>OY979444.1:5000-10005000 GCA_963855545.1 Ethmia dodecea
AACCTAACCTAACCTAACCTAACCTAACCTAACCTAACCTAACCTAACCTAACCTAACCTAACCTAACCTAACCTAACCTAACCTAACCTAACCTAACCTAACCTAACCTAACCTAACCTAACCTAACCTAACCTAACCTAACCTAACCTAACCTAACCTAACCTAACCTAACCTAACCTAACCTTTTTTTTTTTTTTTTTTTTAAGTGGGGAAATCCTTCATTGGATACACACACCACCCCGGGGGGAGTGGTGCGGTTATGCCGGACTCCTACCGGCTAAAACCCCACTGTGTTCCTCCGCTCCGCCATAGGGACGTGACCACGGGGAGGCCGAAGCATTACGTCCGCAGCCACGTCGGCGGGCCGCCTACCGCAGGAACTGCGCGGTAGGCCCTCCTCTGCGGGACAGGGGGGAGTGATCCCTGTCCCGGACGCTCCGAAGGCGCGTGGGAACACCACGCGCGCCTTCGCGACGAGGCCTAACCAGTGGACGGTGATGCCCCCGCATCACCGCCCGGGCCTCGTTAGGTGGGGAGGAGGAGAGAGGCATAAGCTCTCCTCCTGCGGCCTGTGCGTCTGCGGCGGATCGGGAGAGAAGAGGGGTCCTCCTCCCTGTCCCTCTCCGCCGCCTCCTTCTGCGACATGACTGTCTCGCAGAAGGAGAGGACCGCTTTCCACGACCTCTTGTCGCCGACCATAGAACGCACTACGGCCGGTAAGGAGAGGTCGTTCCCCACCGCTGCGACGAGGTCACAGCGCGGCTCCGCCCATGCTGGGCACTCCCCCAGTGTATGCTGCGCTGTGTCCCCGTGGCAGCCACAGTGGTGGCACTCAGCGGTCGCCTCCCTCCCGGCTATGCGGTGCAGATACTTCCCGAAACAACCGTGTCCCGAGAGTACCTGCACCAGTCGGAAGGTCAGCGACCCCCACTCTCTCTCCGTCCACTCCCGCAGGACTGGACGGACCGCCTCGACAGTCCTACGACCGGCCGACGGTTCGGCCAGCCTCTGTTCCCACTTGTCGAACAGGGACTGTCGAGCCAGGAGTTTCCGCACTTCCATCTCCCTGGGAGCAAGGCGACTGCCGTGGAGTTGGAGGTCCTTGCGCCACTGATACGTGGACGCTTGGGCCTCCGCCTCCAAGTCCCAGGGAGGGGATCCCGCCAGTACGCACGCCGCCTCAAAGGAGGTGGTGCGGTACCCGCGTATGACGCTGACGGCCATCACCCTCTGAGGTCTCCTCAGGAGGGTGATATTATGGGCCGTCAGGGTCTCCGCCCAGACCGGGGCCCCGTAAAGGGCCATCGATCGCACCACCCCCATGTACAGGCGGCGGCTTGCCGACTCGGGCCCCCCGATCTTAGGCATCAACCGCTTCAACGCGGCGGCCGATGCCATCAAACGGGGAGCCAGGCGGGCGAAGTGATCCCGGAAACTCCAGCGGGGATCGAGGACCAGTCCAAGATATTTCATCGTGGACTTGACCTCGATCCGAGTGCCACTCACTGTGATGTGGGACCCGACCGGTGGCGCCTTCCGAGGGCCGTGGAAGCACAGCGCCTCGGATTTGGGCAACGCCACCTCGAGTCCCAACGACCGGATCCGCCTCACCACCTGTGCTACTGTCACAGTGGCGAGGCGGGCTGCTTCCCGGTACGAGGTCCCCCGGGACGTGACCAGCGTGTCGTCCGCATAACAGGTCACGTTTGATCCCGGGAGGAGCTCCCCCCGCAGCACCCAGTCGTACCCGATGTTCCACAGGAGCGGCCCGAGGACCGAGCCCTGTGGAACACCGCACGTCGTCTCCCACCTTACTTGCCTACCGTCCCGAACCGGATACTCGACGTATCGCTCCGAGAGGTAGGCCCCGACTATTCGGCGTAGATAGGGAGGCACGTCATGGAACTTCAGTGCCTCCCTGATGCAGGCCCAGGGAAGGGTATTGAACGCGTTGGCGATGTCGAGAGACACCGCCAACAGCACCCCACCCCGGGCGACCGCCTCATCCGAGAGGGCCTTGATGCGGAGGACCGCGTCAACGGTCGACCTGCCCCCTCGGAATCCGAACTGATGTTCGGACAAGTCGGGACCTACCTCTCGGAGGTGCACGATAAGCCGTCCGGCGATGACCCGCTCGAACAACTTATCGGCCTCGTCGAGTAGAACGATCGGACGGTAGGCCGAGGGAGATTCCGCGGGACGCCCGTCCTTCCGGAGAAGAACGAGCCGACCGGTCTTCCAAACGGAAGGGAACCGGCCGGACTGAAGACAGGCGTCCAGTAGTCCACGGAATCTCTCCCCCAGGGCCTTGAGTGCCAGAGCCAGGACGCGTCCCGGGATCCCGTCTGGTCCCGGAGCTGTGTTTTTGGCTTTCAGCCTCAACACAGCCGCGTCTAGCTCTGCCTCCGTCACCGGAGGCACCTCAACTTCCGCGCTCGCATCCACGACAGGGTGTCGTGGGGGCGCCATCGCTGGGGGTTGTTGTTCCGCCCTGTGTGGAAACAGGGTCGAGACAACATTCCCCAGCAGTCGAGGCTCGAGACTCTCCGTGAGTGGGGGGGCCCAGGGGCGAAGTTTGCCCCTGACCGCACGGTACGGCCTTCCCCACGGATCACGAGTCAGAGTCTCGAGGAGCTCCGCTCTGGCACTAGCCTTCGCGATGCAGATGGACAGCTGTAGGGCCTTGGTAGCCTCTCGATAGGCCCCAAGCAGCTGTGCTTCCACGTCGGCGTCACGTACTCGCCTACGGCGGTAGTGGGTGTACTGGCGTCTCGACTCCACGCAGAGGGATCGCTGATCCGCGATCCCCTGAGACCACCAGTACACCTGACGCCTAGGAGGTCGAGGCTTGGCCCGAGACATGCCCGCGTCGCAGATTTGCGACACGGCGCCCCGGAACCAAGTTACCTCCTCCTCGACCTCCACAGGCCTGGAAGGGGTGTTACTCCAGGCCTGGACTATGGAAGCCAGTTCCACCGCATCACGATCTAGGCTTTTCAAGGCCCATCTGGGGGAAGCCGAAGCGTGGACGCTGGGACGACGATGCGTGTCCGGGGCTTGGGATGCGGAGACAATGTCGAACCGTATATACAGATGGTCCGACATTGTCTCCACATCCTCCATAACCCTCCAGTCCCGGACACGGCGTGCTAAGGCAGGGGTTGTGAACGAAACGTCCACAATGGACCCCCCCTGCCAGCGCACGCACGTGTTGACCGACCCCCGGTTGAGAACCGTGAGGCCGGTCATCGTCGCCCACTCCGCTAACGTCTCGCCGCGTGCATCCGTCGCGGGACAACCCCAAGCCGTGCTCTTGGCATTGAGGTCGCCCACGAGGAGCGCCGGACAGGGTAGAGTCTGCCCAATGAGGGCCCCTACCCGGTCCAGGAACGCTTCAAACTCGGCGAGACTTCTGTTGGGAGAGAAATATGCCCCGATTAGGACAATTTCTCTCCAGCGGATCGCCACGTACCCTCGGCCCCTCGCTAAGGTGGGAGGGGGCAGTATGCCTTCTGCCCCTGACGCTGTTATGATGGCCACCGAGCCGTCTTGGTCCTCTACCCAGTTATCCCTGGGAGGGACGAAGTACGGCTCGGCGACCACCGCGACGTCTATCAACCACTGCGCCATGGATTGCAGAAGGAGATCCTGCGCACCGGCGCAGTGGTTGATATTCGCCTGGAGGATCCGATGGTTCGTCTTGATCATGACGTAACCATCGGATCTCCCCTTGGTGCGGCCAGAGCCGCGGGAGCATTGGCGGCCGGGGTCCTTGCGGCCGCCTTCCTGGGTGCACGTTTCGGGGCTTTGGCCCCCGTGCACCCCTTGCTCCCTGCGCTGTGCCCGGCAGGCTTGCCCACTGCTGCGCAGAGCGCACAGTGGGGAGCGGCCGAGCACTCTCTGGCCTTGTGGCCGGGTTGACCGCAGCGATAGCAGTCCTCGCTGCGGTCAATCTCTGAGGTGCATTGCTGCCTGACGTGCCCAGCCGCCAGGCAACGATAGCACCTCATGGGTCGGCTCTCCAGGCGTTTCACCTGTGCGGACGTCCAGCCCACCAAGAGCCGACCCTCAGCCACCTTCTGGGCCGCTGCCACCGGGCAGCGAACCCAAACGGACCACTGCGCGTGGGGTGTGTAGTAGAGTTGGCCAACTTTGACCTCGTCTACCGCACACCCACCGCGCTTCGCCACCGCGGCGGCGATCTCCTCCGCGGAGGCTGAGTCGTCCAGACCGGAAATGCGCAATTCTGCGCACTTTACCGGTCTAGATACTCGGACGTCAGCCTCGTTGAGCACCTCCCTCAGCTTTGCTGCGAGGGAGTTCGCCTTCTCGCCACTGGTGGCCCCGGGGATTTCCAACACGGCCCCCCCTGTGACGGCCTTCCTGAACCTCACCCCGGGGATGCCAAGTCCTTCGAGACTGATCTTGGACTTGGCATCCTCGATTACCGACCGGTAGGTGAGGCCCCTGTCCTCTGCTCCAGGCTGGAGCGTGAGGACGACGGCCGTCGAGCGGAGGGGACGCTTCTTCCCCTTCTTCTTTTTCTTGTTCTTGGCCCCCTCCCCTTGGCCAGGTGTTTTAGCCTGGGGGGGGGCTTGCCAACTGCTGGGGTGGCCTTTGCGGTGGGGCCACCCTTCTTTTTTCCCCGCTTAACCACTGTCGACCAGCCCTCCTCAATGGAGGGAGGTACTGGTGGCAGTGGTTGGGGCACTTTTGAAGCCGATCTGGGAGGGGCGGTTTGGGCAGAACTTGCGCCCTTTTTCCCCTTCTTCTTTTTGGCCCCCTTCCCACCTATCGCTTGGTTGGGAATGGGGACCGGGTCAATCGCCTGGGGCGCGACCGCATCTGAGCGCCCTGGGGTTGGCTCGGTAGTCTTAGCCACCCTATCTGCGGCTAGTGGCGGCCTAACCCGCTTAGCAGGGAGAAGCCTCTCCTCTAGGGACTCCAGGCGAGCACTCAACATGGCCCCGCACTTTGCCATAATTGAGTACTCCAGCTCTGCGGGCTGGAGTCCCTGTGAAGCCGGAGGAGGGGAAGGGAGAGAAGGTGGTAGTTCTCTCCCCTGTTCCATGGCCGCTTTCCCCTGCTGCACGACTTGCTCCAGGCTAACTCTCAGCTCGCCTATTTCTTTACGGAGGTCCGCCACCTCCGCTTTTAGGCGAGCATTGTCCGCCTGGAGTCTAGCCGTTTCGTCGGAGACGGAGCGAGTGCACAGTTCCGCAACTGCCTCACGAATTGAGGCCGCCGCGACTTTCAGGGCCCTGGTGAACGTGCCCTTCAAATTCTTTGATTTTGTGGCAACGTTTAATATGACATCCACACTGTCTAAAACTTGCTGATTGAGAGTTGCAGCAGTGTGGGTGTCATTAACGTCGCCACTCGGTGTTGCTTCCGACAGACGAGCCGTCCTCCTCTGGCTCGCCTGCCTCACCAGTCCGGCGACCTCCTCCTCTGCTTGAAGCCGCAGCTCCTCGCGCCTCAGCGTCAGGAGCTCGGCCTTCGCTTGGGCCAGCCCCACGTACTTTGCCGTGGTAGGCGGCCGGCCCCTCCCTCTCTTGGCGGGCCCGGATGGTTTGGGCCTCACCACTTTGTCAGAGCCGGAGTCACTACTTGTGAACTCCGGCTCCTCTCCTTCACTACGCTGTCGCTTTCGGCCCTCGGCTACAAATCCGGGTGTCGAATGCGACAACGGTACCCCGGACGGGACGTCGTCAGTTGACGCCCGGGACTCCGTCTCCGAGTCCATCCGAGTCAACAGCACCTGCGCCACTGGCAGTGCGCGCGGCAGTGTCTTCCTCGATTCCCCATCTTCTGCACGAGGAGAAGATGGGGCTGAGTCCCCGGATCCGTCACTAGTTGCGACAGCAGAGAGGAACAGCTCTCTCCTGTCCGACAAGTCATGGTCGCCCACTCTGGAAGGAGAAAAGAACTCCTCTCTCCCTCCAGGTTGGACGATTCCCCTATTCTGCATCCACAATCGTTCCCGGCTACTGGTTAACACACCAGGAACCGGAGACGACTGTGCAGACTCTCCTGATCTCACGGTCTCCACCGCGTCGGCAGAGTCCGACGACACGGTGAGGACCGTGGGTTCAATAACCCTCTTTTCTGTGTCCAAAGGGTTGGACGAAGAAGACGCATTCGCATTAGCGTCCCTCCCACCGGCCTCGCAATCTTCCCCTCCAACCACTTTTCTGAGCATTGTGTTCTTCACGACCAAGGTCTTATTTGGTGTTGCTCTGCTGGTGTTCTTATATACTAGATTTAATTTTTTGCCTTCCATTTTATTCCCACGAGTATGGGGGAAGTATGGTCCATCCGGGCAGTGCCCCCTGTACCCGGATAACCCTAATACTCCTAAGGAGGGCGGGAAACCTCCCCGGGTTGGCCGCTAGAAGGTGGAATATACTCTCCACCTGTCCCTCGGAGATGATGACACCGCCGAGGGCATTCGACGCCACGTTGCCCCAACGCCGAAACTTGAGTGGTTTTTTATAGAGGTATCCTTCCTCGCGGTCCGGGCGGTAAAGCCAAGACCCCCGGTCCCACCGAAGCCGCGAGACGTGACCACGACACTCCGGAAACGGGATTACGGTATACCGACGGTGGCCGGGAGAAGAACTCCCCCTGGCCTGCTCGGAGGCAGTGCGAGTGCACACCGAGCCCGCCCCTGCCCCTCCACTGTGCCCTCTGCTAATCAGAGGGACACGCGGAGAGACGCCTGTGGTAGTCTTAGCCGCGACTGAGGAATGGACACAGAAACCCTGTGTCGATTCGCCAGTCCCGTTGCCCAGGGTGCGCCACGAGGAGGCGACTACCAATGCACCCCAACCTAACCTAACCTAACCTAACCTAACCTAACCTAACCTAACCTAACCTAACCTAACCTAACCTAACCTAACCTAACCTAACCTAACCTAACCTAACCTAACCTAACCTTTTTTTTTTTTTTTTTTTTTTTTTAGCCAGGGAAAATGCATTACTGCATACGCACCCGACCCGGGGGGGCCGGGGGTTATGTGGGGCTCTGCAGCCTAGTGCTGCCATACCCACTAAAAACCCTGGTGTGTTCCTCCTCGCCGCTTCGGACCCAGCCATGGCACCGCGGTTGTGCATCCGCAGCTGGGTCGCGGCCGCCCGCAACACCTTGCGGGGCCTCCTCGAGGGGGGTCGAGCGAACCCCCCCCTATCTCCGCTTAAGGCGCCCCGGAACACCAGGGGCGCCTTCCAGCACGGGACCTCTTAACGCGGGTGACGGATCCCCCGATCGCGTCACCCGCAGATCCCCTCAGGGCGGTTGGTAGTAGGCGGCGTAGGCCCGCCTACCTCGCCCTTGTCGCCTGCGGCGGATGGGGAGCGCGTCGACATTGTCTTCCCGCTCCCGCTCCGCCGCTTCCTTCTGCGACATGACTTCGTCACAGAAGGAGACGACCGCCTGCCAGGCCTGCTCACTGCCGATCATGGCGTTGACCATGCTCGGCAGTGTCAGAACCTGCACGCCGATGGCCGCGGACAGGGCCGCGCGAGGGACCGCCCAAGCGGGGCACTCCTCGCGCGTGTGTCGTGCCGTGTCCTCGGCCATCCCACAGTGATGGCACGCCGTTGACGGCTCGCGGCCCACCACCCGGCACAGATACCTCCCGAAGCAACCATGCCCGGTCAGCATCTGCACCAAGCGGTAGGTCAGCGGGCCGTGCCTACGCCCCAGCCAGTCTTTGAGGACTGGCCGGACGGCGGCCACCAGATCCCCGGCTCCTCCGGGGACCTCCAACCGAGCCGTCCACTTCCGCAGGAGGACCTCCTCTCTCCAGCGAGCGACCTCCAGCGGATGGAGACGACTCCCCTCTCGTGCTCGCCAATACACCGCCGCGAGTACCTCGGCCTCGAGGTCCCATGGCGGTGTTCCGGCGAGCACGCACGCGCCGTCGAAAGCGACGGTGCGGTACGCCCGAGCCACCCTCAACGCTATGACCCGCTGCGGACGTCGCAGCAGGGGTCTGATGCGAGCGTAGAGGGTGTCCGCCCATATTGGCGCCCCGTAGAGCGCCATGGAGCGTACCACGCCGGCGTACAGCCGACGGCAGCTCCCCCCTGGCCCCCCCAGATTGGGGAGGAGCCTCCCCAGCGCTCCGGCTGCGGCCACCAAACGTGGGGCCAAGCGCCGGAAGTGCTCCGCGAACCCCCATTTGCCATCGAGGACGAGTCCTAGGTACTTCATCGTCGACCCGATGGCGATGGGGGTTCCGCCCACCACGATCCTCGCCCCCGGAGGTGGCGCACGCCGGGGCCCATGAAAAACCAGGGCCTCGGACTTACTCAGCGCCACCTCCAGACCCAGCGCCCGGATGCGGTGGACCACCTGGGCGACCGCTGCTGTCGCCAGCACGGTCGCCTCCCGGAGGGTGCTGCCTCGGGCTGCCACCAGGGTGTCGTCAGCGTAGCAAATCACGCTGACCCCCGGCAAATTGGCCCCTCGCAGCACCTTGTCGTAACCGATGTTCCACAGGAGCGGTCCAAGGACCGACCCCTGTGGAACACCGCACGACATTGCCCTCCTCTCCTGGCGGACTTCGGTCGGGTAAGCTACTGCTCGCCCGACAAAGTAGTCCGCCAGGACCCTCCTGAGGTACTGGGGTATATTGTGATACCCCAGCCCCTCCACCACAGCCTCCCAGGGCAGGGTGTTAAACGCGTTAGCGATATCTAACGATACCGCCAACAACACCCCGCCCTCCGAGACCGCCTCCTCGGCGAGGTCCCTTAACCGCGCGATTGCGTCCACGGTCGACCTCCCGCACCGGAAGCCGAACTGCGCGTCATGCAGATCTGGCCCTCCGTCCCTCAAACACTCGGCGATGCGAGCAGCGAGCACACGCTCGAAAAGCTTGCTCGCCTCGCCGAGTAGGACAATGGGACGGTAGGCCGACGGCAGTTCGGGGGGGCGCCCGTCCTTACGAAGAAGGACGAGTTTGCCCGTCTTCCACGTATGGGGAAATCGACCCTGGACCAAACACGCGTCCATAAGGGACCTCACCCATCCACCCATTTCCACCGAGGCGAGAACCAGAACTCGCCCCGGTATCCCGTCCTGCCCGGGGGCGGTTTTCCTCAACCGGAGTCTCTGGATCGCCGCCCCGAACTCTTCCTCCGAAATGGGTGGAATCACCTCCGCCAATTGAGGCCCATTGGCGGCCACGGAGGGCGGCGACCAGGCGTTCCTCTGCGGGAACAACGTGGTCACCACTCTCTCCAGGAGCTCAGGCTGGAGACTCTTGGTCAGGGGGGGTGCCCAAGGCCGTAGCTTTTTTCGCACGACCTTGTACGGCTTCCCCCAAGGATCCCTATTGAGAGTCTCCAGCCACTCCTCCCACGCCGACTCCTTGGCTCTAGCGATGGCCACCCGCAGAGCCTTGCAGGCGGCACTGTATGCCAAGTAGTCGGCGTCCTCCCTGTTGTGGTCTCGGACCCTCCTCCTCCTTCCGTGGGTGTACTGGCGTCGCGCAACGACACACGCTCGACGCAAGTCGCGGAGCTCTGCGCGCCACCAATACACCCTTTGACGCGGAGGGAGTGGCTTCGCTCGGGGCATCGCTGCGTCGCACACTCGTGTCAACGCAGCGCCCAGCCGCTCCGCCTCCGCGTCCACATCCGAGACCACAACATCTCCTGCCACCCAGGCCTCCACAATGGAGGCCTCCTTGGCGACCTCCTCCCGGAGTCGCCCCAGCACCCAGCGACGATCCTCCTGAATAGGGGATCGGGGTTCCCTTCCTCGGGTGGTAGTGGACGTGGAGATCTCATATCGAATATAACGGTGATCCGATAGAGTCTCCACGTCCACCTCCACCCTCCATCCCTGAACACGGCGGGCTAGGGCGGGGGCCGCTAACGCAAGGTCCACAATAGACCCGCCCTGTCGCCGCACGCACGTGTTCACCGATCCCCTATTCAGGATCTCCAACCCCATGGACGCTATCCATTCCTCAAGTACCTCGCCCTCGCCCCGCACATCCGTTGCTGGCGATCCCCACGCCATGGATTTGGCGTTGAAATCACCGGCAACTAGTACGGGGTTGGGGTGTACTTGCCGAATCAGAGTCCCGACCTCAAAAAGCCACTGCTCAAAGAGGGCGAGACTGCGATTCGGGGAAAAGTACACCCCAACGACAGCAACACCGCCCACAACCGCCAAAACGCATCCTCGACCCTTCGCTACCTTTTCGAAGGGCGAGGAGCCACGAGCCGCCGGGGCGATGATAGCCACCGAGTCCTCACGGTCCCCAACCCAGTCGGACTGGGGGGGGACAAAATAAGGCTCGGCGACCACTGCAACATCGATCAACCACTCTGCTATGCTCTGGACTAACGCGTCCTGAGCACCGCGAGAGTGGTTAATGTTTGCCTGCAGGTACCTGAGGATAGCCATTAATTGGAAGCGTCCATCATATCCGCCGCTGGGTGCTGGGGCAACTCAGTCGCCCTCTTCTTCCTCCTACGCCTTTTGCGAGCCTTGCGACCCGTCTTGGTGGCCGCTTGGGAGCCGCAACCCTGTCCCAAACGGTGCGCTGCTGGCTTCTCAGCAGCGACGCACAACGGGCAACGCGGCTCATCAGCCGTGCAGAAAACTGCCGTGTGGCCAGGCTGACCGCAGCGGTAGCACAAATTGCTGCGGTCAACCCCTTTGCACTTGGAGCCGAAATGGCCCAGCTCCAAGCACCGGAAACATCGGAGTGGCTTGGGTTCCAGCAACGCAACGCGTGCTGAAACCCAGCCCACTTGGATCCGGCCACTGTCGGTCACCTTTTTTGCAACCGCCACAGGGCAGCTTAGCCAGAGTGATCCAGTACCGGATGGGCCTCGTGTGACCCTTCCGGATCGGATCACCCCAGCAGGGCAGCCGCTCTCCGTTGCGACCGCCGCCACCGCCTCTTCCACGGACACGGAGTCGTCCAAGCCGGTCAAGCGCACTTCTGCGCACTTGATCGGCCTGGCGACCCTCACCGTTTCGGGGTCCAGCACCTCCCGCAGCTTCTCTGCGAGAGCGTCAGCCCTACTACCGCACTCGGTGCCCAAAACTTCATACATTCGGGCACCGGTGCCCGCCACCTTGAATCGCATCTCGGTGATGCCAAGAGCCTTCACGTCTACTCGACGTTTGGCTTCCGTCATCACCGAGTCATACGATACGCCTTTCGCCTCGGCTCCTGGCAGCAAAGTTATTGTGATTGCTGCCGAGCTGGGAGGGCGAAGTGTAGGCTTCTTCCTGGCGGGGGGGGCTGACGTTCCAGCACCTCGTCCTACGGGAACCTTATTTGCACCCCGAGCGGCAACGGTGCTCCACGCCACATTAAGTGACGGGGGTGCCGGGGGTAGTGGCCGTGGCTGTTGGACCTGGGCCGCCTCTCTGGCAGCCATGGTCTTCCCTCTCCTACCCCTCCTTTTCCGCTGGGATGCAGCGGAAGTGCCTGCTGGGGTAGGCGTTTTGGGCTGGGAAGCCGCCATAGCTGGGGCGTGCTGCGCCATGCTGCCTTCAGGTGTAGTGGGCTGGGCCTTCTGCCTCTCCCTCTCCTGGAGCGCCCGCAAAAGTGGGGAGTCCCCAACAGCCACCGTGCCCCGTCTTCGGTCGGCGGCCAATGGAGGCCGGACACGCGGCTCGGGCAGGAGACGATCCTTGAGTCCCTCAAACCGCGCGCTCATCATGTCACCCACCTGACGCATGACTGAGCGCGTGAACTCCTGCGGATCGAATCCTGCCACGGGTGCTGTTGTTGCTGGCGTCGGCGCTTTGTTGGCGGGAGCCCTGGGCTCTACCGGCGCGCGCCTCATCTCCGCCCGCATCTGCTCCACTTCTTTTCGGAGCTCGGACAGCTCCGACTGCAGACGGTTGTTATCCGCCTGCAGCTTGGCTGTCTCCTCCGAGGTGGAACGCTTGTGCAGCACCTCCACTGCCTCCTTAATGGCATCTGCAGCCTTATTAAGGGCACTTTGGAAAGTGCCCTTAAGGTGGCCCGACTTCCTCGACACTTTGGAAATGACCGCCACGCAATCAAGGACCTGCTGGTTGAGGTCAGCGGCTGACGGACCCTCCGCAAAACCCGTCTCGACCGGACGGGTAACTCGCCTGTCCAGAGTGTTGCGGACCATCTCTGCGACCTCGTCCTCGGCCATCAGGCGTGACTCCTGCCGCCTCTCTGCTAGGAATTGGGCAGAAGAGCGGCCCCTTCCTCGACGTGCAGTTGGCACCTTAGGAGCCGGCTCCGAGTCACCGTCGGAAGCGGTCTCAGACCCGGATCGGCTCCTTTTTCTGCGGTCCTGCCAGAACCTAATCGGCATGTCTATGTCGGGGAGGGATTCCATCGATCGGGATGCCGGGTCGGAACGGGACGCCTGGTCGGAATCAGATCCCGACAAAGCGGCGCCTGTCCCGGTAGGGCTCTTTCTCAGTTCCTGTCCGTTGTTCGTGCCATTGTCATTGGCTCGGACGCGTGCCATCAGGGCACGCGCCTTCGCCACCATATTACTATCGGATCCATTTTGCTCGCGAGTGTCGTCTGTTAAATCAATTTGGTCAAAGTTGCCCCCCCCAGAGTACGGTGGGGCAGCCGGCGCACCACAACTGGTCGGGACCCGAGCAGCTGTAGCAGGCCGGGAGGGATTCTCCGGTAGGACCGGTACCCTCCTGGGGTAATTACTTGTTTTCTTTGACGCCATCACCATCACCACACGGAATACGCTCCCCACCGCCTTTTCAGGGAGGACGCACTTTTGGGAGGGGTATTTAGTGCCCCCCCAGGCTTGCACTAGCCCTTGATGTGGTTATACCGCCACGGTTCGGTGTGGAAGGATAAAGGCTGGGGCGTGAATGAGCGGAGTACTCCGCTCATTCCAGCCCAATCCCATATCCCCCCCTTGAGGTAGTCTCAGCCGTGACTGGAGAATGAACACAGGAAGTCTGTGTCCATTTGCCAGCCCCGTTGCCCAGGGTGCGCCACGAGGAGGCGACTACCAATGCACCCCAACCTAACCTAACCTAACCTAACCTAACCTAACCTAACCTAACCTAACCTAACCTAACCTAACCTAACCTAACCTAACCTAACCTAACCTAACCTAACCTAACCTAACCTAACCTAACCTAACCTAACCTAACCTTTTTTTTTTTTTTTTTTTTTAGCCAGGGAAAATGCATTACTGCATACGCACCCGACCCGGGGGGGCCGGGGGTTATGTGGGGCTCTGCAGCCTAGTGCTGCCATACCCACTAAAAACCCTGGTGTGTTCCTCCTCGCCGCTTCGGACCCAGCCATGGCACCGCGGTTGTGCATCCGCAGCTGGGTCGCGGCCGCCCGCAACACCTTGCGGGGCCTCCTCGAGGGGGGGTCGAGCGAACCCCCCCCTATCTCCGCTTAAGGCGCCCCGGAACACCAGGGGCGCCTTCCAGCACGGGACCTCTTAACGCGGGTGACGGATCCCCCGATCGCGTCACCCGCAGATCCCCTCAGGGCGGTTGGTAGTAGGCGGCGTAGGCCCGCCTACCTCGCCCTTGTCGCCTGCGGCGGATGGGGAGCGCGTCGACATTGTCTTCCCGCTCCCGCTCCGCCGCTTCCTTCTGCGACATGACTTCGTCACAGAAGGAGACGACCGCCTGCCAGGCCTGCTCACTGCCGATCATGGCGTTGACCATGCTCGGCAGTGTCAGAACCTGCACGCCGATGGCCGCGGACAGGGCCGCGCGAGGGACCGCCCAAGCGGGGCACTCCTCGCGCGTGTGTCGTGCCGTGTCCTCGGCCATCCCACAGTGATGGCACGCCGTTGACGGCTCGCGGCCCACCACCCGGCACAGATACCTCCCGAAGCAACCATGCCCGGTCAGCATCTGCACCAAGCGGTAGGTCAGCGGGCCGTGCCTACGCCCCAGCCAGTCTTTGAGGACTGGCCGGACGGCGGCCACCAGATCCCCGGCTCCTCCGGGGACCTCCAACCGAGCCGTCCACTTCCGCAGGAGGACCTCCTCTCTCCAGCGAGCGACCTCCAGCGGATGGAGACGACTCCCCTCTCGTGCTCGCCAATACACCGCCGCGAGTACCTCGGCCTCGAGGTCCCATGGCGGTGTTCCGGCGAGCACGCACGCGCCGTCGAAAGCGACGGTGCGGTACGCCCGAGCCACCCTCAACGCTATGACCCGCTGCGGACGTCGCAGCAGGGGTCTGATGCGAGCGTAGAGGGTGTCCGCCCATATTGGCGCCCCGTAGAGCGCCATGGAGCGTACCACGCCGGCGTACAGCCGACGGCAGCTCCCCCCTGGCCCCCCCAGATTGGGGAGGAGCCTCCCCAGCGCTCCGGCTGCGGCCACCAAACGTGGGGCCAAGCGCCGGAAGTGCTCCGCGAACCCCCATTTGCCATCGAGGACGAGTCCTAGGTACTTCATCGTCGACCCGATGGCGATGGGGGTTCCGCCCACCACGATCCTGGCCCCCGGAGGTGGCGCACGCCGGGGCCCATGAAAAACCAGGGCCTCGGACTTACTCAGCGCCACCTCCAGACCCAGC
The DNA here is from genome assembly GCA_963855545.1 of Ethmia dodecea. Classification (NCBI taxonomy): domain Eukaryota; kingdom Metazoa; phylum Arthropoda; class Insecta; order Lepidoptera; family Depressariidae; genus Ethmia; species Ethmia dodecea. The sequence continues at coordinate 19,551 of OY979444.1, forward strand.
GCCCGGATGCGGTGGACCACCTGGGCGACCGCTGCTGTCGCCAGCACGGTCGCCTCCCGGAGGGTGCTGCCTCGGGCTGCCACCAGGGTGTCGTCAGCGTAGCAAATCACGCTGACCCCCGGCAAATTGGCCCCTCGCAGCACCTTGTCGTAACCGATGTTCCACAGGAGCGGTCCAAGGACCGACCCCTGTGGAACACCGCACGACATTGCCCTCCTCTCCTGGCGGACTTCGGTCGGGTAAGCTACTGCTCGCCCGACAAAGTAGTCCGCCAGGACCCTCCTGAGGTACTGGGGTATATTGTGATACCCCAGCCCCTCCACCACAGCCTCCCAGGGCAGGGTGTTAAACGCGTTAGCGATATCTAACGATACCGCCAACAACACCCCGCCCTCCGAGACCGCCTCCTCGGCGAGGTCCCTTAACCGCGCGATTGCGTCCACGGTCGACCTCCCGCACCGGAAGCCGAACTGCGCGTCATGCAGATCTGGCCCTCCGTCCCTCAAACACTCGGCGATGCGAGCAGCGAGCACACGCTCGAAAAGCTTGCTCGCCTCGCCGAGTAGGACAATGGGACGGTAGGCCGACGGCAGTTCGGGGGGGCGCCCGTCCTTACGAAGAAGGACGAGTTTGCCCGTCTTCCACGTATGGGGAAATCGACCCTGGACCAAACACGCGTCCATAAGGGACCTCACCCATCCACCCATTTCCACCGAGGCGAGAACCAGAACTCGCCCCGGTATCCCGTCCTGCCCGGGGGCGGTTTTCCTCAACCGGAGTCTCTGGATCGCCGCCCCGAACTCTTCCTCCGAAATGGGTGGAATCACCTCCGCCAATTGAGGCCCATTGGCGGCCACGGAGGGCGGCGACCAGGCGTTCCTCTGCGGGAACAACGTGGTCACCACTCTCTCCAGGAGCTCAGGCTGGAGACTCTTGGTCAGGGGGGGTGCCCAAGGCCGTAGCTTTTTTCGCACGACCTTGTACGGCTTCCCCCAAGGATCCCTATTGAGAGTCTCCAGCCACTCCTCCCACGCCGACTCCTTGGCTCTAGCGATGGCCACCCGCAGAGCCTTGCAGGCGGCACTGTATGCCAAGTAGTCGGCGTCCTCCCTGTTGTGGTCTCGGACCCTCCTCCTCCTTCCGTGGGTGTACTGGCGTCGCGCAACGACACACGCTCGACGCAAGTCGCGGAGCTCTGCGCGCCACCAATACACCCTTTGACGCGGAGGGAGTGGCTTCGCTCGGGGCATCGCTGCGTCGCACACTCGTGTCAACGCAGCGCCCAGCCGCTCCGCCTCCGCGTCCACATCCGAGACCACAACATCTCCTGCCACCCAGGCCTCCACAATGGAGGCCTCCTTGGCGACCTCCTCCCGGAGTCGCCCCAGCACCCAGCGACGATCCTCCTGAATAGGGGATCGGGGTTCCCTTCCTCGGGTGGTAGTGGACGTGGAGATCTCATATCGAATATAACGGTGATCCGATAGAGTCTCCACGTCCACCTCCACCCTCCATCCCTGAACACGGCGGGCTAGGGCGGGGGCCGCTAACGCAAGGTCCACAATAGACCCGCCCTGTCGCCGCACGCACGTGTTCACCGATCCCCTATTCAGGATCTCCAACCCCATGGACGCTATCCATTCCTCAAGTACCTCGCCCCGCACATCCGTTGCTGGCGATCCCCACGCCATGGATTTGGCGTTGAAATCACCGGCAACTAGTACGGGGTTGGGGTGTACTTGCCGAATCAGAGTCCCGACCTCAAAAAGCCACTGCTCAAAGAGGGCGAGACTGCGATTCGGGGAAAAGTACACCCCAACGACAGCAACACCGCCCACAACCGCCAAAACGCATCCTCGACCCTTCGCTACCTTTTCGAAGGGCGAGGAGCCACGAGCCGCCGGGGCGATGATAGCCACCGAGTCCTCACGGTCCCCAACCCAGTCGGACTGGGGGGGGACAAAATAAGGCTCGGCGACCACTGCAACATCGATCAACCACTCTGCTATGCTCTGGACTAACGCGTCCTGAGCACCGCGAGAGTGGTTAATGTTTGCCTGCAGGTACCTGAGGATAGCCATTAATTGGAAGCGTCCATCATATCCGCCGCTGGGTGCTGGGGCAACTCAGTCGCCCTCTTCTTCCTCCTACGCCTTTTGCGAGCCTTGCGACCCGTCTTGGTGGCCGCTTGGGAGCCGCAACCCTGTCCCAAACGGTGCGCTGCTGGCTTCTCAGCAGCGACGCACAACGGGCAACGCGGCTCATCAGCCGTGCAGAAAACTGCCGTGTGGCCAGGCTGACCGCAGCGGTAGCACAAATTGCTGCGGTCAACCCCTTTGCACTTGGAGCCGAAATGGCCCAGCTCCAAGCACCGGAAACATCGGAGTGGCTTGGGTTCCAGCAACGCAACGCGTGCTGAAACCCAGCCCACTTGGATCCGGCCACTGTCGGTCACCTTTTTTGCAACCGCCACAGGGCAGCTTAGCCAGAGTGATCCAGTACCGGATGGGCCTCGTGTGACCCTTCCGGATCGGATCACCCCAGCAGGGCAGCCGCTCTCCGTTGCGACCGCCGCCACCGCCTCTTCCACGGACACGGAGTCGTCCAAGCCGGTCAAGCGCACTTCTGCGCACTTGATCGGCCTGGCGACCCTCACCGTTTCGGGGTCCAGCACCTCCCGCAGCTTCTCTGCGAGAGCGTCAGCCTTACTACCGCACTCGGTGCCCAAAACTTCATACATTCGGGCACCGGTGCCCGCCACCTTGAATCGCATCTCGGTGATGCCAAGAGCCTTCACGTCTACTCGACGTTTGGCTTCCGTCATCACCGAGTCATACGATACGCCTTTCGCCTCGGCTCCTGGCAGCAAAGTTATTGTGATTGCTGCCGAGCTGGGAGGGCGAAGTGTAGGCTTCTTCCTGGCGGGGGGGGCTGACGTTCCAGCACCTCGTCCTACGGGAACCTTATTTGCACCCCGAGCGGCAACGGTGCTCCACGCCACATTAAGTGACGGGGGTGCCGGGGGTAGTGGCCGTGGCTGTTGGACCTGGGCCGCCTCTCTGGCAGCCATGGTCTTCCAACCTAACCTAACCTAACCTAACCTAACCTAACCTAACAAACCTAACAAATCAAAACCTAACAAGCAAAAACCTTACAAATTTAATAAATCTACAAAATACTCTTTACTTTTCTAGATTTGTTAGGTTTCGGCCTATTAGGTTTGGACTAAATAGTTGTAGATTTATTAAATTTGTAAGGTTTTTGCTTGTTAGGTTTTGATTTGTTAGGTTTGGTATAGTTAGGTTTGGTATGGTTAGGTTTAGATTTGTTAGGTTTAGATTTGTTAGGTTTAGATTTATTAGGTTTAGATTTGTTAGGTTTCGGCTTATTAGGTTTGGACTAAATAGTTGTAGATTTATTAAATTTGTAAGGTTTTTGCTTGTCAGGTTTTGATTTGTTAGGTTTGGTATAGTTAGGTTTGGTATGGTTAGGTTTAGATTTGTTGGGTTTAGATTTTATAGGTTTCGATTTGTTACGTTTCTAGATTTGTTAGGTTTCGGCCTATTAGGTTTGGACTAAATAGTTGTAGATTTATTAAATTTGTAAGGTTTTTGCTTGCTAGGTTTTGATTTGTTAGGTTTGGTATAGTTAGGTTTGGTATGGTTAGGTTTAGATTTGTTGGGTTTAGATTTTATAGGTTTCGATTTGTTACGTTTCTAGATTTGTTAGGTTTCGGCCTATTAGGTTTGGACTAAATAGTTGTAGATTTATTAAATTTGTAAGGTTTTTGCTTGTCAGGTTTTGATTTGTTAGGTTTGGTATAGTTAGGTTTGGTATGGTTAGGTTTAGATTTGTTGGGTTTAGATTTTATAGGTTTCGATTTGTTACGTTTCTAGATTTGTTAGGTTTCGGCCTATTAGGTTTGGACTAAATAGTTGTAGATTTATTAAATTTGTAAGGTTTTTGCTTGTCAGGTTTTGATTTGTTAGGTTTGGTATAGTTAGGTTTGGTATGGTTAGGTTTAGATTTGTTGGGTTTAGATTTTATAGGTTTCGATTTGTTACGTTTCTAGATTTGTTAGGTTTCGGCCTATTAGGTTTGGACTAAATAGTTGTAGATTTATTAAATTTGTAAGGTTTTTGCTTGTCAGGTTTTGATTTGTTAGGTTTGGTATAGTTAGGTTTGGTATGGTTAGGTTTAGATTTGTTGGGTTTAGATTTTATAGGTTTCGATTTGTTACGTTTCTAGATTTGTTAGGTTTCGGCCTATTAGGTTTGGACTAAATAGTTGTAGATTTATTAAATTTGTAAGGTTTTTGCTTGTTAGGTTTTGATTTGTTAGGTTTGGTATAGTTAGGTTTGGTATGGTTAGGTTTAGATTTGTTAGGTTTAGATTTTATAGGTTTCGATTTGTTACGTTTCTAGATTTTTTAGGTTTTGGCCTATTAGGTTTGGACTAAATAGTTGTAGATTTATTAAATTTGTAAGGTTTTTGCTTGTTAGGTTTTGATTTGTTAGGTTTGGTATAGTTAGGTTTGGTATGGTTAGGTTTAGATTTGTTAGGTTTAGATTTTTTAAGGTTTAGATTGTTTAAGGTTAGGGTTTATTAGGTTTAAGTTCGCTTCCTCATCAACTTTTCTTTATTTTTTTTAAATATTTATTTTTTTAGTTTAGAATAGGCTAGGTTTTGGATAGGTTTAGTTAGGGATGAGTTAGGTTTGGAATGTGTTAGGTTTTGGATTTTTTAGGTTTCTGATTGGTTATGTTTGCAATAGATAAAGTTTTTATAGGTTAGACTTGGGATAGGTTAGGGATAGGTTAGGTTTTTGATAGGTTTGATTTGGGATAGGGTAGTTATTATCATGAGAAACTTTAATCTATTTTTTTTTCCTTTTTTTCACACATAAAAAAATGATTCTTTATAATTATTGAGTTTTTCATACCTGGATGGTTCCTTTTTTTCTATAATCTTGTTCTTTTCGACGAAACCTTTTTAACGAGCCCTCGCGCACCTGCCTGGGACGTCGGGAAAGCAAAAAATTGATCCCCCACCCACCCATTTTCGATTTGTTAGGTGAGCTAAGTCAACATACCGAAAATATTCAGACTAAAATTTTTACTTAACATTTGAAGTGTAGTCTGTAGATTCGCGGAGCACGTTGACAGCAACACAAGAATTGAACAACTGAAAAAAAAACTACATCTACACTAATATTTGTATTTTTGTATGTTTGTTACGAATAAACTCTTTAACCGTTTCAAAAAACCTTTCATTATTAATTCATCACAATGTTACATTATCTCTGAGTAACATATTAGGCTAAATCTCTAACGAAAAAAAAAAATTTGCGATCTAGCTAAAACTTCAATAATAACCCAAGATGTAAATAATGTAACCATAAAATGTCTTTCGTCGCATGCGATGCGAAAACAATTTATGACAGAACAAAAAAAAATTCTACAACATTAAATACCTAAAATTTTAATTAATATCTATACTTAATATTATAAAGCTGAAGAGTTTGTTTGTTTGTTTGTTTGAACGCGCTAATCTCCGAAACTACTGGTTCGAATTGAATAATTCTTTTTGTGTTGGATAGTCCAGTTATCGAGGAAGGCTATAGGCTATATAACATCACGCTACGACCAATAGGAGCAAAGATATAGTGGTAAATGTGTAAAAAACGGGAGAAATTATTTCATCTTACGGGAACTACGCGGGTGAAACCGCGCAGAACCGCTAGTCTACAATAAAACTATAACTTCTTTTTAACATTTTAAAAGTTAAACGAATTGCCGATCTCAAAGATATAAATAGCAGTGATAGCCTAGTGGCTAAAGTGCCCGCTTCTCATTCTCGAGGCTCAGGTTCGAATCTTGGCATGTGCTATATGTTTTTCAAAAAAACTTTAGAACATATTATTATTAAGCTATTGCATAGCTTCTATCGCGGGCCTTGAGCGCGGGGACCGAATCCAGAAATTCCGTAACGAAAAAACCTCACGCTCTCCCCACTCCGACGGGCACGGAGGTGTGGCTTAAAGGCCGTGCATTGTATAAAATAAAATAAAGTGAAGTAAGGTAAAGTAAAGTCGAAGTCGAAGTCGAAGTCGAAGTCGAAGTCGGAAGTCGGAAGTCGGAAGTCGGAAGTCGGAAGTCGGAAGTCGGAAGTCGGAAGTCGGAGTCGGAGTCGGAGTCGGAGTCGGAGTCGGAGTCGGAGTCGGAGTCGGAGTCGGAGTCGGAGTCGGAGTCGGAGTCGGAGTCGGAGTCGAAAGTCGAAAGTCGAAAGTCGAAAGTCGAAAGTCGAAAGTCGAAAGTCGAAAGTCGAAAGTCGAAAGTCGAAAGTCGAAAGTCGAAAGTCGAAAGTCGAAAGTCGAAAGTCGAAAGTCGAAAGTCGAAAGTAGAAAGTCGAAAGTCGAAAGTCGAAAGTCGACAGTCGAAAGTCGAAAGTCGAAAGTCGAAAGTCGAAAGTCGAAAGTCGAAAGTCGAAAGTCGAAAGTCGAAAGTCGAAAGTCGAAAGTCGAAAGTCGAAAGTCGAAAGTCGAAAGTCGAAAGTCGAAAGTCGAAAGTCGAAAGTCGAAAGTCGAAAGTCGAAAGTCGAAAGTCGAAAGTCGAAAGTCGAAAGTCGAAGTCGAAAGTCGGAGTCGGAGTCGTCGAGTCGAATCGAATCGAATCGAATCGAATGAAATGAAATGAAATAGTCAGACCAACCAAGACAGTCAACTTTATATTTTACAATTTATCTTCAAAGAATTCTTTAATATTATAATAACCATAATAACTCTTATTTATTAGAAAAGCTTTTAATTGATTTTTGAATACAATAATTTTATTCATAATACAATAATTCAAGGTTTAGTCAAAGTCAAAATGTTTTAGGCTCAACTCACACCGAAAGAGCGGCGAAGGTCAGCGAAGCGCAGCGACCCGCTCGGTAGAGAAGGCGCGCGGATTCCCGCGACTGCTCGAGAAGTCGCTGGAATGCTCGAGAAGTCGCGGGATTCCGCGCTCCTTCTCGAGCCCGCCCTCGATGAATTCACGGGTCGTTCGCCTATGCGCAGTTCACTTTCAACAAAACTCGAGGAAACTTGTCGCCCGCCTGCAATAGCTTTACCGCGGCAGTCCCCGAGTGCCACACGTCTTTTTTTTTTTTTTTTTTTTTCGAACATATTTATCACTAGCGCGACGGTGAAGGAAAACATCGTGAGGAAACCACCTGGTCCCAGAATTAATTCTGTAGCATGTGTAACGTAACCCGGTCCGACGATGAGCTCACCGCCTATCAATTGGAAGTCCAAAGAATATACTGGTAAAACGTGAGTATTTCTGAAAATGCACACCTCTGCCTATCCCTCCTCAGGGATAAAAGGCATTAGTTTTTTAAAAATCTCTAGTTTTAATTAGTCCTAGATGGCGCAAGAGAAGGATCAGCAAAAATGAAAACAAAAATGTGTCTTTAATTAGCATCGTTTATGATTATCCGAAAATATCAACGAACAATTGCCAGAACCAGCCGATCGGATGGTACACCCTGGTGTGGTAGAGGAAGTAGGTGTAGTTCTGTTTGGCCCAAGCCGCCGCGCGACTGGCCAACGCCACGGGGTCCGTCACCTGCGGCTTCATGGGCGTTCGGCGCTCTGAGTACTGGAACAGGCACGAGGCACTTCCGCAAGGGTCCAGGGATCATCAACAACAGCACTCTATCAAAATAGTATCCACCACCACCACACCACCCCAAATAAGGCAATGTAAGGACTTTCAACTTTAAAAAAAAACACTTTGGTCCTACTTATTAGATAAGGCATTTTATTGCTTATAAGAATTTTTGACGTAATTTGTGTGGGAATAGATAGAATGACATTGATAATTTTTAAGCAATTATATTTTTCAATTTTGGGACATTTACTATAATTTGACTATCGATAATATTTAGTAGTATGACTTAATAATGCTTATTCTTGTGCTATACCTAATTTGTATTCATTTTTAAACTGCAAGCATGCCCTCTCTCGACTGAAATATTGCATGCTCAAGCGCAGATCACAGAGATCTACTAAACCATCGTCCACCGCCTGTTATTCACCTGTGTATCGCAATAAAGATTTTGAATTTGAATTTGGGTCTTCCTGCTGGAGTAATGCAAGGGCAAGGGCGCTATCGCTGCCTTTCGGTGTACTTAGCTCACAATTTAAAAGTGACGGCGTGATGGTTCGTGTGTTTGTGTACTTATTTAGATCAATCGTTTTATGCAAAACTTATAATAATATGGTGCCAGTCTGCGCCCCAGAAAAAAAAGATAGTGTTATACGTGGGGTGACCGTATATAGGCACCACTATGAAGCTTTTGGCGTCTAAGATATTATGTTGCAAACAAAGCAAGTATGTCTTTGTCAAAACTGGTCTAAGGTACATTGGTTGTTATTTTTGTGGTGGTAGTGGTTATCTTTTAATGAATCAGTTGCTAGTTTTGTGTTATTGTTATATCAGCAATTTTCATTCTTTTGCAACTTTACAGGAATTTTTGACCGAAATACGATGAAAGTCGGGTGATACTGACCCACCGTAAGTAGTCATAGTCCTTGGTCTCGTTCCGGCAGTGGCCGCGGTAGATGGCGATGAAGTCTGCAAAACGAGGCCCGAAACGATAAGGCAGTTAGCGGAGGCGATCTTCAGCCTTGGAGCGCGGGCTGCGTTTACTCACTTGTGCCTGCGAACAAACAGAACCTTTAGTCACTCAGAAAACCATGTAGGTGTACTAAACATAGTAGACTCCTCAAAACTATATGGGTAAAGGTAGCTCACTTAGAGCGCCTGGTAGCATGCACGCGGCCAATACCATTTAGGTGCTGTACTAAAGTAGTGTCGTATACGTGAACTACGACCCTTAGAATCAAAATTATATGTTCGATGATGTTCGGTAATGGTTTCATTCAATTGATTTGATCATGTAACTACGTATTTCTACACAAAAAAATAACGTCGATTGTCGCTCTGTTGTTGCACGAAACGGTGTTTTTTGTGAACGGATTCTAAAAATAAAGACTGATGAACAAAACCTAAAAAAAAAACGAAGAAAGAACGTACTGCCGAGCGTAGATACTCACGATTATTCTCGTTGTGACAGTTGTACAAGTTGAGCTGGCAGATGTCGGGGAACTCGCGGTACATGTTAGTCCACCAGTTGTCCTGCGCCCAGAAGCGGAAGCCGCACACCGGCCCGAAGCTGCAACGGCCTCTGTGGCTCGGCCTTTAAGGCTCGGCCTCTGAGGCTCGGCCTTTAAGGCTCGGCCTCTGAGGCTCGGCCTTTAAGGCTCGGCCTTTAAGGTTCGGCCTCTAAGGCTCGGCCTTTAAGGCTCGGCCTCTGAGGCTCGCCCGAGACACACCTTGCCGGGCTCACGGGCGAGTCTGCCGCTCGTTAGGGTTTCGTAAAAAAGTGATGAAAACTGTCTGTCTGCCACAGCATTAACTCAGTAAATAATGACGCTGAGGAATTTTAAGTAGTGAAAATAAAAACGTGTTTTTTAGGACCGAAATGAGAGGTTAAAGTTTTTAAGTGGACTTCTCAGGGATATCATAATATGAAAGAGCTTTACTACACAATACAAAATGTTATTGTTTTTTTGACCATTATTCCCGAAATTAGTGTTGCGTGCGGAATTATTAGTGTTACCTGAGGTTTATATAAATTTTTCAGTAAAATAAAATGATGACTCTTAATATCACCGTCATAATATTATCATCTATTAATCGTCAATATCATCTAAATAACTTAGTTACGTGCTCAATTATTAAACAAATCTTTGTTGGATGGTAAATAACACTTACAGACATTCACATAAAATGTACGAAAACCTGCGTCCACGAGTCGCACTTGCTACTCTGGTGGTTTTTGCTTATTTACCGCCACATGCTACTCTGGCTTTTTTTCAATACATCGATCAGATCGGCGATGTATTGAAAAAAAGCCAGATAAATAGTAACTGACGAGCTTGTATAAACCGATTGATGGATGTGGATGAGGCACGTGAGGTATGCCAGGATCGTAGTAGGTGGCGGGCCGTTGTCTCTGCCTACCCCTTCGCGAAAAAGGCGTGAGGATATGTATATGTATGCTACTCAAGTACGGACCTGATGTCTGAAACGTCAACCGTGAAGCGAAGAGGTAACAAATAATAATCTCACGCCTTTTATAGTAGGCAGAGGTATTTCATTCCTGGAAATACCTACGTTTCACCAATAAAGGTATATTCTTTGAACTCGTAATCGTGATGGATCCCCGGACCGGGTCTGTTACACATGTCTCAGAACTAATTCTGGGACTCAATATTTTTGAGAAACTCATTGGTATTTGCTAGGATTCTAACCCGAGCCTCGCGAATGAGAACCGGGCTCTTTCACCTCTGTCTATCACTAGTAAAGCGAAAATGTATTTGACAAATACCACCCGAGTGGTTGCCACAAAGACGAGTTCTTAGGCGAGGGCAGTTTAGAAACATGCTCCCTCTGTAGAGCTACAACTAGCCCCGACGAGGCAGTACGTTCCTGAGCCCCGAGCGTACTCCTTGTAGACGTCGAGGCAGCGCTCGTTGCAGTGTCGCGCGGTGGTGTGGATGTAGTCCTTGTAGACCACCCGCGGCTTCGTCGTCGTGGGTCTTCCCTTCTTGCGAGGCGCCTTCATCTCGGGCTTGAACGTGCGCATGTCGAACACCCAGTTGCCCGTCGCCCAGTACGGGTAGCGGTAGTGCTCTTCGTTTTCTTTGCTTCCTCTTCGTCTGCCCCCTCTGAGGACATTATATTTATAAGGAATATTATCAAAATACGAAAAAAATATCCTTGTTTAACAGTCTTTTTAATAAATGAAAACCGCATAAATTTTTTTTGGGTACTTTAAAAGATCAAAGCGGACAGAAATAGGGAAGCCAATATGTAGAGATTGTTTAATTATTTGTGAAAATTACTGAAAAACTAAAAACTAACTATAATGACCTACAGTTTAAAAATAAAAAATATATAATATCCCGCCTTATACCCACTTTTCACGAGATACATTGGACCCCTAAACGTGATAGGTGGTGAGCCTATAGCCGGACCGGGTCTGTTTACACATGTCTCAGAATTAATTCTGGGACGATGTTTTCCTTCACCTATAATTTATTAAGCAAATAATAAAATATAATATTCTTACCAACTATATCATAAATGAGAAAGTGACTTTGATTATTAAGCTTTCACGCTTAAATCACTGAACGATTATGACAAACGTAGCCACCCCCAACAAAAATGTGTAGTTCGTCTCATGAGATCTACAATAGAATGAATGTCAGCGCTTCGTGTGATGCGTGCTTATCGCACTATTCTCACATAATCCAGTAAATATATGAAAGGTCTGTAAAAGGGCCCTCAGTACTCACCCAGGCGCGTGCAGGCCTCTCTGGGGCCTCTCGGCCTCCCTAGTGGCGTTGGCGCGGGCCTCTCCCTGGCCGGGCCTTTGCCGGCCGCCGTCGGCCAATCCTTGCTTCACTGAAATAGAAGCATTGGCTGCCAATTTACACTTGTAGTGCGAGGCTGACCTCTAAGGCGATTGTAATAAGAACATTACAAATGTGTCAAGCTCCTAGTGCTCTTGAATATACATGGATGCTCCGAATGTGATTATTATAGTTTTACGAGAATAGCAAATACCAGCAGATCCTTAATTTTAACTTACGCATCATAGCTGAAAATAATTGCAATATTATTATTATTATTAATATTTTGTGAAACATTGCACATTTCCGACTAAGGAAATTCTTATCCAACTTTTGAAATTATATTTGTATTTCATGGATCATTAAATGCGAAGTTAATGAAACTATTCACTCAGAAATTATAATGTAGTTAGCTACGTACTCTTACCGTATCACTACATAGTATAAAACAAAGTCGCTTTCTCTGTCCCTATATCCCCATGTCAGTATGTATGTTTAAATCTTTAAAACTACGCAACGGATTTTGATGTGATTTTTTTTAATAGAGTGATTCAAGAGGAAGGTTTTGTATTAGTATTGCATCGGTGTGAAGCCAAGAATAAGGTCTATTATGGAAAATTAATAATTATGTGATTAACCCAGGCTCGTTGCATTTTGGATATTTTTAAATGGCTAGAAGGAAGGTAATGTTTTAATGGTCGGTTAGATTGTTTGTAAGTAAATATTTTGTGCTTATTATTTTTACACGATTTGCAGCCTAAACGGCTCTACTCATTTTAATATTTGAGCACTAGATTCATCTTTAGTCAGTATTTAATACGGTGTTCACAATGCATAACTACAAAGGATAGTTCACTCTCGTTGCGGACCTTGGTCGACGCTCGACGTCGGTCGACTACATATACCTACTACAACGTTGACTTTTCTAGCTTATAAATAAATATATTAATGCAACTAGTAATAGCCCGAACTTTATCATGTATCACTCGGTGCACGAACGTTCGAGCTTTCATCCCCAGAAAGAAGTACTTCTGTCGGACTCGCGCTCGACGCAGTTTCGCTGTCGTCTCGGGAGTCGCTTGGCGGCAGTCGGCGCTCGGGGCGCTTTGGGCGCGGACGCCCGCCGAGGCGCAAGATGGCGGCCAGGAGGCTCGTGCTCAACGGGCTCACGGCCGAGGAGGCCTCTGTGGGGGGAGGAGGGGGAGGGGGAGGGGGAGGGGAGGAGCAGGGAGAGGGAGAGGCCTACCACGAGCTGGAGCTGTTGCTGCAGCTACGCCTTCTGCCGCAGGACCAGCGGCCGCAGGTCAGTGAGGGACGAGGAGGTTGCCCCTCGAGGAGGCTCCTTTGAGAGCCCCCTCAGAATCGAATCCGGAATGTGTGCAATATCCGGAGTATCGACGCAATCGTCTCCAAACATATGAGTACTATGAATTTAAAAATAACTTTAATGTTATAAGGACGGATAGGGACGTCCCGGTACTTTCAGTGAAAATATATTTAATTGTTTACAACATTTGTTATAACATGTTTATGATAGTTATTTTTATCTGTCACGTTACGACAAATTAAGTGGTAGGTACAATGATCGAACATACTAATTACTTTGGGTTATAACTTTCTACAGTTACCACTAAACAAGGTAATAGACTACATTCCTTAAACAGATGCACCGCACTTATATTTTTTTAGTGAAAATAAGATGTTACCTAACATAACTAACTATACAAGTAGTCGCCATAATACCTACTGATATTTGTATCGATGGATTTCAATCATAATAGTGAACAAGCGAAAAACCAAGATACAAGTTTAAAAAATAAATAGAAAAAGATAAATAGGTACTCTCCAAGCCGGCTGCTGAGCAATGGCTCCCGGCGACAAACCAGTGCACCGTCCGAATGCATTTATTGCTTCACCGTGGTAGTTTCTCCAACAACTTATACAATACACGAACAAGCAATTTCGCGGGCTTTATTGCGAGACAACCGTCGAAGTTATATCTTATGGCCGAGGAGTATCCGCGTATATTATTGCAATGTTGATGAATGATCTCGATTTTTCGTTTGCTTCGCAGTCTAAATAAATTATTATGAAAAGTAAATTTTAAACTAAATACACCTGGGTTCCTGATCCAGCTAAGAGAAGTAGGATCCACCCACTGCTTTGAACGCAGTGAGCTTCTCAAGGCAACCTGCAGCCGTGGCAGAGCCAACCTCGCGTTGTTCTGCATCAACCGACAAGATTAGTATTCGTGTGTCGTAGAACATAGAATAAAAGTTTAAAAGACTGTCGAATAAGATTGATGATGTTTGCGAAAGCATGGGTAGGTACTTTGAATTATTAAATTCTGTTTATCGCGTATTTTGTATGTGTTTATAAGAAATTAGGTATTAGGTAGTATTTTAACGAATTTTAGCCATGCGTCCAGCGATCGCGAGTCTACCATAATGGAGCGGCAGGAGATCCTTTCTTAATATACAAGTATACGCTGGAAAACTTTCCGTCTGTCAACGAGGCTCTCAGTCTCGGCAGCTCATCAAAGAGTTTTCGTTGTGTTCGGTCAAAGCTACAGGTGACCAGAGGGCTGGCATTATTTCTGACTAAGGATCAATCTGCCTATACAGAGATGAAGTACCAAAACTATTCCATTATTTGAAGAAAATTTGTATTTGTAAATATTTACACAGATATTGTTTTGTACTGTCTATCGGAAAACTCACTTTTAGTCGTTCGAATAATTGTATAGCATAAAAAAGCCAAGTTACAAATTGTTCAGTTTACATTACACAATGTGAATTGCAATAATATACAGACCGGAAATCCTCCTCCGTTCCTCCTTGGAAGACATTCGAGTTTCCTGTGTAGACAAGGCATGTACTTGTTCGAGTTTTGTGTCGCATAGTCTCTCCTAAGTTTCTGAGCGCACCTGTTGCGCTCGCGGCCTCCTTTCCTTTCCTTGTTTCTACGCTTCAATTTTACCATAAATAGAGGAGTAGAAAATCCGAGGAACGTATGAAATTGAGACCGCTCAGGATTCGGCGCGGCATTGAATGATGCTTGGAGCAGTGGACTCGCACACAGACGCACATCTTTTGCAAATAAACGGCACGCGCGTTCAGTGCCACAGACTTTTGAATTCACGACTACTGTCCTACACAATGAAAGAGTAGTGAAACCTGTTGAATATATTACGGTCCCTGTTTTGAATTAATAAACCATTTTCACCTTTTTAACCGGCAACTCGAGCGAGGTCGCGGCTAAAATCTTGCAAATCATTATGTTGAGTATATTATTTGAAAATATTTCAACAAAAATAAATTTATATCAAATAACTGGGATCAAGTGGACCCACTTCTATGAATGAAAATTAAACAGAATCCGAACTAATGAAATAACGCGACGGCAAAGTTTGCAACCCAATAATGCTGAAGCGGAACTTTCGTGACGAGAGATCCGAATTTATGAGACATTCTTGTGAACGCGTTGTGGGACATTACGCTCGAACCAAACTGGATTTATGTGGTCACACACTCTGTACAACTTTCCTGATAAATTTTATATTGGCGATTACGGTTTCACTCCGTGGCGTAGGTTTGTGGTGACCAGGAAAGATCAGGGGGACAGTATCACAACATAGAATAAACTGACGACATGACTCGTGAGTCGTGAGTATCATTGTAGGTTGCAGATATTATATCCGATCCGGTCTGACATCGTATCTCGAAGAATGGATGAAAATAAGTTTACAGGTCAAATTTGTATAAGAGGTAGTAACTGGGAGACCGAATTTCGCTCGTTTTCACACCAGTGTCGCTAACGACTTCTGCCGGTCAGAGTCCACATTATCAATTTTTTTTTGTGTAAAATTGCGTTTTTACAGGAAATAATGTATAACTGAAGTTGAATTTGAACTTAGAATGTAAAACCATATCTGTATACAAAATTTCATCAAAATCTTTAGAGCCGTTTACGAGATACCTGAAATATAAATAAATAAATATAAAGGTACCCACATGATTTTTTTGTTTAAAGTACTTAATAGGATTTATTTTATTCGGTGAGTTAATATTACCTTGATGTCAGTCTTTGTGCAATATCCGCTCCCGAATTCGACGTTGGTTTACAAAAATGTGAAACCACCCTTATAAAATACCTCCGCTAAATGTTTTTATCGATACCGTAGTTGCTGAGTAACACAGATGTTACCGACCGTCTACGTTCCTGATTGATTTCAAAGAGCCCACCGGTGCTTGATAAGACAACTTGAAAAATAACTTGTTTGCTGTTGGTGGTTCCGTGAGGTAGTGTTACGTACGGAACGATCTCAACGGCAAGCGAGGAGGCGACGGAGTGGAGTGGCCGCGAGACGGGTTGCCAACTTCTTTGATTAAAAGTTATGCAAACAAGCGAGAGACTGTTCGATGGGCCACTCGCGGAACAGCGCGCACTTCAGACTACTTCACGGGAGGAAAGGCTTCAGTTATGCACTGGACGATTATTTGTCTAAGGAGGTATTTTATTCGAACCGCTAACAGTTAGGGCCCACACCCATAGAGGCGGGAAAGGTGGGACAGCAGTCGCGATCCGGGACGGGATTTTTTTGTAATGTACATGCAACCTGAGTCAGTAAGCGGGCTCCTATTGGCCTCAATACCTTTTGACCTCTGTTTTTCTGTTTTGCACTTTGCGACTACCGTCTCTAACTCAAGTAGTATCATAATTGTAGAAGCAGCGCTGCTACGAGCGCTTAACCTTTCATCTATAAGC
This sequence comes from Ethmia dodecea, assembly GCA_963855545.1. NCBI lineage: Eukaryota > Metazoa > Arthropoda > Insecta > Lepidoptera > Depressariidae > Ethmia > Ethmia dodecea. Next base: position 35,785 of record OY979444.1, read on the forward strand.
GACACTGCAAAATTCGCATCAAACGATGGCATCGCCAGCTTGCAGACACGGCGTGTGGTGTCACAATACTTGTAGCCGTAAAAGTATAAGCTTAATAATTATACAGTGTGCTACAAAATAACCACAACGGTCCGTTCCCCGCGCGAGCCAACTGCTGCACTTTGCTCATCTCAGTTTGCTGATATTATATCCAAGTAGCGCGCCGTGATAGCAATTTCATTACAGCTTTTCGCTGCACTAAGTTTAATAACAGTCAGCGCACTGATGCCTTATACTCGTCGAGTAATTAATGCAAAATAATTTGTGGGATACAATTTACACACAGTTATTCAGTCTCAAACTAGGCAGAGAGCTATTGAGTACTAAACAACTGATAATCATACTTAAATAAATATAAAACACCAAAACAGGAAGCCAACAGATATGTTCATGCACACAAATGTTGGCCCCGAGCAGGGATCGAACCCGCAACCTTCGACTCAGAAGACAGGGTCACTAACATGCATCTGAGCTATTAGACTCGTCGATTTGATTATTCAGCTCCACAAAAACAGAATTCAAAGAATTGCTCGTCGACATAGACTGCTAAAAACATAATATTATTCTTGTCTGTAATTTTATAATAAATACAAGGATCCAATTTTGATTGCATTAGTCCCATTCTTTTCAATGTAAAATCAAGCTTTTTGTTCCGCTGCCTGCTTGCTTGTTTTAGTCCATATAGTGATTTTCTTAATCGGCATACTTCTTTACCATTGTCATACATGGGTGGTTGTGCCATATAATCTCCTCTTCTATTTCACCTTGGAGAAAAGCTGATATAGCATCCATTTGACATATATCTAAATCATACTTAACCGCTAAGGCAAACAAATATCTCAAAGATGCAAGTCTTACCACAGGTGAAAAAACTTCATTATAATCAATTCCTGGTTTCTGTGAACATCCTTTTATTACAAGACGTGCTTTGTATTTCACTATCTGTCCATTTTTATCAGTCTTTGTCTTGAAAACCCATTTGCATGGTATGGGACGTTTATTTTCTGGTAGAGTAGTCAACTCCCAAGTATTGTTTTCTAATAAACACTTATATTCCTCATCCATTGCTAGTTTCCATTGCTTTGCATTAGTGCCAGATAATGCTTCTTCAACAGTCTGTGGATCAGAAATTTGCGTAACACATAAAAAATTATTACCTTGCATATTGCGTTTTTGATGTGGTCTCAAAGTGATATTTTGCTGAAAGCTATCATTGCTGTCATAATCACTTTCACTAGGGTAATATGTCTCATCATTACTCCTAATATTTTTACAACTGTCAAATGATGTATCGGAACTTGTGGGTGACAAAGTTTCATCTTGTGTTTCATTTTGTGGGCTATCAACAGATAATGTTTCTTCGGATTCTCTCATACGATTTTGTGAACTTTCATTATTAGAATTAAGAGTGATCGAAAAAGGCGGTGGCACTGATACAGGTTCCTGTGTGATATTATTGACATTCTCATTATTTTCAATAAAAATCACATTCCTGCTAATTACCATCCTTTTATTAACTGGGTCATACATTCTGTATCCCTTTGTGTTATCACAATAGCCTACAAAAATTAATTCATGAGATTTACGATCCCGTTTTAAACGATTTGTCTTTGGAACATGTACCATGACCTTAGAGCCAAAAATCCTTAAATGTGAAATGTTTGGTTTCTTACCAGTCCATTTTTCATAAGGTGTTACCTCAGTCAAAGCTCGTGATGGTGATCGATTTATAAGATAAGCTGCAGTAGCGACAGCCTCAGCCCAATATATCTTTTTCAAATTTGCTTCAAACAACATGCATTTGGCACGCTCTACCAAGGTCCGGTTCATCCGTTCCGCTACCCCGTTCTGCTCAGGTGTGTACGGAGTGCTGGTCTGATGTTTGATACCAGAAGCTGCTAGAAAATCAGAAAACTCTTTATTACAATATTCTTTCCCATTATCACTTCTTAATATCTTAATTTTCTTTTCTGTTTCATTTTCTACTTCTTCTTTGAATTTTTTAAACACAGTTTTAATATCCATTTTATTCTTAAGAAAGTAAACATACACTTTTATAGAATAATCATCAATAAAGGTTATGAAGTACTTTCCACCCCCAGCAGATGGTGTCTCCATCGGACCACATAAATCAGTGTGTACTATCTCAAGCAATACATTTGCTCTTGAACTAGAATGAGGAAATGGTAACCGTGTTTGCTTTGCTTCACAGCATGGTATACAAACAGTATCAACTTCTTTATTAGTAATTTTTATACACTCAGCACAAGACTCGAACCTCTTTACATCTGACATGTTTAAATGACCCATTCTCTTATGCCAAGTAGTTATATCTGTCTTACTCTCACATGTAACAGTATATGCATTGCCAGAAATTGTATTGAGTTTATACATGTTATCAGACAGTCTTGCGGTCGCTATGAGAATTTTCTCGGAATTATATATATTACAACCCACATCAGTGAATTCCAGTTTACAGCCATTTTTCGTTAATTGACTGACTGATAGCAAGTTTGCACTCAACTCAGGAATAAACAAAACGTTTCTCACCTGGATTTGATGCACATCTTTACATACATTGGTCTGAATGTTTACTTTACCCATGTTTTGCACGTAGACTGCATCACTATTTGCCACCATTATCTTTTGGATCGGAGAAGGTTGTAAATCATACATCCAGTCTGAACGTCTCGTCATATGCATTGTTGCCCCTGAGTCGATGTACCAGTCATCCGGATTTAATGTACTGTAAGCTGAAAAAATTGCTGAAAAACCAATTTGATTAGGTCTCTTCTCGGAACATTGACTTTTATATTGTCCATATTTATTGCAATTGTAGCAACGTGGGCCTTTTCCTTTTGATTTCGGATTGTTATTAGAGGTATAAGAGTTCTTCTTGTGTTTTGTGAGGAATGCCGAAGACTCGGAAACTTTCACTTCTTGTAAAAGCTTTGTCTTTATGAAATCTGATGAAATTGTAATGCCAGAACTTTCCAGACCCATGATCATAGGTTTATAATTGTCCGGTAAACCTGCTAGCATGAGTGTTCCTAGCCATTCATCTCCGACAGCGAAACCAATATTTCGTAATTTGTATGCTGTACTCATAATTTTATTTACATATTCCTCCACACTCGCGCAGTTATCTAGTGTTGTGTTGATTAGGTCTCTCAATAAGCCAACTTTTCTTGATAGCCCGGAGTCTTCAAATGCATTTTGAAGGTTAGTCCACACCTCTCGAGATGACGTTGCATTTTCGATATGTACATAATTAATCGGTTCGACCAACAAAATTATCTTCGACTTGGCTTTTATATCCTTCTTGGCATCTACCTGACCACTGGGTTCAACACAATCCCACAATTCTTCGTGTTCTAGATACGATTTTACTGCAAATTTCCACGTGGAATAATTATCCCGGCCGGCGAGTTTCTCAATTTGCACATTTGACATACTCATGTCGGGAATTTTTAACGCAAATTACTTTAGATGACTCGACTACGATAAATTTAACCACGGATCTATTTTGGTATACGGGGCGGCCCATAACCTGTAGAAATGATACTCCGAAATAGAATTAGTTATAACGATTTATTGCTAGTCACTGCAGAGTACAAAGTGAATCAGAGACAGTGGCATCGTGACAGAGCGGGAATAGGTTTTTACTTTTTTATACATATATTGAGTCGGGCATGGGTTATTTTACATAGTTCCTACAAACTCTTTGAGGAGAAGAAGCGGTGCAACAAATAACTCCGAACCGAATCATACAGCTTTGTCAGTCTCGATTTTGCAGAAGGTTTTATATAAATGATATCTCCAATTATAAATATCTTTTATCTACATCTAGCATCTTACAAACTAATATAATAAACAGAATGTAATGTCGATCACAATAGAGAAGTCATACCTTGTCGCTGCCAGCCTTATTATCTTAAAATATTGTTCAGTCTGATACAAATGCGACACTGGTGGTGTTATTGCGGTTCGTATTATTCTTCAAAATATCGAAGGTATTCCTCGCACTTTCATCTCTTTACAAGGTCATCTAATTCTTACATAACTCGTGGGCCGCATCGCCGTTGCAGTCGATTCCGTTCGATCCACGATGCCATTTATCGCACGTTGACTTTTTCTATTTCGAAATAGGTATAATGGATCAAGAAGCACGTTAATACATATTTAGTATTAATAATGAATCCGAAGAAGCTAAACTAATGTGGCAATGGGCAGGGCACATTGCTCGCAGAACTGACGGCCGTTGGGGCAGAAAAGTTGTCGAGTGGCGACCACGATTAGGGAAGCGTGGAGTGGGCAGGCCCCCACCAGGTGGACCGACGATCTGGTCAAGGTCGCGGGAAGCCGCTGGATGCGGGCGGCGCAGGACCGGACGTTGTTGAGAACCTTGGGGGGAGGCTTTTGTCCAGCAGTGGACGTCGATAGGCTGAAATGATGAATGATGATGATAATGAATCTGCTAGACAAGTCAGTAATATGAAGCTGTATTAGGTACTGAATACTTTACTTCAAAAATTTACATCAATGGTAGTCCGCGCGGGTTTTCTAAAACCTATTAATATTACTTCAATCAGTGCTATAGCTCATGCGGTCACAAAGTAGAGATAAAAAAGTAGGTAGTATATCTAGCAGGGAATAGATATCGAAACATAGACAGAAAACGCTGAAAAGTAGCTGTAAGATTTTAATATCATTTGATAAATGATAGTCACACGACAAATTGTTGTCTTATTATTTGTGCAGGGGTCGGCTTCGTAGACAATTTCCAGAAGCCCGAGCTGTATCGTCCTCCACCCGCGGCAGCTGCGCGCTCTAAACTTTGTTTGCCTTTAAATGCCTACCAATGTCCCAGGTACACTGAATTGTGCTGATCTTGCATCCAGAGGTTGCGATGCAAAACATCTTTTTGACTGTCGTTGGTTTGAAGGACCGACGTGGTTACGATTAAGTTCAGAAAATTGGCCGAGGTCTGAAGTTATAGTTGATGAGTCAGAAGCTGTCAAAGAGCTTAAAAAGACTGGACTTAGTGTAAATGTATGTGTAGAGAACAGCTTTGTAGAAAAATTTACTTACTTTTCGAGCTACACAAAAATCATTCGCACATTAGCATGGATAATGCGATATTTAAACAACATCATTGTCAGAAATAAGAAAATGTCAGGTGAACTATCTTATGATGAGTTTGAAAACGCAGAAAAGAAAATGGTAATGTTACTACAGACAGAAAACAAAGATTTTATTGAAAAAAGGTGTTCTAACATGAAGATATTTTATGATGAAGATAAACTTATGCGCGTAGAAACTAAGTTAACATTTGGAGATTTTTCAGAAAACCTTAAAACACCTCTAATTGTTCCAGCCAATAATTTTATTATGAGACGCATGGTAGAAGAACGTCACAAACAGTTACAACATGCTGGTAGTAACATTGTTATTGCTGATATTAGGCAAAGATTTTGGATGATTGGCATTAGACTTCTGGTGAAGTCAGTTATATCTAAATGCGTAATATGCCGAAGATTTTCAGAAAAACGTGTTGAAACTGCAACAGCGCCACTACCATACGATAGAGTCAACTGTTCAGCTCCATTTGAAATCACTGGTGTGGATTTAGCTGGACCGCTCTACTTGCGTGGCGGTGAAAAATGCTGGGTTGTTTTATATACTTGCGCAGTGTATAGAGCAGTACACTTGGAGCTCACGAAAAGTTTATCAACTACAGATTTTCTTATGACTTTACGGAGGTTTATCGCTCGTCGCGGGAGAGTGAGAGTAATCATGTCCGATAACGGGACGAATTTTGTGGGTGCCAATAATTTATTTTCTGGTATTGATTGGAACGATGTCCACAGATATTCCAATATCGTTCGAATTAAGTGGAAGTTTAATGTACCTTCTGCTCCATGGTGGGGTGGTTATTGGGAACGGTTAATTAAAATTCTAAAGGATCTATTAAGAAGGGTATTAGGTAAATGCTCAGTTACTTACGAAGAATTGCAAACACTTCTTTGTGACTGTGAAGCTACAATGAACGGGCGGCCATTAACCTATGTAGAAGATGACAAGGCATCATCATTGGAGCCACTCACACCGATGTGTTTTCTGCATTTGTTACCTTCGTCAGATGTCACCGATTTAGATCAAGTTGATAGTCGTAATTTAAACTGTCGACTTCGATATTTACAAAAATTACGAGATGATTTTAAACAAAGGTTTCAATATGAATATTTAACTTGTTTACTACAAAAGGGTAAACAAAAAATTGGTGATCTAAAGATCGGTGATGTGGTTCTCATTGAAACGGAAGAGAAAAGATTAAAATGGCCTCTTGGGTTAGTCGTTGATCTCTTTAAAGGAAGGGATGGAGTATGTCGCGCGGCTCAACTTAAGACAGCATCGGGTATAAAAGAGAGACCATTAAAAAAGTTATATAAGTTAGAGGTGTCAATTGTAGATTTTACAACGAAGGATGAGAAGGTTAGTGGGGAACAACAAAAAACTCGATATGGTAGAGTTATAAAAGTGCCCAGTCGATTAAATATTTTTTGAATTAGATTAAATTTTGTTTCTTCGATTGTTGCCTTATATTCTGTTAATGATGCATGAGTTAGGCACTAGTTAATTATAGTTTTGGTTTAATTGTAATTTAACATTGTAAATGGTGTTCAGAATTGTTTTGCGTGCGGAGGATGTCGTGAAAACTCTTTTGTGTTTTTGACTTTTAATTTTCTTATCTGTTCGCAAACTGTCGAAAAATTACATCAGTCTCAAATGCACGTTTTTTATTTGATTTATTCCGTAAAATGGCTCGTGTTATTTCAGCCCCTCAGTATTACGAACGGGCCTATATTCTTTCTGCCAAATAAACTAACTTTCAAAGCATTAGAGACGCTCAGATGGTTCCCTAATAGCTTGGTGGGAACTTACTTTGCCAGTTATTGTAATCGCGTTTTTTTAGAGATTTTGCCTGTTATTTTTGCTGCATAGATAGATAGATAGATAAAGATTTCAATTCGGATAGTTATACAGTGACAAAAACTAAACTAACGAAATAATGATTTTCAATGACCGCTTGAAAGCGGCTGAAGCTTGTCTTGTAATTCTTGTAACCAATAAATTAACCAGGGTGCTGCTTGCACCTCACTAATTCGATAGTGACACCAAAGTTGTCTCACTAAACATAAAATAAAAAATAAAATAATAAAATTTTTCATCAATAAAATTTTTTTTATTTATAAAACATACTTAATGTCTTTTTTGTTCCTAATCAAAACATTTTTGGTTGTCCTAGTTACCTACTCTTGCGTGTATCTTTCCGCAAGTTTCCGCTATAAAAAAATTGGTAATTAAGTGTTATTCTGATGTGCAACATTTATAAAAATCCGTTGAGTAAGTAGTTTTTGCGTGAAAGAGTAGCAAACACCCATCCATTTATCCTCACAAACTTTCGCGTTGATATTATTAACATGATAGTAGAAAGTAGGATTTATATTAGTCTACTACTTTCATTCCGTCCCGTCCATTTTGTATGAAATGAATAGCCATCTATCGGATTGAAGGAAACATACACTCTCACCGAGGAAGCTCTGTGGCTCGACGGGCCACAGCTCGGCTCGCACTGGCGGTGCGCTCGGCGGCCGACAGATGGCGCCGCGAGTATACTTTCAAACGCGTGATGCATTCTTGTCCATTTATAGCTGAGACCAGTTTTATAGGAAGCAGAATCTTGCGGCCTATGATTGCTCTATCGGCACTTGTGGTAATTTTAATTGTCTTTGACCACCTCTGGGTGAAAGTATCTCTTTCTAAATGTCTCTTAAGATTTCTCGGTGAAAATGCTGAACAGATTTTCAGGAAATTTGGTAGAGAGAAAGCATTGAGGAAGGAAATAGGCTACTTTTAATCTTTGAGCGATTACGATAATAGATTTCGTTGACATGTGCAGTTCGAAGACATATACGATTTTTAGTAATTTAGTTGGAAAGAGTGGAATTAGCGAATATGCAAGTGGTTATAAATCCGATTCCGGGATTAGCTCAGGCGTAACGCGAGCCGGCCGAGGCGGGTGTCGTCGCGGTCGCGGTCCTAAGTCATCATCCGCCACCTCGCCTCGAACTTTACCGTCTACCCTTCTGCTTTAACTCAAATTTATTTACTGCGTTAGGGTTTGCAATATTGTAGTGAATTTGTTTAAACTATTTATATAATTTCAAGGTAATAGTGGATTCCTATGTCACAAAGTCTATAATGTACTATTAATGTGGTTTACCTATGTTTTTTTAAATAATGTCAGAAAGTAAGATTTAAAAAAATCTGTATTTAAAATGAAAAGTTAAAAGCTATGTAACAAAACTATGTCTTCTAGCGAATGGTTTATTTCGTTTTAAAAACCACTAATAAGACAAAGTATATTAGCACTCAACTTTTTAAACTTATCTTTTAGGTATATTTTTTTTGTGCAGTCCTTACTTTAATTATTTATTGAAGGTGATTCTTTAGCTTCCAACGCATCGGAGTTGTTATACTCATTAAGCTACAATCTTAAAACAAAGCTTGACATAACCAGAATGAAGACTGATATCTACTGATTGATAAATTTTACTTTGATTGAAAATTCTATTCTATTCTGGATGAAATTCGATAACAGTACCAGACTGACAGTCAGGCGGCAGATGCGAATCTAACAGTTCAAAACAATACAAAAATACACCCTTTCTGGATTGGCTATACTAACAGTGGCCTCAATGATTCTGTATGAGATTTTAGTAGTATTACGCAACGGTGCGCCGTGGAGAGCCGCTCTCTCCCGGGGCCAATCGCAATCAGCCGGACGGCCCGCTATCGGCAATGGGCGCGGGCCACTGAAATCCTATTGGAATTAGGTATATAAAAAATGTCTAGAGCCAGTTTCACCCAATTCAATTATCTATTATTTGATTAAATTTTAGAAATTGAATTATTCATTTCTTGTAACTGAAGTATTAAATTCCAGCTTACAACGAATGCTATTCTGTATATTTTTGTGGTTTGAAAAGGAATGTTATTATTTTTGGGTCGTTGAAGGATATAAAATACTTTAAGATTTTATAAATAACTAGCGACCGGCCCCAAATGTGCACGGGTGCAATGCTAATACTAAAACCTTCCTCTTGAATCACTCTATCTATTAACAAAAACCGCATCAAAATCAAAACAATCATCATTTAAAGATTTAAGCATACATAGGGATATAAGGATATAGGGACAGAGAAAGCGACTTTGTAGTGATAGTGATACAGCAGTTAAAAGTTATTTTATTTCTAAAACATAAAAAAATCATGTTTGTTAAGACATTAATTTTCAATAATTTATGATATTCGTGATAAATATTGAGGTTGATTGCTTTACCTGTGTTCAAAATATGGCCACATGAAACAGGCGTACCATTCTGCCATCGGAATTTCTTTTTCCATAGTTTGAAATACAATTAGTCTGCCATTTTGATTAAAATTTATGTCTCTCATATCTCACGAAATGGTCAATATGTAAGAATGTAACGTGTCTACCCATAACATGTCATTGCAATTATTCACACACATTTATAGAGATACCTTGTTTCTTTGTAGCGAAAGACTATTTCAAAGAACACGAATCACCAAAGTGGCTCTGCCGGTCTCCTTCAAGACGCTCGCGTTAGTTCTCCCGTGACCCACATCGTGCATCGCCGGCACGCTCCACGGCTCACAGACAGAAGCCCTTGCAGGCACTTTGCACATCTCATCCATCGTGACGTCATAGAGTGGCAACACACTGCCCTTGAGTTTCTTGCCTTATTGTTCTCGGGCATTTGGAACTAGCAACTCGTCGTTGGAGATATGCTGCTGTTTACATTTAACCAATCTTCATGGACGAGTAAAGAGTGCCTCGTCATTAGACTATAAGTGTACCTTTTGCACCTACAGAAAATTAATGATATATAACTTTTTTTTAACATTTAAGAAGATTTTTAACAAAATTTTATTATCAAGCCAGTAGTTAAAGTTTCTTGCTAAAGTTCAAGCGTAGCCAGCTACGGATTCGTAGCAGTCGTAGCGTCAAGCGGTACAGCCGCATTAGCCCAGTGGCAAACGAAAGTTTTATTTGCTTAGTTGGTATTATACATTATTATACAAACTATTAAGAATTACGTGTCAGTGACTATACTTCCATAAAGTGTTGTGGAAATTTTACTTCGTCGCGTTATGATGGCGCGCGTAGGCGCGAGGAGGATGGACTCTTTATCTGACGATTAAGTTTAACAAAGGCGTTTGCCTAGGCCCTCTGTTATGTAGAATTAATTAGTGTGATAGTTTAACTCTAAAATACTATAACACTCTAGACTAGCACACACAGGACTTTGATATCCCGCAGGCTCGACAACCCCTTGCCATTTTTGAGATTTCGAGCGGAAATCAAAAGTCGCGTTCGCTATCAACTTTGATGTGATTGCTTTTCTTTTGTATCTTTCAAGCGAAAGCCGTATTTAAAATACGTACTATTTCCCGAGTCCCCTCGATGCTACCCACACGCTTTGATTACGGAAGCAGGCGACCCCGCATTTACATACCTATTAGCGGCTTTGACGACATCCAAGGGGCCTTTCGACTGCGAGTCGCCGAACAAGTCTGCCTGTCACGGCATTTGCTGTTCGCTCCCTAGAATGTTTTATCATATTGAACCAGATCACCTCTTCCCGAATGCTGCAGTAAACCTCCAAAGGACAGACATTATCACCTAAAAACTCCGGTAGACCACAGCTACAGCGACCCAGCAAGCTGTTGGTAGACATACCTACTCGTATTTTTGAAAACTGAGACCTAAAGATGTTGTAGGTAACATTGTATCGCAGAGCATGAAGCACACGTTTCGGCTGGCACGGCTCCAACCCGGCGCCGAACATAATATATTTACTTGTAGTGGGAAGTGAATTAAATAATTCAGGTGGGATGAAACTTACACTTGATTCCATCGATACTTCAATAGTGTTTTCTAATAATTATTGTCACTTGAGAAATTATTTACAAAACACCTAGGTCTGACCTGAATTGCTGACCCATTACCGTCAGGACACGTTGGAGAGGATTAACATAAGAATTAATAAAATTAACATGCTCGCGTTTTTATCACCATGGTGGTTGACAGAGATCATTCCTGAATTCACACACCAGTAAAGTTTTTGAATCCCCAACCGTGACGTGGTTAAGTTAATTACTGGATAACCTAAAACTTCATTAACCTAAAGATTTGCAAAGAAAATGTAGCTTTGGCTTATGTCACTGAATGCCTCCACGCTCCTGCTCTCGTAAATACATTGGAAAATTACGACTTCACCTAAATACGACAGTTGGGGCAAGCCCTTCGAGGTCTGTTTGCCAACCTAATCACATTGGTTCATCGAGAGACGTGATCTGTCGTTGCATAGTCCCGCTTTGTACCGCATGCCTCAGTAAGCTCACTTTGTAGGTGATAAAATTATTCGCATAAGGATATACCTGCTAAATTTCTAGTTCATTTAGCTTCCCAGATTCTGTAATAAGTTTCACAGCTGTATATAGATATTCCAGCAATTTAAAAGTTTAGTGATCCGCGTCCCGGCCCTGGGCCTAAGGGCGTCGGGAGGTGCGCGCTCTGATGGCTATTTAAATTGGATCCGAAGTCAAACCCGGCCAGAACAAGAACACTTTACTTTAATCCATTTGAATGATCTAACATTTTGCTTCTAAAACAAACCTTGTGATCTAGAGCGACACGCAGAGTAAATGAGTAAATGACCCATACATATGTGAAACCAATTTTCTGATTTAGTTAGGTAGGAGTATAAATAATCTACACGTTTAATATATGAACTCAGCACGTAACGGCCATATTACATTTAATGGTTTGTTGGTTAGATCACGCCCCATAAAACTATTTGTCGATAAGACGTGCTGATCCCCCTCGTCGATGCTGATAGCCCATCAGGGGTACTTCATAAGTTATGGGACACAATTCATACAGTTACTTAGTCCCAAATTAGACAGTTCCTGTACTATCAACTGTTAAATATGCTTAAATACGTTGTACATATAAATAACTGTAAAGAAATCCAACAGATATATTCAAACACACAAATATTAGAACCGGGCTGGAATCAGGCTCAAGGACAAGATCACAACCAACTGAGCTCATAGGACTATAATTTTTTTTTCGGATGTTAATATTCACTGGGTGTTGTTGAGGCAGTTTAAAGCTCTGCTTTAGAGGTTTTGTTTTCAAAGTAACTAAAAACCTGAATTCCACATGCAATAAAGATTTCATGTCAGTTCGTTTCATGTCATTTTAAAGGTCATAAAACAACATTTTGCAGGGTGAAGCAGATGCAAAAGTGAATCCTAAAACCACATCTTTGAAATTGACCTATCTATTTAAGTTGGATTTTAAAGACAAAAAAAATATATACAATAAAGTATCTACATAAATTTTGCACAAATTATGCACCTGTAAGGAGTGTGTGTTGACATTCGTCACTTGGTGACTTCACTTTTATTTACACCCTGCTGGCAGTTCGATCGTTCACAATCGGAAAGCGCGCTATTTAATTGAAAGTTCCTCGAGGGATCGCCCGTCTACTCAAATCAAAGGTCCGATTTATGAACTTTGAAATGAAATTAGTTTGCGACTCTTCCCTTTGAGGTGAATAATGGCTGAATGTCGAGTAATGTTTCAGGTGAAACTGACGCTGCCATGTGATGCTACTGGCCGACTTTCCTCAAAATTTCCGTCTTATGTAGCCACGAGTCCACGTGCACTGGGTGGGTGCATGTGAGAGGGCGATAGCCGTTCGGACATCATGTTATCGTAAAACCGCACTTCTGGCTATGTGCATTTCCTCTCGTATGAGGAAGTATGGGCCCACAATTAGCTATCACATCCTTACTTTTATCTTAAACCACTAAACCGATTATCCAAATTCTTTCATCAATAGAAATCTACTTTACCAGGTCAACATAGGCTATATTGTATCCCCTTATTACGCGGGTAAAACCGCGGGGCGCTGCTGGTAATATATAAAACAATCAGCAATTTTCAAGAATATTCCTTCCCTTATTCATTCATCTTATTTTCGAGCAAATTGTGTTTGTAGTGGTAACACAATAGGGCCCAGCAGACAATGCGTATTATTTGGTTCCATTTCGCCGGCAGCCGGTCTCGCTTCGATTGGGTCCCATCGGCCGCCGTTCCCCGAACGAGACGACGTTTCGACGGATCATATCGGTACAGACTGATCATCGATAAGGGAGAAAACATTGTTCTCTTGTAAATAGGTTGACGTGATTCGCTCTCAACTGGCCTAGCCCTACGGGTGGCTGAAGACTGAGAGGGGGCTTAAACTATTATAACTTATATGCAAACGTTACTCTGCCCCCCTAGCGTTACATTAGCGTTAGCGCTCTTTGGCAAGTGATTATGTCAATCAAATACATGTCAATCTATAAGAACATTCGATTAGATTGTGCAATGCCACTTGGCTAGGGGGGCTGATATAAATTTGAAGGAAAACTCAGAAGAAATCGCCGTTCGTTTGTTTGACCCAAAACAAACAAACAAGACAAAGACTAGGAATATATTATATTACTTATTCCTAGATAATGAAATTAGTTTGGTTGGAGTATGAAAATAAGTACCTACATATTTTCCGAGTCGTTAAACAGAGCTCGATATTATACTTTAAAAACACAATAATGAATGAGGTCAACTTATTCATAACAGTAATGAAGAGGAGGATTGTATCCTCTTCGGCCAGCAGAGAGGGTGTAGCCTCGACCAAGCTCCGTTTATTGCATTCCCTGAGGACGTTCGCCGCACTGTGTTCGGGCTGAATGGGAATTAATATCGTCTGCGGCCTTTTTACTCGAACCTTCTACGATGTCTCCACCACACTGAGAGAGCGATTATTTGTAATCGATCAGTCGGTATTGCAATTCTCGCAAATTTTGCAAACTTGGTTATCAAAATTGTTGTGAACGCAAATAGGTGACCTACGCTGTTATTAAATTCCTATAGAGGCATTAGTTCCACACAACAGTTCGTTAAGTGAAACACTGGAATTTCAATTGTTATCGTGTAAGGTTTTATAATATAATGTAACTCCCTTACGGGTTGAATTTTGCAAAATCCTTTCTTAGTGGATGCCTACACTGTATAGGCTATCAAGTCTCTAGACCCAGAGCGGTTTAAGCTGTGCGTTGATAGGTACATCACCAATCAGTCAGTTAGTTTATCATTTTATATAATATATAGATAATAATCTCACGTCTTTTATCCCCGAGGGGGTAGGCTTGGGACCCCCAAACGTGAATTTTAAGAATGTAACATTATAAAACTGATTGCCGATATTTTAAATGATTTGACCACTATGAGCAGGCGTATTCATGGAGGCTCGACACCGTTTCCGTTCGATTCAGATCGAGTGAAAAACTGTATTCTAGGCGTGTATTCTAGGCGTTTCCGACAGCCACGAAAAATTTTCCGAGTTCTTATGTCAAATATGACATTCGTTTTCGATACAGATTTTCCGATTCCGAGTCGTATATCGAAGATCTGTGAATACGCCTGCAGATCGTTGATGCGCTTACTCCTTTGCTACAATTAGAGCTGTGTCGGTCGGTCGCCAAACGGCTTAATTAAAACCCAAACTCAGTCTTCAGGAAATACTGACAACGGCTAGCGGCTGCGGCTTAATTTAGCGGTTTATGTTATACTCGAATCTGCAGGAAGTTTGCGAGGACAGTGAAAAATGAAGGTGCATTCGAACATGTGCGAGCGCTCTTTATTGAACGAGCGGAGGGGCGAGCGCCCGCGGGGCTCGTTTTCATGATGTAAGTTCCCGAGAGTTGATAAGGAGGTTCATGAGCCACAAGTTGCGGAAAAGAATTATGGCCCCGAAGTTTTAACTGTACGGGAAGCAGCCGAAACTGGCCGTAAGCATCGCAAGCGACCTGGCGAGAAAGCGTTAAAATTGAAATTACTACCCCAACTTCTTTCATATAATGTTAAGCGGTAACCTGGGAAGTCGGTGTCGGGTGACCTCTGCGCCCCGATTCGGAACTGCAAGAAACGGCAACACATTTTCGTTTTATCTCTAAAATACCAAATCTAACCCAAGAAAAGAAAGAAGAACGTGAGTACATAAAATAAGACCATTCTTTCACTTTCTTGAAATAGTTCAGTCCCTCTGTGAATGGTTTGAGATCGAGTTGTTCACATGTACCGGAACAGCTCCACACATCGGAATGAAATTTCGCGGCTGTAGTTTAATTTCCGGCCTGTCGCAGAAACAGGCTCGAACTATTCCAACTCGAACGTTCCTCACTTACTGAAATAGGTGTTCGATAAAAACTACATGATGTCTACTGCGTGATTTGAGCCCATTCTGTCTGAAGGTCTGGTCTAAATCTCGCTCCAATACTCGGCCTCGTGCAAACTGCCAGCTCGTAGCGACCCTGCGAGTGCGGGGACACAAATTGCGTAGATCCCCGATTGGCTCGCCTGCCTGAGGGGCCATTCGCCGCTTATCCGACATTTACATTCGGCCTTGATTCGCAAATTGTTTTTCAATAATAGGGAGACGGATCTGCGGTGGCCCAGACGACTCGCCCGCTAGACGGAGCTATCAGAAAACTAGCAATAATCCGAAGATCGGAAAAATAAAACTCCTGCAAAGAGTCCTCCAGTGAAATGATGTTTGCGGTTGGGCTTGGCGCGGCCGTCGCGTGCTGCGGACAAGGTTATTTTCTTCATATTTTATACAGTTTTCTATCTCCTCGGTTTGAAAAGTAATATGTTACGCTGCTTTGTATGTAAAATGCACTTTTCTCCGAGGAAACATTTTGTCTGGCTCACTCGGAGTGCCTCTTGAGGATTGTGATCACGTCTATGGAATAAACGCATAAAATATCTTGCTAGAAGGATAAAGAAGCAGTTTGCAGTGGTTTTGTATCTAATTTCAGCTTTTATTATTATATTTATTTATGGGTTGAGCACGAAGATTTGTTGAAAATATTCTTTACTTATATAATAAATTATTGATTGAGTTTAACTGGGCGTAGCTTTAAAATACGAACTAAGAATACTGATCTATCCTAATTCCTTCTTCCCTGCTAATATCATAAATGTTAATAATTCAGTCTAAAAGTTTGTGAGATTGGAGGTATGGATGGATGTTTGTGACTAGTTTCCTCAAAATTAATGAATGGAACTTGATGAAACTTTGCTGTAATATTATTTATACATTAGAAAAAACTCCTTTTTCGACCGACTTCAAAAAAGGAGGAGGTTCTCAATTAGACTGTATTTTTTTTAGTATTATTCGTTGAAGTCGGTTTATTACTCTTTACGCAGAAGTTGTTTTTTTACGTACTGTAGTTACGTAGTGTAGGTAAAGGGTAAGTTACCAAAGATATTAAAGTAAGGATGAGTTATATTCATACTGCTTGCGTTTGAAAATTGATCCCCTACGATTGTGCTACAACATGTACATACTGACTTCTTAGCGCATTTATAGGATACAACAATGTCGGGGAAAGATGATACGGAACGAATAATAAAGAAAAAGAGAGCTATCTGTTAAGAGTTGCGCTTAAAATACGACTTGAAATAGAATGCGACTAAATAAAATGTGGTTAATTAACTACATTTGTCGGCCTCATTTTCCGTGCTCTAGTAACATATCTACTTCTTTCTATATATAATATCTTTGGTAAGTTACCTTAAAATATACCTACGTTTTTATGTGTATCATAGCTCATCCTCGCATTTAGTCAAATGCATAACGCCTCGCTGTCCGTTGGATGCGGTGCAGTAAGCAAAGCTGACTTGCACAATGCGAACTCCGATTATGTTTTAATCAGTTACTTGATGGAAGCCCGCTTTCAGCGTGAGCAGCGCCGTAATGGGGCGCAGGGAGATGAAGCAAATGCGTTACACGATGCTGCACTGCGTGGCTTTTCATTTATAATTAGGATGACGTTCACCGGCAATTTCTGAGGTAACCAGTAGAGACAGTGGAACCTCTTTTTCTTTTCGACTGACCGAATTTCGAATTGATTTGAGATGCTTGAATTTCGATTTTGTGACCTCAGAATTTTTGAGTTGGGGAACCGATTTTGATGATTATTTTTTTCTTCGAAATCTGGTGCTTCCCGTGTGGTTCCTTTTCAATTTGGTCCAGTTCTGACAATGGCATCTATGAGAAAACCAAATAAAGTTGAAATCTTTTTTTTACTCTTTACGAGTTCTATGTTACCTATGAGAATGACTGGTATTGTAAAGTGTCTTCGTGGAGATTTATAGAAGGATAAAAACACGCAGCATAACATAATATAAATCATAAATATAGGGGATAAAACCTTTCGTAGAAGTTCTTGGGGTTTTCAATCTCGTAATGTACTTTATAACACATCTGCTCGTAAAAGGTGTCTTATTTCACCAATTTTAATATCGTTACCTATCTCATTACGCCCAAGTGCGGTAAGTGTAAAGTAAAACGCACGGTTTATCAAGATGCTCCGTCTTAAAACGAACGGTACTTTTTAAAATCTCAGCAAAGAGTTTTTATGTCAAAAAAGTTGTCAACATTTTATGATTAAAATTAACTTTGGGAGATAAAATATATTAAAGAAATATTTATGTACATAATTATTTAATTTAATTAATTTTGACAGTAAATTACAACCAATCTCTAACAAAAACACAAAAATATTATTTTACTTTATCTATACATACATATAATAAAACTCTAACGGGGCCGTGTCTGTACATTAAATATTTTTTGAAAATTTTAACGGTAGTGTACATAGTTATCGATATAGATACCGAAACACCAATTTTTGGAATTTTTGTCTGTCTGTCTGTCTGTCTGTCTGGTTGTGCACGCATCACTCAAAAACTACTGGACGGATTTTGATGAAATTTGGTATGGAGATAACTGAGTACCCGGGTCAACATCTAGGGTACTTTTTATTCCAGGAAAATATCTCATTCCCACGGGAAAATAAAAAAACTGGTTAAAAAGAGAAATACGTACTACTCTAAAACGATAACACCTAGAAACTTGAAAAATGGTATGAAGGTGTCTGATATGTCATAGGAAATTGGTATGAGGGGATTTTTGGAAATTCCCAAGGAAACGGGAATAAACTAAATCCAAGCGGGAAAACGCCGCTGGGCACCCGCTATTTGAAATATGGTATGTAGGTGTCTTAAATATGTCGTAGGCAACCACTATGAAGGGATTTTCGGAAATTCCCACGGGAACGGGAATAAACTAAATCCAAGCGGGAAAACGCCGCTGGGCACCCGCTATTTGAAATATGGTATGTAGGTGTCTTAAATATGTCGTAGGCAACCACTATGAAGGGATTTTCGGAAATTCCCACGGGAACGGGAATAAAAGGAATCCGCGCGGGCAACGCCGCTGGGCATCCGCTAGTTAGTAATAAGTACTGGCTGTTTTTTGTGCCTTTTCCCAAAAAAAAATGATGATGCGCGCCGCGCGCTTTTTCTTAACGCTGTATTGTTTTTATTCGTTTACCATAGTCGGAGTTTTATTTTATTTCCTCGCAAATGTGTTATAAAACGTCGTATGACATACGTGCGCTTTGATAATTACAGCCTCTGCTTACTTGTAGCCCTCGCCTACGGCTCGGGCTAGCAATATCGCCTCGGCTGTAATTTTCAACCTACCGCACTTATATCATAATGTACTATTATGTTTGCTGTTATGTTATGCCTTCGCACGACTAATCTCCAAAAAGAAAAATGTCCAAGCAATCAAATAATTATGTCCTGTCAGTAATTTGACCACCCATAAAAATGTTCAACTATAGAAACACCCAACCAGATACATGACCAGCTATAATAATGTCCAACTGTAGTTATACCCAAAATTAAGTTTTTGTTAATTTTTTATCCATTGGCTATATTTATCACTATAGCTGCGCCCCGCTGTTTCACCCGCGTAGTTTCCGTTCCCATGAAAATACGGGAATATAGCCTATGTAACTACCAGAAAAGTACGCTTTCTACTGGCAAAATATTTTTTTTAATCGGTAAAACTGGTAGTATCGGAACTTTTTCAATACAAACAAATAAACAAACAAAAAAATCAAATCATTCTTCAATCCAGATTATTCCGTTGGAATTTCCAAAAATCGCTTGGGCAATATCATTACTGGTCATTTTTAAGTTAAGTCCATTTTAAGAAAGGACATTTTTATAGTTTGACTATATAATTACTGGTCATTTTTATATTTGGGTAATTTTATTATTGGACTTATTTATGGTTTGTCAATTTTATCACTTGGACAAGCCTTTGGACATTCGTCTTTTTGGACATTTTTCTTTTTGGAGATTAGTCGTGCGAATCATGTTATGATGCAAAGTAATTTTGTCAGGTTTTAGGAGTTTCATATGAAAAGTTTATGCTTCCGGAGGGTTAATTAAGGCCATTGATTATGGCGCGTGAATAATGCATGAGCCAAGCCACAATGTCGTATTTATATGTTAATAATAACCAGCCGATGCTCCTTAACTTCACCGTCCGACAGAGCAGAGATGGTACTTTTATAAATAGAATTTTTTAAATCTGTATAACCTAATAAATAGAACTGAAGTACCTATATTTTTACATGCATATCTATCACTAGTTCGATGGCGAAGAAAAACATCTTGAGGAAACTCGTAGGCCCCAGCACCCTGGCCACGTGATGGACTTACCTGTCACGCTTACGTTTACGGGTTCGATAAATCCACTGGTGAAAATTATGTGTTTTCAGAAATAGAGTACCTCTGTTGATCTCCTCGAGGAAAAACAATTCCGTGTCATCATGAAACCCTCGACGCAAAAAGCAAATATTGGACCTTTACCTATGAAATTACCGAAAAATTCCATTTCCTGTAATTTTGCTATTATTTCGAATATTTATTGCCTATTTATTACCTATGTTGGTAAAAATATCAATGCACAAACAGTATTTTTTGTTTGAGGGTTAATGCTCGATAAATAAACTAAAAAAATAAGGAAAAGAGTTCGTGCCATGTCTGGCCCAGTTTGATACCCACTGTAGTTTTATCATTGACAGTTCTTCTTCAATTTAAAACACTAATCTTGCATAATATACTTCAACATTTTCACTAACATACAAACACAATTTAGCAGGTTTTTTTTGGCGTTTGCACATTTTGTGCTTATGCCACTGTCGAGTAAATGATTTAGCAGGATTTGCATGATTCGATTTTCAAAAAACATAATAAACGCTTCCTCTGTGAGCAAGTCGGTGCGGCCAGTGTTTCGGCGGCAGTCGCTTCGCCGCGCCGCAGTGGCGCGTCGCTCTGAACCGCGAGTTCCCGCCAACTTTCCCGGCTGCCATTTACGAGCGCTTATTTTCCGAACAAGTTCCCTGCGATTTTGAAAAAAGAAAACTTTGGTTTTATAGCTATCGCATCTCAAAAACTTCGGCCAGGTACTTTGGTGAGTGATCCAATAATTCTAAAGATATTTACAGATAATTCGATAGAGTTTCAGATATAAAAAAATACTTAAGAGTTTGTTACAACAATATGTTATAGTCGAAGTGGTTGCCATGGCCAAAAACGGTGAGAGTTCATCATCATCAATTGTAATAATATTTATTAATTACAAGGCTTTTTTCCGAAGATTTTTAAATGGTTTTTCGATTGATCATCACTACAAAATATAAATTAAAGTTCCTAGCCGCGCCGTTGGCCTGTTTGATTGTACCTATGTAAAAATCAGGCACCACTGCTGCATTGTAGTGATTTAAATACAGTTTTCAATAACCCCTAACCTGGGTTTTTATTATGGTCCCTGCTTCTCTAATAAATATTAATATTATAAATGCGAAACTACTTCCGTCTGTTTGCCTGTTACCTTCTGACTCGTAATCAGTCAGTGGAATCGCAATGACCTTCAATAAGTGGACTAAATTTAATAAAAACATTTAGACTTGACTTGACTTCTGAGGTGATATTGATGAAATTTTGAAGGACCTAAAATTCACGTGGACGGAGACGCTGGCAACAGCAAGTAATTTATAAAGAACCAATGGAATTACTTATTATTCTATCTAGCCGGATCCAAATGAGCTGGATGAGTTAGTTATAAGTAAGTACTTCTCCGACTTCCCAATACGAGTTTGTATGGGCACATAAATCATAGCACCATTTCTTGTGGACGAGTTGCAAGCTCGTCCGCATCCGATCCAATTGCTCTCAGTTACAGCGACCTTATTTTCCCTTACTTACCTTTCCGGATAACATTACATGCTCTATCCGCATCGATGGCCGTGTTCTTCAAAACTTTGAGTCTGTTATTGCGTAACTTTTCCCATTGTGACGTGTCACCATCCCCCCCCCCTCGCCGACCTGCCTTTCCCGTAATTACCCCGAAGGTGGGAGATGAAACGCCGGAAGCCACTCTAATACCTTTAGCTCGGCTCCGGTAATTTATGAAAAATTAGGCCGTCCTTTGAGCAAGAGTATGGTGGCTGTCACAGAAATATGTTTATTTAATAAAAAATATGTACTGGTTCAGAAACAAATAAGTCTATAATAAAAATAGACTGCCTTGTAAAAGGCTCTGAAAATATTTAAAAATGTAGTCTATGATATTCTAGTAGTTAAAAATAAAAATTACACCTCGCCCTTCTCGTATCGAATCAACTCATACTGAAATACATGAGTAACCCACACTTGAAAAACATTACCTTCTTCTGATGTAGTCGGGAAAAGATCCGCAAGATATAACCTTATCTGCATCAAAAGTTGCGTGTATTTCTTGTTACACAATAGAGACGTTCCGAGTGGTCTGATTCGTTGGCGGCTCTACATTATAACTTGCGAACTAGAGAAGCAACTTGTTGACAGCCGCAATTTCATCTCCATAAAGTGTGTCGCTTGTTATTCGTTTGCAGTCGGCAGTAAATCAAAGGCCGCTGCGGACGAGGGTCTGATGGAGATTCTGTCTTATTGTGATTACATGGAAAAGTAACCGTGAGTCGTGACGGACTTACGGCCACTTACATTGGGATATTTCCTGTAAGAAATTTCATTTCAGCTAATACCGCTTTGTTTTATGTTTTAACTAGCGACTCGCCCCGGCTTCGGCTCGCGGTGCAATGCTTATACTAAAATCTTCCTCTTGAATCACTCTATCTATTAAAAAAACGCATACAAAGGGACATAGGGATATAGAAATATAGGGATAAAGGGACAGAGAAAGCGACTTTGTTTTATACTATGTAGTGATGAAGAGCAGCGAAAGCGCTCACAAAAATTTATATCTTTTTAATTTCATGTTTACAATTACTAAGAACTGAGATGTCAAATTCCGTGACAATGAAATGAGAGCAGTGATAGCCTTACGGTTCAAAATCAGTGAGGCTCGGGTTCGAATCCTGGCATGTGCCAATGAGTTTTTCAAAAACTTACGTACATATTTATCACTAGCTCGACGGTGAAGAAAAACATCGTGAGGAAACCCGCAGGTCTCAGAATTAATTCTGAGACATGTGTAAACAGACCCGGTCCGGCGATGAGCGCACCACCTATCACGTTTAGGGGTCCAATATATCTCGTGAAATGTGGGTATATCCAGTAATGGAATACCTCTGCCTACGCCCTCGGGGATAAAAGGCGTGAGATAATTAATTTAATTTTTTATGTCACATTCCGCATATTAGTATAATCACCATCAGTCTAATATCAATTCTAACTCATCGATGAATAGAGTACCCAATAGTCGGAGAATGCCAAATCTCCATGATTGGCAGCTGAGTCAGTGATTACAGTATGACATGTTCCCAAGCGGATATTGCTGATCGCTTCCTAGTTTTATAGTCAATTTTTATAGGATGTACGTAGCCCACCTGGTAAATTACCAGTGCCTACCTACACTCACTCTTGCAGTATTGGTTTAAAGCATTCACGTAAACAGCACGAGCCTCGGCTTAATGTGCACCTCCAATACGGCCGAGTGCACTCGCGCTGCGTATTGCTATCGATTGCACATTAAATATTCGTAGGCGCATTATTGATACACTCGCAACAATGACGTTCATATTAATCGACTGCGGCATGCAAATGAGGACGGTTATTGTTTTTGTTTTTCAATGGAATGCACTGATAGTTTGTGTCATAAGGACTCGGTCCCATATTGGTCGTCATCATTCTCTTGCCCTTCTCTTCTTATTTAGGTCACAGGTAGTTGAAAGTTCCTCAGTACACAGCCCATCACAGTTGAAAAGGGACAGATTTTGCCATTCGTATATATAGAGGCATCTCCTTCTTAATATCTTGAACCGCAGTTCCATGGTTGACAATCGTTCTGCAAGACGGGACTCAGTCGCCTCTTACTTCACCCGCGAGTAGAGTGGAGTTACCACGAGGCATAATTTGAAAGGGCAGCAAACTATTAGCCGAGGTCGCGTCACGGGCCTCGTTAGCGCGGGTGACCCTCCCGGGCTCCAAGCTAATGCCGCCGCTGCTCTAAATCTGCTCGTTAGCTTTGTTCGTCGCGTCTCTGGAGAGCCGCTCTAATGGAGGCCAAAACTAAATGTCATTTGCTAATATCATAATCCCCTGGAGAGGGCGCGGCCGCCGCTGCCGTGCGTGTCGTGAGACATTCTTGTTTGTCTGATTTGATGTCGCCCGACAACGGCACGCAAGGTGACTTTCTCAAGGCTATAAATTTGGGATTCATCAGGGATAAATACCATAAACTTTGAAATCACATTTGACTAGCTGTTGCCTGCGACTTTGTTGGCGTGAACTTAAGGTTATCTCGTCCCCTGGATGTATAAAAAGTAAAATGTATCCTTCCCTGAGGTGTAAACTTTCATCTGTTATTAGTTACGGATTGAAAACAATGCGTTAGCAACTGAATAGCATAATGTGCATAATAACCATTTTGTGCTCGTATATGAAAATTAAACGGAATTCCTATTTATTATACATTGTGCTTAACAAACATCTCATTATTTAGGAAGATAATGAAATACACATTCACTGTGTTTCAATTAGTTCCGGCAGTGCTGCGAGCTCTCAATGTGCGTCCCGCGGGACTACTTGCTGCAGCAGAGAATGGCGACCGGGATTGTTTTACCAGTTACCACACAGCTGTGAGAAACACGCAGCGTCATTTATGATGAATTTTAAAATATATTGCATGTTTTTCCATTATCTCAACATCCCATCAGCTTTTGATGCGAGCCAGTAGATCATTCGTGAATATCGTCGCACCTTTCACGTTTTATCGGCACTCCTCACACCTGGCTCGTTAGGAGGGAAGCTTCCAACCTGCACAATGTCTGCTCCGGCCCTCCCGCGCCTATATCGCCCATTTGCATACAAACGGTCAACTTCACGGCGGAGGATCATCACGGATAGCGTTTTCCCTTTAGCAGCCATCCATCGCACCCTCATTTAGAATTCCTACGATGCCTCTGTAGTACAAGCGGTAATGGACTTTGGCGTAAATCTGCGAAGTGGCTTAGAGCCGGCTGACGGCGAACGAGGCAATAGACTCGCACCTGAGTTGCGAATGCTCCTTGCTCGTGGCTGTTCTGAAATAACCTTCCAGCGGAAAATCAGCTTCGTAACAAAATGTAATGTTGATCAACAAGAGTTTATTGCGGCTGTAACTTGCAAGTTAGGGAGCAAGTTCCTACGGTAGACGGCTCACACTTTAATACACTCGACTCTTTATTCCCTGTTCATAGCTTTACCTACTTTAATCGTACTTTCCTACTAAAGTTACTGCGAATGCCTTTTCACTGTTATTTTTTATGATATTTGTCAAAGAGACAGCTAGCAGCTTGAGGCAGAATATAGTCAGTGAAAAATATTATTTCAAATACACTTCACTCAAACATATCATTTACTAAGAAAATATATAAACACAAGTTAAGAAATATAAATTATCTTGAGCTGCCAATGTCAAGAACTTATAATTATGGTCAAAAGAAGTTTTTGTTTGAGGGATCACAAATGTTAAACAACCTGCATATAGTCCAGGCAATGAAGCGGATTTTTGTATGAAGACCCCAACATTAATTCATCCATGGGCGACGATAGTCACTTACCATCAGGTGACCCGTCTGCTCGTTTGCCCCCTTCTCTAATTAAAAAAATAATTAACCTGTGCTCTTTATGAGAATAAATTTCTTTAAACATAAAAAAGTTTCTAATGAAAGGCGATTCATCCAATTCTGTAGAGGTGAAGTACCCAACAAATACACTTTAAAATTAGCCATAAATTATGGGTTTCGCGCTAATGACCCTAACAACTTTAGAATTAAGGCCCTTGTGAGTTGCCCATGGTTTCCGTAAGGAAAATTAAAGCAAAATTTGCTGACGGACTGTTGAATCTCATATTGTGTTCTAATTGGTTGTTGAAAACCTAATTATTTTATTCAACCAATCAGTAGGCGTATTCACGGAGGCTCGACACCGTTTCCGTTCGATTCAGTTCTAGTGACAATTTTTCACTCGATCTGTCACTGTATTCTGACAACCACGGAAAATTTTCCGAATCCTTATGTCAAATATGACATTCGTTTTCAATACTTAATATGAGATTTAACAGTAGGTCAACAAATACTTTAATTTTCCTTTCAGACACTGGGGGTTAAAATTGTATCCGACGACCGTATTTAATAAAGGGGCTGCGTCCACCTACAGCTGCACCCCTCATAGTAGAAGGCAAGTTGGATATCAAAAGGAGTGATTCCTGGCGTCGGGTGGGCAGCGCGGTCGGCTCTTAATTAAAACGTGTAATGAGCGCTCCCCCTGTTTGTCTCCGCTCTTCACTCGCAATACTGTTTTACGTGCTGGGGTTAGACAGTGATTAAGTCGCGGGTGGAGTTATCCCGAGCACGCCGCTTGAGTGGGCTGTTATGAGATTCATTGTTAAGGTGCGTCTCATTTAGATTTCTGTTACTAACCTTATCGCCCAGTAGCACATTGCGCGTGGCACTTCTATTACTCATGATAAGACTTGTAAGTCGTAGTGTATTCTACGTTCGGCAGTGTTTCTGATTTATTAATAGAATACCTAGGTACTGGTTCAAGGTATTAAGTAGAATTATTTTCTTCTTTCTTCGTGCAAACTTTTACTTTTTCTTGGATGTCATCTTATTACTCTTAAATATAATGTACGTTTAATGTAAGATCCAGACTGCATCGAAAACAGTGGCTAATTCCGTATTTAATACCAGAAGTGCGGATCACGAACAAACGAGCCCAGACACGGCCGCCGTCTCCCACAATGCCCTTAAATGTAAATAAAATGCGCCGCGTAAGCTTTATGAATATTCCTTCCCTTTTGTTTCTCTCGCAATCATTCCTGCGGCCGCCGCGGAGCGACTGCCATTTGTCATTATTATTCGGAATCGTTTCATGAGCGAGCAAGGAGGGTCGCTCGCTTGTTCCATGGTCCAGAATGAGCAATACTAGGCCTCCAGGGGACAACCCTGTGCACTTAATTGATAGAATCAATCGTTTGCAGTAGCATATCTCTGTGCTGCAATCTTTCTTGTCTAAACTCAACGCTCGGCCAACTTGCAGTGTTACTATGACGGAAATATGAAGTGCAACTATGCTGCGATACAACAAATACCCTGGAAAAGTATTTACGTGCACATTTTAGAGAAGTGATTGAGTATTCTACTTGACAGCGTCACTTATGTGATACCACAGACCAATTTAAACTGGTCTGTGGTGATACCTACTGTGAAGCTATCCTCAGGGTCCGACCCGTGCTGCGAAAAATCCCGCTTTCACCATTTGTACAAACAAAGTTTTGCAGCTATTTATAATTAGAAGCGAATAATGTATCATCTGTGAACAATGGGGTATTAACATAGTTTCCATATGAACGTGGCTTCGCAGCAAACGGGCCGCTGCCCGCGGTATCTCCCGCATCGCCGCTCCCGTTTTATTCAAATCGTGCACTTTAACTAATTCTCCGCTTCCTACTTGAATTCATCCTATTTAGAGGAGTATTATAAAATGGAACAGATCCGGCTTAAAATTGTTAGGACCTGAAGTTCCTCATACCTTAGTTTCACAACATATTACGTAGAATATTTTTTAGATCAAGGAGATGGCTTTGGAAACGGTACTAGAAATTGTGATGCCTTTGTTTCAGCTTTCAATTCAACGTTTTATACAAATGTTCTCCATTTGTATGTATCGTATCGTATGACTTGTTGTATCGTATATACCTATGGCGAACCAAGCACAGCTATCCCACGGCAAGCCTAGATGCTGGGCCAGGCGCTTTGCACTGCGGTGCCGCGATAAGCGCTATAGTACGGTTTCCAGACTTCACACTTCTTAGATCGAAACAGTTTAAACTTTCCCAAGTTAAAACTTTTTAACTGAATAATATTTGTCTGTTTTGGAAAGATAACTGTCTTCTTTAGAACTTTACATTCAGATTTTGTTTAGCCGGAAACAGTGAGTGAGATTTATTCATCACTATATTATAAAAACTCTTATTACTAAGTCTGTTAAGCAAGCGTCTACATTTAACGATATGCTCAATTTATATGATTAATTGATTTTGTAACTCATTGACTCCATCACCAGACTTTGATTGACGCTAGGTCTTGCCGCCCGACGTTGTTCAGCCAGACCACTTGATCGTGGCGTCTGCTCTGGCACTATTGCTCGCCCCAACCCCCCCCCCCCCTCGCAGAGTGCTAAACGGAATGTTGCGAACTTCATCTGCACCAAGTTTCGTTTCTAGGCGCAGTGCCCCAATCGGCCTGTATTAAAGTTATTAGATTCACTTTGGCTGTTTGAAGCTTTGTAGGACATTTTAAGTCAGTTTTATTGTATAAAATTGTTAATATATAAAAATTTTGATGTTGATCTATTATAAATTCTAACTTAAAAGAGACTTTGTGGCGTCTTCTTCAACACTTAAGGTTTTTTTCCGACATAGAATAGAAATCTGCTCCTGCTCAAAAATGGTTATACTTTAGAGACAGAGATTCTATATGGTCTAAGTGCAGCTGAGTCCAACACAACCAAAAAGTTAAGTTTGATTAAATCGCTCTGTTTATGGTTTATTGGCATGTTAACTATGTTGTACAGTTTCTTTATGGCCTTATTATATGACCCATGTACTTACTTGATTCCTTTAATGTATTTAAATAATGACTTTCAAATTTAAATTAAGTGATGTTGAGACGTAATCAACACTGAGACTCGGAACGAACGCGTCGGTCACAATCAATAAAACCGGCGAATCATCTCCACGCTCCACTGCCGCGACTCGCTCGACTGCGCTCATACCTCTATTATTGAAATTATCATCCATTTATCAGCTTAATTTGGGGTCTAGACTGCTACTCTTAGCTAAGCACCGGGTTTCATGTATAATGGCATCTTACCGCTATGCGGCAACCGTTAATATACTCGGTCATTCTGGTCGCATGTTACAAACTAAATCCTTATCGAGAAATCGTATGATTAGCGGATTGTTTTCAGCTCGCAGTTCGTCGCTGATGGGTCATAAATCTGTCGCGGCGGTCGTTTGTGCGCGATTCATGTGACGTGTCATCGATCAGCGCGTTTATTTTGTTTTTATTAATAATCATTGTAAGTCGAACGGTCTAAGCTTTTTGCGACTGGAATTCATGGAATGCAGCGTCTATCGTATTATAACTGATGTATCGATTGTCGAGCTTAAGATCACAATGGTCGACCTTGCCTCGCGTGCGTCGTGAAGGGGGAGGGGGCATTCCTCGGCGCCCAAGTCGCCCTGCGCTGGCTCCGGCCATCGCGTGCGCGCGCTTTTAGCTCCTTTTTTCGGCCATAACTCTGAGTACCGTCGCGCCTGCCCATTCACATGTCGTCGCGTCAATCGCTGCTAATGGAAGGAAAAACAAAAGCCGACGAATTACCGTCGGAGATACACCCGACCGTCTGGATCGAGACGACCCCTGGGCCATAGCCATCGGCATCGGGGGCGAGCGACCCGCGGCGGGTCATCAACCGGTCCCCGGCCGTGCGCAGAAAGTTTTAAAACCAAAAAGAGCAAACGCCACAGGTGCGCTCGCGCTCGCGTTTCCCATTGTGCCTGCGCCGGTCACCGTGAAGGCTTCGCCAGTTCGTTGGAACGGGTTCCGAGAGCGAGTTCGTCAGTCGCGAGCGAGCCCCGCGCCGAGCGGCCGCGTTGAGCCCGGCCCTACGGCCGACCACTGATACGGTCACCGCGAGGTGCAGTGCCGATGCCCACGATACCCATTGCCCAGTGCTGTGAGAGTGAGGTGTGACTGGTGACCGACCCGTGGATCTAGCGAGTTATTATTCGGACCCGATCGTGGGAGCTTTCCTCTGGTATGCGGCCGCTATGTAATTCACTCGCCTGACTGATGCCGGTGAAATTCCTGCTTTATTATCATACTTACTAATAAGCTGATTCCGCTGTATATAGTTACTACTAAGAAAATATGTACAACAACACCAACAGGTGAAATAAACTATTAACAGGTATATTAGACTTTGTGAAGTTATGTTTTAGTACCTCTAACTTTGGGTTTTTCAAAGTTTTTGCACAATCGAGGGACCTTTTTGGCAAATGGCAGCGGCACTTCCTACAAAAGATTAACAGGATCGTAATATTATGTTGGTACTACGATATTTTGTAATAGAACCATTAATTAGTGGTGCAAATGCGACGCCGCGCCGTCAGGCTGTAAATCGCCATTAGAATATCGAATCCGCTGTGACCAGTTAATCCAGTTCGCGGCAGTGAGTGAGCAGCTCGCGCTCAAGGAGGAGGCTCAAACGACGCAGGCGCACTCGGCCTACCTGATCTTTTAATTACTGCCCTTTTGTGTTTCGTCTATTATTGGGTGGCTTCTTTTTGTGTATTGTTAAGACCACTGTGAGCTTTTGCTTGCTCTATTGTTCAAGTGATTAAGTTTTAGTTTGTCTTTTTCTTCTTTGATGTTTTCAACTTTTACGTCTAAAAATTTGAATGGCTAACATTCTCTTTTGGCTTATCATTTTTTAAGAAGATTATTTTTATGTAAAAGTTATAACATAAAACTTCATTGGTGGTAAATTGATTTTTTTCTTCGCCATTATATTTATCTACAAAACCAATTTCTTTTGTTTTGCTTTTACACTTATTCATCATTCCGTTTCGTGATTGCTTGTATCTTCACAAGGCATTTTCGGTTTTCTTATTTTCCAAAATATTATTATACCTAGGTATTATCATTATTCTATAACTGATATGCTTTTACAAAATTCCGGTCTTGTATGACAAATTGATCTGCTCTGAAGAAATAAATAAACAAGTATCCGATATATTTATCAGATTACACGTTTATTTAAGAAACATAGCGGCATAAGATAGCTCCAATACTGTTGTATGACGCGGCAGGCACCCGCGGCATTCCGCGCACGTCGCGTCAGGGCCTTCGCCGTGTTTGGGTCATCTGGCTCGCTTTTATTGTTTACGTTTATGGCCGGTCCTATCTCATGTTGTGGATATCACATTCACTGCACAGTGCAGCGCACATTAGTTTTATATGCAATGCATTATGCAATAGCAATTACAACAGTTAGAAGAATCTTAGACCGTTTTACGTCTTTGTTAAGATCCACTCAGGTACGAAAACTGGGAGCTCATGAAATTACCAAACATCGTTGAACCATTGAAATTAAAAAACTGCGCATCATCTGAATCAGCAACAGGATATTATAGAACATTGATTTTTTTCCGAAATTTAAATTTTCGTTCGAATCGTGCTGCGCACCGATCGAGAACAGATTTGCGAGCATGTCGACTGGCGATTTGCATAATTTTGCGCCGATACCCCACAGCGTTCTTACTTATTCCTTTCCATTACCAGACTGATTGATTTAAGGTTTTGTTTTTTCTGACCGTTTTCTTTGTCTTCAATATTTATAGCTTTAGAATTTTGTTTTTCATTAGTATTACACATTCACAATCGAATAGTTTGTTCCGTTTCACTTTACATATTTTGCAAGTGTATTGCCTAGTAGGTATATTTCAGTATTTTTAGCCCTCTCTGGTAATTGGTGCTGTGGACCCTCGGCAGCCGCGGGGTGGTTGTGGCCGGCAATAGCGTGAGTGTAACGTTATCGTCATAATTTAGTGGTTAATTAACCGGCTAACAAGTGGAACGCGATACACGGGCCGAGTGCCGCGCCGATTCTTGGAATCGAGCTCCGAAAGAATGGTGATTTACCAAAAGAAAATAAATCTGCTTCAAAAGATTTAGTATCAAGCGAAGTAAAGGGTATTTTAAATTCAGATTATTTGGAGTTAACCAAGAAACCATAATTGGTCAGCAATGAAAGATTAACCCCTACGATATGTACTCTACTTCTTACCTATTCAATCAAGATTTTCAAAACACCAATATTAACCAAAAAGTTTTTTGAATTGGAATGACACTTATAATAACAAAGCTATATTCCCAATCTCACGCTTCTTTAGTTTCGCCTATTTCGTCGTCAGTTGTTCTGGTATTTTTTGCGGAATCCAATTCGAGGCCCGAGGTTAGCTCGGGTCCCGCGGCCTTGCGGCGTGCGTCGGGTCGAGTAATGGCTCCGCAGGGATGGCTCTGCCTCTGTCTCTGCACTAATAGCTGTGATTACACCCTCGGAACCAATTATGTTATTAACTTATTATCTCACACTTCCGCAGCTCATTCAATAACCAGCTTCTTTATTTCTCTGGGCCTTTGAATATTCTTATGGGGCTTGATTGATGGTCTTGGCTCAACTACCTGTGGAGTTTTTGTTGACTACCTGAGATGAATGTGTTTTTGATTATTGTAGTTAGTGGAACGAGTCTCTCGTCATCGCGGTATATTAGTTGCTCTTAAAAAGTGCTTTCCACCTTCTTTCGAATAAAATTTTGTATTGATTCGAAGTTGGACGATCTGCAAAATCTTAGCTATTCTAATTTAACTTCAAAGTCTGAGCTTGTAAGTACTAGCCATTCAAGCTATCAAACAGTAGGTAACTCTCGGACAGACAAGGACAAATAGATAACCCTATTGGGATAAAGTGCTTTAGCCACAAAAATAACACAACCAAAAATCACAGATTGTATTATATGATTCGGAAAGCTACACCTAAAGACTGCTCAAATAACAGTCAGCTCTGCACAATTTCTATTCAAAATCACCAGACATATTTTATAGTATATCTACATTGTGTGTTTTTCAAAAACTTACGTACATATTTATCACTAGCTCGACGGTGAAGGAAAACATCGTGAGGAAACCCGCAGGTCTCAGAATTAATTCTGAGACATGTGTAAATAGACCCGGTCCGGCGATGGGCTCACCACCTATCACGCTTAGGGGTCCAATGTATCTCGTGAAATGTGGGTATATCCAGTAATGGAATACCTCTGCCTACCCCCTCGGGGATGAAAGGCGTGAGATTATATTATATATATATTATTATTATTATTACATTGTTAAAACCACACTCTTCCCTAGTAGATGCAGGCTCTTGTGATAAGTGTGTTTCCGTATTTTATTGATGCGTCTGCCCGTACTATGTATTATATGGTGTACTGTGTGGTGACAACAGCGAGGCGCGGCTGCGGATTATCTCGGCTCTCCAGCGCTTCGCGCCCACATACATACATAATATTCACACATCTATCTTTACATACATAAAACAGGACTGCAAAGAAGTTTGCATATTATGGCTACAAGGGATACACATAAATGTGAAAGACATAATATTGTGTTCATTTGATTTTTATATACCTATGCAGTGTGCATTCGGCAGGTTATTTGTCACGGCGTAACAGTGAAACTATACTTGCGGAGTGGAATATAGGCTATTGTTTCTGTGGTTTAAAATAAACATTCTGTTGATACTCGACATTCACAGTCAAACTGGTGGATAGTATTTGAGTGTTCTCTAGTAAAACTCTCTGAGAGCGAAATAAGTTGCGGGTGCCGCTAGAGCAGGGAGCATTATTACCCACACGCAGCTTGCTCAGCCATTCGTCTACATTAGTGGGACCACGCTGTCGCCTAATGTACGCTTAGCTCGTATTTATGGCGGGAAATGCCTACAGTCAAGTGTTTATAATTATTTTGTACAGGGTTTCTTGCGCGACATCTGCTACAAACTTCTTCCTTTCGGCAACAATTATGCTACTCCGGGAGTACTATTCATCATCATCAGCTGGAAGACGTCAACTGTTGAACTATTATTAAAAATATAACAATTAATCGACTCGGTGAACATGTTGCGATTTGAAGGACCTGCGATTTAAGGCTCCAATGAAATATTAATGCCGATGATAGTGATATTGTTGTGTTAAGTTAGAATAGAATGAATTATAGTTCGTGACTGGTTATATTTGTAAAAGGAAATCTACTCGTACGTATTTATCACTAGCTCGACGGTGAAGGAAAACATCGTGAGGAAACCCGCAGGTCTTAGAATTAATTCTGAGACATGTGTAAATAGACCCGGTCCGGCGATGGGCTCACCACCTATCACGTTTAGGGGTCCAATGTATCTCGTGAAATGTGGGTATATCCAGTAATGGAATACCTCTGCCTATCTCCTCGAGGATGAAAGGCGTGAGATTATATATATATTATAAATCTACTCGGTTTTTTCCTAAACGGCAGCGTGTTTTCATAATGATCAAAGCACATGACAAAAGTTTATAGATTTCATAAAACTTCATGAATAAAAAATCACTACCTAAAACGGAAAATAGCACAGATGTAGGCGCTATTTCCGTCTCCGCCGCGACCGCTCGCGTTTGACGGATCGTCTGCATTTAATTGCCCGAAAGAGGAAGATATCAATAAAGCCCGCCATCAAACGAACTTGGCCGCTGTAAAAATAAAGTTATTGCCTGTAAATATCCGCCGAAACGAATATAAACACCGAATTGATATGCTGCATGTGTGCGACGCCGATGAGTTACCGTTTACTCCAGGATATTTACGGAAGCTCAAATGAAAGCTAATGATGAAGAATTTAATGAAATTTATAACGCGATGCTATAGAGTGGCGATGACAGCATAACGCACTCAATAGGTAATCTAAGAAAACAGAAAGAAGTAGGTGTAATGTTATTACCTGGAACACTTTGACAAATACAGAATGGTACAGTCAAGAGCACATGAAGATTTACCCTTGTAGTGCGAGTCTGATCTTTATAGCGATTGTAATAAGAACGTTACAAAGTCCAATCGACGTACATAAACGGAATAGTTACCTACCAATGTAATCGCGGAGTCTGGAAGAGCGGTAGCTTATCGAAGAGTTGTTATCGTGTTTGATCGAGGTTTCAGATGACCACAGGGCTGGCAGTTATCTATGTCAAAGGATCTCCCTTTTCTGGGAATTATTCCACGTTGTATCTCTTTGAGGAACATATCCTAAATATCTACTATATTTGCAAAGCCTAAGTAAACTTTTGAAACATTTCTTGAAAATTTGAACAAAACTTTTGAAGCTGAAATGTTTCTTCGGTCAAAAATAATATGTGAGAATTCGTCGTAAGTTTCAAGTCTGGTACTCTTTAACATGCAGCGGGGTAAAGGATACTGTTCATTTCAATACTGCTAGAAATCAGAAATAGTTTGATGTCGGGCGGCACAGTGGCCAGGTGGGGTCATACTTCATCCACCTCGCCCGCCCTTCCCGGAACCGCTCGCCTGATTGCATTTTAATCATGCGCCGCTCTGGAGCAGGCCTGCTCCGAGCATGGCACTGCTTTGATTTCGGCCAAAGATGGCGAGAACACTATTTCCTGATTTTGTTTTTATTCTTAAACTGTTTATTGGGCTCACATCTTGTCTAAAGAGTAGAAAATAGAAGTCTATGGTCGAATAGAATTGCCTAGATACAGTTAAGTCAAAGTCAAGTCACTTATATAATAGTATATTATCATTTATTGAATGAGTAACATGGAAATACTACATTATTTATAAGAATGAATATCAGAATAAACACGAATAAATAATCTTTTGCATAAAAACATAGTCTGTGGTGATGTTCATCTTCAGTAAGAATAGGTAACTTTCTCGAAGTTAGTACATTTTTAAACTGTCTTATATTATTCTGCAGAGTTCCTTGCTCGTTTCGTGATACATACTCAAACCTAACCAGAAGAATGCTTAATTGTTTTGCGACCGCAGCGTCCTGCCGACGGGTGCGGTTTCTCTTTCGTGACAAAATCAGGTTCGGTGACCTTGTTTGTTCCTCACATTTCACATTAGAGTTTGAATCTGAAA
Source organism: Ethmia dodecea (assembly GCA_963855545.1). Taxonomy (NCBI): domain Eukaryota; kingdom Metazoa; phylum Arthropoda; class Insecta; order Lepidoptera; family Depressariidae; genus Ethmia; species Ethmia dodecea. The sequence continues at coordinate 71,196 of OY979444.1, forward strand.
CGCGGTAGTATCTGCTAAATAGTCTTCTGTTTTATTACCTGACTCTCTTTTCTAACTCAGATAACTTCTGGTCGACCCAAACTATTTTAGTATAGGTTATACTCGTATCTGTTTGTCTGCCCATAAATATGTTAAGTGCATTTTTAGATATAAGTACATTCTAAAAGTGCACTGTACATGTGTACTGTACATATTTACAAAAGTTGTTTTACTTTGATAGAGAGATTCATAGTTTCATGAGTTAACAAAACAAACTATAATTTCTGTTTCGCTATGTGTTAGGTATTCCAATAATGGCACCCAAAGAGATTACAATATATATTAGGGCATTTAATCTCTTTGCATCCCCCTCAAGATGATAATATGATCTATATCATTTGGCTTCCCATCCATATCCAACATTTGAGAAACAAGCAATCTTGACCGCTGCAAATGAACATTGTCTCGCAATATGCAAAGTTTTAATGCGGGGTCCAGTCAATTCATAAAACCACGAGGCCAATGACCTATCATCTCTGTGACCGAAATAAATTCGCATGCTCAATGTGAAAGCGGATAAATAAAGTGCCTTCGACCTTCCAAAAGATTTCCGAGAACGTAAGACTTAAAGTTTTGGGCGTTGTTATTTCAGCTTCAGCGGGTACATTGTATGCCGCATCCGGTAATAATCTCGTGTGCGTATTATCTCTAGTATTTGTTTATACGACAGGGGTGCGTACGGGCAGGGCTGTGTTTGGGTAACTGTTTTATTGTTTCTTAGCGAGAAGTGGTCCCCAGAGCGGCTTAAGGCATTTTGGTATTGTCTAAAATGAAACACTGTACTATCTGCATCTAATTCTATGCATGTCATAAAGAAACTACTGAGCTTGCATTGTATTTTATCAGTACGGTAGAGCATTTTGTGCCTTCTTTTTTGTTGCAATTGGCTCTGTACACATAATTTCTATTCACTTAAAAAATTAAATATGTTTGGGCAAGATGTAAGTTTCTTCTACTATTTCATATTCATGGCAGAGCTCATTGCTAGGCATATGGCCTAACAAGGACTTTAGTATTTCTTGTTGTTGGTCAAAGATAAAACTAAATTAAAATATTATGAACAGTAGAGGAATACTTTCAAATTACTTTGAATAACCCTTATTACCTAACACTTTGTCCATTAGTAGAGTAAGGCAGTGAACTAGAACTGTTATAAACTATATTCATATTACTTTTAAATTAGGGCAGGGACTGAAAAAAAAAAACAGTTGTGCTGAAGCTCTAGCCTTTTCATCCACAAATGACACATTTGTCTGCCAATGTTTTGTGGTCTGTGTTGGTTGATAAATATATTTTTTTTACTTCGAAAAATATTGATGTGGTGTCTAGCCACAAGATCCACCTCTAGCTTGCGCATCTTAATAACCACTAGCACTTTCGTGTTGCATTGTTTCTCAACATCTTGGGATTAAAGTTCGTCTCTCAAGCACTTTGAAATCCCCCCCTGTACATTTGTGTTCCCCCACACCCCCCGCGTGCACTTGACGACCCTTTGGCCGCCAATAAAATTTGCGCACCACCGACTTCAAACATTGGATTGCGCCGCTTCTTTCCGGCTATCGTTTTCTACACTGTTTTGGCGTGGTTTGATTTAAGGGGTATAGGCTAAAATATAGCTGAAATTGTTAAAAAACAACTAGGTACTTTGAGAAACATAAAATTATTGTTTTAGTGTTATCTACGACCGCTCTAAGTTGTACATGAATATCCAAGGATAAGTCTAAAAGGTTCAAGAAGCATAAAATGCTTATTGATGTGTTGGTATTGTCTGCCATCTCATGTTTCACACCGTGTTTATGTGTGTGGGACGAGGAAGGCGAACAGAGAATAGAGCCGTTTTGAATAACGAGATTCCGTGAACCACCGTTTCATAAACAAATACGATACCCATATCCTCATCATACGTAATATAATACAACTTATTTATCAAGTAGTATAATACTTCTTAAGTTAAAAATAATAATTTTTTCGCTATCTCTACTCGCTGTTGAGTCGCTGACGGCACGCTTACTCGATCGACTCTCTCCTGCGGAGATCTCATGCAAATGAAACGATCTCCGCACACAATATAAAACCGAAAACATATCCCCACACCCCTTCCCGCAAGGGGTTATGACTTATATGAATAATTTCGCAATATAAAAACTTGTTTTCACTCGTGCGAGGAAAACATTTCTTATTTTTAATACGCATCGCACCGAGTTCGGTCGAGCGCGATAAGGTCACGGTCCGGCCTCCTTTTCGCCCTCCTCGGTCGGTTTTCTATCAGCTTGTATTGCTCCTGCCGAGTTCTGCTGCCCGTGGATAGCGCTGGTAGCTGCGAGCGATTGCAGTGATTGTCTGCATTGTATCCTTATTCTACTTGAGGGGCAGAACAGGGGGGCAATTTCACTAAATGTCAACGGTTATAGTTGGATGACAATGACATGTCAATGGTCAGTCGATGGTGTTATTTGCTCTGAAAAGTTCCAAAATAACACCATTCACTGACCATTGATATGTCATTGTCATTGACTGACCATTGATGTGGAATTGGCCCCCTGTTATTGCTATTGATATTGATTGACATATTTTGAAGTAGGTTCGTACGATATCAGCAATTTCCCCTGTTGGAGCAGAGAAGTGTTTCTTAGCCTTTGCTTAGTGAGTTAGAAATTATGTGCGTTCCTTCCCTGCAAGGACAGCATTTAAACATTAGGTACTTCTTATGAGATCATTCAAAATGGCTCTAACTTGCAATGTGGAGATCGTTGACTGGTTAAAATATATTATAATTTTGTAAATAGAATTAATTATTGAGTAGAAACATTCAAATTTTGTTGAATGATATAGTGGTAGGTAATTTGTGTTTAACATAAATAAATATATTCATCCATTTATCTCAGAGGGGCTTAGCAGAGGTATTCCATTCCTAGAAATACCAACTTTTCACCAGAATATTTTTGAACTTCTAAAAGTGACAAGTAAAGTAAGCTCATCCCCATCCCCTTACCTAGATGTTGTTCCACATATTCGTACTTCAGAATCAATTCTGGGACCTGCGCGTTTCCTTACCATGTTTTCCTGCATCGTCTAGCTAGTGATAGACATGTACTTAAGTTTTTAAAAAAACTCATATCTTTATGCTCTCACCAGGATTCAAGCATCACTGATCAGAATCACAGAGCTGTCACTGTTTTTAATTTTGAAAATATTTAAAATAAAAAATACTTTGTCCCTAATAGGCTTTTGCTCGTATTGTATAAGTCATACATATAAATGACTGAGTCTGCTCTGGATTCAGCGGGCGTCCCATTCTAGTGTGTCCCTATCTGTAATGTGTCCCTTATCAGGCACGTGAGGCCTCGCATGGCTAATTAAGTGATTAAGATGGCGCTCGGATCCGTTACGAGCTTACGAGCGACCCACACCGACCGTACACCTCTCCGCACAGCTCTCCCACCGCACTGAACTATTCACCGTAAAAGTATGTAACCTCGCTGCAGGCTGTACTCCGCCCACGTGGGGTCAAATCGAGTCAACTTGTTTCTAGTTGCAGTATTTAGTGTCTCCATTTAACTATTAGCCAACGATATCGGCGGTCAATGAATACAATACGAATAATAGGCCTCATTTTACTGACTGGATTTGTTCACATACTTGGGACACCTGTTAGGATTATTTCAGAATATACTTAGATATTGCCGTAAAATGTAAAGGCAAAATCAGAATAAAATGAAGCTATCATATTATGCTTTGTCAATGTGAGAGACTAATTTTGTGGAAATGTTTCCAAGGGTAGGTAACAATAATTATAAGTTTATAGTTTACAATTCATAGTTACATACCGGAAACAGGCGAGTTGAAAGCGATGCTTAGCCCCGTTTAGACGCGGCCACTCGCCTCTACTCGCCTCTCTGGCCATCCACTCGCCCGTCCCCGGCAGCGCGTCGTCGCTCAATCATTCGCAACTTTTCAACTCCGCTAGTAATTTCAATCTCGCCCGCAGCCCGCAGTATCTTATCTATCTGTCTGGTGCCCAACTGCAGCCTCATAGAGTCTATATTACGGTGATCAGCTTCACTGATTCTCGGTAAATCTTTGCAGTTTTGCAAGACGTGTAATTAGATAAATAAACAGGTCCGTAAGAGTAGTCGCCGGCAACACGGTATGACGGGATAATTCTCGGGCGCTCGCCCCGCAGGAAGCAGGGTATTACATGCAGTGGCTTGTGGATAGATAGACCTGCGTTGAGAGCACCGGTACGCTCTTATTTATACTATTTAATTCAATGGCTGCGTAAGCTTTCAACTTGCCCTGAAGGCTGAAGGTTTAATAACTGTGCAATTTCTAATTCCAACCCATCATTTACTCTTCTCGATAAGGTCCGGATCTTTGCGTTTTGATACACGCCTTCCTGATTTCTTTTAGTTAAAATCATAGCAATATAATTCGGTACGAGTCACTAAAATCAGGAAGATAGCACTCAGTGATTGCGAGGGGTGAGTAGTAATGTAAGCTAGTAAAGAAAAGCGCGGGCGTCACGTGCCACGTTGATGCGTCGCCGGGAATTAGTTCTTGCTGATTCGCGAAGACACGTCTCGGCCCGCGCCTGCTACGGGATTGCTTCCATTACTACCAGAATTTAACAGCTGAACACTTTTGAAGGAGCCTTCCCACTAAAGAATGCTATATAATTCAAGCGTGTTACCATTCGAGGAAAAGGCTATAGCGTAGGTTGTGACGGTTCTTGTAAAAGGTAATCTGATACTTGGTGTTGTATTCGAAACACCGTTACGAATATTATGTACGGTATTTGTCGACAATATTCTCTATTTCAAATCGTGGGATACATCAGTCACCGATGAAGCTCATGTATACGCACTTAATACGATACTACGAATAAGGAATAAGTCAAGAAGAGTAACAGCGGTCAAAAAATGACCCCACGAAAAGTACAATCTTGTAGGCGGGGCAAAAAACTACAATCTGTGCGTTTTTCAGTCTGTCACGCGCTGTCAGTGAGATAGGCCCTCATCGTTTTATTTGTGTAAAACTCGAGAAAAATCTGATAAATCTTCACAAAAATTACCACCTGTGTAGTAGGTTGGTGTAAAAAATGTAAGGAAAGCAGTAAAAAGCTAACCGGGATAACTTATCACAGATAAATATGAAATAATATTCCATTTTGTTCTCGTAAAAATATTGTTGTTTGGCCCGCATTACACAAGAAGCAGCCAGCCAGTTTATAAAGCGTAATTTAGATATATTATAATTTGTAATATTATACAGTTACGAACAAGCAATTTTCAGCAATATACACATTTCTGGTATTATTTCTTATGAAAATTTACTTTTTTAGTTTCTCCAAAAACGAATTCCGACGACAAAAATGGATCGAATCGTGATTATTTGTATCCTAAGTTGCAATCGTATTAACACTCAGTCGAATAAAAAATTCCCCTCAAAATCGGTCTATTAGTTTTGGCGTGATGTAGTATACATATAGACAGACAAAAATCTAAAAAAGTTTTGGCCTTAGTATCGTTAATAATGCCTGTTGCAATACGGTATAATATGCAAGTCTTTTTTAAATTATCAATAAGAATAAATGTGAAAAAAAAAACACAAAATACTTGTTAGTTTACGAGTTATAATGCTGTTAAAGTCGTTGGTTAAAAAGAGAGATCCGAACTGTCATGGACGTCACATGACGGGAGCGCAATATTACTTCCATATAAAATTTCGTTTCGAAGAGAGGGATAGATAGCCTAGCTTTACGATTGTATATCTCGGTGATTTTTTGATTAATTTCATTTTTCTGTTTTCACTGTTGTTATTATAATTTTCTATATTTTTTGTAAATAAGTTCAGATAGATACGGATAATATTTTGTATGCTTATAAGTACTCTATTATTTTTTTACAAAAATATTCACTACAGACGCGACCCCTCTAGAGATTAATTATATGTATAGATTTATCTTATCTTTCGTAAACACAATATCAGATTTTGATTGATAACAAATTTGTTTCTAACACGCAATTATAAATAAGTATATCACTAAAATAAAACACTGAAATATTCAATAGTTGTTTTTTACTTTTACTCTCCCGTACATTGCATAACATCGTCCACGAATGCAATGACAATTTAACAGTGACAATTCGTAATTCAAACACTCGAACCAATTGCCATTATGATGGCTGCTGAGAACCAATCACAGCGCTTGTCGGAATTAATCGCGTCACGCAATCTCTACTGATTGGTCTGTATGGATATATGTCCTTTTAGTTTGTAGTAATTATTTGTGGGGCCAGTTTTTCGACGGAGTTTGCTCTTAGTTACTCTTCCTGACTTATTCCTTATTCGTAGATACGATACGACCAAATGTTTAAAAAAATTGTTTGGTTATGGAATTTCGTCTCTACTATGTATGTTTATTTAGTTAATAGGCTACCAGGTTAGTCCTAGTCGAAAAAATAACAACTTCTAAGACATCCTCGTGCATTCTGTTCCTGTCAAGCGACTCCAACGACCTAAGCGACTGAGAGAGCGGCGGAGTCGCGTGGGCGTCGCATCGCGCGTCTCCTGTCACAACTCACACCCACAGCTCATGCACTGTCCCCCTTCATATGCTTTACTGCCTCAGCATACGGCCCAGATTCGCACGATTCAGGACAGCTGTCACCTTTAGAGATACGGTCATGTTTACAGCCGCGTGCGCTTTGTTCGACATTCAACGTATTAGGTTCTCTCATGTAGCTACTTATATGGGGATTGTTGACGATTTGTTTTGAAAAAGGATGAGAAAACAGAATAGTCGGTAGCCCAGTTCGAAGAAAATGAACGTAATAGTATTCTGTTTTTTTTATGTTACGAACTAAATGTTAAAGCAGTGATAGCCCGAACGGTTAAAGAGCCGGCCGAAAATCAGTGAGGCTCGGGTTTGAATCCTGGCATGACCAATGAGTTTTTCAAAAATTTACGTACATATTTATCACCAGCTCGACGGTGAAGGAAAACATCGTGAGGAAACCCGCAGACATGTGTAAACAGACCCGGTCCGGCGATGGGCTCACCAGTCACTCACCACTCACAGTCCAATATACCTCGAGAAATGTGGGTATATCCAGTTATGGAATACCTCTGCCTACCCCCTCGGGGATAAAAGGCGTGAGGTTATATTATTATTATTATGAACTAAATGTATTGGCGATGCTAAAGCAACCAGCGGGGCTAAGACTTTGAAAATTATCTAATATACAATACAGTCCTTGATAATAGGGAAAATTGCCATTCCTCGTTTATAGCACGATCTCGAGAAATACGAAGATTACAGACATTGCTTTCTCTAGCAGCAATCGCATTGTCTGGGATCTCATTGTCGATAAAGATGCCGGCCCGTCTCGTCCCTCGATAGGGTTGCGGTTTCACGCCGTCCCCATTGTGCGGTGCATTGTGCAGCGGGCTCCATTAAACCTCTCACCAGCACTCGAGACCCTCGTGGAAACTGTGTCGGTCGATACCGAACAGTTTTCTTGTTCAGAAATATGAACTTTCTGTTGCACGCCGCAAACTTGGATATTGTGTCTCGCCCAAAACCGTTACTCGGATAGGCTATGAGCTATGGCTTTATCGCAATTACGTTTTAATAATTCTTATGACTTTTTTGTTGTATTATTAATTGTAAATGTTCTTGTAAATAAAATGAAGTTTCGAGAAATCTCTCGAAGAATCCTTCGTTATGTGGCTGGCTGTGTTGTTCAACTACCTCAATAGCCATTTGTTGGACATCTGTTTCCGTGAAGCATTTGTGACATGTCATAGTAGTCTAATATGGTATCTATGAGTCTCGAGAATGTTCATGCCACATTAGTGATCGTGATGTGTGAATTCCAGTATTTATTGCGATATTAAGTAACGGTATTGATTTTCCGAATATATATACTTTACTTTTGAGACAGATGTATATTAAAATACTGATACTAAATGACACCAATAGTGATCATAGTTTTTATTGCTTTCTATAATTTAATCAAGGAACTGTGCAGAATTTAGCCTAGAAGACTTGCATTTCCCTTTTTGATAGCTAGGCTAATTATAGGACATGTAACTGCCTCCTCTTTGGTCACCAGAAGCCTCGATCTTGAAATCTATGTATGACTAATAAAAAAATGGTTCTGACTGACCTATCAACTCATAGCCTCAACTTCTGAACCTATATTGTACATGGATTTTAGGATTCAGAACCCCTTTTGGAACTCCCTATTAATCATAATTATTATTGTAAATCATAATTACTAGTAAGACATAAGATTAAAAAGAGATACCCTTGAGTTTCTTAGTGGTTATTCTATTATGCTTTGGAACCAGCAACTCGTCGGTGAAGATATGGGCTGCTGTTTACATTTAGCCAACTTTTGCTCTTTTTTTACTCTTAATCTATGTCACTTTATGCGTGTTCACTTTGTGTATAGCAAATATAAGAGTTTTAATAAAATCATAATCATTGAGGCAAAACTTGATGTTTATATTCTTCAATATTTTAGGTATACAGAATTACATGATATGTCAATACAAGTTTGTGGTACAAAAGTTAGGAGACGACTGGCTCCGGGCGAGGGAACGCTCGCTAACTTTTCTGCTGTACAAGAATTCTGCTTACAAACACAATCTTCATAGACGAGTTTAGAGTGCCTTGTTATTAGACTATTGACGTTTCTAAGTGTGTTTTGTTGTATTTCTTCCTCCAAGGAAATAGAGGACACTGCTGCTATTGGTGGCACTTTAGCTGATGGTGTTAATTGTCGGTCGCTTGTTGCAGGCGGAGAAGCTGACCGCGCTGGTGGGAGATGCGTTCCGAATGGCGTTCGCGTCGCAGCTGCAGCCCTCCGCGCCGCTCTGGGTGAGTGCATACCAGTTAATGCCATTTACAGCAACAGGTTGGACGACCCTTACATTCATCAGTAGGTGAAATGGGTATACGATTAGGGAATAATTACGAAAAATTTACAGAAGTTACTGAGTTAACAAAAGATTAAGACTATTTAGATATTGTTCCTTTAAAAGCGGACCGCTCTCTCTTCGACCGAAATCTGTTGTAGAAATACGCTATGTAGCTATTTTCAATTGTTCATCTTACTCTTCTATATCATCACCAGGAAGTTGGTGATAATTTAGATTAAGCTTATACTTAGTTATATTTTTAAATTTTCTTTGGTTACTGTCTTTGCTATAATTATCTATCATAGCCTACCAATTTACTAGAGAATTTAAGGTGGTATGTTGCATAATGGCTACCCTAAGCCCGTATTTAGTGGCGTCAGTGCGCCGAGCTTTATCAGTCGCGATCTGGTTGACAAACGGACGACTGTCGGTCGATAGCCGAAGCTAATCGAATCTGAATCGCAGTCGTTAATCTGCCATCGACCCGACGTCCGGTTTCACGAGCCCGCCTCGTTTGTCCAAGTCGGGCCTTTCAATTTCTGCGGCCTTACTTCGTAAATTTGATTCTATTTACTGCTTGGAATGCTTGACGAATGTAGGGCATTTGTTGAGAAGAGAATGGCATGCCTACGAGTATATTATTTATGTCGGGTTTGATATCATTGGTTCGAATTGGTGCAAATCCTACCTTTTTGTTATAAATTATAATTAATGACCAGAGATCGGCATTAGGTAGTTAGGTTAGGTTAGGTACCATAGTAGGTAAAGTTGCTACGAGGATGTAATATGGAGTTGTTAAAGCCACCACTTTATTTGGGACTTCTGAAAATTTCCGGGGAAATTTCCGAGATTTTTCTACAGTATCATATTTACGTACTACATATAAACTTCTTTTGTTCTTAGGTGATTTTCTCTACAGTGGCCGGTTATGGAGATAATCAAAAAAATATATGCATATTTGTAATAGTGCGGCTCCTTAGCTAAAAAAAAATGAGTTTCGGTCCCGTCCGACACAAAGCAGACATATAAAATTTGGCATTTCATATGTGTGCTTCGATTTAAAAGTGAGAACATGGTAGTTTTAACAACTTCATATATCCTCTACCTACTTTCGTACCTAATCACACTACCTAATGCCGATCTCTATTAATGACACAATCTCGTTTTGTCCAATTACATGCATGCTAGTATAAAGTATATTCTAATATGAATGTTGGTATTAATAAAGTAGTCCTAGTGGTTATGTATTTCTTTTAAAACAGACTTATTACCAGTTTTGGTAGCCTTGTTAAAATATTATCTTCATTAATCTAGACCAAAGTTTACTTAGAGGGCGAACTCAATTAAGGTTGATCCAAACTTCGTAGCATTTTTATGCCTCATTTCAACATTAGATTGAACCAAATTGTTGCTCGCTCATTATTAAAAAGTAGGCTCATCTGTTTTCTATATACAACTTCCTTTTGCGGTAGATATAATTCAAGTATTCCGCGGGTTCCTGTAATCTCTCTGAATATGATTAATCAGCAAAATGAGTCTCGTAACGGGACACGAAGTCTGCAGCATCTTCCCACTTGAAATTATATTTATGAATGCCAGTAGACGTACATAAAAGCTAAAATTATTTTAATTACGAGCAGCTCATTAAAATTGTTACCAAGGAAGGGTCGTTTAGTTTCAAAGTCGTGCAAACTCGCTTTAGCAACTTTTCTTCACTTGTTCTGGTAATGTACTCCGAGTGCATTAATCTCTATTAGCCCATGCGTGTTACACTCCAGCGACATTAGCTGGAGTGCTGGCAGGAGGCCATTTTGCCATGATTTAGCGGCTGTTGCGGCCGAGGGGCCAGTTACTGCGGTAGCTGACAATGGGGCATTAGACTGCACTCGGTATTGTTTGGAACAGTTACATGTAATTTATCATTTAGAAAATTTGTCTGCTCCGGAGCGAGCGCGGCATAGTAGCCGTTTTGGAACGTATTTTTTTGTATGTATCGTATCAATTAAATAAAACCGCGGGGCACTGCTTGTCTGCCATATAATTAAGCTTGTATTTACTTTACAGCCTTGTAACACCCATGGCTTGCAAAAAATTTACGAAATATGAAAATAATGAGGCAATTTTTGCTTTATCTATAATAAATTTGCGGAGCAGTGATAGCCCGGACGGTTAAAGAGCCGGCCGAAAATCAGTTAGGCTCGGGTTCGAATCCTGGCATGTACCAATGAGTTTTTCAAAAACTTACGTACATATTAATTATCACTAGCTCGATGGTGAAGGAAAACATAGTGAGGAAACCCGCAGGTCTCAGAATTAATTCTGAGACATGTGTAAACAGACCCTGTCCGGCGATGGGCTCACCACCTATCACGTTTAGGGGTCCAATGTATCTCGTGAAACGTGGGTATATCCAGTAATGGAATACCTCTGCCTACCCCCTCGGGAATGAAAGGCGTGAGATTATATTATTATATTATTAAATTTGCGGGGAAAAAGCGAAGCAAAACCAACAAACCACTGCCCGCACATACCGTTTCCCGGATGGCCCTCATAAGAATAGGTGCGGAGGCAAAGGTAGTATTAAAAGCAAGTTTAAATCAATAACCGATCCCACAAATTACTTAATTCCCCAACAGGCCGGATGTTCCCGAGCGGCCTGTAATCTTCCGCCGCGATAAACGCTCGACACACCGAGCGCGGTGAACGCTGCTTAATAATTTCACAAAAAAAAAAAGACGTGTGGCACTCGGGGACTGCCGCGGTAAAGCTATAGCATAGCATTTTGTATCAACAAGTCTGCCGAAAAGAAACGACGTTAGACAATGCACGGCCTTCAAGCCACACGGGTGTTATTTAAATGGTTAGCAGAGTATTCGTATTTTTGTAAGCAGAAAAATATAATCTGTAAGCAGAAATAGCTAATTGGTCAGCAACTCATGGCCAGCAAACATTACAAAACCTATCAACATTTTATGACATTCTGGATGGCTGTAATTATTTTTGAGCTGCAATGAGCTGCTACTGTTTAATAAAATTTTGGTAAGCACTCAGAGACAGGCCAAAAAATATTTTTTGAGCTGCATATAAAAGTAGCAAAAATAATCTTAGCAAACTTATCATGCGCAAAATGGGCGCATTCCTTACAAAGATTAAGAAGGACTTTGCATTATGCAACTTTTATCATTATAATTATTATTACCATTACAAGTAGTGGTGGTGGTGGTGGTGGTAGTGGTAGTGGGAGTGGTGGTGGTTGTAGTGAGGGTGGGTGTGGGAGTGTAAGGGTTTGTGTGTGGGAGTGGGGGTGGGTGTAGGGTGGGAGTGGGAGTTGGAGTGGGCGAGGGAGTGGGGGTGGAAGTGGGGTTGGGGGTGGGTGGGAGTGGGAGTGGGACTCGGAATCGGACTCGGACCGCCGTGCCCGTCGGAGTGGGGAGCGATTTTTTTCGTTACGGAATTTCTGGATTCGGTCCCCGCGCTCAAGGCCCTCGATAGAAGCTATGCAATAGCGTATAAGTTGATTGCTGCTAAGTATCTATTAGTAAAAGCCGAATCTTTATTATATTCCTTACTACATGTCTAACTCTTAACTGAGACTCGTTTCCCGAGATACACTGAGACAGACATGAGATTAAAAAGAGCTGCCTTTGAGTTTCTTGCTGGATCTTCTCGGGGTACTGCATTTGGAACCAGCAACTCGTCGGTGGAGATGGGCTGCTGTTAACATGTAGCCAATCTTCATGGACGAGTTTAGTGTGCCTTGTTATTGACGTTTCAAAGTGTATTTTGTATACCTACTGAAATAAATGAATTTTGATTTGATTAGATTTGACTGCATACGATTTGCTTAAAATTGACAGTGCTGTTACGTCATCTGTCAGCCCTCTCGCACCGAGCAACTACCTCAGACCAGTCTTTTATTAAGTATTTGATTAGTTGGCTTCTTCTACTAGTTCGCTCACTGAAATTCGGATGAGTCGGGAGCAAAAAGGTGATTTTGTAATTGACTCTTTCCTAAATTCCTATATAACGCTACCTGCCCACTGGCCGTGTGCCCCGGCCCTTACGCGTCTAGCGGCTCTTGATTTATCTCCGCCGCCGGCGCCCGCGCATGCTATTATGATATGGCACACGTAATATATGGGCAGCACTTAGAATTCCACAGCGGTATTTAAATTGATAAATATCTTATTTGTTTACACTGCTCTATTCTGTTTCGTGTGTAAAACTTAACAGGAGCTGAAGTGCTTTTGTGAAATGGAATAGTTAAGTTCTCTGATATCATTAAGTTTAGTGCCCTTTCACTAAAAACTTCTTTAGTGTCATCGTTCTATTTACGTTCCGGTCCATAAAAAGCGATCTCCCGAGGCTAAGTCGGAGTTTAATTTCGTTTAAAACTGTTTTATTTTTCCTCCCGTTCTTTTTCGACAACTTTAGATTAGGAAAGAAGTTATACCTATCTACTTTTACTAAATTGAGAGCGTACATCCACCTCAAAGGCCGCCAACGCTCTTATGACTTTTGAGTTGCAGGTGTTTATGGGCGACGGTAGTAACTTAACATCCGATGACCCGTCTGCTATACTTCACTACAAAAAAAAGAACCAATAGTAAATACTGTATATACTTATAAATAAAAGGTCTTTGACAAAAACAATCTATTAAAAATATTCTTCAAAGAGGAACCATGTTACCTACAACAGTGCAGAAGACTGGTCGCTCTCTGGATAGCTAGGCTGATCCTTTGAAATAAATAACTGCCAGCTCTGATCACGTGAAGTCTCGACCAAAAGCGCTGTATATGCTCGTAGCTTAAAGAAAACACCATTGAATAAGCCTAGAGAGACAATGTGTTCGATTCTGCTTTACAGAGACTAAACTTATTTTTACTCCCGTCATTTTCTTTCTCCTAGAAAAGAAAAGAGACGAGAGATATTTAGTCCTGCCTGTCAAATTAAAAAAAGCCGTAACGTGTTTAGTGCATATGTATAGAAGTCACGACTAAAATACAGCCTCTGTCAGGACTAAATTCGGTAGGTTATCTTCTATCCCTTTTCTTTATTTGAGGTAAGGCAAAGACAGGACTAAACAATGGTTTCCCAGCAACAATTGATCCACTACTGGCGTAAGATAGTAGATAACCTTTTGTTTAAATTTTGCAGGTATATAGTCTGATCACTGTATCGAATGTTGATGACGGTTGATAGATCTAAATGAAAATGATGATGATGTAGTCGCATCACTGTGATTTCTTGCTCGAGGTGGCTGCTGCATCCAATAAGTTTAAGATACCTTATATTTCCGCCTTTGCTCCTTGCAAAAACAATAACTTTCCAAGTTACTGGCGAGGCTTAAGAAACTTCGGATGTTTCGCACTTTATTCACAAGAGATCCTCAAGGAGTTAGGCGCAGAAAAATATTACGTTATGAAGTATGTTTGGGATGGTATTAGTAGATTTTTTGTGGAATCTGATATCAACATGAGATCAAAAATGATTAGAAAGTTTAATTATTATGTAATTCAGATCATAAAAATGTGATTGGACGGTACCTACTCTGGATGTTATATTGGGGAAAATTGTTACAAACTAAAGAACTTGACAGCTAAAACATATGCCGAAAAGGTGGTATGTACTTTCAATATTTTCAGAAGCCCTTTTTTATAATCCTTATGAACGGATGAGGCATAATCCAATCTTGTAAATAAAAAAATGGAAACAGATTTTTTGGACACATTAGTTTTTTCCATCTTAGACAGCGGACAAAGTAAATAAATAAATAAGTTATAGTTAGAAATATTTTTGCGGTAAACTAGTACGTGAACTACATAAAAGTTAGTGACAATGTTGGTGACAATGTTACTGACGCAGTGTCCCCGGCTGTCCCACAAACATCATTCAGCAAAAGCTATGTTTCGCCCCGAAACAGAACATTCATTATAATTTTAACAGTCGTATAATGGGAATACCACCCGAAAGTGAGTTTCATGCTGTGAGAGGGCAGTATTTGCTTTGTCTGGTGATAGAGCAGGACGGCATGATCGGGCCACGCGACTGCCGTGCCTAGGGGCTATAACGTGGAGCTGGGCCGACGCGGGGCTCGTAAAAACGCCGAGCAAGGTCTACGGGGACACACTCGCGCTAGTGATAATTGAAAAAATATTTTGAAAGTACTTACAACTGTTATGTTATGATTCACGGAGTTTCATAGGGCATTGGATAGAAGAAGTTAGAGCTGCAACTAACTGTGCGAGCTTAGCTTAGCTTAGCTTCGCGAAGTATAAAAAGACGTTGCTGTTAATAAACTAAGCTTAGCCTGACTCGCGGTGTAGCCTGGCCTTAATCATTAATAATGTAGAGCTAGAAGAAATTACCTCCTAAAGCTTTGCATAACTCTTTCTCGTATTTCTAGAATAGTGCAACTCTAGACTACAACCGTAGTGTAGAGTTGCACTATTCTAGAAATACGAGAAAGAGTTATGTACTTAGTGAGTAGAGTTATGTTATCTACTACAAGTACTCTAAACTACAACCTGAATTCATTCGGAAACGAAGATGTTTTCAATTAGCATCAGATGAACACGGGAAGACATTAGACCAATAACAGAAGACAATAGGTAATCCTATATTACACTCAGTGGGTGTGCATTACAATGCGTGGTTTTGATTAAATTTTAAACGGTTTCCAGCAACACCATAGCTGTGGCTGTCTCCGCAGTGCCCTCGGCTACCGGGCAGCAGTATGCCACTTTAGAAAGTGTTTCACCGCACTACAAAAGCAAGGCATTCCATTAAAGCACTTTTGAATGTGAAAGGAATGCTCTTATCGTCAGCTATAGCCTATACATATTAAACTGTACCTACTATTGTGAGTCCACAAACAAATATGTATATCTCGTTACAGATCGAAAAACAAATTGTTTTGAAAGAATGTCCATTACGTACACCTTCTGATAAAGTTTTAGTCTGAGAATAATGATGATACATCGATGGATATTTATCTCAACTTGACACAGATCCCGTGGGACAGAGGCCGTAACTACATCGTATCCAAGCAGGAGTGGTGGGTAGTCGAAAAACAAAGTTCAAGCGATCCATTTCGCTTCGCACCTACGCGGCTACGCGACGCACCCTTCGCCTCGGCCTCTAGCTGAGCCTTTTAATTTATGCCGAATAAACTTTTGCGTAAATTGAGAGCCTACGTCTGTTGAGATTTAAAATACGGCAGAGGGCGGCACTCGGCAGGCTTCATTACAGGGGACGTCGCGGAGTCACACAATGGGTTGGGAACATTTTGCGTTTAACTTATATAGCTACATTTATTGCTTCTGTTTTGCTTGTTCCATTGTAATGTTTAGTTGCTACAATGGATACTTTATTATTTCCAAGAAATAGGGTAGTTAGCTGTATTGAAATTGAAGTGTTAATTAATCTTTCATTATTAAAAGAAATTATTCTCTAGCAATCCAAGAAGTGACGCAATTAATACTTAAAATAATGACAATACATTTTAATATAACATTTTTTCAATAACAACTTTGAGTTTTATAATGTAACTGATTTGACTAGGCATTCCTCCTGAGTTCAAATTCAATAGTAACCACTGAATGTTTTGCCTCCCTGCAGACATTTCGATAGAACCTTGTTTAATGAGAACTGAGAATTTAAGATGCGATAGAAAATTAGCAGCCATAAAGACATACACACTGCCTCAGTCTACAGCTAACATGGCTCGCTACAGCATGTCACGTGTCACGTCGCATATATAGCGTCACGTGCCACGCGAGCCCGTAAATCAGCCGCGGCCGCGAGGGCGACACCCTTGCTTCCTTAAGGTGTCTTCCCACTACACCGTATCATACTATGACCGTAATATGAACGTGTCAAGCACAAAAAATACTTTTTATTGAAAAGTATATAAGTCCCGTCACTGACCAGTACCGTCGCGTACCATGCGTCAATGTAAATTGTCACCGAGAATATTCTGTCCGCTCTAGTGAGCATAGTGGAGCGTATCGTTGTTTTCTGATCCTGATAAGTCCTTAGCACGGTCATAATGTGATACGGTGTAGTGGGTAGACACCTTTAGCGTCACACGCGTGCTCCCGTAAGCGGTTTATTGGCCGCCATGAAACTCCCATAAGCGCGAACATGACTGCTCGTATGATGAATGTCGCGAGCTCACGGAGTCTGACACTTTTTGTGATTTCAATTGTCAATATTGGATCGGAAATATCAGTCTGCTCGTTTGCTACCTTCACAATGTTAAGTGCGTTTCCGACTCGCATCCGTAAAATTAAACTAAAACACGTTTCTTGTATGGAGACGCCTTATTTTTTTCAATTTTATTCATTACCCTTAATACAGATTCTACCCATTACGATTCATGAAATTATACTCATAGAGAGACGGAAGGACTGACGGACGGACAGACAAACAGCGGAGGATTAGGAATTTAGACACTCTTAGACACTGTTCGAATACGGAACCTTAAAAAAGCTTGATGAAAAAGAGATTCAGTATCCGCTATGTAATTAAAACGAAGCCTATCTTATCCATTAGTTTAGTCGTAAAAAGTATGTAAGGAAAAGAAAGAGTTACTTTCACATTTATAATAATACGTATTGGCTTGACATTGTCTAAGGCTACTGAGATTTCTATAAGAAAAAAAATATGTTTTACATGACCCGTCTGCTTGTTTGCCCCCAAACAAGCAGACGGGTCATGTAAAACATAAAGTTAAAAAAAAATGTGATATTATTCAAAATAGAAATACGAGCCAGGAGACTGAAATTACAGTTACATGTTAGGAGAACATTAGCGAGGAAACCAGAAAGTTTAGCTTCGAGTTTTATTGCGCCTTGTTGACGACCTCGCCTGCGTAAGGTCACCGCGCGAAGGTCAACGCGATTCCTCAACATAACTTGGCACCTTGTTCATCATTTCCATCATCAACCCGTACCAGGCCACTAGTACAGGCGTTTTTCTTCACCTATATGGCCATAATCTACTACGCAACGCAAGCTCACCCAGATTAGGATATGGTTTTATGTAGAAATTCAATGAAAATCGTCCAACTTAACGTGTTTTATGAAAGATGGGGAAGCTCGTGATGTCTTTTAATTATTCACTGACAGCGCTTAGCATTGTGACAATGTTTTAGAAAAAGTGTGATTATCACAAACATTTTAGCATCATAACATAACAGACCGGAACGGGCTGCCAATGGAAGGAAATGGCTGAATGAATGATGGAAATAACAGAAGAAGAAAGATTTGGGTAGCAGATGCTTTTTCTGTACGTTAACGTCCAAACTATAAGAGGAGGCGTTGGCCTTTCACACAATGTCATAAGAAAATGTGATCAAAATTAATTCATTAAACAATAAATAAAGAAATTAAAGTACCTATACAATAGGCTCACTCGGTTAGATGGATTAAAGTGTCACAAAATTATACGTACATATTTATCACTAGCTCGACGGTAAAGGAAAACATCGTGAGGAAACCCTTAGGTTCCAAAATGAATTCCTAGACATGTGTAACAACACACTGGTCTGGCGATGGGCTCATCACCTATCACGTTTAGGGGACTAAAGAACTGGTGAAACTTGGGTATTTCCAGAAATTGATATATACATCTGCTCACCCCCTCGGGAATAAAAGGCATGATATTTTTATTTTATTTTAGCATTCGACATTTTGAGTTTAGACATAGGTAACCGTATTGTAAACCATGATAACTATCTAGTAGGTATCATAATAATAGCTGCAGTGCTGAAGTGGTGCTTAGGGCCCTGTAAGCTGATTCGATCGCTGAAGGCTGCTCTGATAACACGTGCCCGCGGCTGATTGCGCCCAGAGGCCGCAGTAAAAAATAGCTTTCCGATCCAGACAAAGGGTGGCACATTTGGGACAATAAGCCGAGCTGCGAGCAATACCTACTCGGGAATTGAGGGATGGAGTTATGAGCCAGCTCACTGCGATAGCCTCTGCGGAAAGGTTTGACCGAAACAGTTTTATCTGAAAACTAGCGGTTCTGCGCGTTTTCACCCGCGTAGTTCCCGTAAGATGAAATAATTTCTCCCGTTTTTTACACATTTACCACTATATCTTTGCTTCTATTGGTCGTAGCGTGATGTTATATAGCCTATAGCCTTCCTCGATAACTGGACTATCCAACACAAAAAGCATTCAATTCGAACCAGTAGTTTCGGAGATTAGCGCGTTCAAACAAACAAACAAACAAACAAACTCTTCAGCTTTATAATATTAATATAGATGTAAGAACACCAGACAAGAAAATTATAGATTAAAAAAAATACAAAAAACACACTTTTTGTGTATGGCACTCGTCGAAACAAATTAAACGAACTCAAACTTGAGGGGCTTACAAGTAGCCATTGAGGAGTTCCACTATCTACCTCTTAGGTCCATTATCAGATCAGCTTTATGATTAGGTACAAATTTATTGCATTGACATGTAAGATCATCACGTGCAAAGATTTGTTTACAGACTTACTTAGTAGCTATTTATTTACTTAATTACGAAGTGGACTAGTAGGAGGAGTCGAAAAAAAATTGTTTTAAAATATGTATTTATTTTATTCGGTGGTTCGTTTTTGGATACTTCCAAAACTCTTTCAAACAGGACATTGCCTGTTTGTTGCAGGAGGGTTGAATTCCTTAAATTTGTGCATAATTTGGAGTTAGAAATAGAAATGAATGTCTCGTGCGTGCGAGCAGTTAATTCTGATAAACGTGCCAGCACCGCCGCCATGTCCCGAGATATCAATAGGCCGCTACTGCCCGAAAGCACGCCACCGCGCTCGTATGGCGGCTGTCTCAGTATTCTAAGTCTTAAAAAAGTATCAGTCTACTATAACTATGTATATCAATCTATCACCTGCCGTCGAGCACATACAATATACGCCATGACGACACATAATGTAAAAAACCATCTGCGGGATACCTATTACGGTTTTAATTATACGACGGACCTTTGGGTGAGGAACCCTAAAAAGAACATATTAATTAAATACGTGCAATGTTTTTTAATTAAGTATCGAGGATTAAAAAAGCATTAGGCAGACGAAAAAAGCAAATTAAAAGAAGCTAAGTAGTAAGTCTTTACCCGAACAATAACCTTCATCTAATACCTATTACTACCGTACGATCTTTGCTTGAACCGTATTTGTGCTCCAAAGCGCCCAGGCTCAAATCGTCCATTCCTCACATCGGAACATTTGCTCGGCGTCGTGTAAAGTGTTGGCGATGAATGTTTGATGCGGTGCGTGCTTTGGGGAGCCTCACGGCCAGCCTGCAATGCGCCCTCACAATGCCCGACGACACAATGTCCCCGATTGGAAGCCGACCCTACGTCAGCCCTTTTCCGCCTCCGGGGATTTTAGGCGTAAAACAGGTCGGGGCTTACACTTTTCCGCATGTTTGAAGCTTGACTGGTGTGGGTATTAGCAGAAGAGACCTCTTATTGTTTGTGTGCTTTTGGAAGTATTTTAAATAGAGGTCTGAATGAAAAACAGTAATACAGTTCACTCTTATGAACATTCATAGCTAGTATTTTGTAACTTACTGAGAATTTTATGTATATACTTGACAGTACCAACTTGACCTGGAGTCGTCTCAAAATGTCATTTTTTGTTTGTATGCTTATGAAGTATGATAAAATGAACCTACCGTAACTTGGTTCTGTAAGTAAACCAACAGAGCTTCCACATAACCTTTTATGGGAACCGACTTTTGAGTTTTTGTTTGTGATAACGAAAGATTAACGAACTTAGCTGTACTGTCATTTTCTGAGTTTCCAATTTAAGGCTATCACTGATTCTGACCCGGAATCGCTTAAAAGTTTTTTTTTGCTATGAAGACAAAAACTATAAAATCATAAACTTATAATTATAAGACAATCCGTAAGCAGTCAACAATGTTGTAACCGATATAGGTGACGTGGCTAGATCTCGACAATGGCATTATCTCGGCAGCATTTGGCCCGACGGCCACGCGCCGCGGATTTGTTTTTTGTCTCGTACATGATTGATGATCTCGCTGTACGGGATGCAATGTGAATACGTGCTGAAATGGTATGAAAGTGTTTATGTATTAAAAACGGAACTAGGTAGAAGCAGGTATTGGAAATTTTGAGGTAGATCTCGAAATCTTATTGTCTGACTGATCTAATTGTCTGAAAGCACTGTCTAAAAATACTCATTTTATTTATTTACCTATGTACCCGATTATATTATTATTATTAGGTCGCAGACATTTTATGGTTTCCGAAAACAAACCCCATGTTCAACAAGATTGTCCTTATCTGTTTTGTATAGCAAGCAGGCAGTTAGTTCAAAAGAGGTGGCAATTCTCCCATAGACGACATAACCAACCACCAACGAAGCCGTTTGGACTATTCTTCTTCATTGTAGACTAGTCCTACTACATAAATATCTATGTAAATTGTGTCCCAGATGTGAGATAAACTCTACTAGGCACTTGCTATCTATTTAGTAGCATAATATTAATGCTAGTTCTTGCTGAATATTGTATCTTAGCGAAACATTTTCCCCTTATTCGTATAATCGAATAATTGGAAAATGTTTGTCCATAGGGACAGATTCTGGTTTTTCGATAGATACTTTACTACTTACTTTTGGAAGACAATTATTAAACTCTTCGAAATCATGTAGGTCTGGCCATCAATCGTTCGTTCAAAGTGCGTGATGAAAGGGACCACTGCCATTCGAAATAGATTCTATGGTATTCATGAATGGCTGTGGTCCCTTTTTGCATGAACAAGAGATGTATCTACAGGACATCACTTGTTCATGCAAAAAGGGACCACAGCCATTCAAAATACATAATAATATGTTATTGTCGATAAAATATATGAGAAATTGTACATCCTATTTTCAACTCGCACAGTACCAACTTGTAAAGGTGAAGTAGCATGTATATGAGATTATGAGCTAATATACTCGTAAGACAGCGTGATTAAAATCTAGCACAAGACATAGCTTGTCAATTTTTTACTACAGTTTTATCATCGTATTCATCGATATCGTATATCGCATCGGATTCGTTACAATTATGTAACTGTAGTAAAACATTAAAACTCGACGCTATGTAAGGCTACTAATTATAATTATTATTGTAAGCCATATGTATTAGTAAGACATGAGAATAAAAAGAGCTGCCCTTGAGTTTCTTGCTGGCTCTTCTCGGGGTACTGCATTTGGAATCAGCAACTCGTCGGTGGAGATGGGCTGCTGTTTACATTTAGCCAATCTTCATGGACGAGTTTAGTGTGCCTTGTTATTAGACTATTGACTAATTGTAATTGTTATCATCTACAGAATAAAATACATTTTCATTTTCATTCTTTTGCAGAGTAAGGAGTTAGGCAGCGGCGAGCGCGGCATGGGCCCTCGCGCGCCTGACTCGCTGCCTGGCCTCACGCGCCGATACAACTGCCTGTGAGTACAGCTTACCTTTCTAGGCTTCGTCAAGCCATCCATACATATTGGTCTCACTGGATTCAACTAGTGGCTCGAGCGTAATATGACTGAGGGTAAGCACAACGAAAAGGAAGCTGAAGCGATCGTTGCTTGTGAATTGCTGGTTAGAACAATTTAGATACAGTGAGCTCGCATTGGCAGGTCCCCCCCGATGCTGGAGATGGGCTTGTCGCAGACGGAGGCCAGCCCGAGCAGCTCGGAGGATTCCTCCCCCACGGAGGTGAGCTGCTACCGGCGCCTCGGGGAGAGGGGCCCTCTCATGAGGCGGCTGGCGAGGGCAGGGCTGCTGAGGGGCGACGAGGACAGCACGCCGCTCGTCGCAGACACGCCCACCACGTGAGTTAGACTTCGCTAGATACACTAATCTTATAGATACCAAAGATTTGTATTATAAATAAACTCACATACTACTGTACCGATTTAAAAAAATCTTCACACATCGATATACTACTTTTCTGTCCTCCGGAAAAAGAAAGAAATAAAAAAAAAAATCTCATGCCTTTTATCACCGAGTGAGTAGACAGAAGTATTCCATTTTTGGAAATACCCACTTTTCACGAGAATATTCGATCACTAAACGTGAGCCCATCACCGGACGGTCTCTTAAACATGCCTCACGATTTCACAATGTTTTCCATCACCGTCTATCTAATGATGAATATGTACGTAAGTTTTGTAAAACTCATTGGTTCATGCCAGGATTTGAACCAAAGCCTCACTGATTATCACCGGCTTACACAAAATCATTTAATGTTTCAGGCCGACGAACGTGTCGCTGTGCCTGAACGGCGGCTACATCAACGAGGAGTCGGAGGCCGAAGCGCGCACCCGCGACAGCAACCGCTCGCCCCCCGCCCCCCGCCCCCGCGTCCCCATCGCGCCCCCCCACCCGCCCTTCCCCTCGCTCCCCCCTCGGCCGCAGTCCCCCGCGCCCCCCCCTCCCCCCTTGGGGTCGCAGTCGGCGCACACGACGCCGACAAGGCACATGCACACGCCGAGGCACACTAGAAATTGCAATGATCTCGACAACTGGTTAGTATTTCTAAATAGAGCACAGTCGAAACAACCTATCGATGGGCCACATGGGTTTTTCCATAACATCACGAGCTATAGACACCCAGGAGATGGTTTAAGGCATAGTTACTCATCATGTTATTGCCTTATTCTCATTATTTGGGGTCGGCGCAGTATGTTTCTCCTTCCATTTAGATACATACCGTCATATTTACATTCACTTCCTTCTTGCCAATATCACACAATCCATATTATTTTTTATTATGAGGTGAAAATGAAAAAAAATCCTGATGAATTTATATTTCTGATTTACAGTACCTATAATTTATCACTAAACCGCCGCTTAGTTATCCATACATGTCTGATGGGTTATGTGATTGTTAAAACTAATGCTTCTCGCCTCCAAGTTATCTGACCAAGGAGAAGTTGGTTGTCTGACCAATTAGCAGGATAACTTGTGTAACAAAACAATAACGTTTTCAACATATTTGCTCAAAAATGCATTTACGAAGCCTGTATACATTATTCGAAAGATAAAAACTACGTATCATACAAGAAGATGCTGTAAAATAGGTACATAAGTGAGTAACTATAGAAAATACCGATTGTATGTACGCACGTGTGGTTGCAGCAACCCTGGCTTGTGCAGCGGCGCGGCCTCGTCCTCGTCGGGCTCGTCGTGCGGCGCAAAGGGCTGCTCCTGGACAGCCAACAACAACCCGCGGCCAGAGCCCGAGCTCAGGCACGCGCCTTGGTTCCAGCAGGGCATCCCGAGGGAGGTCAGTACTGGCCTGCCACCGTTATCTAGCGTGGAGTAGTGGTGAAGCGTAAACACTAGAGCATTTTGATATTAATCTCCGAATACTCTTCGTTAGACGAATCCAGCCCTAGTAAAATAAATAAATTATCGTACTTAATTTTTATCCTGATTCGGAATGACATGGTATTTATTTAAACTCAATAACTACTAAATAACCACTCGTGGAATCCAAAAGATTCAGAAGTTAAGATGTCCTCTAAAATAAAAAGTAGAATATTTGTTGCAAGTATGGCAACACTAAAATGTCTTTTATATAATTTATATCGTCGCAACATTCGCCCCTTCAAATGTACGAAGTAAAATACAGTGCAAGTGCAATTTCGTAATCTTGAATTTTGGCGGAATTATTGTTCTATAACGATGGAAAAGCCATAACCAAAAAGTTGAAGTTGAAGTTAATCTTGAATTATTATTTGATCCGCCATCAACCACAACCAGAAATACAACAAATATAGTCCACGCTTCCACAATATTTCGCATATGGGCGATATATTGCAGATTTAGGCCGCTTTTCAACAGTCGATAAACGACAATGCCGGAAAGAAGTCTGTAATTTCCTTCGATACCGTAAAATATCGACTTTGTGACTTGAGAACTCGAAAGAGACCGCACTGTCCCCAGATCGCGCTGGAGGTGCTCTCAGCGCAGGGCGTGGGCGCGTTCCTGGTGCGAGGGAGCACGACGCAGCCTTCCTGCTTCGCGCTCTCGCTTAGGGTGCCCCGCGACTTCGCGCAGAGCGGCATCGCGCACTACCTCATCCTGCGCACGCCCAAGGGATACAAGATTAAGGTGAGGTTTACGCTTTCGGGTCGAAAGATCAAATACAATCCGGATCCTATATCGGTTCTCGAGCCGACACTCCAGTTTAGCTAGCACGAGCGTAAATTGTCTCGACGCTTACCTCGTAAAGACCGTATGGGCCACTTCGGTTGCAGGGGTTCACGAAGGAGTTCTCGTCGCTGTCTGCGCTGGTGACGCACCACAGCGTGATGCCGGAGCTGCTCCCGGTGCCTCTTCGCTTGGGCCGAGCGGCGCCGAGGGGCGGCGCCAGGCGAGATCACGATGACATCGACAGCGTGGCTTCGCACAGCGCGCACTGCACGCCGCACCGCGTGCACAACTTCCTCAAGCAGCTCGACGTCTAGCGATTGGACCCCAGTGTCGATCGTCCCGTCCTCGACGGGGATATTAATGGTCGTGCCTTTGAGTTGCTCGTTTTATAAGATGTGATGAAATTTCGAGGTGCGAGTCGTGGTGAACGATTCGAATTGCATACTTTACATATTCCGTGGTGTGAAACGTCCCGCTCGTCTATCGCACCTATTGAAGATATTGAGCTATATTTTCTTCGGTTAATCAAACCGAGTCACAACAACTGGATGTCGAAAGCATTGCTGCGGTCAATGTTCAAGTATGCAATTGGGGCTATATATACACCTCAAACTAAACAGTAAATTAGCTGTTCGTAGAAATAAAAAGAGCGATTTTAAGATCCACTCATTTTATTTGTTCATCACTGCACACCATACCATTGACACTTATTGAATAAAAAATCAAGTTTATCGGACGATATCATAGGAGCTTCATCGATACATAATACTTTGAATCCAACAAATAAATTAAATAGTTATGGATGATGTTGAAGTTGTAATAAAACACAATTAGGTACCTATTATTATTCTGCATTGGTATCTATCAGAATAATAAACATCTCATATTTTATCAAAGAAAACCCTTTGCAATGGAGATCTGTGCAAGGCTAACTAGTGACTACGCTGTCATGTAGCGGGATTAAACTTTTATTTGATAAAAATTGCAAAAAATATATATAATTAAAAAGACTACTGATAAAGTCCAGACTATCAGACAACGTTTGCGATCGATTGCATGGTCGCTGAATAAAAGACGACGGCGATGGCTAATTGTTGCTTAAAATTACGTATTGTTGACAAATATCGAGAATAATAATTAGTGATTTTATATTGTATCGAAATTAAATAGTCACCGTTACAAGTCATTAAATTATTGTATGTTGTCAAGTTAATGTTGATAAGATAGTTCATTATATCAATAAATCATGTGATAAATATCAACGTAGCGTTGTAATTATGGAAGTGTATAAAATATATTGTAACATATAAACTGTGTATATGGAATGTAATTTTAGTATTTTTGTGTCATAGTTTTATAATTTATTTCTAAGGATAGAGGAATTGTGCAAGTTAATCAAAGCCTTTAGATAATTATTTTGTGTAGGTAAATATATTTTCTAGTCTTGATAAAACCTAATAACATTTTGATATCGAAAAATATCTCAGTCTGTTATTTATGACAATTCACTATACAATAAATCCTGCGTACTTTAAAAGTATACTAAAACACTCTTACCAGGGTTTCTTTATTATTAGTTTATAATTTAGCTTTACACATCGTTGATCTCTCCATTTAAAGTTGAGATCAATTGATGAGATGTTTAGTTTCATTTTTTCAGACTACTTCAACTTTTTAGAGTTCTTCTCGAGAGCTCACAGTCAAGACTAGAAAAAAAACTGTGCGCAGGTTTTCCATATCAGTTATTATGCCTAAACCTCGGGTCTGATTACAAGTTGTCTTTTACCGAAGTTATAAACAATCAATGGACAAAACCATACGTTTTACAAGTTTTTGATTAAACGTCTACTTTTTACAATAGTGATTATAAAAATCGGTTGTCCGTAAAGTCGGTATACTGACGATAGTTGAACGTGACATCGTCATCATAAGAAAATACTGATTGAATGGATTGTGCCTCTTGTCGCTCGTTGCGCGCTCTCTCTTGCACTAGAACGACGCATACGTCACACTTTTTCGGGAATGCCGCCGGCTCCATCAATTTATAAGACGTTGTCACGTCAAAAAAATAATAATGTGGCTGGATTTTATTGTTATTTTCAATAACGGCTTAAATTTCTGCCATACTCTTAAGTCAACAAGAAATTGTTTATATTGTTTGTAGAGGAAGGTGTGGTCTCGCGTCTCTAGTGAACTCTGTACAACACAGCTTTAATCATAGTAGTGTAAAGAAAAGGGGCCTTCAGACTAATGATTGACAGCTTTTGGTTACAATCTCCTATTGATCAATATAATATTAATCTGACTGACACATACTTTTAGACTTGCAAAACAATTTTGTAAAATACCAACCCTATAGCCTGTTACGACTAAGAATTCCAGAAATACTTTCAATTGTTCTTGTCTCAGCTGTACGACCCGTCTCAGCTTACGAACAGTAGGTGATAGCATAGTAACAATGTTTTAAGATTTATCTGTCTAAAAATGTTGTTTGTCTGTTTATTTGTTTTTGCACAACTCATGTAAAAACTAGAAAACTTTTAATCTAAATTAAATTAATGTTAAACTGACTTTACATACTTCATTATTTTTAAACACTCGGTTAAAATAAATGTGATGTGATTTGGAGACTGAAGGTTTTAATAAAAAATATTGAACATTAAAGACATTTTGTGATTTAACAATTTTTTACAGAGCTGTAAACTAATGTTTTAAGTAAACCATCACTCAACGTTAGACTTAAAAGTGCACTGAAATCTGTTTGAAATTATTCTGAAGCCATCAGCAAAACAATACTGCAAGCTGTTAATTTATTCGTAATACAATTCCTTTATATAAATACAATTTGTTCTTTTTTTCTACTCCTATTCACTACATAGTATAAAACAAACACGCTTTCTCTGTCCCTATATCCTTATGTCCCTATGTATGCTTAAATCTTTAAAACTACGCAACGGATTTTGATGCGTTTTTTTAGATAGAGTGATTCAAGAGGGAGGTTTTAGTGTGAGTATTGCACCCGTGCGATCGCTAGTTTTTTATATTTGAGAATGTAAAACAACTGAAAATTAGGATCTTTCTGTTACCACCCCAATCCATTAACCAGTGATTTATTTTATACACCACTAGACGATTAACTGTTTGGTTTACTTTCCCGAGGATATTACAAAGGGCCATTTCATTAAAAAGGTATTACACCTTTCTAATGAACTCTAGATGAGAACAAATTTAATCAAGAAAAACATTCCTGTGGAACTCTATAATATAAATATGTATGTACTTCGTCGTTATCTTCATGGTAAATAAAAATATAACACAATCATCATCATCATCAACCCGTAACAGCCCACTGCTGAGCTAAGGTCTTTCCACACATGAGGAAGTATGGGCTATAATCTCCCACGCGAGCCCGCCGCGGATTGGGAGATGGTCTTAAGCTAGTGGCCACTTAACAGTCAGAATTTTTCAAGCCACCCAAGGGTATCTGACATGGCTTAACGACTTCCATTGTGCGTAAATACAACGAAAACCGGGACCAACAATTTAACGTGCCTTCCGAAACACGGAAGCGCTCGTAATATAAATGCCACTAGGCCCACTCACCCATCCACTCACTGACCGCACCCAACTTTGCTTAACCAGTGTGATCGTTACAAACACTGGCACCGCAGGGCTACGAGCGCTTCTAAATAAAAATATAGATTAGTAATATTGGTCTAGCGACCGTATTCACGGAGACTCGATACCGTTTCCGTTCGATTCGAGTCGAATCTATCGACATCGGAAACGAATCTATCGAGATGGGCTGATGTTGGTATCGAAAACTAATGTCACATATTATGACAGTTGGTGTCACATAGGTATGCCATTAGTTTTCGATCTTAGTGAATACGCCTGCTGGAGGAGGCACTGATACAAATACTTTTATCGCAGAATATATTATAAGGTAAACGCAGCTATCAACGACCCATCGAAAATCTGCAGGTATTGCCGATCCATTCTGCTTATTCTTATTTTTATCGGTTTGGAACGATTTGAGTCACAAGAGAGTATAATATACACACATGTTTGTATGTTTCCTAATTAATTTACTGGTGTTAGTGTATGTAGGTCCACGGGAATGTGACCAAATACGTTAGTTTCTGTGAACGTAGCGAGTGCGCCGATGGTGTCATACTAACCCTTACTTCCTCCGGTAAGTACTAAAATTTTTTCCTCAAGATATTTTATATATAAATATTTATATTAAGTTTATTGTGAATAACTCAACATATTCCTTTATTTGTATATTCCACATTTCGCAACTAAATTATTATGTTTTAAGGGATTTTAAAAAGTATTTTTGAAATTAAAATAGAACGGCAATAGCTGCAGTGCATTTAAGTAGTGCAGTCATTACCGACCCATGGATCGGCAATGGCTGAGAGGTTATGCTTTGTTTTTTCCCTTTTTCGTTAATGCTTATAATAATTAAACAAGTTTTTATAACACCATTTCAATCTTAAGTATTCTAAAATTATAAGCATCTATTAGCGACATACACCATGTTATATTATAAACTTGTTTTTCCGCGATAAACTGCCACGCATTATTAAACATTTAGACGTGGGATATGAAAGAAACTACTTAGAATTTTCTTCGTATTTATATGAAAATGGTGTATTGATTTATAGTTTAGGACTAAATCAATAAATTATTGTATTAAATCGGATGGGGAAATATATTACAAATAATATCGATTATTTTTCGTGGCTCGTTAAAAGATTTGTTCATTTTTTTATTTAACACTAATTACCGATCCATATGAATCGGTAATTGCAACAAAGAGAAGCTATCACCGATTCTATACCGGATAATTATTGTATGTATGTATGTAATGTCTAAAAGTAAAGCTACTAATTTGTTTCAATATAATGATTTGATTCAATGAGTTAGGTTAGGTTTAATTTCATTTAATGTCATTAAATTTAATTTTCATTTCATATCCATAAAAAAATCTAACTGAAGACTTGGCTGTATGTATAGTTCCCTTTGCCTACCCAGAATGGGTGAAGAAAACAAAAAAGTTTTACGGTTGGCGCGATTTTAGTAAAATGTTAGTTGAGTTTATTGTATTTTTATTATTTTATTAAATTGCTTCATTTTTTCGCAACTGTATCACACCTCACGTGTACTTAATAACTATTTTTATAGTTATTAAGTACACGTGAGGAACCGTCATTGCAACTTGTTCCGACAGTCAACCCTCACCTTCGGCTGCGCTAAACTTGGGAAGTTCGAAAAAAATTTAATAAAACAAAGGGTGTAAGTTATTTTGAAATAAAATTGTCTAATTATTTTTTTTATAATACTTTTTACTTTTATTTTCAGGTTTGTGACTCTGACTTAAATAGTATAAAGTATTAATGCTAGCCATGGTGGAGCAAATCATGATTCATGTGTATAGAAGCACCAGCCGCTATCCCAACTTGAAAAACGCTGTGCAAAAAATAAAACAGTGTGTTTTTATTTTATTAACATCTACATATTTACAAAATTATCTCCAAATTTTTATAGTGAATATTTATGTTTCAGGTGATTCAGTTATCCCCTATGTCCAACACAATTGACACTAAGACCAATTCCCTTCAAAAGCACTACATGGAAGTATGAATTGAGAAGTAACAGCATTGACATTGTTTTAAGAAGTAATTATTATTAAGCACGCTAATCAATTAGAAAGAAAGGCTATGGCAACTATTGTTTTGCACTAGCTGGCCAAGCAGCAGGTTTCCGGGGGCGCAAGCTAACAATACATGACCTATGTTCTCACTTTGATTTATGACTATTCTATACCATTTCTATTAAAGTCTATTTTCTTATATTACTAAAATTTCATTTGTGTCCACCGAAAAATCAATACCTTCATTTTTATGGAGGTCCAAATGTGAAAACAATCTTTTAAAGAATCCACAAGCATTCCGAGGTTCACTGGATTAGTTGGAAAGCATGGGCACTAGAAGAAGAAATCTACATAACAATGAATTTCATGTTGGTTCTATTCTTTTTTTTTCACTCCTTACAGGGTAGACAAAGGCATTACGTAATGCAGCCTCGTCATTAGTTAATGATATCCTTGAGTAAATGGCTCTGCTTCTGAGTCCATGCACAAAAATACAGTGTCTTCAACACTTTCTACATCCCTAACTTGGTTATCAACAGTAAAATAATAGCACTTTTACTAAAGACTTCATTGTGACTTCTTTGATGCAATCCAAAAATGTCCATATCTCGCATTTATCGAATTTCTCATTCACTGCACACTTTCACGGACACTTGCCACATAATAAACTATCACTATTTATGATGAGTCAAAACCGAAATACACAGCAAAATGAAAATTATACAAAAAACATGACGTCCCTCTTCGGATTCCCGCCAAAAAGTTTAAAGTCAAGTTTATCTCCATTTTCAGATTATTTCAGTAACTATAATTATTGTAATGAATCAAGTACAAAAATGAGAAGCAAATAAAAGTAAACGGGACATTTCGAAAACGGGATATTTTGGGATATATCGCTCAAATTAAGAATTATTTTGAGAATCGAACATATTTTGTGAAAAAAAGTATGATTTATTTACTTACGGTCGGTGTTAGATTCATAAAAATCGGTAATAGCTTCAAAGCGTTTCGGGTGGGTCGGTGATAGAAACAATTGACTTCAACAATCCTTTGATTATTTTTTCAATGAAAAAATTATATTTATAAACAAATGAAAATACAAATATAAAATATACAATCTATATTTAAATATAAAATAAAAAAATCTGGTGTGTTTGCAACCACTACCCTTAATTCTAATAATCAATTTCAAAACTTGCTTAAGGGGGTCGGTAATAGCTGCGTTTACCTTATTATCTATTTTGCGACAGAGGTAGTATATGTACAGCTGTCTGCAGACTTGTCATAGCAAACCTGTCTTATCAAATTCATTCATAAAAAATATATATATCTTGAAGCGCCATCTAGTGCGCAACGAAGTAAATGCATGACAACTCTAACTTGTCAAGGACGCACACACACCTAAACTTGTCTTCCCATGAAGTACTCTCAGGTAAGGTAAGCAACAACAGATAACACTAACTATTCGCTAGATGTCGCTTCCTGTCTAATCTTCTGAATATAGAGGATTCTTATTTTGAGAAATCCGTAAGAATACAGTCATATTTAGGTTAATAAGTTTATTTTTTTATAACACATTTGCTCGTAAAAGGTGTCTTATTTCACCAATTTCAATATCGTATTGTATCTCATTACGCCCAAGTGCAGTAAGTGTAAAGTAAAACGCACGGTTTATCAAGCTGCTCCGTCTTAAAACGAACGGTACTTTTTAAAATCTCAGCAAAGAGTTTTTATGTCAAAAAAGTTGTCAATATTTTATTATTAAAATTAACTTTGAGAGATAAAATATAATAAAGAAATATTTATGTACATAATTATTTAATTTAATTAATTTTGACAGTAAATTACAAGCAATTAATCTGTAACAAAAACACAAAAATATTTATTTACTTTATTATATAGTAATACTGGCTGTTTTTTGTGCCTTTGTCTAAAAAAAATGATAATGCGCGCCGCGCGCTTTTTCTTAACGCTGTATTGTTTTTATTCGTTTACCACAGTCGGAGTTTTATTTTATTTCCTCGCAAATGTGTTATAAAACGTCGTATGACATACGTGCGCTTTGATAATTACAGCCTCTGCTTACTTGTAGCCCTCGCCTACGGCTCGGGCTAGCAATATCGCCTCGGCTGTAATTTTCAACCTACCGCACTTATATCATAATGTACTATTACCTATGTAAATAAATGAATTTGTATTTGATTTATCATCGTAAGGAAACCCGCACGTCTAACAGCACCCCAGTCCGGCGATGGGCTCACCATCTGCCACGATTAGGGTTCCAAAAAGTATAGGCACTGGTGAAAACTGGTTATATCCAGAGATGGAATACCTGCTACCCTCGATGATAAAGGTGCGAGAATATTATCAACCCTAATTTTTTCCTTTTTTTCCGTTTTTGTATAGATCATCATAATGTCTAAGCAATAGCACGTAATATGAGTTAAACATCAATTGGAGGTAGCGCAAATAATCGAAGAAATTGCGGCAATCGACAACCATTACATACGAATACTCCCCCCTTTTGCTGGAAGAGCTCCCCCCAGTAATAGCACATAAAGGCGCTGTAACATAAACCGCCTGAATATTCCATTCGGACCCGCCAGGTGGAGCAGATCTTATAACGAGAGTATTACTGGATATTCTAGTGTGATATGTGTATTTAAGTATAACTACTCATCAGATGTTTTACACATTACAAAGGCTCAGCCTAGTTTGGGATTAGTCCCAAACTAGGCTGAGCCTTTGTAATATCCTTGAGAATTGAGCAGTGGTAGTTGTAAGCCTATTTAGGAAATCTGCTTTTATTAATTGTCTCTCATGCCAAAATAAGTCCCTAATTGTTACCGAATTCTTGAGGTAGTGGTTTCGACCATTGTCTAGGGTCGTGCCTTACCATCAAATATACCAGGGGGCCAATTCCACTAAATGTCAACGGTTACAGTTGTATGACAATAACACATCAATGGTCACTCAATGGTGTTATTTTGGCACTTTTCAGAGCAAATAACACTGTAGCGACACTACATAGAACATAGAACGCGCCAATAGAAGGCCGAGTTACATAGAACGCGCCAATAGACGGCCGAGTTCTAAACCGCGCTATCGGAGTTTTCTAATGAGTTTGTATAAATACAACTGTCCAACATTAACCGTTGGACCGCGGTCCCCAGGCATGATCACCTAGCCTGGCGGAAGATCTTCCCTTTTCACGATGGAGGAGCATTCCACCTGCGCTCCTCCATAACACCATCGACTGACCATTGACATGTCATTGTCATATAACTGTAACCGTTGACATTTAGTAGAATTGCCCTCCAGGGCCAGGGCCAAGGCCAGCGGCCATTAGGAATATTTTCATACAAAACTTATTTATTTATTTATTTATTTATTGCACATTGTAACATAACAAGAGTATGTACAGACCCTGTCAGGGTGTAGCAATCTAATCTAAGTGTAAATAATTATCCTACTAATATAATATTATAAACGCGAATGTTTGTTTGGATGGATGTCTGGATGTATGGATGTCTGGATGTATGGATGTCTGGATGGATGTTTGTTCCTCTTTCACGCAAAATCTACCGAACGGATTTTGATGAAACTTTACAGTTATATAGCTTATACATCAGAATAACACATAGGCTATATTTTATCCCCGTATTCCCACGGGAACGGGAACTACGCGGGTGAAACCGCGGGGCGCTGCTAGTCATTCATAAACTCTTCTATTTTATAGTAGCTTTTGTATATTAGTATCTGTTTAAGTTTGCTTTTAAAGGCTTTTTGAGAATCTAATGATTTAATAGATTCTGGAAGTTTATTATAAATAAGTATGCTTCTGTATAATGGGCTATCTCTAAACATTTCTATTCTTGGAGGTGGTAGAATTAATTTATTTTTACGACGGTCGCTTTTAACAAAGGTGAAAAGATGTAAATGTTGTCTTACAAACATTACGGTTTCTAG
Source organism: Ethmia dodecea (assembly GCA_963855545.1). Lineage (NCBI taxonomy): Eukaryota > Metazoa > Arthropoda > Insecta > Lepidoptera > Depressariidae > Ethmia > Ethmia dodecea. The sequence goes on from OY979444.1 coordinate 105,982, forward strand.
TATGTAGATACACGGAAAGGTTAAAATTTTCCCATTTATGAAATGAGGTTTACAAGAGTCTCTAGGGCGTATATTAAAAAGGATGCGTATACATTTTTTTTGTAAAATAAATATGTCATTGGCACCTGCGCTGTGACCCCACATAAGTACTCCGTATCGGAGCCACGAGTACGCGTAAGCATAGTATGCAGATATTGCGCATTGGAGATTTGTGTTCGCTTTGAGAACTGAAAGGGCGTATAGGAATTGAGATAATTTAGGTTTTATTTTTTCGATATGGTAGTTCTAGCGCAAATGTGTATCTAATGTGATTCCTAAAAGTGTAAAGTTGTTTGTTTCTTCAATATTTAAAATATTACATATTATTTTTAAATCTATGTGTGACTTTTGATATGGTTTGAACTGTATAATTTTTGTTTTTGTTGCATTGATTTCTAAATTATGTTCTAGTAACCAGTTTTTTGCAGTTTGAAATGTGTTAGTGATTACATTAATGGTATTTTGATTGATCTCTTTGCATTTAAATAATAACGAAACATCGTCGGCAAACATTATACATAACTGATTCGAGATATTCGGCAGATCATTTATGTATACTAAAAATAGTATACAACCTATTACGCTTCCTTGAGGAATAGAGCAGTTAGTCGTTATGACATCTGATGTTACACTACTGAGCTCGCCTGATTCGCTGTCAAGATGGTCGATCTGTACAGTGTACACATTGCCTTCGGTCAGTGAGATAGGACTTTAGCCATTTGTGCGCGTTGCCTCGTATACCTATTTGATAGAGTTTACTTAGTAGGATAGAATGGGAAACTTTGTCATACGCTTTGGACATGTCGAGTAGTATGCCAATAGAGTGATATTTATCTCGGATGTGGGTTATAATTTATTGTACATAGTGATAGATAGCTAATGTAGTTGAATGTTTCTTTCGAAATCCAAATTGGTTTTTGTTTAGGATATTATATTTTTCCAAAAATTTATAAAGTCTATTTGTCATGGCTTTTTCGAATAATTTTGAAATTACAGGAAGGAGTGCGATAGGTCTGTACTGGCCTGGGTCTTCGGGTTTGCCGCATTTTTTTAGGATTGGCTTTATTTTTGCGATCTTAAGTTTGTCAGTGTATATGCTATTTTCAAATGACTGATTTATAAGGAACGTTAAAGGGGGGGTTAGTACATCAATGCAAGCCTTTATCAGTGATAAGGGGATGTCGTCTATGCCACAGCTAAGCTTATTTGGAAATTTTTGTATCATGTTGTATATTTCACTTTCGGTTACTGGTTCTAAATACATGGAGTTTAATGTTGAAGGTATAGTTAGGTCACCCGGTGGCGGGATTGTGCCGCTGTTATTTACTTTACTTTGTTAGTTACTTTGATCTCAAGCGTCAAGTTTGCAAGATACGCACGTGAGCTGTCATTCTAGACTTATGACTACTAAGAAGTAAGTTTTGGATGACGATTTTGTTCGCTTTGGCCGCTCTATACCTAGTATATTTAAATCTCTTTGCTTTCCAACTCCTTTCGTTTTCCTCAACATATCTCTGAGCCCGGCCAGAGCCAGAAGGCGCCCTAACATTTAAAATGTAAGCCGCCCCCTAACCCCGACGCGAGTGAGCGAAATTTCATTTTATTTCCAACGAGTAGCAATAGCAAGCAGCTGAAGTTGTTTTCCGTCTCCTTGTAAATCTGAATTGCATAACTGCAGCGAAATTTATCAAAAGCCGTCCTCGTTTGGGGAGTCTGCAAACGTGCATCATCCTCGCAGTTTTACAGACGTTAGTTTGGGTAAGTAAACAGGTGTTTCTGTATTTCCAAGTGTCTACTATGCTTTTGTACAAGGAATATGTATTTTGGTATAAGCAGACGTATAACACTAACTCACCAATCGTGTTTGTACTGTTTATAAAATATTATAAAGAGGAAAGATTGATGTGATTGATTGATGATTTTAAAATATATTTCTTCAATAGAAAGCTCAATTCTCTGTGAGTAATGCATTCTGTAATTTTTCCACGGGAACGGGATTGTCGAGGGAGAAATCGCGGAAAACACCTAGTATTTTATAAATATCGAAATAGAAATGGACCTAAACTTGAAATTCTAGTAGTTTCAATTAATTACTCACTTTATTTAGCATTATCATTCTGAGAATTGTTAGCTAATTAATTATTGAATGACTTAGTGTTGGAGAATTTATTAATTTGTCAAATAGAATCAAATTCAATATTTAGTCGATTGCGAAACAGATGCTCTAAGAACGACGACAAACAAAATATGGAGATTTATTCAGAGTTCGTCAGCATCTCGAGAAAAACAATACTATACTTTTAAAGCGACGTCTGTAAACTCCTTGATGGAATACATAATTGACATCGAGTCCTACACTGAGAACATTGAACGGAAAATAACAACAAAGTACTTATTTAAACTTATTAATTGAATAAATATACTCTGTTATGATAGGTTTATGTCTTAGATACATTATATATCTTCGCATGAAAATATTTAACTGTAGCACAACAACAACAAGTCAGAACAGAATGTAATTGAGTTCTCAAACCAAACTGTTTTTGAATATTGCAGTAATTTCACCTTTGACAATGTAATTTAGGTTTAAAATAAAGGACTTAAACTGTCGGTAAAAAAAAACATGGTGAGAAAACCCGAAAACCCCATATTTAGTTATGACACACCAATGTATTTGAAAAATCTACTAATGAATACTACGTATTCCCGTTGTCCCCATTATAGGGATAACGGCAGTGGAGACAACGGTGATACATAGATTGCACGAGTCAATATTCTAATTCAATCACTATTTGTTTGTTATTCTTAACCTTAGTTTTTAATGCAGCAATTAGAAAAAAACAAACATATTTCAACACATTTTTAATTGACAGTTTGTACTTTCATAAATGGAGTACCTATGTTAACCAGGGCATAGGATGTAAAAGTATAGTTACTACCTATGTCAAGCATCAAAGACGAGACACAATGCGATTTTTGTCCTTGTCCGTCCGTGGGTCTTTAATGGTTGACTGGTCAAAGTACTTTAATTGTACAAAAGATGTATTTCCGAATACATATACACGTCAGTCTCTGAAGCTCGAGTGAACAGGCATCTTGCCTTCGGGCTAGTCTGGGGTCAAGTGTAAGCCCATCATTATTTAAAAAAATCTCTATAAAATAAAATAAAAAATAATGAAGGGCTTTCACAAAACTCCCGTACATAGAACCTACACCAAGAGTATACAAATTTAAATGTTCTCTGTAATGGCATGAGACGTGGTGGTGGCCATTACGACGAACGCGGCGTCTTCGCAGACTAATGACGTCATCACGCTGCACCGCCTCTCCTGCGGCCATTACATTACGTCATGCCAAGCGACTGCGACATTTTTCGAGAACACTCTCTGTTTGAATGTCTTAAGTGAGACGCCGGGCAGTGCTGCACTAGATAGCATTATGATATAGCAAAAAAAAATCTTTACTTTTTATCCCCGAGGGGGTATGCAAAGGTATTCCATTTTTGGAAATACCCACTTTTCACTAGAATATTCGACCCCTAAACGTGACAGGTGGTGAACCCATCGCCGGACCAGGTCTGTTACCTCAAACCTTCGGGTTTCCTCACGATATTTTCCTTTAGCTTAGAGCTAGTGATGAACGTACGTAAGTTTTGAAAAATCTCATTGGTACATGAAAGGATTCGAACCCGAGCCTCACTGATTATCATCATTAGAAGCGGGCTCTATAACCGTAAGACTATCACTGCTCTCAATGATATAGAAATGATAGATAAATTTTAAGGTATATTTCAAAGTAGACTAGATAAATAGACTATTTTCAATCTAGGAATAAAAAAATGCTAATTAAAAAACCTAGGTACCCGTAAGACCTTGAAAATGGGTGCTCTTGTTCCACTCCTCATTAGCATCAGGCAGCAGGTCGTCATTAGGCTAATGCCCCATTCACGGCGAAGCCACAATAGGCCGCGGTGAAAACTTTCCTATTGTTACCGAGGATTAGTTCGAAATGTTTTTCCAATTACTCAAGTTTAGTTGGGAATATTCTTTCCGCTACCAATCCACTGTTATTCCACTTGAGATTACAATTTAAGTCGAATAGGGAATAAGTGTTGTATCAATATTGGCAATTGGTTTTTACATCGTGTTGAATAATGTTACTGAGCTAGTCATTCACCCTTGGCACTTGGCACCAGTTCATATTAATTCAGTGATTATCCACTAGCTGTTCATTAACCAGATATTACTCCTAGAAAATTTTACTTTCCTTCTCCTGTTTTCATTTACTTGTTGTGCTGGCCAATACAATTATTCTAAAAATGAAGTTGGCGTACTGACATGGAGTTAGTATTAATTCATTTTCAGTGGGCTGGCAGAATGGTTCGAATTTCAAAAACTCTTTCCACTTTTAAATTCTTCGATTTCGAATGACAAACAGAATCTTTCCGACCTTGTGGGGTGACAACGTATTTTATTATTTTTAATTAATTGGTATTTGATATGATCAGCCAGGTAAATGCTAGTTTTGTTACTGTCCTCCATAATTTAATACCATAAACGTATATCCATTAAAATTTCTCTTCATAAATGTATTACCAGACCACTTCTTGATAATAATAATGTAAGATAAAATAGTGTAAGATTAAACGCCTACGATATTCGATGGAGCAAGGCTAGACCGACATGGCAACTAGATCAACAATAATACCTATCTAACCTATCTTACACGTGTATGTATCAGTGTATCACTTCAATGGTTCATCATGACAGTAAATTATTAAACACGTCTCAACAGAGAAATCATTAAACTTGCAGAAAACATGTTATATTTTAGTTAAACTAGTTCAATATACAACTCTATTTAATACGGGTGTATTTAAAGCCTTGCAAGCGTAGCTACTGGACTAGAATGGTAATTTAATAAGAAAATTCGATCCCCTGCCAGGATCAAATGTTTGTTGGTTTCGTGTCTGAAATGTTTATCGTTAAATTAAGTCGATCATTCAGTATCAGTAAATTCAGCTTAGTTTGGGGCTTCTCAAAATGTATTTTCAATATTGTTACCATATTAAAATATAATAATAGTACATTATGATATAAGTGCGGTAGGTTGAAAATTACAGCTGAGGCGATATTGCTAGCCCGAGCCGTAGGGGAGGGTTACAAGTAAGCAGAGGCTGTAATTGTCAAAGCGCACGTATGTCATAAGTTTTATAACACATTTGCTAGGAAATAAAATAAAACTCCGACTATGGTAAACGAATAAAAACAATACAACGTTAGGAAAAAGCGCGCGGCGCGCATCAGCTTTTTTTTTAGGTCAAGTCACAAAAAACAGCCAGTATTACTAATAAAGTAAATTAATATTTTTGTGTTTTTGGTATAGATTAATTGGTTGTAATTTACTGTCAAAATTAATTAAATTAAATAATTATGTTCATAAATATTTTTTTATTATATTTTTATGTCCCAAAGTTAATTTTAATCATAAAATGTTGACAACTTTTTTGAAATAAAAACTCTTTGCTGAGATTTTAAAAAGTACCGTTCGTTTTAAGACGGAGCATCTTGATAAACCGTGCGTTTTACATTACACTTACCGCACTTGGGCGTAATGAGATACAATACGATATTGAAATTGGTGAAATAACAGACCTTTTACGAGCAAATGTGTTATAAAACTTCTTACTTTGTTTCTAAAGGTGCTTAATAATTATAATACGAACTATTAAATAGCTTTGTATCAGTGACAATAATTATTCTTGATCTTGTATTATTTTATTTGGTCGCACATTAGTATCCTAGCAACAGTTGATAGTCATCAATGACTTATCTCTATCCTGGGGTATTCACGGATATTCGGTATTCGACTCGAAATCGGAAAATCTGTGTTGAAAGGTTTCGAGATGGGCTACTCACAGACGTCATATTTGACACTAGGATTTGACAGATTATACGACGAATATCGAATCTCCGTGAATACGCCCGCTGTACTTTTATTACTATATTAGCAGTTGTAGAAGTGTTTTTTCTAGTATATAAAGTAGCCTCTATCCCTCTGAAGGGAAAAATATATTACTACACATAAGTTGGTCAATTTAGGTTTACCGGTTCAGGCGTTAAAATGTAACGATTATAGAAAGTGCCTTGCTTTAGGTTACTGTTTTGTCCACGTGAAGGCTCTAGTGACGTAACACAACGCTGCAATCGAGAAAGTTCTGCAGGAAATTGGAAACGCTCAAGTTATTGAACAAAAGTTGTTCTCTTCGGGTGTAAACGCTACTGTGAGGTTAGTCCTCCATGAGAACCTTTAGAGGATTACTGTAACTGCTGACGCATTATCAGCTTATTTTGTATTATCATAGACATTATGACTATTGTTTAAATTGTATCAATGTGTTTTTCAAAAAAAAATCATACATGTATCACTAGCTAGACGGTGACGGAAAACATCGTGGGGAAACCCGCAGGTCCAAGAATTGATTTTGAGACAATATGTAACAGCACCCACGGTCTGGCGATGGGCTTTCAGGGAAAAAATATACTTGTAAAAACTGATTATTTCAGAATCGGAATAGGTCTGCCTCTCAAGGATAAAAGCGTAAATTTATTTATTTATATTTAAACGTATGTTTCAGAACATTGGTCGAGAAGCAATCAAACAAACTCTGTAGGCCACTACCTGCAATAACAAGCCTGTCATATACCCATAGGAATATAGTACAAGACGAACGACTAAATGAATGTAAACAAAGTCAAAAGACTAATCACAGCACTTTGTAACGCTGTGCAGTAGTGGCTCAACCGTGCTCGTCTAAACAGAACCCCCTCCAGTTCGCAACACATCCTGCCCACCCCGTTGACGCCAAGACACGTGTAATACAACATTCAAGAGCTGAGAATCTCAAACGTTTCCGTGCAAAATTGCAACTCACGTGAGAAGTCGGAGCACATCCCCGAAACTGACGCGGTAACGTAACGCGATGCTACGGCTGCTACGGCGTAGCACGTGGAGCTACGAATTTGCTACGAGAAACCGAGTTACCTATATTTTAACATTATAAGATGGGTTCGAGACAATCAACAGGGAATTATATTTTTATTCACTACTCGGAGGCACTTTAGGGTTTAATTCATCATCATATCAGTCATACTCCCCCGCATCGGCATGTATGTTTTAGGAGAAAAAGCCGGGCCAGAAACTTCTCAACTCTTCAACTTCTTTTAACCCATTCATAATACTAAATCGGGTTACATAATATGTTTGCTTTTCACAGTCATATTACGTGTGATGGAGAAAATTTGCTCCAAACATCATTGTCATTCATATAATCATCTAGTTTATAATGTACATGAAGTGAAGCAATTATTAATTGCTAATAAGAGTAGCGTCTGTTCAAAAAGGGCTATTGCTGTACTAAACAAATTCTCAGTAGGTAAACCTAAATAAAATGCTCCACTTTTTGAACAGAATAAGAAACAGAAGAAGGCAATTTGAAGATGGGAAATAGGCATTTTTACAAACTTTTTTTTTACATGTTTGAGCATAGGGCATAATAGTATCTTAAATTCTAAAACAGATTCGAAATAAAACAGATATTGTCGAAAGTGGAAATAAACCCATTTGAACAGATGCTTCTTAATAACGTAACGCATTGACAGTTGCAATCGATGTCTCGTGGCCGCATCAAATGGCTGGCACCGGACGTCGCGCTTCCGTCTTTCGCCTAGAACACGTTTGAACAGGACACATTTATTTTCATGTGACAGGTTTCCCAGATAAACTGTTCGCCGACAAATTCTGAAACGAAATACGTCGTAATGGGGTCGACCGAAAAGAACAATGGTATTGGTCGAATGCTATTGTTCTACGTTGAAATATTTCTCTCTTGTCAGATTTTCTGTGAGCTGTTTTTAGATGTGCTACGAAAATGTTTGAAAATTAAAAATAAAATGCTGTTTTCAAACGTTCTTTCGTCATCTGCATGGAAATTGACAAATTGTTCAATTTACGTCCAGACAAGCGGTTTTAGCGACGGAGCAGCGACCCGTGACCCGTGGGACGGGAGTACAAAAGAATCACATTATTGTTTAATGGCGTATTTATTTATTATAATCGTAAAAGATGGTGCAATTATACTTCGTCGTTAGTTACTTTAATTGTTTAGTTACTCCTAGTAATATCAATATTAATATATAAATAATAAATAGATTGTGGAACACTATTTACACCTGGCTATTCAGTCCCAAACTAGGCAGAGCCTGTCTTATGGGTACTTAACAACTAATAAGCACACTTACTTAAATAAATACTAAACACCTAGGCACTAAGCCAATAGACATGTTTATGCACACGTATGTTGGCCCCGAGCGGGGATCGAACCCGCGACCCCGACTCAGAAGGCAGGGTCACTACCAAATGACAATGACAGGCCCGTAATATAGATTTGGTGGAAAAAAAAATATGTGGTAACAGGGGTTTAAAAACATTAAAATACTTTATTATAATTTAAACCACGTCTCGTCTCTTAATATGGCGTTAACAAACTGCCATCCCTTTCACTAATCACTATCTCATTCACTCGGCTACGTTCATTAGATCTCGCTATCGTCCCACGTTCATAATCTAGCAAGCAGGCTTAGGTGCAGGACGTCCCATTCGCGAAACGTCCTATTCGCATATTGTCCCATTCGCAAAAGGTCCCATTCGCAAAAAGTCCTATTCGCATATTGTCCCATTTGCAAAAGGTCCCATTCGCATAAAGTCCCATTCGCATAAAGTCCAATTCGCATAAAGTCCCATTCGCATAAAGTCCCATTCGCATAAAGTCCCATTCGCATAAAGTCCCATTCGCAAAAAGTCCTATTCGCATATTGTCCCATTTGCAAAAGGTCCCATTCGCATAAGGTCCCATTCGCATAAAGTCCCATTCGCAAAAAGTCCTTTTCGCATATTGTCCCATTTGCAAAAGGTCCCATTCGCATAAAGTCCCATTCGCATAAAGTCCTGTTCGCATATTGTCCCATTCGCAAAAGGTCCCATTCGCATAAAGTCCAATTCGCATAAAGTCCCATTCGCATAAAATCCCATTCGCATAAAGTCCCATTTGCAAAAGGTCCCATTCGCATAAAGTCCAATTCGCATAAAGTCCCATTCGCATAAAATCCCATTCGCATAAAGTCCCATTCGCATAAAGTCCCATTCGCATAAAGTCCAATTCGCATAAAGTCCCATTCGCAAAAAGTCCTATTCGCATATTGTCCCATTTGCAAAAGGTCCCATTCGCATAAAGTCCCATTCGCAAAAAGTCCTATTCGCATATTGTCCCATTTGCAAAAGGTCCCATTCGCATAAAGTCCCATTCGCATAAAGTCCTGTTCGCATATTGTCCCATTCGCAAAAGGTCCCATTCGCACAATGTCCCATTACGCATGATTCCAGTAAACTGTAGGGGAAATAAACATTCCCACATTAATAAACCTGGTTCAAGTGGAGCCCATGTGTGGTGGAATCGTTTAACACCGAGAGTGCTACAGCACAGCTATCCCCCGAGCAGGGAGCCCGCGCCGAGGGCTAATTGTTAATTAAAGCACCTTCACTTAACTGACCTGCATTTGACTTTGCTTAAAACATAAATGCTTTAATAGTTCTCTTAAGTTAACAAGCTTTAAGAAAAGTTCTAGAAATACTGTTCAGAATTATGGAAATCCCTTGAAACTAATATTATAAAGAGGAAAGATTTATATGTCTGTATGTAACGAATAAACTCAAAAACTACTGGACTGATTCTAAAAATTCTTTCTCCAATGGAAAGCTGCTATATTATTGAGTAATACAGGCTATGTTTTATCCCAGTATTCCCATGGAAATGGGAACTACACTGGTGAAACCGCGCAGAACCTCTAGTCAGTTATAAAAATATACTTCAATTTTCATTTTACAATTATCACAAATTTCTAAGCATTTGTTCGGGTACACTAAAATGGTGGCGCATGGCGTCATAAAATATTTTTTTTATAGCTAATTTGTGTCTAATGATGTTGCCAATCTAGGCACTGTCCCATTTTGAAGAACATTTTTTATCTATAGGTATTGTAATTAGTATATATTGTAATTAGTATTTTGTATTCGACTAAAAATATAGGTCTTATTTGTGTTTTGACAGATGACAAAACTGATTTCACTGACAGTCGACTACTTCATAAAATATAAACTTACGCCTTTTATCCCTGAAGGGAGAGGCAGTATTCCATTACTGGATATACCCACTTTTTATAAGATACATAAGTTTTTTTTAATATAATAATATGTGTACCTACGTAAGTTTTTTGAAAAACTCATTGGTACATGCCAAGATTCGCACCCAAGCCTCACTGATTATCATCAAAAGAAAAGACGACTTCATGAAAAGAAATAAACTCTTAAAATTGACACAGCCGGTCGCGGGCGCCCGCAGTAGCTCAAGTTACCTCGGGAGGTCCCCCGAGGCCGACACACGCAGCCGCAACTTAGATTGAGAGAGAGTAACTTAGATGGCGCTGGGGAAGGAGAGGGCTTTGGCGAGCGGAGCGGGGAAGGGGCGGGGAGGGCGAATCCGAATGCTTTTTGTATAAATTTCATTTTGCTGTATATTTCGGGTTTTGACTAATATTAGTGACAGTATAATGTGACAAGTATCCGTGAAAGTGCAGTGAATGGGAAAATCGATAAAATGCGAGGAGGGATGGCGTGGAATAATTTTACTGTTGATAACCAAAGGAGGGATGTAGAAAGTGTCGAAGACACTGATTTTTTGTGCATGGTTAGAGTATAAAATAAAGGCCATAAAACTAAATTACTTGACATTGGCAAAATGCGGTGCTAATAAAAAGGGGGGGGGGGGGGTACTAGGCAGAGTCACTACTACGGATACTGAACAACTGATAAACATTCATAAATAAGTATTAACACCCAGCCGTAAGCCATACATGATTACATGTTCATGTCCACAAATATTAGCCCGGAACGGGAATCAAGCTTACCGCAATACATTGTTTTGGGCTACATCGTTGTTGAGCTAGATACAGTTAATATGTTTATGTACAATTCATCTTTTCTCTATACAATGAGGTGTTTTAGTGCTTTTTACACTCAGTCAAGATTTCACGGGCCTGTTGGCTTAGTTGGTAGTTACCCTGGAGTCTGAGTCCGGAGGTCGCTGTTCGATTCCCGCTCGGGGCCAACATTTGTGTGCATGAACATGTCTGTTGGCTTCGTGTATGGTCGTTTAATATTTATTTAAAAATATATTGATTTGATATTGATATATGATGATATGATGAAGCGCTCGTAGCCCTGCGGTGCCAGTGTGTTTGTAACGATCACACTGGTTAAGCAAAGTTGGTCGCGGTCAGTCAGTGGATGGGTGACCGCCTAGTGGCATTTATATCACGAGCGCTTCCGTGTTTCGGAAGGCACGTTAAATTGTTGGTCCCGGTTTTCGTTGTGTTTAAGCACAGTGGAAGTCGTTAAGCCATGTCAGATACCCTTAGGTGGCTTGAAAAATTCTGACTGTTAAGTGGCCACTAGCTTAACACCATCTTCCAATCCGCGGTGGGCTCGCGTGGGAGATACTTCCTCATGTGCGAGGAAAGACCCTTAGCTCAGCAGTGGGCTGTTACGGGTTTATAATGATGATGATATTGAATTGTGTCCTACAATTTATTTAATTAATTTTATTAATTATTTTGGTGTTTTAACAACTAATTTACTTGTTGACATTGCAAACTATCGTTCATCAAGAGGTACTTGCAACTCTGCTGGGTCGATCAGTAGCTTCGTGTCGCCACATAGCGCTAAGCGCGAGTCTCGGAACCTCACCAGTGAAGTTTTCAATTTAACTTCTGTAATGTGCTCATTGTTCCGACACTCGCGAGCCATTCCGAGCATGTTGCAAAGAATGTTGCTAGTCAATTCATGAATAGAAAACGTATTCCTTTATTACATCTATGTATTTATATTAGGTATACTAGCTGTGATTTCAACTGCGTAGTTCCCCTTCCCGTGGGAATATGGGAATAAAACATAACATATTTCCCTATGTTACTCAATTATCTTCTAGCTTTCCATTGTTAAAATAATTTTTTAAATCAGTCCAGTAGTTATTTAGTTTACTCTTGCAAACATACAAATATTTCCTCTTTATAATATTAGTATAGATATAGACAAGTGGAAGAAAATAAGTAAAACGAATTCCCGACTTCTGAAAAATGAACCCGAACCCTAATAAAGAATCGAATGAAAACTTAATTATGAAAATAAACAGTTGGGAAACCGTTAAGTACTTGCTAGTTAATGTAGTACAACAGGTCTCTAGACACATTTGGGACTCGCTCGTTTCGTCTGCCTCGTTTCTGATGATGATTATTCATTGGAGCACGTGAGTGTGTGTGTCGGAGCGGAGAGCTCGCTAATACGTGCAAATGGTTGAGTTTCTTGTGTGCATCTGGATTAAGGGCCCACTTTTTAAATTATTGCGAAACGAAATGATACTTACAGGGCATTTACTTAAAATTTTGTAAAACCTAAAGCAAAGATTCTTAAATTTCTTAAACGTGAATCAAAAGAGTTATGGTCAAATAGCTTGGGCCCTCAATCCTGACGCCTGCATAAAACGGCATAGTCGAATCTCAGAAAGTACTATCCCTGGGATAATAATTTTTATTCGAGTATTTAGTTAGGAATTTGTTAAATACATTAAGAAATTGTCAAGTCTTAAGAATGCGACAATACAGATTTATGGCGGTTTAGCTTGGGCCCTCAATTCAGCAATTTTGATATTGTAGAATCAGCAAAAAATATGAGTTTTTCTAAGGAAAGATATTAATACGACTATAATATATTTGAGTTCCATATCTCGGAAAATTTGTTAAAAAGAAATAACGACACAAAAGTTAATTGTTAAAAAGTTATTGAAATTCGTATTTTTTCAAAACGTCTGAACTGAGGGCCCAAGGTTTTTGTCAGTATTGACTAGGCTAAGCCTTCTACACTACCGCACTTTAGGCTAAGTATTTTAACAAATTTTTAACTAAAAGGCTACAAAGCGTCCATTCTTCTAAATGCCGTACTTTAGGAGAAAATTGATTTTCGATGTTTTATATGAGAAAATTCAGTAGGGTGTATATGATTTTGTTACTTTTTTGAGACAAATCAGCATGTATCCTCATATAAGATATTTCATAAGCGAATAGTTGCTGTCGGAAGCGATAACGTTTTGTGTGATCCAATAATTATTATAGGGTGTTATTTAAATGGTTATCATAGTATTCGTATTTTTGACGCCTGACGTACGCGCGTTGCCGTCATGTTTTTTGTTTAATTTTCATTTTGCTGTGTATTTCGGGTTTTGACTCATATTAGTGATAGTATAATATAATTATATACATACAATTTCATATGTTTTGGCAGATTATAATGTAAAATAATAAAGATTTTGGCAGGGTTTCATATTATTTTTATTTTCTTGTTAAAAACAAATTAAGGTGAGTACCCTTATTTGTAAGCTAAATATGTAAAAATGTTATCTATACATAAAACAAAACTCTAACGGGGCCGTGGCTGTACTTATATGAAATGTTTTTGAAAATTTTAACGAGTCTATTTTATCTAGTCTATATAATTATCGATATAGATACCAAAACAACATCTTTTTAAATTTGTGTCTGTCTGTCTGTCCGTCTGTCTATATCTGTCTGTCTGGTTGTGCACGCATCACGCAAAAACTACTAGACGGATTTTGATGAAATTTGGTATGGATATAACTGAGTACCCGGGTCAACATCTAGGGTACTCTTTATTCCAGAAAAATATCTCATTCCCACGGGAAAATATAAAAACAGGTGAAAAAAGAAATCGATAACACCTAGAAACTTGAAATATAGGTGTCTTGTATATCTTAGAGAACCGCTATGAAGAGATTTTTGGAAATTTCCACGGGAACGGGAATAAACCGGATCCGCGCAGGAAACGCCGATGGGCACCCGCAATTTCTAATATGTTATGTAGGCGTCTTATATGTCGTAGGCAACCGCTATGAAGAGATTTTTTGATATTCCCACGAGAACTGGAATATATTGGATTAAGGAATTTTTTGATTTTTTGTATTGAAAAGGCTCCAATACTACCGGTTTTACCGATTTAAAAAAAATGTTTTGCCAGTGGAAAGCGTACTTTTCTGGGAGTAACATGTGCTATAATTTTCCCACGGGAACAGGCCTAAACCACGTTACCGATTTAAAAAGTTCTTTTAAAAATGGAAAGATACATTACCAGGGAGTAACAAAGGCTATATTTTATTCCCGTATTTTCACGGGAACGGGAACTACGCGGAAGAAACCGCAAAGCAATGCTAGTTGTTAATATACAGGGTTATAATTTTAATACGTCCAATAGGTACATAATTTCATTGATTATTGGCACTTTCTTATTTTATTTTTCCACGCATACGTAGGTGAAGGCACAGCACACCTAATCGTATATAATTATATCGAGCTTTATATATTATATACAATATGTAACAGAATAAGTGCAATTCCTGAAATTAGTTTGTTCAGTATCGACTACATATTCGATTTCATCTATTTTTAATATGTGTTAAATTTTTCCGAAAAATGAATTAGCATAGCTGAATTTAATGCTATCTATTGAAATCGTACTATTATAGAACGATATTTAAGAAAATTGGACACAACTAAAGTTCGATTGCATCTTTTTTTATATTAATTTACTAACCGGGGTGTATGAGGAATTGCGCTTTTTCTGTTACGCGTTGTATAATTATATATATTGTATCTGCGCTTCACAAAATACTACTTACATGATCACAACGAATACTTGTTTATACTTACGATAAACATTATGGTCACCCTACTGAATTTTCTCATATAAAACATCGAAAATCAATTTTCTCCTAAAGTACGGCATTTAGAAGAATGGACGCTTTGTAGCCTTTTAGTTAAAAATTTGTTAAAATACTTAGCCTAAAGTGCGGTAGTGTAGAAGGCTTAGCCTAGTCAATACTGATAAAAACCTTGGGCCCTCAGTTCAGACGTTTTGAAAAAATACGAATTTCAATAACTTTTTAACAATTAACTTTTGTGTCGTTATTTCTTTTTAACAAATTTTCCGAGATATGGAACTCAAATATATTATAGTCGTATTAATATCTTTCCTTAGAAAAACTCATATTTTTTGCTGATTCTACAATATCAAAATTGCTGAATTGAGGGCCCAAGCTAAACCGCCATAAATCTGTATTGTCGCATTCTTAAGACTTGACAATTTCTTAATGTATTTAAGAAATTCCTAACTAAATACTCGAATAATAATTATTATCCCAGGGATAGTACTTTCTGAGATTCGACTATGCCGTTTTATGCAGGCGTCAGGATTGAGGGCCCAAGCTATTTGACCATAACTCTTTTGATTCACGTTTAAGAAATTTAAGAATCTTTGCTTTAGGTTTTACAAAATTTTAAGTAAATGCCCTGTAAGTATCATTTCGTTTTGCAATAATTTAAAAAGTGGGCCCTCAATCCAGATGCACACGAGTTTCTTGCTGGCTCTTCTCGGGGTACTGCATTTGAATCCGGCACCTTGTCAGTGGAGATGGGCTGCTGTTTATAATCTTCATGGACGAGTTTAAAGTGTATTATTAGACTATTGTCGTTTCTACGTGTACCTTTTGTACTAACAAAAAATAAATGGTTTTTTGACTTTGACTTTGGTTGAACCAGTTTATGCAAAGTTTCAATTTCAGGTACTTACTTAAAGCTACACTGCTTTTCGCAATTAAAGTGTAAAATTAAAGATTGCCGATGGAGGGTGGTTAATATAGAAGCGAAGCCGGAGATTCAATAATTAGTGCACAGGTAACGAAGCGCCGAGTGAAACCCGATGCGGACTAGTGGAACTCCCTGCGAACAGAATTGTACGGCTACATTGTATCATTGAAATAAAAGCGGCGCCGCCACTGTACGGAGACCCATCGCGTCGAGAGTATTTCCCCTTACTTCAGCATTCGTAGGAGACTGGCGTGGGGTCTCGCTATTCTGGTCCGTATTGAATGGACTCTCGGGCTGTTTTACTGTTGTATAAAATAACATTTGTCGGACGTCGGAAGCGCCGCGGGAGCGTTTAGCGGATGCTAACATTGTAACAGGATCCGAAGTGTCTGTTTTATTATCGTTTCTATTCGCAGCTGTTTGCCAATAACGATGTTGAGAAGAATTTTAGATGAAACGCAGCGTACCTTGCAACTCGAAGCTGGAATTACCAACTGTACGAAACAATGGAATATTGCAAAACACGTGCTATTGGTTTTCAGTCCAATGCACTCACATGATTCATGAAATAGGTTTGCATGAAACAAAGTAACGATTTTGAAATTAGTCGAACGTAAAACCGCATAGCTATAGGTATGTTTTGTAGAATTGAATATCTGTGAGTATATTTGTTGCTCAATGACAACTCTATGATACTTTGCTTAAATAAAGTTGTGATCCCGGAAAAAGAATCAGAAAACTCGCTGCACTAAAGTTCACATTGGCGTAGCTATTATAAAATTAAACCAGCAGAGTGACAACACAGTTGTTTATTTCGCTACTTCAGAATACAGAGTGCACGCTTACACAACACTAATAGAGTTTTTATAGACTAGATGTGCGTGGTGGGGGTAGCACACCCAATCACCGCACATCAACTGATCTACTATCACTTTTTGCATGTACTTACTTTATTTGTATTGCATGATTAATAGTATTAATACAAAGTTACTAAATTATTACATTATTAAATAATAGCTTACATTCGTCCATCCTGACATTAGGTCGCGTCCCTGCGACCTTTAGGCTTTTAGGACGAGGAACGCAAGAAACCAGTACCTACACAACTGATAATATTCATTTCTTTTTATATATAAAAAAAATACCGAGGCTACTATTATTACTGATAGATTCTATGACATTATGATATATTCTATGATATTATACCCATACTATAACATTAAGCAAATTATATAAAAGAACACTTCATTAATTCCCTGCGACCTTTAGAATGGACCACGTAATATCTAATAATTAACCATTTTTGACTATATTTTTTGTAAACAATATAATAAATCATTAACTATTTATGACTATATTTTTTTGTAAACAATACAATAAATCATCAACTATTTATGACCATATTTTTTTGTAAA
Organism: Ethmia dodecea; assembly: GCA_963855545.1. NCBI lineage: Eukaryota > Metazoa > Arthropoda > Insecta > Lepidoptera > Depressariidae > Ethmia > Ethmia dodecea. Next base: position 123,260 of record OY979444.1, read on the forward strand.
CAGATATCAACGCTATTTATGACTATATATTTTTTGTAAACAATACAATAAATTGTTAACCATTTATGACCATATTTTTTTTGTAAACAATACAATAGATAAATCATTAATTATTTATGATCATATATTTTTGTGAACAGATACGTACCAAATACCAATGCTATTATTCTAACAGAGATTCTAAGATATTGTTTCCATACTATAATTGCTATTGCTATCTATACTTCAATGCTATCTACACTTCAATGCTATCTATACTTCAATGCTATCTATACTTCAATGCTATCTATACTTCAATGCTATCTATACTTCAATGCTATCTATACTTCAATGCTATCTATACTTCAATGCTATCTATACTTCAATGCTATCTATACTTCAATGCTATCTATACTTCAATGCTATCTATACTTCAATGCTATCTATACTTCAATGCTATCTATACTTCAATGCTATCTATACTTCAATGCTGTCTATACTTTAATGCTATCTATACTTCAATGCTATCTATACTTCAATGCCTCGATGCCCCGTTGCCTCGTTACCCTGCTGCCTCGATGTCGCGATGCCTCGTTGCTCCAATGCTCCGATACCGCGATGCTGCGATGCTCCGATGCCGCGATGCTCCGATGCCCCGATGCTCGGCTGCTCCGATAACCCGATGCTCGGCTACTTCGATGCTCCGATGCCCCGATGCTCGGCTGCTGCGATGCCCCGATGCTCGGCTGCTGCGATGCCCCAATGCTCGGCTGCTGCGATGCCCCGATGCTCTGCTGTTCGGCCCCCGGCTACCCGGCTGCCCGGCTGCCCTGCTGCTGGGCTGCCCGGCTGCTCCACTGCCCGGCTGTTCCACTGCCAAGCTGCTCCACTGCCCGGCTGCTCCACTGCCCGGCTGCTCCACTTCCCGGCTGCTCCACTGCCCGGCTGCTCCACTTCCCGGCTGCTCCACTGCCCGGCTGCTCCACTGCCTGGCTGCTCCACGGCCCTTCTGCTCGGCTGCCCGGCTGCTTCAATATTTCAATGCTATCCAATACTATCCAATACTATCCAATACTATCCAATACTATCCAATACTATCCAATACTATCCAATACTATCCAATACTATCCAATACTATCCAATACTATCCAATAATATCCAATACTATCCAATACTATCCAATACTATCCAATACTATCCAATACTATCCAATACTATCCAATACTATCCAATACTATCCAATACTATCCAATACTATCCAATACTTCAATACTATTCAATATTTCAATACTTTAATACTATTCAATACTTTAATACTATTCAATACTTCAATACTATTCAATACTTTTCAATACTATTCAATACTTTTCAATACTTTTCAATACTATTCAATACTTTTGAATACTTTAATACTTTTGAATACTTTAATACTTTTGACTACTTCAATACTATTCAATACTTCAATACTATTCAATACTTCAATACTTTTCAATATTTCAATACTTTTCGATACCTTTCAATACTTTTCAATACTTCAATACTATTCAATACTTCAATACCTTTGAATACTTCAATACTATTCAATACTTCAATACCTTTGAATACTTCAATACTATTCAATACTTCATTACTTTTCAATACTTCATTACTTTTCAATACTTCAATACTATTCAATACTTCAATTCTATTCAATACTATTCGGCTGTAATTCAATACTATTCGATGTAAATCTGAAATAAAGTATTATTATTAAATACTATTCAATACTATTCGGCTGTAGTGCCTGTAGTTCAATACCATTCGATGTAAATCTGAAATAAAGTATTATTATTAAATACTATTCAATACTATACGGCTGTAGTTCAATACCATTCGATGTAAATCTAAAATAAAGTATTATTATTATTATTCAACACTATTCAATACTTTTCAATACTATTCAATACTTCAATACCTTTGAATACTTCAATACTATTCAATACTTCATTACTTTTTAATACTTCAATACTTTTCAATACTTCAATTCTATTCAATACTATTCGGCTGTAATTCAATACTATTCGATGTAAATCTGAAATAAAGTATTATTATTAAATACTATTCAATACTATTCGGCTGTAGTGCCTGTAGTTCAATACCATTCGATGTAAATCTGAAATAAAGTATTATTATTAAATACTATTCAATACTATACGGCTGTAGTTCAATACCATTCGATGTAAATCTAAAATAAAGTATTATTATTATTATTATTCAACACTATTCAATACTTTTCAATACTATTCAATACTTTTCAATATTATTCAATACTATTCATTCAATACATACATAATCTGACTGATATCTCCCACTAAGGTAGGCAGAGACAATAGACTACCACTTGCTAAGATCCTGGCAGATCTCTCGTGCCTCATCAGAATCCATCAAACGACTCATAAGATATATCGCCGATCTGGTCGATTTAAGTACGCCTAAGTCGTCCTCTACCGACTCGCCCATTTACAACACCCTTGTATAATATTTGTCTCGCTGGGACTCATTCATCCGTTTAATGCGACCAAACCAACAGTCTCTTTCAAATCCTATTCACTATATCAACTTTCCAGCCGCAACGCTTTCGAATCACACTATTCTTCACTCACTACTATTCAATACTTACTCCAATTTATACAATAATAATGCACACACGTCGGTAGAGCCAGTACTACAGTTACAATATTTCAATACGCATATATAAAAAGACACTTGTTCATTAATAAAATTAATCTAACAACATAATTCCTAATATTATACCATCACTATAACCACTCATTACCATCATTATCTTGACAGTTTATCAAAGAATCATAAAATAATTTACGTAATCCTTAAATAGGCATATTTAAACTCAGTTGCCAGTACCTACTTGATTTGTCACCATTATTAATTGTCAGACTCAGAACCACCAGCACTAGATTCGGTACTTTAAAGTGGCTGCATCTCTCACATGTAGGCTCCAAAATAGAAGATGAAGGCAGAGTTACACTGGCCAAGGATCGTGAGAAAACAAGATTTAACTTGGAAGACAAGTTATCTGTACCTGTACAGCTTCATTGTACATACAATTGTTATTTTCATTGCTCGGCGACCCACATTACCTACTCTCGGCGCGGTAACATGTCTACTTAGCGATTATTCTAATTTAAATACTGTTACTTATCTATCAACTCGAGAAAAAGAAGTACCATCAACTGAACTGTACAATATTAACTTATACCTTATAAACTTTATTAATAGTATGTGTTTGTGATCTATCCGAACGCACTCCAACAACTGAACTATAAATAACTTGACAGCGAACTAGTGCTTTTTATTTTCCTATATTATAGAATTTGGAATTTAGAGTGCCTTTTATTTAGATTGACTTTTTTTTTAAGTGCAATGTAACTTGGATGATTTTTATTTTCAAAATTTACCCTCCAAACTATATCTACCTACTCACCAAAGAGTTCCCACATCAGACATTTTTTAACAAATCATTAAATTCCAGCTAACACACAGTATGCCAAAATACTAGAATTGGCCACTTCAACAATTACTACCTTAAAATAGAGGCGTTTCCGCCACCGCAACTATAAATATTGTAGGTATAGGAACAAGCGTGGTCACCCTTATATTTCTAAAGTATTCCGATTGAAACCCGCACCTCGTCCTATTAATTTGCTTCGCAAACTCACTAAAGGTTGATTCTGATAAAGAACTTGATGATGAAACTTTTTACCATGGCATCACTGGCGACCCAAACGCAGTTGATATTGTCTAAACATATGCTCATTGAAGATTCACTTACTGAATCATTTCATTGAAATCCGCACAAATGCGGACGATACTTTTTTTTTATAAAATGTAGGTATTAGAATACTTTTAAAAAAACAACCAATTTACATCATGTAAATATAAACCTACAAGCAAAACGTAATGTGCCTAACCTATTTACAGCTTACCCCAATTCTTTGGTAATAACAACTTACAACATTCCAAATAATATAAAAACGACGAAACGGTTTCCTGACGAAACCTGTGTGTGGATCATTCTTATGTTTAACTATTAACGACGAAGCATGTTGCGGATATAACAACGTATAGTTAATGTTATTTTCTTTGAGTAATAAATTAACAATTAATATAAAAATATAAAATAATACCTCTTTTATAAAACTGAAAACTTTTCTTATAAACAAATTTCATAATGGCATAATATTATGAGTTCTTTTAGTATAGTCCAAAATTTAAAAATATTGACTATGTTAACGAAACAATTATTATTAGAGGAAATATACTTCGACTTTAACTTTTATAAATATTAGCTATATAGTTAAAAATTATGACAATCTCTATAGATTTCCTTAGCGACACCCCTACACGGTGCCATAGAATAGACCTCTACCATGTACCCTAAAATCTTGTAATACAGTCGTTCACTATCCTGCGATGCGCTATGAACCCGATGACTGTTCCAACGGCTCCCTCTCCAAACCGCACTGCAACTGCGGTAAGCGCCGCGAGAATCATCTCGCCGAGACTTGCTTTGACCCTGAAATCCCATTAAAACCCAGCACAACGTGTGTTCTACTTTTGTAAAACGCATCAAAGTTAATATTTGACAACTCTTGTAATTTTTGTATAAGCTTCTAGTGAATAGCACACACCTAGATACTACCCCATTTAATGATTATAATGTATTACGTATTTCTTATGGTGTAGCATTAATATTTAAAAATAATAGGTAATAGTTGCAATCATAATAGAAATTCAAAGAAATGGACAAAATGATTTATCATAAGAAAATAATAGATTATAATCGTTCTTGTATGTACATAAACCTATTTACTACATATTATTTTGATTTTATTATATACATTTACGGTATAAAATAATCTCTACACATAAAAAAGCAAAGAAAAATTCTTACCAATTTGACGTGGATAACCCCTCTTCTGAATTTATAAAATTAAACCAGCAGAGTGACAACACAGTTGTTTATTTCGCTACTTCAGAATACAGAGTGCACGCTTACACAACACTAATAGAGTTTTTATAGACTAGATGCGCGTGGTGGGGGTAGCACACCCAATCACCGCACATCAACTGATCTACTATCACTTTTTGCATGTACTTACTTTATTTGTATTGCATGATTAATAGTATTAATACAAAGTTACTAAATTATTACATTATTAAATAATAGCTTACACTATGGTACATGGACTACCATTCAGTTATATAATATAATAATATAATATAATCTCACGCCTTTTTTTTATCCCCGAGGGGGTAGGCAGAGGTATTCCATTACTGGATATAATCACATTTCACGAGATATATTGGACCCCTAAACGTGATAGGTGGTGAGCCCAACCCAACCCATTCAGTTATATAATCTGCCCTATATTTTATAATCCTAGCAATCCACGAAACACGGGCCTCGCAATGGTTTTTACACGTAGCTGTAAGCCCAACTGAGGTTTACCTTCTGTGTTATTATGACATTTAGCAATCGATGGTTCATCTGCTCGTTTTTCGTATTGCAGAAATTTCACAGAAAAAAGCACTTTCAGTTTTTCCCACTTACCGGAAAACTGTTGAATTGTTTTTTTAAGCTATTGCATAGCTTCTATCGGGGGCCTTGAGCGCGGGGACCGAATCCAGAAATTCCGTAACGAAAAAACCTCACGCTCTCCCCACTCCGACGGGCACGGAGGTGTGGCTTAAAGGCCGTGCATTGTATAAAATAAAATAAAGTGAAGTAAAGTAAAGTAAAGTAAAGTAAGTCGAAGTCGAAGTCGAAGTCGAAAGTCGAAAGTCGAAAGTCGAAAGTCGAAAGTCGAAAGTCGAAAGTCGAAAGTCGAAAGTCGAAAGTCGAAAGTCGAAAGTCGAAAGTCGAAAGTCGAAAGTCGAAAGTCGAAAGTCGAAAGTCGAAAGTCGAAAGTCGAAAGTCGAAAGTCGAAAGTCGAAAGTCGAAAGTCGAAAGTCGAAAGTCGAAAGTCGAAAGTCGAAAGTCGAAAGTCGAAAGTCGAAAGTCGAAAGTCGAAAGTCGAAAGTCGAAAGTCGAAAGTCGAAAGTCGAAAGTCGAAGTCGAAAGTCGAAAGTCGAAAGTCGAAAGTCGAAAGTCGAAAGTCGAAAGTCGAAAGTCGAAAGTCGAAAGTCGAAAGTCGAAAGTCGAAAGTCGAAAGTCGAAAGTCGAAAGTCGAAAGTCGAAGTCGAAAGTCGAAAGTCGAAAGTCGAAAGTCGAAAGTCGAAAGTCGAAAGTCGAAAGTCGAAAGTCGAAAGTCGAAAGTCGAAAGTCGAAAGTAGAAAGTCGAAAGTCGAAAGTCGAAAGTCGAAAGTCGAAAGTCGAAAGTCGAAAGTCGAAAGTCGAAAGTCGAAAGTCGAAAGTCGAAAGTCGAGTCGGAGTCGGAGTCGGAGTCGAGTCGAGTCGAGTCGAGTCGAGTCGAGTCGAGTCGAGTCGAGTCGAGTCGAGTCGAGTCGAGTCGAATCGAATCGAATCGAATCAAATGAAATGAAATGAAATGAAATAGTCAGACCAACCAAGACAGTCAACTTTATATTTTACAATTTATCTTCAAAGAATTCTTTAATATTATAATAACCATAATAACTCTTATTTATTAGAAAAGCTTTTAATTGATTTTTGAATACAATAATTTTATTCATAATACAATAATTCAAGGTTTAGTCAAAGTCAAAATGTTTTAGGCTCAACTCACACCGAAAGAGCGGCGAAGGTCAGCGAAGCGCAGCGACCCGCTCGGTAGAGAAGGCGCGCGGATTCCCACTCGTCCCTACCAATCGGAGTTCCGATCGGCGGACTGGGAACAACCCGTTTCTTTCGGCAGTCTTGTTGATACAAAATGCTATGCAATAGCTTTACCGCGGCAGTCCCCGAGTGCCACACGTCTTTTTTTTTCTTATTCTAAAAATCTTATTCGGGCTATTAATAATAAAAAAGTGATGCATTTAACAACCAACATAATTTCATTTTTATTTATATAGAACTCTATCTTTTCCGCATGCTTTGCTCATGCAAACATTATAGTCTATGTTACTCCCAATAAGTAAATTTTCCATTGATGTTTTTTTTTAAATCGGTCCAGTAGTCTTTGAGTTTATTCGTAACAAACACACAAAAACACAAATCTTTCCAATTTATAATTATTAGTATAGATATAGTGTAGAAGTGTAGATAGATAGATAAAAAACCGGAATAGCGGCGCAGACCCTTTGCGTAAATATAATAATTGCTAAAAAATAATAAGCCTAAAAATAATTGCCTTGTGTAAATAGACCCGGTGCGGCGATGGGCTCACCACCTATCACGTTTAGGGGTCCAATATATCTCGTGAAATGTGGGTATATCCAGTAATGGAATACCTCTGCCTACCCCCTCGGGGATAAAAAAGGCGTGAGATTATATTATATATTTTATACCCTTTGCCAGCCGCAGCTTAAAAGTAGTTTCCGGCAAATAAGCGCCATCCCCGGCAGGTACAGCGAAGCCCACTCATAATCCGACTCTGCGGAAGCGAAAAAGTTGCGCCAACTCAATCTCCGCCACCTCATTAGCGGCGAATATCGAGGCCCCCCACCCCTCTATTCTCACCTCCCTCTCCTCTCTACCAAGAATGGTCATTTTTACTTACAGGTAAGATCACATGAAGCTTTACAGTTGTAGTGCGAGTCTAAACTCTAAGGCGATTGTAATAAGGACGTTACATATTCCAATGTGTCAAGCTCCACGTGCTCTTGACTGTACCTGTCTGGAATACAACGATGGCTGAATTGGTCACGACTCCGGGATAGGCAATGTTGACTGTAAATAGTAATTACACCGATGATTACCTTAAGATGCCATTATATTATACTAACTATTTATTATATAATTATTTAATAAAAGTAAACTAAAAGTAAAATTAGGAGTGTAACACCCTGTCCCTAATAACAAATATTAAATACTGAAAGAATATAAAACAGCTTGGTGGGGCTGTAAACATGTAAACACATGTGAATATAATCAGAAATAGAAAATTATCAAAACTTAGGAAAAGTTCAAAAATAATGAAAAATCAGTAAAGTAGAACTTTGATTGGTCAAAGAGATGTTAAGATAGCATAAAAGTTTCATAAAAGTAGTTAGAATTAGGTTTCAGTAGGTTTAGGAAAAGTTAAAACATCTTCCCATGGAAGGAAATGCGAAACAGGTCTCGTATTGAAATAAACCATTAATTGGTAATAACTCCGGAACTAATGGAGTTAGAGAGATGGGAAGCATATCGTTGTGGTACTGTTGAGGGACACTACGATATGAAAGAGGTTTCATCCAAATCGGAGATAGTCGGGTTTTTCCAATTTTCCGCTGCGGGACACGAAGATAAAGTCTTGGCATATATGGTGAGGGAGGGTGCGCAGCCAGGATGCGAGGCTGCCACCTCAACCATAGGTTGGACTTAAGATGTATGATACATAGGTCGGTCTGTTGAGCGATGTTGAGTATAATGGCAAATAAATATATAAATATATAAATAAATAAATTTATAAATAAAATAAATTTATAAAATTTTCATATGGCGTTATTGGCTGGAAGGTTCGTTAATAACAGAAGTTATGAGGACAAGGCAGGTAAGGGTACCCTGTCTGATTAATGGAATATGATAGTTTTATGCGATATTCTAGACGAACCTAATATATGAAAGCAGGGCGAATAAAAGTAAATAACAGAGCTGGACTTATAATACATCTGGTTTCCCTCCCGCTTATAGGGCAGCTAACGCTGTCCGCTTGAACGAAAATATCGGGACAAGGTAGGGGTTGTAGTGTTTGAGTTATTGAAGGAGTGTGTAGTACTGCCCGAGTGGTGCAGCGGTTGTGTTAGTACGTTTCACCGTTCCATGGTCGGTGTTATGTCAGCACGTTACACCGTACCGCGGATGGTGTTATGTCAGCACATACCAATGTTAGCTTGGCGGTGGCGGCACCTCTGATCTTTAACTTGCATTATGACTTCTTTGTGATGCAGAGGCTTACGCTTCGACACAACGATCTTGTTCAACACTGTTTGGCGACAAAGTGCGAAAAGGTAAAAAGTCCGTGCCTCGAGCACTGCCTTACGGTACGGCAAGGTGGCGTTATATAGACTTAGTTTTCGGACATAGTCCATAAGCTTTGTTGGATGTAGCGATCGCTCAAATATTACACATTGGGGCTAGTAGTGGAATGACTGACGACGCACCTCTTAGCGCTGTCTTGTGGTTCACAGTAGATACCCCGGGACTGCTTCTGAGCTTCTTGATGCTGAGTAACGGAGACGATGGTATCGACTAACACTTAATTGATGGAGGTTGATAACGTCTCTCATTGAAATGTGAAAAGCAACATCTAGCTTGATCGTAGACCTGACGGTTCGAAATGGGCATTAACATAAGTTATCTTCGAGGAGTATTGTTGGTCTAGTACGCGAACACTCGACCAAATCTTCAGGAGTAAGCTCTTCGGGGTCTGGAACTGGAGTCATGTTGGCATTCGTGTTGGCATGGTTAAGGGTCTAGAGACTTGATTAGCTTGACGGGGATGTCTGTCACAATTCTGTTGAGTTTGATATTGCAATAAAAGTGATACCACGAATGATCGAGAAAGGGGAACGCCTCATATATCTTATGATAACCATGTATTTTGCAGAACGTACATCGGTTACTCCATACTATCATATGAGTGCGCGCGCGACGCGTATAAATATAAATTAATGGTTTTACCATTATAAGCTCATTCAGGGTGTGACAGTGCCTCTGATAGCTGAACGAGAATCGATGGCTCGTAGGGACCGAGGTCGGGTTATGTTAAGCATTAAGACCTATGAACTAAATGTCCTATGAGAATTATTGCCTTACGGGGCTTACTGCAAATGATCCTGAGGTCGTAAAGACCAATTCAAACATGTTCGAGATTGCCTTACGGGGCTTGCTGCAAATGAACCCGAGGTCTTAATGACTGGCGTAACTCGCCTTCGGGGAAACACGACTGCGGTCGCAACGGTCCCTTCGGGGCAACACACGGCTACAGCCAAACCACGACTACGGTCGCACCGGTCCCTACGGGGCAAAATACGGCTACGGCCGCACCAATCGACTAAGGTCGCACCGGTCCCTTCGGGGCAAAATTCGGCTACGGCCGCAACAATCGGCTACGGCCGCACCAATCAGCTTCGGCTGCAACAATCGGCTACGGCCGCAACAATCAGCTTCGGCTGCAACGGTCCCGCTTCGGCGGGATATAAGACCGGATGTCCGGCAAAACCGGGACGTTCGGGGGGGTCGCAAACGCAATTGTGGAATGTTGCGGGTCGGCGATCACCGTATGAAGCGAGGCGGAGCTTCCTACTCTTCCCACCAACCACATTTTTATTTCTTTTCTTGAAAGGAGGTGAGAATGTGGGGAAGGCGATTTTATCTCGAGTCTGTCATCAGATAAGAGATAGCAGGGGAGGGGAACATGAAGTGTCCTTCATGAAAATATTGCCTTAGGCATGAATGACGCTGAAGTGGGCAGCGTTATTAAATATTAAAGATTAAAAGCGAAAGACAATTTTATAAATACGCGATAGATAATTAATGGTATAGGTTGATTCAAGTTAAGATTTCTTTTGATGGCAAAGCATGATCCTCAAAAAGGATCTGGATTACTATTCACAAAGTAGTGTCCTACACTCTAGACGATCACATAAATTAATTACAAGGCCAAAATTGCAGGAGATATTTGACGGTGTCGACCTATTTAGCGATGCCTCCAAAGTAAATACTTTGGAGATCATCATGAAGCTAAATCTTGAGGTCGTTTAAAAACTATGCGTAGGATGTAAATGATGGTTACTCATTTACGTCTATACGAGTAAAATTGATGTTCGTTTGCTACAAGTTAGCAGCGGAATGTCATACAGTGGATTCTCTCTAATTCCGTGCAAGAGAACATGATAACAAAATATTGAAACGATATCTTGTGAATGAGATCCTTGCTTAGAGCTGTGCAATACTTGCTTAGCATTATAAGATGTTTAGCTTTGCATGGCTGGGAATTAAATCTATTACGTTGGAATTGGTGGTTCCAATGTGTATAGAGAGATAAAAAAGTAGATGGGGGGTTCAGTTACAGGAGTAAAACTAAAACTACGAACTAAACTAAACTACAGGAGATGTAAAAAATGAGGCCCCCGTGGCAAGGTGCCCATCACGCAGGCGGCATTCCCGCGCTGGATGGCAATACTTATCCTTTGCGCGAGAAAGTCGCCTGCTCGGGGGTCGCCTGATGCTTCCCTGAGTCGTCTGCTGAGCTCCTTGAAGAGCCCGTGCGCGCCAGGACCCCACGGACCAAGTGTCTCGACGCCGAATGCAATAAAATCGTATTCGGCACCGAGGCACCTGTACTTGCCCACCTTATAGCGTTCGCGAACCTCCGCCGCCGCACCGGCCCGCTTAGTGGTCGCCGGAAGATAGGTCGACGCCAGTGTGTCGGCGCATGTGGCGTCCCACACAAGCGCTCGGCCCATCCTCCAGGGTATCTCTGCGTATTTGATGAAAGTTAGTGGAGACAGTAGGATGAGCCTACTGAGTAGCGTGAAGATTCAGTTTGATTTTAATGTTGTAATTTTATTTATTATATTATGTATTTTATTTATTACGTTAATCAGTAGCTCGACAACTGTGTAACAGACCCGGTCCAGCAATGGGCTCACCACCTTTCACGTTTAGAGGTCGAATATACTCGTGAAAAGTGGGTATTTCCAGATATGAAATCTACCCCTCGGGGATAAAAGGCGTGAGATTATTTATCTTTATTTTCTATTTATTTTATTTTTATTATGATTATTTTTTATTATTTGCTCGCTAAAATATCTGTGAAAAAAAAAAAACCAACGATAACCTTAAAGTTTCATCACCATACAAATAACGACTTCATCTAATCTTTGTACCTATACTGATTTGATGGAATGGCGTTCTTATAAATTTTATCAAAGTCTTATATTTTATAGTTTACTTTGCTTATGGCCTAACGGTGGGCTTGTTTCTGATTCAAAAAATGGGAAGAGAAAGTGGGGTTCAATTGTTCTCCTTCCCCCACTTTGAACCGAACCCCTTTCTCAGATCGCACAAATTGAAGTTACGGCAAAATGGAGGCATTCCTTAAGCCACACTCTGAGTTGTTAAAACTTATATTTCTGCGAAGGTATTATATGCACGGTGGGGCTGTTTTTAAGCCCCTTGCACCAAAATAGGGGCATTAAAACTATGAAGCGTGAGCTTTTAAGTATGTAAGCACTAGTACATGCAAAATGTCATAAATAGTTTGTTTTCTGCTACGAAAATATTCTAATTTTTCAATTGTTTGGAATGAATATACACATTGGTATAAATCACCAAGTTTTTCAAGAATTTCCTAGAATAATGGAACAGAATACTTCTTTATAATTTTTACTAAATTTTAATCTATAAAAAACGAATAATAAAATAAAATACGTTACCAATAGGTTCGATTCCCAGTAATCAATACATTTTTCAAAAACTATCGTGCATATTGTATTCAAAATTCATTTATTTCAGTAGGTATACAAAATACACTTTGAAACGTCAATAACAAGGCACACTAAACTCGTCCATGAAGATTGGCTAAATGTAAACAGCAGCCCATCTCCACCAACGAGTTGCTGGTTCCAAATGCAGTACCCAGAGAAGAACCAGCAAGAAATTCAACGGCAGCTCTTTTTAATCTCATGTCTTACTAATAAATATCGTTTACAATAATAATTATAATTAGTAGCCTTACATAGCGTCGAGTCGGTTAATCCCATGCATATTGGTCTACTAAATAATATGTAATTTTATAGTAGCCTTTTTTATGTAATTTTTGCTTAACTATTGTTTAAAAAATTTCCAGAGGCAAATTTTTTAATGCAATGGGAATCTTATTGTAAAAGCGTATACATTGACCCTTAAAGGATTTGGTAACTTTAGATAATTTACTAACATAAGCAGCCAGTTCATTCTTATTTCTAGCGTTTATACAATTTCTAGTTTTGAGGAATCGTTTCTTAGGCGTCTGTGACCTGGTCCGGTGATGGGTTGTATTTTTTAAATTTCAGATATTAGTTTCACAAAGTAATATTACGCTGCCTTTTGCTTGGCAATAAAATGGAAAAACTATATATAAGCTAGAAATACAAAGCGAACAATGGACGGCCACGTAACCTTTTCTCAAACTAATAAAGCTATTCGAGCCATTCAGAGACAATACACCGCAAAAGCTCGTATCAAACTTGTGCACAGGGACGCACTGAGAAAGTCATCGAATCTACGAATATAATAAAGTAGCTGTAGTTTATTTGGCACTGCAATTGATAAATTATTTATCAGATACATGCCGCTGATTAACGATTTAACTAATGAATCGGATTGGTGAGAACAAACCTACCACTTGTCATGTTTAAGGGTCCTATACCTAAGTAAAAAGTATTTTAATAATTTAATTAAAGTTACTTGTGAAAAGTATTAAAAGTAGTAGATTTGACTACTTTTAATACTTTATTTTAATACCTCTCGAGGATAACGTGTTATGAGCGTTTTTTGAAACCCTGTTTTCGCCTTACCAAGAAATATATGTAGTCTATGCTATAAATGCTGTACACAATAGAATACGGGCCTGTGCTATAAACTAGAAGCTCGTATTCTTAGCACGATCGTCCGATATGCGATCACGTCCCGCGCAGCGACACCGGCGCTGCAGCCAGACCCGGCCAGGCACCCTGCGACTGTATGAGCTGCACACGGTTATATTTATGCACAAACAGTCATTTGCAATCGTCTGATTATGCGTCAGGGGTCCTTTCGGATAGTCTCATTATAGCATCAAAATATACATTTATTTACAGGCAAAAATCACTAGTTACATAGTATAAAACAAAGTCGCTTTGTCTGTCCCTGTTAGCAACCGGATCTCCCCGGACGCGGCGTGTGCGGCGCGGGGAAACTACGACACTCAACACTTCGCTACCGACCGGCGCTAAAAGCAGTCGATCACCTTTTTTTATATTTTCAATATACTAATTTTGAACATTGTACCATCGCCTTATTCACCACTAGCTTTCTACTGAAAAAGTTTCTGCTCTGAATCGAAATTAACGTCGTCCCAGTAGAAATAAAAGTCACTACTTGCGGAGAAATAGAAGGCCAGAAGTGTCATCGGTGTTGGAATTAATGATGTCCCACACAGATGTCCTCTGGTTAACCTCCGCTGCACGATGACCGCCGTTTTTCGTATTTCTGTTCTAAACCTGGACTTGTTTCTTTTTAAGTGCTCGAAGGACCAATTTGTTCAGTAGAAAGCTAGTGGTGAATAAGGCGATGGTACAATGTTCAAAATTAGTATATTGAAAATATAAAAAAAGGTGATCGACTGCTTTTAGCGCCGGTCGGTAGCGAAGTGTTGAGTGTCGTAGTTTCCCCGCGCCGCACACGCCGCGTCCGGGGAGATCCGGTCGCTAACAGTCCCTATTCCCTAAGTCCCTATGTATGCTTAATTCTTTAAACTACACAACGGATTTTGATGCGGTTTTTTTGGTAGATAGAGTGATTCAAGAGGAAGGTTTTAGTATAAGCATTGCACCCGTGCGAAGTCGGGGTGGGTCGCTAGTTGACTTATAAAGAGGAACTTTGGGGGACAGTGCCCATAAATCGCATTCCCTCTCTGGATAGCTAAGGTTATGTGGGATGTGTGGGACACATGTGGCATCCCCCACCAGCAACCTGATATATTTAGCTGGCCCGACAGTCATATTGTACTACTAGGTAGTGCCTGATTGTGGATCCTGATTATTTCCGTTCCCGTGGGAATCTCCCAAAAATCCTTCTTAGTGTTCACTTATGTCATCTAAAAAACCTTTTATGCAAATTTCATGCTTCTAGACACAACGGTTTCGAAAATCGTTTATTTTTCTTTTGAATTTGAAGTAAATTTTGAAGAAATAACGTGCTTCGGTGCAATTTCCCGTTCCACTTAAAGTAGTCTCGGCAGGGCCGAAGCCGTTCGCGAAAATTAATAAACTTAACAGCCAACTAACTCCCGAGTTGGCGAACTATCGACACTTGAAAGTAGCGCCGCAACCGGTGTACTGCAGACGTCTGACTGTTTGCCGACGATATTAAGGGGAGACTGCTGAGCTAACAAGCGGGCTTTCCATCAGCACACTAATAACACAGTCGATGTCGAGAAGTCTGTATATTACAGTTTATATGAGAACGAGAGTAGATGAAAATTACTTTATATATTTTTTGAATGTTCGTAAATGTATCGTAAAACGATACAAATTTTTATGGCGTAGGTGGCAACTGGCACGCTAAAAAACTGGCCTGCGTGCGAGCTTACCCCTTTTTGCAACTGCTAGTGGTAGACTGGTCTGAATGTTTTCTTGATACTGTGCCGTTTACCATCTGCCGACTTGATAGGGGGCAACTGGCCGAAGCTATTTTTTTAAGTTTTAATTGTACTTGTATCCATATTATTTCTACAAATAAATGTTTTATGTGCCTGAGGGTTTTACTTTGTTGCAGTTTTATTTAACACCATTAAATATTTCTGAAAGAGCGGTGATAGCCCGGACGGTTAAAGAGCCTGCCTAAAATCAGTGAGGCTCGGGTTCGAATCCTGGCATGTACCAATGAGTTTTTCAAAAACTTACGTACATATTTATCACTAGCTCGACGGTGAAGGAAAACATCGTGAGGAAACCCGCAGGTCTCAGAATTAATTCTGAGACATGTGTAAATAAACCCGGTCCGGCGATGAGCTCACCGCCTATCACGTTTAGGGGTCCAAAGAACATCTCTTGAGAAGTGGGTATATCCAGAAATGGAATACCTCTGTCTCCCCCCTTGGGGATAAACTGTATGCAAAAACGACTTTCTTGCATTGATTTCAAAAGTTTGAATGTCATAGCTTAATGAGACGATACAAGGGTTTTGAGAAGAGGCGTCCAGATTGAAGATGAACTAAAGAAAAGCCTAAAAGAGTACCCGAAACCGATGAGTATTCGTGAGTCGTATAATGGATGTGGATAAAGCACGAGTGATCAACACGTGCGTGACAAGTGGCTGTCTATTGTCTCTGCTTACCCCAATAGGAGATAAGATTATTAATGTTACAACAACTTAGTAAACACAGGTGTTCAAACTATTTTTATCTCTTATTATTTCTTTATATTTTAAGCCTTTATGTTTTAAAATTAATCGCATATTCAGCTGGGTACTGATTTAAAATGCAATCAATAATGTAAGTAGCGATAATCAGCTTTTGTTAATACTCGTCGATATCGTCGGAGATTACAGATTAAATTAAAAGTTGCTTCACAGTGAAAGCACTGCCGACCTGAAGCTGGTGTCCAGCTGAACCCACTGAAGACGCCGGAAAAGCCTGAGGACATTCCACAGATGTTTAAACTAATTTCAATATTCCAAATTTTATAACTGTTTCCTGTCAGCTAACTAAAGCTCACTAAATGAGTATCGTTTACCGATCGACGGTAGTGCATTGCATTGCCGTAGATTGTAGCGATTGGGTGGTTTTTGTAGAATAAATAGTTCTATCCCCTGGTATATTAAGGCTAGAAGATTACATACAATCTGCAGACTAGGTACAATATAAGTGTATTTCTGTACGTTAAGGTGCCCTGTCGTCGTTACTGCATTGTGTATGCTGACGTGAATATCGAATAACTCAAGTTAACTTGTTATCACGTTCACATCGATCATATCGGCGATGTATTAAAGAAAATCCAGATAAAATGTACCCGAAACCGACGAGCATGTATGAACCGATTGATGGATGTGGATGAAACGCGAGAGGTATGCCAGGATCGTAGCAGGCGGCGGGCTGTTGTCTTTGCCTACTCCTTCGGGAAAAAGGCGTGAGAATATGTATATAAACTTGCCAAAGTTATATCTAACACAATTGCAAACATGTTAAATCTTAGGATTTAAGTGTTATTTAAGTAACTGTTGTCTTTCTAGTTAAATGAGGAGCGAAATCATCTGACACAAGTATTGTTATACTTAAAAGCTGATTTCAACCCCCTTATTGCTTGTTGTCACGATTTGTTACTAAATAAAACATTTTTAATTAATTTAATAATTTATATAATCAGCATGTTTAAGGCTGGGTGGGCCAGCAGAGGCCGATTTTTGTGATTTTTAAAATCATCTCAGACATAGAAAATAGTGTTTAAAATTCTGAAAAAAAGATATATATAACTTAAGGACATACTCTAGTCAAAGTCGCATTCGGTTACATGATTTGATGAACTTCACTTGATAGAAAAAAATCTCAAAGTTACCCCTTTTTGTTTTGTTTTTTCTATGTCACGACTGAACTACTGATATTTTACATTTATTTTTTGTACTAGATTAAAGATACGAAATATTTCTAGACAAATTCGTAGAGTTTGACTTTATAAAATGATTTTTATAATCACTATGTTGAAAAAACGACAAAATGCACGAGCGCGGTGGCTTAGCTGGCGTGTTCAGTCGCGCGCTGGCGCTTACGGATGACGGACCTGTGTCAATTTTTTCCGTGACAATTTTTTGCACCAATCAATCAGTTTTGACGAATTGATATATTTGTTGCAAGTTATCTATAATGGGTAATAAACAACGCTAGCGAAAAAAGGCGTTTACCACTATAAAATTAATAAATAAAAAGAATTAACTCAAAATATATGTGAAGAAGTAAGTAAATGTTTAATTTGATATGTCATTTTCGACTTTGACACAATCACATTAAATTTCATTTTACTTCAATCTCATTTATAAATTCATAAAAAGCATGCCATAGTATAAGAATATCAGTAGGTCAACTGAAATTAGGCAGTTAAACAAATAAATCGGAATATGATGGTGGGTAAGGCCGTCAATTTTTAAAATCTGAAATATTGCATACATGTGTAAATCGCGTGAAAATGCAATATTATGATGACATGGTGCTGATCTAATGATTGAGCTGGAAGGTGGCCATAGGAACTTCGCAATGAAACGACACAACCTCATCGAGTTTGGGCTTCATCGAATCGTCATGACTAATCTATATATATAAAAGGAGAAGCTAAATCTAAAAATCAAGGTCCAGCCCAAACCGCTGAACATACAAACATGAAATTTTGTGTGTAGGTTACGTTTATAGTGTAAATGCTCGCTAAGAAAGGATTTTACGAAATTCAACCCTTAAGGGGGCGAAAGAGGGGGTTGAAGTTTGTATGGGATAGTGTGATTTCTGCGTGTATCAACTTTAAACTTGGCACAAATACTCTTCAAAACACACTATGAAATATTAGTTCTAGGATTTTTTGAAAATCATCCTCCAAGGGGGTGAAAGTAGGGGATGAAGTTTGTATGAAAAACCTTCATTTTTGGGTGTATCAATTCGAAACTTTGTAAAAATACTCCTCAAAACAAACAACAAGACACGTATTTCCGGATTTTTCAAAAACCATTCCCTAAGGGGGTGAAACAGGGGAGTGGAGTTTGTATGGAGACGGGTTGTTTTTTACGTCTATCAACTTCAAACTTTACACAAATACTCTTAGAAATAAATTATGAGCCACATATTTTTGGATTTTTCGAAAATCATCCCCTAAACGGATGAAAGTAGGGGTTGAAGTTGATACGAAGAAGTTTATTTTTTGCGTCCATCAACTTGAAACTTGGTACAAATGCTTCTGAAAACAAACTATGAGATATTAGTTCTAGGATTTTTCAAAAATCTTCCTCCAAGGGGGTGAAAGTGGGGGTTGAAGTTTGTATGGAAAACCTTCATTTTTGGGTGTATCGATTCAAAACTTTGTAAAAATACTCCTCAAAACAAATAACAAGATACGTATTTCTGGATTTTTCGAAAATCACCCCTTAAGGGGGTGAAACAGGGGGTTGGAGTTTGTATGGAGACGTGTTTGATTTTTACGTCTATCAACTTCAAACTTGGCACAAATACTCTTAAAAATAAACCATAAGACCCGTGTTTTAGGAATTTTCGAAAATCATCCCCTAAGGGGGTGAAAGTAGCGTTTGGAATTTGTATGGAGACGTGTTGTTTTTTACGTCTTATCAACTTGAAACTGGGCACAAATACTTTTACAAATAAATGATGAGACACGTGTTTTTGGATTTTTTGAAAATCATCTCTTAAAGGGGTGAAAGAGGGGGATAAAGTTTGTATGGGATAGTGTAATGTCTGCGTGTATCAACTTTAAACTTTTTACAAAAATATTCTTGAAAATAAACTTGATATATTAGTTCTAGGATTTATCGAAAACCATCCTCCAAGGGGTTTCGTCCCCTTGGGGGTTGAAGTTCGCATGAATACTTTCATTTTTGGATGTATCAATTCGAAATTTTGTAAAAATACTCCTCAAAACAAACAACAAGACAAGTAGGTATATCTCGATTTTTCAAAACTCACGGGTGAAACGGGGTTGGCGATTGTATGGAAACGTGTGGTTTTTTTACGTCTATCAACTTGAAACTTATCACAAGTACTCTTAAAAATAAATGATGAGAAACGTATTTTTGTATTATTTTAAAATCATTCCCTAAAAGTGTTAAATTAGGGGTTGAAGTTGGTATAGAGAAGAGGGGTTTTTTGCGTCTATCAACTTGAAACTTGGCACAAATATTCTTTAAAAGTCTCCATACAAAGCCTAATTTTTTTTGATAATTTACTATGGGTTGCTAGGAGAAATTTGTTTGTGCATCCCAAAATGTTGAAAAAATAAATGTCCACCCGTGCGAAGCCGGGGCGGGCCGCTAGTTTGGAATACTATTTTGAGCTGAATACCGGAATATCCATCGCTAAACATAGTTCCTCAAATTGAGAAAAGCCAATACCGGAAGCCACAATGCCAGTAGTGGCGGCTGTATTAAGATTAACTTGGTCTTGATTGCATTCAAAACATGAGGGTACTTAGGAAAATTCCGTTTGATTAGTGAAAAACGACGAGGATTTTTATCGGTATTTCGTTTTGAATGCAATCAAGACCAAGTTAATCTTAATACAGCCGCCACTACTGGCATTGTGGCTTCCGGTATTGGCTTTTCTCAATTTGAGGAACTATGTTTAGCGATGGATATTCCGGTATTAAATAAACCGTTATGACGAGCTTTCTGTTGTAACTCCTGTAAAATTTAATTTATATTAACAATAATAATTCGCCGTCCCGAAACAGATTTTACTTAAAAAAAATAATTTACATAAATATATAAATCTCCTTATTTAACATTAATGTTTTAAGTTGTTTTTAGGCACTTGTCTGACGTGGCTGACGTGTCCGAAAACTCTGTCAGTAAATTGAATTCTGTCGATCCTGTCGACACTGTAAATCTTACATAAGGATCACATTTTAAATGATAACATTTATCTTAACATTTTTATGTGTATTTTGTCAGTCTATTAACTTTTCATTATGCTAACATAAAAAAAATATAGGTAACTAATATTAATCTAAAATATATAATACTTACTATATTTGTTCACTGTTTCAGAGATACTGAATAGGCGGAGAACTCACTTATGGTAGAGTATGGATTCAAAGAAAATGAATTTCAACCTGTTTCGGGACAGCGAATTGTTGATATAAATTACATTTTACAGGAGTTACAACAGAAAGCTCGTCATAACGGTTTATTTAACTGCACCTTAGGAAAATTCCGTTTGATTAGTGAAAAACGACGAGGACTTTTATCAGTATTTCATTTTGAATGCAATATTTACAAATAAATTTTGCTCGATTAACTCTGAAGACCTAAACGATAGAGATCAAGTTAATCTTAATACAGCTGCCACGACTGGAATTGTGGCTTCCGGTATTGGCTTTTCTCAATTTGAGGAATTATGTTCAGCGATGGATATTCCGATATTCAGCTCAAAATACTATTCCAAATTAGAAGATGAATTATTTGAAAAATGGAAAAAGACGGCAAATACTTCTATGGAATGGAAGAAGCAGCTCAAGTGGAGAAGGATATCGCTATCGCAGAAGGTCGAACTAAGAACGGCTACCCTTTAATTGATGTTTACGTTGCTGGGTCATGGTGCGCTAGATCTTACGGCACCAACTTTTTCATCGCATTTCAATCTTTTTCGTCATAATGGATACGTTAAAAATTCGAGTAATTATGGAATATGAGTACCGTCGTGGCAGCAACGGCACAAGCGGCACGCAACATCAACGACGTTTACGGAGCTAACACTACAAACCAACGCACCACCTGTTATTGGTTTGCTCGCTTCCGTTCTGAAAATTACGACCTGAAAATGAACCTCGCGGTCGTCCGAAGACTTTGGTCGACAATGACGAATTAAAGGCGATTATGGAAGCTGATGATACACAATCTACGGCTGAATTAGCAGCAGCTTTCGACGTTAGCACCAAAACAATATTGGTCCATTTGCGTCAAATTGGCAAGGTAAAAAATCTTGACAAATGGGTGCCCCACGAACTCAATGATCCCCAGCGCGAAGTACTCGTCGAGATGTGCCTTGCACTGCTCAACAGATACACAAATGAAGGAATTTTGAACCGCATTGTTACTGGTTATTTGTTGTTTGATAACCGCTAGCGCTCCGCAAATTGGTTGAATCCAGGTTCAGCACCTAAACAATGCCCTAAACGAAAATTTACCCCTAGAAAAGTAATGAAGTGACCTGTTTGGTGGTCTAGCACCGGTGTGATTCATCACAGCTTCTTACCAAACGGGGTGAGCATTACTGCAGATGTATACTGTGAAGAACTGAACACTATAATGGTGAAGCAGGCACATCTCCAACCAGCTTTGGTCAATCGCTCGTCTCCGCTGCTTCTGCACGACAACGCGTGATCTCACACTGCACAGCAGACGGTCTCTAAGTTGCAGAAACTGGGGTTGGAAGCTCCCCGTCATCCGCCCTACTCACCAGACCTTGCGCCTACAGACTACAACTTTTTCCAGAATTTGGATAACTTCTTGGTGGGAAAAAAATTCAATACCCGAGAGGCAGTAGGTACAAAATGCCTTTGAAGAATTTGTTGCCTCCCGTTCAGCTGATTTCTTTGAGAAGGGCATCAATAAACTGCCAC
Organism: Ethmia dodecea; assembly: GCA_963855545.1. Classification (NCBI taxonomy): domain Eukaryota; kingdom Metazoa; phylum Arthropoda; class Insecta; order Lepidoptera; family Depressariidae; genus Ethmia; species Ethmia dodecea. The sequence goes on from OY979444.1 coordinate 145,415, forward strand.
TGCGATGGCAAAGATGCATTAATTGCATAGGTGATTGATTACTTCGATTAATACAAATAAAAATACATGAAAAAAATTCGTTTCAATTTTTTGATATAAAATGGCAATTTCATTGGTAAAGAAAAGACCTAATATTTATGTCAAACAGAACTTTTGATTTTTGTCACCATGATGTATACACATAATAGTTATAATAATTACATAAACCAACAAAATAAAAACAGAGAAGTTACTTCATTTATTTACGTAACTCTAATTTATTACTATACTATAAACAAAGTTTCATAATATATAAAATACATTACTAAAGTCAAATAAAATTATCCTACTGCTAATTTCTATACTATGTCGCTGGCGGGGTCATGCGAGTTCACTGCCGCTGCGTCCGATCTAACTATTTTGCACGCGACCCGTGACAGCGCTAAATACCTACTGCTGCAGGAATACCTGGCCTTAAAATGTTAGTTTAAAATATCAAAGAATGCGGCCGCGGCGGCGGCGGCTAGCGCGTGACCACAGAGTCTCCGCACTCTTTGAAGTGCAAATACACGTCCGACATATGCCACACGACCAAACAAAGTTACGCGTCCGCCTCACACGACTGGAAACTGGAATACGGAAGGAGGTCGCCTAGAAAAACACACTCAGGTGGAACGGAGGCCTCTTTGCAGCGCGATTAGCAGAGCCGTTAGGGCCCTCGTACACAAGGATACGCAAATCTTCGATAACCGACGGTTTTAGTCGCTGAGCCACTACCGCAATTCAATTTCATAGAGGTAACACATGCACACGACATTTTGGTCAGTCGCCAACGCGAGTCGCGCGTGACCTGCTTGACGAGATTGTCGCTACATGTTTTTTAATAAGCTATAATATACCTATCGTCTCACTGCTGAGCAAAGGCCTCTCTTCCCTCCCTCCACTTATCCCTATCCTGTGCCTTTTCCGGCCATGTCCTCGAGAAGGCGTCCAATTCATCCCGACATCTGCTTCTGGGTCTGCCTTTGGCGTCGACAGCCAGTCGTTGGGACCCAGTTGGTGTAATTGGTTGCCACAATTTGCAGGATGGCGGTGGAGTTATTGTTAATTCGTGTATTTCAGCCGTGTAGGGGTTTTGACCGTAGCGGCCGAATTGACAACTACCGTCTACGATTCAATGTCCTGTGTACGGAGTTACGGACGCAAATAAACATTAGTATCGGAGATTTACATCGCGTAATGTGCGACGGGCCTTAGTTTACCATAAATCTCATTCGGCCGCTTTTCCGGGTCGGCCAGAAACAGGCGGGTTCGCGCCGAGCGGCCCACCTCCATTTATTTCCCGGCCCTTCATACATAAGCATGGCCTTTTCCGTTCGCTTACCGGCCGAAATGATTTGTTGAGTCGGAGTTCGGGGAATATTCCTTTATGCAAACACTTGTAACAAGCTTGTTATGGAGGTTCTCTGCGTTGAATAGCGCCTCGAGAGTGTCCTTGGGGCCTTTCAATATTTTAGGACTTCGACTCGACTTACCTCCGTGTGAGTTTACGGAAACGGTAGTGAGCAGTCATTATGCCTATATTTGAAGGGCGGATGAACCGATTCAATCGATAGTAACAGTTCAGTAGAAAAGAAAAAATGTGATATCTTTATGTGTAGAGTATACAGTGAAACAGATTTTATTCCTCAATTTCAGAATTGCTTTCATAATAAAAGATATCCAGTGTTAGTACGTACATAATAAGTGCCTAAATCGCTCCTTCAAATGTTTACCTACACCTAATTTCCTTAGATCATAAAATTTTATGTACGTAATGGAATTTCTACACAATATACTGTTCTTTTTGCCCCAGGGACAGATAACCTTTTATTACAATAACTCGAAGAAGAAATCGTAAAAATGGAAATTAGAGTAATAAAATTTGCTAGCACCTCAACAGTTTGGAGTCAGCTCTTGCATGTGAAATGCACTGTATAGAAGTATATTGGAGTTTGTATAATGAAACCCCTAAACAGAGAGTGAATTTTCATAATTATATTATGAAATACAATCATATAAATATGTCAGGCTCAGTTTTCGTAATTTAAACATGCGGGCCAAAATATTGTTGGAATTCCAATATCAAATTCAAAAGCACGTTTAACTACACCTAAAAATATAATTTTGTTTGTATATCAACACGACGCTCACATGATTCCTTTGACACGAATAATCCAAAAACAATGAGATTAGAAGGCCTAAAGCGTGGACAGGCTGCAAGTGACGTCACGGCCGCCCTCGGAGGTACCAACAACAATAAGTTTAATTAAGTTTATGTCCCGAGTGTTCTCATCTTTTGACTTTCGCGCATGTCAACGAAGCCGTACAGCCGTAAACCCTATAAGTTGCAGCAAATTAATTAAACGTCAATCCTGGCGGCGATAAACAACAAAGCAATATCCTGCGATCTTCTTAAATTTCGTAAGTACACGTAAGCGAAGTTTATAATAGTGTTGTGGAAAGATAATTAGTGCTGTCACGAGATATGGATACAGCCGGATGTTTGTTGGAACTTTAAGCTGTGACGACGCGTGGCATGAGCAGCCGACGACTGACAGTTGTATCCAAATAATGTACCTACTTCAGATTATAAATTAATAATTATCCATACTTCTATACTAATACTAATCTATACTAATATAATAAAGAGGAAAGATTAATATTTTTGTATGTTTGTATCTTTGTTACGAATAAACTCAAAAACTACTGGACCGATTTCTATTTTTTTTTTACCAATGGTAAGCTACAATATCCCTGAGTAACGTAGGCTATATTTTATTCCCGTATTCCTAGGTAACGGGAACTACGTAGGTGAAACCGCGCAGATCCGCTAATAAAAAAAGGCACACATGGTTATTTAGTCCCAAACTAGACACAGCCTGAATCTAACCTGCGACCTTTGTTGCAGAAGGTAGGGTCAAAACCAACTGAGACAACAGACTTGTCAATAAGTCTAGAGCAGATGTTTTATTTATACGATGTTATATTTGGGGTAACCAAGCAATTTTGGTTACCTACAGGACCGTCAAGTATACATTTAAGTCTTGAGGGCACTTTTTATAAAGGTTTTGCTCCAGTTTCTTAAGGTATGTTGTCCCTAAGAAATTACTATTACTACATAGTATAAAACAGAGTCGCTTTCTCTGTCCCTATATCCCTATGTCCCTGTGTCCCTATGTATGCTTAAATCTTTAAAACTACGCAACGGAATTTGATGCGATATTTTTAATAGATATAGTGATTCAAGAGGAAGGTTTTAGTGTTAGCATTGCACCCGTGCGAAGCCGGGGCGGGTTGCTAGTAATAATATAATTATGTCACACTACATTTCGCTCGCGTCGTCAGACGCATTCTGTGATAAATCTTTAAGCTTCTGCAAAAATTAATCAGTTAAAGTGCTTCGACCGTGAAAAGGTTGCAAAGAAGATACAATTAATTTCGTATTAGGCATTATTACTATCTTGTGAGGAACGAATGAAACTACAAAAGTGGGGGTGATGTAGTTGAGCCTAATCCCTTCAACCTCAAATAAAACTTGCGCTTAATCCACCTTTTCACCAAAGAGGAAAGTTACGAAGGCTTAGAGGCAAAAACTGGTGACTTCGCCCCCACTGCGCAAAGTTGCCGATAGATTTTAATTAATATATAGTTCCCTTGAGTTATTCGCTAGTTGCGAACTAGATCGCGTGGGGAAGGCGTGGGCGTGTGGGTAATTAGAATTAATGTCGGCAGCATTATGTTGTAGCAGGTAGCAAGTTTAAACGGGAGACTCAGCGGGGGTGATGGAGCACCGGGGTGCTTCGTTTAGTACATAATGCGATATCTTTCCAACTAGCAGTGCTGGAATTTGAATTATAGTATGATAATTCTCTTTTTACCACCCCGGTGGATGGATAGTCACGTTTAGGGTTACAAAAATTAGTATTTTCAAGAATGGAATATTTCGGAGAACCTCGGGGAAAATAAAGATTTTTTTATTACAACGGGCAGAGTAAACGCGATCGCGACTTCCTTCCCCTATCAAGGCGCGAAAAAATAACATTATTTGTTGTCATTGATCGCTCTTAGTAGGCTGATGCTTGGTATGTTCAAAGCTCTGCCATCATTATCATCACCACTCCTGAGCTAAAGGTCTTTCCTCACACATGAAGAAGTATGAGCTCTGCCATATGTAGTTAAAATTAAAAGTAGGTACGATGTAAAGAACTGACCCGAGGTGGTCACATGCTGAAGACAGGGCGCTATGTCCGGCAGTGGACAAATATAGGCTGATGATGATGATGAACCTCCTCACATATGATGAAGTACCTATAACAGCAATTGAATCTGCGTCCTACTCGCGTCATTAAACAAAACATTAAACGTCACACATAGCTCAGTCTACGGGCCATGTGGCTTAGTGGGAACATACCATAATTTGTCACGCGACACGCATGGTTTGTCACGCGGCGAGGGACAGCGTGTCACGCAGATGAGGGTGCCTGCGGGACGAGCCCGAAACTATTGCCACACAAGTTTTCTTCAGAAAACCATTTGCCATTGTCACTTGAGGTTTGTTTGATGTTATACAGCCATTACTAATCAGTCATTTGTCCCCTAGTAATGGTAGTTCGGATTAGTTTTGTGCTAAATGTCTGACATTGCATAAGAATAACAATCTCAGTGTCAACGTGGAACAATAAACTCTCGTCCGAAATACAAAATCAATGCCTTTATTCAAGGTAGTGGCATATAAGTCCACTTACTGAAAGTCCAACTGCAACTCCATCACTTCAGCATGTATACTTGATGAGAAGAACTCTTCAACATAGTATTCCTTATTTCAGCTCATAATTAATATGTATGACGGCGGAGGGCCCCTTGCTCGCTACACTACATCAGTCATTACTAATGATACTCAGGGGTCTCCCGTGCATCAGAAGTATTCAGGATTGCCGATACGATATCTATGTGGGCGTATACTACTCTGGGCAGGGTAATAATTAAACGGTTACACAAGAAGGTACATAGTCACTTTATTAAATAAGGTCACAAAGTAGATTAACAGACAATACGGTAATTACACTAACAGAATAACAGTCTACTAGCTATTCTAATAACATAAGCGGGTAAGTACTCTCAAGATAGATTGCGGGGTGAGACCGGCGGCCCACCCACCCTCCTGAGGACAGACCCACCACCATCCCATGGTCTCGCCGCTCTATGGCTCTGACCTAAGCTCGGGTTGCGCTCAGTAATATCTCTACTCATTACATCACGCCTGTCTTAACCCTACAAGTCATAACTGTCCTCATACCTCGCTATTATCAAATTGTACAGACAATACCAAATGCAGCGGTGCACCAGCCCAACCCTTGGGCTGCTCCGACCAAGGCTCCGTCTCCCAGCGTCTTCACTACTTTACTGGGTAATGACCATCTGTCTTAGGTGTCGATCGACTCCGGCGCAGGAACAATGTAGAATGTCTGCCCCGTTCGATGTCTCGCGTTCGTTAACTTCATAGATTGCCCCCACTATCGACGAACCAATCACAATGCTCCATTTCGGTTCACCAATCACGACGCAGTAGTAGTGTTGCCTGTTCATATTGTTAATGTTGCATCTGGCCTCCGATAGATGTCGCTATGAAACTCCCGTATAATTGACTGCCTCGCCGACATGTATAATATTGGGTAACATAATTAAGTTACTTTTTTATGTAATTTTATGTTCTGCTAGAGGAAGTTTGCTCTTAACATCTTTGTCATTCAGATAATCGTCTCATTTTATGATTATATATTTCTTTAAACAGTTTTAATATTGTATTACGAAATCTTAACGTACTTAAACAACACGATATGGTTCGCAAAACGCATACTATTCCGCTTATTACGTACGAATATGAATATCACAATGCTTCACACATGGTAGTCCAAACAATACAAAGCGAGCGCATATAAATAAACTAGATTAAATGTTGCGTAAGACTTTTTGTGGAGCGTAAAAGAATCCCATTAAAAGGAAAGCCGCGAGTGCTACAACATTGGCGCGGCGTCAACAGCATAGAGCGAAGGAGGCTGCACTCGCGCGAGCTAGAAACGCTTCGAACGTTCATGGACCCATTTTAACGTATCATATTATGAACGTATTTTCCAAGAAGAGTTCTTAGAAAATACGTTCTTACCGTTAGGCATACCAGTACCATAGTCTGGTATGCCTTTTCAGTTGACTTTTTTTTGCGCCATTAAAGTTCTTGGAAAATACGTTCTTATCGTTTTTTGAGTGTATGAATGTAAGTATTTGTAAGTATGTGAGTCTGTTTCTTTTATGAAGCTTTGACGTATGTTGAACGTCTTTTTAAATAATACATATTATATATTTATGAAACTTGGATATTTTTAGAAATAGAATACCCTCGGGGATAAATGGTTTGAGTTTTTTTATTATAATTGGATTCAGAACTTCAGAGCTTCCTATATCATTAGGACAATCTGGCTGTTTGAATCACGATATACTGGAATATAGAACTTTAAAAGGCTGACGATGTTAGTAGCTAACAAGATGTTCGTCTATTTTCTGACGTTTTTTTTTATATCCAGACGGTTTCACCCGCGGTAGCTCCCGTTCCCGTGGGAATCCGAAAATAAAATAGAGCTTTGTTACTCAGGGATAATGAAAAGCTTTCCATTTATGAAAGATTTTTTCAAATCAGTCAACTAAGTAGTTTTAAGTTTACTATCATACAAAAATACAAATCCTCCATCTCCAATCCAAACCTCTTTATAATATTAGGTAGTCTAGTTAGTTCAGATAAAATTTGATATCGACCTTGTCTATGAAGGCTTTCAAAAATGTACCTATGAATGAAAATATTTGTTGGTTGATGCAAAAGCATAATATCTTACTGTAACATTATTAGTTCTGTGGTAATATTCTGAAAAAAGCTGAACAGGGCTCGCGACCTCGTTTTCAATCCGCGCCACATTTGGCACTCGCCCGAATTTTAAAACAAAGGCGGGACGGGCCGCGGGGCCATTCCATTCCATTCTATTGCATGGCCGAAATACAAAACGCACAGAAAATTAAATACATTCTAATAACTGTTTCACATGTTAAAATGCTACAATGTCTTTTAATATTCCATTGTTATATGCTCCAATTTTAACAGCCCTCGTTTCGTACTCCGGAATTAATCAATTCCAGACCAATGTTCCGCTGGCTGGCAACACCCACTCGAAACAGTTTCATGCAAAAAGAAGGAGATCGTAAAAATGTAATGCATATTGGGCCTTATCCAAACACGAGCTAGAGGCCGTTATTGATTCAAACATCACTTCATGTGCCGCGCGATTGCATCTCGCGAAATTATTTTTCGAAAGGTATCCGAAATTAAGTTCTGAATTTTTCAAACAAATTGTGAAATTTTAAAAATAAATAATACATGGTACTTTTAAATGGAGTTGTTGGAGTATTTTGTTCCCGGCTCACTTTTTGCTAGCGTATTATAAGCGTGACGAAGATATTTTCTTTTGGCGTCGATCTGGTGACGCAGGTTTATGTTTTTGGAAAACTCGTTGATATGTTGGTCAGACACCAGGAATCTGACTTCCATCACTGCTCTTCAGATAAAGTTTAAAAATATATTCTGAGAACGTCATTGGACAACCTACAACTTGCAAAGTACCTACCTATTTTTGGCTATACTGAAATGACGACGTCGCAGTGTGTGACCTAAGCTCACGAGTCAATGAGACATCACAGAAGGGTTAAAATGTTATCCCTTCCGTGTGAAATAGTCAATCAGCGCATCACTTATTTACATTGCAGCGTATTGGCTCAAAAGTTCATCAAAATGCAATATTCGCAACCCCGCTGTTCCTCGGGCATCAGTCAATACGAGAACTAGCTTAACTCTGAGTTTTTCGTCCAAATTCCAATCCGCAAAAAATCCTGATGTAAAATTCAATATTGGCTTTTGAAAACGGTATTTTTGAGCCATATTCCCAGTTTTTAATAAAAAATGTAACGAGTTTTGTACGAGGGAGCGGCGGAGTCACCAAACGGACGTGCAGGTAATTGAATTCTGTGCACAAGTGGGCATCCATTATTAATATTATTGTCGGTGTCGGTGTGCGGGCTCGGGGGCAGTTGACTATTGCATTTTATTCGTACAATTCTAAGAAAGCAGTGATAGCCTTACGGTTAAGACGCCCGCTTCTCATGATGATAATCAGTGGGGATCGGGTTCAAATCCTGGCATGTACCGATGAGTTTTTCAAAACTTACGTACATTATTCATCACTAGCTCGACGTTGAAGGAAAACATTGTGAGGAAACCCGCAGGTCTCAGAATTAATTCTGAGGCATGTGTAACAGACCCGGTCCGGCGATGGGCTCACTACTTATCACGTTTAGGGGTCAAATATTCTCTTGAAAAGTGGGTATTTCCAGAAATAATGGAATATCTCTGCCTACCCCCTCGAGGATAAAAAGTTTGGGAGTATTTATTGATTTTTATTTTTATTCTAAGACAGTATAGTACTGTAGCAACCCATAACAGCCGACTGCTGAGTTAAGGGTCTGCTTCACACATGAAGAAGTATAAGTCACAATCTCCCACGCGAGCCCACAGCGGATTGAAAGATGGCATCACCACCTGTCAGAAATTTTAGGCCCCCTAAGTGAATCTGACATGGCTTAACGACTTCCATTGTGCATAAACCTAACGAAATCGAGACCAACAACGGTCGGTCGGTGCCTTCTGAAACGCGGAGGCGCGGAATATATGCCTCTAGCCCAGCCCATTCACTGACTGGCCCCGCTCAACTTTGCTTAACCGTCGCAGGGACACAAGCGCCGTCGCCTAAGACAGTCACTGATGCCAAAAACAAGTAAAAATTTTATTACTGCTACGTCATAAATCATGGTGGGATTATTAAAAGAAGGATATTCTTTTAATCTCGCCACGAGGGGCTAACTTTTTAACGACGGAGTTAAACTCCACGGACGTTCAATGACCGTGAACAGTCTTCACACAAAAAGTAAAAGGACCAGTAACTGTTCTTTGTTATTTGATACCTTTAATCCAGTAGTATAAAATGTTATATACAGACCAGAGTGGTATGTATTTATAAGTAACTTATAATAAATAAATAAAAAAAACATGTCTCAAGGCATCGTAAACCGATGACGATGCAGCGGCGAGGCTGTGACGCAAGCGCATCACATCATATTGCAAAATGCATATTCTTATAATTATTTTCCGATTTTTAATTAGTCTTGTAAGAGCCTTTATTGATTAAACATGTTTTGTAATTTTTTTTTTTTAAGAAACACAATAACAAAGGAAGTGGAAATAATGGGGGGATTTAGTAACTTTTTTTAATGGTACGAGTACCTACTTCTTCTCCTATTATTAACACTGAGAAATAACTATGGCCTGGAAAGAAAACTATATTCCAATTATTATAGTGTCCCCAAAATTATAATCTTGGAGTTTTTGTTCGAAATGCCAGAAATTAGACCTAGAGCCGTGAAACATCTTGGGTAGTTATTGTAACAGACGAGCGGACTAATGAAAGCCAGGTGGTTACTTATAAGGCGCGGTCTGCAGATGTAATTCACCCCCCTCTCCCCTCCCTCCCGCGCTCATTAAAGTGCCCGAAACAAAGGAAAAAACTGTCAACTCACGCCAAGTTTAATTGCCTTAATAAATCTGGCGCAACCGACCTGAGGCCACCAAAACAGATGTTTTTTGTATTTTGATCTTCAATGAAGCAAGCACTACACTTACCTGGTTTACTACCTTTGAGAGAGTGAAACAGTGAAAATGTTTTTATTTTCTGAAGGTAATTAAAAATTATAGGCAGAAAAGTCAACAGTCTAATAACAAGGCACTCTATACCCTTCCATGAAGATTGGCTAAATGTAAACAGCAGCCAATCTTTACCGACGAGTTGCTGGTTCCAAAGGCAGTACCGTGAGAAGAACCAGTAAGAAACTCAAGACCAGTGTGTACTGATAAGTCTGCTATGTGGTTTCTGATTAAGTCTTCTAAAGCCTGAAATGAATCCTATATGTCCTAAAATTTAACAAACATTATAAGAAATCCAATGACAAGTGGTTTTTAAAAAGGAACGCGATTGTTCATAAGCCCCGCGGGCTGCGCAGCCCCTCCGGGATCTGCGTCACCGACAAGATGCAAATGAAACTCTTTGTAACGAATCTTAAGGGATTTATTTGTAAAAATTCTCGACCGGAACGGCCTAGCGCGACAAAAGAAAATAAATTGGGCCGCGCCGCAAACTTCACCAAATATATTTTTTAACTTCACTCACTGCGCGAATGGCGGGAAAAATTAAAAAGTTTGGATCAACCGTCACGCCGCAACAGCCGCGAGGCGATCCACATCCGGTGGATTGTTTTCATTTAAATATTTCGACAAAAACTGAGATAGCAATTGATTAATGTATCCGGAATCAAAATCTATAAATTATAAACTTGTGTCCTACCTAGAGAGAACACCACAAACGTTAACCCATTAATCATCAAGACATAAAAATAAATAATAAATTTTGGGACACAATTTACACACGGTTATTCAGTCCCAAACTAGGCAGAGCCTGTAATAAGGGCACTAAACAACTGTTAAACATAAAAGGTGAGACGAAAAATTTATGACGTTCATGCTTCATACAAGTGTATTTTCAAAAATTGGATACATAACGAACCGGAAAAAATTACGACAGGGTTTGTACGATGCAATCATTCTCTTGTTATATCATATCTTCTCTTTATTATGATGCACGCTTGGGCCGGCTCGACCGGAGTGATACCATGGCCTCACAGAAAATCAGCGTAAAGCAACGCTTGCATTGCGTTTCGTTGAGTGAGTGAGGTAACCGGAGGCCCCAATCCCCCTCCCCCTCCCCTCCCCTCCCGTCCCCCTACTCCCACCTCAAAGGCAACGCAGTTGTGACTTTTGAGTTGCAGGTGTCCATGGGCGACGGTAGTCACTTACCATCAGGTGACCCGTCTGCCCGTTTGCCCCCTTTTTATTATAAAAAAAAAATGGAGAACCATTCCACAAGTCCAGATAACTTCCCGCCCACCCTGCACGATGACGATGCAGGCGAGACTATGAGAGTCTAAAGTGGCGGTAGTGTAGCAAACACATCAATTATTCCAGCAGAATTACGGTCCCGTGTCGACGCCGGAACAAACACTCCGGTCTGGCCCCGGAAACATCCCAGAACGGAACATATCTCCAAAATATATCTATTTAAGCTTTTGTCTTTATACTGATACAACAGCACCACCATTATTGTTCCTATTATTTAAATTAATTTATCTCACACGAGCAAGCGGACTAATGTTATAGAAATACTATTAGCGATAGTTTGTAAGAGTTTAAAGAAAACAACATAATATAGCAAATTCTTCAGACCAGACCAGAAGAGTAAAATTGTAATTAAGTTTCGATAAGCTGTAACATAGACGGTAAGTTGATTATTTTGACTCCATAAAACTGCCTCGGAGAACGGCTTCTAACGGATACATTATCAAATGTCGGATTTTACATTACATCTCTGCACTACTTCATGTGTGAGGAAAGACTCTTAACTCAGCTGTGGTTCAATATTTCAGATAGAAGAGAAGTAACGACTGCAGTTCTTATAAGAAATTGAGCCCCGTCTACATTTTTAGTTCGCGCGACGATCAATCAAAGTCGCTCCCGCTATTGAGTTGCCAGAAAAAAGCCCAGAGATGGTCTGAAAAGGCATAATTAGAGAACGAAATGATTCCTAAGACTAATCAACTCAAAATGGCAATTATAGAAAGTCAAATCATTCTTCAAGAATAGTCGTTCCACTCAAACCATGAAGGAAATCGTAAAGAAGGGGACTGAATTATTTTCATTTTAATTTTCAAAAGTGTTTTTTTACATTCAGCATTCTTCACATAAGATAAAATGATAGTTATTGGGACAAAACTTTCATCGTTGTCGTAGTGTATTATTGTGCCATAACGCAAAGCTACTTCAGTATCACTGGTGTGGCGTGTAAATAGCCACACCTGGCGGGGAGAAAAACCCATGGGCAATTAATAATTGGGTAGTTGACAGCATCGAAATTAAATTGCGAGTAGTCATACATTAAAAAGATTATCCCAAAACACCTCAAAATATGTATTTCGATTTTCAATTTACAATTATAGCAAATTTAAAAATAATAAACAATCAAAAAAAGTGCTGCAATTGAGTACTACAAACTATGACGTCACGGTTTGCTATTTCAGTACATTTTCCATAGTAAAATTTCGTTTTGACAGATCGTAAAAAGTAACTGATTTGACTAGGTAGGACACAACCCTATTATACGAGGGGGGAACCGGTGGCGCAACACAAGTATCTACGAAATTAAATATACTCAAGTGTAGCAGATAAGCACTCACCAGCTCCAGGCGTCGCACAATTATGGACTGGCCAGCCCCTTTAGATGAAATATTTATTATTATAAGTAATTATATTATTCAGTGCATCAGTCACTATTTTCTTCGTAATGTCAAGTCGATTTCTTCTTTTACTTACCCAGAGACTAGCGAGGGCCGCACGTGCAAGCAGATGGTATATTGCATTTAGTAAATAGATTATGCTGCGCAACCAATCACAATCACCTCTGTCTATGGTTTTAATGCGACGAATATTCGATTATTGATCCTGTCCTTTAATTTAGAATACAAATGGACGGTTTCGGGGACGCTTATTATCAAGGACATGCCTTAATGAGTGTAATGGTGGTACTTTTGTATTTAGAAAGTAATTGAAAGAGGCATGTTATTTATAGCGGAAATTTACGGATAGGAATTCAATGAACAAATCTTGTTGTACTAAGTATAAAATATATGCCAGAAAAATATATCTGGTGTGGTAAACTTTTTTTAATGCAATTGTTTTGAAATCTTTTTTTTTTGTTATAATGTAAATGATTTGGACTTACGTCTGTAAGTTTACATTACATTGTTCTGTAATATACACATGTGAAAATTAGGTACTTTTATAAATGCAATACCCCTGCCACCCCCTCAAGGGTAAGGCGTGAGCGTTTCATAAAGTATCCTAAGAAGAAGATTATGATTATTATATAATAACACTAGCGACCCGCCCCGACTTCGCACGGGTGCAATGCTTATACTGAAACCTTCCTCTTGAATCACTCTATCTATTGAAAAAAACCGCATCAAAATCCTTTGCGTAGTTTTAAAGATTTAAGCATACATAGGGATATATTTATATAGGGACATAGGGATATAGGGACAGAGAAAGCGACTTTGTTTTATAATATGTAGTGAAGAAAAACAACATAACTAGCTGTAGTGGGAAATGGTAAAAATGAGAAACTAACCAACATTAATACCATTGATAGGAACTTTGTATGTAACGAGATTACGATACACAAGCATTTTGTTATGACCCCAGATAACCCGGGGCTCACTGGCGTCGTAAATTAAAATTCAATATGCATTGCTCGCGCGGCTCGTTCAATATTCATCTCTCGCTCACATCGCGACTCAATAACCCGCGTTTACGAGCGCGCCGCGATGTACAGCGCACGGGGCGACGTGCATTATTAACGCGCGATCAACTGCATTATATTGGATTTTACTCAGAATATGACAACAGTACGAGGCTTAGCTAACAATGATTTACTATGTGCAATGTTAATGCGCCACAACGAAGGTAACTAACATTGTAAAGCATTTGACGCAAAACGCATTTGATATCCTATTATTTTGTCATAATCAAAATTGTTTTGCCGCTATCGTATTCGACAATTTAACGGTCTGCCATTACATTACGTTTGGATAAATATTTGGTGCAATTGCATCTATGGTTATAACAGGTATTGTGTATGTGCTATATTCAAAGTGTGTAAAGTGTTTGTCGTGGGAGAGCCATGCTTCGGCACGCTTAGGCCGGCTCGACCGGAGTGATACCACGGCCTCACAGAAAACCAGCGTAAAGCAACGCTTGCATTGCGTTTCGTTGAGTGAGTGAGGTAACCGGAGGCCCCAAAACTTACGTACATATTAATCACTAGCTCGACGGTGAAGGAAAACATCGTAAGGAAACCCGCAGGTCCAAGAATTAATTCTGAGACATGTGCAAATAGACCCGGTAAGGCGATGGGCTCACCACCTATCACGTTTAGGGTTCCAATGTATCTCGTGAAATGTGGGTATATCCAGTAATGGAATACCTCTGCCTACCCCCTTGGGGATAAAAGGCGTGAGCTTATTTTTTTATTTTTGAGTAAATTTTCTCAAGCACAGAGCAGCACTGAAAACGTGACCATGTAATCTGTGGAATGTATTATAAAAAGTAATTAATTATTTAAAAGAATAATATGTTGAGGAGTTGCGGTGGTCTTTCAATAGCTGGACTTACTCGTATAAGCCCCTACATTGAAAAATTTGAATAAGATTTGGATTTTGGTTTTGTATAGATGGTCAAAAGCACTTCAGCGTAACTGAACATGTAAGACTGTTTTTGACACATAGTTATTAAGCTCTGTAGCGTGGCATCGATTCTATGAAGTGAGGCAAATCGACTGCCTTTTAGTAGCCAACTGCCGAAGTGGGCTGGAGTTTGGAGATGTTTACGTCCCCGTTTTCAATAAGTTATCAAAAACACAATTTCACGCTTTGCGACCAATTACGGATCAAAGCTGTCTCCGGAACTGATTTCTGAGTTGTTTCAGTAGCGCAGAATCGATAAAAATTGAATTTGGAAGGATCGAGTAGATATCCAATCAGCGTCGACTTTATGGTTGTTTTATGGGTCATAAATAAATGAAACCAGTGGAGGCACGTGGCGGGTGCAATCCGGGAACATCGTTTTTATCACTTCATCTCGGTGAAATATTCAAGGACGCCGTAAAACCGAGTGCGCGACCACTGCGCCGGTCGAGGCACACCGCGCTCAGGAATCGCCAGTTGCTTTCTCTCCTTTTGTCACAACCTAGTGTTCAACTTCGCTTTTTAATTCGTTTTGTCACAATTGTCGGTTTGTGTAGGAGACGGTAATATTTCATAAAATTAGTCAAGTTTGACAAGCCACTTCTCTTATACTACGAAGTGGAAATTTGACATGCTTTGATAGACAAGAGCTGATGTTGTAGCTGGAACCGACTTGATATGAAAGGATGACTTGATGAGGGCGTTTTTTTAAATCACGAACATAGTGAATGATTCTGATTCTATTGTAGAATCTTGAACGAGGTGAGGGGTTCAAAGTACGTAGCCCAAGGTAAAAATATTTTTAAAACCGAACGATACACTCTGATTTTCATCCCTCTGTATGAGAAAAATAACTACGAAAGCGCGCACATTGCCACAGCGAGTTTTTTCTGACAGTGTGGCACAACCATCGAACGCCATTCAGCCATGTCAGCCTAATGCGGCGAAAAATGGAACTAATGTTTTGTTGTACAAAGTTTGATGTACTTAAACTACAGTGGCGCCAAAAACTTATTCTGCTTATCTTTTTGGCTAAGATTGTTGAAAAATATTTTTAATTCTAAATTATTAGCACTTATTAAAACCCTATCGGAAAAGACTTACTTTGCTCCCTTTTATTGAGCACCAAAACGTCACGTTTCGAATAGTTGGTATGAAAAACAAATTACAGAATCTTTGATTATATTCAAAATATATATGTTTATTGTAACCGCAACTTTACTTGCGAACAACTATTTTTACTTTCCTTAGATTGATATTAGTGCCCGGTGAGCCTGTGACGTCACAATCACCCTATTAGAAGAAGCAGCGAAGGCTATGGGCCGGCCATAAAGCACGTTTACAGCGCTTGGCCACCATGAATTACTAACCCAGCACTCGCACTCGGTTTTAATAAACTTTACGCAGCAATGAAAAATGAAATAGACCGAACCATTTTTCAAATTTACAAAAACAATCTGGATTTTAGCGAAGCTATTTATTTTATTTTAAATACTTACATACTCAAACTATCATTAATTGAAAATGGAACGATACAAACATTTTTCCTAATGATGAGATGCCTGACTGGAAGTGTCTAAGTCGGTGAAATATTTTTTAGAATCAAAGCCGTAGTTCCATAGATTTTCTCTTAAGATCAAGCTCAAATAACGACATTTCATCAAAAGTATGTAGACCAAAGCACAAATGCAACAACCGTGTTTATACTAATTAAATCGGATTCAGTCAGTTGCACCACAAAGCTTTGTTATCGCCCCTTAACCCGCTTCCCCATGCTGTAGTGGCCACTAACTCGCTGTAACCATGTAAACACGGCACAACTGGCGTCAAGTGTCAATGGAGTGGCTTCACACACCACTGCCGTGGTTGGCACAGCGCCAACATGTGTTTTGCTGCTACAAAAACCTATTACCAACTTTATTCTGTACACCAATAAAGCCTAATATCCGCAAAACTGCACGTAGAAGTCACCTCACTATTGCAGGCCTCCCTTTCATGAACGAGTACAGATCAATATTTTACCGTATTGCTTTAGTTTGGATTCTGAAAATTGTTTATTACCTGAGAATAAATTTGACGGGTCTAATTCGAAATAGTTTCATTTCAACATTTTTCAATTACAAATTTTAATAATATGTATTATTAAATTTTTAAAGTCTTACTAAATAGTATTTTACTTGATTTAGAATTTTACTAATACCATCCCATATTTTACTGATGTTCCAAAAAAAGAGAGACCATAGGATACTTTTGTGCATTGTCAAAAATCTCATTTATAAATAAATTCTCAGAATCATAACGAACCACGAAATATGAAATTCTATGCTATATTCTGGAACGGCTTAAATTAGATTTGTGAAGGTCCTCCAAGACAAGCAGCTCCTTGGCGCCGAAGCTCGCGGTAACAGAAATAGATTCGCCGGGCGGGCTTCTGCTGCTTAATTAATTTACTGGCGCACGCTAGGGGCCAGACGAAACCGGCTATAATCACTCATGGAAACAACTTACATAACATTCCCATGTAAATAAAAATATCAATTGGTATCTTTTTTTTTCTGTCATAATGAAAAAAATACATTTAACATCCTGACTGGGCCCTATGATCTGTAGAACTGTTATAAATTATTTGAACGTGACTATATACACCGTCTAAGAGGATACCATCTCAAACTGCACACCACCGGTTCATTCTGTTATACCTGAATCAGATAAATTCGGTGAAAAAATGTACTCGTAGGCACTTATTTATAGATTTAAGACATTGTAATGCAAATAACTTTATGCAAAAAGACTTTGAAAATTTGAGCAGTAAAAGCTTAAGAAAAATAAATATTAGATCTGAAACTTTTGCAGCTTGTAATTAACTATACAAAGGCGCTGTAAATACTATTATCTTGATTTTCGAAGAAGCAATATTCAGAATAATGGCAAATCTCAAAAAAATTTGAAAACACTGCTGATCTGAGCTGTGTTAACTTGCCCTTTTCCAAAATTTATAGTTTTGTTGGCGACATTATTTCATCCCAACAAAGTACCAGTCCTAAAAAAGCATGTCGAATCTCCAATAAGGCTCCTCGAATGCTCCTAAGCCTGGATATTATTCTAGCTGTATTGACTTCCCCGGGTCCGTGGACTAAGCCGTCGTAATCCACGCCTGCGGCGAGATGTTCGGGACACGATAGACTCGCTTCAACGCGCTATCTCACAAAACTGGAGTCCTAATACTCTGGCTAGTGAAATGGTCTTACCCTCTCATACCAAACATATCCGAGAATCAGCAACCTTCATGATAATTATTTTCAAGATGACAAATTAGAAAGTAAGAAAGCAACAACTATTTATTGTAGGTAGTAACAGAAGTACCTACAACAACAAAAATAAAATCTTTGTGCTCTTGCACAATCAATTTAGACGATTTCTTCCAGACAACCTTAAGAAGGATGATGATAATTGATGGATGATATTCTCGTGTATAGTGTGCACATTGTTTGAGTTTGTCGCCTGATATCCTGAACCAAAGTAATTAATGTTCAGAGCTTTCCTGAGTTGTACCCTCTTGTATCAATAAGATGGTGTCATCATGGTGCCACTGTCATCAAACATAGCTCAGTTGGTACTGAGTCATGAATCTCGTAAGACTTTTTTGGTAGGGTTGTGGGATGGTAGTGGGTACGATGCCCGCTTCAGCCGCTTAGTAGCTCAGTGCTCAGAGTACAGGCTCTGTCTAGTTTAGGACGCCTAGGAGGTATGTGGAACATTCCACATATTCATCGATTTATATGTAACTCAATGCATTTATTGTTGATACTACCTATTATTGTCAATCTTGAAAGTAAAAAAAAATCTTTAGATTTTATACCTTCGGACTTTGATATAGGATACAGATCAACATTTGCAAGGTTTAAAATAAAACCAAGAATAATCCAACCATGATATCTGTAAGAACAAACTCATTTCTCACAGATGAAATCGTGCGCGAATTTCATATTGGCTTGGAAGTGTAGAATATCAAGGGTAAAGTTGAAACTGAAGTGGAGTGAAAATGAATTCGCAATGACTAGTGAATAGCACTACGGCCTGACTAAAGTACGGGGGTCTTTAAACCTGTTGGGACTGGATAAATCCGGTTCGAGCACGCCCGGCCACTATTGATTCGCAACCAATAGATAAGGGACCGGGCCGAGAGTATTAAATTAGCTAATGTATTGCCCCACGCTGCTTCGCCGGCATCGGAGAGGTTTGCTTAATTTATGTGAGTAGCACTGAAAAGGTGGTCGTCCGAAATATAACTGAGACGTGGGAGGCGACATAGACGAATTCTCTTTGTTTAGTTTGAAGGTTACGAGTAGCTTTTGCGCTGACAATGAGTGACAAGGAAAAGAAATTATTACTCATTTTTGATAATACAATAAATGCACCCTTATCCCCAAAGCAGTCGGCGGAAGTAATCCATTTCTGGAATAACCAACATTTTGGCTAATAAATTCTACGGACCCTTAAGTGAGATAAGTGATGAATAACTCTGGATGTTTTCCTTTACCATGGAAATAAATGTGTGAGTAAGGGGTTTTGAATCCCGCAATGGAACATGCCCTAATCAGGATTCGAACCCACGCCTCATACTAGAGATACGAACTCACTGCTAATTTATAAAATGATCCTAAACATCAAACAAAAGACCACGTGTTTTAAAAATAAAGAAAAATGCAGTTACCGATTTTTACTAAGAAAATACGTGTTACATTTGAAAATTACAAAGACTCAATGCTATTCTTCCGCTGTATCTATTTGAAAATATTTTAACACATTTTCAGAGTTCCGCCAGTCAGCTACGCTAGTCGTGCATTTGCGGAGATAGTTGTAAAAGCCAGAATAAAATAAAGCTTTCAGTTTGAAGTAGGGGCAACGTTTGCGAGAGCTCGCGTGCGGAGAACCCTATTCTCTGCGGGACCGAACACGGCGCAGACACGACCCAGTCGATGTGTTTTCTCCAATTCCTTTTCTCACCTTAACATTTCTAATTTCCGCTTAAATTCGAAATGTTAGTAGCATTTCGCAGTTCATTGGAAATGACAATTCTAATTACGAGGCTGTCGTGACTAATAATATACCCACGGTTAGAAGGCGATAAAAATAAATCTACGTCAAAGAATTTTTGATTGTTATTATACAAGGCGGAAATGTTAAGCGAGGCAGGCTAAACCGGAATCATACATCAGGACGCATGACTGTATGTCAGCGTCTTTCACACAAATTCTGCTTAATGTGTTAAAATTATTGAGAAGAAAGTTGGTGTGGTAGCTGTGAACGCAACTTTTTCCAACGTCTCTTTAGATTTAAACGTGTTCCAAGATTAAATCTCCATCAGCCATCCGAGCCCTGCGATGGAACTGAATACTTGTACATATTTAATACGTCTCTTTTACTCAACCCTCGAAAAGGGACGAGAGAGCCAATCAGGTGATTGGACAGGATTGCTTGTACAAAGGAATGGAAATTAGGTTCACTGAATCACATTGTTTGTTTCCACTTTCGGTTGTAGGACAAATAGGGCTCTTTGATTTCGCTTTGACCGTACATCCCTTTAATAAATGTTGCGAAAGTATTCGACGTATTGGCATGTTCAAAAGTTAATTATAAACAGGCCGGCTCTCTCGGGTAATTTGCTCGCTATGTAATAAAGCTGACGCTAATTTGACAGTTAATAAAACTGGGAGCGCAACTTGCTCAGGGAGGCATCGCTTCAACGGGAAACAATTTTGTTAAGTCGTGTTTATTGAAAACGTTCACAGAAAATTTAGAGTACAAATTGGTATTAAAGTGCCTCATTTTTTAAATTTTATTCGTCGTCTTGAAAAGGGAAGATCTGTCGCCAAATGAGGTGATCGTGCCTGGAGACATTGGCCAGTTGTATTTACACAAAGTCTAGTAAGGACTTTGATACTGTGTCTTAGAATTTATGATGTCACGTGATTCCCATCTTTGGCGTTTATGCTGTACTAGCGACCCGCCCTGACTTCGCACGGGTGCAATGCTTATACTAAAACCATCCTCTTAAATCACTCTATCTATTAAAAAAAACAGCATCAAAATCCGTTGCGAAGTTTTAAAGATTTAAGCATACAAAGGGACATAGGGACATAAGGACATAGGGATATAGGGACAGAGAAAGCGACTTTGTTTTATACTATGTAGTGATAGTGATATTAGACCTCTAGATTTCGCTACACATATTTTTACGAAATGCTTAATTGAAGTGACTTTTATTTCATTGTCCGTGATAAAGTACAGGATAAATATAGAAAAACTAAATAATGCGCCAGCCTCAATATAACATTAGAATAGACGACAATACGCTCCAGAAATTAGTTATGGGGATTGGGATTATGTTCCATTTTTGTGGAAACCATACATACCATACATTAGTATAAAGACTTTGCAACATAATTTGTATTTTATAATGTTTAGAGCCAAAGATTGGAATGAATGAATCTGAATCTTTTAAATTGGCTTCTGGGTGAGCATGTTTCATTGTTGATATCTCTGAGCTAGATGGAGGTCAAGAACAAGTCCATAAAAAAACGAAAATTCATCAGAAGCGAAAGGCATTGTGAAATCAACAATATAAATAAACATTTCCACAAATCCTCAAAATACCACTTTGTGGAGACATAATATTCTTGCGATGCAAAGTGGGGGAACTTCACCGAGAGACAGTAGAATTTTAAACAATTCTCAGTGGAATAGTGCGGAATGCTAAACTAAAAATCACTACTTGGACGGTCGCCAAATGTACTCACAAGCGTCCCGAGTGCAAGAGTGCTTAAGGTGGTTCCCGAGAACACAGATATTCTGCTCGAAACGAGCGCCCGTGGACGACGCATTCGCCTCGACACGGCGCTTCAGCAGTATGGAGCATGCCTGCTTAAGCTGCACGAATATCGAACAACAAACGAACGTCAAGCTACTAGAGTTCCTAATTTAATATATTTCTAAAGAAATTGAAATTTGTCATCCATTCTACAAAACTTTTTGTTATTTACAGACAACAGTGTTGTTCAAATGTT
This sequence comes from Ethmia dodecea, assembly GCA_963855545.1. Lineage (NCBI taxonomy): Eukaryota > Metazoa > Arthropoda > Insecta > Lepidoptera > Depressariidae > Ethmia > Ethmia dodecea. The sequence continues at coordinate 166,999 of OY979444.1, forward strand.
CAATCGACGCAGCATATCAATACATTAATTAGAAAAAAAATATTAGTTAAAGAACATTTCTTTAAAGGTGTTTCATAAAACACGATTGCGCTTAAAGGCTTGCGCTTAAAACATTTAAAAAATCTTACTTTTCCAGTCCAGTCGAGTAATAATTGTTAACTATGGCATTCCGGAGATGAAGAATTCCGTCCAGCCATTTGAGCTACACATAACCGAAAGACATTACCCTCTTTTTAGTGCATTCAAGCCAGTTGGGCCAGTTGGTAGTGACCCTTGCTTCTGAGTCGAAGGTCGCGGGCTCGACCCTGCCCGGGCCAACATTTGTGTGCATGAACATGTCTGTTGGCTTCATGTCTGGTCGTTTAATATTTATTTAAGTATGTCTATCAGTTGTTTAGTACCCATAGTACAGGCGCTCCCTAGTTTGGTACTAACCGTGTGTGAATTGTGTTGTACAATTTTTTATTATTATTATTTGGATAAAAATATATTCACAAATTACCTTTGAGAACAGGAGTTTAGATTTAAGAAGAACACAGTTCAGAAATTCAGCAATATACCCATATACATAACAATTATTATGAAGGCATTTTGGACTAGAAATGTATATTCCGTGCTGTGAAGTGCTCATGTAAGGACGAGTACAAGACGCAGCACAGTGACATGCAACTAATTATTTGCCCCACACAAGCTGCGAGTGCCAGAATTAATTACATGCGGCAACACCCCTGCTGATCTCATGTGCTGGAGAATTCAATGGTTACGCTCATCAAGTTCTAGGTTAATTAGAAGCCACAGAATATTCATTCTCAAACCTGTGATTATCATTTGAGTACACATCGACCTTATTCAATTCAAATACTCCTTTGAAATCGAACAATTTCTAAAGCTAAGTCTTAGGTGACGTGAATGACATCAACAACAAAGTTTTAATTGATGCCCTCGCTGTATAGGTAGGTACTTGTAGGTGTATGTGTAGGTAGGTACTTGTATTACCATCGTACTATGTTGGAGACTGGATATGAAGAGTATCTTAGACAGACTAAAAAGTGACTAAGAAATTAAGTAAATGTTCACAATATGTGTATAAGCTTAGTATGAGAAGATAACGAAGGCGTGAGAAGAAAGCAGCTAAGAATAGGTGCTATATACACAGACACAATCTCTTTGAGAAATAAATCAATGTAACGGCACTTGCAAATAAAACAGCTTTTTTTCAGACGATTTCAAAGCTAAATCAGCAAACATTGAAGTATTCATGATACTTTATAAACATAGTTAATTGGCAATGGCTCCGTCGGTTTGTGTCTATAAGTGTCTTTATTTTGGCCTTGCTGATAAAAAGTTGTAATTCTATAAAATAAGAATCCATCATAACTTTTTACTGCTACTAGGTGTTTACCATAAACAAACACATGGTGAATAGTTTTCTTTAATCCATGCTACATACGAGCAGAATAGGTAACAACATAGAATACACGTACTATAAAAGCGCATAGTTCTAAACCGCGCTATCAAAGTTCTCACAACAGTTTGTATAAATAGAATTGTGCACATCAACCATCAGAGAGCGGCCACCAATCACGATCACAACAAAAATCATTTTTAATTAGGCTTATAAATAAAAGGTTTGATATCAAATTAACGAGAATTATAATTAATGCAACAGGATTTTCAGGTACCTTTTTAGGGTTCCGTACCTCAAAAGGAAAAAACGGAACCCTTATAGGATCACTTTGTTGTCCGTCTGTCCGTCCGTCCGTCCGTCTGTCAAGACCCTTTTTCTCAGGAACGCGTGGAGGTATGAAGCTGAAATTTATATCAATTACTCAGGTCTACTGTCCCTTGAAGCTGTGAAAAAATCAAACTTCTAAGCCAACGCAATCAAAAGATACAGCCGTTTATGCCGCAAATTTTCGACACTTGCAAGGGAATCAAAACCTACAGGGTGCTTCCCGTGAACTCAGAATCTTGAAATTTGGTACGAAGCAACGTCTTATAGCATAGATAAAGGAAAAATTACGAAAACCATAAATTTGCAAGGTTGTACGGAACCCTCGGTGCGCGAGTCCGACTCGCACTTGGCCGGTTTTTTCAGCTTTGAAGCACTACCACCATTTTGAATAGCCTCTGGCGTTCAGAACTTCTTTGTATAAATTTAAAATTGAACAAAAAAATAATGTTTTGACTTTAAAAAAGAAATTCTAAATTGGATAGCATGTCTGGAGTTCAGAACAACTCGATTACTGGTCAGTAACTCTGGAGCCGGAGCACATTAGCGATTAAAAAAGAATACACGATACTTTTGTAAAGTGGTATTGGCCATCGAGTACAATATTGGATTTGAAGAAATGCTTGGCCTACTTGGCGTACACAAGCACAATTGATGTCAACAACTGCGGGCAGTGTGGAGAAGAATAGAATGTACTTTTATAAATTCAATTAATAAATACATAGAGTAAGGTCCACAGTATTTTCTATTGAACCAAATAAGTAGTATAACGGTGATAATACTTTCATATCAATTAATAGAGCTTGTAATGCTAACTTTTTACAGTGAATCCCAGTAAAATGATCTTGCATCTTGAGGAAGGACATAGGGTACGTAAGGAAAGAAAAGTCAGGGCTAAAAGCTAGTGAAACAATAAAACAAATAGAATATTTGACTCCCAACATTTACGTTTCTCGTGAAACTGCCTTAATCCAGTTTAAACTCGACAGGATTATAACTCAGAAAAAAGTTTAGTATTCGAGTCGGCTCCCGCGAAACGGACGGAATTATATTATTGAATTGGCCCATGAGAGGTCGTAACGAGAAGAAACGAGCGACCTTCCACCTTCAGCGCATTACTCCCCGTTTGCGAACTGCGAATTCGCAGCCGGAGCGCGAATTATACCGCCATTACGATATTAGGCCGAGGGATGGCCGGCCTACAGGCCGCTTTGGGAGCTCCGGAAGAAAGGGTTCAAGCCAATATTGACCGATCAGCCACTTGCACCAGCATTGGTTTCAATTCAATGAGTGCTCGTATTTTAATAAGTTTCATATCGACGTGACTTGGAGTGTTTATTAAAATTTACATATTATTCAGTTTAGACAGGGTAGTGTGTAGAATTTCAATTTTGTAGGATTTTAAGGATTTCTCATTCACATGGCGCAGTGCCTATAGCCGAATTAGCATATTGCCAATATGCAAATGAGGGCTCGGCCACTGACATGTTTGGCAGCCGCGACTGGTGGATGTAGTTCCGGGTGCAACCGCTCTCACGTTTGGGTAAGCAATCGTGACAGCGAGGAAAAGGTTTTTAAATTAATAAAGTTTTAAAAACCGTATTTATTAAGTACACTAAAATCCAGAAAGAAAAAAGAAATAAATAAAATCAGATAAACCTTATCTGGAGAATATATTGATGCTGTCACTGTCTGACACTATAGAAAGGAAAAGTGACAGGTTATTCTTCAGATAACTTTTAAGTGACTATTGAACAATCAGCCCTAAGTGTGTTAAAAATATAACTAGCTGAATGACACAGTTTGTTAACAGATCATAAACAGTTTAACGCTGCAATTTAAACTTTGTCTCAAGAATTTGGCGCTGATCTCGAATCAAATTTAGTTGGTTCTCCAGGTATATTATCAAAGCTTTCGCTGGCAGTGTACTATGTAAGTGTTCAATGAAGATTAATTTCAACATAATAATATTATTATTAATGCATGAACATTTTCTGATGAAAATATCTTAGTGTTTCATCGAGGCAATTAGGAGAGCATCAAAAGGAGTCTACAGAAACCTTTAGAGTTTTACGTGTCGACTCAAAATCGGGTCAATTTGACTGGCTTCATTCAGACGACTGAGTGTGTCTTGACACAGAAAAATATGTTTGATATTTCTAATCTCGCCCTTCGTCTTTCGTATAAAAAATAATTGGTTCATTGGCTGCCGTATAATTTAGTACATTATAATAAGTTGAGCAAATGGCCGCGTGTTTTGCTGAAGCTCCACATAATAAATTATACACTTCCATGATCAGGTACTTGCCATTTATTAGCAATCACTTTTATAAGAGCACTAGCAGGCAGGGCTCGGAAACCTCAAAAATTTTCAAACCGTTTTCGCCTAATAAACCTACGAACTTTATTATTTTGTTATTTTCGAACTAAACCTCTAACCAGTTAACAATATTTAGAAGATTTCGGTCAAAAAACCGGTATAGAACAAAAAGTATTCTTTCTTTTCCATTTGATTTATTCACCTACTATGAAGCGGGCGGCGTTTCCTAGTAGGTCCTGTTTATTCTCATTGCCGTGGGAATTTCTAAAAATCCCTTATTAGTACTCATTTACGTCATTTGAGGAATATGTGTGCAAAATTTCATGCTTCTAGACATCGAAGAGAGTTCTAGAGATCGATCAGTCAGTCAGCCAGTTAGTCAAATCAGTTTCTTTTTTAATATATTATATAGTTTTATTTCTTACTCTGTTGATAGGACTGATGGCTCTTGTGCTGTGTCAAATAAACCCTATTTATATGGATAATGGACTCGATTCTGCAAACCAGCTAAAATTCCTAATTTTAAGTTAGCTCTATTCTTTTCCACCGCTTTGGAAAGGAAAGGGACAGAAATAAGCTCCAAATTTATTTACAGAGTCACAAATGTCTATATAACAAAATTGAACCAAAAGCTGGGGTCCCACGGTCCGCTATTCTACGGATCAGCTACACTCAGCCGACGAGCACGGACGGCGACGCACCACAGGCAGGGCCGGTCCAACGGTGCGTGTCGGTGTGTGTAGATGTTTTTATGTTGTCATAATGCAAAGCGAAAGAAAGAGAGAGAAGAGCGCACCTTTGAAGTTACCGACTCACGATGGATACGGGCGCACCGCCACAGACGTTCTGTGCTATCACGGACGAGGCCGGTCCCACGGTGCGTCGTGCGAGCTGCTCTGCGTGCATCCGCGATTTTACGGACCGTGGGACCCAAGCTTAAGAACGCATTCACATCTTATTCAAATACACGTCCTTAGCAACTTTAGCAACGATGTAACAAGGTCATGGATAACAGTGACAGATAAGACATCAAATTAGTTGGTTTTTACATTTTTGACATTACTCTTTAATCTATGGTTTGTTTCTGTCCTTTTTCTTCCGTATTCTATGGAGAAGGATAGGCTAACTTTAAAGTAGGAATTTTAGCTGGTCTGCAGAATCGAGTCCAATACTTATTTATAGATAAAAATTGTCCTCCAAAGAGGAACTAGCTGTCATTATCTTCGCCGTGCAAGCTCCGCTACAAAACAAGATACACAAGACAAAAACATACCAACCATACCATACCATACAAGTAATGTTTCCACGAGCGCGTTCACGGTCGGACGTTTCAATAAAGCACTCCATAATTCAGTTTTGCGCAATCTAGAAGCTTTCTACTTGATAACAAAATAAGTTTTATATCTGAAGTTTTTCTATGTTAGAAGGTAGTGTTAAATAAACATAAATATGTTGAACTTCAAAACTATATTTTAATAACTTGTAGTTACATGTTTTCTATAATTTAAATTATTCCATCTATTTCAGCCGATACCAAAAACTTGCGGTTCGAATGCTCGCCTGTCAGCGAGCTGTTAATGTCAAACCCGCGATTCGCGTTTATAAAGACCGTTATAATTCTTAAGAGTTAGTTTTCGGAGTAAGATAGGTAGATCGCTAACAGAAGGTATTTGTAGTACCTATTACATTGTGTTTTCTTATAACAGATTGTACGAATATTCATCCGCAGACGGCTATGATTGACTGGTTGTATGGGAAAGCTGACGGCGGTGGGCATAATGTCAATGGCGCCTTCGACTGGTTCGACCTACATTCATATATCCCCATTCTTCTCATTTGCGTTATAATGCTGTGTATGGATGTTCTACACTTTAGGCGCTTCGTAGATGGAGCAACTTTTGTTTAGACAACTTTTGTTTTTGTTCGTTTTAGTTTCCTTTAAAAGTTGTCAGTTGCTACAACCAAATGACCCAGTTTCCGGTGGACGCAATTTTATGGCAATCTGTGAGCAATTTCTTGAGGGTGTGGAATCTTTCTACGCGTTGCGGTTGCCAGTTAGGAAAACCAGCAACTTTACACAACCGATACAAATTTTACAGTTGCTAGTTGCGGTAATTAGAAACTGACTTAGTCATCGATTGCAGCAACTGAAAACTGTCTTCGATCAATGAAACTCGCAACTCGAGTTGCGACATGTGAGCAGTTCCATTGAGATATATGTAAACAGCTACCTAGTTGCCAGTTGCCGTTGCTGTGATAGTTGCTCCATCTGTAAAGCCCCTTACGTGTTTCTATTGGCCATAGATCATCGGCCAGAATTACTGGATTGCCGTTGTCTATTACCAAAAGAAGACCATTCATTCTTTGCCTTTATCGTTTGGGCCTAACAAAAAATATTAAGTTTGGTATTTCACCCGACCGCACAGTGAAGATGGTAAAGTGAATCAGGTGTACATACATACATACATATAACCAAAAATTGTAAGCGCCAAACTGCAGAAGCAGTTTGTAGGCGTCGTTGTGCTAAATGGTTTGACAGATATTGAAAAGCTATATATCTAGATTTGTTGATAATTGTGGAAAACATAAGAATTGAAGGCTATATAGATTCGACGTGAACAATGGAATGAAACTAAATCTATAAGCGCTCACAGCTTAGTCCGCTGGAGTGCAGTTGCGCTGCAGTTTTCCGCCCCTCGACTCGCGCGCTCCGGCTCGAGCTAGCACTCGCGAGCAATTTAATCCAAATAACGCTCTCCACCGTGGATATAGAGTTAAATGGATAGCGCGAGTTGACTACAGAAAACGGGGAAGTACAACGATGACGTCACTACAAGATTTATTAATAGCGTAATTCATGTTCCCGTACTAGATACGATGGAAAACCTTTCTTATTTGGTGCCTAGCCTTCTATTTAAAAGCTGAGGTTGTGTATTGATAGTTATAATAATAATAATCTTTATTTCAGGCAATATTTACATTAGTGGATCTTAAATAACGTAAACAGAGGCCCATATTATATATCCTACTTCCTACTAATATTATAAATGCGAAAGTTTGTATGGATGGATGTCTGGATGTATGGATGTCTGGATGTATGGATAGATGTTTGTTCCTCTTTCACGCAAAAACTACTGAACGGATTTTGATGAAACTTTACAGTTATGTAGCTTATACATCAGAATAACACATAGGCTATATTTTATCCCCGTATTCCCACGGGAACGGGAACTACGCGGGTGAAACCGCGGGGCGCTGCTAGTACCTTATATCTGTGGTTCTGCGAGCGACGACAATCCAGTCGGAAGGGACTGCTCACATGCTGGTTGGGTTCGATTCTAGAACCACAAGTTTCGTAAACACGTATGGTTAGTTAGTAACAGTGGCTAGTAGTCACTACATACTTTGTTAGTATGTAATAAAAAAAATATAGAATGATCACAAATTGGAAATTTATAGTGTTCTTCAACAAGAGATAGATATGTTAATTAATTAAGGGTCTAGAAGACTAAGCATACAAGAACTGTCACACACTAAGCAGGAAGTCTCTTGCAATTTTATAAATTACAAATGGCTTAATCCCAAGTCGGTGCCGTTATTGTGTAAACTGCCTTACTTTGTATAATACTACCAATGTATCCGTAGCTCAATTATTTACCTTTTTAGTGATATAAAAAAACTAGTAAAAGATTTGCCGTGCCACGGAATCGGTTTTTAGTTGCTGCAACTGTTTTATCTATTGCGATAATAGAGTAGTATCTATAGTTACGAGTGTTTATCGGTGTCAAGTTTAGTCTCACGCAAATCTTAATCTTAGTGTCACGCGAATCAGCGCGTAACGCAATACGCATCTGCCACTGTTCCCAGCCCGTTCTGCAGGCGTATTCAGGGAGCTTCGATATTCGATATTGGAAAATCTGTCGAACACTTTCGAGATGGGCTGATGTTGGTGTCGAAAACTTTTGAGATGGGCTGATGTTGGTGTTGAAAACTTTTGAGATGGGCTGATGTTGGTATTGAAAACTAATGTCATATTATGTGACATAAGGATTCGGAAAATTTTCCGTGGCTGTCAGAAACGCCTAGAATAAAGTTTCCGAAGTCGATAGATTCGACATCGGAAAATTTTTCACTCGATCTAAATCGAACGGAAACGGTGTCGAGTCTCCGTGAATACCTACGCTGTTTATCTCCGCCACGTTTTGTTCCATCACAACTGTAATTGTATCTTATTATGATATTTGGAGAAATATTATAATTCATTATCCTCTAGATTATTTCATGATACTGCCGCTCTGGTAGTTTTTTACCGGAATAGACCAAGAGTAATATTTTTTGATTGAATTGCTAATTACCTACATTGTGAAGAGAATGTGAGACAAGTGCTTTGGCGCAGCCTGTAGCCTAAACCTGAAGTAAAATTTTATTAAGAGGTAAATAATTAACAGCGGTGATAGCCCTATAAACTAAAGATAAAGAAAGAGACAACTATCTGTCAAGAGTTGCACTTGAAATACGATTTGAAATTAAAGTGCGACTAAATAAAATGTAACCAATTATCTATATAATTTGTCGGCCTCAGTTTGCACGCTCTAGTAAGATATCTACTTCTTTTTATATAATTATAATATCTTTGCCCAAGAAGCATTCTATTCGTTCCTTATTACAAAATAATAACCCATGAAAAAACCAGGCTTCCCACGGCAAAGACACCGATGGCCACGCCGCCGCCCCGCTGCTGCCCCGCTGCCGCCCCGCAGCCGCACCAGCGCGGCGATTAAGTTTAATTTATGTACATAATTTGTTGAGCAAATGGCCGCGTGTTTTGCTGAAGCTCCTCATAATAAATTACACACTTCTGTGGAAAAATCCAAAAGCCAAATTTGAAACAATCATAGGAGATTATGCTCTCAAAATGTAAATGGAGGTAGGTATATCTACAAGAGGCGCAGTGCTTTAGATAATTGAAGTTTAATGCGTCGCAGACTACTGCAATTTGTATTCACATCTACTTGAAAATGAAACATGACTGAACTTCACGTTGAAGGTCTTTGAAGGAGAGGCTAACAGTGGTGGTGAAAGATGATTTTAACTCTCGTAAGAGCTGTTCATGTATTAAAATTAAATTGCAAGTATATACACATTGATCAAAACACTTCTAAAATGTATTTATATTTTAATTTCAAAATTATAAGAAAGTAAATAAATAAAATGAATAAATGCAATACAAATGCGCTCGCTAAGAAGCACAGTGGAAGAAAGGAATACTCAGGTGGTTTTGACATATTGAGCAGATGGATGAAAGGCGTCTAACGAGGCAAATATACAAGAGGATTGTGAGTGGCCGAATCAGATGCCAGATACATCGATCAGATCGGCGAGGGATATCGAAAAAACCCAGATAAAGAGTACCCGAAACCGACGAGCATGTTTGGACCGGGTGATGGATGTAAATGAAGCTCGAGAAGTGTGCCAGATTCGTAGCAGGTGGTCTATTGTCTACCTAGGTATCCTGAAAAGGGCGTGAGCCTAGAGGAAATACGATAAAATGCGAGGCATGGACATTTTTGAGTTGCATCAAGAAGTCACAGCCAAGTCTTCAGCAAAAGATCTATCATTTTGATAACCAAAGGAGGGATGCAGAAATTGTTGAAGACACTGAATTTTTGTGCATGATCTCTGAAGCAGAGCCATTTGACTATAATCACTACATAGTATAAAATAAAGTCGCTTTCTCTGTCCCTATATCCCTATGTCCTTATATCCCTATCGGATTTTGATGCGTTTTTTTTAATGGATAGAGTGATTCAAGAGGAAGGTTTTAGTGTTAGCATTGCACCCGTGCGAAGCCGGGGCGGGTGGCTAGTTAGAGTATAAAATAAAGACTTGAAAACTAAATTATTTGTCATTGGTAAATTGCAAAATGTGGTAAAAAATCTAGGTAGGAGAAGATTACACACTAAAAACAGTAGGTACACTACACAAAACGGCAATTTCGTAGGTAAGGACCGAATAGTATATCAAAGTATCATTTGATTGTAGCCTGCCCCGGTTGTTTCTGCTCGGCGAGGCACGTAGCGATCCCAGATATTCTCGGAAATATGGCCATCGCTCTGGGTGGAGAATTTCGCGTATGCATTTATATCCTTACCAGCAGAGTTTCAGAATACTATTGTAAATGCAAGTCATGCCCCGTTCAAACCACCAGTGGCGAATGTCAAGCGGTAGGAGTATTTTAGGGGATGTTTGCAATGCAACAGATAGGTACTCAAGAGTTTCTGAGGGCCTGGTCAAGTGGCTTTCTAAAACGTAAATGGCATATGTTTGGCTCCCATCCATTAAATTTGGATCCAGTAAAAATTAACATTAATAAGTATAGTCAAGTCACATTATTTAAGCACGTCTGGCTGTACATGATGGTGTGTTAGTACCTACGTTGATGTATGGCAGTGAGTGTTGGGTATGGCAGAAGAAGCACGAAAGCAGAATAAATGCAGTCGAAATGCGTTCATTATGAAGCATTAGTGGAGTAAGATTGATAGATAGAGTGAAAAATAGTGCACGGAAAAAAAAATATGGTTACCCTAACGATATTTCGGTTGTTTCTACCATTTTTTCTGGTACTATATGTGACAACTCTACAAATAGTTAACTCTACTATACACTTCTTGTAAAAACATAATAGTATAGACAACTATGTGTGTAGTATTTACAACAATGTGTATAGTACGCATTACGATTTAAATTGTATCCCTTACCAAAAATATTGTTATCTATATCATACTGTCTTGTAACGTCTACTATATAACTTTGTTCCATCTACATTGCTTTGTAGTATTTACTATATTAGATTGTAGTCTTTACTATATTATTTTGTAGTGTCTACAATACTATTTATTGTTGCGTGTACTATAATGTTTTGTGATACTTACTCTTCATTTATTGTAAAATATTTTAAGTCAACTTTATTAATATAATTGTTTATGCTTTTCATATCAAAATATTAATTAGTACATAATCTTCTACACGAAATAAAAATTATTTTAGCATATGCAATTATATAATATTATAAAGTCAACTTAAAATGTTTTACAATAAATGAAGAGTAAAAATTACAAAACCAGAAAAGTATCAGAAAACAGATTGCTCATCATTTTGGGAAACTTAGTTCTAATAAATAAAAACATTGAAAATTATATCTAAAATATTATTAATCAGTTTTACATGTAGCACTTAACAGTATACCGAATTATTATGAAGTGCTAGTTTGAATAAAATACCACATACAAAAATAAAAGTTACTATGTTTAATTAACATAGGAGATTTTTGAACAAATCTTGGTATCTTGGTATTCGCTTGGTTATCAGCACATCGGGGTCATCTGACAATAGATCTTGCACGATAATATTGCAAATTTGCCTTCTGCTGTAGTTAGACAACAGTCCTTCTTCTTTGTGCAACTTCAGCAAATTTTTGCCCTGTGCAGATTTGCTTAATATGCCCAGCAGTGGCTGAAACCAAATGAAATAGATTAAACATTAAGGTACACAACAATTACCGTACCCTGGAGCTCTACACGTGAGCTGGCGTTGCTCAATGAGTGACGACTTGTGGCAGGCTTACGTATGTCCTACACAACTAAACACAGACAGAATGGTATTATTTGGGAGCAAAATGGTTTTTACAGTTGTTGACACTTTCACGTAAAATTTTAAATTAGAGGTCAGCATTCAACTAGATTGTATTGCAACGCCTACAACTTTTATTGTATTTTTGTACAAAATTATCGCACAGTTATCATTTTTTTAGTTAAATTTACTAAATAAATCATTAACATTTTAATACATTGCCAACTAGATGTATTGCAACGCCTACAAAATTAGTTGTAATGCTTTAGACAAGTATTGTAATGTACACATTATTTTAGTAAAAAACAAAAAAAAATCATTAACGTTAGAATACTTTTGTACAGCATTGATATAAAATTAAAGAAAATATAAAAATTCAAATTAAAACAAGCGACAAGAACTAAATCCACACATCTTTTAAATAAAACCTTGTGTCTAATCATTGTCTAAAACATTTGAAGTCATTAAGCTTATTTTGATTTTACTGCAAATGTGTATTTTCTGTAATAAAAGTAGGTTTCTGCCTATTTATTTTCGGCGTCATTTGGCAAGGTGCTGGGAATGATTAGTTACTGTCCGGTAGGTAAGGGGCATTTGTTAATAGGTAAATTATATGATGCTCAGTCAGACTTCAGTTCCTATTTGTAAAAAACATTTAATAAGCCGAGCAAACACAAACTTACCTTTAAAAATTTCAATGTATTCAGATAAGTGCCACTCTGTCAGTATTTTGGCGAGTGTCCTCGTCCATTATATTTTCACAAAATCAAATTATTCACACGTAGAACGAATAGGTATACGAGCATATTATTTATACAAAACAAAAAAATCAAGCACAAACTGCAAACTAATCGTATCAGCGCCATAATGCCGGTAGACGCGGACTCGACTAGCCGCAGGGACGCGCGGGGGGGCGGTATCCCTCCCTCCCGTGCCCCACGCCCAGCTGCCTGCCACACACATAATCTCATTCGTTGAGAGAACGATGCATATTGTAAACACAACGATATTATTGCAACTATTACTTGCCTAATTGTTAATAAAACATTTTTATAGTAACCCTTACAATGTTGCAAGTTACTAGAAATGAATATTGCCCGTTACAAACAAATTGTCACTGTTACACAAAAGATACTTGGTGATACGAAAAAAATCTTAAGGTCAACAGAAAAATTGTTAGGAGAACTAATTTCCATTTACTACACATTCTGGTACTATTGTAAGAATATTTTTTTTCCGTGTGTGATCCGAGAGCGTTGCGCCTTGAAAGATGATATAGTGACTAGGATTGAAAGAGGAATGCTCAGGTGGTTTGGTCACATTGAGCGGATGAATGAAAGTCGTCTAACGAGACAAATATACAAGGGTGTTGTGAATGGGCGAGTCGGTAGAGGACGACCTAGGCGTACCTACATCGACCAGATCGGCGATGTGTTGAAGAAAAGCCAGATAAAGAGTACCCGAAACCGACGAGCATGCATGAGCCGTTTGATGGATGTGGAGGAAGCGCGTGAGATCTGCCAGGTTCGTAGCAAGTGGCGGTCTGTTGTCTCTGCCTACCCCAATGGGAAATAGGCGTGAGATTATGTATGTATGTATGTATGTAAGTATAGTCACTGACCTATTGGTAGTGTTACAACGAAAGCCTGCAAATGAAACTTTCTCTAGCCAGTTGGCTATATATAGAAGTTTGAAGTAATAAACCATACTAATTTCAAACTTAAATTACTTTTTCAAACTTAAATTATTTAAAAAAATTATTTAGTTAAATTATTTAGTTAAATTATTTAGTTAAATTATTTAGTTAAATTATTTAGTTAAATTATTTAGTTAAATTATTTAGTTAAATTATTTAGTTAAATTATTTAGTTAAATTACTTAGTCCTGCATAAACACAATTGTTAATTCATTCATTCTTTCTTTATGTCACTTTTTCGTACATACGACTATAAAAAAGCTTTTAAAATTATATCTAACACTACTAACCCTCGCCTAGTTGTTATTAAGCTGTATGAGCATACATAGTTAGAGTTTTGGTTTAGTTTGTAACTACTCCTTATTGTACTACTTTCTGCGACTACAACTTGTTTTGTGTGCCAAAGTTAAATAAATAAATAAACGCAAAAATTTATGAGGATGGACGGATGGATTTGTTACACATTCTTATGTTCTTCTAAACCAACGGATTTTGATGAAACTTTACATGAATATAGACATTTTACATTTGAATAACATAAGCGTAAAGCTATCGTACTACATAATTATACTTGAATTTTTTTATTACTTATTTACGTTACTGCTACTTGTACAAAGATTTTTACCTCTTCGAAGTTCGATGATAGGAAGATGTATAGATCTTTTTACGTCTCAATGATGCAAAAAACCGAAGCAAATGCATGCCGCTAACGAATATGCACTTATAAGTATTACCACTTAACTTGACAGACCACTTGCATTGCCACTGCATGTGAACGGGGCTTAGAGATAAATGCAAATATGGAGAACAGCAAGTTTACAGTTTATGCACAAACACATTACAGGCAATGTATGGAATGGCTGGTATTTGACAGAGATCATGAAAATTACGCATTTAATCTGTTGTATCACTATTTACGAACAATGTATCATTGGAACAATAAACTGATTTACATTTGCATAAAGCTATTTCCTAGGATTGAAACAAACAAAGCACAAAAAATGTGGTCACGTAAAGCCAAGGCTCCAAGTTATCTGCAAAGGAAATTCAATAAAAATGCAGCCAACAAAAAGCGGTATCTGAAAGTTGTAACTGCATTCGGACATGAAACAGAGTGGATCGCGGCTCCCCACCGAGGCCGCTCGAAATCGTGTTTGCCCGGCACTGCACCGTCCACTGGGATCAAAATGGCGATCCTAAATTAAATAACCCCCCTGTATATGCACTCCGATCCACTTTGAGCTGAAAGTCTAGCGAATTATACAGCCATAACTCCATTTAGACGTACAAAGCGTTTTATCAACCAATTCCTGCAACATCATTTTGACAGTTATTTAATTCGCGGATTCAACGAAGCCGAACACGTAATCCTTTGTTAACACAGCTAACACGATTAGCATCAGTTAAATCAATTTGCGTACACGGCATTCCCTATTGCCATTGATTAAGTGCCCTGGCCAGACAACGCGGCCGAAATATCGGAAGGCGAACTTCCAACTAATTCCCAGTTGGAATTAAAGTCTAATTAAATCGGAAATCGGGATGCGAGTGCCGTCGCTGACGTGAAATCGATAAATCAAGCAAGCAGATGGGATTCTATTCAACGAATATTTGGTTCTGTGAGACAGTTAGGGAATATTGTTAACAAATTTTGTAAAATATAAATAATCTCACGTCTTATATCCCCAAGGGGGTAGGCAGAGGTATTCCACTTCTAGATATACCCACTTTTAACGAGATATTCTTTGGACCCCTAAACGTGACAGGTGGTGAGCCCATTGCCGGACCGGATTTTTTTTACACATATCTCAGAATTAATTCTGGGACCTGCGGGTTTTCTCACGATGTTTTCCTTCATTGTCGAGCTATTGATAAATATGTACGTAAGTTTTGAAAAACTCATTGGTACATGCCAGGATTTGAACCCGAGCCTCACTGATTTTCATCATGTGAAGCAGGCTCTCTAACCGTAAGGCTCTCACTGCTTTTACTAATTCTGAATATTACACACTTTGAGAAAAAAAAAAACGATTTCAACTTACCTTGTCGCGTAGCTCGCCTCTCGCGGCAGATTCAATTGATGAATTGAGAGGCGAGAAAAGGTTGGGTAAACACAAAGAGATTTAAATATAATAGGGCATAGAGGGGGCATTGGGAATATTTTCATACAAAACTTTGAAGCCTAAGCGTCATGTCCTTGTCATGTCAGTTAGTATGAACGCGAGCTGTCATTCGGTCGAAATTGTACTAGACTTATTGCAGTTGGAATAACTTTTGACTTAAAATTTTCCTCGCTTTGTCCCGTCTGTGCCTTATTATATTATAGTAATCTCTTTGGGTAAATCATAGGCAACAGATAATCACATCACCACGTTTTATTAATTGGTACCTATTTCACTGTCATAGATTTAATAATCTAAAATAAAAAACCCGGATGGGTTTTTATAGACATGGTCTCATGTCAATAGATATGAATCTATTCTAATATTATAAAAAGGAAAGATTTGTGTTTTTTTTTGTACCTATAGTATGTTTGTTACGCATTAACTCAAAAACTACTGAACAGATTTTAAAAATTCTTTTACCAATGGGATACTAGAATATTCCTGAATATCATAGGCTATGTTACTGTATTCTCAACGGAACGGGAACTACGTGGGTGAAACCGCGCAGAAGCACTAGTGTTCAGAAAATTAAAACAATCAAAGAAAAATATGCAGCGGAATAGCAAACATCAATGATTGCAGGACAAGGAAAGCTTTTCGCAGTTCAAAATAAACACAGACAAATTACACCATGATATGCATGCAATGCATTGCATATTGGCAAGTTGCTCCTTCAAATATTGGAAAATCGATTCACCCATCAATCGGCAACAAGCGCTTCGTTTTAAAATTCACTAATAATTTCAATTCAATTCATGTATTTTACGATTGCGAGTCTCATTTATATTACAGTAAAATTAAGAATCCTATGTCAACGTTACAGTAATAATACAATAACACAATGTAAAAAAAAAAAAAAAATTTATCACTAGCTTGACGGTGAAGGAAAACATCGTGAGGAAACCCGCAGGTCTCAGAATTAATTCTGAGACATGTGTAAACAGACCCGGCCCGGCGATGGGCTCACCACCTACTCGTATCACGTTAAGGGGTCCAATATATCTCGTGAAATGTGGGTATATCCAGTAATGGAATACCTCTGCCTACCCCCTCGGGGATAAAAGGCGTGAGATTATATTATTATTATTATGATATAAAAAAAAACGGCCAAGTGCGAGTCGGACTCGCGCACCGAGGGTTCCGTACAACCTTGCAAATTTATGGTTTTCGTAATTTTTCCTTTATCTATGCTATAAGACGTTGCTTCGTACCAAATTTCAAGATTCTGAGTTCACGGGAAGCACCCTGTAGGTTTTGATTCCCTTGCAAGTGTCGAAAATTTGCGGCATAAACGGCTGTATCTTTTGATTGCGTTGGCTTAGAAGTTTGATTTTTTCACAGCTTCAAGGGACAGTAGACCTGAGTAATTGATATAAATTTCAGCTTCATACCTCCACGCGTTCCTGAGAAAAAGGGTCTTGACAGACGGACGGACGGACGGACAGACGGACAACAAAGTGATCCTATAAGGGTTCCGTTTTTTCCTTTTGAGGTACGGAACCCTAAAAAGTTAAGTTATTGAAAATACTGAATTTTATTTAAGTACATTGTTTTTTTTACATTTATTGTAAAACAGCACAGAAGTCCACTTTGGCTTGGTGTACACGCCGCTGTCCGGCACGCATGCAGCTGTTGCATACAATTTTGTTGCCGTCCCTTTGTCGCCGCTCTCTCCGCTTTGTCTGCACAACTCGGCTTTTAAAGGTATATGGCTATATTACTCCCCAGTAATTTCGTTACATCTGTACTCTGTACTACGGAAACTACGTTGTTTAGCTTTCTACATGATAAGTATCTTTTATAAGTTAACTCTGTTGCTGAACACATATTTTTATGGTGATTGACTATTAACCTTAGTTATTTAAAATCTCAAAATAAACCTAACAGAAATGTTTTCATTCCATTTATTGAGATTTATCGCAGCTATACTACCGCTTCGAAAAGTGTTATAGCTGAGAAGAAGCGGCTATATCAATGGATGTAGAATCACGTAAGACCTGCCAAGTTAGTAGCAAGAGGCAGTCTATTGTCTCTGTCTACGCCAATGGGAAGTAGGCGTGGTAACAATTGATTAAAAGAATATTGTGTTGAGGAGTTTCTTGCCCCGCTTCTTCTCCTCAACCATACATGCTGAAGCGGTGGAGTTGAAATGACGTTCAATAAGTGGACTTGTAAGTTCCTATTTTGAATAAACCATTTGACTTTGAATTTTGACTTGGCGTGAGATTATGTATGTATGTAAGCGGCGACATACTCCACCACAACTCGAAATATATACGACGACGCGACACAATTTTTAAGAACAAATGAAAATTGTTTCAATAATGCTTAACAAGTATGATGAAACTCATGTGAACTTCAATAAAAATTAATTTTCGAAACAACACTCTCGCTAGAAGTAGAAAGCTAAGGTAATGAATATTAAAAAACTTTTGAACTCTGTTACAAAACCGCTCAGCGTCAGTGGGCTTTCGCTCCAGGTAAGCGAGCGATTAATTTGTATTCCGTCAATACACTCACCCCTGACCTTATTACGCGAAAGAAAATTGATATTTATTTCTTTGACTCCTAATTTGGGAAACAAGGATTTTAGTAAGATAAAACATCTACTTTCATCTAACAACAAGTTATTTTGAATTAACCAATTGGAAAAAGAATGATATCTATTATTAGATCTCAAGAGTAGAATCGTAGAATCTATAATTAATATAATAATATTATGTTGCGACTTGCGAACTCTGTATATGTTTTCTTTCTTTAAAAAACGCTGACGGGTTCATAATGTTCTTTTTCTCTGATTTTACCGAATATAGTTTTAATTTTAAGATGTATATTTTCAAATTTTATATTTCCTTCGGAGCTGATAATAACATTAAATACCTCCCACAGTCAAGTTTCTTTTAATATCAGTTTTAAACAATTCTATGCTATAATAGATTTTCATACTAGGACTTATACGAGAAGTTGTGGCAAACGCCAGGTCAACGAAGGAAATTTTCTTTTGCCTCTCAGCTAGGCGACTGCAAAAGTCAAACTCAAAAGTCAAAATAATTTATTTTCAATAGGTACAAAAATATACTTAGAAAGGTCAATAGTCTTATAACAAGGCACCCTAAACTCGTCTATGAAGATTGGCTAAATGTAAACAGAAGACCATCTCCACCGACGAGTTGCTGGTTCAAAATGCAGTACCTCGAGAATAACCAGAAAGAAACTCAAGGGCAGCTCTTTTTAAAATCTCGTTGCACCGGACAGTGTATAAGTTTAACAAAAAATCCTACGATTATTTTCTTCTGCCGAATTAAGAGCATCTCTTTGTAACACACGTCTCAGTTCGTCTTCAAAAAGCCCGTCTTCAACATCTCGTCTAATTACCCAATCATCGGTACTAATTATTATTACAGTGTTTAGTAATAGGAGTAATATTAGTTATCGGTGTAATAGGCCCAAAATTCTGAGGCAGCGGCACACGACCGCTCTCGCAAAATTGTAAATCCAATTAGACAAAATGAAAGTTTAATTAAATTAAGTTTGTTTATTTTCGCTTTTCGCGAAACATTTGAAAGAGCAGTTGTTACATTTAAATTATTTCGACTGTTATTTAGGTCAGCCTTATTTTTATTTAATATTCTGTTAACGAATTATACCCTGTGTTGTGAACACAAAGTTAATTTTCAGTCTGTTTATTATGTGATAAAGTCCAATATCGATCACTTCAAAAATTTAAACATTTTCCACGATGGAATAATTTTAAAAATCAGTAAACGTTAAAATTTTCGTCCGCATCAATGGAAGTTGTGAAATTAAATCTCTTTCCGATTTCCAAATAATTACACGATGAAAGTGTTTTTATTAATTTGAACATTCAGCGGCGTCACATTTATACATCATCACCAATTAATTGGCATATTTTCCGTAGCTGGCAGATAACAGCGCAATATTTATTTATTTATTTAACTTCATGTACCAAGAAAATGTACACATGGCGAACTTAATGCTAGAGACATTATCTACCAGTCAACCATCAGGCTAAGCAGAAATCATTTATCTATGTTATTTTAAACCAGGTCAATTGTAATCTACACTAATTTTACAAGGAGGGAAGATTTCTATTTTTGTATTGTTTGTAACGAATAAACTCAAAAACTACTGGACCGATTTCAGAAATTCTTTCAACTTTAGAATTCTACTTTATCTCTGAGTAAGGAGCGTGCTCTTTAACCACAGGCCTTTCACTGCTCCATCAAACTGCCTCTAAATAAATAAAGATAAAAAACAAGCGTTTGATTAACCATGCAATCGTCAGATAATATATTTTACATTATATGTAGCAGCAAACAATATTCACACATACATGCATATAAACAAAATGAAAAGCTAAAAATTGGCATTTGATAAAAATATTGAGTCAAAAAGTATTAGATTGGAAATGAAATCTGTGGGGATTGTGATTTATGTAACGGAGGTGGAATTTGAAACAAATGAAAACAATAAAATTTACATTCAACAATTTAATTAACACAGCTGTCAAATGAGTTACATAGCAAAATGGGGAAATCATTGCTAATTGGGTAGACAGAACTTCCATTGCAAAACGGAATGAGATGTACTATTACAGGAAAACAAAGCGGGCTTGCTCGTAGCTTAAAAATGAATATTGGCCTTTTGCAACAAGATATCTAAGAGATATAGAAAGTGCGGGGAGTAACAAAGATAGTAGATGGAAATGAAGACATTGTCTGATTTCCAATTGAATTAAATAAACGAGTATTTACTTTGTGCTGGATCCGACTCGGATGCCGGGTGGTGGGAGGCGGATCAGAGATAGCACTTGATTAAACAAATCCAGTTATTTATTTCTTTCTGCAAAATCTACACCTAGAGCTAAATGAATTGATGAAGCAGGAAGAGAATCCAAGGCGAAGATTCAATTGTTTAATCCTTGAATTAGAATTGAGGAAAAAGATACTTCTTACTCTACTTAGTAGGATTTTTTTCACTCAAGCGGTTTTTATTTCGTTTCTAAAAATCCTTTCAAATTAAGTGCAAAGGGTAGGTAATAGTACATTATGATATAAGTGCGGTAGGTTGAAAATTACAGCCGAGGCGATATTGCTAGCCCGAGCCGTAGGCGAGGGTTACAAGTAAGCAGAGGCTGTAATTGTCAAAGCGCACGTATGTCATACGACGTTTTATAACACATTTGCGAGGAAATAAAATAAAACTCCGACTATGGTAAACGAATAAAAACAATACAGCGTTAAGAAAAAGCGCGCGGCGCGCATCATCATTTTTTTTAGGAAAAGGCACAAAAAACAGCCAGTACTTATTACTAATAAAGTAAAATAATATTTTTGTGTTTTTGTTACAGATTGGTTGTAATTTACTGTCAAAATTAATTAAAATAAATAATTATGTACATAAATATTTCTTTAATATATTTTATTTCCCAAAGTTAATTTTAATCATAAAATGTTGACAACTTTTTTGACATAAAAACTCTTTGCTGAGATTTTAAAAAGTACCGTTCGTTTTAAGACGGAGCATCTTGATAAACCGTGCGTTGTACTTTACACTTACCGCACTTGGGCGTAATAAGATAGGTAACGATATTAAAATTGGTGAAATAAGACACCTTTTACGAGCAAATGTGTTATAAAAATATGTAAAAGAAATAGAATTTTCATAAATAAAGAAAAAATATAGATTTTTTTTTCAGTTTTTTTCCTAACATAGTACAAATATTATTTTGTAAACATGCTTTGCATAAACCCTCAATGTCGCACTATAACGCCATTAAGTGTCGGCTGCTTTTGAGTTTTTCGCTCGCAATTTTTTATTGGGTAGTGTGCGCATATATTGTTGTACAGCGTGTTAGTTTGTTTAAAATTTTTGTAATAATCGATGTGATTTAATAAAAATCAATGCAGAAAATAGTTTCTTGTGTTTTTTATCTACCCTTCAAATATTTACACTTAATTTAAAACGACCATGTACATTTATATACGTTTTATAAATACATATTACAAATTAATGAATATTCTCTCTGGATTATCCATGACGGGTTCGCACTTTATTAAACCAACAGGAGACGCGTCACGCGCACTAGTTTCTTTACAAAAAAGTCTGCCAATTTCTGCGGGGGGGACGAGGAAACAATCACAAATAATGTTAAAACAAACGCATTTTTTGATAAAACAATTAAACACTAGCTTGAACTAGGTGCACACAAATACATTCACCAATACAAGCACTCCGTGAACTCAAACAAACTAGTTGTATTTAACCGGTGTGCTCAAAGACCGACACGTTTTTTTGGCAGAGGGGAACGCCTGTCAGTGGCGTCTCCGGTTGGTTTAATTGGTTTAATACTCAAAGGGTTCGCAGAGGTTGGGGACATAGAGATACTCATTTATCAGTGTACTATTAGAACCCTTTAATATGGTAGTGACAGTTGAGGTTGGCTATTACACATGCCTCCGAAACAATTGTGGGCGTGGGGTCTGCATGTGTTCTCAAGACTTAGACTTACCTTCACCGTGGAACAGCCATAAATATCATATATTACGTCAGTTTTGAAAACACTTAAGTATACCTAAACTAGCTTTTACCCGCGGCTTCGCTCGCGCACGTTTATTTCATCCCCTTAGGGGTTGCCTACACTGTTTAAGCAATCTACGTGCAAAATTTCAAGTCTAGACAAAGCGGCTTAGACTGTGCGTTGATATATCACCAATCAGTCATTCAGTTTATCATTTTATATACTTAGAAGATGCATCCCTTGATCCGAATCAAATCCGGGCCTCATGGTTATCACTACACTATGGATATGCTGAAATTTGAGTTATTGGCACTTCCAACTAAGTTATTTCGCCAAGAAGTGCAGACAATCTTCTGAGCTCCCGCCAAACGCTAGCCCAGACTCCGCCTCGCAAGACGTAATGAAACTCCAACACGTCATATCAGAAATTTATGACTTGCCAGAATTTCATATTAAAAATCTCCATGAATTTCCCTAGGGCACCGAGAGCCTCCGCCGGCCAGTGCAGCGCGACGGACGCCACTTTACGACCGAATTAAAACGGCGAGTGACTTACGACGTTATAACGTCTGACGTCTGACGTCGCACCTGACGTGCGTGGCGTCAGCGGATTACGATCGGATGCTGGTATTCCCTCGTAGCTTTGAAGCTGGCAATTATTCAGCGGAAATTTGCTGAGAGATGGGCTTAATAATACACAGGATGCTTGATATAACCGACTATTATAGCTACGCTGCCGGTTTTCAAGTCGATGTAATCATGAAACTGGATTTAATCGACTGTGTGAGCGTTACTACAGGGAGATAACTATCTTCGTCTATCTGCCTTAAGTTTCATGAGCTTCAATAGCTATGTTGTCGAAAGTGTGATATGTATGTATCAACGCAAACAAAATAGCAAACCTCAACATATTATTTAAAATGAGTACGACTGATAGAAATAAATAAATAATGACAGTAGTCCAAATGAGAGACTCTGATAAATAAAATTGATTTACGGTATCCGGCGAGATAAAAAAAATACATAAAATTATAAAATTTCATGTGTAAATAGACCCGGTCCGGCGATGGGCTCACCACCTATCACGTTTAGGGGTCCAATGTATCTCGTGAAATGTGGGTATATCCAGTAATGGAATACCTCTGCCTACCACTTGGGGATGAAAGGCGTGAGATTATATTTTAATATATTATATATATATAATTTCTTTTTTTATTTCAGACTCTTCGACAAAAGCAAAACGTATAAAATCGGACGACTGTTCATGCAAAAACGGTGTATAATATTAGGAAACTTAGTATAGAATTGAGTAAGTAGTTTTAGGGTACGCACACCGCTGGCCGTGGCCGCGAGTGCGCCGGACCGAGCCCAAACTAAAAGGGACAATGTAAAAACAGAAAGTTTCGGCGCCAACTTCGCCGATGTCGGTATCAATATTGAATTACGGTAACTTGTCAATTTCGGGGGCGTTGAGGAAACTATAGGGTTCGGGCCTCGTCCGGAAAAATAACCAACTTTACTAGTATTTGGGGCAATCGGATTACGCACCTATGCGAAACTCTGTGAAAGTAAACTAATAGCGAAACACATTACGTTGGTGCGATATTACTTCACTACTATATGGGACGCCACGTATAGTAAGTCTGGTCATGGTCACGCATACACTGTATGAATTTGAAATTCTTCTGTATTTGTTGTTATAATCAATAGACTGCAAGAGCGGGACTCAGCAAATATTGACAGTTAGGAAAAAATAGTATGTTACACACCTAGCGAAGTAAAATAAGAAAGAAGAAAGAAAGAAAGAAAGAAAAGTGTTTATTTGGCACCTATTAAAATTAAAATATTACAAAATAACTTAAAACTTAAAAAACTAGGTACCAAAAGGGTGGCCACTCAGCATAATGTCGTGGCTCGACGCGAGTAGCGCAGAGCCAGCGACGCTGGTATTCTGTGGACACCCAGGGCGCGCATCTGCACCATAAGAAATGTCTCAGACCACATGTGATCTGAGGCTTTTTCATTTACTTCCCGAGGTGTGTATAATTTTTTTCTTATCGACGGAGGCGGAAAGCGGCAACTTTGTTTAGCGTAGCGGTCCGAAATTTGCCGCTTTCCGCCCGGAGAGATGAAAACAAAATTACATAGCTAAGGGGATAATTAACAATTATAAACAAAGATGCATTACATAAGAATAAAATTACCTAAAAGAAGAAACTTAAAACGCTGAAATAGTTTTTAGAATGAAGCATAGTGAATGTGAACTATATCTGGGTCTTTAAAGAATCTTTAACTAAACACATTCAAATGACATTATTGATTCAAATTTCATAAAACATCTAACATCTAATAATGTGACCATAAATAACAATTAATGTAAGACTGTACTTTACATAAACCCATAACAATAATTAATAAGTATAATTCAAAACTTTGCGATAAATAGAATCATTAAGGGAATTCAGAGTATTATCGAGGCTATTACCTTTAATATTGCGGAAGCTACGCCTTGCAAATGAGTTATTTGGGAAAACCCGGGCGTAATCACCGTTGGATATATACGAGCCTACGCTATAGTGTGTGATGTCTATAATGACTTAAAATGTCTGCATTACGTCACTTGTTGTCAGCCAAATGGAGATGTTACTCGCACTTTAGTACTGCGAGTCTCACTTCGCGAAGCGACTGCGAAAGTGGGTTTGTTTTACGTTTTCACGGCTAAACCGGTTTCTGAGTGTAATTTTCAAATACATACAGAAATAAAAATACATTATCATCTTACATTGATCTTTTGGAATAGTAATACACAATAGTTCCAAGATGACGCGGCAGCCTATAGTTCACGTAACTGTCCAGGACTTATTTAATTTACTTACATTAGCAAACACACTAAATATACTACATATAGAATAATTAGAGAAACAAATAATTTCAATAACTCCAAAGGTTTATAACAGAGAAGCGGTACTTCAGTTTAGAAAGGATAAAGAACATGAAGGGATTATCAAGGATAATAGGCAATCCCGTTGTGTCGCCTTCAGGCCAGATGGGATGACGATCTGCGAAAGGCTGCAGGCTGATGCTGGATGCGGAAGGCTGAAGACAGGGCGCTATGGCGATAATTAGGGGAGGCCTATGACAAATATAGGCTGATGATGATGATGATTTAAGATAGTTGACGAGAGGAAACATCCATTGACGTATAACTTTACTTCTTATCCTTTATTATTTAACATTTATTTATATATTTATTTAACTTCATGTACCTATATAATTGTACACATGGTAAAGTTCATGTTTAAAGGCATTATCTACCAGTCTACCATCAAATTAAGCACAACATTTTTTGGGGAATTTGCCGTAAATATCATAATAAAAACAATTAATAAAATATAATACCTACTCGCCTTACAGTCAATCCAACTTATAATATTCCTTTTGGTCTACAACCCTTTGATGACTAACAACAAAGTCCAATAAAAAACAAGATTCTGGTCGATTTTAACGAAGTGGAATTATTTTGTTTCTGCGAAATGTTTTCCATTAAACATGGACTTCCCTTTCTGTAGAGGCCGTCACTTTTAACTTCAGAAAATGACTCGTATTTACAAAAAGCCCGTTGAGGCGTTATTGTACCTACGAACGGCGGAAATGCTTCTCTTTAAAACATCTCGGCGTGTTTTGTAAAGGAGGATTGTCAAGTTACATTTCATCCGGTTTTTTGGTCTCGTTTTATTTACGGATTTGTGTTTAAGAATTATCCTCCCTGGAGCACTTTTGATTGTTTTTTTTTGTCAGAAAAGTTGAATAAAAATGGATTAATGGATTTAAGATCGTGCTCTTCCTGCCGTGCTGATGAAGGTTGTTGTGCAAAATTAGATCGAAATATTCACTTCATTTCAATTACTTTAACTGATTGTGTTTTGTGGAACAGAGATCATTGGACCTTGGATTCGGTTCGGTTCGGACCTTCGTGTGACCAAGGCTTCTGGTATCTAGAAAGCTAACAAATCAGCTTAGCTATAAATATAAAAAAGAAACAATAAATTAATGTTAATTATGAATAGATCGACGGTGAAGGAAAACATCACGGGGAAACGTGGTCTCAGAATTATTCTGAGGCATGTGTAAAAGACCTGGTCCGGCGATGGGCTCGAGGTCAAATATACTCGTGAATAGTGGGTATTTCCAGAAACTCAATACCTCTGCCTACCCACTCGAGGATAAAAGGCGTGAGACTATTTTATTTATAGATAGAGGATCTGAAAGAATAACGTTTGGAATAAGTTTGATATTCAACCACTTACTTACGCAATCACTCGTGTAGACTTTTTAAATATACTTACACGATTTATTTTTCTCAAATTCTGTCCACGACTTTATCCGTTAGAAAAAAGTAACTTCCTAAAGATGCAAGTTCTTTTCCAGTCAAAATTCTCCAAGATCAGTTCACCGGTTCACCATTGTTCCACTGCTGAGCAAAGACCTATTCTTCTTCCCTCCATTTATCCCTATCCTGTGCCTCCCCCGGCCATGTCTTTCCGAAGGCGTCCAGTTCATCCCGTCATCTGCTTCTTGGTCTGCCTCGACAACGACGGCCGGTCGTTGGGACCCAGTTGGTGCAGATTCTAGAGATAAATATTTGTAACCATATTTTTCCTCTCTGTTCGCTGACCGCTGTCCTATGACACCTCTGTGACACTCGTAAGCTCCAACAATAACAAAACTTTTCCCAAATTTGTGGAACGCGTCACTTTCGTGATAATCTCACGCACCTGTTTCCTTGTTTAACTTGTTTAGGCATGTTTCTCTTTACATCGCATTTGGAGATACATTTTGCTTCCTTGAGATTCTCTTCCGAGTGTTTTCACGACAAACAGCGCGTGTGATTATAATATAAGGATAGTCACTTGCCTTACGGTGTATGAATTACAATGTTGCTTTAACTATTAGAAGCAATTAAAAAACGTACATACACTCGAACACCTTACCCGCCTTCTGAGACAGTCGGTTGAAAAGACAACAAATTTCAATTTAAAGCATAAGGTGTTTTCTGACATTTCATTAAACTCACAACTCCCAAAGTTTTTAAAAGGTAAAGAAGCAGAGTATACAAAACAGAGAATGACTGACAGACGTCATACCTATAGTATCGAGCTAAGGGATTAATAGAATTTTGCTATAGCGTACGTGTAAAGGTTTGTTTCTGGTTTGATATTAACCAGCGGAGGCAGAAGAAACGGCGGCGCACGTACCGTTGAAGTGCGATGGCTTGGCTCAACACCGGGTAAAGCACCTCGGATCCCGAGGTCGTTCCCTGAAGCCCTGAAGGACCTCAAGACGCTTCTCCAGGAGCTGGGATGGCAAGGAGCCATTCCTACCATCACGCAAAACAGGCACAGAAGAGACGTCGAGTTGCGGAAACAATCCCGCGTTAACATACATGCATATTCACCAGCTTCTACAAAACAACTTATTGTAAACGAAAACAAAAGAGATGAACGACCGGAATAAAAGAATACAACTTAATATAAGACTAATAGGTACATTTAACCTTATGTAATCTGACCTAAACTACGCAATACTAAATGTCTGAAACGATTCTCCACTAAATAATACCCCATAAGCTTTAACCATACCGTGACGCGACCAAAATGGCCTCCGGCCCATTTCACATTCATTCTGGCACAAAAAGGAGTAAGCTGACTGGATACACAGTTTGGCAGGGCCACGGCTGTACGAGAAAAAGACGACTGTGGTGCGGTAAGAGGCATGTACTGAACCGTTATTGATGCGGCTAAGCCACGAGAGACGAGCAACCGCAAACCAGTGAATAACCACTCTAAAGAATAAAAAAACCGACTTCAATCTTCAACTTATATGGTTTCCTCATGGATTCCGTTGTCAGAACTATACGAAATTAAAATGGGACCAATCTGGAAGCACCAGCTTTCAAATAAAAAAAATCATCCAAATCGGTATACCCAGTCAAAAGTTCTGAGGTAACAAACGTGAGAGGTGAGAGAGGTATTTTTAACATGAGTATTATTCCTTAGAGAACATCTGAAGCGAAGTTCAAAAATAACAAAGAAATGAACACTTGGTGATCAGTGTGGTAACTTCCTATTCTTACCTGTAGTGTTATCTCTCTATTTCAGTCTCTTTGTTCTGTTTCCGTTGAAGGATTATCCTTAGAACTTTCTGGAGAAGCCTTGATATGATTCGGCCGGTTTCTTTTTAGTTATCTGGAGTATCTTCCACCAGCCGCTGCCTCCGGTGGCTCGCGCCGGCCCAGACCCAATTTCCAACTAACTGCAGTGCTTGGCACACTCGAGTGTCCGTAAAAAGTATCGCCGCACATAAAATACAATTTATTTATTGGGCCAATACAGGCGCGCGGTCGCCGCAGCGCCCGCGATCCACCTCAATTAGCATTTTTGATTTGCCTACGTGATGAAAGAAAGAAAAATATTTATTAGGAACACATAGGAGATAAAAAATCTTAAGGATAAAAAACACGAAACATATTTAAGTGTCCTAACGGGACCCCACTCAGCACAAGCTGCGGCGGTTTGTGAAACGCCACAACGCTGGTATTATGTGGGGCCCCCAATGAAAGTGTAGCTATTTTAATATAGCAGTGATAGCCTTACGGTTAAAGATCCTGCTTCACATTATGATAATCAGTGAGACTCGCGTTCAAATCCTGGCATGTGCCAATGAGTTTTTCAAAACCTACGTTTATATTTATCACTAGCTCAACGGTGAAGGAAAACATCGTGAGGAAACCCGCACAACCAGAATTAATTCTGAGGCATATGTAAAAGACCCGGTCCGGCGATGGGCTCACCACCTATTACGTTTTGGGTAAAAGAATATGTCGTGAAAAGTGGGTACCTATATTCACAAATGGAATACCTCTGCCTACTCCCTCGAGGATAAAAAGCTTGAGATATAGAGGATAATTTACTTTAAATTCATTAATTTAATTATTTATTTCAATATCTGAGGCTTCTAAGAATTTATATTCTTCACTAGTGTTTTACTTAAAATCACCTTAGCAAGTAATTTCTATGCATTTAGGTATAAAGAACTTTATTTCTCAAAAGAACTAAATAATACAGTTCACTTACTTGAGATTAAGTAACACATATTATTTAAAATTAACTTGGTTCCCTGGCACAAGTAAACATTTACAAATATTAGTAGAAACATAAATATCTATCTAAATATCTAATTTACACAGTAAACTATTTTATTTTACGTTATATAGAACATGGGATTTAAGTTTTTTTTTAAATGAATACAAATTTTCCCATTCTTTGATTTCGTCTGGTAAGTTATTAAATATCTGCGCACCCTCAAATAGTATATTCTTTTTACCATAATTTGTTCTTGGTGGTCTTAGGTTAAGTTTGTTTTTATTTCTTAGATTATGTTTAATTTTCCGTTTTGTTAAGATTGTAGTCGAATGGATAGTATCAGAAATAATTTTTTTGATAAGAATACATGTATTGTATGTATATATTTGGGTAAGATTGAATATTTTGAGTTTTTTGTATAATATGTCTGTGGGTGTATAATAGTTTGGGTGATAAAGTACTTTGATTATTTTGTTTTGTGTAGTTTGCAATTTTTTTAGGTTAGTTTTTGAGGCTGAACCCCATACTTCGACTAAATATTCAAGATGTGACTTTATAAGTGAATTATAAATAACAGTTCGTGATTTATACGGTATACAATTTGCTACTCGTCGCAGGGCACCCGTAAGTGAGATAAGTTTTGATCTAATATGCTCAATGTGTGGCGTCCATGTCAGTTGGTCATCCAACCATAATCCGAGGTACTTTTCTTTGTTTGACCTACGTAATTGGAAATTATTTAAGGTGAGAGGTTCATAATGTGGGATTTTCTTATTTTTAGCTTTTAAAATCATGTATGAGGTCTTTGAGGTATTAATTGTTAGAAGGTTGTAAAGAAACCACTCATTAATAAGATTGAGATCCTTTTGAGCGTCAAAGATGATACCATGGATAGAATGACCAAAATAAAATAGGCAAGTATCATCAGCATATAAAGTCAAGTGCCCCGTTAGTTCTAGATTAGCAATATTATTAATATAAATCAAGAAAAGCAACGGTCCTAGTATCGATCCTTGCGGTATACCAAAATAAATTTTTTGAGGGCAGCTTTTAAAATCTCCCATTTTAACAATTTGATAACGATTTTCAAGATAGGAATGGAAGATAGTTAAAGCCGGACCTCTCACCCCAATATTAAATAACTTTTGGAGTAATTGTGTATGGCTAACGGTATCGAAGGCCTTTTTTAGGTCAATAAATACTCCCAATGCAATATGCTTCTTATCTATATTTGTTTTAATTTTGGTGATCAGGTCAGTTGCAGCCGAAAGAGTGTTCGATTTTGGTCGAAAACCGTATTGTTGTGGGATTAAAAAATTTTTTTTGGTAAGATATTCATACAATCTTGTGTATAGAACTCTTTCAAATATCTTAGACATGACTGGAAGCACCGATATAGGCCTATAATTTCCAGGATCATTTTTAGGACCGGCTTTGTGAATAGGACAAACTTTTGCAACTTTAAGAGAATCAGGAAAAGTCCCATTTTTTAGACATTGGTTTATAGTTTTAGTTAAACTCGAAATTATAAGGCTACTTACACATTTGAGTGCTTTGGTACTAATGTCATCCAAACCAGAACTGTTATTATTGTCTAGATTATTTATAATGTTAGTGATCTCTTCTTCAGTGCATGGCTCTAGTTCAAATAATGTTTCCTCATGTTTGTGAGATTCTTTGTACATTAATATGTTGGCTGTATTATTATGATATTTAAGTGGAATTTTGCTTGATTTCGTAGTTTCAAACTTCATTAAATCGATATGATAAAACATAGTTATAAAATGAGGTGGTCGGGTATTGAATGTTAATTATCAAAGTTTTTAAGAGATATAAAGAAATTATTTGTTCATTTATTATACTACAATTAATGCTTTTCATCTAGCTCAACTCAAACATTGCTATAATTTAAACATGGAACAAATTGTTGACTCTTAGTTGGAAAACCTCTACACGGGTTGTTCAATAAAACTTCATGAGTTTATTTGCACGCTTTTTATATTGCAGCGAACGTATAACTATAACTAATACACTAGAATAAAAAATTACGATAAATTATAATACAGAAACTTACATTTAATAGAGACCTCAGTTTGATTTGCTTTATTACATATATATGTTATGGGCAATTTGATAAGTCCGGGCACTATTAATAATTGCCGGTCTGTATTCATAATGCCCGACTCAATTGGACAATGTGATTAAAACAGCATGATTAACTACTTTTTCCGGCCATTATGAATAATGAACACCCTATCTTGTGCAAAGTAATAAAATATGTGAACTGTACTGTTTTTGTTTATAAAATGAAATTAAACTTCCAAAATTTTCATGAAAAGTCAACAAAAAATAAACTATTGAACATAGTAGTTAAAAAATAAACAGTTAAAAATGTAATAACTTAATAGTTACCTACTTTTATTTAGATAAAAATATAACTTAAGAACAATAGTTTAAAAATTTGTAAACTGAGAAAAATCAACAGCAATATCTAATAATGAAGGACTGTGTAAGAAAGTTATTAAGTTTAGAATTATTTATTCTTGCAAGATGAGCTTTTATGACATTAATTGGAATTGCAAAGATTGTTTGATTTCTTGCATTTACAACGTTTTGAATTGTAGTCACAACTACAGTTACAATAATGGAAGCCTTGTCCATCAAAATGAGAGTCTCTTCGAGCACATTCTCGAAGAGTATTATCAACTTTTGGAACTGCTTGCGCGCCACCCCCCCCACCCCGCCCCAACCGCACGTACGCGCCCCTCACCAATGGCCGCGGTCATTGCCCGGCTACAAGTCATGTCCAAGAATTATGCCCGGTCCAAGTGATAAATTTAAGCTATCTCAAACACTGACTTATTACATAGACCAGGGGCCGTCGGGCATTATTAATAATGGCCGATCAAAGTGATAAATTAATCACTTTGCACATCACTCTTGGGCATTATTAATAATGGCCGGCCAATATTAATAATGCCCAGTTAATCACGTTGCCCGTAACATATACACGTACATATTATATTCACGCCTTTTCCCCCACGGGCGTAGGCAGAAGCAATAGACCGCTCCATCCCTATTAATCAATCGGTTCATACATGCTCGTCGGTTTCGCGTACTCTTTATCTGGCTGTTTGCCTTATTGTCTTTCAATCAATAGTTAATTTAGCCATTCGTATTGATGTCCACAAAATGCTTCAACTAACATCTCAAAGTTCTGTTTGTGTAGTTCCTCCCTTGCAAAATCATCATACTCATATAAAGAGCAGGCTGTGAACAAAGATGTACCTATATTTACTTCATTAAAACCTGTCCATTAAGGTAACAAAGTTATATCGAAATAACGCGTTAATACGCCCTTACAATTTAATGCACTACTTTGTTAAATCTCGGAAATTCTGCTCCTAAATGAACGCTCCCTCCGCTGTGCGTTCAGATATGTTCCCTTGCGCACAACTCCACGCCACAGCCTAAAAAATCTCAATATTATTTCCCTCATCTATTCCAGTGTTTGTATCCTATCTTAGGATAAATGATACTCTATGCAGCTGTCCATATTTGGAGTATAAAAACTGTAATGGTACATAATCGTTTCATATCGTCGTTTCTCGTCGATTTCGCGAGCAAATGAAGCGGACGGGAGTATTGTCTGCGAGGACGTCGCCGGTGAAATATGCCAGGAATAACTTAACTATTCACGTGGATTGCATGAACACGCTTCTGCTAAAGAGATGTTCAGTATCGACGCGTAACAGGAAACCTTGGGCCCATTTGTTAAGGGGAGATGAATTGGCGATCCATTTGGAACAAAGGTCAAAACACCGACGGAATTCTTGTCGATTTTTGTTTTGGGTCGAACATTTATCACGAGTATTTTGTTTCGGGTTGATTTTTGCTATCGAGTGTATTTTCCGTGTTATCTTTTCACTGGTGATTTACTTATCAGGATTTTATTGACACAAAAGAGAGATTATGAGTTTAGTCTGTACCTTTGAGTATTAAACCAACAGGAGACGTCACGCGCACTAGTTTCTTTACAAAAAAGTCTGCCAATTTCTGCGGGGGGGACGAGGAAACAATCACAAATAATGTTAAAACAAACGCATTTTTTGATAAAACAATTAAACACTAGCTTGAACTAGGTGCACACAAATACATTCACCAATACAAGCACTCCGTGAACTCAAACAAACTAGTTGTATTTAACCGGTGTGCTCAAAGACCGACACGTTTTTTTGGCAGAGGGGAACGCCTGTCAGTGGCGTCTCCGGTTGGTTTAATACTCAAAGGTCTGTACCGTAAGTGTATCCACTTTATTCTAATTAAAGACTCGAGTACCAATTTGGATGTGTCTATTATAATGACGATAGGCGACATTGATAAATTAATAAATCTACATTGTGTGGTTATGTAGATAAATATATATATGTGTGTACATTTTCTTGGTAGATGAAGTTAAAGAAATAAAAAGTTAAATAAATTAACCTGTCGGCTAACCTTGAGTTGGTTAGTTCGTTCGGGATTAGGCTTCCGAGTGGAGATCATGCATTAGCAAGCGCAATGTAAGACATCACAAAGTATACACCATTCTGGATGGATGAAGATGGATGAAATCTGTCTTACATTTATTACTCTGGAAAGCAGTGAATGTCTTGTGGCAGAAAGAATAACGATGATGATGTTGAACAACCTTGTAGATTTATCAATTGTTTAGTATCTACCCACAGAGCAGAATGAATAGTCTCACAATGTATTGATTCACGTTCAATCTGGAAGTGATATCACTATTCATATGTTACAGCTTCAATTGCTTCAATGGTATATATCTCTGGCGCACCTGGGCCCATTCCTCAGCGCGTCGACGCGGCACTGCATCAGCGCACCTGCGATCTCAGCTATTGCATTCCCCGTGATCGATGTGACGACAGTCACCACTACTATGGTCCCGAGTTTCGTCTTGTTCAAGCATGGGAATACAATAAAAGTTAGATACATGCTAAGTGGAGAATATTTTTTTTCATGTTTTTTACAGAGCTGTTTGGTAATCATTTTCTTTAAGTATATTTCTATTCGCTAAAAATTATTGTAAGGAACAATAGGAGAACGCTAATTTATAATAGCTAAAATAAAAAAAAACACGTGTTTCAACGTTTTTGGGAAATCAGTCCCTAAAGAGATAAAACTTTGTTTGGGAGTCCCATCATTTATTGAAGTTCGAAACGCAAACATCTAAGAACCTACTTAAAAAGGCTTTTGTGGAATCCCAATGTCAAACAGGAGCAACTAGTCGACCGGTAAACAGGTTAAAACACCAGAAAATGATTTCAGGTTTAAAATTGAAAAAAAATATTAAATTAATAGGAACTAAAAGAAATAATAGGTATCGTATAAGTGTAATCTTCACTGCGGCAAAAGCTGCGGAAATCCCACAGGTTTTTATTCACTGCGAGGATTACGAGTGCGGGCAGGATTTTCATTTGCTCCGTGAGCTAAAATTTTATGATTGAAAGTAATTCCTCACCGTACTAGCCCGATGTCGTTAGTAGCGGCTTGTTCGGCTTCAGAGCCTGACTTATTAATGTCCCGGTTCACTTCGCAAATACGTTTGTCTCTATTGTCAGTGCTTTTACCTATTCACGAGAGCTCTGGCGGGTATTTATTTAGTTTTTTGTCCGTCCACGAGTTGAAAAGGCCATGAATCTCAATATTTACATTTTGCTGCGGCTCCATAAAATTCGGTGTTTCAATAAAATCATCGCATGGATTTTGTTTAAAGTACCTACCCGTGGTCATATTTATTTCGAGATCGTGCTTCAATCGGCAGTTTACGATATAACATGTTAAATAAATTCTGGCCACAGTTTACAAAAGTATGAAAGATGAAATGCATTTATATACCTTTAAGTATACGTATATACCTACAGTTGTGCCAAGATTTGTGCTAATCTGAAAAGAACAATGAGTTCCGGACTTTTTCAATATTCTATCTGATATATCTTCCTTTGTTTCAATAAATCCCATAAGCCATAACTTGTGAAATACAGCTGTATCAACCAAGTTCAATTCAGTGTTGGGTTTGAGTCATATTTCATGTTTCGTCGAAGATTACACGAAAGAAATGCAACCGTAAGGGATAGACTACACGGAAGGTTCTTAATCATTTCAATGGATTACTCAAAGAATATCGGCAGCTTTAGTACCCACTGAAATAGACACCCACGGGGTATCACACTATGCTTGTTTTATTGACTCATAACAAGTCGAAATTTTCCATATTTTTTAATTAATCTAGCAGTTGAAAATATTGAGTCAAATAAAACAGAAATATCATAGAAACACGAATCGATCGATTGGGAAATCTATTTATACCAAAGAGATTAAGATATAATATAAGGCATAGAGGGGACAAGGCGAGGATTATTTGAAGCCAAAAGTTATTCCAAGTGGAATAAGTCTAGTACAATTTCAACCGAATGACAGCTCGCGTTCATACTAACTGACATGACAAGGACATGACGCTTGAGCATCAAAGTTTTGTATGAAAATATTTCCAATGCCCCCTCTATGCTATTATATTTTAATGTCTTTGATTAATACAAAAACTTTTTTGTTGTTGTGGTAAAATTGAACGTCGTGTCATCATGTCAACCATGTCATTCACTAGGGATGGCCAAGTGAAAAAAGAAATTGATATTTATCGTATCGACATTTCTAAATACTATAGATAAAAATCGAGTGAAAAATATCGATACATCGTCAGTTTTTACTTTATTATTAATACATATTCCCAAATTCGTAAAAAATGACGATGAAAATAGTATTTTTTTATAAATGCTTGAGTCTAAACAAGTATCTAGTACCTATAGACCAGGGTAGAGGCCTTTAAAAATAATAAAAAGTGAAAAAAAATAGTAGTAGGATGAATGAAACCCATTAGAAAAGGAGGGGAATATTTATTTTTTCTTTCATTTTTATAATATTCTCCTCCTTTTCTAATGGGTTTCATCCTACTACTATTATTTTTGGTTTTAAAAATTATCGAGCATGGTCTACTAACATGAAATGAAACACGAAACCAGAATTGCGTTAAAAATATATTAAAATTGATACGAATTCGATACTGTAAAATAAATGTCGATATATCGCCATTAAAAATATCGACGATATATATAATATGCTAATTATGTATTTAGAAAAATATCGATATTTTAATATAGGTATCGATATTTTTTTGCCCAAGCCATCATTTACTGCCACTATGAGGCATAGAGTAACTTATATGGCATGTGGTAGGCAGTGCTATTTTCTAACAAAGAGGTTGGAAGAAAAACATTTTCTTACCTAGAGAAACTTTTTCTTTACACATCTTTGGTACCTAAAATCTCATAATATCCTACAAAATACACTAGGTAACGAATATCTTTTAAACCTCAACTTATAAAAATGTGGTATGATTACATATTATCTTAGTCTGTCCAAGAACTATCGATTTTACACGGTTTTGTCTTCCGTGGGCAGGTGTAAGTGGGGTACCCAGAACACATGGAGTTTTGCCATTGTTCTTTATAGTGATGTGGAAGGTATGGGTAATCGCTATTTTTCCAGTTACACAGATCCTTCAGCTGTATTGTTTGACATTATTTTGATACATTATATCAGTTTAATTGCTTATTGTAGAATAGACGTGAAACTGTACTGTACTGTCCCTACTCGTAGCTGGATGACAAAACAATTTTTCGATATCATGGAGCTGATCTAATGGCACTCATAGCCAGGAGGTTCATAGTGGAACTTGTCAATGCCTGCTAGTAAACCCATTGAGTTGGACGAGTCCCATACATACACTTGGTGACGAGGGTCTGATGATGGAGCCAAGAGCTGGATATTTGTACTTTTTGTGCCTTACTTTTTTAAACTATTACCTACTTTTCCTGATAACATTCACTACACTGAAGTGAAAAAACTCTATGATTGCACTAGTGACGGGTTGTAGAATGAAACTGAAGCAGAAGTGGAATATTGGCGCAGAACTAGGTCAAGTAACAGCACAAGTTCGCATAACAATATGAACATCGTAACTATTTCTTATTCCCTCTTTGGTATAGTTACGCTATACCAAAGAGGCGATAAAAAATCGAAACATAAACTGGCGACGCCGACGACTGTTTTATAGACAACTTGGAAATAGATAAATACTACTTTAAAATAAAAAGTTTTTTTGATGTAATTTTTTTTTTCTCTGCATCTGCATTGTATGGTACAAAATTTAATTTTATCTTTTCTCTGATTTCTTGGAGATTAGTGATAATAATTCACTATAAATGCTGTGCCAATCATTTCAATTAACTTGAGGTATGGGACCATAAAACTTACAACAAAAACGACCAATCGGTATTTCTGAGCAAGGACTAGCTTTATTTTAAAACTAAATTCATTACAAAAAAAAACTTTATTCCTATAGGCAATTTCACACAAGATTCGCAGTGAAGCAATTAACGGAACAACGTGATTTTTACAACAATGAAGATTAAATATAGGGTGTTTTTGGGGGGGACAGAAATACAAGTATACTCATATCTGTGAGATAAAGCTTATCAGGAACATGAGAATGTAGTTGAAGACGTGGGCCGGCAAGTTGACGGTCACGAACGGACCGCTCGAGTCCACTCCTCCGATTACAGTAATCCGGCCGCATTAGGATTTAGGAGAGCTCTTGAGTTACCTTTGTGGGGAGGTGCGAGCCATAGGCGGGGAACTCCAACACACCGCAAAGGACATTCACTTTTTATTACACGGATTTTTGACAATACGTTTGGACGTACAGAGGAAAAAATATGAGGATTAGTATTGAAAATAGATAATGCTCTTAACATGGAATTAGGAGATAGAATAGACCTTGAACGTGTATTGTTGTTAAAGAACAAAATAAACAGTAATACACGAGAAACCCATGACTTATTACTACCTCGTCGGCTGAAGGAAAACATTTAGAGGAAGCCCATGTAGAATTCGTTCCTAGCCATGTCTAACAGCTCTGCGGTCCGGCAAAAGACCTTTAGGGACATTTAGGGTCAAAAAAAGACTGGTGAAAAATGCGCATTTCCAGGAATGCAATACCACTGACCACCCCTCAGAGATAGAAAGACGTAAATGTTTTTAAAAATCTTATAATTATAAATTAGTCATTTTATTACGGAAGCTGAAGAATCACCTGTGACTCGGGGACGTCTAGGCCAATTCGGTTCCCATAGTTAGTAGGCGTGTGTGATTTGCGGATTAACAGGGCCGATAAACAAAAACAAGTGACTAGTTGTGGCCTTCTGCGCAACTCCTAAATCGCCCAACTCCCAGCTCTCCATTCCAGGGTCACACAAACTTGTAAAACTACAATCAGAGTTTCACAATCCGTGTCGAATTTCGTCGAATGGAAGTTGCAAGGTAAGATCTTTGGGAATTAAGGGTCTGATAAAGTAATGGTAAGTAGTTAGTTAGCACGCCTCTCATGCGTGGGGTTCGAATTAGAATCCAGATGCTACCACTCAATAATGCAATTTTGAATGTAGGTATTTCA
This sequence comes from Ethmia dodecea, assembly GCA_963855545.1. Classification (NCBI taxonomy): domain Eukaryota; kingdom Metazoa; phylum Arthropoda; class Insecta; order Lepidoptera; family Depressariidae; genus Ethmia; species Ethmia dodecea. The sequence continues at coordinate 205,795 of OY979444.1, forward strand.
GGAATACAGTACCTCTCCCAACCACTTCGGGGGTAAAGGCGTAAGGACATATTATTTTTAATTAATAACATACTTTCTCCTACTTTTTGTCAAAAGTCAATGTATTCTTTCGAATATATCTTTTAATAATTTATTTGTCTTATTACTACAAAAGATGACTTCAAAATAACTTTTTAATGTATACCTAAAAACATTGTATTTCAGATTTTATTGTTGTAGGTATACAGGTTTTTTAAGTAAAACTTTTATAGAAAAATATGATTCCAATCATTACTGACAAGCCTTTCGTTCATCTTTTGTAAGAGATTTCTTTAACGAACTGAGTATACGCTTTCAATTTATTGAATTAAAATGGAACTTTTACTTGCAAGTATAGAAGCAACATAAGCTTCAACTTTTCAGTGCTCGATACAAACAGTTTATAAGAAGATCACTATCGATTCTTCAAGTATCCTCAGGAAGCCTTACTGAAATAAACTCATATGAGCAGAATGCTGGGACAATAGAAACTAAAGTACTTCCCTCATAAGAACAAAAGTTATCATTTCTGTTCTATTATCTCAAAGTTTCTAAGTACATGGATGGAGTCATAATAATGTACTCGTAGATAACAGTGTGACTCTATGGACTACTTGTTGGTGTGTTCCGTTTTAATCTTTTAATGGAACCCATTTTTATGAAGCACAAAACATTTCCCAAAGTATGAATATTTTACTAGTAATAATAGACTTGATCTGTGTGTCATATTTGCATAAATATTATATAATATTTGGTGAACAATAAAGAATTGTTTTACTTAATGAATAATAAATGGTTGACTTAATAACAACAAAGTATAAAGTAGAACGAGCCTACAACTTTTTCGAAGTTTATTTACATTTCCTCTTTGAGCAGACTAAACAATAATAGCCAGATACAAAATAATCGCTTCTTATCATTATCAGCAAAACAAAAGAACCCAAAAAAAATACATGAGCTGTTCAAGTAAAATTCTTTTTTTTTGTAGCCTACAAATTAGTACTTAACTCAAGCTACCACGTCTTTGATTTTCTAACATATTTTTTGGCTATTTCTTTATGATAATCCCTTCCATTGGTCGATTGTATGTATTGCATATGGCTACGATACGATTAGTTGTTACTCCTCAAACATTGCTGGGTGTGTTCCCACTGTCAATAGAGAGCACCACTGTTATTGATTCAGGAGGGATGTTGTGCCATACTTGGCATAGTTTCCTAATTACTTACTTCTGATTTCCTCAAGTTTTCCGAGTTATTAACGAGCGAGGCTACTATGGATCGTTGGGGAAATCATGGATTTTTTCTGAGAATCGTAATATTGAGTATATTTATGAATCTACCAAAAAGTTTTTATTGATTCTAGGGGCTTACAACTCCACTTATTGAAAGTCAGACAGTGACCGCAGCGCATAAAGAAAAATAATTTAGCAATAAAACATTTTCATTTTGCACACACGGTATTGGTTCTTGAATAAAAGGCTTTGTCTGCAAATATTTTTAGAAGTATTGAAATTGTCTTTAGAGATCGAGATCCGAATACAAAATGAAGATGCAAGAAAAACTAAAAAAATGGTATTGAAAATTGCAGATTATTATGCTTGGCTTACCTTTCAACGTATTTAAAGAAGAAGGGTCATAAGTACTCCTACTTTACAGGTATAGTTCATACATCATCAGACCCACCGGATGCCCAAAACTGGACATATTCTTTCCCCATTGATCTCCGTAACTCCCGGTCTGCATCCATCAGCTTACTTTAGCCGTCACCGGGTCATCGGTCAAGCTTGTGAGGATCCTGTCCACGCTGCGTCATCCAGAGCGCTGTCGCCACTCGAGATCCTTTCAGATCCACTGGAAATCGGTTTATGCGACACAAATCTCTTTTTTATATTATAGGGGGTAAACGAGCAGACGGGTCACCTGAAGGTAAGTGACTACCGTCGCCCATGGACACCTGCAACTCAAGAGTCACAAGTGCGTTTCCGGCTCTTGAAGTGGGAGTACGCTTTTTTCTTGAAGGTTTGGAAATACCGCAGACGACACTTTGTTCCACGGACCGGTTGTGCAAGACAAAAATTTTCGTGAGAACCGCACAATGGTGGATTGTCAACTATCTAAGTGATGAGGATGATAATTTTGACGCGTTGAACGTTTACGAAACGCTGTGGCCGGTATAAGTCCGAACAATCCCTCGGAGGCCATGATACAGGCGATACAAATAGCAGACTGAAGCTATATCTCTTCGCAAAGCCAAGGGGTCCCGCCGAGTTTATTGAAGTCAGAGTTTTTATGAGTGAACTCGTTCCATTGTTGCCCTCATATATGTCCTTTCTGATAGATTGAGATCCAAGCAACCACCCACTGAAAACATAATCATAAATCTTGCAGTTTGTATTGTACTGATGTTTAAAAGAATGTGTTGAGGAGTTTCTTGACCCGCTTCATCTACTCAACTATAAGACATGCCAGAGGCTAGGTTACAATGATCTCCGCCACATGAAATAAAATTTAATGATTTTGATCTGATTAATTATACAAGACAGATTGGTCTGCGTGGGACGGATCCAACCACAGATTGGAACATGTTAGACACAAAACTAAGACTAACCCGCTTGAAGTCCTACATTTCATACAGCACTCTGTTCTAAGAGCTAATTTCTGCGAATTGGTACAGTCAAGAGCACGTGGAGCTTGACATTGGACTTTATAAAGTTCTTATTACAATCGCCTTAGAGGTCAGACTCGCACTACAAGCGTAAAGCTTCATGTGCTCTTGATTGTGCCCATATGTGATAACTTCCAAAACACGCTGGCAGGTTGCCAGCGGAGCAAGGGTGCGCTTTGGGAGAAATATTTTGATTAGGGTTAGTAATACGCGCATAGAGTACGTAATCTCAATTAACGTGTTGGGATTAAGCCAAATGTTGTGGTCCCTGAGTAAATATTATGATCAGCCTATTAGGTATACGAGGTTTCTGCCTTTGATTTTATTATGCTTTTAGCGTTTACCAGTTACTATTGACCCTTTTAGCCTGACAATGCAGCGCTTATTTCCACGGCTTGGGACTTACTCATTTTGTCCCAGTTTTAACGTAAAAATTTTGCTGCAGATCTAAGCTAACGTTATAATGCTTCTGCTGAACCCATCGTGGATAAAAGCGTGAGTATTCCTAGTTTTCTTATTGAGATCACTTACAATAATAATTTTAAAATTGCAAGTTCAATAGATACCGATTCGCAGAAAATTTAGAGGTTACCTATTGAAACGGAATCACCTTAAACAACAATAAAGACCCGACGAAGCTAAGTAAACTCACTCACGTGAGCCCGTAACTCGTAAGCTATCCCCAACTTAGCTGAAGATTTGTACAGTTTCTAGGTATTGTATTCTCTAATTCCAAACTGTATTGTACGCCAGTTAGTCTGAAAGCAAAGCGCTGCGGTCGCTTTGTTCGTAGCTATTAATATATTTGGCGTAAGTGGTTTGCTTGGAGTCAAGCGCTAGGCGGCTAGGTAGACAGAACTATTTCCATCTTACTGTGTCTGGAACTTCATTATTGGCTTCTTTGTCAATGTTCCAGAGTTCATTCAACTTTGCCAAGGAATGGTGCAACTGGTTCAGGTTTCAATTATAATTTGATACTGTTTGTAGGGGCTGTGTCGGTAGTGCCCTGTGTAACCATAAACCAACGTTGTGTACATGAATATGATTGTTGGTTCGTGTCTTGGTGTTTGTGAAATTATACTAGTTCTTCCAATACCGGGATTAACAAAAAAGCTGATATTTAATGTACCCTCTGTTGGATACTGTGCTATTTTCTTCATTAAATCTTATTTGTGTGCAAACATGTCTGTTGGCTTGTTGTCTGGGTGTTTAATATATATTTAAGTAAGTCTATCAGTTATTTAGTACTACTAGATAACCGTATGTGAATTATGTCCAACAATTTTATTTATTTATTTATTTACTGTGTCAATATATTATGTCCAAAGTTACAATGCAATCTATGCTCAGCTATATAAAGCTCTGAATTCAAGAGCCAAGGATGTAATTCGGCTAAATTTATCAACAAAACAAGGATCGTTTCGACAAAGGACAAATCCGTGTCGGCACCGAGACCCGACAAAATGCCCCTGTTATAGCGACGGGTATTTTAGGGTTCCGTAGTCCGTACCCGAAAGCTGCTAACGGTACCCTTTTACTAACACTAGGTGGTCCGTCCGTCGGGCCGTCTGTCAGTCCGTCACTGTATCTTCTAAACCACAGACCTAGATGTCTCTTTCCATTATAGATCTGTGAGGTACCCATTTGAAATTTTAATAGAGCGTGTGTAACTATGGCTGCTATAACAACAAATATTCAAAATGAAGCGTGCTTTTTCGGGTGCCGTACCCAAAGGGTAACCCTAATACTTAGGCTCTGGTCCATCTGTCTGTCAAAAAGCTGTATGTTTTTTTTACCGTCTGGAAAAAAATATGACGTATAGGGTATCTAGAGCCGAAGTTATACACGAGATAATTGTTAAATATAGTCATGTTTAATGCAATTTACAAAATCTAGAAAACTACGCACAGTACTACGCGTAGCTGGCGGTTGTAGGTAGATTGCGCATAAATGGAAGCTACAAGCCTGTTTCTTTTTAAAATACTATTTCAAATATTTCAGTGTGCATTATTGACTACAATTGAGTAGTGTTTAATAGTTTATGGAAGAAAAAAATTTAAGTAACTTTGCCAAATGAATCTATTACACTTACCTATCACACCACATTTCCTATCACCACACGCGCTACAGCCTAGCTCGTCAGACACAATGCGCGTATATTTATTGGCTAACACTATGGACGCTACATAACAGAAATATATGTAAAAATAAAGAGTTTTCATGCAGGAAATGTGTTCTTGTACTGTGGTACAGAACCCTTCACGGGCGAGTCAGTCTCGCACTTGGCCGGTTTTTTACGCCATCCTTATTGTGGTTTGCGCCATTGATCACGCTTCGTACGCCTCTCAGACCCCAAATACGCATTTTTGCGGGAATCCCGGTCCCTCTAATAATCACTGGGAATTTTTCCTCCTTTACTGTGAGGGATGAATGTAGAATACCAATTTTATGCGCGTATCACGATATTGCAAATCGCAGCTGCGATTCGATGAGAGCAAAAAATGATAGTCTTATTAATCATGCACATCGACAGTTGTAAAAAGGAGATTGATTTAAAATGGTGGTTTTGTTTTTAGTAGAGGAATAAAAGGACAATTTTAATCAAAAAGACCCAATGGGATATTTGCGTTGATACCCTGGCTTCGTCGCAAATAGTGGCTATAGCTTCTCGCCCTGGTGCGGCTGCGGTTTCTGCCGAAGCGTCTAAGAGGATTTTTTGGGTGTAGGTGGCACTTTCTTTTTTGTGCAGTTTGCAGTTGAGACGATATATATAGAATAGGCCCTTGGGGCCCCGAAGCTGATGTTTTTTAAGGAGCGACCCGCAACTACTGCTTCCAAAGAATCAGTATAGATGTTCAGAAGGGGAATGCTGCCAGTCTAATGGGAACATTGCCTCGATGGGGTGCGTTGGACGAAATTTTTAATTTGTAATATCTTAATAACTTATTTATAAATTTGTAAAATGTTTTATCTATTTGAATTAAATATATAATAAATCAAAAAGAGAGACTGACTAGATAACATCGCATATGCAAGTAAATAAATGACCATACCTCTTCTCCAATTTAAAATGAAACAAAAAAAAATTTATGGGTCTTTTTTAGTTTTTCTTTGTTTTTTTTTCTTTCTTAGTAATAAGTTTCCGTTGTCACTCTTTGGGTGCGGAACCCTAAAACTCATACGTAAAAATAGAACGTCAAGTCAAATCTACAATATTTCTTATTGCTCGGTCTCGCTTCGCGGCTGTATCGAGTGATAAATGTTTTATTGTTTTGAATACCGTAAATATTTTACGGCGCTTGCAAGTGCGAACTTAAAAAAATATTGGCAAGGAACAGCGTGGATGAGGTTTAAATAAAATTATGGCAGCCGCGAAGACTTGGTAAAGTTAAACTTGAAGATAAAGTGTTAACGATAATAGATTCAATTAAACTTCGCGTGCTAAATAACCGCCCGGTGAATAATGTCTACTGTATAAAAACCTAGTTGTTGTAACAAATTTATGAAAATTACACGAACGTAATACATATGCATCGAAATGTCTGGCTACCTACTAACAACTGACGCAATTATCATAATTTCTATTTACCATATTAAATTCTTGTTTGTAATATAACATTATTATAATAAAAGCAAATAATCTTACTTTTATACCCGAGGGGGTAGACAGAGGTATACGATTTCTGGGAATACCAATTTTTCACGAGTGTATTCGACCTCTAAACGTGATAGGTGGTAAGCCGATCGCCGCACACATGCCTCAGAAATTCTAGGACCTGCGGGATTCCTCACGATGTTTACCTTCACCGTCGAGCTAGTAACATATTTATTATTTTATTTTATTTTATTTTATTTTATTTTATTTTATTTTATTTTATTTTATTTTATTTTATTTTATTTTATTTTATTTTATTTTATTTTATTTTATTTTATTTTATTTTATTTTATTTTATTTTATTTTATTTTATTTTATTTTATTTTATTTTATTTTATTTTATTTTATTTTATTTTATTTTATTTTATTTTATTTTATTTTATTTTATTTTATTTTATTTTATTTTATTTTATTTTATTTTATTTTATTTTATTTTATTTTATTTTATTTTATTTTATTTTATTTTATTTTATTTTATTTTATTTTATTTTATTTTATTTTATTTTATTTTATTTTATTTTATTTTATTTTATTTTATTTTATTTTATTTTATTTTATTTTATTTTATTTTATTTTATTTTATTTTATTTTATTTTATTTTATTTTATTTTATTTTATTTTATTTTATTTTATTTTATTTTATTTTATTTTATTTTATTTTATTTTATTTTATTTTATTTTATTTTATTTTATTTTATTTTATTTTATTTTATTTTATTTTATTTTATTTTATTTTATTTTATTTTATTTTATTTTATTTTATTTTATTTTATTTTATTTTATTTTATTTTATTTTATTTTATTTTATTTTATTTTATTTTATTTTATTTTATTTTATTTTATTTTATTTTATTTTATTTTATTTTATTTTATTTTATTTTATTTTATTTTATTTTATTTTATTTTATTTTATTTTATTTTATTTTATTTTATTTTATTTTATTTTATTTTATTTTATTTTATTTTATTTTATTTTATTTTATTTTATTTTATTTTATTTTATTTTATTTTATTTTATTTTATTTTATTTTATTTTATTTTATTTTATTTTATTTTATTTTATTTTATTTTATTTTATTTTATTTTATTTTATTTTATTTTATTTTATTTTATTTTATTTTATTTTATTTTATTTTATTTTATTTTATTTTATTTTATTTTATTTTATTTTATTTTATTTTATTTTATTTTATTTTATTTTATTTTATTTTATTTTATTTTATTTTATTTTATTTTATTTTATTTTATTTTATTTTATTTTATTTTATTTTATTTTATTTTATTTTATTTTATTTTATTTTATTTTATTTTATTTTATTTTATTTTATTTTATTTTATTTTATTTTATTTTATTTTATTTTATTTTATTTTATTTTATTTTATTTTATTTTATTTTATTTTATTTTATTTTATTTTATTTTATTTTATTTTATTTTATTTTATTTTATTTTATTTTATTTTATTTTATTTTATTTTATTTTATTTTATTTTATTTTATTTTATTTTATTTTATTTTATTTTATTTTATTTTATTTTATTTTATTTTATTTTATTTTATTTTATTTTATTTTATTTTATTTTATTTTATTTTATTTTATTTTATTTTATTTTATTTTATTTTATTTTATTTTATTTTATTTTATTTTATTTTATTTTATTTTATTTTATTTTATTTTATTTTATTTTATTTTATTTTATTTTATTTTATTTTATTTTATTTTATTTTATTTTATTTTATTTTATTTTATTTTATTTTATTTTATTTTATTTTATTTTATTTTATTTTATTTTATTTTATTTTATTTTATTTTATTTTATTTTATTTTATTTTATTTTATTTTATTTTATTTTATTTTATTTTATTTTATTTTATTTTATTTTATTTTATTAGGGAATACAAACAATAGTACAATCTTATTACTAATTAGTTATACTAGGTAGGTGTAAGTTTAAGTACTACCAACTACGTAGAGTACGGCTTACTAACAGGTAAGAGCTCCTGGGCAGATAAGTGGACATTAGATTTAACCTTACAGTGATTAGATTTAACCTTTGCAGTCCTTTAGGAGTAACGTACAGAGGAATTATATAAATATAAAGATGATAATTACAATAAATGAATAGTTAATTTACCATAAAGCCTCTTTGACACTTTTTTTAAATTGAAATTTAGACAACGTGAATAAATCAATGTCAATGAAGTGTTTATTATAAAGTTCCATCATTTGTCGTGCAGGATTACGTAGACCAGCATTAGTACGGCATGATTCCAAAGCAAAAAGACCTGGTTCGGGTCTGGCTACGCGCCGCAGACTTGCTTTTCGGGGCACTAAATATGACAATCTATTTATAAGTTCCATACAATCTAATTTATTGTGGCATACGTTATATAAAAGTAGTATTTGCAGAAGTATTCTTCTAGTTTGTAGAGAAGACATGTTATATCCGATGAGAAGCCGTTCATAAGAAGTTTTTTTACGAAAACACCGATATTGATATATTATCATAATAATAATGTAATGTATCACTGCTTTCGACCTTTACAACAACCTTAATGTCAACTTTAACTTTACTATTCTTCTGCTACTGTATTCTAAAGGAAGGAAATGTCATCATTTTTTTTTAAATGGTTAATAAAATATATATAATATTAATATCATATGGCCATTCTTCTCTCATCTCATCATTAGATTACACCCCCAAGCAATTTAAATGCGAGTAAATTTAAAACTAGAAACTGAAATCAAAATTTATCTGCGACCGAATCGCTAAATTATCCGTCTGCAATCAAAAAGTTTCAAACCGAAACTTCAAACTTTTTCCTATTACTCATCCAAGTTCGTTGAACAATCCCCGGCATTTAGCGAGTCCGCGACCAGGTATTAACACGGTCGCAAATTACCACGCGGTTGTTTTGAGCGCGAGTGCGTGGCGTAAATCATAACTTTTTCCAAGCAATTACCGTAAATCCAGCGGTGGGGGGTTCGAGGAGGGGAGGGGGGTTATTACGTTCCGGCTCAGTGAACTCCTTCCGCTGTGGCATATCGTGAGATTGATATGAGGCCTGTGCATGTGTACCGTGGCAGAGATAATATTTGTCAGCGAGCTTCTACCTTTGTTTATGAATTTACACGAAGGATTTATGTAGCATTATAGCTGGAGGTACCTACAAGTCGTCGGAGTTAATGAACCGTAACAACTCGTATCAAAATGTAGCACGTGCACCAATGTTATAAACGTTGAAAAACGATTATTATAAACTTATATTTACTTACTTAGACAAGACAGCAACCGCCGTGGACTCTTGTCCAATGTCTAAGGATAAGTCCATCGACTCTGCCAGCAACGATCGATAAAAGGCTGGTCGAACAGCCACAAACCCGGTGAAAGCGACCCTTTTTCGAACCCAATTAAGTCCTGTCATTATGAACCCCATAACCTGACATACACAATTCATATTACAAAAAAAAATAAAAAAAACTAAAAAAAGTAAAAATCACAGGTCGCCATTACGATTTTTGAAGGTTCCCCTCCATTTCTCTAGGATGCCATCATCAGATCCTAGTTTTCTTATCATTGTACCACCGTTGGGAAATCACCTTTCCAACAAAAAAAGAATGGTCAAAATCGGTTTATAAACGACGACGTTATCCGTCAACATAGGTACATAAAAAATACGGTCGAATTGAGAAACCTCCTTTTTTGAAGCCGGCTTAAAAACAAAACATAGAAAGATTTTCCGTATAAATTCACATACCTAAATAAAAATCCCAGCAGCCATTTACAAAAATAATATTTCTGTTTAGAATTCCAAGCTTCAAAGGATAACAATGTATGAATGCAGCGGCCCATTGGAGCTTGAAACAATCGAATTTATTTGTTATTCATATTTCACGTTGTAACGCGGCGGCGCTTGGCTTACTGGGGACATTTCGTGTTATATCACACACATATACAACTACCACATTAATAAATATGTAGTAGTGTAGATATGCATCTGCGTAGTATGTGAAATCCCATCAAAAACATAAATGTGAAATGAGAGCCAAGTTCAATATTAAGATATGTCTTGGTTGTTGACTTCAACGACAAAAGAAGTGAGATCTAAATGGGTGCCAAGTTCAATGGTCAGTCCCGAAAATTATTTATAACCACATAAAATATCATTTATTCTTATAACTTAGGATAATATATTGTAGCCTAAGGTCTGACTTGGCTAGTTTCCACTCATGGAAGTACCAACTTAAAATAAAAAAATTGGTTGTCTGTAAAGTCGGTTTACGGAATATAATTTTACGTGATAACTTCATAAGAAAATATTGATAAAAAATTGCTTACTGGAGTGTGGGTATATAAGTTTGATATGTTAGTGTAGTTTCTGTGTCCGTTGCATAACAAGGTGCATAAACAGAAGCACGGGTCCCTCACAGCGACAACGGAGCTGGAGAACTGCAAACACGCCCCGCTAATTGTTCCGCTACACGACCTGTTTAATTGGTCCGTGTGGGCTCTGCGACATTTGATGGGCCCTCCTGCAATTAGGACTCTTAAGTATATCCCTATTGAGGCGATGGTGCTGATTGTGCTTTACAGCGACTAAACTTATTTTAGTATACTCCTCTCATTTTCTTTCTCCTAGAAAAGAAAAGAGAAAAGAGATATTTATTGCTCTCAAATTAAAATTAGTCCTGTCAACTAAGGCATTTCATAACGTGTTTAGTGCATAAGTAAAGAAGTCACGACCAAAATACAGCTGTTTTACCAACTCTGACAGGACTAAATTCAGTAGGGTATCTTAGAAGATACCCTACTGAATATAGTTTTTCTTTTTTTTTTTGAGGTAAGACAAAGATAGGACTAATCCAAGATAAGTTTAGTCGGTGTGAAGCAGAATCACCATCAATGTGTCTATTTAAAATCAATATCAAATTTTATTCAAAACTTGAGACTTGATCCCCGTAGGAGTGCATAAAAAACACCCTGTATGTCAGAATTAAACATGCACCTACTGGATTTTAAGTTGGATCATCAAGAATACGACTGAGAACCGCATCTAATTTGATGCTGCAGTTGCGCCCTGCGTGTGCGCATACGGCCAGACAGACTCACATTCCAAAAATAATGGTTTATTCTTCTATTGATGTTATATAGACCCCTCTTATTAAGTATTCTAAAATATCTCTTATGTACAGGCATCGGCCAGATATCATTTGATTATAATTTATAGATATTAATTATAAATATATAATATACAGGATGTCCCAAAAGTCAACGATAAGCCGGAACCAGCGATAGGCCTAGTCATGAGGGTAATCAGAAAAATATAAAAAAAATCTATTTTCTTTTTTCAAAATGTTATGAAGGTTTAAAAAAAATCCTAGAAAACGGACACCCTGTAATGAACTTTCTTGTACCGTGACTGTAAATATTTACTTTTTGAATATTTTTTTTCTGTAATGCTATAATGAATAGCCGTGCTACAATTAACAATAAAAAAATTTACATAACTGCCTCACTTTTAAGTAAAAAGTTAAATTTGTTTCCAACATTGAATTCTAAATAATTTCATCAACCAACTTAAACCAGCTGTACTGTAAAAAAAATGTATGGCTACTATTTTGGCAAGTATACTTAAAAGTTGACGCATTTAGTCTTAATTCTAAAATGGTATAACACATGCTAGGTTTTGTTATAATTAAGGCATGAAAATTTTTTTCTCGATGAATCCGGATTCTATGCCAATCTAATTTAATGAGGTGAAATGTTGGTAAAGCAACCTTAAGTCTGCATCTGACCTGAACTAAGCCTTTTTATTCTCTTTTTTAACCCTCCTATAAAGTAATGATACTTAAAATAAGTTTGTGTAATATTTTTTTATTTAATGTGGTATGTTTTACAGCATTTTTATAACAAATGTTCAAACTGTTTTCCTTCAGCTAATATGCACGCTCTACATCTCCTTAAAAATGATCGAGCTATGCGCCGGGCGTGACGTTTGGAATTAATTTGTTCAGCGGCTTCTGAGATTCTTCGGCGCAGCTCTTCTAAATCTTGAATCGGTTTGTGGTAGACTTTTTCCTTAATTGCACCCCAGTAAAAAAAATCTATTGGATTAAGGTCGGGTGACCGCGCTGGCCACGAAATTGGACCACCCCGACCAATCCACCTATTTGGATATTCTTGATCGAGAAACTCTCTGACTAGACGAGCATCATGCGCGGGGCAGCCGTCTTGCTGATACCACATGCTGCCGTAAATATTTAGCGGCACTTCTTCTAATAAATCGGGTAGTTGATTTTGTAGGAAATCTAAATAAACATGTCCATTTATGGTCTCTGGCAGCTCAATCGGACCAATAACTGTACCGTTTAAAATGCCTGTCCACATGTTTACTTTAAAACGGTACTGTGAATGATCTTCACGCATTAGGTGAGGATTTTCCACGTGCCATTCGTGTAAATTGTGTAGGTTCATGTAACCGTCCTTTTTAAACGTTGCTTCGTCGGACCATAGAATCGTTTCAAAAAACTGGGGATCTTCAGTGTGTTTTTGCAAAATCGTTTGACAAAATCGCACTCTCTCTGGGTAGTCTCGGGGAAGCAAAGATTGTACTCGTTGTACATGGAATGGATGCAGACGGTTTTTTTTCAGAATACGATGTGCACTGCTTTTAGGTACTCCAAGGCTTTCCTCAATTCCACGTACGGATATACTTGGATCTTCTTTAACAGCTTGCATGTCTTCGTCCTCGTAGGGCAAGAGGGGCCTTCCTTCACCAGCCATATGATCAGGGAATTGACCTTCGGATAATGATCGATGCAGATTAATAAAAACTCGGTAATCAGGATGACGCTCTAAGTTTGGGTTATCTCTCGCGATACACCCTAGCTGCATCATTGTCGTTACATAAGCATTCTCCGTAAATAAGATGCATGTTGGCGTACTCCTGTACGGTATATCTATTTGGCATGATAACTTCACTTTTCGAACTCGTAATTACACGCAAATACAATCTAAGCAACAGACTCCAGAATCTTTACTTCTGGGACAGATGGATTTAAATCAAAGCCATCAAACAAATGACATAAACAAAAGATGTACGAATAAACAAAAATCCCTGTTAGGTTCTCTTTTCAAAATTATGAGTCCGTCTCCATTCAAAAAGATTTTAACCTGGATTTACCTAAGAAGGTTGCGTTACCAACATTTCAACTCATTAAATTAGATTGGCATAGAATCCGGATTCATCGAGAAAAAAAAATTTCATGCCTCAGCTATAACAAAACCTAGCATGTGTTATACCATTTTAGAATTTAGACTAAATGCCTAAACTTTTAAGTATACTTGCCAAAATAGTAGCCATACATTTTTTTTATAGTACAGCTGGTTTAAGTTGGTTGATGAAATTATTTAGAATTCAATGTTGGAAAAAAATTTAACTTTTTACTTAAAAGTGAGGCAGTTATGTAATTTTTTTCTATTGTAAATTGTAGCACGGCTATTCATCATAGCATTACAGAAAAACAAGAAAGTTCATTACAGGGTGTCCGTTTTCTAGGATTTTTTTTAAACCCTTATAACATTTTGAAAAAAGAACATAGATTTTTTTTTATATTTTTCTGATTACCCTCATGACTAGGCTTATCGCTGGTTTCCGGCTTATCGTTGACTTCTGGGACATCCTGTATATATATATATATATATATATATATATATATATATATATATATATATATATAATATATTTATAATTTATAGATGTATAAATTAGTATGTTAATTTCACTTAATATTATTAAAGTGTACACTAACAGTTATATAGGAAGCGGCTAGAAAGGGTTGCAACTGAGGAGAAGCAACGGAACCATCGCAGAATTTTAGATACGCAAAATGTCGGATACGCAAAATGTCAGATACGCAAAATGTCAGATACGCAGAATGACGGATACACAAACAGTCGGATACCGAATGTCGGATGTCATAGAAAACTCAACAACAACAGGAAGTGTTGAAGCCACATCATTGTATTTTGTATATAATTAATTCAAAACACAAAATTTGGTAACATCAAATGATTAATGTCGTATTGCGCTGGAGGGAAGCTCCAAGCATCATTGTCATTCATATAATTATGAACTTTGTAATACGCTCTTTTGCTACGCTACTTGTTTAACATGAGCGTTTTCAGGCAAATTCGAAACTTTTCTTTGGGTTTTTATTTAGCTGTTTTGCTGTATCTGATCTGCTGCATGGTAATCTAGTAAAATATTTTTCGGTTTCTGATCAATATTTTATCTTAGAGATCTCTAAATCATTACAGTTCAATCCCAGAATATGGGTCGGACCAATCAAATCGAATTCATACATCTGTGAAATAACGCAACAGCGTGCGGCAGGATTTACAAAATTTTATTAGAGCAAAGAAGTCAACATCATTTAAATTTGAATTCTTCATACAAGATGCATGATAGTAAATAGCTCTAGAAATACCTCGCTTACTTTTTTTTATTTTTCCGTACGGCAGGTTTCCTGGAATAGATAATATTTCTATAATACGAATTCTTTGAAATTTCATCGTCGAGTATTTGCTGGTATTGGTAATCGGGCCTTTAATAAAATAGTTATCCAATGATGGTTGAATTTAGATTTTTTCTCCAACATGCAAATTGAAAAATTATTTTGAAAACCTTCTTCGAGATAAATTGAAATTCTTGTACTGGCCAAATACAAGCGAGCAGCGGCGGCAAAAGTTGTATGAAAATCCATATTTGTCGTGTTTTAGCGGCCAAATAAATTAGGTATTCATTATTAGTAAACTCATTTAGAACGATCTTTTACTCCGAAACATGGCAACCAAGGAGGTAACTTAGCAAAAGTATTATTTAAATTTCGAATAGAAAGTTGTTTCATGAAAATAAAAACGAAAATTGTTGTTGTTCGTCATTGATTTTAAAAAGTAATTGTATTTTCAAATAAAACCTTCTGCCTAAGTACCTACTTAATTTCGGCACATTATTTGAGAAAAGTACCTATTATACAAGCCTTGGTCAAAACTAGGCATTGATGGTATTAAGTATGTGTGCCTCGGCCCACATTTACACGTTCGTCTATCAATGCCTCTTTTGCTGGCCGCTGCTATTATATATTTCAACAAATCACAATGTTTTTATTCAATATAGGAAGTTATAAAGTCAACTTATTGAAAGTCATCGCAACTCCACCGCTTCGGCATGTGTTGTATAATTGAGGAGAGGAAGCTGAACAAGAAACTCTTCAATATACATTATTCTATTAAAAGTCTTGAATATATCCAACACAGCTTTGTTTAGTGTAGAAGTTGTTGTTGGACTTGCACACAAACAAATGTAAACATTATTCAAGACATGATCTGAGCAAAATATACTGTGAGAGCTTAAGGTACAAAGCAAAAGGGCTCATATTAGAAGACACTTTTCAAAAACAGATGGTGGATATTGATTCTCTTTGGAAAGACGAGGCGTCATATAGTGTTTTATGTAAACATGTAAGCCTATATGTACTGTGCAATAATTTGAAATAAATAAATAAATAAATAAGACTGTCCAACAAAGGAGTTAAAAAGTTTGTGTTGATATTGGTATTATTTGCAAAATCGAGAATGTGGACACGAGGGAAGAGTACACTTAGAACGATCATCAAAGAACGGTGAGTCTATTTTCATGAATATTAGAAAGATATTTAAAGAGTACCTAATATGGGATACATCTGAGCCTTTTGCTGGTTTCTTACGTTGCGATCTTTTCCGTGCTGATGTTGTTTTGTTTACAATTGGAATTCCATTAAGCGGCCGTAATAAATTGCGTTTGTTTGCAAAGACTGTTTACACGTGAAAGCACTCCGCAAATGATTCGCTTATTAGGATCCCGTTCCGAGTGGCGGGGAATGCTAATAAGCCTCTTAGTATTGGTATAGCGTTTTAATTTATATTGTTTACACAAAAATACAAAGCATATTATATGCTTTTAATGAACATTTTCCTGGTAGTCTCTTATGATTTCAGGTTAGTGATATATTAGTACCTATTCATAGTACGAGAATAATGATAATATGGTTGAAAATATCTTTTTTTTATTTCTTAATTTTTTTTTGCTAATTTTGTCTCTTGATTTCAAGATGGATTCTATACTTTCAAAATAATATTTACACGCGGCTTAGCAGCTAGGTATTAGCTATACTCATAGCATGTAAAGAGTTAGTGAATGCCATAAAGTTGCACAAATTAGTGATAAAATGTATATTTCCAATCTACTTACATTGATAACTGATGATGAACATGTATTTTGTATCATACAAACACAAACCTCGAACAAATAATAGTTATCTGTAAAGTCGGTTTACGGACGATAACTTTACGTGATAACGTCATAAGAAAACATGGACGAGATCGTGCCTCTCTATCGCTTGTTCCGAGCTCTCGCTTGCACCCTCAGCTCAGGCGGAACGTGACAATGAGTCATGCTTTTTCGTGCGTGCTGCCGGCGTTCATCGATTTATAAGACGTTATCACGTCACCAGTTCAGTAAACTTCAGATATCTTCTTAGAAAACCGTAGCAAATTGCTTTGTGATATTTACCTTTTCCGAATTACATGTTAATTATGTATCTACTTTTAATTTGTTGGTCCTCTAAGTCTATAAGAGAAACTATGTTTGTATTGTTTAAGATACATGACTGTCTGTTACCAAAATAAAACAAAATAAAAAATAAAAAGTCATACCGACTTTTCCAGTCGGTATTCACAGGAAGGTAATATTTCTGCCGACCCTCCAGTGAGCATATTTATTTTTTTATTTTATTTTACGAAGAAATAATTTCTGCACCAAGACAAGACAGCAAAACCTCTGATATCGTGTTAACTGTCAGCGAGCGGCTGGTAATGCTGATCGCGCCCCTATTAGCCGGCCGAATTTGGAGAGGCGCCAAATGAAGGCGATATAATCGGCGACCGTCGCCGCTGCATTTCTAAATCAGCAGGTTTATTTTCACACTGCAAGATATTTTCCACGGGCATTTGTAATATGGAATCGAAATAAAATAACATAGAACTCTAAAGAGTAAAAAACCGAATTATACTAAAAATTACATTCGAATTGAGAACCTCTTCGTTTTTTTGAAGTTGGTTTAAAAAAAAATTGTATCTAAATGATATTGAGTTATTTGTCCATTTATCGCGCACATACTTAATGAAAATTTAAGACTTATATGGTTTTCTCATGGATGCCGTTATCAAAACTGGACGAAATTAGAATGGGACCAATCTGGAAGCCCCAACCTTTAAATAACAAATGAATAGAATCATCCAAGTCGGTTCACCCAGTCGAAAGTTCAGAGGTAACAAACAAAAAAAAAACGTAGGTACCTGTCGAATTGAGAACCTCCGCCTTTTTTGAAGTCGGTTGAAAAATGCGGTTTAGTCATTCATTTAAAATATTGTCTCAGAACACTTCAAAAATGAATTTCCATTTACATTTAGAAATAACCATATTAATTAAAAAAGTAAAAGTTGATTTCTAAAGATATGAGGCGTATATTGACAGCATTTTTAATACTCATTTTTCATTTGACTGGACTGGAGAAATGTTGCACCAGTGCAGGGGTCAAATATACTCGTGAAAAGTGGGTATTTCCAGAAATGGTACACCTCTGCCCACCCCCTAGCTGGGGGATAAAAGGCGAGAGATTTTTTATTTTATTTATTGAAGTGTGTGTGTATTAACATACACAAAATAGCTTTCATCGATTCTTTATTTTCATTGTTTGTATTCTAAACTCGTATTATATAGTTCTAATATGCGGAAGTTTGTTGTGGGTGTACCGTGCCTCGAATATCTTTAACAAGAGCTGCTTTTGAGCCACAGAGTGCATTAAAAACTACTGAGTATCATTTGGTATAATCTCTTGCTTTTCCACAATGTCGCCAAACTATTCGGTGTATCTATATTCGAATTCTTGCGGACAATCTTTGTTTAAATGAGAAAAAAACGGAAAACAGGACTAAGTATGAATACGTTTGAAAAATTATAATAGCAGTTTATTTATCATCAACACTGTTGTTAATAATCCCTTGCATAAAGCCATGTCACATATTTTACAGTAATAACATATAAAATATGTATTTAGCTACACTAATATTATAAAGATGAAAGATTTGAATTTGTGTATTTTTTGTATGTTTTCTTTGTAACGGATAAACTCAAATCACTCAGTGACATAGGTTATATATCATTCCATATTCCCACGGTAACCGCTAGTTTATTAATATAATAGTCTACATTTGGCGTGGTGTCAGTAGTACCATCGATTTGTACCATTGAGGGTACAAGTGACACCGATTTATGTAGCTAGTACACAGTTACGTTTTAACAACATTTGAATATGAATGTTTATATTATGCACTCTATTAAATTTAATTATTACGTAATATGTTTAATTAAAATCTTTGAAATGAAATGTCTTTATTGTGACTCACAGGTTACATATATTATTAAATGCAAGGATAGTCGCGGGTATGTGATAGCGGGGTGCTCTGTGGTCTACCGTTACGATCAGGCATACAATGGGTTCAATTCTACAACACCGTCTAAACCTTTTAATTTTATTTGACAGCTGCTAAAGCATTTTGCTATTCTAGGCAGTACTGTCAAAATCAAATGACAGGACTAAAAATGAATCTGACGTTCCTAATTTATCTGGTCAATTCAATTTAGGTTTAGCGACCTTATGGCTATTCTGTGGACGCCATTTTAAGCATTTTAGAAATGTCATCATGACTAAACCTCCTAAACTTAGCGGCGATTAAAATGGTGTCGCTTAAATTAGATTATAGGAAAAATCCCAACATATTTGTGTTTGTGTTATTTTTCAAGATACCTATGTTCCATATTTTTTGAAATAGTCAAGAGGGTTTTTGGTGGAAATACGAAAAGGGGATCATGTTTTTTTGTAAAATTTATATTTTGCTGCATATTTTGGGTTTTGACTAAATCCCTACATATTTGTGTTTGTGTTATTTTCCAAAATATGTTTTCAATATTTTTAGAAATAGTCAAGAGGGTTTTTGGTGGGAATACGAAAAGGGGGATCATGTTTTTTTGTAAAATTTATATTTTGCTGTATATTTTGGGTTTTGACTAATAATATTTTGTGTGGCAGGTGTCTGTGAAGGTGTGCAGTGAATGGAAATTTCGATAAAATGCATGGGATCGACGTTGTTAGATTGCCGAAGTCATTTAATGAAGTCTTCAGTAAAAGTACTATAATTTTATTGGCGATAATCCAATAAGGGGTTTTGATGACTCAGTATTTTTGTACATGGACTCCAAAGCAGAGCCGTTTAACTAAGAAATTTGAAGATTGCTGGAGATGTTATTGAATTAACAAGAAAACAAAGACTGAGGACGAGGCACATATCCATTTAAAGATAAACTTAACTGAAGACGAGGCAGTACGGTCTATGACTCTAGCCTGTCCAAAGAAAAAAATCTATTTGATAATACCTTTTCAGTGTTGCCCGAATAATAGTGACTTTAATATTTGAAGTAAAACAAGAAAATATAAATTAAACCTATGTTAAAATGATAAAAATAGCATCTAAAGTAATCGTTGAGAACTTTATTTACATATTAATAAATATATACACATTTATATGTATTTTTTTTAGATTTCATTCATTCGTTCACTCAGCTCTTTTTTTATTTGTAATTGCAACACTATTCAACTTAGGCATTTTACGCTGTGGTTATAGACTATCTAAATTTAGTAACCATGGCGTTCTAGAATTGCATTTGGCTTAGCGGCTGCGTAAAACTAAATATAATTTAAGAAATTTAGTTTTAAGCTATTTAGGCAGTGGACGCGTAGAATTGAACCCAATGTCTGTTTATACAATTAAAATCGATTTGAGTTTATTCTCTAAAAATATAGTTTACTTTATAAAATTACACAGCATGTCCAAAAGTAGTTAATTGTTTTTAAGTAAATTGTTTTTGCCCGGATGCACATACAAAGGAACAGTGTTCAACTAAATTAAAAAAGTGACATCAAAAAAGGACGTTTAAATAATTCCTCGTCAGAAAGTTTGAGTAGTTATGTAACGTTTTCCCTGTAAATTTTTTGCTTTTAAAATGTTTGTTTAATTTATAACCTTATCTACAATATGTAACAGAATAAGCGCAATTCTGATATTAATTTGTTCAGTATCGACTACTTAATCGATTTCAGATATTTAGAAAAAATAATTACATAGCTGAATTTAGTGCTACCTATGGAAATCGTATTATTGCTCTTTATTTAAGAAAATTGGTTAGACAGTACTAAAATACGAAGGCATCATATTTTTTTAATATTCATAATAATATACTAATTGGGGTGTATGAGAAATTGCGCTTATTTTGTGACGCGTTGTATACAATAATGGAATAAATAACATTTAAAACTTCCTAAACTAGACACTTTTTGTATCTTTATTAACTTCCTCCTGCGTAGCATTATAAGAGGAAGTTAATGGTTTGAGTAAGATGTCTGTCTGTGTATCTGTGTGTCTGTGTGTCTGTGTGTCTGTCGACAGGATATCTCCGGATCTACTGGACCGATTGACTTCAAATTCGGTCAGTAGATACCTTAGGTAAATACCTCGATCGAGTTTGAATTTCAGACCCGTGGGTCAAAAGGGACTGGGCATTTCAGACCCGTGGGTCAAAAATTTCAAAAATTTCAAAAATCTCAAAAATGCCAAAACTGTCAAAAATGTCAAAAAGGTCAAAAAATTTCAAAAATTTCAAAATTTCAAAAATGTCAAAAAATGTCAAAATGTCAAAAAGCTCAAAAATGTCAAAAAGGTCAAAAATGTCAAAATGTCAAAAAGGTCATAAAATGTCAAAAATGTCAAAAAGTTCAAAAATGTCAAATAGTCAAAAAGGTCAAAAATGTCAAAATGTCAAAAAAGGTCAAAAAATGTCAAAAATGTCAAAAAGGTCAAAAATGTCAAAATGTCAAAAAGTTCAAAAATGACAAAATTTCAAAAATTTCAAAAATGTCAAAAAGGTCAAAAATGTTAAAAAAATGTCAAAATGTCAAAAAAGGTGAAAAATGTCAAAAAGGTCAAAAAATGTCAAAAATGTCAAAAATGTCAAAATGTCAAAAAGTTCAAAAATGTCAAAAATGTCAAATAGGTCAAAAATTTCAAAAAATGTCAAAATGTCAAAAAGGTCAAAAAATGTCAAAAATGTCAAATGTCAAAAATGTTAAAATGTGAAAAAGTTCAAAAATGTCAAAATGTCAAAAAGGTCTAAAATGTCAAAAGTTTCAAAAATGACAAAAAATTACAAAGATGTCAAAAAATGTCAAAAAATGTCACCATCAAAATTATTATCATCATTAACATCATTTTCGTTGTTGGCAGTCAACAGGTGGAAGTTTGTCCATAGAATTACATTCTCTCGTTTGTAATGAATAGGTTCTGAAACTGCTAGATCTATTTAAAAAAATCTTTTACCAGTGGAAAGCTTATTTTTTTGGGAGTTATATATGGGCTATTATTTTCCCACGGGAACGGTACTTACAGGGGTGAAATCGCGGGGAACAGTTAGTGTTAAGTAAAGGAAGACAAGACATCTAAATTCTGGTTTCTTTTACTCGGTGACGTATAAATTTAAAAGCCTTCTGTCTAGGATTCTTATGAGATTTCGTTAACAGAAGGCACTACGGCTTACGGATTTCTCTTTCCGTAAGTAGTAAATGTTGCCACCCCTAAAATAATTCACATTTGATTGTTTGCTATTTACTTCGACGAATCTCTTCAAAACCTCGAATCGTTTGAGTATTAAACCAACAGGAGACATCACGCGCACTAGTTTCTTAGCAAAAAAGTCTGCCAATTTCTGAGCGGGGGACGAGGAAACAAACACAAATAATGTTAAAGCTAACGCATTTTTTGACAAAACCATTAAACACTAGCTTTTAACCAATCCAAGCACTCCGTGAACTTAAAAAAACTAGTTGTATTTATCAGGTATGCGTGTTGACCGACACGATTTTTTGGCAGAGGGGAACGCCTATCAGTGGCGTCTCCGGTTGGTTTAATACTCAAAGCTCGAATCTCATTTGAGAGTTAACGAAAGGTGCAGCTTTTTGCAAATTGCACACGTTTCGGATTTGACTGCCGAGACAGGCGCACGTGACTTTCGAACCATCTAATTCCAATCTCGTGTGCGCGGCGCAGTGCGTGTTGACCCGGCAATTTAACCCACAGACATCTCGGTTTAATTGCTTCTAAATTTTAGTTTAATTTTCAATAGCTCCAACAAATCTAATCAAAATCAATCAACTCTATATACTATAGCTCACCATAGCTCGAAGCAAGAAAAACGTTCTTCATTGTATTTTGTAACTAATTGTATATTTGTGTCCCTCAGAACAAATAATTAGATAATAAACATTTACAATAGAAATTTTCAAGCAAAATAATTTAAGTAAAAGTTTGACTCAGACAAAATGGCAAACAGTCAATAGTCTAGACTAAGTAATTAATATTAGTTAATCTTATGCCCTAAGTCGTAAACAGAACTCCAACTCAAACTTCAAACTTTTAGTGAATTTAATACACAGGCTGTGTTGTAGAGCCTAATGACTCTATTTACACGGTTATTAAATTTTATTTATGTTTTCTTCCAAAACTTGGACCAATTTAAATAAAATTTATTGCTATACGAATATTACAAAACGGACAAATCAATGCTCTTTTTGAAGTCTGATATTTTGTTCGACACGAAAATAAGCAGTAATTTTTAGGTAGCAACGAAAACAGCCAGGGCACCCTTAACCTCTTAGACCATGAATCACAGACACAATAGATTTTTGATTGTGTCTCGGTTCCAATTGGAACCGGCGGTTCTTAACTGATTAAAGATAAAAAATGAAACGAGTGGCGAGTAAACCACTAATGATCTTACATGTCTAAACTCGTACGAGTCTTTGTGTTATTTAGTCCGTAGTATAAGGGAGTATTATGTTATAGGCCAATGTTTTTATATGTGAAGATAATGTATTAAATATAGTAATTATATCAATTCTAATTTAAATAAAAAAAACGCATGCCTCAAATGGATAAATATACTGATACATAAATCAACATTGTTAACAGACTAAATACACGTATATTCTTGACAAATAAATATTTCATTTCATAGACACTAACACTATTTCTAAGTGCCGGAATTTCCGATCTTAGTAAACCGTCCGAGCATTCCTCACACTATGGCCACCCTACCGCTTGTAGTCAAACTTGCACCATAACAGCAGCGCCCTAAGTAGCGGAACAGGGATTAATTCCGCCGCAACTGCATCGGCCGCACGCGCGTACGGGCTCGTTTGCGCCGGTTTATACCAGTTTGCGCCGGTTTATACCAGTTTGCGTCAGTTTGCGGCCGTTTGTATGGCGTCTGTTTGCGCTGGGTTTGGTGTTAGTCATTAGGAAGTGTCGGGCTTAGTCGGATAACTTCTAATACGCGACAAAGATAAATGATTATGCTATACTTGGAACGTGGTTCTGATATTATCAGTGTCTAGTGACGCGTACATTAGTGATGGTTTTGTTTAGTAACGAAGCATAATTTGTGGAAATATTTTGGAGGATTAATATGATGATAGGTATATATAGGTAGATATGATATGATAATAGGATCATCATAATTATTCAGCTAACTGCTGTCCAATGCTGGGGAAAGCCTTTTTTTCTTTGAGATACGGGGAAATGCCTGCTTAGAATTGATATATTGCATTTTTGATACCGAACAATCAGAGTCAACTCTTGGGCTCCCCACCTGCTGCATCAAGGGGTCTGTAAAATATACGGGGGAATAGTAGTTATTTCTAGGAATGCCGACTGAGGAACAACTTTTCTTTTTACTTTGTCGTGTCGAGTCGAGTTTTTTATTATTCAATCTAACACTGTCTCTGCTCGTAAATCTAACGTTAGTGGTCACGATAACACAATCCAGAACAAAACTAGAACAATAACACATTCGGGCACAAACGACCACAATCACACTTCGGCGTAAAAGACAGTTCACAATGTTCCGATACCAGGCCGTCAGAACGGCCGAAGTTCCCCCCCAAGTTAATTCAACGAAAACGTGTTTGCCTTTATCCGTCCCGTTCATCAGCTTATCTCCCTCGTGTGCAACTTGGGACGCGTCGTCGATACTTTGCTTGGAACACACAGGATCGTTTTGTGAGCTTGAACGGTGTTACTGTTTTTGTCTACGACGAAATGAGCCTGTATTATAGGCCTATTAGCACAGTTGCTAGTGACCCTACCTTCTGAGTCGGAGGTCGCGGGTTGGATTTCCGCTCGGCGCCAACATTAGTGTGCATGAACGAACATGTCTGTTGGCTTCGTGTCTGGTCGTTTAATATTTATTTAAGTATGTTTATCAGTTGTCTAGTACCCATAGTACAGGCCCTGCCTAGTCTGGAACAAAATGTAGACCATGTGTAAATTTTGTGCCACAATTTAATATTATTATTATTTATTATCACATTATATTCAACCCGTAAGAGCCCACTGGTAGCTGCGGGTATTTCCTAATACATGAGATAGTGTGGGCAATAGTTTACCGCGAGACCACTGCGGATTAGGAGACAGTAATAGTGGCCACAATTTTTGAGCCACCTAAGGGCATTTAACATAGCGACTTCAATTGTGCGTAAGTACAACGCAAATCGGGACTGACAACTCAACCTGTCTTAGGAAATGTTTGAGTGTTTTTTATTATTTAGTTGAAAATTATGTGTTTTATTTTGAAACAGTTCTTAAATCTCCTAACCTCTGTTCTTATCCTTGTTGAACTTCACGATTTCCTAATAAATTTCCAGTTTCCGCCATTTATATCACGATACAAAAAAAGCGTCAAAGGCGTTCTTGGCCGAATCCGTTCCCGTGTTCGACCAGACATACATTATGACCGTGACGATCACACGCGCGATAAGCCGCGCTATGGGAGCCAAAGTGTGTTCTCGTGCGAAGGTCGCCGAATGTTCGCTGTTATTCAGCCATTTATCACGGCAATGTATTAAAACACTTCCTATTCAATTTGGTCGCGTACTTTTTTGCTCTCAAAGCCCAGAAGGCTTAGCCAAGTGACTTGTACAATGTATATATTAGTCGAATAGAATCACAGAATACGAGAGTCACCGACATCGCTCGGAGAATCAGTAGTAAGTGGAAGTGGGCCGGTCATGTCTCCAGGCGGACTGATGGCCGCCGGAGTCGACACGTATTGGAGTGGAGACCGCGTTTAGGCAAACGAAGTGTGAAGCCTAAAGAAGGTGGCTGGCAGTGGATGGATGCGGGCTGCCCAAGACTGGAATGGTTGGCGCTCCTTGGGGGAGGCTTTTGTCCAGCAGTGGACAGCAATTAGTTGAAATGATGAATGAGAATAACAAATAATATATGGGACTGACATTACCGTTCGACTCGTCATGCGCTCGGTCTTATAGAGCGACCAAGTACAATTGACGCAATACTCTAAGTAAAGTCACTGACGTGTAGTTATTAATGGTTACTATTACAATTTATCTAGGCTATCACTTCTTAATAAATCATTGGACTAAATAACAGACTTGTGCACAATTTATTATT
Source organism: Ethmia dodecea (assembly GCA_963855545.1). Taxonomy (NCBI): domain Eukaryota; kingdom Metazoa; phylum Arthropoda; class Insecta; order Lepidoptera; family Depressariidae; genus Ethmia; species Ethmia dodecea. Next base: position 231,812 of record OY979444.1, read on the forward strand.
ATGAAATAATCTATAGGCTTATATTTGTATTTATATATACTTTTATACTTATACTTTATATTATACCAGAGACCTCTGATTATACTAATATTATAAAGACAAAAGACTTGGAATTTTGCATGTTTGTATGTTTGTTACGAATAAACTCAAAAACTACTTTACCGATTTTAAAAATTCTTTCACCATTGAAAAGCTAAAATATCCTTGAGTAACATAAGGTATATTTGATATCCGCATTCCCACGGACACGGGAACTACCGCTGGCATTAGAAAACAAGTAGCGTTTGCAACTTTTGTTGGAGGTTATCCTTCATGTAGTTGTTAGGTATCATAATTTCCGTCGCGGTCTCTCACAGCGCCGGTTTTGTCTGACCGTACTCCGAAACGTGGCCATCCTTGCCCAATTATCGCTCCAATTACTAATTTACTAATTAATATTGTATTCGTATGCGTAGAACATACATAGGTAATCAAATTAATTAGCGTAGCTATCATGGCTTCGCGTACCGAGCACGTCTAATTGGTTACATAAGTACATCTGCTTCGATTGCCTAGGTGCTGAGAGTGGGGAGGTTCTGTACTCCAGGAAATTGAAATTGCCTTGCACAGGTATACCTCGTCAGGTCTTAATGTTTAAGTACGCAATTGAAGAAATAGTAAGTGTTATTCTCAAGTAAGGCCAGTGAAAGTAATTTAACTCAGTAAAACAGTTTAATGCAAAGCAGTTTTAGCGGTATATCTAATTTCCGTTTGTTTTTAATGAATATATGGAGGAGCGGAGGTGGAATGCTCCTCCATCGTGAAAAGGGAAGATGCAGGCGAGGTGATCGTGCCTGGGGACCGCGGTCCAACGGTTGATGTTGGACAGTTGTATTTATACAAACTCATTAGAAAACTTTGATAGCGCGGTTTAGAATTTGGCCGTCTATTGGCGCGTTCTATGTAGTGTCGCTACAAAGAGACTCCGAAGTTACTGGACTGATTTGAAAAATTCTTTCACCAACAGGAAGCTTATTTTTCTGTTACTACATGATGTATTATTTTTTTTTCCACGAGAACGTAACTTAAGCGGGAGAAATCTAGAACAGAACGGGAACATCTAGTTTGATATAAAATATCTACTAAATACAAAAGTAAGTTTTAGGAATTGCTGATTTAAATGTAAAGTCATTAGGTATAATTTCCATTAGAACACCCGCGCGAACGGCATAACGATGTCGTCATCAATTTGTTTCGTATTCGCGAGAAGGTTTACTTCTGAAACTCAATCCTGTCTGCTCAGCTGGCGTAAATGAATATCTGATATGACTTCATATGATTATGTAATCGAATATAATGTACTATATATAAGTAAAGAACCTTGATTTCATCCATGCGAACTAATACACGGAAACCTTCGAGAAAGTCGTGTTATAAATTAATGAAATAAGTTTCGAGACTGTTACAGCTATATTCTATACTATACTTCTACACTCTTATTATAAAGAGGAAAGATTTGTATCTTTGTTACAAATAAACTCAAAAACTACTGAACCGATTTTAAAATTTCTTTCACCAATGGAAAGCCACATTATAACTGAGTAACATAGGCTATTTAATTTCATTCCATTATTCCCACGGGAACGGGAACTACGTGGTTACCGTAAGTCTATATATATATTAAATGAGAAACTAACTGACTGATTGGTGATGTATCAACGCACAGGCATTGTACATTGTAGGCATCCTCTAAGAAATAATTTTGCAAAATTCAACCCCTAAGGGGGTGATATAAACGTGCGCGTGCGAAGCCGCGTGTAAAAGCTAGTACTATATCTAAATGAATCCATACTTCCCTTGGTCACGGCATCACGCGTGAACGGCCGAACCAATTTCGCTAATTCTTTTTTTGTTGTGTTTGTTATTATATATAATCTCACCCCTTTTATCCCCGAGGGGGTAGGCAGAGGTATTCCATTACTGGATTTACCCACATTTCACGAGATACATTGGACCCCTAAACGTGATAGGTGGTGAGCCCATCGCCGGACCGGGTCTATTTACACATGTTTGACCTGCGGGTTTCCTCACGATGTTTTCCTTCCCCGTCGTGCTAGTGATAAATATGTACGTAAGTTTTTGAAAAACTCATTGGTACATGCCAGGATTCGAACCCGAGCCTCACTGATTTTCGGTCGGCTCTTTAACCGTTAGGGCTATCACTGATCTCTATATTATTATTATTATTATTATATATTATTATTGTTATTATCTAGAGAAGGTTCCTTTGAAAGAAAAAATTAAGAAAACAACGATCATTTTAACTCCTATAATGTATCATATGGTGTTTGACATAACTTACACGGTACGGACAACGTCTGTCGGGTCAACTAGTATAATAAATATGTAGAATAAAATCAAAAGAAGGATATATGTACCATGGCTCATAACTTATTTAATCAATTTTACTATGAAAAGAAGGAGACAATGAATTGTTTATTGTTTTACAATTAACAAAAATAAAATCTGATGACTTTGTTTTGTTTCTAGAGATTATTTCGTTCCAAGAAATTATCCCTATAATGTTACCCTGCAAATTGTCGAAATCTACTATATAAAAATAAGTCGGGTTTTCCTTCCTGACGATTTAACTCCAGAACTGACGAACCGATTTCCATGGTTTTGCATTCGTTGGAAAGGTCTAGGGCTCCGCAAGGTTTATAGCAAAGAAAATTCAGCATTGCACCCGTGCGAATCCGGGGCGGGTCGCTAGTTTCTAATAAAGTATTGATAAAGAGTAAAAAAAAAGACGTGTGGCACTCGGGGTCTGCCGCGGTAAAGCTATTGCATAGCATTTTGTATCAACAAGACTGCCGAAAAGAAACGACGTTAGACAATGCACGGCCTTCAAACCACACGGGTGTTAATTAAATGGTTAGCAGAGTATTCGTATTTTTGTAAGCAGAAAAATATAATCTGTAAGCAGAAATAGCTAATTGGTCAGCAACTCATGGCCAGCAAACATCACAAAACCTATCAGCATTTTATGTCATTCTGGATGGCTGTAATTATTTTTGAGCTGCAATGAGCTGCTACTGTTTAATAAAATTTTGGTAAGCACTCAGAGGGGAAGCCAAAAAATATTTTTTGAGCTGCATATTATAAAAGTAGCAAAAATAATCTTAGCAAACTTGTCATGCGCACAATGGGCGCATTCCTTACCAAGATTAAGAAGGACTTTGGATTATGCAACTTTTATCTCGGACTCGGACTGGGACTCGGACTCGGACTCGGACTCAGACTCGGACTCGGCGTCCGAGTCCGAGTCCGAGTCCGAGTCCGGGTCCGAGTTCGAGTCCGGGTCCGGGTCCGAGTCCGGGTCCGAGTCCGGGTCCGGGTTCCGGGTCCGGGACCGGGTCCGGGTCCGGGACCGGGTCCGGGTCCGAGTCCGAGTCCGGGTGCGGATCCGAGTCCGGGTCCGGGTCCGGGTCCGGGTACGGGACCGGGTCCGGGTCCGGGTCCGGGTCCGAGTCCGACTCCGACTCGGACTCGGAGTCGGACTCGGACTCGGAACTCCGTGCCCGTCGGAGTGGAGAGCGTGAGGTTTTTTTCGTTACGGAATTTCTGGATTCGGTCCCCGCGCTCAAGACCCGCGATAGAAGCTATGCAATAGCTTAAAAACGACTTCAACTTATATGGTTTTCTCATGAATGCCATTGTCAGAACTATTGGACCAAATGAAAATGGGATCACATGGGAAACACCAGCTTTCAAATGAAAAAAATCATCAAAATCGGTTCAACCAGTCGAAAATTCTGAGGTAACAAACATAATAAAAACATACGCTACGAATTGATAACCTCCCCTTTTTTTAAACTTGGTAGAAAAATCCACAACTTCGAAGTCAAGAGTATCATCATACGTCAGCGCACTATGGCGCGTGTCGCCGCGTCGGGCCATTATGACGAGTCAATGTTGCGTCTGACACGCGATGTGTTTATGGGTAAAGTTACCGGCGCCATTGGCAGTCGCACGGCGCGGCTCACAGCGACGTGACCCGCGACCCAACGTGTGCTGGCACTCCGGTTGACGACAGACTCTGTCAATACCTTTTGTATATATTTACTAGCTTTTATTCGCGGTTTCGCTCGCTCACTGTTATTTCACCTCCTTAGGGGTTGAATTTTACAAAACCGCTTCTTAGTGGATGCCTACACTGTATAAGCTATCTATGTGCAAAATTTCAAGTCTCTAGACCTAGTGGATTAGGCTGTGCGTTGATACGTCACCAATCAGTCAGTTTATCATTTTTTATAATATAGATAAGTTATGTTTGTATAAGATTTAACTTAGCAGAGTAACTCTTTTCCCAAGTTGCATACACTATTGTTACACTGTCTTTTAATATTATTATAATATTATAGATTCTTTAATAAAAAATAATAAAAAAATTAAGGAAGTAACTGGATGTTGAAAAAAAAAGAGAGACCAAATACTAAACTATTGGTGTGCAGTCACGAAAACGCTAAACTCGGGTGTAGCTGTAAATAAACATTTGTAGGCTTCGTAGCGGTTCTACGGTCGCGGTGCTACGCTCGTAGCACGGCTACAATATTTAAGTGTAAGTTTATGTAAGTCTGTCCATGGAATATTTAAAAGAAGTGTACACACAAATTTTTGTCTGTCCATGCACTTAAGAGGGTTTTTGTTAAAATTTGGTACGGTAATAACTGAGTAACATTAAGGATACTTACGACTGCAGGAAAGTGTGTCAATACATTTTTACACAGAAAAAAAAATGAGCTTGATAAAAATACTACCTCGAAAGAGGAACCACGTGAAACAGTACTTGATGGCTGGGTACATTTTATTCTATATACCTAGACTAATAATAAACAGTATCGACTGCGCTGTCGGTATCAAGAGTGCGCACAGCTAACAGGGCGCGTGACACGATCGCGCAAACTAGCAAACACAATTTGATGTCCATCAGACTCGGAGGCTGGCTGCATTGTGTTAAAGTCCCGTTCAAAGTGAACATGTGGACGTAAAAAGTATGGAAGAAACTATGAAGTGACTACAGAAAATTTGGGCCCATATCAGGAAAGCAACAGACATGTTCAAGTCTATGCAAACAAATAATGGCCTCGGGCAGGAATCAAACCCGTAGCCTCTTACTCAGAAGGCACCCCACCAACCAACCAACCCGAGCCAACAAGCCCGTTTTCAATCCGGGCAAGCAGTGGATTCTCGTAGGCGCACCTTTTTTGAGAATTTATTTTACGATAAAACTATAAATGAAATGAAATGAAATTTTATATTTCGGACATGAATCCATATAAATGTTAGTATCACTTAATAAGCTATGTTAGTAAATTTTAAAATTTCAAATAATCACTGGGTGAACTGTGCACAGCCATCCAATGTGCAACAATAGGGAGTCAGGTTTCTCAGCGATTACCTTCAGGAGAGTGTTGACTGCTGCCCCGCATTCGCTCCCACAGGGAGGCCATCCGCTTGTGCAGCACGGCATGAAAGCCGTCAACACTGCAGTCGGTGAACATCCCTGAGGCGCTACAGCGCCAGGGCAGCCCCAACAGCCCTCTGAAGGCGTTGTTGTATTGGACATAATATTATGGAAATTAAAACATTTCACCATAAGAGCCCACTGTTGGCTTTGGGTCACATCACATAATTATGAAGAGGTATTCAACCATTTATAGTTTTTCGGTTGTTAAAGGAAGAGATCGGATTGCTTCGAAGGACTAAAATAATAAAAAGAAATAAAATAAATGTTAAAACAAAAATACAAACCGATCTCAACTGATAACACTAAAAGTCACTCGACTGATTTTGATAATATTTAAATGGGACAACCTGGGAAATAAACCCTTTGAAACGTCTCAGGCGTCTTCGAGCAATTGGTGTCGTTTACATTTAGCCAATATTCATGGACGAGTTTAGAGTGCCTTGTTATTAACTACAGAAAATAAATGAAATTGTATTTGGTGAACATAATATATAAAAAAATCCGACAAATTTAGAACCTCTCTCATAAAAATAGTATGGAGCAATCGAAGCAATCTCAAACCAACAAAGGCATCCCACGTTCTTATACAATGATTAATCAGACAATTTAATTTCAGTATCTGTAGACAAAGAAAAGATGTGAGTCCTAAAACTGGGGAGCTCCTAAATGGTTGTCGACTTTTACATTAGTAATTTCGTCGATGTTCCGGCCGTAATGACAGACTGCCCGACGGGCGCGGGCGACCGGCGCAAATCCAATTTCTGCACAAAGACAGACGCGCGCTCAGCTGGAGGGACGCCATAATTGTTCTGGATACAGACACGAGGACATCAGAGTACTGTACACGGGAGCACAACAGCCGTACATTTACTCTTTATATAGATACATAGTTTACGCGCAGTTCCCGTTCCTGTAAGATGGTATACGGGAATAAAATATAACCAATGTTACTCCCTGATAATGTAGTTTTCCATTGGTGCAAGAATGTTTAAAATTGGTTCAATAGTTTTTGAGTTTATTCGTCACAAACATACAAATATTGCTTTCTTATAATCTTAGTGTATGTACTCGTATGTACTATTTATAAAGCCAGGGTTACTCTAAGAGACAAATGTCTCACGACATGTCAAGCGAAGCCGGCCGTTTTCGCCTGACATATCTGGCGTAATCACGAAATTCACAAGGCAGTCGATATCATGAACCCGCGCGATGTTGCCAGACATGTCGAGCGAAGTCCGGCAACGTCGCACCACTTCACCCAACGTCGCTGGCGACACGTGTCGCAGGACATTTTGTCTCCTAGTGTCCCTGGCTTAAGATCTTATTGGCTAAGGTCGTAAATTGTACAATATTTTTGTTCCAAAATTAATTTTTTTAGAGTGCACGCCATATTTGTTACGCCTTGTACAAGAAGTTCAGCATCAAGCAGGATAATCCTCCTACGAGATCTGAGGTACTGCGCACAAACACTTCCATTCCACTCGCCCAAATTACGATTGGCCGTCTGTGAAAGTCAGATTCCAAATCAGTGGTACGTAATAGTCTCACTAACTTTCAATTAGTGGACATGTGAGTTCCTATAACCATGCAACGTGAAATTATAGTGGTTGGTTGAATAATCGCCAAGTCAAAGCGTGAGAAATTTTTGAAAAAACTACCTGGCCGCATGGGCTGATCCAAGTTAAAAAAAAGCAAAAACAGTAAGAGCCGGCCGAAAATCAGTGAGGCTCTGGTTCGAATCCTATCATGTACCAATGAGTTTTTCAAAAACTTGCGTACATATTTATCACTAGCTCGACGGTGAAGGAAAAGATCGTGAGGAAACCCGCAGGTCTCAGAAGTAATTCTGAGACATGTGTAAACAGACCCGGTCTGGCGATGGGCTCACCACCTATCACGTTTAGGGGTCCAATATATCTCGTGAAATGTGGGTATATCCAGTAATGGAATACCTCTGCCTACCCCCTCGGGGATGAAAGGCGTGAGATTATTATAAATTTTTTTTTTGTACGTAATAGTCTCACTAACTTTAAATTAGTGGACATGGGAGTTCCTATAACCATGCAACGTAAAATTATGGTAAGGTATGGTTGGTTGAATAATCGCCAAGTCGAAAGCGTGAAAAAAATTTGTAAGAACTACTGGGCCGCATGGGCTGATCCAAGTTAAAAAAAAGCAAAAACAGTAAGCTAGGCAGACGCGAGATTTATTGTTTAAAAGAAAAAAAAGTTTTGTTTATGTGTCGATGTGTTATTTAATTAAGGTCTTAAGTAAAATTCTATGGAAGTAGCATTGCAATGGTGAGAGAGTTTTAGAAGTCAACGCAGTAGGTTTCGAGTTTATTCGTTTCAAACATAAAAGTCTTTCCTCTTTATAATACTAGCATAGAAGTATAGATTAAGTATATATGAAAATTAAGACAGATACCTTTATTTCCCTAAAAGGCAGGCATCGGGTTTGTTTGGGTCTGCCTAGTCTCGTTTCGAGACAGTGTTGCGGAAAGAAGTACTTAGGATAGAATCTACTGATGCAGTTACTTGGTTATTACGCTAGAACTAGTTAATCCCCGAGTAACCAAGTATTACCTCAGTTTTTTTTATGTCATTAATAAACACGGAGTATCCTCGGACTAATTATACATTCCTTACACCTAGCTTACACTTAGATTACGTCTGAAATGTGGCAATACTGATGAATTTAAAAGTAAAAAGAGAGATTAGAACTTTTCCAAAATGGAAGAAATCCGGCCAAGTGCGAGGCGGACTCGCGCACGAAGGGTTTTATACTATTACCTATAAAAACAGCAAAAAAATCACGTTGGTTGTATGGGATCCCTCCTTAATTTATTCTGTTTTTTAGTATTTGTTGTTATAACGGCAACAGAAATACATAATCTGTGAAAATGTCAATCTATCGCGGTTCTTGAGATACAGACTGGTGACGGACAGACAGCGAAGTCTTAGTAATAGGGTCCCAATTTTACCCTTTGGATATGGAACCCTAAAAAAATGAGTTTCACAAGTGACAGCTGGCTATCTGACATTCGTATTTGTGGTTGATGAGTAGCAAAGAGATTAAAATATAATAATATTTAAATCTCTTTGATCCCATCGCCTTACCGTCATCCTTCTGTCATCGATGAATGTCAAAGTAATTTTTAGGTTAGCATAAAACCTACACTATGGCTAATCCCTGCTTAAACTAGGTGACACCAAGGCGTAACTTTTACTCCGGGAGTAGGCATGGAATAGGTTACTCCTTGCTTACTCTGTGTTTATTAATACTGAAATTGGTTAGTAATGAGTTAATACTTGGAGTAAAGTTAATCTTTCTCTAGTCTGCATTTATTAATAAGACCGTAATATTTTAAAGTAAGCTACACATTTTAACATTAATTGATTATTTAAAATTATGAATAAATTGAAACACAGGGTAACCTAAGTTCAGTACAATTAGGAAGTTTTGTCAATGTAGTTTATATACTGTATTATTGATTTAATAATGATTGCAATTAAATATTGCTACGCAAATTTTAATGCCAGTAACAACTCATTTTCGAAGCCAATAAAAGTAATTTACAAGCGATCCCAGCAAGCTGTCGACAAATGAATAGCCTCATGAATTCTGCGATGCGATTCCAATCAACACTGAAATCAATGAAAATGAAACAATCCGATTTTCCTTCCAGCCAGCTACGTTTTGAGTTATGTTATGACAGTATAGTAAAAAATCATTGATGTAAAAGAACCGGCAAAATAAGAATCGAACTTTCACACCATACAATAAAAAAATTAATTTCTTGTGTTGATGGTTGTTTATTTTTTAAACCGACTTCAAAAAAGAGGTTTCTTAATTCAACCTTATTTTTTTATTTCATTTGTGTGTTCGCGGATAACTTCGTCGTTTATTAACAGACTTTTTTGATTTTTTTTTTGTTAGAAAGGAGAATCCTAAGGCTGGTACAGTCAAGAGCAAGTCAAGCTTTACACTACCAGTTTAAGCTGAGCTGTGATTTATATTGCGCGCCATAGAATACAGGGCCGGTTCGAAGTCCAAAGTGTCAAGCTTAGCGTGCTCTTGGCTGTACCATGACAAGAAAATCAGGATCTCACGATGGCATTTCAGAGAAATCGAGGGATCCTTCGAAAATCCTTGTGGCGACTAGTGCTTTTTTATACTTTTTTAGTTTCATGTTTGAAGTCAGTTTTTTTGTTAGAAATTATATCAGTATTGTTCGCTGTACTGTATAGTATTATTGTTACTATAGCGGCAATAGAAATCCACATTTTGTGGAAATTTTAACTGTCTACCCGTCGAGCTATGAGATACAGACAGACAGAGAGACAAACAGACGGATAGGTCGGTGGAGGCTTTGTAATAGAGTTCTGTTAGAACACTAAAAGAAAAGAAATTTGGCACTCCCACAGTGTAGTGACATTAAATTCTGCGAATGCGGATTATGAACAAAAAATCCAATACGAACTTTTCACATGTCCCATAACAATTATCGCGAACGAGACTGCGCGGGCGCTTTTGCATGTTATAATATTTTATGAGGTGCCCGTTTGGGGCGGGGGCGCGCGAGCCATGGGCGGCGGCGATTTCCGCTTGAGTTTTTTAAAAACCGGAATGAAAGTTTTCATAAGTGAAGAAATACTAAATAAATAATAATAATAAATAATATCAATTAAGGGAGCTATAGGTCTACATTTAATATGTTAAGTACTAGTTTAAGAACGAGACTGTTTGTTTTCCTAAATAAATAAAATAAAATAAATACTCTTACGTTGAAATGTGTTCACTTTAATTCGTGTAGAAAAATTCAATTACACATATTTAAACATACGTACATAATCTCACACCTACTTGCTACGAACCTGGTAGATCTCTAGTGCTTCATCCAAATAAATCAAACATATTTATAGTGATAAGCAAACAACGATATACCTAGTACGAAGTGAAACCAGATATGTTTAAAGGATAATTTATTGAGAAGTTTCTTGACCCGCTTCTTTTCCAATACTCAATAATTTTGCTGCACCATAAAATATCCTACAGATAAGGGGTCATTATGGACCCTTTAGGGCACAGCAAAAAAGAGAGCTTTTCAAGACAATAATCTAAATCTAAATAATACATGCTCCTTAACAATACAGTAACAGTTTCGATGACTCTCAAAAAGTAGATTTATACCTCTATTTTGAATAAAATATATTTGGATTTTATTTGTGTCCAAAACAATAACAATTCACAAAATTTATAAAATAGAGATTCTTTGTTAAGTGAAGCACTATTTTTAGCAATTGTCGCTTGTGCCTTACACCCCTTCACAAAAACAAAGCTGGTGTATTGTCGTTCCACGCTTGCCAACTGGTCCCGATGTTATTATTATCTTCAAACGCAACTTATGTGCGCCATTGTACGAGCGGCGGAATGTATGTAGCTGTGCAAAAAATTGCTTGGCACTGCACAATAACGCTGCTACATAACTTGTTTTACTGGCGGTACGTTCATAGGATTTCCTACTCTAATATTACTACTGAAATGGTTCAATATAATTTTAGTTTACATAATTTATTGTATCTACATATCTTGTAGGCTATTTCCTGTCGGGGTAGGCAAAGACAATAGGGTCATGCTTGCTTCGAACATCTAACAAGCGACTCATGCATGGTCCATTTGAAATATCTGCCTTCTAAAGTTTCGCGGACTTCAAGTTGAATATCGAGTATGATGGATAGATTATCGAACCTTTAGATACCTCATAGGAACTTGGCAGATGGAGCATTTTTAGTTTAGGAAAATGGCAATTTTTTAAAAGTTTCCTTTAAAGGTTGCTGCGTTTAATGGCAATCTGTGAGCAACTTTGACAGCTCATAAGAAGGGAGGATGTGGTGGAATATCTCGACGAGTTGCAATTGCTGGTTGCACACCGATACAAATTCGAAAGTTGCTAGTTGCAGCAAATAGTCACTGATTGCAGCAACTGGAAACTGCTGTCGATCACGCAAACATTGAAATATATGTACCATAATAAAAGCTAGTTGCCAGTTCCCAGTTGCGACAATAAGGGGTAAAATAACTCGATCGATTCGCAAATATTTGAGGGTCCAATTATGGGCAGATATATTTTAATCCCAGAATTATCCACATTTCATATTTTTTTAATAAATTGCAAATATATTATGGAGACCTCAAGTGACCAATTTGGCCTGTACCCAGCATGAAGGCAGCCTCACACGGAAAGTGACGCGTCACTCAAACCACGCTTCACAAAAAGGCACGGTCGGACGCCGTGGCTATGCAGGGGACCTTTTTATGTCAGACAACATACGGGAAGAGAATTCGTTTTAAAACGATATATTTAAAAACATATTTTCTGCGATTGATAACCTTTGCTCTTTGTGTATTAGCAAGAGATAAACTTTGGTATTATTGATTTATTTCTAAAAAAAATGTCACTGATAAAACACATCGTCAACCCGGAACAGTCCAATACAAAGCTATGGGTTTTTCCCTATGGGCTGTAATCTCCAATGGTGTTGGGATAGTGGAAAGTTAAATGTCAGAATTTTTCAAGCCATCCAAGTATATCTGGCATGGCTTAATGACTTCCATCAAACCAAATTAAACCATTTTTAACGGACTTCAAAAAAAGGAGAAGGTTCTCAATACGTAGTGATTTTTTATGTTTGTTACCTCAGAACTTTCAACTGGGTGAGCCGATTTGAATGATTCTTTTTTTATTTGAAAGCTGGTGCTTCTAGATTGGTCCCATTTTAGGCATCATAATAAATGACAATGATATAAATGGCCATTTTAAATCAAGTTCAAATATTGTAAGGGTAGGCCAAAAAATTTACAAGGAACTATTTTCGGCATCGATTTTTATTTTTCATACGCTAGTTTACAAGATAACTTCGATTATTACAAAAAATATACTAATATGGTACGATTAAAAAATGCTCTAAAATAACAAAATAAAAAAATAAATAAAAAAGGCGACAAAAGTTTTTTTTTTTGAGGGAAGGGGGCAAACGAGCAGACGGGTCAGCTGATGGTAAATAACTATCGTCACCCATGGACACCTGCAACTCAAGAGTCACAACTGCGTTGCCGGCCTTTGAGGTGGGAGTAGGGGGAGGGGGGGGGGAGGGGGGAGGTGGGATTGGGGCCTCCGTTTACCTCACTCACTCAACGAAATGCAATGCATTGCTTTACGCTGGTTTTCTGTGAGGCCTTTGTATCACTCCGGTCGAGCCGGTCCAAGCGTGCCGAAGCATGCCTCTCCCACGTACAGAAATGCTTAAAATTTTTAAAATATATTATTTTCAACTTAAAAATAAATATATTATTTTTAAATTAAAAATAATATATTTTTTGTCAAAAAAAACTAATTTATTTTTCTCTCTTTATATATTTATTCTATTTCTCTTACATATTTGTACCTACCCTTAAAATATTTGCACTTGATTTAAAATGACCTTATACATTAAGTAGTGACCGCGGCGATTCAAAAACATTTACCGATCCCTGCGTACCCCACTACGATAAATGGGCTGACATCGATAATAGGAATTGGATGTGGGACAATTTAAAGGGACTTATTGGCTCATATTTTAGGCCAGCAGCGTTTGTGGCAGCTGACGGGGAATCTTGTTGTACATGCCATTGAGGCAGCCCTTTGTGAAGGTGAAACTACCCATAAAACACTCTCAGCCTTTATCCTTTAAGGATTTTCAGAAGTCAAACTAAACAACTTTACACTCGATGAAACAGGCTGATCAGCATGTTCATGGGTCTTTCATCATCAACCCGTAACAGCCCAAAAAGTTTGACCATTAAGTTTGACCACGAGGAAGGACCGATTTATTCAAGCAACTTAGACCCTATTGTGTTAGTAACAATGTTCTTATTCTAGGTTAGATTTTAGTCTCACAACCGTGAAAAACTGTACCTTTGGAAGACAACATGCATTTAACCCCGAAACCTACTTCATCGAAACCTATCTGAATCGGAACTGTGCACTTACAACACGCGAGTGCAGGCAATAACACCGAATGGGATACTATAATGCTATAATAACTTGCTAAGCCACATTATGGAAATGCTCCGTGTACGGTGAAGAGCAGTGCATACATTAGGATGATTCATACTCGAGTAATGTATTCATTGTGAATATACGACCTATCGTTAAGTGCCTGGAATGTGTTTCTTAGAAATGTACGAGGCTTTACTTCTTGCAAAGGGATATTAAGGAACTTTTTGAATTTAAAAGTAACCTGGTTAGGGGAAATAGATATTTATAGAGTGCGTTCCTTACGTTATCCATCTTAATGTTGGATGTGTTTGGTGGGATTCTACTTAATTGAGGGATTACAAGCACTTCGGGATTACGTAAATAGATTTTTATAAAGAAAATCTCTGTGATGGTATCTGTGTTTGTCGAACCGAATCGAATTATGATATTAAGAAACTAGTGTATTAAATTAATTATTGCTAGTTTCTTTTTTCTTTTTTTGTTCTATATTATTGACATTCGATTTTATTATGGCATTTTATTTTGTTTTTTTTTCTCATTTTATTATTCTCATTTTATTTTATTTTGATAATATGATTAATTAATGAAATTGGTTATGTACTGATTGTACGTTAAAGACATGTTTCGAACTGAATTTATATTATTTTGAAACTTCTCATGTTTTACGCCAATCAAGATTTATCTCACCTTTTTTATGGTTCCGTGCCCAAAGGATAAAACTGCAATATCGATCAATCAATATTTCACTCCGGCCCATCGTCTACAACTTTATAAGGCGCAGGTTCGGCCGCATATGGAATACTGGTGTTATCATCTGTATGCAGGGGCACCCCAGTACCAGCTTCTCCCTCTGGACCGCATTCAACGGAGAGCGACTCGAATCGTCGATTGCCAGGAAATTTCAGACCGACTTGACCCCCAAGGGGTCAAGTCGTTGCGTAGAGATGTAGCTTCATTCTGCATTCTCTATCGCATGTATCATGGGGAGTGCTCCGAGGAATTGTTTGGACTTATACCAGCCACAGCGTTTCGCCAACGTTCAACGCGACCAAACTATCATGCACACCACCTGGATAGTTGGCGGTCCACCACTGTGAGATTCTCACGAAACTTTTTGCCTCGCACAACTGATCTGTGGAACAAATTGTCGCCGGTGGTATTTCCGGACCGATACGACCCTCAAACCTTCAATAAGAGAGCGTACTCCCACCTCAAAGGCAACGCACTTGTGACTCTTCAGCTGCAGGTGTCCATGGGCGACGGTAGTCACTTACCATCAGGTGACCCGTCTGCTCGTTTGCCCCCTTTTTTTATAAAAAAATAAATGAATCGAGAATATAAGGGAAAATCATTTTACGGTTCGACTCGTTTAACATGAAAACCAATGAAGTATAATTGCTGAAACTAGTTCCAGCGCGAGGCGAGGTGCGTTGTTAGTGACGTCATCATAGTTCGGCCCAATCAGCTGGCGGCTAATTAAAATAATTGTTTACTCGTCTGGCGTACGGTGTGTTAACAGCGACTTGAGAATACAATAGATTTGTCAGAGTATTTTAATATTACAAGTAGTCTAATGCAGTAGCGGCCAGTTTAAATTTATGCGACACGTTTTTCTATTGAACTTGTTACTTAATTCTATTTTGAAACCGTCAAAATTTAAAACTACATAAGTATCTCTTAATTTTACAAAAAAAACATCTCAGCAACAACATCCCCAGTGTAAGTGAACCTTTCAGGAATAAACTTTTTTTGTTTTTATGTCTGTATGTATATATTATGTATCTTAGCTGAATAGTGAACGAAATGTACTTACTTTAAGAACCTATAAACGTATTCTAAGCAAATAAAAGGATTTGATTTAAAAAAATACACAGGATCGATTTAATAGTCATAAAGAAGGCTGCTATCGACTATAAAACTGAAAATATACCAGCGCAGAATTCTAAACAGCCCTATCAAATTTTTCACAATAGTCTGTGTAAATAGAACTATCCAACATTAACATTTAAATCACAGCTGTGACAGTAGAAAAAATTATGTATCATCCTAGCAGCGCCACGTCTTCTGATTAAATTTGGACCAGATATACATTACGTACCCATTTCGTCCTCGGGGTACGAAATAGACTTGGATTTCGCACTCCCGCAGTTAAGATTTCGTACCAACAAACAGTTTGACAGAAGAAATTTGTTTTAAAATACGAACGGTATGTAATTGTAAGTAAACACCTACACCTACATAATGTATATCTGATTCAGATGCCAATCAGAAGCTGGTGCTGCTAAGATGATACATATCTACTAGAAACATATTCCCCTTTAACGCTTGAGGATCTTTCTATATCGACCTCTTCACACTAATTTAGAACTAATAGAATCATGTAAACTCATCTATTAGAAACCAAAAACGTTCCTAAATCGATGGTCGCCAGTTGAGGGTTGAATTGAACTCGTGATTAATTTCGCAACACGTGCGTTAATCAGGTTTCCTGTTCTATTTCTAAACTGTTACAGATGTTGATGTACTCAGTCAGTAACCCAGAAAGCAAAATGCATTCAATAAGTACAATTATTATTATTATTATTAGAGCAAACAACATACAGTCAATTCGAAAAAAGACACAATTTAGCTACTAGGTCTCAGCTCTCAAAATCCTGACTGGCAAAGCTGAGACCTAGTAGCTAAATTGTGTCTTTTTTCGGATTGACTGTATGTTGTTTGCTCTAATAATAATAATAATAATAATTGTAAAACACAAGTCACACACGGTTATTTAGTCCCAAACTAGGCAGGGCCTGTACTATGGGTACAAAACAACTGATAAATATTAAACGACCAGACATAAAGCCAACAGACTTGTTCATGCACACAAATGTTGGCCCCGAGCAGGGATCGAACCCGCAACCTCCGAGTCAGAAGGCAGGGTCACTACCAACTGAGCCAACAGGCCTGTAATAGCTTGACAGTATTCACTGAACTGGGGCTAACTTGTAATTGACCTCTTCGATCTGCTTTACAGTCAATAAATTTCATAGGTTCTCAAATTTCAAATTATTAATGAACTCACACAGAGGCGACTACCAATTCAATTCGGTGCTAGCCGGTCACTACTCTATAACCGGATAAACACTGTTACGTAGCAGTGGATAATATTTCACTTATGGATTCCTACTAAAATAACTTTTACATTTAGATGTTCTTCAAAAAATATTTTCGACATTAAAAATCACAAATTTTATCCATACAGTCCATTTTTTTTAATACAATAGCTACATAGAAAGCTGAGTTTTGTCATTGTCTTTCCCTCAGCTGCATTGGAGAATATTACTATAACAACTCAAAAGGCAAAGAAGACAAAACAACAATTTATGGGAGAAATAAGTTGTGAAGAAACCGCGTAATGAAAGTACTCCAACTAAACCTATTTCATCTCAGCTGGCTCTGGTAAAGCGGATTTTCTAAGAAATACGTACCTTAGTGTCTCGAATAGTCTCTAGAATCCATTTAAAGATTCCACTAAAAGTTTCAGCTGCTAAATTTGAACTCTAAAAACACTAAAAACTCTAATCATAAAATTTACCGTAAAGTTTTAATAATAAAAACTTGTATTCATCCGTAATTTCATTGGTGAAATAATTTTTAGACTCGCATGTGTTTTTTTTTAATTTGTATATTACTAGCGGTTGTGCGCGGTTTCACCCACGTAGTTCCTCTTCTCTTGGATAGGTATACGGGAATAAAATATAGCCTATGTTACTCAGGAATAATTTTGCTTTCTTAATTTTTAAAATCGGTCCAGTAGTTTTTGAGTTTATTCGTAACAAACATCCAAAAATACAAATCTCTTTATAATATTAGCATAGATAGATAGCGGGTGCCCAGCGGGCGTATTCACGGAGATTCGACATTCGATATTCGACTCGGAATCGGAAAATCTGTCGAAAGGTTCCGAGATGGGCTATTCACAGATGTCATATTTGACATAAGGATTCGACAGATTTTCCGATTCCGAGTCGAATATCGAATCTCCGTGAATACGCCCGCGGGTTGCAAATGTAAAGTGTGGTGCTTGCCTTTAAAATATAAAGTGGTAGTGGTAGTATTACAACAGCTAAATCTACATAGGCATGGTCTTTGTCATACGACGACGTTCACAATTCTTCAGACCAGAACTTTAATAAAACTAAATCAGATTCGTTCTTCGGAGGTACGCGCTTGAAAACGCTTTTCTTTTATTACATTACATAGTCGAGATTCCCCTTTTCATAAAAATCTTCATGATTCCGGAGCAAAAAGTGGCGGAAGAGGTCACGGTGGCCGCACGACCGAAATAAAAGTACAACCCACGCTTCTGCGAAATTAACGACTTGAAAAGGATGTGGTGACATGTCTCCTTAGACGGCACGGCACGGGGCCGAGGCAGTACCGATGTTGGTTGGACACACCACGCAGGGGAACTACGAATAAGTGCGGTGACAACGGGGTAACCTACCATTTGTGCCCGAAAAAATTGATTTATTTTGCCCTTATCATCACCTATCACGTTTAGGGGTCCAATATATCTCGTGAAATGTGGGTATATGGAATACCGCTGCCTACCCCCTCGCGGATAAAAGGCGTGATATTATATTATTATTATTATTATTATTTTGCCCTTTTCCGAACATATGATTCCTATGTTTTGGGTTTCATATTGATTCATAAATATAAATATTGTATTGTATTACCTTTTTTAAAAATTATCTTTCAGTTACTACTTCCGTCCGATTGATCTTACACCTCCGGTTCCGAATTCGGTTCCGATACTTTTAAATCGGAGGTAATCGGAGGGCGCGTGGCGGCTCCAGTCAACGTGTACGAACAGGTTTACGCATCTCGCTCGGGGAACAAGCGTTCTGTCATCGATTAATATTTCACTTGTTGTTACGCCATACATGTAATAATATGGTTTGTTTTATTTTGTACGGCGTGTCAATTAATTAATTTCGTCAAAATTCAAGTGTTATTTAGACACATCTTTCTTAGCCACCATCTCCGACTCCGACTCCGCCTTTGACTCCGACTCCGAATCCGACTCCGAAAAACCACATTTAAAAACTCCGACTCTGACTTCGGTTTCGATAAAACCACCTCAGCAACAACTGTAATCAAGAAGTAACATAGGGTATAATGTGTTCCCATTTTACTAAGGGAGCAGTAACTACACGGGTGAAACAGTGTGGAACAGCTAGTAAATAATAAAGTATGAAATCGTGAGCTCTAAACAGGAGCGAGTAGTAGACCGGCAGCGGGCATGTCCGGCGACCCGTCTGTTGGCGCTTTGTTCGGTCACGGGGCGTCACCAACGCGCTGCCCTCATTGTTCCAGCGCATTCTTGTGTTCCTAACGGTCACGCCAAACTCACCTGGATAGTTCAATTTGGCAAATCTGTGAGGTCATTTAAAATGACTTAACAATATTTGCACTATATTTTAAGGGTAGGTACAAATATAATTAACATAATAAAGAAAGAAAAAAATCGTTAGTTTTTTTCTTGTTCTTTTCTGACAAAAAAAAATTTTTGGAGACGTAGGTTAGTACCTACTTTGCATAAACCTTCTGTCAGTATACCACACTAAAAAGTCACTTTTCTAATTCAAAACTTTTTATTGCGGACAACTGAGATCCATTAGGTTGTTACTTTTGTGGGATTTTTTTTTGCTTACTTATTTATTTTGTTATTTTCGCGCAATTTGATTTGGTAGTCTACGTACAGTATTATTATGTTTTTTTTTTTATTATTGTAATTATCGATGTTATCAGTAAAGTAACATATGAAAAATAAAAATCAATGCCGAAAATTGTTTCTTGTGAATTTTTGATCGACCTTTTAAATAATTTAATATAATCTCACGCCTTTCATCCCCGAGGGGGTAGGCAGAGGTATTCCATTACTGGATATACCCACATTTCACGAGATACATTGGACCCCTAAACGTGATAGGTGGTGAGCCCATCGCCGGACCGGGTCTATTTACACATGTCTCATAATTAATTCTGAGACCTTTTAAATATTTGCACTTAATAAAAAAATACCATGCATACGCGTCGACTTGACTCCTTTTTTTCGTTGGTTAATAAAGTCAACGGTAAACTCATAAGTTGACTTTCACACAGTAGATGTGTTTGTCAATAATACATTGCGTGGTCCCAGAGGGAGGTATCCGAGTATAAGGGTCGCGCCACATCTGCGGAACAGCGCCGAAGGTTCGGTGAACAACATACATTGACGTTTCACTTTAAAGATAAATGGATCAGCCACCCGCGTCAGCCGTAATGTATGTTGTTCACCGAACCTTCGGTGCTGTACGTTCCGCAGATGTGTCGCGACCCTAAAGAGCGGTCTCATTTCGCGCGTCACTGGCCGCCTCGTTAATTTTCCCGCCGATCGGGGCCGCCTGATTGGCCGGCCGGGACCGGACTATAGCATCACTTATGAGACACAATACAATTAAAAGTGAAAACGCGGCTTTATAACATAACGGTTATAATAAAAACTCAACTCAAACCGAGGGGGTACGCAGAGGTATATTCCATTTCTGGATATACCCACTTTTCACGAGATATTATTTGGACTCCTAAACGAGATAGGTGGTGAGCCGGGTCTGTCTACACATGTCTCAGAATTATTTCTGGGACCTGCGGGTCACGATGTTTTCCTTCTCCGTCGAGCTAGTTATAAATATGTAAGTAAGTTTTGAAAAACTCATTGGTACATGAAAGGATTCGAACTTGAGCCTCACTGATTTTCATCGTGTGAAGCAGGCTCTTTAACCTATCAACGCTCTTAATACGGTTATTTACTCCCAAACCAGGCAGAGTCTGTACTATGGGTACTAAAAAACATAATTAAATAAATAAAAAAGAGCAGTGATAGCCCGGACGGTTAAAGAGCCGGCCAAAAATCAGTGAGGCTCGGGTTCGAATCCTGGCATGTACCAATGAGTTTTTTAAAAACTTACGTACATATTTATCACTAGCTCGACGGTGAAGGAAAACATCGTGAGGAAACCCGCAGGTCTCAGAATTAATTCTGAGACATGTGTAAATAGACCCGGTCCGGCGATGGGCTCACCACCTATCACGTTTAGGGGTTCAATGTATCTCGTGAAATGTGGGTATATCCAGTAATGGAATACCTCTGCCTACCCCCTCGGGGATGAAAGGCGTGAGATTATATTCCATATATATAAGCAGGAACCACGATGGTGAAACTGCGCAGAACCGCTATTTGATATAATTCAATGCTCAATCCCACTAACACTTCTTTGGCCTAGGCTCCGATCGAGCCGAGCAAACGAAAGCAGATACCAGGCAAACAGAAATCAGGCTGTTTCATCTCTGCCGGTATATTTGGCAGGTGGAAAATTTGTCGATAAACAAACCACAATAGCCGGGCTCGACCCGCATACTAATACGAGGTCTGTAGGCCGGCGGCACACGTCTACAATTTCAATTTTGAATTATATTGTACCTGCATAGAACAAACTAAGATCTGCCCTTTTCACGACAAAGGAGCACCATAAGCTCCTTCACAGTATGTCTTCACCATCGTACTGATGATCTAAAGGTCTTGCCTTATACTTACACCTTCACTTCTTTTTTGGTAATGTGCAAAAATCCTTTTTATTTGTTTTTAAATAATAATAATAATATAATCTCACGCCTTTCATCCCCGAGAGTAGTCAGAGGTATTACTAGATATACCTACATTGCACGAGATACATTGGACCCCTAAAAGTGATAGGTGGTGAGCCCATCGCCGGACCGGGTCTATTTACACATGTCTCAGATTTAATTCTGAGACCTGCGGGTTTCCTCACGATGTTTTCCTTCACCGTCGAGCTAGTGATAAATATGTACGTAAATGTTTGAAAAACTCATTGGTACATGCCAGGATTCGAACCCGAGCCTCACTGATTTTCGGCCGGCTTTTTAACCGTACGGGCTATCACTGCTCATTATTCTGCTGCGGCTTATTTATTTTTCTTTTGTGATATGAGATTCAACGAAAATATTTTATTAGGACATCCACTGTTTTGTCAAAGATATTTGGAAAGGACCGGTAACTATAGAATACGATAATATTTGTAATCAATTTATAATATTATGACAAGCGGTTCTGCACGGTTTCGACCCCGTAGTTCCCGTTCCCGTGGGAATACGGAAATAAAATATTATAGCCTTTGTTACTCAAGGATCTCCTAGCTTTCCATTGGTGACAGATTTTTTTTTATCGGTCCAGTAGTTTTTGAGTTTATTCGTAACAAACATACAAAAATACACATTTTTCCTCTTTACAATATTAGTATAGTTAAAGAAGTATAGATATACACTGAATCATCGTGAAATATGTCTGGTTATACTTTGATTCATCCCTTAGCCAGGCAGTGGATGAATAGGTATTAAGTAATTAAAAACTTAAAACCAATGGAAATTTTAAAAAGCTTTGAGTAAATCTGGCTAAGGGTTAAAATATGATTCGCTTACCGCAATTTTAACCGCATTCAGTTTAATGTAAAATTTGAGTTTTATCTTAATTTTTCAAGTGTAGTTTGCTTATAGATAAAACATGGCCTTTCCTCGAACTCCATCATCGACTACTACTCGATTTCAGTCTATAAATTAAAATAGTAGGTACTAGGTACCCTAAGTAAAAAATAACAACAATGTTGTTACTTGATACATGAATAAGTACCTTTTATTATGTTCACGCACAATTGAAATTGTTAGGTGGCTTGAAAACACTTAGTTCTGACAGTTCGGTGGGAAATATAGTGGATTAGCTCAACGCGAGAAGTAATAATCGTAGAACAACTGGTTTCTGTTTAACGATGTTTATGGATGTACGATTATCATCATGATAACAATCATCATGATAATGATGGAAACAGACCTTCTGTTTCCACGATCCGCAGTTTCGCCGTTGTTAGTGCGGCTTTACTGTCGGCGTATCCCGAATCTCGCCAAAGAACTTTTGATTGAATTACTTCAGTGCTTTCAGAGCGAGGCTCCGCAGGAATGTAGGGATCATTGAATACCTGCATACGGATTGTCTGCGTTCCTTTTGTTTTGTTTAGAAATAATACAAGTAATTGGATTATCGATGGCAAAAGGACTGTTGATGTAAACGAAACCTGATTTTGTTTCTATTCTATCTCTAATTTATATTACGAACCATAAGTTAAATTCATTTTGTTAAATCACAAAAAATAAACAAATGCGTTCACACAGAGAACATTGAAAATATTACCGTTCTTTTGGCGTAGACGGGTAAAATATAGCTGTATTGTATAGCATACAATATACGTCATTGTAATAAAAATAATGTCACCATTCTTTGAAATCCTTTCCATCGTATCAAAGTGCTTTCAAAAGGTAAATTTGCGAAGGAAAATGATCGTGCGGAAACGATCCCCACAATTTATATCTATAGAAATATAAAATGATAAACTGACTGATTGGTGATATATCAACGCACAGCCTAAACCACTGGGTCTAGAGACTTGAAATTTTGCGCATAGACAGCTTATACAGTGTAGGCATTCACTAAGAAAGGATTTTGCAAAATTCAACCCCTAAGGGGGTGAAATAAATGTGCGCGATCAAACCCGCAGGTAAAAGCTAGTTCTTATTAAAACATTTATTGCAGAGCAAACTATCAAAATGTTATTGACACCGCTATCCTGGATATATGCAAGCGAGAGAATATTCACTCAGGGAACATCATCCATCATCGCTGAAACAAAACTGAAAGCGAATATGCTAACGAGAAGTGAGATAGCGACGTTCATTATCTCAACTAAGAGGAGAATACAAATCCGTAGTAACTAGAATATATATAATGTATGTAAGAAAAATAAAATTTAAATATAATTAATGAAAAAACATAAGTTTTTTTTATGTTCTTATCTTACAAAAAACTTGTTTGTCTGTAAAGTTGGTTTACGGACGATAATTTTAGTGGTAACGTCATGAGAAAACATTGATGAAAAATTGCATACTGGAGTGGAAGAAAGGTAGATGCGTCACAAGCCGAACGCTTAGGTCGATCGTGCCTCTCTATCGCTTGTTCCGCGCTCTCGCTTGCACGCTCGGCTCAGGTGGAAAGTGACACTTTTTCGTCATCAATTTATAAGACGTTATCACGTCATTTTTTTTGTTTTTAAACATGCTCCATTACACTGTTACTGTGATTAAACATCCTCCTTTTTTGAAGTCAGTGAAAAGTCGACAGTACTATTACGTCATCTGACACCCCTGAACCGCCTGTGTCTGCTAAGCGGTAGATCTGTAGTAGAGATGTTTCATTATACTACGCTCGAGTATCTTTCTTGATATAACTCATAAGTAAACCTAAAGCTAAGGCCATGTAAATTGCCTATAAAAATGTGCAGATAAGTCTCGGTAACGATGTGAAAAATGGTCACACTTAACTTTATGTCTAATATTATCAACCATTTGGTGCACCATTTGGTGCTCCGAGAATTTTTGTTACAACGATCATTAGGGATGTAAAAAAATAATCGATTGTTTGACTAATCGATTTTTTAAATATAAAATAATCGTTTTTTAATTAATCTATTACATTTTTACACATCTTAATCGATTTTTGTAAACAGCACCATTTGTGAGATTAATAAAGAAATTTGAAGTAACTTCACTAAAAAAGTTTAATGGTAAAAGTATAAACAATCGATTTTTAAAAATCTATAATTTTAAGTAAAATTAATTGATTTTTAAATAGATACATAAATGATCTCATGCGTTATATCTCCGAGAAGGTAGGCAGAAGTATTCCATTTCTAGATATACCCACTTTTCACCAGATATTCTTTGGAATCCCAAACGTGATAGGTGGTGAGCCTATCGCCGGACCTGTCTCAGAATTCATTCTAAGACCTGCGGGTTTCCTCACAATGTTTTCCTTCACCGTCGAGCTAGTGACAAATATGTACGTAAGTTTTGCAAAACTCATTGGTACATGCCAGGATCCGAACCCGAGCCTCACTGATTTTCATCATGTCATTGTGAAGCTATCACTGCTATATATATGCTATATCACCCTTTAACCGTAAGGCTATCACTGCTCAGTCACATTGATTTTTCTAAAATAGATTATTATTAAAGAGAGAAAAATCGTTTCTTTTTTTCTATCAATGTCACATCCCTAACGAACATCGCTTGGGTTGTAAGATATACCCAATCTATTTTTATACGCTTTTATTAACTTTAGGACGTTTTATTATAAGGTATAGTTTACTAGCGCCATTTTAGTTAGTCTTTGGATTTTGTTAGTATGAAGAGCTATGCTACGTGTTATTTAACACTTTGAAAAAGGACATTGACCTCTCCCCACATTTAATATGGGTCAACTATGTATATATCGCTAACTATGTTTGTAATGTCAAAAAAAGTTGTATTGATAGCGTATCGTGGTAGAAGCCACATTTTAAGGTAAGTGTAGAGGTTGTACTGTACGTGTACAAATATTTACAATATTATTGTCACTAACTTACCTTTATTGTGGTAATAAAAACGTATTTATGAATATTCTTTAGGTACTTACATAAAATTTGGAAATAAAACATCTGTATCGGTTTTTGTTAATAAATAACTAAGTTTTTGCAATAAATAACTAAAATTAAGAATAAATTAACAACACCAAAACAACTGAGTACCTACTTCTAAAAAAACCCAACGAACTAAACAGACCAGTGCTATAAGCCACTACATACCAATTTGTCGTCACATAAAAAATACTGAACCAGATTTATAGTCTGTAGCTAAGTTCATAGGGGTGGCGCAAACGTTGCTATTTGCCACCGCATCGAGTTGGCGATACGCTTGATTGATGATGTTTAGCGAGTGGCGCCGGCTCGCGGCTGACGTTCAAAGCTAATGTGTGTGGAATGGCGCATTTGCGCACAATTTCACATTAATCTGCCTATCTGTGCTTTGCTTTAATTCCGCATACACGCCACCGATCCATTTTAATGTGCTTATTTTGAAACTAGCGCTGCTCTACGGCTTCGAGCGGGGATTCTCGACTTTTTAGGGTTTCGTACCCAAAGGGTAAAACGGGACTCTATTACTAAGACTCCGCTGTCCGACCGTCTGTCTGTCTGTCCGTCACCAGGCTGTATCTCATGAACCCTGATAGTTAGACAGTTGACATTTTCACAGATGATGTATTTCTGTTGCCGCTATAACAACAAATATAAAAAACAGAAAAAAACCTATTAAACGTAATTCTTATTTTGTGAGTCCGACTCGCACTTGGCCAGTTTTTAATTTTTTTTTTTTTTAGGAAAAGTTGTGGAAAATAAAAAAAATACATTTATTCATATTTTTTGCCCGTGACTTCAATGAAACCAACAAACCAAGTAAGTTGCTATTTTTTATATGGGGATAAAAATATAATACAGTGCTTTCTGACGATAAAATTAAAAAACTAAATACCATAAGGTACACGTTTTGGAAAAAAGCATTGATAGAGTTATGTATTTACCTAGTTACGTATATTCATTAACTATGTAAATTCTGTAAAGAATACAGAAACTCAACAATGCCCTTGTCCGTTAACGGGTATAGCTTATTTTAATTACATAGAGTTCAATTTATGATGGAAGTATTGCAGCCGCTACCAGGTAGAGGCTTAAATAGTCGCACGGCAAGAGAACTGTTGCCTCATTTGATCGAGGTTTCCTATGGCCTCTATCAAATGATTACTTACTCTAGCTGCATAGAATAACGTATGTCCGCATATGGGGTACCTCCCAAGGTAAAAACGTGTTTACTGGAACTTTATTTTATTTTATTATTCTGTTCCGTTGAATAAATCACAAGTCAAAACTATAAAAAGATTTTTCAAAGAAAATCCCCTTCCGCGTTAAAACTGTCAAAGGCAAACACGTTATAATTCAGAGAGGAAACGCTGCGAAGGTTATGAAAAGGAAATACGGTTGCACGCAAGTTTTCACAAAAAGTCGCGCGCATGCGCTCTTGGATGCTCCGCCAGCCTCTGAACTTGGTCCGTCGGAGTAGTTGCCATCCGAACGCGTGCGGGAGCCCTAACCTCCGCGCGTCCGAATCAACGTCGCGCATTCGAATTTCGAGTTCGCTTTCAAATTTTACCTTTTCCAAAAAGTTTTTTAAAATGTAGATATTGTACTTAGCTTTTTATTTTCAGCCAGTGTTTTTGTAGTTAGTGTCAAACATGACTTGCAAGAAAAACTTTGTGATGAAGTGCTTGCAACTAAAGATAGTTGTGTTGGGAATTTCAGTGTTGTTCCGATGCACGGACTCCGTTGGTAAGTGCAAGATTATGTTGAATGAAAAAAAAAACTTTAAACCACCAACTAAGTACCTGGTATCATGAATTAAATTATGTATTTATTGTAACGCCCTTCTTTTAATATCCCTCAACTTCTTTAATAAAACAGCTTTTTAGAAAGAAACTTACGCAACAACTCTCATTATTTTTTAACAAAATGCCTTTTGGGAGACATTGTCTTAAAACGTCGGATGTCAATTTCAATTCGTATGTAAAACTTTCTTTTTTACCATAAAGTTTCAGCTGAAGTAGTTGGAATTGTTTAAACTTTTCTATTATTCGAGTTTTGCTCTTGTTAGGAAAAACTATCAAGGTCATAGTTTTAAAAAACATCACTTTCTTAGGTAATTCTTCATTATAATAACACTTCAATCGACTTTTTTTTCAAAAACTTACATACTTTCACTTACATACGTCACTACCTAACTTGACGGTGAAGAAAAACATCGAGAGGTAACCGGTAGGTCCCAGAATTAATTCTGTGGTACGTACCTATACCAGAAACCCAATCCAGCGGCAATGGGCTCACAATCTATGTCCAAAATATAGGTGAAAAGTGGATACATCCAGAAATGGAAGCTGAGGCCCTCGGATGTGAAGGCGTGACAGTTGAGGATTATCAGCAGGATGAGTTGGCTTGAGCCGAGGGTGGCGGATTTTTGGTGCGGCAAATTTCGGGAACGTTTTTTTGAGCAATACATCTTGACGATAACTTTTTCTTCCTTATTTTCATTGTACCTTGAACGGTGCAACAAAACTTCTATATTCAGTAGTCTTCAGAAGAAGAAAAAATATTTCTTGTGCAATTTTAACAAAATTGATGAAAAAAACTGTCAATTTTAGAGGCAAGGGCGGCACAAACTTAGCAGTCTATACCTTGAAAATGTGTAAATCCACCTCTAAGGCGTGAGCATTTTGTTTTAGGATTTTACCCGTCATTGAAACTTCTGGTCAATGATTAATAGAGGTATAAAAACAAATCAATAACAGAGATTTGACAATAAGGACAGCGGATTAAGCACTCAATAACTGTCCTCGAACACCATTGTGACCGAATATGCAATTCAAAAACGAAATTGCTGATTCACAGTAATGAATATTCAATCGATTCCTTCCATTTGGATTTAATGAAAGAGAATTCTTCGAAAGTGGTATCGGAGTTTCTTTTCAGATAGCCATCAGTTCAATACAGTTACTCGCCGGCATTAATTGGGTTATTCCATTCAGGTCCCGGAGTCCGGGATTGAAAACCCCGGGGTGGGAGTTCCCGCAGAGAAGCAATTAGGTATTAATTTGTTTAACGAAGCGCTAGCGGGATGAACAATTGATGTGGTTATTCGGAGCGAGTGCGATATTGGATTGTGTGGCCCATCTGCGATTAGGACCAGTTTTAATTGCTTTTAAAACCCGCTGGATTATTACCTATTTGAGCGTTTTATGTGTCGAATGGTAGTATTGATACAACGTTAGCCGTGACGGGCCTGTTGGTTTAGTTACATGTGCCTCCTCGGTCAAATGCCCGCTTGAGCCACATTTGTATGCCTGAACGTGACTGTTACTTAACGGGTATGTGTTTAATAGGTGCTCACGTATGTTTATCACATCTTTAGTATACCTAGCAGGTACAGGCTCTGGAAAATTTGAAACTAAATAGATATGCGTGAATAAGTGTCTTTTTCATCATCAACTCGATCAACCAACAACGCCTGCATGGCTATGGGTTTCCTTGCGTAGAATATGAGGAAGTATGGCCCATAATCTTCAACGTGAGGTTAGTAGCCACCTCACTGCTGCGTGAGGCTCGGATTCGAATCCTGGCATGTACCAGTTTGAAAAATCTTACGTACATATTTATCACTAGCTCGACGGTGAAGGAAAACATCGTGAGGAAACCCGCAGGTCCCAGAATTTGTTCTGAGGCTTGTGTAAAAGACCCGGTGTGGCGATGGGCTCACCACCTATCACGTTAAGGGGTCCAAAGAAAATCTGGTGAAAAGTGGGTATATCGAGAAATGGAATAACTCTGTCTACCCCCTCGGGTATTATAAGGCGTGAGATTATTTATTATTTTATTTTATTTTTTTGCTACTTGATTCAAAAAATGTCGTATCGTGTCCACGCGCTAAGTACGTGGTTAGCGAGAGGCAGGGTGAAGGAGACCTGCCCCGTAAGAACCAAAGAGGGTTTAATCACCTTATTTTGAGGGAACGATCCAAGATGTCGGTACGAGTGCACACATTAAACTTTTAATTTTATATTTCTCTTATATAAACATCTATATAAAATGATAAACTGACTGACTGATTGGTGATGTATCAACGCACAGCCTAAATCGCTGGGTCTAGCGACTTGAAATATTGCACATAGATAGCTTATAATCAGTGAGGCTCGGGTTCGAATCCTGGCATGTACCAATGAGTTTTTCAAAAACTTACGTACATATTTATCACTAGCTCGACGGTGAAGGAAAACATCGTGAGGAAACCCGCAGGTCTCAGAATTAATTCTGAGACATGTGTAAATAGACCCGGTCCGGCGATGGGCTTACCACCTATCACGTTTAGGGGTCCAATATATCTCGTGAAATGAGGGTATATCCAGTAATGGAATACCTCTGCCTACCCCCTCGGGGATGAAAGGCGTGAGATTTTTTTATTTTTTATTTTAGATAGCTTATACAGAGATACAACCACTAAGAAAGGATTTTGCAAAATTCAACCCCTAAGGGGGTGAAATAAAATATAAGGTGAAATAAAAGCTGTTCATTAATATAAAGTTGGACGCGGTCAGTCAGTGAATGGGTGACCACCTAGTGGCGTATATATCACGAGCGCTTCCGTGTTTCGGAAGGCACGTTAAATTGTTGGTTCCGGATTTCGTTGTGTTTAAGCACAATATGTATAGAAGTCGTTAAGCCATGTCAGATACATAATTTGAAAAATTCTGACTGTTATAGGTGGCCACTAGCTTAACATAATCTCTCAATCCGTGGTGGGCTCGCGTAGGAGATTACAGCCCATACTTCCTCATGTGTGAGGAAAGACCCTTAGCTCAGTGAGCTGCTACGGGATGATGATGATGATAATGATTATTTTCAAAGCTTTTATTCGTCCAATCTTAGAACACTTGAGGGACATTGATGGCAAAAGTAGCTTCCTGAAGCGGGTGTGAGATTATTGATTATTTTATTTTATTTTTTGGCTACTTTATTAAAAAAGTTACAACATTTGAATATTATTGTTTGTTACAAAAGTACACGAAAAAATAAAAAGCACTTCAGATATTATTCGATCAAAGTCGGAGAGGACTAACATATAATAGGCTTTTAAAAGTTGGAGCGAGACACATTTCATTCCGCAGTAATTTCTTTAGTGACTTGGTGACTTTTAATCTCCTATTGATTATAAACTTTTTGGTTTTATTTGAATCACACATTGGCAGAAGAATCAAGATCAGGCGCACTTTTCAATATTGTTAGATAATAATTTAATGATATAAAAATATTGGTCAAAAATACATTAGAATTTGTGCAAAAATTAGTGTAACTGGTTGTCATTTTTATTTGTTTCTATTTAAAATGTCTGTAGCAACACTACATAAAACGCGCCAATAGACGGCCGAGTTCTGAACCGTGCTATCGAAGTTTTCTTTTGAGTTTGTATAAATACAACTGTCCAACATCAACCGTTGGACCGCGGTCCCCAGGCACGATCACCTGGCCGATCTTCCCTTTTCACGATGGATTAGCATTAGGTATTTGGTCTGCTTAAGTAATAGTTATATTTATTTATTATTATGTAAAACTCAGAAAACTATGTTCTGAACAAATAAATAAAATATCGTTAATAATGACGTCAATAAAATGTATGTCCTTGCTTTTGATTCTGTGATTCTTTTACGTCTTTCATACAAGTTCTTGCTACGGCAAAAACCATTACACGTTATCTATAGTATCTTGCGATGTAGTAGCGGAATATACGTACCTCTTTGTTGACCTTTCGGTTTAATCTCATTTAGCCAGAAACGCGCATCCACAATATTTTCATCGTCATTATATTAAAGGGTCAAATCGAATAGATAGCGAAAAGTACTTACAATTCAATCTATTTTATTTTGTAAGTTTTCCTCGATTCCCGCAAACAGGTTTCTCCAGTCCCCGATCACTACAATGGGAGGCTTTTTGCGTCTTTTGTGAGCGGAATCTATTATTGTTATAGTGGGCTTTAGACGGGCTTTTCATTGGCCCGAGAGCCCCACGACAATAGACGATTATTAGTGGTAACAAGATTTCTTAGTTCACTACTTGACTGATGTAAAGGGCTTAAGATTTTTACTCTAACCCTTTTACGAAGGAGTTTTTAATCAACTGAAACGCTAAGAGGATTAATTTTCCAATCTTGTGAGTGAAAAAGTACATTATGGACCGCTTTAATCACGAGTATGACATGGGCATAGAGAGACTGAAAAAACGCTGACGGCACTTTACAGTAATTAATGGGAAAATGTGGAACTTCATACCGAGTGGCTACTGGCTTTATGAGCTGTCAACTTGAGTGACCTAGTAAAAATAAAAAATAAAAAACTCACGCTTTAAATCCCCGAGGGAGAAGGCATAGGTATTCCATTTCTGGATATACCCACTTTTCACGAGATATTCTTTGAATCCCTAAACGTGATAGGCGGTGAGCCTATCGCCGGACCGGGTCTATTTACACATGTCTCAGAATTAATTCTGAGACCTGCGGGTTTCCTCACGATTTTTTCCTTCACCGTCGAGCTAGTGATAAATATGTACTTAAGTTTTTGAAAAACTCATAGGTTTATGCCAGGATCCGAACCCGAGCCTCACTGATTTTCATCATGTGAAGCAGGCCCTTTAACCGTAAGCCTATCACCTACTTACAATCTCAATGAACATATAATAAGGTGTGAGACATGGAGAATCGTCAATAAGTCGAGTTACCTATAAGGTGATCGTCATGAAGATTGGAACAAACGTATGTGTGAATTAAATAATGGTCTTTGTGTAGTACCTACTTGGTTTCTAAAACAAGTTATTTAGTACCTTTATTTAGTAGCGTGGGTAACGTCAATGGGCACCCGCTGTAGTAGGTAATATAATATAGTTATGTCCCTAGTTTTATAGTCCATAATAAAACATGTAAATTCAACGGCGGGCTTTGATGATCTCAGAATAAATAAATCCACAGAATTAAATAAATTGCGACATAATTTTTATTAAGCATAAAATCTTGTTTTTCCTGTGCATGTTCCGGGAGAGAATTGCTCTGCATGATGTGACGTCATAAAACATATTATTAGCCTTCCCTAGCTCATATAAGTTGCTCAGTTGCGCAGATAATTCCCGCCTTTACAAACCATCCACCTGACAGCGTCAATCGCACAGCGGATAACCTTTTAGCAGCCATTAATATTCGACAAGTGGGGAAAGCCTTCCCAAGTTTGGAATTAGCCGGGAATTGCGTCTCAGATTACGAAAAATCTTTACTGTATCGAAAAAATACCTACTATTTGACTTCGCAAGAATGACGATTATATTATAGACGGAATAGATTTATCAGAGCGCAATAACTGAATCACAACTAAAATTATAATATCTAATCCACAACGAAGTTATAGGGGGTTGAAAATGGCGTGAATTGCTTCGAGAAAAGGATGGTACGGCCGTGCCGCTTTTTGCTCGACTTGGCTTGAGCACTGCCGTGCCCCCAGATTTGGGAGTTGTCAGATAGATAATGCGGCCAAGTTGGAAATTTTGATTATTGTTGTTTAAACGAATGAATTAGATCCTTACCAATGAAATTAAATTGAATGTTTTTGTTTCCCATTTCTGTATTATTTAGATCCCCCATATTATTTATTAAAACTCAAAATTTTATATATCTAAATAAGTTTTTTTATTCGAATAAGCTTGAAAATACTTTGTATCATGTGTTCCCGCTTCGATTTAGGTTGTATTATTTAAAAACTACTATTGGTGATTGATTATGTGTTATGCTTTCCTCTAACTGAAATTCCCAACCCTTAAAATTGGAAACCCGCAGGTCTCAGAATTAATTCTGAAACATGTGTAAACAGACCCGGTCCGGCGATGGGCTCACCACCTATCACGTTTAGGGGTCCAATGTATCTCGTGAAATGTGGGTATATCCAGTAATGGAATACCTCTGCCTACCCCCTCGGGGATGAAAGGCGTGAGATTTTTTATTTTTTTATTTTTTTTTTATTTTTTAACTGAAATTGAATTATTTAAATACATTGATAAATAACAAATTATTGACATTGGAAAAATCACTACATTGTATTAATTATGTTCATTGCATGCTTTGATGTAGCAAGTTACAGTGATACTCGTACTATGATATGTTATGTTAAGAACACCTGTATTAACTATTTACCTGTAACCGCAATAAAGATATTTGATTTGATTTGATTTAACATACACATTTATGACGTTATTATTGAATTTAAAAAAATACAAAACGCCGAAAATTATGATGCTCGTCAACCAGTTACGGTCTTGTGGTTTGTTCACCTGGTTTAGGCGCAAAACGTCCCACAGAAAAAAAAAATTCCTATTCGCGAAACGTTCTATTCGCAAAACGTCCCGTTCGCAAAATGTCCCATTCTCAAAAGGTCCCATTCGCAAAAAGTCATATTCGCATAAAGTCCCATTCTCAAAAGTTCCATTCGCATAAAGTCCCATTCGCATATTGTATCATTCTCAAAAGGTCCCATTCGCATAAAGTCCCATTCGCATAAACCTGTGCCATTGGGTGATACAAGTGCACAGAGTATACCAAAAGCCCTCCCCCGAATAATCCCGAAATGTGTCACCTCTACAGTCACGAACTAACTTTGCCGTTTTATTACACACAGATGCCTTAACAAGTATAGTTGGGAACTTATGGCATGCTACGGGAGTCGGCTAGGGAGTCCCGGCATGGGCAGGTGCCTGCTAATTGGTTGGGCAATTACCGGAATTAATGCCGGCAGTCGGCGGAGCGCACATCCATTTGGCTTATCATTGTGAGCCGGTAACAAAACGGCTCGTCCTATGTGTGGACGGGGTCTAAGGGACGAGAGGAGGGTGTACAAAATACGGCTATTATATAATAATAATAATATAATCTCACGCCTTTTTATCCCCAAGGATGTAGGCAGAGGTATTCCATTACTGGATATACCCACATTTCACGAGATATATTGGACACCTAAACGTGATAGGTGATCCTATCGCCGGACCGGGTCTGTTTATACATGTCTCAAAATTAATTCTGAGACCTGCGGGTTTCCTCACGATGTTTTCCTTCACCGTCGAGCTAGTGATGAATATGTACGTAAGTTTTGAAAAACTCATTGGTACATGCCAGGATTCGAACCCGAGCCTCACTGATTTTCGGCCGGCTCTTTAACCGTCCGGGCTATCACTGCTACTGCACAGCTATTACATTTATTTAAAATATTTATCACTAGCTCGACAGTGAAGGACAACATCGTGAGGAAACCTGCAAGGTCCCAGAATTCATTTTGAGACATTGTGACCCTGTCCGCGATGGACTCACCATCTATCACGTTTAGGGGTCCAAAGAATATCCCGGAAAAAGTGGGTGATATAAAACCACCTCGGGGATAAAAGGCCCGAGATGATTATTTATTTATTTTATTACACATTTATTGGAATCAGTTTATTTATCGCTCGCTACACTCCAGACACTGGGAGAATGAGAGTTATGCTCTAAATTAAAACCAAACTCTAAAGAGTAAACAACCGACTCCAACGAACTATAGATAATATTTAAGACTGACGCGGTGTTGAAATTCATAGCAACCATTCTCTAATTCATGAACTCCAACGTCACTTATACTACTCATAATTATTTATTTATCGGTTGATTCAAAAAAGCAATTACACCATAGTAATATCTGACTAACGTATGGAGCTCAATTGAGTTTGATGGCAGGCGCTCTCTGTATTGATTCGAGCCCTTCTATCATTTTATTGTTTCAATGGCTGAGGTTATAGTTATTTATTGAATATAACGTGATAGGGTTATTCAGGGAATAGAATATCTTCACGGAAGTAAAACGTGACTTCAGCCGTAGCCTCCACGAGTCGCTTGGCCTGATAACATTTTCTTACGTATAGTTTGTGTAGTGATCTCCAAAATTAAAGTGAAGAGAATAAAGCTCATGCACTAGACCGGTAGTAAGAACATTGCATGCTAGTGGTAATGACGTGAAGTACTGAATATGGATGGCAGTAGCTCCACGCGGAGATATGATAACTCCAAGCCTTGCATCAGCTCGCTACTCTGCGCTAAGATAGTAATTCCCCGGAATGCTAAAAGCTCATGTACCTACTAGAGCGGTAGTAAGAACATTGAATGTCAGTGGTAGTGACGTGACATATTGAGACTATTGAATATGGATGGCACCACTACAGAAAATAATAGCTCCACGCATGAACACAGCTCGTTACTCTGAGCTATGATAGCAATCCGCCTTGTGGCCTAGTCGCAATATCAATGTGAAAGCTCATGCACTAGACCGGTAGTAAGAACATTGCATTTTAGTGGTAGTGACGTGACGTATGTGCCCATTCGAATATGAACGGCAGTAGCTTCACGCGGAGATAAGATAGGTTCATGCCTTGCACCAGCTCGTTACTCTGAACTGTGATAGCAATCCCCGTGATTGCTGTTACAATATGAAAGCTTATACACTAGACCGCTAGTAAGAGCCATGCCAGTGGTAGTGACGTGACGTATTGTATCAATTTGAATATTGCTGGAGTCACTGCCACTCTCACTGGGACATGATAGCTCCACGCTTTGCCTCAGATCGTTACTCTCTGTGATAGCAATCCCCTTGATGGCAGAAACCCTCTAACAATATGAAAGCTTATGTCCTAGACCGCGGCAAGAGTAATCGCGTGTCGCGAGTACCAGTGACGTGTGCAAGATAACAAATGGCCATAGCTCAGAGCGAGTACAGCCGGATCAATCACTCGGTCTATAACTTGCTTTATTTTCATCAAACTTGGAATGGATTTAATGATGTTAGCTTTTTCGGCTTTATAAAAAAACAGAGTATAAATGAGAAACAGATTCGTTCATCTGTTTTAAACAGTGTCTAACTTTTTGTATTTGTATTCTAAATGAATAGAAAAAACATAGACCGTGTCTTTAAGTTTTCTTATTTATTTAGATACTATTTCAAATAGACGAAAAAGGTCCAAAACATTATATATACCAAACGTCAGTATAAATCTGAAATCCAACTAAAATTGTACACAGCATTTACAAATTTTAAAATATATGAGTTTTCATTGTTCTGTACACAAAGAATATAGGTAATCAAGTTTACTAGCAATATAAGACAAACAAATTAAATAAGCCACGAAACAATGAAGTAGTAATGAAGTTTTTAATGACGTTCTTTATTCAAACAAGGGTCAGCCAATGTTTTGTTAATGTCATTCTTACAAAACAACAAACGCCCGAAGCTGGGTCTTGCAAAAAATGTAAAAACATAAATCTCGTTTATTTTTGTAGAACAATCTTTTAATCTTTACCCTCTTTACCCATTGTTCCCCTTTACAGGAAAAAAAATAAAAACGAAATCGTTGACTTTATCTTTGCAGCTAGAAAACCGTAACAAAATAGATTACCCTGACAAAAGGTTAATCTAAAAGCATCTTGCGGAGAACACTTTACCCGGACCCACCTTTTTATATCCGCAAAAACACAGCAAATGCGACAAGCCCAATTTATCGTGTGAAATACGCCTATTCGTCATATGTCAGCTCCAAGCCCGAATGAAGTCAGTGGCCAAATAAACACACGTGATATTTATCAAACGAGCTCACTGCGAGCTATTTCGCCGGAAAAAGAGTTCGTAACATTGAGCCCAAACGTATTTGCGGCGAGAAATAATATTGGCCCAGACAAAGGGAAACTGAATGCTAGTAAATTATCCTCAGGTAGGCTTTCTGAAAAATTCATTACGAACAATTGCAGTTACTATATTAGAGTTTTATTAATGGTCACATTAAGTGCACTAATGACAGCAATTTTTCTAGCTTTTATAGTAGTTTAAGATCCAACAAATAGAATAATTAGGCTTTTATTGAGTTCAAGGATAATTAAAACTGCTATAAGATTATTCTCTCTAGCTCTGAGGCTTGGCTTTTTATAAATTTCAATTAAGTATATTAAATCCCACTAAAAGCTATTTCCATTTGTAAATGGTACAAGCTTGAGCACTTTATAGAGTAATACGTAGGGTTTAACCAATTGATTTTTTATTATTCCCATAGGCCAATTTAGCTTATATTATAGTAATTGTGTGTCGTATGCCATAAATTTATATTTATGGCTAATTAAAAGAATCCAGTGAAATATAATTGGTCAATTGTTGGTAAATAAATCGCCCATATTTTTAAGATCAGATATATCAATCATCATAATTATTTACACTTAAGAAACTATTAAACACTCTTTGTTATATTTTAGTATTCATTGGCAAAGATATTCTGCGAATCATTGTTATTGCGAATCAAGCATTCTTCCAATCAAACATTTTCATTCGGTGATTCTGAAATTTTCTAATACAAAATTCTGGGAACTCGACGTTTTGCAGACAGCCTCATCCAACTGGCAAATGGAAGTTTTATTCACTTAGCTTAGTTTTATTCAGCTTAATTGTAATACTAACAATTAAGATCTACGCGTCAGTGACACTCCATCTTTATGGTATTGCGTCAATTTTATTTGGGCGCGCTGGAATGCCGTGCGCACTGCGCATAGCAAGTCGAACGCTTATGCCAATCCCATACATTTGTTACTCTGTTTCACTGGCTTTAACGTTTTACAAAGTTACTTTTCCAGGCCCTCAGATGTCTCGCAAATATGTTTTTGGGTCAAAAGGCATCTGTTTGTCTAATTTTGAACATAAAGTATCTATTTTTCAAAACCTTGCAGCCTGTGTCCTCTGTCGAGGCTTCTTTCGTCTATGTTGGTTAAAAAGGGTGATTGTATATCAAATGGGTGCGGACCACCCTTTCCCTGTCGGGCAAATTGCGCTGTTCCCACGTTATAGAATAATTTTCGCCCGGCTGCCTTTACGCTAATGGTTAGCCCACATATTTACATTGTGCGGTTTTTGGTTTTCAAAATTATAATGCTGCTAAAAGGGCACTTTTGTTGATGACTTTTATACAAAGACAAGCGATTTGCCCTTGCTTCGCTTCGGTTTATATTATATTATCAGTGTTTCTCTACTATATTATGCATGTATTATATACAAATTAAACCTTTTGTTGCGTAGTTATAAAGATCTAAGCATACATAAGGACATATTACAGAAATAATAGCAGCGCTACCCAGTTTCACCACCATCGTCCCCGTTTCCGTGGAAATACGGGAATAAAATATAGGTAACCTATGCTACTTGCCAAATATGCAGCTTTCCATTGGTGAAAGAAATTTTAAAATCGGTTTAGTGGTCACTTTCTCATTTATAATATTTACTGTTAATTTGACAGTGGTGATGACTGTACCAGGTACCTCTTTATCAACTAAACGAACTGCTATGGATAAACTGTTACCTTTCCCTGTTTTTTATTTCTGACCAAGAAATTGTTATTAAATTGCATTTACACCAACAGCTAAAGCTAATTTGATGGCGTTTGTTTTTAAGAATTTTCTGATTCCAGAGATTTCCATACAAACATACTTTTACTAACAAATAAATTTACGTCTTCATAGTTGTAGATGCTTGTATTTAACTTACATTGGAAACAATTAATAGATGATAATAATATCACGGTTTCGAAAACTGTCTACCAAAGTTATTTACAGTTGTTTTATGTTAAAATTAGTAATGATAAATTAAATAATCGAGGTAACTTTGTACATTAGAAACCAAGACTCCCTAACAATGTAGCTCTCGAGACAATCTCAGCGATAATTAGTCACTCGAATTGAGTCTGCATCTTTAACGACTGTTATTTATAAGGCTTAGGTACATTACCTAGGGGTTAGTAATTACGCTAGCTAATCTTTAGTCGAATACGTAGTAAATTCAGCACAAAAGAGACGTTCCATCTTGGGCCTGCACATTGTACACCAGCGTGAAAGATAGAGAAAAATCGAGTGATTATCAGAACTATATTTAAAAAATAATTTTCATCCATTTAACTTGCACAAAAGTAATTAAACTTCTATGGATCCGCAAGGAATCATATTGAAATAATATATATTATTATAGATACTATTTCTGAGTTCTTAATCCCAATTTCTGCGTTATTGTAAATTAGTCCGACAAACATCAAAATAATGTCAATTATTATTTTACCGGTTAGGGGGTCGATTTTTGAATCTCACCAAGTGA
The DNA here is from genome assembly GCA_963855545.1 of Ethmia dodecea. Lineage (NCBI taxonomy): Eukaryota > Metazoa > Arthropoda > Insecta > Lepidoptera > Depressariidae > Ethmia > Ethmia dodecea. Next base: position 271,154 of record OY979444.1, read on the forward strand.
CTAATTCTCACCGATGTGAGTGATTTCCGAAAGTTCGTATTTTTGAAACTCATCGGTGACTTACATTTGTCTTTACCTATGATATCGATTTACGAGTGCCCCTACCCACTCGTAATTGAAATCACCATACGATTGTTTTTGACAGTTGACGTAGTGTCCATTGCCAAAGTATGTTTTTTGGAAGAATTAGCAGCGGGGCTCGATTGTGATATTTTGTGATTGCGACGATTTATTGAAAACTGCGTGTGACTTTCAAAAATACGGCCTTTGGAAAATGGTGACATAAAAGTCATCGGTGATAATTTTAGTCACCGGTGATTTTGATATTCAAATGTGAATGTGAAGGTGAGAGTGAGATTCAAAAATCGCACTCCAGGTCGCAATTTTTTTTTTCGGGCGCCGCGATGCTAGTTTAATGAAAATTAATGTTTATTGTACAACGAAACTAGCCAACTATGAGCAAAATCATTAATAAAACTATAGTTATTTTATTTATATTTATCTAAAAAATGGTGTACATGGTGCAGGCCCAGTCTCCATACATTCATGAAACGTCTCCTTACAATGAACTTTAGTTACCTACGTGAATCAGTAATGAAAGTGCATTTTAATTTCTGTTGAAATTCTAGTAAAGTCCTTTAAAATATTTTGTGATACCTATCGAATGAACAGTCAAACAGACAAAAACCCTCAAAAAAGATTTAAAATCACTTATAAATACTTCCAATCCCAAGAACTAGGCTATTAGCAACCTTATAGCATCTCATACAAAGTTTATAATGACTATACAAGACAAACACAACATCATAATTGTATACAATATCAAATTCCATACAAAACACATCCATCAAGTTGTGACCTACAATCCTTGATGGGATTGTTTCTGATATAATTTGTGCGCATAAACCTTTTTATAGGCGGAAGGCATCTCCGAGATAACGATGATGTGATCACATCGATTCGAGATACACCGATAGCTCGCGTGATACATGGCGGCCCTCGACACGCTGACGTGGCAGTAAGGGAAATTGATACAAACTTAAAGAAATCGAACTTTATTTAGAAACAAAAAAAACAGTAGTGGTATTGAGTTTAATAATTGACGGACTTTGTTGAACGTAGAATGATAATATTATTATATCAGAGATAACGATGACGTGATCACATCGTTTCGAGATACACCGAGCTCGCTCGGCACTGACAAGGCAGATAGAGGAAATTGGTACAAACTGTAAGGAATTGAATTTGAATATCGAACGTACGAGTGCACTCCGTCCGAACGCGCTCGTATTGAGACCAGGCGACCTAACAGTCTCTAAGCTAAGCTACGGACAGACAGACTGAACTGCAAGAAGTTAATGTGAGTAGTCGCGTAGTATTTACTTCTTCTTTAGACATCAATCTGTTTCATCATCTTCTTAAGAAAACTACGGTTTGCCATTTGTCCAATCAAACCGTGACTTTTCGGTCGGCCTTTGTGAAGTAACGTCACATGATAACGTAGGTACAAGACAAGTGCCATGGCGTGTTACCCTGTAAATTTTCGCTTGGACCTTCGTCACGCTTACACCTTATGTCAGATGCATGTTAATTTAAATCATATTATTTGGTTATCATAAAATGAATACCCAATTGAGACTTTAACTTTTTTTAACTTGACATTCAATATTGATACAGGACAATTCAAACAAGAGATCGTCATTTCTGGCGGAGGATTGAAAATATACTCGCATTTTTAGTTTCCTAATCAGAAATGATTGAAGAGTATTTGTCATATTTTGCGATGTTAATAAAACGATAATAAAGACGAATGACGAAAAAACATTAACGGAATTCTATAAAACGCTACCGAACCTAACTCGACCAATCATTTTCCAAATTAACTCGAGACAGCGGCCTTAAACAAAAGCTAGAAAATCCCGGTTCCAAACACAATCCGGCTGAAAACTCCGCGCACACCTAAATGATTTGGAACAATGAGATGTGCAGATTTGAGATAGGCGACCGTCTTTCTGTGAGTTTATCGCTTGTCGCGGCGTCTCGGGAGCGTTCCCATCATCGTTTTCCGATATTCCATTCCAGTGCACTTCGACTCGGCAAATATTCGTGAAACTCCAAGTAAAGTAGGCCGCAGAGAACCGGGTTCAACTATCACGGAGGGCAAAAATAGGATTCAGGTACAAATAAGCTTCTAGAGATAGGTCATTCACTCACCTTGGAACTGTTTCTTCAGTAGCTGTTAATCGATGAGCACGAATTGCACAAGAATTAAGATTGAATACAAGCAAGTAATTAACAAACATTTGCACAATAAATTTTTAAAGTTTCTAAGTCTTTTTGAACCATGAGATCCTTTAATTATTCTAGTACTAAATTAAACAGAACACCTAATTAAAGTTTTTCAATTTGGAACATCGCTGTAGTCTCATTTTAATTTTAAATTACAAGATCAGAGAAGGGGTTTAATTTGTAAAGTAATCCTTAGTCTGCCCAAACATTCTAAGAATCATTCAAACAAACTTCATAAGTAACGATTCTACTATTATTATTTTAAAGCAATACAGTGTAAGTTACATTGAAAATAGTTATTATAGATCTAATAGTATTTGAATTTTCTTTTATCCTTCAGCTTGGAGATGGATATATTTTTTCTGTTGGTGATATCATCATGTAATTAAACAGATGACGATTAATTATTACGTACCCTTTATAAATATCAGTCGTGCAACATCAAGGACCAAGATGATTCCCTTGGGGAACGCCATGCGGAACACTCAAAGCACTTTCTATCTTTTAAGCTCTCTCGATTCGCGCCTACAAAGGGTTCTTTGATTAAAAGGAATTAAGTGTCCTCGGTGTCTTTTGGCGGCCCGCTAATAGTCGCTGTTGTTCCTACGTTGATCTGTGTGCCTGCCAAGTATTATTCAGTCAAACACTTTGTTTTGTTCCGAAACTTGATAATTTTCTTGAAAATTAATTTGAATATTGTTTGTCCGGAAACTTTCAGATAGATTAAATATTATTTTAATTTTGTTTACTTGACTTGGTAAATGGTCGACTTGAATTTTGAAACTGTTTCAGTTTAGTACATATTTTACTACTTAGGTAGGTACTTAAAATGATGTTTAACAGTAGAAGTCAGCCTGTGAAAAAAATGATGAAAAACTATGATCAGCATATAATTAAGTACAAGGAAAAGCAAAAGTTTCTAGAAAAATCGAGCTGTAAGTTTCGAAATAAACATTACGCAGGGCAAAAACAAAATAAAAAACAAAATAAAAATCCAAATGGGTCCTGATACCAAAATGTTATTGAACAAAAATATCGCTTTTCAGCCTTATACTGTGGGCAGAGACGTGAAAGTACAGTACAATAACTAGACGACAATGGCTGTAAACATATCTATAGCTCCAATTGTGGGACTTTATTCCACTTCAGTTCGTAGGGATTTATTCCACTCGTGTGCTATACATCTCCGACTGACACACATTCGGAGTTGATTCGGGGGGCACTGCCTTCATATTGCGAGGGCCGACCTGCCCTCATGATGGATGGCCAGCCAAGGGAAATTGATTGACCTCTTACTTTCGCCATTCTTAGGGTTAGAGGGACATTATGATGCATGTCGGAGCCATTGCTTAGCTTAGGTAGTCGTAGGAAATTAATTATTATTAATATACGACCTCCAATTATGTTCTGTTGTGGCATTGATGTATTTCAGATTTATTGGCACATTGACGGGCCTGTTAGCTCAGTTGGTAGTGACCCTGCCTTCTGAGTCGGAGGTCGCGGGTTCGATCCCCGCTCGGGGCCGACATTTTTGTGCATGAACATGTCTGTTGGCTTCTTGTCTGGGTGTTTAATATTGATTTAAGGAATACATCCTTCATCATCATCAGTTATTTAGTACGCATGGTACAGGCGCTGCCCAGTAGGGACTAAATAACGGTGTGTGACTTGTGTCCCACAATTATTATTATTATTACATTGAGTGTTTTCTTTAACGCTGTTGGCTTGTGCAGACTCTAACGAGTATTTCTGAACATGAAATTAAAACAGCATAAATCAGATACCAGTACACGAATTTGTTTGGTGAACATTTGAAAAGTAAACACATTGAATGACAACTTACCCGTAAATATTTAAACGGACACAAAATGTCCCAAGGGTAGCATTCAGGATAAATGCCAAATTCCAAAGGGTAGCCGTTTTGCTGAATATAATCAAATATGTGAATAAAACACCGGGCTTACTGGGATGTCGTTGCGAGTGACGTATGGACTCTTTTTCACGAGTGATGTGTTTTGGTGAAAGAGATTAAAATATAATAAGGCATAGAGGGGGCATTGGGAATAATAATAATAATAATATAATCGCACGCCTTTTATCCCCGAGGGGGTAGGCAGAGGTATTCCATAACTGGATATACCCACATTTCACGAGATATATTGGACCCCTAAACGTGATAGGTGGTGAGCCCATCAACGGACCGGGTCTATTTACACATGTCTCAGAATTAATTCTGAGACCTGCGGGTTTCCTCACGATGTTTTCCTTCACCGTCGAGCTAGTGATAAATATGTACGTAAGTTTTTGAAAAACTCATTGGTACATGCCAGGATTCGAACCCGAGCCTCACTGATTTTCGGCCGGCTCTTTAACCGTTCGGGCTATCATAGCTCTTTGGAAATATTTTCATACATTGGGAATATTTTCAAACAAAACTTTGAAGCTCAAGCGTCATGTCAGTTAGTATGAACGTGAGCTGTCATTCGCTCGAAATTGTACTAGACTTATTCCACTTGGAATAACTTTTCGGCTTAAAATTTCCTCGCTTTGTACCCTCTATGCCTTATTATATTTTAATCTCTTTGGTTTTGGCAAACCTCTCCATACTTCTACTGAATAACTACTTAGGAATCATTTCCGGAATTATTTAATAGATGAGGAGTTTTGCACTGCGTTTATTGTAGTCTTAACATGACTTGAACCTCAGTTCATTGTATCAGTACTATTATAAAAGTTAAATCAAAAAGTGTTAACTCTTCGTAGGGGCTACTCATCTAACTTAAACCATTTGCACTGTTATGTCCTGTAGGTACCGGGCGGTCGAAATTAATTTTTCATGAAATTTAAATGAAACTCAGAGTTGAGTATGACAAACATGAGTTATCGTAGGGTGAATTATAAAACCTTTTTTTAAAATTATTATGTCATTTAAGTCTTTCTTCTGGTAAATCTACAAATGCTTTTGTATTTTAAACATCACTTTGTTTCTTTGTTTATTTTTTATCGTAAAAATATTATCATAAATCTGTCTGCTACAAACTTTCCTCTGTTGCTGAAATGTTTTTATCTTCGAACGGTAGTATTACTTACTATAATAATACCTAAGTACCTTTTTGTATTATTACTCCTTCGCACAGATTGTGATTGATGATGCAGATCAAATAATAAAATCGATAGATATTTCGTCTGTTCAGGTACAGCTTATAACTCAGGTTATAAATCTTCATCACTAATAAAATGTCATCTCCGAGGATGCTGAGGTGCAATAAAGATGACATGCTACTTAGTTATTCAAGACTGATGAGAAACAAATATTTAACGGCACTTTTTGTTTATGTTATGACGAAAAATATTTCAAATTATATATTAGAGACAAAAAAACCTATTATCGAAAACATAAGTATGTCGCTTAAGACATCGATGTTCATTTGTGACATATTATCTGAACTGTGTTTCAACCATTCTGTCAAGCATGTGGCAATGCCATCATCATCAGCCTACATTTGTCCACTGCTGGACATAGGCCTCCCCTAATGAGCGCCATAGCGCTCTGTCTTCAGCTCGACGCATCCAGCATCTGCCTGCAGCCTTTCGCAGATCACTCCAGAACACGTTTACTCTAACGGTTGTCGGTTCTTTAAAATGATAAACTGACTGATTGGTTATATATCAACGCACAGCCTAAACCGCTGGATCTACAGACTTGAAATTTTGCACATAGATAGCTTATACAGTGTAGTCATCCACTAAGAAAGGATTTTGCAAAATTCAACCCCTAAGGGGGGGAGGTAAACAAGCGCGAGCAAAGCCGCGGGTAAAAGCTAGTTATTATTGAATCATCTATTCTAAAGAAAGTGGCACAATTGTGCAATTGCCAATAATAATATAAAGTTTAAGAAGCACACCCAACCACGATTAATTCTCTATTAGCTTTTTACGCAGCTTAATTACGAATCAAGTTTAATTGCGATTTGCAAACGAGCGAACACGTGGCTTAAAACATTCGGAGGCAGGGGGTAATAAGCGGTAATCCAGGATAATGCTAATGGCTATTTATCTCGAGCGGTTGTGCTTCAATCAGCTTACGGCATGAACTATAATATTAACATGATTGCGAAACTATTGATACAGCAAAGTTGCTATGCAGAATTAATTTGTTGCTGGTTGAAATTATTTAGTAGCTAATTAGAACTATTTGGTTGGAGGCTGAAATTAATTAGTTTCGCCTTCGATTTTATATATGGATAAGATTTGTTTTACACTGATTACATTCAGCTAATCCACACTCAGTTTACTTTCACGTGAATACATGGCATTTTTAACATTTTGACAGTGATCCTTTCTGATTGTTTGTTACCTTTTCAAGAGCAGTGATAGCCCGGACGGTTAAAGAGCCGGCCGAAAATCAGTGAGGCTCGGGTTCGAATCCTGGCATGTACCAATGAGTTTTTCAAAAACTTACGTACATATTTATCACTAGCTCGACGGTGAAGGAAAAACATCGTGAGGAAACCCGCAGGTCTCAGAATTAATTCTGAGACATGTGTAAACAGACCCGGTCCGGCGAAAGGCTCACCACCTATCACGTTTAGGGGTCCAATATATCTCGTGAAATGTGGGTATATCCAGTAATGGAATACCTCTGCCTACCCCCTCGGGGATAAAAAAGGCGTGAGATTATATTATTATATTATATTATTTATTACCTTTTCACAGCTCCTCTGGTAGACTATCTTAATGAAATTATTCAAACAACAGTTTATATCTTTGTAGAAAAAAGGAATTAGGTAAAAGTCATATTTCAAGAAACAGCAAAAAATAAAATGTTTTTATTTTCTGTAGATAATAAAAAATTACACTTAGAAAAGTAAAGTCACTCTAAATTCGTCCATTAAGATTGGCTAAATGTAAACACCAGCCCATCTCCACCGACGAGTTGCTGGTTCCAAATGCAGTACCCCGAGAAGAACCAGCAAAAAACTCAAGGGCAGCTCTTCTTAATCTAATGTCTTACTAGTACATATGACACAGCCATTTATTCGCTTTTAATTAATATATACATAAAAACTGCTTACTCACCACTTATCACTTCTCACAACAACATTGCCCGAATGCTACGGCTTCACACTATTTTATAAACTTTCGATGCTAACATTTCCTTTCCCCACTCATAACCAAAGATGGCAACCAATCAGAAGTGCCGATTTAGACAACCAATCAAAACAAAGTATTCAATATAAGTAATGCGTGTATGGAGTATTGGAACCACCTTTGGGATGGCTCAGCTAAATACCAACTCGCCGCAGGAGAATGATTAAAATAAATAAATAAAATAATATACAATATCTTAAATCATATTTATTAATATATACTTAGAGTGCCTTGGTATTAGACTAGTGACCTTTCTAAGTGTAAGAAAATAAACATTTTTTTTACTCAACTTGCACGTCTGAAATAATCAGGTATGCGAAAGAAAATTATCCCTCAATAAAATGTTCTGATTTCATTCCAACAAAATCGGGCAATGACGAGCGTACTGTATGTAATTTCATAAATGATCACAAGGTCTAATGTGGTATACGATTAAAGAGAGAAATCCTCTTGTCTGAATATAGTGACATGTATTTTTGGCGACATTGTATCTGTCTATTATGTTAAGTGAACACTTTCTTGTAGATGTTCATATTTAATATTTTATGTCTGCAGTTGTGTAATAAAGATTAGAACAGGGCCTGGTTGCCAGACGCTTGGCATTTTACTGCCATCACAGCAGTTGTTTTTGCAGCCAGTTTACTCGACTCTATAAAACATCTTTTATCGTCTAACTCATTTATGTCCCCAGCTTCGCTCACTTCATTTCATAATTTGTAGGATTTGTCTGTTTTTAGTTATGTCAGTTCATTGTTGCGGTGCAATTTAGTTTGCGTTGGTTTTATATTACGTCGTTTTATAATACTAGTTGATTTTGTTATCTCAATGTTCTAATTAAGGAAAAAATAACATATTCTAATTGAACATTTAAATAAATATTTTTTATTTTATTTTTTTCATGTAATATTAATTTATTTATTAGTGAGATACAAAGTATCCACTACAGGCTTCGACAAAATTTTAATATCCATAGGCTTTGCCAAAATATATCTACTACATACTAATAGTTAATTAACTATTTGTAATAATAATAATTAATAATATAGTATTAATATTATAAAGAGGAAATATTTGTTTGTATTGAATAGGTTTCGAAACTACTAAACCGATTTTAAAAATTCTTTTAGCAACGGAAAGCTACATTATCAGGGATTAACATTTTAGCCCGTATTCCATTTTGAACGGGAAATACGCGGGTGAAACCGTGCGGAACAGCTAGTTATATCTCACTCCTTATAGACAGTGGTATATTTTTTGGAAATACACAGTTTTCACCGATGTAAACAATACTAGTATTCATTCTGAACACGATTACCCACATAATAATATTTTATAACACAATATTAATAGAACATACCATTTTCAGATCAATTGTCAATGCTGTGAGATAGATATATTGAAAGAAGACGTCTCAAGTGGATAATATTATTGTTTTCAAGCGTATGTTTACTGTGCTGAAAATATTTTCTTCTAATATCTACTTTTATTAAAATCCTTATACAAACATTGTCTCGGCAGAACACAAACATGATAAAAGATTCTCAGAAATTTCAAACCTAAAATATTTCGCTTACTCTTATTATTTAGTTGTTAGTAATGTGGTTTTACACGGTCTTCACACTAAATATTACATTTATTTACAAAGAATAAATACATTTATCTACACTTCTACGGTAATATTATAAAGAGAAAATATTAGTACCTATTTTTCTGTTTGTAACGAATAAATTCAAATGTACAGTAATTTTCACGCCTAGTAGGTTGAATTCGTGTACTGGTATAATTATATTTAAGACCTTTTAAATAAATAAAGATATCTAATTCTGATTCAAAAAATACTGGACCGATTTTAGAAATTCTTTCACGAATGGAAAGATACATTACCAGGGAGTAACATACTTAGGTTATATTTTATCTCCATATTCCCACGGGAACGGGGACTAGTTTACAATATTTAGAGATATAATAAAAATAAACTTTATTTCCTTAAAAATTTTTTTAGGATTACGTAGCTTGTGATTGGAGTCCCCTTTTAATCATAGATAGCAATTGTCCTCCAAAGGCGAACCACGTGGGACAGTGCCCAAAAGACTAACCGCATTCCTTCTCTGGATAATGCTGATCCTTTGACGGAGATAACTAACCCTCTGGTCACCTGAAGCCTTTGGCCTAACGCACTGATAGTTCTTTGATAATCTGCCAAACCTCTGAACCACACGGTCCCATGCAAACCGCAATAACGTTATTTGAATTACCTAACTAATGAAATTATCTTATAAACAGAAGAATAAATGGTACTAGGCTTCTCCATGATACATATTGTGCGCACACAACGGTGCAAAATTATCAACACAGCCATCAAAGAGGCTAGTCCGAAAACCAGCTCTAAGTATCCAGTATGCCTAGCACAGCTGAGACTAGTACCCATTGCCCAACTTAAAATTAGTAATTAACTGTTTTTGTTATTCATTTATACACAGCTGATTCTTAAATTCTATAACTGTATTTTTTTGCCAATAAAGATTTTTATTATTATTATTTAAATAATGCGACACAGATTTGCACAATATTTCATTATACTGAAGATAAAGAATCATCCAACTAATATTATAAATTTGTGAGTATGTATTATGGGGAAACCCGCAGGTCACAGAATGAATTCTGAGGCATGTGTAACAGACCAGCGGGCGTATTCACGGAGATTAGATACTCGATATTCGACTCGGAATCGGAAAATCTGTCGAAAGGTTTCGAGATGGGCTATACACAGATGTCATATTTGACATAAAGATTCGACAGATTTTCCGATATCGAGTATCGCCGGCCCGGCGACTAGCTATCACGCTTGTGACATGAGGGGTCGAATATACTCGTGAAAAGTGGGAGTTTCCAGAAATGGAATACCTCTGCCTACCCCCCGGGGATAAAAACCCTAGACACTATTTTTTATTTAATTTTTATGTATGAAGAATTTGATATACCTATATTTGTTTCTGTTTCATGAAAAATTACGGGACGGATTTCGATGAAATTTTACAGTGATATCATCACTACATAGTATAAAACAAATTGTTTTGATTTTGATGCGGTTTTTGTTAATAGATAGAGTGATTCAAGAGGAAGGTTTTAGTATTAGCATTGCAATCGTGCGAAGCCGGGGCGAGTCGCTAGTAGTTTATATAACAACAGAATAACATACCCTACTTAAACAGACTTCAAAAGAGAAGGTTTCTCAATTTGACCGTTCATCTTTTTAATTCGTAAAATCTCGGGGGAAAGTAAAGATTATCACCGAATACCCGATAATCTCAAAAAATATGCCCATGTGATGATTCATAGTCTCCAGAGGCCAGTAACCCGCGTACTTTACGACTTAATAAATCACTTCGACCTTCAGTGCCTTTAGAAACTAAGGATTTCGAGGAAAAAATTATCCATAAAATATATTTTTTCAGAGATAATAAAAGCCCATCCTTCTAAAAAGACTTTCCATTTTTAATTTAGTTATTAAAATAAAATCACCTCGTTTTTAATAAAAAGTTTCATTAATTTTTCTTCTTGTAATTAGATTTTTTCGAATAAAGTGAGTAGGTACTTAATTTTAGACTAAAAACCCTTTGAGTATTAAAACCAACAGGAGTCGTCACGCGCACTAGTTTCTTTGCAAAAAAGTCTGCCAATTTCTGCGGGGGGGACGAGAAAACGCACACAAATAATGTTAAAACAAACGCATTTTTAGACAAAACAATTAAACACTAGCTTGAACTAGATGTACACAAATACATTCACCAATCCGAGTACTCCGTGAACTCAAAAGAACTAGTTGTATATAACAGGTATGATCGTTGACCGACACTTTTTTTTGGCAGAGGCTTAATACTCAAAGCTAAAAACCAAAAAAATATTTCTATGTTCTTGGTTCTTATAGAAAAAAGTGATTACAGTAAGAATTCTTGTTCAAATCCAAAGTTTCCAACAGGCTCGAAGTATTTTTCAAAAACAGGACCCAATTATTAACCTATCACTGTCCTTCTGTCTGTCTGTCGGTCTGTCTGCCAGAAGGCTAGTTATCCTAACTGTAGCAGGTATTTCAGACAATGAAAAATTTCACAGTTTATAATAATCTCAAGCCTTTTTTATCCACGAGGGGGTAGGCAGAGGTATTCCATTACTGGATATACCCACATTTCACGAGATATATTGGACCCCTAAACGTGATAGGTGGTGAGCCCATCGCCGGACCGAGTCTGTTTACACATGTCTCAGAATTAATTCTGAGACCTGCGGGTTTCCTCACGATGTTTTCCTTCACCGTCGAGCTAGTGATAAATATGTACGTAAGTTTTTGAAAAACCCATTGGTACATGCAAGGATTCGAACCCGAGCCTCACTGATTTTCGGCCGGCTCTTTAACCGTCCGGGCTGTTCACAGTTTATGTAATTATAAAAATGTAATAAAAAATATTTTCACATTGTTTTCTCGATCTTAATAATAGAAATAGGTAGACGGTATAGTAGTTAATATAAAATCAATAACAAAGTTAAAAATGAAATACAAGCAAGTTTTTTTAATGTCAAATCTTAAATATTGTACGTTAGTACGGAACCCATCGTCCGACTCACACTTTGCGGGTTTTTATAACAAGTATCCTTTAGAGACGAGACGTCAATTTTGTTTCCATTGGCCCTTTTCTTTCCTTTCTCAGGTTCGATTGAAGTAAGTAATTACGATTCTATCCGCACGGTCGCTCGGGGGAGCGATTGTCCACATCCACTTACGTGTAAAGGTTGGACGCCATTTGAGGCAGTCTTCGATAGGGGCGTGATGCCTCTTGAGACAAATGGCGTGCCTCAACGAGAGCTAAAATAACACTTAATTAAACCGGCAAAGTGCGAGTCGGACTTGCGGACGAAGGGTTCCGTACCATCTACACTAATATTATAAAGTGGAAATATTTGTATTCTTGTATTTCTGTTTGTAAAGAATAAATTTAAAAAGTACTGAACCGACTTAAAAAAATGTTTCTCTGGTCTCTATGGGGTCGGTCCCTCATGTCTAAGGATCGCGGTCAGCATTAGGGTCGCATTTGGAGTGGATGATCTGCCTAAACCGGTTTCTGTCCAACGCTTCTCTCACAACCGTGTAGAAACTGGATGAGTCTTTAATTTGGTCGGTCCATCTTGTTGTTTGACTAATGGAAAGCTACAATACCTATCTCTGAGTAACATAGGCTATATTTTATTCCCGTATTCTCACGGGAACAGCTAGTTACCTATAAAAACGACAAAAAGCTAAGTTTTTGTATAGGAACCCCAAAATACAAAATTGTATTAAATATTTATTTTATTCTGTTTTTAGCATTTGTTGTTACCGGAAACAGAAATAATTCGTCTGTAAAAACAACTGTCTAAATATTACGGTTCATGAGATACAGCCTGGCAGACGGACGGACAGACCCGTTTTGTCCGTTTTGCCATTTGGGTACGGAACCCTAGAAATGTTGGAACTAACTACACGTTCTTTCCCGTGTGACGTTACTTGGACCAGTCGAAGGATTTTTTACACATTATTAAGGTTTCTATCTACAAGAATATTTTGGCCAAGTCTTTTATTTATAAATGTTATATTTGTAATATTGCATTCAGTGATGTATTAATAACATTTAAGATTACATCTCATAATCGCTTTTATGACATAAGGATTGCCATCTAATATATCAACAAGAAGTTTATGTATTGCGAAATTAGTTTGCAGGTATATAATATGATATTACGATCTATGATTTTGTAAATAGGAAAAAACGCTTACGTAAACCTTCGTCAATATTCTTGATTAGTCCGAGTTTTATCTATAACTAGCAGCGCCCCTCGGTTTCACGTTCCCGTTCCCGTGGGAATATCGGAATAAAAAGTCCGTCCTATGTCCGTCATGCCAAAATCCTATGTCCGTCTCCTGGTTCTAAGCTACCTCCCCACCAATTTTTAGCCAAATCGGTTCAACCGTTCTTGAGTTATAAATAGTGTAACTAACACGAATTTATTTTATATATATAGACTAGTGGTTCTGCGCGGTTTCACCAGCGTAGTTCCCGTCACCGTGGGAATACGGGAATAACATAACTTCTGATACTCAGGAATACTGTAGCTTACCATCGGTAAAAGAATTTTTAAAATCGGTCCACTAGTTTTTGAGTTCATTCGTTACAAACATACAAATCTTTCCTCTTTAGTATTAAGGTCTAAATACTAGATAATACAAATAATATCCGATTTTCTTTAAAATAGATTTGTTTGAATCCAAAATGTAATTTTGTTGCCAATTTGGAGCTTATGTTAGGTATTTATTTTAAACCGCACCAATATTATTCGAGGCACTTGTGAAACATCCACAGCTATAAAATTTATATGATATAGAATCACTATCATCAAAAATACTTCATCCGTAGTTTTACCTCGAGTCGAGGACACTAAGTATTTATAATTATTATGTGGTATTGAATTAGGCTAATTTGTAATGTTTATTTTCGTGACATTTATTTTATATGTTTTTATAATGTTGTTGATTTGGGTTGCATGTAATGACAACATTTTTGATATATTATGATGATCTTCTTCTTTGGTCTCGCCTTATCCCGTTACACGGGGTCGGCTCTGGTACACATCCTCTTCACTCACGCCCAGATTCTTTATGTCCTCATTCATGTCTTCATGTCCAGGTGGTTTGAGGTCTTCCCCTCCCCCTTTTGTCGGTAGCCATGGACTGGCTCTTTTTCACGACGTGGTCGCTTGATCTTCTCATAACATGGCCATACCATCTTATCCTGGATTCAGATATTTTGTTAGTTATGGGTGCCACCTTAAAACTTCCTCTGACATATTCGTTGCGCACCTTGTCTCTTAATGTAACTCCTCCCGACCAGCGCAGCATACGCATTTCTGTGGTGTGAAGCTTATGTTCATGGATCTTTTTATTTTTAATATGAAGATAAATAAATAAATAAAATAAATGATAAGTTTTCTTGTCCTTACTATGAATTTGTTTGAGTATTGCCTCATTGTGCCTCAACGGAGCACCTGCCTGCCTTAAAGCTTCTTAAATGAAGATGCGCCTTCCGTATTTCTGTCTGTTGAAAAATATAGCGAGCAATATCTCGAGCTCTTTGTAAACTAAGATAGCCAGTTTAGTTGAGCGCTAGATACAAATTGTTCTATTTGTTTTAGAGACAGCTGCATGTAGCGTTCACAATATTAATTTGTACTGCAAACACTTGAAGTATTCTCTTCATCTTGCAAGTCTCAGTTTCTCATTCCATTTGTTATCTTATTGAGATATAAGAAAATATTGTTCTATTTGGATTGTGGAGGGCAATTCTCGTGTTTTGACTTAAATCTCTGAATCAAGTTTTGCAATTCGAACCTTATCTCTCGAATCTCGAAGATCGAAGTCAGTTTTCGAATATTGTATTATCTACTGTTATAATATCAGTTGAAACAAACGATCGACTTGCCTTCGAATAACATAGAACTCTAAAGAGTTATACTAAATTATTACTCGTTAAAAATCTTGGACGAGACCTTCCCAGAATACCATAACATTATTTTCACTTGAGATATAAACTAGAATTCGATTTTTGTTTTGAATCCGAGATTAATGACCGATAAATTTATAAAGGTAAATTGTGGTCATACTCCTTGTCTGAGGAAAGATCCACAGTTAAAAAGTTATTAATTACGGATTGATAAAGAAATATTTGTTTGATTGTTCCAGACTTGCCCCGCTTCGTGGGGCCGGGCTCCAACGTGACGGTGGCGGAGGGCAGGGACGCCGTGCTCACCTGCCGCGTCGACAACCTGCAGACCTTCAAGGTACGAACAATCAGCTGATTTTGCAAATGGCGTCCTTTCGAGAATCTTCAATAAGTTGTAGCTGCAGACGTTTTAAATTTACTGTATTAAAACTTATTGTATTTTTGGGCACAGACTCTGAAGCAGTTCTGATGGCTAAATTGCCCATGCCTTAAAATACAATATATTTTTTTAAGAAAAAAGTTTTACTCACTTAATTCAAAATTCAAAATCGTTTTTTTTCTATTGGTATTAAAATATATACTTAGAAACGTCAATATTTTATAATAACAAGGCACTCTAAACTCGTCCATGAAGATTGGCTAAATGCAAACAGCAGCCCATCTCCACCGACGAGTTGCTGGTTCCAAATGCAGTACCAAGAGAAGAGCCAGCAAGAAACTCAAGGGCAGCTCTTTTTAATCTCATGTCTTACTAATAAATATCGTTTACAATAATAATTATAATTAATAGCCTTACATAGCGTCGAGTCGGTTAATCCCATGCATGTTGGTCTACTAAGTAGTCTGTAATTTTATAGTAGCCTTTTTTATGTAATTTTTGCTTAACTATTATTTTAAATTTGTCAAGAGGCAAATTTTGTAATTCAATGGGAATCTTATTGTAAAAACGTATACATTGACCCTTAAAGGATTTGGTAACTTTGGATAATCGACTAACACAAGCAGCCAGTTCATTCTTATTTCTAGTGTTTATACAATGTCTGTCACTATTTTTTTTGTAAAGTGATATATTCTTTTTAACATACAATAGTCGTTGTTACTAGTATCATTGTATAAATACAAACCTACCAAAGAATGTACAATATGTTTCGTCAATAGCGGTAATTTAATTTAAATCTAAAAAGTGAGTACAAAAAGATAATTTGTAAAGGTCTGAATTTGTGTCAGAAGGAAATATTATAGAAATATGGGACAAATAAATTTTTGGTAAGTCATGTACCTGCCCACAGCTAAAATTTTATACATTTTGCAAAACATTTTAGAGATGCCAGACAAAATAAGAACTTCAAATTCTTCTGCTTAACCAATTTTATGAGTTGCATCTTGAATGCCAAACCTTATAGTTCTACCCAGAAAATGTCGGTACGACAGACGAAGCCTCGCGCCGCAGAACGAATTAATGAGTACATAGAAGCCGCGGGATTTAGATAAATTGAATGTTGCAACGTATCTTACTTGCTGCACTGCTGAGAGAAGTTGATTGTGTTCTGCAGCGCTTCCGACGTGTATGAAAGGCCCCTTTTTTCAAGTGCTATAGTAATTTCCTTATAACGAGACTAAGATAATGGTAAAAGTATATGTCACTAGTAAACTATAACTGACTAAAAAAATAAAAATGATTGTGCCAGAGAAAATACTCACTTTTTTCAAGTATCAAATATACATCCGACTCTGAAACTAGTTGAAAGTGTATTAGAGTCAATAGTTTCTAACAAAAAAAAAACAATTGTCATATAGATGAATCTAGTCATGAACTGTGTGCGTGAGAGACAGAGATTGAAATAGTTTTTTTATAGGGTCGCGTCACATCTGCGGAATATTGTATGTTGTTCGGTGAAAAACATACATTGACGTTTCACTTTAAATATAAATGGATCAGCCACCCGCGTCAACCGTAATGTATGTTGTTCACCGAACCTTCGGCGCTGTACGTTCCGCAGATGTGTCGCGACCCTTATGATTTCTGTAGGTAATTAAAAACCACACATAGAAAAGTCAATAGTCCAATAACAAGTATGAAGATTGGCTAAATGTAAACAGCAGCCCATCTCCACCGACGAGTTAAAAATAAATGTTTGTGAATGTAAATAAAAATGGAGCTTTGTGGAGCATTCTATACAATAATAGCAGATCCGGCAAACGTTGTTCTGCCCTTTAGAAAGGGGGGGGGGGGGTGGAGGTAGGAGGTTGAAACATACTTTGCGACGTATTCTCATATAATAATAATATATAATATAATAATAATATCTTTATTTCTCTCATCACAAAGGTAAGTATTTCTTAGTAGTATTAAATATATTAACAATATGTCCTTTGTGGCGAGAGCTGGTGTCTATACTAGGTTTCCCTGTATGACAGATCACCAGGCTCCGCCCTCTCTTGACCTGATGTAACCTTGATTAATATATTATTTAAAATACAATAAAGTCCTTGCAATGAGAAATTTGGAAGAACGTAATAAGTAAGTTAGTTTTGTGTAAGTGTGGGTGTGGAGTGTGTGGGGTGTAAGGGGGTGTGTTGAAGTGTGTGAGGGGGTGTGTTGATGTGTGTGAGGGGGTGTGTGTGTGTGTGTGCGTGTGGAGATGCATGTTTGTGGCTAGTAAGAAGTTATTACTAGTTTATGATAGAACCATTAATAGACTTTCAGTTTGATCATAATCCTTGCATAATAGCCACTCTGAAACTTTCATTTTACAGTTGGGCTTTGAAAGTGAATATATCGATAGAACTCTGTTAATTTTGTTATAAAGGTAGCTTCCGAGGAAGCAGTAGAATTTATTAGATGACTTAGTTTTAAGACGCATCGTAGGGGAAACTGCATAGAAATTTCTTTTGCCTGAGAGGAGATTGGCATCGAATGTGATTTCACTATGTTTTCTTACAACTATTTGGTGAATAAAAAGTTGGCGTACAGTCATAACTTTACAAAGACTATACAGATCGGCAGTGGGATAACGTATCGGCAGGAAATTCATAACTTTTAGTATGGTTCTCTGGGCTCTCTCTAGGTTGATTATGTTTGTTTTTGCTGCTCCACCCCAGCAACTTATGCAGTATGAGATATTAGACTGACACAAGGCGTAGTAAACTGATTTCATAATTAGTTCATCCGCTACATTTCTCAGTGTTTTAAAAATATATATAAGTTTTCGACACCTAGAGGCCACTGAATCAATATGATATTTAAATGTTAGCCTCATATCAATCCATACCCCCAAGTACTTAATTTTATCAGTTCTTTCAAGGATTGGGCAATCACATGAAGTGTTTAAGGAAGTATCACAATAATGGACTTTTAGGGAGAATAGGTCCTTTGGGGGTTGATCAGACTTTCTAAATGTAAAGGTTATATATTTAGTCTTATCACTGTTTAGGGTCAGCACATTATCAGCAAGGCTTGAGCTAATTTTATTTAAACCATTTTGGGCACTGCGAAAAGCCTCCTGCCAGGATTCTGCGTTGAACAATAGTGCGGTATCATCAGCAAACGTTATTATTTTTCCGTTTTGCAATTTTAGCTGACATAAGTCATTGACGTATATCAGAAATAGTGTGGGACCCAGTATACTGCCCTGTGGGACTCCGAACGTGACGGGAAGTTCGTCGCTGTACATATTACTTATTTTGACGACTTGTGTCCTATTTGTGAGATAGTCTGCAAACAATTTGAGTTGGGTACCCCTAATACCTAACCTTTCCAACTTGTGTATCAAAAGAGGGACAGAGACCGTATCAAATGCCTTCGCTAAATCTAAAAATATGGCAATTACTTTTCTAGCTTTGTCCATATTAGTAATAATAAATTCTGTTAACTTATTTACCGCATCTACCGTAGATTTTCCTCTCCGAAAACCAAACTGTGAGTCACTTAAAATGTTTTTACTGTCCAGGTATTTAACTAACCTGTTATTCATTAAGCGTTCCAATATCTTAGACAAACTTGGAAGAATTGATATGGGGCGGTAGTTATTGACACAGTCTCTGTCGCCACTTTTGTGTACCGGTACAATTTGCGACTTTTTGAAGGCAAGGGGGAAGATTCCAGTATCAAAGGATAGGTTGCAGATATAGGTAAGTGGTGGTAATATATATGCCTTATAGTCCTTTAAGAAGGAACTCGAGATTTCATCCACTCCTACTGCACAGTCACTTTTTAGATTCATGATTAAGGTTGCGATTTCAGCCTCATCTGCAGCGAGTAATACAAAAGACTGAGAACTACTAGAACCGGTTTCGCCAGGAAAGTTAATATCCCTGGTGTTAAGTTTTGACTGTCGATGACGTTGCTTAGATATCAAAGACTCTGCCAGATTCCTGCCAATATTAGCAAAATAATCATTAGCATCATTAATAGCTTTGGCCGGATCATTTGACGTCATCAATTCAATCGGAGGTTTCCTTTGTTTATTTGTATTTGTAACAGTCTTAATTGTGTCCCATAACTTTTTGTTGTTTTTCCCTGCTTTTTTAAGTTCACTACTTTCATAACTCTGTTTTACTGTCTTGAGAATTTTATTGCAGAAGTTACGATATCTCTTGTAGGTGATCTGTATTATGTCATTATTGGGATATTTTTTAGCTTTTGCATGTAGTTTATCACGATTTTTTATACAACGCAATAGACCACTAGTAATCCAAGGCTTTTTTGTTCTCCTCGTTCGATTTGACACAATAACGACTTTGGTGTTGTTGCTTATAACACGCTTCAATAATTCCAAAAATATATTAGTAGCTAAGTTAACGTCGGCGATAACAAATATCGAGCTAAAGTCAGTATTTCCTAGGTCTTTTTCAATCCCGATTTTGTCTAATTTTTTAATAGATTTTATAGCCGGATGGTCATTATGCCCCGCCCTTTCGATAAATAGCATCACTACATCATGGTCAGTGATGGAAGATTCAGCAACATAGCAAAAGGCAGGAAGTCTAGTTTTGAGTATCATGTGATCAATACATGAACGTCCATGAGTTGGATATGAGTGAGTAGGTAACATGCCATGGTAAGCCAAAAGATCAAGATATGCATGTGCTCGCAAATCTTGAGTATTATTTGCAGTATCTCATCTTCTCTCATCTTACACTCCGTCAGAATAACTATATCCCAACAAATTTTTGATCGATGTAGAAGTATCAGAAAACCAGCGAAATTACAGTTTATACTCCTGATATTTTGGGTCAATATTTTTAAGTATTGGCCATGGGAAGGTGCTCTTTTGTAGCATTCATCGATTTCACAAATTGAGCACTCTGCAACAGTCATTGAATCCAAATCATGATAAATGTTTAAATTGTCACTTTTATTTGTATCGAATTTTAAATAATGCGTTTGTAAAGGTCACACTAGGATTTTTTGGAATATAGAACATAAAGTATTTTATAGTGTTTGTGTAGTTATAAGGACGAGTGTGTAATGATGAAGTATATTTGGGTAAATGAAAGTTTGTATGGCTTTGTATGTGTGAGTTAGTAAAGTAATACAAGTAGTTTATAATAGTAAAGTATAAAAAACAAACATGCTGATAATTAATATGGGTACAAAACTTAAAAGTAGATTCTAGTCAGGCCTTTTTAAGAAGCATATTAAGATCACTTTCATCGTCTATGCGAATTTTAGGCATTCCTTCACTCTGTCGCAGGAACACTCTACCATGCGATGTCCAACAGTATGTATAGCCATATTGACTCTTAAAGTTGCGTGCCAAGTAATGAAGTTTTCTTGCTTTTGACGTAAGGCTGTCTGATATATAAATGGGTATGTTATTATCTGGTATTTTAATATTTAAATCAGATGCTGTCAGGTTATGATTCTTTCCTTTGTTATGAGTCTTAAGAGCGTTTTTTAATGTTTCCTTAGTTTTAATAGTGGTGAATTCTATAATAATTGGGTTGCCAGCTTTTTTACTCTGCACTCGAAAAACATCTCTTATTTCTGTTGGCTGAATAGGTACTTTCAATGTGTTGCTCAGGTTAATTGCGATTTCAGTTAAATCATTTTTGGTTTCTCCTTCTTTTACAGGTATGCTTCTAAGTTCCACAGTAGTAGCTCGTATTTGTCGTTCAAGCTGTTCAATTTTATCTTCTAGCTGTATAATGCACCTTTTCTCTTCATTTTTTTCTTTTTTTAGATTTTTTTATTTCACCCAAAATATTATCGTACTTGTCTGATAAAAATTGTATGCTTTCCTTTATATCAGAATTTTGTTTTTCCATAGCTGATTTCATTTCTCGAAACTGTTTTTCCTGTCGTTCATTTTGCATCTTGAATAACGTGCGCATCTCTGCCATAAAACTCGACATGTTTGCCGGAGTATCCGACGGCGTATGGCGGTATGGAATCTTCTGTTTGCGGGCTTCCGACGGCGCGGCGTTTGCCGGTTCTACTGGTTTTATTTACGTAATTAGATTCATTTTTCTCTGCAAAGTCCGGTTCCGAATCATATTGACCGGGTGTAGCGAGAGCAGTAGGTGCAATGGCAGGACTTTCGACGTCTTTAGGACTTGAGTTGTTTTTAGGAGGGGTCCTTTTAAGTGGCATTGCTTTAATTACGCTTGATCAGTAGAACAGTACAAATTGTTAATTTTATTTTATTTATCTTTTCTCGGATATACTAGGCGAGCATAAATCATGAAGTGTCTAATTAGCAACACAGTAGGTAACAATTACAAAAAATGTCGTACGTATCCTCAAACGTACCAGGTGTGCAGATATTAAAAGAAGAATAGTAGGTTAGCAATATCAGAGGTCTTCATAAAATGGCAGCGATCGGCGATCTCATACACAATCTCGATCCGTCCAATATAAGTTGAGCCTTAGGGCAATGTGTGCAGCGGTCTCTGTTGTAATTAGGTTTGATCCGATGTATCCATATACACGCTCATGCGCAACAGGTATCTTTTGTTTATGTGTGTCGCCGACTGGTGTGTAATAAAAGAGTTAGAATTACAAAATATCTACCAAATATACAAAAAAATCAACCACAAACACCGTGACACGTTTATAAATTAGATTTACTGCGTCTGGAGAGGTGTCTGGATATAGTAGCGTTAAAAGAAAATTGGTGGTTAAAGGTTGACTTATAGAGGCGTTGAGGTGTCAAACTCAACGGTTCCTAAGTACCTAATTAATGTTGGTTGAAATAATTGCATTTAGGTATTACAAATATGGTTACAAACTCGCCTGATAGTGCCAAGCGCATTACTAACTAGTGCAAGTAAAAATCATATCGAACAAATCGGCGATGTGTTGAAGAAAAGCCAGATAAAGAGTACCCGAAACCGACGAGCATGCATGAATCGTTTGATGGATGTAGATGAAGCACGAGAGATCTGCCAGGTTCGTAGCAAGTGGCAATCTATTGTCTCTGTCTACCCCTAAAAGCTTATTTCCTGCATTGGTTTGATTAAAACTGCTGGTATACTGTATTTGTAATTGATTTCCTGTGTCTGTAGTTGACCCAAACTAATAATGAAGAATTGATGACTTCATCTGACAGAGAGAATTGAGCTATGTACGTACATGCCACGGTCCTAGCTACATACAAGACTTTGTGTCTTTTAGTTTGTCGTTTTAGTGACCCGACATCAACCCGAAGTTTTACGATATTTTTATTATATCATCCCAAACTTTATCTACGGCTTTGGCCTGATCATAGAAGTTTCTACGACTACACCCGCAATTTGGGTCTTACGTATAAGACTAGATTTGGTTATTGAAATATTCATCGCTATCAGCATACACCGGGAACACACTTTCTAGTGAAGTGTGCTACTTGAATCAATCTTTGTAGCTTTACTAGTTGTTACATGTAATTTCATCCGCGCAAGTCTCGTTTCTTTATTAGAATTATACCTAACTTTTGTTTCTCCAAGAAAAGTATTTTTTTTATTGGTGCAATCTATTTTTAAATAGGTCCATTCGTTTTGGAGCCTATTTATTAAAAAGAAACTTAAAAAAAAAGAACAAATCTTTTTAAAATATTAATACATTGCTATTTCCTGATATATTCTAGCCTTACGGTTAAAGAGCCTTCTTCTCATGATGATAATCAATGAGGCTCGGGTTTAAATCCTGGCATGTACCAATGAGTTTTTCAAAACTTACGAACATATTCATCACTAGCTCGACGGTGAAGGAAAAACATCGTGAGGAAACCCGCAGATCTCAGAATTAATTTTTAGGCATGTGTAACAGACCTGGTTCAGAGATTGGCTTCACCTATCACGTTAAGGGGTCGAATATCCTCGTGAACAGTGAGTATATATATATCCTATTGGGGATAAAAGGCGTGAGATTATGTATTTATTATGTCTTTCTTTCATAGTAAATCTTTATTTACCCATATCAAGAAGTAAAGTGCCATACGGGAAGCACCGTTCGGGTACAGAGACCGCGGGTTAATTTATACGAAAACAACCCGTGTTACAGCCACTTAAAGCGCAAGGTGGCTCAGCCGCATTAATATTCATTAGGTCCGGGTACTGATACAGGTGGGATGGAATTAGCTTCTTAACCTTCTTTTATGATTAAAAAAGCAAAATCAGGTCAACCTAATTAAGTTTCCAGCTTTAATTAAGGTCTGTGTCACAATACAAATGGAACTTGTTTGTTTCGGGCACCTTTAAAAAGTTTTACAAGATAATTATTATACTTAATCTTGGGTTGTTTGTTTTGTTGGTACACAAAGTTATGTCTTCTTTGTTTTTAGATAGTCTACAGCTGGTCGAATAAAGTAGAAAAGAAAAGAAAAGAAAGAGATTATTCTATTCGGGATTCCGAACAAATTCAGTAATATCAAAATAAAATATTTCAGAAATTAATTTACTGAAAAGAAAAGGCTTCTGGCAATATCTTAAAAAAACCTTCGCGTGTCAATGTTGACACCAAATATATGGATGAAGAGGGGGTTGCTATGGCACCCACATTGCAGTCACCGAAGAAAAAGAAAATACAAATCAATAAAAGTACCTACATTGTTTGAAAGATCAAGCAGTATCTCAGATTACTCAATTATTTATTTATTTATTTATTTAACTTCATGTACCAAGAAAATGTACACATGGCGAACTTAATGCCTAAAGGCATTATCTACCAGTCAACCATCAGGCTAAGCAGAAATAATTTGGCGGAATTGGCCGCAAATAGTAAAAAAAATCAATTAAATATAACATTACGGTAAATATAAATATATATATATATTATTACATAAATCCTCATACATATATATGTTGATAAAATAAACTAATACATACTATATATCGTAACAAACATAAAACAAAAATACTTACATAAAATAATCTAAAGATGATGATTTTCTTTCAAACAATTTATGTTTGACCTGATAAAAACGCACGAATTTTCCTCTTAAAAGAAAACTTGCATTGGGATTTTCTAATGCAAACGGGGAGGGTGTTCCAAAGCCTGATGGCATGCACAGTGAAAGAGTTGGACACAAAACCAGTACGGTGAGAAGGCATATGTAATAACAGATGATTGCGAAGACTTCGACTGTGGGAGGAGCCCAAGAGCTGGAATCTACATTTCAAGTAGTTAGGAGAAAACGGATCGTTGAGAAGTGAATAAAGCATGCAAAGCATCCGAAGCTGTCTTCGCTTTGGGATGGGTAGCCAGTTAAGCTGAGAACGGAAGGTAGAGATGTGGTCATATTTGCGTAAACCGAAAATAAATCGGATACAATTATTTTGGAGGCGATCCAGTTTATTTATTTGTGCCTGGGTAAGATCAGAACAACACACATCAATTATTAATAATATATATATAATAATATAATCAATTATTCCCCACATTACTTATTGTAAATAATATATAATAATAATAATATAATCTCACGCCTTTTTTATCCCCGAGGGGGTAGGCAGAGGTATTCCATTACTGGATATACCCACATTTCACGAGATATATTGGACCCCTAAACGTGATAGGTGGTGAGCCCATCGCCGGACCGGGTCTGTTTACACATGTCTCAGAATTAATTCCGAGACCTGCGGGTTTCCTCACGATGTTTTCCTTCACCGTCGAGCTAGTGATAAATATGTACGTAAGTTTTTGAAAAACTCATTGGTACATGCCAGGATTCGAACCCGAGCCTCACTGATTTTCGGCCGGCTCTTTAACCGTCCGGGCTATCACTGCGCTTATTGTAAATACCTTTGTAAATACCTACAAACTCTTGGACTCTTGAATCGGTTCGACGCATACTGCCAGAAACGCAAGCAAGCTATTACGTAGTACTATTACTTATTCTGTGGTATTAGCCATTTCCATTTGATCTTTAGTGCGAAAAAGCTTCATATAAGTATAAACGTGTTAACCTATATGTACTGAATAAATAAATAAATAACATTGGCCCGTCCAAGTAGTGTAGCCAGCGTATCGTAGTAAAAGACGGAACTCTCAAAAGGTGCTGTGGTCCAACTATTTTTAAAGTTTTACAACTGCCCCTAGTAAAGACCCATGGTCCAACTAGTTGGACAGAGCAGTTGGACCACTGCCCCGGACTGATTAATGTTAAGGTGGTTGTAAAAATTGTAATTATTCACCCGTTTATTATAAAATACATAGTAATTAAATTATGTAGGTACCTTTATTTCAGTAATAATAAACATTCCGTAATAAGTTATTTTGCATTACCATATGGTACAGACATTCGTTTATCCACGAACTAATTATTAATATCAATGACCAGGCAAAATACTAATACATTGTGGAAGCGATAATAAGTGATATTTGCAACAGCATCGAGCTAATGAAATATTGCAGCAGAGTTCATCGGAAAAAGGAAGGCCGACTATATCGCATCGAAACACTCCGTGTCAATGTTGACACCAAAGATGAATGAAGGGGTGTTGCCATGGCACCCACGCTGCAGCCTTGCTCCCTATGCAAACGGAAAAGGGCCAGCGCACATGAGCGCATTTTGACAACAACAATCCTACTTCCTACTAATATTATAAATGCGAAAGTTTGTGTGGATGGATGTTTGTTCCTCTTTCACGCAAAAAATACTGAACGGATTTTGATGAAACCTTACAGTTATATAGTGTATATATCAGAATAACCGATAGGCTATATTTTATCCCCGTATTCCCACGGGAAAGGGAACTATGCGGGTGAAACCGGGTGCTGCTAGTTTAATATAAGCCTAAACGGCTTGGACATACAGACAATAATTGCATGAAAAGAACGAAGAGAGGGCGCTCCGACAGCCGCGCGCGTATTTTTTTTTTCTTGCAATTATTGACCATATGTCCAAGTCGTTAAGGCTTATATTAAATTATTGTCTTCAAATGCGCTCCGCCGCGCTTCCAAACTCCCCACAATTCATTTAAAACAATGACTCCACTAGAAAATAAAACTTGTGGAAGAAATGCAGTGTGTACATTTATCAAGATCCGTGACGAATGGAGCTCTATAAAACACTTCCCAAAGTAAATATACTGAAAATACTGGGATTCGTTTTCAGTAGAATCCATCATTTCGAGAAATTTATTTTGGCCATGTTCTGATTGGGCGTTAATGGTTGTTCGAAATCCGTAAAAATAAGTTACGTTAGTTCTTTTCAAAAAATAATCCCGTTTATTTCTTCAAATATCTCTGTAGGGATGTTCAATGAACTTAAATCTTTTCAAAATAATTATAATTTGAGATCTAAATATTAAAGTTTTATCGAGTTGAGATTGATAATTTTTCCGTGAATTTCAAATTCAGATTTCAAATTCAATACACGTGGCAAGCATAATTAATGTTAACATACGGTGGGTTTATACAAATGATTGATTCAATTCAAATTAAATTAGTTCAATTGTGTTCACACTGTTTCATTAGCCAGCTAAAAGAGTATGTTAATTTGAATTTCATAATATCCGTAATATTAGTTAATAAAAATAACCTTTGTTTTTTTCTAATACCTCCTCTAATTAAACAGTTAAAATTGCGTCAATTATAATGGAAACGTTAGATAAAAATCTGAAATGTACCAAATCTGTAATGTAATATGGAAGTAATTGATAATTATGGTGTTGATGATGATGATACACAGGAGGACAAAGGTAATGATAACGAAAAGTTAAGCGTTTCACGAGCGGATCCAGTTGATACCAGTTTCCTTATGAAAAAAAAACTTTTATCGCCGAGGCTTGTAGAAATTCCATTCCGTAGGTGGCGTGGCTCCGGGTGGACACTCAAACGATCCTGACCATAGCGGGGCACGTGATCACGAAGAACCACCGAGTGAGCGTGAGCCACGGCGACGGCGCGTGGACTCTTGGCCTCCGGGACGTGGCTCCAGCGGACGGAGGCCGGTACATGTGCCAGGTCAATACCGAGCCCATGATGAGCCAAACGCACCTGCTGCAGGTGGTAGGTCAGCAGACAACCCCGTTATTATACCACTATTTAATACTCTAAACAAATTGGCATAAGAAATAAAATTCAGCGATCAATATTTTTGAGGTGATAAAATCTCATAAATCGATGAACGCCTGAGCCGAGCGTGCAAGCGAGAGCGCGGAACAATCGATAGAGAGGAACGGTCGGCCTCAACTTTCGGCTTGTGACGCATTATGCAATTGTTCATCAATGTTTTCTTATGACGCTAAAAGTAACGTAAAAATAAATTTCCCGTTAAATTGACTTTAGGGATTTTTTTTTATACTATGTTGCGATTCCATTTTTGGTTCGATTATATCAAAAACGCGATGTTCCACAACGTCAGGACTTATACAGGGTGTAAAGTCCAGGGGAAATATTTCCGAAGTCAGTTAGGGACTAACTTAAATAACTGTGTGAATTGTGTTCCACAATGTTGATATTGTATGGAATGGAATTTTAATTAAAAAAATAAATATCGTATTTTTTTTTATGGACCTGCATCAAGAACCACCAGCACTTCCCTATTATATAGAATAGAAGCATTTCCCTAACACCCTGTATAGCTTCACTAAATGAACGCATGAGTGATTGTTTCCTATCCACCAGTGCCCCCAGACATTGACGACGACGTAAGCAGCAGCGAGATTCTAGTGAGGGAAGGAGAAAATGCGGTCTTGCGGTGCGTCGCGTCGGGCACGCCGGCGCCGAGCATAGCGTGGCGGAGGGAGGACTCCAGACACTTCAAGATCAACAACGACACCACTGGTATGCCTTCATTAATGATTAATACCTATACGTGTAAAGATAAAAATATACTTTGTTATTTGCGATTGCATTTCGAAACAATTTCAAGCCATCAAAAACAAAACTTGAACAAAAAAAAACAACTCAGTTTTTCGATGATGAGATCCATGTGATACCAAGTCGGTTAATTTATTCAGTCCCTACTTAGGGATTTTCTGTCTCAAGTAATTACGTAATTACCTAACCTGACAACATTAAAAAAGTGACCATATCAATGTTAAAAATCATTAATTTAAAAAAAATAAAAATGACATTGTCATCGCATTTTAACACAATGTATCTCACAAGTGATGCATATTATATCAAATTAGATTGTTTACCGTGTGTGAATTGTGTCCCACAATTTATTATTATTATACTCTTTATTTATTTAAGGTCTTATGTTAGGTTTTTTACAATATGTATATAAAAGTAAAATATATAAAAAATATTATTATTATTATTTCAATGGAGTCTAAAAGTCATGATCAAATCATAGGAAAGAAGTTAGTTCAGGTTTTCGTTGTGTTTACGCACAATGGAAGTCGTTAAGCCATGATATACCCTTGGGTTGCTTGAAAAATTCCTCCCAATCCGCGGTGAACTCGCCTGGGAAATTATGGCCCACTTGTGATGAAATACCCTTAGTTCAGCATTGGGCTGTGACGGGTTCATGATGATGATGATTATGATTGGAATGAAACAACCTTAAATTACTTAATTTTGTACCTTTGAATTCATATGTTGAAATACAATATTTGACTTGTAATGCCGGATTAAACGTATGTAATTAAAATATTTAAGCTGGATGATGGGGAGAGTCAAAGCAAACATTTTGTCAATAATAAATCCTGAATCAAAAATAACGTTACTTTGGTTTTAAATTTATTAGGAATAATAAAACATACTGACTAGCCTATCAACCTACAGCTTAAACACAATACTTTGAATGTAGGATGAGTTTTTCAAAATTCCTACTGAACTTGGAAAAAGGGTTTCGTAGAGGCACCGGCACTGGCTATAACAGAAAAACAAAGTGGTCACAAATAAGTCACAATTAGAAAAGTTACTAAATCAACATCTCCTGCCAAAAAGTTACGTCACAAACATGAAACAGAAAACCCAAAAACTGTCACAGTTGCCGAGGCCGAGTCACGGGCAGAACTCCCGAACAAACTGCAACTCGGCTGCGGCTGCAAATTGAATGCAAACTCTCTCATTTGCATTGTGAGCTATAACCAACTTAGTTCGGAGCCACTGTTTATTATAGGGATTGAGAAGACAAGCGTTCTCATAAGTTGTCTGTACTTTCATGCAATGTTTTATTGTGTGTGGTTTGCATTTCTCATTTGTAGTTCCATGCTTGTACACATCATCAGCTCATGGCTGATATGAGTGGGTATGTGTTTAATATTTATGTAAGAACCTATGTCTATCAGTTATTTACATAGTACAGGCTCTGTCAAGTTTGAGACTACCTAAATTACCGTGTGTAAGTATTAGAAAAAAGTATTAGAGAGCTCAGATACATAATGTTTAAAAGGAAATTAATGAATTTATTATTAGAAAAATGTTATTATAATTTAAGCGACTTTTTGACTGAATAATATTATGTAATGATTTTGACTTACTAATAATTGTTTAAATAATGTTTCTACCATTTATGAATGATTTGTACACCACATTTAAGGTGGTTGTTAATAGATCATCCTACAAATATTATAAGACCTACAATTTGTACTACCTGTTAACAAAAATAAATGATTGATGGATTGAAAAAAAAAAAAAAAAAGTTATTATTATTATGACTAATTCATAAATTGTCGCAGTCTACTAACTTAACATTATCAATGCCTTATAAATCGGCGGTTGACTCGAGGATTGAAAGACGATTGTAGAAAGTGGGCTGTTAAGATATTTCAAAAATTGTGCTTGGCCACAACAAAAACCAAGACCAACTAATAGAAGAGAATAAAAAGCGAAATAAATGTTTTGGTTATCATACTACCGGAAATATCCAGAAAGTTCCAAGGAATGATGTCATCAAACTTGAAAACTGTCGGCAGGATTCAGGTGAATGCCATGACTTTTAAGTGTTTATTCCTTTACAACCGACTTGATACGATAGTGAGATTTGATAATTTTCATATATTGCCCTTACCATTATACCAATTATTTTTTATAATACAGCTGACTTTGTACCACTGAACCGTTAATTTGAAAGTCACGTCCAATTTAGTAAATTTCTCTCGAGTTTCTCGCTCTCAATGGCACAACTTAAACGGCAGTGTAAAATAAAAGATTTAGCGCCTGCAGCGGTTTCCGCGAGCGAGGAGTGATGAAGTTTCCAGAAGTTCTGACGTCTTTATTGATGTTCCAAAAAAAAGAACCGACCACATTTCGGGGGTAATAAATGGCTTTCCGCAATCGGGTCGGATAGCCGTTGTCTAGCGCGGAATTGGAGTTGGAATCCCCGGAATCGTATCATTGGTTTTATCGGTGCTTAGTGACCTAATGCCTCGTTAAGGGTCGTATAGAAATAAGCCCGGATGCGGCACGTTTTCGGGGAAATAACGCGTCGGAGATAGAGTGGAATTGTTGTTTATCACGATTGATATTTGCTCTTGCGAGAACAACTATTGAGCTCTGTATCGTAATGGGAATCCTCAGAAGATTTATTTCTTTCACACATTAAGATAAATAATACTTTGAGACTAACATTTATTCCAAAGCTGTACTTTTTTGCCAGAGAACAATTTACTAAATAAAAAAAAACCTCACGCCTTTTATTCCATGGTAGGTCGAGGTATTCCATTTCTGGATATACCCACTTTTCACGAGATATTGTTTGGACCCCTAAACGTGATAGTTGGTGAACCCATCGCTGGACCAGGTACACATGTCTCAGAATTAATTCTGAAACCTGCGGGTTTCTTCACGATGTTTTCCTTGACCGTCGAAATAGTGATGAATATTATGTACTTAAGTTTTGTAAAACTCATTGGTACATGCCAGGATTCGAACCCCAGCCTCACTGATTATCATAATGTGAAGCAGGCTCTTTAACCATAAGGCTATCACTGCTCTTTCATAATAATAATTTTAAATAATTTCCCAATACAGAGATTTTTCGACAAGACTGTATTTTTCAAACCATTCCTTTCCACTTGGTGTGATTTTCTACGGTTTGCGATCAACACGAATGGGTTTCCAATAAAAGCCGTATTTCAGTGTCGAGATGGAGCGGTCCTTGGCTGAACATGACTGCAGTGGAGAAAACTCTATCCGGAGCATACTTGTGCATCGCCACCAACGGCGTGCCTCCTTCCGTCAGCAAGCGGATACAAATCAACATCATGTGTAAGAACCTTTAAATATTTATGGCACTTCGGCACGAATTAGTAGTATATTACACACCTACGGAAGTAAAATAAGAAATGTCTCAGGTGTAATACATGTGATCTGAGGCTTTCTTATTTACTTCCCAAGGTGTGTAGGTAGGTACCTACACTTTTTTTCTGCTCGACGGAGGCGGAAAGCGGCAACTTCGTTTAGCAGAAGTCCCAAAGTTGCCGCTTTCCGCTCGGAGAAATGAAAAGATATTTTTCTAATCGTAGTTTCTTTAATATAAGAACTTAAATAGAAAAGGTAAGTAACTAAATATATTATCTTTCAATCATCTGGCGGAGACAATACCGAGATAGAAAGAAGCATGACTGTATTCATAAAAGGATAATTACTTAATTAAATTCCTCATAATATGTATCTATATTCATTTGTTATATTATGTTTTATTTGTACCAAAATGTCTGCACGTTTTTATATATGAGCGGTGTCTGTCTATTCTTAAATATCACTGTTACTGAATAAATATTTATTAGTTTTCAATTAATTGTGTGAATAATAAAACTTAGGTGTATTATAATATAGGTACTAATTAATTTCGATCAGTATTCAAGAGTTTTGTTTTTTTTCAAATTGACGGCCACAAAATTCCATAAAGATAGTTGCACTATCTGAAATAAAAAAAAAACAAAAAAAAAAAAGTGGTTAAAAGTAGATAAAACTAAACAATCTGTTAGCCTGTGCGCGAACAACACGTTCACTCTCATTGAGTGCTAAGCTAACAGTGACTCTCTATTTACTTGGCAGGGGAGGGGATAGCACGCCAGTGGGGGTAGTAGCGTCACTTTCATGTTTATTTACCTAAGAATTTTATGGTAGAACTGCGAACATCGATTCTGTTTTAAATCCCATAGTAAAAAAAAGAGCCTCGATATTAAACACAAATATATCGATTTATAAAGCAACAGGAAGGAAGTAAACTTTATAGGTTTACGTACATAATACTCTTTAGCATCATATTAAAAACGCCGGTTATTAAATTCTAATACAGATTTAAAAATAGAAATAAACTCTGAATGAGAGATAAAATAGTCCGGCACTCCTAGTGTAAAGGGAATACATTGTCCCAATACAAAAATACATCTATTTACAGTAGGTAATTTCGCAAAAGTAGGGTCCTAACCGTACCTTGGCTCGTTATAGGACGAAATGGGAGTAATATACGTGCCTTACACGGCGTTGGTAGTAAAATACTGGCACTTTTTTTCCAATTCGGCAATTTTCATCAATTTTGTTTTTCTGTCTAACGTAAGACTTATCTGTGCGAAAATCGGCCAGTCACAGCCATTTCACATGTACACTTTGTGCAGTAAGCTAGGCAGCGTAATAAGATAAGACTTAGGTCCTCTTTGACTTTGAACCTGTGTCTGTCTGGGCGTGCAAATATTTACCCATTTATGTCACATCACTGGAGGGTTATTGGGACATCGACTTCTCATAAAGACCTTATTTTCATTGCTTTTGTTTATAAAAGCTATATTTTCAATAGCTTTGCTTTGCATGTAGCCCAAAAGAATTCTTATTAAAATTTAATCTTCGTTTCGGTTCTTATTGTTCGTCGAAAAAATTTTAAACAGATGTATATCTATTAGCTTCATTCAACAGTTTTATGATGAAACCTACTTTTCCACTACGAGCATAGATAAATATTATTTTACGTAGGACGTATTTGAATAATCGACAAATCGTCGTCGATCAAAAACATTTCGAAATGGCGTTAATATCTTTGCACAATTTATATACAATTAGCAGTTCATCGGGGAAAGATAAATCGTCATTAACATAGGTATCATTAACAGTGAATGGGAGAGTTAATTTGAATTCATCCTTGCGGGAATAATATCAATTACCTATATAGCTATTTCAAATATGTTGTGTATTTAAATTCAAATGTATTGGCGTTTGATCATTCAGTTAAGATATGAATTATCAATAGAATTTTGGTAACAACAAGAATTTACAATAATAATTCAATCAACATCAAAGTCAGCAAAAATTTTGCTTGTTAGCTGACTGATCGATCAATGCTGGGACTATCAACGAACTTTTGCACAAAGGTTCCTTAATGACGTAAGTGAGCACTAAAAAGGTTTTTTTTTCAAACTTCTAGTGTAACGGAAGTAAACAAGATTTAATTTAGAGTTCTATAAGATGAAGCAGATAAAAATATTTTTATTCAGGAAGAGCCATACTGAACACTATTTGTCTATGGTATCTACACTAGGCCTTTATCGTGGATGCCCATACTTACATCAATAACAAAATACATACCTATATACTGGCCAGTATTACGTACAGCAAAGATGACAAATAAAAAAGATGAAAAGAAATATTTAAAAAATTCATCGTCATATCTTGAGTGGCACATCTGAAAAATGGCAGAAATCATATCTTATTGTCAATTGACAACCTTAATCGCAATTTTGACGTACATTGCTTCTATAATTACCGTCAGTGTCTAAGGAGCGAGTGCTGAACACGTAATAAATGTCAATTAAAGACGATTCCACTTACAAATATACGGCCTTTTTACTATCACTACATAGTATAAAACAAAGTCGCTTTCTCTGTCCCTATATCCCTATGTATGCTTAAATCTTTAAAACTACGCAACGGATTTTGATACGGTTTTTTTAATAGATATAGTGATTCAAGAGGAAGGTTTTAGTGTTAGCATTGCACTCGTGCGAAGCCGGGGCGGGTCGCTAGTATATATATAAGGCCTCAATTGCCATGAATATCTTCAAAACAAATATACTTTACCTTATTTTGTTAGTTGCTCCGGCGGTGTGGGCGGGAAGAGTGGCAGTCAGAGCTCTAGAGGGCACAGAGGTCACTCTGCAGTGCTCGGCTGAAGCATACCCCGCTCCCATGGCCCACTGGACCTTGAATGGGGAGCAGAGACTCGTCAATGGTGAGTATTCAAAGAGTTTGTTAGATAAACGGAGTCTAGGAGAACAGTTTTGGGAGCATCACATGATTATTTTTTTTCCAAATAAAAAAAAAAGATTTTCTCAATTCGACTGTTATTTTTTAAATATTATTCGTTAAAGGCGGTTTTTTACTCTTTAGATTTCTTTTAACATAAACAGTAGAAATAAAAGCTTGTAAAAAAGGAAAAGCATTATATCAGGTAGGTAAAACTCCGAATAGTGGTTACAAACAGACAGAGTTGTTAAAGCATTATAAAAAATATTGTTTTAAATTAACGTCATGGAAATCCACTCGTTGGAGCTAAATGGACTAATTAGTTTTTGATTATTTTGAATATTATGATGTACAAATTTAGTGAAAACTACGAAAAATGTGTAAGGGAATATAACATTGGCCTTATTCTTACATAAACAGCAGTTAAACCTAATCAAAGAGCCTGGAATGTTGTGACATTAAACAGTAATTTAAAAAGAAGTACAATGCTCGGTCTTATCGCTTTAAGCGATTTCCATAAGATAGGTATTTTAAAATAAAATACTTAGGTATTGGGTTCAATTCTACGCGTCCACTGCCTAAATAGCTTATAACTAAATTTCTTAAATTATATTTAGTTTTACGCAGCCGCTAAGCCAAATGCAATTCTAAAACGCCATGGTTACTAAATTTAGATACCTAGTCTATAACCACAGCGTAAAATGCCTAAGTTGAATAGTGTTGCAATTACAAATAAAAAAAGAGCTAAGTGAATGAATGAATGAAATCTAAAAAAAATACAATAATAAATGTGTATATATTAATTAATATGTAAATAAAGTTCTCAACGATTACTTGCGATGCCATTTTTATCATTTTAACATAGGTTTAATTTATATTTTCTTGTTTTACTTCAAATACTAAAGTCACTATAATTCGGGCAACACTGAAAAGGTATTATCAAATAGATTTTTTTTCTTTGGACAGGCTAGAGTCATAGACCGTACTGCCTCGTCTTCAGTTAAGTTTATCTTTAAATGGATATGTGCCTTGTCCTCAGTCTTTGTTTTCTTGTTAATTCAATAACATCTCCAGCAATCTTCAAATTTCTTAGTTGAACGGCTCTGCTTTGGAGTCCATGTACAAAAATACTGAGTCATCAACACCCCTTTTTGGATCATCGACAGTAAAATTATAGTAATATTACTGAAGACTTCATTAAATGACTTCGGCAATCTAACAACGTCGATCCTATGCATTTTATCGAACTTTCCATTCACTGCACACCTTCACAGACACCTGCCACCACTGTTATTAGTCAAAACCCAAAATATACAGCAAAATATAAATTTTACAAAAAAACATGATCCCCCTTTTCGTATTTCCACCAAAAACCCTCTTCACTATTTCTAAAAATATGGAACATATCTTGAAAAATAACACAAACATAAATAATAATATGTCGGGATTTTTCCTATAATCTAATTTAAGCGACACCATTTTAATCGCCGCTAAATTTAGGAGGTTTAGTCGTGATGACATTTCTAAAATGCTTAAAATGGCGTCCACAGAATAGCCATAAGGTCGCTAAACCTAAATTGAATTGGCCAGATAAATTAGGAACGTCCGATTCATTTTTAGTCCTGTCATTTGATTTTGACAGTACTGCCTAGAATAGCAAAATGCTTTAGCAGCTGTCAAATAAAATTAAGAGGTTTAGACGGTGTTGTAGAATTGAACCCATTAGCAATAAGTATTTTTTGATAAAACAGGTGAAAGCCTGCCAACAAACTGCTAGCAGTTTGGCGAGTATTTACAAGCTAAAACATGTAATGCTTATTGTAAATAAATAAATAAAGCATTGGTCTTATTCTTACATAAGTACAGTTGTAAGCCCTAATCAAAGAGCCATCCTGGCATCAATCTAGTAATCAATCCACGGCGAAGGTCCTTTTTTCCTTTCATTGGCATGAGATTATAAGCTTCAACTTTG
This sequence comes from Ethmia dodecea, assembly GCA_963855545.1. Taxonomy (NCBI): domain Eukaryota; kingdom Metazoa; phylum Arthropoda; class Insecta; order Lepidoptera; family Depressariidae; genus Ethmia; species Ethmia dodecea. Next base: position 307,659 of record OY979444.1, read on the forward strand.
GTCTCATATAAAACCAGACTACCCAATGGTCCGGCTTCAAGATGAATGAAAGGTGGCAGTAATCCTACACGATTGACTCTAAACCACGTATGTCCAATATTTCCTGAGCACTTTTAATTTTCGGTTTCCATGTTACGATCTCTGGACGGTCCAGCAGTGCATTACTGCGGTTCGTTGGTGCAATAACGTCTCAAAGCAATTTTCGCACTTCCCTCGTCTTACCCCCCTCGGGCATCCCCCGCTCCTTGTTCAATATCAACACCATTACGAGTATAATTTATAACTCTCATGGCTTCCGTAAATTTTGGTACTCTCGGTTCACTCGGTGAGGTTACAAATTCATTTTGCAAGGAAATGAAATTCAGTTTAATTTCCATACCGCTGAGATGTCGTGGGTGCTTTTTTACCTGTGGCTTCGGGGGGATTATTCAAAATTTTTGTATATGAATTGGCTTTTATATATTTTCTGAAGATTTGTTTATTCAGCTTGCAGCCTAATAGGTTTCAAAAATGAAATGTTGTTACTGTCTTAGTTCTGAAGTGACAATGGGTTTGTGATGTCAAAATAAATGGACGATCTACTCCTTTCTATAGGTACCTCAAAAAGTTGGAAGTGAAAAACACAGACTTTTTGTGTAACCTATTCTATGCGATAACTTTTCAGATAATATTAACAAGCATGACTGGCTACCTGTTTGCGTATACTCAATGATTTCACTTTGTTGGCGTTCCAATCGTTTCTTTGTTGAAACGGTTTTGTTTAATTATTTAGTTAGTGACTCATTTGAAAAATTCCATTGTTTAAATTTGCAGTAATAATTATTAAAAAATGTATATTGTTTTAAATTGGAATATTAAGTAAGGCGGAAAATTCTAGATAGCACAGAATATTTAACATTGTTAATTGTTTTCAATTCCATGTTCCTTTGATCTTAAATGTACATTTAAAACAAATAACAAAAGCTTTTTATCTAGCACTTCCATCCCTATTAAAAAATAAACATCACCCATTTAGCCAATCTTCATTGACGAGTTTAGAGTGCCTTGTTATTAGACTATTGACATTTCTAAGTATACCTTTTGTGCCTACAGATAATAAATTATTTTTGACTTTTGACTATGACCTTCACTGAAAAACGTTTAAATTAAAATCATTATCTCATCGTACAGGTACAAAGCATCTGATGAGTGTGACGTCACGAGGCTACCGACACACGCTCACTCTGCTCGTCGACAACATGACGAGAGACGACGCCGGCGCATACCGCTGCCACGTGGAGAACTCGCTCGGACGGGCCCAGGCCGAGCTGTTCCTGCATAGTAAGAGATCTTACTGCTTTGTCATTGTCATTATCTACAAAATTAAAATTATCATTACTTTCATCTTCCTTAGTGTCATTATTAAATCTAGGGTAGACTCAAAACTCTTCTAATTTTACATTTTCATTCCTTACATTATAGTTATCATTATAATTACCTATTACTTTTGTCACAATTAATTTCATCTTTATTGTCATGTCAATAGACTGTCAACATGCACTTAAGATGGTATTTTCCCACTATCTGCCTATGCTTCATCACTACATAGTATAAAACAAAGTCGCTTTCTCTGTCCCTATATCCCTATGTCCTTATGCCCCTATGTCCCTTTGTATGCTTAAATCTTTAAAACTACGCAACGGATTTTGATGCGGTTTTTTTTTAATAGATAGAGTGATTCAAGAGGAAGGTTTTAGTATCAGCATTGCAACCGTGCAAAGCCGGGGCGGGTCGCTAGTACTTCATAAATTATTAAGTTCCTTCAACGGTACAACAACCTGTCCTAGGTTTTATTTTTCCAGCAGTTTTGTTCTAGAAATTCTCTCTGCAACGATTAACATGTGTAATTGCACTATTATCTCAGTACTCTCTGTAAGTTCAGGACTCCGGAACCACAGTTAAATAGAACTTTGTAACCTTCTCCACGAGTTGAACTTGATTGCTCCGTGAATTACTGCAATTCTTCAACTCTCGTGAGGCTAAATGACTCTGAGGAAATTCTAGCAATTCCACTACCAGATGCTTTTGAGTCTCAAACCAACTTTTCCAATCACGATATTTTTTCAAGCATTTTGTGTAACAATATTTGAGGTTCTGCTGAACTTTGAAAATTATTTTATATAGTGCGGTGATGTAATCTCATTTAAAATAAAAAAACGGCCAAGTGCGAGTCGGACTTGCGTACCGAGGGTTCCGAACAAACCTGTAGGTATAAAAGTTCACCCATCACGACAATCGAGTCATAAAAATTATTAAAAATATTTTATGATGTAACTAAAAATTTTAGGTTTTCGCAATTTTTCCTTTATCTGTACTAGACTTTGCTTGGTACCGAATTTCAAGATTCTAAGTTTTGCGGGAAGTACCCTGTAGGTATTGATTTCCTTACGAGTGTCGAAAATTTGCGGAAATTTTAAAGCATAACGACTGTATCTTTTGATTGTGTTGTCTTAGAAGTTTGATTTTTTTCACAGCTCTAAGGGACTGTAGACCTAATTCACTATCACTACATAGTATAAAACAAAGTCGCTTTCTCTGTCCCTATATCCCTATGTCCTTATGTCCCTTTGCATGCTTAAATCTTTACAACTACGCAACGGATTTTGATGCGGTTTTTTTTAATAGATAGATTCAAGAGGAAGGTTTTAGTGTTAGCATTGCATCCGTGCGAAGCCGGGGCGGGTCGCTAGTATTTTATATAAATTTCAGCTTGATACTTCCATGCGTTCCTGAGAAAAAGGGTCTTGACAGACTTGACGGACGGACGGACAGACGGACAATAAAGTGATCCTATAAGGGTTCCGTTTTTTCCTTTCGAGGTACGAAACCCTAAAAATGTTGAGAACCTTTATGGGTCCTTCATCGAAAGCAGTAATCCCTAATCCCCAGAAGTACTTTATTCTTTTATTAAGTTTTTATTTGATTCACATTATTGTCACGAAGTTAATCTGAGCATTTCAGAATTTTCGGCTCTCTGGTTTTATTGTACATAAATTTTATCTAAAAATATCGTACTTTTGTAGAAAATACTGTAGGATCTGTTTAAGGTAAGTCTAATACATATTATAAATACGAATGTTTGTATGGATGGATGTTTGTTCCTTTTTCACGCAAAAACTACTGAACGGATTTTGATGAAACTTAACAGTTATATAGCTTATATATCTGAATATAACGTAGGCTATATTTTATCCCCGTATTCCCGCGGGAACGGGTGAAACCGCGGGGCGCTGCTAGTATTCTTATAATGAGAGATTGGTCGATCTTCAATTTTAAGGAGTTACAAAATGAAGATAATTGATGATATTTAAAAAAATCATTAAATTTATATGCCTATGCCTAAACTCACGCTATTGTTACAGTGCTGACAACGACGACAACCACTACAACCACCACTACCACCACCACCACCACGACGACCACTACGAGTCCCCCACCAACCACCACGCCGTTGCCATGTGAGTATTACCAACCAACCTGCATCGTCAATACATTTTTTTTATATAAATCTGTCATCTACAGATCTGTATCCGCTGTAGTTATAGCTAGTGTAGAAGATTTCAGATCCCATTGTGTCTCGTTTTCTAAACAAATGACAAAATAATATTTTAGACCTTTATTCTCCTTATTGCGGAGACAAATTTTATGTAGATTTGTGTCGATAGTTCCATTTATTTGTCTGGGGTAAAAATATATGAGGAAAATTTATTATCAAAGTGCTTCATAAAAAAAATACACACGTTTTCATGTATTTGCTTTGAATCTACAAGATATTGACATCCAGAAATCAGTGACGCTGAAGTGTGACGCTTTTATAATACGAAATTAATGACATAACAATGGTATGATTAATTAATTACCAGTTACCTTATACGGTTAAAGAGCCTGCTTCACATTATGATAATCAATGAGGCTCGTGTTGGATTCCTGGTATGTATCAATGAGTTTTTTGAAAAACTTACGTACTTACATATTTATCATGTAGCAATGAGTTTTTCAAAACTTACGTGTGTACATATTCATCACTTGTTCGACGGTGAAGGAAAACATTGTGAGAAAACCTGCAGGTCCCAGAAATAATTCTGAGACATGTGTAAAAGATCTGGGCTCACCACCTATCACGTTTAGCGGTCCAAAGAATGTCTTGTGAAAAGTGGGTATATCCAGAAATGGAATACATCTGCCTACCCCCTCGAGGATAAAAGGCGTGAGATTATTATTATTTATTTCTTATTAATTACCAGTATGTAATACTAGCTGATGCCCGCGACTTCGTCCGCGTAGAATTTGTTATTCCTTTGCGTTTCAAAAATATATCAAGAAGGATAATCTACACTATCTATCTATCAACACTAATATTATAAAGAGGAAAGATTTGTAGTTTTGTACTTATGTTAATAACGAATAAACTCAAAAACTACTGGAACGATTAAAAAAACTCTTCCACCATTAGAATACTACATTATTCCTGAGTAACATAGGCTATATCTATGACGAAAAAGAATTAGGGATCCTTACTAAAACTTGACTGTACATGCCAGGATTGGAACCCGAGCCTCACGAATGAGAGGCTGGCTCTTTAGCCAGTGGGCTATCATTGCTATTTATTTATATTTTTGTTATTCAAAACACCCTATATACAACGCGTCCCAGAATAAGCGCAATTCCTCATACACCCTAATTATTATACTAATATAAAAATATGGTAATGCATTCGTACTTTAGTTTTGTCTAACAAATCTACTATATAAAAATAAGTCGGGTTTTCCTTCCTGACGCTATAACTCCAGAACGCACGAACCGATTTCCACGGTTTTGCATTCTTTGGAAAGGTCTCGGGCTCCGTGAGGTTTATAGCAAAGAAAATTTGGGAAAAATTTCAACAGAAAAACGGGAAAATTTTGTAAGCATTGCACCCACGCGAAGCCGGGGCGGGTCGCTAGTTTCTTATATAAAGAGCGATAATAGTACGGTTTCCACAGGTAGCCCTAACTAAATTCAGTTCTATGCTAATTCGTTTTTCTGAAAAAAATTTACACATACTAAAAATAATACTGATTACGTATTGTATAGCCTAGGACACTCTAGTTTATGATTTTTGAATTAGTTCTTGATACCAAAGGCTATGCATGTGCTCATTATAACAAACAAATTCCCTCAAGGAACCCATAGTGAATTCTCAAAAAAAGAAGTGGACTTTGTATGGAGACTTTTGAAGAGTATTTGTGCCAAGTTTTAAGTTGATAGTAGAAAAAAACCACACTTTTTCATACCAACTTCAACCCCTGCTTTCATTCCTTTAGGGAATAGTTTTCGAAAAATCCAAAAACACGTGTCTCATCATTTATTTGTAAAAGTGTTTGTGCCAGGTTTTAAGTTAAGAGACGTAAAAAACAACACGTCTCCATACAAACTCCAACGCCCTGTTTCACCCCCTCGGGGGGGGGGGGGGTTAGAAAATCCAGAACTACGTGTCTTGTTATTTGTTTTGAGGAGTATTTTTACAAAGTTTCGAATTGATACACCAAAAAATTAGGGTTTTCCATACATACATGAACGTGGGAGAGCCATGCTTCGACCGGAGTGATACCACGGTCTCACAGAAAACCAGCGTAAAGCAATGCATTGCGTTTTGTTGAATGAGTGAGGTAACCGGAGGCCTCAATCCCCCCTCCCCCTCCCCTCCCCTCCTCTCCCCTTACCTCCCCTCCCCTCCCCTCCCCCTACTCCCACCTCAAAGGTCGGCAACGCAGTTGTGACTCTTGAGTTGCAGGTGTCCATGGGCGACGGACGTCCCTTACCATCAGGTGAATCGTCTGCCCGTTTGCCCCCTTTTATATCATAAAAAAAATACCAACTTTAACCTTCTACGATTTTTAAAAAAATTTAAAAACACGTGTCTACTCATTTATTTTCAAAAGTATTTGTACCAAGTTTCAAGTTGATAGGCGTAAAAAACAACACGTCTCCTTACAAACTCCAACCCCCTGTTTCACGACTTTAGGGGGTGTTTTTTGCGAATCCTGAAGTACGTGTCTTGTGGTTTGTTTTGAGGAGTATTTGTACAAAGTTTCGAATTGATACACCTAAAAATGAAGGTTTTCCATAAATTACAAACTCAACCCCTACTTTCACCCCGTTAAGGGACGATTTTCGGAAAATCCAAAAACACATATCTACTAATTTATTTCTAAAAGTATTTGTGCCAAGTTTCAAGTAGATACACGTCAAAAACAACACATCTCCATACAAAATCCCACCCCCTGTTTCGCCCCCTTAGGGGGTGTTTTTTACAAAACTCAGAAATACGTGTCTTGTTGTTTGTTTTGAGGAATATTTCTAGAAAGATTCGAATTGATACACCCAAAAATCAGGGTTTTCCGATACATACCAAGTTCAACCTCTACTTTCAGGCCGTTAGGGGTCGATTTTCGGAAAATAAAAAAACACGTGTGTCATCATTTATTTCTAAAAGTATTTGTACCAAGTTTCAAGTCGATACACGTCTAAAACAACACACATCTCCATACAAAATTCCACCCCTGTTTCCCCCCCGTTGGGGGTGTTTTTTACAAAACCCAGAAATACGTATCTTGTTGTTTGTTTTGAGGAGTATTTCTAGAAAGATTCGAATTGATAAACCCAAGTATGAAGGTTTTCCATACATTCTAAACTCAACCCCTACTTTCACTCCGTTAGGGGACGACTTTCAGAAAATCCAAAAACACGTATCTACTCATTTATTTCTAAAAGTATTTGTGCCAAGTTTCAAGTTGATAGACGTAAAAAACAACATGTCTCCATACAAAATCCCACCCCCTGTTTCGCCCCCCTAGGGGGTGTTTTTTACAAAACCCAGAGATACGTGTCTTTTTGTTTGTTTTGAGGAGTATTTCTAGAAAGATTCGAATTGATACACCTAAAAATGAAGGTTTTCCATACATTCCAAACTCAACCCCTACTTTCACCCCGTTAGGGGACGATTTTCGGAAAATCCAAAAACACGTATCTACTCATTTATTTCTAAAAGTATTTGTGCCAAGTTTCAAGTTGATATACGTCAAAAAGAACACGTTTCCATACAAACTTCATCCCCCTCTTTCACCCCCTTATGGGGTGTTTTTTCAACAATTAAGAAATACGTTTCTTGTTGTTTGTTTTATAGAGTATTTTTACAAAGTTTCGAATTGATACACCCAAAACTGAAGGTTTTCCATACAAACGTTCAACCCCTTTTTCACCCCCTTAAGGGTTGAATTCAGAAAAATCCTTTCTTATTCCTAGCCTACGTCTTAAAAACAATAGCTGTGAAATAAATCAGCTTTCTAGATCTAAGGGTTTAGGCTGGGCGTTGATGAGTCAGTGAGTCAGGACTTCTCTCTTTATATATATAGATAAACCTATTTTGTTGGCACAGTGGTAAAGTGTAACTTGGGTAACTTTGTTGACAGATTTTGAAGTGCGAAATGTTGTTAGTCACCTTAGTATAGAGCTAGTCAAATATTTACACACGCTGTCGGGTGTACGGTGTTAATAAATAATTTACTTGCTAAGATTATTACTACCTACGAGGACCTTAGAATGTCCGTCAGCTTCAAAAGGCATTTATTCAATTTGACGTTTGTGAATTTGAAATGGGATCCAAAATGGCGGCGTCAAGACTATTATAATGAACCCGTGACATCCCACTGCTGTTAGCTCGGGTTTTTTCACATACGGGCCTGTTGGCTCAGTTGGTAGTGACCCTGCCTTCTGAGATGGAGGTCGCGGGTTCGATCCCCGTTCGAGGCCAATATTTGTATGCATGAACTCTGTTGGGTTTGTGTCTGGGTGTTTAATATTTATTTTAAGTATGATTTATCAGTTGTTTAGTAGTACAGGCTCTGCCTAGTTTGGGTCTGAATAACCGTGTTTAAATTGTGTCGCGCAGTTTATTTATTATTTATTTATAATCATTAATCACCAACGCTAGCCTACTTCGGATGAAATGTAACTGTCAGCATTTTATAAGCCACCCAAGTGTATCTGACATGGCTTTGTAGTAACTAAGGAATACATACTGTGACAATACTCCGTCTTCACTGTGCGGCGGCCCGAGCTAGACTGCCCAAGTCAGTCTAGCACGTCCCCCTCCTGCACACTGCGTGAGGTGTAGATCCAAGACGACAGAAGATGTCTGAATGGTGTGATTGTATGTTTGTATGTAATTTATGTGTGTGTCATTTACCTGTATGCTACAGGCTTAACGACAACGGGACCAACGACTTAACGTGTCTTTGGAAAGACTCATTCAGATTATATAATCTTAACATTATTATATGTCCTATTAATATTTTACTTGGCAAGAATATAGAGCTTTCTTTCAATCCGTAACGAGCCACAACTAAATTTAAAACGGCCAAAGGAGACGTTAGCTTATAATTTATGTATCTGACTTGCATAAGCGCTGCAGGCTATCCGTCTTGGCAGACGTTCAAGTCAGCTTTCTTGGCAGCTATCCTATTGTTACATATAAACCGTAACGATGCACTGGCCAGTTACATGTATGTTGCCAATACACGAACGAATGAGGCTCGAACATTGTCTTTGAAGAGTTTGGACAAAACAAGCACCCTGTAAACTGTTGTGTATGGTATAAGTGTACAGAGTGAATTTTTCAAGTGGGCGTGGATGGTTAAATCAGAAACTATAAAGACCAATTGTACCAAAGGAGTCTCGGGCCTGATTTTTATGAAAACTAAAACTGCATCTTTGTTTTTTGAAAAATCAATATCCCTAGCCAGGAATTGAACACCTGACACACACACTCCTGTATACACACCATTTAATAGTATCGCTAATAAGGATCAAATTCTGGGAAGTAGTTCATTGGCGACGAGGATGGGATACGAAAATACCTTGACTTATTTCAACAGAAAAAGTTACAAGTTTATTGTGTTTTTTTAAAAACTGACGTAAATATTTATCACTACTTCGATGGTGAACGACGACATCGTAAGCATACCCGCAGGTCCTAGAATTTATTCTGAGACATGTGTAATAACAATCCGGTCCGACCAATTATCATATTTAGGGGTCCAAAAATATACTGGTTTAAAGTGTCCAGGAATGGAATACATTTGTAAGCGTATTTATTTTATATTGTTTTACCTTGGCCTCCTTATTAGCTTTTGATGCGTCAATACCTATTAAAAGGTTTTGGAGAATTTTCTAGGGAATAGGAACAACCAAATAGTTATCCTTATATCTCAGGAACAGCTAAACCTAGAAACCTGACATTTGGAATAAAAATAATAAATTTATAATCTCACGCCTTTCATTCACGAGGGGGTAGGCAGAGGATTACTTCATTCATAGCTGTGCAGGGTGCGCGATAGCACCAACAGCGTGCTATCCGTTATAGCTAGCCGGCTGGACACTCAGTATGTTCAGAATTGGGTACAGGCCCATGTCAAAGAAAATAGAATACAATAAATAATAAATAAATAAATTGTGGGACACAAATTTACACACTATAAAATATTAAATATAATAACTCATGTCATCACTAACACTAGTTTTAAGTTTTTCTTTTCTTTAAATAAGTATTAAATGGATTTTAAATCTGAAATATTTTCATCCGTATATTATTTGGACCCTTAAATATGATAGACCCATCGCCGAACCGGGGTGCGGTCATACTTGCCTCACTACGGGCCAGTGATAAATACGTACAATTATGTTTTAAAAAGTTATTTGTACATGCCCTCGCATAACCTCGACCTTGGTATATAACTGTATAATCTCATTAGAATAAAATCTTTGCCATTCTTTCGGGTAATCCGTCATTACACCACTTTAATATAGCAGCCATTGCTGCTCCCAACCCGTAATGTCTACGATTACGCATACCAGGAGCAGTATTGAGGCCGTTAGCCCAAATTGTATGTAATCTTCTCACATATTCCGTCTGCCTCCATCCAGCCCATTCATATTCCACTTCCATTCGTTTATGTATATTGAATATGATATCAGATGATCGGCTGGGATAGAAAAAATGGAGCTGCATAAAATGAAACGTATAGAAATTTTTGTCTTAACATCTGGGCACAAATAAAGTAGGTACAGTATATAACATACGTACAGAAAATTTTTCTTATCTCCATTTGTCTGACTTTTATTTTGGTAAAAAATTCTAGGCATCATTTTATATTAATCTGTATGTAAAGATTTTTCCATGTTTCTTTAATTACCATTACCATTTATGACGTCATAAGATCGGCTAAAGGTGAAGCGTTTTTGCATAATATAGGCCAAAATGCTGAAATAATTGACATTTTGAAGTTAAGATAGTAACAAAAATGCTCCATTCACCGCTCTTAACAGAAATATTTTACATTTTCCGACTAAAGGTTACGGAAAATATCTTCTAAGGGCTAAATATCTTCTATATACTAGGGCCTGTTTCCGAACGCAAGAAAACTTTATGACGTAATTTAGAGGTGAAATGAAAGTCATGTGATTTTGGATAGTACTCGTATTATAGTTACGGTTTGTTTGTCTTTTTTAAAAGTCTTTATATATAAAATAATAAACCGACTGACTGATTGGTGATATATCAACGCACAGCCTAAACCGCTAGGTCTAGAGTCTTGAAATTTTGCACAAAGATATAGCTTATACAGTGTAGGCATCCATTAAGAAAGGATTTTGCAAAATTCAATCCCTAAAAGGGGTGAAATAAACGTGCGCGAGCGACTCCGCGGCTAGTAGTTCATAAGATTGTCGTAGCAATCTTGATACTTTGCAAATCAAGGTTCACTGAATAATTCTGATACTTTTTGATATATTGAAATAGTACTCGTAAGTAAACAGTAGCGTAAGCAAACAAAATCGTTTGTACACGATACAACATGGTTAAGGCAAAATCGCTAGTATTGAATAGGTATACATTTGGGGTGATCGGCCCGGATCAAGGAGTTGGAGCTATGCATAATGGATCCTTACAAATATCCCCTCGTATTATAACACGATTTTATCTCGAACAAATTAGATTTCTCTTTGAAGGTACGCGGTGTCTTGTTACAGAATTTCGATGTATTGTCATCTTTTGTGATCCCATCTTCCATCGGAATCTTCCTTTGTTTGCTATGTAATATGGATGTTTTCCCTTTTGTACATATGGGTTTCGTATTCATGTCAATATTACTTCGGCAGTGTTTCAATAATATTTATATGGAAATTGTCTTACACAAAACACAAAATTAAATAGTTATGTAATGAGCAAGTTGAATAAATGCATTGGAAATGTGCTCGTTAATAAGCATAAGTACAATTGATAGATATAATGATCAATACTGTGATCTGAGAGCGTTGTAGTTTGAAAGATGATTTAGTGACTAGTATTGGAAAAGTAATGCTGAGGTGGTTGGTAACATAAGTTTGCTGTAAATGGGCAAGTCGCCAGAAGATGACAGACGGAATCACATTGACCAGATTGGCTAGTCGTTTGATGGATGTAGATGAAGCAAGATAGATATGAGAGGTCCGTAGAATTTTAATAAAGAATAAAGAAAGAAACTTTTTATTCGTCGCAGACAAGAAGAACAGAAATTACAGTACAACAACGCATAAAATAATTTTATGCCGAAAGGGCTATTACAACTCAGAATAATGCCACAGCCTGGGCCACATGCCACAGTGGCGTGTGGGCATTTGATAGTCTATTGTGTATACATTCTTCAATGGGAAATAGGAGATTATGTACGCATGTAACTTGTGCTCTAAACTTTTTAAATTTCATCATCAGTTGATACCGAGAGACACCTGGAGCAACTGCACAGAGGAGTTCTGGAGGATCCAGGACTGGACAACCCCTACATCGTGCTCAGTCAACACCAAATGCAGAACCTTGGTAACTACCTAAGAAATTAAAATATAACAGGACACAGAGAAGGCATTGGGAATATTTTAATAGAAACCTTTGAAACTCAAGTGTCATGTCAATTAGTATGAAACCGAGGTGTCATTCGGTCGAAATCGTACTAGATTTATTTCACTTGTAATAACTTTTGACATCAAATTTTCCTCGTTTTGTCCTTTCTATGTCTTATTATATTTTAATTTCTTTCGTAACTACACGCGTTGCTTCAATGCTGAAGAGTTAAGACACTAAAAAATATCATCGATATATACAATTTGTAGACTTTTGTTAATGTTTTTTGATTTGTGGAATAGTATAGTATGGAACTACTTCTGAAGTATGATCTACCAAACAAAAAAGTAACATCAGAATCGATTCATAATTGGCGGAATGATCGCGTCACATACATACAAAAAAACATACAGTCGGGTTGAGAACCTCGTCCTTTCTGAAGTCGGTAAAATTGATCTTTATAATAACCTCAAAATCGTTGATAGAAATGGTGACAACAATGTGACCGGAGGCCGAGGGGCGCGGCCACGGCCCTTGGAGCGAGGGCTGGCCTCCGCTTCACGACGAGGCCTCGCTGGCCTCCTGGGGGGTCTGGCCTCTGGCCTTGGCGCTCCTTCTAGCCGCGTGACGAGTCGGAGACAGGACTTAAGAAATTTATGGACTTTACCGAGGTTGTTGAACAACAATGGACGAGTTCCATTGCTTAGTTAGATATGGATACACGGAAAGTGTCAAGACAGTTTTAAGATGTCAATTTCACTATATTGTTTAAGAGCTTGTTTTCTCACAGTATTGTGCTGAGAATTATCATGTTTTGTTCAGGAAAAATTTCTGTAAATTTTACTTGAATTTATCTTGTATTTAACAACATTTCGTTCAATTCAAATCGTTTATCGAGCATTTAATATAAATAAAGTATACGTTATGGTACTTCGATGATTTTACTATTTGTAATAAATAGGTACTAATGGAGACGACTTTTGCAGAACTTCGAGATTGTTTAATGTAAATTTTAAGGTAAACCGAATAGTATGACTACGTTAAGATGCTGTAAATAATTTTGCACGAAGCTAGTCATATCAAGTTTATAGGACACGAGATTTAATGAATTGATTAGAATACTCGCTTGAATGAAGCTGCTCTGATTACGGACTGGAGCTTGCCTCTTGTGAATTAACTACCCCTAACTCTGTCCTTCGATAACTTTCAAAGGAACTTGTCTATCACTACCAAAAAGGTTTTAAAAACAACATAATAATATACCTACAGATTTATCAATAAGACGATAACGAACAGGACAGTGAGGAAACCTATCGGTGACGAGAATTGGCTCTGAAGATGTTATATTACAGTAAGCAAGTCTGGAGGTCTAAATGTGTCTTTACACTGGTAAAATTTATATATTTTTAGGAACAAAATACTGGTAACCACTGTGGCGAAAGTGTATTTAATAATTTATATGCAGGTATTATGAATTTTCTTTTGTGAGTATTTTAAGCCTATCACATAAAACGCAAATCATCAACAATCATAATATACGTATGTCAAAATTTTCATAATAATATTAGGAAACCATTTTCAACTGACTTAATTATAAGTCGTTATGCTAGCGTTCTAAGCAATTCAAATAAAATTATACCCCTTTTATCGCACGTGACACTCCTAATATCGGAGTCCCAATATTGACTGTCAACGGTACCAGATTATTCTATTGCCAATACCATTTAACTGGCAATATTTGTATAACCCGTCCGCTGTAACGAGCACCTGCGTGTGATAGCTGGATGTGGCACTTAAAGGGATATTGGCTTTTGATAATAGACTTGACAATTTACTTGGGCTTTTGATTTCCAGAGTCTATTTAGTAAATTAATTATCATTTCAATATTTTAGAAATTAGTAACTGTTAGTCTCTTCTCGTCATTTAATAGTTCAAGATAAGCACTTAAATTGCACACTAGAGTCGCTACTAGGTAAATCAAAAAACGTCTTTACACATGATGAGTTACGAATTAAAAAATCTGCTTATCGAAATTGCAACATTCGTTATCATATCAGCCGAATACGTTCACTGCTGGACATAGGCTTCCTCCGAGCATCACCACAATGACCGGTCTTCTGATCACCGCATCCAGCTAGTACATCGCTGTTCATTCGAGCAATTGTAACAGTCATTTCATTGAATGAGACTCAAAAAATTAAAGCCGTGATTCCAAAAAAGTTATATGACATAGAAAATATTTCAATTAATTCCAAGATTGTCCTTTAAGAGCCCAAAAATAACATAATACCGAATAACCCGGAACAAAAACGGGTGACGCTTTGATTCATTGCGTGATGGATGTTCAGATTCCAACCCTTTTATAAATGGGCTTAAGAATAACAACCGACCGCAGACAAAAGTTTTTATAACATACTTTTATTTTTTATTGTAGCTCAACATATTTTCTGCTTTTTCCATTTACTTTGTGTATATATCTGAGTGCTTTGTTATTTGTATTGTCGTTGAGAATCCTGAATATTAGTAGGTAGTACTTTGTAATAATTAAGCGACATTAATTATTCAAGTCTATTTCTGATAGCTACGTGTACCCTTTGAACATCGCCGATGTAATCTGACAAAGCCCGCCCTTTGGTCACTTGTATCAAATGCCAGGACAGCTCTTTGTGAAACTCTCAGAATATTATTAGATTAATAATTTCCAGTTGATTTAATTTGTGATTTTTATTTAAGTTTCCCGCCCCTCGGTAATTTAATTTACTCCCCTTAAGCCGGGCAAACTAATATTTGGGCTTCACAGAAATAATACCGAAAAATCCCAAGTAAACGAGTTTCATTATTACATTGTGTCCGAAATCCTTCTAAGAAATTTAATAAAAGAGCTGCCCGTTTACTGAAAACAAGTTCTGACAAGTTTATTGAAGCTTCCCCCGTTCCCACTCGTTTTATACCCACTACTGTAAATGCCTAAGTAGATGTAAGGAGACGAAATAAGATTGTATCAAATGTTCCGTTGTAAAAATAAACATTTGGAAATGGTGTGTGTTTTTGTTTTACTCCTGATACTAAAAGCGACTTAATGCAAATTGGACCATAGTGTCGTGTGCTATGGTTTATAATATTTTAACAATCTATAATATTGACTAAATTCTGTCGATTGTGTGTGAGATATTAGTTCATCATCACGTAACCTTAAAAGACAGTTCTTATTTGAAAGGTTTTTCGACGGGCCTGTTAGCTGAGTTGCCTTCTGAGCCGGAGGTCGCGTGTTCGATTCCCACTTGTCAACATTTGTGTGCATGAACATGCCTGTTGCCTTCGTTTGTTTAATATTTATTTAAGTAGGTATGTCTATCAGGTAATTTATAGCCCCTAGTACAAGTAACCGTGTGTAAATTGTGTCCAAAAAAGATCCAATTAGAAGGTATATTCACTACCGCACGATTCAAGCGTTTACCCGGTTTCTTAGACAGTTAATAATCTCCCAAATGCAACGAACTGAGCTCTTTACCTGCAGGCGTATTCACGGAGCTTCGATATTCGATTCGGAATCGGAAAATATGTTGAACACTTTCGAGATGGGCTGATGTTGGTGTCGAAAACTAATGTCACATGTGACATAAGGATTCGGAAAAATTTTCACTCGAGAAACGGTATCGAGCCTCCGTGAATACGCCTGCTGGTAGTCTAATTCAAGTCAAAACCTTGCTAATTGGCGAAATAATTCCAACAACATTTCAGTCACCGCAGCAACAAGCAATCCCTCTTACCAGATTCCGCAGAAGCTGAAACTAACAGCACCAGCCGGCATTAGCATTAATCCAGCTATAAACAGTTGGCGACTCTTAGCGACTCTGATCCGGTTTAGTCCGGATTACGCTAAACTTCGCCTCACCTGGTAATAGCTGTACCGCTTATTACTTCTGTGAAGTGCTTACACTACAACGTAGTATTGCATGCAACTGAATAATATGTCTCCTTGAACATTAGTTTTGATATTGGTAGTAGCCGGCTAAAGTAATGTTGCAACACTTCCTCAAAGCTTCTTTGCGAGTATTACTAATTCAGTACTTCCAGTATTGAACGCTCAATAATAGTAATTATATCAGCCCTACTCAACCAGAAGGAGGGTAATGTTTTTCAAGGTCATTTATGTAGGTAAGTATGGGATGTGAGCTATTTAATTGGCGCCGCTATGGCACATTTTAAAGGTATCGCTTAATGCAACTTCATCGCAAAGTGTCACTGACTAGTTTTTATTTTTGTTTTTGCATAATTTAAAAAATAAAATAAAAAATAAATAATCTCACGCCTTTCATCCCCGACGGGGTAGGCAGAGGTATTCCATTACTGAATATACCCACTTTTCACGAGATACATTGGACCCCTAAACGTGATAGGTGGTGAGCCCATCGCCGGACCGAGTCTATTTACACATGTCTCAGAATTAATTCTGGGACCAGCGGGTTTCCTCACGATGTTTTCCTTCACCGTCGAGTAAGTGATAAATATGTACGTAAGTTTTTGAAAAACTCATTGGTACATGCCAGGATTCGAACCCGAGCCTCACTGGTTTTCGACCGGCTCTTAAACCGTCCGGGCTGTCACTGCTCTCATAATAATTTCATACACTAACATTTACGCCTTAACAATAACATTGCACAATTAATTATAAGTAGGTTGTTTTTTGCAAGCACAAAGGGTAGACCACAGAGCTCCAAACTATTTTTTTAAGACCTGCATTGCATGTAATATCCTGTAAGTCACAATAAAGACATTTCATTTTATTTCGTTTCATTTCACAAAGAAGTAGGTAAGTACAGAGATTTATTTTGGTAAAAAAAACGAAATTTTTCTTATTTTATTTTAATTTAAACTAGCTATTTAGAAAATAGAATTTGTATTTAATTATTGCTTACCCGATTGCAATGCAATTTATACACAATGTCAGGTTTTTTGGAGGTTTAATAAATCCGTGTACTTGATTCAAGAAAAAATCTGCTGCAGAAAACTAACGTAAAATATTTGTACTAGAAAGACATTTAAAACAATACCAATCTTCATACACACCAATTAGTATATTATTATAAAAAATATATTATGCATTCAAACGTAGTTGTGTCTAACCATTTTTTATTAAACAAAGAGCAATATTATTATTATTTTTTATTTATTTTATTTATTTATTTACTTTTTGGAAAACTTACAGCAAAAACAGTAATTATAGGTTAATTAAACACTATGGTTAAACATAATCTAATGACAAGTTTCCACATTTAAAAACAAAACATATGTTTCTCCTACTGTCGAGAACAATCAGTATGGTGATAATTGTGAACTTAGCCAGGGAGAGAAGAATAGTTTTAAAAAAAACAAAAAAAAAGCAAAGGAAGAAAAAGGCTTATGGTCTTAGTAGCTTATTGTAAATAAATGTCGAGGAAGAAGAACAGTCAAAGAATCCCTGCGTCAGCGCTCGCTTTACTTTTGAAGTCTTGGTACAGAATACTGTACCAAGGCTTCAAAAGTAAAGCGAGCGCTGCGCTTAAAAATTCATTAGCGTAGCTGATTTTAGAGCTACCTACGGAAATCGTGCTATTATTGCTCTTATAATATTGGATTAATTAATCCATATTAATTAATCATAATTATATTATTGGATTTATTAATCCATATTAATTAATACTAATTATATTATTGGATTTATTAATCCAATATTATAAGAGCAACTAGATGTCGCGCGGTGCGCGAGGCCGCAAGCGGCCACGCGTGTCTCTGTGGGGTCGTATTTTGACAGAAAAATAAAGTCTAATTTTGGGCGCCCATCTTGTTTTAGCCATTTTAAGTCGAAAAATAATAAAATTTTGTTAAATATTTTTTTTCATGGCAACACTGTTTACTGAGACCCACAATCGCTCCATACAAGTCAACTTTCCAAAGTGTTGCCAACTGGCTAAAAAAGCCGATTATTATTATGAAAATTTAAATTTTTCAGTAAAACAAAAATAACGGGGCGGCCATCTTGTTTTTTCAGATTTTCGGGATTTTCTAGTAAACTACAGGATATACCCTATGCGATGACACCAAACACATCCCTGTAGCATATCGGCATCTGGGAGATCAATTCGGGTCTTTTGAGGTCTACCTTAAAAATTCAATCAACCATAACTTTCGGTGTTGCCAGGCAAAAATCAAAAAACCTACAAAAGGTCATAGGGAGAGATAAAATGTACCGTTGACTGTTACTCGTTTTTGCAAAATGATAAAATTTCGAGTTTTGACTTTTTGCATTAAAAGTTAAAAAATACCCCAAATTTTGGGAAAATTGTTAAACATGGCAACACCACGTAATGAGACCTCTAACCCCGCCATACAAGCCAACTCGCTCAGGTGTCGCCATCTTTCCGAAAATCGACATTCAAAATCTGGTAAAATTCATCTTTTTCTTTGGGAGCCAATTACAGGGCGGCCATCTTGGTTTTTCAGATTTTCGGGATTTTCTGGTAAACTACAGGATATGCCCTGTGCGATGACACCAAACACATCCCTTTAGCATATTAGCATCGGGGAGATCAATTCGGGTCAAGTGGGGTCTAAAACCACTCCAACTTTGAAACACTACTACGCGGCCGCCATTTTGTTTTTTCAACTTTTTAAATAATTTTCGTAAATCATCTAAGCAGTACTACAGATTCCCAAAATTTTAACCGGATCGGCCGGAAAACTAAAGAGATACGATAGGCAACCTTGGCCGCCATTTTGTTTTTTTGAAAAGTCGGAATTTTCCCGGGGTCACCCCGCCATCTTGAACACTTTTCTCATATATGACTTGTCTCCAAAACGACTCCTTCTGGGAGAACAATTATGTCAATCAGTCAGTGAGTCAGTGAGTGAGTGGTAGTCGAGCTTTATATAATTATAAATATAGATAATAGCACGATTTCCGTAGGTAGCTCTAAAATCAGCTACGCTAATGAATTTTTCCGAAAAAATTAACACATAATATTAAAAATTGCTGAAATCGATTAAGTTTTTGATATCTACTGAACAAACAAATTTCAGGAATTGCTCTTATTCTGTTACATATTGTATACGAGTACCATACTTACAAAAATATTTAACATCGCTCGCTTTGACTGCAGCTCTTTGGGGACGACATCCAATCACGATAGTATGCTATAATCCTTTTTGGGACCAACAGCTTTTCCTTTGTAATGTTGTAGGACCATTATTTAAATTGCATGAAACAATTTACTATGTACACCAAAAAAAGAAGTAAGTACATAAATAAATTGTTCCGATGGTGATCCGATTCCGAAAATAAAAATTAAGACGTTTATTCATCAACACAACGCAACTATTCGCTTTCTCTGTTCCTATATCCCTATGTTCATTTGTATGCTTAAATCTGTTTAAACTACGCAACGGATTTTGATGCGTTTTTAGGGTTCCGTACCTCAAAAGGAAAAAACGGAACCCTTATAGGATCACTTTGTTGTCCGTCTGTCCGTCCGTCCGTCCGTCTGTCAAGACCCTTTTTCTCAGGAACGCGTGGAGTTATGAAGCTGAAATTTATATCAATTACTCAGGTCTACTGTCCCTTGAAGCTGTGAAAAAATCAAACTTCTAAGCCAACGCAATCAAAAGATACAGCCGTTTATGCCGCAAATTTTCGACACTTGCAAGGGAATCAAAACCTACAGGGTGCTTCCCGTGAACTCAGAATCTTGAAATTTGGTACGAAGCAACGTCTTATAGCAAAGATAAAGGAAAAATTACGAAAACCATAAATTTGCAAGGTTGTACGGAACCCTCGGTGCGCGAGTCCGACTCGCACTTGGCCGGTTTTTTTTTAATAGATAGAGTGATTCCAGAGAAAGGTTTTAGTGCTAGCATGGCACCCGTGCGAAGCCGGGTTGGGTCGTTAGTTAATATTATAAAGAGGAAAGATTTGTATGTTTAAGTAACGAATAACCTCAAAAACGACTGAACCTATTTTAAAAATTCTTTCACTAATAGAAAGCTAGAAGATCCCTGAGTAACATAGGCTATATTTTATTTCCGTATTCCCACGGGAACAGGATCTATGCAGGTGAAACCGCGCAGAACCGCTAGTACATCTATAAAGCTTGACCTGCTTGGTAAAAATAGGTATTGAAATCTGTTGCTTAAAATATCCTGATATTTCGAATACCTAATAATATAAAATATTTTAGTTTATTTAAGTCTGAGCGTCATCAAAAATGTAGAAAAGTGTCGCAAAAGTTTTTTAATCGCGCTTTTAGATAATTAGGTTGTCGAGATTTTATTCCAAAAGAGAATTCTTAAAACATTGTTAATTAAGATATTTCTCCCAGATAAGTCTGGGTTCAAACATTCGTAAAGTTAGAATGCTCCAGCAAAGATAATAAGGTTGTAATGGACTATGTAATGGACAAAATGTACGCGTGGCTTGAATAATAATCTTCGAACAAAACTTTATTAATATCCAACACTAACATTAATATCTTTTAGTGTTATCTAGCATTAGTGAGTCGCCTAAGTCCAAGAACAATAATAATTATAGAAAATCTATTGTGTATGAAACTATTGCTAGACAGTTGTAAGATTAAGATTAATAATTAAATGTATCACGCTATGTTGGCACAACTAAGATATGTGAGATACGAGAGAGATACAAGGCTATGAGAGATACATTTTTTGGATCTAAAAGTAATTTAGAGAGTTCTAATTAGAAATTATAACTTAGATATTTAAGAGAGAAACAGGTTAGTGAGGCTCGGTATCAAATCCTTTATTCGATGAGGGCATGTATCATGAGGTTTTCAGAAACTTGCGTAGATATTTATAACTAGGTTGACGGTGAAGGAAAATATTATCGTGAGATAAACCGCAGGTCTTAGAATTGATTCTGAGGAATGTGTAACGAATGCTCAAAAAAGGTCATGTTTAGGCGTCCAAAAAATAAACAGGTGCAAAATAGTTTAGATCCAGGAATTGATTCTCTCTGCAGAAAAGTGAAATTGAAATTGTCGTGGATTCGTTTGCAAAGGTCATTCAAAGATTGAACTCCTGAAACCATCTCAACTGCGAATACAGATCGGAGTACTAAAGTGGTGGTTGTAGATATCTTGGCTATGCAACAGACTGTTATCTACTAGGTATAGGCTGATAAAGTTTCTATCGTTAATATACTGAAATATTCTATCCTATTAGAAAGTGGATAGAATATTAAAGATTCAAGAATAGAATGTTTTTTATACTCTTCTCGTTACTTAAATTATTTCTATCAATTTAAGTTTACCCTTTTTAATTTTCCATTAAGCTTTTTTCAGAATGGTTTCCCAATTGTGCCCGGTATAACTGTCTTGTTGGAATTAAAAAATGACTGAATTTCAGAGAGTATTTGCAAGTGAAGTGGAATAATGAACGCGGAAGAGTTTTTGTTTGTCTGCATTCCTATTTTAACAGTTCTTTTATTTGAAGACTACGACGGTAGAAAATTCTGTCGCTATTGCGTTTGTGAACGTTTTGTTTGTCGCAACTTTAAAACAGTTTTTTCCTGAATGAATAAAGTTTTGTTTCATTTTTATCAACGCATTATGAAAATATTGAAAAATTCGTATAAGTAATTAATATTTTAAACGAACATAATTGACACTCCTTTTATAAAAGCTGACACAGTATTAATTTAATAAATGGTATCTTCAAAAGCGTCAAGTTTAATCCGTCGAGGATTTCATAGCTGAGGATTTCCGATAAATTTCTCCCGAATCTGCGACACCGTCTACGACTAGAGCTAGAAAGCTTTTAAGATTATTGAACGAAATCATCTTCGGATTAATTAATTTGCAGTCGGCTAAGTTATTTAGAATACGGCTTTTACTTATCAATTTCTAATTATTTAGAGTGAGCTCAACCCTTGTAACTGAGGGGTCATTTTCTGTAGGTAAGGAAGGTCTAAGGGTCATATCTGATCTTAGCACAAATTAAACCGTTAACCCTCGGCGTAATAAGCTCCAGCGAAGATCAGGACGTGATTGGCCGACGCGGGTTACTCCACGGTTTCATTATCCATCTTTTGTTATTTTAAAAAGACGTTATTTTTTATCTTAGAACACATGATTTTAGGGTTCCATACCAGAAGGGTAAAATCTGGACCCTATTAGGTACTAACACTTGGCTATCCGTCCGTGCGTCTGTCTGTCACCAGGCTGTATCACAAGAACCGCGATTGCTAGACAATTTAAATTTTCACAAATGATGTATTTCTATTGCCGCTATAACAAAAAAATACTAATAACAAAATAAAATAAATATTTAAGGGGGGCTCCCATACAACAAACGTGTTTTTTTTGCCGTTTTTTTAGATAATTGTACGGAACCCTTCGTCCGCGAGTCCGACTCGCACTTGGCCGGTTTTTATTACATCTTTTAAGATGCGCTGTGTCTCTAATTTATTAAATGAAACACCGACCAAGTGCATTTCGTTTGATGAGGGATTCTATACTCGGGATAACATTTTAAGGACGCTCAATATTTATTTTATCGGACGAAAAAATGTTTGTATTTCACAGTATTGCTCAAAGAAGCAGAAGTCGTTTTTTTGTGGCTTAACTCAATATTGTGTGTACTCAAAAACTGCACAACATAATATAGTTTAAAATGTTGTTTGAGTTCTACAGCATCATTTTTCCTAATTTTCCACCACATTACCTAAAACTATCTTTACAATTTCATAATCCATTTCATAAAACCCTACAGAATGAGCTGGAAGTTACATGTTGATATAGTATGTAATAAGCTGCGATCCATTATGTGTAAACTTAAAAACTTGAAATATTATGTTACTAATAGGGCATTAATGTGTACATTAAATCATGCGCTAGCGGAATCGGTTATTAGTTATGGGTTATGTGCGTACGGTAGGACGTTTAAAACTTTTCTCGATAGAATACTGCATATACAAACTAGGTTAATAAAACTGTTAGTTGATAAGAAAACTAAAACTAAATGTAATCAAAATTATAATTTATTGTTTAAAAAATTTAAAATTTTACCTGTGCATGAAAAAGTGCGATACATAATGGCACTGGACCAATTTCAATGTAATGAGTTTAAATTACTTAAAATACCTGTCAGAAATCTCCGTGAGAATGTCCGTGGTGAATTCCTGGAACCCGCTGCTAAGAACTACTATGGTGAGAGAACGCGAAAATATATGGTACCAAGAATTTACAACAACATTGTCTCGGAGAATGAATGTATTAGCAAGCAGATGTTTAAAAACAAACTCAAAGCTAAGTTATTGGATACTTTATTGTAAATGTAAAATGAAAGACACAGTTTAATGTTGTTAAATATGGTTAAGGGTAGATAAGTGGTGTTTTTTTCATTCCATGGTAGGTACACAACAATACTACATGTTTTAGTGAGTGAAACCTTCGCCAACAAACTGTAATGCAGTTTGGCGATACCTAATAATAATGATAATTGTTGTATTCTGTGGAAAATAAATAAAGAAAATAAATAAATAAATAGATAAATGTCCCTATGTATGCTTAAATATTTAAAACTATGCAACGGATTTTAATGCGTTTTTTTAATAGATAGAGTGATTCAATAGAAAGGTTTTAGTATAAGCCCGTGCGAAGTCGGGGTGGGTCGCTATTAAAATTATAAAGAGAAAATATTAGCATTTTTGTATGTTTGAACCAATAAACTCAAAAACTCCTGTACCGATTTAAAAAATTCTTTCACCAATGGAAAGCTACATTATCACTGAGTAACATGGACTATAATATTTTGTTCCCGTATTCCCACGGGAACGAGAACTGTGCGTGTGAA
Source organism: Ethmia dodecea (assembly GCA_963855545.1). Taxonomy (NCBI): domain Eukaryota; kingdom Metazoa; phylum Arthropoda; class Insecta; order Lepidoptera; family Depressariidae; genus Ethmia; species Ethmia dodecea. The sequence goes on from OY979444.1 coordinate 331,457, forward strand.
ACCGCACGTAACAGTTAGTATAATAATATTCCTAAATTCCCCTTAGAATGAGATTTGCCGTAGCTGAACGCACTCAGCGTGCTTTAGTAGCGCGTTAGCCAAACAATCAGCCGCACAATCAAGGCAACCCTATTCTAATCTGCAGGCGAATGTCTTCTGTAACTAACGCTAAGACCCTTTTCACACGTACCGGTTTTCGCCGGTCCGGCGGTCCGGTCCGGCGGCGAAATGTATGGCCGATTGCCCGGTTGCCCGCTAGAACGTATGATAGCGAACGTACTTGACCATATACTTCGCCGCCCGCCGGACCGGCGCAAACCGGTACGTGTGAAAAGGGGCTTAGGATATTCTGCAACACTTTTTACCTACTTTAAATTCCTTCTAAACATCACAGTATAAGAGAAATTATAATATACTAACATAATAAATTGTGAGACACAATTCACACACGGTCCCAAACTATAAGGCATAGCTTGTGCTATGGGTTCTGAACAACTGAAACAAACTTAAATTTAAATAAATATTAAACACAGACATAAAGCCTACAGACACAAATAAATTGTGAGACATGTATCAGATAGTTAGCTTAAATCACAAAGAAATAACTTTTCCTCTATTCTCATCGGGAACTGTGGTCGAAGTGTCGGACAAAAGCTAGTAAATATATCATATTGATATTTTATTTACGTAATATTTTTTGTGCATCCTGGTGTAATTGCAAACAACAAAAAATATGCACCTACATTTGCACAGATACATTGAATATTTTCGTAATTGGATGTATAAATTTGAATCACAAATTTCATACAAGCATTTCAGGCAGAACCGCAATCAATATCAATTTAAACTCAATCGGCCTTATTTTTGTAATCGAGGTTTAAACTTAAACAGTGTCTAAAGTATTATGTCACTTTCCAGTGAGGCCATTCCACTAAGACAATCCACTAAGCCCATACAAAAAAAAAACTTTAGGACAATCCATTGCAGCGGACTCTCCATTTACACGAAGCCATTAGTGGATTGTCTTAGTGGCCAAAAAAATGGCCTCGTGAAAATGGCCCCTTACTTATATTAAACTATGTTCATAACATTTGATTAGAATTATTTTTAAACATAAATAATATTTGCTTGACATTTGCATAAATGTTTTATGTTTTTCTTCTTAAATCCATGTTATTTTACTATATTATTCCAAAAGTATCAGAAAAGAGAAATCAAACGTGCATTTAATATTTCTTGAAATAAGTTAACATCGTTTTTTACTAAACAAATATAAATTTACAGAATGTAGCAGCAAATTGTAGAAAGGTTTCACTAAAAGTAGCAGAATTGCGTTTCAAACAAAGCGTTTCAAAATCACGACGACTGCAAAACTCAATTTCTGAATTTAGCCAGGTGTGCACTTAAGTGAGGAGGTTTTAAATAGGTCCAAAAGAAAAAAGGGATTGCTTTTTGAAGTTTCAATATTCCATTATCATCAGCCGACATTAGTTCGCTATTGAATGTAGGGCACAATATCCCCTGTAGGTATAAACTATAAAGGGGTGAAATAAAGAGTAAAAAAAGCGAATTCAATCTTCAACTTAAATGGTTTTCTCATGGATGCCGTTGTCAGAACTGAATGAAATTAAAATGGGACCAATCTGGATATTTTTGGGTATTTTTTTGTATTGTTATTTATGTTTTTTACCTCAGAACTTTCGATTGGGTGAACCGATTTGGATGATTCTTTTTTTATTTGAAAGCTGGTGCTTCCCATGTGATCCCACTTTAATTTGGCTAGTTATGTTCTGACAATGGCATCCATGAGAAAACCATACAAATCTTTAATTTGCATTAAATATGTGCGCGACAAATAGACGAATAACTCAATATCACGCTAACCGATTTCGATGATTCTTTTTTTTAACCGACTTCAAAAAAACAAGAGGTTTCAATCGACTGTTTTTAGGGTTCCGTACCTCAAAAGGAAAAAACGGAACCCTTATAGGATCACTTTGTTGTCCGTCTGTCCGTCCGTCCGTCCGTCTGTCAAGACCCTTTTTCTCAGGAACGCGTGGAGGTATGAAGCTGAAATTTATATCAATTACTCAGGTCTACTGTCCCTTGAAGCTGTGAAAAAATCAAACTTCTAAGCCAACGCAATCAAAAGATACAGCCGTTTATGCCGCAAATTTTCGACACTTGCAAGGGAATCAAAACCTACAGGGTGCTTCCCGTGAACTCAGAATCTTGAAATTTGGTACGAAGCAACGTCTTATAGCATAGATAAATGAAAAGTTACGAAAACCATAAATTTGCAAGGTTGTACGGAACCCTCGGTGCGCGAGTCCGACTCGCACTTGGCCGGTTTTTTTGTTTTTTAGTATTGTTCGTTGAAGTCGATTTTGTACTCTTTAGAGTTGTACGTTATTTTAAGTGCCCCCTTCCCTGCGTAATTAGACCTGGGTGCATCTCTGCAGGCGACGGCGTTGCAATTGTCGCTAGCTCGTTGTTTACCATTCCGTTAATTTGTTTGTCTAGTATGTTGAAACTTCCGAAATACGACGACTCTTGTGCTACTGCTGTAGAAATAGCTGTTCTTCTAACGTTATAATAATAAATAAATTGTGGGTCACAATTCACACACGGTTCTTTAGTTCCAAACTAGGCCTGTACTATCAGTACTAGACAAATGATACACATACGCAAATATTGAACACCCAGTCACAAAGCCATCAGATATGTTTATGCACACAAATATTGGCCCCGATCGCGAGTCGTTCATATAAAAAACTATGAAACTATGTATTACTATGCAGTAGTTGTTACTTTTTTAGTAGCTGTTAGTGCAAGTTACAGTGTAAGATACCATGATTGCGAATACCACCTTCAAAAAATATTTCACTATTGTAGGTACTTGTGAAGGCCTTAAATTGGTTTCCTGGCTTAGATAAAAGCAAAAGAGGAAGATACGGTATAGTCATAGAAATCATCGTTGACATTTGGACTACATACAACTACACGCGCAAATAAAAAAAGAGATAGAAATAGGTACTCGGGCACAAGCGCGAACGAGTTGACTGCAACGAATTACGCTACTTGCACCTAATTTAAAGGATCCACGCGCGAGGCGCCGGTACCGTATCTTCCTCTTTTGCTTTTATCTAAGTTTCCTGGTGTTTATATTCATTGCTCATCATTATTATTATCATAGCTGTTGGTCTGACTAATATTAAGTAAATAAATAAATAAATTATTAATTATAAATATAGCTAACCTGGCATCTTATGCTCGTGTTTGTTGATAGAGGTTACCAGTTCTGAAAGTATCTAATTATCACTCACAATTTTTTGGACCCTTATCCTTGGTATCTTAATGATGTTATCCCTCGCTATCGAGTTAGTGTTAAATATGTACGCAAACTTCGTACTTAACGTTTTTCATATGATTTAGTACCTAACTAAGTTTATAATACAATGTATATACCTACTTGCAGGTATTAACTTAGTTTTCCGTTGATGCAGGTTACCATAATGATTATCGTTTTTCTTTTAGTCCTTTGAATTCCTATAAATTTCTTTTTCAACACACTTGCTCATAAAGTGGCTGTAATTTCACTGCAATTAGGCACATAATGACACCTATAATCAAATTGTGACTTTTTCATTGCTATTATTCACTAGTGAGTTATAGATTTTTTTTTCAATTTTATTGGTTGAGTTGCTTTGTCCTTAAAAAAGTTTCGATACAAAAAGATCGTGTTCAATAGTACAAACTTAAATAAATTAATATACCTATCTATATATCTATACCTATGGCATCGTCATACGATTTTGTGCCGGTAGCATTGGAGACAGCTCGGCCGTGGGGAGTGGAGGCTCGCGCACTTTTTAGAGAAATAGGCCGGCGTTTGCGGGAGAGAGGCGGTGATCCTCGCTCTGGGTCGTACTTGGTTCAACAGGTCTCCATAGCAGTTCAGCGGGGCAACGCTGCAGGCATTATGGGGACCTTTGAGCCGGGTACGATGCAGGGTGGGTTAATTTAGGTTTGTAACACATCATAATAACATTCTTCGTGATTCATCGGATACGCGCGAAGTTAAACGCGCTATCGTTTGGTGCACGCAGAAACATGACCTCCGCGCCGATACTAGTCAATTGTATTCCTTCTTAGGGACTCATGCACTTTACTATCCTGCTTCCGAGATAGCTTCCACTTGTGGGACTATATTGGGACAGGACTGTAAAGCTACCTTGAGGTCTAAAGGGAACGTTTGCGGTCACCTGCTTCCACTTGTGGGACGTCTGGCCAAAAACGCTACTCTCGCTCGTTACGCCTATTATTGTATACGTAGTACATTGAATAAATAATTAGTTCGTTTCTTAATATCCACCTTTGATTGCCAATACCCACGTAGCCCGTCCGTTACAGGTTTAGTTTATGTTAGATTAATTTAAAATTAAGTTAAGTATAAGGTTTTTTTTAATTGTATTGTAACTTAACTCCCTAATTGTATTATTTATGTAAAATGTTCTATAAAGTTACACTTTGAGACATGAATAAAATATACCTATTGCTTTGAGACATGAATAAAATATACCTATTGCTTGCTCATTTCATGCAACTTCCTGTTTAAATAGATAATTTAAACTTGTACGTGTTTAATAAACAAAACTTGCACTCAAATATAACTTTTGTTTATTTTCTGTAAAAACTTATAATTCCCCATTTTTTACGTGGCTAAAACGCTATCCGCGACAAACGAAAAAAAAAACCTAATTATTTTATGTGTTATATTCTATGGCCGATCGCCATTGTTAGATGCGCGCGCATAGGAAAACTAGGTAAGTAATTATTTGTTCCCTCCATTGCGAAAAAATATTATTTTAAAATGACTTTTTAGTGTTATTTTCTTCACAAGTGTGTTGGAAAACGTCGGATGATACACGTGTGCATTGATGATGTAGAAAATAAAATTGAATATGAATATGTATAAATAATAGATATTATTAATAGAGAAATATAATTAAATACAAATAAATAATTAGTATGTAGGTAATAAATGTATGCTCTCTCTCTAAATTGCAGTGCCCCCACGGATTGTCACACAAACTTACATAATATTATATGGTTACCAACTTTATGTAGTGACAGCAATAAAGCATTTGTATTTGTATTTGTATTTGATGATTACCGTCCTTGGCTCTCTTAAGACCCTCGCCTGACGGCTCAGTTCTCAATGACGCCTCAGCGGTAATCACCAACTTAACACACTTGTACCATAATGTACTATAATGTTTTTCCCTTTTTTTTATTTCTGAAGTGACTATCACCTCCTTCACAGCTCTCTAGAACATTATTTTAAATTACTAGATGTGAAAATGGTTTAACCCAATATACAATTTTAAACGTAATATATTTACCTAGTTAATGACATTCCTGACTTAGTTCAAACAACAATTAGTAATTTTGCAACTTTAAAACAGCTGCCAAAGTTGCTCTAACATCTAGCCAAATATTCGCTCAAGAAAACAGACAAGTTTAAATAGAAAGCCGTACTTGCCGTCAACACTTATTTGTACAACGTTAATGAAAATTTGAAGAGTTTCCAAACTCTAGGCACTCCGTTATACATTAAAAGCTTTCTTGCACCGCTCGTAGAACACGCTCGTTTTGGTAGTGAATGCTGCGTGCATGAAAAATTACACGGAGACCAGGTTCTGCGAAAATGGTAAAAGTTAGTACATTTCCAACAAGAGTATTTTTAGAGCAAGTTTGTTAAACTTCATACCCCAATTGTAACTTTTCCGTTGGAGCATTGCAGGCGAGGTTTATCTGAATGTTCGTGTATTTTCTGGTTTACATTGTGCAGATATTATCAGGAATTACTGTCATAAAGCTTTTGTTGTTTTCAATATACACAAACATCATTAACAAAAGTTAGGAAAGCTTGAATATAACGAAAGTAAAAAACTAACAGGTAATCTGGGGGCCAATTCCACTAAATGACAGCGGTGATAGTTGTATGACAATTACATGATTGTGGTCACTCAATGGTGATATTATGTCAAATTTTGACATAACATCACCATTGAGTGTCAAATTTTGACATAATATCACCATTGAGTGACCACAATCATGTAATTGTCATACAACTATCACCGCTGTCATTTAGTAGAATTGACCCCCAGGCCAGATGGGATGAAGATCTGCGAAAGGCTGCAGGCAGATGCTGCATGCGTCGAGCTGAAGACAGGGCGCTATGGCGCTCATTAGGGGAGGCCTATGTCCAGCAGTGGACAAATGTAGGCTGATGATGATGAATCAGTAGGAAGAGCCCGAATGGTTTTAGGTGTAAACGATCAATTACATAAGATAATCCTATTGTGTCAATTTTTTTATGCTTGATATAATACATTAAATACAAAAAAACATTATTTTTAATTACAATTTTTGGCGCGATAGACACCGATTTATTATTTATTATGGGTAAGTATAAATTTTAAGATGAATGAGAAAAATCCCACTAAGGCAATAGATGCCCATATTTTAATTAATATGTTACCGATTTCAAAATACGTTATTTAAGTTAATGGTCAGAAGATCAATGGAGTAGAAATAATGTAGAAAAATCTAAAAACTATTCCAAAATCTCGAATTCGAACTCACGTAGTCTTGAAATATGGCACTGTCGATACGGGTTCGACAAATAAAATGTGGTCTCCAGGTCATTTACCCCAAAACGTTCTGCGCGAATCGAACGACAGGCACTAGGTAGTCGCTGTCGTAAAAAGTATCAATTTCGAGTGGAACCCCAAAGCAATAGGTAGAGTACCACGAGCTCGATTCGATTATGATTATTCTGTACAGCGGGTCTAGCCAAGTGTCAAACGCTCCGGAGCGTTTCGAAAGCGAACTTTTCTGACGCTTTGGCGTTAGCAATTTTAAATCGGTAGCCAAGTGACAAATTTGCATTCTAATAAATCGTTCGATAAAAACCAAATTTTAGTCTATGATAATCGAATTCAAATACGGAGGTGTCCGCTTCTTTTTAAATACAAATTAGACATTCGAAATTTAGCCATCAGCCTAAATACGACACAAATTTAAAATATTTCCAGAATCAAATCACTAAAATACAAAGTAGTATTTTCAACACTCATAGTTCATCATCATCATCAACTGGTAACAGCCCACTGCTGTGCTAAGCGCCTTTCCTCACACATGAGGAAGTATGGACCATAATCTAATAAATAAATAAATGCACTATTACGAAGATTTAATAGGGTTCTTAGGCAAATTTTTTTTCCACCACCCTCGTTTACGGACACTTGCCACATAATGCGCTATGCGCGGAGAAAAACATAAATAGCTAAAAACCTTGTGCAAAATATAATATTAAAAACTCGATAACGACGTCATAGGAATCGTAAAATATCAACAAACAGCTTGTAAATAATTATAACTTATCCTAAATTTCTAACGTATCTTTGTGCATGGACACTGAAGAAAAACACAATGAATATCTAAAACCTCTAACTAATAATTAGTGAGAGTGTACATAATTACTGAGTGTACATAGGTAGGATGTACACTCTCAGCGAGGCAGACCGAGGCAGCTCCATACACTATCTCCGTCCTTGTCTTTTATTATAGATTAAGACTGCTATCCTACTCAGCCGTCGGAAAGGCATGTCCGGTTACCTTTGCTTTTTATGAGGGATATAAAAAAAAAACGTTAAGAAAAAACGATTTCGCTAATCTCTTTCTATTCGAATTCGGAGGGGTAGCCAAGATGCACTTTTTGTAACAAATTAACGCTTATGAGCAATCTTTTTGAACGTTTGTTAACGAATACCGAAACCCTGTAGATTACGACACAAAATAGTGATCACCGTATCAGCTGGAGGAGTTGTGTTGGATCAAATTGAATAAATAACCTTTATGTCGTAAAATCATCCTTTATCATAAGTACCTATGTGTAGTACTAGGTATATAAAATATATTTTTTTTTAAATCTCACGCCTTTTATCCCCGATGGGGTAGGCAGAGGTATTCTATTTCAGGATATACCTACCCACTTTTTAAAGGTATATTTAATAGGTACTAGCTGCTGGGCACCCAGCGGCGTTGCCGCGCAGATTCAGATTATTCCCGTTCCCGTGGGAATTTTCAAAAATCCCTTCATAGCCGTTGCCTATCTATACTAATATTATAAAGACGAAAGTATTGAAAGTTTGTATTTTTGTTACGAATAAACTCAAAAAATACTCGTTCGATTTTAAAAATTCTTTCACCAATGAAAAGCTATAAGATCCCTGAGTAACATAGGCTATATTTTATTCCCGTATTCCCACGGGAACGGGAAATACGCGGGTGAACAGCGCAAAACTACTAGTGACATATTAGGTATATAGGTACTAGCGGGTGCCCAGTGGCGTTGCCCGCGTGGATCCAGTTTATTCCCGTTCCCGTGGGAATTTTAAAAAATCCCTTTATAGTGGTTGCCTACGACATATTATTATAAGCCACCTACATACTATATTTCAAATAGCGGGTTCCCATAGCGACGTTGCCCGCGCGCCTCCAGATCATTCCCGTTCCCGTGGAAATTTAAAAAAAATCCCTTCATAGCGGTTGGCTACGATATATATAAGACACCTAGACACCGTATTTCAAGTTTCTATCAGTTATCGTTTCGGAATAGTAGATACGTATTTCTCTTTTTACCCAGTTTTTATATTTTACCGTGGGAATGAGATGTTTTTCTGGAATAAAAATTACCCTAGATGTTGACCCGGGTACTCAGTTATCTGCATGCCGAATTTCATCAAAATCCGTCTAGTAGTTTTTGAGTGATGCGTGCACAACCAGACAGACAGACAAAAATTTCAAAAATTGGTGTTTTGGTATCTATATCGATAACTATACACTACAGTTAAAATTTTCAAAAAATATTTCATGTAAGTAAAGACACGGCCCCGTTAGAGTTTTATTATATGTATAGAAGACACCTAGGTACATACCATATTTGAAGTTTCTATGTGTTATCGGTTCGGATTCGGAGTAGTACAGTCAAGAGCACATAAAGGCTGATTCATGTTGCACCGGGGCGGGTCTGGCCCGGGCCCAGTATACTTTTGGTATGAAGCACTGGCTCGGACGGGGCACGTCGTCGACATGTCGAAACATATTGTTAGGATGATGCACCCCAGACGGGGCACGTCCGGGCCCGGACTGGGCCCGGCCCGGTGTGACATAAATCAGCCTTAAAGCTTTACACTTGTAGTGCAAGTCTGACCTCTAGGGATATTGTAATAAGAACGTTACAAAGTCCAATGTGTCAAGCTCCACGTGCTCTTGACTGTACGTCTATTTCTCTTTAAAACCAGTTTTTAAATTTTCCCGTGGGAATGATATGTTCCTGGAGTATAAAGTACCCTAGATGTTGACACGGATATTCAGTTATCTCCATACCAAATTTCATCAAAATCAGTCCATTAGTTTTTGCGTGATGCGAGCACAGACAGACAAAAATTCCATAAAATTGCGTTTTGATATCTATACATCGATAACTATTTTCACTATAGCAATAAAATTCCAAAAATAGTTCATGCACAGACACAGCCTCGTTAGAGTTTTATTATATGTATAGATATAGTTACTTACATACTGGTAAAGTGGGAATTTCCTAGAAAGAAAAACTTCTGCTGAACCTCTCGGCGATAAGGCGTGAACATTCCTAATGTCGCATTCTGACCCACCTATTTTAATTGAGGTTATTAAATCGTTGTTTTCTACATGCATTTTAGTAAATATGATTACTACTTTATTCTATTTTAGATCATCAAGATTTGGATGGTGATGGGTAGTGTAACCACATGTATCTATAAGCCCTACACCGGCCTATTCACTATCCCTCATGCAGTCCGGCATGAAAGAGACAGAGCTATAGGTTATACAGATATGACACCACTTCCTTTTTGGCTGACAGCTCTGTATGCCAGCTTACATGCCGGACTGCATGCAGGATAGTGAAAAGCTGAGGGCTACTTATGATAGGTACCTAAAGAAAAGAGAATGATATCAAAAGATGTAACTTAGAGAAGAACACTTTATAAAATTAGTCTAAAAAAATAGACAGGTTGCTATTAGCACAATAATATCCATATTATTTTATCTCTTGATTGCTGCATCGCTGGAAGACAGAAAGTAAGAGAGAAGATTAAATGTCCAATTTTTTTGAATAAAAATTTATTAAGATTGAAGTAACAGGAAAATCTATGAATACAAAATGTTTAAGTAATATAAAAAAAATAAGACTTGCCACTGAACAGGATTTTCTGATGTTCAAACAATTTAATCAGGCCTGTGTCCATAAATTTATTTAGGTTCTAAAATTCTAGTATCTTTCTTGAAAAGTAAGTATTATCCCTACATTACATTGTATTAAAATATTAAATAAAACAAAAGAGTAGTACATACCTATTGAAAATCATATTTTTTTTTTATTTATAATCACCAAGTTTATAACAGTTTGATACAGAATATAGTAATAAATACTTAACTGCACTTGTTTTGTTTTTAAAATATCTTTATTATGAATAAAAAGGTAACAAGCAGCCTAGTGTACATTAGAGCCTATGTGTACTATCTTACTTTAGTACATAACTACAAAAGAATTATTTTTTTAACAGGTACAGTATACTCTTTTTTAAGCCATTAATACCTGTATGTGCTAAGCTTAGCCGGATTTTACATGGCTTCAATATCATTAGGCAGCTGAAAATATATAAACATATTTTTAATATCATTAGGCAGCTGAAAATATATAAACATATTTTTAATATCATTAGGCAGCTGAAAATATATAAACATATTTTTAATATCATTAGGCAGCTGAAAATATATAAACATATTTTTAATATCATTAGGCAGCTGAAAATATATAAACATATTTTTAATATCATTAGGCAGCTGAAAATATATAAACATATTTTTAATATCATTAGGCAGCTGAAAATATATAAACATATTTTTAATATCATTAGGCAGCTGAAAATATATAAACATATTTTTAATATCATTAGGCAGCTGAAAATATATAAACATATTTTTTTAGTTCAACAAACACCGCTAAAAGTATATCCCTACAACATTTGTAATAAACTGGTGAAAAGTAAGTATTTCCAATAATGGAATACCTCTGCCGACCCAGCAGGAATTACAGCATGATCATATTTATTTACTTATTATCTTATTACCCAGTGCTTTTATTAGGTACATATCTACAGTTCTTTAGAAATATTATAAAAAGAGATTTGTTTTTAGTATGTTTGATTATACTGGCTTTGTCTCCGGTCATTAAATAAATAAAATAAAAAAGAAAAAAATCTCACTACTTTTATCCCCAAGGGGGTCGGCAGAGGTATTTCTTGATATAATCACCCACTTTTCACAAGTAATTCTTTGGACCCCTAAACGTAATAGATGGTGAGTCCATCACCGGACCGGGTCTTTTTACACATGTCTCAGAATTCATTCTGATATAGGTTTATCTAAAGTATGTTTATCAGTTGTTTACTACCCATAGTACAGGCCCTGCCTAGTTTGGGACTCAATAACCGTGTGTGACTTGTGTCCCACATTTATAATTATTTTAATTTGGCTCACCATATATACAGACCGAATCCAAAAATTCTTAGCCTTACGAGAAGACTACTTTTCTAGGAGTAACATGGGCTTTAATTTTACAACGGGAACGGGACTTACGCCGGTGAAATCGAACAGCTAATGGCAAGTAGACATAAAGAAATTTGGTGTTTTTGGAAGTCTACAGCCCATAGTGCCCTTAAGGCTTCACTCCAATCAACACATTATAAAAATTATAGTCTCTACAATAAATTTGTAACCGTAATTTGTGGGGCTTCCTCTTTTACACCTTGTTACCTACATCAATTCGTTGATAAAAATTTTAATAGGTACACTTTTCTCGGATTTTGGCTTCACACGGTGGGATTATGAACAGTTTTATGCCTCCCTTGTTACAATTATTAGTGTACTAAGACACTAAACACCTGTATAGCATTGAAATAGTTTACCTATCGAGCGAGAAAAAATTGTTTGGAAATTGGAAATGTCATAACATAACTGTCAATTCACCCCGAGTTTTTTTTTTCTTTTTTGCAAGGGTGCCAAAGACCATAGATAAAAGCGGATTTTTTATGACTTCTAGCGAATAATCGTATAGATTAAGCGTTTTCGAAGCTCGTGTCACGTTGGCTACCATTTGAGCGAAGCGAATAATTGCTATTGCTTTAGCGTTAGCAATTTTTCTCAATTTTCGAAACATTGCAGGGACTTTTCGCCAAAGGGCCAAAAACTGGTTGCAACCTGATTTTTTTAAAATTACTTTATTAAATGTGAAATTTCTGTTACGATATCAATTAATGCCTTATTAACTTACTTTTTATAAGATTGTCTTTCAAACAACTCATTTAAATTGGAAGTAATACTGGACTGAAACAAAAAAATCGGGGTGTAACGTGTGCTGCATTTCTACTTTTAAAACTTTGACTCGGTGTACAAAAAAATTACTAGCAAATTTACACTTACTTATGATTTTATACATTAGAATATAGTTTTAGCATTAAGTAAAAATAGAAAATAAATTAGTAGGTGCCTCATAAACATGTTATTTACAACGTTACAACTTCTGGTAGCAATTTTTGTCCTTACCAGTTTTCGTAACAAAATGTTAAAGCATAAGTAAACTATGCACCTCACACACACAGGCGCATCACTGTGCATAGGCAAGCTCGTCATGCGTCCGTTGAGCGTAGAAATGTTAGATTGCGCGCCTTTGTTTTTGCTGTACAAGCGTTCCTTCTAAAAATTTGAAAATATGTCCACACCGGCACCACATCCAGATTTAAGGTAAGTACTATTTATATATGTCTGAGTCCTAGATATATTATAAAAACAGCTTTTTTGTGCGTAATACGTCTAAAAAACCGGTGTAATATTAGAAAGTTGTAGAATGAAGTCACAAAAACCGTCGAATGTCCTTACCACGACTGTCCTCGCCGGGTCCTGTTAAGTAGAGCGGTAAGGACAGTTTTGGGATGGTAATGACATTTAATTTTTTTATAGAAAGAATTATCCCAATATCCCAGTCATATTAGGTAAAAAAGGGACCTCAACCTCGGAATGAAAGAAAATAAGCTGTAAATTGGTATAAAACTTTGCGCGTCTTAAGATATTGAAGGTCAAAGGTAATAAAAATTGGTTTTTCGTTAATATATCGGTTCTTATTGCTTAAATGAGATTTGCACCTATTATAAAAGTTGTAAAGTATAAAATTTCAAACAAAAGTTGTAAAAAATTGTATACTCTACAACTTTTATAATAAGTGTAAATCTCATTTAAGCAATAGGAACAAAGATATTTGCGAAAAACCAATTTTCACCCCTAATATGACTGGGCTATAAAGGATATCAAGTTATAATATGAATATTAAAGTACTAAATGAACATTATTTATTTATTTATTTTTAAGGGTAGGTATCATTTAAAACTAAAAACTAAAGAATTATTGTTTGTTATTTAGAACATAAATATACTTAAGCATTAAATGTTATAAAAAACTATTAGCATTTGAAGCAAGAGTGTTTTTGTTTTGTATCTTTCTTTTACATTTTGGAGAAAATACGTTTTAGTTAATTCAAGTAAAAGTCTTTTATTATTTCTTATTTCTTATGAATGTTCAAATTATATTATTTGTTTTTGACTTTTGTATAAAATAAAGTGCTTACCTAAGTTACGGCAGATTTACAGTTTGGCAAAAAGTTATTTGTTTTTTTGAAATGTTTTTTAAAAAGTTTTGTTATTTTAAATTTGATACTAACCTAATCATATAAATTGTGGAGAGTTTATATGTTTTTAGTTATTTACAGAAATCGTTAGTATAAAGACTTATTCTATAACACTATACAATGTGACTGGAAAATCAAGGGAATTCTTCAAGAGGGTAAATAAAAAGCCGATACCTTTAGCATTTGTATAAAAAACACCACCTTAATGTATGCGGAATGTTGATGGCTACCAAAATTTTACTAATTTTATTTTCGAATGTTCTTAAAATGTATATGTAGTATGTATTCAGACTAGCCCAACTCATACAACTCGTCGTTATCCGTGGCTAATATCCGTGGATACACACCCTTCAAAACATCTTCCGAGTTTTTAAAAGTTGTCATTACCGGTCCAAAAATGTCCTTACCAAAACTTTATTGCTAAATATCTCGTAAATTAAGATACAGATTCGGTGCAATCCAACATATTTTTGATGTTCAAATGATCCTTTATGCACTTTGACCCTTTTTACTTCTAATTTTGAACTTTTTTTCTCGTTCTCCCAAAACAGTGAAGTTGGCGAAAATGCCCTGCAACGATTGTGAACTTTTTTGTCTGTCCAATGTCTTGTCCGCGGACTCCGCGGTGTCGTGTCCGCTATTATTTACGCTAGTATAGTAGGTGCACGCACCAGTCAGTGTTGTTTTATTGTAAAAATGTAAACAAACGGTGTGTTTTCAAGTTTGTCGGTCTTTATTGTAATTGGGATTAACCCGCGGGTAGTCGCGCATGGGTCGAAAAGACCCAGTACCTTGTTTCTTGTTCCATAACTTTTTAAATGTTGGTTACTATTCAAGGCCACGCTCAGTACCTTTATGCTACAATTTAGACTACTCGCACACCCCGCCTCACTCAGTTCACGCGCGGCGTTTGGACAGTATGAACATATAAAGTGAGTATAGGTCGTTTCGACCCTTACGCGACGGTTTGTGTAAGTTTAGATGGTGTTCCATCTACCCCCCTAAAAAGGATAAAAATCCAAAACTGACTGTCAAATATGTAGAGATCATACCGCATTTTTATGCATTAATTGTAAACAGACAATGAGTCAAAAGTGATAAGACTGCAAGAAGAGTAATTAGAAAACAAATCCTACTAATATTATAAACGTGAAAGTTTGTGCGTAAGGATGTATGGGCGTTTGTTGCTCTTTAACGCGAAAACTACTGAACGGATTTTGATGAAACTTTACAGTTATATAGCTTATACATCAGAATAACACATAGGCTATATTTTATCGAATGGGAGATCGGGAACTACTCGGGTGAAACCGCAGGGCGCTGCCAGTAAGAAATTTTTGAGAAAGATTTTTATGAGAAGTTTGAAAGCTGATTATTAAAAAACTTGTTATGTTAAATGTTTCATTTTATTGATTGTTTTAGGAGAAAGTTTATTCGTTTTTGTAAAAATAATGTTTTTTTTTTCACTTGTACTAGAATAAAAAAAGTTAGACTGTGATTCTGGTTCATATGCATAAAAAAGTAAGATTTAGCAATTAACTCTTTGTTATTGTAATAAAGATATAAATTGTTTTCTAAATTATAAATATTTGTGATTTTAATATTGTTTTATCACCCTTTTTCTTTTTAGTTTATAAAAAAATATAACCTTAGGTAGGTATATAAAAAAAATGCATTTATCTTTGGGGTCTTTTAGACCCTCACGCGACCGCTTATGTCACAAAATGAGACGCGAGTACCGGCGGGTTATGAGAACTGGGAATTATCCTTATTGCACTAATATTTTAACTATAGCCCCACATAAACTGATAATAAACTGCTTATAATCCAGCCAGCCATGTGAAGTGAATCCTGCATCCGATTATAGTTATTTTAACAAAAATAAGACGAAAATGATGCCTCCATTGAATAAAAAGGTACCTAAGTAGGTACAAGGATGCCCACAAACAAAAAAAAAACAAGTGCCCTAGTTTATCTCGTTGCCCACAAAAGACTAGGTATGGCTGGACTACAAATTCATTTTTGTATCTAACATTGATGTATGAATTAGGTACCTACATAACTAGGTATGTTTACTTTACAGAGTTATTAGTATAAAGGTGTATTGTGTAGTATCTAAACTACATCCTAATCTGACTCAGTTCAAAATCATCAACCATTAACAGCCCACTGCTGAGCTAGGTAGGTAGGTACTACAGCTCCAGCTTCTAAAAATCCATGAATCAATAATAATTTTGTACCTAAATAATAAGTAAAGTTACCTATGTACTGAAAAACCTTTACTATTTGTATCATTGAATGGAGCAATGGAGCATTGAACTAATATTTTTATTATGAATAACTAGTAGGTAGGTAGGTATATATATATATACATAGGATTTAGCTGTGTTTATAAAAATGAATCCCTATTTTGAAATATAATATTGTGTCCATATTTCAGCTGCCTATTGATGTTGAAAAGCATGTAGGTAATAGGTACCTGATAAGCAAGTATACACAAGTAATAAAATTATCAATAATATCATTGGCGGTCTATGGGGCACCCCGCACCACCCACACCACTTCAATATGAGCATCCATCAGATTAAAAATTCACTAAGTTAAGAAGTAGGTACCTACTTTTCAATCAACTGGAATCAAGACACAAGAGATTTAATACCTACCAGAAACTAAGTTCTGCACAGATAATGGCTAAGAAAAAGAGGTACCTACATAGTTCAACCCAAAAATCATATTAGTATTTAGTCCAGTGAGTGATTGATATTCAGTACCTATCAATGTATACAGCATTATGAAAAAGACAGAAAAGACTATTGGAGTTTAGAAATAAAAAATAATTATGATTTGCAATACATTATGTAATGTACCTACTCATGTGTTTTATTTAGGTATTTATCCTTTGTTAAAATAAGTATCTGGGGGCACGGCAGTGCCCCCGCCAAGTCGCGACCCCCTATAACTTCGTTGGGGATAAAACTAGAAGCCTGAATCTTCAGTAACCAAGCAGGTGTTGTATAAACAGTATATTTCAAATTTCATACAATTTGAACCAAAAGTCAAAGTTTCCTAATTTTGTCACTGACTGACTGACCGATCATCAAAACTCTAAGGCACTTCTAGCAGACGTAGAAGCTTCAAATTTAGAAAACAATTAAGTGTTTAGTGTATAAATCAAGGAAAAACTCAAATATTTTGCAATTTCGGTCCAGGTTTTTAGATACACCAACTGCATAAATAATCTTTGTAATCCTATATAAATGTATAGGATTACAAAGTTATTTAAGAAGTCGAAGGTACCGGAAAGGAAAAAAGTAGGACTATCTACAAAAAGAAAGGAAATGCCAAAAAAAACATAACTTGTAAAAACCAAGTCTCTCAACTCAAGTTCTTTTACCGTAAAAAGTTGTAAGATCCATGTAATACCAAGTCGGTTAATTTATTCAGTCCCTACTTAAAAGACTTTCTGTCTTAAGTTATTACGTAATTACGAGTAGCTAACCTAACAACATCTTATAGTGACAATATTAAAAATCTTTTATAATTTAAGTAGGTAAATAGATTGACATGGCAATTGTATTAAACAATCAAATTTAATAGGTACCTATATAATATGTAGGTATCACTTGTGAGATACATTGTGTTTTCATGCGATGGCCAAGTCATTCCGTTTACTTACATAAATCATAAAATATTTTTAATATTGCTATGGTCACAATAAGATGTTGTTAGGTTAGCTAATTAGTAATTACGTAATAAGTAATAACTTAAAAGAGAAGGTATTTTAAATAGGGACTGAAGAAAACCGACTTGGTATTACATGGATCTTACAACTTTTTACGGTAAAAGAACTGAGTTGCGAGACTTGGTTTTTTTTTACAAGTTATGTTTTTTATGGCATAATATTAGAGATAGGTAGGTACAATGATGCATCTTTATTGATATTTTTATCATTTATTTCACAACTTATAACTAGGTAGGTAGGTACCTACTTATTAATGATTTTATAATCATTTTGTATTTGATTCATGCATTCTTCTGTTATTTATTTTGATAGGTCTGTATCTAATTATATCTATATTAATAATTCATCTGTGATTTTATTGTGGTAAAATCAGAAGTTTCATCAGGCAGTAATATTTAGGACATTTAGGTAGGTCGGTACCTAGTAAATATAATATTATGGATCTTGTTGTGATACCAGCAAGCCTCAGTGATTTAATTTCTTGTCTACTTTTTGAGACTAGTTTTAGTCACCTCTTCTGTTAATATCATGAATCATCCTTTTCATAGCTTTTGTATCCTGAGCAACTAGTTACCAAGTCTTGACTTATATGTATTAGGTAGGTAATGATTTTTAAGATGTTAATGTTTTACATTTGGTTTGGTTACACAACCCAATCCCATCATCTTGATGATCTGTAAATAGACAAAAGTAAGTAGGTAGGTAGGTACTTAATTATGGATGCACATAATTATGTAAGTAGGTAGTAGGTACAATACAACAGTAGAAAACAAAATAACCTCAATTACGTTGAAAATAGATGATAATAATGATTAAATATAGGTTAGGTAGTTACATTACGTAGGTAATAATAAGTAATGACAAAGCCTCCCCTGTGGATCTTCATCTCAAGCAATTAAACATTGGAAGTTATCTACCTAGGTGTCTAAGCAGTTACTAAGACAGATAGAAAAGACAGGAGAAACGCGTAGGTACGGGGAATTTTATTTTGTAGTGGTTAGGTAGGTACTTACCCAGAACTTCCTGCTCCAGAAGCCTCCACATTTCTAAACTCTACCTGTGCAATGTAGGTTAGGTATGTAGGTACCAAAATAGTGCCAACATTTGGCAAATTAGTAGATAGGTACAATCAATAGCTATCTTTTGTAGGTACTGCAGGTACAATAGCAGATAACTCCGCCTACATGGCACCGAATTTTATTTTGTTTATTTGCGAATGCCTTCTTCCACACAGCAAAATGAGTTTTTCCTTATAAATTCACGCCAAACTGCAAATTTATCACAGTGGTAATGGTAACTATTAATAAAAACGAAGCTACATTTTGTTTGTTTTGCTGTGGTTTTGGCGGTTTATTGCTTGTCAAAAGTGACAGTTGGTTAAGGTTAGAATGGGAATTCTCGATTGGATTCGTAAATTTTGATCGCTTACGATTATGACATTTGGCTACCAATAAAAATTCGCTAACGCTCGTTGGCGAATGCTTATGTCAATTCCATACATTGACAATCGAATAAAAAATTCGATTCGCTAACGCTATGCCACTTGGCTAGGGGGCCAGTACGGCTAGGCGGAGCCTATGTTCAGAGGAGCCAAGTTATAACGGGCGTACTGTACCATGGCGTGAAAGATTGCAAATTACATAATTACTTTTTGATAAACCTTGATAAAGATTACATTCTTAAATACTTACAACAAATTGTAAAATTTTGAACTCCTCAGCGGCCACAGCACAGCTCAATTTATCAAATTAAAAAAATAGGTACGTACTTATTTGTACTTAGGTACATAGTTCTGTTTTGGAAAAATATATTATAATTAATGCGGAAGTGAGTGTGTGTAACATTTTTATGTCTGAGGAGATCTATTTTTTTTAATAAAGATAGATTGGAACTTGAAGAAGGACATAGGCAATTTTATTTTTCTAGAAACACAAATAATAATAATAATTTATTCATTTTAAATTGGCATAACAATAAGTCTGTTATAAAACATTAATGGCATACATAGTGTAGAAGACGCTGGCAACACTTTGAGACGCCAATCTGAGGTAGGATTTAACCTGTATTTCAGGTGGCGCCGCATTATGCTGACAGGGTCACACAAATATTTCCTAGGAGACTGTTAGTTTGTTTATATTTCCGATACAATAACGAACATGTGTAAACAGACCCGGTCCGGCGATGGGCTCACCACCTATCACGTTTAGGGGTCCAATATATCTCGTGAAATGTGGGTATATCCAGTAATGGAATACCTCTGCCTACCCCCTCGGGGATAAAAAAGGCGTGAGATTATATTTATTTATTATTTTACAATAACGAACATACCTTCAAATCGTTTAAAAATATCTTCGTCAATTGCACAAAAAGAAACGTAAGTGATCTTCTAAGGCCTCAATTTTTCCATTTGTGCCAGGGAACCCTAAAAAGTAACACTTTGAACATGTCGGGACGTGGCTCGCGCTGTTGAAGCAACAATGGGGAACAAAAGCCTCTTTGTTGTCCATTGTGTGCAACGACAGCGCGAATTCTGTCGTTACCTTGTTGTTAATGCGGATAATTTGTGTAAAAGTCAACGGTATTCGGCGGGCGTCGGCTGTGGTCACTGCGGAGGCCAGAAACTCTATTTTTAACTCGTAACTATGACAATGACTCCAGTGGCGGACTTATATATTTTCAAAGAGTAAACTGATAAGTTTCTGCTGCCCCTACTTCTAAAATTGACAGTTCCTAGAATATTTTTACAATATAACTATTTCATTCAAATTGTATCAGAAATAGTGTTTTTACGGCTGAAGACTACCGCGCTGTCACTGTGTAAGCAAAAAAAAAATACGTTAAATACGTCAAATAAGATGTGTTGCTCTCTGTCTCTGATATCAGAAAACTGTCCTGTTCTACGAAGTAACAATTAAAACTTTGCCACTTTAGTCTCCAGCCTACTCGGCCTGCTGGTTAATCCACCACTGAATGACTCTCTGGGGTCGGTCCCTCATGTCTGAGGATCGTGGTCAGCATTAGGGTCGCATTTGGAGTAGATGATCTGCCTCCACCGGTTTCTGTCCAACGCGTTTCTCTCAACCGTGTAGAACTTGGATGAGTCTTTAATTTGGTCGGTCCATCTTGTTGGAGAACGACCGCGCGATCTTTTGCCTTCGGTATTTCCTACCACAGTTAGTTTGACATGAGAACTACTAAGACTTATTAATTTTTTTATTGCTTTTGATTACTTTTTACTAAAACTATTACATGCATAATTGTAATCTTAGTATCGCGGGTTAAAAGCACTCCTAAAAAGGCCATAAAAGATTCCAAACCTATCACTGCAAAGTACAAAAAACTCCCACTCAATCAAAATAGCTAAAATAGCAACTAATTTTCAATCTCGTTGCACAACCGAGGGTTCCACTGAGTCCCCTAAACGGACAACTCCGGATTTCCATACACTTTACATACAATTATTCAAACTAATCGAAGCGCGGCTGCAGGTGGCAGTGGCCTCGGAATATCTAATGAGATCGGGACGTGATGGGAAATCATTTCCCGTCCTATTTTGCATTTATTCAATAAGAATGTCTTTATCGGTTTCCGAGATAATCTTCTGTGAATATTGCGTAGTTGATTGTACTTTTCAACTGTCGTTTTCCCGTAAACTTTTGTAAATATTCTGGTATCTTTAATGGATGTTGTGTAAAGGACTGTACCTTTTTGGGCTTTTTATTAAAATCGCTGTTGTGATTTGGTTTTCCTCTGTCAACCATAAATGCTGCTACTGACATATTTTTTTGCTCAAAAAATATAACACAAACACCAAAAAAATAAGTAATTCAATATTTTCATTGTAAGTTGCGTTTTATAATCGATATGTTGAACCTTAAGGGACGAGACCCAACATGAACACAACATTAATTTCAATGAAAACAATTGTAATCTAGTATATTATTTAAATATCTTTGTATTGCTGAGTTGTGACCTTTTGGCTGATGTAACACTCTACAGACTATTTTAAATTACGTATTTTTATTTTCTGGCATTATACAATTCGTGTTTTTGACTTTATTATGTAGCGGTCTATAAATGAGTGTTTTATTTCTGTAGGTATGTACTTATAACACTTTTTAAATCTCCAGAAAAGTGTCACTTATTTTTTGACGATTAAGTTTGACAATTACAGCATTTGAAAACTTTACTCTAGTACTCAACTCGCGAAAAGTTGTCAAAAAAGTCAAAGCCAAAATGTTTTATATATTTATATTTTCAATGGACTCATAGGTCCCTACTTTGAGTATTTTGGTATTAGTTTTTTTTAAGTCAATTTTTACTATAACAAAGTCACGGTAAAGGTGGGTAGTGGTTACTTATAGATAGTAATATACTGTAGTGACACTACATAGAACGCGCCAATAGACGGCCGAGTTCTAAACCGCGGTATCGAAGTTTTCTAATGAGTTTGTATAAATACAACTGTCCAACATCAACCGTTGGACCGCGGTCCCAAGGCACGATCACCTCGCCTAAAGGAAGATCTTCCCTTTTCACGATGGAGGAGCATTCCACCTCCGCTCCTCTATAATACTTTTTTCTGTGTATTCAATATTGATAATGTTTGTAACATCGCCAAGTACTGAAGCGATGAAACTTTTTAAGTCATATAAAGTTGATGTAAGCGTCTAGGAGCGTTCTTCAGCACATTCTAAACTTCGAAGCCACATTTAAACAACTTATCTGAACTTGCTCTGTACTTAACGTGAACACTTTGGTGCAGAGAATAGCGAAGTTTTTGATTTTTTGTCTCACAAAGAGGAATTACAAGTGAAGGGTTCTGACCTACGCTTAAAAAAAATTTTGATGACATCATATTATTTTTTAACAATAGTAAATAGTATCAAGGCAAAGCAAGTCTTTAATTTTAAGATAAGATAAGATTATACTTATGACATTTTGATTTTACTTTATCGCTTGTCAACAAAGCGTCCTGCTTCAGCGATGGGATTTTCAGCTCTTAAGTTTAGGGGTCTAATGAGGGTAGAATTAAAAAAAATTTAGAAAAGAGTATACATTTATAACACGACCAAGCGTCCTAAAAATTAAGAGGGATAGAAGATAACCTACCGAATTTAGTCCTGTCAGAAGCTGTATTTTAGTCGTGACTTCTTTACTTATACACTAAACACGTTATGAAAACGTTAATTGACAGGACTAATTTTCATTTAACAGGACTAAATCTAGCTAATCTCTTTTCATTTCTAGGAGAAAAAAAAAATACAGGAGTAAACTGAAATCTACTATATAAAAATAAGTCGGGTTTTCCTTCCTGACGATTTAACTCCAGAACGGCCAGACCGATTTTGATGAAACTTTTTGTGTGGGTTCGAGTGGGTCCAGGGATGGTTTATAGCAAAGAAAATTCAGCATTGCACCCGTGCGAAGCCGGGGCCGGTCGCTAGTAAGTAATAAATAAATTTAATAAATAAATATAATAAATAAATTTTTCGCTGTAAAACAGAATCGAACCCATTGTCATAGGTTCAAAAATAAAACTTCAGGTCATCAATAAGCCGCTCAAGCTCAACTCAATGACTGACAGCAGTTCTAGTCTGGCGCAACATGGCGCAAGTTAGGAGATATTCACGATACCATATTGGAATTATTTCCGAAGAATTTTTTAATTACTTTCATTATAGAACAATAGGTATACCGGCCTCGCGTTATTGTCTCACTCTTGTTAAATGAAAAAGAAAGAAACGAGAAATCACAGATTTCTAAGTTATTATTAGCTATTTAATAAGAGCAGTGACAGCCTTACGGTTAAAGAGCCTGCTTCACATGATGAAAACAGTGAGGCTCGGGTTCGAATCCTGGCCTGTACCAATGAGTTTTTCAAAACTTACGTACATATTTTTCACTAGCTCGACGGTGAAGGAAAACATCGTGAGGAAACCTTCAGGTCCCAGAATAAATTCTGAGACACGTGTAACAGACCCGGTTTGGCGATGGGCTCACCACCTATCACATTCAGACGTGAGATTATTTATTTTATTTTATTTTACTAGTATTATTATTGATATATGATTGATTGTAATTTTGGGATTTATCTTATTTTCGACTTATCTCAGAAAATTTTGCAACTACTTTTACAGTGATTTAATTAATTCGAATCTTAGTCAATTTGGACACCAGATAGACTGAAGCACTCAACTGTATCTGAATTAATTGGAAACAATTTTGATATTTCGTGGAACATCAATTCTTTGTCATTATTCAATTAATTAACACCCTTTGCAGGTCCACACCGATTTTAATCTATAATATAAAAATGAATGGTAAAATGTGTTTGTAAGCGCATAACTCAACAACGGCTGAACCGATTTGGCTGAAAGTTAGCGGGGAGGTAGCTTAGAACCAGGAGACGGATATAGGATACTTTTTATTCTGATATTCCCACGGGAACGGCAACTTTAACTTTGCGGAAACGGGAACTACGCGGGAACGGGAATGGGAACTACGCGGGTGAAATCGCGGCGCGCTGCTAGTTATAAATATAAATTTTCAAATAGTTAGTATTTGAAACAATAACTACTAGTACGTAAGTTATTGTTACAACCCCCTATACACTATATCAGAATTAAATTACTATTATTATTATTGTAGGCAGCAGTGATTGCCCTGCGGTTAAAGAGCTCGCTTCTCTTTAGTGAGGCTAGGGTTTGAATCCTGGCGAAGGCACGTACATATTCATCACTACCTTGAAGGTGAAGGGAAACATCGTGAAGAAACCCTAGTTCTAGAATTAATTCTGAGGCATGTGTAGCATCACGACGGTCCGGCAGTTGGCTTATCACCCGTTAGTTTTAGAGATAGACAAAAAAAAAGAGGGAAGACAAAAATACTGGTAGTTTGTATTTCCAGGAATATATGGTGAAGACTCACGCATGAACACACCCTCCAATACACACACACCTTACACAAATTCTCAATACCACAATTTTTTTTCCTCTAAAACCTCGATAACCTAGTTTAAACCTAGTTTAAAATTACTAAACCTTAACTAAACCAAATTCTCACCTGGACAACTAGTAGCAGATTATATGTAGGTATATCAAATCTTCAATTATTTACTTTGTGGGGTGGGACCCTGGTGACCTGCGACACAGGTGCTCTGTACCTATCTTAGACACCAGTCTCTCACGCATATAGGTTTTGGTATAGGTTAATCTCAATTCTGTACCTCCGTATCTAAAGCTACCTGATTATTGAGAGAAAATAAAAGTTATTATTATTATTTGTACCACGATGATTTTAGAATAAAGTAAAATAATAGACCTTGATATTTTATTTATTTATTTACATTAAACATTAAACTTTTAGGTCCAAATTAGAGAGTGCTTTAATATGTTAGTGCTAGACACAGACAAAACCTGATCTTGAAGACCAAGTCTTTAACCAACCAAGTTTTTAATGGAATGGCCTAGTACTAGAGGTTTTACACCGGTTATTATTCAGTCCCAAACAAGGCAGAGCCTACAGGTACTAAACAACCGAAAAACATAAATAAATTTTCAACACTCAGACACAAAGCCAACAAACATGTTCATGTACACATGTTTCCCCGAGCGCGGATCGAACTTGCGACCTCCGACTCAGAAGGCAGGGTGACTACCAACTGAGCCAACAGGCCAGTCTGAGGATTCTTCAACTTTACACTCTAGTCTCAATAGCCGATCGCTACTGCCTTGCGCTGTCGCCGGGGAGGTAATCACACGGACCATTGCGCGGCAGTCGCGATGACGCGCGTCATCGCGCCGCGTCATCGCTACGACGCTCTGCTCCAAGGCTGTGATATTCAGTTTATCGGAAATATCTTTGGCTGCCCGTTATGTGGTTGGCGTTGAGTTATTTGCACGAGAAGGTTATTTGAATTTGATTTTAATGACCTAGCGGTTAGAAGTTTTTCTATAAGTACCCTAATTATTTATATATGGTTGTTTTTCTCCTTGCTGAATTAAAAACTAAGGTTAAAAAACAAATAGTGATTTAATGGGGATATCGACAAGTGAAATTTATGAATTCCCGCTGTCCCCACTGACGTATGCCTATAATGGGGACAACGGGAAGATTTTTTTTTGACTTCCCGTTGTCCCCATCATGGGGATATGGCCAATGGGGACAAAGGGAATACACCAAAAGCAAAAATAAGTTTGAGCAGACTACCACCTGAATTTTGTTACGAGATATCTTTATTGACACCGCTTTATTTGGCAACTGCCTGTGATTTTACCCATGTACCTAAGTCCCGTTCCCGTGGGAATATTGTTGCCTATGTTACTCCTTGAAAAGTAAATTTCTATTAAAGAAAGATTTTTTAAATCTATCCCGTAGTTCCGGAGCCTATTCAACACTAACAAAAAATATATTCGTGTAGATAGTGTAACTTATAGACAATCATAAAAGAAAAAATCTGTGAGGCTTGGGTTCGAATCCTGGCATGTACCAATGAGTTTTTCAAAAACTTACGTGCATATTTATCACTAGCTCGACGGTGAAGGAAAATATTGTGAGGAAACCCGCAGGTCTCAGAATTAATTCTGAGACATGTGTAAACAGACCCGGTCCAGCGATGGGCTCACCACCTATCACCTTTAGGGGTCCAATGTACTCGTATCTCCTGAAATGTGGGTATATCCAGTAATGGAATACCTCTGTCTACCCCATCGGGGATGAAAGACGTAAAAAAAAATATTGCTCTTTATTTTCTAAGCATGGTTCCTAATTCAAACCACAAATGTTAATGTTCATTAAAATTTGACCCTGTTGGATAGTCAAAGATTCTCTTAGATAGGCCTGCAGATTGGATTTCCGTAGTTTTAATTTTTAAACTCAAATTAACAAAAATGAGATAATGTAGACTCTCTTATTGGTTTTTCTAATGATACATTCATTAATTTCTTACATTACCTACTATGTTAAGACAACACCAACATAGTAAGACAAAATCAAGAGTTTAAACGACGTTTATGTAAAACATTTTCTGTTAGTAAATTCAGTAGAGTTTTGCTAGAAAATAAATGAACAGTTGCTAGTCATACCTGAGACTCGCGTCGTGTTAACATGAGTTCCATTCAGAGTATTTTAGAACGTAATTGTCTACAGCAATTTTCTTTACCCAGTTTATGTTTCAAACAAAATGTTACATAAATTACAACCCTGCACAAATTGCTCGAATAATTCGACTCACTTTTAAAAGACTTTTGAGATGAATGAAATATTCTTGCTGCGAGATTTAAAAGCACAAGTGACTTTAGTGTTACTTATTAAAAATTCAGGACCCTGCTATGCCAAAGCCTGTGTACTTTGAACCGAAATAGATGTTTCAAAAAAAGTAAAAAATTGGGTGAGACTCGTACTAGCAACGTGTTTCTTTCAAAGTATTGTTTTATACATACAAGCTTTAAAATTGATAATGATCAGTATAATGTAAGCTGAGAAAGAATCAAAACTAACGAAAACAAAAAATAATGTAAGGAGGGGTCGAGTTAAGGATGTCAATCAACAAAAAAAAATTTGGTAAATAAATAACATAAATATATCTATGGAGGTGTGGAACCCTTAATGTGTAAGCCCGACTCACACTTGGGCTGTTTTATTTATCATGAAAGTCATTATTGTAAGCAGCAATACAAATTCTTCGAGAATAAGATATTTGTAATTATTCCGTAGAGAAACAAACTTGAACATGAGAAGGATTTGCATAACATGAATATGTGTTAAAATAAATTACTGAAACTGAAACTTTGCATTTAAAATAGTATGTTTCGGTATGTGTAATAAAAATGACAAATTTAGAATTCTTTTTAGGTTTTCGTGCACAAAGGCTGCCAACCAAAGAGATTAAAATATAATAGGACATAGAAGGGGCATTGAGAATATTTTCATACAAAACATTGAAGCATGTTTGAAGCTCAAGCGTCATGTCAGTTAGTATGAACGCGAGCTGTCATTCGGTCGAAATTGTACTAGACTTATTCCACTTGGAATAACTTTTGGCTTCATGTTTTCCTCGCTTTGTCCCCTCTATGCCCTATTATATTTTTATGTCTTTGCTGCCAACGATGGAACACTAAGCCTCTGCTGACCGACCGTCCGTCTGTCAGTGGGCTGAATGTAAATTTCTGTTGCCTCTATTACAATTTACAACAAAATATCATAGAACTCTAAACGAATAATACTAAAAAATACAGTTGAATAGAGAACCTCTTCCTTTTTTGAAGTAGGTCGAAGAATCATAGAAATCTGTTGGCGTGATATTGAGTTAAACGTTCATTTGTCGTGCAAATTTAAGACTTAATGTCAGTGCTGGACCAAGCACCAGCTTTCAAATAAAAAAAGAATCATGAAAATCGGTTCACCCAGTCGAAAGTTTTGAGGTAACATACATTAAAAAAAACATGCAGTTGAATTGATAACCTCCTCCTTTTTTGAAGTAGGTTAATAATAAAAATGAAATGTAATAAAAAATTTAAGGGTACACTCCATATGAGAATTGGTTTTTAATTAATTGCAATATGTATACCTACGCTACAAATGTTAGTGTGTACAACTATAGTAATGCAAAAAAAAATCATAAAAGCAAATAATAAAACTAAAAATTACAGAGGATTTCCGTGTTTTTATTTTAAATTCAAAATATGTAGTCTTCAACATTGTATGGTGATACGAAACCGTTGGTGTGTGAATAAGACTCACACTTTGCCAGTTTTACTTCACTTCATTATTGGAAAAGTACAGAATTGGCACAACTATACGATCAATTGACAGAAACTCCTTTCACTCGGCCACGGAGTCTAAAGACTACCCTTGCAAACATGTGCTACTTCCAGTTCTGTTGCAGTGAATACGTCGCAAACCAAGATGTTATATATAAAAATACGTAGATATGTTACTAGCTGCAGTGATAGCCCGGACGGTTAAAGAGCCGGTCGAAAATCAGTGAGGCTCGGGTTCGAATCCTGGCATGTACCTAGTCCAATGAGTTTTCCAAAAACTTAGGTACATATTTATCACTAGCTCGACGGTGAAGGAAAACATCGTGAGGAAACCCGCAGGTCTCAGAATTAATTCTGAGACATGTGTAAATAGACCCGGTCCGGCGATGGGCTCACCACCTATCAGTATATCCAGTAATCTGCCTACCCCCTCGGGGATGAAAGGCGTGAGATTTTTTTTTTATGTTACTAGAGCCCGGAAAATGAGGCAAATGTAGGTAATTGACCTAATTTTATTCAGTCGCAATGTTAGAACTTGTCACCTAGTCGTATTTCAAGCCCATCTGTCAGATAGCTGTCTCTTTCTTTATTATTCGTTCCATATCATCTTTCGCCGTCATTATTGTATACTAGCTGATGCCCGCGACTTCGTCCGCGTAGAATTTGTTATTCCTTTGCGTTTCAAAAATATATCAAGAAGGATAATCTACACTACCTATCTATCAACACTAATATTATAAAGAGGAAAAATTTGTAGTTTTGTACTTTTGTTAATAACGAATAAACTCAAAAACTACTGGAACGATTAAAAAAACTCTTCCACCATTAGAATGCTACATTATTCCTGAGTAACATAGGCTATATCTATGACGAAAAAGAATTAGGGATCCTTACTAAAACTTGACTGTACATGCCAGGATTGGAACCCGAGCCTCACGAATGAGAGGCTGGCTCTTTAGCCAGTGGGCTATCATTGCTATTTATTTATATTTTTGTTATTCAAAACACCCTATATACAACGCGTCCCAGAATAAGCGCAATTCCTCATACACCCTAATTATTATACTAATATAAAAATATGGTAATGCATTCGTACTTTAGTTTTGTCTAACAAATCTACTATATAAAAATAAGTCGGGTTTTCCTTCCTGACGCTATAACTCCAGAACGCACGAACCGATTTCCACGGTTTTGCATTCTTTGGAAAGGTCTCGGGCTCCGTGAGGTTTATAGCAAAGAAAATTTGGGAAAAATTTCAACAGAAAAACGGGAAAATTTTGTAAGCATTGCACCCACGCGAAGCCGGGGCGGGTCGCTAGTTTCTTATATAAAGAGCGATAATAGTACGGTTTCCACAGGTAGCCCTAACTAAATTCAGTTCTATGCTAATTCGTTTTTCTGAAAAAAATTTACACATACTAAAAATAATACTGATTACGTATTGTATAGCCTAGGACACTCTAGTTTATGATTTTTGAATTAGTTCTTGATACCAAAGGCTATGCATGTGCTCATTATAACAAACAAATTCCCTCAAGGAACCCATAGTGAATTCTCAAAAAAAGAAGTGGACTTTGTATGGAGACTTTTGAAGAGTATTTGTGCCAAGTTTTAAGTTGATAGTAGAAAAAAACCACACTTTTTCATACCAACTTCAACCCCTGCTTTCATTCCTTTAGGGAATAGTTTTCGAAAAATCCAAAAACACGTGTCTCATCATTTATTTGTAAAAGTGTTTGTGCCAGGTTTTAAGTTAAGAGACGTAAAAAACAACACGTCTCCATACAAACTCCAACCCCCTGTTTCACGACTTTAGGGGGTGTTTTTTGCAAATCCTGAAGTACGTGTCTTGTGGTTTGTTTTGAGGAGTATTTGTACAAAGTTTCGAATTGATACACCTAAAAATGAAGGTTTTCCATAAATTACAAACTCAACCCCTACTTTCACCCCGTTAAGGGACGATTTTCGGAAAATCCAAAAACACATATCTACTAATTTATTTCTAAAAGTATTTGTGCCAAGTTTCAAGTAGATACACGTCAAAAACAACACATCTCCATACAAAATCCCACCCCCTGTTTCGCCCCCTTAGGGGGTGTTTTTTACAAAACTCAGAAATACGTGTCTTGTTGTTTGTTTTGAGGAATATTTCTAGAAAGATTCGAATTGATACACCCAAAAATCAGGGTTTTCCGATACATACCAAGTTCAACCCCTACTTTCAGGCCGTTAGGGGTCGATTTTCGGGAAATAAAAAAACACGTGTGTCATCATTTATTTCTAAAAGTATTTGTACCAAGTTTCAAGTCGATACACGTAAAAAACAACATGTCTCCATACAAAATCCCACCCCCTGTTTCGCCCCCCTAGGGGGTGTTTTTTACAAAACCCAGAGATACGTGTCTTTTTGTTTGTTTTGAGGAGTATTTCTAGAAAGATTCGAATTGATACACCTAAAAATGAAGGTTTTCCATACATTCCAAACTCAACCCCTACTTTCACCCCGTTAGGGGACGATTTTCGGAAAATCCAAAAACACGTATCTACTCATTTATTTCTAAAAGTATTTGTGCCAAGTTTCAAGTTGATATACGTCAAAAACAACACGTTTCCATACAAACTTCATCCCCCTCTTTCACCCCCTTATGGGGTGTTTTTTCAACAATTAAGAAATACGTTTCTTAAGGGTTGAATTCAGAAAAATCCTTTCTTATTCCTAGCCTACGTCTTAAAAACAATAGCTGTGAAAAAAATCAGCTTTCTAGATCTAAGGGTTTAGGCTGGGCGTTGATGAGTCAGTGAGTCAGGACTTCTCTCTTTATATATATAGATGAAGTAAGTAGATACTCGTACATGTAGCCACTCGTAGCGGATCAATTTTCAAACGCGCGCAGTATGAATATACCTCATCCTTACTTTAGTATCTTTGGTCACGAAGACACCTCCTTGATATATTCCTGCAGTAGTTACGCGATCACAAAGACCTCGCATGGTCGAGTCGGCCCCAGGCACAGCCTTTGTTCCATTTGTACGTATGCTTCGCGACACTCAGTGAGCCCGTTGAATTTGTTAGACTATTCTTAGTACAGTTAAGAGCACATTAAGATTTACAGTTGTGGGAGTCTGACCTCTCAGGCGATTGTATTAAGAACGTTTAGTCAAATGTGTTTGCTCCATGTGTTCTTTACTTTACAAGTTTGAAATTAAAGCTTGTTTTTGCTACTTGCTCTTGGAAAACGGAAATTGAGTTCTATTTTCGGAACGAAGTTTCTTATTGGATTTTCGTGCATTAACGGGCCTGTTGGCTCAGTTGGTAGTGCCCCTGCCTTCTGAACCGGAGGTCGCGGGTTCGATCCCCGCTCAGGGCCAACATTTGTGTGCATGAACATGTCTGCTGGATTCTCGTTTGTTCATTTATTTAAGTATGTTTATCAATTTTAACCCGACTGCGCCAGAAGAAGGGTTATGTTTTTCGAGAGTATGTATGTATGTATGTATAATTGTTTGGCACGCTTACGTACGATTTTAGCTTGAGTGGTGTCGTTGGTTTTTGGTTTTTTAAATTAACCTTTTTTGAGTAACCATGTACAGACGCTGCCTGGTTTGGGACTAAATAACCGTGTGTGAGTTGTGTCCCACAATTTATTATTATTATTGCACGGGCACTTGGAAAATGCTAGGCCGAAAAAAGTGTAAGACTTCTATCTTTACGATAGTATGATATAGGACTTTACAGCTGTGCATGTATATTCGTTATAATGTATTTAAAGTGTTACTTCGTTTCATCTGAGTGTCCACCTCTCGCTTATATTTTTATTCAAATAAATAAAACAAATAAATAACCTCACGCCTTATAGGCGGGTAGGCAGAGGTATTCTTTTTTTGAATATACTCACTTTTCACCAGTTATTATATTTTTATTTGGATATCGATATATTTGGAGACACACACAACAATACACGAAATCACGTGGAATAGCTAGTACTGAAATAATTTAATACCAGGGCCGCATGAACGAGCAGAATTATATTCTGTATTGAAAGGAAGACACGTAGCGAATATGTGCATACTTCGATCCCAGGCCGCAAAACAAAAAAGGGTTCGCATGGGACAAAGGGCCCCGGGTAGCGAGAGCCCTGAAATTAGGGTCTGGATAGTTTGAATAATGAATTTCGCAGAACTTACCGGCCTTAATGTGCGCGATGAGTAAAAAGTTTTCGCTTTCAAGAACACCTTACTTTATTCATAAGATATTCTCGTTATTAAATATTAATTTGTTATTAAACTCTAAAAAAACTCAGACTTTATTATAAAAAAAAAGTCTAAGTAATATTTATTATATGTTAAGACCAGCGGGTGCCGAGCAGCGTTGCCCGAGCGAATCCTGTTTATTCCCGTTCCCGTGGGAATAATGCATTGTTCGAATAATCTTAAAGCATTATTGCCTTTCTTGTCATTGGTTGAATGGTTTCAAGGTCTATGGCCATAGGTAGAAACCATTTTTGTGTATGTAACCACCAACTACGCGTAATGAGTTCGAGCATCTCACGATTTTAAATGTCATAACAACGAACTCTAAAGAGTAAAAAGCCGATTTCAACGAATAGCACTAAGAATATCATCGTGTGTACAATTTTTAGACTTTTGTTGATTTTTTAATAACGGTTCGATCGATTTCAATAAAATTTAATTATATATGAAATATGATCTCTCAAACAAAAAAAGAATGACCAAAATCGGTTCATAATTGGCGGAGTAATCACGTAACCGTCGAGTACTTGAATTGAATTCGGTTGAAAAGCAAAATAAACATTTCATAATATAATGTCAATATCAAATTTGCTGACCATTTCAGCGTAACCTCTCCTCAAACGTCAACAAATAAAGAGTAAAAAACCAACTTCAACTTACATGGTTTTGTCATGGATGCCATTGTCAGAAATGGATCAAATTAAAATGGGACCACACGGGAAGCAAGCTTTCAAATAAAAAAAGAATCCTCAAAATTAGTTCACCCAGTCGAAAGTTATAACATAAAAAAAAATACACAGTTGAAAGGCGTAAGGTTTTTTTTTAGGCAGAGGTATTCCATTACTGGACATACTTACCCACATTTCACGAGATACATTGGACCCCTAAACGTGATAGGTGGTGAGCCCATCGCCGGACCGGGTCTATTTACACATGTCTCAGAATTAATTCTGAGACCTGCGGGTTTCCTCACGATGTTTTCCTTCACCGTCGAGCTAGTGATAAATATGTACGTGAGTTTTGAAAAACTCATTGGTACATGCCAGGATTCGAACCCGAGCTTCACTGATTTTGGCTCTTACACCGTTCGGGCTATCACTGCTCTTTTCCTTTTTTTAAATCAGTCGAAAAGGGTGAAAATTGCAGAAATCCAGCTTACCACTACCGCAGTGATTGAACATGTAAACACGAAACAATCGCCGTACCCAAATGTTCCAGCATTGCCCTGCTGAGTCGGCGTTCGCAAATGAAGGTCCATGTTTACAGAGGCAGGTGTGTCAGCGAGCCGCTCATTCCACTTTATTGGAGCACCCTTTGTCATCAGAATTACCCTCAATTGAAGGAATCCGTGATTTGAATTTATCAATCGTCCCCTTGAATTATACGGTTCTTGTTTTTGAAACTCTCAGTAGTTTTAAAAACAAGAGCCGTATATTTTTTGTAAAATTGATAAACTTTGTT
The DNA here is from genome assembly GCA_963855545.1 of Ethmia dodecea. NCBI lineage: Eukaryota > Metazoa > Arthropoda > Insecta > Lepidoptera > Depressariidae > Ethmia > Ethmia dodecea. The sequence goes on from OY979444.1 coordinate 365,529, forward strand.
ACACAACTATTTACACACGGTTGTTTAGTCCCATACTAGGCACTATGGGTACTAATATAAACAAATATACTCACGCTTTATCCCCTAGGGGGTAGTCAGAGGCATTTAAATCCTGGGAATACCAACGTTCCTCCAGTATCATCTATTTTGTGGTGAGCCCATCACCGGGGGGTCTGTTACACATGCCTCAGAATTAATTCTGGGACCTGCGGGTTTCCTTACGATGTTAGCTTTCACCGTCTAGCTAGTAATGAATATGTACGTCAGTTTTTTAAAAACTCATTGGTACATGCCAGGATTCGAATCCGAGCCTCACAAATGAGAAGCGGGTTGTTTAACAGCTACCACTGCTACTGCTGTTATATTAGCTTGTGGAAATTTAAAACTCGCACTCGGACTCTCGCACCTAGGGTTGAATATCCATAAAACTTATTAGGCTCCAGTAAAATTAACCCTTAACCACCTAGCGTCGGTCACAGTGACTCCAGAGTTTCTTCTTTTTCAAATATATACGTTAATACGCGATCTCTGAAGTTGTGAGTCTAGGTACCTTTTCCCCTCCCCCGGCCACACGCGCTCTGAGCTGGATTAAGACACAAGTGCCCATGTTTGAGAATTATAGCTAATTATATTTCGCTTGCGGTCATGGTGACCGACGTTAGGTTGTTATGATATTATTATTACAATCATTTTGATTTAGTTTTGTAGTTTTATAATGTGTAACCGTGATCAAGATATTCACCGGTGGTTAGAAGACACTGAGGAGAAGGAAGGATGTAGAAGACGTTCTTATGGACCACGTAATTGATAAAGATTCTCAACAATGGGACTCTGCTAATAAATTTGACTGATAATGCTGATAAATTCAAAACACGGAAAACTTGTTACACATATGACCCAAAAAAGAAACGCAAAACATAATCATATGTGTTTTCAATGTAAAAAGCCGATTTGCATTGAATTTTCCTAAAAAATGTGTGTTGACTGTCGCCAAAAATTTTGATTATTTGAGAGTTGTAATTTTTTACTAATTGTGATATAATGATATCATAAGTAACTTTGTGATATAAGTACGTCCTACTTCTAATTTTATGAAAAAGTTAAAAGTTAAACAAAAAACCTATTGTTTCTAAATTAGATGTCACTATAATAAGAGTAAGTACCTATAATTTGTTGAATTACGTATAACGTAATGATGAGTGTTGATTATTACTACAGAATTACAGTTTATGCTATTTTTTTAAACAGAATTTAAATAAATAACACTAATAAACAATTTCGTGTTCTAATTTGCTACAATTTATATTTAATATGTAATTTAATACTGAAAATACGCAAGCGGTCACTATGACCGACGTTATAGGTGGAACTGTGACTAAAAAACACGTTAGGTGGCTAAGGGTTAAGCAACACGTCATTATTTATCAATTCCTTCTTCATCACTACGTAGTATAAATACAAAGTCGCTTTCTCTGTTCCTGTATCCCTATGTATGCTTAAATCTTTAAAACTACGCAACTTTTTAGTAGATAAGGTGATTTAAGAGGAAGGTTTTAGTATTAGCATTGCACCCGTGCGAAGCCGGGGCGGGTCGCTAGTAACAAATAATTTTGATTTCACGGGATTATAAAGAAGTAGGATTTTAAATGTGGTAAATTATAATCAGGGCCCGAAATTCTATAAAAAAAAAATACTCAGTAGTTCTGGAAATAATGGAGGGTGCCCCAAATTATCTCTTAAGATAAGATGATTTTTTTATGATAAGAACGTTTTGATTTCAAACGAACAGACAGAGACAAGTGTGAACCTATAATTGTTTCATTTTTATCGAATGTATGGAACCTTATAAACGATACCGTATTTTAAAGGGACATTCTGTAACTATTTCAAATCATCTACGGTATTAACTATTTGCAATCCTTAAAACCTATTAGCAAAACTGTGAATAAACAGAGCGCCGATATTCAAGCCACGGTGACTAGGATTGCGGCATAAAGCCACGACGGCTTAATATTGGATCGATTACTCTTGAATCACGTTCTGAGGAGCTAAGACGCTGCAAGCCAGAGGATTTATCGGATAAAACAGAAAAAACAGGATTACAAAGAAGTTCAGGTATTGAATAAGTTGGTTTACGGTTGAATGAGGAAGTGACCCAGCTGCGGATGCACAACCGCGGTGCCATGGCTGGGTCCGAAGCGGCGAGGAGGAACACACCAGGGTTTTTAGTGGGTATGGCAGCACTAGGCTGCAGAGCCCCACATAACCCCCGGCCCCCCCGGGTCGGGTGCGTATGCAGTAATGCATTTTCCCTGGTAAAAAAAAAAAAAAAAAAAAAAAAAAACGGTTGAATGAGGAAGGTAGAAAACTGGACAAGATTAGAAAAAACTTTACTGCGTCTAAGTCGCATTGAACAGTTTTAAAAACATTGCCCTTTTTCTGGTGAATTCGGGTAAAAAAATAGTCTATGAAAGATGAAAATAAAACCAAAATTCATTTATTTCTGTAGTTAAAAACATACACTTATTTAAAAAAACTCACGCAAGGGGGTAGGCAGAGGTATTCCATTTCTGGAAGTACCCACTTTACACGAGAACATTCGACCCCTAAACGTAAGGTGGTGAGCCCATCGTCGGGCCGGGTCTGTCCGTTAAAAATCAAAATGCTTTTATTCAAATACTCTGTTAAAATTGTATTTGCTAGAAGGGTCACATCAAGAGATGAAGATTAGTTGTTGAAACGGCAACTATAAATTATTAACTAAAGCCGTCTGTGGGTAAATCTAGTGAACCTAATTACTTGACTTACTCGTATGTTGAATATGTTATCGCCCAGATTAAGGTACCAACTTGCGAACTTCTAATTGACTAATTGGAGGACTAAATCTACAAAAGCGAAAACGGTTTAATCTTACTATTCAACTAATATTACACTCGTATATGCAAAAGTTGCTTGTTGGTTTGTTCTTACTTTACGCAGCAACGGAGCAACGGATCAATTTGATTGTTTCACGATTTACTAGTAACTGTAATATTTGGTAATAAAACATTTTCTCATTTAACACCGAGTTTATTATAATAATCCTCTAATGTTAAGTTTACACGAGCACCACCATTGATCGTCCAGACAAGAGAGAGATCTCATATCGATAATCCTATAGTTACACAGTTCATTATAATCTGACAGCGTCTGTACTTAGAAACGACGCTCGTTGTCACTCCAGCTCCCATATGCATTGGGTCATTATAAACAGTCTGTAGTTGCGTTCTGTTACAAGCATACATTACTACAGTAACTATGTAAACAAATCCTTTAAATCGAATGTTCACTAGTTCCAATAATAAAAAAAAAAGCTCTCATTTTTAATCCCAGGGAGGTATTCTATTTTTTGGACCCTTAACGTGATGATGAACCTACCGCCGGACCGGATCTGTTACACCTCAGAACTACTTCTGGGACCTATGGGATTCCTCTCAATGTTTTCCTTGTGACGAATATGTACCTACGTTTTTAAAAACTCATTTTTAAATGCCAGGATTGGAACTCGATCCTCACGAATAAGAAGTTGGCTTTAACCACTGGGCTATTACTGTTCTTATCTACTACTAAATTACGCATATCTATGAAAATTTCTAAGTGTGTATAATCAGTATGAAAAATTTGGTATCAAGCTGATCTGATGATGGAGCGAGAAGGTGGACCGAGGAAATTCTCAATGGTTGCTGGTTAACCCTTGTAACGGCAACTTGGTATTATGGCATTTTTTTTTGAGGGACACAATTCACACACAGTTACTTAGTCCCAAACTATGTAGGGTAACAACTGATAGACATACTTAAACAGAGATGTTCTGCACCTCCACCTCCGACTCAGAAGGCAGGGTCACTACCAACTGAGCCAACAGGCCCGTCAAATTGTAACAGAATATATCAACTTGCCACGTTTAGAGACAGGGGTCCAAAAATACACCAGTAAAAAGTGAGTGCTTCCAAGAATGGCATAATGCTTCTGACAATCTCGTCGAGAATTAAACGTACGCATTGATATATTTAAAATAAATAAATAAAAATAAATAATCTCACGCCTTTTTATCCCCGAGGAGGTAGGCAGAGGTATTCCATTACTGGATATACCCACATTTCACGAGATATATTGGAGCCCTAAACGTGATAGGTGGTGAGCCCATCGCCGGACCGGGTCTGTTTACACATGTCTCAGAATTAATTCTGAGACCTGCGGGTTTCCTCACGATGTTTTCCTTCACCGTCGAGCTAGTGATAAATATATTTATAGGATCGTAATATTCAACAAGAGGATATTACAGAACTGTTATATCTTACTAAAAGCCTAATCATGTTCAAACTCAAAGTATCCTAGATTCAAAATCAATCTCACGACCTACTTGCAAACTAGAGGTGTCTCGAGTATTATTGAACTGATGAATATTGGATTACATCTGCCTTCTAATACCTAACTATCTATATTATAATAACTATTCCTCCTCAATTGTTTGCGGTGCCTAGTTTCGTAACATTTACATTAATTAGGACTATATTGCTGTAATATAATATTAATACTAGTACTTAGTCTAGGACTATCTTATATATACGACGGACCTGTTGGCTCAGTTGGTAGTGACCCTGTCTTCTGAGTCGGAGGTCGCGGGTTCGATCCCCGCTCGGGTCCAACATTTTTGTGCACGAAAATGTCTGTTGATTTACATAAGTTAAGTATGTTTATTAGTTATTTAGTACCCATAGTACAGGCCCTGCCTAGTTTGGGACTAAATCACTGTATGTGAATTGTGTAACACAATTTATTTATTTATATATTACTATCGTGGTGAGGGCTACTAAATAAATTTACAAAACTTTTTTTTTAGGTTTACAAAAATCTCTTACAGGTAAACACAACATGCATTTTTTAGCATAGTATAAATATAAAAGTTGCTTGCTATATCTACATTTACACTAATATTACAAAGAGGCAAGGTTTATGTTTTTAAAAGCTTTTATTTAACTTGCAATGTATGTATGTAAGTATGTATGTAAGTAACTATGTATGTTCGGGTGGAATCTTGCAACTCAATTTTGAAGCAGATATCTTCAACCGATTGAGCTGAATTTGGTATACTTATGTAAGTGCGGTGACAATGCAATATTGTGGTACCACCGAGCTGATCTGATGATGGAGCTGGAAGATGGCCATAGGAACTCGGTAATTAAACGACACAACCCCATTTAATTTGAGCTCGTTTGATTCATCTTGACGAGTACTTTGGTACTAGATGGTAGCCAGGGTCTGATGATGGAGCTGGAAGATGGCCATAGGAGGAACTCAGTAATTAAACGTCATATTCCCATCGAGTTTGGGCTCGTTTGAGTTGTCTTGACGAGTATTTTGGTACTAGATGGTAACCAGGGTCTGATGATGAAGCTGGAAGATGGCCATAGGAACTCGGTAACTAAACGACACAATCCCATCGAATTTGGGCTCGTATGATTCGTCTTGACGAGTTCTTTGGTACTAGATGGTAGCCAGGGTCTGATGATGGAGCTGGAAGATGGCCATAGGAGGAACTCAGTAATTAAACGAAATAACCCCATTGAGTTTGGGCTCGTTTGATTTATCTTAACGAGTACTTTAGTGGTAGATGGTAACCAGGGTCTGATGATGGAGCTGGAAGATGGCCATAGGAACTCAGTTATTAAACAAGATAACCCCATCGAGTTTGGGCTCGATTGATTCGTCTTGACGAGTACTTTGGTACTAGATGGTAACCAGGGTCTGATGATGCAGCTTAAAGATAACCAATTGAGCTGAAATTTTGTATACACGTTTAGTTTGGATAACAATGCAGGGTTAGCCATGTGACGCCCTTCTAAATCCAACTAAAAAGTATAAAATAAATTAAGTAAAAAATAATTTTTAAAACAAGCTTTTATTTTAATGCGCTAAAAAAAACAAAATAAACTTTTCCTTTAAAACTGTCTTAAAACGTCATTACACAATTTATTATGTAATAAAAGCTTGTCGCGGGATTAATTAGGTAACTACCCGTATTAACTTAGTCTGAAAATTCTAAAAAATTAATTCAATCAGTTAGAGTTACTTATATATTTACTTAAATATGAGTACCTACTCAGATCTCGCGACAAGCTTTTATTACATAATAAATTGTGTAATGACGTTTTAAGACAGTTTTAAAGGAAAAGTTTATTTTGTTCTTTTTAGCGCATTAAAATAAAAGCTTGTTTTAAAAATTATTGTATTTGTAACTTGTGACGGTGCGTATACCAACGGTGAAAGAAAATTATTTATTTATTTATTTAACTTCATGTACCAAGAAAATGTACACATGGCGAACTTAATGCCTAAAGGCATTATCTACCAGTCAACCATCAGGCTAAGCAGAAATAATAAAATAATAATTAATAATTATCGTAAGTAATTAAACTAGTACATTCTAGAATCGATTATGTGGCATGCGTACAGGTCTGGCGATTAACTCATCATCAATTTACGTTTAGGGGTAAAAAAAATAATGGTTAAATGTGAGTATTTCTAGGAATGGAACACTTTTGTTGACTTCTTCGGGGATAAAGGGAAATGGTGTTTGTGTGCATTGTGGATAATTGTCTATTTATCTATCAACATGACCAACGTTGTTCCGAACATCTGATTTGGGAGCTGCTCTCATAACAAAAGTGGAACATTTTTATCCGACATAATCAAACCGAGTACTGTGTACACCAAACAAAATGTATCATTGTTGGTGGTCGACCTTCTATCAAATTATATAAACAAATCTGTACAAAAAACCTGAAGAAACAAGAAGAATAATAGAAATATTTCCCAACAAAAACCCACACTGAGTTTCCAGAAAATAACGCAGTAGTACCAACATAAGAGGTAATCCCGTATCTGTTATTTCTATTTTCAATTTCGCCGAAGTTATAATGAGCAACGGCGCACCATCGCGTTGGGATGTTTTATTAAAAAAGTACTATAGTCAATTTGGTCCGGCGCGGCGAGTTACCGAACTAATTTCCCAACTTTTATTTACCTGTCCGCACTCTCATGTCTGTTTCAGACTTGTTCGCAAAAACAAAAGTTTTTTTCTACCCGAAGTGACAATGGATTATAATTTTTGCTCAATTCTATTTCGCGTAATTTGAAATTCAGTTTTTTCAATTAAAGTGGGTATTTCAAAAGTTACGGTTTAGGTTTCCGTTTATAAAGCAATTACAAAGTTAAATTAATTTAGGAACTTCACAACATTTTTACGCAAATTTTAAAATAAATGGACTTCGCAACTTTCTACTTTTTAATCTTACTTTACAGAAAAAACATCACTAAAGTTCTTTAACATCGAAAGTCAAAACATTCTCTGAATAATAATAATGTATTTTAATAATTTTTCATCCCACGGAATCAAAACAACGGACTAAAAAATATTCAATTCAATTTATTCATTAACAGTTACACTGTGTGCGAAATATCTATAATGTACATATTTAACTACCTACACTTATATATACAAACTTATATATAATAAACTGAAAAATACAAATAAAGTTATCAAAATATACCTATACAATAACAAATTCTATTTCTATAATTAACTTTAGTAAATTTTATTTCATTTGTTTATTAAATTCATCAATATCATAAAAAAACTCTCTCAATCAGTATGTCTTTACCTATGATATACCTACCTAGATTTTTTTTCATAGAAGCGACTTAGACTTTTTCCAGATCGCATACGAACTACTCCGAAACTATAACACCTAGAAACTTCAAATATGTGGGTGTCTTATATGTCGTAGGCTGCTATGAAGGGATTTTTGAAAATTGCCTGTGAACGGGAATAGACAGGATCCGCGCAAGCAAACTCCGCTGGACTACAGCTAGTAATAAATCATTAACTATATGCAGGCAATCCCTATAAGTTTAATTAACCCGGTGATATTACCATCAAACACAGGTCGAGGGCGATACGGATATTAACTGGGTCTCCCGTCGTTTATCGCGCCCTGGTCGTTACGTCACGGGCACTGGACTGCTTCTCTGGATATTGCTTTACCGTGTGTACTACGCTTTACAATATTTGATTTGTACCGCTCCATATATCTAGCTAAGGGTCTTTCCTCAAACATGTGAGGAAGTAGTGTTTAGTAAGAATATTATAATATATTTGATGTCTCGTGAAATGTGTGTAGATCCAGTAATGGAATACCTTTGCCTACCCCCTCGGGGATAAACGGCGTGAGATTTTTTTTACGTGACAACGTCTTATAATTCGATGGAGCCGGCTGCACGCACGAAAAAACATAACGTCATGCGGCGTTACTTCGCTCTGAGGCGTTCCATTTAAGGCTTGAAGTGCAAGCGAGAGCGCGCAACGAGCGACAAACAGGCACAATCCATTCCATCAGTATTTTCTTATGACGTTGTCACGTTCAACTATCGTCAGTAAACCGACTTTACAGACAACCGTTTTTTTTATGTCTTATAAATCGATGAACGGCAGCTGCTGAAATAGCATGACTCTTATGACGTTCCGCCTGAGCTGAGCGTGCTAGCGAGAGCGCTGAACAAGCGACAGAGAGGCACGATCGGCCTAAGCGTTCGGCTTAAGACGCATATAATAAATATTTGACGTTATCGTCCTTAAACCGACTTTACAGACAACCATTTTTTTATGACTGTCAACCGCCGCGATGAAAAGCATAGACATATATAATAGTGGCTCGGGCAAACGTTGTCCTGCCACAGAGAGAAGAGTCACCTATCTGGTCCAATTGTGAATCTAAACCGTTCGTAATGTAAATGTAAATGAACTCAAACTCATAAATTTAAGAGGAATGTTAGTCAGAGTTTAATAGTGATATACACACGTATATAAAAACTTTATACACTAGCTGTTCTCTCCGATTTTCCCGTTCCCGTAGGAAAATTATTTGATTGATTTGGCGTCTATTGCTATTAGGTATGATTATATTAAGTTTTCTTAAATATTATCTCCTATGTACACACAAGTTATAATCTACATCTACACTAACATTAAGAGTATACAGAGGAAAGATTTGTATGTTTGTAACGAAAAAACTCAAAAACAACTTGACCGATTTTAAAAATTATTTCACCAATGGAAAGCTACAATATTCCTGAATAACATAGGCTCTACTTTATTCCCGTATTCCTATTGGAACGGGAATTACGCGCGTGAAAACGTGCAGAACAGCTAGTTTTTTATACGTATAGATTCTGAACTAGAATCATCTTGTATGTGGAACAAACAATCGTGTGTTGCTCACCGACTCGACAGTCTTGATGCAGGCTTCGTATCCAATCTCGCGGCGGCGTGTGACGTCACAGCCGCGAATCTGCGGAATCTCACGACTCAAGCAACGTATCGCTAGATGTGGCCCAAGAAACACTCATTCTTTTGTCAGAATGTATAGAGTATAGAGGAACTTCACTATCGTTTGGAAACCCTCAAGTCCAGAATGAATTCTGAGACATGTGTAACAGACCCGCAGGCGTATTAACGGAGACTCGGAATCTAAAAATCTGTCGAAGATGGGCTATTCAGAGGAGTCGGTATCGAAAACGAATGTCATATTTGACATAAAGATTCGGAACATTTTCAGTGGCTGTCAGAAACGCCTAGAATACAGTGACAGATCGAGTAAAAATTTTTTCACTCGATCTGAATCGAACGGAAACGGAGCTGGCTCACCACCTTGCCACGTTTTGGGGTCCAAAGAATATCTGGTGAAAATTGGGTATATCCAGAAATGGAATACCTCTGCCGACCCCCTCGGGGATATAAGGCCTGAGATTATGTATGTATGTTATGTATAGAGGAAGAGTGGGGAAGGACTTCCGCCCACGCCTCGCACCCCGCCAACTAGACGACAGACTCGACTACAACCTCTCGCCATTATTAATTATATCATTAATTAAATTAAATTATTTTGTACTTCATTTAAATTAAGTGTGAATATCAGTTTTAAACGCATTTTCTATTCAAAGTCATTTGCATAAATCATCAGCCCGTAACAGCCCATTGCTAAAGGTCTTTACTCACACTGAGAAAGTATGGGCTACAATATCCCATCCAAGCCCACCGCCGCGCGCCGATTGGGAGATGGTGTTAGGCTATTGGCCACCTAACGATTGTCTTATCGAATTCTATTGTGCGCAAACACAACGAAAACCAGGACCAACGGGTTAACGTGCATCTAAAGCGAAACTGCAAGCAATAATACTAAAAAAAATACAGTCAATATGAGAATCTCTACCTTTTTTCTTTTCTAAGTCGGTTAACAAAAGAATCATCGTAATCTGTTTTCGTGATATTGAGTTAATCGTAAATTTGTCACGCACATTATTAATGCAAATTTAAGACTTATATGGTTTCCAAATGGATGCCATTGTCAGAACTGCACCAAATGGAATCACACGGGAAGCACCAGCTTTCAAATAAAAAAAACATCCGAATCGGTTCACCCAGTCGAAAGTTCTGTGGTAACAAAGATCAAAAAAACTTACGTGTCGAATTGAGAACCTCCTCCTTTTGTGAAGTCGGTAGAAAACACCACATCTGTGTCGCGGTAGGAAAAGATCATGAACAAAAAGTATGTATGCCAGTTAATAAACAGATATAGGTACCTACCTACTTACAAAGTGACTTTTGCATTTATAATATTACTAGCGACCCGCCCGGCTTCGCACGGGTGCAATGTTAACACTAAAACTTCTTGATCACTCTATCTATTAAAAAAACCGCATTAAAATCCGTTGCGTCGTTTTAAAGATTTAAGCATACATAGGGACATAGGGATATAGGGACAGAGAAAGCGACTTTGTTTTATACTATGTATTGATATTGATTGATATTGATGATGATACAGAGATTTAATTTGAAAAAGTTCACCACAAGCCCCATCATTATTTTATAGAACGAAAACTATAGTTACCCTAATGATCATTAATTTCAAGCCTTCAAAAGAACATGATATCGTTAACATGTAAACTAATTGAAATTATTTAACACTAATCCTTCGTTATAATCATAGCGCAAATATTGATATATTATATGCAATTACATTAATCAAAAAATGGTTTTGTCGTTGAATATTTTGTTTCAAATAAAAATTAAGATAATTATACTAATTATGCAGTGAATAGCCTTACGGTTAAAGAGCCTGCGTCACGTGATGATAATCAGTGAGGCTCGGGTTCGAATCCTGGCATGAACCAATGAGTGTTTCAAAACTAACGTACCTACTTATCACTAGCTCGACGGTGAAGGAAAACATCGTGAGGAAACCCGCAGGTCCCAGAATTAATTCTGAGACATGTGTAAAAGACCCGGTCCGGTGATAGGCTCACTACCTATCACGTTTAGGGGTCCAAAGAATATCTCCTGAAAAGTGGGTATATCCGGAAATGGAATACCTCTGCCTTCCCCCGTCGGGGAAGAAAGGCGTGAGATTATTATTATTTATTTATTATATTATCTTAATTAATTACATTTCTAATCACTACATAGTATAAAACAAAGTCGATTTTTCTGTCCCTATATCCCTATGTCCTTATGCCCCTTTGTCCCTACTCCCTATGTATGCTTAAATCTTTAAAACTACGCAACGGATTTTGATGCGGTTTTTTTAATAGATGGAGTGATTCAAGAGGAAGGTTTTAGTCAAAGACGTATAAAGAAAAAGTTTCTCTCTCCTAGGAAAGAGAATGATTTTCTTCCAACCTCTTTGGTTTTAGTGTTAGCATTGCACGGAGTCCCGTGCGAAGCCGGGGCGGGTTGCTGGTATCATAATAAATTAAATTGTGGGACACAATTCACACACGGTCATTCAGTCCCAAACTAGGCAGAGCCTGTACTATGGGTACTAAACAAGTAATAAATTAAACGACCAGACACGAAGCCAACATACATTTTCATGCACACAAATGTCCCAGAGCGGGTATCAAACCCGCGACCTCCGACTCAGACGGGTCACTACCAACTGAGCCAACAGGCCAAGATATACCTTCGATGTCTCTTCCAGCTTCGCCTTTGTCTATGCGCCACTCGTCTCGCGCGATGCAAATCCCCCCATTTCGTGTGCTCAAACTCATAATACCGTGAAGCATCGCAAAATAGATTTGTTTGCTTCCTCGATCACTGAGAATTTTAGAAATAAAGGGGTAGTTCAATATTTGTCCATATTCCAGTCTTATATTGGGTGTAAACTAAAATTAGGATGTAGGTATAGTATAGATAATCCCAACTACAATTACGAAAATCTTTATTTTGAAAAGCAGGTCGTATAATTACAATGTTTTTGTTAATTAGCAGTGTTTACAAAACTTTACTTTTTATATTGAGTGTAGCTAACTAATTTACTATCCAAATCGATATTTACTTTCCAAATCGATATCATCTAGAAACTCACATTTGGCAACTATATTCATACAATATCCAGACATACCTACGCTAAGAAAGGATTTTCAAAATTTTTAAAACGACTAGTGTATTCACAATTTATTTAGATATTTTTATTTAAGTCGTAGATTTATGTTTTGACAATATTTATTAAATTCGGCCATTAGAGCTCCTAACAAACAAAATATGAACGAATCTCCTTTTATAAATCTTTGCTATTGAAAAGTTTGATATCGTATTGTTTAAAACCTGTTCCAAATTTTTTGGTATTTTCATTTTCCTAACCAAAAAATAAAACCGACGTCTTGATATCACGTCTTCAGCCCATCCCATTCTAAATTCATGACTATCTGTGTAATAACACATACATACATACTCGTAAATACCCGTACGTGGATACTCATCAGAATAAAACGCAACATTCTGACGCGTACGAACTAGAAATAGAAATAGCTCAGTGGTTCATTGAGACAAAGCTTTTACAAAATTGCGAGGCTGAGGAAGCCTTTCACACAAAAAACACAAATAATTTTATCAGCGACCGCACGATGTATCAAGATAAATCGTCGACTGCGCCACGCTTCTCTAGGGATGCGAGTGGACTGAATCTACTCACGACCAGTGAGTCAACTCACACGGCTCGCCATTTCGACATCTTGTAAGTTCTACAGTTTCTGCACATTGTAAGAAATGTTTAGATATTTTTGTGATTTAATTGAAGTTTAGTAGAATTATCTAATGAAGTGTTTTGCTGTCTATAAAAAAAAGTTTCAAATTTTTAGCCAAGTGTCGGGCTATACTCCGCCTTTACCAATTAAAAAAAATATTATAATCAGACAATGCAGCCCACTCTTATGGGAAAGAGGATAAATATTCAAATTTCCAGAAAGAATATACCTATTGTAAATCCCAAGACATTTTTGGAACGTAGTAACGGCACTAGACGGAAAAAATGAAGACCAAAAGTGGTAACGACCGACACTTTTCGGCGTTCGCTTGTTTCTCTCTGTCTGTTGTTGGTCGTTGAGTTTTTGCTGGAAACTAACAGATGGCGCTGCTACGATGAAATACCGCTAATTATCCAGAGCCGACACCGTTACGAAGTAATACCTTGACTTATCAAGAGATGGCGCTGTTAATACATTGTATCATTGTGGATAACATTATATTTGTTATTAATAAAAAAATATTATTATAACTTAAAAAAAATATATTACAATTCCTTCACTAATTAATCGAAAGGAACTACGTTCCATCCGGGTGTCCCTTGACACCTCTCAAGTTTTTTTTGTAGGGTTTTCGCCTATCTTAATGTGTGAATTGTGTCCCACAATTTATTTATTATTATTAGTCATAAAAATGCCATAATGTTAGCATGAAGCATGACATAGATTAATTCTAATCGTGAAACGCCAAACGCTAGTTTCGCACAAGATGAACGTCCAAGTCCAATATATCTCGTGAAATGTGGGTATATCCAGTAATGGAATACCACTGCCTATCCCTCCGGGGATAAAAGGCGTGAGATTATAATATTATTATTATTATAATCATTTGTGTGTCAACTTTCCCAGCCCACGCCATCCCTACTCACACCGCATCGCCTGGAAATGTTCATATATAACGAAGCAGATAACTGAACTTTATAGAGGACACGACTACCGAAAAATATTGCTGCGCCCGTACTTTATTGGCGTGTTTCTCATAAATCACCGAGTATTATATCTTGGTGCGTCTCCTTCCTATCCGCGGCAGCATCGGTCTTTGCCGGGGTTTAGATCAACAATATTTTCCTATTCCGGAACGTTGTCCTTTCTAATGTATTGCTTTTCAATTTCTTATCTGTTACGTCTAACGGTCTTGACTAGATAACGATAATAGTGATATGCCATCGCTTTTGGTTGTTCTACTATTCTACTAAATATTTATATTTTTGTTACGAATAAACTCAAAACTACCTACTGGACCGATTTAAAAAATACTCGCACTATTATTTTGTTACAATATCCCTGAGTAACATAGGCTATATTTTACCCCGTATTCCCACGGGAACGGGAACTATTTATTTATTTATCGCTCTTCTTATTAGTGAAAACCACATCACAACCAGGTGCGTAGTTCATAATTTCACGCATTACAGACGAGAAATATGGTAAAGATTAAGAAAGTCATTTGAGTATAGACTAATAATTTATTTTTTTATTGGATTTTATTCGATATATTCAAATAAAATATATATCGAAATTAAACTTCAATCCGTCGATCCGTCGGATGGTTAAGGTTTTTTTTATTTATCAGGCTAGCTGTTAATATGTTTTCATTCAAAATTTGTGCTTTGATATTATAACACAAAACTAAATATACATTTTCGTTTATATAATAGATATTTTTCATAGTAGGCACTTCATAACTTACTTAGCAATCAACTACACGCATGCTGCAGCAATTAAATTAAAAAAAAGATCTTCAAAATGTAAAGCTTAGTATAACCTATCAAAACTAATAAGAAACAAGACAGATGAGCCCAGGAATCCCTTTTGTAGCAGAGAAGGATTTGAAATGAGAAAATGCCATTGAGCTCCGTGCGATTTTATAAGTGGCGAAGTATAAAATCCTATCGGGAAACTGTAATTGGGAGAGCAAGATAATGATATGTGATCAACTAGGGCTTAGGCGTCGTTTGTGTGCTCGGATTAAAAATACTTGGTTTTATGTAACTAGTTATGTCCGGCGATGGGCTCAACCTATCACGTTTAGGGGTTGAATATTCTGGTGAGACGTGGGTATATTCAGAAATGGAATACCTCTGCCTACCCCCGCGGGGATAAAAGGCGTGAGAGTGATCTTTGCTTCATTGATAACTTTATTTTGTTAGGTACCTTTCCCTGCAATTTCACCTGCGTAAGTACAGTTCCCTTTGAAGAATATCCCAAAAATTAAGCTTTTGATATTAGATATTTAATCAGTCAAGTATTTTTGAAGCCTGTTCATTATCAACAAACATGCAAAATATTTTCTCTTTATAATATTACTGTAGAATGAAAGTCGGACAAAAGATTTCTAAAATAACTTTTTTAGGTATTTGTCACACAAATCATAGAAAAAATATATTAAAAAACCTTTTGTGCCTTTTTATTAAATTTCAGACAGGTATTGCTTTAATTTAATGGTAACTGTTCTGTGTCTTTTGAAATTATAAAAGAATTTCGTCTCCTATTCATGTAGCCAATTCAAGTAAAATTTTACTTGTAGGAGACTGGCTGCAGGTAGGGCGATATTTTTACGGCGAGGGTGTTTTTTTTAAATCACGAACATAGTGAATGATTCTAATGTAGAATCATAAACGAAGTGAGAGGTTTAAAGTACGTAGCCGAAGGTAAAAAAATTTTTGAGACCGAATCATACACTCTGATTTTGATCTCTCTCTATGAGAAAAATAACTAGGAAAGCTCGAGCATTGAGAGTTTTTTCTGACAGTGTGGCACAACCATCGAACGCCATTCAGCCATGTCAGCCTTATGCGGCGAAAAATGGAACTAATGTTTTGTTGTACAAAAGTTTGATGTACCTAAACTACAGTTTCGCCAACCATGGCGGAATGAGGCAGAGTTATTACTATTATTCTGTGGCAGAGGTTAAGCAAAATTACAAAAAAATATGTTAATCTAATAACAATTGATTCTATTGGCTACCAGTCTCCATAAATAATTAAGGTGTTCTCTAGGGAGACCTTATGGAGACTGGTAGTGGTAGTGACTGCAACGAATTAACATGAGAGAGAAATAAAAATCATAGAAAAACTCTACTTTCACGACTTCTTGGTAAAATAACTGTATTAATAGATTAAGAGGAAAAAGGGTGTCGCTACATTCCTAGTACAGGAACGGAATGGAAATTACATAATATTCTTCAATACATTTCTTCCATTTTCAAATAATTATAAAAGTAACTATTTACATCATCTTTGTATTTTCCTCTTTTTATGTTTTAATATTGAAAATATTAATAAAGCTTGGCGCTCGCATGCAAGTTGGAAATTTGAAAAATGTCACTGAACTGGGAAGTAGTTCGGGAGTTCCCCGGGATTGAGTTACGTGTCACACACGCTAGCGACGAGGAATTATTTAATTTCGCAGGAATTTAAACTTACTGCTAGATTCTTTGGCAAATCTTGGGAGGAGGCAGCCCTGAATACAGGATGATGAGAAACCATGAAATAAATTCACTGACACTAGACTGAAAACAAAGGTTTTTTTTAGTAAATAAGGAAAAAAAACTCACGCCTTTTACCCCCGAGGGGGTAGGCATATGTATTCCATTTCTGGAAATACCCACTTTTCACGAGTATATTCGACTCCTAAACGTGACAGGTGGTGAGCCCATCGCCCGGACCGGGTCTGTTACACATGTCTCAGAATTAATTCTGGGACCTGCGGGGCTCCTCACGATGTTTTCCTTCACCGTCGAACTAGCCATTAATATGTAGGACGTAAGTTTTCATTAATCAGGTTATTAACATATCTCATGCATTGTGGTATAAAGATGTGCAATATAAAATGATTCTCTTTAATTTAACAAAATTGTATTTTCTCAAAAAGTTCAACGTAACAGAACAATAAAATATATTTTTTTAATAAATTAAATACATTTCTATTACAATAAATATATATCGGCAAACTGCAATAGGTACCCAGCTTTTAAAATATTTACTTCTTTTTTGTTTTCATTCATATTAAGTAAATAGTCTCGGTATGTTTTATTTTCTTGTTATAGGTTTCTTAAATACTACTTTTACTCTTAAATTACTTGCTATATACTTTTTAGACTCCCCAAGTAACTACTCTACCGAAAAACATAGTTCAAAATTATATCATCCATTTATTCTGTGATTCTTAGAATAATAAATTTATGAGCGAAGAGGGAAAGACGCCATTTGTTTTCGTAAAGCACAGCCAGGCAGACGTAAGAAATTTTTCTTCTGGGTAATTAAGTTGGCCGCACAAAAAAAGAAGATTTGAATTTATATTTTAATTTCTTGAAGCGTGTTTTGTTTTTATGTACATCCTTTATGTAAGGAAATGCACGTATGTGATAGTGAACAATTTGCAAAGTTATGCTTTGAGTGTCTGAGCAACTTGGATCACTCAAACTTCGCACATCGGAAGTTCTAGATTTCATTCATTGGATCCATATGAGGCAATATTTGAAAACGGATCTTTAAGCGCCTTTATTTTTTCAAATATATTGTGTTGTAATATGAGGTCTATCAAAGATGTTTTCTACTTAAATGGTTTAATCAATTCTGAAGAGGAAATTGTATTGCTAAATATTTTTCTTTCTAACAATTTCCTTTGTTATGCTCGGAGTTTATCTGAAGGATGGGATCCGAAACGAGGTTATCCGACAAAGAGCGAAGGTGGTCGAAAGAAAAGATTGTGCAAGCTGAAGTGGCAGTGGCACCGAAGAACCGACCGTTGGTGCAAACGAGTACTGGAGTGGAGACCACGTTTGGGTAAGTGCAGTGTAGGATGTCCTCCGGCAAGAAGGACGACTATCTGCAAAATGTAGTTGGGAAGGACTAAATGAGAGGTGCATCTCGGGAGAGACCTACGTCCACTGTGTTCAATAGTGGACTGCTGTAGAATGATGCTTATAATGATGATGATGATGATGACATTGTCTGTTAAAAAGTCAAAAATCATTTATTTTCTGTCAGTGTAAAAAAAAACTTAGAAAGGTCAATATTCTAATAACAAGGCACTCTAAAAACGTCCATGAATATTGGCTAAATGTAAACAGTAGCCCATCTTCACCGACTAGTTGCTGGTTCCAAATGCAGTACCCCGAGAAGAACCACCAATAAACTCAAGGGCTGCTCTTTCGTTCCAAACTATTTAAAAAAACATAATCATCATAAGCTGAATGATCTGAAAGGTTATAGTAGGTACTTATAATATACATAAGTACTTCCAATGTAGAGAAGTAGAAACATTTACATCAGATAAGCGAAATCTCATAATGATACATACTAGTAAAGTTTCTGTTGTAAAATAACTTTCAAAGAGAATAACATCACTTGAAGACAAATACGCATCTCATATTTACAAAGACTTCCCTCCCGAGGCCAACATAATTGCAAGGAAGGAAAATTGTGTAAGAATCCCGCATCCAGAAGTTAGTTGGAAGTTGGAGCGATTTATTGCATAATGCACCTCGGTAACAGGTCGTAGTTGTACAGAGTCAAGCGCTGAGTTAAGGCAGACTTTACAGATGCTTAAATTGTTTCAGAGCCGAGCTTGCCAAATTGCTAAATTAGAATCTGCAAAATTTTATGAAATTTCCTTTGAAGTTTTATGTCCGCTTGACATATCGAGGTCAATTCTGCGTATAAGTCTCACCTAAAATCTACAAGTAAATTAAGACTATTGTTTTTTATAGAGTAAGGAATTAATCTTAACAACTCACTAACAAAAGCTGATAGCTTATCGTAATATATTTCGATTACTAGCCAGCAAGAGGGATGCAAAAAATTAATCCACTTCGCTGGCGTTTGCTTTATTGTGGCACTAACTTGTCAGTGTCTATATAGGTATTTCTTTAGAGGATTGCATTGGATTGATTTCTTATTTAATTCAGACTGCTACAAGTTATAGATTGGAGATATGCAGCATTGCCTCCTCACTTAGACTTAAATGTAGTGCACTCAGGAGACGCATCCCACTAAACAAGTTTCATAAAGACTGCGGAATTTCATCATAATATTCAGATTTACAGTAAAAAAGTAGCATCTTGTTGTTCGCTTTGCCTCTGGTAGGTAATATTTGATTTAAGAACCGGACCCAGGGTTCCATACAAATTTGTACATGGATTTCTCCAACTGCAAATGTAAGGTATCATATTTATAATTTTAGTATTTTTTTCTTTATTTGTGCCTTGCTTCTTGCAAAATATCGTGATTCTAGGTCAACTGGAATTATAAATAGGTATAGGTCTAGATTTACTTACGAGTGTCAAAATATGGCTGTATTTTTGATTTAGTTGACTTAAACAGACAGACATACGAACAATGGTTTAAGGGTTCTTTTTATTCCTTTTGTGGGACTCTCAAAACTTATTGTACACGATGTTAGCAATTTGCATATCTTTGTTGTCATATTTCAAAATCTTTAGCTGTAAAACTGTAAAGAGAAAAGCGCTGCTCAGAATATATCATTGAATTAATTCGCTCTTTTTGTTTTCTAAATATTTCGCTCTCAAGATTCTTTCAATTTGAATTTTCGCTTTTAAAAACTTTGTGTAATAAAGAAGTCTCGTTACAAATAGCCTCATAATAGTGTCCAAAATTAAATTTCCAGTAAAACTCAACCAAATTGAAAGACCATTAACTAATGAGGGTAGCGAAGAGCGAGCTCTTGACAATTTGAGGGTCGAGCAACATTTTACCGGTCTCATTAGTAATTAAGGCTTTAATTCTACACAGCTCCAAAATTCGAGAAGGTCATTAAAACCAACATTATTGCTCATTGTCACTATAATTACTTTGTAATAAGGTCATTTCGGGACAAGACGTTTATTTGGCACTTTATTTTCATAATTTGCTTCTTCAAGTTAAATTAGGCCTGTCGTAATTTTGTTCAATGAAGATGGACGTGGCTATACTTCTTATTACAAAACTCCAAGGAGCAAGTTGAATCCGTTTTACCTAGTTTGTTACTAAATAACTGTGCTAGTAGTCCCACTATGTTATTGTTATATTTTTCATTGTTTAAATTTAGAAAAATAAAATTAGCGTTTATGATTAATGAGAAATAAAATAAAAAATGGTTGTGTAAATTTTTGTGAAAAGGAAAGATCTTCCTTTAAGCGAGGTGATCGTGCCTGCGGACCGCGGTCCAACGATTTGATGTTGGACAGTTGTATTTATACGAACTCATTAGAAAACTTCGATAGCGCGGTTTAGAGCTCGGCCGTTTATTGGCGCGTTCTATGTAGTATCGCTACAGTTCTAAAGAAGATGAAATGTTGTAAATGAAAGTTCCGCATTCTTCGATTGCAGCTCTATAACCCACGGTATAGCCGTGAAAAAAAAATCTTATTTTCGTGCTCTTTTATTTCGTTTCAGTTGAACGCCCAAACTGAAACCAAATAAAAGATCACGAAAATAAGATAAAAAAAATCCATGTAAAGTCAAGAGCACATGAAGCTTTACACTTGTAGTGCGAGTCTGACCTCTAAGGCTATTGAAATAAGAACGTTACAAAGTCCAACGTACTCTTGACTGTACAAGGCAACAAATAGATCGACAATTATAAAATTTATAAATCGCTACGTCCTCTTGTCGATCTAAATACGAAATATAATAATATAATAATAATAATAAAATAATCTCACGCCTTTTATTCCCGAGGGGGTAGGCAGAGGTATTCCATTACTGGATATACCCACATTTCACGAGATATATTGGACCCCTAAACGTGATAGGTGGTGAGCCCATCGCCGGACCGGGTCAGTTTACACATGTCTCAGAATTAATTCTGGGACCTGCGGGTTTCCTCACGATGTTTTCCTTCACCGTCGAGCTAGTGATAAATATGTAATATATGTGTAAACTCATTGGTACATGCCAGGATTCGAACCCGAGCCTCACCGATTTTCGGCCGGCTCTTTAACCGTTCGGGCTATCACTGCTCCTACGAAATCGGTACGAAAATCATTCGATATTTAATATCGAATGATTTTCGTACGGATTATATCACAAATCCCAACAACGGTCGATAACATCCCCTAAGAAAGAAGGAGGAGACCTACACATTTCGGCTGTCGAATGAATAGGATCATGACGCCGCCCTTATAATTCACCGGAGCTCGAGCGTCAAACGTGAACGATTCCGGATCGGTTTTTATTGGAATTTCGGCGAAGGTGCAAGTGGGAGGCGAACTGAGATTCTTTCTATATAAAAACAGCAATAATAGAAAACCGCTGTAAAAAATCCACTAAAAATACCACAAAATGTATGATTAAAGCATCTGTTAGAGGGCCACTAGCTAACATCATCAACCACTCAATAACTGAATATCTTTTTTACCGATTTAAAAAAAGAAGAGGTTCCCCTTCGTCTCAATTTGACTGTATTTTTTTAGTATTATTCGTTGAAGTACAATTAATTTATTCTTTTATTATTTATTGTTCATTCGTTATTCTTTAAAGTAACATACAGACAATCTTTGAGAGTTTTAGTAAACATAAATAAACAAGTTCATATTGTTATAAATAAGTGAATAAGTGTAGGGATCTATCGCAAATTATTTTACAAAACAAAAGAGCGTGATTCTCGCCTACAAACTGCATTGCAGTTTGGCAAGTGTAATTAAAAATTGTATTATATTTTTTTTTTTAAAAACTCACGCCTTTTATCCCCGAGGGGGTAGGCAGAGGTATTCCATTACTGGATATACCCATATTTCACGAGATACATTGGACCCCTAAACGTGATAAGTGGTGAGCCCATCGCCGGACCGGGTCTGTTTACACGTCATGTCTCAGAATTGATTCTGGGACCTTAAGTTTCCTCGCGATGTTTTCCTTCACCGTCGAGCTAGTGATAAATATGTAAGTAAGTTTTTGAAAAACTCATTGCTACATGCCAGGATTCGAACCCGAGCCTCACTGATTTTCGGCCGGCTGTTTATTATTTGTAAAACTAATAATAAATTAAAAAAAGTAGTTTGTTTTTAGAGTTCTATGTCATTTGATAATTCTTTTCGCCTATCGCCTGGACCACGGCAGTAGTTCAGCAGAGGCAGCCGCCCGGAAACGCGCCGTGTTGTCAATCCGATCCGGCTGATCTCTCGTTCCTCAAGTTTTCCGACTGACCGTAAAAAGGTAACGTAGATGGATTGCCTTCAGTGATTAGTGACGTGTCGGTGCTATATAATACCTACCTACATGTCGCTTATCGCTCAAGATAGTATGTTACAGGAATATTATCATTTATCAAATATCTTTAGATAACATAACATACTACTGTAATAATAATAATAATATATAATAATCTCACGCTTTTTATGCCCGAGGTTGTAGGCAGAGGTATACCATTTCTTGATATACTCAATTTTCACGAGAATATTCGACCCCTAAACGTGTTAGATGGTGAGAAAACCAAACCAGGGAGAATTAATTCTGAGGCATGTGTAACAGACCCACTCCGGCGATAGGCGCACCACCTATCACGTTTAGTTGTCGATTATACTTGTGAAAAGTGGATATTTCCAGAAATGGAATGCATCTGATGAGTGAGATTATTTATTATTATTTTAATATTAAGTTAGGATTAAGATTTGACAATGTAATTATCAAAATTGAAAAAGTATAAACGTATAACGTTAAATATTAAGCCGGTGGCAAGTCGCTTGGAAACTTATCCCACTGTATAGTGGAACGAACACTTTCCGGTAAATTAAAAAAGTTTCCTCTATCCCATTACACTTCCCGTTTAATAAGCGCGGTTCAGCCGAATCAAATATACATCCTTTTCGAAACTAGGGACGTGACATTGATTGAAAAAAATCTATTATTAAAAAATTGATTTTTCTCTTTTTAATAATAACGGATTTTGGTAAAATCGATTACTTTTGTTAAAAATAATCGATTATTAAAAATCGACTATACGAAAAAAAATACCGATTAAAATGAAAAATGACATTTTTTATATTCTTTATCCTTTTTACAAAAACTTTATGTTAGTGAACATTCTTCAAATTTCTCCATTCCTCACACAGATGGTGCTGTTTACAAAAATCTATCAAAACTTGTGAAAATATAATAGATTTATTAATAATTATTTTTATTTAAGAAATCAAATATTAAAAATCGATAATTTTTTCACATCTCTATTCGAAACGGAGTCCGACTGTGGCATTATGAAAATTTTATGTTTAAATTATGCGGAGTTACTACCACTTCCTACGTTTTTCTGACTAATGTTTAGGCTGGTAATTAAAAGAACTTTTAAAATTAATTGTGGCACGAACAATAGGGAGCTTGTATATATATAATATAATATAATAGTCTTGGGTGAGGGTTTCCGACACTTAATTTTGGGCTACATTGTTCTTAGGCGCTTATTTCCAGTTAATAAAATAAATACCTATATATGCTCATGCGTTTACCCCCTGGCGACCGGCAGAGGTATTCCACTCGTGGAAATATCATTTTTTTATAAGTACCTATAGGTAATAGCGACCCGCCCTAGCTTGGCTTCGATTTATTAAATACTGGCAGAGCCCCGCGGTTTCACCCGCGTCAGTCCCGTTCCCGTAGAAAAAAAAACTTTTTTGCATTAAAAAGTATCCTGTTTCCTTTCTCAGGCCTAAGACTCTATCTCTGTACCAAATTTCATTTAAATCGGTTCAGTAGTTTAAGTGTGATTGTGTAACAGACAGACACACAGAGTTACTTTCGTATTTATAAGATTATAAGTAAAATAAGTAATCACTATCACTATCACTACATAGTATAAAATACAAAGTCGCTTTCTCTGTCCCTATATCCCTATGTCCCTATGTCCCTTTGTATGCTTAAATCTTTAAAACTACTGAACGGATTTTAATGCGGTTTTTTTAAATAGGTAGAGTGATTCAAGAAGAATGTTTTAGTGTTAGCATTGCACCCGTGCGAAGTAGGGGCGGGTCGCTAGTTATGAGTTATAAGTAAAAAAAGTAAATAAGTAATAAGTATATATGTTCAAGTTACGGTTAAAGAGCCGGCCGAAAATCAGTGAGGCTCGGGTTCGAATCCTGGCATGTACCAATGCGTTTTTCAAAACTTACGTACATATTTATCACAAGCTCGACGGTGAAGGAAAACATTCGTGAGTAAACCCGCAGGTCTCAGAATTAATTCTGAGACATGTGTAAATAGACCCGGTCCGGCGATGGGCTCATCACCTATCACGTTTAGGGGTCCAAAGAATATCTCGTGAAAAGTGGGTATATCCAAAAATATAATACCTCTGCCTACCCCCTCGGGGATATAAAGCGTGAGATTATGTATGTATGTATGTATGTGACATATTTGAAATAGTATATTTTAAAAAGAAACAGTCTCGGTAGCTTCCATTCATGCGCAATCTACCTACAACCGCCATCTCCTACATACCTAGCAGTGTGAATAATTTTCTAGATTTTGTAAATTGCTTTAAACATGACTATATCTCAATTTATCTCGTGTATAACTACGGCTCTGGATACCTTATACGTCATATTTTTTCCAGACGGTGAAAAATATTAATGTACAGACACTGCTTCGTTACAGTTTCATTGTATGTGTTGATGTTCAAAGCATTCATATGATTTTATCTTTGAACACAATTTCAATTTGTGCCGCGCGGCCGAGTCATACTTCAAAGGCGAGACGGAACCCGTGCGGGTTGTTATAACCTCAGAAACATATTTAGAGATAAACCCGTTTCTATAAAAATGAAAATGTAGGTATTTATTTCCGTAGATAATTGCTAATTACACTTAGAAAAGTCAATCGTGTAATAATAAGGCACTTTGAACTTGTCCATGACGATTGGCTAAATGTAAACAGCAGCCCATCTCCACCGACTATATTAACGTAACCTGCCAGTCTTTCTATATGTCGTGCCAAGATCATAGAATTGAACATTTCATGAAATAGTCGACCATTTCATGAAATGGTTGTATACAATTTCATGAAATAGTCTAAACCTTTTTTTTTTTTATCCAGGGACCCAGGGGTGGCGGGAGTTATGTGGGGCTCTGCAGCCTAGTGCTGCCATGCCCACTAAAAACCCTGGTGTGTTCCTCCTCGCCATTCGGACCCAGCCATGGCACCGCGGTTGTGCATCCGCAGCTGGGTCACGGCCGCCCGCAATACCTTGCGGGGCCTCCTCAAGGGGGGGTCGAGCGAACCCCCCCTATCTCCGCTTAAGGCGCCCCGGAACACCAGGGGCGCTTTCCAGCACGGGACCTCTACGCGGGTGACGGATCCCCCGATCACGACCCACAGGTCCCCTCAGGGCGGTTGGTAGTAGGCGGCGTAGGCCCGCCTACGTCGCCCTGGTATGAAATAGTCTAACCTAACCTAACCAAATCATGAAGTGATCAATTCTACGATATGGCCACGACAGAATCCATATCCATACTTAACACCCTGATCTATTGATTAATTATAAATGCAATTTGTGTGCATGAACATGGTTGTTAACTTCGTGTCTGGTTGTTTAATATTTATTCAAGTATGTTTATCAGTTGTTTAGTAGCGATGGTACAGGCCGTGCCTAGTTCGGGACTAAATAGCCGTGTGTGAATTGTTTTAATTTTGCACAATTTAATTTTAATTTTATAAAGATAAAGCCTGAATGGCATCATTATTAAATAATAAATTTTTTTCATCCTTTTTTTCCGAGTAATTTATGTTAATTTGATAAAATATAATAAATATTTAGAGATAATATTTATTATATTTTTAAACTTATTTAATAATGATTAATTTAATTTATTATTTCATTTGACAAAAATTGCCGGATAGGGGTGCTATTACACATGTCTAAGAATACACCGGTCAAAAGTGGGCCCTTCCATCAATTCTAGCCAAATACGTCACTTATCAACACGCTTATCATTTTATCATTTTCCTTTGTTTCCTAAATGCATCCCTACCTGGTGCTGGTCACCTGGTGCACCATTTGTTGCGTACGAAGCGCTTTTTAAAAAAATAAAAGAACGTCCCTTCGATTCTTAACTAGGGGAAACCCTGTATCTTAGAAGAACAGTGACCGGCCTATAGTTATACAAGTAATCAAAGATATTAAACTAAGGATGAGTTATATTCATACTGCGCGCGTTTGAAAATTGATCCGCTACGAGTGGCTACAACATTTACATTTACTTCTTAGCGTATTTATAGGATACAACAATGACGGGGAAAGATGATAGACAGCTATCTGTCAAGAGTTGCGCTTGAAATACGACTTGAAATACGATGCGACTAAATCAAATGTGGTTTATTAACTACATTTGTTGGCCTCATTTTCCGCGCTCTAGTAACATATCCACGTCTTTCTATATATAATATCTTTGCAAGTAATGGATAGAAGCTTAATACCTACCTACCTTTTCAAGATCTTTTATTATGCGCACCGCCAAAGAGTGGAACTATCTGCCGGCGTCTGTATTTCCAAATTCATATCATCAGCCTTTCGAACCGTATAGGCCCGTCTTCGCCTTCAGACTACTATGGGGACAAGAGTAGGTGAGCCCATCTACACTAATATTATTAAATTAAAATTTAAAAAATTAAAAATTGTTTATTTCCATTAAAAATAACAATCACTTTTAGAACAAGGGCTGGGACCTCCTAGTAAGCATAAATTATGCCTGTGTCAGGACGCCCCGCTCTTCCATAATAATTATGATGCGTCTTACAAAATTTATTATTTTAAATTATTACATTGTGGGTAAACAAGAAGGTTATGGGTAACAAATTAGAAATTAAGGTGTGTTAGTTTGTGGGGTGTGTGTGAGTGAGGGGGAATATGTGAGGGTGAGTGAGATTATAAAGAGGAAAGATTTGTATTTTTGTATGTTTGTGACGAATAAACTCAAAAAATAATAGACCGATTTAAAAAATCCTTTCACTAATTGAAAGCTATAATATCCCTGAGTAACATAGGCTATATTTTACTACCGTATTCAAACGTAAACGGGATCAAAAAATGCATTAATCAATATACCCACCTACCAGTAGTAGTTTTGGTTATACAACAAGTTAAATACTCATAAACATATACTCGGCGGTTAAAGGTTAGCAGGATGTAACGCGTATTTCAGAGGAAGATAAAAAAGGGCGGATGCGGCAAGGCTTTTGTCGCCGCATCGCATATTTCACCCAAATTGAAACCATGTTTAGAACATACAACACGTCACAGAATAAGCGCAATTCCTCATACACCCCAATTAGTATATAAATATTTTAAAAAATATGATACATTCGTACCTTTTTAGTTTTGTCTAGCCAAATTTCTTAAATAAAGACCAATAACGTCACATCATTTTTTTGATATCGTAAAACGAAACGTATATAAAAGTAAATGTCACTGTCACACACAAACAAAACAAAGATAAAACAACAAAACCAAAACTTAACGAAAACAACGAACAAAAAAAACTGAATTTTAACAAAGCGCGAGAAAACTAGGTTACATTCAGAAGCAAGCAGCAAACGAAAGTGTCGTAATCACAGATTATAAAGATTAGGTCGTTCGAGGAAGTCGCGGTTATAAGTGACTCTATGGTGACGTGCCGCATTTAGTAGTAACGTAGTCAATTCAACGCCATCTACAGAGTTCTTGCAAACTATGTTTTTTTTTTAATTCTCAAAAAGAAAACCTCTCATTAAACATTTCATGAAATGGTCGTATTTCATGAAATAGTCAACTGTCACTGATTGATCATTAAATGTTCAACGTTTAACGGTTTCTAGCACTATAAGTAGACTATCAAAATTTTCTATGTTTTGGCAAAACAGTACCTTGAAGTTAAATCAATACGGTTTGACACTGGTTGGTTGGATTTACCTATGTAGCCCTAAATTCAGTCATGCTAATTATCATTTCGAAAAGAATGATTACATATTAAAAATTGCTGAAATCGATGAATTAGTCGATACTGCACAAACTAATTTCAGGAATTGCGCTTATTGTATTACATATTGTATATAGGTAAACAAAATAAATTTGATAATAACAATAATAACAATAACAACATTATTTATTATAAATGGTGGGTATAAAAGGCGTGAGATTATATTATTATTATTATTATATTATTATAAATGGTGGGACACAATTTACACACGTTTATTCAGTCCCAAACTAGGCAGAGCCTGTACTATGGGTACTAAACAACTGATAAACATCCTTAAAATAAATATTAAACACCCAGACGCAAAGCCAGACATATTCATGCACACAAATGTTGACTACGCGACCTCCGACTCGACTCCGACAGAATTTTTCAAGCCACCCAAGGGTATCTGACATGGCTTAACGACTTCCATTGTGCGTAAACACAACATGGAGGACATTTTTTATCTGTAATTATTGTAAATCAATGTATATTTTCTTTGTAAATAAATGTTGTGTCATACGAAAACACGTTCTGGGGGTCGATTTTTGAATCTCACCAAGTGACAAATTCTCACCGATGTGAGTGATTTCCGAAAGTTCGTATTTTTGAAACTCATTGGTGACTTACATTTGTCATACCTATGATATCGATTTACGAGTGCCCCTACCCACTCGTAAATCGTAATTGAAATCACCATGTGATTGTTTTTGACAGTTGACGTATGTGACATCTGCCAAAAGTGCCAAAGTATGTTTTTCGGAAGAATTAGCAGCGGGGCTCGATTGTGATATTTTGTGATTGCGACGATTTATTGAAAACAGCGTGTGACTTTCAAAAATACGGCTTTTGGAAAATGGTGACATAAAAGTCATCGGTGATAATTTTAGTCACCGGTGATTTTGATATCACCAGTGAGATTCAAAAATCGCACTCCTGGTACAGTGGGTTTAAAACGTATCGCTTAGCCGAAACAGCCAATAAGGCATTAGCAAACTCAAATACATTAGAGACGTGTGCGAGAGTTCGCAACTCGCTATCAGGCGGGCCAATTAAATCGCGGAAGTCGAGTCACGTCGGGAATTAACGTCCGACGCGGTTCACTACGATACCTGTTTAGAGACTGTCGTTTGCCTGTTTCTATATATTACTAGCGGTTCTCCGCGGAGTTCCCTATCTCGTGGGAATCTTCTATCCTACTATTATTATAAACGAGAAAGTTTGTATGGATTTCTGGATGTCTGGATGGATGTTTGTTCCTCTTTCACGCAAAAAGTACTGAACGGATTTTAATGAAACTTTACAGTTATATAGCTTATACATCAAAATAACACATAGGCTATAATTTTTCAAGATAGTGTGTGAGTTTTTCAAAATATAACAAAAATTATCAAGTAAGTAAGTCGGAAAATAATCTGCCATCTGCGAGCTATTCTGGCGTACGCTGCAAAAACTGTGTCTACGGTAGACTCAAACGAAACGCACATCAAATTGAAGAGCGTAAAAAATAAGTCGATCTGAGTCGACAACTTATAGGCAGAAAATTCGGATTATCGAGTATTTTCAATATAAAAATGAATAAATTGCTATAAAATTAATGGCGTTGCTAAGTAAACATGTCAAAGTCATTAATGTGGCAATGGCAGATTTAGCAGAGATGTTTTCAAGAGAGGTTAAATGCTCTTTTTATGCCCGGTTCCTATATTTAGTTTATTTTAAAAATAAAGAAACGGCTTGAAAGATGATGATGAAGAGAAAACGGATTGAAAAAGGAATGCTGAGGTGGTTTAGTCACATCCGGTAAACATTTTCCTAGGCTGTTAGGAACTATAGCTATAGACTAAAACATAGAAATGAGGTATTTTTTTTTAAATTAGTGATATGCTAGAATTCAGTACTTTTTTCTTAAAAATAATTTTCGCCGTCCTTGATTTTTTAGAAGGTTCAAAACTAATCCCCGAGGGGTCGGCAGAGGTATTCCATTCCTAGAAATACCCAGTACCCTACCTACCTATATTTTTCAGACTCCTAAACGTGACAGGAAGTGATCCCACCACCGGACCAGGAAGCTGTTCCACATGCCACAAAATCGATTCGGGGACCTGCGGGTTTTACCATGTTTTTCTTCATCGTCGAGCTAGGGATAAATATTTACGTTAGTATTTGAAATACATACTCTTTGGTACAAACATTTCTCGCTAAAGTTGGCTTACTATCACTAATGTACACGTTAATAAGACACATTTTGCAAAAAGCTCGTTTTACATACACAGAATATTAAAACAACAGATATTAAGCAACGATCTTAGATAAAAGCAAAAAATAAGGATACGGTACTAGCTTCTAGCGTGGACCGCTTAAATTAGGTCCAAGGAACGTAATTCATTGCAGTCTCAATTGCGCCGGCTTTTCAACAGCACGCAATACTCGACGCGAATAAGCATAATGTAATTGAATGTTTAACCGCTATAAAATGCCTTCATGTGCCTTTATGAAGTGTACAAATAGCACTAAAACAAAAAAATAAAACCAATGTGCGCGTGTAGTTGTGTATTCCAACTGTCAATGATGCATTCTAATAATATACCGTGTCTTCCTTTTTTGCTTTATCTAAGGCAACTATCAAAACAAACGAAGCGTACAGCTTAGCTGCTAGTAGTCACTCTTAGTTAGCAATGATAGTCACTAAAACCACCAGGGTATTCTCACTGCTCGTTATCTGAGCTAATACACTGAAATATGGTCGGCGAATGTTGCTTGCTTCTACGTACAGGTGTGTCACTCAATGTCAGATTTGATTTACCCCCAGCGAGACTGGGAGCACTCTCGTAGCAGCCGTTGATACTACGAGTGTACGCTTGACCATGACAGCAAATAAATAAGCTGCAGTAAGGAAACTACTCCGCTTTCGGAGACAATTACCTGTACTCCTTTAGAACACGACCCTAGTCGTCACTCTTTTTTTTATTTCATTTTTGTTGGGTCCTAGGATGCTGAAATAATCGAATGAAATGACTAGTTACCAAAACATAAACTTACTTTTAAAGAATTCTTTTAAAAGTCGGTATTACAAATTTTAGAATTACGTGTAATAAAGTGTTATTGATATTTTTTTTAAGATGGCAGACGGTCCGCGACGTTTTACGAAATTAAATGCAAAACGTTACCACGTGTCTGTTGGCTTCGTGTCTGGGTGTTTAATATTTATTTAAGAATGTTTATCAGTTGTTTAGTACAAGCTCTGCCTAGTTTGGGACTGAATAACCGTGTGTGAATTGTGCCCCAGAATTTATTATTATTATTACTTCTCAACGTGGTACCCTCGATTGGGTCTGGCGCAGAATGTGCACTTCGCAAAATGAGCACTCGACAAAAAATGTGCATTTCGCAATTTTAATTAATTTTAAATACAAATCAGATCGTTTTCATTTTTTATTAAGCATTAGTTCATACCCTTGAAAAGTGCGCATTTTGCGAAGTGTGCATTTTGCGAAGTGCGCATTTTGCGAAGTGCGCATTTTGCGAAGTGCGCATTTTGCGAAGTGCACATTTTGCGAAGTGTTCATTATGAAAAGTGTCCCTTGTGAGAGTTGTGAGAAGTGCACATTTTGCGTTGAGTGCTCATTTTGCGAAGTGCACATTCTGCGTCAGACCCCCTCGATTGACTGCATAGCGAAAACCGCATAGAACCTGTTCTGGTGCGAGTCTGTGTGAGGGAGTCGTTTCAGACGTTTACACGTAGTTACCGTACTACCGCTTAATATTTACTGTGCCATAGTCGGTATCACAGTTAGAATACCATCCACATAAAACACATTGTTTCTGTGAATATTTGTAACGTTATTGTTGGTTTGAAATTCGACCTTATGTGTTTGTGGCAATGTTTTATGCATGTGGTTTTGATATTAATATACATTCTCAAACAGGCAACAGAGTTGAATCTTCGATTGCACCCGGGTGTAAAGTAAGGTAATATTGTATGTGTGTGAGTCTATTCTATTATCGCAGCGGTTTAACGGATTCTAAAGTAGGTACGATAAGTGCAGTGTCCTAGGGTTATTTTTTATTGGATTGTACCCAAATAAAGGTATTCAAACTTATTCTGTACCTATATAACTCAGCCGGGTCTCTGAGACTTTTAATAATATTTAAATAAATATCATCTTCAAGGCAATAATGATTTATTGGAAGCTTTTTAAATTATAATTTTTTTAACAATTTATTGTATGTGCTACCGAAACGAGTTTCGCGTAGATTCCGTTTCCGTAAAATATAGTCTTTGTTACTCAAGGATATTTTAGCTTCTTATCGGTGAAAGATTTTTTTAAATCCGTCCTGCAGTTTTAGAGTTTCAACGGAACAAATATACAAACATACAAATCTTTCGTCTTTATAAATTAGTAGAAGTATAGGTGATGACCTCGGTACAAATGCAGTTCAATCAACGATGTCTTCATTACCACTCCATTATTTTGTACATAGGTAGTTGATTCTCGAATTCCTAAATACTCGTTCAAACTTGTCCTCTCGTGATCGCACTAGTTGTTACCCTAAATCACTGAGCGTAAACTTTTTCTTTGCTCCGATAGTTTCTGAATTTACTGTATCCACAGTGACTGTAGTGCGGTGCTCGAAAGTTGCCCGCGATTGTTTCCCGTAACTCCCAACTCTGAGAGGAATCCATTACCACGGCCCACTGGCTCCACTATAAACATAATAATCGTTTAGTTAAGTATGTCGGGCCCTTTAGGATTAGGAGCCTTTATGAGCGGGCACTTATCTTACCTTAAAATAATGTACGTGGGTTCGTTGTTTACATCTTTAACAAGTTTTCGTTGAGTACTTCAGATTCATATTTGGAAATTTAAGTACGTAAACCGGGGTACTTTGAACCTCGGGATGATTTTGATTAAAACTTCCTGTTCACATAAAAATGCGAATTGCATAAAACGAAACGGTTTTTGGCAGTTTTTTTTTCGGAATTGGCAACACTAACGAACTGTCAAATCCTTTTCTGTAGGTGGGCCTGAGGTTGCTGCTTTAGATTACATTAAAAAAATGTAATTTTCCGATTTAGTTTTTTTTTCTTATTTTGAAATATTTTTGTGGTTACTTTCAAATGAAATGATGAAAAAGGTCGATCACGCTATTTTTATTTTTTATCTCAAAATCTATAAATGTTTTATTTTTCCTTTTAAACTTAATCGAATGAACTACTAAAACCGATTATTATATATTTTTTTAGTATTTTTAGAACCACTGGTTAAAAAATTATGGGCTATCAAACTTCAAAATTGATCAAAGAAACCCTGGTTTATCGGTACGTATGGTTTAAAATAAAAAAGTAATGTAACAGAGTACTAAAATACTGCGTACGTAATGTTGAAGATAATATGGTAATATTGAAGAATATTTCTGATGGCATCCTTTTTCATTGAATGATAACGTGATGTTACATCTCAATCGTGTGATACTCGTCGGTGGAGATGGGCTGCTGTTTACATTTAGCCAATCTTCATGGATGAGTTTAGAGTGCCTTGTTATTAGACTATTGACTTTTGTAAGTGTTTTTTCAATACCTACAAAAAAGAAATCATTTTGTATTTTTATATTTGTATTAGATTTTTTATCATTATGATTTTATTTACTGTAAAGACCCCAGTAAAGACTATAAGACTATGTTTTCAAGCATAGGCATAAATCCCTTATTTTCTCAAAATTCCGTTGAATTCTCTGAGTTCAGTTCAAAAGCCATTGTATATGAAATTCAATTTTAGCATGTAACAATACTTTCTATTTGCAGTTTTAATAATGAGGTTACATTTGTGGTTGCTCCTGAATTACAATAAAGGCCCATTATTCTCCCCTTCTATTCCCATTTCCCGCAAACCCAGTAATTCATGCATAGAAAATTACGACCCCGCAATAAATTAACCGCAGCAAATACGATGCCACTATCACCTCGAACACTCGTAAACGGCTCTTTAAAATCCACGCAAATACATGTACCATGTATAAACGGAAATGATACGCTGGGTCCTTTTTCAAAGGTTTACTCCTGTTGTCACAGAAAGTTTTTAAAGACTCCAAATAGTCAAAAACTTACGTAATATCAGTAAAAGTTCTGCCTGATACACCTTAGTGTAATTTTTGTGAACTGCAATTTTTTCCCACCCCGTGGCATCGAAGCCAAGCTCTCTTATATAGTAAAAATGATAAAATAATTACAATAACCACTCTAAAGAGTAAAGAAACCGACTTCAATCTTCAACTTATATGGTTTTCTCATGGATGCCGTTGTCAGAACTGGACGAAATTTAAATGGGACCAATCTGGAAGCACCAGCTTAAAATAAAAAAAGAATCATCCAAATCGGTTCACCCAGTCGAAAGTTCTGATGTAACAAACATTAAAAAAAATACAAACGAATTGATAATCTCCTCCTTTTTGAAGTCGGTTAAAAAAGTGTTTCTTTCATATTTATGACCATTTTGGGTCGGTGAATGGATCGGAATGGAAAAAACTTTAATTAGGGGCAGGGTAATAAAAAACTTGAACATTCAAGCGACAATTCTTCCAAATGTATCAGGCGTAGCGTTTGTCGACAGTACATATTTCTCACTAGGTCGATGTTGAAGGAAAACATAGTGAGGTACCAAAATTGATTTAGAAGCATGTGTAACATCGACCCAGTCTGGCGATGGCTTCCACCTGGCACGTTAATCCGTGTCAGAAAGTTTCGCGCGTTATAGTAAGTTGTTAAAAAGTAATATAATAATAATAAATAATAATAATATGGAGGAGCGCAGTTGGGATGCTCCTCCATCATGAAAAGGGTAGATCTTCCGCCAGGCGAGGTGATCGTGCCTGGGGACCGCGGCCCAACGGTTGATGTTGGACAGTTGTATTTATACAAACTCATTAGAAAACTCCGATAGCGCGGTTTAGAACTCAGCCGTCTATTGGCGCGTTCTATGTAACTCGGCCTTCTATTGGCGCGTTCTATTTAGTGTCGCTACAATAATATAATCTCACGCCTTTTTTATCCCCGAGGGGGTAGGCAGAGGTATAATAGAGAGAGGTGTAAGGTTAAAAAGTAATGTACGCTATATTAAAAAAAATGTAAAGTGGAGGATCGCGGTATCCCATAGATTAAAATAAATCGCATTATACCTCCATTTTCAGATATACCAACTTTTCACGAGATATTCTTTGGACCCTAAACGTGATAAGTGGTGAGCCCATCGCTGGACCGGGTCTGTTTACCCATGTCTCAGAATTAATTCTGGAACTTGCGGGTTTCCTCACGATGTTTTCCTTCACCGTCGAGCTAGTGATAAATATGTACGTAAGTTTTGAAAAACTCATTGGTACAGGATTCGTACCAGAGCCTCACTGATTTTCATCATGTGAAGTAGGTTCTTTAACCGTAAGACTATCACTGCTGTTTCAATTTCATTGATTCATTCTGAAAGCAATTTCTTTCGCATAACTGTTGTGATGTATTTTAGGTTTCATAAAAAGTAAATGATTGCGTATTCCAGGAATTGTATAGTCTGCTATACTCGTATTCCAGAATTTAAATGGAAGGTTTTGGATAGAAAAGCCTAATGTTGTTTTTTTCCTGGAATTCCTTACCTTTCATGTAGTTCCACAAATATATTGGACATGATTCTAGCTGAAGGCTCTTGATAATATTTAAGGACCCTCATTTATTGAAGATAGACATCGTAAATGGATTTTTCCACAAATACTAATTGTGTAAGATGTTGTAAAATATAGTCTTGCGACTAGATTTACTGGACAGACATGAGATTAAAAGAGCTGCCCTTGAGTTTCTTGCTGGTTCTTCTCGGGGTACTGCATTTGGAACAAGCAACTCAGGTGTTGATGGGCTGCTGATTACATTTAGCCAATCTTAATGGACGAGTTAAGTGTGCCTTGTTATTAGACTATTGACTGTTCTAAGTTTAATGCTTATTACCTACAGAATAAAATACATTTTCATTTCATTATCACTCGCCTGTAGAGTAGGCGTGCGCGCTAGAGGCAAATATTTATACCTAAACTGCGAAGTCGGACAGGTCTGGTTATTATAAGAATTTAAGAACAAACTCACAGCTTAAAACTGCAGTGAGTATAAAAGAAACTTTCCATTTGAATCAGCCTTTTCCAACGAGTTTGCACTACTCATGTGTGCTGACACTGAACAATTTACACGGCACGGAAAATAGCCGTGTAACACTGTCTAGTGTTATACGGCTATTTTCCTCCTGGACCTGGACGAACGTCTGAAAATAGAAAGAGTTTATTTTGGAATTTCCTACAGGAAGATAGCGCCTTTGTAATATGGTTGTTGACTATATTTGATATCGAAAACACATTTACAGATGTATATAGATTTTCGTTTTACAATTATAACGGATCTACAATATTATGAAAAAAAGGAAATAGTTTTTGTATGTTTGTTTGTAATGAATAAGCTCGTAAATAACTGGATAGATTTTTTAAATACTTTCATATATCATATATTATCATAGAACTCTATAGAGTAAAAAACCGACTTCAACTTAAATGGTTTTTTCATGGATGCCACTGTCAGAACTTTGACCCAATTTTGAAGCATCAGGTTTCAAATAAAAAAAAAAACCGGCCAAGTGCGAGTCGGACTCGCGCACCGAGGGTTCCGTACAACCTTGCAAATTTATGGTTTTCGTAATTTTTCCTTTATCTATGCTATAAGACGTTGCTTCGTACCAAATTTCAAGATTCTGAGTTCACGGGAAGCACCCTGTAGGTTTTGATTCCCTTGCAAGTGTCGAAAATTTGCGGCATAAACGGCTGTATCTTTTGATTGCGTTGGCTTAGAAGTTTGATTTTTTCACAGCTTCAAGGGACAGTAGACCTGAGTAATTGATATAAATTTCAGCTTCATACCTCCACGCGTTCCTGAGAAAAAGGGTCTTGACAGACGGACGGACGGACGGACAACAAAGTGATCCTATAAGGGTTCCGTTTTTTCCTTTTGAGGTACGGAACCCTAAAAAGGATAATCAAAATCGGTTCACCCAGTCGAAAGTTCTGTGGTAACATAAAAAAAATTGTCGAATTGATAACCTCCTCCTTTTTTGAAGTCGGTTGAAAAGTTTCAACCGACTTCAAAAAACTTAGTTTGTCCAGGCACTCGATTACACTATTATTTGAAGATAAATTCTAATTAATGGTACACCTTTAACAAATTGAAAGCATGCAGATTTGATTTAGATATTTGCAACCCAAAAACCGTAATTTACTCTTTGGACTCAAGAATGAAGTTGCGAGAATCAATTGAAAGAACAAAAGCAAGTCTATAACTTTACGACAAAGATAGACGCTTCAGTGAATTTGAACTAGCTGATAATACAGTCTGGGCCGTATCAACTCAAAACAAAGTTTAAAATTCAGTGAAGCGTGCCCAAATACATGATAACTGTAACTAACACTTGTTATAAACTAAAAGCCTCCACCACAAGGCAATGGTCTTATATTCTATGAAGCCATTGAACTAATTGCTATACTTCTGACTTGATAGAACTGGGGGCCAATTCTACTAAATGTCAACGGTTAAGTTGGATAACAATGACATGGTCAGTCGATGGTGTTATTTGCTCTGAAAAGTGTCAAAATAAAACCATTGACTGTCCATTTACATCTCATTGTCATCCAACTATGACCGTTGACATTTAGTGGAATTGGCCCCCTGGTTAGAATAGCTTTAAAATATATGAGTATCTTGTGGCTAGCGAAAGTTACTGAACTGTTATAAGTAACTGCGTCGATGTAAAGTCAATGATAGTAGTTTGGTATATAATATTGCAAGTAAACTTAAACCACACTAAACTTCTAAGTTTCAAACACTATTCATTAGGATATAAAGTACCTATGTATTAGTTTATTTTATCAACATTTATAAGTATTAGGATTCACCGTAAGACGAATATTTTTATTATTTGCGGCCAATTCCACCAAATTATTTCTGCTTAGCCCGATGGATTAATGGTAAATAAAGCTTTTAGGCATTAAGATCGCAATTTTTACACTGTCTTGGTACATGAAGTTAAATAAATAAATATAAATAATTCAAAAACATTATGGGATTTTACACTATTCAACGATATTGAGTCATATTATCCGTTACATTACGACTTGATTATAAAATGATCATGATTGCTTTTGATGTATTTGAATATTCATATTATATGCCTATGTCTTCTATTTATATATACAAGGGGTAACAGAATAAGCACAAATCCTCATACACCCCAATTAGTAAATTAATATAAAAAAATATGATGCCTTCGTATTTTAGTTGTGGATAACCAAATTATGCAAATAAAGAGCAATAATAGTACGATTTCCATAAATAGCGCTAAATTCAGCTATGCTAATTCATTTTTGGGAAAAAATTTGCACATATTAAAAATTGCTGAAATCGATTAAGTAGTCGATACTGAACAACTAATTTGAGGAATTGCGCTTATTCTGTTATTGTTTTCTCGTATAATATAAAATAAGAAACTGAGTTGCAGATCGACTTATTAATCAATGCAGAGCCGAAACCGTAGGATCTATAATCATGATTTGCAATAAAGATTCTCTTATTGACGTGAGTGACCACTAAGAAGAAGATTTTGATTATTTCCACAGGAAGCAGAATAAACAACCATAGTAAAATCATCGGTGTGCAGCCAACTCTGAACGTACGGCTCCTGAGTCACGGCATAAATGAAAAACATTATCTTAATCGCCTTCAGGAAAAAAATAATGCTAATAAATTAGACATAATGGGAGTATTCCCGGGGCTCCCGTGCGACTCACGTGCGAATTACGGTCATTAAATCCCTCCCTTCACACCTACTTCACACAAAACTAAAACGGGGCTTTGAATAAACGACCGCCGTTATGTGACACCGCGCGACATGTGAGAATGAGACGGAACATTCTGAGTATATCTGTTTTGGTCACACTTGCATTTATTTGATTTTAACATGTTCCTGAGGTTTTGATCAAAA
This sequence comes from Ethmia dodecea, assembly GCA_963855545.1. NCBI lineage: Eukaryota > Metazoa > Arthropoda > Insecta > Lepidoptera > Depressariidae > Ethmia > Ethmia dodecea. The sequence goes on from OY979444.1 coordinate 404,685, forward strand.
TCCCTCCTTAAAAAATGCCACAGTTGTTACCCATCAAAATTATCTTGTCGAAAAAATCGGTGTTATTTGTTACAGGTTATCAAGATATTAGTCGAAATTAATTTTTCAAGGTCTTTGGCCTGTATTTCCTCTAATATGCCTTCTGAAACATAATTACGTAGATGCTCGTGAACGCCACTCACGTCACGCATTCGCTGACTGATCGTGCTCAACTCTGCTTAACCAGTGTAATCGTCGCAAAGAATAACATTTTGTTCCTTAGTAAATTCGCAAATTTCACTGCAAACTTCCTCTTCCGTATCAGACACCGAATAACATCTCGCCAAATAGAATTTCCATCGCAAAATGAAATTGTTTGGACCTCGAGTCATTTGTAAATTAATTCTGCGCCGGTGGCGAGATCTCGAACAAATCTCCAACTCTTCAATAGTTAATGCAGAAGCGGCGGACGGTTATTAAATCTCCTTGGAACTTTGCTGTTATTTCACGTCGTTGCCACTTGGGTCTTTTGATCAAATGCTAATATCGGAAGTCGATTTGTTGGGTTTATATTCGGTAAGATATTAGATATTGGTATTTCGATAAGCTTTTTTGGTTTTCAGGTTTTAAACTACTTATTATCTATGTTTGTAACTACTGTAAATCGTACCCAGAAAATAGACTAAAAAAAGTTCAAATCAATGGTATTAAATCAAAGGAATCACTTGTTGAAATAGGGGTCCCTCAAGGTTATATTCTTGGTCCCTTTTTATTTCTTGTATACATAAATAATGTTCCCTTCATGGTTGAAAGCTTGTCAACGATAGTGTTATTTGCTGACGATACTTCTCTTATTTTCAGACAATCTTGTGTTCTTGGCGAAGTAAATAGCGCTCTTCAACAGGGTCTCAATTGGTTCACTGCTTACAACCTAGTGCTAAATGCGAAAAAGACAAAATGTATGAAATTTATTGTTCCTAATGTAAAACATGTAGATAGTACGATCACATTGAATAATGACTGTTTAAATTTAATTGAGAATACAGTTTTCTTGGGAATAACTATAGACTTCAGTGGGAACCGCACATTTCAACCTTAGCGGGCAGACTCAGTTCGCCTGCTTATGCTGTTATAATAAATATAGACTGCTGCTTGAAAGCGTAACAACGCGTCACAGAATAAGCGAAATTCCTCATACATCTCAATAAATTATGATGCACTCGTACTTCAGTTTTGTCAAACCATTTTTTTAAATAGAGAGCAATAATAGTATGGTTTCCATAGGTAGGCCTAAGTTCAGTTACGCTAATTCAAAAAAAAATATTTAACACATTTAAAATAGCTGAAATCGATAAAGTAGTCGATACTGAACAAACTAATTTCAGGTACTTACTGCATTTTTTCTGTTACATATTGTATACTAGCGACCCGCCCCGGCTTCGCACGGGTACAATGCTAACACTAAAACCTTCCTCTTGAATCACTCTATCTAATAAAAAAAACCGCATCAAAATCCTTTGCGTAGTTTTAAAGATTTAAGCATATAAAAGGACATAGGGATATAGGCACAGAACAAGGGACTTTGTTTTATACTATGTAGTGAAGATCTTGTATTAAGCAAAGGAAAAGCAAATAACAAACTTTATTATGCTATCAACAGTCCTAAATTAAATTTATTTAACAACGACAAAGTAATAAGGGCGTTACGAAGTTAGGACAGACTGAGTTATTTAGACGCGTTCGTTACCTACAGAAATGGTCAAATTACTGATATTTTAGGTATCCGTAGACGTAATAATTACATTGCCTTTCAAATCATACGTTGATAAATAAATACATAAAATAGATATGCTAACGCCTTTAGCCCTGAGAGGGTCAGCACAGGTATTGCACTTCGAAAATACCTACATTTAGGAAAAACAGTTATCACTACATTCTACAAAACAAAGTCGTTTTCTCTGTCCCGATGTCCCTGTATCCCTATATATGCTTAAATCTTTAAAAACTACAAAACGGATTTTGATGCGTTTTTTTTAAAGATAGAGTGATTCAAGAGGAAGGTTTTAGTATCAGCATTGCACCCGTGCTAAGCCGGGGCGTTTCGCTCAGCTAGAAGTACAAGCACGCAAATAAGCAGGTTCAAATTCAGCATAAAGTTAACAATTCCACGAATCGATATTAACTTGATTAATTTATGTAGATGGAAGCGACGGGAACGAATTATGCGGGCCGCTATCCCAATATCGAATTAACTTGACATCCGAATTTGGCAGCGCAAGGACACTCAAGAGGTGAGCTGACACCGTTTTAAATTTATAATAATAACTAGCAGCGCCTGTAGAAATACGGGGATAAAATATAGCTTATGTTACTCCCAGATTTTCGTTGTGTTTACTCACAGTGGAAGTCGTTAAGCCATGTCAGATACCCTTGGGTGGCTTCAAAAATTGTGACTGTTAAGTGGCCACTAGCTTAACACCATCTCCCAATCCGCGGTGGGCTCGCGTGGGAGATTATAGCCCATACTTCCTCGTATGCGAGGAAAGACCCTTAGCTCAGCAGTGGGCTGTTACGGGTTGATGATGATGATGACTCCCAGATAATGTCGCTTTCCATAAAAGAAAGAATTTTCGAAATCGGTTTAGTCGTTTAGGAGTGAAAGCGTAACAAAGAAACAAAATTACTATAATAATATAATAGTTAGGATAGGATTAAAAAAATAAAATGGGACACAGGTAGGCAGAGGTATTATATTTTTTGATATAAGCACGGTTTATCAGGTGTTTTGGACCCATAAACGTGATAGGTGGTGAGCCCATCGCCGCACCGGGTCAATTACACATGCCTCAGAATAAACTCTGAGACGTGCGGTTTTCCGCACCTTCGAGTGTGATGCGAGTGATAAATATTATTGTAAGTTTTTGAAAAAATCATTGGTACATGTCCTAGTCAGGATTCGAAACCGAGTCTCATGAATGAGGAGCAGACTATCTTACCACAGGGTTCTCAGTGCTCTATCAATAAACAAACAATTTCATTTATCTTATGTAGTATATTCAATACTTACGTTAGTATTTCTATGCCATCCATTATTTTTCTTTCAGAATATTTTCGTGTTTTATGTTCACTTGAAACTCTTTTACGAAGTCATTTATGTATGACTACGAGCGAGCGGAACACTGCTTGCAAATACGTCTCATGAATTTCATGAACTACAAGAGTCGGTGGCTGCCACTTTGAAGACGTATGCATACTTAACATGTTTTTATATCGCCTCATACTTCTACACACGAGTTCCTTCGTTTATTGTTTTTCAAACAAGAAATGGGCTGCTGCTTACATTTAGCCAATCTCCATGGACGAGTTTAAAGTGCCTTGTTATTATGAATTATTGACGTTTCTAAGTGTATATTCCATACCTACAGAAAATAAATGAGTTTGAGTTTATCAACAGTAAGGGTCGCGACACATCTGCGCAACGTGTTCGGTGAACAACATACATTGACGTTTCACTTTAAAGATAAATGGATCAGCCACCCGCGTCAACCGTAATGTATGTTGTTTACCGAACCTTCGGCGCTGTACGTTCCGCAGATGTGTCGCGACCCTAAAATGATAGCACTTCTACTGAAGACTTCGTTCCGACATTCTGCTTATCTGTCATTTTGGAACATCTGACATTTTGCGATGGTTCCGGCTATAGCAATTGAATTGAATATAGCTATATATTTACATCACTACATAGTATAAAACAAAGTCGCTTACCGCTGTCTGTCACTATGTATGCTTAGATCTTTAAAACTAGGCAACAAAGTCAACGTCAAAGTCAAAGTCAATGAAGCAGTTTCTTTTAAAGATAGAGTAATTCAAAAGGAAGCTTTCACTATCTGCATTGCACCCGTGCGAAGCCATGGCGGATCGCTAGTTATTATAATGTCGTGTCTAATAAATTTATTTTCTTTCTTTCTTTCTATAATAAAATGCAGTCACATTTTTCAGACAACAACAACCATAGCTATATCTTTACACCCGCATGTTTCTGTTCCCATGGGAATACGTCAATAAAATATAGCCTATGTTACTCGGGAATCTTCTAGCTTTCCATTGGTGAAATAATTTTTAAAATCGGTAAAGTAGTTTTTGAGTCTATTCGTAAAAAACACACCAAAATACAAATCTTTTCTCTTTATAATGTTAAAAAATAAATAAAATAAAAAATAAATAATCTCACGCCTTTCATCCCCGAGGGGGTAGGCAGAGGTATTCCATTACTGGATATACCCACATTTCACGAGATGCATTGGACCCTTAACGTGATAGGTGGTGAGCCCATCGCCGGACCGGGTCTATTTACACATGTCTCAGAATTAATTCTGGGATCTGCGGGTTTCCTCACGATGTTTTCCTTCACCGTCGAGCTAGTGATAAATATGTACGTAAGTTTTTTGAAAAACTCATTGGTACATGCCAGGAATTTATAATGTTAACTTACTAGTATAGGTATAGATAAAATGAAGACGCTTTCCACGTCGGCTCGCTTAGTTTTTTAAACTACCCAACGGATTTTGATACGGTTACCATCTATAGACAGATAAGAAGGTTTATATCTGAAATACATGCACATTGTAGTAGAATAAATCCAATAATTTCAAATATTTGTAATGTGATGTCGTAAAAATTATGTTTTTGTGCGCTTAAACCAAAGCGAAGGCGGGTCGGTAGTTACCAATCTATAACAAACATTATTCTGTTTGTATTTACAATTTTTCTCTTGGTAGTCCTAAAATCATAAATGAAAACGTTTTGAGGCCACACGCTGTTTTCATTTGCTAATAAAGATAAAACATGTTCACGTATTATTTCGCTGTAAGGGAAACATAAAAAAAAAAATATGTTAATTAAAGACCAACAAATCTGATTGCAAATAGAAGGCACATATTTTTTAAAGCGTTAGCTGTTTTCTGGTATAATCTAATAAAATTCCCGTAACATGTCACTACATAGTATAAAACAAAGTCGCTTTCTCTGTCCCTATATCCCTATGTATGCTTAAATCTTTAAAACTACGCAACGGATTTTGATGCGGTTTTTTTTAATAGATAGAGTGGTTCAAGAGGAAGGTTTTAGTGTTAGCATTGCACCCGTGCGAGGCCGGGGCGGGTCGCTAGTCTGAGATAAAATCTAAAAACACCTCATTGATCAAAAGCCAGCTAGAAGCGTCTGCCATATTGTTTTATCTATTTCAACACGAAGACTATTTCATAAAATCTATGAATATACAGAACAGCCTGTGCCTAGTTGAGAACTGAATAACCGTGGGTGAATTGTGTAGCACAATTTATTATTATTAATATAATTATTTAGACTACAAGCGCTGCCAAAGAAATCGACTCACATAACGTATATTACTATATTTCCTAAATTAATTAAAAAATAAAAGAAAGGCCCTACAAAAATGAAGGTGAATAAAAGAAAACAAGTGACGGTAGAACAATTTGGCGGAATTGTTACGGGTGGCCGTTTGTCGGAACAAAACACGGGCGGACGACACGGGCCTTAATTAGGCTGCATTTGATTGCTCCTCCCTTCATACGCTAAGGCTGCATTCACATTTCTCTGGCTTGGGTGCGGTATTTCATTAGAACCGTCGTCTAGAATTTGTAACAGAATAAGCGCAATTCCTGAAAATAGTTTGTTCAGTATCGACTACCAATTCGATTTCAGCAATTTTTTATATAAATGTTATCTTTTTCAGAAAAAACAATTAGCATAGCTGAATTTAGTGCTACCTATGGAAATTGAATTATTATTGCTGTTTATTTAGGACACATGGACACAACTAAAGTACGACGGCATCATATTTTTTTTATATTCATATACTAATTGGGGTGTAGGAGGAATTGCGTTTATTCTGTTACTCGTGGTATAATGTTTAGTTGTTTTTATGTTGGCTTAGGAGTGTTCTTGATATTAGGTGTTTTTTGTATACTGGATGATTTGGCGGTGACTGGGCGGTTGTAGGTATATAGAGTATAAATGGAAGCTACGAGCCTGTTTCTTTTTAAAATACTATTTCAAATATTTCAGTGTGTATTATTCACTACAATTGAGTAATGTATATTAGTTTAAGCAAGAAAAAATGTTTTTGAGGAAAAAAAATTTTTTTAAGTAACATTGCCAAATGAATCTATTACACTTACCTATCAAACCACATTTTTTTTTCAGACGGTAAAAAAAGTCACCTGTATAAAGATTTTGCTGTTTTATTTTTCAGTCATCGCAGAAACGCTCGTCACAGAAAAAGCGCGATTCCTCATACACCCCAATTAGTATATTAATATAAAAAAAATATGATGCGTTTGTACTTTAGATTTGTTTAACCTTTCCTAAATAAAGAGCAATCACAGTGCAGTTTCCATTGGTAGCCTTAAATTCAGTTACTCTAATTCTCTTTACGGAAAAATTTAACACATACAAGTATTAAAAATAACTGAAATTGATTAAGTAGTCGATACTGAACAAACTAATTTCAGGAATTGCGCTTATTCTGATACATTTTATCATGAGAACTTCTGCTATTAAAAATACGACACAAAATAGTTGTTACAGTTTTACTGTAGGAACAAGTAACTACAACAATAAACAATAGCTACATAGTACTATAATTGAACTATCAGTGGTATTTCAAGTACGTATTTTTTATATCTTTAATTTTGCATGAAGGAAGGTTTTAAGAAGAATCCTAAAGTATTTAAAAATAAATAATATATTACAGCGTACCTAAAGTAATGCATTGCATTTCGTTGAGTGAGTGAGGTAACCGGAGGCCTCAACCCCCCCCCTCCCCTCCTCTCCCCTCTCATCCTACTCCCACCTCAAGTTGCAGGTGTCCATTGGCGACGATAGTCACTTACCATCAGGTGACCCGTCTGCTCGTTTCCCCCCTTCTCTTATTAAGAAAAATATATACTTAAATTATAAAAAAGTGACAAATTGATTAGATACATGAGTTCAAATAATTATACTCCGTAAAATACAAAGAAATATAGCCTATTTTTACTTACTCAGCGATAAAAAACTTTTCCTTATTAACTAAGAGTGCTTTTTAAAGCTTGGGTCCCACGGTCCGTAAAATCGCGGATGCACGCAGAGCAGCTCGCACGACGCACCGTGGGACCGGCCTCGTCCGTGATAGCACAGAACGTCTGTGGCGGTGCGCCCGTATCCATCGTGAGTCGGTAACTTCAAAGGTGCGCTCTTCTCTCTCTTTCTTTCGCTTTGCATTATGACAACATAAAAACATCTACACACACCGACACGCACCGTTGGACCGGCCCTGCCTGTGGTGCGTCGCCGTCCGTGCTCGTCGGCTGAGTGTAGCTGATCCGTAGAATAGCGGACCGTGGGACCCCAGCTTAAGGGATAATTGAAAATTGCTGTAACAGGATTGCCATTCATAGCATTCTCAGAAAATACTAATCAGCAGAAATATTATTCTACTAGCGGATGCCCAGCGGCGTTGCCCGCGCGGATTCCGTTTATTCCCGTTCCCGTGGGAATTTCCTAAAATCCTTTCATAGTGGTTGCCTACGACATATTTAAGACACCTACATAGTACCATATTTCAAATAGCGGGTGCCCAGCGGCGTTTTCCCGCTTGGATTTAGTTTATTCCCGTTCCCGTGGGAATTTCCAAAAATCCCTTTATACCAATTTTCTATGACATATCAGACACCTCCATACCATTTTTCAAGTTTCTAGGTGTTATCGTTTCGGAGTAGTACGTATTTCTCTTTTTAACCAGTTTTTATATTTTCCCGTGGGAATGAGATATTTTCCTGGAATAAAAAGTACCCTAGATGTTGACCCGGGTACTCAGTTATCTCCATATCAAATTTCATCAAAATCCGTCCAGTAGTTTTTGAGTGATGCGTGCACAACCAGACAGACAGACAGACAGACAGACAGACAGACAAAAATTCCAAAAATTGGTGTTTCGGTATCTATATCGATAACTATATACACTACCGTTAAAATTTTCAAAAAATATTTAATGTACAGACACGGCCCCGTTAGAGTTTTATTATATGTATATAGATATAGATATTTACATTAAAAGTGCAGTTCTCTGACAAAGTTTACGGAGCAATGATTTAATTAAGAATGTCAAGATGTTATAAAAACAATAATTTTGATGCTGACAGTAGCAGAAAAATGAGGTAGTTGAATACTCTGATACAGATGCTATCACAGAAGCATGCTACCTGTGTTGACGGTGTGCTTTGTAGAATATCTGAACGTATTTTTTTATTAGCATACTACTTAATAAGGCAATCATATAGAAAGAAAGAACTCGTTATTTGCAGAAATACAGTAAACTTAAATCAAAGAAAATGTGTTTTTGTTATCTATACTTATACTTGTTTTGTTGTTTGTTACGAATAAACTCAAAAACTCCTGCACTGATTTTAAAAATTCTTTCACAAATTAAAAGCTAGAATATCCCTGAGTAATATAGGCTATATTTTATTCCCATATTCCCATGGGAATTTGAACTACGCGGATGCAACCGCGCAGAACCGCTAGTATTTGATATGTTTATTAAGACAATGTTATGCCCATAACAATAATAACAGGCTTGGTCAATATCTTAATATTATGAAAATCTATGTTTTTTTTTTTAAATTAGGATGCTCTTTAACCTGCTAATAAGTAGCGTGTATATAAGCTTTGGTCATAATAGTACATTATGATATAAGTGCGGTAGGTTGAAAATTACAGCCGAGGCGATATTGCTAGCCCGAGCCGTAGGCAAGCAGAGGCTGTAATTGTCAAAGCGCACGTATGTCATACGACGTTTTATAACACATTTGCGAGGAAATAAAATAAAACTCCGACTATGGTAAACGAATAAAAACAATACAGCGTTAAGAAAAAGCGCGCGGCGCGCATCATCGTTTTTTTTTAGGAAAAGGCACAAAAAACAGCCAGTACTTATTACTAATAAAGTAAAATAATATTTTTGTGTTTTTGTTACAGATTGGTTGTAATTTACTGTCAAAATTAATTAAATTAAATAATTATGTACATAAATATTTCTTTAATATATTTTATTTCCCAAAGTTAATTTTAATCATAAAATGTTGACAACTTTTTTGACATAAAAACTCTTTGCTGAGATTTTAAAAAGTACCGTTCGTTTTAAGACGGAGCATCTTGATAAACCGTGCGTTTTACTTTACACTTACCGCACTTGGGCGTAATGAGATAGGTAACGATATTAAAATTGGTGAAATAAGACACCTTTTACGAGCAAATGTGTTATAAAAATACATTACTCAAGTGAATTTTCATTTACATAATCCATTCAGCACGATCTCATCTCTTTCCGTGGCAAGTGTGTGTACTCCCTCGTCGTCCCTGTTCGTTTCTCACGCTCCATCCATTCCCATAATACGAAAAAAATACATTTCACTTTATGGTTATTCATATGACACTGGCATGTATTAATTTTTCATTGCAACCTCTGGGGACCTTTTCATTTTAACTGGGCCTTTCTCAGTAATATGTCTGAAAGAAGATGAGTGATTGTGCCTCAGCTTACAGCCAAGTGTCTGACACGAGATTTATGATGAAGACGGCATTTTCCTCCAATCATTGTTGACTCAGGAACAAGTTCTCATCTAGTTTGATGACAAAACCTTATTCAAACTTAAACATATTATATAGGAAATATACAAAAAGTTTTGAGGGTATTCGTAGGTTATAGTTTATTTACGATCAACGGATCTTTCTCGGCTATCTTCCTCGAAACATTCGGTCAATTTAGGTTTATGTTAGGCAGTTTTGACAGTTTCATTTTGCAGTTGAAATTATTAATCAAGATTTATGAAGAGAGTAGTCCTGTTTATTTCCGTTCCCGTTGAAATTTTAGTCTTAGAACCAAAAATCAGATGCCCACTGGCATACGACAACAATATATACCTAATCATATTGTGTCTGCATCTTGATAACTTTAACCCATTTAGTTGACAGAAACAAAAAACATTTGACCTTGACATTTGCCTTTTCACCACAGGTGCACTGCCAGACGCCGCGAGGCCGCCGGCGTCCTCGTTGACACTTGACTGGGTTAGAGCCTAGTAAGTAAGGAGTATTTTTTTGCAAGAATTCATTTAGCAACAGTAGTAAGGAAACCGTTTAATATCCGAACAGTCCAATCAACTCATCGTACTGGAAAGTAGGAAATAACAAATCTTTCAAGCTAAATATCGAAGGAAATGATCCATTACAATTCGGGTACCTGCAAAAAGGTCCGTAGAAAGTCGTAATAGATTTGGAAGTATCTGCAAGGTTACAGCTTGAGGTAGAACATTCTCGAACCGTGTGTTTTGTGAATTGAACCGTCTCGACCCGCCCCAGAGCTATTTGGGTTACAGAGACAAATTATTATAGGCTTCAGGAGTGTCTAGGTGATTCAAGTCACAATGAATGGATAGTTTGGAATAAAATATTGTATTGTATTATGATATTAGAGTAGTTAGTAGTAAGTCCGCCTTTCTTGATTCATTCTTGGATTTGAATTCTGGAAAGGGCAGGTAACAATGAGTATTTTCAAAAACATACGTACTTTTATCATTATCTAGATTCTAGACGGTGAAGGACAACATCGTGAAACCCACAGTTCCCAAAATTAATTAAGAGGCATGTGTTCTCAGCTCCTGTTACATTTAGGAGTTAAAAAAAAAACAACAGGAAATTTGGTATTTTTATGAATGGAATACCCGAATTAACGCTTTTTGATTTAGCAATATTAGACAAACGACAATACGTGGATGGCGCCATTTTTGGTCCCAATTCATTTCGCAAACGTCAAACTGAACGTTAATTGGTATTTGGTACATAGAGGCTATTTGACGCTGTCGAATATTCAAAGTTTGTCTTAGATAGTAGGGCTACAGATATTAACTAAGATACCTATTGGATTTCGAAAGGCACTAATTGATTTTGAAACAGACACCGATATTGAAGGCGAATTATGTTCCTTTATTGAACAGATGAGTGCGCGTCACACACGGTGAAGATAATATAAAATATATATTATCTTAGAGCATATTTTAGAATATCGCTCACCATAGAAATCCTATGAACCATCACACACGACGAAGTTAATTTATATTTTATCTTCAGTATCTTAAGATACCGAGCGAATCCGCAAATATGGAAATATATATTTCGTATCTTAATATGTTATCTTAAGATACGAAATATACACATCTTAATATAAATACATGGTGTTTTTGTGTCGGGCTAACTTCGCACGAAAGCTGTTGCCTTCTCTGTCTACCTAAGCTAGTTTACTACGCTGTAGACTGACAGATATTCATATAGGTTAAATTCGCCGCAGGTTTTTCTCTTTATGTGAGGCTCTATCCATTTTTTTTTCCTTTTGGAATGTGCTACTGCAATCTGCATTTCACATTATATAACAGAATCATCGTCTGAGGAGCTGTCTAACAAATCAAAAAGTAAGGCAGTATCACTCATAGTCAATCACCCTGTATATAGAACTCTAACAAGGAATACGTGTGGCACCAACGCAGACTCCTAAGGAAATGAACAGGTTTTTTAATATTATCGTATCTTAGCCGTGTGTGATAACCTAAGATACTATAATATTTTATATTAGGGCATCTTAAGATAAAATATTATAGCATCTTCACCGTGTGTGACGCGCTTAAGGAAAATTAGTTTGAATATTTCACTAACCAATATTGGGATTTAAGTAGAAAGAAGAATTCAAAGGATTATTTAGTGTAGTAGTATTTGCATAGCAAAACAAAACTACAAACTTACAGAATAAATAAATTAAAGCTTTTTTAAAATTAAGTAAGTATAAATTTTAATTATGATGATACTGATCTTAACAGAAATGTATCTGCATTTAAATATTCATTAATAAAAGGTCTAATTAAAATTTAATATGTAAACAAACCATAGTCTAATAATTAAATTACTGTTTCGTCACATTGACGATTTATGTGGTTGCCATTATTGCTATCAAAGTAGTATTTTACTGTAAGGCTATGATAGTCTTGCTATCTTGATATTGATAATAAAGAAAGTAAGTGCAAATAAGACAGGTATAAGGTATTCCGTTCTCTAACGAAAAGATTAACTGGATTATGGGACAAAATAAACTTTTCCAAGGGATTGCCGGCCTGAACTTATATGATATTAATATCAACTTGATACTTTGAGTATGGTTTAATACTCAAAGACTTGATACCTCCACGAGTTCCTAATAAAAAGGGTCTTGACATAAAGACAGACGAACAACGAAGTGATCCTTTAAAGTGTCCTTTATCATTACGGAACCTCACAAATGTCTTATGATCCCACTAAACTCTGACTGACTACAAATTAAATCACAAAGAAACTTGAATTAAAAAAATAATTCCCGACCTAAACGGAAAGACAAATGAAACTCAATAGACATTGCTCCAGGAAAACGTGGCGTTTCCTGGACATGAATTAATTAGTTGAGGAAAAAAAGGAAGCGTCAAGGAGGTACCAGGCCATCATGAATTCCCGGCGCTTCTTCGGAATTTATCGCGCAGGTGCAATAAATAAGCACCTCACGCCATTAGGTCCAGATAAGTCTGCTTTATTGTAATTTTATGCAGCGCGTTAACTGCTGGGATGCATGGGGCTTAGATTAATTACTGGTGACTCGAATGTCTTTTGCGAATTCTTGGGTCACTATTGTAGTTTTGTTTCTTGCGAGGTTCTTGTTTCGGCTGATTCTGTGTTGGGATCTTCCTTTATACTTATATCTAACAAAAGTTCCGTTCTTCTAGAAAAAATATTTTAAGCTTTCTATTGGTGAAATAATTTTAAAAATTAAATAAAAACCTCCGGACAAAAGGAGATACCGAGTATAGAAGTTTTGAGGATACTTTCCAAAATTGTTTCATAAATGACTACTTACATTGCAATTTTATTATTAGGTACCTATGTGACGATTTTCAAGTTTTTAGGTGCTGTAGTTTCAGAGATATTGAGTGAGTTTCACTTTGATAATATGCAGATATTCATCTGACAACTTAATATTGTTTTATATAACAAAAATCCAAAAATGGTATCACTATAAAAATAACTCTGTAGCGACACTACAAAGAACGCGCCAATAGACGGCCGAGTTCTAAACCGCTCTATCGAAGTTTTCTAATGAGTTTGTATAAATACAACTGTCCAACATCCAGCGTTATATAGCGGTCCCCTGCGGAATATCTTTCCTTTTCACGATTTAGGAGCATTCCCCCTTCGCTCCTCCATAATTTCTTCTTCAAAATCTCTTGCATTTTGTTATTTTTAAAACGGAGTCTCGTCTGTACCTATCTGTGTGATAGACACAAACCAATCAGTATCTTGTCGCCTCGTGTTTATAACCAGTTTGTTATTCAAGTCTAGAAATCTAATATCAGTATTCAAACCATGGTCTGAGATCGCAACAGTCGCAAAGGTTTAACATTAGATCGATTATTCTGGAATCACGTCTCTGCTACGACGCTATACGTCGACGATAACTGAGTTGCAGTTACAATCAGGGGAGTTAGCATCACTAATGTTGAGTACTAACGCAAGTTCCCGTTGTTAGATGTTATGATCTTTGACTTATGAATATGTGATTATCTTGTACAGACTTGGAACAGTGACAGACCAGTGGTTAAAGAGCCCGTTTTTCACGAATTTTATTCCCGAATGGGTAATACCCATAGATTTAGTATACTAAATAGATTTAGTATACTAAATAGATTTAGTATACTAAATAGATGTAGTATACTAGGGTAAATTTTCGAGCGTACTTTTTTAGGCGTCCTATGCCCTTTATAAAGAAACTATAATTCAAAACAGACTAAACACATGCTTTTTTGGAAATATACCTCGTAGCTTAACCATATATATAAACCAATTAGAATTAATATTAAAAACTTAAAAGATATTCCACGTTGAATAATCCGACTTGTAAGGCGGCCTACCTCTGGGAGGCTTGTCCCACTTCAAATTGCGCTCAGAAAACGACTCACTATAACACGAAATTTTAACGTATATTTTATCAAAATATCTCATTTTAAAGATATTTACTTCATTTCATATTCAAAATCACAAAAACTTTACTAACTATTGAATATAAATACTGAGAAGCTAATATGTTTTTGTCCCGCGTAAAACTGCTCTTTTGATGCTCGCATTTGACTTCTTGTGTCATATTATTCAAGCAATTTCACGCCAAATTTTTGTATCGGACCACCCAAGAGTTTGTCGGACCCCAACTTGTGTGTAGAGAGGATGGCGTATACGCAAGTTTTTACATGTTCCCGAGGTAAGTTTCTCCTGAAATGTGTTTTGGTCACCGTGAGCGGCCAGTTCGGTGGCATGTTTTAGATAATGAACAGAGTGATGTATTGTATCGTCAAGTTAGTATGTTGTGGATAATTACCTCGATATTACGACCTGCCAATATCTTCCAAGTTAATTAGGTAGTTGGGTAATTATCATGAAAAAAACCATTTGGTAGTCATTTCGGTGGCGTCATTGCAGTGGCACAGTGGGCCACCAGAATGACGAATGAGCCACCGTAATGATGAATGCCTGTATAATCCATACTATTACTAATAATATATTAAGACATAGTACTTGTTTTTTATATATTATTACTGTGGTGTAAGTATTTTACCGTGATAATAGCATTTAGTAAAATTTACGTACTATCTAGGTATAACTGTTGTAACCCTATAAGGCTACATATATTAAAGAAATAAACAATATACTAATGTTTTTGGCACCAAAAAAGTTGATTACTAAAAAATAAAACATGTTGTTACATAATATCGCTGTTTTATTTGAAATATTTAAGAAAATGTCATTACGGTGGCGCAAAAATTTAAAAAAATATATTTCTCCGAAAGTACTGTTTCCAAGGGCGCCTCACAAATTATTAGATTCACAGCATCTTAATCTATAATCTAAAGCATTTAGTTTAGGTGAAATATGAGAAAAAAAATTCGCCACCGCAATGACGGAAAAAAGCCCGCTTTGAAAATTTACCCACTAAATCTATGGTAATACCCAATATTTAGGTACTAGTATATTTTTGGACCCTTAAAAGTGACAGTTGGTGTGTCTGACGCCACATATGGTTTCTTTACGTTGTTTCCTTCAAACATTGACATCTCAATCAATTCTGAAATTTCAAAAACATTTCTAATGATTTCATATGCCCTTGAGTTTCTTGCTGGTACTCGGGGTACTGCATTTGGAACCAGCAATTCGTGGAGATGGGCTGCTGTTGGATGTTGGATGCTGATGGATTTAGCCAATCTTCATAGACGAGTTTAGAGTGCCTTGTAATTAGACTATTGACCTTTCTAAGTGTACTTTTAGTACCTAAAGAAAAAATGTATTTTTTTTCATATCTATACAAAAAGATAGCTTCTCTTTAGGTACCAACTATTATGATAAACTAACTTATAGAATAGATATTAAATGTATTATTAAGATACACAAGATATGAAGGATCAAAGCAAGCCTCTACAAACCCAATTGGAAGATGTTACAGTTCCGAAAGTCACAACTATCTGTGATACTGTTAAACCAACTACTTACGGATCTCATGTTGAATTACTAATCACTTGATAATGACTTAGGAACTGTGATAGCGAGAAACTATGTGGCCAATAAATCAATGTCAAAATATGTCTAAAGATGATTATAATAAGACTCCTATTCCCATAATTATTTGTATAGTTTATAAGGATAACTTTGAATTTAACAGTCAAATAGATTGACTTAGAATTATTTATCTATAGTTACAAAATAAATAATTAATAGTAGTTGAAGACAACTAAAAAACACAAAACGCGCGTGGTGTACGCATCGCTATTGAGGAGTTCCATTGTTCACCTCTCGGCTCCATCATCAGAAATATTTACTAGCCGTTCCGCGCGGTTTCCCAGCGTAGTTCCCGTTCCCGTGGGAACACGGTAATAAAATATAGCCTATGTGTTATTTCGATGTATAAGTTATTTAACTGTAGAGTTTCATAAAAATCCTTACAGTAGTTTTTGCGTGAAAGAGGAAGAAACATCCATACATACAAATTTTCGCGTTTATAATATTAGTAGGATATGATAGTAGGACTAGCAGTTCCCGTGAGAACACGGGGATAAAATATGACCTATGTTACTCAGGGATATTGTAGCATTCTAATGGTGAAACAATTTTATAAAATTGCTCCCGTAGTTTCTGAGTTTATTCCTTACAAACATACAAACATACAAATGTTTTCTCTTTATAATATAAGTGTAGATGTAGATAACTTTCCTGCTTATGACTTTACTACATTTAGTTGTAAGTTTTTCCGAGCTGTTGATTTTCCAAATGATAAATAAATGGGTAGCAAGGTGAATACATAAACTTTATAACTGCCAAGGTACATAAAAACACGGGCGAAATGAATGTTTGTTTCTGATAGTACTATTTGAGCCCCGAGGGAGGCGTTAAAACGTGTAATATTTTAATAAACTTGACAAGAGTAAACATTAACGTCAGACGTATGTTCATGTGAAGGGCGTGGCTAGCTAACTTAAGGTTTTTTTTTCGCATGTGGGGAATATGCTTTACGCATACCTGCAGACGTATTCACGGAGACTCGATACCGTTTCCGTTCGATTCAGATCGAGTGAAAAATTTTCCAAAGTCTATCGACTCTATCGACTTCGGAAACTTTATTCTAGGCAAAGAGATCAAAATATAATAAGGCATAGAGGGGACAAAGCGAGGAAAATTTGAAGTCAAAAGTTATTCCAAGTGGAATAAGTCTAGTACAATTTCGACCGAATGACAGCTCGCGTTCATACTACATGACAAGGACATTTTATTTTTATTTTTTTATTTTGTTTTATTTTGGTAACAGACAGTCATGTATCTTAAACAATACAAACATAGTTTCTCTTATAGACTTAGAGTACCAACAAATTAAACATGCAAACAAATTAGACATGACGCTTAGGCTTCAAAGTTTTGTATGAAAATATTCCCAATGCCCCCTCTATGCCCTATTATATTTAAATCTCTTTGATTCTAGGCGTTTCTGACAGCCACGGAAAATTTTCCGAATCCTTATGTCACATATGACATTAGTTTTCGATAGCAACATCAGCCCATCTCGAAAGTGTTCGACAGATTTTCCGATATCGAATATCGAAGCTCCCTGAATACGCCTGCTGGTGGTAGCGGGGACGACAACCAGGTTATGTTAGGCTTGCACTGAATAAAAACTAGTGTCCGACTGAAAGTTCGGTTTCGGTTTCGGCAGAGTTTCAAAAGACAAACTTTTGCCGAAACCGAAACTGATTTCGGAAGTGGTCGTGCACGCTTGCCTTACTCCGTTTCTGGCGGCCGTGTCCGGGAATTGTCGTGCGTTAATATATTTTTTTTAATTAGATATTTTAAATAAATGATTACAACAAAATTAATATACTGTGTTTCCATTTCATGTCCTAATTAATGCATAATAATGGGTAAAATGCACCAAATTTCAATATTTATTTGACCACGTGAGTTTCGGTTTCGGCCGATACTGAAGCCACGGCCGAATATTCGGTTGCGGTCGGAAAACCAGTTTCGGTCGGACACTACTAAAAACCCCCTACGCTGTTCTTCCTTTCGCCCTAAGTCCGAGTCCGGGGAAACAGTTTCTTCCGTGACTCGGCCGGCTATGCTCCCCTAACTTAGGGCCTGAGACTCGATACTTTTGGTATCGACGATATGGAATTTGTGACGGTTTCCTCACGATGTTTTCCTTCACGTGCTAGTGATAAATATGTACGTAAGTTTTTTTAAAACTCATTGGTACATGCCCGGATTAGAACCCAAGCCTCAAGCATGAGGAGCCTTAACCCCTGGGCTATCACAGCTACGTCATTTGAGAAGCAAGTCAGACCAAATTCTTTTTTTTAAATATTTATTTTTCACCTGTATCGTCTGTCTCTGGAATGCTATATGATTTATTTCTAAAATCTATTATTAAAATATTTTCAGTGATTTTTAGAAGCAGTCGAATATAATAAAAAAAAAATTGATGATAAATTTTGTTGTCTCTGTCCCTTTGTGAGTAGCATGTGAAAACGCGAGAGGTTTAAGTTTGGTCTTTGAAATGCCTGAATGCCATTTTATTTCTCTCTATAAATTTTGCGTGGAACGTGAACGTGACATTTCTATGCTTTCGCCACGTATGAGATTTATATTATTTTTTTATATTCAAAAAACATTTTCCAAACACTTATACTTTTTATTGTATTTTACTGATATTCTGTTGGTGTAACGTTAAAATAATAAAACATTTGCAAGTTGACGAGGTTGAATTATTTTTAAAACATCAAACTCAAAATCCTGTGTTATTTTTACTTTTTATAAAAATATTGACTCCATTTTAGTGAATAGGCCATTTGCCTTATCAATACATTCGTATCTACATAGTACTTTTTTGATTTACTTTTCTATGCTTAATTTACCAATGAGTTTTCCAGAACTTACGCACATATTCATCACTAGCTCGACGGTGAAGGAAAAACATCGCGAGGGAACCCGCAAGTCTCAGAATTATTCTGAGGCATATGTAACAGACTCCGGTCCGGCGATGGGATCACCACCTATCACGTTTTGGGGTCGAATATTCTCGTGAAAAGTGGTTATTTCCAGAAATGGAATACCTCTGCTTGCCCCCTCTAAGATAAAAGCTGCTGTTTTTTTACTTAATTTCATTGCGTTTATAAATACTGAAACTATATTCTACTTCGGAGCTAATATCGATCAAGACTAATTAATAAATAATAACAATAAATTGTGGGACACAATTCTTCTTCCTCACCAGCATCATCAAGTTACAGCTCAAAAATAAACTTAATTCTGTGGGGACCGCGGTCCAACGGTTGATGTTGGACAGTTGTATTTATACAAACTCATTAGAAAACTCCGATAGCGCGGTTTAGAACTCGGTCGTCTATTGGCGCGTTCTATCTAGTGTCGCCACATCACTCCCTCTCCAAGACTGGAGGTCGATTTCTTGTGCTGAGTCGATGCTTCGTAGGTAGCTTGCAAGTGCCAGTGCTGCGGTGCAAGTCTACAGTGAGTCGAGACTGAGCAGGTAGCTGCGACTGTTGAAGTGCCCTTAGTTCAGTGTGCAGAGACTGCCACGCCGGAAAGGTATTGTAGTGTCGCTACAATACCTTTCCTAACTTGATAACTTGCTGACACTCGAACACACGAAGACTCATTGAATCAAACTCCTTCAACACATCGTAAACTCACAACTCTACCCAAATTGTTTGCTCAAAAGATTAGGATGGTCTAGTCTTGAAGGGCAACATTGTTGTGGAACAAACTTTTAAGTGGAAGCTCTTTGATCTTTAATGATGAAAGGCAATGTTAGTCTATTGAGCGGTTATACTCCTTTTCAGGTCGGGTCAGATTTCAATATAGATTGTGTAGTCTTACCATTCGGTGTATTAATATTATTTAATTAATTAATAAGCACACAATAAACTTAAAGCTATATACTTTGCCCCACAAAACTGTGTAACAGATTGACTGTGGGATCGGTAGTCTCTCTTTATATATCATATTATATTACAATTTTTGATATTATATTGTCAATGACAGGTAGTTTTTTTTTAAAGTATACAGATTTTTTTTTTATTGCTCTCTCGTCTAATAATTTCAGGAAGACTATTATATAAGTAAGGGATTCGTTTTTGAAGAGTTTTATCACCATAATAATTATTCATTCTTGGAACGAATAATTTCCCTGAAGCCAGGGTTTTCGTATTATAGGCGTGATTAACACTCCTATGCGAAGATTGCACTGAGCTATGCTCGATAGATATACCTTACACGTGGCTTACGCGCCTAAACTACGACGAAACGATAAAACCCAATTAGTGCACTTTCTGCTGACTGGGTATATTGCAGCATCATTTATGTTTAACTGATCAAGAAACAAAAATTACAAAGTTACTATAAAATTACATACTACTTAGTAGACCAACATGCATGGGATTAACCGACTATAATTATTATTGTAAACCATTTTTATTAGTAAGAAATGAGATTAAAAAGAGCTGCCCTTGAGATTCGTGCTGGTTCTTCTCGGGGTACCTACTGCATTTGGAACCAGCAATTCGTCGGTGGAGATGGGCTGCAGCTGTTTGTTTATATTTAGCCAATCTTCATGGACGAGTTTACCTACTGTGCCTTGTTATTAGACTATTCATTTTTCTAAGTGTAATTCTTATTTACTTACAGAATAAAATACATTTACCTACCTACAGATTAACCGCGGTAACGCGGAATCGTATCGAAGACGTCGTGTCGTGCATCCTGGCACTTTGCGATGTCATTTCGTGAATTTTTACGATGGTTGTCGTAGATTTCCACGACACGTTGTAGCGTGGTATCTTGTTTATGTGTTTCAGCCCTTATTTTGTAAGCATTTTGATAGTTAACTTTTTTGTTGTCATATTGTCTTTTAACATTGACCTGCATTTCCGCACCCCAACACTTAGGTATCTACTAATATTTAAAATTTTGAGGATGGGTAAATGTTTGTAATGTTTTGCTCAAAAACTAGAGAATGAATGTTGATGAAACCGTACGGGAATATAACTTAGGTACCGTAAACCGGGGTTTACGGTACCTAAGGGTACTTTGATAAGTTTTGAAGTTTGATAGCCCATAACTTTTTAACCAGTGGTTCTAAAAATAATAAAAGAAGACGTGTGGCACTCGGGGACTGCCGCGGTAAAGCTATTGCATAGCATTTTGTATCAACAAGACTGCCGAAAGAAACGGGTTGTTCCCAGTCCGCCGATCGGAACTCCGATTGGTAGGGACGAGTGGGAATATTTTTTCCCACTGCTCCGATTGTTTTTATGTTGTTTCAATAACCCCTTTTTTCGCCAAAAGTACAGTCACCAATAAAATAAAAAAACTTATTTCTTTAAAGGTATGTGATATTATAATACTAAGGCTATTTATAAGTTAAGATGTCGTGATTCCCTAAGAGAACTGTTCAAAGAAATTAATATTTTAACAATGCCTTGTCAGTACATTTATGAAAACATTATACATGTGCGGAAAAACATATTACTTTGTACTAAAACTGTGACAGGCATAGGAAATTGTAATCTTAGGAATAAAAATAAATTAGAGCGACCTCAGTCACGATTGTAAAATTTATAATTCCTTTGTGGGGCTTTGCACACCTGAAACTGTGTTCGAAACTCATGTTAAAAATGTACTTTGTAAAATGGCGTATTACAAACTAGACGACTATATAAATGACAATGATGCTTGGAACAGATTTCCTCCAGCACAGCGCAATGCGATGGCAAAAAATAACGAAATTATGTAACCCAATTTAGTATTAAGTAACAATTGATTAAAAGAATATTGTGTTAAAGAGATTCTTGCCCCGTTTCTTCTCCTCAACCATACATGCTGAAGTGGTGGAGTTGAATTGACGTTCAATAAGTGGACTTGTAAGTTCCTACTTTGATTATAACATTTTGACTTAGACTAAACCTTGAATTATTGTATTATGAATAAAATTATTGTATTCAAAAATCAATTAAAAGCTTTTCTAATAAATAAGAGTTATTATGGTTATTATAATATTAAAGAATTCTTTGAAGATAAATTGTAAAATATAAAGTTGACTGTCTTGGTTGGTCTGACTATTTCATTTCATTTCATTTGATTCGATTCGATTCGATTCGATTCGATTCGACTCGACTCGACTCGACTCGACTCGACTCGACTCGACTCCGACTCCGACTCCGACTCCACTTTCGACTTTCGACTTTCGACTTTCGACTTTCGACTTTCGACTTTCGACTTTCGACTTTCGACTTTCGACTTTCGACTTTCGACTTTCGACTTTCGACTTTCGACTTTCGACTTTCGACTTTCGACTTTCGACTTTCGACTTTCGACTTTCGACTTTCGACTTTCGACTTTCGACTTTCGACTTTCGACTTTCGACTTTCGACTTTCGACTTTCGACTTTCGACTTTCGACTTTCGACTTTCGACTTTCGACTTTCGACTTTCGACTTTCGACTTCGACTTCGACTTCGACTTCGACTTTACTTTACTTTACTTTACTTCACTTTATTTTATTTTATACAATGCACGGCCTTTAAGCCACACCTCCGTGCCCGTCGGAGTGGGGAGAGCGTGAGGTTTTTTCGTTACGGAATTTCTGGATTCGGTCCCCGCGCTCAAGGCCCGCGATAGAAGCTATGCAATAGCTTAAAAATATATAATAATCGATTTTAGTAGTTCATTCGATTAAGTTTAAATAAGTACAAATTAAAATAGGTTACATATAAGCTATATAATATGAAGATATTCAATAAAATACCAAGTCTACGGTGAATTAGATAGCGGGCGTCGAGTGCGAGAGTGTAACATCGATGATGTAGTGAGACCAAGAGAAGCGATTTAACGAACTAAGTAGTTTTTGTTGGAAACTGAATGAAGTAAATGGCATCTCTATATTGCAATTTCTTGCTCCATTTCTTCCCAGCTCAAACGGGGAATGTTCTCAAGATTATAACTAGTATTGTCGTAAATTCTTTTTCTAAATTAAAGAAATAAAAACACTTAGACGTAACTTACTATTTTTGAGAAAAATGACAGACTTCCAGCTCCGAACCTAAACATGAAAAATGACACTGCAATGTTCTAGTGTATAACACTAGTTCTTAGGGTTCCAAACCCAAACACTGAGCCTCAGTTGACCTTCAGTCCGTCTGTCTGTCTGTTAGTGAACCGTAATAAGTAGACAGTTGAAATTTTCACATAATATGGATTACTATTGCCGCTATAATAAAAATTAATTAAAATTAAAGGTCCTCGTTTTTTTGCGCTTTGATCTCTTGAAAATTCCTTCACGGTCGATCCGTGAAAAGGTAAAACAGACAATCAGTCTTCGCATTTATAATATGAGTAAGCTTGTTTATTTTAGGTATCTATAATTTCTAAACTAATTTATGTAAATGTTTTACGTATTGGGCGGTTCCAATGGTTTTTTTAAACAGTGAAATACTTTTATATAAATTCTGTAGTCTTGACGTAACTTAAAACATATAACGCTATCGTTACAACAGGCTTTCCTCTAAATTGTGAAGGAAATAAAATACGCAGAACACTTTCTGGCGTCTCGAGTAGAAACTCTGAACTTTTCTTTCTCATTCCACTCGATCGCAATAAAATATTTTTTATCGCGTCGGTTTTCGGTTCTTTTCGATTTTCCGATTCCATTTCAGCTAATGGGCCCTAGGGGGGCGTGCAGAGATCGTGTGACTTGTGAACGAGAGGATATATGTTAGGGTTGTCAATCGTCCTCGGACACTTTTCCCAGGACATCTACTAGTTTTTTTAGTATCCTGAGATGTCCTGAATACTTTTTTAAAGCTCCCTAATAAGGTTATGTGGGAATGGAACGTTAAGGTGTATGAAAGGGATAGCTAAGTAGGAAAGCGAGACGAATGAAAGAGACAAATAGTGCTTAATTAACTTTATTGTTATTGGTATATCTAAGAAAGCAAGATGGCGAATTCTGTCTTCCGATGTAATGAGCGTGCCATTGCAATTAAAAATTAAAATTAATCAGTTCTCCATAATATTGTTTCGATTTTCGCTTCACGACCTTCCCACAGTTATATAATTTAAAACTCTCTCGCCACTTTTACAATGCTTACGTTACGGGCGGCCTCGTAAGTCTTAGCGCTCCGTGCTGTTTTAAAACGAAGGCAAACGTGCCATGCCATCTCTTTCTATTATTTCTGAATGGTCCAAGTTTTTCCAACTTCAAATCCTAGTTTTTAGAATTTGAGGTTGGCAACCCTAATATACGAGTGTATTAACTTTAAGTATAGAGCATTTGGTTTTAAAAAAAAGCAAGCGTATACCGTCGACTTTTATTACAAACTAGCGACAATGTTAATACCTTCCTCTTTAAAATCCGTTGCGTAGTTTTAAAGATTTAAGCATACATAGGGACATAGGGATATAGGGACAGAGAAAGCGACTTTGTTTTATACTATGTAGTGATGTAGTGATTACACGTTCAAATCTAGTTTCAAAAACTAAAAAACCGGCTAAGTGCGCGTCAGATTTGCATACTAAGAATTCTAGTATTGGGTCTCCACTTTTTTAACCGTTCATGATATACAGCTCAGTAACAGACAGATAGACAGGGACAGCGGAGCTTGGACCTAGGGTCCCGTTGGCACCTTTCAGCTACGGAACCCTAAAAAATGCTTTGGTATGTGTGGCAAGCGTCGACAAATATCTAATGAGTCCAAACTTGAAGTTTTCCTACGTGTTGCCATGGCTCTAAATACCAAATTATTGTCATCCAAACTACATACACTTTCAAAATTTTAGTTACCTATAATTTTTTTTTAAATAAATAATCTAACGCCTTTTATCCCGAGGTAGGCAGAGGTATTCCACTTCTGGAAATACCACGTGTAATACACGTTCCACTATTATATTATTTGAACCCCTAAACGTGGTAGGTGGTGAGCCCCTGGATCGGGTCTGTTACACATGCCTCGGAATAATACAGGGACCTGCGGGTTTCCTGGCTTTAGTTAATTTGCGCTTCCAAGAATTATAAAGCGTATGAAAATGGATGCGCTTCCGTGTTTCAGAAGGCACGTTAAATTGTTGGTCCCGGTTTTCGTTGTGTTTACGCACTACGGAAGTCGTTAAGCCATTTCTGATACCCTTGGGTGGCTTGAAAAATTCTGACTGATAAGTGGCCACTAGCTTAACACCATCTCCTAATCTGCGGTGGGCTCGCGTGGGAGATTATAGCCCATACTTCCTCATGTGTGAGGAAAGACCCTTAGCTCAGCAGTGATGATTAAAATGGATTGTTGTTATGTAACACAATTTATTACCTCGCTTTTTAGCTAAACAGCCGGTTTTATAAACCATTTTATTCAGACCTACCTGTTTTACGGTCTCCAAATTCCTAGCACACAATACAATCAAAAGCTTGTAAATGAAACAATATATTAAAATAGCTCTCTCTTATAATTGCCTGCAAAAGAAATAATAGAAACATTAGCGCAACTCAAACAGCTATGTTTAAAACAATTCAGTTCCACATTTCATTGTATACTGCCTTCTGTTATTCCCCGCGTTCCTATTCCGAACAACTGTGTTGGTATTATGTCCGTTTTGAACGCGATGCAACAATTTACATCTTATTTATGGCGTTTTAACGAGCCCCGCCGGTAATAAGGATCCGGAATACACCCGCCGTTTGTCCCTTTTCTCGCTTTTTATTGCCAGATTTTGTCTCTTGTAATGTAGTGCTTATTTAGGGAAATTACAAAACATTGTAGATTTAAAGTCGTTCTTCTTCGTTTTTTAGCGATTGTCATAAATATTGTGCTAATTGCATTTGCAAAACAGGGCTTTTTTGCCGGGATAATAATAATTGAAAAACACAAGTTCAGTTTATGTAAAAATGGTTGCTTGATTTTCGGATTAGATGGAATTTAACTTTATGAATAATCAAAATAATTATGTTTAGGTTGACGAAAATACATGCCAAATATGTAGAAGTACTTAGATAAGCTACATTTTATCAGTGCATTAGTTCATATTACGTGACGATTTTTTTTAAGCAAAAAATAAGTTGAAATAATGTAGGTAAGTAATTAAATATTTTTTTTTACCGTCGCGGTGATTGATAGTAAAAACTAAAATGTGACCCTGAAATCGATAAAATGAGATTCTATAATAATAATAACTAACTGAACAACGTAACATCCTCCCTGAAAGCCTCCTCTTTTTAATCACGCTGACATCTTTGATACGCTGAATCCATTTCGTCCATACCGAACAAAATTACCTATAACAATCGATATAATGGGGAAAAGCTTTCTAATAGATGACTTTACCATGGTTTGGTTTACTCTAGGCTACCATTTAGAAGGTTGAAGCATTAGACAGCATTTTTATTATTAACAAAATTTATATTAACCCGCCAACTAAATTAAATACTTATACTCTCACCTTATCCCCAGAGAGGCTAGCAGAAACATTAAATGTCTATAAGTACAGTCAAAAGCACAGTCATGAAGCTTTATAGGCGATTTACACTAGGGCAATCCACTAAGACAATCCACTAAGACTGCATACAAAAAAAACTTAGTGGATTGCCCTCGTGTAAATAGCTCATTACACTTGTAGTGCAAGTCTGACCTATAAGGCGATTGTAATAAGAATGTTACGAAGTCCAATGTCTCAAGCTTTACGTGCTTTTGACTGTTTCTTTGACTCCATCCCATACATTGGTCATTATATTTGGTTATCTTTACGTTTTACATAGCCACTTGAATAGGTTATCTGCCCTCCCATACGCTTAGATAACCTCACTTCTGTCTCGATTGGCTTCGCGAGTATGTCTGTTGTTATCTATATCACGTGGAGCTTGACACATTGGACTTTGTAACGTTCTTATTACAATCGCCTTAGAGGTCAGACTCGCACTACAAGTGTAAAGCTTTATGTGCTCTTGACTGTACCTACTAACCGGTAAAGCTATAGTTTTGCAGTGTAGTTGCGATTTTGTTATTAACTTTGGCATATCTATTGAATTTCAACTCGATGCCGTTAACAAAGGCTGAATCGTAAGGTTTGGCCAATCGATACGAACATCGAATTAATTTGACATGGCCCAATTGGCCGGCGCAATGTGTTCAGTATTTTATTTACATAGGCTTCCTTTTAATTACATCCCGCGCTTGTAGCTCGCAGCTTTTTTGATACTTTTTCAGGTGCCCGTGGAAAGGTCCTTATTTATTTCAGCCAGACCGAGTTTTAAATGTAAGCATTATAAATATTAGTTAATTTTAATACATAATGTAATGTTTTTAGGTACTTATTTACCACACTAATATTATTAAGAGGAAAGATTTGTATTTTTGTATGTTTGTAACGAATAAATTCAAAAACTACTGGACCGATTTTATCATTAATTCTTCCACCAATGCAAAGCTATAATACCATTTAGTAACAAAGGTTATATTTTTTCCCGTATTCCCACGGGAACTACGTAAAACGACGCAGAACCACTTGTGATAAATATTTATAAAAAAATTGGCAACAATTTTTAAGAGAGAATTTAAAGCAGTTATTACATTTTTAAGCAAGAAAATCGATGTTACTACTCGACCTCGAAATGACGTCACGTCGCCGGATGTAAGTAGAAGTGACATTTGACACTTCAATAAGCCATTGTCGCCGCCATTATGACGCCATTTGGAGGTGTAGTAGCAACATGGATTACGTTTAAAAAAGCATCGTCTTAAAAACACAAAAGTTCTGAATTCGATATTCGAATCAGAATAATCGAATATTATTTTTTTAATTTTGTATATACCCAGATCTTTGAGTATTAAAACAACAGGAGACGTCACGCGCACTAGTTTCTTTGCAAAAAAGTCTGCCAATTTCTGCGGGGGGGACGAGGAAATGCACACAAATTATGTTAAAACAAACGCATTTTTTTACAAAACAATTGAACACTAGCTTGAACTAGATGCACACAAGTACATTCACCAATCCGAGCACTCCGTGAACTCAAAAAAACTAGTTGTATGTAACAGGTATGATCGTTGACCGACACTTTTTTTGGCAGAGGGGAACGCCTGTCAGTTGCGTCTCCGGTTGGTTTAATACTCAAAGACCCAGATACACAAATCTTACATTTGTTAGTAGAAACTGTTAACTAATTAAGATCTAGAAAGTTCTTCAAGGTCTTCAGTTGAGCGTTTGCACCGAGAATATGATATTGTTGTTGAACACGAGTTCGGAATTTTTGCTATAACTCAACACCTTAGAAATGAGCATCTGCCCGCGACGGGCGACAGTACGTGCCGACGAAAACCAACTATAAATCTAAGAGTACTTTCTCGAATTGATATTAATCACAGTTTGTCGTCATCATCGACAGATATTAATAATGCTGTGGCGGGTAATCCGAAAAATTATAGTCTGAAGACTCATCTGAGACAATTTCGGAGAAAAGACAGAAAAAAACTTTAAGACATATTACGGTATCAAGAGCCCAATTTAGTATAGATTGCTGCAGCGACTTAAAATATTAACCAACTCTCCTATCCCAAGCAGCAATCTATGCCAAAGCAGGACCTTGAAATTGGGTACTATAGTAATATAATAATATAATATATAATATAATCTCACGCCTTTCATCCCCGAGGGGGTAGGCAGAGGTATTCCATTACTGGATATACCCACATTTCACGAGATACATTGGACCCCTAAGCGTGATAGGTGGTGAGCCCATCGCCGGACCGGGTCTATTTACACATGTCTCAGAATTAATTCTGAGACCAGTGGGTTTCCTCACGATGTTTTCCTTCACCGTCGAGCTAGTGATAAATATGTACGTAAGTTTTGAAAAACTCATTGGTACATGCCAGGATTTGAACCCGAGTTTGTAGTATAGTAATAGCGATATAAACCTACAGTTATTAGTTATTACATTATTATTATCGTTTCTTAGTATTGTCAGCAGATTGAGAGCACTGGCCAGTGTGCTTTTTAAACCGACTTCAAAAGAAGGAGGTTTCTCAATTCGACCGTATTATTTCTTTCATGTATGTTCACGTTTAACTTCGTCGTTTATGAACCGATTTTGATGATTCTTTTTTTGTTGGAAAGAAGATATTATCCCGACGGTAGTATCACGCTAAGGAAACCAGTGTAGGTATTCACGGAGCTTCGATATTCGATATCGGAAAATTTGTCGAATCCTTATGTCAAATATGACATCTGTGTACCCATCTCCTATACACAGATGTCATATTTGACATAAGGATTCGACAGATTTTCCGATATCGAGTATCGAATCTCTGTGAATACGCCCGCTGGATCTGATAAAGGCATTCCAGAGAAATCAAGGTGAACATCGAAAATCGTTGTAGATACTAGTGCTTTTTTAAATTTTTTAGTTCCCTTTTTGAGTCGTTTTTTTGTTAAATATTATATATATACTGCAATAAAAAATTGAAAACTGAAAAGAGTCTTAAATTTTTTCTTTCATTTTTGTACATTAACTGAAATATTTAATGTATTTCGAAGTGAACATACAACAGATATAATATACAACGTTTTTTCATCAGATAGCAGCAATTTGTAGGAGTCTGTTTAATTTGTTTCATCTTGTCTCTGTCACAGCGGAGGCCAAACACAAACGCTGTCGCATTAATTCTATACAAGGGTACGTGGGACTAGGTAGGCTAACAAAACAAAATAATATTAACAATACGTAGGTACTATCAGTAAAAGTTCTGTCTGATACACGTAAGTGTCATTTTTGCGAGTACCTATCTTTTGCTACCTCGTGGCGACAAACCCTTCTCTTATAGTAACAATGACCTTTACAAAAAAGGGTTTCTTTCATGCTTATGGCCATTTCGAGTCGATTAATGGATCAAAATAGAGAAAAAAGTCTCCGTTGTCCGTCCGCCCGTCTGTCACCAGGCTGTATCTCATTAACCGTGTTAGACAGTTGAAATTTTCACAGATGATGTATTTCTGTTGCCGCTGCAACAACAAATACTTAAAAACAATAAAATAAATATTTAAGGGGGCTCCCATACAACATACCTACGTGATTTTTTTGCCGTTTTTATAAATAATAGTACTCGCAATTGGCCGGTCTTTATTCATGATGACATTGTTTTTTCTGTAAGGTGAAATGTATCTATCATCAACGCCGTGTGGCGGTTGCAAAGTAAACCCTTAAAACAAACAGGAGTGGGACACGACAGAATTCGCTTGGTCAATTGCGTTCATTTTTAATATTCTTCGCACGACTAATCTCCAAAAAGAAAAATGTCCAAGCAATCAAATATGTACTGTCAGTAATTTGACCACCTATAAAAATGTCCGACTATAGAAACACCCGACCAGATACATGACCAGCTATAAAAATGTCTAGCTGTAGTTATGAATGAGCGGTTGTTTTGCTGCAGTTACGGGTACAATACATACATACATACATACAGCTCACGCCTTCTTCCCACAGGGGTAGGCAGAGACGATGGATCGCCACTTTGCCCGATCTTTGCACACTTCCCTCGCTTCCTTCACATCCATAAGCCTTTTCATGCACGCTCTTTTATTCTTTGCACTCTTGACACAATACAATACAATAACTCTTTATTGCAGTACAGCAAAAACAATACAATATGGATAGCAACATTAACTATGGTACAAAGGGCGGTCTTATCGCTTTTAGCCATCTATTTCAGACAAGCCGTAGGATAGATGAAACTGAGAGAGACAGGACCAGAAGTAGAGTAATGTTATCATCTGTACAGTGTCTTTTACACTTAACAGTGTGTTTTAATAATTAATTTATTTGTTAGCTTCCATTTTCCTGTTTCATTAGCACCAACATTGTATATTCTAAAAGAAACAGTATTATAACGGCTTCTCAGAAAATAGGTAAACATCAAAATGGAAGGATTTGTATAATTCACCAAGCAATTTCTTCATCTTGTCTGAAATATTAAGTCTATCCTGTACTGTAGAAGTAAGGTTTTATTATTCGGACTAAAATTTTATATTTGTCATAAAGTAAAGCATAATCGTAGCAAAAAACATGACAAACAACCAAAGACATTGAAAAACTCTAGGTATATTATCACATGCAAAATATCCACAGCAGGCTTCGTCAAAATTAAAATACATCTCAAATAAGCCACCACAGACCTTGTCAATGACAATTCTTTTAACAAGCTTTTATTTTACTTGCAATTTAAGAGTGTTTGGCTAGAATCTTGCAACTTACTTATGAAAGTTCGGTGACAATGCAATAGTATCATACCACCGAGCTGATCTGATGATGAAGCTAGGAGCGGGATATCGCCCCTCGAGTTTGGGTCATTTGTTTTTTCATGACGCAACACGAAAGCTGGTCTTTTTAGTTTTTGTGAACTCTAATTACTTATTTTTTCAAATACAGCTCTAAAATTGTATTCTAAAAGTAAGTATTTTAGACATTGAGATCTAATTTTAATTCACAAGTGGTCGTCTGCGCTATCTGTGCGGTCCAGTTGGTTCATTCCCATATTCGGCTATCTCGAGTAGGGATGGGAAACTGTGCATACCCCAAATTATCGACATAAATTAAAATATTTTGACAAATTCATTCAGTTAGTTTTTTGAATGATTGTAATACAAAATAGATTTAAATATTTTTTAAAGGTATTTTCTGATTATCTTTTTAATTTAAAACTACTATAAATTTAATTTGCATCTTAATTTAGATAGTCACTTATAAATAGCGCGATTGCTCACAATATTTTCCTTCACCTTCGAGCTAGTGATAAAATATGTACGTAAGCTTTTTGAAAAACTCATTGGTACTTACATGCCAGGATTCAAACCCAAGGCTCACGAATGAGAAGCGGGCTCATAAGTCTGTGCTATCACACAATGGGGGAAAGTCTGCTTTACACCGACTAAACCTATTTTAGTTTAGTCCTGCCTTTGTCTTACCTCAAAAAAAGAAAAGGGAGAGAAGATAACCTACCAAAGTTAGTCCTGCCAGAGGCTGTATTTTAGTCGTGGCTTCTTTACTTATGCACTAAGCTCGTTATGAAATACCTTAGTTGACAGGATTAACTTTAATTGGACAGAACTAAATATCTCTCGTCTCTTTTCTTTTCTAGGAAAAGAAAATGACAGAAGTAAACATAAGTTTAGTCGCTGTACAGCGAAAAATCGAACCCAGTAACTGAATAAAAATAAAACTTAACTCTGGTTCGATTTATCACGGTGAAGGAAAACATCGAGAGGAAACCCGCAGCTGCGCAGGTGTCAGAATTAATTCTGAGACATGTGTAAATAGACCCGGTCCGGCGATGGGCTCACCACCTATCACGTTTAGGGGTCCAATGTATCTCGTGAAATGTGGGTATATCCAGTAATGGAATACCTTTGCCCACTCCCTCGGGGATGAAAGGCGTGAGATTTTTTTTTTCTAGTTCGATAACTCGTAAACGTGCTCATCTCATCCCTACTTAAACGCTCTCCTCTGATTACGACTCCCACTCGAATCATCGCGTTAACCGGCTTTTAATTTAACGTTAATTCTGTTTATATCCGCGTTTACGAACTCCTGGGACGGTTACGTAATGACTGTGACGTCATCGGCCGCATGTGTGACGTGATAACGCGCCATCCTTTTGTTTACGTTTGAGCTTAGAAGCAGTACTTACTTTTGATAATGCTTTTATAGATTTGAGTCTAATTTTGTTGAAGTTTGTTCCGTTCAATGACAACAAGCAAACATGGAGTTAGTAAAACAAACATATTTTGTAACTTTTTGGTCCTTCGATTACTTACTTTCGAATTTACGATATTAGTATGATAATGTAGTCCCATGATCATATCCTATGTGGTTAAAGAGCCCACTTTTCATGTATGAGCGCATGTACCAATCAGTTTTTAAAACAGAAAAAGAGTACTCGAAACCGACGAGCATGTATGAACCGATTGATGTATTTTTTTTGACGTAACAACGTCTTATAATTCGATGGAGCCGGCCGCATGCACAAAAAAGTATGACGTATGCGGCGTTCCAGTGCAAGCGAGAGCGCGCAACAAAGAGCACAATCCATTCCATCAGTATTTTCTTATGACGTTGTCACGTTCAACTATCGTCAGTAAACCGACTTTACAGACAACCGATTTTTTTTTAAATTTTTATTATGTGGATGAAGCGCGAGAGATATGCCAGGATTGTGTGAACAGGCATCTTCTGGGCAAGCTCGTCAGATTATAGGCCCCGTCTTTGTAGTCTGCAGTCAAGAGTATGGCCATCAATAATTAATAAAAAAATAGTAGCAAGTGGCGGGCTCTTGTCTGTGCCTACCTCTTCGGGAAAAAGGCGTGAGCATATGTATGTATGTTACGTATGTGTCACTAGGCTGTTACTGATTAGCATCAAAATCACTTCGCATTACTATTTGGCGGACTGGGGGTTCCCAAAATATCCAGTATTTTCCTACCGGCGTTTCTGTCCTCTGCTCATAGTTCGTACAACCTTCTCGGAAGCATAATAAGTACGCCCCTCTCTGGGTATCGTGGAGTTGTCGTACTTGACGGAGGCTAGAGATGCATGGCTGGGAGCATGTCCGGGTGTTAGTCTGCCGTCCAGTCCGCTTTGTCAGAAGCACTGGGACGGGCACCATGGGACCGTGGGGGCCGGAGGCGCGGCAGCTCCTCAAAGAGCTGTCAGTGCGTTTGGTCGAGGCTTCAGGTGACCAGAGGGCTGGCAGCTATCTCTGTCAAAGGATCAGCCTAGCTATCCAGAGAGGGAATGCGACCAGTCTTCTGGGCACTGTCCCACAAGGTTCCTCTTTGGAGACCATTTTTTATCTGTAATTATTGTAAATAAATGTATATTTTTTCTTTGTAAATAAATGTTATTATTTAATTTACATAGTTCCACTTAATTTAGATGTATCAAAAGCAAACATCCAAGCTTCACTATCCAGACAATGAAAATGCTTTTCCAGACTTTTGATATACACACCAGTTTCGCCCAATTCATTTAACGTTTAGCCTCTCCCGTCTGGAATGAAACGTCGGGCTGTCTGAGTGTCTGAATATCATATTATTTTAATGTAGCTACGTGAAGCTACAGTTAAGTGATAAACGTTCAGTACAAAGTGGATGACGTTTCACATAATGTTAAGAAATGTTCGTAATTTTATGGATTTTCTAACTAATATAAGTAACTATTTCATTATAATATTTGAGAATTAGTTTTTTTGACGTGGTCTAGTATCTTTTAAAAGAAAACATTGCTATGACCTTGCGGGGCGTCAATATAGTGTTAGATGGAAACTGTGTATGTTAATGTTAACCTATAGGTATGTACGGTGCAATAATTTAAATCCTACTAATATTATAAACGCGAAAGTTTGTATGTATACTTAGATGTTTGTTCCTCTTTCACGCAAAAACTACTAAACGGATTTTGATGAAACTTTACAGTTACATAGCTTACACATCAGAATAACACATACGCTATATTTTATTCCCGTATTCCCAGGGGGCGTTGTTAATAAATAAATAAATATTCCTTAAGTTTTTAATATGCAGTCAGACATTTGGGTCCCAACTACAGTTACTGGCTGACGTCAAGGCACACCTCGAAACAATTGAACGCCTTCTCGAAAAAAGAAATAAAAGAGGCTGTGGACAGGAAGAAGTGGTAGGAGAAAGGATAGGCCATTGCTCAACATACACAACATTGCGACAAAATATAGGTTAGCAAAATATTTTTGAACCTTAAAAATATAGATGTTAGGTCTGTTTTCACTCTCTCTGATTGCAAAATAAATGTTTCAATTTATTTGAATTTATTAATTAATCGATTACTAGGTATACAATAGCTTAGTGGGTGGATGGGTAATCGTGAATTACCCGTCCACCCACCAGTGGGAATGTCCAGTGGGTCGACGGAACGCGATCGCTCGGCGTAAGTTGAAATATACGACGTCCTTCGACGGTAGGCGTAGCACGTCCAAGATAGCCAGTAGACATGGCTAGTCTATATTCAATTATCCAGTCCACTGAATGGAAATTCAATTGCATAAACTAACTAAGCATCTAAGATGTTGATGGATATACCTGTTTTACTGACCATAATGTTTTGTTGGCCATAAAATATTTAGCACCCTATAGAATACTAAATAAACCTAGGTATAGAACGGTTTACATATCGCAATGAATTGGCACTTTATTTTCTAGAGCCGCTTCATCACAGGTGTCTTTTTTGAACAGTCCGTTCACACGCCGCCTCTCGGGTACAACCCAACTAAAAGCATCAATACAGTTTTTGACGTTGGCAATAAGGAAAATATAACGCGACCATTATAGTGCTACACTAGCTGTGAAATATAGAAATCCAATGACGCGTTTTATAGGTAAAATAAAAACAGGCTTGGACGGAGTGCGCTTGTATGAGTCAATGGAACACTGTCACACACTGATTGGATCTGTAACTTGGATCACGTGTTCCCCCACTCCTGTGTGTTCAGCAGTCAAATAGTTTATTATCACTGTTTTCAGTTTATTGCTACGGTTTATCAGGTTTTATCAATCTGTTTATCATAGCACAATTGTAGAAATATAAGTATATATTTTATTAGAACAGGAGAAGCTCTTATTATGTATAAAAGCTTATTTAAAAAATTACAGATTTTAGGTCAGAGACCGTCCAGTTCAAGCTTTAGGTATGTACTGATTTGCTGGTGAAAGAATTACAAGAGAGAGCTGTAATTCTAATTTCAAATTCAAAATTTAGAATGTATGGCCAGATAAAGAAGTTAAAATTGAAAAAAGTTGATAAAATGGGGAATGAAGGAGGTCCGATAAAAGTGTTTAGATGATACGAGTAACTTCCGAGTTCTAAAGAGCAACAAGCATAACCATACAAACCACTCTCATGTAGTGTAAAGATACGCTTAAACATTTTCGCTGGGCGTCCGGGCTGTAACCCATTCTGTTCAACATAAAGGCTTAACTGTACAAGTAACGTGTCTTAAAACTTGTTTTATTGTTACGTCCCGAATAAAACGCGGCAGAGGGAGACAGCGACATAAACATCTTATTCAATATTCATCTGCGAGCCGACCAATAAAGTCGCCGCGTTATCGGGATTCTTGACTCAAGAAATATGAAAACGGCGGCGGATCGACGCACTAACTCGTGTTTACGGGAAAACGGGTGGAGGCTTATCGGGCTAAGATTTGTGGGTTATCTCATTTCTGTCGTTTGGGGCAGGCTGGTACTTCAGATAAAAAGGTATTCAGACTCTTTCTTAGGTAAAAGAGATATAAAGCGATGCAAGATTGAGTCGTCGTAGTGGGAAAAAATATGTAAAGCCTGTACTATAGCTGCTAAACAACTGATAAACATGTTTAAATAAATATTAAATGACTAGACACGAAGCCAACAGATAATGTTCATGCACACAAATATTGGCCCCGAGCGGGGATCGAGCCC
The DNA here is from genome assembly GCA_963855545.1 of Ethmia dodecea. NCBI lineage: Eukaryota > Metazoa > Arthropoda > Insecta > Lepidoptera > Depressariidae > Ethmia > Ethmia dodecea. Next base: position 440,867 of record OY979444.1, read on the forward strand.
GCGACCGACTCAGAAGGGTCACTACCAACTGAGCCAACAGGCCAGTCAAATGAAGAGGACTAGTCCAAAGGCAGTGTAAAGCTGCGTATCCACAAGAGGCAAACTCAGGTCGAGCAGCCTCAACTTAAAGCAAACAGCCTCAGTCTGAGGCTGCTCGCTCTGAGGCAAAGGATCGAGACACGTTGTGATCAGCTCGAGGCGAATCGCCTCAGCTTGATCCGCAACGTGTGCAGTTTAAACGACCGTCTCCATCAAATGCACGGCTCGGACTGAGGCTCCTTTGAGCACGGTAAAAAAACCGACAAAATATGACTCGGCTCGCGGCGACGAATTTGCCTCGTGTCGCGGCGAGCCTCAGGTTGAGCAAGCGTCTCAAGCAGCCGCTCGACCCGAGGCTGCCTCTAATGGATACGCTGCTTAAGAGTTCGACGAGCTTCAGAGATCTTACCTGTATTAGAAACGCGACCAAATAAAAGACTACCAGTTGATAATATTTCCTTTCGCAGGTTCGAAGACCGTCGCCTTAGCCGAGGCTATCATCTTAGGTAAGAGAAAAAAGTAAGAGATCTGTTACCTCAGAGGACAAATATTGTTCCACGTATAAATTGGTGCTGTATTTGCCAATGGTTCCCTCTACTTCCAGATGAGGAAACCATGATAGTGGTCGCTTGCAGGACACTTTCATAATTGCTAAAAATATTTAACCGAGGGGGTAGGCAGAGGTATTCGATGACTGGATATACCCCCTTTTCACGAGATATATTGGATATCAATATCAATCTTGCCACTCAAAGAGTAGTTTTGTTCGTATATATTTATAATAAATTTCTTTTTCCAAACAAAGGCATTACCAAATTCCGGACCGATCAGCTAAGTGGTTTGGGCGTGGAAGTAAAACAAACTCCCACATAACATTTAGCTAGACAACCCATTGTGCCCCCGCCTTACACAAACGACAACTAACTCTTAGCCTCTTTTACTGCGATCCCGGCGTGTTCACACATTGTCGTAAAGTATACGACGGATATGATACCGGCTATGCCTCCGCACACATGGCTTCGCACGTGGATCTTAACACATTGGATTTTGTAACGTTCTTACAATCGCCTTAGAGGTCAGATTCGCACTACGGCTAAGTGTACAGCTTCACGTGCTCTTGACTGTACACACTGAAAGTGTAGGTTTCAATGTATGTTGCTACAAAAGATGCCTATGTTAAAGGTCACATACTGGCATTGGCTATCAAATCGAAGTTCAATAGGATGTAGATAGATTTCTTTGCAATTGAGATGTTTCTTTAAGGATACTTTAGAATACTTAAAATTTTAAAAAAAAATAAAACTTCTTATTGTGTTACAGTGAACTTCATAGGACCTAACTGTTCTAAACAATATTCTCGTATATTAAAAGCTGAATGATCTTATGAACAGAAGGATTTGATGATGTTTGTAGCGACACCTACGGTAATACATATAACTAACTAATGCGCATCGGAGACGCCACTGACAGGCGTTCCACTCTGCCAAAAAAAAGTCAACGATCATACCTGTTATAATTACAACTAGTTTTTTTGAGTTCACGGAGTGCTCGTATTGGTGAATGTATTTGTGTGCATCTAGTTCAAGCTAGTGTTTAATTGTTTTGTCAATAAATGTGTTTGTTTTAACATCATTTGTGTGCGTTTCCTCGTCCCCCCCCGCAGAAATTGGCAGACTTTTTTGCAAAGAAACTAGTGCGCGTGACGTCTCCTGTTGGTTTAATACTCAAAGGCGCCAATAGACGGCAAGGTTCTAAACCGCGCTATCGCGTAATGAGTTTGTATAATACAACTGTCCAACATCAATCGTTGGACCGCGGTCTCCAGGCACGATCACCTCGCCTAAAGGAAGATCTTCCCTAAAAGAAGATCTTCCCTTTTCACGATGGAGAAACATTCTACCTCCGCTTCTCCGTATTGGTGACCTTCGACATTGCTCGTCGGGGTCACGAACGGAGAGATATTATCAACAGAATCAATCTAACAATAAAGATCATTTCTCCTCATTATAAATGCGAAACTAACTCTGTTTATTACCGATGGACCAATCTGTATGAAATTTTACAGGACGGTAGTTTATATCTCGAAGAAGGACTTCGACACTTTTAATCCCATCTAGAGACGCGGTAAAACAACCTACTTTAGTTCTTAATATTTATCACCTAATTGGGTAGTTGACAGCATCGAAATTAAATTGCGAGTAGTCATACATTAAAAAGATTATCCCAAAACACCTCAAAATATGTATTTCGATTTTCAATTTACAATTACAGCAAATTTAAAAATAATAAAACAATCAAAAAAAGTGCTGCAATTGAGTACTACAAACTATGACGTCACGGTTTGCTATTTCAGTACATTTTCCATAGTAAAATTTAGTTTTGACAGATCGTAAAAAGTAACTGATTTGACTAGGTAGGACACAACCCTATTTTGCAACCGATTGGAACATAAATACAAAAATAACCAACACAAAAAACACATTAAGGAATGAAGAAAAGCGACTGAACAAAAGCCGAAATCAAATAAAAGCAATATCAAACCCACGACATAATGGAAAGTAAGTATTTAAGGAAATAATATTCCAATTCCCCGATGGCGGTCTGCTGCTATTAAATTAGCGCGCGTGAGGAAACATGGCGTATATTTTCATGCGTGACGTCCCACAGTATTTCAAACGAAAGGGCAATTCAATTGATCTGAATGGGCTGCCTCATGGACCGTGGAACAATTGAGTATAGCTGAGGTACAGATTATTTTTCAGAATGGAAAAGTCAAAACAAAGCGACCCTTTGTTTGCAAAATTATTTTTTGTAAAACGAAGGTAGCCGGTTTGTAGGCAGGTTTCAGCTTACAATGTATATGGGAAGAAAGAATAAAATTCAAGCTTTTGAAAAATAATTTCCCTGAGCTACCTTTTTAAGAGAATTTACACTTCATTTTCTGTTTGTTTAGTAGCGTAGGATATAAGTTACACCAATTTAAGCTTATAATATGTATTATATTTATATTTAATATCTTATCTGTAAAGAAAAAACTGACTGGCGAACTGTCTGACTTAAAAATTAAAAAAATATTTATTTTCTGTAGGTACAAAAAGTACACATAGAATTGTCAATAGTCTAATAACAAGCTCCTCAATGAAGATTGGCTAAATGTAAACAGCAGCCTATCTCCACCGACGAGAGGCTGGTTCCAAATGCAGTAGGTACCCGGAGACAAACCCGCAACAAACTCAAGGGCAGTTCTTTTTACTGACTCACTGATCGATCAAAGCACAGCCGTAACAGTTGAGTCTGGAAACATGAAATTTTGCACACAGGTTCCTTATCTCACGTAAGTGAGTATTAGGTAATAAGTAATTTTTGGATATTCCCCAAAAAACGGAAGCAGCCCGTCACCCGCTAGTATCTTCTCAAAATAACTTCAGCTAAGATCTACCTCAGACTTCTACAGTACGGCCGTTTTAACTTGGCAGCTATAAATAAACTTAATAGACATAGTCAAAAGTCACACACACAGGTATACACTTCTTTATCCTTAAAAGTCAACCTCAAAGATCCAGACGAAACGATCCACAAAAAATACCTGACTTAATAGCTTCCTTTCTAATTGGATTTAAAAATTAAAACACCTCGCAGAGCACCGGAATGATTTTCGAAAGTTTAACAATCGCGAAGATTTCACAGAAAATCCTTACCAAAGTAACTTAAGGCGAAGTTCCATTGCCGCCAACTCCGTTAGTAGTCCTCAAGTTCATTAAACTTGAGTCGTTAATTGCGAACTTTGTCTTAACAATACTAATCGAATCGCCGAGTTGTTTTATGCGGTATCTACTCCATTTAATTGGTGCATGTTAGTTGTGTAGCCAGATATGTTTTGAATTATGGTAATGACTCTTCTTACCTTGTATATATAATTATAATAAACAGGAACAGGGAACAGGAACTACGCTATAAAAAACCGCTGGAATAGATAGTCTTGAATAAATTTAGCAGGACGATAGATTACATATTGAAATATGACAAGGAAATAGACTTCTATCATCTCAATAAGACACGTCCCAGAAGGACACAAAACTTGAGAATATATTTTTTTAATTGTGGGACACAATTCACATACGGTTATTTAGTCTCAAACTAGGCAGAACCTTGTTGGGTACTTAAATAAATATTAAACACTCAGACACGAAGCCAACAGACATGTTCATGCACACAAAAGTTGGCATAAAACCCGCGACCTCCTGCTCAGAAGGCAGGGTCATTACCAACTGAGCCAACATGCCCGTCATTTGTAGGTAATATTTTTTTTAAAACAGATTTACTAAATATTCGAGGTCTGTTTGTTATTTAGTGACATTAAACGAAACTCACTAATTGCAGTCCATTCAAACGGTTTCCAATAATATTTTTAAAAGCAAGAAAATTATATCTTTCACTCAAAATAAAACGATCTTTCACTCAAAATAAAACGAAAGGGTGGATCTTCGGTTTAATTAAAATGTAAACGTTGCTATTCTTTGAATTCTAAGATAAACTCAAATTAATTGCTAAATAAAAGAGTTTGCAAACGAAATTGTCTATTTTGGGAAATTGATATAAATTTTAATTTGAAACAAGCACGCCGTTTTATTTTACGAATTTGTTTAGGTAAATTTTCCGGGTACAATTAATTTGGCCGCATTCGGGGAGGCCGGACCGCGGTTGCCGGTGAATGGCGGCTGTCACTCAAGTTTCGGTCTAATTCTTCATTTGACTTGCGTGCGTGCGTATATACGGTCCCGAATTTTCGGAGAAAAATATTGGACTCGCTTCTAAGGACTTAAATTTAAGAATCAACTTTATTGATCAAATTTACATTGGACCTTTACATAATTGGGGACTCTTCGCTTCGGTTTATCAAAATAAAACAGCTTCCTAATAGTGAAAGAAAACAAATAATCTCCATTTCAGAAAATACCTACATTTCACCAGTATAATCTTTGAACTCCTAAACGTGATATGTGATGACTGATGAGCCCATCGCCGGACCGGGTCTGTTAAACATGCCTCAGAAAAAATCTGAGACCTTACCGTCGAGCTAGTGATGTAAGTAAGTTTTTGAAAAACTCATTGGTACATGCCAGGATTCGAACCCGAGACCTTATGATGAGAGGTGGGCTCCGGCTCCGGCTGCTATCACGGTTTAGTAGTTCCATAGATTACGCCTAACACACAAACAAACACACAATAATATAAAGTTGTGCCTATTGGGATTCAGCAATATTCAAATTAAACTCACGTTAGATTTCATTACAAACACGACTTATTAATTTCGACAAACGAGATGACATTTTGGTTTTGCCAAAGAGAATACAAGTACGTTTACGAAGACACTCTTTAACATAATGTTTACAAAGACATCTATCTTATAAATTTATATTTATTCAACAGTACCCCTTTATAATAATAGTAGATAGAGATAGATAACATATCTTTTGACTGACTCCGTAAGGGTCGACCACGTTGCATTAACTCCCAATACAAATAACAATGTTTGTCTTGCAATAAACACATAAATTTTAAAACTATACGTTAGTAAACTATTTTTGTTTACTAACGTATTCGTTTAATGATTGTTTTTATCTAATAAACCATGGATCTAAGAAATCTAAAAAGAAAGAAAATAAATATATTTTTTTATTTATTTAAGCACTACACGTTTAGGGGTCGAATAAACTCATGAAAAGTTTCTATTTCCAGAAATGGAATGCCTTTGCCTACCCACTCTTTTTTATTGCTACCTATTATTTATTTATTTTTTTATATTTTGTTTAAACATCCATCCACTCCATTAAATCTAAAAATATTCACTGAACAGAACTTACATTTCAAAAATAAATTGTAACCTTTAAATTCGAAAAGTAGAAAATTATTGGCATTTCTGTCTCTTGCTTCCTATTACTGAGAACTTTCGTGTAGGGCCACGAGATATCTTTAATGTTCAAGCATTTTTTTTGTTATAATAAACCAATCAATCATTTTATAGAAAATATGTAGTTGAAATGAAAATTAAAAAATACCAAGAATTTTTACATAGTGTGTACCTACCGTTTATACATTTATTTAAATTAATTTAAACAGATACTACGATCCTGTTTTCTAAAATAAGAATAATATTCTTTTATCTCAGGAAACAGTGATCCGCCGTGTTAAAGCTTGTAACATAAATTATAAAAATAATTTAAGAACTAAGAAAGAAGGTTCAACTCTTGTCTAGTTTTAATCAAATTACGTTTCGCTAGATAGTAAGAAATTTATTTTTATTTTCTTTTTACACAAAGAACACAAAACACAAAGAAATCATGTTAAGCTATACTCTGTCGCATTTCTTCGAAGTTTCGGGACTACTCGTAAGTCCTAAAATTCATTTAAAGGAATTTGTAACAGGACCCAGTGGCGATGGGCTCACTACCAGTACGATTAGGTTTCTAGAAAAATCTATGGGCATTTCCAGAAATGGAACACCCTGTCGACTCCCACGATAACAAAGACGTTAACATATTTATTTATTTTATTTTAAACGTTATTGTGTGGTTGGACTCGAATTGGGTCATTTAATCCACGGACTTCAAAAAAAGAGGAGGTTCTCAATTCTAATGTATGTTTTTGTATGTAGGTATGTTACGCGATTATTCCGACAATTGTAAACCGATTTTGATGTTAATTTTTTTTTGGTAGATCATACTTTAGAGGTGGCCCCTTTTAAATTTGATCAAAATCTATCGAGCGGTTTTAAAAAATCTACAAAAGCCTAAAAATTTATGCATCGACGATATTTTTGTGCGATTTTTGTTGGGTTATTTGTTATTTTCCTATTATAAGAACTATAGTCTATTTCACATAGCAAGAGTTCGATGACAGTTCATATTTTTCTGTATTACGCAAAACATTTTTTTTAATAATAAACCAAAATATATTAGTCGAGAAAAGTAAGCGTAAAATAGTAAAATGTGAACTGTCACCGAACATGCTATAATTTCGCAAGAGATCGCTCATTCCGCGGCCATGCCTAACCGAGCGAGACAGGCCGGGGTCTGCCAAGCCGTGATACCGATAAAGCGGGGCTCTGAACTTATCTCTAAACAATTGTTTACTCAATGATAAAACGAATCGACTCACCCTCCCTTTTACAGTTGCTTTTGGGATCAATGCAAAAGGTTCCGTGTCAAATGATCGCTTCAGATTTCGTTGGTTTTGTTTCGTAAGTAGTTTTGTGGAGTTGGCTTCTGACGCTCCTGGGAATCGAAGTGTACGAAAGTTTCTGATTTGAAAACAACTGACTGTTTTTGTTTACTAACTGTTGGTAGCAGAGGACCTAGACAAAGTTGGGTTTCGCCAAGAGACACTAACACTAATAAATATTGGAAATTGTTAGAATTATGGAAGTATCAAAATAATGTAACCAATAAATAACGTAGCTGCATCTGTAAACATCCCATGTCATTGGTGTAAATTAAAAAAAAAATAAAGTCAGTCTATTGCGAAAAGCCAACGTGTTTTAATAGGTTATGGGCCCCTTTTCCAGTTTTAACCGTAAAATCAGTTTAAAAGTATATATCATTTGTTACGTTGTTTCGCGGAAATATGACTTCGAACTATATTGCTAGTGTGCCAAAGTTGAAAGGCAGGGAAAATTACGAAGAATGGTGTTTTGCGGCTGAGAACTTGTTGGTGTTAGAAGGGATGTCAAATTACATCAAACCACGGCAAGGCGTCGAAATAAAGCCAGTTGAAGATGCAAAAACTAAGGCAAAGCTAATATTAACGATTGATCCTCCGTTGTACGTGCATATTAAGGAAGCCAAGACCTCGGCAGAATTATGGACTAAGCTAAAGAACATGTTCGATGACTCTGGTTTTTCGAGAAAAATAACCTTGCTTCGCCAGTTAATATCTATAAGGCTTGACAATTGTGATTCGATGACGACCTATGTCACACAAATTGTCGAAACATCGCAAAGGTTAAATAGCACAGGATTTACAATAACCGATGAGTGGGTAGGGTCATTACTATTGGCAGGTTTGTCCGACCGTTATTTTCCAATGATCATGGCAATTGAACATTCGGGTATATCGATATCTGCTGATGTCATTAAGTCAAAGCTACTTGACATGGAAGTTTCGAAGGAAACAGAAAACAGTGGCGCTGCGTTCGCGGCGAAAAATAAATATCACCCTGGCAATACTAAGCCTAAAAAACATGGCGGGATGTCAATCTCAAAAGATACAAAGAAAACAATCACCTGCTATAAATGCAAAGAGGATGGACATTATCGTAATCAATGCCCTTTGTTAAAGAAAAGTGAAAAAACATGTGTTTTCAATGTTGTATTTTTGAACGGAAGGTTCAATAAGAATGAGTGGTACGTAGATTCGGGGGCAAGTGCACACATGACAGTAAACAAAGATTGGTTGACAAACACGAACTATACACAGTGTTTACCAGAAATCATTGTGGCTAATGAGTCAAAGGTGCCAGTTTTGTGTTCCGGTGACGTAAACATTACTTCAGATTTGGGTTACAATATTACAGTGAAAGATGCTCTGTGTATTCCCAGTTTAACAACAAACTTGTTATCTGTCGGCGAGCTTATCAAGAACGGGAATAACGTTATATTTGAAGCTAAGCAATGTTATATTCGCGACAAGAATAATGTTTTGGTTGCGACAGCTGATTTGTGTGACGGTGTCTACAAATTGAGGTTAGAAACAAAACAGTTTATGTTGGCTGCTAAGGCAGAAGCCAGCGGAGACTTGTGGCACAGATGACTAGCACATATAAACAGTCAAGACATGAATAAAATGAGAAATGGTGTTGTGGACGGGTTGTCTTACCCGAAAACCTTTGACATATCAAAGTCTCAATGTAAAATTTGTTGTGAGGGAAAACAAATGAGATTACCCTTTCCTCAAGTGGGTGAACGAAGTACTGAGATATTACAAATAGTACACACTGATCTTTGCGGACCCATGGAGGTCAATTCACTTGGAGGCGCTCGATATTGTCTCTTGTTTATTGATGATTACAGTCGTATGACTTTTATATATTTTTTGAAGCAAAAAAGTGAAACTTTCAGCAGATTTAAAGATTTTAAATCAGTTGTTGAAAATCAACAGAATAAAAAAATAAAAATATTGCGATCAGACAACGGGTTGGAGTTCTGCAATAAAGAATTTGATCTGTATTTGAACCAAGCTGGAATAATACATCAAAAGACCAATCCCTACACGCCTGAACAAAATGGTCTGTGTGAAAGAGCTAATCGTACCGTACACGTAACGTAACAAGCAAACTGAAAAATGTATTGGGTTCAGAATTTAAGTTAAAAGATTTGGGTCCTGTAAGACAGTATTTGGGCATGAGAATAAATGTAAATGAAAATGTTGTTACTCTAGATCAACAACAATATATTGATCAATTATTGTCTAAATTCAATATGTCTGATTGTAAGTGTATTAGTACACCTATTGAACCTAAATTGAACTTAGAAAAATGTGAAAAATGTGTATCTAATATTCCTTATCAAAAACTCATTGGCAGTTTAATGTATCTGGCAGTATTAACTAGGCCCGACATTGCCTACTCTGTAAGCTATCTTAGCCAATTTAATAGTTGCTATAGTGATGTACACTGGAACCATGCTAAAAGAATTTTGAAATACCTAAAGTGTACTAGAAATTATTGTTTGAAATTTACCAATAATGATACAGAATTACAATGTTTTGTTGACAGTGACTGGGCTAGTGATGCTCTAGACAGAAAATCCTATACTGGTTTTTGCTTCATGATGTCAGGATCAGCTATTTCTTGTCAAAGTAGAAAGCAAAAGACAGTGTCACTATCTAGTACAGAAGCAGAGTATACTGCACTGTCTGAGGCATCCAGAGAAGCCGTATATTTGAGAAAATTGTTACATGAGATTAGTGGAAAGCTTATTGTTGTTGCTTTAAATTGTGATAATTTAAGTGCTTTGAAATTGGCAACAAGTCATCAATGTCATAATCGCTCTAAGCATATTGATGTTCGTTGCCATTATATTAGAGATGTCATTAAACTAAACATTGTTAAGGTTCAGTATATTCCCACAGAGGAAATGCCTGCTGACATGTTAACCAAGGGATTATGTTCAATAAAACATTATAAATTTTTGAAAGTATTAGGTATTGTTCCTTTATAGAATTGGTTGTTTATTTTGATAAGTGGGTGTGTTAGAATTATGGAAGTATCAAAATAATGTAACCAATAAATAACGTAGCTGCATCTGTAAACATCCCATGTCATTGGTGTAAATTAAAAAAAAAAAAAATTCAGTCTATTGCGAAAAGCCAACGTGTTTTAATAGAAATAACGTTAGTATTAGTGGCTACAATATTGGGTTTGAAAATTATGACATGACTACTTTATTAGGACTAAATCTTGACTATGTAATAAATATTAATATGAATCCCAATAACAAATAGCAGCTCGTTTGAAAAAAGAAATCATATTCCAATTTGGAATCCCTCGGGCTCTATATCCCGGTCACGTCGGCGTCTGATGAAGGCAACGGTATTGGTCGATGTGGCCGATGAATCGGGAATGTGATCTGGAAACACCCACGCTTCCAGCCGGGCAGCCAGCCCGTTCATTGTTTCCTTTTCATTTTTAACGGGATATAACAACTTCATTGTTTGTTTTTTAAAAAGAGTTGTGTAATCTTTTTGTTTCAAAATTACTGGCTGATTCGTTGAAAAAAATACTTACAGAATATAAAGAGTAGAGTAGAGGTAGAGTTATTGTTGTCGAAAAATACGCTTTTGCAACTCACGCATCCACCCACTCTTTCAAAATAAATCAAATTAGTCAAAACTCCGGGGAAGGAAAAAAACGAACGGATTTCTAGAAAAAAGAGCCAATGTTGAAATCACATTTAAATTATTTCCGACGGGAAAGTATAAAAGCTGATTAAAAATAGAAACACGCAATATCTCGAAACGGTAACATGTAGAATCTTGAAATATAAATAAATAAATAAATCAACGCCGCTGCCGCTGTTATGTATCTACGTAATGGGTTTGATTCTGCATTACAGCGCCTAAACTTATTTTAGTTTAGTCCTGTCATTTTCTTTCTCATAGAGAAGAAAAGAGATGAGTGATATTTAGTCCTGTCAAATTAAAATTAGTCCTGTCAACTAAGGCATTTCATAACGTGTTTAGTGCTTATGTAAATAAGTCACGACTAAAATACAGCCTCTGACAGGACTAAATTCGGTAGGTTATCTTCTATCCCTTTTCTTTTTTTGAGGTAAAATAAAGACAGGAATAAACTAAAATAAGTTTAGTCGCTGTAATGCAGAATCGAACCCAATGTAAGATATATAAATTGAACTACGTAAAGATTGCAGGCGTATTCACGGAGCTTCGCTATTCGATATTCGACTCGGAATCGGAAAATCTGTAGATGGGCTATTCAGAGATGTCGGTATCGAAAACGAATGTCATATTTGACATAAGGATTCGGAAAATTTTCCGTTTTCAGAAACGCCTAGAATACAGTTTCCGAAGTCGATATAGATTCGACTTCGGAAAAATTTTCACTCGATCTGAATCTAACGGAAACGGTGTCGAGCCTCAGTGAATACGCCTGCTGATCAATAACATGAAATAATGTATGGAGTACAAACAAATCCCTGTATACATAAACAAAAGTATTATTTTCTTTATTTCATTTGACGAGAATACATCATCCAAATTGATATTTGCCTCCCACATAATAGTAAGGAGGTATCCTATAATGTAAGCCCCTCCAGATGCTGTTATTATTTGTCTATTTCTTACGAAAACATGATTTCAATTAGTTGGTATGGCATCATACGACTTTTGGAGATATAAAAGGACATTTCTCAAAGGTACGAGTCCAATCATTCTATACATTTGAAAATGCAAATCAACCGAGAAGGCTGATTTTTGAATGTTGTAGGAAGGGGGGGGCGCCTTAAGAAAGGATTAACTTGAAAATGTCGACGTCGATTTCCTGTGCCTTCGCCGCCATCTTGAAAAAAGGATTGAATTTAGTTTTTTTTTCTATAACTCGGTTGTGGATATGAAAATTATGATTTTAGACTTTTTTTTGTGACAAGAATAGAGAAGGGTATGTTAAGCTGGTTTGGTCAATAAGAACGTATGGATGAAAGAAAAGTAACGAAAGAGATTTACGGTGCGAATGTTGAAGGATGCAAGGCAAGAGGACGCCCCAGAAGGACGTTCACGGATCAAATTAGTGACGTCCTTCAAAAAGCTGGGGTCAAGAGTGCAAAGAATAAAAGAGCGTGTATGAAAAGGGAGGGAAGTATGCGAAGATCGGGAAAAGTGGCGATCCATGGTCTCTGCCTACCCCTGTGGGAAGAAGGCGTGAGCTTTATGTATGTATGTATGTAGACTTTTTTGTTGCTATATTTACACACTACAATTTAGGTCTTATGAATTTTGAACCTACTGTTGATGTTTGTTGAGATATCTAGTAATTAAACAATAACGTCATCGTAACTCGTTTTATTGCAATTTTCACTTTTCTAAAAAATATTTTTTTTGGTATTAGCATGCTCCAATAATGTTGTAAATTATATATTTTTTTATTATACACACATAATATTTATATTATACACCACACACAGTACCTAATAAATAATAAATAAAATATAATAATCTACCACCTTTTATCAACGAGGGGGTGGGCAAAGGTATTCCATTTCTGGATATACCCACTTTCTACGAGATATTCTTTGGACCCCTAAACGTGATAGGTGGTGAGCCCATCGCCAGATCGGGTCTGTTACACATGCCTCGGAATTAATTCTGGGTCCTGCGGGTTTCCTCACGATGTTTTCCTTCGCCGTCGAGGTAGCAATAAATGTGTACCTACGTAAGTTTTGAAAAACTCATTGGTACATGCCAGGATTTGAACCCGAGCTTTACTGATTATCATCATGTGAAGCAGGCTATAGGGCTATCACTGCTTTTCTTTTTCTCTTTTGTCTATATTGTGTAGTTTTCAAGAAAATTAAGTGTTTTATTCTATTCTATACACCTTATAAAATATAAATAATAATAATGGATATACCCACATTTCACGAGATACATTGGACCCCAAAACGTGATAGGCGGTGAGCCCATTGCCGGACCGGGTCTATTTACACATGTCTCAGAATTAATTCTGAGACCTTCGGGTTTCCTCACGATGTTTTCCTTCACCGTCGAGCTAGTGATAAATATGTACGTAAGTTTTTGAAAAACTCATTGGTACATGCCAGGTTCGAACCCGAGCCTCACTGATTTTCGGCCGGCTCTTTAACCGTCCGGGCCATCATTGCTCTTTAATTCAATTTTAAATAAGCAAAATTGCTTTACATTACAATGGCATCCTACTAATATTATAAACGCGAAAGTTTGTATGGATGGATGTCTGGATGTATGGATGTATGTTTGTTCCTCTTTCACGCAAAAACTACTGAACGGATTTTGATGAAACTTTACAGTTATATAGCTTCATCATCAGAATAACACATAGGCTACATTTTATCCCCGTATTCCCACGGGAACGGGAACTACGCGGGTGAAACCGCGGGGCGCTGCTAGTGTATAATAAATAAAGCCGAACCCTGTACAAAGTACCTTGTCAAATTAAAACCTAAAAGATGTCACTATACGGGTAAACGACAATAAAAACATTCGATTCGGTGAAACGGTAAGTCTTGACTGTGACAAGGGTCCAGCGCCGACCGCCCTCAAATACTTTAGGTATTATGCTGTTATTTAAATATTTGATGCTCTTTGTATATTGAAAAGTTTTTATAGCAATATTATCAAGTATACTAGTTGTACGCGCGACTAGGTTCACGTAAACCTTAGGAACTGCGTTTATTTTGGGGCGGGAAGCGTAAATAAAAAAAATTTGTGAGACAGTATTCACACAGGGTTCTTCAGTCAAAAACTAATCAGAGCCTGTACTATTTGTAATAAACGTCTGAGAAACATACTTAACCTCTCACCTACCTAGGGTCATTAGCATAATATAGACCTACCTACATTTTTGGGAATGCTTGCGGTTAAAAAAAAACACCCAAGACACGAACAGACATGTTCATGCACACAAAAGATGGCCCCGAACGGGGATCGAACCCGCGACCTCCGGCTGAGAAGGCAGGGTCAAGCAAAGATATTAAAGTAAGGATGAGTTATATTCATACTGCTTGCGTTTGAAAATTTATCCCCTACGAGTGTGCTACAACATGTACATACTTACTACTTAGCGTATTTATAGGATACAACAATGACGGGGAGAGATGATACGGAACGAATAATAAAGAAAAAGAGAGCTATCTGTTAAGAGTTGCGCTTAAAATACGACTTGAAATACAATGCGACTAAATAAAATGTGGTTAATTAGCTACATTTGTCGGCCTCATTTTCGTGCTCTAGTAACATAGCTACGTCTTTCTATACTGGATGATTTTTTTACCGTCTGGAAAAAAATATGACGTATAAGGTATCTAGAGCCGAAATTATACACGAGATTATTTGTTAAATATAGTCATGTTTAGTGCAATTTACAAAATCTAGAAAACTACGCACAGTACTACGCGCTGCTGACGGTTGTAGGTATATTGCGCATGAATGGAAGCTACGAGCCTGTTTCTTTTTAAAATACTATTTCAAATATCTTAGTGTGTATTATTGACTACAATTGAGTAATGTATATAAGTCTAAACAAGAAAAAAAAATTTGAGAAAAAAATAATAATTAAGTAACATTGCCAAATGAATCTATTAGACTTACCTATCACACCACATTTTTTTCCAGACGGTAAAAAAAGTCACCTTGTATATAATAGGGTCAAGCCTATTTCCACCTTCAAGAAGTAAACTATTATCCGGCCAAATTTCAACGAGCTCGGGTCACCGGTTTAGCCTCGAAAAGGTCACGAACAGACAAAGTTACTTTAGTGTTATAATATCAGCTAAGGATTAATTTTATCAGTCAATCATCAAATGTAAAATGGAAAAAGATAATCATATTGATCTACATTATAAATACTTGACGTAAAAATAAAAAATAAATAATATCACGCCTTTCATCCCCGAGGGGGTAGGCAGAGGTATTCCATTACTGGATATACCCACATTTCACGAGATACATTGGACCCCTAAACGTGATAGGCGGTGAGCCCATCGCCGGACCGGGTCTGTTTACACATGGCTCAAAATTAATTCTGAGACCAGCGGGTTTCCTCACGATGTTTTCCTTCACCGTCGAGCTAGTGATAAATATGTACGTAAGTTTTTGAAAAACTTATTGGTACATGCCAGGATTCGAAACCGAACCTCACTGATTTTCGACCGGCTATTTAACCGTCCGGGCTGTCACTGCTCTGTTATTTAAACATGAAATGTGTAAGTCGACATGAAGCCTCTATAAAATCTCAAAATTAAAAATATAATGAGTAAGACGTTACACAGAGTGTCCACAAAGAGAGGTAATTACAAGGCCTCTTTAGCCCGAGGCACTGAGATGCTAATTAACTAACAGAGAGTCCGAACAGGGTGAACTAGCGACTACATATTCTATTACAATGCAAAATAGTATAAAACAAAGTCGCTTCCCGCTGTCTGCCTGTCTATGTATGCTTAGATCTTTAAAACTACGCAACGGATTTTAATGTGTTTTTTTATAGATAGAGTGATTCAAGAGGAAGGTTTTAGTTTTAGCATTGAACCAGTGCAAAGTATAACAAAACTGTAACAAGATCGTGTTTATATGTACCTATATGAAATGTAAAAAAAAATGCGGTGGTTTAGAAGAGCAGTGATAGCCCGAACGGTTAAAGAGCCGACCGAAAATCAGTGAGGCTCGGGTTCGAATCCTGGCATGTACCAATGAGTTTTTCAAAAACTTACGTACATATTTATCACTAGCATAACAAGGAAAATATCGTGAGGAAACCCGCTGGTCTCAGAATTAATTCTGAGACATGTGTAAATAGACCCGGTCCGGCGATGGGCTTACCAACTATCACGTTTAGGGGTCCAATATATCTCGTGAAATGTGGGTATATTCAGTAATGGAATACCTTTGCCTACCCCCTCGGGGATAAAAAAAAAAGGCGTGAGATTATATTATTAAGCTATTGCATAGCTTCTATCGAGGGCCTTGAGCGCGGGGACCGAATCCAGAAATTCCGTAGGGAAAAAAACCTCACGCTCCCGAGTCCGAGTCCGAGTTCGCACACAGTGTAACTGTTAATGAATAAATGAATTGAATTGAATTGAATTGTCCGAGTCCGAGTCCGAGTCCGAGTCCGAGTCCGAGTCCGAGCTCGGGTCCCGGTCTCAGTCCCACTCCCACTCTGACTCCCATTCCCACCCCACCCCCAACCCCACTTCCACCCCCACTCCCACGCCCACTCCAACTCCCACTCCCACAATACACCCACCCCCACTCCCACTACCACTACCACCACTACGAATACTCTGCTAACCATTTAAATAACACCCGTGTGGCTTGAAGGCCGTGCATTGTCTAACGTCGTTTCTTTTCGGCAGTCTTATTGATACAAAATGCTATGCAATAGCAATTATTATTATTATTTAGATAGTTCTCGATGTAGATACGAAAATATATATATTTTTATTGTGTTTAACTGTCTGTTTGTGCACGATTCACGCAAAAACTACTGGGCGGATTTTGATGAAATTTGGCTTGATGTACTCTAAAATTTAAAAACAGGTTAAATGGAGAAATCCATACTACTCCGCAACGGAAACACCTAGAAACTTGAGGTATTGTGTGTAGGTGTATTATATTATGTCGTAGGCAGCAGATTTTTGACAATTTCCACGAGAACGGTAATAAACTAGATCAGCGCAGGCAACGCCACTGGGCCACACGCCACACAACAGCGCTCGTCTTTCATAAACTGGGAGCGACAAATAAATATAAATTAACGTTTCATTATTATGAAGGGCTTTCGAAAAATGGCTTGGAAAACCCAGTTACTAAATTTCAACTAACTCTAACTATCACGGTTCATGAGATACAGCCTGGAGACAGATGGACAGACAGACGGACGAAGTCCCTTTGAGTACGGAACCGTAAAAATGAATAAAACAATATTTTCTACAATATTTGTTTAGTATACTATACCTACCACTCATACAAATACACTACACAGCCCATGTTCGTTCAACCCTACGATTAAATTATGTTAATCTGTGCTATCCCAAATCCTGAACAACGGTATTGTTTTAGGATAGAGGTCAAAGCTCTTTGTTGTAAAAATATGTTTGGCCTGAATATTCAAAACAGTACCAGCCCTAACCAAGTGGCAAACGAAATTTTGATTCGCTTAGCTGGCTTTCGCTTGTTTGTAATTCTCACTATGAAGAACTACGTGTCAATGATTATACTTCTTAGCAGTGTTGTCTCAATTTTACTTAGTCGCGCTATAATGCCGCCCATACATTTGTATCTTTTTTTGTAATACAGGGGGAACGAGTAGACCGAGTAGACCGAGTAGACCGAGTAGAACGAGTAGTAGTAGTTGAGTAGTTTTTCAAAAACTTACGTACATATTTATCACTAGCTCGACGGTGAAGGAAAACATCGTAAGGAGACCCACAGGTCTCAGAATTAATTCTGAGACATGTGTAAATAGACCCGGTCCGGCGATGGGCTCACCACCTATCACGTTTAGGGGTCCAATATATCTCGTGAAATGTGGGTATATCCAGTAATGGAATACCTCTGCCTACCCCCTCGGGGATAAAAAAAGCGAGAGATTATAGATTATTATTATTATTATAACGAGTAGACGGGTCACCTGATGGTAAGTGACTGCCGTCGCCCATGGACACTTGCAACTGAAGAGTCACAAGTGCCTTGCCTTTGAGGTGGGATTACGCTCTCTTCTTGAAGGTTTCGGGTTTATATCGGTGTGGAAATATTTCAGGCGACAATTTGTTTCACATTTGGTTGGTGATGTGGTTCCATTCTAAGCTGCTGACGTTTACTTTTTAATCAACTTCAAAACAGAAGGTTTTCAATTCGACACGTACGTTTTTTTTATGTTTGTTAGAACTTTCGACTGGGTGAACCGATTTGGATTATTCTTTTTTTATTTGAAATCTAATGCTTCCTGTCCCATTTTAATTTGGTCCAATTCTGGCAATGGCATCCATGAGTAAAACAGAAGTCTTGAATTTGCAAAAAGTATACCTAATATATGCACGACAAATAGACTAATAACTCAATATTACGCCATCCGATTTCGATGATTCTTTTAACCGACTTCAAAAAAGGAATAGTGTCTCAAGTCGACTGTACCTATTTTTTTAAGTATAATTCGTTGAAGTCTATTTTATGTGAGTTCTAGAAAATAAAAATAAAAAAGACGTGTGGCACTCGAGGACTGCCGCGGTAAAGCTATTGCATAGCACACGTCACGACACGACACGACACGACACGACACGATTATTTTGCAGAAACGAGCCATTCGTGCAATTTATAAAATGGGGTCTAGGATGTCTCTAAAGGAAAAATTCAAGGAAATTAATATACTGACACTGGCGTCACAGTATATTTACGAAAACGTATTACGTGTAAACGTGTTACGAACGCGGGGGTTATGAAAATGCCGGTGGTGAGGATTAGTTACACTTTATTATGCGCACTTACAGAAAATACAAAAATAAACAATTTACAGTAACTACTACAGTCACAGTACTCAAACACAGTCCGCAGAATTGCACTTGAATCGCTTCAGAGATTCCGATCGCTGTCGCTTCGAATAAACAACTGACTCCGCTCGACGAACACCGCGGTTTATATAGCTGAGGGCAAGTGTCGACGGAATTATCTAGACCTTCCAGAAATCCGGAGTACGTACCGCGTGATAACAATAGGCGAAGATGTAAACAACTTGAAGACGTAAAGAAGGTTGCAATAATAATCGTTCACTCGCTACAGGCAAAATTCAACCTTAAACACTTACATACAAGGTCCAATGTTATCTGATACTTCATGTTGTTTGTGCGCTGCTTGTTTGTTTGCTTTTTATCCAGATGATTCGGAACTATTCTCACACAATGTAGGTGTATTCGAGATTGTCTAGCGTGTACGTACTCCATGCGCACTACCCTCCTTTTAGTTATGCTCGTCCCGAGCATCATTAGAGCCAAGATACCGCGCTAGTCGATCCACGTGAACTACTTTCGGTTTTCCTCGGAGTCCCTGCTTGATGCGATAAGTCACGTCGTTGATCCTTGTTATAACTTTGTAGGGTCCTTCCCAGCTGGCCTGAAGTTTTGGAGACTTTCCTTTCCTTCTAAGCGGATTATGTAGCCACACAAGGGCGCCTTCATCGAAACCGTTTGTGTTAGCTCTTCGATCGTAGCGAGTTTTCATTTTCTCACTGACCCGTAGGCTTTTTTCTCGAACGGTCTTATGAATCTCGTCCAACTGGTTCTGTAGATCGGCCACAAAATCTGTCACCGGTTTTGGAGCATCGGGAGGCGTTCCTGTTATTGCATCCACTGGGAGTCTCATCTCCCGGCCGAAGTTCACTTTTGCT
Source organism: Ethmia dodecea (assembly GCA_963855545.1). Lineage (NCBI taxonomy): Eukaryota > Metazoa > Arthropoda > Insecta > Lepidoptera > Depressariidae > Ethmia > Ethmia dodecea. Next base: position 460,551 of record OY979444.1, read on the forward strand.
GGAGTAACACCTGTACTGTCATGCACAGCCGACCGGTACGACATCAGGAACAGTGGAATATATTGGTCCCAGTCTCGTTGGTGCGAATCAACTACTTTTGCCAGATGATTTTCCAACGTCTTGCAACGACTGTGGGTGCATTGGAGTCGTACGCGTCTTAAAGATTCCAAGAAGTTTACAGGTTTCTTGAAATAAATTTGATTCGAAGTTTCTCCCCTGATCAGAGTGCATCTCCAAAGGTACTCCATATCGGCTGAAGACTTCCTGAACCAGTTTCTTCGCAACGGTCCTTGCTTCTTGATTTGGGGTCGCAAATACCTCAGGCCACTTGCTGAAGTAGTCTTGAACCACTATGATGTATTTGTTTCCTTCTTCAGTTTCCGGAAATGGGCCAGCAACATCTATAGCGATACGTTCCCACGGTGCTCCTACATTATACTGCTTCAATTTTCCTCGGTTTCTCGTTTGCGGGCCTTTTACTGCTGCACAAGTATCACATTTGCAACACCATTCTTCCACATCTTCTCGACAACGGAGCCAATAAAACCGTTGTCGAATCTTGGCCAAGGTTTTGTTTACTCCGAGATGGCCGCCAGACACACCATCATGGACGAACCGAAGCAGCGGAGCTACTTTACTCCGTGGAATAATTACTTGCATGGTGATCTTCTTTCCGTCGTTTGATTCCCATTTCCGATACAGCACACCATTCTCTATCACTAAGCTGTCCCATTGAGCCCAGTAGCTTTTGGTGGTGGCACTGTACGCTGACACATCACACCATCTTGGCTTATTCCCGCTGGTAATCCAGTTTATAATCGGTCCTAGATCATCGTCATCTCCTTGGGCCTTCTTCATTCTTTCATCGGTCCACTCGTCGTCAATTCCGTCAGTTTGTATAATCCGTACTTCCAGTGTTTCCTGTTTCTGACAGTGGCGTCAGTCCAGAGAGCAAGGTCTTCGTGACAAGGCATCAGCGTTATTGTGAGCTTTTCCACTACGATGTTCCGCTAAGAAGTCATATTCCTGCAGTTGTTCCAACCACCTTGCCACTTGTCCTTCCGGGTTCTTGAATTGTAGGAGCCATTTTAATGCAGCATGATCTGTCCTCAGTGTGAATGGCCGTCCGATGAGGTACTTATGGAAATGCTGCAAGGTCTTCACTACAGCTAGCAGTTCACGGCGAGTAACACAGTAATTTTTTTCAGGTTTTGAAAGCGCTTTACTGAAGTAGGCGATTACCACTTGCTGGTCTCCTTGCACTTGCGACAGAACTCCACCTATCCCCGTGTTACTTGCGTCTGTATCCACTATGAATCTGCCGTCTCTGTTTGGGTAGCCCAAGATCGGTGCTTCACATAAGTGTTGTTTCAGTCTATTAAAAGCTTGATCACAACTTGAGTCCCAGTTGAATTCACGTTTCTCTTCTGTTAATTTGTATAAGGGTTTCGCAATGTCCGAAAATCCCTTAACAAATCGTCTGTAATAATAATAATAATAATAATATTATAATCTCACGCCTTTTTATCCCCGAGGGGGTAGGCAGAGGTATTCCATTACTGGATATACCCACATTTCACGAGATATATTGGACCCCTAAACGTGATAGGTGGTGAGCCTATCGCCGGACCGGGTCTGTTTACACATGTCTCAGAATTAATTCTGAGACCTGCGGGTTTCCTCACGATGTTTTCCTTCACCGTCGAGCTAGTGATAAATATGTACGTAAGTTTTTGAAAAACTCATTGGTACATGCCAGGATTTGAACCCGAGCCTCACTGATTTTCGGCCGGCTCTTGAACCGTCCGGGCTATCACTGCTCTGTAATAAGTACACAATCCCAAGAAAGATCGAACTTCCGTCTTATTTCTTGGAATGGGCCACTCTTGTACAGCTTTGATCTTCTCAGGGTCCGTACGCACACCGTCCGCTGATATAATTTGTCCAAGATAGGATACTTCCTTCTTGAATAAGAAACATTTCTTCGGGCTTAATTTAAGGTTTGCTTCACGAATCCGTGCGAATACTTTCTCCATGTTCTTCAGGTGTTCTCTAAAGTTCCGGCCCATTATGATGACGTCATCCAAGTATACTAGGCATACGTCTCCAAGGAGTCCCACCATTACTCTTTCCATAAGTCTTTCAAAGGTAGCTGGAGCATTGCACAACCCAAAAGGCATAACGTTAAACTGCCATAGCCCGTTTCCAATTCCTGTGCTGAACGCAGTCTTCTCTTTATCCTCCGGGTTAATCTCGACTTGCCAGTAGCCACTTTTTAAATCAACAGTGGAAAACCACTTCATGCCATTGAGCATATCCAGGGTGTCGTCTATGCGAGGTAATGGGTAACTGTCCTTCTTGGTGACGTTGTTGAGCATCCGATAGTCCACACAGAACCTCGTGCTGCCATCTTTCTTCTTAACAAGTACCACCGGGGATGACCATGGGCTCGTAGAAGGTTCGATGATTTTCTTCTCGGCCATATCCTTGATTAATTCTGTTACTTCTGCTTCCTTTGCCCAAGGTATTCGCCGTGGTCTCTGCTTTATAGGTCTAGCGTCACCTGTGTCGATCTTGTGTTTCACTAGGCCAGTTCTTCCGCATTCGTTTCCCTTGGCGAATATGTCTTTAAACTTTGCTAGAATTTCTTCTGCTTGTCGCAGTTCTCCTGGTGACAGATCTTTCTTAGATGACTCAAGTAATGGCCGAACATTCTCGTCACTGGTTGGGCTTTCGTTTTTCAGTTGATTGAACCGTTGAATATAGTCTACCTCTTCGCATCTTCCAATGGCTGTATTCTTCTTTAGACGTACTTCCGAATTACTGAGATTCAGGACTCTTACTTTGACTTTCTTCTTAATCATCACTAGAGTTCTTGCAGTGATCCAATTCGGGTGATTGCCGTTGTCTTCCACTATAACACAAAGCCCATGCTTAATTGTTTTCGGAAACTTCACTTCCACTAGGTTCTCTGATCTCGGCGCTAGTATTGTATCTTTCAAACAGTAAAGTGTCCCCGAATGTGAACCCTGTAGAAATACCTCTTGTTCAGAAAATCTCAATGTCCCTCTTGCAACATCGACGACACAGCTGTATTTCTTCATAAAGTCCAGTCCTAGAATACAGTCATCGGTGATATCGGCAATCAACACTGAATGGTGGTATCCTTGGTCGCCAATTCCGAACTCGACTTCTGTATCGCCATGGACGGTAACTGACTGGCCAGTAGCTGTACGTAGATGACACGCTGGTGGTCTTCTTCTCCACGATATGGTTCACCTTAAAAGTTCAGGTCTCACAATCGTGCGTGATGCTCCGGTGTCCACTGTGAAGCTACATGGTTTTCCATTCAAGGTGCCACAGACAATCAAGCTATTTCCGTTGTTGACTTGAGTTATGGTGATAGTAGAGGGCTCATACTGACCAGCCAGCGCCCGCCCCGCATCCCTGGCGACACTTAGTTGCAGCTCTTCATCAACCTGGGTCTCAGTACTCGAGACCATCTTCTTACGTTTAGGGCAATCCAGTCTTATGTGCCCTTTTTCGCCACAGCCATAGCAGGTAATGAAACTTCTAAAATTTATCTTGTTTTCCACCACTGCTCTCAATTTGTAGGACCTTGCATCCCGCCGCACGGCTTCCACTTCAAGAGCATGTGCTAGAGCTGCTTTTAATGTTTGGTGGTGTCCCAAACGTACAGCTGCTCTAATTTCAGCATCCCGTATTCCATCAATGAATGCTTGCGGAAGGTTCACTTCAATTGTGGCTGGCGATGAAACGTAGGCACGTCGAACCAATCCTTCTACACACACCGGCACAATTAGCGGAACAGAAAAAAAAAGGAGAAAAAAGAGGGAATTTAGAACAATGAATGTAATTTTTAAACAATATATTATTTAAAATGAAACAACAATTAAATTAACATGTTTTGACATTCATTTGTAACACCATACTTAAAATTTTATAAAAATAAAAATTAAATTAAACAAAATGCATTTTTCTTCGATTTTTAATTATAGAGAAACAGCAGAAAATTCAAGATTTTCCAAAGTTTAACAACAATTTCAATGACTGTTCAATATCGAGTGTTTCCTCCTCGTGCTCTGATGAGGGTTTCCATCCGTCTGGGCATGCTGCGGATGATGTTATCAATGGTTTCTTGGGGCAACCTCTGCCATTCTTCAAGTAATGCGTTTCGCAACTCGTTGAGATTATTGGGAGGGGGCATTCTTGACTTTACACTCCTCTTTAGCAAGTCCCAGACGTGTTCTATAGGGTTCATATCGGGGGACCGTGCTGGCCACTCCATCACCGTTATACCAACATGGTTTAGGTATGTCTGTACTGTGCGAGCACTGTGAGCCCGAGCATTATCCTGCATTAGAATGAAGTTGTTACCAATAAAGGGGGCAAATGGCACAACATGTTCTTCTAAAATCTCCCTGATATACCGATCAGCATTCAGATTCCCGCCATCGACCACTACTAACTCCGTACGAGCTCCTAAACATATTCCTCCCCAGACCATAATTGAACCGCCGCCATATGCAACTGTATTTTCAAAATTAGACTGGATATACCGTTCTCCTTTGCGTCTCCATACTCGCTGCCTTCCATCAATTTGATTTAACATAACTCTGCATTCATCAGTAAAAAGAACCTGTCCCCAGTCGTCGAAGTCCCAATCACGATGTTCACGACCAAAGTGTAGACGGTTTGTGCGATGATGTCTCTCAAGTTTTGGGGCTTTGGCGGGCACATACGAGCCTATACCCACTTCTTCGAATCTTCTACGAACTGTCCGCTCACTCATCCTTACTGCTCGTACCTCTTCCAGTAAATTTCGAGCCTGCACCGCCGTTAGTCTCGTGTTCCGTCGGACTTGAAGTTGGAGAAAACGGTCATCCCTCCTTGAACTACACCTTTTCCGGCCTTGTCCTCTCCTTCTCACTAGAGCATTCGTCAATCTGTATCGTTGGATGCTACGATAAATCGTTGATAACGATCGACGAAGGCTTCTGGCAATCGATCTGTAGGTTTGACCATTTCTCCTCATTTGATCTGCCCTAATGATTTCTGATGGCGTTAAATCAGGCATAATTAGATGCTCGTAAATTATCAATATGCGAAAAAACTCAAAAGCCTCAAAAACTGCAATTCAAAGCTTTTCAAATGGAATTCACGAACCTTCTAAAAACGGACAAGCGGTGGAAAAAATGAATCAATGAAAATTAAAACAAAAGAATGAAAAAAAGGGCAGTCGCTTAGTATTCCATTTTTAAATTAAAACCCAAATTTAAAAAAAGCTTGTTTAGCCGGCCAGTAACACGCAAAAATGCGTAAATACTCCCTTTTTTTTCTGTTCCGCTAATTGTGCCGGTGTGTGTATTTCACTGGCCCATTTTTGAAGAGTCTCACCGGGTTTCTGAGCAGCGTCCTTTAATTGCGCTCGATAGACATGCTCTAGATGTTTGTCGCCGTATCTTGTTTCCAATGCTTCCATGAGTGCTTCCAGGTTTCTGGATTTGGTGGGTAAGTTCTCCAAAACAAGTAGCGCATCACCTCGAAGAGCAAGGGCAAGAGCTGTGTAGGTCTGTTCATCACCCCATCCATTCGCTAATGTCTCAAATTGCAGGCGGAATGCAGACCACGACGAAGTACCATCGAAGTCAGGCACGTCGAATTTCATCGGCGATGCGCCTGCTGGTGTCCATTCACGTGCCTTCAATTTTGCGATGTCCTTATGTATTACTTGCAGGTCGTCGTCATGCTCCTCAACCTTTTTCTCCAGCTGCTCAGTCCTTTTGTCGACTTTCTTGACGTCCTTTTCCAGGTCTATTACCCGACTGCTCAGGACTTGGACGCCAGCATATAATTTTCCAAATAGGGCCTCTTGTTGCTGACGGGTAGCCTCTTGTTCCTGGCGGACAGCTTCCTGGTTCGCCTCCATTTTCTCCATCATTTCGCGTCGAGCAACCTCTTGTTCGCGTCGCGCAGCCTCTTGTTGCTGACGGGTAGCCTCTTGTTCCTGGCGGGCGGCTTCTTGGTTCGCCTCCATTTTCTCTAGCATTTCGCGTCGCGCAGCTTCTTGTTCCTGGCGGGCAGCTTCCTGGTTCGCCTCCATTTTCTCCAGCATTTCGCGTCGCGCAGCCTCTTGTTCCTGGCGGGCAGATTCCTGGTTTGCCTGCATGGCTTGCAGCATCTGCAGCAGGGCTGACATTCCAGGCTCCGACTGTGCGGGTGAAGCAGGTAGATCTTCGGTCACCGGTGCCTGTTCAGCTGTCTCCAGCTGCTCCTGGCGTGCTGCATCCAGCTCCACTTGCCTCCTGGTGCGCGGAGTGCGACGCTCGTCCTCACGCGGTAGTAGCGGCATTTCACTTCTGACACCAATTTGTTACGAACGCGGGGGTTATAAAATGCCGGTGGTGAGGATTAGTTACACTTTATTATGCGCACTTACAGAAAATACAAAAATAAACAATTTACAGTAACTACTACAGTCACAGTACTCAAACACAGTCCGCAGAATTGCACTTGAATCGCTTCAGAGATTCCGATCGCTGTCGCTTCGAATAAACAACTGACTCCGCTCGACGAACACCGCGGTTTATATAGCTGAGGGCAGGTGTCGACGGAATTATCTAGACCTTCCAGAAATCCGGAGTACGTACCGCGTGATAACAATAGGCGAAGATGTAAACAACTTGAAGACGTAAACAAGGTTGCAATAATAATCGTTCACTCGCTACAGGCAAAATTCAACCTTAAACACTTACATACAAGGTCCAATGTCATCTGATACTTCATGTTGTTTGTGCGCTGCTTGTTTGTTTGCTTTTTATCCAGATGATTCGGAACTATTCTCACACAATGTAGGTGTATTCGAGATTGTCTAGCGTGTACGTACTCCATGCGTAACAGTATGTTAAAAAGAATATATCACTTTACAAAAAAAATAGTGACAGACGTTGTATAAACACTAGAAATAAGAATGAACTAGCTGCTTGTGTTAGTCGATTATCTAAAGTTACCAAATCCTTTAAGGGTCAATGTATACGTTTTTACAATAAGATTCCCATTGAATTACAAAATTTGCCTCTTGACAAATTTAAAATAATAGTTAAGCAAAAATTACATAAAAAAGGCTACTATAAAATTACAGACTACTTAGTAGACCAATATGCATAGGATTAACCGACTCGACGCTATGTAAGGCTATTAATTATAATTATTATTGTAAACGATATTTATTAGTAAGACATGAGATTAAAAAGAGCTGCCCTTGAGTTTCTTGCTGGCTCTTCTCGGGGTACTGCATTCGGAACCAGCAGCTCGTCGGTGGAGATGGGCTGCTGTTTGCATTTAGCCAATCTTCATGGACGAGTTTAGAGTGCCTTGTTATTATAAAATATTGACGTTTCTAAGTGTATATTTTAATACCAATAGAAAATAAACGATTTTGAATTTTGAACGACACGACACGTCACGTCACGTCAGGACACGACACGTCACGACACGACACGACACGACATCAAATTATAAGACGTTGTCACGTCAAAAGTATCACCGCTGTGCCGGTCGGAGTGGGGGGTGTTAGGTTAATTTTCGTTACGGAATTTCCGGATTCCTAACCGACCGTTCCTTCACCGTCGAGCTAGTGATAATATGTACGTAAGGTTTTGAAAAACTCATTGGTACATGCCAGGATTCGAACCCTAGCCTCACTGATTATCATCATGTGAAGCAGGCTCCTTAACCGTAAGGCTATCACTGCTCTATTCAAGTCCTCTATTCGAGTTCTATGTTATTACAAAACTACCTACTTGTTTAGGCCCTAAGCAGAGCGATTGCCATGGAATTGCTGCTATCGTTTAAAATTCTCGAGGGAGACGCGTCACCTGGTGTCCCCGAGCTAATCATAATGTAAAATACATGGAAATTCGCTGCCCTATTACGGAACACAATGGGTAATGGATGAAGAGCAATAGGCAACACGTTTTCCTATTAGATCCGAAACTTATCGTTTATAATACAATGATCTAACAGTATTTTTTATTAGCGGATTCATTTGGAAATTACAATATTAACAAGCAATCTTCTTCTAATATATAAAAACCGGCCAAGTGCGAGTCGGACTGCAAACGGCAAAAAAGTTACGTTTGTTGTATGGGAGCCCATACATATTTATTTTATTCTGTTTTTTAGTATTTTTTGTTATATCGGCAATAGACATACATCGTCTGTAAAAATTACAACTGCCTAACTATCACGGTTCATGAGTTACAGCCTGGTGACAGACGCGGGACGGAGCGGAGTCTTAGCAATATAGCGGCCCGTTTTATACCCTTTGGCGTACCCAAACCCTAAAAATTCAGTGACTTTTACACGCAGACGATTTTCTTACCGTTGCTAATTATCGTCTTTTTAACCGACTTCAAAAAGGAGGAGGTTATCAATTCAGTCATATCAGTTTTTTTTTACTCTTTTGAGTGGTTATTTTACTCTTTAAAGTGGTTGTTTATAATTTATAACTGTGGTTTGTGCAAAAAAATATAGTCCGGAAAACATTATATTATACAAAGACGAAACCAGTGGAAAAGACGATTAATCTCTTTATTATTTGGATATTCAGTATTTTTATGTTTTATGTTTGATTTCCTATAACAACAAGACTTACCGAATTACTCCAATCTTGTAGCAGAGACTTTGATGCAAAAACGTAACAGAAACGATGCGACAGATTTGCACTTTAATATCGAACCTTCCGAGTTGAGAATAAATTAACTTCAGAATGACTACATTAATTCTTATTCGTATTTAAAATATGGAAAGTGATTTTGGTTTTTGCATAATACTTGTTAGCATTAAAAGCGACCTTTAGTTTTATTAAAGGATCCTTCGCCATAATGGTGTCGATTATGATCCCTTGGACCCACTGACTACACTACAATTTATGATTACATTTCATTTCATTTTATTTCACTAATAATTTCAAATACAATGTCCTTACAGGCGTACCCAAATCGACAATGTAGAAAATGACATAATAATATTAAATGTAGTGCCTCTACAATTCAAAATTGTATATCTTACTAGTGGCCCGGGCAGACGTCGTTCTGCCACCGTATAAACCATCCCTGGACCCACTCTAACCCACACAAAAAGTTTCATCAAAATCTGTCCAGCCGTTCTGGAGTTTTAATCAGACTAACGAACATCAATTCATTTTTATTTATATAGAAGATAGATGACAAAATTATAAAATAGTAAAGTCAAACAATTAACAAGAATAAAATAAATATCAAATAATTCAGCCTTCATAATGTCAACCAATGTAAAATTTAAAATGTCAAACTATGTAAAATTTATAACGTCAAAAAAAAATTCAAATGTACTTAATTAAAATGTAGGTAATAAATAATCAAATCAGAACAATAGAATATGCTTATGATGATCCACGCAATATGAATTAATGTATTATAATATTATTTATTAATTAAATGCCATTATAAAATAATAGTAAGCATTTTTTTAAGTTCTATTTCTTCTATATTATATATTTTTTTGTCATTATTTACATTCTTAGTTTCGTTATAAAATTTAATGTACCTACCCATATTTGCTAACAATTTGTGTTAACAAGGAACCAAGTTAGGTCCTTATCTACTACTTATCTAATACTGTATAACGTCTTTTAATTTTGTCGTGATGTCCTTACGGTTAAAGGACCTGCTTTACATGATGAAAATCAGTGAGGATCGGGTGCGAGTCCTGGCATGTACCTACCAATGAGTTTTTCAAAACTTACGTAGGGACATATTTATCACTAGCTCGACGGTGAAGGAAAACATCGTGAGGAAACCCGCAGATCCCAGAATTAATTCTGAGACATGTCCGACCCGGTCCGGCGATGGGCTCACCACCTATCGCGTTTAGGGATTTTAAGAATATCTGGTGAAAATAAGGCATATCCAGAAATGGAATACCTCTGCCTACCCACTCGGGGACAAAAGAAGTGAGATTATTTATTTTATTTATTTATTTATTTATTTATTTATTTATTTATTTATTTATTTATTTACTAATTTCTTTTTATTTCTATTCTATTTCTCTAAATATTTCGTTTAGGAAAACGAAAACTAGCATGTTCCGCGAAGCTTATGGCAGGCACTCAGAAAAGTCGACACATTGGCACGAATGAAACAAAATCGGTAGGTGAAAGAAAATTCCAATTTCTGTCCAATAAAACGACATTCCCGAAGCTGTTATCCGAAATATTTGCAACGAAAAAGGGAATAAGATACGCAGAGAATCTCAGTGGGGCGAACTAGGGATGTGACATTTTGATTACAAAAAAAAACGACTAAAATCGATTTTTCCTTTTTAAAAATAATTGATTTTTTAAAATAGATAAATTTTATTAAATATAATCGATTATTAAACATCGACTAAGTTTATTAAAAATAATCGATTAAAAAATTTTATTAATATGAAAAATGATCATTTTTTCATATTCTTTATCCTTTTAACATTAACTTAGTAAACCTACTGAAAAATTCTTCATTCGTCTCACAGATGGTGCTGTTTAGAAAAAACTATTAAAATGTGTGAAAACATAAAGAATTAATCACGGATTACTAAAAATCGATTTTGAAAAAATACATACATACATATATATGCTCACGCCTTTTTCCCGAAGGGGTAGGCAGAAACAACAGCCCGCCACCTGCTACGATCCTGGCATACCTCACGTGCCTCATCCACATCCATCAATCGGTTCATACAAGCTCGTCGGTTTCGGGTACTCTTTATCTGGCTTTTTTTCAATACATCGCCGATCTGATCGATGTAAGTACGCCTAGGTCGCGGTCGCCCTTTGCCGAATTTGAAAAAAATATATCGATTATTCTAAAAATCTATTATTTTTTTACATCCCTAGGGCGAACAAATAATTCCGTACGTTTGCTTGTCGCGTATTACCTGTTACGGCTAAAAGGGGCTGGATACTTATCCATAACATTCCATACAGTTCGGTTTGATATTGGATCGCATTTATTTCTGAGGACAATAGGTGGATTGTATAAATTCCGATCTTGTTGTAGAGTTTACTTTGCCAGGACAAACGTTTAAGTTCTTTGTAATTTTGTTCGAAGACTGCCTGTCCTTTGATACTAGTCTTCGCTTTGAGGATTAGCAAACATAGTATCATAAAATAGCACACGGACATATTATCTTGGACAGAGTTACTGAGCAGTATAAGAGCCGTATCGGATGCCTAGGATAAACCATACTTAACGCCTTTACTCGGCCTTCATATTTTATTTTTATTAATTCGTCGAGCACCGCCCGGTTCCAATAGGCACCGTAACAATTAAAAATCTTTTTTTTTATTGGCTTGAGAGGTCCACAACCCAAATCATTGACATCGTCGAAGTCATCATTGTAGTGGGAAGGGGCAGGCCACGTTTGTCGTATGCAGTCGGACAGATAGGCAAAAATCTGCACCAACTGGGTCCCAACGACTGGCCGTCGACGCCGAGGCAGACCCCGAAGGAGATGGCGGAATGAACAAGTTTAGTCGCTGAAAAGCAGAATCGAACCCATTGAGTGCACACTGTTATCCGCATTGTGGGTTAAGTGTGTTTTTCTAATCAATCGTTTTTATTAATTTATGAAATACATGACTTATTTTTTCCTTACTTATACAATATTCATTTGAATTACCTCTGATTGGTTAGTTTTGATACCATTTTGAATGCCTAAGTATGCACAGTTGCCCCACATGACTCGATCTAAATCATTGAATCCATTAACTGTTTTCTATCGTTGTACCTGTCAGGGCGCACGTGCTTTTTCCACGGTTAGAGAGTCCTCTAACAAGGCCTCAGCTTCATTCGATTTATTTGCAGGAAGTAAAGAGAATTCTTTATGTGACACCATTATTATCTTATGCGTCTACATTCCTGTTTTCCTTTGAGATATCTGAAATGGGTCTGTTATAAGTATTGGCAGATCTGATTGATAGATTTACATTTCGCTAGACGCAGCGTCGCACGTTTTTTGCTAAGGATAACCATGATAAAGTATGAGAATACAAAATGTTTTGATTCCCAGATCTTAACAGACTTCCAAAAAGAAGGATTTTTTAAAAACAACGAGTCCTAATGTTAATTTTAATGTTTCACGTACCTAACTTATTTCCGTATGCTTGTTACCTCAGAACTTTCGACTGTGTTAACCGATTTGGATGATTATTTCTTTATTTGAAAGCTGGTACTTCCAGATTGGTCCCATTTTGTCCAGTTTTGACAACGGCATCCATGAGAAAACCTACTTGTAAGTTGAAGATAGTAGTCGCTTTTTTACTCTTTAGAGTTCTGTTTTGCTAACCAGGAATCGAGTCATCTGATATTAAGTGATCATCATCACTATTCGTCACCCATGGACATTAGGGGTCAGTCATCGTTGCGTTGCCGACCTAATTGAAACAAATCTTTATGATTATTAATTCTTATTACATCATGTACCTACTCATATTAATTTTTAAGCTATTGCATAGCTTCTATCGAGGGCCTTGAGCGCGGGGACCGAATCCAGAAATTCCGTAACGAAAAAAACCTCACGCTCCCCACTCCGACGTGCACGGAGGTGTGGCTTGAAGGCCGTGCATTGTCTAACGTCGTTTCTTTTCGGCAGTCTTGTTGATACAAAATGCTATGCAATAGCTTTACCGCGACAGTCCCCGAGTGCCACACGTCTTTTTTTGTTTTAGTGTTGTTGTAAATTTGGTACCAATTCGACATTAATAACATTACCATCAATGTTATAACATTATTATTAAGTACATTTTGACGTGATAACGTCTTATAATTCGACGGAGCCGAAGAGGCACAATCCATTTCATCAGTATTTTCTTATGACGTTGTCACGTTCAACTATCGTCAGTAGGTAAACCGACTTTACAGACAACCGATTTTTTTCTTTTTTGTATAAGTAATAATTTTAATAATTTGAAACTCAATCTAATAAATGGTATCGCGAAAAATGAGTTTAGAAATTTTGATTTCGACCTTCAACCAGCTTGTTTTCCCTCATTAAAAACACACGTTCTTGCAAATAAATTCCGAAATACCCTTCTTTACCGTTGAGCGCGATCCGGGAACAAATGAACATCGGCTGGTTTATTTAAAATTGAAATAAGCCGAACCTTTTTCCGACATTATTCGGAACAGGCATTAGGGCCATCGATGGCTTTCCAACCAATAAAGACGTGACCCCACTTGTATTCCCAAGGGATACATTCGCGAACTCCTATTTGTACGTATGGAAGAAAAGCCGATATGGAAAGCGTTATTGATACACATTTTGTTTTATTGTCAAAAAATAGGTCTTGTCGACGACGGGGTCAAGTATAAGAATTTGATCCCGAAATGTTCTGGAGTAAAATTTTATTTTTTTGTAATTTCGCTTTTATTCTGAGTGAGCAAAGCCATTTTATGTATTTTTAGATGTTCTTTGCAAATTGTTAGGTTAGGCTACAATATTGCAATATAACCAATAACAATAATAGCTGTATACTATTAAAGAATATTATAGCTTTGTATCTATTAATGAAAACATTTTTAGAATCAGTTCAGCAGAGATGTCATTCCACAAAGATACTAGTGATACGGAAAAATTTTTACAGTAAGATTTATCTGGTGATAACGTGCAAAATTATAATTTAGTTAGTTTGTAACCAACGCAATACCTCTTACACGTTCCAGCTTTACTTCTGTTTGTAGACGTATTACAACTGTAACATTAATAAATTCTCAACACAATTTTTCAGCAAAAGAATTTCTTGATGAATAGATATAATTCTAATTTTCCTTTCAAACGAAAACAGAGTGCATTAAGCTCTTTTGCTAGCGTTCATATTACCATGGCTTCTGATGTGATGAGACTACCCCTAGGCTAGGCATAGCTTTTTAACTTTTCCGTTGATTTTGAATCTTATTTCAATTACATAGAGTTAAATTTAAAGTGCCTATTCGTCTAATGCCTGAAAGTATAACACAACACAGGATAGATAAGTTTTGAATGCAGACCAAAGAACGGTACCCTCAAACATATATTTTTTAACTGTACCAAAATTACAGTTCCACTGTACGATATTATTCCCAATAATATATAAACTTCCTGTAATGTCAAGTCATTTTGTACATATTCTGAAAAAAAGACGAATTTTAGTAGAAATTAATGAGTTTTGTTTGCTTCGCTCGTTCTAACACCGCGCCATCTACCGGTATGTGGCCGTATATCACTTGCGCCATCTGTCGGTGGGGAGCCGTATTATATTTTTTTTATTAAATTACGTTTTTAAGTAAATACACCTATGCAGTTAAACATAAGATTCAAAATTGTATCTGTATACAAAATTTCATAGACTTTGTTACAGCCGTTTCCAAGATACCCAAAATATACATAAATAGAAGAACTGCTCGTTTAAAATAAAGGGATCATTTTTAACTCCTCTGTTTTAATGTTAGTGGAGAAGCGGAAGTGGAATGCTCCTCCAAAGTTGATTCTGGCACGTGTAACAGCAACCAGGTTTGGTTTCATCACTAGTCACGTTGAAGGGTAAACAAAATGGGAATATCCTGGAATGGAATATTTCTACGGGATAAAAGACGTGATCACATTTTTTTTATGGAGGAGATGAGGTGGAATGCTCCTCCATCGTGAAAAGGGAAGATCTTCCTTTAGGCGAGGTGATCGTGCCTGGGGACCGCGCCGCGGTCCAACGGTTGATGTTGGACAGTTGTATTTATACAAACTCATTAGAAAACTCCGATAGTGCGGTTTAGAACTCGGCCGTCTATTTGCGCGTTCTATGTAGTGTCGCTACATTTTCAAAAGTATACTTACTGAAAACAGGATAGTTAAGTTTTGTCAAATTCACTTGTAATTTACTCTCGGTGAGGGGAGGCCGCTTAAATAATTTGTCGACTAAACGTCGACTGTTATCGCTCGTTAGTGAGCCCGTATTGTCTCCTCTCGGCCTTCATTAATGGTGTTCCACTTTGAGCATTAATTCTCTGTAAATACTGCTTATTTTTAAAGCTTTCAATTTTCAATTTGAGACGCCAGCATTGGGTCGTAATGGAGATAAATATTTAAGTTGTTTGCTCTGCGTAAGATTTCTTTGCAACGGATTAAAGGCCGCTTTGAGTATCTTGAAAGTGATAGCAGTCACGTGGCCACTGAACCCTAATACTTGTGTCAGAAACGCTCTCAGAAATGCTTTGTTGTTTTTTAATATTATAATTATAATCAAGGCAGGACCGATTACTTAGTAAAAATCTAAGCATATCTCAATAGATTAGGTTTTAAAAAATAATGAAAAAGAATAAAGAAAGAAAAGATTTTTATTACCAAAAAGACACAAAACTGTATTTTTTTTTAAATTGGTCCAATAATCCCTTGTAAGAAGCAACAGGTCCTCCACTGACTAAGGGTTAACAAAAAAACAAAAATCACATCTTTTCATTTTATCACATTAGTGTGGGGTTTTATATTATTGAATCATAAATGCAGGTAATAGGTACATAAAATATAGCTTTTACCTGCGCCTTCGCTCGCGCACGTTTATTTCACCCTCTTAGAGGTTGAATTTTGCAAAATCCTTTCTTAGTGCATGCCTACACAGTATATAAGCTATCTACGTGCAAAATTTCAAGTTTTTATACCCAGCGGTATAGGCTGTGCAATATTGAAAATAAATAGTTGTAGGACGAATATGAGGTATATATGCGAATATTAATAATCCCTCACGGTTTCCACAGAGATATTCTTTCGATGAATAATTATGTCATCATTATTTCAGCCAACTGATGTCCACTGCTAGACGAAAGTCTCCCCCAAGGAGCGCCAACCATTTCGGTCTTGGGAAGCCCGCATCCATCCACTGCCAGCCACCTTCCTCAGGTCATCGGTCCATCGTGCTGCAGGGCGTCCTACACTTCGTTTGCCTAAACGCGGTCTCCACTCCAACACGTGTCGGCTCCAGCGGCCATCAGTCCTCCTGGAGACATGACCAGCCCACATCCACTTGAGCGTACTGATTCTCCGCGCGATGTGACTCTCGTTCTATTTTTGAATCCTACTAATATTATAAATGCGAGAGTTTGTATGGATGTATGGATGGATGTTTGTTCCTCTTTCACGCAAAAGCTACTGAACGGATTTTGATGAAACTTTACAGTTATATAACTTATACATCAGAATAACACAAAGGCTATATTTTATTCCCGTATTCCCACGGGAACGGGAACTACGCGGGTGAAACTGCGGGGCGCTGCTATTGACTAAATAATGTAAATAATGTACCAAGAAAGTTTACGTACGTAAGCACTGTAAACGAATTCGCCCAAAACGAAACTAAAGGCGACATTTCTTACCAACGAGTAGCGAGCACAAAAACATCAATAGCAACAGCCTGTATAGAATACAGAGTGCTCTAAATTGAAAGGGATATCGAAAAATAACGAAGTATCAAAGGACATAAAAAGACACCCTTGAGACAGGGATTGGACCGGATTTCTCATCTCACGTGCAATTTGCGATCTTGTCTATCTGATTTTATACACACATACATTATCTCACGCCTATTTCCCATTGGGGTAGGCAGAGATATTAGACTGCCATTTGCTACGAACCTCGAAAGATCTTGCTGAAGATCCGAAACAAAACAAACCCATCCTACCTACACTTACAACCTTAATTATAACAAAACTTACAACAAAATGACAATCACATAATACCTACCTACATCCACCCTACTCACTTATAACATCTAACTATATTTAAAAAAAATCTATAATGTTTTTATTTATTATTATTTATATTATATTAATTTAAATCTCTTCTTAAATGAACTACACTATATTTCTCACTCTTTTCTTTCGTCAGCTTTTATAAGTTCACCCAATCTCGATTCTAAGTGCCTAATTTCATATTATTGGCTTTTAACTAATATTGCTCTAAATAAACATAATTTTCTTGTATTATTTACTTCGCTGCACGGAACACTTGACATAATACCAGCAGTTGGTATCGCGTCTCGTTTATTTTCGTCACAGAGATTAAAATATACATAGAGGGGACAAAGCGAGGAAAATTTGAAGCCAAAAGTAATTCCAAGTGGAATAAGTCTAGTACAATTTGGACCGAATGACAGCTCGCGTTCATACTAACTGACATGACGCTTAAGCTTCAAACATTTTTTTTTTACGATAAAAAGGGGGCAAACGAGCAGACAGGTCACCTGATGGTAAGTAACGTCCGTCGCCTATGGACACCTGCAACTCAAGAGTCACAAGTACGTTGCCGACCTTTGAGGTGGGAGTAGGGGTAGGGGGGGGGGGGGGAGAGGGGTGGGGAGGGGGAGGGGATTGGGGCCTCCGGTTACCACATTCATGATTTAAAGTTTTATATGAAAATATTCCTAATGCCCCCTCTATGTCCTATTATATTTTAATCTCTGATTTTCGTGCTCGCTGTTTGTACACCACGCGGGTGCCCTGGGAATTATGGCACTCCAAACCTAGCCTAGAGTTTATTAAAACAATTCTCTCCCAGTTTCATTTCCATTTTAAAAAGTTCTGCCGTATTTCATTTTTTAAAACTTAAGTTTCTCCAGAACCCCTTTATGTTAAATTAAAATGAATTCGAATGAGAAACTGGGTCGGTTTTACTTAATAGTAAAGTTTTGGTCAAACTCCTATTTTAACAATAGAACTTCTTGAGCCGCTTTTCTTGTCCTCGATTACTTGTTAACTAGGCTGTACTTGCTTCAGTCTCTCTTTGAAGTTGTGTATCATCTAATTATTTGAGGAAATGAGGTTGAAGATTATTCGTTCTTGTCTACAAAATTGTATTCAATTTGGACTTCAAATACTTTGGACTAAAATAGGTACTTTTAGAAATCGTATACCTCTGCCACCCACTTCATTGATAAGCAGTGAGAATATGTGTGAGAATATGTTTTCATTTTACTCTGTTTAAATCTAAAACTGTTATCAAATAAGCTGTAAGACGTAGGTAGGTTCATCTCGTAAATTGTTTCACCATCAATTTGACACTGCAAAATGAAAATGAAAATGTATTTATTCTGTAGGTATTAAGAATTACACTTAGAAAAGTCAGTAGTCTAATAACAAGGCACACTAAACTCGTCCATGAAAATTGGCTAAATGTAAACAGCAGCCCATCTCCACCGAGATTTGCAGGTTCCAAATGCATTACCCCGAGAAGAACCAGCTAGAAACTCAAGGGCAGCTTTTTTAATCTCATGGCTTCTAAATTGTTCCACAACACTATTTTACCTTATCCCATCTCCCCTCACGTTTCTATGTGACGCAAAGGTGAGATAAAGGCTACTGAACCCTGAAAAGACGGAAATTCTTATACACAGAAGGTTTCCCTGCAGACGTACAGTTTTATTTAACTTTGTCCATTTCAGGCTCCGGAAAGTTCCGGGCAACACTGTGAGGAAGTTTTTTAAAACTCACTATCATTTTACACAATTCCCTCTGTTCCCGCAGAGATGTGGAGATTCTGTCGCCTAGTTTTAATTCTAATAAACTCTCTTTAGAAAGTCTGTTTTAAGAATGCTTTTGCGTCTACGGATTTTGTTTCGATTATAGCTTCGTTTTAGTCTGTAAATTGAAATTTATAGGTTTTGATAATTTAATCTACAGCTTACTTTATTCAATACTAGCGACCCGCCCCGGCTTTGCACGGGTGCAATGCTCATACTGAAACCTTCCTCTTGAATCACTCTATCTATTAAATAAATCCGCATCAAAATCCGTTGCGTAGTTTTAAAGATTTAAGCATACATAGTGATATAGGGACAGAGAAAGCGACTTTGTTTTATACTATGTAGTGATAGTGATTCTTTGGATTATACTTACCTTCTATTACCTCTAGATCTATAATTATCTATTGTTGGGATTTTCCTTATGGTCAATTTTTGCCTTGATTCACGTTATATCAATAAAAACATGTATAAAAGCGGAGATGGAGTGCTCTTATCACGAAAATACACACGTCACGTGACGTCACGACATCTTCAGCATTTGTGATTTGATTTAGTAAACGTAATAGAAACCGTACCGATATATTGATACGCATTATTTACTTCCCATATTTTCTCATTAAAGCGAGGCTGTCGACTAAGAACTCAAATTGAGTGAACGATGTTTCGATAGGGGTAGTAAGTTAGTACTTTCACCATCTCATAAAGTTTTATTTCAAACGTTAAACACCCCGGCAACGCTCCTTACATCGAGACTAACTTCATAAAAATCTATTCATTTTAAAACAAAGGACGAACAAAAGTAGAACGGCTGTAAACAGCACTGTCAAAGAACGAAGTGGGAATCTGAAAAATGGCGGAAAATTGTAGAAATAAACTTGCCGTATAATCTGGAGTCAAAGGTCGGTGCAGTCACACAATGCATTATGCAGCAGGCTTTTCGACGCCCGCTTGCATCGCTTTCACCGAGCGGCATTTCGAGTTATGAAAAATGGCGAGTTGGGCGAGATTTTTGTAAGTGATTCAGTTGTGGCTCAACCGAGGGAAGTTACATCCGTGAACGAAAACATTAGGTAACTCGCAGCACCAATAAAAGAGAAGAGATTCACAATTATAAAATACCAACAAAACAAGAGTGTGTGTAAACACTAGAAACATTACCTGCACGTTTAGCCGATAATGACAAGTCTAAAAACACACTTAAAAGACAAAATGTTTAGGTTATAGGCGGTGCCAACTGGATAGCACACATATTTATAGTAACCCCTAATCTAATACGTAGTCTTATAAATAATGTAAATTAGTATAATCAATCAATGATGTCTACGTTTTCGTAAGTGACATGAACAAAACTTTTTATGTAAAAAAAGACCATTAAAATTTATTAAAATCAATAAAATTTTATTTGTAACATACAAATAACCACATTGATAGTTTACTTAAATGATAACCGGTGTGTGTTTGTTGTATACGCCTGTTTGTTTTTAGGGTTCCGTACTCAATGGGTAAAACGGGACCCTTTTACTAAAACTCCCGCTGTCCGTCCGTCTGTCACCAAGCTGTAGTATTGCATGAACCGTAATTTTCACAGATGATGTTTTACTGTTGCCACTATAACAACAAATACTAAAAACTATTCTTTCGTTTTTACAGATAATGGTACGGAACCCTGCGTGCTTTAGTCCGACTCGCACTTGTCCGTTTTTTTACAGTTAAACCACTGAGGCAACCATGGCGTAAGTAATGACATAATCAAGCATATGAATAACTTAGGAAGGATTCATCTTTGAAGGTGAACCAATGCAACAGAAAAACTCCGATAAAATTTAAAAGGCTTTGAAAATTTCCACGTAAAGTCTGCTACATATTTCTCCGAACGTAATAAAGTTTAGAACACTACCAAGACTTCTTACCTTCAGCCAGACTTACTTAGTGGAGCAAAGTGGCTCGCTCCCAGTATATAAGTTGAACCGCGGTAAAATATAATAGCCAAGCCCGTATGTTTGCAAGTACCCTCAACTTGTGAAAGGAGAATTGAATTCAAAATTACGGGGTAATTTTTCATGACTATTGTAAAAACCGATAAGCTAAGTACACAAGTATGGATCGTACTTTAGATTTTATTCAATGCCAGTTTGTTTTCGAGACTTTGCTTGCGATCCCCGAGGGGTCGGCCAGTATACTTTACCAGTATACTTTTTGGAGTAGTTTGCAGGACTGGAGTGATGTTACATTAGAATAAATTCCGGAACCGGCTGGTTTCATAATAATGTTCTTCTTCATCGGCAAGCTAATGATGATGATGATGTACGTAAATTTTTAATGACTGTTTGGAACATGCCCTCGCCGGGACTCGAACCTAGGTCTGTCTATACTATCTCCCTGCCAAATTACGTTACCTACGAACTCATGTTAAACAAGTACTTTTCAAAATGCGATATACAAACTATTATTTCCGTACTAAGTACAAACTAATATGAATGACAATAATGTACGTGGATCCAGTTAGAACTAAAGATCAATATTAACAACTCCAACATCAAATACGTCTTCTAACAATTCGTTTCAATATTTTTGAAACAATTCAATTATTCCAACCAAAGTATTACAAATTGGTAGAAAAATGACAAAATAATGTTTTATATTCAAATTAGAAAATCAGCGTTCCATTCACAAATTGTAGCGATGGCACAGAATTTGAGCCCGTTTCTTTGAAAGGCTTCAGTATCCAATTAGAATCAAATATAATGGAAAGGTCTCCAGTATCCATTTTCATTAGGAAAGAGGTAAAATTCAGAAATGGTTAAATAGGTAATTACGAGACGCGAAATGGGTCGCCGGATAAAGAGGGTCTAATCTTTCAGCAGTAAAACATCATGAACGGTTAATGCGGACGCAGGAGTCTTAATTATGAGGTAATGTTTGAAATTACACGCTTTAATGTCGAGAATATTCAAATTACCCACTTCTCAAATATACAGTTTTACATACACTTTTCTTAGGAAGAGATTCCGGACTCATTCGTCTATATTCAAATTCTTACACAGGTAAAGCTTGTATTGCATTAGCAGACACCACATTGTCTCTTTTTTATTGTAGCTACGTATAAGAGAGTTATACCTAGGTATTATTTGGGTTATATATATTACTGATGTATATGCTTCTATTCATTCCTTTCTTGAAAAAACTAATCCATATAATCAAAGTTCAAAGAAGAACCGTTATATCTTAAACATTATGAATCGCATCACCATTGTTCCGAACTCAAATCAAAAGTGGACAATCACACAAAAAAACTAAGATAACAATGTAAATTATTATTTTGGCATTCTTCTCACGAACAAACGAACCATCCACTGAATACAAAAAAGTAGCAATGATATAGCAAAGTTCATAGAACTTGATGATTCTTAAAAAATATTGCTAGGTGTTCAAACCAAAGCCCTTATAATATAAAGTACCTTTTGTAACTTCAATGCCAACAAAACAAGTGTTTAAAGAACCATTAGACAGCACAGGAGCACCTCCAGCATAAATCAAATGAAGCCGGCCTTCTTTCTACATTATTTTCACTTGCCCCTAAGGCCAGCGCAATTTTTTCCGTCTCACGAGAGTGATAAATGGACGACATGAAAAGGCAGAATTCTTTTCTGAAGAAGTAACTATTCTGGACTCGTTCGAGAAACTAGCTGATTGTGAAGCGAGGTAGAAAATCAGCAAGACTTGAATCTAAATTTAAAATGAACTGATACTTGCTACTACAATGTAAGATTATCGTTAGACACTGTTTGACATTGAGGAGTTTCTAATTTTTACATGTTTTTTTTATCTAATACTTATAACTACTTTTACATTTTTATCAATGTTAATATTCTTTAAAGTTATTCTTATTGATTTTGCTGTAAAAAAGTATTACTTTACAAAGTTCTATCTTATTTGAAATATGAATTTGAAGTTTTCTTTCTTGAAAAATTCGTGCATGTTTATCGAGTCAGCCATAAATTGTTCAAAAGAAAATCATCATCTTTAGATTATTTTATGTAAGTATTTTTGTATTTATGTTTTTAAGATATATAGTAGATATGTATGTATTAGTTTTTTATCAACATAATAACATTTAAGTATTAGAATTTCAGTAATGTTTTGTGTCATTGATTATTTTTATTATTTGCGGCCAATTCTGCCAAATTATTTCAGCTTAGCCTGATGGTTGACTGGCAGATATTGCCTTTAAGCAGTAAGTGCGCAGTGTGTACATTTTCTTTTATACGTGAAGTTAAATAAATAAAAAATAAATAGGTAAATAGGTACCTACCTATATCTTTCATTTGTTTTTTGAGGTAAATACCTACTTCTTTTTTTGTAAAAAGATATACTCATAACAATAATTATTAAAAATTTATGTCACAAGTTTCGCCGAAACAGGTTGCGGTTCATTGGATGTAATAAATCTTTTAAATAAAATATCCAAATAAACACCACAATCATGTATGTTTTGTCAGAGCGAACAAATAACGTTCAAATAAACCACAATAATAGGTACTGCAGCGACACCTAGCGGTACTACATAGAACTAAATAGACGGAGAGTTTTAAGTCGCGCTATAGAAGCTTTGTAATGAGTTCGTAGTATGTATAAACAACTGTCCAACATCCGATCACCTCCGATCTTCAAGATTTAAGAGCAATCCACCTTCACTCCTCCACAGTAAGTAGGTACGTACTTTTATAATTATCACCGAGAGAAGCAATTAAAATGTCGTTCAGATTTGAGAATACGACCCGGATCGCCCACCGGCTTGTCAAAAAAACCAAAAGCGTCCTTGAAAAGGAGCCGACCTTATTATGTTCCAAGCATTGTTTCAATCTAGGGGCAAGGAATGACGGAACGAAAATAAATAATTGCCTGTTTCTAGAGTTCCTCAACTCTAATTGACCCTCAGACTAGTAGATTTTTCTTCTTCGTCTTCAACTGATTAGATTATTTACATACATATGCTTACGCCTTTTTCCCGAAGGGGTAGGCAGAGACAATAGCCCGCGACCTGCTACGATCCTGACATACCTTTCGCGCCTCATCCACATCCATGAATCGGTTCATAGATGCTCGTCGGTTTCGGGTACTCTTTATCTGGCTTTTCTTCAATACATCGCCGATCGGCTTACTTACACCTAGGCGTACTTACATCAATCAGATCGGCCACGTATTGGCTTATTTAGTTCAATTCAATTCAAAAACTTTATTTCTGCAGTTAAAAAAATACACTTAGAAACGTCAATAGTCTATTATCAAGGGACTCTAAACTCGTCCATGTAGATTGACTGAATGCTAACAGCAGCCGATCTATACAGAGGTGTTGCTGGTTCCAAATGCAGTAAAAATATAGGTAAGTTACCCCCTCGGAGTTATAAGGTGTGAATATTTATTTTTTATTTTCTGTACTTTGTCTCCCAGTGAAAACAACTTTTTTTTGTTTCAACCCTTTATGTCTCATAGGTTTTTAATTTGGTTAAGTAATGTTAAATAACACGACAGTTGATAGACATTTTATCATAATGTACACATTAATGAACACCTAATGTAAGTGAAACACGACAGATTCCGAATTTGCTTTTATATCAGCAAGCGAAAATAAAATAGGTACAAGT
This sequence comes from Ethmia dodecea, assembly GCA_963855545.1. Taxonomy (NCBI): domain Eukaryota; kingdom Metazoa; phylum Arthropoda; class Insecta; order Lepidoptera; family Depressariidae; genus Ethmia; species Ethmia dodecea. The sequence continues at coordinate 484,782 of OY979444.1, forward strand.
ACCTATATATTATGCTTTGATTCATAATAAATAAATAAATATAATACTGACTTTCACTAACACAAGCTTCAGAAATTAATTTTGTTTGTGTCAATACTTTCTTGAAATGAGGATTTATTGTATTTTAATGTAACGTTTTAATGGCAATTTGATTATTTGTATTTAATAGGATCGTTCAATAATTCTGTAAAAATGATGTGAGCAAAATTTTAGGAGTTAACTACTACTATAAAAACTAGGTACTTATAAAAACACATTTTAATATGGTAAATCTGGTAATAAGAATAATAATAACTTTTATCTGTCACAATTTTTAAGCAATTATCACAATAATATTTTATAAATCCCCCAAAGAATTTGTGACAGTAATATCTGATATTGAAATATAAAAAGTTTGAGAAAATGTCTCTCTGAATCTCAAATTGTATTTCTTAGGGATTAGATCGTATTTTTATCAAAAACTTTACTCGACTTTCGAGATGCCATTAACTTGTTGCCATTATTGAAATGAAATAACTTATTTAAACCGATGTATTTTTGCAACTTTAGGATAAAATTCAAAACAATCATCTTTTCTTATTTCGTATAATATAATTTATTTTATGTACATTTACTTATTAAATCATTTCGAACCATTTAAATCGTTTTTGGTCTTGGTTTCTGCGCCATTTTGCTTCCCATTTGCTGAAAGAAGAGCTTTCCCTTCAGGCGAGTCTATTAAAGGTGCTTCTCCGACATATGTATCTTCTGTGTACACTCTGTCTGTCTGCCTTGCTGTGCCGTGGAGCTGAAATGGATAAAATCATATATTAGGTTACATTCTGATTCTATTTCGTGACCCGAGAAGAGCCAGAAACTCAAGGATGCCTGTAGCGACAGAAAATGCGGTTGTCAACCCTTCATCATCAACCCGTAACAGCCCACTGCTGAGCTAAGGGTCTTTCCTCACACATGAGGAAGTATGAGCTTTAATCTCCTACGCGAGCCCACCGCGGATTGGGAGATGGTGTTAAGCTAGTGGCCACTTAACAGTCAGAATTTTTCAAGTCACCCAAGGGTATCTGACATGGCTTAACGACTTCCATTGTGCGTAAACACAACGAAAACCGGGACCAACAATTTAACGTGCCTTCCGAAACACGGAAGCGCTCGTGATATAAATGCCACTATAGGCGGTCACTGACCGCACCCAACTTTTGCCTAACCAGTGTGATCGTTACAAACACACTGGCTAAGCAAAACCGCAGGGCTACGAGGGCTACGAACCCTTACCTTATCCCAAAGGCTCATGTTGAAGCCGAAGTTACAGTGGAAGAACTCGTGGTGTTTGTCATGGAACTCTGCGTCGGGCTGCCAAGGCTGCCACCACTGCGACTTGAAGTTGATGCCCGAGTGGTCGATGATGCCGTGGTAGTAGTTGTAGAACGCGATCATGAAGTATGGGACTGGAAAACGTTAAATTGACGTCGTTAGCTCAGTTGGTAGTCACCCTGCCTTCTGAGTCGAGGCCAATTTGTGTGCATGAACATGTCTGTTGGCTTCGTGTCTGGTCTTTTAATATTTATTTAAGTATGTTTAGCAGTTGTTTAGTACCTACCCATAGTACAGGCTCTGCCTAGTTTGAGACTAAATAACCGTGTGAATTGTGTCGGACGATCTATTTATTAATTATTTATTGATAAGGCTGAGGGACAATAATAGTTACCACCATAAAATTTCTCTATGTAATTGAAATAAGATTTAAAACCAACGAAAAATTTAACAAGCCTATGCCCTATTCAAAAAAATAAAAAGTAAAGTATTATAAGTTTGTAAGGCCTAAAACATGGGTAATCAAAATGAAGCATCGGATAATCTATCTATATAATTATATGTATAAAATGATAAACTGACTGACAGATTGGTGATGTACCAACGCACAGCCTAAACCGCTGGGTCTAGACTTGAAATTTTGCACATAGATAGCTATACAGTGTTGGCATCTACTAAGAAAGGATTTTGCAAAAATTCAGCCCCTAAGGGGGTGAAATAAACGTGCAAAAGCGAAGGCGCGAGTAAAAGCTAGTATTTTATAAAATTATCAATCAGAGAAAATGCGATATGATTACAATAACTCCCTATGTCAGAGAAGGTGAAAATGACAACGGCTTAAGGTATGTCGTAAATGGCCAAGATTGCAGATAACAGTTTAATGTAATAAATTATAATCACGATATTGTGACGCTCAGCTACTAATATGATACCCATCGTAAATACCTACACGTGTTGAATAAAATCAATAACAAAATATATTTGTTTAAAATATTTAATCACCAGGAGAAACTATAATTTATATCTACAAGCTGTTTCACCTGCAGAGTTCCCGTTCCTGTAGGAATATGGGAATAAAATATAGCCTATGTTACTCAGTGACAATGTAGCTTTTGTTGTGAAAGATTTTTATAAATCTGTACAGTAGTTTTAGAGTTTATTCGTTACAAACATAAAAAAATAAAAATATTTCTTCTTTATAATATTAGAGTGCAGAAGACAGTAAATAGATGCCCTTAAATATTTTTAGAACGTGTCCGATACATGTAGCCAGTTGTTTTTTTAAACTACTAAGACTGACTTTCAATCCACCTCATGTTTTGTTTATTTTTAGATTACTTTTAATATAGAGCTGTTTTTATTATTTTTATCAGCATAAAAAGCTTTATTTATTCTTAATGTAAATTAAATATTCTTTAAATTACAATGCTTTTCACCACCCGAGCGTTTCGTCAATACGAAATCATCTCTGTAAAAAAACTAATCACTAAATTTTTCTCATCTAAAATAAATAGTTGTTTATCTTTGTAACAAATAAAGAACTTCTTATAGAAGGCAGGTTAATCTAAACTAGAAAGCAGCCAACAAGAAAAGCTGGCGATTCTTTGAAGAAAAGTCTAAAGATAATCTAGAAAACGTATTCTCGGAACAATAATATGCAGTAAGAACCTAGTAGAAGGCTTTACTTATTTTAATATCCGTATCCGAACTCATAATATCCGAACAGACTTACATAATCTAATAATGTACGCTTCAAAAGAACAAAAAAAATCGTGTCTTAAGATAAAACTAATTGACTAGTTCCCAACAGTGATAGCCCGGACGGTTAAAGAGCCGGCCGAAAATCAGTGAGGCTCGGGTTCGAATCCTGGCATGTACCAATGAGTTTTTCAAAACTTACGTACATATTTATCACTAGCTCGACGGTGAAGGAAAACATCGTGTGGAAACCCGCAGGTCTCAGAATTAATTCTGAGACATGTGTAAGAAGACCCGGTCCGGCGGTGGGCTCACCACCTATCACGTTTAGGGGTCCAATATATCTCGTGAAATGTGGGTATATCCAGTAATGGAATACCTCTGCCTACCCCCTCGGGGATAAAAGGCGTGAGATTATTTATTTTTTTATTTATTTTTAGTTCCCAACAGTAGTTATAAACAGAACTGACAGACTGACAAATGGCGTGAGCGAAGATTCCTTTTTTCTGTACCCATTGGAATTTCAGTAAACCCTTTTGCAGTAGATGCCTAAATTGTAGGTACTATAGAAAGTAAAAAGCTCCAAAAAATACAAAGTAAAAAGTTATTGACACCATCAAAAAATATATCTTTCCTTCATTCCTGAAAATGAAAGATATCAAACTACATCAAGATCGATCTGCTAATCAGTCATGAGAAAAAATTGGTTACAACCAGACAGAAAAAGCTACTTTCGCATTTTATAATATTAGTGTAGCAAGTGCAGATATGAACGTGTAAATTGAACTCATGCCAATGACAAGGTATGACGAAGAGTGGCAGACATTGAATCGTTTTAAGTAAGTAAGTAAATATGGAAATTGTAGACGTGTAAGTAGAAACGAATTAGGGGGATTATAGGGGGAGGGTTGATCGGGGCCTCCGGTTACCTCACTCACTCAACGAAACGCAATGCATTGCTTTACGCTGGTTTTCTGTGAGGCCGTGGTATCACTCCGGTCGAGCCGGCCCAAGCATGCCGAAGCATGGCTCTCCCACGTTGGAAAGCCATGCTTCGGCACGCTTAAGTGTAAGTAGAAAAGTTGGATATACATTATATAGGTATGGAAATTGTGGATGTGTAAGTAGAAAAAAAAAATTCTCACTTCAATGACAAGGAGGATAACGAAGAGTGGCAGACAGAGAGTCAGTTGAATATTTATTTATTTACTAACTTCATGTACCAAGAAAATGTACACATGGCGAACCCGATGTTAATGGATAAAAATGATATAATTATGGTCAATCGTACCACGGCAAAAAATTCTTGCCACCGTACAATCAATGGTACTGGATAATGGTACTACAGCAAAGGATAGAAAAATTGAGGATGTGTAAGTATAAACAATTCAACTCACCCCAATGACAAGGAATGACGAAGAGTGGCAGACAGAGAGTCAGTTGGATGTGCATGATCTCGACGGGGTGGATGGCGGTGACGGAGAACACGGTGGGCTGGTGGTACTTATGGTGGAGCTTGTGGAAGTTCTTGTAGAGAAAAGGCGTGTGGTAGAGCCGGTGGAGGACGAAGGTCACGTAGTCCTGTAGGTAAAAAAATAAATTTTATATATCTGACAACATTTTTTAGTTGGACGATAGAGGATTGTAGACAATGGTAATAGAGGACACGTCTTTTAGAATTTAAATTTAAATTCATTAAATGGACTCAGTGTTGCAATTAGTAGTGACACTACTGCTCAAATCAGTGGTTTTGGGTTCGATGTCCATTGTCCATCCGGTGCCAACATTGGTGAAAGTAAACATTGATCCTTGTTGTTTGTATGTATTTATGCATGGACGAAAAGTATGCTTATTAATGTTCTTTTTGACGAAGCTTGTTGCGGCTTAGTACTTACATTTTATTATTTATCATTAATTTGCTTAAATTGAAAGTACACTAATAGCTTTACTGGGGTATTATAAGTTGTTTAGCTGGAAACAAAACTATAATGGCATAAAGAGGTTATAGTTAACACGTTCACTATCCAAGTCACTTTAGAGGAGATGCCTGACAAGTCCAAAAATTTTATCATTTAATTTTGAAAAATTCATTAAAATTCATTCACAACATATTAAAAAAAATATGCTAAGATTATTTTTTTTTTCTTACTTCAATCTTTACTCACAAGTCCACAAAGTTTTAGACTCCTAGCTCGTAAGTCCAGTGAGAAAAACTCTTCAAAGTGTCTAGGCAGCTGTGTCCTACATATAGGGCACGAAGTACGAACTCCACAGCTAACTTTAAAATGCCCTACATGTAGGGCACGGACAGTAAACGTGTTAAACAGTGTCTAAAACCTCTGAGACCCCGAGAAAGTCTCGACGATAATCAAAATAATCAAGTAAAACATCATAGACGAGCCACAACAGGATCTTATATTTTCCTTCATCGCCGATGCTTGGAATGTGACAGATTATCTTTTAAACATTGTATAACTTTAAACAGCGTATTGTAATGTTTTGTAATAACGCCTTGAATGTTTGAATTGAGTACCATATTTTGCTACACCTACCACCCTTGAATTAGACATCAGCAAGCCAATTAGAGGTCTTTACAAGTAGCTAACGCAATATTTAGATAGGCGGTGTTCGCAATAAGTGCGCTTACAGTACATACGTTATGCTAACAAAAAAATTGAATTAGTTGTAGCACTGATTCAAAATATATGAACTAACTAGTAAGGATATGTTAATGTGCCAACAATTAAGTATCTTTTAGTAAAGATCAATCGTTGAAAAAAATATTAATTAAGTTGTTATTTATACCTTCCAAGAAAGACTATGGTATTTGTCAATAGATTATCTATCTGTCATCTGAATCTGTTCACTTTTTCCGGCGTGATTGAGTAACAACGAAGCATTCATCCATCACAACTTTCATATTTGGCAGTAGAACGTATTACAGATTTGGACAATAAAGTTTTCTGTTTGTGTAAACACAATTCATGACCTAATTCCAAATCTACTACCGAGAAGCTAGAGAAATGTAAAATTGAAAGATTGGCCCTGAACAAGCAGTGTATAAACCATTTTGAATAAGCTAATTGCTAATTAACGACTAATTATATTTTCGACCTCAGCAAAAGCTTTCAAAACGTTATTATGGAGCATAATTAAGCCAACATTATAAAACATGGTAATTTTTTGTGCCGCATTTTAGGCAAATTATATGTAAAAAATGGCCACATGAAAAGGCGTCAGTCTGATTAATTTGAAACATTATGAAATAATACTATTAAAATTCTAAGAATTGAATTCAAAATTATAGATTGTGAAAAATATTGTTCAATTCGTTTGGTAGGATCAATTTAGAATTTTCGGCTTTAATTTGGACGCAGCAGATGGAGAGTCAATAAAATTGATAGAAAGTAAATTAATGAGAAAATTTTGAATTGCTGTAAATCAATAGAGTTTAAATTAGAAAACATATAGTAACTACTGTCGGTATAACTCTAAATATATGTTTACGAAATTACTAGGTATACCTACCACAAACAAATAAATACGCTCACACAAAAACCAAAGGGGTACTGGTAGGTATTCTATTTTTCTTATTAATGATGGGCTCACTCTTGACCCCAAATTAGCCCGAAGGCAAAGACGGGGCCTAAGATGAGACAAGCTTGCCCAGAAGATACCTGTTCACTCAAACCTTAAAGGCTAACGGGTTATAATTATATTTCAGGAAACACCTACTTTTAACCAGAGTATTTTTCGAACCAATAATCGTGACAGCTGTGAATCAATCGCCAGGCCTGCTGGTTTGTAGATGAAGTCTACTGATAAATAAGTAGGCACGTAAATTAAAACGAATACAAACCATATAGAGGAAGATGACAGGAAACTGGAGGAAGAACCACAGCCAGCCGTACTCATCGAACTGGTAGTAGACGGACGATGGGTTCTCGTTGTAGATGTAGCAGGCGAGGAAAGCGGAGAAGCTGCCGGTGACGAAGAGAGACACGGTGCCCACCATGATCTCGTGGCGCTCCAACTCCGGGGAGAGCCACTTGTTGGGCTGAAGCTTCCACTCCTGAGCGAGGTGCCTCCGGTTCACGTAGAAGTACCACTGTCAAGTGTAAAATTTAGGATTAATGATGTAGAAAATGATGATTGATAGGATTAAATGAAAAGGTCTTTAGAGGAGATTTTGCATTCGATGACGGGCCTGTTGGCTCAGTTGGTACTTGGTACTGACCCTGCCTTCAGAGCCGGAGGTCGCGGTGTCGATTTCCGTTTAGAATGTCTGTTGTCTTCGTGTCTGGGTGTTTAATTTTTATATCAGTTATTTAGTACCCATAGTCATATTAATAATATTTATTAGGTATTATTAATATGATTATTATCTCTAAGTTTTTAGAATTTAGTTACTTTGGCAGATTTTCATTTTCAAAAACTTATATTGTAGACTAGCGACCTGACCTTGCTTTGCTTCAATCAATATAAGTACCTACTTATCTTTTGAACCCGGCAAGATATCGAAAAAGAAAATACACGAAAATTTAAGTTAAAATTCCAGTTTTGGTCCCTTAAATTTTCATTGATATCCGTTAAGACTTTCGAAGACTATTAGAAAAAATTTTTCAGACAGACAAATTTTTAAAAACAGTTTATGTGTATACCTGCCTAATTAGGTTTTATATAGAGAAGAAATAATGTTTTTAAACATCATACGTCTATAAAATATTTCATAAGACTACATACTACAAGAGATAATAATAGAATCATCTGATAACCGCTGTATTCAAAATCCGTGTATTCATACCGTCATAAATTACATTCATAGAACATAATTTATATCAGTCAATTAAAATTTTATAAACAGATATTCATTCTAATCAATTGATAAAGGCGCACCTGCTTGTAACATAATCATAATCTGTGAACTTCGCTTTTGAACTTCAAAAAAGAAGTTCTTTATTGAAATAATTTATCTACGTCAATAATATTTATTTACTCAACAAACGAATTTAAACAATACAATAACTCTTTATTGTGCACCAAAAACACAATATCGATAACAACATTAACTAAAGTACAATGGGCGGTCTTATCGCTAGACATGTCCATTCATTGAAATAAATTCATGATGCTAAACAGATTAAACCTATCACGCTTAGGGGTCGAATATTCTCGTGAAAAGTAGGTATAAAATTTCCAGTAATGGAATACCTCTGCCTACGATACTTTTTGCTATATTTGAAGCTCTACGATAAATCTAATAATGATTATGAGATGATGATTATGATGATGATGATGATAGAACTTCGTTTCATCCGGGTGTCCCTTGACACCTCTCAAGTTTTTATTATGGTTGCAGGGTTGCAAAAGTGGTGCAATGAACATACTTATTTAAAGAAGGTATAAAAACTACAAGCCACTGCAATACTCTAATAGAGAAAAAACCCTTAAGATAAAAAAATATATTTTTTCGAGAACATAACGATATAATTTATAAAAATAAATTTGTTAGTGACGTAAATGTAATTGAAAATAAAAAAAAACAGCAGCTCACGAGTATAATAAAAGTAAAGATAATTCAGCAGAGGATCTAGAGAGTTCTTGAAGGTGAGTCTTTATTCAGAAAGAAATAATATTTTGTTTACTGTTGTCTTCGTAATAAGAAATAACGAGACAACGAAATCTAACTAAGTCAATGCTATCAATTCCCAGAAGACAAATTCACTGAAGGAACAGACATTAATTGTCCCCTAAATTAATTGCTACAAGAAAATGATCTCCAGTCGGGCGATTTAACAAACATATCTACTGAACGTATATTTATCACTCCGCTGATTTTATTACTTAGTTATATTAGTAATATTACTTATTCTGTCGTTATATTTAGAAACAATATGTTCGGGTCGGCAGAGATTGTCTATTCAAATAGTGAAAAGTAGAATTATATAAAAGGCGAATAAAATTATTGTGTAATCAATCTATGCCGAAAACAACAATACCTAAACATTGGCAAAAAAAACGGCTATTTCTAGAAATGCAATAGCCCTGCTCATCTCATCAGATTTCTTTTTACCTAGTTACATGTTAATAAAAACCTCACGCCCATTTTTCACCATTATATTCGACCCCTAAACGTGGTGAGCCTATCGCTGGAGAGTCTGCTACACATGCCTCAGAACTAATTCTGGGACCTGCGGGTTTCCTCACGATAATTTCCTTCACCGTATAGCTAGTGATAAATATGAAAGTAAGTTTTTTAAAAACTTATTGGTACAGCCTAAGGCGTGAGCATATGTATGTATGTATGTATTGGTACATGCCAGGATTTCAACTCGAGTCTCACTGATTACCATCATGAGAAGAGGGTTCTTTAATCGTAAAGCTAAAAAATGACTTTAATGAAAACTAAAGTAATGGTAGCAAGCTTACTCAGCAAGTACCTACGTCTAAAATTATTATGCAAAATAATGTCACAGATAAAAAACATTAAGTATCCAGAATTCTTTCAAATTCAATCGTTTTTGATTTATCTTGACGAGCACATCTAAGTCTTACTTAAAAGATTACACGTGAATCAAATAACGAAAGGTATTTTTAGATAGAAGTGTAAAAGAATTGAAACTAAGACGCACTTATCGTAATATATTCATGAACCCTACGAATAATGAATCCTACGAATATTGATTTAGAAAGAAAACAAATAGTAGTCCCCGTTGAATCTTTTAGAAACTTATAAGAAATTCATGATCTTCGTGATGTCAAAGTTTCAAGAAAACGCGTATGGAATATAAGAATCACTTAAAATCCAATGTTCTTTGGACATTCTTTGGAAATAAACTCAGACTTGTATAATTAGATTATCAGTATGATTTGAATGGTATCTGCATAATATGCAGTAGATATCTATTCAACAACAATAAATTGTGATATTTATATCTGACAAAGAGAAAGGCAATTAATGTTATTAAATTTTCAAATAATATTACAAGACTACCTAATGTTATTGATTTGGGGGAATCTAAAAAAATCTTTGAAACCAATCAAAATTAAGAGCAAAAAAATTACTACATTGATGATTACGTAAATTCGTTCAAAAACTGTAAGTCAAAAATCATTTATTTTCTGTATGTACAAAAAAGTACACTTAGAAAGGTCAATAGTCTAAATAAGCAGCACTCTCTCACTCGTAAATGAAGATTGGCTAAATGTAAACAGCAGCCCATCTCCACCGACGAGTTGCTTGTTCCAAATGCAATACCGTAAGAGTACCAGTAAGATATATGTATACCTATTGAATTATTTGAAATATTTCAAATGTAATTATACAATAACCTATCTATCTATTCATCCATCTATTGTCACAAATTTTCGCCGTTATAGCATAAGTAGGTTCGGATACTATTAGTAGGATATGATAAACTGACATGCAAGAACCAGGATATGATACCATCGGTAGGATAGGATACTTACATGCAAGAACCCCCCGATCGCGAAGTACATGGTGTATGCAACGACGTGAGCAGCGATGAAGATGACACCGAAGTTCTCCAACTTCATGTTGCTCTCAGTGAACATGCTAAATATTTCCTCTGTCGTCACATTTCTGTTCGACTTCGTGTGCCCGGAGAATTGCTTCAACGCCGTCACTAGGATCACCACCCATTCTCCTGGTAACAGAGAATAACAAAACATTTATATTGGACATGATCCATGCCGTTTATGGGTGCCTGGTACGTGCGGAGGAGTTTTCAAAAGGCAAATAAAAATAAAATTAGCTGACAAAGTGTAGCTTTTCTGATTATTTAAATAAAATTATAACGCTTTTCAGCAACCAATCAGGGGGCCAATTCCACTAAATGTCAGCCATTGTCATCGAACTATCATTCCATTATGCTGCAACTGGCAACTATGACATCTAATTTGTATTCCACTAAAATCATAGTGGCATTACAATGGAATGACTATGGACTACGTTAGGTGTTGCCTACCATATATAACTATTACTACCATGCGTGTCATTAGTTTTATTTCTGGTTTTCGGCACTAAAATCTTTAGATGATTGATTTTATTTATGGTACATGTGACATTTCGATAAGTTTTGAAGAAACTTGTGTATTTTTGTGCATAGACTCTGAAGCAGAGCTAAAATCTGAATTTCGTGGCGTGTTTAGGGCTGATGGCTAAATTGCCAATGCCTTAAAATAAGGGGAAAAAAAGCAATCACTGGACAGCGCCATTCCATGGTAGGAATAGTAGAATACCGCTCAGGCGCCAGAGGTCTACTTCATGATAGTTGAATGATTGTGAAAACTGACAGTTAACAGAATACGAAAAGTGTCAAAATTTGACATAATATCACCATTGAGTGACCACAATCATGTAATTGTCATACAACTATCACCGCTGTCATTTAGTAGAATTGGCCCCCTGAACAGATTTTGCAGACTGTCAACTAACTGTAATTAAATTTGCATTTCGGAAACCGGGTGTTAGGCAGTTTATTTAAATATTTTTATACCCAGAAAAGGTCACTAGTTAAATAATATATTACATAATATTTCTTATGTTGATTTCTAAAATCGTTACCTGATAAGTGTATAAAATTGGCAATTAAATTCCAATAATTTATTTCTGTAGGTAATAAAAATACTTAGAAACGCCAATAGTCAATAATATTCTCTGTCTAGTCGGACTCTAAACTCTTCCATAGAGATTGGCTGAATGTCTCTCTCTGAACGTACGAGTATATTCACCAACGCGTTTCTAGTTCAAATGCAGTACCCAGAAAAGGTCACTAGTTAAATAATATATTTCAGTACGGCCGTTTTAACTTGGCTTCTCTGAACATAGGCTTCGCCTGCGCAAATACCCCTCCTACCGCCATATGGTCGCTAAAAAATGTTACTGCGCAGCCATTTGCGCAACTTCAGAGCTGTCAAGTTAAAACGGCTGTGCTGTACATAATATTTCTTAGTGTGAAGAGTTTAGAGTCCGACTAGACAGAAAATATTATTGACTACTGGCGTTTCTAAGTATTTTTATTACCTACAGAAATAAATTGTTGGAATTTAATTGCCAATTTTATACACTTATCAGGTAACGATTTTAGAAATCAAGAGGGGTTATGTTTAAAAACAATGAATATTGTGTTACTGTTAACGTATCGTGGGAATGAATAACAACATTATACATAACAAACGGGTAAATATGAAACGTCCCTGAAATTCGTCTGCAGGGCCGGCCCGTGCAAAGGCGAACTAGGCGATGGCCTGGGGCGCTCCATTTGGGGGCGGTACGGTGAGGTATAATCATAGTAAAATTATTAAAAAAGTCCAAATTTATTTCCGCAAAATTTATAGTAGGTACATTGTTACCCTTTGGGTTAAAGTAGGTAACTTATTTAGTCCCGAGACTGGGTTGGCTATTCAGCCATTACTTTTCGTTTTCATCATTGGAAAAATATTTCAATTCAATCAATGTAGCACTTGTAAGACCACTTATTGAAAGCCATACCGTGCACCGGTTTTTCATTGAAAGAAAGAAAGAAGAAAGAAAATAAATTCATTAGACACGAAACAAAAAACAAACAAAAAATTGTGTTAAAGGTGGTTATAGTTGAAAAGAAACATGGCGACTATGGCAAGAATCTCCTCATACAATACCAAACTACGAGTTACACGGTTTTGTTTTAATGCTGTGCTGGAGAAAATATGAACCAAACCTCCATGTCGTTCAAATTCTCGTCTTACATAAAATGCCATTTATATTTTTTTGTAGGGGCGCCATTCAAGTCATTCGCCTAGGACACTGAGCTTTCCTAAACCGACGCTGGTCAGATTTACATGTTTGGCTTAAAATTAGGGTTGTGATAGGTTCCTTGTATATATCAATGAGGGCCCTTTAAGTTAGACGCGAAACTTAATATATTATTAGATCAGTAGGTCAGTTAGTATTGCGGTATCATGTAGACACAATAATTTGCACGTCATTTTTATTCTTTGGTTAGCTGGTGCGCTGACCGACTTTCAAACGAAACAAAATACTGGAATCTCCATCTTTAGGCCACAAAATACATTAGTACTGCTAAATTTGTCCCTTAGCTCAGCAGAGGGCTGATACGGATTAGTGCTGAATTTGTTGAGTAAAATAATATAATAAAAAATAATATTGCAAAAGTCATTTGAAAACGATTAGCTATAGCGAATCAATCATTATATATTAATCCGAGATAAACAAATTAGTCAAAGAGATTGGCGATATTGCGAGCTGTTGCTATACCTATTGAGCAAGATTATTATTTTCTGTTTATTTTTTCAGAATATAATATAGACGAAGTCATTTATCCAAATTTTACTAAAAAATTCTAAATTCTCAGGGGCTTCAATTTTCATATTTCTTAGAAAAATATAAAGAATGCGTTTTTAAGAGTCTGATGCTGTACTTTGTCATTCAACAAAAATATATTGCAAAAGTTTTATATTATCGTTGTTGCAAATAAAAATGCAAACTTAGTTTAATAAGAAATACCTCAAGCTTAGCTTATTAAATAATACACACCGAATAGGTACAACAAAATATAAATCCAAACGTAAACTCCTTACAAAATATTTATAAACATTAGTCACTATTGACACTTTTTGGACCCAATTCTTAATAATCAGACAACAACCGTGAGGTTTAAATATACACCGTAACAACTAAAAATCTATTGTGTCTCAGATTCTTGGTCTGAGAGGTAGACCCCACATGTGAAGACAAAAGATAATTCTATTGTGTCTGCATATTGAGGATTGACGGGTCAAACATCTGACAATGATTAACTATCGATGAAGTATTAATATTATTTAATATTTATATAAGTACGCAATAATCGTGATCAAAAATGTTAAGGTGATTTTCACAATACACTGTAATTTGTAACAGTCAAGCATCAATATCAAGCACAATAGAATCCTAATATGTCTCGACATTGCGGTGTTACAGAATAACAAATCAGATCGAAACTCACCCCTTAACGTTGATCCAAACGTGAAAATAGCTAAGGTAGCGATGAAGGTGTTAATAACATTAGGTATTTTGGCGAAAGCTTTCTCCATAGGTTCGGAATACTTTTCTATCCATTTTACTCCCTCTATGAGGGGGTCCCAGTATTTCGGTTTATGTTCTTTGGTATCTGACGCGTTGCCGTTTTTTGTTTCTTTGCCGTTCTCGCCTTTGAGGCGCTGTTTCACGTCCGCAGTCATCCTAAAACGTATCCATTTGTACATGGTTATGATTTTCCTGTTACAAATATCCTATATATCCATAGCAAATGGAAACTGTATCGAACTGAAAATAAATCTGCATTTTGAAAATATTCGGTGATGTCGTTTTTGAAATCTTGTAGATAAAAACCCTCATGTGTGAGGAAAGACCCTTAACTCAGCAGTGGACTGTTATGAGTTCATGATGATGATGATGACAAAAAAGTCAGAGATCAATAGTAAAATTAATCTCATAATGGAAATGGAACATTTCATTGAAAAACATGATATTGATAATCAAATGTGATAATAAGTCACGTAGCTAGATGTACCAAGGTAAAATAGTTTTGCAGATAATGAAAAACAATGATTAATTTCCTACAAAAATGGTCTTACCTTATAGGATTTTATTTAACGAACTACAAAGAAAAATATTAGCTACAACTTCATATTCCGATTGCGTCTCTTGCTCTCCACCAACCGTCTGCAAATGCTAACCTCGGTCATGGATCATTGAACCACTTGCGATTTATTAAATTAAATCCTAAGATAACGAAGATACTTAATATTCTGTTCATACTTAAAATATATATCGAAATGATTCAGTAGATACACAGTAATCAGGAGCTTATCTCTGATAACAACTAGGAAACCACTGGTATTTTGCAGACCCGCAAATTTATACATTTGAAATTGATTATCCTTGTCTAAGCGAATATTCTAAAAATCATAAATCGTCTAGGAGCAGTTGCTAGTATTTATTTTGTTAAATCATTATCATATTATCAAACTGTTGTCGTCCACTGCTGGACATAGTTCTAAACACATGTTTGTCACATGCCAACAAACATAACTTTCATTATTAACTGACTTCAAAAAGAAGGAGGTTTCTGAATTCGACTGTACATACATATGATACAACTAGCGACCCGCCCCGGCTTCGCACGGGTGCAATGCTGAATTTTCTTTGCTTAACCTTGCGGAGCCCTAGACCTTTCCAACGAATGCAAAACCATGGAAATCGGTTCGTCAGTTCTGGAGTTAAATCGTCAGGAAGGAAAACCTGACTTATTTTCATATAGTAGATATCTTTCTTATGTGTTCTCAGATAATAGCGTCCTTTATGAACCGATTTTGATGATTCTTTTTTGGTTAGAAAGGAGGTATTTCAAGGGTGGTACCATGATAAGATAACTAAGATCTGATGATGGCATCCCAGACAAATCGAAGGAAACCTTCGAAAATCGTAGTTTCGTCGTGATTTTTTACCTTTTTTTAGTTTCCTGTTCAAAGTCTTTCTTTTTTGTTTGAATCATTATTATCTTTTGTATCAATGATTTCGCAAATCTGCTGACGAACCATCTTAAGTCATAATTTCTAATAGACATCTGCAACAGAAGAGTCGCTAAGTTCTTTAGACCTTTGAGAAATCATGTGACATCATTATAACTTCAAAAGTCCACAGTCAATGTTTTGGGAATTACACCATCGACGTGTGATCGTGGCGAATAATTTTTGTTTTGACGACAGTTTACATTTATTGTGGGTAAACCCAAATGCGCAATTGACTATCGAAGTATTCGTCACTCTGTCTTTTTGGCATTTTAGGCAAGCACAAAAAAAGTGATTTTTGAGCTTCATACTTTAGTTAATGGTTTACTTAACTTGGTTATTGGTTACGAATGATTATATAGGTAACTACGTTTTACTGAATATTAGAAGTATTAAAAACTTGGACATAATCTGCAAGGTTTTACAAAAACATTGTTTTAACTATTCATGTGAGTGCGTACATAGTTTAGGCGGCTTCGAGCAGCTGTTCATCTTTCCTATATACGTTGAATGGATGTAATCTGTGAATTATTCTTTCTGTTGGACTAAAGCAGAACTTCAGTAGGTGCGTGAGTGAGATCAGGTGTCTCCTTTATATAATTATCTTATCATTGTATTAACGTATCACTTCATTGTAATGGTCACTAAATTAATTATTTAATCAAGTCAGATTTAATCATGTTACATTGTAGCTTGTTCTATACCTAAAGGTATTTTGAAATCGTTTACAAAATTCTTCAGTAAGAGCGAAATATTTCACCTTTTCGAACGAAAACTGATTCTCAGAACTGATTGTGTGTAACAGCACCCTGGCCTTAGTGGCATTTATATCACGAACGCTTCCGTGTTTCGGAAGGCATGTTAAATTGTTGGTCAAGGTTTTTGTTGTGTTTACGCACAATGGAAGTCTTAAGGTATGTCGGATACCCTTGGGTGGATTGAAAAATTCTGAAATTAAATGAAATTAAACCCCCCTTCCACCTCCCCATTCGCCCCTACCGCCTACTCCCACCTCAAAGGCCGGCAACGCAGTTGTGACTCTTGAGTTGCAGGTGTCCATGGACGAGTCACTTACCTTACCATCAGGTGACCCGTCTGCTCGCTCCCTATTTAAAAAAAATATAATATTAAGTGTAATAAGCTCCGAAACAACTAAACTTTTAAAAATTATATAGATTTCTAGCGACGTTCCCTCGCTTTGCTTCGGTTTATAGGGTATATAAAAAACTTCCTCTTAGATAACTCTATCTATAAAAAAAACGCATCAAAACCCCTTGCGTAGTTTTAAAGATTTATGCATACAGAGAGGAAGGGAAGGAAAACGACTTTGTTTTATACTATGTACCTAGTGATTTCAATACAGTAAATCTATATCAATGGTTTTATTAAACGTGGTGCGATTAGTCAATTCAATTCAATCCTTTATTTTGCTTATCACATGGTGAGTACATTTTGGTACAGTCTAAGCTCTACAGATTCGTTACGCGAGTGTAGCTAGCACCAGCTGACTTTGGACCGTCAACAATTAATTTATAACATTTTCGACGGTGAAGGAAAACATAGTGAGGAAACCCGCAGGTCTCAGATTTAATTCCGGCGATGGGCTCACCACCTATCACGTTTAGGGGTCCAATATATCTCGTGAAATGAGGGTATATCCAGTAATGGAATACCTCTGCCTACCCCCTCGGGGATAAAAGGCGTGAGATTATATTATTATTATATATATATATATATATATATATATATATATATATATATATATTAAAAAGAGCAGTGATAGCCCGGACGGTTAAAGAGCCGGCCGAAAATCAGTGAGGCTCGGGTTCGAATCCTGGCATGTACCAATGAGTTTTTCAAAAACTTACGTACATATTTATCACCAGCTCGACGGTGAAGGAAAACATCGTGAGGAAACCCGCAGGTCTCAGAATTAATTCTGAGACATGTGTAAGCAGACCCGGTCCGGCGATGGGCTCACCACCTATCACGTTTATAGGGGTCCAATATATCTCGTGAAATGTGGGTATATCCAGTAATGGGATACCTCTGCCTACCCCCTCGGGGATAAAAAAAAAAGGCGTGAGATTATATTATTATTATTATTTATTTAAAAATACTAGCAGCCATATTTTTATTTCATTCCATTCCATTAAATTCCATTCCATTCTATTCCATTCCATTAAATTCCATTCCATTCTATTCCATTCCATTATTCCATGAGGATATGTTAGTCCTCGTAGCCAAATCAGTTAGGCAAAATAGTTTGGCCACGAGGAAGAAGCCTTAAATATCCTACTATCCTACTTCCTACTTATATTATAAACGCGCAAGTTTGTATGGATAGATGCATGGATGTTTGTTCCTCTTTCACGCAAAAACTACTGAACGGATTTTAATGAAACTTTACAGTTATATAGATAGCTTAGAATATTACATTAGCATAACAGACAGGTTATATTTTATCTCCGTATTCCCACGGGAACGGGAAATACGCCGGTGAAACCGCAGGGCGCTAAGCCTGCACCTTTGGTCCCCGAGGGGTAGGCAGATGTATTATATTTCTGGATATACCCACGTTTTACTAGTATACTTTGGACTCTTAACATGAATGTGTCACACTAACATTAAATTCATGATTTAAACCCGGACCATATAAATGGTCTAAAATGACTGTGTCACAGAAAAACTATTAAAGTAAATATTATTTAGAAGGTATTACTAGAGATAGATCATGTTCCAAAACAGCGACCCGTGGGATAGCATCCTAATTAGACCCGCGCGAAGTACATAACTTAAGTCACATAATTATTTAGCGAACACCATTTATAACTCTTAGGGAATTACCTACTCTAAGTATGTTATATTATTTAAACGTGTGAGTAATATGAACCTCCGAAATACCTACTCATCACGAAACCTTGGATAAGACATTTAGAATAGAATAAGCATTTATTCTCTTACACAGCAAAGAACTCTAAGATAAAGAGTAAAATACCGACTTCAACGAATAAACTTAATATATACACTTTTGTTTATTTTTAAAAAATCGCTCAACCTATTTTAATAACATTTATAAACTTAATAATTTAGTACAAAACAAAAAAATAATTATCAAAATCGATTCATAATTATCGGAATGATCGCGTAACATATGTATACAGTCGAATTGACAACCTCCTTCTTTTAGAAAAGACAACAAAAAACAAAAGACGGAAAATTTAGGATCAAAATTCCGCCGGTGATGGAAAAATCAGGGCATCTTCAGCTAAATAATTCACATTTGAAAAGGATTGTCTTATCGTCACGTGAGAATCTAAAATCGCAATCATGTTTAGTACCTATTTAAAATCCAATATTCAGATTCCTTTTCGAATGCATTGCACTATGGATGTTCATCCGAAATAAATGATTATTATTATTATTATTATTATTATTGCACACGAAGATAAGATTGTTTGCCCCCTATACCAACTATTAAAAAACCATTTATACTTATGTGTATCTATAAAGATCGCAGATATTGCATTCGAACGTTTTTCAATGTCAGGACTTGTTTTAGATTAGATATACGTACATACTTAATATGTTTATAACAATTGTCCAGTAATCGGTCACGTAACGATTCACAGACATTGTAGCATTATGTATTGTCCTCATCGACTCTGAAATCTTTGAGTACTTGGTATTTAATAGAAGTTTTAATTTTAATTTTGGCATTTATTTTAAAATCACAGACAGGCTCTTAAACAAAAATATTATTTACTGATATACCTACCTATAGTATAAACTTATACCCTTGTCTTCTGTTTCTTACTTTTTGATTAATATTACAGTTTCTTTGTACATGTCCAACGTTATAACAATATAATAAGTATTTCACGGGTTGCGATTCAACAACTTGAATATAAATGATTGATAAGAAATTTATGTTCATCGTCATCAGCTTATGGTGAAGGGAGCTAATGGTGATTACAGGAGAACCAACCCCTCAACAAATTATCGTTCCTGCATTCGGAAAAGCAATATATTTTTTAAATGTAGTAAGGAGTTTGTATTATTTTTATTCTAATTAAAAAAAGGGGAGGTTATCAATTCGTAATTTTTTAGGTATGATAATCCATATTTCCGTCAAATCTGAAGCGATTTCGAAATATAATATACTAGCGACCCGCCCCGGCTTCGCACGGGTGCAATGCTAACACTAACTAAAACCTTCCTCTTGAATTACTCTAACTATTGAAAAAAACCGCATCAAAATCCATTGCGTAGTTTTAAAGATTTAAGCATACAAAGGGACTTATGGACATAGGGATATAGGGACAGAGAAAGCGACTTTGTTTTATACTAGGTATGTAGTTATAGTGATGACCGCAAGGGTAGTACATTCTGTGAAAATTTTATTAAGAACTTCAGGTGGAGAAAAGAACTCCTCAGCGGAAATCGCAGGTAATTGATTTTGAATATTATGCAAATAACAATATTTTTAGTGCCATAGTTGAAGTTAGTTTGTAAGTTTGTTTCAATTTTCCTTTTCATCATTTCCTTTGCCATCTATGAAAGCAGAATTGATACGTACAAACAGGTAATGAACACCAAATAAAATTTTCACAACCTTACCTTAAAAGACCACTACGTGCTTAATGTGTTAGTTAGTTATTATTACAATAGATGCCGCTGCATGGACATTATGGAACATGGTTTGGAGGCATCTAGCGGCGTCCGGCAGTACCTACATAAACCTAAGTTACTACTATACTGATATGCAGCGAAGTGATCTAAATTCTGGAAACTTATCTAGATGGCGGATATTATTATACTTTGATATAAAATCTTTTCTATGTGATTTTTTATTATTTTGTGTTATGTTAATATGTGCTTTTGTTTCTTTTATTTTTTTTTTAATTATGGTATTTTTTCTTCTGAATTACAATCTTGTTATGTTTCGCAGTAATTCATGCCATCTATTCTTATTATTATCTATATATATAAAGAGAGAAGTCCTGACTGACTGACTCATCAACGCCCAGCCTAAACCCTTACACCTAGAAAGCTGATATTTTTACAGCTATTTTTTTTAAGACGTAAGCTAGCACTAAGAAAGGATTTTCCGAAATTCAACCCTTAAGGGGGTGAAAAAGGGGTTGAACGTTTGTATGGAAAACCTTCATTTTTGAGTGTATCAATTCAAAACGTTGTAAAAATACTCTATAAAACAAACGACAAGAAACGTATTACTGGGTTTTGTAAAAAACACCCCCTAGGGGGGCGAAACAGGGGGTGGGATTTTGTATGGAGACATGTTTTTTTTTACGTCTATCAACTTGAAACTTGGCACAAATACTTTTAGAAATAAATGAGTAGATACGTGTTTTTGGATTTTCCGAAAGTCGTCCCCTAACGGGGTGAAAGTAGGGGTTGCGTTTAGAATGTATGGAAAACCTTCATACTTGGGTGTATCAATTCGAATCTTTCTAGAAATACTCCTCAAAACAAACAACAAGATACGTATTTCTGGGTTTTGTAAAAAACACCCCCCAGGGGGGCGAAATAGGGGGTGGGATTTTGTATGGAGACATGTTTTTTTTTACGTCTATCAACTTGAAACTTGGCACAAATACTTTTAGAAATAAATGAGTACATACGTGTTTTTGGATTTTCCGAAAGTCGTCCCCTAACGGGGTGAAAGTAGGGGTTGAGTTTAGAATGTATGGAAAACCTTCATACTTGGGTGTATCAATTCGAATCTTTCTAGAAATACTCCTCAAAACAAACAACAAGATACGTATTTCTTGGTTTTGTAAAAAACACCCCCAACGGGGGCGAAACAGGGGATGGAATTTTCTATGGAGATATGTTGTTTTTGACGTGTATCGACTTGAAACTTAGCACAAATACTTTTAGAAATAAATTATGACACAAGTGTTTTTTATTTTCCGAAAATCGACCCCTAACGGCCTGAAAGTAGGGGTTGAACTTGGTATGTATCGGAAAACCCTGATTTTTGGGTGTATCAATTCAAATCTTTCTAGAAATATTCCTCAAAACAAACAAGACACGTATTTCTGAGTTTTGTAAAAAACACCCCCTAAGGGGGCGAAACAGGGGGTGGGATTTTGTATGGAGATGTGTTGTTTTTGACGTGTATCTACTTGAAACTTGGCACAAATACTTTTAGAAATAAATTAGTAGATATGTGTTTTTGGATTTGGAAATTTTGGAAATCGTCCCTTAACGGGGTGAAAGTAGGGGTTGAGTTTGTAATGTATGGAAAACCTTCATTTTTAGGTGTATCAATTCGAAACTTTGTACAAATACTCTTCAAAACAAACCACAAGACACGTACTATGGGATTTGCAAAAAACACCCCCTAAAGTCGTGAAACAGGGGGTTGCAGTTTGTATGGAGACGTGTTGTTTTTTACGCCTATCAACTTGAACCTTGGTACAAATACTTTTGAAAATAAATGAGTAGACACGTGTTTTTAGATTTTTAAAAATCGTAGGAGGTTAAAGTTGGTATTTTTTTTTTATGATATAAAAGGGGGCAAACGGGCAGACGATTCACCTGATGGTAAGGGACGTCCGTCGCCCATGGACACCTGCAACTCAAGAGTCACAACTGCGTTGCCGACCTTTGAGGTGGGAGTAGGGGGAGGGGAGGGGAGGTGAGGGGAGGGGGAGAGGGGATTGGGCCTCCGGTTACCTCACTCATTCAACAAAACGCAATGCATTTTTAGGGGCAGCGAGGGTGACTGCCACTAAGCGAGGTCGAGGGTGATGAGGGTTGCGAAATAAGAGATGTTGCTCGTGTCGAGAGTCGAGATCGAATGTGATCGGTGATCGGATCTGACCTCCTTTAATGGGCTACCTCTATTTATACAAGCTGTGTACATAAATAAGGAGGGTAGACACATTTTAGTAAACCCTGTAGGTGGGTACCTACAGTACTCCCCCCTTTAAATAAAGAGTTCGAATTTTACTACATTTATATCGTAACACTAGCTTAAAAATATTTTACTAATACCAGAGACCAGTATAAATGACTAGACTGACAACGCCATACAAAATATCGTAACTCGAAATCTAATTACTTACTAAGACGCGAGATGTCGTTAGGTGTATCGATCGGAGAAATAAATAGAAACAACAACCACAGCTACAACTTATATTCACCTCCTAGCTTACTGCCACGCTTAGTGCGGCCAAACAAAACGTTAGGTGGCGCTATATCCGATTTATTTTTTTATTTTGTGCTGGGCTGTAATTTTTGTAAGGTGCGATGTTGCCGATCTTACACGAGTTAGTTTTTGGAGATTTGTGTGCTTTTTATTAGTAAGCTTTTATTTAACTTGCAATGTATGTATGTATGAATGTTTGTTCGGGTGGAATCTTTCAACTCAATTTTGAAGCAGATATCTTCAACCGATTGAGCTGAAATTTGGTGTACTTATGTAAGTTGGGTGACAATGAAATATTATGGTACCACCGAGCTGATCTGATGATGGAGCTGGGAGATGGCTATAGGAACTCGGTAATTAAACTATACAACCCCATCGAGTTTGGGCTCGTTTGATTCGTCTTGATGAGTAGGTACTTTGAAACTAGATGGTAACCAGGGTCTGATGATGGACCTGGAAGATGGCCATAGGAGGAACTCAGTAATTAAACGTCATATTTCCATCGATTTTGAGCTCGGTTGATTTGTCTTGACAAGTACTCTGGTGCTAGATGGTAACCAGGGTCTGATGATGGAGCTGGAAGATGGCCATAGGAACTCGGTAACTAAACGACACAATCCCATCGAGATTGGGCTCGTATGATTCGTCTTGATGAGTTCTTTGGTAAAAGAGGGTAACCAAGGTCTGATGATAGAGCTTGAAGATGGCCATAGGAACTTAGTAATTAAACGTCATAACCCCATCGAGTTTGGGCTCGTTTGATTTGTCTTGACGAGTACTTTGGTACTAGATAGTAACCAGGGTCTGATGATGGAGCAAGAAGATGGACATAGGAAATCAGTAATTAAACGACATAAACCCATCAAGTTTGGGCTTGGTTGATTCGTCTTGACGAGTACTTTGGTACTAGATGGTAACCAGGTCTGATGATGGAACTGGATGATAACCAACGAAGCTGAAATTTTGTATACACGTTTAGTTTAGATGAGAATGCAAGGTTAGCCATATGATGCTATTCTAAATCTAACTAAAAAGGCCCTACATTTTGTGCCGTCACATGTCAAAATCTAATATTTTTTAATTTTTTTTAAATTTCTTATTTGTTGTTGATTTTATTAAAAAGAATTTAAATGGAAATCAAACTCATTACAGAACTGCTGTTTTAATTCAACGTCTAGTTGTAAAATTGCAATGTATGTGACGTTACGTGGACGTGAATATGCATTGCGACCCCATCTTTGGGAAATAAATTTCGTTTGTGTCGTTTGTTATGAATGTGGATTCTGTCTGATTAGATCTTTGAGGATTAGATCGATTAAAAAATATAAAATGATGCTAAAATGTTGTAAATAAAATTAAAAAGAAGTTCCATCATCATCTCATTATCATCATCCTCAGCACATAACCATCATCACCATCATCATCATCACCTCATCATCATCATCATCCGTCTAGCCCCCTTTCGCAACGCGCGATAAGGAACTTCGTTCCAATAAATCTTTGTATTAAATCTTTGCGTTTTTATAACTTATGTACCTACCCATTTTTTTAATAAATAAAAGCGTGTGACATTGTGATGGAACATTAAAACACATTTAGCATTCAATTAAATAAGATCATTGGATTAGATTCTGCAAACCAGCTAAAATTCCTAATTTTAAATTTGCTCTATTCTTTTCCACCGCTTTGGAAAGGAAAGGGACAGAA
Source organism: Ethmia dodecea (assembly GCA_963855545.1). Taxonomy (NCBI): domain Eukaryota; kingdom Metazoa; phylum Arthropoda; class Insecta; order Lepidoptera; family Depressariidae; genus Ethmia; species Ethmia dodecea. The sequence goes on from OY979444.1 coordinate 509,254, forward strand.
ATAAGCGCCATATTTATTGGGTGCTATTTAAATGGTTAGCATATTAATCGTATTTTTGTGAGCAAAAAAATATAATCTGTAAGCAGATATAGCTAATTGGTCAGCAACTCGTGGCCAGCAAACATTTTAAAATCAATCTGGTCGGGACCGGGTCTGTTTGCAGTGTCTCAGAATTAATTCTGGGACCTGCGGGTTTCTTCTCGATGTTTTCCTTCACCGTCAAGCTAGTGATAAATATGTACGTAAGTTTTTGAAAAACTCATTGGTACATGCCAGGATTCGAACCCCAGCCACACTGATTTTCGGCCGGTTCTTTAGCCGTTCGGGCTATCACTGCTATTTATATCATTTGGTCGACATAAAAAGATTTTGTTTGCAATAAAAAAAATCTGGCAGCAATGCTTGTTCTGCTAATAAAATAACTACTTGGTCCGCAAAATAACTACTTGGTCAGCAAGGTTTCATGATTGAACAGCAGAGAAGTCTGTAAGCACTAGTGTATTTGATTGGTACCTATGCATATTTAAAACATGGCAAGCAAAATTACTAATTGGACTGCATTTTATTAAAATCGGCAATGCACGTTTAATAATAACAACAACAACAAAAAAACAATACAACAACAAAACAATATAACAACAAAATAATACAACAACAACAAAGCAATACAACAACAACAAAACGATACAACAATACAAAAATACAACAATAGAACAATACAACAATAACAATAAGTTGCATAATCTAAAGTCCTTCATAAATAATCATTATAAGGAATGGGCCCATTTTGCGCATGACAAGTAGGTACTATCGAAAAAAGTTCTGCCTGATACACCTAAGTGTCATTTTAGCGAGCAGCTAGCTATTTCCCATCCCGTGGCGACAAAGCCCTCACTTATAGTAACAATGACAAATACAAAAAAGTGCTTCTTTCATGTTTATGACCATTTCGTGTCGATGAATGGATCGGAATAGAAAAAAAAACACGGTGTTACTGGCTTCTCATTGTGTAACTCTAATTAGGGTCGGGGTAATAAAATTTGAGCTTGCAAGCGACAATTCTTCCAAATGTATCAGGCTTAGCGTTTGCTGATAGTACATTATGATATAAGTGCGGTAGGTTGAAAATTACAGCCGAGGCGATATTGCTAGTAAGCAGAGGCTGTAATTGTCAAAGCGCACGTATGTCATACGACGTTTTATAACACATCTGCGAGGAAATAAAATAAAACTCCGACTATGGTAAACGAATAAAAACAATACAGCGTTAAGAAAAAGCGCGCGGCGCGCATCAGCATTTTTTTTTAGACAAAGGCACAAGAAACAGCCAGTATTACTAATAAAGTAAATTAATATTATTGTGTTTTTGTTACAGATTAATTGGTTGTAATTTACTGTCAAAATTAATTAAATTAAATAATTGTGTGCATAAATATTTCTTTATTATATTTTATCTCCCAACGTTAATTTTATGACAACTTTTTTGACACAAAAACTCTTTGCTGAGATTTTAAAAAGTACCGTTCGTTTTAAGACGGAGCATCTTGATAAACCGTGCGTTTTACTTTACACTTACCGCACTTGGGCGTAATGAGATACAATACGATATTGAAATTGGTAAAATAAGACACCTTTTACGAGCAAATGTGTTATAAAGTATTTTTCTACTTTTATATGCAGCTCAAAATGAATCTTTTTGCTTACCCTCTGAGTGCTTACCAAAATTTTATTAAACAGGAGCAGCTCATTGCAGCTTATATAATTAATATGCTGTACAAAAATAATTACAGCCATCCAGAATGACATAAATTGCAGATTGATTTTGGAATGTTTGCTGGCCATGAGTTGCTGACCAATTAGCTATTTCTGCTTACAGATTATATTTTTCTGCTCAAAAAAAAAGGAAAAGTTACTATGCTAACCATTTAAAAAAACACCCTAAATTAAGTACCTATATCAAATTTCAGCTCAATCGGTTGAAGATATCTGCTTCAAAATTGAGTTGTAAGATTCCACTGAACATACATAGTTATATACATAGATTGCAAATTAAATAAAATCTTTGAATCAAAGACGTTTAAAGAAAAAGTTTCTCTCCTAGAATGATTTTCTTCCAACCTCTGCTTTCTAATATTGGTTTAGATTTTAGGTTGAAAAAGGTTTGTGTCAAGCGCCATCTAGTCGGAAAACGATTCGATACTTTGTACCTTGACTACCTTTCATCCTATCTATATAGTCACGCCATCTGTATATTCACGTCACTAAACATGAGGGTGGTGTTAATAATGTATGCGAATGTTTTTTTGTTTAAATTCAAACGAATGAAGAATCTTGCATATTCTAAAAATGAAAAATATATTTTTCCGAGGTTTTATTGAAGAAGTTATTTAAATTTCTTGGTTTTAATAGCTCTGGTGAAATTGTATATATGTATTATGGGTAGCGCCATCTGGATATTGTACAAATTTTGAGCTTCATTTGAGTTACGATTTGTTCTATGGGGATTGACAGTCTATTCATTTAAACTGGTCTCTGCTAATACATAACTTTATTTTAACAATTAATTGAACTAATGTCCTCACTATTGATATTGCTACTATAAGTAGGTAGTTACTATTTAATTAAACGATTGTATGCACGCGAGGCGGTCCGCTTGAATCTTGCTGCGAGCGTTGTGCGGACGCGGGGTGCGGTGAGTTGTAGCGCACCGCGCAGGTACTAATACACGTTGTCCGCTGCGCGCAAAGCCACATCGGGGACGACCATCGGCGGCGGCGCACATTCGGAAGAAACTCGCGGTGACTAGGGTTCAGAACCGGGAAATCCCGGAATCCGAAATACCGGGATTTCCCGGTTCTTTAATAGTAGTCAAAGAACCGGTTCCGAATGATAAAGAACCGGGATTATCGGTATTTTCGGGAATTAACGAATCATCTTAACTATCCCAACATTGATTTGATTTCAATCTTCTATTAACGACATTTGATCTTTTTTATACAAAATATTCAAGCTAAAATCATATTTTCATTAAAATTTTGTATCAGTACGTGGTAGATCATTATTCCATTATAAGACAAAAGATGGTGCTTGCTACCTGCGATTCTGCGAACGGCACACGACTCCACGTTTTACATGAGTTCCGCCATTTTGTGTTACCCTGCACCCTGCAACTAGACTATTGATACCATTAAAAATATAGTGATCAAAGAAGCGGATAAAATAAAAAAAGATCTAAATGTATAGAAAAAATAAGAAAAAAGTTGAGTGATTGATGATTGTAAATTTGGAAAATTCTTAGCATCTTACCACCAAAAATGCATAGCTCATGCTCTTCAACTTGCCATTATGGGCGTATTTTATAAGAAAAACACGTTAGAAGAAGAGCCACCTTCTGCAAATATTCCAGAAGTGCTAGAGGTAGAAGACGATAGTAATGATGAAGACATACTCTTATCGGTTTTAGCTCAACGTACACATCAAGTACACACCGCTTCAGAAAACGATTTCGAATCCGATGACGATGACTACGACTCAGAATTTTTAACATCAACTGTGCCAACTAGCTAGCTAGCTTCGGAACAGAGATTCGAATATTATGATTTGATTGCAAAAGTGAAGAAGATCGTCAAAATATTTTGCAAATCTCCGACTAAAAATGATGATATACTTCAAAAATATGTCGTAGAAGAGTTCGGTAAGGAGTACGCGTTAACATGCGATTCAATAACCCGTTGGAGCTTGGCTACCACACTTGAACGATTTGACGATAGGACGCCCTCAGGCTAGGTGGAGTGACGATCTTCGCAGGGTGGCTGGCAGCAGCTGAATGAAAGTTGCCGAGAATCTAGCTGAATGGCGTGCAATTGGAGAGGCCTATGTCCAGCAGTGGACTGCTATAGGCTGATGATGATGATGACTCTTTGAAAATGGAGGTGATCGTGGGCGTTATTTAACAAAAGCTTACAAACACCTCACAATTCCACCTACTAGCGCGGAGCCAGAAAGAATTTTCTCCTCAGCTGGCCTTTTTTGTAACAAAATTAAATCTCGTTTAGGTGATGCAACTTAAGATGCATTGATCTTTTCGAAGACACGTGACTAAGAAACAACAAAGTTTAATTAGAAAGACCAAATGTCTCCTCCAGACACGGAGATATTATTTAGGAGAATCGGCCGACGGTATAAGTTGATTACCTTTATTCAAAGGTGTTGTACCTGTGATTTTTATTGTAATTGTCATAATTTTCGGGTCTTACCCGTGGTCCACCTTTTTATTTGAAACAACACAAATGTTAACTTAAGTAACGATGTTATTCAAAATAATCTTGAATGATTAAGGTAGAGACTGTTTTTATTATAACATAGGAGACTTTTAAAATCTGTTTAAAATTTAAAAAATGTTTATGTGTAAAATTTTATTAAAAGTGGATTTATTACTGTATTTAATGTTTGTATAGCAATTTATACTTATCTTGTCATGCCAAAATGCTCAATATATATATATATATATATATATATATATATATATATATATATTATATATATTATATAATGCGCTAAATTTGAATAAAAATATATTTTTCTAAGTCATTATTTATTTTTATAGTATATTTACCTCTAAAATTCTTAAAAGAAAAAAATCCCGAAAATACCACAAATCCCGGGAAATCCCGGTTCCGATTAGTACCGGTACCGAAAATCCCGGTTCCTAAAACTATACCGGTTCTCGATACCCTAACGGTGACTCGCTAACTGCCTGGAGTTCGCTGTTGCTACCGCAGATCTAATGACGTCGCAACATTCATCGCGACGACTACTACTTCGATGCTTGTTGACAACTGTCCTTTTCAGGGCAAAGTGAGCTTGATTATGAGCGTGACCGCAGCCTGATTATTGAGCGTAATCGCAGTCGGTGCAAATATAAACAAATTCGTGTTGATTTATTTTGAATAAATTGAACCCTGTTGTATTTTTTTTCTCCCTTTATACGACTAGTGCATGGAGATAGCAGTCGTATTTTGCATGTTTTGTTTGCTGCATGTTTTCTTAGCGTTGCATGTGCTTGATTCTAGTCGGGTAGTTAGTTCTTGCATTATCTCGCACGTTGCATTGGTGGCGGTTGTTTGCGCGTGGATGATACATTTTGTGCATGTACCCCCACTATGTTTTTTCGATGTTTGTTTGTTTTGTTATGCACTCTCGACACGAGCATCTACCCCCGCAACCCCCATCGTGTTATTTCTATCTGCATCATACGTTTTCTTGTGCGGCGTCGATGCTTCGTAGCTTGCAAGTGCCAGCCTGCTCCAAGTCTACGGCGAGTCGAGACTGAGCGGGTTGCTGCGACAGTTGAAGTGCCCGTAGTTCAGCGTGAACTTTGCGTGGGCCGAGAGCTGTCGCTGTGAGTAATATGCCTCTGCAGGACCAGGTAGCACGGTGCGTCGGCTGCATATGGACCTGATTGGGCGATATTCTGGCTTGCTGTGTGACTGCTGCTGACCTTGAGTGAAGGTTGCGTTGATGTCCAGATGTCGAGGGTCACCAGTTTAAGGGCAGCGAGTGTGACTGCCACTGGTGACGTATAGGACGATGAGGGTTGTTGAAATGAGAGATGCTGCTCGTGTCGAGAGTCGAGATCGAATGTGATCGGTGATCGGATCTGACCTCCTTTAATGGGCTACCTCTATTTATACAAGCTGTGTACATAAATGAGGGTAGACACATTTTAGTAAACCCTGTAGGTGGGTACCTACACATTGCTTTACGCTGGTTTTCTGTGAGGCCGTGGTATCACTCCGGTCGAAGCATGGCTCTCCCACGTTCATGTATGTATAGAAAACCCTAATTTTTTGGTGTATCAATTCGAAACTTTGTAAAAATACTCCTCAAAACAAATAACAAGACACGTATTTCTGGATTTTCTAACCCCCCCCCCCCCTGAGGGGGTGAAACAGGGCGTTGGAATTTGTATGGAGATGTGTTGTTTTTTACGTCTCTTTACTTGAAACTTGTCACAAATACTTTTACAAATAAATGATGAGACACGTGTTTTTGGATTTTTCGAAAACTTTTTTCGAAAAAGGAATGAAAGCAGGGGTTGAAGTTGGTATGAAAAAGTGTGTTTTTTTTCTACTATCAACTTGAAACTTGGCACAAATACTCTTCAAAAGTCTCCATACAAAGTCCACTTCTTTTTTTGAGAATTCACTATGGGTTCCTTGAGGGAATTTGTTTGTTATAATGAGCACATGCATAGCCTTTGGTATCAAGAACTAATTCAAAAATCATAAACCAGAGAGTGTCCTAGGCTATACAATACGTAATCAGTATTATTTTTAGTATGTGTAATTTTTTTTCAGAAAAACGAATTAGTATAGAACTGAATTTAGTTAGGGCTACCTGTGGAAACCGTACTGTTATCGCTCTTTATATAAGAAACTAGCGACCCGCCCCGGCTTCGCACGGATGCAATGATTATAAGAATTTTTTTTGCTATAAACCTCACGGAGCCCGAGACCTTTCCAACGAATGCAAAACCGTGGAAATCGGTTCGTGTGTTCTGGAGTTATAGCGTCAGGAAGGAAAACCCGACTTATTTTTATATAGTAGAAGATTTGTTAGACAAAACTAAAGTACGAATGCATTACCATATTTTTATATTAGTATACTAATTGGGGTGTATGAGGAATTGCGCTTATTCTGGGAAGCGTTGTATATAGGGTGTTTTGAATAACAAAAATATAAATAAATAGCAATGATAGCCCACTGGCTAAAGAGCCAGCCTCTCATTCGTGAGGCTCGGGTTACAATCTTGGCATGTACAGTCAAGTTTTAGTAAGGATCCTTAATTCTTTTTCGTCATAGATATAGCCTATGTTACTCAGGAATAATGTAGTATTCTAATGGTGAAAGAGTTTTTTTAATCGGTCCAGTAGTTTTTGAGTTTATTCGTTATTAACAAAAGTACAAAACTACAAATCTTTCCTCTTTATAATATTAGTGTTGATAGATAGATAGTGTAGATTATCCTTCTTGATATATTTTTGTAACGCAAAGGAATAACAAATTCTACGCGGACAAAGTCGCGGGCATCAGCTAGTAAAACTATAAATGCAACTCTCAGTAGTACTTTAGCTTGTATTCGGATGTTTTATTTTAATTATGTATGTGGTATTTCCCCATTTTATCAAATACTAGCGACCGGCCCTCGCTTCGCTTCAGTTTATATGGTACATATAAACCTTCCTCTTGAATCACTCTAAAATATTTACAAATTAAACGCATCAAAATCCGTTGCGTAGTCCCGCAGAGTTTGTCGATAGTGCGTTTTTGTAATACTCGTCGCACATTCACACGGAATCGGCTCATTACGAACACGGCTATCACTGCCCTTTAGGTAATATTTCTTCACTATCACTACATAGTATAAAACAAAGTCGCTTTCTCTGTCCCTATATCCCCTTTGTCCTTATATCCCTATGTCCCTTTGTATTCTTAAACCTAAAACTACGCAACGGATTTTGATGCGGTTTTATTTAATGGATAGAGTGATTCAAGAGGAAGGTTTTAGTGTTAGCATTGCACCCGTGCGAAGACGGGGCGGGTCGCTAGTTAATAATAATTATTAATCGGTGCTTCACCGCTGAATACAATCTGCTAACCCTGCACCCGTCTAATTAAAATACTCCCTGCGTGGCTTTCCGCGTCGGCGAACCGCAACATTGCTACAAAATGCTCCGAATACGACCTCGCGTGATTAGACCCCTGCCTCGTAACTTCCATCATAAAGGGTTCAGCCATTGAACGTGATCGGGATGAGACACCCGCTGGCGTTTGGTACAGTGTAGGGATGATCTATTTCGTGATAATAACGTCGATGATTTTTTTATAATGAATATTGTGTGGAAATAGTGGATATTTCGGTCGCTTTTATAAATTTTATTACATTTGATAGATGGTTTGAGTGGGTTGATATAAGTGTGTTTAACGAATTTGTTTAGGGGTACCAAACTCCTCTAAATTAAATCGGTGAGATTTATAAAGACAAGAAAGAACTGATAAAAGCGATTTTTGAAAATAGGCGATATCGCTCATATACTCTACCGCTTCACCTGCATTGAAGATTAATACGCTTTCGGTTTCACCTGCGTAGTTCCCGTTCTCGTGGGAATACGGAAATAAAATGTAGCCTATATTACTCAGTGATAATGTAGCTTTAATTGGTAAAAGATTTTTTTAAATCTGTCCAGCAGTTTTTGAGTTTATTCTTTACAAACATACAAAAATAAAAATCATTCTTTAATGTAGAAAAGTTGTACTTAGCTAGCTTCGTTATTCTGCCACGACATAGCGATAAAATTATCTTTATTTTTTCTATAACATTTATCGATATGGCGAGCTGACAGTCACGTGACTATTGACATTGCTTGATACACGCCCTTCATAATAGTCACTGATTACTTTGCTATTAGACCGCAGGATGTGCCCCGCGGTCGACGTAGGGTTAAAACTAGGTACATAGTTGATAATAATGATGCCATAAAGTAGTCGTTGAAATGTTGTTAGGTATAAAAAAATTTTAAAATCTCACGCCTTTTATCCCCGAGGGGGTAGGCAGAGGTATTCCAATTCTGGAAATACCCACTTTTCTCACTATTCGACCCCTAAACGTGATAGGTGGTGAGCCCATAGCTGAACCGGGTCTGTTACACATGCCTCAGAATTAATTCTGGGATCACTAGCTCGACGGTGAAGGAAAACATCGTGAGGAAACCCGCAGGTCCCAGAATGAATTCTGAGGCATGTGTAACAGACCTGGTCCGGCGATGGGCTCATCATCACCTATCATAAGGGTCGAAAATTCTCGTGAAGCGCAATAATTTATTAAATAAATCAATCAAAATCCGATCCCGTATAAAGCGGCGTACACACGGCGGCGACATCTCATTTCACGGGAGCCCTCTAGCGCACATTAATCACACACACTCTAGGTGGTCCTTTGTGCTCAAAATTATGGCTGCTCCGTTCCGTGAGTTATGGCGGCAACAAATTTAATGTAACCCGCCACAATGGCCCATTGATTTGGCAACTGACTAATGGTGTTTTATCACGCTATTGCAGTTGATTTTGCTCGGATTATGTATGTTTTGTTGGTGGTGGAGTGAATAGGTATCTATTAGTTGGAAGTATCAATGATTTACGGGTTTGGGGGTACAGGAAGTCTCGCGTTTTCACTTTCCCTTTTTAGTTTAGGTTTAATGTAACGGAAGTTGAATGAAAAATCCCTACTAACCCTACTAATATGAATGCGAAAGTAGCTCTGTCTGTCTGTTTTTTACGACTAGTGGACCGTATTTAAAGACGTTTGGCAGATCGATTGTTAACGTTCAATATGGTGGGGCTACTTTAATTCAGAGAAAATACAAAGTATTTCCAAGGGGACTAGATAACTGAAAGTAGACTAAAATTGAATGAACAAAAAATATATAACATCTACGGTATGTATCTACCTTTATAATAATTATTCTTCATGGACGAGTTTAGATTTTCTTTGTTATTAGACTATTGACATTTCTTAGTGTACCTTTTGTACATACAGAAATAAATGATGATTATTATCTATAATTAAAATATTTTTACTTACATCCTAATTGTAACACTGGTGTATTTAGGAATGGAATGCCTCTGCCGACCTCATAGAGTATAATGACGTGAGCATGTATACAATTCCAAAAGAAAATACTATAAAAAGTTACAACACTCCACTATAATTCAAAAATTATTATTAAATCTCTCAAAAAGCTTCGGGAGCTACACAATAGGCAGAAAACCAAGAATCATTCTGGAAAGTAATAAAAATCCACATCACCCGCTAAGTAATCAGTAACAGTAAAACGCTTCATCATTACGCGTAATATTGAGCTTTGCGTTCAAAAATAATGCCCGGAGTAATGCGGCCGGTCCCGCGGGGGCTCGTCCCGGGGGGTGAGATTACAGGGATGAGTTGCTTGTGTAGACTCGGCACTATGACGTTGGTGTTTAGAAGACACGTTAAAAACATTGCAGTCAATGTTAGGTTAAGATGTTTTATATCATAAATAGCAGTGATACTGTGGTTGTGGGTGCGTGAGGCTCGGGTTCGAATCCTGGTGAGGGCAAGTACCAATTTTTTTTCAATATAATCAAAATTAAAAAAATAAATACAAAAAGACTTCAACAAATAGAACCAAAATAACTATTATTTGCATGTTCAACATCCATTAGTCCATTACTTACTGTTACCATAGAGTACAGTACAGTAAATGTAACTAAACCTCTATATTAGTCTCATAGCGAGTGATTTAGTAAAAATGTGATTACTTGTTATTTATAACTTAGCATAATATTATGTGTAAATTCTTTTTTGTGTACCTACTTTTTGTGAAGCAATAAACATTTTTATTATTTATTATTATTATTATTTATTATTTGCTGATGTTCGTTGAGGAGTTCCATTCTCCATCTGATCAACTTATAATATGGAGGTATATCAGGGGGTCAATTTTACTAAATGTCAACGGTTATAGTGGGATGACAATGACATATCAATGGTCAGACAATGGTGTTATTTTGGCAGTTTTCAGAGCAAATAACACCATCGACTGACCATTGACATGTCATTGTCATCCAACTGTAGGTAACCGTTGACATTTAGTGGAATTGCAATAATTTTTTCAAAATCTCTTCAGGTTTGACTGAAATATGACAGCCTACGACGACTTGAGAACAGTGGTTTCTAAAATACCTACATGAGTAGTTATAAGTGTGTATTTTCAGGAAGAGAATACATGTGCCGATCCCCTCGAGGACAAAGTATGATTATATATATTTACTAATCTGTTACCCAAAGCACAGTTAGCCATACATATTATAAAAGTTCACAAAATGTCGAATCTGTTCTTACGTTACGTTATCTATGAGTCAGCTTCAGGTTGAACGAGTAAATACAATAGCTCTTAACCGCTACAGGGGGCAAGTGATCCCGCCGCGACTTGAAATTGATACAAAACTCCCGATCAATAAACGTATTAAGTTTTTCGAGAGCTTCTACATTGAAATTCAAATCGCCTTTACATAAAAATGATTAATCTCCCATTGAAGATAAATTGCTCTGAGACTATTGTCAGGAGCAAACTGATGCATCATCTTTGAAGGTAATTTACTTTTATTTGATTCCGAAGAAACCGACAACACGTTACGTTTTTTTAGTTTAATACTCAAAGAGTTGTGTAATAAAACTGTACCTAGTAGGTACATAGATGTTTAATGTGTCTATTCTTAGAAACAAATGAAACATATTTAGAGATATGCATTTTTCAGGCGCTAGGTATGTTTCAATTTAAGTAGTGAAACCGATAACAAAATTATCTATTGCCCAACATTTCTCTATAACCGGGACCGGGCTCTATTTCGCTGATTGAATCAAAACTATCACTGTGCACGGAAGTTTACCGTGAAGTTATGGAACATATTAAGCCATCTTCCGGTACACGAGTGCTTCCAAGTTGACTAGGAGTCAGAGTAGTCCCCATGACCGAAAACGTTCAACGCGACAAAACTATCATGCACACCACTTGGATAGTTGGCAATCCACCACTGTGAGATTCTCACGAAACTTTTTGCCTCGCACAACCGATCTGTGGAACAAATTGATACGACCTTCAAACCTTCAAGAAGAGAGCGTACTCCCACCTCAAAGGCCGGCAACGCACTTGTGACTTGAGTTGCAGGTGTCCATGGGCGACGGTAGTCACTTACCATCAGGTGACCCGTCTGCTCGTTTGCCCCCTTCTTTTATATAAAAAAAAAAACGATCCGAGGTCATCATCATAATACATTTTAGTCGAGATACTAATATACGTTTTGGTGCATTTCATCTAAATTATTATGACAAAATAAAAAAGAGTTCTGTAAACACCTCTTCATGACATCAGATTTTGCTGCTATACTACTAAATTTGCTGTGATAAACGTGTGTGGGTGACAACTTCTAAATAATGTATCACCTAACAAGAGACATGTAACCTGTAGTCTCACTGTTCAACAAGCCGCTTAAATAAAGCATTCTCAAGTCCATCGAAAAGCATCGAAAGATCAACCAAAAGAAGCCTGAGGCCCGCTGCCAGTTTTATAGAGCAATAAAGTACAATTCAGCGCTCGCGCTCGCAAGCCACCTATCGCTGTGCTATCGCAACAAATTGCACGTGATATATCTCTGGTCGTTGCTGTGGGGGCCACGTCTTCGACTGGACTTAGGATAGTCTTTAAACTAGCTAGTTTATGTTGCTTAAAGATCTGTTGATCTCTTAGGACTTTGGATCATTTACTTTCGTAGAATTAACTTTATCTGTATAGTTGCAAGTTGACTCATAAATAAGAACATATTTTAGGTATTAACTTAACCTTTACACTGATAATGATCAAAGGGCTTTGCCAAATGTTAAGATAAGTAAGTCGAATGGAATTACAAATGTATAAAATTGACATACGAGCTCGACTTTTCTTGGGCGCGGATTTATAGCACTACCAACTAAAACTGGCGGAACAATCTGAAGAAGTATAGTCACTGTTCCTAATAAATAGTATTACTTACAATAAAGCGAATTCTAACTAAGGGAATGAAACCATCGTTTATTTGGTAGGTTGGATAAACCTTGATTCTGTACTAGCAGCAGTAGAAAGTATTGATAGGTTTGAAACTATCGTGCAAATAATTTATGTGGCTCCGCAAAAAAGGAAAGATGATGAGGAAACCTGCTCATCCAAGATTACCAAACGTGTGAAATGAGAAAGGCAAAAACAACAAACCAGCTCATTAATCTTGTACAGGAAGTCATTCCATGCATTTCATTTCCATAGATAATAGCTGACCTCACATGGGTAATCTCGTATATCCTTTCATGCAGAAATAATACTAATGATTAAGAGAAAGCTATAAATAAAGATTCAGATTTTTAATAATTGCGCCATTCAGAATAATGTTGTCATGGAAGTTACATCTCTGGCATTGGAGTCTATGTTCACGAGCATTATGGATTATGAATACAAGCCTTGTCAAGCATCTGGGTCACATTTAGGTCAAGGACATATTTTATTGTACCTGGAATCTCTTGATTGGCAATCAGAGTGCAGATCTCAATTCCGAGGCCTTTAGCCTTGTCGATATAATTATCAAAATACTCTCCAAAGCAGACAATTCCAGACCACAGTCCGAATCGCTCCCAAACAAATATCCACCGCGGCTATTACCGCTCGTCCGGCCACCAGCTAGATTTTATCGCTCCTTCGAACCATTAAACCGGCCATAATGAAGTTTCCTCGACGGATAATGCACTGGAGCATTACGCAATGATTTACAAGGGCGGCAATAAAAAGAATTTAAGGGATGACCCGCGCCCGTAAAAATAGCTGGCGAGGGTGAATCGGCGTCATAAAGAAGAAGAATGTTGCCGCAGTCGGATTCAACGGCTGTACTACACAGTTTTATATAGATTTTATTGTTTGATATTCTCCGGTTTATTGTGGTCTAGCTTTTATTGAAATATAAAATGCCTATTTATTGGTACTGTATCACGGTTTTTGTAACCAAGAAATCATGTGTTTGTTCTTAAGTTTTTGCCGTTTTTAAAGACTAACTAAAAATGGTATCTACTTAAGTGTTTTGTTTTTAATTCTTAAATTGACTATGGTGACCAATCACTAATTTCCTACTTTAGAAACTTATTTTAATGTGACTGGCCATGGCAAGGGGCTGTTGTCTCTGCGTACTCCTTCGGGAAAAAGGCGTGAGCATATGTATGTATGGCCATGGCCAGTATGTATTGTGCTTTAGTGAGCAAAAAAAAATTAGTTTTTTCTATTTAAATGTCATTTTTGAAGGTCGGTTTTTAAGTTTTTGGTTTGTTTTATAGCTGTTGGTCTTCTGAATATTAAATGAATAAATAAAAGTCTTCTTCGTTTCTGATCTTCTCTTTAATCTATTGATAAAATTATCCAACTATTGTATCTACCTATCTATCACTTTAATACTTTTGTTATTTACGCATGAGTCGGATTCATAACCTCGAAAGTTGTAATGATAACACATTATCTAAATCAATAATCCCAAGTCAAAAGCAACTATCACATCTATTGTCTAAGGCTTTCTATCCGCTCCAGACTCGACTACTTTCAATTTCAACAAATTCCCTTTTATTAGACCAAGGTACTCGTATAAATTTAGTCGGCTATTAAACTAAACGTCGCCATCGGAGTGTAAAACAAGATCCCTTCTTATCCGCTGACATAAATTGTGTACCAATATGGCGGTATCTCTAATCTCAGCTTTATCGCAGGAGTAGCGTTTTGTGCCCTCCACGCAAATTGCAGTTTGAATGCTTTATGGGCACTTGATCGAGCCATAAAGGCGCGTTTTCGTGGAACCAAGAGTTATTTGAAAATTATTTTCAAACTTTTTTTGAGCAACATTTGAGAATTTTGATTACTAGCGGCGTTGCCCGCGTTGTTTTCGTGTTTTTCCCTTTCCCATAGGAATTTCCAGAAATCCCTTCTAAGTGCTTAACTGTGGTGCTTAAAAATAGTAGCCTACCCAGATTCGTAAATTTTATTGTAACCATAATAAGGACACAACAATTCTTTATATAGTTTTCGTGTGCGAGTCAATAATGAAGTAACAATGTAAGACTTCGTCGGGAAAAAACGAGAGCAATTGTATGTTCCTATCTAAAAATCATGCAACAATCGAATGAAAGTTGAGTTGATGCTTGATACTTTAACGGTTCCAGTGTTTTCATGTGTGTAAATTTTATACTGTTCATTTTAATCAAAGCACTAAAACCATTTAATTTGTACTTTGTATTATATTGATTGTTTAAAAGAATAATGTGTTGAGGAGTTTCTTGCCCCGCTTGTTCTCCTCAACTATACATACCGAAGCGGTGGAGTTGAAATGACTTTCAATATAAGCCCCTACATTGAATAAAAACTTTTGACTTTGAATACATTCAACACTCTTGCAGCGTTTACAATCATGACTACACTCATATGTAGGTAACCATTGCGTTGCTACTTACAATCAATTAAACTATAATCCAATCCAATGAACCCAAAACCGTGACTCAAGAGTCACCAATTTCCACTTTAGGGTCGACTTCCATCATTGGGCTTCGAGGGTCCATAATAACAAATTGAAGCGGTCGGACTGTAGCATGATCGCGGCGCAATTAAGGCGGGTGACTTTAAATCCGCGTATCAGATGCGAGACATGGAAGAGGCGTTGCGGACGACGGACGGCTATCGCCGTAGGGGCACACCGGGGCCTGCTATTTTTGGTGTTGATGAGTTTGTTTATTATCATTTTTCGTTAGGAGGTATAGTCGCCATCTCAAATTTTAAAAACAAATTGGTTGTCTGTAAAGTCGGTTTACGGACGATAATTTTAAGTAATAACGTCATAAAAAAAGCATTGGAGTGGAAAAGAGATAGATGCGTCACACACAAGCCGAACGCTTAGGCCGATCGTGCCTCTCTATCGTTTGTTCCGCGCTCTCCCTTGTACCTTCGGCTCAGGCAGAACGTAACACTTTTTTCAAGCGTGCAGTCGGCGTTCACCGATTTATAAGACGTTATCACGTCAAATTTTTTTTTGCACAGGCCTTACTTCGTTGTTGTAAAGGTAGACACCGGAGATGATGAGATGTAGGTACTGGACGCCTTCTTGAGGATAGGCAGATGATGCAGAGGATAGGGATAAGAGGAAGGACGGAGGAGAGGTTCAGAAGTGGGAAACAGGCTATAAGAGAGCACTAGTTACACATTATTCTCTTGCAAGAGTTAAAAGCATTGTCAAAAATTATTATTCTCACGAAGCTGGAATACCCATTTTTCAATAGTATATTTTTGAACATCTAAACGTGAATGGTGGTGAGCCTATCGCCGGACCAGAGTAGTGTTACACATGCCTTAGAATTAATTCTGGCACCTGCGAGATTTCTTTTAACTATTGACTTTTCAAAGTGTATTTTATACACCTACTGAAAATAAATAAATTAGAATTTGGAATTCTCACGATATTTTACTTCATCCACGACATTTTTACTCATTGATACGCACCCTATTAATGCCCATATACCATGATTTAAACCCTAATTGCCCACATTCCAATCCTACTTTGGTATCACAAAAAGAAAGAATCAGTTCTCCCAGTGTATCAACGGCTAGAAATTATACAAATGTATCATGGCGCACATGTGGACGTGCAGAATGACGGCGGGCGCACCCCCTTAAGTGCTGCCCGACGTGCTAAAGAATATATTAGCAAAGATACCCGCCGTGGCATGTTAAAAAGAAACCTTAAATAATCGCTCCAACAATTCAGTCTATCCCTTACTGCAACTGTATGTGGGAGCAGGCCAAAACATCATTGGAAATGAGGTTTAGCAAGTTTGTAGACGTGACTACTTTGGTTGAGCCTTGTACTTTATGATCGTTTAGTTTCCTTTGATAGGTTTGTGGATTCGATTTCACCGGCTTATTAGTTTCCATGAAATTGATGGTGTCTCAGATTGCTATCAGTCACTACAAAACAAAATATGGTGTCGTAAAAGTTTGAACCTGCATGAACCATAAAAAATCCTGTTCCTAAATGAAGTATAACAGTGGGGGTAGTTTCAAAATCAACCAGCAATAACTCATCAGAGATACCAACCACATTGACACGCAATAGAACATTCAAAACTCACCATTTCCTTTACAATATCTAAATGGCCGCAGAAAATATTGTTATACAGCAAAAATGGGAAACAGAGACATAAATAATACGATATCTGGCGGGCGGATCATAAATATTGCAGTCGTGAGCGTCGCTGCCGACTGGTAGCAGGACCACTGGCTTCTACAACAACCTATAGTTCGTGTCTTGAGTTATGACGGCGAAACTGTTTGTTCTAGTTTCGACAGATTGGAAGGACTGGAAGACACATCTATTTTACTGTTCTCGTCCTCAGAAGGAGATGCGTCTATTATTTATTGACGTAGATTTATTATTTCTGGATTCTTTATTACGGAAATTATGTGTATCTATACATATAATAAAACTCTAACGGGGCCGTGTCTGTACATTAAATATTTTTTGAAAATTTTAACGGTAGTGTATATAGTTATCGATATAGATACCGAAACACCAATTTTTGGAATTTTTGTCTGTCTGTCTGTCTGTCTGTCTGTCTGGTTGTGCACGCATCACTCAAAAACTACTGAACGGATTTTGATGAAATTTGGCATGGACATAACTGAGTACCCGGGTCAACATCTAGGGTACTTTTTATTCCAGGAAAATATCTCATTCCCACGGGAAAATAAAAAAACTGGTTAAAAAGAGAAATACGTACTACTCCGAAACGATAACACCTAGAAACTTGAAAAATGGTATGAAGGTGTCTGATATGTCATAGGAAATTGGTATGAAGGGATTTTTGGAAATTCCCACGGGAACGGGAATAAAGTAAATCCAAGCGGGAAAACGCTATTTGAAATATGGTATGTAGGTGTCTTAAGTATGTCGTAGGCAACCACTATGAAGGGATTTTCGGAATTTCCCATGGGAACGGGAATAAACGGAATCCGCGCGGGCAACGCCGCTGGGCATCCGCTAGTTCAAAATAAATTTGTAGCATTGCATTGCATTTAAAGTCATTGTGGTATCTATTGATGCTTACATTGCCTTTTAAATACTATGGAGTTTGCAGAGATCAGTTATTAAGTTATTACTGTTCAAATAGAAAGAGCCTTCCTTAAACATTTTGACCGTTTACAAACTGAAATGCAAAAAATATAAACCAATCTAAAACTCTCATTATTTTTAAAACAATTGCAGAAATACTTGACATATATTTCTCAAGACATAAATAATATTTTAAAATTATACATGAGGGTAGTAAATCAATGTGCAACATTATGGAAGCTGCTGTATAAAATACAGCGGCGGTGGAACAATGCGAGTGCGGGAGCGGGCGATGTCTCGATATGAGGAAATATGCAAAATTCAATAACGCTCGCACGACCCCGGGTGGCCAGGGCTGCCAGCCACGAAACTTGCGTTTGACACTCGGTATTATTGAAAGATATTGAAAAAACTGCAGATGGTAAATAATACGTGACGCTGCATTCGAAAAATAAACAAAAGTTGATTAAAGATCAGAAGCTGCTAGTTTACCAAAAATATGACCCAGAATATCTAGCTACTAAATCAATTTTAATAGGTTATTTTCAATGTCGTAGAATGTAAGTGTGAAATGAGTCTTTTGTTTCGACTTCTACAGGTGAAACTTATGATTAGTTTTTTGCAATTGTCTTCAATTCATGCTACAACTATTTTCATACAATTCATGATTAAAGAAGATTTGACACAGTTAATAACTACAGTTTTCCTCATAAAGAATCTAGCCATCCTATTACTGCATATTTATAACTAACATAACACTATTAGCTAGCTTTGTTACTTTTAGGTTTCAACACAACAACTCAGCCTTTTTGAATTAAGATTACCTACGTATTACGTTCACACATCTTGTGAGTTACAATTTAGCCTCACATCTATTTCTGTAATTGCTAAACACTTTTGATTGTAACACGTTATGTAAGACTATTTTTATTACTGTTTCTATGACCTTATTATCAAATTCTTGACCCTGTCCTCTATGAAGTCTTTGGCCGAGCACTGTCAATGAAATTTCTACCGACTGTTTCCAAGTCACCCTAAAATCAAATTCTTGACCCTGTTGAATCCTCTACGAAGTTTTAGGATACAGTCAGCAAATCAAACAGCATCTGTCAGCCCTCAGTCCAGTAGGCGCGATGGGCGATAGCGGGGTCGTCGGGCGAGTGATTTACCGCTCCGGAGATTATCTCGCGCCGGCGGCGTACACGACGTATCCCCTATTAAAAGCTTGCTGGACGTGTGTTTGTGCTGGATCGGAGATTTCGTTTGTAGCCGTGGGTTCTACTTCTTCATTAACTATAGTCTATGGAATAGCATCTATTACGGATTCCGTGAACAAATTACGGACATAATTCACACACGATTATTGAGTCCCAAATTTTATTATTGTTAATAAACATTCTAAACAACTGATAAACATACTTAAATAAATATAAACACCCAGACACGAAGAAAACAGACACGTCACCACACAAATGATAGAAATTGACCCGGAAGTCACTCTTCCAGACAATCTTGGTATGGATGAAATGGATGAATGACGGATTAGAATTACGGTAGACGGTACACCATAAAATTACTTGAGTATGATTGAAACATTTTAACACTCACACATATTTAAATATAGTTATAAAAAATGGAAGACCGTTATAAATAGACTTAAAATGAATTGGATGCAATGTAGTTACTAGTGAACCTTTAATCGACTTTTTAAAATATGTACCTATCGATTCAGCACGCATAGGTAAAGAAAGCATTAGGCATAAGAAGGTACTCAATGTATGAAACAGATAATAGAGATTATAGCTGAAATATGACATGTAAATGTAATATAAATAAAATAAAGTAGATAAAGTAAAAGAAAGCATCAAAATCATTCTTGAATGAAGACAGAAATACCAGCGAAGATGTTCAAAGGACTTAAGCTACGTGATTAACGAGTGGAAAACTGAAGTTCTTCAAACGTTAATTTAGGAAATAGGCGTCCAAATTTTCCACTCAACACAAGAACATGCTTCAAGTCTCCGCCCATTATGCACACCTCTTATAATGAGGCGTCTGTCATGTCTGACTGGATGCAGCAATGGAAATTCAATTTGTTCTTTTATTTAAAGGTTGACACATTTCAATCATCAAGCTCGAAAGTTTTGAGGTAACAAAAGAAAACATACAGCCGAATTGATAACTTCCTCCTTTTTTTAAGTCGGTTAAGAAAGGAGGAGGTTATCAATTCGTCACGTAGGTATGTTTTTTTTTTAGGTTTATTACCTTAGAACTTTCGACTGGGTGAACCGATTTTGATGATTATTTATTATTAGAAAGTTTTGCTTTGCTTGGCTTCCCTTGTGTTGTCCCATTTTAATTTGGTCCAGTTCTGGCGATGGCATATAAGTTTTAAATTTGCATTGAGTATGTGCGCGACAAATGGACGAATAGCTCCAACCGCTACCCGATTTCGAGATTTTTTTTACCGACCTCAAAAAAGGATGTCGGTTTTTGAAGTGCGTCTTCCTCATAGAGGTGATTCCTGTTGCAGTGAGAAGAAATAAATCAATTTCATACTTTTTGGAACCTACTAGGTATTTAGTCAAGCAATATTATTGTGTGATTGCGCTTACAGGACAGGGTATGACTTTGCAGCAGCATTTTTCTATACGTAGACATTTATCCTCATGCGGACTGGATTTCAAACAATTCTTGAGCAATCTTCACTGAGGTGTGTATTTTATTTCGAAGACCAGTTCCTGTTTTAAGGCGATTTCATCCAGTAGTGATCCGTGATCTTCACCATTTAGCCAAACTTTGTGTAATTCATTTAGACAGACCATCAGATACATCCTATTTAGGTAATTCCAGATAATAGCTCATAGCTTACCTAGCTACATAACTTCTACAAATTGTACCTACATATTCTGTTCTCTTCTTTTCGTTAGCAATAAAGTACAAGAAACATACTTAAACAGTCTACAAGTAAACAGTTCAGAATATTATTTCCACTAGACTTAACGGAATTACTTACTCTTTAATTACACAATTTGAGCATACAATTGTTTAATTCAACTTTCGATCTTATTTCTTCGTTGTTACAATATAATTTTCCAACACTATCAAGGCTAAGTCGTTAGTCGGTCTTTGCCGAAATTCTCGAGTTTCAGTACTCGTAGTAAGTGGGGGCGGGACTATTTCTAAGAAGTCAAGTTTTCTGTTTTACAAGTTGTTTTAACGCCTTCTGTTGATAATGAGAGATGGTGTCGACCATAGATTTAGTATACTTAGATTGGCAATGCGAAAGAGAAAGAAAATAGGTACCCATGTGTTAGAGCGAGATAGCGAGCGGTAGATAGACGAGACCATTTTCGTCAACTCTACGGGGTTCTACCGGGCCGAAGTCAGTTGTGAACGAAACAAATCTCGCTTATTTTAATTAATCTCGCGTATTAAAAGAGTAAGTTTGATGTTTAATAGACGTAAACAGCTATGGTTACGTGTGCAGTACCGGTTGTAATTCATCTAGGAAAGAAAATCCACAGAATTACTCATTTTACATGTGAGTGCGATTGAAAGATTTAATTCTCTAAATTCAATGATTATAGAAAACTGAAAAACAAACCGTGCACAAATAGATAGGTAATAACATTGCTTTTTATTATATAAATGTTCTGAATGTATAAGAATTGATTTAGGCGAAAAATAAAATACGTGAATTTCTTGTATTTCTAACCTCAATTTTATAGTGATTGTCGTAATATCGATTAACCACATTTCGATAACGTGACTGGCAAAGGTATTAACTACACAATATACCACACGCCCATTTGTTATCGAGAGCTACAAGTTTAGGGAGAGCACTATTTGTCTTGCACACATCCACGTTACACGCACAGAAGTGTCAATTTTCTAGGTCTCGCCGAACTGGCTCTATTGCCAATCTTAAACGTTAGTATACTAAATCGATGGTGTCGACATATTCGCTGCTCAAATGGTAGATTTTAGAAAAATATACTTTGACGTTGGAGCTGACTGAGTGTATCTACACTAATCTATACTAATTTTATAAAGAGGAAAGATTTGTATTTTTGTATGTTTCTTACAAATAAACTCAAAAACTAATGGACCGATCTTAAAAATTCTTTCACCAATTTAAAGCTACATTAACACTGAGTAACATAGGCTATATTTCATTCCCGTATTCCCACCGGAATGGGAACTCGGAACTCGAAACGGGTGAAACTGCTACTTACCTATATGTTTAAAAGTCTTATGTCAATGTGATGTTGTCGTATCCTATAATTAAGGCAGCTCAAATGTTTATAATTATTACTGACGAGGTTGCGAACGCCTTGTTGGTTATCAAAAACAATTTATAACATATTATTATGTTAACATAGCTTAGGTAACTTAATGATAGCCTACTTGTATTAATTATTTATATCTAGTTGGTATGTTTCAAACAAAATAGTTTAGTTATCGAAGAAATAAATAAAAAAAATCTAAGTAAGGACGTAACTCATTTCAATCAATAAATTCAATTAAGTTTATATTATCAAGTCATTATTTATATTTTTTACTAAATTGTATTCGTATTCACCTATGACAGAATTAAAAAATGTATTACATACAATATTTAAAATAATTAGGTCTGACACCGCTGCTTGTATTTTATACTATGTTAAAGTTATTTTCAGAAACCTTCAGGTCTGTTGTCACACCTAACTCTTTTTTTACATGTTTGTATACGACTATATGAGTTCTAAATAACTAAATTATAAAAATGTTTTCAGATTTTTAGATTGCTTATTAATCAACTACCTACTTATGTTTTAGCAACATAAGTAAATTTGTAAAACTTTTAATAATATATTTCTTACTAGCAGCGCCCCGCGGTTTCATCCGCTAATTCCCCGATCCCGTGTGAATACGGGTGAAGTTGTTGGTTTAAATCTCCTCCTTGTGGTCCAACCTAGGTAACGTCTTTCCGTAAGCAACCAGCTATAAGCAATCTGCACTGAAGACGGCTAAACGATTCTAACCCACATCAGCCCGCTGGATAATAATCAGCGTTTATAATATTAGTAAAAAACGAAAATTAAATTCATCCGAAAATTGAAATTAAATTCAAATTTGAACGGTAGGTACCTTTTCAACTACGAGTGCTCTGCTTCCAATCATCGAGTCGAGGACATCGTTAGTGAGAGGCGTGCCGGTGTTGATGAGGGGAGCCCATCGTTAAAGAGAAGATTTGGTAATTACGTACATATTTATCACTAGCTCGACGGTGAAGGAAAAACATCGTGAGGAAACCCGCATGTCTCAGGATGAATTCTGAGGCATATGTATCTAACTGACCCGGTCCGGCGATGGGCCCACCACCTATCACGTTTAGGGGTCGAATATTCTGGTGAGAAGTGGGTATCTAAAGAAATGGAATACCTCTTCATACCCCCTTAGGGATAAAACGAATGAGATTTGTTTCTGTTACTACGACTTTGAAATAGTAAGGTGATTAATTGAAAACAATACATTACAATAACTCTTTCAAATCAAATCAAATCAAATTTATTTGTTACAACATAAACGGTGGAATTTTAAAACTACTTAGTTTGCTGTAACATACCATGGCTGGCATGCAAATCTTTCTTTTGCACCAAAACAATACAAAAATAAAATAAAGGACAATAGGCGGTCTTATCGCTTGCGATCTCTTCCCTACAACCTTGGGATAGATGAAACTAAAACTAAGTACCTACTTTTATAACAGAAACTACTTGAAATTTATTAAGATAAAGACATAGTGGTAAAAAAAACTTAAAACTACAAAAAATGTAAAAAATTAGGCCCCCGTGGTACTTTTAAAGAAAATTGTGGAACACAAATCCCGTACAACTATTTAGTCGCAAAGTAGACAGAGCCTGTACTTTGATTGCTACAAAGCCTACAAACATATACCTACCTAAATACCCAGACAGTTGGTTTCACCAACAAGCATGTTCATGAACAAATGTTGACCCTAGGTGGGAATCAAACCCGCGCCCTACAGTTCAGAGGGTCAATCGTCAAATAGTCTAGGCAATAAAGGTAGTGGACCCCAACATTAATTCCTCAGTCGATGAAACTTTGCAGGATTATAGTATAGCATGAGACCATATTTGCATAAAAAAATCCAAAAAAAAAACGTAACCGAAACTAGGTTTTTATACTAAAAAAAAATTTTTTTTTTCGTTGTTAATTTCTGAAAATAATGTAGCATGACGGTTTTTATTTTGGATTTTCCTATTGTAAGTCCACAGCGACCACTAAATAACATTCCAGTTAAAAAAATGGACTGAGCAATTTTCCCGTTCAAGGTACATATACGTCTGAGTTTTGTTGTTTCTACCAGGAATTTTTTTTGGATATTTCGCATATAGCTTTCTTAATACACATGAATATTGCTGGCAAAGAAAATTTTGACTAAGCATTTTTCCCAACGAAGATATCAAATAAATAAGTATTTCAGTAAAAATACCTAACTTCGGTTAGGTTTTTTTTTGGATTTTTTTATGCAAGTATTGTCTCATATTATACTACAATCCTGCAAAGTTTCATCGACTGAGGAATTAATGTTGGGGTCTTCATACAAAAATCCGCTTCATTGACTGGACTAAAATAAATGTCCGGACTTGCAACATCGAATACCGTTTCTTTATCGACATATAATACTGGAACTTTGCTACATGCAACAGTCTTCGTGTAACTTAAAATATCTTATAACCATTTTTAACAATTTGATATCATAAATAAGGGCTTTGGTGACACGTTTTTTGTCATCAAAGAAACATGTCATGCGCATCTCACACAAAACTTATTCCACACAATAATAACGCTGAGCCAAATCCCCGATACAATAACTCTACGCGTGACATCTTTTCACACACAGAATTACCCATTTCGACAGCTTGCCATTGAAGAAGTCGCGTATTTCCCTTAACGAGGCCCCCTGTAGCGACGGCAGGGCGTGCCGCCCCGCCCATCCGGCTCGAAGGACCAAACTCGAATAAATTATAAACTACCCTATTCATAGGTTTTCACAATAATATTGTTCATGCCTTTGAATGCTTGTTTAAAACGCCTTTTATTTTTGTTTAATGGTTATTTGTAGTTCGAGGCGTATGCTGCGATGACGCCCTCTATGTTGGAGAATGCATATGATTATAATTCACTGGTTTTACTAAATAAAATAACCAAAGCTTTGTTGGCCAACATATTTAAAGCAAATCAATTTATTAAGTCATTGTTAATTTTGTCTGTTTTAATTGTAACTAGTTCATAAGATACATTGTTACAAACTTGTAGGGACCTTGCAGTTTGAAATAAATATATGATTCTTATGATTGGTGCTGAATGTAAATAACTAAGTTTAAAGTAGCCAAGATAAAGTTTGAAGTAAGTTTTTTCATATAAATAATTTAGACAAACGTCTCCATCATAAAGCAAATGATTACAAACAAGCAATTTATTTGCAATGCGAAAGAAAACGTCAACATAATTCCTCATAATATCCTTCGCTAAAGAAAATATGCTAACGCAGAATGGGACATTCGAGAGGACTTGAGCCAAGTCCCAATAATTTGCGTGTCACTTACGAAGACAAAACATACACATATTTCAGAAACGCCCCTACTGAATAAAGTGGCTCTGCTCTAAATAATAAAAAGCTGGCGTTGAGCCGGGAGCTACGCGAGGTTGGCGAGGTTGTAACGAGGCTGTACCACGGGTCCCAGATTTACTGGATGCTGTCATTTGCAAACCTAATGCAAGTGGATAGTTTGGGTGAGAGGCGAGAATCTATCGAGTTGGTACTACGGCGACTCTTTTCCTAGTGTTCGACTTGTTATAGTATGTGGTTTGTTATCGATGTGAGATGGTTAAAAGAGCTGCGCTTAAGTTTCTTGCTAGTTCTTGTCGGGGTACTGCATTTGGAACCAGCTACTCGTCGGTGGAGATCGGCTGCTGTTTACATTTAGCCAATCTTCATGGACGAGCTTAGAGTCCCTTGTTATTAGACTATTGACCTTTCTGACTGTACTTTTTGTACTCACAGAAATTTTATGATTTTTTACTTTTAAATTGTCAAATGAAACTGAAATTGTATTTACTGGGTACCGAAGTTACAAAAAATAATAAACTTTACAGAACCTCTAGGACAAATTTATCTTATAATTTTAATATATTTTTTAATATAAATACTTCTATTATAATAGTATAAAATAATTGTCATTTTGAAGATTTTTTTGTGTGTTTGAGTAAGTCCTTGGATGTTTTATTCGCTGTAATAGAACAACGTCTGCCTGGGCCTAAAAGTAAAATATATAATAGTGATAGCTTTTTGACTTTTTAAGCGCTTTTAGCTTTCGAATCTGATTTAAACACTAACGCTCTCCATAAACTGCAGGCAGAGGACCCTAAGTTTCTTCGGAAACATAATGCGGTCATCAAGGCACTGTCTGGAGAAGCAGATACTATTGGGAAGACTGGAACGTCTGCCGTGCTCGAGGAATGTTCCGACAAGATGGTCTGAAGCAGGGAAAAGGCTGATCAAGCGTGGTAGCGATCCTCAGCAATGAAACGAATAGAAAGAAGATACGTATATATTCCAGAACACTCCAAAATAAATTTATTTCCGTTCCTTGCGAGATAGTAGTAGTGTCTTTATATCTCATAACTCGTCGCTCCGTCCTCCGCGTAATGGCCAAGACACTGCCAAAATAAATGTTGCTTAATACGCTGAAACTTTTGAAATATGTTTTGCTTAAATGTGCCGTTGAAAGCGTAATAATTCTCCCCTTTATGTTGCAAGTTGCCAGGCTTTTTGTTTGCGTAGTCGTGTATCTTTTTTATTGTGCCGCATTTTCTTTTGTTGCTAAATATTAGTTTTGCAAATTTCTGTTTAAACGTGTAAAAGGTCTGTGTAAAAGATAAAGCGAAATTTATGACAGTAATACTTATCTATTTTATAAATCATTATTAGTTTTTGTCAGTCTTTGTCAATAAATATCTCTCATGAACTCTCAATATGCACAGTAGGTACCTACGCATCGATATCTGAAGAAAAATGGATTACTTATAAAAACACTACAATACCCAAATGCGTGTTATGTTTCATGGTGCGTGCGTGTAAAGCCACTAATAAGATTCAAAACATAGCTCTCCTTCTAGTTTAGTAGGTTAATAGCCTAGCCAATCCCACACTGGAGATGAAGGTGAACCTAACGACATTATCGCATTTTATAATGCGTACCACCTTTGAGGCTGTAAGAGGTCTCTAAAAAACCCATAAACCTGAAAAACATCTCCGCACTTCTGAAGCAGTATGGTAAACATTTTAATTCTGTCTAGAGAGTGCGGCACGGCAAAGTCTTTATAAACGCGAAAGTTTATGAGGATAGATGAAGGACATAATTAAGAAAAGTTTGTTTTTTGTTTCTAATGACAAGACTGGCATGGTTTTCTTATGAAAGTCTCCAAAACAACTGGACAGATTTCAAAAAATTCTTTCATCAATTAAATATTATCACTTTTCTGAAAACATGGGCTGTAATTTCCCAACAGGAATGGGACTTACGATGATGAAATTAATTAATACGCTTCACCTGATTTTCTCCCACTTCACAAACAAATATCATCACGTTCCACTATCCCACTATAGCAATAGAGCCATATTGATACAATATCTTCACGCTCGCACATAAGAGGGCATTTCAGATTGTGAACAGCACATAACCGATACTGCAGAGCTGACGAGGGCCATTCCCATAGCCATTGGAGACCGAATGGGTGAAGCCGATAAGGTAATAGGTTCAAACACGCTCAGACATGCATTATTGTCACCGCGAGATGGCGTCAAATTGAAATTTATGGTAATTCGAATAGTAATAAATGTGTAGTGATACATTCCTAATAATATAGACTGTGGAAGAGAAGACAGTGAAGGTAAATGTAGTGAGGAAACCAGCGGTTTCTGAGACATGTGTAATAATAGCACCCTGGTCCGGCGATGGGCCACCACATGGCTACCACCTATCACGTTTAGGTTTCCAAAGAATAACGGTTTGACGTGGATATTTTCAGATATGGAATACCTTTGCCTACCCTGTCGAGGATAAAAGGCGTGATTTTTTTGTAATAAATGTGAAGTGATACATTTTTAATAAGATAGACTATTGATACCAGAATACAGTGAAAGAAAATAATTGTTAGGAAACCAGAGGGGCCCAGAATTTATTCTGAGGCATGTGTAACAGCAAACCAGTCACGTTTAGGGGTCATAGAATATACTGTATATACTATATATATTTCCAGAAATTGCATGCTCTTCAGAGATAATGGTATTAGAATATATTTATGAATACACGAGAAACAATATCTTTTGCAGCTACTAAGATCTGAGTTCACTAACACTAAGGGACACACTATCAGTGTCAACTTATAATTGGTGTTTACTTATGATGATGAGCATGTATGATTTTACAGCACCTGGTTATTGGTTTAACGATCGTTTAGTTAAATAATAGGTACAGTTTTATGTGATTTTAAGTCAATGAAATTTTAGGGCGAATAGCCTGTCAATTTCACAAGTAGTTACTAATCAACATAGATACATCAACAAAACAAACGCTGAATATAATTTGTAAACGGAAAAAGCTCAAAGAAAACTCACGAAAACTACAAAACTCTTTCAAGTTAATCCGCCAACCACTTTGTAACCGCCGATAACCTTTATCACTTACCGAGCCGACCCCATCAAAGCAACACCAGAATTATCGCCGGCCCCAAACGGCGCAGGATAATATTATTGGATTTACGATGGTTGCGCCGGCGCGTGATTTACGTCTTCCTTTGCCGATAAATTTCGTGCGGTTGATAGTACGCCGGCGGGCGGTTCTCGCTAAACTCGGTCTGTTGTCGTAGTTACACCGATTTTGTTATTTATTGCTAATTAATTAATATTGTGTTTGCCTGCGCTCATTGATTTGTGTTGTCTGTTTATCAAGCAACTCTCGTTTCTATTTGAAGTGCAAAGCTACCGAGTTTTTTACTTCTCTAGTTAGAGAAGTAAAAAACTTTTGTGACCTTATCAAGTTTGATATGGTCACAAAAGTTCGGTATTGCTTACATTAGTTTTATTCGCTTCCTTCCTATAGCTAAAAATCTCAATTTTATCTACTACACTTTACGACCCAGATAGAGAAGAAAAAAAACAATGGTTCAATGCAAATAAGACAATTTGAAGGTACTACATCCTAAGTAACAATTTAAATGCGACTTTGTTTGTTTGTTAGGCTGTCTCGCCTAAACCACTAAACCGATTTAAAAAATATTTAACCAATAGAAAGCTACATTATCAACGAGTATAATAGGCTATACTTCATCCTTGTATTCACACGGAAACAGTAACTACGTTAGTGAAACCGGTGGAGGCTGATAGTTAGTTAGTAAAACTGTAAAAACCTGACTGAGAATAAAATGCATTAATAGTAAATATGTAGCTTATGATACTCCGCCGATGGAGAAAGATATAACGACGACTCACACTTCACAATCTGTCAAATTGTTTAGGCAATAGGCTGCTCCTATACTTACATAAATACACCAAATAAACAGCGTTCCCCTTAAAAATAGTAGTCACAGTAACACGATCTATTTATACTAGGCAGTTTCATAAATTATTGAAGCAATAGCATTGAGCTACATACGTGTACTTTTTCAAGCAAGCGAGGTGTGTATCCAAGGCGCTCCATTCATTCCGTCGTGCATAGCTTCCGTGACCACGAGACGAAGAATGCTGGGACTTTCATTCGCATTCTGTAAACAGATGGAATAAGCGACATAGTTCGTTACATTCTGAACCGGCTAAGAAATCTCAACACGGAAATTAGGTCCGAGCATTATCTATAAAAACGGCAAAAATCACGTGTGTTATATGGGAGCCCTTTAAATATTTATTTTATTCTGTTAGTATTTGTTGTTATAGCGGCAACAGAAATACATCATCTGTTAAAATTTCAACTGTCAACTATCACGGTTCATGAGATACAGACGGACGGACGGACAGCTTAGTCTTAGTAATGGGTCCCGTTTTACCCTTTGGGTACGGAACACTACAAAGGAGTAATATCTATACCTACATTCATTTACAGTATTAGCACATAACAAATGTCCTCCAAAGAGGAACTTGTGGGACAGTCCTTAAAAACAGGCCGCAAGAAATAAAAAATGCAATGTATGATTTTTTTAAAACATTTAAAAGAAGAAAAACTTTAAACAATTTTAATAAACAAGCTAACAACCACCAGTTTTCATTAGTCTGTTGTTGAGCTTTAGCTTCCACAAAGAAGCTATGTTTACCCACAGAAAGCACACAAACACATACGAGTAACCAGTATTAAAAAATGCAAAAGCAGATGCATAATAATTCAAAACAAGCAACGATAATAACACAACATTAACCAGAGAACACACTACACAATATCACAATGCTATCACAAATCTTTACGGCAATATGTACTCTGTTGCTCCTCAAACAAAGCGCATTGAACGCCGATGTGGTGAGATTATCATATTTAATGGCCGACTCGTTATTTATGCCACGTTGCAACGTAAATCGCTTGTGGTCACGCCCTTAGATCTCAATACGACTGTCCCGATAGCAAGCTTGTCGAATAAAGTCGCCATTATAGTATATTTATCGACATAAGAAATTATTGCGGCAATTTTCGAAATTGAAATGCATAACTCAGTAAAATTTGCACGTCTTGTTGGCTGCTTTTTAGGTTGTAATGATAATAATATGTGAATTTATGAAAGGTTAATGGTATTTATGGTAATAATTTTAATACTACTTCGATGCTTTCGAATTAATATTTGGAGATATGAATTGTTAATGTGCAACTTGTTTTAGTAAATGATGCCTTTGAGTAATAATTATTTGTAATTATACTTAGTTTGTTAAAACTACAAACTCTACAAACTGTTCTTGTTGGATAATGGAACTTTTCAACATTTATAAATCATTTTCAATATAAACCAGATTATATTTCTTCGGTTTACTGTTTGTAAGCTTAACAACTAACAACCTCTTAAGCCAAGAAAATGAGACACAATTGATTTTTAATTGTTTTGGTACGCATAGGAAACGCACGGTGTTTGACTGATTTAAATTTGAATTTGATTTCCACTTGTTGAATATACTTTATCTTATGTACAACTTCTAAAACCCTTTCATTGTCATTTATATTATGCCTTTTTTTAAAATTCATCTTAAATAATGAACATAATCAAATTTCGTTCCAATATCTGATCATCCTCTCCACCCCAGTTTGTCTGCACGAACGCATACAAGTGGAGCCGCCGGCGCTCGCGCATATAATTGCACCTCTCCAGATATGCGATTGAGACGTGCTAACAGATCTTCGCCAATGGGCTGCACATGATTAATGGCTTATGTGAATCATAAAACGGCTTTCGTAAAGCCGTTGAGAGCTAAACTTCGTCATTGATACTATTTGTGATTTGAATTACAACTAAATCGTGAGAGATTCAAATTAGATCAGTGATACAGATATTACGGTGACTAGTCCAGTCTACATTTAATTTATTTGCAACTTCATAAAATACTTCGTTTTATAAGTGCTTCAATTAGTATTGTAAACATTTTTGAAATGATAATCCACTACCAAGAATTTCAAAAATGCAATTATGAAGTCACATATAAATACAAACTTATTGAAATATTTTTAAAGAATGTCATTAAAGTTCATACAGGTGGAAGGAATAACGTTACAGTACCTAAAGAAATAACTAACAAAACATTCAAATATTACAAAAATACAGCCAAACATTTCATCCAAATAAAAACTAACAACAACAATCTACTTACAAATGTTAATAGAGTCTACAATAACAATGTAGCTAAAGTACACGTTGTAATTATAATCGATTTATTATACCAACATTGACTTTACTGCAGAAGTTTTTGCAACCGACATAGTTTATCGAGCGATGAATCGATTAAACATTCATGATATGCCAACAATCGTGCTCGCTCTGCATCAATCATGGGCTTTGGTATTTAGTAATCATCGCGATTAACTGGAAACGATTGCTTTAATTAATATTACCTGTAATTCTGTGTTGTAAAATTTATTCGGATGCAATTATTCACGCGAAACGGAATTGAGTAGGTTTAGGTATCAAATGAAGAAAGGCAAGTTACTTTATTTTTTAGAATATTTTCTTTAGACTTCACTCCTCACAAAAGGCTACAATTCTGTAAAAATACGGATGTTATTGCTGTAGAAAGAGATGAAGTAATTATTACTAAAAAAAAAAAAAGCAACACGTACATCTTATATTTGTATAAGCAATTTATACAGCCTGTGTTTAGTCTCATTATAGCTTATTATTTTAGACATTGCAATCTAGTTTAATATTTTTATATTTCAAAAAAATTGTTTATAATGTTACAATCTGATCAAAAACAAGTATTGCAGCTGTAGTCTTTATATCAGTTTCAAATGACAATCCTCAATGATTTATTAACTTATGCGTTGGCGTATGTACACATAGAATGATGTGTAGTCATAATATTTATGGAGGCACGCATGCCTACGATCTTGATAATTGCTAATAACTAATAAATTTTATCTAAGTGATCTTAACCGCTCCGTCCAAGGTTTTTATTATTAGACACATCCTTCTTCAGTTTTATGTGATTTTGTAGAAGCTCGTGCAATTTAATGTTCGGTTTATAGCTATTCTATTTTCATGTAAATTTTGGATGTGATTTCCTTATAGCATGCAAGCAAATTTTTACATAATTTGTTATTTTACCTTTATTTTCAAACAGTCTTTGGTAGATTTATTGGTAGTCTTTCCTATTCTATCTCTGGGCAGTACCAACTTTATAATACTTCTGCTCAAATTAGTGTCAAATCTTCAAGAGGTTATTATAGGGAACCTATTTATCTTAAGCGACAATCCAAACGCGACACGTGGTGAATCCATCGTAGATCATTTCTGTATAAAGAAGTTACAGATTAGTTTCACAATATTTTATGTCTAACACCACAGAAAGGGAGATTCAATCGCTTAATAAATCAAAGTGTAAATATATAGCTTTATCTTTGCCTATCATCGCTGGAATATCCGCCATCCGACTCCCAACACCAACACCATCTTAAACATCCTCCTATCTGTCCGTACATCCAATAAACTATGTTTGTGCAATACAATTACAATACCTGTTCGCGACATCGTTTAGATATAGCTTTAAATGCCCCGATAAATTCCAATGTTGCGTGGGCTCTATTGGCTATACGACTCTTTATTGAAACCCCTTCAAATACTCAAGTCTTGTCTTTGTGTCTTTGGATTACGGTTCAGTTTCCAACACGGGGGTGGTCAATGATATTGCATTGGGTACAGTCACCATTGTTTCTCGATCTGCGCCGAACATTACTTTTTATCGCTCCAAAGTCGTATCGTGATATTTTCTTTATTGTCTTCTTTGGCAGTTTGTATGAATTGCTGGCTTAACGTCAGGTTTGAATCCTTTGTGACTTGAAGTATAGTGTTCAATTTGAAGACGATGTATTACCTTGCAATCTACTTTCTTTACATTAAGAAGACCTACATTTATGAATGGTTAAATATTCCTGCTTCTAAGACATAGTTAGTTGAAAACGATCATCTGTTTGCAGCTGTACCTACTGTTAGTAAATCACCAAGTTACACTTAAATTGAATTGATCTTGAATATCTTAAGGTGTTGTATTTAGGGTTCCATAACTCAAAAGCAAAAAAGAAACCATTTTTAGATTACGTTTCAGCAGTACCCAGTCGATTTTTTTTCTCAGAAACGTGTAGGGGTGATATCAAATAAATATTTAAGTCTACTAAAATCTCTTGAAACATTAAAAAACAAGTTTCTAACTTAACGTAATCAAGCAATGCAATGACTCTCGAAAAATAAATCTTACTTACTTCACCTAGAATCATAAAAAGCACGAAGCAAGGTATCACAGTAGGTACAAGTAAAGGAAAAATCTGAGAATTATTTATAGTCATAATACTTTTAATTTTAAAAAAAATACATTCTACATACCTATAGGTATAAGGAACCATCAGTGCACGAGTCCACCTAAAACTTGGCCTGTTTTTTTTTTTATTTAATGATGCTAGTATAGTAGACCTTATTCAATCTTATTAAAACAAAAATAATGAGCTGAAAATCTAAAAATAAAAATAAATGGTGAAAACTAGAAAACCGTTCGACCGATTTTGAAGTTTTTTTTTTGTCGTATTCTAGAATTGTCGAGAGATGGTTTTTATGAAAGGTATTTTGCCAAAAGGGAAAAACTAGAGCTTAGAAATTAAATATCTAAAAATGGTTTTGGATCGGAACATAGTTTTTTTGACGTGATAACGTCTTATAAATCGATGGATGCTGGCTGAACTGCACTCATGAAAAAATGTCACGTTCCCCCTAAACCGAGCGTGCAAGCGAGAGCCTGGAACAAGCGATAGAGAGGCACGATCGGCCTTTGCGTTGGGCTTGTGACGCATCTATCCCTCTTCCACTTCAGTATCAAATTTTTCTTATGACGTTATCACGTAAAATTATCGTCCGTAAACCGACCGAAGCACTCGTAGCCCTGCGGTGCCAGTGTGTTTGTAACGATCATACTGGTTAAGCAAAGTTGGGCGCGGTCAGTCAGTGGATGGGTGACCGCCTAGTGGCATTTATATTACGAGCGCTTCCGTGTTTCGGAAGGCACGATAAATTGTTGGTCCCGGTTTTCGTTGTGTTTACGCACAATGGAAGTCGTTAAGCCATGTCGGATACCCTTGGGTGGCTTGAAAAATTCTGACTGTTAAGTGGCCACTAGCTTAACACCATCTCCCAATCCGCAGTGGGCTCGCGTGGGAGATTATAGCCCATACTTCCTCATGTGTAAGGAAAGACCCTTAGCTCAGCAGTGGGCTGTTACGGGATGATGATGAAACCGATTTTACAGACAATTTTTTTTTTAAACCGAATACAGTGAGTGGCCGCCTTAAAAGCTAAACAGCTGCTAATTGACCAGCCGGGTCTTTCGGCCATATTTCACCGATGAGGCTCGCGCGGTCGTTTCGCCGCGATGTATTGCCGGTAATCACCGGGTCGGCGGCAGAATAGCCGGCCGTTTTTATTTATGGTGGCTCCTAAATTGGTCGTGGTTGATGACTTGAAATTGTTTATACTTTTTAAAAAAGAACATAATATTTTAAAAGTATATACATTCAATTTTTATTTTTAATTAAAATAAATATAATTAATAAATAATCTCACGCCTTTTATCCTCGAGGGGGTAGGCAGAGGTATTAAATTTCTAGAAATATCCACTTTTCACGAGAATATTGGCCCCTAATTATATTATTTATAAAAATAAATATTATTTTAAAATAACCCAAAATTTTAAATCATCATCCACATCCAAGATACCACTATAATGCATAAAAAACGACTGGTCTATTATTATTATTTTTAAGCTATCTAAGGGAGCTGTCATTAAGAAAATAAAAGATTGGAAAGGGTATACCTACATACCTCCTCCCAGTCTGTCTTACCGCAGCTTCTTTCAACACAGCAATCGATAATCTCGATCTGACCAGTACCCATTTTATAATCACGACGCCACCTCAGGGTAGGCGGCAGTCACGATAGAGCGGCCGCCACAAATCTTTCATTAAACTGCCAATTTCTGAATCGTAAACCATCGATACTGGAGCATTTACTATGGTTACTGTAGTTATGCTAGTGCCAGTGTTGCAATGTCTACAGATTTGTAGCGTCGATTTTTATTTGTTTTTAATTCGCGTTAAAAAAACTTTCTTATTGGAGGGTAGTGTTGGAGATAATACTGTAAATTAAATTATTAATAAATAAATTGTGGGACACAATTCACACATGGTTGTTAGTACCAAAGTAGGCAGGATGTGTACTATGGGTAGTATGGGTACCTACTGAACAACTGATAAACATACATACTTAAATTTATATTAATCGACCAGACACGAAGTCAACAGACATGTTCATGCACACAAATGTTGTCCTCGAGCGGGTATCGAACCCGCGATCTCCGACTCAGAAGGCACGGCACTACCAACTGACACAACAGTGTCATAAGTTCTTCTAAAACAACAACGGTTTTTTTTTTCGATATTTTTCTACCGATTTCATCAAACTGTAGTTTGCAACACCGCAATACAATATGGCGGTGACTCCGCGGAGTGAAAGTGCGGTCGTAAAATAAATCAAAGGCTACACAATGAGCAGTTAAGCAAGCCGAGATTACCGCTTCATTTGACTTATTGATGGAGTTATGTTCGTACGGTCAGCAGGAATGGAATTCAATTTGTTTTAGTATTCAATGTTTGAATGATGAATGTATTGAGTGGTAGGCTCAGTCTTGTTCACTGGGTTTTGGAAGTAGCGGATATCTAATAGGCCATTTAGGCCGCGGCCGATTTCACAGTGAAATTTCTCCCTTGGGTCAGCCTTCAGATTCGTTCGCGATTATGAACGTAACTTTCGACTCGCCCTTGTTTTGCTCCGGTTTATATAATAATAACAATATAATAAACTGTGGGACACAATTCGCGCACGGTTATTAAGTCCCAAACTAGACAGAGCCTGTACTATGGGTACTAAATAACTAATAGTATACTTAAATAAATATTAAAGAGGCACACAGTGTTGACCCCGAACGGGAATCGAATCCGTGACATCCGGCTCAGAAGGCAGGGTCACCAACTGAGCCAAAGGCCTGTCGATATGATATACAGAAACATTTGTTTATCGCTCTATCTATTAGTGAAAACCGCATTAAAATCTGTTGCGTGATTTAAAAGATCTAAGCGTACAGACGGTGGGAAGAGACTATTTCATACTAACTCTTTTGCGTGATTTCACCCATGTAAGTCCCGTTCCTGTGAGAAAGTTATATTTCGAGTTTAAAATAACAAATAACAATAATCTCACGCCTTTTATCCCCGAGAGTAGGCAGAGGTATGCCATATTTGGAAATATGTACTTAACGTGCGGTGAGCCCATCGCCGGACCGGGTCCGTTACACATGCTTCAGAATTAATTCTGGGACCTGCGGATTTCCTCACGATTATTTCCTTCACCGTCCCAAGTTTCTTCCAGGAACGTAACCTTTCCATTGGTAAAAGATTTTTTTAAATCGGTCTAGTTGTTTCGGAGCCCATTCAAAACACACAAACAATTCTGAATTTACTGTATTCCTGCAAATAAAGATATTTCATTTCATTTCAAAAAATCTAAACCTCAAATGTTTTATCTTTATAAGATTGACTAGATGTCGCGCGGTGCGCGAGGCCGCAAGCGGCCACGCGTGTCTCTGTGGGGTCGTATTTTGACAGAAAAATAAATTAATTTTGGGGTGCCCATCTTGTTTTAGCCATTTTAAGTCGAAAAATAATAAAATTTGTTAAATATTTTTTTTCATGGCAACACTGTTTACTGAGACCCACAATCGCTCCATACAACCCAACTTTCCAAAGTGTTGCCAACTGGCTAAAAAAGCCGATTATTATAAAGAAAATTGAAATTTTTTAGTAAAACAAAAATAACGGGGCGGCCATCTTGTTTTTTCTATTTTTGGGGATTTTCTAGTCAACTACAGGATATACCCTATGCGATGACACCAAACACATCCTTGTAGCATATCGGCACCTGGGAGATCAATTCGGGTTTTTGAGGTCTACCCTAAAAAATAAATCAACCATAACTTTCAGTGTTGCCAGACAAAAATCAAAAAACCTACTGAAAGTCATAGGGCAACACAAAATGTTTCACTGACTGTCACTTGTTTTTGCAAAATGGTAAAATTTACAGTTTTGACATTTTGTGTTAAAAGTAAAAAAATACGCCAAATTCCAGGAAAATTATTAAACACGGCAACACTACGTAGCAAGACCTCTAACCCCGCTATACAGACCAACTCGTTCAGGTGTTGCCATCTTGCCGAAAATCGACAATCAAAATGTGTTAAAATTAATATTTTTCTTTCGGAGCAAATCACCGGTCGGCCATCTTGGTTTTTCAGATTTTCAGGATTTTCTGGTAAACTACAGGATATGACCTATGTGATGACATCAAACACATCCCTTTAGCATATTGGCGTCTGGGAGATCAATTCGGGTCAAGTGGGGTCTAAAACCACTCCAACTTTGAAACATTACTACGCGGCCGCCATTTTGTTTTTTCAATTTTTTAAATAATATTCGTAAATAGTTTTCAAAGTTTAAGCGATTCCAAAAATTTGAACTAAATCGGCCAGAAAACAAAAAAGATACGATAGGCACGACTGGCCGCCATTTTGTTTTTTTGAAAAGTCAGAATTTTCCCGGGGTCACTCCGCCATCTTGCACACTTTTCTCATATATGACTTGACTCCAAAATGACTCCTTCTGGGAGAACAATTATGTCAATCAGTCAGTGAGTGAGTGAGTGGTAGTCGAGCTTTATATAAATAAAAACTAGATGTCGCGCGGTGC
Source organism: Ethmia dodecea (assembly GCA_963855545.1). Taxonomy (NCBI): domain Eukaryota; kingdom Metazoa; phylum Arthropoda; class Insecta; order Lepidoptera; family Depressariidae; genus Ethmia; species Ethmia dodecea. The sequence continues at coordinate 547,608 of OY979444.1, forward strand.
GCGAGGCCGCAAGCGGCCACGCGTGTCTCTGTGGGGTCGTATTTTGACAGAGAAAATAAAGTCTAATTGTGGGCGCCCATCTTGTTTTAGCCATTTTTGATAATTTTCTATGTGAGTTTTGTCTTTTTTTAGTATAAGTCGAAAAATGATAAAATTTTGTAAAATATTTCTTTTCATGGCAACACTGTTTACTGAGACCCACAATCGCTCCATACAACCCAACTTTCCAAAGTGTTGCCAACTTGCCTAAAAATGCCGATAAAAATTATAAAACCCAATTTTTTCAGTAAAGAGAGAATACCGGAGCGGCCATCTTGTTTTTCCGATTTTTCGGATTTTTCTGGTAAACTACAGGATATGCCCTGTGCAATGACACCAATCACGTCTCTATAGCATATTGGCATCTGGGAGATCAATTCGGGTCTTTTGAGGTCTAACCTAAAAATTCAATCGGCCATTACTTTCAGTGTTGCCAGGCGAAATTCAAAAAACCTTTAAAAGGTCATAGGGAGAGATAAAATGTTCCGTTGACTGTCACTTGTTTTTGCAAAATGGTAAAATTTCGAGTTTTGACTTTTTGCCTTAAAAGTAAAAAAATACCCCAAATTCAGGAAAAATTGTTAAACATGGCAACACTCCGTAATGAGACCTCTAACCCGGCCATACAAACCAACTCGCACAGGTGTCGCCATCTTGCCAAAAATCGGCATTCAAAATCTGGTAAAATTCATCTTTTTCTTTGGGAGCCAATCACAGGGCGGCCATCTTGGATTTTCAGTTTTTCGGATTTTTCTGATAAACTACAGGACATGACCTACGTGATGACTATCAAAACATCCCCGTAGCATATTAGCATCTGGGAGATCAATTAGGGTCAACTGGGGTCTAAAACCACTCTAACTTTGAAACACTATAACGCGGCCGCCATTTTGTTTTTTCTACTTTTTAATCAATTTTCGTAAATCATCTTAAAAGTTTTACAGATTTCAAAAATTTGAACCGAATCGGCTGGAAAACAAAAGAGATACGATGGGCAGGCTTGGCCGCCATTTTGTTTTTTTGAAAAGTCGGAATTTTCCCTAGGTCACTCCGCCATCTTGCACACTTTTCTCATATATGACTTGACTCCAAAACGACTCCTTCTGGGAGAACAATTATGTCAGTGAGTCAGTGAGTGAGTGGTAGTCGAGCTTTATAGATATATATATTATAAATAATAGATAGAAGAATAGTGTGATCCGAGAGCGTTGTGGCTTGAAAGATGATATTATCATCAGAAAGATCTTTCACTTCACTTCTTTCACATCTTTCAATTACACTTTATTATAGTGATTAGGATTGAAAGAGGAAGGTGGAGAAGAGCTGAGGTGGTTTGGTCACATTGAGCGGATGAATGAAAGTCGTCTAACGAGACAAATATACAAGGGTGTTGTGAATGGGCGAGTCGGTAGAGGACGACCTAGGCGTACCTACATCGACCAGATCGGCGATGTGCTGAAGAAAAGCCAGATAAAGAGTACCCGAAACCGACGAGCATGCATGAGCCGTTCGAAGGATGTGGAGGAAGCGCGTGAGATCTGCCAGGTTCGTAGCAAGTGGCGGTCTGTTGTCTCTGCTTAGCCATGAAAATTTGTGGATAGCCTTAATCCTCCAGAAATTCGTTTGCATTATCGAGTGCTATTACCCGTTATAAACATTTATTGATTTACAATTATCACCGTCCCACATTTATTGCAAAACCTAATAAATACTCAGCTTACTTATATAATGTCATTGTTTTATAACACTTAAATTGACCCATAATAATAAACAGCCAGACAAAGCTTCTTCGTTGTGTTTTTATCGCAAGAACACGTCATTTTCTGCTAATAGAGGTCATAATGGCATTAATAACTATCAAGATGAATTATGTGGGAGATTTAACACAATCGTAATAACCGTGGTTTTCCATTTATGCTGTATGATTCAAAACGTGCTTGTCTTAGTGATTTATTTGCGTTTTATAATAGGTTTGGAAGTGATTGCCGTATTAATTACACACACAATTGAAACGTATTACTATTAGTAATTAGTGTCTTTTTTTGGTTTTCATCATTATTCAATTATAAATATTTTTCTGTGTTAAATAATTTTTTCGCTTACTTTAATTTTAATCACTAAATAAATATAACATTTATTATTCGACTAAACTCAAATAGTCTTCCATCATATCAAACGCTGCATAGATCGATCGGGTTAAATAAACAATAAATCAAAGTAATGTTGTATTGATAAACATTCGGTAAATTGTTGTTTTAATTAATTATTTTTATAATAATACATCTACACATGTCATATAATTTATTATTTTTGGTAGGTGGGTATGTATAATTATTTTAAGTATGTTTTTTAACTTTGTTCATTTATACAGGGTGACTTTTTTTACCGTCTGGAAAAAAATGTGGTGTGTTAGGTAAGTGTAATAGATTCATTTGGCAATGTTACTTAAACTAATATACATTACTCAATTGTAGTCAATAATACACCCTGAAATATTTGAAATAGTATTTTAAAAAGAAACAGGCTCGTAGCTTCCATTTATGCGCAATATACCTACAACCGCCAGCTGCGCGTAGTACTGTGCGTAGTTTTCTAGATTTTGTAAACTGCATTAAACATGACTATATTTAACAATTAATCTCGTGTATAACTTCGGCTCTAGATACCTTATACGTCATATTTTTTTCCAGACGGTAAAAAAAACCAGTATATAAACAATAATAATTTTCTATGCTATAATAAAAATAAAAAAAAGAAAGACAGACAGAGAGACACTTGAGGTGCTTTTTAGGGTTCCATACCCAAAGGGTAAAAACGGGACCCTATTACTAACACTTCGATGTCTGTCCGTCCGTCTGTCTGTCACCAGGCTCTATCTCAAGAACCGTGATAGCTAGACAGTTGAAATTTTCACAAACTATGTATTTCTGGTAGAAATGGGACCATACGGGAAGCACCAGCTTTCAAATAAAAAAAGAATCATGAAAATCGGTTCAGCCAGTCTAAAGTTCTAAAGGTAAACAAACATAAAAAAAAACATGAAGTCGAATTGAGAACCTCCTACTTTTTAGAAGTCGGTTAAAAATACGGAGATATAAACGGGGATAAAGACGGGGAATTTGAATTTAATTTTTTACTTTAAAAAAATATTGCACTCGAATTTGCAACAATATTATTAGTTGTGACATAAAATGGCTAGCAAAATCTAAATCAAAGTTATATAATTATGAAATAAGAAACCTGTCTGAGTAAACTAAAGCGCGCTACTATCTGCCGCTCCAACGACTAATTGTTGATAACTTGATAAGTCAGGCGACGTAGTGGGGCGCGACAGAGGATTAGCATAATAAAATCGTAATGGACGAGACATAATAAGCGACGTGAAACGTCGAGAAGATCGTTATTAAATCCAGCGTTTATGGACAGAGACATCGGTGGAGCGGCAATAGTAAAAAAATATAATTAAGACAATGGTTCCTCTTTGGAGGATATTTTTATTTGTGATTATTGTAAATGAATGTTTATCTTCTGAACTATTAAAAGAAATTAAGACAATTGCTCTTCAGAATGTATTGTTTAACATAAATTAGAAATAGGTACAAAAATATTAATGACCACAAGAGCAGTGAGCCTGCCTCTCATAATACGTGCTGAGACTTGGATTCTAATCCTGGTAATAAAATAAACAAATAATAAATATACCAATTAGTGTTCCAAAAACGTATACACGTTCACCTATCACTCGCTTGACGATTAACGACAACATCATCAGGAAACCCACAGGTCCCAGAATTGATTCTGAGGCATATGTTTTTATTGATTCTGTCACCACCATCAAGGATAAATGCGTGAACATATTTATTCATATTTTATTTATAACTAGCTCTCGCTGAACGCAATTTCACCAGCGCAAGTAACATTCCCGTGGGAATACGGGGATAAAATATAGCGTCTACAAAATTAAGCTTTCCACTGGAGAAAGAAATTTTAAAATCACCCTAGTAGTTTTGAGTTTATTCGTTACAAACATCCACAAATACAAATCTTTTTTCTTTTTAATATAAGCGTAGATGTAGATTATTATCATATCATTCATTAGTACCTATAGATGACCACATTGTCATGCAAAAATTAACTAAATCACATCGACTCCATTGCCGGCCGCGTCGCCCGCGCACGGTGGCCGCCATCCAATGATTTATCACGAATATTCATTTCAACAGGCGCGGCCGTCAGATCGCGCGCGATTACCGCCTGGATTTATGTCGCGCGGTGCCGCGTGCGAGTGTGTGGGGCGCTTTATGTCTGTCGAGACAGCGGTGATAGGGCTGGACTGTATGTTAATGTGATAATCAATGACAGTATACTGGACAGTACAATCTAGTATGATACTGGGTCCATGTGTTAGTTTTGTGGCAAATAAACTTATTGTCACGTTGTTAGTTTTAATACAGCTAGTGGGTAGCAACTTCTTTGTTTCTTAACAAATTGTAAGAGCACTACCATAGTACTTACCCACCTTATTTGGTCTATCTATACATACTATTTTGGAACGTTTCAACGAACTTATAGTTAGCCTTAACCGACAAATAAATCGCAAAACTCTATAAAAAATGATTAAATTTCTTTGCAGGTAAGCCTTACTTTTTCTACTCTAATCCAGTCTTACTTTTATATGTAATCTCATCGGGTGTAAATAAAATAATTCATAGAAACTAATTAGATTTCTTGATATAATCTATAAAAGGGTGAATGCACCCTATACTAATTAGGTAATAGTTTCAGCTAGATTAAGTTTAATTCCCTAAAAGCAAATAGGTACTATTTAAAAAAAATATAACAATAAAGTGACACAGCCCTGTTTAATAAACGGTAAAGCCGATGATCAATAAATATTGACTAGCAATAAAATTTTATTGTTGATAAACACTATCTATACTGTAATGTATCTCTGCTATTTAGGATAATAAACCATGACAGACAATGAATATGGTAACAACACTAACAACACGCAACAACAACACTAAAACAGATGGTTTATCTTCATTCCGATGTCACAGAATAGAATTAAAAGCTTAATAACCTCAAATTACTTGACACAACTAATAATTTCCATAATAATGATAATGGTTGGTCGTTTTGTGTTCTAGAAGACGTAAACTTAAATGCTGATTATTATTCTCTTACTTGCAAGGAACGAAATTAAAAGCTTAATATATTCTATAAAACTGATATAAAGACATGTCGTGACAAACGAAATTATTATTCCATTCACCATGCCGACAAAGTTATTATTTTCTGCTGATAAAATGGTTGGTTCAAAGAATTTCAAGCTCCGTGAAAAGGTTTAAGCCGCAATTAGATGTTGGTGAATGTGAATTCAAAATGCTGTAAGCGTGTTTTAATAAAGGCGATATGAAGGCTATTATTCGTTCACTCAACTAATTATAAAGTCTCTCGAGTAATAGTGAATGTATTATTTTATCATTAATGACATTAAGGTGTATAATATTTAGATAATATCCAATCAATCCATTAAAATGTAAAAAGGGTGAATATTTTAAACTTCTTAATTGAAATGGATACAAATGTACTCATTACGCAAAAAAAGACAACATTACGCAAAAAAAGACAATTGTATGCACAATAAACTTTTATCTTTTATATTTTTCTGTACGTTTTTTTTAGTTTTTGAATTGGAAGCACGTCATCAAACGATTTCATAATTGCTATTAATTCTATTTTCCTAAAACCATTATATTAAATGAGATTTTTATTGGCAAAAACAAGAACATAAATCAATGTCGGGAAGTTCGTCTTAACATCGGTTGTCGTTCGTCACTCACCGGCCGTCTTCGCCGTCTGATCCGATCGCGCTCTTGCTGACAGATGCGGCTTTTCATCTTCCATCAACCATTCCTCCTGCATTCCAATTCCAGTCTTATTCAATTCTGCGACAAGGTTCGAATTAAAATTACCGATGCCGCTTGAAAATAGAAAGGAAGTTGCAAGGAAAATTGCAACTTGGACTTTAAGTTTCACGATTGCAAGACCTGTTTTAGATCAACCGTAGATTCATGAATCTGGAACTGATGGATTTGAGTTCTATTCAAAGGCAGCAGAGTGAAATTTTGAGGGTTGTAGGTAGCTGTAATACTCAAATGTGATACATAGTAGCAAGTTGACGGCACCGTTGGCAAAGGGAGCAAACGGCGAACGATGATAGATGGTGAATAATCGACGTGTTTATTAGTATTAGGCCTATTAATATCATTTTAGACATCTAACGTCGATTTGATTCGAGTTTCTGTACTCCTAACGGTATTTTCTCTGCAACACGATAGATGGTTGTTTACATTACCAAAATTAATGTTATGTGTTGCAACTTTTACGTACAATAGAGATTCGTTAGATCAATTCAAACTTCAATGTGGTTATGAATCAAATTAATAAACAGCATGTCGCCCACATAACATCTAATATAACCTCCAACGTTTAGGTACATCGCTAATGTTTCATTCACCAAATTGATGAGCCGACGTACAAAGGAGAAGATTAATGCTTCCAGTTAAAATGGACACGCGTCCTGTGTGGTCCGGAACAATAGCCGGACGCCCACGTTCGGTCGGGTTATCTCCGATGATTGATATGTCATCAAATTATTGAATCCCTCGTAATAATAGTTAATGTTTCAAGTAAGTTATTGGTTATTTATCAAAGCCAGTGATCGGTCAATTGCATTGCTAGTAGGTTATTTCGTATCATTTTGTAATCTTGTCGCTAGTTTATTCGTGCCGTATAGTCTTATGTTTTTGCTTACTCTAATTTGGTGTTTAAGTTTCTTTGGCAATGTAATATTATTGTCTGTTTTTAGTAATTAGCAATTTAAAATACAAACTTCAGTCTCACAAAGGTTTTCTTACCACCAACCATAAACATCTATTTTAAGTACTCTGAAAACTGAAGTAATTTTAACAAGGCTTCCTAAATCAATCTTAATCACAATATTTCCTTCAAGGAACGTCTCGTACTAAATACGTTTGCCACAAACTCGACTCGCCCAAGTTTATTGCTTTTCAAACATAAAGCCTTCAAATCGTACCGTTGGAACTTTACGAAACAATTCATCGGTTGCTGTGGCATTACGTTAGAAGCACCTCAGGCGTGCAAAGTAATTTCCTCCGCTCAATATTTCACGGGCCCACACTAGCTCGGCATAAATATGAATAATCGACAGCGCTCGCCGTTCGACAACACACATAAATTATTTGTCGAAGCGAAAGCGATAGAGGATGGGGCATCCTGTTGAGATAAATTGTGGACGTGGCAAATGGAATAAGCAGGAGCTTGCGCTCGTATTTTTCTTAGTGTTTCAAGAGATGGTGTTTTTTCTGTTGCTCGTAATTAAGTAGTACGCATGCCTAGGCTTTTTAATTTGTAGAGACTTTTGATTAGCAATGTTGATGATTATAATTCAATCTGTTCCTTAGTTAATACTAAATATAGTTAAAGAGTTTCCAAGTGTGTTGCGCTTTATGAATTTGAGTTAGGAAAATACTTCATAGGTTCTGCGAAATTTTTTATAATAGAGAAAATATTTTGTCTTCAATATTAAGTTTCTTAGTTGTATTCAAGACATAAATCCTTCTTATTCTACAATCTTGCCACCTTCCTGCTGTTATCGTCATCAAGTACCATCTTCAACGAAGCCGGCACTTACCTGGCGTGCCTCCCCGAGTCGCTTGCACCACTGTGACCCCACGTAAACATTATAAGGCAGTTACCCGCCATTAACTCGCCGGCTCACTATAATTTCACGCCACCCCACCTCTGACAAATAACCATTTTAAATTGTCAGTAATAACGAGTCTCGGTGACAGAGTTATGGCCGTTTGGGGAACAGCGGAGACGTGATCGCCTGTTGGATTGTTTTATTTATTATTATGTTTAGCGTTGTTTCAAATTATAGTGTTGCTAGGTCTTCTAGGTGAAGGGGGAAATTCTTAAACGTATGACGATTTTATGATACTGTTTTAACTGCTCACTTTATGAAGAAGGTGTAGTATACTTACAAAAGAATTATGAATTCAATCGATGCAGTTTTCTTTGTTTCAACCGGGGTAACTATGAGATTTGTCATGTCATGATTCTAAGTCAATAAATCATCAATCACAATTTTCTGATATCCATAGTAACTACGAGTATATCAGTCATAGCTTATGTGTAATTACTTTATACATTCTGTGTGTGTTACAGTGGCTTATCTGTAATGTCCATAACATGTCAGGTTTTTAATTGTAACTCGCCTAGTAAGAGCTCAAGACTATTAATTTAAATAACTGTACGTCTATCCAGTTCTTTCTCATAAACCTTTTAATTGGTAATTCTAGGTAATATTTTATTACCTATAATCACCATTCTATAAACGACACTATTTGAGTGATCCCATAATCTCCATGCACCCTATATTTGAGTAACGTCTCTGGGATAATAGCAGTTGATTATAAGGAAACGTGTCAGTGGGGTAACGCGTAATGACACAAAATTACAGTGGATTGGTTTTGTTACCGCTTTTAATGACAGTATGCGTTTAGAACACTTTGCGACATTATAGCGGCTGTCGAAATCACTATTAGTGCTAATGCTACGCGTTTAACTTTATCATTTGTCCTGTCTCGGTTTGTTAGATAGCTACATTGCTAACCAACATGTGACATTTGTTTAAGGTTGAACAAATACCTATCAAATTATACTAACACTTTGTATCTTTGAAGGAGTAGATAGGACTATTTTGCATGAAACTTGTGAAGCCTTATTCTCAATGACATAATTGCATACAGAAAACATTATTATAATATTAATAAATCAATAATGTCCTTCTTAGAACATCCTGGTGGAACGGTACCAAGATTTTTGTAAATTAAATTTAATGAAATTCCTTCTATAACTTCGTTTAACCACCGACCGCTTCGTTTTATTTGATGCTTACTGTATTATGTACTGCAAACAATAAAGTTGTAAGTAAAGTTTATTATCTACCTAATTTACTTTATTATGACTTATCTCTATTTCTAGCCGGAATAAGTTCATTTTTTCTTTTTCAGTTCATCTTTGCTTATTACGTTCTTCTTCATGCTAACTCGTCTGCTCCAAGCCTTCTAAAGTGACTATTCTTAACTCTCTTAGAGCTCCCCGATGATGGAAACCCGAGCCGGAGGGGCCCATAAAACTTGTCTGTGCTCATAATTTACGAGGAGCATTAAAGTTACCAGCATGTTTTACGCTGGCCGGCGGTCGCGGCGGGGCACCTCATTACGGACGCACTACTGAAACGCTAATGCACGGGATTGATAAACGGCCGCTGATACATTATCTTTATTAACTCGTGTAGGCTGATAGTGCTTCGATTGAAAGTTCCAATGGACATTAAATTTGGTGACTATTTCGGTGGTTGTTTGTGAGTTTGGATTGTTACTTTGTTAAAAATATTACGATTTTTCTGAGGAAGTCTCGTAAAAAATGTACTATTTTTCAAGAGTTTATTTGGCACATGTGTTTAAGTGTTTAATCACATCTGTTTATACATCATCATCCATCCTCATAAATTTTCGTGTTTAAAATACTAGTAGTATTCATAATTTATCAGTGATAGCATTACGGTTAAAGAATCCGCTTCTCATGATGATAATCAGTGAGGATCGGGTTCAAATCCTGGCATGTAGGTACATATTCATCACTAGCTCGACGGTGAAGGAAAACATCGTAAGGAAACCGCAGGTCTCAGAATTAATATTGAGGAATGTGTGACTGACCCGGTCCGGCGATGGGCTCACCACCTATCTCGTTTAAGGGTCGAATATTTTCGTGAAAAGTGTTTATAAGAAATGGAATATCTCTGCCTACCCGCTCGGGGATAAAAGGCGTGAGATTTTTTATTTATTTATAGTAGTGATATTCTCAAAATCAACTTTTCGGGCTTCCCTCGAAAGTTCCGTTGTGTCAGTTGCTTCCTTCGTTTGTTTTCCAGACTTCTGCGTCATTACGAGGAGTGCTGCATCCATCATCCTGTCGGACCTTCGCCCCACGTGGCTGAACCATTAACGTCTCCAAGATTTTTGTGGTAACTTTAATTGCGAACATTACTCACGACTCTATCGACGAAGATTGATGGCCTCTTTGTTTATTGCAGGTGATTATCCATTTTTATGTCCATAATCTTTTTGATTAATATCTTGCGTTGTCTGTGTTTGTGAGAATGTGATGGATTATAATATGAATATATTATTTATGTGGATAACTATGGGATGTTCGATTGGATTTGGAAACTTCTGTACAAATATGTGTTAGTATTTTCAGGAAAGAAATACCAAACCCTTGGAGAGAAGGCTTGACAGGTTTATTAAAAAAAATAAAGTAAAACAATGGGTGCCTTTTATCCCATTTATTTCATTTCTGGATATACCAAAGAGATGTAAATATAATAGGACATAGAGGGGGCATTGGGAATATTTTTATACAAAAGTTTGAAGTCTAAGCGTCATGCCCTTGTCATGTCAGTTAGTATGAACGCGAGCTCTCATTCGGTCGAAATTGTACTAGACTTATTCCACTTGGAATAACTTTTGACTTAAAATTTATTTCGCTTTGTCCCCTCTATGCCTTATTATATTTTAATCACTTGATGATGATTTTACGTCCCACAAAGAACTTTAATTTCACTTAGTACTGTCCCCTTTTTAGCCACTGGATGCTTGAACATTTTTAAGGATATTGGTTTAACTTATTTATATATTTTAATCTCTTTGGGATATACCCTCTTTTCACGATATTTTCTTTGGACCCCTAAACGTGATGGACGGGGTCTTTTACACATGTCTCAGAGTTAATTCTGGGACCTGCTGGTTTCCTCACGATGTTTTCCTTCTCCGTCGAGCTAGTGATAAATCTTAATTAAAACAAAAATCAATATCGATCGATCAAAATTTAAGCTATTAAAATGGTGTTATCGCACATCGAATTGTGGTAAATAATTTATAAGACATAGTGTCAAATATAAATCACTATTTAATGCATAATAATCAGCTTATGCGATAGTGTGACAGATATTGATTGCCGTAGAAATTAAGTCGGATAAGATTGTTGAACTATCGGTATGCATTTAGTCTCGATAAAATAGTCTATCGACTGTGTAGTCCTGTTAAATTTAATATAATAAAACATTATTGTAAATAATTGTTTTAAATTAATTACTGAAATAAATAAGTAATGCACACAATAAGGCTTTGATGAACAATCGACATATTTATTAACTTCAGATAAAATACTGCTAATTTTCCTCAGAATTAAGTAACAATGAGCTAAAATATGACACTCTTTATTTATATATATTTTAAATTATTAAGATGTCTCACTGAAATGTCTAATAATAATAATAATAATGGATGGTTGAGTATTCGGCAATTAATGTTTTAATTAAGTTAGTTACTGTGACTTCTTTTGATTAGACAAAGACAGAATAGAATATTTGATGTATTTTAAACATCAATGAGAATTATCAACCAAAACAACTAACAAAGTTGACAAATTAATAAACAAACTGTCAATAACAGAGCACCTAAGCGAATTTAAAAATCTATCCGTCAAAATAGACAGAATTATATTAAAACACTAGTTTTAGTCAGCAATTTCGTCCGTGCTCCGGCATAAAAAGTATCTTTTGTCTTTACCCAAGGTATAAACTACATGCCAAATTTCTTTTAAATCCTTAAAATGTTTTTGCGTGTTTAAGTAAAAAAGATATAAACTTAATAACATATAAATATGACACAAATAATGTTCTAAAGGCTCTCTAAAATAACATGTCATTAAAAAGAAATAAAGGAGCCGACGAACTTGACAACGTGGTTACAATAAAAATGAGTTGTGACGTTGACAAATACGCCGCCGCGCCAGGGCGCCTCGGGCCTCGGCAACACCATCGGCGGGGAGACCACGAAAATGGGGACTTGATTTTCAAAGCGCGATTTTTTAAGGGACAAAACCTTTTAATCTTACAAATTAAGTAGAGCTGCCCTTGGGTTTCTTGCTGGCTCTTCTCGGGGTACTGCATTTGGGGTACTGCACGGTGGAAATGGGCTGCTGTTTACATTTAGCCAATCTTCATGGACGAGTTTAGAATGCAAATTGTTATTAGACTATTGACTTTTCTAAGTGTATTTTCAATACCTACAGAAAGTAAATGTATAGATAAAGTATATTAAAACAGTGTATACTGTCTCTGCCTACCTCAATGGGAAATAGTCGTAAATTATATAATATGTAAATATATTTAAATACGTTTGCCGTTACATCAAAAATTCACACTTCAAAACAAAACTTCTTTGCTCATAAAAGCCGGACAAAAAACCAACAAGGGCAACTTCCAGTAATCCCGTAATCCCCAACTCCGAACTGTTCGGTGTCAGATCATCGGGAGGCATAAAACGTGAGTGGGTCGGCGACGTGGGCACCAACTTAATGTCACTTTAATTCGAGTTGCTGTCGAGATCTGAATGAAGCCGAAACAAATGACAGCGGTGATACTGTATCAAGAGGTTTTAAAATTATTTAGGTATACAAATCGACATTGAAAAATTCAAGATCATGTTAAATTTGGTAGAATAGTTCATTTTTGTAACAAATCAACGTAATATTCTGAGACATTACAGTCAGTGATCATTTCGTAAAGCTGGAGTGCTGTAATGCATGCCTAAAAGACTTTAAAAACTTTTTCAAAATTCAAATTCAAAATTAATTTATTTCAGTAGGTATACAAAATACACTTTAAAACTCATTGGTACACGCCACCCGGATTCGAACCCGAGCCTCACGCAACAGAGGCAGACTTACTAAGCAAGGCTCAGTCACTGCTCTCTTTAAATTAGCAACCGGCTTTTTGTAATAATATAAGAGATGGCTATAATCATATTATAATAGATTACTATTCTGCCTTCCTAACCTAGTCTTCTTCTAGTCTTGAGAAACTACTGTTGATATCGATTCCATTTTGACTTGAAAGCTTGATCGATTATGAGGTTGCATCTGAATAATTTTGCTCAATGATATTCGCATCAAACCAACGGCCAGTAGGACTCCGGCGACCGACGATAAGAAATTGATGTGATTAGTTAAGTGACAAACGAGCAGACGGGTCACCTGATGATAAGTGGTTACCATCGCCCATGGACACCTGCATCTCGAGAGTCACAAGTGCGTTGCCTCTGAAATGGGAGTAAGCCACAGACCATTAGAGTAAGCTGTCTGAAGGTTTCAAGTTCGGATTGGTCCGGAAATAACGCAGGCGACAATTTCTTCCACAGATTGGTTGTGCTAGTTTATATAGTCTTTCCAGCGTTTCCATCTAGTATAAAAATGAACTCCGCAATTTTGACACAGAACTAGCAAGAAATTCACAAGCGTTTAAACAATCTAGAAGATTAAATAGAGTTACATTAAATTAACTCTTATGAATGATGACACAGAAACTACAGACATCATATTCCAACCTCCAAGCCAATTGTAATACTAAAACACAGAAACCACGACCGTAAATATATAATTAGCCATAAATTACGCTAAAACTTTACATCAAACAGGCATAAAGCGTTCAAAAGGCCGTACCTCAAGGTACCAAATGCAACCTTTCAAAACTGACAACGCCGTGAATAAATCATAACCGTTCCCTGTAATAAAGTAGCCATGTTTATCCGGAGGTTCATTTATCACCGTTTCGCGAAGCCAGACTACTTTGACCTCATCCTCCCCTCTAAGCTCTACCAGAAACAGACGAGCTGGAGGTACAATTGGGCGTTGGAGAAGACCTCCAAGCCTGGTCGGTTCATATTCATGATCGCAGCAGTCATCGATCAAACGAGGCAGTTAGAATGATGGCTGGTCTATTGCATAATGTGTACACTGTTTATTTGTACGTCCGTTTTTGTAGTCTACAGTCAGCTCTAGTGGATATCATTATAGTTTGATTGATGGTTCTATATGAGAGAAGAATGACCTTGTGCTTTCAATTAATGGTGATGGAAAATGCAATATGGGTTGCGCCATCACTTTTTTTAACAGTTTCAATATTTTTATATTTTTACGTACAAAATTACAAATTATGTTTTAAGTATCGTAGTCTAGCGTTTATCTAAGTACACAAGAAGTAGGTTTTTATGTGCCAATTATAACTCATTCAGGTTTTTTGGTGTTTTAATCATTATTGTAGGTACTCAAGCACTGTAAATAATATGCCGAATCCAATGAGGGCTACATGTTGACGGGTCTATTGGCTCAGTTGGTACTTGGTAGTGACCATGCCTTCTGAATCCGAGGTCGCGGGTTCGATCCCCGCCCGGGGCCAATATTTGAGAGTATCAATATATCTGTTGTCTTCATGTCTGTTCGTTTTTTTTTATTTAAGTTTAAGAATGTCTATCACTTATTTAGTAGCCATAGAACAGGCCCTGCCTGGTTGGGAACAAAACTTTTTTTAAATTATTTATTTTTCTCATGTAGCCCTCATTGAGTTCGGAGGAAACCAGAAATTAAGCTGGCTGCTATCTCTGTCAAAGCCTGGCCATCCAAAAAGGGAATACATCCAGCCATTTGGTAACTGTACTGTACAGAATATGAAGTATTTCTATTGCTGATATAACAACAAAAAAATAAAATGAAATAAAATTAAAATTTAGAGAGGTCCCATTCAAGAAACATGTTTTTTTTATTGTACGACAGTGCGGAATCCCTAGTGTGCGAACCTGACTAGAACTAAGCCATTTTTAATTAGAAAAATAAATAAATAATCTCACGCCTTTTATCCCCGAGGGGGTAGGCAGAGGTATTCCATTACTGGATATACCCACATTTCACCAGATACATTGGACCCCTAAACGTGATAGGTGGTGAGCCCATCGCTGGACCGGGTCTGTTTACAGTGTAAACAGACCCGGTCCGGCGATGGGCCGATTTACACATGTCTCAGAATTAATTCTGAGACCTGCTGGTTTCCTCACGATGTTTTCCTTCACCGTCGAGCTAGTGATAAATATGTACGTAAGTTTTTGAAAAACTCATTGGTACATGCCAGGATTCGAACCCGAGCCTCACTGATTTTCGGCCGGCTCTTTAACCGTAAGGCTATCACTGCTCTTAATTTTCAATTAGATAAGTGTATTTTTCGTGGTAGGTCCTCGTCTTGTAAGTACATCCTGTATATACAACGCGTAACAGAAAAAGCGCAATTCCTAATACACCCCAATTAGTATATTAATATAAAAAAAATATGATGCAATCTAACATTAGTTGTGTCTAACAAATATTCTTAAATATCGATTAACAATACCACGATTTCCATAGAAAGCAGTAAATTCAGCTAGGATAATTAATTTTTTTGAAAAATTTAACACATTAAAAATAGCTGAAATCGAATAAGTAGTCGATACTGAACAAACTAATTTCAGGAATTGCGCTTATTCTGTTACATGTTGTATTTGTATGGATAAATAACCTACAGGTGCTAATACCATGAACCCAATAAATAATGTGTCTGGCTTAAGCCATTTGTAATCGGTTAATTACCTTTTGTGCAGTAAATCATGTCAAATATAATGCTACCATATTTTTATGTCGGGCAACGAGTGCTATGATCAATTTTGCCGTTGAGTTATGTTGTTTTCTTTATGTATTATCGCGTATTATTGGCCCATTAATATGATGTGGGAATTTCAAGGGCGACGTCATATAGTAGAAGTTTTTTTTAGACTACTCTAAATACATTTTCAACTATCTAAATCAATACATGCTTGTGTTTTTACACCGTAAATGAATATACCTAAAGTACATTATGTAAAAAAAACATTATTTGAGGCCATTTATTTGAAATTGGACAAGTAGTTATAATAATAAGTAATTAGGGTTCCGTACTTAAAAGAGGAATACATATATTTATAATAATTTATTTATTTATTTAGCAGACTTCTTAGGTCCATACAGGTTAGTAACAAAGTATCTTATCGACAGTTAATTAGTTATACAAAACAGACAAAACATTACAAATCTATATTAACCTATGTTAGTAAACAAAATATCCTTAACCCAAAGAGATTAAAATATAATAGGACATAGAGGAGGCATTGGGACTATTTTCATACAAAACTTTGAAGCATGTTTGAAGCTCAAGCGTCATGTGAGTTAGTATAAACGCGAGCTGTCATTCGGTCGAAATTGTACTAGACTTATTCCACTTGGAATAACTTTTGTCTTCAAATTTTGCTCGCTTTGTCCCCTCTACGCCCTATTATATTTTAATATCTTTGCCTTAACCTGTGTTAGTAACCTACTAAAGGAGATTTGGTCCAACAGAGATTAGAGTCCGTAGGAGTGGACTGTCAAATCTGTCGGCCAGCGCCCGCAAAAAAAACCACTTTGTTATCTATCAGTCAGCTAAGAAACTTTTTTCTTGTGGAAGTATCATCAAATACTTAGTTTTACGATCCCTTGGTGCTGCAAAAATCAAACTTGTCAGTCAACTTATACTTTCGTTAGAGCAATGTTTGCGATGATCGAAAGTTAGTACAAAACCATAGTTGCGCGAATCAAATTCGCACTTGCCCGGTTTTAAAAGTATTTAATTGAAAAAAGTTAAAATGTGTTATAAATGTTATAATATTTACTCAGCCGCAATATTGGTTCATTGCTCGCTGTTTTCTCCTATAAATCACTTATGTTATATATAATTAAATATAGAAAAAACATAGCGCCATTCGTTTTGCACGACATGAATACCTTTTACAAACAATATATATACATTAAATATTTATAATAAAATTTATTAATTTACTTTACACTCGTTTATCATCACTGCTATTTGGAGAGTAAAATATAGAAACAGATGTAAAATGATGTTACTAATAAATCCAACATTTACCCACCAATCACACAGTTACTTTGTTTGTCTGTCTGTCATCTTTTAACGGCCAAATCGATTAGCCGATTTCAGTAATATTTAGGGCGGGATGTAACTTGCACCTTGGTTATGGGAATAGGTTCTTTTAAGCCCCGAAAGTGGATTAAATTTCGGGTACAACAGACATTAATAATTGGACCTTATGAACAGTTCTTTCTGCTATAAAATGTATGATTAATCTTTGCGGCCATGGTCAAATAATAATTTATAGACCCTTTTTTACTTAAAATGGTAATCTTTGTATCTCAAGTGTGAATTTTTTTTTTTGGAATAGTATAAAATAGAATAGAAAATAGCATAAAACCATATTATTATTTTTAAGTAAGTTATCCTTATGTTATATTATTACAAAGACAGAGTATGACCTGTAATTATTTTTGTATTTCAATGAACTATCGTGTAATAAAAATATATATAATCTCACGCCTTTTTTATCCCCGAGGGGGTAGGCAGAGGTATTCCATTACTGGATATACCCACATTTCACGAGATATATTGGACCCCTAAACGTGATAGATGGTGAGCCCATCGCCGGACCGGATACACATGTCTCGGAATTAATTCTGAGACCTGCGGGTTTCCTCACGATGTTTTCCTTCACCGTCGAACTAGTGATAAATATGTACGTAAGTTTTTGAAAAACTCATTGGTACATGCCAGGATTCGAACCCGAGCCTCACTGATTGATCGTGTAATGAAATATCAGTAAAGCGGTTTAGCCTTAAAAACTCAAATATTCTTCTTTTATATCGCTTCCGTCAGTCGGAAATAGGCGTGAAATTATGTGTTTACGAAGATTCTTTCGAAACAAAACATATTTTTTATTCCACATTCATCCAGACTTCCTATTTTCCTGCAAATAAAGAGAACACTATCAACGGCTGCGTATAAGCTTAGAAGATCGGAACAGCCTGTATCGCAGCGAGAGTAATTACTCACGCGGTGGCGTGATACCGATTGACTTTGATAAAACGACTCAACCTACTTGTTTAACGCGATTTATTACCTGCGAGCCGCCGAGAGGGCTCGTACGGCTGCTTCTAAGAGCTGCGAAGGTGTGGAGGTGACATTGAGGCATTTTTAAAGCCGATTGAGACGTCATTCGCACTAAAAACCGGCCGAGTGCGAATGACACATGATCACAGTTGGCCGGTTTTTTATAGTTTGTCGATTTTAGACTATAAATAAATAAAAATAAATAAAATCATTTATTTCAGAAAACAAGTTCCATAGGTATAAAAATATATCAACGCATTAAATCAAAAAATTAAATTTAACATTATAAAATTAAAATCAAATTTAAATACATTACATTTACAATAACACTTACAAAAAATAAATCAGATGTCATTAAATAATAAAATAATTTAACATTAAATTACAAAAAAAAATATGCTAAACTTTTTTAAGAATTCCTATTGTACTTAGTCTTATTTTAATAAATTTGCCCAATGACATTTGTACACATAAAGTTTTGCACTGCACACTAAGTTTGACTTCAAAGTATGAGTAATACATACTTTATAGCTATTTCAATAACACAATAACAATTACATCCACCACTGTGCGGTTCTCACGAAACTTTTTGCCTCGCTCAACCGATCTGTGGAACAAATTGTCGCTTGCGGTATTTCCGGACCGCTACGACCTTGAAACCTTCAAGAAGAGACCGTACTCCCACCTCATAGGCAAGGCACTTGTGACTCTTGAGTTGCAGATGTCCATGATGGGCGACGGTAGTCACTTACCATCAGGCCACCCGTTTAGTATAAAAAAAAAAATCTCACGCCTTTTATCCCCGAGGGGGTAGGCAGAGTTATTCTATTACTGGATATACCCACATTTCACGAGATATATTGAACCCCTAAACGTGATAGGCGTTGAGCCCATCGCCGGACCGGGTCTATTTACACATGTCCTGCGGACCTGCGGGTTACCTCACGATGTTTTCCTTCACCGTCGAGCTAGTGATAAATATGTACTTACGTAAGTCGTTTGGTATACAAAAGAACATCGGTTTTGAACCCTATTCAAACAACAGAAGCCACATCTAAAGAGCAGAGCTTTCTAGAATCTTCGCACGCCGCGACCAGTACAGCGCGATGATCTATCAAGTTGTCTACACAAGATTAATGCGTGCAGATGATTGACGATTCGCGTTGCGTCGGCGTCGTCTAATGGTCGTGGCCAACGTTGGATCAAATGTTGGTGGGCAGATTCTAATGATCAAGATTCTGGAAGTTATAGAACTTTGGTTTAGTCATTCTGGAATATTGAGGATGTTTAGCTAAAGTATCTCCAGTTTCCTTTGTGAATTTTCAATGAAGCATCGTTTTTGCTATTGATAGGTCAAGGATGAGTCATTTAATTACTATTTTCAGTGTTGTTGGCAGACTTATTTTATATTTAATTCATGTATCGGTGAACCTAATGCCTAATTTATCAACCATCAGCTTACGCAGAAATAATTTCTTCCGATCTGTTCATCTATCCGTCACTTAAATCTTATGAATGAATGACTTGCAACTTCTAACTATGATTTCACAAATTGCATTGAAATGAATAAATAAATATCAATTTTCTTATACAAACCGGTTTCTTATTGACTTTCAATAAAGTATTTAACAAGAACATCTGCTTTTTAACCAACATTGGCCAATATTTGTCAGAAAGGTTGGCTGCGACGCGGGCTTGTGAGAAATTGCGACAGCCGCTGGGACAGACTAATGTGCAAAGTTATATCAACATGTCTAATCGCTCGAAAATTTACTGGCAAACGATATCGAGTCAAGATTTTAATATTATCTGACTGTTGTTAATACTCTTGTTACTGTGGAGAATATGATACCATAATGTCATTTAGAATCAGGTTTGTCACGTGTTTAGGATTTAGGTACAGAAATATAGACTATAATAACCAGAGAAGTAGATCTGTCGAACGCATTATTTAAACATACGCAAAATAATACTTACAGCAACATCATTAAATAACATCATCACTACATAGTATAAAACAAAGTCGCTTTCTCTGTCCCTATATCCCTATGTCCCTATGTCCCTATGTCCCTATATCCCTATATCCCTATATTCCTATGTCCCTATATCCCTATGTCCCTTTGTCCCTTTGTATGCTTAAATCTTTATAACTACGCAGCGGATTTTGATGCGTTTTTTTTATGGATAGAGTGGTTCAACAGGAAGGTTTTAGTGTTAGCATTGCACCCGTGCGAAGCCGGGGCGGGTCGCTAGTATAACTATAAAGAGTAAAAGGACCGACTTCAATCTTCAACTTATAGTTTTCTCATGGATGCCGTTGTCAGAACTAGACGAAATTAAAATGGGACCAATCTGAACGCATCAGCTTTCAAATAAAAAAGAATCATCCTAATCAGTTCACCCAGTCGAAAGTCCTGAGGTAACAAACTTAAAAAAAAACAGAGGAATTGATAACCTCCTCCTTTTTGAAGTCGGTTAAAAATATGATCACAAATACTCATTAGTACAAAGGCTTTAACGACGATTGTTTTGAAGATAAAAAGCAAATTACCCGCAAACCAACAATTACAGCGACTCATAAAAAGATAAATGAAAAAAAAAGAAACGACACAATCAAGACTGATTACAATGTAATTGTAAAATTGTGGGTATGAATCTGGTTTCTACGGAGCAAACTATTACAAAATGTTACTGGTAGATAGAAGTGTTGATAGAAAAAAGCAGATCAAGCTATTTAAGATTGATCTGCTTTTGTTTATGTTTCAGGTATGCAAGTAAGTATCAGTAAAACAGATGATAAATAAATAAATAAGTCTGAAAGATGCTAAATATATGACAGGGAGATGTGATTGTTAAATGCAACTATTTTACGGTTCGGTACCCAAAGGTTGCCATCGGGACCCTATTACTAAGGCTTCACTCTTTGTCTGACTGTCAGTTCGTCTGTCACAGGGCTGTAGGTATCGTTTGTACCGTACGTACTGTACGTACCGTACCGTAATAGGTACCCGCTAGAAATTTTGAGAGTGTGTAATTAATATGAGCGATGTAACACCAAGTAGATAATAAAAATATACATAAGTAGGTACAAGAAAAGTGTTTATATTTTTATTATTCGGTGGAATCCTTAATGTGCGAGTCCGACTCGCACTTAGCCGATTATATCAGTCGGTGTCACTATCTTATTAGTATGATACACATGACTGAGAAGTTCTCTGAAACCTGACATTTCACTCGGAACTCTATAATGCCCTAACAAAAGCTAATGAGATAATTACGACTGTAATTACATCAATCCTAATGACGTAATAACATGGCGGCAATAAGTCTGTGAACGTCGCGTGACCAACGCGCGGGAATCTTGTAATCAGAGCCGCATAAAGCAGCTTTAACTGTAAATATATTAACTGAAAGTACTTGACAGTGCAAAGACCGCAATAAGAAACGAATTAATTAAGCCACGTGGATGTAGAATGACGATTTCATAACCAGCGTGCAATTAGAACTTGTAAATAAATTTCAATTGGTCACGCATTAGAAAAATTGCGTACATAAGTTTTACGGCTATGCCACACAGACGGCAAGTACTTTAAATATTGTATAAAGGAAATTAAATTGGAAGAAGACCACTATAATTTGATATTTTTTTGTAACTATAAAATTCAAGAGATGATAAAGCTTTTATTAATTAGTGTCGCAACACTATTTGTTGGGGGTATCGTTTGATTTATAAATACCTACGATACCACCATGGGTATCGCCAGGGATATCGTGGGTCCGTAGTGGAAACAATCTGGTTTCACTCGAACGTTGTAGCGACAGAATTTTTGGGAATGGCTTTTACCAAAAATTCTGTCGTCGGAGCAGTGATAGCCTTTACGGTTAAAGAGCCGGCCGAAAATCAGTGAGGCTCGGGTTCGAATCCTGGCATGTACCAATGAGTTTTTCAAAAACTTACGTACATATTTATCACTAGCTCGACGGTGAGGTAAAACATCGTGAGGAAACCCGCAGGTCTCAGAATTAATTCTGAGACAAGTGTAAATACGAGTAGACCCGGTTCGGCGATGGGCTCACCACCTATCACGTTTAGGGGTCCAATGTATCTCGTGAAATGTGGGTATATCCGGTAATGGAATACTTCTGCCTACCCCCTCGGGGATGAAAGGCGTGAGTTTTTTTTTCTGTCGCTACAACGTTCGTCGCAGTACGGGTCTGCCGCTACTACGTTTATTGATGTAAAATTCTGTCGCTACAACTTTAGTTGCAGTAACAATCTGTAGTAAAGTTCATCACAATAGCGATCTGTCGCTATTGCGTTTGTCGATGTTATGGTTGTCGCAATTATGTGGTAGAATCCTATTCATTTGTTACATTTCACTTGTAACTACTCTTCGATTTCTTATTCTTTCATCAAATTACAGTCGTTGATTCACTTCACCTATTTATCAAAAGATCAATTTATTATTTCATGTAAAAAATATCGACCCAGAGTACACTTGGATAAAGTGTTTATATGATAACTAGCGACCTGCCCCGGCTTTGCACGGGTGCAATGCTAACACTAAAACCTTCATCTTGAATTACTCTATCTATTAAAATAAACCGCATCAAAATCCGTTGCGTAGTTTTAAAGATTTAAGCATACATAGGGACATAGGGATATAAGGACAGATAAAGCGACTTTGTTTTATACTAAGTAGTGAGTAGTGATAATATTAAGCGTCAAAACGCGTTACTATTCCGTTTCAAAATTATCGCTGTCAAACCTATTACTTATATGGCATGTAACGAATCAATTTGGCTGAAACGTAATGCACTGTTGACGTTGAACACGTGCAATACTGGGCCAGTAAATTATGTCATGAATACCACTCGAGTACTGTCTCAATGTGTCACATAAACAATGTGCAATGTGATTGTTGGGTTAGTGGCTTGAAGATGAGGTGTTGAAAGTTTCTTGGCGGAAAAGTGGAAGGTGGATTTTTTTTAAGATTTCTTTTGAAATGAACTCTCGTATTTCTCTGTCAGTCAACTGGGATATTAAATAATGATAACAGAATTTTGTGAAATAGGTATCTAAATAAATATATCCTACTTATATTATAAACGCGAAAGTTTGTATGGATATAGATGTATGGATGTTTGTTCCACTTTCACGCAAAAACTACAGAACGGGTTTTTATGAAACTTTGCAGTTATATAGCTTATACATCAGAATAACCCATAGGCTATATATTATTTCCGTATACGAACGGGAACGAGAACTACGCGGGTGAAACTGCGGGGCGCTGGTAGTTTAAAATATAAGCAAAAAACAATAGAGATTGGAAGAAAAATTACAGCGTGGGCAACGCCACTGGACATCTGCTAGTGGAAAATAAATGTCGTTTCACAACGTTATACCAAGTTGAAGTTTCCTAATCAAATTTTAATTGTTTCGTTTGAACTATGACAAGATAATTAACAAAATTAAGACACAAATGCATTGCAATTCGCTGCGATAACAGACAGCATCGAGTTAAACAACTGCAGTCACTCCGCGCAACGCGTCGCGTGTCACGGCTCTGACAACGTGTCACGTCACGTCGGCGACAGCGGTCATTAGCTAATTGCTCGCATCGTTGAGCTTACAAAATACTTTTTGCACACTAACGATTAACCGTTGTTTCTATTGACTTACTGAGGAATGTTACAGAATATTTAAATTTTGCAAAAGTTCGAGGGACGAAATACATTGAAATGTTTTAGTAATCTACTTACAATGAACATAATACATGAAAATATGTTTTAAAGTAATGTTATACACAAATAAAATAATAACCTCACGCCTTGGGGTAAATCCAGAAATATATTCTTTGGACCCCAAAAAATGATAGTTGGTGAGCCCATCGCCGGACCGGGCCTTGTAAACATGCCTAAGAATTAATTGTGGGACCTGCTAGTTACCTCACGACGTTTTCCTTAACCGTCGAGTCAGTGATAAGTATGTAGGTACGTAAGCTTTTTACTTTTCTCTTAAAGCCTTAAATGTATTTATAGTATTTTTTTTGTAAATTATAGGGATCAAAGATACCTTCCCAAATAAACATTAATCTATAAGATTTATTTATGACTTCCCCAGAAAAATGAATTCTTAGTTACTGGCCATGTAACCCTAACAACTTTGTTGACTGTACATGCCAGGATTTGAACCCGAGCCTCACTGATTATCATCAAGAGAAGCGGGTTCTTTGACCTTACGGCTATCACTGCTCTACTAGTCAGAATTCTCAAATTCTCAAAGGAGCTCGTACATAACAATATGATCAAAAACATTTAAGTACCTACATAATGTATAAATTAATAACAAGCACAGACTCACAGGCCACTGCTCTACTATTTAGTGTATTGTATTCTTGAAATAAATAGGTTTTTTTTACTAGTCAGACTCGTGAACCCAAAGAGATTAAAATATAATAGGGCATAGAGGGGACAAAGCGAGGAAAATTTGAAGCCGAAAAGTTATTCCAAGTGGAATATGTCTAGTACAATTTCGATTGAATGGCAGCTTCATACTAACTGACATGACGCTTGAGCTTCAAAGTTTTGTATGAAAATATTCCCGATTCCCCCTCTATGTCCTATTATATTTTAATATCTTTTCATGAACCGAAAGATTTAAGAACTTATCACGTAACACATAATGTATAAATTAATAACAAGCACAGACTTACACTCATCACATTTCACACTATGCATGCAATCTATGAGTATATGACAAGCGGGCATGCAGAATAATTGCCGGCTCATTATGATATGACGGTATATTGACATCGTCGTGTTGGCGTATCGTAAATATAATGAGTTAATCTGACTGATCCGACTCGTGACGTTTGACGTCTGACGTCTGACGTGTGACGGACGTTGAGCCTTCGTAGCCCCGCGATTATATTGTGGAGGACTATAATATGATTTATTATTTATTTTATGAATGTTTATTAATCTATTTTGACGGGCCTGTTGGCCCAGAAGGTCAAGGGTTCGATCCCCGCTCGGGACCAACATTTGTGTTCGTTGACTTCGTGTCTGGTCGTTTAATATTTATTTAAGTATGTTTATCAGTTGCTTAGTACCCATAGTACAGTCTCTGCCTAGTTTGGGACTAAATAACCGTGTGTGAATTGTGTCCCACAATTTATATTTATTTATATTCTATTGCTTAATATTATACGTCGTTAAAAATTTTAGTAGGAGGTAGTTTCTAGAACTACGGATTCTATTTTGATAATCAGTTCAATGATAGGCTTCTTTTTATGATTTTAAAAAGTAAAAAATGTTTTATAGTATGTATTTATTTATTTTATAATAGCGGTTCTGAGCGGTTTCAGCCGCGTAGTTCCCGTTTCTGTGGTAAAACTTGAATAAAATATAGCCTATATTACTCAGGGATATTCTAGCTTTGCATTGGTGAAAGAGTTTTAAAATTGGTTCAGTAGTTTTTAGGTTTATTCATAACAAAAGTACAAATGTTTCCTCTATAATATTAGTATAGAGTATAGATAGTACCTAATATATATAAATATAAATATAACTTGCAGAATATATCTAAGGATTTGAACCCGAGCCTCACTGATTATCATCATCAGAAGCAGGCTCTTTAACCGTAAGGCTATCACTGGCCTATAGTATGAGGATTGCACGTACTATTTTCTCTTTAACACTGTGAAAGTAATTAATCAGTGACAAATATCAAACCGCCACTTGAATATACATGATGTGATCGCCGCGTGCGCAGCGTGCCTGCAATTGATCAACCTGATTGACTGCTGACAGCGCAATCGCTGTTAATGAATGTCAATTAATTGAACTTTGTCACGTAACAATTGTCTGTTTCTTCGAACTTCGCTTGTTAGAGCCCAAAGAGATTAAAATATAATAAGGCATAGAGGGGACAAAGCGAGGTAAATTTGAAGTCAAAAGTTATTCCAAGTGGAATAAGTCTAGTACAATTTCGACCGAATGACAGCTCGTGTTCATACTAACTGACATGATAAGGACATGACGCTTAGGCTTCAAAGTTTTGTATGAAAATATTCCCAATGCCCCCTCTATGCCCTATTATATTTAAATCTCTTTGTTAGAGCCATAAGTATTTTGAAATACGACTCACTGATCTTCGAGCTATATTAGTCGTAATTTTCTTGCCATTTTCCCATATTTGGGATCGCCGTATTAGGTTTTTCTTTCCGTTTAAAGATAAGATAATCTCTCTCTGGGGTCGGTCCCTCATGTCTGAGGATCGTGGTCAGCATTTGGAGTGGATGATCTGTCTCCACCGGTTTCTGTCCAACGCGTCTCTCACTCATAAAAACTTGCTTGTCCACCTTATGCCGATAACGTATTCTTGCCTACTTCGGCCACACAGTTCGCAGAGCCGACGAAAATTTGGAAAAACTAATTGTGGTAAAGAACACCGAAGGCAAAAGATCGCGAGGTCGTTCTCCAACAAGATGGACCGACCAAATTAAAGATAAGATAATAATAATAAAATAATAATCTTACGCCTTATATCTCCGAGAAGGCAGAGGTATTCCATTTCTGAATATACCCACTTTTCACCAGATATTCTTTGGACCCCTAAACGTGATAGGCGGTGAGCCCATCAGACCCGGTCTGTTATACATGTCTCAGAATTTATTCTGGGACCTGCGGGTTTCCTCACGATGTTTTCCTTCACCGTCGAGCTAGTGATAAATATATGATTCTTTCCGTCTATGCCTTATAATTAAAATATAATTAAAATATATTAATTATATTTTAATTATATTTTAATCTCTTTGGTTTTTTTATAATGTTTTTATAATGTTGTTGATTTGGGTTGCCTGTGATGACAACATTTGAGATATGATAGTGATGATAAATAAATAGATAACTTGTTTTGCACAAAATATCATCAATTAAATGAAAATCATTTTTTTCTGTAGGTATAAAAATTACACTTAGATACGTCAATTGTCTAAAAACAAATGACTATACTCGTCCGTGGAGATTGGCTGAGTGTAAAAACGTTATTTTTAATTATAATCGATTTTTGAAAAATTGATTTTTTTAATAATAATAATCTACATATTACCAGTTATTATGAAAAATTATAATTTATTATTTCTAAATCAAATATTTTTAATAGTCGAAAGTAGTAGGCGTGGAACTGTTTCTAAAAATCTATTAAAATGTGTAAGAATATTAAACATAAATATTTGTCAGGAGAGATGTATGTTTGTTCCTTATTCACGCAAAAACTACCGAACGTGTGATGAAACTTTACGGTTTTATACCTAGCTTATATTATTATATAAAAAAAGACTAGTTTTAATTCTGGAAAATCTACACTAGGGGCCAACCCAGAGGCCTAGTTAGATACACAAAAAATATTAAGAAGAAAAAAGTTCAAAAATATTTATCTAAATAATAAATAACAAGTAAACTGATTCGCAAGCAACCACTCACGTGATACGCAGCGCCTGACGTGTGTCGCGCTGGGTGACAGATCGTCCAGTGACGTGACACGCGGGTGACCGCGTGACAGCGGCCCGCTCTGATTTATGGTCCCGCTACATTTTCAGACTTCACCAATATGGAAATCGAGCGACACCGCTGCAAAAACATATGTCGGCGAGTTTTAGTGGTGGATGTAAACTTAACTTAATGGCTGATTTAAATCAATAAATCAATGCAGTGTTTTTGCTCATGCTATTAATTAGCCTGTAATTATTAAGGATTTTATTTTAAGTTATTTAAGTTGTACTTATTGGAATTTTCATTCTTTCCTTTTTGGATCAATTGATGTTTTGAATGCTTTGAGTATTAAACCAACCGGAGACGCCACTGACAGGCGTTCCCCTCTGCCAAAAAAAAGTGTCGGTCAACGCGCACACCTGTTAAATACAACTAGTTTTATTGAGTTCACGGAGTGCTTGGATTGATTGTGTGCATCTAGTTCAAGCTAGCGTTTAATTGTTTTGTCAAAAAATGCGTTTGTTTTAACATTATTTGTGTTTGTTACCTCGTCCCCCCCGCAGAAATTGGCAGACTTTTTTGCAAAGGAACTAGTGCGCGTGACGTCTCCTGTTGGTTTAATACTCAAAGTTTGAATGTCATCAAAACAGTAATAATATAAACTAGTGGTATTAATGAAGATCTTTAGTCAGAAAATTTAACGACTCTTGCTTTTAGTGAATCGGAAACAAATCAGTGTAAAATAATAAAAACAAAAAATATGTAGTTATAACACTTCTGGTATCATCTGCAGTAGTTTTATATGATTTCACTGCTTCTAATTTATGTTACCTAATCTCTTATTGGAATTCATATAGTATGGTAATTGTTACAAATATAATATTTAATAATAATAATATAATCTCACGCCTTTCATCCCCGAGGGGGTAGGTAGAAGTATTCCATTACTGGATATACCTACATTTCACGAGATACATTGGACCCCTAAACGTGATATAATATTTCATATATTGATTTGACAACCTCACTACATATTGTAGAGAAAAATATAGGTACAAAGAGTCACAGAATAAGCACAATTCCTCATAATGTTAATATATATATAAAAAAATGATGCATTCGTACTTTAATGTTGTCTAACCAAATTTTTAAATAAAGGTAGCCCTGAATTCAGTTATGATAATTCATTTTTTGGAAAAATTTAAGACATATTAAAAATAGCTGAAATCGATTATGTATTAGTCGATACTGAACAAACTAATTTCTGTTAATTATTGTATGCAGTCAGCCATGGTCAGTCCCGAGAACTCTACGCTTGCATTTCATGACTACAAACTAAAGTTGTAAGTTGGTGACGTCACATTACACTGATTCGCGGAATTGAAAGCAGGTGTCGCTGGCAAGCCGGTCCTGGCGTTGCAACACACGCGTCCTAATTGACATGTCTGGCGGTGGCGGAAACTGTAGTGATGGGATGGAGCTATCGATAAAATTGTGTTTTAAAAGTGACTATTGACCCGCCCTCGCTATGCCTCGGTTTATATATTACACAGACACACACCGGAATGGTTTGCGCCGTTTGGGGAGGATTTTCCAGCAGTGGACAGCGATCAGCTGAAATGATGATTTGTTTCACTAAAACCTTCCTCGTTTGCCGCTCTTTCTATTAGTGAAAACCGCATCAAAATCGGTTGCATATAATGTGGCTTGGCGTGGCAAAAAGAGAGGTAAAACTTTCATTTTGAGGAGAAATTTTGTACTTTAAATATTAACTCTAACCTAACTTGATAACCTGAGTAAGTAACTCTAAAGCTCTGAAAATATACTTTATTATTATTATTGAAGGAAATCCAATACATATTACATTAAATAATTACTTACATATCTAACAAACAAATTTAAACATTTGTTTGCTCGATGCACATGAGACCCTTTTGTCGAAAACTGGACGATGCAAAAGGTCTATGATATTTTTCCCTAATTAAAGTATAATGGTTAAAGTCAGGATGACTTGAACAAAACTTCTGATTCAAATTATCTTCAAATACGTGTTTTTTAAGGTATGAGAATATAATAATGATTTCCTGTGCCATGAAATACTTAATAACTATCATTTTAGAAAAACATACCTGCAAAAAGTACGTTTATTATAAAAATAATGCTCTTTTGATTGACACGAAGGCATTCGTGAAATCCGAAATATAAAACCCATTTATTCGTTAATTATTTTTCTAAAGATTTCTTATGCTTATAGTACCTAGGTATATTATTAGGTATATAGCCCGGACGGTTAAAGAGCCGGTCGAAAATCAGTGAGGCTCGGGTTCGAATCCTGGCATGTACAAATGAGTTTTTAAAAAAACTTACGTACATATTTATCACTAGCTCGACGGTGAAGGAAAACATCGCGAGGAAACCCGCAGGTCTCAGAATTAGTTCTGAGACATGTGTAAATAGACCCGGTCCGGAGATGGGCTCACCACCTATCACGTTTAGGGGTCCAATGTATCTCGTGAAATGTGCGTATATCCAGTAATCCCTCTGCCTACCCCCTCAGGGATGAAAGGCGTGAGATTATTTATTTTATTTTTATTTTTTTTATATTCATATTTTTTATAAACAAATATCATACTAGAAAGTCAAAATAAATCTTTTCGATAAACAACGACATGTTGACAGTCGCCCAACCCTAAATGTCATATCAGTTGACAGCGGAAGTCAAGACGGAAGCAATGCCACCGGCTGACACTCCACGTTTGCGACTTTGCGACTGCGACTGTGACAATGCGCGTCACCGACTAAACATCCGCGCAGACGGCAGCGGAGACGGGAATCAAGATAATGACGTGCACATTCTGCACACGTAATTTAGAAGTTGAGGCTACTGAATGGAATGGTATTATTGCACACAGGAATAACACACATATCTACACAACGCGGGCCTTTTTCGCCTATTTTGATGTGATGGTGGGAATGGCTCTATTCTTGACATTCCAGCTCCTCCAGGAAGTCCAGCTGCGACCCTTGAGGGTGTAGCGACACTACGTAGAACGCAATAGACGGACGAGTTCTAGACCGCGCGATTGAAGTTTTCTAAAGAGTTTGTATAAATACAACTCTCAAACATCAACCTACGCGAATGCCTGGTTATCCCCCCAGGGGAACATAACAGGGCAGGGGGATCATGATTCCGGAGGGAACCATTGGACCACGGTCCCCCGGCAGTTCCGGCACGATCACCTCGCCTGGAGGAAGCTCTTCCCTTTTTACGATAGCGGAGCATTCCACCTCCGCTCCTCCAATTATGGACTTCGGGGAGCGATCTCAGGGATCCAAGGTGCCTCGCCTGGTATTGAGCCACGCCTTCGCACTCCAACAGCACGTACGCACGTGCTCTGCACAGGGTCTATGACACTTAAAGTAAACAGGTGTTTGTGAATTCAATAGAAATTGCGTCGTTGAAACGTAAAATAAAATAGATAAGTAAACTAAAGTAAAGTTCAGCAGATGTGTTCCATTCCTGGAAATAACAAATTTTTACCAGTAAATTTTTTCTATAATTTTCGCACTATTATGTCGTAATAGTAGTGGAAACAAAACCATCATAATTAGTATCATGTGCTTATGCTTGACGGGGCGTGCGAGAGAGACACACAGTCTTTTCATAATGCGTAAAAAGTGTGACATCCCACCGTTTGTTCATTCACAGACATTACACAAGCGCAATGTGTGCATGTTTGCACTGCACGCCAGCTTTAGTTAACCGATCTGTAACCTCGAATACAGATAATAAAAACATATTTTGCATAAATGCTCAGCAAACGGCATAATGATTTTAAACTGACACTAAATGCTTTGTTTAGTTTTTTTGCTTTATGTTTCTAGTATTATTATGTAATGGTGTTATGAAGTCATGGTTACATTGTTATCCTTGACCTACTGTAATTTCTCTACACTTAATAAAATAATAATAATAATATAATCTCACGCCTTTTTATCCCCGAGGGGGTAGGCAGAGGTATTCCATTACTGGATATACCCACATTTCACGAGATATATTGGACCCCTAAACGTGATAGGTAGTGAGCCCATCGCCGGACCGGGTCTGTTTACACATGTCTCAGAATTAATTCTGAGACCTGCGGGTTTCCTCACGATGTTTTTCCTTCACCGTCGAGCTAGTGATAAATATGTACGTAAGTTTTTGAAATACTCATTGGTACATGCCAGGATTTGAACCCGAGCCTCACTGATTTTCGGCCGGCTCTTTTACCGTCCGGGCTATCACTGCTCTCTATATACACTTATTCTACACTTAATTGTAGTGGGTATCTATAAGTTCTCCAACTTAAACGAGTAGGTGTTGATATTAATAGCTGTTTTCCGCGGTTTCATCGATTAAATCCCGTTTCTGTAAAATTGTAGCCCATGTAACTCCGACGAAAGTAAACTTTCCATTGGCGAAAAGATTTTTAAAATCTATTCATTACACACACATACATATTTTTTTTTATTAATGATATTCTTACTCTCGACCCCAGATAGTCTTTCTTCTTTATCGTGTGATTCAATAAAATTTATTTACAAAGAAAATATACATTCATTTACAATAATTACAGAAACAAATTTCCTCCCAAGAGGAACCATGTGGGACTGTGCTCAGAAGAAAAAAAAATCTCACGCCTTTGATCCCCGAGGGGGTAGGCAGATGTATTCCAGTTCTGCCAATACCCACTTTTCACGAGAATATTCGACCCCTAAACCAAAGGTGGTGAGCCCATCGCCGGACCGTGCATGCCTCAGAATTAATTTAAATTAGGTATATATTTTATTCAATCGTGATTTAAAAACAACTTTTTTCGTGGTACCTATGCATTATATATTCTATCCCAGGAATTATGATGGATTAGGATAATGGGTCCAAAGCGAATTTGTGATTCGACAAAGTAGCTAAAAAATAATTTAACCCTGTGATCCTTTATTTTTAAATTGAGGATTTATGTGTTACTAATTACTATATAGGTAAAGATAAAGACATCAAAGTACAATAAAATCAATAAAATACAAAATCAAACATCAAATCGACAATCAATTTGATGAATTACCACAGATACACAAATTTTATAAAATTACTACGAAAATAATAAGCACAAAAATTATAAGATAAAAAACAAAATTTTCATGTCAATACATAGATAGGAATCTAAATTAGCCATAGATAAATAAAATTAATATGATCAGTTTTAGATATTATCGTTAGGTATCACCCAAGGTGACATGAATCATAGTAGGCATGTGACATATTTTCCAACAAAAAAAACGGTTTATTGATTACTAGCGACCCGCTCCGGCTTTACACGGGTGCAATGCTAATACTAAAACATTCCTTTTGAATCGATCTATCTATTAAAAAAAACCGCATCAAAATCCGTTGCGTAGTTTTAAAGATTTAAGCATACATACATAGGGATATAGGGACAGAGAAAGCGACTTTGTTTTATACTATGTCCTAAGGAATGGAAATCACTACCCCGGTTTCCAAAAGGCAAAATAGCTGAAAGACTTAAATTTTAAATCAGTTCTGTCGCCCCCTTATCAGTTCGGAGACAAATTTTATTTTTTTGGAAACTGAGGGGTATTTGTCCGTTTGTCTGACTTACGCTATAAGTACTGAATCTTGTGAACCGTAATTGATAACCGATTTAGCCAATATCCTAACACATGAAAAAAGCAGGCCAAGTAGGCAAAGGTTCTGTACCACTACACAAAAATAGTAGATAGATAGATAGATAATCATTTTATTTGCAACACAATATACACACATACATTAAAATAAGAATTTAAAAAAGATAAACAAATCAACAAATAAATACAAACTACCTACTTACCAGCTAAACATAATGGAATGTATGTGTGTGCGTGGCGGTGCAAAGGCACACAGCTCAGTGTGTAGCTTTGCTCAAAGAGCAAAACACTGATTTTCAGCTGCGACCAGAGGTAACGGGAGAAGCATCGAATGTACACGATCAGGACAAAGTGAAAAACTGGTGATTGTGTTTATGTGTGGATACATGTGCAATAATCGAGCAAAAACGCAAAAAAAAAACATTGCAACCGTCTAGATATTGGCATTATTAGAATAAAAAAAAAATAGTAGCATTTATTTTTTAATTTTATTTCATGGACCTATACTTTTATACATAAATGTATTATAGCCGACTGAGAGACACCCATTAAACATTACCCTCCGTCTAGTGCAGTTGTGTATAAAGTAGGTTTTGATAAGTATGTAAAGAAACTCGGTCACTTCATCCATGATTAATTGATAAGGGCAATTCTATATATATCCTGCTTCAATAATGTTGATAAATATTACAAGTAATTACTGCAATTAATCATTGTAATTAATTTGTACGGCTTAATTTTTATCAGATGTCGGGTAAAATTAGCATTTTGATCGATGAGGACAGCATAGTGTGATTTCTTCGACTCAAACTCAGAGAATAGTATATTACATACAAAGGGAAGTAAAATAAAAAATGTCTTAGATCACATGTAATTGTCAACAGAGGCGAAGCCGAGGTCTACAAACATGTGATCCGAGCCTTTCCTATTTACTTCCCAAGGTGTCTATACTTCTTTCTTATCGACGGAGGCGGAAAGCGGCAACTTTGTTTAGCGCACCGGGCGGAAATTTGCAGCTTGCCGCCCGGAGAGATGAAAAAAATTATTACAGAAACATAAAAAAAACTCGATTTCGTGTAAAAAGCGATGAAAAGATTTAATACATTACTATACTTGTAGTTCAGTCAGAAAAATGGTAGACCAAGGAATACATATACATACAAACCCGCATACATCCAAAAACATTACCCACCTTCTGGCATTATACGGGCTTGTTGGCTCTGTTGGTAGTGACCCTGCCTTCTGAGTCGGAGGCCGCGGGTTCGATCCCCGCTCGTGGCCAACATTTGTGTGCATGAACATGTCTGTTGGCTTCGTGTCTGGTCGTTTAATATTTATTTAAGTATGTTTATCAGTTGTTTAGCACCCATAGTACAGGACCTGCCTAGTTTGGGACTAAATAACCGTTTGTGAATTGTGTCCCACAATTTATTATTATTATGAAAAATATAAACATTACAAAACGTGATCCTTAACCCCATTTCGTGGCAATAAAATGGAGAGCGCTCTAGTCGCCGAGTGATGTATGGCCGACTCGTCAATCATAATCGCGACTGCCGCCATCGCTCAACGTGGGCTTTTGGGAGGAGGCAATTATAGTAATGACTTCATAATTTAATAGGGTTGTGTCCTACCTAGTCAAATCAGTTACTTTTTACGATCTGTCAAAACGAAATTTTACTATGGAAAATGTACTGAAATAGCAAACCGTGACGTCATAGTTTGTAGTACTCAATTGCAGGACTTTTTTTGATTGTTTTATTATTTTTAAATTTGCTATAATTGAAAATTGAAAATCGAAATACATACATATTTTGAGGTGTTTTGGTATAATCTTTTTAATGTATGACTACTCGCAATTTAATTTTGATGCTGTCAACTAGGGATAGCAATTTCGTTCGTCGTTGCAAACAGACGTGCCCACACTGCCCACTGATCATTAAATTAAATAATCACTCAGAAAATCGTGACCTCGATTTAACTAGTGTGTCATGCATAGCATGCATCTTTTGTATAAAGTGAACGTAGTATAATGGTTTATTCCAAGTAAAATTAGTCAGATAATTGTAATAAAAAAATGGACGGCAGTCCCTTTAACCGGAGTGCCTTAACGCATCGCAGCCCACCAACAACGCCTGCGCCCCGCCCCCCTCCGCCAAGTCAGGAGATGGAACCTGGTCCCGGAGTTGTTTCAACGGCTGAAATCCAGAGATGGATGACGTCTATAGAACAATACTTAAATGAGGTATGCACCATCGCAGCCGAAGGAAAGCTGAACTCAGATCAGAAACTAAAAATCACCAACCTGTGCCGAAAAGTTGGTCACGGCACATCACAAATGGCAGTGCAGTACCAATCACTGAAACAAAAGACTTTCCAAGCCCATGATGCTATTCAAGCCCTCAAGGACAAACAAGAGCTATCCCAGCGCCTTCAAGAGCTTAAGAATAGTATTGAGGACTCAAAACCTGTGACGGAAACAACTTCCTTCGCCGATATGGTAAAAAAGGTGCAAACAATTTTATCCAGCCGATTAAATTGAGTTCCATAGCAATCTACCCTAATGATAAGACCAAGACCAGCGAGGAGACCAAATCCATAGTACAAAAAATTATCCGCCCTGATCAAATGAAGATACAGGTGAGAGGCTTACACAAGGTAAGGAATGGTGCCATTATCATCAGCACAGACACCAAGGAGGACATCCAGAAGTTAAAACAATCAGTGCAGCTGACAACCTCTGGCCTTACCGTAGACGAGCCCCAAAAACGAAAGCCTAGAATTTTAGTTATCGGAGTGCCGGTGTCTATGCAGGAAACTGAAGTCTTTTCTTGCATATATAATCAGAACTTAGCTGATAAGTTAGATAATTCGTCACTAGAATCATTTATGACTTCCATCAAGTTGAGCCACAAATCAGGGAAGAAGGATGCCGAGACCTGCAATTATATAATAGAAGTACCATCAGCTGTACGTAAAGCCCTTATAACCAAAGACAGAGTTTTTGTGAACTGGTCGTCGTGTCCTGTCAGAGACTACACTCTAGTGACGAGGTGCTATAAGTGCCAGCACTATGGTCATGCGGCCAAATCGTGCTGAGAGGAGGCTCACACCTGCGGCCATTGCGGCGATGTAGGCCACTCAATTAAAGAGTGCACTAAAAAGGCAGAGTCCCCAAAATGTGCCACATGTATGCAGTACAAAAAGCCGTGCAATCATAAAACAGGAAATGCTGACTGCCCTGCTAAAATATTGGCTGAAAAAAGGTACATCAACTCTATAGACTATGAAGGCGCCTAGGAGCGCCATCAATTTGTGTATTTTTAGATCTTTTTTACTTATTACCTTTAGTTGTAGCTAATATTTTAATTTAAGTCTTAGGTAAGTTCTCTGTAATTAAATTTCCCATCTCTTGCAATAATGACAAACTCGACAATAACGGATCATAGAGCTGCCCTACTAACCTTAAATCGTAAACTAGGTACCTAAATTGGAACGCAAGAACGCAAAACGCAAATGTAAATAAACTAGTAGAAGATATTATTATACCTAATATTCAACATTGACTTTGACCCAGTTTACAATTGTGCTGATGACTATGTCCTACGAGGATACAGAGAACTTACTAGTAGTGTTAAAGTAAATTTATTTTAATTGTGTTATATTATTATTGTTTAAACTTTTTTATGTGATTTTAGTTTGTATGTGATTATGTGTAATTATTAAAGAATTATTTATGGCCTTGTTCGCCTGAAAAACAGGGTATCCTAGTTCAGGCACAAGTAATATTTGTGTTCTGTAGTAAGTTTTGTGCATGTTACTGTATTTTATTTTGTAACATAGTTCAAGAATAAAGTTTTATTATATTATTAACTACCCAATTTGGGCTGTTATAAGTAGGACTTGTAAGTTCACATATTGAGTAATTTTCAACCGACTTCAAAAAGGAGGAGGTTATCAATACGTCTGTATGTTTTTTATGTTTGTTCGAGTGGATGACCGATTTGGATGATTCTTTTTTTTATTTGAAAGCTGGTGCTTCTCGAGTGGTCCCTTTTTAATTTGGTCCAGTTCGGACAATGGCATCCGTGAGAAAACCATATAAGTTGAAGTCGGTTTTGGAATGTAATTCCTTATCACCAGTGATCGAATATTCGGATGCATATTTACCTAAAGTGTAGGTGTCGGTTATTATGGAATGCACTTTTGTATCGAAAAAATCCCGGGAATTCGGAAGCGACAATTTTTTTTACAATAGAATCAAATCGGGTGTAGGAATATTTACTTAGTTTAAAGTGTTGGAAATTTTTATGGAATGCACTTTTGTATCGAAAAAATCCCGGGATTTCGGATTCAACAAATTTACTGTTTTTATTATAGAATCAAATCGGGTGTAGGTATATTCACTTATTTTAACTGTTATATTTTAAAAAACTAGAAATAATAACTTCCTCTTCATTGTTCTTAAATTTTCAAAACATTCATCTCAAAGGAATAATAAATAACATCCCCCTGTTTTTAAAAAATAAATACTACATGCTAAAGACGACGTTTCTTCACCATGTTACAGACTAGTTTCGCATTCCCAAATTTTCTGAAATCCCGGGATTTATATTTAAAAAATATGTTTTAAGAAGCCCCTTCCATAATTTCGTAACCAAAAATGAAGTTTAGGTAAATATGCATCCGAATATTCGATCACTACTTATCACGCATTGCGAAAGACGGAAAAAATTAAGACCAAAAGTTGTAACGACCGACACTTTTTGCTATAGTTGAAGCTCCATGATAAATCTAATAATGATGATGAGATGATGATGATGACGACGACGACGACGACGACGATGATGATGATGATGGAACTTCGTTCCACCCGGGTGTCCCTTGACACCTCTCAAGTTTTTTTTACTATTTAGAGTTCTGCGTGTTATAACATAACTCCACCGCTTTGGTATGTATGGCTGAGGAGAAGAAGCGGGGCAAGAAACTCCCTCAGCACATTATTTTTCTAATATTGGGTTACATCATTAGGTTATTTTTCGCTGCGCTGTGCTAGAGCAAATCTGTTTCAAGCATTGTTATCTTTTAAAGATAGTAATTTAACTTTCAACCAACCTTTATAGACAACTTTGGAGTCCCTGTTATTCGAATATTGACGTTTCTTAGTGTATTTTTGTATCTACAGAAATCAATGATTGTTGTCATCTAAGTTAGAAATTAATTTCAATAAATTTGTATTTTAAAATCTACGTGCACTTTCAGAATTAGATTTTAATAAATAGTGTCAATGATAGATTCCTTTGAAAAAATCTGGAATATCTCAATCGACAGAAATCCAATTCCCAAGGCAGCATATCAACACCCGCCATTACCAAAATATTATAAACCGTCAATCAAATTAATTCCGCTGAAATCGTGACGTCACGACGACGGCGCGTCACTCCTTGCGTTCCTCACAAACTTTTGCTTTCCCTTTTCACCCCCTTATCTCCACCGCGTACAGTCTACATTTCTGCGAACGACCGAATGGGGAGTGTGGGAGTGAATGATGAATGGGGTAGTCGTTAATCACGGTGGCGGGTCATCATTCACTGTGGAAGACGGCTGAGGGTTGGAGGCTGAAATTCATAATTCGTTGGACATGAAGTTGTGAATACCG
Organism: Ethmia dodecea; assembly: GCA_963855545.1. Classification (NCBI taxonomy): domain Eukaryota; kingdom Metazoa; phylum Arthropoda; class Insecta; order Lepidoptera; family Depressariidae; genus Ethmia; species Ethmia dodecea. The sequence goes on from OY979444.1 coordinate 586,484, forward strand.
AAGTTGATAAGTGTCAAGCGAAGGGTTGGGTTTGAATGTCAAAGAGGTCATGTGGTTATATTAAGCTATGTGTATGTGAATTGGTTGATCTGGAGAGAGATATCTATACAAATAATAATGGGACCGTGGGGGCCGGAGGCGCGGCAGCTCCTCAAAGAGCTGTCAGTGCGTTTGGTCGAGGCTTCGGGTGACCAGAGGGCTGGCAGCTATCTCTGTCAAAGGATCAGCCTAGCTATCCAGAGAGGGAATGCGGCCAGTCTTCTGGGCACTGTCCCACATGGTTCCTCTTTGGAGGAAATTTTTTATATGTAATTATTGTCAATTAATGTATATTTTCTTTGTAAATAAATGTTATTTTATATAAATAATAAATTAATTAATTGTAGGACACAATTCACACACGGTTATTCAGTCCCAAATTAGGCAGTCTGTACTATGGGTACTAAACAACTGATAAACGTACTTAAATAAATATTAAACACCCAGACACGAAACCAACAGACATGTTCATGCACACAAATTTTTGCCCCGAGCGGAGATCGCACCCGCGATCTCTGAGATGGCGGTCACTATCAACTGAGCCAACAGGTCTGTCAATAATAAAATTAAAATTTTCTGGTCATTGGCATGCACATATTTTGGTATTTTCGTCCTGTCCGTCGATTCAAACTAAGAAATCTAGACTTTATCACAAGTCTGTACCTAATCGAACCTAAGTTATAATATGATACCATGCAGCTGTTACAATCGTATAACTTATGTAGTTACTTAAATTGACTTATGAATTATGTAAACATAAATTGCATACACGTTTGCCAATACTGCAGTGGCTTATTTGAATACTAACAGAATTCTTGGTTATCATATCGTTGTCATAGATAAGCGTAAAGCTTAAGTTAATACTGAAGGAAAACTTGTAATATTCAAATCTAAAATACATAAAATTACTAGCGAGTGACCAGTGGCGTTGCCCGCGTGGATTATGTTCCCGTTCCCGTGGGAATTTTCAAAAATCATCAATCAGTGCTCACTTAAGTAGGTACTATCGACAAATGTAAAGTTAAGCCTGATATTAGATTTCAACATTCAAATGTAACACCGTTTTTTAAATGCAATTGCTTTCATCGACACGAAATGGTCATGAAAATGAAAGAAACACTTTTTTATTAATGTCATTAGCACTAACCTTAATTCAATTGGGCGCGTTACCTATTGGCTGGGTGCGCGATGACAGCGCCAACTAGTGGTAAAAATTAGGGCGGACTTTGAAATGTGAAATGGCTGGCTGTCATTACGAAAAGTAAGTAAACACAAAAATAATTTCAGTGAAACAACGTTATTTACTTAGGTCCTGTTGGATATTGTAAGTCTATAGCGTCGATAATAATGTTGACCTTTTTTATTTCCCGTCAAAAATGCCACAATCAGTAAATTTCAGGAAGTATACCTACACGGACTTTCTCGTGGCTTCACGGGAAGTAAGTAAAGAAATGGACAAAATTTATCGACTAGAGCGTTTCATGTATCTTGTAGACAATTATTTATAGCAGTACTGTCGATAATAATGCAGACTGTTCTGTATTTTCAGTTCAAAATGGACAAATTGATTATAAAAACTGGATTCCGGACAATAACGCACAATATAGTTTTTCAGCCACAAACCACCACAAAAGGCAAACAGTTAGTTTTGGCTCAACATGTGCAAGGTGTAAAAGAAATAAAATGTGAAAATCAAATGAGCAACACCATTGAAGCTAGTGTAATTAGACAAACTTCAGTGACATCAACGCCATACCAAAGATCATTGAAGTCGTTGATCTTCCTTGTTTTCAACTTGCTCTTGGAAATTTATAGAATTTCTGATCACTATTTTTGCCATTATTCTTGCAGTTGATTACGCAGCAGGTTTCGTTACCCATGTTCAATTTATTTTTACTAAGAATGCACGAATACGTAAGTTTCTCTAGTAAAAAGTGACAGTTCGTCCGCCCCTAGTTCCTTTTTTAGCCACCATAGGCGCTGCGATCGATTCGTGGTTCCCCCACCACCTACTTCGCACCCAGCCAATAAGTAGGAAAAAATAGCTGCATCCAAAAATGACCCTTAAGTGTATCAGGCGGAACTCTTGTCGTATACCTTTGTGCAAAATTGCATGCTTTTAGACCCAATGGTTTCGGCTGTGGGTTGGGGGATCAGTCTGACAATAAATTACTTTTTTATGTAGATATATAAATGGGCCGATAATGGAATCAAATTCAAATTAATTATAAATGGACGGGCCTGTTGGCTCAGTTGGTAGTGACCCTGCCTTCTGAGTCATAGGTCGCGGGTTTGATCTCCGCTCGGGGCCAACATTTATGTGCATGAACATGTCTGTTGGCTTCGTGTCTGGTCGTTTAATATTTACTTAAGTATGTTTATCAGTTGTTTAGTATCCATAGTACAGGCCCTGCCTGGTTTGGGACTAAATAGCCGTGTCTGAATTGTGTCCCACAATTTATTATTATTATTAAATTAGTAGGTAACCTTAGATTCAGCAGACAGGTCAATCGAAGTCAATCAGCCCTTAATCGTTCACGTATTCTTTGATGGAAAAAAAAGTCTTTTAAAATATATCCAATAGTGGTTTTATAAACGCGAATGTTTCTGAGGATTGATGGATTGATAGATGTTAGTAAAGTTAAGCTAAAAAAAAAGACGTGTGGCACTCGGGGACTGCCGCGGTAAAGCTATTGCATAGCATTTTGTATCAACAAGACTGCCGAAAAGAAACGACGTTAGACAATGCACGGCCTTCAAGCCACACCTCCGTGCCCGTCGGAGTGGGGAGCGTGAGGTTTTTTTTCGTTACGGAATTTCTGGATTCTGTCCCCGCGCTCAAGGCCCTCGATAGAAGCTATGCAATAGCTTAAAAAAATATATATGTATTTAGTAAATAAGTAAGTAACAATTCTTTACTGAAGGTTAACTACATCGTCTAATATTGTCCATTTAGAACTGCTCACCGAACAGATAAATCCTGTGAGGTTTGCGTGAAACATCTTTTATTGGAACGTAGTTTCTTATCGCGCATTGCGAAATGGGGCTATACGGAAAAAATTAAGACCAAAAGTTGTAATCTCTATAGCAAAAATCAAATCACAATAAAAGTCGTTTCAACTATTTGAAGCTCCATGATAAATCTAATAATACTGATGAGATGATGATGATAATGATGATATGATGATGATTATGATGATGATGATGAAACTTCGTTCCATCCGGGTGTCCCTTGACACCTCTCAAGTTTTTTATATTTTATTTTACAGTGGTCCAGAACCCTACGTATACGAGTCTGACTCGCACATAACCGCACTTTACCGAAGGAAATGCTAATATAATGAAATCTTTAAACAGAAACTGACATAATAAATATTGGCGCGGTGATGGATGCGTATTTACGAACCCGCCCCTGTTTGCGGCTGTCAGGTGGCGAGCGATTAGTCCCGTGTTTGCGCTGCGACACTGAAATATGATTTCGATGATAAATGTCGCACTCAGAATGAATGAACTCTTTGTGCGGGAGCTGGAGTTGTGGGAAAGTGAAGGCCCAATTATATTTAATGGACGATGTATTAGTGTAGGATTCGTAAAGTTATTTCAATTTATTAAATTCGATAAAATCAAAATTAAAAATAATTTATTTTGTGTAGTTAGTTATAAAAAGTCTAATAACAGAGCACTCTAAACTCGTCCATGAAGAATGGCTAAATGTGAACAGCAGTCCATCTCCACCGACGAGTTTCTTCCTATCTCCAAATGCAGTACCCCGAGAAGAACCAGCAAGAAACTCAAGGGCAGCTCCTTTTACAACAAATCATTATTTTATTTCTGCTCTTTTAAGTGTCGTTAGGTGATCTATGATGATTTACAGAATACCTATAATAACAATTTAAAGCACAAAGGCTTACGATGTCGCGTAATGCACAAAAGCAAGTGACAAAATTATGAAAGTAAATAAGAAACATTATAGAAAATAGGGTTATTGAATATAAGGTTTAAGCGAACGGTTCCATCAATGAAATGCTACTATGCAAAGTGACATTGTGTGTGTTAACCTTTTAATATTGATGTAAGATAGATAAATGCACGTCGTTTACGTTATGCACACATAGGTGTTTGGTTGTTTGCGGTGCGACCCTATCTCTTTTGCTGTGTGTACCAATGAATTTTTCAAGAAGAAAAGTATGTAGGTATTTAGTATTTACTCCCCCGAGGATAAGACATTTTTTTTATTGTATGTATAATAATATGCCAAAACATTATATAATAGCAGTCATACCCGATTTCTGAGGGTCTAACAATTTTTGTAAATACTCAAAGAAATTTAAGTGAAATAAAACTCATAACATAAAGTTTTTTTTTGAAGCAATGAAATAAATAAAATGTTATCCCATAATACAGTGGCAAGTGAGTATAGTAGCTGCCGCGCTCAAATATCAAGTTATTCAAATATTTGGGCAGCCCTCATCGATCACTTACCGATGATGGATGGAGTTGTCCCAACGAACTACTTACAAACGTCACAACGACCCGAATCTTCCACGCAAAAGTGCACCTAAAGCCTATATCAAATCAGACGCATATTGCATAACAAATCGAGTAGGGTTTGTAACACAAGTTGGCCCTTAACCGGTGGGTCAGTACAATTGTAAAGGGGCCGTTTGGTCGACATTATCGTTTATGTTTCACTTAGCAATAATTTATTGGTGCCCGACTCAGGGGATTAGATAAATACCTAATTGATGGGCTCCGGACACGCATGCGTTTGTTTGATTCATTAGTATTTGATAAGATTTAGCTCTTATTGACGTGGAAATATGAATGGGGGAAGTGAAAGGTTCTGATTGGTTGATACAGGAATGTTACTGGCACCATCAATACATCTATCTTAATCTAGAAATAAAAATTAAAATTAAATGGTTTTCATTCGAAAGCGCATCACTTGAGAAGTTGACATACCTACTCGAAATTTGATTTTTTTCTATGAGGTACAATACAAATAATACAATACAATAACTCTTTATTGTACACCAAAAACAACACAATATGGATACCAACATTAACTAAAGTACAATGGGCGGTCTTATCGCTAATTAATAGGTAATTAATTAATTAATCGCTAATTAATTATAGGTAATTAGGAAAATAAGAATTTAAAAAGTAGTTACCTCAAATAAAAAAATCCGAATTTCAAGTATGTCAAGTTTTCAAGTGACGCGCTTACGAAATTGGAAAATTCTAGAAAAATACTAAAATAACTACTAAAGTCTCTAAGTTTGTTGGGTCAGTACCTACGACTTTAAACCTTCAAGAAGAGAGCGTACTCCCACCTCAAAGGCAACGCGCTTGTGACTCGAGTTGCAGGTGTCCATGGGCGACGGTGGTCACTTACCATCAGGTGACCCGTCTGCTCGTTTGCCCCCTATATAAGCCTGATTTGCTTTCAATGAGAGAGAAAGCGAGAGAGACAGAGAGAGAAACACGCGCACACCGCACGGCATGCGCGTGTTGTCAAAAAGTGTCGTTACAACTTTTGGTCTGAATTTTTTCCGTCTACCGCCCTTTCGCAACGCGCTTCGCAAGGAACTTCGTTCCAAAAATAAAAACTCTACAAAAGATCTAAGTACATCCGAACATCATTATGAGCAATAAAACCAATCCCACGTAGAGATCCCAGCAGCGTAATACGGTGAAGAAGGAGCCATAACTCTAAAACCCGAGTATACCCACTGTGACAAGGTACACCTCAATTCTACCAGCCATAAATGATAAAGTCGGCTCCTGGGCCAAAGAACAAATAAAAAGAACCAACATTGAAATACGAGGCGAGATAATACACTGACGTCTGTGAGGAGCGAAGCTCGTAATTTTAATCTCAACACATAAAGTTTTGTCGCGATAAAATATGGGCGTTTGAAAAAATGGAATGTGGGACTTTTTATGGCCAATCAAAGTGTATCTTTGGTAGAAACTAATTTAATACGAACTTGAGAGTTAGGAATCATAATGATTTATAATATCACATAATTAAATTAGGTATTTCTTAAATGTAAAAGATAGTCCAAAAAAATTTACAATGTTTTTTTAAATAAAACACACAAAGTAATAATAAAAATTAAGCCAATTTTATCGATAATTTTTCACATGGTTCCTCTTTCAATGTTTTCAAGCCTATTTTTAGCATAGGTATTCGAGACGAACTTACAGACAGACAAAGATATTAAATAAAACAATTTAATATCATTGCAGACAGACAAAAAAATCCGAAAACGGTCATCTATGTAAGTAGCAGTTTCTACTTAATTTTTGTAATTTATTTTTAAATGACAGACACCTACATTTCAACTTTATTATTGGTATAGATTAGAAGAAAAAACAGACAGCGTGTAAAAGCCACTGAGAGTAAATAAAGCAAAACTCTCCTTATTTAATAAGCAGTCGGGTAAAAATAGCTGCTACGAATTGAGTGATCTTCCTTTTTTTGAAGTCGGCTAAAAAACCGCTCGACAGATTTGGATAAAAAAATAAATGGGACCACCTCTGAAGTAAGATCTACAAAAAAAAAGAATCATCAATATCAATTCATAATTGGCAGAATAATTGCATAACATACATACAGTTGAATTGAGAACCTCCTCCTTTCTGAAGTCGGTTAAAAACAAGAAGGAACCCTGCTGTTTCCGTCGCCTTGTATTTGTCACCCGGCTCTGTTCAAACAGACAGCGAAGGCGCCGATAAGAATATTTTATTTTTATTGTCCCGTACTCGGTGGCTGGGTAATGAGATTTGTAGTAAATGCATAGATTTAAATCTATGTAGTGATAGCAGAAAAGGTATATGTCGTAGGGTTTACAAAAAAAACCCTTGGTGTCAGTAGTACTATCGATTTGTACCATTGATGGTACAAGTGACACCGATTTACTTAGTGTTACTAGTACCCATTAATATCATAATATAGAATGACTTGTGTGCTTCAACTATACAATAGTAGATTGTTATACAAGGGTCGGAAGGAATCAATTCCCATACTAGGTGTTTAGACTTAAGCTCCTTGGGTAAGCAAAGGTATTCAATCTCTGGAAATACACTTTTACCAGTATATTTTTGGACATAATATACCTATTTCTCCTTCACCGAGCTACTGATGGTGCTGACGTGCCAGAATTCGACCCCGAGCTTAACAAATTAGAAGCGGGTTCTTTAAGCACTAAGCTATCACTGCTGAGTTATAAAAGCTGTGCTTTTATAATTTATTCATAGTAACAACACTTAAAAGGTGTGGAAAGCTTCGGTCCATTTTAGTTTTTCTTTTAAAAATAAATAAAATTGATTGAAAAATCGTTCAAACTATATTTACGATACAAATACTTATTTGGAAGGGATCCATCTAAAGATTTAAATCTCTGGAACCCTTAAGTGTCCCGATAAATGATGACACTATAAAAAGATGGAGTCCGTAAAATAAATTTGGTTGTTGACACATTTAGGGTGTTTATGTAAATAAGCTTGTATTTATTGTGTTTCGGGTTAACATTTCTTGTCGAGACATTTTGAGAACATTTAAGTATTAAAAAGTTATTTTAATTTTATAAGAGACTAGCTCCGCGCGGTTTCACCCGAGTTGTTCCCGATCCCATGGGAATACGGAAGTAAAATATAACCTATGTTACTCAGTGATGATAAAGAATTTTTGAAATCGGTCTTGTAGTTTTTGAGTTTAGTCGTTACAATCATACAAAAATACAAATCTTTCCTCTTTATATCTTTGCACGGGTGCAATGTGTTTAATTAAAACTTGTAGAAGAAATTTACCTAACAACAACCTAACCTAAAAATGGGTACAACATAAAATAAATTACTAATTAAATTGAGTTACTACATTTCTACTTTCTTCCATTTAGTTACAATTACACAGCAAAATATGCTTGTTCCATGAATACACAGTCATATTTCACGCGAGGTCTAATGTCATACAGCCATACAATAAATCATACGCCTTTCATACAATATAAATGTCTTTGTGTCACGAACTACCACTTTTAATTCGCATTTTGCGTCCAACAACTTTTATAAAGCTGCCGACGTGAAGTGACCACCCACTAACACTCGTCTGACAATCGGCCAATCCATTACACGGGCACACTCAAACTTGCCAATTCGAAACGGCATCACTATACTTAATTCCAAAGAAAAATCGACCTTTTCTTTTTACGAATAGAGTCTATAATCATTTGTAATTGAAAACAGATTTGAGTCGTTTTTACATAGAAGGCAACGTTATAGAAGTTATAGGTGTTTACAGAATTCCGTATTGAAAGCGCAGGAAGCTCGGTGTCTGTTTGTTTGTCATTGCCGGGACAATAGACGGGACACGTCGCTTTTGTTGAGAATGGACAGCCATTGATGTTCCGAATATGTACCGAATATGTCCCGTAGTGATTACTTTCATATAATGTTTAATGGGAGGTCTTCCTTAATGTTGTTTACCACAGTTGTAAAGGCAGCTGACTGACTGACTGATATATCACCGCCAATTGCTTTTACATAATTAACCGGCAGCAGAGTACATAACACATGCTTTAATAGTAGATTATACAACAAGGGAATAAAGCATTGTTTTATGTCACGGGCGCGACATTGAATCCTGAACGTAACGAAGGACTTCCAGTTTTGCTCCCGAGGAATTAAGACTTAGTCCTGAGTTTAGTGAGGGATTTAAGCGCCCAAGACAAAAACAGTTTTATTCCCGAGTTATATACTCTACTTTTCTCACCTTATGCAAGACAATAAAATGCAATCGCATGGTAGTAGATTATTGACAATGCCTATGGCATCTAGTTTAATAGACTCTGGAGTCAAAGTACTTTCATCACTCGACATTTTCGATATTCTTTTTGAAATGCTAAAGCTATAAAATGGATATAGCAACTTGTTTCTGCCGGCGTGACCTACTTGATTTAACAAATGAAGATCGTGCGAATCTAGTTGGTCGCGGCTTCGGTTTTCGAAAATCGAGTTGGCCACGACCGTGGCCGCAGGCGGGTGCACCACATTTTGCTTAACGAAATTAGACTTTATCTTCATAGCAATAAGGATTATGAAAAGTGAAAAGCTAGGGTTATAATGAAATTCCATACAACATTATAACCCGGCTAAAGCCAAGGGATATAATGTCTTGCTTTCGGTGAGATTTATATGATAAATAATCCGGCTTTGTCGAGCATGTGGTGTGAAAAATTATTTTATGAACCATCAGGTCTGTTGTCATACCTACGATTGTATTGTATTGGATTGTATGAGTTCTAAATGAATAAAATAAAATAAAAAATAAAATGTATTGCAGTCTAATTACCGGCCTCACAGAAAACCAGCGTAAAGCAAGCTTGCATTGCATTTCGTTGAGTGAGTGAGGTAACCGGAGGCCCCAATCTCCCCCCCTCCCCTCCCCCCACTATTCGTACCTCCTAAGGCCGGCAACGCATTTGTTAGCTGCAGGTGTCCATGGGCGACGGTAGTCACTTACCATCAGGTGACCCGTCTGCTCGTTTGCCCCCATTTTTATTATATATAAAAAAAAAGTTGCTATTATCATACATTTATCTAACATTGATACTTTATTTAAAACTAGTAAGTACCTACTTAAATATGACTGTAATTAACAGATTCTAACAGAAAAGGACCTTGAGTAATTTACATAAAGATCAAAATTAAATGAGGTACGATATATTTAATACTGTTTCTAAAACTCGCTCGTAGTATTACATTAAAATGATGCTCTAATCTTTATACAAGCACAAAAGATGATTTAAAAAACCAATTTATTTGTGCTTCGCAATTCTAGTTACAAAGTAATCTATTTTAAACCGTATTATCATGGATGAAGTAATCTTTAGAATAAATAAACTCGTTTATTTTCATAAGCCTACTTTATCCCGAATCGAATGTTACCATGTCAGAACAGCACAATAGAATCCCATTAAAACTATTCTACTTTTGAACTTATTGGATCCTTTGAAACCGGACGCCGAGATCAAAACCGACCGCGTTCCACCCGTGAAATCCTTGTTTGTTATTACAGTCTTCACGGCTTTTACTCCATTTATTTCCCTTTTAAATCACTACTATTGTCGATTTACTGCGCCTGTCTGTCCGTTTCACACCGCCACCTACTGCCCTCGTCACCCTGTAGCGTAAAAATGGTCTATACAGAATCTATTCTCAAACTTCAGAGGGTTAAAGGACTGTGTGACACGAAATTAGTCTGTGTCTCTCCGCGTAGGGTAGACGCCCCAATGGGGGGCTTTGTCGTCGATTTGATGAATCGATATCGCTGGTATTGTGCTCGTCCCCGCAGCTGTCGTCTGTCACAAGAGAGATGACACTTGGGCCGTTTTTTTGACACGTCTCCTTTGTAGGGCTGAACAAAATGAGCTGATATCGATCGCTCAATATTATGCTTGAGGGTTTTAGCTTGAATTGAGCTCATAAATAAATAAGCGGTGTCGTGGTGTGTTTATTTTTTTGTGGTGATGATGTACGCGCTTCTTTTGTTAGGGATCGGATACGGTGGATTTTGGCGGAGAAATTTATTGCTGTAAATAAATTATGTCGGTAGTGTTTGGTGATAAAACTGTGTGTACTTCTGATTCAGTTGACATCTGATTTTAGCTTTTCTATTTAATCCTGTTTATAAAAGACCCGGTCCGGCGATGGGCTCACCATCTATCATCACTTTTGGGGCTCCAAACAATATCTCGTGAAAAGTGGGTATATCCAGAAATGGAATACCTCTGCCTAAACCTCGGGGATAACAGGCGTGAGATTTTTTTTATTTAGTCATGCGTCAACTTTATAACCTCAAAAACTGCAAAAATTGCCACTAAAACTGGCAGGGAAAACGTGAAACATGAAACTGGCAGCCTCGTCCCCGCGGGTGACGTCAGAGCCCCTAAACCGGGCCATAATTTTGAATTATTGCTCGGCCACAGCGCACACGACGTAATGAAACACCGTGTATATCTAGAGTAATGTAACAGCCCGTATATCATGAGAGAAGCCACACAGCTCCAAACTAAACGCTGTCGGCTTAAAATTAGCTTGTAAGTACAGTCAAGAGCACTTGGAGCTTGACTTATTGGGCTTTGCGACGTTTTTATGATAATCGCCGAGGTCAGACTTAAACTACAAGTGTAAAACTTCATGTGCTATGGCGAAATTTTTCTAATGCATTTTTTTTATAAAATTTTTCTTAAAATGTTGTCTGTGATGCGAAAACGCGATGGGCTCTCCACCTAACACATTTAGGGGTCCAAAGAATATATCGTGAAAAGTGGGTATATCCTGAAATGGAATACCTCTGCCTATCCCCTCGGGGATAAAAGGTGTGAGTTTTTTTTTTTGTTTGTGTTCCATTTCGATACCTTGCAGGCTGCAAAACTTTTTATTTTAAGATTATATTATCTTTATTTTACACTGTTCTTAATTAAGATCATAAACAAGCAATTTCGACCCAACCAAGTATCCATTTCGAACTTACAATAATATTATAACATTGAATTAAACATTTAAAATAACGATTTAACAATTACATCAAATAGATCTATAGATAAAATTAACATTCAAACATAATTAAAGATGTGTCAGTGTACATTAAACAACATAAATACTGGTCAAATGTAAAATTAAGAAAAGAAGTCCTAAAAAATGTATTCAAATTATAAAATGCCTTTTTTAATAACCTTCCTTCAATTGAGCCTTAAAATCTGTCAATTTCACATCTTTATATGTTGGGGCTAGTGGTTGAATATTTTTAAAACTCTTACAATTGTGCTTTTACTCATCATTTGGCCTTTAAAGCGGATGTTTTTAATACATAAGTTATACTTATTTAAGCTTTTGAACCAAAGCAAAGCGTTGCTGGATCGCTAGCTTGTAATCAATCATCCCTCAAAATGTTAATATTACTTTTAACACCCCGTATAAAAACAAACGCAACGAACACCCCATTACCCGGGTAAAGGCACTCGCACACTCGACATGGAATTGCCTCCATCCGGGCAAATTGAAATATACGCCGGCCATATTCATTACCGCGCGCGTAACTCAAACTTATGGGCCGTTTTATGAGTTTTAAGAGACGAGCTAATGTCGCCGTGTTGAGTTACGTGAGGACTCTATGGAGCTGTGTTGAGATACAAGAATATATTCATTTAGGTATACAGGGTGATTTTTTCAAGTAGCGTGGATGGCTAAATCAGAAACTATGAGGAATAGCGAAAAGTACTCAAAGGATTCTCGGGCCCGATTTTGATGAAAACTAAGACTGCATCTTTAGATTTTTGAAAAATCAATATTCCTAGCCAGGAATCGAACAAGTTGATTTTGGATAAAAACACAGACTGTATTATTACACCATTCGATAGTGTCGCTAATAAGGATCGAATTCTAGGATGAAATGACATTAATTTTAAATTAAACAATATTATATATATTAAATAATTCCTTACTTATAATAAAATGTGAATAAAAGCCAAACATAAATTGCACCTCGCTCAAACAACTGCTGGACCGCTAAATGATATTGAAATAAATAAGACCCGCAAAAAACCGTCAGATTTACAGCATCTTTGTCATATTTAACAACCAATAATCTTGATTTATAATAACTGACGAAAAAAGATATAATATCCGACTAATGACGCGACGCTTTTGCACATTTGCTGCACCTTTTCAAATCCTCCCAACAAAAGCTTCCAAACATTATAGAATGAGAAAATGATCCGTGCACAGAATTATGTTTCGGTGGAATTGATAACTATGTGACTTTTTTCAAATCCAGTTTATTTATAACAACGTTCTGATAAATAAAATATAAACCATACAGACCCTGTTTAATAATTCAGTCAGATAAATCTTTGCAACATCTTGGAAAAGTTACGAAAAACAAAAAATAATAGAAAGTTTTAAATTACAACTCGTTACTCGTCAGAAATATTTTTTTAAGAACGAAAAAATATTTTGTCATAGGTCCTTCCTAAATATTTTATGTTTTGTCTGACTTATTGCACAGATAAGTCTATTCACGGAATTAATAGTAGACACATTTTAGAAAATCCAAAGACATAATCTGATAAATATTTTATAACTAGCTGTCCCGTTCTCGTTCCCATTCCCGTTCCCGCGTAGTTCCCGTTCCCGTGGGAATATTTGAATAAAAAGTATCCTAATGCGTCGGGGATAGTGCAATACCGCGGAACTAGCTTTGGATAATACCGCGGATCTGACAAAAGTAGCCAATTTGAGATTTCGCGCCAGTGCACCCGTTAACGTGATTGGCTCCCGCCCATTCTTCGTCACTTTGGAATCGGCCAATAGGAAGTGATTATAGGCTTAAAAGCAATACCGCGGGTCTGTTTTCGGTAAAAAGCAATTCCGCGGATCTGCTGTTTGTTGTCATTAATGTAGTGATTTATGTTTAAAAATAACAAAATTAATTGAAGTACACCATTGTGAGATTGTGATAGAGCTAAATTAATTAGTCTGGTACTTCGAGAATAAGAATTACCTACAAATAAAGGTCAAATTAAGAAAAAACATTCACATACGCGGTATTGCTTTGACTGGTAGTGTTAGTTACGTGATTGCTTTATTTAGTACTAGCGACCCGCTCCGGCTTCGCACGGGTGCAATGCTAACACTAAAACCTCCTTCCTCTTGAATCACTCTATCTATTAAAAAAAACCGCATCAAAATCCGTTGCGTAGTTTTAAAGATTTAAGCATACATCACAGGGATATAGGGACAGAGAAAGCGACTTTGTTTTAAACTAAATATTTTAAATTCTGCCAAATGAGTTGGGAGGAAAAGGAAATGATTGCAGGACAAGAGTATGACCTACATAAAATAAAAGGAAATCGTTTGCTTGCAGACATTAATAAGAACTTAGGGCATCAAGGAATGGACAATGAGATACCTACTTGTTAGGAGAAAGGCTAAGTTTCTGGAAAAGGGCCATACGCAGATGAAGGTGTATTCAGTTCATTCAGTAATAGAAAGGAGGTTAAAAAATCACGATATCTTTTTACCTAGCTCATACGCCTCATTTACTGGTACCAAAGAAGCACGACTGAATCCGTCTCACCACGCATTTTTCAAAGATTTTAGACAGAACCTGTCTCAAATCACGAGTCCATCAGACCTAGCCGAGGAATTGGAGCGAAGTGCGTGGTTTATGTCAGGTTTATCAAGTACGAGTATAGTCCTTTTGGAACAATTGAATATAAGCCCACCTTTAATGAAAGATTTCAAGTGGATCTAAAATGGCCATTGAGCAATTCCTCTGAGCAATTCCTCCTTTTATGAATTTCCAGCAATTCCTAAGCCTCTAAATTTCGTAAAATGGTCCCTTATTTACTGATTCACTGACAATTCAATTCACGCAGCAAGTGCCCCCACCGGTTTTCAAGAAAAACCAGTGTGATGAGGAGGGCTTCCAAAGAGTAGAGAGGAAGAAGAAGAAGCCCTCTAGCCTCAACACCCGTGGCACTGCTCCGATTGGACAAATGCTGCGTCCTGCTGTACCGTCGACGCAGCTGTATGTGTCCCGATTACACTGGTCTACGAAGGTCCAAGACGTCGTAGACTACATAGTGAAGAAGTCCACTTTCTCATTGAGGGTTGAATGGTTGGAGTCTCGTCGCAAAACGAATTTTAATTCTTTTGTGGTGAGAGTATCAACCCATTATCTTCAAACCTTCATGAAGGAGGACTTCTGGCCACAGGGAGTTGTATTTCGGAAATTCCGGGAGCAATTACCTGCCGACAGCGCTCGCACGTTGCCGACACTACGTGTAACAAAGTAGTTTAGTTAGTTATTTTATATTAAAATTTTTAGATTATAATATACTATGTAAATTTTTAGAGGAAAACATGTTATTTAGCGCAATTTTAATAAATATTATTGTTCTAATACCGCGAAACTGAGTATACTCATGTCACACATATTCAGTCTGTGGTCAGAACAAGACCGCGTAAGTGGTGTAAAAAGTATAAAAAACTATGTTTTTGCTAAAATATTATTACTGGTAAATAAAGTAGGTAAATTTAAGTCTAATATACAAAAACGAGACATTTGGACTCAAAAATGAAGCAGTAATACCTTTTTTTGCTTCTCCTGTAAAATTTGGTCAAGTGCAGATACGCACCCTTTACCAATGCTATATAAGCGGTATTGCACTATCCCCGACGAATGTCATTCTCCTGGTTCTAAGCTACCTCCCTACCAATTTCCAGTCAAATCGGTTCAGCCGTTCTTGAGTTATAAATAGTGTTACAAACACGACTTTCTTTTATATATTTATTATAGATAACAGATATGTTTTTGTATGTGTTTATTTTGTATAATTATGTGTTGTATCTGGTTTTTGCAAAAACCATGTATCCAGAACTACATCACCCACGACTGTTTATTATTATTTTTCTGATGTTTCAAACATCTTGAAACATTATTGAAGACTGTTATATTAATATATGCTTCAAAATTCATACGAACCTTAATAGCAACTTGATAAGAATCCAAAAAGTCCACAAAATAAAAACATGCGACTTTGAACTTTACTACAAGAAGCGTGCTTACAGAGATAGAAGTGTCGATGATGAATGTGTCGCCAGATCGGCTATTGTGCTCTAATGTGCCAATATATTATGTGTAAAGGCCATGGAGTGATAAATCGGAGAGCTTTAGCATCTTTTGTCATTGGCACACTTGGGACTTCATAGGTGGGACGTGATTTATGCTTCACTGTTACTTGCATACCTGTGACAATAGGTTGTGGTCTTAAATGGCACAATTAATTTACTTTCGGGAGAATTCTTTTTATTGTGTACTGTTCCGCGAGGTTTCACCAGCGTAGTTCTGATTTTAGTCGAAATACAGGAATAAAATATAACCTATGCACCTAGCTTTACATTAAGAATTTTTTTAAATCGGTTTAGTAGTTCTTGAGTTTATTGGTAACAAAGATACAAACATACGAAAATACAAATATTTCCATTTTATAGTATTAGTATAGACTAGCGGTTATATGCGGTTTCACCCACGTAGTTCCCGTTGCCGTGAGAATACGGGAATCAAATATAATATATTATAGCCTATGTAACTCAGTGATAATAAAGCTTTCCATTCGTGATAGAATATTTAAAATCGGTCCAGTCGTTTTTAATTTTATTAATCCTTTTTTTTTTAATAATTTTTATTTGATCCAAAAGTTTTTTTTTTACTAGTCCAGTAGTTTTTGAGTATATATTTTAAGTAGCGTTATTACAAAATTAGAAATCTTATAATAGTGTAAATAGTCAATTGAAATCATTTTAGAAAAACTAAATCAAATGTGTTTGTATGAAAAACAATATCTCATTACCATAATATGTTTAAAAAAAATATGTTACAATGTCTGAACCACGACGCGCGACGTGACATGAATTACTATATGAATAGTAATACAACAATAAATAATAACGGCAGAAGGCGAGATAATTCCACAAGTAACGTTAGCTTGTGGTTTAAAGTACAGCTGACGTTTTTTTACAGATTATAGAGTCGCTCTGGATAGACCATGTTTTTTATCACTTTAAAATAAACCTTCAAAAAGATAATATTTTATAACATTCATTCTTATTTTAAACAACTCTCATCTTATTGTTTTATGATTGTTTTTACGATGTGTTCAGTCGTCTACTAATAAAAATAATATTATTATGTTCTATACGTTCACTTTTTTATGTTATAGGTATACTATAGAGTACAAATTTAAACAGGCACCTAATGTTAAGTGGTTAAATGCCTCAGGTCATTGGTAATACCATGGGAATATTTAAGACAATGTAGTATATTTTTATGTTGACATAGAGGCACACACTGCTTGAAAACGAGTTCATTTTGTAGATAAAAAAACACTTCTTTCTTATACAGTCAGATAAGGATGTAGCCTATGATACTGCGGAGACAAAGATGAATGTAACGACGCTTTAGGCTACAGTCTGCTTAAAACAAAGCGACTCGCATAAATATTACATTCCCACGAAAAACATGACAAATCAAAATCAAAATGTATTTATTTTCTGTAGGTAATTGTAAATTACACTTAGAAACGTCAATAGTCTAATAACGAGGCACTCTAAACTCGTCCATGGAGATTAAACCAACACAATATCTGCCTCAGTATACAGGAGTAGAGGATATAAAGATAAAATTTTAAGTATCACATCAAATTTCTTAAATAATGCAGAGACCCAAAAAAAATATATGAAAAGACGCCATTTTTATTTCCCATCCAGTCGCATCTTCATCCACGCCGAGCAGTCATTATACAACATGTCATCTGAAGCACAAAGAGAGGACGTGTCAAACATCTGCACCCACCTTTTGACCGACTTGTCACGTTCCTCATAAACACCAGAAAAACTGTCAGAAGTGCTTATTTGATTGTTTGGAGCGTGACTTCACATTTAGTTTAAACTCAACTTTTTAGTTTTGTAATAAGTATTTAGGTTATAGTTTTATTTCGTTAATGAATATTTATACCTATAATTGTTGCCGATGTGCTGGCAGATTTAGTAATATATTTAAATTTAGAACCTTTTAGCCCTTTTATAGTTTTGTCTTTTGTTTATTTTTTAGTGTCAATAAAAATCTGTTGGAAAATGATTTGGGTTTTCTTCAGCAAGAACAATAATCTTATGACTTTTCCCATTTGAGTTGTAAGATTTTTAATTAGTAAGATAAAAACTTTCGTGAGAATAAAAACTGATACACAGACGTAGAAAAAGACGTCGTAAAAAATAAGGTTGGCAAGTTTCTCACGATAAATACAAATTCATTAATTTTCTGAAGGTATAGAAAATACACTTAGAAAAGTATAATAACAAGATATTTTCGTTTACCGTCAAGCTAGTGATAATTATATAATTTTGAAAAACTCATTGGTATATGCCAGGATTTGAACCCGAGCCTCACTGATTATCATCATGTAAAGCAGGCTCTTTAACCGTAAGGCTATCACCGCTTTTTAAATTTATAAATAATAAGCAGGGCTCTGCGGTTTCATCCGCGTAGTTCCCGTTCCCATGGGACATCAGAATAGAATAGAATAGAAAAAAATTTACATCAGCCAGACATCCACCTATCACGTTTAGGTGTCCAAAGAATATCTCGTGAAAAGTGAGTAATCCCAGAAATGGAATACCTCTGCCTACCCCCTCGGGGAAATAAGCCGTGAGATTATTATTATTATTTATATAAAATAAATATATTTACATTTATATCTGCCATCAGATCAAAGATCTTCCCACAACAATAAAAGCTGAACAAAACAATTGTTTCATCCCAGAACAAGTGCAGAGCTTGCAAATAATGGAAACTGTAACATCGCCGAGGCTTCCTCCCAATATTTCGTAGCGCTACGGCGTAGGCTCGTAGCGGCGCTACGGTTGAAATATGGGCCATGTATTATTCAAAGAAATTGCCACATATTTCATCCGAGGGAAATAACTCACAGATATGCGCTACGGGGTACGCGAGTTGTGGAATGTGGTTGTACCTGGTTTTAAGAATAGTTTGATTTAACTAGACAGAGCAGACAGACGGATAGACTAACTTAGAGTAAATTATTATTATTAAATTGATAGTGAGCCTCGTAGTCATATAGTGTCCTGTTATTTTTTAACTAAAGTACTTATTTCCTACGTGATTAAAAAATACACTGCAATGTAGGTATTTTCAGGAATAGAGTACAATTGTCATTTTATTTTATTTTATTGTTATTTTATTTATTATTTATTTTATATTTACAATTGTCAGTAGCATTAAGGGCTGACCATAATTATGTAAGAGCGAAGTTTTTTTTACTTTGATTAACTATAGTAATACTCATAAAAGACTAAAAATAATACATACATAGGGGTAGACAGAGACAACAGCCCGCCACCTGCTACGATCCTGGCATACCTCACGTGCCTCATCCACATCCATTAATTGGTTCATACAAGCTCGTCGGTTTCGGGTACTCTTTATCTGGCTTCTTTTCAATACATCGCCGATCTGATCGATGTAAGTACGCCTAGGTCGCCCTCTGCCGACTCGGCCACTCACAATCCCCTTATAATTATATTTGTCTCACTTTGGTTAACTATAATAATAATCTTAAAACACTTAAAACAAATAAAAATAAAGGTGCATCCCCTATGAACCATGTCACCTCGAATCTAAGGCCGCGCGCAGACTGGCTTCACCTTATCTACGCCAAAGTGATTCCGGTGCGATATTTATGCGAGAGTTATGGACCCACGACTTCCGCTGGGTCTCATTATCTCCCATGACTTTCATACTGACATTCGGACAAATTATATTCATTTATTTTTTATAAGCTTCAATAAAATTTACCTGGATAAATATAGTAAAAAAAAACTGGAAATTGTTGTTGGACTTGTGGACAGAAGATTCCGTAGAGTTTTTGTAAAAATGTTTGTTCTTATTTACATACATACACAAATACAGCTCACGCCTTCTTCCCACAGGGGTAGGCAGACGATGGGTCGCCACTTTGCCCGATCTTTGCATACTTCCCTCGCTTCCTTCACATTCATAAGCCTTTTCATGCACGCTCTTTTATTCTTTGCACTCTTGACCCCAGCTTTTTGAAGGACGTCACTAATTTTATCCGTGAACGTCCTTCTGGGGCGTCCTCTTGCCTTGTATCCTTCAACATTTGCACCATAAATCTTTTTCGTTACTCTTCTTTCATCCATTCATTCTAAATATATATTTTTTATTATTACTTATGTTTAAAGCAGACGATGCATGTGTCATGTGTTGGTAAATGGTCATGGTTGCCTATGGAATCGGCAATTCCAGAGGTCCACTCTTTACAGAAAAAAAGTCTCTTTATTAAGTTAAATAAGTCTTGAACCTATGCATTTAAACTAACGGAGAATAGATCTTTCATCCATATAAAAAGCCTCGCCTAAAGGAAGATCTTCCCTTTTCACGATGGAGGAGCATTCCACCTCCGCTCCTCCATACACCTTTACACATCAGTTGCACTGATGAATCACTATGTTCTTAACATAGAATCCTCTTGTCTTATTTAATATCATTGTATCACTATCACTACATAGTATAAAGTAAAGTCACTTTCTCTGTCCCTATATCCCTATGTCCCTATGTATGCTTAAATCTTTAAAACTATGCAACGGATTTTGATGCGGTTTTTTTCAATAGATAGAGTGATTCAAGAGGAAGGTTTTAATATCAGCATTGCACCCATGCGAAGCCGGGGCGGGTCGCTAGTAGAACTCTAAAGAGTAAAAAACTGATTTCAAATTATATGGTTTTCTAATGGATGCCATTATCAGAACTGGACCAAATTAAAATAAAACCACACGAAATGCACCAGCTTTCAAATAAAAAAGAATCATCAAAATCGGTTCATCCAGTCGAAAGTTCTGAGGTAACAAACATAAAAAAAACACACTGTCGAATTGAGAACCTCCTTTTTTGAAGTCGGTTGAAAAACATGACCCTCCTTCTGAGACAAGATAAAATATGCCATAAATATTTTATAAACATCCACAAAGGCTATAAAACGGAATGTATTCACACGATAAGAAAAATTAGAAGTGTCATGGCGGCCAAATAAGTGAGCCTTACACGTCGACGTACGCGTTTCCTCATGGGGCGCCATATTTTAAACCAGCCCCTAGCTCCATACAAAATAGCTGTCGGCACTGCTACTATTTTTCCTAATAGAGTTTGGAACAAGGCATTAGTTATCAGCGTATTAATAACTGTAACTGAGGATGCTTTATTTTAGGATTTATCGCATATTTTTAGTTACGGTGAATCATAGGTGTCTTTTACTGAAAGTGACTTAAGTACGGATCTCCACTTGATTGAACACAGTCAGAATGCGACACTATACCACGGAAACGGAAAAAAGGGCAATTCCTCATACACTGATTTATTACTAACTTATTGCTATTCTTTCAATATGTGACTTTTTTTTTCTATACATTAATTTTAATATAAATTACTATTGATTATGTTAATAATGTGTGTCTTGTACAAAATGTTGTTATGTTATTTGTAATTTATTTTCACACAATTTAAATATTTGCACGTCATAATAGACAGATTTTGCCGGACTCTGCAACAAAATGTTATCGATCTCTACCTGCACCAAAATCAAGGCAAATAAAAACCATTTCATTTCATTTCATTTCACACCCCAATTAGTATAATAATATAAAAAAAATATGATGCAATCGAACTTTAGTTGTGTCTAACCAATTTTCTTAAATATCGATTAATAATAGCACGGTTTCCAATAGAAAGCACTAAATTCAGCTACGCTAATTCATTTTTGGGAAAAAATTTACACATATTAAAAATAGCTGAATTCGAATAAGTAGTCGATACTGAACAAACTAATTTCAGGAATTGCGCTTATTCTGTTACATGTTGTATATGAATCATATAAACGTCAAACTTAAAACATGTTTTCATTTGCGTGTTGATACATAAATGGTCTGTCATAAAAGGAGTTTCAACATAATTTAATTCGAATATAAATTAACATAGTAATAGATATGTCAAGAAAAAATCAAGTAAGTATCAAATCTAAAAGAAACGTCAAATAATTATGGTACTAATATTAAATTAAGAATTATTAAAATTGCAGATTCTCACAAATCTAATATAAAGGCAACTCTTTGAAATTTTTCCAGTTTTCTCTATGATTCACCGTATCTATCACAATAAAACGTTGTTACTTTCAAAATCGATGGTTCCGCTTCATCTTGTGACTCGCACCGCGGCACACGTGATACATTTCCGCAGAGTTGCTCGCACTTGGCGGGTGGAGAAATAATTTATGTACCTAGTTTAGTGCGCCCGACGATAGATGGAGGTGAACGACTTCGTGGTGTGGACTCAGCCTTACAGTGATCTTGTGGCGAGATATAGAGAAATTCTAGTTTAAAAAGTAGCTTTAAAAAAAATAAGTGGTCTACGAGAGGGTCGCCAGAAGTATTCTGTTTCTAGAAATACAAACTTTACACTGGAAAATTTGTATTTCTAGAAATAGAATATTATATGCCACATGCCTTAGAACGAATATTATTTTTTTATTAATTTAATTTTAAAAAAACCATCGAGCTAAGCAGAAATAATTTGGCGGAATTAGCCGAAAGTAATAATAATATTAAAAACAATGAGTGAAATGTTGGTGATGAATCCTCATCATCTTCATCTTCATGACCAAGCTGCCACGTTTCTCTATGCCCCGTATAACGAATCTTCACTTCATTTTGTTAGTTCTTCATTCTTCTAAAGTATTAATTATAAACTACAACTTACTTTGGTTGCACATTTTTATTTGACAGAATTCACACACGGTTATTTAGTTTCAAACTAAGCAGGGCCTGTACTGAGAGTACTAAACAACTGGTAAACATATTTAAATAAATATTAAACGACCAGACACGAAGCCAGCTGACATGTTCAGGCACACAAATATTGGCCCCGAGCGGGATCGAACCCGCGACCTTCGACTCAGAAGGCAGAGTCACTACCAACTGAGCCAACAAGCCCGTCAAAATATAATAATCTTTTGTCCTTGCCCGCCCGCTTTCATCTGATACATGACCATACATATGTGTCGGTAAGTGTAGATAGTGCAAAAATAATGATTTAAAAGCAACAAAATCAAAATGAAGACCAAAAGCGCACATGTAGTCATTAGCAGCAACATTTGTTCCCAGACGATACCATCTTCTCGCTCTAATGAGCTGTCACCTTTAGCAACCTTTGTTCTTAGGGTTGTGACTTTGGACTTTATTCTTTCATTGTCTTAGCACTATCTTTATATTTTTTCTCTCTAAGTTCATTATCTGACATAATAGCGCCTGATATTGTTTATTGATTTTAATATAATCTTGCAATAAATATCAAATATCATTTATTTCGTATAGGTATAGAAAATACACTTTAAAAGTCAATAGTATAATAACAAGGCACTTTAAACTCGTCCATGAAGATTGGCTAAATGTAAACAGCAGCCCATCTCGACCGACGATTTGCTGGTTCCAATGCAGTACCCCGAGAAGAGAAGATAACTTATCTGCCATCGGGACCATATTTCAAGTGTGCTGTGCCTGAAGATCTTTATGTATTAATATTAACATAATCTCAAATAAAATGATATAAAATGTCAAAGTAATCTAAATACAAATTTATAAAAGTAAGAAAATAATTAAAAATATATATTATAAATTAATAACAGTAATAAATAACAGTTAAATCTAGTTATCTAATAAAAGTTACTTCAATTGACGTTTATAGTATTCGTCACAGATTCATTTTAAATATTTAATATTTGCTATAATTAATTATAATTTATGTGTAATACGGTTTGTGCTCAACTACAATTTAATGCACATTCAATATATTATATTTTAAAATATATCACATAAAACACACAGAAACGAAATAATAAACCCAAAGCCAACATTAGAATCATTAACAAACAGAGAGTATATCTTACGAGTATTATTCGTATGTATAGAGCTAGATAGACTCAGTTACTCAAATCTATAGACCCACCCAGACATATTTAATCCTCAGACTTGTAAATAAACTAATCAACGATCCACGCCCACTAATCCGGGGATAACCCAACAAATAAACTAACAGACATATCTTTAATGCACTAAATCCTGTAGTAAATGTTTAAAACTGCATTCGACACATGTTATTAACTGATCGCTGATAGCAGAAACATTCAACAAGTATCTATTTAATTTATTGGGGTAATATAATACGAATAGGTTTTGAGTCAGCGATGTAAATATTGTGGATGTTGATTCAAAGATTATTGGTAGTAATTTAGATTGTGTGCTTGGAAATTCTGGGAATTGTTGGGTTTTGTCATATCATGGCCGCTTTTCATTTCGATGATTACAGACGTAATATTATGACTTCATTAAAATTTACAGTATTTTATTATTTAATGAATACGTTGCAATGTAACTTAAATATTTTATAATTCATAGCATAATGTACATAGGTATATTAATACTACAAAGGATGTATCTAGATATTAATGTATTCATGTTTGTTACTGTTTTTCCCAAAGACAACACTACGAATTTTGCTCACACATCAGAAGAATATTATTATGATTATAATTTATAAAAATATTTTGTGAAATATGGGTTCACGGTGAAAAAAGTCGCAGGCGTCAGCTAGTAAATATTTTTAAATAGTAAAAATGTTATTGATACCTACTTACATCATTAAGAAAAAGTTAGTTCAGTTTTTTACAATAATCAATACGTATTGTGTGTCTTAAACACCAATATAAATTTTGTTGAGTATATTTTATGAATATAATCATTAATCAAACCTAAAACCTTTCATCTAAGTATATTTCTTTACTACATTTTCATATTTACGGACTTACATTATTCATTTCTAGAAGTGCTTTCATTTCCAAGTGTAATAAAGCCTTCATTTTACTCTAGTATTTCTGACAAGGGTAGCTCCGAAAAATAAATAGGCACTTCTACAATTACCCTTATTTGGGGTAGTGCCTCTTGGATTGACGTCCGCGGGCCTCTATTAATTGCCGCTATAATTTAGTTGCGGACAGCTCGCATATTTTAGACCTCCGCAAAACAAATGGGGGAATAAATTAATAATTTCATCACCGAGGGGATAGGACGAGGTTTCTAGATATACCCACGTTTTACCAATATTTTGATAGGACTCCTCAACTAAATAGGTGGTCAGCCCATCGCCGGATCGGGTCTGTTACACAAGCCTCAGAATTAATTCTGGGACATGCTGGTTTCCTCACGATGTTTCCTTCACCGTCGAGCTAGTGATATATGTACGTAAGTTTTTAAAAAACTCATTGGTACTTGTCAGGATTCGAACCCAAGCCTCACAAATGAGAATGACTTTTACTGCTCCTTGCCTACTCAGTGCTTATAAATACTTATTTATTTCATTAAATGGCTTGACTTGCATCACTTCATGCAGGTTCTGGGATAAAAATAATAATCTCTTTTTTTTTCAGGAAACTAACAGTTCTCTTTTCAGTCCTCCAACAATTATTATAATGTAAAAAAAAGACATTTAATTCTTTTACCTCCCTGGGTTCCTTAGATTTTGTAAAAAGGCTGTTAAAAAAACTGTTTAATATGTTCTTACTGACACAATACTTCAAAATTGACGGCATTGGTTTTGTAAGCGAAATAACATTATAAAAATCACATTTTCAACACTAATTATCTTACACTAGTACTGACAACACCTCTAGTTCTATTATAACATAAATAGTTTTGTTTTCTTGCATTCGCATCACAATATGCGTTGTAAACTGAGATAATTGTATTCATTGCCGATGAAAAAAATGGTAGTGGTTGTTTTTAAGGTACCGTACCTCAAAAGGAAAAAACGGAACCCTTATAGGATCACTTTGTTGTCCGTCTGTCCGTCCGTCCGTCCGTCTGTCAAGACCCTTTTTCTCAGGAACGCGTGGAGGTATGAAGCTGAAATTTATATCAATTACTCAGGTCTACTGTCCCTTGAAGCTGTGAAAAAATCAAACTTCTAAGCCAACGCAATCAAAAGATACAGCCGTTTATGCCGCAAATTTTCGACACTTGCAAGGGAATCAAAACCTACAGGGTGCTTCCCGTGAACTCAGAATCTTGAAATTTGGTACGAAGCAACGTCTTATAACATAGATAAAGGAAAAATTACGAAAACCATAAATTTGCAAGGTTGTACGGAACCCTCGGTGCGCGAGTCCGACTCGCACTTGGCCGGTTTTTTTTAAACAAGTTGACAGCTGTCAAGACTGTCAGTCAATCGTGTGGGGTCTCATCTATGTACACTGTACAGTCACGAGCACGTAGAGATTGACATATTGGACTTTGTAACGTTCTTATTACAATCGCATTAGAGGACAGAATCGCACTACAAGTGTCTTGATGTGCTCTTGACTATACCTAACGCGAGATGTGTCAATTGTGTAGTTGACTGCCTACTCAAGTCAGTTACTTTATATCAACTGTCAAAACGCAAATTATACTATAAAAAACCGGCCAAGTGCGATTCGGTCTCGTACGGGGTTCCGTATCACCGTACAATAATAAGTATTGGGTCACACTGTAACTTTTTATGTATAGTGTTTAGGGTTCCTATCTTTGGGTAAAACGGGACCCTATTACTTAGACTCCGCTGCCACCGTCTGTCTGTCCGTCACTCACCAGGCGTTACCTCATTAACCGTGATAGACATTTTCACAGATGATGTATTTCTGTTGCCGCTATAACAACAAACACTAAAAAACAGAATAAAATAAATATTTAGGGAGGGCTCCCATACAACAAAAGACGTGATTTTTTTTGTTGTTTTTACAGATAATGGTACGGAACCCTTCATTCGCGAATTCGACTCGCACTTAATATTTATTGTTAAAGCGGCAATTGAAATACACACTGTAAATATTTCAAGCCTCTGCCTATAAAACATTATTAAAATTAAGCAACACAAAGACGAAAATTACACGTTTCTTCTAAGTAGGTAATAAAAATAAAATAATAATGTTATGGTGGTATAATAATAACACATCTTTTTTTTATAATAATAATAATTGTGGGACACAAGTCACATACGGTTATTTAGCCTCAAACTAGGCATGGCCTGTACTATGGGTACTAAACAACAATAAAGATACTTAAATAAATATTAAACGATCAGACACGAAGCCAACACAAGTTCATGCTCACAAATGTTGGCCTCGAACGGGGATCGAACCCGCGACCTTCGACTCAGAAGTCAGGGTCACTACCAACTGAGCCAACAGGACCGTCGACATCTCTTGCCAAGTTGGTTACTTGGGGATGTCCGAGAATTCATTTAGCGCAAACCTGAGGGGACCTTTGATTCATTAGCCGCCATCAAATATTCACTAACAAACCACATCTTACGAACATTGCCCTGGGAATACCATGTAGGAGCGAGCTTTACTTTGACGACCATCAATCAAGAAACATACGAGATAGAAAGCTATTTTTGACAGCTATTACGCTTACGCCCATGCGTCATCCATCATAGATGATGCCAATTTCAGAAGTGGTACTTTTGATTTATGCATTTGTTATTGTGCTGTCTTTTGCCATAATAATTACAAAACAGAAAGGCCAATAATGGGCTCACCTATCACGTTTAGGGGTCCAATATATCTCGTTAAATGTGGGTATATCCAGTAATGGAATACCTCTGCCTACCCCCTCGGGATAAAAGGCGTGAGTTTTTTTTTATTTTATTTTTTTAGCAAGGCCAATACGAGTATACTCTAATTTCGGGAAATTGAACGACACTGCAGTATCAGTTCAAACTTCAAGCAGACGTCAGAGAATAAAAATTAAAAAGTAAAAAAAATGTTGTCTGTAAAGTCGGTTTACCGGGCAGCGGGTAAGCGGGGCAGGAAACTCCTCAACCCATTATTCTTTTAAACAATCAATATAGTACAATTTACATGGTTTTAGTGTTTTGCTGAGCTGGAGAAAAACATCAAACATTGTCATTCAAATATTCACTCACTTATAACCTGCCGTTGCCGTCAAAAACTATATCACAAGACAATACTTTATCCTGTACTTCCCCCATTTTAACACTTTTCAAGCAACAAAGCTCACTCGCTACAAGCATCCAATCCTCGAATGGCGCAATTACTAACGTTGAGTCTCGACACGGCACAGTTACGAGAGCCGTAGATTTATTGTTATTACCGCGTATTTCCTCCGAGTAACGTTTTAATTACACAGATCGACGATAAACCATCCTGGGGGCGCACTTTTCTTCATTAGAAGACGGATCGGCTGCGTCTGCGACGCCGAGAGATTTACCGGCGCACGCCTTAATGGTTCCCCGATAGTTCACCTATTGTTAGCCTATTAACATTTAGAAGAGTAACTATGGTTTTGTGGGAAGTAGCGATACTGTATTGTATTGATACAGACGCGATGGCAATCAAACTTACGTATTATTTATTTATTTATTTATACAGAGTAAAACAAATAACATTATAGGTATCGCCAAAATGCAGTTTGTTGGCGAAGGTTTCACTCACTAAAAATTATATTCTTGTGTACCATAGAGGGACAAAAGACCACTAATGTACCCATAATAATCAAACTGTCTCTTTCGTTTCACATCTATAATAAATCATCCAACAATATAGGTTTGAGTTTGTTCTTAAACATCTTCTTGATAATAATATATTCATCCTCCGAGACAATGTTGTTGTAAATTTTTGGTAACTATATATTTTCGCGTTCTCTCACCATAGCAGTTCTTAGCAGCGGGTTCCAAGAATTTACCACGAACATTTCGCGGAGATTAATTTCTGTCTCTGTCTAATGCCTAAGTAATGCACAAGTAAAATTTTAAATTAAAAAAATATATATATTTTAATTATATTTAGTTTTAGCTTTCTTATCAAGTAACAGTTTTATTAATCTCGTTTGTATATTATGCAGTATTCTATCGACATTAGTTCGACGGTTAAGGAAAATATCCAGAGGAAAATGACAAGTCTCAGAATTTATTCTTGGGCATATGTGACAGTATCCCGGTCCGAAGATGGTCCCACCGCCTATCACGTTTACTGTTGAAAATTTAGCCTTTCCAAGAATGCAATACCTCTGCCGATCCCCTCAGGTATAAAGGCGTGATCATGTTTGATAAAGAAGGTGTAAGTCCTACTTGCTCTTGATCATATTTTTATATAAAAAATATCGAGCAATACATTTAATGCATTTCTCTAAAAAATGTAATAACATTAATATTCCAAAAAACTAGCGTAACAACCCAAAACAAAGTAGTACCATATTTCACAAAACCAATATCGTAAGCGAAACGTCACTCGTACATCGTTCATCAAAAGCTTTCATATTGTATTGAGCAGGACGACCCTCGGATAAGGAAGCAATGGGACACATAAATCATGGACACCTCATAAGCGAAAGGTCCCGCTGAGACCGGACCTGACACCGCGGAAAGGGAAATTGCTATTCGAAAAACATTCCCTATTTCCTTTTACGATATAGTGGAGAGTTTTCACGAGCACTGGATAAGACCTTTGATCGGTATCAGAGGGTGAACCGAGAAAGCGATCGACACTTTCCACACACACTTATCATTTGTCGCTTACACTCCTGTCGGAGCATTCGAAATTGGACCTTATTCGCAATCAATTAGTAAATTAACTCCTTTCACTTTCAAACTGTGTTTTCCTTCCAAATCACCTTTAAAACTGTTATGATTATCAATTACAAAATCTTCTGCTTTGATATCCTCATCAGCTTTGATAGTTGGATTTTTCACAATGGAAGCGTTAAATGAATTACTGAAAATTAAATCAGTAAGTTCTATATTGGCTTGTCCATGTGTTGGACTTACGCCGCATCATTTGCCACAGGGTCGTCCGCAGGCCATTTGTCACAGGGGCCATTTGTACTTGTCGAATCACGGCCATTAGACGCGAGTGTGTGACCGCGAGGGGTTAACCCTTGTCCACACTCCGACACCACGGGCGTCACAGAGTAGAGCGATCCTATATTAGAATTTATAGAACACGGCAGTGTTGGTGCAAGATACAACGAAGTTTTCTTGACTGTGGACAATGTTATTTCCAACGAGCCTCCAAATCTGAACAAAGCTTAAGGGAACACCGCACTTGTCAATATCGAGTTGTATGAGCGGCGCTGTCCTATCGATTCATCTTACTTTGCGGCTATTGTTACAGACATCTGAGGTTACAGCTGATTTATAAGTAGCCTACTTAATTACTGCGAGCGTCGACGCATCGTTAATTTCCCTTCGCCTCTCATTTATCTTTCCACTGTCGCTCCTCACTAGCAGCTTTCTATTAAGAGTGACGTCGACATTAAACACGAATGTTGAAAGTAAAACTTACATTTTATTTAGCAATATTACATTCGCATAAAACTAAAGTTTATCTCGTTCCTTTGAAGTACGGGCAGAGAAAACAAACAAAGCAATAAAGAAGGCCTTTATCGGAGCCACGAGTCGACACGCGAGCTAATTTACAACACAGCCGCGGGTTTTATCTTCATTAACCCATCGATTCACAATTAAGACGCGGAATAAATCTCCGGTAATGCGCTCCCCGTCCGCGCCGGTAGATTCAACTTCAAACAGATGTTATGTATAAATAAAGCCGAACGGAGGCAACCACTCGATATATTCCTGTCCGCGGCAAACTTTACAGATCTATCAGCACTCGCTAGCTGGCGACAACTGAACGCGACTCGCATGCAAATATGGACCTTACGATCGTTTTTCTATATCACACTGCCTCATCAGATCCACCGAATGAGTCGGTGATTTATAAAGGGACATTAGAGTTGATGTTGCAGTCAATACAATTAATAATGTCATCAGAGTAGGTATGAGATACGACATTTCGAGCGGCGGGGAGTCGCAAACCTCATCTTATTTCCAGCGTAACGAGTCGATGCTCACATTCGATTATCTGGCTGCGGTATCCGAGGCATTACACTTGATGTATCGACGGCGACTGCGCGGGATTGTCGGCCGTCGGTTGATTTACCGCGGCCATTTCTTCCCGGCACTCCATACGGGATGGATCCCCATCTGTCGCGAGCGGTGTGACGGATCGCTGCAATCGGGAAGCGTCGAACGGCCCCTCTAATGAATTGTCCCAAATAATTGGGATACTATTTTATATCGGCGTCATTTGTTCCGTGATCGGCACATTTGTTACGCCGCGTTGATTTGTGCGATGCTTTAACCTTTCAGTATTAGGATATTTATCCATGTTCCCTTACACTTGAGATTAATAAGATTGAAGCTGAGACTTATCTGGGATCTTGGCCTTTACGATTTTAAATTCTTTTTTACAATCCAAGTACTTTATTCAAAAAGAGATTCAGAGCTTTGCAACGGTTGCTCTCTACAAACTAGTTCCACTATCTCGCTTCGTTTAAGAGTCTTTTTGCATCTCGCATCTCGACTGTGTGGCATGACGTTGATAAAAGTCAGTGAGCATCTGCGATCTGTAAGTCTGAGTTCAGACAATGCTCGCGTCACATGATATCGCATTCCTCATCTCGGCTTCTGTGGCTTCTGAAGTCATTTTGATACTGGTGAATGCTCGAATGTTTGTTTTGAACGAATGCTCATATTATAATATATCAGGATTTATATATATATTTATATAATCTCACGCCTCAATATATATATCAGAATTTGTCTTGATAAAATTGTGTATGGGAAAGTTGCCAAAGCAGTGCTTTAAACAATTGACATAAACATTGTACTTTTAAATTTAATTTCTAGGTTTATAATTTTTCTTAGTTCTATTTTTTAGATTTTTTTTACTGTTTTGCTCTTATATTGAAAGTACTTCTTATAGTATTACTAATATGCAAAAAAATAAGATCAGTAACAAAAAATCTTCATATCTTTTCAACGCCTGGCGCAAAATAATATCCATACTGCGTCTTTAACAATCAGCCAATGCTACAAATATCAAAAGTAATTCGTCTAAAATGTCGTACACTTTTCTCAGCGAGCATTCGCGTGCTCTGCGTGAGCAAAGGCTGTCTCTCAGATAAGCAACTGACTTTGATGCATGCGCGCAGCCGCATCTTGATCGACGTTTGCACCCGTTTCAATAAGCACAGTTGTCGGTAGCTCTGTACTGTTCATTCCGACTCCAAGTCCTGTCAGCGGTTGATGGATGATGGATGAAAATTTTACAGCAATTTATGATTCACCAAGACCTGATGCTAGAAGAAGAGTCTGATGACCTTAATAGTACGATATATAGACCAAGACATAAGTATACTATAAAACAAATATGATGAGATAAGTGACAAAGTGACAAAAAGAACACAATGAAAAGTAAGGTGAAATGAATAGTGGTGTATGAGAATCAGAATCATTTATTTGCTCAGAATAACTTCATTAAATAAATTTCAGGCTATTGTATGATTTTACAGATGATATACAAATATTTCGGATAAACGAAAGCCTAAAACGTAATTAAATAAAATTCAAAGCCAATGTAGTGTACCATAGAAACGGTACCTATAAATACAAAATTACAAATAAATAACAAGTGTAAAATCACCAATAAGAATTTAGAAAAGCTACATACCAATAACTACAGTCATTACATTTACCTAATCCGCAAAGATGGACAAGCTATAACCGAAGTTCACTGACACGTAATTCAGAAACAAACTACTAACATGACCACCAAAACCTGTTGTTGGACTAATCTATAATCTCAGCCAGTAATAGATTGCATGCCACAAAATATGTCTGGTTTCAGAGACTCATGTTCGGAACATTTGATGGGAGGGGCGCGATCTGTCATGTCACTGCGAATTACACTGGCCTGTGCAGTGTCAGGGCTCGTTAGCAGCTAAGATACACTTGGCAGGAGAGCCACCGAAGTTGATTAATTAAATTTTTACGGTCCACTTGTCTACGATATTGGTGAACACGATGTCTTAATTAAAACTCGACTACTGATATGAAATCGAATAAATTAACACTGGAAAAGATCTATTCCGGCAGCTATTAATAAAAAAAGAAATGAAAATTTATATCTAATTAGAAAGTAGCCCGCACACAATTCTAAATAATAATATAAAGAGATGGTCATAGCTACGATTTACATTCAATTCCATATCAAAAGCTTATATAAGATTGATTTATCATTCCGAACCATTAGAGCAATAAATCAAGTCCATTCACAATACTCTCTACACGTCAAAATAATGAACGAGCTGGCTTCCGTTCGTTTCATCATAAAACAGTCTGAAAGCCTTCAAATATAGAGGTTGTAATTACGTAAACAGACACATTGACATGTCTGAAAGGTAATCATAAGCTAAAATTTATCACCGAGTGAATCATTCAAGCGTTAAGACAGCTGACAGCGCGGCACATATATTATAATGATCGACAGCCCGACATTACTTGTCGCAGAGGGATAATGTTGTTGCCACACTCTCGAGTACCTTCCTCTCCAAAAGCAACTTACACTCAACACCATAAGGCACAATATAGCTTAAAGTAACATTCACATCTAATGACGTTCTTGTTTTACCCCTCGCAAATCTAACGAAAAGAACAAAGTTCCAGACGTGGCAGCACGATTAAATTTGAACCTTATACCCGAAGCCAATGTCAGACATTCCAGTGGATTAGGAGATTTGTGAAAACTTGCTCGTGTTCAGAAATGAACTAAAGCTCTGCGTGGTACTGATCAAATGAACTCCGACTCTATAGCAAAAGACAAAGATACAGAATAGGATGCAAGGTAAAAAGGAACATATGATATTTTGAAAGTGGGCAACTATGGTAGCGCGGTAGCGGAGACGTGTCGCGGCATGTCATCGGGACGCAATGAAGATTTATTAACAGCCGGTACTACGATCCAGTCTCGTACTCTTGTATTTTTCAATGCTATTAATAATAATAATTCGAAACTTTGTTCATAGAGGCAACGATTATATTCTAAGGCTTGTCGTTATACCTATTACCTGTATACACAAAAAATTGGAGAAGTATTTAGACAATGGCCCCGATTCTGCTTTACAGCGACTAAACTTATTTTAGTTTACTCCTGTCATTTTCTTTCTCCTAGAAAAGAAAAGTGACGAGAGATATTTAGTTTTATCAAATTAAAATTAGTCCTCTCAACTAACGCATTTCATAACGTGTTGCATAAGTAAAGAAGTCACTACTAAAATACAGCCTCTGTTTGGACTAAATTCGGTAGGTTTTCTTCTATACCTCTTCTTTTTTTTGAAGTAAGACAAAGACAGGACTAAACAAAAATATGTTTAGTCGGTGTAAAGCAGAATAGAACCCAATATTAATGATACCTTTCTAAACCCATAACCTAATTTGAAGTGATCAATCACTCACATTTATATTCCAAAATACAAGTCTACAACTGCAGCTAAAGTCAGCACTGTCAAAGCTCAAATACTTTCGAAAGGTGCGAGTAAACATTCATATCACTTAGTAGGGGGCATGTCAGGCGGCTCATTAAGTATTTATGCAAGCCGGGATAAGCCGCATCATGGGTCGTGAGCCACACTGAAAACTGGCTTGACGGCAACCATGTGTACTGCAACTACCCACAGTACCAACTGGCTCACCCTGTGTTCAGTTGCCACTGTTTTATTTATCAACAGGTCGAATGTTCCTACGTTTTTATTCAATTTGCTGAGCAAACTCGAGCTTGTTGGGTCACGATTGTAAATAACATTTCTATTTATTTAGCCCCAACATTGAATGAGAAAAAATAATTCAATGGAATCGGTAACGATTTTTAGAGATAGATTTGTATTAATATTTATAAGTAGGTATGAAACAGTTCCACCTTGACTTGATTTTACAGATGAAAACTCATAAATGTCTAAACAGACCCGGTCCGGCGATGGGCTCACCACCTATCACGTTTAGGGGTCCAATATATCTCGTGAAATGTGGGTATATCCAGTAATGGAATACCTCTGCCTACCCCCTCGGGGATAAAAAGGCGTGAGATTATATTATTATATATTAAACTCATAAATATAGTGTATCAAAAAATTAAGAAATAAAGTTGTGGTAATTTTACAAAACTTTATTGTGAATCTCTAGACGATAATTCAACTTTCTAACACTGTGATAAATAAAATGAAATATCCAAACTCATTAATAACACACAACGATAACAATCACACGGCTGCTCCACAAAAATATACTAATTCAAAACTACCGACTCCCATTATAAACGTCGTCGTTCCAAAGGGAAATTGATTTACAACACTGCATTACGCCATTATTTTATGACGCGAGAACGCCCCGAAATAAAATACTAACAAACGTACAACCGGCATCCACGACTATTACACCTAAACCACGTCTGAAGAACACGCTGCAAAATGTAACAGATCCTTGACGCTATAGCAATAAAGTCTGGAATTCCGTGTTGGCGATTTCATCAGCAGATGTGTTAGTGATGTCAACGACCGTCATAAAGCGAATAAAATACGGGACACAAAGAATAAGCGCTCGTATAAACGCTGTTATGTCTGTCAACATAAAATATTGTATCCTGCGACCGGCCGGGAGCCACAGTTCAAATTGTGCTGGCTCTAATGCCGCCATTAATCTTAGTAATGCATCGTGTGAAATGCCAGATGAAGAAATTGCACTACCTACAGTTGTTGCGAACTGAGAGGGACATATTGCTCGAGACGGCTGATGAATCTAGCTTGTCAGAGAGCCATTTATTTTCTCTATTTTCAACTTTAGTGCTA
Source organism: Ethmia dodecea (assembly GCA_963855545.1). Taxonomy (NCBI): domain Eukaryota; kingdom Metazoa; phylum Arthropoda; class Insecta; order Lepidoptera; family Depressariidae; genus Ethmia; species Ethmia dodecea. The sequence continues at coordinate 621,971 of OY979444.1, forward strand.
TGGTAATTCTTGTCCTTCTATTAATATACAACAACACAATTCTGCGGGCGCTGGCCGACAGATTTGATTGTCCACTCCTGTGTACTCTAATCTGTCGGACCAAAATCTCCTTTAGTTATAAGTAGCTTAATTAAGGATATTTTTTAAACTAACATAGGTTGATATAGATTTGTATGTCTTGTCTGACTAACATAGTCTATAAGATATTTGGTTACTACATTGTTTGTTGTTGTGTATGGACCGAAGAAGTCTGATAAAAAAAATATATTAAAAGCGATGAGAGTTAAAAGTATGGAATTAGAGAATTCATCAAGCTTAAGTTAAAAGAGCCACATAATATGGATTTTATCACATTAATATAAGCAGAAAAGATATTCCAGAAGTCGTTAAGCCATGTCAGATACCCTTGGGTAGCTTGAAAAATTCTGACTGTTAAGTGGTCACTAGCGTAACACTGTCTCTCAATCCACGGTGGGCTCGCGTGGGAGATTATAGCCCCTACTTCCTCATGTGTAAGGAAAGACCCTTAGCTCAGCAGTGGGCTGTTACGGGTTGATGATGATGATGATGAAGATATTCGTATATCGTAGATATGTTTTTAGCATATTAGCAGTTGTTAAGATTCATCACAAGGCTCTCTAAAACTATGTTTGAAATCTACAAGTAAACACTTGGCAGTTCGCCCCAGTAATAGAGTTGTCAAATTCATTGGTAGTTTAGATAAGCTTACAAGAAGCTTACAAGAACAGTAGTGGTACGACAGAGGGAAAATCTTATTATTGGAACTGGATAGAAATTTTTGACAAGATAAGATATATTTAGAGTAAGTATATTACAAATTTTATTACATATTTATATAGATAAAAGATATTTTGAGAGTCGAATAAATGCAGTTGAAAATATGTGCTCGCTAAGAAGCGTGAGTGGAGTACGATTGATTGATAGAATGAGGAATAGTGTAATCCGAGAGCGTTGTGGCTTGAAAGAGGATGTAGTGACTAAGATCGAGAAAGGAATGCTTAGGTGGTTTAGACATATCGAGAGGATGGATGAAAGGCGTATAACGAGACGAATATATAAGGGGATTGTGAGTGGCCGAGTCGGCAGAGGGCGACCTAGGCGTACTTACATCGACCAGATCGGCGATGTATTGAAGAAGAGCCAGATAAATACTACCTGAAAGCGACGAGCATGTATGAACCGATTCATGGATGTGGATGAGCGCGGGAGGTATGCCAGGATCGTAGCAGGTGGCGGTCTACTGTCTCTGCTTACCCCGTCGGGAAAAAGGCGTAAGCATATGTTGTATATATGTATGTATGTACATATTTTATTAACAATGTTTACGTACAAAAATATCCTCCAAAGAGGAACCACTTGGAACAGTGTCTTGAAGACTGGCTGGCATTGAAATAGATAGCTGCCAGCCCTCTTGTCACCGAAAGCCTGGACCAAATGCACTGAGAAAGATTTTATTCAAGTTCAGTTCCGTTATTGACAGCTCCTAGACTGTCAAGATGAGGCATAAAATTCGAATGAAGCCTTTTAGTAAAGTTTAAAAAGGTTATTACAAAAATATAGAATAGGTTTAAAGTTGACACTGAAGAAGACACTGAGTAAGACACTGAATGAGACACTGTTCGACACTCACAAAAGCAACAGCGTCTGTTTTAAACAGTGTCTATCTTTAAAACCTTAAACAAGGTTTTGTAAAAGACCTTAATGTTTTTATTCCAGGACTCTTAGGGGTCTTTGCTTATGTTAATAAATAATATACAACGCGTCACAGAAAAAACGCAGTTCCTCATACACCCCAATTAGTATTTAATATAAAAAAAATGATTCATTTGTATTAGTTTTGTCTAACCAAATTGCATAAATAAAGAGCATTAATAATTATGGTTTTCAAAGCTAGCCCTAAAATCATTTTTGTAAAAAATTTTACACATTAAAAATAGCTAAAATTGATTAAATAGTCGACACTAGACAAACGAATTTCAGGAATTGCGCCCTGTCTGTTACATATTCTATGTAATATAATTACCACGTTTAGATAAAGTATAGGTAGGTATCTACATAATCCTCTTTGCCAAATACTTGTAACGAATTACAAAAGCTTTACGTTTGACTGTTGTCTGCTGTCCTTATCGTATTATGACACGAGAGAGGTTAGTCACCAGATTAGGAACAAATGCCTCTGTGAAAGGATTAGCGATGGAATCATGACAAATTGTTAGCGATTGCTCACGTATTGTAATAACACTGACAAGTCGAAAACATAAAACTGTTCTTATCAATAGTTATGGGTGACCTATAATATGGGGTTTCGAAAATCGGTTAAATTGTTGGTGTTTTCGTTATTTTATACACCTCAGCGAATTGCTGATCACTGCTGGACGCCTTTCCAGAGAGCGACGCAATTTAAAAAAAAATCGAACAATCAATAGAATACTATACATTACATTACAATCTATACATTATAATAAACCTCTAACGAGACCGTGTCTGTACATGAAATATTTAAAAATATTCAAAGATAAAAAAAAATAAAGATAGAAATACGTAGGTACTACTCCAAATAATAAAGTGGTATGTAGGTGTGTTATATGACGTAAGCAATCGCTTAAAGGGATTTTTGGAAATTGTCACGGGAACGGGAATAAACTGGATGGAGGAAAGATTAGATATTTTGTTTGTATTGAATAGGCTCCTATACCTACTACCAGTACTATCTGACCGATTTTAAAAACTATTTTTCTAATGGAAAGCTTACTTTTCTGGGGATAACAGGGGCTATAATTTTCCTACGGGAACAGGCCTAAGCCACGAAACCGATTTTTAAAAATTCTTTTACTACTGGAAAGCTACATTATCAGGGAGAACATAGGCTATATTTTTTCCCGTATTTCCACGGGAACGGCAACTACGCGGGTAAAATCGCGGGGCGCTGCTAGTCAGATATAAAGGATTATATATTTTTTATCAATTTTTTTAAAATTTAATCGTTTACTTGATTGTGGATTTTCTTAACTACTTAAAAAAATATTCCACCTTTTCTTATTAACACAAAAAACTAAAATACAGAGCAATTTATTGTCAAGCTAATTGCCCGCAAATTACAATTAATTATAATTATATTTTCAACGTTCTGACAACAAGTGTCGCGTCATGTGGCATGTTTATTATCTCAATTACTTTGACAAAGGTATTTCTGTAACAAAGTAAGTTCTCTTTAATACCTTTATTGTGACCTGGAGTATATTCAGAACTTCGTACAATTAATACATGATGTACTTTTTAATTGGTCTTGTTGGGACCTTCGGGCGTATCGGGCATGTCGCAATTAAACTATCACTTTCGAAGTGGTTTAATTCTTAAGAGCCTGCAAAATTGAAACGAAATCTTTCCATTGACGTTCACAAGGCATTTTATTCTTCCAAGTTTATACTTTTCATCATTTTGGACTCCTAGATGCAATTGGTTGTGAGCCTCACAGGACAGGGATCTGCAGCTATCTTCATTATATTATCCTTCTCCACCGAGAAGTGCAATACCTTATTAGTACATGCCCTCACCAAGAATATAAACCTATTCTATTTAATCCTTGATATCCATCAACAATAGATGGTGGCAGTGAATCTTTGCAACCACCAGATGATCCTGTAAGTCAGCAGCCATCTTCACTGATGTCAGATTTGTGCCATGTGATGGAAACAATAGATTTATTGTGATGTGTTAAGCCTGTCATATATCAATCAATGCATCAACAACTTCTGTGGTACAGTTTCTCGCCACCTACAAATCACCATTGAAAACTCTGTGAGAACTGTCAATACATTTTCATCTGTTTCATTCACTGCTATAGTTTATTCCTTAGACCACAACCTGCCGCACTAAATAATAGCCTTGTACAGCTCCCACTACTGACTACTGTCACATGTCAGTGTAATTAATTCCTGCTTTTGTCTTTGATAATGATCCTCGGCCGTTTCATGTTTTTCAATATTTAATGCTTTGACAATTGCGTTTAAATGGTATTCATTGTCATATTGTTATTTGTGATTTTGATTGTAATAATGGAGTTCGAGGTATGCTATTAGGTTATAAAGAAAATGGTAAATTATATGGAATAATTAAATGGTTTTTATTTAGTATTGTTATAGCAGTTTTTTGTTAAGAAAAAAACAATCGCTAATAATTTTCTTTACGAATTAGAATTTCATGTTCCATGCAAGCGTATAATAATTGTGTTACTCTTTATCATAACCTCTCACCTATTTCCTATTGGGGTAAGCAGAACCATAGACTTCCACTTTCTACGAACCCTAGACCTGCCAGGACTGGACTTCTCGTACTTTATTCACATCCATCAATCGGTTCATACAAGCTCGTCGGTTTCGGGTACTCTTTACCTGGCTTTTCTTCAATACATCGCCGATCTGGTCGATATAAGTACGCCTAGGTCGTTTTCTACCGTCTCGCCCATTCACAACACCCTTGTATATTTGTCTCGTTAAGCGCCTTTTCTTCAACCGCTGAATAAGACCAAACCACCTTTATCACTAACTCGACAGCGAAGCAAAACATACAAACCACAGTTTTGGTATTGAGTATTGATATTGGTGTGACAGCATCTCTAGTCCGCGTATTATCTCACCACCTGTCACGTTCAGGGATCCGAAAATGCACTTGTGAAAAGTGGGTATTTCCAAGAATGGAGTAGGTACCTCTGCAACCTGGGGAATAAGGCATGCACTTTTAAATTACTTATTTCATTGAATAACAAGCTGTTCCGCGGTTTCAGCCGTGCAGTTCCCGTTCGCGTGGGAATACGGAAATAATATATAGCCTATGTTACTGTTTCACGCGTTACACGTGATAATTTAAGCTTTCCATTGGTGAAATATTTTTTTAAATCGGTGCAGTAGTTTTTCAGTTTATTCGTCACAACCATACAAAAATACAATTTTTTCCTATATAAAATACCTATTAGTGTAGATGTAAATAAGTGACAAAAGGCCTGTAGAAATCTACTCGTCTAAAAAATATCAGCTAAATATACTTCAGCATTGGACGAAATGATCATGATCACATATGGATCTTGACACGATAATATGATAAAGTATGTCCAATCTATTATACTTGTCGCCCCAATAAGTATAGTGGTTCGTTGTCTCACTCCCTCCCTTCCCGGATGATAGATGGTGCAAACTATAACAACATTTGCTTTGTGTGCTTGATCAGCTGTTCATTTGCTTTTGGCATTATTGTTTTGCCATTAAAAGTCGTATAACAACCACAAAATAATAAGTAATTTTGGTTAGTCTTGTTATTTCAGTATTTAGCCATGTAATATTTATTAAATTAGCAATTATAGTAGAAAAATCTAGAACAAAACAAACACAGACACGTAAATATTATTCCTATAATACCTACATTTATGACACCTACGAGTACGTATACTAATAATTATGTTTTATAAAAAAATGTAAAACGCTTTGATTTTATTATGCCATTCTTCTCTGTATCTTTCCAATTTTACTATCACCATTTACACATAAACTATTATACCAAATTTATTACAGTAATAACTTCTGATAATAATCTATGCAACAGAGAATAAAGCCTGCTTTAAGAATTATTGACAAGCCTATATATCTAGCGATCAAAATTATTACTCTCCCTTTTGAAACCCAGATTGAAAAGCACGAATTACTTATACCAAGTCATCAATTACCTATCCTAATAAATATTAGCGACTACAATAGTACCAAACGATTAACCGACATCCAATAATGAAATGTTCATTATTCATTTGGCACTATTGGCTATTGTCAAATTTCCGTCACGCTCACTGCTCGGGCACAAAGGGCTTTATACTTCATTTGAGGGTCAGGTCCGACCTTACAACATGTTACCCGCACAAAAGACGCAGCGATGTGATAACAGTTTTAGAAACGTAAGTAAACACACTTTCTTAAATTAAATTGGTAAGAAATGGTTTTAATAGACTATAAATAAATGGTATATGGAGGAACGAAGGTGAAATGCTCCTCCATCGTGAAAAGGGAAGATCTTTCGCCAGGCGAGATGATCGTGCCCGGGGAAAGCGGTCCAACGATTGATGTTGTATAAAAACTCAATAGAAAACTTTGATGGTTTAGAACTCGGTCGTCTATTGGCGCGTTCTATGTAGTGTCGCTAAAAATGTGTTAGTTACGTTCAATGATCAATTTGATATAGAGCAAAATAATTCGTTCATTAAAATTCAAGATGTGCTTACCAAATAAAATAACGAGTAATCTAAGTTACAGGATGACCTAGATTATCGATGTATTCAAGAAAAGCTAGATAAAGAGTACCCAAAACCGACGAGCATCCACGAGGGTTACGTATTTAAATGTCTTATGATGGATGTGGATGAACCATGAGGTCGTTTCCTACCCCAATGGGAAATAGGCGTGGGATTTTGGTATGTATGAAAGTTAAGTTTTTATAAAAAAAAATCAAACATCATCCCAGTACAAACTAAAAAACCCCTGTGTTGTAATAGTTTTCCTAAGAGATCTCCTAATGCTAAGAGGCTAAATAAAAAAAAATACTTTATTTATCAAACAAAGTATTTTTCCGTCAAACAGTTTATGCTAGACATCAAAAAACATTCAACCAGTGGGGTAAAAAATCCAATAAGTAGATTCATGAATTCGAAACTACACATAAGCCAGGTACCCAAATCACCATAACAAGGAGCCATCTCATGGGTGACAACAATACCTCGCTAGGATCCATACAAACCCCTAATTCGCCGTGAGGTCTATAATGCCCATGCATAATTCATCACAGATAATATGTTAATACACTCACCTTATGTTTATGGTAATCGTAATTGGTTATTTCGCTGCACGGATTACAGCTCTGTATCGCATCAATCTTTGGGACGCATCTGTCAAAGTTAATCTGTATAGGTAGATTGTATACAGGGTGTTTTGAATGATAATTTCAAAAGTATAAATTTACATGTATTATTATTGTAAAGAGGAAAGATTTGTATGTTTGTTTGTAATTAATAGACTTTGAAACGACTGGAATGTTTATTTTTTTGGGAGTAGCGTGGCCTCGAAAAAGGGACTATGTTGTCTAGTGTATACCTAATTAATATATTGTGGGATACAATTCACACGCTTATTTGGGCCCCAAACACATATAGGTATTCTATGGCAGAGATTAAGGAATATTATAACAGACTAAACAACTGATAAAAATTTATCAAAAAAATTATTTAACGTTTAAAATGTTATGGAGGAAAAAACTGATAAAAATGCTTAAAAGTTCATATAAATACTCAGACACGAAACCAAGAGACAAATGGAATCGAACTCTCAGAAATAGTTCGAGCTACTCTATAACATTGTAAATCCGAACTTTGTTTGCCAGTCGACCTATTATGGTTTAACGGGTTAAGTAAGAATGAACTTATCTTGATGAAACAAGCGCATAGATTGAATATTAAATCAAAAAGTTATAGACGAAGCTGTATTGAGAAGCATAGTTAATAATACCTACTACACTTTTAAGCTAAAAAAATATATTTGCGTTTTATCATTATTTTACTTTGAGTATTAAACCAACAGGAGACGTCACGCGCACTAGTTTCTTTGCAAAAAAGTCTGCCAATTTCTGCGGGGGCGACGAGGAAACGCACACAAATAATGTTAAAAGTAACGCATTTTTTGACAAAACAATTAAACACTAGCTTGAACTAGATGCACACAAATACTTTCACCAATCCGAGCACTCCGTGAACTTAAAAAAAACTAGTTGTATATAACAGGTATGATTGTTGACCGACACTTTTTTTTGGCAGAGGGGAACGCCTGTTAGTGGCGTCTCCGGTTGGTTGAATACTCAAAGTTATTTTATACTGTGTGTCAAATATAATATTATTAATCATTTTAATTAAAGAAACACTCTGTATGCAGCAGAGACATTCCGAGGCAACTCGCGGCATTAATAAAATCTACATTATTATCTCAATTAATATCTCACGATTTATGCGCCCCCTTTAAACTTTTTAATGTGGCCATTAATCACTCGGAACGTGTAAAACATCACTTAAGTGAATAAATTATAGTATTCTGTCTCTTTCTTCCGCTGACATTCTCATGACGCCTTGGGGGTCAATTAAATGTCGCGACTTTCGAAAAATGTGAATGGAGTTCAAATTATCACTCGTTTAACGCTTCCGTGTTTGGGCAAGACACTTCCATGGAACTGCTAGTATTTTTTATTGTTCTTCTGTCATATTAACTGACAACACTGACATCTAAGCAAGTGTTCACGTATAAGTAATCACATTTGTTGTGCATAAATTAATATATTTCTTTGAATATGTATCAATTCTAAATTAAAACTAATTTATAATTTTAAACTACATAATATTAAAATAAATATGTAGATATCTTTAATTATGTCGATAATTTTGAAAAGTTATGTGACACTTGTCACAGTTCTTATCTTTTGTGATTATGCTAAGATTAAAAATACACCTTGAATGTTATTTTATATTATTAATAAAAAGTTTACTTTAAAAGTATTCTAAGTACCTATAGTGCTAAGAAGGTATTTAAAATGCAGTGTAGTGTAAAAAACTTTAGTTCATATACACCGCCACCACCTGTCAGATCGTAGTTCAAAAGTCCGTTCATAGATGGCGCCACCCTATTCGAATGGAACTATAACTTCATTTCGCCAACAAATGCAATGAAAGTATGTCAAAGTCGTGTCACACACTTAATATCTTGATACTCAATTTTATAGTATGAAATGATTTATTATTCTATTAAAATGCATTGCACATAAATGTCGAGCAAATAATTATAGTAATAAATTACCATTAACCTACTTTTAAATAGTTTGCAAGAATTATAATTATTAAAAAACATAATTTACATTAAAATTTAGCCAGTTCGAGAACTAGGTTAATGTGATAATAGGTATTTTTCTCCGGATGTATTGAAAATTTAATGTTTTTTTTTAAAAAGCTATTATCAAAAGCAAATAAATAAATTGAAATTGAAAAGCATATCCAATGCCACTTAAAATAAAAAAAATCAAATAAGTTTCAGATTAAATTTGTTATTAACTTTTAAGTAACATATCAATGTCAACATCATTCATATAATAGAAACGCGGATTGACTAAAAGGTTAATACTTTAATACTTTTCGATGATCCACTAAAGTTTAAACTTTAAAATGTACTAAACTTCTAATGTGCCCGATTAAATATAATATAGAAGGAACGAAATTACAAATGAAACGAGGTATTCAAAACACATCCGACCAATTTCAATAAAAGCAGCGCTAAGAATTTTATGTCTTTCAATTATTGGAACCACGCCAATTATCAGAGATCGAATAGATTAAACCGCTATAAAATATAATAATTGGCGCGAAGCAGTATTATTAACAACATTATCGATCTAATTAAGAAAATCAAACCTCATTAGTAGCCATAAACAAACATCGAATCCTAAATTATCTATCATTAAATAGGAAAATCCATGAATATTTATAAGACGTCCACGACACCTCAATAAACTACCTAATGGAATAATGAATTTGACAACACACGTTACGTGTACAATCATTCAATATAAATTTGTATAATAAACAAAATGTATAATGGGACCAATTGACCCGTCGCTGTTTGCAAAATGGTGTTATTTTCTCCGTGTTTATTATTATAAAATGCTGTTATCCGCCTCTGTCGCACATTACTCTACCACCTGCCTCCCGCCTTTTCGTGAGACCAATTATGCTTTTGACAGTTGAATTTTCGACATGACATGGGCCTAATCAAAATAGCATTTATTAAAAAAACTTGACATTAACAAAGCTGACAGCTCATGGCTGTGTTATTAATGAAGCTTAAAGTCGACTCTTGTACTTTTTGTGATTTTGAATGAAATAAATTATTTTGTTAGTAGTTTTTTCTGTGAGGTGGGTGGCGCGGCCGGCGCTCGCGTGATGCTGGTCTTGTTTTATTACTGCCGCGATCTTCGAGCGAGTGATTGACGGCTGTAACGCGTACTAGAGGTATATTAAGCTTATTATATATTGAGGTATATTAATCAATCATTCTCCTCTGCTTATTACTTAGCTGCACAAGAGTTGGAAAGCAGCACTTTTGATGTTGATAGCATATAATTTATTTATGGCATCCATCCGATGTGTTTTATAAGCTTTCTAATAGCACGGCAGGAACATATCCGATTTTTTGTTTTCATAAAATTAGGAATATGAAGCCAAATAGTAGAATGGATCGTGAATGTCTTCTAACAAAATTAATGGCTCATAAAAGTTTGTTTTCAACAGATGCCAACCATTTCTCACCATAACGATGACTAAAAATCTTTCCAGGATTTTTGTGTGCAGTGATATAAAAAGAAAATAAAAACGTTTATGATTGGTATGTAGATATTATATTTGAAATAATTCATTTATTATTAAACATAGAGATTATTATTTACACGAAACATTTGGCTGTACAGAGTCCCACATCGCTTAAACACTCGCTTAGAAGCAACTCCGTCGGCAAGTTTACTTACATAAATAACTATCCTACATTGCACTAATCACTAAATTTGTCATGGCGGATCATACCGCAGAACGTTAGAGTCTATCGATATCACAGAAGAAAATTGGACAATACAACATTAAATTTTATCAGTCCAATCAGTCCAGCGTCGCACTATGCACTCTACGGTTTATTGGTGAACGGCCGCGCCGAGTCGCTGGCCGTACATAGCGTAGGGCGAGTAGAAAGGACCCAATGCAGGGTTGAAGGCACCGTAGGGGGAGCCACCGAGACTTGCGGGGAGCCCAGCCTTGGAGTAAGGATGGTACCGACTCGCAGACAGCGGGCTAAGAGGCGCCGTCGGATATGCGCTGCGAAGACCCGCCGTGGTGAACAACGGGTTCAACGGGTTCAGCATCGACGGCTGAGAGGAAGAAACAGACGCCGGCGTTGAGCCATCCGCCGTATGACTTCTCAGGTGCTGAAGAAGTTCTTCGGAATTCCCAAATCGCTTTCCACAGTAGGACTCCCCGACAATCCAATTGCACACATAGGGGCGACTTAGTTGGGCGTATGGCATACCACCCGCGGTGCCTTGCTGCGAGAGTGCCATTGCCATCGCCAGATTGTATTTCTGATGTTCACATTGAGTGCAGCCCGCCGGGCATGATCCGTTACTCATTAGTAAATGGTGGTTGTTGACAGAGAACTGGCAACCAGTGCAGTAGGGGTCTTTGCACACTGGTACCAGCGTTTCTCCACCGCCGGCAGTTTTCACTCTGGCGTATCCAAGATATGGGTTGGGCGATGCTCCGGGGAAACCAGCGGCGGCAGCCAGCATGGCTGCGTGGTGAGCACTGAATGGGGCCCCAGCATAGGGGGGCCTGAATGCAGGGTTCGAGTGTTGTTCCATTCCTGGAGGGCAGCAAAGACCAGCTAGGGGATTGAAGCCGGGAAGACCTGGCAAGTTCTTAAAAGCTCCAAGGTGGTCCTTTCCGTGTCCCAAGACTTCCAGTCCAGATCTGATAATCGGGCTCGTTCCAGACGATCCCGCCGGAGATGATTTACTTTCATTTGGACTGCTTTTTCCATTTTCTGCCGTCGGTGGTGTAGATTTGCGTCCGGGCGTGCTTTTTCCAGATTTCTTTTCATCAGAACTGTCAGAACTAGCTTTGGACGATGGACGGGCTTCTTCAATAGGCTTCTTTGAAACAACGTTTGTTTCGTAAGGCTTAAAAGCTAAGTGTTTGCTCTCCGGGGTAGAGCGGGGTTTGTCCGGTTTCGCGTTAGGTGAAGAACGACTCATGGTATCACTGTTAACACTGTTCACTGATTTTTTTTTGTCGACCGGTGGCAGCAGCGGCTTTGCCGGTGAAGTGTCTGCTCCGATCTGACTGCAAGTTTGCGCTAAAAGCGCAAGCGGGCTCTTCTTTGAATCCAACTGTAACAAAAGAAAAATAAATATTAGTTTATTTATAAATAAAAAAAATAAAGTGGCTGAAATGTGAAAAAAATTAAAAGTTGGAAAAATTATAAATTATACTTACAGAGGACGGAAGAGGTGTCAAATAGTCGGGCTGCAAATATTGATTGGGGTTAGTAGTCATCATTCCTCCGTCTTCAAGCACCACCATTTGGAGAGAAAACTTTATGATCACTTGTAAACTTCACTGAGTACAGTAACGATACAGCTCTGTCAGCACAACTACTCTGTGTCACAGGTGCGCGGAATACTTAGAGAGAACGCGTGCGTCCGTGGCGGCGACCGAGAGAACTGTGAGCGACTGGACCCCACCAGCGAGCGACGTGCCTCTTGCCCCTCACCCCGCGCCAGCCAGACAAAGACGGCAACACTCCAAGTCTCCGTTAGAGCGAGAGCGTTATATATCTCCGCTGCAGCGCTGGCCGTAAAAAATAAAGCGGAAACGACACATAGCTGCATTGCGGTAGGGGAAAAAGGAAAGGCGGTATGGACGGCAGCCGGGTGCGGATTGAGACGTGCGATGGTGTTGGTGGCTCGCCACCCATGACGGCTTCGCTTTGAGCCGCCGCGAGCGTGACTCGCTTTACCTGCCGCGCGCCAGTGTACGCTCGGCGCTTTTTGTTTCACGCCACTTTTATTTCGCCCCCGACGAGCGCAGCGTTTCTTTTGGCGTCATCGCTCTTTGCCGCTGACACATTCGAAACTACTTACCCTTTTACGAGTTCGGGCCATCTTTGTTCCGAGATGCAACGCGACTCAAAGGGGGAAATTGGTACGTTCCAGTCCCGCGTTCTGTGAAACCGTTTGATGTGTCAACACGCCAATGTTTTACTGCGCGATAACTCTGTCCGTTTACATGGAAGGCCGTAAAACTATCGATAAACGCCCGTCGAGCACAAAGCTGTATTTATTGACAGAGTTAAGTCCATAACGTTAATGTTAATCCGACTCTAAAACCTGTCAAACACGACCTCGTTCGGACCCTCCGTAGCGATCAAATTAAATATGTCAATTTGGGAACCCATATCAACAGCTGCGAGCGACGGCGGGCCCTTTAGAAATATTGCTTATTGTGTCCAAACAGAGATACTAAGTATAACGTATGGGCGGACGACAGAGGCCGTAAATAACGCGGCGGGTTGTAATATATTTGACAGAGCGCGGACACGCGAAACAAAAAAACATGTTTATTGCGACGCCGCTGGCTCGTGGGCTACACTAGGGCTGCTCCAATGGCTTGCTTATTGTTGTCTCCTTTTGTAGTTTGGTGTATCGAGATGTTTGATTCGAGGCGATAATCCAATGCCTTGGTATAAGTAGAGGCCAAATAGAAATCATTTCGTAATTTTCTGAGGAGTTTCTGCTGAAGCGGTGGAGTTGAAATGATGTTCAAAAAGTGGACTTGTAAGTTCCTACTTTCAATAAAACATTTTGCCTTTGACTTCTATTTGGAACTTTGAAAATTTTGTACTCACAGGTGGCCTAAAATTATTTACTTGTTACATAAAGAGTCTCTATGCAAGTTTTGTGATATGATATTGTTTTCATGTAAGATTATTAAATTAAGAATAAATAATACTATCATTCTCATTTACCTAATGTTTATGTTATCTAACATGTCATTGTTATGTCATCTTATGTAAGGTAATAAGAGTGTATTTAGCTCAAATAACTCAGAAACTGTATCAAATACAAGCAAATGCCCAACATAAAAAACATACAGTCGAATTGATAACCTCCTTCTTTTTTGGAGTCGGTTGAAAAGTAAGGAAATACCATATTTTTCTTGATTTATATATATATTTTTTTACAAAGTCATCGCTAATATTGACAGCCAAGCATTTAGGTACTGTTTGTACGGACGCTACAGTTTATCTATAACGATTCGATTGCTAAGTAAACCGACAGCGCAGTGTACACACGCCCTTATCTTAATGGATTGTGTGTAGTGTCACTAAACTCATACTCACTCCAGGACAGGCGAGTCTGTCAATTAGTTTGATAAGTTAGTTTTGGTGTTTATTACTTTTCTTACCTTGATAACGTGATAGCGGTGAAGGAAAACATCGTGAGGAAACCTGCAGGTCCTAGAATTAATTCTGAGACATGTGTAAAAGACCCGGTCCGGCGATGGGCTCACCACCTATCACCTTTAGGAGTCTACACACGATCTCGTGAAAAATGGGTATATCCAGAAATGAAATACCTCTGCCTAGCCCCTCGAGGATAAAATGCTTTTTTTTACCTTTATAACTCTCTAATTATTTCGCCTCAGTTTATGATTCTGTTCGCTCCACAGTTAGGTGGTAGTTAGTTAACTTTGTATAAAAGTTTTGGTTACCGAAAGAACCGTACCAATCTGTTCAGTGCACCATCTTCAGATCAATTCGAATCATAAGCTACCAAACAATGAAAACCACATCAAAATCCACCTGCGTGAAGCATTAGCAAACAAACATAAAGACAAAAAAAATGCCTCGTCTTCACATCCTATTCTGTGTGGGTTCTTGTGAAAATAATTTCCTTTTACTATTATTATATTAGACAGCATCTATGCCTTTGGATAAGATTTTAGCTGTTCCTCACAAGATTAGTCACTAAACAATTCTAAGACTAAAGTTTTGAGCGACACAATGCAACATCCAATGAACCACATTTCAACAATTCAACACAATTCTTTCAACTGTTCTCCGTTCCACACGACCGCCCATAATGGCTTCACGAAACAATTTCCGAACCCAATTAGACGTCAATACAGAATTTGTTCACGTGTAAACAACCACAATTATTACGACATGGCGGAAAAAGTGGCCGACGAAAAAAAATATAAAACGAGCCGGGTCTGGAACCGAACCCGGGGCCTGATAGAGTTCCATTGTGAGCGGCGGATGCGGCGAGATCAAAGATGCCGAAAAGTCGGCACCGGCCATAGACCTATGAATAAACAGAAGCGATTTTTGGTACCAAGTTGACCTTTCTTAAACTTGTTATCAGACTAGGCAGGCTTTGTATCAAATTAGATTTAAATTTTTATCAATTCAGAATATCAAAGATAATAGATTCCATCTTGCTAAATATATTATATATTACTCAGATCTACATGAAAGCAGATGTATTGCATTCCTAGAAGTCTCTACAATTCATTGTTAGAAAAAGATTTTAGTTGTATTTTCATTCACGATTTCATTTACCTACTAGCTGACGCCTGTGAGTCTGTGACTGCGTTCAACATATATGTCATTCTGAAGTATAAGTTGTATTACTGTCGAGTTTCAACAAAATCAGTTGAATAGTTTATTTGCGAAAGAGTCACAAACATCCATCCATCCTCACAAAATTTCGCCTAGGATAGAGATAGGCATATTAAGATGCACGGAATGTAAAAGTTTCGTGAAATGAATAAACTTTTTTCTGCTTATTCAAAATCACTTTTTGCCTCACACAACCGATCTCAATAACAAATTGTCGTCTGAGGTATTTCCGGACCGATACGACCTTCAAACCTTCAAGAAGAGAGCGTATTCCTACCTCAAAGGCTTGCCTCACACAAACGATCTGTGGAATAAATTGTCGTCTGCGGTAATTCCGGACCGATACGACCTGCAAACCTTCAAGAAGAGAGCGTATTCCCACCTCAAAGGCAACGCAACTTGTGACTCTCAAGTTACAGGTGTCCATGGGTGACGGTGGTCACTTATCATCGGGTGACCCTTCTGCTCGTTTGCCCACTATAGTATTAAAAAAATAACAAAGAGCAGTGATAGCCCGGACGGTTAAAGAGCCGGTCGAAAATCAGTGAGGCTCGGGTTCGAATCCTGGCATGTACTCAATGAGTTTTTCAAAAACTGACGTACATATTTATCACTAGCTCGACGGTGAAGGAAAACATCGTGAGGAAACCCGCAGGTCTCAGAATTAATTCTGAGACATGTGTAAACAGACCCGGTCCGGCGATGGGCTCACCACCTATCACGTTTAGGGGTCCAATATATCTCGTGAAATGTGGGTATATCCAGTAATGGAACACCTCTGCCTACCCCCTCGGGGTTAAAAAGGCGTGAGATTATATTTATATTATTAAAAAAAAATCTAAATATATAGTCAGCTCTATACTGTACCAGGGCCACGGCACCAACGTACCAAATTACTGTTTACAGATGGTAAAAAACTTGACAGACACCACTCCGTGTTTGTGCCGTGGCTGACAGCTTTGATGTATTCTGTTATCCATTAGAGCCTCGTTAATGAATTACTGATTTATTTCAGTGGGTGGGTGACTGTTGAATCGTTGCTTTGTAATTGAAATTTTGAAGTATTTATCATTATTTACGAACGTGTTGCCATTGAGGTTTGATTAAAAACGTGAAGTTGTAGCCCAAAATAAAATACATACTTTCTGGATGTTGGTGTGTAATAGAACTCGGGCCTAGTAAGCCACATTAGAATTACACTACCTCGATACTTGTGAGATCGAACATGATACTTCGAAAGCTTATAATATCAGTCGTTCAACATCGAAAAATTATGAGATCAATCGTTCATGACATCGAAAACTTATGATATAGAAATTTTAATAAATTGGAGACTGTCAAGTTGGAAGCCTCACCACCTAATTGAGCTGTTCTGATAATGCCAAACAACTCATTTTAATTGTATCCAAATAGTGCCCGAATCATCACTACATAGTATAAAACAAAGTCGCTTTATCTGTCCCTATATCCCTATGTCCCTTTGTATGCTTAAATCTTTAAAACTACGCAACAGATTTTGATGCGGTTTTTTTTAATAGATAGAGTGATTCAAGAGGAAGGTTTTAGTGTTAGCATAGCACCCGTGCGAAGCCGGGGCGGGTCGCTAGTATTATTATAAACTAACAGCGCCCCGCGGTTTCACCCGCGTAGTTCCCGTTCCCGTGGGAACACGGGGATAAAATATAGTCTATGTGTTATTCTGATGTATAAGCTATATAACTGTAAAGTTTCATCAAAATCGGTTTCATAGTTTTTGCGTGAAAGAGGAGCAAACATCCATCTATACATCCATCCATACAAACTTGTGCATTTATAATATTAGTAGGATAGTACTATCATAGTTTTGGAGATATGCAGGTCGTTCAGTTATGCTGCTATCTTGAAGTCAAGAAGGGTTTTTTTTCATTATCAGAACAGCTGACTGTGATGGTAAGGCTTCCATCTTGACGGTCTCATAAATTGAACGTTTACATGATCGAAGCGTGAGCAAATCGACAAATCGTAACACTAACTTAAATAACTTTAAAAAGATAAAAATGAAAGTTTTTATAAAAACAAATATTTGTGTTTGAAATTTCAATTAAAATTAAAATACAAAGTCAACGTCGCTTTGAAGAGGACTTTTTTTTTCGACATAATATTGAACTAATAAAAATTTCGCTGCACGGCAAATAGGCGCCAAGTTCTCAAAACACCCTAGCCTTGTTCCGCCCATTAACTTTTTGTCCGTTCACCCCTAATTGTGATATTTACGATCCCATAAACGTTATCTAGGCATTAAGATTAACTTGAAGATACAGATTTGAACTGAAATCTGTTTTGTGCATTATCAGTGCAATAAAAAATGAATGGCAGGGGCATAAACAATTTTTTTGGAGATAGTTAAAAATAAGAAATGCACTTTTTTTTTTTTTTTATTTCTTTGGGAAACATACAGCATAATAAATTCTTAAAGTAATACAAATGTGTTTGTAACAAAAGCCAACAAAGTCTCTACTGTAAGTTATTAACAGATTAAGTAGACACTACCAACCTTATACCTTACCAACAATAGTAATACAAATTTAGTTGTTTATTATTAATAATTGTGTAACATTATCCAGGTTATATAAAGTAAGACGTAAGCATATGTGGTATAAAAAATAATAATTACCAATCAGGAAAAAATCTACGTTAGGTTTTTATTTTTCTCTTTAATAGCAGATATGAACTTTGATGGTTTATTGTGAAATATATCAATATCACCATAATTGTCATTGTATTTTTTACAGCTGGTACGTGATATAAAACTATTTTTAGCATAGTTAGTACGAAAGAAGGGTACTGCAAAGGTATGTTTAGAGCGAAGATTTGGTCTGGTACATTTCAGTCCAATTTTACCCATGAGATACGGAGAATCGATAAGTTTTGTAGACAGTTTGTTTGAACCACGCTTCAGACATCAGTAAAATAAAAAACTGCTATGCTTTATTAAAATATCCTATCCTACTAATATTATAAATGCGAAAGTTTGTATGGATGGATGTTTTTCCTCTTTTACGCAAAAACTGCCAAGCGGATTTTGATGAAACTGTACAGTTCTATACCTTTTTCATCAGGATAACACATAGGCTATATTTTATCCCCGTATTCCCACGGGAATGGGAACTACGCGGGTGAAACCGTGGAGCGCTGCTTATTTATCAATACACCTACTTCCTGTAAAGGGTTAGTTTAGTATATGAATTTGATTCTTGGAACCCACACACTTTTCACTTGACTTGGTGATACTGTCATTGGACCTGTTACACATCTGAGGCTTGTGTTTACCTTCGTAAGTTTTCTTATAATAAAAATATTCAAATAGATATATTTGATTCTTGGTGCACTCAAGAGCACATGAAGTTTTACACTTGTAGTGCGAGTCTGACCTCTAAGGCGATTGTAATATAAACGTTACAAAGTCCAATGTGTCAAGTTTCACGTGCTCTTGACTGTACGTACCCTTAGCCATAGAGTCATAATTCGATTCCATAGATTTCATAAGTAGTTGACATATGAATATTCATTTCATGTTACTTGTGTTACTGCCCTCTAAGTTACACTCCAAAAGAAAAATGCTCTACTCTTAGTTACAAAATCCCTAAACACTTTCAATTAGTCCATCACCGCTCCAGATGTGGAGGCACCCAAAAAACTGGCACATGTAAAAACCAGGGCGGAACACTAAAGCCATAAATAAGTAGGTGAGGCAAAATAAATTTCCCTCGAGTTGTATTAGTATTTATGGCAGTAATAAACACGGCAGGCTTTGTGAACGCCGCCTGCTGTAAATAATTTCACCGTGAGCAAGTCGCCTTTGAACACTTGTTGTTGGAGCCAGGAAATGTGCTGGTAGCTATTAGTTTCTATATTGTTGTTAACAGTATTTATTCAACCTAAGCAGGTATCTGAGGAAGGTTTTTATGACAGGTATTTTGCTAAATTCCTACGGGAACGGGAACTGCGTTGGTGAAACCGCGCAGGACCGTTAGTGATAAATATAAGTATGAGGTACCTATATTTTTTTTTAAAAGTCATTGGTACCTACATTTCCTAGTCAGGATTCAAACCCAGCCTCACGGATGAGCAGCGGGCTCTTTAACGCGGGAACTCACTGCAAAGACAATACCGCCCGTCAGAGAAATTTTTTCCCGCTCTTTTCGTGCCCCCAAAATTTCGTCGGCGTCACTTAAAAGGTGACAAGACAATACTTAATGACTGTTATAATGAGCGAGTATTGTAGAACTTGGCTGTCAGTTTACATGCACCCGGCTATTGTTGTATGGACAAGTTTGAAGGGCGGCGCTAGTCTGACGCTGTGGGGGTTCAAAATATTATTTACAATGTTAACAATATTTGACATTGTTCTCTTTCTTTTAAGGTGCCGCTTTCGGTATACTAACTTGTTTTAAGTTATATTACGTGCTATTTTTAATTTTGAGTACTGGGTTTTCCAAACGGTAACTAACTGAATGATTGTATGCACTTATCTAAGAAAACCATTGTTTCAAAATATGGCGCAGTTGTAACAATGGTCATAATAAATAATGACTAAGTTTTATTACCGAGTATAATGTGTCACTAGAAAATATTGCACTTACTCAACATACTCGCCATAACTAAATAGCTCCGTAAATAAAGTAAATAGGTACAATACAATACATTAAAAAATATTTATTTCAAAAAGCAAGTCGTACAATTATTTTGATAATCGACTTCAATTATATTATTCCGTATTTAAAAAAAAAACCTATTACAGTATTTATGAATTCAACATTAAACTGGGTATCAATTTAAAAACTACCGAGATTTAAACGTATCATAATATACAGAGTGAATTTAATTACACGAAAACCACACAATCCATAACATGAATATTGTTCAATCGACCAAAAAAGGACTCTTTACATTTAACAAAAAATACTCATAACATAATAGAAACAAGTATGTAAATGGGTTGTCAAAAAATGTGAAAGACCCCACAAGCGATAACATCGGGTGATTCGTCGCTGGCATACGTGAAGAACATCGATGCAAGATTTCTTTAGCTTCCCAATAGATATGTTAACATGTTCGAAAAGCCTGGCCGGAATCTAGGGAGTGTAGCATGAAGAGTGGAATCGCATAATAGTATCAACATGGAGTCTGTGTAGTAAAAAGCCAAAACTAAATGTTGCTATAATTTCTTGTTTTATTAGAATGATTACTGAACATTACTAGTTTTTCTCCATAGGCAATTGCAATTCATAATAATGTTACTAACAGTATTTTGTTGTGAAAATACTTCACCTTGTTTAATCTCCAGTTGTGGTGCGAACTCTATTAGTACCGCTTGCATTTGTTTTGATATATTTTTAATAGCTATTGGTCAGTCAGCCAGTCAAGCGCAATTCACTTATGTATATCTCACAATAGTTATGCAAAAAATACATAAAAAGGCTATAAAATTACAGACTACTTAGTAGACCAATATGGGGATTAACCGAGTCGACACTATTTAAGGCTATTAATCATAATGATTATCGTAAACCATAATTACTAGTAAGACTTGAGATAAAAAGAGCTGCCCTTGAGTTTCTCGCTGGTTCTTCTCGGGGTACTGCATTTGGAAACAGCAACTCGTCGGTGGAGAATTTAGCCAATCTTCATGGACGAGTTTAGAGTGCCTTGTTGTTCGACTATTGACATTTGTAAGTGTAAATGATTTTGAATTCATATCGATGGCGGAGACCCATTACGTTGTATTAACGCAGGAACAGTAGCTTTGCGCATAACAAACAGTGTAAACACCGCGCATGCATAATAAATAACCACTTTTAACTTCATTCCCAGAATTTCTAATAATATCTACAACTTTCTGTTTATACAGCTTGGTGCCAACTCGCCGACGCCATTACAATGTATTACTCAAATTATACAAAAGTATTTTATGATTTTATTTCATAATTAATTAATAGATACAAACTATTTTATTTGTCGAATATAAGTAAAATTGGTTTAGGTGTTATAATATATTTAAAATACTCGCTTATATTCTACCTAATTGTAAGGTATACAAATATGTTTATTAATTAAACGTACAAATGATTAAACATTACATTCTGTGGAAACTTTCATACTTCTAAACCTAGCTGTTTTGGCTCTGCTTTGATCGATCATTGAGTCAGCCAGTCAGTTATGCATAGCTACAAAGATATTATATATAAAAAGAGGTAGAGTCTTACTAGACCGCGAAAACTGAGGCCAACAAATGTAGATAGGGTAAAACACCCAACTGCTGACACCCCACCAATTAATTGACAGCCCCACCGCTTTATTCAAAATTAATAAAATTACGATAAAGAGTTATATTTAGAATAATCAAAAAAACACGGTGGTTTTATCTAATTATTCTATCCTAGCAGCGCCCTGCGGTTGGGATAAAATATAGCCTATGTGTTATGCTGATGTATAAGCTATATAATTTTAAAGTTTCATCAAAATCCGTTCAGTACAAACAACAAACATTCATTCAAACTTTCGTGTTTATAATATTAGTAGGATATAATTGTGTATGGTCATTTCGTTATTTTGAAAAAATCTATTGGTGTGTCAATCAATTGGTAGGGTGAACTAGGGTGTCAATAATTGTGTGTTCTACCCTAATTGTTCTAGTTTTATTAAATCGCATTGTTGCAGCGAATGTTTGTATTTTTCACCTAGTCGTATTTCAAACTCAACTTTTAACAGATAGCTGTCTCTTTCTTTATCATTCGTTCCGATCATTTTTCGCCGTCATTGAGGTAAGCATGTAACATTGAGCCACTCATAGCGGAACAATATCCAAACGCGCGCAGTATGAATATAACTCTTCTTTGCTTTTAATATCTTTGTAGATTAATCAATTCAAATGTATTGTAGTCTTCATGAGAACATGTTGCCCCAAGATCCTTCCGTGTCACATTACACCGATTCAAACCAAACTGGTCTTTAACTCAAAAGTTTATTATACCGAACCGTATTATATTACCTACACGCATGAACACAGTATAAATAAATTGTGGCCTACCATAAAGATAGCGATAAACAAAATTCAGTTCTGTTCCCCTTTTTTATTGGCAGGGGGCAATTTGAGACGATGTATTCTGCCATTTTTACAAACTTTTATTTACTACCCCACTTTGCAGTTGTCATCTTTATCGGTGTTGAAATAGGGCTGCAATTATGACTTGTAAAATATTTAGAGGTGTAAGGAGTATTGTGGTATTTATGTAATTTATATTCCAGTGACGGTTTAGTGCGAGTTTACGAAATTGTTAAAGACAGATAAAGGGTGTATTTATATTAGGGGTGGTTTATGGGAGGTCTCGGCTCCAAGTGCAACTGTCAACCGAATGCTATTAATGTCCAAAGGAATTGACTGCGGTTGAAATCATCGACTTGTTCGTTATTTACCTTCAATACCTACATCATTATTCTAAGAAATCAAACTTTTTTTTTAATGTCGCCTACATTAAAAAAATAAGTTAACAAACAACTCTACTTATTATAGCTTCACTGCTTCGGCATGTGTTATAATAGAGGTGAAGAAATTAAACAAAAGAAGAAATATTCTTTTTAAATTTAGATACCCTTTTAGAATATTTTTCAAATAATAACAGACCCTATACTTCTAAAAGTTTTGACATAATATGAAGAATTACATTTGTCTACGAGTAGGTACAGAGAAAAATTTTGTATACTTACCTATTCCATAACCTAGCTAATTTACTTTTTACACTAAAACGTGCTAGTATAATTGGAACAAATAGGTAACTACTAATGTATAATACATATAATTATTTGCAAGAATTTGACGTAATGACCTACATATTATTATAATTATTGTGTATAACAACATTATTGCAACAATTTTCGTCCAAAATTATCTGATAAGTTTCACCAAAACAAGGCTCAAATATAGCCTTAGAATATTTAAAGAGATTCAAGCTCTAATACCACCAGCCTTCCTTCCACCTTGATGGACACACTCTCTTTACTAATGTTTAATGATGATCAAGCACTGACATATCATTATAATTTAATGATAGTTATGAACTAACATGACATTGTGTTTAACTCGTATTTGTTTTGTAACTCCTTAGTAAATTGTCACGTTCCACTCAACGTAAACACTGCCATCTACTTTTTAT
The DNA here is from genome assembly GCA_963855545.1 of Ethmia dodecea. Lineage (NCBI taxonomy): Eukaryota > Metazoa > Arthropoda > Insecta > Lepidoptera > Depressariidae > Ethmia > Ethmia dodecea. The sequence goes on from OY979444.1 coordinate 645,474, forward strand.
CTTATTTGCTTAATTTATCTGGCAACTATTATGATAATACTTAAAAGTATAAAAAATTGGATTAGTCATTTGTAATTCTAAGTAATGAACTTAAAGAGATACTTATAAATCAGCTAAGTAGTAGTTGGAATGTATTTATAAGTCGAAAAATACGCGGAAAAAACAGAAATTTAAAAGATTTAAAAATATTGTATCTTACTTGCCTTAAATAAACCCCACTTCGAAATATCGGGTTCTTATTTTGCTGAAAAGCTGGAAAGAGCAATATATAAAACTAGTTTATCCAAAATAAATAGTGTTCGTATAGTTGCCAAAATGTGTTGTTGTGGTATGCAAACAAACTCGGACCATAATGGGTCCTTTTTTACCATTAAGGTAAAGAACCCTAAAAATATTATAGGTACCCTACATTCGAGCTGTGGTCACTTAAGTGGGTTTATCAGTAAAATAATCTTTATTTACACAGAAAAAAAACATTTTTATGGTACTTATATTCACAGATAAAAAAATGATCTATAAACACTGCATTTCCTTAGTTTATCAGAAATTTCCAAGTGGTTTCCGTCTTCAGAAACTGGTACTTGATTACTGTTTTATCTACCTCTGACTACCACTTTTTAAATTTGTTTCGCATTTATCTAGCTGGTAATATACCCCCAAAACTAACAACGTTCAAACGAATTATAAATTTAAATATAAAATAATATACATATTGGAAAATATATTGATAATATTTATGGCCTTTTTCGCCTGAAAAACAGAGTTCCCTAGTTCAGGCACGTGTAATATTTTTGTGTAAGTAAGTATTTTGCATGTGATTGCATTTTATTTTGTAACAGCTGTTCTAAAATAAAGTTTTTATTATTATTATTATTACTGACTTACGCACGTATTCAAAACTTACGTACATATTCATCACTAGCTCGACTTTGAACGAAAACATCGTGAGGAAACCTGCAGGTCTCAGAATTAATTCTGAGGCATTACACAGGCCTTACCCGGTTTGGCGATGGCCTCGCCACCTATCACGTTTAGGGGTCGACTATTCTCGTGAATAGTGGGTAGATATATCCAGAAATGGAATACCTCTGCCTACCCACTCGGGGATAAAGCGAGAGTATATTATTATTATTTATTACTGATTGACCATGTCGCAAAAATACTGGTATATTATATATATTAGTATATGGTGTGTGTCATCCCGGAACTCTAGCGAAGGTTATTAGGTGATATTTCTGTCAACACGATTACACTTGTAATTAGGAAGACATTTGTTCCGACACCTTGTGGCAAACCGGTTCCTGGTGCCCTACATAAAGTTGCTGCTTATCAAGAGGACGCGTAAATTAAACATTTTCGTTCTGACTACACCGTGGTACAAATATATCCGGCTAAGCACAGAACACATGAAGCTTTACTTGTAGTGCGAGTCTGACCTCTAAGTCGAGTGTAATAAGAACGTTACAAAGTCCAATGTGTCAAGCTCCATGTGTTCTTGACTGTACAAAGAGTATAGCTGATAGCAAATTTACCTTGTCCGGCTATTACCTGATCTGATCAAACGATTCGCACGACTAATCTCCAAAAAGAAAAATGTCCAAAAAGACGAATGTCCAAAGGCTTGTCCAAGTAATAGAATTGACAAACCATAAATAAGTCTAATAATAAAATTACCCAAATATACAGACGTCCTGTCCAAATCTAATAGGAAAAAGTACTTTCACTTCTTCTAGAATTTTATCACATTTCCATTTTTTCTTTTCCTAAAAACCTTACTCAGACTATTACTAGCGCTTTAATAAAATACTTAAATTGATCGAATTATTGTTAAATAATACGCTTACCAACGAACAACATTACATTTCAATATAGATAGGTTTTTTTTTATAAATTGTGATAATAATTTTATATCTTAAGACCAATGGAAATGAACGACTAAATTGATGGCAAAATATTTAACTGTTCAATGAATTTAAATCTTTTGCGCGTTCAATTATTAACGATGTGTAAATAAAAAGATTTTTTGTCACTTCCATTTCTTATGATCAAAAAGTCAATGAGATCTCATGGATCGTTAACTCTTATGTATTCTTTTCTGTGCTGCATTACCTACTTTTCTCCCTATTGCTAAACGGCAGAATAATAAGCGAATAACCGGTCTGTTGCACGGTGTATAAAGCCAGCACACGGCCATTAAACAGTGTTATCTAAATTAAATACATAAACTTTACTCACTGACAGTCTTGTTTGCTGAAATAATATCGACAAATATTGTCACTACACTATCAACTTGCCAAATTTATTGTCGCACCAAACCGAAATAACAGAATAATTATTGTGGCAATATTTATATCGTGATTCGTTCCATTGACGCTTACACCCAGACTTGTGTCGTTGAAGATGAAACGGAAAGAGCAATAGTTGAGGAAACATGAGAAATTACATTATGACTTTAAATTAAGGATGTGAGTGACGGAGATGGAGCTAAAGAAGATGTAATAAGATAATACTTGGCGAGAATGATTAATGATGATGATGAATCAACACGGCCATCTTCAAGGCTCTGTAAATAATCATAAAGAATACCAACAAAAACTTGGATTATGTTTTTATCTTAGCAATTTGCTTAATACTGACAAGATAGTAAAGACCTTCAGAAGTACTTAATATAATTGTATTCTCTTTACAAGCTTGTTTATTTGTACAGTGAAGATACATCTGCAGTTGCTGTATTTGCAAAACTAGTCCAGTAATTTAATGAATTGTATAGTGATACTGATAACATTATTCCAAAAGCAAACTCTTACCGAAGCAGGATACAATAAATCAAGACCAAACGACACATTAAATACCATAAAAACGTCTCGTACAACCTCATTTTAAAAACAAATTATCGCGCTTCAATATTTATTCACCAATATCTCGCACACACCCAGCGCCATTAAACCGTAGACATGTCAGAAAAAACATCAACATAAATAAACTCATTTTCTTTGGCGTGGAGCGAACTCAAAGTGAAATTACCGGGGCTCAGCGCCGTGTGCATGAAAAATTCATTCGGTACAAAACAAGAGGGCGGCGTGGAATAATAATTTGAATAAATATCAAGGATAGTCCCATGCGAGTGACGTGACAAAAAGCAGGCTCAGCCACGCGTGTTTATGCGTTGTGATGGTGTAATTTGGCAGTTACAGTTGGCAGCGACCGCGTAATGCGACCCGACGGCTCCGCGAGCAAATGTTATTACATTTTAAGGACATACGCGGAGAATATGTCAGTCCTCCTGTATGACAACATCCTCCCCGAGGAATCGTTGCTATTTAAAACACCACCCAAGATAATGCCGAAACAACCGGATTAGCATTGTTTTCCTTCGCCGAGCTTCTTAACCGATGGCCGCGATTACTATTCTATTCACATGTTCCTTTCCACGGAAAGATTGGAGTTACGAGTTTCGACTCGGACTTTATGGCGCACACATCCCCTCTTCTGGGAAGGCCTGCGAACAAAAGAGTGCTAAGTGTGCTCGCAAACACAAAAATAATAACAAAATCCCCGTGTATTTTGACAACATAATACTCGACGGTCACAAAAGCCGTCACGTCACGAGCAATCGGTTTCGGTTCCCCGCCGCCCTTTGAGGAGGGTTCTAAACAAGTTTCGCAAATAATTTATTAAAAAGTTTTTTGTGCAAGTTCCAAGGCAGTTGGTACACCGTGCGCTACCGTTTGACGGCTCAGCGACGAAAGATTTCTCGGGGATTATAATTGACAAGATCTTTGTTGCTGTTGACAATGGAGTTTAGGTTAAATCGTGGCATTGTGTCGGTCGTGAGATTAGCCGGAGAGAGGCTCGCAGCCCCTCGTGTTGGTAGGTTTATAAACGAGTGATTGAAAGCGGCAAGACTACGCACAATACGTTTCTCGCTAAACTTAATTCCGTATTCTTACGCTTTGCTGAGATTACTGATTTAATGCAGTTAACAACTGGTTTCTGATAATTGATATTCAACTATTTCGCGAAGCAAAGGGCTCAAGGACTTCATTCACCTTTCTTGTTATTAACCATTCGCTCTTTCAATTTCCTTAGCTGATCTTTATCTTCACTCCATTCATCAACTGGTGAACTTATCCGCACTATCTATATAATCACTTGATCCTTTTCAATATATTATACTTTGACATTAAGTGTTTTCTGTAAGACATTCTAAAGGTAGGTATCAGAAAGTACATTTGGGTTTTCAATTTCACCCCTTTATATAAAGTCTCCTTATTTTTCTAAAGTTGTTATTGAAGAATCGTAAGAGCGTACGAAATTGAAGTAAGTGAAACATCACTTAGCTTCGATGCATCACTAAATAATAGTAATCTTTCTTATTTTAACAAATCAATACTAGATACCTTGATATTGTTGTCAATTTCTATAGACGTTGTAGTTGATAAGTTGTAATTAAGTTTGTTTGCAGTTTGCGCACGAGGCGTGTCGTCTCTTTTTTTTTTCCTTCTTGTTTTAACGAAATTTAATTTCCATTACACACTTTAAGCAACAAGATACACACACAATAGTATTATCTCGTCATTGCCTACCCTCAGGACCCTGCAGCATTATAAGAATTTTGGGAAACCGAAGGTTTATTTTGGTACATTCTCTCATTGACACGGTAGTCTCTGGCCACCCAAGTTCGACGCGTCGCTTCGCAGAAGCAGAAGTACACAATAAAAATTCACGCGTTCTCCGACGCAGCATTCCCGCGCATACCAACGAGCTGCAGTGCGCAGGCGTCGGCGTGGTGTGCGGCGCATTTGGAAATTGTGCATTTGATTAGTTTTTTGGCCTTGGAAATTAGGGGTGGTCGTTTTACCTTAATTCTAAGGAATTCTCTGCAGATCTACCTATACATACTAATATTATATGGAGAAAGATTTGTATTTTTTAGGGTTCCGTACCTCAAAAGGAAAAAACGGAACCCTTATAGGATCACTTTGTTGTCCGTCTGTCCGTCCGTCCGTCCGTCCGTCTGTCAAGACCCTTTTTCTCAGGAACGCGTGGAGTTATGAAGCTGAAATTTATATCAATTACTCAGGTCTACTGTCCCTTGAAGCTGTGAAAATATCAAACTTCTAAGCCAACGCAATCAAAAGATACAGCCGTTTATGCCGCAAATTTTCGACACTTGCAAGGGAATCAAAACCTACAGGGTGCTTCCCGTGAACTCAGAATCTTGAAATTTGGTACGAAGCAACGTCTTATAGCATAGATAAAGGAAAAATTACGAAAACCATAAATTTGCAAGGTTGTACGGAACCCTCGGTGCGCGAGTCCGACTCGCACTTGGCCGGTTTTTTTTAAGGGGCAAACGAGCACATGGGTCACCTGATGGTAAGTGACTACTGTCGCCCACGGACACCTGCAACTCGAGAACAAGTGCGTTTGCCTTTGAGGTGGAAGTACGCTCTCTTCTTGAAGGTTTATGTGTGTGTGTAACGAATGAACTCAAAAACTACTGGATCGTTTTTCAAAATTGGTTCACCCATTATCTATTTTATCCCAGTATTCACGGGAATGGAAACAGCTAGTACTTAATAAGAAAAGATTTGTAAATCTGACGAGGCACTAACTCTTTTGCCTCCATTCTAAAGTAAAATCTAACATTGATTGATGTAGGTATCTATCACATTAATTTTACATAAGTATTTGAAAGTTATTAATGAATCAATTGCAAATGATTGCACTACAGTCAAGACTTAAAGACAATTGAATGATGTAACAATAGAATTGACATTTGAAAATGCAAGCATTGTAGTAGCTTTTCAAGTGTATTAGTAATTTTATATTTAATCCCGTGAGGAGCCTCGTTTCTGTTCTTTAAATATCAAATTTAGTTTTTGAACCAATGAGATAGGTACATAATAATATGTATCACTAGCTCGACGGTGAAGGAAAACATCGTGAGGAAACCCGCAGGTCTCAGAATTAATTCTGAGACATGTGTAAACAGACCCGGTCCGGCGATGGGCTCACCACCTATCATGTTTAGGGGTCCAATATATCTCGTGAAATGTGGGTATATCCAGTAATAGAATACCTCTGCATGCCCCCTCGGAGATAAAAGGCGTGAGATTATATTATATTATTATTATTATTAGATAGGTATAGGCATAGAGTAACTTATATAAACGGGGTATAGGTACATACTAATAATACATTTAAAATTTTAAAAATGACTGTAAATATAACTTCTTACACTGACGTCGACCGGAAGTACCAAACTAGACTTAGGTACCTTAGGTAGTTTTGGATTTCGTTGCAAGTTCATTTAAAGTTTTTGGACCCATTGAACCACTATATATTTTCCATATTAATCCAAAATACCAGCGCAAATTATTTCAAAAACGAAATAATCCGAGACATTTCGGATTATGGACTGTATCCTGTTAAACATTATGTTAATTATTGCCTTTTACATCAAGAAAAAACTGTCTCCCATCACAAAGGCTATTCATTCCAGCTGCCGTTTAAGGGCAGACAAAGGTCCGGAGGGATAAACATCAGGATTCTGGCCGATCGTCAAATGTCGGCGAACGTCGGCGTAAGTCGGCAAATGCTGACGGCGATTGAGTGACGTTGATCGACAGCCGCGGCCGAGAATGTCGGCGAAGACAGACATGCTAATGACACTGTTTTCCATATAATAAGTCGCGTATTAACAAAATGGGGACGATTTGAATTTCACATTGAAATTGGAATGTCATTTTCGAATGGAATAGAATTGTTTGTAAATTTTTAGCTGTTGAATATTAAAATGCATTTTTCAATCAACGAGGAGTTTGGCTTGTACTTTTTAACTTTCAAAAGCTTCTTTCATTGTTAGGAATTGTTGATGATTTTGTTACGTCAGCTCTTAGCCAGAACTCCAGGAAGCGGTAGCAGCAGGAAGACCTACTCCAGTAGGTATTGGTTACATAAAGTGCGACGTAGAGAACACCAAGAGCAGAAGCATATTTTCGTCCGCTCAGAATAATCCGGTATGGTCTAGTGGCTAGGATACCTGGCTCTCACCCAGGAGGCTCGGGTTCGATTCCCGGTTCCGGAAGTTATATTTTTTTATATTATACTAATGTTTATTTTTAGAGCAAAGCAATCGAACCATTTTTAATTAGGTGTGTACTTATTACAGTGATTGGAAATATTTAAATTAAGCAAAACCAATTTAAATGTAAAAATTTTGGTCACCTAGACTTTTAAATATAATGTCAATTGTTAAGTTAATGAACGACTTACACACAAATAATGTATTTTAAATAAAAAAAAAGCTCGTATTGTTCGCAGCTAAGTACATTGTAACATTATAAATTATGAGACATAAATGCCAATAAAATTAAATTTATTGATTAAAATAATACCCTTTTAATAAACGTCATGGTCATTAGAAAGTTAAATTAAAATCTTGACACTTTATAATTAATTGATTTTATATGCAATGTCGCAATGAATAAAGTAGGTGAGCAATCGCAGGCAGTTACGACACCAATATAATGACATTATGACTCTAATTAGTTTTATAAATGAATTTATTATCTTCTATCAACTTTTTTACTTAGTGAATAGTGTCACGCACGATACATTTTAACGACAACAATGATATTAAGCTATTGCCTTTCAGCTATCTGATAAGATCTGGTCGGGAAATTACTTCGGAAGTAGATTAATTTTATTGGGAGCTTAGTTTGGCACAAGACAGTTTGCGAAGTTTATTTCAAACTTTCAAATAGTATACATAATAATAATAATAATAATATAATCTCACGCCTTTTTTTATCCCCGAGGGGGTAGGCCGAGGTATTCCATTACTGGATATACCCACATTTCACGACATATATTGGACCCCTAAACGTGATAGGTGGTGATTACCAAAAATTTAATATTGTAACGAAACCAGAAACATTAATTGAATGTTTGTACACAAATTAATTATTTTTGTGTTCTAATTCAGTTCTATTCTTTCAAAAAGTAATTTTCTTTCGAATTGTTCTTGTTTTATTTTTGTATATTTTTTACATTACATTGTACAATAAATGTTTATTGTAGGTATTGTACTGCATCCACACTATTATACAATACAATATAATTTAGAAATATTTATTTGATCTCATTACTTATGGTTTAGTAATCTTTAATCCTCAGGCACATAAAACATTTATTTGTAGAAATAATAACGAGTGATAAATATCGACACAAGTACAATTAAAACTTTAAAAAAATAGCTTGGGCCAGTTGCCCCCTATCAAGTCGGCAGATGGTAAAATGGCCCAGTATCAAGAAAACATTCGGGCCAGTCTACCACTAGCAATTTCAAAAAGGGGTAAACTCGCACGCAGACCAGTTTTGTAGCGTGCCAGTTGCCCCCACTAACTGTTACAAACTTGTTTTCTAGCTGCAGCAAAAAATTCCTTGTATTTTAATTCTTGGAACACTCCAACAAAAAACTGACAGTTCCCTGTCAATACAATCTACATAAAATAATCAGAGCTCGTCATTGCCGATGCATTTCAAACAGATAGACAGACTGAGGCAATTATACAGTAGTTATAAATCCCAACGTCTCTTTACCATATTTGAATTTAGAAACTTGGAGCATACACATGCGAATTTGAAGCTTACAATAAGTGCTTTAAAAGATATATTACTTTAAATTGATAGATGCATGAAGGGATTTAAATTTAGAATTTGCATGAGTGTGTAACGGACGATTGACGGGTATCAATACGCTATCAGGTTGCAGTCGGACGAATTCACGTCTGATGCATAGGAATTCAGGAATACATTTTGTACAAAGCAAATGGCAGTGTTTGAATCGGATCGTTTTCATCGTGAGCGTCTCTCACATAGGTATCGACTCGAGTACATAAAATGTACCTAGTATGGTATGCGACTGACCGCGTATGTGATTTTCCAGAATTAACAGTAGACGATATCTTTCCTCAATATATAAACTAAGGTCGTATGGTGTAGTCGTACAAAAGCAACATATAGACAGATTGATTTGAATTTATAATGTACTAGCGACCCGCCCCGGCTTCGCACGGGTGCAATGCTAATACTAAAACCTTCCTCTTGAATCACTCTATCTATTAAAAAAACTGCATCAAAAACTGTTGCGTAGTTTTAAAGATTTAAGCATACATAGGGACATAGGGACAGAGAATGCGACTTTGTTTTACACTATGTAGTGATAGTGATACAAGGAGTTGTTACAATCAAAAACGTTTAAAGAACTAGTTTCTGTTTTAGATTTTTTTCTTCCAAACTGTTTGGTCATCATGTATGCAGGAGTTAGTAGCAAAATTTTAAAGCTCCTTTCATAATCGCATGTAATAAAATCTTAGTTATACAAAGTTCGTATTCGAAGATGTTTTATTTAAGTATATTTTTTTATTCAAAGAAACCTTATTTTATCACTATAGGCATTATTGACATCATGGAAGCAATCACCAAGTAAATAAACAGAAATGAATCGTGAATCGACAACAACACGAGCGTGACGAAAATACTTGACCGACCATTGTTTTGCTACAAAATGCATCAATAAATAAAACAACCCCAGAAATTTATTTCCCATTGTATCAGGGCATAGAGTCAACGGCCAATAAGACCATGTCGTCTCTTATTATGTGCGCAGTGTTGATATTGGATTTGACGTGCGACGTCAAAAGTGACAGATTTATGAGCGAACACTATTCAAGGTCCTTGCATTATTATATTATGTCCAGTCCTTTTATTAAATCCGTTGACGTATTGTCGTTGGTGTATTAAGAATCGATAAATCACCATCGATTTCATTTTCCATAATATCATTTTCTTGCCTCGTAGCTTTAATGGAAATATTAGCTGTTAATGTCAATACCAATATTTTTTTCTGGATGCCAATCAAAGCGTTTCTTTTTCTGTATACTTAGTATTTTTTGTAAAATACTTTACGCAAAGTAATTTCTTAGTTATAACATAATAAATTTCAAGTTAATTAATTCACCTCAAACGAGCCGATAACCCGCGAGCCGGCTTTGCATGATTAATTTCCAGTTCGGACACGACACGAACGTTTAACTCTTTGAATAATCATATTTCTTTTACAAAAGTGTCGTATAAATTAAGCAAAAGCTAACAAAACTTTTTAATTATAGTTGTTAATAAAAGTGGATTTTTATTGCCTAGAATTGTTAGGTTATGCTGCCTTTTAATCTTGTCTTGTATTCACGAGTCTCAGGTTTCATCTGTGGCGGCGTCTTTGTGTTAAACTTTTGTGTTCCTTTCATTATGGTCGGAAAGAATTGTTATTCTATCTTTGAGGTGTGCCAGTCTTTTTGTTTGCTCTTCAACGTAATTTATTTGGACCCTTTTTGTTCTGTTTTGAGTAACGTATAATCCTCTCGCTGTCAAGTCTCGTTCTGATGGGGAATGAGATGCGGCTACTGTAATCTTTAGAGATCAGACATTTTTGTTTTGTTAGGTATTTTCTTGTGAATCTGTAGAATTTACACCTGTTGGTTCATTACGTTCGTATTTTTACCGGTTTATTTAATTGAATCTTTCGAATCCTGAATCGAACTTAACTTCCTCAATCAGTGTTGCTTTCCTGTTTCAATCTTATTACTTCGATTTAAAGCCATATAAAGGCAATTTGTAATTGACAGTTTATTTCCATAAATAATTATTTAAGAAAAAGAAATCGGTTCCAGATCAAGAGTTTTTATTATGTCATTACCTTTTTTCATCCTTAAATAACATTCAGGCACAACACAATTAATCATAAAATAAAAACCACCAATCAATTGTAACTATAACGTCTGATAAAAAAGTCTTACTGCATCCAATTATTTCTGAAACATTTATTTGCATCGATAATTGTGATTATTGTTCAATAATTCTCGACACGTTATGTGCTTTGAATGACAGTGCCTTTTCGAATGCCACTCCACAGCTTTTTTATTCCTTGTAATGTCTGACTCGAGCTACCGGTTTTAGCTTCTGATTGACGTCTGTCGGCTTCGCTTACCGACTTGCCAACTAAACTTTGCGTTTACGAAACCTTTTACCGCATAGTCTTACTGCGTATTTAGCTTTCAGACACCTGCAAATGTAAGTTGGTGTAGTTGACTGCGGGGCGCCGACTAACACGACTGGATCTTGAATATCATCCACTTATTCATTACTGGCTTCTATTCTGTTTGAATCATAATCAGGGCTTTCTTACGACGCCGTGAGATGATTTTGGGAGTTGTCTTGACGAAATTTGTTTAGTCATAGTACCTATTTGGTTATGGCTAAATTATTGTACACGTGAATTTTCTTATATAAATTTCTAATACATTTTTATGTGTATTTTAAGTTTAGAAACATAATTATGAATTGCTAATTTTAGAAATCAATTGACGTTTATTATTTAAATCCTAAAACATATTTTTTTGCAATATTTTACCTACTTCAAATACCAATATAAAACTGTCATAGTTAATATAAATTATACAATTTATTAACAAATTCGAAAAGCGGTATTTTTAAATCAGCAAATTATAATAAATTTAAATAAGTTTAATACGATATTAAATATGTATCCTTAACAGTTAATTACTATTTAAATTGAAGCATAAACATAATCCATTGCACTGATACATCTTCTAATACATTATTATCGTGTAATTGATTCATTTTGTTCTAGTTAGCGTTATGTTAAATTAATATTCACTTTGTATCATATAATATGTTTATCCGTCTAATATCTTAGAGGTCCACGAAGAGTGCAATAAAGATTATTATCTATTTATTTATTTAGGTGTTCTTAAGTTTTAATTTATATATAGATTTCGCCAATTTTTAAACATGTTTCAATGTTGTCTTTGATTACTTTTAAATAGTCAAAATATAAAAATAAAAAACATTAATGACTAAAACTTTTAGAAACCGTATATCACCCATAAGACTATGATCGTCAGGTCATATCAGTGCCTGTTTTATAACGGTCAGTTTTAGTTTGACAACTGTAACTTTAATTAGAAAGGATTACTATACAACCTTCGTGTAGTAATCCTTTCTAATTACAATAACACTCACTTCTCTTGCCTATCCTGTCATGACGACTGTAGCGTCCTGTAATTGTCTAATAAAATTTAGAACAGCAAAGTTTACCAAATCTACTACTTAACCCTCAGGCAGTTTAAATTTTGTATACGTTTTGAATCTTACTTCATTTATATACAGTTCAATATTTGGTGTTTGCTCTGTGCCCGCTGAAGTGTTAACTTAAGGGATGTACTGTGCCCCAATCTTCTTTTATGCGAATGTGATCTTTACGTAACTAGCCTAGCAATTACCGGTTCTACGATAGATGTGTCCAGTCCATTTCCACTTCAGTTGCTTATTCGTTGAGCACTTTAGATTATACCCACCAATGTAATGCCACAGGCAGCTGAATTTGAGATAATCACCAGACATCACAATTGAAGCGGATATCAATCAAACAAACAAGCCCGCAGGCTTCGCATCCGCAATTTGGTAGACAAAAGAGATCTGGCTGTAGGTTTTGACGGAATTTATTAACAGAATTACTCAAAGACAATGAGGAATATTAAGAAGCGGCGAAGACAAATTGTCCAAGCTATTGTAAATAAACAAGAGGCTGTGAGGGGAATGAATTATCCGGCAGAGTAAAGAGGAGAAAGCGAATGGCTTGAGAAATAAGGCGATAAGAAAATACGTAAGCAATACGATCTTGTACTATGAATAGTCAATCGAATATGACCATGAGGAAAAATTACTACCCAACATCATTTCTGCAAGATAATCTCATTAAGAAGAATTTATTATGAGAATGACTACAGTGAAAGCTTCGTTGGAACTGGAGTCTGATCACAATTCCATTGACTTTGAAGTTTTATAAATTCTAATTAAAGATTAGAAAGTTAAAAGTTATTTTTTGCTGTTTTGTAAAATAAAAAAAAAGTGTTTTGTGATAATTTAAATGATTAATAATCATAACTTATCACTAGATCGATGTTGACGAGAAACATTGTAAGGAAACCCGCAGGTTCTAGAACTAATGCAAAAGGCATGTGTAACAGCACCCCGGCGATGTGCTCACCACCTATCGCGTTAAGGGGTGCACAAAATATACTGGTGAAAAGTGGGTATTTCCAGCAATGCAATACTTCAAGGTTTGAGCATACCTATGTGTTTTAATTAATCTTATTTTATTAGTAGGTTTTATGAGATTACAATCTTCATAGACGAGTTTAGAATGCCCTGTTATTAGACTATTGACGTTTATAAGTGTACCTATTGTACCAACAGAAAATAAATGATTTTTAACTTTGATTGCAACAAACCTTCGAACCAATCCCGAAAAATCTAAAACAACTGAAAAATAGAAAGAAACAAGAGCTGATTAATTTCCAGATAAAGAAATACGTATCTATCATGAGCTTATAACTTGCGCCGTAGCTTCAGAGACCGCTGAACACCGATCGTTCATACTTGATGGATGGTAATGAATAGCACTTTTATGCGGAGGTGAGCGCCGCTGAAGGGGATTGATTGAGAAACCGCGCCGTTTAATTTGGAAAGTAAACTTGAGCATTTAATTTGGAGTCATTAATTTTACTTCTGAGAGTCGGAACAGACTTAGATTAATAATTCCATTTCCGAATGTAAGATTAATCGCCGTAAAATTGAAATTTTAAAGTTCGAACCCGTTAAATTTAAATTATGGCCTACTCACATTTACTCAAGTTGCAGAACGTCGAACGCGTGTGTGAATTGGAAGCAAGGATGGAGGGAGTATTAAAATAGGCCAAGCTTTATACTACCAGTTGAAGAGTACATGGGCAAAACAAGAAATGTCACAAAAACAAAAAGTTGTGTAATTAACATTTTAATTTTTCAAAGGTTATTTTTAAGTGTCACTTAAAATTATTAACTAGTAATAGGAACTTTAGTTTACCTTATAAAGTCTTATTTTCAGGAAGATAAAATATTAAAATGTTTTTTTTTTATTTTTTTATAAATTTTGACATATTGGACATTCCTTCTTATGTTCCGTTACACTATGGACCTTCCCTGTTTTGTTCCAGTATACAGTTTTGAGACTTAAGTAATACATCTGACTATACTTGTTTTTACGCTTTTTGTGTAATGCCAAATAAAAATACGAGGGAAAATGAAAATATTGCCATCAAAACTTAACTTTTTGAATTTTAGTGACATTCCTGGTTCTGCACCTGTACCTACCCTTCAGTTTAAGCAGTTTAGGCATAGAATACAGGGCCAGTTCAAAGTCTAGTGACAAGCTTAGCGTGCTCTTGACTGTACCCTGCTAGAGGAAAATATTCGAAATTACTGGGAACCGAATTGAAATAAATAAGGTATAACAATTATTTTACACTTAACGATTTATCAATGTCAAATAGGTAGGTAATTTTCCTTATAAATCATTCATTTAAGTGGAGTAGACCATTTTTTCATATTTTTTTGGTGTACATTATAGAATTGTTACTTACTTATTTATATAAAATTTCGTCAAAGATAAGCGATAAAATAATATTGAAATTTATTTCTATATAATTTATTCATTGTGGTTATACTTAAAGCACTCAACATTATATTTCCAAGTGTCTAACTGCCAATCTTAGCAACATTATGGCACTAAAAACATTTCCCCACGATGAAAGACATATTGACTCTAACACTCCCAAATCATCAGTCAAGCAATCAAGACGAGAATACATTCACCAGACGCATTAGCAACACATCAGAGAACAAAGACGGAGATAGCTACGACGCTAATTATTCATCATTAGCAGATCGCCGGCGGATGATGCATGGCTGGCCATTCATCAGCCGGCTTTTGTTTTTGGATCCTAAATAGGACAGGATTGGGCAACACGCAGAAATGTCAGTCTGCAGCTTTGGATGAGTCGAAAGAAGGCTTGGATTTAATATTGAATTGCTAAAGAATGGTAGCTGGTTTGTAAAATTGTGTTGGTTTATCATTTTAAAAGTGTCTGTGTGGATTGCTGACTCAATAGATTTTCATCTATTTGTGTAACTGAGGTTACAAAAATCTAGTCCAAATTTTGCTTCAAACAACAATGTCTTACCATAAAATATAAGCTTATATAATTTTTTATTTCAATTTATGTAAAAAGTGGGCTAAAAATCTTTTTGACATTGCTGTCATAACTTTTTTAGCTATTATATAGTCTACTGGTGTTTGAAACAGAAATTTTAATAAAACTACATTTTAGTGCGCTAGCTATTTATTTTCGTATTAGTTTTTATCTCTTTTGCTCAAAATTCTAAATCATTCATTAAATATTTTTTTTCGAATTCGAATTTCGAATTCGCTCATGTCCGCTGTCAACTTATTAAGAATACGACTGGAGATAGGCCTAGCCTTAATGATTAACTACAAAAACTCGCAAGGCAGCTCGTTACAAGTTACCCTCATCAGGAATTGTCAAATTAATTGACAGCTCGTTCAACTGACAGCGTTGGGCGGTTAAATTAAAATAAAATTAATTATACAATCAATCAAACGACATGTCATGGCCGCAAAGGTGTTGCTTTTCGCGCGCCTAAATGCCAATCAAAGTACAAAATGCTCACCCAGCCGACGCGCGCTCCTCTTGAAAAGGGCCTTCTATTACAAATTGTACTTCACAAATATCGACTCAGTTTAACGAATATTAAAGTTCAATATCATTAGATTGTGTCAGTACAGATAAGACTGTTTCAGTGTCTCGCTTGTCAGTAGTTTAACAACACGATTCGCTACAGTTTAATGGAGTCTCAATAAAGTGAACTCACTCAAGGTGAGAACGGGCGAGTCAAAAGCCGCATTTTGTGAGGAGAAATTTTTATGTGCGCCCGTCATTTCACGCACGTTTAACTTCAATTCGCGCATTTCTTGTCTTTTACAGAGAGCGTTTTAATTTTCTCACAGGAATCGGTCTCGGATTTATGGGGCACATGTTTAATGTCGACCGTCGTAAAATTTACGATACCGAAACAGAAAAGAAAAAGGGGATTGAGAAATAAAACTGTTCTCGTATTCAAAATAGCGTAATATATTTTATCGGCAACGTTTATGATGTAAAAATTTATGGTAGATTCATTTTCTTTAATATAATAAATAGTAAATCATGTTCCGGAGGTGGATTTAGCAGCTTTACAGCTTGCTCCAGACTAAGGACACGGCTTCCTGTGTTACGTACGTAATTTTGGAACAAATAATCGTTCATTTAATTTATACTTCAAAGTAATCTCAAAATATTATGGTGCTCTAATTTGAACGTGTCAAAAGCAATTTTAATATCGAAAAATATCTAACAGTAGAAAATAGTACTGTAGTAGAAGTTCACAATAAACAATGTAATTTACTTGTCTGAAAGAAAATAATGACGCTCAACGAAACTACAAAAGAATAAATACATATTATTCCTCAAATCAGTGTCCAGATTCGTCTCTTGCGAACCATTTAAAAAAAACTCCAATTTTAAATGGAAACATCTAAAAACTGCGATCCGGATTCCATTGCCGGCGAGTTGAATCCATTATTCATCGATACCGCTTTCTTGCGGCTCGATTCGGCGCGGCATCGCTTCATTGGAATCGATTAAATCGATTTACACTAGTTAACCATCGATAAAGTCGCCGCCCCGTCGGCTTATAAGCCCAATTTGTTCCCCGTAGTTGCGGAAACAATCGAATACGATTTAAGCCGTTGTCGGTCTGTTTTTTTTGCTCTTTATGTTGCCTCGCGGACTATAAAATACTTTTTAATTGGATCTTCTAAGCGATTGTATTTTTATTTTACACCTAATTCATTTTATGTCGGTACCTATTTCTGTAATTAAAAGTAGAGATACTGAAATCTGACGATACCTATACAGGAAGCCAAAATGTTTTTATTTTATAGAATTTTATTATCTCCTTTACTTACAGTTGAACGAATCGTAGTAATTGTCAATGTCTGTATCAGAATATAGTAGAGGATTGCAATATTGAATCCAAACACATAGCATAACATGATAAACCTTCTTAAGTCTTATTTATTGATGGCTAAAATTATAAGAAATGCAGTTACTTGAATCGATCCTAGGGCCACATACAAACCCTGACAATTTAGCTATGTAATTAAGTTTTTTACCGATCGGCATTCTTTAATTCACGTCTGAGCTTTTTAAAGCGCTATAGAAATGACAGCTGATAGCTGGCATAAGACGCACGATTCTGCGACGTGTGCTCTTCTCGTTCGATCAAGACGTCGCAAGTTCCAAACCGCGCTATCGAAGTGTTCACACGAGTTTGTATAAATACAAATGTCCAACATCAACCGCCCCCGGCCCCCAATAACAATCACCTCACCTAAAGGAAGATCTTGGCTTTTCAGGATGGAGGACATTCCAACATCGCTACTAATCTTGAACCTACCAAAGACCTCTGATCGTGGTCTCTGATAGCCGCCATTAAAGTTATATTTGTTTGTAGCTCCTTTAAAGACCAACTGAGTAGGGCACAATTATTTTACTCGTAAAGAGTTATAGCTTGAAATGTCTATTCCGACTTCAGAACTATTTGCTGCCCGACGGCAAAGCCAAAAGGAAGGGTTGTGTTTTTAACAGGCTTTGTATGTATGTTTGCATTTACGTAAGTACCACCGTAGTGCCTTGTACTAATTTTGATGGATGAGGTGTCAATAAATTTGTTTATGTTCTGAGTGATATATAAGCTATTTTTCCGTGGTGGGCTGGTCGGGGTAGTTTCACTTATTTACTTCCCCTTGTATTAGGATTTAACATCACACTGTATTAAGAGGTACTCCTAGCACAGATTACTAAATAGTTACCTCCTAGTTCTTCCCCGTAGTATTAGAACTACCACCAATACTATAACAAAGGGTGGATATTTTTCTTAGTTTGACTACCCGGAACTGCATTCCTCGTGGTCAAATTAGTTTGACCATTAAGTTTGACAACGAGGAAGAACCTACAGTTTATTAAAATGTATCCTACCCTCTTTAGTTGTGTTGCCAACTAATATAATTATGTAGGGGTACCTAGCCTATTAAAGGAAGCCAGATCCGATCACTGATCACACTCGATCTCGATCTCCACACGTCTTTCATTTCTGCAATCCTCATCGCCCTCGAGCACGTGGCGGTCACTATCGCTGCCGCTAAAAATATTTCGAATCTAAGCCATTTCAGATACGATAAGGTGGCTTGGAAAGTTCTGAAGGCTAGGCAGGCAGGTCTTGTTTCATTTGATGATTTTAGGTGAACGGAAAGTATCTTCGACAAATGGAAGTATCCTGTAGGTTTTGATTTACTTGCGAGTGTCCAAGTACGCGGTATGTGGCCGTATGTTTTGATTGCGTTGACTTCTAAGAGTATTTTTTTACAATTCCAGTGACTTAAGCATTTGATATTAATTTCAAACCCTAACGCTTTTTTGAAGAAAAGAGTCTTGACAGACAGACAGGCGGACAACAAAGTGTTATTTTTTAAAGGTTTCGTTTTCTTTTCGAGGAACGGAACCCTAAAAATGTAAGTGACTCAGTGCAGATAGGTAGTATTTTTTGTATAATTCGATTTTTTAAACTATCTAGCCAAAAGTTAGGTTATAACGTTGACTAAAACAAGTACTGAAACCAAATATTCGACACACTTCTCGAAAGCCGCGTTCTCATCGAGCAACCTAACAAAAACTAAATCATTATAAAGCAAAACAAAACACGAGTTCGCAACACAAATATCAACTATTTAACCACCGTTTAATTCAGCCTCGTGACTTGAACAGTCGTTGTGAAATGTGCAATAAATCAGAGTTTAATCAAGCCAATT
This sequence comes from Ethmia dodecea, assembly GCA_963855545.1. Taxonomy (NCBI): domain Eukaryota; kingdom Metazoa; phylum Arthropoda; class Insecta; order Lepidoptera; family Depressariidae; genus Ethmia; species Ethmia dodecea. Next base: position 664,369 of record OY979444.1, read on the forward strand.
GTTAATAGCATCATTATTAGCTGTCAATTAACGTGTTTCATAAGCGGCCCGCATCCAATTAATTATTGTTAACCATCAACGGTTCGGTTTTTGTTGCGAACGTCAGAAATCATTTGCATTGAATACAGTTCACAATGTCAGTTACAATGAGTGACCGTGATTGAGTTTACATTGTTTGGTTTGACAACTGAACATCTATTTATTTATTAGTTTATAAATAAGGTATACTGTTTCTCTTAGCGTTACTGTAGTTTGATGTTTTATGTCAAACAGTTCGATCGCTAAAACAAAGTGCATTCAGTTTTTAGAATTCGTTATTTTATTTGAAACGAATACTTAGCTTTATCTATGTAAAACAAGTTTCGAAAATATTAGCTTTTGCTCTTGCTCCTTGTCAGTTAAATGACTATTAGAGAACCTGCTTTTAGAGGAACCACAGATTCCTCTTCCAGATCTTGTAGTTTTTTTTTTCAGGGTTTCGTTCCTCAAAAGGAACAAAGAATCCTTATAAGATCACTTTGTTGTCCGTTTGTCTGTCTGTATGTCATGACCCTTTTTTTCCGGGAACTCGTGGAGGTATGCAATTTAAATTAATATCGAATAGTCAGGTCTACAATCCCTTGAAGAGAAAATCTACAACTTCTAGGTCAATGCAATCTATATATACATAGAATGATAAACTGACTAACTGATTAGTGATATATCAACGCACAATCTAATCCGCTGGGTCTAGAGACTTGAAATTTTGCATATAGATAGCTTATACAGTGTAGGCATCCACTGAGAAACGATTTTGAAAAATTCAACTCCTGAGTCACATACAAAAGCTAGTCATAAGATATACCTAACTTGTACCAGATCTAAAGACTGCATTTACCAAGATTGAAGTCAAACAGCTATTAATGTAGTTTAAAAAAAGATCACTTTGAACGACCAGGATAGGTATGTATTAAGATAACTAACAGCTTTTTACAAATGTATGCTACTGCATGTTCAATACATCAACGCCAGTAACATTACTTCTTACTATTGATATATCGTTCGAAGCTACACAGAAGGTCTTACATACTTGTTATACGACCTACTTAAACATATAAAACCTTTTCCCCGCAATTTGCGACCAAGTAGTCACGCACGAGCAACACTTCGACTTTGCGTAACCCAAAAAATCTCCAACTCAACCCATTACCTCTCACTTAACACGTTCATAAAAGGCGGCGTAACGTGCCACGGCAGCGGCCGGCGTGACAGTTGACAGCTCGCGTGACAACCAACGTGACAGATTGCGGCCGCGCGCGGATTATGTCACATTATAGTGTAATAAGAGAGATAATAAAAGCTTCTGACTTCTGACGACACAATACTGACGTCTGTAATTATAAGTTGAAATAAATGTCCTTCTCCTTGTCTTACAGTTATGTAGATTGTGAGAGACATCACTAGAAGTGTAAAAGTTATAGTGATGTTGTCAGAACTAGTTTAAAATCGGACCAATCTGAAAGCACCAGCTTTCAAATAAGAAAAGAATCATCATAATCGATTCACCCAGTCGAAAGTAATGATGTAACAAACATAACAAAAAAGTCAAAGTCAAAGTCAAAATATTTTATTCAAAATAGGAACTTACAAGTCCACTTATTGAACGTCATTTCAACTCCACCGCTTCAGCATGTATGGTTGAGGAGAAGAAGCGGGGCAAGAAACTCCTCAACACAATATTCTTTTAATCAATTGTTACTTAATACTAAATTTGGTTACATAGTTTCGTTTGTTTTTCGCTATCGTATTGCGCTGGACTGGAGGAAATCTGTTCCAAGCATCATTGTCATTTATATAATCGTCTAGTTTGTAGTATGCCATTTTACAAAGTACATGTTTAACATGAGTTTTGAACACAGTTTCAGGCAATTTCAAAATATCTTCTGGTATTTTATTATAAAAGCGTATGCAAAGCCCCACAAAGGAATTATTAATTTTACCAAATCGTGACTGAGGTTGCTCTAGTTTATTTTTATTCCTAAGATTACAATTATGCCTGTCACAGTTTTTAGTATACAAATATTTTGGAAATTTACACGGAAACGGGAATAAACAAAACCTGTCAGGCAAAGCTGGCATGAAAATAAAATATTCAATGGTAGCTTGTATCTGACATAAAACACAAAAGTGTCTACGTACACGCATCGCCTAAACAGAATTAATGAGTGACCACAAAGAGACAGTGACGGGCCCGGACGTGGTGTTGTCAGGCGATAAATCAACGCGGCTAGCTCTGATAGCGTCAGACGGTTGAATGGTTACACAGTTCACAATAATGGGACAATTTGTGGAGTTCACAGCGTATTGGTTGACGTTGATGGATTAAAAAAGTTGGTAGGACCTTCTAATTTTGCTAATGCTTGTCGGAAAGTTGTAGATGATCTTCCAGATACGATGTTTTCCGTAATCATGCTAATCCTTCTAATATTAACGCGAAAGTTTGTGAGGATTGACGGATGAATGGATATTTCTTACTCTTTCATGCTATACGTAATATAGAAATCACAGAGTTTTAGTTTTCCATAGTTAGTATAATTATTAATCACCTGCACAAACGAAGTTTCGGTAGCGCCTTATCTAATAGGTGGTGGAAAGGATAAGTTAGAGATATAAACAAAACAATAGATAAAAAAGGTAAAAAAACACAATTAACAGACTGGCAAATTGTAAAGCGTGAAGTCCAAAGCAAGGACAAAGAAAAAAATACTATAATTAGAAGTAACACCCCCAGATATACGATGCAAAAGGTTGGCTCGCATAAAAAGCTATCCTAAAAAGCCGCGATAATAATCTTCATCGAGTTTCCAGTTTCACGGATTACACTGTCCCCAAAAAAAGGGAAAAAATCCTCGTAAAGCTGCCGGCACCGAGGTGGGCGCAGCGATGCGTCATAATTTTGACAGGTTGTCTGACAAGTCGCTTGACAGGTCGCCTGACAGCGCGGCGGCGCTCACACTGACTTGGATTATACGCCTTGATGGATTAATTTGTATATCAAGGGTATCAGAATTCATTTTATTAGAGCACACACAAAGATTATAATCAAAATAGTTTTATAATGAGGCAACGGTTCCGAAATGATTTATTATATAGATATTTTTATGTCAATGAATAATCTTTTTGATTGTTTATCGGATGTGTGGGATGATTTTTATTTATGTTATCGAGAATTAATGTCTATAAATTTAATGTAATCTCTATAGCATCAGATAATAACAAAAATGATATAGTTTATTGATATTAGTTATTTATTTATTGGGGTCATTCATTATGCAGTTAAAAAATATATATATTGGTACTTGACGTTGACGTCTGTCTGGCAAAACCTTCCGTATTTCTAAATTATTACCAAAATTATTTCCCGGTCTCGTCTGCTCCCCAAAAGTGAGCAGACGTTAGACGAGCATACAGAACACGCGCCCCCGTGTAGGCGGCGTGTTCTGTTTGCAAAAAAAAAAGCTGCAAATCACTTTAAAATCTGGTGTTTGTTTCAGGTAAGCTGACATTGCTGTTATCCGGCCGACACCTAGGCAACCCGTCGCGCCTGCGCCAACCACGGCCAGGCGTCAGCCGGTCCCCGGCAACGCGTCAACGAGCCCACGGCAACGCGTCAACAGCGTGGATAATATTTACTATCTTAGTAAATATTGTCCACGCTGTCTTATTGTTAGTGTAGGGATCTGGTGGATGATTTGGCCTGACGCCCTTTACCTAATTTCATGTCTTTGGCTGCCGGCTCCGATGCTGCCAGTCAACTAGTGCGATGTGACCAGTGCCCGCAGCCCCGTTTTTTCCGGGGAAACAGGGGTCTCCGTATCCACATATCGAAAAAACATCGCGTTCCTGTACGGATAGATAACGGTGACCCCTCTTCCCCCAATAACAACCTTGACCCTGTTCCCAGTAACGATTTTTGGAAAACTATCGGCAACCTAAAAAACAGTATTCCGGTTGTGAAACGCATCCCCCGTGGGGCGCGTATATCAGTAGCTACATCTCTGAATGTAGCCATACAAAAAGTCTTGAATCAAAATTCCAAAGAAAGCTGGGAAGAGTTACTCACTTTCGCATATCGCGTCCTTTACGCAAAAAAAGTTGATGGCTCAAGCGGCACCCTCACGCAGATTATTAGGAATAACTGTCTACACCCAAATTCGAACCCTTCTCTAAATTCCCACCGAATTCCGCGTTCTCATGGCCAATCTAAATTACACAAAAAAGTTGAATCAAAAGTTAATGACGGCGATTTAAAGGGGGCCGCTCAGCTTCTCTTTTCCAATGACACTGTAGCACCTGACACAGCGGAAACTCTCTCGGCTTTACAGTCCAAGCATCCGCAGCCTGCAGCAACACTTCGCCTCCCTGATCCGCCAGAGCCTTCTGATCCGGCAGCTCGGGCTTCGCCAGAGGATGTGCTGACTGCGATTATGTCCTTTAAGAGTGGCTCTGCCGGCGGGCTGGACGGCCTTTCCCCCCAACACTACAAGGATCTCGTATCCGGTGTTACGGGAGAGGCCGGCAGAGCACTCCTGACAAGCTTGGCGTCCCTGGCGAACCTCATGCTGTCTGGTCAGGTTTCCTCCGAAGTCACGGACATCCTATACGGCGCAAATCTTGTCGCATTGAAAAAAAAAGACGGAGGGATAAGGCCAATCGCGGTGGGCTGCACCATCAGGAGAATTGTTTCCAAAATTTGCTGGAAAAACATCCTTCCCAATGTTTCGTCCCTATTTGAACCTATTCAACTGGGGTTCGGAACCAAGGGAGGATGCGAAGCAGCAGTACACGCAGCCCGGACGTACGTCCTCAATGATGGTGGTGAAGTTTTGTTGAAGGTGGACGTCAAAAATGCTTTCAACTCAGTGGACCGGGGCGCCCTGTTGTCACAAATAAAAGAAAAGACCCCACAAATTTACAAATATCTTTGGCAATGCTATTCTAAGCCCACTAAATTAATTCACAAAAACCATTTATTGAATTCGGCTGTAGGTTGCCAACAGGGCGACCCGCTTGGCCCAGCTATCTTTAGCCTCGCCATCCACCCTATAATTTCAGAACTAAATTCAAAATTTAATATTTGGTATCTTGACGACGGAACCCTAGGAGGCGAAGCATCCGCGGTCCTTAGTGACCTCCGTTCACTAATGGATAGTTTTCGTTTAATCGGTTTAGATTTAAATTTTTCAAAATGCGAGCTTTTTGTTTCGGCGTCAGTACCGTCTGACATAAAATCTAACATCATAACGCAGTTCAATAATTTAGCCCCAAATATAAAAATTCTCGGAAATGAATCCCTTCGTCTCCTAGGAGCCCCGATTCTCGATGAATCTTTCTCGAGTTTTGTTCAGGAGCAAATTTCTAAATTTAACGACTGCTCGGACAGACTCCTCGAAATTAACCCGCATATGGCTCTGTCCATAATACGGTCTTGCCTGTTTGTCCCGAAATTGACATATGTCCTCCGCTGCTCCCATTTTTGGAAGTTTGATAGTTTATTAGATAGTCTGGACCTTTCTTTACAAAAATATCTCTCCCAAATTCTAAATAGCCCTTTAGAGGGGCGAGCCTGGGACCAAGCCACCCTCCCAGTAAGACTTGGTGGACTGGGGGTTCGCAAAATTTCCAGTATTTCCCTACCGGCGTTTCTGTCCTCTGCTCATAGTGCGTACAACCTCCACGGAAGCATAATATGCCCCTCTCTGGGTATCGTGGAGTTGTCGTACTTGACGGAGGCTAGAGATGCATGGCTGAGAGCATGTCCGGGTGTTAGTCTGCCGTCCAGTCCGCTTTGTCAGAAGCACTGGGACGGGCCGCTCTGCGAGTTGGTGCTTAAGAATCTAACGGATTCATGCACCAGCACCTCGGAGCGTGCTCGTCTCCTCGCAGTGTCTCAAAAAGAATCGGGACATTGGCTGCGGGCATTGCCTTCTGCTACCGTTGGTACTCTATTGGATAGACAGACACTTTCCCTCGCTGTCTGTCTTCGATTGGGCGTCGGGGCAAACCACCCCCATAGATGCCAGTGTGGGGAGCCTGTCGATCGACTCGGACACCACGGCCTCTCTTGCGCACGTAGCGCCGGCCGCCTGTCGCGCCATGCATGCCTCAACGACATCATCCGCAGGGCTCTCACCACTGCTGGTATCCCAGCTATTCTTGAGCCTAACGGCATCACACGAATAGGTGGCGGGAGGCCTGATGGTATGACTGTCGGGCCATGGAGACATGGCAGGTCGCTGGTGTGGGATGCCACATGTGCCGACACATTGGCCCCATCCCACATCGATGCCACCTCTGTGGGCGCTGGCGCGGCGGCTGCGGCCGCTGAACGCCTGAAGCGGCGCAAATATGCCGACCTCAATGAGGGCTACATATTTGTGCCGTTTGGGGTGGAGACCATGGGACCGTGGGGTCCGGGGGCCCGGCAGCTCCTCAAAGAGCTGTCAGTGCGTTTGGTCGAGGCTTCAGGTGACCAGAGGGCTGGCAGCTATCTCTGTCAAAGGATCAGCCTAGCTATCCAGAGAGGGAATGCTGCCAGTCTTCTGGGCACTGTCCCACATGGTTCCTCTTTGGAGGACATTTTTTATCTGTAATTATTGTAAATCAATGTATATTTTCTTTGTAAATAAATGTATATTTCCTAGTATATATTGGTACTTACTTTATTTTATTTATATGAATATTTTTACCTTAAATTAAAGTCACTCCCCCTCCCACTATTCCCACCTCCTAAGGCCGGCAACGTAGTTGTGACTCTTGAGTTGCAGGTGTCCATGGGCGACGTCTGCTCGTTTGCCCCCTTTTTCTTATAAAAAAAAAATTATAGCAAAATTAAATGCTATTGTTTACTCAGGTTTATTACACCCACATTTTAATTTACATTTTGGATCCATAAACTTGACAGTTTGTAAGCCCACCGCCGGAATCGAAATCCTATAGGTACATGATTCAGAATCAATTCTGAGAGTAATGTTTTCGGAAAAATCATTGTCACATCATCACTTCGAAAACTACTAAGTAAATGTTAATTTTAGATATTAAAATAATAAACACAAATAGATATTATACATCAGACCCAATTAACTACTTAAATGCCAATATAGAAAAAAAATAAAGCTTCAATTCAATTATTAGTATTTGAATAAATAACCAACTTCCACCAGACAAAGTTCCCAACTCAATCCAATCAAATCTCAACCAAAATGAACTACGAACACCATTTTTCCGCGTCCCAGCGGGCTAGATCCGCGCCTGTCAACGTGACACGTCCCGAACGTCGGCCCGCGTGACACGCCGTGACATCGCCTGTCCCGCCAACATGCGTCGCTGTCACGTGATCCGCGAATTCGGGACCGAGTGTAAATTATTCGGCTCCGCGTGCAAACGAGGCCTGTTAATTGGCGCCATTTATTAAGGCGGGGTACAAACCCAAATTAGTGTATTTATATTTGGTGACACTAATAATTTACACGGAATTTCTGTCTAATTTACATACATAAATGTCCGCGGTATAATTTATAAAGGACAGGTGGGCTGTAAATATAATTGAGTGCCTATTTAGCTGGGATGTAGTCTCAATGTTGTCGGTGAAAGGCCCGTATGACTTAGCCGGGGATTAAGATTATTACCGCCATCTTTGTTTGTAGATGTAGGTAGTTGGAATTGAAGCTAGAAAGTTTAATTATTAAAAAAATATATCAATGAAAATCTTATTTTCCTGGTAGTAACATGGGCTATAAATTTTTCAACGGGAACGAGAGTAACGCTAATGAAATCGCCTGGAACAGCTTTTTTTTGAACTTAGAAGCTCGAACTTCCTTCCAACCGATTGTTCCATGAAACCATGAGATTAACGGACTCGACGCTATTAATCATAGTTACTATTGTAAACCATATTTACTAGTAATACATGAGATTAAAAAGAGCTGCCCTTGAGTTACTTGCTGGTTCTTCTCGGGGTACTGCATTTGGAACCAGCAACTCGTGTAGAGATGGCCTGTTCTTTACATTTAGCCAATGTTCATGGACGAGTGCCTTGCTGACTATTGTCATTTCTAAGTGTACCTTTTGTACCTACAGAAATAAATGATTTTATCCATCACTCTTCAAAATTCTTCACGTGGAGCTGTGGTCCCGTTGCATGACGCCGCTCGGCTGTCAGCCAGAATGAGTGATGGCGTGCCGCGGCGACGTTAGCACCTGATTTATTACTTCCGAGCCCCCTCTCTCCCCTCCATTGCCGTGTACAGACAGCAGGCTCCTGTTTCTGGAATTTTCTGGAAAAAGCAAAATATCAGCTGTTCGGTTTCATTGTTTCCTTTGGTTGTTGGTTAAGTCTTTAAGTTACTGCTAATGTGTAATTTAGTGTTCACAATGTGCTAATCTTAACATTATTGCTCATATCTCTGCTGTTTACATTTAGACAATCTTTTGTTTACATTTAGTCAATCTTCTGTTTACATTTAGACAATCTTCTATTTACATTTAGTCAATCTTCATAAACGAGTTTAGAGTTCTTTGTTATTAGACTACTAGCTGTTCGGTGTGGCTTAACCCGCGTTGTTTCCGTTGCCATGGGAATACGGAGATAAAATATAACCTATGTTACTCCGGGATATCTTAGCATACTAATAGTGAAAGAATTTTAAAAATCGGTAAATTACTTTTTGAATTTATTCGTTACAAACATGGAAAAATACAAATTATTCCTCTTTATAATTTCCTTTCAAAAATCTTTATTTTCTGTAGGTAAACGAACACGTCAATCTACACTAATAATTATTTTAGTCTTAGATAAAAGCAAAAGAGGAAGATACGGTACCGGCGCCTCGCGCGTGGATCCTTTAAATTAGGTGCAAGTAGCGTAATTCGTTGCAGTCAACTCGTTCGCGCTTGTGCCCGAGTACGTCTTTCTATCTCTTTTTTTATTTGCGCGTGTAGTTGTATGTAGTCCAAATGTCAACGATGATTTCTATGACTATACCGTATCTTCCTCTTTTGCTTTTATCTAAGATTTTAGTGTAGATTGACGTGTTCGAAAATAAATGATTTTTGAATATTATCGTAGCATATATTTAAATAGGTACTAAGATTCAATAAAAAATGATTTTTGAATTTTATCGTAGTGTATATTTTAGTACTTTTTAATATCTTATAATAGACTTTTTTGACTATGACTTTATAAGCGATCCGGGATGAAAAATAGATAAGATTACGTCCTTTTTCAACATGTTAACTATTTCTCTGTCATATTTCACAATCTTATTAAGTGATTTAATTTGTAAAAAAATTTACATGAACACAGACTGATGCACAGATGGAACAACTTTTTCATTTATGTTTTTTACTAAACCTTAATAATGATGCTCTTTCCTTTATTCTCAATAGGTTTATAATATACCCATTTATTTGCGTCTCAATATAGGTAGTACACCTTTTTGCGTGGTACCATGTCATGTATCGTGACATATTACAATTAAGTTTGTGCAGTAACATTTTATTTACATAATTCACTAATGTATTATATTCTCTAAATTATTATGACATTCAGTGCGTTTTGCACTGTCCGTACACTTTTTACTCAGGTGTGCAGACAGCACAACATGTTAGAAGTCGTGTATTGTGTCGTTCTTGTACACGCTTGTTACTATTGTGCACTTAATACCAGCTGAGTGCTGTTGTGGCCCTGAATATTTAACTACGATTAGACGGCACAGAGTAAAAGACTTTGTATATTTAACGGCATACCATTTTAGTGCATTTAAACTATAAAATTCTTACCCATGAATTTAATTTTAATAAGAATTAAATTACCCACATCTACAGATTATGTTATAATCTTCAATGGTAAAATAATAGAATGATTATAAAATGTCATAATTTGGACATCAACTTCTCAATAACAAGAACAAGCAGTCAAAAAACCAGTATTAAATTTAACCATACCATAAGCACGTTTAATCTTAACCTGTCAAAGAACACCACCAAACTCCCCGTAAACGTCGCTGCGTGCAATCTACCACCACGTATATCACTCACTTTTATGAATTGTAAATTTTACGTTATGCAGTCTTTAGTGGGCCATATTTCAACTTGTATTAATGCCCGCCCGCAGCCACAGGGTTGGCTCTAACCCTTTCTGAATAAATTGTCTTTGCTTTTCGTTATTAAAATTTAAATATGTAAAAGTTTGATTTTTTCTTTACTAAGCGCTGGAGTGCTAATCACATAATATTCGCATTTTAACATTAAAATGACTTACAATATTCATCATCATTTATTCCTTGAACTAGCGACCCGCCCCGGCTTCGCACGAGTGCAATGCTGATGCTAAAACTATCCTCTTGAAACACTCTATCTATTAAAAAAAACGCATCAAAATCCGTTGCGTAGTTTCAAAGATCTAAGCATACATAGGGATAGGACAGACAGACAGCTGGAAGCGACTTTGTGTTATACTATGTAGTGATCGCGAAATACATTGTGTTGAAAACATATAAAATATAGTAACATTATGTAATCACTTAGAAGAAATAAAATTATTATTACTAACATACAACGTCATGCAAAAAAAATATGTCATATTGTAAAGTTCATCAAATTAAAGGTCAAAATGAGTGAAATGTATTATGAGGGTTGTCACTTATCAGTCAGGCTTCTATTGAACTTTAGAGTTATTTTTAAAAATCTAGTTTGATTGTTTTGGGATGTCTGGCGATGGGCTCTACATCTATTACCTTTAGGGTCCCAAAAAATTTACTAGTGATGAACGGGTTTATACAGGAATATATGCCTTTTCTGTCGGGATAAAGGCATAAGCAGAAATCATATTATTATGTTACTTTACTTTTTATTTGATTTTGGGATTTTTCAAAAATCGATTTACACAACAAATTTTTACTGTCTAACGAAAACGAAAGTTTGTATAAAAAATAATCCGGTCATACTTACACTGAGGAAAACCCAGTAAAATTCTGTAAATTTTGTGATTCTTTTCAACTTTGTCCTCTTTTGTATTTTTTCATAAAAAGGTTTGCCAAATAGAATAAATTTATTAAATATCGATTATCATTACCTCAGTCGGAAGAATGATTCATTTCATATGCAAAGACCACTAATATACATTATTTTTGTTGAATTATTACTGTATAATTGCTTACGATTTACTCTAAAGCAATTAATAAACCCGGTTCATACATCAATGTCTCTAAATCACAGAGAGATAATTTTTCATTAAACTTTATTAATTATTTAACATACATTTGTATTTAAAGTACGATTTAGATGTTTAATAATGTAGGTCACATTAGCATAATTGACTATTTACATAAAATTTTTGGGGTATTTAAATTTTTGTGAAACGAAAAAATTATGTATTGAAATCATTTATAATGTATCGCAAAATTCAGAATTTTAAATGTTTTGTTTCTGCAAAAAAAAAACATGCCAAAAAAGTTCAGCATAGTCCATTCTGTAAATGTTAAAACGGCTATATTTACAAAACAAGTATTTTTATTTTTGTCATTATAGACTTGTGATGAAATTACTCAAAGCTTAAACTAATCCATCGAATGAATTTTTCCGAACATTTTGAGTGACGTTTTTTCATGTCTCTTTGTCTCAATGTATGTTGATGATGTTTTGTGGTTGGTTATTTAGTTGTTTGTCTCATAAATATAAAATTTAAAACTCAGCTTGAAGCTTTACAAACTACACTGAAATAGTTATACAATTATCTATAGCCCATAAAAGTTCATCGGCTTCAATAAACAAAACAGGATTGTAATGATCTAATGGTAATTGATCAAGCCATAGCAACAGCCTTACGATCTAAGCAAGAACCAGCATGACTGTTAGAACGCGATGATTGATTCCGACTCTAACACAAGACAGATCCATTAATATTGTTTACTTATGATTGATCGACGCTTTATAGCCAAAATAACTCATACATCATCCTGTGTAATCGTAAAACCAACTCACGTTCCAAATAAGGATTTAGATTTTTTTATGTGACTTGATGAGCTAACAAAATTAATTAATCAAGATTCAAAGACAGCGAAATCAATAAATTACTCGATAGACTGTAATAAATTTTAAATTGAGAATGATTTAATTTCAATATCTGCGCAGCACAGCGATAACATCTTTGACACAGATAAACAATATAGATAAAAGCGATTAAATTAACTATACGCGCAACGGGATACTATTCTCAAATGATATATCGGACTATTAACGTTCTCGCACTGAAATTATAAGAGGGAATGATGTTGTTCGAGTCTGGCAATAAAATAAAAATATATTAGCAGCCCTACGCGGGTCTGTAATAAACAACTTTTGTGTGGAAGGCAGCTCTCTGGCCGATTCATAAATTTTGCGGCGCGCCGTTTAGTTTTACGTACGATATTATCTATTTGCACGCACACCATCGTCGCTCCAACACGCACAAACCTTGTCCCGAGAGTGTCACCAGGTGTCATGTAATACGATACGACAGCACAACACAATAGCACATCAGCATATTTTTTCACCCCCCATCGTAAAGAAACAATACCCAGCTATTATTCCATCGTTAAATTATGCGTAAATGCTGCTGATTAACGCGAAATGGTAAGCAAGGAACATAAAATGGGAATTGAGTCGGTAAACAATTCATTAACGGTCGTAGAAGACGAAGATATATGGAGGATCCCCTTGTAGGGACAGACATTACCATAATCAGACACATTCGTCGAAGTAATGTATGTAAAGGAGTTTAATGAAACGTCGCTGCCAGCAAGCCCGGCGAGTCATGAAATAACTATCATTAAGCCCAACACGATACGGACGATAATCATCGGCTGCGCGCAAAAAGCTATGGCATCGGTTGTGATGCAAATTGCACATGCCATAAATCAAGTACTTAATCACCGTGCCGCGGCTCTGTAATAATGAGATTACTTGAAAAAATTGCACACGCCGCCACTCTCAAGACGTTCTTGCCGGTGTTATGAGAACGATGACACGAGAGACATTGTCGTCGAGTACTAAGTGGAATGCTATCGCAAACAACAGAAATTATGGCTGTACCGAAGCAATTAAGGAAACTTTATATTGTTCCGTTGAAGACATAATCGTGAAGCCGCGTTTGATGACGTTGACGAATAAGAAAGAGGTGGAGCCGTCAGTGAAGATGTAAAGGATGATAACAAGAAACCGAGTACAGTGGAGGCAGGATTTATAGACGCGGCCTCAAGAACAAGCGCTGGCGATAATTCACTCGCACAATAAAGAGTGCTATTGATCTCGCAGAAAGCGAATCGGCTCGTAACAGAGAACAAAACACGCTACCGCCGAATGTCGCATAAATCTTTATTATTGCAGCAACAAGCTTATAGCCAGTCGTTTCAGGTACTCAAACCGGATCTCGCTCGGTATAAACTCACGACTCCGAAGAGTTTTTTCGCTCAATGAAATATGCTACATCGCCCCCGGCCCGAAGGAAGGAAACCCATAAATAAATAATAATACAACCATTTATATTACCAAAGGGTTTCGCCCGACGTGTCTATTATCATCTGAATTGTTTAAATATGATAATGTATCAAAATAACAGGCCGTTCGTCCGCGGCCGCGACTTCTGTTCCGCCATTATCATAAAGATTCACTTAATAGACTGTTTCAAAATTATTATAGTGGTCTGACACTGTTTTATGGACGACGCAGATTACAGTGTCGACTTTTTGCCCGACGTTAAATTTTAGAATTGGATGGAATTTCCATAACATTAAGTTACAACTACATATTTAGCTCCTTATAGGCACCGCGGCTTTGCGTTGAAACGAATGTTAATCGCTTCACTACCGCCGTGTTCAACTTAACACCTTTATGTCGTAAGCTATAAAATAAAACGTCTCTTATCTAGACTAAGAAAATAAAGATCGAGACTCGAGATTTGGTATATTCAAGCAAAAAAAAAGCTTTTAAGTCGGCAGCGTAATAACGGCATGCGTAATCATATTCGCAGATTACAATCAAATTTAATTATCACCATCCGGCCGCGGAGGTTTTAAAGCTCGCAGCCAATGTTTCTGCATTAAAGACGGCGTATAAAGGGGTAATAAAGTACCCCTAATAAACCCCGAAACGCACCAAGCTGCCTCGCAATAACCGTACGTAGACTAAACAAATTATTTTCTTGATAATAAAAACTTCACAATAAAACCGTTCACGAAATGTCGGTCATTAAGTGTATTTACGCAGCGAAACGGATATAGGGGCCGTAAAAATGTGGAGCGGCTTATTGAGACGTTGGCAACAGTCTCACAGAGAGATCCGGCCTGATCTATGGCCAGCACGCCTCGCCGAGCTAATTCGGGACGAAGCACCTCGAGCTAAGAAGAATTTTGGCTTAAATAAAATAAAGATAGGCTCATGCCTCATCTCCGAGGGAATTGGCAGGGGTATTCAATTTCTGAAAGTACCCATGTTTCATCAGGGTATTTTTGGACCCCGGAAAGTGACAAATGGTGAGGTCGTCGAGGGCCTTTTTTATTATTTATTTATTTGTAACATAATTTTGTATTTATTCTAAAAATCCTCGCCAAACTGAGTACCGTTTGTTGGCAAGATAGCGCTCTTTTGGAGTGCTGTTAGTTACATATGGGGATAACCAGTTCTTAGTTCTACGAATATCCACAAAATAATTTCCTTCACCGTCTGTCCAAGTGAGTGGCAAATAATGTACTGTGTACCTACCTAAATCTGTAAACTTATTAGTACACCTCTCTCGAACCAAGGGGCAAGCTTGCTTCGAACTCAAAACTAACAAATTCAAATTTCAACGGAACAAACACATTACCTGAGAAAATAATTACCTATCAACTCTGAGCAAAGAACGTCCTTTGTATTCTTTATTTAAAATTACTACACAAAAAAGCGTTTATGTGAACACAAGGGCAGCAAAAACAAGCATGCAATTCGCATTCGTGATCACCGAGCGTGACTGTTCCAAACCTAAATATATTCAGTTACTTTATCGCTAACATACGAGTTTACACTAGCCGGTAGCAGCCAATTAAGCTAGTTGAAAGGCGAGGCAATAATAACTTTATATGGATTAACTGTGTCAGATGCATTTAAAGATATGGACGCGGACTAGTCTATCGCTGACGGGCGGCGCGCTTGAGCCCGTTTCAAATGCATAAATTATTACTCTTAGTGAAATTTCACTCAGGGCTGCGCCTTCAATGGACGTAGCAATTAATATATTTCCTAACAACAATGAAGATAAAAATGAACAGCAAATCAAGCGGAAGGAGAATGGAGGTAAGCACAAAAGAGATAAAAAGAGTATTACAGAAACCCATATTTATAAGTCTATTGTTGTACACACAACCGTTTTTGTTATGTTTCAAACACGAGTCGAGCTATAGGAATTGTTATTTCATTCATAATTTATCACTCTATCGAGCTTTGTATTTAAATGTCTGGAAATGAGTTTCATGTGGACAAGCCGAGATTAATGTACTTTACAAATTCATATTTTTCATTATGCGATGATTTGACACAAAACGCGCGAGTCATGGCACTGTTTTCTATTAGGGCGTCGGCGTAGAATTTGGAAGGTTTAGAATTACGAAAGTTTCAAATAATTGGAATTTATAGTTTTTCGTGTATATATATATTTAAGATTTTGTCTGTTTAATTTTTTTTTTTTTCGATTCGCTTTCTGTAACATTAGTTCTATAATCTGTCGCTTACAATCTAAAACCTCCATCCACGTTTATAACTTCTTAAATAAACCCGCCAACCTCAGACCTTTGGATTTTGCTGCGACTAATCTCGCCATCATCTCAATCACTATCTTTAGCCACGAGCAAGCGATAAATCTGAGGGTACAATCTTGTGATTTCCTGCGGGGTACAATGCAATAGTTTGTCAGTTCTAGCTGGTTGTTAGGCCGTGTGGGCGGTAGAGGGGTATCATCAATCACGCGGCGTGACTCTTTCAACCTGCCTGCGGGGCGAAGGGGACAGGGTTGCCACAGATATAAATTACCCCGGTTTTTGTCCAACTGTCGAGTGGAGACAAAATTTGTTAGCGACACTGCTAATTAATTGCACGTTTACAATGTTTATCGCGTCTACAACTAGGTCGTATTTAAATAATTTATGGCAGTTCGTTTGAAGGTCAATTGCGTTGTCCATCATCGGCTTTTATGGTGTGTTTTGTGTGATCAATTAGCTTCGAATGATAATTTAGTTTGAAGTATTAATGTATTCGTTTGTTTTTTACAATTTGTTATTAACTAAATTGATATAGGTGTCGTTCAAGGCGAGTTGTTGAGTAATATTTATTCAACTTTTTATAGCTGTTTCGTTGACGATGTCTGTTTTATGTACGAGTTGTAAGACACGCAATTCATGAATATTATTACTTGAACATACTTACGTAAATGAAAACAAGGCATTATTATTTAGTTTTATTCTTTGACACAACTTTTCAAATATTTCATACGATGAGCAAGCTTTGGCGTTCAAAATGTTAAACATGTACTTTGTAAAATGGCATATTACAAACTAGACGATTATATAAATGACAATGATGCTTGGAATAGATTTCCTCCAGTCTAGCGCAATACGATAGCGAAAAACAAACGAAACTATGTAACCCAATTTAGTATTAAGTAACAATTGATTAAAATAATATTGTGTTGAGGAGTTTCTTGCCCCGCTTCTTCTCCTCAACCACACATGCTGAAGCGGTGGAGTTGAAATGACGTTCAATAAGTGGACTTGTAAGTTCCTATTTTGAATAAAACATTTTGACTTTGACTTTGAATTGATTTGCATTCTAAGACTAATAGCCTATATATATCCTTGTCAAGATCGGTGCAGCTGTTTAGCTGTGCAAAGGCAAATAAGACATGCGCTTTATCGCATTTATCTTAATAAGCTCTAGTAGCTCATAGTAAGTCGACGTTTTTACCGACGGCGATAGATCGGCGCTGTCAGGTGTCTGGGAAAAATTGCCTCCGGCCTGACTGATTCGAGCTTGATTAACGCGCGATCATTCGGATGGAGCTCGGATTATAAAGGCGGTGGATAGAGTGATTCAATGATTCAATATTTCAGCGAATCCAAGGAATATTTAGCATGATCTTTGCAGATATGTTTTTACTGACATATTGTTTGATATATTTATTAAAAGCGGATATAATCTATAATCTGATATAAAATTGATGATAAAAATGAAATTATTTGTTTTTAGTTTTAATGTAGGTACCGACAAGTTTTATTTACGTATTAAATACAAGCCAAGACAATATCAATTTAAAACAAATAAGGTAGGTACCTACATCAGCCCCCTTAGCAAAGTGGCATTGTACAATCTAATTAAATGTTCTTTTAGATTGACATGTATATGATTTATTAGCGTTAGCGCTCGTTGGCAAGTGCTTATGTCAATCCCATACATGTCAATCTAAAAGAACATTCGATTAGATTGTATAATGCCACTTGGCTAGGGGGGCTGAAAAGAAGCTATCATATTTGATACCAATGACTGAAAAAAGATATTATTTTGATGCAGACATCGCTGATCATCCATTATGTTATAGGTATTCACAGTTCATAACAACTAATAATGTAAAGAAAAATCTGCAAAAATATCCAACAACGAAAATGCAACTCACACAATTCCATTACAAAAAGCTTTTTTAAATCTGAAAGTAAAAACATTCAATACAAAACACGAGTAGATTCCCTTTATCCGAACACAATGAAAGATTAACCCGGCGGCGGGAAGAGTGATGAAGTTAAGAATGCGTTTGACAGAGGAGTAAGCCATTGAATATTTTAAAAGCACTACGAGCCCGAATTGAATATTGTATGGGAAAGATATTTGGTGTCATTTGTAGTTGCTGCCAGTGACAAGTTGTTATTTATGGGGTTCTTAAAAGACTCAAGATTACTGTTTTTGGGGATTTTAAAAGTCCTCTACAATACTTTGTTGTGTAATGGACAGCTGCACTTAAAATAATTTCATATAGTTAAGTCTTTATGGTAAACCAACTGAATACATAAAACATACTTGGAACTCAAGTAAGATATAACATTAAGATCCTCAACCAACATACAAGACCGTGTTGATGCCATAAAAACATAATTTGCAACAAACAATTTTAATGTTCTAATATACTTTCTATTTCAACTTTGTTTCATTGTGTTTTCATGTTGCCTCACTGATCCAATTCCTGCATCGAGCTTAATGTTCATACAATAGTCCCCTGTGTAAAAACTAATATGCTTAGCGTTGCTGAGCCATGAAAGACGTCTTTTCCCTTAACTTCCTCAAGGTACAGAGCTCGTTGTTTCGCGCGGGAAATTAAACATTTGATTTAGGAAGCACATCCTCAGTCCACGTCCTGTCGCCCCGTGGGAACACCCAAAGAACACCTTCATCCATTACGGGAGGAAAGGTAGACAAACTGACAAGCTAATCTTTTTTGCATACAAGAAATTTGAATCTCGGTCCAGCTTTTAAAGTTTTCTGTGCGTTGTTGATCCTATGGACGCTAAGTTCATTGGTAAGTAAGTAAGTAACAACTCTTTATTGTACACCAATAAAAATATGCAACAAGTGACACAGTGATACAAAAAAGTACAATGGGCGGTCTTATCGCTCTTATTATTGTATTTATGTATGCTCTTATTATATTATTGTATTGGTCTCGAGTCTTGTAATGAATACGCGCCTGATTGAATGTCTACAGGAGATAGAATGCGACATTGCTCATAAATAGCTAACTGCTATTAACATTTATGTAAATCGGAAATTACTTATGTAATAAAAACTATAATCGTGATTTTCAAATTATTAATAAAATGTGATTTATAATCAACAAACTGTCGGAACATGAAGAAATAAAAACCCACCTGCGTGGATTGCTACCAAACCAAACAAAATACTTGAACGACATTTCCTGCGAGATCAAAATTTGGAGTTACCGTTTTTTGCATCGCTACCGGCGGAATGGTCTGTAAAAATGTTGAACACGCATTTCGCATTACAAGCTGGAGAGCGGGCTGACTTATTAACCACTGAATTTCCCCGTAAGTACCGACTTGTCAAGACTTTTTACGCTACCTTTTAAAACTTTAACACTTTATTTTTAAAGTTAATTGGTCTTTACGCGAAACGTCCGTGGTCCGATGAGCAAGCTATAAAACTTTAAATAATTTCAAGAACAAATTAAAAAATCCAAACCACCGCAGTCCTTAATGATTGAGTCGATATTCCAAATATGTCCTCGTCAAAAACAAGCAGTGGATTTTATCGTGCTATAAAATGTTTTTATTTATTTTAATGGCGCTTTGTAAGATGTCAGATATAATGAATATATTACCGGTAGCGGACGGTGCTTCGCTTTGAAAAGGTAATTATTTACAGAAAACGATCGTCGTATTCCGATAAACAGCGGCGATAACAATACATCTCCGACAGCGTTCACGCATTCCCTATCCCCATCCATTACTGTTTCATCTTCAATAACACGTTTCGCTGAGGCAGCTTCTACAGCGTTAATCGTTTTCGGAACATGAACTTTATTGCTTCCCACACAGGGTTCAGTAATCGATGGTATATCCTTGGCTTTGTGGGAGCGCTAACTCTTTCATCTATCATAATCGTTCATTCTGAAAACAATCAAGATTGATTTTTCGTTCAGACGAAATTCGGCTTTCATCCTGTGGATTTGAGATGGATTTTGGTTGAGGTTTAAGGCTTTGTCGGTCGGTAACCACTGCCGGGCGAGTGTAGGCGTCGGCGTAACGAAGGGATCCACGGCTCCAGGAAAATGACAAATGACATCTGCCTACCGCCTGTCAAATAACGGACAGATAATAAATGACCCCGATTGTTTATCATCAAATATCGCATATATCATTATCGTACTCAGCGCTTCTAGGGGCGCTTTGACTAGGGCTATGATTAATATTGTTTGGTTAATTTTGAGTCCGTAATGTAAATACTTGGGGAAGTTTTGGTGCTGTCATTGTGGGTTGATTACGCTGATGTCTGCGGGTGCTATCAAGGTTTACAGCATAGGCCAGTTTGGGAGATTGTTGTAGACTTGTTCTATGGCATACAGGATCTTTTATTCAATATTTAACACGTCTTGATCGCGTTAACTTCCGGAAGCTGGGCAAAAAGAAAATTTTGCTGATAGAGATATTTATTAACAGTTTAGAGATATTTATTAAAATATTGTACCAAACAAAATTATCATAAAAATCTTCATGAATAAGTAATTTTACACTATTATGTCCCTTACGTAACGAAAATGACTATGTATAGTGTTGTCGAATGGCAATCTGAGTGAAATATCTCTGCAGCATCATGCACTTACCGTGAAGTGATCAATCCGACACTGTCCCAGCGTTCGCCATGGGACTATTTGAGTAATGGAACACGATGTTCGGATTGTTTACTTCGCTACTGTTTGCGTTCATCTTGGCTACTGTATTTTATTAACCGAGTAGATAATAGATTTTTTTAAAATAAAAAAAAATAAAAAATAAATCTATCTCATCCCCGAGGGGGTAGGCAGAGGTATTCCATTATGGATATACCCACATTTCACGAGATAGATTGGACGACCGTTTAGGGGAAACGTGATAGGTGGTGAGCCCATCGCCGGACCGGGTCTATTTACACATGTCTCAGAATTAATTCTGAGACCTGCGGGTTTCCTCACGATGTTTTTCTTCAACGTCGAGCTAGTGATAAATATACGTACGTAAGTTTTTGAAAAACTCATTGGTACATGCCAGGATTCGAACTCGAGCCTCACTGATTTTCGGCCGGCTCTTTAACCGTAAGGGCTATCACTGCTGTTATAGTTATAGATTTTTAATACTGGTTATACCTCAAGGTTGGTCCCACATAAGTTTTTTAATACGGTTTTATAGCATTATAGATTATATAATAGGCACTTGTAACAGACCCAGTCCGGCGATGGGCTCACCACCTATCACGTTTAGGGGTTGAATACTTTGGGTACAGAACCCGTAAACCAGTACCAACGTAGCCGATCATCCACTAGTAATTGAATACAACAGATCAGTAGAGATAGCTTGCTTCAATATACACCATTGCAAAGGATTTCAAACCCAAACCTCTTAAATCTTAGCTTCAAAACCGAATGCATAATGAATATTGGTATTTGTTTGGAAAACCTTTCCAAAAGCAGCCAGACCCTCTCTCACTGGTGAACAATTTTTCACGTGGCTGCTCCCAAAAGCGATACGTCAAAATCAGTGTTGGCGTAAATTTCGCCTGCCACCGCACACTATTTAGTTCTACTTGCAAGTCACAAGATTTAGGCGTGATGAAGACTGTTTTAATTGTCGGCCATAACACAAAACGGTGTGTCAAGTTATAGAGTAGACATGTTACTTTTCTTGCCTCTTGTCTATTTCCCATTGGGGTATACAGAGACAATAGACTGCCACTTGCTACAAACCTGGCATATCTCGAATCACACTATTCTCCACTCTATCTACCAATCTTACTTCACTAAATATGCTTCTTAACGAGCGCATTTCTACTGCATTTATTCTACTTTCATGCTTCTTCTGCCATATCCATGTTTATTGTCAATTTTCTTAAAAAAGACAGCATAATATTCTGTTTTAAATAGTGTATGAGTATATGTATTTACTTATTATATAGAGGTATTTTCAGTTAGTCTGTCTGAAATAAAATAGTTCTGTTGTAGCGTAATGAAATTATAAATTGTTACTAAAATTATATTACTGCACTTAGTTACTCTGCTGTTACGGTGAAGGAAAAAATCGTGAGGAAATCCGCAGGTCCCAGAATTGATTCTGAGGCATGTGTAACTGGCCCGCCCCGGCTATGGGCTCACCACCTATCACGTTTAGGGGTCGAATATTCTGGTGAAAAGTGTATTTTTCTAAAATCAGTTATAGGTAGCCTTTATGCAGACCAAGAACTTACATCTTATTCCTAATTTCACCCAAATTTGACCTCAAAAGTGTACATCTTACACCACACCGTTAATTTTCGGAACAGAACAGTAAGCTTGATAAATGAGTGTCAGAATTCCAAAGGGCACAATGGAGACCTGACCCGCGAGACAAATCGTTAATCAAAAATGTCTATGACATCAAGGTAAGAGCAACGATGGAGATCTAGCTAATGAATAAGACAAAACTGAGACTCGGGTACCTACTTGTAAGTGATAGAATAATCCTTATTGACTAAAATATTGAACAAAATAGAGTTACTAATTAAAGGACAAGAACCATAGGGATGTGAAAACTGAAGATCAATCACAAATATCGATAGAAGTTAAAAGAAATAAATGATGTAAGTGTTACATACAGATAGGTGAATGGATGATTGCCGGGAATAGGTCACGGGTGAACAGTTTGTTTATAGACATGATTTTTTATGATAATCCCTCATATAAATTACATTTCACAAGCATTAGTTAATATTTATATCCAAGTCCGCGTCCTTAGATCGACGAAGCAGTCAGAGGGTGAAAAACAAGAGAGCATAATTAGTATGTCAGTAAAATAATGATATATTTTTAAAAACTTTTATACTCTAATACTTATAATTGATTATTTTTTCCATAACATCTTCCAAAACTAACTACTGTGATGGATAGATGATCAACGTCAGAAGTTAATGCGATTACTGTGCTCCCTCGGGTCCCGGGTTCTGTTCCCCGTCCGTGACAATGGCTTCGGGTGGTTTCTTAGAAGATTGACACGACAATTTACTTTGTTTGCGCTTAATACTATTATAGGTTTGATAAATTAATGAGAATCATGCCTTGGGTTGTTATTGTCAAGATAAGCTTCTATATTAACTTGAGTATATGCTGCATCATTGCTTTCACTATTATCGACGCTTTTACATAATACTTTATAATTTTTAGATAGATATTTTTATTCAATAGTGACAGTTGAGTAACAGGAAATATGAATCTGCTTTTGTTGCAATCTATGAGATCTAGGAACGCTTTTAAACACTTTTTATTGTTATGACCTGATTGGAAGGAAAAAGAACGTTAAATACAAACCTACACATTTTGGATACTTTTCGTTCTACTCATTTAAGTTTATAAACATTTCCAAGATTAGCAAAATCGCTGTTTCCGCTATTTTCGTAAGCGTCTTCCAAATGTTCTTTCATCCGTACAACATATTATTTCCTCTACTATTAGCCTGTTCCGCGTTATTCCATTTGAATATAAACCAAATAGGTTCTCGGGAGTTTTTACGAGCCAATCCGAAGTTCACTTATTTATCGGGAAGGGGCTTCCTAGAACAGTGCAGCTCAAACAAACAGGATGCCCGGCGAATAAAGTCCGACCGGATACGAAAATCGCTCCATCGACAAATTTATGCAGTTGTAAAGGCTGATTTATTCGGGGAGGCGACGTGTGAAGCTGCCGCACACATGGTCGCGGAGTGTGGACAGCAGACCCAGCATCTCAACTGGCAAACTATATTTGCCAGTGTAGCAACACCTAGCGCTACTACATAGAACTTCTAAATCGAGCTATCGAAGTTTTCTAATGAGTTTGTATAAATACAACTGTCCAACATCAACCGTTGGACCGCGGTCCCTAGGCACGATCACCTCGCCTAAAGGAAGTCCTTCCATTTTCACGATGGAGGAGCATTCAGCATCTAATTATGTAGTATTCCAAATGGTGGCTGCTTACAAACGACTTGGCGTCAGGGAGCGTCTTGGCGCCGTAAAATTTTTCAAACCTTTTTGAAAATGGAAGAAAAAAATCATCATAAATAATCGCACGCCTTTTATCCCCGAGGGGGTAGGCTATTCCATTTCTGGATATACCCACTTTTCACGAGATATTCTTTGGACCCCTAAACGTGATAGGTGGTGAGTCCATCGCCGGACCGGGTCTGTTACACATGTCTCAGAATTATTTCTCGATCTGCAGGTTCCTCACGATGTTTTCCTTCACCGTCGAGCTAGTGATAAATAAGTATTAGGTTGTCCACTTTCATCGCCCGTGTGTCCCTAAACAATTTTCATGTCTAATAATGCGTAGAGCTCTCTTTATGTTACGCTGAAAAATTTATGTTTAAGAAAAATGACATCAAAGAAGATATATCGGATGCGATCGTATTTCTCTCCCGTCATATAAATTCGATATGAAAAAATCATCAAAGCGTTCGCAAAATTTGTTAGTAACTTGGATATTATTTACGAAATTATGTTGCATATTATTAAAAAGTGGTATTTTAATTTAGTCATTTGAAAGCTGCTGTCGTGATAATGTATTTTTTCTTGATTTGTTACTGGAATATGAAGTCAAAGCAAATTAAAAGTGAAAATATTTATGATTCGTTGAAAATAATGTATTTTTTTTTTCATTTAGCATGATGAATTATTTTACAGAGAAACTTTTTCTTTGTAAATAAATGTAATGATACGTTATTTTCTTCTGATTGGAATAAAGCTCAAAAATACTCAACTGTATATAGAAAAGTGTATTATGAACAAAAACTATAACTTTAGGAGCTGTGAGAGTTCTGTGGTTAAAGAGCCCGCTTCTCATTCGTGAGACTACGGTTTGAATCTTAGTGAGGGTGGGTATGTTTACCAATGAGATTTTCCCAAAAAAAATTGCTAATTTGTTATTTGTCACTAGCAAAGAATTTTCAAAATCAGTCCAGTAGTGTTTGAATTTATTCGTTACAAACATACAAAAATACAAATCTTTCCTTGTTATAATAATAATGAAGATATAATTTATTAACGATATTTATTTCATAGTATGGGCTGTATTTTATTTATGTATATCATTTCACCCAACATAATAATAAGTAATTCTCTACAGCAACTGCCAAGCTGAACTGAGCTCCTTGAGACTCATCAGGGATAATTTAACGATGAACCATACCCATTTTAATTTAGACGTGTACAAGTTGAAACGGCCGCATAAATCAAGCGTGGTATCGCAGATGGAATAATCACTGTGATCCATAACTCAGAGCCGCCTCCTCAAAGGGCCAGAGCGGCGGGCAAATAAATGTTTCCTGTTTTCACTATAACTCACTCGGATTCGCAACGCTGTTGAAATGTTTTTTTTGCCTTTCGAAAAGGAAGTTAAGCTTATCCTACTAATATTATTAACTAAGAAGTTTGATAGGGTGGATGTTTGTTGCTCTATCACTGAAAACCCGCAGAATGTTTTTTATGAAACTTTAAAGTGATATTGGTCTTTCATTAGAAATTAAAATATAAAAGCTTTTTTATAAACAAGATTTTTTCTCCAGTTTTTATTCTCAGAAAACCTTTTTTTTTATTGGATACCTATATTGTAGAAGCGCATTAAAAATAACTAATCTGCCATCTTGCATGTCCTGACATGTTGGATTTAGAATGACGGCACACAGATAATCATGAATTTATTGTCATCCAAACTATAGGTACAGTCAAGAGCAAGTCAAGCTTTACACTACCAGTTTAAGCTGAACTCTGATTTATACTGAGCGCCATTGAATACAGGACCGGTTCAAAGTCCAAAGTGTCAAGCTTAGCGTGCTCTTGACTGTACCTGCAAAATTGAGTTGCAAAGATTCCACCCGAACAAACATACACTTCTAAATTGAATAAAAGCTTGTAAAATCTATGAGCCTGTTTAGTGAAAAATAAAATGTATTTATTTCTGTAGATAATTGAAAATTACACATAGAAAAGTCAATAGTCTAATAACAAGGCACTCTAAACTCGTCCAAGAAGATTGGCTAAATGTAAACAGCAGCCCATCTCGACCGACGATTTGCTGGTTCCAAATGCAGTACCCCGAGAAGAACCAGCAAGAACTCAAGAGCAGCCCTTTTTAGAGTACAGGCTGTGCCAAAATAATAGACTCACGATACTTACATACTCCAACCTAACACCATTACCCTACAGCATTCAGGTAAAATTATTCCAAATATACGACTGACCATTCGCAATACCCCGAAAATGTTGAAGCCGGACGGAGCCTAACTTCAAAAAAAAAAAATCTCACGCCTTTCATCCCCGAGGGGGTAGGCAGAGGTATTCCATTACTGGATATACCCACATTTCACGAGATACATTGGACCCCTAAACGTGATAGGTGGTGAGCCCATCGCCGGACCGGGTCTGTTTACACATGTCTCAGAATTAATTCTGAGACCTGCGGGTTTCCTCACGATGTTTTCCTTCACCGTCGAGCTAGTGATAAATATGTACGTAAGTTTTTGAAAAACTCATTGGTACATGCCAGGATTCGAACCCGAGCCTCACTGATTTTCGACCGGCTCTTTAACCGTCCGGGCTATCACTGCTCCATGCCTAACTTCACACAAAGTAATTAATCCTCAATCAAATATGCACCCCGCGTGTCCAGCCAGCGTGCCGTAATGTGGCGATTACGTCTGCCTGTCTGTCAACGCGTCGCTCGGTCGCTTTGTGCGTCGACATGTGACGCATTCCCCGCGGGGTACCGCGATGACACGGGGTGACACAGTTAGTAATTTTGGGACCGCATAAAATACAACATGTAACAGAATAAGCGCAATTTCTGAAATTAGTTGGTTCAGTATCGACTACTTATTCGATTTCAGATATTTTTAATATGTGTTAAATTTTTCAAAAAAAATAATTAGCGTAGCTGAATTTAGTGCTTTCTGTGGACATCGTGCTATTATTAATCGATATTTAAGAAAATTGGTTAGACACAACTAAAGTTCGATTGCATCATACATTTTTATATTTTAATATACCTACTAATTGGGGTGTATGAGGAATTGCGCTTTTTCTGTTACGCTTTGTTTATGACGATATTTTTAGGGTTCCGTACCCAACGGGTAAAACGGGAACCTTATTACTAAGATTCCACTGTCCGTCTGTCACCTGGCGTTATCTTATGAACCGTGGTAGTTAGACAGTTGAAATTGTCACAGATGATGTAGTTCTGTTGCCGCTATAATAACAAATACTAAAAAACAGAATTAAATAAATATTTAAGGGAGCTTCCATACCACAAGGTTAGCATAAACTGTTACTGTAAAGCTTGACTTGCTCCTCACTGTACCTAGTACTTAACTTATAAAAAAATCGGTTGTCTGTAAAGTCGGTTTACTGACGATAGTTGAACGTGACAACGTCATACTTTTTCGTGAATACTGATGGAATGGATTGTGCCTCTATGTCGCTCGTTGCGCGCTCTCGCTTGCACTGGAACGCCGCATACGTCATACTTTTTCGTGCATGCAGCCGGCTCCATCGAATCATAAGACGATGTCACGTCAAAAACACTAGCAATTCCTCCCTCTAGCATTCGAAGAAACAAAAGCTCCCTAACAAACCAATTTCAGAAAATACATCCAGTCGTACAAAAAATTTTTCGCTATCGCCACAAATGGTCAATTCGGCAAGAAAACTGGAATTATGGCGTGCCAATGACGCCCGTAAATACAGGTCTCCCGAAGGTGTTTATCGTTCCATTGTTCGTCTCAAAATTACTGCAAAACTGACAGCTGCCAAAACGCTCGACAATTACGCTAACGAGGAAACATGCTAATGGCTAAGGTTTTTGTGGATTCGGAATAAGGTAACTCCAAATATAGGTAACAAGATGATTGGTCACATATAGGGAAACGAAAACTTTTGCTTTTGTAGTGAGTATAACAAAACTTGTATACTGGATGATTTTTTATTACCGTTTAGAAAAAATATGACGTATAAAGTATCTAGAGCCGAATTTATGCACGAGATTAATTGTGAAATATAGTCGATTTACAAAGTCGAGAAAAGTGTGTAAACTGCTATGTAGCTGGAGGTTGTAGGTAGACTGCGCATGAATGGAAGCTACGAGCCCGTTTTATTTTTGAAATACTATTTCAAATATTTCAGTGTGTAATATTGACAACAATTTAATAATGTATATTAGTATAACGTTATTACGCGAGATTTGTAAAAAAATATTTTTCATATCTCATACTCCGAAAGTACTGTATGTTTGATCTGAGTACCGGGTCGGAAGCGATGATTCCCATCACAGAGAGATTCAGGGCTATGAGTCCCGCCCTCGGTCGGGAAAGACTCATAGTAATTGCTTCCGGCCTTAGGGCGGGAATGAATTAAAAAAATAGTAGTACATTTGGTTAGGTGGTATGATACTAAACTTCTTACATCGATTAAAAAAAAAACGTGCGGCATTGGGAGTGTAGGTATAAACAACTAAAAATAACCTGCGCGCGGCGGTGACGTGTTCCATATTTAAAATTTAAAAATGACTAATAATTACTAGGCTGTTCCAAAACTCTAAATCTTATTTTTCATCGACACTAATAAATACATAAAGAGGAAGGGTTCGTATATTATTTTTGTAATGTTGTATTCAAAGACGTTCAAAAAAATAATAATTTCTTTCTTCCAACCTCTGGTTGTATTGTTGACATTTTTGTTTTTTTGTAGGTATTATTGATTTTTTGCATTTTTCAATTTTTGTAATGTTGTATTGTTGACATTTTTTTGTTTACTTTCCTTGTATTCGATATGAAAAGTAGAGTGTTTAACGCGGGTGGAAGTTATCAATTCCTACTCGGACTATATCCGCCCTCGCTACGCTCGGGCGTCTAAACAACTTGTATATGGGAATTGATTCCTTCCGACCCTTGTATAACAATCTACTATTTTGAAGTAACAATCCCAAATGATTGGTACCAAATTACCAATCACACCTTTTTTTTTTGTCATAAAAAAAATCTGGTGGTATATACATACAATATAGTATCTAGCTGTTGCTTGCATGAAGTTCAGGTTATCGTACGTCCAAGAAACTATGTGTGTCCCGTGATAAAAAGCAGTCTATGTGATTTCTCAAGGCGCGTACTGTACGTGCTTCATCTATTAAAAAATTTTTCAACAAGCTTTCTTACATAACTATCACTAGGTCGATATAAAACTTCGCGAGGAAACCCGAAAATTCCATAAATGATGCTGAGGCATATGTAACAGCACCCCGTTTCGACGATGGTTTCATCACTTATCAAAATATACTGGTGAAAAGTTTGTGTTTCCGGAAATAGAATACCTCTGCCTACGGTGCATACCCCCTCGGGTATAAAAGGCGTAAGCACTTTTTAACCGACTTCAAAAAAGGAGGAGGTTATCAATTCGACTGTATTCTAATAATTCGAAAGTTCTTAGGTAACAAACAGTTACCTAAGAACTTTCGACTGGGTGAACCGATTTAAATGATTCTTGAAATGAAAAGCTGGTGCTTCTCGTGTAGTCCCATTTTAATTTCCTCTGTTCCCACTAGTTACGTTGGAGTTCTGTCGGTACACTTTATAGAAATAAAAAGGAGGTTTCATATAGACACATAGATTACATTACTAGAATTAATAGATAAAAAAACAAACAAATGACACGTCTATAAAGCTATGAGATCCTAGTACTTTTGGTAGTAGAAGTTAGAGAAGTCAATTTTTGTGCCATTTCTTAAAAATATTTTAAGTATTTACTTACTGATGTTTTTGCACTCTTGAAAAATTCCCAACAATTTTTTGCAACATGTTACATCTTACTAAAGAGGAGACGTTGACCGACAGAACTCCAATGTAACTATTGAGACAAAAATATTCCCAGTAGTTACGTTTTAGAAAATATTTGGTATAATGTAACTACTGAGACTAAAACAGTCTCATTAGTTACGTCAACGGAACTCCAACGTAACTAGTGGGAACAGAGGTTTAATTTTGGCATAGTTCTGACAATGGTAACCATGAGAAAACCATATAAGTATGTGCGCGACAAATGGACGGATAACTCAATATCACGCCAAACGAATTCAATGTTTTTTAACCGACTTCAAAAAAAGAAGTGGTTCTCAATTCGACTGTACTTTTTAGTATAATTCGTTGAAGTCGGTTTTGTACTCTTTAGAGTTATTTGTTATTTCCAATAAGATCAATATTTTTGTGTATATTAAAATACAGTACAGTCAAGAGCACGCTAAGCTTGACACTTTGGACTTTGACCCGGCCCTGTATTCTATGGCGTGCAGTACAAATCAGAGCTCAGCTTAAACTGGTAGTGTCAAGCTTGACTTGCTCTTGACTGTACAATTGAATCCATGGGAGGTCTTAAACACTGGATTTGAATATTCCGAGTTCAGAGTTTTAGCCTTTGTTATCGACAATCGAAAAGAAATCGTTGTGCCATTAAAACAAAACGTTATTTGCGACCAAGTGGAAGAATTTAATGAACGTGTTGATTGCCGGGTGATTAAACTCGGTGCTCATTAAATTCTGTTTGATAAATATTTGTATGTTAATTTAACCAGGTGGAAATCTTCTATATATTCTATATTGTTTTTTACAGCTGCGATGTTTAGAGGTCCAAAAAATACACTGATTAAAAGAATATCTCTGTCGAATACGTGAGGGATTATTAATATTTACCTTTATACCTCATATGGGTCCTACTCGTAGAACCGACTATTTATTTTCAATATTAGTATGTAAGACAAATGATATTTATAATATATAAAATGACAAATTGACTGACTGATTCGTGATATATCAACGCACAGCCTAAACCTCTGAGTCTAGAGACTTGAAATTTTGAATAGATAGCTTATACAGTGTAGGCATCCACAAGAAAGGAATTTGCTAAATTCTTGCCCTAAAGGGGTGAAGTAAATGTGGGGAGCAAAGCCGCATGTTAAAGCTAGTATTATTGAAAATAGCACTTGTTTCCAGCGTTTGTACTAGCAGTACCCCGCGGTTTCACCCGCGTGGTTCCCGATCCTGTTTAAAATCCGGTCAGTAGTTTTTGCGTGAAAGAGCAACAAACATCCGTACATCCATAATCACAAACTTTCGCGTTTATAATATTAGTAGGATAAGGCTGTCAATACTCTACAAAGGTCACTCGACTATAGATATAATGTATGCAAATACAGGGGTCTAGGCTCCGAATATGATTTTGTCCTATTCGGTGTCGAGATCTTTGGTCCGTGGGGTCCTAGCGCTAAAAGCCTTTTTAAGAAAATAGCGAAAAGGTTAGTCGACATCACAGGAGACCGAAGAACTGGCAGCTACCTCGGACAAAGAATTAGTCTAGCCATTCAAATTAAGAACGCAGCCAGTATCTTCGGAACCTTGCCTAAAGGGACTCCTTTTAATAATATATTTTAGTCATTATATTAATATATTTTTTAAGGAATTTACTTTTAGGTTTATTATAATGTTATTAAATTTAATTCGTTAGAATATCTAAGGTACCTGTTCAATAAATCTACTTGTTATAATATTATATGTATTAATGTAACTCTATTCCAACAATCATATTAAATACTTAAACGTTCAAAGAATTTTTAACTCAAACGATTACAAACCCTAATTCATTTCGACCAATTACCAAACCAATCATTACGATTCTCCATTTCAGTATTTTTAACTTGTAACTTTTATTTGTTGCACCGTAGTTTTCGAGCCAAGTTCCTCACGTGCGCGCTAAATGCTCTCTGTAAATGTAAAACGAGCCGTCTTTTATGCGCCGGAGTGTGTAATTTGCGGACCATCTGTAATCTCAGCCTTCGGGTAATCAGTAGGTCCGTGTCATGTTTATTTATTCCTCCTCGCCTTGTCTTGAAACATTGATGGTTTTGAAGGAAGCTTTTGAAAAAGTGTTATTCTGACTGATAGATTAAATTGGTTTATGAACTTGGCTTGTCTTAGCTCGGAGTTTCTTTGTGCGTGTTTCGGAGTGACATCAAATTTTCAAAAGATGCAAAGTTCGTTTATTTTGAAATTTTATAGAGTTAGAAATAATTAATTGAATGTATTCATGTCTTGTCCCCGAAGGAATTGGAAGTTAGCAGAGGTATTCCATGTCTAGAAATCCCCACATCACCAACGGATATTTTGGACACGTAAACGTAAGTGAGCCCATGCTCACTTACGTTTACGTGTCCGAAAAACATCTCAGAATTAATTCTGGGACCTGGGGGTTTCCTCACGATGTTTTCCTTCACCATCGAGCCAGTGATAAATGTACTTAACTAAAGTTTTGCTAAGGTTCTTTCATCCCGAAAAAACATTATTCCAGAGGAATCGATAAGTAATCTTAAACACTCACACGGCGATCGGATTGCTCTTACACAAGCTTCTGAAACAATTCTGGGACCTGTGGGTTTCTCATTGATAAATACCTACCATCACCAAAGTCAAAGTCAAAAAGTTTTATTTAATGTAAGGACATAGTCCACTTATTGATTTTAATTTTAACTCCACCGCTTCAGCGTCTGATGGTTAATGAGAAAAAACTCTTCAACACATTATTATTATAAAACATAGAACTCTAAAGACTAAAAAACCGACTTCAACGAATTATACTAAAAAATTCAGTCGAATTGAGAACCTCTTCCTTTTTTGAAGTCGGTTAAAAAAAGAATCATCGACCGGTTGATGTGATATTGAGTCATTCGTTCATTATATAATTATTTAATAAAAGTAAACTAAAAGTAAAATTAGGAGTAAAACTAAAACTACGAACTAAACTAAACTACAGGAGATGTAAAAAATGAGGCCCCCGTGGCAAGGTGCCCATCACGCAGGCGGCATTCCCGCGCTGGATGGCAATACCTATCCTTTGCGCGAGAAAGTCGCCTGCTCGGGGGTCGCCTGATGCTTCCCTGAGTCGTCTGCTGAGCTCCTTGAAGAGCCCGTGCGCGCCAGGACCCCACGGACCAAGTGTTTGTTCATTTGTCTTGTCATGATAACTTAAGACATATGGTTTTCTCATGGCTGCCATTGTCAGAACTGGACCAAATTTAAATAAAACTACACGGAAAGTACCAGCTTTCAAATAAAAAAAGAATCATCCAAATCGTTTCACAAAGTCGAAAGTTCTGAGATAACAAACAAAAAAAACATACATGACGAATTGAGAACCTGCTCCTTTCTTGAAGTCGGTTGAAAATTACCCCAAGCCATTTCAACCCACCTTCGTAATAAGCCGTGTAATATGCACCTAACAACTCGTAATGTTATGGTGGAGACCTCTAATAACCGGGTGGGGCCAAATGTAGGGGTACGCTCCAATATCACACATTCTAGCTTCAACGAGAAAGGTAAAATAAGTATTTCGAGACTTTATATAATATCTTTAAGGTTTGGAAGCATCGTATCGAAGAAAAGTTTAAGCAAACGTCTGCGATCGTATCAACATCGAATTCCCGTATCATCTTCATCCACACTATATTATAATATAGTGTGGATGAAGATGATACGGGAATTCGATGTTGATACAATCTTTATAAAGAGGAATGATTTGTGTTTTTGTATGTTTGTAACGAATAAACTCAAAAACTACAAGACCGCTTTCAAAAATTCTTTCATCATAACTTTTGTAACATTATCCCTGAGTAACATAGAGTATCTGTATTTTAATCCTGTATTCTCGCGAGAACGAGAACAATGCGCGAACCCAGCGGAACAGCTGGTAAAGTAATTAGAGTTGTTCATGAAAACTAAAAATCAATTTTTTGTATGTATGGCACGGGTCATAAAAAATCAAATGAGCTCAAACTCGAGGGGTTTACGAGTAGCCATTGAGGAGTTACGACATTCACCTCCTGCAGGGTCCATCAACAGATCAGCTCGGTGGTATCATAATACTGCAATAAAAATATGCAATAAGCGACACAGTAATTTAAAAGAAGTACAATGGGTGTCTTATCGATTAATGCCGATGTAATAGGTATTTTAAAATAAGATAGTTAGTTATGATTAGCAATAAGTGTTTATGGATAAAACAGAGTGCAAGCTTGCCAACAAACTGCTATGCAGTTTGGCGAGTACTTACAAGTTAAGACATGTAATGCTTATTGTAAATAAATAAATAAAAAAAAAAAATTGGCACCGAACTTACATAAGTCGGTAGGTATACCAAATTTCAGCTCTAGCTATCAGTTGATCATATCTTCTTCAAAATTGAGTTGCCAGATTCTACCCGAACAAACATACATTGCAAGGTAATTGTAAACCAACCTTGTAAACAGACAGTGTTAACCTGTAAATTGCCACAAAAATAAGATAGGTACTCGAAATGTCTTAACTATGAGTAATTCATCATAAAAAAACTCACGCCTTTTATCGCCAAGCGCGTAGGCAGAGATCTGGGGGCACGGGAGTGCTCCCGCCAAGTCGAGAAATACCCACTTTTCAAGAGAATATTCGATCCCTAAACATGATAGGTGGTGAGCCTCGCCGGACCGGGTCTGTTACACACCTCACGATGTTTTCCTTCGCCGTCGAGCTAGTGATGAATATGTAGGTAAGTTTTGAAAAACTCATTGGTACATGACAGGATTTGAACCCGAGCCTCACTGCTTGTCATCATGAGAAGCGGGCTCTTAAAACGTAAGGCTATCACTTTTCCTTTGTATATGTATATAGTTTACTTACTTAATTTGCATATTATAATGAATTTGAATTAGATCTGAAGCCATTTTGCCAATATCCATGGTTGCTTTAACATTCTTATAACACTTTTTTCACTTTTTTGCAAGTTTATGAGGTTCATCTTTTTGTCAAATTACATCTGTTAGAAATAGAAGCAAAGTAGCGTGAAATTAGTCAAGATGGTAAAATCTTTGTTACAAGAAGATATTTTAATAAAAAAGTGAGTAGGATAGTGGTAGAAATCCTATATTAACGAAATAGCGACATGCCCCGGCTTATCCGTTGCATAGTTTTAAATATTTAAGCATACATAGGGACACAGGGATATAGGGACATAGGGATATAGGGATATAGGGACAGAGAAAGCGACTTTGTTTTATACTATGTAGTGATAACAGAACATGCTCCTCACACCTGTATGCGAGGGCTGGTCGGCATGGCATCCCATTCCTGTACCTATATACCTACCCAATTTTTACAAGTATATTTTTAGTATTCCTACACGTGACCGGCGTTGAGTAAAGGTATGGTATACTCTTTATTACAAGTAAGTTCTAAATAAAGTAGACCATATTTTGTAATTGAAGCGGCGCATAAATGCTGATCTCAATGAGGGCTACATATTTGTGCCGTTTGGGGTGGAGACCATGGGACCGTGGGGGCCGGAGGCACGATAGCTCCTCAAAGACCTGTCAGTGCGTTTGGTTGAGGCTTCAGGTGACCAGAGGGCTGGCAGCTATCTCTGTCAAAGGATCAGCCTAGCTATCTAGAGAGGGAATGCGGCCTGCCTTCTGGGAACTGTCCCACATGATTCCTCTTTGGAGGATATTTTCTATCTGTAATTATTATAATTGAATGTATATTTTCTTTGTACAGTTATCATTTGATTTAATAAATAAACGCAATTAAATTTACTGTATTACAATAATATCTTAACAAGTTAGAAACTCAAATTAATTTTAATGCTCCAATGAAAAGAAGAAAAATTATTTGCATGCAAAAAGCCATAAACGGTAGCGTTTGATGGTAATTCCTACCAGGAATATTCATTAAGAAAATAACGGAACTAAAACATATTAAACTAGATTACAAAGAATTTCTCACGAGTGCTCAAAACATTTACTTTGCATAGATGCCTCATAAAATGAAAATAAATGGCAGTTGAAAATACCATAACTGCTATATGATCGTGTTCGTTCATGCCAAGACGTACGTAATTAATACGTTACACACGATTCTATAATTATAAGCCATTGAACACAGATCGGTGTAATAAATCTTCGGAATAATGTTGAGTTTTTGAGAGTGGATGAAGAAGATGCGGCGTGTTCACATGAACATAGTAATGGAAACAACAATTGTAAAATGGAAGCAATGAAATGAAAAATAAGTAAGTACTAATAAAATAATACTTTACATATAAATGTGATGATATTGTTAAATAACACATAGGCTATATTTTAACCCCGTTCTCCAGCGGGAACTGGAACTACGCGGGTGAAACCGCGAGGCGCTGCTGGTATTCTAAATTAAGTGTTTGTGCTGGATTTTAGTTGTTTCGAATGGGATAGGTTTTAGGACGTAAGTATCTAAGAAGGGGTTTGCGTTATTTTCACAGCAGCAGGAATAGTTTATGCAACGCAATATACGCCTGACAGTAATATACATTGAAATTATGACCATTTTGAATTACGAAAATAATCGAATTGGGTAATTAAGTGAAGGCGCTAAGTGCACTTACCGAGATTTCATTTTTTAATGTGTATTCATTGCAACTAGTTTTTTGTTATTAGTTTTGTAAAGATTTCAAATCTCGACTGGTGAATAAATAAAGTGTAATTATAGTCCAGCTATTACAGAATAAGCTTTGACACCCTTGAAATCATCAAAGATGATGAAATTTAATGTTTCCAGGACGATTTAAGATCATCTGTCAGAGCTCTTTCTCTCCTTCAACTTCTTCCTTGTCTTGTCCCTTTATTAAGTGTCAGCTCTTTTTTAGGCCCCAAGATACTTTATATTACGCAACTCTTTAATATTTTAACTAAATAAATAAATTGTGGGACACAATTTACACACGGTTATTCAGTCCCAAACTAGCAGAGCCTGTACTATGGGTACTAAACAACTGATAGACATACTTAAATAAATATTAAACACCCAGACACGAAGCCAACAGACATGTTCATGCACACAAATGTTGGCCCCTAGCGGGGATCGAACCCGCGCCCTCCAACTCAGAAGGCAGGGTCACTACCAACTGAGCCAACAGGCCCGTCGCTACTAAACTAATCTAGTAGTCTGTGATTCACTTGTTTGACTCTCTCTAACACGTTTGTAACTGACTTCTGTTATTTTTTTATCACTTTTATCTTTGTATGAATGCAACCACTCATTGTAATTCTTATTTTTTTCAATGTCAATAGGTTAGAGTATTGTTTACTTAAAAAACTTTCTTATTTTCTAAAGACTTATGTTTTGTCCTGTATACCTACCTACATACATTTGATTGTTTTTGAAAAATAAACAAAAATACTAATCACAATAATAATGACACATCTGGCTAGTGTACCTTTGACATTATCATTACATAATATTCGTCAAAAATATATAAACCCCGAATACGCAAATGACAGTAGGTATTCACATATATTTGCGCAGTCAACGAGCGCAGTGAGTATTAAATTATTGCCTACACGAATTAAAACATTAATCGATGTCGTGTCGTTTAAATATAAAGAGCACGACATTTCCTATAAAGGTCGGTAGCGAGTGTAAGCGGTTACAAAAATACTTTATTCTTTATACTACCTTTTTTTCTTTCATGGGCTCACCATCTGGGCTCGTACGTGTGTCTGAAAAATATGTATGCTGGTGACAAATGAGTGTTGTCAGAAACCGAATGACTCTGCCGACCCTTTCAGGGATGAAAGAGTGATCGTATATAATTTTATTATTATTTATTATTTGTTTGTAGCTCTAGATTCAATTGTAGGTACTTATAGTCTCTTGACGTTGCCTGATTTTTCTTAATTTACTGTATAGTGACAATTATCTGTGACATTCTCCGTCATTTAAATATTTAAATACTAACATATTATACGTATTCAACTAGTCAAGCGTTGCATTCCATGGTCGTTCAAGGACAACAGATTCTAACGACACTACATGGAGCGCGCCAATAGACGACCAAGTTCTAAACCGCGCTTTCAAAGTTTTTTAATGAGTTTTTATACATACGACTGTCCAACATAAAACGTTGGACCATTGTCCCTAGGTCACATCGCCTGGCGGAAGATCTTCCCTTTTCACTATGAAGGAGCATTCCACTCTTCTTCCTCCACTCCTCATTCTGTTCCTCTATAAGATAATCATACTATGTCTACATTCAGTCACACTTTTAACTGCCAGAGACAAGCATAATGCCACAGCGTGGGCTTGGACCAGGCGCTGAGTTCTAGCATTACCCGTGTAGAACAAACACATTACATGCATTTTTACGCTTACAAATAACATTCCCCGCTGCCACTGGGACCCGACGAATAAAGAATGATTTATGACCAAACACAACTACGTCCATATATCTACAGCATTGCAACACTGTCTTGCCGTTCTCTGACAGCCTCGAATTATCTGTTGAAGTAATGACGATGTTTATAATGCCAGCACTCCGCCTCCCGCGCTTGCTTTGAGACGCTTACATGTATAAATTGTGAATGGGAAAGCTTCTTAAAGTAAGTGGCTTAGATAACAACTTAGTAAGAGCTAACAAGATATAATAGAAATAAACTACACTACTGCCAAAGATTGATGGAATATCATGATGGAAACAAACAAAATCGATAGATGTACCTAATGAATTACCTACTTTAATAAATTGTTGTAAATGAAAGTTAAAATTAATAAGATGAAGGTATTTTTAGTTACACAGTAGACTCACCGATGGCCAGACTATATTTAATTATATTTTTCAGGTATTTTTGTTGTAATTAGACAACGTAACTATATTATTATGCTAGTTTTGTTGTGCTGACATGTTTTGGAGTGAGAATTAAGAAATGTAATAAAATTGATGTTTTTTTATTATTACTGACTGTTTTGTGTTGAAGATGGTGTATTTTTAGTCATATTTCAATTGGGCCGCCCATTGTAATTTTTGTACTACTATCACTTGTAATGTTTTTGCTTTTGATGTACAACATAGAGTTGCTACTAATTTACTAGGCGGAAAAAATAATTCTTTGTGACGTGCAAATAAATCCCTGCCCTTGGTTAATAGGGCTAGTGGTATCGCAAAAACTACTTCAAACTTGGATCTCCTATTTCCATAAATACTTCGGTACAAAACCCTTTAAAGCAAATAAAAGATCAATGAAGATATACCTAAATTTATTTTTAATCACAACTCACTTGTACTTTAAAATCTACCAACTATTCGTCCTTTGTCTGAAAAAGTTGGTTGAGATACTGCTGGGTATCTGTCTTGTTTTTGTCATCGGTAGATCCAGTCTCAGTGGTGCAAGCCACTTCTCCAGGTTTATCCTTGAGAACATCTAGTGTCTTCACCAAATTGTCCAACACTTCTGGCGTAGGTTTCTGCTTCGAGAACATAACGTTAGGAGACTTAGGTCCTTCTCTGGGGTTAATTATGAAGAAGTCGCTGTTAACTGGCAGTAAGACTACAGGGCCTTTCACACCTTTTTTTTCTGGATCTTCACAAGTACATGTGCGGTTTATCGCTGCTTCAAAATCTGCGCCATTTTCTGCTAATACAACTGATGAGTACATAACGTTTTTAGAAGAATGAAGTTCTATTACCGGTACCACATCGTCGTCGCACTTGCATACGATTTTCCCAGTATGCATCGAGATATACATGTCTTCAAAACAGTATTCCACAACTCCTTCGTGAGGAAATACGTACACAGGCATTGTGGGACCCATATACACGTTCAAACCGGCGGCGACGCCCATTAGTGGTGCCAGAAAAATGAAGAGAATATAAAAATGAATATTTTAGCGCTGCACAGAAAGGAGAAAAATTTTGTTAAATTCTGGAATGCTACGAAAAAATTTAATTACAAAAAAAATTTGCCAATTTCAGTTGAGGGTCTGCAAAATTCTGGGGAAGTAGCCGAGATGTTTGCTCGCAGGTTCAAGGTAGATCCACAGCCTGTCACTAGTTCCGTGCACCTTGATAATATCCTTGGCAACTCAAGTAAAAGTATACACTTCACTCCTGCTGAAGTACGTAAAGTGATACATCATATGAAAAAAGGAAAGTCTCCAGGGCATGACGGGTTAAGCCTAGAGCATATCATCCATGCTGGAGATAAAATATATAACACTCTTAGTGTTTTGTTTAATTTATGTCTTGAATTTAGCTACTTACCAAAAGATTTAATGAAGACTATTGTCACACCTGTTCCGAAAAACAAAACGGGTGACCTTGGTGCTGCGAGTAACTATCGTCCCATTTCTCTGGGAACGGTAGTGGGCAAGGTTCTTGAGCGGTTGCTACAGCCAGAACTGTTGAGCTATCTAGACATCAATGATGCTCAGTTTGGCTTTCGTTCCGGTCTCTCTACAGATTCTGCCATATTTAGTTTAAAACAAACTGTCAAGCATTACACTGAGAAAGAAACTTCAGTCTATAAATGCTTCCTCGACTTGAGCAAAGCTTTCGACCTAGTGAACCATGAAGTTCTCTGGGGTAAGCTGGACAAGTCTGGGGTACCGAGTAAACTGACGAATCTGTTTAGGCACTGGTACGGGGGCCAAACGAACTGTGTCAAATGGGGCGACACGACTTCTAGTGAGTACAGGCTAGACTGCGGGGTACGTCAAGGGGGGCTATTAACCTCTCCGGACCTCTTCAATCTATACGTGAATGATCTGATTGAGGGGCTGAGAGCTACCAGAGTGGGTTGTCATATTGGAGGTGTTGCTATCAACAACCTTAGCTATGCCGATGATATGGTGCTGCTCAGCCCCTCGATCAATGGGCTTAGGAAACTGCTTTCGGTCTGTGAGCATTATGCCAATGCTCATGGGCTGAAATACAACGTAGTTAAAACTGAAGCTATGGTATTTAGGTCGGGAAGAGGTCCGGGGAGGATACCTGACCTATATTTGGATGGGAGACAGATTCGGTGGGTGCGACGGTTCAAGTACCTTGGCCATATTTTAACTGACGACCTTAGAGACGACGAAGATATTGAGTGGGAGAGGACGGCTCTCTCGGTTCGAAGCAACATGATTGCGCGCCGTTTTCACAGATGCAATAGAGATGTTAAAACAACCTTGTATAAGGCCTACTGCCAGAATATGTACACTTGCCATCTGTGGAATACATTTACGAGAAAGGCCTACAGTAACATGAGGATACAATATAATGACGTCGTATCATCATGCACAAGCCGAGGTTCTGTAGCGCGTCTGGTATGTTCTTCGAGGCGGGGGTGCCTGACTTTTTCACTGTCATGAGGTCCCGTATAGCCTCCTTCTGGGATAGGATACGCAGCTCGGAGAACATCATACTCCGGGCCTTATGTGAGGATGTAGCAAACCCTATTTCCAAATATTGGCTTGGTGTGCATCGGACGTCGAACCGCAAATAAATAATTGTGTTTTTATTATTGTATACTGTTACTTTTATTTGGTATTTTAATTGTATGTGTAATGTTGTATTTAAATTTTTTATGGGTTTTTTGTGCCTGACAATAAAAACTATTATTATTATTATTATTAGCAGCTTCCATATCATCTTTGAAGAAAAAAAAAACACTTTTTACACTCCTTTCAAGTTCTGTCGAGGTATTGACAAGATACTCGATCTAGGCCTATTTATATGAAATGGCTGTTAGATAACAAATTAGCAAAGTACTAAGGTTATCTATACATATAATAAAACTCTAACGGGGCCGTGTCTGTACATTAAATATTTTTTGAAAATTTTAACGGTAGTGTATATAGTTATCGATATAGATACCGAAACACCAATTTTTGGAATTTTTGTCTGTCTGTCTGTCTGTCTGTCTGGTTGTGCACGCATCACTCAAAAACTACTGGACGGATTTTTATGAAATTTGGTATGGAGATAACTGAGTACCCGGGTCAACATCTAGGGTACTTTTTATTCCAGGAAAATATCTCATTCCCACGGGAAAATATAAAAACTGGTTAAAAAGATAAATACGTACTACTCCGAAACGATAACACCTAGAAACTTGAAAAATGGTATGAAGGTGTCTGATATGTCATAGGAAATTGGTATGAAGGGATTTTTGGAAATTCCCGCGGGAACGGGAATAAACTAAATCCAAGCGGGAAAACGCCGCTGGGCACCCGCTTTTTGAAATATGGTATGTAGGTGTCTTAAGTATGTCCTAGGCAACCATATGAAGGGATTTTCGGAATTTTCCACGGGAACGGGAATAAACTAAATCCAAGCGGGAAAACGCCGCTGGGCACCCGCTATTTAAAATATGGTATGTAGGTGTCTTAAATATGTCGTAGGCAACCACTTTCAAGGGATTTTCGGAAATTCCCACGGGAACGGGAATAAACGGAATCCGCGCGGGCAACGCCGCTGGGCATCCGCTAGTCTAATATAAAGTAATTGGTATTCAAGTAATATCTTATTTACTTAACCTAATCAAACGATCAATGTGTCAGGTTAACAAGATGTTTATCCACTGTTGCTAAAACGCCATCAAAGTGCGACCAATTAAAATGACGTTATTGCATTCTTTAGTAACTAAGTGTTTATGTATCTGCTTCTAAGGTCAAATTTCTATCTCTACCAACATTCATATAAAGAAAACTAATTAAAAAGATAATCTCTTAAATAAATAAATAAAAATAAAAAATTCGCCTTTCATCCCCGAAGAGGTAGGCAGCGGTATTCCATTACTGGATAAACCCACATTTCACGAGATACATTGGACCCCTAAACGTGATAGGTGGTGAGCCCTTCGCCGGACCGGATCTATTTACACATGTCTCAGAATTAATTCTGAGACTTGCGGGTTTCCTCACGATGTTTTCCTTCACCGTCGAGTTAAATAAATAAATATAAATAAATTTGCTAATGACCAACACAACAGAAACTAAGAAAAGAATCCTCTTTTACCAATGACGCCACTAGAATTTAATGAAATGTTTTGCGACTTCACTTCTCCGGTTGATCCTGCAGACATGACGTACAATCACATTATAGAAAAAATTTACGAACACATCGACGCTAAACCAATTGCGTATCTAGGCTTTGAAACATACCTTCATATCGAAACTTTGATAAAATAAAATAAAAATAAATATTCTCACGCCCTTTTTATCCTCGAGGGGTGGGCAGAGGTATTATATTTCTGGAAATCCCACGTTTACCATGTTCTTTGGACCCCTTAACGTGATAGGTGGTGAGCCGATCGCCGGACCGGGTGTGCCGATTTCCTTCCACGTACTTTTCTTTCGCCCTCAGGCTATTCATAAATATATACGTCAGTTTTGTCACCCCGCCCCTAATTAGAGTTTGACAATCAGAAGTCAGTAACACCGTTCTTTCATTCATCGACTTATAATTATCTGACTTTTGAAATGTACCTTGAAATTTTGCACGATTTATTTAAAAAATCTGAATGTATGACTACTATTTTGTACTGACACCATACCATTGTATACAACATTCAAAGCAAATAAATATTATTATTATTTATTATTATTACTTAGTAGTCATATTGGTAGTTAAAAAATGAACCAAAATCTAAAAAAAATGTGTGCAAATGAAGCCCTATCGTAATGTTCTTAAATTGCCGTAGCCTAATTTCAAAACCTTGATACACATTTTGCCCCGATACTAAAAAAAATACAATATTTTTGAAAGTTTGGATAATCATTCGTAGTTTACCACTACGGTACCTACGATACACAAGAAAGCAAATAAAAGATCAACGTAGTAAACCTAATTTTATTATCAACACAGGTACTTACCTACCTACTTACTTGTTTTTTGAAAATCTACCAGTTACTCTTTCTTTGCTTGAAAAACTTGGTCTTTCTCGGTGCCTGTGTCGTTTTTGTCATCGGTAAGGTTAGTCTCCGTGTTGCAAATCACTACTCCAGGTCTTTCCTTCAGAACATCTACTGTCTTCACCAAATTATCCAAGATTTCTGGAGTGGGTCTCTGCTTTGCGAACACAAGGTTAGGAGTCTTAGGTGCCTCTCTGGTGTTAAGTATGAAGAAGTCGTTGTTAACTGGCAGAAAGACTACAGGGTCTATTACTTTTTTATCAGGATCTATGCAAGTAGGTACACGTACGGTTTATCAGTGCTTCAAGATCTGAGCCATTCTCCGCTAATACAACTGATGCGTACAATATAATGTTTTTTGAAGCAAGAAGTTCTATTACCGGTAACACAGCGTCGTCGCACTTGCATACAATTTTCCCAGTATGCAGCAAAGAGTCATGTTTTCAAGACAATTTTGCACAGCATAGACTTGAGGAAATACGTACTACGTACACAGGCCTTGTGCGCCCTAAGTACACGTTAAAACCGGCGGCGACGCCCATTCAAACAGCTTCCACGGCATTTTTGAAGATTTCGTACAGGAATTTTAGTAAAAAATATACGCTTTTTACACTCGCTTCAAGTTCTGTCGATATATTGATAAGATTTGAATTTTAGGCCTATTTGCGAAGGACTAAGGTTATCTAACATAAACTTTTTAAATCAGTACCTATTCAAATAACATCATCACTCGATAAATGTGTGAGAATTTTCCTGTTGCAGGGAACACTCATTTGATCTTAATTTCCGACTAATCAACAGAAGATACTTGAATACCATTAAAGATTGTTTATATTTGATAACCTTAATACTTGTTTGTACGTCTTTATCTGTCAGTAATTTTATATAAATTTGCGTATTATGGTGAATCTCGTCAATACCTCCACAGTAATTGAAGAAAGTGGTCAATCTAAGTGTTAAACTCCAAAAATGCTGAAGTTGTTAACATTGACGGCCTGCTTTGTGGCCGTCAGCGCCACCCCTATAGACCAGTACATCGGAACGATATATCCCGTGTATGCATTCCCCGCCTCGGGAGCCCCGCAACACT
Organism: Ethmia dodecea; assembly: GCA_963855545.1. NCBI lineage: Eukaryota > Metazoa > Arthropoda > Insecta > Lepidoptera > Depressariidae > Ethmia > Ethmia dodecea. The sequence goes on from OY979444.1 coordinate 709,036, forward strand.
GTTGGGAAGATATGTTTCTCGCACTCCATACTGGGAACATTGAATGTAAGTGCAATGACGTAGTGCTACCGGTATTAGAACTTCATACTCCAAGAGCCGTTATGTATGCATCTTTCTTAATAACTGAAAAAAGCTCAGATCTCGACGCAGCAGTAAACCAGAAATGTCATTGCGAAGACCCAGACTTGAAAGGTGCGTTCGGGCCAGTAGTCGTATTGCCAGTTAACAGCGAATTCTTCGTACTTAACACCAAAGAAGAAGTTAACATTACTAGCATTATGTTGGCGAAGCAGAAGCCCACGCCAGCTGCCTTGGAAAGTTTAGTGAAATCATTAGAGTTTACGAAGAACAAACCAGGAGAGGTGTTGTGCACCACTGAGACGGGCCCTACCGATGAAACAAACAAAGGTACAGGGAGTGACCTCAAGAAACTTTTTCAAGTAAACAAAGAGTAGTTGGTAAAATTTTAAAGCAAGTAAGTCCTTCACTTGAAGATTTAATAATAAATTTGGATTTATCTAAATTGATCTTTTATTTTATTTCTACTGTATCGTAGTTGCCGAGGTTTTAAAGTAATTAATATTAAACGGGAATAAAATATATCCTATGTTACTCAGGGATATTCCAGATTTTCATTGATGAAAGAAATTTTTAAAATCGGTTCAGAAGTTTTTGAGTTTATTCGTAACAAACATACAAAAATACAAATCTTTTCTTTTTATAATAGTAGTATAGATGGGCTTACTTTTAACCCTCCGACTAGTCCAAAGACAAAGACGAGGCCTGCGATGGGACGAGCTTACCCATAAGATGACTATTCAGTCGTAAAGTTAGGCTTAAATCGTAGGCTAGGAGGCCTGCATGAAGTACCTTACAACGCATATACTCTTATAATGAAAAACTTTGGAGTAAAAAGTCATATAAGGGCCCCAGTAAGCCCTCTCCAGTTCAGCGGAAAACGAGCCGTAAAACTTGAAATACGGCGGCAGTATACTTAATAGCTCCACATACGTTATTAGCCGACTGCGTGAAATTAAGGGCAATTCATTTTATTGGCGTTCGTGCGAGCTAACTACTGTTTTACGTTGTACAAGCCGTGCTCTAAGTTTGGGTGCGAGCTTTACACAGAAAATACGTAAAAACGTTTTCTAGATGGGTATTCCCCATTTTCCACTGAACTTACAGGTAGTTAATTGAGTCCAGCTTTCAAATTTTCACTTCAGTATGATAGTGCCGTTCTAAATTCATTTAATAAGAGTAATTAATGTTTTTTTTTTTTAATGCATTTTGTGTCCATCGAAAAATAAAAAGTTATGGAAAACAAATTTTGTTACGTTGTCACGCCTTATCGGTAACAAAGAAGGCAGTCAAACATTTTTTACCCGGTAATACAGAAGTGCAATGTGTCATTAGATTAGTTTTTATTTTCTCCTGAGTATATTAAGCTAAGTTTTCACCCAATTTCTCCAGAATAATGGTAAATAAGGATGGTAGATATTTTTAGTAATAGTAATAATTTTCTTAAAAATCAATTTATAAAAATCGTGTTTGAAGTTGTACAACAAATAAACATCAATTAGGAAATTACGATACGAACAAACAATGCAGAATATATTAAATTACAGTACAATTAATATATAATAGTCAGTAAATGCCATAAGTGCCTGTCTATGTAGTTGGGTTTTTGGAGTTTTAATAATTAATCTATTCTTAATAAAATAAAATCTGAATACAGTTTTCAGGACAAAAAAAAATCTTATTTCTATATTATTATGCACTATATTTTGTTAAGCCAGCAATACATTGACTAATAAAAATTCTAACACGAGTGCAATTTTTAACATCCAATAATCGCTTTCACTGTGTTGGTTTTACACACACGTACCTATCCTCTACTATTATTTAAATTATACCATCTACATTGTATGTCAGGTTGCAACTCGTGATGAATTTAAAATTCACTGAGCAATACAGATATTACCCATCATTTTGTAGTAAGTGGCATGTTCATTACGACTTGATAAGGTTATAATTTTGATGTCTGATTGAAAATGATGTCTAACATAATTTGAGCTCCTGACAGCCTTTTTTAACTTTGCTGTCTCTGTCAATATAAAATGGGTGGGTTAATAAATCAGCGTTTAGAATTGTTGTGGAAAATTGGAAAATTATTCTAGGTAAGCCTAAATTATAGACCTAGGCACGGTTAGTTAAGCACCTATTAAGTTGTTACGGAAAAATACGTTTCTGTGTGACTTTGTTGGTAGCAATTTTATTTCTTTTCTTTAAAAAATCCAAAGAATATCTCATGAAAAGTAGGTATATCTAGAAATTGAATAGCTCTGCCTACCCCCTCGGGGATAAAAGGCTAATTACTTTTGCAGTGAAAAACATAGATAGAATTTGCACAAAGCAATGGCTGACAACAGAAAAGCAAGTTCCGATGAGCGTGACAAAACTGACAAATAATCTGGTCGCATGACATATTTGACACGTTCGACAACAGAGTTGTGACATGGGGTGTCATAACGTGTCAATCAAATTTGCCGTTGACAGCTAACAATACATGACAATTTACTTTGTAAATAGCAAAGAGATTTAAATATAATAGGGCATAGAGGGGGCATTGGGAATATTTTCATACAAAACTTTGAAGCCTAAGAGTCATGTCCTTGTTATGTCAGTTAGTATGAACCCGAGCTGTCATTCGGTCGAAATTGTACTAGACTTATTCCACTTGGAATAACTTTTGACTTAAAATTTTCCTCGCTTTGTCCCCTCTATGCCCTATTATATTTAAATCTCTTTGGTAAATAGGTACTGGCAATTGTATTTTGTAGAATGCACAAAAATATATTGTTTTATTGTAAATTGTATTTTAATAATTGTTTGAACTTTTAGCAGCAGAGATAGCTTGGTAGCAGGAATACTACTGCTTTCGTGGATACCACCCCCCCTAGCCAAGTGGCATTGTACAATCTAATCGAATATTCTTTAGATTCACAAGTATGGGGTTGACATACCTAAGCACTTGCCAACGAGCGCTAACGCTAATGTCAATCCCATACATGTCAATCTAAAGGGACATTCGATTAGATTATGCAATGCCACTTGGCTAGGGGGGCTGGTATAAATGCGGGCGTTTAAATTATTTTAAAATAAACAAACAAAAAATACTTTTATTTATCAACACAAAACGCAAAATAAGTAAAAGTAAGCATTCACCGAAATTTTATGATAAGGCTAGAGCCTAAGCACAACTGATGCTTTTTATTCCCTGCATTGTCAGGTATTTAAAAAATTATACAAATATATTTTATAGTTATTAAAATATATATTTATTTTATTTATTTATTTATCTTCATGTACCAAGAAAATGTACACATGGTGAGCTTATGCCTATATTTATTTATTATAAATATATTTTGTTTACTGTATATTTTGTAAGTGCGTAAACTTTGTGTATTTTGTTAATGGTCTATTTTTAAGCAGGTTCAAGGGTAGACTTTTCTTTGAATTTCAAATACATATTCTTTATGTAATTAAGACTTGTTTTTTTTTGCATATTTAATAACAGAAGTGTGCTTTCCGGAACTCCTTCCCAGCAATTGTAGCTAATAACCAAACAGGTTGTAAATAATAAGAGTTTACGAGTTATTAGTTAGTTTATAGCCATTTTTATTGCTCATAATTACGGCCTCAATAATTGTTGATTTTAATTATTTTCTGTTTACAATCTTCGCGTCTTTGTTCCTTTGAGAAGTAAGTACGAATAGTAACACTGCATTTGGAACCAGAAATTCATCGGTGGAGATGGGCTGCTGTTTATATTTAGCCAATCCTCATGGACGAGTTTAGAGTCCCTTGTTGTTAGACTATTGACCTTTCTAAGTGTAATCTTCAATTACCTATAGAAATAAATTTACAACACTTAAAAAAAAAACTCCCCTTTTATCCCCGAGGGGGTAGACAGAAGTATTCCATTTCAAAGATATTCTTTGGACCCTTACGTAACGTAACGTCTGTAACAAATGTCTCAGAATTAATTCTGAGACCTGCGGGTTTGCTCACGATGTTTTCCTTCACCGTCGAGCTAGTGATGAATAGGTCAGGTTTAAATTTTTTTTTCGGTCGTCGCGATGCTAGTTTAATGAATATTAAAGTTTATTGTACAACGAAACTAGACAACTATGAGCAAAATCATGAATAAAACTATAGTTATTTTATTTATATTCATCTAAAAAACTAGTGTACATAATGCAGTCCCAGTCTTCATACATTCATGAAATCCTTTACAACACGGTTGAGTTAGGAACCATTGGACTCGATTCTGACTGACCAGCTCAAATTCCTAATTTTAAGTTAGCCTATCCTTTTCCATATAATACGGAAGAAAAAGGACAGAAATAAACCATAGATTGAAGTGACGAGTTAATGTCAAATGTAAAGACCTTCTGACACAGGTGTTTTCACACTTAAAAGAAGGTCCCAATCACAAGAAGATATTTTAGAATAAGTTAAAGAAATAAATACTTTTTCATTTTCATTACATTTTCATTTTCAAAAACAAACTAATTTGAACCTAATGAACGTGCTTAACTGTCACTTTTATCCATGACCATATTACATCGTCGCTAATATTGTTAAACACATGTATTTGAAAAAGTTGTGAATGCTATAAGATACAATTTTGTAATTTTTACATTTGTGATATTATAAACAAATACTGCGCTTATTTCTGTCCCTTTCATTTCCAAAGCAGTGGAAAAGAATAGAGCTAACTTAAAATTAGGGAATTTAGCTGGTCAGTCATAATCAAGTCCATTTTTTGACTATCCATCCTTTTCTAACAGTGATACTTTCTATTTGGTACCGGACAGGTTATACTGTTTGTACAAACCGTGAAGCATAAAAATCTTCGTTTGCGTGTTCGAAAAATGTCATAGATTCCTACAAGTACAAGTACCTTTGGAGTATCTACTTACATTAATTAAACACCAAAAACTTACTGCGGTAAAAATTATTGATAAGTTACCATACCGTTACCCTATTTCAGTATCCGTTAGGTAAAAAGAACACTCCAATTTAAATTCCATTAGAATAGTTAATGTAAGTCGCCACCGTTTACCACTAAAGTCAAAAAATGAAGCAATTTACATAATAAAATAACAGTGTTAATTAAAGCGGATACGACGCCTCTATGAGCTGTTGAAACAATGAGAACCCACAATTTTGGTTGTCAAGATTAAAGATAGAGGCCGTTTGAGCCTCTTTAACGAATCTAGGGTTCAAAATAAATTGAGTTTTTTGTTACACAATTCACACAAGTTTATTTAGATCCAGACTAGGCGAAACTTGTACTACGGGTACTAAACTTGTAAGTACTATCAGCAAACGCTCAGCATGATACATTTGCAAGAATTTTCACTTGTAAGCTCCAATTTTATTACCCCGACCCTAATTAGAGTTACACAATGAGAAGCCAGTAAAACCGTCTTTTTTTCTATTCTGATACATTCATCGACACTAAAGGGTATGATCATTTAGTGTCGATGAATGTATCGACACTCCAGTTCCAATTTTATTACCCCGACCCTAATTAGAGTTACACAATGAGAAGCCAGTAAAACCGTCTTTTTAGGGTTCCGTACCTCAAAAGGAAAAAACGGAACCCTTATAGGATCACTTTGTTGTCCGTCTGTCCGTCCGTCCGTCCGTCTGTCAAGACCCTTTTTCTCAGGAACGCGTGGAGGTATGAAGCTGAAATTTATATCAATTACTCAGGTCTACTGTCCCTTGAAGCTGTGAAAAAATCAAACTTCTAAGCCAACGCAATCAAAAGATACAGCCGTTTATGCCGCAAATTTTCGACACTTGCAAGGGAATCAAAACCTACAGGGTGCTTCCCGTGAACTCAGAATCTTGAAATTTGGTACGAAGCAACGTCTTATAGCAAAGATAAAGGAAAAATTACGAAAACCATAAATTTGCAAGGTTGTACGGAACCCTCGGTGCGCGAGTCCGACTCGCACTTGGCCGGTTTTTTTCTATTCTGATACATTCATCGACACTAAATGGTATGATCATTTAGTGTCGATGAATGTATCGGAATAAAAGATTTTTTTTTGTAATTGTCATTGTTACTATAAGAGAGGGGCTTTCTCGCCACGGGGTGGGAAAAGATAGGTGCTCGCTAAAATGACACTTAGATGTATCAAGTAGAACTTTTTTCGATAGTACATATATGTACAGTTAAGAGCATAATATGAAGCTTTACACTTGTAGAGCTACTCTGACTTCTAAGGCGATTGTTTTATGAACGCATAAATAATACAATTGAATTATCTGTAGATAAAATTAAATATAAAACTGATAATTATAAGAGCAGTGATAGCCCGGACGGTTAAAGAGCCTGCCTAAAATTAGTGAGGCTCGGGTTCGAATCCTGGCATGTACCAATGAGTTTTTCAAAAACTTACGTACATATTTATCACTAGCTCGACGGTGAAGGAAAACATCGTGAGGAAACCCGCAGGTCTCAGAATTAATTCTGAGACATGTGTAAACAGACCCGGTCCGGCGATAGGCTCACCACCTATCACGTTTAGAGGTCCAAGGTATCTCGTGAAATGTGGGTATATCCAGTAATGGAATACCTCTGCTTACCCCCTCGGGGATGAAAGGCGTGAGATTATTTATTTTATTTATTTATAATTATAAGACGCATAATCAATAGCAATAGCAGCATACATTATCGTTTTTAGAATTTTGTCTGTCTGTCTATCACAAAGTTTGTCCAAACAGTTCGGGGTCAATGGAATCCAATGAAAAGTACTTAAACAGGAATTCTAACTTAAGTTTTCTTATATGTAGCGTTTCGATATGCTCCGTCGTCTGCTAGGATAGATGCCACTAGCTCCCAATCCGCGGTGGCCTCGCGTGGGAGATTGTAGCCCATACTTCCTCATGTGTGAGGAAAGACCTTTAGCTCAGCAGTGGGCTGTTACGGGTTGATGATGATGATAATGACCTAGCTCAGGCCATATCCATTTATGAAAACATATCTACTTTTCACCAGTATATATTTTGTAGCTTTCGAAGAGACAGTAATTAAAACTAGCCTGCCAACAGTCGAATAATATTTAAAAATATCATTCCCCTTATTTATCTGAAAAGATTTTACCAATGTGGGTAACATTCCTCAAGTACGATCCGGTAAAAAAAGATATAGGTAATTGGGTTTGGTTTCCCCGTTATCTAACAGAACCCTAACAAACAGGGAAAGTCAGTCATTTTGACTAATTACTACTGTCTGCCCAATTAAGTGAATTCACGTCGCTCCGGAAAATTATAATGCTACCATGGTGGCACCTTTATAGCGCCGGGGGTTAACCGACCGCGACGAGTAGAACAATAAAGTTTTGTATGCATATCCGTACATTGCGGTTTTGAAGCAACAATATTTCGAAGTGTGTTTTTGTTAAGATGTTCAAAAATAATTTAAAAAATACTAGATGTAATCGTGACAACTTTTGACGTCATACATACATACACTAGCTTTTACCTTAGCTACGATCCTGGCACACCTCTTGCGCCTCATTCACATCCATCATTCGGTTCATACATGATCGTCGGTTTCGGGTACTCTTTATCTGGCTTGTCTTCAATACATGAATATCCACGGTATGAGTGCATACATATGCACATTCTATTCTAATCCACCCTTAAAATTATCCACCGTATATTATTCCATTAAGGTTATTGTTGAACAATCCAATGATAAAGCATGTTCCCCATTACATAAATATTCATTTGACGTATTATTTTTTGGGGAGCGCTTTTTTGCTTTATCGCCCAACATGAGTTATGGGGAGGAAAACGTGATTAAAAGTTATTTATTGCTACTAAGTCGATTTCGTTAATTCGGTAGCAGGTCGTATATCGCATAATTTATCAATACTTTTTATTTGGAAGCCCAATTTAAAATGACAAAGAAGTTACGTGAAACGCTTTTTTGAACGTGATATTTCTGCAATTTCTACGTGACTGACGTCGTTAGATGATTTATTTATTTATTAGATACAAAAAAAAGATAACAATTAACAAAGCATTGTAATGAGACAGTTCAGCCCCCCTAGCCAAGTGGCATTGTACAATCTAATCGAATGTTCTTTTAGATTGACATGTATGGGATTGACATAAGCATTTGCCAACGAGCGCTAACGCTAATGTCCATCCCATACATGTCAATCTAAAAGAACATTCGATTAGATTGTGCAATGCCACTTGGCTAGGGGGGCTAGTATGAAACAGATTGCAACCCTTAAGTATGTGTGTACAAATTGTTTATGGAAATAAAGAAATAACAAATTAAACGAAATAAACTCTGTCAAAAGTTACACATAAGTAGGTAGGTACAATTGAAATTTCAAAACAAATAAGTTAAAGTATTTTAAAAACAAATTGTAGGTCCAATTTAAAATAATATTTCTTTAATGATAAAAGATCAAAGTAAAAATTATTAAATTCAGAGGGTATTTTTGGGATTTACGTGAGGACATAAACCGTACTATTATACAACATTTAACAGAATAATTATCCCCTTGTCAGTGAGCCTTAGTTTCCGCCATTATGCCGTATCTGTGAAACCCGGATCGGGTTTCGCTCACAGACAGGGGTTTTTGAGCGCTATTGATTCATTCTTATTAGAATTTCTCTGATTCTAATTAGAATCACACATAGTTCTGTTTATAACATTATACTATATTAAATTGAGGATCTATTCTTTATTCTTGTTTGTTTAAAACTATTTTGAATTTTTACACTTTCACTTTCAACAAGAAAACACTCGAAAGTTCGATTGAAAATATGGTCATAGGTTGAAGACGTGTTTTTTCACAAACAATCGAAGGAATTGCGTTACTATTAGTAATAAACATCAAATAGTACTCACCTTTCCATGATTATTCCTAAAAAACTGACTAAAACACTTATTTTCACCACAAAAACCAAACTCAAATATAGACGTAAACACACCGTGCGTGACGTCATTTTAAATGACGTATATTTTTATTTTTTTCGTAAAAGGCCACCTGTATTTAGGGTTGGGATGCAAGCTTGCTTTATAAAGCTGCCATACACGTAGGTGTGACAGACCATAGTGTATTTATCACAGTATTTAGAGCGGGAATCGAGACCCCTTTCAGAACCCGTCTCCGGGTATCTCCACAGATACGGCATAAGTGTCACATACCCGGAGACGGTTTGGCTCACTGACAAGGGGAAGCGCAATTCCTGAAATTAGTTTGTTCAGTATCGACTACTTATTCGATTTCAGCTATTTTTAATATGTGTGAAATTTTTCCGAAAATGAATTAGCGTAGCTGAATTTAGTGCTTTCTATGGAAATCGTGCTATTATTATTTGATATTCAGGAAAATTGGTTAGACACAACTAAAGTTCGATTGCATCATGTTTGAAATGTTTTGATTTAAGAGTGACATTTGCTTTTTTTATATATTTTTTTATTATTATTATCATTTTTGAGGCCCCCCCGGTCTTAGACCTTTTGGATTTGGAGGCCCGCCAAGGCCCATGGCGGGTCTCTGGTCCTGGGGGGCCTCCACATTTAGTGTAGCTTTAATCGTATTCGTATCTATGAAGCCTCCAACCAACACCCAACTGCCTCTTATCCTTGTTTAGGATTGATCAAAAGAACTTTTCGCTAAATTTGGCGAATCGGACTAGAGGCCCAGGGCGGATCGCCCCTTCCGCCCCTACCTTAGTCCGCCAGTGTATCGCCCCAAGTGCGAGTATTAAGTATCACTGACGGAAACAATAATAACAAATTAGCATTATGTTCCGATTTTTTAAGAAACATACGATAACATTTTTATCTAAAAAACTTTCCAAGTAAAACATTTGTTTATGTTTAAAAATTATCGTTGTTTTGGGCTGGAAGCAGTCTTGTAATCAAGTTACCTACAAATAAGATTTTTATTTTTTGGGTTACATCAACCCTGCTATCAGGGGTTAAGTCACAGATACACGTGCCGTGTTTTAGGGGTTAAAAGTCACAGATACACGTTCCGTGGTCCATTGCTCGGAGTTGCGTCAGAAGAAAAAAAAAACAGTGAATTTGGAGTCGGAGGATTCCGTATCAGCGTAATTTAAATGGGACTAATCTGAAAGTACCAGCTTTCAAATAAAAAAAGAATCATCCAAATCGGTCCACCCAGTCAAAAGTTCTGAGGTAACAAACATGAAAAACAATTTTTTTTTAAAATACAGACGAATTGATAACGTCCTCCTTTTTGAAGTCGGTTAAAAACACATCTCATTCAATTTTTAACTTTCTATTATTTTGTTGTTATAGCGACATCTAGCGATTCTACATAGAACTAACTAAAGCGCCCTAGACATCAAGTTTTAAACCGCGCTATCGAAGTGTTCTCATGAGTTTGTCACAACTGTCCAACATCCATCAGCTGTTGGACCGCGTTCCCCAGGCGCGATCATCTGGCCTGGCGGAAGATCTTCCCTTTTCACGAAGGAGCATTCCACTTTCGCTCCTCCACGTTGGTGATAGTAGTAACAGCAACACATATTTTGTGAAAATTCCAATTGTCTACCTATAATGGTTCATGAGATACAGCCCACTAAAGGAACTCTAAAAATCAAGATCCAAAACAACCACACGTCAGTGGTAGAGCCGGACAAGTTGTTAAAATGTATCTACCTACTAACAAAATATATTTTTGCACGCCATACGGAACACGGACATAGTAAGTACCGGATACTGTACGGATCAACACATCTTTTATCCCCTAGGGGTAGGCAGAGGTATAAAATGTAAATCAGAACCATTAAAACTTCTGCAATTTGTATTTTGGTAGCAATAATAATCGTATAGATCTTTTTTAACCTTTATGTCTTAGATCGGTACGGAACCTTACTTCTACACTGTTTTAGGTGCAAGGACTATTAGATATAATTGTATTTTTAAAAACATAAACGATTCCGACTAATTGAGAACTTCCTCCTTGTTTTAAGTCGTTTAAAAATATACTTAAGTCAGATGACGAGATGAGTCATAATCTATACAGGGTGACTTTTTTTACCGTCTGGAAAAAAATATGGTGTGATAGGTAAGACTAGATTCATTTGGCAATGTTACTTAATTTTTTTTTTCAAAAAATTTTTTCTTGCTTCAACTAATATACATTACTCAATTGTAGTCAATAATACACACTGAAATATTTAAAATAGTATTTTAAAAAGAAACAGGCTCGTAGCTTCCATTTATGCGCAATTTACCTACAACCGCCAGCAGCGCGTAGTACTGTGCGTAGTTTTCTAAATTTTGTAAATTGCATTATACATGACTATATTTAACAATTAATCTCGGATACAACTTCGGCTCTAGATACCTTATACGTCATATTTTTTTCAGACGGTAAAAAAAAACATCCAGTATAAACCTAACAGAAACTTTTGTTTAACAATAAATGCGATAAGATTACCAAACGTTAATTAATTTCAACAATAAAATAGAAGAAAAATAGTATGGCATATTTGATAACCTTCCTAATCCCTTTTGTCATCAGCAGAGATCGGCTTTAGGTAGTGTGATTAGGTACCAAAGTAGGTAGAGGATGTAATATGGAGTTGTTAAAACCACCATGTTCCTACTTTTAAATCGAAGTGCACATATGAAATGCCAAATTTCATATTTGTGTTTTGTGTCGGATGGGACCGAAACAAAATTTTTTTCTAGCTAAGGAGCCGTACTATTACAAATATGCAGATTTTGTTGATTATCTCCATAACCGGCCACTGTAGAGAAAATCACCTAAGAACAAAAGAAGTTTATATTTAGTAAGTAAATATGATACTGTAGAAAAATCTCGGAAATTTCCCGGGAAATTTTCAGAGGTCCCAAATAAAGTGGTGGTTTTAACAACTCCATATTACATCCTTATAGCAACTTTACCTATTATGGTACCAAATCACACTACCTAATGCCGATCTCTGGTCATCAGTCAACCACAACTTGGTTGACTGATGGACTCTGTTTTGATATTGTACTTTATATTGTTTCACCCGCGTAGTTCCCGTTCCCGTGGGAATACGGGAATAAAATATAGCCTATGTTACTCAGGGGTATTATAGCTTTCCAATGGTGAAAGAATTTTTTAAATCGGTCCAATACTTTTTGAGTTTATTCGATACAAACATAAGAAAATACAAATCTTTCCTCTTTATAATAAGTGCACAATGTACCTAGACATTTTGATCAAATCGCACAGTTGCCTACGCAAAAACATACGGTGCAAAATATACTAATAAACATATTCAATCCCTGTAAATCTATGTTCTTGAGGCAATTAACTAAATGTTATGTTATGAATCTCAATCAGAGTTATAAACTATATAAATAATTATATTAGTAATTGTTTTTCTCGAACTCTTCGTATTCTTGTAGCTGTCTTTTTTGTTTTTGTTTTTGTGTTCTTTAATGTTAGGACAACATTAGTATAATACATTTTTTTTTTATATATTTACAAAATAGTTAGTTGGCATTAATTTGTTTCCCTTCTTTTATTTTTATTTTTGTTTCTAATTTAAGAGCTATAAATTTTGTCATGTTGTATGCATATGTTTTGGATAAGTGGCTTGATCTACCAATGTCTATTTTATATTGAACTTTACTGTCACTTTCTGTTTTGTGCATCCTAATAGGTAAATAAAATAAAAATAAAAAAAATAATTTCACTAATAGAAAGCTAGGAATATATCATTTCTGTGTGGCTTATGTATTAATACTTACATGAGCTACCACGTTTTTTTCTTGTAAAATCAAAAATTTTCAGGACAGACATCTATTTAATAATGATAATAATAATTTATTAGCCACATACAAAGAATTATATAGTATTTAGCTTCATATATGCTACATATAGATCAAATTAAAAAGCAAAACATTATCTAAATACCAAACTGAGACACAATATTTGCTCTTTCGGTAATATTAAATAGTAAAGGATGAACCGCGTAGAAAATCTAGTTTAATATGGGTTATGGGTTAAGAGCAGTGATAGCCCGGACGGTTAAAGAGCCGGTCGAAAATCAGTAAGGCGCGGGTTCGAATCTTGGCATGTACCAATGAGTTTTTCAAAAACTTACGTACATATTTATCACTAGCTCTACGGTGAAGGAAAACATCGTGAGGAAACCCGCAGGTCTCAGAATTATTTCTGAGACATGTGTAAATAGACCCGGTCCGGCGATGGGCTCACCACCTATCACGTTTAGGGGTCCAATGTATCTCGTGAAATGTGAGTATATCCAGTAATGGAATATACCTCTGCCTACCCCCTCGGGGATGAAAGGCGTGAGATTTTTTTTTTTATAATCACTTCCATAAAAATATAAATTAAAACAATTATATAATAACATTTCTTATAGTATCTTAGGTCGGATGTCAAATGTCATGTCATATATCAGCAAATAGTAGCGAAATGATACTGTTGTTATGTAAGATAAAAATTTACGTTCAAAGGGGAATGGTCAAAGTTGTACGATTATAAATTAGTACTTATCTGTAAAAGTTGAAAAATAAGTAATTGGCGATGATACTTTACCTAATTATTTACAAAAAAAAAAAAAAAACTAGAACTTATACATACATACATAATTTCACGCCTATTTCCCATTGGGGTATGCAGATACAATAGACTGCCACTTGCTTCGAACCTGGCACATCTCTCATCCACATTTCATCCACATCCATCAAACGACTCGTGCATTATCGTCGGTTTCGGGTCGGTACCCACCTATCCTCTCTTCAATACATCTGTTGGCAACACTTCCAAAATGTAAAAAAGAACAGTTTCTGTGTCTACTCATACTTTGGTGGTACGCACACGTTTATCAAAATAAAATACTTTTTCTGCAACTCCAGCGCCTAATATTACTGCAATTATCTCACAACATCGCCTAACTGGTCGATGTAATTACATCTAGGCCTTTCTTTACCGACTCGCCCATTTGCAACACCCTTGTAGGTATATCTCATAATAAATTCATAAAAAAAAAATGTCATGCCTCGTGAGATTATTAATTTTTTAATTAATTTAATTTGTATATTTGTCTCGATATTATGTCAATAGGAACTAAAGGCATGTGAATGTCATAGCTATCAGGTCATTAAGATAAATATATTAAATATAAATAGGTTCACATGTTTCGCGACGTATCTAACATTTATACGGTGACATTCACTGAGAATAGTACAATCCTGTCCATTAACAACTAGTGTTTCGAAATGATTAAGCTACTCCTATTAGCAACTGTTCTTACCGTAGTGGGTGCGAAGGTAAACGTCTTGGAAAAATATGTCGGAACGATCACACCCGTAATGAAGTACCCTAAAGAAAGAGACATGGAATACTGTTTTTCTTTAGACATCGCCATGTCTAACAGCAAGTGCGAGTGCAATGGAGCTGCGGTACCAGCACTGGATTTAACAGTATACGGAGAGACAACAGCAGTTCCCATTGTTATAATAGAAAGTGAAACGGAAGCACAAGACGCTTTGAAAGAAGACTGCACATGTGATAAAAGAAATGGTTTGTCATCGGCGATTCTACCTTTCAACGAAAATTACTTCATTGTATATGGAAGTGATTCAGAAAATAAAATCTCTGCCACTATTTTGTTCGCAAAGAATAAACCTACTCCAAAGGAATTGAGTGATTTCATAAACTCTGAAGATGAGTTGAAAAATAAGTCTGGAGACGTGATTTGCACGACTGACACAGTTGACGTAAATGAAGATGCAGAAAATAAGGAATCAAAGGCAGCTGTTTCAACGATCAAGCAAGTATTTGTGAAACATTAAAGACTTGGACGTGTAATACTTAGTAAAAATAAAATATTAGGAAGATAGCCACCAGATGCGACAAATAAAAGTAGTAAATGTGTTTCTATATTTTCAATAAATTAATTTTATTTCATGTATTTTAATCATTACAAACCTAATTAAAGGAAGATTTGATTTCCTCAATGAAGCTCGATCAATTCTCACATGATGAAGTGTAGTGAAATCTCCCACAAGAGCCCACTGCAGATTGGGACATACTTTTAGGCTACCCATAAATATCTAAGTTTAATGTTGAAAACATCAATAAATATGATCCACAACGGGGTCAGAGGAAGTTTTTAAATGTTGAATCGACCTCCCAACGACTGGGGTGCTGTTACATGTGCATCAAATCAAACTTTTACAGCACATCTTAATTATAAAATTGTTAGATGTATCAAAATCTTATCATTTGTTTACCAATTACTAGAATAGTACCTGGTTTTATTTTGTGAAAATGATAAGGGTTTATTTTTTTAAAAGTTCTGCATAATTTTGATGAAAAATAAGGTTGTCATGGATACGGAGATATGTATGCAACTTAGCAATATCGATCGTAAGTAGTTTTTTTTTTCATTATCTGATTTAAATGTCCTAAGAGAGAGAATTTTCCGAAGGCCATACCCTCGGAGAATTCTCCTAGGGCTGCAAATCTGCAAAAAATTATTGATTGTTTACTACTTTTCTGTTATACAATAGTTCTTGTAGTAACGAAACGGTCAAGCCACATATTTTGACTAAGGTGTAGAGCTGGTGAAGTTAGGGCTTGTAAAGTTAGAAGATTGGCTCTACATGTGATCTGATAATTTTTTGAAAGTGCAAACCATATGGTCTTGGTAACATTTTATATGAAAATGATTTTGGTTGGATATTGATTTATATACTATAGAGTTAGAATTTCCTGTTGCTAATGTTTACAATCAATAACGTTAAGTTACACACTGATATTGAGAAACCTTGATCCTTTGTAAAAGTAACTTTGTTGCAGATGCACTTGATGAGATTATCGTAGTGACCCATCTTGTTTTGTATTCATTAGAATATAATGATGTGATGTCAATTAAAGTAAAGTCATATGAATGTCGTCGTTATCAGGTAATTAAGATAAATATATTTTATATAAATAGGATCACCCGCAACGTCTTACATTTTAACTCTGACATTTGCTGAGAACAGTATAATATTTGGATTGAAAACTAGTATTTAAAGATGATAAAGCTATTTCTATTAGCAACTGTTCTAGCTGTGCTGGGTGCAAGGGCAAACGTCTTGGAGAAATATGCCGGAACAATCATGCCTGTAATGATTTACCCGAAAGGAAGGAACATCAAATACTGTTTTTCTTTAGACCTGGCGCTGCCTCGAAACAAGTGCATGTGTAATGAAACTGTACCAGCTGTGAAATTTACTATATTTGAAAGAAAAAATATAGTTCCAATTAAAATAGTAGAAAGTGAAACAGAGGTACTGGACGCATTGAAAGAGGAGTGTACATGTGACAAAAAAGATACTTTGCCATCGGCAATTCTACCTTTGAACGATAATTTCTTCATTTTTTATTTAAGTGATTCACCGAGAAAAATTACTGCCACTGTTTTGTTCGCAAAGAATAAACCTACTGAAAAGGAATTGAATGATTTCATAAACTCCACAGATGACTTGAAAAATAAGTCAGGAGACGTGCTGTGCACGGCTGACACAGAGGAACTACAAGAAGATGCAGAAAATAAACAATCAAATGCAGCTGTTTCAGCGTTCCAGCAAGTATTTTAGAAAAATTAAAGACTTGGTCGTCTAATTATTAAAACCAAAATATTAAGCGATGATCCTAGTAGTCTGAATAATTTGTTTAAGAAGCATCGGATAACAGTAGTTGTGTCTGTTACCATATTCTCAATAAACGCATATTTGTATATATTTTTTATTGAAAACCCAAACAAAGTAAAATATCACTTCCTCATTGAAGCTTGATCATTTCTCACACATGATAAGGATAGCGTAATCTCTCATACGAGCCCGCTGCTGATTGGGAGGTATTTGTAGGGTAATGGTCTCCTATAAAACTTTTTAACTTACCTATGAATATCCTAATTTAATGTGTATAGCATCAATAAAAAATGCTGACGCTTTATTCCGTACGGTTTTTGAGGAGGTACCTATTTAAATGAAGAAATGCCTATTTTCACCTGTGTATTTGATTGGACCCATGAACGTGACAGGTGGTGAGTCTATCACCGGACTGGGGTGTTATTACACGTGCCTCAAATCCAATTTATTATAGCATTCTTAATTGTCATATAGTTTGTCAGAAATCTTATCATAAGTTTGCTTATTACTATCAAAGAATACCTATTGAATTTTTATTTTGTGGAAATGTTAAAAGTTTAATTTCTTTTACATATTATCAAAACTTGTGAGTTTTCATGGATTTCGAGATAGATATGTAGCTTAGAAATATCGGTCATGGGCTGTATTTTTACTTTTTTTTATTAACATCAATAAAACAAATAACTGATTAAATTGGCCTGTCGATGACCTTTTAAGAATTCTACTAGGGCTGCCAGTCTAATGAAAATCGAGTAGGGACTCAACACTGATTGGAATGATGGCTGCCTGAGCCTGTGAGACTGCTCCTAAGGACTGCCTGGAACCATTTCATTGATCAAATAACTCTTCATCATTTCATTTTTCGAAACCCTAAACGTGACAGGAGTACCGTTTTACAAGATCAGTTTTTGAAAAATTCGTAGGTTCGCCTTCATCGAAAATCAGTTCCGACAGATAGAATTACCACTGCTGCTTTTTCTATATATATTTTCACGCCTATTACCCATTAGGGTAGGCAGAGATAATAATATACTGCCACTTGCTACGAACCTGACAGATCTCTCGTGCTTCCACGAGAGATCTGTCAGGTTCCACATCCATCAAACGACTTATGCATGCTCGTCGGTTTCGGGTACTCTGTATCTGGTTTTATCCTCGACCGTCTCTCCCATTCACAAGACCCTTGTATATTTGTCTCTTTAGACGACTTTAAATCATCCGCTCAATGTGACCACCTCAGCATTCCTTTTTGAATCCTAGTCACTATGTCATCTTTCAAGCCACTATGCTTTTTTTATTTGCTCGTTTTAACATTTTATTTTACACACTGATATTAGAAAACCTTGCTCTAGAAAAGTTAATTGTCATCTGTTCATTAGAATATAATTATTTCTATTAAAACTGAAGTCATGTAAATGTCATCGTTATCAGATAAATAAATTTATTATAAATAGGATGGCATATTTCTCAATGTCTTACATTTAATCTCTGACATTTGCTGAGAATAGTATAATCTTTGGATTATAAACTAGTGTTTCAAGATGATAAAGCTATTATTGTTAGCAACCGTTCTCGGAGTGGTGTGTGCAAAGACAAACGTCTTGGAAAAATATGTCGGAACCATCATACCTGTAATGATGTTCCCTCAAGGAATCGAGTACTGTTTTTCTCTAGAGATGTCGCTGCCTCGCAACCACTCATGCGAGTGTAATGCAGCTGTTGCCCCAGCTGTGAAGTTTATTATGTTTGGAAAAAAAAATACAATTCCCGTTCTAACAGTAGAAAGTGAAACAGAGGTACTGGGCTTGTTGAAAGAAAAATGTAGATGTGACAAAAAAAAAGTTCTGCAATCCGTGATTCTACCTTTGAACGATAATTTCTTCCTTTATTATTTAAGTGATTCACCAAGAAAAATTACCATTACAATTTTGTTCGCGAAGAATAAACCTACAGCAAAGGAACTGAAAGATTTTATAAACTCCACAGACAAGTTGAAAAATAAACCTGGAACCGTCATATGCACGAATGACCCAGTAGACGCAGACGAAGATACAGAAAATGAGGAATCAAGTGTAGCTGATTACGCGTTGGAGTTTGAAGTTTAAAGACGTGGCTGTGTAATGCTTATTTAAAACTAAAATATTAAGCCGATGAAGTTTGTGTAAGTTACCAAATTTTCAATAAACTCGTTTTTAATACTTTTTTTTTCATTTCATTAAAATATGTACTGTTAGAGTAAAATATTCTTACTTTATTGACACTCAATCAACGAGATTTATGTTCTCTGATTTACTGTGAATGTAAAAAAAGCTCTAAAAATGGTTTAAAATGTTGGTAAGATATTTTTTTCAGTAGCAATAGTCTATTATTTCTTTGTCGAGCTTTCAAAATAAGATGAAGACGAAAAGAAGTTTCGTCTGCCACCACAGTCATTAAAAAAAAGTTAAAGTAGTCAAAGTAATAGAAATCAACTGATTCTTGGAAGATGAGCATCATTCATGCATGAAATGTAACTGTGCGAATCACTCGAAAACAAAATGGTCGTAAAATGGGTCATCGTGCTACTAAAGTGCGAGAGTACTGTACGTAGTAAGTTAATGTCCCGAAAGCACAATCAGCTTGGTGTGATAAGCAACTGAAGAAACCCTAGAAAACTATCTTTTTTGTTTTACCACGGTAATGCCCTGTATAGAACAGATAAAATTTTAAATGATTATTCACCTTCATAAACCAGATGTTGCAAATAAAAATAAAATAATCTTAGGCCTTGAGGTATTCTATTTCAGGAAAGCCCACTTTTCATATGTATACCTATATTCGAACCTTAAACGTGATAGGTGGTGAGCTCGTTGCCCGACCGGGTCGGTTAACACGTTTTGGATAACATAATTATAAACATAATTAAAAAAACGGAAATAACGCTTATCTTGTTGTTCAAACCGAGTCGACGATTAATTGACGATTTTAAAAATAAAACTAGTGGTTTGTTTTTATCCAAGAACTCTTAAGAGCACTTCTTATTTTTCCAACTTATCTCAGTTATTATTTTATCTAAAAGTAGGTAGTTTTTATTTGTTTACATCACTGTTTTTATCAGAGTGTTTTAGGGTTTATGATCGCTCCACAAAAATTCGTGCAATATCCGGAACTAAAAAGAAAATGCTGGTGCCTTAAATGGACGTCAACGTTTAGGTATAATATGAACAAGCTGATTATATATGGGGCGCTTAATATATCTGTTTATCACAGTGGCTTATCTTAGTAGCTACATACTAATGCTATCGACAAAAAAATTTAAATATATATATATATTATTTTTTTTTAAATGGGGCAAACGAGCAGACGGGTCATTTGATGGTAAGTGACTACCGTCGCCCATTCACACCTGCAGCTCAAGAGTCATAAGTGCGTTGCCGGCCTTTGAGGTGGGAGTACGCTCTCTTCTTGAAGGTTTGAAGGTCGTATCGGTCCGGAAATACCACCGGCGACAATTTGTTCCACAGATCGGTTGTGCGAGGCAAAAAGTTTCGTGAGTATCTCACAGTAGTGGACTGCCAACTATCCTGGTGTGCATGATAGTTTAGTCGCGTTGAACGTTGGCGAAACGCTGTGGCCGGTAAAAGTCCGAACAATTCCTCGGAGCACTCCCCATGATACATGCGATAGAGAATGCAGAGAGAAGCTACATCTCTACGCAACGCCAAGGGGTCAAGTCGGTCTGAAATGTCCTGGCAATCGACGATTCGAGTCGCTCTCCGTTGAATGCGGTCCAGAGGGAGAAGCTGGTACTGGGGTGCCCCTGCATACAGATGAGAACAGTATTCCATATGCGGCCGAACCTGCGCCTTATAAAGTTGTAGACGATGGGCCGGAGTGAAATACTGTCTCGATCTGTTTAGCACACCAAGCTTCTTCGAGGCTAGTTTTGCCTTACCCTCTAAATGACCGCGAAACTCGACTTCGCTCGATATATCGATGCCAAGGATACCGATGCTGGTTGTGGCAGTTAGGGAAGTGCTCTCAAAGCGAGGTGACACGACAAAGGGTATCTTTTTTGCGGTGAACGCGCAAACCTGTGTCTTCGTTGGGTTGAATTGGACTAAATTAAGTCGACCCCAATCTGAAACTCCTTCTAAGGAAGTTTCGATTTCAGACACAAGTTTGCATCGGCTCTCGGTAACGTTTTCCCGAGAAATATTGGCGCGGCCGGTATAAAGGGCATCACTCGTGCTATCATCTGCATAGCAATGAATGCTGCTGATTTGCAGCATATCGTTGATATGCAGAAGAAACAGCGTGGGTGATAGCACACAGCCTTGTGGAACACCAGCATCAACAGACTTGGAGTCAGAGCATGCACCGTCGACAACGACTTTTATGCTCCTGTCTGCGAGAAAACTGGTGATCCAATTGCACAATTTCTCGGGAAGCCCATAGGAAGGAAGCTTCGAGAGAAGCGCTTTGTGCCAGACCCGATCGAAGGCCTTCGCTACGTCCAAACCAAACTGACTGCCAACGCCTCCCCCTTGGTCTCGATCGCCAGTGCCCACCGGTGTGTTAGGTATACGAGAAGATCACCAGCTGAGCGCCCCTGACGGAAACCGTATTGTCGGTCATTGAGCAGCTGGTGATCACCTAAGTACCGAAGGAGCTGGTGGTTGTTTATGGACTCCATTATCTTGGAGAACAAGGAGGTAATAGCTATAGGCCTATAGTTGGACGGATCTGAGCGGTCACCTTTTTTAGGGATCGGGTGCACTAAAGCTGTCTTCCATAAATATCAAATTTCCTAAACTATTTTGCAAATAATTGTAATAATTTCAAATATATTTTTATTTTCGAAAAAAAAAAGGGGCTGAAATGGTAAGTTGAAATTTTTGAGAGGAGTACAGGAATTATTTACAAAATTATAAAGAAAAACCTTAATATCCGAAGTTATCAAAGAGCAAATAAAAGGTTCCAAACACTGAAAAAAAAATTGTTTTTCCTCCATGTGCGAGTTCAACTAGGATTTCGCTGGTTTTATTTGTATATCTATATAAATTGCAGTTTTTGTCTAGCAACTTAACTATCGGTACTGAACCCATAACGCGAGAATACTCACACTTTGCCGTCTTCAGCTGACAACGCATTGTGAGAAGTTTATTATCGCCTACATAAGGCCAAATGTCAAGCAACAAAATGTATATAAATTGCCAAACAAATATATTATACACTCAATCACCACACGGAGATAAAGTCATTTAATATTTTAAAAAAGAATTGTTCAAAATGTTGAAGCTATTCCTTTTAGCAGCCGTTCTCGTGACGGTTAGTGCAGACTTTTTGAAAAAGTATGATGGTGACATCATACCTATTATGATGTACCCTAAAGACAGTAACGTCGAGTTGTGTTTTTATGTTCACATGTCTCTGCCTAGCAACAAGTGCCAGTGTGATGGAACAACTTTACCAGCAGTGAAATATGTCGTACTTGAAGATGAATCAGTACTGCCCGTACAAGTTGTAGAGAACGAAACAGAGGCACTGAACGCTTTGAAGAAGCAATGCACGTGTGACGACAAATCTGCTCACCCATCAGCCCTTCTACCGATCACCAACAATTTCTTCCTTGTTTATGTGAAAGAATCACCGACGGAGTCTAATACTATCCTGTTCGCGAAGAATAAACCGACTCCAAAGGAACTGAGTGATTTTATAAGCTCCAGAAATTTCTTGAAAGACAAGGCTGGAGATCTGATATGTACCACTGAGTCAGCAGACCCTTTTAACAAATCGGAGCACAACGGATCTCAAGGAACTGTTTCAGCGATCAAACAAGTATTTGGAAAACACTAAAGGCTTGCCAGTACATTTTTTGAACACGATTTACACGATTTTCTGAAATTGTTTTTTTGTAAGTTGGTAATTGGGTATGCAAGTACGGTATTTCTAATAAATCTTTCGTATATAATATTTTCTTTTATTCCATAAAATTTACCACATTTCTACAACTGGAATATTAAAAAGTAAAATAAAAATCAATAATCTCACACCTGTTATCTTTGAAAGGGTTGACTGAGGTATTAAATTTCAGGAAATACCCACATTTCACCAGTATAATCTTAAGAATTTTCATATATTTTAAAAAAATCATTTATAAAAAATATACCTACTGATAAAAAGTGGTTATTTCCTGAAATGATATAGGTACATATGCACCCCGGGGGTGTAGGCAGAAATAAATAATAATGAACTCCTATCCTCAATAAGTAGCTTTACCAAAAAGCTGTGATAGTAAATCGCTTGTAATGTAATGTAATGTAATCGCTTGTTATAAAATAGTAATAGTTCATTACTAACTTACATACAAGTAAATAACCCTTTTATTATGTTCATTTAATAGACATAGGTACCTAATTAAAAAAATACAAATCAATGAAATCAATCGTAACATTAATTGAGTATTTTCCACTAATGGCGTTCTGGAAGATCAAAGATCGAAAGGTGCGATATTCGAAAGTTTACAATTTGAAGGGACATTGTTGGCACATTTTCTGAAAGTATGACATTATATCACGGTACCTACAGTTATTCCATCACACTGACACTTGTTAAAATAAAACTCGAGGTTCTTGTCTAGGGTATACCATTGTAGGTATGATCTCTCCAATATATTTTTCCAAAACATTAGCACTCACTGTTACGAGAACGGCTGCTAAAAGAAATAGCTTCAACATTTTGAGTAATACTTTTTTAAATACAAATGACATCGTCGTGAGGTGATTGAGTTTGTGTATTAATAAATTTAGGTACTTGTTTATATAATTATGTTTGCTTGCCATTTGACCTTATCCAGGCGATAATGAGTTTCTTACTTAGCGTTGTCAATTAAACAAAACGGTGAAGTCCGAGTAGTCACGCATTAGTATCGATTAAATTTGCTCCGAAAAAAATTGGTTGATTTATTTATATCGATATAAAAATTAAAGTTCTTACATGATTTGGGTTACCTACCAAAAACATATTTTTTCTTTTTTCTTCATATCTATCTGCGTTTATAAGCATTATTTGGTATATTGTATGCCAGCTTGTTCTTTAGAAGATGTGTTGTTTCAAACCTTAAAGTTACCGGTGTCCTTATTTCTTTCTCTGGTACACTAACAGAATAAAAACCGACCATAAAAAGGACCCTGACCACCATATCAGGGGAAAAATATGTGCGAAAAAATTTAAAAAAATCCCTGTGTCCTTCATATATAATTTCCGAAGCGGTGCAACAATCGCAGCCCTACCATCCCTTTCTCGAATCCACTCGCGGTGCTTTCGACCCTGTTGTAAATTCGTTGTGGATAATTAATTAATTTAAGGAAGTAGCAAGATATAATATTTAAAAACAGTAATATTATTCTGTCAGCTGGTCAGTATTTGACACACACAAGGATAGGCAAATGGACAGAGTTAAGCAAAAACTAGGTACTATAAAGTTGTAGTCACACACAAATTTCACAGTGAGCAATAAAAGTAAAATGATTTTTAGAATTAGATGAGTAGCTACTAGCTGGATAACATACAACATAAACTCCTGCATTTTGCACGACGCAAAGCAATATTATGGTTTACGTTTGATAACCTTAATTCTGCACTAGCTGATTATCAGTAAATAACGTAGGTATAAATAGGCGAACATCATTTTGCATATGCTATGAAACACAACATAAATTGAAGAGAGTGCACTGCTTTTAACGACTACAAAAAATAAAGAGGTTCTTTCAACTAAATTATAAGAAAATGCTGAAGATTTTAATATTGATCAGCTGCATTGCAGCAGTGAGCATGATCGGTTTGGATGAGTACATTGGAATTTGGGTGCCTGTGTATATAATCCCTTCACAAGGAGCCCGCGAGAACTGTTTTGATGTAACAGTATCAATACATACAGATAAATGGAAATGCAAGTGCAACGGAGCAGAAGTACCAATGATAGAATTCAAATCATCAGTGGGCTCATTCTTATCATTAATTATATTAGTGGAAAACTACTCAGACGTCAATCCATCGTTAAACCAGACTTGTACTTTTGATGGCGCAACAATAAGTCCAGCAGTTATAATGCCAATCAACAGCAAGTTCTTTATACTCACCATGAGAGAGGGGCACTCCCGGCCTAATGTTGTAATTCTGTTCGCGAAGCAGAAACCCTCCAAAGCACTCTTGAATAATATGTTGAAAACAGTAGATGCGATGAAGAACAAATCAGGAGACCTACTTTGCACCACTGAGACGAACCTTATCCACGACACAAATACTGACAAAGTTAGTCAAGGAGGTGAAATTAATAGGGTTGCTGATTTTAAGCAACTTCTTCAAGCTAACTAAGGATGAGAGGGGTGTATAATTTCAATGAGTACTGCTGTTAAAATATTAATAAAGTTAGTACTTGTTATATACTTTGATCTTTTGGGTAAATTTTCAAAGCGGGCTTTTTTCCGTCATTGCGGTGGCAATTTTTTTTCTCATATTTCACTCAAACTAAATGCTTTAGATTATAGATTAAGATGCTGTGAATCTAATAATTTGGGAGGCGCCCTTGGAAACACAGTACTTTCGGAGAAATATATTTTAAAAAATTTTTGCGCCACCGTAATGACGATTTCTTAAATATTTCAAATAACAAAGCGGTACTATGTACACACGTTTTATTTTTTACTAATCAACTTTTTTGGTACCCAAAACATTAATAATATTATTTATTTCTTTAATGTATGTAGCCTTATAGGGTTACCATAGTTATACCTAGATAGTCGGTAAATTTTACTGTTATGATATTATCGCGGTAAAATACTTAAAACACAGTAATAATATATGAAAAACAAGTACTATGTCTTAATATATTATTAGTAATAGTATTGATAATACAGGCATTCATCATTTCGGTGGCCCACTGCGCCACTGCAATGACGCCACCAAAATGACGACCCAAATGTTTTTTTTTTCATGATAATGAGAGGTTTTTTTTTAAAAAAAACATAGTTTGCAAGAACTCTGTAGATGGCGTTGAACTGACTACGTTACTACTAAATGCGGCACGTCACCATAGAGTAACTTATAACCGCGACTTCCATATTCTGTGAACTTATATTACTCGCGAACGACCTAATCTTTATAATCTGTGATTACGACACTTTCGAATGTGCGAATGCTTTTTTATGGTCCGTCCAGGTTTAAAATGTACGATGGCTTGTACCCATTGCGCTTTCATCTTTAGGAAAAAGGTGTATTCCTTAATTTTTACATAAATCCACAAGGCACAGACTTCTCTTCTTTTTTTCTTGGGACATTTTCTTTTTGGCGCGGAAAACCCATAAAAAGACTGCTAAATATTTATTCCTTGTTTTTATTTATTTGCTCTTTAGCTGAGATAACTGAGATTTATTTACTTTCAAAAACTAAATGTCATTGTGATGTGTGATGTGTGTGACACAAAGAGATTTAATTATAATAGGGCATAGAGGGGGCATTGGGAATATTTTCATACAAAACTTTGAAGCCTAAGCGTCATGTCCTTGTCATGTCAGTTAGTATGATTTATATGAACGCGAGCTGTCATTCGGTCGAAATTGTACTAGACTTATTCCACTTGGAATAACTTTTGACTTCAAATTTTCCTCGCTTTGTCCCCTCTATGCCTTATTATATTTTAATCTCATTGATGTGACAGTGACATTTACTTTTATATACGTTTCGTTTTACGATATCAAAAAAATTATGTGACGTTCCGTTCCTAGCAGTAACTTAGCAAATTCAGCGCCATCTATCCAGAGAACAGGGAAGAGTAAAAAAAAAAAAAAAGAAAAACCCCTAATTACCCAACTATCTAATTAATTTGAAAGATATTATCAGGTCGTAATGTCGAGGTAATTATCCACAACATACAAAATTGACGATACTATACATCACTCTGTTCATTATCTAAAACATGCCACCGAACTGGCCGCTCACGGTGACCAAAACAGATTTCAGGAAAAAAAATCCTCGCGAATGTTCCCGTGTAAGAACCTGCATATACGCCATCCTCTCCACACACAAGTTGGGGTCCGACAAACGCTTGGGTGGTACAATACATAAATTTGAAATCGCTTGACTAATATGAAACAATAGTCAAATGTGAGCATCAAAATAGCAATTTTACGCGGGACAAAAATATATTAGCTTCTCAGTTTTTTTATTTAATAGTTAGTAAAATTTTTATGATTTTAAATATGAGATGGAGTAAATATCTTTAAAATGAGATATTTTGATAAAAGATACGCTTAAATTTCGTGTCATAGTCGTTTTCTGAGCGCAATTTGTAGTGGGACAAGCCTCCCAAGGGTAGGCCGCCATACAAGTCGGATTATTCAATGTGGAATTTCTTTTAAGTTTTTATTATTAATTCTAATTGTTTCATATAAATGGTTAAGTTACGAGGTATATCTTTATAAAGGGCATAAGACGCCTAAAAAAGTACGTTTGAAAATTTACCCTTTTATTTGTTTTTGTATAAACATTTTTACTAAATTTAGTTTTTTTTTAAATATAATAGCCGATGTTTGAACGCGCATCACGCAAAAACTACTGAACCCAATTGTATGAAATTTTCTTTAATAATTATTATTTAGTAATTAATAATTCATTTTAGGCAATCCGTATTTAGAAAACTTTGTTGGCAGTATCTTCATCGCTTAATTCTTTGTCACCTCCATGTTTAGAGAGGTGTTTGTTTGGTACTAAGCTCTCAACTTTGTTGAGGAACTGTGGCTATCTCCTTAATCCATAACAACCATGCCAGAAGTAGTGTGCTGCTTAAAAACTAGCTTTTACCCGCGGCTTTGCTCGCGCGTGTTTATTTCACCCTCTTTGGAGTTGAATTTTGCAAAATCCTTTCTTAGTGGATGCCTACACTGTATAAGCTATCTATGTGCAAAATTTCCAGTCTCTAGACCCAGCGGTTTAGGCTCTGCATTGATATGTCACCAATCAGTCAGTTGTCATTTTATATATAGATAAGGTTATTTTCATTCAAGTGCAAATATTTAAAAAGTACGAGAAATAGAACTAACATATAATAAAAAAGTTATTTTGTTAAAAAAGTATTATTTGGTAAATATGGTTTGCATAAACCCTTACTACCGCAATAAAACCCACTTTCAATAGCTTTTTTTATTTACTTATTTTTTGATAATTTTTTTTGTTTGGATAATGTGCGTGTATTGTTTATGTACAGCGTCCTAGTTTTTTTTGTAACAATAATCGATGTTATCTAGTGAAGTAGGAAAAATAAAAATCATTGCCGCAAATAGTTACCTACTCATAAAGGAGACGTTTCATGAATGTATGGAGACTGGGCCTGCACCATGTACACCCATTTTTTAGATAAATATAAATAAAATAACTGTAGTTTTATTCATGATTTTGCAAATATTTGTCTAGTTTAGTTGTACAATAAACTTTAATTTTCATTAACCTTAGTATCGCGGCGACCGAAAAAAAAAAATTGCGACCTGACCGGTAAAATGACAATAATAATAGATATTAGTTTGATGTTTGTCGGACTAATTCACAATAACATGGAAATTGGGCTTAAGAAGTTAGAAATAGTATGATTTCAATATGATTTCATGCGGATCCATTGAAGTTTAATTACTTTTGTACAAGTTAAAGACATGGAAATGATTTTTTTTTATATTTTTCTGATAATCACTAGATTTTTCTCTATTTTTTAAGCTGGTGTACAATGTGCAGGCCTAAAATGAAATATCTCCTTTGTTTGCCTACTCCTAAAATATTTGCACTAGAATTAAAATGACCATGTTTATTACACATTATTGATAATGTGACTTATCTGTTTACTCTTAGATGCAAGGCTGTACAGTGTGGTGTACTTTGACCGAGATAACATTAACATCCTACTTAAAATGTTAAAAGAAAAACATAAGCAAATTATGATACGAAACGCATATTTACTTCACGTCTGACCTTTTAACATAATAATATTATATTCCCAAGAAATAGCGCGAGTCTGCTGTAAATTGAGCAGTAGGGAACTTGGATCAACATTATTATGATAAAAATATGTTTATGTACCATATTTATTTAACAAATGTAATTTTTAACAAAATATGTATCTTAATCATAAACCATAAATTAGGTACATAAATTGAACTTTACTCCCAAACGCCACTGCGACGTCACTACGTCACTCCATAAATTAACAGATTTATGAAGTGACCATATTATGGTTAGGTAGTACAAATACCTAACTATATAAAAGGTAATCAATCCAACTCGCACTTAGCCAGTTTTTTCTTCTTCGAATAAGTCAATAAACTTTTTTTTTATGATAAAAAAGGATCCCTCAACCAAGAACATTTCAAATAAACAACCGAGTTGTCAGCAGATTTTTAATCTTGCTGTAATTGACTCCTTAGTACGTATCTGGTCCTACAAAGCTGTTATAAAAGATCATGTCAGCTCTATAATTATATTTATCAGGTCATTTTAAGATAACAAAATCGAATATAAAGGGTTTGTAACGATTTTAAAAATTAAACTAAACAATCTGTTATCAAGAGTAGGTTAGTTTAGTATATAGGTATAGCAAGATGTTGAAGGTATTCCTTTTAGCAATCTTCTTCACGGCAGTGAGTGCAAACTTCGACATATATTTGGGAGATATTTTTCCAGTGATGGTCTATCCCAAGAGTCAGCAACCTGAGAGTTGTTATTCTGTCAATATGAAGATGTTGAAAACCAACTGCATATGCCATGGAAAAATTGTACCCGCAGTAACTTTATTTGAAGGTCAAAAAGAAGCATCGCCAGTTCAAATAGTCAACAGTAATGAAGAGGCACTAATTGCTTTGAGCCACAATTGCTTTTGCAACGGTAAATATACTTCAACAACGGCCTTTATACCTTTCAATGACAACTTCTTCATGCTGTATGCAAAAGGTGCAACGGGTCTTAAGAGTCTTCTGTTCTCGAAGGCTAAGCCAACTCCAAAAGAGTTGGAAGATTTCATTGGCTCAATCGAGGACCTTAAAGACAAGTCCGGGGACCTGATGTGTACAACCGAGACAAAACAAATAACTTCATAAGCACAGAACAATAAAGCGAATCTAGAAAGTGAGACCCATGATGACCAGTACCATAAATGAAAGAATTATTTTGGAATAATTGAAGACTTGTGAAATAAATAGCCTTTTTTAAATAAGAGATTTTGGTTTTATTAGCAGTTAGTAGATATTTCGTGCTTCCTCCACATCTATCAAACGACTCGTATATGCTCGTTGGTTTCGGGTACTCTTTATCTGATATTGCTTAAAAAAATCTCCAATCTGGTCGATGTAAGTACGTCTAGGTCGTCCTCTGCCAACTCGCCTATTCACAACACCTTTGTATGCTTTGTCTCGTTGATAATATAAATAAATATTTAATTATATAATCTCACGCCTTTTTTTTATCCCCGAGGGGGTAGGCAGAGGTATTCCATTACTGGATATACCTACATTTCCCGAGATAAATTGGACCCCTAAACGTGATAGGTGGTGAGCCCATCGCCGGACCGGATCTGTTTACACATGTCTCGTTGGGCGCCTTTCATTCCTTAAACTGTAATTATTCGTAGGTAACGCATAATCATACACACATACATAAATTATGCTCATGCCTTTTTCCCGAAGGGGTATTCAGAGATAATAGCCCACCACCTGCTACGATCCTGGCATACCTCGTACGCGTAATTCCTATTGGTAAAACTGAATTCAGAAAACTTTATTGTACGTATCCTCAATACTAAACTTGTAACCTCTATGTTTAGAGAGGTGTTTGTTTGGTACTACTGATAAAGTATGAGGGGTCGTGACAGAGAAATCAACTTTGTTGAGCAACTGTGGCTATCTTCTTAACCCATAACATAAACAACCATATCAGAAGTATAACTGTGCCGTTTATTATATTATATTATCCAGTATTCATTATGTAACTCATCTGTTTACTCCTAGATGCAAGGATTTTTATTACATTGTAGTGTACTTTGATCGAGATACCGTCCCAATTATAATGTAAAAACATAAACAAAAACAAATTATACCAGTAACATTTGACCTTTTTACAACGCAAGGCTATTAACTATGTTTGGATTTTATAATATAACGAGCTTTATAGATATATAATATATTCCTAAGATGCAACTCTAGTCAGCGGTATAATAGTGAACTTGTGAGAAGGATTAACGAACTTTTCAAATTTATAGTGATACTAGCGGCCCACCCTGGCTTCGCACGGGTGGACATTTATTTTTTAAACATTTTATTTATTTATTTATTTATTTGCTTTTGGGAAAACTTTTGGGATGCAAAAACAAATTTCTCCACGGAACCCACAGTAAATTATCAAAAAAAAAATAACAAAGTCTATTTTAAGAATATTTGTTCCAAGTTTCAAGACGCAAAAAACCACTCTTCTCCATACCAACCTCAACCCCTATTTTCACCCCTTTAGGGGATGATTTTAAAATAATCCAAAAATACGTGTCTCATCACTCATTGTTAAGATCATTTGTGATAAGTTTCAATTTGATAGACCCCCGTTTCACCCCCATAGGGGGTGAGTTTTGAAAAATCGAGATATACCTACTTGTCTCGTTGTTTGTTTATGGAGTATTTTTACAAAATTTCGAATTGATACATCCAAAAATGATGGTATTCCATACAAACTTCAACCCCCAATTTCACCCCCTTGGGGATGGTTTTTGATAAATCCTAGAACTAATATATCAAAGTTTGTTTTCAAGAATATTTATGAAAAGTTTAAAGTTGATACACGCAGAAATCACACTATCCCATACAAACTTCAACACCCTCTTTCACCCCTTTAAGAGATGATTTTCAAAAAATCCAAAAACAAGTGTCTCATGATTTATTTTTAAAAGTATTTGTGGCAAGTTTGAAGTTGATAGACGTAAAAAACAACACGTCTCCATACAAAATCCAACCCCCTGTTTCACCACCTTAAGGAGCTATTTTCGAAAAGTCTAGAAATACGGGTCTTATTATTTGTTTTGAGGAGTATTTTTAAAAAGTTTCGAGGCGATACACCCAAAAATTAAGGTTTTCCATACTAACTTCAACCCCCACTTTCACCCCCTTGGAGGATGATTTTCGAAAAATCATAGAACTAATATCTCATAGTTTGTTTTGAAGAGTATTTGTGCCAAGTTTAAAGTTGATACACGCAGAAATCACACTATCCCATACAAACTTCAACCTACTACACTACTGTAACCTACACACAACATTTCATATTTCTATGTTCAACGGTTTGGGCTGGACCTTGATTTTTAGATTTAGCTTCTCCTTTTATATATATAGATAATAATTATGTTTAAGCTTAATTAAATAATAGAAGTTGTGAAAAGTGTTTTAGCAAATTATGTATGCAACAAATTATTTTTTTAACTAAATGTGTTACTCCATAAATCTGTTGATGGCTATAACCTGACTCACTGGTTTTTCTGCTTAAAATAAGTCAATAAATTCATTTATTTTTATAGTGCGCCGGACGCCTGACTGGGCCGTATGTCAGTATGAAATTATGTATGGCCCAGGGGGCCAATTCTACTAGATGACAGCGGTGATAGTTGTATGACAATTACATGATTGTGGTCACTCAATGGTGATATTATGTCAAATTTTGACACTCAATGGTGATATTATGTCAAATTTTGACATAATATCACCATTGAGTGACCACAATCATGTAATTGTCATACAACTATCACCGCTGTCATTTAGTAGAATTGGCCCCTTTGCGAGCGGCTTTGATCGACTGTTAGGTAAACTGACAGATCAGTTATAAGTGATAGCTGCCATAGTTTCTGACGTGTGGAAATGTAAGATAATCGTTACCTATTGTGTAGCCGCCTTCACGACTAATATGTCGGACATAGCAAACAAAAGAGCTGTTTGCAGATTTTCTATTTTGGTGTATTTACTCATAAGTACATATCTGTAAAGCCGTTATAACTTAGGTCATGCCAGCGCCATTACTGTTATCAGGTCATTTTGAGATAATAAACTTGAATATAAATGGTCTACACCGATTTTTTTACTTAAACAGATCATGTTTAGGGTTCCGTACCTCAAAAGGAAAAAACGGAACCCTTATAGGATCACTTTGTTGTCCGTCTGTCCGTCCGTCCGTCCGTCTGTCAAGACCCTTTTTCTCAGGAACGCGTGGAGGTATGAAGCTGAAATTTATATCAATTACTCAGGTCTACTGTCCCTTGAAGCTGTGAAAAAATCAAACTTCTAAGCCAACGCAATCAAAAGATACAGCCGTTTATGCCGCAAATTTTCGACACTTGCAAGGGAATCAAAACCTACAGGGTGCTTCCCGTGAACTCAGAATCTTGAAATTTGGTACGAAGCAACGTCTTATAGCATAGATAAAGGAAAAATTACGAAAACCATAAATTTGCAAGGTTGTACGGAACCCTCGGTGCGCGAGTCCGACTCGCACTTGGCCGGTTTTTTTAATCAGGAATAGTAACCCATTCAGAAAAAAGGTTATTTAAAGATGTTGAAGATATTCGTTTTAGCAACCTTTCTCACGGCAGTTAGTGCGAACTTCAACAAATATTTGGGTGATATTTTACCAGTGATGGTTTATCCTAAGTGTCAGCAACCTGAGTATTGTTATGTTGCAAATATGAAGCTATTGAAAACCAACTGCATATGCAATGGGGAAACTCTATCGGCAGTAACTTTCATTGCAGAGAAGCTTTAAACCACACGTGTTTATGCAACGGTAAATTTGCTTGGCCAACAGCCTTTATACCTTTCAATGAAAACTTCTTCGCGATGTATTCAAAAGATGCAAATGGTTTTAAGATTCTTCTGTTCACGAAGACTAAGCCAACTCCAAAAGAGTTGGAAGATTTCATTGACTCAACCGATGACCTTAAAGACAAGTCCGGAGACCTGATGTGTACAACCGAGACAAAAAAAATTACTTCACTAGCACAGAACAAGAAAGCGAAGCTAGAAAGTGAGACCCATGATGATCTGGTACCTGAAATTAAGCAATTATTGTTGAGTAATTGAAGACTTGTGAAATAAATTGCATTTTTAAATGTTAGATGTTGGTTTGTGGCTGCAGAAGTTGGGTTTGTTATGTTATTTATAAGATATTAGCTTTATTATATTTATTATTTTTATTTCAATATACATTACTTAATAAATTTGTTTCCATTTTAGCTGTATGTGTATAAGGTCTCAAGTAAACAATTGCTTGGTTGGTTTTTTATTATGTTATATACAACGCGTCACAGAAAAAATTGCATATTAATATAAAAAAACTAATGAAGTAATGATGTATTCGTAATTTATTTTTGTCTAACCAAATTTCTTAAATAAATAGCATCAATATTACGATTTCCAAAGGTAGCTCTAAATTTAGTTATGCAAATTCATTTATCGGAAAAAATTTACACATAATATGTGTTAATTTTTTCTACTACTACTTAATCGATTAAGTAGTGGTAGTGCACCACAAAGAGCACTCTTGACGCATTGGCCAATAGGTGGAAGTCCCCTCTATTGAAGCGTTGGATGCGTCTGCACGCGTCGGGCACTCAGTTAGCCGCAAGACTTAATTAAAATCATATAATAATAAAACAATATACACTAACACTAGGTAATTCTGTTACTATACTTATGGATTTAATCTGAAATAAATGATTTAAACTGAATTGAATTATCTATTGTTATTGGGAGCCCGTGAGATGCTGATTATGTAGGTACCTACTATTTTGTTAGGAATTTATTGCAAATGTTAAACGTTTTGTTTTCTGTAAAGATGTATGTACTTATAAGATATAGTAGGCAATTAAACGAATTTGATCTGAATTTTAAAGCCCCCATCTTTCTTTTATTAGGTAGACGGTGCATCAGCGCCACTTTGAATAAGGCCGCTCTATCACCTCTGGTCCATAACCTAAAAACATTCATTATGTCTACAAGAAAAAGGGGAAGTTAAATAACATAGAACTCTAAAGAGTAAAAAACCGACTACAACTTATATAGTTTTCTCATGGATGCCATTGTCGGAACTGGACCAAGTTGAATTTGGTCTGTACTGGAAGCAGCTTTTTAATATAAAAAAGAATCATAAAAATCTGTTAACCCAGTTGAAAGTTTTGAGGTAACAAACGTAAAAAAAACATAGGTACATTCTCATCTCCTCGCCTAAGAGACACGGTACGCAGGCCTGAGATATGCGTCTGATGCATTTAAATCAGAAGGTGTCAATGTCAGTCCAGCAAAAAGAAGGTAAAAAAATACAAGTGGAATGAATCTTTGGAAATTCATCTTCATCATCATCAGCCAGAAGACGTCCACTGTTAAAAAAGGCCTGCCCCATAGAACGCCACAACGAACGGCCACTTGCCGCTTGCATACACCGTTTACCCGCGACCTTGACGATGTCGTCGGTCCATCTGGTGGGATGCCTACAATCGCTGCGTCTTCCGGTTCGTGGTCGACACTCGAGAACCTTTCTTCTGGTAACTATTCCTGCGGGAAGGCGTGAGCGAAGAGTTTTTTATATACCTATTAAAATTTGGAACAAAACCTTCGACAAGTGACTACTTTCCGATTACGCAATAGAAATATGGATAATTTTTGATAAATAAGAAATTTTCCTTTGACACCAATTAAAATATTATTCTTTGATAACCTTAGTATTTTGCTAGCAGTTATCTTTTGGTAAACAGCTTATATAAGGCGCACAATCTCAAATATTGTTAATAACTCGATGAAACTTAAAGAAAGTACATAGTTTTTGATTAAATTCCAGTACATTAAAAATGCTAAAGCAAATTATTATAATCTGCTTCATAGCAGCCGTGAGAACGAGCAGTTTGGACCAGTACCTAGGGAGTATAGTGCCTGTGTATTTATTTGAAACTTCTTCTCCCAGAATTCATCAATTCTGTTTAGACGATATGGTACTCTCATTGCATACTGAGAACATTAAATGCAAGTGCAACGACGCTGTGGTACCTGTAGTACAGTTTACGTCATTGAAACAAGTCACATATGCAACAGCTCTAATAGCGGAAACTGACACAGATCTCCAAGCAGCATTGAACCAGACCTGTAATTGTGAAGAATCAGAAAACCACGGCACGGTTTTCACATCTGTGTTTGTGCCTATCAACAGCAACTTCTTCATAATTCACAGCAAACATAATTTAAGGCACGTCGCATTTCTGATCGCGAAGCAAAAGCCCACGCCGGAACACTTGGATCATTTGTTGAAAACTGAGGATGCGTTGAAGAATAAACCTGGACAGGTGATGTGCACCACTGAGACGGACTTGAACACAGATACAGTTATAAATAAATTGAGTCAAGATAATGAAGCTATCAATATTTTTAATGTAAAGTAATACTTCAAAAAGGATTTGATGAATTTCAATGTAAGAGTTCCCCATTGTTGTTGAATATAGTAATAAAATTTGATTGATATACACTGAACTTTGATTTAAGTGGTATACTTAAGTATTACATATCCTGTTCTTAAGTTGTAAAACAGCTAAAAGTTTTATTTACACACTAAAATATATATTTTTATTTTCTTTTTGCAATGTTACCACAAGTTTAAAGCCCTCACGTCTTTGTGGATTCCAAGGAATGTACTTGGACTATGGTTCTGAGCTTCTCTTAAGAAGAAGAGCCGCTATTACCTCTGTCTTTTAACTTACAGTTCGTTGAGAATTTTCATGCCATGCTTTTACCGTTTCTGGATAAACAATCATTAATGATTTAGAATTGATAATAAATGTTTGTACGAGATTTTTAGTAATTAGTTAGTTAGTTTCGGACGGTTAAAGAGCCGGCCGAAAATCAGTGAGGCTCGGGTTCAAATCCTGGCATGTACCAATGAGTTTTTCAAAACTTACGTACATATTTATCACTAGCTCGACGGTGAAGGAAAACATCGTGAGGAAACCCACAGGTCTCAGAATTAATTCTGAGACATGTGTAAACAGACCCGGTCCGGCGATGGGCTCACCACCTATCACGCTTAGGGGTCCAATGTATCTCGTGAAATGTGGGTATATCCAGTAATGGAATACCTCTGCCTACCCCCTCGGGGATGAAAGGCGTGAGATTATATTATATTATTATTATTATTATTATTAGTTATAAATATCCGTATGTTGTAAGGCGCCGCCCAACATATTTATAACTAGCTGTGCCCCGCGGTTTCAACCGCGTAGTTCCCGTTCCCGTGGAAATACGGTAATAAAATATAGCCTTTGTTACTAGTTCCCTGATAATGTAGCTTTCCATTAGTGAAAGAATTTTTAAAATCGGATTCATGATTTAGACCTGTTCCCGTGGGAAAATTATAGCCCATGTTACTCCCAGAAAAGTACGCTTTCCACTGGCAAAGGAATGTTTTAATCGGTAAAACCGGCCTTTTCAATACAAACATTCCTCAATCCAGTACATACCAGTTCCCGTGGCAATTTCCTAAAATCCGTTTATAGCGGTTGCCTACGACATAATAATATTATAAGACACCTACATACCATATTTGAAATAGCTGGTGACCAGCGGTTTTGCCTGCGTGGATCCAGTTTATTCCCGTTCCCGTGGGAATTTCCAAAAATCCCTGAATAGTCGTTTCCTACTACTTATAAGACGCCTACATATACCATATTTCAAATAGCGGGTGCCCATAGTGACGTTCGTCGAGCGCATCCAGTTTATTCCCGTTCCTGTGGGAATTTCCAAAAATCCCTTCATAGCGGTTGGCTACGATATATAAGCCACCTACATACCATATTTCAAGTTTCTAGGTGTTATCCTTCGGAGTAGTACGTATTTCTCTATTTAACCAGTTTTTATATTTTCCCGTGGGAACGACATATTTTTCTGGAATAAAAACTACCCTAGATGTTGACCCGGGTACTCAGTTATCTGCATACCAAATTTCATCAAAATCCGTCCAGTAGTTTTTGAGTGATGCGTGCACAACCAGACAGACAGACCGACAAAAATTTCAAAAATTGGTGTTTCGGTATCTATATCGATAACTATATACACTACCGAGGGTAGGCAGAGGTATTCCATTTCTGGATATACCCGTTTTTTTCACGATTCATCATTTTTTCATATGATTGCCAAAATAAAGAATAATTTCGAGTTGATTTTCATTTTTCAGTACAAAATGTATGAAAAAAGTTTATGGCGATTTCTGTAATTTCTAGTACTCATACCTTAAATGGTCCCATAGAGTCTTTTGATCCCCACACGAAATAAGATCGACGGGCAGAAAAATATTTTTTTTGTATTTTAGCATTTTTTTCGCTGACTGTACATTTTCTCCAAAATCTGTGAATGCAGTTCATAATATCTTAAAAAATTAGGAATGGAGGAACGTTTTTCTGTAAAAATAACGATTAAGG
This sequence comes from Ethmia dodecea, assembly GCA_963855545.1. Lineage (NCBI taxonomy): Eukaryota > Metazoa > Arthropoda > Insecta > Lepidoptera > Depressariidae > Ethmia > Ethmia dodecea. Next base: position 747,288 of record OY979444.1, read on the forward strand.
TACCTGCTGCCGTGTCTGGCCAATCTCGTTTAACTTAAAATAATCGAGTTACGCCTAGCCAGTGTAAAACGACTTTATATTCGATGATAATCATGAGACAAAAACAATTGTTTTAATATCTTTATTATTTTCTGAGATATTGGCGTTGGCAAACTCGTTCAACTTGATTTTTGATTGACTGAGTCATGCCTAACTCGTTTAACTAAAGTTGACATAGTTGTGCGTGACTCTCTTCATAATTTTGTAATGCGTACGTATATTTGTTAACTTGAGTTACAATAGATACGCGTGACCACTGCCACTTCGAATAGCCGGATATTACCTAAATAGTTAATGAAGATGTTAAATGGATGTAGTATTTTTTTATTGTTTTTTTTATACTTAAATAATTAGCTGATGCCCGCGACTTCGTCCACGTGGAATTTGTTATTCCTTTGCGTTTCGAAAATATATCAAGTAGGATAATCTACACTATCTATCTACATATTAAAAATTAAAAATTAACACATTAAAAATAGATGAAATCAATGTAGTAGGCGATTAGAGAACGAGTAGGCGATACTGAACAAACTAATTTCAGAAAAAGCACTTCTTCTGTTACTTATTGTAAATCGTAGGACATCTTTGGTTTATGATTTTTATATTAGTTCTTGATACCAAAGGGTATGCATGTGCTCATGATAACAAAAAAATATCCTCAAGAAAACCATAGTGAATTCTCAAAAAATGTGGACTTTGTATTGAGACTTTTAAAGAATATTTGTGAGAAGTTTCAAGTTGATAGACGCAAAAAAACACACTTCTCCATACCAACTTTAACTTTAAGTTTCACCCCTTTAGAGGATGATTTTGGAAAAATCCAAAAACACGTGTCTCATCATTTACTTCTAAGAGTTTTTGAGCCAAGTTTCAAGTTGACCGACGTAAAAAACAACACGTCTCCATACAAATTAAAACCCCCTGTTTCACCCCTTAGGGGTGTTTTTAGAAAATCCAGAAATACGTATCTCGTTGTTTGTTTTGAGGAGTATTTTTACAAAGTTTTCAATTGATACACCTAAAAATGAAGGTTTTGCATACATACCAACTTCAACCCCTACTTTCACCCCTTTATTGGATGATTGACCAAAAATCCAAAAACACGTTTCTTATAATTTATTTTTAAGAGTATTTGTGCCAAGTTTTAACTTGATAGACGTAAAAAACAACGCGTATAGATACTAACTCCAACCCCCTGTTTCACCCCCTTACGAGGTTTTTTGGAAAATCCATAAATACGTGTCTTGTTGTTTGTTTTGAGGAGTATTTTTACAAAGTTTCGAATTGATACACCCAAAAATGGAGGTTTTCCATACATACCAAACTAAACCCCTACTTTCTCCCTTTTTGGGGATGCTCATCATTTATTTCTAAGAGTATTTGTGCTAAGTTTCAACTTCATCATCAGCCTATAGCAGTCCACTGCTGGACATAGGCCTCTCCAATTGCACGCCATTCAGCTCGATTCTCAGCAATTACTCTCATCCAGCTGCTACCAGCCACCCTGATCGTCGTCGCTCCACCTAGCTTGAGGGACCTTACGCTTGCCGATTCGCGGTCTCCACTCCAGAACATATCTACCCCAAGGGTCGTCTGTTTTGCGGCTGATATGGCCAGCCTATTACCACTTCAGCTTGCTTATTCTACGAGCTATGTCCACAACTTTGGTTCTCCGCCGGATCACCTCGTTTCGGATTCGATCCCTCAGAGAGTTACCAAGCATAGCCCGTTCAGTAGGTCGCTGAGCGACCTTGAATTTATGGACCACGTGAGTGTCCACGTTTCGGCTCCGTACGTCATAACAGGCGGGACGCATTGGTTGAAAACCTTCGTCTTTAGGCTATGTGGAATACGGGCAGAAAAGACTCGACGAAGCTTCCCGAACGCTGCCCAGCCCAGCTGGATCCTCCTCTTAGCCTCCCTCTCAAAGTTGTTCTTACCAAACTGCAGAGTTTGCCCGAGGTAAACGTATTCTCGAACAACCTCGAGAGTACCACCATTGACAGCTATCGGTCCCGGAGTAACATGATCGTTGAAAATAACTTTGGTTTTGTCCAAGTTCATCCGGAGACCAATGCGTTCAGAAGAATGGACTAGGCCGTCCAGCATCTGCTGTAAGTCATGCAGGGATTCATCCAGTATGATGATGTCGTCTGCAAATCTCAAGTGTGAGATGTACTCGCCGTTGATGTTAATGCCGCGTCCCTCCCAGTCCAGCGTCTTAAACACCATATCCTCCAATGCGTTTGAGAACAATTTCCCCGAAATTGTTCTTGTTCTCTCAACGCAGGGGGATATGTTCAGTTCGCCGATCCTGCGTTTGAACGTTCATTCTCGTGTTTTCATAAAGACATCTCAGCACTTGGATATATCGCCAGTCGATTTGGCATCGCTGCAGAGATTCTGAAACAGACCAGGTTTCGATAGATCAAACGCCTTCTCATAGTCCACAAACGCAAAACATAGGGGTTGATTATACTCTTCTGTCTTTTGTATAATTTGTCGCACTGTGTAGATGTGGTCGATGGTGCTGTATCCTCCTCGGAACCCGGCCTGCTCCGGTGGCTGAAACTCGTCGAGTCTTCGCGCTAGACGGTTCATGTCGACTCTTGAAAACAACTTATATACGTGGCTTAGGAGCGACATGGGTCTGCAGTTCTTTAAAAGGGTCTCATTACCCTTCTTAAAGAAAAGAACGACCACACTCCTTCGCTAAGCTTCTGGAGTTCTTCCAGAGAACAGGACAGAGTTGAAGAGCTCCCAAAGCTCTTTCAGTACAGGACTTTCTCCCGCTTTCAGGAGCTAGGTTGTAATCCCGTCTTCACCAGGGGCTTTTACATTTGTATATTGTTTAAGAGCCGCCTCGGTGTCGTGGCTCTGGAATTCTCATTTTCGGGATCAGGTCGAGACGCGTACGATGCTTATAATTGGCCGTAGAAGTTTTCTACTTCCGAGTGAATCTCCAGCCTTGCCAAGTGACTGGACGAACACTTTCGACCCCCGATTTTGCTCAATCGCTTTACAATCGCGTACCAAGTTTCAACTTAATAGACTAAACAAAGAAAACACGTCTCCATACAAATTCCAACCCCCTGTTTCAACCCCTTAAGGGAGGTTTTTTGGAAAGTCCAGAAATAAATGTCTTGTTGTTTGATTTGAGGAGTATTTTTACAAAGTTTCGAATTGATACACCCAAAAATGAAGGTTTTTTCCATACAAACTTTAAATTTTCACCCCCTTTAGGGTTGAATTTCGAAAATTCCTTCCTTCCGTCTTAAAAACAATAGCTGTGAAAAAAATCAGATTTCTAGGTCTAAGGGTTTAGGCTGGGCGTTGATGAGTCAGTCAGTCAGGACTTCTCTCTTTATATATATAGATTACTTCTAGTTTGTATCGTAATAACTTTTATTTTACTTTTTCTAAAGACTGTCTTAATATTAATATCTGAGGATAATTATTAATTAGTTTGTGTAGTGTATATTACTAATACCGCCTGTTTTTTTACTGTCTGAAAAAAATATGGTGGTTACACTAACTTATTAAGGTAAGTGTAATAAATTCATTTGGCATTGTTACTACGCATCAGTGTGCGTACTTTTCTAGACTTTGTCTTGTGTATAAGTTCGGCTTTAGATATAGGACCTTATATACGTCATATTTTTTTTCAGGCAGTTAAAAAATCATCCAGTAAGTATAAAGATAATTATAATAAATTGAGAAAAATTACAACTAGTCTTTTTAACGTAATAAAAATATTTTGTTTCTACCTGTACCTAATTTAACGAAGATGGTAAATTTATGTTGCATTTGATTTTGCTTGCTGTTTTTTTATACTTACTTGGTTGTATCGTATTAGGTATAATATTTTAGAACTTTTCTAAAGACTCTTCAAATTATTTTATTATATTATCTGAGGCTAGATAATATTATTACTATATAGAAATTAATTGTGTTTAGTTCGTTGAAACTACCTAAAGTTACTAGGTATTTGACTAGTCTTCCGAATATGTTACAATAAACATTAAAAACTATAATCTAGTAACACATTTTTATTTACTTAACCATTCTTTATATAAATAAATTTCATCAAATAAATAAAAAAAATACCTGTTTAACGGTACCTATGACCTATCTCATACAACTTTAATTAGCATAGATAGATCCTACAAGAGGTGCGTGGTTAGTAGTTATGCACAACTCTTCTAACTTAAGTTAATAGACAGCGCGTGGCCACGTTTGTATGAAACAGTGGTTAAGCCTAACTCTTTTATCTCGATTTAAACATTAAATACATACAATTAAGAAATAATAACTAAGGCCCCATATTCTTGACGCTTATTAGAACCCCTTTCAGTAAAAATCTAGTCTCTAAACATGTTATTACAAATGATACAGACATAAATGTGTATAAAACTTTGAAGTCGATTATCTCAAAACTATGTTTTTCAAGTTAGACGAGATTGGCCTGACACGGCAGTGCCCTTACTGACCCGTCTCAAAAATCCACCCTGTATATATTTTCTATTCAATTTTGCAGTTGCACGGAAACCTCGACGAACTAGTCTCATTATCCGACTTAGCAACCACTAATTAGTTTACAGATGACATTTGCAAATAAGTGTTTACTTACTAATTAAAGTATTCTAGTTTGATAACCTTAGTGCTCTGCTAACCGTTATCTTTTGATAAACTTAGCATATAAATAGCCGTACCAATTCAAATTTTCTCAATAACTCAACGGAACTTAGAGAAAGCGCTTTGCGTTTTATTAAATTCCGGTAAATTTATTTAAAAAATGCTGAAGTTAGTAATGTTGATCGGCTGCATAGCAACCGTGAGCACGAGCAGTTTGGACGACTACCTTGGGAGCATAGTGCCTGTGTATTCATTTGCATCCCCTTCTCTCGGTATTCCGGAACACTGTTTTGACAGTATGGTAGTCTCACTGTTTACTGGTAACATTGAATGCAAGTGCAACGACACCGTGGTGCCGGTAGTAACATTGGTATCAGCGCATCAAGCCATGTTTGCATCAGTTTTGATAGCGGACAACGAATCAGAACTCGATGCAGCGTTGAAACAGCCATGTGTATGTGAGAATCATGAAAAATTCGGAATAGTCATCCCAACAGTTTTTATGCCGGTCAACAGCGACTTCTACACAATTCACAGCATATATAGCATGCGGCACATTTCTTTTCTGATCGCGAGGCAAACGCCCACGCCAGCAGCCTTGGATCATCTATTGAAAACAGAAGATTTGTTAAAGAATCAAGTTGGACAGGTGATGTGCACCACTGAGACCGAATCTAGCAGAAGGACGGATACCAAGAAGTCGAGTCAAGGAAATAAAGACAGCAATATTTCAGGTTTTAAGCAATTTTTTGAAACCACGCAATAAGTAATTTTTGGAATTCCAAAGTATATACCTAGGTACGAGTGTGTTTTTTAATATACCTACCAATAAAATCATATTGAATTACGTCGGTGTTTCATTTATTTTTTAGCGCTCCTAAGCAAAATGGCTTTTGTTACTGTCTGTGTTTTCGTTCCGTCCTTTTCATTTGGATACTATGGCATCACTTGTTAAAGTTTTTATTCCATAGCTAAAAAATGCTCTAAAAATACTGGATGATTTTTTTTATGGTCTGGAAAAAAATATGACGTATAAAGTATCTAGAGCCGAAGCCAAACCGGAGATTAATTGTTAAATATAGTCATGTTAAATGCAATTTACAGAGTCTAGAAAACTACGCACACTGCTATGTGGCAGCTGGCGGTTGTAGGTAGATTGCGCATGAATAGAAGCTACGAGCCAGTTTCTCCTTAATATTATTTCAAATATTTCAGAGTGTAATATTGACTAAAATTGAGTAATGTATCTTACTATAATGATATTATACGAAATTTGTAAAGACATTTTTTTTTAAGTAACAATGCCAAAAATGAATCTATAGACTGAATTTTGTCAGGCAAACTCGCGATATCTTTTTTAACATATTAAATTTGATATAAAATACTTTTCATCCAATTAACAGCTCGGTGAAGATCGTCTTATATTGGGATCCTCTACTATTACCTATCGCACCCTATTTTTTCCAGATATTTTAGATAAATAGTAAATTACCAGAGACGAAGCCAACAGACATCCATGCACACAAATGTTCAGGCACAGTAAAGTTAGGGAAAAAAAGTGTGTGGTGCGTCGTCAGATAGGTTTAAAAAAAATAGGTATTTCTATTCTATTCTGTTTAAAAGCTGGCATAAAAGCAAAAAATTCAATGTCAAAAGTCAATGAAACATGGAAAGTCGGCATATCCGTAAAAGATGTATGACTTGACAAAAAAGTCGGCAAAATGGGAAAGTCGGCAAAAAGGACAGCACCCTTCTATTCTATACCTATAAAGGCGATCGTCATTGATATAATATTTACTTTTAAAGTCGTAAATATTTAGTGTATTTACTGCGAGGTAGCAACAACGCATGATGGCCTTATATCTCTGCCGCTGCCGCCGCACCTACCCCGCAAATGAAGCGGCCCTCCCAGGAAGGGAAGAAGATTCGGAGCAAATCTGCTGTCAAGCAAGTGCCCCCACCGGTTTTGAGGAAAAACCAGTGTGATGAAGAGGGCTTCCAAAGAGTAGAGAGGAAGAAGAAGAAGCCCTCTAACCGTAACACCCGTGGCACTGCTCCGTCCGGACCGAACCATCTGCTGCGTCCTGCTGTACCGTCGACGCAGCTGTATGTGTCCCGCTTACACTGGTCTACGAAGGTCCAAGACGTCGTAGACTACATTGTGAAGAAGTCCACTTTTTCATTGAGGGTTGAACGGTTGGAGTCTCGCCGCAAAACGAATTTTAATTCTTTTGTGGTGAGAGTACCAACCCATCATCTAGAAACCTTCATGAAGGAGGACTTCTGGCCACAGGGAGTTGTATTTCGGAAATTCCGGGGTCAACTACCTGCCGACAGCGCTCGCACGTTGCCGACATTACGTGTAAAATATGTAGTTTAGTTAGTTATTTTATATGTATGTCAGTTGTAAGGTATACATAATATGGGCCTCTGTTTACGTTATTTAAGATCTATGAATGTAAATATTGCCTGAAATAAAGATTTATTATTATTATTATTATATCTGAAGATATCGCTGTGCACGCCGGGGTCCGACAAGGCTGCCTTTTATCTCCTCTTCTCTTCTTAGTTGCCTTGGATGGTGTAATGCGCTGCGTTTACGAAAAACGACGCCGCGGCATAGAGTGGGGAATCTCCAATGTCCTTGAAGACTTGGACTATGCCGATGACCTATGCCTGCTAAGTCACACGCACGCCGACATGCAAGCTAAGCTCGAAGATCTTAGATTAGAAGCGGCTAACATAGGTCTTAAAATCAACACCCGGAAGACCCAAGAGATGCGATCTGGAGTAAATAACACAACACCGTTGCTGATTGGCACAGATACTGTGGAACGTGTTCGCAAGTATCTCGGAAGCGTCGTGTCGGAAACAGGAGGGACAGAAGATGACATCACCTCACGGATCGCCAAGGCCAGAGCAACTTTCGCGCAGCTGCGGCCAGTATGGCAGTCACGAAAACTCAACCGTAGAGTCAAATTTAAGATTTTTGGCTCCAAAGTTAAATCTGTACTGTTATATGGCTGCGAAACGTGGAAAGTCACTAAGCACATCTCGCAGCAGATTCAGGTCTTCGTAAACCGATCTCTCCGCCAAATTCTCGGTATTTACTGGCCCGAGAAAATATCAAATGTGACCCTACTAGAGCGCTGTCACGAAACCCCGATCGACCAGCAGATCAAACGCCGCAAGTGGAACTGGATTGGCCATACGCTCCGAAGGGATCCCAACCATATACCTAAACAGGCAATGGATTGGAACCCTCAAGGAAAGCGAAAGCGGGGCCGTCCCAAACAAACCTGGCGGCGCACTGTGATAGATGAAGCGAAGAAGATCGGCAAGACTTGGAGTGAAATCAAGCGCGAAGCTCAAGACCGAACGGGATGGCGAGTCACTGTTGATGCCCTCTGCCCCATCTAGGGGACTTAGGATCATAAGTCAAGTAAGTCAAGCAACAACTAATTGGTATTCACACGATGTTTGGTAAATAGCACTTTACTTGAGAACCGATTAAAATACTTTATATTATTTTGATAACCTTAGAACTGTAAGGTTAACTTGTTATCTTTTGAAGATAGCATAAATAGACTTGCAATTTCAAATCTTGTCACTTACTCGACAGAACTTAAGGATAGTACAGTATTTTCAAATTCCACTAAAAAATCTTAAACATGCTGAAGCTGTTAATGTTACTCGGCGGCATTGCAGCCGTGAGCACGGGCAGTATAGATAAATACGTGGGGAGTATAGTGCCAGTGTATGTATTTGCATCTCCTGCTATCCTAACAAAACAAGGCTGTCTCGATGATATGGAACTCTCGGTGCATACTGGTAAATTTGTATGCAAGTGCAACGAGGCTGCGGTACCGGTACTAGAAATTAAAACATCAAGATCCCTCGTGTACTTAACAGTGTTAATAGCTGAAAATGAGTCAGATCTTCAAGCAGCATTGAACCAGACATGTTCTTGTAAAGAATCATCAGAATACGCTATGGTCAGTCCAACAGTCTTTCTGCCAATCAACGACAACTTTTTCTTAATTGACACATCATATTATGGTAAAGGGCGTATTGAATTTCTGATTGCGAAGCAAAGGCCAACGCCAGAAGTCCTGGACAACTTATTGAAAACAGAGGAGGCGTTGAAGAACAAGACTGGAGATGTGATTGTGATTTGCACCACTGAAACGGGCTCTAGCCATTTAGCAAAAACAGGTGCCAAGAAAATAGATCAAGAAATCAAATATACAGGAATTTCTGGTCTTAAGCAATTTTTTTAAACCACGGACCAGATAATTTGTGGAATTCAGAGATACTTACTAATGCACAATGTGTGTACCAGTTAAATATAGTAGATAATAAAATAAAATTTAACTACATTGGGCTTTTTTACTTTTAGCTTTCAATATAAAAGTAAGAATAGGTAATAAATTGAGAGACACAATTTACACTTTTATTTAGTCACAAACTAGGCAGAGCCTGCACTATGGGTACTAAATAACTGATAAACATGATTTAAAATTAATATTAAGTGGTAAAAAGAATACGACGCATCTCGGAGATAAGTAATTGGCATATTGTTTTTTTAATCTATTTTACACATTTTTTTTATTAAAGCTGTTAATCTTCCAAGAAGTAACAAAATAAATAATATTGCAATCTCGAACCTGAGGGCCTAACTAAGATGCATTAGGTATGCTAAGGAATCAAATGATTTGATAGCCTTATTACTATCATACTAACGCTATTATAATTTCAGCCCGTTATTTATAAAACTAAGCATAAGTAGGTTTCAATATCAAATCTTGTCAATAACTCGACGGAGCTTAAAAACAACGAAGTTTTTTTCAAATTCCGCAAAAATCTAAAAAAATGCTGAATTGATTAATGTTAATGGGCACTATTGCTGCTGTGAGCAGCAGCAGTTTAGACCAATATAGTAGGGGAGTATAGTGATAAATAAGAAGTTTTCCATTGAAACATTTATCACTAGCTCGACGGTGAAGGAAAACATCGTGAGGAAACCCGCAGGTCTCAGAATTAATTCTGAGACATGTGTAAACAGACCCGGTCCGGCGATAGGCTCACCACCTATCACGTTTAGGGGTCCAATATATCTCGTGTAATGTGGGTATATCCAGTAATGGAATACCTCTGCCTACCCCCTCGGGGATAAAAAGGCGTGAGATTATATTTATATATATTTCCATTGAAACCGATTAAAATATTATTCTTTGATAACCTTAGTGTTATGCTAACAGTTATCTTTCAATAAACAGCTTACATAAGGCGCACAATCTCAAATATTGTTAATAACTCGATGAAACTTAAAGAAAGTGCATAGTTTTCGATTAAATTCCAGTACATTAAAAATGCTGAAGCAATTTATCATAATCTGCTGCATAGCAGCTGTGAGCACGAGCAGTTTAGACCAGTACCTAGGGAGTATAGTGCCTGTGTATTTATTTAAAACTTCTTCTCCCAGAATTCATCAATTCTGTTTAGATGATATGGTACTCTCATTGCATACTGAGAATATTAAATGCAAGTGCAACGAAGCTGTGGTGCCTGTTGTACAGTTTACATCATTAAAACAAGTCACATATGCAACAGCTATAATAGCAGAAACTGACTCAGATCTCCAAGCAGCATTGAACCAGACCTGTAATTGTGAAGAATCAGAAAACAACGGCACGGTTTTCACATCAGTGTTTGTGCCTATCAACAGCAACTTCTTCATAATTCACATCAAATATAATTTAAAGCACGACGCATTTCTGATCGCGACGCAAAAGCCCACGCCGGAACACTTGGATCATTTGTTGAAAACTGAGGATGCGTTGAAGAATAAACCTGGACAGGTGATGTGCACCACTGAGACGGACTTAAGCACAGATACAGTTATCAATAAATTGAGTCAAGATAATGAAGCTATCAATATTTTTAATGTAAAGTAATACTTTAAAAAGGATTTGATGAATTTCAATGTAAGAGTTCCCCATTGTTGTTGAATATATTATAGTAATAAAATTTGATTGACATACACTGAAATTTGATTTAAGTGGTATACTTAAGTATTACATAATCCTGTTCTTAAGTTGTAAAACAGCTAAAAGTTTTATTTACACAGTAAAATACAGGTGACTTTTTTTACCGTCTGGAAAAAAATGTGGTGTGTTAGGTAAGTGTAATAGATTCATTTGGCAATTTTACTTAAACTAATATACATTACTCAATTGTAGTCAATAATACACCCTGAAATATTTGAAATAGTATTTTAAAAAGAAACAGGCTCGTAGCTTCCATTTATGCGCAATATACCTACAACCGCCAGCAGTGCTTAGTACTGTGCGTAGTTTTCTAGATTTTGTAAACTGCATTAAACATGACTATATTTAACAATTGATCTCGTGTATAACTTGGGCTCTAGATACCTTATACGTCATATTTTTTTCCAGACGGTAAAAAAAATCATCGAGTATATATTTTTATTTTCTTTTTGCAATGTTACCACAAGTTTAAAGCCCTCACGTCTTTGTGGATTGCAAGGAATGTACTTGGACTATGGTTCTTAGCTTCTCTTGAGAAGAAGAGCCGCTATTACCTCTGTCTTTTAACTTACAGTTCGTTGAGCATTTTCATGCTATGCTTTTACCGTTTCTGGATAAACAATCATTAATGATTTAGAATTGATAATAAATGTTTGTACGAGATTTTTAGTAATTAGTTATAAATATCCGTATGTTGTAAGGCGCCGCCCAACATATTTATAACTAGCTGTGCCCCGCGGTTTCAACCGCGTAGTTCCCGTTCCCGTGGAAATACGGTAATAAAATATAGCCTTTGTTACTAGTTCCCTGATAATGTAGCTTTCCATTAGTGAAAGAATTTTTAAAATCGGATTCATGATTTAGACCTGTTCCCGTGGGAAAATTATAGCTCATGTTACTCCCAGAAAAGTACGCTTTCCACTGGCAAAGGAATGTTTTAATCGGTAAAACCGGCCTTTTCAATACAAACATTCCTCAATCCAGTACATACCAGTTCCCGTGGCAATTTCCTAAAATCCGTTTATAGCGGTTGCCTACGACATAATAATATTATAAGACACCTACATACCATATTTGAAATAGCTGGTGACCAGCGGTTTTGCCTGCGTGGATCCAGTTTATTCCCGTTCCCGTGGGAATTTCCAAAAATCCCTGAATAGTCGTTTCCTACTACTTATAAGACGCCTACATATACCATATTTCAAATAGCGGGTGCCCATAGTGACGTTCGTCGAGCGCATCCAGTTTATTCCCGTTCCTGTGGGAATTTCCAAAAATCCCTTCATAGCGGTTGGCTACGATATATAAGCCACCTACATACCATATTTCAAGTTTCTAGGTGTTATCCTTCGGAGTAGTACGTATTTCTCTATTTAACCAGTTTTTATATTTTCCCGTGGGAACGACATATTTTTCTGGAATAAAAACTACCCTAGATGTTGACCCGGGTACTCAGTTATCTGCATACCAAATTTCATCAAAATCCGTCCAGTAGTTTTTGAGTGATGCGTGCACAACCAGACAGACAGACCGACAAAAATTTCAAAAATTGGTGTTTCGGTATCTATATCGATAACTATATACACTACCGAGGGTAGGCAGAGGTATTCCATTTCTGGATATACCCGTTTTTTTCACGATTCATCATTTTTTCATATGATTGCCAAAATAAAGAATAATTTCGAGTTGATTTTCATTTTTCAGTACAAAATGTATGAAAAAAGTTTATGGCGATTTCTGTAATTTCTAGTACTCATACCTTAAATGGTCCCATAGAGTCTTTTGATCCCCACACGAAATAAGATCGACTGGCAGAAAAATATTTTTTTTGTATTTTAGCATTTTTTTCGCTGACTGTACATTTTCTCCAAAATCTGTGAATGCAGTTCATAATATCTTAAAAAATTAGGAATGGAGGAACGTTTTTCTGTAACAATAACGATTAAGGTACCTGCCCTTACTGACCCGTCTCAAAAATCCACCCTGTATATATTTTCTATTCAATTTTGCAGTTGCACGGAAACCTCGACGAACTAGTCTCATTATCCGACTTAGCAACCACTAATTAGTTTACAGATGACATTTGCAAATAAGTGTTTACTTACTAATTAAAGTATTCTAGTTTGATAACCTTAGTGCTCTGCTAACCGTTATCTTTTGATAAACTTAGCATATAAATAGCCGTACCAATTCAAATTTTCTCAATAACTCAACGGAACTTAGAGAAAGCGCTTTGCGTTTTATTAAATTCCGGTAAATTTATTTAAAAAATGCTGAAGTTAGTAATGTTGATCGGCTGCATAGCAACCGTGAGCACGAGCAGTTTGGACGACTACCTTGGGAGCATAGTGCCTGTGTATTCATTTGCATCCCCTTCTCTACCGAGAGAAGTGTTCAAAACAGTGTTCCGGAATACCGATTCCGGAACACTGTTTTGACAGTATGGTAGTCTCACTGTTTACTGGTAACATTGAATGCAAGTGCAACGACACCGTGGTGCCGGTAGTAACATTGGTATCAGCGCATCAAGCCATGTTTGCATCAGTTTTGATAGCGGACAACGAATCAGAACTCGATGCAGCGTTGAAACAGCCATGTGTATGTGAGAATCATGAAAAATTCGGAATAGTCATCCCAACAGTTTTTATGCCGCTCAACAACGACTTCTACACAATTCACAGCATGTATAACATGCGGCACATTTCTTTTCTGATCGCGAGGCAAACGCCCACGCCAGCAGCCTTGGATCATCTATTGAAAACAGAAGATTTGTTAAAGAATCAAGTTGGACAGGTGATGTGCACCACTGAGACCGACTCTAGCACAAGGACAGATACCAAGAAGTCGAGTCAAGGAAATAAAGACAGCAATATTTCAGGTTTTAAGCAATTTTTTGAAACCACGCAATAGGTAATTTTGGAATTGTACAGTGAATAGAGACCAAATAAGGGGGGTTACCTTACAAACGGTCCGGTAGTTCTAAATTTTTTACATGTTGTCTAGGATGGTTGTTAAGTGTTTAAAATGCAAAATGCACAATTCCCCCCCCTCCGCGCCGGCCGCCATCTTGAAAAAACCGAAAAAAATCGGCACTTTTTTTAGATTTTCACTTATATCTTTCTTCGGTGCATTTTAGCTACAAAACAGTTCTGTTCAATGTTGTAGAGAATAAAATTCCCTATAATATACGTGTTAAATTTTGTTTGTAGGGCAGATAGTTCACGAGATATGATATTTTTAAAAATATAAAAAAATACGCATTTTCCGAAATTTTTCAAACTTATCAAATAAACAATATGCCGTTGTTTTCATTTTAATGCTTACTGCCCCCTCTGTAAGGTTGGTTAAAAAAGTATACATCCATTTTGTAGGTAATTAAATTCCCTACAATTTTTATTTTTAATACTTGTTTTTCTCAAATAGGCCAAAATTGAATTACAGCGTTCTAAAGTTAGAAGTTTGAAAAATTTGAAAAAAGTTTGAAAAAATGCGTAATTTGTTATCTTTTTTAAAATATCATATCTCGTGAACTATCTGCCCTACAAACAAAATTTAACACGTATATTATAGGGAATTTCATTCTCTACAACATTGAATAGAACTATTTTGTAGCTAAAATGCACCGAAACAAAGATATAAGTGAAAATCTAAAAAAAGTGCCGATTTTTTTTCGGGTTTTTCAAGAATGCGGCGGGCGCGAAGGGGGGGGAATTGTGCATTTTGCATTTTAAGCACTTAACAACCATCCTAGACAACATGTAAAAAATTTAGAACTACCGGACCGTTTGTAAGGTATAAGCTCTCTATTCACTGGGTTAAGTATATACCTAGGTACGAGTGTGTTTTTAATATACCTACCAATAAAATCATATTGAATTACATCGGTGTTTCATTTATTTTTTAGCGCTCCTTAGCAAAATGGCTTTTGGTAACTACTGGCTGTCTTTTCGTTCCGTCCTTTTCATTTGGACACTATGGCACTACTTGTTAAAGTTTTTATTCCATAGCTAAAAAATGCTCTAAAAATACTGGATGTTTTTTTTATCGTCTGGAAAAAATATGATGTATAAAGTATCTAGAGCCGAAGCCATACACGAGATTAATTGTTAAATATAGTCATGTAAAATGCAATTTACAAAGTCTAGAAAAGTACGCACACTGCTATGTGGCAGCTGGCGGTTGTAGGTAGATTGCGCATGAATAGAAGCTACGAGCCAGTTTCTCCTTAATATACAATTTCAAATATGAAGGTGTTTATTGTGGGACGCCACGTGCGTCAACACCTTCGCTGCCTCTTACCTCGGCCGCACGGCGCTGTTGGCCGGGGCCGCGACTGAGTACGCGGCCGTCAAAAAGCACGAGAAATACTCGGCTGTAGAAGACAATTATTGTTTCGTGCCACTTGCGTGCGAAACGACGGGCTGCTGGGGGGCAGAGGCTTTGGCCTTTATTAAAGAGATTGGCCGTCGGCTTCGTGAGAGAGGCTGTGACGCTCGCTGTGAGGCGTACCTGCTGCAAAGGTTGTCCATTGCCATACAGCGCGGCAACGCGATGTGTGTGGGCTCCTTTGCTGCTGGTACGTCTCAGGTACGTCTCTCATTTTTGACTAGTGGTATTAATTTAGTAATATCACTTTTGTTTCTATTTGTATTGACCACACTTAATATGATGAATAAAGTTTGTATTTCAAATATTTCAGAGTGTAATATTGACTAAAATTGAGTCAAATTCAAATTTCAAAATCGTTTATTTTCTATTGGTATAAAATATACACTTAGAAACGTCAATATTTTATAGTAACAAGGCACTCTAAACTCGTCCATGAAGATTGGCTAAATGCAAACAGCAGCCCATCTCCACCGACGAGTTGCTGGTTCCGAATGCAGTACCCCGAGAAGAGCCAGCAAGAAACTCAAGGGCAGCTCTTTTTAATCTCATGTCTTACTAATAAATATCGTTTACAATAATAATTATAATTAATAGCCTTACATAGCGTCGAGTCGGTTAATCCCATGCATGTTGGTCTACTAAGTAGTCTGTAATTTTATAGTAGCCTTTTTTATGTAATTTTTGCTTAACTATTTTAAATTTGTCAAGAGGCAAATTTTGTAATTCAATGGGAATCTTATTGTAAAAACGTATACATTGACCCTTAAAGGATTTGGTAACTTTAGATAATCGACTAACACAAGCAGCCAGTTCATTCTTATTTCTAGTGTTTATACAATGTCTGTCACTATTTTTTTTGTAAAGTGATATATTCTTTTTAACATACAATACGTTTTCGTAAATATAATGTGACGCCAGTGTCAGTATATTAATTTCCTTGAATTTTTCCTTTAGAGACATCCTAGACCCCATTTTATAAATTGCACGAATGGCTCGTTTCTGCAAAATAAATATTCTCTGGACATCAGCAGCATTCCCCCACAGTAGAATGCCATATGACATTAAGCTGTGGAAGTAGCTGAAATAGACAAGTCTAGCTGTTTCTACGCTTGACATATTACGTATTTTTTTTACGGCATATGCAGCAGAACTGATCATTTTCGCCAACGTATCAATGTGCGGTCCCCAACTGTAACTTAGAGACTAGAGTTATTCCTAAAAATACTGTAGTTTTTACCCATTCTAATTTTTCGTTTTTAACTGTAACTGAGTTTAAAGTTCGTTTAACATTTGATAAAGAAAAATGTACACATTTAGTTTTTTTCTCATTGAGAAGTAAATTATTAACGTTAAACCAACTGACAAAATCATTAATTGCACTGTTCACTTCGTCATAAAACTTAATAGGTCGTTTAATTTTAAAAAGTAGAGATGTATCATCTGCGAACAGTACAATATCATGTTGCACTCGGTTGGGTAGGTCATTTATATAGACCAGAAATAGAAAGGGGCCTAAAATGGAGCCCTGCGGTACACCAATATAAACCGCCGATCCAGACGATCTTGAACCGTTTACATCAACACATTGTATCCGGCTTCTCAAGTAGGACTTTATTAAATCAAGAGCGCGGCCTTGTACTCCGTAATGACGTAGTTTTCTGATGAGAATTTCATGATGGACACAATCGAATGCCTTAGATAAATCACAAAAAACCCCAACAGCATCCTGCGACTCCTCCCAGGCATCAAAAACATGATTTACTAGCTCAACACCGGCATCGGTTGTCTAGCGACCCCTAGTAAATCCAAATTGCTTTACAGATATTATACTGTTGATAGAAAAATGTGCACTCAACTGATATAGAATAATTTTCTCAAAAATTTTACTAAGAGTCGGTAGAATTGATATTGGTCTGAAGTTAGAGGGGTCTAATCTACTACCGGCTTTGAATAATGGAATAATTTTACTATGTTTCATCAGATCAGGAAACACGCCATCATCAACGCATTTATTAAATAAACAAGCTAGAGGTGAGGCAATTAAGTCTATTATGGATGATATGATTTTTACAGATAAGCCGTCGAGATCGGCAGTATTTTTCATTTGTATTGATTTGAATGCTTTTAGGATGTCCCAAGGATTTACATGATCGAATACGAAATTGCGTGTATTACATGCATGCATGCATGCGGTATGTTCTTGTAGTAGCGATTCAGCGAGTGAGGGTGACGAGTTAAGTGACTTGGTCGTCGAGACTGGAATATCAGAGAAAAAATTTACAAACACTTTAGATATATCTTTATCATTTCTTAAAATTATATTGTTAACTTTCAACTGAAAGTCAAAATGTTGAGATTTTAATTTTCCAGTCTCGCTATTTATAATTTTCCATGTAGTTTTTACAATGTCTGTGCTATTTTTGATTTTATTACTTACATGGTTAGCTTTAGCCGCGGTACAAATAATGTTGAGTAATGTTATTATACGAAACTTAGTATAATGATATTATACGAAATTTGTAAAGATTTTTTTTTAAGTAACAATGCCAAATGAATCTAGTACACTCTATCGCACCCTATTTTTTCCAGACGGTAAAAAAAATCAGCTGGTATATGGTGTTCCGCTTTACTTCCACAATCAATAAATTAATAAACTGTGGAACATAATTTACATAGGGTGATTTAGTCCCAAGCTTGGCAGAGCCAATAAAAGTAGTAGTCACTTACCATCAGGAGCCATCAGGTGACCCGTTTGCTCGTTTGCCCCCTTTTCTCTTAAATAAAAAAAAACACATCCCTTAGTCAGTGGAGGACCTGTTGCTTCTTCAGTGTTGGCGTATATGGACCCTCCCGGAAACGGTGGGCCCACTGACAAGGGAATATTGACCTAAATAAACATGAGCAAATATAAGAGCAATAATAACATAGCTGTGAGCTTATAAACACATTTAGATAAATAAAATAGTAAATTACCAGAGACGAAGCCAATAGACATCCATGCACACAAATGTTCAGGCATAGTAAAGTTAGGAAAAAAAAAGTGTGTGGTGCGTCGTCAGATAGTTTTAAAAAAAAATATATTTCTATTCTATTCTATTTAAAAGTCGGCATAAAAGCACAAAAGTCAATGAAACATGGAAAGTCGGCATATCCGTAAAAGATGTATGACTTGACAAAAAAGTCGGCAAAATGGGAAAGTCGCCAAAAAGGGCAGCACCCTTCTATTCTATACTGATAACTGTAATTGTTGGCACATAAACATATCCTTATATTCAGTATTTTAAATATTCCGAATCAGGACTCTAGTCCTCATATCTAATGTAACCTTTATATTTTTATATTTTTTTAGCTTAAAACGTACTGTTGGCGCACTTATTGCGAAAACCGTTTCAGTAAAATATTCCACTATGTACTTGTAAAGACCTTTAATTGGCTTTCTGAGGTTTACATTCATTGCACATTATTATTATTATAGCTATAGGTCTCCCTAAAATTAATTAAATAAATAAATAAATACCTATAAAGGCGATCGTCATTGATATATTTACTTTTAAAGTCGTAAATATTTAGTGTATTTACTGCGAGGTAGCAACAACTAATTGGTATTCACACTATGTTTGGTAAATAGCACTTTACTTGAGAACCAATTAAAATAGTTTATATTTGATAACCTCAGTACTGCAATGCTCACTTGTTATCTATTAAACTTAGCATAAATAGACTTGCAATATCAAATCTTGTCACTAACTAGACAGAACTTAAAGACAGTGCAGTATTTTCAAATTCCACTAAAAAATCTTAAACATGCTGAAGCTGTTAATGTTACTCGGCGGCATTGCAGCCGTGAGCACGGGCAGTATGGATAAATATGTGGGGAGTATAGTGCCTGTGTATGTATTTGCATCTCCTGCTACCGGAACAAAACAAGGCTGCGTCGAAGATATGCAACTTTCGATGCATACTGGTAAATTTGTATGTAGGTGCAACGAGGCTGCGGTACCGGTACTAGAAATTAAAACATCAAGATCCCTTATGTACTCAACAGTGTTAATAGCTGAAAATGACTCGGATCTTCAAGCAGCATTGAACCAGACATGTTATTGTAAAGAATCATCAGATTACGCTATGGTCAAGCCAACAGTCTTTCTGCCAATCAACGACAACTTTTTCTTAGTTGACACTTTATATATTCTTGGTCGTATTGAATTTCTGATTGCGAAGCAAAGGCCAACGCCCGAGGTCCTGGATAACTTGTTGAAAACAGAGGAGGCGTTGAAGAACAAGACTGGAGATTTGATTTGCACCACTGAAACGGGCTCTAGCCATTTAGCAAACACAGGTGCCAAGAAAATAGATCAAGAAATCAAATATACAAGGATTTCTGGTCTTAAGCAATTTTTTGAAACCACGGACTAGATAATTTGTGGAATCCCAAGATACTTTCTAGATAACAAAATAAAATTGAACTACAGTGGTCTTTTTATGCTTTTAGCTTTCCATGTATTTATTAAAAAGTAATAATAATATTATGTAAAAGTAATAATAATAAATTGAGGGACACAATTTACACTTTTATTTAGTCACAAACTAGGCAGAGCCTGTACTATGGGTACTAAACAACTGATAAAAATACTTAAAAATCAATATTAAGTGGTAAAAGGATACCTTATGTTATGATGCATCTCCTATATGTGAATATTAGTAATTGGCATGTTATTGTTTAATTTATATTATTTATTAAAGGTGCTAATCTTACAAGAAGTAATAAAATAAATATTGCAAGTAATAAAATAAATGCATTAGGTATGCTAAGTAATCAAATGATTTGATAACCTTATTACTATTATGCTAACGGTATTATAATTTTAGCCCATTATCTAATAAACTAAGCATAAGTAGGTTTCAATATCAAATCTTGCGACAGAGCTTAAAAACAAACCGAAAAATCGAAGAAAAATGCTGAATTGATTAATGTTAATGGGCACTATTGCTGCCGTGAGCAGTAGCAGACCAATACCTGCATGGGGAGTATAGTGCCTGTATATGTTTTTGCATCCCCTTCACTCGGAACTGTGCCATTCTGTTTTGAATATATGAAACTCTAAAATTAATAAATCAAGTTCTTAAATAAATCAAGTTAGATTGATCTTCATTTGTCTTTTATTCGATCTCTCGGGGGTAAAGGCGTGAGAGGTACTACATTTCTGAAAAAAGTGTCTTCCCCAGCCAGCCTACTGCTGGGATGCTGTTACATGGTTCAGACTATTTTACAGTTACTGTTAACTTAACGTAACTTAAACCTGGGCTCTAATGTACACTAGGTTACTTGTTACTTTTTATATTGTTAATAAAGATATTTGAAAAACAAAAAAAAACAACATGGTTCAGAACCAATTTTGGATCTTTATAGTTTTCTCAAGGTGTTTTTCTTCACCTTTGAGCTGATATAAGTGTATAAGTTATTGTAAAACTTTTGGTACGTCTCACCTTACGATGGGGCTAAAAAATGTTAAAAGCATATTATTCTAGAATAAATAAAGCAAATAGTTGCATTTCTAGCCACAACCTCCGTCATCTCTTATCATCGTTAAAACAATTTGGGCTGGTAGTAGATAACCATAAATGGTTACAATACTTTGTTCAAAAAACTAACCCAGAGGCGTACTATATTATAGTACCTTTAGTTATTTGACGTATTAAGGTAGCACTGTGTCACTCTCGCAGTTTAAATTAAATCAATGCAAACCCTAATTTTATCAGTATGTTTGTTGCTCTTTTACGCAAAAAGTACTGAACGGATTTGATAAAACTTTACTTTTCCAACGAATCCTAATAAAATTATTAAAACACATCACACACTTTCATAATTTCCTTTTCAAAATCAATTGATGATCCGAGTAGCCGCGTATTTGTTTTGGCAGCTCCATACTAAGCAGGATCTAGTATCAAACCACCAGTAGCTGTATATCTATTAGTTCATATCGACGACTGAACCATTACGAAATATTTACGTGCCTGTGCATAAATCACACACACAATACCCTTACTAAAAAAAGAAATAATGGAATCATCGCCATCGCGTCCCGTTTGCTTTACTGCATATGGGCTTCGCGCATGGACGAGTACACATTTTAATTTTATTACCCGTTTCAAAAGAATACAGATTTGCCGCTAGTCGTAAATGTTATTCATTTTATTTGAATATTGTTTTATATTTATGATTTGTTACGGTCGTCAAAATAATAGGATGACGTTATTGCCAGGTCATTCCTGGGTCTTAGAAATAATTGTATAGGTTTTAAGTATTAAAAGTGAATTAAAGATACAGGTTTTTACCTAGTTCGGCTACAGAGGCTTACTTTAATATTTTGTAATTTTTTATTTAGCCTATAATACTGTACTTAACTGTTATGTTTTTCTAAAGTGAAATAAACATTATTATTATTATTAAAAACCTACGCCCCAAGTTGCTAACTAAACGCGAAGTAGTAAAATAATGTAACTGCTTGAAATGTTTCTAAATAAATACATTAACTAAGTACATATTTCAAAACATTCGCATGGAATTGAAAATGTCTTTATAATTTTTTTTTAAATGCCTAGATGTGAAAAATATAAAATACGTTAAAACTATTTTACGCAAAAAACTTTATGTTCTGTTTCTCTTTTTTAAAAATAGACAAAATTATTCGAATAGTGTCCCACAGTAAAAAAAAAAGGTTAACAATGAGCATAATTTCATTTTAATTAACAAAATACAAGCTTACACAACTGAACTAATTACATAAAAATTTGCAGCTACACTTGAAGACTACAAAAAATAAACGCAACGCACGCAGCTAATCACCGCACATCAATAACGAACTCAAAGGAAGTCTTTGAGTCCACCCATTAACGACTCTCGCGACACTTCAAAGAGCTCAGCTGTCATTAAACTTCAACTGTCAGCTGTCAGAGCTGTCACGCGGCGGTGACAGCGCCTCGAATATGATAAATAGTTGCGCTGATTATCCCGCTCTTTTTTCTGTGTTTCGCTTTTTTGTCAACACAAAAGCTGTCAAACAACGCCGTTTGAATGGGCTGTTTGGGACGAGTGGTTGTCGACTTGTCGTATGTCGATTGCCTATTAAAAAAGGTATTATTTTATTTGGAATACCAACACCATAATAATTTATATTGGTATACATTAGGGTTCATTCCCGGGAATTCTCGAGCCGAGAATTCCCGGGAAATCGTTGTGCTTTGTTCCCGGGAAATCAAGCTCGAGAAAAGTCGAGAACTCGAGAAATCATGTACCCATATAGAAATTAAATCGTCGTTTGTTGTATTGCGTGGCGACGTGGGCCAAAGCGCAGCGGCACCCTTTGATCTCGCTCTAAGCGCGTTTTTATACGTGTTTCAACTTTAGCCAAGTATAGTTTACGTAGTGAGTGTTTCGCAGATTACGTAATAAATTGAAATCAAACAGGTAAGTCTTTTCACTTTTATTGACACATGACGGCTTTATTATTCATATTATTTTTGTCAATAATATAATTTATAATATGATCTTAAATTTTACTAGGTAGGTACGAGTACCTATCTGTTCTTTTCTATTATTTTTTAGTCAAACTTTAATACATAAGTATATTTTTTTTGTTTTATAGAAGCTGTTTTTGTTTAAGAGTTGTAAGTTGTTTTTTTTCTAAAGAACCAGCCAAAAATGGAGCTCTGACTGTAATTTAAGTATAAGTTAAGATATTAACGTTTTCTTTCAGGTAGATTTTTTGTTTACTTTAATATAAGCTACTTTTGTTTATAAGTTCTAAATAACCAGCCAAAACTGGTGCTGTCATTATAGTTATGGGTCTGAATAATATTATTTCTGTATTAAAAAAAAAACTTATTTACCTTATATATAACATTAATGTTTTTAAATATAATCAATAAAAGTTTTATAATGAATTTGATACTTTTATTTGAGAGGAAAACCACTGAATTTATTGACGTCATTGGAACCAAATAACATGAGAAAACGTAAGTAAATGTAAATTTCTCGACAACCCGAGAAGCCCCGAGAAATTAGCCTCGAGAATTCTCGAGACCCGAGAAATTGAAAAGCTCAAGAAATCATGAACCCTAGTATACATAAGTGGAATAATCTTCAAATCCATTAACAGGTATTCGCAACAACAGGTAAGCGAAATATTACCATAAATAAATGTGCTCACGCCTTTATCCTAGAAGTAGTTGACAGAAGTATTCCATTTTTTAAACTACCCTCTTTTTATAAGTATTTCTTAGTCGCTATACGGTTCAGACGGTGATTCCATCGATGGACCGGGTTGGTATTTTACACAAGTCACAGACTTAATTCTGGGACCTACGGGCATCCTCACGATTTAAACATACGCCCATGGATTGGTAGAGACAATATTATATTCCTGGAAATACCTAATTATCAAACATTTTTCGGTGATATGGTAAATCACCCAATTTTTGACACCCCAACAGATTTTTTCCGATGTAACGAAATTACGGTACACAATTTTTTTTTTTAAACGTAATTGTCTATCGTAATTTCGTTTATTTTCAATAAAACTGTTAGGGCGTCAATTAATTGGTGGGGTGTCAACAATTGGGTGTTTTACCCTACGTGGTGAAGTTTATTATTTCTGTCTTTTTCTTTCTTCTTCTTCTCTTTCTTTCTTTCTTATCGCCGGACCGGTGTTCTGTTCTGGGTTCTGTAGATTTTGTCACGATATTATCCATACCCGTCGAATTATAGATCCTTTTTTGGCACAGGGAATAGGGAAAGGATTAATTAGCTCAATTGACAGGGCTATTACCGTAATTACATAAATATCTTCTAAACACCGTCTTGTTTTGCATTCGACTTGTTACATTCGACTTTGTTTCACTACATTTACTTTTTTAATTGTCATTACATACATATTGTCACACCTTTCCAGAAGGGGTACGCACAGACAACGGACCGCCACCAGGCCCACAAACCATCCATCAGACAATTCCGTACGATAATTATAGTGTTTCCATTTCACTCTTTTCTATTACAATTTGCGAGACAGGTTAAATTTGTCTACTGAGATATCTAATCAAATAAACGAGAATAGGGAGGCAGATAGATTAATTGTATCAAATATTTTCACTTTTAATTGCAGTAAACAACAGATGCAAGCAATCACATTATAACTGTAAGTCATAAGAATATTTTAAAGTCTTCCTCTACTAACGACCCTGAAAAACGCAAACCAAAAAGTAATAATAAAACATCGACAACAGATGCCGCACATCACTAGCAGCGCTCCAACATAAATTACTTCAAAAGTGATTTACTCGCGCCATACAAATCGCCGTCGACTAGTCGTTGCGGCCCGTCTCCGCCTGTCCGTGCTGTTCAAAGGCTGACAGGTGTGAATGATGCGAGCTAGACGCAGACCGACTGACAATTGCCCTCACTATAGTGGTTTAGGTTCTTTGAAGCTTTGTGGTTAATCGCTAGGGTTTTGTTAGTTTTAGTTGTAGGTACTAAACTT
This sequence comes from Ethmia dodecea, assembly GCA_963855545.1. Lineage (NCBI taxonomy): Eukaryota > Metazoa > Arthropoda > Insecta > Lepidoptera > Depressariidae > Ethmia > Ethmia dodecea. The sequence continues at coordinate 771,937 of OY979444.1, forward strand.
TTTTTCTTTCTTTAATAGGTCCTTTGTCTTTCCTAATATTCTTTAAAACTGAACTTGGTTTTTAAGTAGGTTGAAAAACTAGGTAGGTTGGATTCACAAATGAAGGGTTCCGTACCGCCATATACTAAAAAAACAAAAACCACAAAATCGCGTCTTTTGTGCGAGGTCTTATGATATTAAATTTCTTATTTCTTTTTATAGCGACTATTGTTTGACACTGTGAACATTTTAAGTATTGCAATAAAAAAAATGACAAAAAACACTTTTTTTAATGCGTCCCCCTCTATTCTTACAATTTTATATTAATTAAGGTAAACGCAGCTATTACCGACCCCCTTAAGCAAGTTTTGAAATTGATTATTAGAATTAAGGGTAGTGGTTGCAAACACACCAGATTTTTTTATTTTATATTTAAATATAGATTGTATATTTTATATTTATATTTTCATTTGTTTATAAATATCATGTTTTCATTGAAAATATAATCAAAGGATTGTTGAAGTCAATTGTTTCTATTACCGACCCATCCGAAACGCTTTGAAGCTATTACCGATTTTTATGAATCTAACACCGACCGTAAGTAAATAAATCATACTTTTTTTCACAAAATAACTACCTACATGTTCGATTCTCAAAATAATTATTAATTTGAGCGAAATATCCCTTTCCCAAAATATCCCGTTTTCGAAATGTCCCGTTTACTTTTATTTCCTTCTCATTTTTGTACTTGATTCATAACAATAATTATAGTTACTAAAATAATCTGAAAATGGAGATAAACTTGACTTTAAACTTTTTGGCGGGAATCCGAAGAGAGATGTTTTTTGTATAATTTTTATTTTGCTGTGTATTTCGGGTTTTGACTCATCACAACAGTAAAAGTTTATTATGTGGCAAGTGTCCGTGAAAGAATGCAGTGAATGGGAAATTCGATAAAATGCGAGATATGGACATTTTTGGATTGCCTCAAGAAGTTACAATAAAGTCTTCAGTAAAAGTGCTATTATTTTATTGTTGATAACCAAGTTAGGGATGTGGAAAGTGTTGAAGACACTGTATTTTTGTGTATGGACTCTGAAGCAGAGCCACTTACTCAAGGATATCATTAACTAATGATGAGGCTGCATGGCGTAATGCCTTTGCCTACCCTGTAAGGGGTGAAAACCGACATGAAATTCATTGTTATTGTAGATTTCTTATATATTCAACAAAAATATGTTCATTCATACCAATATGGCCTACGCTGGAGAAAAAACTATCCACTTTTGGATTCCATGGAAGAATTCCTTTGAACGAAGTTGTAAACATCTCAATAAACATACCAAACATAAATTGTGTTTCAAATTGGAAGCAATTTTCAAACTTAACTCGAAAGTAAGTGCCTACCTACTTTATTGTAGTTATTATTGTTATAATTCTTAATTAAAAAAAAAACACACTGTTTTATTTTCAGCACTGAGTTTTTCAAGTTGGAATAGCGGCTGGTGCATCTAGGTACATACATGAATCATGATTTGCTCCACCGTGGCTAGTACTAATACTATATACTATTTCACAAACCTGAAAATAAAAGTAAAAACAATTATAAATGTATAATTTACATGTTTTGAATAACAATAATTAGACAATTTATTTTTTTCAAACTAACAAACCCTTTGTTTTATTTCCCAAAAAGTATTTTTTTTCGAATTTCCAAGTTTAGCGCAGCCGAAGGTGAGGGTTGACTGTCGGGACAAGTTGCAATGAACGTTCCGCACGTGTACTTAATAACTATTTTTAATACAGTTGCTAAAAAAATAAGGTATTTAATAAAATAATAAAAATACAATAAACTCAACTAACATTTTTGGAAAATCGCGCCAACCGTAATTAAGATTAAAAGCAGAGTTTTTTTTGTTTTCTTCATCCATTCTGGGTAGGCAAAGGGAACTATACATACAGCCAAGTCTTCAGTAGATTTTTTTTATGGATATGAAATGAAAATGAAATTGAATGACATTCAATGAAATTAAACCTAACCTAACTTATTGAATCAAATCATTATATTGAAACAAATTAGTAGCTTTACTTTTAGACATTACATACCGTTAATCCAAAAATACCAATTATTCGGTATAGAATCGGTAATAGCTTCTCTTTGTTGCAATCACCGATTCATATGGATCGGTAATTAGTGTTAAATAAAAAAATGAACAAATCTTTTAACGAGCCACGAAAAATAATCGATATTAATTGTAATATATTTCCCCATCAGATTTAATACAATAATTTATTGATTTAGTCCTAAACTATAAAAAAATACACAATTTTTATATAAATACGAAGAAAACTCTAAGTAGTTTCTTTCATATCCCACGTCTAAATGTTTAATAATGCGTGGCAGTTTATCGCGGAAAAACAAGTTTTTAATATAACATGGTGTATGTCGCTAATAGATGCTTATAATTTTAGAATACTTAAGATTGAAATGGTGCTATAAAAACTTCTTTAATTATTATAAGCATTAACGAAAAAGGGAAAAAATAAAGAATAACCTCTCAGCCATTGCCGATCCATGGGTCGGAAATGACTGCACTACTAAAATGCACTGCAGCTATTGCCGTTCTATTTTAATTCCAAAAATACTTTTTAAAATCCCTTAAAACATAATAATTTAGTTGCAAAATGTGGAATATACAAGTAAAAGAATATGTTGAGTTATTCAGAATAAACTTAACGTAAATATTTATATATAAAATATCTTAAGCAAAAAATTTGAGTACTTACCTGAGGAAGTAAGGGTTAGTATGACACGATCGGTGCACTCGCTACGTTCACAGAAACTAACGTATTTGGTCACATTCCCGTGAACCTACGTACACTAACACCAGTAAATTAATTAGGAAACATACAAACATGTGTGTATATTATACTCTCTTGTGACTCAAATCGTTCCAAACTGATATAAATAAGAATAAGCAGAATGGGTCGGCAATACCTGCAGATTTTCGATGGGTCGTTAATAGCTGCGTTTACCTTATATGTAATTTTATATCATAAAGCGGAAACAGAAATAAACATTCTGTCTAGATTTCAACTGTCTAGCTTGAGATTTAGACTGCTGACAGACAGACGCCCAGACAGACAAACAGACTGATGGATGGATGGACAGTAGAGGCCTAAGCACTAGGGTTTTGTTGGCACCCTGTGGGCATGAAACCCTAAAAACAAAGATTTTGCGTCGCCAAAATGTGCTCCGCACCAAAGCGCGGCAACCAAAAGCAAATTAAAATAGAGGACTTCAAAATAAAAAAGTTCTAACATAAATATTAAACAGTCGAACCATCTCGAGATTTTTAAGTCCTATTCCAAAGTGCGGCGGCTTTTTGCCGAGTCCGCTTGACGAGCCTGTCACGTACACGACTCGCAAAATAAAACACGTGCGGAGTGGCGGCCACAAATCACATTTTTTAATCGAACTCACGTCTCGGAACCACAAATATGGACTCTGGATCCGTTCGACTTTTCCGCAGACGCCAGAGAGGCTAGTTTCACTGAACTCAGCTGCATTTTTATCGATGTTGCATTTCTGTGCGCAGTCACGTCGTGCCGCGCGGAATGCCATCGACATCCGCAAAACTATCGACATTGGCACAGCACTAATTGCTCTTTTTGTGGGCCCATTATTCTCACAATGATTTACGCAACCTCCTTCTAAGAACGTAATCGTATCATTAATGCTTAAAACGACTTTAACGGGCCATTCTCATGATTTAGATTGATTACACGACGTGTAGATAAAGCATACGCCCATATATTAGCTGGTGTCAAGTTTTACAAGTAGCAGTTTGGAAATGGGGTCGATAAATAAAGTATTTCTTTATCTAAATTACAAGAGAGCTGGGGAACACGGTGCATTTGTCAAGTAATCAAATGGATAAGGGGTTTTGACTCAATTAAAATTTTATTTTCAACGTAAGAGCCGCCGCAGTAATTAAGATATCTCGTGCGCATAGATTATCCCGCCGCGATTAGGGGTGCCACTTGCCAGATCGGAATCAACTTTGTATGTGCATAATTTTAATTGAAGTTAATGGCGCGGAATAATTTCCGGTATTACCTCTGGGGTATTATCTAGAAAATCTTGGCCAATCACGTTGCAGATGTATATGCAGGACGGTTTTGTTTACTTTTTTCAGTCTCTAAGTAGGTTATGTACACATCTTTAGATCATAATAAATTGCACTCTAACGCATACCTACATCATTTAATAACGTAATATTTTAGAATATATTTCTAATATTAGACCACAGTATTAGACCAGATGCGGGAGTAGGACATAATGTTTTAATTATCAGGATCCAAAAAGAGACAAGTATAACGCTTCAATTACTTAATAAAACATTCGATAGAAGACAAAATTCTGTATGTGGGAGTTGTCTAATTTTGTTGTATAGGTACTTCTCCTGTGCTACTCGCGGAGGATTTTTGACTTAACCTATAAATTTTTGCCTAAAAATTAAGTTTATAGGTACAAATCTTATGTATTTAAATACAGATAGCTGTACCGCAGTATTTGTCCAGTACCTACAGTATTTATTCCTAACGAAACTCTGTATTCTGATGGAAAGCGTACCCGTGGAAAAAGACTAGGCTAAAATAAGTCTACTACTAAAAATAAAAGTAAAAAAAAACTTACGCTCTTTATCCCCGAGGGGGAAAGCAGCGGTATTCCATTTCTGGAAATAACCATATTTCACGAGAATATTCGACCCCTAAAAGCGAAGGTGAGGTTTTTCTTCACCGTCGAGCTAGTGATGAAAAAGTACGTAAGTTTTGAAAAACTCATTGGTACATGCCAGGATTTGAACCCTAGCCTCACTGATTATCATCATGAGAAGGCTATCACTGCTCTGTTTACTATTATTAAAGTATTCACTCTCCCGGAGACTATTAGTGGCAACCCTAATTTCGAGTAGTTATCGCTGACAGGGTTGGCGGGAAGCGATTTTGTGTGTAATTAGCGGGTTGGCGACAACGGTGCCGTTTATTTATGGACGTGTGGGCCGCCGGTGACGTCATCGAGGGACAAACGGAATAGTTAATTTAATCCTTTGCTAGGTGAACGGAGTATTGTGATATTTTTACATGTTAACATTATTTTTACCGCAATAAACGCTACCAACAGTGGCGGTCGTATTTACTTCTCTACAAACGTGTCCCGAACACTAGGCGCTCGTAGGTTAAGCAATGTTGGGCGCGGTCAGGTAAACAATGGGTGAATGCCTAAAGGTTCCTTTGGTCCCGGTTTCGCTGTGTTTAGGCATAACGGGGAAAACGACCCACGCATTTTATCCCCGAGTAACTTAAAAGGTGGGGGCGTTTCACCAGTATATCAATTGGACCCTTGAACGTGATAGGTGGTGAGCCCATCGCCGGATTGGGTCTCTTACACATGTCTCAGATTTCATCATTAATTCTGGGTCCTGCGGGTTTCCTCACGATGTTTTCCTTCACCGTCGAGCTAGTGATAAATATGTAGGTAAGTTTTTTGAAAAATTAATTGGTACATTCCCTCACGGGTTCGAACCCGAGACTTACGAATGAGAAGCGGGCTCTTTAACCACAGAGCTATCACAGCTACCATGTGATAACATCACAAATTAACTCTACGACTCCTCAAATTAAGTTTTCTTAAATATCTCCTACTTACAAACATCGATATGTAACAATAATATTATCTATGCTGATATTTCAAAGAGGAAAGATTTGTTGTAACGAAGAAACTCAAAAACTACTGGACCGATTTTAAAAGTGATTTCCCCAATTTAAAGCGTATTTTTCTGCGTACATAAGTACCTACCATGATTTAATTTTCCGACGGAAACGTGTAGAATCACTACATAGTATAAAAGAAAGTCGCTTTCTCTGTCCTTATATCCCTATGTCCCTTTGTATGCTTAAATCTTTAAAACTACGCAACGGATTTTGATGCGGTTTTTTTTAATAGATAGAGTGATTCAAGAGGAAGGTTTTAGTATAAGCATTGTACCCGCGCGTAGCCCGGGCGGGTCACTATGCTAATATATATTTTTTAATCATACATAAAAAACTTACAATTTAAATTAATTATGATCGAATTTCGACCACGATATATTGTTATATTGTTAACTCGTGACACATAATGTCTGAAGTGACGAGTGTTGCATTGAAGCTATGAGCCAAATGAACGGAAACAAGCGGAGGTGAGCCAGCTGTCAAATGGTACAATTTATTAACTTCCTCCTGCGTAGCATTATAAGAGGAAGTTAATGGTTTGAGTAAGATGTCTGTCTGTGTGTCTGTGTGTCTGTGTGTCTGTCGACAGGATATCTCCGGATCTACTGGACCGATTGACTTCAAATTCGGTCAGTAGATACCTTAGGTCAATACCTCGATCGAGTTTGAATTTCAGACCCGTGGGTCAAAAGGGACTGGGCATTTCAGACCCGTGGGTCAAAAATTTCAAAAATTTCAAAAATCTCAAAAATGCCAAAACTGTCAAAAATGTCAAAAAGGTCAAAAAATTTCAAAAATGTCAAAATGTCAAAAAATGTCAAAATGTCAAAAAATGTCAAAATGTCAAAAAGCTCAAAAATGTCGAAAAGGTCAAAAATGTCAAAATGTCAAAACTGGTCAAAAATGTCAAAAAGTTCAAAAATGACAAAATTTCAAAAATTTCAAAAATGTCAAAAAGGTCAAAAATGTCAAAATGTCAAAAATGTCAAAAAGTCAAAAAGTTCAAAAATGTCAAAAATGTCAAGTAGGTCAAAAATGTCAAAAAATGTCAAAATGTCAAAAAGGTCAAAAAATGTCAAAAATGTTAAAATGTCAAAAAGTTCAAAAATGTCAAAATGTCAAAAAGGTCTAAAATGTCAAAAGTTTCAAAAATGACAAAAAATTACAAAAATGTCGTAAAATGTCAAAAAATGTCACCATCAAAATTATTATCATCATTAACATCATTTTCGTTGTTGGCAGTCAACAGGTGGAAGTTTGTCCATAGAATTACATTCTCTCGTTTCTTTCACATTGCACTGGATTTATGTAGGTGATTACGACTGGCTTTTCCTAGGCAGTTGACAGTTGTCGTGAAATAATTAGCAGTGTATCAAGGTCATTGTTAATGGATACTCTTAAGAAGAAATAACTGGTGTACAGTACGGCCGTTTTAAATTGGCAGCTCTGTAGTAGAATGACTGCGTAATAACATTTTTCGGTTCGCGCAGGCGGAACCTATGTTCGGAGCAGAGAAGTTAGAACGGCCGTACTGTAAGTTTGACGGGCATGTTGTCTTAGTAAGTAGATACTCTATGTTTTAAGAATCGGTCGATGGTTTCGTTTCTGGGTTTGTAAATATAATTTGTACAACAAAATATTTTTTTATCTCTCCGGGCGGAAAGCGTCCACTTTCGGCCCGCTGCGCTAAACAAAGTTGCTGCACAAAAGTATACACACCTCGGGAAGTAAATAAGAAAGCCTCAGATCACATGTTTGTAGTCAACTATTACAATTAAATTACCATTTTTTTAAAATTAACAAATCAATTAAAGCTTGCGATGATGCAAGTCACGACAAGTGACTCATCGCATCGCTTGCATTGGAATTGTGCGTCCGGTGAAGTCGGTAGCAAAAAGTAGCGGTTTATCTGACGATCTCGACACGACGCGAAGCCGAGACGCAGACTGTCGAGGAACGTGTTATAAACAGGTGGATGTGGCTTCAATTCAATATTCTACCAGAATATTTTTCGGACCTATGACACTAGTGGATTTTATGATAAGGGAGCAAAATAGTATTTTTACGGCGAGGGCGCTATTTTGAATCCTGAGCCATCTAACCAGCCAGTAATCACATACGTCAGAAAATACAATTTGCGTTCGACTTTAATGAACGATTCATGTTCCAAATTCAATTCTCATTACTACCCGCTAAAAAGTCTTGTGGAGAAAAGAGCTAATAGTAGACACTTGATGAAAAATTAATATTAATTGATGCCGCATCCAACCCATCCGCTTCTCAACTCCCGCGCACGTCACATAAATCAAGATGTAGGCGATAACAAGCCACCACTCATAAACGCAACAGCGAGAACGGTTTTACGATTCATAATTGTACTTTATTAAATAGCCGCCACTTGCGTTTTAATATAAGAATTCTGTGTGATAAAACTTAAGTTGCTTGATCAACTTAGAGTGGCGACGCAGACTCGAACTTTAGTACGTAAACTTTATACTTATTGACTAAGGAAATAAAAATAAGGAAATAATACAGTCGACATTTTTATATTTACATTAATAATTCTAGTGAATAAGCTCGATTTATTTATGGATTCGATTCGATTTTCAAATAGATAATAGGTACAATACACAGAAAAGTATTAATAAAACTGCCTTCTAACTGAAAAATAATAATAATATATTATACATATTATTACGTGTAACAAAGTAGTTTAGTTAGTTATTTTATATGTATGTTAGATTTAAGGTATATATAATATGGGCCTCTGTTTACGTTATTTAAGATCTTTTAATGTAAATATTGCCTGAAATAAAAATAAAGATTATTATTATTATTATTGCTTTTTTTATTAATACCGTTTGATTTATTATTGCCTCTCTAATTTATGTTAAGTATAATATGAAAAATTCATGGTTTTATCAATCACTTTTTTTATTTTTAACCGACTTTAAAAAGGAGGAGGTTATCAATTCTTCGGTTTTTTTTTTGTTAATGTTTGTTACCTCAGAACTTTCGACTGGGTGAACCGATTTGGATGATTCTTTTTTTATTTGAAAGCTGATAATTTCGTCCAGTTCTGACAACGGCCTCCATGAGAAAACTACATAAGTTGAAGATTGAAGTCGGTTTTTTTTACTCTTTAGAGTGGTTATCTTTATTATAACCTATATTTTGTTCCAATTTAAGAGCTGTGATAGTCCAGTGGTTAAAGAGCCCGCTTCCATGTACCAATGAGGTTTTAAAAAACCTTACGTACATATTTATCGCTGGCTCGACGGTGAAGGAAAACATCGTGAGGAAACCAGCAGGTCGCAGAATTAATTCTAAGACATGTAAACAGCACTCCAGTCCGGCAATGAGATTATCAACCATCATGTTTAGAGGTCCTAAGAATATAGGTAGGCTGGTGAAACGTAGATAAAATAAAAGGCGTGAGAATTTATTTTTTATTTATTTTTGTTCCGATGCTGAGAAGAGGCATTTCCTTCCTCCTTCAATTTATTTCTGTCCTCTGTCACCTATGTCCTTGGCATCCAGTTCATCCCATCATCTCCTCTGAGGCTGCTTAGACATCGATGGGGTTGGTGCAGATTTTCGCCCCTCTTCGACTGTATGACATAGTGATTCGAACACTTGCTTGGCAGATTTTTAGCCATTATCTACGATTAGCTGTTCCGCTCGGTTTCATCCACGTGTAGTTTCCGTTCCTGTAGGAATACGGAGATAAAATATATTCTGCCTACGTTACTAGCTGATAATGTAGCTTTCCATTCCTGAAAGAATTTTTAAAATCGATGTAGTAGTTTCTGAATTTACTCGTTATAATATTGGTGTAGAATTGTGGAGGTCGTTGTAACGTAAGATTTGGGTTTTTAGCGCTAGTCCTTTCGCCTTCTAACAAGCCTTTAGTTGGGACTTCGGATATCAAGCTATTGGCTTTATTATTTTATTTCAAAGCAGTCACAGATAGTGAGCTCGTATTCAGTTTGATTTGCGGTCGAGTGTTATAGTTACTTGATTGTTGAAGCAACTTTTTCATCTGTAAATAATATTTTATACATTCCGTGCATAAATTACGTTTATTGTTAAGTATAATAATGGCCGCATTATTGTTATGAATCCTTGCTCTTCTATTCTATCTACAACTATATTTTATTTTTAATTGACGCTATCATTTTTAATCGTGATAATAAACACTAAAAAACGCAAGATAATAAGTAATTCTGCGAAACCAACGCAATAAAATTTAAAATCTAGGTTTATTCAGAAATTATTACAATAATTACAATATTACCTAGTTAAGCCACATAATGGCGTAAACATGGCAGTGTGAAAGGGAGAATAAATATGTATGTACAATTTGCATTCATTAAATCTGGCATTAACAATCTCATACCGGTTTTTACTGGTTTAATTTCATATAAATTATATTAATGTTGTACGGGTATGTGTTATTATGAGCATGGGTAAGTGGAAAGTGGTTATAAGTTTGCGAATTCCGTATAGCATAGTAATATGTCTTCAAAACAATCCAATACACTGTTTATTGTAACACCATGCATTGAAGAGGAGCCAGATAACCCGTAAACGACGAGCATGTATGAACCGATTGATGGATGTGGATGAGGCGCGAAAGGTGTGCCAGAATCGTAGCAGGTGGCGGTCAAAGAAAAATCAATACAAGTACGATTTCCATAGGTAGAACTAAATTCGGCTATGATAATTAATTTTTCGGAACAATTTAACACATATTAAAGATGGCTGAAATCGATTAAGTAGTCGATACTAAACAAACTAATTTCAGGGATTGCGCTTATTCTGTTATTATTGTATATTTTCCAAGATTTTAATGAAGTATTCTAGAACCCAAAAATATGCATATAAAGCTAATAAAATAGCAAATTCAAGTGCTTCAGCTAAAGTGTTATTACAAAGTTTTTAATTAGAGGAAGTTATAATTAGCGAAAATATAAATCACGATCACACGACGTGCTGGCTTGAAATGCGTTTGTTCACTACAACAGCCTATTGTAATCATAATTCATCACAAAAGTAGGCAACGGCGGTGCTTATGATAATTTAATGCAATGAAAAGTAGTGTCGGTTCAATTTAATTTAATTTATTACCGTCTTTGTTATAATGTAGTCGTTTTCTCTTGTTGAAAGTTGTACCTACTTTGAATTTAGATTTGCTTTATAGGCTGTTAAATTACAAAAGATAACTATTTAAATTAGCTAAGCGGTAGTTTATTTAAAGTTGGGTATGGCAATTGGTATGAAAGTTGGGTATGGCAGAAGAAACATGAAAGCAGAATAAATGCAGTTGAGATGAGAGCGTTAAGAAGTATGATAGGAGTTAAACTGAGTGACAGGATAAGAAATAGTGAGATAAGGAAACGATGTGGTCTGAAAGAAGATGTAGGGACAAAAATTGAGAAAGGTATGCTGAGATGGTTTGGCCATGTCGAGAGAATGAATGACGAACGATTGACGAAAAAAGTGTATAAGGCGAGTGTGAATGAAAGTGTGGGAAGGGGTAGACCTAGGCGGACGTTTCGAGACCAAATTGAGGACGTCTTAAAAAGGCCAGGTCAAGAGTACCCTAAACCGAAGAGCATGTATGAAAGGAATAATGAAAGTGGACGAAGCGAAAGAAGTATGTAAGGATCGTAGCAAGTGGAAAGAAGTGGTCTCTGCCTACCCCTACGGGAAAGAGGCGTGATTATATGTATGTATGTATGTAGTTTATTTACTGAAGCGTTTTCGTCAATAAAATTATAATAACAGTTTTCTTTTATGATAATATGAAACATAGTTTCGGTCATAAAACTTCAAAATTAATTTTTTTTCAGAGACCCTATGTAGGTTGATTTTTAAACCTAAATATACTTACCTCTACTATAAAATACAATGGTACCTAAGTGACGGTCTTTCCAGGAGTCGAATAGGTACCTCTACCTACCCTCGCGGAGACAAAGAGTGAGCGATTTTTTTCTATAAGTAATTATATTATACTAATATTAAAAAGAGGAAGGATTTGTAGTTTTGTATTTTTCAATCAATCATCAATCAATAACCTCACTCCTTTGATCCCCGAGGGGGTAGGCAGAGGTATTCCATTACTGGATATACCCACATTTCACGAGATACATTGGACCCTTTTGTATTTTTGTTACGAATAAACTCAAAAACTACTAGACCAATTGGAAAAAAAATCCCAAATCCCAATGGAAAGCTAGAATATAAATATCCCTGAGTAACATAGGCTATATTTTGTTCTCGTATTCCAACGGGAACGGGAACTAATGTTAACAATACTGAGTAAGCCCACAGGGCCCAGGATTAATTCTGAAATGTCCTAGTCCAGCGATAGGCTTACGGAAGAAGTTTTAGAGTCTAAAGAATATTCTGATGAATCGTGGGTATTTTCAGAAATTAAATACCTCTGCCTGCACCCTCGGGGATAAAAGGCGTGACATTATTCATTCATCAAGAATAGTCACTTCGTCGGAGCTCCGTTAGTCAGCGCTGACCCCTAGAATCATGTAATTAACTATCGTATGTCGTGATCACCTCCCGTTTGTCTTAGAATCGCCATAATACCCGAGCACCATTATAAATGTAAAAAGTATGCACGCTACAGTTCATAGTCCTCAATAGACAGGTTAGGTATTACTTGAAATGAAATATGTTGTCATCAGAAATAACTAACTCGACGGTGAACGAAAACATCGTGAGGAAACCCGCAGGTCCCAGAAGTAATTCTGAGGCATTTGTAGTTGACCCGCTCAAATTTAGGAGTCGAATATGAAACTCTTGAAAAGTGCTCGTACTCTATGTACTCGTGAAAAGTGAGTATTTCCCGAAATGAAATACCTCTGCCTACCCCCTCGGGTATAATTTTACTCACTATTTTACTCAATCGCTATCGTCCGTCGCTAGTGAACTCGTACTTTAATATTCGTAATTCTAAAGCATTTGATATTCATATTTCAGCACACCACCACGAGATACTAGGAAGTCATATTTTGAGAGAACGTATAAAGGGGGAAGGGGGGACAAACGGTCCGATAAATCAGCCGCGGATGCCGCCAGCAGGTGTTGCGCCACTACGGAACCCGATGAAATATGGGGCCACAGACTAAACTCGCCACGTAGATAAGACCACAGACAAAGTATTTTTTTCCTATGTTTTTGGTTATTTATTTCTGTAGGTAATTGAGAATTAGGTACACTTAGAAAAGTCAATAGTGTAATAACAAGGCACACTAAACTCGTTCATGAAGATTGGCTAAATATAAACAGCAGCCCATCTCCATCGACGAGTTTCTGGTTCCAAATGCAGTACTCAGAGAAGAACCAGCAAGTAACTCAAGGGCGGCTCTTTTTAGTGTTACGGTAATTTCTTTGAAATGACGATTAGCTTTTTAATTTATTATCTGGGTAAAAATTTCAAAGGGAAATAGGGCCCTTATCAAAACATAGCAAATAAATTAGAGACAAGACTGAGTGTATAAAAACCCGTATTTTTTTAAATAACTGTAGGTATATTTTTATTTGGTTTCTCAAATATTATAAGACTCTTACACTGATGATGATTTTACGATACGATCATTTCACTTAGTATTGTCCCCTTTTTAGCCACTGGATGCTTGAACATTTTTAAGGATATTGATTTAACTTAGGTACTTCCTAAAACAAACAATTTTTTTTTTGAAAAGCCCCCTCTGATTGCTCTAGTCTATGATAAAAAATATTGCCGCCATCTTGCGTTGGATTAATCGAGACGGTTGTTTTAGGCGTGTCCGATTTAAAGCCGAATTATTTATTGGATTGAACACGTTGCCGTCAAAGATTAAACCATACGGTAGTCGTAAACTTCGAGTATTGACAGTTGATTATATAATTGTAATTTATTTGAAACATATTTTTTTAGACGTTGTTAATTAACTTGTATTTGATTATATCTTTTAAAGTGAAGGATCAGGTTCTGGTTATTAAAAATATGATGGTTTGCAGCTGTTTTATAATCTGTTTCTTTTTAACTATCTTCATTTTTATGCACTCGTATTTTTACAAAAATGACTGAATAAAATAGTCATTTTTTTTTAATTTCTCGTTTCTGACACGCCATTTCAAAATCTAAGGTTATTTTTTCTACCCGCAATATTAAAGAAGAATCCTAAGCATCAATGGAATGATCATGATCGTCATCATCAGCCTACATTTGTCCACTGCTGGACATAGGCCTCCCCTAATGAGCGCCATAGCGCCCTATCTTCAGCTCGACGAATCCAGCATCTGCCTGCAGCCTTTCGTAGATCGTCATCCCATAACGATGATTCCATAAAAACCTTTGCCTTCTCCACAACCAACAGCTATGATTTAGTATTTATGGTTATGCACACAATCTACTATATAAAAATAAGTCGGGTTTTCCTTCCTGACGATATAACTCCAGAACGCACGAACCGATTTCGACGGTTTTGCATTCGTTGGAAAGGTCTGGGGCTCCGTGAGGTTTATAGCAAAGAAAATTCTTATAAGCATTGCACCCGTGCGAAGCCGGGGCGGGTCGCTAGTTAGTAATAAAAATATTACCAAAGCCATATTTCTGCTCCTCGTTTCAATTAAGCCAGGAGTTAACCAACCGTCAATTACACGTCACTCAAGACAAGACGTGTTGTAATCAACAGCTTTTATATTTCTCCGTTCGTAATTAATTACCTTGAATCGTAAAAAACGTTCACATTATGTTCAGAATACAAAAAAGATTATTGGTTCAACGAATATTGATATTAATAACACAATTTTTAGGGTTCCGTACCTCAAAAGGAAAAAACGGAACCCTTATAGGATCACTTTGTTGTCCGTCTGTCCGTCCGTCCGTCCGTCTGTCAAGACCCTTTTTCTCAGGAACGCGTGGAGGTATGAAGCTGAAATTTATATCAATTACTCAGGTCTACTGTCCCTTGAAGCTGTGAAAAAATCAAACTTCTAAGCCAACGCAATCAAAAGATACAGCCGTTTATGCCGCAAATTTTCGACACTTGCAAGGGAATCAAAACCTACAGGGTGCTTCCCGTGAACTCAGAATCTTGAAATTTGGTACGAAGCAACGTCTTATAGCATAGATAAAGGAAAAATTACGAAAACCATAAATTTGCAAGGTTGTACGGAACCCTCGGTGCGCGAGTCCGACTCGCACTTGGCCGGTTTTTTGTTGTATAAATCAATGTAAGTATATTTTCTTTGTAAAAAAATGTATATTATGTCCAATTTTTTGGTGATAGCAGTGATAGCCCGGACGGTTAAAGAGCCGTCCGAAAATCAGTGAGGCTCAGGTTCGAATCCTGGCATGTACCAATGAGTTATTAAAAAAAAACTTACGTACATATTTATCAATAGCTCGACGGTGAAGGAAAACATCGTGAGGAAACCCGCAGGTCTCAGAATTAATTCTGATACATGTGTAAACAGACCCGGTCCGGCGAATGGGCTCACCACCTATCACGTTTAGGGGTCCAATATATCTCGTGAAATGTGTCTCTATAAAACAAAAAACTAAATTACTAATGTATATTTTTTATAATAATATACCAATTGGGGTGTATGAGGAATTGCGCTTATTCTGTGACGCGATGTATATTTATGACTGCATTGAAGCGATAGAGAAATCTAATTCTAGTGGATATAAGGAATTCAAATCAAATCTTTATAACAACAAAGTTGCTACAGTCGGATTGTGATTGATTGCTTTGGGTATGCTTGAGGTAATGCGATCGCTATGAGAACGCTTACTGGGTTTGTCCATGAAAAAATAAAATAAATTTAGGAACTGTAATCCTTAGTAATATGCAAACATTTGTTAGCAATACAGCAAGATTTTGTGATAATGAATTGCAATACTTGCAATCAATCGATCAAAAACTTTTTTTCACTCTGATATGAAGGCATCTTTTTGTTGTGCCTCTGCAAATTTTTTTATAATACTATTAAAAAAAAGCTTGCCATACAATTTAAGTAAAATAGTTGCCGGTTTTATCTGATGATACAATGTTAAGGGTTATAAGAAACGGTCAATGAATTGTATGAAGGATGATATATGCAAGGAGGAAAAAATATAAAAATGATGGTTTATAGGGATTTATGTAAGGCGCAGATTTATTGCGCTCACCTCAAATAATAAGAAAGTTTTAAAAAAGTGATGATATTATAGTACAAAAGCTAGTATTTAAACTATAAAAACCAAACCATATCCATGATATTATGCTTAAAGAATGTATAAATTTTTCAACACATACAATTATGATAACTGTTAAACAAGACAGAAAAACCGACAGGCATATTTCTTACCAGTCTAAATTTATATCTTCATGCATGACTTGCAAAATGAATTGGAAACAATAATTATTTCAATTCATGAATAAACATCTATAGCCATTGAGTATCGAGTTATAATCGATCGTCTATTATTTATACAACCATAAATACGGACGAATAAGGAGAATGGTTATTGCTGTTATTAATTTAATTTATTTTAATGACTCCATTTTTTATTGCTCTTTGTATGGTAAGTTAATTTAGTAGCGTCGTTGTAATGGCGGTGGTTATCCGCCATTTTGTATTTTTTAAATGATGGTATGCAGTAATATTGTGTATTTAAGCCGGTTTTTGTGATAGGTATTGAGTTTTAATTACTAACGTTGATAAGGATTTGTATTTTTTAGCAACCCTTGTACCGACTTTTCTGCCACAGATTTAAATACTAAGAAAGTTGAATGGTCAACTATCGGTCAATATCACATTGTCATTTTCATGTCGTTGTATATCAATGTCACATTTAAGATACTTATTATCTAGCTGTTCACCACGGTTCCATACAAACTTTCATCCCCTATTTCATTAAAAAGCGCAATCGCATTAAAAAGTAGCTTATGTCATTTTTTAGTATTTAGACTATCTCTGTACTCAATTTCATTTAAATCGGTTTAGTAGTTAAGGAGTGATTGCGTAACACACAGACAGACAAAGTTCCTTTCGCATTTATAATTTTAAGTAAGGATAAGAAAGTGTTCATTGCAATTTAAACTTACTTCATGTCACGGTAAAAGTCCTGCCAGCGACTTTACAAACGGCCAATTATGCAGGCAACCCGCAATTCAGTGTAAGTAGGTGGCGGAATTCATTACGACCAATATATTCGGCTCCTAACACGCGATAAACATTTTAATTCCTGTATTGAGTGTCGCAATAAATTATACTTGAGTTTTCGACTCGGCCCACGCTCTGTCACGTTTTGAACCTGTTTTGTATAATGCTAGTGACTGTACATTTTTAAAGAATATCGGCAGCTTTGGTACCCACTGAAATAGACACCCACGGGGTATCACACTATGCTTGTTATATTGACTCATAACAAGTCGAAATTTTCCATATTTTTAAATTAATCTAGCAGTTGAAAATATTGAGTCAAATAAAACAGAAATATCATAGAAACACGAATCGATCGATTGGAAAATCTATTAATACCAAAGAGATTAAAATATAATATAAGGCATAGAGGGGACAAAGCGAGGATTATTTGAAGCCAAAAGTTATTCCAAGTGGAATAAGTCTAGTACAATTTCGACCGAATGACAGCTCGCGTTCATACTAACTGACATGACAAGGACATGCACACGACACGCTTGAGCTTCAAAGTTTTGTATGAAAATATTCCCAATGCCCCCTCTATGCTATTATATTTTAATGTCTTTGATTAATACAAAAACTTTTTTGTTGTTGTGGTAAAATTGAACGTCGTGTCATCACGTCAACCATGTCATTCACTACGGATGGCCAAGTGAAAAAATAAATTGATATTTATCGTATCGACATTTCTAAATACTATAGATAAAAATCGAGTGAAAAATATCGATATATCGTCAGTTTTACATTATTATTACTACATAATACATATTCCCAAATTCGTAAAAAAGGACGATGAAAATAGTATATTTTTATAAATGCTTGAGTCGGCAAGTATCTAGTACCTAACATGAAATGAAACACGAAACCAGAATTGCGTTAAAAATATATTAAAATTGATACGAATTCGATACTGTAAAATAAATGTCGATATATCGCCATTAAAAATATCGACGATATATATAATATGCTAATTTATTATTTGGAAAAATATCGATATTTTAATATAGGTATCGATATTTTTTGCCCAAGCCATCATTCACTGGCATAGAGTAACTTATATGGCATGTGGTAGGCAGTGCTATTTTCTAACAAAGAGGTTGGAAGAAAATCATTTTCTTTCCTAGAGAAACTTTTTCTTTACACGTCTTTGGTACCTAAAATCTCATAATAACCTACAAAATTCACTAGGTAACGAATAACTTTTAAACCTCAACTTATAAAAATGTGGTATGATTACATATTATCTTAGTCTGTCCAAGAACTATCGATTTTACACGGTTTCGTCTTCCGTGGGCAGGTGTAAGTGGGGTACCCAGAACACATGGACTTTTGCCATTGTTCTTTCTTAATTTTGTCGACGTCTAAATATTCTTTTTCTATTTCTTTTAGTTACTTTTCAATTTCTTCACTAGCAAGACATGAGTTTAAAAAGAGCTGCCCTTGAGTTTCTTGCTGGCTCTTCTCGGGGTACTGCATTTGGAACCAAAACCTCGTCGGTGGAGATGCTGCTACATTTAGCCAATTTTCATTGACGAATTTCGAGTGCCTTGTTATTAGACTATTGACCTTTCTAAGTGTACTTCTTGTACCTACAGAAAATAAAAGATTTTTTTTACTTTTCAGCTTTGATAAATTATTGACTACCTTAAAATATAACTTCAGTTGTTAATAGTCAAAATTATTTATTAAACGAAAACATAAGTAATTAGTATTTATTTATTCTACTTCATGTTTATGAAGCAGTGGCTTAACATATTTAATTACACCGTTCGTTGCATACTGATTGTGTTAATTACAATCATCGATAAAAATAGTCATGTTATAATTAACAATTATTAGTCCAGTTGCTTTAAAAAAAACCTGTATCCCACAGTCACGAAGAAAGAAGAAATAAAAAAGGAGAAAGAAGCAGTAATCAATTAAAAAAGTATAGTTACAGAAAAACAATTGCAATTACTTTTACACGGGAATCAACTAATCATTATGTTGCAGTAGAAGTCACATTTCTGATCAGATGGATCTTTAAGGATAGATTATCAATAACCTAAATCAACCAACCATACAGATTATATGCAATAAAATATAGACTTCAAAAACTATTCCAAACAAAAACCGTGCATGAAGAAGAACAGTCTCCAGAAGGCCTCACTGGCTAAGCTAGCAATAATCTTAAGAAGAATTTATACAATGTGACTGCTGGTAAATCGAGGTAATCCCAAGGGGGTGAATAAGAAGTCGATGTCTTTATGCATTTGAACAAAACACTACCTTAATTTTCGAAATTGAAATGTTAAATTCTTCAGTTTTAGGTTTTTGTATGTTGCTTATACACTACGTAGTATATAGAAAATTCAGAAGAATCATATTTTAAATTTTTTTTCAAAAATAGTGTGTTTTATTTTGAATTATTATTTAAACTTTTTTATATATGCGGAATGTTGATCGCAAAGAGGTTGGAAGAAAAACATTATCTTTCCTAGAGAAACTTTTTCTTTAAATATCTTTGGTTACCTACTCTTTTACCTCCTGAGAAGATTCTCTCGATCTACTAGTCACACTGTAAGATACATGACGAGATCACCCAATAAACATTTGCTATTAAGAAGTGTTTTGTAAATAACGAGTATCAAATTATCAACTTGCAACTCTAAATGATCGGTCACTCCCTGCCTCCTTAGCATATCCAATCCAACTCATTTCTCAAGCATGATTCAATGTCCGAAACATGTCGTAAACTCAGAGGAGCGGGCAATAAATTTTACGGCCGTTTTCTAAAATTAATAACGCATAATTCTAATATAAAGCCTTAATGAGTGGTGAATAAAGCGATAAACTGGAAATTTATTGCCACCTCGTCCAATAAAAAGCTCAGATGGTTATCTACGATATGGAAATCAATTATTTTGTTTACGTGTCGCTTGACAACTGTTTGTTTGGAGGTTTTTGTAATAAAATTGGTAAGTCGAGGTTGGAGTGCGACATGGTTCTTATTATGTTGAAATTCGAATACAATTTTGAAATGTTTGAACTTATGATAATACTGCATTGATAACTATAAAGTGAAGATAGTGTGTTAATGAATCTCCTTGCACCTTAATACCACTTGGAATTAAGTTTCTATTATCTGTTTTAGTTTCTTTATTAAAGTATTTTTTCATATGATTCATTAGATTTTTTTATGGATAGCTTAGTTGATCCTTTGATCTATAACTGTCAGCTCATTGGTCAACTAAAATCTCAACCAAACGCACTGATAACTCTTTGAATGCTGCCGCGTCTTCAGACCCCACGGCCCCATACTCTCTACCCCAAACGACACAAGCATGTAGCCCTCAGTATCTTTACGCCACTTGACTTTTGTTACTACTATTGTAGTTGTAAGATTTTTATTGACTAGCGGTTCTGCTCAGTATCCAGTTCACCAGTTCCAGTGGGAATACGCGAATAAAATATAGTCTTTGTTACTCGGGGATATTGCATCATTCTAATGGTGATTTTTTTAAAATCTGTACAGTAGTTTTTGAGTTTATCTTTATACTAGTGTAGAAGTGTAGATATAGCTAGATAAAAGTCTGATCAAATTAACTCACTATGCAATTATTTGAGTAAATTAAAAAACTTAAAAACTTCGAATAAATACTACATTTTGAAATATATCTTTGATCTCGTGAGAAAGTGAAGACCTTCTAGTGATAATAATTATGTTTAATGCAGACATGATGTAGGCTAATAGACTAATTATGGTAATAAACTTTACTCAGTCTCACGTTTTGTAATCCTTCTTATTGCAATAATATGTCTGCGCATCCATTGAATTACTTTAACATTATTTGATAAAAAATCTGTCTAGCAAATCCTTCAACACCGTTAATTTCAAACGTAATTATACCTAAAGCAAACACAATTAGTATAATATCATATCCTACTACGTTTATTGCAATTTTATTATGTTCAGACAATATTCAACTCTTAAATGTTTCAACAGCGACGATGTCGATACGAAATCTTTCCGATCAACAAGGATTAAATTGTCGTTTTACGACCCAGCAATAGAATTCCGACGATAAATACGAGTTTTTGGAGTCATGCATTTGTATTTAACCGCCTTTTAAGTGCGAACGCGGGCCATTTGGTGGCTACTTACAAGTAACCTCAATTTGGTAGCAAATGTATTTTGAATGTTCAAGGATTTGCAATAAAAGTTTGTTTGCTGATGTTTTTAGAGTGTGAATCCGGCTTTGGTTCCTGGACTAAAAGTTTTCGTGCTTTAAAGTTAAATTCATGTTGTACAGGCCCCCTAGCCAAGTGGCATTGCACAATCTAATCGAATGTTCTTTTAGATTGGCATGTACGGGATTGACATTAGCGTTAGCGCTCGTTGGCAAGTGCTTATGTCAATCCCATACATGTCAATCTAAAAGAACATTCGATTAGATTGTGCTATGCCACTTGGCTAGGAGGGCAGGTCTTAATCGGATTGGGCACAGCAATTATTAATACATAGGTGTATCAAATTACAGTGGAACTTAAAACTACTTAGGTCCAAAAAACTATTAGAATAATAAAATTTAAGTACCTACCTAGTTTTATAATCTATAATTCCAAATAAAATTTTAAGACAAAATAATAATAATAATAAAAAAAGATAGCTATAAAATAAATATTCTCACGCCTTTTATCCCCGAGGGGTAGTCAGAAGTATTCCATTTATGGAAATACCCACTTTTCACAAAATTATTCGACAGCTAAACGTGATAGCCGTCCATCCACGTCCACGTCCATCGCCGCACCGGATCTGTTACACATGCCTCAGAAGTAATTCTGGGATCTGCGGGTTCCCTCACGATATTTTCCTTTACCGTCGAGCTAGTGATGAATATGTACGTAAGTTTTGAAAAACTCCTTGGCACATGCCAGGATTTGAACCCGAGCCTCACTGATTATCATAATGAGAAGCTCTTTAACCGTAAGGCTATCACTGCTCATAGATATGAATATTCCTAATCATTTTCATGGTGTCTAAATAGCTTATCAATATTCAGATATTATCAATCGGTGTCTATCTAGAAATCGAGAATCTAAATAATTATTTCCGAAACCATGTTTGAAATTTCAAAAAGGTAATTTGATTATTTATTGAAATTTATTTCAACTTACTTAATTTTCGAAGTTTTTGTTGTTCATATTTTTAATAGTGATAGTTTTGCCAGCAACAGGTATAATTCCTACAATCACTAGTAGTAAACTTTAAATTGTTAACGTAAAACTTGAAATCAATGTGTTCCAAAACATGCATAACAAAATAAAAAACGTTACAAACCAATAAAATCTATCAGAGAAATTAATGGCAACTGACGAAGGAAACTAGAAAACGAACAACCATATACAGAAGCCTGGAGGCGAGGGAGGCAATTAAGTGTATTTCAATTTCTATCCGTATAAAGCCATCAAGTTTCACAATTCAATAAAAACATGGTAACTGCAATTTTATAGGTATTCGAGACTCGTCCAATAACTGTTTAAAGGTATCCAGTGGACGTATTGGAGACATGAGTCCGGCATCCAAGCGATTTTATGAGGTGCGCAGGCGCAGACGATATAGACCCCTGTTTAAGGCGTTACGGTTATTGGTCAACTGGATTGTCGAATCGGAAAACGTGGTATCTGATTGAATTAATTTATAAAATAAAAAATTGTTGCGAAAAATTTACATCAATTTATTTTCTTCATATTAAGAAGTAATTTGTATGCAAATATTGTACAAGCTATTTAATTGCATATTAGTATTCTTAACTTATGATACTAAAATTATAGGTTATTTATTATGAGTAATTTCTATTGCAGTAATACAACAATGAATATTAATGCCGATACAGTTTAGCATAATATTTTATTGCTTTGAAAGCAGTAAAGTATTTTATTATTACTCTAAATACATAACACATAACTATGAAGGAATACCTACTGGCTGCTACTGGTATAATTTATAAAATAGATTATGTTAGCCCATCTGCGTTTCAGGATAAGAACTAAGCTATACAGGTTATAAACTATCTGTGTGCCAAATTTCTTGTTATTGATTAAATAAAAAACATCCAAATTTTCACATTGTTATGTTACGGAGATAAATTATATTACGTAGATGACAGATTAATTATATTTTTTATTAATTTATCTATCACGCAGTAGCGTGCCAAATTCAAGAAAAAAAACCTGCGAACGTTACATTTAACGTTTCTTATAAAAAGGATTATTTATTACATAATATTATTTTCTTTTGTAACTTTTCTAAGCATCAGTTACTAGGTTTTGCGAAACATATAAAATTATAAACGGCGTGCCCGCATGCGATCGTATTTGCTTTTCTGGCGGACTAACGACTTTTTGCTCCAATTAAGCATACCACAGAACATGCTAAAACTGCTGTAGTTTCTCTAATAAGGTTCCTATAGAATTTTTATGATCCTCATCAAGTAGTTGATCCATTAAAACATTGGAGAGAACATAAATTCCACAGAGGTTCATTTGAACGTGATACAATTTACTCCGCTGAAAGGTCACCGTATTTTTAAAATTAAGACGAAACAATTATGGTAATTTTATTACGAGAACACAATGATACTTAGTACTTGTTACATAATACATCATGGTAACCGTTTCCCGGGACTTTGTCGCCTAGGAACGATGTGTTCAACCAGGATAAAAAATAGCCCATGTATTTTTCCAAGGTTCAATCTATCTCTATACCAAAATTCATCAAGATGACTTCCCGGTTTATCCGTGAAAACGTAACAAACAAACAACCTAATAAAATTTATCTAAGTGTCTTCGTAGATGTTCTTCCTGAACCTCTTTTTTGAATATCCTCATGCTCCAATATTTAGAAGATAAATTTTCATTTGTTTTTAAATAGTAATGTTGCCATTTAAGCTTTGTATACCTACATATTTTAATTAAACTAATTTTCGTATTCTGTATTCATGACAGTCGCACATAGACATATTAACACACCAGTCACAACAACAGTTTATTTTGTAGGTACAGTTAGCATCAAAGAGATTAAAATATAATAGGGCATAGAGGGGACAAAGCGAGGAAAATTTGAAGTCAAAAGTTATTCCAAGTGGAATAAGTCTGGTACAATTTCGACCGAATGACAGCTCGCGTTCATACCAACTGACATGACAAGGACATGACGCTTAGGCTTCAAAGTTTTGTATGAAAATATTCCCAATGCCCCCTCTATGCCCTATTATATTTAAATCTCTTTGGTTAGCATAAACGAATTAGAACCAAAAGAAAAAAAAACTAATGCTACAGCGAATGCATTTCAGAGGTCTGAGCCAAGTGCAGTAAAGATTAGTTGTATATAATGAAAAATATTATGGAATTAACGTTAACTATAAGACTGATACGTAAATCTTAATAGTATTACTAGTAAAGCTATTGCCAACTAAACAAATAAATCTTCGTTTGCCACTTGGTTAGGGGGGCAGTAGCCAGTAAACCTCAAAACTGCTAATAATAGAAGTGATAGCCCAGTGGTTAAAGAGTCCGCTTCTCATTTGTGAGGCACGAGATCTTGGCATGCACCAATGAGTAAATACACACACAATTCACACACGGTTATTTAGACCCAAACTAGGCAGGGTACTAAACAACTGATTACGCAGATTAACACCTCTTTACGCAGAGTTCTTAAAGAAAAAGAAAATATAAGACGTCGATTCAAAAAATATAAGAACCCTCGTGATGAAGTAGAATTTAAACTCTTGAGTGGTAGAAGTGAAAAAATTGCTAGAGATTCCTATAAAAAGTACATAAGCTGCATAGAAAACAATACCTATATCAAAAAATAGCAAGAATTTTTGGACTTTTATCAAGCATAAGAGGGGTGGTACAGGCGCTTACCCAGCCTCTATTACCGATGGAACCTTATCGTCGTCTAGTGGTAAAGTTATTTGCAATATGTTTGCGTCTCACAAGTCAGTCTATATAAATCAAGATCTGAGTAATTTAACCTACCCTCCGTGCTCTTCGCTGCAATTCACTTCATTTAATAGTGATCACTTTACATCACTAGTACTAGAGAAAGAAACCATTAGTAAGAAACTTAAGGCCCTAGACATATCGAAGGGTGCTGGTGCGGATGGGCATACCCCCATTTTTTATAGTTTCTTGTGCGTCTACTTTAGCTGAACCACTCAAATTTATTTATAATACATCTCTATCTAAAGGTATTTTCCCAAACAAATGGAAAAAGGCAAAAGTTGTTCCTATCCACAAATCTGGAGATGACAAGTTAGTCACCAACTACAGACCTATTTCTATCTTATCAGTTTTTCCCAAAGTTCTGGAAACACTTGTTTGTCCTTTTATTCAGAGTTATTTTAAGAAATATATGTCTAGCCATCAGCACGGATTCACTAAGGATCGGTCCACAACTACTAATTTGGTAACCTATGTGGAGGGGTTAATTGAGTCCGTTGACGGAAACAAGCAGGTTGACGTGGTGTATACGGATTTTAGCAAGGCGTTTGACAAGGTTTCCCATAGAGGCTTGGTCGACAAACTGTCAAATTATGGTTTTGCTGGAAGTATGTTGGAGTGGCTTTCCTCATATCTAAGTGATCGTAGCTTCTTTGTGGTGGTTAATGGATTTGATTCCGATTGCTATAATATTGCATCTGGCGTCCCTCAAGGCTCTCATCTGGGACCGATCCTTTTTAACATTTTCATCAATGACATAACAGATAATTTGCAGTTC
Source organism: Ethmia dodecea (assembly GCA_963855545.1). NCBI lineage: Eukaryota > Metazoa > Arthropoda > Insecta > Lepidoptera > Depressariidae > Ethmia > Ethmia dodecea. The sequence goes on from OY979444.1 coordinate 797,657, forward strand.
TCAACACCATTCTTATATGCCGATGACCTAAAAATTGTCAGAGTAATAAATTCTTCTGAAGATGCTATCCTACTTCAAAGTGATTTAGACAGGGTTAACACTTGGTGCAAATCTATTGGCATGCAATTGAATGCAAAAAAATGTAAGCACATAAAATTTACCCGTAAAATCAACTATATTCCTACATCGTATAATATAGATGGCGTTATGTTAGAGGAAACGAATTCTATTAGAGATTTAGGCGTGCTTATGGACAGAAAACTCACATTTGTACCACACTTAGATAACATCATCAAGAAAGCTTCCGGCATGCTAGGCTTTATCATTCGGAACGGGAAAGTATTTCGTAAATTTAAGACTAAAATATTGCTTTACAATAGCTTCGTCAGAAGTATATTGGAGTATTGTAGTATTGTGTGGCGACCTCACTATTCTGTACACTCACTGCGAATGGAGAGGATACAGAAACGCTTTTTATACCACTTGGCTTTTTCAGAAGGTGTAGCACGTAAAATGACATCGTACCACTCCAGACTCAAATATTTTAAAATGAATTCCCTCGATGCACGAAGGAAACTGTTAGATCACGTCTTTCTGTACAAACTTCTCCACAACAAAATTGATTGCTCATTACTACTTAAAAAAATTAACTTTAAAATTCCGGCTAGACTTCCTCGTTTCTGCATAACTCCCTTTCGCCCTTCCTTACGGAGGACTGTACTTGGCTCCAACTCCCCCCTGTGTCGCATTTGTAAATTGGCTAATGAGTGCAGTGATTGCTGTGATATATTTGCTGAATCTCTGCCTCGGTATCGTACAAATGTTCTTGTTTACCTCACTGTTATATCTTAGTGTACCGATCATTTATGTATCATTGGTAGGTTTTACTGTAGTATTTTTTTTTTTAATTTATTTAGCGTATGTTAGTTGCCCTACGTTTTTACGTAACTGTCCTTGTTGAGATTTTTATTAGTGTAATTACTTACGCATGTGGTGTTTGCCTATAATTAGTTACGCATTTACAAAGTTATTTAGTGTAAGAAATGTTTTCTTTTGCTGATGTAGTAACTGTTGGCGAACCAAATAAATAAACTGATAAACATACTTAAATAAATATTAAACACCCAGACACGAAGCCAACAGACATGTTCATGCCCACAAATGTTGGCCCTGAGCAGGGATCAAACCCGCGACCTCCAACTCAGAAGGCAGGGTCACTACCAACTGAGAAAACAGGCCCGGCTAATAAAAACCAGCTAAATATAGCATCGTGCGTACACGCTTCTGTAACAAGACGCGCTCTTGCCCCAGTTTTTCAGTATCGCCCGTTTATCACGTTCCTTGCTTGCATTCGTAACGTGTGTAAATCATTTTATTATACCCGAGTTAATTAACTATAATTACATATTTCTTGCTAAGCAATGCGCATGTGCGAACACGGGCCGAGTTGTTGAATAAAATAAACATTCCGTATAAACTTTTAATGAGTAATTTGAAAACCGACTGGGATTGTTATTGTAGTGACAACCGTGAATATAATTCGGGCTTCATAAATTATTTATTATTTATACGCCGGGTTTCATATATAATAAGTACATTCGTTTCGCTTAGATAATTACGTGAATTCTGTTAGTTATTTTTTGCTTGTTTTTTGATTTTCTAATTTAAAATTGACTCAGTATTATGGTCAACAAGGACAATATATTTATAACTTTGTTGTGTCTGTATATCGGTACTTAGTTTGGAATTATTAGCTTGCCAATTTAAAAGTCAAAAATCTTCTAGGGGTACTGCATTTGGTACTAGCAACTCGTCGGTGGAGATCGGCTGCTGTTTACATTTAGCCAATCTTCATGGATGAGTTTAGGGTGCCTTGTTATTAGACTATTGGCCATAATAAGTAAACTTTTTGTAACTACATAAAATAAATGTTTTTTTTTTATTAAAGATCTCGAGACCTGTTTTTAGAATAAGGAGCCCTCGGCACAAGAATTAGGTATTACAGCTTTCCGTAGTAACTTGTCCATGTAAAATTTTGAAACCTAACCTTCAAAAATCCTGATGAATTATGTAACAATTGTTAATAATACCAATAAAATCCTGATTGGCCCAAACTAAACGGCCGCATTAACAACAGGCGGAGTGGCCAGGCCATAAATCGTTCGCGCCATAAATAAATACATAGATCACCATCTCTAATTGACGTTTACAATCGAGCTCAATGCGGAATCAATAAATATGGCCGCCGGTGTGTTTTACCTGACAGATCGAGGCGAGCGAAACGACTTGACTGGTGCCTTAAGTCGTAAGACAGCGATAGTAATAATAATAATAAATTGTGGGACACAATTCACAGTTATTTAGTCCCAAACTAGGCAGGGCCTGTACTATGGGTACTAAACAGCTGATAGACATAATCAAATAAATATTAAACGACCAGACACGAAGCCAATAGATATGTTCACGCACACAAATGTTGGCCCTGAGCGGGGATCGAACCCACGATCTCCGACTCAGAAAGCAGAGTCACTACAACTGAGCCAACAGGCACGCAAAGATATTCTCTCATTCTTTATCCGAGCGTATCCACAGGCTTCCTCTAATCTTATTCAACTTCTATAAATTGTAAGAAAATAGTGATTAAAATAAAAAAAACTACTTAAATATTAACTGAAAATAGAAAAAAAGAGCCCTAAAATGTATTTAGGAAAATAATGAAATGAAATAATGAAATAAATTAGTATAATACGAGAACACATCATTATATAATATGCAATTGCTATTAGCAAAACTACAAATAACAAAGTTCATTTAAAATATTTAAGAAATACATATATTTCTAAACTTGTAACAAAGCTGTATCAAGGGGCAAAGGTCGCAGACTGACTAATGTGACATCGACTTGAACCCGCCACCCAAAGACCTTTAAATAAATAGTTTCTCTTGAATATTTTTCTTCCAATCTCTTTGCCGCCCGCTGCCTCTCAAGCCCAACACCACACTACAAGTTTTTGACATTAAAATGACACCAGTAAATATTCATAATTCATTCGCAATTAACCGTCAGAAATACAGGCAGCAATATTATAATGTCACTTAATATAGGCAGCAAACTGGGCTAAAATTAACCACTAATTACGCCATCCTGTTTTGCCGGATCAATTTAATATATTCGACCAATTCAACTCGTAATCATGTTACGCTTTCTAATACGTATCTGAATATTTATCTTATACTGCATATTACATTATGGTTGTAAATTTGTAAAAGTAACGAGTTTTGCTTTTATGAGTTACAATAAAATTTCAAATGAGTAGCTAATAAAGTTGTAGCACGAATTTAAAGCAATTCCGGATACAAGAGCAATGAAATGCGTACGGCAATCGTAGGATGTCCTCCCACAAAGTGAACGGATGACGTGATGAAGGTTGCGGGATACTCCTTAAGTGAAATGTAAACTTTGGAAAATAAATGTCTTTAAACGCTATCTCGACGCAGGTCACTTTCAATCCGTTGAATAGAAGATAAAAGAAGATAGAAAAGAGAAAACTGAAGAAGAAATGAAAGAATAGTATGACGAAGGTCAAGAAAGAAAAGTAAAGAAAACTACAAACGATCTTAAAATCGAAGTCTATAACATTTATTATTATTATATAAAGTCACTTTTCGAATAGATTGAGATCTTAACAGCTGTAAATTCAGCTACTCAAATTAAATACTATGATGCAATCGACAGAACTTCTGTTATAACATAATGGTTTGCAACACTGAGCTTTGAATGGTGTTTCTTAATCCCACGTTTTTTATTTCCAAGTAGGTAGGCAGAGGTATTCCATTTCAGGAAATACAAACATTTCACCAGTATAATCTTTGAACTCCTTAACGCGTAACCGGGTCTGCTACACATGCCTCAGAAATATTTCTGGGACCTGCCTTCTTAATTATTATAGTAATCGACATCAAAAAACTATATTTAGTGGTTCATCAACTCCTTGCACGGTGAGTCATTCTGTGTATCCTGAATCAACAGATCTGTCAACACCACCGAACGCGGTTTTAGCAGTGCTTAAGTTTTGAATCAAAATAAATAATCTCTAATCCTGATTTCCTCTTATGCGTTTTTATTTTCGGCATGATCTTGCCGCGTTATTCGTCATGGTTGTCTGTTCTAATCTGCTTAAGCTGGGCGCAAAGATGGCTGTGAAATCTGCGCGTGAGTGTTTTGACAGCTTAATGCCGGATCTATGAGCCACAGAGTAAGTAGTGACAGATGTAAGCTTGGAATTGGTAGGATCTTGAATCATAAAATTAGATTCAGATAGGAAACTGGAGATTTGAGATCTTACTTGCATTTTTGTACCATGATTTTCGTTGTTAAGCTCGCTGAGCTGTTCTATATTGCTAGTTAATTAAATAGAGATATTTGACCGTCATTTCATATTCAGAAAACCTTTCCTCAGAAATTTTAAGATTTTTATTAACAAACTATACACTCAAGTTGATGGGATTAACAGTTTTACGGGATTATACGGTAAGTTAACACGTTTCATCTGTAGTCGGTTTTTGCAGACTTTCTCGGTGCAAGAGGGTTTCTTCTTGTTTTTTCTGCATTGCCGAGGTGGTAATAAATTAATATACGGTCCTGTTTGCTCAGTTAGTGTGACTTTGTGACCCAGCTGCGGATGCATAACCGCGGTGCCATGACTGGGTCCGAAGCGGCGAGGACCAACACCCCAGGGTTTTTAGTGGGTATGGCAGCACTAGGCTGGAGAGCCCCACATAAGTCCCGCCCCCTCCGGGTCGGGTGCGTATGCAGTAATGCATTCCCTAGGTAAAAAAAAGTTACTGTGACTTTGCCTTCGAGGGATCTATTTCCGTGGGACCAAAATGGTATAAAACATGTTTAATGTTTATGTATTCAAGTATGGTAAATCTGTTGTTCAGTAACTCATAGTACAGACTACTTAGTTTTGTGTTATATAACCTATAATTTTTGTCTCACTCTTTAAAAATAAAAAAATAAATAAATAATTTCACGCCTTTTATCCCCGAGGGGGTAGTCAGAGATAGTTACTACACATACTCACATTTAACGAGATTTATTGGGCCCCTAAACGTGATAGGTGGTGAGCCCATCGCCGGATCGCATCTATTTACACATGTCTCAGAATTAATTCTGAGACCTGCGGGTTTCCTCACGATGTTTTCCTTCATCGTCATGTCTTACTCTTTATTATTATCAAATGTCATAGACTTTCGTAAGTCAACCCAAGCCTTACAATGCTTTGAGAATTCATGAGTATCAGTGACACGATCTAAGAGTATAACGTCAGTCGTTAGGACATTTACATACAATGTCGATTCTCTGGCGGCTGCTGGCAGGAAACAGCCTTAACGTGATTATATCTCGGAACAAATGAGGCTGTATATTGCTAGTTATACGATAAATCTAGGAAATCTGACAGGTTACAAGTAGTCGCATATTACGTGAAAAGATTAGTTTCTGAACTTGAAAATAAAAATACACCCTACTAATCCTACTTCACTACATAGTATAAAACAAAGTCGCTTTCTCTGTCCCTATGTCCATATGTCCCTATATCCCTATGCCCCTATGTACCTATGCTTAAATCTTTAAAACTACGCAACGGATTTTGATGCGTTTTTTTTTAATAGATAGAGTGATTCAAGAGAGAGTTGCAATCGGGCCGGCCGGCGTATCGACAGTACATGATAGTCGATGAGAAGGAAAAATAATATAATTGAATGATTAAACCGCTATAAAAAACCTTCATGTGCTTTTATGAAGTGTACAAATAGCACTAAAACAAAAAATTTAACCTACGAGCGCGTGTAGTTGTATGTAGTCCGAATGTCAACGATACTTTCTATGAATGTACCGTATCTTCCTTTTGGGTGTCCACAGAATACCAACGTCGCTGGCTTTGCGCTACTCGCGTCGAGCCACGACATTATGCTGAGTGGCCACCCTTTTGGTACCTAGTTTTTTTTTAAGTGTTCAGTTATTTTGTAATAGTTTAATTTTAATAGGTGCCAAATAAACACTTTTCTTTCTTTCTTCTTTCTTTCTTTTTTGATTTTATCTATGGTGAAAGATTCTTTCTTAATGGCTTTCGTCATTATTCCGAACTGACCCCACTAGCGAAATCGTATTAGGTAAGCCGTGAATAAAAATGTTGGTTATCCCACAATATTTTATGTAATTATAAGAAATAAAGGCTTTTGTTTAGTTTATGGTAAATAATAAGCATTACAATTAACGTCAGACAGAAACAAATGGCGAATTAAAACAAATAAAATTCATAATTGCTCTATCAACTCTACTAAAACTTTTAATTGCGTGTTTTCGCGGATTAGTCACGGTCTAAAAGTCATATGCAGTTGGTAATTGTTTTTTTCTGTGGTTCCGCATTTAATTGTAGGGAGACGAACTAGTGAAAATAACAAGGCATGTAAAAATCTTTATAAAATATAAAACCCGATCACGGAAAAATGCAATCTGTGCTTTTCTCTCAACTCGACTATAATCAGACTTACTGCGCTGACCCTACAGAATGGGAAAAGAGCAAGAAAATGATGATGAATTTATGTTACCCATTTATTAATTATAAATAATTATTTTAAAAACAAAATGTATTTCTAAGTGAATAACAAAATCAAAATATTTTTATTAAATGTAGGGGCTAATAATTCCACTTATTGAAAGTCATTGCTCCACCGCTTCGGTATGTATAGTTGAGGAGAAGCGGGGCAAGAAACTCTTCAACAAGTTATTCTTTATACAAAGTACAAGTTACATAGTTTTAGTGGTTTGCTGATCTGGAGGCAATTTACACCAAACATCATTGTCATTGAAATACTCAACTAACTCACCTAACTTATACTTATAACATAATCTGGTACCACAATAAATATTCAACTCAATCTTACATTTTAGCGATATTAAGTAAATATAAATAAAGATATTCAAATTCCTAAATAAGTATCAGAATATCATTAATTCTAAGAAAACGACCAAACCCACGGGTTATGCGACCATATTACATATGTTTATTAATTAAATATGTACATTGCAAGCCACAATAATGTATACACAAACAAATAAATGATCGACATAAAAACGTCGGACACATCACATAAATTGTGTCCACTCGCGTGCATTGGAATCGTGTAAACATGTTACGACGAATTAATTGCATAGCTCCGTATTGCACGCACCTCCGATCAACAAGTGATTTGTGCTCAATAGTGTATCCGTAATATTGATGCAATGTGTAAATTGGTCTGCAGTGTATCATTAATCATTTATTTTTTATGACTCATGGCAATTGTTGGTGTTTAATAAAAAATCTGTCATCTGTCGGCACATAATTTTTCTTTCGAAAAGTCGTATTACAGACTTGGATCTTGATATTATCACTTATTATTTATCAATTGCTCGACGGTGAAGGAAAACATCGTGAGGAAACCCGCAGGTCCCAGAATTAATTCTGAGACATGTGTAAATAGACCCTGTCCAATGTCCGAGATGGGCTGACCACTTATCACGTTTAGGGGTCCAAAGACTATCTGGTGAAAAGCGGGTATATCCAGAAATGGAATACCTCTGATTACCCCCTGATTTTTTTTATTTTTTTTTTATTTTATTTTATCTTGATATTAATTACGATTATTATGACAATGAAGTTTGGAGCAGATTTCTACCAGTACAGCGCAATAAACTCAGAGAATTATATAATTATTATTATTATTATTTAGCTATAACTAAATTGCATATTACTATTAGAAAGGATTATGAAAAAATACATTAATATGGTATAATTTATTTCGCAGATACTAAAGCGAAGGTAGATAACTTTTAGTATTGACTTTCAGTATCTGGACATTACTAACACAAATACATTTACAAAGTTCACGATTAGCCATTGAAGAGTTGCGATATCCACCTCCTAGCTCCATCAGATCAGGGGGCCAATTCTACTAAATGTCAACGCTCTTAATTGGATGACTATGACATATCAATGGTCAGACAATGGTGTTATTTTGACACTTTTCAGAGCAAATAACACCAGCGACTGACCATGTCATTGTCATTGTCATCCAACTGTAACTGTTGAAATTTAGTAGAATTGGCCCCCAGCTCGGTGGTTCTAAAATAGTATTACCGAACTTACATACCTAAGTATGCCGAATTTCAGCTCAATCGGTTGAAGATATTTGCTTCACAATTGATTTGCAAGATTCCACCCGAACAAACATTAGTACTTAGTTTAATACTTAAAGCATTTAGTAGCAATACAATACAATACAATACAATACAATACAATACAATACAATACAATACAATACAATACAATACAATACAATACAATACAATACAATACAATACAATACAATACAATACAATTCAATACAATAATTCTTTATTGTACACCAAAACAACACAATATGGATACCATCATTAACTAAAGTACAATGGGCGGTCTTATCGCGGCATTACATAGTAGCATTTATAATATTCTTTTAATTTAATAAATTGTTGGGGACAATTTACACACGGTTATTTAGTCTTATACTAATGTTTAGTAAACATACTTAAATTTACATATAAACTCCCAGACACGAAACCAACAGACATGTTCATGCACCCAAATGTTGGTCCCGGGCGGGAATCGAACCCGCGATCTCCGACTCAGAAGGCAATGTCACTACCGACTGAGCCAACAGGCCCGTCAACAACATACATTGCAAGTTAATTGAAAACTTGTAAAAATACTATTCGAGGACCTATTAATTTTACTAGTAAATAAGCCACAAGCCGCAGTGGACAGCCAACGCAGCTTTCAAATAGAACTGCCAATATTGTACCGACCTATTTCTTTTAAACAGCGACAAATTTCGCTCCAACAACCCAACACTAAATTAAAACTAATGAATCCCATTTCAGAACTGACAGTGAGCTCTGTCATCTATCATTTTCCATTAGAATTATGGCAATAATGGCGTTTATTACGTCGCATGGGCCGCATCACGATAATATATCTATATTACCTTTAATTGTATGACTGTATTCCTCGAATGAACTTCAATAGAGTGTACTCCATTCGTCACACCAAGCGATTTTAGGCGCTACTGCGGTTTTATTAAGCTTTGAAGTTGGGTATTTCGGTTGTGGATGTAGGAACAATGACATTTGAAGTAAATTTTTATTGCGTTCTGACATGCGATGACTTCAATGACACTCATTAGCTAAAATTTTAGTTGTCAGATGATAAGTATACATGGTTGGGTAATAAGGTTTTTTGTTCCCAACCTTGCAATTATGACACCCGAGTTGTATTTATAGGGTCCCGTACCCAAAGGGTAAAAACGGGACCCTATTACTAAGACTTCGCTGTCTGTCCTTTCGTATGTCTGTCACCAGGCTGTATCTCAAGACCCGCGGTAGCTAGACAGCTGAAATTTTCACAAATTATGTATTTCTGTTGCCGCTATAACAACAAATACTAAAAACTAAATATATATTTAAGGGGGGCTCCCATACAACAAACGTGTTTTTTTTTGCCGTTTTTATAGATAATGGTACGGAATCCTTCGTGCGCGAGTCCGACTCGAACTTGGCCGGTTTTTTGTATTGTAATTTTTTATTATCTCACCCAGCGACCGTGACGGTTATCAAGCAATTTTTTGATGTACTTTTTTAATTTACAACTTCTTTTTAATTTGCTGAATAATTAGGTTGGCGGTAATAAAATTTTAAGTAAGTGATTTAATTTTAGTGCGAGTTTAATTTAAAAAATTCCGGTTGTTAAAAACTTTTAAGGTTTTGCGTCATGGTTTGTATTTCTATATTTTTTATATTATTTATCATTTTAAAACATACACAAACCATTACAGTTTTACTACCTTACCTACCTACATATCGTTAACCACAGAGGTTATTCGATTTTTAAATACTGTACAATAATATATTATAATGTAAAGTATACCCAAAAATATTTAAAAAATGCGCATACGAAACTCTTTGCTCAAAAACTCCATTTTCGAAAAACAAAAGGTATGTTTCAACAAACATGGTAACCCAATCGTTTATCCGGTAGACGTACCACACGGATCGCTTGTCCTCGAATATTTAACCAGGGCCGGCCCCGATTAATCTTCCTTATCACCTGATCGGTCGGTTAAATAATCGAGGCGCGGTCGAGTTTAACATAAATTAAGTTTTCCACGACACCTTGATACCTCCCTGTGTTAAAACTCTACTTTATTCGTCGAATTGCTCGCTTTTGAAAACTGAACTTTATGTGTTTGGAATTGGATTGGTTGGAGTGTTTCCTTGAGTTTGTTGGTATGTATAATGAGCATTCGTCGAAAGATGTATATCTTTCCGAAAGAAAGGTTAAGTGTGAACATTTGTTTGTTAATGCCCTTGTATAATGGATGCGAGTTTTTGTGGAATGATAAGTTGTTTTACTTTAATTGATCAATCTTTTATTTTTAAATTGGTTCCATCTATATTTAAATGTGCGGAAAATTAATTGCGTTAGATGATTTTTATATAGCCATGATACTATGGGAAAATAGGTATAGTTTTTTATTTATAGAATAACAAAAAAAATACAAACTGACTTCAACGAACCACTGAAAGTACTATTTGGATATTGATATTCAACATCCATTACCTAACTACTATTAAAGTAAGAGCCTTCGGCCGAAAATCAGTGCGAGGCTCGGGTTCTAATCCTGGCATGTACCAATGAGTTTTTCAAAAACTTACGTACATATTTATCACTAGCTCGACGGTGAAGGAAACATCGTGAGGAAACCCGTAGGTAATATAATATAATAATATATAATAATATAAATATAATATAATCTCACGCCTTTTATCCCCGAGGGGGTAGGCAGAGGTATTCCTAGAGGTAAACCCGTAGGTCTCAGAATTAATTCTGAGACATGTGTAAATAGACCCGGTCCGGCAATGGGCTCACCACCTATCACGTTTAGGGGTCCAATGTATCTCGTGAAATGTGAGTATATCCAGTAATGGAATACCTCTATCTACCCCCTCACGGAAAAAAAATATTTTTACAATACTACCAGAATGTGTAGTAAATGGAAATTAGTTCTCCTAACAATTTTTCTGTTGGCCTTACGAATTTTTTCGTATCACTAAGTATTTTTTGTGTAACAGTGACAATTTGTTTGTAACGGGCAATATTCATTTCTAGTAACTTGCAACATTGTAAGGGTTACTATCTAAATGTTTAAACCAACAAATAAGCAAGTAATAGTTGCAATAATATCGCTGTGTTTACAATATGCATCGTTCTCTCAACGAATGAGATGATAGCGGCTACAATGTGTGTGGTAGACAGCGGGGCGTAACGCGTGACGCAGTTACAATACGTCGTTCATAGATGGCGTGGGGTGCGAATTAGAACGCGCTATCGTTTGGTTCCCGGCGTTTAGCCATAAGGTCGGACGACTTTTGCTATGTATTCGGTTTTGATCGTAAGATTTACACCACTAGTAGACGGAAATTCACAGTCATAGTATGGTATTACAAATTAGTATAGTAAATAAATACCATTAAGTAATGTAGGCACAACAAGGTCATATAGTAGACGTTACAAGACAGTATCGTAGACGTATGGGACGTACGACGTATACTAAAGGCAGTTTACTATTTGAATCGTTATGCGTATTATGTTTTACAAGAAGTGTATAGTAGAGTTAACTATCTGTCGAGTTGTCACATATAGTACCAGAAATATGGTGGGAACAACCGAAATATCGTTACGGTAACCATATTTTTTTTTCCGTGCTCGGGGATCAAAGGCGTGAGTTTTTTAATTTTTTTTTTATTAAAGTCAAAAGTTTTTATTCAATGTAGGCGCTTATAAGTCCTCTTATTTAAAGTCATTCCGACTCCACCGCTTCGGTATGTATAGTTGGAGAAGAAGCGGGGCAAGAAATTCCTCAACACATTATTCTTTTAAACAATCAATACAATACAAAGTACAAGTTACCTGGTTTTAGTGCTTTGCTGAGCTGGAGATTACTAAACCTATTAATTAGGCTGATAGCCAGTGATTTGCTGATGTCCGTTGAGGAGATCCGTTCTGCACCTTTAGTTCTTCATCAGATTTTAACAAAAAATATTTAATTTGTTTGACCTGGTATACCAGTTCAATAAAATAGAAATCAGTTAAAAGGAGACGTTTCATTTTGGGCCTGCACATTGTACATTAGCGTGAAATATGGAGAAAAATCTAGTGATTATATATATATATATATATATATATATATATATATATATATATATATATATAGATATATAATATATATATATATTAGTGATTATCAGAAAAATATAAAAAAAAATCATTTACATCTATTTAACTTGCACAAAAGTAATTAAACTTCATAAATAATAAATAAATCATATTTACCTACTCACCACCTATCACGTTTAGGGGTCCAATGTTTCTCGTGAAATGTGGGTATATCCAGTAATGGAATACCTCTGCCTACCCCCTTGGGGTAGAAAGGCGTGAGATTATAAATCATATTGAAATAATACTATTTCTAACTTTTTAATCCCAATTTCCATGTTATTGTGAATTAGTTAGTTTTTGGTCGCAGCCATGCTAGTTCAATGAAAATTAAAGTTTATTGTACAACTAAACTAGACAAATATGAGCAAAATCATGAATAAAACTTTAGTTATTTTATTTATATTTATCTAAAAAACTGGTGTACATGGTGCAGGTGCAGTCCAGTGTCCATACATTCATGAAACGTGTCCTTTCACGGAAATATAATCTATATATATAAAAGGAGAAGCTAAATCTAAAAATCAAGGCCCAGCCCAAACCGCTGAACATAGAAACATGAAATTTTGTGTGTAGGTTACGTTTATAGTGTAGATGCTCGCTAAGAAAGGATTTTACGAAATTCAACCCTTAAGGGGGTGAAAGAGGGGGTTGAAGTTTGTATGGGATAGTTTGATTTCTGCGTGTATCAACTTTAAACTTGGCACAAATACTCTTCAAAACACACTATGAAATATTAGTTCTAGGATTTTTTGAAAATCATCCTCCAAGGGGGTGAAAGTAGGGGATGAAGTTTGTATGGAAAACCTTCATTTTTGGGTGTATTAATTTGAAACTTTGTAAAAATACTCCTCAAAACAAACAAAAAGACACATATTTCCGGATTTTTCAAAAACCATCCCCTAAGGGGGTGAAACAGGGGAGTGGAGTTTGTATGGAGACGTGTTGTTTTTTTCGTCTATCAACTTCAAACTTTACATAAATACTCTTAAAAATAAATTATGAGACACATATTTTCGGATTTTTCGAAAATCATCCCCTAAACGGATGAAAGTAGGGGTTGAAGTTGATACAAAGAAGTTTATTTTTTGCGTCCATTAACTTGAAACTTGGTACAAATGCTTCTGAAAACAAACTATGAGATATTAGTTCTAGGATTTTTCAAAAATCTTCCTCCAAGGGGGTGAAAGTGGGGGTTGAAGTTTGTATGGAAAACCTTCATTTTTGGGTGTATCGATTCGAAACTTTGTAAAAATACTCCTGAAAACAAATAACAAGATACGTATTTCTGGATTTTTCGAAAATCCCCCCTTAAGGGGGTGAAACAGGGGGTTAGAGTTTGTATGGAGACGTGTTTGATTTTTACGTCTATCAACTTCAAACTTGGCACAAATACTCTTAAAAATAAATCATGAGACCCGTGTTTTAGGAATTTTCTAAAATCATCCCCTTAGGGGGTGAAAGTAGCATTTGGAGTTTGTATGGAGACGTGTTGTTTTTTACGTCTTATCAACTTGAAACTGGGCACAAATACTTTTAGAAATAAATGATGTGAACGTGTTTTTGGATTTTTTGAAAATCATCTCTTAAAGGGGTGAAAGAGGGGGATAAAGTTTGTATGGGATAGTGTGATTTCTGCGTGTATCAACTTTAAACTTTTCACAAATATTCTTGAAAATAAACTTGATATATTAGTTCTAGGATTTATCGAAACCATCCTCCAAGGGGTTTCATCCCCTTGGGGGTTGAAGTTTGCATGAATACCTTCATTTTTGGATGTATAAATTCGAAATTTTGTAAAAATACTCCTCAAAACAAACAACAAGACAAGTAGGTATATCTCGATTTTTCAAAACTCACGGATGAAACGGGGTTGAGATTGTATGGAAACGTTGTGGTTTTTTTACGTCTATCAACTTGAAACTTATCACAAATACTCTTAAAAATAAATGATGAGAAACGTATTTTTGTATTATTTTAAAATCATTCCCTAAAAGGGTGAAATTAGGGGTTGAAGTTGGTATAGAGAAGAGGGGTTTTTTGCGTCTATCAACTTGAAACTTGGCACAAATATTCTTTAAAAGTCTCCATACGAAGTCTTATTTTTTTTGATAATTTACTATGGGGTGCTAGGAGAAATTTGTTTGTGCATCCCAAAATGTTAAAAAAATAAATATCCACCCGTGCGAAGCCGGGGCGGGCCGCTAGTAATATATATAATATAATCTCACGCCTTTTCATCCCCGAGGGGGTAGGCAGAGGTATTCCATTTCTGGATATACCCACATTTCACGAGATACATTGGACCCCTAAACGTGATAGGTGGTGAGCCCATCGCCGGACCGGGTCTATTTACACATGTCTCAGAATTAATTCTGAGACCTGCGGGTTTCCTCACGATGTTTTCCTTCACCGTCGAGCTAGTGATAAATATGTACGTAAGTTTTTGAAAAACTCATTGGTACATGCCAGGATTCGAACCCGAGCCTCACTGATTTTCGGCCGGCTCTTTAACCGTTCGGGCTATCACTGCTTTACATATTTCACGAAAATATGGATTAAAATACAAACACAACGAATTGAGAAACTCCTCCTGTTTTAAAGTCGGTTAAAACAAACATTTTACATCATAAATAATATGTTGGCAGAACAATTTGTTACTACATGTCGTCAATAATTCTACATAAGATGTGAACTTTCATCCGCCATTAATAAACTCCTGCGCATCTTTACTGCTGGTTCGCGTGTCAGTCCCGCATAAATACACTATGGTATTAGTTTATGGATATTATCTGCCCTTAGGTCGCGGTGTGGCTAATTGCACTTTATAATACAGTACGCTGTCATGATTAGGGAGGATTTGCATGGTCTTTGTAACAAAAGAATTAAATATTCTATTTCTGGATATACTCACTTTTCACCAGATATTCTTCGGACCCCTAAACGTGATAGGTGGTGAGCCCATCGCCGGACCGGGTCTTTTACAGATGCCTCAGAATTAATTCTGGACTACAGGTTTCCCCACGATGTTTTCCTTCACCGTCGAGCTAGTGATAAATTTGTACATAGGCTTTTGAAAAAATCATTGGTAAATGCCAGGATTCGAACCCGAGCCTCACTGATTTTCATTATGTGAAGCAGGCTCTTTAACACTGCTCTCATGAAATGATGAATGAATGAATTGATTTGAAATTCAAATTCATTTCAGACAGATGGGCGGCAAAGTGACGTTATAGAGTTTTCTTTTGAAGTACAATGGTACGAACCCCAAAAACCTAACCCGCTAAGACATGAGATTAGAAAACGCTGCCCTTAAGTTTCTTGCTGGCTCTATTCGGGGGTACTGCATTTGGAACCAGCAGCTCGTCGGTGGAGATGGACTGCTGTTTACATTTAGCCAATCTTCATGGTCGCAAAATCATTTTAAAAATAAATGAATACAAACTCTGAACCAATCTACGCTGTGAAAAAAAATGCGTAGGTATTTGATATGGCAACAGAGAAATCCAGTCGGATAGATGAAAAATGGCCGTCCCGCCAATTACACTAAAAAACGTCCGTAGGCACCAATTAAAATGATTTACATATCAATAAATCGTGCTCGTGCAACGGGGGCTTAAAGCCGATATATCGGCTTTATATCGTACCTCGCTATATCGGCTTACTGATGGCAGTCATAACACTTTATTGAATACTGCCATTGAATTATGACCGAGTTTGGGATTGTTTAATTATTCATTAAAGTCAATCAACAGCGATATTTATTGGCGAATGGCCGGACTGGTTTTTTATAGCTAAAGACCTTATCTTTAGAGGTATCATATGGACATTACAAATTAATTTATTCAAATAAGTTTCTAACATATTCATCACTAGCTCGACGGTGAAGGAAAACATCTTGAGGAAACCCGCAGGTTACAGAGTTAATTCTGAGGCATGTGTAACAGACCCGGTCCGGCAGTGGACTCTACACCTATCACGTTTAGGGGTCGAATATTCTCGTGAAAAGTATTTTCAGAAATGGAATACCTACCCCCTCCGGGACAAAAGGCATACTATTTATTTTATTTTTTAAGGTTCTAACAAAATGTTGTAAATATAGACGTATTCAAATAGGGCTTGTTAAGGTTCTACAATGTTAGGCGATAAACAGAAGGTATCCCGAGTCGCTGCATCTTGGGTCTTAATAATTTTTGTGCTAATTTGTATGAAGTATAATATATAAGAATAATATAATCTCACGCCTTTCATCCCCGAGGGGGTAGGCAGAGGTATTCCATTACTGGATATACCCACATTTCACGAGATACATTGGACCCCTAAGCGTGATAGGTGGTGAGCCCATCGCCGGACCGGGTCTGTTTACACATGTCTCAGAATTAATTCTGAGACCTGTGGGTTTCCTCACGATGTTTTCCTTCACCGTCGAGCTAGTGATAAATATGTACGTAAGTTTTTGAAAAACTCATTGGTAGGTACCAGGATTTGAACCCGAGCCTCACTGATTTTCGGCCGGCTCTTTAACCGTCCGGGCTATCACTTGTATGAAGTATATTGAGTCAAAATAATGTTGGGCTATTTGTTCACTATATAAAACTAGTTTGTCACTATCGACGGAACCCAAAGGTCCGTCATATGAAGTAATAATACTTATGGAACTGCAAAATCTTATGTCTGTTAGTTAAAAAAAAAATATGTCTATAAAGTCGGTTTACGGACGACAATTTTACGTGATAACTCACTCATGAAAAATTGCATACTTTTATAGATACGTCATAAGCCGAACACTTAGGCAGATCGTGCCTCTCTATCGCTTGATCCGCGCTCTCGCTTGCACGCTCGGCTCAGGCAGAACGTGACACTTTTTCGTGCGTGCAAACGGCGTTAATCGATTTATAAGAATAAACTAAAAGTATTTTGTGTATATATTATTTAGTGTATATAGTATCAAGTGAAAACTCAAATGATTTTGTGTAAATATTAATGCAATTATCCCTCTAAGCCTTACCTATTTCCTCGCCTTCTTTTTTTCATCATATTTGTTACACAATCTTAACCCTCAAGTGAAGACTAAAGTGAAATTTTAATGTGAAAAGCTGATTATCACAATATTCAAGACAAACATCATACAGACATGCTAATGCAGCTAAATTGAAATAACTATTGTTGGTATGAACTCCTCAAACACAAGCGCACGAGCGCAACCTTCCGTGTAATAACGTTAATTGATTTGGCAAATTTTCATAACCGTTTGTTCCACTGACACTTCGGGAGTGACTCATGTTGAGAAATACATACATACATACGCTCACGCCTTTTTCTCGGAGGGGTAGGCAGAGACAATAGCCCACCACCATGCTACAATCCTGGAATACCTCTCGCGCCTCATCCACATCCATCAATCATGAGAAATGATGAATGAAATAAATAATCTTACGCCTTCGATCCCCAAAGGGGTTGGCAGAGGTATTCCATTTCTGGAAATACCTACTTTTCACGAGAATATTCGATTTCTAAGGTGGTAAATCCATCGCCGGGTCTGTTACCTGCGGCTTATCTCACGATGTTTTCCTTCACCGTGGAGCTACTATTAAATATGTACGTAAGTTGTAGGAACATAATCGGTACATAACATACACATCTACATTTGGCTAGTCAATACTCAGCTCTGACAAGAACCTTATAATTTGACCTTCGATTTTTTTTACGTGATAACGTCTTATAACGGCAGTAATATGTAACAGAATAAGCCAAAGATATCTTTGGAATAAGCACAATTCCTGAAATTCGTTTGTTGAGTATCGACTACTTCATCGATTTTAGCTATTTTTAATGTGTTAAAATTTTCCGTAAAATAAATTAGCAGAACTTGATTTAAATATTGAAACCGTACTATTCACTCCTTATTTGTTAGACAAAATTAACGTACGAATGCATCAGATTTTTTTTATATTATTATACTAATTGGAGTACTTATATGAGGAAATGCTCTAATACTGTGACGCGTTGTATACAATTTTCCATTATTAATAATCTTTAACTAAATCAAAAAAATAAACGATCAAACTAGACACATCTACTCGACACTTCTCGTTAATCAAACCCTTTTATCATACATCACTTGTTATTAGCAATACCAGCAGCGGTTATCACAGTTGATGGACTGTTTGTTGCACAGACCACGAAAGCTTTAGATCCGGCGTAATAAGAGGATAATATTTTTGGTAAGCTTAGGTTCTATATATTTTTTTCTTAAACAAACACCTTATACAATAAAAACTTATTTATATTACATTATATAGAAATATTACAGAAAGAAAACAAAGTTTCCACTAATGTTTAGCCTAAAGTTGCAACGGACGCGCCAAAGAATCCACTAAAGTCTGTGAAGGAAACCTGAATATTTTTTTTAAATTCGGAAAACCAAAAAGAATACAATAGTATTATATAATATTATTTCATATGTTGAAAACCAAAAAGTATACTTACAATAATATTAAACATAGGTACTATTGTTTCATTATTTGCTTTTGGAAGAAATATGTCAATACCGCTATAGATTTTATTGAAGACCTATCCATAGATACCCTACACGTATGGGTTTGATGAAAAAAAAATTCAGTTCTAAGAATGGTGAAGCACCAAATTTAATTTTCTGTTTTTGTGTGAAAATTTTAATGCTGTTCACAGACTAAATCTACTTACCGATTTTGAACAGTATAGTTCTTATAGTTTCGAAAAAAGTGTCTGTGACATACGGACGGAGAGACAGACATGACGAATCCATAAGGGTTCCATTTTTTGCCATTTGGCTAAGGAACCCTAAAAAGCAATTATCCGATCTAATAGTTAAGTGGTTACCGTTGCATATGAATACTAAGCTTGCAACCGTTGCACACAACAGTGATTGTCCTATATGATGCGTTTCGGTAGTGTTTGATTATTGTTGTATCTACTTGGTAGATCTCTGTTTTATTAGCACTCTACGCAACCCAGTTTGAATGATTAACACCATCCAATTTGCGCTAACGGAAATATTCGTAGAAACGACTACTCGTGTGCCAATAAATTAGCAAGTCGGAATACAGACAGTAAATTATGTTTAGGAGGTAACTTGTTTATTCTGCTAACAGTGGTAGCTGGTAAATCTTCTTTACAATCTTCAATGCTGAACTTTTGCTGAACTGAGCTGAATGCCAATGCTGAGCCTTAGACCCTTTTGTCCACGCTTTAAACTATTTACATTAAGTTTATTGCTCGAAGAATTAATTAATAGGACAAATAAATATTTCTTTCTTTCTTTTCTTTCTTTCTTCCATCATCAAAATGCGATACGATGCAAACGTCATAAGTAAACTTTAAATAATTTGAGGTTAGTCGTACTTTTAGTAAATATTCCATTCAACATATTTTATGCAGCAGCATATTTGCAACATATTTTAAGAGCAGTGATAGCCCGGACGGTTGAAGAGCCGGTCGAAAATCAGTGAGGCTCGGGTTCGAATCCTGGCATGTACCAATGAGTTTTTCAAAAACTTACGTACATATTTATCACTAGCTCGACGGTGAAGGAAAACATCGTGAGGAAACCCGCAGGTCCCAGAATTAATTCTGAGACATGTGTAAATAGACCCGGTCCGGCGATGGGCTCACCACCTATCACGTTAAGGGTCCAATGCATCTCGTGAAATGTGGGTATATCCAGTAATGGAATACCTCTGCCTACCCCCTCGGGGATGAAAGGCGTGAGATTATTATTTTATTTTATATTTTATGCATTTTTTATGTTACCTATCAAAACATTACCCTCCTTCTGGTGCAGTCGGGTAATAATATTAAAAGTGTGGAGTTGAAATGACGTTCAATAAGTGGACTTGTAAGTTCCTATTTTGAATAAAACATTTTGACTTTTTTTTTTTTTTAAAGGAAATCTTCCAAGTAAAATGTAAATATGGAGACTATTAGCTCAGGGTCTAAATAGATAGGAGATTTTACGTATATTAGAATACCTTTAACGGGTCTGTTGTCTCAGTTGGTAGTGACCCTGCCTTGTGAGTCTGAGGTCGCGGGTTCGATCCCCGCTCGGGGCCAGCATTTGTGTGCATGAACATGTATATTGGCTTCGTGTCTGGTCGTTTAATATTTATTTAAGTATATTTATCAGTTGTTTAGTACCCATAGTACAGGCCCTGCCTAGTTTACGAGTAAATAACCGTGTGTGAATTGTGTCCCACAATTTATTTATTTATTTTATTTATTTACCTATTTTATACAATTAGACAAAAAATGTAGATAACAGAAAACCTAGTTATAGTGTATAATTAATATCACACTACAAAATTAATATGTAGGTACATACATATTATATAAACACTTCTACTAACATTTAGAATAAGTTCTTAGAATTAGGATTACTAATAAATATTTTGTGATTTTGTAATTTGTATTTAAATAAATGAATTATTATTATAAAAATGGTTTTATAATAATAACTCATTTATTTAGAGGCCAACAAAGGATCACAAAATCACAAAATATTGATTAGAAATCTTAACTCTCACAACTTATTATGGCCCATGCCAATCACCAGTTAGACTTGTACAGGAAAGGTAAAATAAAAAAAAGCTTCTTAAAATAATTTTTTAACTTTTTAATTTTAGTAGGTATAGAAATAACATTGGCAAAAGTCCATGTGTTTTGGGTACCCCACTTACACCTACCCACGGAAGACGGAACCGTGTAAAATCGATAGTTCTTGGACAGACTAAGATAATATGTAATCATACCACATTTTTATAAGTTGAGGTTTAAAAGTTATAAGTTACCTAGTGTATTTTGTAGGTTATTATGAGATTTTAGGTACCAAAGACGAGTAAAGAAAAAGTTTCTCTAGGAAAGAAAATAATTTTCTTCCAACCTCTTTGTTAGAAAATAGCACTGCCTACCACATGCCATAAAAGTTACTCTATGCCACATAGTGGCAGTCAATGATGGCTTGGGCAAAAAATATCGATACCTATATTAAAATATCGATATTTTTCCAAATACATAATTAGCATATTATATATATCGTCGATATTTTTAAAGGCGATATATCGACATTTATTTTACAGTATCGAATTCGTATCAATTTTAATATATTTTTAACGCAATTCTGGTTTCGTGTTTCATTTCATGTTAGGTACTAGATACTTGTTTAGACTCAAGCATTTATAAAAAAATACTATTTTCATCGTCCTTTTTTACGAATTTGAGAATATCTATAAATAATAATGTAAAAACTGACGATATATCGATATTTATCACTCGATTTTTATCTATAGTATTTAGAAATGTCGATACGATAAATATCAATTTATTTTTTCACTTGGCCATCCCTACTGAATGATATGCTTGACGTGATGACAAGACGTTCAATTTTACTACAACAACAAAAAAGTTTTTGTATTAATCAAAGACATTAAAATATAATAGCATAGAGAGGGCATTGGAAATATTTTCATACAAAACTTTGAAGCTCAAGCGTCATGTCCTTGTCATGTCAGGTAGTATGAACGCGAGCTGTCATTCGGTCGAAATTGTACTAGACTTATTCCACTTGGAATAACTTTTGGCTTCAAATAATCCTCGCTTTGTCCCCTCTATGCCTTATATTATTTTTTAATCTCTTTGGTATTAATAGATTTCCAAATCGATCGATTTGTGTTTCTATGATATTTCTGTTTTATTTGACTCAATATTTTCAACTGCTAGATTAAATTAAAAATATGGAAAACTTCGACTTGTTATGAGTCAATAAAACAAGCATAGTGTGATACCCCGTGGGTGTCTATTTCAGTGGGTACCAAAGCTGCCGATGTTCTTTCAATTGTTCACGAGACACAGCCCACTGATAGTCAAGCAGACAAACAGACGGACAGCGAAGGCTTAAATACCTAATAGGATCATGGCACCCTTTAGGTAAGGTTCTAAAAAAATAAAAAATATATACATACAACTCTTTCTAAAATGAACTACCGAAGTGAAAAAAAGTTGATATCACCGTCAACCCTGTCAGCAACATAAACAACCCCAAGCGTAAACAAAACACTGGCAATCTCGCCACCGCCTCAGGTGTCAGTTTTTAATAAAGGCCCAATCAGTCGGCCGCCGGAAGCGCCGCCATCGCACTCTTCCGCGCCGGAAATGGGGCTCGTGTTTGCGAGCGCCCTCTGTCGGCTTCCGGTGCGCGCCGGAAACGACGGTGTCGCCGGCGGGCAAGGAATGGGATACATACGGCCTGAAACGATTTGATACACAAAATATTTCCACCAATGTTGTGATGACGTCTCAATGCATACTCATCTCGAAAAGTCTCTGACAAACACAACTCATCCAACTCACAGACTTTAAAAACATTGCATTGGTTAATACAGTGACCAGCCTTCCTAGGCAAGTGGCATTGCACAATCTAATCGAATGTTCTTTTATATTGACATATATGGGATTGACATTACCGTTTGCGCTCGTTGGCAAATGCTTATGTCAATCCCATACATGTCAATCTAAAATGCCACTTGGCTAGGGGGGCAGGATTAAAAAGCTGAGGTAAACCTTTAGAAAAAAAGAAAGAAAGAAGAAATAAAATATATTTATTGCCACAAATAAATTGAAAACATTTCTTGCCGCCCCCTGGATAGCTTTACAAAGGAGGAATAATCAGCTTGTCCTATCAAGCTATAATAGTTGACTCAGTAGAGCTGGTTTCCCTATTTATCTATTTAAATAAAAGGAGAAGCTAAATCTAAAAATCAAGGCCCAGCCTAAACCGCTGAACATAGAAACATGAAATTTTGTGTGTAGGTTACGTTTATAGTGTAGATGCTCGCTAAGAAAGGATTTTACGAAATTCAACCCTTAAGGGGGTGAAAGAGGGGGTTGAAGTTTGTATGGGATAGTGTGATTTCTGCGTGTATCAACTTTAAACTTGGCACAGATACTCTTCAAAACACACTATGAAATATTGGTTCTAGGATTTTTTGAAAATCATCCTCCAAGGGGGTGAAAGTAGGGGATGAAGTTTGTATGGAAAACCTTCATTTTTGGGTGTATCAATTCGAAACTTTGTAAAAATACTCCTCAAAACAAACAACAAGACAAGTATTTCCGGATTTTTCAAAATCCACCCCCTAAGGGGGTGAAACAGGGGAGTGGAGTTTGTATGGAGACGTGTTGTTTTTTACGTCTATCAACTTCAAACTTTACATAAATACTCTTAAAAATAAATTATGAGACACATATTTTTGGATTTTTCGAAAATCTTCCCCTAAACGGATGAAAGTAGGGGTTGAAGTTGATACGAAGAAGTTTATTTTTTGCGTCCATCAACTTGAAACTTGGTACAAATGCTTCTGAAAACAAACTATGAGATATTAGTTCTAGGATTTTTCAAAAATCTTCCTCCAAGGGGGTGAAAGTGGGGGTTGAAGTTTGTTTGGAAAACCTTGATTTTTCGGTGTATCGATTCGAAACTTTGTAAAAATACTCCTCAAAACAAATAACAAGATACGTATTTCTGGATTTTTCGAAAATCACCCCAGGGGGTCGGAGTTTGTATGGAGACGTGTTGTTTTTTACGTCTTATCAACTTGAAACTGGGCACAAATACTTTTAGAAATAAATGATGTGACACGTGTTTTTGGATTTTTTGAAAATCATCTCTTAAAGGGGTGAAAGAGGGGGATAAAGTTTGTATGGGATAGTGTGATTTCTGCGTGTATCAACTTTAAACTATTTACAAATATTCTTGAAAATAAACTTGATATATTAGTTCTAGGATTTATCGAAAACCATCCTCCAAGGGGTTTCATCCCCTTGGGGTTTGAAGTTTGCATGAATACCTTCATTTTTGGATGTATCAATTCAAAATTTTGTAAAAATACTCCTCAAAACAAACAAAAAGACAAGTAGGTATATCTCGATTTTTGAAAACTCACGGGTGAAACGGGGTTGGAGATTGTATGGAAACGTTGTGGTTTTTTTACGTCTATCAACTTGAAACTTATCACAAATACTCTTAAAAATAAGTGATGAGAAACGTATTTTTGTATTATTTTAAAATGATTCCCTAAAAGGGTGAAATTAGGGGTTGAAGTTGGTATAGAGAAGAGGGGTTTTTTGCGTCTATCAACTTGAAACTTGGCACAAATATTCTTTAAAAGTCTCCATACAAAGTCAATTTTTTTTTATAATTTACTATGGGTTGCTAGGAGAAATTTGTTTGTGCATCAAAATGTTGAAAAAATAAATGTCCACCCGTGCGAAGCCGGGGCGGGCCGCTAGTACTATATAAGATGGTTAGATCGTTTGGTTATCTGTCTATAGCAGTCTGTGAGAGTATCTCACTTCTGTTTCTTGTCCATATTTCTGCAATAATATTAATTAATAATAAAAGTACGAACGTACGCTCTGCTTGTCATATCTACCGGTGCATGAAATAAGTCACTAGTGAAATGTAATTGATATAATAATATGTAGAAGAAGAAAGTGACAGACAATACCACTAGGTACTGGGTCTAGAAGGATAAAATTTTGCACAGAGGTTCCTTCAATGATGTAAGTGTGCACTAATGGATACTTTTGGAAATTCCCCCGCAAGTGTTATATTATTATAATAATAAATTGTGGGACACACTTCACACACGGGTGGTATCACACCTATGGGTCTTTGCTATGGGTACTAAACAACTCCTATATCAACTAGGAAACCTTTTCAGTCCGTGTGTAACAGACTAAGCCTGCAAATGAACTTTGCAATTCGTTTTTCTCTCGTCACGGGAGGGGGCTGTATTAAACCGTTGTTTTCGCTCCGGTCGCCGACGGGCTTTGATAGGTTCACCCAAAACCGCGTCAAATTGAGGCTGGTTGAGGTAGAACGTTTTTGCGCCTTTCTGCGAGCGATTGGAATTACTTTTCTTTTACTTTTTTATGAGGTCCACAAGTAGGTTGTAATTTTAATGTGTCTGTTAGGTATGGTACCTATAGTAAAAAAAAAAACAAATCCTATTTCAAAACTTCTATACTATCTGTACTTCTATACAAATATTATAAACAGGAAAGTTTTGCATTTTTGTATTTTTGTTACGAATAAACTCAAAAACTACTGAACCGATTTTAAAAATTCTTTTCACCAATGGAAAGCTAGAATATCTTTCAGTAACATAGACTATATTTTATTCCTGTATTCTATAGAACGGGAACTACTAAATTTGTATGTTTGTTACTCAATCACAACGACTTACCAATTTGCATGTGATTGAATCACAGATAGTTTATAACCTGGATTAAAATGTAGGAGACTTTATAATATAGAATTACAAAATTTTCCTCTTGACAAATTGAACACAATAGTCAACCAAAAATTATATTAAAAAGTAGCCTTTTTTTATGTAGTTTTTCATTGAATCATACAAACTGCGATTCAAATATCTTTTTATCGACAAAGGTAGAGCAACATCCTTAGTCAGGAGCTTTGTCAGCTTATCCGCACACCTCTAACAAGGCCCTGGATTTGTAGCGATACGAGTCATGGCAATTTAACACTTTTGTGGGGTGTCATAGTCGCAAGTTGAACAACTTTTCAACCGACTTCAAAAAAGGAGGTTATCAATTTGACTGTATGTTTTTTTTATATTTGTTACCTCGGAGCTTTCGACTGGGTGAACCGATGATTCTTTTTTTATTTGAAAGCTGGTGCTTCCCGTGTAGTCTCATTTTAATTTAGTCCAGTTCTGACACTGGAATTAATGAGAAAACCATAAGTTAAAGACAGTTTTTTTAGCAGTGATAGCCTTACAGTTAAAGAGCCTGCTTAACATGATGAAAATCAGTGAGGCTCGGGTTCGAATCCTGGCATGTACCAATGAGTATTCAAAAACTTAACGTACATACTACCTCGACGGTGAAGGAAAACATCGTGAAGAATCAGGTCCCAGAATTAATTCTGAGGCTTGTGTAACAGTCCCGGTCCGGCGATGGGCTCACCACCTATTACGTTTAGTATTATCTACGTTTACGATAAAAGTCGTGAGTTATTTTATTTTATTTATAATATATTTTTTGTATGTAAGTTGTTGAATGGAAATCCCTAGAACGGGTCATTAATATAAATTAAGGAAATGAAATTTTAAGCTCAAAACTAAAATACGTAGCAATATTTTTTCCAAACGCCCTTCCAGTGGTCGTTGAACAAAAAATATTGTCGAAACTATAAGGGAGTTTGTTCGGTGTTGCCGTAAAACCGTATTTTATTTCCAACGGTCAATGTAGTGATTCCCTCGCGGCTAGTTACGGCCCGCGCTCAAACTGCGATACTTGAACGATGGGATATTAAAAATAAAATACTGATAAAATCTATTATGCAACAACTTCGACAGGTCTGTTAGGTCAGTGGGTAGTAATAATAATAATTTATTTATTTAGCAGACTTCTAAGGTCCATACAGGACCTTAGAAGTCATAGTTAGTTAGTAACAAAGTATCTTATAGACTATGTTAGTTACACAAAACAGACAGAACATTACAAATCCATATTAACCTACGTTAGTAAACAAAATATCCTTAACCTATGTTAGTAACCTAGTTTTTTATTTATTTTTATGTTAGTAACTTATAACTAAAGGAGATTTGGTCCGACAGATTAGAGTCTGTAGCGACACTACATAGAACGCGGCATAGAAGGCCGAGTTACATAGAACGCGCCAATAGACGGCTGAGTTGTACACCGCGCTATCGGAGTTTTCTAATGAGTTTGTATAAATACAACTGTCCAACATCAACCGTTGGACCAGGCACGATAACCTCGCCTGGCGGAAGATCTTTCCTTTTCACGATGGAGAAGCATTCCACCTCCGCTCCTCCATAAGTCTATATAGGAGTGGACTGTCAAATCTGTCGGCCAGCGCCCGCAGGATTGTGTTGGGGCTCCCGCGTAGTCTGCCTAATACTAATAATAATATTTCTTACGCCAGACGGCGTCGAAACCGTCGGTGCGCGCCTCCGCGAACATGGAGGAAGCGCTGAGGTAGTGACCCTGCCTTCTGAATAGAAGGTCGCGGGTTTGATTCCACCTCGGGGCCAAACATTTTGACTTTGACTTTGAGACAAGAATTTTCAAAAACGTAAGAACATTTTTGTCACCAGCTCGACGGTGAAAGAAATCCGCAAGCCCAGATATTCTGAGACAATATTTAACATCAACCCGGTCAGTCGACAGGCTCAGCACCTTTCACATTTAGGGGTCCAAAATATCCTTGTAAAAAGTGTATTTCCAGTACCTAATGGAATAGCTCTGACTCCTTCGGGAATGAAGGCGTTAGAAGATTATTTTTAATTTATTTTATGATAGAATAATTTACCAGAGTTGAGTCCTGGTCATTGATTTAATAATTTAGATAACATCCTTGTAAGTTTCTGAATAATAATTTCTTTTTTTATTTTCATATTTTTTTTTTCATTTTCATTTCAATGATAAACTTCCTGACTAAAAACTTCAAGTAGCCGACTCTGAACACGTCTTAATGGAACAACCCACCCGTATTTTATGATGTGGACAAATTATTGTGTGTGGAAGTGGCAAAGTTTAATCGGTTTTGGATCCTCAGCTTTCTCCAATATTTCGCGGCCCCGTCGGCTCATTTCATGCTTTGCCGGTTTATGGTTAGTGAGATTGTTGTTTTATGTTTTAGGTAGTGTACCTTAAACGTTTTTTTTTTCATATGTGTTTTCTTTAAGGGCTTTATAAGATTTTTTCTGGGGGGTTTTCTCCGTGTTCTGGCATTTAAAGTAGCCTATGTTACTTTCAGCCTATGAGCAGTGATAGCCCTTACGAGAGCAGTGATAGCCCTTACGGTTAAAGAGCCGGCCGAAAATCAGTGAGGCTCGGGTTCGAATCCTGGCATGTACCAATGAGTTTTTCAAAAACTTACGTACATATTTATCACTAGCTCGACGGTGAAGGAAAATATCGTGAGGAAACACAATATTGGATTATCAAGAATCAGAAGATTCGAAGTGTAACTATCGTTACTTATCGCGTGCGTATTTACTCAGCTGTGACTGCAGCTTAGATTCTTATGATTGTTGACGTCTTAACTAACGGTTAGTGGGTTAAATGACAAGTACAGTCAAGAGCACATGAAGCTTTGCACTTGTTGTGCTAGTTTGACCTCTAAGCAAAGAGATTAAAATATATAGAGGGGACATAAAGATACTGTGAATATATCTATCTTTTGCTGATGAAAAGTCTCCACATATAAATTTTATACTACATTTAATTATAAAGGTTTATAATGCAGACCAGTTAAAGCAGCTAGTGCTAGAAAAAAAATAACACTATAGATACGAAAATCACACTTCTACTACTATTGATCTGATAGGTACTTTGACTAAGTTACTGTTGTAGTCTAGCTAAAATATAACAGCTTAAAAATTTATACACACACTATTTTGTATGTTTGTAACATTGTTACGAATAAACTCAAAAACTACTGGACCGATTTTGAAATGAAATTAAATCCTTTTATTTGCAAGAACCATGGTACAAAGAAGATCTTAAGTAACAAAATGCAGAACAAACATGTTGCGCCATGTAATGGCATGTAAATTTTTTGGTATGTACATAAACTGAAATCCCTATATTACAGAACTGCTTATATCATTAATTTTATTTTATTTATCTGATTTAAAAAATTATTTCACCTCTGAAAATCTACATTATCGCTGAGTAACATAGGCTATATTTCATTCCCGTATTCCCACGGGAACTGGAACCGCTAGTAATATTAGAAAAATGACGTTAGAAAAAAAAGTAGACAGTTTGCGAAATACATAGGTAGTTCGAGAATAAGGCAGAATGCGAAATAGACTGTTTGATAAGTGGGCCGATAGCGAAGTAGTCACTTATGAGAAGTAGTCAAAATGCGAAATGGGCTATTTGAGAAGTAGACCTCTGGCGCCTGAGCAAAGCTTACTCTTCTGGGAGTAACATATATAATATATATATATATATATATATATACAATATAATCTCACGCCTTTTTTATCCCCGAGGGGGTAGGCAGAGGTATTCCATTACTGGATAATACCCACATTTCACGAGATATATTGGACCCCTAAACGTGATAGGTGGTGAGCCCATCGCCGGACCGGGTCTGTTTACACATGTCTCAAAATTAATTCTGAGACCTGCGGGTTTCCTCACGATGTTTTCCTTCACCGTCGAGCTAGTGATAAATATGTACGTAAGTTTTTTTTGAAAAACTCATTGGTACATGCCAGGACTCGAACCCGAGCCTCACTGATTTTCGGCCGACTCTTTAACCGTCCGGGCTATCACCGCTGTTAACATGGACAGGGAGTAACATAACCTATAATTATCCCACTGGAACGGGATTTATGTATGTGAAATCGCCCAAAACAGCTAGTTGCTTGTAAAATTGAGTATTATCTCTGCCAACCTTGACAGGGAAAAGACGAGGTTATGTATATGAAAATGACGAAAAACTTAACGAACATTGCATATGCAAATACATCGAGTACGAGGCGTGTTAATTTATAATCTGTCCAGTGTTTGCTGAAGTATTTTAGTGTACAAGCGCTAAGCAGAGAAGAAATCGTCGTTAAATCATCCGCAAACATTTGCTGTGTGTACGGATTTACATAATGAAGTACGTGAACATACAAATGAGTGTTACAAGAATTAAAGGCAAACTAATTGATGTATTTAGTGGAAGAGGTGGAATAAGTCCCAATTTGGGATTCGTCTTTTTTTGGAAGTCGTCAAGCAGCAATATTTGCTCTTTTCCTCAACATTGAGTCCCAAACATAAGGACTTTTTATCCCTCCGGAATTTCAATGTTTATCCCAAACACGAGAGCAACAAAAATGGTAGCCGCTAACTGCAAGAAAACTATACCCCTTCCACAGAATTACAAAAATGATTAGAGTCCCCGAAAATAAATATTTATTTTCTTTTGCTCAAGTCCACCGACGACAATTTAGCGTGAACACGTTAAAATCACGCGCCCTCTGTCGCGCCTCACCGATATTCCCAGAAGGACTGGCTGTCAATACCACGTTCTAAATTCGAAAAGTGTTCGAATTTCAAATTTGTTGAGCAAACTGTTCGGTATCAGAATGTCACGAAGCGAAAGGAACGTTATTGGTCCGTTTTCGTGTTGGCTCGCTAATAGGTGAAGGGTGACAAAGGAGCCGAAGCTATTTACTTTGTTGTTAGCTGTTTTTTCTTCCTTAGTTATTGTTATAAATATTGGTTTCTGAAAATATGACTTCAGGTATCTGAAAAATAAATATGGCGACGGAAATACAATAATAGTAATATTATGTATGTATTTGTTGGTTTATCTTTATTTTACACGGCAGCGTAGCAACAAATTGTCATATTTTTATACATATAGTTGGCGGATAGAGAAGTGACATGCCAGCTAGCTTATTTTTTTTCCAGATAAGCTAGTACGAAATAATTTAAATAATAAGAATTAATTTTATAAATAAAAAGTAAGAATATGACACAATCTTCCTAATTAAATTTCTAGATTTTTTTAGTGTTGCACTATAATAATAAAATAATACATAATTATACCAACTACAAACGTATCCCTAATTAGTTGTTCACCGCGTTTTCAAAAGCGTTAAACCCATTCCCGTGGTAAAATATGGAAATATTGCTGATTGTAACTTGTTTTGCGAGTAATAAATAAATAAATCCATAAAATCATAACTCAAGTTGCTAATAGGAGAGTAAGCTTTCCATTCCGAGCCTATTCATTATAAAAAAATCTCGCCTCTTTGTAATATTTTAGTCTAGATCCAACGTTTTAGCCTAAAAACTGCATTGAAAACTTTTCTAAATACAACTATTAATAACAGTCAAAAACTATCAGCTGTCATACCACACCAATCACAATTACATGCTCACATGTTCACTAAAAAAATACGAGAAAGTGTTACCTAATAACGTAACACCCTACCCCAAAGAGATTTAAATATAATAGGGCATAGAGAGGGCATTGGGAATATTTTCATACAAAACTTTGAAGCCTACGTCATGTCCTTCTTGTCATGTCAGTTAGTATGAACGCGAGCTGTCATTCGGTCGAAATTGTACTAGACTTATTCCACTTGGAATAACTTTTGACTTCAAATTTTCCTCGCTTTGTCCCCTCTATGCCCTATTATATTTAAATCTCTTTGCCCGCACCCTTGTAAGTGGAGTTACACGAGTAAATTGGATCGGCATCCGTCGCCGGATTACTGCCCGTTACGATAGCACTTTAATGCCCGCCGGCTCTGATTGTGTCTTCACTCTATGTGCATTGTGGGATTTTTGAGGAAAAATTCGGCCAAAAAATACTAACTACTAGGTTAACACTTACTACAGGCCGTGGGCGCCAAAACAGACCCGTAAGGAGATAGCGGGATGAACTGGACGCCTTCTTGAGGACATGGCTGGAGGAGGCAGAGGATAAGGATAAGTGGAGGGAGGAACGAGAGGTCTTTCTTATACTCTCTTAATCTCTGTATTGCGAGAGAGTGTCTACTGAGCAGATTGTGTATAAAATAAATAACTGGTTGGTATAAGTTGACCTGCTTTCACTACATCATTGAAAAATAAAACATAAATAAAAGCGAAAACTTCATTATTTAAAAAAAAAAAGAATATGTCCAATATTCTTTCTCATTTGGCCCACTGTGCATCCCCGCCCACAAACTCAGCGCTATCGCACACGATCGCCATCGTCGTAACGACTGGATTGGAGTCCGATCGCTTTACATTTACGTCAACCTGCCATTTGGCTGAGTTTTCAGGGAGTTTTGCCTCTGTGTCCCAATTTAGTACTCTCCGGGTAGCTACTAAGCTTTTACTAAAACAAGTGCTTGCGAAACGACTAGTATTTTTACTGACTAGCATCTATTCCTGATTTTGTCTAGCTTAAAAGGTGTCAAGATAAAAAAAAACAATATAGTACTGTTGTTGTACAGTTTCTTTCGAACATTCTTCAAAGCGGTAGTAGATAGCTTTAGCCTTCAATAAGTAAATTCTATAATCGGTTCTCATTTAATGCTGATAATCGCGACCACATGTCATGCGCAATGTAGACTGCTTTATCTTCTTCTTCACGTTGAAAAATTGTATTGATCCGTATAATTCACAGGGTTTCTAAAATTCCTATTCGTCTAAAAGTTTTTAAATCTAGGAAAACAGATAGCATAATATGTCGGACTCCACGAGAGACAAATGCTCGACTCTTTAGCGATGCTTCACCGCGATGCCAGTGGCAGAGGATTTGTCATGCCCACTCTAACGCGGAAACATTGTTGTAGTGTTTGGAAGCATTTTATCTATACTTCTATACTAATATTATAAAGATTTGTATTTTTGGAGATTGCCTCCAAAGAAAAACCATGTTTGACAATGCCCAGAAGACTAACCGCATTCCCTCTTTGGATAGCTAGGCTGATCCTTTGACAGAGATAGCCGCCAGCCCTCTGGTCACCTGAAGCTTCGACCAAACGCACTGACAGCTCTTTGAGGAGCTGTCGCGCCTCCGGCCCCCACGGTCCCATGGTCTCCACCCGAAACGGCACAAACATGTAGCCCTCATTGAGGTTGGCATATTTTCGAGGCTTGGAAGTTATGTGTTGATGCAAAGAGTGCCAATGGAATTCTAAATATAAATAGTTTTTGTAAAAAAAGAGTAACACTTTTAATATGAATCAATGTTATTTTTGACAATTATTCTGTCATACTCTTCCAGAGCTCTACTTGCGACAAGTTGTTACAGCTCAAAAATTCGGAATTTCCTATGTCATAGTCATATAAAAGGTCCTTGAAAATCAAGTGCAAATATTTTAAAAGTAGGAACAAATATGTAAGACAAGTAGAATAAACGAAGTTTTTGTTCTTATTATTTTATAATAAAAAATATTATTTTGTAAGCATGCTTTGCATAAACCCTAACAACCGCATTTATTTTGACATTGTTTATGTGTGCAGCGTGTAAATTCGTTATTTAATTTTTTGTAATAATTAAAGTTATTATTATAAAAATCAATGCGAAAAATATACATTTATTTACAAAGAAAATATACATTGATTTACAATAATTACAGATAAAAAATGTCCTCCAAAGAGGAACCATGTGGGACAGTGCCCAGAAGACTGGCAGCATTCCCTCTCTGGATAGCTAGGCTGATCCTTTGACAGAGATAGCTGCCAGCCCTCTGGTCACCTGAAGCCTCGACCAAACGCACTGACAGCTCTTTGAGGAGCTGCCGCGCCCCCGGACCCCACGGTCCCATGGTCTCCACCCCAAACGGCACAAATATGTAGCCCTCATTGAGGTCGGCATATTTGCGCCGCTTCAGGCGTTCAGCGGCCGCAGCCGCCGCGCCAGCGCCCACAGAGGTGGCATCGATGTGGGATGGGGCCAATGTGTCGGCACATGTGGCATCCCACACCAGCGACCTGCCATGTCTCCATGGCCCGACAGTCATACCATCAGGCCTCCCGCCACCTATTCGTGTGATGCCGTTAGGCTCAAGAATAGCTGGGATACCAGCAGTGGTGAGAGCCCTGCGGATGATGTCGTTGAGGCATGCATGGCGCGACAGGCGGCCGGCGCTACGTGCGCAAGAGAGGCCGTGGTGTCCGAGTCGATCGACAGGCTCCCCACACTGGCATCTATGGGGGTGGTTTGCCCTGACGCCCAATCGAAGACAGACAGCGAGGGAAAGTGTCTGTCTATCCAATAGAGTACCAACGGTAGCAGAAGGCAATGCCCGCAGCCAATGTCCCGATTCTTTTTGAGACACTGCGAGGAGACGAGCACGCTCCGAGGTGCTGGTGCATGAATCCGTTAGATTCTTAAGCACCAACTCGCAGAGCGGCCCGTCCCAGTGTGGTGTGGCGTGTAAATAGCCACACCTGGCGGGGAGAAAAACCCTTGGGCAATTACACGAGGGGGGAACCGGTGGCGCAACACAAGTATCTACGAAATGAAATATACACAAATGTAGCAGATAAGCACTCACCAGCTCCAGGCGTCGCACAATTATGGACTGGCCAGCCCCTCTTTAGGATAAAATGTTTATTATTATAGTTAATTATATTGTCCAGTGCATCAGTCACTATTTTTCTTCGTAATGTCAAGATCATTTCTTCTTTTACTTACCCAGAGACTAGCGAGGGCCGCACGTGCAAGCAGATGGTATATTGCATTTAGTAAATAGATTATGCTGCGCAACCATGCTCCCCGCCTTGAAAGTTCCTAGAACTTTCAAAGAGTCCAAGGGTGAAGTAAGAGAATAGCGGGAGAAATAAGCAATAATAGCAGAAATATAAGTTAAATAGCGGGAATATAAAGTAAATAGCGGGAACATAGAGCAAGTACATATATATATAGAGCGGGAATATAAGTATATAGCGAATACAGAGACATAGGTAGGTATATACAATAAAATAAGACTGTACACGTAAATTCAATTATTGCGAAAGTAAAAGATAATTTTACAACGGGACGCTTGAATTGTCCACTTCGGCTATTCACTAGAGCGACCCGCACAACACCGTCAGCTCCAGGGAAAATCTGAGTAATAACACCCTATGGCCAATTCAGCGGCAGAATATAATCGTCCCCCATCAAAACGACTGTCCCAACTTCAACAGGATTGTCAGGCAAATTCCATTTTTGTTTGACTGGGAGCGTATGCAAATATTCTTAACGCACTATATTTTAATAAGTACGAAGTATAAATATGAAGTATCAAAATAAAATTGTGCGGCTTGTAAATTTAATCCAAGACAAAAAAATTAAGCGGCGCGGTAAATAATAAAAGGCAAAAAATAAAAGATACTGCTAATTATAAATGAAAATTAGGTAAATTTTACACGAAATCAAAAAATATCTAAATAATGTACAAACTCGAGATCAGAGCCCGTGTGCATGGAAAGAAGGCGCGTATGATGTGTCCGGTTGACATAATACGTCACCCATCAGCACGTATCCAAAGGCGGTTAGTAAGGCGGGCGGTGTGTGAAGGCTAGGCTGAACTTTGTTTCCAAAATAAATATATGGGAACAAGTGAGCACCCAGAACAAGATCTATAGCTCCCGGGATATTCCAGGAGAGG
Source organism: Ethmia dodecea (assembly GCA_963855545.1). Lineage (NCBI taxonomy): Eukaryota > Metazoa > Arthropoda > Insecta > Lepidoptera > Depressariidae > Ethmia > Ethmia dodecea. Next base: position 833,205 of record OY979444.1, read on the forward strand.
TCAGCAAGCGGTATATGATCAAGATGACCCATGTCACATTTACTTATAAAACGTGAGGGCAGTTGATCTGTTATACAATCTACAACTAAGGCTTGAACATAATATTTTTGATTATCATAAAGGCGTGATTCTAAATTAACATAAACATATCCGTGTATTGGTCGTGAAATTAAACCAATACCCTTTATAAAAGAATTATTTAATGGTATAATCGGAAGATTAAGCGCTTTACAACAATCGAGCGTAATTAAATTATTTTGTGAACCATTGTCAATAAGGCATCGTATGATCATTTTGCCATCGCCATTATTAGGCTTAGCGTACACTTGAGCGGTTGACAATAAAGTAGTGCTAGGTGAAGGCGCAGGAGCGACAGTATGCATAGGAACGCGATAGAGAGCGGAAGCGGGAGCGTGATATAGAGCGGGAGTAGAAATGTAAGCGGGAGCGGGAGTGGAAGTGTGAGCGGGAGTGGAAGTGCAACATAGAGTTGGACCACGACTTAAAGCGGGAGCAGGTGCGTATATATGTTTATTTTGGAATGTTTGATGCGGGGTCGAGCTCACAAAGGCGCAATTAGATGAGGGTGCGGGTGCAGAATATATTATAGGCGGCGGCGGCAACTCCTGCAATGGAGGAAACGAAGTGGCGGGAGTATAAGCTGGAGCGACAGCGGCAGAAATACGCGGAGTGGGAGCATTTAATGCACAAGTGACAGGCGTATTTACCTGTGCGCATTTGTTTGTGCTCGACTGTAATTGCGTAGTATGAGTGTGAGTATTTACAAGGGGTTGTTCAAAATGCAACAATTTGTGATGACGTTTTTTACAAATGTTACAATTGTAACGAGAATGACAACCCGTTACAGTATGACTTGTACTCAAACAATTGACGCATCCATGCTTTGACTTGATAAGTTCGAATCTCGATTGCGGTGACATAATTTTAAATTCAGAACAAGCAAACAAATGAACGTGCTCTTTATTATTGCACAAAGTGCAGGAGCCAGCTGAAGCTGAAGCGGCTGAAGCGGGCGGAGCGGGAGTCGAAGGAAGCTGACTACTCGCAGCGAGAAACGACTTTGAAGTTCGCGCACATTTATCAATATTAGCGTTATTAGCGGAGCGTTCTAATACCTTAATGTGGTCCTGAATAAAATCAATAAATTCTTTGCAGGTGGGAATTTCTGTATTTCTTACAGACATTTCGAAATTCTGTGCTACCTGCGAGTCGATTTTTCGAAGACCACTATGTAGTAATACGAAATCAATTGGATCCTTTATTTTTAATTGTTTAAAAGCGGCTATAGACGAGGAATATATTTCAATAAAGGCATTTAAATGGTTAGCAGAATTTTCACAGTGTTTTATATCCAAAATGTTATTAAAATAAAAAGTTCCTAAATTTCGTTTATCTTGGTATTTTTTGACCAGATTATTCCAAATTATAGTATAGGTATCCCCGGTTGGTATAATACCTGCGGTTATCTTCAGAGCGCTTTGTGTCAATCGTCCCATAAGATATTGCACACGCTCCGAGTCATCCAAATTAGGATTGTTGTGGACACTCGCTTTGAAGCACTCGTAAAAAAGCGGCCAGTTTTCTTGCTTCCCGTCAAAACTAGGCATTTCAATCTTGGGAAGCCTAATAGCACTTCGTTTAGGCGAAGCAGCGGAATTTGAACATGAGTTTGCAATAATTTTGTTTCGGATTCTTTTTACTTTTGTGAAAATGTCATCGAATGCGTCGAGCGGTGCGTAATTTATTTTATATTTCGGATCATTTTTTAAACAAATTACGTTTATTTGATCTACGATGGATTCATACTCCACTCGTAAATCATCAACTGTTTCTGAATTGGCCATGAAGTCCTCATTGCTTCTGGACTCGAAAGACGAGATATTTTTCGAGGCGGTATGTAGGCGGGACACTCTATGAAATATCCGTTCCTTTTTGGAATCGAGAATAATAAGTTTCTCTTCATGCGTTCCTTCCATTTTAATTAGAAATAATCAAATTATAATAAATAAAACAAATAAATGATAATTTAATAAATGTACAAGAAAATTCCAAAATGGCGGAGCGGGTGAAATATATGAAAAAATACGTAAATTAAATAATTTATCTGGATCTTCATCCGAGCTCGCAAAGGACCATAAAAATGGTGTGGCGTGTAAATAGCCACACCTGGCGGGGAGAAAAACCCTTGGGCAATTACACGAGGGGGGAACCGGTGGCGCAACACAAGTATCTACGAAATGAAATATACACAAATGTAGCAGATAAGCACTCACCAGCTCCAGGCGTCGCACAATTATGGACTGGCCAGCCCCTCTTTAGGATAAAATGCTTATTATTATAGTTAATTATATTGTCCAGTGCATCAGTCACTATTTTTCTTCGTAATGTCAAGATCATTTCTTCTTTTACTTACCCAGAGACTAGCGAGGGCCGCACGTGCAAGCAGATGGTATATTGCATTTAGTAAATAGATTATGCTGCGCAACCACAGTGCTTCTGACAAAGCGGACTGGACGGCAGACTAACACCCGGACATGCTCCCAGCCATGCATCTCTAGCCTCCGTCAAGTACGACAACTCCACGATACCCAGAGAGGGGCATATTATGCTTCCGTGGAGGTTGTACGCACTATGAGCAGAGGACAGAAACGCCGGTAGGGAAATACTGGAAATTTTGCGAACCCCCAGTCCACCAAATCTTACTGGGAGGGTGGCTTGGTCCCAGGCTCGCCCCTCTAAAGGGCTATTTAGAATTTGGGAGAGATATTTTTGTAAAGAAAGGTCCAGACTATCTAATAAACTATCAAACTTCCAAAAATGGGAGCAGCGGAGGACATATGTCAATTTCGGGACAAACAGGCAAGACCGTATTATGGACAGAGCCATATGCGGGTTAATTTCGAGGAGTCTGTCCGAGCAGTCGTTAAATTTAGAAATTTGCTCCTGAACAAAACTCGAGAAAGATTCATCGAGAATCGGGGCTCCTAGGAGACGAAGGGATTCATTTCCGAGAATTTTTATATTTGGGGCTAAATTATTGAACTGCGTTATGATGTTAGATTTTATGTCAGACGGTACTGACGCCGAAACAAAAAGCTCGCATTTTGAAAAATTTAAATCTAAACCGATTAAACGAAAACTATCCATTAGTGAACGGAGGTCACTAAGGACCGCGGATGCTTCGCCTCCTAGGGTTCCGTCGTCAAGATACCAAATATTAAATTTTGAATTTAGTTCTGAAATTATAGGGTGGATGGCGAGGCTAAAGATAGCTGGGCCAAGCGGGTCGCCCTGTTGGCAACCTACAGCCGAATTCAATAAATGGTTTTTGTGAATTAATTTAGTGGGCTTAGAATAGCATTGCCAAAGATATTTGTAAATTTGTGGGGTCTTTTCTTTTATTTGTGACAACAGGGCGCCCCGGTCCACTGAGTTGAAAGCATTTTTGACGTCCACCTTCAACAAAACTTCACCACCATCATTGAGGACGTACGTCCGGGCTGCGTGTACTGCTGCTTCGCATCCTCCCTTGGTTCCGAACCCCAGTTGAATAGGTTCAAATAGGGACGAAACATTGGGAAGGATGTTTTTGCAGCAAATTTTGGAAACAATTCTCCTAATGGTGCAGCCCACCGCGATTGGCCTTATCCCTCCGTCTTTTTTTTTCAATGCGACAAGATTTGCGCCGTATAGGATGTCCGTGACTTCGGAGGAAACCTGACCAGACAGCATGAGGTTCGCCAGGGACGCCAAGCTTGTCAGGAGTGCTCTGCCGGCCTCCCCCGTAACACCGGATACGAGATCCTTGTAGTGTTGGGGGGAAAGGCCGTCCAGCCCGCCGGCAGAGCCACTCTTAAAGGACATAATCGCAGTCAGCACATCCTCTGGCGAAGCCCGAGCTGCCGGATCAGAAGGCTCTGGCGGATCAGGGAGGCGAAGTGTTGCTGCAGGCTGCGGATGCTTGGACTGTAAAGCCGAGAGAGTTTCCGCTGTGTCAGGTGCTACAGTGTCATTGGAAAAGAGAAGCTGAGCGGCCCCCTTTAAATCGCCGTCATTAACTTTTGATTCAACTTTTTTGTGTAATTTAGATTGGCCATGAGAACGCGGAATTCGGTGGGAATTTAGAGAAGGGTTCGAATTTGGGTGTAGACAGTTATTCCTAATAATCTGCGTGAGGGTGCCGCTTGAGCCATCAACTTTTTTTGCGTAAAGGACGCGATATGCGAAAGTGAGTAACTCTTCCCAGCTTTCTTTGGAATTTTGATTCAAGACTTTTTGTATGGCTACATTCAGAGATGTAGCTACTGATATACGCGCCCCACGGGGGATGCGTTTCACAACCGGAATACTGTTTTTTAGGTTGCCGATAGTTTTCCAAAAATCGTCACTGGGAACAGGGTCAAGGTTGTTATTGGGGGAAGAGGGGTCACCGTTATCTATCCGTACAGGAACGCGATGTTTTTTCGATATGTGGATACGGAGACCCCTGTTTCCCCGGAAAAAACGGGGCTGCGGGCACTGGTCACATCGCACTAGTTGACTGACAGCATCGGAGCCGGCAGCCAAAGACATGAAATTAGGTAAAGGGCGTCAGGTCAAATCATCCACCAGATCCCTACACTAACAATAAGACAGCGTGGACAATATTTACTAAGATAGTAAATATTATCCACGCTGTTGACGCGTTGCCGTGGGCTCGTTGACGCGTTGCCGGGGACCGGCTGACGCCTGGCCGTGGTTGGCGCAGGCGCGACGGGTTGCCTAGGTGTCGGCCGGATAACAGCAATGTCAGCTTACCTGAAACAAACACCAGATTTTAAAGTGATTTGCAGCTTTTTTTTTTGCAAACAGAACACGCCGCCTACACGGGGGCGCGTGTTCTGTATGCTCGTCTAACGTCTGCTCACTTTTGGGGAGCAGACGAGACCGGGAAATAATTTTGGTAATAATTTAGAAATACGGAAGGTTTTGCCAGACAGACGTCATACGTCATAGTTTCTTGTTTATTAAATAATTTTAATGTACCCTTTAAATTTTTGCACTTAAAAGGCCATGTATTGTCATAGTCACGAGTCAAAAATAGAGTGATCTTTAGCTACTTTAACCGTCCGTGGCGTTTCTGTGGATAGTTTAAACCCCCGTCCAGAGATAAACGCGCGCTGTCACCGCGCGAACACTGATTTGTCACCCTGGCGCGGACGCCGGCGAAATGTCACTTCGCAAAGTGATGGGAATTTCGGAGAGTAATGTGTGCAGTTACTCAGTAAGATACGATTGTAAGATTATATGGTTATTGTTAAATAAATGAAAAATAAAAAAAGGTTGCAATCTTGTTTTGGTATTAGAGAAATGTGCGTATCTTTTTCGTGATTGTAAATATGCTTGGGAGGGTTAGTAGTGGTTTTTCAATCCTAAAAATACTTACCTTTTACCAGTTATATCTATATCTATACTATCTAATATTATAAAGAGGAAAGATTTGTATTTTGTATGTTTGTTACTCAAAAACTACTGGACTGATTTTAAAAATTCTTTCACCAATGAAAAGCTATATCCCTGAGTGATATAGGCTATATTTTATACCTGCAGTCCCACGGGGACAGGAACTCCGCAAGTAAAACCGGGAGGCGGAGTTAGTTATTTATATTTTTGGACTCATGGCCAGACTGGATTGCTACTTCACATGCTTCTGAATCAATTCTATGACCTGTAAGTTTCCTCGCGATATTTTCCTTTCCCTTCGAGCTAGGGTAAATATGTACGTACATGTACCTTTTTAAAATACATGCCTTCACCAGAATGCCAACCCAAGCTTCATGCATGAGAGTCAGGCTCACTAACTCAATTTTTGTTCGCAAACACTAATAAAAAAGCGTAAATAGTAGGTACCTATAAAACTAAGGCTATACCTGCATCATCAATAAAAAACTATATCCAGTAATGGAATACCTCTGCCTACCCTCTCGGGGATGAAAGGCGTGAGTTTTTTTTTTTTTTTTTTTTTTTTTTCAATAAAAAACTAAAAAATACCATGACGCAGAGCCACTGGTTTTGCCTCAATCTAAATAAAGTGCCAATATCACTTAATGGCATCTCACTGAGACAACGTGACCGTCGCTAATTACAATAAATAACATATAAAATTAGTAGCAACATTATAAATAGTAAGTTACGACCAGTAAAAGTTTTGCCGCTCGTTGAATTTAGTGCCGCTTTATTAGGGTTGCCAACTTTCTTGTCTACACTAATATTATAAAAAAATACTAGATTTTTTGTTAGTTTGTTTGTATTGACTAGGCTCCGAAAATACTGAACCGATGCTAAAAATTCTTATACCAATGGCAAGCTTACTTTTCTGGGAGTAATTTTTGATATAATTTTCCCACGGGAACGGGACTAACGCAGGACCAGCTAGTATAGAATAAACTTTAAAGTTACATATTTGACCGAAAGACATGATGGCTAACGCTATAATATATAGGAAGAAATGAAAGCATCAACCAAAAATATACTCTCCAAAGATGCAAGTCTTGGCTGATTTACACTAAACTAGTGTTACCATCCAGTATCTATCTACAATGTAAATAGTTTTTAATTCAGTACCACGTGTACTTTTATTTTCAACATTAGTCGTGAGATATTCAGAAATAGTTATATATACTAGCGTTGTCACCAACATACATACATACGTAACCTCACTGCCTGCTGGTTCTTCTCGGGGTCTGCATTTTTAACCAGCAACTCGTCGGTGGAGATGGGCTGCTGTTTACATTTAGCCAATGGACGAGTTTAGTGTGCCTAGTTATTAGACTATTGACTGTTTTAAGTGTAATTATTGTTACAGAATAAAATACATTTATATTATAATTTTCACGCCAATTTGCCCTTGGGACAGGCAGAGAGAATAGACTGCCACTTGCTACGAACCTGGCAGATCTCTCGTGCTTCATCCACATCTATTTCCTCCTCGTTGGTTGAAGATACTCTTTATATGGCTTTTATTCAATACATCGACTAGGTCGTCCTTTACCGACTCGCCTATTCACAACTTTGTCACCAAATAGTCTCAAAAAGGATCAAAATATATTTCTGTAAACTTATATCTAATTCCGTTCAGTAGTTTCTGCGTGAACGTCCATCCTCATAAACTTTCGTGTTATTAATATTAGTAAGATTAGTAGATAAGTTCAGTTTAATCGGTCAATTAAGTTGTTTTAAAACCTTCGACAACCCTATCAATTGGCATTTGCCGATAAAATATCAATTTGAAAGCTGACTCCACCTCCGCCCGCCGTAAAACTTTATAACTCATAAAATGCAAATAGATTTTACATAATGAGTGTCGTGATACCTTAATTAGCATTTTGGTTGCGGTGTTTAGTCAGAGGGTCTTTTTTTAAAATTAAGTTTTTAAATGTTCCGTAACTCAAAAGGAAAACATATGAAATACTCAGGTCTGCAATCCCTTGGAGCTGTGCAAAAATCAAACTTCTTAGACAATCCAATCAAAAGATACTAAATATAGTAATCAAAACCTATAGGGTACTTCCCGTTGACAACTTTGGCGAGAAGCAATGTTATAGCACAAAAGAAAAATCCGAAAAGCGTAATTATGTAATTGCACTTAAAAAAACTATCCAATTACATAACTCCTTACACATTGCTATGATGGACGAACTATTTACATAGGTTTATTAGAATCTATACTAATATCACGAAGTCTTAAATGGTCTCCAAATAACGGTGTCTTTTATACTTCTATACTAATATTTTATAGAGGAAAGATTTGTATTTTTGTATCTTTGTTACCAATAAACTCAAAAACAACTGAACAGATTTAAAAAAAATCTTTTACCAATGGAAAGCTATAATATCTCTAAGCAACATAGGCTATACTTTAGTTCCGTATTCAAACCGGACCGGGAACTGCGCGGGTAAAACCGCGCAGAACCGCTAGTATATTATATCTAGATTAATTGCTTGTGTGGGTATCAGACTCTTACCGCACGTGTCAGGTAAGATATTATTATACTTCATAATTTTTATTTACAGGACATATACAACACTACTAAACAATAATAATTATAAAATACACATAATATTTACAAACTAAACTAGACTAAAGATAAAAAATGTCCTCTAGCGCACCAAGTTGAGGTAAGGCACCCAAGATGCTGGCAGCATTTCCCCTTTGGACAGCCAAGCTAATCCTTTGGGCGAAATAGCTACCAGCTCTTGGGTCGCCAGTGGCCTTCATAATTATATTCACATATGTGAGGAAGACTATACAGCAGTAGGTTATACGGGTTGAATGGATCGAGAACAAAATAAATAATGAGTCATGCTAATCACAAACAAAATTAACATCATCACTATAAAAATCTGGAAAGTTAATTAAACTTAATAAGTATTTTATTATTCGAGAAAACAGAAATAAATATATATTATCTCCATCAAAACTGTAATCAAATTGCAATTAATATTAATGAGGTCCGTTAGCAAAGCAGCGATAAATTAACGAGAGCCATAAAGATTACCATAACTATCAAATAACCGGGAGTTTGACAGAACTACTTACATAAACTTAGTTAGAGATTAGTGCAATTTTGAAATTGTCTGGCCACCGGATTATGCTGCAACATATCTCTTATCTTTACATATAATAAAACTCAAACGGGGTCGTGTCTGTACATGAAATATTTTTTGAAAATTTTAGCGTCAGCGAAGATAATAATAATAATAAATTGTGGGACATAATTCACACACTATGGTTACTAAATAACTGATAGACATACCTACTTAAATAAGTATTAAACACTCAGACACAGAGCCAACAGACATGTTCATGCACACAAATGTTGGCCCCGAGCGGGAGTCGAACTGGCGACCTCCGGCTCAGAAGGACCAACCAACTACCAACTGAGCCAGCGGGCCCGTGAAGATAGGTCGATGTAGATACTAAAACACAATTTTTTTTTGAAAATTTGGTCTGTCTAATTGTGCACACATCACGCAAAAACTACTGGACGGATTTTTTTGAAATTTTGTGTGGAGATAACTGAGTAGCTGGATCAACATGTAGAGTACTTTTTGCATTTTAATTTAATATCTCATTTTACGGGAACTGAGTAAAAAGATAAATAAGTATTACCTCCGAAACGATAACACCTAGAAACTTGAAATAAGGTATGTATGTAAGGTATGTATGAAATAAGGCGTCTTATATGTCGTAGGCAACCGCTATGAAGGTATTTTTGGAAATTCCGACGGGAACGGACAAACTGGATCCGGCCGCAGGGTACCCGCTATTAATGCAGGTTGTTGCTGACACATAGGGCGGTTTAGAAGTTTTATCAAAAATACTATTGAAAACTAATTTATAGAACTACAGGAATAATTAATAAGAATCAATAGGAAAAAACGTAACGTTCTTATTACAATAGCTTTAGAAGTCAGACTCTCAATACAAGTGTAAAGCTTTCTGTCCTCTCGACTGTACCTCGGTACCATTTATAATTTCAACCCGGTTAAAACCATAATTAACATTTATATCTTCTAACCGTAAAACATCTTGGCATAAAATAAAAATACAATCTTAATTTATGCAAAATAAATGGTTTAACCTACGACGTTATTTTATGGCGACACATAAACGATTTATAGAAATTATTCATAAGTCATAAAATTATAATAATTATTGCCAACCTTGTCAACGCTTATGATCGTAAAGAACGAAGTTTAACACCTAGCGTTTCGGCGGCCGCGTTTTACCATCATTGGTCAAAAGTTCAATATGTATGGTCGTAAATGAACGAGAGAATGTAATTCTATGGACAAACTTCCACCTGTTTACTGCCAACAACGAAAATGATGTTGATGATGATAATAATTTTGATCAATCACCCACCCACCCTTTCAACACCCACCCTTCCAACAACCATACATCCTTCCAACACCAACCCACTTTTTGACATTTTTGACCTTTTTGACATTTTTGACCTTTTTGACATTTTAGACCTTTTTTCATTGTTGACCTTTTTGACATTTTAGACCTTTTTGACATTTTTTGAATGTTTTGACATTTTTTGAATGTTTTGAATGTTTTGACATTTTTGACATTTTTGACATTTTTGACATTTTTTACCTTTTTGATCTTTATGACATTTTTTTGACATTTTTGAAATTTTTGACATTTTTGACCCACGGGTCTGAAATGCCTAGTCCCTTTTGACCCACGGGTCTGAAATTCAAACTCGATCGAGGTATTGACCTAAGGTATCTACTGACCGAATTTGAAGTCAATCGGTCCAGTAAATCCGGAGATATTCTGTCGACAGACACACAGTCAGACAGACAGACATCCTACTCAAACCATATAATGCTACGCAGGACGAAGTTAATAACCAATTTAATATTTGCCATGTTTATTTTTATTACAGATTAGTAGTAGGATATAACATGATACTGTAACAGCCATGTTACTAGCTACTCATTTATTGTTACGATCCTCAACTTGATTTATTTGCTGATAATTGGCCCACTGACTAAAGGAAAGAACTTACTAAATATTTGTGAGAAAATGAATACTCCTTAGGTCCTCTGAATGCACGTGAATTCCTAGCTACTAAAGTTTTCTTGACAAAGCCTATTTGCGGATTATAATTTACTAGCGACCTGCCCCGACTTCGCACTGGTGCAATGCTTATACTAAAACCTTCCTCTTGAATCACTCAATCTACTAAAAAACCGCATCAAAATCCGTTGCGTTGTTTTAAAGATTTAAACATACATAGGGATATAGGGACAGAGAAAGCGACTTTGTTTTATAATATGTAGTGATAGTGATAAAATGTGCTTGATATTGTATAACATTTTTAAGTAGGATAAATGTTATGCCTCAGATGTATTCTATAAGTTACATTTTTATACAAAATGAATAAATAATTTATTTATGTATTTCAAACAGTAAAGAAGGTGACTACAATTGTTATAAGTAATTGAGTGAAAAGCTTGTCTTACGATGGAATATTAAATGATGTAAGATAATAACTAACAATAGAATATGCAATTAAAAAAATACTTGTTATAAGGTAATGGCTCCTCCTTAAAATATTTTTGATTATCTTATTGATTTTAATTTATTTATTTATTAAGGCTCATCAACGATTCTTTACACCAATACATTATATAAGGTTGAACTAAGATTCTTATCAACTTTTATAACATTTTTACTCAACGAAACAATTTTTAAGATCCGATTACATCGACAATGGACTCGATTCTGCAAACCAGCTTAAATTCCTAATTTTAAGTTAGCCTATACTTCTTAATAGAATACGGAAGAAAAAGGATAGAAACTAACCATAGATTATATGTAAAAATCGACTAATTTGATGTCTTATCTGTCACTTTTTTTCATGACCTCCTTACATCGTTGCTAAAATAGCTAAAAACGTGTATTTGAATGCGTTCATAAGGTTCAATTTTGTTATTTTGACATTTGTGACATTGTAAATAAATATGGCCCCGATTTCTGTCCTTTCCAAAGCGGTGGAAAATAATAGAGCTAACTTAATATTAGGAATTTTAGCTGGTTTGCAGAATCGAGTCCATTAATCACTGACACTAATTGAATTCGTATTATTATTGATTCTATAGATTTTATAATTTTGTTTTGGTTTTATAATGTTGTTCTTCATTAAGAATATTTGCCTCTAAAAATATTTAATATATGTCTGCCTACCCCAATATGAAATAGGCGTGAGATTATGTATGTATGTAATTATAAAGTTTGTACGAAGACTGGCAAATCACAGCTGATACCAACCAAGCTCTGTGATGTATTTTACCTGTGTTAACGAAAAACAGTTTAATTTCAATTAAAACCGTTTTAAATAAAATCTAAAACTAATTTAATTTTGTACTCAAAACATTCGTTCTTAATTCAACATTTCGACAAATTAACATTTACGCGCGAACATAACAAAAATATTTATTGAATAAGCACGAAGAGGCAATAAAACGCGAAAATTGAGCTTCGGTAATATTTAAAGTTGAACAATAATCGTAAATTATGATGTTACGATCGTCGCAGAGTCGTTCACTCACGAACGGAGTATTAAGGTGAGGACAGACATAAAAGGCGAGGCGGTTGGAAAGCCTCGCTACGTATGCCTCAGGGCAGGAGAAAGGGTATACGTGAAATGTGTGAACTGCTTTGGCAACAAAACTTAATGATTATGGTGATTTTATATTAGAGAAGCTTGGTGAGTAGAATTATCTGTAGGCTATCTGCTTTTCCTTGCGACTTTGAGTGAATTCAAAAGTACTACTTTTTATTCTAGAACTCGCTATATTACTGTAAAGTTTCTTCAACATTTTATCAGTATTTGAATTTTTAAAGATAACCAACGTACAAACTTTTGCGTTGATAATATCAGTAAAACGAGCTGTAATTGATAGATAAATAGACAGGTAAAATGTTCATTTGCATCTTCTCTCACAGTCAACAAACATCGGGTATGTTTGTCGTCTGCCTCAACGCAGTCTCGTCATCTAGATTGTGCAAGGTGAGGCAAGGCAATCCGTCTCTGTCTGTCCACTCCTTAACCTCTTGAAGAGGATTATCGTAAAGTTCTAACTATGAGATAAAACTGCTCGCCTCCCGACTTTACGTGCAGTTCCACTTTTATTTTCTGTCACGTTTTAAAATGTCAAATAACATATAATTTATTGAATAGTAAAAGTAACTATTAAGATAACAGGAAATAATTTTTCATCCATTAGGTAATTGTGAAGGTAAGTATTTCAAAGATAAATATTAGTTTTAACTCAAATTATCAAGTGAATGTTATTTGAAGAAGAAAAGAAGAAGAAAAAAAGTGTTTATTTACAGAAATTATCTTTACAAGACACATTATTAGCTCCGCCAAACTGTAAACAGTTTGTTGGCAGATGTAGCTCCTTTTTTTCAAACATATTAATATATATTTTTATAATGACACTTTTTCACATTAGTATAATAAAACTATAAATATAAATAGAGCAGTGATAGCCCGGACGGTTAAAGAGCCGGTCGAAAATCAGTGAGGCTCGGGTTCGAATCCTGGCATGTACCAATGAGTTTTTCAAAAACTTACGTACATATTTATCACTAGCTCGACGGTGAAGGAAAACATCGTGAGGAAACCCGCAGGTCTCAGAATTAATTCTGAGAGATGTGTATATAGACCCGGTCCGGCGATGGGCTCACCACCTATCACGTTTAGGGGTCCAATATATCTCGTGAAATGTGGGTATATCCAGTAATGGAATACCTCTGCCTACCCCCTCGGGGATGAAAGGCGTGAGATTATTAATTTTTAATTATAATAAAACTATTCCAATTAAATTTTATTGAGGTAGTAATAGACTTTTCTTTCCAGGACGCAAACGAAGTCGAGGACAGAAGCTAGTAAACAATAAACACGAGAAACAAAATACTATACAATAGGTGATTATGTAAATAGTCTCATTCTAAATAGAGCGACGTCACTAACTCTCAAAGTAGATGGTACACTAAAATTTTATTCAAAAATTAGACTTCAACCCCTAGCCAAGTGGCATTGCACAATCTAGCCCTGCCCAGCGGTGTTGGTTGCGCGGGCGCGGATCCAGTTTATTCCCGTTCCCGTGGGAATTTCCAAAAATCCCTTCATAGCGATTGACTACGACATTCATAAGACACCTAGTCAGTCTTCAAGTCTCTAGGTGTTATCGTTTCGGAGTAGTACGTATTTCTCTTTTGAAACAGTTTTTATGTTTTTCCGATGAAATGAGATATTTTCCCTTAGAAAAAAAGTACCTTGAATGTTGACTCAGTTACTCAGTTATCTTCACACCAAATTTCATGAAAATCCGTCATATATACATAATATTATTATGTATATAATTATGACATGATAAACTGACTGACTGATTGGTAATGTATCAACGCACAGCCTAAGCCACTGGGCCTAGAGTCTTGAAACAGTGTAAGCATCCACTAAGAAGCGATTTTGCAAAATTCAACCCCTAAGGTGAAATAAACGTGGGCGAGCGAAGCCGCGGGTAAAAGCTAGTCCAGTATAAATGTATTTACTGTTTCACAATTTCCGTAAATAATGAAGTACTAGATCAACTATGTACTACCAATAAAAGACACGTACTAACAGACATAACAATAAGGCATGAGGCATTATCTAAGGGGACGTCTGCAGTAATTGCTACTTAAGGCGAATACAGTCGATTGAGATAAGGAGAGAATGCGAACGACTCGCTTACAAGCATAAATGGAGTCACAATTCCGCTTAACATTTTTATGACGACGTTTATTTTACTTTTATGTGTCGAGTTTTTACTGTCGGCTGTTGAGGTGCTGCTCGGTTCAAATCTAGAAGAACTCCAATGGGATCAGTTTAGTTTGCAAAGAACTCTTAAAAGTAAAAAAACGACTTCAACGATAACACTACAAAATATCATCGATGTTTTGAGACTTAAATTTTTAGACTTTTGTAAATTTTTGAAAAACCCGCCACCATTGAAGTATGATCTACCAAACAAAAAAGAATCATCAGAATAGATTCATGACCGTACATACGAAAAAAAACAAACAGTCAAATTGAGAACCTCCTCCGTTTTTAAAGTCGGTTGAAAACGGTAAGTTGTACACACATACACAATCTCACACCTATTTCCTATTGGGGTAGATAGAGACATATACTGCCACTTGCTACGAACCCAGCAGATCTCTCGTGCTTCATCCACATAAATCAAATTTCCAAAAAAAGACGTGAACACCTCTATCTGGGCAAAGGAGTTTTTCAAAAACTTACATAGGGTAAAACACCCAATTATTCACACCTTACACACAGTTTTTTTTTAATTAACCAAATAACGATACACAATAATAAATATACATTTATTTACAAAGAAAATATACATTGATTTACAATAATTACAGATAAAAAATGTCCTCAACTATATTTAGAATAATTAGATAAAACCACCGTGTTTATTTGATTATTCTAAATATAATTGTGTATCGTAATTTCGTTTATTTTGAATAAAGCTGTTGCAGTGTCAATTGATTGGTGGGGTGTGAAAATTGGGTGTTTTAACCTATTTCAAAAATTTTTTTTTTAATTAATGTAGGGGTCAAATTCCACTCATTCAGACATTCAGACAATCATTGGTCTGTACTCCCCCGCTTCGGCATGTGTTGTAGTAGAGGAGAAGAAACTCCTCCTCTTGACAACTCTCGACGGTAAAGGAAAATAATATGAGGAAACCCGCAGGCATAAGAATTGATTCTGAGGCACATGTAACAGAACCCTGGCCAGCCATTAGGTCACTATCACGTTTAGGGGTCCGAAATGCACGCTATTATTTTAGTGCACTTTATGCACTGCATAAATACAATATTTTTGAAGAGAAGCCGAGAAAAATAATGTACCTACTGTTAGAATGGTACAGAATGAGACAAA
Organism: Ethmia dodecea; assembly: GCA_963855545.1. Lineage (NCBI taxonomy): Eukaryota > Metazoa > Arthropoda > Insecta > Lepidoptera > Depressariidae > Ethmia > Ethmia dodecea. The sequence continues at coordinate 848,729 of OY979444.1, forward strand.
CAAATATTTCGGTATCAATTTATATTCTTGAACAAAATACAGTTGACAGTCAACTGCCTTCAACCAAAGAGCATCTAACCACTTTCGGCCTCTCTGTCAACAGAACTCTATAATTCCTAGTCTCTGTCATATTTTAATCTCTGGACAATTAGCTGTATTTCATTGTAGCAGCGCTATCTCTTAGTTTAAAGCATTAACTCGACGACCAACGCCATCCATGGTCTGAGGGTAGTACAAATACATGCTGAAGAATATGATGGCACATACGTCGCTTCCAATTTCTTTCACACTACATAAGAAAAAAATTAACAAAAAAAGTTTGACACATACTTTTGTAAGATTTAAAACAAAAAAAGTTGCATTATTATTGTACCCCATTGCATTAAACGCATAAGAGAAATCGTGTGCACGGTATCAAACAAACTCGACGATTTTACTGTTATTTAATTACATTCATTAGAAAATTGAGCTCGAATTCGTGTTTTTTTACAATATTTATAGTAATAAATATTGTATTACTGTGTTTCCTGCCATTCTATTTTCTGCAGGCTTCTCGTTTATAATAATAATGTTTATTGAGACAATCAACAAAGGGTCAGTAATCAAAGTTACTCGTACATTAGAAGCGATTTGGTCTAATTGACCAGTGAACACACAACTAGGCTTTACGACAAAATCGGAGGTAAACAAAACCTTCGTTAAATTTTATAGGCACCACTTGGGGGTTTCATAATCATAAGCCAGCCTAAAGCCGTATACAGAAAGAAAGCCGAAAACTTATCGGCGCCGATAAGCGCCGATCGGCGCCGATCGGCGCCCATCGGCGCCGGTCTACGCAGGTAACCGGCGCAGGCATTTATATGAACAAGCGCCGACCGGAGCCTATCGGCGCCGATAAGCGCCGATCGGCGCCGACACGCGCTGGTGCGCCCGCCAATCATCGTACGACATTTTGCTCGCTCTGCTTCAATCTGCTTGCTTTCTGTAGAATGGACCGGCGCCGATCGGCGCCTATCGGCGCCGACAAGCTTTCAGCTTTCTTTCTGTATACGGCGTAAGTTAAAGCTTTACAACCGCAATCTGCATATAATGGCAGAAAAATAAAAATGCACCCATAGGCAATACAGAAAATCCAAAAAAAGTGTCATGAAACTTTAATGACATCACTTGACAGATATCTCAGACACTGCACACTTTAGTGTCGCCGTCGAGTATAATGCAGTATAATAAACTGGAACCAGACGACTCATTATCACATCTGCAACTCGATAATACCGACATCGGTGGAGATTTTATCATAGCACAAGAAAAAACTTTAGCCAAAAAACTTGTAGACGACAGATTTATTAAGATTGTATCTCATGAAACATTCACGATGAAACAGTGCAGCTAGCGACTGGATTCATGGAGTAAGTCTTAGCAACAGGTTTGGCAGGAAAAAATAAATTCCTCAAAACCCAATATTTTATGATAATATAAATAATTTTAGCCCTTATAGGGCTTACAGTGATGCCGATAAATGTAACTCTTGGTTCTGAACCAGAATAATTTTGGAGACGCCGAAATATTTATGTGATTGCGTGTGGAGCTCCAAAAAACATCACGCTGCCTCACAATAGCGCATTATCATTTTAATAGCACTATTATTTTTACAGCCTCTCTTCAAATAATCATAAAAAACGGAATGCTTTCTATAAATTAGAAACTCACTTTGAAATTGTAATCTCGCAAGTACCATGTACCAGACCTTGGATTTATTGATGGAAAAATTATACCCCGACTCGTTATAGAAGCACCTAACTAAAAAGCTGATGTATGATTCATGAATAACACCGAAATCGATGTCTTGTCCAACACTTGACAAATGGCTTCGCGACTGTATTATATGCAGTTGTTTGCAGCTTTTGTCACGTATAATTTGGACATTTGGTCGTCCGGGTCACAGCTGCATAAATGACTGATATAAAACGTGGAATACATTACTATGACCTTCACAATTGTCGAATTCAGTTCAAATGCATACTTGTCCCAAGGATTTATGTTAAATTCTGATAAGTTGTTTACTGGTGACTTGCATGTATCACTTGTACAGTAATTGCTAGCTTTTGTATTAGAGGCTAATTTTAAAAAATGATTCCATAGAGACCTGTCACACTTTATATAAATTTACAGTCGAGAATGCAAGATTTAAAACCTCTAGAGATTTTCAATCAAACGTTTATTTATTCTGTTCTGTCTCTGAATTCCTTTCATACCGTGATATAAAAAGCTAATCATAAAAATGTCTTCAGAAAGGCATGAGATGAAATCATCGGGCCAACACTTAAGCCAATGATGAATGCCCCAGACGTTTATCTGCAGTTTTTTGCACATAAATTTGTATAATTCCATCTCGATGAGTCCAGGTCACCGCTGCATAATGCAAGAGCATGTTTATTTGCATTGTCTAGAATAGATATATTTATGGTTCCTTTTCTCTTCGTCTAATACTTGGGTTACAACGTTTAAACTTTCTAGACCAGTAATTTCCCATGATGATCTAAACAATTATAAATGTATAGTGAACACCATTGACAAAAAATTTTTGTCGAAAAAACAAATTTAAGTGAGTAAGTACAGCACAACAATTTAAAAATAGAATAATGGCCGGTCTTATAGCTAATGTTTGACCGAAACTGGAATAATTAATAACAATATTTGTGGACAAGAGATACATACAATGCCAACGTCCTCTGCCAGTTTCTCCCTTCAAGTGGTCACTTTATCAAGATTGTGTGTTATATTTTTTATTAAGTATTTGAAAAAGTAATGACTGCAATATTACCATTTTATGTTAAAGGGAAACATAAATCTTTGCAAAAGACAATTTTAAACACTTTCTCTGACGTAATATCGTTATTATCGCATTAGCGTGATCTTTCTGATTTAACTTGATTAGCACTTCAGGTGCCGCTTTCTACGTTACATAACGTACAAGTAAGTCCTTTGGCCTGTGTCCATTTGTCTACACTTGGACAGTTGGCCCATCCATCACTTTCCATACCGACGACTTGACTTGTCAAACGAGCCTCGCAACCAGAATTCTGCAATATGTTTACGTATGCGACTCCATCGTTCGGTCTTCAACCATTGCTGGGTAAAGTCTCATCTGATTTTTGTTCTGTAGTTAAAAGAAGTGATGTATAGGTAAAATGAGTGAAGCACAGTGTTGGTTTTTCGAAGTCAAGCTAATTCCAGGGGGAGTATTCCGTCATTTCTTTTGGCCCCATTTTCTTACAGTTCGCCAGCTGTTTGATTGATGGCCGAAAGGTGTTCGTTAATTAGTTGGACAATTAGCGACGTCGGCGGTTTCTGGTACTCGTTACTTTGTTGCCAAAAGCGTTCTGTTTTTTATGGTTTTTCACCTGGTTGGTGACTGTTCCTGTTTAAGTTTCTTTTGAATGGCTTTCATCATCGTCATTACTTTTCGATATTTCTTAACATTCACTTCCTTAAGTCTTTTGATTATATAATTTCCTTTAATACCTACACTGCTTCGTTGGAACTACCATTTGGTTTCTTATTTAAATTTCCGTTTCTTCTCGTTCCCAACAAACATAATAAAACCGTCTTCGGGGATGCTTAGGTCTTAAAAACTATCAATAAAACAATTTTGAGATTTCTTAGTATGTGCGTTGACAGGTCATTCAGTTAAGACATTTCTCATAAATATTATTAGAAAGCAATATTTTTTGCCCTACTTAAATTATAAATCCAAAAATAATTAAGATGATAGTTTACTTATACCTGTATTAGTTGCTGAATTATGCCGTAACTGCGGAACGAATGTTATTTAAATATTTATATAATATAAATAGGTATCTGATAAGATTTTTCTGTAATTTATGTCTTTTATTTTAAACAGTGCTAGGTACTTTTCTAGCTTCTACGAATATATAGTTATTAAAACAAATATATTAGATAATTGAATAAAGTGGTGCCCTAAAATCGTAAATTAAAACTTGTGCAATGTTTCTTGAAAAAAACTTGGGCAATGTTTTATACATAAAAATCTTCCTAGAAATAGAAGTATTTTTGTATCTTTTTGTGATTTTAAAAAATCTTTCGCCAATGGATAGCTACATCGTCACTGAGTAACAGGCTTTAATTTATTCCCACGGGAACGGGAACTACACGAGTGACACCGCGTACAGTCACTGAGTAACAGGGGGTCGATATCTCACCAAGTGACTAATTCTCACCGATGTGAGTTGTAACGTTGTACTTTCGTATTGAAACATTTAATATTGTGACTCAAAAATAGGCAGAATGTGATGATGCTTTTGCCTTTGCCAAACTTCAATTTAAAAAGAAGTCGGTGTTGTCAATTTCTACGACAGAATTTCCTTTTGTTGACAAAAATAAGTTATTCAATTTAAATGCATTGTAAAGTTATAAATAATAATAATATAGGGAAAATAGTGTTGTGTTATTATATTTGAGATCACTTAAATGTCAAACAGTTTTGAACTATGAATTTTGCACAATTGTGTCTTGTGAATTTGAGGTCAAGATAGCCTACAGTTACCGTGTTTTTCGGGAAGTGTGTGAGAGATGGTCTTCCAAATACAGAACGTTGACTTCGTTCTTTCTTAGCCGTGATGTCGTCGAAATAACTTGGCTAGCGACATTTTACAAAAGCAAATGCTTTTGAGCTCAAACTTGAACATCCTGGTGAGTTGGATATATCTTTCAACACTTAAACGATGTTAGATCATGACGATCTCTTGATTTTTTCTAGTTTCAAACATTTTGTGTTTCGTTGCAGAATCTACCCTACTTCAAATTTTTATTAGGAAACTCATTGTTAAAGAAAGAATGTTTCCTGAAGTATTCTTCTATATTTATTTATTTATTTATTTAACTTCATGTACCAAGAAAATGTACACATGGCGAACTTAATGCCTAAAGGCATTATCTACCAGTCAACCATCAGGCTAAGCAGAAATAATTTGGCGGAATTGGCCGCAAATAGTAAAAAAAATCAATTAAATATAACATTACGGTAAATATAAATATATATATATATATATATATTATTACGTAAATCCTAATACATATATATGTTGATAAAATAAACTAATACATACTATATATCGTAACAAACATAAAACAAAAATACTTACATAAAATAATCTAAAGATGATGATTTTCTTTCAAACAATTTATGTTTGACCTGATAAAAACGCACGAATTTTCCTCTTAAAAGAAAACTTGCATTGGGATTTTCTAATGCAAACGGGGAGGGTGTTCCACAGCCTGATGGCATGCACAGTGAAAGAGTTGGACACAAAACCAGTACGGTGAGAAGGCATATGTAATAACAGATGATTGCGAAGACTTCGACTGTGGGAGGAGCCCAAGAGCTGGAATCTACATTTCAAGTAGTTAGGAGAAAACGGATCGTTGAGAAGTGAATAAAGCATGCAAAGCATCCGAAGCTGTCTTCGCTTTGGGATGGGTAGCCAGTTAAGCTGAGAACGGAAGGTAGAGATGTGGTCATATTTGCGTAAACCGAAAATAAATCGGATACAATTATTTTGGAGGCGATCCAGTTTATTTATTTGTGCCTGGGTAAGATCGGAACAACACACATCAGCATAATCAAAGATAGGAAGTAGGAGAGATTGGATCAGAAGTATTTTAGTGGAAATTGGAAGAAAATTTTTAAGACGGTATAGAGACCGGAGGGAGCCAGTAATTTTTCTGCTAACCTCTTTAATATGCTTATCCCAACTGAGGGAGTTGTCTATATATAAGCCTAGATCTTTTACGTCAGAGCAGAAAGGAATGACGCTACTATCAAAGAGAATCGGTGAGACGGTCCTTAGATCAATTTTACGTAACTGCCGTGTGCTGCCCAAGATAATGGCCTGACACTTGGTTGGATTGACAGACACTCCAAACCGGTTGGACCACTGGCAGATCGAGTTAAGGTCACGATTAAGTCGTAGAACAGCGTCGCCTATGTCGGCAGCATCGGCCTGGGCGTAAAGCTGCAAGTCATCGGCATACAGATGGTAAGAGCATTTCAGGTGGGTGGTCAGGAAATTAATGAATATAGAGAAGAGGAGGGGAGATAGTATACCGCCTTGAGGTACGCCAGTGACTAGGTCAAGCCACCCGGAGAGCACCCGGCCGGTGCGAACCGCCTGCTGACGACCGCGGAGATAGGAGGAGAACCAGTCTACTGCCGAGGAAGAGATTCGCAGATGAGCTAGGATAGCCAGAAGAATATCGTGGTCGACGGTATTAAAGGCGTTGGAGAAATCAATTAATACAAGAACCGTTAATTTTGAGTCTTCCATACCTTGTCTAGTGTCCTCCAGGACCTTAAGGAGAGCTGTTGTTGTGCTGTGACCTGGGCGAAAACCTGACTGAAGAGGGCTCAAAAGACGATTCGAATAAATGAATGTTGATAATTGTTTGTGCACAACAGCTTCGATGATTTTGGAAAGAAAGGGGAGTATAGAAATGGGTCTAAAGTGAGATACTAAGGTAGGGTTCGACAATTTTGGCAGTGGAAGGATGAATGCTTTGCGCCAAATGCTGGGGAAAGTGCTGGTTGACAGGGAGAAATTTACAATGTGTGTAATTAAAGGGAGAATGTGGTTAAGTAGAGGCATGACCATAGATCTGCTAACGTCATCGCAACCCACTGCCTGAGATTTGATGGAGGACACTGTTTTATGGATCTCTTCCTCAGAAACTGGAGAAAATGAGAAAATGTCAATGGTGAGAGGATCCAAGGAAGAAATTTCAGAGATTGTAGACGATTTAATAGCAGCGTTCAAGGTAAGTGCGGCAGAGAAGTGAATATTTATGTCATCAAGGGAAAAGTTATGATTGACGAGGGACTTCGAAGATTTCCCAAAACCCAGGGATTTGAGAAACTTCCAAGTATCGGGAGAAGAGGAGTTCAAGAGATTTTCATGAAAATAACGACGTTTAGCAGCTCTTACCATCTGGTTGCACCTATTCCTCGCAACCTTAAAGGTAGCCCAAGACTGTTCACACCGATCCATCTTGAAAGCACGAAATGCTCTATTTCGCCTCGCCATGGCCATCCGCACTCCTCTGGTCAACCAGGGGGCAGGCGGGCGCTTCACCCTGACAGCCCGCACCGGAGCATGCGCATCGAACAATTCTAATATTTTGGAGTTGAGAAGAGAAACTTTATCATCAACTGTCCGTGCGCACGCAACGGGCGACCAGTCAGTGCTAGCGGCATCCTTATTCAGATTTTCTAAATCAAGTCGAGCAAAATTGCGGATGTAGACGAGCTCAGGTTTAGTTTTGGGTGGCTTTAGTTTATAGGATAGGAAGAGAAGATCATGACGAGAAAAACCACTGGCGGCAAGTTGGCCGTAATTATTTACATTTTTGGGAGAAGAAGTTATAATATGGTCTATCCATGTGTCCGGTGAATTTATATTATGATGTGTAGGTGAAAGAGAAAGAAGAGAGAGGTCAGCTGAGTCTATAATAGAACGCAGTTTGCGAGATTGCGTCGAGTCTTTTAGAAGATCAGTGTTTAAATCACCCATGATTATGAGATGTGCGTGTTCAGAGCCTAGGGATTCGAACAGAGATTCTAAATTAGAAAAATAGTTAGTAGATGGTGGACAGTAAACTACACCCAACACGGCTGTGGAACTACCAACCCTGACTTCGACAAAAAGATATTCAGCAGAAGCAGAATATTCCGTAGGTGAACTAGCTACCACCTTGTATTTAATATCGCTTCGTAAATATATGGCTACGCCACCACCACCCTTCCCAGTGCGATCATTACGTATTAAAATATACCCAGGTAGACTATATGACGACGAAGGTAGGCATGGTTTAAGCCAGCTCTCAGACACGAGAAGTGCCGGTGTGACGTTGCACGAGAAGCTCGCTAAGAGATCAGAGTAATGTTGTGGGATACTCTGTGCGTTGATATGGCAAATATTAAAATACGTCTGGTGGTTCTGGAAAATCTTATCTAGCTTATCGCCGAGATTTAAAGAAACATTTACTGAATCATCATCGGTCCAGTACAAACTAGAATCCGTTTCATTCGCTGAATAATATATGTCATCATCTTCATACATAATTTATCAAAATAATAATAAATATATAAGATATTAAAAATATATATATAATATAATATGGTACACCTAACAAATTTATATATTAAACTAATTAAGTTTGTATGTACTGCTTAACCTACCGACCGACCGTTTACAAAACACAATTATTTAAGAAGGCTGAGGGGGCTAGTACCCAGAGCCATGAAAAGAAGAAGAAGAAAAAAAAAAGTGACAGTGACAGATAGTTTGTGACAACAAAATGAACATACAAAACAGGAAAACAACAAACAATGTGTCGGTAGATGCTAAACAAAATAGTTAGCTTACGAATTAATGGAACACAATGGAGATCGGAGTGCTACCTACTGCCTGACTTTACTGGCGATTGCTGCCGCACGCTTTGGGCGATTAGCTGCTGTTTTCGTAGCTCGCGAAGGTAGCGCCGTCTTCACGGTGAGAGTGGCAGCCCCCGCCGCCTCATTGAGAACCGGCGAACTCGGGGACTTCGCGAACTCCCCAGCCAGAGCGTCCAGCTCCTCCCTTGAGAATACTCGCCGCCGGGAACCGTTAGGCAATTTTATATTTATGTTGCCATCGAGCGTCCATACATTGGTCATACCAAAGTGTTTCCTGGCGGACACGAATAATGATTGGCGATACCGAGTCAGAAATTCGGCCAGGACAAATGATGAGCCTTTCAGCATCGTCTTCTTTTTCCAAACGACGGATCGGATGTCTGGGTCATTAAAGCGGACTACAATGGGACGTGTATGGCCCTCAGATGGGCTACCCAACCGATGACTGTCTCGTAATGACTCGTGTTTGAGATCCCTGAGCTCCAACTTGTCATGCAGGATAGTGATGACACGGCTAGCCACATTCTCACTATCCGCCTCAGGGACACCATTAAGCAGCAGAAACTTCTTGCGATGCCGCATCTCCAATACATCAACCGACTTCTTCACTTCATCGATTTGTTGACGAAGGAGAGTCAACACATTGAAGACCAGCTCTTTGAATGAGGAAAAGTCCCTGCCGAGACGCGTCAAATCTTGTGGCGAAGCTGAGGTTTTTAGCTGTTCTTCAAAGTCTGCCATACGCTGCATCAGTGTTGATTCCAGGGACTTTTGGGCTTCAGCTAACTCGGAAATATGCGCCATACTTGATGTTAAGCTTGCTTTGTGCAGTGAAAATCGAACCACTTCAGACAGTTAGAAAGCCGGTAGGTTAGCAGTGCAAAAACTCGGTCAGGACATGTGACAAACTGTTATCCACACACTATGAGGATTTTGGCACTAAATTAAGGTAATGTAACACTAAACTGTTCATAAATATGTTATATTTTATTAATAAATCAAAATTATTGTCAGATCAATGTGTATCTTTTTTTTACGCCTACCGCCGAAAGCGCTACGCATGAACCGATTTCCACGGTTTTGCATTCGTTGGAAAGGTCTCGGGCTCCGCGAGGTTTATAGCGAAAAGAAAATTCAGCATTGCACCCGTGCGAAGCCGGGGCGGGTCGCTAGTTTATAATAAAAACTACTTTTTGGAATAATTAAGAGTAACATTTTATTTCTCGTACAGTTTACTGGTATCATGCGTGATGGGACTTTTTGCGAATGGGACAATATGCGAATAGGACTTTTTGCGAATGGGGCTTTGTGCGAATGGGACCTTTTGAGAATGGGACCTTTTGAGAATGGGACAATATGCGAATAAGACTTTTTGCGAATGTGGCTTTGTGCGAATGGGACGTTCTGCGCCTAAACCGTAGAAAGCTACAATATCCCTTAGTAACATAGGCTATGTTTTATTCCCGTATTCCCATGGGAACTAAATAATCCGATTGATTCTCCTTCTTTCTCGTGTATCGTAATTATATAATTAACTAGCGGTTCTGCTTTTACTGGATAAAAGTATTAAGTATGTATTTTAAACTGCCTCTCAAAATACAGGTTATCCTAGCTTGAGAGTCAGTTGTCACCTGTAGTGTTTCTACCTATACAGTGTTCATTAATATGTTATGTAGTAGATGTGTAGTAGCTTTACGTTCTATGAGACAATAATAATAAAATAAAATAGCCTTTATTGCTGTTATCTTCCTTACAATGGGTACATGCCTACTTACTAACTAACTTATTGTTATTATTATTATATTTCTAAGTATTATTGTTTAAATTATCGGCAACTGGATGTTTGTCTGAAACAGCTTGTCTGTCGACAAAGGCCTCCTCTAAAGTTTTCCACTTCTTCCTGTCTCTTGCTAGACGGGTCCATATTGGACCAGCGATTTTCTTGAAGTCATCTTCCCATCTTTTAATTTGTCTACCTCTATTTCTTTTGCTGTCCCTTGGATACCATTCTGTTACTAACTTAGTCCATTTCTCCTTACTTTCTCTTAGCATATGCCCCGTCCATCTCCATTTTTGCTGTCTGTAAACTGTATGGGCATTTTTAAATTTAGTTTTTGCTTTAATTTCTTGTAGATTTACTCTGTCGCTTCTTTTTATACCTAATATACTTCTTTCTATTCCATTTTGGCATACTTTCAATTTGTTTTCTAGTTCGACTGTTAGCGCCCACGTCTGGCACCCGTACAATAAGCATGGCATGATGCAAATTTCGTATAGTTTCTTTTTTGCTTTCATTGGCATATCTTGGTCCTTCATTACTTCGCTTAGAGACCAAAATCGTTTCCAAGTGTTAGATATTCTTCTTTCTATTTCTTTATTTATGCAATTTTCTGTAGATATAAGATGGCCTAAATATATATATTCATTTACTTGTTCTATTTCTTCGTTATTTACTTTTATGGTTTCTCTTTTATGAAAATTCGTCATAATTTTGGTTTTAGTTAAATTCATTGTCAGCCCAGCTTCAGCACTTTTATCCGATAATTGTTGCAACATTAGACCTAGAGTTCCTGCGTCCTCTGCGAATATAATTAGATCATCCGCGAAGCGAAGATGGCTAAGATTTTCACCACTTATATTGAGACCGTTTTTGGTCCAGTTTAAGTTCCGGAAGATCATCTCCAGCACCGCTGAAAATAATTTAGGTGATATGGGGTCTCCTTGGCGTACACCTCTTTTGATAGGAAATTCGTTTCCGGTAGATTCTAGTTTAACTTGTGCTGTGCTCGCTGTGTAGATGTTTTTAATTATTCTTATGTATTTAGCTTGCACCCCTTGTCTTTCTAGAGCGTCCCATAAATACTCATGTTCTATTGTATCGAATGCTTTGTTATAGTCAACGAAACCAATGTAATATATTTTATTATATTCTCTATATTTTTGTAGAATTTGCTTTAAAGTATGAATATGATCTATAGTTGAGAATTTGCTTCGGAAACCAGCTTGCTCCTTAGGTTGGTTTTCTTCTAATGTATTGGTGATTCTACTTAGTATGATTTTTGAAAATATCTTGTAAATGTTAGACATTAAGCTGATCGGTCTGTAATTTCCGATATCCCCTTTGTCTCCTTTTTTATGCAGAAGTATTATTATAGATTTGGTCCAGTCTTCTGGGATGTTTTCCGTTTCGAAGATTTCATTGAACAAATCTGTAAGTTTGGGGACTATCTATGGTAATGTAGTTTTTAGTAATTCATTTGTGATTAAATCCGATCCAGGTGCTTTGTCTAGTTTTTGTGTATTGATAGCTTTTATTGTTTCTTCTTTTAGAATTGGTTTTATATCATCTGTATTTTCTGAGTTATATTCTTCAACTATTTGTTCTACTTTTCGACTTTGGTATAGATTTTGATAGTATTCCGTAGCCAATGCCAATATTTCTGATCGTTTGCTGGTCTTTTCAGAATCTTTATTTTTCATATTTGGGATCCAGTCCTTTTTGTAGTTAAGCTCTTTTAACGCCTTTTTTATTCCTCCTGTTTTTTCTATATGTTTTCTTAGTGTTGTTAACCTTTCCTTTCCCTTCCTTCCTTCCTTTTTGCTTTCCTTTCCCTTCTAAGTTGTTGGCTTATCTTTTTGCTGATTTCAGTTATCTTTTGACAGTTAATATGATTTTTTCTTTGTTGTAGAAGTTCTTTCCGTTCTTGTAATAATTGTTTACTTTTGAATGAAATCGTTGTTTTACTAGTCATGTTTACTTTTACAGTTTCTGTTTTTAATTGCTTAATTAATCTGTTGTATTTTTCTGGAGTCGATAGATATTCGTATCCCACGTCTCGTAAGTATGTTTTAAGGTTGTTGAGAAGTAAATCAATGCTACCTGTGCATTCAATAGCTTTTATATTATTGTGAAATCTTCTTGCTCTTTTGGCGTGTGTAACTGATAGTTTTGCTCTAACCATTCTATGATCTGAGTTAAAATTAAAATTGTTTAAAACCGACACATCTTTAAAAACTTTAACATTGTTAGACATAATATAGTCGATCTCGTTTTTATACAAGCCGTTGGGAGATATCCATGTCCATTTCTTCGATGATTTCTTTTTGTAGAAACTGTTTAAGATGCTTAATTTGTTTTCTATAGCAAAGGATACCAGTCGTGAGCCGTTCTTACTTCTCTTTCCAGATCCATGATTGCCTATAGTATGTTCTTCTCCTCTTTTTTGTTTCCCAATCTGTCCATTAAAGTCTCCCATAACTATTATGTTTTTGGATGCATTTGCTATGGTGGATCTAAGATCTTCGTAGAATTTTTCAATTTTTGTTATGTCTTCTTTTCTATTTGCTTCTGTAGGCGAATACGCCTGGATTATGGACCATACTTGTTCTTCCTCTCTATCTACTGGTAGCTTTATGTTTAAAAGTGCAATCCGTTCTGATATCCCTCTTATTTCTTGTATGTTTTTGGCAAGGTTTCTTTTAACCATGAATCCGACTCCGTATAATCCGGGCGTCTCCCCTATATAGTGTAATATATATTTTCCATGGTCTTCTATTCTTTCCCCAAATGAGAAAGAGAGAATAATAATAATTTATATGAGACAATAAATTATTATTATTATTTTTATTGACTGACTAGCAGCGCCCCGCGGTTTCACCCGCGTAGTTCCCATTCCCTTCCCCGCGTAGTTCCCGTTTCCGCAAAGTTCCAGTTCCCGTTCCCGTAGGAATATCGGAATAAAAAGTATCCTATGTCCGTCTCCTGGTTCTAAGCTACCTCCCCACCAACTTTCAGCCAAATCAGTTCAGCCATTCACGCGTGATGCCATGACCAAGGGAAAAAGGGATTCATTTTTATATATATAGATAAATAGTTAGCTTTTCCGGTCGTGGAATAGGTCTCTTTTTACGTTATTTAAGATCTACTAATGTAAATATTGCCTGAAATAAAGATTTACTATTAATATTATGTATATCTTATCTATATAATATATAAAATGATAAACTGACTGACTTATTGGTGGTGTAAGCCGCTGGGTTTAGAGACTTGAAATTTTGCACATACGAGTAGATACCTGTAGGCATCCACTAAGAAAGGATTTTGCAAAATTGTGTGCGCGAGCGAAGCCGCGGGTAAAAGCTAGTTATTAATAATAGAGTAGGTACTTATAGAAGTTCAAACCACATGTTTTATGTTAAGAGAAGTAAGCCATTACGCGCTATACCTTTGAAATACGAAGTTTAAACAGAATCAACTGTAAGTAACAATGACTCGTTCCATTTCATCTTAAATGCCGTGTGAACTGCAAACTGTTGAAACTCACCAACAATGCATATTAAATCGTGAACAGACGGCGCGACAAGCCGCATGAATAATGCAAGTACACGACGTCAGCGATAAATAACGATTATAATTTTATCGCGATCGGCGATAAATCGCGCGATTGAGAGTGTGCGCGCGGCCTTACGAGAGGTGTTGGTAATTTTGCCCTTGCCGTCGAGACGTACGAATGCGAATAGTGTCGAGCATTGCTGAGCACAAATAAATATGAAAAAGAAAATATGAAACATGAAATAAACCAGAGTCCCATGTAAATATCTACATAGTTTGGCGAGTGTAATTGAAACATTGTATACTATTTGTAAAAGGTAATAAATAAAAACAATGCTGTATTTACTCAATCTGTTCAAAAGTATACTCTCTAGTATAAGAATAGTTTTAGTCTACATTGCAGCTTTCCTACTTCTGCAGGGGTACTGACCTTTTTGCCGACTTTCCCATTTTGCCGATTTTTTTGTAAAGTCATAGGTACCTGCATCTTTTACCGATATGCCGACTTTTCAAATGTGTGATCATCACAGGTCATATTTAGTCGAAAGAAAAGTTTGTCGTTGTTCCAAAGAGTGCAGGATGAGGTAATACTCATATTTTATGATAGACTTTGCATGCTACTGACGCGCGAGGCTGATGCTACAAGTCAATGTAGTACGTGCGTCACGCGTGTGTCTTCGGAACTCATACATTTTCACATATGACTATTGGCGCATCAAACGCGCAAGTCAGTCGCATGCGATCGATGTCTACCTGTAGTCTTAACTGGTTTAGCCCCTGATGAACCACTTTACGCATACATCTTCTCTTTTTTACGATTACACTCCTTAACACAACAATGTCTAAATTAATTACCATTATAATTTTAGATAGCTCTAGCCAGTCGTTTCTATTTTGTCTTATTCTGCCGGTTGTCTGGTTAAATTTAAAGAAAACTAAATATTATTATTGTTAGTTAAGTTAAAAGTAGTTAAAATATAGTTAAGTTATGTCTAAATTTCAAAGCAATCGTTGAAGATTGCACAGTATCCCCTTAAAATTGGTTTTGTACAACAAACTTACATACACAAGTTTTTAGCTCCACAATACACGCGTCTGTGTGTCTCAAAAATATCAGCTAGGTTTTTGCACAATTGTGTCAAGATTTATGATGCGAAACTCTTGATTTATAACCGACAGAATGCAGACAATGTAAAGTTAATAGTGGTATTCATAATGTCTAACATCAAGGGAGCAAAAACATGTTGCAGTAGACTTGCAAGATTTAACTTTCAATTGCAATAAATAAACCGTTCACTTCGGTTAATTATTTCTTAGACCATTGAGGTATGTTGTAAATGATTAAATTATATGTTAAAGGATAAATAAACAAGTTCGTGATCGACTTCAGTGTTGAATTAATATCCCAAATTGTACTTTTTTAACCGATCAGGTAACAATTCTATGAGATAATAGCTTATGTGTTGTTATCGTGCGCCTGTAGGAATCCGCTGCTTGACCGGCATTATTTGTTCACTACCAACTGAGTCAACAGTCGCATCAATTCATCAAAATAAAAATTTTTGTGTTTTTGAATATAAGTATAGGTAGTCTGAAAGAAATCACTCAAAGCGATGAGGCCGCCCATTGTACTTTTTTTATCATTGTGTCACTTGTTGCGTATTTTTATTACAAGATTTGTTACTTACTTACTTACTTACTATATATACAACATGTAACAGAATAAGCGCAATTCCTGAAATTAATTTGTGCAGTATCGACTACTTACGGTGAGCAGTGATAGCCTTACGGTTAAAGAGACGGCTTCACATGATGAAAATCAGTGAGGCTCGGGTTCGAATCCTGGCATGTACCAATGAGTTTTTCAAAAACTTACGTACATATTTATCACTAGCCCGACGGTGAAGGAAAACATCGTGAGGAAACCCGCAGGTCTCAGGATTAATTCTGAGACATGTGTAAATAGACCCGGGTCCGGCGATGGGCTCACCACCTATCACATTTAGGGGTCCAATATATCTCGTGGAATGTGGGTATATCCAGTAATGGAATACCTCTGCCTACCCCCTCGGGGATAAAAGGCATGAGATTATACTATCGACTACTTATTCGATTTATTATTGAATATTTGAATATTCGATTTCAGCTATTTTTAATATGTGTTAATTTTAGCTGTAGCTGTAGCTGAATTTAGTGCTTTCTATGGAAATCGTGCTATTATTAATCGATATTTAAGAAAATTGGTTAGACATAACTAAAGTTCGATTGCTTCTTTTTTTTTATATTAATATACTAATTGGGGTGTGCGAGGAATTGCGCTTTTTCTGTTCCGCGTAGTATATACCTACCTACGTTACTATCGCTGTAAAATTCTCAGAAATTGTAACAAAATTACATTATGCAATTGATAAAACTCACGCTCAACGAGTAGCATTCATAAATAATACAGCTCGAGAATTACATTAAAATAAATTAATTCGCGGAATAAAAACGATTTAACTTCCCTCAGTGACAGTTGACACGAACATGACAGTTATTTTAATGTTACTGCCATACCTTTGACAGATGCAATGTGTAATGTAAGAGTGTGCAAATAAAGGTGGTTTTTGCAAGACATAATTATTAATTCTTACCCATATTTGGGAATTGATTATATTGACAATATGGAGTAGAGTAACAACCGGTTTTAAGTCTTACAACACAGTAATGGTAACGCTTATAAAGTAGTTAATGTTACCGTTGCTACTATTTTGAAACGGAGCATAACTTATTATAACAATGGGCTCGATTCTGCAGACAAGCCTAAATTCCTAATTTTAAGTTAGCCTATCCTTCTCCATAAAATACGAAATACATAAAAAAAAAAATACTATACATAAAAAAAGGACAGAAACAAACCATAGATTGAAGAGTTAATGTCAAACATCTAAAAGCCTACTAATTTGAACTATGAACGTGCTTATCTGTCACTTTTATCCGTGACCTTGTTACATCGTCGCAAAAATTGCTAAACAAGCCATACGTGAGAAGACTAATTTTAATTTGACAGGACTAAATATCTCTCGTCTCTTTTCTTTTATAGGAGAAAGAAAATGACAGGACTAAACTCAAATAAGTTTAGTCGCTGTAATGCAGAATCGAGTTCAATATATATTTTAGGTTGTACTGTACAACATTAACTCCGCTTAGGTAAATTCCAATATAAAGAACTAAGGTAAACGCAGCTATTACCGACCCCCTTAAGCAAGTTTTGAAATTGATTATTAGAATTAAGGGTAGTGGTTGCAAACACACCAGATTTTTTATTTTATATTTAAATATAGATTGTATATTTTATATTTATATTTTCATTTGTTTTTAAATATCATGTTTTCATTGAAAAAATAATCGAAGAATTGTTGAAGTCAATTGTTTCTATTACCGACCCACCCGAAACGCTTTGAAGCTATTACCGATTTTTATGAATCTAACACCGACCGTAAGTAAATAAAGCATACTTTTTTTCCGAAAATACCTACCTAGATGTTCGATTCTCAAAATAATTATTAATTTGAGCGAAATGTCCCTTTCCCAAAATATCCCGTTTTTGAAATGTCCCGTTTACTTTTATTTGCTTCTCATTTTTGTACTTGATTCATTACAATAGTTATAGTTACTTAAATAATCTAAAAATGGAGATATATAAATAAATATAAATATAATCTCACGCCTTTTATCCCCGAGGGGGTAGGCAGAGGTATTCCATTACTGGATATACCCACATTTCACAAGATATATTGGAGATAAACTTGACTTTAAACTTTTTGGCGGGAATTCGAAGTGGGACTTCATTTTTTTGTATAATTTTCATTTTGCTGTGTATTTCGGGTTTTGACTCATCGTAATAGTGATAGTTTATTATGTGGCAAGTGTCCGTGAAAGTGTGCAGTGACTGGGAAATTCGATAAAATGCGAGATATGGACACTTTTGAATTGCCTCAAGAAGTCATAATGAAGTCTTCAGTAAAAGTGCTATTATTTTACTGTTGATAACCAAGTTAGGGATGTAGAAAGTGTTGAAGACACTGTATTTTTGTGCATGGACTCTGAAGCAGAACGATTTACTCAAGGATATTATTAACTAATGACGAGGCTGCATGGCGTAATGCTTTTGCCTTCCCTGTAAGGGGTGAAAAAAAAAGGAATAGTATCAACATGAATTTCATTGTTTATGTAGATTTCTTATATATTCAACAAAAATATGTTCATACATCAATATCTGGCTTATTTCAAAATAACTTAAAGCCTTTGTTTTATTTCCCAAAAAGCCTATAATTTTTTTTCGAATTTCCCAAGCTTAACGCAGCTAAAGGTGAGGGTTGACAGTCGGAACAAGTTGCAATGATGGTTCCGCACGTGTACTTAATAAATATTTTTAATACAGTAGCGAAAAAATTAAGCAATTTAATAAAATAATAAAAATACAATAAACTCAACTAACATTTTTGGAAAATCGCGCCAACAGTAAAAGATTAAAAGCAGAGGTTTTTATTGTTTTCTTCACCCATTTTGGGTAGGCAAAGGGAACTATACATATAGCCAAGTCTACAGTAGTTTTTTTTATGGATATGAAATGAAAAAATGAAATTTAATGACATTCATTAAATTAAACCTAACCTAACTCATTGAATCAAATTATTATATTGAAACAAATTAGTAGCTTTACTTAATTTAAAACTTAATGTCTAAAACATTACATACCGTTAATCCAAAAATACCAATTAATCGGTATAGAATCGGCAATAGCTTCTCCTTGTTGCAATTACCGATTCATATGGATCGGTAATTAGTGTTAAATAAAAAAAATTACAAATCTTTTACCGAGCCACGAAAAATAATCGATATTAATTGTAATATATTTCCCCATCCGATTTAATAGAATAATTTATTGATTTAGTCCTAAACTATAAAAAATACACTATTTTCATATAAATACGAAGAAAACTCTAAGTAGTTTCTTTCATATCCCACGTCTAAATGTTTAATAATGCGTGGCAGTTTATCGCGGAAAAACAAGTTTTTAATATAACATGGTGTATGTCGCTAATAGATGCTTATAATTTTAGAATACTTAAGATTGAAATGGTGCTATAAAAACTTCTTTAATTATTATAAGCATTAACGAAAAAGGGAAAAAATAAAGAATAACCTCTCAGCCATTGCCGATCCATGGGTCGGAAATGACTGCACTACTAAAATGCACTGCAGCTATTGCCGTTCTATTTTAATTCCAAAAATACTTTTTAAAATCCCTTAAAACATAATAATTTAGTTGCAAAATGTGGAATATACAAGTAAAAGAATATGTTGAGTTATTCAGAATAAACTTAACGTAAATATTTATATATAAAATATCTTAAGCAAAAAATTTGAGTACTTACCTGAGGAAGTAAGGGTTAGTATGACACGATCGGTGCACTCGCTACGTTCACAGAAACTAACGTATTTGGTCACATTCCCGTGTACCTACGTACACTAACACCAGTAAATTAATTAGGAAACATACAAACATGTGTGTATATTATACTCTCTTGTGACTCAAATCGTTCCAAACCGATAAAAATAAGAATAAGCTGAATGGGTCGGCAATACCTGCAGATTTTCGATGGGTCGTTGATAGCTGCGTTTACCTTATTGCCAAAAATCATTTATTTTCTGTAGGTACAAAAAGTACACTTAGAAAGGCCAATAGTCTAATAATAACAAAGCATTCTTAACCCGTGCATAGGGCAGATCCTGTATACTCCCGTTTTCGTGGGAGTTTCCAAAAATCTCTTCTTGGTGATCACTCATGTCATATTATAAGAAATATTTGTCATTTATTCTGAGCAAAATCATTTTTCGCATATACAGTTTCTTACTGTAAATAATAACAAATTTAAAGTTTAACTAAACAATTAATATTTTAATTTCAGCTCATTGTAAAAGGAATTAAATAAATGTTCATAGTCACCAACCAGCAGTGTGACGGGTATTCAAATGGA
Source organism: Ethmia dodecea (assembly GCA_963855545.1). Taxonomy (NCBI): domain Eukaryota; kingdom Metazoa; phylum Arthropoda; class Insecta; order Lepidoptera; family Depressariidae; genus Ethmia; species Ethmia dodecea. The sequence continues at coordinate 868,554 of OY979444.1, forward strand.
ATTTAAATACAGATGTTGAAAGCCATTAGACAAGATGTTCTAGAAAGGCAACATGGATGAAGTAAACCTACTACAAAAACGTAGTATCACTAGACTTACGACAAAAACCAGCACTACCAAATATAGACAGAATAATTCATGCTTCGCGGCTGTCGTCATGCAAAATAAAAACTAAGGATCGTTCAATTGTTATAGCCACATTAAAATGCTGTATTAATTAATAAGAAGAAACTCAAAACACGAGGTAATGATGTGGCATTTTGTGTAATTACTTTTTTAAGACATCGTGCATCGGAATGATGGTTTAAACACGGTTTATCGGAACTATTAACATTGCGTCGCTCAGCAATTCATTATTCGCTGCTACTTTAAGTGAAGACGGTTTATGCAATCAACTGTTAGTTTTCTTTTTATTTGTTTTTATTAACGATAAACGTAATTTTTTATGCGTTTGCGACTTTTACAAATTTACAGGTCTTCAAAACTGCCTCTGCTCTATTTTATGGTTAAAATAAATCAAAGAGAATCATTTACGCGTTGATTCTTGTAGAATTATCGGTGTCTTGTTAATAGGACATAAACCTCTATCTACTTTAGAATCCATTGATGATTATTTTATAATTAGTAATGAATAGTAAAAACTGTGCAGATGTACATGCTGTATTGTTAATTTGTTCTCATAGGTAAGTAAGTAAGTAAGTAAGTAAGTAAGTAAGTAACAACTCTTTATTGTACACCAATAAAAATATGCAACAAGTGACACAATGATAAAAAAGTACAATGGGCGGTCTTATCGCTTTAAGCGATTTCTTCCAGACAACCTTAGGATGGATGTAACTGAGATAAACAGATGAAGGTATATTATGTTAATAAATATTACGTTGATTAATGATTACCTATAGCTGTAAATGGCCTATAGTACTTTATTTAGAATAAGATATGCTTGTAATTGTTTTGGCTGTTGCTATGTCTAATAAAATAAAATAAATAAATAGTATTGTAATTATATCCACTATAGTGAGTAAGCAACAACTCTTGATTGTAAGCCTAATAAAACTATGTGAAAGTGACACAGTGTCAAAAAAGTACAATAGGCGGTTTTATAGCTTTAGGCAATTTCGTCCAGACATCCTTGAGATGGATGTAACCGGAATAAATAGATGAAGGTAGGTGATGCACTAAAGTTAACAGTAGATTAAGGTCAGTCTATTGTCAGGTCATTTTATTTTATACTAGCGACCCGCCCCGACTTCGCACGGGTGCAATGCTAATACTAAAACCTTCCTCTGGAATCACTCTATATATTAAAAAAAACCGCATCAAAATCCGTTGCGTAGTTTTAAAGATTTAAGCATACATAGGGACATAAGGACATAGGGATATAGGAACAGAGAAAGCGACTTTGTTTCATACTATGTAGTGATAAGATAATATGCTTGTAATTGTTTTGGCTGTTAAAATGTCTAATAAAATAAAATAAATAAACAGTATTGTAATTATATCCACTATAGTGAGTAAGCAACAACTCTTGATTGTAAGCCTAATAAAACTATGTGAAAGTGACACAGTATCAAAAAAGTACAATAGGCGGTTTTATCGCTTTAGGCAATTTCGTCCAGACATCCTTGAGATGGATGTAACCGGAATAAATAGATGAAGGTAGGTGATGCACTAAAGTTAACAGTAGATTAAGGTCAGTCTATTGTCAGGTCATTTTATTTTATACTAGCGACCCGCCCCGACTTCGCACGGGTGCAATGCTAATACTAAAACCTTCCTCTGGAATCACTCTATATATTAAAAAAAACCGCATCAAAATCCGTTGCGTAGTTTTAAAGATTTAAGCATACATAGGGACATAAGGACATAGGGATATAGGAACAGAGAAAGCGACTTTGTTTCATACTATGTAGTGATAAGATAATATGCTTGTAATTGTTTTGGCTGTTAAAATGTCTAATAAAATAAAATAAATAAACAGTATTGTAATTATATCCACTATAGTGAGTAAGCAACAACTCTTGATTGTAAGCCTAATAAAACTATGTGAAAGTGACACAGTGTCAAAAAAGTACAATAGGCGGTTTTATAGCTTTAGGCAATTTCGTCCAGACATCCTTGAGATGGATGTAACCGGAATAAATAGATGAAGGTAGGTGATGCACTAAAGTTAACAGTAGATTAAGGTCAGTCTATTGTCAGGTCATTTTATTTTATACTAGCGACCCGCCCCGACTTCGCACGGGTGCAATGCTAATACTAAAACCTTCCTCTGGAATCACTCTATATATTAAAAAAAACCGCATCAAAATCCGTTGCGTAGTTTTAAAGATTTAAGCATACATAGGGACATAAGGACATAGGGATATAGGAACAGAGAAAGCGACTTTGTTTCATACTATGTAGTGATAAGATAATATGCTTGTAATTGTTTTGGCTGTTAAAATGTCTAATAAAATAAAATAAATAAATAGTATTGTAATTATATCCACTATAGTGAGTAAGCAACAACTCTTCATTGTACGCCTAATAAAATTATGTGAAAGTGACACAGTATCAAAAAAGTACAATAGGCGGTTTTATAGCTTTAGGCAATTTCGTCCAGACATCCTTGAGATGGATGTAACCGGAATAAATAGATGAAGGTAGGTGATGCACTAAAGTTAACAGTAGATTAAGGTCAGTCTATTGTCAGGTCATTTTATTTTATATTGTTGAGTTAATAACACAGCTTGTCCTTAACTGCTTCACACCACAAACGGACGAGCAGACATTTTATTGAAGACATTTTCGGAGCTGGGAATGTCAACATTGCAAGACCTCCACCGCCATGAAGCAAGTTTGCAATTACAAAATATTTTGGGTGTCTCGAAAATGTTTATTACAGCTTCCTTTAAAATATACTAGTGAACCTTTCAGGAAAACTAAGTGGGAGGTCTCTCTTTTGCTTTCGACGATTTCGAAATTAAGAGATAATAATATAGCCTCATGCTTGAGGCTCGTTCGAAACGTAGCTATCCTATAGTATTCTAATATCTGTGGCTATCGTGAGGAAACCCACATGTCTCAGAATTATTTCTGAGGGCATGTATAGCAGCGCCCTGGTCTGGCTACTTTCTTTAATATCCTGTCTGAAGTCGTTTTTTTTTTGTTAAATTTATTGATATTTTTACACATCATTCAGAAGCTGTTGATACGAGCGATGGCTCCATAATATAAATAACGAGAAAAAATGTAAAATTGATTTTCTACAATAGGAACCTAAATAATTAATAAGGTTCTTTTTCCTTCATTAAAATGTACACCAACTCTGAAAAAAATACTTTTATTTTGTACCCGGAGGAAGTCTAGTCTTCCGGCGTAACAGAACGCTTGATAACGCTCATCATTGGTATTAGTGACTAGCTTTTACCAATGGCACCGCTCGCGCACATTTATTTCAAAATCCTTTTTTAGTGGATGCCTACGTATAAGCTATCTATGTGCAAAATTTCAAGTCTCTAGTAGTAGATAGTAGTTGATATATCACCAATCAGTCAGTTTATCATTTTATTTTGGTATTAGTGATATCACTGTTGTACCTGTTGTTATTGACCTATTTGTCTTGGTTGTAATCAAAGATATTAAAATATAATAGGACATAGAGGGGGCATTGGGTATATTTTTATACAAAACTTTGAAGTATGTTTGAAGCTGAAGCGTCATGTCAGTTAGTATCAAAGAGATTTAAATTATATTTAAATCTCTTTGGTTAGTATGAACGCGAGCTGTCATTCGGTCGAAATTGTATTGGACTTATTCCACTTGGAATAACTTTCCTCGCTTTGTCCCCTCTATGCCCTATTATATTTTAATTTGGTTTTAATAAAGGCTTATTGGAACGCTCATCTGTCATCTCTCCCGCACATCTAGCTCAGGAACCTCCTCAGTTAAGGTGGACTTGTAGTGAAAGATGACAAGCAAAGTGGCGGCGAATCAGACGAGATTCAAAAGCAAAGAGATGCAATTAAAATTCCCATCGAGCGGCGCATTGTGCTGTGATCGCGGCGGTTTTTCAATTAGGCGCGTTTTCAAACCGTGGCGGTGGTTAGGGTTATCGCGTCTGGATATTTTGATGGTAAAGAGATATTTCAAGAACAAAGTGTAAAAAAAGCGACTTCAACTTATATGGTTTTCTCATGGATGCCATTGTCAGAACTGAACCAAAATGGGACCACCAGGGAAGCACCAGCTTTCAAATCAAAAAGGAATCATCAAAATCCGAAAGTTTTGAGGTTGCAAACATAAAAAAATAAATACAGTTGAATTGATAACCTACCCCTTTTTGAAGTCGGTTGAAAGTAGAAGTATCTCGTACAGTCAATATCTCGTGGAGCTTTACATATTGAACTTTGTGCTGTTCTTATTACAACCGCCTTAGAGGTCAGACTCGCACTACAAGTGCAAAGCTTCATGTGTTCTTGACTGTACCTACCTAATTATATGAAATTTATAAAATATAGAGATGTAGCACGCCAGTTCAGTGGGGCCTCAACATAGGTGAAGAAAAACTCGCTCCCAGACTACGCAGAGACGATAATGTGGTAGTTTATTCAACAATGGTATTATTCGACAAAGGGCCGAAGCTCCGTTCACTATGCCTGTGAATTCCCTGATCGAAATCTTACCAATATTGCTAAGATTTCCAAAAGAGCCGGAAACCATTATTAATACGATCAATACTGAAACCTGTTATATTGTGTTTTTAGTGGGAACGGTGGAGGGTAAGTCTAAGTTTTTTAATTTTTTTGTGTTATCTATTGTGTTACAAATATGTACTGTTACCTACTCTTTCGTTGGTTGTATACAGATTAAAAGTTTGTGTCAGTTATGAGTCCTAAAAAGTAAAGTAAGTAAATCATAAATGTGTGACGATTGCTGAAAAGAACAAGTAAATCGAAAAAGTAGGGGGAAGTTAGAAGAAAAGTGATGTTGCAAACGAATGAATTGATCAACACTTAATATTTCGAAGTTTTATTTATTATATAATAATAATAATAATATAATCTCACGCCTTTTTATCCCCGAGGGGGTAGGCAGAGGTATTCCATTACTGGATATACCCACATTTCACGAGATATATTGGACCCCTAAACGTGATAGGTGGTGAGCCCATCGCCGGACCGGGTCTGTTTACACATGTCTCAGAATTAATTCCGAGACCTGCGGGTTTCCTCACGATGTTTTCCTTCACCGTCGAGCTAGTGATAAATATGTACGTAAGTTTTTGAAAAACTCATTGGTATATGCCAGGATTCGAACCCGAGCCTCACTGATTTTCGGCCGGCTCTTTAACCGTCCGGGCTATCCCTGCTCTGTTTTATTTATTTTCTATCAAAAATTTCGAACCATTTGATATTTCAAACACTCGATAATTCGTAATATTTTGAGAGTCCCTCGAGTTTCGAATTAACGAGACTCGACTGTATCATCTGTTTATATGATCTGTTTGTTCTCCAAAAATACATTAATAATATTATTGAAATAATTTATTTTGAATTATCATAAATTACATATTGATTGTCAATATTAATAATATATCCCATGATAATTTATGATGACACCGTCAATCTACAGTCATTTAAAGTCCACACCTATCAGAGTACCTGTCAACCCTGCGCCGCGGGTGGCGCGCGTCTCAAACAAATCAGCTCTCCACTAAAAGGGTTTGACGCGATACGTCCACCGAGAAAGAAATTAGTCGTAACACGGCACTTTGAAGCCGGCTCGCGTTGCACCAACCTAATTGCGCCATCTTTGATCCCATCGGGTTATTTTGGGCGCGCTTTTTCATTGGGTATTCGAAGGTTGATGGTAATGGTACTGTCACGGTTTGAGTGATGTGTTTTATTGCGTGTGGGATGGGTTGGAGTGAATCGTCGGGGAGTCTATGTTGGGTTGATATGTTTGTCATAGGAGATGTTATATCACTACCTCCTAATATTATAAATGCGTAACTCTCTGTCAGTCAGTTTAGATGACACCAGTTTATAGCTTAACCGGTGAACCAATGTTGATGTAATTTATTGGCAGGACGATTGTTTACATCTTGAGGACATAGAGTACTTTTAATCCCGGATACACACCTTTTTCTAGGGTGGTAGGGTCTAAAGTTTACGATTGTGATTGGAGTCTCATTTTAAGTAAAAAATGCCTGTGCCAGGAGGCTCCGCTCTTCCATGACTTTTTTTTATAAGAAAAAGGGGCAAACGAGCAGAATGGTGGGAATAGTGGGGGGGTAGGGGAGGAGGGGCGGGGGGGGGGGATATTGGGGAGGAGGGGGGGGATTGGGTCCTCCGGTTACCTCACTCACTCAACGAAACGCAATGCAAGCATTGCTTTACGCTGGGCCGTGGTAAATGCCTGTGCCAGGAGGCTTCGCTTTTCCATAACTGTATGAACTATAACTACATAAAAATACTAACAATTTAGAGGAAAATATATAATATAAACGTATTTTCAATGTAAATATTGTTGGTCTTAGTAAAAGTGTGTGTGTGATAATCAAATTCATGTGTATTGGTTGACCCAAAACTTACTTCGACACTCAAAATGAAATGAAAAACAGTTTAGGTTCTACAAGGCTTATTCGTCAGGTTTAGCATCATCGTCAACCTATCAGTCCACTGCTGGAAGTAGGTCTTTGACAGCTACAGCTAGGTTTATCAGCTGATAATGAAAGAGAAAATCTCTAGTACAGTACGGCCGTTTAACTTGGCTTCTCTGAACATAGGCTTCGCCTGCGCAAATCCCCCTCCTACCATATGGTCGCTAAAAAATGTTACTGCGCAGCCATTTGCGCAACTTTAGAGTTGTCAAGTTAAAACGGCCGTGCTGTAAGAAGGACTTATAATACAAGGGACGGAATGATAAAACACGACGTTTGAGGGGTTTAATGTTAAAGTAATCTAAAATCTGTCTTCAATTATAAAGTTTATTTTAAGAAATTTTTGAATTCGAATTCAGAGTCTGCTGATAAACAGCAAAAAAACTAAGTCATAAACATATTAGGTATCTATAAATTTAACGTATCTCACCTAGTCTCGCCTAGTTAAGAAACCTGCAAAATCACCCCAACCCACATCAAACGTCCCGAACACCAAAACCCAATAATTCCGACACAAATCACGCATCAAAAAACCGGAAATCGCCGTTTTAACCACGAACCGCGTAAAATTAAACTATCCAGTTATTACGACCGGCTAGACGGTATCATTAGCTGTAAACATTAAACAGGCCGACATCAAAAAGTCTCATTCATCATAACATTAAAGGAACCATAAGGAATGGTTTGACGCGGTATGCGCAGGCGCCACTTAATTGATAGTTTTCGGCTCTCATTAAAATAATCAGCCCCCCCGGCTTTGAATAAATATTGTATTTCTGACAAATTAACGGAAGAACCCGTAAAAAGTTTAGTGGTGGCGCAACGTCCGCCCTGCACGTAAATAGACGGGGTGCAAGTAGGTAGGCTTTCGACGTGTGATTGTCGACAATGTTTTAATTCGTCGACCACCGCGCGGTTCCAATAGGCACCGTAACAATTAAAAATCAATTGTGTTTTATTTTATTAATATTTATCTTTAGATACAGTAGTGCATATATTGTGTATATTTTGCACACTAATTTTACAAATACAAATATAAAGTATAAAAATTGTACGTGCATTATGAAATTATTTTTAAAGCAAGTCTTTATACGTGATATTATATTTCATTAAATGAATTCCAGGTATATTTAACATAGGATACGCTAAACACACGTAATACGCTCTGTATCTCGGCATCATGTCAATTCGAATTTTTATTAAGAAATTGGAGTTGAAAAAGTTATCTCTGTAACTTGTTCGCTACTTCTCCTAATTTTTAATATTACAGCAACAACTTTACGGTTGTTTTTAAAGTTATAGTTAATTCATGGTTTTCAAAACATAATAAAATTGTAAGTAGGTAGCTATAAAATGACATTGTAGATTATCGCAAATCATCCGCACAGATTTTTTAAAACCATTTAAACTTTCTTTTAAAAATAGTTTTTTCGAAAATCGAAAACAGAAGCGAATCGAAATCGAAAACACCCTCGCTAGCCCCCACCGGCTCCTTTGATGTAGCGGTCTGTTTACACTAAGCTAACTGAGAAACAAGTCATTTCAGCGGCGTCTGAGCCGCCGCCTTTGATCTCGCCGCCGCTTTTTGCCGCCATGTTGAGTTATTGCCGACGGCCTGACAGCCTGTGACGACTCACGACTGCCGTGCTACGCCAGAAACACCTGAACAAAATATACTTTAAAAAATCGGTCAAGTGCGAGTCGGGCAGCAGACTGTACTGCCGTTACAATAAAAAAAACGTTCTAGTAGGGGAGGAGGAGGGGTATGTATGAGTAGCCCTTTAATTTTTCTTTATTTTTTTGTAAATTTTCATGACTTTCATAAAAAGTGAATAAATACTTATTTATTTTATGGTGGCCATGACTTTTCTTTCACTCTTTTTTTTTCGGAAAATGGAACGTTCAGTGTTTTGTTTTCAGGAGGTTCTCAATTCTACTGTATGGTTTTTTTGTATGTATGTTACGCGATTATTCCACAAATTATGAACCGATTTTGAGAATTCTGTTTTTTTTTTTTTTGGTAGATTATACTTCAGAGGTAGTCCCATTTAAATATTGTCAAAATCGGTTGAGCGGTTCCTAAAGAAATCAACAAAAGTTAAAAAAATATATAGGTACATCGAGGATAATTTTAGTGATTCGTTGAAGTCGGTTTTTACTCTGTAGAGTTGTTTGTTATTGTAAAAGTTTTTATAACACTCAAATAAGATCGCTTATGTAATATGTGAATGAGTTAGTACCTACATACAACATCATTATATTTATTTGTATTTCTATCATTCTAAAAAGTTAATAATATCTACTAACAATAACCCTTTAACTAATTTATTTAAGTCTATTCTTAAATAAATTATGATAGGTATAAAGTCTGCCATGTTCACAATGTATAACATTAAAATAAATAAAAAATAACTTAAATTTTAAAAGACTCACGCCTTTTATCCCCTCGGGGGTAGGCAGAGGTATTCTATTTCTAAAAATACCTACCATTCACCAGTATATTCTTTGGACCCCTGAATGTGATAGGTGTAGAGCGTGAAGTAAAATGTGTCTCTACGTCAAGTCTCTACACATATCTTAGAATTAATGAGAGTTTCCTCACGATGTTTTCCTTCATAGAGCTAGTGATAAATATGGACGTAATTTTTTTAAAAACTCGTAGATACATCCCTGGATCCAAATTCGAGCCTCACTGATCATCATAATGAGAAGTGGGCTCTTTAACCACTGGACTGTCGTTGCTGTAATAAGGAAAAATATCTTCTAAGTAGAAAAATATTAATCAATTCTATTAGGTATAACTATCGCTAAATAGCTTTTGTTTATGATTTAAGTACCTACTTTGCAGTTTATTGTTATCTCATACAGCTAACATAATTATTATCTTCACACGCACATTTAAAATGCTATATCTGGTAAACACAGTTTACCATACAATGGAAATTAAAATTAAGTGAATAATTACATCAAAATAATCTGAAATTTACTTCTACAGGCGTAATAATATGACGATGTATGTGGTGTTTAATAAAATCACTTTTTTGTAGATTAAATTTTCACGCAAACAATAATTAAAATAAAATAAATATCGTCAGTCAAGGTAGTTTGTTATTTTTTTTTTTATTAAATATTCACTCAAACAATAACTAAAATCATAAAACTATCGTCAGTATTCCAAAACATCTTATACAACTACACAATATATAAAATAATAATTTAAAAATTTAAATTAAACTTTTAAAACAATAAAAACTTTTTGAAACTTGTGGCGAGCGAAGGCGGAAGGCGGGGCGTCGTAAGCCACGCCTCGTGACGTCACACGGCAAGATGGCCGCCGCGCAAGCTGCAATTGCACATGCGTTTGCTTGCACTCAACACCTCGACACTTTGAAGTGATTGATAGTAGGGTTGTCGAAATTAGAGGTTGACTTGTATTCTAGATATTATAGATTTTTTATTGTTTATCGCGCGCTATTTACGCAGCATAGCATATTGCGGCATATGGTTGGTTTAAGAGTTTTTTTTTACGTTTTTGTACCGCAGTATTTCACAACTTATTACTTGGAGACTTCAAAGTGTTTCTTTTTTAATCATTAAAAAATCAGGACTAGTAACTAAGTATGCATAATATTTTTTTCACTTCTCATGCTCTAAAATTACGCCAATATAGCCCTACGAAGCGGGACTAAAGTGACCACTTTAGTCCCTAGGGAGTATAAAGTATTTTTTTTTTAATTTCCTTAATGAGAAAAAGACAACCTCAAACAGCCAGTAAATATCTGTAGAGTGTGGACCATCTTCATTGCGAAAATGTGAAGAGTTTTAGTTCCATGGTTTTTCCGCAAAGAAGGTGGCGCCATGTGTTTTAAATTGTTTACCTGCAAAGAGATTTAAATCTCTTTGTTAATCTGTGACAGCCTGACAGGTTTAGAAGAAAAAACTGACCGCGAAAATTTCTGAATTTTTGTCGAGTGTAAATTTGTTGGGTTTTAAATAAATTTGTACTAAATTGTCAATTTTTCTCGCACTCAAAGTGAAAAGTACAGTTTCCACCTCGAGACTAAACGCCAATTTAATATACCCTCGGTTTCATGACTTCTGGAATATAATGGCTTCGTTTAGTCCCTCGATATAAAATATACTATAATAAAAATTACTTTTACTAATTCCTAAGAAAATTACTACTTATTAGTGTTCTAAAATTTACTAAGTGACATTCTTCATAATGATCTAACTGCCAGATTTGAGTATATTACCAGATTTACGAATAAATTCTAGAAAGTCTGTCATTTATTAATAAAAATAATAATAATAATCTCACGCCTTTCATCCCCGAGGGGGTAGGCAGAGGTATTCCATTACTGGATATACCCACATTTCACGAGATATATTGGACCCCTAAGCGTGATAGGTGGTGAGCCCATCGCCGGACCGGGTCTGTTTATACATGTTTCAGAATTAATTCTGAGACCTGCGGGTTTCCTCACGATGTTTTCCTTCACCGTCGAGCTAGTGATAAATATGTACGTAAGTTTTGAAAAACTCATTGGTACATGCCAGGATTCGAACCCGAGCCTCACTGATTTTCGGCCGGCTCTTTAACCGTCCGGGCTATCACTGCTCTTATTTCATATTGCTCTTATGTCATTTATTATTTATTAATTTATTTATTTGCTCGAAACTTTCTTTTACAGTAGGTATGTACTCTACATAAAGGAGAGTCACGAGTATCTTATAAAGCAAAATACACCATTTGGGACGTAGAAAGTTGAGAGATATTCGAGATATTTAGGTGACCAGAATGGCAGTAGTTTTATCTGTATGTACCTTCTACAAGCAAGTAACTTTCTAGAAACAAATACCTTTACGACTTATCCCCGGGGGTCACCAAAGGTATTCCATTAATATAAATACCCAGTTCTTACCAGCCCCCCTAGCCAAGTGGCATTGTACAATCTAATCAAATGTTCTTTTAGATTGACATGTATGGGATTGACATAAGCACTTGCCAACGAGCGCTAACGCTAATGTCAACCCCATACATGTCAATGTAAAAGAACATTCGATTAGATTGTACAATGCCACTTGGCTAGGGGGGCAGTAGTTTTTACAGACCATAGGTATAAAATGACAGGTTGTGATCCCATTGCTGGACGGGTTACCTACCTTCGAAAACCTTTTCTTCGATGACGGTTTACTGCAGTTACGACAATGATGCCCCAGAATCACTTGGATTCCGTAGGTGGTTTCCTAACTCTTTAGAAACATAAATACCTCTATATTCTATAGATTAATATATTTTATGTCCAGTACATAAACTAGATCATCCCTACAATTCCATTGTCATTATTCATAATTATAACCTCATACCATAATCATCAAGTACCCGAATGATTGACATAAGTCATGTACCAATTGTACCCAGCGAAGCCTGTACTTATCTAAGCTATATACTTAAGCGCAATTCCCAAGTTAAGTAATGGTCATTACTGTTCCGGTTCTAAGGTCTTAAGTAAAAATACTTAAGTTAACCACAGACGGGGCTCTAATCACGTAATTCTAGTTATTATGGGCACTCGATTGAATGCAGGGCCGGATGTAGGTAGGGATCACTTGCGAAGGGAGATTCTATAAGAAAGAAAAATAATATGGGTTATTGTAGGGTATAATAATTATTGCCGCGTTTGTTTAAATCAAATATTGAGTCCGTTTGTGAAGAATAGGTAAATTGGGTAAGGAATGTATTTTTTTGTAATATTGAAGATGTTCGTGTAATGGTAAAATGATAAACTAAAAATAAGCATAGAAGAGTTTTGCTTGTTTGTCAACACGTCAAATAACTCGTTAAATTCATGGTCTTACCTACTATAATCTGGTGTAAATCCTAAAACCCAAAATAAACCCGATTTTTTAAAGTAATATAATTATGTAAACAATGAATGTAAATATAACACTTCAAATGTGTATAATAGAATAATTTTCAAAGCAGTGATAGCCCTGTATGATTCGACGTAAGTTCGTCTCATGCGTATAGGCAATTTTTTTCCTACATTTTTTTTTTATAAAAAAAGGGGGCAAACGAGCAGACGGGTCACCTGATGGAAAGTGACTACCGTCGCCCATGGACACGTGCAGCTCAAGAGTCACAAGTGCGTTGCCTTTGAGGTGGGAGTACGCTCTCTTCTTGAAGGTTTGAAGGTCGTATCGGTCCGGAACATTCCTAGTAGAGCAAAAATATACTTACCCACCAATAGTTTTAAAGCCCCAATTTGATTCTGAGGCTTGTGTACACCCTAAATCGATGATAGACTCAGTACGTTTCTTACTTGAATTATTTATTTTAAAAAAAACAGTCGATTTACTGACGATAGTTGAACGTGACAACGTCATAAGAAAATACTGATGGAATGGATTGTGCCTCTTTGTCGCTCGTTGCGCGCTCTCGTTTGCACTGGAACGACGCATGAGACGTTGTCACGTCAAAACAGTATACAGGACTTCTAGTTCTTCATGAAACTTGACATAAAGTATCTATATTGACCATATGAATTATAACCCGAATACCTCCCTGCCACACAACCCACTATTCGACATACCCCTCAATAACGTAATGACCGATCCTCCAACGAGGCGCCAACAGTCGGCTTTCGGTTCTCCGCCGCCAAAATGATATGTAATTTGCTCAAACCACAGCCACACAATCATGCTGCCATTTCCAACATTACCAATTTGGGAAGACCACTGGCCCGGCGTAAAGTCCAAATTATAGACGGTGCCTCAAAATGGCCGTTTAATCAAGCACTCTGTGACGTAGGGCGAGCCCATTAATTATTTGAAATTTGTTACGAATTTGCGATTTTACGTGTCGAACGTTTGACGGATGGGTTGGCGCCAACCCTCAATTGTTTTGGCGCCAAAAGTAATTTAAGGGTGATTACGTACCTGAGTCCCTTTGTGTGTTTGGTAGAAAAAAATAAGTGTTTAGGAAACTCCTTGGGTGGGCTTAAACTATGAATGGGTTTTTTTTTTTTTTTTATTGTTTCGCAATTGATTGTCAGGGCAAGAAGACGTTTTTTTTTATAATTTTAACATTATAAAAGTGTAGTTACTTGAATCTTATTTAAATATTACTTTATATTATAAAGTAAATTATAGTTTTTATTATGTTGAATAGTTTAAAATCGCACCAAAAGTTGAAAATAATAAGTAGTTTATTTTGTGTTTCTTTAGTCTGTTTACGTTTTGTAAAACTTACATAGTCATGAAGCCTGATTATTAGTTAAAAATTGTATTTATATTACAAACCTAATTGACTCATACCTACTCATTAATCATAAAACAATGTTTATTTCGAATACGTACTTAGAACATTAAAAGCAGATGCGTGTAATATAAGTAAAACAATTTAATTTCCAAAATTAACACAGACAGACCATAGATTTGCCATCATATTTTTTATTAGAATCAAACATTTATCGACTCCGACTCAAAGTACCTCTCATAATCCTTCTCGATTTATTCTAAAGAACATTCCAGAAATAAAACGGAAAGGACGTGGAATAATTGAATAGATCACTGTGGGCGGTCTGAGCTAATTAGACTCCCAGTCCCATGCATAGCATATGAAATATGCATGCAAGTCTGCATGCTAGGAGGCCGATCCGATTGTTCTTGCGATTCCATCGGAATAACGATATTCGCGATATCAATCTTCAATTGTCAATACGTGGGATTGAAAGGACTTTTATTGAAAGCTATGTGTCTGCGTTTGCATGTACAGTGAGGAGCACGGAGCTTGACACATTGTATTGTGATATTACAAAGTCAGTCAAAAATCATATTTCTGTAGGTATAAAAAGTACACTTAGAAATGTCAATAGTCTAATAACAAGGCACTCTAAACTCGTCCGTGAAGATTGGCTAAATCTAAACAGCAGCCCATCTCCACCGACGAGTTGCTGATTCCAAATGCTGGTTACAATCGCATTAGAGGTCAGACTCGCACTACAAGTGTAAAGCTTCATTTACCCGACTCAGCGCTATGTAGGTAAAGCTATTCATTATAATTATTATTGTGAACCATATTTACTAGTAAGAAATGAGATTAAAAAGAGCTGCCCTTGAGTTTCTTGCTGGTTCTTCTCGGGGTACTGCATTTGGAACCAGCAACTCGTCGGTGGAGATGGGCTGCTGTTAACATTTAGCCAATCTTCATGGACAAGTTCAAAGTGACATAATACACTCCCGGACACATAAATCGGGCCACCTAGTGTTTTAAGTTTTGACGGTCCCTACTAAAAACGTTGTCACACGAGATCGCGGTCTTGCTTGACAACAAACGAAGCCGCCAGTCTCTAAGTACTTTTAATAAACTCTTCGGACAGTAGTACGGCTTAAATTCAGTTGTGCTCTCACATTTCTTTGGCTATGCCCGGCCTGCAGAAGTGCTACAGCTTTGGCGGCAATTTCAGGCCGAGTATCCATATTTTTTGGTCAAAATTGGCTCAAAGTTTGCAGTAGCCATATAATCGAACCAATAACCAGACACATGAATAAAAAAATCCAACTTTCGCAAATTTAAAAAGTTTTCTCCTCCCTTGCATTGTTGAAAACAATGAACAGACTCGAATTTTCTTATTTTTTTACACAATTCTGAATTCGAAATTAAAAAAAGAACATACCAAAAGGTTGACCAATAAATCAGCTTCAAAACTGCATACCAACTTATTGCTCCGCCTAACATTTATTTTTAGCTAGGGACCGTCAAAACTTAAAACACTAGGTGGCCCGATATATGTGTCCGGGAGTGTATTAGACAATTGACTTTTCTAAGTGTAATTAGCAATTACCTACAGAAATAAATACAGTTTCATTTTTCATTTTCATGTTCTCTTGACTGTAGCTACTATCGACAAACCTTCCACCTGATATATTTGGAAGAATAGTCGTTTGAAAGCACAAGGTTTTACTACCCCCAAAGAAGCCATTAACACCGTTTTTAGGGTTCCGTACCTCAAAAGGAAAAAACGGAACCCTTATAGGATCACTTTGTTGTCCGTCTGTCCGTCCGTCCGTCCGTCTGTCAAGACCCTTTTTCTCAGGAACGCGTGGAGGTATGAAGCTGAAATTTATATCAATTACTCAGGTCTACTGTCCCTTGAAGCTGTGAAAAAATCAAACTTCTAAGCCAACGCAATCAAAAGATACAGCCGTTTATGCCGCAAATTTTCGACACTTGCAAGGGAATCAAAACCTACAGGGTGCTTCCCGTGAACTCAGAATCTTGAAATTTGGTACGAAGCAACGTCTTATAGCATAGATAAAGGAAAAATTACGAAAACCATAAATTTGCAAGGTTGTACGGAACCCTCGGTGCGCGAGTCCGACTCGCACTTGGCCAGTTTTTTTTTATTCCACTGCCATCGTCACGGAATGGTCATAAACGTAAAAGAAACTCTTTCTGCTAATGGTCATATTCACTATAAGTGAAGAAGCGGACTAGTAACCACTGGGCTATCTTATCACTACTCTAAAATGTATAATATTGGAAAATACACGGTCCTGTTGGCTTAGTTGTTAGTGACCCTGCCTTCTCAGTCAGAAGTCGCGGGTTCGATCCCCGTTCAGGGCCAACATTTGTGTGCATATGTCTGTTGGCTTCGTGTCTGGGTGTTTAATAATTAATGAAGTATGTCTATCAGTTATTTAGTAATAGTACAGGATCTGCCTAGTTTGGGACTGAATAACCGTGTGTAGGTGTATATTTTGAGTCCCACGATTAAAAAAAGAGGGAATTTTATTACTACACCGTCGTTTTGCCGATCAATATACAGAGATCTTAAGTCTTTGCTGAAATAGTTTCCCAACCAACAATTTAGAATTCAAGCCAAAACTGCATCATAAAGGGGCCGCCTGAATAAATATCTCGCAAAACATGTCAGAAATATTCGAGCTGCTGAATTCCGGCGGCAGAATCGAACCCGCGCTCAAAAATGTCAAGATTGTCAAGTCCGCCGCATCAAACGCTTCACGGGTGGGGGACGGCAAAAACTGACATTTTTCAAACGTCATGGCTCCTACTACGGGACCTCGCTCTGTTGTTACGAAAGCTAACAGTAGCGATATTAAAGAGAATAGTGAAAAATAAATCGTTACGATAAAATATTTGACGTCATTAGCAAAACAAATAAGTATACTATGCCAAGTCCTGTAGCTACTTTTAGTCATTACATATTTTGTAGAACGCCATGCAGTATTACCTACATTTGAAATTAAAAGAATGAAGGTTGCCGCTATAACAACAAATACTAAAAAACACAATGAAATAAATATTTAAGGATTCTCCCATACAACAGACATGATGTTTTTGCCGTTTTTATAGATAACTAGCAGCGCCCCGCGGTTCCCCCCGCGTAGTTCCCGTTCTCGTGGGAATTCGGGGATAAAATATAGCGTATGTGTTATTCTGATGTATAAGCTATATAACTGTAAAGTTTCATCAAAAGAGCAGTGATAGCCCGGACGGTTAAAGAGCCGGCCGAAAATCAGTGAGGCTCGGGTTCGAATCCTGGCATGTACCAATGAGTTTTTCAAAAACTTACGTACATATTTATCACTAGCTCGACGGTGAAGGAAAACATCGTGAGGAAACCCGCAGGTCTCAGAATTGATTCTGAGACATGTGTAAAAAGACCCGGTCCGGCGATAGGCTCACCACCTATCACGTCTAGGGGTCCAATATATCTCGTGAAATGTGGGTATATCCAGTAATGTTATGGAATACCTCTGCCTACCCCCTCGGGGATAAAAAAGGCGTGAGATTATATTATTATATATATTATTTCATCAAAATCTGTTCAGTAGTTTTTGCGTGAAAGAGGAACAAACATACATCCATACATTCATCCATACATACATAAATACAAACTTTCGCATTTATAATATTAGTAGGGTGGCACGGAACCCTTGGCCTGTTTTTAAATCAATTGTTGACACAGTTTTGTGGGACAATATATTTAGCATTAAGTACTTTGTGTGTGCTTATTAATAAAATAATAATAATAATAATTGTGTCTTATAATGCAAATTTTGATTGGTCTACAAAAAAAAGTTGTTACTTACTTACTGACAGACGAGAGAGACTTTATTTTATACTAGCTCCACTTATCATATAAACCGAAGCAAAACGAAGGCGGGTCGCTAGATCACTACAAACTTATCGACAGATACTCAAGATAGGCCCCCTCGCCATGCAGTGCTGGCATCCTAATTCCGTATGCTGCCCGCGCTTCAGGCGGGCGCTCTATTATTATTTCAATCAGAGATAATTGGACGGTTGTCGCCGTAAAAAGCCGCTGCAACGCCGATCGGTCGAGCTTCGCGGCGCGTTTGACTTTAGGCTACGTTCACATTATTCAATAGTGATGCAGCAAATGTGGATCTTTGTGAAAAAAAAATATTTTTCTTGAAAGCCTTAAGAACTGAAATTACAAAATATACACTTAATTTATATACTCTAAAATGGATCGAACCTGTTCTATAGCGTCAACAAGGATCAAGGATCACTAGTCACTGTTCTCATCACTACATAGTATCAACCAGAGTCGCTTTCTCTGTCTCTATATCCCTATGTATGCTAAAATCTTTAAAACTACGCAACGGATTTTGATGCGGTTTTTTTTAATAGATAGAGTGATTCTAGAGGAAGGTTTTAGTATAAGCATTGCACCCGAAATCGGGGCGGGTCGCTAGTTTATTAATACAAAATTAATAGTCAAAAATGTCGTATGTCAAATGATTTGATGATAAGTATGTAGTTGTACATAGAGCAGAAAAAAAGAGGGAAAATTAATCTATGTTTTAGGTACGTAATGAATATTTTAGGGAGACTAATACCTATTTAACTAGATCTATATCCATACTGATATGATAAAAGGAAAGCTTTTTTGTATGTATTGATTAGGCTCCGAAACTACTGGCTCAATTTTAAAAAATATTTTATAATGGAAAACTTTCCTACTTTTCTGAAAGTACTGCGGCTATAAACTTACGTGGGTGATAAACATGGAAAAGGGGATTAAGTAAATAAGATACTAACTAACTGATAGATTGATCAAAGCCACAGCTTGAACCGTATTTAAAAAAAAAAGGGGAAAATATGATCCTCATTTTTCAAACCAGTGAAAAAAAAATAAGAGAAATATTTTCCAATTACATAATACGTCTCGCATTTCCTTCAATAAAATATATCCTCAAATAGAGTCCCTATTCTGTACACAATCCAAACCATTTGAATCTGCAATCGTATCGAGCTTGGATCTTTTGAATAGACCTGCATAGGAAGTGTGCGTCTGAAGGTTCAATAATGACAGCACTCGTATTGGGAATAATTAGCTTTATTGTTACCAACAATTCGGTCTGAAGGCGAGTGTCTTCGAGTGCAGCGCCTCAATGATTGGAGCTTTAGTTGTGTTTGGGGTGTATTATGGCGATAATTTGCGTGTCTGGTTTGACGGTAATGGTTCCTCTTTTGAGATTTTATCTACTAGGTTTTACTAAATATTGAGTTTTTCTATTTATAATTAGCACTTCAACCATTTCAATATAATTTCCGGACTCTGTAGGTGTTTCATATATAAGCCTTCGCTGGTTTTTACAGGTCTTCGATTATCTTTAATAAAACTCTGCGTTATTATAAATTTAGATCTTTAAATAAATAAACATATGAAGTTGTTTTGTGTAAAATATACCTACCTAATATCAAGGATTTTTTACACTATAATGCGAAAGAATTTGCAGTTGCGCTTAGCATGCTCAAAAATACATTCAATTGTACGGATCAGTGACCAAAGTGAGTAAACGAATGGCTCATAAATCATTATTTGTGAAGTGAAGTTTCACTGGTTTTTATTGTTTTCCACCGAATTCGGTAGGGATATTTTAGCAAATTTTTCTCCCCCTACGCCGTCTTTAATCTAAGGCCGAGGCTCAACTATCACATAAACCTACAGACATGAGACCTCATCAATATGGAATTAACACCCGTCTCGTATCCATCAAAACCGCAAGCTGGAATAGCATTTTCATTGTGTGCAAATGTGATCAAAGACTCAACCTTCTGCAATCTAAAACCAACTTTATGACCGACACTTTGAAAGCCATTTCTCTTTGATAGACCAGCAGATTAATCCCGACGAATGCTAAATTAAAATTGAACTTTGTGTGACACGTTTAAGGTGTAAATTGGAAGAGCAAGTACAGTAAAGCGATATACACACGCCGACAAAGCGGTTGACAGCTAAAAAGTGATATCAATCATCCGAGACGGTGATGGACGACATGGCGTAGGGCGGGCGCAGACTGGACGTGACGTGACGTGTCGTGCGTGTGCTCTCGGCTTTACACATTGGACAAAACCACAGTATAAATGAGCACTAACAAAATTGATATTTTTTTGGTTATCAATAAAATATTTCTTTAAATAATATCTGAATGTGGATCATAAATAGGTATGACAATATATACCCAGAAATATTTTGAAATCTTTTTATGAGGAAATGTCAATATACTCGTAAATTCCATTTTTGAACGATTTCTTTAGAAATAATCACCTTAGTTTACAACTCTTTTACCCGCGGCTTCGCTCGCACACGTTTATTTCACCCCCTTGGGGGTTGAATTTTGCAAAATCCTTTCTTAGTGAATGCCTACACTGTATAAGCTATCTATGTTCAAAATTTTAAGTCTGTAGACCCAGCGGTTTAGGCTGTGCGTTGATGACGCACCAATAAGTCAGTAGCCCAGTCAGTGGTTTCATCATTTTATCACTTTACTTTACAATAAAATTTTATTTAAAAATTCAAAATGTAAAGAGGCAAGTTAAACGTTATTTCTTGTCGTATGTCCGTCGTTAACGTCTATCGTTAACTACACACAGATAACTTTACGACGTAAAGTTCAAGCTCATAAACTGTAAAGAAGCGTTAAAGTAAACGACTTTACTACAAATCATAAAAAAAGGCCAAGTTTTTTAGTCAATTAGGTACAAAGTGCCGCCGCTAGCGCCATGTGTCGACATATCGATAAAACTATCGATAAATCTGACTTTATGGAGAGCTTGAGATAAGACGCCATTGGCGGCGCGTAAAAGCATCAAGATTCTTTTCTCGATGGGAACCCGTCTTAATCTGGGATAGTTTACTTCAAGTGGAGTGGAGGAGTACCAAACATTGTTTTACATTACTTGCATAATAATTGTCCTATAGATCCTAGTCCTCGTGGAACTTTGTTTAAATTTTGTGGGACAAATATATAAGGGGATTGTGAGTGGCCGAGTCGGCAGAGGGTGACCTAGGTGTA
Organism: Ethmia dodecea; assembly: GCA_963855545.1. Classification (NCBI taxonomy): domain Eukaryota; kingdom Metazoa; phylum Arthropoda; class Insecta; order Lepidoptera; family Depressariidae; genus Ethmia; species Ethmia dodecea. Next base: position 889,558 of record OY979444.1, read on the forward strand.
CTTACATCGATCAGATCGGCGATGTATTGAAAAAAGCCAGATAAAGAGTACCCGAAACCGACGAGCATGTATGAAACGATTGATGGATAAGGCGCGAGAGGTGTGCCAGGATCGTAGCAGATGGCGGTCAATTGTCTCTGCCTACTACTTCAAGAAAAAGGTGTGCGCATATGTATGTATTTTGTGGGATAATAAAAAATTTTACGATTTGAAAACTTCCTCCATTTTTATAGTCTGTTAATAGCAACGTACCCGCTTTCTAATCCAGGATACTGATTCAGTGATTTCCCTTTAGGTAATATTGTAGTTTTTTTGTTAATTATTCTTATTATATGCCAGTATCGTAATTTTATTTTTCTACCAGATGTCATTCAAAACCTATATTTTATCCGTTAAAGTACGATTGTGTAACAAACGTCCGAACATCTAAACAACTGTAGGGTAGCATATATTTAAAAAACACCTACCTACATCTATATTTGTCTTACATTTGTTTACTCAACGTATTGTCTCATCAAACACAGAGCCCAACGAACACAACACTATCCTAAGAAAACATTCAACATAACCAAAACTCTATGGAAAAAAAACGCCCCTAAAAAATAACGCATTAAAACCTCTTTTCGTCTGTCGTTCGAAAGTGTTTGAATTTCGAAGGCGCGTTCAAATCATAGGCGAAAAACAAACAGTAGCCGGCCACCCGCGGATTTTTAAAATGTCGATATCGAGTGTTAACTATGTAAACACGATTAACTCGCGCGAGTCTCGTTCCGATCATCGATCATACGAAACAGTACTTCGTCGAGTGTTTGCGTTAGCAATTGGATAGTGTTGTGATCTAACAATTCTTTTTCATATCGATAGAATTTTTATAATTCCTTCTAATATTAAAAATGTGAAATTAACTCTTATGAGCATTTCGCCGTGAGAAATATGTACTAGTAAGTTGCATCTTAAAAAAACATCTACTTAAATAGTTAGCTCTGTGCAGCTTAGCAGTCATTCAGAATGTGTATTTCTGAGTTAAACAAAACCTAATATTTATGTGTGACTCTTTTCATATGTATCTAGTTTTTCATGAAGTTGTAACTAGTTAGACGGTGAAGAAAAACATCGCAGCTTCCAAAATTAGTTCTGAGGATTGTGAAACAGCACCCCGGTCCGGCGATTGTCTCACCACCTGTCACGTTTAGGAGTCATAAAAATATATTGGTGAAAAGTGAGTAATGCGACTCCTTCACTATCACTACAAAGTATAAAACGAAGTCGATTCCAGCTGTCTGTCCATAAGTATGCTTAGATCTGTAAAACTACGCAACGGATTTTGATGCGTTTTTTTAATAGATAGAGTGATTCAAAAGGAAGGTTTATTTATTTATTTATTTATATAATCCGAAGCAAAGTGAGGGCGGGTCTCTAGTCAGGAATAAAGTCATGAGCATAACAAATAAAATTATCCATCTCTGAGCTTATGTGGTATAAGGATGCAAATTTTAAAAAATATCGATATCTTCCACAATCAGCGCATCACTAACCTGTCTACTCTAGCGACGCTGTACAATTATCCCGTTGCACTCAGCCTGTTTGCTCAGCAGCCAAACAAAACACTCGCCGCGCTACCGTGACGGTCGAGTGGCTAGCGCGAGTACTCGCCTCTAGTGTAAACAAAGCATCGAAATTCTGACATCGTATTCTTCAGGTGAAGATAAGTGGGCAAAGTTAAGGCTTTATCTACTAGTTTTGAAATTGTTTTAACAACTACGAGTATAAGGTAATGCGTTTTTTGATCAATATGACCACTACACGCCACACATCTTTTATGAACCGTCGATACGCCGATACTTACTTATACTAAAATAGCTTGCACCATGGTAATGCTATCTTTTTCAACCGGTACAAAATAATAGTAGATTATACACCAGAGGGATAAAGCACTGTTTTATGTCACGGGCGCGACATTGAATCCTGAACGTAACGAAGGACTCCCAGTTTTACTCCCGAGCGCAACTGAGTCCTGAGTGCAGTGAGGGATTCAAGCGCCCTTGACAAAAACAGTTTTATTCCCGAGGTATATACTCTACTTTTCTCACCTTATGCTAGACAATAAAATGCAATTGCATGGTAGCAGATTATTGACAATGCCTATGGCATCTAGTTTAATAGACTCTGGAGTCAAAGTACTTTCATCACTCGTCATTTTCGATATTCTTCTTGAAATGTAGAGCTATAAAATGGATACAGCAACTTGTTTCTGCCGGCGTGGCCTACTTGATTTAACAAATAAAGATCTTGCGAATCTGAAATATATTTTCAAGTCAGTAATACTAATAATAAACTAATATATAATATAATAATAATACTAATCTACTACCATGAAATTGCATTTTATTGTCTCGCATAAGGTGAGAAAAGTAGACTATAATTATACCTCGGGAATAACACTGTTTTTGTCTTGGGTGCTTGAATCCCTCACTGCACTCAGGACTCAGTTGCGCTCGGGAGTAAAACTGGGAGTCCTTCGTTACGTTCAGGATTCACCGTCGCGCCCGTGACATAAAACAGTGCTTTATCCCATTGGTGTACAATCTGCTATTATCTCTGCTTTAGGGCTATATTATAATAGTAACACGCAGGTCCCATAATTAATTCTGAGACATGTGTAAAAGACCCGGTCCGGCGATGGGCTCACTAATTCAGTAATTTCCCTATTACGTTTAGGGGTCCAAAGAATATCTCGTGAAAAGTGGGTACATCCAGAAATGCCATACCTCTGCCTACCCCCTCGGGATACTAGGCGTGAGATTTTTTAATTATTGAGCAATATTAAAAAAACCTTTAATACCTATTGATTAATTGTACGTAGGTATTTTCTATGGATACTAAACTTTCCATTTCCTAAGATATTCTGTGAGTTCAATACTATAATTATAGACTACTCAATAACTATAATAAATCAACGAGAACGTATTTGCGTCATACAAATCAGCTCTTTGTTCTATAAGGAGCTCCACCTCAATTCACATTTATCTGCGTCTGAACAATAAATAAGGTAATCGTCTGCGCAGACCAATCATTATACCGATCATCGTATTAATATGCCGCATTTATTTCCACTATATTGGAGTAAAAACATGATGCAAAAAAATCTTAGGTTCTTACCACAGTGAAATAAGATTTGGAGTAACAGGGTGATACCTATAATGTATTTTTTCAACTTCGTGTACTTCGTACTTGTAGCGACACTACAAATAGAACGCGCCAAGAGACGGTTGAGTTCTAAACCGCGCTGTCGAGGTTTTCTCATGAGTTTGTATAAATACAACAGTCAAACATCAACCTTTCCACCACGGTCCCCAGGTACGATCATATCACCTGGCGGAAGATGAAGGAGCATTCCACCTCCGCTCCTACATATACCTACCAAGAAAAATGTATATATATCGAACCTAATGCATAAAGGCATCTAACAGTCAACCATCAGACTAAACAGAAATAACTCGGTGGAATCAGACGAAAACAAAAATTGTAAAATTTCTTACTCATAGTAAAAGTTTGACATGTTACATTTAACTATATTTTTTTATACAATAAATACTTATATAAAATAATATATGGACCGATACTGAATATTTTGAATGTTCACACGAGTAGACACCTTCTCAACATTTATGTGAGACTCAAATGTATCATACCAAATTTAAAAAAAAAAAAACATTCTAAAAGTTATAGAAATATATTCGAAGATTTAATTGAGATAAAAAGCATTATTATGGTTCAATTCGTAATAATTTATTTATTTACCATTTACTTTCACTTTTTACACAAAAACGTTGTATGTTACTACAACGTTTGTAGTAATAACTTTAGATGTTACAAACGGGTTCATATTGATTACCATTATCATCAGACTCGACATAAATTGGGACAAACAAAACAGTGACGACTATCACAGTTGCAGTTGCTTTCTGCAATTGTATGTTACTACAACGTTTGTGGTACCTAATAACTTTCTGCAACTGTAATAGTCGTCACTGTTTTGTTTGTCCCAATTATGTCGACTCTGATGATAATGGTAATCAATACGACTCCGTTTGTAACATCTAAAGTACGTCATGTTATGAAACTTTGAAGCATACTAAAATATAGTAAAAAGGCAATTTCTTTGTTAAAGCGGTCGATTGAAGATTAGTGCAAATGCATTATCATCGATCAAAGTCAATACAAGACATTTATCAAAAACCACCTCGTACAGAAAAGCCGGTGAAACGAGCCTTATCAATTATGAGCCTCAAACAATCGCCTCAACCCTGTTATTGGCGGTTTCGATCAACCATTAGCCCGACAAATAACGACATAATGACCAAGATAACCCATTAAATTGTGCCCTTGTATTATCCTTAATACGTATGGGGAACCCATTTTTGGTCGGATAATTGTGCAAAGGAATTAACGTTTTGGAACGTATGATTTGCCTGATAACACCGCTGGCGAATTTCGTCATGCTTTACGGCCCTGCAGATGTCAGATATGAGTTTTTGTAATTATTTTTATCATTCATCAAGTCCTGTTTATTTATGTCTTTATTTTTATAGTTTGCGAATTTCGCAGACCGTGTCAACACGTTTCGAAAAAGCCGCTATCTTTATGAGAATCGTACGAATTTAAGTTCTTATATCAAATTCAAGTCATCTTTTTATTTTTTGACGTAATAACGTCTTAAGCGCATCACACACGGTGAAGATAATATAAAATATATATTATCTTAGAGCATATTTTAGAATATCGCTCACCATACAAATCCTATGAACCATCACACACGACGAAGTTAATATATATTTTATCTTCAGTACGTTTATACGCAAATATGGAAATATATATTTCGTATCTTAAGATAAAATATTATAGCATCTGCACCGTGTGTGACGCGCTAAATAAATCCGAGACGAGCCAAGCGTGCAAGTGAGAGCGCGAAACAAGCGATAGAGAGGCACGATCGACCTAAGCGTTCGGCTTGTGACGCATCTATCTCTCTTCCACTCCAGTATGCAATTTTTCATCAATGTTTTCTTCTGACGTTATCGCGTAAAAATATCCTCCGTATACCGACTATATAGACAACAAATTTTTGGTTCTATAGTAACTGTCTATAGTAACAACCCCCCTCGCCAAGTTGCATTGCACAATCTAATCGAATGTTCTTTTAGATTGACATGTATGGGATTGACATAGCGTTAGCGCTCATTGGCAAGTGCTTATGTCAATCCCATACTTGTCAATCTAAAAGAACATTCGATTAGATTGTACAATGCCACTTCGCTAGGGGGGCAGGAAAGAAAGAGTTTTGTAGACTTGCAAGTTGTCGCGTGATCTGTTTGTTACATCACAAATCCTCAAAACTGTATTCAGCAAAGAAATTAAAATAAAATAAGGCATAGAGGGGACAAATCAAAGAAAATTTTAAGTCAAAAGTTATTCCAAGTGGAATAAGTCTAGTACAACTTCGATCGAATGACAGCTCGCGTTCATACTAACTGACATAACAAGGACATGAAGCTTAGGCTTCAAAGTTTTGTATGAAAATATTTCCAATGCCCCCTCTATGCCCTATTATATTTAAATCTCTTTGGTATTCAGTAATAAAAAAATACATGCTATAACAAAAATTGATTTGCAGAAAAAAACTCGCACCGACAAGGCCATTCCCTTTCATAATAACGTCAGAATAATCACAAAGCATCTCCTGTAATGAGTAGCCGTGCTGTGGTTTTCGTATTAAATTATATGGTGAGACCGCCCGGAGGTCTGTCTGTCCGTCGGTCCGTTTATTGCCTACTTTGTTTGGTTTTTTATACCGACTCAGTGTAATGAGTATCTGATTGATGTCTGCTCTTAACATGTATAATCATTGGCTTCAGGTGTAGGCGTACTTCACAATGATTATTTGCTGTTTGATCAATCATTTCCTCGTAATTTGAGTGTAAAATCTTTGTAAATGTTGTTAAAATAAAATTTATTTAAGTTATTAAAATGTTTTTGGATGTGTGAGTGGCGCGAGACATCTATAATGTTTAGCATTGATGTGGCTAATGTTGATAAGCTATATTTGTACTAGTTGGATTTATGGTCTGTTGGCTCTGTTAGTAGTGACCCTGCCTTCTGAGTCGGAGGCTGCGGGTTCGATCCCCGCTCGGGGTCAACATTTGTGTGCATGAACATGTCTGTTGGCTTCGTGTCTAGACGTTTAATATTTATTTAAGTATGTTTATTAGTAGTTTAGTACCCATATTCTAGGCCCTGCCTAGTTTGGGACTAAATAACATTGTGTGACTTGTGAATAAAAAAAATTTAAAAAAACATTTTTTATTTATTCTAAAAAACCGTAAAGTACAAATAAAGATCTGTTTCACAGTCAAAAATATTGTATACCATCGAAATAAGTTAAAATCATTCCATTTTAATCAGTTGCTTGTTTTTCTACATCATTTCTAGTGTTCTGACCGGTTTTCTCTTCTCGGAGATCTCTTCGTAATGTACAGAACAATCTGGAACAACATCACAGAAATCCCTCAATGTTGATTGCGATTAGCCTTTCTTGAAGTTAAATCATTTTCCATCTAGTTAAAGGAAATCGAGAAAATATGGTAAGGCTGTGCCGCTTTTTTGCTCGACTTGGCGGGGGCACTGCTGTGCCCCCCGATAAGACATACAATTTAAACATGATTAAATACGCCTTGTTAATTAAAATGGTTAACGTCTACCATTAAAGATCACAGTGCATCAATAGTTATAATGTGTCATGGTATCAGGCATTACTGGGACCACTCAACAAATTCAATAATTAATGAACTTTTGTAACCTAGCCGTTGCCTTTCGTTTTATAATATTGGGACTTGATCAAAGAAATTGCCGTTTCAGTTTTCAATTTCTGTAATTTGGTAAAAGACAGAGGAATACAAGCACTTTTTGATATAAAAAGAAAAGCTAGAAAAGAGTTTATGTGAAATTAGGTTCCGAGATTCGATACTTATATTAGTTTTATTGTTTAGAGCTCTTCTTTAAATATTAAGAAGCTAACGTTGATTTTCTCTAACATACAAACACTATTTTGTTAAATTCAGATGTTGCAGTCCCGAAACAATTTTCTGCTTCTTAAAAATCTGTCACTAAAACGGCAATTTCATAGATAAGGCCAAAATATTACCATAGTTTGTGTCCGAGATGTACCTGAGCGTAAGGAAGTAGCCGATCTCGACGAGGCTGAGGAAGGAAAAGCCGAGGAACAAGCCGAGAAGACCGCCGCAGTTAGCCAAGAAGTCAGTCAGTCCGAACAACTCCGAGCGACGCATCGACACGAACCGCGGCTCCTTGAAGTATATCTCGACCTTTGAATAGATGTTTCTGTTAAAGAATAAGAGTCTCTATTAAATATATATGAAATGGTGAATAAAAATTCCTAAATAGTGGAAAAAGGGCAGATGAACGATAACGTTCCCAAGAACAGTAATTGTGGACTTCCAAGCAGCAGTATAATATATATATATATATATATATATATATATATATATATATATATATATATATAATATATATAATCTCACGCCTTTTATCCCCGAGGGGGTAGGCAGAGGTATTCCATTACTGGATAAACCCACATTTCACGAGATATATTGGACCCCTAAACGTGATAGGTGGTGAGCCCATCGCCGGACCGGGTCTTTTTACACATGTCTCAGAATTAATTCTGAGACCTGCGGGTTTCCTGACGATGTTTTCCTTCACCGTCAAGCTAGTGATAAATATGATATATATAAAATGTCCTGTTAGACTAAAATTTTAGGGGACATATTACTAGAATGTTAGAACGCGAGCACAGTTAAAAAGAGATGCTGCTATATGCTTTGTCTAAAGCTTTTAAACAAATATCTTACTTAGACATTCTGTCTTTTTGAACACGAAATAAATAAACGAAAAAGATATATTTTGCTATTTCTCATGTAAGTCAATGTTTTGTTAACTACAATATTATTCGGTTTGAGGAAATATCTTTTTTTATACTATATGGGGCAAACGAGCAAACGCTTTACCTGATTTAATTTAAGATCTTGTTTTTAATAATTATTATACTTACGACTCAAACTCCGACATGCTAAAATTAAACAGCTTTTCATAGGTACGGATGTACGCTTTGAACTCGAAGTTGGTCTTCAAGATTTCCGCGTCATAACTCACGCTGTAACATGATGGAAGACATCGACAAGCCTCGACGTCTGCACCTAACTCTGCTTTCAACTCTTGTATTGTCATTTCATCTACAAATTTCAAAATTAAGTAAACCACATAAGCAGGTTAATTGTTATTAAAGAAAAACAGTAGTAGCGGAATCAAAGGTATTGGCTCTGCTACAGACTCATTTTATCGCCTGCATTTAATAGAAAGAAAGAAATAAAATAAATAAAGATAAATTTTATTGTATTACTTAGTAACATAGGTTAAGACAAGTACTAACATGTAACAGATTAACTTTGTCTGCAATAAAAAATTTAATTCTAGGATAGACAGAAATTCAATTCTTTGGTATTTTAAAATGCCTTAAACAGCTGATTTTCATCAAACTGAAACAGTGTCAAATTTCAAAAACCTTTCTGTAGTAAGGCCGTAATTTTTATTTAGTCTTAGCTTACCGTGAGCAGAGGACACGCAGTCTCTGTGAATAGCACTACAAATTTGAGTGCTATCATTATCTGGCAAAGAATAATAAAAAACGGTGAATTTAAAACATCGGTTCGGTTAAAAATTATACAAGGGACGATGATACATACGAGGCATATCAAACCACACACAACCGCATTTTTCAAAAGTGTAGTTGGATAGACACTCCAATCTACAGTTGTTGGGTGTATAAATACGAAAGTATTTGAGCGGTCGGTCTTCAGGAAAATAGCACTGACGCCTGAAAGGAAAAAACTAAATTTGACTCTTCAATCTTTAGATACAACGCCTTTCAATGTAAAGGTAGTATAATTCTTTTTAGTGTCTTTCAATATATATTTTTACATAAATTAAAACATCATCCAGAGAGGAACCATGTAAAACAGTGGCCAGTGAAGTTAGTGAATACTGATCGAATTTCATTTTAGATAGCTATATGCTGATTTTGAGAGCCTTTGGACCCAACGGTCCCATGTGAATTTCACAAATGTATAGCTTTCGTTGTGGTCTGCATATTTACACGGCTTGAGCTGTTCAGCCAACGTAGCCATTGCAGCAGCGCACTATGTCTGTACTGTTGTGGAATGGAGCCAATGTGTCCGCACATGTGGCAGGCCACAACAGCAACCTGCCATGTTTCGATGGGCCAACAACAAACCGTTAAATATTTTTATTATGTATCGGTATCTAGTGGTATCCTAAGGTGTGAGATTTTGAAGATTGTCTTAACTGTAGCGACAATACATACAACGCGCCAATGGACGGCCGAGTTTTCAACTGCGCTATCAAAGTTTTCTAATGAGTTTGTATAAATGCAACTGTCCAACATCAACCGTAGGACCGCGGTCCCAGGGCACGATCACCTCGCATAAAGGAAGATCTTCCCTTTTCACGATGGTGGAGCATTCCACCTCCACTCCTCTATATCTATCTAAATAAAAATGAATCCCTTTTTCCCTTGGTCACGGCATCACGCGTTAATGGCAGAACCGATTTGGCTGAAAGTTGGTGGGGAGGTAGCTTAGAACCAGGAGACGGACATAGGATACTTTTTATTCCGATATTCCTACGGGAACGGGAACTACGCGGGTGAAACCGCGGGGCGCTGCTAGTAACTAATAATGATGAACAGATTTATTCAGTTTTAAAGAAAATTAAATAAGTAGGTGAGTTTCAACAAACTTAAAGACTAAGTGAACTGAATGAATAAATAGCACTGGTTACATTACTTACACTTCTGGGGTGTAATCCTTCAAGGTGTCAGAGGTTGTGAGCATGTTGAATTTCAGAGCTAGCGAGGACACCTGACCTGGCAAGGCTGCGTAATAGTACAGAGAATCTTGAGGCATATCTGCTGGATGCTGCACATATATCTGCGGATCATTTGTTACCATAGATTCCAATTAAAACATGCAAATGAATCCCCAGTTCATCATTAGGAACAACATGTTTGTGTAGATTTTCGAGCTTCTTATCCAACAGGTGTCAAAGGCTTACTAAGGCTCCTCTGTCTCTCCGGTCGTTTGTCCGTCCGTCTGTCATAGGTCTGTATTTTTTGGACCGTAACTAGTAACTTCTTGATATTTTGTCGAGTGTCCACTTTATCATAAAATGTTAAAAGGGTTTTTCGAGCGACCGTTGTCTTGGAAGAAGGCCCTGGAAGCGTTATGAACTCAATGCCTCGAAAACATGGTTAGATGCTACACTAATCATAAGGAGAAGTGAAAGAAGGTAGGATAGGAACTTGATCACCGAGTGGGAAAGTGTTTAAAAAAAAATACGCAATCATGAATCAGGATTACCTAGAAGATTCATTATTATAATGGAAATCAGGTTTCCTGTGGACATTCAGAATTATATAGTAATAGTTGTTTACAAAAATAAAGTACATTTATACCTTATATCCTTTGTTTAATGCGTTACACAATTCATCTTGATCTCGTGGATCTTTCTTTAGTATTAATTCTAAATCTGGAGTGGCGCCATTTTCCTGGAATAATATTTCACTTTTTAATTTAAGCTTAACTATGTTTTCCCATGACTCCGTGTGCATTCCTGAATAAAAAGTATCTTCCTGTAGTTCAAGTCTCTCCAACAATCTTGGTACAAAAAATCACGATCATTGCAAAAAGTCGCTATCCGTTGCTTTTTTAATGCATGAAGGAACCCACCAAAAAACTCTATTCCATTTATAATACTGGGATTACTTACCCTTCCCCGCTTTGGATAGGGATGAGGAACAAAATTCGTGTAGCCTTCTGTCACAGACCAATTTTGACTGGCTTCACTAGTGTTTAAATAAATATAATCCTGTTGTATGCTGCAAAAATAATTGATAACATTTTACACATGCTTCACTAAGAACTATGGCTATAGCTTTGCATGCTCCTCTTTTATGTGTGAGGAATAGAAAACATGACTATGTAACTTGTAGTTGGTAATGTATTGAATATTTAAATGAATAATGTATAGAGGAGTTTTTGTCCCGCTTCTTTTCGAGGTAAATTTTTTCATTTCAAAGCGGGATTGACGAATTCTACTGATAGGCCAATTACGGTATTTGATGATAATCCTGTTAATACTTTTCTGTGCGAAATATTTCGTTGGCAGCCACAGCGTTGAAGTTATAGCAGACCCCTTCACTGGTCAAAACGCTTTTGAAGTTCGATTCGCAAGTAGTATCGCCATTTTGCCATAGGCATAATAAAATGAAATCTTCTACTTTTGGAGCAGCCTGCAAACACAATGAAAACTTTTTACTTTTTGTCTAAACCTTTCATTTATATCTATCAACCGTCATATCCAGATTCACTGGCTTTTGCACATAATATCATCCTTCACACAATCCATCCATATTTTCTTTGATCCACTCCTCTGCCTAAAAACTTTTACATTCATATTATGACCTAGTCTTAGAACATAACCCTCATATTAATACAACAAAAGAATATTTTCATATTTTACAAAAACATTTACTTAGGTAAGTACCCACTACATTTTAACTTTCGTTTCTAAACAGTGTTTTGGTACTCTATTTTTTTGTGATAAATGTAACAATGCATTTATTAGACTCCTAGCTTACTAGCTTCTTAAAAGAGTGCCAACATTAAAGTAGTTTGAATTTTTAAAGATTTTATTTTATTTTCATTGGGCTTTTCACCTAAACCTAACCTAGAAAACTCAGATGAAGTCAACAATGGAACAAGATCAACCAAAAGAGGCCTACTCATGACAGATGCTGTACTGATGCAGGCATGGAATTTCAAGTCTAGGTTGAGCGCATTATAAAAGATGTTGCGAAACTATAATATTATACTAAATAACAACAGAGAGTACCTACCTCAAAGATATTGTCAATGGTAGAAGAATTAGCAAAAAATTGTATTGGTATATCTGGTAGTCTTTCATCACTACATACAAGCGATATATCGTGTAGCTTCAACGCTAATTGTTCTAATTCTTTGCTGAAAATTTTAACTCTATCAAAACATTTTATTAAACAAATGAAACTAAGCAATAAGAGGTACCTACTTAAATCAAGTATTTCTAAACCGTGCTTCACTTAAAGGTTTACTTAACTATTTTTTATAAGTCTTCTGTCTTTATAAGATATCTTTATAAGATTAATACTGCTCTGAGTCACTCATCACAAAATCTCTGAACCGTCCAGAAACTTTAAATTAGGAAAATGGTCTCCTTTCACGAAATAGACATCTGCCAAGAAGTGTTATTTTATAAACATAGTTTAATGATAACACTTTAATGATTTTATTTATTTACTTATAGAAAAACCATGAACCGAAAAACTATGTACGTACTTATTCGTTTTTTGGACCGATAATGTAAGTGTAATGTAAATAAGTATTTTAAACTTCTGCAAACTGTCTTTCAAGTTTTGTACGAGCTTTACTTAAAAATACCTAACGGAATACTCAACCATTTTTTTACATGCTGAACTTTAAACCAATGAACAGAACATACTTTTCTAATAGGTTGTTAATGTTTTTTCAAAAGTAAACTTACGTTAAACAGCCGGCCGAAAATCAGTGTGGCTCGGGTTCGAATCCTGGAATGTACCAATAAGTTTTTCAAAAACTTACGTACACATTTATCACTAGCTCGACGGTGAAGGAAAACATCGTGAGGAAACCCGCAGGTCTCAGAATTAATTCTGAGACATGTGTAAATAGACCCGGTCCGGCGATGGGCTCATCACCTATCACGTTTAGGGGTCCAATGTATCTCGTGAAATGTGGGTATATCCAGTAATGGAATACCTCTGCCTACCCCCTCGGGGATGATAGGCGTGAGATTTTTTTTTTAAACTTACGTTTCATTTGCATTTTCATATAACTTCTTATATCTGAAGTATTCTCTGGAGTAATTAAACTTTGTTGCCATGCTTTTAATTTGAGGACAGATTGTTATTGATGGAAAAGGCACCTGAAAGTATTGTCAAAGTTAGAGCTTCTAATTTTGTATCTGAAAATGGAGCTCTAAGCTATTTGTACGTATCTCCTTTTAATATTAATGATGGGCATACTCTTGACCTCAGACTAGCCCTCACGGAACAGGATCACACTGGTTAAGCAAATTTGAACTTATAGGCATTATATCGCGAGCACTTTTGGGTTTTGGCTCTTTGGTCCTGGTTTATGTATCTATGCTTAACGTTAACGTTAACACCATCTCCAAAATCAACAATCATAAAAAAAAATAACAACATCTCCAAATTCCTTCCTCATGTGTAAGGAAACGCTCAGAAGGGGGCTGTGAATGGAAGACGAGGATCTAGAAAAGTTTAAGGGCAAAAAGATGTGGGGATTAGTCACCTTGCCTACTGGTACCATTTGTTCGCTGAAGCTGACGATGACTGGACTGGTTTGCCATTTAATCCAAACATTCCGAATAAGAAGGAAACATAGCGCCATACTCAACAAAAACGTCAGTAGCCAGAATATTCTGAAAAATTTTAGCTGGTTTTGACTATAGAAGATTACGTACTACATTACAACAAATAAAAATATATTTCATCATTTGCAAGACCGTTCATATGATACCCTACTTGATCTATTTCGACTTCAAATTTATTTTCAATAAAGATGAGCAAAACATTTCTTAAAACTAGAAACTATATTATTATAACACCTACATTGAATTCCTATTCATTGCAAATAAATATTTCATTTCATTTATGGAAGTGCTTGCTTATGTTGTTATGTATGGAAAGACCCTAAGTTCAGCTGTGGGCTGTTACAGGTTGATGAAGATGATAATATTTTTCGCCCTGGGTTATTCTTAATAAGAATCAGGCGGACCATGAATCTCATCTACTGCGGATTTCGAATGTTGTGTCCGATATCTAATTCCCCGAAGCTCGAGCGTCTGTATTTCCGATACGAATCTTATCCTGCTGGAAAGTATGAATGAGCCTTAAAATACTAACTTCTCCACAACGCTCCGACCCTTTTCGGCAATGTATCTGAGGCCGTGAAGTGTGCTATTCCTTGCGTAGTCCATCAGGAGGTCCATTACCAGTACCTTTTGGCGTGTCCGCCGCTGCTTCCTCCAAAAAACCTCTCCGTATATCTTTGGTTCTTCCATTTTGATTCTGTAGATATCAATGTTTAATAACTATCATGCCATCAATCTGTCTGATGATTGATGATTTAATGTCTGGGTGTATTTGCAGGGATATTATTATTGTTGCTTGTATCTGTAACTGACAATATTTACTTTTGTATTTGCTTACATAGAACTTTTTTTGACACACAATCCGTGTGTGTTAAGTGGTAACAACTGAACACAAACAGTTTCTATGTCTGCGTTGGTTATCTTAAATTTATTTTTAAAAGGAAACACAAAAGTGTCTACCAAACGTTGCGCAATACCTAATCGAAAAGAACAGTTTCAAAAAGCTGACTTTTATTCAACCATCGGATGCAGATCATAACGGTGACGATATACGTCATAAAATTTGAGATACTTTGAATTGAGATACTTTGAAATGTGTATATAACATCATATCCTATGTAATATATAAAACAATGTCGAAACTTGAAATTAAAATAGTGTGAATGTAGATATGCCAATAAAAAATTTTAACTGGAACTGTTTTATTTACTATTAATTTGTGGATTATTGCAAAGCTTTACATGTTTAATTGTAATTAAAGTAATACAACCACATTTCCAAAATACATCGCAGACAGATGAGTTTACGGCAATTCCAAGTTTCTTTTATATTCAACTAGCGACCCGCCCCGGCTTCGCACGGGTGCAATGTTAACACTAAAACCTTTCTCTTGAATCACTCTATCTATTAAAAAAACCGTATCAAAATCCGTTGCGTAGTTTTAAAGATTTAAGCATACAAAGGGACATAGGGACATGGGGATATAGGGACAAAGAAAGCAACTTTGTTTTATACTATGTAGTGATAGTGATTTGGCTAGCAAGATTCATGACGATGTACGTTATTTGAGAGTATTTGTATAAAAAGAAAGCAAGAACTACTACCAGAATGTTCTTCTTTAGATGCAGTGATTACAGCTGAGGGAATCGAAGTAGAATCTCAACGGGTCACGGTTTTTGACAGATACAGCGTAGATGACAATAGCTAAAGCACAAAGTTATATTCACAGATGTTTTTGCCACTTTCCTAATGATTATTACCAAAGAAAACAAAATCAAACGCACAGACACTGATCTATTTTGAGATAATTACACCACAGTTGCACTAAAACCGCGCCGCGACACGCTTATCTAGGACACTGTACGCCACTAGCGAAGCACACATGAGATTATTCTCATCCGATTATTCGGATTTATAAATAAGAACGTCTATTTTGTTGCTTGTAGTCTGTAACATTTATTCGCGTGAAGACCACACTTCGAGAGATTTATATTTTTAGTACTTTATTCTTAGTCAGTCTGGTTACAATTACGCGTCGTAATAGCTTCTGTATTGTTATCATGTACCCGCAGAAAACCGCTGCTTGAACGGATATCGGATTCGATTTCTAAAAAAATGCTATTTAAATTTTTAAGAACTACCTACCATTTTCAAGTCCTAAAAATATGTTTTCGGTCACAAAAAATCATTTATATCAAAAATAAGTAAACATGTACTAAAAATGCATTCTAATCAAATGCTTGTTTTAAATACTTCATTTTTAATATTCTGATCGGCCTTTTCTTCTTAAAGATCTGAAGAGTCCTTTACAAAGGTTTTGAATTAAATTGTCTTTGGATGTGTGCGTGGCGCTGCTTGGGAGAGATCTATATAGGTAATATATATAATAATATGTTTAGCATGGTGATCTGATCTCCTCCCATGGTGACAGGGCGGCGGAGGCTAGATCAGCATGGTCGACCCTCAGCGCGGGCGCAGCGTTCCCAGAATACCCTGAGGTTCTGTGCTGTGGGATGGCGAAGGGGTGCGGCAGCTTCAGGAGCTGTTGTTAGGGAATGCTGCGGGAGCCGACCTGGCTAGATTGCGAGCGGTGTCGCAACCGGAGTCCGGGGCGTGGTTACATGCGTTGCCTTCGCCTCACCTGGGCACCTTGCTGGACGACGACTCGCTCCGCGTGGCGGTGGCTCTCCGCCTGGGCTGTAAGGTGTGTGAACGTCATGTATGCACCTGCGGATCCATGGTGGAGGCCGATGGTCATCACGGGTTGAGTTGTCGGCGGTCTACAGGGAGGTTTCCACGCCACCACACGCCCTAAACGACATTGTTCGCAGAGCCCTAGCATCGGCTAACGTCCTGTGCGTTCTTGAGCCCCCGGGCTTATGTCGGTCAGATGGCAAGAGGCCAAGATGGCCAGACGGTCTAACTCTAGTGCCATGGAAAAACGGCAAGTGCGTAGTGTGGGACGCAACGTGCGTCAGCACTGTGGCCGCCAGCCCCTTGAGTCGTACCACTGCCGCCCCATCGGCCGCCGCAGAAGACGCCGGCCTTAAAAAAAGGAAAAAATATGTCGCAATGGAACCACAGTACATTTTTGTGCCGATTGCGGTCGAGACAATGGGCAGTTGGGGCAACGAGGCTAAATGCTTTTTTAAAGAAATAGGGAAAAGGCTTGTCGAAAAAAGCGGTGACTCCCGTGCCGGACGTTCCTGGTGCAGAGGCTGGCCATCGAAATCCAGCGCGGAAACGCGGCGAGCGTGATGGGCACCTTTGCACCGGGCACGATTAGGGGCGGGTTATTTAACTAAGTTTTTTTTTATTTATTTTTTTTCTTCTCAATGTTATATTTATTATTATATAATTTACATACTTACATCTAATATTTAAATCTATTTAAGTTGTTATTATACATAGTCTTTAGATTTATATATTTATTGTCAATTGTAATTAGATTTAATTAAAGAAATAGTTTATCCAATAAAGAATATAAGAACATACTTATACCATAATATATATTCGTCGTTATCCACGAAATATGTTTAGCATTGATGTCATGCATGATGCATGATGACAAATGTTTTATTTAGTTGTTTTATCATCATCATCATAAGCCTATAGCAGTCCACTGCTGAACATATGCCTCTCCAATTGCACGCCATTGACCTCCATTCTCGGCAACTCTCATCCTAGAGTGTTGTTTTATACAAGGTTTTATATTGATCGACTTTGTTGTACCTGCTAGTTGGATTTTGCGATCGTTTTTCTAAAAATCTGCCTACCCCCTCGGGGATAAAAGGCGTGAGATTATATTATTATATTACTTTCTAAAAAAGAGACAAGTACAAACAAAAATCTGTTTAACATTCAAAAATATAATTATTCCATCGAAATAGATTAAAAATATTACATTTTAATCAGTTGCTTGATATTCTATTCTCCAATTTGATCTGAACGGGTTTCTGTTGTCGAAGATCTCTTCGTAATGTGCAAAATAATCTGGAAAAATACCACAAAAATATCTTTAACTTAAATCCTTTAACTTAAATCCTGTTCCATCAAGTAAACTGAAAAACATAAGTAACTACGTCTTTTTCACTAAAATGGTCATAGCCTACCATAAAAGTTCAAAGAATGTCAAGGTCTAATGCGTCATGAATACAGAAATTACTAGAACCATTTATCAAATTCAATAATTAATAAAACTTTGTAACCTCGGCGTGTCGCCTTCATTTATTTTATAATATTGGGACCTTATCAATGAAATTGCCGATTGTGTTTTTTATTTGAAAGAAAGAAAGAAGAAAAAAGCAAACTTCTGTAGTATTGTGATTAACCCGAATATTTATAATGTCGCTAAAGGTATTCAAGCACAAAAAGTGTTTTTTTTAAGTGAAGTGCTTGATAAAAAAGCTAGAAAAGAGTTCAACCTATGTGTTGCCTGATTCAATACTCAGTTTTTTTTATTCTTAAACAGCATTTCTTAATTTTTCAAAAAGAGTGTTTCTTATTAAATGTAATTATTTTGTCTAATAAAGACACGTTACATTTGGATGTTGGTAACCCAAAAACTTAAAAAAAAAGGTTACTATGAAATACTTCTACTATTCTACGGCAAAACTGCAATTTTAAAGACATTTAATATTACCGTCGCCTGTGTTCAAGATGTACCTGAGTGTAAGGAAGTAGCCGATCTCGACGAGGCTGAGGAAGGAAAAGCCGAGGAACAAGCCGAGAAGACCACCACAGTTAGCCAAGAAGTCAGTCAGTCCGAACAACTCCGAGCGACGCATTGACACGAAACGCGGCTCCTTGAAGTATATCTCTACCTTCGAATAGATGAGTCTGTTAAAGAATAAGAATCACTATTAATTGTGTATGAAATGATAGGTATAAATTCCCAAATATTCGAAAAAGGATGGATGATAATGTTGGCTGCAGGAATAATAACTGTGGACTTGCAAGTAGCAGTAGGAAACGTCATGTTAGACTAATTACAGAATGTATGAAGTTATGAAGATCTTCTCTCGAGCACAGTTAAAAATACATACACATAAAGATTTTAAATAAAGATCTGTACTTAAATTTCATTGTTTCTTTTTGAACACAAAATAAATATTATAAAATATCTTTTAAATTAATTTCTAAGTCTTGTTTTTGATTATTATTATACTTACGACTCATACTCCGACGTGCTCGAATTAAATATTTTTTCATAGGCACGGACGTACGCTTTGAACTCGAAGTTCGTCTTCAAGATTTCCGCGTCATAATTCACGCTGTAACATGATGGAAGACATCGGCAAGCCTCGACGTCTGCACCTAGCTCTGCTTTCAACTCTTGTAATGTCATTTCATCTACACATTTCAAAATTAAAAAAACTACATTAAGCAGGTTACTTGTCATTAAATAAAAACTGCAGATTGAAAAATATACAGTAGTAACACAATCAAAGGTATTGCTCTGCTACAGACTCATATTATCACCTGCATATATTAGAAAGAAAGAAATAAAATAAAATTGTATAACTTACTAACATAGGCTAAGACAAGTAATAACATAATAATATAACAGATTAACTTTTAAAATGATTACTTTTAAATTAACTTAAAAAATGATATTCTAGGATAGACTGAAATTCAATTCTTTGGTATTTCAATATATTATCTAAAACAGCAAATTTTTATCAGCCTGAAACAGTGTCAAAGGAGACATTTCATAAATGTATGAAGACTGTGCCTGCACCATGTACACCAGTTTTTTACATAAAATTAATAAAATAACTATAGTTTTTTTTTAGTTTCGTTGTACAATAAACTTTAATTTTCATTAAACTAGCATCGCCGCGACCGAAACGACCTGACAGGTAAAATGACAATTGACATTATTTTGATGTTTGTCGGACTCATTCACAATAACATTGAAATTGGGCTTAAGAAGTTAGAAATAGTATTATTTCAATATTATTTCATGCGGATCCATTGAAGTTTAATTATTTTTGTGCAAGTTAAATCCTAGATGGTTTTTTTTTATATATTTTTCTGATAATCACTACATTTTTTTTTTTTTTCGGGCTGGTGTACAATGTGCAGGCCCAAAATGAAACGTCCCCTTTCAAAAACCTTTCTGTAGCAAGGCCATAAATTTTAATTTAATATTAGGTTACCTTGAGCAGTATACACGCATTCTCTGTGAGTAGCAGAACAAATTTGAGTGCTATCATTATCTGGCAAAGAACAATAAAAAACGGTAAATTTAAAACATCGGTTCGGTTAAAAATTATACAAGGGACGATGATACATACGAGGCATATCAAACCACACACAACCACATTTTTGAAAGGTGTAGTTGGATAGACACTCCAATCTGCAGTTGTTAGGTGTGTAAATACGAAAGTATTTGAGAGGTCGGTCCTCAGGAAAGTAGCACTGACGTCTGAAATAAATAGGCACATTTATTAGCCTTCAGATGCAACGCCTTTTAATATAAAAGTAGCTGCAGCTGTTAGGTCTACTACAACGCTTTCTTGTCTTATAGTACCACTTCGTAATATACATTTATTAAAAAAAAATCTAAAATACCATATAGAGAGGAACCATTGTGGTAACTGGGACAGTGCTCAGAAGATTCACATCAATTTCTTTCTGGATATAGCTATCTATCCATGCCGATCTTTAGAGCCTCCCAAGTTCCAAACCCCCACAGTCCCATGGTCTCTACCTAAAAGGCCACGAATACATCACCCTCATTGAGGTCGGTATACTCAGCGCCTGCTGAGGTTTTACTGATGTGGGACGAAGCACAGATGGCATGCCACTCTAGCAACCTGCCATGTTTCCATGGCCCACCATTAAAACCATTAAATCTCCTTATCTATCTAGTAGTATGCTGGTATCTAACGGTGTGGGATGTACAATGACAATGAGCAGAGTAGGTTAGTTTGAAGAAAACAGAACTAGATCCTTAGTTACCTTTCAAAGATATTGGAGGTAGTGTGCATGAATTTTTGACTACAAATTTGCATGATAATGTATGACCACTGATTTGCAAACTAATGTATGTTAGCTGAATAGTGAACTAAATGTACTTACTTTAAGACCCTGGAAACCTATTTTAAGCAAATAAAAGGATAAAAAAGGAGGTGGTTTCTTAAATAAATGAATACCATTAAATTTAGACTTACACTTTAGACTTGCTGAGGTGGTTTGGTCACATTGAGCGGATGAATGAAAGTCGTCTAACGAGAAAAATATACAAGGGTGTTGTGAATGGGCGAGTCGGTAGAGGACGACCTAGGTGTACCTACATCGACCAGATCGGCGATGTGTTGAAGAAAAGTCACATAAAGAGTACCCGAAACCGACGAGCATGCATGAGTCCTTTGATGGATGTGGAGGAAGCACGAGAGATCTGCCAGGTTCGTAGCAAGTGGCGGTCTCTGCCTACCCCAATGGGAACTAGGCGTAAGATCATGTATGTATGTATGTTAGACTTACACTTCTGGGGAATAATCCATCAAGGTATCAGATGTTGAGATAATGTTGAATTTCAGAGCTAACGAGGACACTTGGCCTGGCAAGGCTGCGTAATAGTAAAGAGAATCTTGAGGCATATCTGCTGGATTCTGCACATATATCTGCGGATCATTTGTTACTACAGATGCCAATTAAAACATGCGGGTGAATTCTAAAGGGCCCCAATGGGTCCCTATTATTAAGGCCTCGCTTTCTGTCCGTCCGTTCGTCTGTCCGTCCATCTGTAATAAGGCTACAGTTTTTGAACCGTAATTAGTAGGCATATAAAACTTTCAAGAGTGTGTATGGCTGCTAAAGCATAAAATAAAGGGAACATACAATTTAAAAAATTGAAGGAGTTCTTCTATACAAAAACGGTGTCCGATTGAGTCTGACTTGCGCTTGGTCTTCTTTTTTTATTTATATTATTTTAAATTATAAGATGATGACGGCCAGTTAAGCTAAAGTGAAAATAGTTTAGACACGTAAGTTATATGCAGTCGGACAGATAATCCAATATCTGCACCAAGTGGGTCAGAACAAGCGACCGCTGATGTCAAAGCAGATGCCGGAGAAGATGGCGTGATGAACTGCACCTCGAGAGAGTGGCTAGAAGCTGCACTGTCCATTATGGAGAAATGGAAGGAGAGAGAGACTTTGATTTTTTTATAGTATAGGGGCGAACGAGCACGGGGTCACCTGATGGTAAGTGACTACCGTCGCCCATGGACACCTGCAACTCGAGAGTCAAAAGTGCGTTGCCGGCTTTTGAGGTGGGAGTACGCTCTTTTTTTTTAATGTTTGAAGGTAGTATCGGTCCGGAAATTCCGCAGGCGAAAATTTGCTTCACAGATAGTTTTTGAGGCAAAAAGTTTCGTTAGAACCGCACTGTGGTGGATTGCCAACTATCCAAATGATGCGAATGATAGTGATGATTGGTCAGCAGTGGGAGAAAGTGTTATAATATAAAAATAAAATTTTAAGGGATCATGAATCAGGTTTGCTTAGAAGATGTCTATTCATTATTTTAATGTTACATCAAAGTTAGGTTTTACTGTTTGTGGTCAGTATGATTAAATAATAGTTATTAAATAAAATCATGTCCGTTTATACCTTATATCCTTTATTTAGGGCGTTACATGTCTCATCTTGATCTTTTGGATCTATCTGTAGTATTATTTCCAAATCCGGTGTGGCGCTATTTTCCTGGAATAATAGGAGCCTTTGTCAAATCTGAATTCCGCGTCAATACTAATTTTTTTTTCAGGTTTTCCGATAACTTCGTTCGTTCCAGATCCTACAACAATCTTAGTAAAAAATACTTGGATCGGTTTCTCTATTAAGGCGTGAAGGACGGATCAACCAAAAAACACTATCCCATTTATATTACTGGGATTACTTACCCTTCCCCGCCTTGGGTAGGGATGAGGAACAAAACCCGTGTAGCCTTCTGTCACAGACCAATTTTTACTCGCTTCAGTAGTGTTTAAATAAATATAATCGTGTTGTATGCTGCAAAAATAATTGAGAAAATTTTACACATGCGTCACTTACAACTATGTCTATTTTGCATGTTGCTGTGTAGTGAGAAATATAAAACATAACTTAATGTAATTTGTATTTAGTTGGTATTGTATTGATTATTTAAGAGAATGATGTGTGGAAGAGTTTCTTGCGCTGCATCTTTTCCTCAACTAACAAATGCCTTGGAGTTGCAATGACTTTCAAAAAGCGGACTTATAAGCCCTTACATTGCATGGTATCATTTTTATTTTGGTATCTTTATATGTATCTTCATATCAATGTTTTCTGTTTGTTACCAACATTATCGTTTTCAGATCTATTTTTGTAAATCAGGTTGCAACAAATGTGCTATAACTTGTTAAATAAATCTAGACTAGAGATCTTTAGCTTGGAAATAACCTACTTTTCTATTCTCTGAGATATTTGCTTCGAGTTCACTAAACATACGATTTTCTTATACTATAGCCTATATATTAGAAATATTCTTAAGCATGGAATTCCGGTTAGGCTCATTTAGAAGGGGACAGTTTTATGTGACTCATATGGCGGCACCTCTCTGGCTATCTTCAAGCACAGCTCTGGGGTTAAGAGTTGTTCTATAATAAAGGTTTAAATGTCAACAAAACACCGACATTTCATGGTTGCTTCAGGTCAAATTTGTCATTTTGTAATATGATATCAGGATTGACTAATCAGGAAAATTCGTTGGTTCCAATTAACCTATCAATAGGTCAATTACGGTATTGGATGTTAATATTGTTAATACTTTTCTGTGCGGAATATTTCGTCGGCAGCTACAGCGTTGAAGTTATAGCAGACCCCTTCACTGGTCAAAACTCTTTTGAAGTCCGATTCGCAAGTTTCATTGCCATTTTGCCATAGGCATAATGCAATGAAATCTTCTACTTTTGGAGCAGCCTGCAAACACAATTACAAAATATGAACTTTATTGTTTTCTTGTCTTTTTAATCCTTGTCTATTCTTGCCATTTATATCTATCAACCGTCATATCTACATTCACTTCTTTCTTGCACATTATCATCCGACACACAATTCATTCATCTTGTTTTTTGTATATCTCTCTTCCTATAATGTTTCACATTCATATTAAGCACTCTTTTGACAACATAATGCTTATATTATACCAAAAAAACTTGTTACTAATATTTTCATATGCAAAAACAAGTGAGTAGGTATCTACTTCATAGGTTTTGTACGTTCTTTACTATTGTTTGTGTTTTGGTATTCTTTTTTCGTAATGATTATGTAAAATCGTTAAGTTTATATTTTATATGTATGTTAGATATAAGATATATGGGCCTCTGTTTACGTTATTTAAAATCTACTAATTTAAATATTGCCTGAAATAAAGATTCATTATTATTATTATTGATCACTAAGCTTTTATTAGAACTTCTATAAATAGCATTACCTAGAAAAATGACCTCCTTATAGAGTAATAATTGAATTTAAAAAAATATTGTTGGGCTTTTGACCTAAACCTAGCCCAGAGGACTCAGTTAAAGTCTAAGATTGAACAAACTCAACCAAAAGAGGCCTAGCCGTGACATATCATCACTACATACCTAGTATAAAACAAAGTCGATTTTTCTGTCCCTATATCCCTATGTCCTTATGTCCTTATTTCCCTATGTCCCTTTGTATGCTTAAATCTTTAAAACTACGCAACGGATTTTGATGCGTTTTTTTTTAATAGATAGAGTGATTCAAGAGGAAGGTTTTAGTATTAGAATTGCACCCGTGCGAAGTCGGGGCGGGTCGCTAGTTATGTATACACAAATGCAGGCAGGGAATTGCACTTCTAGGCTGATCGCATTATTAGAGCGCTTATAAGATGTTGCTAAGCGACAATATACTAAAACAACCATCATTATATTAAGATTTATATATTATAAATAGTACCTACCTCAAAGATGTTGTCAATAGTGGACGAATTTGCATATGTATGTGTTGGTATATCCGGTAGTGTCTCATCAGCACATACAAGCGATAAATCGTGTAGCTTCAAGGCTAATTGTTCCGATTCTTTGCTGAAAATTTTAAATCTTAAAAACATTTCATAACAAATGAACCCAAGCCAAACCATTTAAGGTAAGTTAAGTTTTTTCTATAATTGTTCTTCACTAGAAGGTTTAACCCCTTTTAATTATTCTAATATCTATAAAAGAGAAGTACTGCTGACTGAGTCACTCATCTCAATATCTCTAAAACATTCAGAGATTTTCAAATTAAGAAGTGTTATTTTATAAACATAGTTCTTTTTTATGATAAAACCAGGTACCTACCTACCTTCATAATTTTAAAAAATAACTTATTTACTCATAGAAAATGAACCGAAAAAACCGTGTAATTGTTCTTGGAACCGACCATGTGAGTGAAAAATAATTATTTTGCAGAAGTTAACTGTCGTTCAAATATTATATACGGGATATTTTAAAGTATTACTTATAAGTGACGGAAGGATTACTCAAGTATTCTGCCTCAAATTCTTTTTATAATATACTTTTAATGCACTTTATTATTTAATCAATAAATAGACATCTGGTTGTATAAGTTTGGTCAAAAGTAAACTTACGTTTCACTTGCATTGTTATGTAACTTCTTATACCTGAAGTATTCTCTGGAGTAATTGAACTTCGTTGCCATGCTTTTTATTTGTGGACAGATTGTAATTGATGGAAAAGACACCTGAAAGTATTGTCAAAGTTACAGACTCCAAATTTATGTCCAAAAATTGAGCTTAAAGCTATTTTTAAGGATCACACTGGTATCGCAAAGTTGGAAGCCTGGCATTATATCTCCAGCACTTTCGTGTTTCGGCACGTTGATCCCGGTTTTTCAAAAAAGGAAGAGGTTCAGAACCTCTATTCTATTCGACACTTATGGTGTTTTTTATGGTTATTACTTCTGAACTTTCGACAGGGTGAACAGATTTTGATGATTTGTTTTTCTATTTGAAAGCTAATGTTTTACGAGTGGTCCCATTTAAATTTAGTCCAGTTCTGACTATGAGAAAACCATAAGAGTTAAATTCGGTTTGTTTACTCTTTGGAGTTCTATGTTATGTATTTATACGTAATGGAAAACATTAAGCCATATAAGATATACCATTGGATAATTGTAAAAATCTCGACAGTTAGGTAGCCCTAGCTTAACACCGTCTTCAAATTCGCGGTGAGCTTGCCAATTAAGATGCATGCATACTTCCTCATGTGTAAGGAAAGCTCAGAAGGCTCAGAAGCCGAGGATCTAAAAATGTTTGGGGCAAAAACATAATATGGGGATTGGTCACCTGGCCTACTGGCACCATTTGTTCGCCGAAGCTGACGATGACTGGACTGGTTTGCCATTTAATCCAAACATTCCGAATGAGAAGGAAACATAGCGCCATACTCATCAAAAACGTCAGTAGCCAGAATAATCTGAAAAGTTGTAGCTGGTTTTGACAATCGAAGACTACGTACTACATTAAAACAAATTAAAATATATTTCATAATTTGGAAGATCGTTCATAATATGATACCCTATTTCATGTATTTTGACTGTGAAATGAAATATTTCTAATACAATTGGGCAAGCATTATTTATAACTATTTTAAATTCAAGTCAATAAATTTTTGTTGCAACTGTGGCCCTTTACATACGTAGGTACACTATTAATTTTTCCGCTCTTTGGAAAAGTAACCTTGGCGTGATTTGATTAATTTTGCAGCATCAATGTATTGTAACAGTTGGAATGGAGTGCGTCTCTTCAATTAGAACCGGGTTCAAACAAAATCGAGGCCGAATTAGGCTAACGAATTATTTCCTTATTGGTGAAGAAAGACCCTTATTTCAGCCGTGGATTGTTACGGGTTGATGAGGATGATAATATGTTCCGTCCGGTCGAATCAGGCAGACCGTGATTCGATCCTACTGTTCGATTTCAAATGTGATGTATCCGATGGCTTCTGTTTTGCTAATATGAATCTGATCCTATTGAAATGAATAAGGCCAACCCTTTAAACTAACCTTTCTACAATGCTCAGGCCTTTTTCGGCGATGTATCTGAGGCCGTGAAGTGTGCTATTCCCTGCATAGTCCATGAGGAGGTCCAAGGCCAGTACTTTTTGGCGTTTCCTCCGCTGCTTCCTCGCACAAACCTCTCCGTATATCTTCGGTTCTTCCATTTTGATTTAAAGGTGATGTTCAGAAAACCTATAGAGGCTGGTATAAAAATAAATGAAAAATATTATAGAGATCTGAGTTAGTGGAGCGGTAAGAAGATATTTTTTAAACAAATATGTCTTACGAAACACCCCCCACAATGCCCTGTATTGTAAAATACTTTTTTTCTTCAAAGTACAAAAATCTGCTTGCAACATTATCAAAATACTGGTAACCCTTCCAACATATATTTTTGTACATGGAATCAAAAAAACTTGAATCCAGAGTCGTAAAAAGAAATATTTGCAATAAATAAATATTTTTTTGCACGAAAGTAGCGATTGATGTAAGATAGCGCTTTACTTTTTTTTCTCAAACTTATCTGTTAATAGCGTTTATGCGGAAGCGAGATAAAACACTGTTCTTTTTATTTGGTTGTCGGTCTGCCTCTCTGCCAATGTCAATTTGACATTTTACCTGCATGGAGCGCTGAACAATAATACTCCTTAGAGTGTCTTCAAAATCACCACGAAACGAACATACCACTACATATTTGAATAAAAAAAAATATTTAATAATTCAGGGAATACTAAGTAATCTATAATTCATAGTAAATAATCATACAAATTCGATCAGCCTAATTAAACACGAAACTAAATAATTATTTTAAATCATTTTGGGTCCATAGACCAAAAGGGTGACGTTCGTTTCTCAGTGACCTAAACCCTCATGTATTACTCAATTTTTCAAACATAAGAAGCCATTACAAAATATTATGTTATCAAATAGCCCAGTAAATTAGCTTTACAATGATATATATATATATAAGGTTCTGGTAATAAAATACGAGGAATAAAATATCACCGTTCTTCTCTTTTAAATCATTTATCTCTATGGGTAAATTAAAACACTTAGAAAAGTCAATAGTCTCAAGGTACCTACTCTGAACTCGTCTATGGAGATTGTCTGAATTTCGGCGTCGAGTCAAGTTAATCCTATGCATGTAGGTCTATTAAGTAGTCTGTAATTTTATTGTGAATAGCGGATGCCCAGCGGCGTTGCCCACGCGGATTCCGTTTATTCCCGTTCCTGTGGGAATTTCCGAAAATCCCTTCATACCAATTTCCTACGACATATAAGACACCTACTTACCATATTTCAAGTTTCTATGTGTTATCGTTTCGGAGTAGTACGTTTTTCTCTTTTTAACCAGTTTTTTTATTTTCCCGTGGGAATGAGATATTTTCCTGGAATAAAAAGTACCCTAGATGTTGACCCGGGTACTCAGTTATCTCCATACCAAATTTCATCAAAATCCGTCCAGTAGTTTTTGAGTGATGCGTGCACAACCAGACAGACAGACAGACAGACAAAAATTCCAAAAATTGGTGTTTCGGTATCTATATCGATAACTATATACACTACCGTTAAAATTTTCAAAAAATATTTCATGTACAGACACGGCCCCGTTAGAGTTTTATTATATGTATAGATTGTCTGTATCTGATGCTGGGAAGGCAAGGGAATCACATGATCGAATGAATTGATGTACTTTGGCTGGCTATGATTTCGATATTTTGTTTAATAATTAACTTCTATTTTCGGCATAGTTTTTAAGTATAAACGAAGTCGGTAACAGAATAAGTGCAATTCCTCATACACCCTCACTATAGTTAGGGAGGCGAATAGGGGAATTTTCGGTAATACTCGAGCGTGGCAGTTTAAGATATGAGAGATACCTTAGACCTAATAGAACAACCTTGTCAAGTATTTAGCTCTATAAGTAGTGACGCGCGCCTAGGATAGACGATCAGATTAGTAAAAAAAAAATCGATAGTCTGAAATACTCAAGCGCGTCAGATTAAGATATTGGGGGTTGATTTTAGTGTTTTAAGACTAAATTTAACTAATCTGACGATAAGTCCTTGACGCCGCCAAGTTATAGGGTCGCGAACTTGTAAAAAAAAACGTTAATCCGGCATTCTCGAGCGCGATTTTTTTATTTTTTATTTTGAAGAATATAATCTAAAACTTACTAAAAATACAAAATCTGCCGGTTTCCGCATGACCGGAAGTGTGGAGGAGCCATTTCGTCTTCCGAAAAACGCGTTGCGGCATATAAGTCGCGAATGATACATTTTACACAAAAAAAGTTTAAATAAAAAAAAAAGGTAATTTTATTTTACACAAAAAATGTCTCTTTACATTTTTGTCCAAAGTTAAAACTTTTTGACTTGAAGCATCATAAAAACTCAAACTCCCGGTTTTTTGAGTATATCTCGAAAACTGAGGTTTTTAAAATAAATTGATATGAAATAACGATGATTAAATTATTGAACTCTTATTATATCTCAAAATTTTTTTTTTCTAAAGCTTCTCGACAATTTTCGTGGACTCGGAAAAAGTTACGCGTATCTGTATACAAAAGTTTTATTAACATGTTCCATGTATGTATATTATTCAATAGCCTGTTGATCCTCAAATTGTTTTTTGGACGTACCGTAACTCGTAAGCAAAACGAAGTGAAGAATTGAAGCAAAAAAGAGGAATTTGCCATAAACATGTAATACAGACTGAGCGCTTCGCGGAAATATGCCGTCCCACCAGTATTTTTCCTTTATTTCGCAACATTGATGGTGGGGAAAAAAGCGGTAGAAGGGAATTTTCGGTACACCTTAATATATATATAATTCCCCGTTTTATCAAGGAGAAAGAAAGGAAAAAAATAAACCAAAAAACCTTTTTCGGTCAGATTAAGAGAACCCACCAACATTTTTGTCAGATTAAGAAAATATGCTTTCAGGATACCAAGATAAACCTCCCCTATGAAAATCTGACGCGCTCGAGTATTGCAAAAGAACTATTTTTTTTTACATTTTCAAACATTCATCGTAACTTATCGTCACGCCCAAATCGTCAGTTTTTTTAAAGGGAGCTTCCTTGGGGCCTACTTAACACCTCTTCCGAAAATCTGATGCGCTCGAGTAATTTTTTTTTTTTGCATTTTTGACTACTTTTTATGCCTACCCCCACCACGCAAACCGGCAGATTAGTATACCGTTGTTATCAGAGGCACTTGGGGCATACGTAGTATGAATATCTGACGCGCTCGAGAATGCCCAAGTAACTGTTTTTTTTTACATTTTTGAAAAACCGTACACGCCAAACCCACCGCTAAAATGGTTTTTACCATATTAGCTTTTCTTTTCGAAATTATTTTATCTTTCGATTTTGATAGGTCTCGACGGCGCCGTTGAATTACGCCATTTAGCTACCTCGCCTCCCTAACTACTAGTATATTAATATTTAAAAAATATGATGCATTCGTACTTCAGGATTGTCTAACCAAAAGTCTTAAATAAAGAGCAATAACAGTACGGTTTCCATAGGTAGTCCTAAGTTCAGTTATGCTAATTCATTTTTCGGAAAAAATATAACATACATACATACATAATCTCATGCCTATTTTCCATTGGGGTAGGCAGAGACAACAGACCGCCACTTGCTACGAACCTGGCAGATCTCTCGTGCTTCCTCCACATCCATCAAACGACTCACGCATGCTCGTCGGTTTCGGGTACTCTTTATCTGGCTTTTCTTCAACACATCGCCGATCTGGTCGATATAGGTACGCCTAGGCCGACTCGCCCATTCACAACATCCTTGTATATTTCTCTCGTTAGTCGACTTTCATTCATCCGCTTAATGTGACCAAGCCACCTCAGCATTCCTCTTTCAATCCTTGTCACTATATCATCTTTCAAGTCGCAACGCTCTCGGATAATACTATTCTTCATTCTATCTATCAATCTTAATCCACTAATGCTTCTAAATGAACGCATTTCGACTGCATTTATTCTACTTTCATGCTTCTTCTGCCATACCCAACACTCACTGCCATACATCAACGTAGGTACTAAAACACCATCATGTACAGCCAGACGAGCTATATTTGTCACATTCTGGCTCTTCATAAAGGAGTGTAAAACTCCGTTAATCATGTTTCCTGCATTAGCCCTCCTTTCAATATCACTGTCACACTTTCCGTCTCTTGTAAACTTACTTCCCAAATAAACAAACTCTGACACTTGGTCTACTTTCTCGCCTTCAATCATAATATCACATGCAGACATGTCCCTATCTTTCTCCAGAACCATTACCTTCACACTCACTTTCATGCCTTTCCTCTTAAATGCCTCATTGCAATGCCATCTGCTTTGGGCGATGTTGTCCCTGCCCCCCTAGCCAAGTGGCATTGTACAATCTAATCGAATGTTTTTTTAGATTGACATGTATGGGATTGACATAAGCACTTGCCAACGAGCGCTAACGCTAATGTCAATCCCATACATGTCAATCTATCAGATCATTCGATTAGATTGTGAAATGCCACTTGGCTAGGGGGGCTGGAGTCAAAGCACTTTTGTTTCGTCTTGTTACACTCACTTGTTATCTTACCGACTGCGCCAAAACTGTGAAGTGGCGAGAAAAACTTTTGGTTTAATAAATAAATTGTTTACGAAAGTCAATAGTTACAGCTTTGAAGCTTCAAACTAGAATGATTTTTGATGCTATAGAATGCTTTGCTTAAATACTAAGGAACATAATGATAACAATTAACACGATAGTTAGTTACGTCGAAGTTTGTGAGAAGTGTAAAATTACCATGATTGTTAATAATTGTTCAAAGGAAGTAAAGATTTGAAACATAACGTTTAACATTATTTAACTTATCTAATGAGATCTACGTTATCTATTTCTTTAATTAGTGCATTGCTTAACACCTTCTCCCAATCCGCGGTGAGCTCGCGTGGGAGATTATAGCCCATACTTCCTCATGTGTGAGGACAGACCCTTAGCTCAGCAGTGGGCTGTGACGGGTTGGTGATGATGATATTTTCTTATAAAATTTTATATTTTAATCCATAAAGCCTTGACCACACTGCTGCGATATGGACGTGGCCAGGACTGCGCGGTGCGATCTCAGATCGCGGCAGTAGTGTCAAGGCTTCAACCTGTTTCCGCGTTGCCTCCGCTCCGTGAGGCAGCCGGTCACGAGGCGCGGCGGCGTTTATTTTTCTATTAGTATTTTGTTTATTGATATTTAAAATTGTTCCTTGTTCATCCCAATAAGTTCGTCCCAAAGTTGGAATTCTTGTTTCGTCCCAGTTTTTATTCCTTATTCGTCCCAATTAATATGCCTGATTCGTCCCACTTTCACTATGCCTTAAATTTCACATAATATTTTGTACCGCTAGCATAAAACACTGTTTATTATAAACACTCGGCGTCACCTAATGCCTTTACACACCTCAACTATATTATCCGGCTTATTGTACTTGCATCATAATGTATCTAGGTACTGTACCTACCTATCATTAAAGGCATAAACACAATTAGAGAAAAGACAAGACAATTAGGTACACAATTCTGTTTCTTTTAAATTGAATTTTGCGTGCAAGTTTAAAGACAATAAACTAAGTTTAGTATTTGAGAAAAAGAGAATTTAGAGTTTAAAAAAAAGCAAGAACTTCTACTAGAATGCTCCTTTGGACGCAACGATGAACGAAGTAGAAACAGAGCGGTGCATGATTGTTGACAGATGAGGCATAGATAACACGGCTGAATCACGAAGTTACATTCACAGATGTTTATGTCACTTACCTAATGATAATTACCAAATCAAACAAAGTCGAACACACAGGCACTAATCTAGTTTGAGATATTCACACCTCCGCTTGAACTACAACCGCACCGCGACACGCTTATCTAAGACACTGTTTTAATAGAGAACCACTCATGAGGATAAACGTTCAGATATTATTAGAACGCCTAATTTGTGGCTGTCCATAACATCTATCCGCTTCAAGGTCACACTTCGAGAGAATGGTAAATTAATAAAATAGGTAATTTGTTCTTAATTAGTCCAGTAGCCATTAAGTGTCATAATAACTTATTTTTTGTTATTGTGCGCCCGTTAGAACCCACTGCTTGAGCCGATTTTCGATTTCTAAAAAAACGCAATACAAAGTTTTAAGAAATACTTTTTCAAGTACAAAAAACATATTTTACGGTCACAAACATTTATTTATGTATGGAACGTTAATTAAAAACAAGTGAACATGTACAAAAATGTATTCTAATCAATTGCTTGTTTTTCTTCGTTTTTAATATTCTGACCGGCCTTTTCTTCTCGAAGATCTCTTCTCAAAGTACAGCATAATCTGGAACAATTCCACAAAAATTCCTCAATGCTTACGATAATCCTACGTTCAACTCATATATTTTACCATTGAGAGATTGAAAAGTTATAGCTGAAACATGACCAAAATAAAAAATGCTTTTATTCAAAGTAGGGCCTTTAAATCCACTTATTGAAAGTCATTGCAGCTTCACCGCTTCAGTAGGTAAGTATAGTTGAGATGAAGAAGCAGAACAAATTCCTCAACACATTATTCATCAGATGAGTAAGTATGTCTCACTTAAGAATAGTCTCCTTTAAAAGTACATTCAGTCAATCAGACTACTACAACCATGCAACATTTTTTTCCTGTAAGTCTGATATCACCGTTATAAAGGAGCGGACTGGAGCTAACTAAATAATTAATGAAAAAAATGCGAAATAAGGAAACAACCGTATAATGCAAAAACTGAAAGATAATAACTAACAACCGACATACGAAAAACTTACAATTAAAAAAAAGTAACATAAATCATATAAAAGAAATAAAGCTGTTTTGCTGGCCTGAAATGAAATGAAATGAAATGAAATCGTTTATTTGCAAGAACCATGGTACAAAAAAGGTCTTAAGTAAGAAAATGCAGAACAAACATGATCCGCCACGTAATGGCATGCAAAAATTTTTGGTAGGTAAACAAACTTAAATCAATAACCTATAAACTACAGAACATCAATTGACATCAATTGACCTGTGGCGATGACACGCCAACAACGGTTTTAAATTAATTTATAATATAAAATGGTCCGTTTTTGAAGGGGACATACCTGAGTGTAAGAAAGTAGCCGATCTCGACGAGGCTGAGGAAGGAAAAGCCGAGGAACAAGCCGAGAAGACCACCGCAGTTAGCCAGGAAGTCAGTCAGTCCGAACAACTCCGAGCGACGCATCGATACGAACCGGGGCTCCTTGAAGTATATCTCGATCTTCGAGTAGATGCTGCTGTTAATAAGAATCAGTGTTAATCATATTTGAAATAAATTTCGATACTAGCAGAGCCTGGGGCCTTATTGTCAGCCAGCTACGAAATGATACTAAAATAATGCCAACTCGTAGCCGGCTTCGAAAAGGGAAAAGAATAGTCCCATCTCGAAGCTGGCTACCAAATCTAGCTACGAAGTAGGACGAAGGGATTTGTAATTGTAATCGTCTTTACTTGACATTTGTAACGCGATCAGTGTTTGCTCTAGATTCACTGGCGGTAATGAGAGTACGTCTGTGTCCCACGGTCCGCTATTCTACGGATCAGCTACACTCAGCCGACGAGCACGGACGGCGACGCACCACAGGCAGGGCCGGTCCAACGGTGCGTGTCGGTGTGTGTAGATGTTTTTATGTTGTCATAATGCAAAGCGAAAGAAAGAGAGAGAAGAGCGCACCTTTGAAGTTACCGACTCACGATGGATACGGGCGCACCGCCACAGACGTTCTGTGCTATCACGGACGAGGCCGGTCCCACGGTGCGTCGTGCGAGCTGGCCTGCGTGCATCCGCGATTTTACGGACCGTGGGACCCAAGCTGAAGAAGCACCGTACGTTAAAATGAAGACAGGTTGCAAATTGATAATAGGCTTTACCATCCAAGCTAACTACTGTAAACTAGAGTGCAAGGACTGAGGTGCTGAGCTTACAGTTGCAAGCAACACTTAGTCCTATTTTAATTTAATAAAAAATGTGCATATGAAATATCTTAACAACTACTTTTTAATACTACTTTTTAGGGTTCCGTACCTCAAAAGGAAAAAACGGAACCCTTATAGGATCACTTTGTTGTCCGTCTGTCCGTCCGTCCGTCCGTCTGTCAAGACCCTTTTTCTCAGGAACGCGTGAGGGTATGAAGCTGAAATTTATATCAATTACTCAGGTCTACTGTCCTTTGAAGCTGTGAAAAAATCAAACTTCTAAGCCAACGCAATCAAAAGATACAGCCGTTTATGCCGCAAATTTTCGACACTTGCAAGGGAATCAAAACCTACAGGGTGCTTCCCGTGAACTCAGAATCTTGAAATTTGGTACGAAGCAACGTCTTATAGCATAGATAAAGGAAAAATTACGAAAACCATAAATTTGCAAGGTTGTACGGAACCCTCGGTGCGCGAGTCCGACTCGCACTTGGCCGGTTTTTTTATCATTGTGTCACTTGTTGCGTATTTTTACTGGTGTACAATAAAGAGTTGTTACTTACTTACTTAATAACAAAATTTGAATCAATGAGCTATTTAACTGTGTCAAAATGAAATTGCGAGTAATCATTCATTAAAAATCAAAAATGATTCATTTTCTGTAGGTAAAAGAAGTACACTTAGAAATGTCAATATTCTAATAACGAGGCATTAAAAAGATTATTACATTAAAACGTGATGCAATTGATAAAAAAATAAGTATTTTTTAACGAAGGTACTTATATTTTACGTATATGTGACGTCACATCTCAGTCTTCAGTACCTACATTTTTCATAGTTTGGAAAACATACAAAAAGTAGCTTCAAATACTTTACCTGCGTTTTCTAATCCATCAGCAATACACGCGCGATGTTATGTGATTTACAAACTCATTGTTGTTAGCCTTGGGAGGCCAGAACTTTAAATCAGGTCCTAGACATGACGGTTGATACGAAAAAATTATAGAAGAAACCGGCTATAGCGACCCTGAATAATCGAAAAATGAAAGTGATGTTCTCATAAGCTAATGTGGTCTTGCAAGGAGCAGTAGGAAACTTTGATGATCATGTTGGTCTAAGGATCATATATCATATTACAGAATGTGACAAATATTCATTCCATAAAGCAAAGTTGAGAGAAAGCTGCTATTTACGTTGTTTAGAGCGTATCCTTTCCAACTGTGATCAAGTAAGGATCTGTACTTAGGTCACTTTTTATACTACTACCCTAAAACTAAGATCTGAAGGTTCATATTATTATATATGAAGGTTCATAGGTGCAACACACTTTTTATAGAGTTCCTCTTCTATAATTATTAGAAAATATTAGCGGTTTTTTTACAGACAATAATAATATATATCATTCACTGTTACAGAAGATATTAAAGATGTTTTTTTTTCGAAAGACGATCTACTGTTAAGAATAGCTTTTATAATACTTACGACTCAAACAACTCAAGGCTCATATCATATAATTTTCCGTAGGCACGGAAGTACTCTTTGAACTCGAAGTTGGTTTTTAAGATTTCCGCGTCATAGCTCACGCTGTAACATGATGGAAGACATCGACAAGCCTCGACGTCTGCACCTAGCTCTGCTTTCAACTCTTGTAATGTCATTTCATCTACACATTTCAAAATATAACAAACTAAATTAAGTAGTTTAAATGTTATTAAATATAAACCGCAGATTGAAAGACAAAAACAGTAAAGTTACACAGTGAAAACGTATTGATCTGCAGGCAAAGAATGTCAAAACCAAAGTTAAAGTCAAAATCATTTATTGTATGTAGGTGTAGAAAATACACTTAGAGAAGTCAATAGTCTAATAACAACCATCGCTGCATACTTTCTTTTTTGTGCTCACATGTTTAGGTTAATGATTAGATTTAGGAATATTATGTAAATTTTAGATATAAAGTATCATTAACTGTTTTGTGTGCCGAATAAAATAAAAATAAAAAAATAAATAATCTCACGCCTTTCATCCCCGAGGGGGTAGGCAGAGGTATTCCATTACTGGATATACCCACATTTCACGAGATACATTGGACCCCTAAACGTGATAGGTGGTGAGCCCATCGCCGGACCGGGTCTGTTTACACATGTTTCAGAATTAATTCTGAGACCTGCGGGTTTCCTCACGATGTTTTCCTTCACCGTCGAGCTAGTGATAAATATGTACGTAAGTTTTGAAAAACTCATTGGTACATGCCAGGATTCGAACCCGAGCCTCACTGATTTTGGGCCGGCTCTTTAACCGTCCGGGCTATCACTGCTAAATATAATGTGCCGAATAAATAAATAAATAAATAAATAAAAATAAATAAATAAACAAGGCACTCAAACTCGTCCATGAAGATTGGCTAAATGTAAACAGCAGCTCATCTCCACTGACGAGTTGCTGGTTTCAAATGCAGTACCCCGAGAAAAGCGTATCTAAGATAACTTTAAAATATCCGACAGAATCAAATGGCAGTTGGTTATCATTTTACGTTCAATTTGCGAATTGGCGATTCGAATGGGACCCAAAATGGTGCCGTCCGAGCATAACAACTAGATGTGAATATAATAGATGATTGAAATAGATGTTTTTGTTTTATGATTCTCTATCTATTGACTGACTGACTTATCAACACACAAGGCGAAACTACTGAAGCTAGGGACTTGACATTTGGATAGGCGATTCCCTTTATGACCTAGGTATGGGATAAAAAAAAATTACGCTTCCACGGGAAGGGGAAAAAAACGGGACCTGCATTGGAAACGCCGCTAGGCACCTTCTACCTTAAGTAGGACGGGTACTGGACACATATTTACATTATCGTCGGCACTACGATCGTCTTGTAACTTTTAACTTACCTTGAGCATGGGACACGCAACTTTTCCTAACAGGACCACAAATTTGCCTGCTATCGTTATCTGAAACAGAAAAATCTGTCTATTAAAATTTGTTACTTGTCGTAAATAAAAAAAACTACTTATTGTAAATTATAAACTCTATACATACGTGGCATATGGTACCACACACAACCACATTTTTCAAAGGTGTGGTTAGATAGACACTCCAATCTGCAGTTGTTGGGTGTATAAATACGAAAGTATTTGAGCTGTCGATCCTCAGGAAAGTAGCACTGACGTCTGAAAAGAATGCGCTTTATTTAACTCTTTAATCTTGAGATCAAAGGATTGATATATTTGTAACGGTTTGGTGTAATCATTCGAAAGTTCATTTTGTTTCATTTCACATAATATATAAAACTACCATCACCACCAAAGAAGAACCATGAGATGCAGTTCCGAGACGACTGGCTGCATTTTCTCTGAAGGCTGACTCTTTTACAAAGTTTTCAGACCCACGGCAAACGCCACAAATTCCGAATATTTTCGCGAGTTGAGGCGTTCTGTGGTTGCACCTACCACATCAGTACCCATTGAAGTAGCAGTGATTTAGGTTGTGGCCAATGTGTCAACACATGTGGCATCCCACACCGACGACCTGCCATGATACCAAGGCCTTATAGTAATACCATCAGGTCTCCCACCACCTATAATTGGGATGCTGCGGTCAAGACTTGCCGGCAGTGCCGAAAGCCCTAAGAATGATGTCATTGAGAGACGCGCGCAAGAACCGTCGTAGTGTCTGAGTTGGTCAACAGTTCGTCTAATAAAGTGCCAGTGCATACAGTTATCTGATTCTTTAGGAGGCACTGCCAGGAAACTGGCATGTCACGATTTGTGATGCTGTTGCATGAGTTAGCTAGATTCTTAAATAACATCCAAATATACTCGCAAGAGTCGCAAGCATGCATGGGATGCCTAGAATGCGTCAGTCAAGGTTTTGTGCCCTATCGTTTTATGAAACTTGCTGTCTATTCGACAGTTACATCGTCCTAGTATAATTTTAGGGTATGGGATTTTAAATATTGTCTTAACCCGATGATGATGATCAGAGTAGTAGGCAGTATTGAAAAACAATCAAATTGGATACAAAATGTTAACCAATTACCTTTCAACAAAGTTAAAGACTGGGTTCGTTAAACTAAATGAATAACCTTGCAATACTTACACTTCTGGGGAATAATCCTTTAAGGTGTCAGACGTTGTGATCATGTTGAATTTAAGAGCTAGCGAGGACACTTGACCTGGCAAGGCTGCGTAATAGTACAGAGAAGCTTGAGGCATATCTGCTGGATGCTGCACATATATCTGTGGATATTTTTTTACTAAACATGCCAATAACGTTAAACATGGGAGTGGATCAAAACTTAATCAATAGAAACCCGAAGTATTTGTAGTTTCTGATAATTTATGTTTTAAGGATAACTTTTGATGTCACGTAAATTTTCATTCGTTATTATTCCATATAATTATTACAAAGATACATACATACATACGCTCACGCCTTTTTACCGAAGGGGTAGGTTACTCCTGATCACAGATCCTGGTACACCTCTCGCGCCTCATCCACATCCATCAATCGGTTCATACATGCTTTGCTTTCGGTTACTCTTTATCTAGCTTTTATACGAGTAGGTATATTTGTCTGGTTAGACACCTTTCATCCATCCGCTCTATATGTCCAAACAACCTGAGCATTCCTTTCTGAATTTTAGTTACTACATCCTCTTTCAAACCACAACGCTCTGGGATTATTACAAAGATATATTTTTTTCCATCTAATTAATTCATTTAAGCTTCGAGTCATCCAGGGTAACCTGGGGCACTGGGTTATTTTGCGCATTCCCCATATTTCCATATTTAGCCTTCATGAGTGTTTACAGGTATCCGCACTGTGGGTTAAGTGTGCGTGTTTTGAATTTTTGTACTCCATCGTCATCATCATGGTAAATATTTTCCTGTTTAATTTTGATACCACTTTGAATGCTTAAGTGCGCACATTTGTCCCACATGGCTCTAGTTGATGCAAAGTTATGTAGTGCCTTACCTTATATCCTTTATTCAGGCCGTTGCACAATTCATCTTGATCCTTTGGGTTTTCCATTAACAGTATTTCCAAATCTGGTGTAGCCCCGTTTTCCTGAAATAATGTAGTTATTTATTTATTTATTATAAAAGGAGGACCATCAGCTAAATTAACAGTGTAGACAAAGGATTTAGGTATATATACTTAGCTAATAATAGGTCCTCGCTGGTAACAAGAGACTAAAAAAAATTAACAACTTTTTTCATATGTCTTTAATCATGTGTTGGTCCTCGAATACGAGTAAAAGTAATCAGGAAAAAGGACCAACCAACAAATACTATCGAATTTATATTAGTAGGATTACTTACTCTATACTCTATAGAGCAGTGATAGCCCGGACGGTTAAAGAGCCGGCCGAAAATCAGTGAGGCTCGGGTTTGAATCCTGGCATGTACCTACCAATGAGTTTTTCAAAAACTTACGTACATATTTATCACTAGCTCGACGGTGAAGGAAAATATCGTGAGGAAACCCGCAGGTCTCAGAATTAATTCTGAGACATGTGTAAACAGACCCGGTCCGGCGATGGGCTCACCACCTATCACGTTTAGGGGTCCAATATATCTCGTGATATGTGGGTATATCCAGTAATGGAATACCTCTGCCTACCCCCTCGGGGATAAAAAAAGGCATGAGATTATATTATTATATTATTACTTACTCTACCCCGCTTTGGGTAGGGATCAGGAACGAAATTCGCGTAGCCTTCCGTCACAGACCAGCTTTCATCACTCGCTTCACTTGTATCTAAATAAATATAATCCTTTTGTATGCTGAAAATTAGGCACAATGAACGTCGTTAAGCCATGTCAGATACCCTTGGCTATATGCCTCACTATCTTGAATTCCTTGGTGGGTTCGCATTAGAGAGTATGCTGGACATATTGCTTTCGAGGATTGTCACCGGTTTATGACGATGATGGTTTTTTCAACCGACTTTAAAAAAGGACGAGGTTATCAATTCGACTGTATGTTTGTTACCTCAGAACTTTCGACCGGGTGAACCGACTTTGATGATTATTTTATTTAAAATCTGGTGCTTCCCGTGTGGTCCTATTTAAATTTGATCCAGTTTTGACAATGGAATCCATGAGAAAACCATATTAGTTGAAGTCGGTTTTTTACCCTTTTGAGTTCTATGTTATTTTTAAATATCGCTGCAGTACATAAGGTCTGCTTTTGCCTTGCTAATTCAGTCAAGAGTAGTGAATTAAAAAATATATATACAATAAATGACAAAACCCTGATGTTTTATGATCACCGACGTTATAAGGATGTTTTTGCTTAAACAACTTGTCAAAAAACTGGTGGTTGGGCTGATGAACTCAACCGACAGGCCAGAGAAAGAAAGAAAGCAAAAAAAATAAAGATAGTCCACAAAACAGAATAATCATTTCTTAAATAAATAATAAACAACCAAACACGAAACCAACAGACATAATCATGCACCCAAACGTTAGCCCCGGGGGGGGATCGAACCCGCGACCTAAGACACACCGACGAGAGAACAGGCCCGTCATCCTTGGTAATAGTTCTGTTGATACATACTTTTCTTTGCGAAATATTTCATCGGATGCCAAAGCGTTGAAGTTATAGCAGACCCCTTCACTGGTCAAAACCCTTTTGAAATTCGAATCGCACGTATTGCCATTTTGCCATAGGCATATGAAAATGAAATCTTCTACTTTCGGAGCAGCCTGAGAACACATTCATAAATTTACTGAAATTAATTGATTAGATTTTACCAAAAAAAATGTAATGAATTTTCTTATCGCAAAACAATTAGGTGTTAATAACTTTGATATTTTTTATTATTATTAACCAACTGGCTGGACAGATGCAGTCCAGTCTTGAGGTCCTTTCTAATAATATAAAGAAACCGTAAAAAGTTAACAACCGAATAGCATTACCAATGGGCTCTTGGCCTCAATCTAGTCCAAAAGACAGAGAAGAGAATCACCAGCCCACAACATTTTTAGCCAGAAGAACTTTCGGTGCCTACTTAAACAGATTATATAAACTCGAGAATACAGACGCAGGCACGGAATTCCACTGCTTGGCTATGCGCTTTACAAAAGTCTTACAAAGCGACAATATTCTATACAACTATAATAATATACTAAAACAATACCTCAACGATGTTGTGAACCGTGGAAGAGTTTGTATAAAAGTCTACAGGTAAATCTGGTAGCGCTTCATCACTGCATACAAGCGATACATCTTGGAGTTTCAACGCTAATTGTTCTAATTCTTCACTGAAAATATTTTAACCCATAAAAATATGTCGAGTAATATATTAAGAAAAGCTAAACCATAAAAAGTTTATCAAGTCTTTGGAAGCCTTCCAAAGGCTTGATAAAGAACACTTTTTTGACAATAGAGGATCACAGCAAAGTTAATCTTCTATCTATGAAAGAGAAATAAGTACTGCTGACAGATTCACTTATCACGAAATTTACAAATTTGGCAGGCCTGATGATATTTTGCGAATTTTCACGGGAACGAGAAAAAACTAAATCAAAGCGGGAAATATTGCTGAGTACCTATAGAGAGCTAGTGAGACATATCATAACGACGAAGACTATAATATATCGTAAAATAAAATTTAACACAGTATACGAAAATTGACAGATATTTTACGTGCCTTAGGATTTCGAGTGTATAGCAGCAAGTAATTTTTTTTTAATATAATTCACACTTCAATTAACTAATGCACAGACTTCTTTAATGTTAATATTTGGTCAAAAATAAACTTACGTTCTATTTGCATTTTCAGATAAATTCTTATATCTGTAGTATTCTCTGGAGAAATTGAAGTTTGTTGCCATATTTTTTATTTGAGGACAAATAGTGACTGATGGAAAAGGCACCTGAAAGTATTAACAAATGGTTACATAAATCACTAAGTAACAACTCTTTATTTACATAACACCAATGACAATATGGAATAAGTGACACAATGATTTAAAAAAGTACATTGGGCGGTCTTGTCGCTTTATCTGTCTAAGGTTTGTCAAATATTTGAGGAAAAAGAGCAGTGATAGCCTTACGGTTAAAGAGCTTGCTTCACATGATGAAAATTATTGAGGCTCGGGTTCGAATCCTGGCATGTACCAATGAGTTTTTCTAAACTGACGTACATATTTATCACTTGCTCGACGGTGAAGGAAAACACTGTGAGGAAACCCGCAGGTCCCATAATTAATTCTGAGACCCGGTCCGGCGATGAGCTCACCACCTATCACGTTTAGGGGTCCAAAAAATATCGGGTGAAAAGCGGGTATATCCAGAAATGAATTACCTCTCCCTCGGGGATATAAGGCGTGAAATTATTTATTTATTTTATTTTGGGTATAATGGGTTTTAATCACCTTGCCTACTGGTACAATTTCTTCGTTAAAGCTGACTATGACCGGACTGGTCTTCCATTTAATCCAAACATTTCGAATGAGAAGGAAACATAACGCGATACTCATCAAGAACGTCAGTAGCCAGAATAATCTGAAAAGTTGTGTTAGAGACACAAATATATATCATTGTCACATGAGACAAAAAAAGCTGCCCTTTTAGAACCAGCAACTCGTCGGTGGAGATGGGCTGCTGTTTACATTTGTCCAATCTTCATGGACGATGTTTAAAGTGCTTGCTATCAGACTATTGAATAATTTTCTATACCTACAGAAAATAAATTATTTTGACTTTGTCAAAAACAATATCATTGTTAAATTTTTAGACAATTATTTTACTAAATTTTAATTTAATATTTTTATTTTATTTATTTAAAATTTTAAGTCAATATAATTTCGCAGAAATAACCACTTCTGACTGACAGACAGATAAGGCAACATGTTCCTTTTTTCCATTTTGGTATACGAAACCCAGAAACATAATAACTGTTGGATATTAATATATAGACGTACTTCATTAATTATGTAAATATATGAGGCGTGGAAATCCACAATCATGAGTGCTTACTTTAATTAATTTTATGGCAACACAAAGCCTGCATAATATGACAAATTGCCTGCGAATTTAATGCTTAATAAATAAGGTAGAAATGAGTATGTGACTTGTGTTGTCCTTTTCGAAGCTCAGCAGGCGTATTCACGGAGGCTTGATACCGTTTTCGTTCGATTCAGATCAAGAATTTTCCGAATCCTTATGTCACATACCTATGACATTAGTTTTCGACACCAACATCAGCCCGTCTCGAAAGTGTCGACTCCGTTCGGTTCAGCCCCCCTAGCCAAGTGGCATTGTACAATTTAATCGAATGTTCTTTTAGATTGACATCTCTGGGATTGACATAAGCACTTGCCAACGAGCGCTAACGTTAATGTCAATCTAATAGAACATTTGATTAGATTGTACAATGCCACTTGGCTAGGGGAGCTGATCGAGTTAAAAAAATTCCAAATCCTTATGTCACATATGACATTAGTTTTCGACACCAACATCAGCCCATCTCGAAAGTGCTCGACAGATTTTCCGATTCCGAGTCGAATATCGAAGCTCAGTGAATACGCCTGCAGAATAGTGTTAGCAGTTTAACAATTATATAAGTACACAATTTTGTCCAGTTTAGATGTTAAAATCTCGAAAAAAATAAGTTAAACGTTTCAGTTCTTTTTAATTATTTATACAAGACAACAATTCTCTACTTAAGAGCCTACTAATAATCAGAATTTATAGAGGTTTGGTGTACAAAGTACAGTAGGTTTTGTTGATCAGTTGTCTGACGTTAATCTGAGGTTAAATCTGACGTTAACGGAAAGTACAAGCCCAAAATATGTTAATTCTGAAGAAATTTTATGGTTTTGTTCCAAAACTGAGTAAAAGTCATAGCAATGAAATTAAAAGACTTTGAAAAGAAAAACATTATTTTACAGTTATTTAGGAAGAACCAAAGTACCTATAACAATGGTCAGACGGTGAAATGGACTGTCACACATTTAATTTTGGTCTTTTGAATAGCCTTTCGATTACATAGGCCATCAGTCAAATCGACTTTCGGTTACTTGGCGTCGTGAAGTAGGTATCTACATTAACTTAAAATA
Source organism: Ethmia dodecea (assembly GCA_963855545.1). Lineage (NCBI taxonomy): Eukaryota > Metazoa > Arthropoda > Insecta > Lepidoptera > Depressariidae > Ethmia > Ethmia dodecea. The sequence continues at coordinate 934,322 of OY979444.1, forward strand.
CGTGGTGAATCCATACAAGTTATTATATACACAAAGCAAGAAAGGTATTTGTTTAGGTGCGTTCTCCGTATTATGGCATTTTTTTGCCCACTTTTCAGAGAGTGTCACCCAGCCATCAATACTAACTTCTCGACAGCACTCAGCCCTCTCTCGGCGATGTATCTGAGGCCGTGAAGAGTGCTATTCCTTGCGTAGTCCAACAAGAGGTCTATCACCAGGACCTTTTGGCGTTTTCTCCGCTGCTTCTTGAGACATACTTCTCCGTTCACCTTTCTTTCTTCCATTTTGATTCTGAGAATATATATTTTATACAAATATTGTAATGTGTTTTTTCCTTATTAATCTAATATGATTTTAAAGTTTTTCGCGTTAATCGTAAAAGAACAGTAACTTTAGTAAGTCTGCCTCTTATGCTTGATACTCTGGTATGAATCCTGGTGAAGGCATGTACCAATGAATTCATCATCAAAAAAGTTTTTTGATACAAATTTCTCAATAACTCGACGGTGAGGGAAAACATCGTTAGGAAACCTTCAGGTCCCAGACTTGCTTCTGAGGGATATGTAACAGTCCCGGTCTAGCGATGGACTCACAACTTGACTCGTTTAGAGGACCTAAAAAATATAGTAGTGAAAAGTGTAGTGTAAAAGAATACGTCCGCCGACCCCCGGGGATGAAGAAGTGAGCATATTTGTTTATGTAAAGTCAAACTTGAACAGTGTGCACTTAGGTGGCATTGAGAGAATGGAACGAAGGTTTATCAGTAAAACAAATCAAGATCAAGCTACTACCAGAATAGTGCAGGTGAATTTAAATGTACCGAAATAAACGGTCACAATCACTGAATCGTAACTACTTCAAGTATGGATAGAGAGTGCTCCGAGGAATTGTTCGTACTTATACCAGCCACAACGTTTCGCCTACGTTCAACTCGACAAAACTATTATCCACACCACTTGGATTGTTGGCAATCCACCACTGTGAGATTCTCACGAAATTTTGCCTCACACAGAACTCTGTCTGTGGAACAAATTGTCGCCGGCGGTATTTCCGGAACGATACGACCTTCAAACTTACAAGAAGAGAGCGTACTCCCACCTCAAAGGACTGCAACGCACTTGTGACTCTTGAGTCGCAGGTGTCCATGAGCGACGGTAGTCACTTATTGACCCGTCTGCTCGTTTTCCCCCTTTTTTTATTTTAAAAAAAGTATGGCTAACTGCTATGTACTAACTAAACACAGTAGTACATACAAAATACTTACTCTATTTTATTATGCAAAAGTGTTTCACTGAACCGTCTGCACTGGTCGCTCCAAAATGCGAGTCCCGACTGAACAAAACTTTAACATATACCCATTACACAATACAATACACCATTTCTTTTCAATTAAGCTAACAGGTTTCCCTCATTCATTACAATAATTATTCATTTGCAGTTGATACGGGAATCCTATGGGGATCTCCATTATGGTTTGTAATGGTTTATTTGACTATGTATTTGCCATTTTTCTTTATTATTAATAGGTATAGTGTCATCGTTCCATATATCACTAAGGTTCTCGGAGGAATATCACTATTGTTTGTTAGTAGCAATTGGCCTCAAAAATTTTAGGTAGGTATTGGACTCGATTCTGGCTGACCAGCTAGAATTCCTAATTTTAAGTTAGCCTATCCTTCTCCATAGAATACGAAAGAAAAGGACAAAAACAAACCATAGATTGAAGAGTTAATGTCAAACATGTAAAAAGCAACTAATTTGAACCTAAAGAGCGTTATCTGTGACTTTTATCCATGACCTTGTTACATCGTCGCTAATATGGCTAAACACGACTATTCGAATAAGATGTGTATGCGTTCATAAGGTTCAATCTTGTTATTTTGATATTTGTGACAAAATAAAAAAATTTGGCCTTTATTTCTGTCCCTTTCCTTTCCAATGCAGTAGAAAAGAATTAGGAATTTTAGCTGATCAGCCAAAATCGACAAACCCTAAGTCTGATACATTTGGAAGAATTGTCGCTTGAAAGCTCAGGTTTTATTACCCCGACCCTAATTAGATTTAAACAATCAGAAGCCAGTAACACCGTCTTTAGTCCATTCCGATCCATTCATCGACACTAAACGGTCATAAACATGAAAGAAACAATTTTTGTTATTGTCGTTGTTACTTTAAGAGAGGGCTTTGACGCAACGGGGTGGAAAAAGATACTTGCTCTCTAAAATTACACTTAGGTGTATCTGGCAGAACTTTTACGGATAGTACAAGGGGTCGAAAATGGCGTGAATTGCTTAAAGAAAATCATGGTACGGCCGTGCCGCTTTTTGCTCGACTTGGCGGGGGCACTGCCGTGCCCCCAGATATAAACACTAGCTCGACGGTGAACAAAATCAGCTGGTCCCAGAATTTATTGTGACTCACCACAGGTCACGGTTAGGATCCAGAAAATATACTGGTGATGATATATCTCCAGCAATTGAATACCTCACCCCAACCCCCTCTGGTATAAAATATTTAGTTATTTATTTTAATTAAGTGTACTATTTACGGGATTGTTGAGATATTTATAGGGTAATTTAATGTAAATAATGTTTGTTTTGTAGTAGTCATAACTTTAAGTATAATTTACGCTCAAAGCACTGCCAAGTAACACTCCCGCGCATCGGATCAAAGCAATGATTTACGCGATACTTGGATTACTGTGAAATATCGCTTGCTAACGAGTCCGCACGTGGCTAAACATATCTTGAGGATAATGGAAATATATCGATAGTACCACATCCGTTGGAAAGATTTTAAGTAAAAATATATGTAGGCACTATAGCCGGTGCTCATAGGCTTTGCCCATGGGGATGCTTTTTAACAAACTTCAAAAAAAGGAGGATGTTATCAATTCGTATCGTATATTTTTTTTGAAGTGAAAACATCTTTAGCGGCGTTGAGCACTTTTGTGGGATGGGTAAAAACTGTGAAACTCACGTCAGGTCACGTGTGCTGTTTGAAAAACCGTAAGATGGTTGGAGAGTAGTGTTGTAACATCGAAATTGATATCAAGTTTTCACTTCTGTCGGCACTCCCGGATTGCAACCCGTGTTTTTTTTTTTATGTTTGTTACCTCAGAACTTTTGACTGGGTGAACCGATTTGGATGATTTACTTATTTGATTGCTGGTGCTTCCCGTATGGTCTCAATTAAATTTTGTCCAGTTATGATAATGGCGTCCTTGAGAAAGCCATACAAGTTGACGTCGTTTTTTTAATCTTCACGAGTTCTAGGTCCCTATATAGATTCTGTAGCTCTGGACAAGAATATAGCAAATACAGACAGCATGTATTAATCAGAGCTCAGCTTAAACTGGTAGTGTAAATGAGTTTAAAAAAAACTTACGTAAATTATTATCACTAAGTCACGCAATTTCACCCACGTAAGTCCCGTTTCCGTGGGTCAAAAGTCAAAATGTTTTATTTAAAATTTTAAAGTAGGGTAACATGTCCGGTGGTGAGTCCGTCTCCAGACCGGATAACCAAGTAACTTTCCATTTTGGAACTCAATTCACTAAAAACAGCCGCAAAGTTAGATTTGTCTAATACTTAAAGTGTTTCCCAAAGTATTCGACGAATATTCTCACTTCGTTCGACATGCCATTATCGCAGCATCAATAGCAGATCAAAGCGCAGGAAGTGCAAGCCACTTGTTAAACACTCCAATCGCATATGAGGCCATTTCGAGCCTTTTGTAATAAAGCCAGGGGTCAATTTCAGAGCAGTGGGAGTTGAGTGGCTTTTAACGAATATTGATATTGGATTGTGTGATGTATTTGGGTAAGTACACATTATCTATATCTACTCTAATATTATAAGGAGGAAAGATTTGTATTTTTGTAACGAATAAACTCAAAAACTACTGCACAGATTTCAAAAACTCTTTTATCAATGGAAAGGTACACTATCACTGAGTAACGTAGGCTATACATTATTTCCGTATTCCTACGGGAACGGGAACTACGCGTTTGAAACCGCGCAGAACTGCTAGTTATTTTATATTGTAGGATAAATCTTTTTGTAAGATGCTGTTGTCTCGCAATATAAGCCGTTTGAAAACGTGTTTCATTTGCTCTGCCAAATACTTATTCTAGATTAAGTGTCTAAGTCTAGATTCTTCAGATTAAAGAACCCATACTAAAAATAATAAACATCGTGAGGAATTATTATTTATTAAAAATAATAATCAATTGTGGAACACAGTTATTGAGTCCCAATCTAGGCAAAACCTAGTAGTATGGGTACTAAACAACATACTTAAATACATATAAACACAGACACGAAGTCAACAGACAGTCATGGTTTTCACACAAATGTTGTCCCCAGCCAGAATGGAACCCGCGACCTCCAACTTAGAAGGCACGGTCACTACACTACCAACTGCGCCAACAGCCCGCCATTGTAATTGTAAAATAAATTTACCCAGCCAGTTCAACACAAACAAACAAACAAAACAAACAAACAGTTAGGAAATTTTGTTAAAAACAAGACACGACAGATATTTTATTTGCATAAGAAAATTGTATTATCGAAAAATAAACAGCGAGAAATGTAAAAGCACAAATCAGGAGATTCATCAAAGATTCATTAAAAAGTAGGTAAACAATTTATGGCACATGCTGTTTGCAGCAACATGCTCCCTTCTTCGGCTCAGTTTTGTCAGTAACTTTATCTTGTCTCAGCATACAACATAATCTGTAAGAAATAATTTCCACATTATTTAATAACACTGAAGAGTACATAAATTTACCATAGAGAAGCCAAATAGACTTTACAAATACAAACAAAATATACCATAATCTCCAAAGAGATATAATAAGACATAGAGGGGACAAAGCGAGGAAAATCTGAAGCCAAAAAATATTACCTAAGGTCATTAGATTCGACCGAATGACAGCTCGCGTTCATACTAACTGACTGACATGACATGCTTGAGGTTCAAAGTTTTTGTATGAAAATATTCCGAATGTAGGTATAAAAAAAATATCACTACATAGTATAAAAAAAAGTCGCTTTCTCTGTCCCTATATCCCTATGTCCCTTTGTATGCTTAAATCTTTAAAACTACGCAACGGATTTTGGTGCGATTTTTTTTAATAGTTAGAGTGATTCAAGAGGAAGGTTTTAGTGTTAGCATTGCACCCGTGCGAAGCCCGGGCGGGTCGCTAGTATATTATATTTTATCTCTTTGATAACAAGATTTTTTTAGCATTTAATAATTTGACAAAATTAATATTTATCTAAACCGGGATGACAGTCCCGATCCAGAAAGAAACTTCCAAAGCAGAATTACGTTAATATTCTAAAAAAGTTAATTATTGAGACAAAGATTAGTAATAAAAGAAAAAGAAATACCTGAGAGTTAAGAAGAAGAAAATCTCCGCAACACTGAGAAAGGAGAAGCCGAGAAAGAGGCCAACCAAACCACCGCAGTTGGCCAAGAAGTCTGTGAGTCCGAAGAGCTCTGTTCGTTGCATCGACACGAAACTGGGAGCTTTGAAGAACAGCTCCAACCTCGAATATAGTGTGCTAGAAAAACATAAATAAATTGTACAACACATTTTATTGTTGTGTTTAACACGTTCACGGACAGACCTGCAATAGATGGCGATTTTTCCAAATTAATTGTGTCACCCCTGCTATAGCGGACGTAGGACTTTGCTTTTTACGTAGCAAACCTGCTTACGCATTCGTCTCCCCATACTAACTGTAAGAGAGCGTGCTTTACTGTCACATTCTATTGAATCAGGAGGCTCTAACTGTCCAATAAGACGATTTTTGCACACATTCAAAGTTTGATGTCACCCCGACCCCTGTACCCCTCTCACACGCACACATCTGCTATAGCGCTCGTGTGTCTATACAAATTTGTTCAGTCACGCGGCGAGTGCGCCGGAGAGCGGATACGTGCAAGTTGAGTGATTTTCGCGCGCAGACGCTATTTTGGTTCATATTTACGGTGATCGTAAGTAATGTTTTCTGTTATTTGTAGTTGTATTTTATGGTTTTATATCAAAAGTAAACAACTATTACTTGTTTAGTTTTACTGAAATGTTATATGCTGACTTATAAACACGTAAATTGAGAATGTAAGCAAGATACGAAAAGTACCTAACCAATTTTTTTATTCAAATACTTGTAAACATACATTCTAAACAAATTTTATAAAGATAAAAGCCAATTCATGCATTATATCTTTCCTAATATAGGTTCCTTACTTGTGTAGAGTTACATTTTGGTTAGTTATTGGGTAATAATCTTATAATTATTCGCATTTATTTAGTGAGTTTTGTTCCAGATGCCTCCAAAAAAACGCCCCAAGCTCGCGGTCAATGTCGGCGATAGAGCAAAATTAAAGAAGTTACTATAGAAGTTGCCTGCTATAGTGGTTGTGTCATATACTACCCCTAAATATACTTACAATGTGACGGAGCTGCTATAGCACTCACCTGTCATAGCATATAGTGTCACATTTTATAGGCAACATGACATTCTATATGACGACGCTTCTATAGCAGTCACAAATTCTCCATACAAAATTTTTGTGTCCACAAGGGGTGACTTACTGTCCGTCAACGTGTGAACAATGCAAGTCATTAAGCCATGCCTTGGGCGGCTTGAAAAATTCTGACAACACCATCTCCCAATCCGGGGTGGGCTCGCGTAGGTTATTATAGCTCATACTTCCTCAGTGTGAAGAAAGACCCTTAGCTCAGCAGTGGGCTGTTACGGGTTGGTGATGATGATTCTACGCAAATTCTATCCTAAACTAGAATGAGCCTGCAACAATGTAACTTTTTGACACCTATTGCTTCGAAATATTGTAAATCAGAAGACTAGGATACGCGATTAGATATGGATTAGGGTGTATCAGCTAGGACGTGGGACATGATCGCTTATCATTTTGCGTCCAAACTAGCGACAGCGATACATGTCCATGCCACACGATGTAAATCTGGTTATATAAAATATATAACAAAGTCGACCATTTTTGAATATCCAACAGCGTCAAATGGCATTAAGATGCATTGAAAGTTCAATTTGATGTTTGCAATTTGCATAGGGACCTCAATTTGTATCCAATATGTCGCCAATACAAACCAACAGTTATTTTTGTGTTATGATTGTCTATCGTTGCTAAATAAAGTCGACTCAAATTATATATCCCGTATTCTGATTGTGATTAACCAACCTGTTGTCTTCAATCGATGAATCATTCTTCAACTTCCAGAAGTTTTTCAAGTAAGTCTTAAGATCGAAATCGGACTGCACGACGGAGGCGCCATACTCGATGGAGTTACACGCGGGAAGACAATTGCAAGCTTTCTTGTGTTTGTTCATTTGTTTTATTGCTATTTCCTCTGAAATAATTTTGCTACGATTATGTCATTAAGCGATTTAATCATAAGTAGAGAATTTGAGATTTGGATTATTTATTTAATACATAGGTTTTTTTAAGAGCAGTTGATAGCCCTTACGGTTAAAGTGCCGGTCAAAAATCAGTGAGGCTCGGGTTCGAACCAATGAGTTTTTCAAAAACATACGTACATATTTATCACTAGCTCGACGGTGAAGGAAATCATCGTGAGGAAACCCGCAGGTCTCAGAATAAATTCTGAGACATGTGTAAATAGACCCGGTCCGGCGATAGGCTCACCAGTCACCTCCTATCAAAGTCAAAGTCAAAGTCAAAATTCTTTTATTTCAGTTAGGTATAAAAAATACACTTTGAAATGTCAATATAAACAAGGCACACTAAACTCGTCCATGAGGATTGGCTAAATGTAAACAGCAGCCCATCTCCACCGACGAGTTGCTGGTTCCAAATGCAGTACCCCGAGAAGAGCCAGCAAGAAACTCAAGGGCAGCTCTTTTTAGTCTTATGTCTTACTAGTAAATATGGTTCATAACAATAATTATAATGAATAGCCTTACATAGCGCTGAGTCGGTTAAACCCATGCATTTTGGTCTACTAAGTAGTCGGTAATTTTATAGTAGCCTTTTTTATATAATGTTTGCTTAACTATTGTTTTAAATTTGTCAAGAGGCAAATTTTGTAATGCAATAGGAATCTTATTGTAAAAGCGTATACATTGACCCTTATAATATGATTTTGGTAACCTTAGATAATCGACTAACATAAGCAGCCAGTTCATTATTTCTAGTGTTTATACAATGTCTGTCACAATTTTTTTTGGAAAGTGATATATTCTTTTTAACATACAATACGTTTTCGTAAATATACTGTGACGCCAGTGTCAGTATATTAATTTCCTTGAATTTTTCCTTTAGAGACATCCTAGACCCCATTTTATAAATTGCACGAATGGCTCGTTTCTGAAAAATAAATATTCTCTGAACATCAGCAGCATTCCCCCACAGTAGAATGCCATGACATCAAGCTGTGGAAGTAGCTGAAATAGACAAGTCTAGCTGTTTCTACGCTTGACATATTACGTATTTTTTTTACGGCATATGCAGCAGAACTGAGCCTTTTCGCCAACGTATCAATGTGTGGTCCCCACTGTAACTTAGAGTCTAGAGTTATTCTTAAAAATACTGTAGTGTTTACACATTCTAATTTTTCGTTTTTAACTGTAACTGAGTTTAAAGTTAGTTTAACATTTGATAAAGAAAAATGTACACATTTAGTTTTTTTCTCATTGAGAAGTAAATTATTAACGTTAAACCAACTGACAACATCATTAATTGCACTGTTCACTTCGTCATAAGACTTAATAGGTCGTTTAACTTTAAAAAGTAGAGATGTATCATCTGCAAACAGTACAATATCATGTTGCACTCGGTTGGGTAGGTCATTTATATAGACCAGAAATAGAAATGGGCCTAAAATGGAGCCCTGCGGTACACCAATACAAACCGCCGATCCAGACGATCTTGAACCGTTTACATCAACACATTGTATCCGGCTTCTCAAGTAGGTCTTTATTAAATCAGCCTTGTACGCCATAATGACGTAATTTTCTGATGAGAATTTCATGATGGACACAATCGAATGCCTTAGACTTACCACGTTTAGGGGTCCAATGTATCTCGTGAAATGTGGGTATATCCAGTAATGGAATACCTCTGCCTACCCTCTCGGAGATGAAAGGCGTGAGATTATTATTATTATTTTATAGGATGTTTTAATTAAAAGTAAAAAAGGACCTACACTTAGAAAGGTCAATAGTCTGAGAACAAGGCACTCTGAACTCTTAGATGAAGATTAACTAACAGAAATGTACTACCTGTGATAAACCTTTTTGGGTATACAGGCGTATAATATAATAATATAATATATTTCATAATAATAAAGACGATTTTCTACTGAAACATCCCCGGACCCAGACATGTGTAACAGACCCGGTCCGGCGATGGGCTCACCACCGATCACGTTTATGGGTCGAATATTCTTGTGAAATGTGGCTATTTCCAGAATACTAAATGGAAAATTCGTGAGATATTTTTTTTTTCTGAAAGTTGCTCAAAATTTATCTAAATGTATAGCATACTTAGACATAAATCGTTACCTTCGGCATTGTAATAGTACGGGGAACTTTCAATCGTGCAGTAGTGCTTTTGATTGGCTGAAAACATATTTAAAAATAATATTAACATTTTAGGTCTTCAATCATCATCAACTCGTCACCGACCACTGCAGAGCTAAATGTTTTTCCTCACACATGAGGAAGTAGGGGCAATAATCTGAATCTAAATCTAGGAATTTTTCAAGACACCCAAGTATCTGAGAATGCTTAACGACAACCTGCTTAAAGACAAGTCCCTTAGCTCAGCAGTGGGTTCTTACTGGTTGATGATAGTTATCTACGATTTTTTTTAAATTTGGCATGTATTGATATTGTGACAAAATTCGGATTTTTTTTCAATACACTTGTGTTGTAAGATATCCATTTCTTGGCGATATACCAATAAGTTTTTCAAAAACTTAAGTACCTATTTACTGACTTAAACTGTTTTCAACTCACGAGTACTGGGCATGTTGTACCAAAGACAGTTACACGTCTTATAGGTGTTTATGGCACGGCATTCAAACTTGCAGTTGCTTTCGCTGTACGTCCGGTAGAGGTTTAACTTCCGTTCATTTTGGAAATAGCACTGTCGACTGGAAAATACAATTCTGGCTATTAATTGGTCATCATGTACTCACCTTTTTCCCATTATTTGGGGTCGGTGCAGTATGTTTTTTCCTTCCATTTAGAGCTATCATCCGTCATATGTCCATTCACTTCCATCTTGCACATATTATCCTTCACACAATCCATCCATCTTTTCTTTGGTCTTCCCCTCTTCCTATAACCTTCCACATTCATATCAAGCACTCGCCTTACAACATTACTCTCTTCCCTCCTCATTATTGTCAATACCCCGACAAACGATTACCTCTCAACTTCTCCATCACCGGTAGTACTTTCAGACTTCATTTTATGTAACTGGTATTCCTTTTATAAAAAAAATCGCGTTCCAACCATGTCAGATACTCTTGAAGACATGAGATTAAAAAGAACTGCCCTTGAGTTTCTTGCTGGCTCTTCTCGGGGCACTGCATTTGGAACCAGCAACTCGTCGGTGGAGATGGGCTGCTGTTTACATTTAGCCAATCTCCATGGACGAGTTTAGTGTGCCTTTTTATTGACGTTTCAAAGTGTATTTTATATACCCACTGCAATAAATGAATTTTGATTTTTTGAAATTATTTGGTAGCTTAAAAAAATCTGACAGTTAGGTAGCTGCTAACATCATATTTCAATTCGCAATGGGCTCGCGTGGGATATTATAGCCCAAGATTTCTCATGCGTGACGAAAGGCTTTTATCTCAGCTCTTTTGCTGATGACGATGATGACTTAAGTCAGCTGATGTTTATCCCAGTTGCTATAATGCGACTAAATTCAATGCTGCACCATAAAGCCGTCACTGGTTTTGATTTTACAAAGTTTTAAACTCACATTTCTGCTGGATAACTCTTCAAATTTGGGTCAGATGTGATCATGTGGAAAGTGAGAGCCATGGCCGTTTCTTTCCCTGGCAATACAGGTGTATAAGATACAGTAGTCTTAGGTCTATCAGCTGGGTGCTGTAAGTATACCTGTAATTATACATTACGATGGTCACATAATAGTCCATCATTGTACGGCGTGAAGTTAGCCTCAGAATTGCAATAATAGACTTACTCCCGGTTTCCGAAAGGGAAATCAAACCAAAATTAGAGTAAGACATCCAATTGTTGACACCCTTACCCATTAATGGACACCCCAACAGTTTTACTCAAAATTAACGAAATTACGATACCCAATTATTAAAAATAATTATGAAAATTATTATTTATAATAATCAAATAAATGTGGTGGTTTTATCTTAATAATTATTCTAAATATAATCGTTTATTGTAATTCGTTAATTTTGAAAAAAATCTGTTGGGTGTCAATTAATTGGTAGGGTGAACCCTGTCCGGCTATGGAATCACATTAATAAGTATTCAATTTTAAGAAATACCCACTTCCTGAAATGGAGTATCTCTCGGAGATAAAAGCCGTCAGATTTTTATTTAGATATTAATTTATTTTAGAAAAAAAATAATACTATCCAAGTAGGTACACTAAATTGAAAACCAAAAACACTGAAACAAAGGAATCTTCTGTAGAAGTTCCAGTATTAGAATTCATGTTTGAAAATACTAATCGTTGCAATCTATCTACATTAGGTATATAAAATAATAAACTGACTGATTGGTGAAATATCAACGCACGCATTCTGCACATAGATAACTTGTACAGCGTAGGCATTCACTAAGAAATAATTTAGCAAAATTCAACCCCTAAGGGGGTAACATAACGTGCGCGAGCGAAGCCGCGTTTAAAAGCTAGTTAACTATAATTCTTGAAAGTCGTACCCTGTAGCCGCTTCTCATAGTATTGCACATGCTATCTCGATCATTGAGGTCATCTTCTAAAATTATTCCCAAATCGGGAAACGAACCAAATTCCTAAAAAAACAAACAACGTATTAATAAGATCTGATTATTATTATCGGGAGATTTTTATTTACTCTTCCTTGGCAACTTGGCTGCCATGAATAAAGAGTGATGGTGATTGAACTACATACCCTTCCGCGCCGTGGGTAGGGATCTGGTACATTATCGTCATACCCTTTTTCGGGATGCCACCCCTTAATGGGCCTTGAATTGCCTAAATAGTCATGAAACATGCCTTCCCTGAAAAAATACACCCTAATCTGAATTAATAGATCCAAGAACAAGATTTTACTCAGCTAACATTATAAATATTTTTTTTAATCGTTGTTCATTTGTTTTTCATTTCTCATTTATAGTAAAAACTCACCAACTATCAATCAATTCTATGCAATTACAAAATTCGTTGCGTGAATGAACTACAATCCAGAGTTTTTCAAAAACTTACGTACATATTTATCAGTAGCTCGAGGGTGAAGGAAAACATCGTGAGGAAACCCGCAGGTCTCAGAATTAATTCTGAGACATGTGTAAATAGACCCGTCCGGCGATGGGCTCACCGCCTATCACGTTTAGTGGTTCAATGTATCTCGTCAAATGTGGGTATATCCAGTAATGGAATACCTCTGCCTACCCCCTCGGGGATGAAAGGCGTGAGATTATTATTATTATTATTTTAAAACGGTCATTTATTGGTCAGCATGGCACTGTGTTCCGTGATTCGGTCAATCAAAACGGACCGAGGCTTCTCTCCAAATCTCTTTTAAAACTCGTCTAAAGATTAGACAAAAACTTCACCCAATTTTTGACCTTGAACAGGTAAATCAGTAATAAAAAGAGCTGCCCTTGAGTTTCTTGCTGGTTCTTCTCGGGGTACTACTGTATTTGGAAACAGCAACTTGTCGGTGGAGATGGGCTGCTGTTTAAATTTAGCCAATCTTCATGGACGAGTTTTGAGTGCCTTTTTATAATACTATTGACATTTTCAAAGTCTATTTTTTGTACCTACAGAAAAGAAATAATTTTCGACTTTTAACTTTTAAATAGTGTAAAAGACAAACACATGATGCAGATAGATATTTTCTTAGACAACTCACTTATCATTGAATATATCTGTACGAGACAGCGAGTTAAAGTTGAAGCAAAGCCCTTCGTTAGTTAAAACCATTGAGAACAGCTCTTCGCAAGGTGTGTCCTGCCCCCGCCAGGTGCATTTGTGAAATACATCCTTAATTTTTGGAGAAACCTATAAGAAAAAATCGGTTGTCTGTAAAGGCGGTTTACTGAAGATAGTTGAACGTGACAACGTCATTAGAAAATATTGATGTAATGGATTGTGCCTCTTTGTCGCTCGTTGCGCGTTCTCGCTTGCACTGGGACGCCGCATACGTCATACTTTTTCGTGCATGCAGCCGGCTCCATCGAATTATAAGACGTTGTCACGTCAAAAAAATCTATTCAAGTCAACATGTCTGTATAATCAATCGAAAACAAATTTTATCTCTATACATATGATTAAAAAACTGGCTGGCAGACTGATCGATAAACGTACAGCCACTAGACACCACTTGGTCTAGAAGCACGCAATTTTTTGTTTTTTTATTATTTTTTGCTGATGGGCTCACTCTTGACCCCAGACTTGCCTGAAGGCAAGGCAAGCCTATGATGGAACGAGCATGCCCAGAAGATGCCGGTTTACTCGAGCCTTAAAGGCTGATGGGTTTATGGAGGAGCGGAGGTGGAATGCTCCTCCATCGTGAAAAGGGAAGATCTTCTGCGAAGCGAGGTGATCGTGTTGTACAGTCACCACCACCATCGATGTTGGACAGTTGTATTTATACAAACTCATTAGAAAACTCCGATAGCGCGGTTTAGAACTCGGCCGTCTATTGGTGCGTTATATGTAACTCGGCCTTCTATTGGCGCGTTCCATGTAGTGTCGCTACAGGTTATATGAACTCAGTACAGACGCCGGCAGGTGGTTCCACTCCTTGAGGTTCCATAAAATTGACTTACCTAAGTGAGCACTCAAAAGTGAGATTTGCATATTCCTATGAGAACGGGAATTAACAGAATCCAATGCTGCTGGCCATCCAATAGTTTATCCATATGGTGCTTCAATAATCCTGAGTTTTTGAATTTTTTGCGTGTTAGAAGATTTAACAAAGGTTGCAAAAGCTCCCTGAAGGCAGCTGTTTCTATCGGCGAAAGTAACAATTATTGGCTCATTTGAATATAGGCTATTTTTATAACATCATTTTTATAGAAGACCTCATACTTGTGCAAGAAAATTGTAAAAACACCATTGTACCGAATTTGACCATTTGAAATTCTGACGATTTGAACATCGGACCAAATGCCAACAGAGGAATTAAAGCTTCTAATCTACGAAATATTGGATAATTATAATGCAACACTCATACTCATGGATGCAAAACTACGCTTTCTCACTCTCAGCTACCACATTGTTAACTGGTATTACATTAATAAGTGTTATATTACTTTGATTATATCTCTGATGACCCTGTCGTCAGTCCACCTCCGATCTAAAACAGTAGACAGAAATCCTTCGTCGCAAATGTGTCCCACGTTTTCCAACAGCTCTATTTTCCTTCTTGTAGTGGCACTGAAATAAAAAAAATGTCTTGTGGTGACATCTATCAAATTTTGCATAGAAGTAACGTCACAAGTTTTAAAGTACTGTTCTCGCGAGTTTGGATAAATACAACTCCCCAGGCACGATCACATCGCCTGGCAAAAGATCTTATCTTTTCACGACGGAGGAGCATTTCATCTCTGCTTACTCAGATTCTGTGCATGTTGCACTTCTGAGTTTCAGAAAGTCGAATTATAGCTTTGAGACTTCAATCAAATTATATCTAGGTATGCTCCAGAAACAGAAGACTACTTACTTGAGCTCACCTCTCATCGCAATGGGCTCTAAAACGTCTACATAGTATTGGTATTCGGCGCTGAAATTGTAAACGCTTCTCAACGCCTTCCGTTGGGGGCAAATTGTGACTGATGGAAATGGAACCTGCAAAACATAACATAACATAAAAAAAACCTTAAACAATGTGTCTCTTAAGAACATTGACCAAATCCCCAAGACCTTTGAAAGAGTTATTCCGTTACGAATCTGCAGTAAAAAGATTCTGCTTAAGCTAGAATCGGTCCGTTCAAGGACTCTAAATCCAGAACATACCTGTCCCACAGGCACCATCTGGGCACTGAAGCTGACTATGACCGGGCTGGTATTCCATTTGTCCCACACATTCATTATGTAGAAGCAGCTGAGAGCTATGCTCACAGCGAAAGTTACTACCCAGAACAATCTGTAAAATAACATCTTCTGGTGATTGATAGATAAAAAAACAGGACAAGTGTGAAGTGGTCTTGTGCAGTGGTTTAATACCTTGGAATGAATACCAAAACTACAAAAAAAGAATTCATTAATTTACGCATTAAACCCATTACAGGATCATCATCATGTGTTTCAAATACTGTTTGACTTGTCTATTACATACGGGACAGAGATACAATAATAAAATGTGACTTTATTAATTTCCTCACTCGAATATCTTCAGTTTCTTCAAATTTTTAAGCATAGAACTCCACACGAACATAGATAGAAGAACCCTAATGCGAATTATATAACGGTATCTTTTTCTAACTGTCCTCAGGATCTTTCTATAATACGGGCCTAGTTTGGAGGTAGTAAGTTTTCTTGAAGGTGAAAAAAATAATAATAATAAAGGTGAAGCGATACCTAGCGGTAATAATTAGAACTAACTAAAGCACCATATATACGGCAACTTCTGAACCGCGGTATCGGAGTTTTCTCATGAGTTTGTATAAATACAAATGTCCACGCTTGGCGAAAGATCTTCCTTTTTCATGATGAAGGAGAATTCCACCTCCGCTCTTCCTAATAGAAATAATCTCCTAATGGTGATGATTATTCTAATTACAGGAATAATATCATACTTTTCGGTAATGCTGAGTTTCTTCAAAGCTAGGTACTGGAAGCCTTGGATAGAGGATTTCAGTGAAAACTCCGTCAGCCATTCCACCAGTATCGACTTGCAACGCCCAGATGCTCGCTTCTTCGTTTCTTGTTTAGAGCAATTCTGGCTAGAATAATAATAAATGAAACCGTCCTATGCCTAGGAATTTATTATTAATTACAATAATATCACGCCTGTTATCCCCGAGGGGGTAGGCAGAGGTATTCCATTGCTGGATATACTCACTTTTCACGAGAACATTCGACCCCTAAACGTGATAGGTGGTGAGCCCATCGCCGGACCGGGTCTATTTACACATGTCTCAGAATTAATTCTGGGTCCTGGGGGTTTTCCTTGACCGTCGAGTTAGTTTTAACATATTTCTGAGGAAATCAGGTCTTGACCAGAAAAGAAATACCATCCTCCGATTGCTTTCGCGCCGTCGTTAAGTTAGGAATAAAATACATGAAAAAAACTTACAATTCCTTTTTCCATTTCTAGAAATACCCACTTTTCACCGGTATATTTTTGGACCCCTAAAAGTTACAATTGGTGAGCCTATTGCCGGACCAGCATGCTTATAGACATGTTTCAGAAATATTTCTGGGACCTGCGGGTTTTCTTACGATGTTTTCCTATACACTCAAGCTAGTGATTAATATGTATCTACGTAAGTTTTTGAAAACGTCATTGGTACATGCTCTCTCCAGAGACCGAACCCGAGTTATGCAATCAATCAATAAATCAACAAAAAAAAACGGTAAAAAAAGTTCACAGTACCAGTAAAAATTTCTAGAAGGATTGTAAGTATGTTACCTCGTACCGCCTGTATCTTTGAGATCCATTTTTTATATTTCACATAACAATGAACTATTGAACATACCCAGTTTTCGAAACAAACTGAACTGTTAGTAGGAACTCTATAACTAAATTACCTAAGTGTAATGTAATGTATGCACGTACAAATGACCGCCAAGTTTTGTCACCTACAATAATTTCAACGTGGTAAATTAATTTTATCAGCAATCGAATTACTTGACTTTTTTATATTTGTTGCTCCCTGTCGGTAAAGGAAAACATAGTAACAATGAGTTGACCCAGTCACATATAGGAATATGAATAATACAATGGTGATGGATTCTGCCTCTCTGGACCTCTGCTGACCCGTTCGGTGATAATTATTTATAATGTTTTATACTGCGAGATAACATTATCTCAATAAATTGAAAATTTGTATCTAATAATCTGATCACTAGTAGATATTTAGAGACAAAACGGTGTCTGCTAAAAGTCCTGAACTAAATATATATTTGCTCCTAAGCTAATGATGTGTTATACTATAGTATAGTCACAAAATAAGCATTTTTCGAAAGGAAAATCAAACTTATCACTATTGATAATTTACACTTTTTTTAATAACACAATATTTTATTTAACACAAATACTGTGAAACTTGGCTTTCATTTTGCAGTAAGTAAATTAAGTTCTTTTAAGCTAATTAAATTATACACCATACTAGACTATTAATTAACGCCAGACACACCAAAGAGTAATAAATAAAAAGGCTATAATATTATAGTTTATGTACCAACACATGGGTTTAACCATAGATTTAGTATACTAACGTTAAAGATTGGCAATAGAGCCAGTGCGGCGAGACCAAAAAAATTTACACTTCTGTGCGTGTAACGTGGATGTGTGCAAGATAAATAGTGATCACCCTAAACTTGTAGCTCTCAATAAAAAATGGGCGTGTGGTATATTGTGTAGTTAATACCTTTGCCAGTTACGTTATCGAAATGTGGTTAATCGATATTACGACAATCACTATAAAATTGAGGTAAGAAATTCACGTATTTAATATCTTGCTTAAATCAATTCTTATACATTCAGAACATTTATATAATAAAAAGCAATGTTATGACCTATCCATTTGTGCACGATTTGTTTTTCAGTTTTCTATGCTATGGGTTTTACGAAATATGTACTTTTTACATAGTCAAGCATCGGAGTCCCACGGCTTAGTCGCAATATGATTGCCATCAGCGTCATTTTGACATACATTGCTTCTGACATCTGTCACTAACGTCAGTGTACATAGTGCAAATCGCTGGTCGAATATTGAATGTCAAATGAAAATGATTAATATTCCAAACTTTATTGCCGCAGATCTACTGGATTGCGCTGGACTGGAATGTGACAGGACAGACAAAAATTTAAATTCAAAGAGGCTCTATTCCAATCCAGCACAGGATGCTCGGCTCTGGGGCTTTATTGTCTATATTCATTTTGACGTACGTTGCTTCTTCCGTACATCTGTCAATACTGCCAGTGAAAGAAGAGCAAGCACTGATTGCCTAACAAATGTCAAATAAAGACGATTACAATTTTATTATTTGGAGGAATCATTGTTCTATAACGTTGGAAAAGCCCAAAGAGATTAAAATATAATATAAGGCAGCCATAACGAAAAAGTTGAAGTTGATTACAATTCTAAATAGATAATAAAGAGCCTGGACTTCATTATCAGCAAGGGATACCATTCCAGTATCACTCCAGCACTGGATCAATAAGTATAACAACTCAATTCCTCAAAGCCATTTTGTGAAATCTCAGCTGCTTTCTTTAAATAATACATTAGCCGTTTTTTACCGGGCATTGTGAGTCGAGATTGGGTGCTGTCAATATTATCTTGACTGATATATCTGAGGCTGTCAAAAGTATATCAATGCAACCGGTGTAGCCGATCGCCGATATGCATGTACTGGACGCAGAAAAACAAGTACTTAGTTTAGGAAATGGATCAAACAAAATTATTGCGAAAGAAAAAATTACAAATTACAAGAATATAATGTTAAAATGTGGGTTATTTCAGGAATGGAATACCTCTGCCTACGTGTTATTCTGACATCATGACTGTCGTTAAAGGCCAATCTCAGAAGATATTGAAGTCATTTTCAAAAAATTTTCACAAAAAATAGATATATTGACTAACGAGGTTTTTGTATTATTACATTTGCAATTCAAAGTAATAGATTAGTTAAATTAAAACTTTAGACGCGTTACTTTAGGCACAACCCATAACACAAGTGCACAATGAAACTTTACACTTGTAGTGCGAGTCTGACCTCTAAAGCGATTGTAATAAGAACGTTACAAAGTCTAATGTGTCAAGCTCTACGTGCTCTTGACTGTACGCTCTATTCCGTACCACTCCCTTATATAGAAATGCCTTCTTTAGTAGCTACGTTTGCAGATATATAAAAAAACTAGTCAGTTAATAAGAATAATACGTTTATAATAACGCCAGCATTTATTTTGCGTGTCGCTTTTATACTGACACATTTCAATTCGTTGACGGTACGATTGTGGACCTACAGAATCGACTACCGGATAACACTTAACGAATCACCCGCCGCGGTTGCCATAATGAATGAACTCTTTTTATCACCCGAATTGATTAAACTTTTTTTTTGCTGTCAGTTTTAAAAATGGTATAATGGACGCCAGCTACTGTTACTTTATTTGACGTTTAATTAATTATTTCTGTATAACTTACTTGTGCTCGTATACGTTGTGTACAAAATAAAATGAAAGTTGAAATTTCAAATGGACTGTATTATTTAGATTTTAAGCTGAAAACAAATTACTGGACGTGGCTTACGGACGCTGCTGATAGACGCGATCTAGATAATGAATGTACACAGAGCTGTGCAAACTATCGGACGTGGACGTAACCTTGAGCGTTCGGACGTCCGACAGAAATCTGGCGTGCTGAATTCAAAAGACTGTGTACACGTATCAGTCGCGGCTGTCTGCCGCGTCCGTCAGCCGCGTCCGATAATTTGTTTTTTTTTTTAGCTTTAATTGTATAACGAACTGCTTATAGCGCAGACAAGAAGGCCACAGACACAGAAAAATATATAAAAAAAGTGTTACCCACTAAATAACACAAGAAAAACTTTTATTTTATGTTTAGATTCTTAAACACGTTGTTATATACATAAACGGACGAATAATTTATACAGTTTAAATCTCCAGTATGGGTATACAAAAATATAAGGTTTTGTCTGTTTGTTGAAGTTTCGTTTTGCTTTCTTTCTATTGGAAAATGTGCAAAGAAAGTGCAACTACAAAATGCGGTTGTATTTTTTTTTCACATTGTCACATAAACAACGTAAACCGAACAAGTGGTATTACAGACGCAACTGTAACCATCAATTCAATTTAATTCTTTATTTTGCTTATCACATCTTAAATTGCTAGGTTTACTTTCTCAACAGTGTCATAGAAATAATTGACGGAAATATTGGTACTATACTAGCTGTTGCCCTCGTCTTGTCCGCGTTTTGAGATAAAAAGTATTATAGGGTATAATTTCCCGGCCCCCAACAATCTCTAATTCTCTCTATAAATTCGAGTAACGTTGGTGCGTGAAAGAAAGATAAACCAAAAAACAAACTTTTTATTTTATAATATTATTTGAGAGTGGATTCTGACTTTGTATGAGTCGTATATTAGAAAATTTACATTAAACTTTTAAAAATACAAATATGAGTATCAAAATTATGCGGTAAGGTAAGAGTTAAGTGTCTTAAATTAGCATTAAATTAAAATAATATTTAAAGTAAATGCAAAACTATTATCATTATGCTTATTTAATGTAAAGTTAATGTTTCTCTTTTACCGTTATGTGCTTGATGATAATTTAACTAACTTTCTTCTCCTTATCACATCATCAAAGTTTAGAAAATGGTTTTAAATAAGACTTAGAACCGAAATCATGGAGAATTAAGCGAATCATAAATAAAATTAGTATACATATTAAATTTAAGCGAAACTCGTGAAATAATAATTATAATAAATTGTTGGACACATTTCACACACACGGCTATTCAGTCCCAAACAAAGCAGAACCTGTACACTGATAAACATATCTCAATAAATATTAAACACCCAGACACGAAGCCAACATACATGTTCATGCACACAAATATTTGCCCCGAGCGGAGATCGAAACCGCGACCTCCGACTCAGAAGGTAGGGTCTCTACCAACTGACCCAACACACTTCAATGTATAGGTATTATTATAAGCTAATTAGAAAATGGTGATGGTGGCCACCTCGCTGCCAGAATTTTTTAAGCCACCTAAGGGTATCAGACATGGCTTAACGACATCCATAAAGGTGCGTACAGACTATGTAACATAACATGTATGTATTGTGGACACTGAATGTTATAAAACATGTTAATAATAATGTAAGTAGAACGTCCTGTCGTCTTTACATTGTGGGATGGTTATATAACATTGTGTTATTGCATTGTTATCCTAATGTGTACAATATTGTTTTATGTTGCAATGTTGAATAATAAGGTTACATAATGTGGACGTGTTATAAAACACATGTTACATAGTCTATAGGAACCTACACTGTACCAACCCTAAACCACCGGTAGCCGCGAGTCCACAAAGCCCTTATTATCTCGATCGGCTGTCAATCTTCCAGTACGCGTCATTGCGTCCAAACCGTTCTATCTTCGTTAACCCTTCAAACGGTGGAGCAACCGAAACGGGACCGTATACGAATGGAACAAGAAAATTCGAATGTAAATTTTTAGTAAAAGCTTTTTGTTTGAAACGATCCGATCGATGTTTGATTGACAGATAAAAGAAGTCGATGTCGTGCTTTGTTCGTAGATCGATTAGTTAGTAGGTAATTGGATAGCGAAATACAATTCATGGGTTTAAATTTTATTTATACAAAATAAATTAGTCTGTTATTCAAATATGTATGCAGCTTTAGTTTATTATATTTCGTTAATTGGATATTGAATAGAGATGAATGTTTCCTATTGGTTATAGAACTCTGATATATAATTGGAATATAATTTAAAAACAAATGCTTAAAATTGTGACACCTGTCTAACAACAAAATTAATGTGTTTTTCATTATATAATTTATTTATTTTGGCAACGACAGTTATGTTATAACAATATATACTTACATATTCTTAAATAATGATAGGTCTATCATTATTTAAGAATCTGTAAGTATATATTGTTCATTATGAGTGCCGAATTTTGACTTAATGTTATCATATTGAAGTCTTTTTATAATAACTAGGTTTGAAGGTCGTATCGGTCCAGAAATCCCGCAAGCGACATTTTGTTCCACGGATCGGTTACATGTCAGTCGGTGTGAGTCAAAAGTTACATTAGGAAAGTTGAGTAGGTAATAATAAAATTTCCTTTTACAGACATTCAATTACAGCTGTGTTATAATTATAACTTTATAATTCAAAAGAAAATATGCCAAAGATCCAGATAAGACATACAGTATGCGTATTGATCCTGTCATGGTAACCGACAGCTTCCTGCGCGAGCGTTTGATCTATTATTGATCGATTAATTCTTGTGTGGAATGCAAAATTAAATTTGCCATTAACAAAAGTAATTTGTATTGCAAACACTATTGGCTTCATTGAAAGTTTGCGATGCGAACTGAATTTTATAATGTTGTTTTACAACATGTGGGGCACAGCTGTTGGTGTGTTTCATTGATAGTAATTTATTATACAAGTGCACATGCACCTATTAATTATTGACAAGAATTATGCTCTGTCTGTCCGGCTGTCTGACATAGTTCTAGATAACGAGACAACTTTTGTTACGAAGACTATTGTTATGCAACTTCCTAGTGCTGTATATCTGACATGTCAATGAATTTTGCAATCTGATTAATTTATATGTGATCGACATCAGATGTAAATTGTAAAGATAAAAACATCGATTTAAATAATTTGCCTACTTAAATGCATTTTGTGAAACAGACAAATTTTGCATCTGTGATTGTAATTATGATGTTATGTATGGTTTCCGTGGAAATACGGGAAAAAAATATATCCTATGTTACTCAGGGATATTGTACGTTTTCATTGGTGAATGAGTCTAATCGTTACAAACAAACAAAAATACAAGAATACAAATCTTTCCTATTTATAATTTTCTGTGCGGATAATAATTAATAAACAATGTCTTAATCGTCCCTGGATCAAATGTATTATGGAGGAACGGAGGTGGAATGCTCTTCCATCGTGAAAAGGGAAAATGGAAGATTTTCCCTTTTCACGATGGAATCTTCCGCCAGGCGAGGTGATAGTGCCTGGGGACCGCGGTCCGACGGTTGGTGTTGGACAGTTCAGTTGTATTTATACAAACTCTTTAGAAAACTTCGATAGCGCGGTTTAGAACTCGTCCGTCTATTTGGCGCGTTCTATGTAGTGTCGCTACAGTATCAAAACTACCAGTGTTTTGGTAAAATTGATAAAATTTTAAATAATTACCTATTTTTCTTTTTCATCTCCTTTACCGCCATTTTTATTTTCCGTCAAGCAAAATGGCTGACAAAGAATAGCTACGCCACGCTCGCTACGCTCGTCTCCCATCAACAACGAAAGACAGTTCGCGACAGGACACGCAGACGCCATCAATAAGCCCTTAAAAAGTGACAAGATTTATTTCTTATTCAATTTAAAACGCGCGGGGACGAGACGGGATGACGGGTTGACGGGTATAAACCATCCTTTGTTGAGCGGCGACGGGTTAACGAGTTACGTATGCGGTAGTGTGAGCTTGAAAGTACTTAAAATTTTAAATTTCCATGTTTTTAATGAAGAGTTTTTTGAGTAATATTTTTTGGTGAGGACCCTGTGATTGCAAGTGGAAATCAAAGAAACCTTTATTATTTAGCATTTCTGTTTAACCTGGATTAAATTTCACTAGCATTTGCACGTGACTTCGTAGTCGTTGCAGGAAAAAAAGTAGCATGATTCTCCAACTATCTCTGTGCAAAAAACCATGTCGATAAGTTGACCGATGCTCGTGAAAGAAGGGCTAACCAATTCGCTTAATTTGCATTTATAACTTATTGCGATAATGTTTTTTATTCATTTTTTTAAAATTTATTAAGCACTTTTCATGTTAGAGCTGTCACTGTCCATCGTCAGGACCAATACAATCTACAAACCAGTTTCTTGAACCACTGATAGCATTTATTTGACAAACGATCTTCAACTTGAAGACTTCCCGATCTCAGTTAGATCTAAAGCATCAGGCTAATGCAGCACCTGTCTCGGAGTCGGGAGCCACTTTTTGTCTGTCTGCCGCCACCTCGCCGCAGACAGCCTGATCTATGCTTCTTCCCGTCCACATTTTTATCTTACAAAGTGCTCGGATAGACACCACGAGAACTTTGCGGACAATTCATTCCCCCAACAATGTTTAAACGACGGAGGTGACAAGGATTGGACAAGGTATTAAGAACTCTCGGACAATGATTACAAAGCACGTTTTTGCTAGGTTAAAGTTACATGTAAAGGTGACGTTAGACGAAACGCGGCTTGTTGAACACAAGAGCTCGGTATAAATGTATGAAGGTACATTAATCCAAACAGACGTGCATTCCTTTGTGGAGGGCAGAGTTGAAATGGCGTGAAAATATGAGCCGTTATTTATGCCTCGCATCAGGCGGGTTGAGATGAAATTTTGGCCCCTTTGTTTTATAATGCTCGCTCCATTTGCGTGATAAATTCGCACGATTTATGGAGACGTATTGCCTCATTGATAAATTTTAAAACGACTCCATTTGCAATTCTATTCTAATCCGACTACATACCGAATAATAAAACAACTAGATATGTGTAGGAGGCCTTCAATTGCTGATTCAGAAGTCGAATAGTGGCACTTCAATCAGTAGTAAATAAACGGAGATCACGAGCTGAAAATACAAGCTGTCTTGGAGCGTTGTATCAACTCCGTGCAAGTTTACTAGGTGATGACGCTGCCAGCTCCATCTAATGCGCTGCAGCGCTTTTTCCGCCACTTTACCGCCGAATTTATTTGACAATTATGAAGGTGTCCGCATTAAGGCCGCATTACGGGAGGAAACCGGTGTTTTTCTTGGGATGCTCCCCGTAACTCAGCGTAATGCCGACACGTGCGAACTATTAGCTTCCCGCCGGCGGATTAGAAAATAATTCAGCTCTATGAATGTTATTATGGAGCGGGAGTCGGATTTATTTTATTGCCCCGTAAGATATATGCGAGTATTTCGGCTTTATCCGTCCGCTTCCTCGGTTTGTTTATTGAGAATGGAGCTTGAGATAAACGTGTAGCAAATTTTATAGTCGGGGAGCGTTTGAGACTCACTGTTTGTGAGTAAATCTTATTTACGTCCCGTTCTCAGTAATTATTGCTTTATTCGGTTGAGTAACCCGCGTCCTAGATGTTATTGAATGTTGCCATAAAATATTATTGATCGTTCCAATAAAACATGGTTTATGGTGGTGTGTTTTTTTATTTCCCCGCTTTATAGCGGTCGTGCCGTATTTCACGAGGGCTATTTCTGTTTGTGCGTTAGCTTCTATTTTGGAATTATTGAGTGAAATGTATTTTTTGCAATTTATTATCTCGTATTTTCCTCGTGTTTTTGGAAGATGTATGACTTCCTCCATGTTATAATAGTAATAAATGTCTGCTTGAATTATCCATTTGGATGTATGAATTGATTAGTTATTCACTGTTTATGTTATTTAAATAAACATTTGCAAATGATGCCACGCATTTGTCATGGAAATTACATCGTTTCATATTTTTCTTTCTTTTCATGATTAAGATGCAGTATAAATTTTAAAATAAGTGTCCTGAGCATGAAGCCCTGACTAACACCCTTAAATCACAAATCAAAACTTCTGAATAAGTACTACAAATTGGTACTAAAGCTTTTATTGGGACTAAAGCTTACTTAGCTAGGGAGTAACTTAGAATGTTATTATACTACAATACAATACAATAACTCTTTATTGTACACCAAAAACAACACAATATGGATATCAACATTAACTAAAGCACAATGGGCGGTGTTATCGCTTTTAGCGATCTCTTTCTATACTTTACTTAATCAGTAAAAAAACTTAAGTTCCTTATACACTCCACTCCATCCACAAATTCAATTAACCTTGCAACTGGCAACACCATTTCTCACGGACAACGGACGATATTTCCAGAGTTGCCACATTAGCGCGGGTAATTGCGGGGTTGCCAGCTACCGTAAATAATACGTCTAGTGGAAATATATGGCGGATGCATGGATATACTTTCAGCTCTTTGTTTTTAGCTAATTGTAGTCTTGCACTTTAGTATGTCGTCGTTCTACCGTTTATTTTTAAGTTTTGTTACTTGGGTATATTTATTTACCCTTTTCATATTATACTGGTACATATTTAGAAACTTATTCTGTTAACTCATTCATAAGCAAACATGTAGGTGTGTATTTTCAATAAGTCAGTCTGCGTACGAAATGTATTTCATTGAAAAACAGGTTATAGGAGTAGGTATACTGCAAAACTTACAACATACCAAGAAATATCATTACTTAACTTAGAAGATTAAAAAAAAGTTTTTTTTGGGTGATACCCTAGCGGTTATCGAGGTGCGTGAGGGCTCGGGTTTGAATCCTGGCATAGTACGAATGAGTTTTTTAAAAGTCTTACGTAAGTGAATATTATGACTACCTCGACGGTGAAAAGTGCTATATGATCAAAATAAGATTTACGTACACAAATATACTAAAAAAATTTTTTTATTTGTTTATGGTGGCTGTTACGACAGGAGACATTGACAATCATCAGTCATCAGATACAAACCGTAAGAAAATATTATTAAAACGACTACAACTTTTACCGATTGCTACCAATAATAGGTCATAGGATCTGACACTTGGTACATATCTACACAAAGCGGAAAGAGAGATTACAAGGATGGGTGGCGGGGTCAGGTGACCAGAGGGCTGGCAACTACCTTTTTCAAAGGATCATCATAGCTATCCAGAGAGGGAGTGCGACCAGTCTTCCGGGCACTGTCCCACATGGTTCCTCTTTGGAGGACATTTTTTTATTTGTAAATATTGGAAAGATTTGTATTTTTGTAACGAATAAACTCAAAAATTAGTGGACCGATTTTAAAAATTCTATTACCAGTGGAAAGCGACATTGTTGGGGAGTAACATAGGCTATATTTTATTCCCGTATTCTTACCGGAACGGTAAATAAGCTGGTGAAAGCGCGCGGAACATCTAGTATATTATATTGTCATAGTTTTGGCAACCCCACAGACTTCAGACCGGGGATTACGACACGTCAACTCGCAACGGCTTATGGCGTATCGCCTCCAATTTACGGCTTGCTTAGTGAAAAAGTTGGAATTAGGGTTTTGGGTAAATAAACTCTGCTTTGGGTTGTAGTGTAAACATGGCGTGTTTATCCTGCGAGGGCGGATTTGACGTCTGGAGCCGTTGCTTTATGGAGTCGGATATGTGAGCTTATTGTATTAATTGTGGAAACTGTCAAAAGTTCTATTTGAAGTTTATAGTTTAGATTATATACATATGTAATAATAATACTAATCTGACGCCTTTTATCCCCGAGGGAGCAGGCAGAGGTATTCCATTTCTGGATATACCCACTTTTCACGAGATATTCTTTGGACCCCTAAACGTGAAGATGGTGAGCCCATCGCCCGCCCGGGTCTTTTACACATGTCTCAGAATGAATTCTGGGAGCTGCGGGTTTACTCACCATGTTTTTCCTTTAAAATCGAGCTAGTGATAAATATATACATAAGTTTGAAAAACTCATTGGTACATGCCAGGATTTGAACCCGAGCCTCACTGATTATCATCATGTGAAGCAGATATAAATACATACATACATAAATACAAGACTTGCTCGTTAAGTAACCTAAAAACCTCTTTTTTCCACGACGTCATGATAAAGTCACATAGTAGATCCGAGAACTAACAATAACTTAAACTCATTACACGCAAAGAACACCCGCAGTGGTTACAAATAAGCGCTTTAAGCGATTTATTGGGGCGATAAGCTGCTAAGATCTCCGCGATATATTCCTACTCCTTGCGTTAGTTAGCGCTTACTTACAAGCGCTGCAGCGCTCACGACTCACGGGACGTGTGCGACGATTGGTGTAAGCGATGAGAGATGAGAGATAAGCCTAAAAATAACATAAAACTCGAAAGAGTAAAAAACCGACTTCAACTTATATCGGTTATGGACAAGACTCTAAATTCGTCTATCCTAGTGTCGTAGGAAGTATCTTTAAAATTCCGTCATTTTTCGAATCTGACTTTCTGCGAAACGCGAATGGTCAGATAAGCAGAATGTCAGAATTCCGACATTTTGCGAATCTGACATTTTGCGATGGTTCCGGTTTTCTCAAGTAAGCCATTGTCAGAAGTAGACCAAATTTTAATGGAACTATGGAACAGCACCAGCTTTCAAATAAAAGAATAATCAAAATCGGTTCACCCAGTCGAAAGATCTGAGGTAGCGTAAGAAAAACATTGGTCGTCTGTAAAGTCGATTAACGATAATTTTACGTGAAAACGTCATAAGAAAACATCGATGAAAAATTGCATACTGGAGTGGAAGAGAGATAGATGCGTCACAAGCCGAACGCTTATAGACCGATTGTGCCTCTCTGTCGCTTCTTCTGCGCTCTCGCTTGCACGCTCAATGCAGGCGGAACGTGACAATGAGTCATACTTTTTTGGGTGTGCAGCCGGCTTTCAACGTATCATCATCTAAGACGTAATCACTTCAAAACATACCTACAGTCTAATTGATAATCTCCTCCTTTTATAGTAGGTTGAAAAAAATCGACACCTTCCATCCGTCCATCGCGTAACGCCGGTTTCGCTTCGAATTTTAGATATATCTGAAGGTTTGGTTTACTCTTGACCCCAGACTTGCTTACAAGCAAGTCTTTGCTGGGAGGCAAAGACGGGGCCTCCAGCCTACAATGGGACGATCTCGCCCAGAAGATGCCTTCACTAATTTATCTTTATCTTATTTACATTGCCAATCAGCAATAAAAAAAAAACTCCAAGCACAAATCGTTGCAGATTATAACTTGCATCACTGTAGGTACTACTACTGTCAGTGCTAACTAGGTTGTCCAGGATTTACGCGGCGCGTTATTCGCCTATCGTACCTACATCTAACATATGCCGACGTGAAACCGACGCAATGCCACGTATAGGTATACTAGATACATAAAGATAGGTAGTCGAGTCCAAGGGGAGGTCGTGGATTTCATATTTCTAATTTCCTTGTTGGGAGACCAAAACTTTGCTCGTTCTTACATCACGCCATCTGCCGGTGAGTGGCCGTGTTATTAAAAAAATATTTTTTAAATTTTGTAGTAAATTTTACCCTTTAGATACATAAAGACCACTTCCCAAAATGTCCGCTTTTTATTTATAAAGTCAGTTGGTCGACTTCTCATTATGACAACATTTAGAAAGATTAGTTTTTATAAAGACCACTTCCCAGAATGACCACAATTTAAAATGCATTTAGGAACATTACAAAGACCACTTACCAAAATGTCCGCTTTCAGTACTATGTAGTTGAAATTAAAATTCAAAACTGTATCTGTATACAAAATATCATGAAACTCGTTAAAGCCGTTTCTGAGATATCTGAAATATACATAAATACAAGAACTGCTGGGATAAAACAATAACATCGTAAATACGACATGTGAAAAAAGTCAAAAATCGTTTATTTTCTGTAGGTATAAAAATACACTTACAAAGGTCAATAGTCTAATAACAAGGCACTCTAAACTCATCCATGAAGATTTGCTAAATGTAAACAGCAGCCCATCTCCACCGACGAGTTGCATGCATACGGCTATAGCTGTCTTTTAAATTTAGACTTATTATAAAAATCCAACTGTAGCTTATCTTGACCTCAACTATATGACCCTCCTAACTGGTTTTCGTTACTCAAAGCACAATGGAAGTTCTTATGGCAAAATTTCAATTGCCTGTGGGTGGTTTGAATAATTGTGAAGACAGTCCAATCCAAAGTGGGTTAACGTAATACTAAAGACAGGAGATTAAAAAGAGCTGCCCTGGAGTTTCTTGCAGGCTCTTCTCGGGGTACTGCATTTGGAACCAGCAACTCGTCGGTGGAGATGGGCTGCTGTTTACATTTAGCCAATCTTCATGGACGAGTTTAGTGTGCCTTGTTATTGACGTTTCAAAGTGTATTCTATATACCTACTGAAATAAATGAATTTTGAATTTGAAAATTTGAATTTGAATATAGTACCTAAACTTGCTAAAATGTAAGAAACACCACACTCAGCTTTGAGGTGCTATACGAGTGTGTGACAGGTAGATGATGTGACGGTTACGCACTCAAATGGTTACATAAAAACTGTCTCGTGTTTCCAAAGTTATCTTACTTCCCACATTACCGAGATAGGAACAGGAATAAGAAAGCTAACTCGACTTTATCGTGGACATACGCGGAACAACTTAATAGAGCTCTATACGCTCTAATACCCACCTTAGGATGTTATCGCTATCGATAATGGGATATTGTGCCAACACTATCTCACCTACACCTTTGCTAAAGTTCTAACTCGATCGCAACTGCTTTTGCAATTAGAACCTTACGCAACTAACATATAAAGATCACTTCAAAGCAACTTAAAATAAACAAGATAAGGTTGTATTTCGCTCGAACGCTGAAGCAATTTAGAACCCTGTAGAAGCAAAAGCAATGGAATCCACTTCATATTCAAACAATTTTGCCATCAACATAGCTATTCGGGATCCGATATCGAATAGGCCGTATCGAGATAAAATTGAAATCGTTAGAATCGTAACTATCGATTCTAGGATACAGATATCCTTACAGGGGATTTTAAATGAAGTCTACAGTATGCAGTTTTTGCATGAAGAGCAGAAGAGACATATCATGTGGATGTGGTAGGAATATAAATTGAAAATAATCAATCGTAAGCAAGTTTGATTAGACAAATATTCTAATCAAGATCATTTAAACTAGACGTCGAATGAATTCATGAAATATCTAATGTCAACCGAATGATTAGAGCACTTATGGTAAATAGTTGAAAATAAAGTAAGTATTGAATTAAAGACTACATAATAAATACAAGTGATAGATATTTCAATACTTCTGCTAGATGTCATGTAAACCTCCTTTTTTAAAATCGAAAAAGGAGGCTGACAATTCGACCATTTTTTTTTGTTTGTTGCCTCAAAACTTTGGACTTGGTGAACCAATTTTAAAAATTCTTTTGTATTTGAAATCTCAAATGGTCCGTTTTCAGTTTGGTCCAGTTCTGACAATGGCATCCATGAGAAAAAACCATATAAGTTGAAGTCGGTTTTTTTCTTCTTTAATTTCTCTTCCTAATAATTCATCATTACTACACGGGCCTCCTATACATATAAAATAATAAAATAAAGAAACGAACGAAGACATACCATGTAGTATCATACTCTAATGACGATTTACACTTCAACTGCTAGATCAGACGCTTAAGCCACTTTTTGATAGAAAAAGTCACTATGGCTAGTTAATTGTGCCACAAAATATAGATAAAAACAAATATTCATTACAATTTAAGTCTATCTTTAGCAAGTTGTTCACAATTTGTATCTGGTAAAGCAGTAGCCATTAGCCTTAACTGGAACTACTAGCATCGCCGTAACAAAGAACAGTCTTGCCAAACTATCAGATAAGGGGCAAATTCGTTGCGGAATTTGTGTTTCAGGGCTGAACGGGATCTAAGTGCTCTCTTGCTGGGGAACGTTCTAGATTCCATGATATGATATCGTTTGTAGAAAGTTTTCTTAAGACGTTTTTATGTCAAAGTCAATTCAAAGTAAAAATGTTTTATTTGAAGTCACTTCAATGTCATATTGATTCAATATGATATTGATAATCATTTCTGATTTAGTTTAAGATTTGTAAGAAATTAATTAAGTGTGAGCTTTGGCTTCTAACAATTGAACATGTTCCAGTGACTACGACTTCATTGTATACCTAGTCATTTTATTTTTAATAAAATTTAGGGTACCACCTACCCTGTTTATGGCTCTCGTGTTTACTTGTGGAGGTAAAAATTGGATCGGTAATTTGTAAAAATATTTAAATGTAAAGATACATATTATATTGTGAATTTATGTGCAAAAAGAAGTAGATATTATGCAGGTTGATAAACATAAACAAAGGGATAAGATATACAGCGATGAACTAAAATAATACGAGTACAAGAGAATTATAATTATGAGTTACTCGAGAATATTTCATAAATATCACTTCATTTAACTTTTAAAAAAACAAAGACAGGTAATAGTAGAATATACATAATATAACAAAACTTTAACAATATTTTCACCTAACCAAGCAACACCAATTCCAGTTCTAGCAACCCTAATCCGGTTTAAACCGGATACACGGTCGTTGGGAGCGGCAAAAGCGCTGGATTAAACGGATGCCTCAATAACATTTCCATAGAAATGGCGCTTCACAGACACATTTTTACTGACCCCATTCGGAACAGTATATTATTTTCTGTTAAACCACTTGGTTGTATGTGGCTTGAATATTTGTTCCGAAATTTGTTTCTTAGATTAAATCAATAAGTTTTTACCGTCTATAGAAAATCGAAAGATTGCACTAGAATAACATTATAAATGTCAAAGTGTGTTTGTTACTTTTTCTTTCTTTAATACAGTAGGTAACGAAGCAAGGGATCATCGTAAGTTAAAATGTTTTAATCAAAGTAGGGACTCACAAGTCCACTTACCTATTAAAACTCCACCGCTTCAGCATGTAAGTTGAGGAGAAGAAGCTTTTCCATAGACATAGTTGGAGGTCCAAAAAGTGATATTATAGGATACTTTTTATCCCAAATTGCCAAAGTCGGGGATATAAGCTATTATCAAAGAAATCTCTGTCGATTTATCTGATTTTGATTTCTAGCTCTATTACAATAAGACTGTTATATCCTGACGTTCTTAGTGCTTCAAAAATGTTGATTCATGCAATCTGTGTGTGTTTTGAACGTATTTATTTCTCACTAAAGATTTGTGTCGTTTTTAACATTTACTTATATACTTTTTCGGTTGTCATTCACTTATTTGTTCACCCGTAACCTCTTCCATGCGGTATTATCAGTATTATCATCGCTAGTTCCTCCTATTATCGTCTTTATTACTTTATCACGACTATTTAAGTCTCCCAAATCCCAAACAAACCATAAATCATCAAAATCGTCACCTAAACAAACGGAGTAGTCCCTAGACCCTACAAAATTGCCCATAAACTGATCCAACTGTGAAAAACCGACCATTTGTATGATAATGGCATTAGATAGTTGGTAACTACAGCTTTGTTGGCTACCAGATTTAAATAAACAAATGGATGGTTTAATGAGAGATACGGAATATAAGTTTACATTCACGCTTTTTCCGTAGGAGGTAGGTTGAGCTAGTCTATTTCTGGAAATAACCACTGGGCACCACAGTTTTTTTTAAACTCAATGGTCCCTGGAGACCTAGAATAAAACTCAAGCTTCATATTTGAGAAATAGTATCATTCGAAAACTTGAAGAACCCAGTGCCCAGAACTATTATGGTAATAGGATGAGAAAGTACATAATACCTTGCATTTATAATGACATTGTGTTCGAAGACGACTATCCACAGAAATAAAATAAGAAAACATTTATAAGATAATTTTATTCTTGTATAAAATACGTAAGCTTGTAAGTAAGCAGAGTAGATGACTGTGTCATCTTTGATGTTTTATTTACAGAAAGATAAAATTGCAGAATGGATTTTTACATTATCAAAATGTTCTTATGTAGGGCATATAAGTCAACTTATACGTTTATACAAACGAAGCTAATTTAATTATTACTAGCTATCTCATTATTTATCTGAACTTTGCTCCTAAATAACACACCTCCTGGAAAGTTAGGTCTGGAACCTCCAAAGTCCACTAGCAGTATCCCACAAGTCCCGCAACCCGGGATTCCCACTAATACCATAATACTTTGGCTTGTAATTCAGGCCCGTGATTCCAGTCCCGGTGTCCCGTAAATTGCGACCCGCAATAATATAGGGGTTGAATTTAATGACATCGGCAACTGAGGTGCTAATTTTGTGGATAGGGTAAATATAACGTATTTTAAAGATATATTTTGTTTGATTCAGCGTATCTAGAGTCGATGTGTCTAAGGCGGTATGCCACGGTTTTCAAAAGGTAAATCAGACGAAAATTTGTTAACAGCCTGGTTAATGTCATATTAATAGGTCTTCTTAGAGCAGTGATAGCCCGGACGGTTAAAGAGCCGGCCGAAAATCAGTGAGGCTCGGGTTCGAATCCTGGCATGTACCAATGAGTTTTTCAAAAACTTACGTACATATTCATCACTAGCTCGACGGTGAAGGAAAACATCGTGAGGAAACCCGCAGGTCACAGAATTAATTCTGAGACATGTGTAAACAGACCCGTTCCGGCGATGGGCTCACCACGTCATATCACGTTAAGGGGTCCAATGTATCTCGTGAAATGTGGGTATATCCAGTAATGGAATACTTCTGCCTCGGGGATTAAAGGCGTGAGATTTTTTTTTCAGAACATTTAACATGAGATTTAAGAATGTTTCAGCAACATTTCCATAGTTGTTCCAGTGCCTAAACCTCCAACTCTTCTAACATCAAGTGGTCAGGCGGATAATTTAAAAGCAGTAAAGGCAAAAGCACCCTTTAATTTAGCTCTTGCTATAAATCGCCCTCGACGCTGCTCGATAATTCCTGCGGTCCATTGCAAGGTAATTAAGCAGTTTTGGATGATGCATTCGCTTTGTGGGTGCTGTTAAGTTGAAATAGTGGCCGTTTAAGGATTTGGGTGATAGGGTGACTTACTGTTTTAATGGTAGGGATAAAGATACAAAGCTTTAAGGGGAAAGTACATCCTTACCTTAATATTATATGTCTGTGTGTTACGCAATCACGCCTAAGCTACTTAACCGATTTAAATGAAATTTGTAACAGAGATAATCTAAATCATGAGAAAAGACATAGGCTACTTTTTTATGCAAAAAAAGAGCTGTAAAGGGTTGATTAAGGGGATGAAAGTTTGTATGAAAATTACGTCATTTTTAAAGTTAGAAGCTTGACAGCGGTTGAAACTTCGGGGCTCTGCTAGTAGTCTATAAATCAAAGAGATTTAAATATAATAGGGCATAGAGGGGGCATTGGGAATATTTTCATACAAAACTTTGAAGCCTAAGCGTCATGTCCTTGTCATGTCAGTTAGTATGAACGCGAGCTGTCATTCGGTCGAAATTGTACTAGAATTATTCCACTTGGAATAACTTTTGATTTAAAATTTTTCTCGCATTGTCCCCTCTATGCCTTATTATATTTTATCTCTTTGCTATAAATCAATTAATGCCTTAAGCGATGCAAATATAGGGATGCATATTTGGGGTAGAGACTTCGAAGAGACTTCGAAGAGAGTTCGAAGATGCGGCAGCTTATCAAAGAGGTGTCCGCATGCCAGATATATCTGTCTAAAGATTAGATTAGCTATCCAGAGAGGGAATGCGGATTTCTTTTGGGCACCGTCCTACATGATCCCGTTTCCGTGAAAATTTCCAAAAAATCCCTCCAAGTGCCTCCTTGCCAACTTCATTTTAGGAATTTTAGTGGACAAGTCCATATATCGAGCAGTGATAGCCTTTACGGTTAAAGAGCCGGTCGAAAATCAGTGTGGCTCGGGTTCGAATCCTGGCATGTACCAATGAGTTTTTCAAAAACTTACGAGTACGTACATATTTACCACTAGCTCGACGGTAAAGGAAAACATCGTGAGGAAACCCGCAGGTCTCAGAATTAATTCTGAGACATGTGTAAAAAAAAGACCCGGTCCGGCGATGGGCTCACCACCTATCACGTTTAGGGGTCCAATGTATCTCGTGAAATGTGGGTATATCCTCGGGGATGAAAGGCGTGAGATTATATTATATATTATTATTATATTATATTTATATAAGTACATCTATCCAAATTCCATCAGTCAGTCAGCGAGTCAGTTTTTTTTAGAAATAATAACAATCTAATGTGTTTGGTAATATTTACCATTATGACCTGGTAAGGCCTGAAACTGATTTAAGCAACTCCTTAATTAACTAACAAACACCTCAAGTCTAGTTCAACAGACTACTAAACCACGATTACTCTCCCTATTAACCCAGCACCGTTTAATTCAATTAACGGAGTACCTCTCTCTTTCTCTCTTGCACTTCAGGCATAAACATGTCTCTCTTCCTCAGTAATCTCGCGCGCCTTGCGGTGACCCGAGGCAGTTAACATGTTGCCCATTGTTTTGGGCATAGAATTATGTTGATATAGAATAGAATGGATTAACCTAAATAATATTATTAGAAGCAGTGTCACCCTGTGGTTAGTGAGCCCGTCTCACAATCACATGCGTCCGAATCTTACTGAGGGTGTGTTCCAATGGGTTTTTCAAAAACTTACGTACATACTTTATCACTAGCTCGAAGGTGAAGAAAAACGTTTGAAAACCCGCAGGTCCCATAATTGAATGTGAGGCATGTGTTATAGCAACCTCGTTCAGCGATGGGTTAACCCCATGTCGCGTTCTAAGGTCCAAAAAATATTTAGTTGGAAGTGGAAGATAGATAGATGCGTCACAAGCCGAACGCTTAGGCCGATGGTGCCTCTCTATCGCTTGTTCCGCGCTCTCGCTTGCACGCTCGGCTCAAGCGGAACGTGACACTTTTACGTGACTGCAGCCGGCGTTCATCGACTTATAAGACGTTATCACGTCAGAAAATCCTGGTGAAAAGTGGGTATTTCCAGTAATGAAATACCTCTGCTTACACTCTCGGGGATAAAGACGTGAGCATAGGGTATTATTAAAAATAATGCCACATGAAGTTTTGAATTGCTAGAGTCTTCAAGCAGTTCAAAACTTCATTATATTAATAACCCCTCTTTGATATACTTAGGTCTATGCAAGAATTGTTTCTGGGATTCCCCGCGGTCAGGCGGCTTAGTGAATTTGTCCTGCGGCGTAATGCGGTGTGCTACCCTTATTTATATGCTAGTTTCGTCTGTTACATCTATATTTTAGGGATTTGCTAAGTACTATGTACATATACTTCGATGGATAGACACACACAGGCTTTCAACATGGGTTTTAAGGCGATGGGTTCACCACTTAATAAATTTAGGGGTCGTATAAATACACATATTTATAGATAAAAAATATCCTCCAAAGAGGAACTATGTAACATTAACTTCAATCGAAAAATAATATTTACAAAAACAAATTCTAAATTCAACATAAATTAATTTACAAACATTCACTGAGGGTGTCGAAAAAATCGGTAGGTATGTGCCACCAATTTATATTTTACCAAAAAAACCACCATAACACCTTATGACGAAAAAAAAACTCTCTGCCATTTCGCAATCTTTATTCCTCATATTTCAGTCTCGTATTGTGAACAGAGACAGGGGAGCGCCTCGGGGTAATTACCGCCGTCATACATAATGTATGCGATGACTACAATTTTAAGCCAATAAATAACCCCAAGTAATGCGCACGAAAATAATGGTATCGCATTCGTTGTGGAACCACCTTAGTGTTGTGGCAGTTCATAGAGTTGTTTTAATGTATATTTGATTTTTAAATTAATAGGTATAAATTTTATTTTAAGTGTAATAATAATAATAACATAATCTCACGCCTTTTTATCCCCGAGGGGGTAGGCAGGGGTATTCCATTACTGGATATACCCACATTTCACGAGATATATTGGACCCCTAAACGTGATAGGTGGTGAGCCCATCGCCGGACCGGGTCTTTTTACACATGTCTCAGAATTAATTCTGAGACCTGCGGGTTTCCTCACGATGTTTTCCTTCACCGTCGAGCTAGTGATAAATATGTACGTAAGTTTTGAAAAACTCATTGGTACATGCCAGGATTCGAACCCGAAAATCACTAATTTTCTGCCGGCTCTTTAACCGTCCGGGCTATTACTGCTACTTATTTATTTATTTATTTATTTATTTATTTATTTATTTATTTATTTTAAGTGTGTATGTATTTATGTCAAAACTGAATAGATTTTAATTGATAACTTACAATGTGAAAATGTAATGTATTAAATATAATTATATGATGAATTCTAATTTAATTAAAAATTTGCATGCCTCAAATTGCTAAATATACTGTTAACAAACTGAAGACACGGCAAATAAATATTTCATTTTATTTCATAATCTAGATAAAAATGTGTACTTAAATATTTTTTTTTTAACTGTGATTCTCTCACTACATAATTTCAAAGAGGATACGAATTACGAATTAATAAAGAAATTATTTAATCTTACGATGTTCTTCTTCATCCTACTAATATTATAAACACAAAAGTTTGTGAGAATCGGTAGATGAATGTTTGTTACTCTTTCAAGCAAAAACTACTGGACAGATTTTGACGAAACTTGACAGTAATATAGCTTATACGTCAGAACAATACATATGCTAATTTTTATTCCGAGATGCAGGTGAAAATAATAGTAAAACAATAAATTTTAAAAACTTACTTTTTACATTCAATAGTAAGAAATAAGTAGTGTTCTATTTTATAACTCCACCTTTTGTTGTGAGTATGTATGTATATGTCAAATATAGGTACTTCATAAACACTTAAAGTTCTGAGAACAAGCTACATTATTATGAAAAACCGATTTTATGATTTAGGTCAAAACTATCAATGAAGTCAGAAATATATTACGCGAAATAAACGCGCATAAACCGATTGCTAAACACATTTGGTAAATTGGGTAATTTGCTCGTTAAACTCCGGTTTAACGGTAAAATTAATGGTGCCATTAAACTACGCACGATTAAGTTTAAGGATTATTTCAATTATAAAATTTCAGCGAAAGAGATTACTTACGTGCCTACTTAAAGTAAATAAAAAAATAATGTTGCCTTATTTAATAATAATAAACCTTGTGATCATTAAAACTTGATAATATCAGAAATAACACCTGCAGCAGCGAAGTATCAAATCCATAACTAAAAGGTCAACTTTTTAATAGTATCTTAGCAGTATAGCTTTGCGTGGGAGTTATAGCAAACCTCTTTTAACACGCCGACGGGACTATTATTCAACATTAAGAGATTAATCAAATAAAGTACCTATCTACATAAGATGACAAAAATATGCGTAGAAGCTTAGACGGACACAAAAAACATACTGACTGTGTAAGTACGTCATAATTTATTCCAACATTGGCAAAAAATATGTATGTAGGCACCTATCTATTAATTTCAATTAACTTCATATAACTGCAGTCTTACTTTTATGTACCAAGTCCGAAATCTGCCTATATCTATCTATCTTGTATCTATACATAAGGTCATTTTAAATCAAGTGCAAATATTTTAAAGGTAGGTACACCTACAAATATGTAAGAGACATAGAATTAACATAAAAAGAGAAAAAATATGTGTTTTCTTGTCTTGTTAATTTCTAACAAAAAATATTTTGTAAATATGCTTTGTATAAACCATCACTACCGCACTAAATCGCCACTTTTGTCGGCTGTTTTTATTTATTATTTTTATTTTGATATTTTCTATTGGGTGTGCGTGTATCGTTAATGTACAACTTGTTAGGTTTGTTTTTAAATTTTTGTAATAATCGATGTTCTCTAGTAAAGTAGCGTTTGAAAAATAGAAATCAATGCAAAAAATTGTTTCTTGTTCATTATTTGATCTACCCTTAAAATATTTAATTAACTACTAATACTTAATTTACAACATAGAACACTAAAGAGTAAAAAACCGACTTCAATTTATATGGTTTCTCATGGATGCTATTGTCAGAACTGGACCAAATTGAAATGGGACCACACGGGAAGCACCATAAGCTTAAAAAAGAATCATCAAAATTGGTTTACGCAGTCGAAAGTTCTGAGGCGAATTGATAACCTCGTCCTTTTTTTAAATCGGCTCAAAATGACCATGTATACGAAAGATGAGACTGACTGATCGACCTACGCACAGCCGAAACAGCAGCTGGGTCTAGAAACATGAAATGTTATAATAAGGTTCCTTTTCCACGGAAAAAAAATATTCAACGCGGGCAACGCCTCTGGTTGCAGGCTAGATAGTAAATAAATAATTTAGGTAATAACTACAACTCTCTTCTGGTAACATCATCTCTGAAGATATCAACGAAAATTATAAAATATGTCACCCGAGGCGTGTTTGGGAAATAATGGATTCATTCCACATTCATTTACATCCGAAATAAGATTGGCTTGACACCGCCACTCGCGAATCACCCTGTCAAACATGATAATCACATCTGCCTACTGTTAAAAGTCTATGCACAGCGGGCCATACACACCCCAACTACATTGGCAAAGGTATTTGAATGTTTCGAAATTATTTTGTGAGTAATCAGTAATCACTAATTAAATAGATTATTCCAGAACATCTCTTAAATGTATTTCGATTTGAATTTTACAATTATAATAAAAATTTTAAAACAATTAAACAATCAAAAAAGTGATGCAATTGAGTACTATGATTTATGTTATGACGTCACAATTTTTCATAGTAAATTTTCGTTTTGAAAAAACATAAAAAGTAACTCATTTGACTAGACAGTCTCATTTGACGATACTTAAATCTACAGAAGATTTAAGTATCGCCAATATATTAGCAGATGTATTTATAAATAATATGAGCAGTGATAGCCCGGACGGTTAAAGAGCCGGCCGAAAATCAGTGAGGCTCGGGTTCGAATCCTGGCATGTACCAATGAGTTTTTCTAAACTTACGTACATATTTATCACTAGCTCGACGGTGAAGGAAAACATCGTGAGGAAACCCGCAGGTCTCAGAATTAATTCTGAGACATGTGTAAAAAAAGACCCGGTCCGGCGATGGGCTCACCACCTATCACGCTAAGGGGTCCAATATATCTCGTGAAATGTGGGTATATCCAGTAATGGAATACCTCTGCCTACCCCCTCGGGGATAAAAGGCGTGAGATTATATTATATTATTATTATTTATAAATGGAAATAGTGGTTAAAAGATTTTGATAAATGATCGATTTGCCTTTGTTATAGAAGTGTGACTAGCTTAGAAAAACCATATGGCTTCCTTGTGACATTTTACTTTTGTTGCTTTGGAACCAACAACTCGTCGGTGAAGATCCAATCTCCATGGACGAGCTTAGATTACGTTTTTGACATTTTAAGTGTAACTTTGTTTTACCTACAGAAATAAAAGATTTATTGAATTTAATTGCTTACAGTTTGACAGATTTAGAACTACCGCTAGTTTCGTCTTTTTTTAATAAGGTATTTTTTTAATAAATAATATAAATACTGTTTATTTTAACAATATACCTGTATTCTAATATCTGTGATGTGACCTTATCACATAAAAATCAATTGCAGAATTGCTTAATCTAAATTATCTTATTTTAACTGTGCCTGAGGCGTTGCATTACTCACTACTATTTGGCATTATTGAAACAACTAAATTCTATAATAAAGCAGACTTGGAGGTCATAAAGCTTGTATATCAATTACAAGTCAACCGTCATTAGTAATCGTTTTACTTTATACCAGTCTACGATTAACATAGTTTTTTTTTAATGCGATCATTTGGCAGTACAAAGGGGGGTTTGCGCAGACGGAGCGTATGTTTAAAACAGAAATATTAACACTGAATAGTCCGCTTTATCTATCGAAAGAGACGGCATATATTAGCTGTTGCCCCTTCAAACAAGTGACGTGATCCAATTTGAATTTTCTGCTTTCAGATTTCATTATGTCAAATTCTTATTAGAATTAGCTTTTTGTTGAGATGTTTGTGTGGGGTGGGGCGTTCGGAATTATTTGTAATAAGTTTAGTATCGATTTTAATTATCGTTGTTGGGGTGTGCTTCGTGTGTTTTATTGAACATTGTAAAAAACAGTGTATTTAAATGGTGTAGTAACTAAGGAATACATACTGTTAGTGCATGTAGTGTGATGTGTATGTATCGGCTCAGTGTTCTCACTCAACCACGTCTTCACTGTGCGGCGGCCAGAGCTAGACTGACCTACGTCCGTCTAGCACGCCCCCCTCCTGCACACTGCGTGGGGTGTAGATCCGAGACGACAGATGTCTGAATGATGTGACTGTATGTTTGTATATTTATGTGTGTGTCATTTACCAGTATGTTACAAATGGGATCAAAACTACAATCTTCCAGAAAATTTAATCCGGCACAGCAAAATATAACAACAAAAAAACATTCAAGATTACCTTACTAGATAAGGCTAGATATTATTTTTCCACCTTCAATGAATTCAATAGACTGAAAAAATTGTGAAGTTATCAATTCGACACGTATAGTATTCACTGAATATGTGAACAATAAATATACACACAAAAAATACTAGAAAAAATATTTCATGGTGCGTGACCCTCGGCGCAACCTTGCGTCTTGCTTTGCCAATTTTTTTAAATACTTCTTTCTCTGTTAGTTTGTTCCGTACACATATTAAAAATTTTCTTACTTAGAATATACCTAGCCTAACAAAAATATATTACATAAAACCGGTGCTTAAAACACATGGTGACCTGTCGATTTTGTATTGAATCACCAATAATTTCCACATCACGAACTATAACAATGATTCAACTTTTATTACAACTCACACCCTCAGTCGCGGCGCCACTCTACTCTCGATTAAAACGTATCGATGAAATTAATCGAGCACCGTCATTAAAATGATTCATATCGATGCTCGTAAACACATTATCTCGTCCCTTGTGTATTGGTTGTTGAAATTTTAACAGAATAATAAGCTATTCGATTGCTTGCGATTGAATGGTGATTTATTAAATACTAGATGGGACTAGCTTGACGGTGAAGAAAACATTGCAGAATTAATTCTGAGATATGTGTCACAGCACCTCTGGCGATGGGCTCATCATCTGTTTAAAATCAATAATATTAATCAGTTAAGAACCACCGGTTCCAATTGGAACCGAGACACAATTAAAAGTCTATTGTGTCTGTGATTCATGGTCTGACAGGTTAAACAAAAAAATCATGGGCTCATCACTTCTTAGGGGTCCAAAGAATATCTCGTGAAATGTGAGTATATCCAGAGATAAAATATAGATAAATAAAAAGGCGTGAGGTTTTTTTTTTTTATAAAAAACCTATTTAAAACAAGAAACTAAAAAAGTTACGAATGTTCGAAGGTTTCCCTCGATTTCTCTGGGAAACCATCATCAGATCCTAGTTTCCTTATTACGGTACCATTCTTGGACATCCCCTTTCCAAAGAAAACAAGAATCTTAACAGTCGGTTCATAAACGACGAAGTTATCCTTTTTTTAAGTCTGTTAAAAATAATTTTTTAAGCTATTGCATAGCTTCTATCGCGGGCCTTGAGCGCGGGGACCGAATCCAGAAATTCCGTAACGAAAAAACCTCACGCTCCCCACTCCGACGTCCGAGTCCGAGTCCGAGTCCGAGTCCGAGTCCGAGTCCGAGTCCGAGTCAAAATGTTTTATTCAAAATTCAAAATTCAAAATTCAAAATTCAAAATTCAAAATTCAAAATTCAAAATTCAAAATTCAAAATTCAAAATTCAAAATTCTAAATTCAAAATTCAAAATTCAAAATTCAAAATTCAAAATTCAAAATTCAAAATTCAAAATTCAAAATTCAAAATTCAAAATTCAAAATTCAAAATTCAAAATTCAAAATTCAAAATTCAAAATTCAAAATTCAAAATTCAAAATTCAAAATTCAAAATTCAAAATCCAAAATAGGAACTTTCAAAAACGGAAGTCTGAGTCCGAGTCCGAGTCCGAGTCCGAGTCCGAGTCCGAGTCCGAGTCCGAGTCCGTCCGAAAAAGTACTGTCATGTTTAGATGTCCAAAATATACTACTTAATGTACTTAGGTACCTAATATAAATATCGGAATATGGAATAGAATGGCGACCCTCTCGGATATAGAGGCGTGAGCAGTTTCTGGGGCAGTCAGGTAAACAAGAACAGTCAGTGATTTTTCATCATTCCATCATTCGGTCATTTTGAAGTTTTATATTTAAAATGTGGTCACAGTTACCGAGTGAGGGTTAAAACTGGGGTCGTTACGACCGCAGCGTATCATCGGACATCGGTATTATGGCCCGGCGGTCATTTCGCCGCCTCTTATCTACTCGCCGTGGATTTGGAGCAGAATTATGACAGTTGTCCCCATTGTGTTGAATTTAAAGTGCTATAACATATGGGATGTTATTATTACTGTATACCGTTGTTTGTGATCTTCGCAGTAGTATGTTTAGGAGGGGTGAAACGAGTTGTTTAGATAAATAATGATAATGTAGAAGTAGGCCTTGTCCCTGTGGGGATTGACAGGGGCATAAAATTTCTATTAATGAATATTTATTTTCAAAGTTTCTTCTGTTAAATGGACAGGTATGTTTTATTACCATACGTAGAGCCTATGCTATGCATGTGATTTCGATTGTTAATTTTTGTAAGTTTTTAAAAGTAGCAAATTTTTTATCTGAAAAGAAAACAAACCAACATTTTATTAGAATATTAAAGAAAAAAAGTATTTTATTTTACTAATTAAAATATTTAAAATTATAATCACTACAAACTTTTCAACTAATACTTTATAGTTGAACAAATTTCTTTAAAGATTAAATCATTCTTCAAAAATACCACTTAAACTCTGACACAACTTGAAAACCAGTCAAACTCGCAAACGGTTGTCGGCCATTTGCAAGACCATTTGTTACGCGAACTAGTGTGACC
Organism: Ethmia dodecea; assembly: GCA_963855545.1. Taxonomy (NCBI): domain Eukaryota; kingdom Metazoa; phylum Arthropoda; class Insecta; order Lepidoptera; family Depressariidae; genus Ethmia; species Ethmia dodecea. The sequence goes on from OY979444.1 coordinate 979,172, forward strand.
ATACATCAAGCGGCTCTCGAGACGGCTGCACAATCATTTTTCATTACCCACGATTCATTAACATGTGGGGGACGGCCAATTATGTCCGCTCCATCTATCATGTCACCCTATCTTTTGATATTTTATGTTGCGGAAACACTTCGCTAGTATTATTTGTAAAGCCAAAGATTTCGGTTAGTGATTTTATGTCTAAATATTGAATTTGATTCGTCTTTTTTTTTTCCAATTTTATTTTGTAAATCGTACAATACAACTTTCTGTCTTATAGGTAGGTACACTTTTGCCTCATCTCCGGTGGGATTAGTACCTAAAGGTATTGCTGTATGTCTCATAACATTGCCTTGCGCAGATCAAAACTGATGCAGTGATGTTGATAAACTTGACTTAGCATTTAGATTTCCTATTGTAGGACTTATTCATTTCAGAAACATACAATCACTTACAATTCTCATGAACACAAAAATAATATATTCAAGACGACCTATAGCTTTCTGAATCAATATAACCTATAGGTATATTAGTCATTTAAACATTATTATGTTAGGTTATATGCTACTTATTATTATATTAAAAAAAAAAATCTCACGCCTTATATCCCCGAGGGGGTAGGCAGATGTATTCCATTTCTGGATATACACACTTTTCACCAGATATTCTTTGGACCCCTAAACGTGATAGGTGGTGAGCCCATCGCCGGACCGGGTCATGACACAGTCTCAGAATATTAATTAATTATTATATTATTTTACACTTAAATAGTATTAGGTACATAGACAATTCTCCCCATCAACAATGCACCTAATAAAATAACTCCCGACACTTCTGCGTTATCCATTCAATACAAATCACCGTGACGTTTCCCCCACAACGTTTCGTTACAAGCTGTTATTTTTATTTCAGTTATTATCGTTATTTATAACGGTACGACGGAGCGCGATAAATCCAGGCGATTTATTGTGCGTTTGCACATGTCCTGCTATACGATGTTCGAATTGCATTAGTGTCCATTCATACGACGTAAGTGAAAGAACGATTTAATGTTTCAGTGATGCCAGGATTTAGTTTAGGTACATGATAATCCTCTAAATCTGCAGACGAATGAAAAGCTTTCCTTTGTTTTGGTAGCAGGGAGATTATATGTTTATAGCTTGGAAAACTCTTTAGACTTACTGTCTTTAAAATAAGACCGAGTACAGTATCGATGACAAACAGTAAAAAACTTCAATAGCAGGTTAGGTTTTGTAGAAACTGGCCCAAATCATTTAAAAATAATGTTACAAAATATTTTTTTAATCATCAAAAAGAAATATCTTTTTTTGATTAATATTTTTAGCTCGACGGTAAAGGAAAACATTGTGAGGAAGCCCGCAGGTCCCAGAATCAATACTGAGGCAAGTGCAATAGACGCGGTCCGGCGATGGGCTCACCACCTATCATGTTAAGGGTTCCAAAGATTATACTGGTGAAATGTGGGTATTTCCTTAAATGAAATTCCTCTGCCTACCCCCTCAGATTCTCGTGAGATTATTTATTTATTTTTTATTTAATATTCTATAAAATTTTAATAGTAGTCTCAAGCTGTTGGCTGTAAGCGGAAACTTGCCCAAACTTCCTTAGACTATTTAGTCGCATCTCATATTCTCTGTATTACCTATTCATGATGATATTGGGATATAGGTATAGTACAATATTTTTTTAACTAAAACAATTATTTAATATTGAAGTTGAAGTGATGACACTAATACGAGATTCAAACAACATCAAAATATGTAGGTATTTATGATTCAGAAATAAAATTCAATAATCCCAATAATTCTGCCATTGGTAACGGTCGAACACGCAATAAAAACGTCGTCAATCCAACCAAGTGTTGTAATTGAAAACCGAATTTTTCAGCTCCAAAAGAGAGGCAGTCAAAACACCTCCAATTATCAAAGAAAATGTAGTAAAAATACGATATTAATATAATTTTCAAAGCTGATTAACTGAATCTAGTATTGGAACAAACAAGACGAAATTAATAGAAGATATTTTTATTTTTTAACGAGGTGATGATATTATTATTTGTCTCAAATTCTGTTGATAAAAATAAGTCTCTAAACTGTAATTGATGTTTATCTTTTTTGCGACTATATTCATCACGTCCTCAGTCTAAATAGAACAATCAAAATACTCAGTGACTGTAATACATGAAAGAAGAAACAGACTAAAATAATCATTCATCTAGTGGTTCTAGAAAAGGAAATGAAAGGATAGTTAGGAACTTTAAAGAATTGTACTCCCGAAATATGTGGAAGTACGGATGAGATGAATAAATATATAAACAAAACGTGTAATTTAATCCTAAAGTAGCCAGAGCATGTATTATGGGTACTAAACCACTGATAATCTTACTTTTCACTTCTCATGCTCTAAAAGTACGCCAATATAACCCTACGAAGCGGGACTAAAGTGACCACTTTAGTCCCTAGGGAGTATAAAGTAATTTTTATTTAATTTCCTTAATGAGAAAAAGACAACCTCAAACAGCCAGTAAATATCTGTAGAGTGTGGACCATCTTCATTGCGAAAATGTGAAGAGTTTTAGTTCCATGGTTTTTCCGCGAAGAAGGTGGCGCCATGTGTTTTAAATTGTTTACCTGTAAAGAGATTTAAATCTCTTTGTTAATCTGTGACAGCCTGACAGGTTTAGAAGAAAAAACTGACCGCGAAAATTTCTGAATTTTTGTCGAGTGTAAATTTGTTGGGTTTTAAATAAATTTGTACTAAATTGACTATTTTTCTCGCACACAAAGTGAAAAGTACAGTTTCCACCTCGAGACTAAACGCCAACTTAATATACCCTCGGTTTCATGACTCCCGAGCTGGCTTCGTTTAGTCCCTCGATATAAAATATACTATAATTAATCACCCAGACATGAAGAAAATACTCATGTTCATGTCAAGCACACCAATGATCCCCGCTCGGGGCCAACATTTGTGTGCATGAACATGTCTGTTGGCTTTGTGTCTGGGTGTTAATATTTATTTAAGTATGTCTATCAGTTGTTTAGTACCCATAGTACAGGCTCTGCCTAGTTTGGGACTGAATAACCGTGTGTAAATTGTGTCCCACAATTTATTTATTTATTTAATGTAAGAATCGAACCAGATATCCAGTGATATCATTGCGTTGACATCTAATGACCTTTTAAAGCAATACCTTATCTTGGTACACTTCTTCCCCACAAATAATTCAAAGTGAAAGATTCACTAACTCTCAGTGTTTAAGGGTGGTGTCACACTGAAAAATCCAGCATTCGTCCTCGCAGCAAGACGTATGGAGGCCATTACTGTGGCACGCCACACAAATCTTCCGACTCACCGCGAGTCTCTGCATCCGTAGTCTCTCTGAAGTCTAGTTTTAGATTCAATGAGATTTATTCGTATCCGCGGATGTGGTTGGCTTCGGATGAATGTTTGGTGTGTGGAATTGGATAGTATGGTTTTGAGCAAACTTTGTCTATTTTTGCTTGTAATCAACATCTATACTTATATTTTAAAGAGGAAATATTTGTATTTTTGTATGTTTGTAACGAATAAACTCTAAAACTACTGGACCGATTATAAAAATTCTTTCACCAGTGGAAAACTACAATATCCCTAAGTAATATAAGCTATATTTTATTCCCGTATTTCCACTTTGAAACTAAGCGGGTGTAACATAAGAAACCGATTTTTTGTGATCACACTCTTGGTTTAAAATTCTTGATAATGGTAAAGTAGGCGTATACGCCTAAAATTGAAAGCAAATAGGTAATACTAGTCAACCCTTTATAAAATAATGAAGATAGAGTGACAGCAGTTCATTGGTGTGATGCCTATCATATCATTAAAGCCCCCTCAAACGTTAAATTATTTAGCACGAAAACATGACGGAGCAAAATGAAAATTGACACCGTTTTAAAACATCCAAACCCTTTTACCATTACCATAACAGTATCTTATTTCGAAGCCCCATAGTTTTACGAGCACATATTCAAGAGACTTTATGTGGAACCCTCTCTCAGAGATGCGTATTGACACAACAACAATCATTACTCCGAGCCCTTCCAAGCGAATACTCGAGGAAAAGAGGACGCAGAAATAAAACTTGAACAGTTTCGCCAATTTCTCTCTCAAGTAGTTTTTTATTTGTGTCGACTCTAAATGGAAAATTTGTTTCAGTGAACATCAGTACAGGGTTGTTTTAACTTATGTCGTTTCCTTTTTAGAAGGTAACCGTCGTATACTTGAAAAATTGTTAGGAATACATTCCTATAAACAAAGTTTGTATAACTGACTTCAAATTTTGAGTATTGTCAACATTTCATAAAATAAGACTGCTTGAGTTTGACGGACATCTGACTAATACCAGAGACCAGTTATTTAAACTGGTCTCTGCTAATACTCTTCAGTTAAGTCTACTATGTATCAAATGATTTTATTTTGATGTAATAAGTTTTTTCGACGATCAACCGATTTTTTTTACTTTATCTAACTATTCCAAATGTATATCATATTGAAGAAGACGTTGGTTTGATAGAGTATTTTCTTCATTTTCTGTTTTTCCACCGTCATTTTCAATTACACTGATTCTTGGTAAAAGAACCCTGCGTCAATTTTTTTGTTTTATAATATTCCACTACAAGATGTCGTTAATCATGTGTTTTACTGCATCAGCACTTCCTATTGTTCCACCGAACGCACAGCCGCACACGAACACAGTAGCACAATAAATTGTCATTATTTATTTCAAAACCGCTTCATCATCGAATTAAAAACTTATCCCATGAGGGTAGATCGCAATAAAAAGGCAAATAAATAAAAAAGTGCGTTACGCAGCGTTACACGCGAATTGAGAAGGTACATTAGTTATAATAACACGACAAAATATGTGTAATAAAACGTAATTTATCGCGCAAATAAAATATAACCGTGGTTAGGGGCGGCAGATGGGGCGAGCTGCGTTTTAAGCAGGCCAAGACACGATATGTAGCGATTTCAAATTTTATTCATATACTATTCAATGTGCAATGAATATTGAATTCCAATTAATTGTAAAGATTTTTATAGTAAAACGATTATTGGATTGTTCGCAAAAAAACTAACTGAGAAATCATAATCAGATAGGTACTGTCATATTGTGTGTTTGTATCTCACCAAACTTCTCATTCAAATCTTAGGAAACAAAGCGTATTTATCCAGTAATAGTTATTCTCTTTGTTTCGAATTAGAGTGTCTTACGGAACACTGTTTGTTGATGGCACAACTTACATCTAACAGATTAGTGTTACCTTTACATAAACCGAGCATCAACCTAGTATGATGGACATTAGCGTAAGTATTTCAGTAACACTCTCTCACGCTGGGCTAGGCATTGATTGGACAAGACATTCACACGTGTGAAGTTTCTGGGAGGTAGGTGTCATTTGTTTTCGTCGCTTTTTCTCTCTCTTCTTTTTAGAAAATAACATACGTCGTGGTAAGCTACTGGTATCGGTCCTCGCTGCCTCTCTTGACTTGCACCGCGCCGATCCACGGATATATTGACAGAGTCCTCTGCTCCGGATGCTGAAGAAAAATGGCGGTCATTTGTTGGTGTCGCCGTTTTGTTCTGTTGCCTTCGAGGGCGAGATAATGGCTGATTTATTTGTGCGATTACGTGTGACGAGCGTCAGTGGGCGGCCTTATTGACGATGTGCGATTGAGATGCGTGATGCAATTGTATTCGGGAGATGAGTGGCTGGCTTTATGAACCTCTGCTTGCTTTTTCATCGCTTCTTCTATTTGAGCAAGTTTTGGTTCGTGCTAAATGTTGTGTCACTTATCTGTCTGCAAAAAAGTCCTATTGATTCGTTATTCTGCCTCAAGTTCAAACTAAAGATGACACCATAAGGGTTTTCTTGTCATATACATCATACAAAAAAGAAGATTGAAAGACCTATCGTCAGATAAATATTTCTTATATTGCCCTTTTCTCGTCATCTGAGACAATAAGTATTATTCCATGTATTCTTCTATCACCTCTGCAATAGTACTCATTTCCTTCTTGCACATCACGCTTTATCGTATATTAGATCTTTTTATCTTCTTACCATTCACAGAGCCTTCTCTTATAACATTAGTAGCCCTACAAAGGCTTGAACCTAAAATTTTAAAAAGCTTTGCAGGATTGGTAATTAAATTTGTAGACATCATAATGAGCAGTGATAGCCCGGACGGTTAAAGAGCCGGCCGAAAATCAGTGAGGCTCGGGTTCGAATCCTGGCATGTACCAATGAGTTTTTCAAAAACTTACGTACATATTTATCACTAGCTCGACGGTGAAGGAAAACATCGTGAGGAAACCCGCAGGTCTCAGAATTAATTCTGAGACATGTGTAAACAGACCCGGTCCGGCGATGGGCTCACCACCTATCACGTTAAGGGGTCCAATATATCTCGTGAAATGTGGGTATATCCAGTAATGGAATACCTCTGCCTACCCCCTCGGGGATAAAAAAAGGCGTGAGATTATATTATTATATTATTATTACATCATAATATATTGAGGTTCTTTAAAAACGATAAACTTTCTTATTAGTTTTGTTCTGCTGATTTGTAGTTGACGATGTGGCTAAAGTGGAACATTTGTATAGACGTATCTAGCAGGTTAATTCTAACCTTAAAATACCTTTTGATTATAGCAATCTAGAGTTACGGATATTGGTTTCATACCAGCAAAAGCATATTGAATACAAAACTTACAACCAATTGTAAAAACACTCCTCTCACCGATACTAACAACAACGTTATTTACAACCAAAAACAATAACTAATTAAATGCACAATTTAGCAGCGAGGTAACAAGCCCAAACATGGACACACAAAAGGCGAAGCATCACTCACTCCCCGACACCACTTAGCAGAACAAAGCCAACCTTTCTGCTCCGCGCTGAATGGCTGACACGTCCCACGACTGACACTTTACCCCACGACCACAGACTAATAAACTCAATACGAATTTCGTCGTAGTACTAACGCCACCAAAAATAGCTTTACAGCCGTTAAGAAGAGCTGCCCTTGGTTCTTCTTGGGGTACCTACTGCATTTGGAACCAGTAATTCGTTGGTGAAGACAGTAAAAAAAGGTAAAAAGTAAAAATAGTTTATTAAATTTCCGAAAATAATTTACAAAAAAAACATCACTTAAAGTACCTATTGGACCATTTTTTAATTATTTGTATTTTTAGGCAGAGGTTCCCAAACCAGTTACAATAATTAAGGTATCAGAGCTGGCTAGTAAACATTGTTCATACAATAATATTATACTACAGAGATAACTTATCTCTGTACACACAATTTTTAGACACAATTATACATAATAGTACATTATGATATAAGTGCGGCAGGTTGAAAATTACAGCCGAGGCGATATTGCTAGCCCGAACCGTAGGCGAGGGCTACAAGTAAGCAGAGGCTGTAATTATCAAAGCGCACGTATGTCATACGACGTTTTATAACACATTTGCGAGGAAATAAAATAAAACTCCGACTATGGTAAACGAATAAAAACAATACAGAGCGTTAAGAAAAAGCGCGCGGCGCGCATCATCTTTTTTTTTTAGGAAAAGGCACAAAAACAGCCAGTACTTATTACTAATAAAGTAAAATAATATTTTTGTGTTTTTGTCAGAGATTGGTTGTAATTTACTGTCAAAATTAATTAAATTAAATAATTATGTACATAAATATTTCTTTTTAATATATTTTATCTCCCAAAGTTAATTTTAATTATAAAATGTTGACAACTTTTTTGACATAAAAACTCTTTGCTGAGATTTTAAAAAGTACCGTTCGTTTTAAGACGGAGCATCTTGATAAACCGTGCGTTTTACTTTACACTTACCGCACTTGGGCGTAATGAGATAGGTAACGATATTAAAATTGGTGAAATAAGACTCCTTTTACGAGCAAATGTGTTATAAACTATTTTAAAAACAAACTTATTATTAGTAATATCCATAGATAGTTTAGAATCCTTTGATATTAGACTATTGACGTTTGTAAGTGGTTTTAGGGTCCCAAAGGGGTAAAACGGGAACCTATTACTAAGATTACGGGTTCCCTCTGTCTGTCTGTCTGTCCGTATGTCACCAGGCTGTATCTCATGAACCGTGATACTCATAGTTAAACAGATGAAATTTTTATAGATGGTGTATTCCCTTGTCGCTATAACAATAAGTACCTACTAAAAAACAGAATAAAATAAATATTTAAGCGCGCTCCCATACAACGAGTGTTTTTTTGCCGTTTCTATAGATAAGATACTATACGTAACCCTTCCTGCGTGAGTCCGACTCGCACTTGACCGGTTTTTTTACCTACAGAAATATATGATTTGATTAAAAAGATCTGCTCTTGAGTTTCTTGCTAGCGCTTCTCGGGGTACTGCATTTCGGGGAACCAGCAACTCGTGGATGGAGATGGGCTGCTGTTTACATTTAGCCAATATTCATGGACGAGTTTAGTGTGCCTTGTTATTGACGTTTCAAAGTGCATTTTGTGTACCTACTGAAATAAATGAATTTTGAATTTGAATTGAATTGCACAAAAGCTTATTAAGCCAAGCCTACTATGGAGCAGCCATTGTCAGTCGACAGAATTTTTGCATGGAATACTTTTAGACTGTACCACGCCTGTTCCAACACACACAAGGTTAGGCAGCTGCTATAATGAGTATTAATGGCTACGCCACATAAATATTCCAGCACAAAGCGGACGGGAAGAGCTGGAATATAATGCCGATACTTCAAAACCATTAACGCTATACCGTGGCATATGAAAGATGAAGGGAGAAGCGGTAATAATGTATGTTATTGTGGAGATAAATAGTGGCGTGATGAATCTGTTTCGTGTTTAGCTTGTTTGTATTCTGATGTTTTGGATGTATTATGTGGAGTATTTATAATTCTAAGCTTATAACTTATAAGGCTAGTGTAGACTACTAAAGATGATATAAACAACATTATTTGCCATGTTTGGGTATACTGCTAGATTTCGAATATCATGTGCCCATTGACTAAGCTTTGGGTTATTTCCGATATTGGCTTATTAGAAAAAAACTACTTAATATGAAACTATGGAGGAGCGGAGGTAGAATGCTCCTCCATCGTGAAAAGGGAGGATCTTCCGCCTGACGAGGTGATCGTGCCTGGAGACCGCGGTCCAACGGTTGATGTTGGACAGTTGTATTTATACAAACTCATTAGAAAACCTCAATAGCGCGGTTTAGAACTCTGCCGTCTATTGGCGCGTTCTATGTAGTGTCGCTACAAAACTATGTTTAATACTACATAGAACGCGCCAAACGAACGAACGAACTACATAGAAAGTGCTTGAACTATCTTTAAAAAAAACTGAAAACGTTGCACGGCTTCAAAGGTGATTATTTTCATTAACTACGGTATACAACATTTTAAAATATAATTTGGATAAAGATAGATAACATAATTTTGATTATCATTCAAACGCACGAAAAACAATCTCGCTTGACAAACGGTTTGACAGCCACAGTATAAGCTTGAAGTAATCAATATAGTGAGGCTCGGGTTCAAATCCTGGCATGTACCAATGAGTTTTTCAAAAACTTACGTTACTTAATCGCTAGCTCGACGGTGAAGGAAAACATCGTGAGGAAACCCGCAGGTCTCAGAATTAATTCTGAGACATGTGTAAATAGACCCGGTCCGGCGATGGGTTCACCACCTATCACGTTTAGGGGTCCAATATATCTCGTGAAATGTGGGTATATCCAGTAATGGAATACCTCTGCCTACCCCCTCGGGGGTAAAAAAGGCGTGAGATTATATTATTATTTTAATTAATATAGGAACAAACAACACAAACACACCATAACAACACAAAACTATAAATCCACACTGTCACATATTCACAGGTTTTAACTAATTAGCATCCATTAGTCGAATAAACACGGGGACTGGTGAAGCGAAAATGGACTTAGTCACCGTAAATATTTAAACTAAAGCTTATATAAATTCGTGTGATTTGTTGGTTGTGTAATTAGAGAATTGTGTGCAATATTTGGAGATGTGACAAAACAAAAAGGTATATCGATGGGTCTTTCAATTTTGAAGAGTAAAAATTGCTTTTTAGTTCATGGAGTTTTAATTTTGTCATCGCTCTTTTATATACGTGTAAGATAAGTATTTATATTATCATGTGTGTTGTTGTTCTTGCAACTCTTGGATTGGTGGTGCGGTTTTTTTTTTAAACTATCCAGGTGCCCAGCGGAGTGTTCGCGCGTACCCCGTTTTTTCCAGTTCCCGTGGGAAAATCTCATAATGCCTTCATAATTTTGTTTGTGCACTAATTTTGGGACCTGCTATGATAACTACTCACTAACAAATCCACCCACAGAAACAAACAAAACTTGGCATCAAACAGCTTACGAAACTGCAATACGAAATATTGGAATCTCAAATTGCGCTCAGCAAAGGAACTTGGTATAAATTTACAAGTTGAGCGATATAAATCGGTGCCGCCGACATTTGCATTGCTAACTGACGTGGCGGCGCTGCGCAGTTTACTTTGACATAATTACTTTATTACAGTCTGACTACATGGATCTACAGTACAGGTTTGTAGATTCCTGTACCTATAAACTCGTAAGGTATAAAAAAAACTCACGCCGGATATCCCCGAGGAGGTAGGCAGAGGTATTCCATTTCTGGATATACCCACTTTTCACCAAATATTCTTTGGACCCCTAAACGTGATAGGTGGTGAGCCTATCGCTGAACCGGGTCTGTTTACACATGTCTCAGAATTCATTCTGGGAGCTGCGGGTTTCCTCACGGTGTTTTCCTTCACCGTCGAGCTAGTGATAAATATGTACGTAAGTTTTGAAAAACTCATTAGTACATGCCAGGATTCGAATCCGAGCCTCACTGATTTGCATCTTAATGTAAAGCTGGCACAGAATAAGTAATAGTACTGCCACTACTCGTAACTTATGTTTTAACAATATCGTGCAAGAGACTTACAAGATTTGGAGAACCTGGTTGGGACAAAGTGGAGCATATGAACACACAAAGACATTAATTATAACGAAAACGTGACCCGGGCAGACGTTGTCTTTCCATAGACAACAGCTTAGTTATTTATTGATAAAAGGTACACAGTGGTGAACTAATTCCCTAAAGGCATTATCTACCATATATGGGATTGACATTAGCGTCAGCGCTCGTTGGCAATGTCAATCCCATACATGTCAATCTAAAAGAATATTCGATTAGATTGTACAATGCCACTTGGCTAGGGGGCTGCTGTGTTCACGCACACAGTTTGTATAGCTACACTTTTTTTAAAAAGTCGTAGAAAAAAGTAGAATAGAATAACTTCTTCTCTAAGTTCATGGCAAGCTTACAAAGTATATTTATGTATGTTGAGAAAAAATTGCATCAATATTAGTCTTCTGAAATAAGTCACAAGTTATGACTGTACTTACCTACGAGTATGCCATCTGTGTAAACATAACCTGAACAAACACATCACACTCAAGAAACCAAATATTTTGTCTCCCTCACAAAATACTAATTTGTTTTATTACTCGTAAAGTTTCCCAAAGAGAGAGATATATTTTGTTTTATATAAAAATATATGAACATTAGATAGTTAATGCAAAAAAAAATCATTGACGGAGAATATTAAAAGACAAAGAATGAGATTAAAAAGAGCTGCCCTTGAGTTTCTTGCTGGCTCTTCTCGGGGCACCTACTGCATTTGGAACCAGCAACTCGTCGGTGGAGATACACTGCTGTTTACATTTAGCCAATCTTTATGGACGAGTTTAGAGTGCTTTGTTATTAGACTATTGACATTTCTAAGTGAACCTTTTGTAACTACAGAAAATAAATGACGTTTCACTTTTTTAAGCTTTTCTCGTGAATTTGTCCGCATTCCAGAATGAAAAGTACCTATGCTATACCTACCTATTTCCTCAACATGAAATCAGGTTTTCCCGTTACAATATTTGAACAAAATAATATTAATTTTAGAAGAGTAAACCGAATTAATTGATTCTGAGGTATGAGTAACAGCAGCCGGTCCGTCGATGGGCTCACCACCTGTCACATTTAGGGGTCCAAAAACTATACTAATGTGAGAAGTGGAAGAGTGAGCATATTTTTTTTATTGAATTCATATACCTACTTTACCCCACAATTTGTTTAAAGCTGTTGATCTACCAAAAAGTATAAAAATAAATAAACCGTGAAAAGAGAGTGACTACCAACTACGCCAAATCTTAGAAACACAAACACAATTCCTCGTCAACAATCGGACCGAATCTTATTGTGCGCAAGCGACGAATAAAAACGCAGAATTAATCTACAAAAAGCGACACAATGGCGATGTTATTTGAAGTGATAAATTAAAGCAATCCACGGATACAGCGGGCGCGGACTGTTCTGCCAAATTCCGTTATTTATGCTTTCACCGTAATCTGCTGCGATGTCTCCTCTAAATTTTCAAGTGGGTTGTTAGATAAATTGCATTAGAGATCCGTGGAGATTTTTTTAACGTTTTAATACCCATATCGTTTTACGTGTTTATGCTATACCCAACACTTTTTCCTTTAGTAGTGTAAGACAGTGAACTAGAACTGTTTTATAGTATACTAGCGACCCGCCCTGGCTTCGCACGGGTGCAATGCTAATACTAAAACCTTCCTCTTGAATCACTCTATTAAAAAAAACCGCATCAAAATCCGTTCCGTAGTTTTAAAGATTTAAGCATACATAGGGACATAGGGATATAGGGACAGAGAAAGCGACTTTGCTTTATACTATGTAGTGATGATGATAGTGATTTGGAACATATTTGAATTAGGGCAGGGTCTGATAAGCAGCAGTTGTGCTTAGACTCTAGCCTTTTTATCTACATATTATCATGAATGCTTACTTTTACTTTCATTAATCTAGTTATATTTTGTGTTTTGCGTTGATGAATATATCCTATCCTATCTTACGTCATGTTTATTTATATTTTGCAGTGACCCCGCTTCTCATATAATGAGTATTTAAAAACTGTGTATCACTATCTTGATGGTGAAGGAACACATCTTAAGTAAACCCGCAGGATCGAAAATTGGTCCTGAGACTGTCACGTTTAGGGGTCAGAGAAATAGCTCTTAAAAAAGTACACTTCTAGCCAGTAACATTCAATTGCAGAAAGATTTCGACTAAAATGCTATTAATAGTTATACTTATCGACAGTTTGGACGAATCGGGTCTTAAACTAGCCTCATAACATTCGGACATCAATGTATCTTTTTGTCCTTGAAGTGGCATGTGCATTGTGATTCACTCGCATACATTTTGTCTTACGTTTACCTCTTTAATAACATTGTGATATCGTTGGTGTAGTACTGTGTTCTTATCCGAATGTTGAAGAAAAATTTTGTGAACGAAGCCCTAGCACAATAAAAAAACTAATTTAAAAGTCCCCGCTAGAGCTACGACACAAACTAGCTATACGACAACACCTAAAACATATTTCAAGATTAACTCACAACCTTGGCTGAATCAGAATTTATGCAGTGCCAAATGAGAGCAGTTTGTTTTCTTTTTTCAACTGTACAGCTTTCGAGACATTTTAAATTAAAATAAAAAAATATAATAACGCTTGTGTCACTGGCAGTTGTGTGGGCGAAAATTGTAATTTTACGACTATTTTGCTTTCTTCATTTAAATAATGAAAAAGAATTGTCGTTTAAATTTTAAATAATGGAATCGAATGAAAATTCGGAGTTTTTAGCTAATATTTTGGTGTATAAATTGAAATAAGTTTAGTTTTTATTGTAATAAAGTATTCTTATTACCTACAATGCGTGGGCGTTCCTTCTTATTAAAATATCAATCCTAACTCATTTTCTTTATGAATAAATCTATGAATCTTTTTGTTCTGCTTATTTTTTTGAGAAATTTATTAAAGCGTAACTTGTTTGTTAATGTAAGATCACTCACAAGTCGCAAAGGGCTCAATACACGTTACAGTTTTTTTAACACATTTTCTCGTAACAGGTATCTTATTTCACCAATTTTAATATCGTATTCTATCTCATTACGCCCAAGTGCGGTAAGTGTTAGTAAAACGCACGGTTTATCAAGATGCTCCGTCTAAAAACGAACGGTACTTTTTAAAATCTCCGCAAAGAGTTTTTATGTCAAAAAAGTTGTCAACATTTTATGATTAAAATTAACTTTAGGAGATAAAATATAATAAAGAAATATTTATGTACATAATTATTTAATTTAATTAATTTTGACAGTAAATTACAACCAATTAATCTGTAACAAAAACACAAAAATATTAATTTACTTTATTAGTAATACTGGCTGTTTTTGGTGCCTTTGCCTAAAAAAATGATGATGCTCGCCGCGCGCTTTTTCTTAACGCTGTATTGTTTTTATTCGTTTACCATAGTCGGAGTTTTATTTTATTTCCTCGCAAATGTGTTATAAAACGTCGTATGACATACGTGCGCTTTGATAATTACAGCCTAGCGCACTTATATCATAATGTACTATAACGTCATCATCACACACAGAGTACACATATTGTCGCTAAGATGTGCGTAAAATTATGTAGGTACCTCCTTGTCTTATTTACATTAAACTAGTTGTTGCCCGTGACTCTCTCCGACAGAAGATTATGTTGTCGCCTCCCCTAGGAACAGTGTCTTAAGAAACACGTAGTTATTAGGCTACTCAGTAGCCTAAAGCTATCGACGAATGATTGAATATTTCTGTAATAGTTCATTACTTCCTGAGGTGTGTATACTTTTTTTCGGTTGCAAAAGCGGCAACTTCGTTTAGCGCACCGGGTGGAAAGTTGACGCTTCCCGCCCGGAGAGATGAAAATAAATATTTTTTGCCTGTCACTATTCACTATTTATTTTATGGTGATTTTATGTAACTAACACAAAAGATAAATCTTTACTAACACAATATGAGTATTTATTAGGCCTCAAAATATAGATTACTAGCAGCTCCCCGCGGTTTCACACGCGTAGTTCCCGTTCCCGTGGGAATACGGGAATAAAATATAGCCTATGTGTTATTCTGATGTGTAAGCTATATAACTCTAAAGTTTCATCAAAATCCGTTCAGTAGTTTATGCGTGAAAGAGGAACAAACATCTATCCATACATCCAGACATCCATCCCAACAAACTTTCGCGTTTATAATATTAGTAGGATTATTATTATCACTAAGATCTGTTTACTACCAAGTTTACTGTTCTATCCGTTCAAAAAAACAATTCCTTGTGTTTTGACTGCGGAAGTGAAGCGATGATTGTATTTTATGAACTAGTGGGAATATGTCGCAAGTTGTTTCCTCTGGCACGACGCCACGGTAGTCATAAACGAACTTTATCTATTGTTGTGTGTCGTATACAAACATTATGACACACATTCTTTAACTAAATCAATAGGAATGGAAGCCCATCTTTTACTGCCAATGATTTGCAATGCAAAAATATATATAGAAAACGGTTTATGTATAATATAAGTACCTACCATAATCCATTGGTAACTTTAGCGCACCACCTACCTTCATCTGTTTATCTCAGTTACATATATCCTAATTGTTTAATTTTCCCGTGAAAATGAAACATTCTCCCGCTGTAACAAGTATTCCAGATGTTGACTCAGTTATCTTTACCAAATTTCATCAAAATCCGTCCAGTAGTTTTTGCGTGATGCGTGCACAACCAGACAGAGGCAAAAATTTTTAAAAATTGTATTTTGATATCTATGTCCAATGATATTATATGTTACTATAGTATATCTATACCTAACTATGTACACTACCGTTGAAATTAAAAAATATTTCATGTTCAGACACGGCCTAGTTAGTTTTATTATTATATGTTGTAAGTATTTAGCTTTTCACCCTGACTGTTCTATTTTCTTCAACACTCTGCATACCTATTAGAGTATGTACAGTCGGGGTAAGAAGTCCGTCATTACCGTGGACACCCGGCAATTACGGGAGCGTACCGTCGCGTCATAATTACCGAGACTCGTTAAGACGTCAGCTTTTTTCCGCGCCGAGCTGTGAAGGGTAAGTGGCTACACTAGTTTATACCACTCGGTAATTGAGGGGAAGTTACCCATTTCAGTGCTTTAACTTGTTAGATAATGATGGGATTAAGCTGCGGGGAATTTATATTAAATCCTGTTTAGTAAATGTTGGCTATTAAAGTTGGATCTAAGTTAAAACATCTAGGAGTGTTCAGGTAGGTCGATCTGTCGGACCAAAGCAAACACATTTTTTGTGGGTCATAATTTCAAAAATATGCTTACGTCCTATATCTGAGCGGTTTGGCAGAGTAATATAATTGTAGTATTATTTTTCTGAGCATCATTTAAATGATAATATTTTCTTTTTTAAATAATAAAATGTTTATCCAATATTAGGAATAACATCTATTATCAACATACCTATCAAAAAGATAAAAGCAAAGTCATACTTTCTGCAAGAGTAATTTCGCAAGTAAAATTTCATAATATAAATTATATTTTCAACCGACTTCAAAAAAGGAAGAGGTTATCAATTAGACTGTATGTTATTTTTTCTAACGTCAGAATTTTCGACTGGGTGAACCGATTTGGATGATTCTTTTTTTATTTGAAAGCTGGTGCTTCCCATGTGGTCCCATTTCAGACAGTCTAGTTCTGACAATGGCATCAATTCGAAAACCATATAAGTTAAAGTCGGTTTTTTACTCTTTAAGAGTTCTGAGTTATTTACAAACAGTTCATTGTTATGAGGAAATCGGCAATTAAAAAACTTTTTAATTCATGCACGCACCCACCTCATTGCTGTCATTACCACCAACTATTATTCCATCATTACCTACTTTTTACTCTATCATTAACATCAACTTTTTCGTGATTACTCCGCTAATTACCCGCTCAGTGTGACAAGTTCGGTCTTGGAATTGTTTCGCAGCTTCTGTAATGCGATTAACTCTCACATTTAAAGCAATTTTGGACTTTCAAAGTATTTATTAAACGTTCTTAATCACTGTGCCTTTAACGCTATGGAAAACTTTAAAAGAATTTTATGGGACATTCAGACATATTTGACACTTATTTGAAGTGTGGAGAATTCTTAATCGTGCAAAAACATTTTTATCTGCAGCCATTTAAGATAAATTCAAGGTAAAGTCCAATAGCACTTTAGTTTATTATCATTACTTTGTAATTACGAATTGAATTACCTTCTTACCTTTTTATGTTATTACTAGTAGCAAACCGCGGTTTAACCCGAGTAGTTTACGTTCCCGTAGGACTACGGATACGATAAAATATAGCTTATGTGTTATTCTGATGTATAATGTATAAGCTATATCTAAGGTTTCATCAAAATCCGTTAAGTAGTTTTGCATGAAAGAGCAACAAATATACTCACAAACTTTCGCGTTTATATTATTAGTAGGATCTTTCCATTTTTATTGATTGTACATAATATAAAAAGTAGCTTAAAATGTCTATTCTTAATTCAGGTACAAGTTATCTTCGTCCGTCCGCCACTCGATGTAAGTAGTAGGTACTACAAGTTAGTCTTCTTTATGCCAAATTTCATCAAAATAGGTTCACCAGTTTAGTTGAAAAACAGAAAGAGAGTGTAAATACCAACACAAATTCAACATTTAAAATAATAACAGCCATAAAAATTTCCAAAAACGATGAACAAATACAACACATTTATCCGGTTGTAAAAGTTATGCGACTATAAAATTAATATATTCGTCCCGAATTTTCGTGAGTAATAAACTGACGTGACACAGATTAAAGCGTGACTGTCACGTTTGAATGTCATTTGTTTGACACGCAGTGATATTGCTGTCCATAATGACGTAAATCGTTTATGTCCTGGATAGTCAAATCTTGACGGAAATGTTATAAATGTAAATACCCAACATAGAACTACATATAAAGAGTAAAAAAAACTACTTATGGTTTTCGCATGCCATTGTCAGAACTGGACCAAATTGAAATGGGACCACACAGGAAGCACCAGCTTTCTAATAAAAAAAACATCCAAATCGGTTCACCCGTTGAAAGTTCTGAGATAACAAACATAAAACTCATACCTACAGTCATTGATAACCTCCTTCTTTTTTGAAGTCGGTTGAAAAAGACGATCACGCACCTTTATGTTTGAGAGGGTAGGCAGAGGTATTCCTTTCCTGGAAATACCCACTGTTCACCAGTAGGTACATTTTTGGACCCCTAAACGTGGCGGGAAGTGATCCCACTGTCGAACCAGATCGCTGTAACGCGTTCGTCAATTCTGGAACCTGTGAGTTTCCTCACGATGTTTTCCTTCACCGTCGAGCTAGTGACAAATGTGTCTAAAATGTGTCGGTATTACAATGGTTTTTGCCCTGCCATATAGCAAAAGCTATTTGAATTTTAGACAGGTAAAATAAAACAAGGCATAAAAGTCTAATTAATCATGAATTAATTATGTATTTTATTATATACTCATTAACATACGGTTTAAGTACCACAACAAAAAATTGCTAATTATCAAGTTAAATTAGTATACGAGCGAAATATTAGGTAACAGGTATTTTATGTATCCAAATATTTATTGCTAAATTTTATTTCAATTTAGATTTCAACTTGGCTCGTAAATAAAAGTTGTAAATCAACATTTATTTATGACCATACCGTATCCCCAACAAAACTGTATACATTAATCGCACTAATAAAATATATTCAAAAATTTATACCAGCGAAATCACATTTCAAAGTTGAACAATCTCGAAAATAACAGCCCAATAAATCCACAGAAATGTCTAGTTAAAATACTTTATGAAGGAATAATTTGGGACGCCTCTGCAAGGCTACGGCGATCAATCTCTTACGCGTCATTACCGTCGTCGCTTCAAGCTTGGAAAGGCGTTACTCTCAATAACATTACGCGAAAGGGCCGTGCTTTCCACACTTTTGTATTATTCTACTCATCGCTCACAGATGTCGGGCTAATGGTCAGTTCCGCGAACATTTTTCACTGTTTTGACATTTTATTGCGCAACGGGTTTTATGTCCCATTCAATGTACTGTTACCCTATTGCACTAGAAGAAAGTAATGATTTTATCGTGTATGTATTTAACACCGTTTCAGCATAAAATATGTTATAGTTGAAAAGAAGAGGGGCAAGAAACTTTGCAACAAATTATTTATTTAAAAAAATATATATTATACAAACAATTGCAGAAATACACACTTTTCACAAGTATATTTTTAGACCCCTGAAATGTATTTTTTTTAAATACTCTTATTAACAAGACAGGAACAAGATAGAACCTGTTTTAAGTTAAGGTTTCCAACTTTGTTTAGTTTTATTACAAAGCGAGCAATATTTCCAACGTACTATCAGCAAACGCTAAGCCTGATACATTTGGAAGAATTGTCGCTTGCAAGCTCAAATTTTATTACCCCGACCTTAATTAGAGTTACACAATGAGAAGCTAGTAACACCGTCTTTTTTTCTATTGCGATCCATTCATCGAAACTAAATGGTCATAAACATGAAAGAAACACTTTTTTGTAATTGTCATTGTTACTATAAGTGAGGGCTTTGTCGACACGGGGTGGGAAAAGATAGCTACGCGCTAAAATGACACTAAGGTGTATCAGGCAGAACTTTTTTCGATAGTACGTTTACAATACAACTCCCTGGACCATATTTCACGAAAGATACATGAAAAATGCACCTCAGGGTAATAAATTAAAAACATTTTTAGCACCGACCACTTTGCATGAACTCCCCCTTTCATAAGCTTCATTGAAAAGTAAGCAAACAGAGGTAGGTTTCAGTAAAAACAGAGGTCAAGTTACGTTTGATGTTCGTCATCAGCATTTGCTGCGGAAAGTTAAAAGGAGCCACTTTATACTTGCTTTGTGGAGTGCAAAGTATTTTTTTTAATAAAACGCAGTTTGCTTTGAAGTTTAATTAAAAATACAGAAAGGTCATATAATATGCCTTTAGGCATAAAGTTCGCCATGTGTACATTTTGTTGGTACTATCGACAAACGCTAAGCCTGATACGTTTTGAAGAATTGTCGCTTTAAAGCACCAGTTTTTATTACACCGCCCTAATAAAAGTTTAACAAAAGAAGCCAGTAACACTATATGAGAGCGTTTTATCGCCACGGGGTGGGAAAACATAGCTGTTCCCAAAAATGACACTTAGATGTATCAGGCCGAACTTTTACTGATACTACATGAAGTTTAAATAAATAAATAAATATCAATAATCATAATTAATTCTGAGACATGTGTAAATAGACCCGGTCCGGCGATGGACTCACCACCTATCACGTTTAGGGGTCCAATGTATCTCGTGAAATGTGGGTATATCCAGTAATGGAATACCTCTGCCTACCCCTTCGGTCAGTAAGTAAATGGGACCGCCTAGTGGCATTATATCACGAGCGCCTCTGTGTTTCGGAAAGCATGTTAAACAGTTGGTCCCACTTTTCGTTGTGTTTACGCACAGTGGAAGTCGTTAAGCCATGTGAGAGACCCTTAGCTGGCTTGAAAAATTCTAACAGTTAGGTGGTCACTAGCCTAACACCATCTTTCTTATCATCATCATCACTATGGCCTATACTAAGCCTCCCTCACCTTTGAGGAAAGACCCTTAGCTCAGCAGTGGGCTGTTACGGGTTGATAACGTAACAGACGGGTGAGACGGGTTAATTTTGCATTCATAAATTAGTATGAATTTTGGAATAAGAATAAGTCACTACTACTGAACGGATTCTGATGAAACTTTACAGTTATATAGCTTATACATCAGAATAACACATAGGCTATAAATTATCCACGTATTCTCACGGGAACGGGAACTACGCGGGTGAATCCAATATTGTTTTGAATCATTGTGTGCTAGGTCCAAATGTTTTTGATAATATAATATTGTAATTACAACTCACAATCTTGTTTTAGTAACTTCTTTATCAACCTTCAATAATCATTGTTTCCACAATCCTGTACAATGGGGTACAAAAGCGTCTCAGGATAAAATCACCGGTGGCACGAATAAAGACCGAATCTTACGACCAATTACAGCGGGAGATAGAGCCTTTGAAACCCTGCCCTGTTTAGTGACGGAAATACGGCTAGCTTTGTTGAAATGGAAAGTCTAGGATCGAGCTAAACCAGTGCAACATTAGAAGTTACTGGCATGAAGCTTTTTCTAGTTTGTTTTTATTTTTAAAGCGAAACTTTAGTTGTGAATGCTTTAGAAATTAATTTTGCTAAGTCAAAATCATTGGCTTTAAGTCTGTCTTTTGTTTAGCCTAACAATATGTATGAGCTTACGGTTTCTTTTTAATTTTCTGACCCAAATAGATGCAAATGAAAACTGCGTTAAAACTTGTAAACACATTAACCAAACACATTATATAACCATTACCCACTCACGTCTGCTCATATAAAAATTTTACAACTCCCTTGTCACACCAACAAAAAAAGCTATGCATAAATCACCTATATTACAGCATAGTAGCTAGTAACAACTGAACCCAAAAACGTATCAGTGTGCCATCCGAGTGCACTCCGCCGTCTCACAGGTCGTAACGTTACAATTTTACGACCGCTTTTATTACTAGACGCTTTCGTGCGCGATTACCCTCCAGAGTGAGTTTTGCTGTTAGATGCCCTCTCTTGCGAACTTTTGCCCTTCTGTGTTTACTGTTCCATCGATTTGTTCCGCAACCATTGCCAAGTCAGTTCTAATAACTTTACAAACTACATTTTCTAGATCTTCAATGGACATCGTTTGTTACAGAGCATCACGGATACTCCTAGGGTTGTCGGCAATTACAATTTAATGCGTGTTTTATTATCACAGCGCCTAATGTACTGGAGTATTAATTTATCACCTCTGTTTACGTGCAGATAGACAATTGAAATGATCGTATTCGGAATTCAAAGGTAGTGGTGAACTGTTGACTGGCAAGTTTAAGTTGAGCTTCCGCGCCGTCCGGAGTCCTTTCCATTACACATATCACAAGGAAGTTGGGAATGAAATGGGAGGTCTAGTTTCGGTGGTTATGTCGTACAATCGTTGGACAGACAAGAGATGGACGTATCAAAGGCCGGCAACTGGAAATGCAGTTGCAGTTTAGATTGAATCGAGAGACGTCTGCGGCATGCCTCTGAAGTAAAGGTTGATTGGAACATGTCTGTTGAATTGACGCAAGCTGTTTGGTTTCGGCGAATGGCAGGATCGCCGCTCTAGTATCCATTGTTTGCTAGACTTCGCATAAAACTGTAACAATAATTACTAAACGAAATAATTTTGTGTAACCAACAAACAAATCAATATTCTTTTATTTCTGTAAATAAAAAAATACACTTAGAAACGTCAATAGCTGAAAAAAAGGATTCTAAACTCATCCATAGAGGTTGGTTGAATGTTAGTAGCCTAATTCCGAAGACACTCGTCGACAAACAATTTGAAAATGTTGATTAAATTTAGAAGCAGGCAAATACACAAAATTTCATGCAGGTTACTTTGGAGGCTTCATCAAGAAAGATACAGGTCTGTGATCATATTATTGTATCCGGTAGGACCGGATAATCCGTTTAGACAACATACTGTGTACAGTACTGGTTATTTGAATTTCAAAGAGTGAGAGTGAGCAGTGATAGCCTTACGGTTAAAGAGCCCGCTTCACATGATGATAATCAGTGAGGCTCGGGTTCGAATCCTGGCATGTACCAATAAGTTTTTCAAAAACTCATTAGGCAGTACATGCCAGGATATTTAAACTCATTTAACTCAATTTATCACTAGCTCGACGGTGAAAGAAAACATCGTGCATGAGGAAACCCACAGGTCCTAGAATTAATTCTGAGACATGTGTAAACTAGTGTCCGATTGAAAGTTCGGTTTCGGTTTCGGCCAAAATTACGAAAACACTCGCCTAACGTCGTTTCTCGCGGCAACGCTTTGGCGGACGCATGCGGCCCTGTTCGAGGATTGTCGTGCGTTAATGTTTTTTATAACACATTTGCTCGTAAAAGGTGTCTTATTTCACCAATTTCAATATCGTATTGTATCTCATTACGCCCAAGTGCGGTAAGTGTAAAGTAAAAAGCACGGTTTATCAAGATGCTCCGTCTTAAAACGAACGGTACTTTTTAAAATCTCAGCAAAGAGTTTTTATGTCAAAAAAGTTGTCAACATTTTATGATTAAAATTAACTTTGGGTGATAAAATATAATAAAGAAATATTTATGTACATAATTATTTAATTTCATTAATTTTTACAGTAAATTACAACCAATTTCTGTAACAAAAACACAAAAATATTTATTTATAACACATTTGCTCGTAAAAGGTGTCTTATTTCACCAATTTCAATATCGTATTGTATCTCATTACGCCCAAGTGCGGTAAGTGTAAAGTAAAATGCACGGTTTATCCAGATGCTCCGTCTTAAAACGAACAGTACTTTTTAAAATCTCAGCAAAGAGTTTTGATGTCAAAAAAGTTGTCAACATTTTATGATTAAAATTAACTTTGGGAGATAAAATATAATAAAGAAATATTTATGTACATAATTATTTAAGTTAAATAATTTTGACTGTAAATTACAACCAATTAATCTGTAACAAAAAAACAAAAATATTAATTTACTTTATTAGTAATACTGGCCGTTTTTTGTGCCTTTGCCTAAAAAAAAATGCTGATGCGCGCCGCGCGCTTTTTCATAATGCTGTATTTTACCATAGTCGGAGTTTTATTTTATTTCCTCGCAAATGTGTTATAAGACGTCGTATGCCATACGTGCGCTTTGATAATTACAGCCTCTGCTTACTTGTAGCCCTCGCCTATGGCTCGGGCTAGCAATATCGCCTCGGCTGTAATTTTCAACCTACCGCACTTATATCATAATGTACTATTACTTTATTAGTAATACTGGCTGTTTTTTGTACTTTGCCTAAAAAAAAATGCTGATGCTCGCTCGCCGCGCGCTTTTTCTTAACGCTGTATTGTTTTTATTCGTTTACCATAGTCGGAGTTTTATTTAATTTCCTCGCAAATGTGTTATAAAACGTCGTATGACATACGTGCGCTTTGATAATTACAGCCTCTGCTTACTTGTAGCCCTCGCCTACGGCTCGGGCTAGCAATATCGCCTCGGCTGTAATTTTCAACCTACCGCACTTATATCATAATGTACTATTTTATTATATTAAATAAATGATTACAACAAATTTAATATACTGGGTTTCTATTTCATGTCCTTATTAACGCAGAATAATGGGTAAAATGCACCAAATTTGTGTAATAATTAAAGAATTTTATACTTGACCACGTGAGTTTCGGTTTCGGTTTAGGTTGCGGCCGAAACTGAAGCCACAGCCGAATAGTCGGTTTCGGTTTCGGCCGGAAAACCAGTTTCGGTGGGACACTAGTGTAAACAGACCCGGTCCAGCGATGGACTCACCACCTGCTACGTTTAGGGGTCGAATATTCTCGTGAAAAGTGGCTACAACCAGTAATGGAATACCTCTACCTACCCCCTCGGGGATAAAAGGCCTGAGATTATTATATTATTAAAGAGCAGTGATAGCCCTGCGGTCATTGAGTCCGCCTCTCACTCGTGAGGCTCGGGTTCAATTCTGGTGATAGTGGATTATGGCATGTAACAATTAATTTTTCAAAAGTGAAAGTCAAAATGTTTTATTCAATTTAGGGACTTACAAGTCCACTTATTGATAAAACTTAAATATTTTTTAATTGTTCATAAAACTTACAGATTTATCACTATCTCCCTAGTTTCCGCGCTTTCTCCCTAGGCTATAGCTGAAAATCAGCGAATTGCTCTTTGAGTAAATACTGCCACTGAGCCTGTTTGTACTGCAGCTACACACACACCAAACCATAGATTTACTTATCTAATATATATTCGTTACTTTTGTGTTGTACCTAAATTTATTTGAAAATTACTTTACTGGATACCTGTATCACTTTTAGTTATGTTTTTGTTGGATTACATTCAGCTCCATGCAGCTGCTCTATTACCTGTCTTTGTTATTGTTTTTTTTTTATGTAATGAGTGTGTATCTGTTGTACAAATAAATTCTATTCTATTTTATTCTATTCTATCTCGACGGTGAAGGAAAACATCGTGAAACTTGCATGTCCTAGAGCTGGTTCTAAGGTATGTATAATAGCACCCAGGTCCAACAATGGGCTCACATCCTTTCACATTTAGGGGTCCAAAAATATTGTGTTTGAAATGTGGATATATGTGGAATTTGCCGACCCCCTTATTGATGAAGTCACGAGCATATTTCGTATTTATTTTATTTGCTTATATCACAGTTCAATTCTAAAATGTCTTCACACGAAGCTCTAATAACATTGAAACAGATAGTTACCTCCACGGAGAATGCAACACCGTAAATCCAATGATTAAATGACACGACGTCTGTCAGGGCATGTTCCCACATGATCATTACCGTCAACAGTGTGACGGTAATGACGGCCCGCGGGAATGACGCGATGTCACGCAACGGCGGACAACTAAATTGATATATTTCAAAACTAACCACATACGTGTTGGCGCCAATAATGTCTAGAATTTTAACAGCACTTCTGTCTTCAATCTGTAATTTTGTTCAGCTATTATTATGAACGTACCAAATGTAATTATAGTTTTTGTTATTCAATTTGATTGCGGCTGTTCTCTCGGATATTATAGCGACTTTAATATCCGAGAGAACAGCCAGACAGCGTCATAGTTTAAAAAATTCAAAAATAATTACTTTTCTGTAGGTGGGTACTAAAGGTACACTCAGAAACATCAATAGTCTAATAACAAGGCACTCTAAACTCGTCCATGAAGATTGGCTAAATGTAAACAGCAGCTCATCTCTACCGACGAGTTCCTGGTTCCAAATGCAGTTCCCCTAGAAGAACCGGCAAGAAACTCAAGGGCAGCTCTTTTTCATCTCATGTCTCACTAGTCTTGGGACACACCTAGGTCCTTTAGTAGACTACTATAAGTTGAAGTGATGTGTTTACAGTCACGTGGAGCTTGACACATTGGAATTAGTAAAGTTCTTAGTAAAGGTCTCAGAATTATTTCGGAGACATGTGTTAATAGACCCGGTCCGGCGATGGGCTCACCTCCTATCACGTTTAGGGGTCCAATTTATCTCGTGAAATGTGGGTATATCCAGCAATGGAATACCTCTGCCTACCCCCTCGGGGATGAAAGGCGTGAGATTTTATATATTATTATATATATATTATAAAGTTCTTATTACCTACAATCCTCTTAGAGGTCAGACTACCACTACAAGTGTAAAGCTTCATGTGCTCTTAACTGTACGGTAAACGCGTTAACCAGTATCTTGTAATGTTCAATACATACCCTCTGCGTGCATATTGGTCATAAATCACGAGCCGTCTAATGGATGACTAGATATAAATCTATTTATGCAAACTTTTCAATGCACATTTTGCATGTCGAAAGACCATTTGCTTTATCACAGCTAATATTAAAACTATACCGTAATAGTTTGCTTTTATTGTTCAAATTGTTGATATTTCAATATTAGAACCTCTCATTATCATTGGCAATCGATTTCTAATAACCTGGTAAGGCAGAATTGCTTTAAGATAATAATAATAAATTGTGGGACACAATTCACATTAAGGTTATTTAGTCCCAAACTAGGCAGGGCCTTTACTATGGGTACTATAAACAAATGAAAACATACATAAATAAATATTAAACGACCAGACACGAAGCCAACAGACATGTTCATGCACACAAATGTTGGCCCCGAGCGGGGATCGAACCCACGACCTTCGGCTCAGAAGGCAGGTTCACTACCAACTGAGCCAGCAAGCCCGCCCTGTAAGTGAGCACATCTCTCTTTGTTGTACTTACCTATGAACTACTACTTGATATTAACTTGTTTGTTTTATGTTTTCCTTCATCGTCGAGCTTGTGATAAATATATAAGTAAGTTTTTGAAAAACAATAAAACGTGTCTATCTACACAATGTTATTACTACTAAGTAGTGTCCCTTATTGAATATTTTTAACCGACTTCAAAAAGGAGGAGGTTATCAATTCGTCTGTTTTTTTTTATGTTTGTTACCTCAGAACTTTCGACTGGGAGGACCGATTTGGATGATTCTTTTTTTATTTGAAAGCTGGTGCTTCCAGATTGGTCTCATTTAATTTCGTCCAGTTCTGACAACGGCATCCATGAGCAAACCATATAAGTTGAAGATTGTACTTTAATGTTGGTATCCATATTGTGTTGTTTTTGGTGTACAATAAAGAGTTATTGTATTGTATTGTATTGAAGTCGGTTTTTTTTACTCTCTAGAGTGGTTACTACGGGTGTACAATAAAGAGTTATTGTATTGTATTGTATTGTATTGAAGTCGGTTTTTTTTACTCTCTAGAGTGGTTACTACGGGTGTACAATAAAGAGTTGTTACTTATTTGAATAATGCTCCGAAACTACAAAACTGTTTTTAAAAAAATCACCAGTGAGAAGCTGACTTTTCGGGGAGTACCATAGGCTATAATTTTTCCCATGGAAACGAATCGCGGGGAACAGTTATTAATGATATTTACACACAAATACAAAAAAGATATCACTATCACTACATAGTATAAAACAAAGTCGCTTTCTCTAGCCCTATATCCCTATGTCCTTATGTCCCTATGTATGCTTAAATCTTTAAAACTACGCAACGATTTTGATGCGGTTTTTTTTATTAGATAGACTGATTCAAAAGGAAGGTTTTAGTATTAGCATTGCATCCGTGCGAAGCCGGGGCGGGTCGCTAGTTTACTATGTGCCCGAAATGAATACCTACTCATAAATTAACCAACTTTAACAATTTACCTTATTAATTTTCCTTACTACCTACCTCTCTCACTGACATATATTTTTGTTCATTATTAATCAAAACCAATTAACATAGCGGTCGCCATGTTTTTAACATTACGTCTTAATTTACGTACCTACAGCTGTTTTATATTATAACAAATAACGGACTGACTGACAATTGTGTCAATATTCCGTAATATACGCGTACTTACATGATCAAAGTATAGATCCTTTTAACAGACCAACTAATTTGACTGTATAAATATTAAAATAATATGAAATCTAGGATCCCATGGAGCTGTAAAAATCAACTGCTCAGTCAACGCAATCAAAAAATAAGGCAATTCATGCGAAGCATATTTTTAATCCGGCAAAGAAATGAAAACTAATAAGGTACTTCCAGTTGACTTAGATTCATAAAATTCGGCAAAAAGCAAGGACTCATAGCAGAAGTGAAGGAAAAATGATTAAGTTGTGAAGGACCAACTATCTTTATGGAAGTTTGTACTGAACCGTCGGTGCCCGAGACAGACTCGCACTAGTTTGATTGTCTGTGTCTTAATATTTATTTTAACAGCCACTGAATTTGCATATTTTAATAAGCATGAAATTTGGGGTAGTATATGTAAGGAAGTTATTTTCATGAAATCTGCACAAAATATAAGTCTACTAACTGCGATTCAGGTCCAAATGGTAAGTTTTGATGTAGTAATTTTTTAAATACCTTTTTTTGCACTTGGATCTTCTTCTTTCTTATTTTAATGCGTGTGTGTTGTGTTGCAAATAAAATGATTTATCTGTCTCTCAGTTTACAGAATGTCCAACTTAGAAAGTATATTGTCTTCGCTGGCAGCAGCGGAAGTCGCGGCAGCTGTGCCTCTGATCACGTTCTGTCAGATGATGCTTAGCTTGATAGGTTCCTACTACGTAACCGATACCGATGATTTACCTAAACGAGTCAATGTTGCTGGTAAGTACTCATTATCTGTTGTAAAAACCTTTTTTAAATAATAATAAATTGTGGGACACCATTTACACGCGGTTGTTTAGTCCCAAACAAGTCCCAAAGCAGAGCCTGAACTATGGGTACTCAACAACTGATAGACATACTTAAATAAATATTAAACGACCAGACACGAAGCTAACAGACATGTTCATGCACACAAATGCGGGGATCGAACCGCGACCTCCAACTCAAAAGGTAGGGTCACTACCAATTGAGCGAACGGTTCCGTCATTCATTGATGGATATGAGGACGAAGTTGCAGGCTAAAACATGTTAGCGAGGATCTTCTAAAAAAGAACGTGGTGGAGCTATATTCTTGCAGATAAAAGTATTCAATTTTCTCTCTTACAAGCAGGACTTAAAGTCGAGAAACGTTAAACTTGCAGATGGCCAAACCTTCGACTTCATTATCGTGGGCGGTGGCGCCGCAGGCTGTGTGGTTGCCAGCCGGCTCTCCGAGATCGCCGACTGGAACATCCTCCTAATTGAGGCTGGCGAAGATCCAACCATAGCCTCCAAGGTTTATATTAATACATCGTAGAAAGGATCAGAGATTAATACCTACTTGTGACATTCCCTGTATAAATGATAGAAAGTTAATCAATAAAATAACCAATGACTCCATTCTAAAAAATGACACCTTTGTTACAGACACCTGGCCTGTTTCCTTTAATTCCTCACTCATCAGCTGACTAGGGATTCAACACAGTTGACAATGGCCTCGCTTATCAGGCACATAAAACCAAAAATCTCCATTTGACCAGAGGTAAAATGCTCGATGGTTCCGGTGGAGCCAACTTTATGTACTATACTAGAGGAAACCCGAACAACTATGATAGCTGGGCAGCCATGGGTAATGATGGCTGGAACTGGGGTAACGTAACCGAATACTTTAAGAAAAGCGAAAATCTCAACAATGCTGAGATACTTAAAAGCGATGTTACATATCTACATGGAACTGATGGCTACCTTGGAGTTACACGGCCATACTTGGATAATATGGGCAAATATTTGGAAGCTCTGTTCCAGGATGGACGAGAAATTTTAGTAGAAAACAATGGTCAGAAGCACGTAGGGTACGCACCTGTTTCTTACACTATCAATAATCACATACGACAAAGTACAGCTACAACTTACCTTGGGCCTGCAAAAGACCGACCAAACTTATACGTTTTACGAAACACTTTAGTGACTAAAATTATAATTGACGAAAATTTAAAAGCTACTGGTGTAAAAGCTAAAGATGCTGATGGAAAAATGTTTGTTTGGAATGCTAGCAAAGAAGTTATTTTGTCAGCGGGAGCCATAAACACACCTCAGTTATTGATGCTCTCTGGTGTTGGCCCAAAAACACATTTAGAAAGTTTCGGTATCGAAGTATAACTGGACTCATCAAACGTAGGTCAAAACTTGCAAGATCATTTAGAAGTTTCTATAACTATAACTGGAGAACACAATCCCTCGACAATTGTTAATAACCTAGATTTCTTTGCGAACCTTGATAAATTTCCTACTCCTTGCCTCGTGGGATTTGAATCAACAAATAAATCTTCCATTTACCCTGAATATGAGGTGATAGGATGTCCTTACTGGGCAGGATCCCTTACTCCTCTGATTCTATGTTCCCACATCTTTGAACTAGAAGACAGAGTATGCTCAGCTTTAACTAAGGCAAGCTTAACCAAAGAGACTTTTTCTGGAGGATTAATTCTGTTGAACCCTAAATCCAGAGGACAAATACTATTGAAAAGTTCTGATCCAGAAGATGCACCTCTCATTTATCATCCGGCGTTCTCCAACGATGAAGACTTAGAAAACCACGCTCGATACATAGAAGACTATCTGACTCTTATAAACACGCCTTATTTCCAGAGCGTAAATTCAGAGATTATCAATCAAAAACGTAAGTCAATGTGAGCATTTGACATTTAGCAGTCACGAATATTGGAAATGTTATATTTTGAATTCTGCTAACACCATTTGGCATCCTGTTGGCACTTGCGCGATGGGTCCCGACGGAGTGTTAAGCTGGGGTCCCACGGTCCGCTATTCCACGGATCAGCCACACTCAGCCGACGAGCACGGACGGCGAAGCACCGCAGGCAGGGCTGGTCCGACGGTGCGTGTCGGTGTGTGTAGATGTTTTTATGTTGTCATAATGCAAAGCGAAAGAAAGAGAGAGAAGAGCGCACCTTTGAAGTTACCGACTCACGATGGATACGGGCGCACCGCCACAGACGTTCTGTGCTATCACGGACGAGGCCGGTCCCACGGTGCGTCGTGCGAGCTGGTCTGCGTGCATCCGCGATTTTACGGACCGTGGGACCCAAGCTTTAGATGAGACACTGAAAGTAAGAGGAATAAATTCTCTACGTGTGGCAGATGGAAGTGTGATGCCAACAATTGTCAGCGGTCACACTTATACTCCAATTGTAATGATTGCAGAAAAGATTTCCGATCAGATTAAGGAAGAATATGGATTCGGACTCTACTTTTAATATTGTTTTGGAAAAAAAGCATGTTCTGAACATTTATATAAAAGTGATGAAATTTACATATAATTATATTTTATTTGTTTATTACTAGCAGCGCCCCGCGGTTTCACCCGCGTAGTTACCGTTCCCGTGGGAATAAGGGGATTAAATTTAGCCTATGTGTTACTCTGATGTATAAGCTATATAACTGTAAAATTTCGTCAAAATCCGTTCAGTAGTTTTCGCGTGAAAGATGAACAAACATCCATCCATACATATTATATCCATACAAACTTTCGCATTTATAATATTGTAAGATTGCGGATAAAGCTGACACAGTACATTTTCACATCACATTTTGATTTGAGGATCTAAAAAATTTCTGCGTACCGCGGGCTTAAAATGACATTAGATCACAGATCTACCACATACCTAAAGTAGTTGGGCGGTTTTTTTTATTAAATTTGTATGTTTGTTTGTAAGCATAGGCTACGAAACTACTAGACCCATTGAAAAAACCTTTCGTCAATTGAAGAGGAAGTGGCATAGGCTATAATTTTCCCACAGGAACGGGAAAACAACGCATCAGACTTAGTATTCACTGAACCAATTAGAATTAGACAAACTTTGCAGAACTTGCAATTCGAAACGTCCGCGTCATCCAAACGATTTGTTTTCAGACGATCGCTCGCAAAGCTTTGATCACGCAGCCGACTCGTTCGGTACTAATTAGACCGACTGAACAAACGTCCCTAATTAATTACAGGTAATAATGGAGCCATTATGAGAAGGCAAGTCGCCCGGAAGTAACCACTGAACACGTCTTTGCTTAAGGCAGTGAATAATTGGCGTATACAGCTACAAAGCGGTGTTGATGGACTAAATAATTCAAATGAGGTTATACACTGGTGGATCTACTGCAAAAGCGCTTGTTTGAAATATTTGGTGTTTCTGTAACATTACCCCCGAGGGTATTCTTTGGATCCAAAAACTTCTAAGGGTACTTTTTTTACCTTCAGAAAATCGTTCCTTCCTCGTGGTCAAATTTAATGGTCAAACTGATTTGACCACGAGGAATTCAGTTCCGGATAGTCAAACTAAGAAAAATATCCACCCATAAATGATTCTTGATTTTGCGGTGAGCTGATCGCCAGGCCGGGTCTTTTGCAGACGCCTCAGAATTAATTTTGGGACCTGCAGGTTTCCTCATGATGTTTTCCCTCACCGTCGGCCTAGTGATAAATATTTTTTTGAAAAACTCATTGGCATATGCCAGGATTTGAACATGATCTTCATCAATAAGAAGCGGGTTCTTAAACTATCACTGCTTATTAACAAATTTAAATGTTTTATTATGTCTTTGTCCTGTAATCTCAATAATAAATTTGATTTTAAATATTTTCCATTAAAAGAATCAATTCTGATGGCAAGGGCCTTAATGAGACATCTCAAAAAGAAGAGACTTCAATTGAATGTACAAAGAAATCTTAATTTGTCTTTACATTGAGACAGCGAGTAGTATAACCAGTTAAATCGTCAGGTGTTCATTCAAACCCGCGTTTTATAACAAGTTTCCAGTCCTGTCCACTAAACATTCCCTTAATTCCCAAATAAATTGAGCGAAGAATCTCATTCAACGAGCGTATTAACACTAAAATATCATTTTTTAAATCCAGCCTCGTTAAATCCGGCGGGGTCCGACAGACCACCTTGTCAGCTAGCGCGTAAATTAACATGAAAACGTCATACAAAGAGCTAACCCCTCGCCGCCGCATAATAAACTACTCGAGCGGTCGTCTCCCGCGGCGCGTTTACGGTGCCGCCTATTCAAACGGCCGGACATTATCGTAAATATTGTGGTATTTATTCAGATTTCGGGCACAAACAATTCAATTCACGCACCGGCTGCTAATTGGGCATAAATCGTGGTAAAAATATTCAATAAGCTTCTCAGTTCGATTAATATTTTGTACAGTGAATGCCTTCATTTGAATGTGAGTTAAGCCTCGCGTAGATAATTCGGTATGTCGATTTGTCGTTGAACGAGTTATCGAAGGGATTCTTTGTTTTGTCGTGTTTTGTTTTGTATTGCAGAACAATTTCACCGCGTGATTTGAATTGAATGTGAACCTGATTAATTTGTTTTGGACGTCATATATTCAGCAATTTATTCGACTCCGCTAGACCCTTTCGTGCTTATACATCACGTTTTGATTTTCATGCAAAACAGAAGTCATTATTCAATCGCCGAGATAAGAAACTGGACTTTAATAGGAGGCCGTTAACACATAACCGAAAAGCGTTTACGGGGTAAGCTAACACGCCAGACGGCAACAAGAAAAACGTCAAGTTGAACACTTTATAATAGAAATAATAACGTAACAGCCGCCATGAATTATTGCCCACATTTCATGTTAAATTGTATGTAAATGCGAGGCCGCAGCGACACGGCTCCCACAATAACATAATAATGGTGGATTTGTGACTCACGTCAGGTTGTTAGTGTGTACTTAACCCTTTATCGGGACACGCACGCGGGACGTGAGATCATTACTGGGGTCGCGTATGAGAATGTGCGTTTTAGACCCAGACTTTGGAGGGTTAACGTGCTTTTTAAATTCGTGAGCAAACAGTTAACGTGTGACGTGTTTCGGCGCATTGTCATGCATTCGTTGTTTATTTGGACGTTTACCGATACCGGTTGATTATGCTTATTTGTGTAAGGGATGTAGATTTTCTATTCAATATGGACGTTTTTGAAATTGTATTGCTTGGGTTCATTGAAGCGTTTAAATTATTGCCTTACATCGACTGTTTGAGTCGAATGAGAACGGGTTTTTATTACAATTTTATTATAACCTCT
Source organism: Ethmia dodecea (assembly GCA_963855545.1). Taxonomy (NCBI): domain Eukaryota; kingdom Metazoa; phylum Arthropoda; class Insecta; order Lepidoptera; family Depressariidae; genus Ethmia; species Ethmia dodecea. Next base: position 1,013,507 of record OY979444.1, read on the forward strand.
TAAAACTTTTATTTCATGCTCAACTTAATTTGTTTTATACAGTGACGATTTTTTTTTATTGTTTGTTTAGTAAATTATGCAGTGCAGTTGCCCTGTGGGAAGTGAGTCCGACTTTCGTGTATGAGCTCGGGTTCGATTTTCGGTCAGGGCATTTACTAACAACATTCAAAAGTTCAAAACTAACTCACTTTTGAAATGTGAGTTAGTTTAGTTTCACTGGTGAAATGTGAGTATTTCTAAAAATATATAACAGAATGGATAAGGCAATCCTGTGAACAACTAAACTAATCGCACGATATAAAGCATCTTAAAAAAATCATCAAGTGATATTTACCTACATCCTATGTTATTTAGGAATATATTCAGGGTACAAGAGACCTGATATTGCAATTCCAATGTGAAACGCAATTTAGCTCATCAAAGAGACAGGTTAATATACAAAGCGCAGTTGCTCTGATTCCGGCCCATCGCCCGGGGCTCGGAAATTGCTTGCCGGTCCCCCAAGCCCCAGACTAACCCTAAAACCCCCCTAAAGCGGTCTCTGTGACCGTACAACATTTTTCATTCGGCGTCTCGCCACGGGCGAAAATAAATAATTCAATTTCAAAACTGTTATAAATTGTAAAATTGTCATCTATCAAGGGTTGGGGTTGGAGGTTTGGGAATCCTTGAAAATGTTTGATTTAAATCTTTACGGTAGGTACATAGGTACGTACTTGCTCGCATAGTTATATGCTATCCCTAGGTCATTTATATAAGATGGTCTACTTCATAATTTAAAATCTTCATTAGGTATAATATATAGAACGGATTATAAGTTTTACACTTGAAAGTAATCGATGAAAACGAAACTCAAAATAGTTTAGTTAGGTATTATAAGAAGAGATTTGACAGATGACGTGTCCAGCAATATTATAAAATTATATTTCAGATCTGTCGAATCTCTTCTATTATGACTGGACTAAAATAAAATATGTCTAGTAAGTGATCATTATGAGCGTCTAGTGGATGATTGTTACATGACCAGAAATATTATTTAAGAATGAAAACAAATTTAAATTCAACAATGAAAATTAAAATACTTTCAGGTGATAATAATATTACTTTCAATTTGCAGTTGATCTCAGATATTTTCCCCGTAACAACACCAATGACCAATAGCAACCTATCACAGGCTGCCTATAGTGACAGAATATTCTGGAACCAAATGATTGTAAGAATGTTTCTATTTCGATAGTAATACCAACCACAAAGTCATTACCATTCGAAAGCCAACATTGTCTCAAGACGCTCCTGAATTTGCAGTCTTAACCATTACAGACTGACCATTCTGACCACGGCCATTTGCTATAAAACAGTTGCTATAAAGCCCCGCTGGTGACCTGACGAGTCACGTGCGGCGGCCACGTAGCGATTTGATTGCCGGAAACCGATCGACAAGCACGCCTTCGTGTTTCTAACGGAGATATGTTTCAATGCCCTCTTTTGAACAAACTTCTGATGTCCCAAAAAGGTGTAATGATGTTTTATGGCTACCTTATAAAGATTTTGCATCGAAAGGTACTCATAATCTTGAATAAGTAAATTTTTGAGAAATATTTGATGAGGTAGTCCACAAAAATACTCTCTAAATGGCTTCACTGAATACAGATATCATTTTGATGAGCAAGATTGACAAAAATCAGATACTTATTGGAACATTTGTCGATATCGGTGGATTGACTACCTGATATTTTGTCATTAATGCATAAAGAACTTAAATTATCTCCTCAAATTTATAAGGTGATGCATCTTTTGGTTGAAAAACAGTCATGTAGATAGAAGAATCTCTCAAAAGCTATATCTTCGTATTTCGTAGTAAAAACCGCACTTTCTTCGAGAACTGACTAGCAGTTTTATATACCATCTGCTGTCTATCGCTTTATACACTTTCAATTATCTATTCTTTGAACAATAACGAAACAAAATCATCACAAAGATTTTACGGCGTGCCTCCGACGGGAACTTCGGGATTACTCTTATCATCCCCAACCAAGGAGGGTTCTGCAGAGGGCTTGTGGAGTAAACATCGTTGTTTCACTTCGCAATATCAACTTTCTTCGTTAAGTTCTTGGCAGTAATCATTAAGTTTATGCCTTTGTATGATGGTGATTGCTCTGAAGGAGCATGGTTTTTAAAATTAGCTTTCTTCTAACTTTTCCCGCGTTCTGGGATAACAGGAAATTCTCGCGCAATAGACTTAATTTTATTTTTTTATTTATTTAAATTTATACAACATGTAACAGAATAAGCGCAATTCCTGAAATTAGTTTGTTCAGTATCGACTACTTATTCGATTTCAACTATTTTTAAAACGTGTTAATTTTAAAAAAATTTCATTGCTGAATTTACCTACTGCTTTCTATGGAAATCGTGCTATTATTAATCGATATTTAAGAAAATTGGTTAGACACAACTAAAGTTCGATTGCATCATGTTTTTTTTATATTAATATACTAATTGGGGTGTATTAGGAATTGCGCTTTTTCTGTTACGTGTTGTATACCAAGAAAATTTAGGTTCACATGGCGAACTTAATTAATTCGGTATTTTCTTTATCTCCTCTGCAAAAACTTGAAGATTGAAGATTTTTGAATATTGTATTCTTAGTATTACTAATCATACCAATTTCAGTGGCTTGAGAATACAATATACGAAACATTTCTTCGGTCTTCAAGATTTTGTAGGAGAGATACAGAAAACTCTTGGATTGCCTTCAGAACATAATCTTTAAATTCTACATAATTTTTGTTTTTATCGAACATTTTGCTGGGATAGGCCTGTGATTAATAAGTCCACTTCTCCTGTGCTCGACTCGGTTTCTAATACAGGCGAGGGGACATACCAATAAGTTTTTCAAAAACTTAGGTATATATTAATCACTAATGTGAAGAAGAACATCACAAAGAAAATTTAAAGAGGATGAATGGATTCTGAGGCTTGTGTAACAGCATCCCGCCATGAGCTCTCTACACATCACGTTTTGGAGTCCAAAACATACTTGTGAAAAGTGGGTACAGACAGGATACCTCTGGATAGGATATAAAAAAAATCGCCATACAAGACAAGCTCCGAACACAAACATACAATTCCGATAACACCATACCAATTTGCCGCAACAAAAGAAACCGTTAACCAACCGAGTGCTACATGAAATATCACTATATTTCATGTAGCACTGTATTATTTCACTAAATAATACCATCGCACAATGGTATGGGGTCCCACCGATGGCAAGCAGCATAATGCGTATAATCCATCATCGCCGCTCAATGCACGTAATTTGTTTGTGAAAACATATCATTTTACGATCGACTCGGCTTTTTAAATAATGTCTTGTTCTGTTGGGGTAACGAGGTATAGTTTGATACGTGTAAATTGACTTCGGAATAGTAAGTATATTACACATCTAGGGAAGTAAAATTAGAAATGACTCAGATCACATGTAAATGTCGACCGAAACGAAGCCAAGGTCTACATACATCTGATCTGAGGCTTTCTTATTTACTTCCGGAGGTCTATATACTTTTTTTCTGCTCGACGGTGGAAAGCGGCAACTTCGTTTAGTGCAGAGGGTCGAAAGTTGCAGCGTTCCGCCCGGAGAGGTGAAAACATTATTTAGGTGTCAACATTATGTACTGAAGAAAAGCCAGATCAAGATTACCCGAAACAGACAAGCATGCTTGAGTCGTTTGATGGATGTGGATAAAGCACGAGAGATATGCTAGGTTCGTAGCAAGTGGTAGTCTATTGTCTCTGCCTACCCCAATAGACAGACAAAACTTCTAAAAATAGTTCTTTGGATGTTAAAAAGAACTCGAGTATATTTTTTTCTTTAATAATATATGTCCTACGTACAAACATCGGCCAGTTACAATCCTACTAATGTTTTAAACGCGAAAATTTGTAAGGACGGAAGTTTGTTGCTCTTTCACGCAAAAACTACTGCACATATTTTATTGAAACTTAATGATGATATAGCTTATACATTAGAATAACACATAAGATACTTTTAGTCAAAGAACTTGACCTTTATTATATGCATATTGTAGATTCCCATTTTCAGTCAACAGCCAATTCACACCGGCCCGACTGTACGTCACAGTAGCAACTGACGTTGACGGATGGCTCCCTTCACCTCGTCGGTTGTCGCGGGAAATGATCCGGTTCAATCCGGTTCGCCATTGACATTGCATTGTCATTCCAAACCTTTAATAATTTGTGCAAAAGGGCCAAAATTAGGTGACGAGTGATGACATCGACAAAAACATTGGCAAGTGCGAATTATTTTTCTTGTGCGAGTTCTGGACAGAAGGCTGCCATATAATAATAATAAACTGTATGACACCATTTACACAAAGTCCCAAACTATGCAGAGCCTGTACTATGGGTACTAAACAACTGATAAACATACCTACTTAAATAAATATTAAACACCCAGGCACAAAGCCAACAGACATATCCTACTAATAGAATATGGATGGATGTTGCTCTTTCACGGAAATATATTATTATTATTTATTTTAATACACTAGCAGCTCTTGAGCTGATGCTTGTAAATCGCTGAAATTTTGTTGATTATATAAAATTTAATTTTGAACGTATTATGATGGAACTACAGTTATATCATGCTTATACGTCAGAATAACAATAAACACGGACAAAGTCGTAGCCAAAAGCTAATATCTGAATAAAAAAGTATAAATGTCAATAGGTAGGTCATATCTTACGCTCAACGGGCTTAGCAGTGGGATTTAATTTCAAGTGCATATAAATAAAAGTAACATCTACATAGTACCTATCAGTCGAGTATTTTATTTTATTTTATTTATTTTATTTTACTAGCGACCCGACCTCGCTTTGCTTCGATTTATATGATATACAAAAACCTTCCTCATTTATTGCTCTTTGTATTATTGAAAATTGTTTAGAAGAAAATTGCGGTTATACCTACAGGCATAAAAACCGTCTTTATTTTATACTATGTAATACAAAATATACTTGTTTTTAAGGTATTGCATAGCTTCTATCGAGGGCCTGGAGCGCGGGGACCGAATCCAGAAATTCCGTAACGAAAAAAAACCTCACGGTCCCCACTCCGACGGGCACGGAGGTGTGGCTTGAAGGCCGTGCATTGTCTAACGTCGTTTGTTTTCTGCAGTCTTGTTGATACAAAATGCTATGCAATAGCTTTACCGCGGCAGTCCCCGAGTGCCACACGTCTTTTTTTATAATAAATACTAAGTAGGTTTTCCATACTTATGTTTTATTTAAACGAACACCAGAAATACCAAGTTTTCTCAAACGCCATAGCAGACCTACAGAACCCTAAAACCACCATTAATTAAAAAAAAACTTAAAGAGTTAACCTCCTCTAATTTGCCTAAGAATGGAAGACGATGACGCAGCCAAGCGTGAAACGATTTGCTTTGTAAGTGCACTGAACAGTGTGATTGATCGAAACAATAATGAATAGCACTTAATAGCACAATAGATCTTTTGCGAAGCAGGCTGCTATAATTTATCAGCCAGTGAAAGTATGATTTCTATCAATCATAAAAAACTGAAAAATAAAAAAGGATTCTTAAATAAACTACGATTTTAAAACTATATGCGTACATGTATACGAACGGTTATTTAGTAAATCAATGTTGTTATGTTAGGCTTGTGTTTTACAGAATTATATTTCTCTACCAAACTTGCTGTGTTATGTAGTTCAACGAGTATAACATTCCTTGTTCGCTTTCAGAAACGTTAGTTTAATAAAAAAAAAATCACACGCCTTTTATCCCCGAGGGGGTGAGCAAAGATATTCCATTACTGGATATACCCACATTTCATGAGATATATTGGACTTCTAAACGTGATAGGTGGTGCGCCCATCGCCGGACCGGGTCTACACATGTCTCAGAATTAATTCTGAGACATGCGGGTTTCCTCACGATGTTTACTTTTACCGTCGAGCTAGTGATAAATACCTATGTACGTAAGTTTTTGAAAAACTCATCGAACCCGAGCCTCACTGATTTTCGGCCGGGTCTTTAACCGTAATTCTATCAGTGCTCTTAGTTTAATATCTCTTGAATATTCTATTCATTATTATTATAAGTACATCTGTTTGATGAAAACTTTTTTTTTTACTTTAAGTGTCTCTGCATATTTATATTTATCGAATTTGATCTCACCTACCAGTAGTATGAATTTTACACTCGTACTGGAATTTTTGGCTTCTTACAAAGGAAACAAAGAAAATAGCTTTAATTCCGCCCTCATATCTCGTGTAAGACAAACATTTTGCCCACTTGGCTACTATTCTTGCTCTTATTTCGTGTACACAGATGGAAATTGGTTGCTATTGCTATCAAAGCTATGAAAATTAGGCTTTTGTGATTATCTATTCTAAGCCACAAAGAATGTTTAGTAAATAAGATTTTAAAAATTCAGTAGGTATTCAAGTAGGTAGTATTTTTTATCAAAATAAATTTTTTGGGCCACATTTGCACATTTCTACGTAATGGAAATTGTTCACTAGATTATTGTCTAGTGAACAATTTCCATTACCTACCTACGTAGAAATGTGCAAATGAAGCGATTTCCTCTCGGGTTTAGATCAAAGTAGGTATGTATTTTAGGTATCAGTACTGAAATGGTCGATAATTAACCGTATGTGTGACTTCACTTGTTAATTTGTCGAGCACCGCGCGGTTCCAATGCGCACTAACTACTGGCAGCTGAAAAACGTGCAAATAATGGTTATTTGTAAAATATTTTATTTGTGAACTTTGAAAATGCAAAAAACTGCAACAGTTCCTATGAGTTGTAACGATAGGTACTGTAAAAAAGTTACAGATAAACAATTACTATCAAGACATGTAATCCCCCATCCTGCTAGCAATTTAACACACGCGTTAGACGACAAAGATTCACAATTTCTCTGCGAAATCGTCGCAAGCGCCGTCAGTTCTTTCATTACGCCCCGAAGCTCCGTTTAATATCGCCCCGGTAGTGTTGGGGCGCCTAATTGCTTATTAGAGGCGCAATATCTTTGTTTAGGGGCGCTATGACGCGGAGTAGTTGGTTTAATCAAAGTGTGTTGTTAATATTGTGAGGGTTGGGTTGTAATTGTCGCCAAAAGACGCCAAAATGTTTAATAATACGAGTATACATGGTCATTTAAAATTATGTGCAAATATTGAAAAGGTAGATCAAAAAATGTACAAGGAGCTATTTTTAGATTATATTAGATTTTTATTTTTTATACGCTACTTTACAAAATAGCATCGATTATTACAAAATTAAAAAAACAACTAACATGTTTGCACGTCTAATCAATCAAAAATTTCGCGAAAATAACAAAATCAATTAATTACAAATCCGAAAAAAATAGTATCAGCATCTAATTTTTTTTTGTAATTTTGGTCAATATATATTTATTCATTTAGGCAACAGGCTTACAGTGTACACCAAAACGCCCGTTGCCTTAACCGACTTAAGTACTAAAACATTAAAAACACAAACGGCACAAATACATTCCCATATAGGTAGCTATTGCAATATTTGTGTGCATGAACATAATAATAATAATAGTATTAATAATGTTTATTTCACTTTAGAAAAACATAACAGTTAATTACAGTATTATAGGCTAAATATATTTTAGTTCGTTCGCGTTAAGAATGCAGTAAATCATCAGTGCAATTGCAAGATAAAAGTGTATTCACAGTGGTGTTAAATTCAAACAAATTATATTTTAAAATTTTATATCATTGTGCACTTGACTTTATAATTTGAAAAGATTTGATTGGTTAGGGGCGGGGCTAGGCCGACGGATAATGATAATTTTACTGCATTCTTAACGCGAACGTACTATAGGTGAAAACCTGTATCTTAGCATTTGCGTCATATTGTGCCATATGATAATAATGAACACATAGATCGCTGGCTTAGTCACTACGCGGAATGGCTCAAAGCATATAATTGTAAATATTTCGGCGCGACCTCTCCGCGTTAATTCCTCATGATTGATTATCTTTCGGCTAATGAGCTTCCTACCCGACATAGTGGTTTGGTGCATGTGAAACACTGATAGCGACAGTCGATACTGTACTGTACCCAGGGGGGGCAGGGGAGGGCAGCTGCCCCTGGAAATCTTTCAGAATATGTATGAAAATGAAAAATGAAAAAATGCTTTAATTTTTCTCCCAAAAACAAAAATGTAACAAAGATAAGGCTAAGAAACTAGAGGATAGGTGGGAGACAGGAGCCCAAACTAGGATAACCTGTGCTATGGCACTCCTGGCTCCACCTCTTAGAAAGTACCAATACAATAAGTTTTTTTTTTTTTTTTTTTTTTTTTTTTTTTTTTTTTTTTAGGTTAGGTTATGAACTAGCCTAATTACTAATCAAAGTGTAAACGGGGCCATAAGGCTGATTCATGTTACAACGGGCGGGTCCGGGCCGGGCCCGGGCGGGACCCGCCCCGTTGTAACATGAATCAGCCTTTATGCTCTAACTTTTAAATAGGTGCGCAGTAGACACTGGCAAAATGCACGGTGCAATTGCCAATAAACCGCGCGCGACGATGGCTGACGAAGAATTAAGTCAAATTTACTTTTATTTATTTAACTACATATAAAGCTACAATATAAACAATTCGAATTTGATAAAAAATGTTTTTGATCCTTCATCAAGTCTCTTATAACTTGGACGGACAACGTTATGAATTATGATCGTTCCCCACAATAAGTGCATAAATAGGGCTTGGGGATATAAATCACTGCTGGCCATCCATCACCAGGCGGGAAGCTCTGCCAATATAAATACTATTACCGGGTGGTGATATTTTAGGACTGTACTGTGGTACTGGCTACCATGTTATGATATTTGACGGGATTGTTGGCTCATTTAGTTAAGCTGCTTTAAAAAGCACGAGATACGTCTGGACTAGAGTCCAGACGTCTCTCGTGACATCAATAAGATTGTTGGTTTCATGCCTAAATAAAATAAATATGTTCATAGTATCCATTTCTGGAAATATCTACTTTTTAGTAAATATGTTTTAGTAAATAGTTTTTAGTAAATGATTATAAATGATTATAAATAGCTTGCAATCTGTCAAGTACCGCACGGTTCCAATGCGAAACAGAACAATTGAAAATGAATTGTGTTTCATTTTATTGTGTTAAGAGGTATAACATGTAGTAAATTGAGTTACATGAATTTGCAGATCGTCAATGGAGGTTACCAAAAACGGTTCAACCAACAAATGAAGAAGTTATCAGTTATCCAAAAGATTGGGTTATGTATAAATATATAAAATAATAAATATAATCTCACGGCTTTTTTTTTTATCCCCGAGGGGGTAGGCAGAGGTATTCCATTACCGGACCGGGTCTATTTACACATGTCTCAGAATTAATTCTGAGACCTGCGGGTTTCCTCACGATGTTTTTCCTTCACCGTCGAGCTAGTGATAAATATGTACGTAAGTATAAGTGTACCAAGACAATTTTATATATCTACATATGTGGTCGTTGTGCAACCCTCTCGAAAATAAGGTAAGATAGAATATTTTGTGCAGGCATTTATCATTATCATTACCTTCGGAAAAGAGTATTTTTTTCTCTCTGGTAGTCATGATTTGAACATACACCGAATTATTGTCTTGACAGCCAATTATCAAACTGTGATAACTTACTTGCCGGTACTATTCTCATACACAGTTGACTCGCTGTGCAGTTTTCATGAATGATATCCTTTCTGCTCACATTACAAAACAGCGAACATAAAACGTAAATTGACTTTGTTTGACTCAACTTCACTCGCCATCCAACATCAAACGCCACAAATGGAAGATGCATCTAAAAGCGACAGGGTTCCGTAACAAACAACTTGCAACAAGACAGCTGGAAGCACGTCAGCGCAACACGCTATCTCGCCGGCTCAGTAAGCAAATACAGCGCTTCAAGCGGTTCGAGCAGACAACCACTTAGTGGCTGCATTGTGGACGGGAGTCGTGCAGCGGAGCCTTTGAAACGTTCAGACAGAACAAGGAACGTAGCACCAAATTATGGGATTATGAGCAGAAACGTATCATGCCGTACTGTGCTGTTGACGCTATAGAACAGGTTTAACCCATTTTAGCGTCAACATCATCTTAATAAGAAATCTTAGCCATACTGTTAATACTAAGTGTCTATTTGTAATTTTAGCTTTTAAGGCTTTCAAGAAAATAAATGTTTTTATTATTATTTATTATTATTCAAAGGACAACCAAAGAGCTACAGAAAACCATCGAAACGATAAAGATACCTAATTATATATTGGACATGCCACCAGTTTTTGAGACCTGTTTATGGATGATGCGACGCCATTTGTGCGATGCTCAGATGGGCAAACTTATCTGGTGTGGTGCAGGTCTGATATTTTCTAAACGAGTGAAGACAGCTCTTCGGAAGACATATTGGAGTTTGGAGTAGGTACATTTGGATGTGCCCAAAGGTTCTAGAGATAGAGCTGAAAAAGAAACCTTTGGTTTGGTTTCTGTGGGCTGACATGAGCTGATGTCGTATTAATTAATTAATTGATGTTGAAGAAGAAAGGTGTTTAGTTGCTGTTTAGAAATAAGACCACATTCTCTTCTCGTTGAAGCTGTAAGAGGCTAAAAAGAATACATCAATGGATGAGACTTGATGATGAGAGCTTTTATCTGAGGTGTGATCACAAACATGTCTGCCAATTCTAGGAATTATAGCTTATCTATACATTTTACTTAAGTTTCGAGAAAAGTATTTGAAAAGTTTTTTCCATAACTTTTGCATCTGCATAAAAATTCCATGAGAGATCAAATTCAATAGATATGTTCCAATTCCATCGCAATCATTTAGTTTGAGGAGAAAATAATACTTATATTTATCCTTTTGACCTTGGTGACTCTTCCCTGTACAGGGTCATCAACAAAATAGCTGTCAACCATCAAAACTGTTTGTTTATAACCTGCCGGGTCTATTTCTGCATAACAGTTTGCAAGTAAGACTCTCTGAAAGCAAGTCATCGTGTGACTTCCGCAGATACGAGCGCTCCGACACGGAGTCACCACTTTGTCTGCGCCAGATAACTGCTACATCGCTGTAACGCGACCTAAAAAGGTTTTGTAGTTCTGAAACCTTGAAGGTTCTGATCGAAAACCTGAAACCAACGCCTTTGTTTTCTATAAAGCGAAATATCTTGGTAAAAGCTTAAGAAAGACCGACGTTCAAGGAATCGACCAGAAATTTCTTTAAAACCTAATTGGAAATTGACGTTAAGTATTTTTAAACATAAAAATATATATAATAATAATATGATCTCACGCCTTTCATCCCCGAGGGGGTAGGCAGAGGTATTCCATTACTGGTTATACCCACATTTCACGAGATACATTGGACCCCTAAACGTGATAGGTGGTGAGCCCATCGCCGGACCGGGTCTATTTACACATGTCTCAGAATTAATTCTGAGACCTGCGGGTTTCCTCACGATGTTTTCCTTCACCGTCGAGCTAGTGATAAATATTTTTAAACATATTTCGTCACTAGCGGATGCCCAGCGGCGTTGCCCGCGCGGATTCCGTTTATTCCCGTTCCCGTGGGAATTTCCGAAAATCCCTTCATATTGGTTGCCTACGACATATTTAAAACACCTACATACCATATTTCAAATATCGGGTGCCCACCGGCGTTTTCCCGCTTGGATTTAGTTTATTCCCGTTCCCGTGGGAATTTCCAAAAATCCCTTCATATCAATTTTCTATGACATATCAGAGACCTCCATACCATTTTTCAAGTTTCTAGGTGTTATCGTTTCGGAGTAGTACGTATTTCTCTTTTTAACCAGTTTTTATATTTTCCCGTGGGAATGAGATATTTTCCTGGAATAAAAAGTACCCTAGATGTTGACCCGGGTACTCAGTTATCTCCATACCAAATTTAATCAAAATACCTCCAGTAGTTTTTGAGTGATGCGTGCACAACCAGACAGACAGACAGACAGACAGACAGACAAAAAATCCAAAAATTGGTGTTTCGGTATCTATATCGATAATCGATAACTATATACACTACCGTTAAAATTTTCAAAAAATATTTAATGTACAGACACGGCCCCGTTAGAGTTTTATTATATGTATAGATAAGTCGAAAATTATGCTGCATAAAAACTAATCAAACTATGTTGTATTTTGTTGTGTTCAGTTTTCGACATATCACACTTCAAAACTTATAGGAACTGTTAGAAAGGAACAGTTCAAAACTTAATTGGTTGTTCAACTTGCCAAACTAAATTGACCTATAATAATTTACAATTAAGGTACATCGTTTTTTAAACCTTAGTTCATTAAAGAAATAAATAGCAGTGATGACAAATTAAACCAAATGAACTTTAATGTTAACTGTCAAAAGAAAGATTAAAGCTTTTCCATAGTTTCAACTCACCTTAACAGCAGTGATCTCATTTAGTATCTGACAAGAAACCAGCTCACAGTCGAAGCGCTGACAAGCGAACTCGGATTTATCTCGGTCTCTCGGGTGTTCTCTAATTTTATTAGCCCCGGGGCTATCTATTCACGCTGATCTATTCCGCAGACATGCTCCTGGCTTCCTGCGTTTGTGCAAGTGAACAGATTGTCGTGTAGTTTCGAAATTAGCGTTGTTTATATTAAAGTAATAGTTCCCATTTCCATCAGAAATGATACGCGGATAAAATAAAATCCGTCGAGTTGTTTTTGAGTTTATTCATTCGTTACAAAAATAATAAATAAAATAATACAAATAATACAAAAATTCAATACAAAAATACAAATCCTCCTCCATTCCTCTTTATAAGTAACTTAGTCCAGTAGTTTTTGAGTTTATTCGTAACAAAGATACAAACGTACAAACATGCAAAAATACTAATATTTCCTCTTTATAATATTAGTACAGAAGTATAGATATATATGAGTTTTGTAGAAGGACGTTCACGGATCAAATTAGTGACGTCCTTCAAAAATCTGGTGTCAAGAGTGCAAAGAATAAAAGAGCGTGCATGAAAAGGCTTATGGATGTGAAGGAAGCGAGGGAAGTGTGCAAAGATCGGGCAAAGTAGCGATCCATCGTCTCTGCCTACCCCTGTGGGAAGAAGGCGTGAGCTGTATGTATGTATGTATGTTTTCTAGCCGTCGCTTACGACGAGTCCCTGTGAAGTTTTGGGTTATTGTAATTTGCTTAGTGTAATTTGATATGTTTTTATTTGATTATAATTTAGTATATTATGTGGTACTCAACACAATTTATATTGTTATTTAGTGAATAAAATTACTTACTTACTAAATGGAACTCAACCATTTTTAGTTATTTTAGGAGACAGGGTTCACCTGAATAGTTACGTATTTCAAAAGTAATTTCTTCCCAGAATTTATCCTTTTTAGCGGCATTAGCAAATGGTGTAAAATACAGTATGTGTTTTTTTCTCTAAAATCAATGTGTACGATTCCTGGCTAGGAATATTTATTTTTTCAAAAATCCAAATTATGCAGTGTTAGTTTTCATTAATATCGAGTCCGAGAATCCTTTGTGTACTTTTCGCTATTCCTCATAGGTTCTGATTTAGAAAAACACGCCGTCTTGAAAAATTCACCCTGTATATTGTAACTGTTCAGCAGGCGTATTCAGGGAGCTTCGATATTCGATATCGGAAAATCGGTCAAACACTTTCGAGATGGGCTGATGTTGGTATCGAAAACTAATATGTGACATAAGGATTCGGACGAAGGATCGAACGGAAACGGTATCGAGTCTCCGTGAATACGCCTGCTGAGTAGGCAGACAAGTACCTACCCAATTGCCAGGACTTAAAATAGGTTATAAACTTTAGGTTAGACTCAAAACGAACCCTAACAGCTTTATAGACTCACTAGCTCGTCTCAGTAGCAGTTTTAGAGCTATTACGGGACGAACGTATGCTAATTCGAGCTGTTAGTGCTCTTATCTAGCGGATTACCATGCGAACTGTCGCCATCTGCCGCTCGGAGAGAAAACTATGTAAATGACAATTACAGAATCTCAACTCAAGATAAAACATTAGTAGTAATCTATAGTCAAGCACTAAGACCGGATGATTAGTCGTTTTAAATAATGAAAATTTAATAGGTATGAATGAAAAAAAAGATCACACACTGTTTAATAATTAATTTAAATTTAAATTAAGTTGCTTAATATACCTAATGAACATTGCTTGCTCTGTTTATAGAAGCAATGTTCATCTATTGACAATCTTAACTAAACAGCGTATTCCAACCATAAGTCAGAATCGCTAGCAATTGAGCCAATAAGCCTATCGAATCATCATAGTCATACACACTACAATCTTATTTCTCATTTGTAGGTTAGTAGGTAAGTACACGCTTATTAAACAAAGCAAAAAGTTGCCGCGATGCTTTTTAATTATTCCCATTGGCCACACTAAATGGCCATGAAGTGTTATCACTGAGTGTTATTACAGTTGACGTGCGCAAGCGCAAGAATGCTCCGGTAGCCGGGCCGTGACAACGCGCATCCCGCGCGGCGCCTTTGATCTGATAGGGCTGACTCAGGGTGGGATATTTTTTGTTTTAAAAATAAAATGAAAGTAAATAATCTCATGCTTTATATCCCCGAGGGTGTAGGCAGAGGTATTCCATATCTGGATATACCCACTTCTCACGAGATATTCTTTGGACGTGACCCTAAACGTGATAGGTGGTGATCCCATCACCCGGACCGGGTCTTTTACACATATTATATATCTCAGAATTAATTCTGGGACCTGCGGGATTCCTCACGATGTTTTCCTTCACCGTCGAGCTAGTGATAAATATGTACGTAAGTTTTGAAAAACTCATTGGTACATGCCAGGATTCGAACCCGAGCCTCACTGATTTTCATCATGTGAAGCAGACTCTCTAACCGTAAGGCTATCACTGCTCTTTCTTTTGTTTTAATTTTTCAAATTCGTTTTAATAAGCTATTCGTTTTGAAGGCACTCGCATAGGTTCTGGAAAGCTAGACACTTAGCAACTTCAAATTTTAAGAATAAGTTTTAATTGGTGATCAAAAGTACCTAGAAATATAAAATACTACGCATGACTAAAATCTTTGTTTCTGTTTTTATTTAAAAATTGTATTTATTTGTGAAAAAAAATTTATAGAGTGTACTTTTTTTTAACCCTGTCAGCACTTTAGGATAAATCAAGTTTAGATTTATGATCTAACTTATTGTATGGAATTAACTGACTCGACGCTGTGTAAGGCTATTTCAATTTCAAATCATTTATTTTGACACACAGATTACATTACATTATTATTACATAACATTACATTATGATATTAAATAGAAGAACTAGCTACTCGTCGGTGGAGATGGGCTCCTGTTTACATTTAGCCAATCTTCATGGACGAGTTTAGAGTGCCTTGTTATTAGACTATTGACATTTCTAATTGTACTTTTTGTACTTACAGAAAATAAATGTTTTTTTATTTTTTTATTTTAAATGTTAGTTAGCATCACCCCTGCGGCTATCAACTAGTCGCGGTCCCCTGTTGCGTGAGCGCAGGATTTCCACGCAATTGTTCATCGTTTGAACTGTCATGATCGTGTGCGCAGATCGTGGGTTACTCATTTAAATTGGCTTTGTGTATCATTACCAGAGATCGGCATTAGGTAGTGTGATTAGGTACCAAAGTAAGTAGAGGATATAATATGGAGTTGTTAAAACCACCATGTTCCTACTTTTAAATCGAAGCACACACATATGAAATGTTAAATTTCATATGTGTGCTTTGTGTCGGATGGGACAGAAACTATTTTTTTTTAACTAATTAGCCGTACTACTATTACAAATTTTGTTTTTTAGATTTTGTTGATTATCTCCATAACTAGCCACTGTAGAGAAAATCACCTAAGAACAAAAGAAGTTTATATTTAGTAAGTAAATACGATACTGTAGAAAAATCTAGTCCCGGAAATTTCCCGGGAAATTTAGTCCCAAATAAAGTGGTGGTTTTATCAACTCCATATTACATCCTCATAGCAACTTTACCTACTATGGTACCAAATCACACTACCTAATGCCGATCTCTGATCATTACGCAGCATAAGCCTATAGCACTTAACAGTACATTTTACAGATAGATTTAATCTTATAGGTAGGTATATGACTAAGGCTCACTTGCGCCACTTTCGCAAAAACGCGTTTAAGTTTCATAAATTGATTTAGCATAGGTACTGCTGTCACGTTTTTATTCATATGTTAGACCATGACAGCACTAGATTTAAACCAATTTAAATAACTAAACGCGTTTAGCAAAGTTCGTGCAAGTCAGCCTAAGACTGACTGACTGTATTTACACAGCTTTTTCACAATATTTACAGATAAAAAAATATGAGCTGTACCCATGCACTCTCCCTGTTTCCGGAATTAATTAGAAGTAATTGTTTTAAAAATTTCTTTGTTAAATACTGTTTTAGCGCTATAGCTTGAAGTCTATTTGTATTTCTTTGTAAGACCAGTGACAGCCTGGCCTGGTAACCAATGATTTTTACAAAAATCCATATTTATCATTAGCTCGACGGTGAAGGAAAACATCGTGAGTAAGCCGGCAGGTCCTAGAATTAGTTCTCACTTTCTTAGGCATGTGTAAAGAGACTCACCACCCATCACGGGTCCAAAGAATATAATTAGTGAAACGTCGGTATTTCTAGAAATGGAGTACCTCATAGTACAGGCTCTACCAAAGATATTATATATAGAAAGACGTAGATATGTTACTAGAGCACGGAAAATGAGGCCTAAAAATGTAGTTAATTAACCACATTTTATTTAGTCGCATTGTATTTCAAGTCGTATTTTAAGCGCAACTCTTAACAGATAGCTCTCTTTTTCTTTATTATTCGTTCCGTATCATCTTTCCCCGTCATTGTTGTATCCTATAAATACGCTAAAAAGTAAGTATGTACATGTTGTAGCACACTCGTAGGGGATCAATTTTCAAACGCAAGTAGTATGAATATAACTCATCCTTACTTTAATATCTTTGGGCTCTACCTAGTTTTTGACTAAATAACAATGTGTGAATTGTGACTAACAATTTATTAATATTATTGTATTTGATTTTGATGAAATTCCCACCACCAGATAGCAGTGGTAGATATGAAATGACTGACTGACTTCGTCACCAGAATGTCTTCTCGAAAACTCACGTTATTTTGGCTTACGTACATTTTTTTTTGAACTTGCGCAAGAGCATAGACTTATTACATCTGACTGTCATTGCTCATCTAAGTTTTTTACAAAAAAGACTCCTTTCACCGCCACGGAGCATGTTATCAAACTCCCGTGGCGTCAACTGCAGTCGCTACCACATCAAAACACAATCTGCCGCGTCACGACATTCAACGTCAGCGATACTAGAAAATTTGCTCTCTAATAGATTAGTTAAAACTAGTGTCCGACTGAAACTGGTTTTCTGGCCGAAACCGGAACCAAATGTTCGGCCGTGGCTTCAGTTTCGGCCGAAACCGAAATCGAAACCGAAACTCACGTGGTCAAGTATATAATTCCTTAAAATACTGAAATTTGGTGCATTTTACTCATTATTCTGCATTAATTAAGTCATGCAATGGAAACACAGTATATTAATTTTGTTGTAATCATTTATTTTAATATAATATAAAAAAATATTAACGCACAACAATTCCCGAACAGGGCGTCCGCAAAAGCGTTGCCGCGAGAAACGGAGTTAGGAGAGCGTGCACGACAACTTCCGAAATCAGTTTCGGTTTCGGCAAAAATTTCGGTCAATTATCGCCGAAACTGAAACTGCCGCCAAAACTTGATTTTTGGCTGAAACTCGGCCGAACTTTCGGTCGGTCACTTGTTAAAATCTTAGATAAAAGCAAAAAAGGAAGATACGGTACATTCATAGAAAGCATCGTTGACATTTGGACTGCATACACCTACACAAGGCTTTATTTTTTTTGTTTTACTACTTTTAGTGCTATTTGTACACTTTATAAGAGCACATGCACCTAGGCATTTGATTGTTTGTTTGCTGCTCGTCGACTATCGCGTACTGTCGATACGCCCGATTCGCACAGTGGTGGATTGCCAACTATCCAAGTAAATGATAGTTGGTAGTGACCCTGCCTTCTGAGTCGGAGGTTGAGGGTTTGATCCCCGCGCAGGGCCAACTACTATGTGCCTGAACATATCTGTTGGCAACGTGTTTGTAACTAAAATTTAACTGTGTGTGAATTGTGTCCTACAATTTATTATTATTGTTATACATTTATTTACACAGAAAACCAGGGATTGGAAGCCATTGAGGTATATCTAACCTTTTTAGAGTTTTGGTCTCTTGATGCACGAAATCTTAATTCGAATAAAAGCGTAAAAAGTAAGTAAATATCGTTATTAAAATATCAGTATAGGTAGATATATTATGAAATCACAGATAAAATGTTATGACTTCATACTTTAAAACTAAGGATGCAATTATTTTTACGTAATTAAATCTCTGTTTTTAAGAAAAATAACGTGCATTTATTTTGGTTTGGGTCTAACACCCTGCGTGATTCATTTCGGCATATCTATTGGTTCTAATAACGATGTCCGGAGTCTACGGAACCACCACGCCGTCCCCTTTAAGGGTTATTAGGAAACTGCTTCGTCACCTACCCCACAGAGCAAACTGATGAACAAACTGAATTGGGTATTAAAAATATTATGGTTTTTACCGTATTTTTTATAAAACCTTCCTGCCTCAGTAACTATACCATGAGTTTACGCTAAATACTACCAAGCGTGTATAGAAAATTATATAGAGTAATATATATAGATAGTATAGAGTCTATAGACTATATACTAATAACTCTATATATACTCAGTTCTATACTATAGAATCATATCCATCATGTTTAGCTGCTCTACAAAAATCTAAAATTTAAATACTCTTCAGAAAGAAATAAACTTTATTCGGCATAATAAAAAAAAACAGACAGAAAAACATCCTGACTTGACGTTAGGATCTCAAATGTATTACCTTCAGTGATTTTACACTCTACTGTTTATTTCTATTTTCCTTTATCTATTTTCCTCCAACTTTATAAATCAATAGACGTACCACCTAACTTTCATGACGGGATATCAAATTTGACGCCGATCGTAGATAAAACAAAAATACGGCTTATCTCTATCTCTACGGGAAAGGCCTAATTTTGGGGGCTAGTTTAAATCGCAAACATCAAATTGAACATTAAATGGTAATCAAATGCATTGACATCGGATAATCAAAGATTGGCTTTAGAAAGCAGGTTGTCTGCTGTAAGTATATATGTATTTTGTTTTACCGGATTTTGCGAAAATAAACCCTATCTATTGTCAAATAATAATTCTGAATAAATTTAAACATTGAAAAAGACCCTTTTATTTCAAAACTCATGAATGGTTTCCTCCTAAACAGCTTTTCCGGGATTTTGGTTAAGACCTCTCCAGACGTCGAGACAGAGATTATGTCACATAAACTCTTTATCTCTTTGCTGAGATTGGAGATTTAAACGGATATAGTAAAAAACGCACTTCATCTTTTCCTCTGAGTTATTTGGCAGTTTTTTAAAGATTACAATAGATTTACTGCGTA
The DNA here is from genome assembly GCA_963855545.1 of Ethmia dodecea. Classification (NCBI taxonomy): domain Eukaryota; kingdom Metazoa; phylum Arthropoda; class Insecta; order Lepidoptera; family Depressariidae; genus Ethmia; species Ethmia dodecea. The sequence goes on from OY979444.1 coordinate 1,033,237, forward strand.
CTCGTAACAACTAAGATAAGCTCACAAAAGATCAACATCTAATAAACTATTGTAGAGAAACACAAAGAAGAAAAAGTTAAAAATCATCTCGGCAATATTTACCGAACTACGACAAAAGATTTTCGAAGGATTATAGATATTGCGATGAGTAAGCCATTTGTTTATGATGAGCAAATAAAGGCGGGGATTTTTAACGTCGTAAACGTGGTTGGTGGTCCGATAACAATGCGCCTAAATAAAGCATGAAAAGTGAAAAGTAAACTTCACAATCTACCTGAGCACATTACGCAAGATTCCGCGAAACAATAATCCACGCAAAAGTGAGAAATTTTACCTGCCAGCATAATAAATCACTGCGACAATTTAACAAATTGTAGACGACATTTATACACGTGACCTTCTTTCGAGCTAGGAATAAAAAGTCAATAGAGCGACACCCACGCCAACCGCTGAAGGTAAAACGCGGCAAAACTAAATTATTACTAAGCCGCTGACTCCCCGCTATTCAATTTCCCGAGCTATGCATCTCTGTCGCCGCATCGCCAACTCCTTTGACTGCGCGATGCATATTTTATATAATCCTTTCATCAAAACGCCGCGTTCAAGGAAAGCGCTTTATAATTTTTCTCGCGCCAGAGCGAGACGGAAGCGCGACAAACGGGGTGTCAAACAGCGGTGGGGATAAGACGGCAAAGCTCCCGCAAAGTACACAGAATGCAAAAATGGCGCGGCGAAGAGTGACAAGGTGTCAGGGAGGGGGGCGAACCACGGCGGGATCAGTCTGACGTCGTCCGCCGAGCGCACCGCACGCCTTTTCTGCCGCCGCTGTGCTCCCGCGACTGGTGACTTGTGATTATGTGCTGACGCAGAGCCTTGGATTTGTGAAGTGTTGTGTGTTCTGTTAAGCTGGCAAAGGATACCGGATTGTGGAGCAGCATGCTCACATCAAGCAACCAGTACTTGCGGCCGGATTACCTGTCGCCGCTTCCAACGACGGTGAGTTGATGGATGTTGATTGATTAGTCCCAAACGATCATTTGTGGTGTCTGAAGATTTATGAAGCATTAATGACAGTTTTATTTGATATCTAAATGGATTTATAGAATAACGGCCGCCCGATCTCAGAGGAATATAAATTTCAAAATTAGTATAATTAAAATATCAATGCAACAATACTCGGGTTAGCAAGCAAATATGTCTAACCAAATTGTGTCGTTAACACGGAGGCAAGCTACCATTAACATTAAACATGACTAAAATACGAGTGCAAAAGAAAACAAAATTATACAGGATAAATTGTGATAGGTAGGTACTTAAAACATTAAATAGACCATAACTTATGTCAAAGAAATCGATTAACGCAAACAAAACGGGCAAATTTAAACAACGATAAAAGTAATTCATTGCGTCCTCGAAACATAAATCAAAACAACAGCCATAAAAAAAGACATTTACTTACTTAATGTTAGTTTCTCGACGTGATTAATAGAAAACTACATACATTAAATCAACTTGTTTCCAAGAAAGTTTATGTAAGAATTTGCATAAGGTTAAAGTCACATTTGCTATTTTAAAATTCCGGAAACGGTCTTAGCAGGTCAGCTAAGAATTATAAAAGTCCGACGACTAAACACATAATTATTTCGTAGACATACCTAGTAAAAATAATTACATGTATGTGAGATTATCATATTATATCAAGATCTTTATTTGGTACTGCCGCATAAAAACACAAACATACCAAAGCCGAGAAATATGTTACAAACTTTATATGTATTTACAATTTTAAATGTGAAGATTCAAGAAAGAATAACAAAGTTCATCAAAGAGTTGCAATAGAACTACCTCTATTTCATTTTCTTTGACGAATCGATAGTGCGTCAAAAACCATATTAGGTAATTGCAGAAACTTTAAACTCTGTAATTTTTTTACGCGGATCTTTTCTATCTTTCGTATTTTGTTAAAGCTCTTATCAGTTGATCCGCAATAATTGAAAATGTACTAATTTCTACTGAGACTTACTACCTGTTGCTTGATCCCTTGTGATTTAGAGATTTTTGTGTTCCGATTCGTTTCTCTACAAAAATAAGTCAGATAGAAATAAAGTAAGAACACTGAGTCGAGTGCTGAGAGAATCAAGAATTTTGTTAAGTTTAGCTTACTAGCAGCGCCTCGCAGTTCCACCCGCGTAGTTCCCGTTCCCGTTCCCTATACGTTATTCTGATGTATAAACTATATTAAAATAAAGTTTCATAAAAATCTGTTCAGTAGATTTTGCGTGAAAGAGCAACAAACATTCACAAACTTTCGCGTTTATAATATTATAGTAGGTCATTTTTTTAAATCATCTTGTCAGCTGCATTTCACAGTTTCTCTATCAAAAGACAGAAAACTTCATCTGCATCTACTAACATGCGACGCTAAAGTCTTTACGTCGCATCTTGTTCTAACTTGTGTTTTAGTTAGTGATTTGGACTCACTCAAAAAACTTTATCATGTAAAAGAAACTATATTGCATCAACTTACAGAGGCTAGAAAGAAAATAACGTCCCAAAAACACGTGCTTAGATGTTTCCTATTTGTAATAGTTTTGTGATTGACCACTTCAAACAATTTGCCCGCCCAAAAAAAAGACAAAATTCATTGTTCAAATGAAAATTTTAATTAATTAGAAGCCGATAAAATTAATGATGACTATTCAAATCCAATCATTTTTTTACTGTGACAATGTCATCAAAACATCCGAAACAAGAACAAGCACTAAAGTAAGGTAACTATCGCAAAAGCTCGTCTTTACAAGATATAAGTTTTGAGTCATCCGTGTTTATCAACAATATTATCTTTGACAGATATTGACAGTTTCTCAAGTTGTAATACCATACACAATGTATTTAGACTTACTGTAACACAATTTCCAACTTATAAATAAAACACAGCTTAAGAGATATCTAAAACCAACTGATATCTAACCAAATCCAATGTTTATGTGAATAATAACAATAACTTTATTCTGGAACTGTTACAAAATAAAATACAATAGCCTGCACCAATACTACTTAACACAGTACAAAAATATCACATGTGCCTGAACTAGGAAACCCTGGTTTTCAGGCGAAAAAGGCCTTAAACATTTTCTTAAACAAGTACAAATAATCACTTACAAAGTATACTATAGCAAACAAGAATAAAAGTAATATTATGAATAAATTGACATGGAAAAAATACTCGTATTAATTAGTCCCGAAAGGATTTTAAATAAAATCCTTTCGGGACCTTTGTTGCAAAATTGATTAAAGTGCTCCTGCAATGGAATTTATTAATTGAATGAGTTTTAATGACCGCTGCGAAGTTGCTTAATTAGTGAGAGGTCGGAATGCGATATTGTAAACATTTCGATACCGTGATATCGTAAAGCTTTTAATTGAGCAAATAATATTGCGATATTGAAACAATTCAATTATACTTCTGTTATATAAAACACGCAGGGCCATAAAATTACAGAATCAACATTAATTAATTCAATTAAACTAAATCGTTAGCAAAGAAATTAAATTAACCGTTAAATTAAATTACTCAACATGATGTTTGTACGACACACAACTGCGCAGATAAGCTAGACATAATGTTAAAAAACATCGTGACTGAACATGTAGAACATAAATTCCCGTTGGATTCCAATAAGAAGCACTATTGACATCAAACCAATTACACCAGCCGCTCGGAAGCGGCCGTCGGCACGCAGCCGTCACCGCAACAATAGACGCGACAAGCCGCGAGTACAGCCCGCAAACTCAGCGGCACAAATTGCCCTTTTCACTGCGAGATTACATCATGCGGGAGCCGAGTGAAATGTCAAGCGGAGCCGACGGCTGCCAGACGCGTGGATAATGGCGCGTCGGCCGCGTGATTGGACTCCCCCCAGCCTCCCGCGGTCCCTTTGTGCGCCCGTCACTCGCAACCTCGACGTTTCATTTCATAAACCTCTCTTTGTTGCAGCTCGACGCGAAAAAGAGCCCGCTAGCGCTTCTGGCGCAGACCTGCAGCGCGATCGGCGCTGACACCCCGAACCCGAAGCTCATCTCCGCCGCGGAGAAGGCCAGCAAGAAGTACGACGACAAGTCCCCCGTTTTACACATGTCGGACAACAAGCCCAGTTTTAAGCCTTACGAATCGTGCCTCACTGCGAGAGAAAAGACTAGAACACCTGAAGACAGAGCGTCTATCAATGCTCATTCGAAGACTCCGCAGTCTTCGAAAGGCAGCGCGTCCACGACTCCGGTGCAAGCGCGCTGCGGCAGCAACCAGAGCTCCTCCTCGCAGAGGTCTCCGCCTCCCGCTCACCGCAAAACGCCTTCCGAGAAATCAGACGAAAGAAACAGTCCATTACATTCACCCGCTCTGACCAAATCGAACTCTGATTCAACTAGCAGTTCCTCAGCCTCCAAGTTACCGTACACACCCACCAGTTTATCGTCCAGCGTAGATACCAAAGAGCCATCGAGTTTTAAGCCCAGCGTACCTGTCACCTCATCGGCTTTCCTCGGATTGCCGCCGTCGGGATTCCCTCTACAGATGGACTTGATGACGAGTAGTCTAATGGCGGCGCAGCATCACGCTCTAAAGAATGGACTAAATCCGTACCTAGCGTACGCGAGGATGAAAGCTCCGGGCGATTTAGGAATATGCAGAGATCCGTACTGCACCGGCTGTTCTCTAAGTTCACATTTGCTCAAGTCTGCTATCTGTCCCGCCGGGTGTTCGCAGTGCGATCACGCCAAGACCCCGTTCTCTATTCCGGGGGGACATCCCGCGGCGGCGGCTTACGCGCATGCTCAGCTGGCGGCATTGGCAGCGGCTTCCCAGCTGCCTTTTGTCTGTAGCTGGATGGCAGGGGACTCGGCTTACTGCGGCAAAAGGTTCTCGACGTCGGAGGAGCTACTGCAGCACCTCCGCTCGCACACGGCGACGGGGGAGTCGAGCCCGAGCCTGTCGATGCTGAGCGCGACACACCCGCTGCTCCAGCGCACGTACCCGACGCCACCGCTGTCCCCACTGACGCCACGATTCCACCCATACAGCAAGCCGTCCCATCTGGTGTCGTCCCCGCCGCTGCCGTTTCCGCTGCCCCCGCATCCGTCGCTTGCGGCTTATTTTCCGTCGTATCCGCTGTTCGGCCCGCGGCCGCTGCACCCGTGAGGACCGGCGGCGCTCCACGCACACAAGAAGGGGGGCGCCGACCGCTAACGCCCGCGCCGAATGAACATTTCACTGAAGGATGTGTACATATACGTTAGTGCCCTTCGGGACTCTAGTCGGCTCGAATCGGACCTGAGTGTGCCCCAGCCGGGCTGCGACAGCTGTGATCTCTAACTTGTAGTTCGTAATTTAGTGCACCGAGTACCGCGAGTCTCAAGCTTGGACTTCTGATAGTGTTTTGTTCTAGTTAGACTAACGAAATTTTTATGTACCAAATCTATAGATTGTAATTTAAATAATTTTTAATTTAAGTTGTTGCAAATAATTAGTGAGGATTGTTAATTGTGTTTTTATTTTTAATATTCGATATATTTTGAGTATTCTTCGGTGACTCCAGATCACATATCTTTGTAATGTTAGGGAGCGTGATATGACTGAACTGTTCGTTGTGTAGTCAATAGTGCTCTACTTGAGTCATGCAGATGATGTTACCGTGGCTTCATTACTCATTGTTTAAAAGTTAAGTACTTTAGCAGAATCTCTGACACACCCTAATTTTAAATTTAACGTTTAGTCGCTTGCAAAACTGGCACCTTTATTTTTGTGATTTAGAAATAAATATCAAATTATAATAATATCAAGTGAATGTTACTCGAAAGATGTATGGCATGACTATGTGTACTGCATTTTAAGAAACACTGTAATTGCAACCAACATCTGTGGACACAAAAGTTGTTATAATGGACATAAAGCGAAAAATTATACGTAAATATTTAATTTCAAACTTCTGCCTTTCATTTCTAGCAACTCGAGAGATTGTAGATTATGACCAATACAATACGGTGACTTTTATTGGTCACTAATCGCAGAAGACCGTAAAATATACAATACAGTACAATGGACAGTAACAGTGATAATATTCATGACAATGAAGGAGATAAGAATCAAAGAATAAAGCTATTCGATGGAAACAAACGACAAACAAGTCATCCAGATAAAGCTTTGTCATTGAAAACTACGAGACCAGTAATATATGAGTAGTTTCATCTGAAATTTATTTTTTAAGGTTTGGTAACTGGTATTGTACAATACGAAACGAACACATATTAGACATTTCTAGACAAGAACATTTTATAAGACTAAAGATAGAAAGCTCGCAGACATTGAGAGCCTACATAATATTATAGATAAAGTTTATGATTTCTAAAAATTTTACTATTTTACTAGCAGAGATGTGAGAACCTATTTCCAGCAATGGTATACCATTCCTGGAAATAGGTACCCATTTTTCTCCAATTTTTTTTCGACGACTAAACAATAGTGAAAGGTTGAGGTGCCGTGTTTCCTCACGATATTTTTCTCCACTTAGTTATAAATAGGTAATCTTTTAAAAAATAATAAAAAAATTATAATCTCACGCCTTTCATCCCCGAGGGGGTAGGCAGAGGTATTCCATTACTGGATATACCCTGGACAGACCCCTAAACGTGATAGGTGGTGAGCCCATCGCCGGACCGGGTCTATTTACACATGTCTCAGAATTAATTGTGAGACCTGCGGGTTTCCACACGATGTTTTCCTTCACCGTCGAGCTAGTGATAAATATGTACGTAAGTAATCTTTTAGTACATACAAAATTGAAACCTACGTCGACACACTTGCCGGTGTCACTTTTGTGCTAACCGTACCAGACAGAGGGTAATGTTTTTAAGGTATTTAAAAATAGTGCGCTCTGTAGCCTAAACGGTTGGATGAATTTTTTAAGTCCGAGTGGTCCAAAATAAAGCCAAACTATCGTCCGTAACTTAACGCTATAACAACGAAGAATTGCAAGCGCCAATAGAATTAGAAATTAAACATATCATCAAGCACCAATCCAAAAAGGAATATTTGCCAAAAGTTACCGTTCTATCAGATTATCAAATTATTACGCCCGTGTCTGCATCTGAAAGTTTTGATCACCGACAAAAAACTGACGAATCTCAAATATTATTTCTTCCCGTATAACTCGTTCTGAGCCAAGCGTGCAACGTCGCGTAATTAGGACCATTGCGGCTTCCACTACAATAAATTATGAGCAATTTATATGTCTGTCTGTCGCCATACATCACGCGCTGCGGTGCATTACTAGCGCTGAAATATTATGACCAATGTTTGGGGTAGACGCGCCGTTCGTCGCCTCATCCGCACCGCCATCTTTAAATTTGACTCGTTTATTAATTACACGTTTTATGAGTGAGACGCTCACATAAATATAGGTTTATGTGTGAACTAGAGATGTGTATGATTGCTAAATTTAAAATCATTTTCATATGATGAACTTACTTATTTCGAACCGACTTCAAAAAAGAGGAGGTTATCAATTCGGCGCGTTTTTAATATGGTCGTCACCTCAGAAACTTCGACTGGGTAAAAAGACTTTGATGATTCCTTTTTAATTGAAAGCACCAGGCTTTCCTTATGTTCCCATTTCAAATTAGTCCAGTTCTGACAATGGCATCCATGAGAAAACCATATACCTAAGTTGAAGTCGGTTTTATACTCGTTAGACTTCTATGTTATTTCACATGATTTCACCTGTAAAATTTCGGAGGCCACTAAAAATTAAATTCACAGGATTTGCAATTTTATCAGTAGATGATGCTAGCTGGCTAGACGAAGGAGAATATCAGGGTGTGAAGTGAAGTACAACCATTAATTTCATATGATTTTTCATAAATGCTATTCGTGTAATTACTTCACATTATGCTTTTTAGATTCCCCATCTCTAGTATAAACTGTTTAATGCTATGATGTAGTGAATTGAGTTGCGACGTATCCTTACAAAATGAGAAAATCATCGAATTTAAGACCTCAATTTAATAGTGTATTACATAAATAAAATATCATTTCTGCTACTTTGTTACTTATGCGTAAATTAACATTTAGTAGGACATTCAGTTCGTGTAAGACGATGTAAGCTGGACATCAATACTAAGGCAATAACATACTTTAGTAATAATTTGTGTCGAGTATCCCACATGGAGACGCAGAGTCATGTAGACACGTTATATTCTTAGATTTTCTTTGACGGGCCTATTGGCTCAGTTGGTAGTGAGTGAGTGACCCTACCCTCTGAGCTGGAGGTTGTGGGTTCGATCCCCACTCGTGGCCAACATTTGTGTGCATGAACATGTCTGTTGGCTTCGTGGCTGGTCGTTTAATATTTATTTATCAGTTGTTTAGTACCCATAGTACAGGCCCTGCCTAGTTTGGGACTAAATAACCGTGTGTATTGTGTCCTAGAATTTATTATTATTATAAAATGCACTAAGTAAATGGCAGTAATAGAAGGTGTCACATTTTTAATAGTTTTAATTTACATTTATGAGGAGGTTCTCTGGCTCAGCCTTTCTCCGTTTACCTCTTCTACGCTAACGCCTCTTCTAAAGTTTCCACTAATAGAAAGAAACATCTCAGTATATAATATTTTATTATTTGTTAATAAATTGCACACTGGTGCAATTTATTAATTAAATAAGAAGTCGCATTTCGCTAGTAATATTATCCATACGAAAGTGTTATTAATCCGTCTTCCACGAAGCAACGGAGCAACCAATCGACGTAGTTTTTGCAGAGATAGTTGGATAGCCGATAAGTGACATGGACTTCTTTTTATCCCGGAAAGAAGTCGCAGGCAGAAGCTAGTGAGCCATAAATGTCTGTGACATCTAAACATGAAGCGCAAGTACAGGTGGAGGCTGTGATTATATCATATCAAATTCAAAATTCATTTATTTCAGTGATATATAAAATACACTTTGAAACGTCAATAACAAGGCACACTAAACTCGTCCATGAAGATTGGCTAAATCTAAACAGCGGCCCATTTCCACCGACGAGTTGCTGGTTCCAAATGCAGTACCCCGAGAAGAGCCAGCAAGAAACTCAAGGGCAGCTCTTTTTAATCTCATGTCTTATTGTGTCAATGTGTTGATTCGCAGCCGTGCCTCGTATGCTAATAGCCTTTGATTGTTATTCAGTGTTATTATCACTGTCCATTGGTTTGCATATGAAAATACGATATTGAAAGACCATTGGGTGGTCTACTGCGAGGCCACCTAGAACTTAACAATGATTAAATTTTTTTTTTTTTTATGTAGGTAATTAAATTTTTGTTATAGGTACATTGCTATTTTAATAATAATTTAGGTAGGTATCATACATATTGCCGCCGAATGCAGGAGATTGTTGTAAGATTGTGCAGCACATGGTCTTTACTTCCTACTTCACTAATAGGTCTTGTTTCCAGCGTTTTATTCAGTCGGGTATTTGATTTTTTTTTTTATTTTATTTCAAACTTTTTAGTTAGTAAACAACTTTAAACCGTTATAAGTCCTAAATGGTCATTCAACATAAAAACTATAGTAAAAGAAACCTAAACTTGATTTTCAAATACCTAATTTTGTTATTTTTCTTTTTCACAATTTGGCTCCAAAAATCCACCATTTTATTTTTTTTTAATTTTATATACCCTGTGTCACTCTCACTGTAAATACAAATCTAACGACATTCCTCAAGCTAAAATCCATAGAACCGTTCAGGCTGCAGAGCGTGCCAAACAAAACAATTATACATAAATACATACATACATACTCTCGCAAAACATAACCCTCCTTCTGTAGCAGTCGGTAAAAATCACATTTCATAGGAACTGTTGTATAGTAATTAATAACCTCTTGTCAACTTTTAGTCCAACAACTGTAGCGTTTACCTCTTCTCATAAAACATGCGCGCGCGGCGACGCAAATTTACTGTGTTAGCTCAGATTATTGAATTAATAACACGTCGGTATACTTACCCACTCTCCGAGTTCTAAAGCCGTTTATTACAAACATGTTGAAAGTGCCGACAATGTCTTTATATAACAGTATGATAAAGTAGTAAGTAAATGTTTTTCATGCAACTTTTTTTATATAAATTTACGTATATTAGTCATATGTACCTACTGCACCGTGGCTCGACGATCATCTGACCACCTAGTACCACGTTTAGGGGTCCATAAAAACGGTACTGGTTAATATAGTGGGTATATACTAGAATGGAATATCTCTGCAGACCCTCGGGGATCAAGCGTGAGGAACGATTTGTTTATTTGTATTTTTGTTTGTAATGAATAGTCAGAAACTACTTGACCGATATATATATATATATTTTTTATTATTTCTTTTACAAATAATACTTAATACAGTTTTATACTATACTCGCCAAACTACAAAGCAGTTTGTCGGCGAGAATAACGCTCTTTTCTTATATTTATAATTTGCCATAATATTTTTATGGCAACCCTACACCTATTTATTTACTTATAAATAACAATATATACCTACTTGTTTATTAAAGGAAATTATGATTACAAGGAAAGAATGTGTCACTTGTCCGTCTGTCTGTCAGAGCATATATATTCGAGGAAAACGTTCTTCAAATTATGTTTTAGCGTTTGTTTACAGCTAATATGATTTTCTCTTAAGTATGGAATCTTATTATATATCTTAGGCGTTAGATACCTGGTTGTTCTTTCACCGTAGTAATTTTTAGATTTTGGTTGAACTAATTTCTTTTCTCTTATTCTTCTAGTATTATACTTATTCTGTAATGGAATTTTAAATTCATCATTGTAGTAGGTACTGTTCCAGAGCAACCAGGTATTCAAACTTCACATGCACTGGGAGTATTTTACATATTTTGAATAATTTATCATATACTTTATTACACTTTTTCTTTACTTTTTTGCTAACTAAATTATTTCGCCAATGGAAACTTAATTTTGGGAGTATCTACGGGCTATATTTTTCTAGAGCAGTGATAGCCTTACGGTTAAAGAGCCGGCCGAAAATCAGTGAGGCTCGGGTTCGAATCCTGGCATGTACCGATGAGTTTTTTAAAAACTTACGTACATATTTATCACTAGCTCGACGGTGAAGGAAAACATCGTGAGGAAACCCGCAGGTCTCAGAATTAATTCTAAGACATGTGTAACTTGACCCGGTCCGGCGATGGGCTCACCACCTATCACGTTTAGGGGTCCAATATATCTCGTGAAATGTGGGTATATCCAGTAATGGAATACCTCTGCCTACCCCCTCGGGGATAAAAGGCGTGAGATTATTTATTTTTATTTTATTTTTATATTTTTCTTAAGAACGGGAAAAAGAAGAGAAATCCGATCTCTAATTACACAATTTAATTAGAGAATGATTAACGAGTTCCGAACCTAGGATCGGGTTCGGGACTCGTTAATTCTAATTCAAAATCCTTTAACTTTACATACATACGCTTACGCCTTTTTCACGAGAGGTAGGCAGAGACAACAGCCCGCCACCTACTACGATCCTGGCATACCTCTCGCGCCTCATCCACATCCATCAATCGGTTCATGCTCGTCGGTTTCGGGTAATCTTTATCTGCATCGCCGATCGATGTAAGTACGCCTAGGTCGCCCTCTGCCGACTCGGTCACTCACAATCCCCTTATATATTTGTCTCGTCAGACGCCTTTCATCCATCCGCTCAATAGGTATGTCTTACTAAGTTTATCGAATGCAATACCAACGAACCATTCAAAAATTATCGCCAGACACTTTATAGATATTTTATGAGTGAAATATATTTATTGGTATTGGTCCGATTAATTATGCGAAAGTAAATTACTAAACAGTTATTTATTGGGCTTATAGATATAGAATCCATTAATATTTATAGCGTTGAGAAATAGCAATGATTTAGACAACACGAATAGTCGGTAAATTAGTAATAATAAATTAATTTAGTTACTAGCGGAGTACTTGGTTGGCTGTATCTCATAAACCGCTATAAGTAGATATTTGAAAATTTTACATGTGTATTTCTATTGCTGCTACAACAACAAATATTAGAAATTATTTAAAATTAAAAGGGGGCTCCTAAAAGAAACCATTTACCTATGGCTTTTTTCTCGATTTTAATAAGGGCAGTGGGTAGAATATTTAAATGATCACAGAGTGTGTAATTAGTAATTACCTACTATAGTCTCTATATCAACAATTATAAGGGAAAAGTTAAATTTAAATTGGGTCCCCGTACAAAAGTGTGTTTTGGTCGATTTTGTTTATTGTATGGTAGTATCACTATCACGTTTTTTTACCTATTATTATAAATGCTAGGTGCTGGGGGTCCTCATAATGATACAAATAAGTAATGGAATTAATAAAAATACAAATCCGGCACTCATTCAATGACAGGCCTATTGGCTCAGTTAGTAGAGACCCTACCTTCTGAGTCGGAGGTTGCGGGTTCGATCCCCGCTCGGGGCCAACATTTGTGTACAGACATGTGTTGGCTTCGTGTCTGGTCGTTTAATATTTATTTAAGTAGGTGTGTTTAACAGCTGTTTAATAACCATAGTACAGGCCCTGCCTAGTTTGGGACTAACGGTATGTGAATTGTGTCCTACAATTTCTTATTATATATTGCAGGTCTACGCTTAGTCCAAACATTGGCAGTAAATTGGCCAAACTTTCCACTTCACAGCATCCAGACTAGCCACGTGTCGTTTACGCGCTCTCCTCTTCAAACGCGCCGCCGCTTTGATCTCGCCGCCGGACGCTGCACTTTGCACGCTGCAAAAATGTTGCAGCAAATGCAGCAGTGGAAAAATACGTTAGAGGATCTACTATAGTGACATTAGATCTTCTTCTTTTTGATCTTTTATATCATTGTAGTATCATCTGTACTTTATTACAGTTCTATCTTTGAGTTTTTATACATAGTGAGGAAACTGTAAGTCTAGATCTTGTGTAATTTATTTACAATACTATTTATAACAACATGTGACTGTTTGTTTCTAAATAAATGAAATAAAAAATAAAAATTAGTGACATTTCAACGTTTTATATCAGCATTGAATTTTAAAAGAAATAACTTAGGGCTCTAAAGGTTGTCATCTGTCACAATTATGACGCATATAATATAAAAATAAATTATTATGCTCACGCGTTTATCCCAGAGGGTCGCCAGAGGTATTACATTGTAGAAAATACCCTATTCCCAGTAGGTAGGTACACATTTTTAGACACCTAAACTTGATAGGTGTGAACTCATTGCTGGACCGCGTTGATGTTACACATCCCTCAGAATCAATTCTGGGACCTGCTGGTTTCCTCACGATGTATTCCTTCACCGTTAAGATATGTATGTACTACTGATAAATAAGTACAATTATATTTTTTAAACTTATTGGTACAGTCAACAAAGTTGTTAGGGTTACATGGCCAGTAACTAAGAACTCATTTTTCTGGGGACGTTATAAATAAATCTTATTGATTAATGTTTATTTCAAAAGGTATGTTTGATCCCTATAATTTACCAAAAAAATTGGTTGTCTGTAAAGTCGGTTTACTGACGATAGTTGAACGTGACAACGTCATAAGAAAATACTGATGGAATGGATTGTGCCTCTTTGTCGCTCGTTTAGGCGCTCTCGCTTGCACTGGAACGACGCATACGTCACACTTTTTCGGGAATGCCGCCGGCTCCATCAATTTATAAGACGTTGTCACGTCAAAAATACTATAAATAAATGTAAGGCTTTAAGAGAAAACTGAATCTTAGTTTTTGGCCATGTAACCCTAACAACTTTGTTGACTGTACATGCTCTCATCAGAGCCTTGCGATTAAGAGCTTACTAAACACAGGACTCCCACTACTCTTTTCAACATCTCAGAAATAGTTTTCAACGCCATTTGATTTAGTTTAGCAGTTGTCTGGCAAACTAATTTCGACTCACTATTCAAATGCAATGGGGAATACAATTGAATGTGTTCTTATACAAAGGCCTGCTGGAGCAAGAATTTAGGAATTTCTTATTTACTCTAAACTTATCGATCGGGGTACAAATGATTTCAAAACACATTTACGAAATCTAAACTCATTGGCTAAATGTTAACAGCAGCCCATCTCCACCGACGAGTTGCTGGTTCCAAATGCAGTACCCCGAGAAGAGCCAGCAAGAAACTCAAGCGCAGCTCTTCTTAATATCATATTATCTTACTAGTAAGAACTTATTTAACACTAGCGGTTCTGCGCGGTTTCACCCGCGTAGTTTCCGTAAGATGAAATATTTTCTCCCGTTTTTTACACATTTACCACTATATCTTTGCTCCTATTGGTCGTAGCGTGATGTTATATAGCCTATAGCCTTCCTCGATAACTGGACTATCCAACACAAAAAGAATTATTCAATTCGAACCAGTAGTTTCGGAGATTAGCGCGTTCAAACAAACAAACAAACAAACTCTTCAGCTTTATAATATTAGTATAGATTTAACATTTAACATAATTAATGAGTTTATTTAATAGAATCACATTTTTAAAACAGAATTTAAGAGGTCTAATAGAAAAATCTGGAAGAAGCCTCGATCAATTTTAACTAAACCCAAAACTAAACTACATATTTTAAACCTTTAAAAAAATATCTGTCCAAACCGCGCCGTGGCTACGTAACACGATCGGTACAATCAAGAGCATACGAAACTTTATACTTGCAGTGCGAGTCTGACCTCTACGTTAATTGTAATAAGAACGTTACAAAGCCAACGAGCCAAGCTCTACGTGCTCTGGACTGTACAGTCAAAGTCAATACGATGTGAAGTGCAGTGAGGCAATGAGCAGATAAGCATCGCACAGTCGAGTGGAAGAGTGATTAGCGTGGCGCTTTGAGCCGCCGCTGCGTTGTCGGTTTTGATTAACGTCGGCTACTGGACCGGTGCTTCTTTTTTTTTTTTTGCGTTGTTTTGTGGCTGAGTTTAGATTTATTTCACCACTGATAGCTGTTGGGAGTGAGTGCGTCTCTCGTGCACGAGCTGACGATAAGATTAGAGACTAGTTTTATCCCAAAAACGACGCACCCACACAAACAGAAACAGTATATATATTTTTTTAATTTAGCATTAGTAAAAAGTAATATAATATTATAATGTCGCGTAAAAGAAGAAACAATTTTTGAATCAATAATTTATAATACTGAAAAAGACTAAAAGTAGATACATAAAAATAATAAATAATCTCAAGCCTTTTATCTCTGAGGGGGTATTTAGATGTATCTATATATGTATGAAAATACCTACAGTAGATATGTATTTCATTATCTAGTTCATTTCATTAAATTATTTCAGCATTCTAGAACCCAAAATAAATGTATAATGAAAACTTTTCAATTTTACAAAAAAACAGAGTGACGACCTTGACGCTCCAAAAAAGGCACACTTTTAGCTTAGTTTTTTACTGTATCTACGTGGAATGAAAACTTTTTTATAAATGTACATAGTTTTTAAGTAAATTCTAAATCTAAAAAAACAGATTCTAGAGTAAATTCTAAATCTAAAAAAAAACAGATTCTTCAGTAAATTCTAAATCTAAAAAAAAACGGATTCTCCACACCGATAAAAAACAAACATCAATTATAATTTTCCCTAAAAATGTGTTGGCTATATTATGTAAACACGAGCTCGGCGGATCCATTAGATGAAGACGTGCGCGTTAATGTGGACAGACGGACCGACAAACAAGTCGTTACAGCTGTGATGACGAATGTTTTAAATATATATTGTTTCTTTTATTATCAAAGGGTTATATCTAAAAGAATTGTGTGCTCGAGTGTTCCTTAACAATTAAGATATATAAGTAACTAGCTTTTACCCGCGGCTCCACTCGCCTACGTTTATTTCACCCCCTTAGGGGTTGAATTTTGCAAAATCCTTTCTTAGTGGATGCCTACACTGTATAAGCTATCTATGTGAAAAATTTCAAGTCTAGACCTAGCGATTTAGGCTGTGCGTTAATACATCACCAATCAGTCAGTCAGTTTATCATTTTATATATATAGATGTATTTGTTATATGCTTCTGAAATATACGCCTTATTTCCGAACTTTTTGGCCAAGTAGGTTATACATTTTCATCAGTATTTTTAAGACCTAAACATTTCAGGTGAGAGTCCATTAAAGGTTTGGGTTGCTGTTACACATGCCTCAGAATTAATTCTGGGTCCTGCGGGTTTCCTCTAGATGTTTTCTTGCACAGTCAAGCCAGTTATTAAGCTATCTGTTCTGATCAATTTCCCGCGCGTAAGTCCCGTTACCGTGGGAAAATTTTAGCCCATACTACTCCTAGAAAAGTAAGCTTTCAATCAGTAAAAGATTTTTTAATATCGGTAGTAGTTTCGTAGCCTAAAACAACAAACAAAAAAATCAAATCTATCCTCTTTATGATATTAGTGTAGACGTATAGTTTTTGAAAAACTCATTGGAACATATCCTCAACTGGAACAGAACCCGGGCCTAGTAAAAAGCCCGTCTCGGCCAACTCGGCTAACACAAAACCATGTAAAAACCAGCGCAAAGTAAAGTGTTAGTTATACAGGATGTGCCCGAGGAAGTAGGAAGCACAGTAAACATTCCTGTTTACGAGCGCTGCTCCGATAAGAAAACCCTTTATACCGTCCTGGATCTGATAGCGGCCGTTTCTACCTAGTTTTTTTTAGGTACTCACGCAGCTAACATTCATAATCTGGACTTTAGTATTTATGAAAAATGCTAATTAAAGTAGTCGATACTGAACAAACTAATTTCAAAATGCTAATTAAATTCAAATTATATTATTTTTATACGTTAAAAAAAATACAATTTTCATACCATCTATTCGAAAAGTGACGTTTTGGTCCTCAATAACAGGGATCAAAGTAAGTCTTTTCCGATAGGATTTTAATAAGTGCGAATAAAAGTGTTTTGAATTTGGAATTAAAAATATCCCGCAACATTCTTAGCCAAAGAGATTAACAAAATAAGTTTGCATCTAAGGTTGGCGCCACTGTAGCTTAAGTACTATAACAAAACATTATTTCCATTTTTCGCCGCATAGGCTGACAAGCATAGAGTAACTTATATGCTTCATACTTATTTTTCACAATTACATTTTATTTTACGCCAAATTTTCGAATTCCGACATCGAATTGTTTGTGTATTTTATATTTTAAACTGTATTCAAATAGCAGTGACTGCAGTGATAGTTAAACACCGGAAAATATTTAAAAAAGAAGCAAACAATGTCATCAACAATTGTTATCATAGAGAGGTATGAAAAGCAGAGTGTGTCATTCGGTCGCAAAATTATTTTTACCTTGGGCTACGTACTTTAAACCCCTTACTTCGTTCATGATTCTACATTAGAATCATCATTCACTATGTTCGTGATTTAAAAAAACGCCCTCGCCGTAAAAATATAATTTTGCTCCCTTAAGACACAATCTACTATTGAATCATCAATAGTCTGATAACTTGTCCATGGAGATTGTCCGAATGTAAACAGTATCCTATCTCCTCATTATTTATATCTACATTTTGCTGATTCCCGATGCAGTACCCTCTAAAAAACCAGCAACAAACTCAAGGGCAGCTCTTCTATTAACAATCTCTACATTGTATTAAACCAAAGCGATTTAAATATAATAGGGCATAGAGGGGGCATTGGGAATATTTTCATACAAAACTTTGAAGCCTAAGCGTCATGTTCTTGTCATGTCAGTTAGTATGAACGCGAGCTGTCATTCGGTCGAAATTGTACTAGACTTATTCCACTTGGAATAACTTTTGACTTCAAATTTTCCTCGCTTTATCCCCTCTATGCCTTATTATAATCTCTTTGTATTCAACAAATTCGCTTCCCGCCCTCTGTACGCTTAGATCTTTTAAGCCACGCAACGAATATTAATGCTTTTTTAACTAATAGAAATAGCGATAAACGGGGAAAGTTTTTGTTTATCATATAAAACGGAGCGAAGCGGGACGTTCATTTGATTGACAGAGCGTCAAGTCAGTTAATCCCAATGCATTTAGGTCTACTTAGTAATATCACAGAATAAGTAATAGTAAAGATCACCCAACTACACAAAAGCTGTGTCATTTGCCTTTAGGTTATGTTATGACTTCAAAACTGCCTGTTTCTGCAAAATGTAAGACGAAGACATACAACTGGGTTATCTACATACATACATTATATAATGTAAAGAAAAATAGTTTATAAAAATTTTAACGAGATTCAGAGCGCGAACGTGTGTCCCGTAGCACTGCGGGGCAACCACTAATATACCGCCGGGTGGCGGCCGGCCGCATGTACCATCAGCAAACGCTAAGCCTGATACATTTGGAAAAATTGTCGCTTGCAAGCTCAAATTTTATACCCCGACCCTAATTAGAGTTACACAATGAGAAGCCTGTAACACCGTCTTTTTTTCTATTGCGATCCATTCATGGACACTAAATGAAAGAAACACTTTTTTGTAATTGTCATTGTTACTATAAGTGAAGGCTTTGTCGACACGGGGTGGGAAAAGATAGCTGCTCGCTAAAATGACACTTAGGTGTATCAGGCAGAACTTTTTTCGATAGTACTTGTACCGGCGCGATGACGTCACGCAGTGTGCCACCCCTGGTAATATGTAATTTTATATAAGTAGTAGCCTTTTTAAACAGTTTTTGTTATTGCCTCACCGGGCAGGGTCGGTAGAGACATAGACATAGAGATACGCCTACTTTTCAGTAGTATAGTTTTAGGGAACCACCAAACAGAAAAGGCTCATAAGTAGTCATATAATTTTCAGTGTCATATAATTTTAAACTTTATCTTCATTACTGTAATACACAGTATCGCTTGATAGTAGTCGTAGTCTTGGAGTCGTCGGAGTGCCTCAGGTATTGACAGCTTTCGGAAATAAGTCGTGAACCCGCTACCAACCCTGTCAGAGACAATTTCATATCATTTTTAGGGTTCCGTACCTCAAAAGGAAAAAACGGAACCCTTATAGGATCACTTTGTTGTCCGTCTGTCCGTCGGTCCGTCCGTCTGTCAAGACCCTTTTTCTCAGGAACGCGTGGAGGTATGAAGCTGAAATTTATATCAATTACTCAGGTCTACTGTCCCTTGAAGCTGTGAAAAAATCAAACTTCTAAGCCAACGCAATCAAAAGATACAGCCGTTTATGCCGCAAATTTTCGACACTTGCAAGGGAATCAAAACCTACAGGGTGCTTCCCGTGAACTCAGAATCTTGAAATTTGGTACGAAGCAACGTCTTATAGCATAGATAAAGGAAAAATTACGAAAACCATAAATTTGCAAGGTTGTACGGAACCCTCGGTGCGCGAGTCCGACTCGCACTTGGCCGGTTTTTATTCATGTAAAATGTTTAGACCTTTACAAGCATAATTCAACCCATAAATCTATCAAACCCCCAGATGGTACCACTAAGTATCTCCACAAGTCAGCGAGCATGAGAAACGCGTACACATAGAAACATAATAAAGATATCTCAGCGTTCACAGCACCCATATATCGTACAGCTATCATCGCGTTAAGTTTACGATTATCGCTAAAAGTCGGCATATTTCGTCAACATACGCACTGGATGCTGGCAAAGAGTAATTGGTACCGCAGAAGGGGCAGCAGAGCGCAAAAAAAGACAACCAGCTTCCAGACAACCTTAGGATGGATGAAGCTGAGAGATTAGAACTAGGGTAGACGGTGCACTTTATATTATAGAACATATTCTTACATACATAAATATATAGGTATAAATGTATACATAATATATAATATTAAATAACCTTTCGGACCATCAAGTTGATTTTGTGTAAAGTTGAGATCAGTAAAAGTTGATTTCCCAGTATGTTGAATACCAAAATATATATTATGCTATAGACTGCCTGAAATAAAAATAAAGTGAAATAACGTACTCGTAGCTAGAAGAAACAAAAGAACAATAAATTAATGGAACCATCGCAAAATAATTTAGGTACAATAAAGGTAGTGGTGAATCCTTTTATGAGTCGATGTGCAGTGCAGTTACGCTGTAGCAATGCTGCCATGGAGAAAATGATATAAGATGATGCGTGTAGCAGTTAGTGATTGTGTACGTACGCAGTCTGTGCTACATATTTATATATTTTGCCTTGACTAACGAGCCATTTACACACAAAAAAAAACGTGAGGACAATGGAATGGATTGTCCTCAAGTTTTTTTGTATGCAGTCTTAGTGGATTGTCTTAGTGGATTGCCCTCGTGTAAATGGCTCGTAATAGTCGCGATGGACCGGTTGACCACCCCTACTCTATGCAATATATTTTGGAACTCCAATTCTAAAGTCTTAAAGTGATTTTACAATCACAACGCGATGCCGAACGATAAACTCGTAAAACAGCCGTCAGCATCATCTCGTCTGCAATTTGCAAACTGCGGAGATTTACATCTCAAATATTTTGTTCGATTTAAATTTTATATGAATGTGCCCTGGGTGTGTCGACTAGGAATACTCGAAAGGTGGTATGCAAAATCAATGTGATTCAAAAATATGAATGCTTTGATTGATGTAATAAAATAGTAGTAGGTAGATATATTGTAAAAATAAGGGAAATGTCTTCGATAAACAAAATAACATTATTCTAACAAAGGTCGTCAATGGAATATAATAGTGTTAATCAATAAAGTAAGTACTAAAGAAGATGAAAAGAATAAAGTTACAATTTGGTAGAAGGTACAGTCAAGAGCACGCTAAGCTTGACACTTTGGACTTGGACCCGGCCCTGTAATCTATGGCGCGCGGTATAAATCAGAGCTCAGCTTATACTGGTAATGTCAAGCTTGACCAGCTCTTGACTGTACCACTCTCATTTATTTAAAACGAGCTTTTGACAGCGACTCCGTTCGCGTTCTACAATAAATAGTATCCTGTGTGTTAATTTAGGTTATAAATTGTCTGTATGTCAAATTTTATCTAAATCCGTTCGGCCATTCTTGAGTTATAAATAGTGTAAGTAACTCAACTTCGAATTGTATAGATTTATTGACAGTCGAGTTATCATGTCTGTGAAACAACTTATCATAGTCTGTGCCCTAAATACACAGATGGACAAGGTGTTTGTTTTACATACAGTATTTATGGGACCAATTAGCGGCATAGCTTATTAACTGTAGCATGAATTTATGTTACAAAATAACGGCTTCTGCGCGTTTATTTACTTTAGTAACGGCTCTGTCTTGGGCTATTTTAGGCTACTAAAGGGTAAATCTGTTGGTAAATTCTTTGCCTTGAAAAGTCAATACATCAAAACCATAAATCCACAATTTTTATCGTAAATGTGATAAGTATCCATGTTATTCTAACGTTTTTAAAATAGAGTACTTACCGAATATAGAATAAATAGAGTATAGAATAAATAGATACAGAAAGAAATAAAAATTGGTACAGACATTTTTGTGTGACAGCTTGTGGTCTAAGAATGTATGAATTACTAGAGGCCAATCTCATTTCTGCATCATCATCATTATCATCATCAAAAAAAAATCAAAATCAAAAATATTTATTTCTTTAACAACATGTACTTTATGGATGGGTTGATGCACCCTTGTAGACCTAAAGAGCCTGTTAGGATGCATCGCTCCTCCGTAGTACCGACAATTTTAAACCACATATAACATTTTAAGAACTTAAAAACTTAGTCTCAGCTACACAAGCCACTTAAGCTAAACTAAAACTAAACTATGTTATTATTAGTATATGTATGTGTGTGTGAGTGTTTGTGTTGAGTGTAAGTGTTGAGTGTGTGTTGAGTGTATATGTGATTGTGTTTCCAAATACATTCTACACTAATATTATAAAGAGGAAAGACATTGTACTTTTGTCTGTCTGTAACGAATAAACTAAATAAAACTGCTTGATCAATTTCAAAAATTATTACACCAATGGAAAGCTACCTCATAAACTTCCTTTAAGTTTTTAGCTTAAAAAATTTAGATATTAACTATTAGATTTTTAGATTTTAGAATTGTAGTTTTGTAGGTTTTAGATTTGTAGGTTTTTAGATTTTTAGATAGCCCTACGACGACTTTGTCTTGGGATCAGAAGCTGCATAGCAACTTCCACTATCTTTCCAAAAGTTCCTCTATTTCTTCATAGGTCTTACGCTCCAGCCAATTATTTATAGTCTTTTTCCGACTAAAGAAATTCATAGGGAAAATATTTAGTTCTTTCTTTAGCAGGTTATAAAGTTTAGCTGACCTACTAGTGAATTGTCTTTTAGCAAAAATAGTTTTTATTCTAGTAACATTGGCAACTTTAACTTGCCTTCTTCTGTTAGCTACCCTTGCGTCATGCGGTAGGTTCTTGTCATATCATCAACCCGTAACAGCCCACTGCTGAGCTAAGGGTCTTTCCTCACACAGGAGGAAGTATGGGCTCTAATCTCCCACGCAAGCCCACCGCGGATTGCGAGATGGTGTTAAGCTAGTGGCCACTTAACAGTCAGAATTTTTCAAGCCACCCAAGGGTATTTTATATTTCGGAATAATATATATATATATATATATAATCTCACGCCTTTCATCCCCGAGGGGGTAGGCAGAGGTATTCCATTACTGGATATACCCACATTTCACGAGAAACATTGGACCCCTAAACGTGATAGGTGGTGAGCCCATCGCCGGACCGGGTCTGTTTACACATGTCTCAGAATTAATTCTGAGACCTGGGGGTTTCCTCACGATGTTTGCCTTCACCGTCGAGCTAGTGATAAATATGTACGTAAGTTTTTGAAAAACTCATTGGTACATGCCAGGATTCGAACCCGAGCCTCACTGATTTTCGGCCGGCTCTTTAACCGTCCGGGCTATATCACTGCTCTATATGCGCTATTTCGGAATACTCTGGTTTATTTGATTTAATAATAATAATAATATATTAATAACCATTTATTTCGGATAACTACTTACACTTTGATTACCAGAAAGCGTAATAAAGTTCAAAGGAAGTAAAGTATTAATGTTGTGACAACATATTTGTCTAGACGCTCTGCTCCTGGGAATCGCTGTTGTTGGTTTCGATCTCGCCACCCCGGGACCCCAGCCCAGATTAATTGACACTAAGTGATCTGTAAAACAATAACCAGATGCCCAAACAATACCACTGGTCATCACAATACATCTTTAATTACAGCTCATCTCCTTAAGTTCATCATATCAAGTTGACACTTTTAGTGTTGCTCAGTTAATCATGGTTTTAACGGTCCTCTATTTTTGGTGATCACGGACCTTAGTGGTTTATTACGACACCTGTAGTGTGTTAGTAGTGTTGTATTGCTGGTATTACTCGTAGTATAATATAAGAACTTTCCTACTCAAGACACGCAAAAACTCAAAAGTCTTTCAAAATGAATATAACAAAAAAATAGGTTGTCTGTAAAGTTGGTTCACAGACGATAATTTTACGTCATAACGTCATAAACAATAGATGCCCACAAGCCCAACGCTGATTGTGCTTCTCTATCGCTGGTTCCGGGCTCTCGCTTGCATGCTCGGCTCAGGCGGAACGTGATAATGAGTCAAGCTTTTTTGTCCATGCAGATAGAGTTCATCAATTTATAAGACGTTATCAAAAATAATAGTATGCGAACAAAAGCTGAACACCTCCGCCTAAACACATCAACGCGAATCGCTCGCATAAAACACGCTTCACCATAAACAGCACTCCACTATTATTTTTACAAAACATTTCCAACGATAATACGGCTATAAAACGTAGATTTTACGGCTTCAGTAGTTAGTATAGTGTGGTTTACAACAATGTTTTCATTCAGTAAGTCAGTTTATCTCGGCATATCGCGCGGCTACATAAATCTCGGTCTAAACTCGGTTTACGAACATTCGGCTCTCATAGATCAACCGTCTATTTCCATTTGACTATCTCAACAGACTAATTTTTCGAGAGAAAACTGGTCAAAGATTAAAAAAAAGACGTGACATTGAATGACATTCGAATTTGAGTCAATTGAAGTCGTTAAGTTCGGAAATCCTACCATTCCTTTTTGATTTCTAGTATTTGGTTATATTATCAAGCCCCTACATTTTTTTTTAAAAACCTGATGTCCTTTCTCTATTTCCTTGTCTAACTTCATCAAGACCTATTCAGTTGTTTACATACCGAAGGTCACAGATAGACAGATAGAATTACTTTCGTATTTATAGGTAGATATATTAAAGCAGAGAACTAGGGATTTGATCAAAAATGTTAAACATAATACAAACCTTGAAATACAAAGCACTTCACAGAACAATTTGCATAATTCTTTTTATATTACATCCAACCCGAATTGAATTTGAATAAAAAATACCTAGTAGAAATACGAGTATATAACCTAATTTGAGATTTTTAATCACACAGAATAAATAACTAGCTATTATAGTGATTTATTGTTAGTGACTGTAAAAAGAAGTATCAACGGCTCTATTAAATTTTAAGGTTATCATCCCTCCCTTTTGATCTCAGAGACAGTGTTAGGCAGGAATGCCTTCACTGCCCCTCTGGCGCTACCTAATCACTACCCCAAACATCTCAAGTAGCCGCATAATCCCAACTAGCGGTTCTCGGCGATAAATCGCGCATTATCGCGATCTCGAACATAAAACACGTATAACGCGAGTGGTAGCTATCGCGCGATCGACTCTTATCGATATTTACGCGCTGGTCGATTAGTATGGATAGTCGTTTGTTCGGTGTCAGCATGGGGCGGGGACACACCGGTGACAACTGGTCCCAACCGGAACGAGTAGCTTTTGCGCTAATTGATATACAATATGTAACAGAATAAGCGAAATTCCTGAAATTAGTTTGTTTGGTATCGACTACTTAATCGATTTCAGCTATGTTTAATGCGTGTCCGTAAAATTAAGTAGCGTAACTTAATTTAGCACTACCTATGTAAACCGTATTGCTCTTTAATTAAAAAATTTGGTTTCACGAAACTAAAGTACGAATGCATCATATTTTTTATATTAAGTAATATGTTAATTTGGGGTGTATGAGGAATTGCGCTTATTCTGTGAAGCGTTGTATAGAACGGTAGTTTTCTAATAGGGTTTGAATCTTGGAATTCTATTCACAATTATTAAAAATATTTTATTTTCTTATTTTTCCGTCAATACAAGTACTGTCTATTTACTGACCAACTTAGCAAAAAAGTTTGTAAGCATAACGATGACGACTATTACAAACTAACGATTATTACAAAGTATTAAGTAGGTACGCCAAGTCAAATACAAAGTGGGGACTTAATAAAACCTAAATATTCAAAAAAAATGATAAACTGCTTTATAAGGATTCGTAAGAATTATCCAAGTCCAATGTGTCAAGCTCTACGTGCTCTTGACTGTACAAAAGAATTTCACAATTGGGTGATCAATAACCAACTTCCGCGTAGGAAAGTCTTATATTTCTAGTCATTTCTAGACATTTGTGTGCATGAACAGGTATGTTGGCTTCGTGTCTAGGTTTTAATATCTATTTAAGTATGTTTTTGAGTTTTTTAATAAGTACCCATAGTTCAAGCTTTGCCTTTTGGGACTGAATAACCGTGTGCGAATTATGTCCCATCATTTATATTATTATTTTTATAGTGTTGATATGTTATAACTAGATAACCCAAACCTAACCTCGCAATTTCCTATATGTCACGAAACTCATAAAGTAGCCAAATCTCGGTACACCCACACCCGAATTAGAAGGTGAAGTGTCGAATTACATGACAGAATTTCTATTAGTTTTGGAGAATTTTATAGCGGGAGAATTAACATCGATACGATCGATAGAAATAATTATATCGATAAAATAGTGACGGGCCTTGGTAGCCGTTAAATTAGGCATCCGCCGATAAATTTGAAGATCACATAAAAATTCTCCAAAATAGATTTTTTATCTTTGGAAACTGTGAATAGTGTTTTAATATGTTTATCTGTGTCTGTACTAGAGTTAGATCGGTGATATTAACTGAATTAATTTAAATATAATTTAATTTATTTTACTGAGAAAATTATCACTTTTGTTGCTAATAGTTTTTTTTAATGAGTTTTCTGTTATAGTCTGCATAATTTCCTCCTACAAATTAAATGGTGACATTTTTATTATAATACTAGTGACCCGCCCCGGCTTCGCACGGATGCAATGCTAATACTAAAACCTTCCTCTTGAATTACTCTACCTATTAAAAAAAACCCGCATCAAAATCCGTTGCGTAGTTTTAAAGATTTAAGCATAGGTACATAGGGACATAGGGACAGAGAAAGCGACTTTGTTTTATACTATGTAGTGATAGTGATTTACCTATTAACGTACTCCCTTGTCTAATTGGTTAACTGTTGCTGATCTAAACAAATGATTTCTAGTAAATGTACCAATGACATATTTAAAAAAAAACTATTGAAAAGGAAAACATTCTAAAATTATCCGCAGGATTGATTTTGGGAAATTTTTATACTTTCAGAAACGGAATACCTCTGCCAACCCTCATAAGACCTGAGCGCATGTTTATAGATTTTTGAGAATATATTTGGCTGTATTCATTAGCAAGAATATCCCAATACACCTCTAAAAATTGTATAGATTTTCATTTTACTATTATAGCCATATTTTATAAATACGAAAACATTCAAGAAAGTAATGAAATTGAGTAATAAAAATGATGACGTCATAACTCAGTATTCAGTACATTTTCCTTAAGAAATTTTAGTTTTGACAGTTTCTAAAATGTAAATCATTTGACAGAGCGGTCAAATTCACCCATTTTCATATGTGCACTTTATGGATACTCACACTGTATAAGTACACATAGTTGGTATTACCTAATTTTACTTACAACTAAGCAAAGAGGTTGGAAGAAAATCATTCTCTTTCCTAGAGAGAAAATTTTTCTTTAAACGTCTTTGCAACTAAGGTTATGACTATTGTTGAACTAGGTAGGTACTGTAATCGTAAACTTAAATTGAAGAGCGGTAGCTCCCAACACAGGCGAAAAGCCTAATGGAAGCTACCTGTCCCTAGCTGTAAGAACATTCTTGTTAAAGAAATAAGAAAAAAATATTTTTTATTTATTATTATTAAATACCCTATCCTTTGTAGCGCGGATCTACAATCTCTTCAGACAACGAATAAACGAGTCTCAGCTTTTAAAAAACTTGTCTAACCTTTTGCATCAGAATTTATATAACCAATAACATTGTGTACTAAGAATAATTATAACCAACCCACTTCTAAGTCAAGACGTGGTCATAGAAAAACCATCCGCATATAAAACAATTAATAATAATAAAAACGTCAACGTTAAAACAACTCTGGAAATTACTGACCAATCAACTAGCTACTAAATAGAACACCATCTATATACGCAATTATCGGTTCTGTTTTACGAGCAAAACATTAACTACGCCTGTATATGCTTGCTAAGTTAAGTGCGCAGTTAGGTTTGTTTATCAACTTTTATTTTCAACTTTAATCCTTTGGTTTAGATGTGGTCGTCAATTTAGATGCGGACTGTTTGATTTGTCATTGCAGCAGCACTAAGCTAAGATAGCTTTGCGGTTTTGAAACTGATTTTTGTTGCAAAGTCGACTCTATTGATGAGGCTGATAAGGTGTTAGATGGCAGATATGAGGGTGGAAAATAAAATGGTGGTTTCACCAAAGGGGAGCTGACACGGCTCGTATAAAACACTGGATATGAGCACATAAAAATTCTTGAAGAGTTGTCGACGGCCCCTCCTTGCCATTACATTTGTCAACTGTCAACCCGTAGCGCGGTGGGCACAATTTAAATGATAATTATAACGTGCGGGTCCAGACGGTCACATTCTGATGGATAATGACGCTCCGTGAGCGGCCATTTTTCTTTTTTTGACATTTCCGATTTTGTTTTGTTTTGATATCTTTTCGATGGCCAGCGTTAAAAGCACCTAATAAATTTTATAGAAAATATGTATGTATTGAAAAAATATGTATTACTACATATTTATCAATGTATAACAAAGTATAAAGTTAATAGCTTAGCGGACCGTCGTGACAAAAATATCCAGTCATTTAATATAAATTTTACGATATAGAATTTACGTCAACACTATAAATAAATAACTATATGACACAGACTATTAAAACCCGTGCAAACTTTCCTATTACACGTCAGTTCCACATGTATGGTTTAAAAAAGACAACCTATAAAAACACAAATCACGAAAACCTCTGTGCGAGCCTTAATGCTATTGGTTGCAAACTGGAGACATATCAATTAAAATAGCGGCGACCGATCGGTAGTCACCATAGAACTTGGAAGAACAGAAGTATATGGATGCGGTATTTGCAGTAAATAGACCTTATATCCAGAACACTGTACTACGTGTCGATTTTTTAAAGGTACCTAAAGTTGCTCGTTGGTTACTACCGACTCGCCAATTCACAACACCCCTGTATATTTGTCTCGTTAAGCATCATTCATTCATCCGTTCAATCGCAAAACATTTTGTCTTCCCGTTTGCAAGACTAATCTCGGACAACACTGTCTGCTATGTCGTATGTGTTCATGCTATAACTTTATCAGATCTGATTTTGATATATTCACCGGTTCTGTGGCTTCCTCTAGGAACCCGTTAAGTAAATGTATAGGTAAAAAATTCCCGAACTAATGACTTGTTTGCATCCTTTCATTGTTTCATTGTAAGTTTTTAGTATGATGCATGTTTTTTTTGTATTCTGTGTTCACATCCAGTAGGGTACACTATAGGTCACTCTATTTGGCCTGATTAAGGATTTTACTCAGTTTTGTGAACCAAATAAAAAATTAATAGAAAAAAAACGCTCAATATGAAAAAACCACCTCAGCATTCTTTTGTCAATCCTAGTCACTACATCGTCTTTCAGACTACTTACATCGCTTCGAATCACAGTATTCTTCACTAGTAACAAGCACATTTCCACTGCATTTATTCGACTTTCATGCTTCTTCACACCCATAGGAAAATACCATATCAATTTTTTCTGGACTCCCAGGAACCTTATGTCGATATACGGCCAGCATTCACCGCTTAAGGTGCGCTTTGCATTCATAAGTATCCGCTATAAGACCTTTAGCGCGTAATGGCTTGTAGTGGCGTGTTTATATGATAATACCGCTTCCGACGTGCGCTGCATAATGGTCGCTTTTCTAGAGTAAAAAGACACCGGTATGGACACTAGCGTTATAAATCTATATCTGTATCTAAACTGATATTATAAAGAGGAAAGATTTGTATTCTTGTATATTTGTAACGAATAAACTCTAAAACTACTGGACCGATTTTCAAAATGTTTTCTCGCATGGAAAGCTACATTATCACTGAGTAACATCCTACTAATATTATAAAGGCGAAAGTTTATATGGATGGATGTATGGATGTTTGTTCCTCTTTCACGCAAAAACTACTGAACGGATTTTGATGAAGCTTTACAGTTATATAGCTTATACATCAGCATAACACATAGGCTATATTTTATCCCCGTATTCCCACAGGAACGGGAACTACACTGCTGAAATCGCGGGACGCTGTTAGCAGACTAAATTTTATTCCCACGGGAACGGTAACTATGCAGGTGAGACCGTGTGGAACGGCTAGTAATCTATGCGTTTTACCTTTTGGGTGCGGAACCCTAATAACATTAGTAAATATTATTGTAGCAAAAGAGAAAACAAGGCAAACAATACACTAAATCAAGACCAAGAAACATAAATAGCGCATATCCTTGTATGGCATGTGTGTTGACATAATAAATTGCTGGAATCTGTTAACTGCCCATAAATATTTTTTATGGCCATTTTATTTCCTGCAACGATCGCCAACGTTCATTATTGTATGTCTAAGACGTCATTGAAGAGAATGCGGTTCAATTATAGGCGACTAGCGGGTAAAAGAATAAGTTTTTTCCCGTTCCCGTGGGAAATTCCAAAAATCCTGTGCATGGACTATCAGTCAGTTGGCCAGTCTGTTTTGATCTTTTATATATTTTGTAGAAATTTTAAGTCTTTTTTTAAGTCTTTTTTTTTATTGTGGGACACAAATTACACATGGTTATTCAGTCCCAAACTAGGCAGAGCCTGTACTATGGGTACTAAACAACTGATAGACATACTAAATAAATATTAAACACCCAGACACGAAGCCAACAGACATGTTCATGCACCCACAAATTGGCCCCGAGCGGGGATCGAACCCGCGACCTCCGACTCAGAAGGCAGGGTCACTACCAACTGAGCCAACTGGCTCATCGTTGAGACAGTGGTATTTTGCTAGATTATCCACAAATCAACTCTAAACAACGACCAGTCTATCATAAAAGTAACAAGTAGGTATTTGAAGTTACGCAATGTACCTTCAACAGAATTGCGTTTTAAAATGAATCTTTATTAAGCCTTAAACGCAATGGATCGTAAAACGCGGTTTGTAAGTCTCCGGTATGAGGTCAGTGGTAATTCAAAAATGTTTATTGTTATTACGGGATGGTGGTATGCAGAATGCTACTAAACAAGAAATGCATTTATTTTTTGATCACTAGAAAAACAACTTGCGCCTTTTATCGCGGAAGGGGTAGGCAGAGGTATCCCACTTTTCACGAGAATATTCGACCCTTAAAAGTGATAGGTGGTGACCGTGTCTGTTTATACATGTCTCAGAAATAATTCTGGAACCTGCTGGTTGTCTTACGATGTTTTCTTTCACCTTCGAGCTAGTGATAAATTTGTATGTAAGTTTTGAAAAAGTCATTGGTACATGCCAGGATTCGAACCCGAGCCTCACTGATTTTCATCATGTGAAGCAGGCTCTTTAACGGTAACTCTAGCTGTCATATAAAATAATTATATCCATTTGTAGTAAAAAAAGGCATATGTTTAGAAGAATTAAAGAAGAACAAGAACGCCCCGTTAGGGTAAAGCTACATGAGAGGGGTTTTTGACACTAAACATAGTAGGTATAATTTATCTAATAGGAACTAAAAATATCACAACAGCATTTTCTAATTATGCACTTATTTTTAAAATAAAAAACGGACCTACTGTACACTTAAATGTCGTCGAGAAATGTATATTTTCTAAATTATTCGGACAGCCAAAAAAAAGTTTTATTTTTGAGGTTCTGGTTTGGACCGTTTAAATTAGGTCCAAGGAACTTAATTCGTTGCAGTCTCAATCATGCAACGAATTTAGTCGTATCGACAGTAGGTACGACAACGACGAGAAGGAAACACACAATTTAAAGGTTAAACCACTATACAGTATAAAATGCCTTCATGTGCTTATATGAAGTGTACAAATAGCACTAAAAAAACTCACGGGCGCGTGTAGTTGCATGAAGTCCAAATTTCAACGATGCTTTCTATGAATGTACCATATCTTCTTTTTTTGTTTTTAAGTTAATATCTTTATATTCTGCAAACCCATGGAGCACACTGGCCGTAGGTCAGCCCTGGCTAGAAGATATAGTCACACTTTTACATTTTTGTATAATGCCGACCATCAATATGTTGTGTTAAGATATTAGTGTGTTAATTATTTTTATTGCATTCCTTTTTGCAATGTTATTGAGTAGACAGGTGTAATATTGTAATAGGTAGGTACATTGTAACTTTTATACTAAGTAAGTATTCGAAAGTAGAATAACCAGTAACATTCTGTTCTTCATTCATTCGGTCTACTCTATCACCTCATTGTTTTATATAGCCACAGATAGTAAATTTATTATTACAATAATAGCTATTGGCTGTGATTTCGCTTGATTCGAATTTGAAAGGAGATGTTTACCCGCAAAAAAAACCGTGATAAGTGCACAAATAGAAGAAAATAAAAAAAAATGTGTTTTGATATTTAAATCGATAGCTCTACACTCTACACTACCATTAAGCCTAGACTCCACTGCCGCGATAGTATCGCGGCAGTGGAGTCTAGGCTTTACAATGTTCACAACAAAATATTATATTCCATGTACAGATTTTTTTTTAAGGAATAATTTTATTGTCACGCTATTCTACATTGTAACGGGTATAAGATTCAGTAAACAATTCCTATAGTATTTAGTGTCATATTGGTTTCGCACACATTTGTGTGCATGAACATGTCTGTTGGCTTCGTGTCTGGGTGTTTAATATTTATTTAAGTATAAT
Source organism: Ethmia dodecea (assembly GCA_963855545.1). Classification (NCBI taxonomy): domain Eukaryota; kingdom Metazoa; phylum Arthropoda; class Insecta; order Lepidoptera; family Depressariidae; genus Ethmia; species Ethmia dodecea. The sequence goes on from OY979444.1 coordinate 1,065,501, forward strand.
AAGTTGTTTGGTACCCATAGTACAGGCTCTACCTAGTTTGCCACTTAATAACCGTGCACAAATTGTGTCCCATAATTTATTGATTTATACAATACTATCAGCGCAGCGCCCCGCGGTTTCACCCGCGTAGTTCCCGTTCCCGTGGGAATACGGGGATAAAAATATAGCCATGTCTTATTCTGATGTATAGGCTATATAACTGTAAAGTTTCATCAAAATCCGTTCATTAGTTTTTGCGTGAAAGAGGAACAAACAACCATACATCTATACATTCATACATACAAACTTTCCCGTTAGTAGGATTTTTCTATAATATAATTTTAATTATTTTTTACCCACTAATAGACAGACTTATAGTGGAAGCTTAGTAATGTGGTACCGTTGGCACTATTTGATTATGGAACCCTAAAAAACTGACATTATTACCAACGTAGACAATAAACGCAGAGCAGTCAAACCTCAGTCCATCTCAGCGTATTTCTTACCCCATAAACGCCTCACACGCCGTCCGACATAAATCAAGGTCTGTAAATTGAATTTTATTCGACAATTAAACCGGCGCGCTTTCCCGGCCGTGAATACACATAAATACACATAAACAGTTGTAAATACGTATTATCGTTAAAACGTCAGTCGAGCTGTAAATCTCACTGAATGGCACTACGGCTGTCTTATTGCGTCAAAGAGTAATTGCGGAGCTGCGGCAATAAAGGCTCCAAAAGCAGTGACAATTATTCATCTAAGATTAGGACTCAATGAATTTATTTTCGAAATCATCATTCGAAACCTGAGTGCAAAAGTGAAAGAAAGATTTTTAAAATTCGAACCATTTGACAGCCCACTGAAAATTAATTCATACTAATTTATTTCTTTTTTATGAATAATCGTACTGGCCAGCACGACGTTTTTTTATTTATTTATTTTATTTAACTTCATGTACCAAGAAAATGTATAAATGACGAACCTAATGCCTAAAGGCATTATCTCTACGTACCCTCTCTTTCTCTCTACCTATCTAGCCAAAAATCAACATTGCAGCCTTGCGTACCAAGTAACTATTGAATTACTAGCTGTGTGGATGATTGGCTAATTGAAATGATGAAATGGCTCATTGCCATGGTAATTTTTTTTAATTAAAAGGTGCCAAATATAATATCCGTTATATCTCTAATATATAAAAATCTCGTGTCACAGTATGGTTGAACTCCTCCGAAACGGCTCTACCGTTTTTAATTTTTTTTTTATATTTGGTAGGAATGAGAATAGGTCGTAAAGTATTTTGATATGTTTCCCCCTTCTACCTCCCCCCCATTTCTATGGCATAGCAATGTCTGCGTGATCAGCCTGATAACTATGATATTTCCTTTTCATATCTCATACTCGGAAAGTAGTGTATGTTTGATCTGAGTACCGGGTCGGAAGCAATGATTCCCACCAACAAGAGATTCAGGGCTGTGATTCCCGCCCTCGGTCGGGAAAGACTCATAGTAATTGCTTCCGGCCTTAGGGCCATGAATTAAAAAAAATAGTACTACATTTCACATAGACGTTTATAGAAAAAGTTTCTCTAGGAAAGAGAATGACTTTCTTCCAACCTCTTTGGGTACTTAGTAGGGATAAGAAACTTTTTACATCAATTAGAATAAGAAAAAAAGGTGCGGCCTTGTGAGTGTGGTATAAACAACAGAAAATAAACCGCGCGCGGGGCGGTACTCGTTCCATATTTAAAATTTAAAATAGAGTAATAATTTGGTAATCTGTTCCGAAATTTAACACTAATAAGCACAGAACACTATTACTCGGCTAAAAGTACGTTTCAAGCTTGGGTCCCACGGTCCGTAAAATCGCGGATGCACGCAGACCAGCTCGCACGACGCACCGTGGGACCGGCCTCGTCCGTGATAGCACAGAACGTCTGTGGCGGTGCGCCCGTATCCATCGTGAGTCGGTAACTTCAAAGGTGCGCTCTTCTCTCTCTTTCTTTCGCTTTGCATTATGAATTTAGGTTAGGTACTCTATGATGTAGTATTCAAAGACGTTTAAAAGAAAAAGTTTCTCTTTCTTGCAACCTCTTTGGTTGTATTGTTGACAAATTTGCTTTTTTTTTGTAGGTATTATTGCGTCTTTGCATGTTTGAATTTTTGTAAAATTTTTTTTTTTTTTTTGTATACTTTCCTTGAATTCGAAATGAAAAGTAGAGTGTTTAACGCGGGTGGAAGTTATCAACTCCTTCCGACCCTTGTAAAACAATCTACTATTGTAGGTACATTACTTCCATCGCTAGGTAAATATCAAATAACACGCCTTGTCAGAGAACAAACACATCTAACCCCAAAAATACAGGCATACACGTTTATCTGTCATTTCTGCGCCATTTCCTAATCTTTGGTAGTTTTATAAGGCGTTTCCACAGTTTTTATAGCGAGCAACTTTCTTGCCAGCAACATGATAGCATTTTATTACCGAGCTCGGGTCTGCAATGTTTTACATAGAAATCACATGCGGACTCGGTTGCATAAAGAGAGTGAATTATGTACGACTATTCGCATTATAACAGTAAGTTATGGAGCGTTGCACACATTATGACTGGTTCTTTATAGGGCTCAATAAGACGTTTTGAGCTGAATGGGCGTTTATTGCAGTTTACGGGGATACCTATAAGTTTGAAATAGGTTAGTGCATTTGTAATTTGTATGCATTTTCATTATTGTTTTAATGTTTCCAGCTATTTCTGCTGCAAATTGGAATCAATAAAAAGTTAATTTATTGCTTGTTCAGTCTGTTTGTTTGCTGGTTTTTATGAGATTATAGCTTATAGTGTGAATAAAAATTATGTTTCGTGTGCAGTAAGTAATAAATAAGTAATTGTAATAATAATAAACAATAATCTCACGCCTTTTTATCCCCGAGGGGGTAGGCAGGGTATTCCATTTCTGGATATACCCACTTTTCACGAGATATTCTTTGGACCCCTAAACGTGATAGCTGGTGAGCCCATCGCCGGACCAGGTCCTTTACACATGTCTCAGAATTCGTTCTGGGATCTGCGGGTTTCCTCACGATATTTTCCTTCACCGTCGAGCTAGTAATAAATATGTACGTAAGTTTTGAAAAACTCATTGGTACATGCCAGGATTCGAACCCAAGCCTCACTGATTTTCATCATGTGAAGCAGGCTCTTTAACCGTAAGGCTATCACTGCTCTTTTAGTAAGTGAAATGAAAGTAAGTTAAATGAAATCCTTTCCTTTGCAAACCCATGTTTTCATACAAGTAAGCATAGGTACACACAAAGCTCATAAATTTCCTAAAAACGAGTCACAAAGTTACGATGACCTCCAATTTCCAAAATACCGTGTAAATTTACCAACGCTGTATGCAGCGGAATATTCTTCAAAGGAACAAACTTCTTCATATTTTATAAAACGTTTGATAAACATCTAACATATAACAGTGACCTATAAAAGTGTGTAAGTCGATTTAAAGGTAGTGAAGCTTGACACATTGGACTTTGTAACGTTCTTATTACAATCGGCTTAGAGGTCAGACTCGCACTAGAAGTGTAAAGCTTTATGTTACCTTGACTGTTCCAACCTTTTACAGATCAATGAACATTGAAAAAGAAAAGTGTTATATAGATCTGTTTCTGAGACATGTGTAACAGCACCTGGCTTACATGTATAATTTAGTGAAAAATAAAGCGCTGAGGAAAGGTGAGTATACTTCAAGAAAAGCACCTCTGCCCCTTTTGGGACATAGCCTGTACTAGGTAGGTAGGTGGGTAGGTAGGCACACGGTTATTTAGTCCAAAACTAGGCAGGGCCTTTACTATGGGCACTAAATAACTGATAAACATACATAAATAAATATTAAACGACCAGACACGAGGCCAACAGACATGTTGACGCACACAAATGTTGGCCCCGAGCGGGGATCGAACCCTCGACCTCCTACTCACAAGGCAGGGTAACTACTAACTGAGCCAACAGGCCCGTCATCAATACTAATATTATAAAGAGGAAACATTTGTATTTTTGTATGTTTGTTACGAATTAACTCAAAAACTAAAATACCGACTTCAAAAATTCTTTCAACAATGGAAAGCTAGAATATCCTTGATTAACATAGACTATATTTTATTCCCGTATTCCCACGGGAACGGGAACTACGTGGGTAAAACCGCGCAGAACCGCTAGTCAATTGATAAACTAACTTAAAATGTATAAACACCCAGACACGAGCCCAGCAGGCATGTTCAGGCAACCAAATGAGCCTAACTTACATTATTTAGATAAATACACGAGAATGTAGTCTGTCTAGACATCAAACCCAGGTAGTAAGACACGACAACGTAAGCTATCAATACTACAAACAAGACGACGTATTCCCGAGATTGATGGCAGCGAATCCCCAACTAACAGCTGTGATCCGCAACTAACAGGAACTAACAATGTTTGCAAGGGATAGACGGACAGACAAACAACTTGTGTTATTCTTGTTCAAAGTTCGGATCGATCATGAATTGATAAATATTGATACCAATTTATACTATTGATATTTCCGAAGAATTAAAATTACTGATTTCTTAACAACTTCATTTGGGTAAAGTGTAGTGATAATTTTATTTTTCATAAGGTTGCATTATGTATTTTATTAATTTCATATAAAGTGTAAATCATACAATGATTTTCATAAAAAAAACTCACGCCTTTAATCCCCGAGGGGGTAGGCAGAGGTATTCCATTTCTGAATAATATACTTACTTTTCACGAGATATTCTTTGGACCCCTAAACGTGATAGGTGGAGAGCCCACGAGATGGGTTTTGTAATGAAAGTCATATTTATCAATCCTATTTATAAACTCAAAATTATTACAACCAACAATTTTATAAAATTCTTTTTATTCATTTACAATAAAACAAGTTACAATAGACAGTGTTTTACAATTATAGTAATAAATATAAAACTAGATTATAACTCACAAGATGTATGCACCAGAATGAACAAATTATCCTTTCAAAAGAAACTGAACAACATCATTCATCACAAAATTCAAAATTATATGTATGTAAAATACACTTTGAAATGTCAATAATAAGGCACACTAAACTCGTCCATGAAGGTTGGCTAAATGTAAACAGCAGCCCATCTCCACCGACGAGTTGCTGGTTCCAAATGCAGTACCCCGAGAAGAGCCAGCAAGAAACTCAAGGGCAGCTCTTTTTAATCTCATGTCATCATTATAATAATAACATCATAATTCATCCATAATAATGACTCATTGTTTCTGAAAATTAATCAATTGTTTATCATTTGAATGTATAGCAATGTGAAATAATTACTTCTAATTACCTACCAGACCAAACACAACAGGTAACCAGAAAAATATATTTGTATCTGTTATAGCAAACATGTCAGGCGTTATCCTATTACCGACGTGTCACGCAACAAATCACCACCATTGTCCATTGATCCGGCCCTGACATGGGAGGGGGTCCTATCCGCCGGATTGAATGCAAACTCCACGTAACAAGCGTCTTAGTTGGATGTTGGTAGCATTGTGCAGAGATGGCTTCAGTTGTTTTACTAAATAATAATAATAAATTGTGGGACACAATTCACACACAGTTATTTAGTTCCAAACTAGGCAGAGCCTGTACTATGGGTACTGAGGAACTAATAAACATACTTAAATAAAATATGAAACACCCTGTTCATGCACATAAATGTTGGCCCCGAGCGGACCCGCGACCACCGACTCAGAAGGCAGGGTCACTTCCAGCTCAGCCAAAAGGCCTATACATTACTACATAAATACATATATTTATCAAAGAAAAAATACATTTTTATACAAAATTTGCTGACAAAAAATTTCCTCCAATGAGGAATCACGTGGGACAGTGCAGAGAAGACTAGAGCACTCCCTCTCTGGATAACTAAGCTGATCCTTTGATCTTTCAAGGGATCACGGCTTTAGTTGCTATTTATAAGCTTTATGATCTTCAACTTGTTTTCAACGCTTTGCAAGAAGACGGCACGATGGTTTTGGTAGCGACATAAACGACTTTTGCCTACAAATGCCGTCTTGTTGTGTGAAGCTACAAATTTTGCCATATTGTGTGTTTTACCTATTTTGTAGATTACAGTGACGAATTAGAAAGAAAGAAAGAAAGAAAATAAATTTATTAGACACGAAACAAAGAACAAAAACAGAAATAAAATAAACTGGTACAAAAAAAAAAAAAAAGTGCCTAATGGGACCCCACTCAGCTTGTGCTGCAGCATTAGCCACAGCGCTGGTATTCTGCGGGGCCCCGGGAGCAGACGGCGCGCCTCGCGCTCGTGCTGCCCATAAACTAAATTTATAACTTACAACTAAACTACACGCTAAAATATAATTACAAAGGTACATAATATAGGTACATAATAAAGGTACATAATTAAGTACATAATAATTATGTAATAAATATTAGTAATAGAAATAACCCACTGATACAAAACGATCCCCATAAAACAAAGATAAATAAACTAAATAGAATACCAAAATAAACTGCCTTATAAAATAAGTATGTACATAAAATACTCCTAATCTTAAATCCTACCAATAAACAAACGAACTGCACCCACACTCTGTACTTAAATTGGTTCTTCTTACCCTATTTCATACAAAATCGTCTGTCTGGAACACAGCAAGCCTTATCAAAACATAATAAAAAAACTTTCAAATAACATTACCAATAAAATTTCCTATCCAAAAGCAACATTCAAAAGAAAGTATAAGCAATCCCCAGCAATTTGACCTTCAACTGACCTAATAGTGACCCTTATGCACCTGCAGCATGATTGCAAGAGCTTAAGAAGAGCATTATATCCAGAATTGACTGTTATGGCTATATTTCAATTGATCCAGTGTTCCAATTGAATCTCAAAATCTATTACAATATATCAACCTTAGATTCTGGCACTGGAAAAGTGGAAAGTGAAGATGGAATGCTTCTTTAACGTGAAAAGGTAGAATCTTCTGAAAGGCAAGATTATCCCGAAAATTATCCAAAAACTGATGATAGACAGTTACATTTGTACAGAGTGCAAGATTTTTTATGGTGTGGTTTAGAAATACGTATTGCAGAAACAGTTACACATTTGAATAGGATTTCCTACATTACATTGTTAGTTGGATTACTATCTATCCAAGTCCACTCTCGGGCGCTGTAAGAGGTGCCAAGTGTTCCATTTCAGCTTGACACTCCAGAACCCGATGAGTAATCCCAATGAGAATTAGTGTGGGGAGGAAAGACGTAGAAAAATGACAAACATTCTTACTGAATCATTAAAAATGGGTAATGAAATCATTATTTGCTACAGCACCCTTTCAAGATCGGATATCTATATCTTGTGCTGCATCCAAGCTTCATAGCTTGCAAAGACTAGTGCTGCAAGTCTTTAGTGTTTGACAATGTCTTGTTCCATATCAGCCTACCTCTCCTTGTTAGTGCAGCAGCAAACTCTGGCTGTCGGCCACAACGTGCCAATACACACAGCGAGGTATTGATGGCTCGACGACGTACGGAACATGTATTATTTGATCTTCTTACGGATCTTTTGTTGTTATTTGAGGAGTAATGTTTGGTTTCGGGAGAATTTGTTTCAAGATACCTTTTTTATTATTAAAAATGCGATTTGTTTGTTCTTAAATAAGTTAGTGTTCAAGGTAAGTGAACAGTAATTTTACTTGGCTGATAAGGTGCCTCTAAACCAGGTATAAATAAATGTCTAGATATACATAATATAAAAAAATTAAATGCTATTGTGTTCAACAGTGGATCTATTCAGATCACATCCAGTATTTAACGCACAGAATGTCTGTTAAGTTAATAAAGTATGGATGATTTTTAATTCATTAATAGATCTTCAAGAAAGAGTCATATTTCATCACATTTGTTTCTTACTCGACAGTTTATGACAATAAATATGGAATAGAACTGCAAAATTCTATTTGGTATTTATCCAAAAAAATATATACTTTTACAAAACATTTCAAGAACATTTTAAATGTGTCCAAGACCCATCTTCAACCCTTAACCTTTACAGCCTTCCAAGCATCTCGTCAACCGTCCTCCTTTCTCCTCTAGCCAATAAATTAGTCAGAAGAGGCCGGTCGTAAGTCACTCGGCGGTCGTTGCAAGTATTTTTGTCGCCAGATCGTAAAGTTGTCGGTTGCGATCGCGACAGACGTGACTGCCAGTCGTGGTGATGGCTACATGCGCGCACGAACAACAAGACCTATTATTGGTAGACAAAGAACATGTTGTTAGAAATTTCTGAAGTTCTATGGAAAGCAGCAGCGACCTAACGATGGCATTTATAGAAATACTTTTTATTATGAGAGTTAAGTCTGTACGGGATGCTCAATGGTAGGTATACCTTTAAAGCAAATATTCATTACTTTATGTTTTTTTTTAGGAATCATAAGTTGAGTCAGATTTATAGACAGAGTGAGAAATAGTGTGGTAGGTTTGTGAATTGAACGAGGATATAGTGACTAGGATTGAGATGACGATGATTCTAAGTTAGTTTGATGAAATAGGCGTACCGAGATATACCTACATACAAGGGTGTACTTAAATACATCAGATTTCAACAATTGTGTGCATGAACATGTCTGTTGGCTTTGTGCCTGGGTGTTTAATATTTATTTAAGTATGTCTATTAGTTGTTATTTACCCATAGTACAGGCTCTGCCTAGTTTAGGACTGTATAGTGAAACAATTAAAAAAAAACTCTGTCTCATCAAGATTTGACCTTGACCTTAGGTTTTCTGACAATTGTAAGTCATGTTGAGAAAACCAAAGGTGTTTTAAGTAATTTCTTTTCTATATATACAAAAAATACACTTATAAAGGTCAATAGTCTAATAACAAGGCACTCTAAACTCGTACATGAAGATTGGCTAAATGTAAACAGCAGCCCATCTTCACTGACGAGTTGCTGGTTTAAATGCAGTAACGCGAGATGCACCAGCAAGAAACTCAAGGGTAGCTCTTTTTAAATATACCAGAATATAAATTCCAGGAAAACCTATTCTGATTCTTTGTTTAAAAACCGAATCACCCAATAAAAACGGTTTGTTTGTCTGTAACCCGATAGCGTGTGAACGGGGTGTAATTAAACTTTTACTTGTGTACGCGGAAATTTTATTGTTATTCCATTACTAAACAGACTTTGTTGAAACCAGTTTTAAAATACGAGTGATTGTAAAACCTTTCAAAACAGGAGCTCTGGCTATTTAATGTTATAGGTACAGTCAATGAAGCTTTACACTTGTAGAGCGAGTCTGACCTCTAAGGCGATTGTAATAAGAATGTTACAAAGTCCAATGTGTCAAGCTCCACGTGCTCTTGACTGTACCATGCTGGTTTTAACAACATCATGCATAGCATAGGTATATTATTTATTATGTTGAATCACGACTTCGTCATCGACTTTATATAAAACTAACGGTTTCACTGTTACCGGTAGTTCCCGTTCCTGTGGGAATACGGGAATAAAATATAGCCTATGTTACTCAGGGATCTTTTAGCTTTCCATTGGTAAAGGAATTTTTAAAATCGGTTCCGTAGTTTTTGAGTTTATTCGTAACAAACATACAAAAATACAAATCTTTCCTCTTTATAATATTAGTATAGACTAGCTATAGCCCGCGACTGTGTTCTCGTTCCGGGATGAAAAGTGACTTATGTCTTTTTTCAAGGTGCCAGCTATCTCTCTCTATCTCTATAAGAAAAATTAAATAAGCTATAGTTTTAATCTATTTGCTATGCTATCACTGCTCTTTTACACATCCCAGCCCCCCTAGCCAAGTGGCATTGTACAGTACAATCTAATCGAATGTTCTTTTAGATTGACATGTATGGGATTGACATAAGCACTTGCCAACGAGCGCTAACGCTAATGTCAATCCTATACATGTCAATCTAAAAGAACATTCGATTAGATTGTGCAATGCCACTTGGCAAGGGAGGCAGCTCAAAAAACACTCTGCTTGAGCCACTGTCTTCTGATCGCAAACATCATTAGCCCGTCATGGAGCGACAGTCGGCCACCATTCATCACTGTCGTGCCATTATGAATGTGACGTCAAATCGTAATGAAAAAGTTAATAGAAAAAGTTTGACGGTGTCAGAGCGGGGTGACAGTTTAAAATTTAATATTCAGCGCCACTGGCAGAGGGATTAATGGGATCACCAAGGAAGTTCGGTGAGATGACTAAATTCAGCTGCTGGTTTCTCTCTAAAACGAAAAATTGTATATTCCAGTAATAATATTTAATTCATGTGACCCGGTCCGGCGATAGGCTCACCACCTATCACGTTTAGGGGTCCAAAATGTATCTTTTTTTTTTTTTTTTTTACTAAAAAATGGGCTTGCTCTTGACCCCAGACTAGCCCGAGAGCAAAGACGTTGGGACGAGCTTGCCCAGAAGATGCCTGTTCACTCGATCCTTAAAGGCTTGTGGGTTATATGAACTCGGAAATACAGACGCCGGCAGGTAGTTCCACTCCTTGGCGGTGCGCATAATAAAAGAACTTATCTCGTGAAATGTGGGTATATCCAGTAATGGAATACCGCTGCCTACCCCCTTTGGGATGAAAGGCGTGAGATTATTTATTTATTTTTTAATATTTAAAAAATAATCTCACGCCTTTTATCTCCGAGAGAGTAGACAAAGGTATTCCATTTCTGGAAATACTTAATTTTCACGAGTATATTCGACCCCAACGTGACAGGTTTAGTTTCTTGCTAGTTCTTCTCGGGGTACCCAGCAACTCGTCGGTGGAAATGGTCTACTGTTTCCATTTAGCCATTCTTCAAGGACGTGTTTAGAGTTCCTTGTTACTAGACTATTCACCTTTCTAAGTGTACTTTTTGTACCTACAGAAAATAAATGATTTTTGAGTTTTTTTTTGACATTGCTGGACCGGGTCTGTTATACACGGCTCAGAATCAATTCTGGGACCTGGTATCCTCACGATGTTTTCCTTCATCGTCGAGCTAGTGATGAATATGTATCTACGTACGAGTAAGTTTTGAAAAACTCATTGGTCCATGCCAGGATTTGAACCCGAGTCTCACTGATTATAATCAGGAGAAGCGGGCTCTTTAACCGTAAGGCTGTCACTGCTCTTTTGTTTGTCTGTACCTTAAATAATATTCCCCATATTCCCGACAAATACAGAAGTATGTTAACAAACATAAATAAATGCAAATACCAGCCAGAGACAAGGTCACATAATCTGTTTATTCCAAGTAACTCAGTAACCATGAATCACGTAGAACAAGAACTGTAAATCTCGAAAGATAACAATAAATCCACAACGGAACAATAAAATGGATTTATCAGCAACAACAAATAGTTTTATGGGCTGGCATATTGACGGTTCTCATGAAAAGGTCATAGAGGGTTAGGTATATACTGGTAATTTTTTTACCGTCTGGAAAAAAATATGACGTATAAGGTATCTAGAGCCGAAGTTATACATGAGATTAATTGTTAAATATAGTCATGTTTAATGCAATTTACAAAATCTAGAAAACTACGCACACTACTATGTAGGAGCTGGCGGTAGTTAGGTAGATCGCGCATAAGTGGAAGCTACTAGCCTGTTTCTTTTTAAAATACTAATTCAAATATTTCAGTGTGTAATATTGACTACAATTAAGTACGTATATTAGTTTAAGCAAGAAAAAAAAATAATGTACTTAAACAAAAATTTTTTTTAAGTAACCTTGCCAAATGAATCTATTACACTTACCTATCACACCATATTTTTTTCCAGACGGTAAAAAAGTCATCCTGTAAAAATATTTCATAATAATTCATTTATTTGCCAACAAATTGCATCAGAACATTGTTGGTACAAGAGCCACAGAGTACGAAAAATAACATTATAGAAAGAAAGAAAGAAAGAAAGAAAGAAAGAAAGAAAGAAAGAAAGAAAGAAAGAAAGAAAGAAAGAAAGAAAGGAAGGAAGGAAGGAAGGAAGGAAGGAAGGGAGGGAGGGAGGGAGGAAGGAAGGAAGGAAGGAAGGAAGGAAGGAAGGAAGGAAGGAAGGAAAGAAGGAAGGAAGGAAGGAAGGAAGGAAGGAAGGAAGGAAGGAAGAAAGAAAGAAAGAAAGAAAGAAAGAAAGAAATATTTATTTATTTGTCCTATTAATTAATTCTTAAAGCAATAAACTTAATGTAAATAGTTTAAAGCGTGGACGTGGTTGGAGAAGGTTTCACTCACTAGAACATGTATTAATGTACTATGGAAGGAGTGTTACAAGGTAAGAGCAAAGGGGTAGTCAGCGACTTTTGAACTAGACATAGAGCCTGTATCGCAGAGGTCATTCTTTGATCATTCTCTCCAATCACCAATGTATTCCAAGTCAAATACAAAAGTTTTTATTCAATGTAGGGGCTTAGAGGTCCTCTCATTGAAAGTCATTGCGACTCGATCGCTATGGTATTACTATAGTTTAGGAGAAGACGCATTCTACACGACAATCGCCAGACCAAGATTATTTTTGCTCATGCCTCAGATTAGAACAAATTCTGGGACGTCTTGGTTTCGTCACAATATTTCAAGTCAGTTTTAAATATGGTATATTTTTGAAAAATTGATTAGTAGGTGCCCTTACTAGTGCTATCACTGCTTTTCTAAATCTACACTAATATCTAGACTATAATAAAGTCGTTGTAATGATACATTAAATACCTTGATTGACAGCAATAAAGGCTATGACAAATGTGAAGTTTAATTATTATAATTATCGCGCAAAAATAACAATAAACTCTCCTCATTTATTATAATTGTTATTTACTGCGACATGCCCATTATCAACCGACTTCGAAAAAGAGTACAAAACCCACTTCGACTTATATGGTTTTCTCAAGGACGCCATTGTCAGAACTGAAAAAAACTGACTACACGGGAAGCACCAGCTTTCAAATAAAAAAAGAATCATCAAAATTGGTTCACCCAGTCGAAAGTTCTGGGGATAACAAAACTTTCAAAAAATCCTAAAGTCGAATTTATAACCTCCTACTTTTTTAAAGTCGGTAAAAGTAACTCATTTGACTAGGCATACAAAATACACTTAGAAAAGTCAATAGTCTAATAACAAGGCACTCTAAACTCGTCCATGAAGATTGGCTATATGAAATAAATAAATAAATAAATAAACTCACTGATACCTGGTAACTACTATTAACTATAATATACTGTGGGGGAATGCTGCTGATGTCCAGAGAATATTTATTTTGCAGAAACGAGCCATTCGTGCAATTTATAAAATGGGGTCTAGGATGTCTCTAAAGGAAAAATTCAAGGAAATTATTATACTGACACTCAGTATATTTACGAAAACGTATTGTATGTTAAAAAGAATATATCACTTTACAAAAAAAAATGTGACAGACATTGTATAAACACTAGAAATAAGAATGAACTGGCTGCTTGTGTTAGTCGATTATCTAAAGTTACCAAATCCTATAAGGGTCAATGTATACGTTTTTACAATAAGATTCCCATTGAATTACAAAATTTGCCTCTTGACAAATTTAAAATAATAGTTAAGCAAAAATTACATACAAAAGGCTACTATAAAATTACAGACTACTTAGTAGACCAACATGCATGGGATTAACCGACTCGACGCTATGTAAGGCTATTAATTATAATTATTATTGTAAACGATATTTATTAGTAAGACATGAGATTAAAAAGAGCTGCCCTTGAGTTTCTTGCTGGCTCTTCTCGGGGTACTGCATTCGGAACCAGCAACTCGTCGGTGGAGATGGGCTGCTGTTTGCATTTAGCCAATCTTCATGGACGAGTTTAGAGTGCCTTGTTATTAAAAAATATTGACGTTTCTAAGTGTATATTTAATACCAATAGAAAATAAACGATTTTGAATTTGAATTTTAACAATGATGTTAAATAACTACCTTTTATATTTATCATCATTGACTATTAACTATAATGTGTAAAGTGTCGACACTTCATTCTTATAACACAGAGATTAAAATATAATAGGGCATAGAGGAGGCAAAGCGAGGAAAATTTTAAGCCGAAAAGTTATTCCAATGCGGAATAACTCTAGTACAATTTCGACCGCTTGCGTTCATACAAACTGACATGACGCTTGAGTTTCAAAGTTTTGTTTAAAAAATATTCCCAATGCCCCCTCTATGTCCTATTATATTTTAATCTCTGTGTCTTCTCCAAGGTTCATCAGGCTCTCTCATAATAATAATGTTAGCAACCATAACAAAACTGTCGACAGCCAAAAACAGATGTCGAAACTGCCCCACTGGCCCACAAGGTGAAGAATCCCCATAAAACATGTAACCACCAATAAGGTATGACGTATTGTTCATAGAAAAGCCATATAATCAATTGGGACCACGATCGTTGCATTTGTCATTTTACGAAACTTCTACTGGACATAGAGTTTGTACAATTTAGAGTGGTTAATTTTACGTAGATACGTCTGCGCGTGTGATAGATAATTATTAATGTACTGCAGAACCAGTTTCTTGACTTTTTTACTTTTTCTCGTATTATACAACGCGTCACAGAATAAGCGCAATTCCTCATACACCCCCCCCCCCCAATTAGTATATTAATATAAAAAAAATATGCATACGTACTTTAGTGTTGTCTAACCAAATTTCTTAAATGAGTAGCAATAATACTACGATTACGACATAGGTAGCCCTAAATTCAGTTATGCTAATTTATTTTTCGAAAAAATTTAATACATACCTAATAAAAATAGCTGAAATCGATTAAGTAGTCGAAAACTAACAAACGAATTTCAGGATTTGGGCTTATTCTGTTACATAATTGTATAAGTAAACTTGGAAATAAATTTCCGTTGTTTTAGAAGCTAGTCCAAGCATCAATGATACACGAGTGGATGAGAACAATAGTAAGTAACAACCCTTTTATGTACACCCATAAATATATATTTGGTAAGTGAAAAAAATAATACAATGGATGGTCTTATCGGTTCAAGCGATTTCTTCAACCTAACCTTAAGACGACGTAACTAGGTAAACAGATAAGGATAAGCTGTACCTACTGTAAGTAGAGGACCTATCACTTACATAATACATAATAATAAAATGTGGGACACAATTCACACACGGTCATTTCATCCTAAACTAGGCAGGGCTATACTATGGGTACTAAACAACTGATAAACATACTTAAATAAATATTAAACGACAAGACATGAAGCCAAGAGACATGTTCAGGCCCACAAAATGTGTCCCCGAGCGGGAACGAACCCGGGACCTCCGACTGCGAAGGCAGGGTCACTTCCAACTGAGCCAGCCAACAGGCCCGTAATACACAGTAGGTACCTAAAAAATAAAAAAAATAAAAAAAATCTCACGCCTTTTATCCCCGAGGGGGTAGGCAGAAGTATTCCATTACTGGATATATCCACATTTCACGAGATCTATTGGACCCCTAAAGGTGATAGGTGACACAGTACCTACATAGATAAGATACATTCACCATAATATACTTAAATAAATCTATAGATGCCATGCCATAGCGTATAATCACATAAATATAGGTAAATGGTAATCCTAGTGTGTCTCATTCTCGTGGTTTAACGGGATAAATAAATAAAATAAAATAAGTTATGCTCTCACAATGCAATGATTTTTAGTCATAAAAATCTAAGACTTGCAAAAAAAAAATACCATCACCATAAAAGACTAAATACCGTGACAATAATTTGTATTCACCATCAGCTTCATAGCTACACAATGCACATATTGACAGTTGACAATTGCTGTAAATCAAGATGGCGGTCCAATATGGCGGCGGCGTGACAGCTAGCGTGTAGCGCGGGAACATTAAACTCATTGATATTTATTGCTCAATCGCGTCGCTCTAACTTGCTTTTGATTTATTTTTATTGCTAATAGATTCCTCGGTCTTGTTTATTTATTGTTTCGTGTTGTTGTTTCTTCCGAATTGATAGGGTGTGTGGTGATTTGGCGTACAAAAATAAATGCATAAAATAATTAATCTTGTTGTGAGAAAACGAAACAGATGGCAAGCGTAACGTTACTCATGTCTATAAATTTCCTACATGTTTTAAACCAAACAATAGGGCATTTCACTGCCTGATCTGTCAATGCAAAATTTCCTTTCTAAAATGTACTGAGTAATGGACTGTGACGTCATAACTCATAGTCATTGGCATAATTTTTTTTATGATTATTTTTTTAAAACTAACTTATATTTTATTTTATTTATACGTTAATTCTATATCTCTTACATTATTTGTACATGCCCTTAAAATATTTGCACTTGGTTTAAAATGGCTTTTATACATATTGTGTATTCTATGGCTGTCCTATAAAGTATAGGTTCGGGCCAAAAAAGCACATCCCCCAGACGCTTGTAAAGAAAAATGTAAACACAACGAATTGAATTTTCCCTCCTAAATAGAACATGAAAAGGCGGCGCAGTAAAAGTCAATACATAGGAGCGGAGTGGCCATAAGATTTTATGCGACCCATTACGCGGGGCTAAGTGAGGCGTAAATTCTTATAACTCGGGTAAGTATTCAAAATATGAAAGGCGCGGTCGTTAGGCGCGGGACGAGGGCGCGCTCGTGTGTCAGTGCCTATTTTATTTGGAAGTGTTATCGTAATATGTAAGTACAACACGTGTCGTAAAATAAAAGAGAAGTGTGTCGAGAGCTCTGTAGAAATGTACATAACAATACATTTAGTTAGCTATAGCTAGAGCAGTGATAGCCCGGACGGTAAAAGAGCCGGCCGAAAAGTCAAAGTCAAAGTCAAAGTCAAAATGTTTTATTCAAAATAGGAACTTACAAGTCCACTTATTGAACGTCATTTCAACTCCACCCACTTCACTCTATACAGTCCACTACATTTTTATCCGCTTCATGGTTATTATGTTACTCGTTGTGTATTACATTTAATTTTGTTACAATTATCTTTATAGGAGCAGTGATAGCCCGAACGGTTAAAGAGCCGGCCGAAAATCAGTGAGGCTCGGATTCGAATCCTGGCATGTACCAATGAGTTTTTCAAAACTTACGTACATATTTATCACTAGCTCGACGGTGAAGGAAAACATCCTGAGGAAACCCGCAGGTCTCAGAATTAATTCTGAGACATGTGTAAACAGACCCGGTCCGGCGATGGGCTCACCACCTATCACGTTTAGGGGTCCAATATATCTCGTGAAATGTGGGTATATCCAGTAATGGAATACCTCTGCCTTCCTTCTTCGGGGATAAAAAAGGCGTGAGATTATATTATTATATTATTAGTTAGCTATACATTATGTTTGGCGTAAACGTTTGGTTATTGCATCTCCTAGGAACTAAGTAGGTATGTGTTTTTCAGGGTGAAAAGTAAGCTATATATAGTCATTCCTCAAGATATAAACTACTAGCAGCGCCCCGCGGTTTCACCCGCGTAGTTCCCGTTCCCGTGGGAATACGGGGATAAAATATAGCCTATGTGTAATTCTGATGTATAAGCTATATAACTGTAAAGTTTCATCAAAATCCGTTCGGTAGATTTTGCGTGAAAGAGGAACAAACATCCATCCAGAAATCCATACATCCAGACATCCATCCAAACAAACATTCGCGTTTATAATATTAGTAGGATTGTCATGACAAATGTCATTTAGATCGGTTAACCGGTTTTCCGTGTTAAGGTAGGCATCAGACAGACAAACGGAAATACTTGCTATTATGTTGCTGATTAAACTCAATGTTTATCTGTTATTTATTTATTTGATTTGGGGAGCTTACAGCTACTTACAAATTCGTAGTCCTTGTGGACAAGTATGTGCTAATTACAAGCTTCCACATATACATATCAAAACTTATTAACACAACATATAACAACTAAATAGTAAATATCATTAGACAAAGTATTGTAATAAGTTTACTTATTATATTGATACGCACCCAGTTTTACTAGATTAGGATGTTTTAATCCAGAAAAAAATGGTAGTAGGTAAATTTTGTTTTTTTAAATTTATTTATGCCCAACGTTAGTCTCGTATCTCGTAAAAAAAATCGATCAGTTAGTCGATGTGGCGTGACGAATGAGACATGGCCTAGATGTCAATTGACACATGACCCGTGTCGGCTGGGTGTTAATTTAAATCTATATGCATTAAAACGTGTCTGTCGGTAATAATAATATAATCTCACGCCATTTATCCCCGAGGGGGTAGAGGTATTCCATTACTGGATATACCCACATTTCACGAGATATTTTGGACCCCTGAACGTGATAGGTGGTGAGCCCATCGCCGGACCGAGTCTCTTTACACATGTCTCAGAATTAATTCTGAGACCTGCGGGTTTTATCACGATGTTTTCCTTCACCGACGAGCTATTGATAAATATGTACGTAAGTTTTTGAAAAACTCATTGGTACATGCCAGGATTCGAACCCGAGCCTCACTGATTTTCGGCCGGCTCTTTAAACGTTCGGGCTATCACTGCTCCTATAAAGATAATTGTAACAAAATTAAATGTAATACACAACCAGTAACATAATAACCATTAAGCGGATAAAAATGTAGTAGTGTACTACTTTAAAATGAAATGCAGCTCTTCCTAAAAACTAGCTTTACTCAACTACTCCATAAAATAACTATTAACTACTGACATACTAAAAAACAAAACGTATCAAAAATACAAATAAAAGATCATAAAAATTACGTAAATAATAGCAGACATTAGTTTTTTTAGTAGGTATAATTTCTTTTTTGCACATTCAAAAATAAACCAAACACAAAGTGCGATAAAGCGCTTTCTGTTTCGATTCACTGTTTAAATAGGATTCATATAATTTACGATATCACTCTGGCAGTGTTTACGAAAAATATATTTTATTAATTTTAACAACTACAAAAAAATAACTACATGGTTGAAGTGTATATTTAAAGTAAACTCTGTTGTAATCGTTTTTTATAATAGAATAAAATATATGAAATAAAATAATTATTTTTAAAGGCCTTTTATTTCATTCATATTACTTACTAGCGGGTGCCCAGCGGCGTTGCCCGCGCGGATCCTGTTTATTCCCGTTCCCGTGGGAATTTCCAAAAATCCCTTTATAGTGGTTGCCTATGACATATATATAAGACACCTACATTACATGCCATATTTCAAATAACGTGTGCCCATAGCGACGTTTCCCATGCGCATCCCGATTATTCCCGTTCCCGTGGGAATTTACGAATATCCCTTCATATGGGTTGGCTACGATGTATAAGACACCTTCACACCATATTTCAAGATTCTAGGTGTTATCGTTTCAGAGTAGTACGTATTTTTCTTTTTACCCAGTTTTTATATTTTCCCGTGGGAATGAGATATTTTTCTGGAATAAAAAGTACCCTAGATATTGACCCGGGTACTCAGCTATCACCACACCAAATTTCATCAAAATCCGTCAAGTAGTTTTTGCGTGATGCGTGCACAACCAGACAGACAGACAGACAGACAGACAAAAATTCCAAAAATTAGTGTTTTGGTATCTATATCGATAACTATATACACTACCGTTAAAATTTTCAAAAAATATTTAATGTACAGACACGGCCCCGTTCGAGTTTTATTATATGTATAGATGTATAGATTAACTAAATATACATTGAAAATGTGCATCAATCCAATTTATCTAAAACATTTTATTTATTTATTTAATTTATTTAAAGGTCTAAAATTAAATACTAAACAGAGTTTTGGAAATTATAGAATTAGTAGGTAATTAGATTTGTTCTTAAACTTTGAATATCTAGGGGAGAATATTTATTTATTTAAAAAGTTTAATTACTATTACAAAAAAATTATATTTAAATAGGTTCCTAATTTTAAATAAATTATAACAAGAATTAAACAAAAACAAATTGAAAATCGAACGCACAGTTGTCCAACTAACAAAAAATATCGGAACAAAAATCTATATTTAAAAATAATATTTCCGCGATGCAGCCGCTCGCAAATTGCCCGGGAACGCGAGCTGTCACTTGTCACCGTCACTGTCACCGTGACAGGCGACACCCGCGCCGCGATTTACATAAAATTGGTAGGTGACAATTAAGTGGCCGTTGTGTTTCTGGTTATTGACATTTCGAAATGCACTTTTTATTACTTTTCTTTTATAAGTTTTTTATTGGACCGCTTTTTGTGTGAAAGTTGAAATTGTAAATAATGTAAAATAGCGGGACCATTTTATGAATTATATAGTGGGATAACAATTCTTTTTATTGAAAATAATAATGGAATGAACTGAATAGAAAAAACCCCAAAAACGTTTAGGAAAAGGTTTTAATTTTTTGTACCTCCGTATCCTTATTTCTGTAAGGCCTCACTCACTTCCAAACTATAAATTCAAACCATTACCTAAAAGCTAGCAGAAATAATACCACATATATCGACAGCGCTATTTCAATAACAAACCAATAAATTAAATATAACACCCAACCATTCTAAAAATTGATGTTGAACATTGCATATAAAATTTATCGGGTCGACTTAACCCGAGCGTCCATAAAAGCGAAACGAGTGGAGCACGTTGTGGAGCTATCTCGATGATGTGCTATTAATACGGCTGATACGGCGCGTTAATGCGACCGTGTATTAACCCTACCCTTCGGTAGGGTTGCCACCTTCTACACAGGCTAGATGGTACTTTACGGGACATTTGACTTCGACAACTTAGTAGACTAACACTTAAATATGAACGATATTTATTACTAACTAGTCGGTGAAGGAACATTGTGAGGAAACCCACAGGCTCTAGAATTCGTTCTGTGACATGTATAAGAGCACCCGGTTCTATGATTGGCTCACCCCTGACATATTTAGGGGTCCAAAATATATAGTGGTGAACATTATGTACAGTGCACGCAAGAGCACGTGGAGCTTGACACATTGGACTTTGTAACGTTCTTGTTACAATCGCATTAGAGGTCAGACTCGCCTGCAAGTGTAAAGCTACATCTGCTCTTGACTGTACATCTTTTCACTACTTCCAGGAATAAAATGTCTCTAGCAACACCCTTGGGGATAACATTTGAGCATGTGTTGGACTTAGACGTTAGATTTTACGAAATAATTAAATGACTCGGCTTGCAAGAAAAGTTTGAAAGTTGTTTGTTATTAAAAATTATAGAGAATGGATCGCACATAAAGTTATTTTAATTTCAGTTAAATTACAATAATAATAGTGTCACGAACAAACACAATCAAGATTGAGTAGATAAATGGAACAACTCTTGAGTTGCAGGTGTCCATGGGCGACGGTAGTCACTTACCATCAGGTGACCCATCTGCTCGTTTGCCCCCTTTTTCTTATAAAAAAAAGCAGCTAAGATTTTTCCTCGAGTACATAAATCTTTATTATTTTACTGTTTTACGCGAATTTAAAGTTTTAAAACTCAAACGTAAGACTTTTACGAGACACATGGCAGAAAAGCTGGTATTGCGGGAATGTCCCACCAAATCCGAGAAGGTTGCCAACCGTACCCCCCGCCCGCGTATTAATATACCACTTACCGCTTTATGTTACAGCCCAAGTTGGCTGCAGCGTAATTGTTTAGGGTTGTTTTATGTTACGACGGTAATAACTTCGGTCGATTTAATAACTCGCCCGATTATAGACTCGCTCTAAATTATCGACCGCCTTATTTCAGACAATAAATCAACATTTTTATATGTTTTAGCAATAATAATACATACGTTTGTACGTTAGATAAAGTACAGATGCCTGACTAACCAATAAATAAACCAACAACGTCCATAAACGTTGTTGTGTACATTCGAATTTATCGATCAAACGTTGAACGATAAATTTTCATTACAAACGACTGCGCAACAAAATAAAACGTGCAAACGCTCTGGAAAGAGCATATCCCAATAATTCAGCGGCATGGCCCACTGTGCGCTGCTCAATTTTTATATTCTCGAAAGGGAAACGGTTATGTCCAGAGCGAATTTGGCGGGAAACGACTCGCCGTAGGGTCGGAAGTGCCCGGCCTCTCGTAAATTTAGCATACATTTTAAAACTTTTTTTTATCGCACATGGGAATAGTTGAGTCTGCAACGGGGAGTTGACTTCACCACGTAACTTTCATGTCGATTTAAAAAAATATCTGGAAAGTCAAATGCCAAAGTAGTGGTTGCCCAGCACTGCCCGTGATAATAAAAAAAATTTTTACATGCTCACTTTCATGATAAGGAACCTTTGTGCAAAATTGTATTCTTGTATGCTTCAGTTTTTTATAGATTGTATATTAGAAGTTCCTATACGCTAGTCAGTTAGCTTTATTGTATTAAATGTATGTACATACATTTAATACAAGATTTATGAGAAAGCACATTTATTTTAAGATGTGTATTAAAAATGTATCAATATCCAACATTTCACCTTTTTTTTTTATTTGTGGGACACAATTCACATTCACACTAAGCAACTGATATACTTTAATAAATTTGTGGTCAATTAAAATACCGAAGCAATCCAGAAAATTATGGCTGGAAGCAAGTAAGCATTTCAGCCACGTCTCGTGTTTGGACTGGCAGGTGACAACTGGCCGAGTGATTAATATGCGATCGAAGTGCCTATAATGGATTTGCCGTGTGGCATTTCATTTTCAATTATAAATGGTAGTGGTTTTGATAATAAGCTGTGACTTAAAAGCAAAATGGAGCGTGAATACGGTCTTCAATTTGAAGTTGGAAAAATAAATCATTAATATTTGAAGTTAAAACCACGAAGCATGTGTAACAG
Source organism: Ethmia dodecea (assembly GCA_963855545.1). NCBI lineage: Eukaryota > Metazoa > Arthropoda > Insecta > Lepidoptera > Depressariidae > Ethmia > Ethmia dodecea. The sequence goes on from OY979444.1 coordinate 1,088,364, forward strand.
CACTCGATATAGCGATGAGCTCCACCTGTCGTCTTTAACAAAATTTTATACTCGTGAAAAGCGGGTATTCCCAGGAATTGCTCACCCCCCCCCCCCCTTGGGGATGAAGGAATGATAATATTTTATTATATCACGAATGTTAGTAAAAAGAAGTCTGTCAATCTCCCACGCGGACACACTGTGCGTTATGGGCAAGTGCAATTAATGTCATACGTCTACCAACACATCAAAGGAATTCATTCTATGAATATGCCCCCTTAATAGACATACAACCAATTACAATTACAAACAATACAGACTGTCACTTATTTCTACCAAAAGCTACTGGAGTAGGATTACAAACAGTTAACTGTCTCTCGTTTAAAATGCGTAAGCGCGCAGCTTTCGGCCGCCAATTTTAAAATGGGCCCATTTCATATGCAACCTGAGCAGAGCACATTAATCAGCGCACAGTGGTCACCAACTGTCAGAGCTGTCACTCTGGTCGCAGCTTAACATACTCACAGCTAATTCACTCCTTAGTAAAATTAAATAACGTTTATTTGTGGTATTCCAAAAAAATTTTATATTGAGATCCAAATTGAACACGCATTACCGACAAGTAATAATGACGTAAAATAAATAATGACATGAAATACATACTCAGTTTCGCCAATACTAATAAGTACAATAAGGAACTATAAGCTATAAGGAAGGAAATCAACAAACACTATACTGTGTTTGTTGATTTGCTTTCACTTTAAAGTCATGACAATGGCTCCAAGCGGGCTTAAAAACTGAAAGGGCTACCGCCCGCAAAACGATTATTTTCTATGAAAAATGCACTAAACGATGAGTTGTGATGTCATAACTCATAGTACTCCATTGCAATACTTTTTTAATTGTTTTATTATTTTATAATATGCTGTAATTGTAAAATGAAAATCTAAATGCACTTTCGAGGTGTTTTAGGAAAAGCTTTATAATTAATGCAAATACCCAATTAATAAAATCTTTCCTACAGAGTTCGGAATTCCGGTGCGTACGCTGCCTTGCTCGGAGTGAACCGGCTGGGCGTGTTGAGCTATGCTGTCGCTATCAGTCAGCGACAAGCTGTCACAACGCCGACGTGACGGCCGTGCGTGCCCAATTTGCGTCGATGTACTGAGGCTGTCAGAGTTTTTGTCTGAAACTCCCGTTATTTGCACCACTGGGAATCACATGATCTGTATTACTCTTGTTCTTATTTATTTAAATTGATAAAGATTTATTAATGATGGTATTATCAGGCCTGTCCGACTCCACAATTTAGGTATGAATATGTGCGTACAGCTCGCACTCCTCACGCGCGTTGAAAAGGGCACTCGTCGGCGACAGACTGCCAAGCGTTGACCGTGAATGCACACGTTTTTCATATTAAATTATTCTTGTAAAAAACTTTAACCATAGACTATAAGTTGTACTTTAATCAGATTTGTAAGAGCGTCAAGAGTAAAAATGATTTTGTCAGTTAGCCATGCAGCGCCACGCCATAATAGAGCGGACTCCAGAAAAATTAAAATTTTATAGAACTAAGAACGAGATTGTAGACGAACTAGTTCACATAGTTCACCTAAAAGAGCGTTCTTTTGAACTAGATCGTTCGTGAACTACTCAAGACTAGTGAGAGTCGGATTCTGTACTTGGAAAGGGCTGTACCAATGAGGTTCATGACGAAAAGCAATTAGAGGAAACCTTGTTGCCCCAGAATTGGTTCTGTCATATTCAAGGGTCCAAAAATACACTGGTCAAAAGACGATATTTCCAAGAGTTTCACAATAGACGTCTGCTAAAAATATGCTAAATATAGGAAAATGCCTGAGTATAATTTTTATTTTAGTAGTATATTTTCCTTAGGTGCATTGTGAAAACTTAATTACACTCGAGGAAATACACTTATCTCAGCGGGTTGATAGTGGAATCATCACAGAATATGATGATGATTGAATAAACTCTACTCAGTATTCTTGCGGACAGTCTTTTTTTTAAATTAATATACTTATTTATCTTCGATGACTGATTAAAATATCGTCTCTGGCATTCAAGGGCCTGCTGACAACTTTACGGCCACTGAGTCATTCAAAACACGTGTATTATCGAATAAATAAAACACTTTAATTTAGGTGCGCACAAGTGGCGTTAAAACGTAGGTAAGTGCCGACTTCCCGCGCAGCGAGGAAGCGATAAATAAAACCCAATGGAATTTCTGTGTCTTTATTTTATTGCTTTCATGTTAAATATGCAAAAAATGGCGTCACACTACAGAGCAGTGATGGCCCAGTGGTTATAGCCCGCTTCTTATTTGTGAGGTTCGGGTTCGATTTCTGGCATGAACCAATTAGTTTTTCAAGGAAAACATCGCGAGGAAACCCGCAGGTCTCAGAATTGATTCTGAGGCATTTGGACAAGGGATGGGCTCACCACCTATAACATTTTGGTGTCCAAAGAATATGCCTACTGGTGAAACCGGGGATAAAAGGAGTGAAATTATTTGTTTATTTATTTTAACTTACACTAAATTTATTTAAAAGTTCTGTTGGAAACAAGTCGGCGCGGGCGGTACCGTCTAGTAACGCAACTTCAAGATAACCTTTGTGTATATGTAAACGATTCATGTATAGGTTATTATCATCTGAGACAAATCTAGAAGCTGTTAAGATGGCTACCATAGACTGTCAGCTAAAATTCGGTCGGTGAAAGCCCACACCTTGCTGGTACTGCATTTGGAACCAGCAACTCGTCGGTGGAAATGGGCTGCTGTTTACATTTAGCCAATCTTCATGGACCAGTTTATAGTGCTTTGTTATTAGACTATTGAAATTTCTAAATGTATTTTGGTTAATAAATTATTTTAAATTTTAACTTGTGTCAGCCGTCTAGGCGCGCCCTAAGTCGTATTTATTCTCCTTGAAATCCCAGAAGTGCTAGAAGAGTAAGTAATAAATTACATCATTTATTTGACGTCGTTCTTGTATGCAGATGCAAAACATGTGATGGTAACATGACCCTTGACAGTTCGGCGCCCGGCGCACAGTGGGTCGCAATATCGCTTTATTGGACAAAAAAAAAATCTAAGTCCCAATATGCATCTCAAGTTCTTGATAATTAACGGAAGTTACATTAGGAAACGCTTTCAATATACGGATAAGATTTTAGTGAACAAAAAAATTATTTAGAGATTTAGGTAGGTATGTAGCAACTAGCAGACAAGTTTATATAAAATACTTTCGCATGTAGAAATAAATATTTTCTATTATGTACACGTTCAATTTGATTTGATTACAAAGCGGTACCTTTCAATGCGTTTTAACCGACTACAAAAAGGCTTTTCAATTTATCTGTTTACCTTTCCTTATGTTTCTTCTCCATATATTTCTTCAACCATTCATAGCACCATGACAATATTTTCATTTGAGGATGATTATTGCACTTAACGAGGTCGTCTGTCCTTCTACGTTTTTTTTTATTATGTTAAAAAAGGGGGCAAACGAGCAGACGGGTCACCTGATGGTAAGTGACGTCCGTCGCCCATGGGCACCTGCAACTCAACTGCGTTGCTGACCTTTTAGGTGGGAATAGGGGGAGGGGAGGGAAGGGGAGGGGGAGGGGGTATTGGGGCCTCCGGTTACCTCACTCACTCAACGAAAGCGAGGCCGTCGTCGTAGCGTGCCGAAGCATGGCTCTCCCACGTTCTTAGTATATTTTTCGCCAACAAAACTATAGTTTCTATTACTCAAGACCACACACGCATCATCAAAATCACAATTCACAAGTAACTCAGAATCGCCTGTTATTCTATACGCTGTCACGTCTATCCATGACTTTAAAAAGGATCATTAATAACTCAAAGTAATCCTACATCCATTATGTAAATCGCTCCTGACTTCATAATAAATAATGTATGGCAGCTCGAAACTTGTAAGGGCGTGACTTGCTGTTGGACACAAAGAGTGAAAAATGGTCGCCAGACATCAAAGTCCCGAATTCGACTCCGTGAATAATGTTTAGTTGTTGAGTCAGTCAATTTGATCGGTTGATCGAGTCAGCTGACAAGTCAACCCTTCTCAGTGTTGATGCTCTATGAATTTCTTTTTGAAATGGTGTATTAATGTCAATCTTGTTTTATGGGGCTCGCGTACAAAGGATGGACATTTGACAGTGTGATAATACTAATGATGTTGACAATACTCAATATATTTGTTTATTTGTTTACATTTGTTTTATATTATTGTAGTAGCGGTTTTGCGCGGTTTTACGCGCGTAGTTCCCTTTCCCGTGGGAATCTAATGCGTAACAGAAAAAGCGCGATTCCTCATACAGCCCAATTAGTATATTAAAATAAAAAAAAAAAGATGCAATCTATCTTTAGTTAGGTCTAACCAATTTTCTTAAATCTCGATTAATAATAGCACGATTTCCAAAGAAAGCACTAAATTCAGCTACGCTAATTCATTTTTGGGAAAAATTTAACACATTAAAAATACCTGAAATCGAATAAGTAGTCGATACTGAACAAACTAATTTCAGGAATTGCGCTTATTTTGTTACATTGTTGTATATAAAATGACAAACTGACTGACTGATTGGTGATACATAATATCAACGCACAGCCTAAACCGCTGGGTCTAGAGACTTAAAATTTTGCACAAAGAAAGAAATATAAATTATATAATTTATTTATGTATTTATAATTTCTAATGTAATGTCATGTCATCAAAGAGATTTAAATATAATAGGGCATAGAGGGGGCATTGGGAATATTTTCATACAAAACTTTGAAGCCTAAGCGTCATGTCCTTGTTATGTCAGTTAGTATGAACGCGAGCTGTCATTCGGTCGAAATTGTACTAGAATTATTCCACTTGGAATAACTTTTGACTTCAATTTTTTCTCGCTTTGTCCCCTCTATGTCTTATTATATTTTAATCTCTTTGCATGTCTAACACCGCCAAGACGAAGAAGCATTGCAAGTGTAAAAAGCATTCATAATACACGACATTGTTACATCAGTTTGAATTATCTATTACATTGTTATTCCTCTTAGCATCTTTTAATACTTCACACATCTTTGTTACTTGAAAAAACTTTAATCAACATAAAACATACCTTCAGAACAAATAACTTCGAGCCAGTAAATAAAAATATAGCCGAATAAAAAAACAACTGCACGTAACACGGGGCGGGTAATTGACAGCCGCGCTGACAGACGTACAGACAGGGGCATGTGATGTCATCAGGGAACATTCAATTTTATAGTTACGGATTTTGTAAATAAAAAACTTTTGTATCAATTTTGCTAACTTTTCGTCGTCCTTTATACTTATAGGTACTAGCGGTTTTAACCGCGTAGTTCCCGTTCCCGTGGGAATATGAGGAAAAACTATAGCCTATGTAACTCCCTGATGATGTAGCATTTCATTCTCAATATAATTTTAAAATCGGTTTAGTAGTTTTTGAGTTTATTCGTAACCAAAATACAAATCTTTCGTCTTTATATTACAACATTAGTGTAGATGTAGAAAACAGTTTTATTTAGAACCAAATTGTATTGTTTTCTTATACAATAGGGGTCAATGAGCTGACGTGTCACCTGATGGACACCTGCAACTCGAGAGTCACTGGCGAGACCAATATCACGGGACCATCTTAGTTACATTATAATCTTACTAATATTATAAACGCGAAAGTTTGTATGTATGGATGTTTGTTGCTCTTTCACGCAAAAACTACTGAACGGATTTTGTTGAAACTTGACAGTTTTTTAGCTTATACGTCAGAATAACAAGAGGCTATATTTTATCTCCGTATCCCCAAGGGAAACCGCGGAGCGCTGGTAGTGTTTCATACATAAGATATGACTCCTGCGCTATTATAGGACACCCCTTACAGTAAAACAATCCTTACATATAATTTTTCTAATACTATAAACAAAGATAAAAAAAGATGTCTGCATACTATCACTTCATCTTTTTTGGCAGCGGCGCCATATCGACCCCTCCTGTGTCAACACCACTTATGTTGGTTCATGTTGGGCCATTTAGTCCCTTTTGGTTAATGTTGGTTAATGTTGGAGCAAGATGTGTGAATACTCGGTTAATTCGTCGAGTCTGAACCACAGGAAATAGGCCGAATAAATCAGGCCTAACTCTGCCCGAGGGAATTTGTAACGATAGCAAAACCAGCGAGAGCTCATGATATTTAGCAAATAGACATTGTGTATTCTTACTTATGTAAATTGCAACCAGCTGTCAGACTACCGTACAAACTCGAACATTACAAAACGGTTTTTCGCTCTTCCCGCCATTTTGGATATTGATCTCTTAGGTAAAGAATAAAGTTATTATGCGTTCCAGTTTTCAAAATTTTTGTTAACACCCTGTATCTCAAGTAATGTTTGCTGTAGTTTAGGTGTTGTTGAGACGTGAGCCGTCGGGCAGGCCCGATTGAAACTAACAAAAAACAAGCATCCTCCATCGTAAATTGTTCTGCTGACGGTACATAACCGCAGTGAACAGGCCGTATTCATTAGCCGGTCCATTAATTATTTTTTGTTGGCGGCGACTGTCCTCGGCGCGCTGTCACATTTGAATTGGCAGCCCTTGGCGTTAGTGTCACGGTCACGACACACAGGGTGTTTAAAAAGAGACACGGAAGACTGTTTCCCGTGACTCGGACTTAGGGCGAGAGAAGGAACAGGTTTTTAGTCAGTGCAAGCCTGACACAATCTGGTTGTCGTCCCCGCTACCACCAGGTATGCGAAAGGCATTGCGAAAAAAAGGGTGTCTAAGAAGAGTCAGTAGTATAAAGTTGATAGTTATTTTATTATTTTTGAAGTGACAAATAAGGATTGAGGCTTAATGAAAAGTTAAGTTCCTGCAGTACAATCAGTAGACAGGCATACAAAAAAAAACAGAAGTAAATTATTCTTCATTCGCTTGTTGTACCGAGATGCATTACTGAGAAAAATGTAACGCTAAAGTTACTAAACAGCCCTAAAACTATTTAGAACACCCTGTATCTGCCTTTACATGTAAACCGACAACCCACAACGATTTTTCTTTACATCGTCTGACAATGCTTCTGTTGACAACCCTAGACATAGAAGACGCAGTCACGACATGACAAACATACGAGTGTTGACGAACGCGAATCTAATTTAGAACGTTGACAGCTGTCAGTGAGAACACAAAAACGTGAAGTTTGAGTTATGTTTCGCGCCAAAAAAGATAACTATGGCGGCTTAGCTAGACTACTGGTACCTTTAGCCATTGAGGTATTAATGTGTAGTAATAACATAAACTATAGGTAATATTATAAACGCGAATGTTTGTATGTAGGATGTTTGATCCTCTTTCACGCAAAAACTACTTAACGGATTTTGATGAAACCTTACAATGATATAGCTTATACAGCAGAATAACACATAGGCTATATTTTATCCCCGTATTCCCACGGGAACGGGAACTATGCGGGTAAAACCGCAGGGCTTACTTTTATCTTCAAGAGGTATTTCATTTCAGGAAATACTGACATAATAATTGAATATTTAATAACTAAATGGATTGGATAATGATTAATTTATAACAGACGAAAAGAACGTTATTCTCGCCGACAAAATGCTTTGTAGTGTGGCGAGTGTAATTTACCTTTAGTTTCTTATATCTGTGGTAATTTAAAATCACTACATACGAGTAGTATAAAATAATGTCGCTTCCCGCTGTCTGTCAATATGTACCTATGCTTAGATAATATTTAAAACTACACAACGGATTTTGATGGGGTTTTTTTAATAGATAGAGTGATTCACTGATTCAAGAGGAAAGTTTTAGTATCAGCATTGCACCCGTAAAAAGCCAGAGCGGGTCGCTAGTTGTAAGTATATTATTTTTAAAAGCAAATAAATAAATAAAAACTTTGGACCGCTCAGCGTGAAAAGTGATGAGCCCACCGCTAGATCGGGTCTGTTATACATGCCACAGAATTAATTCTGGGGCCAGCGGATTTCCTCACGACGTTTTCCTTCACCGTCGAACTAGTGATAAATATGTACGTAAGTGTTTTAAAAACTCATTTGTACACACCCTCTCCAGGATTCGAGAAGCTAGGTAACAATTGTTTGTTATACACCAATAGTAAAAATTCGACAAAACCCAGTAGATCTTTAGAAGAAGTCAAATCAGATAGTCACCAAATTCAGCCCAAACACACACTAAATCTCTGCCTCATTCATTCCGAACATCTAATAAAAATGTCCAACCCTAACTTCGCCTTCTTTAAATTTAAGAAGCAATCACTGACTAACGACCCTATATTTCAGGGGTTCACATCAAACGTTCGCTCGGCACATTTTTCACGGCGCGTCGATCTAGTGCCGGGCCATTCTTCGTGTCCCGCGGGACGCAACGGGACGCGGGACTCGGGACACGGGATAATTGTTACCTCGTTGCCGGCAAGTCGTTTGTCTTGTCGCTTGAACACATTGCTAATGGAGTTGTGATTTGTTAGGTTCTAATTATAGAGCTCTTCGGTTTGTTCGTTAAGTAATTGATTTTTGGTTCCTTTATTAGATTGAAAACTGAACAAACTTTCATGTCTTAACTTACTTTTATATATTTATCATAGCGACCCGCTCCAGCTTCGCATGGGTGCAATGCTTATACTAAAACCTTCCTCTTGAACTCTATCTATTAAAAAAAACCGCATCAAAATTAGTTTTAAAGATATAAGTATACGTAGGGATATAGGGACAGAGAAAGCGACTTTGTTTTATACTATTAAGTGATTAAATCGACGGTAAAGGAAAACATCGTGAGGAAACCCACAGTTCCCAAAATTGATTCTGAGGCATGTGTAACAAACCCGGTCCGGCGATGGGCTCTCCGAGCAAGTTAAGGGGTCCAAAGAATATACTGAAACGTAGGTAACTCCAGACATGGAATACCTCTACACTCAACGATTTAGGCTGTGCGTTGTCTGTCTGTCAATAAGTGCATAAATATTTTTTAAATAAGAGCCAAATCCAATTTATAAATCCAACATCAATGCGAAGCCGAAATATTTATTGCGCAGTACATTTAAATTAAACATAACGATCTTCCTCATCAAAGAACTGAAATATTTCCAGTTCCCTTTCAATATTTAATTTTAAATCCCAGAATATAAATCGCGCCGACCAAAAGAACCCATAAAAATATGTTGAAGTTGAACGTCAGATTATGTAAATATCAAAATCAGCGCCACACAAAATAAATATATTAGAAAGAATAATGGCGCCCGAAATATCCGTTCCGCCCGCCAGTAAACTCGGTAACAAAGTGCTCAAATTATATTAATCCCCTATTTCTTAAATTATTTGACAATAACATATAGCCGCGGGCGTCTGAGAGCGATTAACCTACCCGAGGAATCTTTATTTATTACACAACACAACATAAACCAGGGTTTTTATAGTTTCCACTCGACTATTTTTCAGGCTCAGACTAGCTATTATTTTAATCGCTTCTTCGACTATTTCAACATGTTCCTGTGTCGTGGGACACACGTACAGACCGCGGGGCGAGATGTATAGCGGCAATTAGTCGGCTGAAAAAACTGAGTGTGAGCGGTGCAAGTGTCGGGCAGTAGCGCTCCGGGGGCTTGGCTGAAATAGCACATTCGGGGATGCACCAATATAGAGTTGATACAACTGCATCGTGTACAAAAGTAATATTTATAGTTTAATCCAAAACACGACTGCGTGTCTAAGGTAATGAAAAGTTAAAAAAAAATGCCTAAGATACTCCTAATAAAGACGGATAGCGACAACTTGTATTTACAAAATTAGTCAACTGGTAACAGTTTGCTAAGTCGATCCATCCAGTTCGGTTCTTTATGGATTGCAATAGCGGAATTCGAATAGAGTTTGATTTACGACTAGAATTTCCATTTATCCATCTGCCTCTTTCACAAGTTGCAAACTTCAGTCACGTAGTTCGTAGAGATTCGTCTTGCGGAAACTTTGACGGGAATCGTCCTACAAGTCGTTATACGAACACAAAAGTGTTTTAATTTAAAGATATTTATTACATACTAGCTGTTCCGCTCTGTTTCACCCGCGTAGTTCCCGTTCCCGTGGGAATATTGGAATAAAATATAGACTATGTTACTCAGTAATAATGTAGCTTAACATTGGTGCATGATTTTTTTTAAATCAGTCTAGTAGTTTTTGAGTTTATAATAATAATAATAATAATAATATAATCTCACGCCTTTCATCCCCGAAGGGGTAGGCAGAGGTATTCCATTACTGGATATACCCACATTTCACGAGATACATTGGACCCCTAAACGTGATAGGTGGTGAGCCCATCGCCGGACCGGGTCTATTTACACATGTCTCAGAATTAATTCTGAGACCTGCGGGTTTCCTCACGATGTTTTCCTTCACCGTCGAGCTAGTGATAAATATGTACGTAAGTTTTGAAAAACTCATTGGTACATGCCAGGATTCGAACCCGAGCCTCACTGATTTTCGGCCGGCTCTTTAACTGTCCGGGCTATCACTGCTCACTAGTTTTTGAGTTTATTCGTTGCAAACATACAAGAATCTCAGACCAAATAAAAATCTGAGACAAGAATATAAAATTCAAATCTTTTCTCTTTTTAATATTAGTGTAGATAAGATAAAAATCCGACATCTGAGAGTCGATGTATGCATCCTACACACACGACAGGGTCTGTACAATTAGTCAATTACATGGAAACTACATTACATATTATACATATAGATGTTTTCCAAAAAAAATGTTTTTTATGCAGTTCCTTAGTACCATCAAACACGACTCACATTGAGCCAGTTTAATTATTGTTCTTTGTGTGTGAGTCTAGGTCAGATGACTTAGATTCACAATTGAACCCGATAGGTGGCGCTGTTGTCTGTGTAGGACGACAACAAAAAAATCAATAAACATCAGCTCTATATTAAACCCCAGCTAGTGATGCGCCATGACATATCGACAAACAGATGGCGTCGCGTCCGCGGCGTCACAACATCGCCTAATTTATGTCCTCCTTAACGCCCGTCCCACCTATTAGCTGCACACAGCATATTTCACGCGCTCGCATAGTGTGACCACGATTGTTGACAGCATCATAAAATGCATGTAGGTCGCTTAAAAATAAAAACGTTTGTGTTCTGCGTTTTTGTGTGCCAATAAAATTCAAATTGACGCACTTAAATTTTGTTTTACTGCATGATACGTATTTTCTGCTTCCTTAAGACTTTTAAATGCGTTGTACTAATTTTATTGGAGTAATGAAATAGGTGGAGGTGGTATTTGACGGCACGACTAATGAGTAAATTCGAAAAAAATACCTGTAAAATAAAAAGTAGGCAACTTTTTAAAATAGGTATGACTCTTTTAAAAATAACAACTCAAGTATTAAATTACATATTACATTACACTTGATTTTATCCACGTTCCAGGAGAATAAGTAGCCTATGTCACTCATTTCCCGGTCTTCCAATTATCTCGATGCGAAATCAGAATCACGTTCGATCCGACGCTCCGTTCCTGCGTGACACAAACAAACCAACAAAATAACAACACACCATTTATAACATTAGTAGGATTATTATCATTTTTGAGCTGTTCCGCTCGGGTGCACCCATGTAATTCCCGTTCCCGTGGGAATACTGGAATAAAATATAGCCTATGGTACTCAGTGATAATGTAGCTTTCTATTGGTTGTTTTTTTTTAAATCGTTCCAGTAGTTTTTTAGTTTATTCGTTAGACACATTTTTTTATTGTATAGGTGTCAAACGAGCAGAGGGGTCACAATATGATGGTAAGTGACACCTGCAACTCAAGAGTCGCAAGTGCGTTGCCGGCCTTTGAGGTGGGATTACGCTCTCTTCTTGAAGGTCGTATCGTACATAAAAAAAAAATCAAATCTTTCCTCTTTATAATATTAGTGTAGATAACAGCTAAATGATGCAATGTATCAGCTTACATTCAAAAGACGTAATAATCCACAACGTGTGGCCAACCCACACGTAAGCAAGTCCCCAGCTGAGTTATCGGTCGGAGCTTTTTATTTCTGGAACGCATCGCGACTAACAGCTCAACGGCTTTCATCTTGTAAACGTTATTAATCGACACGGCTCCCGGACACACACGTGTTTCCCACCACTAAACACGTCAGTTGTCGCTTAGGCGCTTGCTATATCGCTTATTTTAACTTCCATTGGCTGGTCACTTTGATTTTTGGTAAGGACTTTGCAATGTAAGGCAGCAATGCATGGTAGGAGGGCCGATTGTTATGAGTTTAGTGTTGTACAAAGATAGATTATTGTGCAGAATGTTTGTGTTCGTCGCTCTTTGTTCGTAGCAAAGAGCAATCAGTCATGTTCATACAAAAACGAGGTTGAAAAGGTATAGTTGCTTTGTAGTATATAATGAGCCGAGTAATATGTTCGGTGTGTATGAAAGTTAAGAATTATTCATGGAAATATGTCTGTGTCGCGTGGAATAAGTCACGGTCGTGAGCTGAGTCGTAATGAGACGTGAGGGCATTAGAAAAGGTGGTGCGTTTTGTCATTATTTCTGTGTGAACTATTTTTGAAATAGACTCTGGCGAAGGGAGTGCGTGATCGTTACTATTCTATGTCTTGACCGCTAGAGGTATACCGAGCCTTAGGTGGTGGTACAAAAGTTAATTACTGATAGCGTGATCACTAATTAAGTTTTTGTTTTCTACTTTGTTTGTATAGTATTTTCGTTCACTGTTTGTATAGTACAATAGTGGTACAATAACTTTACTGGTTTTATACGTAATGCCTTATGTTAGCTTAATTTCTGTTATCATAACAGTTTGTTGGATGTAGGTATATAAAATAAATAATAAATAAATTGTGGGACACAATTCACACACGGTCGTTTAGTCCCAAACTAGGCAGGGCCAGTACTATAAGCACTAAACAACTGATACGAACGATCAGACACGAGCTATCAGACATGTTCATGCACACAAATGTTGGCTCCGAGTGGGAATCGAACCCGCGACCTCCGGCTCAGAAGGCAGGGTCACTACCAACTGAGCCAACAGGCCTATTGATATATAGACCAGACCATATGTATAGACCTATATCTATAGTCATTGAGCAAGTTCAAAGTATACAACGATCGCTTTTATTTTAATGAAAATATTCGCGTAAATAATTTTCAATCTATAGAACCAACAAAAAATTTCCAGTGCAATGCCATCTAAAATATAATTATCCAAATATCCCTCCGGGAAATGGGATCTACACTCGAACGTCCCGAACTTGTTGATATCAACAACAACAGAAAAATAAAACCCCTAGGACGAATACTAATAGAATCGCGTTAGCATCTGGTACGGACCGCTCGAGTGGCAGCCCTAATTGACAGTAATCAATTCTGAGCGGTACGCTTTCAATATTCCTTCATCTAGGATTTTTCTCTGCTCTCGTTCGTTTTTATATCGCCCTCGTCTCGTGAATTTATCGCTCAATTAGTCTTGTTTAATAGCTGCCTGCCGCGCTGATGTCTGCTTCTCGCGCCTCTAAGGGCTGTCAGTTGCCGGGTTACAGAGAACATTTTTTATTTTAATATTTGGAAACATTCCGCTGGGACGCACATTACAAAAAATCTTGAGGTTTTGTTAATGTACTTGACTGTATCGAAATTAAAGTGCAAGTAATATTTTAAGTTTATCAAAAAACTTCTTTAAAAATTATAGAATTTCATTTTACCAAATTCAAATTTTAAAATAATAAAACAAATCAAAAAAGAGATGCAGTTGTATACTAAAAAATATGACGATACATGAGTACATTTTCCATAGTAAATTTTAATGTGATCTGATCTGACCGATCATAAAAAGTTACTCATTGGAGTAGGCAATCCCTTTATACTTATTTACAACTTTTTAAAAATTAAAAGTGTTGTTTCAATTTAGACTGGATTATTGAATCAGGTTGTCGTGACCTTTCTTCCTGGATGAGAGGTCACGGGTTAGATTCCTTCTAAGATATACGTTCAGTGTGATTATTCACTCTTATCAATACCACACAGAAAAATGTGAATGATAATTTATTCAATAACCACAACTGAATTTTAAGTTACTAGTGTAGGTATTAATAATCCTAAACACTTCCTGAAAACCCAGATTGCTTTTCGCCAACCCTGACGGCTCGGAAGACGCAGAGAAATGGGATTAAATTAATTGTCGCATCAGTCAGGAGGGCGTCGGGGTGTTTTTTATTAGTCGAGTGCGTCCCCCTTCCCGCACTCCTCCCGCGCGAGCGCCGAGTAAATCACGAGCGACACGGATGTGAGAAGAGGTATGGAATTGGTAGAAATATCCATGAGTTAGTGATAGTTGTTTTTTTATGATTTTTTTAACGATATTCTACAGGTTTCCATCAATCTCATCAAAAAATCTTAAATAAAAAAACTGTGTATGGTAGTGAGTAGTGAATATTCCTATATGTACAATAAGTTACTGAATAAATCAATAGACTAATCTTTATCATCGCCTAAATCCCTTCCTTCCGCAAATCTGTTTAATTTGTGAAAAACTTCATTGCCGGACCGGGTCTGTTTACAAATGTCTCAGAATGAATTCTGGGACCTGCGGGTTTACTCACGATGTTAACCTTCACCGTCCAGCTAGTGATAGAGAGCAGTGACAGCCTTTAGATGAATTAAACATGATATTATTAAACCCCCTTCAAAAATACCGCGATACCGATACCGCATCCAAACCGCGTCAAGTATATCGATAGCGGCCGCCGCGCCCGACCGATTTGTCCGCGCTTTGATCTCCAACGCGATTTATCGACATTATTTTTAACGCCTCGCCCCATCACTACTCGCAGAGTGACGGGCTCAGGCGAATACGAACCGACACATATTTGTTTGTAGTTTGCGGCGTAATTTATGCCTTTTTATTCACGGATTTCAATTGAGATTTACAAGGTGTATTTCGGACAGATTTTGATCCAGTCATTAAAGTTTATTTTAATTCGAGTGAATACGTACCTACTGTTTGAATATAGGACCAATATCTTGCTATAATAATGTATTCTCTAATGAAAAAAGCGGCCAAGTCTGAGTCGGTACCATTATACATACTATACAATAAAAAAACCACGTTTGTATGGGATCTTTCGTTTTGAAAATTTCAGGTGTCTAAATACATATTACGGTTCAAAAGATATGTAGGTACCTGAATGGTCATTTACAAGAAAATAAAGGAGTACCAGAAGAAGTAAGTACGTAAGTAAATAACAACTATTTATTGTACACCAATATAAATATGCAACAAGTGACACAGTGATACAAAAAAAGTTCAATGGGCGGTCTTATCGCTTTAATAGATTTTTTCCAGACAACCTTAGGATGGATGTAACTGCAGAAATAAAAAGATAAGAAATGTGACAGGTTCATATCATGTGGCAGTATATTGCCTCAAAGCTGAACCCCGATGGGTAAGGCGTGATATTATGATGTTAAGGCATGGTATGTACCTATATCGTATCTCAAAAAACCAACATCTACCAATAAACTCCAATGACAATGGACAAACGAGTCTAATAAAATTGGTATAACAGTTAGTATAATTTCTACATAACAATTTGGCAATGCCTCAAGAATAGTCAAGCACAATTACCGCAAGATATATTGGTATTTTATGCTAACTAGTATTGGAACTATTACAGATACTCGTCACACACGCCACTAAATTGCGCATTGAATTGCTATGGTCTCAATTATTATTGTGCACAACAAAAACTGTATGTCTGTATCTGTTTTTGTCACAATTTGTTATATGAGCAGTGATAGCCCGGACGGTGAAAGAGCCGGCCGAAAATCAGTGAGGCTCGGGTTCGAATCCTGGCATGTACCAATTTTTCGAGTACGAGTTTTTCAAAAAAACTTACGTACATATTTATCGCTAGCTCGCCGGTGAAGGAGAACATCGTGAGGAAACCCGCAGGTCTCAGAATTAATTCTGAGACATGTGTTAATAGACCCGGTCCGGCGATAGGCTCACCACCTATCACGTTTAGGGGTCCAATGTATCTCGTGAAATGTGGGTATATCCAGTAATGGAATACCTCTGCCTACCCCCTCGGGGATTAAAAGGCGTGAGATTATATTATTATATTATATTTATATTCTATATTATTGTTATATGAAATTAAATTGAATAATAATCTTAATTAAGTTCAGATGTCCTATGCTTTCAATATTAATTAACTAAGTAGTCGTAATCGTTTAAAATTTAATGATGGATAAATAAATAAGTCTCTTAAAGTCCATATTGCCGGACCGGCAGGCGTATTCACGGAAGCTCGATACCGTTTCCGTTCTATTCAGATCGAGTGAAAATTTTTCCGAATCATTATGTCACATATGACATTAGTTTTCGACAACAACATCAGCCCATCTCGAAAGTGTTCGACAGATGATACCGTTTCCGTTCGATAAAGATCGAGTGAAAAGTTTTCCGAATCCTTATGTCACATATGACATTAGTTTTCGACACCAACATCAGCCCATCTCGAAAGTGTTCGACAGATTTTCCGATTCAGAGTCGAATATCGAAGCTCCGTGAATGCGCCCGCAGGAATGAGAAGCGGGTCACAAATAAGAATAGATTTCGATAAAAAAAAAGGATTTTTCTTCATCTCCGGGATGTCATAGACTATATTTTTCACCCAACTGCACCAAAAAGAGTATGAGCTGTTAAAATCTGGGGCTTTTAATAAATAAAATAAACTAAACATAATCGCAAGTAGCGCCGAAGTACAAGCCGTGTGCAAAACGAAACCTTGCCCACACTAAATAACTTGTACAACTATTCCTCGTTCCCGTTGCGACCGCTCGTATATAACCACGTCACGCAGTGATTTGCTGGCTTACTTGTGGGACACACTGTCGTGGAGGTCGCCGAACTATTTAGCTGAACATCTGACTACGAACAACGTACCTAAAGTTAAGAGCACGAGCTTGACACATTGGACTTTGTAACGTTCTTAATACAATCGCTTTAGAGGTTAGACTCGCGCTACAAATGTAAAGCTTCATGTGCTCTTGATTATACAATGAATGACAACGAAGTGCGATCTGGCTAAGACTATTGGTCAGTTAGTATAGTCGAGCTAAGTACCACAAGGCTGGTGATTTTGTGAATCAGCTAAATTATAGAAATAAATTTTATTAAAAAGTTAAAGCATTAAGTTCGCCATGTGTATATTTTCTTTAGTTTATATGAACAATAAGTTGTAATCCCAGATATACTTACATCATTAAAAAATTACATCACTTAAAAATGAGGATAGATGTAAGTATATCTGGGATTACAACTTATTGTTCATATAAACTGTTCAGTCTCAGCAACGGTTTTACTTTCAGTATTAAAGGTCTCTCAGTTGTCGGAAAACAACTTCTGGTCCGTCTGTAATAATTATCTTGTGTACACTGGCCAACTCATTCGGCCTTCGTGCAACAACGAGCTGGGGGCATACCATGCTCGTTGCTTGTACGCAGTCTCTGCTCAAAATTTATGACTTTGACTGACTTTTAATTGATAATGAGTTTTAATAAGTGCTTCTAAGCCACTTCATTAAAAAAAATCTATATTTTTAGTTGTATTTACTCACCTGAGCCATTAAATACTATACGTTGTGACGAACATGTTCGCCATACAACCAAACCGCGAGTCTCGAACATTTTCATCAACAGGCTGTCAAATAAAATACGCTTACAGGCTTCGCATACAAAGGGCTGGATCTGTCCAGCGGACTAATGAACTATTTGAATGTAGGCCTTATTGGCTGCGGATAAATAAAGAAGTAAATGTGCGCGGTGTGCGCGTACGCAGCTTAATCTGCTGCTTACGCTCGTATTCATAGGGAGGAGCTGTTATTTAAAATAAGTTTTATTTTTAGAATATTTTCTGTTCAGCTTTTCGGAGCCTACGTTTTTCAAAAGTTTAATAATAATAATAAATTGTGCGACACAATTAACACAGGGTTATTTAGTCCCAAACTAGGCAGGGCCTGTACTATGGGTACTAAACAACTGATGAACATAGTTAAATAAATATTAAACCACCAGACCCGAAGCCAACAGACATGTTGAAATATAAATATTATTAAATAAATATAAATAATTAATATTTAGGTAATAAATGTATGCTCTCTCTCTCGAAATTGCAGTGCCCCCACGGGGTGTCACACAAACTTACATATTTATATTGTTACCCATTTTTGACTAATAAATATTATTGTATTTTTGCAATGATAAAATAATAAAATATTATTTATTTTTTAATAAAATATTTTTATAAGTCGAAATTTGTAAGCGTAAAACGCAAAAATGTGAACTGTCACCGAACCCATTCTACACGAAATAAACTATAGTTACAGGAATAAACCATTTATATTTGTATTTGTCCGCATATAGGTGTCGTTACGAGTAGCTTCGGTCCAAACTAAGCGCGCACTATGAATACTCGCTGCGTATTGAGAAGTGGGCCTCACGTCCAAATGTGAAAATTATGCCAAGTGACACCGTGTTCAGCAGTGGGAGTGGGAGTGGGAACTGGCGCTCCCGGAGCTCCCACCGGCTGGAGACCCATTCAAATGAGCTAATACTCTGTTCTGGGAAGGGATGTATAGAGGTCTATCGAACACGTAACAGCCTTAAGCTGAGCTAAGGGTCTTTCCTCACACTGAAGAAGCTATGGTATATGAGTTATCTTCACTAAAAGATAACTTTAATTGTTGGCACATAAACATATTATCCTTATTTTAAGTAGGTAGTTTAAATATTTTGAATCAGGACTTTAGTCTTCATAATATGTAATGTAACGTAGCATATCTTCATATTTTGTTAGCGTAACATACTGTTAGCGCACTTATTGCGAATACCGCTTTTCTAAAATATTTCGCTATGTATTTCACCCCCTTAAAAAAAATTCACGCCTTTCATCCCCGAGGGGGTAGGCAGAGGTATTCCATTACTTGGGTATACCCACATTTCACGAGATACATTAGACCCCTAAACGTGATAGGTGGTGAGCCCATCGCCGGACCGGGTCTATTTACACATGTATCAAAATTAATTCTGAGACCTGCGGGTTTCCTCGCGATGTTTTCCTTCACCGTCGAGCTAGTGACAAATAAATTAATTAAATTCACCCCCTTAAGGGTTGAATTTTGCAAAAGGCTTTCTTAGTGAATGCTTAGACTGTACAAGCTATCTATGTGAAAAGTTTCAAGTCTCTAGACCCAGTGGTTTAGGCTGTGCGTTGATACTTACATCACCAATCAGTCAGTCAGTTTATCATTTTATATATATACATAAGACCTTTAGTAGGCTTCCTGATGTTTAAATTCACTGCTCATAATCCGCGATTGTTCGCCTCAAGCAATCCAATACTATGTTACGCGAAAGACGCCGATATATGTTTATTGGACTTATCGAAGGCTTTCGATCTTGTCTCTTAAATTGTTCTAAAAGAATAATCAAAATCGGATCACCCAGTTGAAAGTTCTGAAGTAACAAACATATAAAAAAACATAAAAACATACAGTAGTATTTAAAACCTCTTCCTTTTTTGAAGTCGGTTGAAAAACAAAGTACAGTTTAAAATTATTAGGATACTAAAGATTTTCTCGAAGAAGCGTGTTTCTGTTCGTAAATGACACATTATTTTTTAAACGATAAGCATCTTTGTCACCTACAGCTACTGCAATGAAACCTGATACGTTTATCAGATGCAATTTGAAAAGAAAAAAATGTCGCCTTCCGTGAAACATAAAGTTTAAATACCTATCGGGATATACCTATTAAGTAGCATATTATTGTGTCCTTTTTTGAAACCAAGCTATCTTCCTGCCAAATGGCTTTTTTGTCAAAAGATCAGGATCCCAGCTATCCAGAAAAGGAATTTCATATATGTTTCTTCTTTGGAGGATATTTTTTTATTTCAAAATATTGAAAATAAATGTATTTTTTTAGTACATAGACCAACATATTATTATTACCAAGGTCACGATTTTCGGAAGGCATGATTAACTTAAGTCTCAATCAAAAGAGAAAAACTTGTTGTTACTTTCTGATATTTGACTATAGAGTCCACGTGAATATCTACCAGGTCATTCACACACATACACATTCTAGATGAGGGAGAGTTTTCTCCCAAAACTGGTTTACTAACCGAGCAATTTGGGGTGATAGGTTGTGTTATATATACATTAAAACATGAAATCGTAGATATTTTTATTTATTGACAATTATCTATTCTATTCTCATAATCGCGTCAGCATGACAGCTTGTAGGTCGGTGGCCGTGGCGGCCAGTATACGACAGGTTGTTTTCAAAATTCATGGTTATGGTATAATAATCGCAACATAAGTATACTCAGACCCCGAAACACAGCAGCATACTAGGTGTAAAAAGGATTGACCTAGTCCGGAACACAACGCTGCGCTCCAAAACCCAAATCATTGACGTTCGCGAAAAATCTGCCAAGCTGAAGTGGGGATGGGCAGGTCACGTTTGCCGTATGTAGTCGGACAGATGGGCACAAATCTGCACCAACTGGGTCCCAACTTCTGGCCGTCGACGCCGAGGCAGATCCCGAAGAAGATGAACTGGACGCCTTCTCGAGGACATGGTTTAATGTGTGTTTATCTGTTTCATCATCGTGGAAAGAGGCGTCGGTTTAACTACGGTTTTATGAACTACCAGTCTTTACTTCAGCAGGCGTATTCAGGGAGCTTCGATATTCGATATCGGAAAATCTGTCGAACACTTTCGAGATGGGCTGATGTTGGTGTCGAAAACTTTCGAGATGGGCTGATGTTGGTATTGAAAACGAATGTCATATGTGACATAAGGATTCGGAATATTTTCCGTGGCTGTCAGAAACGCCTAGAATAAAGTTTCCGAAGTCGATAGATTCGACATCGGAAAATTTTTCACTCGATCTGAATCGAACGGAAACGGTATCGAGTCTCCGTGAATACCTACGCAGATCGAGTTGCGATGGGCCGGAATACACGGGTTGATTCCATAATATAGTTTTCGTCAGAAGGTCTTCCTAACCAGTGATTGCGCTGTTTTGAGTAAGCCTGCCTCTCATGCATGAATCATAAACGCACGTGTGTTACGTTAAAATGATAAATAACTAGCTTAGCTGTGAGGAAAACATCGTACGGAAAACCCGCAGGTCCAAGACCTTGGTTCTAAGACATGTGTAACCGGACCGGAAATGGGCTCTCTACCGGTCACGTTTTGGTGTCCGAAAAATACACAGATATACAACCTTGAAGCCCCTATGCTATAAATGATTATTACCTAAGATATGACGTTAAAAAGAGCTGACCCTTGAGATCGTTGCTGGGTCTTCCCGGGGTATTTAGATCCAGCAACTCGTCGGTGAAGATAGCAACTGTTTATATTCAGCCAACCTCGAGTTTTGAGTCCTTTGTTATTAAATGCCAATCCGCGGTGAGCTCGCGTGGGAGATTAAAGCCCATACTTCCTCGTGTGCGAGGAAAAACCCTTAGCTCAGCAGTAGGCTCTTACGGGTTGATGATGATGATGTTATTCGATATAGATATTGTCTTATAAATTGATGAACGCCGGCTGCACGCATGAAAAAGCTATAGAGAGGCACGATCGGTCTAAGCGTTTGGCTTGTGACGCATCCATCTCTTTTCCACCCCAGTATGCAATTTTTTATCAAGACGTTATCACGTAAAATTATCGTCCGTAAACCGACTTTACAGACAACCAATTTTTTTTTTTCTATACAGTATTTTTTTTTATTGGAAGTCCCTGAATGTGACCCGCAGTCACACACATAGAAGTAATAACGTAGACCTGTTTTATCACCGTCATAAATACGTCAATTGGACCGGCAGCTTTTAATTTATTTCA
The DNA here is from genome assembly GCA_963855545.1 of Ethmia dodecea. Taxonomy (NCBI): domain Eukaryota; kingdom Metazoa; phylum Arthropoda; class Insecta; order Lepidoptera; family Depressariidae; genus Ethmia; species Ethmia dodecea. The sequence goes on from OY979444.1 coordinate 1,110,348, forward strand.
CAGCAGTTATACGGTTATTTACTGCTGTTTACTTGGCAGCTTTGGTTTATTGCTATTAATCGTCCACTGTCTTGTTTCTTGCGTTGCTTTGGCTTGGCTTTGGAAGTTTCACTTTCATTCGATGTAGCAAGTCAAGCTTTAAACTACCAGTTTAAGCTGAGCTCTGATGAATACAGGGCCGGTTCAAAGTTCAAAATGTCAAACTTAACGTGCGATTGTACACGTCTTCCCGGAAGTCTGTGTTTTTTCAGGTTGAAACTTAGCCTATAGTTTTTTTAATATGTAAACTATCTTCCTGCTAAATTTTATCATAACCAGCTCACCGGTTTAGGCGTAAAATTAGTAGCAACATGAACAGACGGGGTAACGTTTGCATATTATTTAATATAAAATATGTAAGTCAGTATAGTAAAGTGAGTATAGTTCTAGTAAAAGAAGAATACTATATTCCAGTACGAAGTGCTATTTCATAATCCATGGATCTGGTTGTGTTTATATTTATTTTTTATTCAACTTGATACATGAAGAAAATTCCATACTTGGCCAAGTACCTAAATGGCTATTGGCATTGTTTATCAGCCCACTATCAGGGTAAGCATTGACCGAAAATAATATACCTACATAGATATTTGTTTTGTGTGTAGGTAAAGTGTTCAATTTGTATTCTCTTTATACCAGAAACAACCAAACCACACACTTTCTCGCCAGTAACAGCGACACGCAACGTGACTATTTATTATTATATCGCATAAAAATCCGTAAAACTTAGTAACTAACTTAATAATAATAATAATAATATAATCTCACGCCTTTTTTATCCCCGAGGGGGTAGGCAGAGGTATTCCATTACTGGATATACCCACATTTCACGAGATATATTGGCCCCTAAACGTGATAGGTGGTTAGCCCATCGCCGGACCGGGTCTGCTTACACATGTCTCAGAATTAATTCTGAGACCTGCGGGTTTCCTCACGATGTTTTCCTTCACCGTAACTAACTAGTAACTAACTTAAGACGTAGTAAGTGTGTGATTCACCTTCCAACTGAATTGAAAGGATAAGACGATAAACACTGTGACATCCTCCATCAAGCCAATTTATCCCACAGTTACGAAATACAATGAACCCATCAATCGGGGCGCAGCGCAGTAAAAAATCAGCGGACATCAACTCAACGACGCACCTAGTCCATTACGCCACGGCCCGAATGCGAACTGGCGTATTATCAGGGCTGCATTTGGAAACGGAATAAATAATACATACATACATACATAATCTCTCGCCTTTTTCAAATTGGGGTATGCAGAGAAAATAGAATAAATAATAATAGTAAATACATTGTGAGACAAAATTTACACACGGTTATTCAGTCCCAAACAAGGCAAAGCCTGTACTATGGGTACTAACATACTTAAATAAATATTACACAGACACGAAGCCAACAGACATGTTCGTGCACACAAATGTTGGCCCTGAGCTTGGATCGAACCAGCGACCTCACAAGGCAGGTTCACTACCAACTAAGCCAACAGGCCCGTCGAATAATCATTTGAAACAAAATTACAAACCGATTTTAACGAATAGCAATAAAAAGACTATTATATGCATATTCAACATCCATTACCTACTGTTACTAAACTTATTACGCCGATAGAGAGTGATTTGCTGATGACCGTTGAGGAGTTCCGTTCTCCACCTGAAGTTCTTGCTCAGATTTTCATAAAACTTATATACGACCACCTTTGAGGTACTTATACCCGATCAAATAAAAAAAATCGAAATTGCTTCAGATTTTCCGGAGTTATGTATTAACATACCAAAAAAGGTGGTGATGGACATACACGATGTAAAATGTCAACAAGATGTTTTCGAACATTTATTTAATTTTTATTCTTCTGTATGTTTATTGTAATATTTTATGCTTTATTGCAAAAACACATAGCTTGCATATTTAATATGTGTTTATGGCTACTTTTAATCGTGCACAAAAACAAGTGCGAAATTGAGACACATACAATAAACATTATTTACTCATCCACTACGCTTTCATCCTTTCGGACCATCAAGTTGATTTCGCGTAAAGTTGAAATCTCAAAATGTAGGATTTCCCAGAAAGTTGATTTATTTCAATTTCGTAAAATGTTGAATTTTCATAAAGTTGAAATCCCAAAATGTAGAATTCCTCATAAAGTTGAAATCCCAAAATGTTAAATTCCCCAGTGTTTAATGTGATGCTTACAGATATTAATGTGTACTGCAAAATATTTCATATCAGAGAATAAGTATTTTACTCGTCAACAAAATTTTCTCTTAAAACCTTTGCAATGTAAGTAAAGTTTAAGAAAATCACTTCTGTAAGATGCTGGTTCCGAGCGCGGCCCTGCAAAGTGCCCAACTATTCGACACGATGTCCGAAAGTTAGTGAAGCAATTGGTAGGTAAACGATTAGTACCCAATACCATTCTTGAGTGTAATTTTGTTTGTTTTTGCACTAACAGTACAAAAACTAGAAACTAGTGTATAGATATTTTAAGTAGGTACAATTGAACGTGCCTGTCAGGTCAATTGGCAAGCCTTCTGTGCCAGAGGTAGCGGGTTTGTATCCCACCTTGTAACGATTAAAGATATTTTTTGTTGCTTGTATGGGTGTTTATTATGTATTTAAGTATGTTTATGAGTTGTTCAGTAGCCGTAGCATAGATAACAATATAGGTTTCGGACATTTGAATGCCTGTGTAGGGATGAATCCAACATCACCGACACCTTTTGTTCCATAGAAGTACCTAATATAATAGTGAGATAGATATCTCTAGTCCTTTATCCCCGAAGACAGTTTTCTATACAGTACAGCATCTATAGAAAACTGTAATAATAATAATACTGTACTATTTCAGAATATTAATTATGTTTACAATCAGGATCAAAACTCTTTTGTTCTGGTCTTCGTCGGTAGTCTCACAATACTCAAACTTCATAATGTAAAGAAAACTTCTTAATAAGAGCTGCCCTTGAGTTTCTTGCTGGTTCTTCTCGGGGTACTGCATTTGGAACCAGCAACTCGTCGGTGGAGATGAGCTGCTGTTTACATTTAGCCAATCTTTATCGACGAGTTTAAAGTGCCTTGTTATTAGACTATTGACTTTTCGAAGTGTGTTTTATACCTACAGAAAATAAATGATTTTGTCTATGATATACATATTACGTCACGAAACTCGTTACGTCACAAAACTTTAAAATGGTGATTCATCACGTCGTCATTTTAAACATTATTTAAATTAAAGTTCTTGCGAGCCAAAATTCAATGAACGTTGCTGATACGACGTACTATGTCCATTACGCCGATTGGCCTCGAATGGTAATAGTCAGATTATGTGAAGAACTATTCGAAAGCATGTTTCGCAATTTAAGAGATGAGGCTTCAGGTGCCAGACGAGAGAGTTGGCAGTTACCTCTCTCTTAGGATCAGCCTATCCAGAGAGGAAAAACTAAAGAGGCCGAAATGGTGGGTTGAAATTTTACAGAGGGATTATAAAGAAGGTCATATACTTAGAGTACGGACCTTTATGACGACTTTCCTTTTTTTAAGACTTTTTTGTAAAGTCATGTTTCATTAACTTTTGTGCTTATATGCCGACTTTTAATTATTTAATTTTTACATACTTATACAACATGTAACAGAATAAGCGCAATTCCTGAAATTAGTTTGTTCAGTATCGACTACTTATTCGATTTCAGTAATTAGGGTTCCGTACCTCAAAAGGAAAAAACGGAACCCTTATAGGATCACTTTGTTGTCCGTCTGTCCGTCCGTCCGTCCGTCTGTCAAGACCCTTTTTCTCAGGAACGCGTGGAGGTATGAAGCTGAAATTTATATCAATTACTCAGGTCTACTGTCCCTTGAAGCTGTGAAAAAATCAAACTTCTAAGCCAACGCAATCAAAAGATACAGCCGTTTATGCCGCAAATTTTCGACACTTGCAAGGGAATCAAAACCTACAGGGTGTTTCCCGTGAACTCAGAATCTTGAAATTTGGTACGAAGCAACGTCTTATAGCATAGATAAAGGAAAAATTACGAAAACCATAAATTTGCAAGGTTGTACGGAACCCTCGGTGCGCGAATCCGACTCGCACTTGGCCGGTTTTTTTTAATATGTGTTAAATTTTTCCCAAAAATGAATTAGCGTAGCTGAATTTAGTGCTTTCTATGGAAATCGTGCTATTATTAATCGATATAGAAAATTGGTTAGACACAACTAAAGTTCGATTGCATCATATTTTTTTAAATATAATATAATAATTGGGGTGTATGAGGAATTGCGCTTTTTCTGTTACGGGTAGTATAATTCATTGAGAAATTACGTTGTCATTTCGAAAAAACTCAGAGAAGGTGTACTATACGCGTTGGTAGTTGATTGGTTTTGTTTATCGTCAGCATTCCAGAAAGAGCATTTCTTTTGAGAAAATAATAATAATAATTATTATTATTATTAATCAGGCAAGCAGTTTACAACTGATAAAGCCTGTATCCAGGTGTTCTCCACTCAAGCTTTCTCATTACAGGATAGGAATTTGTCAAGTTTATTTTTAAATTGATTGACATTGGGTGCTGAGACTACTTCTTCTGGTAGCTTATTCCATGATCTGACTACTCTGTTGCTCAAAAAGTGTCTGTAAGGATTGTTGTGTGATACGGTGGTACGCAGTTTGAGACTATGTCCTCTTAGACGGGCATTGCAGTCACGTTCAAATAATTTATGAAAATCCTGCAAATCATAGTGCCCTGTCAAGATCTTAAATGTTTCGATCAGGTCTCCACGCTCTCTGCGGTCCTTCAGAGTTGTAAGTTTCAGCACCTCAAGTCTTTCCACATAGGATAATTGTCGGAGTTGTTTCGGAATTTTGGTGACACTACGTTGTACTTTTTCTAACAGCTCTATGTCTTTGACGAAGTATGACGAATTATGTTATACAATTTGACATTTATTACACGGTAAATTTCAAAACGTCCTCCACCTTGTCTCATTGGCTCACGTCAGTGAATTGATTTATTTTTAAATCGGCATGTCCTTTCATAATTGCTGTCCGTGTCTGCGCAGCCGTGACGCGCATGCGAATGCCGAGGACCACCGACATGGCATGCTACTGCGCATGCCAACTACTGCTAATTTACGAATCACACTGTTACAGCGAATTGGCCCAACGAATAGGCTGTGTCAAACGTACGTGTAACCCAAAGACGTTTTTAGAAAAAGTTTCTCTCAATGATTTTCTTCCAACCTCTTTGGTGTAACCCTATACTAGCAATACAACAAAATTTCAAAATACACTACACTATACACTTTTTACAAGTTTTTATTTCACTTCCAATATGTGTTTGTTCGGGTGGAATCTTACAAGTCAACTTTGAAGCAGAGGTTTTCAATTCGACTGTATGTTTTTTTATGTTTGTAACCTCATAACTTTCAACTGGTTGGACCTATTTTGATGATTATTTTTTTATCTTAAAGCTGGTGCTTCCAGTGCGGTCATATAATATAATTTGATCAAGTTCTGACAATGACATCCATAAGACAAACATATAAGTCTTAAATTTGGATTAAGTATGTGCGCGACAAATGGACGAATAACTCAATATCATGCCAACCGATTTCGATGACTCTTTTTTTAACCGACTTCAAAAAAGGAAGAGGTTCTCAATTCGACTTTATTCTTTTAGTATAATTCGTTGAAGTCGGTTTTTTACTCTTTAGAGTTTTATTTTATTTACATTGCAAATTGATTAGCTTACAATATCTTCCAGCACGGATGTTAGTTCAGAAGTTATTCTCGAAAATCAGCTCACTGTGTACTGGGTTTTACAATTTGTAATTAAAATGGAGACAGTCAGATCCACCGCCACATCAAAAGGATAATCGATGAATAGTTTACGCACATCCGTCCGTCGGCCACACGCGTCGCCGGAAGAGATACAGATCGCATGCCTTGACGCCTAGGGACTGTATGTGCCGAAGACGCAAAGTGATGCATCATAGAGTACGTCATGGATGCGAGGGCAAAGATCACAGAGTCATTTGAAACATGTGAAATGAATTTTCATACACTCTTTCACCTAGCCTGCTACTTATGAAATCTCAAAGCATGTGAATTTCATTTCACTTTTCGTTTTCATATTCCTACTGAAACTGTGTTCAAAACTCATGTGAAACATGTACTTTGTAAAATGGCATATTACAAACTAGACGACTATATAAATGACAATGATGCTTGGAACAGATTTCCTCCAGTCCAGCCCAATACGATAGCGAAAAACAAACGAAATTATGTAACCCAATTTAGTATTAAGTAACAATTGATTAAAAGAATATTGTGTTGAGGAGTTTCTTGCCCCGCTTCTTCTCCTCAACCATACATGTTGAAGCGGTGGAGTTGAAATGACGTTCAATAAGTGGACTTGTAAGTTCCTATTTTGAATAAAACATTTTGACTTTGACTTTGACCTATTCAATTGCCCTTTTTAATCTCATGTCTTAGTGTAAAGAGTAATTTTCAATGCAAATGCATCATTTTTTTTATATTAATGAGCAATTGCACTTATTCTGTGACGCGTTGTATATCTAGTGTATTTGGCCGTCAGCTACTGTTACGAGGTGACTATGACAATGAATTTTTATTTTTTTTTCTTAGATAGTATATAAATACTTATGTTATTTTTACACAAAACATCGAGCCTCCTTTGCCAAAGTCGTGAGCTAAACCCAGCAATTTGTGGAGGCTCCAATCCATCATGGAGTGTATAATCTCAGCGGGACAATATCATGGCAATTTCAGCAAAGCACTGTGCTCGCTTTCCAAATAACATGCTGCGGATGATTGTACCTGGCGGATTAAAATTGTAGCTTCATTTTGTAAGAGCGGTGTGGCCAGTAATATTTTATAAGGCGTAGTATTTTATACCTTCACAAAGAAAGAAATACCTACTTGAAATATTGCCAGAAGGCCTACAAACATCTTTCTTTTTACTATTGCGTTTTGTTTCAAATTTTAAACTATATACATTTTTTTGATTCATTCGGCGACCACCTCAAACAATAAGTGATTTAAACCATGGACAAAGTATACCTAATAATATCTTCATCCCTGGTATACAGAAAACGAGATGCAGTCTCATTTTAATGTAGTGTGATCACTTCATCACCATGTTAAGAAATAAGCTTAAAATAAAGCAAGTTATTGAATTTGACATAAAACAATATTCAAGCCAAATGAACTGACCCTCTCAGGGTAAGGCCGGCAACGCAGTTGTGACTCTTGAGCTGCAGGTGTCCATGGGCGACGGTAGTCACTGACCATCAGGTGACCCGTCTGCTCGTTTGCCCCCTCTTTTTATAAAAAAAAGGGATATACCTACTTTTGTTTAATATTTAGTCTTTAGAATAAATATTTCACAAAAATTACAGAGACTAGTCTAAAATAGTGTAGGTACCTACCTAAATCAATATTTCTTCTCCTTTACATACATAATCTTACGCCTTTCTATCTGTCCTTCAATAACCACTACACTCTGAAATACTGGCAGCTGAGCGTTATAAAGCAACTAAAATATATTTTTGTCCATCATTTGACGCCACTTCCTTTTGCAAGACGATTGGAACAATCCACTGCGAGCGCAGTATCAAAGAAGCCGCTCCCTCCGACCATGTAATTGCCAATTGAGCTGACGCTATCGCCACACTCCTGATCAAAGATGGCGAGTATGGCGACCTTGTAGACGGATATTTTATCGAGAGACGTACGTTCATATCCTAAGAGTAGGGGTTTAAAAAAATATATTTTTAGAATAAACGATTATTATTTTAAAATAATCGATTTTTATAAAAGATTTTTTAAACATAAAATAATTGATTTTTAATTAATCTTATATACCATTACTGTGATCAGCGGCGTTGAATCCGTGTTTTCCGTTCCCCTGGGAATTTCCAAAAAACCCTTCTTAGTGTTTACTTCATTGTTAGACCTCATTTAAGGAACCTTTTTGCAAAATTTTTGCAGTAATTGTGGTTGTTCGTTGATCGATCAGTCAGTCAGCCAGTCAGTCATACAGTTTCGACTTTTAGGTATGTATAAAGGTAAATTCTACACAGTTACATATGCGGCCGAAAGGGTTTTGATATATTAGTTTTTAGGTACACAAAGGGTACCAATGACCCTATTACTAATCCTCCACTGTCCGTTTATCCATCTGTCTGTCAGTGGGCTGTATCTTATGAACCCTAATAGGTAGACAGTAAAAAGAAATTGGTATGAAAACAGAGTTTTGTATTTTTATTTCGTTACCTATTCTTTTTTATAACACACTAGCGACCCGCCCCGGCTTCGCACGGGTGCAATGCTGAATTTTCTTTGCTATAAACCTTGCGGAGCCCGAGACCTTTCCAACGAATGCAAAACCATGGAAATCGGTTCGTCAGTTCTGGAGTTAAATCGTCAGGAAGGAAAACCCGACTTATTTTTATATAGTAGACTAGCGATCCGCCCCGGCTTCGCACGAGTGCAATGCTGAATTTTCTTTGCTATAAGCCTTGCGGAGCCCGAGACCTTTCCGAAACCGTGGAAATCGGTTCGTGCGTTCTGGAGTTATATCGTCAGGAAGGAAAACCCGACTTATTTTTATATAGTAGATTGTATTTTATGATGCTATAAAACGATGTCAGTTATTAAGTATACTTAAGTAAGTTAATAATACAAAAGCCTAGATTTCTAAAAATAATGATTATTATACATTTTTCAAATCCATTACTTTAGTTTCTGGAAATAATACAGACAACAAAGCAGCTATAAACGTTAATACAGCAAATGTTAGGGAAGGAATCCATTGAGCTGACAAAGTTGCAATGAAAGGAGCTACCATAGCTCCTAGGAGTAGACTAATAGAAGTTATTCTTAAAGATAAACTTCGCAAAGGCGGTGGAAACAATTCTGAAGTATAAACAAAAATTATAGGTAATATCGTACTGAGAGCAAGAAATCCAATGGCATTAAGTAAAGCAGCCGACCAGTGGCCATCAGAAACAAATGATAACACTACCATTGACGTACTGGCCACTAGAAATAAAGAGGTAATTATTATTCTTCTTTCCATTAACTTGATGAAACATATGGAGGCTATGCATGCCAATATCTGTAAAGAAATATAGAAAATTTATATAAATTATGTAGTAATTCAGAAAGTTCTAAGATAAAATACTTTTTGTTGTAGAAAAATCTTTGCAATACAGTGATGACAAATAATATTTATGAGGTAACTCTATTACCGAAACCTTAATTGTAGGTTCCATAAATTTTAATGTAAAAATTATCAATATTGACCTTGTTTAATTTTCAGTGGCGCATACGAGGTGACATTTATTTAAACAGGTTCATAATTTTGGCGACTTGTTAAAATAGAAGTTTCTTGCATAAACGATCCACAATACAATATCAAATTATATCTATTTATTTATTTATTTGTGGCTCACAAAACAAGTTACAATCAAATACAGAGTTTCACAAATTATATAGTAAAAATTAAAACTAGATTGCAACTCACTAGATGTGTGCACAGAATAAACAAATTGTAATCATTTATGAAGGGCGAGGGTTAGTTGTGTTAAAACATAATTAAAAGTACCATACGTAACTAGCTGATAGTAATATGTTATTAACGAGAGAATGTAATTCTATGGACAAACTTCCACCTGTTGACTGCCAACAACGAAAATGATGTTAATGATGATAATAATTTTGATGGTGACATTTTTTGACATTTTTGTAATTTTTTGTCATTTTTGAAACTTTTGACATTTTAGACCTTTTTGACATTTTGACATTTTTGAACTTTTTGACATTTTAACATTTTTGACATTTTGACATTTTTGACATTTTTTGACCTTTTTGACATTTTGACATTTTTTGACATTTTTGACCTATTTGACATTTTTGAACTTTTTGACATTTTGACATTTTTGACATTTTTTGACCTTTTTGACATTTTTGACCTTTTTTGACATTTTGACATTTTTTGACATTTTTGACCTTTTTGACATTCTTGAAATTTTTGAAATTTTGTCATTTTTGAACTTTTTGACATTTTGACATTTTTGACCTCTTTGACATTTTTGACATTTTTTGACCTTTTTTGACATTTTGACATTTTTGACCTTTTTGACAATTTGACATTTTTGACATTTTATGACCTTTTTGTCATTTTTGACCATTTTTGACATTTTGACATTTTTGACCTTTTTGACATTTTTGAGCTTTTTGACATTTTGACATTTTTTGACATTTTTGAAATTTTGACATTTTTGAAATTTTTTGACCTTTTTGACATTTTTGACAGTTTTGGCATTTTTGAGATTTTTGAAATTTTTGAAATTTTTGACCCACGGGTCTGAAATGCCCAGTCCCTTTTGACCCACGGGTCTGAAATTCAAACTCGATCGAGGTATTGACCTAAGGTATCTACTGACCGAATTTGAAGTCAATCGGTCCAGTAGATCCGGAGATATCCTGTCGACAGACACACAGACACACAGACACACAGATACACAGACAGACATCTTACTCAAACCATTAACTTCCTCTTATAATGCTACGCAGGAGGAAGTTAATAAATGTGCAGTAGGTTGAAATGCAATAGGAAGCCTAAGAATTATTATTATTAAAATTATTAAGAAACAAGTTGCGGATATCTTTTATAAATGTATGTGGTTTATGGTTAAATATGTCAATAGAAGAATTCTCACTCATTATGTCGCTGGTACTAACCTGAATTAATCCCATAACGACGACTACTAAAAAAGTGTTGGTTCCGAGAAAAACTGAATATTGATTAACACCAAAATAGCAGCATCCTGTTATGGCGAATACGGCAATCACATTTAAAATCCTCAAACACAGCTCTTTATCTTTGAATAAGTCAATATAATGTCTCTGGTTTTCAAGCTCATTCATATGATTTAATTTCATAGCTTCGATTCTTTTGAGGACTTTTACTTTGATATTGTTTGTACTTTGCCTATTCCTGAAATAATTTTAAATCAAATTAGTACATTCAATTGCAGAACACAATTCATACACGGTTATATTATACCGAACTAGGTAAACCCTGTACCCATTACTCTAAGCATCATTTATATATAGATGTATGCGTAGATAAAAAACTAAGAATCGTTTTCATGCATATAAATATGTACTTTGAGTCAATATTAATTCTGCGGAAATTTAATAAGCTGCCCGACTCAGAAAGAAGGCTCACTAACATCTAAGCCAACAACAAGTACCTATCAAATAAGGACCATTTGTTTCTTTTACTAAGTGAATATGTGACTGGGACTTACAGCTGATAGTCATAGTCATATCATTTATTGCAAAATGTGGTTATACAGATGGTAGTTAAAAATACAGTACAGACATTAACACTGGAAGGGCGCAACAATGTCATAATACAAAATGAGATACAAAATTAAAAATGAAAAACAATGTTAAGTAGGTCTTAAAAAATTGCTATACTATTTTTTTAGTTGCTGTGTTTACTCTATCAATATTGTTATCAAAAATTATACTGTCATGTATGTACCTATATCTATACATATAATAAAACTAACCGTGTACAGACACGGTTTCGTTATAAACGAAATATTGTTTCTTAATTTGTTGTGGAAGTGTAGATTGTTGTCTGTGCAACAGAACGTCAAAAATTTCAAAAATTTACGTTTTGATATATAAATTGGTAACTAGGTATTTACACTTCTACAAAAACATTCAAAATTATTTCGTATACAGACACGGTCTCGTTACAGTATTATTATTATGTACCTATAAGCACCATGCAAACACTACTGGATGGATTTTGATGAAGTTTATGGTATATTTTAGTACAGAAAAATATATCATTCGGACGGCAAAATATAAAAACCGGTCAAAAAGAGAAACACGTAATACTCTGAAAAGATAAGACCTAGAAACTTAAAATATGGTATGTAGGTGTCTTGTATGTCGCATGCAAACGCTGTAAAGAATTTTTTAGAAAATATCCGCTTTGCATCCGCTAGATATTTATAAGATACAGTATGGTCAACACTATCAATGATAAAGTAATTTTAAACTCACCACCTTGCCATTTGTGTAAACAATAATAAGGCTTTCTCGAATTTTCCTTGTGACATCACAAATCTTGGCGTCTCTGGTACAGGAAGAACCATAAGAAACATGACTATGGAGGCGGCACAGTATTCCAATAAAAGAATATCCCAAGTTGAAGAGAAGTATGCAAATAGAACCAAAGAGACTTGAGCTAAGCCGTCCACTAAAATGGCTAATGAGAATACGATGCTTCTGAACTTCTTTTCAACTGTTTCCAAGATGTATATGAAACTAGCGATGATAATGCCTCCAGAGGTAATGCCCACTAAGAATCTGACACAGATAAAGAACCAAATGTTTATGGAAAACATAGCGATCATCATTAAGCATCCGTTTTGGAAACCAGCGAGTTGTAGAGCATTGCGGCGGCCGTGTCTGAAATGAAAATTAACATATTATTTTAAATAAAAATAAAAACCTATTTTAACGAATAGCACTAAAAAGAATATTTATAATATATTTGCATAGTCAACATCTATTACCTACTGTCACTAAACCAATTACGCTGATAGCGAGTAGTTTGCTGAGGAGTTCCGTTCTCCACCTTTCGTTTCATTCTTTATCAGATTTTAAAAACTTCTATGGGACCACTCTTGAGGTATACCAGTTGAAATAAAAAAATAGAAATCATTTGAAATTTGAAGAAAATATGGATTAACATACCAAAAAAAACATACCTACCTACTTTACGAATTGAGAACTTCCTCTTTTTTTAAGTCGTTAAATAATTCTCTTGAAAAGGGACTAAAACCTATAGTAGCAAAGAATGCGGTAGTATTTTATAGCGCACAGAAAATTTTAGTTTTCGTGGTTTGTCTTCAATACCATCAATGTACTTACTATTTGATAAGCAAAAATAATTGAATTAAATCTCAATGTAATAAAAAGGAAAGTTTGGCTATCAAAATTGAGTCGTTTAAAAGTCATTCAGTCAAATAACAAATTATTAGCCCATATACCATTCACGAGTAAATCTGAGGCCAAGAACAAATTTTAAAAATTTCAGAGTTTTGCAAATTTTATAAAATAATAAAAAAAAAATTATTGCCTTTCCACACAAACAAAACAAAAGAATAAAAAACAAAACTAAAAAAAATAAATTCAGGAAAAAAAAATAAAAACCTAAAGAAATAATAATAACAATTTCAATTTTTTTGGGATTAGGAGTGTGTGGTAAGGCAAAGTAAGCTTATCACAGAGTAAGTAAGTTCTTTGTTAGACAAATCCATGTTTGCTTTCGTAAATAAGATCAACTAGACACACTTACTTGTCGGCAATCCATGTATAGAGCACAAATCCTACCAAAACTCCAAACATTAACACAGTTTGCGACATTCCAGCTAACCACGCATCTTCACATATCAACCCGAATGTAGAAATTATTGTAGTATTAAAAACAGGGCTATTGAATTCATATTGTACACAGTCTTCGTAGCATGTACATTTTACAATTTCTTCTGATGTATTATTTCGTTTCGTGCAAATAAAATCCGTAGGCGCTGCTATGAAGATTGCTGATAACAAATTCCACATAGCTACTATTCTTGATAGTCCTAACGTAACACATAAAGTAGCTTGCCAAACACCAAATTTTTCCAAATCGATCTCTGATACATCATCTTCGTTTTTATATTCTTCTGCTACTTTAGAATTTTCTTCCAAATTATTATTTGTTATAACATTCATACTGTTGTACTTTGTTCTGTATTATAAGGTGTTTCGACGTCTACTGCGAGCGTAGTTGTTTATTTATAAGTTTATCAGCTGTTTAATTAGGTGTTTCTTACGCTATCATTTTTGTGACTGAACTGTTTTTGTGATTGAGCCGAACGCATGCAAATTCGCACGATCATAAGCACTCGTCTGCGTCCGTCAACTATCGGCAAACTTCGCCTGACGCGCTCGAAAATTAGTGCCATTCGTTTAGTCACGAGGGACGATTGTGTTTTAAGCTCCACGCTTACGAAAAATTGCCAATTGCCAGCGTCAAGGTAAGCATAAAATTATATCCCTAGATTCATTTACAAACAAGTCCAATTACTTGAAGTGTGATTGAAAATAGAATACATATTTATGTTATTCCTTTTCAGAATGGTGGTCAACGGCTAATGGTAGCCTAGCTTGGCTCTCATTACATTTGTTTGAAAAATAGATTTTTTAATTTGTGTTGCAAATAGTTTTATTGTATTGATAATTATAACAACTAAGATCTAATTTAAAGTAGGTTTTGTGGTTTTTTTTTGTATATTTTTCTTATTAGTGTCAAATGGGCTCTCATTAGCAGCATTTGTCGGGGAATAGGAGCGATTGACTTTTTTTGTAAAAATGTAATTGTACCTTAAGACAGTCATGTCTCTAGTTGATTATACCTGTGATTAAACTATTCTTCTACACTAACATAATAAAGACGAAAGATTTGTATGTTTGTAACGAATAAACTCAAAAACTACTGGAGCGATTTTAAAAATTCTTTCACCAATGGAAAGATACAAATCTTTCCTCTTTATAATATTACTTAGTATAGAAGTATAGTAATAAAATAGGTAATATAAGAGTTTCATGTTTTGATATTTTATTGATAACAGTCATGATTATTATGATCTAGGCTAAATTAGATTGTTTTTGAACAAAAAAAGTATTTAAATTATAAAAAAGTTGTACCAAATACTTGATGAGCGAGTTAGTGATTTACAAATAGAAGAACAGATTTTTATGACTATATTAATACGGTAGGTAATAGTTATTTGAAAACAAATTCAAAGCCACACCTGTGTTTACTTTTATTGAATCGGTAAACGACCTCCATTATACGCACATCGTATAATAGCTCTGTTTTATTACAATGTCATAATCATTATTTTTAAACTTTAAAAATATATAATCACCTAGATCACTTTATAATATTACTTTAATTCAAATTCATCCATCAAACTCTGTCCTTTAGTCTCTGGCAACAATAAGCAGACAGAAGCTGCCATGAAAGGGAATACAGCAAAAACTAACGACGGAACCCACTGAGGGGACGCCGAAGCTATGAACGGTGCACTCATAGCCCCAAACTTAGCCCCCGCAGAACAAAACCCATAAGCCATATTCCTTATTGAAGTGGGAAACAGCTCACAAGTATACACATAAACAATAGACAAGGAAGCGCTGGCAGCACACATTCCAATAATTCCAATGATGGTTGAAATGATGTGCTCTTCTGGTGTGAATATCACGAAAAACATGGATGTTCCAGTTGCTAATAAAGCTGAAATTGTGGCCAATCTTCTTCCAATGAACTTGCTGAGAATCATGATGAGTGGATCAAATGGAAGCTGAAACGAGAAGATTTATTTATATCTATAGCTTCTCAACTGCAAAGGAGTTGTAATTAATAGCATTAAGTATAAATGAAAAAGAAAACATACTAACCTGTATCAAACCCAATGCAGCAACCGCAAAATAAATGTTACATCCAAGATGCGTCACATACTGTGATATCCCGAAGTATCCAATTCCAGCCACTATCCAAGTGAAGCAGGATGCTACAATCTTTATAGTCATATTATTGTTTCGGAACAAGTCTAGGTAGCTATATTTAATTTCTCTTTTGCCTCCACTCAACTTATGAATGGCTTTAGCCATCTCAGCCTCGGTTTCGGTAAGTATTATGTTGTTGCTGAAGAGAAAATTTAGAATGTTCTTGAATAAAATCTTGTAAAAAAATGCAGATTTATTGAATACTTTTGGCAAGTATAGAAATATGTTTAGATTATATGAAACTGTTTAGATCCTATTCCATGGTATGTCAGTACTGAATATGTATAATACATGTATAAAAATATAACATAATAAGGTTCCAATAACGCCGTCCAATTTGATGATTGTATGAAATGATTTGCAGCAACTACGGTACAACTTATTTCTATTTTCTGTATCATCAATATTTAGGATTGCATTTTATAACTATTATTAAATACTAAAAACACAAAGTCACCATTTAGCAGCCTTAGTCATCACATCGATAGCGCTATCAACTCTTCCTTTTGATATTAACCATCTCGGCGATTCAGGTATAAAAATAACCAGTCCAGCTATGAACATTGATGCCATGCTGTAGATCAGTACATATACATTCCAAGTTGGCGACATGTATGCGAAAATAGCAAGAGTGGCTTCTGATAACCCATCTGGAATGAAAGCGCAACTTCCGGCCGCTTCTCTATATCTTGACCCAATCACTTCTAAGATCAAAACTATGCTAGTAACGATAATACCTCCACTTGATATGCCAGAGAAGAAACGGAGTATCGTAAACATCCAATAGTCACTGACCAATGACGCCAACAGTAAAAACGAGACATTTGTGAGGCATGCTATTATGAGAGCCGGACGGCGGCCATATCTGATAAAAAAGAAATATGCATAGATTATTTATTAGCTGTACATAAATTGTACATTGTTAATATAATAAAAGAGCAGTGGTAGTCCTGTTGGTGTTCAGCCCGCGTCTCATACATGAGGCTCGGGTTCGAATCCTGATGAGGGCATGTACCAATGAGTTTCTCAGGCATGTGTGCACCCCGGTCCGGTAATGGGGTAATACCTGGTGAAAAGTGTGTATTCTAGATTTGAAATATCTTTGCCGGTACCCCGAAGGATAAGTGTCGAGTACATTTTTTTATTCATGAAATAAATATTAAGTGAAAAATGAATCTGCTAACTGAACTTCATTACGAGGATTTTTGAAGTTAAAATATGAATAAAAAACATTAAAGTGATAAAAATTTGACAAATTTTAGATAATACCGGTCAGAAACCCATCCTAGAAGTGCTGCTCCAACTAACACACCAAACATTAACACAGTTTGCGTGAAACTTGCAAGCCAAGCATTTTCACAAATTAGCCCAAACTCCGATATCAACGTTTTATCAAAGACCGTTTCATAAAACTCGTACTCAACACAGTTTTCGTAACAAGTTGAGTTTTGCACTTCCACTGTAGCGTTATTTTCAAATTTCACACACGCAAACTCTGTAGCTGGGGTCAGAAAAACTATAGCAAACACATTCCACATAGCTATGAACCTTGTTAATGCAGCTATTATGAAAACTGTAGCTTGCCATTGACCAAATGAACCTATACATTTCGTTAAATAATCTTCTTCAGTATTAATTCTACTGGATTGAATTTCAGTCCCCGCTAAATTATTTATGTTCATTTTATCATGTACCATCTAAGGTACATCAACAGAAATGAATTGAGACTGTTGTCGAAAGTGGTGACAATACACTTATTATCCTATTAATTGCAGATCAGTTGTACAAACAGAATTTTACATAATGTATACACTTTTGTCTTCTTTATGTTTATGTTAAACTATGTTAAATAGGGGATTGTTCTCATCCAAATACTTCAGTTTCCACCCACGAAGTCTTTAGTCACGATGTTGTTTAATGACTAGCTGACATAATGGCTTAACACACACAATCTCAAATTCACTGTCAAAAACATCTCTACGTGAAAGAATCCGAAATAAGGAAATCCTTATATACGTACCCAACTCTAATGCCTAAAATAGCCTAAGAATTAATTATATCAGTTTAAAGCCGGAAACATCAGTTTCCTTATTCGTAGGTTTTGATAGATTAAATTGATACTGAAACTCAATGGAATTTATCGCTCAAACTACGTCGTGTATAAACCCAATATTAAACAGTCTGTAATGGGCCTTGTTAAATTAAACATCATCTGCTAACCGTAAGAGCCCTTTCTGGACAACCTACAATTTGGAGTCCACGGCCTCAATCACGCCAACACCCGTGGATGTTTTGATTGCGAATTCTGAATAAATGTTTTTAAATGTGGAAACTTTTGGATGATGGTAATTTTGTTCAGTCATGGTAGCTTAGTCGATTTAATGTCAGGCGACAGGTTCTAGATACGATATGGTTTCAATTGTTTTTGCATCACATGTGACTCATTGATCATAAAAAGGTCACCTATTAAGGGTTCGATTTTTATCGATTAAAACATATTCCTATGTATGACAAAATTTCTTTTTGTCAATTTTAGTGTCAGATATTGTGTGCTTAGCAAAACTAGCTAAAATCGCGTGAGAACAGTTTAGCAGATTTTTAACGTTCAAGATTCTAAATTATGATACCTAAATGTACAGTCATAAACAAAGGTTAAAATAAATCTAACACTAATTTCTAATTTTCCAAGTAAAAATGACGATATTATAGGCGATGTCAGCCACCATTATATTTTTTATAGAAAACATTTTATCAGATCACTGAACTGTACATTTACGCTTGACCTTAAAATCAATCCTTCTACATCATGTTTCACCCGCGTAGTTCCCGTTGCCGTAGGAATACGGGGATAAAATATAGCCTATGTGTTATTCTGATGTTTAGCTGTATAATTGTAAAGTTTCATCATCTGGTGCAGTATTTTTTGCGTGAAAGAGGAACATACATCCATCCATAAAAAATTTCGCGTTTATAATATTAGTAGGTACAAATCCAAGTCCTTCTTTCCACCTATAATTTACTGAACTCGGAGGCTAATCATAATCACCACTATTACGCTTGAGCCACTCAAACCACTCAAACCGTGATTTATATAGCCTAGGCCCGCGGCGGTGGCTTACCTTCCATTAATATGATTTGCCGGACGGACAGGACGTAATTCTAGTGGTAGATAACTGTCTTTATCCGATTTTAGATATTTGAGGTTAGATGTTATGTTGATCTTAAGTAGGTGTAAGAAGACAAAGAACATTTGTAAAATCATTTTTGTGTTGTCACCTACTCTTTGTCCATTCAGAAAGTTAACGCTTGAGTTGTATGTCTTCATCAAATTTTTACATCACTACATTCTTGCATCATGTGATAGCCCGAACGGTTAAACAGCCGGCCGAAAATCAGTGAGGCTCGGGTTCAAATCCTGGCATGTACCAATGAGTTTTTCAAAAACTTACGTACATATTTATCACTAGCTTGACGGTGAAGGAAAACATCGTGAGGAAACCCGCAGGTCTCAGAATTAATTCTGAGACATGTGTAAACAGACCCGCAGACGTATTGACAGAGACTCGATACCGTTTCCGTTCGATTCGAGTCGAATCTATCGACATCGGAAACGAATCTATGTCATATGTGACACGACATTAATTTTCGATACCAACATCAGCCCATCTCGATAGATTTGTTTCCGATATGATGTCGATAGATTCGACTCAAATCGAACGGAAACGATATCGAGTCTCTGTCAATACGTCTGCCGGTCCAGGGATGGGCTCACCACCTATCAGGTTTAGGGGTCCAATATATCTCGTGAAATGTGAGTATATCCAGTAATGGAATACCTCTGCCTACCCCCTTGGGGATGAAAGGCGAGAGATTATATTATTATTATATTATATTCTTGCATTCGTAAGAAAACCTAAGTATGAATGTTTTGTGCTTTTATATACGCGTTTTTTAATAACTTTCTAGAAACCCTTTCTTAATCGTGTATATCCATGGAACGCACTATCTTGGTCCTTGCTAAGACTTTAACCTTAACTCGACTAAACTTGTAACCTTAAGTCTTCTTTTTAACATTGTTGTTAGCTAAAAGGCGTTAACTATGGAATAAAGAAGAATATTCCTCGTCAAAAATCGCCACAACAAAGTATTCGAGCTCGCTAGTATCCAAACAGTTGCAAATCAAAGTGGAGTTGCAATGACTTTCAAAAAGCTGACTTAAACCCCTACTTACTTTGAATAATAGCATTTTGATTTGATCGATCTTCACAAACTCGTCGCCAATTTATATTTTCTGTAATTTTCAAATAAGTTTTTATAAAACTGATGAGACAGGATTTTCTCAGAGTTTTTACAAACATCTAATTGCATTTTTCACACTCGACATTCCTATTTAAAGATTTTAATTTCCATCCAGACGTTTAAAAGCGTCTTAATGCGAACGACGTCCCCTTTTTGCTAAAAATGTGAGTCCGTCGTAAATATTTCAAAAGAGTTTTTAATCAGTCGTCAAGCGATTTACAAATTAAACAGGGGTCCGTGTTATGAAGAAATATCGCGAGATGCAACCGAGCGTTTCCATTGTCACACGGATGTTTTAAATCTCAATGAAAATGTCATCTTTTAAAAATAATTTCTGCAGGCGTTTATACGGAGATTCGATATTCGACTCAGAATCGGAAAATCTGTCGAATGCTTATGTCAAATACGACATCTGGTGAATAGCCCATCTCGAAACCTTTCGACGGATTTTCCGATACCGAGTATACGCTGATACGCCCGCAAGTATCACAAAGTTTTAATTACGAAAGCTGTTATGTAACCTAACAAATAATAATACCAGCACATATTTAGGTTTTTCATCCCACTATATCAAAGCTCAAAGGAGGTATGTTTTAGCAGACTATGTATGTACGAGTATGTTTTTACTTTTCTCTCTCTCCGTCGTATCGTCGGACGTGACTGTCGGTTGACACTATTGACCACCGGTCTCCATTTTGATCGACTTTAAGCCCAATGG
Organism: Ethmia dodecea; assembly: GCA_963855545.1. Classification (NCBI taxonomy): domain Eukaryota; kingdom Metazoa; phylum Arthropoda; class Insecta; order Lepidoptera; family Depressariidae; genus Ethmia; species Ethmia dodecea. Next base: position 1,131,075 of record OY979444.1, read on the forward strand.
AGGATTTTATTACTATGTATATCAAGCAAGAATTACGTTTTCATCCAGACACAACACTGTATTTTTTAAACCGCGTTTTAAAATCAAGTAAACATACAATAATCGATACAATGGTTTCCACAGTACTAGTGTAAATTATTAGGCTCAGTAACAATAAATGTGCATAATTTATCTACAAAATCGTGTCGTAAAAACCAACGCAAACGCACACCTCAGAAGAAATATAGTCGCGAAGGATCTCCGCAAAAAGCTCGCAAATTTCCTCATCAATTATCATTATTACGGAGCGGAGACTTGTGGGGGAGAAGGGGGGATAATTGAGTTTTACAAATGGCGCTGGTGACGACGCGGAGATGACGTGTGGCTTGACGTAAGGCTGAGAATTGTGGAAAACGGCTTTTTTATTCAGCTGGTGTAATGTTGATTGACGTTTGAGGTAGCTTGGACTGCTAAATGACGCAAGTGTCTGTATTACAATATTAAATGTATAATATATTCACGCCTTATCGCCAAAGGGGTTGACAGCAATATGTCATCCTGGAAATAACCACAATTTGCTAATGTTATAGATTTTGGACGCCTAAATTTTGCAGGTGATGAGCGCATTGCTGGATCACAGAAACATACTGTTTAACCAATTTTAGGTTTCATCTCAACGTTTTTCTATAGTGATAATTTTTGTACAACTTATTTGGACATACCCTCAGAATGATAGGCACTTCTTTAAAAATAACATCATGCCTTTTTCCCAACAGGGTAGGCAGAGACAATAGACCACCTGCTACGATGCTGGCACACCCCTGGCGCTTCATCCACATCCATCAATCGACACATACATAAAAATACAAGTAAAAAAATTGCTTCTGAAATTTATGAAATAATTTTGCGGCTCACAGCGACCGCTTAGCGACGTCTTAATAAAACTCCGGTTAATCCCGGCGGGAATCTAGCCAATTTATCTGTGACAGGCGTTCAGAACTGTCCCGCTCCCGACTTTACATCTAGATTTTAGTAAATTATTAGGCTAAAGTTTCATATCACAACGGTTCGTTCTTCTAGAAAGTTTTATTCAAATTTGATTAATGACATCATGAGGCGTACGTTATATCTTTAATATTTCGCTTTTTCTACTTTGATATTTTTATTTACAAAGAAAATACATAGCATTACAATATTTACAGATTAAAGAAAAATGTCCTACAAATACGAACAAAGTGATAGCTAGTGTAATACGTTGACTAATCATTTAAATGTTTTTAGTATGTAATATTGTTTTATAGAATTTATTGAAGACCCTAAACCGAAGAGCATGTATGAAGGGAATAATGAAAGTGAACTAAGCGAAACAAGCATGTAAAGGTTGTAGCAAGTGGAATGAAGTGGTCTCTGCTTACCCCTACGGGAATGAGGGGTGATTATATGTATGTATGAATTTATTTAATACATGTTGAAAACTATACTAGGTGACGATCATTTTGAGAATTTATTATATGTGTTACAGCCTTTAAGAAGTATTAAAATTTGTCAATTTGAAATTATTATAGTCTTACCAATTAGTACCTATTATCGACAAAATAATTTACAACCTAAACTAAAGAGCAAACCATCAGCAAACAAGTAATGTTTCCCAAACCAACATTATTTTAAAAGTGGTAAGTATCATTAAAAAAAAACATAATGCACGCATAGCACATTTATTTTATCTCCGCTACTTAAAGTAACAATAAATTTAGTTATTTTACATAACTAAACTAAACATCAACTTTTCTGTTAGAAGTAATTTTAGTAATTACAACTAAATTACACCCGTTGTTGGCTGTAATTCTGTTTTCGGAAATATTTTTTGTTTATTCTAACACACATTACAATTAACAAACCAATTTGGAACAAAGAAGTCCGACTGTTATCTTTGTCGAAGAGTAATTTATTAAAAGAGCGTGCATGAAAAGACTTATGAATGTGAAGGAAGCGAGGGAAGTGTGCAAAGATCGGGCTAAGTGGCGATCCATCGTCTCTGCCTACCCCTGAAGAGAAGGCGTGAGCTGTATGTATGTATGTAATTTATGGTTTATGAATGGCCTGTCGGCTCAGTTACTAGATACCCTGCCTTCTGAGACAGAGGTCGTGGTGTCGATTTCCACCTGATATAGACCCTCACCCGGATTGAAACGCTATCCTGACACATGAGAGGCCGTTTCCCTACCAAGAGACCTAACACTGCTTTTGTAAACACTGCCGGTAAATTACCAATAATACCTCGTAACTATACCAACTACGAAATAGTCCAAAGTTAGTTAAGTTTCCTTACTACATTATGAGCTTGACCCTGCGTAACCTTTTCCTAAGAAGTAAAGTAGTAAGAGCAGTGATAGCCCGAACGGTTAAAGAGCCGGCCGAAAATCAGTGAGGCTCGGGTTCGAATCCTGGCATGTACCAATGAGTTTTTCAAAAACTTACGTACATATTTATCACTAGCTCGACGGTGAAGGAAAACATCGTGAGGAAACCCGCAGGTCTCAGAATTAATTCTGAGACATGTCACACCTATCACGTTTAGGGGTCCAATATATCTCGTGAAATGTGGGTATATCCAGTAATGGAATACCTCTGCCTACCCCCTCGGGGATAAAAGGCGTGAGATTATATTATTTATTATTATTATTATCAACCCTTCCCTCGGCTCTCTGCTACCCCTGCTAGGGTAAAACCGTGATGATAGCTGCGCAAACAAACAGTAAACAACCTGCCATCACTCAGTATCAGCTGATAGCTGGCTCCATAACTCTGCGCTATCACCGCCGTTCTTTGAGATCTTCGTGCGCGCGCAACTATAAATCTATTTACTTACATTGCGTGCAAAATATAATAGATAAGGCATTTTGTGCACAGTCAGTTCCAACCCTAACGAGGTCGTGAGGGAAGCCGCAGGTACCAGTATTGATTCTGAGACACGGTTAGCAGTACCTTTTTTTTAAAGTGATAACGTCATATCTATGATATGAGTATAAATCGATGAACGCCGGCTGCAAAATTGACACTTTCCTCCTGCCTGAGCCAAGCGTGCAAGCGAGAGCGCGGAACAAGCGATAGAGAGGCACAATCGGCCTAAGCGTTCGGCTTGAGACGCATCTATCTCTCTTTCACTCCAGTATGCAATTTTTCATCAATGTTTTCTTCTGACGTTATCACGTATAATCATCGTTCGTGAACCGACTTTACAGACAACCACTTTTATTATTATTTTTTGATTATTATAGTCTCATTTTCCCGTCAACTGCAGGAAATCTGCTCAAAGGATTGTCAGTCTACTATTGCCTAAAGACATAGGGTGACCAACAAATAGAAAGTTTTAGAGGACCCCCAAAACTGAAGCTATCTACTGAGAATCATTTCTACTGAGAGTCTTTCTAATACTGAGCGTACTTTCTATTTCCAAAGTTTTTTAGGTCTGTATATAGAAAGCTGTGTATAGAAAAGTCAATAATTCAGGGTCATTTTACATAAATTACTAGCAGTTGCCCGCGACTCCGTCTACTTTAGTTTAATAAATTGGTTTCCGGAAAGAAAAGTAGGATATGCCGGTTTCCGATGTTTAATCTATCTAATTTTGACGGGTCTGTTTTGCAGCTGGTAGTGACCCTGCCTTCTGAGGTCGCGGGTTCGATCCCCGCTCGACATTTGCGTGCATGAGCATATCTGATGGCTTCGTGTCTGGATGTTTAACATTTATTTAAGTATGTGTATCAGTTGTTTAGTACCCATAGTACAGGCTCTGCCGAGTTTGGGACTAAATAACCGTGTGTAAATTGTGTAAAAAAAACTGTATACCAATTTTCATAAAGAACGGTACACCGGTTTAGGCATGACAACGTAGAAAACAAACTTCTATTCGTAAACAAATAATATAATCTCACGCCTTTTTTATCCCCGAGGGGGTAGGCAGATGTATTCCATTCCATTACTGGATATACCCACATTTCACGAGATATATTGGAACCCTAAACGTGATAGGTGGTGAGCCCATCGCCGGACCGGGTCTGTTTACACATGTCTCAGAATTAATTCTGAGACCTGCGGGTTTCCTCACGATGTTTTCCTTCACCGTCGAGCTAGTAATAAATATGTACGTAAGTTTTTGAAAAACTCATTGGTACATGCCAGGATTCGAACCCGAGCCTCACTGATTTTCGGCCGGCTCTTTAACCGTCCGGGCTATCACTGCTCAAACAAACTTATATTCCTAAGTCAATTTACCACATCCAAATATAGTAAATCCATTCCCTTATCGTCACTTATCAGTCGGGCGCGATGTCTCACAATAATCGTTAATTTTAACTGTTAACAATAACAGTTAAATTTACAGCGTTATAACAGTTAAATGGAAGGACAAGGTGTCTTTAGAACTGTAAATTGACGAAGCGATAACAGGTCACGAGATAATACAACATGTACACTTGTCAGGGTGATAATAGTTACTTGTCTGTTATTATGACAAGTAATTACTGTCGTACCATGTAACACGAGGACACGTTGCCGAGATAACTCCTAATAATTGTTATTGATGAAATTCTTGACTCTACTAGTGATAGCCTTGCGGTTAATGAGCCCTCTTCTCGTTCGTGAGGCTTGGGTTCGAATTCCGAGGGGATGAGTTGTGATCCTCTTGTCTTATTTAATATCATTGGTTGTGATGTTTACATTTAGCCAACCTCCATGGACGAGATTAGAGTCCCAAGATTATTGACGTTTCTAATTGTATTTTATTCTGCCTACAGAAATAAATGAATTTTGACTTTGTTTAAAAAATTGAAAGAGCAGATAGCCTTACGGTTAAAGAGCCTGCTTTACATGATGACAAGCATGTACCAATAAGTTTTTCAAAACTTACGTACATATTTATCATTACGTCGACGGTGAAGGAAAACATCGTGAGGAAACCCGCAGGTCTCAGAATTTATTCTGAGACATGTGTAAAAGACCCGGTCTGGCGATGGGCTCCACCTATCACGTTTAGGGGACCAAATAACATCTCGTGAAAAGTGGGTATATCAAGAAATGGGATACCTCTGCCTACAGCCCCGGGATAAGAGGCGTGAGATTATTATTATTATTATTCAAAAAATACGTACTTATATTTATCACTCAATCGACGGCGAAGGATAACATCGTGAGGAACTGAGAAACCCGCAAGTCGCGGAATTAATTCTAAGACATCTGCAACTGCACCCTGGTCAGGCAATATGCTCACCACCTATCACGTTTTAGAATTTGAAAATGTTAAATTTAAATGGATATTTATGGCACTTTCCGATTGAATAAAAATTTGGTGCTTCTTTTTAATGGATTAATAAGCACGGTCATTATAGAATCTAATTTAGACGCTTTTCAAAAATCATATTGTTCAATCTTTTCTTTAACCTTAGAACGGAACCATCGCAAAATGTCAGATACAAACAAAAAATAAAAAAATTCAACAAAATAAAACATCAAAAACAAATTCGTCTGACATCAAGAGTACAATTTGTCACGAAATTAATAAATCAAAGGAATTAATCATGGAATATTAGACGTTCTCGAACATCAAAGGCTAATTAAAAACGGAATTATATTTTGAGTGCAGAAAAAACGTTATGACAAAGAAAAACGAGCTGTTGGGAGGTATTCTTCCAAATTAATTCTTAAGGGGCCCGATTTATCTTGCCTTGTGCGTGTAGGGTGGCCATGCGTCTACACTTTCCTCTAAAAATAAAGCATTTGAATCAAAATCTGGGTATACTTACTATGTCATAGTCATGTCAGTTATTGCATATTTTTATTGAAGTAAAATAAAGAGTTGTTACTGTGTACTTCTACCCAGCGGGACCCTCGGCCCTAGAGAGATACGGTTGGTATATACCTTTAGTACCCTCGCCCAAACTTACTGAACGTGTATTGAAATAATTTGTACCCCGATGGTTTTAGAGTAAATACAAAAATAAGAAAGTCTCTATCCAGCGGGGCCGTCCGTAAGTATACATTCAATTGTTTTTCCAATTGCATTTAAGTATAGTACCCCAAGACCCCTTTTCGAAATAACAATTACTTTTCATCTAAGACATATAGTTTTTATATAAAATCAAGTGGAAGTTCTGATCTATCCAGCGGGGCCCTCCCTGGTTTGGCATGGAACAGTCGTTTTGTATTTTTTTCCGTTTAGTACCCTTGGCAAAAATTACTTTTGACAAATAATATGTTTAAAAATACATACAAAAAAAATATATGAATAAAATAAAATGACGCGCCTATGTTAATTCTAACGAATGTTAATTCAAACACAATAGGATTATCTGTTGGCTTTCATTGCCCGTGCGGTTCTGTAGATGTGGGATCTTTGACGGGGTCGGTCAATTTCTAATTTGTGAGAAGTTAAAATTAAGTTTTTTGTTATGAATATTATCTACAAGAAGGAGACAAGCGGTTCCCGTGAGAATTTAGAAAAATCCTTTCTTATTAAATGCCCATTGACTAGCATTGGACTGCTATAGGCTTATGCTGATGTAATAAAATGTAAAGTTGTTTGTAAGAAAGTAAAAACTTCCTATCAAATAAAATGTTAGTTGTGGTTTTAGAGGTTAAACACTGTGACTGCTGATCCGATTTTAAATATTGTTTCATTGCTACAGAGCTGCAAAATTCCAGAGTTTCACAAGCTATGCTTTATGACAGACGTGAGTGAAACCGTGCGGCGTAGCTAGCTTTTAATATTCTAAATAGTATCCTATCCCATGAACTGTTCCGTTATCTAATGGTCACCCTACAAGAAGAAGATTAAGAGTGCTCGTGAAAAAACCGGCGGCAAGGCATACGGCGTAATAGCTTAACTTTTCATCCGGGAACAAATTAACAAGGTTGCCGCCTCCTAATGTAAATAAACTCTGATTAATTATATGAAAGTTTATTGCTGGACTTGCATAGCTTTTGCCAGTGACTGCGTCCGTTTTCTGAGATGCAAGATGCAAATTTCAAGAAGATTGGTTTGTCGGTGTAGCCATCTAAAATTACTTTTTCATCTCTCCGGACGGAAAGCGGCAAATTTCGGCCCGCTGCGCTAAACAAAGTTGCCACTTTCCGCCTCCGTCGATAAGAAAAAAGTATACATACCTCGGGAAGCACGAGTAAATAAGAAACGTCTCAGAGTCAGATCACATGCAGGCGAAGCTGAGCTCTACAAATATGTAATCTAAAACTTTTTTCCCTAGTTGTGTAATATATTTTCATTTACCGTAATATTAAAGTAGAAATTTTACAATGTTGCATAAAATTTACAACACTTTTCCACAATAAGTAAAGTAGCAGTGATGGCCCTGTCATTTGAGCGCCTTCTCATGCGTAAGGTTTCGGCTTGAATCCTGGTTCATGCCCATGTACCGATAAGATTTTTAAAAACAAGCCTCAGATCAAATTTTCGTCCCTGAGCTTACAACAGTTACAACACCGCTCAAGTCGAAAATTGGCGGTTTTTACATTTTAATGCCATTAGATGGAGCTGCTCATTACGTGTCTAACTATTGTGCATGTGCATTGGTCACATGATATACAAAGATTTCAGCCAATCAGAAGCCGTCATTCGAAAAGTAGTGACAGTGCGCAAGTCGGTTGGCCTCTTAACACTGCACAGTTTTTTTCGTTTTCAGGCAAAGTTGCTAAAAATGACTTATGCGGTGTTGTTTTGGAACTGTCGGGTTTCTTCACAATGTGATACATTGTGATAAACATATTACATGTACGTACGTACGTACGTACATAAATATGTACGTTTCTGAAAAAATCATTGCTACATAACCTAACTATTCATGTAATGGAGAGCTCATTTCCAACACTGTATACTTACTTTACAATTACAATGTCATCAATACATTTGTTTACAGCAAAATATGTACAATGTTACACATAAACTGACTGCAGCTATAAACGCATTGCGTTAGTAAACATCAGAGACCTATAGTATCTGTTTTAATATATATCTGTAGTAAACATACTTATAGCTATTATTATTACATACAGTAAGAAAACTCTGATAACATTTGACAGAACGCGCCGTAAATCAATGTAAGATATATCGTAAATGTTTGATAACTGACACACAAAAATCGTTTTTATGAGTCTATGCGTCACCATAAATTAGACGAGATAATGTGAATGTTCTCACTCGATGACATAACTTGTTGGTCCACAGATAGAGAAAGAATATTTTCCACTTTGTGTGTGTAAATATTTGTTTCTTTCTTTCTTTCAGTGGAGATATCATATTTTTGTTTACTTTGACTTTGGTGCAAACCACCAAAACCAAAGCCACTACTTAATCGAAGAAGAATAAGTGGCATCGGTTTTCTTTATCTGGTTCAAAGAGATTAAAATATAATAGGACATAGAGGGGGCATTGGGAATATTTTCATACAAAACTTTGAAGCATGTTTGAAGCTCAAGAGTCATGTCAGTTAGTATGAACGCGAGCTGTCATTGGGTCAAAATTGTACTAGACTTATTCCAATTGGAATAACTTTTGGCTTCAAATTTTCCTCGCTTTGTCCCCTCTATTCCCTATTATATTTTAATCTCTTTGATCTGGTTTATATCGATTATGTAAAAAATAAAATAAAATAAATAATCTCACGCCTTTTATCCCCGAGGGGATAGGCAGAGGTATAGTAAAACCTGCGGGTTTCCTCGCGATGTTGTCCTTCATCTTCGAGATAGCGATAAATATGTAATAGCGATTATATATATCGATTAAAGTTAATCATAAACATCTAAACAATACGCACTAATACCCAAAGATATTATATTAGATATGTTACTAGACCACGGAAAATGAGGCCGACAAATGTAGTTAATTAACCACATTTTAATTAGTCGCATTGTATTTCAAGTCGTATTTTAAGCGCAACTCTTAACAGATAGCTCTCTTTTTCTTTATTATTCGATCCGTATCATCTTTCCCCGTCATTGTTGTATCCTATAAATACGCTAAGAAGTAAGTATGTCCATGTTGTAGCACACTCGTAAGGGATAAATTTTCAAACGCAAGCAGTATGAATATAACTTATCCTTTGCTAATACCCCGTTTCCGGGATACCATCAGACTAAGCAATGGCGTGCGAGTCAACCAGTCCTGAATAACTTTTTATCATCTCCAAGGAGCTGATATAAATTTGGCGGGTATATTTGCGGGCCATAACTCGGGAATATCGCGCGAGAAGCTCCATTTAACGTGAGAAACGGCCTTCGGAGACAGATTTCATAAAAGTAAGGAGACGGTGATTCCGGCAAGTTTATTACTAATGATGTCTCCAAGTTGGCAGCACTGGGTGTCGGCGCGCAATTTCGAATGTCGTTCGTTTGAAAGTGGAGTGTTCGGGTTTATGGAAAATTTTATGTGACCTACCCACATAGTTTGCTCCTAGAAATGGTTTTATCTACATCTATAGTTCTGTACTAATATAATATTAGAAAGAGGAAAGATTTGTATTTTTGTATCTTTGTTACGAATAAACTCAAAAACTACTTGACCGATTTTAATTTTTTTTTTTTCACAAATTAAAAGCTAGCATATCCCTTAGTAACATAGGCTATATTTTATTCCCGTGTTCCCACGGGAACGGGAACTACGCGGGTGAAACCGCTCAGCAGGCGTATCCACGAAGCTTTGATATTCGATATTCGACAGGCTATATTTTATTCCCGTGTTTCCACGGGAACGGGAACTACGCGGGTGAAACCGCTCAGCAGGCGTATTCACGAAGCTTTGATATTCGATATTCGACTCGGAATCGGAAAATCTGTCGAAGATGAGCTATTCACAGATGTCGGTATCGAAAATGAATATCATATTTGACATAAGGATTCGGAAAATTTTCCGCGGCTATGGAATACAGTCTCCGAAGTCGAAAGATTCGACTTCGGAAATTTTTTCACTCGATTTGAATCGAACGGAAATGGTGTCGAGCCTCCGTGAATACGACTGCAAAGCTGCTTGCAGTCTAAAATATAGGAAGAGACAAAAATCAAAATGGATTGTATACGATCAAGTTTACAAAGCAATACATTATGGGTAGGTTGACTATTAGTAGTAAATAATCACTACATACGTACTTATTTACTAGTAGGTATTAAATCAGGGTAGTAACTTTCAATAAGTGAACTTATAAGCCACTACATTGCATAAAAACTTTTTGATTGTTATTTTTTTAGTCAAATGACACAATAATATTTTAATTTTGGTACTGTTTTTTTAGGTTCTTTCCCAATGGGTGCCAACGCTAGCCGATTACCTATCTACTTCCATCTGTCCTTTTGTCTGTCAGCGGGCTATATCTCTAACTGTAAAAGGTACACATGAATTTTCTATTTTTTCTTGACTGAAGACTAGTTCTTACTCAGTACCTACAAAAGATACATTTATATAGTAATTTCCTTACAAGCTACAGCCTTATTTAGCCCTGTCATAACATAGCGAGCAATAGGGTTGCCAACCGTGCTTTACGGCGATAAAACAAGAAAAGTTACCTTGTTCCATAAAACATACACCCCGTAAATAGTACAGTCGACCGCAAGCGAAATAAACCCACAATGTTTCACGCAAAGCCCTAACTCTTATGAAAGCTGTCTCCCGGCACAGTATTTCACGTTAAATGGCGTAGCTTTTTGTCGTTAAATTTGTAAGTTATTGCCGTGGACTGGGGTTGCCATGCGTCATCATATGCGGGGATATTTATTGCGGTTGTGTAATTGAGTGCGATGTTAAACGGATTTTGAGATTTAAACGTGTTTATAGGTCGCGAATGTTATAATATTGCATGTGAATGTAATATTATGTTTGGACAACTAGTAGACATATAATGGCTAGCTCACTGAATCTTATGTCAGTTCCTGTTCACCATTAATGTGTTCTATGAAATTTATCCAATTGCGACATGTCTGAAAGATCATTACTTGTGGATGGCTCAATCGAAGTGGCTATTTTTTTTGTGTTCGCAAGGAATAGCAAACATCAGGACAAGGTTTGAATAAAAGAAAAAAAAATTGAAAAAGAAAATTTGAACATTGGTTTTTAACTTTACAGTATTTTTTTTCTATGGTATTTGGACGGGACAACGTCTGACAGGTTAGCTAATGAAAAAAAAACCTTGTCCTTCATTACATACCTGCAACAGTCTTCTGTCCCCCTCTTTCCAACATCATGGTCACCCTACATGCATTAGTCGGCTTGTATTTTTCAGCACGTTATTATTTACGGTCCTATTGAATGAGGCGTTAGTCGCGGTTGTTTGCTGGTTGCCGGTATGTTTAGTTTACTATGTTTAAGCAAATACTAAGATGTCTAAGTCGAAACGTCAAATCAAACATAATTCTCCAGGAATATAATCTGAACGGTGGCAGCCCTGTTCGAAGTGAATACATACATTGGGGTAGGCAGAGATAGACTGCCACTTCATCCACATTTATCAAACGACTCATGCATTCTCGCCGGTTTTGGGTACTCTTGATCTGATATTTCTTCAATACATCGCCGACTATTTAAGTATGTCTATCAGTTTAGTACCCATACTCGTAGTACAGGCTAGGGGTGTCCACTTAGAAAATACATCGATGTTTTTTTTCGATGCAATACATCGAGACTGTACATCGATGTTTTCCGATATATCGGATAGAAACATCGATGTTTTTTCAACATCGAGTATTTTTACCTGTTACTAACAAAAAAAATACTTTTCATGCAAACCCGCGTTGATTCAATTCTTTATTTTTTTCTCTCATTGCTTTATTTTTTAAATTAAACTGTTGTTAATTAAAAAAATAAAGCAATGAGAGAACATTCTTTATTTTTATTAGAAAAAGTACAAACAAAATACAATACATATAATACAATACACTGTTTATTTATCTTCTTGGTTGTCGACAGTAAAATGATAGTAACTTTTACCAAAGACTTTATTGTGACTTCTTGAGGCAATACAAAAATGTCCATTCCACGCAAAGAGATTAAAATATAGGTAATAGGACATAGAGGGGGCATTGGGAATATTTTCATACAAAAAGTTTAAGCATGTTTGAAGCTCAAGCGTCATGTCAGTTAGAATGAACGCGAGCTGTCATTCGGTCGAAATTGTACTAGACTTATTCCACTTGGAATAACTTTTCGGCTTCAAATTTTCCTCGCTTTGTCCCCTCTATGCCCTATTATATTTTAATCTCTTTGATTCCACGCATTTTATCGAATTTCCCTTATTCGATGTTTTATGAAAATACATCGATACATCGAGTAAATCAATACCTTTTCAATACATCGGATTGATTCGATGTATCGTATTGTAAACATCGAGTGAATTCGATGCATCGATGTTTATCGAATATCCCTAGTACAGGCCCTGCCTAGTTTGGGACTAAAAAACCGTGTGTGAATTATCTGCCTGAATTTATTATTTATTATTTGGTCGATGTAAGTACGACTAGATCGTAGTCTGCCGACTCGCCTATTCACAACATCCTTGTGGAATAGTCTCGTTAGTGTCTTTCTTTCGTGTTTTGGTCCTTCTCAAACTTTTTTTTTAAGATTACATCGTAGTTCTAAATGTAGCTCCCCAGAATCACACATTCACTATCTAAATTACATACTCTTATTTATTCTGTAACAAATATAACATAATATAACGCAAACTGATTTAAACATAATAGGGCATAGAGGCGTTGTTAATATTTTCATATAAAAAAAATTATCTCAAGCGACATGTCAGTTAGTATGAACGAGCTGTCATTTGGTCGAATCAGTACTAGACTTTAACTATGATATCTTTTGGCTTCAGATTTTCCTCGCTTTGTCCCCTCTATGTGTTTTTATATTTTAATCTCTTTGGTATAACGGTAGATAATAGATAATTCTCCGGCAGACGAATTTCCCGTCGTTGCCCTGGAGACCGAATCCCTGAATAAAACATAGTGTGTGTCACGACACTCGCGACACAACTACTACAAGATTGCACGATCTGTCGACAGCACGGAATGGTAGTTTTATTTCAAAGTATTGACCGCTTTTAAAACTGGATGTCACCGACAAAACTGGATGAAACCGATTTTAACTTATATGGTTTTATCATGGATGCCATTGCCAGAAGTGGACCAAATTGACCACACGAGAAGCACCAGCTTTCAAATACAAAAAAAATCATCAAAATCGGTTCACCCAGCCAAAAGTTCTGACGTTACAAATATTAAAAACCCCTAAACGTGAGACGTGGTGAGCCCATCGCTAGACCACGGTGCTGTTACACATGCTTCAGAATTCATTCTAGAGCTAGAGGGTTTCTTTACCGTCGAGCTAGTAATAAACAGCCCTACCATAATTTGAACCCTATAGCCTCACGCATTTGAGGCCGTTTCACTAACCACTAACCTATCAGTAGCATTAATAATATAATATACCTATACTTGTTTATTAATTATTTTACATCTAACATTGTAATACAAAAGAAACAAGGGGCTGAAATGATAGAAGGAAGTCACAAAAAACGTTGGCCGACCTTAATGCGAGTTCTCCTGTTCAAAGACGACTTTGAACAGGCGGGGACGGGCGCACTGAATAAAATATCCGACTTGTCGCAACATGTCACCTGACAGCTGATGGGAACGACCTGGGAATTGCTGGGAAATAAGGACTTTTTCCTGGACGCTGTAGCGTGTATACTCGTATATGTATGAACATGCTATAAGAATTGTATTTTCATTCATTGTGTCACTTGCCGCATTATTATTATATTATGGACTAGCGGTTCTGCGCGGATTCACTCGCGTAGTTCCCGTTCCCGTGGGAATACGGGAATAAAATATCTATGTAATTTATTATTTATATTATCTATGTTACTCAGGGATCTTCTAGATTTCCATTGAAGAAAGAATTTTTTAAATTGGTTTAGTAGTTTTTGAGTTTATTCGTAACAAACATACAAAAATTAAAATCTTTTTTCTTTATAATATTAGTATAGACTAAGGACTTACTTACGGTCTTGTATAGGTATATGCACTTATCTTCTACCTAACATTACTGGATGTAAAAGAAAAAGTTTAAACATCACCCTCCGTCGGGCGCAGTTGGGTAAAAAATTTACCTGCTACTAAAAATTTACTCCTGAGCTGAAAATAAATCTAACGCTTGCACTTCAAAATACTATAAACACCTCAGGCTACAGTCAGCGCCAACAAGTATAGCCAAAACTAAATTTTGCTACGAAATTTGCGCTAGAAACTCAGAGAAGCGTGAATTATTTAACCAATTTTTAAATATCCCCCTCTTAGCGGTCTCCTAAATTAGGAGCGGCATGTTCCCATAACTTACAATTTTTACGGACACCGGCGGACCAAATCCTTTCCATTTCCACCGAATGGGTTCTCTCGGCGTAGTGACCATATTTCCCAATTTTCCGGGACTTTCCTATAAAAGAACGTCTACAATTATTTAAACAGCTTCTTTCGGCGGTTTCGTTGTAAATATTAAAACGCAGTCTATGTCACTGTGGAATAATGTAGTCAGCATTATTTTCGAAGATTATCTTCCACAACGATAATTAAACAGCTTAAACCTTATTAGCCAAGGTGTAGAGTATCGGATAAAATAAAACGAAATTATATGACTTACCGATTTTGCCAGATTTGGTAACTACATACATACAATATGTAACAGAATAAGCGCAATTCCTGAAATTAGTTTGTTCAGTATCGACTACTTAATCGATTTCAGCTATTTTTAATATATGTTAAATTTTTCTGAAAAATGAATTACCTAGCGTAGCTGAATTTAGTGCTTTCTATTTAAATCGTGCTCTTATTGATCGATATTTAAGAAAATTGGTTAGACAAAACTAAAGGTCGATCGCCTCATATATTTTTTTTATATTAATATACCTACTAATTGAGGTGTATGAGGAATTGCGCTTTTTTCTGTTACGCGTTATACAATTACGAAGTTGCTTAGTCACTGGTAAGTGCTTTGCAACTGGCAACGTCAAATGCGAATCACTTTTCTGCAATAGTTCCAGTAAAAAATTGTATACTTAAGTGTATTACCATTAACTTAATGCACACTCTTTTTTCCTAATGTGGAAAGCAGAAAAAACATATTGCCAGGCACACCTCTTGTTTTAAGCTGACCTCTGAGATGTTTGTACCTGACTTTAGTGTCCCAAAGTTGTAACAAAACACAAACGCCGACTCCCCTAATCATGGAATCGATGTGCTATCATTTCTGATTTTAATGATCCGTTTTATCCACGAATTTGCATTTTGATGGGTACCCTAACACGCCCATTTTAAAAATGGCTGCTTTATAAAATCTGCTTGCCAAGGGCTGTCGTGTGTATTTAATATTCATAGGGCTTCCAGCTGTAGGAGGCAGGGAATCTGCGGAATTTATTTATGGGAGGCCACAATTTGTTAAATTAGTTTTTATTTATACTCCCTTTTTCTGAAAATAAAGGCATCTTTTGTAAAGAAAGGCTTTGTTTACAATTTATCTCCCTGTTTCTTGGCGCTTTGGTATGCTTGTACGAAAGCTCATACTCAATTTTAACGTTTTATTTTATAAATCCATATACTTGATCGGTAACGAAAGAACGTTTATGGTTTGTTTCGTTTGTCTCTCTTATATTCTTGTTTATGATTATGTATGTAATTATTTAGGTACCAAAATAACTACCAAAATATTTCTTTTTTTTAATTGATTTTACCGTCCGCTTAATTGTAAATACTAACTATTGATAACTTAAGTACGTCTTTTTTAAAGTGTCGCGTCAATTTTACTTGGTCGCGCCATAAACATGTCGAACACTTATGTCAATGCCATACACTTGTCAGTATATTCAGCTGTCGTTTAGGTACGTTTTTGCAGCAAATATTGACTTTATTTAAAGTACTAATACAATTCTAATTACAATGAAAGAGTAAATAACTCTCGAGTACAGCAGCGACTCGCAATATACAACTGTATTTGCATTAGATAAAGACGACATTTTATTGCTATTGGAAAACTGCTCGAGCTTTTTCTGTTAGGTCTGCACTGACCTTGAGAAAGTTACTTAGCTAACCTCCTTTATTCGCAGACGCTGTATTTCGCATCAGAGAAACTGCTTAAAAATCACCAATGACATCGATAATCCTAGTCAATCCTTAAAATAATCGACAACTATCTTTATAGATAATCCATCGATTAACCAATCATTGCAAAGCACGAATTTCAATTACGAACTGTCAATGGGAACAGGCCGCAGAGTCGATGGGAGAAAACAATTTGCGACAAAAACAAACCTGTTATACGAATACTTAATTAAAACGCAAATTGGAGGCCGCAACCCCTGCAGGGCTGGGGCGTGGGAATGCGGGGGTGGACAACGATAGTCGATAATATCGATAATTCAATATATTTGGGCGAGTCGGTAGAGGGCGACCTAGGCGAACTTACATAGACCAGGGGGTCGATTTTTGAATCTCACCAAGTGACTAATTCTCCCATAGTGATTTCCGAAAGTTCGTATTTTTGAAACTCATCGGTGAGTTACATTTGTCATACCTATGATATCGATTTACGAGTGCCTCTACCCACTCGTAATTGAAATCACCATGCAATTGTTTTTGACAGTTGACGTAGTGCCATCTGCCAAAAGTGCCAAAGTATGGTTTTCGGAAGAATTAGCAGCGGGGCTCGAATGTGATACCTATTTTGTGATTGCGACGATTTAGTGAAAGAGCGTGTGATTTTCAAAAATACCTTTTGGAAAATGGTGACATAAAAGTCATCAGTGATAATTTTAGTCACCGGTGATTTTGATATCACAAGTGAGATTCAAAAATCGCACTCCAGATCGGCGATGTATTGAAGAAAAGCCAGATAAAGAGTATGCATGACACAGTACCGACGAGCATGCATGAGTCGTTTGATGACATATAAATCATTCCTCTTTATAATATTAGTATAGATGTTTTTGATCGACAACTACGACTACGGAACCCCATCACTACCGAAACCCACATTTTGCATAATAAACTCGGGTATTAGCATAAAATCACCCGGGTCGGGTCTACTAGCCTATTTGACTTGCAAAAAGTCGCGTTCTGTCGGCAACGACAATTGCCTGTGATTGGCTATTAGTTTTAATCACGCTTCGGCATAATTTGGTATGCTGTGGCTATGTTATTTGAAAATAGATATAGGTTACTGGCTAATAAACCGTAATAAATTTGAGTAAACGCTAAAGAAAAATGCTAATACGAGTAATTATCGCTATCGCCACTGGACATGATTGTAGCACTTTATGGCATAGATACGTAATATTATACATGGTCATTTTAAATTAAGTGCAAATATTTCAAGGGTAGATTAAATAATGGTAGGGTAGAAAAAACTATTTTTGCATTTATTTTTATTTTTCATACGCTACTTGACTAAATAACATCGATTATTACAAAAATTAAGAAACAAACTAACACGCTCTACGTAAAAAATACACACACACTACCTAATCAAAAATTTGCTCTGGAAATATCAAAATAAATTAATAAAAACCCCGAAAAAAGTGGTGTTTTAGTGCGATAGTGAGAGTGAGGCTCTTTTCAAATCATGTTAATTATTTTTTTTTTAGAAAAAAACTAACGTTTTTTTTCTCTTTACATGTAAATTCTCTTCCTCTCACGTATTTGTACCTATCCTTAAAATATTTGCACTTGATTTAAAATGACCTTATAGGTACCTACATATAACCGTATTTTAAAAGGTCGGCATCACGGTTTCATTAAACCCCTAAGGGTTTAATGAAACCGTGATGCCGACCTTGTAAAATAGCTCGGAAATTGTTACATAATACCAGCAGCTCTACCACCTAAGTTAAATTTGACCCCGTTTTATTTAGCAATGACAGACAATTTAAAAAAAAAACCTTGATCTTTATTCTCTATTCGCGGACTACGCCATTTTGAGTTCCAATTCAAATCGTAACGTCAAATTGAAAGTTAAATTTTAACCAAATGTAATTTGAAGCTGTCGGATAGTCAAATGTCGTTTTAGATGGTAGGCCTGCAGATTCCCAGACGCATAAGAATAGACAATCCTATTGTAGTACATGCATATTGATAATTGATGGTAAGAGGCTCATTTTCAACTAGCATTGCAAGGTATAGGTATAGCCAGACAGACCAGTCCGTTTGGCCGGACATTTGGGTAAAAAGGCCGGACATCCTACATTATTGAAGATTTTTTTTCTCATTATTAATAGGTAAGATATTTTATAACACATTTGCTCGTAAAAGGTGTCTTATTTCACCAATTTCAATATCGTCTTGTATCTCATTACGCCTAAGTGCGGTAAGTGTAAAGTAAAACGCACGTTTTATCAAGATGCTCCATCTTATAACGAACGGTACTTTTTAAAATCTCAGCAAAGAGTTTTTATGTCAAAAAAGTTGTCAACATTTTATGATTAAAAATAACTTTGGGAGATAAAATATAATAAAGAAATATTTTTGTACATAATTATTTAATTTAATTAATTTTGACATTAAATTACAACCAATTAATCTGTAACAAAAACACAAAAATATTAATTTACTTTATTACTAATACTGGCTGTTTTTTGTGCCTTTGCCTAAAAAAAATGCTGATACACGCCGCGCGCTTTTTCTTAACGCTGTATTGTTTTTATTCGTTTACCATAGTCCGAGTTTTATTTTATTTCATCGCAAATGTGTTATAAAACGTCGTATGACATACGTGCGCTTTTATAATTACATCCTCTGCTTACTTGTAGCCCTCGCCTACGGCTCGGGCTAGCAATATCGCCTCGGCTGTAATTTTCAACCTACCGCACTTATATCATAATGTACGATTATTTTATGTAAAATCAAGCTTTTTGATTTATTACCATAAATCTTGTTAGATTCTAATGAAATATGAATAAAATCAAAAACCACATCAGTCTAAGTATCTACTTTATTATTAATCAGTCAAATAAGTTATCAGTCAACATTGTATTCGTTTTTATTTATTTTAATTTTTGCCGGACACGCAATCAAAAAGCCTATGTCCGGACCCTTTCCGGATCCTTTATAGGACGCCTCGCAACGCTATTTCCAACAAATCTATAATCTATCTCAAAAAGATAACAGAAATCGGTAACCATTAAGTTAATGAACATGATATCTATATAAAAAATCTAACCTGAATTCTGAAAACTGAACCTAAGTCTGAGAAATTCAAACATGCCTCAGGCTCTATCGGCTTTGATACCGAGTCAATTGCCATCATCTAGGGCTGTACCGAAAGCTATAATTTACCAATTTTTCCACATCAAACTACCGCTTATTATTTGTAAACGCTGTGTATTAGCCGCAATTAAATACGGGCCAAATAACATGTCGTAAAACGCCTAATAGCTACCTAACCCCATAATTTAGGGGCTAGAAGTTGGTCGCGTGAGCCCCGATTTCGGGCTTGTTAGATACAAAATTTTGGGTTATTTCTTAAAATTTTACGGTTTCGTCAGGCTGTTGAATCATCGTACCTTTGCCTATAAATTATAATAATGTTTGAGGTTGGGCTTGATGGTGGTTATCGCTTGTAGTTTAATATTTGATAAACAATGCTTACAATTAAACAATGCTAATAAGACATGTACCAATGAGTTGAAAAAACTGAGTTTTGTTTATCAAAAATTAAGTTACTGGCCATTTTCAAAATATTGCTTTTAAAAAATCACGTCTTCAAATAAAAGTTGACAATTTTTAGGTATTTGAAGTTATTAATATGAACTGTGTTCTGACTTGTCAAATTATACCTACTATCTAAAGCAAAGATGAAATAGAAGAAAAACAGCTGTCCCAAACAAAACTGTAATATCTACATGACCGAAATATATTATTTATTATTAATATTACGTCTTGAAAAAAGGCCAGGTCAAGAGTACCCTAAACCGAAGAGCGTGTATGAAAGGAATAATGAAAGTGGACGAAGCGAAACAAGTATGTAAAGATCGTAGCAAGTGGAAAGAAGTGGTCTCTGCCTACCCCTACGGGAAAGAGGCGTGATTATATGTATGTATGTATGTATTATTAAAGCAAAATGAGTAGCCAGTAGTTCTCACATTAATTTCCAAAATGTTGCAACGTGACGCCCAAACTGCCAAAGTAACGCCCCCAAACATCCGCTTGTTATTTCAAAAGAACGCCCTATAGAAACTTTCACCAAAAAAAATCAATTGGGTAAACCAGAGCTTGTAATGCAGTGGTCATATTACAGTCACAATGGATACAACTATTATTGTCCGCAAAGGGATTAGCTGTTGAAAAACATGGCAGATGATGCAATGAAGTGAAACAGACACAATTGACAGTTTAGGGTATGATTACATTACGGATGTGACATTGATCGAAACAAAATCGATTATTTAAAATCTATTTTCTTTTGAATTTTTAAAAAATCGATCAATCTTTTAAAAAATAATAGATTATTAAAAATAGATTAGGTAATCGAAAAAAAATACCAATTACCTATTATGAAAAATTATAAATAAACTTTATGACCGTGAACTTACTTCAAATTTCTGTTTGCAAAAATCGGTTATGAAAATTTATTTATTTTAAATAATCGATTATTCTAAGAATCGATTATTACATTTATCAGCAACGTTAAGGGTCAACGTCAATGTGTATGATCAGTGTAAAAAGTCTTTTGATCAATGTG
This sequence comes from Ethmia dodecea, assembly GCA_963855545.1. Lineage (NCBI taxonomy): Eukaryota > Metazoa > Arthropoda > Insecta > Lepidoptera > Depressariidae > Ethmia > Ethmia dodecea. The sequence continues at coordinate 1,151,830 of OY979444.1, forward strand.
AAAGGTCCTACACACTATGCCGCCACCTACATACACAAGATAATTTCCGCCACAACGGTAGAAAATAACTATGCTTACGCTTTATCCCAGAGGGATGAGCACCATTGGAATACTTGGAAACACAACGGTAGAACATTACTATGCTCACGCTTTATCCCACAGGGGTAGGCAGTTGTGGAATACTTCAAAATATAGCGATGGGTTCATCACCTGTCACGTTTATGGGGTCTGTAAAATATAATGGTGAAAAGTGGGTATTTCCAGTAATCCTACTAATATTATAAACGCGAAAGTTTGTGAGTATATGGATGTATGCATGTTTGTTGCTCTTTCACGCAAAAACTACTAAACGGATTTTGATGAGACTTTACAGTTATATAGATTATACATCAGAATAACACATAGGCTATATTTTATCCCCGTATTCCCACGGGAACGGGAACTAAGCCGGTGAAACCGTGGCGTGGGGTGCTGCTAGTATTATTATACTAGCGCTAGTACAATAATACTATTATTATTAATCATATTATTATTAATACTATTATTATTAATAATATATAATAATATTATTATTAATACCATTATTATTATTAATCACCTGCTAGTATATTAATACTAGTATTAATATACTAGCAGGTGACAAGATCGAAATCATATATGAAAATGTATGCAGATATATTTATCTACACTTTAATACTACTACATTTTAAGCTACTAACCAACTAACAAACTATGGACTAAATTAATTGTCTGAAATAAATGTTTTTTATTTTATTTTATTTTTATTTATTTTTTTAATGCTTATTTCATTTGGATCTTGTCACCTGCTCCACAAAAAAGATAATGTATGTAGTTAGTGACGTCTCTTCACACAAAGAGTAGCCACAATCTCAATAGTAAATACTCATAAACACAAAATAAAATCAACAATACGTTACGTGGTATAACTAAGGACCCTGATTTACATTATGCAGATACAGAGCACCTGCAAAAACATTTCGCATCCATTCAAATACACACTAAACACAAAACTTATTGCCATCAAAAACCGTTCTACATGTTGCGTGTCGAAGTACCCTATTCTGCGATCACCCTAATCTGTCATAGTAAAGCGCATTATGTCATTCGATTCCCATATTGTCACATGTCACTGTCCCCGGACATGACAGCTATTCTTCCGCGACCAACTTACATTTGCAGCTGCACAAGTATTTTTTGAGTACAAAGTATTAGGCGGTGTTTTTATTAAACGGCAAAGTTAAGTTGGCGAAGCTAAAAGCTGTGGATAGCTCGTGATGGTCATTTGACTCCCGGTCTCAGGTTACTTGTGTACAAATAGGATTTTCTTGCTACTGTATTTATAAGTCCTTTGTGCAAAAAGGTTTTTGAATGTTACTTCTAGCCGTATTATCGGTAGGATAGTATGCGATCTTTTTAAGATTAACGTCCGGACTAGGAACAAATTTTTATTCATTTTCTCTTTCCAATTATATTGCTGCAATGCAACGAATACTATATTGATAAAGCAATGATAACCGTTCTGAAAATAACTATAATTTTCTAAGGAATAATATGAAACCCAAATTCTTTGAAGGTTTACTATCTATCTCTATTAGAAGTCCGGAAATATACTGGTAAAGTCCTAATATGAATACTACCAAAATGTAACACCTATGCCTCCGGAGATAAGGTGTGAGTATTTATTTATTCATTTATAAAAATAATCCAACTTACAATTATTTTTATTTTACGTTAAATGTTGAGAAAAATACCGAAATAAACAAAATATTTGAATCAATTACAGAACAATCCAGCATAACTTTCTTTTTAATTCGAGAATGTAAATCGTTCACCCAACATGCAACCCCAATTATATTCCTCCATACAAATATGTGACAAAAGAAAACCGACCAACATTTCTGAAGTAGCATTATAATATCAGATGTAGCATGTGGGCAAGATCGGATCTGATAAACAAACAACCGTACAAACTTTTATATACCCACACAAAAACACCCAATCCCTAAAATCATTCGTAATAACCACGCCATAAGGTCGAGGACATTTTATCGCTCAGCCCGTGAATGGGGTGGCATAATAACGTAATCTGTCGAGTACACGTCACAGAGCTGTCAAAAGGTAGCCATTCGCGCGCGTAATTAGCACCCGTCACACGAGTCGCTCGACAATGGTTCACGGAACAATGTCGAGAATGGGACCCCGTAATCCGGTTTTTTATTGGTATGTTTTGTGTTTGGACTACTGTTGCATTTAGATATTGTGAAAGACGTGTATGCTCACGCCTTTATTCGAGAGGAGGTCGGCAAAAGTATTCCATTGGATATACCCACGATTCACCAGATTTTTGGATCCCTCAATGTAACAGGTGGGGTGCCATTACATATGCCTCAGAAACAATACTGTGACCTGCTGGTTTAATCACGGTGTTTTCCTTCACCGTCGAGATAGTGATAATTATATGTCAATGAAATCAAATAAAAATACTTTTTTAAAAGTAGGGACTTAAGGGAATTAAATATAGCCTATGTTACTCAGGGATATTGCAGCTTGTAATTGGGCAAAGAATTTTTAAAATCGCTAAAGTAGTGTTTGAGTTTATTCGTTACAAACATACAAAAATAAAAATCTTTCCTCTTTATACTCGTAATATGAGTGTACCTAGATGTCAGTTTTCGAAAAAAATAATTGGTAGATAAATGCCATCACCAGGATTCGTACTCCAGTCTCATGCATGATAGTCGGGCTCACTAACCACTGCTCTTATAGCGACGGATAAAAACTGACTAATATCTGCCGGATTACCCATCTATCTATCTATATACATAAAATGATAAACTGACTGACTGATTAGTGATGACTGATGTATCAACGCATAGCCTAAACCGCTGGGTCTAGAGACTTGAAATTTTGCACATAGATAGCTTCTACAGTGTAGGCAGCCACTAAGAAAGGATTTTGCTAAATTCAACCACTATGGGGGTGAAATAAACGTGCGGGAAGCCGCGGGTAAAAGCTAGTTTACCATTTATTATAAAGATCCAAAGTATATGCCAATTACATGGAAGATATACGAAGCACCACTAACGATATGCTAAACAGACGTGTATTTACTGACAGACGGACAGACAGACTGTATATATTAACCATAAATCTAATTTATTGACACGCAGCATCCGCACGCCTGCTCAGAATAACAAATGCACTTGCAATGACTTTATTTAAATGCTACTTATATAACATAGAAACTCTAAAGAGTAAAAAACCGACTTCAACGAATTATACTAAAAAAATACAGTCGAATTGAGAACCTCTTCCTTTTTTCAAGTCGGTTAAAAAAAGGGCCAACAAAATCAGTTGGCGTGACATTGAGTTCTTCCATTACAAAGTTAAGCGTTATAATAATATGGTTTTCTCATGGATGCTATTAACTAAATTGAAATGGGACCACACTGGAAGCACCACCTTTCAAATAAAAATATAATCATCAAAATCGGTTCACCCAGTCCAAAGTTCTGAGGTAGCATACATAAATAAATTCCGACATTTTGACATTTTGCGTATCTGACATTTTGCGATGGTTCCAGACGTTCCAGTGGAATTGAGAACATCCTCCTTTTTTGAAGTCGCTTGACAATACCATACCATTTTTCGGAAGGCTATTTCTAAGGTTACTATATGTTCTTCTTATTTCAAGAAACAAAACATCAAACTTCGACTCGATCAGGGCTATTGTCTACGATTTCACCAGTGAAAGTCCCGTTCCCGTGAGAAAATTACAGTCCATGTTACTCCCAGAAAATTAAGCTTTCCATTGGTAAATTTATTTTTAAAATCGGTCTAGCAGGTTTTGAGTTTATTCGTTACAAATATTGGAGTGAAGTGTAGATGTAAATTTCAATAGAATAGGCATAATAAGATTCGTTTTCGAGAGACTCGCTAGGTAGAATAGCATTCCACTTTCGCCTTGCAACTTTGTAACTTACATTTTTAGGGTTCCGTACCCAAAGGGTAAAACGGGACCCTATTACTAAGACTCCGATGTGCATCCGTCTGTCATCTCATCAGGTTGTATCTCATGAACCGTGATAGTTACACAGTTGAAACTTTCACAGATGATGTATTTCTGTTGCCGCTATAACAACAGATACTAAAAAAAAGGATAAAATAAATATGGGGCTTCCATACAACAAACGTGTTTTTGCCTTTTTTATAGACAACTAGCGACCCGCCCCGGCTTCGCACGGGTGCAATGCTGAATTTTCTTTGCTATAAACCTTGCGGAGCCCTAGACCTTTCCAACGAATGCAAAACCATGGAAATCGGTTCGTCAGTTCTGGAGTTAAATCGTCAGGAAGGAAAACCCGACTTATTTTTATATAGTAGATGGTACGGAACTCTCCGACTCGCACTTGGCCGGTTTTTTATGTTCCCTGACAAGCAGAGTATCTAGTAGCTTAATTGATGAGTAGGTGGTGTAATTAGCCAATTGCAGGAAAAGAAAATTGTAGAGTATTGTCTCTGGCTATCATTAAAAGTCAATTAAGCAGCCAGTAGCGACAGACGTCAAAGTTTCTTTTTAATTGTATAATTTCAGTGTAATTATCGGTGTGAGTGCTGAACAAAGTAGCAGTTGGTTTTATAGAGCTGATTGAATATCTTAGATAGATAATAAAATATAACAATAACCCATATATGGACCATGTGTGCGGAAAGACTATTAGCTCAACAATTTGATGTTACGGGTTGTTGATAATGATATTGACCTACTGTTAAAAACCGCATCTAATTTGGAACATAAATTATTTTGGCTTCTATTGATGTTAAATAAAAAGACCCTTAATACGTATTACCTAAGTTTTCTTCAATATCTTATGGTAACAATTTTCTTATATTTATAGATTTCATTACCTATGATTTTAAAAGGGATATTTGAGCAGTGATAGCCCTTACGGTTAAAGAGTCGGCCGAAAATCAGTGACAGACCCGGTCCGGCGATGGGCTCACCACCTATCACGTTTAGGGGTCCAATGTATCTTGTGAAATGTGTGTATATCCAGTAATGGAATACCTCTGCCTACCCCCTGGGGGATGAAAGGCGTGAGACTATAATAATAATGTATCTATAAATTTATTTATGATTTTAAAAGGGTATTTATCTCTTTGGATGTCCAAAAACTCCGATACTGCAAAAACTGACATATGTTCATTTCATCCACTTATATAATTACAATCGCTATTGATTTGTACTTTTAATGACAAAATCAATACCCAATTGTAGGTAATGACAAGTTCAGACGGCCTCGTCTTCAACTTCTAATGACAGGCAAATTGTTGCGATTATATTTCAATTAAAGTCTGACAACAGTCAATTTGAACAATACCTTTGTGAATATTAGAGCAGTACGAATGGAATACTACCCTGTAATTTCCATTAAATATACAATGACATATTTAAATCTAGTTTGTGTAAGTATCATTGTAATATTTATTAGTTTCATCGCGATAATAATTAAGGGATTAAAAATTTGTGTTCAATTTATAAAAAAGAGTAGTTCTGAATACATTCACTAGGCTAAGTTATGCACAGTCATACACGCATACCATAATATATTGTAAAGCTATCTTAAAGAAAAATAAACATCTTAAAGCTAAAAAAAATAATTTCAGATGTAGAGGAAAGTCACCGAGTGAGGAAAGTAAATAAAAAATTGTATCCCTTATTAAAACGTCATGTAACAACATCAATAAGTAAAATTGCTAAAACAATTGAGCTAGGCGCTTAGTTTCTTGTTACTTTAAAACTTAAGATATTCATACATCCCTATTCAAAATCCTACTAATATTGTAAATGTAAAAGTGGGTATGTGTAGATGTTTCTTACTAAATCACGCAAATTCTGATTACGGGATTTGGATGAAGCACACAGATAATTTATAGCCTATAGATGAACACATACTTATAGGCTACTTTTAATAATATTATAAACGCATAACATGTCAATGAAAGTTGTAGTATTATTTACTACTCACGGTTACCTTTGCTCTCCCATTTTCTTGACATCATCTCATATGTCTATCGACGCATTTCTCTTAATATCATTCCTTTTCGCTGCATTCATTTCTGTAGATCCCTGAAACCTGTTAACGTTATAAAAACACATCTTCACTGCGCTACCACATCGTATCTTCACATTACAAGAACCTTTATAAATCGGTCTTGGCTCCAATTACTTACAGCGCAGTTTTCACGTGTTCACTATACTCCTAGAACTTGGGGCTTCGAGCGCACAGATGCGCGTTACTTTTTCCTATTCCAATTCACTATTATTTCTTGATTTTTTGAATTGGTTTGCTGTTTATTTTGCTAAAAAGGTAATTTTGACACTTCTGACATTGTTGTTTATAACGGTTGTTATGGCAATTTCTTTCTCATTTTATTAGTGGCCTGATGTTTCGTATGTGATCTTTCGCTAAATTGTGAATTTTGGGCTGGCCATTCGTAAAAAAAATACTTCTAAATTCAAAATTACGATTCCTCTGCCAAAATTCTATAAAAGGCAGAGGATTCGGAAGACCAAATCAAGTCTTACTCCAGCTTTCATAAAAGAAAGTTCTAATTAAAGGCCTTATCCCGGGGTCGAGCGACCCCGGGACCCTGCAGTGCCTCCCTCTAAAAATCTTCACCGTGTGTGAGTCCCTCATTGTGTGAGTCATCTTGGTTCTCGTGTGTCCTCCCGCCTGGCCGTTGCCAGACGCTCGCAGGCCCCTCCGCCTTGCCAGTGCCAGACGCACGCAGGCCCCTCCGCCTTGCCAGTGCCAGACGCACGCAGGCCCCTCCGCCTTGCCGTTGCCAGGCGCACGCAGGCCCCTTCGCCTTGCCGTTGCCAGGCGCACGCAGGCCCCTTCGCCTTGCCGTTGCCAGGCGCACGCAGGCCCCTCCGCCTTGCCGTTGGCAGGCGCACGCAGGTCCCTCTGCCTTGCTGCGTACCCCTGCCGTGACTACATCGAGCCTCACTACATCTGGCCTGATTACATCGAGCTGTGCGGCCTTCAAGCGCGCAGCTCCTTCACCCCTGCCGTGCTGACGTCGTGCCCCTATTCTCCGCATCCATCCGTCATCAACTCCACTGACACATACCGCTTACCACGCATCACACGCCCATACACCCACTTCACAAATTCCCTTTTTTTAAAAACTGATGTAAATAGTGTTTTTTATTATTTATCGAAATATAAAAATATCCTCATTCTTCATATTTTCTTTTTTTTTTTTGTTCTCTTAAAATTGTCGCTTCACGACAAAGTATCTATTTGTAACGTTTTAACGGCTGAAATCTAGAAGAAGCTGCTTGCATTAAGAGAAAGGACTACCTACCCATTTATAATTTCATCCCGAAACTTACACAAAGTCTCTGAAAAACCCTAGCTGTACCTATAGTAAAGCAAATAGTTGTATTATTGTATTATTTACCGCCAAAGTCAAGTCTAGACAGCCGATATGTCTCTAAAGGTGCGAAAAGTAACTAACCCGTTGGATTTACGGAGACAGGCTGGGTCGCAGGCAGAGCGTTTCATCAGGTAATAAAACATGCCGGGTTACTTGCGGGTGAAATATGGGGTCGGTCAGGCCAGGGCGCGGGGGCGCTACGGGCGAGCGGGGGCGCCATTCATCACGCCAAGACACGGATTACTCTTACATCGACTTTGGCGTGTTAATGCCCAACTTTTGTGTATTCGCGCGTTATTGCAGATTTGTTTTTCTCAGGCGCTTCTGTGTCATTATTTATTTATTGGGGTTAGTGTTATGTCTGTAATCAATCTATTTGTCTGTCATTAATAAAGATATTCTGATAAATACACGGATAGTAATAAGGTTTAATAGGGTTCCTTTTGGACGCAATTAGCATTTCTTTAGTGTATCTTGGACTACTTACCTAATTATACGGGATTTACTTCATGATACAAGTAAAACCCGTAAATGGTAATCTTTTATCCCATTTTTGCAACCTTACCTTCTGCAAGCTTACTGAATAAACAAAAAAATCATATTATGTAAATTTTAGCTTTCATAAATAAATAATAATAGTAATAAAAGCACCCCTTACAATTATTTCTGAACTTTATTTAGATGTAAGTAATTCACTTTTAGGCAATCCGGAACTAAATGCATTGCTGGTTGTCCAATTTTTTAAAAACTAAACAAACTGACTGAAATAAGTTCTCCAAAAATCCCCTCAATAAAAACAGCGGGCAAACAGTTAGCCCCAGGCGCCCGCTCAAAAAGGGAGGCCGAGTGCGAAGTGTCAAGTGGGGAATGAATTTGTCAACTTGTGATTCTTCGTAGTCCACCCCGCAATATATCACCCGGGGCAGGATGGCGCGGCACCACATTTGGGGAACTTTACAATTTTTTTTTGTTACATATTTATAGAAAATAGTACGAACAAATAGATTAAAATATTAAAATATAATAGGGCATAGAGAAGGAAAATTGGAATCTAAGACAGAAGCAGACTTGTAGTCAATAACTTTCCGTATATATAAGTTACTCTATCTCAATAACAACCAAAAACATAAAGCCCGTCAAGTATAAAAAAAGAAAATATTAAAATAGACAATATAAAAAGGTTGCATGTCGGCCAGTCGCCAACAGGTATAATGTTTTACCGAGTTATGGGGCGACAAAGGTCTGTATGATATTTTTCAAGTTGGAGTTATTTGAAGCATGTCATGAAAACGGATAAATGTGAACTGTCACCGAACCCGTGCTATGTGAAATAGACTATAATGTGATATATTTTCTGATACAGAATTAACTGAAGTGCACTAAGGTACTATAGCTTTTATTACATTGAGAAGTTTATTTCCATATAAATGCCGAAGCCATGGATGTGCAATGACTTTGTAGCGACACAACATAGAACGCGCCAAAGAATGCCGAGTTACAAGAACGCGCCAATAGACGGCCGAGTTCTAAGCCGCGCTATCGGAGTTTTCTAATGAGTTTGTATAAATACAACTGTCCAACATCAACCGTTGGACCGCGGTCACTAGGCACGATCACCTCGCCTGGCGGAAGATCTTCCCTTTTCACGATGGAGGAGCATTCCACATCCGCTCCTCCATAACTTTCAATAAGTGGACTTACCTATAAGACATTGAGGTCGCGCGTGCTCTATTATTTTACTTGTAAACATTTCGTTCACACTAATTACAATAACTTTTACAGTATTTATTAATTTTGACGAAGTTTTACATAGTTACCACCTAAAAGCGCCACCGCTGTCACCATGTAGTAAAAGACACAAGTTGGTTGAACACTGAGTTATTTTTTTACTAGCGGTTCTGCGCGGTTTCATCTACGTAGTTCCCGTCGGAATACGGGAATGAAATATAGTCTAAATTACTCAAGGATATTCTAGCTTTCCAATTATGAAAGAAGTTTTAAAATCGGTTCATTAGTTTCTGAGATTATTCGTAACAAACATACAAAAATACGAATCTTTTCTCTCTATAATATTATTAAGTATAGAAGTCACCCGCATTAACAAACATGACATAGGTAGTACATATAGGTACCCTCATATACTACAAAATAAAAACATTTTAACTTTGAATTTGACTTGCACATATAAAAGGGCACAAGGTCAACAATATCGGCGTGTGCCGAACTCTTGAACCGCGTCGTACCCCCAGAGGCGCGTCCGAGAGATTTATCGCGTGATGAACAACTTCCTTCATAAAACACGCCAGACACGGGCCGTTGCTCTACGCGCCTTTATATTTATATTATCACCATGTTTGTACTGACAATATGTCAGTGCAGCACCAGCGTGGACATTTCTTATAACTACCTGTATCCTCTGGTGATAACCTTAAAGAGCAGTGATAGCCTTACGGTCAAAAAGCCGGCCGAATATCAATGAGGCTCGGGTTCGAATCCTGGCATGTACCAATGAGTTTTTCATAAACTTACGTACATATTTATCACTAGCTCGACGGTAAAGGAAAACATCGTGAGGAAACCCGCAGGTCTCAGAATTAATTCTGAGACATGTGTAAATAGACCCGGTCCGGCGATGGGCTCACGTTTAGGGGTCCAATATATCTCGTGAAATGTAGGTATATCCAGTAATGGAATACCTCTGCCTACCCCCTATAAAAGACGTGAGATTATTTACTTTTTTTTTATCCTCTAGTGGAGATTAACTAACTATGACTGTATAATCATAGTTTGAAAAATTCTGACACTTAGGTGGCTACTAGCCTAACAATATCTGCGGTGGAGGAAAGACCCTTAGCTCAGCAGTGGGCTGTTACGGGTTGGTGATGATATTACATGGTGGCGATACACCGAAATGTTACAAGTCAATCATCACCTTATGGTAAAGGACAATTCATAAGTGATTTGTAATTGTAACTCCCGTGGCCATGATTATTGTCTGTATTCCGCGGCGTTGAAAGAAAACTAGCATGCATTAATATCTCGAGTAAAAGAGCGCGGATTAAATAATATATTTATGAAGTACCGGAAAACCTGGATGGATAGTTTGGAAGACCTGTATGTCTGATGATAAAGATTTAGGATTCTGTTAATTTTAGTACTTAAAATAAATTGTGGGACACAATTCACACACGGTTATTTAGTCCCAAACTAGGCAGGGCCTGTACTATGGGTACTAAACAACTGATAAACTGACTTAAATAAATGTTAAACGACCAGACACGAAGCCAACAGATATGTTCGTCCCCGAGCGGGGATCGAACCCGCGACCTCCGACTCAGAAGGCAAGGCCAACTGAACCAACAGGCCCGTCATTATAGATGTAGGAATAGGTAATTTCCGAAACCTCTGTGTCACTTGTTGCATTATCTTTGTTGGTGTACGTTAAAGATGTTACTTAGGTACCTACTTATTTACATTTTATACCCACTTTTTTTTTTATGATAAAAAAGGGGGCAAACGAGCAGACGGGTCACGTGATGGTAAGTGACGTCCGTCGCCCATGGACACCTGCAACTCAAGAGTCACAAGTGCGTTGCCGACCTTTGAGGTGGAAGTAGGGGAGGGGAAGGGAGGGGGGGATTGGGGCCTCCGGTTACCTCACTCACTCAACGAAACGCAATGCCTTGCTTTACGCTGGTTTTCTGTGAGGCCGTGGTATCACTCCGGTCGAGCCGGCCCAAGCGTGCCGAAACATGGTTCTCCCACGTCAAGACTAAGACAATTTAATATTATTACAAGGACTGTATAAAAACAGTTTAAAATCCTACCAAAAACCATCAGGAGTAATCTGGCAGTCACAGTCATTTCCTCGTGTAAAATTTATCGTCGGAAAGCACAGCATTTTCTGGGAGATCACATTTTTTTCCGGAGGTCATAAATTCTGACTCGACAGCTGGGCAGGACCGAAGTTAGGTCACTTCGGACTTGATAGCTTTATGGGCAGATGAAGTTAATCAGAATATACACCAAAGATAATACAACGCGTAACAGAAACAGCGCAATTCCTTATACACCCCAATTAGTATATTAACATAAACAAAATATGATGCAATCGAACTTTAGTTGTGTCTAACCAATTTTCTTAAATATCGATCAATAAAATAAATAAATAATCTCACGCCTTTCATCCCCGAGGGGGTAGGCAGAGGTATTCCATTACTGGATATACCCACATTTCACGAGATACATTGGACCCCTAAACGTGATAGGTGGTGAGCCCATCGCCGGATCGGGTCTTTTTGCACATGTTTCAGAATTAATTCTGAGACCTGCGGGTTTCCTCACGATGTTTTCCTTCACCGTCGAGCTAGTGATAAATATGTATGATCAATAATAGCACGATTTCCATACATAGCACTGAATTCAGCTATGCTAATTTATTTTTCGGGAAAATATAACACATATTACTGAACAAACTAATTTCAGGAATTGCAGTAAGCTATATTAATGTAAAGTTTCGTACAAATCCATCCAGTAGACTTTCCTGAAAGTGTAACAGACATTCATCAAGCCTCATAAACTTTCGCGTTTAGTAGGATTTTGTTAATGAAAGTCGTTAAGCCATGTCAGATACCCTTGGGTGGCTTGAAAAATTCTGACTGTTAAGTGGCCACTAGCTAAGTGGTCGAGTTATAGGTACCTACCTGAAAAGCGGGACTGAGCCGTGTCCCTGTGTGTTCCTCTATGCGGTCCTGTGGCCAGGGGTTTCCTGGTACGACAAGGGGGTAATATGCGGGGCGGACGCGTCATCTGTCACCGAAGAATCACCTCGCCGACAAATTCATTCTTTCCCTGATGATGATGGATGGCCTTTCACGGGTCGGGTTTATCCTGAGGCGGACATTTACAGAAGACTTACTTAAGAGCTTTGCCGTGACCAAAGAAATAAAAGCTGGTAAATTTGTTAAGCTACCTACAACTTTCTAAAAAATAAAGAAGTTGATAGATTTCATGCGAACATGCAACCCTTAAATAAAGTTCGTTATGTATTTCGAAACAAACGTAAATATACCAGAAATATAGAGATAAATATAGCTGAAAAACACGGCTAAGGCCCAGTAAATTGTACTTGTATTAGTAACTCTAATTCACTTTATCTACATCTACACTCATATTATAAAGAGAAAAGATTGTTCATCTCTCGGGGCGGAAAGCGGCAAATTTCGGCCCGCCGCGCTAAACAAAGTTGCCGCTTTCAGCCTCCGTCGATAAGAAAAAAGTATACACAACTCGGGAAGTAAATAAGAAAGCCTCATCACAAGTTTGTAGACCTTAGCTTCGCCTCGGTCGACAATTACATGCATGTGATCTGAGACATTTCTTATTTTACTTCCCTATGTGTGTAATATACTATTTTTAACCGACTTCAAAAAGGAGGAGGTTATTAATTCGTCTGTATTTTATTGTTTCTTACCTCAGAACTTTTGATTGGGTGGACCGATTTGGATGATTCTTTTTTTATTTGAAAGCTGGTGCTTCCAGATTGGTCCCATTTCAATCTCGTCCAGTTCTGACAACGGAATCCATGAGAAAACCATTTATGTTGAAGATTGAAGTCGGTTTTTTTTACACTTTATAAAAAATGCTTTTTGTATGTTTGTAACGAATAAGCTAAAAACAACATAGCTTTATTTTATTTCCGTATTCCCACGGGAACGGGAACTACGCGGGTGAAACTAAACTAAATGCCGTATAAAGGAAGCTAGTACAAACAGAGCCAAGTGCGCTGACAGGCGCCGGCAAAGGCAATAAGTTTCGCTGAGACACACGGACATACATAAGCCGGACAGGTAACTAGCTGCCGGCGAGACATGTTAAATACGCTAGATTTATGCAGAGTGAGCTAATGTACTGAGCTACGCAGTAAAAAAAAGGATTTTACTGTGTCTCAAAAAAAAGTACGTAGGTTAATTTAATGATTTAAAAATATTGAAGACAACATCACCAATAAGAGTGAGTCTCTAAAGGATCTGCACTCTGCGGCCCTACTGTCTAAGACAATACTTGAATATCCGACAGAATCAACAGGCTTTTGGTCATTTAAATTGAGAATAAAAAATAAAAAAACTATTGTTAATGAAAATAAAACTTCTTTATTTCTATCCACACAGTACATTCACTTATTTAAAGGAGTTACAATTATTAAGATGACTGCAGGTGAACATGAGTGAAGACAGGAGCCCAAACTAGGTAGATCCTGTGTCTTGGGAAGGATCCCAAGACACAGGATCTACCTAGTTTGGGCTCCTGTCTTCACTCACCGATATTCTGTTGGAGTAAGACCAGGAGGTCTTACTCCAACAGAATATCGGTGAGGTATATTATTAGAATAATTATTTATTTGAGAAAGTATGAGATATAATAAATGATACCTATTAATTATTTATCCCGAAATTAGTCTTACGTATGTACCTAAGCGTCACTGCTATTATGTATCTCCTTACCTGTTATTATGTAATAAGTACCGAGTATAGATTGTTTTGTTATGTTGGCATATTATGTTGTTATGTTGGCATTAACGAGTAATTTTTCATAAAGCAAATGGCTGTTTATTTTTCTAAGATTTGATTTAATTTATTACGTAGTAGGGCTGCTATCCATAAAAAAACTGCAGCCAGTTTCTGAAGAGTCTTTCCTTTATGGTGGACATTTCTTTCTTTCTTATCTGTAAATATTGCATTGTTTATTGTGCAAATAAAAGTTATCATCAAACTCGATTGTCTATAAACCCCACAACCACAAACCGTATCCATCACCATCTATCAGCCGCAGTATGCCAGCTAATCTCCTCTCCTACTCGCCGCCCGTAAATCAGAGCGAGACGACGTTTTTACGAGCTCTTAATCAAGAAATATACGATTGCACCGGCCGATTAAGAGTGCGCGATTTAACCCCGCGTTAATGCAGTTGTTCTTGTGATATATAGCCTTTGTTAGAGGCCCTACATTTAAATTAATCCTTGGTTTTCGTGTTTCGAGGGTTGTGCAATTTGCTTTTATCTCTTTAGGGTTAATAGGGGAATGAGTAATTTTCTTTAAGAGTTTTATAATATAGGTCTTGATAAAAATATAAATTGATTTGTTACAGCTATTTTAAATGCCGTCTACTGCCATTGGTAAGATAGATTTTTTTATTTATATTAAATAAGTGGAAAAATACCAAAAAAAAGCCATCTGATGGTTATGGTCATCGTCGTTCAGGGGCATAACACTAAATAAAAATTGCCGATAATTTGAATTACTAAAAAAACTATTGAAGCGGTAACACTACACAGACTTGTCTACTACAATTTTCTTGCTTTTTGCCATTTTGGCGGTTCGCGCCTGTCTGCTCTTATTACTAACCCCTATCTATGTAGCGACACTAGGTTACATAGAACGCGCCACTAGACGGCCGAGTTTTAAACCGCGCTATCGAAGTTTTCTAATGAGTTTGTATAAATACAACTGTCCAACATAAACCGTTGGACGGTCCCCAGACACGATCACCTCACCTGGCAGAAAATCTTCCCTTTCCACGATGGAGGAGCATTGCACCTCCGCTTCTCCATAATAAACACTAGTACATTAGATCCTTGCACTACCATCCTTCACACGATCCATGGAACTTTAATTTAGGTTTTCTCACTTCTGGTAACTTAATAATAATAATAATCTCACGCCTTTCATCCCCGGAGGGGCAGGCAGAGGTGTTCCATTACTGCATATACCCACATTTCACGAGATACATTGGACCCCTAAACGTGATAGGTATATAGCCCATCGCCGGACCGGGTCTATTTACACATGTCTCATGTGTCCGGTAACTTGTATTTCTTCATACAAGATTAATACTATTATTGTTACAACTTGTAAGACAGACATAATTGGAGTTTTGAGAAGAGAGTTGAGAAGTAATTGTTTGTTGTAGGCAACTAACAATTCGCAACTCCTCTCTCACTGTGGCTACACCTATACTTGATATGTAGTTACCTACTTATTTATATTCATAATTTTTATAGTATTTGCAATCAGCAGTTCCCTGTTATAGACGTTACACATAAAATTGAATTTCCTATACGAACGGTAAAACTGTTCTCTCGGACTTGGCGAATCACAACAGCGTTCAGCCAGGCTCCGACAGTCAAAACTTATAAATTCTGTTGAGTAAATTAATTAATCCTTTCAGTATCCAATCACACTTACCTTTTAAGTGTTGCCAGGATGATAAACGGAGGCACTCGCAATATTTTACGAGCTCGCCATCACCGCGTACCCCGCCGGGCGCAAGTTTCGCACAATGAAATATGCACGCGAGTTCCGCTGAATTACTTATCTTTGTTCGTGGGAGTTTTGAAATATGGCCCGAAAAGAGTGGTGGTGTAGTCTGCTACAAAAATTGTGGATATACCTGTAAAAGAGCTTCTTACTTGTCGTGTCTTACAGCTATTGTGAATGCAAAATGTGAGGATGGATGGTTGAATGATGATAATGGATTTTGATGAAACTTTACAGATCAGGCTGTCACTTTCAGATTAAAAAGTTGGTCTATTTTCTCAAGAAACAAGCGATGAGCCTGAAACATTGCAACAAGATCATTTCTTTGGTTTAGCGATGAAAAGGTAACAAACAGAAACAACTACTTTCGCATTAGTGGAAATGTGTGGATTTCCTACATATTTCTAACCATATCGCGTCGCTTCGCTTGGTTGCAATGTGTTTTATATACAGGATGTTCGGGAAAAGCTTCCGATTCTTACAGTTAATTTAGAAAAATAAAATTATTGTTTCGTCTCACTGCTTGTACCTATATGATGATAAATGTAATAAAAAATGAAATATTTTTTTACCATTTTTTTTAATCGTGTCAAGAATCACCAGCCTAATTACCTGTCTTCGTTTTCCTCAGTGATTTCATAACACTCTGTATAGGTACAACTGTCCCGCGTAAATCGCTCTTTCTATTAGTGAAAACTTTATCAAAATCCGTTGCGTGTTTTAGAAGAAGTAAGAAGTAAAACAGACGGAGGCAGATAGACTTTGGTTTATACAATCCTATTTGAGAAGTGATAAAAACTGACCCGACTTTGAACAATCTCATCAGAAAAAGAACAAACCAAACTCAGCGGAAAGATATAAACACTTCCCAAAGTAATAGGCTTTTCGGTCCTAATATTTCTCTCTTCATCACCATACAAATGATTTAGGACAGTCGAGCAACGCCTTCCGCGAATTCACAGCTAATAAAGCAGATAACGCCTCTATATTTTACATTGTGGGTGCCATAAAGAATCTCGCCGGCAAATCGGTTGAAATGAGCCATTCGGACGTGGTAAGTGCCACAATTTATACAGATTCCTCACTTACATTTTATATTAGTGGCGGTTGAGGGGGGAGAGCCTAGCGAGTGAAAGCGGATCAATATCATTCATTGTATAAATAAATAATTTCACGCCTTTTATCCCCGAGGGGGTAGGCAGAGATATTCCATTTCGAAAATACCCACTTTTCACGAGAATATTCGAACCCTAAACGTTATAGGTGGTGAGCCAATCGCCGGACTGGATCTTTTACACATGCCTCAGAATTGCTCTGAGACCTGCGGGTTTCCTCACGATGTTTTCCTTCACCGTCGAGCTAGTGATAAATATGTAGATATTATACGTAAGTAAAACTCATTGGTACATACCAGGATTCGACCCCGAGCCTCACTGATTTTCATCATGTGTAGCAGGCTCTATCACTGTTCCTTATGATATCAGTGTTCCACTGATTATTATGCACCTAATTCCATCGAGATGGCCTGAAACTGAAGTGACCTATACGTAATTATAAATCCGACACTGTATATACGCTATCATAATAAGATAAATACATAAAACTCGCTACCGCCTATGGCTCACGCCAACACATTAGTTACAATATTTCACGGAGAGCAGACATTTTTATAGGTATTTAGCGAAAACGTCGCTTCTACAGGCCAATTTGCAAGTTGTTCGCGTGCCCACTAAATTACCGGGATGTTTGTTGGTTTATTACTGGGTGTTGGGGGCGATGACGTCATTACTTTGTTGCCCTACTCTAGAACCTTTCATCGGGCATAGACTAGCGGCTTTGTAAAACCTAAACGTCAGATAGATTGAGTTGTCATGCACGCGTATACAATATGTAACAGAATAAGCGCAATTCCTGAAATTAATTTGTTCAGTATCGACTACTCATTCTATTTCAGCTATCTTCTATAGATCTATCAGATATCTATACATATAATAAAACTCTAAAAGGCCGTGTCTGTACATTAAATATTTTTTGAAATTTTTAACGGTATTGTATATAGTTATCGATATAGATACCGAAACACCAATTTTTGGAATTTTTGTCTGTCTGTCTGTCTGTCTGTCTGTCTGTCTGGTTGTGCACGCATCACTCAAAAACTACTGGACGGATTTTGATGAAATTTGGTATGGATATAACTGAGTACCCGGGTCAACATCTAGGGTACTTTTTATTCCAGGAAAATATCTCATTCCCACGGGAAAAAAAAACTGGTTAAAAAGAGAAATACGTACTACTCCGAAACGATAACACCTAGAAACTTGAAAAATGGTATGAAGGGATTTTTGGAAATTCCCACGGGAACGGGTATAATCTAAATCCAAGCGGGAAAAACGCCGCTGGGCACCCGCTATTTGAAATATGGTATGTAGGTGTCTTAAATATGTCGTTGGCAACCACTATGAAGGGATTTTCGGAAATTCCCACGGGAACGGAAATAAACGGAATCCGCGCGGGCAACGCCGCTGGGCATCCCCTAGTTTTTAATATGTGTTAAATTTTTTCCAAAAATGAATTAGCGTAGCTGAATTAAGTGCTTTAAATTTAAATCGTGCTATTATTAATCGATATTTAAGAAAATTGGTTAGACACAACTAAAGATCGATTGCATCATATTTTTTTATATTAGGTATACTACTTGGGGTGTATGAGGAATTGCGCTTTTTCTGTTACGCGTTGTAGATATAGCGCGACCAATTAGGTATAAATTGACCGAACACTCTCAAGTAGTATAGGTAACCACTATGATACGTAGTTCTTAATCGATTCAGTTCATTTATTTGCATGTCATATTATGTTGCATTACCCTGAAAATGAAATCTTAGGTGCTAATACATGATTATTTCACAATTATTTAATAAAATAAATTTCATGTTCATTAATTATTTTTATCTAAATACTTTGAGTAGGTATTAAACCAACATAGCATTGAATAATTTTAAAAATAAAAGAAAATAATATAATAAAATAGTAAATTTAAATAGTTAATGTTGTATTAGTAGTATTTCTTTTAGTACATATTACAATTAAGCAAACGTAACATAAGCGAATAAAACTTCGTTTGTCACTTGGCTCTCTTGGCTCGGTTATGTTGGAAAATGCAAACGATCCGGTGACATCGGTTTTATGTTGAACATAATATGATCTAACATCACCTAGGCGTATTCCCTGTTTGGCTGCTGTCACCGCAACTTCATTTTCGGTAACTCCACATTATGAGGTCCCCTGAGACCTCTAGCGGGAACTGGATACACGGTCTCCCAGCTTTTAAAGGTAAGCCACGTATTAGAACAGAAAACTTAAAAATACTTGGGTAGGGTAATAAAATTTTATTGTTTTGTTTTGAGATATTTGACATAGTGATGACAGGCATGACTAGATATTTGACACTTTTATCTCACTTTAAATTGTAGTATAATGGTTTCGTTACAGCGACTAAACTTATTTTAGTTTACTTCTGTCATTTTCTTCCTCCTAGAAAAGAAAAGAGACGAGAGATATTTAGTCCTGTCAAATTAAAATTCGTCCTGTCAACTAAGGCATTTCATAACGTGTTTAGTTCATAGGTAAAGAAGTCACGACTAAAATACACCCTCTGCCAGGACTAAATTCGGTAGGTTATCTTATATCCCTTTTCTTTTTTTAAGGTACCTAAGACAAAGACAGGACTAAACTGAAATAAGTTTAGTCGCTGTAAAGCAGAATCGAACCCAATGTAGATATTACTTGTTGCATTTTAAAAAGGACCTATTATATGTTGTATGTAACATATAATAGGTACCTACTTTTTAAACTTATAATTAGCTTTTAGTTATTAATCTTCTGTTGCCTATATTTTCGGTATAGCTGTAAGTTTTCCTAAAAGTAAATAAATAAATAAAATAATTATTATATACCATTTCCTATATAATAATTTCCTTTAGTTAAGTTTATTTTTTTCTTTTTTTTGTATTAGTTATTACTTTAATTCTTTGTCAATAGTGTAGGTACCTTTGGGATTAGAATATAGTGTTACGAAATTACAAATAAAGTATGCTTATAAAATAATATAATATGGTTAAAAGGATCACCGATATCGATTAAGTGATTTAATCGATATCTCTATTCGATATTGGCTATTACTTTTACGTTGGCAACACCAACTCTATGTCGTACTCGCTCACTCGGAATTGATGGATTCACATGGGTGGGGAGTTTTCTTAAATGTCTAACAATCTAACGACGGCCAGTCTATTACTAACGATCGTCAGGAGCAGTTGTCTAGTGATTGTACAGTGATTTATGTGACAAATATATAAGATACGTAAAAGTTCTGCGTTTTACTGGTTCTACTCTACAATAGTGATAGTCTAGTCAAGATCAATATATTCGTGATGTCAAACTGTATCGGTTAAAAACATTGTGAGAAAACTAGCAGCAGGTCTGAAAATTTGTTCCGAGGCAAGAAAATTGAGTTGGTATCTTTGGTATTGAATAGAACCCTAAACATTTTTTTTTTTTGCTTTTTTTCTGTCCTTTATTAAACGCATCTCGCAAAAAGTACTGGACGGATTTTGATGGGACTTTGAGTGTTTGTGGTGGCTTTAAGCGGTTGTGGTGTTTAAGCAAATAAAAATCTACGTGTGGCACTCGGGGACTGCCGCGGTAAAGCTATTGCATAGCATTTTGTATCAACAAGACTGCCGAAAAGAAAGGGGTTGTTCCCAGTCCTCCGATCGGAACTCCGATTGGTAGGACGAGTGGGAATATTTTTTCCCACTGCTCCGATTGTTTTTATTTTGTTTCAATAACCCCTTTTTTCGCCAAAAGTACAGTCACCAATAAAATAAAAATACTTATTTCTTTAAAGGTATGTAATATTATAATACTAAGGCTATTTATAAGTTAAGATGTCGTGATTCCTGAGAACTGTTCAAAGAAATTAATATTTTAACAATGCCTTGTCAGTACATTTATGAAAACATTATACATGTCCGGAAAAACATATTACTTTGTACTAAAACTGTGACAGGCATAGGAAATTGTAATCTTAGGAATAAAAATAAATTAGAGCAACCTCAGTCACGATTAAGTAAAATTTATAATTCCTTTGTGGGGCTTTGCACACCTGAAACCGTGTTCGAAACTCATGTTAAAAAATGTACTTTGTAAAGTGGCGTATTACAAACTAGACGACTATATAAATGACAATGATGCTTGGAACAGATTTCCTCCAGCACAGCGCAATGCGATGGCAAAAAATAACGAAATTATGTAACCCAATTTAGTATTAAGTAAAAATTGATTAAAAGAATATTGTGTTGAGGAGTTTCTTGCCCCGTTTCTTCTCCTCAACCATACATGCTGAAGTGGTGGAGTTGAATTGACGTTCAATAAGTGGACTTGTAAGTTCCTACTTTGAATAAAACATTTTGACTCTGACTAAACCTT
Organism: Ethmia dodecea; assembly: GCA_963855545.1. Lineage (NCBI taxonomy): Eukaryota > Metazoa > Arthropoda > Insecta > Lepidoptera > Depressariidae > Ethmia > Ethmia dodecea. Next base: position 1,173,099 of record OY979444.1, read on the forward strand.
GAATTATTGTATTATGAATAAAATTATTGTATTCAAAAATCAATTAAAAGCTTTTCTAATAAATAACAGTTATTATGGTTATTATAATATTAAAGAATTCTTTAAAGATAAATTGTAAAATATAAAGTTGAATGTCACTTCACTTCACTTCACTTCACTTCACTTCATTTTATTTTATACAATGCACGGCCTTCAAGCCACACCTCCGTGCCCGTCGGAGTGGGGAGCGTGAGGTTTTTTCGTTACGGAATTTCTGGATTCGGTCCCCGCGCTCAAGGCCCGCGATAGAAGCTATGCAATAGCTTAATAATTTTCTTTTCTATTATTTTAACCGCAAAACCGATGAGCTGATCTTGAGGAAGAGTAAAGGTTACTTTATATCCCGAAAAAACCCTTGGATAGTTCTTAGGGACCCGTTTTACGGCGACAGAGTCGCAGTACCTACCTAAATATAACAACATAATACAACGTGTCGTATGTCAATTCACTCCGCATTGTCGTCGTTTCATGTAATAGGTTTTCTTTGTCCCCGGGAGATGTATCGAATTTTTATAAGACTCATGAACGCGAGGTGCCATTAGAGTGTCGGTTACGCCTTATGGGATTTCGGCGTTTTTAAACATTTTCTTGAATTTTCAATAACACTTTGAATTTAACACCGCTGAAATAAATTTTAAAAAATATTCCTGGGCCTCTATACCCAAGGGAGCCGGCAGAGGTATTCCATACCTGGATATACTTAGGAGGAGTGGAGGTGGAATGCTCATCCATCGTAAAAAGGAGATCTTCCGCCGGCGAGGTGATCGTGCCTGTCCAACGGTTGATGTTGGACAGTTGTATTTATACAAATATATATAATAATATAATATATAATAATATAATCTCACGCCTTTTTATCCCCGAGGGGGTAGGCAGAGGTATTCCATTACTGGATATACCCACATTTCACGAGATATATTGGACCCCTAAACGTGATAGGTGCACAGATAGAAAAGATTACTTAATTCAAGTAATATTACTTGATCCAAGAGTTTTTCATATTCGTATATGAGGAAAGTCGTAAATCTCTTGGATCAAGAGTGAAAAGATTTTAGAGTTTATTATTTAAATCAAACAATAAAATACTCTCTACAAAAGCGCATGAAACTTTTATCTAAAATTTTTACGCTCTTGGACCGAATAAATAAAAAATTTAGATTTAATTTGTGTCGTTCTTCATTTCAAATAACAAAGCAAGAACGAGAAATGCTTGAATGAAGAGTTATCGACTCTTTATTTAATAATTGTTGTGTCTTGCCTTAAGGTTTAAAGCTTAGTTTAAGATTTAAAAAATTTGACGTGAAGTATTTAATATGCTTGACACTAACAACTGCGCTTTTAAATTAAATATATTTCTGCTTTGTCGTGAGATTGCGCATTGCTTCCAGGAAATACGATAAATATTTATCCTAAAATTGTGAATCTTTAGTATGAAAGAGACGAATGCTTTTTATAAAAGATTCGCATATTTCAATTAAACATTATATTAATTTGGGCGAAAAGAACCTATTGTTCAATATGAAAGTTTCTGATACTTCAATTAAACTTTATGTTAGTTTGGGTGAAAAGAGCCTATTACTTGATATGAAAGATTCTGTTAATTATATTAAACTTTATAAAAGTTTGGTCTAAAAGAGTGCAATTATTAATTTAGGAGAAAAAGTACACGATTTTGTTTTGGTCGTTCTTGGATATATACTAAGAACAACCAAATCAACATCGGGTACAATTACAAACGAAAACCATAGGTATTGAATTGAGTCATATCACAAAACTGAAGAACCGTCACAGAATATAGGAAAAAGGAAAGAAAAAAAAAACGTTCCAATAGGTAACAATAAAATATGGAAAAGCAAAGCATAATCAATATCTATACAATCAGAATCTTTCATAAATTAAGTCCTAAAACTATTATATTAAAGGAAGGTACTTAATTATTAATTGAAAAAGCTGTATGCAAGTTATTTTATATTCAATTTTATTCATTTGTAAAGTAAACAAACTACTGTGCATTTAAAGAAAACAAACTACTGTCAATTTCACTGATTATACCTACTGAAATACAGATGTATGTAGTATTTCGATCGTCGGTAAAATATCGAAAATATGAATAGTCCGTCGAGTAAGCGACATACCTCAATTTTTTTGCACATACCTACATATAATATTTCGGTAAAAATTCTGAGTTAACGTAGTCCGAGACTTGCCCCATGCGACGCCCGGATGCAGGCGAAGGGTACTTATGGGTTAAAAATTTTAAAAAAATCTCCGCATCCAAGCATACATGTGGCAAGGCTCGGACCAAGTTGACTCGGAATTTTGTTAGGAATAATCAAAAGTTAAATTAATAAGTCACTATCTACATTCTTGTACTTTTGTTCAAAGTCCCAGGATATCTGAAATAACAAAACATGTGTTACGTTACTCTGTCATGATTTATCAGAAAAATACTAAGTATAAAAAACAGGACACTTGGTCAAAGATTTCTCAAGGATGCTACATCGTGGTTACTTACCAGCGTTTGAGCTTTGGAGCTTTTGAGTATTGGAAACTTTTCTATGTACTCATACACCGTCAAGGTTTTAGAATTCTGTCGCTCCACATATGTGTTTTCCCACTTCTTTAAGAGCTCGTCCCACGGCTCATAATTTTGCATAAGCCATAGTGCATCATCAGATGTTCCTAAAATAAAAGAGTACTTGCATTAATTTAAACACACAAAAATATTATGGCTGCAAATAGTCTAGTGTTAGGCTAGGTGATGATAACTGAAGAATGGAATATAACCTAACCTAACCATAATAATAACGGGTGTTATTTAAATGGTTAGCAGAGTATTCGTATTTTTGTGAGCAGAAAAATTTAATCTGTAAGCAGAAATAGCTAATTGGTCAGCTACTCATGGCCAGCAAACATTACAAAACCAATCAGCAATTTATGTCATTCTGGATGGCTGTAATTATGTTTGAGCTACAATGAGTTGCTACTGTTTAATAAAATTTTGGTAAGCACTCAGAGGGGAAGCCAAAAAAATTTTTTTGAGCTGCATATAAAAGTTGCAAAAATTATCTCAGCAAACTTGTCATGCGCAAAATGGGCGCATTCCTTACAAAGATTAGGAAGGAGTTTGGATTATGCAACATTTATGATTATGATTTATGATTATTATTACGATTACAAGTAGTAGTGGTAGTGGCAGCGGTAGTGGTAGTGGTAGTGGTAGTAGTGGTGGTGGTGGTAGCGGTGGTAGTGGTGGTAGTAGTGGTTGTGGTGGTAGTAGTGGTTGTGGTGGTGGTGGTGGCAGTGGTACTGGTGGTGGTAGCGGTAGTGGTAATAATGTAGTAGTGTTAGTAGTAGTTATAGTACAATTTTTTACGACATGTTTTCTCTGCTGTTCAATTATGAAATCTTGCTGACCAAGTAGTTATTTTGCGGACCAAGTAACTATTTTGCAGACTGAATTTTTATTATGCAAACCCATGTTATTGTAAGCTGCCTATTTAATTTTTGACCATTATCAAAATTATTTGCCGAACAAGGATTGCTGCCTGATTTTTTTATTTGAGAACAAAATCTTTGTATGCCGACCAAATGATTTAAATGCTTATTCTAACCAAATTTTATTGCTGCTCGTTTAATTACTTCTCAATAATAACCTAAGAGACTAATAGGTACTCATAAAAACTTAAAAAAAAGCATTATCAACTACTTATGCAACTCCTAGCTCCATCATGACACCCACAGTATAAAGTGCTGGTCAAGATGAATTAAATGAACCCAAACACGGTGGGTTTATGCTGGTCCTAATAACATTTCCTAGCTAACAGTGAAAACCACATTGAAGTCTCAGTGGTTTAGGAGGAGTTAGCAGATAACAGATAACAACAGACATGCGCCTTCAATTTATATTTTGTAGTGATGATAGGCAATGATTATTTAATTACTTTACACATACCTATTCAACTGCTTAACTATCACGGAGAAGAGAACTTACCTTGTATTTCTTCAGTGTCTGCTGAATTCACCTTCGGTTAGGTTCCTTTTTTGGATTTTTTTATGCAAGTATTATCTCATACTATACTAAGTTTCATCGACTGAGGAATTAATGTTAGGAATTAACCTTTATTGCCTAAACTAAAGAGGAAAGTAAGGATAGCGTGGCCTCCTTTGCAGATTCCATTGCTTTCACTTCAGGCTCAAAGCAGTAACAGTTATGTCCAGGACTTCAGGAGTTAATTTTCACAAAAATTTGCTGTTTGCTGGTTTTTCCGTTACGACACAAGAAATAGACGTGCACTCGTAAAATTTGAATTGCCAGTTGCCAACTTGCCAGTGACAAATCGGGGTGGCCAGATATGATTGTTCAGATTCCGCCAAACTAATTAATATTTTCCCATTTTTAAAATTCGTTTAAATAAATGCGCATAAACATGAATACGCATAATAAGTATGAACTCGCATAAACAAATATTAAGTTTAGGATTTGTGTTGAAAAATAAAATAAACATTTGTAGGAAATGGATAGAATCGATATATTGTTTTTGACAAAATCTATCATAGCAACACCATAGACAATAATAAGACCATAGAGTATCTACACTAAGATACTTATACATCTTCATAACAAATAATATTATAATAAGGAAAAGTTAATAGGTGAGTTGACAGCTCTGTCAAATACATACAATTTACATCTTTTTGTCTATGATATGTATTTTGCAGAGCTGTCAAGTCACCTATTAACTTTTCCCTAGTATACATACCTATGTTTACTATTGAACCTACTACATCGAATTTGGGCCCATTCGATTCGCCTCAATCAGAAATTCTGACCTGGTAGATTCCAAGGGTCATCTAATGATGGAGCCGGAACTTGGCCATGGGAACCCTAAGATGAAACCACCCAACTACGTCGAATTTGGGCTCATCGACTCAGCTAAGGTTGACCGAAGTACGAAATACCGAATGTCAAAAGACCGACGCACGTTTGACCGAATGTACGGCAGTCCGATATACGCGAGACCGAAAATGCCGAAGTATGGGCCGCTATTTTCTTTTTGCTGTGGCTATGATTTTTTAGCTTCACTAGTTATCGTACCTAACTGAGTAGTAACTGACTATCGTACCTAAGTCCTAACTGACCGACAACCAGTCAAGTAATTGAAATTTGATTGGTCTCCGTGAGAAATTCCGACCTGGGTGATTTCAAGGGTCTGATGATGGAGCCGGAAGGTGGTCATGGGAACTCGAAGATGGAACTCCCATAGCCACCTTCGGGCTCCATCATCAGACCCTCTAAATCACCAAGTTTCAGGTCGGAATTTCTTACCGGTACTAATCAAATGAGCACCAGTCAACGTAATTGGGTGGTTCCATCTTGGAGTTCCCGTGGCCACCTTCCGGCTCCATCATCAGACCTTTGGAATCACCCAGGTCTAAATTTCTCTCCGAGATGAATCGTACGAGAGCAAGTTCGACGTAATTGGGTGGTTCCATCTTGGAGTTCCCGTGGCCACCTTCCGGCTCCATCATCAGACCTTTGGAATCACCCAGGTCTAAATTTCTCTCCGAGATGAATCGTACGAGAGCAAGTTCGATGTAGTTGGGTGGTTCCATCTTAGAGTGCCCATGGCCACCTTCTGGCTTCATCATCAGACCCTTGAAATCACTATTTTCCAAGTCGGAATTTCTCATCGATACGAATCAAATGAGCCCAAGTTCAACGTAGTTGGGTGGTTTCATCTTATAAAAATAACTTAAAAAAATACCTGACATCGATGTTTTCCATGACTCACAAGTTACATTCAAACATAAGCTGCTGAAATCATGTCAAGATTTAAAACCGTCCCCCTGAACCGTCCTTTTTTAAGTTTTTTATAGTTTTTTATAGTTTCTTATAATTTTTTATATGTTTTTATTATTAACTTGTCTTATAATTTTACGCAAATGTTGTGCGTGCTACTAATTGGCGAGCATATTATGTAATAGTTTTAGTCTACCTTAAGTTTAAAATGTCACGTTATGTTTTGCTGTAAGCATGCCTAATAAATAAATAAATAAATAAATAAATAAAGGTTATAGTTCCCATGTCCACCTCCCGGCTCCGTCGTCAGACCCTTGGAATCACCCAGGTCGAAATTTCTCATCGAGACGAATCAAATGAGAGAATTTCGACGGTCGTCCAATTTACCATAGATCCAGGGAAAATTTATATAGTAGCAACACCAAAAAGGCACTAATATTAGTAACCTACAAATTTTTCCATCCAAGAGTGAAACTTCCTTGGTTGAAGAAAGAAAAAAAAAGAAATTTTAATCGAAACAATAAATACTAAAAAAGTTTTGAGTTAAGAATGTCTAGTTCTTGTGCTAAGAAACCTTACGCTCTTGGTGCGAGTAAGAATTTTGGTTCTAGATTTTGGTCGAAGAATGAATTTTGAATGAAATACCTAACAAAAATATTTGAGACAAGAATGAAACGTTCTTGGCCTAAGTACTGGTTTCAAGATTTAAAAACTCTTGAATGAAGATAGAGTGAATCTTATTCTAAAAGCTCTGTTTTCGTTCAAAGTGGCGTGCGTTTTTAAAGGAAGACTTTTGATAGTTCTTGAATGGAAAATGGCGATATTTAACGCAAATGGTAACAATCTTGGGTTAAATAAGAATTGCCAAGAGTGTTCACTTTAACGCTAAGAATGGGAAACTTTTGGTTGGAATAAGTAACTCTTACATCAAAACGGTGTTTCTTCAAACAAAAATTTCTCGGAATCAAACTAAATAAATATAATTTTTGAGGCAATATTTGGGACCCATTTAACTCAAGTAAAGTATTTTATACCAAGATATATATTACTTGCTTGGAGCAATTATTCCAAGAGATTTTTGACTCTTGGTCTAAGTAATCTTTTCTATCTGTGTGGTGAGCCTATCGCCGGACCGGGTCTGTTTACACATGTCTCAGAATTAATTCTGAGACCTGCGGGTTTCCTCACGATGTTTTCCTTCACCGTCGAGCTAGTGATAAATATGTACGTAAGTTTTTGAAAAACTCATTGGTACATGCCAGGATTTGAACCCGAGCCTCACTGATTTTCGGCCGGCTCTTTAACCGTCCGGGCTATCACTGCTCTCTTTTATTTTATATTTATACAAACTCATTAGAAAACTTCAGTTCAGAACAGTTCTATGTAGTACCGCAATTCTATGTAGAACGGGAATAAACTGGTCACCCGCTAGCCCGCTAGAGTCAGAATAAAGTTAGCACACTAAAAAACTAAAAGTATCTGAAGCTGTCTAAAAGTATCTGAAATAAACACAAATACACAACTGAACAGTCGAAATAAGGGTGGCAAACACAAAAATTTCTGCTAACAGCGTTTCTCTGTAAAAATAAAAAACACGCAACGGACACATTTCGGGCGCCGGCAGACGCCGCGGAAGGCTTTTACTACTTCCGGTGACAAGATGGCCGGCATTCAGCGCCACCGGAAACTGCGGTGAGCGCCCCGACCAAACAAACCCCGAGCAAACGGTGACAACCCTATAAACTTCCACTCAACTATGAACCTTATAGTCAGACTTAAAAGTCTAAATTTGTTTTTATTGTGAAGTCGCTAGGATATTTGGGTTTTGTGATGAAAAGCGACGTTCCCGTCAAGTGGGATCGGTTATTTCCCTCATCTGCCATGATGTAAAGTTTTCCGTTGCCGATGATAACGCGTAATGGTTGTCGTTTGCCCTTTCATTGGAGCAAATGGGGGAAGGGAACGGGAGCACACCGTTTTAAATAAATCGCGATTTTAATCATAAAATACTGCGTTGTATTAAGCTTTAAAGAGCACACCACATTTTAAATTTATTTATAGTTGCAGATTGTTGAAAAGCAAGGGAAAAGGCATGATATGATACGCATACCGATACTATTGGTTAGGCCCGAGAGTATATGTACATCTATACATATTATAACGAGGAAAAATTGTGTTTATGTGTAAATTGGGAACCTATAATAACGGTAACTAGGTACTAATCTGATTTAAAAAAATATATATATTCGTCGAGCACCACCCGGTTCCAATAGGCACCGTAACAATTAAAAATCAATTGTGTTTTATTTTATTGCCTTGAGAGGTTAAAAAGTTTTCAGTACTCTTAACATTACAGCATAATTAACTTTTATTTTGAAAAAAATAAGTATTTACTTTATGAAGACCATGGAACTTTGAGGTCTGTAGGCGCGGCAGCTTATCAGAGAGATATCAGTGCGTTGGTCGAGGCTTCAGGGTTTCAAGATGACCTGAGGGCTGGCAGTTTGGTATCTCTGATGAAGGACCAGTCTAGCTATACGAAGAGGGAATGTGGCAAGTCTTCTAGGCACTGTCCTAGTCCCACATCAATCCTTTTTGGAGGAAATTGTTTATTTGTAAATTTTGTTAGTACATGTTTTTGATAGTTAATAATAATAATATAATCTCACACCTTTTTTATCCCCGAGGGGGTAGGCAGAGGTATTCCATTACTGGATATACCCACATTTCACGAGATACATTGGACCCCTAAACGTGATAGGTGGTGAGCCCATCGCCGGACCGGGTCTGTTTAAACATGTCTCAGAATTAATTCTGAGACCTGCGGGTTTCCTCACGATGTTTTCCTTCACCGTAGAGCTAGTGATAAATATGTACGTAAGTTTTTGAAAAACTCATTGGTACATGCCAGGATTCGAACCCGAGCCTCACTGATTTTCGGCCGGCTCTTTAACCGTCCGGGCTATCATTGCTCTTTTTGATAGTTCTTAGTTCTAAATTCAACCAAAGTAAAGCAAAGGCACATTGCTATAATATAATGTTATTTAGAGCATGTAAATTCATAGCCTCCTCGAAAAGTATAACCACGGCCAACAGTTGTCCCTAAAACTATGTCAGACTAGACGGTTTTTTTTATATTTGTTTAAAAAATTACTATGTCGACTGATTATCATTTCAAGAAATGGAAAAACACGCTTGTTTGCTTACAGAATATAGTTGACCTTGACGTTGACTATCAGGTAAAGAAGTGGCTAGTCTATAGAAGCTCATGGTTAAGAAGGAATAGTATTAAGAACATATTTTAATTAAATAGCCTTTTGTAAATTATGTCATGCAATTTATTTCGTTATGTACCTACTTACTATTGCGCCATCGTGAGGATAAGTCTAATATTAAAAACTTCTGAAAAAATTTGGGGTTCAGAGTTTGTGTAGAGTGACATCACGCACTGCACCGCCAGTTTTTATAGAAAAATACTGCAGTAGGTATTACATTACCACCATTTCTAATTCAGCAGCTTTTGCCTACGAATTCGCCCTTGTTCTGGTAGAAAAACTGTTAAATCATTGTGTGACACAATTTACACAAGGGTTATTTAGTCTAAAACTAGGTAAGACCTGTATATGGGTAGATACCTACTAAAGAACTAACAAACAATCAAAATACAACTTTTAGCTTGAAACTGGGGTGTCATAATTAAATTAAAAGATAATTTCATTGTACATTTATGTACATAGGTACTCAAGTAGTTTTAATAATGTTATTTTTAGGAGTTCACCTCTACCAATGTTTACATTTAATCTTCATGGACGAGTTTAGACTATTGACGTTTCTAAGTGTACCTTTACCTAGTACCTACTGAAAATTAATTATTTTTCACATTGACTTTACCGACCCCCTCAGGGATAACGGCGTGAGCATATAAACATAAAATAAAACATTTAATGACGTATCATTAAAGTCTCCCGTTTCCAGACCACAAAAGCTCATGACAAGAAACTCTGGGAGGCCACTGAACGACTCTCTGGGGTTCTGGCGAGATACATCGCGGTCTACAACGACACCCTGGACTGCTTACAGCACAACTTGCAAGTTCAGAAGAGGTCGTTCATTTACAATGTATTGAAAGCAGTCGTTCAAAGGTATGGTGAACAATTCTAGAAAAACCCATCGCCAGACTCATATTATAGAATCATCCACAAGCAACAAAACTCCTCTTTAGTGTGTCAGAAAGAGATGCCGCTAAATGAGTCGCATAAAACTGTCCCTTTCTAATTGCTGTTAGTCAGTTTCAAGCGTGAGATGTAAGAGCCGAAGACGTAATTCATTAGTAAAGAACATCCTGCTTCATTGTGGATTTACTACTCCACCTGGAAGACCATATTAAGCGAAGTGAAAATCCTTGATTTTGACTGCGTCAAATACCCATTTCAGTGACGCCCATTATAGTTAGAGATAAGATGGTGCACACAAGATTCTCACCGTTAAGTATCAGAAAATTATTCTAAAAAAATGTTCGTACCTACTTAATTCAAACAGCGATTCAGAATGAACAAGAGTTTTGACCGAGTTGTTCTCGTAGACTTTTTAATAGACAGATTAATTAAACTATTTCTCTTAAAAGATTATAAGGCTCATTAAAATTTATATCACAATTTTAACACAGCAGTGGTATGTAACTGGTTGATGATGGAACTTTTCAAAAGTCTCCTATAAAGCCTAGATTTATTAGACCATTTTTTTTAAATATTACAGGATTTTGGAGCTTAAACATCAATTATGCAAACTAGATGCAAGTAACTATCACTTCTTTGGGCGAGGTCTAGTTGTCCATAAGCTGACTACAGATGAAGTCGAGTTCAGTGACATTCCCGAGAAAATTAAGAGACCAGAACACATACAAACCATAATAGAAGATGCCATTATTAATGCAAGGGAGAAAAAGGAGCTATTAGGTACCAGTACGAAAGGGAACCATCGCAAAATGTCAGATTAATTAGCAAAATGACGGATTCGCAAAATGATGGATTCGCAAAATGTCAGATTCGCAAAATGACGGATTCGCAAAATGACGGAATTCTGACATTCTGCTTAACTGACCATTCGCGTTTCGCAGAAAGTCAGATAGATATTGCATGCATGTTCATTAGTAAAAAAAAACGTTATGCTTAAGAAATTCAGACTAAACAGATTTTCTAATGACCTTCCGTAAGACTCTCTAAAGCTAGGAGGTTTAAATAAACTCAAAGTTCTACCTACAAAGTGTATTTATAAGTACAGAAGCTTTTGCAAAATTTGGAATAATGTTCCTATGAAATAATTTTCCTCCTCTTCTACACTTTTTGTAGAATTCACGTAGAAATAAATACTCGCCTCGGAACCTTTATAAGCTTGCCACTGTCTGCTAAGTCTAATAATATTAATTTTAATAGAACAAGAGAACCTAGAAGAGGAAAGTATGGAGGAAGAAGTGGATAACTGGTGGGATGAAGAATTAAATGCAAAAAATGAGGCTAAAAAACAATTAGATCTTCTTGAGCCAAAGCAGGAACTTTCGGAAGAAACACTGATCAGGAGAGAAATGATCAGTGTTATTACAAGACAGGAAAGATCTCGGTCAGTGTTTATGATATTTTACAACAATAAAGAAAAATAATGTATATTCCAAAATGTGTAAATAAGTAGGTATATATATTTTATAGCTTCTTTATATTTCAGACAAACAGTGTCCGTGCTACTACATCAGAGACAAAAAAGACAGATGTGGGAAAGGGAATTGCTGGGTTTGCGCCAACCACCTGCGAGATTAGAAATAAGAGAGAGAGCGGCAAAGTTTATTCAAAAATTTGTTAGGTACACGTAAAAACTTAAATATACAAATACACTCTTCACTCAGACAGTTTATCAATACTTATATTATAAAGAGGAAAGATTTGTATTTTTGTATGTTTGTTACGAATAAACTTAAAAACTACCGGCAAGCTCTGAAATTTATTTACTTTCAGATCATATTTTGAACTTAAAAGAAAGAAAATAATAGACTGTCAAAGAGATGAAATGCTGGGACTAAGAATGTGCAAAAAACCTAGTGAAGAAGCGAAGATTAAAAGTGCAGAGGTATTTTTTTACTAAAAAAACATGATTTTAATAGTTCACAAATTTGATTTCTTCTAATTATCAATTTAAGATTACTGTTCATCGCAATCAACTGAGAAATAGATTCGAAGATGATTGGATAAATGAGTACGAAAATATGAAAGCCAAGTGTTTTGAAAAGCGAGGCGTCATTGCCGGAGATTACCGAGATTATATCAGAAATTGGTTCCGAACATGGTATTAACTACTACTTTAAGTCTTATAAAAGCTTACAACCACGAAAAGCAGTCCAATAAAATAAAACAATTGATTTTTAATTGTTACGGTGCCTATTGGAACCGCGCGGTGCTCGACGAATTAAAGTAAATATTATGGTTCAAGGTACGATGGAGCAATCTTTTTCTACGACATACCTCCAGAAAAACAAGGTGGTTCGACATTAATATTGAAAGATGAACTTCCTTCGCCCTCGGAATGGCTTGAGGAGTACAAGATTTTTGTGGAAAAATCAAAGTCTAAAAAGTCTGAAAACGTAATTTACTATTTATCAAATAAATATAAAATTTTAAACACCCAAAATTATTTATTTATCTGTATGAGTATAATATGTAGAGTTTAATAATGAAAATCCTAAAAAAACTGTTACAGACACTAGACCAGAAACTGGCAGCAAAACAAGAAGCAAAGAGACTGAAGAAAGAGGAACACATAAAGAAAAGGATTGAAGAAGCTTTGTTAAGGAAGATGATGAGGAACCCCAAGATGCATCCAGGATACCGTTACCCACCGTCCAATAAAATTGGCAACTTAATAATGGTACTCATTAAGTATACTGATATAATATAATAATGTAGCTGTATATCTATTTTATGAAGTGCACATTAAAGTAAAATTCCAGGCTTTAGACAATTACCACAAACATTGGGATGATTTAGACCTTTGTGAAACTTTAGACGTCAAAGAACGCTATGTTAAGATTTTTGATGAAAGTCAAATTTGGATGGAAATTATGTTAGAAATAAGAGTTAAAGTAGACGAAGAAATGAGGTAAGTAAAACATTTTACATAGAAAAGTTAACAAACTATAAATTTTAATAAGATGCAGAGAAGAAGAAAAAAGAAAATTGGAAAAGAAGATAGTGATATTGAGTAGATAGTGACAGTACTTAATCACCATAATACCATCTAAACTACTTACCCTAAAGTCTAAACATGTGTCATGTTGGAGTTAAAAGGATTTATTTTGTTGATCAGACGTGAACTACAAGTGCTTAGAATAGCTTTAACGAAAGATTACGAAGACAATGAAGAAGAAATGCCGGTAATGATACCGCAACCTAAACCACGAAAAGGACGCAAACAGAAGAAACCTAGAGCCATAAAACACGACAAACTTTTAGATAATATGGAAGTATGTATCGCAAATATGGCGTTTAATTAATAAAGTATTTTAAGCATAAACGACAATAAAAGTTATTAAGAATAAATAAATAAGAGTAGCAAATAATGAAACTCAAAATAATGTAACGCTTTTTGCATTACATTTATTTAATTTCTTTATCGACAACTCTATTTTCATCGCTAATGTCTCAAAACATGCTTGATGCTTTTATGTTTTCAGGATCTTATTCTAAAAGGTATTGTTCAGGAATATCCAAGAAAGACATTTGAAGACTTCATAGGAGATCCCAATTTTGCTGGAGAAGATTTTCGCACTGAATTGCAGTGAGTGTTATTCAATAATATTTTTGATCACAAAAATTGTAACGATCTGTCAATCCAGGAACCATCTGGCCTAGCAGAAAGATTTTATTGGTATTGACTCAGGAGAAAGATTTTAACTTTACCTATAACGAAAAAGAGAAGTCCTCTGCAGTACCCTTAACAGCTCACTGCTGAGTTAAGGGTCTTTTTTCACTCATGAGGAAGTATGAGATATAATCTCTCGCGCGAGCTCACCATGTCTTGAGAAATGGTGTTAGGCTAGTGTACAACCTTACTGTCAGAATTGATCCATTGTGGGTAAACACAACGAAAACCGAGCCTAACAGTTTAACGTGCCTGCCACATTTCAGTCCGACCGTCCCTTACGCTGCTGAAACAAGAGCGATGTGGTGGGAACGATGCAGGGAAATGACCCACGGGTTCCACCGCTTGCTGCTGGTTGGACCTAAGGAGAGCGGGAAAACCACACTCATCCAAATTATGACTAGTCTTAATGGCAAGTGAATAACTCATTTCATCAAATGTGATAATGAAGTACATGTGTACTGAACTGCATGTGTACATTAGAAGACAGAAAATTGAAGAAAAGTGATGAGATATCCAAATAGCCTACCTAGTTTCAAAATATTAGGAGACTTATCCTCACTTCCTTATTATTCCTTACTTATTTCTTATTTACTTTATTAATATGATAAATGCGTAAGTAACTCTGTCTGTCTGTGTGTTACACGATCACGCCTAAACTTCAGAACCGATTTAAATGAAATTTGGTACAGAGATAGTCTAAAGCCTGATAAAGGACATAGGCTACTTTTCACGGGAACGGGACTGACGCAGGTGAAAACGCGGGGCGCTGCAAGTCATAAATAAAATTGTCTACTTATTTAAAATTTATTTGCAAAAATCATCCCTTATCCTAGGCTAGAACACTTCATTCGGATAGGAAGATCAATTAGGTCATACACACACATTTTGATGAGAAGAGTTTTAGTTCTCTATGAAATTTCCCATCTGGATCTCAAACCCCTCAATCCTAATAACCCCTAAGCATTTCAAGCTTCGACTTTCTGTCAAAGTGACTTAAACAAAAGTGTTGCAATTTTTTAGGTGCTTAGGTATAAAAGTAGAAGATTACAGCCCCAATTTCAAAATGTACCTGTAAACGAGTAGGTCAGTAGGTCACTGAGTTGGGATAATCTATTCCAGACGCAGTGCTGTTCCAGTTAGATCCAACCTGGTTTTTCGAGGAAGGGACGTCGTATCTGCATGCCGTGGTAGATTCCGTAGCGTACTGCGCGCGCGCCGTTCAGCCCTCTGTTATTTACATCAAACACGTTCATCGACTGTATTATAGAAAGGTTATATGGCTTTTAAACTTTATAACTAAAGTATTCTAGTAATGAAGACTGTTTGTTACTATTATCTATTCCTCCTGGGTTTTGTAAGACTCGTAAGAATCTGATTTGACCCAGGCCCTTACTGTAAAAGCATATCTAAAGAGGTTTTGGTGTTAGGTTGGCGATAATTAATTACAGGACCTACAAAAATTATAGGTGCCACCAGAAGAACCAGCCTTGGATACGAAGGTGCTAATCCGATACCTGATAAAGCGGTTGTATAAGAAGATTCAGAAGACTGACAATATTACTGTAGTAGGTAAGTTCAATGATAATTGATAAAAAAAACGAGTTGTTACTTCCCCAGAACACAGAAGGAATCTTTCGAAATATTTACATCTGTATTTGAAACTCCGATAATGATCTCTCTGAAATCTAGAATTTTACAAAGGAAGGGAAAAGGGAAGATCTTTCGCTGGGGACCTAGGTCCAACGGTTGATATTGGACACTTTGAACTGGTCTATTTATACAGATTCTTATACTCCTTGATAGCGCGGTTTAGAACTTACCTATTAGACGTCACGTGCTTGCCATTTATGGCGCTTGTTGTTCTATGTATGACCGATAGATGTAGCTATAAGCAAATTAAAACCTGAATATCCCAGGATCCTGCTTAGACCCCTGGCTTACGAAGTCTGCGGCGATGCTGAAGCATTTCCCCACAGTGGTCATGATGCCAACGACTTCGTACTCGGTCACCGTGCAGCTGCTAAAGAAATGGGTGCTGGAGTTAGTAGTCTCTTGTTTTGTTTTCTCAATTATTTGAAGATTGCGAAGTCCGTTCATATAGGTATAATGCATCAGCAACAGTAGGTATCTAGTAGTAGGTCTGACAAAGGTTGTTACATTTTACCATTTGGGATAAAGACTGTCGGACCTTGGTACCTATCCAGAGGCACATCAACCTATAAAGTGCTGGTAGTTATCTCTGTCAAACAATCAGACTAGCTATCTAGAAGATAATCCAGCCAGACTTCTGGGCACTGTAAAATAAGGTTCCATACCGTGCTTAGTTAGATAGTTATTTAATAAGAATAAAAGACAGGGATGTACAAATAAAAAAGTTACGACTATAACATGGAATGAGTGTTGTGTCCTTGAGCGTGCGTGCGTGTGATAGTACCTACTTAGTTTGGTACTTATATTACCTACCTGTAAGACGGCCATTTGATCATTTTTCAGCAACCGCGTAGTTCCATCTGAATTACAAGTGGAAGGCTTGGCGCATGTGCTAAAAGGGTACCGGTTCGGATATCTGCAGGACGCTCTTAACAGATTCTTAACACCGACTCGGATAGTCAAGTAAGTAGAATAAATAGCGAAAAAATTTAACTTAGAAAAATAATTTCAATAAATAAGCTCATGCCTCATCCCTGAGGAGGTTAGTAGAGGTATTCGATGCCTGAAAAATACATAGGTACTTTCCTCCAGGGACTATGGTATAGATACTCGTAGCGGGTAGAATTTAATATGTAGGTAGATATTTATATGAAAATTGAGTTTGATTATCATTATTAAAGCAATATTCATCCAATCATAGTAGATACCTAGGTACATCAATCAAGCTAGATCTTAACATACCTTACACCTAGTAGCATATTAGTTTTTTATGGTTATCGGTTTACAATCCGTTAATTAATTAAAACCCATAATCTAGATAGCTATCTAATGGAATTTTCTTATTGGTGATTCTAGAATGGCGGCTTACGGACTGTCTCCGGAAGAATTGTATAGTTTCATTTTAGAAGACGAGAATGAAACTCAAGTTGTAAGTAAAA
This sequence comes from Ethmia dodecea, assembly GCA_963855545.1. Taxonomy (NCBI): domain Eukaryota; kingdom Metazoa; phylum Arthropoda; class Insecta; order Lepidoptera; family Depressariidae; genus Ethmia; species Ethmia dodecea. Next base: position 1,189,938 of record OY979444.1, read on the forward strand.
AGTTACAAGACTATAATATCATCTTCATTTTCTTCCAATTTTATTGTCTTATCCTTACAATAATTTGTCTATCAGCCGTAGATATCATCGCAAAATCCATACAACTTTTCTTTGATCTAAGGACCCCTCTTCCTATAACCTTCCACATTCATATTTAGCACTCGTCTTACAAGCTTACAACATTAGTTACCTACTTTCATCCCTACGCATTATACCTACTTAACTATATCCCTAACAGAGAAGCTATGATTTTTATGATTAAGATTTTTATGATTCTTTTTTTATTTGAAATCAGGTGCAATTTGGTCCAGTTTTGACAATGGCATCCATGAGAAAACCATAAAAGATGAAATCGTTTTTTTTTACTCTTTAGAGTTCTATGTTATTCGTATGAAAAGTGGTGTCTGTGTAACAAACAAACTGAATTACTTTCGCTTGTAGTAAGTAGTAGATAGTAGTATTAGTTAGTAGGGAATTTATAAAAAAAAAACTCGTATTCCATTACTGGATATACCCACGTTTCACGAGATACATTGGACCCCTAAACGTGATAGGTGGTGAGCCCATTGCCGGACCGGGTCTGTTTACACATGTCTCTGCGGGTTTCCTCACGATGTTTTCCTTCACCGTCGAGCTACTGATAAATATGTGCGTAAGTTTTTGAAAAACTCATTGGTACATGCCAGGATTCGAACCCGAGCCTCACTGATTTTCGGACGGCTCTTTACCCGTAAGGGGGAACTTAAAAATAAATAATCAACTAAGTACCTACATAACTTACTTTTGTCAGGAATACGATAAATACCTGAAATGGTACACTGACAAGACACATTGGGGTAAGTTGGAGGCGAAGCACATTGCAGGCCAGAAGGAGTTCAGGGAGCTAGAGAAGAAGTACTTGGAGAAGGAGCAGAAGAAGAAAAAGCAGCAATCACAGCCTGCCAGCACCGTCAGCTCCAGATAGTGGCCAATAAAGCAATTGATTTTGACGTATTTCTTCTTATTTCTACATCTGCCAGCTTAGGTGAGATGGGTGAGAGCACAAAATACCATAAACTCATGCTTTGTTCCCTTTGGGTAGGCAGAGCCAATACGAGCTACGAGCCTGTAAGATTTGAGCTCTTTAACTTTTTATTTTAACGAAAAAATAACCGACGAAAATAGAAGCTGAAACGCAAGAATAACTTTTTTAGATTTTTTATAAACAGAAGCTCCATAACTAATAGGTATAGTTACTCAAATACCAAATTTTACCTAGGCGTAAACACACAAATAATTACCGAAATTGGAACACTAAAAAACTATGCGTTGTCATCCATCCAGGTACCTACCTGGGAAATCCTACATTTTGGGATTTCAACTTTACACGAAATCAACTTGATGGTCCGAAAGGCTATAAGTGGCGACTTGAAATTAAACCTCCTTCTTTTTATCGTCGATAAAAAATTATATTTCTCTGCTAAGTAGTAGAGTCTACACGAGATAAGAATTTAGGAATCTTTTAGCACGATGACAACTTTAAGTTTTTAAAGGTAAAGTACCTACGCCATAGTCATGCCTTTAAATTAGCAAAATTGTTTTGCTGATCATAAAAAAGCGTTTTATTATATTCCCGCGCAAACTTTATTGCAAATTGCGAAATATTTGAACAAAAACCAAACCGTTTTTACGTTGCAGACAGATAAGCCTTTGAAATGGCGAATAAGCAAATAGAACGTGGATGAAGTGTCAATTTCATGAGGGGTGATATTCTGCGATTTTTATCAGGGCCGAACCTGTGTTTGCAGGACCGCTGTCGTGGCAACTTTTATTTCTTTATTGCACAAAAATGCTAACTCTCGCGAGTTGGTTACGGTGACCATGATTTATAGAACAAAAATGTGTAAGTTTTTTTTCTTCATAATACTATTACGCCTTTTCATTAAGTATTAGGATTGTACAATACTTATTTTGTTACAAATGAAAAAATACAAATACATGCAAAAAATAAAATAATAAAAAAATAAAATATGTAAGTAGGTATATTTATGAGGAACACTAAATTACAAAATAAAAACTCAAATAATTTGAGGTAGGTATCAAATAGTATCAAAAAGTTATGGAAACTTGAGTCTCCAAACATAATATATCGCACTTGGTCCAGGGGTCATACATCATAATATATGACACTTACCCTTTCAGCATAAAGATTGAGGTAGAATGTGGGAAAGTCCAGTAAGTGAACGGCTCGGTAGGGAATTTTTAACACTTTCATTCTTTCTAGTATAATTTTTTGAAGATTCTCAAGCTGTTAGCAAATCTTTTAACAATAAATAGGAATGTTTGCCATATTTTTGGGAGTGATGCAATATTAAATCAACTAAGTCCGCAACAAGAAAATGAATAATTAATGATATTTGTTTCAAATACATAAGTTTGCCGTTTGAAACTTTTAATTAAAACTTTAACAAAGTCTGAAACTTGTAGAATAGGAAACTCCTGCATAAACCATGGTCACCCTAAACCACCCTTTTAATATTCGGTTGGGGTATTTGGAATTAATTTCGGGCGTTTAAATATTTTCTGTGAACTCTGCGCTCCGCTTAATTATTGTTTGAACTTTCCTGCTTCAAGTTCTGCTGTTTTGAATAGAATATGTGGGCGCTGTCGCAGAATCACTATGTTTCTGATAACCACTAGTTTTTTATGGACTCTTTTACTAAATAATTTAACAAATATTTTGTATACAGGGTAGATTTTCGAGACGGGTCAGTAAGGGTAGGTACCTTAATCGTTATAGTTACAGGAAAACCTAACCTAACCGAACTTTTTAAGACATTATGCACTGCATTCACAGATTTTGGAGAAAATGTACAGTCAGCGAAGAAAATGGTAAAATACAAAAAAAAATATGTTAATCGATCCTATTTCGGGTAGGGATCAAAATACTATGGGACCATTTAAGGTATGAGTACGAGAAATGACAGAAATCGCCAAAAACTTTTCATACATTTTGTAGTGAAAAACGAAACTCAACTCGAAATTATTCTTTATTTTGGCAAATTGTATAGACTAACGGCTTCAGAGCATAATGCATGAGGCTCCAAACTTTACTTTTTTACATTGTGTGCATCATAAGAAAATAATTATGGTTCTTTTTATCTCGGAATTTAAACAAAAAGGAATTTTATAAATGTCTGAATCTATCGCATAATATATAAGTAGATACATAGCGAATATTATGCATTTTCTGAGATTGTAGATATTCACAATGAAACAAAGTACGTATGATCATTATTGATATGTTTATTATTCAATGTCAATACAATATTATCTAAATTATTGATAGAAACTAGGACGGCATTATTTATCACAATAATTTATGACAATATCAGTCTTTATTATATCACAATCTGTGTAAGTACTACATTATTTAGTTTATATTAAATTTCAAAGAATATCTGGTGAAAAGTGGGTATATCCAGAAATGGAATACCTCTGCCTACCCCCTCGGGGATATTTATTTTTTTATATTGAATTTGAAGTAGCTTTACTACATCTAAAAATATTTCAGATCAATTTATTCTTTTTTGAGATAAAGTAATAAAATATTTATATGAAACAAAAATGGAAATGCGACAATCAAAAACGTAGAAAAAGTTTCAGAGATTTCATTTCTTCCAACCTCTTCAGCGATAATATTAAAAGTGATAACTAACTGACCATGAAGTATTTTAGAAGATTTTCCATATTTTACCTGCCTAAGAGCGTTTTCACATTATCGGATCCGATATCAGAGTCGGATCCCGACACGATATCAGGGCAAGTAAAATGTATGAAATACTAGCGACCCGCCCCGGCTTCGCACGGGTGCAATGCTGAATTTTCTTTGCTATAAACCTTGCGGAGCTCGAGACCTTTCCAACGAATGCAAAACCATGGAAATCGGTTCGTCAGCTCTGGAGTTAAATCGTCAGGAAGGAAAACCCGACTTATTTTTATATAGTAGATAACCGATATCAGAGCGGACAATGTGAAAGGTAGATACATATTTCATACATTTTACTTCCCCCGATATCGGATCGGATAATCTGAAAACGCTCTAGGCTCCTGATCCCATATAAGAGGTAATTTTGAAGATCTCTTCCTCAGTATTCCCTGAGTATCTTGCACTGGTCGTTGCACTTGGCGAACCTCCGCGGCCTGTTGGCGGGGTCCATGGCCCCCAGGTCGAGCCCCCCCAGGGCGGGGTTCTTGCGGACCCCCTGTCGCACGGCTGGCAGGTCTCCGGGGTGCAGGACCCCAGCCTGGAGGTACCCCAGAAGGTTCGGGACGTGCTCCTCGACTATCTTCTTGCGTTCCTCTTCGACTTCCGCTTGCCTGTAACGTGCAAATGAACAACATCAGCAAATTAAGAATAACGACAGAAGAATTTCAGCGTCACGGGCACTTTCGAACCGGGGGCGGTTGGGATATTAGGGAATGTAATTTATAATTATTTAATTTAATATATTGTCAACGATTGTATGATACTGTAGTAGACCGAAAAATAGATTATAAATTATATTTTTTTAAATTTGACAAAGCCTGTGGTGGATATGGATAATATTTGAAATGTTAATGATTAAATAAATTTTTGAGTCTACGTTATGCCATCTCGATCGCGAAAATTACATCTGCTTTTTTCTGGACAAACCTCACACAATTAAATTAAGACCCCTTATCTACTAATATTTAACAAACTACAGATTAAATTTTACAACCGTCACAATCAAGTCGCAAAAGATCAGCCACAACTTTACAATAGGCCGTTGGAGAAATTCTCCCAGCAAATGACTGACTACTCCTAGTACTACCACACGTTTAAAGCAATCCTCATCATATCAATCATTTCTGAGTATAAAAAGGTCCTGGGAGAAATTCTCCCAAGCCCACTGACCACTCCTTCTGGTACTACTACACGTTTGTAGCAATCCTGGCAAGATCGATCATTTCTAAGTGAAAAAATGTCCTGGGAGAAATTCTCCCAAAGCCAACTGACCACTCCTTCTGGTACTCCTACACTTTGTAGTAATCCTCATAAGGTCAATCATTTCTAAGTGAAAAAATGTCCTGGGAGAAATTCTCCCAAGCCCACTGACCACTCCCTCTGGTACTGCCACACGTGATTGGCCCTTCGCTGGTCATCTGCGGCCTGTTCGGCCCTGCGACGCCTCTGCTGGTCCACCTGCTGCAGAAGCTCGTCGTTGTACTTCTTGTTCTTCTCTTTGATGAGACGCTGCTTCTCACGCTCCTTCTCTTCTTCCGCCGCCACTTTCGCCTCCGTCTAAGGACGCCATTTTGGATGGAAAAAGGAAATAACGTAGAACTTTAAAGCGTAAAAAACCGACTTCAACTTAGCAGCGCCCCGCGGTTTCACCCGCGTAGTTCACGTTCCCGTGGGAATACGGGGATAAAATATAGCCTATGTGTTATTCTGATGTATAAGCTGTATAACTGTAAAGTTTAATCAAAATCCGTTCGGTAGTTTTTGCGTGAAAGAGGAACAAACATCCATCCAGACATCCATCCAAACAAACTTTCACATTTATAATATTAGTAGGATTCTCATGGATGCCATTGTCAGAACTGGACCAAATTGAAATGGGACCAGCTTTCAAATAAAAAAAAGATTAATCAAAAACAGCCAGTTAAGTTCTGAGGTGACAAACATAAAAAAACACAATCGAATTGAGAACCTCCTCCTTTTGGAAGTTGGTTAAAAATACAACTCTTTCTTTTTATAATCTACTATATAAAAATAAGTCGGGTTTTCCTTCCTGACGATTTAACTCGAGAACGGCCGGACCGATGTTGATGAAACTTTTTGTGTGGGTTCGAGTGGGTCCAGGGATGGTTTATAGCAAAGAAAATTTAGCATTGCACCCGTGCGAAGCCGAAAAAAAGTTTAGATGGTTCGGAACCGTTCGTCCAACTCTAACTTATCCGGTGTAAACCCACCTGCATCCTATACTCGTTGTCGATCCGTCTCCTCTCGTCCTCCCCCCGCCTGCGCTCGCGCACCTGCTCGGTGAGCGCGTCCTTGGCCTGTCTCTTGGCCCTCTCCGCCCTCAGCCTGGAGGAGACATCCTCGAGGAGGTTCCTCTCCAGCAGCTCCTGCTCCTGGAGCTGCTGGATCACGTCCTCGCGGTGCTGGCGGGACTCCTGGGGGTGAGCAGAATTACGACATAGAACTCGAAAGTAAATAAAGACTAAAAAACTGACTTCGAAGAATTATACTAAACTAGCGACCCGCCCCGGCTTCGCACGGGTGCAATGCTAACGTTTCTCTTAAATCACTCTATTAAAAAAAAACCGCATCAAAATCCGTTGCGTAGGTTTAAAAATTTAAGCCGGTTTTTTGAATTTGAAGTCGGTTGAAAATAAAAAAAATATTCCCGCTCACCTGGTCAGCCAATATTTTAGCGACTATTTTGTCGTTCAGTTCTTCTTTCTCACGCAAACGACGCTCTCTTTCTTCCGCTCTACAAAAAAGGAATAGATTTATATCAAATATTGGTTTAGATTTAGAATACTACAGTACATAGATTTACTGTAACGCTGTGTAATTGGATAACCTAGCTCGTACATACACAAATATAATATAATAGATGTGTCTGTGATTTCAAAATAAATACTAAAATTCATACACACAGCTCACGCCTTCTTCCCACAGGGATGGGCAGAGTCGAAGGATTGCCACTTTGCCCGATCTCCGCACACTTCCCTCGCTTCCTTCACATCCATAAGCCTTTTCATGCACAGTCTTTTATTCTTTGCACTCTTGACCCCAGCTTTTTGAAGGACGTCACTTATTTGATCCGTGAACGTCCTTCTGGGGCGTCCTCTTGCCTTGCATCCTTCAACATTCGCACCATAAATCAATCAATCAATCAAAAATACGAGATTATCAGTTTATTATGTATTAGCTGCGCCCCGCGGTTTCACCCGCGTAGTTCCCGTTCCCGTAGGAATACGAGGATAAAATATAACCTATGTGTTATTCTGATGTATAAGCTATGCAACTGTAAAGTTTCATCAAAATCCGTTCGGTAGTATTTGCGTGAAAGAGGAACAAACATCCATCCAGAAATCCATTCATCCGGACATCCATCCAAACAAACTTTCGCGTTTATAATAATATTAAGTAGAACAATAATAATATAATCTCACGCCTTTTTTATCCCCGAGGGGGTAGGCAGAGGTATTCCTTTACTGGATATACCCATATTTCACGAGATACATTGGACCCCTAAACTTGATAGGTGGTGAGCAAATCGCCGGACCGGGTCTATTTACACATGTCTCAGAATTAATTCTGAGACCCGCGGGTTTCCTCACGATGTTTTCCTTCACCGTCGAGCTAGTGATATATATTAAGTAGGACTATTATTATTCTTTGTTTCTTACACTTTGGCGCTGCGGTTGTCCAGCTGGGCAGCCTGTTGTTCAATGGCCTTCTCCTCGTGCAGAATGGCGCGTCTCTGCTTATCCCTCCAGGCTCGCTGCGCCTCCATGGACACCTCCATTTCACGTCGAGTCTTTTCCATCAGCAAACGCTTCTGCTCGAGCTCCCTGAGGCGAACATAAAACTACATTTAAACGGGGTTTAATTTCTTCAAATTTTTTTTGTATGTTTGTAATGAATAAACTCAAAATCTACAGGACCGATTTAAAAATTCTTTCACCAATGGAAAGCTACAATATCCCTCAGTAATAAAGGATATATTTTATTCCCACGGGAACGGAAGCTACGCTGGTAAATCCGCGCGGAACAGCTAGTTTGAATTAAAAGGCGTGAAAGAGTGAGAGCCCAGGCTTGTCAGACCTTCGTCATTTTGTAAAACCTCAAAGTTTGTCTGTGTATGTCCCTACTACAGGTGTAAACGATCCCCGAATATGAAGTTTGGATAACGGTTCCTTTGGAAGTTATCAAGCAGCAAAGGTCCATAAAGTTGCACCTCAAATTCGTTGAAGTTTAAAGCCCAGTTTTTATATATTTTATTCGGATTAATATTAGAAATCACGTCGTCCATTGTCAGACACTTGGTGCGGTGGAAACCCCCTGTCAGACCCTTGAATCATGGTGAATTGAGGGTATACTTTCATGACATGATTTCTGCCCACATATAGCTACTAGGCCAAGTTTGATGTCATTTTCATATAATTTAAGGATGAGGAATTCATTTCTGGAATAAACTTTTTATCAGTCCATAGAAAAAAACGGAGTAACTTACAAAAAATCAAAATGTTAAAACTATTTTTTTTTAAATTTCGTCGCTTAGAAGTACACTATAACAATTAAGACTAAATAAAAAATATTATCTTATAGCTCCTTTATTGCACAATATAAAGAGTATCATTTTAATAACATCGTCAAAGTATAGAAGTGTAAAAAAATATATCAATAAGTATATCAATTCACCATGATTCAAGGGTGTCTGACAGGGGGTTTCCACCGCACCAAGTGTCTGACAATGGACGACGTGATTTCCAATATTAATCCGAATAAAATATATATAGAACTGGGCTTTACACTTTAACATATTTGAGGTGCAATTTTATGGACCTTTGCTGCTTGATAACTTCCAAAGGAACCGTTATCCAAACTTCATATTCGGGGATCGTTTATACCTGTAGTAGGGACATACACAGACAAACTTTGAGGTTTTACAAAATGACGAAGGTTTGACAAGCCTGGGCTCTTGGGATATGAACTTATTCCTTAAAACTAAAGAAATAATGTTCAAGTAGCAAACGTTTAAGGCTCGAACATTCACCCTGAGTAGGGAGCCGACTTAACGACGTAAGGCTATTAATCATAATTAAAAAAAAATTAAAAAAGAGCTGTCCTTGAGTTTCCTGCTGGTTGTTCTCGAGGTACTGCATTTGGAACTAGCAACTCGTCGGAGATGGGCTGCTGTTTACATTTAGCCAATCTTCATGGACGAGTTTAGAGTGCTTTGTTATTAGACTATTGACCTTTCTAAGTGTACCTTTAGTACCTACAGAAAATAAATGTTTTTTCTTGAATACCTAAGTATAAAAAAGGCCTACCTTTAGCCAATCTACATGGACAAGTTTAGAGTGCCTTGTTATTAGACTATTGACCTTTCTAAGTGTACCTTTAGTTTATACAGATTTTTTTTGAGTATGTAGGTATAAAGTGCGTACAAAGTCCAACCTTTTATCCTCATCGGAGATGGTCCTCAGGATCTCGTCGAGCATTTTCTTCTCGATGAGGCTGTCCTCGTACTGGCACTGCCTCTGCCTCTGCCTCTGCACCAGCTGTTGCTGCAGGTCGCGGCAATAGCTGCTGCATCTCTCCATCTTCTCCTTCTCTTCTCTCTCCGCCTGCTCTTGGTCGTTGAACAGAGACCTGCGGAGAGCTTCGTTTGCTCGTTTCTCTTCTGCCTGCAAACAGTTAAGAATCACGTCAAGTAGCTATTAGGATACCAAATCTCTAACATAGAACATAGACCTAATAAGGTTTTTAGATAAACATAATTTAAAAAAAACTACTTTAAACAGGAAACTAAAAAAAAACGCGATTTCTCTCGGAGACCATCATCAGATCCTGGTTTCATTATTATGGTACCTTTGGTGGGATATCAACTTTCCAACAAAAAAAAGAATCATCAAAATCGGTTCATAAACGACAAAGTTATACGCGAATGCACATAAAAAAACGGTGGAATTGAGAAACCACCTCCTTTTTTGAAGTCGGTTTAAAAATGGCCAATATGTGCCCTAGAAATTTAGGAAAAAGTGAAGTATATTTCTATAAAGATTTGGATGTTTAGGAGGCTAACAGGTGGCTTGAAAACAATTAGGTGTTCACTAGCCTAACACTATCTCCCATACTTCCTTCTCCCAGACCCTCAGTACGGATTTGGGTGATATGTTGACGATGAATCCATAGACCGTTATACCGACCTTGTCCTGCAGTCGGCGGTAGTGGTTGTGCAGGATCTGTTGTCGCAAATCGCGGCAGACGTAGCCCGCCTGCAGCCTCGTGGCCAACGCGCGCAGACCAGGGTCCCTCTCACGAAGGTACTGCCGCCGTTGAAGGGCCGCTGCCTCTTCTCGCCTTGCAGAAGCCACTTCCATGCCCAGAGCCGCTTCCTTCTCTGCACGGACGTTCACTACGGCCGCGTGGTCTGTGCGCTTTGGAAAGAGACAGCAGGCATGCTTTTACTCTCAGAAGTGGAGAGTTAGAGCATAAATAAATATAATGGTCTGACTGACAGACAACACCAATCTTAGACCACCAATCAAGAAGCATTTCGAAGTTATACTTCTTTTGGCGGTATGGGAAAAAATATGAGAAAGAATTTTTAAAAAGCGCGCACACATCGACAGCTAAAAGTAACACCGTGAAGTTGGTTAGTAATTTTTTTTTTCACAAACAAAGAGGTACTGCTACACAGGATAACATTTTTAGATATTTTAGTTTTGTTAGGCTAAAGAAGTATAACTCGTTATGTGCATACATTAATACACACTTCACTCTCCTTCAAACAAATAACAGGCTCCACCTTATTTAAACTTTGATATTTTTACCTAACCTACTGTCCTTAACTCGTTCTAAGACAGAATCGGTTGTAGCCATAAGGAAATTAAAAAAGTAACAGAAGCTACAGCTTAGCCCATATTTTCACTTCATTTAAAAGCAATACTCTTAACACAGACAAATTCTTATATATTGTAGATATGTATAGAAATCGATTCTACAGTAATTTAATGCAGAAACTCTATTGGTTTACTGGCAGAAACAAATGATGGTGGATAAATTTTATCAAACCTCACACAAACACAAATAGAATTACATGTCATATTGAGAAGCAAGTACAGCGCAATGTTTTATTACTATTCAATGGATTTTCAAAAATGTATTTAAATAATAAAAATTAAGTATTATTGTTTATTTTTTAATACACATTATTGACGGGCCTGTTGGCTCAGTAGGCAATGACCCTGCCTTCTGAGTTGGAGGTTGCCAGTTTGATCCCCGCTCGGGGTTAACATATGTGTGCATGAACATGTCTGTTGGTGTTGTGTCTGGTTGTTTAATATTTATTTAAGTACATATGTTTATCAGTTTAGTACCCATAGTACAGACCCTGCCTAGTTTGGGACTAACCGTGTGTGAAATCTGTCCCACAATTTATTAATATTATTGTAACAAGAAATTAAAAAAAGATTTTTGTCAGTTTTAATTCATGAAACCTTTGTGTCCATCCATCTCTTATTTGTCCAGTTTTCTAAATCCCATTCGGAACGCAGCTAGGCACTATATTTGCTATTTATGTACCTCTTGGAAATCCTTTTCCATGTCAGCTTCCCGTTGGATTAGCGCGAGACAGCGCCCCATCCGACTGTCCTCCATGCGATTATTCATCCATTGGACGTCAAGAGCGCGCTGGAAGATCTCCAGCTCCTTGGTACGAGCCCTCGCCAGCGCATTTCGCTGCAACTCCGTTTTCGCCTCCTAAAAACCAATGGCTTTTCATAGCGACTAAATAATTCAATTTCCAATATTATGTGCAATTCAAAAAGCACTTTCCGTACCATTGTTTATCTTCGATGTTAAGCAAAAATCAAATACGCATAAAAATATTACAAAACAGGCAAACAACAGAAATAAAAATCTGTTTTTAATTATTTATTTTGAAAATCGTACGCTGTTCTGTGTCAAAGTCAAATTTGACTTTCTAGTTCTTTTGGTTGAAGTTTATCCGAAGAGCAATAAACTTATACAGCCATGTTTGTGAAACTAATAAATAATCTCACGCCTCACATCCCCGAGGGGGTAGGCAGAAGTATACCATTACTGGATATACCCACTTTTCTCAAGATATTCTTTGGACCCCTAAACGTGATAGGTGATGAAACCATCGCCGAAGTGGGTCTTTACATTTATGGTTTTCTTAAGGGGAAAGGTCTGATTAGTTGAAGGGCAAGGTGCAATAACTGTCTCTAAGACTTTTATTAAATAAAGAAACTAACATACTCAATTTTCTTTAACAAAATTTAAATTTTGCCACTGACGCTCATGCATAAATAATCATAGCTACGACGCCGAACGGGAATCGTGCATAGAAGCTCAAAAGAGATAAATTTTTGTTGTACCATAACTCTACTTCTTCATGTGTGAGGAAATACCCTCAGCTCAGCTATGGGCTGGGGGCCAATTCCACTAAATGTCAGCCATTGTCATCGAACTATCATTCCATTATGCTGCAACTGGCAACTATGACATCTAATTTGTATTCCACTAAAATAGTGGCATTACAACGGAATGACTATGGACTACGTTAGGTGTTGCCTACCTTAAATAACTATTACTACTATGCGTGTCATTAGTTTTATTTCGGGTTTTCGGCACTAAAATCTTTAGATGATTGATTTTATTTATGGTACATGTGACATTTCGATAAGTTTTGAAGAAACTTGTGTATTTTTGTGCATAGACTCTGAAGCAGAGCTAAAATCTGAATTTCGTGTCGTGTTTAGGGCTGATGGCTAAATTGCCAATGCCTTAAAATAAGGGAAAAAAAAGCAATCACTGGACAGCGCCATTCCATGGTAGGAATAGTAGAATAGGTACCAAAAGTGGTCAACAATGATAGTTGAATGCACGTTGAATGATTGTGAAAACTGACAGTTATCAGAATACGAAAAGTGTCAAAATTTGACATAATATCACCATTGAGTGACCACAATCATGTAATTGTCATACAACTATCACCGCTGTCATTTAGTAGAATTGGCCCCGTTTGATTGATGATGATGATTTTGTTTTGATAACCCTTTTTCTATTATTTGCGCCATCTATTGGCGGTACACTGAAGCCAATAAATTTTGGTACCGTTTTTCTGCCGGTCTCTGGTTATAGCGCTAGGGTAGCGTGAAATGTCATTTTTCTCTTTCACTCGCGCCAGTGGGGTCCGGCGACAGCAACGCATTTGGATTTTGACGTGACAGCGTAGAACTGCAACCAACAAATTGGTTACAGATTGATGGTGTATCGTAATATAGGCGGTCGGTAATGAAAAAGTGATTGAAATGGCAGAAAGTAAAGGTGCGTTAATTGCGAAATCAGTGCAAAAACATGCCGGACGGGCGAAGGAAAAGGTATTTATTGTTTTATGTTCACATTACGTGTTTCGTGTTTGTGGAGGTGATGGTGTTTTCAAGAATTTTGCGAGCGCAGTGCCGTGAAAGTGGGTTTTTGACGGGATTAGTGGCACGGCCGGCTCTCCGATGGGTGGCCGGCCGCGGTGAATGGGAATTGCACCTGTTGCGTGTAACCTTTCGATTCTGTTGGACACAGGTGCTACAGCAAGCACCGCGGTCCAGTGAATTTTGTTTACATTTCTACGTAGTCTCAGCTGACAGGCCTGCACTCCAGACGCGGTGCCCTCTTATCATTTCCAGGGCACACAGATACCTATTTATAGTTCCTACCAGACATTATACTTAAATTTGGATAGGACAGTCAATTAATTGTTGAATGAAAATTTAAGAGATGATTATCATCGCCACTGTCACTGCCATTTGAAAGAGAATTCGGAACAAATGGCGTAACAGTTTATTGCATGCGGTGCTAAGAGTGTTCTGATTTATAAATAACGCGGTAGCAACAGTCAGCTCCGGACGGGGACAGACCAACTACTGTGCTAGTTTCGCAGAAATTATATTATTTCAATTCTATTTTTATTTGAAGATGCTGGCACAGTTATTTTTACAATTTATAAATTTCAAGGCTCTGACACTATTATCCATAGTACGGCAGCAGCGAATAACATTTGATTGAGATGAGTCTTCCTCATAATATCAGAAATTTGAAAACTATAGAATAAATTACTCTCTTATCTTTTAGAAACTACTAAACATAAGTGACACTTTATTTTCACCTAATGGAAACATAAATTTATAAGTCTTACTATTTTTAATCATCAAGCTGTGATAGCCCATAACTGGGCCACGGGTCTTTCCTTGCCTATGAGGAAGCATGAAAATAATCCTGTTATTACAAAAATCCCAATTTTCACAAACTTTACAGCTTCAAACACACTTAAAGGTCTCTATAATGTTTCCATAAATTTTATTTGTATTTTATTTTTTAACTTTTCCATAAATACCGGTAGTTAAATGAGAGATTTACGAGACGGACACAATGGGCTGTTGACCTGTTCTGGCAAGCGGCCCACCAGCTCGCATCCACAGATATGTTCAGTTGCCAACGAACTTCTAATAGTTTCTAATATGATCAAAATCATAAAGTCTATTCAAAGTATTCAAAGTAAAGTAACTTACAAGATTTTAGAATAACATCCCTATCTGTCACACTTATAGGGGATAAGCATGACAGATAGTGATGTTATTCTAAATTAATAAATCACATAAATTGCGAATAAGTTTACAGTTATGGAGAGTAGTGATTTTGTTAGATAAATGATCATAAATTTGATTTAAAAACAAACCATAAATGTTTATCATGTTATTAACTGTAATTTTGTCAGTAATTTTACTTGTGAGCAGTAATTAGTTTGCTTTAAACAGTCATTAAAATATCTGCAGAATCTTAGAGATGATGAATAAAATAAAAATGTGATTTTAAAATTTAACAGGCAAAAGAAACACTTCTGAAAATGTAGGGTGTATTATTACGTTATATTATTTTCAACTGATGTTATATTTACTTTTTATTAGAACAAGATTGAAAGTTATCAAAAACAAAATCTCCTTTTTAGTTTTTTACTGATGCACATCTGCATCTGTCCATCTATGGACATGATTACCTCATCTGAAAAGAATAACAAGTTTCGCATTATCTATATATATATATAAAGAGAGAAGTCCTGACTCTTCAACGCCTAGCCTAAACCCTTAGACCTAGAAAGCTGATTTTTTTCACAGCTATTGTTTTTAAGACATAGGCTAGGAATAAGAAAGGATTTTTCGAAATTCAACCCTTAAGGGGGTGAAAAAGGGGTTGAACGTTTGTATGGAAAACCTTCATTTTTGGGTGTATCAATTCGAAACTTTGTAAAAATACTCTTCAAAACAAACAACAACAAACATATTTCTGAAGAACAAATTCCACGCGGACAAAGTCGCGGGCATTAGCTAGTCTATGATATGGCAATAAATTCTGTTATAAATTATTTACACATATCTTTGTATCAGATTTGCTAATAATTATTTATTCAATAATGTCTTGTCCAGTAACTACCAATCTCTTCATTTGTAACTTCGAAATCAGTGGGCGAAGTACTATGTAGATAACACTAATTTAAAAAAACTTGTGGGAAGAAAACAGTTTGTCTAATAAAAATATAGCCACCTATATATAATACAGAGCCATAACATAATAACCGTGAAGCCGCTGGTCACGATTACGCGACGGTCTGTTTGCATGTCTGTTTATACCTTGACTCAGTTCACAACTGGGTGATCATATGATTGTGTCCGAGATAATAGAAATTGTATAAGTAATGGTATAAATGGATTGATCTTGTAGTTTACTTGCTTAAACATAGAACTGATAACCATAGGGATTATAGATTTATAGATTAGCAGTGATAGTTTAGTGGTTAAAGAGACCGTTCTCATTCTTGAGGCTAGGGTTCGAATTCTGAGGGTGTGTGTACCAATGACTTTTTTAAAGACAGTGAAGGAAAACATCCTGAGGAAATCCGCAGGTCCCAGAATTAATTCTGATGCATGTGTAACAGACCCGGTCCGGCGACGGGCTCACCACCTATCATGTTTAGGGGTCCAAAGAATATACTGCTGAAACTTTATAGTATTGGAGCCAAATACAAAAAATGATAATTTAATTTCCGTCTTTCCATGTTTTGTCGTAAATTTTGAACTTCTCAAGGTTTATTCGAAAAAAATTGTACACTTTACGAGAATTTAAAAAACTTACTGATCGCAAAATCACTAACCCAATGAGAATTAAAGGCGAAAAACTTTGATGAAATTCATCACTTTACTTTTTACTTCAAAATCCATTTGAACCTATCAACTTTTTACAAGTACCGATTGTGCGAACAGTTATGAGATATTCGGGTGTGATTCAATCATTCAGAAATTCTTGGGGAGGCAGCAAAAAGTTAGTTATTGAAAGTCACGACCTGACCAATAGATGGCTATTCGGGATGAAAATACCGTTATTTATTATTCTACTCATATTTTGAATCTAAAATCACGTGATCAATCAATTTTCATATCGATTGTATTAAAAGCAAAAGGCTGCTTGAGTATTCCTTTAGTCTCCTGATAAACAAATATAGGTAAAAATG
Organism: Ethmia dodecea; assembly: GCA_963855545.1. Classification (NCBI taxonomy): domain Eukaryota; kingdom Metazoa; phylum Arthropoda; class Insecta; order Lepidoptera; family Depressariidae; genus Ethmia; species Ethmia dodecea. Next base: position 1,206,272 of record OY979444.1, read on the forward strand.
CCTGTAAGCAAATTAAGCTTTACCTTTGAGATGACATTGACATGGCCTTATAGCGACCCCTGTATTGTTCAATAGTTCGGTGGAGATAGGCTACTGTTTTCATTTAGCCCATCTTCATAGACGAGTTTATAGCGCCTTGTTATTAGACTATTGTCGTTTTTAAGATTAATTTTTTACCTACATAAATCAATGACTTTGAATTTTAAATAGACTATAAATTTATATGAATCCTTTGATATTTGGGGAAAAATAGACATAAGCCAACGTCGTTTGGGAAGATGTCGAGAACGACCCTTTCGAACCATCAAGTTGAATTTGCGTAAAGTCAGAGTCTGCCTCTGTTCTTCCCCCGTTTACTCCGCCTATAGTTGCAATTTTTAGGCCACTGTATGGATCGCTTCTGTAGCCATGGTTTTAGGATGTCTGGGGTTATGATGAGATGAGAGATGGTATCTTAGTCTACGCGATAACGTTAATTTTATACGAATCACTACTCACTACATAGTATAAAACAAAGTCGCTTTCTCTGTCTCTATATCCTTATGTCCCTATGTATGCTTAAATCTTTAAAACTACGCAACGGATTTTGATGCGTTTTTTTTAATAGATAGAGTGATTCAAGAGAAAGGTTTTAGTGTTAGCATTGCACCCGTGCGAAGTCGGGGCGGATCGCTAGTATCCTATATACCTTCTGCACCCCTGATTGATGATAATAATATGTTGTTGTAATTTCCACTTGATCGATTCTTATTGGCGCTTACAGTTCAGTTATGGCGTGAAGTCACGGACGACAACTAGTTTACCCTTGGACGAGACTGGCTATAGCTTTCACATGGGGCCATGTAAAACCTATAGCCCGGACTGTAGCTCAACCATGGCTAATTCGGCTTAGTCGATAAATGCCTAATTCTTAAAATGCCTACCAGTCTACAAATGCCTAATTCTTCAAATGGCCAATTCTTAAAAGAACTAATGCTAATTCGACCAGTGCACTCGTCAAATAAGGACGAAGATAGAGAAACGCCGTCCTTCACAACGAAGGGTCCCTTTAGGGGTCAATGTATACGCTTTTACAATTTGCCTCTTGACAAATTTAAAACAATATTTAAGCAAAAATTACATAACAAAGTCTAATAAAAAATTACAGACTACTTAGTAGACCAACATGCATGGAATTAACCGACTCGACGCTATGTAAGGCTATTAATTATAATTATTGTAAACCATATTCATTACTAAAACATTAGATTAAAAAGAGCTGCCCTTGAGTTTCTTGCTGGCTCTTCTCGGGTACTGCATTTGGTTGGAACCACCAGCTCGTCGGTGGTGATGGGCTGCTGTTTACATTTAGCCAATCTTCATGGACGAGTTTAGAGTGCCTTGTTGTTATAAACTATTGACGTTTCTAAGTGTATATTCCATACCTAAAGAAATAAATGTGTTTTGAGTTTGAGTTAAGTAATTACCATACGTTGCCATTGTCACTTGGCCGTCAATGGGCTCAGACTAGAAAGTGTCATATTGACAAACGAAATGCCCATATTGGCCGGAGGCGTGGATTTGCATCACAAATGTAAGAAGATACGATCCTACTTTCGACACGTTAAACGCGAGTTGTTTGCGAAACAGTTGAAGAGTGGACAGTTTTCTATAACTTAGTTGTTTTAAAGTTAGTGGGCTTGTAGCTCGTTGGAATGTGTGGTTTTGAAGACTTGCAGACGAGGTCAGAAAAGCAAAATACGGAGACTTAACACTAAACCTCAACTAGTAAGAACGTATACTAGTAAGTAATCGAAAAAATATCACTATATAAACACCTTATAACTTGAAGAAGTCGATATAAGTATTTCATTCCTGGGAATACCAACATTTCCTCACGGTTTGTTCATAAAGGTGGTGGTTAGCCCGTCGCTCTCACCTTGGATCCCCGAGGTCGCTCCCTGGAGCCCTCAAGGACGTCAAGTCGCTGCTGGGCTTGGAGGAGCTGGAATGTAGAGCCATCGCCACCATCACGCAAAATAGGCGCAGTAAAGTCGTCGAGTTGCGAAAATCAAACATAGCTTACCGGATTGAATTAATATTACTTTAGTGGCAGAAAACGAACTACATGTTGTATATTTGTGTCAATACATGCAAATATGTTATGTTTACTTATTATTTCATTTTCTAGTTCTGACTTGGGTGGGTCAGGCAATGTTAGAAAAGGACATTAAAGGACATTAAATTAGGGTTGATGAGGAACTGGCTATGAGGAAGAGGATGCGGATGAGGAATTGTCAAGTATGAGATTTGAGGATGCGGAAGCGGAAGAGGAAGTAGCTATGAGGAAGAGGAAGCGGAAGCGGAAGAGGAAGCGGAAGAGGAAGCGGAGCTTCTGAGTTCTTTTGTTTTTATTCCACTTCAGCTTTCAAAAGTGCATCACATTTTTGATACCCCGCATATTCCGTTTCATGACACTACCTACTGGAGATGGCTTCGTAACCCTGAAGTTCCAAGCCCATTCCTTGAGTAAGTTTTGTAGCACAACTTACAACGAACAGTTTCATTGTCTACTTCATTGAAATACGTCCATATAGCACTACATTTCGGTCGCATTTTGTATATTTCTTATGCAAATTAAAAACTCTTATCTAGTAGCCAATTAGTATACTTTATATAAAACTGTGATAAAAATGCGATGCGTGGCAGGCGCGCGTAAACAAAACTTGACTTTCGACTGTCCAGGATAACAAAAAGGATAGTATAAGGAGCGGGTGGTGGGAGGCGGCGCTTGCTGTGATTGGCTATTCTCGTCTCGACTCTAAACCTAAGTGACACTAGAAATCCTCATAACTCCTCTTAATTTATGAGGAAGCGGAAGCGGATGAGGAATTTTCCAATTTTAAATATGAGGATGCGGTAGCGGTAGCGGAACTTAAAAAATTGCGGAACTTCCGCAACATGAGGAAGCGGAAGAGGAATCCTCATCAACCCTACATTAAATTATTACCCAAACCCCGGGTATCAGCTGTTTACTATTCCGCGAAATAATCAAAGCTACAACATTTCATTCACAAGCTTTCCCATCACGACTGCACAGTTAACACAACTGTACACCATTGTCATATGCAGTTTACAAAGTTCTACGAGGTCTGGCTACGCAAAATTGACCTTAAAGTTGTTGGATGAAAGAATGTAGGATAGCAAAGTTCAGTTGGATTAGGGTGCAATGTTTATGAAATATAACAAAAGGGTTTTATTTCCCGGTAAATTTCTTTCAAATCTAATCGTTGGAAGAGATTTTTAAGTATGAGAAAGTAGCTTATAAATCTCTTCCATGAGCTTTTATTTTTAATTATAAATATCAAATCCGTTTTATGTTCTGTGTCCACGTGTGTTGAATACGTTAAATGTTTCTACTCAAATGTTTTAATGATCGTTAAGATTTAAGGCGTGTTCTCACTATACGATCATGTTCAGGCTGAGACTACTCGGACGATCACGTGATCCGAGTGAACGTGGACAATTTTTTTCTATCTATTTATATTTATTCAATATATACGTCGCAAGTGTCCCTAGATCCACTCAGACCAATGGTGGATCACAGCGAACTTCTGTGTTATTCAGTCCACTGGTGGATCAAGATGCTGGATCCTATGGGATAGGGCGCAATCACTCGGATCGGGCTGTGTTCTATTGACATATACGAACGCGCTCGTACTGTGAAAACGCGGCTTCATGCATCTGGACGATGCAACCCAAATCCAGGGCAATTTGCTTGTATAACTACTGTTTATGAAAGGGCGTACAGCGATCTATTTCTGAATAATGGCGCACGTTTCGACTTATGATGGAAAGAAAGTAAACATAAAACGATGTATTTGTTGCTTCACTTTTAGCTTCCTTCTCTTGGATATAGAAAAATAATTATGAAGAAACTTTTACATTCAAAATACATTCCTAGTACAATTTTTGTTCCAGCTTCGCGTAGGAGATTATAGAAAATGCTTCCTCATATTATGTAAGAAATGACCCATAGGTCAGAATGAGCTCTTACAAGTTGATGATGTTCATTTATAAGTTAGTTATTATTTAGTGTTATCGATGTTATGTTAGATATACCTAATTATCGGGGATTACGGATAATTTGAGGTGGAATGCTCCTCCATCGTGAAAAGGAAGATCTTCCTTTAGGCGAGGTGATGGTGCCTGGGGACCGCGGTCCGACGGTTGATGTTGGACAGTTCTATTTATACGAACTCATTAGAAAACTTCGATAACGCGGTTTAGAACTCGGCCGTCTACTGACCCTATGTGGTGACGCTACATACCTACTTATTAACCAAAAATAGCAAACATGAAAAATGCCATACACAAAGAAATAGATTTCTTGGATTTCTGAATAATGAGACAAAAAATAATATTTCCTTAAAATGGAAGAGAAAGATAGATACCTACCAAAAATGGTTGTTGCTACTACTGTGCTACTATTAAATAAAACCTGTGATAAAACTTAGACTTTAAAGTTTACATCTTGGTACTCATGAACCTACTTGGTGCTACATGCTAATAGATCAGTTAATGAGCTATTAAGAAAAGTGTAGAGAAAATTAATCAACAAGCCAGTGATTAATTTATCTAAATATAGTGAAGAGTTCAAAGGTGAGCGGAGTTCGTAGTACCGACCGTAAGCGGATCGGATTTACTTAGAAATTCCACCGACTTTCTTCGAAGACAACCATTTGTGATGGTTTATTTGTGGGCTAAGATGATCGAGTTTACTGTTAAAGAAATGAAATTTGGTTTTAATATAGTTTGAAAAGGCAGCAGCATTTTATCCTAGATGAATAAAAGAAGTTCATCGTTGCATCATGTCTGCAGACGATTATCAGCATCTGCATCTTGTATGTATAAACTTAACGGCAGGGCAGGTCACTTGTTAGATATGAAATCAGCATTATCAGCCTGATATTCTGAAGTAAAAAATAACTTTTCACATATATACCACTCTCAATTTTCTAATTAGTACCGACGAAAAATTCTAACTCATGAAGTAAAAATGAATTTGTAAAGACCTACTATTACCTTTGAAGGCCTTTAACGATACAATTGTACATTGTTAGGAGTATCCGTATCACTTCCTTCTGGCTCATCATCTTTGAACCATCCATCCATATTTTCTCTGATCTTATCCATCTTTAGCCATACATCCTTACAACATTACTTTCTTTCCTCCACCACACAACGGTTACCTGTCAAATTCTCCGTCACTGGCTAACCAAGAGCCAGGCACCCTAATAAAAGGTGACGTGATTCCGCGTCGAGTTTACTGAATCTCGAAATTCTCAAACAGGTGATCAGAAAACAATCATAATTCCTCTGGCCTAGTTTGTTTACGGTGTCATTCATCATTCGCTGTGACGTCTGTGCAATAATCGTCGCGCATTGTAAGCTGTTTTGCTGTTTACGTTGCTGTTTAGCGTAGAACGAGGAAATAATCGGTATGCTCAGGGTTGCCTTCAAAATAGAGGTGTTAGGTTTGTTTGGCATTCTGTGGCTACCTAATGGCTACTAGGATTGTGCAAACATTCAACAAAGAAGATTTGATTAATTCGTCCGGTGTAACTAGGAAAGAAGTACAAAAATGTTCGAAATCCATTTCATAAGAGTTTAATACAAAAATTCTGTGTCGTTCAAACCCAAAATTTTATACGGCTCTCAAGCGTATGCTACATCACTCATAATCTTTTGAATGTAAAGCGTTTACAAATCTAACCCAAAGCGTTTATGACTGACAAAAGATATAATCTCTTATCGATATCTGTTACGAGTAGCACCTATAACATTCCGGTACAAAAACACCATCAGACCTTAAAAGAAAATCCGCTCCCAACGGGCCCACTTAAAACTGGGACAAATCCGGGGAAAGTTGGCAAGTGGCAGCCCTAACAAACTGCACCTTGGCACGCCACATTCCAAAGGTCGACGACCGGTGACATCAGCATATCCAGTTTTGCCAATTTTTGATATCTCAGCGCCGTGTAGGCTTTGTCCTTGCTCCCACGTGCAGAACCCACCGGCCCGCCTACCTCGATCACTTTCTTGTGATTGCTTAAGACCAGGTAAAATAAACAGCATTATTGATTTAAGCAGTGATAGCTATGCGGTTAAAGAGCTCGCTTCTCATTCTTGTGGTTCAGGTTCGAATGTACCAATGAGATTATTCAAAAAACTTACGAACATGTTTATCACTAACTCGACGGCGAAGGAAAGACATCGTGTGTAGAAAGCTGTAGGTCCCAGAATTGATTCTGAGGCATGAGTTACATACCCGGTCCGGAGATGGGCTCACCACCTATCACGTTTTAGGGACCAAAGAATATACTGGTAAAATTATCAGAAGGAAGGCAGAATATACTGGTGAATTCTGGAAATACCCACATTTCACCATTTCGTCGCCTCATTAAAGTCAAATTTACGACAGATAGCCATTGGGTATTGGCCGACCACTATCTCCAAATTCGCAGTGGCATCGCGTGGGAGATTATTGCCCAGGCCTCTAAACACCTATAACTTAGCACAGAATGATGATGTATTAGAGCAACTTTCGAAGTCCGTACTCACTCTTTTCAGAAATGGTTCGAGACATTCAAGTTGAATTACTTTTGAATACTAGGGTCTATCGGCTCATATTGATGTAAAAAATAAAGTTTCAAGACAAAATGAGTATAAAAAGATTGACGTTTAAAAGGGAATCTTCATACTAAAATACTCATTTACTAACAAATTATCGAAATCAATGAGATACTCTCCGGTGATCTTAAAATTAAACACGATGAAGGCAATGATATTATATGTTACTTATGCTCACTGGATGAAGGTGTTCTGTCACAGTAAAGAAATAAATCGAAATATTATAATTTCAAAGCCTTTGTGTAATTACTACTAGACTTATATACCTATGTAAAAAAGGCTCAAGACCTATTCGAAAATGATCGTCCTTTTACTCGATTCTACCAGAAAAAGGGTATATTTTATTTTGCTGTCACTCTATGTAGCCTAAAAGGTTAGACTTAGATTTACAATCGCGAAGTGTGAGTACATTCGTCTTCATCTCCAGAGTGTAGGCTACATTTTTTACCATAGGTACGGGACCGTAATGAAAAAAATTACCTTTCTTTGCCACACACGCTGTCGGGTTGACGGCGATCGTGGCTTCTGGGGGCCAATTCTACTAAATGTCAACGGTTACAGTTGGATGACAATGACAATGACATTGTCAGTCGATGGTGTTATTTGCTCTGAAAAGTGTCGAAATAACCATTGTTTGACCATTGATATGTCATTGTCATCCAACTATAACCGTTGACATTTAGTAGAATTGCCCCCCTGATTCTTTTACTCTAATTAGGATCGGGATAATATAAACTTCAGCTTTCAAGCGACAATTCTTCCGAATGTACCTATCAGGCGTATAGTTTGTCGATAGTATGTATACGAGTACGCTATGCTGTCTAAAGGGCTTAGAGGATTTTGGAAACGTCTTCTCTCGATCCTTGCCAAGCTTACGTAGTTCATTCAACCCGGGTAAAGTATCAAGCAAAAGTAGCAACGCCATAAAAAGTAGACATAATACGACCAAATATAGCGTAAAGTATTCCAAGTGAAAGTAGAGATAACAGCCATATTATTGTAAATGGAAAGAGAAGCTGAATTCGTTGGCATTTGTTTGTGTTTTTTTCTTAAACTGCAAGCGCCTTCATTTTACTGATATGATCACAGAATTTCCTCATGTGCACGAAGATCGAAGATTTGTAAAATAGATGCCGCAAAATTTCATACCTTTTACATCATCATCAACCCGTAACAGCCCACTGCTGAGGTTAGGGTCTTTCCTCACCCATGAGGAAGTATGAGCTTTAATCTCCCTCGCCTTTTACAATTATTCCAAAACTAGCTAAATCATCGTCAGCGTTGTTGTCCGCTGTTCCTGTTGGAATTTTGAAAAATCCTTTGCTTTGAGAAGTCTTCCTGATATTTTTGAATTTGTAGGTCCCATGTAGGTCTCCTTTGACGCAGCCTGTATCGCAGATTCAAGGAAGTGCGATGTGTCTCTTGATTCGGTTTCATCTACGGCAGCTCTTACGTACCTACGGCAACACAAAGCATGTAACGCTTTTTAAATCCTGTCAGGGCCTTTAACAATCTACCTACTTATTTCAGCTATTTATAATCAGGAACTTATTCCAAGGTTCCACACACCGAGACCGGTAGTAACATTACTTGGAGAAAATTTTACATTAAGGACGCGCACCTTGCAATTGTAATTTTTAAAATAAGATACTTTATCTTATCTTTAACCAATGAGATAGCCTCAACAGATTTTCAAGGTTCGAAGATTTCCCAACTAAATTGTACAATCTGGAAACTACCGTTGTATTAAATCTACTTAAATGACATGATAGCTTCATTGTGAAAGAAATATTTATACAATAGCAGGGTCCGTTTAACTAATTAAATAATTGTAATATTGCTATTTAGTTACATTTCCAAAACCATCTCTTAAAGGTTGGTTTTTGAAGTACCTACAAACTCCATCCAATACTAGGGAGTCCCGATCAATTTGTACATATATTATACCTACTGTTATTATTAGTAAGCACTATTATTTCTAGGACAGGAAGTAACTTAATACCGAGTCTATTCCTAGAATTGGTTGATGTGAATTGTTAACTATATTTTTCACACGATGCAATAAGAGCTAAAATTACATTTGAGCTACTATTATTCGAATCATCAAGTCACCACAAGTTTTTTAAATTCAAAAACCGTTTTATTCATGTTGTTATCCTTGCAAGTTCTCTTGGTCATTAAACTTAAGTAATTTACAAACTGACCAGAAACATATTTACATTTCCTTTCACAGGGTTTTTAAGCGTTCCACGAGCGCTCAAATACACTAGATAATTTGGGTCTGCATTACGTTAGTCGATGTGTTCGACACTGCGGAGATAAAAGCCTAATAGCACCTCGCACTTGACAAGTATAAAAAACTAGACACAATATGATTATCTAGTCTTTTTCCGCTCATGGACTCCTGATGCTTGACTGAATCCGTCAGGCTACAGAGGGTCACAAAAGAACAAAGAGTAAAATGAGAAATTACCTACATTAAACTAAAAACACAGCTATACGGCTATATGGAAGTCCTTCTTCCTTTACAGCTGGTAAAAGTTCCACAGGAGAGCTCAACCGAATCTGTATAAAATAAATGTACGCCCAATTTTCCAATAGCTGCCTACACTTGGCAATTGTAACACTTTCGTGATATGGCATGATTTAGTCAATCATCTTGGGCGTTCCGGTCTATTATTATAAAAGTTATGAAAAACAGTGACCTAGTGACTTAGATAGTACGTATGCACGCGTTAAGGAATCTTCGCGTTTAGTTTTCGATAAAAAAATTGATTTTACCGGAACACATCAAGTGTTCCGTCTCAAATGTGTAAATACTCGTAGATAGTTCGCAACTTCGCAATACCCCAAAACCCTGGTAAGAGATTATCAATGAACATGATTGTTGGTTTTGCGTCATATCTTAAAATGCAAATATCCATTCTTAAAACGTTGATCTTCCAAACTAGCAACTAGATTGTAATGATAAGCATTATTTCTTAAAATGCTCACTCCCGCAGATGCAATTTCGTCAAGTTTCACCTCACTTCGAAATAGTTTTAACAAATTGACCTTTACAATGTCACCGTGACCGAACAGTTCTTGTACCTTTTAAAAAAGAAAAATAATTGACATATTCACACGGCATGATACTCGGCTAAATTCCTTTCCGATTGGCGCTCTCGGCAGTTTTTGCTTCCACGCACTTTCTTCTTACTTGTACTTTCTCATTGGGAGTCGACTGTCTGCACGTATGCCCACCTGTTGCCCACAGAATATAAACCGTGCACGCAGCAAAAATAGTAGAAAAATGTGTATTGATTCTTTGAATTTCGTTTTATTTCGTATTTCTATAGAATGGAGATCATTTGCATTTACTTTATTGGACTGTGGTTTGTGAGATATCACATAAAGTGAGTGCTGGTCTCTTCAATTTTGAAGAAAAAGTTTTGTCAGTTTCTGTAGAAAAATTTTAATTTGCGGTATTAATAACATTATTTGTGATAGAGCAGTGATAGCCCTTACGGTTAAAGAGCCGGCAGAAAATCAGTGAGGCTCGGATTCGATACCAATGAGTTTTTCAAAAACTTGAGTACATATTTATCACTAGCTCGAGGGTGAAGGAAAACATCGTGTGGAAACCCGCAGGTTTCAGAATTAATTCTAAGACATGTGTAAATAGACCCGGTCCGGCGATGGGCTCACCACCTATCACGTTTAGGGGTCCAATGTATCTCGTGAAATGTGGGTATATCCAGTAATGGAATACCTCTGCCTACCCCCTCGGGGATGAGAGGCGTGAGATTATATTATTATTATTTGTGATATTATATTTTGCTGTCTTATTTGCTTGTTATATGTGAAAGAATAAAAACTAATCAACATTTTCATCTTTTACAGGTATGTCTTCATTAATTTTTGTTACGAAAAACCCAGGTAACGCCTCTTTCCTACTTGCGTGTATCTCTCAATAAAGTTTATTTATGTGACGTACCGTATATCGCCGTACAATTTTTCCTTGTCATTCGTGTTATCTGATAAGATTGACGTGACATCTCAATGATGTGCGCAGACGCAAGGTTGTACCGACTGTTATTAGCAACGTTGTTGTTAAAGTAATTATAAGAAACTATTGTTTTCCTGTTTGTTACTCTTGTAATAGGTCTATGGTATACGGTCGATGGCATGTTCGGATATACATTGGCACCAGATTTATCAGATCTTCATTAAATATGAAAAATATGGTTAATGCAAAATTTAAAGTGGCTATTGCGCAGTGTAAAATAAATACTATAAGTAAAGTGGTTAGATTCCCTTGCGAAAACTTATGATAAATATACAAATATCGCCTACGATATCCTATCTCTTTTACCTCATTAACAGGTATTTATTTCTATTCTGATTATGAATAGTACCTACATCGCTTCATTCCAATAAATATTCGTAAAATTTACAATTGTTTTCTTGTCTATCGAATAAGTCATTTTTATGTTAATATATCTTAAGAATGTCTAAACCTGTACTAATCTATGCTGTTACTTATCAATACGCATTTGTGTTACTTGTATTTTCTTTCTTCAACAATAATCTTGCTTGTTAGTAATTACCTGGTTCTATGTCTTCTCGTGTTTGAAAGTATTTCAGTGGAACTAAAATATTTTTAAAGTCCTTTCCAGATCCACACATCGCCGTTTCGGTATTTGTCCACTGATAACATTATCTGTACCATATCACGGGCATTGTTCTGGCTCATTTTCACGTTTGAATCTAAAAATGGTTTCTTTGTTCTCTTTTGCTATCGATGCGATAATAATTTGTATTGTTTTGTGTGCATATGCGTTTGTCACGTGTTCACTGCTCTGTTCGTTGATATTTTTTCGTTTTGCGAGAATCATCTGACAAATCTTCTCAAGCAAGATGACTTAACAATCTTATTTAATCTCTAATTATAGTAAACTACAATTATTGAATTATAATTTCCATAGACAAATTGTATGTAAGTATCCTACTTAAAAACTTAAGTATCTTATGATGTGATATATTTCTTGACAGATTTATCATTATGGTATTTATTAATATCATTCTTCCAATTTTATTTGTCGAAACTCATTCTAAGGATAACCAGTTGCTTTTCCCAAATACTCAGCCAAGCTGTACTGGAATTTAAATGCAATTACAAAACAGATGATGCATTCGTATTTATAACTGAAATAAATCCTTTCAATATAGGTTGAATGTTCTTGAAGCTTATATTAATTGTTACCGATGAAGCCGTTCGTAACTCCAGTTTTAACTAAAATTTTGTGACGCATATGTATGGCATAACAATAAGTATGTTACTGCTTTTGGAGGAGGTCCAAACCCAAAGTATTAGTCAGGGCGCAGGTGAATGTCCTGTGTCCCACGCAGTGTCTGAAAATCTACCATTTTCTTTAGCGGATTAGCTAGGCCTTGTCAAGAACCGATATGGTCATTGCTTCGAACCCGTTTGTGATCGAGACCTAGTAGAGCAGCTCCGACGTGACTTGAGAATGAATCTTTCTCGTCAACATTTTCATGTTTTTCTGTAACCCAACCAAGTTGTAAATGGTTTTGTTGATGAATATAAAAGGATTTACTGCTTCTGTGCGCCCGTTTGTGTCTTTTTTATTTTACTAACAGTATATTTTTATCTTTACTGTTTCTAATAACGATACGAGTTGACGGCTATTCTCTTTCTTATCTCGTAACGTGAGCTGTCACTGAAATTATTTTTACACTCCTAATTTGTGATCAAAACTTCTACGTATTTTATTTCATTCAAAATATTCATTTGTCAAAATCTTTAGATTAGACGGAAGTTACCTATTTGTCTTGTATTTCCAAATATAAATTGTCTGACGTCGTATCTCCAATCTCCATCGCTTCCTAATAAAGACCTCACGATTGGGTTGCTTACGAAAAAGGACATCGAATCAGCCGCACCTCGGTTAGCTGGCGCCTGCTAATCATAATTTACGTAACTTCTGAAACCCCAGTTATATTTACACGAAAATAAACCTATACTTGCTAAGAGATTTCATCTTGTACTAATCACGTATCTGAGTCTAAATCTTTACAATTTTTGGCTCTAATGTCTATCCACACCGTCTGGGTTTGGAAATGGGCTATTTCAATATCATTAAATATGAGCTACGAACCGGAAAATGTGTTTCCCAACATATTCATGTCACTGGAGCGAGCTTTCAAAATATCCCAGTATGTTTTCAATGAAAATAGAATATAAATTTCCACCGTTCAGTGTTGTTGTTTATATTCCTGGCAGTTTTAACGTTATCGTCTGATTTTCCTTATCCTGTTGCTTTAAGAATCAAACTAACATTGATCTCATTCTTTTATCTTCGAAATGAATGACCGAACGAAGTTCAAGTGTCCATTTATCAACGTAATGGATACCTTTAGGTTTAATTTTAACTCGGATTCTCCGCAAGGTCGGCTCAACCTTGCGCGTTATTGTACCCTTTGACTGAATAGTTTTCTATAAATTCGGTCATCAGTCATCCGGAAGCATTCTAGTGACGTATTGAGTTCATCGTCAACGAAAAATTACGTAAGGACCGTTCGTAGACGGGACTTATATCCGTCTCTCAGGTTTCTATTTGGCGTATCTCATGCGTCGGTACACACGAATTTAGACTTAGTCTCGGGAGACTAGTGTCGAGTTTTGCTTCGATCGTATGCTGTGTTAGGTCCGTCTGCGCGTATGTGGCGCATGGCCGCGGGCCAGGCCGGGCCATGATGTGCCTATTCCCGTCTGGGTAGCTGGACACTGTATCCGATTGCTCGCTAAACTCCTGCCTGGCACGTGTCATTCAGCTCTGGCGCCTTTTTATTGTCACCACGTGTTAGATGTCTATGCGGAATTTAAATTAATTACTTCCCGAAGTTAGGCTGTTATCAATATCTATTCTATGACAGATTAATCGCTAATTTCTTGGTTCTTCTTTTTCATTTGACGAAATTTTCTATTTGAGTATTAACTGCCATGCCCATTAGTCTGAAAAAGTAAACGTTTTGAAATTCAAATATTTTGCATTAGAATCGACAATTGAGTCGCCTAACCCCTAAGCCGCAACACTTATAATATTTGTGTTCTCCTCGATTACACACTGCTTCTTTTATATTTTTGTCACGCTTGCTTCACGCAACTAAAACCTGATTGTCATTGTCATTATACATGTCGGTTGCATCAAATTTGTTCAATGTATATGCGTCATGCTTGTTTAAATTTGGAGGTGCACTTTTATTATTCGTCCACGCTTTATACGGTGTTCTTTGATTACTATTTTGGCGTCGCGTCGATTACATGGCTCAGTTGATTGTGTTCATCGATAATTTGATATTGTTTTTTGTTTCGATACCAGTTTTAGATTTATTGCGCATCTAAAGCTTTAGAGGAATATTTTGGAGATATTTGTTCCGGAATATTCTATTGAATACATTTCAGTTGGTACAATATGGATGGATGATAAAATAGTAGCTCATACTTCGTCACTATCTCTAGCATTCATTAACATTTATTTTCCATACCATTAATTATCCAATTCTGTCTTTTTTTAAATTTAAATTTACATCTTATCCTGTTAACTAACCACAGGCGGAAGAGGACAATATATGTTCCTACTAGCAGCGCCCCGCGTTTTCACCCTCGTAGTTCCCGTTCCCGGTGGAATACGGGGATAAAATATAGCCTATGTGTTATTCTGATGTATAAGCTAAATAACTTTAAAGTTTCATCAAAATCCGTTCAGTGTGCATTAAAGAGGAACAAACGTTTATAATATTAGAAGGAGTGTGCCTGCACATTGTTGCTTGACCGGGTAGTAAGTTAAATTGAAAATAGATTGCTACAATATTTGCTATTTAAGTGAAGTATGCAAGTAACGATTTCCCCATTGAGTTATAACAAATGCATGCACCGTCAAACAAGTTTGTTCAAAGCGTCGGTCCTTTTAATAGGCCAAACGCCATTAATGGCGTCTCCGCCTTTCTCGAGATAAACACGTATATTGATATTGCTATCAGTGGCCACAAAAACCGACCAGTCCACTCAAAGTCAACAGTACCTGTTCTAGCTTGACCGGTAGAGGTGCGTCGTTGAATATTGTAAAATAATCTTTTGAAATCTTAAATATTAGTTTATGTTGAGTAGAGTACACATTCCGTAGTTTGTCTAAATGAACTGAATTTTGTATTAGGTACTAAATCTAAGTTATACAAGTACATAAATTTCTTTGCAGGTTTAACTTGATGTACTCGTACTTATTTATTAATGTATTTATTTCACTTCATGTACCAAGAAAATGTACACATGGCGAATTTAATGCCTTACCTTAGCAGTCAATAAAGATGTGCATGAATAAATTCACTTTTGGAATTTTTATACTTTTTTTGTATTCACTACTCAACTCTTAGTCAACTACGGGCACCATTTGGAATGCATGCGTTTTCCAACGCATTCTATCCGACTGCTTTAGTGGAATCCAGTTTGCGCCGGTTAGGAAATGGTTGTGATCTGTTTATTAGGTGTTTGGTTTGTGACCTTTCTTAACAAGCCCAAGTCTTTATTTAAAATTTGTTTTGAGACTACATTTTGATATATACTTCTAAATGTTGGTTGTGTTTATACAAATAATAATTATTAGGTATCACAGTTTTTAATAAATCGCAGTAGTATATAATTTGAAGTTTTATAATTGAGCATGTAGGCGATATTTAATGCAATGTTTATGTTTTCCGTAACTTTCGAAACCATCAACTTAACATAATCTCTTCATAGGTTCTAACTTGTCCCACGCCCACTCCGTGTTAAAACGAGATAGCACCATTATTGCGATATATATCGTCTTCATTCGCTCCACTTTCATGAAATTTATTGCATTTACTAACTAAAATTTGCAATGATAATATGTAAAGATATTTAACTCTTGCTTGCAATATTTTGTAATTATGTTGGCCTCAATACAAACTAATCCTTATCATATTTTCTTGTTTCTGTGTTCTTGTGAAATCTTCTGATGTATTCACAAAAATATCCCGTTTAGAAAAATCCTATTAATTTTATACCTTATATCAAATCATATTATCATCAAATACACCATTGCTCAAAATTCTGTCATACTTAAGTACATTTTTTTTCTATACGATAAGTACTATAGTACACTTCTATAAACGTTTTGTCATGAATTAAAACTTCAAACATTTAATTTGTTATAACTTACAACCGAAAAGAACATTATACAAAAGTTATATTCTGTATCCTAATGTTATCTTATGCTTCCCAATATTTTTCCTTATATGGCTTGTTAATAACCTACTTTTTTACTGCTGGTGTGGGAGCTATGATTACTCGACGGACGGTTGCTCATTATTTACATTTAAATCTTGTTATGTCACTTGTAAATCTTCAATGGCCTATTCTCCGTGATGGCTGAACGAAATCGAAAACAAGGTCGCCACGCAGGCTGAGTATTTGGGCTAGCGGTCTTGTGTACCACGGAGCAAGGTGGTTGTAATCTTGTATCATCAAAGGCCTCTGAAACTGCTTTACGGTTAAAGAGCTCGCCGAAAATCAGTGAGGCTCGGGTTCGAATCCTGGCATGTACCAATGAGCTTTTCAAAAACTTACGTACATATTTATCACTATCACAACGGTGAAGGAAATAATCGTGAGGAAACCAGAATTAATTCTAAGACATGTGTAAATAGACCCGGTCCGGCGATGGGCTCACCACCTATCACGTTTAGGGGTCCAAAGAATATCTCGAGAAAAGTGGGTATATCCAGAAATGGTATACTTCGGTCTACCCACTCGGGGATAAAAGGCGTGAGATTATTATTTATTATTATATTAAGCAGTATTCTGCGTACAAGGGCTTAGCCACGACGGGTTATAGTAAGGTACTGCAGTACCTATTCGATTCGTAAAGTTTGACCAAACAGTTTCACCGGGTTCTGGAGTCTTCTGTATTGTAATTCGGTTTGTAGGTTTTCGATTAAGTAAGTAAATAATTTCCTTCTCTTATCTCACTGCTTCGTTTAAATTAGTGTCTAAGTTTTAATACAGTTACGTTACCTTCCCTGGTTTCACCCCTTACGCTAAGCCCTTGTTTACACCTGTCTCTTTCTTCTCTTCTTTTTAACCACTGAGGCCTCATAGAGCGGCATGGTCTACCAAATATCCTACAGATAAAATTACCTGCATAAAGACCGGCGATGCACTGGTGGCGTTGGCTTTCTTCTCAGCAAGGACACCAAACCAGTTTTGTGTATAGACCACCTCTACTAGTGTCGAGTACTTGTTGACTAAAGAAATTTTGACCTTCGTAGGAAAATATAAACACACATATATCAAAAAAAGTGTTAAAAATACCTTGTCAGTTTTTACCTTGAGTTTTATTTATTGTTAACTAGAATATACCCTCTCTTGTGCATCTTACTGCCATTCCTACTTTAACGATTATGTTCGTAGTTCACAATATATCCGTGTTACAATTGTATATACCCTAGTTTTCAATGGGTATATCCAGTAATGGAATACCTCTGCCTACCCCCTCGGGGATGAAAAGCGTGAGATTATTTATTATAGTTTTCAGCATTTTGACAGTCCTTAAACATTAGTCACGTCCAGAAAAAGAAATGAGGTCAAGACTCAAGCATTATTCGTTAGTTATTTCTGTGCGGAATCCGCGATCGGTGTCAATTCCAACTGTGAACAATACATTATGAACGCTAGTACAAATTTTATAGTAATTGAAATTCGTCGTCAGAGTAATCGTAATTTTATCGGTTAGTGTCGTTGACTGATTACCGTCGATGCTGTAACTACGTGCAATTATGTAAAAAACATACTTCCGTTCTCTTTTAAATTGTATTGAACTGATTTTACATATGGTTTTATATCATAGTTTGTAACAATCGACCATATATTTGTCTATTATCGTCTATCGCAATTTCTGTTGCATTGTCATTTAAAGTATCCTAAGTGTTATCAAGGCTATCCACATTCCTAATGAGATAAATCAAAATCAGTCCTATAAACAAATAGTATACTTCAACATTATATTTCGGATTAATATTATTGGCATAATGCATACCAGTGGTAACAAGTGTAACAACTTAGCAGTAATTGTTTCTGTATTTATCGTTGGGTTCTCACAGATTTTCGCAACAAGTCTTGTAAGATCGGAATGTGAGTGAACGTCCGTTCGGCATCCCCGTTGCCTTCGAGTTGTAGCTATGCGGTAAATGTCACGGTGGCAGCGCCGTGATCACCCGCCTACGGGATGACGAAAGTTTAGGCTCGACTCCTTTATTACATTACTTCATTCGCTGTAATACCATCATCATTGTTCTTATTGCTCTGTTTAAACATTGTTAAGAATTTGTGCGTTCAGCTGTGCAAATGTTTACCTTTGGGCATTAGCTTCATTTTGTAATGAATTACGTTATCGTGAATCATGTGTTGTTTCGTGAAATATGGATTTATATTATTGAATTTGTATTACCTTGTACCTTTTGTAATTCAGCGTCTTCATTGATGTTGAATCTGTGGCTTTTTTTCAATTAACGCCTAATTTGTACAACCATATCGAGTTCCTAATTACTTGTACCATCGGCTCTGTTCTTCGAAAGCCAGATGTTTCTATGCGTGGAAGTTGTTAAACTGGGCGCTACCTTGCGTCCCTTTCTCTTCGCGTTAATTCTGTGTTTTATCTCTTTTCCTCCCCTCCCCCCGCTGTCCACCTGTCCCGTCGCGGCACACATCTCGCGTCTTCCGTCCATTGCTTTCTATTTTCGCCGGACACACTCGATTTGTCTTTGTGTGTGTTTTACACCTACACGATTTTTTATTTGATAACTTATTACTACGTTTGCTGTTATGATTCATTCTTTTATAGATCTATTACTTTTTTCGTTTAGTTATAAACATCATCAGTCAGTGTCGTAACAATGCCTGTTTATTTGTATTTGCGGGTCAATAATTCATAAATGCTTGCTAAAAGTGACTGGTACCGGGTATGTTGGTTATCCCTTCCTCTACGTCTTACGCATTGTGTTCTTTATCAACTATGAACTTACCGCACATAAAAAGTTGTGATCCCTGAAGTGTAATATTGTATTGTTAAACTATTATTTTGAAAACTTGTAAATTGGTCTATCCCAACAACATGTTTGTCAAGTTTACGGTCAACCATTGTGTTCTGACGTTTTCACTTAATTCTCACACGATACTATCTATTGTCTAAACTGTTGACGCATGAATAATCACTTTCGACATACAACATTTTTTGCTCTAAACTTTATCGCGTTTTAATAGAGCAGTGATAGCCCGGACGGTTAAAGAGCCGGCCGAAAATCAGTGAGGCTCGGGTTCGAATCCCGGCATGTACCAATGAGTTTATCAAAACCTTACGTACATATTTATCACTAGCTCGACGGTGAAGGAAAACATCGTCAGGAAATCCGCAGGTCTCAGAATTAATTCTGAGACATGTGTAAACAGACCCGGTCCGGCGATGGGCTCACCACCTATCACGTTTAGGGGTCCAATATATCTCGTGAAATGTGGGTATATCCAGTATTGGAATACCTCTGCCTACCCCCTCGGGGATATAAAAGGCGTGAGATTATATTATTATCATTATTAATAGAACCGGCATTTGTTTTGTTTGGAGAATCTCGTTACTTTTGCACCTAGTGTTTACCATCGTCATAGGGCCGCTTTGAACATAGCCCTCTCCTAAGATCTGATCTTCAGGCCTGATCAGCTGACTTCAGCTATTTTAAGCAGATATTCACCTAATTTAGGAAATCCTTTATTAAATTTGCAAAATAGCTGTTTCCATACCAGAACTTATTATTCGTTTAGTTTTTCTAATTAACAGCTTTAAATTCAGTGTTGACCTAGGATACTGGAATTATATTTGGTTCGCACTTTTTTGTTCCTTTGCATTGTTTTACCTCAAAATCTAAATTGTTAATCTTACCTGTTTTTTGTTAATCTTACAAATTTGATTATATATCTATGTATAGATATATATAATAGGTACTTTGCCATTTTTATCTCGTAATACTTCTATGGAATAAAAATCTACATCACTAGATTTAACCTAATCGAAAAATAATATCAGATTTGATATAAGAGATACACCTAAACCAGTGTCATCAAATTGCTGACCACAACTTGACATCTCGCTATGATTTGATAATCAACTTTCAATAGTGCGTGACTGACTCAGTTTACAATTGAAAGGCCGTGGCTACAATTGTCACAGTTCATTTGTTATTGGGACTATTTTACAAAGGACTGTACCTACTGTATCTACCCTGCTGGCGTTAACAATCCTTCTCGTTTTTGCTATAAGGTCTACCTATAGTTGTCTTTTTTCCTTTGGCAACCGGTCTTTGTAATTTCAATTGATTGTACTTTCAAAACTGTTTATACTGTAGAAATTTTGAACTCTCACGTAACTTGTTATAGAACTAATAAAGTTAAAAAAAAGTGCGTTCAAAATTTCACCAAATAATCGATTAGCTACACTTTTATATACTACCGGCATATTCTGATTAAGAATCATCGATTTGAAATTCTTAATTATAATAAACATTTCACTGATGCTGAGCTAAGGGATATTTTTATTAATGAATTTAATGCATAAGGTAAAATCGGCGTCTTCGTACCCTGACCAATCGCAAAACTCATCGTTGAGGACAATACATCTGCTATAGGCATGCATCATACATCGTCTACCTACTTTGATGACCATCTAAGTTACATTGTGCTTAAAAACTTTAAACCGTCAGCATAACACCGTTATGAGTTTGATTGTGCCATCTGTACCCTGCTTAAAGCATCTGCTAGAAAACCTGATCCAAACACGGTTAAATTTATTCAAAAAAGGAAATTCCTTCGTTTAATAAATGTATTTTTAACCACTATTTCAGAATGTTCTGGTAAATACGTTAGAAACTATCGATGCACTCGCTTCTTTCACAATTTTCTCAATCGCATGCGTGTTCATAATTAACCAAATACTCCAGATATTATCCAACGGTACTTGTGCAATAGTGGCCGGGTAACCAATAATTGTTTTTACTTTTGCGATTATTATGAAATTTTAAACTGGATATGAACGCTTGATCCATTATCTATGTTACCTGCAAGACGTTTGACTTGTAGTAGAGAGTGAGTTCCCCTAAGTTGAATACAAATCTTTGCGATTTTATTGACTTTCTTATGTCGGTCGGGAATTAAACAGGCGATCACTGCCTATTAGCAGATCCACCATCTGCCAACAGGCAGTGATCGCCTGCTTTGTTCCCGTCACCCACATTTGTGTATATAAACATTCATATTTGCTGATGTCGTCTGTGTGCAACGCATATGCGTAACGGATTAAGTGCAATTCCTCATACACCCCAATTAGTATATTAACACAAAAAAAATATGATGCCTTTGTACTTTAGTTCTGTCCAATTTTCTTTAATTAACAGCAATAATAGTACGATTTCTATAGGCAAAATTCAGCTATGCTAATTCATTTTTCGGAAAAAAATCACACATTAAAAATACCTAAAATCTGTTAGGTAGTCGACACTGAACAAACTAATTTCAGGAATTGCGCTTATTCTGTAATCTGTTACATATTGTATAAGTATGTTCGTTTATTCAGTACCCATATTAGAATCTCTGCCTAGTACGAGTATATATCTAATTACCCGTATATGAACTGTGTCCTACAATTAATTTTTATTTAAGTTCCAAATAATTAGTGTCATAGGGATAATAATATGACCATTTATAGATGTCTATTAGATCTTAAAATCATTTAAACACAGCAAATTGAACTCTTGACTCCAATCAACTTGTTGAAGATTTCTTAACTGTAAACGATTTAATTAAACGAGTTGATCTTGACATTGACACTCCTGATCTCTAACCAATGCTGTTAATGACCAGGTCATTCGCTTCGAAGATTAATCAAACAGTGCATTGGTATATTTAGAAGTCATTACAATATTTAGCCGTGTACGACCCCCTTTCAAATCGTTAGTAGCAACATTAGCCTCTTATGGAAAGTCTGAATTTTACATCTGGTTGCATTATCACTTGTAGGTAGGGCTACCTAGCCTGGAAAATACCGTAGTATGTCGGAACTAATAGTCTCTTACCTGACATTCCACAGCACAGCAATGCAAGACTTTCTTCACCGATTATAACTGTACAGTCATATTCCTAGTTGCCGATTCAGGCATTAAGCTGTTATATTAAACAGACGATGAGCAGTGATACTGAGAAGTATTTGCGTTTATTCAAGATCTTGTATGTGATATTAAAGGATAAACAAAAGTAGGTAATGATACACGGATGGTGATAATGGTTCACGTTTTTAGAACCTGTTGTTGTACTGGTAAGGACGAAAAGTGTATAAGTGCAGTAGCATTGCTAGTCTATTTCTGAATAAAAATGTTGCAAAACTTTGAAACCTGTATTTTGCCTGAGCGAGTTCTTATGCTATTTGAGACAACATTTGTAAGCACGTCTCAGGGCAAGCATCGTAATCCTCTACTTGCACGAATATCACATCTATTGCAATAGTTTTGAGTGTAAAGTCCGGTGTTTCATCTGCAATCCGCTGTAAAGTCGTACCCTTGGTCTAGCGCATCCATACAAATGCATTACAAACGTAGTGCAGAATTGCAGATGCAATTGCGTAGCTACCTTCTAGTGCTGGAAGTTTGTTGTAATTCGAGTAAATAAACATGTCTTGCGTAAGTCATGCGGCGTATGTGGGTCGTAAAAGTTAAACTACCAAGTTAAGTATGCTCATATTATACGTATAGGACACATGGCCAGAATTGCGTGTTTTACGAAGTAGCCTTTACGCATTTCAGAATTACTCACTTTACTAAACAAGATTTTACAAACATTTAATTTTAATATAATCTAAATTTAATATAAAGGTGAAGGAAAACATCGTGAGGAAACCCACAGGTCTCAGAATTAATTCTGAGACATGTGTAAATAGACCCGGTCCGGCGATGGGCTCACCACCTATCACGCTTAGGGGTCCAATGTATCTCGTGAAATGTGGGTATATCCAGTAATGGAATACCTCTGCCTACCCCCTCGGGGATGAAAGGCGTGAGATTATATTATTATTTTTATTATTATTAATTTTAATACTAACTATTAAAAACTTCGTGTCAGGGGGGGTCAGTGACTATAATTGGTTGAGTGCTGCGTCAATGTAACTTGGTTGCACTTAATGATATTCTAGTAAGAGTTGTGCCTTCTCTACAACTTAATATGTCAATCGCATACTCTGATCACCCCTGAGATTTTGTGTTAACAAATAAATATATTGCCCAAGACGAAGATTTAATAATATTTTGATGCAGATGAAAACAATACAGTGTTTATTATTTTATTTTCTATAACAACGCCATTATTTAATGCAAAACAACTAGTTTATCAGTACTGGTTTCGAGTTTCGCGATGCGCACATATCGCCACAGCAGTCGCCTGTGTTATTTTTAGTATTCCTACATTTTTCTCGCGATAAATATCTATATTTTATCATATTTGTGAGCAAGTTCTCATTCAGGAAACACCTAAAATGAAAGGCGAATTGGAGAAAAGTAAGAAATCTTGCCATTAAAGTATTTCTTTCTTTTCTCGTAAAGCTGATAACGAGTTTTACCTGATATGTAAATGCTTGCTAATGCTTCCTAATCGGACACGTTTTCTCTAGCAGTAGGGTCACGAACTTCATCTTTATAGATTTTTTGCTCTACCTTGGGCAATAGTTGTGGCTTGTTAAGTTAGTTATTTATTTGTGTTACCTCCAGTTATTTTGCCTCAAAATCTCCTTAAACATTACGCTTATACTAATGGTGGCAATAAAAAAATATCGCTTCAGGACATTAATATATATTGCCTTGTCACGTGACTGCTATCGCGTGGACTTAAGACTTGTAGTAGGATAGGTATATGATATATTAAAAGCCTATGCTGACCCAGAACATATTCTATTTATCCACCGAATTTGACCCAAACCTAGTCAGCCTTTACAGCCTGATGAGTAAAAAATATAAATTCATCCGTTGACTATTCGCATTTATTGTATCAATGGGACATTCATTTAAACTGCAAGTCACTTACATCTCCAATCTCTATGTTTGCTGTTAGTGTCCATATAAATTCACTTTAAACTGTCTCTGTTAAAGCACTATACAGACCTCGTTTATCTAATGTTCTTGGACCTGTTTCCATTTGTGTTGTTCATTTAATTCATATTTCGTGTACCAACACAATATTATTGTGTTTGTACTGTAGCAAGTAATACTAGAGTAGGCATATCTAGTTTATCACTATTTAATGTTATAATTTCAGAAAACGGTACTGACTGTATAATGACCATCAATGGAACCCATTGGCCTACACGAGGTACTGTTTAGTGAATTACACATAATTAACGCTTCAACATTAGCCAAGGCCGGCAACTCGATGCGTCATTTACTACAATGTTTTGATCACCGGTTTTGATGGATCATAATAAAAGAACGATGAGTTTGTGGCCAATGTTTAATATTTGAAGCCACTTGAAGGTGGTTGTAGGTTAAGTATTTGAGAAATCGAAAGGAAAGTAATTTTAAACGCTAGCCATTTATTTTAATTTGTTATTGGTTTTGTTTACCAAATCCTCATATTAGGTTTCGTTGCCTTTTCAACCAGCAGCCGTAGAAGCGTTTATTTAATTTATATAGCAGCTATATACTATAACACTCAAATTTGACAGTTAGGTGGCGATATATATCACCTCTATCACTATCGAGGTAATAATGCTAAGGTTGCAGATGCAAGATAACATCTACTGTCTGTATTATATCACCAAAGTGACCTAATGTTCAAACCACTTGCCGAAACTCGAAGAGAAACCACAATAAATAGCAACATTATCAATATTAAAGAATTTTGAAGAGAGAAAGCTAAACTCTAAGAGACAATTCGTGTAGGTCCTGTTGCAGAAGCGTTTCTCAACAACTCGACACTAATGTTAGTGATGTTTTGCTGGCCGCTATTGCCCCTGCCATTGTTGTAGCTGACAATACACACATCCATCAAGTCTGTAAAGAGCCTCGCTTTTGTACTTTGAAGTAGTGATGTGCTAAAACATTGAAAATTTACAGTAATGATTCTATGCGTTGAATTTAAAACATCGTGTGATTTGTTGCCCATAAACGGTACTGTGTCAAAAGATCAGATTAACATCCAGAATGAAAATGCAGCCAGCCAAAGAGATTTCAATATAATAAGGCATAGAGAGGGTATTGGGAATATTTTCATACAAAACTTTGAAGCCTTAGTATGAACGCGAGCTGTCATTCGGTCGAAATTGTACTAGACTTATTCCACTTGGAATAACTTTTGACTTAAAATTTTCCTCGCTTTGTCCCCTCTATGCTATATTATATTTAAATCTCTTTGCAGCCAGCCTTCTGGGACAGCCCCATCACTACATAGTATAAAACAGAGTCGCTTTCTCTGTCCCTATATCCCTATGTCCCTTTGTATGCTTAAATCTTTTATACTACGCAACGGATTTTGATGCGGTTTTTTTTAATAGATAGAGTGATTCAAGAGGAAGGTTTTAGTAGTAGCATTGCACCCGTGTGAAGCCGGGGCGGGTCGCTAGTCCGATATAAAAAAGTCGTATTATAAAGAATTTGTTAGACATTATATTGTAAAATCGTACCTTCTATAAATATATTAATCAATTTCAAAACCTCACTGTATTGGACATTAGTAACACATGTCGTAGGTAATAGATAAAACCAACCAAATGTCTGTTCATTATGCGATATGCCAGCAACTTATGACTATAAACAATAGTATATTGCGTACTTCAAATCCTAACTAGGATTAATGATCGTTCTAGAGTGTAGAGCTAAACATAAGAGATACTATTGCAGATTCGGATATGGATTCGTGGCACGTAACTACTTCGGATGCTAATTCGGACTACATCGTCTCGTGAATGTCCGATTCTTTCGAGAAGGTAAGTGGGTTGTTCACCTGTGCTGACTGGCCAACGATTTGTGTTTATCATATCCGCCGTTCAAGGTTAATTAGAACCACATGCAAATTCGTGTTTCGTGTTCGCTTTCACTGTTGGGCGGTTTTGAGAGAAGTGTTTTATGGAATTTGTCTGTACGATATATTTTCTAAGATAGGTAACTCATCATATTTTACACGTGTATCATTAGGAATGGTATTAAACATACATACCAATGATTGTTGTTTAAAGTGAGATATTAAAGCAGAGGTGGTCATCACAGTAACATAGTAATAAAACGTCAGTCCCAATAATACTCAATACTCAATACAAAGGCAAATGAACAGGACTACCTAAATTTAAAGAAATATAGAAAAGTCAGTGCAGTCTCTAGGCTAAAAAATAGATGTAAGAAACAGTAATAGTTTGAGAAGAGTTAAAAAGATCCCAAAGTTGGCAGCGTTCCGAGTCGAGCAGATTCCACTCGAGTTACGTCTGAGGATTTTCTGTCAAGTGGCCGCTTGTTGATCGATCAAAGAGGTGGATGGGATGGGAAAACGTTCATGACTCCATAGTCGCCCCGTTTTGTTATTTGCGTCTGCCAAATTGGTTTACAGAAGTCAATCTTTAAGAAATTAAAAGTTTTGAATAGCCAAAATGAGCTTGAATTGTGTCGGGATATTTCGTTGCTTGTCCGTAGAACCATAGTATATTAAGAGACAATCCCCTCTGATCAGAGAATGTTGGCGTACGGAAGTGCCGAATTGCTGGGTTGTGTGCTGTTACATTAACAACATTAAGCTTTGAGCTGGCAAAAGCTCTGTGTCGTGTACTGAGAAATTACTCTTAGTTATGACTTGGTTTTTGGAAATTCGAAGCGCTAACGCACCGGTGGTTTGATAAATTTGTAATCTGTTAACTTGTAAGTGACCATTAAAAAACTGAATATATAGTTTTATTAAGTTAGCACGAAGAAATACCTACTAATTTGTAGTTTCTCAAACTTAATACTCCTGTCATGCCAGAACATTATATAGTTTCACAAGTTATTCTCAAGACATGGATATCATAACCACCAGTAGAGCTAGTACATGCGGTTGCACTTGCATCCTGAGTTCTAGAAATATCTTGTTGTTTTGAAACGTTACCGCAGACCGGTCACGTTCGGTTCCCTATTTATTGCCCGAGCTTGTTTGTGCAACGTTAAATTGTAATGGACCTGTTTCTGTTCAATTGGGATAAGAGGGATGTAGGTCTTAAGGTTGAAGGCTGTTACGTGCCTTTGTTTTCTACAAGTGCCCTTGACCTTATGTCCTAACCTAAGCTTATTTTGCGTATTGAATATGATCTGTTTATTTGTTAAACCTTCCTGTTTTTTCACTAATTAGGGTAATTGCTAGCGTTTAGTGGAATGCTATAAGTTGACTTCAAGTGATGTCTTTATTCTGCCATAATGCTTTCTATTTTTTCTATTCGTCAACCAAGGCAATATAGTTTTCGAAATTGTCTGTATATTTTCAATGAATAATAATAATAATCTCACGCCTATTATCCCCTAGGGGGTAGGAGGAGGTATTCCATTTCTAGATATACCCACTTAAAAAAAAAACACGGGCTGCACTCCGGGAGTGCCGGCAGAAGTGAAAACTTGATTATCGATTTCGGT
This sequence comes from Ethmia dodecea, assembly GCA_963855545.1. NCBI lineage: Eukaryota > Metazoa > Arthropoda > Insecta > Lepidoptera > Depressariidae > Ethmia > Ethmia dodecea. The sequence goes on from OY979444.1 coordinate 1,233,692, forward strand.
GTTACAACACTACTCTCCAACCGTCTTACGGTTTTTCGATCAGCACACGTGACCTGACGCGAGTTTTACAGTTTTTACCCATCCCACAAAAGTCCTCAACTCCGCTAAAGAAGTTTTCACTTCAAAAACACGGGTTGCACTCCGGGAGTGCCGGCAGAAGTGAAAACTTGATTTATCGACAGTCGAAAAAAAACAATCGATTGTTCGATTAATCGATTTTGGTGTTACAACACTACTCTCCAACCGTCTTACGGTTTTTCGATCAGCACACGTGACCTGACGCGAGTTTCACAGTTTTTACCCATCCCACAAAAGTGCTCAACGCCGCTAAAGAAGTTTTCACTTCAAAAAAAAATCTCACGCCTTTCATCCCCGAGGGGGTAGGCAGAGGTATTCCGTTACTGGATATACCCACATTTCACGAGATAAATTGGACCCCTAAACGTGATAGGTGGTGAGCCCATCGCCGGACCGGGTCTATTTACACATGCCTCAGAATTGATTCTGAGACCTGCGGGTTTCCTCACGATGTTTTCCTTCACCGTCGAGCTAGTGATAAATATGTACGTAAGTTTTTGAAAAACTCATTGGTACATGCCAGGATTCGAACCCGAGCCTCACTGATTTTCACCTCACTGATATACTAACTTTTTACGAGATATTCTTTGGATCCCTAAACGTGATAGGTGGTGAGCCCATCGCCGGACCGGGTCTTTACACATGTCTCAGAATTAATTCTGGGAACTACGGGTTTCCTCACGATGTTTTCCTTTACCGTCGTTCGTATGTTCAAGTAGCGTATAATATACATATAAAAGTAATTCTTGAAACTGAAAGATCTAGCCCTAATCTCCATCTATTAATCGAATTACCTTCTCACAAATCAGTAAATCAGTGATCTGTAGCATTTGCTAAATGCTACGCAAACCATTTGATTTCACAGCAGATTGCACAGCGCATTGCAGTCACCCACTCGCCGCTAAAAGTGTAAACAGATTAATGGACTCTAGCTTGTGACGTCACGAGTTTAGTCTACACTTTATTTCTTTGCATTACAACTAGATCCGTTTTCATATATGTAGGTATTACCGAAGCGATTTCATTTTCCTGTTTTCTAAGATTTTATTTATTGAATCTCACATTTCATTCCAGAGCAAGTTGCCAAAAGTTTTTTCATTTTAGGAGGACCTCCTCCAGTGTATTCTTTATGTGGACCCATCACCGGGCCGTGCTTAATTCCTGATCAGAGCCAATTTGGAACTGGTTTCCTCTCGATGTTTGTCCTCCACTGTTTAGCTAGCGGTAAATACGAAAGTCAACTTACTTGAAAAACTTTTAAAGAACTTATTACTACATGCCCTTAACCCTCACCCGAACCTGCGTCTCATACATATCTAGAGAAACTTGGGCACTTCCAACAGAGGTATCAATGATTCTATGCATCGATGATACTTATAACTTTATTTTTACCACTTCCTACATTACCTACTTCATTATCATGTGAATGTATAATCAGTATTATAATCATCCGTCTAGAGATGTTTGATTCTAGATATAAACTCTGAGATCATACGTTGTGCGAGAACAGGTCGTGTCAAACTGCATCGTGTATTCCTGTCCTCAATCTAAGACTCAACCAACCACTTTCGTCTCAAAAGCCTTTATGTTTGACTAACACCAATTTTGTCGTGTTATTGAATGTAATAGCACCTTCAAGTGTTGGTACGTCTATTCACATGTTAGTCAGGTTTTATTGCATGATTGTCGCTCTCAGAGACACCAATTACTCGATCTCCTCGACCGTGGATGCAGATTAGCTCAGCGGGAGTACTGTAGATAGCATCTTTTGCCTTGATCAAGTTTTTGTTGGGGTAAACTTTGGGGTAGTGTTGTATTGTAAAATAAAATAGATGTCCTATTTTTGTCCCGTCTTGGTTTGCCGTCGAAGGGGCGATAGACATTCATAAATATATGCTGGTTCATCGCTCACTGTTAATTTGAATACGGATGAAATAAGCAACTAGGTACATTCAACAGTGCACCATCTTAGATCTGGTTTTTTAAAAACCAACTTGATTCGTCTAGCCAAACAAGGTAGAAATCATTAAATCAAACAAAGATAGCAGAGCAATTATGCAAAAATTGTCTAGATAAACAAGAAATCTGACTGTTATCACATTTTTGATCTTGTTTTATTTTTTAAATAATATATAATATAATCTCACGCCTTTCATCCCCGAGGGGGTAGGCAGAGGTATTCCATTACTGGATATACCCACATTTCACGAGATACATTGGACCCCTAAACGTGATAGGTGGTGAGCCCATCGCCGGACCGGGTCTATTTACACATGTCTCAGAATTAATTCTGAGACCTGCGGGTTTCCTCACGATGTTTTCCTTCACCGTCGAGCTAGTGATAAATATGTACGTAAGTTTTTGAAAAACTCATTGGTACATGCCAGGATTCGAACCCGAGCCTCACTGATTTTCGGCCGGCTCTTTAACCGTCCAGGCTATCACTGCTCTTTTATTTTTTAAACTGGTTTATTATAATATATTGCTGTATGTTTAATCAAAAATAAAATATTTTTATGGAATGAAGATAACAATTATGAATCGAGGTCGTGAGAATCCCAAGTCGCGAGCATTTCACGAGCTCGCATCAGAAAGCGACCCTGGCGCGAGGAAGTGTAATTACGCCTGATTTCATAGTTAACGCGCAGATTTCACACTTAATACTTTATTACAAGTGAATTGTTTAGAGCAGTGATAGCCCGGACGGTTAAAGAGCCGGCCGAAAATCAGTGAGGCTCGGGTTCAAATTCTGGCATGTACCAATGAGTTTTTCAAAACTTACGTACATATTTATCACTAGCTCGACGGTGAAGGAAAACATCGTGAGGAAACCCACAGGTCTCAGAATTAATTCTGAGACATGTGTAAACAGACTCGGTCCGGCGATGGGCTCACCACCTATCACGCTTAGGGGTCCAATGTATCTCGTGAAATGTGGGTATATCCAGTAATGGAATACCTCTGCCTACCCCCTCGGGGATGAAAGGCGTGAGATTATATATATTTATTATATATATATATTTTATTATATATATTGTTTTGTGTTCTTTCCTAAAACGATTACCTTTAGAGATAATTCGAATTAACTGCAATCATTGGATATAAATTGACAGCTGCAAACTTGAACCATGCACGAAGACATTTAGGGTCTGTTGTCACTAATGCAGGCTATAAAGATGTGTGCCCATATATTTGACATCGTTAAGGACCGCCTTCGCTTACCTTCTCTGCACTCTGCTTTGGTTGAAACCGGCCTTGTAACAGTCCATATTCCTCTGGAAGTCAAGTGCTATCAGCCGAGACTAATTTCAGTGTCGTAGCTTTTTGTGTGGTCGCGTTTTTAATCTAACGGAATTTGAACACGAAAAAAATTAGCTTGATATAGATCTTTCCCAAATGAGATATTTGTGTACTAATGACAAAACGCTGCTCTGGCGGTCGGGCGTAGTTATTTTCTCCATCGTAAAATACATGATACGAGCCTATATTAGTAAATCCAAGTTTGCCATTGTGAACATAGCGCAAATGCGTCGCAACACCGCATCACTGACGGAAGGATGCGCTGAGACGGTAGCGCTCGAATTTAGTCATCTCTGTTACTCTCGGAAGCTAGATGCGGTACGCTCTCTTTCTATTTGCGTGAAACCGAACTTCGGACAAGCAAACATAGCCGGCGCGTATTGTGACTCAGTAATGTTCTACTCAAACTTGGCACAAGTTGCAATATCTGACCAACTGTATACATAACAACAATAGGCATTTACTCGTTCCATTGAGAGCAAATGGTCGGTTACCGTTTCCTCGTTGGACACGCGTACCTGCGTGCAATACTATACTTATGCACCACAAGCGCTGTTTACGCAACTGCCTCTGAGACTCACTTGCAATATTGACTGACGCTGATTGAGAGGTATAGTTACTATATTATGGACTGAAGATGTTAATTCTTGCGTGAATTCTTGGTTTTTTATCGTTAAAGTATAAATGACGGTGATTTCAAGTAATTCTCGTTCTATCATTACGTAAACAGGATAGTTTGGTTCGAGTATTTCTGTAGCCCATACATACATATCGTACCCTTAAAGGCAAAACCAACTAACCGACACTTTTTTCAAAAATGAGTTAAATATACCATTCGATTCGTCTTTTTGAGCTCTATCTCCTAGTAAAACCGGTTATCCGCTATCCCGCTTAGTTTCAAAGTTAGCTAGGTGAAAAACCAGCTAAATGCAAACATATTCAGAATTTCTACAAGAAAAAGCAACTAACGTTACTTTAAACTATTGTTTCCCCGAACGTTTACCAGTAAAGACACTTTATCTATAGATGCAATACAGACTAAATAACTTTATTTGTTTTTAACTGATGACACAATATGTATGTTTTGAATTTGTATACTGGTAAAACAATTTATCCTCACTTTAGTTGCTTTTTACTGTAGGTATTAGTTTTGCAGTTTTGATAATTGCTGCAGCTAAAACCAACTATCCGCGTTTAATAGTTTTTCTCGCTCGCACGTCGTGCGAGCATCGCACACTTTTGTCTTTGTGATTTGTTTTTATATTGCACAATCTAATCAGCTATTGTATAGTGTAATAAAAAATTATAAAAAATATAAAGATCCCAAAAAAAATTTGGGAAATCTATCGCAGGGGGGCATTTAGTTGGTTTTACCTGAATTATGTAAAATATAACTTATTTCTGAAAGGGGGACCTGTACCCTTCTGAGTTGAAAATTAACGTTTTAATTAAGAAAAAATAGATTATTTACAAAAACAGCAATACAAATATAGCAAAGGAAGCAGCCAAAATAAAAATAAAATAATGTTTATAGTTGGTTTTACCTGAATAAAATTAGGACTGGTGTGTGGTTATCTACAGGTGCGGAATCTATTAGGGCTTCATTTTCTTTATTTTTGTATTAGAGCTAGATTTTGCGTACCTCTACATACCCCTATCTTCCTATATATATAAAATCTGTAAAAATCTAATGTTTTTAGTAAACTTTACACACTTTTACAGAAAAAGATAGACGAAGCAGTCCTCTAGAGCGTAATAATGAAAGTATTAAAAGGGGGGTTGTGAATTGAGTGTCGGTAGTGGCTGACCTAGGCCTACATGATCTTCGGAACTTCGATATACTGAAGACAGCTAGATATTAGCTTGAATGAGTTACTTGGTGGAGTACATCTTTTGGATGAAGCGCAAAACATGTACAGGTTCATAGCACGCAACGTTCTATTATCTCTACCTACCCTGTGACCTGAAGAAGGTTATATCTCAATTAACATATCAGAGGATCACATTATAAACGTTTATTATCAAATCAATTAAAAGTACTTAATTATAAAAGTCAACAAGTCGTGAAGTTTTCTTGTTTTTTGACCTAATGAAGATGATGTGTTCAGCCAGACTCTTCCAATTTTTTAATTCGTCATATTTGAATTGATTGACATGGTCATTGTTTTGGGTAAATTTCTTGGAGCCTGTTTTGTTAACTCAATTATATTCGGGACCCCTGCCTATCTCGGTAGCAAAAAAGAAAGACCTAGTGAATCTTTGCAAGAAAGGAGTAATACCTGATGAATACCACGGTTGGTTTGAGACTTTGCCGACTGACACAAATAGTGTTGATTACGTGCCTTATGTAACAGCTTCTTCAGACTCTGTAGATGTGGAGTCCGGCGAAGAATCTTAATGTTGATTTTTATCATTAAGTATTTTTAATTGATTTGATAATAAACGTTTATAATGTGATCCTCTGATATTTTAATTGATATCAAACCTTCTTCAGGTCATAGGGTAGGTAGATATAATAGAACGTTGCCTGCTATGAACCTGTACATGTTTTGCGCTTCACCCAAAAGATGTACTCCACCAAGTGACTCATTCAAGCTAGTATCTAGCTGTCTTCAGTATATCGAAGTTCCGAAGATCATGTAGACCTAGGTCAGCCACTACTGACACTCCATTCACAACCCCCTTTTAATACTTTCATTATTACGCTCTAGAGGACTGTTTTGCCTATCTTTTTTTTTTGTAAAAATGTGTGAATTTTACTAAAAACATTCGATTTTTACAGATTTTATATGTATAGGAAGATAGGGGGTATAAAGAGGTACGCAAAATCTAGCTCTACATACAAATATAAAGAAAATGAAGCCCTAATAGATTTTTCACCTGTAGATAACCGCACACCAGTCTTAATTTTATTCAGGCAAAACCAACTATAAAAATGATTTTATTTTTATTTTGGCTGCTTCCTTTGCTATATTTGTATTGCTGTTTTTGTAAGTAATCTATTTTTTCTTATTTAAAACGTTAATATACGACTCAAAAGCGTACAGGGCTTCCTTTCAGAAATAAGTTCTATTTTACATAATTCAGGTAAAACCAACTAAGTGACCCCCCCGCGATGGATTTCCCAAATTTTTTTTGGGATCTTTATATTTTTTATAATTTTTTATTACACTATACAATAGCTGATTAGATTGTGCAATATAAAAAACAACACACAAAGTCAAAATGCACTATTTAGGTATATAATTTTCTCATCAAATATTAAAAACTAATTTACTCGAAACTATGTTCACTGCAGTTAGTTGGTTTTGCCTTTAAGGGTACGATATTTTAATAGCTAAGTAAACATAGAGTCGATAGAAATCGATCTATATACATGCACTGACGTCGATCTTATCTGCGATGTACTGAAAGAAGCCCTTCGACTACCCGAGATCGAAGACCAATCGACGAACATACATAAGGCTTTTAATGTGGATGAAGCTGGAAAGATTTCCCAGGTCCGTAGGATATGGCGGTGGATTGTCTTTGCTACCCTGATGAGGCTGAAGGCTTGTTCGTTTAAAACTTAGGCCCTTGTTTTAAGCCTTGCCTTAGTAGAATTAGATGCAAACACGATAATGCACGTAATTTGAACAACCAGTACAGATTTCTCCAAAAAATATGGCGAATATTGTTATTCAGAAAGTGAAAACACACTTTCAACTAAACAAATATCGCTGCAAACAATGGCTATCAGTTTCGACTATTTATAGCCCACACATGTTGCGGTTGAGGATAGCTCGGTAGCGACTCAGGCGCATCTCGTTCATATTTATGAAATCTGTATTTTTTGCAACTCTCTAAATATAGTTACAGTATTAATAAATAATTGACACCCAGTCGTCCAGGTTTGTTATATGCTTACCTTCATAGACCTGAATCTTTCTTACAGACTCGCCTATTGAAGGTTGAGTAATTTTTACATAGAAATCCGTACCTAAGAGTTAATGAAATTAAATTAGGCACTGTTTTTTTTTAGTTTTATTTTCAAACTGGTGACCCATCGGTTTTGGTTATGCGTGGATTGATCAGTCGGTTAGTATCTTCTTTTATTTACTATTATATAAAACATTAGTTTACATCATAATACTTGACGTGCATTTGACTTCACAGTCCGTTGCGCGGTAATGCCGATTATGCCTACAATTAACGGTAATTAAATGATCAGATTCCGTCAAGAGATTACCTAATGCGCGTTTACAAACAATTTTAAGAGGAAGTTAGTAAACTAGCATCCAATTGACGAAGGTTTCCTTTGAGTTCCCGGTTTTATACGATGTTGGTTTGTTTCGTACGGTAGTAGATGATTAGTTTAATTTTAGATTGAGGGTTTCTTTCGTCGGTCCTCTGTCGGTTAAAGACTCCTACACAAGGTCTAACAATTCAGGTGAAACTGGTGTTAAGGGTGAATGTACTCATGAATAAATACTCTCATGTGTTATTCCCGAGGACATTGGCAGTGAGAATCCATACTTGGAAGTAAGCACACACGAGAGACGGGTTGTGAGCTTATCTGGCCGTGCTGTTATACAAGCTTCATTACAAATTCTGCCTTTGGGTTTCCTCAGAATAAATTTAATGTCCTCGCCAAGAATCAAACCCTCATGTCAGGCTTACATCAAACAGGACTTTCACTGTTCAGAATATCGCTACGAACAACTTGTTATTATGAGAGAATGTACAAAAACACAAGAGAAAAAAACCATATTCGGAAAACGATTTTTATGCTAAATACGATTTAATCCGATATATATGCTAAAAACCCTTTCATAGCTTTTTACCAAACATATTTATGACATTATCTGATAGAGCAAAGTTTTACCAAGAAACGGTGAATCTGTTGCTTAAGACGCGTGCGCAAAGACAATGGATGAAATTGGAGGCCTCGGTCAAAGACAATCGAAATGGAAAGGAAGCAGCAGCGGACGTGACGTCACGGCGGACGTAATCGCGGTAATGATGCGCTTGCGCACCTGTCGGGCTAACATGGACACCGTGACAAAATTTTGTCTACTGTTGTCATTTTACAAATGGCGATATCTTTCGATGGTGTTGACTTAGAAGTTTTTCACCAACAGACCAGAATATTTGATATTAAGTTTTAACTTTATTAAAAGCGGTGATAGCCTTTCGGTTAAAGAGCCTGCTTCACATGATGATAATCAGTAAGGCTCGGGTTCGAATCCTGGCATGAACCAATGAGTTTATCAAAACTTACGTACATATTTATCACTAGCTCGACGGTGATGGAACACATCGTGAGGACACCCTCAGGTCCCATAATTAATTCTGAGACATGTGTAAAAAACCCGTTCCGGCGATGGGCTCACCACATCTCACGCTTAGGGTTAAAAAGAATATCTTATGAATATTGGGTAGTATATCCAGAAATAGATTACCTAGCTCTGCCTACCCCCTCGAAGATAGAAGTTTTTTTTTAACTTGATACCTTGAAAAAAGCAGCTTGACGGGCAAACAGACAACGACGTGATCCTTTAAGGGTTCCTCCTTTCCTTTTGCGGTACAAACTCCTTAGAAAAATTGGGTACTTACTCGCAGTCGTTTAGACAAAAATACTCAACTTAAGCGTTGACAAAATTTTGTCACGGCGCTCATGTTAGGCTAACTGAGCGACATCACTCCCGGGAGTGATACTGACCTTAGAATTTGAATGCCTAATGAGATTCACAACGATGTTGAAGTTTGAATGGAAATCATCTAAAGACAATATGGGAAACGTAACACCTTGAGTACTGACGGCACAAGTGCATTAATTATAAAACCGCCAGCGATTAAACGACCCTGGATATTTTAAAATTTAACCACGATATTGCGCAGATGGAGAAGAATCTAGCAACAAGTCTCACTTCAAAGTCTGTCAAACTGTCTAGGCTACAGACTGCGCTAAAAGAATAGACACACAGTAACACATACTTCAGAATAACATTATGTATCCTCCTTCTGGTGGTCTGACGCATTGAATTTAATGACCATTATAGGTAATTCATAGCAATAACAGATAACTTAAGATATAGTTCATCATTTTCACGATCGTAACTTGTACACTATTTAGAGATGACAAAATGACCTTCAAAGAATAACTGATTCTGTCAATGGATGAGTACATAAAAATTAAGAAATAATAGTGATGACTCGAGCTATTCTACCAAATATTAAAGTACACGATAGACCATGTATTTATAATACTTACATCATTATAGAACACTCATTGTTAATGATTGACAAGTGTTAATTAATCGTGTAAGTATGCAGATAAGGACACTTCCAACTTAAGCTGGGGTCCCACGGTCCGCTATTCTACGGATCAGCCACACTCAGCCGACGAGCACGGACGGCAACGCACCACAGGCAGGGCCGGTCCAACGGTGCGTGTCGGTGTGTGTAGATGTTTTTATGTTGTCATAATGCAAAGCGAAAGAAAGAGAGAGAAGAGCGCACCTTTGAAGTTACCGACTCACGATGGATACGGGCGCACCGCCACAGACGTTCTGTGCTATCACGGACGAGGCCGGTCCCACGGTGCGTCGTGCGAGCTGGCCTGCGTGCATCCGCGATTTTACGGACCGTGGGACCCAAGCTTTAAACAGACCTCACAATGGATCATTATTTAAACAAATAAGTAGCTTTTACATAAATCCGATTATGGAACAAAGCAGATGTAGAACTCAAAGACGGACTAATAAGGCTAAGTACTTTTTAACAAGGGTAAGCTCAAAGGGACACTGACACTTTTGGGACGTAAAATGACTCTGGAGGAGGCATTAGTAATATCGTAGTACTATTACTTATTCTGTGGTAATATATAGAAAGAAAAATTCAGATCACTGCTGCGGAAACTTCGACCTTGTGAAGAAACGGCCTCAGCGAAAGAATCGAATAAAATGCTTTTATTCAAAATACGGGCTATAAGTCAACTTATTGAAAGATATTGCACCTCCACCGCTTCGGTATTTCATACTTAGGCAATACTAAATTGGGCTACATAATTTGGTTATTCTTCGCTATCATATTGGACTGTACTGGAGGAAATCTGCTCCTGCTCCAATGTTGCTTCTTACTCGTAATATAAAAGAAACTCTACAACACTATTGATATTCTTATCTTCATCGTAATGCAATCATAATTCCAAGAAGCTGGCTGGCAAGTTTAATGTGTACTGTACTCTTGCACTGCCATTTTTCGTTTATTTCAGTTTGTCAAAAGCTACTATCCCATTTCGTATTTCATACCATTCAATTCAGCTGTTTCATTTCCAAAAATAAACCGTTTTTCCTTCGCCTCTGAATGCCACCTGTCTCCTGACTCATGTACAGTCAAGAGCACGTTGAGCTTGAAACATTGGACTTTGTAACGTTCTTATTACAATCTTCTTAGATATCAGACTCGCACTACAAGTGTAAAGCTTCATGTGATCATGCATGACTGTACCGTATCCCGACTAATATTATAAATGCAAAAGTATGTCTTTATTTTTGAAAGCTAATTCTCTGGAACGATCTAGAGGAATCTTGAGGAAGCCGAAAGGACATACTTAGGTTTCTTTTAATTACAGAAAAAGACATAATTCCGATAGGACGTGATAAACGTGATTGGATTATAGTTCAGGATAGAATTGCAGGCATAGATAGCTGTATGTTTGTGGGACAATGCCCGGTCGACGACTCAGCTCGCATCGCATTAGCATGTGGACGACGCGTTGGATTAGCAAGTTGAGCTTAGCTGGATGTAGTAATAATAATATTACTAGTATAAACGAATGTTTCCATGTTGAGAGCTAAGAGCAGTGATAGCCCGGACGGTTAAAGAGCCGGCCGAAAATCAGTGAGGCTCGGGTTCGAATCCTGGCATGTACCAATGAGTTTTTTCAAAAACTTACGTACATATTTATCACTAGCTCGACGGTGAAGGAACACATCGTGAGGAAACCCGCAGGTCTCAGAATTAATACTGAGACATGTGTAAACAGACCCGGTCCGGCGATGGGCTCACCACCGTTCACGTTTAGGGGTCCAATATATCTCGTGCAATGTGGGTATATCCAGTAATGGAATACCTCTGCCTACCCCCTCGGGGTAAAAAAGGCGTGAGATTATATTATTATATTATATTATTATTCCACGTTGGTTACTCAATCACGCAAAAATGGCTGAACGACGATTCGAATAAAATTTTACTCACAGATAGTTTACTGCAACTTTATATCAATGTATTTTCAGACCTCTAAATATGACAGGGCGATAGGAGTTGTTACGCAGTCCTCTAATAAAAATAATATACAAGTTCTGATTTAAGCAGAAGTTAGTCAAAGTATCCATATTGAGGATAATATGCAGCCATTTTCAGCTGGTGTCGGAAAGTCGCAGTAGTCAAGGTTCTCTGATACATATCGGAGAATGGCATTGCGAGACCGCTGTAGGGAAGCCAAGAAGCTTGCAATCCTTTGCCTCCTCACAACAGCATCAAAGGAGTTGACTCGAGCGTTCAAGCCAATGCTAGTCAGCGGGTTTCCTCACATTATTTCCTTCAACGTCGAGGCTTGTGAAAATTCGTCATACATAATGTTCACGCCCCTTATTGTATTTTGTAAGTTGTTTTAGTTATGGTTTGTTTCTGGGTAGGTTTTTGGTTTTGTTAATTGTACTAGGGGGCGTTGTACCGTTTCGTGTTTAAATGTTGAATCGCGAGAGTCGTCTTTTTTTAAGACTACCTGATTTGTGAATATACTTTGCACTACTGATATACGAGAAGAAGTGATGTTTTATATGTAGATATGTACCCTTTTTGGGACTTGTTCACATAATGTAAATGTAATAAAAGTAAAAAAAAGTAATTTTAAAACTACTATATAATAATAATATAATCTCACGCCTTTTTTATCCCCGAGGGGGTAGGCAGAGGTATTCCATTACTGGATATGCCCACATTTCACGAGATATATTGGACCCCTAAACGTGATAGGTGGTGAGCCCATCGCCGGACCGGGTCTGTTTACACATGTCTCAGAATTAATTCTGAGACCTGCGGGTTTCCTCACGATGTTTTCCTTCACCGTCGAGCTAGTGATAAATATGTACGTAAGTTTTTGAAAAACTCATTGGTACATGCCAGGATTCGAACCCGAGCCTCACTGATTTTCGGCCGGCTCTTTAACCGTCCGGGCTATCACTGCTTTTAAAACTACTAATCGATGAATAACATCTCAGCAACTGCAAACGTCCAAAGTCTAGAGATTACAACCAGTTAGAGTGACTCGTTTCATAAGATAAGTACATCCAATCCGTCATGTGGCGACCTTGTCCTGGCTACAGCTTATTGTTTGCAAACTACTTGCACACTACATTATATAGGTACTATCTACCTGTACATATAGTGAAGAGTTAACACCTGTCTATGAGGCAACCTTCGTGAATAGTCATTTCGTGTTCACATGACATCACTGATTGTTTTAAAGGGACACGCCCTTCTCGTATTCCCACGGGAACGGTAAATCTGCGGGTGAAACCGTGCTGAACAGCTAGTCTACACTTCTACACTAATATTATTAAGAGGAAAGATTTATATTTTTGTATGTTTGTAAAGAATAAACTCAAAAACTACAGTTTAAAAATTATTTTACCAATGGAAACTACAATATCCCTGAGTAGGTTATATTTTATTCCCGTATTCCCACTGGAACGGAAACTAAACTGATGAAACCGCGCAGAACCGCTAGTATGTTTTATAATGGAAAAATATACATTTATTTACAAAGAAAATATACATTTATATAATTATATTGCAGAAGTTTTAGAAAAACTTATTTTGGTGTTTTTTTCCTCACATGTACGAGTATATTCATATTCCCAACGTATGTACTAGGTATCTGTGGATTAAGGATTCAAGTACTTACCTCGACGAAGTACGTTTTTTTTGTCATGTTGTTTTATAGATGTAAGATTAGAAATTGTGTACTTACTGATAGTTCATTATATGTTCAAGTTAAATATTTATTCGAACCAAACCCTGATTAGAAATGCGTAGTCTCAGCAATGCGGTTTGTGGGCGTGACGACTATCCTAAATGTCTGTCTGTATGTTTCGCAAGTCAACAGTTCAACAACACGTTCACGGAGAGTACTGCGACATATTTCGTCACGTTCGACGGGCCTGTTGGCTCAGTTGGTAGTGACCCTGCCTTCTGAGACGGAGGTCGCGGGTTCGATCTTCAGTTGGCTTCGTGTCTGGTCGTTTACATACATACATAAAGCTCACGCCATTGTCCCATAGGGGTAGGCAGAGACGAGCCATCGCCACTTTGCTCGATCTCTTCATACTTCTTTTGCTAGCCATACCTTTTTCATGCACGCTCTTTTATTCTTCGCACTCCGGACCCCAGCTTTTTGAAGGACGTCACTTATTTGATCCGTGAACGTCCCCTAATATACTTTACTATACTCGCACACGGCAATTTAGTCCCAAACTAGGCAGGGCCTGATATGGGTAATAAACAACTGATGCTTAAATACACAGGGTGACTTTTTTTACCGTCTGGAAAAAAATGTGGTGTGATAGGTAAGTGTAATAGACTCATTTGTCAATGTTACTTTGAATTTTTTTTTTCTCAAAAAATTTTTTTCTTGCTTAAACTAATATACATTACTCAATTGTAGTCAATAATACACACTGAAATATTTGAAATAGTATTTTAAGAAGAAACAGGCTCGTAGCTTCCATTTATGCGCAATCCACCTACAACCGCCAGCAGCGCGTAGTACTGTTCGTAGTTTTCTAGATTTTGTAAATTGCATTAAACATGACTATATTTAACAATTAATCTCGTGTATAACTTCGGCTCTAGATACCTTATACGTCATATTTTTTTCCAGACGGTAAATAAAAACATCCAGTATATTTAAGCGCGCCACATTAAATATTAGATTAGTCAGTGATTCATACTGAAGTGTAAACCTAATTTCTAGGTCTCAAATCTTCAACATCTTAAAACTGTTGACATGACCTAGTGAAGCGGCGTTTGCAAATAGCATTTATCACAAGATGCGACGGCATTGGCTTGCTTGACCCCATTCTAATAGCGAACTGTTTATGTGAAGAACATTATGCATTTCGGCGAATTGCGGCACTGTTTTATTGAGAGTACTAGGAACCTATGAAAGTCGTAAAGATTTTACTATAAGACTATAGACACTGATAGTCCACTTGATGTTTAAGTGTTCTATATCCTCAAGATACAGCATAAATGGGGTCTTGACAGTTGAAGAGAAACCGCGTCATATAAATCTGCAGTAGGTGTTGCCTACGATACACAATACGGTCTTCCAATTTTAACATACATTCATAATCTCACGCTTATTTCCGTTTGGGGTAGGCAGAGACAATAGACAGCCACTTGCTACGAACTTGGCAGATCTCTCTTGCTTCCTCCACATCCATCAAACGACTCATACATGCTCGTCGGTTTCGAGTACTCTTTATCTGGCTTTTCTTCAACACATCGCCGGTCTGGTCAATGTAGGAACGCCTAGGTCGTCCAATTTTTCTCCTCAATATACCAGCGCTTCGGCTTGTATTGAAACTACCGAAAAGAAGCGGATCACTCAACTCTAACTTCATTTTTGTATGTAGGTAAAAAAAACACTTAGAAATGTCAATAGTCCAATAACAAGGGACTCTGAACTCGTCCATGGAGGTTGGCTGAATGTAACCAGCAGCCAATCTCCATGGACGAGTTGCTGGTTCCAAAAGCAGTACCCTGTGAGGAACCAGCAACAAACTCAAGGGCAGCTCTTTTAAACGTCATGTCAGGTCAAGAAACTTCATCGCTATAACCTCAAAATAAAGAATTACTAACTATAACATTGATATTCAGAGATAATATTGAATCGTTTGTTTGTCTCCAGCTGCTCCAGAACTTGGGGAAGGTGGACCGCACGCTGGACGACATCTTCGAGGAGCACCTCCAGAACTTCAACCGCCAGCACCAGCAGGCCACTCGGCTGCAGAAGGAGTTCAACAACTACATAAGATGTATACGAGGTACACATAATTGCCACACTGCACTCGATTCTGCTGACCAGCTAAATTCCTAATTTTGAGTTAGCCTATCCTTCTCAATAGAATACGGAAGAAAAAGGACAGAAACAAACCATATATTGAAGAGTAATGTCAAACATGTAAAAACCAACTAATTTGAACTTTATAAACGTACTTATCTGTCACTTTTATCCATGACCTTGTTACATCTTCGCTAAAATTGCTAAACACGTGTATTTGAATAAGATGTGAATGCGTTCCTCAGGTTCAATTTTGTTATTTTGACATTTGTGACATCATAAATAAATATGGCGCTTATTTCTATCCCTTTCCTTTCCAAAGCTGTGGAAAAGAATATAGCTAGTTTAGAAAGAAATTAGTTTTTTCAGTATAGATTACTAATTCGATTTCAGCTATTTTTAATATGTGTTAAATCAAAAACATGAATTATCGTAGCTGAATTTAGTGCTTTCTATGGAAATCGTGCTATTATAAATCGAGATTTAAGAAAATTGGTTCGACACAACTAAAGTTCGATTGCATCATATTTTTTTTATATTAATATACTAATTGGGGTGTATGAGGAATTACGCTTTTTCTGTTACGCGTTGTATATTGAGTTTACACATAGTGAACACCGAAGATGCACTTGTATTTTTCCCCCTTAAAACCAATCATAGGACATAATATTAAGATGATTATCTATTGTCCTTGCGTCTAGAACGCTGGTCGTTCATATACATGTCTATTACTTCCAGCGGTCCAAACAGCCTCCAAGACTCTGATGGAGGCGATCACGGAGGTCTACGAGAGCGGGTGGTCTGGGCACGACCTGCTCTACGTCCAGGCCCAGAGCATGGAGATGCTGTGGCAGGACTTCTCCCACAAGCTGGGCGACCAGGTGTTGATCCCGCTCAACACTTACACCAACCAGTTCCCGGAAGTCAGGGTAAGTGTAGCAATACAGGCTACTTAGTAGACCAACATGCATGGGATTAACCGACTCGACGCTCTGTAAGGCTATTGATTATAATTATTATTTGTAAACCATATTTACTAGTAAGACATGAGATTAAAAAGAGCTGCCCTTGAGTTTCTTGCTGGATCTTCTCGGGGTACTGCATTTGGAACCAGCAACTCGTCGGTGGAGATGGGCTGCTGTTTACATTTAGCCAATCTTCATGGACGACTTTAGTGTGCCTTATTATTGACGTTTCAAAGTATATTTTGTATACCTACTGAATTTTTAATAATGACGTCACAGATCTGAGATCAAAGGAGATCCATTTTCGGTCAGGTCCATGTACAGTCAAGTAATATCCGTACTACTGTAGGTATACATTCGTGCTATAAACATTTGTAATCAACAATTTCATCGACTTTCAATACGGGCGTCTCAATGATTCAACCATAAATTGCAATGTCTCAAGTCTCATCATTCCTCTTAAGCCAAGAAAATGAGACACAATTGATTTTTTATTTTTCTGATGCGCATTGGAACACGGTGCTTGACTGATTCATGCTCAAAATGTCTCTTATCGCCATTGTAAGTGTACATTCTTGTATTGTACAGGAAAACAGTCGTCCTATAAAAAAAATATACATACTTGAAAACAAAGTCATTGTAGAGAAAAAAAAATTAACTGATTTATGGTTATTGAGCTATGTTTTGGTGTAGTGTGTAGACCTGGCCGGGAGACCCTTTATTCGGTAAAATACTTTTACATAGCATTGCACCTCGCAGTCGCGCGTTGCGTAGGTGAACTAGTACCATGTATGGCATCTGTGAATGATCTAGTGTACAGGGTGATCGTGTAGTCTGATAGGAAGCATCGAATCTAAGCCTACGCACAGGGTGACCAGGTCGCTGTGGCCACCGTGACGTCACTAGAGCATGGCCGAAGGCCGCTACTAAAGGTTGCTTTCCTTCCTCAAAATAGAACTAGATGCGATATGGGGAATCAAGCAAAGATCATAGTCCATGACTTGTGTGTCATCCGTGACTTCACCCCATAAAAAGAGAGATTTGTAAGCGTCAATTGAACCAATCGAGTGATACGTTTTCGCGTAGACTAGTAAGGTACCTACTAGTATTTGCGTAGGGTCCACCTAACCCCCCCCCCCCCCCCCCCACCCCCTTACTTATGCCACAATGCAGCCAATGGTGTTCTGTGATTACAAAAACTGTTTCTTCTCTATTTGCAGAAAAAGATTGAGAAGCGGGGACGCAAGTTGGTGGACTACGACAGCCAAAGGCACAGCTTCCAGAACTTACAGGCGAACGCGACGAAGAGAAGGGATGACGTTAAAGTAAGTGACCTTGATAGCCCATTTCTCATTGGCGAGGCTCGGGTTTGAATCCTGATATGTACAAATGAGTTTAAAAAAAAATGTCTCCATTTCTCATTGGCTCGGGTTCAAATCCTGATATGTACAAATGACTAAAAAAATTTTTCTGTAGAGTCGGTTTACGGACGATAATTTTACGTGATAACGTCATAAGAAGACATTGATGAAAAATTGCATACTGGAGGGGAAGAGAGATAGATGCGTCACCAGCCGAACGCTAAGGCTGTTAGTGCTTCTCTATCGCTTGTTCCGCGCTCTCGCTTGCACGCTCGACTCAGGCGGAACATGACACTTTCGTGCGTGCAGCCGGCGTTCATCGATTTATAAGACGTTATCACGTCAAAAAAAGGTTACGTACATATTTATCACTAGCTCAACGGTGAAGGAAAACGTCATGAGGAAACCAACAGGTCCCAGAATTAAATCTGAGACATGGAACAGGATACTGGACCAGCGATGGGCTCGTTGCTCGCTGAGCAAGATCACATTATTATCATCTTCAGAAAGACACATTACTTCACATTTTTATTTGCCTATTTCTTTACTTATTCAGAATCTATGATAATAAAAAAAAACCCTTTGAGGGTTCAAAGGGTTTTTTTTTCTCTTTAGTTCTATGTTGAGTTTGATTTGGACCTTTAAACCCTAAGCAATAAGGTAGATAGTTGTAGCCACACCTCTAATGTTTCCAGGTGACGAAAGGCCGGGAACAGCTGGAGGAGGCCAAACGCACCTACGAGATCCTCAACTCCGAACTCCACGACGAACTGCCAGCCCTATATGACTCCCGCGTGCTTTTCTACGTCAACAACCTGCAGACTCTATTCTCAGCTGAACAGCTGTTCCATTCGGAGAGCTCCAAGGTATCTGTTATAATAATAAAAAACAGGCAGAGCCCAGTTTATGTTTTGCCACAGAATAAATAATAGTACAAATACAGAAGTCTCACTCTTCGATTTATTATGGTGCGGGTCGCCGGGAATCGCCAAGGTTCAAAATAACTCTAATAGACATTTCACGTTAAAATAATGACCGTGTGACCTGACACAGCATCGCCAGTTTTGTTAGAGGGTTTCAAATAACCCTATTTAATTAACCCTGTTAAAAGTATGAAATTGTGAAGAAATCCGACTAAGGTTTCTTAATGAATTTTCTTTAATCCAACTATAAATACGAAGATTTACATTCAAAACTTGACTAAATTTGTAAAATTATTTAATGCAAAAAAAATCTTGATTAAATTATTCGGCAAGATTCAGCAGCTCATTATGTCATTAAATATATTCCTTTTAATTACTAACACTACAATAAAGTTTTTATTTAAATAACACATATCTACTATTAGAAAAAAAAACTATTGATAAAAAATACATACTATGTTTTAGTTGTTTAGTACCCATGGTACAGGCCCTGCCTAGTTTGAAACTACATAACCGTGTGTGAATTGTGTCCCACAATTTATTATTATTATTAATTTAGAAGCGCTCGTAGCCCTGCGGTGCCAGTGTGTTTGTAACGATCAAACTGGTTAAGCAAATTTGGGTGAATCAGTCAGTGAATGGGTGACCGTCTAGGGGCATTTATATCACGAGCGCTTCCGTGTTTCGGAAGGCACGTTGAATTGTTGGTCCCGGTTTTCATTGTGTTTACGCACAGTGGAAGTCGTTAAGCCATGTCAGATACCCTTGGGTGGCTTGAAAAATTCTGACTGTCAAGTGGCCACTAGCTTAACACCATCTCTCAATCCGCGGTGGGCTCGCGTGGGAGATTGTAGCC
The DNA here is from genome assembly GCA_963855545.1 of Ethmia dodecea. Classification (NCBI taxonomy): domain Eukaryota; kingdom Metazoa; phylum Arthropoda; class Insecta; order Lepidoptera; family Depressariidae; genus Ethmia; species Ethmia dodecea. The sequence continues at coordinate 1,253,287 of OY979444.1, forward strand.
CATACTTCCTTATGTGTGAGGAAAGACCTTAGCTCAGCTGTGGGCTGTTACGGGTTGATGATGATGATGATTAATTTATTAATGGGGGCCCCACATAATACCAGCGTTGTGGCGTTTCACAAACCGCCGCAGCTTGTGCTTCGGGGGTCCCGTTAGGACACTCAAATATGTTCTGTGTTTTTATCTTTAAGATTTTCTATCTCCTATGTAAAGGTGTTCCTAATAAATATTCTTCTCTTTCTTTCTATTATTATGTACCTGCACAGGTATTCATTGAACTGGAGGACATAACGGACAAGCTCGCGACGGACTGCCAGCGCGGGTCGTACAGCAAGAAGGCGATCGCCAACAACGTGTCGCACTCGCCCCTCTCGCAGCCCGCATCGCCCGGACACAACGCGCACAACGGGAACGGAACCGGATCGCCCACCAACACCGTGCAGAGTGAGTCGCTTACGCAGGTCGTGTGTTGTTGCTTTCGTTGGGGCCGTTGTTGGCGGAATCAAAGGAAGAAAGAACAAGGGCCTCATTGTCTATTTTTAATTGTAATCGTCTGACGTCTTCATTTGACATTTGTTACACGATCAGTGCTTGCTCGTCTATCACTGACTGTATTGACATATGTACGGAAGAAGAAACGTATGTCAAAATAATTATAAATAGACAAGGCCCCAGATAGTCATTGCAAATAACATTAAATTATAAAACCCCACAATAAATACATATATAAACAAACGACGGATGGACAGATTTTCTTAAACCATAGCTAAGAACACTCTCGATTAAGATAGACAGACGTACAGCAGCACCATAAGAGTTTCTTTACACTACTTTAGTTGCGACACCTTAAAAAATATCTCGAGGCACTCCTAATAATAAAATTTAGATTTTCATTTTATGATTATGGAAAATATATAAATAAAGTATCAAAACAAAAAATCTGTTTGCGTTTTGATACATGATAAATGTTACTTTTGTCTAGGCAGTTAGTTACCAAATTTGACCGAATCACTGAATTTTTCATATGACTGTGACGTTTGACAAACTGACAATGACAGATAGTACGTCATAACTTATAATGAAGCCGATTGTGACTAGAATTGTTTAGAAATCTGTCCGCAGGAGGATATATTTGAAGTATGGCTTAAGTTGAAACTATACGAGATAGATCTCAAGCCCGAGTTCGATGTATAACTACGGTACTACGAGAATAATATTTAAAAACAAAAATTCTAAACTCCCCTTGATTTTTGTTTGGACTAGTTTACCGTTCAATAGAATACACAATACATTATTGTACTTTTCGAAATGGAAACCAGAATAACATTATCATCACAATACTTTACAATGACGACAATCGCTTCGCCGGCTTTCTCTACTTCCGTATGAACGTGTACTGTGAAGTTAACAGCCTCTGTGTGGTATTGTTACTGTTTTGAAATGCGTAGCGCCTTGAATTGTTCTTGATTGACGACTAACATGTCTTGACTTGATTTTTGTTGTTACTGTTGAGTTGACAAAAACTGACAGTTGGCATATTGTTTTGTCAACTTGTTGTGATTTAATATTATAGTGGACTAAATGGCGATATTTAAACTTGTAAAATTCCCTTTAGTATATTTTGGCAAATATGCTAGTATTGCAAGCTATATTTAGTTTTTTTTAAACGACTTAGCTTTCGAGTTCATAATACTCAAATTATCGGCATTGTAATCTAGTCTGTTGAGATTCTGCAGTTCCGCAGTCAATAACTGAAATGCAAACAGACAGCCTTAATATTCGTTTTTGACTACAAAAAAAAATGTTAAGTTGCCACCCAGAGCCACGAAACCCATAAAAAAGCCATTAAGTCTACTAGGCTTGCATAGCATGTGTGGTGTGTGCGTGTAGCTCCTTCGCCGCCGCCTGCTAGGGTGCCGCGCGTCAACGGGGACGCCTCGCCGGGGAGCCCACCCAGCCCCAGCCCCCCCAGCCCCACTAGCCCCACCGGCCCCACTGCCCCCACGAGCCCAACCAGCCCCACCGCGCCGGACACGCCCCCCCCGGAGACGCCGCCCACGCCCATGCGCGAGCCCAAGCCCAACAATGGCGACGCCAAGCCCGATCAGCTGTACGATATACCCGTCGGTAAGTTATGATAGCCTGGTACTCGCGTGGACAGATGTGCGTCGCTGGAGTCTATGTTGGACAATTGTACGTTTAAATAGTATTAAAGTTTTTTTTTTCTGTAACATAAATCACAAATTTTCAGTTTCTGTGGTCTGGTTAAGTGGTTTTGGCTGATTATTTCAATTCTTTCTCTGCAGAAAAAAGTGGTGCCGATCTATGTCGTATGTAGATAGATGCATGTCATGTATGTATGATTATTTTGACTGCACTATAGATATAAGTCTACTTATGACTTTCTTCACTCACACATTTTTCTTTTATTTACATTCTATGTAAGTTATATTGTGCTAGTTTAGTAGCTATGCCATAATAGCTGCGAAGCAAGTATACTTTTGGTTTAATAAACAAGTAAATTACTACATAACTCATGGTGAATATACTACTATACAAAAATCAGATTAAAACAATTTTATTTGTCAACACCATCACGGGAAAATAAACTCACTCGCTATCCACATAAGGTACATAATACAGTAGGCAACCAATTACACAACATTCTCTCAGGGTCGCCGGTCGCCCCAGAGAAAAAGAATAATAACCAGGAGAAAGCCAATAACAATGCTGAGGAGAAACAAGGGACAGACAAAGAGAGACCAGTAGATGTAGACGCTGAGAAGCAGAAAGAGAGAGAAGATCAGAGCCCGAAAAGCGACGAAGTTTACGATATACCAGTCGGTAAGTAGTTGGGGGCTATTCACATTTACTAAAATGTACTATTTATCCCATAAAAGAAAAAGGTATAAAAACAAAATTGTAGCAACTTTGAAATGAAACTTTCTGTGTTGGCAACATTATTTTGGGCATTATTTTTTACGTTGGTAGCACTGCAACGTGCAATGATTGTAATACAATGTGGTGTTTACTGATTCATCCAACATTCTAATTTAAGTTAATAAATTTAGTACATATTGGTCATGTAAATAAGATCTTATGTAAACGACTCGTAATAAATGTGGATAGGCCTTCACTAAATAGGCTTAAAAACTTCGGTGGTGGTGCGACATCAATACTAGTAAGTCTAAGAACATATTCCTTTTTTTCTGCTCTTTTTGTAACAGGTTTCCTATTATATCTATGGTATGTATTATAAATATTATGTATTCTATGTATGGCTTTATTTACTACCGTTTGTATTGCTTTGCTATTTGTTTTTATAACACGCATTTCCTTATTTTATTATAAGAGTATTTGTAAGCTATGTAAATAGTTATCACATTTTATTAATTTATGTTGTAAATACACTGTTTTATAAGATGAAACTACCAGGGTTTTATATTTTGCATAATTATTAAGTATATAATATAAACAATCATTATTTTGTTGCTGCGATTTGTAATGCTCAAAAACTATTCTTTTATGTAATGTTTTACACTGTTTAGGATCCGTAAAATACACTCTTAATAACCACTCCAAAGAGTAAAAAAAACCGACTTCAATTTTCAACTTATATGGTTTTCTCATGGATGCCGTTGTCAGAACTGGACAAAATGGGACTAATCTGAAAGCACTAGCTTTCAAATAAAAAAAGAATCATCCAAATCGGTCCACCCAGTCAAAAGTTCTGACGTAACAAACATAAAAAAAAAACATACAGACGAATTGATAACCTCCTCCTTTTTGAAGTCGGTTAAAAAGAAGGTATTCATAGATCTGAAATGCCTCTGCCAGAAGGGATGGCGGGTGTGTACATTTCTACACTAATATTATAAAGAGGAAAGATTTGTATTTTTGTATGTTTGTAACGAATAAACTCAAAAACGACTGGACCGATTTCAAAACTTCTTTCAACATTATAGTGTTACATTATCTCTGAGTAACATAAAGCTATATTGTATTCCCACGGGAACGGGAACTACGCGGGTGAAACCGCGCAGAACAGCTAAAATGATACTAATTCCCGTTCCCACCGGAATACAGGAATAAAATATAGCCTTTTTTACTTCCTGATAATGCAGCTTTCAATTAAATAAATAATTATTAAAATCCCTCCAGTAGTTTTCGAGATTATTCGTTATAATCATACAAAAAATCAAAAATACCTTTTTATATAGAAAAAAAAACTTGAGAGGTGTCAAGGGACACCCGGATGGAACGAAGTTGCATCATCACCATTATCATTAGATTGATCATGGAGCTTCAACTATAGCAAAAAACTGTCGGTCGTTACAACTTTTAGTCTTAATTTTTTCCGTTTAGCCTTTCGCCACGCTCGATAAGGAACTACCAAAGAGGTTGGAAGAAAATCATTCTCTTTCCTATAGAGTGCTAATGTGGGAAAGCTCGACCTAGTGAGTCCTCGCAAACACTCGGTTGACAAACCGAGTGAAAAGTCTTCTTGTTCTATTCCTAAGGTTGCAGCATTTATTGATATTGTGTTGTATATGGTTACTTCACTGGTCCATTACCAATGGAGCAAATTCAAAAGTAGAATAATACGTCAGCTTTCTGATTGGCCGTGCGCAAAATGTTCTATACTATTGGTAAATTTATTGACATTTAGTACGTCATCTCATATTTCGCCCTCCGCCCGATTTTTGGTTGAAGTGGTTTTCATAGTGTCTTTAAACATAGGTATAGGAGAGAAACTTTTTCTTTAAACGTCTTTGGGAACTACGTTCCAAAAATATTAATGTATAAAAGAGACTTATAAAATAACCACTCTAAAGAGTAAAAAAAACCGACTTCAATCTTCAACTTATATGGTTTTCTCATAGATGCCACTGTCAGAACTGGACTAAATTAAAATGGGACCAATCTGGAAGCACCAGCTTTCAAATAAAAAAAGAATCATCCAAATCGGTTAACCCAGTCGAAAGTTCTGAGGTAACAAACATAAAAAAAAAAATAAAAAAAAAAACATCGAGTCGAATTGATAACCTCCTCCTTTTTTCGAAGTCGGTTAAAAATGTGACCGGTTGCGTTATCCAGGGGCGACTCTGGCGGGCCTCCCGGCGGGCACCCTGTACCGCGTGCGCGCCACCTACCGCTACACGCGCGAGGACAGCGACGAGCTGTCCTTCGACGTGGGGGACGTCATCCGCGTCGTGCAGTACGACGACCCCGACGAACAGGTAACACGAAGACAAATTTCTAAAGAAAGAGAAAAAATCATATCTCGAATAAAAACATATAATAGGTACTATAGTAGGCAGAGGTATTCCATCTCTGGATATACCCACATCTCACGAGATATTCTTTGAACCCCTAAACGTGATAAGTGCCGACCGGGTCTGTTACACATTTCTCAGGATTCATTCTGGAACCTGCGGGGTTTCCTCACGATGTTTTCCTTAACCGTCGAGCTAGTAATAAATATGTAGGTTGTACTGTTAGCCGATAAATATCGATTCAAGCCAACTCTATTGGAACTTCGTCTCTACACGAGGAACTGTCAATAATAATAATAATATAATCTCACGCCTTTCATCCCCGAGGGGGTAGGCAGAGGTATTCCATTACTGGATATACCCACATTTCACGAGATATATTGGACCGGGTCTGTTTACACATGTCTCGCGGGTTTCCTTACGATGTTTTCCTTCACCGTCGAGCTAGTGATAAATATGTACGTAAGTTTTGAAAAACTCATTGGTACATGCCAGAACTGTCAATAATCCCGCGCAATATCGACGATGACGATCTAGGCTGTGGCGCGTATAGTTAATTGATATAAATGTTTGGCAGAGTATATGAAAGTCTGTAACTTTCTCGTTATTAATTTAATCATCCAATAGTACGTAAGTTTTGGAAACTCATTAGTACATGCCAAGATTCGAACCTGAGCCTCATTGATTTTCATCATGTAAAGCACGCTCTTTAACCTCTCCTTGTGTCTGGAATACCGGCACAGTGTGGTCGAATTAGCCTTTAAACAACAATGTGATTCCAGGAGGAGGGCTGGCTAATGGGCATAAAGGAGACGACCAATGAAAAAGGAATGTTCCCCGCGAACTTTACGCGGCCCATATGAGTCGACGCAGGCGCACCGTAGAGTTTCATCCGAGCTTCACCATGAAACCCAACGGTCGAGTTAGGAATGAACCTTACGCCACGAACAAAGAGATTAAAATATAATAGGACATAGAGGGGGCATTGGGAATATTTTCATACAAAACTTTGAAGCATGTTTGAAGCTCAAACGTCATGTCAGTTAGTATGAACGCGAGCTGTCATTCGGTCGAAATTGTACTAGACTTATTCCACTTGGAATAATTTGTGGCTTCAAATTTTCCTCGCTTTGTCCCCTCTATGCCCTATTATATTTTAATTTCTTTCGCCACGAAGTATCTTGCGCATTCTATTTTTGAAATTTGATTCAATTGCGATCCACATCGCGAATGCTCACCGTACTTCGGTTGTTTATAGATTTTAGTTGTTGAATGTTAATAGATATCTATTATTTATTACTTGTGTTTTATCACAACGAATTATGAATTAATTCATTGCCCGTTTACTTTATTTGACGACGATATTATGATGTTTGTAACGATTTTTGTATATACCAATTTTCTTATTGATAAGATCATGATTCTTAGTCACTATCAATACGGTGTAGGGTAGATGATTCAAGCTGTATTATTATTGAAATTACTAATTTTAATTTAATCAAGTTTAAATTTTATCGAAGAGCCAAGTTCAGATTTTTCATAAAATAATTGGCTAAAAAAATTAAATTAATATATTTATCAGAAAATAATATAATTATCGTTATTATGACAATAATCCCGTATGATTTACAACTGAATTAAATTTAATTGTAGTATATTATTGTATCAAAAAAATTGCTCAGACGTAAAATAAATAATGTAAATGGGAAGTGACCTTAACGTGTGTTCAATAATACATACGATCAATTTTTCGTGTTTATAACTATTGAATACTTGACGAACAACCTTGTTTATAATGTGTTTTGCGCGTTCAGTATTATAAGTCATCTACTTTTTAGTTCCAGAAGTCAGCATTATCTTTGAACTGTATGGATGAACATTTCCATCATTGCATTTCATTTTTAAAGTATCGGAATGCATTTCAGAACTTATCTTTACAGAAAGCTATAGTTTTAGTTGTCGTTTATTTTTCACTTCCGTGTGTATGGAAATCAAGGTTTTTGTAGAAAAAATCAATGTTTATCCCACTACACAATCATATTATTATATAATCAGTTAAGTTTAAAATGTATATAAATTTGATTTTAGTTTTGTTGACCCTATCTTATTGTTAATACGATTTTAACATAGATTAATCGAATATATTGTATTTATATTTTAACATATCTACGGTCGGTTTTCTTATAAGTAGAATTATGTTTTGTTAAATTTAACCACACTAGTGAACTGACTAACTTCTACTATCGTTAATTTAAGAACGCTTATATTTTAACTGCGACTCGAGTCGTTTTTCAATTATAAATGCAAATTTAAAACACCAAGCTAATAATCACTTAGGAATACGAAATTTAAATTGGAGTACAATTGAAAAACGACGTTAAACATTGTAACATTGTAATTATGCCCAGAAAATAATTGATATTATACAACGCCTGTGTCAAAAACGGTGCTTTGAAAACTATAAGTGTACATAATTTATACAATTTACATTTTTGCCCCACATTTAGGTGTAAGGTGTGAGTGAATTATGTGTTCCATATTGAAATCGTTATATTTTCCAACATTTTTCACAATCATTTAGACAGCTTTGTGAAGCAGACGGCCAAATGTTTTTAGAATACAATCTAACATTTTCGAGATGAATATCCATTTTAAAGAAACTATAAATTGACTGATGTTTTTTCTAGAAAATGACGAAAAAGTAAGTTGCAATGTAGTCTAGGGGAAACGCCAACAAAGCTGGTTCTATAATCAATCGGTCCACGATATGGTTGAATTAGCTGTGTTGCTGTCATGTCCGTACTATACATACTGAGGAGTTGTGGCTTTATATCAGCAGTGCCATGCGAAGGTCCATAATAGATGTTAATTTATAAGTTTGTTAGGAATTGTACAGTTTTTACAACTGCAAATAAAATGTTTCTCACATTTGTTTCTTTTCTTTTTAATCCCGCCTACCCGACACACAGGACGAAGTAAAATCTCTTTGGTACAAGTACATCTAGAAGTAAATAATCTAGTGTATCTATAAATTTAGTCTATGTCACCCTTAAAAATCTATTGTGTCTGTGATTCATGGTCTGAGAGGTTAAGACAGGTCCTCTAAGATGTCACAAACCCAAAGAGATTAAAATATAATAGTAATGTCCTATTATATTTTAATCTCTTTACACAAACCAGATATAAATGAATCGAATGACTCTTCATCATAAATCATAATCGGATGACTAGAGGCATAGATGGCGTATAACCACAGAATAAGTAATAGTACTGTATATAACTGACTAGGTTTTTGCGGTAGTGAGAGTAGGAGGGGTAACGGATGACGTTACAGCACTGTCGCGCTGCACACGAATAGGGTTTTTCCTCGATTTTACACTGCCTAGTCAAAGTGTTAACTAGAGTTACTTTTTACGAGATGTCAAAACGAAAAAAAAAAAAAAGGATTATTATTTTAAAGTAGGCTATTAGGTAAAAATTGGACTATATTTTTTTGCGGTGTTTTTCCATAACTTTTTAATGAACGATCACTCGCAATTTAGTTTCAATACAGTTAAATACCCTATTGGTTAAAATTGACAGCTCTGATAAGTCACCACTCCCGCGACGCTCCTCGATAGCAGGACCTACTAGATTAGCGCTTTGCCTGTAGAGTGCAGACCCAGTAGTTTAGGTGCTACGCTGGCTCATACGTAAATAGACCGAGAGCGAAGCCGCTAACAAAAGCTAGTTTTAAATGTAGCCTATGTCACAGTAATAAGGAATCTTTCAAAATCGGTTTAGTAGTTTGAGCTCTACGCTACGGTGCAACATTCGTACATACATAGCCTGCTAAAACACAACTCTTCCTTTTTACTTCGCAGTATTGGGTAAATCGCACTTCAGTGAGGACCATAGAGGAAAGTAATATACGTGAGGACTCTACCAAGCCGTATAAACTTTCACTCTACCAGTAATAAAAAAAATGTTAGAAAAATCTCTACGGTTCTTCTCTTGATCTTCTTTTGATCCTTCGTAATTTTGTACATTGCACTCAAATCCTGATTTTTTTCTACCAAAATGTTTACTCAACCAAGTTAGAAAACGTTCCTTTATTAGCAAAGTACGTTAAACAAATCTTGTTCTTCTATGGGTGCTTCTATGGGCTGATCAGAACTGTCAAAAAGATGTAAACGGAACGTAACACTTTGATTGATTTGTTGACGGAGAGCTCTGTTTTTACGCGAAAATTTATAAATAAAGCAATACTGTGCCTCTTTTTTGGCGTTATGAAAATAAAACTTTCAAAAATTATGTTTCTGTGACACTATGAGAACACGTTCTGTCTAAGTGAAAATATAAAAAATGCATAAAATGGATTTAGTGACAGATTTTCTAAATAAAAATAGTAAAACAGTTTGTGCGCACGGTTTTAGCACCAGCCAACTATAAGAAAATCACGTAAGTAATAGAAATTATAGAGCTCATTCAAGATTTTAGTTCAAGAAAAACTAGATTATTTCTTAATAATAACCCTTTTTATTATTATTTTACTGTTCTGCATATTTATGACCCATGTTCCAATATTATTTTGTTTTTTTTTTAATCTACAGGCAACAAGTATTCTGAGCACCACAAAATGAAACCAAAGGAGTTTTTGTGTTTTGTAAGTTTTATTTTTATTATTTCTTTTTTCTGTGCATACACATATTTTCTGACCAAAATATGTAGATAAACAAAGCTTAACATATAATAATCTGAGGTTTGGGGTGCTGTTCAAATTCAGTAACCGTACTTATTGCAGCTTTGCTAAGAGACACTATAATAGATCCTTCAGATTTGTAATTTCATGTTGATATTTACAATTTTCTAATTGCAGCATCGCTAATTTCCGTTTCAATGTTTTATTTTCCTTAATTAAAGAAGAATTTTTATTAGTTTCTTTCATTTTAGCTTTGGAACTTTCACCACCATTATCATATTGTCTTTTATCGTATCTTTGCATCCAATTTTTGTCCTTGTATTTTCTCCACAAAGCCCTTTGTCTCTTTTTCTCGCTTTCAGACATTTCTGATATGCTTTTGTAATTGAAGTGCTTCTTTAGTCTTTCTAATGATTTAATACGCATCTGTTCATACTTCTCGGGGTTTTCTTTTTTTAATCGTTCCCGGTATCTCCTCTGCCTCTCAGCAGCAGAAAGAGGCATGGCTGTAAAATAAAATAAACATTAATAGACTGCATATAACTATTTTTTAAGCTATCTCTGGTTGCCCATGGTAGGGAATGATAAATCTATATTCTGTAACTGTAAAAGAGTAACTATATTATATTTCCACAAAACATTTGTTACACGGGACATCTTTAAACATAAAAAAATCTAGGGTCCTCTATTTTATTATACAATATGTAACAGAATAAGCGCAATTCCTGAAATCAGTTTGTTCAGTATCAACTACTTAATGGATTTCAGCTATTTCTAAACCATGATGCATCATAATTTATTATAGGTACTAATTGGGGTGTGTGAGGAATTGCGCTTATTCTGTGACGCGTTATATATAATATATATAATATAATAATAAATAATATAATCTCACGCCTTTTTTATCCCCGAGGGGGTAGGCAGTGGTATTCCATTACTGGATATACCCACATTTCACGAGATATATTGGACCCCTAAACGTGATAGGTGGTGAGCCCATCGCCAGACCGGTCTGTTTACACACACATCTCTCAGAATTAACTCTGAGACCTGCGGGTTTCCTCACGATGTTTTCCTTCACCGTCGAGCTAGTGATAAATATGTACGTACGTAAGTTATATAATATACAGGGTGGATTTTTGAGACGGGTCAGTAAGGGCAGGTACCTTAATCGTTATAGTTACAGGAAAACATTCCTAGGAGACAATCCCTAACTTTTCCCGGAAGGACTTTAGATTATGCAACTTCGATTTTGGGGGGAGGGGGAGGGGGGGAAGGGGTAATCCCCCCCACCAACTCCCAGAGCGCGGAGACTAATAGTTTTGGAGAAATAAAAAAATAAAAAAGTGAGGTTATGTCATCATAACTTAGTATCAATGTTTCGTATTCTGCCTTAGACAAGTGACCAGGGGCAATTCCGGTTCTGGCACTTCACCGACCGCTGCCGCGGCACGCTCGCTACGCTCGCTCGGCTCGTGCGTTGTGGTCACAAGATAAACCTAACCTAACCCATCGCTGTTTGGACTGCGGTATTCTGCCTTAGACAAGTGACCAGGGGCCATTTCGATTCTGGCACTTCGCCGGCCGCTGCCGCGGCACGCTCGCTACGCTCGCTCGGCTCGTGCGTTGTGGTCACAAGATAAACCTAACCTAACCCATCGCTGTTTGGACTGCGGTATTCTGCCTTAGACAAGTGACCAGGGGCCATTTCGATTCTGGCACTTCGCCGGCCGCTGCCGCGGCACGCTCGCTACGCTCGCTCGGCTCGTGCGTTGTGGTCACAAGATAAACCTAACCTAACCCATCGCTGTTTGGACTGCGGTATTCTGCCTTAGACAAGTGACCAGGGGCCATTTCGATTCTGGCACTTCGCCGGCCGCTGCCGCGGCACGCTCGCTACGCTCGCTCGGCTCGTGCGTTGTGGTCACAAGATAAACCTAACCTAACCCATCGCTGTTTGGACTGCGGTATTCTGCCTTAGACAAGTGACCAGGGGCCATTTCGATTCTGGCACTTCGCCGGCCGCTGCCGCGGCACGCTCGCTACGCTCGCTCGGCTCGTGCGTTGTGGTCACAAGATAAACCTAACCTAACCCATCGCTGTTTGGACTGCGGTATTCTGCCTTAGACAAGTGACCAGGGGCCATTTCGATTCTGGCACTTCGCCGGCCGCTGCCGCGGCACGCTCGCTACGCTCGCTCGGCTCGTGCGTTGTGGTCACAAGATAAACCTAACCTAACCCATCGCTGTTTGGACTGCGGTATTCTGCCTTAGACAAGTGACCAGGGGCCATTTCGATTCTGGCACTTCGCCGGCCGCTGCCGCGGCACGCTCGCTACGCTCGCTCGGCTCGTGCGTTGTGGTCACAAGATAAACCTAACCTAACCCAGCGTTGTTTGGACTGCAGTATTCTGCCTTAGACAAGTGGCTAGGGGTCATTTCGGTTCTGGCACTTCGCCGGCCAAGGTCCGAGCTGTCAATGACCTACAAATGGCGGGCGAATAACACCTACCACAAATTACGTTCCAACAGTTTTCACAACTTTTTCTCTTTATTTATCAAAAACACCATAGACTATGACACATTTATGAACCAATTTGACATTTGGAATTGACGAAACAAAACGCATTGACGTTTAACATAGGTGAAACAAAACGCATTGACGTTTGACAATTGACATACCTATGTGATCGCGTATAATTTGTACAGTTTGAGGTTATTTTCAAGTAATTTCAAAAAATAATATCTCGAAAACCGTTGCGCTCCGCGCTTTAATATTTTGGTAAATAATCCCTTATATATACCTCTATCCACAAAAAAAATATCAATACCAAAAGCGAAGTTGCATAATCTAAAGCTGAGCCCTTTTCCCTAAGATCTGTGATCTGTTTTCAAAATCTGTGAATGCCGTTCATAATATCTTAAAAAGTTAGGGATGGTCTCCTATGAACGTTTTCCTGTAACTATAACGATTAAGGTACCTGTCCTGACTGACCCATCTCAAAAATCCACCCTGTATTTGTGTCACCGACTTGTAACATTATTTTATATTCTAAAAGTATTTCTGTAGTATTTACAATGATTCTATGTAATATTTGTTATTGTTAGATTTCCTAATAAATTGTCCATTACATAACGTAACAAAATGTAACAATTAACCGTGAATTCGTGTGCTAAAAATTCACAATACCGGTAAGTGACCGAATAAACGTTTAGCCGTATATTTATTATAGTCATAATTTAGTAAAAGGTGGTTTTCGTGACTTTTGTTACTCCCTTTTTGCTACCTACTTCACCGTCTCTGCGCTCTTTCTCTGTACTGTATTGTATTGTCTTCTCTTCTTCCGACCAAATTCCGATTACGAAAATTCTTCTGTTCGTTCATGGTTCCATAACTGTCACGTCACGTCACGGATTGACTTTGACGGTTTGCTGACATTGACAACCAGATCGCACAGTGCTGCCATATTTAAATAAAAAAAAATACTCCTACATACAGCTTATAGTTTTGTCGTGAAAAAACAATAATAATAATATTGCTTAATTATGCGAATAATAAAATTGGTTAGGTAATGTGTCTATTTTTATAGTATATCTAGTTTTTAGAGGTCAGGCAAAAAATATAACACCTCCAAAAACTTGATTCGGGTAGGTCGAGATCAGACTGTATTCTTTATCGCTTCATTTGTTTGGCGTATTACTTATAAATCTCATGTTCCCAACATGTTTCATAACTGTCATAGCCCGTAGGTAACCTGTAATCCTAAATTATAATTCGTCCAAATTGTTTTTAAGCTATTGCATAGCTTCTATCGAGGGCCTTGAGCGCGGGGACCGAATCCAGAAAATCCGTAACGAAAAAAAACCTCACGCTCCCCACTCCAACGGGCACGGAGGTGTGGCTTGAAGGCCGTGCATTGTCTAACGTCGTTTCTTTTCGGCAGTCTTGTTGTTACAAAATGCTATGCAATAGCTTTACCGCGGCAGTCCCAGACTGCCACACGTCTTTTTTTATAATAAAGTCACTGTCTATGAACTAAATACACTTGGTTAATTTATGAATCAATCAATACCTATTGGATGTTTTGTATATCAGCAGGTTAGATGTATAATGTATAATAATGTATAATCTCACGCCTTTTTTATCCCCGAGGGGGTAGGCAGAGGTATTCCATTACTGGAAATACCCACATTTCACGAGATATATTGGACCCCTAAACGTGATAGGTGGTGAGCCTATCGCCGGACCGGGTCTATTTACACATGTCTCAGAATTAATTCTGAGACCTGCGGGTTTCCTCACGATGTTTTCCTTCACCGTCAAGCTAGTAATAAATTTTTATTAGTTTTTTATTGGTTAGATATGTGTATGAATATTGATAGCCCTGGAAAATGTGCCTGTCTCTCGAAAGTGAGAGTTCGGTTCAATAATAGGTAACTGCCTACGTTCAATTTTGAACTTCACGGCTTGAGGGGTTGATTATTATGAGCGACTACTATTTACTTGATAATGATGACTACTTAGGTACCAAAGAGATTTAAATATAATAGGGCATAGAGGGGGCATTGGGAATATTTTCATACAAAACTTTGAAGCCTAAGCGTCATGTCCTTCCCAAGTAACATTTTAGGTTTTAAAAAGGTTTTGAAAAGGTTCTAAAACCTTTGTATGGAAATAGTCTCGTAAGTCTTAATAGGCTTAGTAACGTTAAATTAACCTTGTATTAACCTCCTGTGTGCAAAAAGGGCCCACGTTTTAGAACCTTTCTGAGAGCTAAAGCCCAACCTAAAGCACAAATCCAGAACCTTTCGAAGTATTTGCACAGAACCCAAATATAACCTTCACAACCATAATTTAACGTTAATATAACCTTGTAAGGCAGCTTTTAAGTTCTCAATCAGTAACTTGGATTTAACCCTATGACAACCTAAAACGTTTTTTATGGACATGAATATGCCTTTCCAGGACTCGCGGGTTTTAAAATGTTTCTGCATAAGATTTTTTTACAATGAAACACCAATCGTGGACTTAAAACATATTTTTAATGGCGCCATCCCTGCCGTTATACCAAATTACAAAATGGCTAAATCTTAAAATATAAAAGTAGCTTGCTGAAGTCAAGGAAAATGAAAAAAATCGTGCGACTGGCACTTTATCGTGAAACTTTAGGTTAATAGTGCTGTATACGCGACGGGCCTTTCATAAGTTCAAAATTTTGAAGATATTTTAATGAAATAAAAATGATGAAATTAGGTAATCGCATTAGAAATAAAACTTTTGTTCATATAAAAACATTTATTTTAAATCGTATAGCACACGATACTTAATTTTGGCTTAAGAATGAAAATATTGCTTTTTGGTTCGATGTTTTCATATTTCAGTGAAAAAAACATGGCTGGCGTTAGGAAATTATTAGAAAGCATTTAAATTAACTTTTCCAGAACTGTAACAGCTGAAAGCTCTTAATTTTGGCCAAAATAAGATTTAAAGGTTATTGTGCGGAGCTACTTAAAACTATAAGGCTTTTTGCGCTATAATATTCAGCTATAAGGTTATCACCAAGAGTAGTTCAAGACTTTCCAGCCGCAAAAACAACGCCCGAGCACAAACGATTGCTTTTAAGTTTTGATTGTGGGAGGACGTGCGTCGGAGTGCTCAACAAACAGCTACAGGCTGCTCTTAAATTTTTTTTTTGTTCCTATTTTTTTATGGTTGGTACTATAGTATAGCTGTTGTAAAAACCCCGGTAACTACTGTTAATTAACCAAATTTTTGGTTAGCTACCGTTAAAATGCTGTTATTAACGGTTAATTATCCGACTGCGACCAAGAAAAAGGGTAAATAATCTGTGTTTTTATTGTGTAGTCAACTCCTAGGTAAAGTCATAAATCGATATCCGATGGATAAAGATTTCATTTAAGATTTTATAAATCATGCCTACATATTTAAAGCGACATAATATACATACATATAGTCCAATCAATAAATGGTTATAGAGTGCGTAAGCTGGGACCTAACCGATTTCTTCAGTAAGTTGTTCAGGGTGCTTAGGGAGTAAACATACTAAAAGTCCCGGCGTCTAGAAGGTCCGCCGGATGGGGGGGGGGGGGGGGGTTAAAGTTCCCACTTTTGAGTTTTTCGCTAATATCTTTAAAACGGTGTGTATTAGAGAAAAAATATCTTCTACGTGAAGAAAGCTCATAAAATATTCTGCAACTTTTATCTTAACACTTTTTTCAAATCCCTATCCGTTTTCAAACTACATGTTCCGAAAGAGTTAAAATTTTCGAAAAAAGTAGTTTTTTTAAACATTAGCTGTTGCCTGCTACTTCGATCGAGTTATTTCGGGATAAAAAGTAGCCTATATGTTAATCCAGGTCCTCTATCTATCTATCTACCTACCAAATTTCATCTAAATCCGTGCAGCCGCTAAGGTATTTTCGTCTTTTATCACATAAATATCTACACTAATTTATACTTCTATACTAATGTTATATAGAGGAAAGATTTGTATTTTGTACGTTTGTTACTAATAATAAACTCAAAAACGACTGCACCGATTTTAAAAATTCTTTCACCAATGGAAAGATAGAATATCCTTGAGTAACATTAACTATATTTTATTCCCGTATTCCCACGGGCACGGAAACGACGCGGGTGAAACCGCGCGGAACCGCTATTTTACATAACCCTATAGCGGTATTAGTAACGATTAAACTCAAAAACAACTAGGCCGATTTAGAAAATTCTTTCACCAATAGAAAGCTACATTATCATCAAGTAACATAGGCTATATTTTATTCCCGTATAATGAACCCGTAGAATAAACTCAAAAACTACTTGGCTGATTTAAAAAAAAAATCACCAATGGAAAGCTAGAATATAATTGAGTAACATAGGCAATGTTTTATTCCCGTATTCCCACGGGAACGGGAAGTATGTGGGTGAAACCGCGCGGAACCACTATTATAGACACTAGCGGTTCTGCGCGGTTTCACCCGCGTCGTTTCCGTTCTGGATCGGAGAAAGAAAGGTGGCGAACAAGCAAATGCCGACTACAAGAAAGTACTCCTGTTTTTAATAGTTTTTTTGGACAAACTTACAAAATGGACCTTCTTCATTGAATTATTACGATTTTTACCTTACTTACATAATCCCCTTACAGTGTAAAGGCCACTCACGTGACATTGGCGCAATTGTGGTTAAAAAACCCAGATAACGCCACATAACAAAAGAAGAAGAAGAAATCTAATGACACCTGTTTCAAAATCGGACAAAGCGTATAAGCTCAGGAGGTCACAATAAATAACGGACATAAATAGATACATGCATACAACCGAAAAACATTCCCCTTCTTTTGGGTCAGTCGGGTCAGGGTAGTCAAAATTGAACAGCCTATAGTTTTAATCCATAAGACCCCATTTCAAGATGAGCTATATTTCTCCATCCTTGTGTATTTACAAGGACTCCTATAGATCTGGGATCCGACGTTTCTCTGATAGCGTTCGCCGACAGTCGCCGACCTGCAACAACCCTAATAGTCTTTACCACAGTCACCAGTCACCACACCACCTACCTTAATAAATATTTCTACCTTACTATATAAAATGAATTAAATCTTACCGATGTATTAATAATTCGTAAGAGATTCTTACGTACTTTACGTTTAAAATGTCCACTTCGTTGTTTCGATATCACCCTGTGTCGGTTCATCTTGAAAGCTTAGAAGTCGCGGAGACAACTGATATTTTTTGGGGATGCCTCTAAAGCTTTAAAATATTCTTTTAGAACTGTCAACATGCCTTCAGCTCATAAAAATAGCTTATTATTTTGGTTGTTGACTACAAATTCCTAATTTGTTTAATTAGACAACTCTCATAAAGCCTAAAGGTTAAAAGTGGGTTTAAGAAATTACTTATAAGCGATTTCAACATTCCATAACTTAATGGTTACATTAAAGTTTAAAATTAAACCTTTAGGTCTCACTTAAGCATATTGCTAGCCTTTTCAGAACTTATTCAGGAGTCTATGAAAACTTTAAGAGCCTAGGACTATATGCTCTTGAAACTCAAGTAAACGTAACGTTGATTTAAACTCTTGTCAGCGGCTCCGAGGTTGTAAAAATAAACAATTAGTTTTAATACTTACTAATCATTCTCAAGTACTTAATATGATCAGATAGCAAAGCATTAAGCTTTTTAGAACCAATATAAAACCAAAAGGCATTTTTTACAACCTAGGCCCGAATAAAATGTTACTTGGGTTGTCATGTCAGTTAGTATGAACGAGAGCTGTCATTCGGTCGAAATTGTACTAGACTTATTCCACTTGGAATAACTTTTGACTTTAAATTTTCCTCGCTTTGTCCCCTCTATGCCTTATTATATTTTAATCTCTTTGTTAGGTACCATATAATAGATAATCTTAGACACCTACATAGGTAGGTATCACCAAAAAAAATGGATGTTTGTTCCTCTTTCACGCAAAAACTACTGAATCTATTTTGATGTTTGTGTGTGATGTGAACTTTACATTCATATAGCTTATACATCAGAATAACACATAGGTTTTTATTTTATCCGCGTATTCCCATGGGAACGGGAACTACGCGTGTGAAACCGCGGGGCGCTGCTGCAAGGTGATTCTTCTCTAAATATTTACCACCACTAGCGGTTCTGTGCGCTTTCACCAGCGTAGTTCCCGTTCCCGCAGAAATACGGGAATAGCCTATGTTACTCAGGGATATTCTAGCTGTCCGTTGGAGAAACAATTTTTAAAATCGGTCCAGTAGTTTTCGAGTTTATTCGTTACAAAGATACAAACATACAAACATACAAATCTTTCCTCTTTATAAAATTAAGTATAGAAGTATAGATTCAGCGTAGATCGCTCCGTATGCCGGGCACTAGTCTCGGTCGCGACTTCGACGTGATAAGGCGCGCAACTTGACACTTGTATTTCGCGCCATTTTTACGTCTATATTTTTTAATTCTTTTTTTTGGTTATTTGTGATTTAGGAGTGATACATAAATACATTCAGTGAGTAGATTATAAAGTTACAACTGTCACAAGTAAGTTTCATGCCATTACTGACGAGGATGAATGCTTACTAAAGCTTTTATTACTTACTGGAAACTTTATTTAAAAATTTATGATGATAGAAATGGATTTATGCAAAATTTCATTAAGTAGTAGACTCTACCTACACTACACATTCAAAACAATCTTTCAACTTTAAAACGATAGTTACAAGAGTTGCCAGTCGGTAAAAGTTTGTTAGTACAGTCAAGAGCACATGAAGCTTTACACTTTTAGTACGAGTCTGATCTCTGAAGCGATTGTAATAAGAACGTTACAAAGTCCAATGTGTCAAGCTCTACGTGCTCTTGACTGTACCTACAAGTCAAGATTTTTTAAAATCTGACAGATACGAGTAGCTGGAGATGGGTTTTTGATCACGAGCATGTCAAATTAATATTTAATGAATTTATATTCGTCTATCCTGCTAGATCTATGAAAACACAAATCATTTTTATTTTTGTTAAAAAACAGTTACACAAACATTATTATACTAATTATTATACTAGCTAATAACATGGATAGGTAATTGTATAACCAATTTCAATTGTGTGCATTTCATTTCACATTTCACATTTACATTTTATTTCTAGTAGATGTAGGTGATGATGTGATAAAGCGCGAGAGGTTGCCAGGGGATCTAAAAAGGCCGTTTCGGGTGAATCATAATAGGATCATATTTCGATTCATATTCGAAATTTTCACCAAATAAGAATCTGCCAATGAATTGAATTGTCAGTGAATCACTAAAATGAGGGACCATTTTTACGAAATTTAGAGGAATTGCTTAGGATTTGCTGGGAATTCATAAAAGGAGGAATTGCTCAGAGCCATTTTAGACCCACAGGATCCTAGTAGGTTGTGGTCCATTGTCTCTGACTGCTCCTTCGGAAAAAAGGCGTGAGCATATGTATTTATGTATTTCCAGTAGCAATAATAACCCGTCATACGAGTATAACCCGTCACCCTTTAAGGCTCGAGTAAAAATGAAAATGTATTTCAAAGATAAGAAGTAAAGATTAAACAAGCATCTTCTGGGAAAGCTCGTCCCATCGTAGGCCCCGTCTCCGCGTTCTGGCAAATCTGGGGTCAAAAGTAAGACCATCAATAATAAAAAAAAGAGATTTTTCATCGTAATAGAAAATCAAGGCCTGTGAAAATTTCATTCAATGCAAAACATTTCAAAGTACCAACTAGCAATCATACATATCCCTACAAAGATATAAGATAAAGATAGAGAGATTCTTTTTTTGATCTATTGCATTCGGGAATATGGGAATAAAACATAGCCTATGTTAGTCATTGATAATGTAGCTTTCCATTGCCGAAAGAATTTTTAAAATCCGTCCAGTAGTTTTTGAGTTTATTCGTTACAAACATACAAATCTTTCCTTTTTATAATATTGACGGGCCTGTTGGCTCAGTTGGTGACACTGCCTTCTGAGTCGGAGGTCGCGCGTTCGATCCCCGCTCGGAGCCAACATTTTTGTGTATGAACATGTCTGTTGGCTCCGCGTCTGATGTTTAATATACTTTAAGTACTAGGTTTCACCCGCGTTTTTTGAGTTTATTTGTAACAAACTTACAAAAATACATTAGTATAGATGTTTATCAGTTGTTTAGTACCCATAGTCCCACAGTCTCTGTCTAATTTGGAACTAAATAACCGTGTGTGAATTGTGTCCCACAATTTATTTATTTATATTCTTATCCTCATAATGTGTGAGGGAGGACTCATGGCTCAGCAATGAGTTGTTGTGGTTTGATGATAATGAAAAACAAATGCATACCAAACATAACATTTTATAACAGAAAACAAACATGGATGGTGACTCGCGTTCAGTCCATTTACACGAACCCGGGAACAGAAACATAGCGTCCTGCGGTTTCACGTTGCCGTTCCCGTGGAATTACGGGGATAAGATAAAGCCTATGTGTTATTCACAGGTATAAGCTGTATTTTAATAATTTTTTATTTTGTTTATCTTTGGAAGACACAGTCTAATACATTACAGTAAATATTAAATGTAACATAAAAGGTAGGCTAATTATAACTGTAAACTTTCATCAAAATCCGTCCAGTAGGTTTTGCGTGAAAGGGTAACAAACATACAAAATTTTGCGTTAAAATACTAGTAGGATATAAAAATACTGTAAAGCGTGAGTAGAACTCGCCCTTTGAGAAGGTTCCGTATCGTATGTTTTTATTATTGTAATAATTAGGCACGGGATTTGAAATTAATGATAAGTAGTTTTATTCGCTACAGTCGCGTGCGTCAATCATTCCTTATTTCCAATTAGTTCAAGGTGGTGGGTCATTGGTGACGTATTCTTATAGATGTAGAGTGAGTTGAAATTATACCATGCATTTTCTTATATGTATAATCTCACGCCTTTCATCCCCGAGGGGGTAGGCAGAGGTATTCCATTACTGGATATACCCACATTTCACGAGATACATTGGACCCCTAAACGTGATAGGTGGTGAGCCTATCGCCGGACCGGGTCTATTTACACATGTCTCAGAATTAATTCTGAGACCTGCGGGTTTCCTCACGATGTTTTCCTTTACCGTCGAGCTAGTGATAAATATGTACGTAAGTTTTTGAAAAACTCATTGGTACATGCCAAGATTCGAACCCGAGCCTCACTGATTTTCGGCCGGCTCTTTAACCGTCCGGGCTATCACTGCTCTTATATTTAGTGTAGAAATACTCTTTCATAGACCGTACCTTTTATTAAGTTAAATTATTATTCATAATAAAAATTACATGTCATGTTTATAATGCTATCGGAAATGTCAGACTGCATAATCATAATTATACTTGTATTGAACCCGTGACCTCTTGAGCCGGAAATAAGTGCTATCAAAAATAGATATCTCAAGCCTTCTCTAGTAAAAAAAAATAGGTGAGATAGACAGTCAACAAGGTGAAGCTATAATAAGGTCTCCGTTTTTTTCATTACGAACTACGGAACTCTAAGAATGTGTTGCATACAGTAGGTATAGAAAGTACGTAGAAAATATGTACTTTGCTACTACCACTTCAACTCGCTCCCACTGGAATAGCGTCGTTGCATATCAGAGCCACTGTTGGGAATTACATGCATATTAAACATGTTGACACGTTGGCCTAGATTTTGCAATTAATATCAGAATGCTAATGTCTATAAGTCTGGATATAAATATAATTAAAGTCCAATCAATAAAATCTACTTAGTTTCTTATAGGCGACCATCTATCACATTTAGAGAAAAAAAAATGAAATTTAAAAGTAGATATTTCCAGGAATGAAATAGGATCTACTTACCCCGTCGGGGATAAAAGGCGTGATCATATTAGTTATTTATTATCTATGGTTTCAAATCATGTATCGCTATGCCTTTTTGTTAGACTTTTGTGTCGTATTTTAATATTTAATATTTTGACGACTTTCACCTTATTCTAACAGAAGTATACTCAAAGTCTCGAAAGTACTGTACGAAAGAAAATAAAGAACAGTAAACATATAAAAAAAAACACTTAACATATCAACATTTACATTTTTTTAACATTTTAATGAATGTGTCCTGGAACGTTCCAGTATTCGTCAGGTAACTGATAATGTCCTGGAATTTTATGGGTATACTTATACAATTTATGTTCTTTGGCAAAAAGGAAATTGTAAACCCACCATCTAAAAGTGAGTTCAGTGACAAATTAAATTAAATTAAAAAAGACTTGTGGCACTCGGGGACTGCCGCGGTAAAGCTATTGCATATAATTTTTATCAACAAGACTGCCGAAAACAAACGACGTTAGACAATGCACGCCCTCGATAGAAGCTATGCAATATCCATCCATCCGTCCGTCCGTCCGTCCGTCCGTCCGTCCGTCCGTCCGTCCATCTACTATCATAATTTGGCTTTGGATTATGCCCAATAAACAAGCCACGCCTCCGTGCCCGTCGGAGTGGGGAGCGTGAGGTTTTTTCGTTACGGAATTTCTGGATTCGGTCCCCGCGCTCAAGGCCCGCGATAGAAGCTATGCAATAGCTTAATAACCTTTATTTCAGGCTATTTGGCCATTGGGCCACCTAGCAATATTTTTCTAGAGAAGGTAAGTCTTTAATTTAAATTAAGTCAATGGTTTGTAGATTTTTGGGCTTCTATAAAGCGGATTCTGCCCGCAAGGCGGGACCCTGTAAGCATTATTGCCAACTGCTACCCTTACCCTGTAGCTAGACATCTTGCGAAAAGTAGCCAGATTGACCGATTTGTTGACACAAAAAAGTTGCTAGAAATAGCTAAAACTTTAAAATTGATAAAGCAAGTAGATCAATTACGTGTATTTTTTCATAGGTAAATCAATTTTCAGTTTATTAAAACAGAGAGCAATAATTTTAAATTTATAAAATAAGTCATGGCAGAACGCAGCATAAGTTTTAAACGAAGAAATCTGTCGATCCCCTTAATTTATCTAGGTTTTAGTAGTAAAATAGATAATCCAGCCACGTTTAGGGACAATTTAAGGGCCGATACACTACTCTAAGGTGTCGAAAGTACTCACATATTGTGAAAGAGTGAAAGTAGCATTTTGTTACAAGATTTTGTAAGTTGTAGCTGCCTGACACCCAAAAATAGCTAGATCTAGCTATAAAGTAGCTAAGTTGGCAACACTGCCTGTTAGTAAGGATATAAAATTAATTAACATGAAGGAAGGTGGGAAAAATCGTTACTATAACCGATGTGAATATACAGTAACACCTAGATGTAGCTGGACTAGGTACAGCTAGAGTTATTGATCATTGAAACTAGTTATAACGGCGGTGAACTAACTGTCCTGCTTTCACTCTTCACAGCTAGATTATGCTAGATATGTATTTTTAATAGCCCCATAGTACCTATAGGGCAGCGTTGCCAGATTTTTTTTTGCCAAGTCGGGATTTTGGAACTTTTTGAGTGAAAAAAAGCGGGATTCTTTCGTTGAAAGCGGAACATAGTAAAAAACGTACATAATTAGAAGTTTATTTTAGTTCCAATTACGTTTACGTGACAATAGATAGCAAAAATAGCCATAGGTACAAAATTTATTTTGTAAAAAAAATCTCACGAAATAGATTTATAAACAAATGGGAATAAGAAAAGACGCACGTCGAGTTATATCCGAATAGCGGGACTGAGCCTGTCCCGCTTTTCGGATATAACTCTTTTGATTTGAAAATCAGGACGTCGCGCCAAAATCGGTACGTCTGGCAACGCTGCTATAGGGATACTTCGCAAAGAGTCTGTACAGTGTACACTGTACATACTAGACTGTACATCCACACTTATCTACACTAATATTATAAAAAGGAAAGATTTTTGTTTTTGTATGTTTGTTACGAATAAACTCAAAAACTACAGGACCTATTTTAAAAATTCTTTCACCATTAGAAAGCTATAATATCCCTGAGCAACATAGGCCATATTTTATTCCCGTATTCCCACGGGAACGGAAACTTTGCGGGTGAAACTGCGCGGAACAGCTAGTCTATACTAATATTATAAAGAGGAATGATTTGACTCCACTTTATGTTCTTCCCTTACGTGTTGTTACTGAATTTCTGTAACGCGTTGTATATGTAGCGTCACTACATAGAACGCGCCAATAGAAGGCCGAGTTACATAGAACGCGCCAATAGACGGCCGAGTTACATAGAACGCGCCAATAGACGGCCGAGTTCTAAACCGCGCTATCGGAGTTTTCTAATGAGTTTGTATAAATACAACTGTCCAACATCAACCGTCGGACCGCGGTCCCCAGGCACGATCACCTCGCCTGGCGGAAGATCTTCCTTTTCACGACGGAGGAGCATTCCACCTCCACTCCTCCATATATATATATTTTAAGAATTTAAGAACTTTTAATATAACTTGCAGCCATGCAATAAATTTATTTGGATTTTTTTATTTTACACAATCAGTAATTTTAAGAAAATTAAATCAATATCATTCAGTACCATGTACAATAAAGTAACTAGGTGTAAAACATGATTATCGAACTTCTTAAAATAGGTAATACTCACAGATCATTAAGATTAATGGTTTCGCGTTTATAATATTAATAGGATACCTAGACACTACTGAACGGATTCAGACCAAATATTGACGGGTTTCAAGTAAACATTGTAATCGGTTTCGCTGTGACAGTGTAGTGTAGCTGAGCTACAAAACGTGACAAATCACATCCCGCATATTTACTTTGTGCTTTAGCTAACCATATTAAATATTAACTTATAACTTCGTCGTAACTTATTAGAGAAACAATTGAGTGCCTGGTCAACCGTATCGTATAGCCAGTTGCTTAAAATCAATTAGGAATTAGTTTTGTACTGATAGTTAAAGAGCCTGATTCACATGATGATAATCATTGAGGCTCGGGTTTGAATCCTGGCAAGTACCAATGAGTTTTTCAAAAACTTACGTAAGTAGGTACATATTTATCACGAGCTCAACGGTGAAGGAAAACATCTTGAGGAAATCCGCAGGTCCCAGAATGAATTCTGAGACATGTATAACAGACCCGGTCCGGCGATGGGCTCACCTGCACCTATCACGTTTGGGGGGTCCAAAGAATATATCGTGAAAAGAGAAGAAAACTAGATTGTCCCACTTTACTAAGCGAGATTGGATTTAATACACCCACACGACGCACTCGGAAAACAAAACTTTTCCTAGTTCCTTTTCATCGCACTAATTATGCTCAAAATTCTCTTTTACCGCGCACCACCCGAGCATATAACAACAAGTTTCAAAACGTAGATCCTTTCACTTCTTCTAAATCAACCTTCAGGGAGCAAATTTATGAAACATTACGAAATTACTAAACTGTAATCTCGCGTAGGTACCGTACTACGCATAGGTACGTATACTACTGCCAATTGAACCTTCCTTCGTGCTCAGTGGCCATCCGCACCGATCCCAAGATACTTTATCGTAGGGCTGAGCTCGAAGGTGGGTTGGCGAAGCCACCCAACACAAACAAACACACACACAAACCTTACACCCTCAAACATGAACACATTATTATTCAAACTGTCTTAAGCCGTATACAGAAAGAAAGCTGAAAACTTATCCATATATGGTCCATTCTACAGAAAGCAAGCAGATTGAAGCAGAGCGAGCAAAATGTCGTACGATGATTGGCGGGCGGCACCAGCGCCGACCGGCGCGAGTCTGCGACGATAAGAGCCGAAAGGCGCCGGTCAGCGCTGATAAGTTTTCAGCTTTCTTTCTGTATACGGCTTTAGATTGTATATACATAAGCACAAACTACAAAACAAAAACTTGTTATTTACGAGTATAATTACGAGGAAATCTGTAATTAGCCTTACTTACTGTACTTTAATATTTTTTTTTACTATACAATTGATGTACGCCGTTGATTTCCCTAATAAATGAAAAATAAAATAAAATAAAAGTGGGTATAACAATTATAAGGTCTATAAAATCTAAGAAACATTAAAAGAAAAGGCAGGCATTCATTTATTTATTTAGGACGAGACACACACTGTCATTCATGTTTAAAAGAATAGAAATGTTTTTACGATCTTCAAACAATTTTATTGTTCTAACACAGCAAATATGTACTTAATCGCGTCAGGTTTATTTGATTAACTCGTTGCTTGGGAATATGGTAATGTATATAATGTGACAACTCGCGGCGCTCTTCATATTGATCGGTGATCAATAACAGTGTCAATATAACACTTATATAACTTGCGATAATACGGATACTATACTGTTATATGAATAGATTTATTGTAGGTTAAAAATTACGGTTATTAACAAGTAAGTATTTTATTTAGGAACTAGCGACCCGCCCCGGCTTCGCACGGGTGCAATGCTAATACTAAAACCTTCCTCTTGAACCACTCTATCTATTAAAAAAAACGCATCAAAATCCGTTGCGTAGCTTTAAAGATTTAAGCATACAAAGGGACATAGGGATATAGGGACATAGGTATATAGGGACATAGGAATATAGGGACAGATAAAGCGACTTTGTTTTATACTATGTAGTGATTGCATCTCAAACCGCATTTGATGCAAAAGTAAGGTAGCCGATTTAGTGACTTTCACTTTGTTATTTTGCTTTTATCTTTACCCAACTCTGATTGTTTTTTTATTTAAATTGTGTTTGATTTTAATTTGGTTTTAATCTGAGCCGTAACCTTTTGACTGCTGCAACCTTAGATAAAAGCAAAAAAAATATCTAAGACAACACTATTGATTGTTTTAATTTATCATTTTAATATTTTTATTTTGGTAGTATACCTATATTTTTTGTAGTCAGTGGTCAATAAATAGATATTCCAGTCTATAATGTAAGTAGGTAATTACTTGTTTGTTATATAAATGGTTAAAAAATCGCTCATTGTTCAAGGTTTTAGACACACAAAATACGAGTATATGTCATTATAAGTAAAAAATAAATATATTGATAGGTGTTATCAACATCAATGACTTCTAAATTTACTACATTGAAAAGATCACCCACGCTCTACCCGTGCACCAGAAAGCAGACATTTCACCCCCACATACAAAAGAAACCGATAACTTCATTGAGAGCACAATGATACAGCTAAGAACTCAACTTCTTTCGTATTACGTAATAGCCATTCTGTGAACTTTATCGCATTTTTATCAAACCGTCTTTATTGTTTCGTTCATCGAAAACTTCTAAACATGTACTGGAACGTTAAAAATACCACAACATACATAATCTCACGCCTATTTGCCAATAAATTTCCGAATAAACACAAAAACTACTGGACTGATTTTAGAAATTATTTTACTAATGGAAAGCCACAATATCTCTGAGTAACAAAAGCTATATTTTATCCCCGTATTCCCACGGGAACGAGAACAGAACCGCTAGTTATTAAATAAATAGGTCTGGATGAGCTATTTACAGGCCTGTTTTGACAGATGGAGACAGACATATTGACAGGCCGGTTGGCTCAGTTGGTAGCGACCTGCCTTCTTAGTCGGAGGTCGAGTTCGATCCCGCTCGGATTAGGCACACAATGATACATTCGCAAAATGCCACATTAGCGAAATTCCACACTAGCGAAATGCCACACAGCAAAATGCCACACTAACAAAGTGCCATATTTGTAAAAACATTAACGTCCAAAATAAAAATAAACATTCGAGAATGTGACATTATTCAAAAATGGCATTTTTCTAATGGGACATTTTGAGAATGTGACATTTTTCGAAATTCTAATATGTCGTTTGCGAATGCGGCATTGTGCGCCTAATCCGACTCGGAGCCAACATTTGTGTGCATGAACATGTCTGTTGGCTTCGAGTCTGGGTGTTTAATATTTATTTAAATATGTTTATCAGTTGTTTAGTACCTACCCATAGTACAGGCTTTGCCTATTTTTTGACTGAATAACCGTGTGTAAATTGTGTCTCACAATTATTATTATTTAGTATCGGAATAAGACCTTATTATTTGCTGGCCGAATCCAATTTTAGCCACACGAATAACACTATACTCAATATCACATTTTCTCTCAATGTTATCAATAAATCTACATAATTTCTATCAGCTTTGCCATGTCGATATTCAGATTCAAAAATAGAAATAGCAAAGTTTGATATTTGTATAATGAATTCAGATTTCCATCCATACTGTAATGGTAATCTGAAATCAGGTGTTAAGTCTTCAGACTAGACAAGATAAAGGCGGGTCATGCCCTTCGTATCGTCTGTAAGCAGTCAATGCCTCTTCTCGAAAATTCTTAACCTCTCAGACCATGAATCACAGACACAGTTGATTTTTAATTGTCTCGGTTCCCATTGAAATCGGCGGCTCTTAACTGATTAAGAGCCCTCAGATTATAATCGCCTTGTGGTTTCATAGAAAAGTTATAAGACCGATGATTATTTTTCTAACCGACTTCAAAATAGGGAAGAGGTTCTAAATTCGATTGTATTTTTTAGTGCAGAGATAGCCCGAACGGTTAAAGAGCCGGCCGAAAATCAGTGAGGCTCGGGTTCGAATCCTGGCATGTACCAATGAGTTTTTCAAAAACTTACTTACATATTCAATTCAATTCGTTTATTCATAATAAAAATTACATGTCATGTTTATAATTCTATCGGAAATGTCAGACTGTATATAATGAGAATTAATTTATACAATTGCAAGTTATGTCAAGTTTTTTACACAAGTCAATCATATTATAATAATATGTCATAAGTACAACCAGTTATTTTTCTACGCGGATGAGTCAGTGAGCGAGAAAGTTTTTGTTGTGAGCGTTGTCTAGGAATTCACCAACCGTATAACAGCTCACTATTATCAGTATTTATCACTAGCTCGACGGTGAAGGAAAACATCGTGAGGAAACCCACAGGGACATGTGTAAACAGACCCGGTCCGGGCGATGGCTCAACACCTATCACAATATCCAATATATCTCGTGAAATGTGGGTATATCCAGTAATGGAATACCTCTGCCTACACCCTCGGGGATAAAAGGCGTGAGATTATATATATATATATATATATTTTAGTATTATTCGTTGAAGTCGGTTTTTTATTCTTTAGAGTTCTATGTTATAGAAGCTGCAGTCAATGCCTCTTCTCGAAAATTCTTAAGAGCCCCCAGATTATACTCGCCTTGTGGTTTCGTAGAAAAGTTCCCGCCGTCTGTCCCAAAAGTTAGTTCATCCCGTATTTTATGTTCCAACCAAAGGCGAACGCCCTCCAGGTGCTATGAAAACTGTCTGGCGTTATGTCGACCTCCACGGTCGATGCCTGTAGCTTTCCACTTTCACTGTTATGAGTTTCTTATGTCCAGCAGTGATGAGAGTGTTAGCGATTGTGGGATTTTGTATTGAGTCGTATGATCAAAGCTTGTGTTCAGTCAGATTGGATTTTCATTTTGTGTTAGAGACTGTTTTGGATTTTGCTTTCCGATCAGCAATGTTACTAACACAACTATTTTACAGAGTAGCCCTACAAAACAACAGCATTATGTTATATTAATATACTAAAAAAATCAACTTTTGACCTTTGTATTTTTCAAGGATGAGGAAAAGGATCGAAAAGGGAAGTTCTTCCTTTAGGCGAGGTGATCTCACCTGAGGACCGCGGTCCGACGGTTGATGTTGGGCAGTTGCATTTATATCAAACTCAATAGAAAATTTCGATAGCGCGGCTTAGAACTTTGCCGTCTATTGGCGCTTTAGTTAGCGCATAACAGGCTGTGACACCATTGCCAGTTTTGAGGCCTACGCGTTTCCTCACGATGTTTTTCTTCACCGTAACCCTAAAATTTGTATACAATGTAAGTGTTTTTAAATATTGGTAGGTACATGCTGTAACTTTTTTTTTAACCGAACCCGAAACTCGTTCATAAGCGGCGGGCTCTATAAATAGTCTATAGCTAAAGTTTTGCAGGTACACCTCTTTGACTTTCATATTCTTGGACGCCGCATAAATTGCAATCATTTAAAGAGTAAACAATGCCTCTAAAACTATAATATTAATAGACAGGCCTAACTTTATCGATGATATGAGAATCTCAGGCAACAATAGCAAGCAATTTGGCTATCATCCGCAATTTGCTCACAAAGCACACCGGTTGACAGACGGACACAATGAATTGCAACTCGACACGACACCCGCTGATTCTGAAAGCAATTCTGAAAATAAACCAACAGCCGGTTGAGAACACGATTGTTCGTTAATCAAACGGAATATTACCTCAGGGTCTCGGAAGTTAAAAGAATCACGACATCCACTTTGATCGCTCTTTGAATTTTTCAACGCGACATAGAAGTTTTTGTCGACGAATTTTACGTTGTGATATTTTTAGTTCTTCAAGTGTAGAAAATGAAAATGTATTTATTTCGGTAGGTATTGACAAGTCAATAGTCTAATAATAAGGCATTTGAACTTGTCCATGAAGATTGGCTAAATGTAAACAGCAGCCCATCTCCACCGACGAGTTACTGGTTCCAAATGCAGTACCCCGGGAAGAACCAGCAAGAAACTCAAGGGCAGCTCTTAGATGATGTAACGCAGATACACACACCGGCACAATTAGCGGAACAGAAAAAAAAGGGAGTATTTACGCATTTTTGCGTGTTACTGGCCGGCTAAACAAGCTTTTTTTAAATTTGGGTTTTAATTTAAAAATGGAATACTAAGCGACTGCCCTTTTTTTCATTCTTTTGTTTTAATTTTCATTGATTCATTTTTTCCACCGCTTGTCCGTTTTTAGAAGGTTCGTGAATTCCATTTGAAAAGCTTTGAATTGCAGTTTTTGAGGCTTTTGAGTTTTTTCGCATATTGATAATTTACGAGCATCTAATTATGCCTGATTTAACGCCATCAGAAATCATTAGGGCAGATCAAATGAGGAGAAATGGTCAAACCTACAGATCGATTGCCAGAAGCCTTCGTCGATCGTTATCAACGATTTATCGTAGCATCCAACGATACAGATTGACGAATGCTCTAGTGAGAAGGAGAGGACAAGGCCGGAAAAGGTGTACTTCAAGGAGGGATGACCGTTTTCTCCAACTTCAAGTCCGACGGAACACGAGACTAACGGCGGTGCAGGCTCGAAATTTACTGGAAGAGGTACGAGCAGTAAGGATGAGTGAGCGGACAGTTCGTAGAAGATTCGAAGAAGTGGGTATAGGCTCGTATGTGCCCGCCAAAGCCCCAAAACTTGAGAGACATCATCGCACAAACCGTCTACACTTTGGTCGTGAACATCGTGATTGGGACTTCGACGACTGGGGACAGGTTCTTTTTACTGATGAATGCAGAGCTATGTTAAATCAAATTGATGGAAGGCAGCGAGTATGGAGACGCAAAGGAGAACGGTATATCCAGTCTAATTTTAAAAATACAGTTGCATATGGCGGCGGTTCACTTATGGTCTGGGGAGGAATATGTTTAGGAGCTCGTACGGAGTTAGTAGTGGTCGATGGCGGGAATCTGAATGCTGATCGGTATATCAGGGAGATTTTAGAAGAACATGTTGTGCCATTTGCCCCCTTCATTGGTAACAACTTCATTCTAATGCAGGATAATGCTCGGGCTCACAGTGCTCGCACAGTACAGACATACCTAAACCATGTTGGTATAACGGTGATGGAGTGGCCAGCACGGTCCCCCGATATGAACCCTATAGAACACGTCTGGGACTTGCTAAAGAGGAGTGTAAAGTCAAGAATGCCCCCTCCCAATAATCTCAACGAGTTGCGAAACGCATTACTTGAAGAATGGCAGAGGTTGCCCCAAGAAACCATTGATAACATCATCCGCAGCATGCCCAGACGGATGGAAACCCTCATCAGAGCACGAGGAGGAAACACTCGATATTGAACAGTCATTGAAATTGTTGTTAAACTTTGGAAAATCTTGAATTTTCTGCTGTTTCTCTATAATTAAAAATCGAAGAAAAATGCATTTTGTTTAATTTAATTTTTATTTTTATAAAATTTTAAGTATGGTGTTACAAATGAATGTCAAAACATGTTAATTTAATTGTTGTTTCATTTTAAATAATATATTGTTTAAAAATTACATTCATTGTTCTAAATTCCCTCTTTTTTCTCCTTTTTTTTTCTGTTCCGCTAATTGTGCCGGTGTGTGTATAAGTTAGAAAAGGTACTTCTGCTTTTCTTTTTTTTCTCATCTGTATTCTAACTAAATGGTTTGATAGATTACAGCACCATAAAACAGTTTGAACCGTGGATACATAAAGACCAATCGAGGTGAAACTCATCACAGTATGCAAGTAGGTTAATGAG
Source organism: Ethmia dodecea (assembly GCA_963855545.1). Classification (NCBI taxonomy): domain Eukaryota; kingdom Metazoa; phylum Arthropoda; class Insecta; order Lepidoptera; family Depressariidae; genus Ethmia; species Ethmia dodecea. The sequence goes on from OY979444.1 coordinate 1,286,134, forward strand.
ACCATATGGAAAGGAATCACGTACCTACAAACAATACTGGCTGATTCGCGGCTTCTCAGCAATCGAACCTTGGGCTATTTTAGTTAAACACTGGACTCGATTCTGCAGACCAGCTAATATTCCAAATTTTAAGTTAGCCTATCCTTCTCCATAGAATACGGAAGAAAAAGGACAGAAACAAACCATAGATTATAGAGTAATGTCAAGCATGTACCTATAAACCAACTAATTTGATGTCTTATCTGTCACTTTTATCCATGACCTTATTACATCGTGTCTAAAATTGCTAAATACGTGTATTTGAGTAAGACGTGAATGCGTTCATAAGGTTCAATTTTGGTATTTTGACATTTGTGACATCTCTATCACTATCACTACATAGTATAAAATAAAGTCGCTTTCTCTGTCCCTATCCTTATGTCCCTATTTATGCTTCAATCTTTAAAATTACGCAACGGATTTTGAAACGTTTTTTTTAATAGATACCTAGAGTGATTCAAGAGGAAGGTTTTAGTACCTATTAGCATTGCACCCGTGCGAAGCGGGGGCGGGTTGCTAGTTGTAAATAAATATGGCGCTTATTTCTTTCCGTTTCCTTTCCAAAGCGGTGGAAAAGAATAGAGCTAACTAAAAATTAGGAATTTTAGGTGGTTGACAGAATCGAGTCCACTAAAGGACTAACACGTAAACGTAAATAATCTCGTCCATTGTATTTGTTTGTCAAGAAAGTCGTAAAGCCGTGACATGCCCTCGACAGATGAATCTAAATTGTCCAAGTTGTTTCCACTTAGATATTTCAAGTTCGCTTTTGATGTTTCTTCAGTCCTGATTGGATTGTTATACAATGTATTTTTCATACCATCTATTCGAAAAGTGACGTTTTGCTCCTATATAACAGGGAGTAAGTCTTTTCCGATAGGGTTTTAATAAGTGCGAATAAAAGTATTTGGAATTAAACATACTGCTGAACATAATTAGCCAAAGAGATTAACAAAATAAGTTTGCATCTAAGGTTGGCGGCACTGTAGCTTATGTACATCAAACTTTTGTATAACAAAACATTAGTTAAATTTTTCGTCACATTAGGCTGACATGGCTGCATGGCGGTCGAATGTTGTGCCACACTGTCTGAAAAACTCGCTGTTTCAATTCGCGCGCTTTCGTAGTTATTTTTCTCATAGAGAGGGATGACAAGCAGAGTGTCACAAAAGTGGTCACAAAATATTTTTACCTTGGGCTACGTACTTTAAACCCCTCACTTCGTTCATGATTCTACATTAGAATCCCTCACTACGTTCGTGATTATACCCTAGATATTTCACTATGTTCGTGATTTAAGAAAATTGCTTTGCTCCCTTACTACACAATCTACAGAAGCGTAGTTTATTCCGCTATAATGACGTGAGTGATGATTTGCTTCTTTTATTGACATTTCATCACCTGTAGAAATATGATTACGTAAATCCGACTTGGACATTTATTTCGTATTGTGTCAGGTCTAGCTGTTGAACTTACAATGTCTATGTAAATACAATTAAACTTATGTTGTAATCATCTTGAACTAGTTAGTTAATAAGTAATATGAAATTGCCATACTATCCTTGCCACTTTGTCATTCCAGTTTTAACGCCACTTTAACTTTATTGACCTGTAAACAAACTCGTGACTCGTGTAAAAAGAGCGGTGATAGCCCGGACGGTTAAAGAGCCTGCCTAAAATCATTGAGGCTCGGGTTCGAATCCTGGCATGTACCAATGAGTTTTTCAAAAACTTACGTACATATTTATCACTAGCTTGACGGTGAAGGAAAACATCGTGAGGAAACCCGCAGGTCTCAGAATTAATTCTGAGACATGTGTAAATAGACCCGGTCCGGCGATAGGCTCACCACCTATCACGTTTAGGGGTCCAATATATCTCGTGAAATGTAGGTATATCCAGTAATGGAATACCTCTGCCTACCCCCTCGGGGATAAAAAAAGGCGTGAGATTATAGATTATAAACAAACTCGTGGATGAGCAACAAATATTCATCCATACGTCCGTCCTCACAAACTGTCGTGTTAATGAAATCAGTAGGATATTAAAGTAATTCTCGAAGTAGGTATAAGTCTGGCAAATACAATATAGTCGCCATCCGCCATACCCCAGCTGTGTATTTCCATGACTGCAGCGAGTATAACCAAAATAAGTAATTTACTGGCGTGCGGCCATTTTGTCATATTTCATGGCCTATTGTACTTTGGTTTGAATTTATATAAGGACTATAGCTTTTATCAACGCATAGCAGAAATTGCTGGGTCCAGCTGGCGTATTCAGAGAGCTTCGATATTCGATATCGGAAAATCTGTCGAACACTTTCGGCTGATGTTGGTATCGAAAACTAATATCATAAATGTGACATAAGGATTCGGAATATTTTCCGTTGCTGTCAGAAACGCCTAGAATAAAGTTTCTTTGTGTTAAAGAAAATTTTTATCGAACGGAAACGGTATCGAGTCTCCGTGAATACGCCTGCTGGACCATGAGATTTTTCACAAAGGTTCCTTAAATGATGTAAGTAATCACTATTATGGGATTTTGGTGCATGAACATGTCTGTTGGTTTCGTGTCTGGGTGACCTCTTAAGCCAAGAAAATGAGACACAATTGATTTTTAATTGTTCTGTCGCGCATTGGAACCGCCGGTGCTTGACTGTAATATTTATATTTTATGTGTTTAGTAGTTTTAGTTGTTTTTTATTTTAACTAGCGACCCACCCCGACTTCATACGGGTGCAATGCTAACACTAACACCTTCCTCTTGAATCACTCTATCTATTAAAAAAAACCGCATCAAAATCCGTTGCGTAGTTTTAAAGATTTAAGCATACATAGGGACAGAGAAAGCGACTTTGTTTTATACTATGTAGTGATAGTGATACTGAAATGAAAACACAAAGTAAGTGTACTCAAAACGTTATATTCGGCTATGTTACAAAGTATTCACTAAACCCGTCGACTCGTCTGGTCAATATTTGCCGCCGCATGAGTACCTCGTACGTACTTCTGTATATTTTTGTGAATTGAAACCTTGAGTGTCGTTAATGTTTTAAAGCCAGGGTCGTTTTTATTGTTCCGTACCCAGAGGGTAAAACGGAGCCCTGTTACTAATACTCCGCCGTCCGTCCGTCTGTCACCAGGCTGTATCTAATAAACCGTGATAGTTAGGGTCGAGACACACGGACTGCAATTCAACTGCAAGTCGGCTGTAAAATTGCAGTTCCGGTGCAGTTTGAATGGCACGACTGTAATGAAACTGCAAGCCAACTGCACATCAACAGAATAAAATAAACATTTAATTGGGCAGCTAGTTTATTTTATTTTTGTATACACGAAAGATTATATTAGGGTCGTTTTAGATATAAATATACGTAGTTTTTTATAGACTTCGAATCCAAAGATTGACATTGAAATGATCCTTCTTCGCAACTTTTTGTTGAACATAATTGTTTTTATGTCTATAATTGTTTTTGTCTACATATCGTTTACTGCCGTTTACTCGTTCTTGCGTATTGCACAGTATAGTGTCGGATTTGGTACAACTAAAACCGTGGCCGTGTTAGAAGCGACCTTATGCGTTTATGGTATCAATACAGTTTTCAAAAACTTACACACAGAATTGTGGGACACAACACAATTCACACACGGTTATTTAGTCCTAAACTAGGCAGGGCCTGTACTATGGGTACTAAACAACTGATAAAGATACTTAAATAAATGATAAACGACCAGACACGAAGCCTTTTTCGTGCACACAAATGTTAGATCCGAGCGGGGATCGAACCCGCGGCCACTGACTCAGAACGCAGGGTCACTACCAACTGAGCCAACAAGCCCGTCAAAATACAATTTAACGAAGAATGCATGGAATAACAAAGCTGTTGTAAACTTGTGCAAATTGGAGCGGTCGGATAAATAGAATATGCCAGTCCGTCTGGTGACATTACGGTAGGGCTAAAAACTCTGAGAACAAAAATGTCCTTTTTATGTTTTCCTGTTACTTTTGTTCAGGTTTGTATGTTCTCCTTAAACTTTTTCTACATTGAAATGGTGTTTCAATGCTCTGGGTCTGCGACTTATACTTTTTTACTAATATTTTAAAGAGGAAAGATTTGTATTTTTGTATGTTTGTATCTTTGTAACGAATAAACTCAAAAACTACTGGGCCGATTTCAAAAATTCTTTCACCAATGGAAAGCTAGAATATCCTTGAGTAATATAGGCTATATTTTATTCCCGTATTCCAACGGGAACGGGAACTAGGCGGGTGAAAACGCGGGGCGCTGCTATTTTGACATATATACATTTGTAATGAGATAGGTATATAAGATGTTCAAGCCCGTCCCTGTGGCCTGTATCACAAAAAGCTTCGTTTTGTTTTTGTAGAGGTTATTTTTAGGAATCCGATTAGGCAGTCTCAGATTGAAAATTGGAATCGAAGCGTACCGCTGTGGTAGCAATTTGGATGGTTTTTCCCAAATTGTGTAATTTGGCACAGGTTCCTTCGTTCGTTTAATAAATTAGCCGTATTTGAACAGAAAATTTTATAGTTTTCCTGATGCCTCTTCCCATAACTAGGGATAAGTTTGATTTTTTGTTGAAGATTGACCGTTTTTTATGACACTGTCTGACGCGTTTTCATCCCATACAGATCAAGTCTATCTATTACATGACAGTAAGCTCGTAAGGCAGGATCACGTTATGATCGTAATATGTGGAAGCTTATAATTAGCGTTTGGACATATACTATGTTTACTATATTGTAATACTTAGCTGTTCCCGAACATAATAAAAATAAAATATAATAATAATAATAAATTGTGGGACACAATTAACACACGGTTATTTAGTCCCAAACTAGGCAGAGCCTGTACCATGGGTACTAAACAACTGATAGAACATACTTAAATAAATATAAACGACCAGACACGTTATATGACATACAACATAGAACTCCAAAGAGTAAAAAACCGACTTCAACTTATATGGTTTTCTCATGGATGCCATTCACATCAAAATCGGTTCACCCAGTCAAAATTTCTGAGGTACTTTTCTGAAGTCCGTTGAAAACGACTTTCCAGGCGAAGCTTTGACACATACATAGGTACGTAGACTCTCATGTCTTTGGTATACGACGTTTATGTTTTATTTGTTTTAAGATTACGATGTTTAGTTTCAGATTTTAAATTTTATTACCACCATACACAATACAACCAATATTTGCTTGAGTGACGCGTGACACTTCACTACCTCATACATCATAACATCTTTTGTACTAGCAGTAAAAGTTCTGCCACACCTAAGTGTTTTTAGGGTTCCGTACCTCAAAAGGAAAAAACGGAACCCTTATAGGATCACTTTGTTGTCCGTCCGTCCGTCCGTCTGTCAAGACCCTTTTTCTCAGGAACGCGTGGAGGTATGAAGCTGAAATTTATATCAATTACTCAGGTCTACTGTCCCTTGAAGCTGTGAAAAAATCAAACTTCTAAGCCAACGCAATCAAAAGATACAGCCGTTTATGCCGCAAATTTTCGACACTTGCAAGGGAATCAAAACCTACAGGGTGCTTCCCGTGAACTCAGAATCTTGAAATTTGGTACGAAGCAACGTCTTATAGCATAGATAAAGGAAAAATTACGAAAACCATAAATTTGCAAGGTTGTACGGAACCCTCGGTGCGCGAGTCCGACTCGCACTTGGCCGGTTTTTTTTGCTAGCAGCTATCTTTTCCCACCCCGTGGCGACAAAGCCCTCTCGCTTTCATGTTTCTTGTCAACTTTTACCTAGTGTCGATGAATGGATCGGAATGGAGAAAAAAGATAGTGTTACTGGCTTCTAATTGTTTACCTCTAATTAGGTTCGGGGTCACGTTTAGGGGTCCAAAGAATTATGAGAAAGACGATGAATGATGATGATGGTGACGATGATGAGATGGTGATGATGATGATGAGATGATGATGATAATGGAGCTTCGTTCCATCCGGGTGTCCCTTGACACCTCTCAAGTTTTTTTTTTATTTAGGTTCGGGAAAAACCCTGAGCTTTCAAGCGACAATCCTTCCAAATGTATTAGGCTTAGCGTTTATCTATAGTACCTACTAAAATATGTTCCTGCAAACAAATACTCACATTACATGACGAAAATCTCTGCGTCCTAAAGCCACGATATTCTATTCGACGGGCCTGTTGGATCAGTTGGTAGTGACCCTGCCTTCTGAGTCAGAGGTCGCGGTTTCGATCCCTGCTCGGGGCCAACATTTGTGTGCATGAACATGTCTGTTGGCTTCGTGTCTGGTCGTTTAATATTTATAAGTCTGTTTATCAGTTGTTTAGTACCCATAGTACCCTGTCTAGTTTGGGACTAAATAACCGTGTGTGAATTGTGTCCCACAATTTATCTATTCTCTGCCAGGATGGAGGTGGGCGTGCGGCTGATTGGGATCATCCTCCGGGTGCTAAACATACTGCTGATGCCGTTGTTCTGGCTGCGCGGGCGCAGTCGTCGCCCGCTGCCGCCGCCACCGCCGCCATTGCTGTTGAAGAGCGCGGCCGAACTCGCCGCGGCTATACGAGACGGAGAGGTAACTTTTTTTTTATAAGAGAAAAGGAGGCAAACGAGCAGACGGATCACCTGATGGTAAGTGACTACCGTCGCCCATGGACACCTGCAACTCGAGAGTCACAACTGCGTTGCCGGCCTTTGGGGTGGGAGTAGAGGGAGGGGGGGGGGAGGGGAGGGGTTTGGGGCCTCCGGTTACCTCACTCACTCAACGACACGCAATGCATTGCTTTACGCTGGTTTTCTGTGAGGCCGTGCTATCACTCCGGTCGAGCCGACCCAAGCGTGCCGAAGCATGGCTCTACCACGTTAACTAGTGTTCTTAATAACAAAGAACTCTAAAATTTAAAAAATAATACAGACGAAAAAAAAGAGGAGGTTCTCACCTCCTCTTTATTTGAAGTCGGTTAAAAATCACGACTTCGACCAAGTCTAAAAAATTTATACATCGATGATTTTATTTTTATTCTGTTCGTTGAAGTCTGTAAAAAAAAAGATTATAATTTTTTAGACTTTGGTTGATTTTTAAAAACCGCTCGACAGTTTCATAAAATTGAAATGGGACCACCTCTGAAGTATGATCTACCAAAAAAAAAGAATCATAGCAATCGGTTGATAATTAGCGAAATAATCTATTTACTTATTTATTTATAGACGCACGTAACTTAGTGACATAACAGTTAAAATTAAAAGATCTAGTCACTAAAATCAAAACACGAAAACAACATTACAACAACATAAGCAGCTCAAAACAACAATTGAAAAGGGTAGTAAGTATTAGGTAATCAAATTTTACAAATTAAATGCGTAACATACATACTAAAAAGAACATACAGACGAATTGAGAACCTCCTCCTTTTTTGAAGTCGGTTGAATTTTAAATTGAAGAACATCTCTGTATTTCTACAAGGGCGCTACGGGCTAGTGCCAAGGGCGCCAAGTTTCCGGGGGCGTCAAAATTCAACGAGTAAGCTTTATTTCTGTTCCCAAACTCTACATAGTATATTCTAACCAAGTCGCTTTCTGCCGCCGTCTGTACGCTTATGTCTTTTAATTAAACCCACTTCACTAATAGAAATTGCGATAGACGAGGAACGTTTTTTTAATTATGTGATACGAGTATAAACCGGGGCTAACGGAATGTGTCGCTAATTTTAAAAAGTCAAAATCTTATAAGTATTCAAAGTAGAGACTTGAATCCACTTAAATTATATTAAAAACAAATGCTCTAGAAAATTCTATATTAAATTTACGAAAAAGAAGCAGTAGAAAGTCCACAACAATTTAACGTGTCAACTGAAAGTCGTGAACAACAATTGCATTAGTGCAATATCTTCACCTAGACTATTTGAATCTAAGCGGGGACGTCTAGACTACCAACCAGACATATATTATTAAGATTGCCAACCTTTAAGGAGCAGTACCCAAAGTCAATAAGGCGGTGGTTAAGGAGTTTCTTGCCCCGATCTTCTCCTCAACTATACATACCGAAGCGGTGGAGTTGCAATGACTTTGTATACGTAGACCCTAGACTTATAATATAAGCCCCTGCAGCGATTTTTGGTAATTTTTTTATTTTGTAATTTATGTTTGTTTGTAAATTTTGAAATTTTTTTGGTAATTTAAAATAAACCCCTGCCAAAGATATTAAAGTAAGGATGAGATATATTCATACTGCTTGCGTTTGAAAATTGATCCCCTACGAGTGTGCTACAACATGTACATACTTACTTCTTAGCGTATTTATAGGATACAACAATGACGGGGAAAGATGATACGGAACGAATAATAAAGAAAAAGAGAGCTATCTGTTACGAGTTGCGGTTAAAATACGACTTGAAATACAATGCGACTAAATAAAATGTGGTTAATTAACTACATTTGTCGGTCTCATTTTCTGTGCTTTAGTAACATATCTACGTCTTTCTATATATAATATCTTTGCTTGCCCCGATCTTCTCCTCAACTATACATACCGAAGCGGTGGAGTTTCAATAACTTTCTATACGTAGACTTATCCCTGCATCGATTTTTTTCTTTATTTTTTTTTTGTAACTTTAATATCGTTTCGATTCGATATGGACAAATAGTTTAGTGTTTGTATCACTACATAGTATAAAACAAAGTGGCATCCTGCTGTCTGTCTGTCCCTGTGTATGCTTAGACCTTTAAAACGGATTTTGATGCGATTTTTTTAATAGATAGTGATTCAAGAGGAGTGTTTATATGTATATCAGTATCAGCATTGCACCCGTGCTAAGCCGGGGCGAATCGCTAGTTCATTAATAAACTGTAAGCATGCCCTCTCTCGAAGGAAATATTGCATGCTAAAGGGCAGATCACAGAGATCTACTACACCATTGTCCAACGCCTATAACTCACCTGTGTATCGCAATAAAAAGTTTGAATTTAAAATTTTGAATTTCGAATTTGAGATGTCAATCATCCAGATTTTCGCGGGCCACCTACAGATATTAAAAGTAAAAAGTATTTTATGTAGGTGCAAAAAGTACACTTAGAAAGGTTCATTAAATAACAAGGCACTATAAACTGGTCCATGGAGATTGGCTAAATGTAAACAGCAGCCCATCTTCGACGAGTTGCTGGTTCCAAATGCAGTACCCCGAGAAGAACGAGCAAGAAACTCAGCTCTTTTTAGTCTTACTAGTAAATATGGTTTACAATAATAATTATGATTAATAGCCTTACATAGCGTCCAGTCGGTTTATTATTATTGTTATTTATAGAGCGAGAGAGTAGTGATAGCCTTACGGCACAGACATTAGAATGCTATCTTACGGTTAAAGAGCTCGCTTCTCATGATGATAATCAGTGAGGCTCGGGTTCAAATTCTGCAATATACGAACGAGTTTTTCAAAAACTTGTACGTAAGTTTTTGAAATATCTATTATCACTAGCTCGACGGTGAAGAAAAACATCGTGAGGAAACCCGCAGGTCCCAGAATTAATTCTGAGGCAAATGTAACAGACCCGGTCCGGCGATGGTCTCACCACCTATCACGTTTAGGGGTCGAATGTACCTACTCTTGAAAAGTGGGTATTTCCAGAAATGGAATACCTTTGCCTACCCCCTCGGAGATAAAAGACATGCAATAATTATTCATTTTTTTTAAATTAGTTTTCTCCGCATTTTTTCGCGAACTAATCAAAGTAACATGTAGGTACAAACCGAAGTAAAACAATATTTCAATGCAACACAATTTCGTACCATATTATGTAGCGTACAGTACTTGTGGGTAGGTACGTCATACCTCTATGTAAAATTTTTCGTGTTTGAAAAAAGGCTCGCAGCGAGCATGACAATTTCAGCTTAATTGAGTTTCTCTGCTGCGGTTAACCCACAGTTGGCGTTGGCCAATTGTACCTACCTAGAGCTATATATGTATATGTAATGTTTCAGAGGTGTAACTTCTATTTATTAAGAAATTTTATCTATAGAAGAGCGGAGCCTTCTGGCACAAGCAAAATAATTGCTTAAATTGAGGGCCAAACTTTTACTGCAAAATTTTAATCTATTAAGGGCTGATTTTTCAATTGTCAGATAAAAGTTATCTGAAGAATAAACATCATCTGTCACTTTTCCTTTCTATTGTGTCAGACAGTGACAGCATCAATATATTATCTAGATAAGATTTATCTGACGATTGAAAAATCAGCCCTAACAGAAATAAAATTTTTTTTTAAACAACGGTTTATTTTCAGCCGACTTCAAAAAAGGAGGAGGTTCTCAATTCGACACGTATACAATGTGTTTTTTATGTTTGTTACCTCAGAACTTTCGATGATTCTTTTTTATTTGAAAGCTGTTGCTTTCCGTGTGGTCCCATTTTAATTTCAACTTGTGACTCTCGAGTTGCAGGTGTGCATGGGCGACGGTAGTCACTTACCATCAGGTGACGGCCGTCTGCTCGTTTGCCCCCAATCTTATATATATATATATATATATATATATATAATGATAAACTCACTGACTGATTGGTGATATATCAACGCACAGCCTAAACTGCTGGGTCTGGAGACTTGAAATTTTGCACATTGATAGCTTATACAGTGTAGACATCCGCTAAGAAAAGATTTCGCAAAATTCAACCCCTAAGAGGGTGAAAGCTAGAACTATATCCTTCTTACTAATATTATAAACGCGAAAGTTTGTATGTATGGATGTTTGCTCCTCTTTCACTAAAAACTACTGAATGGATTTTAATAAAACTTTACAGTTATACAGCTTATACATCAGAGTAACACATAGGCTATATTTTATCCCCGTAATCCCACAGGAACGGGAACTACGCAGTTGAAACCGCGCAGAACCGCTAATAAAAAATATAACCCCCCCATCCCCAGATAACGAGTGAGAAACTGGTGTCCACCTACATCGAGCGAGTGAAAGAAGTGAACCCGTATCTCAACGCGGTGGTGGAGGATAGGTACCAAGCAGCCCTGGAGGAGGCCAAGGCTGTGGACCTGGAGCTGGAGGAAGCCAGAGCGAACAACACTACCAAGGACCTCGAGAAAACGAAGCCGCTATTGGGAGTGCCGTTCACGGTCAAAGAGAGCTGCTCTTTAGCTGGTAAGTTAATAAATAAATAATAATCTCACGCCTTTTATTCCCTAGGCAGTGGTATTCCACTTCTGGATATATCCACTTTTCACGAGATATTCTTTGGACCCCTAAACGTGATAATGGTAGGCCCATCATATATTATAAAAAACGAGATAGGTGGTGAGCCCATCGCCGGACCGGGTCTGTTACACATGCCTCGGAATTAATTCTGGGACCTGCGGGTTTCTTCACGATGTTTTCCTTCACCGTCGAGCTATAGTGATGAATGAATGAATATGTACGTTTAGCTGGAACCATCGCAAAATGTCAGATACGCAAAATGACGGATTCGAAAAATGTCAGATTCGCAAAATGACGGATTCTCAAAATATCAGATTCGCAAAATGACGGATACTCAAAATGACGGATTCGCAAAATGACGGATTCGCAAAATGACGGATTCGCAAAATGTCGTATTCGCAAAATGACGTAATTTTAATCAGTTACGAACCGCCGGTTCCAATTGGAACCGAGACACAATTAAAAATCTATTGTGTCTGTGATTCATGGTCTGAGAGGTTAAGTGCAATTAAATCATCAACCCGTAACAGCCCACTGCTAAGCTTGTCGTGAAACGAGGTCTACTCGTTTCACGAAAAGCTTAGCAGTGTTGTTATAAACACTGTAATCTATGGGAATGCTTTATATTTGTTATGTCGATGGTTGCTCTTCTCTATCTGGTTCTCTCCCATTATTTTAAAACTGACTTCTAAAAAGGAGGTTTCTCAATTCGTTTTTATATGTAAGTATTTTTTCGGATCCAAAAAATATCTGTTGAAAAGTGGGTATATCTAGAAATGGAATACCTCTGCCTACCCCCTCGAGGCATGAGTTTTTTTATTCATATACCCGTTTATAGAAGCAATATCCATACTGACCAAATTAACTAACCAGTGTGTAAACCAGCCATAAGGCCAAGTCAACACTATTTTGAAACGTAATTGAGTTATCTAATATTTACGTTGAATCGACTGTATAGTGCAGATTCAGCAAATGAAAATCTGAACTGGCGGAACAGAACCTCATAAACATTAGATCAATTATTTAAGTAGAAACTTGAAATGTATGATTTAGATGGAAAAGTGCGATTCTGAATATTGCTGACAACATTATCTCTTCTCAAAATTGTATAAATGAAAGTGGCTATGTAGCTGTGTCTGTTTCTATCTCTTCTTGCTTCTTTTAAATCACGAAACGGATTTTGATGCGGTCTTCACTGATAGAAAACGCGACAAACGACGAAGATTTGTGTTTATATTTATTAGTAAATTCCCCCTGTGAGAAGCCGGGGTGAGACGCTAGTTGGGTATAAATTTAGTGGATTAGGCGCACCATGCCACATTCGCAAAATGACACATTGACGCAAAATTACACATTCGCAAAATGCCACACTAGCAAAATACCACATTAGCAAATTGCCACACTAGCAAAATGCAACACAGCAAAATGCCACACTAACAAAGTGTCATATTATCAAAATAACAAGATTCAAAATAAAAAATCAAAAATCGAGAATGTGACATTATGAGAAAATGGCATTTTGCTAATGTGACTTTTGGCGATGTGGCGTTTTGAGAATGTATTGACATCAGAACCTTGGAGCCCCGGAGCTACAGAGCTGGCGAGTGGCCTAAATTATTGTAGTGAAAATGTAGTAGTCAAAAACACATCTCTTTGAATTTGTAGTTCTATAGTTCTGGAGTTATTCGACCTGAAAGCTAGAAATCATCAGGTCGGTGTGGCCCCGAGATCTCAGTAATTAGGGCAGTAACGGACGTTTGCTCTTAGACAAAGTTACTGTAATATTTAGGTAGTAGACAGAAAAACAAAGAATATAATTCGTAGTTCGATATTTTGACAGTAATTCACGTTTGAAGTGCGTGACAATCAGGTCCCTGTAGCCCAGTGTTTTCTCTGAAACGAAGCATCCTAGCATAGTATGTTGTTTGAGTAAGTTTCTGTAGTTCTCGATTTAGGAATTCGTATGGAGCTAGTTTTTTATGTAGTTCTACGGTTTAATAGAATTTTGCACTCTTTCTAAAAACAATCAGAACGGTGGAGCCCAGTGTTTTCTCTGCAACGAAGCATCCTAGCATAGTATGTTGTTTGAGAAAATTTTTGTAGTTCTCGATTTAGGAATTCGTATGGAGCCCGTTTTTTATGTAGTTCTACAGTTTACGAATAATTCAGGTCGGAAGCTCCGAAATGACAGCTAACCTCACTCATTACATCTTTGGAACCAAACAAGCTAGCGAAACAGAAACTTACACAACGATTTATTATCCATCGAATAATAAGTGTGCAAAATTTCATAGAGATCCATGCAGTATCTGTAAAGGAATTTAATATAAATACATTCGGTACCATTATCTGTATAATGGAAGAGGGTGACCATACATTTTATGTTAAAAAGGAAAAATATTCGAGCACTGAAATTTGATGGTGAAATTAGTATGATATGACATCAAATAGTAGGTATTTATTGAAATTTGCACTCCGGTTGTTTATTCGTAAGTTTTAACATTAAGTAAATAAATAACTAAAAATAGTTAACATGGTTTTTTATTGAATTATTATACCTACCCATGGTGGTTTTTTCTAGATTGTGGTTTGGCTAATTGCTCGAACTAAACAAAGTCCATATATTATGGTATAAAGTAGTTACCTACTACCCACAGTTTCTTTTGTGCAAAGGAATAAAAAAGAGTTGTTCATCTGATTTTATATATCTATACATATAATAAAACTCTAACGGGGCCGTGTCTGTACATTAAATATTTTTTGAAAATTTTAACGGAAGTGTATATAGTTATCGATATAGATGCCGAAACACCAATTTTTGGAATTTTTGTCTGTCTGTCTGTGGTTGTGCACGCATCACTCAAAAACTACTGGACAGATTTTAATGAAATTTGGTATAGAGATAACTGAGTACCCGGGTCAACCTCTAGGGTACTTTTTATTCCAGGAAAATATCTCATTCCCACGGGAAAATATAAAAACTGGTTAAAAAGAGAAATACGTACTACTCCGAAACGATAACCCCTAGAAACTGGAAAAATAGTATGAAGGTGTCGTAGGAAACTGGTATGAAGGGATTTTTGGAATTTCCCACGGGAACGGGAATAAACTGAATCCACGCGGGAAAACGCCGCTGGGACCCGCTATATGAAATTTGGTATGTAGGTGTCTTAAATATGTTGTAGGCAACCACTATGAAGGGATTTTCGGAAATTCCCACGGGAACGGGAATAAACGGAATCTACGCGGGCAACGCCACTGGGCATCCGCTAGTTATAAAAATAAGTGTCATGTGTAGCAGTCAATAATTATATAAGTATTATTATTACGAAGCAGGTATACAACACCCGAGCTTGGCTCTCCAGTATTTTTTTTAGAGACTAAAAAATACACGTGATTTTGGGTATGGGTTAGTTTAAACATTACCTCGTATCACGAGGTATTTAAATAGTTGCTAAAACATCACTTAATATATCAATGGCCCACATTTTTCAAATTAGTAGAACCTGCTTGAAGTTTATATTAAACTAGCGGCGCCTAATAATTTCATTCGCGTCAGTCCCGTTCCAGTGGAAAAATGTTACTCCCAGAAAAGTAATAAGTATTTCCCTTGGTTAATTTTTTTTTAAGACTCACATGGTCAAGTCTTTTTTATTCCTTTGCACAAAAGAAACCGTAGGTAGTAGGTAACTACTTTAAATACCATAATATATGGACTTTGTTTAGTTCGACCAATTAGCCAAACCACAATCTAGAAAAAACCACCATGGGTATAATAATTCAATAAAAAACCATGTTAACTATTTTTAGTTATTTATTTACTTAATGTTAAAACTTACGAATAAACAACCGGAGTGCAAATTTCAATAAATACCTACTATTTGATGTCATATCATACTTACTTTGACCATCAAATTTCAGTGCTCGAATATTTTTCCTTTTTAACATAAAATGTATGGTCACCCTCTTCAATTGTACAGATAAAGGTACCGAATGTGTTTATATTAAATTCCTTTACAGATACTGCATGGATCTCTATGAAATTTTGCACACTTATTATTCGATAGATAATAAATCGTTGTGTAAGTTTCTGTTTCGCTAGCTTGTTTGATTCCAAAGATGTAATGAGTGAGGTTAGCTGTCACTTCGGAGCTTCCGACCTGAATTATTCGTAAACTGTAGAACTACATAAAAAACGGGCTCCATAAGAATTCCTAAATCGAGAACTACAAAAATTTTCTCAAACAACATACTATGCTAGGATGCTTCGTTGCAGAGAAAACACTGGGCTACACCGTTCTGATTGTTTTTAGAAAGAGTGCAAAATTCTATTAAACCGTAGAACTACATAAAAAACTAGCTCCATACGAATTCCTAAATCGAGAACTACAGAAACTTACTCAAACAACATACTATGCTAGGATGCTTCGTTTCAGAGAAAACACTGGGCTACAGGGACCTGATTGTCACGCACTTCAAACGTGAATTACTGTCAAAATATCGAACTACGAATTATATTCTTTGTTTTTCTGTCTACTACCTAAATATAACAGTAACTTTGTCTAAGAGCAAACGTCCGTTACTGCCCTAATTACTGAGATCTCGGGGCCACACCGACCTGATGATTTCTAGCTTTCAGGTCGAATAACTCCAGAACTATAGAACTACAAATTCAAAGAGATGTGTTTTTGGCTACTACATTTTCACTACAATAATTTAGGCCACTCGCCAGCTCTGTAGCTCCGGGGCTCCAAGGTTCTGATGTCAATGAGAATGTGGTATTTTGCGAAATTTCAATGTGTCATTTTGCGAATGTGGCATTGTGCGCCTAATCCAATTCAGATTGTGTATAAATATAAAATATATATAAATAAAAATATGTAAATATAATCTAACCCTTTTTTATCCCCGAGGGGGTAGGCAGAGGTATTTAATTACTGGATATACCCACATTTCACGAGATATATTGGATCCCTAAACGTGATAGGTGGTGAGCCTATCGCCGGACCGGGTCTGTTTAAACATGTCTCAGAATTAATTCTGAGACCTGCGGGTTTCCTCACGATGTTTTCCTTCACCGTCGAGCTAGTGATAAATATGTACGTAAGTTTTTAAAAAAAAACTCATCGGTACATGCCAGGATTCAAACCCGAGCCTCACTGATTTTCGGCCGGCTCTTTAACCGTTCGGGATATCACTGCGTACTGCGGCAATCAGATGTGTAAGTACGTATAATATTAATAAATTACTACAAATAAAATAACATCGCCACAATGTGTTTATGAAAATTAATGCATGGATGTTAAAGTTCACGATGTAATTAACTCAGTTATTTATTTCGATATTAGCATTTGTGATTTAGTTACCACCTGTTCTACATTTTATTAGCGATAGGTACATTAATATACTTCTCAACTATAACATGGAGTTTTAATTATTTTCAATAAGTAGACTTATAAAACCCCTGAGATGATAAAAAATAAAGATTTTGAGTTGCAGGTAGAGTTGACAGATCTAAAAATTAAAGTCTTAACAAAAATCTTGATTTCCACTTAATCTTTACTAGAAAATGTGCCAATACTCTGACACGTAAAAACCATCATCAACCCGTAACAGCTATTGCTGAGCTAAGGCTCTTTCCTCAACATGTGGAAGTATGGACTATAATCACCCCCGCGAGCCTACTGCGGATTGGGAGATTGCTAGTGGCCAACTAACAGTCAGATTTTTTCTAGCCACCCAAGGGTATCTGACATGGCTTAATGACTTCCATTGTGCGTAAAACAACGAGAACAGGGACCAACAATTTAACGTGCCTTTCGAAACACGCAGTCGTTCGTGATAAATGCCACTCTAGACGGTCACCTATTCAGTGACTGACCACACCCAACTTTGGTTAACCAGTGTGACCGTTACAAACACTGGTAAGGGCTACGAGCGCTTCAAAGTAGGAATAATTTGACGGGCCTATTGACTCAGTTGGTAGTGACTCTGTACCATTGCCCATTTGACAACCTACAGCCTTTAAAAATAAAGACTGAATTAAATCAGCGACATGGGAATCGAACCCATGTATGATTCCATAATTAAACATACCATACATACAAATCCATTGGAGAACCGATAGATGAATGTATGCATAGAAAAGTTGATGATAAGCCATGATGTGATCGTCTAGTAATAAGTAGGACCCCTAACATTGTGTAACATCGTAGTAACCCAATTCTTTAAGAGGTAGCAGGTATCTTTAGAGGTGATTTTGAGTAAAACCAAAAATTAATATTAAATTGAACAAAGTTTATTCCTAGAAGCATCTACTGAAAACATGGTATCTATGAATATAAAACAATAAATTAAATAAGTATAGAATTTTACATTCTTCATAATTTGTGTATCTAGAAGTAGCCCAATGCCTTTGGATTTACCTAGAACAAAATAGAAGGAAACCAATAAGAAAATGAATGATGAAATAAGAAGATGGTTTGAATAAATAAATAAATATTTTATTTTATCTATATATATGAATATTATAAAACTAATAATATGCTACCTACTCCCTATCCTATTATGATTATTGGCCCCTTAAGGGGGGGACAGTACCCCGTGGATCGGTGTCCACACTCTCCCCTCCAAACCAAGTCAGATCTTGTAATGGAGCAAAAGAGAGTCCCCGTACTATCCTGTGCGCCTCAGCCAAGACTGGGGTAGCGCTCCACCATGCAATGCAAGCATCAGTAAAATTTTTTAGACTCCATAAGAGCATTTGAGCAGACATATAGTCTAGATTGTTTGGTATGTATTCAAATACATAAGTTGTATGATATATAATGATTTTAGTGCTGTATAGCAACATACTCCATCATTGAGCAGGTATTGTTCGGCCACAAGGACCAGTGATGAGGGCGCGATGCGCAAGCGTAGGATAGAACTTCAGATGGTTCATCAAGCTGTGATGCAGGGCGTCAAGACTCAGTGAAGTAAGCATTTAGGGGAGCTGTCTAGAATCAAACTCAGCCAGAAAGTCAACCATGGAGTAGAAATATAGATAGAGTGTGACGATGGTATGGATGACAGTCAGGGGAGCCGATAGTCGACAGTATTGCCATAGCCACCCACTGGACTCGTTGCCGTGCAGAGACAGAGATGACCGATAAGAGGAACCGACCAAGCTTAGTTTTGTTGTTGGAACAATAAAACTCTCCGATAAGAGGTTGTCACCATACAGCGTATAATCATTTTTAAAATATGGTTTTAGATGATTAATCCAAGCCAACCACACTAGACCAATGAAAGCACTAGCATGAAGTTAAAGAGGAGACCGTAGCATTGTACTATCAGTCAGTTTGTTGTTTGTCCATAATAAAATGGTAGGTATATTGATTGGTATATGAGGAACTGGCTTCGCCAGTAGCATTTAGCTGCCTCTACCACCGTTTTAAGAGAGACCTAGCCATACAGTAGAAACGGCACTACCATATAGCAAATCGGCCAGTAGTTTGTTGTTGCTGGATGGAAAGCATAAAATATTCACATAAATGGTTGATACTATAAATAGCAATAGAATTTCAGATATTGTTGTAGCTAAGTAGTTACCCAGCTAGATATATTTATCAACTTATATCCCTCTAGATATTGGTACTCATGTGTCTTTAAGTTCTAGTATTTTCTTATTAGAATGTAATTGATGATAAATGGTGAGTATTATGACTCAGTGGTTTTCCTAGCTTATAAATAATGAAATAAAGAACCCCTGCCTAATTTTGTGAATCAAAGATTTCCTAGCCTAGATATTCCTTTGGTAGTATTGAGTCTTTCATATGATACCTATTCAGCCTAAGAGCCATGAAATTAAGAATTTCTCAGATTATTTGTAACTTATCTTCTAGTAACATAACATAAATTATATAGCTTAATTTAGTACCTATTCCTAATTAATTTGATGAGGCTGTCAACATAGATTGAAACCTAGATGATTTGACTGAGTCCGCATAGACATGTACCTACCTAGTATGATACTCTAGGCCCTAGCCTATTAAATTACCTTATTTTATACCTACTGCCTTATCATTCCTACATCAACAACTCATATACCTAAGGCTGTCTGTCCGTTTGATCAGATTTTATGTAGATATAATGACTCAACCTGAGTGGGGGTGTGTGAATAATGAGCAAACTGATTGGCCAGGACCTCGCTATGCTGTATTTTACGCTATTACGCAGTCTCATGCAATTATGTAAAAATTTAGCCAAACAGCCTGGCCACCACCACGCAACTCACCCTCTCTGTTGAACAGATTAGTTTAGTGATAGAACCAATACGACAGCCAGTACATCCAAACCAATCTCTATCACATTTTAGTAGGTAGATTTTCACCTTAAAATTATGTGTTAGTCAGATCTTAGTCTAGATACGTACGTACGCATTTATTTATTTATTTCTACTTATAAAATTACGACAAGACATTTCGCAGGGCGACAGAACACAGAAAATACAACAAGTTGAGTGAACCCTAGGATATCTTTCCTAACAAATTCCTGTGCTTCAATATGACCTAATTTCGCCTACCCATAAGAACACTCCACTTACCTTCTGCAGGCTATGAGATTCATACCTGCCCATTTCCATCGTAGGAGCCGAAGCTCGCTCGCCACTAACACTCACTTTGAAAAGCCATGGATACAACACACAACAGAAACCAAGAACCACTCCAGCACTCCGCTTGCGTTCCCAGAGCTCTGGCGCCTCGGGGCCCACGAGTCTGTCACGCTAGACGCTACCTAATCGAAGCTAATTCCCTATTCTCACACAAATATCGACTTCACCATACTCCAAAAATACTGAAACGCATTACTTTTCACGATAGAACATAATATTCCTATTCTAGACCATGTAAATCCCTAATTTCTCTAGCAAAACCCGGCAAGCGCGTCGGCAGCCATCTTGCCAATCCCGATTCTCCAAAAACTCGCATAGTGACTCGCACGACTCCAAAACCCGAACTCCCCAATCGGCGTCTTTTTATCTCTTTCTTTCATTCAATTTCCTAACTACTTGTCTATCACTCCACATCATTCACCCTCCCGTCCTTCTAATAACGCCTAAAATTCTCCTCGTTTATTCCCCCGGAAGAGCGGACGCGGCCTTAGTCACGCCACTGGCGGTGGCCAATCAGAGCCTCTTCAATCGGTTCTGGACCATATTTGGACATGTTTTCGGGCCCGACGCGGCTTATCTGGGGGCATGGTAGTGCCCCCGCCAAGTCAAGCAAAAAGCAATATCATTATTTCCCGCTACCGCTTTCCTAGTAATATCTTTCTCACACAATATTTTCATTCTTGTCTTCTCTTAATAATGCTACTTGCTACTAGATGGCTTGTTTTAAAGACTAGGTTTCGCTTCTAATTGTTCTTTAAATCTAATCTATTATTTAAATTAAAATTGTTATTAATTTTACTCATAAAATATCATATCTAGAAAGTGGGAACCGTCACAACTCTGCCTTCTGAGCCGGAGGTCGCGGCTTCGATACCGCTCGGGACCAACATTTGTGTGCATGAATATGTCTGTTGGCTTTGTGTCTAAGTGATCAGTTATTTAGTACCCAATTACCCATAGTACATACTCTGCCTAGTTTAAGCCTAAATAATATGGGACAAAATAATGAGAACTATGTCCCCCTATTTATCATCATTAATATGATAAAAAGTAAAGATTTGTATGTTTGCTACTAATAAACTCAAAAACTACTGGACCGATTTAAAAAATTCTTTCACCAATTTGAAGCTAGAACATCCCTGAGTAACATAGGCTATATTTTATTCCCGTATTCCCACGGGAACGGGAACTACGCGGGTGAGAGCACACAGAACCGCTAGTTATTCATAACATTTAATTTTCTTTTCAGGGCTATCAAACTCGGTGGGGTGTCTCGAGAACGCGGGGCGGCGGGCCACGGCTGACGGCACAGTGGTCCGCCTGGTGAGGGAGGCTGGTGGGATCCCACTGCTGGTCACCAACACACCGGAGCTGTGCCTCGGCTGGGAGACCACCAATCTTCTGCGAGGCGCCACCAACAACCCATACTGCCTCAGCCGGACGCCGGGCGGATCTTCAGGCGGAGAGGTGAGGAAAGCAGTACTATACACACTGCACAACATAATTGCGAAAAGCGGCAAATTTCGGCCCGCTGCGCTAAACGAAGTTGCCGATTTCCGCCTCCGTCGAAAAAAAAAAAAATACACCTCGGAAAGTAAATAAGAAAGCCTCTGATCACCAGAGATCGGCATTAGGTAGTGTGATTTGGTACCATAGTAGGTAAAGTTGCTATGAGGATGTAATATGGAGTTGATAAAACCACCACTTTATTTGGGACTAAATTTCCCGGGAATTTTCCTAAATATAAACTTCTTTTGTACTTAGGTGATTTTCTCTACAGTGGCTGGTTATGGAGATAATCAACAAAATCTAAAAAACAAAATTTGTAATACCTAGTAGTACGGCTAATTAGTTAAAAAAAAATGAGTTTCGGTCTTATCCGACACAAAGCACACATATGAAATTTGGCATTTCATATGTGTGCTTCGATTTAAAAGTAGGAACATGGTGGATTTAACAACTCCATATTATATCCTCTACCTACTTTGGTACCTAATCACACTACCTAATGCTGATCTCTGCTGATCACATGTTTGTAGACCTCGGCTTTGCCTCGATCAACAATTACATGTGACATGAGACATTTCTTATTTTACTTCCCAAGATGTGTAATAATATTCTACAACTATATGTTCTGCGCGACGTAACCCGCTTAAGTCTCGAGAAAGTCAAAGTCAAAATGGCTTATTCAAAGTAGGGACTACAAGTCCACTTTGAAGTCATTTCAACTCCAACGTGAATAGTTGAGGAGAAAAAGTGGGGGCAAGAAACTCCTCTCGACCTCTTGAAAAAACTTACTCCCGGAAAATTAATTCGATTCAATACAAATAATGTATTTCAGATTATAAATCCAGTAACCTTTCCACTACTGATTTTTTAATCGGTATAGTTGTTTAGGAGCTCTCATCACAAAACAAACACACAAAAAGAAATCCTCTTCATACCTATACACTCAAAGGCACAATTAGGGCACGTTTTCATATAAGTATTCAAAGCCCGTTTGGAGCCTTAGCTCTCCATCATATCTATAACTAGCGCTACTCAGGAATGTTCTAGCTTTCCATTGGTGAAAGAATTTTTAAGTCGGTCTACTAGTTTTTGTGTTTATTCGTAACAAAGATACAAACATACAAAAATACAAATCTTTTTATAATATTATTATAGATTTGGGTGAGATATTGATATGATGGTGGTCAAATATGATTTTGTAACTACATATTATACCTGCAGTTTCCACATATGCAGTGATTGGAGTTTTAATGAATTTTCTGAGCCTTATGCCACAGATAAAAGACACTTCATAAATGCACGTTGAATTATTATATT
The DNA here is from genome assembly GCA_963855545.1 of Ethmia dodecea. Taxonomy (NCBI): domain Eukaryota; kingdom Metazoa; phylum Arthropoda; class Insecta; order Lepidoptera; family Depressariidae; genus Ethmia; species Ethmia dodecea. The sequence goes on from OY979444.1 coordinate 1,308,861, forward strand.
TACTCACCTGCTTGAAAATCATAATTCCTACCACGCGTCCGCTAAGCGGTCTCAGCTTAAAGCAACATTACATAATGCAAGGACACAATTCAATTTACACACATCTCGAAACGTGCAAATAGACGCACAAAAGTAGTTGTTACACAGGACACAAATCAAATATGGCGTCGACTTGATCTAATTTCCTTTCCTGTATAGGCTTATCTCAGAAACTACTGTAAAGATTTTGAAAAGGTTTTTTACGAATATTGCGTCGGTACTATTATTTATTTATATTCTGACGCGCTTGTTGGCTCAGTTGGTAGTGTGTGTCTTCTGAGGCGGAGGTCGCGGGTTCGATATTTTTTTGTGCATAAACATTAAACATGTCCGTTTGCTTCGTGTCGTCGACGGTCGTTTAATGTTTATTTGAGTATGTTTATCAGTTTTTAGTACAAATTTTTTAGTACAGGTCCTAGTTTATAAAAAGCACAAGTCATTGTGTTCGTACCCGCTAATCTTTAATTAACCGGTTTTTACAATGTTTTTATAATATTTTGTGAATGGGTATGATTCGTTGACCAACAAAGTCACTTTGACATTTATAATAAATGACATCTGTCAGAGCTCTTCTTATAATAATTAGAAAAAATAAGGACCGCTATTTGTACAGTCAAGAGCACATGAAGCTTTACAGTTGTAGTGCGAGTCTGACTTTTCGATTGTAAAAGAACGTTACAAAGTCCAATGTGTCAAGCCCGTGCTCGTGACTGTACTTTATTTTTCAACTGACTTCAAAGAAGGAGGAGGTTCTCAATGTTTTTTTATGTTTATTAACTCAGAACTGGGTGAACCGACTTGGATGAGAATTTTTTATTTGAAAGCTGGTGCTTCCCGTGTGGTCCCATTTTATTTTGGTCCCTGTTCTAGCAATGACTTAAGTGAGAAAACCATATACTTAGGTCTTAAATTTGCATTAAGTATGTGCGCGACAAATGGACGAATAACTCAATATCACGCCAACCGATTTCGATGATTCTTATTTTAACCGATTTCAAAAAAGGAAGAGGTTCTCAATTCGACTGTATTTTTTTAGTATTATTCGTGGAAGTTGGGTTTTAGGGTTCCATACCCAAAGGGTAAAAACGGGACCCTATTACTAAGACTTAGCTGTCCTCAAGAACCGCGATAGCTAGACAGTTGAAATTTTCACAAATTATGTATTTCTTATAACAAATACTAAAAACAAAAATTAAATAAATATTTAAGGGGGCTCCCATAGAACAAACGCGATTTTTTGTCGTTTTTATAGATAATGGTACGGAACCCTTCGTGCGCGAGTCCGACTCGCACTTGGCCGTTTTTTACTCTTTAGAGTTCTATGTTATAGTGTACTAGCGACCAGCCCCGCTCTTCGCACGGGTGCAATGCTAACACTAAAACCTTCCCCTTGAATCACTCTATCTATTAAAAAAAACCGCATCAAAATCCGTTGCGTAGTTTTAAAGATTTAAGCATACATAGGGACATAGGGATATAGGGACAGAGAAAGCGACTTTGTTTTATACTATGTAGTGGATGACCTAAAGAAGGTGGCTGGCAGTGGACAGCAATTAGTTGAAATGATGATATAGTGATCATTGTAAGATGTGATGTGATTCAGGCGGCGCTCCTGGGCAGCGGGGCGAGTGCGTTCAGCGTGGCGTCGGACGTGGCGGGCTCCATCCGCCTGCCCGCCGCCTTCTGCGGGGTATTCGGGCACAAGCCCACGCCTGGTGAGGCTCATTCCTTTCATATAGCTAGTGTTAGCGACGCGCAAGGTATATTTCATTACAAGTGCGGAAAGCCTGTCATTGCAACGAGTTCCGACAAATGTCGGAACAAGTTGCAATGACGGTTCCGCACGTGTACTGAATAACTATTTTCAATATAGTTGCGAAAAATTAAAGCAATTTAATAAGTTTATTGTGTTTTTATACACAATAAACTCAACTAACATTTTTGGAAAATGGCGCCAACCGTAAAAGAGAAAAAGCGGAGATTTTTTTTGTTTTCTCCACCCATACTGGGTATGAAAAGGGAACTATGCCCATACAGCCAAGTGAAGACTTAGCTGTATTGGCTGTATGTAATAATTCTACTGAAGAGTAGATTTTTTTTATTGATGAAATGAAATTAGATGAGTTGAAATTAAATGAAACCTAACCTAATTCATTGAATCAAATCATTAAATCTGATATTAAAAAAAAATTGTAGCTTCTTTTTAGAATTATTTGCATGAGTCATAAAAACTTCTATGAATTTTTTTTAGTCTTATAAACTTCGTGCTTGTTTTTTTCTTTTTAATAGACATTATTTTGACAGCTGGTAAAGAAAACGCACGAGTTCGGAAAAGGTAAAGAAAAAGCTCGAGTGTGTAGTAGCCCCTCCGCTAGGAGTAAAAGTGTTCTGTGAGTAGCCCACTTTCCGAACGCTATACGTCCCTGCAATACGCCACTTTTTTAGCCATTGCATTAAATATTTTTTTATGGGGCATATGAGGAATTGCGCTTATTCTGTAACGTCTATAGTCTAAACCTTAAGTTCTTTCCATAACCAGGTATAATCTCTATCGAGGGCCACATCCCGACGCTGAGCGACGATCTATTCCCTCGGTTCCTGGCCGTGGGCCCGATGACGAGGCGCGCTGAAGACTTACCTCTGCTGCTGGGAGTGATGGCGGGGGACAACAGGCACAAGCTGCGCCTCGACGAACCCCTCGACTTGGCAGATCTCAAGGTCAGCGGAATAAATCTTTCTCTCTGGGGTCGGTCCCTCATCCGGTCCCTCAACCGGACCCTCGTCCGGTTTCTGTCCAACGAGCGTCTCACAACCGTGTAGAACTTGGATGAGTCTTTAATTTGGTAAGTCCATCTTGTTAGAGAACGACCGCGCGATCTTTTGATACCGGTATTAACGGATGCGGAATAAATAAAATATAATATAAAAAATATAATCTCACGCCTTTTTTATCCCCGAGGGGGTATTCCATTACTGGATATACCCACATTTCACGAGATATATTGGACCCCTAAACGTGATAGGTGGTGAGCCCATCGCCGGACCGGGTCTGTTTACACATGTCTCAGAATTAATTCTGAGACCTGCGGGTTTCCTCACGATGTTTTCCTTCACCGTCGAGCTAGTGATAAATATGTACGTAAGTTTTTGAAAAACTCATTGGTACATGCCAGGATTCGAACCCGAGCCTCACTGATTTTCGGCCGGCTCTTTAACCGTCCGGGCTATCACTGCTCTTAAAAATAAATAAATAATAATAATATAATTATATTTTTTTGGGACAATTCACATACGGTTATTTAGTACCTGTAGGGCCTGTACTATGGGTACCAAACAACTGATAAACATACTCAAATAAATATTAAACGACCAGACACGAAGCCAACAGACATGTTTAAACCCGCGACCTCCGACTCAGAAGGCACTACCAATAAGTCTTATTGGTTTGTAATAATAATAATAATAATAATAATATAATCTCACGCCTTTTATCCCCGAGGGGGTAGGCAGAGGTATTCCATTACTGGATATACCCACATTTCACGAGATACATTGGACCCCTAAACGTGATAGGTGGTGAGCCAATCGCCGGACCGGGTCTATTTACACATGTCTCAGAATTAATTCTGAGACCTGCGGGTTTCCTCACGATGTTTTCCTTCACCGTCGAGCTAGTGATAAATATTTACGTAAGTTTTTGAAAAACTCATTGGTACATGCCAGGATTCGAACCCGAGCCTCACTGATATTCGGCCGGCTCTTTAACCGTCCGGGCTATCACCGCTCTCTGCTGGTTTGTAATAAAGGTCAATTTAGCTTACATGAACTAATTTTCAAACTTGTATTGATTGCGGTAGACCTAAATTCAGTTACGCTATATTCAGAAAAAAATAACACGCAATAAAAATTGCTGAAATCGAATATGTAGTACAATACTAAACAAACAAACAAATTTCAGGAATTGCGCTTATTCTGTTACATATTGTATGACTTGTGCAGGTGCACTACATGTGCGAGGCGGGTCATTCCCCTGCTCTGGTGTCGGTGCAGCGATGCATCCGAGAGATGGTCGGCAACGCGGCCAAATACCTGCACTCGCAGTGCGGAGCCAAACTCAAAGAGGTACTATTCATCATCATCATCATCATCAACCCGTAACAGGCCACAGCTGAGCTAAGGGTCTTTCCTCACACATGAGGGAGTATCTACAATCTCTCACGCGAGCCTGGTGAGATTTGGGAGTAGTGTTAGGCTAGTGGCCACCTAACAGAATTTTTCAAGCCACCCAAGGGTATGTCAAATAAAATACGATTCTGATTCCAATTCATTCTTTATTTTTATAATATTTTATTTCAACACAAAGTCAACATTACAATCGGATATATTTCTCAAATCGTTCACATAAGCTTAATCCTTTACCGGGCATAGGCAGTTTAACTTTTTCACTGGTTTTTAATCTTATTTCAATTACATAGAGTTCAATTTATCCCTCTGCCTTATAAAGTGTTAACCTAATTCAGAATTTCATATTATTTTTAATTTTCAGGAGAAATTCGCAGACTTCGAGGACTCTGTGGAACTATCGGTGTCTGTATTCTTTTCTATGAAGGATATTCCAAACATGTTACACGATCCTGCTAATCCAAAGGTAAATAAAAATAGAACTATTTATTTTGCATGTTTACCCCATTTCCACCATAAAAACTTCATTCTAAAGTGAAACGGAACGTAACCGTATAGCTTTTTAAAAAAAATTAGATATTAGTGCTTTTAGTAAAATTCTACTGCAAACAGTGTTTAGGGTTGCCGTTAACAAAATATTTCTACATTTTAGTAATTTTTGTTACAGCGTGATAGATCCCTGATGATTGAACTAACGAAAACCATATTTGGGGGAGGAACACGATCGTTGCAAGCTCTAGGATTCGTTGCGATAAACAAAAGTCAGCTGTTCATCCCACGATACCGACGACCACACTACAAAGAAAAAGCGGAAAAACTTCGGAATCATCTAACGGTAAAATATACTTTTTACGTTGTATCTAAGTATCGGCTAGGTGAGAGAATATTGATAAGTTTATTATTATTAATAATAATCTCACGCCTTTTATCCTCGAGGGGGTAGGCAGTGGTATTCCATTTCTGGATATACTCACTTTTCACAAGACATTGTTTGGACCCCTAAACGTGATAGGTGGTGAGCCCACTCGCCTCAGTCAGTCCTTCTCCGTAAAGCTAGTGATGAATATATACGTAAGTTTTGTAGAACTCATATGAGAAGCGGGCTCCTTAACCACTGCTCTACATAATATTTATAAGTTTAAAATCTTCCTTAAGTGCCTGGTTATAAAACATTCCAGAAGGTTCTCGGCGCCAATGGCGTGTTGTTGTACCCCGTGCACAACGGCGTGGCTCACTACCACAGCCAGGTGTTCGTGAGAGCGTCGGGGGTGCTCTACACGATGCTGTTCAACGTGCTCGGCCTTCCCGCCACCACCGTGCCCATGGGCCTGCACAGGGGACTGCCCGTCGGCATTCAGGTGAACACGTGCTCATCATCATCAACCATAGGCGTAGCTTCTGGGACTACCTTAGAAAGCTGTGGGCCCACCCTAGAAAAATACCCTTGAACCCTTCCTCATAATTATATAAAACTAGCGACCCGCCCCGGCTTCGCACGGGTGCAATGCTGAATTTTCTTTGCTATAAACCTCGCGGAGCCCTAGACCTTTCCAACGAATGCAAAACCGTGGAAATCGGTTCGTCAGTTCTGGAGTTATATCGTCAGGAAGGAAAACCCGACTTATTTTTATATAGTAGATAATATTTTCATCCTCAATTTACCAAAACTGTCTTTAAAAGGTTACAATAATTACCGACGCACTACTATAATGCACGCATGATCTATATCGTCCCGCTTTCATTGGCGTCTTCATTGAAAAATAATACATATAATATAAATATAATAGGATAGGATAACTGAAATCCACACATGAGACCTACATAGTTGCGCATGCGCTGATAGCCAGTGACCACCTTTCCGTGGCCGGTCGATTCATGGCTGGGAAAAATCACTAGCTACGCCAATGTCATCATCCTGTTACAGTGCCCTGCTGAACTAAAGGCACACACGGCCTTGTATACAAGTATAATAGTGTTTTGTATACAGCTGATCAGTCCTTTTCCCGTTCTAGTGACCGCTAGTAAGAAATACAGAGATGTTTGCGCTAAATATATATGTATGTCCATAATGCCAGGCCTGGTGAAATACAAAGTAATATCTACAATAATATTATAATAAGAAAATATTTGTATTTTTGTAACGAATATACTAAAAAAATAATGGACCTATTTGAAAAATTCACCAACGACAGCTTCATTTTCTAGGAGTAACATTGCTTATAATTTTCCAACGGCAACAGGACTTACGCGGGTGTAACCGCGTGGAACAGCTAGTATTTATATATACATACAAAAAATATAAATAAACAAAAACCCCCGATACAAAAAATACAACGGTTCCGCCGTTTGGGAGCTACGAGCGAACAGACAGACATACAGATACAAAGACAAATAGATACACACAGAAACACACATCAAACTTATAACACTATTAACACCCCTCTATTTATCGTCGAGGGTTAAAAAAACAATTAAATTACGATTTGTGTTTTCGCAGGTAATCGCTGGACCAAACCAAGATAGACTATGCTTGGCTGTGGCGAAGCAACTGGAAATAGGATTCGGGGGGTGGCGGCCTCCCCAGTAAATGGACTAACTTGACCGCTAGCTGTACCGGGCCTAAAGACCTTTAATTAAAAATAAATAGGACAAAATTCCGCAAGGAGGGTGTAGTGAGATATCACGTGTATTTATATTTTAAAAACCGGACAAGTGCGAGTCGGACTCGACAACCGAGGGCTCCGTACAGAGTAGGACGAATTATAAAATGATATTGCCAAACATAGTTCTACGTCAACGGAAAGTACCCTAAATATAAATTTTGATTCCCTTGTCGAGAGTGTCGAAATGTAAACAACCGTATCTTATTTAGGTTAACTTTTTTCACAGTTTCAAAGGACTGCGGCTCTGAGTATATGGTTTTAATTTCAACTCGTTACCTCTACGCGTTCTCGAGATAAAGGGTCTTGACAGACAGACGGACAAGAAATATAAGGTGATCACAATAAGGGTTCAGTTTTTTCGTTTGGAGTTACGCAACCCTAAAATTGTTAAACCCAACTAAGGGGTCATCCATTAATCACGTTTTGCTGATCAGCTACCAGGAAAGGTACAGCTAACGGTCAAATTATAGTGTAGAGTTATAATATGAGTACCTACACCTAAGTTTCGATGTCAATAAACCACAAGTATGGCGTGGTTGGTTTTTTACTGGGAACTAAATGTATTGTTAGGATACTTGATGTTCTAATCGTTTCAATCTATTTTGTATGTCGATATTTATTGAAGTTAGACCAATAAAATTGGTGGTGTACGAAAATATGGTAAAATATGTAAACATTAGTATTTTAGTTGTATTGCTAAGTTTTTTGTTTTAGTATAACAACAAAAAAAATAGAAATAATGGAGTTAAGTTAAATGACTATGATATATTTTTCAACTGATTAATGTATGTTATATAATTTATGATGCAGAGACATCATACTTTTTCAAGTGAGAATATTTTTATTAATCGGTACATAAGTGATCTGAATATTATACTTGTATACTAAGACTTACAGGCGTTTTGGAAGATGTTTGTCAAAATCTACACACTGGACTTATTAAACAATTTATTTGTGTAGAATAAAAACCTTTTAGTTTATATACACGCTCTTTAGGCAGTAATTTTGCTATAAAATAAAATACATATAATAAAACTACATTTTGTTTAATTCCTTTATTTGTTTTACCTCCTTTATTCTGTATGCTTTGAAATAAATGAAAAAAATATGTACAATTGTAGGTAGACACATGGGGACTACCACCACAGATAATAATAATAATATATCCTGGCTACCTCTGTCTTCCGAGTTACGATTCTCGTAACCAGTGGGTTATTTGTCCTAAGGCCTAAAGTAGCCCCGGGCGAGGTAGGTATGTATAATTGACTAGCGGTTCTGCGCGGTTTCACCCGCGTAGTTCCCGTAAGATGAAATAATTTCTCCCGTTTTTTACACATTTACCACTATATCTTTGCTCCTATTGGTCGTAGCGTGATGTTATATAGCCTATAGCCTTCCTCGATAACTGGACTATCCAACACAAAAAGAATTATTCAATTCGAACCAGTAGTTTCGGAGATTAGCGCGTTCAAATAAACAAACAATCAAACTCTTCAGCTTTATAATATTAGTATAGATTTAGGAAGAATATTGTTACACGCGCAAGCGAACACTCACGCTTTTATGGACGGACGCGAACGTCTTTGCTCGCCGCAAGTGTCTCGCTCATGCTCGGGAGTTTCCTAATCTTTAATTAAACCGATTTCAGTGTTTTAAATTTTTATTTTGCATCTTTAAATTTAAAATTGTAATAAATCCTTAAAACCTTAGAAAGTAATACAAACTATAGTAACTACCTACCTAAGTATTATACTTCTAAATTTTAAATGATTTCGATAATAGTTTGCGGAAAAGAAATACATTATGACGTAGTCTTTAAGATGGGTACTAAAAAAGAACACTACATGGCCTGGGGCCTAGGGCGGCTGAGACTGCAAATCCGCCACTGCTCGTAACTAACCACACTTGCGTGGTGTGTCGCTTTTATTCTATAGCGCGTGCCACTTTTTGACACAAATATCGAAAACCGGACGACGGCTAGTGCCCCACAGCTTCGCCGTGACTCGTGAGTCTTGTGACGCTATCGGTTTCATGCACTTTCAAGAAATACTATCGCCAGTCGCCAAGACATGACACCACTCCATGAAAGAGTTCTAACCATACCCAATGTATGAAACCGATGTCCGAAAGCCTTCTAGCGTATCACGCACGTCACACCACGCCAGTGAATATTTCTAGCTTGAGGAATCTAACTTTCTTTCTTTACAAACTTCAAAAGTGCACGAGACGACTCTTTCCAAATTCCCGCCAAAAAGTTCTAATATTGCAGGTTTTTTGATTACTAGTTTCTATGGCTGTGGGTTCAAGTTTTATGAGGTAAAATGGCTCTGCTAGAGACACACGACTGAAGTGAGTTATTGAGGCTATATGAAAATGACTGACTATCCATCGGAAAATAAAATGTTTTGGCGTGACTATACTATTAGTTTATATCATATATAATATTTTCATACCTACATATTTTATTTAATGTGAAATCATATAATAATTTTATCTCACATCAATATTTTAATGTAAGTTGATTTTATGGTGATGATTATTTTTGGTTGATAGTCAATCATGTCACTGATAGAATAGTCTAGTAGTAATATGTTTGATCCGTGGCGTGGTAGAAATAAAATGATATGGTGACAACACTAAACATAACGACGATCTTTCACGAAATGCGTGCGACATGACGCGCCGGTGATTTTTTTATAAATTTGACGTAATTTTTCTGTGCATACATTGAAAATAAGGTGAAACATTATACATTTTCAGTCAAATACAGTGAAATAAGTGAACGAAATCTCATATAACCCGCGTGTTTCGGTTGCAGATTATCACAATGGCCGATCAAGTCGATTCAATGTCAGACGCGGAGCTTCGGACCAAACTGGCCGAGCATGGGTTCCCCGTGATGCCGATAACGGCATCCACGAGAAAGTTGCTGGCGAAAAAGCTGAAACTGGTGCTGGACAACAAAAGTAAGCCGCGGAACAGCGTGGACAGTAAAGCGGAGAACCGGCGCACTTTGGCGCGGTACTCTAGCGGCGAGGAGTCAGACTTGGACACCAGCAATGTGCGCGAGAAGCGAGGCCGCCGCGCCACGACCGGCGGCGCCATGCTGCCGCCTGTGGCCGCTGCCAAGACGCGCCGTGCGCCGCCCAAAAAAGATTCCCCTGTCAAACGGGACTCTGAAAAGGGCTCAGAGTCCGAGGAGGACCCCAAGCCGCCCGTACGCACCCACGAAGAAGTAGAAACCGTCACGACTAGGCGTGTGACGCGCATGTACGCTCCAAACGACCAGGATGACTACGAAACAGGCTCCGACAGTGATGTTGACACGGACAAGAAGACGCCGCCGTATCGTAGCAATTCCCGGTCGAGTGACTACATTTCCAGTACTCTACCCACTAACGACGTATCTACTAGTCCCCCGAAGTCCTCCATTTTCTCTCGGCCATCCATTAGTCCCTCAAATTACACATCTACATTGTCATCATCTGACCATCTCAATTCCATTCGTTCACGTCTCGGGCTCACATCTACGCTGGGGGAGCGACCGTCTGTCAGCTATACCTCAAAGTTTGCCTCCAGTACTTACCAGCCATCAACTTCTTCAGTGGATGAGGTTGAATCTCCATATTTAAGTAATTTCACAAAGCGTCTGTCTTCCTTAAAAGCAGACCCATCAAAACCTACAGCTTTGTTTGAACGTGATACGAACAATGGCAGCACAGTCCTGCCTCGCCGGTCTTACATTACTGGTGTCTCCAGATCTGATGTAGTAGACTACAAGACGGCAAATGATAAGAAATTCCTGAAAAACAATCTTGTGTCTCTTGCCCTGGTTGCTATAGCTGCACTTTTTTTTTTTTGCTTATTTTTTATGTATCTAGTTAAGAAGAATGACATCACGTCTGTGGTGGATGACCAGAACAGTGTCATACCAATATGCCAGTTGAATATACCTGGCAATCGACCAGGGATCAACTGTGTGCCTAAAGAACAGGTTAGTTATGCAAAAGATCTACTGAAAGTTATACATCCAGAGTTAACCGCTAGAGCAGCAGCTTTTAAATGTGGCAAGCCTGGTGCTACGCCATACATGACAGAGCGAGAAATATTAGACATTGCAAGTGCTAGAGCCGACACTGTTGACGTAAGCCAGTGTCGCACAGACCTTAACAACCTAGAGGTTCTGTTAATCCACAATCCACGGTGGGGACTCAGTGTAGTCCAGCTGAAGAGCCTTTATTCAAAGGACGTTGAATATACATCTCTTACAACAACTGATGTTGTTGTGCAACAACGTAATAAGGGCAGTGTTGGCCTCGCTCTGTCTGATCCATCCACTCCATTCACTTGCCTGATCTTCAATACCTTATATTCAGCGGGATCCACTGCTGTCATTGTCGGATTACTGGCTGTTTTGGTTTTTGGTTTACAAAGATCGTATACTTACTATGTCAGTTACAAGAAAAGGAAAAGTGACGAGATCTACTCCATGGTGGAGCAGATAATTGATATAATTTCTCAGGAGACTGAAGACAGTGGAGAACCTTACATATCAGTGGACCACGTACGAGACACTCTGATTTCACCGCAGAACAGAGAGAAAATGGCGCCAATATGGGATTCTGCAGTCAAATTCATTCAAAGAAACGAAAGTAGAGTGAGAATGGAAGTGCAATCTGTTGACGGAGAGGACTGTCGAGTTTGGAGGTGGATCTCGGCCCACAGCAGTCCAAAACGTAGCGCCGCCTGGCAGGGGCAAGCCTTCGAAACTCAAGAGGGATCAGTCAACAATCTGACTGTCTCCCCGACTCCGTGCCTAAAGATCCGCCACATGTTCGATAAGAACGACGCCAATCCGAATTTGAGGACCGTGATTCAGGATGCGATTTTGGAGAAGTGCGGGGACCGGTGCAACATCCTCCACATCGACGTGGAGCGCGCGTCGTGCTGCGTTTACGTCAAGTGCGTTTCCCCATCGGACGCGGGCGTGGTGTATCGCAGCCTGCACGGCTGGTGGTACGAAGGCCACCTCATCACCGTCAAGTACTTGCGCCTCGAACGCTACATGCAGCGCTTCCCCAATTCTCCATCCGTAGGACCATACTTGAAGGCGTCTAATCAGCGACGCTCCTGGGACGAGTAACAGACGTTCCCCAGTCCCATTATTTTTCTATATTCGTTTCATTAGACTGACACAGGAGGTCTTTAGAGTTGCTTGCAGACTATTTATTGCAAAATTAACTGCCACGCATGTAACTTGACATAATTTTGGTCAAACATGATATTAATGTTATATGTTAGTCATTTGTGTTTTTTACTAAAATAAGGTACTTACTTCTTAATTTATAGGTGCAAAACAAGCAGTAAAAGGATGGATTCTGTAAGAATGGGACTTGGAACTGATTTAATTGAAATATTTGGTATCATAATCCATCCTTTTCTTGTATCTGTCTCGATCATAGTTTTCATAATAATTGAATTGCATAATAGGGTTCATGGACACTATTCGTTATTTGATTTTCAGTGTTATCCAGACAGATGCTTGATTATATTATTATTATTTAAGCTCTTTGCTAAGTTAGAATTGAAAATTCGACAAAATAGCCTGGCGCCCTTAACGCATTTGTCAATTAACATACTATAGTACATACAAGATGCATTTCTAGTTTGGTGTTTTGGATGCTGATCTGATATTGAATTTTCTTGTTACATTGTTATTTGCGGTTATGAATAAAATGCTGGTGAGCTTGACATTTTTTGTAAATAATTGTAATGACATCACAAAGATTCATTTCTATATGGAATATAATGAGTTGTGAAGTCTTGAGACTTTTGTTACAGAATTATACTGTTGGAACTAATTGTTTAATATCGTAGTCTTAAGTAGGGTAAGATCGTTTCATAGGGTATTTCCGCCACTTAAACACATTATATTGCATCGCGGTCGGCACAGCATACATTTTATATAATATGTGTGTTTTTCATTTATAAGATTGACATTAATATAACTTTAGTATTTACTAACTACTGTTCTTAATTTCTAGCGTTATTTTTATGGATTGATTTTCAATTTTTAATAAATTGCTATAAGAAAACTAGTGCTTTTATTTTATTAATTAGTATGTATTTATACCAATAAATAAACACAAACTCCCAGTAAGTAAGTGGAGTAATAGTCCTGTGGGAAGTGAGCGTGTTCGTGGCCTGGGTTCGTTTCGGATTCTCCCGTGTAGCTACCGTTCCCGTGGGAATAAAATATAGCCTATGTTACTCAGGGATATTGTAGCTGTCTATTGCTAAAATAATTTTTAAAATCGGTTTAGTAGTTTTTGCGTTAATTCGTTACAAACATAAAAAACTCTTTCCTCCTTATAGAATTAGTGTAGATGAGCGCTTGACAAAATTTTGTCGACACTTATCACGTGCTTTTGTGTCTTATTCGCACCAGAAAAGCAAGCAAAAGACAAAATTTTGTCACGGCCCTCATTTTAGTTAGGCTGGTAAAGGTTTGCATCAATAAGTATTTCTCATGAAATTTGTACAATAAAAAAGATTAACTTAATTTTCAAAACATTTATTATCAACTGGGAATGTAAAATTTGTATTAATAAAATAAATCTTCGGATTACTAAACAAACACCACTACAATAAATCAAATCTTATATCATTAAAAAATACAATATATTTTCAATTACCCTGATTATAATGTTTTTACGGAGCTTACAATGTTAACAAAAGTTTCTTATAGGTAGGTAAATAGGTACATACAGATTCATCATGAAGTAGGTGTCACAACACGTCGCAAAGTAAAAAAGACAATAGGTACGACAAGAACTATAGGCATCTTTGGCTATACGAACATTCATGTCTAGGTTTTATATTTGAGTGTAGATTTTAAATCTACACTAAGATGTACATATTTCATTTATTTGTTTTTATGTTTGTCTGTAGAACTGACTCAGTAGAAGTTCATTGATGATAGCATCTCGGTACGAGGACTTTAGTCTTGTGTTTGTGATAGTGGGTGCGTATGTTTATCTGCGTATGTTTGTGTCTGCATGTGTTCATATCTGCGTATGTTTGTGCCTGCATGCGTTCACATAGGCGTATGTTTGTGTCTGCGTTTGTTCATATCTGCGTATGTTTATATCTGCATGTCTTCATATCTGCGTATGTTTTGTGTCTGCATGTGCTCATATATCTGCGTATGTTTGCCTCTGCGTGTTCATATCGGCGTATGTTTGTGTCTGCATGTGTTCATATCTGCGTATGTTTGTGTCTGCGTGTTCATATCTGCATATGTTTGTCTGCATGTGTTCACATTTGCGTATGTTTGTGTCTGCGTGTTCATAGCTGTGTATTTTTGTGTCTGCGTGTCCAATTTGCGTACCTATGTTTGTGTCTGCAAGTGTTCATATCTTGTGTCTGTGTTAATATCTGCGTATTTTTGTGTCTGTGTGTGCCTGCGGAGTGTTTGTGCCTACGGAGATCTAGCGTGACAGTAGTTCAGTAGTCCAGCAGGTCAGTTAGCGCCCTATAGCAGCGCCACTTGTCAGGCAAGTAGAAAGGCTCGAAGACGTGCGGGAAGGGCGCGTCCCAGCCGCACACGCGGGACACAGGCGCCTCCAGGTGCAGGAAACAGGACTCCTGCGGAGCCCACCCTTTACAATTAGAGTTACGTAAAAAGGTTAGGGTCCTTGAGGGGTAGCATAGGAGGTATTTCATTTCTAGAAATATACTTTCGATTAAGTCACCTTTAAAAGAAACTTAAACCAAAATCGGTTTAGCCGTTTGGGAACTACGAGCGAACAGACAGACATACTGATACACAGAAACACGTCAATTCGTCAGGGGTTACAAACAGTTCAACTTGTATCAGCCTGTCAGGAACAAAAAAAAAAGGTTATTCAGCCCCAAACTAGGCAGAGCCTACTATGCCACTACCAACTGAACCAACAGTCCCGTCATACCTGCACGGTGGCGGCGAGTTCGGCTCCGAAGCCGGAGGTCAAGGGTGCTTCGTGGGCAATCAGACAGCGGCCCGTTTTCTTCACTGACTGCAATCAAACAAGCATACATAATGAAAAAAATAAAATGTATTTATTTCTATTGTAGGTAATTGAAAATTACACATAGAAAAGTCAATATTATAGTAACAAGGCACTCTAAACTCGGCCATGAAGATTGACTAAATGTAAACAGCGCCCATCTCCACCGACGAGTTGCTGGTTCCAAATGCAGTTCCCCGAGATGAACCAGCAAAAAAGTACAGTTACTTAGCTTTCTAGAAATTAGAGGACTGCATATAAAACTTAGATGTCTTAAATTTGATGGTGATCGCTGAAATGGTCTCGTAATTTATAAATCTGAAAATTCTTCTTCAAACTTACCTGGATTACTTACAAATACTGAAGATAGCAAAATTTTACTCAACTACATTCAAAGAAACATAACTTCTAAAATTTTATGTTTATTTAATAAATTATTGTGATTATATGTACCTAATGAGTTTTTCAAAAAACTATTCAATAAGTCGACTTGTAAGTCCCTACTTTGAATTAAACATTTTGACTTAGACTGATTTTGATGCAACTATAACACATGGGCTATATTTTATCCCTGTATTCCCACGGTCGCTCGTAGTCCTGCGGTGCCAGTGTGTTCGTAACGATCACACTGGTTAAGCAAAGTTGAGTGCGGCCAGTCAGTGAATGGGTGACCACCTAGGGGCATTTATATCACGAGCTTCCGTGTTTGCGGAAGGCACGTTAAATTGTAGGTCCCGGTTTTCGTTGTGTTTACGCACAATGGAAGTCGTGAAGCCATGTCAGATACCCTTGGGTGGCTTGAACAATGCTGACTGTTAAGTGGCCACTAGCTTAACACCATCTCCCAATCCGAGGTGGGCTCGCGTGGGAGATTATAGCCCATACTTTCTCGTGTGCGAGGAAAGACCCTTAGCTCAGCAGTGGACTGTTACGGGTTGATGATGATTCCCACGGGAACGGGAACTACGTGGGTAGTTAACTGCTAGTACCTAAATAGGCGGCGGTACCTATTGCGCCACAAACAACTGGATTCTATCTAAAACTATATTATTATTATGAATGCTTTCTCACATTGCAGACAGTCTCCTCGTCCCAGGGCAGGATGGACATGAGGTCGATGACGTCACAGCGCACTCCCAGCTGGTCCTGGGCCATCTGGGCCACCTCCAGCAGCACGTGTATCTGCGTGCCCCAACCGACCAGTGTGGCTGCGTCTCCTACAGTTACGTAGCTTAACATGTACCCATGAGCAGTGATAGCCCATACGGTTAAAGAGCCGGTCGAAAACCAGTGAGGCTCGGGTTCGAATGTACCAATGGCATGTACCAATGAGTTTTTCAAAAAAACTTACGTACATATATATCACTAGCTCGACGGTGAAGGAAAACATCGTGATGATACCCGCAGGTCTCAGAATTAATTCTGAGACATGTGTAAATAGACCCGGTCCGGCGATGGGCTCACCACCTATCACGTTTAGGGGTCCAAGGTATCTCGTGAAATGTGGGTATATCCAGTAATGGAATACCTCTTTCTACCCCCTCGGGGATGCAAGTACCCATGTACAACATGTACCCAGTAAGCTTTGGGGCCGTTAAAGTTTTACGTAAGCACTATTGGGGGGTGGGGGGGTATTTGTTTTGCTTATTTTGGATGACATGGGGGGGTAGGGGAAAATAGATGATGATTACGTCATCGGTAGTTATTTACTTTTTTACACGAATGCAAATGGTAACCCCTTACATTGTCTATGTTTGAAAACTAATCGCATTTTCGGGAATTCCAGTAAATAATGCATACGTTTAGGCACTCGCTTTAGAATTTTTTAAATTATAATTATAACATTATAATAAAAAATATACATTTGTAATTTAAAAATGTTTACGCAAGCATGGGGGGAGGGGGTAAGAGTACAATACAGGGTAAACTTTTCAAGTGGGCGTAGTTAAAATAAAGTTTCCTATCTTGTTCTTTAAGGGAGCGTCAATTAATTACGTGAGGCGATTTTGGTGATGTTTCGCCCCCCAATCTAATGTCGTGAGATTTATCTCGATACCCTCCCCCTATGCTTATCTTATGTGAGTTTTAAATTTGTATTTGTCGTGTATACAGAGTGAATTTTTCAAGTAAGCGTGGATGGCTAAATCAGAAACTATGAGGAATGGCGAAAAGTAGATACTCAAAGGAGTCTCGGGCCCGATTTTGATCAAAACTAATACTGGATCTTTGGATTTTTGAAAAATCGATATTCCTAGCCAGGAATCGAACACGTAATTTTTTGTAACACGTTATATTGAAAACTAGCGACCCGTCTCGGCTTCGCACGGGTGCAATGCTGATACTAAAATCTTCCTCTTGAATCACTCTATTAAAAAAAAAAAGGCATCAAAATCCGTTGCGTAGTTTTAAAGATCTAAGCATACATACGGACAGACAGATAGCGGGAAGCGACTTTGTTTTTTACTATCTATTTAGTGATATTAATAATATAATCTCACGCCATTTAACCCCGAGGGGGTAGGCAGAGGTATTCCATTACTGGATATACCCACTTTTCAAGAGAATATTCGACCCCTAAACGTGATAGGTGGTGAGGCCATAACCGGACCGGTTCTGTTACACATGTCTCAGAATTAATTCTGGGACCTGCGGACCTATTTAGTGATAGTGATAATAATAATAGTATATTACACATCTAGGGAAGTAAATTAAGAAATGTCTCAGATCACATCTACCAACATGTGATCTGAGGCTTTCTTATTTCCCCAGGTGTGTATACTTTTTTCAGCTCGATGGAGGCGGAAAGCGTCAACGAGCCGAAAGTTGAAGCTTTCCGCCCGAGAGGTGAAAAGTACCTTCCCTGAGCAGCTGTGCCGTCCCCAGAGGCAGCGTGTAGTCTTGTAGAGGCACCTCTTCAGCGGCTGCGCGATACAGCACCTTGGGCTCGAGGAACACGCAGGGGTCCTGTTGGAGCACGCACGAGCGCAACAGGCCCTTGGCCGCGGACGGGCCCCGAGGGACCACCACCTGACACAAGAGTCTTATTTCTAGTCCTTACTTCCTTACTTTTTAATGTTATAAATGCGAAAGCAAAGAGATTAAAATATAATAAGGCATAGAGGGGACAAAGCGAGGAAAATTTTAAGTCAAAAGATATTCCAAGTGGAATAAGTTTAGTACAATTTCGACCGAATGACAGCTCGCGTTCATACTAACTGACATGACAAGGACATGACGCTTAGGCTTCAAAGTTTTGTATTAAAATATTCCCAATGCCCCCTTTATGCCCTACTATATTTAAATCTCTTTGTGCGAAAGTAACTCTGTCTTTAAAGCCTAAACTATTGAATTGATTTAAATGAAATTTGGTACAGAGATATTCTAAATTTTGAGAAATAATAAAGAGGCTGGTCGTAATAAAAACCCTGAGATTCACAAAAACGTGGACTTGAATAATTTAAAATATAAATAGGTATGTAATCATATTATATCTGAGACTCACACCTGTAGACCAACTGTCTTATACGGTTTTAAAGGGAACTATAAGTTTTATTAAAAACATGTTTAATAAATAAAAAAAACTTGCGAGGTGTCAAGGGACACCCGGATGGAACTAAATTCCACCCGGGTGTCGTTGGCTTGCTTTCTATGAGAGAGAGAGAGAGAGAGAGAGAGACAGACAGACAGCACGTCGTGCGCGTGTTGTCAAAAAGTGTCCTTACAACTTTTGGTCTTAATTTTTTCCGTCTAGACCCCTTTCCGATAAGGAACTTCGTTCCAATAATAATACGTACCCTAAGGCCAGGCGCGTGTGCGAAGAACGCCTCCGGGCTCTGCGAGTGGTAGAGGCCCCCGTGGCCAACCGCGCCGCAGGGGGCGCGCACGGTGAGCCCACCGCAAGGGAACTGAGCCCCAGACCTGAACCGGGCCTTCGCCGCTTCGTTCACTAACTATAACAATACAAAGCGTCATGTAATAATAAATAGAGCAGTGATAGCCTTACGGTTAAAGAGCCTGCTTCACATGATTAAAATCAGTGAGGCTCGGGTTCGAATCCTGGCATGTGCCAATGAGATTATCGCTTTCTCTGTCCATATATCCCTATGTATGCTTCAATCTTTAAAACTACGCAACGGATTTTGATGCGGTTTTTTAAATAGATAGTGATTCAAGAGAAAGGTTTTAGTATCAGTATTGCACCCGTGCGAAGCCGGGGCGGGTCGCTAGTTAAGTACTAAAAATGACGACGTCACAGAGACAGCACACAGTACATTTTGCATAGTAAATTTTCGTTTTGACAGCCCATAAAAAGTTACTCATTTGACTAGGCAGTAAAATAAAATAAAATATTTTAAATCATTTTCATATGATGAATCTTGTTTCATGTGATTTCACCTGTGTAATTTCACGTGCAATGATTTTTCATTCCAAAATTTCACTCTAAGAGACTCCTAGGAAAATGAAAAGAAACAGTTAAAGAACAGCTAAAAACTTCATTTTTACGTATTCAATCCATATTCTATCCCAACTTAGACGTTTCAAAATTTTCTAGTATAAGTCTAGAAGCTAAAAATATTTTTGTTACACAACTGTTAGCTATGACAATTACAGTCCGACACTTCATAATAAAATGTCTATCGCTCGTAAAACATCCTGTTTAGAATACTCAATTTTAATTTTCTTGTCTTGACTAAATATGTACACAATGAACGTCGTAGCTAGTGCGCATGTGCGCCCCTGGAAAGATTTCAATTTTGCGCCCCTGGAATTTATTTTCTAAGAATGGAAAATTTGTGTGTTTAGTTAGCCCCTTTTCACACGTTCCGGTTTCCGCCTGTCCGGCGGGCGGCGAAGTATATGGCCATGTACGTTCGCTTTCATACGTACCGGCGGGCAACCGGGCAATCGCCCATATATTTCGCCGCCGGACCGGACCGGCGGACCAGCGGAAACCGGTACATGTGAAAAGGGACTTAGGGTCACCGTTTTTTTCTGAGTACGGTTATCGTAATAAAATCTAAGTTTTCTTATTATTTGACCATGTCTTAACCCTTCAACGGGCATAGGCAGTTTAAATTTTTCATTTGTTTTGAATCTTATTTAAATTTATTTTATTTTTATTTTTATTTTATTTAAAAGGTTTGCCAACAGGTATACATCAGAATATTGCTATACTACGTACAAACATAAAAATCTTTAGAGATGTAGCCCCAATTATAGGCAAACACAGCATGCGCAGATATCTTACAGTTATTTTAAAGAATTTTTAATAAAAATGAATCGGACTCTAAATTTTGAATTTTGTGTCGTGCAACAACTTCCTAAATCTGGACAATGAAATATTGAGTATATCTATATTGGTGGATCGAAACAAGGTGTTGTGCTCGCGACATATCCTGGGCAGCAAGCCGTGGTGTCCCAAATTGGTTCTAAAGCTCTTTACATGAAAGGGTCTAGAGTTCACAATTCTCGCATTGGGCCTGGGAACTACTAGACCAATATGTGCCAATAAGCTTGGGCAATATAGAAGGCATCTAAGAATTTTGTAAAGCAAAACTTGATCCGATATCCAGCGGCGGTCTTCGAGGGTTGTCATTTTAAAGTGTATAAAGCGGTCTCGGTACGATTTTAGTAATGGAAGTTTTTTACTGTGTATGGTTAGGAAAAATAAGAATCGTTTTTGTATTTTCTCGATCCTGTCGATGTGAATTTGATAATGAGGATTCCATATGCTAGAACAGTATTCTAAAGTAGAACGGACTAAGGCATTGTAGACGGACTTCAAGGCTTTGTTATTTTTAAAAGTTTTGCAATTTCGCCATATAAACCCAAGCAACCTATACGACCTGTTGGCAATATCGTCAATGTGGCATGTAAATGTAACTTTACTGTCGAAGATAACCCCAAGATCTCTGATTCGGTCTACTTCTTCTAGTACTACACCACTCAAATGATATAATGACTGAATTGGAACTCTTTTTTTGGTAAATTTAATATATTTGCATTTTTTTGCATTTAAGGGCAATTTGTTGTCATTCGACCACTGCACAACACGATCCAGATCTCGCTGTAGTAAAATGGCGTCGTTGTAACAGTTAACTACCCTGTATATTTTCAAGTCATCGGCAAAAAGTGAATACTGGGAATGCAAGATAACATCTGACAGGTCGTTAATAAAAGCCAAAAACAGTATGGGACCCAAATGTGAACCCTGCGGCACCCCTGATGTTGCCGCGAAGGAATTTGACTCGTAGCCACAGACTGTAACCTTTTGGCACCTGGAAGTCAGATATGAAGCAAGCCATAGTAACAGATTTCTGTGAATCCCGAGGTGGTGCAGCTTGGCGATTAGCAAGCTATGATTGACACTATCGAAAGCCTTGCTGAAGTCAGTGTAAATAGAATCTATTTGATGACCAGTATCAACTGTTTCAGTGAGATAAGTAGCATAGACGGCAAGGTTCGACGTAGTAAGACATGTTAGCTCGAAAACCATGTTGGTGGGATGATAATATAGACTTTAAATGGTTGGAAAGATAGGGACATACGAGGGATTCAAATACCTTACTACAGGAACTCAAAAGAGAAATGGGTCGGTGAGAGAGAAATGACATAGAGTTCAATATTTGGTTGTAACTATTTGCCCACGGCCCGTTAATTTGGGTTGCTTGTCCCTTAGTGGCAAAATGCGTGAGTAAGAGACGTCCTTCAAAAAGCTGGGGTCCGGAGTGCGAAGAATAAAAGAGCGTGCATGAAAAGGCTTATGGATGTGAAGGAAGCGATAGAAGTATGCAGAGATCGAGCAATGTGGCGATCCATCGTCTCTGCCTCCCCTGTGGGACAATGGCGTGAGCATTATGTATGTATGGCAAAATGCTGCCAGTCTACGACATAGTTGACAGATTTCGGTCAAATCTCCCACGGCTCCTACAATACTTGAGAGCTTCAAAAAAAGTAGGAAAATGTATGTAGGAATCTCGTAGGAATTAGTTTTATCATCTTAGAGCGACACAGAATTCTCTAAACGTAACATAGTTGGCAAGTTGTATGCTTTGTGTATTTACTTGTTTAGTTAGAGGCGCCGTTCTCTTCTGGGTTATCATAATAAAATCTAAGTTTTCTTTTAATATGACTTAGCAGCATGTTTTAATTTCGTGCGCCCCAGGCTAGGCAAAATGTGCCCCATTGAGTGTTGCGCCCCAGGCAGCCGCTAGCTACGACTCTGACAATGAACACAAAGAGAAAGCACCCAAAACAACAACAAAGCCGGGCGCATAAAAGTTGTACTGTCTGTGTGTATTCCAGAAT
The DNA here is from genome assembly GCA_963855545.1 of Ethmia dodecea. Taxonomy (NCBI): domain Eukaryota; kingdom Metazoa; phylum Arthropoda; class Insecta; order Lepidoptera; family Depressariidae; genus Ethmia; species Ethmia dodecea. Next base: position 1,331,101 of record OY979444.1, read on the forward strand.
TGACAATCTGTCGACCGACAGAGTGGACCAAAACATTATTTAAAAAAGTTCCTTTCTAAGCGCCAAAATGTAAGTGTCCTATCTTCTTTAAGGGGGCGTCAATTTATTATGTAAGGCGATTTGGTGATTTTTCGCCCCCCAATCTAATGGTGAGATGTGGTGAGATTTGGCTCGACATCCTCCCTCTCTGCTTATCTAATGTGAGTTTCAAATTCGTATTTTTCGTGTATATATCACATTTGGCCGGTTTTTACAGGTCAGCTGGGTCACAATATTTCCTGTGCTCGTGTATCTGTTTGAGCACTATTATTGGAGCCATAGCGGTAAGGTTATTCGACTACGTCCCAAATGACTTATATTTCGACAGGATGGTAATGATTAAATATTACACTAATAAGACAAACTCGAAGAATCAGGCAGTTGGAGTTCTAATCAACGAAAACCACGTCTTGACATCGTTTAACCCGTTCCGTGAAATATCGCGCACAAGGAGCTTGAGAGACAACATAAAAGTAATTATAGTGGTAGCCAGGTCAATGGACAATGGACACATAAGGTTTTATCAGGTAACTGAGCACAGTGTAGCATGTGCCCGACAAGTGATACCACTTCGGAAAAAAGATTTGACAGTGGATCAGTGGCACGGCACCGATCACAAGCACAGTCCGGTCCACGACCTCATGATATTACGCTTGTCAACAAAACTAAAATTTATGGACCCGAAGACAGTAACTAAATACAGTGATGTCTTTGCCATGAAAAAAGGCTACTACGACAGTGGACCTCTGAAGACCGATATTGCTGAGCCAGATGATTTCTTGGGCAGAGAAATAAGATTTGCCACCAATGGCTTAGGATCCAGAAAGGATGTGGAAAGAAATTTTCTCATACAACACCAGGAATACAGCGACGAAGACAACGTCGAAGTTAACTGTGAAGAGTGGCTGCCAAGAGATTGGGGTCACTTTATTTGTATCAGAAACGACGACAGGTACGAGTTCATGGGCTCTGGAGCCATGCTTGTGTACGATGAGGCGGTGTTCGGGGTAGGCAGCTTCGTGCTGAACAAGGCCAACAGTACCATTCTGGTGTTCACAGACGTTAGGCCGTACCATGACTTGATTTTTAAAACGTGTACCAAAGACGATGGAGGGCCTCTTTGAGCTAGCCACCTTTTGGGTATTTAACTGCCTCGTGACTAGTCAAATGAGTAATTTTTTGTGATCTGAGAAAACGTAAATCTATCATGGCGTAGGTACTGAATTGTGATGTCATTACTCATAGTAATGTCAATTGAATCACATTATTGATTACTATTTTTAAATTTGCTATAATTGTAAAATGAAAATCGAAGTGTTTTTTTAGAGGTTTGAGGAAAGCTATTTTATAAAAATACAGTCAAATTCACTAATAGTCTTCATTCCTAACATACTTCAAATTGTCCTAAAAATATATTTTCCTATTTTTTAACCGACTTCAAAAAGGAGGAGGTTATCAATTCGTCTGCGTCTGCAAACATAAAAAAAAACACACGAATTTAAATTTTGTTGTTCTGTTACCTTAGAACTTTCGACTGGGTGAACCAATTTGGATGATTCTTTTTTTATTTGAAAGCTGGTGCTTCCAGGTTGGTCCCATTTTAATTTCGTCCAGTTCTGACCATGGCATTCATGAGAAAACCATATAAATTGAAGTCATTTTTTTTACTAAGATTTTATGCAGCAAGTTGTTTCGTAATAAGAATATTATATTCTTCGCATATCTTACCAACATTATTTATAATATTTGTATCATAACTATACATATTAATTCTGTGTTTTTTTAAATAATAGTCTGACCTGATCGAAAGCAGGAAAGATGTAATCAGCAAACTGTATCTCGGCAATGGCAGTCGCTCCCGCTGTAGCCAATCCAATCCCAAAGCCTGCTATTCCTTGTTCACACAGTGGAGTGTTGAATACTCTGTCTTTGCCATACTTTTCCTGAAAACAACATGTTTGAATTTTATTAAAAACTCCTTGCTGAGGAAAGGCCTATGTTATAAGAAAACATTTTTTATTTTTCTTAAAATCACACAGGTTACTGGCACAAAATGAAGTAGAGCGGCCAAAGAGAACCGACCAGAGGGTTGAGGAGGCCTTTGCTGACTGGCAAACGGAATAACAAAAAATAAGCAAATTCTTATAGCATCATCAAAATAAATAAGAAATAAGTAATAAAAAATTTGAAAATAAATTAAAAGAAATATTACTTATAAATAAAGAAATATACCTGAGTTTTTAAGCGATAAAATGTAAGGCTTACAGTCAAGTACGTAGTATGTAAAATTAATATATTTTTAAAAATTTTGTTCTCAGATATTGTACGAGTAACTAGTAAGATTATTGTTTTGAGACGAGAAAAGCGCCTCTCTCTTTTTTGCTGTGCCCTTCTATACCTGTAAGCCTAAAGCACATCTAAATACACCGCCGAAAGCTACATCCTCTCCAAACAAGACTGCCGTCGAGTCATTCTTAAGAGTGATATCCATTGCATTGTTGATAGCTTGCATCATGTTCATTTTTGTGGTTTCACCTGAAATTAACAAATCGTCCCTTAGCTATTAACATATAAGCAACTTTACAGGAGACAAAAAAACTGTGCAGTGTTGAGAGGCCAACCGACTTGCGCATGCCACTACTTTTCGAATTACGGCTTCTGATTGACTGAAATCTATATCATGTTACCAATGGTTAGACGCGCAATGAGTAGCTCCATCTAGATGCATTAAAATGTGGAAACCGCCAATTTTCAACTTGAGCGGTGTTGTAAGCTAAGGGACCAAATGAAACAAATAAAATGAGCCCCCAACTCGAGGGGTTTACAAGATTTTGATTTGGCTCCATCATCAGCTTGATGATACCAAATTATTGCATTGTAATTACATCTAAACTGAAAACACTTGCAAAGTTTCAAGTCGACACAACAATTAGAAATAGGTTAAATTTGATTTTAGAGATTGTTTTGTTATTTAGAAAAAGTCAAACTTTATAAGAGGGCGACATTGTATTAAAATAATAATAAAAAAAATGTATTTTTAAACAAAAAAAAACACTTTCAAGATTTGATTACAACAAGTGAAGCTAGGCAGCTAGAAGAAGGAGCAGTGCCCTAAAGGCTAAAGAGCCGTCCGAAAATCAGTGAGGCTCGGGTTCGAATCCTGGCATGTACCAATGAGTTTTTCAAAAACTTACGTACCTACATATTTATCACTAGCTCGACGGTGAAGGAAAACATCATGAGGAAACATGTGTGCACATGTCTTAGAATTAATTCTGAGATGTGTAAACAGACTCGGTCCGGCGATGGGCTCACCACCTATCACGTTTAGGGGTCCAATATATCTCGTGAAATGTGGGTATATCCAGTAATGGAATACCTCTGCCTACCCTCTCGGGGATGAAAGGCGTGAGATTATAAAAAAATTATAATAATATAAAAGTGAAGCTAAAATAGGTAAAAAAAAAGAAATTATTGAAACTATTACATATTTGTAAGAAGTCAATGTCTGTGACTGACAAGTCATGTACACTTGTTACAATAGAGGTTAGTTTGATGCATTAAAACTCTGAAGCTTTATTCTACTCACCCTCCACGGGCTTAGCATTGTCAGGATAATAAACGAAATGCGAAGACAGTCTTTTGGTAACATTGCTGACATTTTTCAGCAAGTTCGCTAATGAAACAGGGTTCTTGGAGATCAAACACGACATATTTGTACGAGTGCGATGGTGAACTCCGCGCGCTCTGCGAAAGAATTGAATAACACATCTTATCTGCAATTTTAATTACATAGAACTTTGATTTGATTACGCGTTTTTCTTTGTTTACTATTTTTACTATGTCAACTTGACAGTTTGTCAGACTGTCTTTTTTTTGTTGTTTCACCCCTTACAGGGTAGGCAAAGGCATTACGCCATGCAGCCTCGTCATTAGTTAATGATATCCTTATGTAAATGGCTCTGCTTCAGAGTCCATGCACAAAAATACAGTGTCTTTAACACTTTCTACAACCCTAACGTGCCCTAACTTGGTTATCAGTAAAATGATAACACTTTTACTGACGACTTTATTGTGACTTTTTGAGGCATTCCAAAAATGTCCATATCTCGCATTTTATCGAATTTCCCATTCACTGCACACTTTCACGGACACTTGCCACATAATAAACTATCACTATTATGAGTCAAAACCCGAAATACACAGCAAAATGAAAATTAAACAAAAAACATGACGTCCCTCTTCGGATTCCCGCCAAAAAGCCCTTGTCAGACTGTCTGTCAGACTGACACCAACCAAACTGACAGTGACAGTTTCTTTTCTTTATTTCGTCCAACTTGGTTTGGACAGGCTAGTCAGAATAAGCCATACTGCATTTATCTTTAAATGGCTCTGCTTATGAGTCCATGCACAAAAATACAGTGTCTTCACTTCAACACTTTCAAGATCAAAATGTGACTTGGTAATCGACAGTAAAATGATAGTACACTTTTACTGAAGATTGAAGCGGCTTTTTGAGGCAATTTAAAAATATCCATCCTAGGCATTTTATCACACGACACACACAACCTTTACAACGGACACTTGAGACGATAATAGGTCTTACATGTCGTTATGTATATTTCATGTTGTTTGCCCCTTTGGGCATTATTTCCACGTAGGAACTCACTTCGAATTTTCAGTTTATCCATGGCGCCAAAAATCTACCAAAAATTTTATAAATACAAAATACTTTGTAAAAAGAAATGACTGAATGAGGATCAGTACAGTTATAGCAAATCCATTAGAAATATTATCCACGTTATTTTTTATGATATAAGAATGATATCTCTTTTTGAATTATCCAAATCGGACCATTACTTACGAAGATATTAAATAATAAACATACTCAATGATCGCGAGAGCGTGTACGTCACTGTGAGGGAACCAAGTACGCGGGCCGGCCGGCACTCAATGATCGCGGGAGAGTGATGACGTCACAATGACGGCGACGCTACCGCGGCGGCTACTCGGTGAACTTCGCTAGGAATTCGGTCATAACTTTGTCAATTTTTGTCGTAGAACAAAAATTTTTGTACTGTATTTTAAGGATTTCTTAGCTCTATAAATCTGCATTCTCAACTAAAAACGTTACGGATCCTCATTTGAAATCAGATTATCACAGCTTTCGAATAAAATTTATTTGAATTTCGAATTGCGCGCCAAATCACAGTTATTTAAATCTGAAAATGCTGGTTATAAAATCGGCAATTTCATAGGAAAAGACCTAGTAGTAAGTAAGTAACAACTCTTTACTGTACACCAATAAAAATATCGTGAGAGACAGATGTTATTGATAAGGTTTTCTTTATACTAATAATCATAGGTAAGGGTATGTAGATTTTATTGTATTACCTTTAGACCGATAGCGGAAATAGGGTATTTTATGCACACTCGATATATTTTATGAGTACTTAAATAAATGGCTTTTAGTAGCTACCTACGTGAGTACCTACCTAAATAAAATATTTAATAATCGGTAAATCATTCATTTTTAAAATTAATTCGTTATTGCGCCGGTGTTCATAACGTAGGTAGGTACCTACTTTGTAGTACAAAAATATACATTTATGTATGTATAGTCTTCGTCGCTGTTTTAGTTTTAGGGCTAGGTATTATCCCCTGTTCCAATCCACCTTAATAGACCTATGCCTAGTATAACATAATTGCCACCGGTGACATAGGACAAAACTAGTTCAAGTACGCTACGTTGATAAGTCGAGTACCTACATGCGACCGAGTTGAACAGTCCCACTGACAATTTCACAGTAAGTAGACACGAAAATGAAATCGTCAATTACAGTTGGAGTGCTGAGCTAAGAGGAGGGCGCATTACGAGTTAGTGATCAATGCTGACTTATTCCTTATTCGTAGTCAATGCTATAGTTCTACACTCTCAGTTCTAATACGAAGAGACCGTCCGTTGTAGGTACTTACCTACTTCATTTTCATATTTTGTAGTGTTTGTGGTGTACCTACAATATAGTGTTTGTGGTGTACCAGTAATATAGGTACAGAGTGATTGTATTGTAAAATTAGGGTAGTTTTATATACAAATAAAATACGACAATCGAATAAGTCTCACCTTACAACTTCGGGAAACTCTAAGCAAGTATTTTGGGAATCTTGGAGTAAGCCATAATCTTTATTTTTCTACTTTGTAAGTTCCTAGTCTATAGAATGTTTTGAAAATAAGTAATAAAAACTTTTGTCGAGAGTCAATGGATATCAATGTCAAAGTCAAATATCCCTGTTAGTGACTATCTAGGTAGTTATCCTTGCTCGTATATAAATACGTTATACATATATTTATATGTTACTGTATGGTCTGTATGTAGGTATATATGCTCACTGTAAACGAGTAAATTAAATGGCATGGAAAGCTAAATGAAAGAAATGGAACTGGGCTACTGAAATTGCAGTTGAAAGTGGAGTTGCAGGTGTCCATGGGCGACAAACGTCACTTACCATCAGGTGACCCGTCTGCTCGTTTGCCCCCTTCTCTCACAAAAAAAAAATCTTTCATTATGAAACAGTAGAGCCTAAGGTTATTGAGCGCTGTCGATGTCGATATGTTGCGTCTACGACTTGACGTTCATTTCATTTGTTTGTGTGTAGTCAGTAGTGCTCACATAGTATTGAACCAACAACATTGCTTAGTCTACCGTGGTATTGGTTCGTAATTATATCTTGTCCTGCAACGCGGTCCGGCGATTTTATGTTCACCTCTCACGGTAATAGGTCCGAAAAACTACAGTGGTGAAAAACGTAGTACCTAAGTAGTATATCAAGCAAAGAGATTAAAATATAATAGGGCATAGAGGGGACAAAGCGAGGAAAATTTGAAGCCAAAAGTTATTCCAAGTGGAATAAGTCTAGTACAATTTCGACCGAATGACAGCTCGCGTTCATACTAACTGACATGACGCTTGAGCTTCAAACATGCTTCAAAGTTTTGTATGAAAATATTCCCAATGCCCCCTCTATTTCCTATTTTATTTTAATCTCTTTGATATCAAGAAATTATAATGTGATATATTAAGAGAGACTGCCGATCCCACAGTCAAACTGTTGACACAGTTTTGTGGGACAATGCATTTAGCGTTAAGTGCATTGGGTGCTTATTAATAAAATAAATAATAAAAATAAAATACTAAATACTTACTTCAAAATATTGGTTACAGCGTTGTATATTTTTTAAACATCTCTTTGTAGTAAGGAATGCACGATATCGGTAATGAATGAGTAAGTTCATACATAGAGAGTAAGACAGATGAACCGATTTTGATGATTCTTTTTTTATTTGAAAGCTGGTGTTTCCCGTGTGGTCGTTTTTCAATTTGGTCCCTGTTCTAACAATAACATAAATGAGAACACCATTCAAGTTTTGCATTAAGTATGTGCGCGACAAATGGACAAATAACTTAAATATCACGCCAACCGATTTCGATTATTCTTTTTTAGCCGACTTCTAAAATGGAAGAGATTCTCAATTCGACTGTATTTTTAGTATAATTCGTAAATGTCTGTTTTTAAGTCTTTAGAGTTCTATGTTATTACTCTTTAGAGTTCTTTCTTATTTATTGTTCTTTGTTTTAGAACTGTATCCGCGCCTCGACTGCCTCGGAGATTAAAGGCGTGCGCATATACATCTTTATTTTTTTGTTCTATATGGAGCTTCACTTACTATTCTCCAACACTACGCTCTCGTGCATCGCATCAAGAAGTACCATAAGTACACGTGAGCTCGACTTTTACTTTCGATCATGACAGCGCGGACAATGACTTGCGCCCGCGCTGTTGCCGCGAAACTCACTAACATAATATTCTGTTGATTGCTCCCAACGATCTAGGACAGAACTACGTTTTACACGTAATAGATGTTAGATACTAACTACAGAACAGTGATAGCCTTTCGTTTAAAGGCCTGCTTCACATGATGATAATCATGATAAAGTAATTAAGTAGTTTTTTTTAATTTCCTTAATGAGATGGACCATCCCACCAGATTTCCGCATAGACGGTGGCGCCATGTGTTTCAAATTGTTAATCCGCAAAGATGTTTAAATCTATTTGTTAATCTGTGACAGGTTTAGAAGAAAAAACTGCCCGCAAAAATTCAGAATTTACGTCGAGTGTATTTGTTCGGTTTAAAATAAATTTGTACTAAATTGACTATTTTTATCGCACTCAAAGTGAAAAGTACAGTTTGCACCTCGAGACTAAACGCCCATAATATACCCACAGTAAACCACCTTTGGTATATAATGGCTTAGTTTAGTCCCTCGATATAAAACATACTATTACTAGCGACCTGCCCCGACTTCGCACGGGTGCAATGCTTATACTAAAACCTAAATGAAGAACCTCTCGACAGATTTTAAGCAAACTTCACACAAACCATCTGCTAAATAGTCCGAATAAAGCCTAAAAATTTGGTTTCGATAGGTGAGCCCATTCTTGAGTTATAAAATAACAACTAAAAGTGGCATTGATTTTTATATACATATACTTGCGACCCGCCCCGGCTTCGCATGGGTGCAATGCTAACACTAAAACCTTTCTCTTGAATCACTCTATCCATTAAAAAAAACCGCATCAAAATCCGTTGCGCAGTTTTAAAGATTTAAGCATACAAAGGGACATAGGGATATAGGGACAGAGAAAGCGACTTTGTTTTATACTATGTAGTGATTTCTTACTAAAATTCGTCAACATTTATTTAGCTATATTCGTACCGATCGTCTGTCTGTCACCTCTCGTGGTGTGAGGAGTATTGCAAAACCGTGTCTCTCACGACTACACGCTTTAGCCATATGCAAAATAGGTGCAAGCCGCGGGGCGCGCCTAAATGCCACTAACTAACACAGAACACTCTATCAACTATGATGTTATAATAAATAAGATATAGATTCGTTATAGTCGCCGAAAATTAAGGAAAATGCACCAATTAGCGTATTCGGAACATACGGTTTCGAGCAAGTGTTAATTAATACGTAAAGACCGGATAGTGAGGACCTAGTTCTAATTATGGTATCCTGTTACAGTGAAAATGTATTTAGTTCCGGTGGTAATTCAAAATTACACTTAGAAAAGTCAATAGTCTAATAACAAGGCACTCTAAACTCTATGGGCTCACCACCTATCACGTTTAGGGGTCTAATATATCTCGTGGAATGTGGGTATATCCAGTAATGGACCTCTGCTTACCCTCTCGGGGATAAAAGGCGTGAGATTATTTATTTTATTTTCATTTTTTATTTATTCTAAACTCGTCCATGAAGATTGGCTAAATGTAAACAGCAGCCCATCTCCACCGACGAGTTGCCACCAGTAGATCATATTCTTAGAACTCGAAAACGTGGCACGTTGTGAGCCCATCGCCGTACCAGGGTGAATTTCACACATAAGCAAGCACTCACTTAGAAAGGGTTTTCTGATATTCTCATGGGAACTCCGTAAATGGGTTCCGAGAAAAATCTATGGTCAAAAAAACTGCTTAAAAAGAGCCTATGGGTCCTACTTCTACATAATTGCTTAAACAAAACACGAAATTTTTAATACGATGGGCCTGTTGGCTCAGTTGCAAGTGACCCTGCCTTCTGAGTCCGGAGGTCGCGGGGTCGATCTCCGCTCGGGGCCAACTAACATGTCTGTTGGCTTCGTGTCTGGGTGTTTCATATTTATTTAAATATGTTCATCAGTTGTTGAGTACCCATAGTACAGGCCCTGCCTAATTTGGGACTGAATAACCGTGTGTGAATCGTGACCCACAATTTATTTTTTATTATTAATACTTAAATAAACTCGTCGTCGTCGTGATCAACCCATAATAGCCCACTGCTGGGCTAAGAGTATTTCCTCACACATGAGGAAGTATGGGCCATAATCTCCCACGGGAGCCCACTGCGGATTGGAAGACGGTGTTAGACTAATGAGCACCTAACTGTCAGAATTTTTCAAGCTACCCAAGGATATCTGCCATGGCTTAACGACTCCCATTGTTCGTAAATACAACGAAAACCGGGACCAATAGTTTCACGTGCTTTCCGAAACACGGAGGCGCGCTAAGGGGCATTATATCACAATATACTCAACGTACTTAAGGCCAGGTATTCCTGCAGCAGTAGGTATTTAGCGCTGTCACGTGTCGCGCGCAAAATAGTAAGATCGGACGCAGCGGTAGTGAACTCGCATGACCCCGCCAGCGACATAGTATAGAAATTAGCAGTAGGATAATTTTATTTGACTTTAGAAATGCATTTTATATATTATCAAACTTTGTTTATAGTATAGTAATAAATTAGAGTTACGTAAATAAATGAAGTAACTTCTCTGTTTTTATTTTGTTTGTTTATGTTATTATTATAACTATTATGTGTATACATCATGGTGACGAAAATATAAAATCGAAAATTCTGTTTGACATAAATATTAGGTCTTTACCAATGAAATTGCCATTTTGTATGAAAAAATTAAAAGGAATTTTTTTCATGTATTTTTTATTCGTATTAATCGAAGTAATCAATCACCTATGCAATTAATGCATCTTTGCCCACGCAGTGGCAGTTTATTGATGCCCTTCTTAGAGAAATCAGCTGGACGGGAGGCAACAAATTCTTCAAAGGCATTTTGTACCTACTGCCTCTCGGGTATTGAATTTTTTTCCCACCAAGAATTTATCCAAATTCTGGAAAAAGTTGTAGTCTGTAGGCACAAGGGCGGATGACGGGGAGCTTCCAACCCCAGTTCTTGCAACTTGGAGACCGTCTGCTGTGCAGTGTGAGGTCACGCGTTGTCGTGCAGGAGCAGCGGAGACGAGCGATTGACCAAAGCTGGTTGGAGATGTGCCTGCTTCTCCATTATTGTGTTCAGTTCTTCACAGTACACATCTGCAGTAATGCTCACCCTGTTTGGTAAGAAGCTGTGATGAATCACACCGGCACTAGAAGTTTTCGTTTAGGGCATTGTTTAGGTGCTGAACCTGGATCCAATCAATTTGCTGAGCACTTGCGATTATCAAACAGAATCAATTTTTCATCGCAGGTAACAATGCGGTTCAAAATTCCTTCATTTGTGCATCTGTTGAGCAGTGCAAGGCACGTCTCGACGCGTACTTCGCGCTGGCGATCATTGAGTTCGTGGGGCACCCCTTTGTCAAGCTTTTTTACCTTGCCAATTTGACGCAAATGGACCAATATTGTTTTGACGCTAACGTCAACAGCTGCTGCTAATTCAGCCGTAGATTGTGTATCATCAGCTTCCATAATCGCCTTTAATTCGTCACTGTCGACCAAAGTCTTCGGACGACCGCGAGGTTCGTTATTCAGGTCGAAATTCTCAGAACGCAAGCGAGCAAACCAATAACAGGTGGTGCGTTGGTTTGTAGTGTTAGCTCCGTAAATGTCGTTGATGTTGCGTGCCGCTTGTGTCGCGTTGCTGCCACGACGGTACTCATATTCCATAATTACTCGAATTTTTAAGGTATCCATGATGACGAAAAAGATTGACCTTCTGCGATAGCGATATCCTTCTCCACTTGAGCTGCTTCTTCCATTCCATAGAAGTATTTGCCGTCTTTTTCCATTTTTCAAATAATTCATCTTCTAATTTGGAATACTATTTTGAGCTGAATACCAGAATATCTATCGCTGAACATAATTCCTCAAATTGAGAAAAGAGAATATTGGAAGCCACAATGCCAGTAGTGGCGGCTGTATTAAGATTTACTTGATTTCTATCGTTTAGGTCTTCAGAGTTAATCCAGCAAAATTTCTTTGCAAATATTGCATTCAAAATGATATACTGATAAAAGTCCTCGTCGTTTTTCACTAATCAAGCGGAATTATCCTAAGGTGCAGTTAAATAAACCCTAATGACGAGCATTCTCTTGTAAAATAATAATAATAATATAATCTCACGCCTTTTTTATCCCCGAGGGGGTAGGCAGAGGTATTCCATTACTGGATATACCCACATTTCACGAGATATATTGGACCCCTAAACGTGATAGGTGGTGAGCCTTTCGCCGGACCGGGTCTGTTTACACATGTCTCAGAATTAATTCTGAGACCTGCGGGTTTCCTCACGATGTTTTTCCTTCACCGTCGAGCTAGTGATAAATATGTACGTAAGTTTTTGAAAAACTCATTGGTACATGCCAGGATTCGAACCCGAGCCTCACTGATTTTCGGCCGGCTCTTTAACCGTCCGGGCTATCACTGCTCTCTTGTAACTCCTGTAAAATGTAATTTATATCAACAATTCGCCATCCCGAAACAGGTTGAAATTCATTTTTTTTTGAATGCATACTCTACGATAAGTGAGTCTTCCACCTCTTCAGTATCTCTGAAACAGTGAACTAATATAGTAAGTATTACATATTTTAGATTAATATTAGTTACCTATATTTTTTTTAATGTTAGCATAATGAAAAGTTAATAGACTGACAAAAATACAGATATAAATGTTATCATTTAAAATGTGATCCTTACGTTAGATTTACAGTGTCGACAAGATCGACAGAATTCAATTTACTGACAGAGTTTTCGGACACGACAGCCACGTCAGACAAGTGCCTAAAAACAACTTAAAACATTAATGTTAAAACATTTTTTTTGGATGCAATCAAGACCAAGTTAATCTTAATACAGCCGCCACTACTGGCATTGTGGCTTCCGGTATAGGCTTTTCTCACTTTGAGGAATTATGTAATCAGCGATATAATATATTCCGGTATTCAGCTTAAAATAGTATTCCAAATTAGTCATGACGATTCGATGAAGCCCAAACTCGATAAGGTTGTGTCGTTTCATTGCGAAGTTCCTATGGCCACCTTCCAGCTCTATCATCAGATCAGCACCACGTTATCATAATATTGCATTTTCACACGATTTACACATGTATGCAATATTTCAGATTTTAAAAATTGACGGCCTTACCCACCTTCATATTCCGATTTATTTGATTACTTGCCTAATTTCAGTTGAATTATACCTACTGATATTCTTATACTATGGCATGATCTTTTTATGAATTTATAAATGAGATTGAAGTAAAATGAAATTTAATGTGATTGTGTCAAAGTCTAAAATGACATAACAAATTAAACATTTACTTACTTCTTCACATTTATTTTGAGATAATTATTTTTATTTATTAATTTTATAGTGGTAAAAGCCTTTTTTCGCTTGCGTTGTTTATTACCCATTATGGATAACTTGCAACAGATATATCAATTCGTCAAAACTGATTGATTGGTGCAAAAAATTGTCACGGAAAAAATTGACACAGGTCCGTCATCCATAAGCGCCAGCGCGCGACTGAACACGCCAGCTAAGCCACCGCGCTCGTGCATTTTGTAGTTTTTTCGACATAGTGATTATAAAAATCATTTTATAAAAACAAACTCTGCGAATTTGTCTAGAAATATTTCGTATCTTTAATCTAGTACAAAAAATAAATGTAAAATATCAGTAGTTCAGTCATGACATAGAAAAAACAAAACCAAAAGGGGTAACTTTGAGATTTTTTTCTATCGAGTGAAGTTCATCAAATCGTGTAACCGAATGCGACTTTGACTAGAGTATGTCCTTAAGTTATATATATCTTTTTTTCAGAATTTTCAACACTATTTTCTATGTCTCAGATGATTTTAAAAATCACAAAAATCGGCCTCTGCTGGCCCACCCAGCCTTAATTATGACTAGCTCGAGGGTGAAAGAAAATTCGTTCTAAGGCATGTGCAACAGTAGCCGGTCTACCAAATTAAATTTATTATTATTATTATTTTTAGACCCCTAAAGGTGACGTCATTATTGATGTCTTTTACCCGACTGCTTCAGGAGGGTAATGTTATTTAATCTCTTGTCAGTGAGCCCACCGGCTTCCGGTGGGTCCATGTACGCCAACACCGAAGAAGCAACAGGTCCTGCACTGACTAAGGGTTAACAGGGTTGTCTGTCTATTTTCATATAAAAGACATCAACGAGATAAGAAAAGAACAGTTTCACTATAAACGCGCCTATGGGTGATAATAGACATTAAAGATTTTTTAAATGTGCGAGTCAGTCACTTATGTTTAACTTTATGACTTATTGTGATTTGTGATAAATTTATTATTATGGCATGACATGTTATTCAATGTTATATTCAATACGAAACGTATTTGCGCTGAATAAATATAATAAAAAAAACAGGTTTTGTATCTACACTTCTTTTTTTTTTATGATAAAAAAAGGGGGCAAACGAGCAGACGGGTCACCTGATGGTAAGTGACGTCCGTCGCCCATGGACACCTGCAACACAAGAGTCACAACTGCGTTGCCGACCTTTGAGGTGGTAGTAGGGGAGGGGAGTAGGGGGAGGGTGAGGGGAGGGGGAGGGGGGATTGGGCCTCCGGTTACCTCACTCACTCAACGAAACGCAATGCATTGCTTTACGCTGGTTTTCTGTGAGGCCGTGGTATCACTCCGGTCGAGCCGGCCCAAGCGTGCCGAAACATGGCTCTCCCACGTCAACACTAATATTATAAATAGGAAATATTATGGAATACCTCAGCAAAAAAGACTCCCTTTTCGTATTCTTTTATGTTTGTGATGAATAAACTCAAAAACTACTGGACCGATTTTAAAAATTCTTTCACCAACGGAAAGCAATACAATATCCTTGAGTATAACATATATTATCCCCGTGTTCCCACGGGAACGGGATATACGCGGGAGAAACCGCGTCGAACAGCTAGCAGTATAAATAATTATAGAAGAAGAGAAAATTGAATATTTGGGTCTTAGAAAAATGCTATCCAAAGTATGAAATGGTAAACCTCATTAAAATCCTTTTATATCTCTCAAACTAAACTCAGACTTTGTGCAACACACTCCGTAGTTGTATCCTTGTTACCGAGGATCGTGTTCATTATAATGACTTTCTTGGCAAAATAGATTTGTTTTTAGCCAACTAAACCAGAAGAAGGACATGTTTTTGATGTGTTGTGTGCTTAGACTGATTTTTTTCTTTGGAATTTTAATTTTGACATAAATAAAAACAATTTAACATTTTTGTATGGAATTGTTTCTAAAATCACCACCATAAAAACCGGTCTTCGTTTTAGAAAGCGTTCCCCTTACAGCCTGTATAGTATCTATGACTATTTGCACCCCTAAAAACAAATACCCTACTTCCAGAGAAGGCGGGTAAAAACGTTTTGGAAGGCCGGTGGCCGATGAACGTTTGGCACGGGGGAGGTAAAGAGGGTTAAAAGGGGGTAAATACAAATCTGAGTGGGACCTGTCGTATTCCTTGAATGTAACAATGTTTGCTACCGCCTACCGGACGAATATGGAACTAAGTAGCCGCCATACCACAGATATAAGTATGTACTTACAATTATGTATTTGAATTAAAACAAATTACTTCATTAAATTGCATTTTATTTTATTCCACTAAATATATCTAGTTAAACTATACTTACAAGAAAAGTACAAAACCAAAAAGTTACAAAATTGGGCAATATCACTACTGGTCATTTTTAAGTTAAGCCCATTTTATTATAGGACATTTTTATAGTTTGACTATATAAATACTGGTCATTTTTATATTTGGGTAATTTTATTATTGGACTTATTTATGGTTTGTCAATTTTATCACTTGGACAAGCCTTTGGACATTTGTCATTTTTGACATTTTTCTTTTTGGAGATTAGTCGTGCGAATCAAATTTTTACCCTTACAACTTTTGTTTAGAACACTAGCAATCCGATATCTTCTACATCCTGCAAGATATCGAAATAAAATATACATAAAAATTTTAGTTCCGACACAAATTTAAATTCGGAATTCATGAGGGAGCCTCTTCAAGATGATTTTCAGACATATAGACAAACACTCTACAAAAATCGACATTTATTTATATACTAGCGAACCGCCCCCGCTTTCGCACGGGTGCAATGCTGATACTAAAACCTTCCTCTAGAATCACTCTATCTATAAAAAAAACGCATCAAAATCCGTTGCGTAGTTTTAAAGATTTAAGCATACATAGGGATATAGGGACCGAGAAAGCGACTTTGTTTTATACTGTGTAGTGATATAGGTATAAATAGCAGTTTTAACTTCATAATTTATTTTGAAATCACACAGAGACTTTTTTTTTAAAGGAAAACCCCCTCTGCCTGTATTGTTACGAGTTCGTACGTATTCAACGGTTTTCCAACGGAAATTCACTATAATCTTTTCATACATATTTCTCTTATGAGCAGTGATAGCGCGAACGGTTAAAGAGCCGGCCAAAAATCAGTGAGGCTCGGGTTCGAATCATGGCATACCAATGAGTTTTTCAAAAACTTATGTAAGTACATATTTATCACTAGCTCGACGGTGAAGGAAAACATCGTGAGGAAACCCGCAGTTCTCAGAATTAATTCTGAGACATGTGTAATTAGACCCGGTCCGGCGATGGGCTCACCACTTATCACGTTTAGGGGTCCAATATATCTCGGGAAATGTAGGTAGGTAGGTATGTCCAGTAATGGAATACCTTTGCCTGCCCCCTCGGGGATAAAAGGCGTGAGATTTTTTTTTAATTTTTTTTTTCACATTTTTTTTTCTAATTTTGTAAGACAAAAACCCTCTGACTGTATTATTACGAGTTCTTACATTCATCAACGGTTTAAATCGGAAATTCATTATAATCTTTTCATACATGTTTCTCTTACCATCACTTTTCGCACTTCACTTGGTAAGTCCCAAAGGCCACATCCATTTAGCTCTACATCTGTGGACACCACGTTAAATTACGTCCCACTCAGAAGGAATCCTTCCCACGCTCCTAACTCGTGCATTTACAGCTTTCATCCATTTCCCTAACACGTTTCCGATGCGAAACGATTGCACGCATTACGTACGCCGTAATCTTTTACTGTAACGCCCTCGCAAGGTTAATAGTCTTCTTAAAATGTTTTTGTTTACTTAAAGTTGGCTGTACTTCGTAGTTAGTAGGACTGTGGAAGGTGCTTTATAAATTCGTCTCTCATTTCCTATGTAATTTTTTTAATCTTACTTCAGTTAGATTAGGTACTAAACATTTTAATTATTTAAATAAAGACTAAATCAACAATTCGTATCAAATAAATATTATAAAATATGTTGTTTTGCTATCCATACATTTTGAACACGCATTTTGGATGAGTTAAATTTATTTTTATTTTTGAGCACATATATTTTCTGACTATCTGTGCCCCGCGGTGTCACCGGAGTAATACGATGCCACTTGGGAATAATGCGTCTTTCTATCAGTAAATAAATTTTCAGTCGGATTAGCAAGTTCCAGAGATTACCTTACACAGACAAACATAAAAAGACGTGTGGCACTCGGGGACTGCCGCGGTAAAGCTATTGCATAGCATTTTTTATCAACAAGACTGCCGAAAACAAACGACGTTAGACAATGCACGGCCTACAAGCCACACCTCCGTGCCCGTCGGAGTGGGGTCGGTCGGTCGGTCGGTCCGTCGGTCGGTCGGTCGGTCCAATAAACAAGCCACGCCTCCGTGCCCGTCGGAGTGGGGAGCGTGAGGTTTTTTTCGTTACGGAATTTCTGGATTCGGTCCCCGCGCTCAAGGCCCGCGATAGAAGCTATGCAATAGCTTAAAATGTATATTTTTGTGTGGGTACTTCAGAAGGGTAGATGTTGATTACTATAACTTCAATTAGAAAGTACGGAAGTTATCTCAACGGTACCGTTTTATTTTATGGACCCATCTGGTGCTGATTCTGCTTTACAGCGACTAAACTTATTTTAGTTTACTCCTGTTATTTTCTTTCTTCTGGAAACGAAAAGAGACGAGGCAATATAAGGCATTTCATAACGTATTTATTGTATAAGTCACGACTTAAATACAGCCTCTGACAGGACTAAATTCATTAGGTTATCTTCTATCCCTTTTCTTTTTTTGAGGTAAGATAAAGACAGGACTAAACCAAAATAAGTATAGTCGGTGTAAAACAGAATCGCCCCCCCCCCCCCCCCCGGTAATCTTAAATTAAAACTGGTTACGGTCTCTGGACTACTGTGTATGACCAGGTATGACGTTCGTATCATTCCGGATAAGCGTGAAGTAGAACCTGCGTTTAAACCCAATCCGAAAGTCCCTCGTCGACCCATAAAAAACCGGTTGCGTACCCGAAGTTAGATGGTGAAATAACCGTCGCCCGAATTAATCGAGACGGGAAATATATGGAACGACTTTTCATTACCACCAAAATGAATATTCATAACGCAATAAGCCGTCATTTGCCGTCACCTCATTCTATTGACAGATCGCAATTCACAGCGAAGCTTTCGATCCGAGCGCTACCCAAGGACCGCTCCCGAAATCGTGACATCGATTAGACGCGAACGGGGCGCTCTAATCGCGTTACGAAACTATAAAATATTATGGAGTTAAGTTACGTTATAGGTATACGGAGTTGCGAATTGGCCGCTCGCTCGCGGGTAGCTGCGACGCGACCGAGGCAGTATCGCGGCGTACACCACGCGAACCGCACGCGCGCCCCACCCGGCGCGACCGACGCGAGCCCGAGTGCCTGTGCCCTGTGTACCTCTGAAAGTACGTAAACACCACTGACTAGCCAGTGTTGCAAGTGCAGCATCCAGTGTGCAGGAACCTGACGCCGCTGACGTTCAGTCCTGAGCTATACGGAGGCCGGTGCATTCTGCAGGTGCCTGGTTCTTTATTAATTGAAAAGTGATTGTAACTCGGTCACGGCCGCGGCTCACATGTCCGGCCCAGTTTTCACGATCGTTGCCTCCGTCTTGAATTCCACTCGAGACGTGATGCCAGGCTGCGGTGTTTTCAATTGCGCTTGGCCCGCACCTGCGGGCCGCATTGCACTTGTTGCTCCAGCCGGTTTGACGGTGGAATTCCCCAGTCTCCTCGGCCCGTTCCCAATTTAGTCCCGATACTCAATAACCGACCATTAGGTCGTATGATTACAGCAATTGAGTTGAGTTTACGTGTGACGGTGACGCAGTAGGTGATGTTGGTTTGAAAAGAGTTCGATGAAATAGCGCAGACAAAGAAATAGCGAAGGCAATTTAAAAACTTTCCCTTGCCCAGACATAATCCTCGTGTAAACCGCACTATGAACTTTTATTCGAGTCAGCGTATGTGCGACATAGAGAAGTCGTTCTCAATAATTCGCACACTATTCAGAACAAAATTAGATGACGAAACGTGTTTGTTTCACAAATCTATCGAAGCAATTCTTCATTGCAGTGCGAAGGAATGCTACAAAGAAATCTATATCCATTGAGTGATCATCTAATTTTAAACTGTTCTCGACTTGCAACTGCGTGCTAAACTCGTTTGCACATAGAAAGATGTTTAGTTTCTAACGCAAGAGGTCTGTGTACTCATCTCTATGAATAATTTAGGAAAATTGTTCACTTACGATGCGTTATGTGGAAAATGCCGTCGGGTCCTTTCAATCCTGCACGGAGTTACATCAGTTTCGTCAACCTTCGACTGCGCAGGTAATTTCCATTGCACAAGTAATAGTATCGTCTTTGGTAAGGTTAGCCTTATGACCTGTAGAGGTTTCTAAATTATATTGGCTTATTGGCCTTAATTAGCCTAAAGCCTTTTCACGGCGATGTGGATTTTCTGCTTTAAGTATTGTTTATACCTATGTTCATTATCGAAGAGTTGCTGTTTTGTTTTGCGTAATTTTTGTACTAATTTGTCCAGTTTTTTTTTATTTCCAAATATACCGTATTTACATTTGGATAATCTTTTTGTTCTTTCGGAATAGCTGCTCTGAAAGGAAACATTCCTTTACAAAGTTCTAATCGGGTACCGTCGCTCCGTCGGCAAACACATTTGAATATGTTAGAGTATTACAATTGAAACTGTGATCAAATTTTCGCTTTGATTATAATGAAGAGCAGTATGGATGTTATTCTTTCTCCGTGACAGTGTTTTCATTACAATTTAAAAAATAGGAACTTTGTGGTACACTGTACAAGCGTAATTATAAACTGACTTCCTTTGACGTCAAATTCTTTAGACTCATTAAGTAATCATTTACTGTTTTTATAGTAGCACTTTACAATAGGAGTGTCTTTATCTTGTTTAAGATCTCTTCGGTTTTGTGTGCTAAGTTCGACCGCAGTCTGCAAATTTTGCATGTTAGTGGGCACTCTGTCAACAAATCTTGTAAACTTTGCTTTCTCCTGTCCCTAACTAATTTGGTTTCAAGTTACACGAATAATTAAGGAGTAAACCCTCCCAGAGGATTTAAGTTGGGCAAAGTGTCTTTTGGAGTTTACATTATTTCATAGTCAAATGTTTTAGTAGTAACTACAACTTTGAGTATTAAACCAACACCTACAACTTCACACTGTTTCGCTAGGATTGAAATTTTATAGAGGAATAATGTCAAATGATAAACTCGACCTTATTGAAACTAGAGATGGGCTGATTATGGATTTGGTCGACTAATCGACTACCGATAAATCAGTGCAAAACTATAATAAATGCGTTTTGATTTAATTTACTTCCTATTTTTTGTGTTAAAATAAGCGCCGACTCGTCGAACTTTTTGCCGACTATTCGCAGAATAGTCAACTATAGAAGTGGACGGATAGTTTTCGCGCCTAGTCGGCCTTTATTCGGTAAAACTGTTTTTGAAACCCTATTGAGGTTTAAAGGAGGATTATATCCCATACAGGGGCACAGAGATAAAAGCGTAGGTGATCAAGTGTTGTTGGTATACCTATCTAAAACAGTAATATGCTTGAGCAATAACTTAAGCGGTGAGGCAAAGGTTTCTTAAAAGGCCCCAACAAAGGTATGAACAATAAATCTGAGAAAAGTGATATTCTGGTTCTCGACAACCACCTTAGTTAGAATGACGCGTATTTTTAGAGAAATCCGACACGGTGTTTACTCAGTAACCTTTTATAAAGATTATTTATCATCTATTTGGAGAGTATCTTATTGTGAAAATATTTGTTGACAGTTTTGTTTGTTCTGTTAACTTAACATATTAAGAAATAGTTGTATGCGATGCCGTGGGGCTACTAGAATGTTTGAATAGCAAATTGAAAAAGTTTAATATATTTATAATGGAACCTATGATAAATCAATTAAAAGGATATTTCCGAAGCATAATCTTCTCCACTGAGATCTTTTTGACCAAATGGTGAATTCACTGACGTAATCGAAAGTTATCAAGATATAAGATACAGTGGATTATGGTCGATTTCAAAAAGTTGCTACAAATTCAGGAAAGTCATAAAAAAGTTTAGACCTTAAAACTGAACGCTACTATAATGCTTTAACTTCGCAACTAACTTTTAAAACGATGAAAATGTTGCTGGACAAGATCGCACTTGATGTCAAAGATTTGACATTTTGTGCAACTGTTTTTTTAATTTGAAGTCAGAGGGAACAAGCATCTTCAAGGCTAGCGGCTTATCTCGATACTATGCCTAAACATGTGGATAGGATTAAAATTAAATTGATTCTAAATTCTAAGTTCTATAACCTTGAAAGGAAGATAAAATCCAAGCGAATAACATCACTCAGACGTTTGTTTCATCCCGATCCGTCGAAACAAGTTGAACTAGCAACAAAATAATGTTGAAATTAACTTTTAATATGTCGGGCTTCGCGCTTCGATTTAGCCTTACATATTATTTCTTGTGATTGAATATATGGAACACTTTTTATGTGGAACGACCTTGGCACTTTATATACTTATTACTTTATAGTCTCTATCATTTTTCTCTCGCAGCAGTACCAAAACGTAGCGTGTTTCTATCTATGGACATAGCAACTAGGCTTTGATGACCTCTTTTTTTCTTCTAAAGTCAATTTAGAACTAAACACAGGCGGAAATGCGATTTTATAAAACTCGTATTGATATTACACCGGTCTGCGCTCTCTCGGAGTGAAATAAGGCACCTTAGCTTCAGAGTTACATCATATTCATTCCACACTCGTGCTCGGCATTCTTCGGTTTGTTTATTTGTTGTTCAACGGAACATTTTGCGTTCAGAAACTGGCAGCGTTTTTGTTTTATCTTTTATGTCGTTACACTTGCACAGGTTACTGTAGCAAGTTTTGTAGATGTCCCTTTGTTTTCGTTCGTTTAAGTACTGCTCATTGCATTAGTTTTTATGCTTTCGTTTGCGTTATTTTCATGTCGAGACTTTTATTTCTCATTTAAATTCAGCATAACGTTGTTTTGGAGCAATTTGTTGATTTAAAAAGATTCCTTTGCAAAATATTCTCGGAGCTTCCTTTAAACAGTGCTAGAAATTACTAAATCTAGAATAACTCTGACTGTGAAGAATACTGACATTTCTTACAACATCTTTGATTGCAATATATATCTATACTAGCTATAACTTAAGAAATCTAGAATTTGCACTCCTGAACGGGCAGACTTTTGTTGAAATATAACCTAGACCTAACACGTTATCCTATACAAAGTCAGAGGAAATAAATATAATTTCATTTCATTTTAAATATGGTTATTTAAAAATTAGGTAAGTCTGAATAATGGCATAATCGCAACTATTAATATTGCGTGTCCGTTTCAATTCAAAACGTGTGTTATTTGCTTGATTTAATCAATCAATACATAACGATTTGACTTCAGATTCGCGTCGCTTCTCGCTTTTCAATATTTCTAATATTCAGCCCATTTGTTCTGTTATTGTTATATTGAGTGTGGCGAAGAAAAACTTAGCTTTGTAGATATATTTTCTAGTCTCACTTACTTATAGCGAGATTCCTCGCGGGTTTGCTTTGTTTTATTATTATATTTTTGAACATATACTTAGTCCACATAAAAATATATTAAGGCATAACAGCGTGACTTGCTTAAAAACAAAACGGAACAGAGCCACATTTTCGCGTTTTTTAAAAGAAATTGTATTTTAATTTTTAATGTATCCATCGCCGGAGCGCGTCTGTCACACATGCCTCAGAATTAATTTTGGAAGCTACCGGCTTCCTTACGATGTTTTCCTTTACCGTCGAGTTAGTGGCTAGTGATAACTATGTAGGTTTTTGAGAAGCTCATTGGTACATGCCAGGATTCGAACCCAAGACCTCATTGAATACGCTTGTAAGGCTATAGCTACTAGCATTATTTATTTTACTGAACACAATTTAGAATATTAAGTTTCTTTTTAATACCTAATGAACATCTAATCCGAATACTCATTAATTATTAACGGGAACACAGGTAAAGTTACTTAGCTACTGAAGTTAGTTACTTAGAAGCTGGCCTTCGCTAGCCAGTTTTTGAATTTTAGAATTTGCGACTCTAAAGTTATTGGTATAAGGTTTCTTTTCTAAATAATTTAGTACACCGCGCCATCTCGTTGTTGTTCAATACGCGGTGTAACGTAGGGATGTGACATTGATTGAAAAATCGTTTACTGAAAAATCCATTTTTCTCTTTTTAATAATAATCGATTTTTGAGAAATCGATTCATGAATTTTATAAAAAATAATCGTTTTTAAAAATGGATTACTTAAAATCCAAGTAAAATAAAAAAAGATTATTTTTCAAATTCTTTATCCTATTAACATAAACTTTATGTCAGTGAACTTACTTCGAATTTCTTCTTTCGTCGCACAGATGGTGGTATTTACAAAAATCGTAGGAATATAAAATAGATTAATTAATAATCGATTTTATGTACTTAACAAATCAATTATTAAAAATCGATTATTTAAAAATAATTATCGATTTTTAGAGTAATCGATTTTTTTTCATCCCTAGTGTTACAAAATTAAGCACTGGTGAATTTCACTTTCATTGTGGAAGCAATTGAAATCGCGAAACAACCTGCTTCTTACTAAAATGCAATACTCACCTCAGTTGCCAAAATGTAGAGAACAGCTGTTTTTTCGCGATTTCGCAGTAGCTTTCGTAATTCTTTAGGTTCTTTATACGATGAAGGCAGCGATGAATATACAACGCGTCACAGAATAAGCGCAAATACTATAAACCCCCGTTAGTATATTATTTTTAAAAATGATCCATTCCATTCATACTTTAGTGTTGTCTAATCTTTCTTAAATTAAGAGCAATAATAGTACATTTTCCATAGGTAGCCATAAACTCAGGTATGCTAATTATTTTTTTGACAAAATTTAACACATTTTTTCTTTATAACTAGAAATATCAAACCAGTAGAATATTTTTCTCCGTTTCTGCTTCAAATTTAACCTAAAATTTACAGTCGTGAAAGTTCTCTCATGCCTGGCGAAATGTGACACCTATTAATGTAACATGTAAGAGAAGATGCTGTCTGCATATAAATGTCATTGTTTGAGTGCAGAATAACTGCATTTTATTACAGTTTATATCAACTGTTATATGCTCAATATAATACGTGGGTAGGTACATGTTATGATATTCCTGGCTGAAATTACTTACGAATTTAAATAGTATTTACTTTAAAACACTTTCAACCAGCACTTTATTTTTATTCAGTACCTACCAGAAAGGGTAGTTTTTAAAACTTCTTCGCTATTTTGGTGTGTTAATAATGTACCTACCTTTGATATCTACATCTACAATGTACAGTGGATAACTCACAACAGAGCTGTTACATTCTAGGTTTGAAAGGCTAATGCCCATGAAATGCCTGGAATAAACAGAAAACAATACTAGCCCTAAAATTCATTCATAATAAAATATGAGTAATAAAAGTATTTTTGAATATGTTTAACTAGGGTGAAAATATAACGTTCGTTTTAATACTTATTTTGATTGTTGTTTAATTTCCTGTTCCTGACATAACTATTTTCGGGGGTGGAAAAGATTATTTAAAAAGTAGCATTGGAATGTTGAATAAAATCTAATTATTTTAAGAACTACAAAATAGTTTTAATATCTTTATGATCACTAAAAACTGACATTTACGAAAAAATTAAAACATGAAGTGTCGCTCACTCGTTGAATCCATTTGTTTTCGTCTTGTATTTTTAAGTACCTAAACTGATATATACACGGTGGATATACACGACGACTTTGCTTTTGATTTGGGTTTGTACATAAAATAGAAATGGATTGGACGCTGCGCTGTGCTAATATCTATCTGGATCTTAGACGAATGAGGCGTAACTCCTTGTCAATGCAAAATAATGAAGTGCGTACTGTAATACAAGAATGGATATTACCACAAGCGGTAAGTACTGAGATTCCCTAGTTTGCCTTATTTATATTTCTACTGACATTATTTCACAAGTATAGGATTAAATAGAAACCAATAAATTAATAAATTATCTCACGCTTTTTATCCCGGGGGGTAGGCAGAGGCATTCCAATTCTGGAAATACCCACGTTTAACCAGTATATTCTTTGGACCCCTAAACGTGATAGGTGGTGAGCCCATCGGTGCACCAGGGTGCTGTTACACATGCTTCAGAATTTATTCTGGGACCTGCGGGTTTCCTCACGATGTTTTCCTTCACCGTCGAGCAGTGACAAATACGTAAGCTTTTTGAAAAAGTGGTTGGTACATGCCAGGATTCCCATGAAGTCGAGCCTCACGAATGAGATGCTCGCTCTTTAACCACTGGGTTATCACTGCTCACAATAAAAATCATTTAATCATCCCTTGATATCTCCTTCAGGTTGATCAACACAGTGTTGTGTGTGATGCATGTCTAAGGGCAGCCATCCACAATGTCGTAGAGACACCAGGGACCAGTCAACCAGCTAGACATGTAGGTCACCACCATGTATGTATCTGCTGTGGACAGTCTGTTCTGAGACAACGATCACACAGGCTACGAACTGACACTGATCGTGAAAGGCACATAATGAACGTTGTAGCACACAGGATTCAACCACGACTAGTAAGATCTTTTTTTAATACGTTTCAGTAGTTTAGGTCTTGTGCTCAGTGCCAGATTAGAAACATAGCAAGGGTAGCAAATGCTACATGCCTTGATTAAATCTTGATAGAGCTTGATATGGGTCCCATGCTCACTTAATCCGACACTACTTATTCAATTCAACTCAATATATTTATTGCACAATTTGCTTATATGCAACAACTAGTATACAATAAAAGACTTTCTTTTTGTTGCAGTTACGGTCTACGGATTTGATCTGTCATCCTTGTTGGCAACAATGCGACCAGGGCTGCCTCACCTCCTACTTCTTTGGGAAGTCAGAGTCCGGCATCCGCAGATGTATCTCAGCAGGAAGAAGAACCTCAAATAAGATCTGTTATCTTACTACCCAATTATGTATTGAGGAATATGTTTGTTTTTAGCTTTAAAAAATACATAATATGAGGTTTGTTATTGAGTGTTATATTATTTATTTTAATAAAGCTTTAAGATATATTATTTTGTTTACTTTATTGCTCGTTAATCTTCTCTACATAGTTTAAAACAAAGTTGCTTCCCGACGTTTGTACAGTCAAGAGCACATGAAGCTTTACTTACACTTGTAGTGAGAGTTTGACATCTAAGGCGATGATTGTATTATAAGCGTTACAAAGTCCAATGTGTAAAGCTCCACGTGCTCTTGACTGTACGCTAGATCTTCTAAACTACGCAACGGATTTTAATGCGGTTTATAGTAGTATAGTAGAGAGAATCCAAGAATTACAAAGATCTGTAATGTGATTTCGTAAAAAACATGTTTTTGTGCGCTTAAACCGAGGCGAAGCGAGGGCGGGTAGCTAGTATAAATTAAAAAACAAATTCGGGTTAGTAATACCTGTGATCTTTAAGTTGTTGGATTAGTCTTGCCTTACTTCGACATAACCTATCTTTCTTTTATTAAAATGTTATAAACTAGGTTGTGCCTAGTTTTTGGATAATAAAATAACTTTTTAATGGATTTCTGCTGTCTTGAACTACAATTCAATGTAGAATTGATCTTTGTTTATCTCAGGCATTATTTTGTATGAGCAATGGGCATTCCCCTTTCCCTTTCTTCCGCCTAGGTATTAAATATTCTTCACTTTGAAACACTATGAAATGGGAAACACATTCCATTGTAGCACTTTACCCGACTTTACCAGAAAGAGTAAGGTTTTTTAAAACTTATTTGTTATTTTTTGTCATCTAAATCTACTCGTACTAAAACCAACGCACAATAAATGACCAACAAATTTCTTTGCGTTTACATTTCTATTATATGTATAGATGGTGGATTATTGTAGCCTGCAATGCGATAACGAGAGGCACTACCAATCAGGAATGCCAAGGCCTAGCATTTTCTTTGCTAGATTATCGATATTAATCTGTTACAATGAACTAGAACCGTTCTCACGCATTGAAATACATGAATTTAACATGATTTTATTAGTTCCATATGTGAAACTAAAACTCGAGTATAGAAAAATGTAGCTTATGTCACCCGGACTATAATAAAAAATCGATTGACACCTCATCCATCAAAATAGAATCCGTAGTTTAGTAGCTACAGAGAGAGGTTCGGTGGAACATATATTAAAATACGTGGGTACCGTCAAGAGCACATCAAGCTTTACACTTGTAGTGCGAGTCTGACCTCTAAGACGATTGTAATAAGAACGTTACAAAGTCTAATATGTCAAGCTCTACGTGCTCTTGACTGCACAGTGTACATACTTAGACTGCTAAAATCACAACGTTTTTTATTTTGCCGCAGACGGGAAGACTAGCGGCGGCTCAGTGGTCTTCAAAAACTCTATTATACATAATAATATAAAATTTTTGCTTAACACTTCCTTCATGACTTTTGCTAAAAGTGAGAGAGTGGTATTTCGCTATACGAGAAAAGGTATACAAAGGTACAATGTTACTCTTCTATAAGGCTTTGCAGTTAGGTAATATATAATGCCACACATCCAATGCGAAAGTAATATCTGTTTGTAACGTTTTCATGCTTACACCACTGAACTTCCCCCTAGCCAAGTGGTATATTGTACAATCTAATCGAATGTTCTTTTAGATTGACATGTATGACAGTAGCGTTAGCGCTCGTTGGCAAGTGCTTATGTCAAATGCCACTTGGCTTGGGGGGCTGATATTCGCGAAAGGTACGAAGCGAGCGTGTTTTTTTTAATTTCTTAGAATTCGTAGAGTCATCCATTAATATTACACTTTAAAAGTTTCATGTACAGTCATGAGCACGATGAGCTTGGCACATTGGACTTTGTAACTTTCTTATTAGGTATACAATCGCTTTAGAGCTCAGACTAGCACTACAAGTGTAAAGCTTCATTATAAACATATATATTAACATGTAAAAAAAGGAGCTAGGTACGTCTGCCAGCAAACTGTTTTGCAGTTTAGCTTAGCGGAGGTAATAATGTGTCTTGTAAAAAATATTTCTGTGAGTATACACACAACAAACTTTTTCTTTCTTTCTTTCATATTGTGCTCTTTACTGCAGTACCTACTTACTGAAAATGTTAGAGGATGACATAGGCCACTATTATCCTTGAATAGCGGGTGACCAGCGTTGTTGTCCGCGTTTTTTGCATTTTTTTCCCGTTCCCTTTTGAATGTCAAAAAAATATCTTCTTGCTTTTAGAACAAGCGGTTTCGGCTGTGCGTTTTTCGATGCGTCAGCCAGTCAGTTTCCTCTTTTATATACATGCTAGCTGTTCCCGTTCCCTAGGGAATACTTGAATATTTTATGTCCATAGTTTTAGAGTTTATTCGTTACAAGTCTTTCCTTTTGATAATATTAGTGTAGATATAGAAGATAGATCCGAAGTGACAGAGAAGTCACCTCACACCCCGTTATTCTATAAAAAACCCACACAGGCAAAATCAAAATCATATATTTTCTGTAGATATAGAAAATACACTTAAAAAAGTCCATAGTCTAATAACAAGGCACTCTAAACTCGTCCATGAAGATTGGCTAAATGTAAACAGCAGCCCATCTCCACCGACGAGTTGCTGGTTCCAAATGCAGTACCCCGAGTGGAGCCAATTTACCAATGCTTATCTAACTATCGAGAGATTTCCTAAAAAAAGCACTAATACGAGGATGAAGTAACAGAGACCACGTAACATGTAACGTAACTACTCTTGATTATTCAGATGAGTCTAGACATTATCATTGAGTTAGTATGCTTAGAGCACGGAGAATACTATAGTTTCACTTGCGACTTCATGCGTTCCGGGATACAGACGATGTAAACCATCAGCAAATATGCTTTTTTAACCGACTTCAAAAAAGGAGGAGGGTCTCAATTCGTAGCTTGTTTTTTTTATTATTATTTGTTACCTCAGAACTTTCGACTGGGTGAAACGATTTTGATAATTCTTTTTTTATTTGAAAGGTGGTGCCTCCTGTATGATCCTTATCTGTCAATGGCATCCATGAGAAAACCATATAAGTTGAAGTCGGTTTTTTTACTCTATGAAATAGACACTATGATAAAAATGACGACCAAATACGAAGGGTTACGATACACATATTTATGTTATAAATAAATAAATTGTGGGACACAATTTACACACGGTTATTCAGTCGCAAACTAGGCAGAGACTGTACTATGGGTACTAAACAACTGATAGACATACTTAATCAAATATTAAGCACCCAGAAAAGAACCCAACAGACATGTTCATGCACACAAATGTTGGCCCCGAGCGGGGATCGAACCCGCGACCTCCGACTCAGAAGGCAGGGTCACTACCCACTGAGCCAACAGGCCAGTCATGTATTTACCTAGCAACTTTTTTTAGGGCCAGTCCGACTATTCATTTTTTATTGTTTTACTTTAGAAATTTACACTATAATCAATTCTGGTTACGTGTACCTATTATTGTGTTTCATCATCATCAGCCTATGTTAGTCCACTGCTGGACATAGGCCTCCCCTAATGAGCGCCATAGCGCCCTGTCTTCGGCTCGACGCATCCAGCATCTGCCTGCAGCCTTTCGCAGATCGTCATCCCATCTGGCCGGAGGGCGCCCTACACTACGTTTGCCGAGTCGCGGTCTCCACTCCAGAACACGTCTACCCCAACGGTTGTCGGTTCTTCGCGAGATATGGCCGGCCCACTGCCACTTCAGCTTGCTAATTCTTTGAGCTATGTCGATAACTTTGGTTCTCTGTCGGATGTATTCGTTACGAATCCTATCCTTCAGAGAAACTCCGAGCATAGCTCTTTCCATAGCTCGCTGAGCGATCTTGAACTGGTGGACCAGCCCTACCGTGAGTGTCCACGTCTCAGCTCCGTAGGTCATAACGGGAAGGACGCACTGATTGAAAACTTTGGTTTTCAAAGATTGCGGAATGGATGACGAGAAGACTCGACGCAGTTTCCCAAATGCTGCCCAACCCAGCTGGATCCTCCTCCTGGCCTCCTTCTCGAAATTGTTTCTACCTAACTGCAGAATCTGCCCTAGGTAAGTATACTCGGAAACAATTTCAAGACGGTGGCCATGTACGACGACCGGTCCCGGATCAATGTGGCCATTGATCATGACTTTGGTTTTATCCAAATTCATGCCAAGACCGATGCATCGCGAGGCTGAGGCTAGGTCATCCAGCATCCGGTTTAGCTCCTCTAGCGACTCCGCCATTAAGACTATGTCATCAGCGAATCGCAGGTGTGAGATGTATTTGCCGTTTATGTTGATCCCCATACCTTTCCAGTCCAGAGTCTTAAACATATCCTCCAACGCGCTCGTGAACAGTTTCGGGGATATGACATCCCCCTGTCTCACTCCTCTGCGCAATTGGATGGGTTTAGACTGCTGGCCCTGTACTTGGACACTCATGGTGGCGGCCTCGTAGAGACATCTCAGCACCTCGATATAACGATAGTCTACTTGGCAACGCTGTAAGGATTCCAGAACAGCCCAGGTTTCTACGGAATCGAAGGCCTTCTCATAGTCCACAAAAGCGAGACACAGGGGCTGATTATACTCTTCGGACTTCTGTATAATCTGCCTTACTGTGTGAATGTGGTCTATGGTGCCATATCCTCCTCGGAACCCGGCCTGTTCCGGCGGCTGGAACTCGTCGAGTCTCCTAGCAAGACGATTCGTGATCACTCGTGAGAATAGCTTATAGACGTGGCTCAGGAGTGTGATGGGTCTGTAGTTTTTAAGGAGGGTTTTATCTCCCTTCTTAAAAAAGAGCACCACCAAACTCCCGCTCCTTTTTTGTGTTTACGATAAAGAAAATAAAAAACATGTCGTAAAAAAGTTTCGTGTTTGGATATTATCATTTGTTAGGATATCCGGCATAAGAACATTAACAAACAACATCTATTTAGCAATAAAACTTTATCGGCTACCTATTACAGTTCATAAGATTTCTCTACACATCTTACTTAATAATAATTATTATAAAAGCGAAAGTGTTTGTTAGTTTATACTTCTTTCACCGGGAAATTATTACTTTACTTTTTATTCCCGAAAGAGGATGAGGTCGCGGGATAAACCCAATAAAGCCATAAAGAGAAAACATAAAACTTGCCAACAATGTTTCGTTTAGGGAATTCTGTGTCGCTCCAAGATGATAAAACTAATTCCTAAATACATTTTCCTATTTTCTTGAGGTTCTGACGTATTGTAGAAAGAGGCGTGGGCGATTTCGGTGAAAGCAGTGACAGTGTCGTAGCTAGTGGCTGGCTAGGGGCGCAACCAACCATCATGAAATCACTATAATATTATCTCTCAATCTATAGCTCTGATAAAAAGCTTACGATAAAACATAAATGGAACCGGGTCGATTAATAAAGTTGGAACCAATATATTGCTAGCTAGCGGTTCTCTGCGGTTTCACCCGCGTAGATCCCGTTTCCGTGGAATTACGGGAACGCCCCGGCTTCGCACGGGTGCAATGATAACACTAAAACCTTCCTCTTGAATCACTCTATCATATCATAGGGACACAGGGATTTAGGGACAGAGAAAGCGACTTTGTTTTATACTATGTAGTGATGTTACTCAGGAATCTTCAGAGATACAAAGATACAAACATAAAAATCTTTCCTCTCTTTAATTAAGTATTAGTATAAGTATATCTAAATATAATATAACAAGATGTTTTGACATTCAAACAGCCTTCTTGTGAAGCCTAGTGTTTTTTTCAGTAATTTTTAGAATCGGTTTAACTTAAGACCTTACCTCTTACAAATATACTTACAAACTCACAAACAACTTTAGCACTTTATAATATTCGTATAGACAGGTATAATTAAATGGAACATATGTAACGTGTGCAACCATTATTTTAATAGCATGTTTTGTGTTGTTTTTTTTTCTAAACATGCATTTGAATTCTCACTTGTCCTAATTTTATAGTGGAAACCAGAATGTATATTGTACGTATCGCACCTTTATTCCATTCAATAAAACATTTCAACAATAGATATGTAATCGCCACACAAAAAGGTTTATAAAACACTTTGTGAACGACGATGACAAAGGACGTATCCTTTATACAGTCCATTTGCAGCTCAAGGCATTTTTTCTATTTAACAGAAACATAATCCAATCGGCAAAACGTATGGAACATGTTGTTAACATTTTCCCGCGACAGATATTCATGCATTTTCCAAACAATAGAACGCTTTCCATTTCATTAGCATACTCGCTGCTTGTATTTTCTAATACTCTTCTTGTCGTGAATGGTCTGATGTAAGTAATTGTTTTTTGGAATATGTTATAAAAAGTAATTTAGAACTAAAGCCCTTAGGAGATGCTGTAAGCTATGTAAAACAACAATAAGTAGTTTTGCAATTCAATTTAAAAAATACTATTTTCGTAATGAGTTTTATTTGAGCATGACTATAGCCTATTTCAAAATGGCAGAGCGTATGTTTACAATCCCTGTACCACAAAACATTGAATTACATAGTTTTATGTC
Source organism: Ethmia dodecea (assembly GCA_963855545.1). NCBI lineage: Eukaryota > Metazoa > Arthropoda > Insecta > Lepidoptera > Depressariidae > Ethmia > Ethmia dodecea. The sequence continues at coordinate 1,364,055 of OY979444.1, forward strand.
ATAAAATATCGAATCCGACTAATTAGAATTGCTTTTTAGTTCCGTATTCCGCATATTATAAACTTAAGTTGATTGAATTTGGTTAACTCATAACTATCGCTACGTACCTAATTCAGTACAAGTTCGTTAATGTACTTAGTTTATATCTTCTCTTGAAGAATGAGGCTTATTACTGAACATGTTAAATTATGTACAGACGAACCCGTAAATAATCATGAAGCCTGCGTATGATTTCCTTTTGCAGTGACATTTGAGTGACTCTATAATTTATTTGGCGCGGTCAGTGAGTGAATAGTGAACTGGTTTTAGTTTTACCCAAAGAGATTTAATACTAGGGCATAGAGGGGGCATTGGGAATATTTTCATACAAAACTTTGAAGCCTAAGCGTCAGTGCTGGTATCTAGATTTCAATAGCTGAAACAAGTATTCAAACAATTAGAAGTTGTTTCAGCTATCGACCGGTAGAGGTCACGCTGATTAAAAGGGATGTTACTATTTCATACCAAGGTATCGATAATATCAGTTTATTGACAAAGTATAGGTTTATACAACAAAATCAATTTCAATTATACCTACTACACTCCCGGACACATCTATCGGGCCACCTAGTGTTTTTTAAATTTTGATGGTCCCTAGCTAAAAACGTTGTCACACGAGATCGCGGTACCTTTAATAAACTCTTCGGACAGTAGTACGGCTTAAATTTAGTTGTGCACTCACATTTCTTTGGCTATGCCCGGCCTGCAGAAGTGCCACAGCTTTTCCGACAATTTCAGGCCGAGTATCCATATTTTTTGGTCAAAACTTTCTCAAAGTTTGCAGTAGCCATATTATTGAATCAATAATCAGAAACATAAATAAAAAAATCCAACTTTCGCAAAATTAAAAAAGTTTTCTCCTCCCTTGCATCATTGAAAACAATGAACAGACTCGAATTTTCTTATTTTTTTTCACAATTCTGTATTCAAAATAAAAAAAAACATACCAAAAGGTTGACCAATAAATCAGCTTCATTAATTACTGCAGGAAATCTATAACATTTTTGAACACAAAAAATATATGTTTCTATATTGATATTAAATTATTTATTAAACTGTTTGTATTCTTAAAAACAGTATGCCTATATTTTCTACCTAATAAATAAATATCGATAACAAAAGTCGATAAACAGCACCACATCACTAATTAGTAGTGAAGTAGTGGTATAAGCTACTCAACAGCAGAGGGCGTTAATTTACAAGATCAGCAGAATGTTCTAGAACGAATATAAGAAAATTATTAATTTTGTTCTTTTTTCTGAGTAAATATGAAAAATACTTACGAAAATAAACTAAAATCCCTTCCAGGCGTTTTGCCGTAGCGTGATTTGCAACCTAGCAAGGCGCATCTCGGCATATTTATTTATTTTGGCGAGGGTTGTTATTCGGACGACTTATTCAAGTTATTCCACTGTGGAATAAGTTTTGACTTCAAATTTTTCGGGCTTTGTCCCCTCTATGCCCTAGTATTAAATCTCTTTGGTTTTACCTGTAGAAGCGACTTAGTTTTCAATAGTTTTATTTGACAGTAAAAAAGTCAAAGACAGTAGTGCAGTGATAGGGGTCTTGTATGTCTCTGAAAAGAGCTTGCATCTCTGTACCTCAACTAGATTTTCTTAAAGATATCGGGCTGCGCGCGCAGGGCCTAACCTAACCTGTAGCCGCGTGAGTGGCACAAAGGGCCGTCAGCGAGTGCGACCGAGTTAGATAAATGCGCGCCAATCGCCGCTCGCGTCACTTTCACTGCGCGCGCGCTGACGCAACGCTGGACGCGGTCGCCTCGGCGCACGAGCTTTTGTCCATTGAACTCTGCCATGTACCTGAGATACTTTTCCTGCTTTTTTTTTGTTTGCCGTAATGTCGGACACCCTGAAATCACACGGTATTATGGTCTGGTTTGTTGACAGTTCACATTTTTCTGTTTTACGCTTACTAATTTCGACTAATAAAAGTATTTGATTTAAAAAATATTAATATTTTATCATTTCAAATAAGTAAAATGGAAAATGTGAACTGTCGCCGAACCCATGCTACCTACGGTTCGGTGACAGTTCACATTTTTCCATTATACTTATACTACCGTCGATTAATAAAAAAATATGGTATTTTTTGCATGTAGACTATAAGTACTCATTATCACATGGCAAGGTGGCAGGTGTATTCCAATTCTGCAGCCGTACCACCTAAGTTTCAGTTCGGGATTTAGCAATGACAGACAGTAATATAAAACAATAATAGCTGTTGATCTCTATTCTCTATGGGCGGCACCATTTTGGGTCCGTATCCAAATTATTAACTTCAAATTGGCCGTTAAATGGTAACCAAATGCCATTTGAGGCTGTCGGATTTTCAAAGATTGTCTTAGATATTAAGCCTGCTGAGTTCTTACTTTGCTCAGTGTCATATTGTAACCGTGACAGTTGTATTTTTAAATATAGAAGATAAACTAGGGTACCCATCTCGGAAGAGGATTATCAAGTCTTAGTCTCTTTAAGGTTTCTGATCGTTTTTCACTTATTTTCTTCTTTTAATAGGTAAATACTGTATTCAGCCAGTGAGCTTTTACTGGTTAATGATGAGTTGTTTTAAGGACAAATTCACAGAGTAACTATGTAAGAAATATAACCTTACCTAACCTTCCTAAAGAACTGGTCCAATTTCTTAAACACGATTATAACACGTTTAATTTGTTATCAGGTTTCGACTCCCATATCTAGTGCAAATAGTGTTCTACAAATTACTATGCACAACAAATAAACGGTTATATACAAAAGTGAGTGTCCCAAGGCTGACCGGTGCTCGCGCCACTATCGTGAGGTAGAGTTGCTCCAGCCCTGGTTAGCGGGACAGTCCCGGAACTTTGTAGTCTATAATACACAAAAGTGAGTCTATAATACATCAGAATTTAATTTAATTAACATCTTCATGGTCTTTTTGACATTTATACGCATTAATTTAATAACATATACAAATTGAAACCAATAGCGATTTACGTTGGGAATGGCCAGTTAGATTGGAGGTTTAATTTTTCATGAATCCTAGAAATTTTGTCTTCGGTTTATGATGAAGGGGCGAAAACGATTTATTTTTATTTTGAAAAGGTGCAAACGAGCTGCAAATCTGTTTATTAATTATACATTTATTAGTTACATATAATGTAGGTATACGAGGATTTTTTTATATCAATTAGGGGACCTACCTTACCTGCGTGTCAAATAGTAATCATGTTTTTAATAGATTGGGAAATGACAAGAAGTTCGTTAATAACAAAATTAATTAGAGATTTCAATCTAAGTAAGTATTTATGTTAACAATAATGAACATTATTTTATCTAAAACGAAACTTTGATCTTACTCCGTCACTATATTGATTGAAAAGATACCTAATCTCAACCGCAAAGTATCTTATGAAACAATAAACAAACGTCATATTGTTCTATAAAGTTGCGATTACAGAAAGCATAATTGATTACGGGACTATACTTATAATTGTTTCATGTCCCGTAACATAACCTCTCGCATTACGATCGAAATGTACGCGTCATTCTAAAACATTCTTTATGATATGATACGGATAGGGTCCAGGTATGGGCTGTAAGGCCAGTTTTTGTACCACCAGCCTTGTAAGGGACTCGCTTTCCTTGCGTTGCTTGATTTATAAGCGCGTTCTTTGGGTTAAAAAATTACACGTTGATCGAATGAAGTGGAACGTTTAGATTTTAGGAACGTATTTTAGGTCTCAGGGTTAGCTGGGCCTTTTTTGTATTTATTTTTAACGGCTCTAGCTATTTTGAAAGTTTTGAGCATCTACATTTTTAGTTTTTTTTGTGTGGTTATGGTTTGGCTACTCGACTTTTAAAAAAGTTTGACATTTTAAAAGTAGATAGTGTTGAGAATATGTCTACCGACATATTGCATCAGTTCTAGGATCATGCCTTTTTCTAAAAAAAATTAGGAATAATTAGATTTTCTAAATCATTGATTTTACTAAGTAAAAGCTTATACCTACCTAAATATCAAGAATAAATTTATAGGTAAGTAAGACTAATATATTCACGCCACTTTAACCTTTTAAAAGGAGCGGGGTCATAAAAAGTGCTTCATAGAATCTGATCGGGACAATTTGTTAAACGGTCAGTTACAACATTATTTACTACGTTTTGAGGAAAGTATAATGTTTCTGAAAAAAAAAAGAGAAACACAATCCTTTTTGACCCGTCTTTATTTAATTAAATTGTATGTGGCAAATGTTAATTACATTCTTAGTCTATGTCCACTTACACATTCCGTAATTAGTCAAAAAAAAAACAGTTAAAAAAAATACACATATTATTATATATTTTTTAATCCTAATATAAATCGAAGGCGTGGCTGCATTAAGTTTTATAGCCTTAATCATATAGCATTAAGTTACTTATAGAAAAAAACTAAATAGTTAAGATTCTAATGAATATTTTTAAAGATCAAGGTTGCCCATAATTTACATGTGCATATACCTACCTGTATTGACATACCTAAGTAGGTATACAGGGTGAATTTTTCAAGTATGAGTGGATGGCTAAATCAGAAACTATGAGGAAAAGCGAAAAGTACTCAAAGGAGTCACAGGCCCGATTTTGATGAAAACTAAAACTGCATCTTTCGATTTTTGAAAAATCAATATTACTAGCCAGGAATCTAACACGTTGATTTTGGAAAAAGAAACAGACTGTATTATTACATCATTCGATAGTGTCGCTAGTGAGGATCGAATTCTGAGAAGAAATGACATACGAAAATGTTGGATTTTAACAAACTAGTGAAGATGACCGCGCTGGGGGGCTTTGTTGAGATAAATAAATTAGCATAATTTCGGATAAGGTTCAGGTAATGGAAGTATGAATGAAATTATAACTTTAAAATATGAATCAGTTTATTTTTTTAGAGAGCAGTGATAGCCTTACGGTTAAAGAGCCGGCCGAAAATCAGTGAAGCTCGGGTTCGAATCCTAGCATGTACCAATGAGTTTTTCAAAAACTTACGTACATATGTATCACTACCTCGACGGTGAAGGAAAACATCGTGAGGAAACCCGCAGGTCTCAGAATTAATTCTGAGAGATGTGTAAATAGACCCGGTCCGGCGATGGGCTCATCACCTATCACGTTTAGGGGTCCAATATATCTCGTGAAATTTTAATGTGGTAATGGAATATCTCTGCCTTCCCTCTCGGAGATAAAAGGCGTGAGTTTTTTTAATTTTTTTATCAGACTTGCACTTTTGAAGGTTTTCATTATATCGCCAAAATTTGGTAACACACCTCAGTTTATACAGATTAGCTGTTCCGCGCAGGCTGTGTTACTCAGGGATATTGTAGCATTCTATGGTGAAAAAGTTTTTGAAATCGGTAAATTTATTTTTGAGTTTATTCGTTACAAACATAGTTAAATACATAAATAAAAATCTTTCTATTTTATAATATTAGTGCAAAAGTGTAGACGTAGGTGGATATAATTGGGCAAAACTACATAAACTATCCAATAACATAAACTAGGCTCGACATAGGTATGTGGGCTAACTCTATCAAGTTTATTATACGCAATTAAAAAGTCAATCGAATGTAATAGTATCGTAATCGAACTCGTATGTATTTAAGGTCACGTCATCTGTCGAAATTGACCTTTATTAATCGAAAGGTGATTACGATTTTTTTTATCATTCCACTCATCTATGACCTTTGCTTGTTAAACTAAAATTTTGATAAAGTATTAAGTAGTTCTTTATTGCAGCACTATGTGACCGCAGATCTCAGAATTAATTCTGAGGCATGTGTAAATAGACCCGGTCCGGCGATGGGCTCACCACCTATCACGTTTAGGGGTCCCATGTATCTCGTGAAATGTGGGTATATCCAGTAATGGAATACCTCTGCTTACCCCCTCGGGGATGAAAGGCGTGAGATTATATATATATATATATATATATATATATGTGACCTTGTCATTGTTCTGCTTTTGTCTATGCCAATCAAGCATGATGATAGAAAATCAAACTTCTAATTTGAGTGACGACTTTCCTAAATATGCAAAATTAGTGACTTCCGCTCCGACTGAAGTTCGATGAATATTATATTATTATTCATAAAAAAATACTCAAGCCTCTTCCCCCTTAGGTGGCAGGCAGAGGTATTCCGTTTCTGGAAATACCCACTTATCCCCAAAAGCCTGTGGGTCTGTTACACAGGCCTCAGAATTAATTCTGGGACCTGCGGGTTTCCCCACGATGTTTTTCATTATAATTCATCTACGAATAAATATCTATATATATTTATCTATAATTAAGCAATTGAATAACTAGAGCAGTAATAACCTTGGGGTTAGTGAACCGACAAGGAACCGGCTCTCATACGTGAAGTTTCGCTTCAAATCCTGGTTGAGGTATATACCAATTTAAGAAACTCGACGGAGAACGAAAACATCGTGAGGAAACCAGTAGGTTCCAGAATTGATTCTTAGACATGTGTAACAGCGTACTGATGGACTCACCACCTGTCCCGTTTAAAAATATATCTCTGCTGACGCCCGAGGATAAAAATATGAAATAAATAAAAACTCTACTACTAAATCTAAACTAATATATTATAAAGGAAAGATTTGTATTTTTGTATGTTTGTTACGAATTAACTAAAAAACTGCTATACCGATTTTAAAAATTCTTTAACCGATTGAAATCTAGAATAAAATATAGCCTATGTTACTCAGAACATAGGCTATATTTTATTCCCGTATTCCCACGGGAACGGGAATTACGCGGGTGAAACCGCCAGTATTGTGTCTTTGTATTATAGCTTGAGAACTAAATGCATATTTTTTTATATAAATGTCTGTAATCTACGCAAGGCAAGATGAGAGCATGGCGAGAAAATAAGGTATAACTATACAGTATACACAAAGCCAGAGAAAATTCAATTACTGTTTTTACCTTCCCTATAGTTAGTAGTAAGTGTAGTACAATACCCCGTGATCTATTACAAAGTAATAACCAAATAACACGCCATTATTATAAACACCCATTTTGCATCTGCCCTTGCATCTATTACTGCTTTACTACTTAATCATATGAAATCTTAACCTCTGTTATGTCTAAATTAATACGCTTAGTTTACAAGCGGGCGTATTCACGGATATTCTATATTCGATATTCGACTCGGAATCGGAAAATCTGTCGAAAGGTTTCGAGGTGGGCTATTCACAGATGTCATATTTGATATAATGATACGACAGATTTCCCGACTCCGAGTCGAATATCGAATATCGCATCTCCGTAGATACGCTCGCACAACACCTAGACCCAATCAATAATCAAAATTTTATACAAAAATGCAAACCGACTTTAACAAACAGCACTAAAAACACTTTTTTTTTTTTTAATGATAAAAAAGGGGGCAAACGAGCAGACGGGTCACCTGATGGTAAGTGACGTCTATTCTCTGCATATTGGGGTTTTGTAGATTTTTTTTTCGATTCACACACGGTTATTTAGTCCCAAACTAGGCAGAGTCTACTATGGGTACTAAACAACGGATAGACATACTTAAATATACATATAAACATCCAGACACGAAGCCAACAGACTCACACAAATGTTGGCCCCGGGCGGGAATCGAACTCGCGATCTCCTACTCAGAAGATAGATTGACTTGGCAATCGCACTAAACAATCTAATTAAATATAATATGTATCACTTGTGAGATACATTGTGTTTTCACGCGATGGCCAAGTCATTCTGTTTATTTAAAACATAAAATATTTTTTTATATTGATATGGTCACTCTAAGATGTTGTTAGGTTAGCTAATTACGTAATAACTTAAGACAGAATGTCCCTTAGTAGGGACTGAATAAATTAACCGACTTGGTATTACATGGATCTCACAACTTTTTACGGTAGAAGAACTAACTGAGTTGCGATTGTTGCGAGACTTAGGTTTTTTACAAGTTTTATTTTTGATGTTATTTACTTAACATCCATTACCCACTGTTACTAAACTTATTACACTGTTTGCGAGTGATTTGGCATGTTCGTTGAGGAGTTACATTCTCCAGCTAAAGTTCTTCATCAGATTTTCACAAAACTTATATGGGATAAAATTTCGCAATCGGTTTAGATTTGGAAAAAAAAAACATACTCGATGAATTGACAACCTCCTCCTTTTTTTGAAGTCGGTTAAAAAGATATATTCTTACGCCTTGATCCCTGAGGATGGCAGACATTCCATTCCAGGAAATATCCATTTTTTGACCAGGATATTTTTAAGACACCTAAACGTAACAGAGGGTGAGCCTATCGCGGGACCAGGGCCCTGCAGGATTCCTCACATTTTGTCTTTACCGTCAAGCTAGTGATAAATATGAACAAAGTTGTTAAAAAACCGATAGGTCACCAGTATTCGAATTCGAGCCTCACAGTATAAGAAGCAGGCAACAACTCTTTGTAGTGATTGAGATCAAAAGCACACACTTTCTTTTAATAACTGTCTGCATGAAGCTATTGGCTTTGTAAATTAGCTTCTAATGAAAATAATGCCATTTTACAATATAATATATAATATAATCTCACGCCTTTTTTATCCCCGAGGGGGTAGGCAGAGGTATTCCATTACTGGATATACCCACATTTCACGAGATATATTGGACCGGGTCTGTTTACACATGTCTCGCGGGTTTCCTTACGATGTTTTCGTTCACCGTCGAGCTAGTGATAAATATGTACGTAAGTTTTTGAAAAACTCATTGGTACATGCCAGGATTCGAAATCGAGCCTCACTGATTTTCGGCCGGCTCTTTAACCGTCCGGGCTATCACTTCTGTTTTTACAAGTTACTAAACAATGATCATACAGCTATGTAATTATAATAAAGTAATTAGTTATGGTATAGCTCGGATGATTGGCGAAGTTTTGCAATAAGAAAGGTACCTAAACGAGTTTTAATTGCCCAACGTTATCTCATCAACTAGTGTATTACTTTGGCTTCGGTTGAATAACACTCTGAAGGATTTACGTAGATACCTGTACTAAGAAAAAAACCTTAATAATTTCAGAAATATTACAAATGTGAAAGTTTGACAGCTAAGCTAAATATTTTAGGCTATTTTTTAAATCGAAAGAGACCTAAATGTTAGCAAGTACCTACCTACAGCTACTAAAGTAATCGTAATAAATATAGCTAGACTAGCGGTTCTGCGTGGTTTCATACTCGTAGTTCCCGTTCCCGTGGGAATACGGGAATAAAATATAGCCTCTGTTACTCAGGGATATTCTAGGTTTCCATTGGCGAATTTTTGAATCATCGGTCCAGTAGTTTTTAAGTTTATTCGTAACAAACATACAAAAATCAAAAACACAAATATTTCCTTTTTATACAATATTAGTATAGATGGATAAAAAAGTTTTATTTTGAGAGAAATATTGCTCAATTAGCAGGAAAGCTTCATTAACCAAGTTTCGGCCGTGGTTTCGCTTGCTTTACCCAATAATGTAAACAGTCCGCTTACAAGTTGACAACCGATAATCCGATTTTCATGAGTTCCAGTGTTTGTTATTAATATTCACCGAGCTAATGCGATTATTGACGGGCGAAGCCGGGTGACATAGTTCTATGCTATATTTCAGATTCTTCAGTGTAATCTGTACTTAGAAAGGTAGCCAAGTCTGATAATTTTTCAGAAAAATATAAGAAAAAAATATATATAGGAAACTGAATTTAAATTTCTGTCTCCTTGTTTTTGTATGTAAACTAGCTTTTATCCGCGACTTCGCTCGCGCACATTTATTTCACCCCCTAGGGGGCGAATTTTGCAAAAACCGTTCTTAGTGGGTGCCTACACTGTAAAAGCTATCTTTGTGCAAAATTTTAAGTCTCTAGACCCAGCGGTTTAGGCTGTGCGTTGATACATCACCAATCAGTCAGTTAGTTTATCATTTTATATATAGATAAAAATATTAAACATTTTATAATGGGATTTCTCAGTATACAGTAAAGAGCACATGAAGCTTTACACTTGTAGTGCGAGTCTGACCTCTATTACGATTGTAATAAGAACGTAACGAAGTACAATATGTCAAGCTCTACGTGCTCTTGATTGTACAAGTTTAGGGTTCAACCTTAACCTTAAACAAAGGGCTATGTGCTATGACCATAGTGCAATGGCTGTTAAGTATAAATGTAAATGAATAAATGATGTTCTACCAACAAGGGGTGAACAAAAAACAAAATTGAAAATAATAATAATAAATTGTAGGACACAATTCACACACGGTTATTTAGTCCCAAACTAGGCAGGTCCTGTACTATGGGTACTAAACTACTGATAAACATACTTAAATAAATATTAAACGACCAGACACGGAGCCAACAGACATGCAGTTCATGCACACAAATGTTGGCCCCGAGCGGGTATCGAACCCTCGACCTCCGACTCAGAACGCAGGGTCACTACCAACTGAGCCAACAGGTCCGTCAAATTAGTTTTACTTATTATTCATCTATGAATGATCTTTGTAAAACATATACCTACTGTGATGCGATTCCTGTTTGCAACAAGTACTGCTTACCCTTATAATCAGAAGACAATTATGAACTTTAGTATCGTTAACAGCTCACGACTTTTGCCTACAGCATTACCTTATTAAAGTTTTATTGCACATCATTCGTTATTGTGAACATCATGCTTCTTGGAATAACTGTCTATTATTCTATACTAGCGACCCGCCCCGGCTTCCCCTGGGTGCAATGCTAACACTAAAACCTTCCTCTTGAATCACTCTATCTATTAAAAAAACCGCATCAAAATCCGTTGCGTATAGGGACATAGGGATATAAGGACAGAAAAAGCGACTTTGTTTTAAACTATTTAGTGAAGCGCTGACGAGCGCGAATTGCGTTATTTAATTAAGTATGTCTTTCATTTTGACCCCTTGAGAATTGAACATCCTCAAATCAGTAACTTTTTATGATCTGTTGAAGCGAAAATTTTTTATGGAAAATGTACTGAGTAGGTACTGTGTCGGCAACATTTTTATTAACATAGTTGCTTCATTTTTTATTGTTTTTAAATTTAAACAATTTATTTTGTTGTTAAATTTAAATCGAAATACATTTTCTACAGGCTGTTACGCTTCCGAAGCCAGGGAGCAAGTTAAAACCGTTGCGCCTAATTTGAGACTAAATAACTGTGTAAATTGTGTCCCACTATGGTATTAATATCTATATTTTTCATTGGAATTTTATTTTAGAAAGAAAAAAAATATCGTTTTATTTCACGTTAATGAATGAAAAATTTTAAAACAATAGCAATATAAAAATAGTTTATTTTTTATGGAATTGTGTCAAAAATCACCAACTAATATATATATATATATATATATATATATATATATATATATAATCTCACGCCTTTTTTTTATCCCCGAGGGGGTAGGCAGAGGTATTCCATTACTGGATATACCCACATTTCACGAGATACATTGGACCCCTAAACGTGATAGGTGGTGAGCCCATCGCCGGACCGGGTCTGTTTACACATGTCTCAGAGAATTAATTCTGAGACCTGCGGGTTTCCTCACGATGTTTTCCTTCACCGTCGAGCTAGTGATAATAATGTACGTAAGTTTTTGAAAAACTCATTGGTACATGCCAGGATTCGAACCCGAGCCTCACTGATTTTCGGCCGGCTCTTTAACCGTCCGGGCTATCACTGCTCAATCAATCACCAACTAACTCGTAACATAACGTTTTTCTAACCCCCTGTATAAGTGATTTTGCATAATAATTTTGTTGAATACTCGTAATTTAGCTTCAATATAGACAACTGCTACGGTACATACTCTAAAAACTGAAAATGTTTAAGAATTGAACATTTTGAAAAATGCAATTTTTGCTTTACGAATTTGAAGTTTTGGGCTACGTTTTAAGCTGCGACTTGACTTCTTATTCCCGAAGGAGTTAGCAGAGGTGTTACATTGCTGGAAGCACCTATATCCGCTTCGAATATTTATTCATATTATCTACCTATTACATATGCATTGATCAGCAATAATTTTGCCGATTGCAATCGAAACAAAACTGCTGTCTCATATGGCTAATTTTAGGTATGCAGGCGGACAGAATTACATAATGTTACGTTAATAACGCGTTTTCTTACTGTTAGAAATACTGAGTAGAATGTGCATTTAACATAATAACAGCTTGACGTATTTGTGGTAATTTAAAACATAAAAAATGTTTTTGTTAGAAAATGGTTTTTCCGTTATACGGTAAATTAAACATATTATGCTCGTTGACTAATGGTTTTTCATAGTTTTTATAACAAAACCGAAGAATCTTTATAATTTATGAGTTTGCGTCATTCCGATGGGTGCGCTAGAAATATACTTAAATTACATACATATCGCAAGGAAAAACATTACACAACATCTAGTGAAGTCGGGTAAACAGCTTCCTCAGCACGGGATTTCTATGCACTTACTATGCAATTTTAAATATGGATGCTTAGTCCATAATAAAGTTAATAATAATAATAATCTTTTTTGCTTTCTTGTTGTACAAAAAGTTTTTAATTAATTATTCAACAGTTCAAAAAGAACCCTGTAAGGGCACCGCATTATTCTACAAAGTTAGTTTGAGTTTATTAAAATCAATGGCATACTAAGTTATCTATACTTGTATATACTATAATATTACTAGCGACCCGCCCCGGCTTCGCACGGGTGCAATGCTGAATTTTCTTTGCTATAAACCATCCCTGGACCCACTCGAACCCACACAAAAAGTTTCATCGAAATCGGTCCGGCCGTTCTCGAGTTAAATCGCCAGGAAGGAAAACCCGACTTATTTTTATATAGTAGATAAAGAAGAAAGATTTGTATTTTTGTATGTTTGTTACGAATAAACTAAAAAACTACTGGACTGATTACAAAAGTTCTTATACCAATGGAAATCTAGAAGATTCCTGAGTAACATAGTTTATATTTTATCCAGGTATTCCTACGGGAATGGGAACTACGCGGGTGAAACCGCGCCGAACTGCTAGTGCTACTAATCCTACTAATATTATAGACGCGAAAGTTTGTGAGTATGGATGTATGGATGTTTGTTGCTCTTTCAAGCAAAAACCACTAAACGAATTTTGATGAAACTTTACAGTAATATAGTTTATGCAGCAGAATAACACACAAACGGGAACACACTGGAACAAATAAATAAAATAATCAAGAATCTCATGCATTTTATCCCCGGGGGGGTAGGTAGTGGACAACCGCTAGTTATTATTATACAGAAGACTAACTCTTCGCTAACGGTACTCGGGGCTGGGGGTTTTTGAAAAGTATTCATTCAAATTTTATAGAATAAGACTTCCATTCATCCTTGTTCCCGTTCCCGTGGCAATTTCTAATAACTCTTTCTCACCGTCTGCCTACATCGTATAAGAAACGTATACGGTACCTGTAAAATCTTAAGTTTCGGAGATATCTTGGTGAGAGACTCGGTACTTGGTAGTATTTTCCTTATACATATAGTTTTTGTACTTATACTTGTTTATTTTCCTAGAAACTACATTACATAAACACATTTCTGATGCGAAGGCACGCTTAGTATACATTGTTAGTGGAAGCATGTTGCTAGATGTTGATTGGTTTCATTCCCGAACTCCGAAATAATACTCTTCAACCAAATCACAGTTTCAGTTTCGATATCCCTTTGACGCGTCCGTATTGTTTGCCGTTCGCGTCCCCATCCCCTATATTATCTCCGGAGCTCAAGGGAAAGAGGTATCCAATATCAAATATCGTGATATTGATAGTCGGAGATCGCTGGCAGCTCACTCGCGTGCTGAGTCAGTTTTATTTATTTCGTTCGGTGTCTTTTACATGCCTTTTGCTACTTTATTACAGAATTCTGAAGTCGAACGTTTGGAATGGTTTTTAATATGCTGGCTTTTGTCATGGATCCGAATATACAATGGACCTACATTTATCTATAAATATTCAAGTAATAAAAGTGTAATTGGACGACGTCGATGATCAATAGAAGCCAAATATTTATTTTATCTGTATGTACATGACACTGTACATCACACAAAAGCTACTGCACCAAATTGGATGCGATTTTCACAGTAGTATTATTTGTTTAATTTAAAATCGAGTAGGTACATGTTTCATCTTTATACCCCGCCTATAAACCGAGTTATCTATAAATACAGGGTCAGTATGGGGACGAAGACGCGGCCTTCCACTAGTCTATAACTAAGAGTACAATACCTACAAATCTATAGCAGGAAATGTCCAGAACGCATGCTGTTAAAAATCGCTGCGTATAAAATTAATCGCAAGAAATGCACAGACCGTATATTAGTAGTACTAGTTCATTAGATTTTCTATGCTACTATAGTAAGTTGGCCGCACTCACGTGACATAAATACCGCCATGCCTAAGTAAGGCTGAAACACTAGGAAACATTTTCATTAACTCCCACAAACTAATTTAGCCGGTACAATGTGTTAATTTACTGAGAAAGAATCGTGATCGCGACTGTTATCGTATCGTGCGCACACGCAGCGTAACTTTCGGCCATGACAGCGATTAGCGTGTTTATAAAATGGCCGCTGATTAAAATATGGCGGGTGCTACCGTGATGTGTGTCGAATGCACACGTGTAAGTAGTGGCGCGGGCGCATTGGCTGTGTCCACGGTACGAATTACGTGTTGGATACGGTTGGTATACTCTCCGTGCTCCCCTAAGGTGCGGGCTACACCGCGAGCGAAGTTAACTTCGTTCAACTTGGCAATAGACTTGATAGGAAGGCAAAGTCACCTACCCAGATAGCAAAATACAATTGTTTGAGACTTTCAGCAAGTTTGAAACAAACTTGACGCAACAACTTATATCTATTAAAATTCCAGCAATATTGTCACAAACTTGCCTGGACAAAATTTGACGTAGCAATTTAAAGCAAAGAAAAAACAAGTTTTGCAGCAAGTTAGCATGCTATGTGGGTAGAGGGCAATGAAAAAAGCTATGCTCGTAGTTTCCCTGCCTGATCAAATTCAAAATGGGATAATCACGAGAACTAATGTAACCAACATCTTGACTTACTTGACTTATGATCCTAAGTCATCCCGCCACCCCTTTCGGTCTTGAGTTTCGCGCTTGATTTCACTCCAAGTCTTGTCGGTCTTCTTCGCTTCATCTAGCACCGCCAGGTTTGTTTGAGACAGCCCGCTTTCGCTTTCCTTGAGGGTTCCAATCCATGGTCGGGATTCCTTCGAAGCGTGTGGCCAATCCAGTTCCACTTGTGGCGCTTGATCTGCTGGAAAATAACCGAAATATCCCAAAGAATTGTTAAACTCAAATGGCAGTGAGCCAGAACATTCTGGATGGGCGACATGTAGGAATGGAACGGAAGCAGGTTGCATGAACTGGAACGGGAAGTGTGTGGCGGATGGCGGGAGTGAAAGAGAGAAGACTAATGGAACGTGAAAGATGGAAGTTGCGTGGAAAGTGTATAAAATTTAATAATAAATAAAGTGAAAATGCCGTGCCCTACTTTCTCTGGGAAATCCCTCTACACACATGGTGGACCG
This sequence comes from Ethmia dodecea, assembly GCA_963855545.1. Classification (NCBI taxonomy): domain Eukaryota; kingdom Metazoa; phylum Arthropoda; class Insecta; order Lepidoptera; family Depressariidae; genus Ethmia; species Ethmia dodecea. The sequence goes on from OY979444.1 coordinate 1,379,714, forward strand.
ATGACCTGGTGAAAGTCGGGTACATGCTGGATGCGGGAACCACAAGTCCGTTGATTGTAGCGATGCTTAGGGCCTATGTCAAGAAGTGGTCGTCTTTCGACTCATATGATGACGATGATGTAGGTAACTGCTGCGGCATCTTTCAATACCTACTTTAGTTTACACCGCGAGATACAGGGCTAAACTAACCTTATAAGCTATGTACTCCTTGAACTATGTAAGCTAGCTAGAAGGATATCGGTAGACGTAGGCAGTCGCGGGCAAGTTGGCTTTGTTTACCGGATTTATTACCTCATGCACGGCTGTGATTGATTGTAATCGGTTGTGTTCATGCTAGGGCCGGTAGAGAAAACGCGGATGACGTCGTTTTTGAAATATAGGTGACAGTTGAAGGTAGACAAATCTCTTGTCTACCGGCTTTGTGCTATCCCTGCAGAGTGTAGCGTCGCTCGCGGGTGTGGCCTGCGGTTTAGCGCCTGCGCTGACTTGCAACACGGCACCGGATCTTTTTGCGACGAATAGGATTATATCTTAAGTTTATGACAATAAAATTGAAATTTCAATGATTACCATACCGCAGATTTGTTCCTACAATAGTAGGTGTTCATTATATAATAAGAAACACAAAAAACGACTGTTATTAAAAGGCTTTTAAAATTGTTTAAAAACATTTCTCGCGAACTGGTGGAATCGTGTAAAAAATGTTGCTATCATCATAGCCACTACATACCTACACCTCGTATAGCTATTACATAGAAATACGTACGCTTTTCTTGTGATGTCATCTCCAACCCAGTGAAAATTTTAAACCATTTTACATTTATAAAGTAATCTCCAAAGAAATGAATTGACATATGTACTTACATTTCCCCGAAAAACATAACATTCTAAGTTGACATTGACAATAAAAAATTACATGAGTAACTACTAGAACCTGACGATGAACCCTGTAGGGTTGTCGTGGGTTGTGTGAGGAACTCCAAAAAACTCTTTTACAAGCACTTAATTATATTCGACACGGAATTCCGGAGAGTGCTCACAAACAAAAAAGTTGAGTACGACTCAAAGTAATGAGCACTTCGGTAAATGGAACATGAAAGCCTGAGCCCTTTCATACTTGCCTATTTAGCCCAATCCAAATTGAATCGGGAATAAAGTTGTAAACATTCGACTTTTATTTTTATGGCTTTTTATTTAATTTTCTGGTCGAGCAAAGATCTTTGATGCTCGACTTATAAAATAGCGAAGTTTTTTAAGGTGTTTTTTTATTTAGCTGTATTAAATAACAACATTATTAACCACACTGCCAATCACGGGATTGTTTACGAATTATTATTGTAAAACCGTGTCCGTGTATGTACCGAGTGTTGTCAAGGGTCTCTCCATTTATTACTATGTCTGTCTTCGACTATCCTCCAGGCACACGCCTGCTTGGCAATTTACGTTCTTTAGTTACAACAAATCGATACTTTAATAATAGTGCAATTTCACTCTTTTTTATATTAAATCTGCGAAACAGGTAGGTATATAGTACCGACTGAAATCTCCCATTGAAAGAACGAGAATGTGAGAACCCCCACATTTTCGTTTTTTTCTTTCTTGTGCCGGAAAAATACTCACAGACATTTCAATACCATGCCGCATTCGTGAACGCATTCGGTCTCTTCAATAAAAAAACCAAAATCAAATTAGAGGTGATGATGCAGCATCAGGTCAGTGTTACCATGTTCTTTCAATATCATTGAAGTTACAGTACCTATAACAAATTTCAAATCGATCAGACCTGTCGAAGTTGTCCTTAACTAGAAAAGAGATGATGATCTTCAAACGGATGAACAGATTTTCTTGAATCATAGCTAAGATCACTCTCGATAAAGACAGCATGTGAAAAAAAGTAATAAAAATTTCTTCAGCAGCTTGAGAGCTACGATGCTACAAACAGACACAAAGATACACACGTCAAAATTATAACACCCATCTATTTGCGTCGGGGTTAAAAAGTATATAAAAACGTGTATCTTATGTTTACAAAAACTGTCGAAGTGCAAGCGCAGACTGGCCGCTTTAGATGATTAAAAGCTCTATGTAAGAAAGAACGAGTGAATGAATGTAATGCGCTGAATGAGCAGTTTGTTCGCTGGCACCTTGCCACGCCAGTGCAACAAGTGGCCTCCGCGGCTCATTCTTATTTCGTGCCAGTTGCAAGTTCAGGGTTAACGGTTATTTTAGGAGGCGTTCAAATATGGAATGTTTACGTTTTGATCGGCGTTTTCGTGCTTGTTGATTTGTTTCATAGTAATCATTTATTATTTTATTTTCTATTACAAACCGACAGATGTAGAGCTGCATGACTGTGCAGAATAAAATGCTGTCAGTGACATAATTTATCAATAATTCTTTATTTTTCAATAAAAGAAAGAATTAGGTACCTACCAGAATTTTCTTGTGGTTTCTCGTTGTGGGGTCGGCACAGTATACCATCTACTTCCATAATTTATCCCTATCAACCGTGATATCTACATTTACTGCATTCTTGCACATATCACCCTTTACTATCAATCACAATCTATTCATCTTTTCTTTGGTCTTCCCCTCTTTTTATAACCTACATTACTCGGATTCATGACTTCGATGTTCATTACCGCAAATGTTACTGAAGCGAATGTTTGTGATCACGATGCACGTTACAGCTAAAGTATGCGGTAGCGCATGCGCCTTCCAACGATTCTGATGGCGATGTAGTTTCATTTACTTCCTTCAATGTTACTATGCGTCGGTACCACGACAAACTAATACCTACCTGTCTATTTCTCCATCACGGGTGCTTCTTTCTGGCTTCCTAATTTTATCAATTCTAGTAATTCCACACATCCATCTCAACGTTCTCCTCTCAGCTGGATGTAAGTAGTCTTCTTTCATCCTCCCTTTTATCAGTTTTTTTATTTTCTTTCCTTACATGATGACAGGTCTTACCACAACACAGAAACAAAATGTTTACTAATAAAACAAAAACTTGTCAGTAGCTTTTGTTTGTATTATATTTTCTTATAATTACTTTTATTGTTTTTTATGCACCAGAGAACGCGAATCAATTAACGGACTCTATGTTATGGAATAATCGAATAACAATAATTTCATTTGTAGCTAATATCATAGTTCCTAAAACTAAAAAAAATATGGCGACGCAAAAAAATGTGTGGACTGATAAAGTTAAAATCTATAATATGCTTATTAAAAATGTATATAGCAAAAACTCGAAATGCCTCGACCGATTGATATAAAACATTGTGTGGGTTGGAGTGAATCCTGGTTTGTTTAGATTCACAATTGGACCCGGTAGGTGGCGCTGCGTTCTTGTAGGTAGGTTTATATTATAGCTGAGCCGACAACGTCTGTCGGCTCAGCTATAATATAAAAAATATATAAAAATCTCACGCCTTTTTTATCCCCGAGGGGGTAGGCAGAGGTATTCCATTACTGGATATACCCACCTTTCACGAGAATATTTGACCCCTAAACGTGAGAGGCGGTGAGCCCATCGCCGGACCGGGTCTATTAACACATATCGCACATGTCTCAGAATTAATTCTGAGATTCTAATTTTCCTTCACCGTCGAGCTAGTGATAAATATGTACGTAAGTTTTTGAAATACTGGGATTCGAACCCGAGCCTCACTGATTTTCGGCCGGCTCTTTAACCGTTCGGGCTATCACTGCTCTTCAGCTCTTCTCTTCGGCTCAGCTAGTATACTGATAAAGTGAACCATGAAATCACAAAAATTTGCAGCAAACTAACGACACAAAAAAACAACAATATGAAACAGTTTTTACTGCTTAATTGCGCCATGTTAGTCATTCAGGATAACATTTAAAAAACAAATATGTATGTTGTACCTAGTTGTTAGGCACGGATTTGTACATACATTTTATATCAGTAAGTACTTAATACTGGTACACTTTCTCAATCATTAACAAAACAAGTAGGTACCTACGTCAACAACTGTTCGATATCGACTTTTTGATCAGATAAAATAGTTAGTGTAAACAATAACAGATTTCATATAAGTGTAAATGTGTATCTACTTAGTTTAAAGTTTTTTAAATCCCCGACGCAAACAAAAGGTTTCTAAGTGTAACGTGTGAATCTATGGGTCCGTCTGTGGTATAGTAGCTTCCCGACGAATGAACCGATTTAAATTTCTTGTTGGAAGCTTATTTTAGTGTGTTCTTTGCTATGGTTAAAAAATCGGTTAAGATTCATAAAATACAACATGTAACAGAATAAACGAAATTCCTGAAATTAGTTTCTTTAGTATCGACTACTTTATTCGATTTCAGCTATTTTTAATATGTGTTAAATTTTTCAAAAAAATGAATTATCATAGCTGAATTTAGTGCTTTCCATGGAAATCGTGCTATTATTAATCGATATTTCCGAAAATTGGTTAGACACTGCTAAAGTTCGATTGCATCATATTTTTTTTGTATTAATATACTAATTAGGGTGTATGAGGAATTGCGCTTTTTCTGTTACGCGTTGTATAGGTAGGTACTTAAGTCTCTTAAAACTGTTATCGGTTCCACCTTTACTTTCTACTTTAACTAATAATCCATCTGACTGCAGCCGAGATTAAAGATGAAGACTACTGATGAAATTATTTTCATTAATCAAAACAATACGGTCTACATACCTAAGTATAAATAAACTAGATGTTTGTTTGAATATCAGCGAAACCAATCTAGAAACTATTAAAGGTGCAACACTCACGGAAGCAGCTCGACAAAATGGCGGCGTGCCAAAAATTTACCTACGTCTCAGCTCTATGACAACTCATAAAAACATCTATGTCAATGGACTACAGCACATATTGGGTTAGGTCAGACTCGCACTAGTTGTAGATGTATGAGTAGTCGCCGATTGTTTTCGAAATGACAACGAACTCTTTGGCAAACTGCCAAGTGGTACGAAAATAAACTGTTTTCAAGATATTTTGATGTAATACAACTATTATCTAAGACCAGCATTCCGTTGAGATCTATAGGAATTTTCCTTATATGTGCAACTAAGTAAACTAATTTTATTGGATTTGTAGGAATATAGGACATACATTATTTGTATTACTTAATAGGACTCACTTAATGTTTCCAAGTCTATACATAAGTACGTGGTCTGATTGAAATTAAGTATTTGCAGAAGGGTAGTAAATTTACCAAACATCTTTTTAATATCATGTTGAAGATTATCGAATCCTTGAATTACTAATTCAGTGAAAAACTTTGACTATCAAGAGCTACTAAATATTGAATAACAAGCGACTTTCATAATCTTTACCATCGTTATTTATGTAGAAGCTTCTGAATTTGTAGGCGTAAGATAACATTAGCTATTATCTAGTAAAAATGTTACCTGACCCAGGTTTTATAAAAGTAGTTAATAAGAGTTCCGTTTTTATAGTAGCATCACCAAAATGAATTAAATGGGTACCTAAAATCTTGTTCCCTAATTTTAATTAATTTTAATTTTATATTCGTCTTTAAATCGATCGTCTTAATTACAATAAATTTGATTCTTAGTAGACGATTTAATTAGAGTCTAATATTCTTTAATAGGTAGGTACTTAATTTGTCAATTTATATCTTACATGACTTTATAAACTGACCCTAACAACAAAAAGGAAATAAAAGTTTAACCTATTACGATAAAACGCAGCTATTAGTAGCGTAATTAATATGTTTTATCTTAATTATTAAAAAATGATTACATTTGAAATCGAATTTTCTTATCTCCGGTTTGATAAATTCGTATACATTAGCATAGGTATTAAAGAGACACTTTAGGTGTGTTTGCGCTTAATTCTGAAGTCTTAATAATTTATGAAGTCTGTGCAAAGTTGTAGATTCTGGCAAATATGTTAGTCGAAACTCGAAACCACTTTAAAAGCAATTAGCACTCAGTCGTTTCACACCTCGCATAGGTGTACAAATGAATATTAATCAGAAATATTAGTAGGTGATAGATGTTCACGCCTTTTCATCGAGTAGGTTAGCTGAGGTATTCCATTCCAAGTACCCAGTGTTCTGACCAATATATTCGGATATACGGCGTGATATCGATATCTAAATCAAATATTTCGTGTACAAAATTGAAAACTAGAATTCATTTATTGATGGTCACTAGTTATCTCCTCCTACTCCCTGGCTGCGAAAAAGAAGCATATTTTTCAATCAACCATAAAATGAATATACCTAAGTATGCTCAAGGCTTTATCCCCGAAGGAGTCGGCAGAGGTATTCATTCCTGGAGAAACACTTTCCACCAGTTCAGAGGTAGTGAGCCCATAGAGTTGTTACTGAAGTCTCTGAATCAACTCTGGCACCTAGTGGTTTCCTTACGAAGTTTTTCTTCACCATCGCGCTAGTGAGACGTCGCGTCGTTCAAGAGTATACCTAGGTATAATATAGAACACTAAAGAGTAAAAAACCGACTTCAACGAATAATACTAAAAAAATACAGTCGAATTGAAAACCTCTTCCTTTTTTGAAGTCCGTTAAAAAAAGGATTATCGAAATCGTTTGGCGTGATATTGAGTTATTCGTCCATTTGTCGCGCACATACTTATGCAAATTTAAGACTTATATGGTTTTCTCATGGATGCCGTTATCAAAACTGGACGAAATTAGAATGGGACCAATCTGGAAGCACCAGCTTTCAATAAAAAAAAATAACATCCAAATCAGTTCAGCCAGTCGAAAGTTCTAAGGCAACAAACATAAAAAAAACAAATGCATTTGAATTGATAGCCTCCTCCTGTTTGAAGTCGGTTGAAAAGTATTACATAGTTGCCCCGATCCCCCATTGGAAGGGTATGTAGGCCACTTGTTGCAATGGCAACATGACCTTGACACGATAACTGGGGCAGTGGGCCCGAAAGCCACCTGTTGCTTTCAAGATGCCGGGGGAAGCAATGAATATGTTTTGGACGAGAATGATGTATTGACTAGACATAATTTTGGCCAAGACTAAGACGGAAAATGTTAGAAAGAGGAGTTTGCATAAGCTAATAACAATGATATATCGAAGTAGAACTATTTGCATTGGAATTTAGTTAATCGAAAACTTGATACGAGAGAATGTAAGTGTAGAAATGTCATGAAAAATTGATTAATCAACGTCAGGCATGCACGCAGTATTTCAACTTTAATTTACAGCACGATATAAGGTGTTGCTAAAATAGTAGGCTTTGACAGTAAAGGAAACTGTTTCAGAAGTACCTCATATATCACTGCCTAGAATCGAATTACAAATTTAAGTTCCAGTTCTGTAATGGCAACCCCAACTAAAATAGACTAATATTGTGTAAGATTTATGTTTTACCTGCTGGTAACATAGCAGATTAAAAGTGATAAGAATGTCTGTTAGTGTCTGCACCTTTGTGTTTTCACAATATTTTAGTGCAACCCAAAATACTAGCCCAACAAAAAATACAGTTCACAACACCAAAAGACTATGAGTTCTGTTACGTTACCTTTTTAAAACCCCATCAAATCCCTAAGGGTAGCGGAAGTCAATCCATCTCGGGCAATAAATCAAAGATCATCGACTCTAAGACGTAATTATTACTTCTTCTTCTATACTATAAAGAGGAAAGATTTGTACTATTGTATTTTTGTATGTTTGTTACGAATAAACTCAAAAACTACTACACGGATTTCAAAAATACTTTCACCTATTCAAAGCTACACTATCCCTGAGTAACAATGGCTATATTTTATCCCCGTATTACCACGGGAACGGGAACTACTCGGGTAAAACCGCGCAGAACCGCTAGTTAGAAATAAAAAGCTTGTCTCAGCAAGGTCGGGCGGGTGTCAGTGTGTCGGGTCAGGCTCAGACTTGTTGCGTCGAGCGAAAGTAGGAATATGCGGACTAGTTTCGATTTCGTTGACTTTGGCCGTTTGATTGGATTATGGAAATGTTGTAATGTTTTTCTTGTTCCGCCATCGTGAATTGATTGGTTCTGCGTTTAGATTGGAATTGGGTAATAAATGAATTATTTATTTGTTTTCCTTTGACACCTTGGGTCTTTAAATCAACCTTAACGACTTTGTGATCTTCGCCGTCGTGGCCTGTTCTTTTGCTTTAAGCTAGTTATCTTTAAGGTTTCAATTTTTTTTCAATTCAATTTATCAACCCTTACTACTTCGGCCTCTCCTAAATTGACGGCATTTACTTTCATGTTATTATGCCATACTGTAAGTACATAATTTTGCACATATGACTAACCCTCCGTGTTATCTCTGTGTACTTTTTGCTTACTGGTGCTTTGCTACTACACGTATTTTAATATGATTATCTCAAGTATTATTCTTGAAATGTCTTATCAGGACCGCCTTTTATCAATAACATAATCATTTATGAATGGACTTTGCAACTACTCGCGTTGCGGTAGGCTATTTTATAGGTCTTATCGGTGACAGAAGTATTTTATTTCTGGTCCCCTAAACGTGAAATAGCAGGACCATGCTCGTATGATTACACTATTTTTGTCACCTGAATGTTTTATCAAATGTATCGACCTAGTGAATAGGTGTGTACGTAAGTTTTTGAAACTGCCCTGTATTGGTATCGAACCTCATGCAGAGCTGGACTCACTTACAAAAGGGCTATCAGCTAATTAACTATAGATCGATATTGCCACTCCATTTCCCAACACTGAAGCTTGCACTTTATCACTATAATCTCACATAGATAACAGTCTCATTTGTCCACAGGGCGTCGTGTGTACCAGTGGTAGACCAGCATGTAGTTAGTGCACGGTGGCAACAAAATATAGTGCGCAAACAGAAAATATGGCGGATTTAATTGACGACGCGAACGTCGACGACGACGTCGGGTACGAGTACGACACTACTAAGATACCAGAGATCGTTACGCCAGATGAGATGAACGAGAGCGGGTATCAGGAGGGTTCTGAACAGAGCTACGGGGAGAGGAGGGATTCTAAGGAGGGCTTTGGTGGGGAAGGCGACTCGGATAGTGGGGTTGACGGGGTGGATGGAGCTGATGCGGTGAGCAGCGGATGCAGCACAGCGGACGACTGCCCAGTGGTGTCGATCAATGATGTCGTCGCGTACTACGACGATCTGCGCCCGCGCCGGCGGTATGTGCCGCAACTCAACTTCTACAGCGTGGACATCGAGAGGATGGCCATGGATGCTGTTGCTCAGGTGAGTGTTTTATAGCTGATAGACTGTTTGTTTTTTTTTAGATTTAAATTTACAGGGATTAACGACTTTATTATGAAAGTGTTTAAAGTTAGACACTGTATAAGACACCTTCGTCCCATTTCGTAGCTAGATTTCGTAGCCAGCTTCGAGATGAGACTGTTCTTTTCCCATTTCGAAGCCAGCTACGAGTTGGGATTGTTTTAGTATCATTTCGTAGCTGGCTTCGAAATGGGAAAAAAAATAGTCCCATCTCGAAGCCGGCTTCGAAATGGGAGGAAAACAGTCCCATCTCGAAGCCAGCTTCGAGGTGGGAAAGGAACAGTCCCATCTCGAAGCTGGCTACCAATAGGACAATAATATGTCTATAAAAATAAGATTTTTTTAACAGTAATTACCTACTCCTTTGAGAAAACATTATATCAAACACAATATTTAAGTTTAGAATAATTTAAAATCAGAATTGCACTGCCAGAAAATAACATTACACAATTTATTAGTAAAATGAACCCACTTGGGATAATTTATCTAATGTTTATGAAATTACCGAATTATATTTAATTGTAACATCTCCAATTTTAGGAAGAAAAAAGGTGTTTTGTTTATTTTCCCCAATAAATAAAATAAATAATAAATTAACGTTTTAACTCGTTATTACACTGTTTTGTTACACTGGTGTAAATACAAATAAATAATAAAGTACCTACATATAACAAAACAGTGTGACTAACGGGTCAGAACGGTAAATATTAAAACTAAATTCGTAATAACAAATTTATGTTCTTTTATTAAAATAACTGAACTAAAAGAATATCGGCAGCTTTGGTACCCACTGAAATAGACACCCACGGGGTATCACACTATGCTTGTTTTATTGACTCATAACAAGTCGAAATTTTCCATATTTTTTAATTATTCTAGCAGTTGAAAATATTAAGTCAAATAAAACAGAAATATCATAGAAACACGAATCGATCGATTGGGAACTCTATTAATACCAAAGAGATTAAGATATAATATAAGGCATAGAGGGGACAAAGCGAGGATTATTTGAAGCTTAAAGTTATTCCAAGTGGAATAAGTCTAGTACAATTTCGACCGAATGACAGCTCGCGTTCATACTAACTGACATGACAAGGACATGACGCTTGAGCGTCAAAGTTTTGAATGAAAATATTCCCAATGCCCCCTCTATGCTATTAAATTTTAATGTCTTTGATTAATACAAAAACTTTTTTGTTGTTGTGGTAAAATTGAACGTCGTGTCATCACGTCAACCATGTCATTCACTAGGGATGGCCAAGTGAAAAAATAAACTGATATTTATCGTATCGACATTTCTAAATACTATAGATAAAAATCGAGTGAAAAATATCGATACATCGTCAGTTTTTACATTATTATTAATACATATTCCCAAATTCGTAAAAAAGGACGATGAAAATAGTATTTTTTTAAAAATGCTTGAGTCTAAACAAGTATCTAGTACCTATAGACCAGGGTAGAAGCCTTTAAAAATAATAAAAAGTGAAAAAAAATAGTAGTATGATGAAACCCATTATAAAAGGAGAGGAATATTTATTTTTCCTTTCATTTTTATAATATTCCTATCCTTTTCTAATGGGTTTCATCCTACTACTATTTTTTTTGGTTTTAAAAAGTATCGAGCCTGGTCTACTAACATGAAATGAAACACGAAACCAGAATTGCGTTAAAAATATATTAAAATTGATACGAATTCGATACTGTACAATAAATGTCGATATATCGCCATTAAAAATATCGACGATATATATAATATGCTAATTATGTATTTGGAAAAATATCGATATTTTAATATAGGTATCGATATTTTTTGCCCAAGCCACCATTTACTGCCACTATGTGGCATAGAGTAACTTATATGGCATGTGGTAGGCAGTGCTATTTTCTAACAAAGAGGTTGGAAGAAAATCATTTTCTTTCCTAAAGAAACTTTTTCTTTACACGTCTTTGGTACCTAAAATCTCATAATATCCTACAAAATACACTAGGTAACGAATAACTTTTAAACCTCAACTTATAAAAATGTGGTATGATTACATATTATCTTAGTATGTCCAAGAACTATCGATTTTACACGGTTTCGTATTCCGTGGGCAGGTGTAAGTGGGGTACCCAAAACACATGGAGTTTTGCCATTGTTCTTTAACGAAGTCTTCTTCTTACATATAAAATTAAAAAACAAAGGCCCCAATTCAAAAAACCTTATCTAAAAAACAAACAGACATATTAATTCAATACAATGCCCAGTTGTAACTGTGCCGTTTTTCAAATCCTCCAATGCTGTGTTTATGGATTCGTCGATTTCTTCATATGATTTTATTTTATTTTTATTCATAAACTTTGAATTGATATCAGCGTTAGTAATATCATGAAATGCTGATTCATCCTCAAATATCTTCAAAATTTCTGGTTTTGGATGTTTTCGACCAACAAACCGATTGATTCTTGAATGCCAGCCTTCTATGTTATTATTCGTTCTAAAAACTTCTCCTTCGCAGCACCAAACCTCAATAAATTCATTATTTTTCAACCATTGTTTATAAAAATATATATTAAATTTGTTTAACGGTAGTGAGTCTTTTGTTCGGGATAGTACCTATATACTGAAATCCTTCGTAAATTTTGTTTAATGGTAATAAGGCCAACGAAACGCACCGTGCTACATGTCTTCGCAATACTCGAGATGTTAGTCTAAGTTCACGTGCTTTATTCCATAAGCTTTTATTGAAATGATACCAACAACCTTTTACGACTATACCTGGGAAAATAATAGGAAAAGCTTTCATTGCAGATTTTTCGAAATCAAGGGTTATTTTGCTTGGATTCCAATTTGGAATCTGGGATTTTATTAAACGCAGTAATATTTTATATGTTTCAAGGTCGTTTTCATGCAAGAATGCATAAAAGAGTGGTGTCATGCATCTTGCTTCTTCGTTGTATCCGTGTATGGTGTATATTTGCTCAAATGGCACGGGACAAGATTTGAAGGTTCCATCCGCAAAAAAATGTTTAAATTTTAATATGTGGGTCTTCAAATCCGATTTAGCAAAAACTATTATTCTTTTTCCTTCGCAGCAGTAGTCGGCGAGCAAAAAATCTTTGAATTGTCTGGGAATTTCACATTCTTCTGGCCTATTGCATTTTAATTTTGTGACTTCTAAGTTTTTATTTCTTTGACGATATGTTGCCGATTTAACACTATTAAACTCTGGAATTTGCTGGAGAAAATGAATATTATTTTTCTGTAGTTTACACACCATTTCAGTGTATTGTTTCTGAATAGGTGTGTAATTGTTAACACATTTTTCTTTAAAATTGGCAATCTCTTTCATTAAAACATGTTTCGCTAAATTAGGCGTACAAGTAATCACGTGATCCTTATTTTGATCTATATTTTTCCGATCCTTATCCAGCGTCATGTTTCCTTTGCATCCGGGAGTACTAGCACAGATCCACAAAGATTGGCCGTTCTTGTAAATTTTTCTTTTATAATATTTTCGACCATTTACTAACAATGATTCTCCACCTCTTGTCGAAGGTATAAATTCAATTCTATTAGAGTTATTTTCCAATGCGTTTGATGCAGACGCCTCGCAATATTTAGGTGAATAATGCATTTTCAATTTTCTACTTCCACAAATCAAACACTATATTCGTTTATGCATTGAAACTGCATTCATGGCACTTCTGATGATATGACAATAATAGCGTTGACATTGACTAAAAGAAAATAAAACATCAATGAAGTACCTAGCCAAAGACGTATCATATTTGGTAGCCAGCTTCGAGATGGGACTGTTCCTTTCCCACCTCGAAGCTGGCTTCGAGATGGGACTGTTTTCCTCCCATTTCGAAGCCGGCTTCGAGATGGGACTATTTTTTTCCCATTTCGAAGCCAGCTACGAAATGATACTAAAACAATCCCAACTCGTAGCTGGCTTCGAAATGGGAAAAGAACAGTCTCATCTCGAAGCTGGCTACGAAATCTAGCTACGAAATGGGACGAAGGGTATAAGACAGATGTTGACAAGCAGGTGACAAAAACTGTTTAAAACAGATGCTCCCAAGAAAGTGACAGTATCGGTTTTAGATAATGTTTAACTTAAAACAGCGTTGTTTAGTGAAGCCGTTAGGGTCGCGCCACATCTGCGGAACGTAGTGTTCGGTGAACAACATAATATTATGTGTCGCGACCCTTATTGTTTTTGACGTAGATATGATTTACTTTAGATACTAGTGCAAGCTATACCTAAAGTGAAATATTGTTGTCAATTCAGAACGTTTGTTCTATGATAGGTTGTGGAGTATGTCGATATGAAGTCGATGTAGAGTTCATGAGAAGATGCGCGGTGTGAACGTTCTTTATTATTTATTTTTATGTACTTAAATGTCATGTTATATTTTATAACCTAAAAATATTTGTTAGACCAACTCACTTAACTTTAACGGAAAATTGTATGTAGTGTAGGTAGTTATTTTTTGTAAAGTAAGGAGCGCAATGCGCCAACAAACTGTTATTTACAGTTTGGCGCAAATATTGTTTGTAAAACCCATAAAAATATGCTAATAAACGTTTTTTTTATTATTATTATAATTAGAGCAGTGACAGCCTTTACGGTTAAAGAGCCGGCCGAAAATCAGTGAGGCTCGGGTTCGAATACTGGCATGTACCAATGAGTTTTTCAAAAACTTACGTACATATTTATCACTAGCTCGACGGTGAAGGAAAACATCGTTAGGAAACCCGCAGGTCTCAGAATTAATTCTGAGACATGTGTAAATAGACCCGGTCCGACGATGGGCTCACCACCTATCACGTTTAGGGGTCCAATATATCTGTGGGGTAGGTAGGGGTCAATATAGCGAGAGATATTTTTTTATTTTTATTATTATTATTTCTTTTTTCTAGTTACGTCTATATTTTGCTTGAAGGATAATCCGCAAATGGAATGATCGATTCGTAAACAAAACTCTAGATTTATACGGCAAAATCTAGCTTATTCCGCTGACTAAATCTATTTAAGAATCCACGGTTCGTTCAATTGACTCCACATTTTGCGGCGATACTTTTCTACAATAGACATCTAGGATTTCTTTCTATAAATAATGCAGTTTGCTCGGAGCTGGAACTGATAAAATGTCCTTTCAAGAATTCTCTTTTCCGTATAGATGCCATATTTTTATTTCATAAATAGAGTAAAACTGTGCTGTTTCCGCTAAACATCGTTAACTGTACTTAAGGGGGCTTCACACAATCCGACCGAGGCATGCCTCGTGTGGATTTGCCTTTAGATTTTCAAGTTCGAAAATAGGTGATGATAATTTGTTTTATTTAATGAGAATACTAGACAAGTAATAACAAATTTCCATCAATACAAACGACTTTTTAGGGTTCCGTACCTCAAAAGGAAAAAACCGAACCCTTATAGGATCACTTTGTTGTCCGTCTGTCCGTCCGTCCGTCCGTCTGTCAAGACCCTTTTTCTCAGGAACGCGTGGAGGTATGAAGCTGAAATTTATATCAATTACTCAGGTCTACTGTCCCTTGAAGCTGTGAAAAAATCAAACTTCTAAGCCAACGCAATCAAAAGATACAGCCGTTTATGCCGCAAATTTTCGACACTTGCAAGGGAATCAAAACCTACAGGGTGAACTCAGAATCTTGAAATTTGGTACGAAGCAACGTCTTATAGCATAGATAAAGAAAAAATTACGAAAACCATAAATTTGCAAGGTTGTACGGAACCCTCGGTGCGCGAGTCCGACTCGCACTTGGCCGGTTTTATTTGCATAAGTGCCTGATTTTCTCTTTTTTTAAATTGTTCTTAAAATTACGGGAATAATTTAGTTGATGAATGATCCTGCCTTTTGAATGAAAGGTCGCAGGTGCGATTCCCAACCGGAGCCATTAGCTCTAACATGAACATGGTTGTAAGTTTCATAAAATTCAACATTAAAAATTCATTTATTTCAGTAGGTATACAAAATACACTTTGAACCGTCAATAACAATGCACACTAAACTCGTCATATTCATGTGTTGTATGTTTATCAATGTGTAAAAATGTATGCAGCAAATAAAATCGATATCCACATAAAGTAACCTTTTGACTATTGGGCACCATTTGACTTTGCTATTTATTCGCGAGGCATATTTAACGTAGTCTGGATACGCCTTTAGTTTTACATATGTTTATACATAGATTTAGTATACTTAGATTGGCAATGCGAAAGAGAAAGAAAATAGGTACCCGTGTGTTAGAGCGAGATAGCGAGCGGTAGATAGACGAGACCATTTTCGTAAACGTTACGGGGCTATACCGGGCCGACGTCAGTTGTGAACGAAACAAATCTCGCTTATTTTAATTAATCTCGCGTATTAAAAGAGTAAGTTTGATGTTTAATAGACGTAAACAGCTATGGTTACGTGTGCAGTACCGGTTGTAATTCATCTAGGAAAGAAAATCTACAGAATTAGTCATTTTACATGTGAGTGCGATTGAAAGATTTAATTCTCTAAATTCAATGATTATAGAAAACTGAAAAACAAATCGTGCACAAATAGATAGGTAATAACATTGCTTTTTATTATATAAATGTTCTGAATGTATAAGAATTGATTTAAGCGAAAAATAAAATACGTGAATTTCTTGTATTTCTAACCTCAATTTTATAGTGATTGTCGTAATATCGATTAACCACATTTCGATAACGTGACTGCCAAAGGTATTAACTACACAATATACCACACACCCATTTGTTATCGAGAGCTACAAGTTTAGGGAGCGCACTATTTGTCTTGCACACATCCACGTTACACGCACAGAAGTGTCAATTTTCTAGGTCTCGCCGTACTGGCTCTATTGCCAATCTTTAAGGTTAGTATACTAAATCTATGTGTTTATACGTATGTATCTACAGTATAACAGAACATTCAGTTGATTATGTGGTTTAGAGGAAGCTGTCCCTCACGCAGAAGTTGTTCCGAGAAATTTAATTATATAGTAGTTTGTATAATTTTGCAACTTAAAATGAATGTCGCCATTTTCTTTGTACATGTCAAAGTAAAAACTCGTTTTTAGTTTTTCCTAAACTGCTTAGGCCCTAGTATATTTTATTGGGTCCCTAAATGTGACAGGTGGTCTATCGCCGGACCGGCATGCTGTTACATGAACTGGTGATAAATATACCTACCTACGTAAGCTTTTTAAAAACTCTAAAAAAATAAAATAAAAAGCGGAATAAAAAGTTTCCTTCTTTCTTTCTTTCTTCATTGGTACCTAAGAGTATTTCAACCAGAGCCTCATGAGAGGCGGGCTCAGTAACAGGGTTATCAAAATAATATTGAAATCCAAAAGATAGATATTATTACAATATAATGAGGTGTCATATTATTAAACCTTATTTTCCAAAATACGATAACTAGTTCAGGAGCTATAAGGGAAGAGATGAAAATACCTATAAAATGCTATCACTTCTTAAATCATTACCTTTGTAGCGACACTACATAGAACGCGCCAATAGACGGCCGAGTTCTAAACCGCGCTATCGGAGTTTTCTAATGAGTTTGTATAAATACAACTGTCCCACATCAACCGTTGGACCGCGGTCCCCAGGCACGATCACCTCGCCTAAAGGAAGATCTTCCCTTTTCACGATGGAGGAGCATTCCACCTCCGCTCCTCCAATACCTTCTTTTGGCTTTACCGTAGTAGTACCTCAAGTTCAAATTTTAACATCGCAAGCGGAGCCACAGTGAAGATTTTATAGATTCACTTATTGGTCAATACCGCATTGCATTAGCTTTTAACGGCAGCCGGTAATTAATCTTTCACAATTTAACTGAATTGCATCCTTGAAATTAGGTAGCTGTGCCTCAACATTGTTGGCAACATTAAATTATAGGATGAATTAACGCCTTTCACTACACTTGGGTATTATATCAATTATTCTTATACAACCACGACCAGTGGTACCACGGCTGCACAGAAAAGCGTAAAGCAATGCTTGCATTGCATTTCGCTGAGTGAGTGAGGTAACTGGAGGCATCCCCCCTCCCGTCCCCTACTCCCACCTCAAAGGCCGGCAAGACTCTTGAGTTGCAGGTGTCCACGGGCGACGGTAGTCACTTACCATCAGGTGACCTGTCTGCTCGTTTGCCCCCTTTTTTTATATAAAAGAAAAGATATAAAACCCGGACTTTTAGTGTTTTGTTTCTCTTACAAGTTGACCGTCACTGTGGAGTTATGTGATGTCAGTCTATTATTGTATACTAGCGGATGCCCAGCGGCGTTGCCCGCGCGGATTCCGTTTATTCCCGTTCCCGTGGGAATTTCCGAAAATCCCTTCATAGTGGTTGCCTACGACATATTTAAGACACCTACATACCATATTTCAAATAGCGGGTGCCCAGCGGCGTTTTCCCGCTTGGATTTAGTTTATTCCCGTTCCCGTGGGAAATTCCGAAAATGCCTTCATAGTGGTTGCCTACGACATATTTAAGACACCTACATACCGTATTTCAAATAGCGGGTGCCCAGCGGCGTTTTCCCGCTTGGATTTAGTTTATTCCCGTTCCCGTGGGAATTTCCAAAAATCCCTTCATACCGATTTCCTATGACTTATCAGACACCTTCATACAATTTTTCAAGATTCTAGGTGTTATCGTTTCGGAGTAGTACGTATTTATCTTTTTAACCAGTTTTTATATTTTCCCGTGGGATTTAGATATTTTCCTGGAATAAAAAGTAGCCTAGATGTTGACCCGGGTACTCAGTTATCTCCATACCAAATTTCATAAAAATCCGTCCAGTAGTTTTTAAATGATGCGTGCACAACCAGACAGACAGACAGACAGACAAAAATTCCAAAAATTTGTGTTTCGGTATCTATATAGATAACTATATACACTACCGTTAAAATTTTCAAAAAATATTTAATGTACAGACACGGCCCCGTTAGAGTTTTATTATATGTATAGACTAGCAGTCCCCCGCGATTTCACCCGCGTAGTTCCCGTTTCCGTGGGAATGCGGGGATAAAATGGCGTGAAAGCGTAACAAACAAACAAACACAGTCACTTTGGCATCACTACATAGTATAAAACAAAGTCGCTTTCTCTGTCCCTATATCCCTATGCCCCTATGTATGCTTAAATCTTTAAAACTGCGCAACGGATTATGATGCAGTTTTTAGGGTTCCGTATACCTCAAAAGGAAAAAACGGAACCCTTATAGGATCACTTTGTTGTCCGTCTGTCCGTCCGTCCGTCCGTCTGTCAAGACCCTTTTTCTCAGGAACGCGTGGAGGTATGAAGCTGAAATTTATATCAATTACTCAGGTCTACTGTCCCTTGAAGCTGTGAAAAAATCAAACTTCTAAGCAAACGCAATCAAAAGATACAGCCGTTTATGCCGCAAATTTTCGACACTTGCAAGGGAATCAAAACCTACAGGGTGCTTCCCGTGAACTCAGAATCTTGAAATTTGGTACGAAGCAACGTCTTATAGCATAGATAAAGGAAAAATTACGAAAACCATAAATTTGCAAGGTTGTACGGAACCCTCGGTGCGCGAGTCCGACTCGCACTTGGCCGGTTTTTTTTTAATAGATAGAGTGATTCAAGAGGAAGGTTTTAGTATTAGCATTGCACCCGTGCGAAGCCGGGGCGGGTCGCTAGTTTATAATATTTAGGAATAGCTCTTCCAACAATGCAGTGCAGTCTGTAGATGCATTTAACGGCTCACATTTAAAATCATTGAGACAAAAACCACAGCACACATAAATGTTCGTTATCTAAGAGTGTCAGTCACGAGATAAGAACTTTTCAATAAGGGTCTGGCAGAAATAGAACAAAACGTTACACAAGGAGTTGCGGCCGCCTTTCTCTTGAACTCTTTGATAGGGCTCCTGTCTGTACATAGTTTGTAATGAGTTTATGGTTCGTTTGTAACACTATATTTATGTGAGGTTTAAGGTTAGAATGTTTTAGTGATACATAAAATTTATGGCATGATATAAAATTAAGTTTAATAAGTTACAGGTAAACAGTAAACACTTGTTACTGGTAACAAAACAAATGATAATTTTTTGAGGTTAAGTGAATAGAGGTTATGTTTAAACGTGGCGTAGGAAGAACAATAAAATAAGTACCTTTATAAAGTTCAGTTACATTCACATTTCTACATTATTGAAGGAAATCAGTGACGTCTAAGAAACTAAAGAAACTGGTTTAGCTGCGTCCTAGATTTTGCCACTTCGTCGTCCGAGATAAAAAGTACCCTGTCAATTCCTGGTCCACTAACATTGTTGCTCCATTGCCTTTAGAACCATCAAGTTGAATTCGCTTAAAAGTTGAATTCCCAGAATGTTGAATCCCATAAAGTTGAATTCCAAACATGTTGAATTATCTTTCGAATTTATAATATTAGTTGGATTCAACAATGAAATATTGTAAGGAATAAAATTAAGAGATTTTTTTACTGTGATGCTCCATTGTCTTTCGGACCATCAAGTTGAAATATAGGAATGTAGTGAAATATAGGACGGTAAAGCTAAAACACGCTAAAGTTTTCAAATTTGTAGACAATCGAATTGGGACTGAGTGATTAAAAGTTTTTAACAGACAAAAAGAGGCTTTGACTCGGGCATTACTGTCGAAAATAGACTTTGTTTGTGCGAATGATCAGAAACTGAATCCGTGAAGGCAAAGTGCTGGTACCTAGCTTCAAAAGAACGTTTGCAGAATCAAAGTCAACAATTATTTATTTTCTGTTGCTACAAAAGGTACACTTAGAAATGTCAGTAGTCTAATAACAAGGCAATCTAAACTCGACCATGGAGATTGGCTAAATGTAAACAGCAGCCCATCTCCACCGACGAGTTGCTGGCTCCAAATGCAATATCCCGAGAAGAGCCAATTTACCAATGCTTATCCGCTTAGCACTAGCTGTTCCGCGCGGTTTTACACGCGTAGTTCCCGTTCTCGTGGGAATATGGAAATAAAATATAGCCGATGCTACTCAGGAATATTGTAGCTTTCCACTGGTTAAAAATTTTAAAAATCGGTCCAGTAGTTTTTAAGTTCATTCGTTAAAAACATACAAAAATACAAATCTTTCCTCTTTATAATATTATTGTAGATTAGTGTAGATATACTCGCACATATTCGCGAAATGTCACACCACTACACTTGACATTCTCATATCATTTCATTGATAAATCAATTTACCCTTCATTATATTTTTTATTTCATTTGTAGATAAAAAGATAGATAGATAAGTCATTTTATTTGCAACACAATACACATTATTTTGTAAAGGTATAGCTTCAATATCACATTTGCTTACCACCTATCACGTTTGGAGGTCCAAAGAATATCTGGTAAAAAGTAGGTATATCCAGAAATGGAATACCTCTGCCTACCCCCTCGGGGATATAAGGCGTGAGATTATTTATTTATTTATTTTTATTTACTATATCACAATACAATTTTGTCAAGGTATGGCTCCATTACTATATTTTTCTAGTATGACAAAAATATATTTTGCATATTTTGAGAAGACTTTTAGTAACATATTGAATAAAACAATGTACACATATCGGCGATGTACTGGAAAAACTAGATAAGAGTACCTAAGCGAAATCGACGAGCATGCATGAGTCGTTTGTTGGTTGATGAAGCACGAGAAAGGAGACGTTCCATTTTGGGCCTGCAAATTGTACACCAGCGTGAAAGATACAGAAAAATGTAGTGATTATCAGAAAAATATAAAAAAAAACATTTCCATCTTAAATAGATGCACAAAAGTAATTTTACATCAATGATGATCCATGAAATCACATTGAAATAATACTATTTCTAACTCCTTAAACCCAATTTTCATGTTATTGTGAATTAGTAGGATAGACGTCACTATAATGTCAATTGTCATTTTACCGGTCTGGAGGCAATTCTTTTTTTCGTCACGTTGCCAGTTTAATGAAAATTAAAGTTTACAACGAAACTAGGCAAATATGATCAAATTCATGAATAAAAGTATTGTTATTTTATTTATATTTATCTAAAAAACTGGTTTACATGGTGCAGGCCCAGTCTGCATACATTCCCGATACGTCTCCTTTCCCAGGTTCGAAAAAAGAACACAAAAGGTTCGTAAAAGGAACAGCGTGAGACTATGTATATGTGTTAGAGTAGAAGTATTTTAATTTCGATCTATTCATAGTTTATCTTATGACCTTAAAAATGTTTAGAAGAAACGATTTCTTTTTTTTCCGTTAATTTGAATTCCAGACTGACTAAAGCGCATTACTGGCTGCTTTAGATTAAATTGTTTACTCGTCTGTACTTCTTATTGTGTCTTTTAAGAAGAGCATTTTTCAATTATGGAACTCTTGTCATCCTACGCATAGTTTCTCTTGTATTTGGTATTTATTTACGAGGAATTTGACTCTACAATACAATTTCGATCTACAAATATACTATTGTCTTTTTTGAGAATTATTTTATAAATAAATAAATTATCTCACGCCTTTCATCCCCGAGGGGGTAGGCAGAGGTATTCCATTACTGGATATACCCACATTTCACGAGATATATTGGACCCCTAAACGTGATAGGTGGTGAGCCCATCGCCGGACCGGGTCTATTTACACGTGTCTCAGAATTAATTCTGAGACCTGCGGGTTTCCTCACGATGTTTTCCTTCACCGTCGAGCTAGTGATAACTGATAAATATGTACGTAAGTTTGTGAAAAACTCATTGGTACATGCCAGGATTCGAACCCGAGCCTCACTGATTCTCGGCCGGCTTTTTAACCGTAAGGGCTATCACTGAATCAAATTAATAAATTATTTTATATTTCAGTAATTTACAAGTATTTGTGAAAAAAATACTTT
Organism: Ethmia dodecea; assembly: GCA_963855545.1. NCBI lineage: Eukaryota > Metazoa > Arthropoda > Insecta > Lepidoptera > Depressariidae > Ethmia > Ethmia dodecea. Next base: position 1,401,881 of record OY979444.1, read on the forward strand.
CATTTCCTCTAATATTAACCCAACAAAAACATCAAGTACCATTTATTTCCAATAACTACATGTGCCCTGCAGTGTCACGAAAATCATAGCGTTTTCTATAAGTGAAAGAAGTTTCAAAGATTACAACAAAAAGCTCAACAACTTTAAAAGTCTACTTCATTTCAAACAAAACTTCGATTCTACCTTTTATGGCGCCATTTCACTCGACCTAACTCAACTATTTGCTTTAGAAGTAACTTAGTTAAGCAACACTAAGTTGGTTGCGAAGAGAATGTGAGTGTCCATTACGTAATTCGATACTAGTCCTATACTTAGCTAAAATAGTTTTTTACGGCTCCTCTCTACTACTCGTCTTCGTGTTGTAACATGCATTGTACATGTGTCAATCAAACTTATTTATGTTGTTCTAGTACGCTGCCTACGTATAGCAACTTAGGCTTGGTACACATGAGGAGCTAAGATAAAATAATGGCGGATTACAAAATTTTTATAGGCGTATTTAAGTTGACAAAAAACATGTCCACGCCTTTATTCATCGGCAAAACTATTCGATTATTGGAGATAGCTACCAGTTTCACCAGTATATTTTTGGACCTCTAAATGTGTGTCTGTGTGCTGTTTCATGTGCCTCAGAATGAATTTCAGGACTAGACTAGACTAGAAATATTTTTTTAAAAATCTTCAAGAATCATTTTTCACGAGTTTGAAGATGAAAATTATTTTATTTTGCAATACAATATTTACAAGTTAACAATATGCTAGAGAGGTATTTTTTGGAAAGTGCTGAGAAGGCACAGAGCTAATTTAAATACACTCACAATATAAATTCAGTCACAACATCAATAAGCATATATTCTAAGGACACAATGTTGGTCCCGGGAGGGGATGAAAGTGTACAAGAGCCAATATGCATCAGCTGAGATTTTGTTGTGTGTTTAGTGCTAGTGGTACGCAAATTACAACACAATAAAATATCAGTAAATATACTTGACCTTATATTGAATGTGCATTCACTCAAAACATCAACTGAGTGCCATTTTTTGCCATTTTTGAAACGATGACTTTGTCCAGTGATGAGGCACTTAACCCAAATAACTTAATCCCTTGTAGAATATAAGTACTAACATAGTTTCGAGCCTAACTAACAACCTAATGGATCTCTGTTGTCCGCAATAGAAGTTTTGAATTGAATTGAATTTGTATCTGATTTTAAAATCGATTAAAGTCAGTGATAAAATTGCTCCTTTTACAATTTTGTGGATCGTTAATTTAGTTGGTAAAACCGGTATTCGTAGAAATGGCGTGTGATCTAGGCTTTAAAACCTCGGAACGTGCAAACGCAAAGTCTGCGCAAATACAGTTGCGGTACAGTCGACCCCACTCTCTCAGCTTCACCACGGGCGGACCCACACGGTTATTTTATAGACTGACTGGGAGGCGCCCGGCGTTCCCGTGGGAATTTCCAAGAAATCCTTTTTAAGAAGTTTTGTGTCGATCAGTCAGTCGGCCTATAATCAGTTAGTCAGGAACAACCGCGTGATATGAACTCTTTCGAAGGCAACCAAACAGGATTGTAGCGTTCAGTTATACTTAAAGGAAGTAATTAAAATTTCAAATTTTATAAATACTTTCGCTTTTTTGCAATTTATTAGTTATGTTATTGTGATTCTGCATTAGGTAATCATGATTCATAATCATAACTGTCTACTATTACACTATTGACCCCGCCAAATAGACGACGTTGGATCAATGAGATTCCTTGGTTGGCTGTCCAGTATAATAAAAATGAAAATGTATTTATTTCCGTAGGTAATTGATAATTACACTTAGAAAAGTCAATGGTCTAATAATAAGGCACTTTGAAGTTGTCCATGAAGATTGGCTTGGCTTGTCTTAATAAAAAAAGGTTTAAATAAAATCCTAGAATTTTACAAGGGTGTGGTCTCATTCATTCAATCTGAACTGGTCAAAGGTTTTACATCTTATTAGAATTTGAATGTACAATTTACAGATAAATTCGTTCTTTAAAGGGAAATGTAAGAAACATTGACCAAAGGGGGGCTCGATTTTCCTTTCTGGACTTTGTACGAAAATAAACGTGTTTTAATTAACTAAAATTCACCTGGGATTGATGGTAACATTTTATGCAAAAAAAGAAACCGAGTGCTGCCAGTACTACCCAACAACCATTTCACATCCAAAGAGATGTAATGAGGTAATAAATCTAACAAAATAGAGAATTTTTCGGGTTTGATTAATTTTCTTTTTACTTTTGTGCAAAATTGAAAATTTATGTCTATTAGATTTCGCATTCGCAAGTCGAACGGTCAGTCAATCCCTTACAAAGTATCATTCTATTCGACTGACGTTTACGATTTGGAAAGCCACTTGGATTGTAAGCTTCTTTTTTTTTATTAAAATAATCTGTTATCAATAGACTTTACAAGTTTCAAAAAGTGTATAACTAACTGTGCAGTAAGCATTTGATAGCCTTACGCTTAAAGAGCCGGCCCAAAATCAGTGAGGCTCGGGTTCGACTCCTGGCATGTACCAATGAGTTTTTCAAAAACTTACGTACATATTTATCACTAGCTCGACGGTGAACGAAAACATCGTGAGGAAACCCGCATGTCTCAGAATTAATTCTGAGACATGTGTAAACAGACCCGGTCCGGCGATGGGCTCACCACCTATAACGTTTAGGGGTCCAATATATCTCGTGAAATGTGGGTATATCCAGTAATGGAATACCTCTGCCTACCCCCTCGGGGATAAAAGGCGAGAGATTCTTTTTATTTATTTATTTATTTTATAACTAACTGTATAGTGTTATAAGTAGATGTATCTTATAATAGGTGTTTCCACTAGTCTCGTGGCAGTCCCCAACGAAAGTTGCGTCACGAACCTCTAATAATATGCACTGTTACTTTCTGTCCGTCTGTACACTATATGTCAAAGTTCACGAGTGTAAACACAGTGTTATATCACAATTCAATTTGCTCACATTGAGATTCGCAAGATTTTTGATGTGAGTTCATCAATCAGCATGTCTGTCAAAATTGCTGTCCAAATCGTCGAAATATTTTTATGTCGTATCGTACCGTTTTTCCTGTTCCAGTGGAAACTTTCATGAAACTTCTCTAAGTGTGTGTATATCGTCTGAAAACCATCTACATTAACAATTTCAGCTTAATTTCGGTAAGTGTAGGTATAGCGGTGGTTGATACGTTCGTAGCCCAGCTAAACCAGTTTTTTTACAAAGATCCCAGGGCGCAGTCAGTTAGTGTTTCGGAAGGCACGTTATACGATATCGAAAAATGCTACATTGACGCAAAATGCCACATTAGCAAAATGCCACATTAGCAAAATGCCACACAGCAAAATGACACACAGCAAAATGACACACTAACAAAGTGCCATACTTGTTCAACTCCCTTTCTTGCAGTATGTTCGAGAGTGCGGCGTTATGCGAAAATGGCATTTTGAGATTGTGGCATTTTGCGATGTGGCGTTTTAAGAATGTGACATTTTGCGAAAATTGAATGTGTCAATTTGCGCCTAATTCATTCATTTCGCCTGCTTGAACCGATGTTGATGATTCTTTTTTTATTTGAATGCTGGTGGATCCTGTGTAGTCCAGTTCTGACAATGGCATCCATGAGAAAACCATATAAGTTGAAGTCGTTTTTCCTCTTTAGAGTTCTATGTTATCTTTAATACATTGTTATACAAATAACTTACACTAATTTGTTTAGAAATTTCAATTGTACCTACCTTCTTATGTGTATCTTTTGACAGAGTTTATTTCGTCATTCCATAAACAATTTTATCACACATACTTTAGGGTTGCAATCTGTTTTATACCAGAACTGTCTCATTACAAAGCTTTGTTAATTGTAATTTTCTTTTGTGTCTTATCATCACTACATAGTATAAAACAAAGTCGCTTTCTCTGTCCCTATATCCCTATGTCCCTATTTCCCTATGTCCCTATGTCCCTTTGTATGCTTAAATCTTTAAAACTACGCAATGGATTTTGATGCGGTTTTTTTAATAAATAGAGTGATTTAAGAGGAAGGTTTTAGTATTAGCATTGTACCCGTGCAAAGCCGGGGCGGGTCGCTAGTAAATAAATAAAATAAAATACATTGACGATATGGTCGAAGAAGTTTCCATTACCATTTGAACTATTTCATTGGACTACTTCTGCATTGTAGTAAAGCAAGTCATACCGATGTCTGAAGAACAATAAGAACATTGAGTCTATGTCGCTCAGCAAACAATCTGTCAAGAGAATTTCAACACAAATTGAACGGAAAGCCGTACAAACTTTGTTGCTCGGATGTTTATTATCGACTTTGTTTCGAAGAAGACCTGTTATTAATAGACCCCTGAATAATTGTGTTTAAGACACAACTGAGACTGATATGCAAGGAGTAAAAAACATATATACACAAATTTTTCTAATTAACTTTTTTATTAAATTAATGTTTACATATTTTTTGATAGTGTGCCCGGTGGTAAAAGAGCTTGCTTCTCTTGCCAGAGGCTCGGGTTTGAATCTTGGCGACGGCATGTACAGTCAAAAGCACGTGGAGCTTGACACATTAGACTTTGTAACGTTCTTAAACAATCGCCTGAGAGGTCAGAATCGCACTACAAGTATAAAGCTTCATGTGTTCTTGAATGTACCAATGGGTTATACAAAAACTTACGTACATGTTTATCACTAGCTCGACGGTGAAGGAAAACATCGTGAGGAAACACAAGCAGGTTCCAGAATTAATTCTGAGGCACGTGTAATACACCGGTCCGGCTATGGGCTCACCATATCACGTATACTGGTGAAACGCGGGTATTGTCAGAAATGGAATACTTCTGCCTACCCGGGATTAAAAGCGTGTTTTTTTTTGTTTATTATGACTCAAATACTCATATTTTTTACATTCCGTATAAGTACCTAAGTTTGAAGTACATCGTAGGGCCTACGAGGCAGGCCATGTAATTCTCACCACGTGATGTCGTAATCGCGACAACAGCGAAGCCTTACTACCAAGAATTGAATTGAATGTATGAATACTTAATCTTTATTAGGCAGGTGACGTTTCTAGACTTTGAATCCCGTGGGAATATTTATGAGTAGGGATAAAAGTAGGTTATGTTAATTTAATAAATAATAATAATATAATCTCACGCCTTCGTTTATACCCGAGGGGGTAGGCAGAGGTATTCCATTACTGGATATACCCACATTTCACGAGATATATCGGACCCCTAAACGTGATAGGTGGTGAGCCCATCGCCGGACCGGGTCTGTTTACACATGTCTCAGAATTAATTCTGAGACCTGCGGGTTTCCTCACGATGTTTTCCTTCACCGTCGAGCTAGTGATAAATAATAATAAATGTTAATTTACACGAGTGTATTTCAGAGTACTGTGGTCGTCTGTTTTAGTTAGTGCGTGCCACCTAAGTTTAATGAAGTGATATCGAATTTGACGCCCCTTTGACGAATATTTGTTTGAACAAACTGTAGCATGATAGAGTCATTTATACGGGTTTATTATAGTTATATATCTAAACAAGCTTTATGCTCTTATATACCAAATTCTTCAGAAAATTATAACAAGTTGCAATAAGTTTTTGACTTATAAGTTGGGAAAGTCCATCCGTGCGTATGTTACTCAATAATTTCGACAGCATTCACAATCTTTGAATAACCGACAACGTAACGTTCAATTTGACGTTTGCGATTTTAATTGGGACCCAAAATGGCGCCGTCAGGCATGGAAAATAGATTAGGTTACCTTAAAACACCCAATTACTGACACCCTAGTTCACCCTACCAATTAATTGACACCCTAGCAGATTTTTATAAAATTAACGAAATTACGATACACATATTATAAATGCGAAAGTTTGTATGGATGCACATGCCTCAGAATTAATTCTGGGACCTGCTAGATTCCTCACGATGCTTTTCTTCACCGTCGAGTAAATATGTAAAATGTTGAATAACTCATTGGTACATGCCAGGATTCGAACTCTAGCCTCACTGATTATCATCATGTGAAGCAGGCTCTTTAGCCGTAAGGCTATTACTGCTTAAAATAACTGAATCTTCTCTTCGGGCTAAACAAAAATCACTCTACGCACATTTCGTCTTTGCCGCTCTAATTTCTTCCACGGAAATAAGTTAATTAGGAAAACGTTACATTATCTCTAATAGTTTGTACGAATGTGTGTCATGAATTCGCAAACGTATGAGGCTCATTAAAATTCATCGTTCGCGCCAATAGTTATGATAATCAATTGTTCTCGTTTTCAGAATACGATTGTTGCGTCGTTTTCCATTGTTTATTGCTTTTGCTGGTTAGTTGAGAATACGAGTATATTTCTGGCATATACTGTCAGGTACCTAACCTATTATTATTTACATTGGTGTACCAGATAAAGAGTACCCGAAACCGACGAGCTTGTATGAACCGATTGATGGATGTGGATGAGGCACGTGAGGTATGCCAGGATCGTAGCAGGTGGCGGGCTGTTGTCTCAGCCTACCCCTTCGGGAAAAAGGCGTGAGCATATGTATGTATGTACCAGAAATGAAAGAACAGTAACGAAAGATATGTATGGTGCAAATGTTGAAGGATGCAAGGAAAGAGGACGCCCCAGAAGGACGTTCACAGATCAAATTAGTGACGTCCTTCAAAAAGCTGGGGTCGGAGTGCGAAGAATAAAAGACATGAAAAGGCTTATGGATGTGAAGGAAGCGAGGGAAGTGTGCGGAGATCGTGCAAAGTGGCGATCCATCGTCTCTGCCTACCCCTGTGGGAAGAAGGCGTTAGCTGTATGTATGTATGATGTACCAGCCAGTAAAGTATCTGTGTACTACTCTCTGTTGTAAGTTGTAAGTCTTTGATCAGGATTGGACACTTGTTTGTTTAAATCGATGCAATTTTTTGACATACGACAATATTAAATAACATTTGCTTAATCATTTAGGTACATTATGGATAATTGAAATGTCGATTTAAAATCGAACAAATAATAATCTACACATCAACCCTATGTTCTGAAGTTATCTGACAGTGGGACTCCTAGGGTCAGCAATGGGGACAAGATGTGTAAGTCAACGTACATAAAATTAATTACCTGAAGCAGCGCCCCGCGGTTTCACCCGCGTAGTTCCCGTTCCCGTTCCCGTGGGAATACGGGGATAAAATATAGCCTATGTGTTATTCTGATGTATAAGCTATATAACTGTAAAGTTTCATTAAAATCCGTTTTGTAGTTTTTGCGTGAAAGAGGAACAAACATCCATACATCTATACATCCATACATACAAACTTTCGCGTTTATAATATTAGTAGGATTAAAATCCGTATATCCATTTTCGAAACAATTTCATTAGGTGTTACGTCGAGAGAAAACCACGAAAAAAGTAAATAAAACGATGTAAGTGTTATTTGGTGTTCCGATATTGCATCTAATATTGAAAATCGTTTTAATATCAGATATTTCTAGGCTGATGTATCGTTCACAACAATTATATTGAAACTCTAGCTTGCCGACGCTAGTACATAAACGATGGAGGTACATTTCCAAGAATTATAAACACGTAAGTAATTGTGATGTTGTGTTATTGATAGCCCATGAAACCATTATAGCACCCATTAACCGAGCTTCCGAGAACACGAATCCTCCAACTTTTTGTAGAGCCAACACCGCTTGTCAAAGGCATCGAATCTTGTGCAAGGCCACGCCGACCAAGCACTAATGCCTATACTTAATTACTCGCTCGTTCTAGTAAGTACTCTTCATTACCTTAACAACGTATGTGTGAAAACGGTGTAGGTTAATACGTCGCTTGTGGACGGGCTATAGAGTTCATTGTTGCGTGATATTGCTTTTGTGTTACCCGTAGTGTTGTGCGGACAGTGAAGCCTTACTGTCGACGAATCTATGTACTTACGTGGAAAATCGATATTTGCGTTGGCGGATGTCGGCCGACCCAAGGCCGTTTAGTACTATCTCGATTTGACGCACAATTTGCATATTCCGCGTTAGGTGTAAGCGGAGCCGGGTGATTTTTAATTGGGATCGGAATGGTTGGTAATGATAATTAACGGTTGGGTGGATTAATATTCGATTGCCCGTTTAGTTAATCGTTTGTTGGTAAATTGACAGAACTGTAAGGGCACGTTTAGATCAAAGCAGAGCAGCTATTAGCACCTAAAATAGATTCCGCTTCAACTATTACTTTAATTAAAACGCTGCTAATCACCTTTCCTCTCGGCTTTAGTGGAAACCTGTTCTGAGTGCTGGGATTAGCAGACCAGAGGAGCATTTTATACTCGGCTTGATGATAAACTAAGATCCTATGACTTATGATCCTATGTCCCCTAGATAGGGCAGAGATCATCAATGACTCGCCATCCCGTTTAGTCTTGAGCTTCGCGCCTGATTTCGATCAAAGTCTTGCCAATCTTCTTCGCTTCATCTAGCACAGTGCGCCAGGTTTGTGCGAGACGGCCCCGTTTTAGCTTTTCTTGAGGGTTCCAATGGGAAAACAAGAACCTATGTTACTCGGTATATCTCCCATTATTTGGGGTCTGTGGAGTACCTATGCCATCTATAAGGTTTTGCCAAGTTTTTATCAACAACTGGCCGTTTGGGTCACGTTGTTTGGAAACCGAATGCCAAGAGCAACTAGCGATACTCACAAAGAGTTCTGCTTTTCTCATAACTTGGATGATATCCACAAACAAGTTATTGCCCCTGGCGGTATTATCTCACCTAATTTAGAGAAAGCCCACAAGCGGTATGAATGGACCTTGGCGTTGCCGAGATTACCGGAGGTCGTGGCGCACGTGGTGTTGTAATGAGATTAGACTTTAGACAGTTTTTGCCCGAAACCTTGAGGCGTAAGTTCTTGGCGAAGGGCGATACTCGAGTGGAATGACTGTCATAACATCTTTATTCTTAAAAACTAAACAGGGTTAAATTCCGGTCAGGTCAGGCACCAATAAATCTGAAAACAAATTATCGGACGCTGCTGATAGTCGCGACTTATAGGGATCTAGATGATGTATGTACACTGAGCTGTGCAAACTATCGGAGGTAAGCCGTGGACGTAACCTTGGGCTGACCTTGAGCGTTCGGACGTCCAACATAAATCTGGCGTGCTGGATTCAAAAGACTGTGTGCGCTTATCAGTAGCGGCTGTCAGCTTCGTCCGATAATTTGTTTCCAGGAGTCTTAAGAAAAACTACAAACTTGTCACCTGCTCGACGGCGAAAGAAAATATTGCGTAGAAACCAGCAGTTTCCAGGATATGTTCCTTGGAACAAGCTCTCGAACCCGGGGCTGCAATTAGGCTCATAATCTGTCAGGGTCTGATAAACATAATGTCGAGTAACGGGTATTTCAAGGAATGGAGCATTTGCTAACGTTTAAAGTGTACATCTAAAGTCTCAACTATTACTTATAAAGAGGTATTATAAGTGTTTTTGTATCTTTGTTATGAATAAACTTAAAAACTAATGGATCGATTTCAAATATTCTTTCACCAATAGAAAGCTACATTATCACTGAGTTACAAAGGCTACATTTTGTTGACATATCCCCATACTCCATTCTTCTAAATACTGTTATGTTCGTATCTATACTTGATATCTTTTATTTATGATGCTTTTAAGGGGTACAACTGTAAATTATGAGTATTTTATTACAGTATATAACACTATCCTGTTCATAGCAGTGTTAAATTCCAGTGTACCTAGAATAAGTATCTGGGGGCACGGCAGTGGCCCCACCAAGTCGAGCAAAAAAGCGGCACGGCCGTACCATCCTTTTCTCGAAGCAATTCGTACACTATAGATACAGGTACAACGTAGCTATAGCAACCAAAGTCTTTTATTCTGGCTCTCGAGACTAATTTGCTTGATAAATGACACCTAATTAAAAATCATCGTTTGTGACTAAGACTTATGACCAAACTTGTGAAGATTACAGCTGAGTAAGGTTTGTCACAGGTTTTACCGCTTGTTATTTTAATGGCAGTCTGAAGACTAACAATAGTCATAATATGGATGGGCCTCACGACTGCATTGGTTCGTGATTAAGGGGGGAAGGGGGAGGTAATGTGATTTCTGGTGTGTTGAGTGATGGCTAGATTTGTATATTTTTTGATTCGACACGTATTTTTTATGTTTGTTACCTCAGGTCTTTCGACTAGGTGAACCGATTTTGATGATTAGCATAGATAGCAGCGCCCTGCGGTTTCACCCGTGTAGTTCTCGATCCCGTTTGAATACTGGGATAAAATGTAGCATATATGTTATTCTTATGTATAAACTATATAACTGTAAAGTTTCATGAAAATCCGTTCAGTACTTTTTGCATGAAAGAGCAACAAACATCCATACTCACAAACTTTCTCATTTATAATATTAGCAGGATAATAAGATATATTATGGTGATGGTAATCCTTTTTAAGAGATTTTACCTAGGACATTATTCAACTTGTAAACTCAATGAAATAGTTTTTTATACTAATTTTTCCTTGAAGGATTGGTATAATTATTCTATTTCAAAAAGTAGGTTCTTTTCATCAGTGTTGTTATTTTCGGAACTCGAGAAGTGACAGGAAACGTATTTGTGATCGAAACAAACTTTTTAATGACATTTTTAAAATAAAAAAAATATCTCACGCCGTTTATCTCCGAGGGGGTAGGAAGAGGATTCTATTTCTGAAAATAACAACTTTTTTCACGTGAGCCCGTCGCCGGACCGGGTCTGTTACGCATGCCTCAGAATTAATTCTGGGTTGCGGGTTTTTATCGCTGTTCTATGTTTGAAAACTATTGAATAAGGTATCTTAGTGTAAATTAACGTTAACAATCAAAACTATAAACGCAATACAATCATTTCATTGAAAGTGTAAACAAATACAAAAGTAAATTTCACGTAATAACTTTATTTAAAACGTTATGCGATTCTGCGTCCTCGTCCATTGTGTAACGTCACTTCCGTTCGGTCATCAGTTCATCAGCGGACATCATGATGACTGTCATTAGCCATTAAATGCGGAGGTCTGCTCATAATGAGGCCTTCTATAACTTAGATCCTCCGCCAAATGACAACTGATACCTATCACATGTGTAAATGTCAGATTTGAAAGTGACATAATAGTTTTGACATTTTGACTTTCATGTCATGCAAAAAGTTTTTATTGTTTAAGGAAAATGTCTTGAAGACTTGTAGATTGACGGGTATTTAGTGAAAAGTAAGTTTTTTTAGAAATGGAATACCTATTCTCTCCTGACTCGGGGATAAAGGCGGCAAACACAAAAAGTGTTTAAGTGTTTAAGAGAAAAATCTTCAAAAGTTTAGTCGAAACGCAAATAATGACACGATCACGAGAATTCATTCATTAATTAACAATGTGCATGAATTCTGACTTCCAAGCGACCTCCACCTCCAAACAAAGTTGCCAATTATCTTTGCATATTATCTTAGTTATACAATTTTATGATTATGACACTTTGCCATGTTAAAGACGTATTGTTTGCATTTAAACCATACCGTTTAGCTTACATATACTAAACGTTAAGCAGTTTCGAAGGTAGGTATTCATAAAAAGTAGTATTTATTTGACAGGCAGGGCTGAACGTTTACGCCTTGACATTTCCCCGAGAATGTCAAAATGTCAGTACTAGTATTGCCTACTAGTCAGCGTTGTCGCTTCTATGTACACTGAAACTGCTTGTGTGTTTGTTCGAATACAACATTGAGGATTACGAAGCGTTTGTCGTTCAGTTTATCTTTTTTTTTGTCAAACTGACTGGTGTCCTACTGCTGAGCAAATGCCTCTCCTCCCTCCCTCCACTTATCCCTATCCTATGCCTCCTCCGGCCATGTCCTCGAGTAGACGTCCAGCTCATCCCGCCATCTCCTTCGGGGTCTCCCTCAGCGTCGACGGCCAGTCGTTGGGACCCAGTTGATGCAGATTTTTGCCCATCTGTCCGACTGCGTCTGTCAGTTTATCTATATTCTAAAAACAGATTCCGATGTGAAATTGATTTCCATTTCAATATATTATTGTGGTGCGCAATTTATACAGGATTATTTATTTCCAAGCTATGCCGCCCGGCTGCCCTAGTACTATACAACTGATCAACCTACTTTTTCAAATACACATATACAATTAGACACAAAACTAACACAAATTTCCATCCACACAAATCAAAATCCCCGTCAAAACTATTCCTAAAATGTCACCGAAAAGATCGCGTACGATCGCGTGACAAATCTAGCGTTGACATAAACCAACATAGTTGACCCCGAGTGTACTTTAAAGTAATTTGCTGCACAGAATGTATGTTTTTTAAGCCAGATAACATAACACTTGTTTCATGGTGACCGCGTGTTGCTAATAGGGATGGTATGTAGGTATATGAATGCCGTTTGTTTTGCTTAGTTTTGTCATACTATAATAGGTGATGACGTTATGACAGCTATTGAAACAACAAATTCAATCCCTAAGGGGTGAAACGTGCGCGATGGAAGCCGCGGGTGAAAGCTTAGGCCATTACAAAATTGCATTGTGTTGCTGTATCTGGAAGAATATTTATTATTGTTGAGTTCTCCTGGTACTACAACATATAAGCTCCACTTCACGATATGTAACTGTGAGGAGCATAAATTGAAAAGCAACCATATTAATGCAATCGAATCGTAACATTAGCAACTCGTGAAATAGGTACTTATGAACCCGTGATAAACGGTGGCCGTCTGTGATCTTCATCATCAGTTCTACTTCACCAAATGGCGCTTTCTGAGAGCAAGTTCCACGAATTATTATGAAATACCCTAATTGTTATAGGGGTTCCTATAATTTTAAAAACATTTTTTTTAATCGGTCCAGCCGTCTTCGAGTAACCAGAGCACGAATTTATAACGTCCTTTTTTTGAAGTCTGTTAAATACAGTCCACTTTTCCATCTATATGTACTCAGTATACATGAATGCATGCATTTTAACTTGACATTTTGTCATGCTAAGCTCCTCGAGTTGACCTAAAACTATTGGCTTGGCAGGTGTAACAAGTTGGAGGTTTTAGTGGTCATACACTTAATTGGTCATAAGGTTCTTAGTTAGCGAGTGGCTAACCCAATCGCATATTAATGTGCTGTTATCTTGTGTAAGTCATGACAGTCATCTTGCTAAATCTACGTCTATATCTATGCTTATATTATAAATAGGAAAGATCAGCATTTTGTATTTAAAAAATATTTTAGCTAAGAGTCGTTTCTTACAGATAAGGAAGTTTACGCGAGGAAGATGGTGTGAGGCTAGTGGCCACCTAACTGTCAGGATTTTTCATTCCTTTTTTGCTTGCTTTTGATACATCTTCTCAAATATTTTCATAATACTCAGCTGTTACATAAGAAAGTCGTGTGTTAAATTTTATGCTTCTGGATCCACCGGTTTAATTTAGGTACATAGTGGACTTGATTCTGACTGACCACCTAAAATTCCTAATTTTAAGTTAGCCTATCCTTCTCCACAGAATACGAAAGAAAAAGGACAGAAACAAACCATAGATGGAAGAGTTAATGTCAAACATCTAAAAACTTACTAATTTTAACTATGAACGTGCTTATCTGTCACTTTTATCCATGACCTTGTTACATCGTCGCTAAAATTGCTAAACACGCCATACATGAGAAGACTAATTTTAATTTGATAGGACTAAATATCTCTCGTCTCTTTTCTTTTATAGGAGAAAGAAAATGACGGGACCAAACTAAAATAAGTTTAGTCGCTGTAATGCAGAATCGAACCCCTTGTCTACTAGTCAGTGTTAATCAAAATTATGACATTCAAAGTCAAAAGTCGTTGCAACTCCACCGCTTCGGCAACAGTTGAGGAGAAGTCAAAACATTATTCTTTAAATCCATTCATACTTAATACTAAATTTGGCTACATAATTTTCTTATTTTTCGCGGTCGTATTGCGCTGTGCTGGAGGAAATATGTTCCAAGCATCATAGTCTTTCATATAATCATCTAGTTTTTGCAAGGTGCTTGTTTAACATGAGTTTTGAACAAGTGCTATAGTTTTATCAAGTTGATTCTCTTTATAGGATGTAGGTAATCAATTAATCTATTACCTTACATTATAGTTTAAGTGATACTAATTTGCAAAATAGTTTGGCTGTCACCCAAAAGTGGCTTGTGACCGCACCTCGTGATATACCTGTCTCTGCCTAACCAATGCTATAAATAGCTCATTCTTTAGAGCTACGAGTAGGATAGACACACATCTGTGACTGCTTTGCAACTGCAAAGTGGAACCCGAATGCAGATCGAAAACTTTTTGAGTATTAAACCAACCGGAGACGCCACTGAAAGTTCCCGTCTGCCAAAAAAGTTATGAGCAACGCTCATACCTGTTATATACAACTAGTTGTCTTGAGTTCAAGGAGTGCTCGGATTAGTTGTTTCTGTGTGTGAATGTATTATAGTTCAAGCTAGTGTTTAACTGTTTTGTCAAAACATGCGTTTCTGTTAACATTATTTGTGTGCGTTTCCTCGTCCCCCGCGCAGAAATTGGCAGACTCTTTTGCAAAGAAACTAGTGCGCGTGACATCTCCTGTTGGTTTCATACTTAAAGGGAAAACTGAATGCAGTCGTAACTTGTAACCTGTCCGTTGGAGATAACACAGAATCTTCACAGATTCTCAATTAGGCACACTCTAGATAATAAATAAAATTAATATTTATCGAATGTTATCCGATTCCTGGAATTATCTACTTTTCATTAGTGTGAAAGGGAATTCAAAAGAAGGTGAAGGAAAATATCTGGAGGACACCTGCAGGTCCCAGAATTACATGTGTAAACAGACCCGGTCCGGCGATGGGCTCACCACCTATCACGTTTAGGGGTCGAATATACTAGTAAAAAGTGGGAATTTCTCAAAATGGAATACCTCTACCTACCTTGCCCCGCGTCTTCTCAACCATACATACCGAAGCGGTGGAATCGCAATAACTTTCAATAAAAGGACTTATAAGCGCCTACATTGAAAAAAAACTTTTGACTTTGAATTTCACTTTACCCCCTCGGGGATAAATGGAGTGAGATTTTTTTTATATTTATTTATTCATGATTGTTTGTATGGCTCAATAACGTGACAACTGAAGAGCATCGCCGGACTGTAACCATGTGTTGGAACAAATTCACTTACGTAAACGATGATATTTCCTTCACTATTAATAAGATAGATTATTGAAGTTTAAATTAACATTGAAGTATAGACTATTATTCTCTAAGTTTAACTACCGTTTTCTCTTTACTCAATAAAGTGATTAAGTGATGTACCTTCCTGAATAACCAGTTTCAGTATAGATGTCCAGAATAGATGCTCACATTGACATGTAAGCGATATCGGCGATAAACACTTCTGATGCACGGGAGACTGAATAGGTACTATTAACAATGATCTGATCTATTGCTGGAGTGAGAAGTATCAACGGAGTTTTTGTTATAAATAATAGGCAAACCATTTGTCTGCCATCTCACCTGATGGAAAGTGATGATGCAGACGACGATGGAGCATGTTTGTCTAGATAATGCCTATTCACTCTTGCCTTGAAATGGCCCACGTTCCGGAAACAGATCCGCAGGCAGGGAGTTCCATTCCTTAGCCGTTCGCATTAAAAATGATTAATTGATGGAATCCCATGGAATGAGTTGAATGGAGTTGTCAAGTTGTCAAAAATCTTATTTTTTTTGTCGTGGACATTTGCAAAAAAACATGTTCTTAGTGCTCACTTACGGAATTTAAAAAAACCTTGGTGCAAAGATTCATGCTTTTATACCATGCGGTCTCGACTTTGAGTTGATCGATCAGGTTAGTCTACCTGTCAGTTTCTTTTCTTCTTTTATTAAATACGCCTAACAAAAATAGCATATAGAGTAAAGAACTTGGACCATTTAGTAAACAAAAAAAAACCATTTCTGTCTTTACTTCGAGTAACAATCTAGCTATAACTCCGGGAACGTGTATTTCTATGGGAAACTTGGATTCCGGGTTCACCAATATTCATGGAATTCTAAGTGTGTTTCTATATTATTAAGTAACAGCGATAAAGTAAGAGAGAGTTGTATTTATTGACGCGTTAAACAAATGACGCTCTCTGCAACTAACTGCTCACATTACCTCACACTTATCTCTATATATTGTCTACAAACAAAACAATACTCACCGTTGATGTATAGACCATAAATAGAAACAAACAGACAATAAGTCTAACAGTAAAGTGGAAAAGAGACAATTGTACAGCATGGTGCGCGCACGCAACCCGCGCCGGCGCACGGCCTTGCACCGAGTTCCGTGAAAGGCGATCGGCTTGTTATTTGGTGTCTCGAGAACGCAATATTTCAAGTATTGTACAATTTTAACTTCTGGTTAGAAAATATTTCAATAGTATATACCTGTCAAGCAACAGATTCCAGACCCAATTGAGATTCAGTTGTGTTTGTCTGAGCTCAGAGTTCACCGTTTAAACACTAGTGAGGTGCTTACAATAATAATCAAAATTTTAAACAAAAGAAACATACGTGAAACTCCTCCTTTTTTGAAGTCGTTTAAAAATACTAACCGACTTCAACGGATAGCACTCAAAAGACTATTATTTGCATACTCAATATCCATTACCTACTGGTCTATACGCTGATAGCGAGTGATCTGCTGATGTCCGTTGAGGAGTTCCGTTCTCCAACTGAAGTTCTTCATCAGATTTTCACAAAACTTATCATCACCACCACCCTTGAGGTATACTAAAAAATTGCGAGATCGGTTCAAATATGACGAAAATATAGATTAACATACCGAAAAAAACATATTTAACGAAATGAAAACCTTCTCCTTTCTTTAAATCGGTTAAAAACAATACTAACTGTATTTATGACCAATAGTATTTTGTAAACACCTGATAGTTTTAAGTTAAGTTTCAGCACCGGTAGCCTTACCACCTAAGTTTCTTTACGGAATATCTAAATTGACGCCGTCCCAGCAATAAAAACATTTTCGACGACGGTTAGGAAGTTTTAGCCCTTATTTTTCATCCAAATACTCTCCATCTCTGGTAAACAATAGGAAGTATTAATATTGAATAATGATAAATCCCATGACAAAACGATCGCGAATTCAGATCATTGCCAGCGAAACTGCGCAGGCGACTCTCAGTCATTATCATTACAGTGGTCGTCACCGGAACACTGTCAAGGTCACCTCGGCGCGATCGTGTTTTCTTTTTTATCCATTGTTTGCGAAGGTGGAAGCGGTGCGGCCGGTGGTAAACAATGTTTGTTATTGTTGATATTTTTAGTATTACTCGAAATATAGTTTTGTTTTTAAGGCCACGTTTTATTTATTTATTTAACTTCATGTGCCAAAAAAATGTACACATGGCGAACTTAACCTACCAGTCAACCATTAGGCTGACCAGCAGGGGCAGCAGGCGTATTCAGGGAGCTTCGATATTCGATATCGGAAAATCTGTCGAACACTTTCGAGATGGGCTGATGTTGGTATTGAAAGCTAATGTCATATGTGACATAAGGATTCGGAAAATTTTCCGTGGCTGTCAGAAACGCCTAGAATAAAGTTTCCGAAGTCGATAGATTTGACATCGGAAAATTTTTCACTCGATCTGAATCGAACGGAAACGGTATCGAGTCTCCCTGAACACCTACGCAGAAATGACTTGGCGGAATGGACCGCAAATAATAAAAATTCTATTACTAATGAATGAAACATAACCTTACGGTAAATTCTAAAACTTATATATACGTTGATAAAATAAACTAATACTTACATACTATATATCCACATCTTAATTTGTTACCTTTACTTCTTAAAAAATAAATAATCTCATCCTATCAATCATCCTTTTGCCCCCGAGGGGGTAATTTGAGGTATTCAATTTCATGAAATACTCACTTTTGCCCAGTATGTTGTTTGGGATACCAAATAAGCACACAGGTCGGGATTCGGGACCTGCGGGTTTTCTTGCGATGCCAAATAGATTAAAAAAATCAATCCAGCTAACATGTCGTTGGTATACCAAAGATAATAAAATATAATAGGGTATACAGGGGACAAAAATTATTACTATTGGGCAAAAGTCTAGTGCGATTTCGACCGAATGACAGCTCCAGTTCATACTAACTGAAATGAGGCTTGAGATTCAAAGTTTTTCTATGAAAATATTCCCAATGCCCCTCTATGTAGCATTATATTTCAATATCTTTGTGGTATACGTTAGTTTAGCGATGGGACCACTCTATTATATACCGCTCTATATTACAAAAAAATAATTTTGTTGCCGGAAAAGCGTGCAATCGTTCCAAATTTTTCCATCCACCGCAACGAACTATTATGTTGTAAACACACGTTATTATGTCGAGCGATCACAATGCTTTGCGCAAACACGCGGTCGTGATGCGCTAAATGAATGTTTGACGAACGATGATTGTCATAATTGGACCCTTTCTGGGTTTTTGTTGAGCGCAAAAAATGTTAGAATAACGTGATAAATGATGGCACAATATTTGATTTAGTTCTTATACCATCGTAAGTATATTTAGGAAGTGTATTTAGTTTGCTGAATGATGTTTAGTTCGGTGTCTTTATTATTTGAAATGCCGATAAAAGGAGCAAGTTGAAACCGTTTTTAATACATAACTGCGTGAATTGTGTTACACGATGTTATTATCGTATTTTCATATAAATTTATAATATTACTTATTAGTGAATAAATATTTTTTTAGGCAATTTGTAGAATTCACAAACAAAATTAAATAAATAATAATTTGATAATTGTGTCAAGAATCACCATCTGTTTTCGTTTTCCAAGGCGTTCGGCCTTACTCTGTTTATTGACACTAATATTATAAAGAGGATTTATTTTTATTTTTGTATGTTTGTAACGAATAAACTCAAAAACTACATGACCGATTTTAAAAATTCTTTCACATGTGGAAAGCTAGATTATCAGGGAGTAACATAGGCTATATTTTATCCCCATACCCCCATTATATTTTCTTACCTGTGAAGACCTATAATTGGCTTTCTGTTTTGTATTTATTTTAAGTATCCTGTATACTAAATCGTTACGGAATACGCGGAAGTAGTAATAATTGGTTCAAATCCTACTTGGAAGACAGATCTCAAAGTGTGGTCGTGTCTTTACATTCTGAATCTCAGATCTTGGAAGACATCGTATCCGACGTGCACAAAATAGAACAGGGAATTCCCCAGGGTAGTATATTGGGCCCTCTGCTATTTCTTCTTTACGTGAACTATCTACCAAAAACTACAGATAAAAAAATTGTAATGTTTGCAGACGACGTCTCTATCTTATTTCGCTTTAAAAATAAGCCAAGTACCGAATTAGAAGCAGAAGTAACTAGTTCAATAACGGAAATTATAAACTGGTTTAAATCTATTAAATTGCAATCTAATATCGGAAAAACGAAAATGATGCATTTCAGAAATTATAAGTCGGCATCAATAGACCTTGCTATTAATATTGACGGAAGTGCAGTAGGGCTGGCAGAGGAATCAGATTTCTTGGGCCTCCACGTGGATTCAAACCTGAACTGGAAAAGACATGTGGAATTTCTGGAGAGTAAATTGAGTAGTTTCTGTTATGCACTCAGAAATCTGTCCCAACTTTCGACTCAGGTAGCAACCCTACAGGCGTACTACGCGTTCTTCCAATCACGGATCATTTACGGGATAGCTCTATGGGGTGGATGTACAGATATCAGTAGGATTCTTATATTGCAGAAGAAGTGTGTACGTATTTTGGGTGGACTCCGATATCGTACCGATTCCTGTCGACCTGTATTTAAAAAGCTCAATATCCTGACGGTTACAGCTCTATATGTTTTCGAACTATGTAAACTGGTACGTCGACACCCGAATAAATTTCCCTACGCTCCCAAATTTACTAGTGAGAGGCTTAACGCACTTCACGATCCCAAATTAAAATTGCCTTCCTGCCGAACTGCGTTTTATAAGCGGACTGCAAAATACAATGCCGTCAGAGTTTACAACAGGTTGCCAAGTGAAATCAAGGTCCTTCCAGAGTGTAAATTTCTGAAAGAACTTAAAAGTTTTCTCATCAAAATGTGTCCATATGACCTAAATGAATTCCTACCCTTATGAAGTGTACCGTAGACTAGAAAGAGACAATTTGATTAGATTTTTAAAATTAATTATAGCTATGTATGACATCCCCTACTATTTTGAAATAACACTTATTACATACTAATTTTAAATGATTATGACATTGTTAATTTATTCTAATTTTGTAATTTGTAATATTAATTGTTGTAATATTGCTATACCCGTAGGGTGAAATTGCATTGTTTCCATATCGCATTCTTTTTGACATCTGTGTATACATGTAATTTATCGCAATAAATGAAATGAAATGAAATGTATTGTTTAGCTGTTGGTCTTCCAAATAAATATAAAATAAAATATTCCCACGGGAACGGGACGGGACCTACGCTACGTAGATGAAACCGGAGCAGCTGATATAGATAAAAATACTAGCAGTATGATGTCTAAAATTACTTCGAGAAAACTCTCCAAGAGGCAATAAAAGTGATAGGGTCAGCATATTGTTTCTATCAGAACTTTGGCAATACAGATGTTGTGGAACCTTGCTACCATATAATAAAAGTACTTACGGGATTCTTCACAAGGGGTTGTAATGAAGTCAGTGAGAATATTTCGTGGATCATGTATTCCTTTTAATTACAACATGTGATAATGATAGTGTGTGAGGCTTGTGTTATTCCTGTCTGAGAGGATTATATATTTAGTTATTTTATTTGAGACTAGCAGCGCCCCGCGGTAGTTCCCGTTCCCGCTGGAATACAGGGATAAAATATAGCCTATGTGTTATTCTGATGTATGAGCTATATAACTGTAAAGTTTCATCAAAATCCGTTCAATAGTTTTTGCGTGAAAGAGGAACAAACATACATCCAGACATTCATCCATACAAACTTTCGCATTTATAATATTAGTAGGATAATAACACAAGTCACACATTACACACCACATACCTATGTCCTAATAAATTGTGATTGCCAATTAAAACTTGACATATTATACGAATAGGTACAATAATTAAAACAACCTAAAACCATAAATGTCAACAAAATCCTCAGAAATATGTTTATACACAGAAACGCTGGTGGCGAGAATCGAATAGCGACCTCACGAATAGTATAGTAGGAAAATTTAATTAATTTCTTTTGATTATAAACATTCCATTGGGGAAATGAAAGGAGCTACATCTATCTGAGATAGACATTGATTAGTAAATTTTCTCAAAGCACTAAAACCAAGTAACTTGTACTTTGTATTAGGTATATTTGTGTTGCAGAGTTTCTTGTCCCGCTTTTTCTCCTTAATTATACATACCGAAGCAGTGGAGTAGCAATGACTTTCAATAAGAGAACTTATAATCACCTACATTGAATAAATATTCTTGACTGGACTTTTGACTTTTATGGATAAAATATATAAAATAAGGAACGAGCAGTGATAGCCTTACGGTTAAAGAGCCGGCCGAAAAGCAGTGAGGCTCGGGTTCGAATCCTGGCATGTACAAATGAGTTTTTGAAAAACTTACGTACATATTTATCACTAGCTCGACGGTGAAGGAAAACACTTGAGGAAACCCGCAGGTCTCAGAATTAATTCTGAGACATGTGTAAATAGACCCGGTCCGGCGATGGGCTCACCACCCATCACGTTTAAAGGTCCAATATATCTCGTGAAATGTGGGTATATCCAATAATGGAATACCTCTGCCTACCACCTCGGGGATAAAAGGCGTGAGATTATTTATTTTATTTTTATAATAAGGAACGAATACTATACAGAAAGGAAGTGGACGACTTAGGAAAGTGGACGAAGTCATCCAGAAGGAATCTAGATACGACGGATAAATAGAAGAATACATTGTGTCATCCCCAAATAATGGAAAAAGAGCAAAGATATTCAAATATAATAGGACATAGATTGTCCCCTCTATGCCCTATTATATTTTAATCTCTTTGGAAAAGAATAACGATTCGGACGAACTTAAGTAAAATTACTATAGCGTTTTCTTCGTAAAAATAATGTGGTTGAACTTATCAACATAAGTTAACGGCGGTTTTCAAGTAGAACTAAGTTACGTACTGAGATTAAGTTTCGCGTTGTGGGATAGTTCAGAACACGGTATATTTATGCTGGTTTTACTCACAGGTTTCGTATTTACCACTTTTACTACTTGGCTTTACGGTTTTAAAGATAAAAATGATTATGTTATACTCCTATACTCCGTCATTTCTAAATATAGAAGAGTTATGTTAGTTAATCTTAAAAAAGACGTGTATGAGGTATCTATTTAAAAACAGGCAAGTGCAACTCGAATTTGCAGACAAAGTGTTCCGTACCACAATACAAAAAAATCCAGAAGTAAACGACATAAGGGAAGCTTTTTTATCGGGACTTCCTTAGATTTTTAACTTTATTATTTGTTTTATTTATAATGATTATAAGAGCAGTGATAGCCTCACGGTTAAAGACCCTGCTTCACATGACGCTAATCAGTGAGGCTCGGGTTCGAATACTGGCATGTACCCATGAGCTTATCAAAACTTACGTACATATTTATCACTAGTGCGACGGTGAACGGTGACGGTGACGGTGGCATGTGTAAAAGACCCGGTCCGGCGATGGGCTCACCATCTATACTACCACCACCTCCTACAACCCTACTTAACACTAACACTAGATATGTGGTCTTACAGGAATCGACGAACTTTTGGTTCACACATCATAACTGATGTTTCTCGCACAGTTTGCAGTTAGCACCTTAACACCAAAGTTAACGTGTCAAACTTTGCATTGTGTTGTAGTTCAGATGGCGCCACGATCGATAACCTGTTGGATGGGGCGCGTGCCCCACTGACCTGGGGCGCGGGGGACAACAAACTCGACCGCTAGGGTTACTAGCTCAGCGAAAGAATGTTACATGTGAAAAAAAAATTAAAAAAAAATCACGCTTTTTGTCCTCGGTAGGAAATACCCGCATTTCACGAATATAATATTTTGCCCCCTTACCGTGAGCTGGTGAGCCCATCGCCGGACTGGGTCTGTTACACATGCCTCAGAATTAATTAAAATAAATCTTGTAAAAAATATACAATTTAATTGCCTGCGACTTTATTATTTAAGAAATTGCAAGAACACGTCGAAGTACATACACACCTATCGTCGATACTTATAGGTTATTATTTTATAAAAAAAAAACTTTCTAAGAGGAATTAATTATTTACTTAGCAATATACTTATTTAATTGTCGCAGAAAAATACAATAATATTTACTTACAGTACGACCTCCAAATTTAAACCGTTCGAAAAAGTACTCAGAACATGGAATTGCTTATAGTGCTGATAAAAGGTTGAATTCATTTTTTCCTTGGACGGCGAGGCTTTGACAGCCCTTTGATGACCGTTTATTTATTTAGTAGGTATTTAATTTTGAAATTATTCCTATTCTAGTAATTAGGGTTCCGTACCTCAAAAGGAAAAAACGGAACCCTTATAGGATCACTTTGTTGTCCGTCTGTCCGTCCGTCTGTCAAGACCCTTTTTCTCAGGAACGCGTGGAGGTATGAAGCTGAAATTTATATCAATTACTCAGGTCTACTGTCCCTTGAAGCTGTGAAAAAATCAAACTTCTAAGCCAACGCAATCAAAAGATACAGCCGTTTATGCCGCAAATTTTCGACACTTGCAAGGGAATCAAAACCTACAGGGTGCTTCCCGTGAACTCAGAATCTTGAAATTTGGTACGAAGCAACGTCTTATAGATAAAGGAAAAATTACGAAAACCATAAATTTGCAAGGTTGTACGGAACCCTCGGTGCGCGAGTCCGACTCGCACTTGGCCGGTTTTTTTTTAAAGAATTCTTCTTGACAAATTATGAATTAGGATCATATCAAAAATCAAAATTTTTATTCTATATACATGTAAATGTATGGATGGGTTGAAGAACCCTTTTTGGCTTAATGAGACTGTGTTAGGATACAACACTCTTCCTTAGTAGGAAATCTTAGTCTCAGATATAAACCGAACTACACTGTGTGTGTTTGAAAATGTTTATGTTGAGTGTGAGTATTGTATGTTGATCACTTCTGAATTCCGAGAAACTGACAACCCTAACAATATCTCGTCTAAGCTTCACTTTCTTTGCGCCAAGAAAACCAAAAAAACAATTTTGCACTCTACTGCCTTGAAAATAGAATCTATCTTTTTTACGGCCGTAATTTATATAAATAAGAGGCGTCTATGTCAGAATATGGCGTTGTTTTATTTTCTATTATTTTCTCTTTGTTCTTGTAGCCACAAGTTTAGTGAGAGACCGGATTGAGGGCGCAACAAGTATCTTGAGGGTTATACGACTTTGTGTGTTTCATTTGTGCTGAATCTAAAGCTGGTATTTCAGAGTTTTTTTGTAGAGTGATTTATTAGGTATTATTTTTACGAATGCGTTAAGAAATTGAGGTGAAGGTAAGGTCACATTTCTGGTTAAAGTATATCTATATAAATACTTATAAGTTATGATAAGTAAGACCGCGCGTTGTACTTTGATTTATGTTTATATCCATATTAAATTGTTGTTGGTGTACAATAGTTATACTAGTGATTTTTTTTACCGTCTGGAAAAAAATATGACGTATAAGGTATCTAGAGCCGAAGTTATACACGAGATTAATTGTTAAATATAGTCATGTTTAATGCAATTTACAAAATCTAGAAAACTACGCACAGTACTACGCTCAGCTGGCGGTTGTAGGTAGATTGCGCATAAATGGAAGCTAAGAGCCTGTTTCTTTTTAAAATACTATTTCAAATATTTCAGTGTATACTATTGACTACAATTGAGTAATGTATATTAGTTTAAGCAAGAAAATTTTTTTTTGAGAAAAATTAAATTTTTTTAAGTAACATTGCCAAATGAATCTATTACACTTACCTATCACACCACATTTTTTCTAGACGGTAAAAAAAGTCACCCTGTATAGTACAAATAACTCACAAAATCTCAGAAAATATAAATAAAGATTATTATTATTATAAATGAGAAAATCTTGAAAGGCAGTTAAGTTGTTTATACTATATAGAGATTGTTGACATCCAGTAAGAAAGGATTTTTAACAGGAACAGGTTTTGTTCAAGGGCAAGCTAATGAGTTTAAACAGATCATCTCAGAACAATAACTAAGTGTAAATATCTTGAAGAATCCAACAAGCCTCACAATTGGTACTCAGGCTGAATCAACGCTTCTATCCGACGAAGTAGCTCACATTTAGAGGTCAAAAACACTGGTGAAAATAGGACACTTACAGAAATTTAATATCTCCAACAACTTAAACTGATCTCGGATATGACATGTTCAAAAATGCTTGAACCCAGAGCCATTAAAAGAAACAATAAAAAATAATGAAAATAAACCATAATATGGAGGAAATTGCAACCTTCATGGCTGGCGTCCTTGCGTTTGACAGCCCTCGGGACAGTCTTTTGTTTTTCCTTATTTGCCTTGGCCAGATTCCGACAACAGACAAAGTTACAACTAGGCATTGCATTGGTCAAAATTTGTATGTTAATCCCCAAAAGCCGGTCGCGGTTTACAAATCACAATTACAATAAATTTACTGCCTCGTTAAAAGTCGCTATTTATGATGTGGCCCAACGGAAATTTGCCATGTACAATGTATTGAGAACTGAACCGTGTCGTCATATATCATACTACTCAATTGCATAACATTTTGTTGTAATTTTAATTATAAATTATTATATTTTTTAAAGTAATTTGTAAAAGAAAAATAGAAATTCATTTTTAGAGGGGTTTTGTATTGAACTATTACTCGCAAATTAGTTTCGATAGAGTCAAATACGTTTTAACGTTTAACACCCTACTTATCTTCAATTCGATATCATTTTCCTCTAAGCCACTGCTGAATCATCTTACCCTATATTAGCTCACCTAAATTCGAAATTCGCGTTGGCTTACTGAACATTTCATGGATACATTGTAACTAGAGTTGAAGTGGTGTTGTTGTGTTTTCAGGTGTTGTGCATTACGATGGACTATAATGTCACCGGATACTTAATTACAAATTCAAAACTTAGGCATGAAACCAATACACACAAATGTTGGCCTTGAATTGGAATCGAACTCAATTTTAAAAGGCAGTCTGGGTATAAAATGATTTACAGTCAAGTCTGTGATTGGCTATGTTTTTATATACTTACTTTTTCGAAAATTAACAGTTCTAAAACACGTTATTGGGCGTTAAAAATTGGGCGGCCATATATTGGCTGGCATCAATGCGGTGTCTATCCTATTGTTTTCTGTGTTTCCGACCTTCTATTCGTATATCTACTTTCCAGCTTTTTTTGTTGTCTTCCATCCTTGACCCTTGCTCTGACTACTCTTTGTAAATAATAAATAAATTGGGGGACCATTCACAAACAAATAACCGTTTGTGAACTCCAAGTCCCAAACTAGGCAGGGCCTGCACTAAGGATACTAAACAACTGATAAACATACCTTAATAAATATTAAACGACCAGACACGAAGCCAACAGACATGTTCATGCACACAAATGTTGGCCTCGAACGGAGATCGAACCCGCGACCTCCGGCTCAGGAGGCACTACCAACTGAGCCAACAGGCCCGTCAATCTCACTCTTGGGTATTAATTATCGGAACAACTGTACGTATTTAATATTATAAATGTTAAAATACTCAATGCCTGTTTGTGTTACCTTTTCATGGCAAAGCCGGTGGAGCCATCTTGATTAAATTTGGCGTGACTATACTCGTAGTTTATATCTTGCAAAGACACAGGGATACTTCTTCTCATCCTGGAAAAAAATAAGTATAAAGAGTTGTAATAAGTCTTGAGATATATATAAGAAATGGAAATTATATTTTGTAGGACACGATATTGAAAGTATCTTAACGTTTTTAGCATCATGGAATAAAAAGCCATAGTTAATTACAATAATAACAGACAACCTCATAATGTAATAACATTTGTAAATAAATTATAGTATTTGTGACTAAACATGCTTGAAAACAAAAACTAAAAATAGATGGCATAAAATATTTATATTGTTTAAGTTTAATTATAAATCAGAAATGAAATCAACATTGTAACCACCTTTAAAAGAAATCTACTTTCATTGCACATTCGCGACTCGTAACTCATTTAAGATAGTGAGTGAACGAAAAATCCATTTATTGAATTAACAATAGCATAATATACATGTTAACAATTATAGCATGTACCCTCACTCATAGGTACATAGTTTAAAGTCAAAGTCAAAATTCTTTTATTTCAGTAGGTATAAAAATACAATTTGAAATGTCAATATAAACAAGGCACACTAAACTCGTCCATGAGGATTGGCTAAATGTAAACAGCAGCCCATCTCCACCGACGAGTTGCTGGTTCCAAATGCAGTAGCCCGAGAAGAGCCAGCAAGAAACTCAAGGGCAGCTCTTTTTAGTCTCATGTCTTACTAGTAAATATGGTTCACAATAATAATTATAATGAATACATTTACATGCATTTACAATGAATTTTCATGAAGATTTTGTTTTCTAACAGCGACCATAGCGTGGAGAGTACACGTGTTTGCGAGAAAGCGTGCATTCGTGCGCAAGAGTAGATTTCATCAATACATTACGACAAACGCGAAGAGTAGGTACTTGGTTATTCGTCGACTATCGACTACCAAGTGAACATCAGTGCATAGTATAAAACACAGTCGCTTTCTCGGTCCCTATATCCCTATGTCCCTTTGTATGATTAAATCTTTAAAACTACGCAACGGATTTTGATGCGGTTTTTTTTAATAGATAGAGAGATTCAACAGGAAGGTTTTAGTATTAGCATTGCACCCGTGCGAAGCCGGGGCGGGTCGCTAGTAATGTATAAGATTTTCTCTGACTTCGTAACATGCAAAGGAGTGATTAGATGTATTACCAAAATTTCTTATAAAATATACTGGATGATTTTTTTTACCGTCTGGAAAAAAATATGACGTATAAGGTATCTAGAGCCGAAGTTATACACGAGATTAATTGTTAAATATAGTCATGTTTAGTGCAATTTACAAAATCTAGAAAACTACGCACAGTAGGTACTACGCGCAGCTGGCGGTTGTAGGTAGATTGCGCATAAATGGAAGCTACGAGTCTGTTTCTTTTTAAAATACTATTTCAAATATCTCAGTGTGTATTATTGACTACAATTGAGTAATGTATATTAGTTTAAGCAAGAAAAATATTTTTTGAGAAAAAAAAAAAATTTTTAAGTAACATTGCCAAATGAATCTATTACACTTACCTATCACACCACATTTTTTTCCAGACGGTAAAAAAAGTCACCCTGTAGTATTCTTAGTAAAGACTGGTCATTACATGAGTAAATAAAAAAAAAAAATCTCGTGTCACTGTGTTTGTGGTTGCACTCCTCCGAAACTCTATCGATTTTAATGATTTTTTGTATATTTGGTAGTAGGAGAATAAGCCTTAATGTATTTTTCACCCCCGTATTCCTACACTCCTTTTTATATGGCAGAACGAAGGTCGCCAGGTCTGCTGTCTATTATATCTACTAGAAAATCACTGTCAATCAGAGGAAGTCGCTGTAGTAGGTGCCACGTGGCCGCAACAAAAACTGCAATTATGAACACGAAAGCACGAGAGCGAGCAAAAACTATAATTAAACAGCCACTGACGCCCTTGTGACGACGCAGTGTAGGACACTCTTTCAAGCCTCCGGAGAGTGTCGCGAGTTAATTCAAAATGATGATGATTGATGATGATCGGTTCTAGCCTTTGAGTATTATACCAACCGGAGACGCCACTGACAGGCGTTCCCCTCTGCCAAAAAAAAGTTTCGGGCATCGATCATACCTGTTATATATTACTAGTTTTTTCGAGTTCACGGAGTGCTCGGATTGGTGAATGTATTTGTGTGCATCTAGTTCAAGCTAGTTTTTAATTGTTTTGTCAAAAAATGCGTTTGTTTTAAGATTATTTGTGTTTGTTTCCTCGTCCCCCTCGCAGAAATTGGCCGACTTTTTTGCAAAGAAACCAGTGCGCGTGACGTCTCCTGTTGTTGGTTTAATACTCAAAGGTTCTAGCCGATTTCGGCTAAGGAGACCGCTATCGACCCCGGTCATGATGTGGCTAACGTAGCCAATTACTCAATCAAACATGAAAAGTCGGCATATCGGTAAAAGATGTATAAAAAAAAATCTCACGCCTTATCTCCAAGAGGTATTCCATTTCTGGATATACCCACTTTTCACGAGATATTCTTTACGACCACCTATCACGTTTGGGTCGAATATACCTACTGGTGAAAAGTGGTTATTTCAAGAAATATACCTCTGCCTACCCCCTCGGAGATAAAAAGCGCGAGATTATTTATTTATTATTCTAAGCGAACGTCTGAGCGAATGGATGGCACTTGGCTAGAGGGCTTTGGTATTTAGAGAGTAAATAATCCAGAAAACGTTTCATCCGCTAGTCCCTACAGCCTGAACATGGCGTGAATTTACATAATGGCCGAGTTTATGAAGAGAAGATTAGTGAATATGTCATACTACTAAATGTCAGTAGCTTTATGTAAACAACGAAATTACGTAGTAGTTTTATGTACCTATACGACAAGCACACGCTTGGGTAACAATCTAGCATAAAACAAAGCAAGAAGACCGAAGAAGCATCCTTGATTGAGGTCAGTCTTCGGATAGGTCACTGAGCTACATGGCGACTAGTCCATCATTCCGAAGGTACATTAAATCATTGGTCCCTATTTGGTTTGTGTTTACGTGTTGTACGACAAAGTCAAAGTCAAAAAAGTTTTTATTCAATGTAGGGACTTATAAGTCCTCTTATTAAAAGTCATTGCGACTCCACCGCTTCGGTATGTATAGTTGGGGAGAAGAAGCGAGGCACGGGACAGAGGCGCAAAATGCCACATTGACGCAAAATGCCACATTCGCAAAATGCCACACTAACAAAGTGCCATACTTGTTCAACTCCCTTTCTTGCAGTATGTTCGAGAGTGTGGCATTATGCGAAAATGGCATATTGAGAATATGGCATTTTGCGAATGTGGCATTTTGAGAATGTGACATTTTACGAAAATCGAATGTGTCATTTTGCGAATGTGGCATTTTGCGCCTAATCCCAGACGTCACTACTATCTAATTGAAGTTACACACCTTCTGATGTCTTGAAAAATTGTGACAGATACTCATCCACTACTCCACCATAACCAGGCGCCCAGCAGTGGGATAGCAGTAGCTTACGATCACTGTTAATACAGCGTAAATTCTCGTAATGAACTCTCTAACGATGAACTTTAATGAGAGGTAATAAAGCCGTTATTACATTTCTTTATTGCTGTCATTTCACGTCCTCATTTCCATGGTTAACGCACGGGCTTCCGATCCTTTAGCGAGGTACAGGTCTGCATTACCCATACCAATGCAATTTTAATACACAGTTTGTTATAACATCTGTGAGTTGCTAGGAAAGGCTTTGTATAAATTAAAAACATAACATCGCGTTTCAGACAAAAAATGACTTAAATATTCACATGTTCAATTCCTACAAATACACAGTACGAGTATAGCTTACTAAAAAATATTTAACACCATGTAGCTAAAATATATTATAACAATATAGCTGCATATTTATTTTTATTTAATTTAATATTTATATTTAGTGCTCACAGAATACTGTCACAGCCCTATTATTTGAAACTAAAAACTTGCAGCTATCCCAACTCTTATTATAACAGCCCAAGGTCTATTTTTTAACGCCTAACTGGCAATTATAAAATTGTCACGGTGGAGATATACGACCATTATTCATTGGCTTTCCCCGCTCCCTTGTTTGGAAGAATATTGGAGTTCCAAGAGCAGTCAGTTTATCATCATCAACTCGTTGCTGCCCACTACTGAGCTAAGGGTCTGGTCACAGAATAGGAAGTATGGGCTATAATCTCCCACGCGAGCCCACCCCGTACTGGGAGATGGTGGTGTAAGCTAGTGGCCAACTAACATTTCAATCTTGCCAAGGGTATTTGACATGGCTTAACGACTAGCATTGAAGACAACGAAAACCAGGATCAACAATTTAACGTGCGTTCCGAAGCACGGAATCAGTAGCATCGGTTCTCTTATGAGGTCACAGTTGTTTGGTCGGTCATGAGTCATAATGACGTTGGGAATGCATACAACGAAGTCTTATATAATGGGGGGTATGTCTAAAGGGTTTATCACAGACCTTGGCTTCTCACGTGTCGGGTGGCACTTCGTATGCTCGTGTATGTTACAGACATGGTGATTCATGAATCATTAGGCTGATGTTGTTAGTCTGGGAAGGTTCTCGAAACCTGGCTGTACGTAGCCTTTCGAACTTCTGGCATTTTGTTCACTATTCAAAAGCAATGCATCTAATCTATTTAGGCCATGGTGTTAAAATGTACTAATAGTACTTTTAAGCCAAGACCAAAATAAAGCTTCGGACAAAATGGAATAAAATGAAAAAAGGTCGTAAAAACTCAATCTATCAGTATCAGAAGTATAGTAATAGCTCTGTAGTTAAAAAGCCAGTTTTTCACGCGTACCAATGACTGTTTCAAAAACGTAGGTACGCACATATTTATCACTAGTTCGATGGCGACGGAAAACATCGTCAGGAAACCCGCAGATCCCAAAATTGATCCTGAGGCAATCACTTACCTACTATAGGGGTCCAAAAAATATACTCGTGAAAATATAAAATACCCATTATTTTGTAGTACAGATAGATTTTCTTATTTTCTTTTGGGGAAAGGAGGGTTTTTAAGTAATTCATTTGGGAACTTTAACAGGGTTACGTGTTTAATTTGAGTAACTCTGCTCTGGATTATGTAGTCAAGAGATTATTCAATGGAATTTATGGTGTAAACTGTTGCTATAATACTTTGTCCTAGTGTGAGAGAAGCGTTTTGCAAAAGTTGTTGCGCCACACCGCATTCCATAGATGGAAGCCTTCGTTGATCTAGAATTCTAGACTAGTCTTTCTAAGTCTAAGTCGTCAGATGGTCTGTGCCAATATGGCTAGGAAAAAGCCTAGTTAAAGACAATTTTTTTAGAAAGAAAAGTTTTATACTTATACAAAGTTGACAGTAACATAGTAAGATATTTTAAGTTTGATTTATTTGACGCTGAAATCTTATTGCTAACTAATAACATTGAATATTTTATTATTCAATTTCAGTACATTATTAACCAAAAACATACAAGCGCCGCTAAATACGAGCGCGTCTGCTATAACATCGTAAAAATTACGCCAAAATACAAACAAACAATACCTATCCTACTACGGAGATGAAGAAGAATCCAGACACCTCGCACTTAAAACATTTAGAAACATAAACACATACACGGTGTGTACACCAAATATAGAAGAGTAATTCTTTTTCTGATATACATACTAAGTAGGATTTTAGTACCTCCTTATCCTTAGAACGTACAAAATCTCCTTGTTGTATACAGGTCCCATTGGTCACAATCGATTTCAAATGTGGAATGGGTGTCAACAATCAATCATTTTAATGTCAAAGCTTCAATATGTTTCCTAAATCATATCGGTGTCCTGTTCCTTCGCAGGTTCAAAGAAAAGGACGAAAATTTTGTTTTGTTTTACACCTAATGGCGTCGTGAGTTAACGAGACACCAATTGACTATAATCATAATGTTGTACGGGTTGTTGAGATTATAGCCGTGAAGACAATTATTTCGAATCATGGAATAGTGAGTTCCGTATCCGTGGGTAATTTGAAAGTAAATATAACAGGGCATATAGTCTAGGCAATAAAGGTAGTGGACCCCAACATTAATTCCTCAGTCGATGAAACTTTGCAGGATTGTAGTATAGTATGAGACCATACTTGCATAAAAAAATCCAAAAAAAAAACCTAACCGAAACTAGGTTTTTATACTAAAAAAAAATTTTTTTTTTCGTTGTTAATTTGATAATTTCTGAAAATAATGTAGCAAGACGGTTTTTATTTTGGATTTTCCTATTGTAAGTCCACAGCGACTACTAAATAACATTCCAGTTAAAAAAATGGACTGAGCAATTTTCCCGTGCAAGGTACATATACGTCTGAGTTTTGTTGTTTCTACCAGGAATTTTTTTTGGATATTTCGCATATAGCTTTCTTAATACACATGAATATTGCTGGCGAAGAAAATGTTGACTGAGCATTTTTCCCAACAAAGATTTCAAATAAATAAGTATTTCAGTAAAAATACCTAACTTCGGTTAGGTTTTTTTTTTGGATTTTTTTATGCAAGTATTGTCTCATACTATACTACAATCCTGCAAAAGTTTCATCGACTGAGGAATTAATGTTGGGGTCTTCATACAAAAATCCGCTTCATTGCCTGGACTAATAGAAGGGGCATTGGGAATATATTCATACAAAAAACTCAAGCGTCATGTCAGTTAACTTGAACGCGAGCTAACATTCGGTTGAATCAGTACCTATTAAACTTATGACCTTAGGTAAGTAATAATTTTTGGCTTCAGATTTTCGTCACTTTGTCCCCTCTATGTCCTATTATATTTTAATCTCTTTGTAGAGGTACAGTCAAGAGCACGCTAAGCTTGACACTTTGGACTTTGACCCGGCCCTGTATTCTAAGGCGCGTAGTACAAATCAGAGCTCAGCTTAAACTGGTATTGTCAAGCTTGACTTGCTCTTGACTGTACTGCAAATAGATGGATTTTACCAATCGAGGGTGCAGTTTTCTTAAAAAAGGAAACAATGCCAGATGGCACATCTTACAAATTAGATCTTATTACATCTGACACCGATCTGACATTGTCATAAAAAGTCATAGCTTATTAAAAATCTTAGAAGACTCGGTTACAATCAAAGAGATTTAAATATAATAGGGCATAGAGGGGGCATTGGGAATATTTTCATACAAAACTTTGAAGCCTAAGCGTCATGTCCTTGTCATGACAGTTAGTATGAACGCGAGCTGTCATTCGGTCGAAATTGTACTAGACTTATTCCACTTGGAATAACTTATGACTTCAAATTTTCCTCGCTTTGTCCCCTCTATGCCTTATTATATTTTAATATCTTTGGTTACAATCAAGCATCACAGTTCCACAGACAGTTATTATGGAATTGTTTAAAACCATGTAAGTTTTTTTTAATGAAACACCGAAAAATCTGTACGACTAAAATCAAATGTAAAGTAACACCATTTCTAATTCAGTAGGAAACCATCAAAAGCCAATCATGGCATGTCGAAGTAATGGAAAAGTAACCTTCTACAAATAGCCATTAGAACACAAATTCGAAAACTCATAATTTATGCATCACAACATGGAATGAAACCGCTTTTTTCTGGACAGAACCATTGAACGATTGCTGAGATGGAATTCGATTTAACTGGAAAATTGAAACTGAAGTGAGTTATGGGATTCATTTAGAATTCTTGCGGGCAAGGTTGGATACGATGTATTGTGTGGATTTAAAAAACGTTGCGATATATATTTCGTTTACGGCGAAATGATTTGGAGAAAATTCTAGCTACATTTTGCCAAAGCACTTGAAATTGAAATTCTTGCAACTAGTTCGGTTAGATTGGTTCTGACACTTGTGAACTCTCTACTTACTACATTTAGAGTTTCGACATTAGTGAACGTCTAGAATTGGTATTTGTGAGTGTATCACAACAGCCTACCCCGGGGAAAAAAGGCGTGAGATTTTTTTAATTTTTGTCGTTATTATTTACGTTTTGCAGGGTAATGACCCTGCAGCAACGTGTAATAACTCACTGTTGAGCTAACACTTTTGTTACACGGGACAAAGTATGGGTCATAATTTCCATCGCAAGCCCACCCACACACAGTGGATAGCCTAGTAATTGCCAGTCACCTGTCAGTATTTTGCAAGCCACCCAATGACACCCAATGATCCGGTCTTTCCTCGTTTACCTACGTGGGAATTTCTTAAAATCATTCCTTATCCGATGATTACGATATACAACAAATCTATTCTCCAAATTTCAGCTTCAACCTACCATCTGTTAGTTGATAAATCTCTCTTTATATTATGTGTAAATAGAATACATTGACATACTTGGATAAAATGTTGTGGATATTAGATAGTCCCAAAGCAAGGCGTAACTGTGTCATACAGAAAAACGTAATGCGGGCGCAATGAGCATGCGCGGTGAGCACGCACAATGCGCTGCGCCGGCGCCGCCCCGCGCCGATGCCCGCGCCGCTTGCGCGCGCAGGTGTCGCCTGTCACACGGTAGCCACTCTTGCGCTGTTGCCATGCGAATGAGCTCCAACATGTAACATAATTAGCGAGCGGCCCACACTTGCTTCAGTTTATAATATACTAGCGACCCGTCTTCGCACGGGTGCAATGCTAACACTAAAACCTTCTTCTTGAATCACTCTATCTATTAAAAAATCCGCATCAAAATTAATTGTAAACTTTTAAAAATCTAAGCATACATAGGGATAGACAGACGGGAAGCGACTTTATTTTTTACTATGTATAGTGATGCTACAAAAACCTTCTTCTTGTATTGCTCTTTCCATTACTGAAACCCACATCAATAGTTACGTGGTTTCGAAGGAGTTAATAGATATATAGACAGATAGACGCAGAAAGCGACTTTATGTAGAGATTAATGCAAGACCTTAAAATAATTTGTTCACAGTGGAATCGATCTTTTAGTATTAGTTAGAATTTAAATAACCACTCTAAAGAGTAAAAAAACCGACTTCAATCTTCAACTTATATGGTTTTCTCATGGATGCCGTTGTCAGATCTGGACGAAATTAAAATGGGACCAATCTGGAAGCACCAACTTTCAAATAAAAAAAGAATCATCCAAATCGGTTCACCCAGTCGAAAGTTCTGAGGTAACAAACACAAAAAAAAAATACAGACGAATTGATAACCTCCTCCTTTTTGAAGTCGGTTAAAAATGGCCTAGTGCATTCGGGCCATAAATATAAAAAAACTATTAAATTATACAAATAAAACACTCAAAGTATGGTGGTACGGAACTCTACTCTACGAGTCCGACTCGCACTTGGCCGGTTTTTTAAATCTTTGCAGTAGAAATGAGAGTAAAATCATATTCAAGTTATGCGCAGACAAAGTGGCACGCGACTCGCAAGTCACTTTTATAAAGGACTACCAGCGCCCCGCGGTTTCACCCGCGTAGTTCCCGTTTCCGTGTTAATACGGGGACAAGAAAAGTCTATGTTACTCAGGGATAGTGTAGCATTCTAATGGTAAAAGAAGTTTTGAAATCGGTCCAGTAGTTATTGAGTTTATTTGTACGAAGATACAAACATAGAAAAATACAAATATTTCCTCTATAAAGAATCAGTATAGATATGTTTCGAGCAAACAATTTGCTCTTTAGATCGTACATTATAGTTGCCGACTGCATTGTGAAAGGTCAGCAGAATTGCGCTTGCGCCGGCTCGAATTGCAGATGAGATCATCCTCTCGTTTCGGTAGAGTGCGTATGATACTTGGACGAACGTATGATAACATGCTCTAAGGCTGTTTGTGCAAAAAAACCTTGATTTTGAAAGCAAGATTTTACGGCGTCATTAGGAATATTTTCATACAAAAACTTTGATAAGAGCAGTGATAGCCTTACGGTTATACTCGTAAAGCCTGCTTCACATGATGAAAATCAGTGAGGCTCGGAATCGAATCCTGGCATATACCAATGAATTTTTCCAAACCTAACGCACATATTTATCACTAGCTGGACGGTGAAGGAAAACATCGTGAGGAAACCCGCAGGTCCCCGAATTAATTCTGAGATATGTGTAACAGACCCGGTCCGGCGATGGGCTCACCACCTATCACGTTTAGGGGTCCTAAGAACATCTTGTGACAAGTGGGTATATCCAGAAATGGAATACATGTGCCTACCCCCTCGGGGATAAAAGGCGTGAAATTATTTATTTTATTTTAAAAACTTTGATCTCATACGTCAGTTCATATGGCAGAGGGACAATAGTTCCCATCATAAATTGAACTCTATGTAATCGAAATAAGATTCAAACATGTCTATAAACTCTGACGTTGGCTTTTTGAAACTCACAGTGCATTTTAAAATGCTAACGAATGTACATTAGGTATACCTGAAAAACATTACTCGCAATTTGGTGCAGGTGGATGAGATAAGGCGTTTGATAGATTCTTATTTATAAAATTGAAGTAATCCATTCAACATAGAAATGGTGTGACAAGTCTGTAGATAAATAAACATCTTTACATCATCCGTAATCACGTTATCAAAGCGTAAATTTCTATAAGCAGAATCTTATTCAACCAAAGAAACGAGATATGAGAAGCCTTCATAATCGTGACCCAGATATGATATACAGGGTGTCGTTGCGATGTCCTATAAGGATGTTAATCTACCCATGTACTCGTACTAAACACTTAAAGATAATTAATCTATATCTATACTAATATTATAAAGAGGAAAGATTTGTATGTTTGTATCTTTGTTACGAATAAACTCAAAAACTACTGGACCGATTTTAAAAATTCTTTCACCAATAGAAAGCTAGAATATCCCTGAGTAACATGGGCATACATTTTATTACCGTATCCTTACGGGAACGGGAACTACGCGGGTGAAACCGCGCAGAACCGCTAGTATGTAGCACTTTAAAAAACCAATAGGAGTCATCATCATCAACCAGTAACAACCCACAGCTGAGCATATGGTGTTTTCTCACACTTAAGGAAGTATGAGCAATAATTACACACATGAATGTCTATACCTAACTAACACAATAATTCAAGCCACTCAAGTATACCTGGCATGGCTTAACGACTTCCATGTGATACCGCATACAAAATGGACAAACAAAATATTATTTTGCGAGTTAAAATAAATGTTCAGATTCGCCTCTATAAAGAGCTCGTTCAATTTTATTAGATACCCTGTATAAGTATAAAAATTAAACGAAATGAAACGAAAGAGCCGTCTAATGAAAGTTTTCCTTAAGCCACCCAGTAATGGCAATGGCAGTAATCGGACACAGCCGCGGCGCGGAGCTAGCTAATTGAAAAATTTCATTCGATACCAAGACACGATCCGTTTCACGAGAAAAAGGCTTTAATTAACGATGGGTATTACGGAGCTGGTGGTGCCTCATTTTATGGACTAAAAAATACAACATGAAGAATTTACAATGTGCTCTCGCCTTGATCCCCGAGGGGGTCGGTCAGACGTATTCCATTCATAGAACATAGAACCCACTATTCATCAAAAAAAAATCAACCTACTTCAAAAAAGGAGGAGGTTATCAATTCCACTATGTTTTTTTTTGTCTGTTACCTCAAAACCTTTGGCTGGGTGAACCCATTTTGATGATTATTTTTTTATTTGTAATCTGGTGCGTCCCGTGTCCTATTTTGATTTGGTCCAGTTCTGACAATGGCATCCGCGAGAAAACCGTATAAGTTGAAGTGGGTTTTTTACTCTTTACAGTTCTATGTTGTTGGATCCCTAAACGCGATATCGACGTATCGACAAACAGACATACAAAAATTTTAAAAAATGGAGTTTTGATATCCTAATCGATAACTAACGAAAACACTACCGCTAATTAAATATTGCCAAAATAATTTAATGTGTAGACACGGTCTCCTTACAGTTTTGTTTTATGTTTAGATACTCTGTTTCAGGGAATTCGGTAACTACGAGTAAGACTACGGCTAAACGGATAAAACCAGTCTGTTTATTACATTCACAGTCTTTTGAAAAATTGCGTTTTGATTAAATTTGACGCGTAGATCCTTTTGCACGGGAATAAATGTAGCAAAAAGCTTTTTCTATTTATAGGCTCAATATTTAAATTCAATGTGTTTTTAGAAACACTAGTTTGACTATATTCTGGTCTGACGCAATATGAAAAAAGAAAATGTTTTTATTTTCGGTATAGGCAAAGAGATTAAAATATAATAAGGCATAGAGGGGACAAAGCAAGGAAAATTTGAAGTCAAAAGTTATTCCAAGTGGAATAAGTCTAGTACAATTTCGACCGAATGACAGCTCGCGTTCATACTAACTGACATGACAAGGACATGACGCTTAGGCTTCAAAGTTTTGTATGAAAATATTCCTAATGCCCCCTATATGCCCTATTATATTTAAATCTCTTTGGGTATAGGTAATTAAAAAGTACACTTAGAAAAGTCAATAGTCTAAAAACAAATCACTCTAAAACTAAACAGCAGCCCATCGCCACCGATGAGTTGCTCGTTCCAAATGCAGTATAAGAAGAACCAGCAAAGAAACTCAAGGGCAGAGTGTAGCGACACTACATAGACCGTGCCAATAGAAGGCCGAGTTACATAGAACGCGCCAATAGACGGCCGAGTTCTAAACCGCGCTATCGGAGTTTTCTAATGAGTTTGTATAAATACAACTGCACGGAAAAAAAATATTTTTACAATACTACCAGAATGTGTAGTAAATGGAAATTAGTTCTCCTAACAATTTTTCTGTTGGCCTTACGAATTTTTTCGCATCACCAAGTATTTTTTGTGTAACAGTGACAATTTGTTTGTAACGGGAAATATTCATTTCTAGTAACTTGCAACATTGTAAGGGTTACTATCTAAATGTTTAAACCAACAATTAGGCAAGTAATAGTTGCAATAATATCGTTGTGTTTACGATATGCATCGTTCTCTCAACGAATGAGATGATAGCGGTGGTAGACAGCGGGGCGTAACGCGTGACGCAGTTAGAATACGTCGTTCATAGATGGCGTGGGGTGCGAATTAGAACGCGCTATCGTTTGGTTCCCGGCGTTTAGCCATAAGGTCGGACGACTTTTGCTTTGTATTCAGTTTTGATCGTAAGATTTACACCACTAGTAGACGGTTCCCCGACTCTATTGGAAATCTTTGCAATACTTGGATTAGGGATGGTATGTTACTACATATTAGTATAGTAAATAAATACCTCAAAGTAATGTAGGCACAACAAGGTCATATAGTAGACGTTACAAGACAGTATCGTAGACGTATGGGACGTACGACGTATACAAAAGGCAGTTTACAATTTGAATTGTTATGCGTATTATACATATTGTTGTAAATACTATACACATAGTTGTCTATACTATTATGTTTTACAAGAAGTGTATAGTAGAGTTAACTATCTGTAGAGTTGTCACATATAGTACCAGAAAAATGGTGGGAACAACCGAAATATCGTTACGGTAACCATATTTTTTTTTCCGTGTGTCCAACAACAACCGTTGGATCGCGGTCCCCAGGCACGATCACCTCGCCAGCATTCCACCTCCGCTCCTCTATAGCAGCTCTTTTTAATCTCATGTCTTAAGTAGTAAGTAAGTCGTAAGGCTGACTTTACTCCATTAAACTTCTATAGGCCTCAGTGAAGACGAATTTACTTACGTCAGTGGACTATAGTAGAACTACTAAGAAATACATGTCAGTAACTATAATAATATATGTTCCGCCAATTTTCATCCGACTTCAAAAAAGTAGGAAGTTATCAATTCGACTGTATGTTTTTTTTGTGTTTGTTACCTCAGAAATTTCGACTGGGTTAACCGATTTTGGTCCAGTTCTGACCATGAGAAAACGATATCAAGTTGAAGTGGGTTTTTTTACTCTTTCGAGTTCTATATATATATATATATATGTACATTTGTCATTCGCCTGACGTTTACGTTTTAATAAGTCACTTGGCTAATCTAATGTTCTTTTAGATTGACATGTATGGGATTGACAAAGGCACTTGCCAACGAGCGCTAACGTTAATGTCAATCCCACACGGAAAAAAAAATATGGTTACCCTAACGATATTTCGGTTGTTCCTACCATTTTTTCTGGTACTATATGTGACAACTCTACAAATAGCTAACTCTACTATACACTTCTTGTAAAAAACATAATAGTATAGACAACTATGTGTGTAGTATTTACAACAATGTGTATAGTACGCATTACGATTCAAATTGTATCCCTTACCAAAAATATTGTTATCTCTACCATACTGTCTTGTAACGTCTACTATATAACTTTGTTCCATCTACATTGCTTTGTAGTATTTACTATATTATTTTGTAGTGTCTACAATACTATTTATTGTTGCGTGTACTATAATGTTTTGTGATATTTACTCTTGTAAGAAGATGAATCCATTTTAACTTCACATATAGGGTGAAGTGTAGTTTAGTCCCGCTAACTCCCGATAGATGGCGCTACACCGTTTCATCGTTTAGTTTGTAAACCGCGCTATGGTTTCGTTCCCCCGCGAATCATATAAGCTCGCGGAATACATTTGTTTGTGATCTAGCTGCGTACAAGGGACTCACCGTTGCTATTACAAAGTGTGCTCAGACTTGCGTCTAAGACTATTAGGCCTTGTCTGTATCACTAAGTAATCAGTGGCTAGTGAGATAGTAGCTCGGGAAGTGTGCTTCGCAGCCGTGGACACCTTCTCAGGCCAGCCTTACAATTGTTGTACAATACGTTTAAGTTTTCCTAAATATATCTTTGAAGAACCTTAGTTATTCTTTCGTCTGAAATACTCTCCTTCACCATCCGCCGAGTTCCTGCCCTTACACTCTTCATTTATTGTAAAATATTTTAAGTCAACTTTATTAATATAATTGTTTATGCTTTTCATATCAAAATATTAATTAGTAGATAATCTTCTAAACGAAATAAAAATTTATTTAGCATATGCAATTATATAATGTTATAAAGTCAACTTAAAATGTTTTACAATAAATGAAGAGTAAAAATTACAAAACCAGAAAACAGATTGCTCATCATTTTGGGAAACTTAGTTCTAATAAATAAAACCTTTGAAAATTATATCTAAAATATTATTAATCAATTTTACATGTAGCACTTAACAGTATACCGAATTATTATGAAGTACTAGTTTGAATAAAATACCACATACAAAAATAAAAGTTACTATGTTTAATTAACATAGGAGATTTTTGAACAAATCTTGGTATCTTGGTATTCGCTTGGTTATCAGCACATCGGGGTCATCTGACAGTAGATCTTGCACGATAATATTGCAAATTTGCCTTCTGCTATAGTTAGACAACAGT
Organism: Ethmia dodecea; assembly: GCA_963855545.1. Lineage (NCBI taxonomy): Eukaryota > Metazoa > Arthropoda > Insecta > Lepidoptera > Depressariidae > Ethmia > Ethmia dodecea. Next base: position 1,444,256 of record OY979444.1, read on the forward strand.
CCTTCTTCTTTGTGCAACTTCAGCAAATTTTTGCCCTGTGCAGATTTGCTTAATATATCCAGCAGTGGCTGAAACCAAATGAAATAGATTAAAAATTAAGGTACACAACAATTACCGTACCCTGGAGCTCTACACGTGAGCTGGCGTTGCTCAATGAGTGATGACTTGTGGCAGGCTTACGTATGTCCTACACAACTAAACACAGACAGAATGGTATTATTTGGGAGCAAAATGGTTTTTACAGTTGTTGACACTCACGTAAAATTTCAAATTAGAGGTCAGCATTCAACTAGATTGTATTGCAACGCCTACAACTTTTATTGTATTTTTGTACAAAATTATCGCACAGTTATAATTTTTTTAGTTAAATTTACTAAATAAATCATTAACATTACAATACATTGCCAACTAGATGTATTGCAACGCCTATAAAATTTGTTGTAATGCTTTACAAAAGTATTGTAATGTACACATTATTTTAGTAAAATTTACTAAAAAAAATCATTAACGTTAGAATACTTTTGTACAGCATTGATATAAAATTAAAGAAAATATAAAAATTCAAATTAAAACAAGCGACAAGAACTAAATCCACACATCTTTTAAATAAAACCTTGTGTCTAATCATTGTCTAAAACATTTGAAGTCATTAAGCATATTTTGATTTTGCTGCAAATGTATATTTTCTGTGATAAAAGTAGGTTTCTGCCTATTTATTTTCGGCGTCATTTGACAAGGTGCTGGGAATGATTAGTTACTGTCCGGTAGGTAAGGGGCATTTGTTAATAGGTAAATTATATGAGGCTCAGTCAGACTTCAGTTCAAAAAACATTTAATAAGCCGAGCAAACACAAACTTACCTTTAAAAATTTCAATGTATTCAGATAACTGCCACTCTGTCAGTATTTTGGCGAGTGTCCTCGTCCATTATATTTTCACAAAATCAAATTATTCACACGTAGAACGAATATACGACCATATTATTTGTACAAAACAAAAAAATCAAGCACAAACTGCAAACTCATCGTATCAGCGCCATAATGCCGGTAGACGACTCGACTCTCCGACTCGACTAGCCGCAGGGACGCGCGGGGGGGCGGTATTCCTCCCTCCCGTGCCCCACGCCCAGCTGCCTACCACACACATTGTAGCCGCTATCATCTCATTCGTTGAGAGAACGATGCATATTGTAAACACAACGATATTATTGCAACTATTAGTTGCCTAATTGTTAATAAAACATTTATATAGTAACCCTTACAATGTGGCAAATTACTAGAAATGAATATTGCCCGTCACAAACAAATTGTCATTGTTACACAAAAGATACTTGGTGAGACGAAAAAAATCGTAAGGCCAACAGAAAAATTGTTAGGAGAACTAATTTCCATTTACTACACATTCTGGTAGTATTGTAAAAATATTTTTTTTCCGTGATACATGTCAGTCTATAAGATCATTCGATTAGATTGTGCAGTGCCACTTGGCTAGGGGGGCTGTTAAGATGACATTCTAGAGGCCCAATAGTTCAAAGAAGCTAAGGACTCGTGGCATTCAAAGAAATTTGATGTTCTGCCACGTGTCTGTTGCTATACCTAATTTTTATTTGACTCATTGTTAGGAGTGCTGAAATTTTTTATTGTATAAATGTAATTTAATATAAATGCTGCAATTGATATTGTCATGTAAATTAAATAATCAATTTCGTTAATCTAATTAAATTTGTAATAATGTAATTTTAATATTTAATTTGGCATACCACTTAATATTTACATGTCTAATAGACTAAATATATGATACCATATCACTTGCTTGCTACCCCAAAAATGAACCATATTTATTGCAAATAAAATATAACTTCATTCCATTTCACGAATTCATTAGGTAAAGCTAAACCAGATTTTAATTAAAACCGTAAGATATTATGCTATAGAGCCAGTCTGCGGCCTCAACCGCAGAACTGTCTCATTCCGTCAAACAAAGGTTAGAAGCAGCTAACTAAAGCTAGAACTACACTTCACCCCCGCGGTGTATCATGACGAAATTGTGTCTTTATATTCCTAACCCTGGTAAAAGTAAGAAACCAATAACGGTACACGCGGGCGCAATGTATTTCTACCTTAGAACTGGCTAAGGTTAAAAGGTCGTGGGTATGACATTGTCTATCCTGGTCAATTTATTTATTGGAGAACAAACGGATACAGACATTTGTGACACAATAGATAGAAAAAATATATAATATATATATATATAATCTCACGCCTTTTTTATCCCCGAGGGGGTAGGCAGAGGTATTCCATTACTGGATATACCCACATTTCACGAGATATATTGGACCCCTAAACGTGATAAGTGGTGAGCCCATCGCCGGACCGGGTCTGTTTACACATGTCTCAGAACTAATTCTGAGACCTGCGGGTTTCCTGACGATGTTTTCCTTCACCGTCGAGCTAGTGATAAATATGTACGTAAGTTTTTGAAAAACTCATTGGTACATGCCAGGATTCGAACCCGAGCCTCACTGATTTTCGGCCGGCTCTTTAACCGTCCGGGCTATCACTGCTCACTTCAGAAAAAATATATGTCATGTTTTTTCGTTTCTACTGAAAACACAATGAAACAAGTTTCAGTAGCTACTCACACCTACTCTACTTCCAACCGATTAAGTGTTTTGATTTAGTTCTACATTGAAAGAAAGAAGAAAGAAAGAAAGAAAATTATTTATTTTGGTAAACTTACATATTATAATAAAATTTAAGACACAAAATAATAATAATAATTGGAACATTGGATCAATGTATTTTTTAACCCCCGACGAAAAACAGAAGGGGGATATAAGTTTGACGTGTGTTTCTGTGTATCTGTCTGTTTGCTTGTAGCTCCCAAACGGCTGAACTGATTTTGATTTAGTTTTTTTTGGTTTTGGTTTAGTTTTTGATTTAGTTGGAACCGTACTGTTATTGCTATTTATTTAAGATATTTGGTTAGATAAAACTAAAGTACGAATGCATCATATTTTAAAATTTTGAATATAATAATTGGGGTGTATGAGGTATTGCGCTTATTCTGTGACGCGTTGTATACTTCAGTATAATAGAACAGTTAAAAGAAAAGTGTATTATTTCTATAAGGAATATCATAACATTTTGTGGAAAAGGTATATTCTAAAAACAATTGGGAAACCATTTTGCCCTCTACCTACAATGTATCTTTGTTATTAAGGTCAAAGCAGGGGCCCGTTCAACTAAACTACAAGTTACAAGCAACAAGTCAACAAGTGACAAGCCCCATTGTTAACAATTTACAAGTACAAGTGTCCATCGAACACTGCTTTCCTACCAGACTAGTTACTAGTTTTTTTTTTGCTGTATTACAAGTTGTTCTCCTCGATTTAACAATTGTTGTTTACATCACTATTTCAAAAGGTAAATGTTATGGTAAATGCCTGTTGATCTTGTCAAATAACTATCTGTGGTTTCTGTTGTGTTTTGGGCTTTTGATAAACATGGAAAACAGGAAAGTATTAAAAACTTAGCAGCCGCTAGGTGTAATCAATCTAGTTCAGAACTTAGCATTGTTATGAAAATAGAATTTAGTGTCATTGTAGTTTGTGATAGTTTGGTTTTGTCAGGTATGTGACATGTACCAAGTGGGGGGCATTTTTGAACTACCTACTTCATTGGTTTTTCATTTAATAAATGTTTGACAAATATTTTTTTTATATATTAAGTGTCTGAAATCTATCTAAATTTTTAGAAAATTGTTGCTGTATGATTAGAAATAACAAAAGCCATTTTTTTATAACTTGTTTTATTCTTAATATCACGGATTAATCACACCTAATCCAATCATACCTAATATACCTACCTACATCAGGGATATACATAACATTTGCCGGCTAGAGCTCGGCCTCGGTTCGATTTTGGGTATGTATTGGAGAACTATCCGTTAGAACTCATGCATGGATCTATCGGTCAAATGTTGGTGCTAAACTGGGTGTAAACCATGTTCAAACCATGAGCAAATACCTCTGAGATTCCTTGTCCACTTGCTCGGTGGTGAAGGAAAACACCATGAGGAAACCTACACACTTGAGATAACCGATTTAGTTAACTAGACCTACAAGTAAACACTAAACAGGGGGCAAATTCTACTAAATTACAACGGTTACAGTTGGATGACAATGACATGGTCAGTCGATGGTGTTATTTGCTCTGAAAAGTGTCAAAATAACACCATTGTCTGACCATGGATATGTCAGTCATCCAATTAAGACCGTTGACATTTAGTAGAATTGGCCCCCTGGACTCGAGACAAACAGATTCTTTACCCAGTTTAATTTAATACTAATTTAAATCGCACAATCCACAAGTCTACCTAGCTCCAAAGGTAAGTAGAATTGTAAAATTTTTGACAGATATAAATTAACAAATCCACAAATCTTTGTTGAACGCTTGTTCGATTTGGTGATTTTTAACAATAAAAAAATATATATAGTCCATGGAAGGTAAACTTGTAGTTGTAGCAAGTAAATCACAAGTTGTGATATCGCAGTTTCCATGAACACTAATAACGTCAGTGTTGCCAGACTTTTCACCAGTGCTGCCATTATTTTCTACAAGTTACAAGAATTGTAGTTTCGGTAAACGGGCCCCTGATATCGAATGGTTTGTTCCAAACAAAATAGAAAAATAATATGAGCCGTTTTAGTCTCTAGAGTGTCTTATAGCTGACATAAAGGTGTCATGAGTGTTATTTGCGCCATAAATCATCTATGTATATATGTTAATGTGAATGTAAGATGGTAAATAAATACATAATCTTACGCTTATTTCACATTGGGGTAGGCAGATACAATATACTGCCACTTGCTACGAACTTCGGAGATCTCTCGTGCTTCATCCACATCCATCAAACAACTTAAACATTTGTCTTGTTAAGTAACTTTTATTCATCCTCTCATGACCGAACTATACCGTATTTCAGGCATCAACATTCTCGAATCACACTATTCTTAACTCTATCTGTCCATAGTACTCCACTAATGCTTCTTAACGAGCGCATTTCCACTGCACTTATTCGACTTTAATGCTTCTGCTGCTATACTAATAAATAAATAAAAAATAAACATTGACATATTGCAATAACAACGTTGTTATATGTACCTAAGGACGCATATAGATGAGAGTAGTCTAGTATTGTTCGCACCGGCAAACCTAAGTTGGACGGATAATACAAGGATACATACTTTTGACCAAGACAACAGCTAATTCAGCTATTTCAACATCTTGATTAATCTGAAGTGTGTTTAGCAGATATATTTCCCTCTATTATGATTCATGCCTGGAAGCGAGTGGTTAGAACCGGCCATTGTTACCGATTATCCACTTATTCTGTTTTTCACTTTTGCCCGTTGAGGAAAATCGCTGTTGCGCTGTAAAAAAACCTGTTATTAGAAGATCCTACGATTAGTTTTGAGTTTGTCTCTTTACAAGTGGAAATAGTTGCGCCTGTAAATAAATATTTTAATTATGATTCGATTTGACGGGCCTGTTATCTCAGTCGGTAGTGACCCTGCCTTCTGAGTCGGAGGTCGCGGGTTCGATCCCCGCTCGGGGCCAACATTTGTGTGCATGAACATGTCTGTTGGCTTCGTGTCTGGTCGTTTAATATTTATTTAAGTATGTTTATCAGTTGTTTAGTACCCATAGTACAGGCTCTGCCTAGTTTGGGACTAAATAACCGTGTGTGAATTGTGTCCCACAATTTATTATTATTATTATTATTATTTACAAAATTGTAATCTACACTAATATTATAAAGATAACAGATTAGATTTTTTGTTTTATTTGTATTGAATAGGCTCCGAAACTGAAATTATTTTGAAGATTCTTTCACCAATAGAAAGATTAGTTTTCTGGGAGTGACATAATTTTCCAAATAACGGGACTAATGCAAATGAAATCCTGGGAAACGGCTAGTGTGTTATAATTTTCATTTTTTTATTATATTGATTTAATATAGTTATAAGTTTTTCAAAGATATAAAAATAAAATATATTTTTTACAGAACAATAAGCGCGGCAGCTTCTGTCAACGAATTTGGACTTTACTTGTACTTTTAACTGTTTTTTTTTTCAAAGAAATTAAAATATAATAGCATAGATGGGGCATTGGGAATATTTTCATACAAAACTTTGAAGCTCACGCGCCATGTCCTTGTCATGTCAGTTAGTATGAACGTGAGCTGTCATTCGGTTAAAATTGTACTACACTTATTCCACTTGCAATAACTTTTGGCTTCAAATTTTCCTCGCTTTGTCCCCTCTATGCCTTATTATATTTTAATCACTTTGTTTTTTTTTTGTGTCAACATAAAATTGACGTTTCAACCAAACAAAACAAGTTCTTATTAGAGTATGAATTTATTCGCGGAACGATTTAGATGGAATAACTTTCGGCACGTTTTCGCCCGGGGACGGGAGTGACTTGTTTATATTGTTACTGGCTCCAAAACCTTGTAACTTACTTGTGTCCAATATTGTTTAGTTAAAGTACATAACCTCCATCAATATGTTTCAATTTCTTGAAGTACTTACCCAATCCGGTACTTCTTAGTCTGTAGATATTTATAAGAAGAAACTGACTGGCTGACTAGCAGTCAGTCTAGAAGCATGAAATTTTGAACAGAATCGATTTTTGGATATTCACACAGATTCAACACGTCAACCTCTAGTGTCCGATAATGTTCATTTAAAGTATAATAATAATAATAATATAATAAATTGTGGGACACAATTCACACACGGTTATTTAGTCCCAAACTAGATAGAGCCTGAACTATGGGTACTAAACAACTGATAAACATACTTAAATAAATATTAAACGACCAGACACGAAGCCAACATACATGTTCATGCACATAAATGTTGGCCCCGAGCGGGGATCGAACCCGCGACCTCCGACTCAGAAGGCAGGGTCACTACCAAACTGAGCCAATAGGCCCGTAGTATGTACATAACGTCGCCTTAGAGTGAAAACCTCGTATTTGAAATTTCATGGTTTTTTTTTATTACATATTTGGAAAGAAAACCTCGTAACGGACGTTCTAGTTTTACTCGAGTAAACATCATAGACATGGTGCACCATCTATGACCTATAATGAGAACCTCGTAAAAGCACTCGTATGTCAGCCTGCTGTGAAAACCTCGTAAGAAAGCCACGCATGGCTGCGAATTCAATAGTTCAAAGTCGTTTTTTCAGTATAGTTATACTATTTTCTGAGGGAAATAAGTGCTTTTGATGTTATAAATAATTTGGTAAATTGTATTAATTAATATTTCAGAAGTTATTGCAATTTTTGTTTCTCGTTTGATAGAAAAACTCATACAATTTATCTCTTGTTTGAAAACCACGCAAACTCACTTACGAGGATTTTTTTTTACACAAAATAGCTGGAAAATAAACCACGTATGTGTGGTTACGAGGTATTAATGATTAAATATTTGTTGATAAAGACTCAGAAAATTATCAAACATGACTACCTACGGGGTTTTCTCGAAGTTATATTGAACCTAATTAGGAGATTTTGGATTAGAGTGGAGAAAAGGGCGCAAAAACACGAAAGAACGTCCAATTATCCTTAATAACTTTATGAAAGAGAATGAGATTCAGATATTTAGCCACGCAAGGTCATGTTATTTTTATTCATTACGGAAATGTCAAACTTTACCTACACAATTTAGAAGGTCCGCATCCAAAAGCCCTTAATTACTTACTTACTTTTTTTATAACCAGCATAAAATATTTAAAAAGGCATGCAGAGAGTACAAAATTTTCTTTTGAAATACAAATGACGGCAAAATTCGAAAGCGCTGCTGTATGTTAGAAAAAATCAAAAATAACAGAGACTGCTTTTGCTTTCTGAGTTGTGTCGAAGGATGGCAATAGTCAGCAGTCCAAACCAAAATTTATGTGAAGCCAGGCGCTCAACGAAAGGTCAAGATGGTTCAGCATCTTACGATTTATAGTTATTCGACTTTATATAAATTTTTTGACTACTTTAAACTTTTTTTACTGAGAATTTTCCTAAAACAAGAAGAATTTGTAATCACAAATATAATTTTATTTAAAATTATATGTATTTTAATGTAAATAACTATTTTTATTTTACCCGGTTTCATTGATTAACTTGTAACTGAAGTCCAAATAGTGAGTTTTTTGTTAGAAAACCTCGTAAGTGACATTTAACATGTTTAGGCTAATAATGTGTAACATATCACTCTATTATTAAAAAAAGGTTACGTATCTAAATGTCGAAAATTAAAAAACCTAACGTTAAATAACCTAAGTTCAAAATACCTAAAATCTTTAACGTTAGGTTTTTTAATTTTCGACATTTAGATACGTAACCAAGTAGGTATAAGTGCGAGAATGCACCGAACTATAATGCAAGGTGCAATGTTACCTATACCAGAACCCGCCTGCCAATGTTTCGCAACACAAGCACAACTTTAGTAAGCGTGGATTATTTATAAACTCCGTTCTTCTGCTCAACTGTACCGCTAGGCTTAGGGTTGGCACTTTGTTCGAAATTTTTTATACCTATATATTTTTTCATATCCTGGGAATAATCAAGAAACGAAACAAAAACAACTCTAAAGAGTAATAAACCGACTTCAACGAATAGCAATTTTTAAACTTTTGTTGATATTTAAAAAAAATCTTGACCGATTTCTATAAAATTTCAATGGGACCACCTCTAAAGTATGATCTTCCAAAAAAAAAAACAATAATCAAAATCAGTTCATTATTGGCCGAGTAATTGCGTAACATACATAGAAAAAAACATACAGTCGATTTGAAAACCTCTTTTTTGGAAGTCGGTTGAAAAGGGAAAAATGAGTAAGACATTGTCCATACGAGTAAAAAAGCAAAAACAAATTTGATTTGACCTACAAAGTTAGTGAAGTGGAAATTAAAATTGAGGATAACAAATACGTCACGTCATTTTCAAGTTTGGTGACGTAAACATCCACTAAGATTGGATTTTGCGAAATCCCCACTACGAAGTCTACCCAACAGCTAACAATATAAAGCGCATAAAATACGATGTCTTTTGCAGTGGAACTTTTGTGACAGCCCTAGCTCCGTTGCATAGAGGTGAAAATACAACACGCTCTACATTTAATACGATTTGATCTCCGTTTGTGGTTTAGTGTTTATCCGTATTCATAGCGCTACATACATTTCTTGTTTAACAGAGTGCCGTTTTATTTGAAGAATAAAACGAATTTATAGAAGCGGTTCAAAATTCTCCACGAGGAGGGGGAATAGAAAATGTGATATTTTAACATGTGTTTTTCACCTTTTTGTCTTTAAATTGATCAAAGTTTGAGTATTAAATGAGCAATATTAATGTCTTCTTTTCACCACTGGATGCGTTAAATAATAAACATTTCATTATTAAATAGTTGCAGAGTTGAGATTTGAAACCACGCCTCCAAAACCTTTTAATAAAAAAAAACATACGCGTCGATTTGACAACCTCTATTTTCGAAGTCGGTAAAAAGGCTAGCCTACGATATCGAGCGACCACCTACTTATTTCGAAGATTACCTTAGATGATACTAAAATAAACTAAAGTGAAGATCCGAATATCTTTCACTACCTTAGAGCGTAAACGACCGGTTATGCTAATATCATTCATATCATTCGATGTCGTTCTCATTCAAATGTGAGAGTTGTGTGTTTTTATCTCGCACTGTTAGCGCATCCGTCAGTAAATCATCGTCCTAGTGGTTTACTTCAGCCGCAATCATCTATTTCCGTGCAACCGGTTTTTAGTTGACAATATTTCTTGTGTAAATTTTTTTTTACAGTTCATACAAGGGTATTCAGTCCCAAACTATTATGAATTTTCGTACCTTTCAACTAGATCGAATACTTGGTCGGAAATGAAAATTAGAAAATATTTGATTTCAAATACGTCAGCTGCGAATCTAAATCTATACTAATATTATGAAGAGGAAAGATTTGTATTTTTGTATGTTTGTTACTGTAAAGGACGTACGGCTGCCAGCGAGATTCCAGGGTCGCGAAAAAAGAAAAAGAAAAGGAAGATGTCACTTGCACGTCACTTGTCTTTGAAAAGATACCTATAGCGATTACTACGCACTTTTTTTGTTAAAATAAAAACTCATATTTCTGCTGATAAAATCGTACATCATTTGCCATCCCATCGTAAACAGTTACGAATAAACTCAAAAATTACTGGACCGATTTTGAAAATTCTTTCAACAATGGAAAGCTAGAAGATCCCTGAATAGCATAGGATATATTTTATTCCCGTATTCCCACGGATACGGGAACTACGCGGGTAAAACCGCGCAAAACCGCGCTAAACCGCTACCGCTAGTAAGTAGTATAGTTTAATGAGTCTATTAGGACATTGTAAATACACATTCCGTGGGAGGTGTGAACTGGTTTACCGCAGGTTGACAAACCACTCGATACTATGGTTTCACAACACTATCAGGTGCCAAACCTGACCTGAAAATGGCCCTTGTGGACCTTGTTTGAACAGATAATTGAATTATAAATTTTATACCGGAATCCTTTAGATGTGGTAACAGGGCAGATACGACAACATTTTATTATACCCTATTTAGTATTTTAAAGGCTGATTTTACTCTTGGAATTTTATTTACTCCTATCTCATTTTGGAAAAAACTTTGACACAAATACAAATTATTTCACTACAGTTAGTAAATAATGGGTACTAAAGGTGTGCCGCGCAGATTAAAAATGAACATTATATATTAATAAACACAAAAAATATGATCAAGCTTTTCATTCCCGAGAGGATACTTAGAGGGTATTTCATTTCTCAACAGTATATTTTATGGACCCCTAAACGTGATAGGTGGAGCTTATCTTCGGACCGGGGATAGTTTAAAGTTTAGTGTAAAGCTTTATTTGCTTTAATAAAGCTTTACACTTGTAGTGCGAGTCTGACCTCTATGCCGATTGTACGAACGTTACAAAGTCCAATGTGTCAATCTCCGTGTGCTCTTGACGTGACTGTACGTTAGTAACTATTACATACTCTGTGCCCGGGTGCTGAAAGGTAAATTATAAGGTTACTGACAGCTGCAGTTACTCTTTCTTTTGCTTAAATTTTTGAACGTAAGATTACATTATGTCACTATCTAGAGCTAGACAGCGTAGTGTCGAATTAAAGTCATTCTCCTTTTATACTAGTACTGTTGGAAATTCAACTCATGTTTTATTTAGAAGATAATGTTTTTAGTATTTCTTTTATAACTTGGTTTAGCAACCAGCAAGTGATATAGCCTTTACGGTTAAAGAGCCGGCCGAAAATCAGTGAGGCTCGGGTTCGAATCCTGGCATGTACCAAAGAGTTTTTCAAAAACTTACGTACATATTTATCACTAGCTCGACGGTGAAGGAAAACATCGTGAGGAAACCCGCAGGTCTCAGAATTAATTCTGAGACATGTGTAAATAGACCCAGTCCGGCGATGGGCTCACCACCTATCACGTTTAGGGGTCCGATCGGTTTACATTTAGCCAATCTTCATTGATGAGTTTAGAGTGCCTTATTGAGACTATTGACCTTTCTAAGTGTATTTTTCATAATCTACAGAAAGTAAATAATATTTGCCTTTTGACTTTTCTGATGAGATTTCAGAGGGCAAATGTACAATTTTGGTGTTGCGAATGTGTTATTTTTAAAAGTGTTAATTTGCAAAAGTGAAATTTCATTGACAAATCTGCAAAAAATATTTATTAATGACTAGTAGTAATACGAAGCTAAAAACTCTAATACGAAGAGTTGGAGTTTTGATGCAATCTTTTAGAGTACTGAAATTACACTATGTTTTCAGAGCTGAGCAAAATACCGAAATATGATATTCTATATACTTAGTCAATTATTATTTGCTACCCCATCTGCCAGTAAACCAAGCCTATTTGCCTTGTAAATTTGTAGTAAAAATGGCTTAAAATTGTTTTCTCAATTACGAATTTATATTAGGATCGCTTTCTTCATAAATATTTAAAGGTATTTTACTCTTTTCGTCTCAAGAATATTAAAATTTGTAACTTACTCTTTAGTAATCAAAATTTCATTTACTTAAATGAGTTTCTAGAATAATTTTGAAAAAGTTAAAATAAATTCAGACTAAATTGTTGTGAATACTCTGAAAATAAAGTAAAGTGGTTACTTAAATACATACTTTTATTGAAATCGCTTCGTAAAATAGAAAATTTCACAAAACATTCTAGACACTAACTTCATCGTTAAAAAAATAAATAAACACGCAATCTGAGGACTAATGAAATCACCAACCTAATAAAAAAATACCTTTGAAGCCGGTAACGTTTTAAGAAGAAATTTTAAAAAGAGATTGAATAAGAAATATCATCTTTTGAAGTTATGAATCAAAGTTGTTTAACTCATCTAGGTTTTCATACGCATCTATTTTTAAATATGGTGTTTGTATCATATATCTAATGAAATTTTCATTTCTTTCAGGTATGTTGGACCATCCACGCTGTTTGATTGTATAATTTTTGGTATGTTATAGTTTTTAATCTATCTGCAAGATATAAAACTGATTGTTGGGAAGTTGAAATGAGGAAAATAATATGCGCCACCTAACCTGTAGCACTCTGGTGACCGCTCCTTCGGGGTATCCCATCATCTCTCCCGGTCACAGGTGTTGATTATGCCACCTTGAGTGCTTTCTTAAATGCTCCACTGCGTGGAATGTAAATCGCACATTTAAAAAAATATTATCTTAATGAGCATAAAAATATATTTAACCTATAACTGAGCTTTCTCAGTAATCCCACTGCGAACCTTGCAGTCCTAATTACTACTACTTTATTTTTAACCTGCCAGCTCTTTTGCCGCGCAATTTCCCAGTTATGTTTCTTGAATAGTTCTTTTCACGGCGTTCGATAATTAAATATCGCGCGCTTTGAAAAGGATTTTTTTAAATTCATTACTATGTTCCATTTTTAGAAGGTGGTACTTGATTCCTTTGTTTTCGCGAGATGCCTTATTCTTTTTGTATGGACACATGTACACTTCAGCGAAGTGATTTCAATGAAATTGTAGACATATATATTAATAATAATAATATAATCTCACGCCTTTTACTCCCGAGGGGGTAGGCAGAGGTATTCCATTACTGGATATACCCATATTTCACGAGATACATTGGACCCCTAAACGTGATAGGTGGTGAGCCCATCGCCGGACCGGGTCTATTAACACATGTCTCAGAATTAATTCTGAGACCTGCGGGTTTCCTCACGATGTTTTCCTTCACCGTCGAGCTAGTGATAAATATGTACGTAAGTTTTGAAAAACTCATTGGTACATGCCAGGATTTGAACCCGAGCCTCACTGATTTTCGGCCGGCTCTTTAACCTTTAATTGTAGACATACAAACTTAAAATAATTAGTATCTTGAGTGAGTTCAGTACGCACTGTACGAATCGCCTAGTACGTCTAAGAAGGTGTAAAAAAACATTGTGATGGAACCTATAGAACAGCTTATTTCAGTAATATAATAGCTATCCCATCCGAAAAATACATTGATAAAAATTGTATAAGTAGACACGACCTCTTTATTTGATTGATATGTTTTCAACAGGAGTTCTGTGTCTGACTCGACCCAGTTTAAATTCCGCCACAGTCCTGATTTAGGTCATAACTGTTTAAATTTAGGCCGTAAACTGTTTAAGGTTGTCACACCCTGTTTGAGGTTATATCAGCCTGTTTGGCCATCACAAGGAGTCCTTACAAAAAAGCCTCGTCATTAATTACGTGTTCCCGTATGCCCGGCACGCGCCACTGACTGACAAATGACTGTAAGAAGCTGAGCTAGGAAATATAATTATTTGACAACAGTGGTTCGGCTCTTAGGCTAGCGGTTTTTATTAGAAAACTAGCGGTTCTGCGCGGTTTCACGCAGTTCCCGTTCCCGTGGGAATACGGTAATAAAATATAGAATATGTTACTCAAGGATCTTCTAGCTTTACATAAGTGAAAGAATTTTTAAAATCGGTCCAGTAGTTTTTAAGTTTATTCGTAACGAACTTTCCTCTTTATAATATTAGTATAGACAGTATAGACTACCGTGGCGTCGTTCATAGGGAACGGACACGTATTGAAAAATATCTTTATAAACTATACAGACTATAGACTACGAGTATGTTATTCGACGTACAAGTACGTATACTACTGTAGATTTTCACCTAAATCCGTTAGTAGTTAATGTGCAAAAGAGTAACAAACATTCATCCATCCTTACAAACTTTTACGTTTATAATTGGCACAAGATCCTATACAAAGTTTGAAAACCCTTTTTGCCAGTAGAATTCTGATGGTTATGGGTTCGATTCTGCTTAACAATGGCTAAAGTTATTTTAGTTTACTCCTGTCATTTTCTTTCTCCTAGAAAAGAAAAGCGACTAGAGATATTTAGTCCTGTCAACATGTTATGAAATGCCTTAATTGACAGTGTCAACTAAGGCATTTTATAACGTGTTTAGTGCATAAGTAAAGACGTCACGGCTAAAATACAGCCTCTGACAGGACTAAATCACGGTAGGTTATCTTCTATCGCCAAAGACAGGACTAAGCTAAAATAACTTTAGTCGGTGTAAAGCAGAATCGCCCCCAATGTAAACATAAAGATAAACAGATTCGAAATTTAAAAAAAAGATAATTCTCTTCGATTGTGTTCTGAAGGTTGAAGTTTATTCTTTTATTTCCAACCTTCCAGGAGAACTACAATTGCCATTTTATATCAAAGGTCTTAATAATAAAAATTGAAAGTATTTTTAGCAACTTGTTTCTCTAATTTGTAAAACAATGTTTAATTCGTCGGTACAATGTACCCCTGCGGTTTGCGCGTCGGTCACTTTGTATCTTAAGCACTTAACAAAGTTTTGAAACAGGTTTAAACCAGTTACTACCTTTATTCCCTGCAGATTTCCCTCGGGAAGCTTTACTGTTACTTTTAAAAAATTACAAAGTGGTGTCCTTTCCACAACTAAAGAAACTTGAAAGGACTTGAGCAATTCAATGAAAATATAATCTGTGGTTTTAGAAATTTAGGTAGGCATTTATATTATTTGTTTATCCTTTTTAAGTTTCTAATGTAGATTTAAACTGAGGTTATGAACATAGTTTAATAGGAGCATTCCGACAGTAATGCTAATTTTCAGTTTATTCTTATATGCATTTATAGAAAAACTGCCTGTCATCATCATTATATCATCCGATTTTGATGAATGATGAGTTAATCAATTTGTTCTTATGGTCCGTGTGACATAGAATACATTTTTCCGTAGTCGGGTTTTAGTCACCTATTTTTATTTCAGTTAAAGTATACTTTGTAAAGTTTTCTATCATCATGTACTTGCCCTTATCCCATTACTTGGGGTCGGTTTGTAAAGTTTTCTATAATATTTGAAAAGTTACCGCAGTGATTTAAAAAAAACCTACGTACATACAATAGTGACGGTGAAAAAAAACATTGTATGGAAACACTCAGACCCCTAATTTCACTAAATAAAGAAAAAACGTGCGAAATGATATAATTTATATATTATTTGTTTATATTGACAGCCCATGTTATGAAATTGTGTTTATTTTTAAAGGAAGTCTATGTTGACCTCTAAATGACGTCACAACGCCGGCTAATTCGGCTATAGGTTCCTGCCATTATATAAAACTATTGTGTTTTGCTTATAAAACCCGCATCGCGTGTTTCGTGGCCCCACACCTTCGGATTTTCGGTAACATGTCATCTTTTTGTTGACGTAATCTCGAGTGATGGGCGGAGAATGGCTCGAGAGTAGAATGCGGTGATTCGGTATACTGTAGAAATAGCCGGTTTTACAGTATAGTACCTAAGTGCCCATATTTTTGCACTAAGTGGTTTCCAAATGGTTTTGTTTGGTTTAAATGGCATGTAGGTAACTATCTATATTTAAGTGTGTGTGTCCTGTGCTCCTTTCGGCAGCGAAGAGTTCTTTCAATGTGCAATCAAGTAAAATTTTATCCACACTTCCGAGACGAAGACAGAACACATGAATTGCGGTGATGTCACGCCATATTGTTTTTGTGACATCACTTTTCGAGTAGCACTTCCAATACTAAGATGAATCTAAGAACAGCGCATTTATTTAAATCTACTAGCTGAGCCGACAGACATTGTCCGTTGTCAGCGAATTAAATTAATATGGTCGTTAAGTTTGCTTAAATATTCTTAGTTTATTCTTTCATAAACCTTCTGACAATAACGAACACAACAAAAAATTTTTTAGCGAAATTGGTCCAGCCGTTTAGGCGTGATGCCGCGACCAAGGGAAATATGGATTCAGTTTTGTATATCAAGAAATCCACTCACACACCTACCGACACCCGCAAGACATTACCCTCCCTGTGCCGCAGTTGGGTAAAAGCTGTCAATGAATAATCTTTATCTAAAGCAGTGATAATATTCTCCGTGGGCATTACACCCACGCGGTCGTGTTCCCTTGATGCGCCGTCATACTCTCGCGCCCACGATTTCATTACCAACTCGCCAGTGGATGACAAATTGATCTTAGTGCTTGCCCTATGACGTCACGTTATTATATACGAAGGATCATTTTACCTTTGACTGGTTTCACGAATTCGGACGCCTACAGGCGATTTGTATTCATCTACATCCTACAGTACCTAATATTGTAAAGGCGAAAGATTTTTATATTTGTATGTTTGTAACGAATAAACTCAAAACAGAACACGTACATTAAAAAAAAACCGTTCGCGGCTGTTTTTCCGCCTTTCCCGCCTCTGTGTGCGTTGACACATTTGTTTTCTTTATCGAAAACGGCTCTATGAATTTGGATACCATTTATTTTAGAAATTCTGCTAAAAGAACGGAACGAAACGAATCCCAAATAAAAAATAAAAAACATCTCATGCCTTTCATCCCCGAGGGGGTAGGCAGAGGTGTTCCATTACTATATATACCCACATTTCACGAGATACATTGGACTCCTAAACGTGATAGGTGGTGAGCCCATCGCCGGACCGGGTCTATTTACACATGTCTCAGAATTAATTCTGAGACCTACGGGTTTCCTAACGATGTTTTCCTTCACTGTCGAGCTAGTGATAAATATGTACGTAAGTTTTTGAAAAACTCATTGGTACATGCGAGGATTCGAACCCGAGCCTCACTGATTTTCGGCCGGTTCTTTGACCGTAAGGGCTATCACTGCTCCCAACGAATAATATCCCAGTAATAATATCCAATAAACGAATCCCAGTTTTAAGAATAACTTCTCATTCACATACACATTCGGATGCCATAAATGTTTGACTTTGTAATATAAAAGAAACCTTAATACTATATCTGTAGAATTGCATTCTATTATATCCGATCCGAAGCAGTCGTAGCGGAAAATAAACTGCATTGAGTGGACTTTTAACTTCGTTTATTGAATAACAACTTTTCTTTTTATTTGATATTGCTTAGGTTTCTTTTTTATTAGTAACTTTAGTGCACTGCGGTCTCGAGGCTATTCAATATAAATAGACCCGAGTTATTTCAATTGAGCGACGATTAAAATTAGATAAATGAAAATGTCTAGGAATTTTTTATAAAGCGTTCTGTTTATTTGAATACCTACCCCCCTAGCCAAGTGGCATTGCACAATCTAATCGAATGTTCTTATAGATTGACATTAGCGTTAGCGCTCGTTGGCAAGTGCTTATGTCAATCCCATACTTGTCAATCTAAAAGAACATTCGATTAGATTGTGCAATGCCACTTGGCTAGGGGGGCTGGGTCCTTTTTATATGTATATTGCAATCTTTATATAACATTTGTTGCGGCGTCAGTGCTTGCTCTACTTACACTGGCGGTAATGACAGATGCACGGAAGAAGCAATGTATATACGTTAAAATGAAGACGACTGCGATTAAGCTTTAAATAGACAATAGGTTAGCTGGTGAAGGCATACATCCACGTGGTTTTGAATGTACGTACATATCAGTTCTTCGGCGAAGGAAACATCGTCTAGAAACTAGGACCACAGTTGGTTCTAACGCGTTTTCATTGGCGCGTTCTCGTTCATTCTCATTCAAACTCCCAAAAAAACATTTTGAAATTGTTATTTTTTTTTTCTTTACTATGGTAATTTTTGTTTGTTTCTTTTAACTTTTTTTTAACTGTGGAAAGGTAATAAAGATAATGAATATATAGTATAAAACAAAGTTGCTTTCTCTGTCCCTATATCCCTATGTCCTGTATGTATGTATGCTTATCTTAAAACTACGCAACGGATTTTGGTTCCATTTTTTTTAATAGAGTGATTCAAGAGGAACGTTTTAGTATAGGCATTGCATCCGTGCGAAGTCGGGTCGGGTCGCTAGTTTATTATAAATTATTATTTTTAGTACCGGGACCAACTTCAACACATTCCTTAACAAGGAGGCTCTGTAATATCGCCACTGAGCGGTCTGCTACAACATACTGACACCTTATTTTCCGCCGGAAGAAATAAAGGTGCACTAGCGAATGAAAAAGCAAATACCAATGGGAATAAATGTCCCTCGGACAGCAAAACAAATCCCAGGTTCAATTTGTGTCTAGGTTTTGATACTGACTGACGTACTTGTTTTGGTTTATTATGAGTTGCGTACGCCGTTTATATCCATATCTTCTGAACCCTGCAACTATAAGATATAAAAATGGAACATACATAAAAAATCAAGTTAAAATTCCTGTTTTTATCGTTAGAATTTTAATTGAAATCCGTTGAGCCATTTTTAAGGCGAACTTTTAGACAGATAAACATTCTAGAACTGTCATTTATTAGGCATCGCATAATTTTGTTCTTCAACTTATTGGTCCTGTATTTTTTTATTACAAAATTTTACTTAAGACCCTTTTTGGAAATTATGATAAAAACAACAAAAGGCACCCAAGCTACGCTGGGATTTATCGGCTACCATAATGCAGGACTTCGCTGAATACATAATAATGCCTAAAATTTCTGAGAACTTCAAAAACCTTCAAAGCCCTTGCCAAGCTACAATAAGTCCTCAGTTGGAACAAACTAACCACGGGAAAGTTAAAATAATAAGGAACTTATAGAGATCGAAGTTTGGAATCTATCTCGCTTTTGGACATAAGACAACAACATACAACTCGAAAAGCTACATCTGCTACTCTTTAAATAAATTACTATAAAAATGTAGATTTCTTCTTCTCATGTCTTTATCCCCGAGGAGATCGGTAAATGTGTTTCATTCAATATGTACAAATTTTTCACTAGTATATTTTTTACCTAACTTCATCTGTTTATCTCAGTTACATCCATCCTAAGGTTGTCTGGAAGAAATCGCTTAAAGCGATAAGACCGCTCATTGTACTTTTTTTGTATCACTGTGTCACTTGTTGTATATTTTTATTGGTGTACAGTCAAGAGCAAGTCAAGCTTGACACTACCACTTTAAGCTGAGCTCTGATTTGTACCGCGCGCCATAGAATACAGGGCCGGGTCAAAGTCCAAAGTGTCAAGCTTAGCGTGCTCTTGACTGTACAATAAAGAGTTCTTACTTACTTACTTAATTTTTGGACCCCTAAACGTGATAGTCAACATAAAGCCCTAATAAACGTAATAGTAATTATAAATTGTGGGACACAACACAAGTCACACACGGTTATTTAGTCCCAAACTAGGCAGGGCCTGTACTATGGGTAGGTTCTGATAAATATACTTAAATAAATATTAAACGACCAGACACGAAGCCAACAGACATGTTCATGCACACAAATGTTTTCCCGGCGAGGATCGAATCCTCGACATCCGGCCCAGAAGGCAGGGTCACTACCAACTGAGCCAAAAGGCCCGTCATAACTAAACGTGATAACTAATACGGAAGAAGTCGCTATCAAAAGCTTGATTAAAACAAACAAGCAGGCGTATTCACGGAGGCTCGACACCGTTTCAGTTCGATTCAGATCGAGTGAAAAATTTTCCGAAGTCAAATCTATCGACTCCGGAAACTGTATTCTAGGCGTTTCTGACAGCCACAGAAAAAATTCCGAATCCTTATGTCAAATATGTCATTTTTTTCGATAGCCCATCTTCAACAGATTTTCCGATTCCGAGTCGAATATCGAACCTCCGTGAATACGCCTGAAGGTGGGAGACCTTCAATTGACAGCAGAAGACATTAATCACATGTGAGAGTGAATATTAGCATAAATAATATAAACAAATGACTCTCGGTGCCTTTCTATTGCAAAGCTGTCTTATCGCCCCATAGGGAAATACGGCGACACTCAATGTCGATAAAATACGCCTAAAAACAATGTTAAGGCAATTACGTTAATCTATTTAAGCCCCTAAAGTGTTTGGTGGCAGGTGTTTATATTGCGATTGTGAGTTTATTAAAAAATGTATACAAATTGTGTCTCCGTGATTTTAGTCGAGAATAGCGTTGCTTGCGTGTAGATGTAGGTGAGCCATAACGACTATACGAGTATATGCTCACGCCTTCACGCCCGGGGGGATAGGCAGTATTCTATCCTTGGAAATACCCACGTTTTACCAGAAATGTTCTTGGGACCCTTAAATGTGATAAGTATAGTAAGCAAACATAGGCCTTGGAATCAATTTTGAGACCTGCGGGTTTCCTCACGATATTATTCTACATCGTCGAGCTAGTGATAAATATGTGCGTAAGCTCTTTGAAAAACTCATTGGTTCATTCCAGGATTTACGAATGATAGCGTTTTATCACTGATCTCATTTTTTAACCGACTTCAAAAAAGGATGAGGTTTCTCAATTCGACCGTATATTTTTAGCTTTATTTGATTTTGGATAACAGTGTAAATAGTCCTTTTTGCATCTTGTTGCGGTAGCCATCAATATCACATCATAGTATAAAACAAAGTCGCTTTCTCTGTCCCTATATCCCTACGTCCCTTTGTATGCTTAAATCTTTAAAACTACGCAACGGATTTTGATGCGTTTTTTTTTAATAGATAGAGTGATTCAAGACGAAGGTTTTAGTGTTAGCATTGCACCCGTGCGAAGCCGGGGCGGGTCGCTAGTTACTTTTGAAATGCGAAAACGGTATTAAATTTTCTGAAAGTAAGTATTTTTTAACTTTTTTTTTACAAGGAAATCCTTTCCTGTCTCGGTCCGGCAAAAGTACTAAGTCAAATGTTTAGTTTTAATTCCCGGACCCGTGAGCCTCGGCGGAGTCCCGGACGAGTACTCCAGAGTGTTTGCCGTCTCACTGAGGGCTTTCCCGTTGGAAATCTTGGCATTCTAACCCAACAGAGTCTATTTCTGAAGATGTCCTCGAGCTAGATATCCACTGCTTTTATTCGTTTATGCCCACTTCGAAAAATAATTCTTTTCATAATTCCAACTTTTCATTATGCTAACTATTCATAATTAGAACTTCTCAAAATTGTCATGATTTTCATTATGTGGAACTACATTCCTTCTTCCACATATTCTTCATACAATCCGTCGTCTTTCTACCCTTCTTCCTATAACCTAATATTAAGCACTCACCTTACAAAAATTACTCTCATCTGTCCTCATTATATTTACACTAATATTATAAAGAGGAAAGATTTGTATTAAAATAAACTCAAAAACTACTGGACAGATTAAAAAAATTCTTTCACTATTGGAACGCTACAATATTAATATCCACTTACTACCACGGGAACGGGAACTACGCGGGTGAAAATCGCTAGTAATGACATAATAATATGTCCGCACCACGACAAACCATTATCTCTAAACTTCTTTGTCACGGGTTACTTTCAGGCTTACTATTATGTACTAATTCCTAATGCTTTCCATTCTTGTCAATACACACATCCATCTCAACATTTTCAATTTCTCAGAATATCATGAAATTACAACGAAAAAATGTAGGTATTTATAAATCAGCCTAAACTTTGTAATAATTCCAAAACTGAATAAATCTAACGACTCTGCTACTAGCCTAACAACGTCCCAATCCAGGTTATCCACGGTAGATTCGCGTGGAAGATTATAGCCCAAACTCCCTAGATATGTAAGGAAGATTAACTCAGAGTACCGAAACCGACAACCATGTATGAGTCGTTTGATGGATGTGGATGAAGCACGAGAGATCTGCCTGGTTCGTAGCAAATGACAGTCTATAATTGTCTCTACCTACCCCAATGCATGGGAAAAAGGCGTGAGTGTAGGCTGTTGCGCTTTATCAACGAACCGCGGACATTCGTTCTATTGATAACAACCATAAATAAAATAAAACAAACTATTCAAATACTTAATTTCCGATAGACTGAACAATCTACCGCCTCACGACTTCGCGGCTGCGCAAATGTTTGCGCACAACTGCGCACTTCGGTAATCCAAGGTGACTTTTTGTTTTGGCAGAATAAAACCGCAGCTATTGCTATTAGTGTTTGGGACGCCTTACAGTTAAATAAAAATAACACGATTTGTATCTAGTGTCTATAACAGTAAAAAAAAGTGTTGGTAGAAAATTTGAAATAAAAATTGAATATGTCCTGTCTGGAGTTAGTAAGTATAGTTATATATATCTGTACGCATGTTACAGGGTGTGTATATAATTATATCATCTGTCTTTTTCTTACTGATTTTGTTTCTTAATGAGGTCAGCTAGTATACCTATTTGTATGGAAAGTCAACGGGCTACGAATCAAGCAGTGTTGCCAACTGCTACCCTTACCATGTAGCTAGACATCTTGCGAAAAGTAGCCAGCTTGCCCGATTTTTTAACACAGAAAAGTAGCTAGAAGTAGCTTAAATAGGTAAAGTAAGTAGATTATGTGTATTTTTTCAGTAAATAAATTTTCAATTTATTAAAACAGCGAGCAATAATTTGAAATTTATAAAATAAGACAAGGCACAACGCAGTATAAGTTTTAAACGAAGAAATCTGTTTATCCCCTTCATTTATCCAGATATTAGTAATAAAATAGATAAGCCAGCCACGTTTAGGTACAATTTAAGGGCCAATACCCTATTATAAAGTCTCGAAAGTACTCACATCTAGGGAAAGAGTGAAAGTAGCTAAAAAATTTAGCTACAAGATTTTGTAAGTTGTAGCTGCCGGACACCCAAAAACTGCTAGATCTAGCTATAAAGTAGCTAACTTGGCAATTCTGGAATCAAGAGCTGTGGTTGTAATTAGGAATGGCGTCAAAGCTTCCGAGTCTCGAGTGCTGACGTCATAGCCGATATACTGATAAAACAATCAATTTGTCGTGCGTCGATCACCCACGTAAAATGGCTGTACGTGAGATATTCGTGTCAATGGATATTAATTTATTTGCACAAAATAGAGCAACGCTCACGCTTTTTGATGGCCTGTTGGCTCTGTTGGTAGTAGCCCTGCCTTCTGAGTCGGAGGTCGCGGGTTCGATTTCCGCTCGAAGTCAAAATTTGTGTACATGATCATGTCTGTTACTTTCAGATAATTATCTATATCTAAAATAATATTATAAAGAGAAAATATTTGTATTTTGGTATTTGTAATCTCACGCCTTTTATCCCCGAGGAGGTAGGCAGAGGTATTCCATTTCTGGATATACCCATTTTTCACGAGATATTCTTCATCGCCGGACCTTGTCTTTGTAGCAAATAAACTCAGAAACTACAAGAGCGATTTAAAAAATTCTTTCACCAATAAAAAAATACGATATCAGGGAGTAGGATACTCTATATTTTATTTCTGTCTTAGCCTAGTTTGGGACCAACTATGTGTGAATTATGCCCAGCAATTTATTCTAATTATAATATTTTTTTCTGCGCAATAAGCAAATGTTTGCAATACAAATGTGCCCTATATTGCGTCTGTAACACGATTACTTCTTTCATTTACACGCGTTAAGGTAACTTAGATGTATGGCTAATTTATTTGTACCTAGCTTTCCCCCCCGATTTGTACGCGTCCCGATTCGAGCTATATCCAGTCAAAAATAAACATAGGTAAATAGCAAAGAGATTTAAATATAATAGGGCATAGAGAGGGCATTGGGAATATTTTCATACAAAACTTTGAAGCCTACGTCATGTCCTTCTTGTCATGTCAGTTAGTATGAACGCGAGCTGTCATTCGGTCGAAATTGTACTAGACTTATTCCACTTGGAATTACTTTTGACTTAAAATTTTCCTCGCTTTGTCCCCTCTATGCCCTATTATATTTAAATCTCTTTGCCCTATTATATGTAAATAGGTTTCTTCTCTTAATTATTTTAGTAAGTTCACCAATTGTATAAGAGTTACGACCCAACTGCAAATTTAACTGTAACTTTACCCTGCAATCCGGATACCTTCAAAATCAAACTGTGACTGCGAGTTCACAATGAAGCGTCCGTATATTATTTTTACTGAGACGGTACCTCTGCCACAGCCACTAACTCAAATCTGCACCTCATTCATGGAAATGGACCCAAATGAACAGACTTGTTCTCGTACATACACTCGAAAAACATTACACCCCTACTGTAGTCAGGTAACAAAGACCCTTCTGCTTGAGGACGTCGACCGTCTCTTCCTTGAATTCTGAGAAAAACTCTGTTTCTCAGAAATTGCGTCGTCGAGTGTGAAATGGCAAGATGGCGGCGGCGCCTCGCTGGCGCTGGCTTGATTGAGGCTGCGACGCGCCAATTAACTAGGCGTCCAACACGCCCTGGTCCGTCTGGAAGGCGGTCGCTAGGCTAGCAGTCTGGATTATTGGGGTCTTTCCACGCGAACACTAACCACCATGAAAGTATTTAGTATTGATTCCTTGAAATCTTCACTATCACTACATAGTATAAAACCAAGTCGCTTTCTCTGTCCCTATATCCCTATGTATACTTAAAGTCAAAGTCAAAGTCAAAATGTTTTATTCAAAATAGGAACTTACAAGTCCACTTATTGAACGTCATTTCAACTCCACCGCTTCAGCATGTATGGTTGAGGAGAAGAAGCGGGGCAAGAAACTCCTCAACACAATATTCTTTTAATCAATTGTTACATATTACTAGATTGGGTTACATAATTTCGTTTGTTTTTCGCTATCGTATTGCGCTGGACTGGAGGAAATCTGTTCCAAGCATCATTGTCATTTATATAGTCGTCTAGTTTGTGTAAATCTTTAAAACTACGCAACGGATTTTGATGCGGTGTTTTTTAATAGATAGACTCTATCTATTAAAAAACACCATCTATTAAAATTGTTAATAGATAGACTCTATCTATTAAAAAACACCATCTATTAAAATTTTTAATAGATAGACTCTATCTATTAAAAAACACCGCATCAAAATCCGTTGATAGAGTGATTCAAGAGGAAGGTTTTAGTATTAGCATTGCACCCGTGCAAAGCCGGGGCGGGTTGCTAGTTATAAAGTAATCTACTTTTAATATTGTTCAAAATACTCCCGCATTGGAGGTGTTCGCGAGCTCGAGGGTGAAGGAAAACATCGTGAACAAACCCGGGATTCAGAATTACTTCTGAAGGATTTAGGCGACTAATGTCGGTATGGAAAAATGACCAGGTATAAAAATGTCGAAAAATGCTTTATAAAAATGACGATATGGAAAAATTACAAAGTATTATAAGGTCGAGGAGCATGTGTAACAGCCGAGCGCCGGTCCGGCGATGGGCTCACCAACTATTAGGTACGTTTAGGGGTCCAAAATTATTATTAGCAATTTTATTAATATTTTAAAAAAGAAAGTATTTCTAGAAATGGTAATAATAATAATAATAAAAACGTTTATTTCTTACCACAAACCAAAATATTATGTACAAGAAAATTAAATAAGCTATAGTTTTAATCTATTTGGGTTGTGGATCGCTGGTGCCTGTGGTAGGTAGTAAAACCTGTATTACAGGTCACCAGGTCTCCACCAAACTCTTATAAAGGCATCAGCATATTTATACTACTTTTTACCACTCGCGTAGCGTATCCAGAGTAACTCTACATACTCAAACACAAACACTAACACAAATGCAAAGGCATTATCCAAAGAAGTTTAGCCAAGATCAATTCTGTATATCTTTAAAGTTGAGCACTATTTCAAGAATTAGTCTGCAATTCCAAATAATACGACATAGGGCCCAAAAAAATTTAAGTCAGTTAGTTGGGCGACAATATCTCAATGTAGTCCACAGAAGAGGCTGTTGTCTCAGTTGGAGACGCTTTTGAGCCGAAGATCGAACGTTTGAATCCTAAACGGGGCCTACATTCATGTACAAGAGGATAATATTACGTCTATTGATTTTGTGCCTGGGTGTATAAACACGTATTAAGTTTTATATTATGCGTTTATCAGTTTTTAGTACCCATAGTATTTGCGTAGTTTAGACTAAACAAACATGTAAAATATATAAAAAAAAAATGACAAATGACGCAAATTCTTCAAGTACTAATAACATTAGGTAAACATTTGCAAGGCCGTATCTTTGCCTATAATAAATCAATGGTTCAGCTTTAATGACGTCCCAGAAGGGTTATAAATTCACACATTCAAAAATGGCGACGTACGATGAACGGGGTTGATTAGGTACTCCATGAATTTGAGAGCGAGGCGTAATTGGAACTGGCGCCACAGAGATGGACTGAGCATGAACGAGCATGAATTACGTTCGGTCGACCTCGCCTCCGATTGGCGTCAAATTTAGCGTTGTTATTTTGCTATGATAAACGGTTGTTGATTTATGGGTGCGACTCAAGTACTTATATACACACATATGCTCACGCTTTTTTCCCGAAGGGGTAGGCAGAGACGGTCCGCCACCTGCTACGATCCTGGCAAACCTCTCGAGCCTCATCCATTAATCTGAGCTGAGTGGGGTCCCGTTAGGACACTCAAATAAGTTCTGTGTTTTTTATCTTTAAGATTTTTTTAAAGGTGTTCTAAATAAATATTTTTCTTTCTTTCTTTCTAATCAAATACTTTGAGTATCCTAACAAATTATTGAAGGAAATTAATAAAAAAAAAAATAAGTGTGTTTGAAGCTAATCTCAAAATATCGTCCTTCTGCTTCTCTGGACTTGTCAACAATCTAGACTTCTTAAAAATCGTAACATGACGCCTGACACACACACACTACATACACACTTGCACCTTCCCCACAAGCACTTTCACCGACACCCACACACGTTTTATTTACATTGTATCGAGTTATTTTTTTGCTGTACGTATACTAACAGTAATAGTGCTCTCTTCTTACAATTATTTTATACTGCCTTTCATATTATTGATACCGCTGATATATACGGCGCAATCTAGGTATAGTTAGTTTACATAATTACTTTTCATTTTTGACATTGACTTTTAATTTCGGCGGCGGCGGCGTTCCTATAGGATTAAAAAATAATGCCTTTTTTAATTAAACATTGTGCAAAATTTCATGATTCTAGACCTAGCGGTTCCGGCTGTGCGCTTATCGATCATTCAGTCAAACAGTTTTCTTGGAGGAGGTATTTAATTTATAGTTTAAAATTTTGTATTGTATTTCATCAATTAGTTAATAATATTTGTTATATTATGTTTTCTTTTATATATACAGATTTGTAATTGAGGTATTCCAGTAGGTATCCGTAAAGCTTAAATGTATCTTAATTAAATCTTTGAATTCGAATTGGTTTTGATATATTTCTCCGTAATACCTTCCATTATTATTATATTCAAACGTCATATTATAATATTCAGGTATTAAAGTATTCAGTAAAGTTTATCACAAGTTACCTAGCTAACTTCGGCGATATTTCAGATCTTAAACCAGTCAGGATTGAATCTAAGCCTTATTTCATCTCCGGGGATTTAATTTTCCTGGAAAATAGCAAGTTAGTCTCATCATTTAAAATTGAAATGTCTGTTCTAAGCTTGGGTTAAGAAGAAACGAGAAGACGCTTCCAATGCATATTTTATACCTGAGAATATTCTATTTTATGATACTATTACACGCTTATACCGCTGTCAAATAATAATAAAGAGTTTTTTTTGCAAATCTTGCCTGTGCGGTACCAGTTTTTGCTACAAACCTTGTCCAAACAAGTGCACCGTTCTAGAATTCTGTTCTTGAAAAATATTTAGTCTTTTCATTTCATACATATAAAAATATTTTTTCTGGGAACGTATATTTGTCCCGATTTTTGAATCGTATTCGTAACCCTGCTACGCCGGATCTCTCGCCATCGCTACGCCACTCGTGCTACGTCACGCGTAGCAATTGATAGTGTAATGACCAGTGATCGGAGTAGGTAGATTGATTTGAGGTCATTGACGTCAAACGTATATGTGAATATGGATATGCCTCCGAAATTTCCGGAAATTTAAAATTATTTTGATATCTTTACCTGAATTTCGAAACTATCAGATGGAGCCAAGTAAAAAACGTATCTGAACAGGTACTCTCAAGTAACTGTAATATTTAAAAATATAATAAAATCAGTTGAATTTATGAATATGTTTAATACAAATGAGAAACTAAAGATGTCGTATATCAATAAATGATTTTGTTTGCTTACTCATTTTATATTTAATTACTCTTTACATTTCACGAAATTTCGGTATAATTCCCGGTAACTACCGGAAAAATGGCATGTCCATGTTAAGATATCATGATGGAAGTACGTAAAATCAATCTACCTACTCCGATCACTGGTAATGACAAACAACAAAGATGTAGTGACAAGGATAGAAGAGATTATGTTAAGCTGGTTTGGTCATTTAAAACGCATGGATGAAAGAAGATTGGATGAAAGTAGATACAAGGAAAGAGTAGCCCCAGAAGGACCGGTGAACTTCCCTCAAAAAGCAGGGGTCCGGAGTGCGAAGAATAAAAGAGCGGGAATAAAAAGGCTTATGGATGTGAAGGAAGCGAAAAAAGTATGCAGTGAGCAAACAAAATGGCAATCCATCGTCTCTGCCTACCCCTTTGGGAAGAAGGCGTGGGTTGTAGGTATGTATGACAAACATTTTCATTATTTGCTTTTTGATCTACACTTACACTATAATCTACACTAATATTATAAACTAGCGGATGCCCAGCGGCGTTGCCCGCGCGGATTCCGTTTATTTCCGTTCCCGTGGGAATTTCCGAAAATCCCTTCATAGTGGTTGCTTACGACATACTTAAAGACACCTACATACCATATTTCAAGTAGCGGGTGCCCAGCGGCGTTTTCCCGCTTGGATTTAGTTTATTCCCGTTCCCGTGGGAATTTCCAAAAATCCCTTCATAACAATTTCCTATGACATATCAGACACCTTCATACAATTTTTCAAGTTTCTAGGTGTTATCGTGTCGGAGTAGTACGTATTTCTCTTTTTAACCAGTTTTTTTATTTTCCCGTGGAAATGAGATATTTTCCTGGAATAAAAAGTACCCTAGATGTTGACCCGGGTACTCATTTATCTCCATACCAAATTTCATCAAAATCCGTCCAGTAGTTTTTGAGTGATGCGTGCACAACCAGACAGACAGACAGACAAAAATTCCAAAAATTGGTGTTTCGGTATCTATATCGATAACTATATACACTCCGTTAAAATTTTCAAAAAATATTTAATGTACAGACACGGCCCCGTTAGAGTTTTATTATATGTATAGATAGGAAAGATTTGTATTTTTTATGTTTGTAATAAATAAACTCAAAACTACTAGACCGTTTTTAAAATTCTTTCACCGATGGAAAGCTACATTATCATCGTATAACATAGTTTTTAATTTATTCCCGTGTTCAGATGGGAACGGAAACTACGCGGGTGAAACTACGTTGACCAGCTAGTCTACATCTCCACTAATATTATTTATGTATGTTTTTATTGTTGTATGTTTGTAACAAATAAACTCAAACTACTGGATCGATTTTAGAAATTCTTTCACTAATGAAACCGCAAGGCACTGCTTTTATATAAACTAGATGCAACTATATTATTTAGCGCTCATGATAATAGAAAATCACTTGCCCGGGCTCACTGTGATCGCCCTCTGCCCAAATGAACGATTTTCGCGATCAAGCACTAATAAAATGGTACATTATTGTATCCATTAGGTTACGACATCGTGCGGGAGTGGGGGTGTTCGCTAATAAAAATTAAGTGGCTCACGAGCTGCCGGTAATGTACTATACCGGCATATAACATTCACGGCTTCTGTTGACTTGTCT
The DNA here is from genome assembly GCA_963855545.1 of Ethmia dodecea. Lineage (NCBI taxonomy): Eukaryota > Metazoa > Arthropoda > Insecta > Lepidoptera > Depressariidae > Ethmia > Ethmia dodecea. The sequence continues at coordinate 1,474,517 of OY979444.1, forward strand.
GAAGGCCCATTTATATGGTAAAGTAATGGATTTGGAAAATCTGAGGTAATAAGCGCGTCAGGAAACAAATGACAATTTTTTTTGAGGCGGCATTGGACACAGGAATTTTTCAATTAAAAAAATAAAGTAAATATTGCAATTTGAATATGTATATTTCAATAAATTGTATGTGCCCTTTTTTGTTAGATTGTAATTCATTTTGTATTTAATTTTGTATGTTTTGTATTTTAACATTTGCAGCGCTCTTCCAGGGTTCATGTTTGTACTTTATATTATTTTATAACACATTTGCTCGTAAAAGGTGTCCTTTTTTCACCAATTTCAATATTGTTACCTATCTTATTACGCCCAAGTGCGGTAAGTGTAAAGTAAAACGCACGGTTTGTCAAGATGCTCCGTCTTAAAACGAACGGTACTTTTTAAAATCTCAGCAAAGAGTTTTTAAGGTCAAAAAAGTTGTCAACATTTTATGAATAAAATTAACTTTGGGAGATAAAATATAATAAAGAAATTTTTATGTACATAATTATTTAATTTAATTAATTTTGACAGTAAATTACAACCAATTAATCTGTAACAAAAACACAAAAATATTAATTTACTTTATTAGGAATACTGGCTGTTTTTTGTGCCTTTCCCTAAAAAAAAAATTATGATGCGCGCCGCGCACTTTTTCTTAACGCTGTATTGTTTTTATTCGTTGACCATAGTCGGAGTTTTATTTTATTTCCTCGCAAATGTGTTATAAAACGTCGTATGACATACGTGCGCTTTGATAATTACAGCCTCTGCTTACTTGTAGCCCTCGCCTACGGCTCGGGCTAGCAATATCGCCTCGGCTGTAATTTTCAACCTACCGCACTTATGTCATAATGTACTATTACCTACTACCTGTAAAACCACATGGAGCAATAAATGATATGACTATGACTAATATTCTGAACTAGTTGTTACCAGTGACTCCGACTGCGTGAACTTATAGGTGTTCGCGTCCTCTTGGAACTAAGTTTTATTTCTTTCTATCCATTTTGGACATTTATTGTGATGAATGACTATTTCTTTCTTAGTTAAATTATCTTCCAGTTAGTATAATAGTTTAAAAATTTCACGATGTTTATATGATAAAAGAAATTATTTTCCTTCCTATATAAGGTAGACACACCTATAATATTCATTCGTCATTATTAGTAAAGTCCTCCTTTTACTTGTAAGTTTGGAGCACTAGGTGTCCATTATGATTAGTTAAAGATGGACGCCATAAAACCTCGTGTACTCGTAATACAAGCTAATGAACGTTAAAGTTATAACAACACACTTGGTTGACTAAATCGTGCTACTTGATACTGTCGTGTCCTTCCATAAGTCAAGTGAATAGCTGTAACCAACTAACATTTACGCCTTATCCCCTAGAGGGTTGGCAGAGAAATTCAAGTATAAAAGTAGCACCTTTCAGTCAGTGTATTTTTCGCACCGCACATCTCAGAAATAATTCCGGGACCCACAAGTTTCCTCACGATGTTTTCCTACACCGTCGAACTAGTGATAAATATGTCCGTAACTTTTTGAAAATCTCACTGGTACAGGCCCTTGCCAGGATATGAACCCGAGCCGCCCGAATGATAAAAGTAAAGAGTATAAAACCAGTTGAAGTCTCAACGAATAGCACTAAAAATATCATCGATTTAAACATTTTTTTAATTTCAGAAACCGCGCTACCGGTTTTGATATTTGACTACCTCTGAAATATGATCTACCAAACAAAAAAATATTACCAAAATCTATTTATAGGTAAATGGCGGAATAAAAACATACAGTCGAATTGAGAACCTCCTCCTTTTTTGAAGTCGGTTGAAAAACTTGTAACAATGTCTTTCAGTAATATTTTTCCTATATTCGTAATCAGCAATTACACTCCGCGCTAAAACAAAATTGCAAAATTACTGACTCCGTCGCACTCAACTTATAATTGCTAAGGGCCAATTTTCTCGTATCTCAGTAACCATACAGCCATTAGTACATTTATATTATCAGTAGAGTGTGTGTCAGTTAAAGCCACAGCGTTTGACCGACGCTAATGTGTTCAGCCTACGACGTTGTGTAATTTTCTCGTATCCTATAATATTATGCTACAGTTGGTGAGGATGGATCATCATAATTGTGAGGATGGATGGATGTATATGTGTGCAAGATTATGGCCCTTGCTTCATCATGTGTGAAGAAGTAGGCGACGGTAGTCACTTACCCTCAGGTAACCCGTATGCTCGTTTGCCCCCTTTTTTTTTAAAAAAAAACCCTCAGTTCAGCAGTGGGCTGTTACGGCTTGATGATGAAAGCAAGAACACAAAAAATTGAGTAGGATATAGTACAGATGACAAAAAAAACGTAATATATTTTAAAAAGTGGCTAGTAATTTAAGTAGTGAGGTAGGTGGAGGTGGGGTAGGATTGCTAGATCTTTTGTTTGAATGAAATTATACTTCTGTATCTGGAAATGAAACCTAAAAAGTGCAATGAAATTAGTAAAATTTGTAATTTCTTAAGTTGCAGGCTAGGTTATGAAGAGTAGCTGGTGCAACGTACAGTATGGCAGACCTGATTAATGATAGTCAACAATCAGAATTGAGATCCAGTAATAATCCAATTGCCATATAATGTCATTTTTGACTTTAAGAATTCCTAAAGAAGTTATTTTTTTTCTTAATCGTCAAAATTAAGTATTTTTATTTTATTTTTCTTAATCTAAATAAATAAAACCAGCCAAGCATGAGTCGAGTTAGCGCTCCTAGCATTCTGTACCACCAAAAAACGTTGAAATAAAACACACAACCCAAAAATCAGTCACACTGTAAATTAATTTGATTACGTAACCAAAATTGTGAACCGTTTTATTTTTAGCGACTAATTCGATTTCCGTTTGTTTACAGGTAAAACTCGTTACTAACGGACGAAGGCGAATAATTGTAAGATAAAAACAAGGTAATTACATTCAGGCTGTTTAGATTATCAGTGAGGTTATGGTAATTTTACTGTACAAATTGTAACGTTACTTTCTGAATAACCCAATTTCTTTTAAAACATGTTGTACTAACGTGTTTTCAATAGCGTTAGCCGCTCAGTTGGAATGGCGCGGGAATTGACAAATTTTCTTTTTCAGAAACCTTTAACGCATAGTATACAAACCAAAGAGATTAATAAGTCCTATTATATTTTAATCTCTTTGGGACAAACTAACACAATTTCACATAATAATACTAGCTATTGCCCGTGACTCTGTCTGCGTATTTGGCGTTTCTCTGGCGTATAAAGTAACCTATAAACCTAACTTTAGTGCACCACCTTCATGAGTTTATCTCAGTTACATCCATCCTAAGGTTGTCTGAAAGAAATCGCTCAAAGTGATAAGACCGCCCATTGTACTTTTTTTATCATTGTGTCACTTGTTGCATTTTTTTTTAGAAAATTTATTGATTGCATATTTTTATTGGTGTACAATAAAGAGTTGTCACTTACTTACTATATTCTTCCTCGAGATGTAAACTATTGCCCTGCCAAATTTTATCAAGCTAATAATAATAAGAAAAACGTTTAAAGTCAACTTTTTTATGGGTTTTACATTACAATATTTGCGCCACACTAAATTGCGCTCTTTACAATGAACCTTAATTACACTACAATTTTCCTTAAAGTTTAGTCAGATAGTTTCATCGCTTTACCCGTTAAAAGGCAACGAGCAAGCAGGCAAAGTTACTTTCGCAATTATAATATTAGATAAGTATTCACTAAGATTTCTTTATTAAGCAAAATGGTGTTGTGAATACAAACTGCTTCTGTGAAATACGTTAAAAAACCGGAACTGCGTTTACAGTTTTAAGTCTTTTAAACGTGGTTAAACCGCTTTATCTTTTTTAACTCACGCCTTTTATGTAAAGATATAAAAGGTTTATCACTAAAGTTTAAAGAACTAATAAACTTAGCACGTGCTCTATAAAAACTGTTTCTTTGGGAATAAGAGATAGATAATAAGTTATTTTAGAACTTCAGTCGTATAACCTGAGGTAAGCTAGCTCGAGATAAAGTGTGATATTTTTTCACCTTTAAACATTCTTTATATAAGGTCGTTTTAAAGCAAGTACCTACAAATATTTTAAGGGTAGGTACAAATATGTAAGAGAAATAGAATCACTATCTGGTTGCGCAGCATGATCTATTTACTAAATGCAATATACCGTCTGCTTGCACGTGCGGCCCTCGCTAGTCTCTGTTTAAGTAAAAGAAGAAATCCCACTTTACGTTAAGAAGAAAAGTGACAAAGATGTACCGAATTGCATAATAATATTTAATTAATTCTAATAATTCATTAGATCTAAAGAGGGGCTAGCCAGTCCATAATTGTGCGACGCCTGGAGCTGGTGAGTGCTTATCTGCTACACTTGTATATATTTAATTTCGTAGATACTTGTGTTGCGCCACCGGTTCCCCCCTCGTATAATTGCCCAAGGGTTTTTCTCCCCGCGAGGTGTGGCTATTTACACGCCACACCACTATTACTACATAGTATAAAACAAAGTCGCTTTCTCTGTCCCTATATCCCTATGTCCCTTTGTATGCTTAAATCTTTAAGACTATACGCAACGGATTTTGATGCGTTTTTTTTAATGGATAGAGTGATTTAAGAGGAAGGTTTTAGTGTTAGCATTGCACCCGTGCGAAGCCGGGGCGGGTCGCTAGTTACCATATAAAGAGAAAAAAAAATTTTTCTAACAATTTTTTATTTATTTTGTAATCAACTAAAAACGTCACTTTTGTCGAATTTTTTTTGTTATTTTTTTATTTTGGAGCAATTTTTGATGAGTCTCATCTAGATATACATGGTCATTTTAAATTAAGTGCAAATATTTAAGGGTAGATCAAAAAATTTACAAGATATTGTTTTCGGCATTAATATTTATTTTCATACGCTATTTTACTAGATAACATCGATTATTACGAAAAATAAAACACAAATTATCACGCTGTAGTATGCGTAACAGAAAAAGCGCAAAGGTTGTATACCCCAATTAGTATATTAATATAAAAAAATATGATGCAATCGAACTTTAGTTGTGTCTAACCAATTTTCTTAAATATCGATTAATAATAGCACGATTTCCATAGAAAGCACTAAATTCAGCTACGATAATTCATTTTGTTTTAAAATTTAACACATATTAAAAATAGCTGAAAACGAATAAGTAGTCGATACTGAACAAACTAATTTCAGGAATTGCGCTTATTCTGTTACATGTTGTATAAACAATACAGGCACACTACACAATCAAAAATTGTTTGAAAACAACGCTAGTGAGGGTTAATGCAAAGCATATTCCCCTCTCCCTACTCCCGCCTCAAAGGCCGGCAACGCAGTTGTGACTCTTGAGTTGCAGGTGTCCATGGGGGACAGTAGTCACTTACCATCAGGTAACCCGTCTGCTCGTTTGCCCCCTTTTCTCTTAAAAAAAATATTTGAAAAAAATAGTTTTTTTGTTAGAAAAAACCTAGTGTTTTTTCTCTTTATATGTCAATTCACTTATTTCCGGGGGCGCGGCAGCTCCTCAAAGAGCTGTCAGTGCGTTTGGTCGAGGCTTCAGGTGACCAGAGGGCTGGCAGCTATCTCTGTCAAAGGATCAGCCTAGCTATCCAGAGAGGGAATGCTGCCAGTCTTCTGGGCACTGTCCCACATGGTTCCTCTTTGGAGGACATTTTTTATCTGTAATTATTGTAAATCAATGTATATTTTCTTTGTAAATAAATGTATATTTCCCTTATTTAAAAATGACCTTATATACTTACTAGGTATTGTAACACCCTGTCCCTAATAACAAATATTAAATACTGAAAGAATATAAAACAGCTTGGTGGGGCTGTAAACATGTAAACACATGTAAATATAATCAGAAATAGAAAATTATCAAAACTTAGGAAAAGTTCAAAAATAATGAAAAATCAGTAAAGTAGAACTTTGATTAGTTAAAGGGATGTTAAGATAGCATAAAAGTTTCATAAAAGTAGTTAGAATTAGGTTTCAGTAGGGTTTAGGAAAAGTTAAAACATCTTCCCATGGAAGGAAATGCGAAACAGGTCTCGTATTGAAATAAACCATTAATTGGTTATATCTCAGGAACTAATGGAGTTAGAGAGATGGGAAGCATATCGTTGTGGTACTGTTGACGGACACTACGATATGAAAGAGGTTTCATCCAAATCGGAGATGGTCGGGTTTTTCCAATTTTCCGCTGCGGGACACGAAGATAAAGTCTTGGCATACATGGTGAGGGAGGGTGCGCAGCCAGGATGCGAGGCTGCCACCTCAACCATAGGTTGGACTTAAGATGTATGATACATAGGTCGGTCTGTTGAGCGATGTTGAGCATAATGGCAATTAAATATATAAATATATAAATAAATAAATAAATAAATTTATAAATAAAATAAATTTATAAAATTTTCATATGGCGTTATTGGCTTGAAGGTTCGTTAATAACAGAAGTTATGAGGACAAGGCAGGTAAGGGTACCCTGTCTGATTAATGGAATATGATAGTTTTATGCGATATTCTAGACGAACCTAATATATGAAAGCATGGCGAATAAAAGTAAATAACAGAGCTGGACTTATAATACATCTGGTTTCCCTCCCGCTTATAGGGCAGCTAACGCTGTCCGCTTGAACGAAAATATCGGGACAAGGTAGGGGTTGTAGTGTTTGAGTTATTGAAGGAGTGTGTAGTACTGCCCGAGTGGTGCAGCGGTTGTGTTAGTACGTTTCACCGTTCCATGGTCGGTGTTATGTCAGCACGTTACACCGTACCGCGGATGGTGTTATGTCAGCACATACCAATGTTAGCTTGGCAGTGGCGGCACCTCTGATCTTTGACTTGCATTATGACTTCTTTGTGATGCAGAGGCTTACGCTTCGACACAACGATCTTGTTCAACACTGTTTGGCGTCAAAGTGCGAAAAGGTAAAAAGTCCGTGCCTCGAGCACTGCCTTACGGTACGGCAAGGTGGCGTTATATAGACTTAGTTTTTGGACATAGTCCATAAGCTTTGTTGGATGTAGCGATCGCTCAAATATTACACATTGGGGCTAGTAGTGGAATGACCGACGACGCACCTCTTAGCGCTGTCTTGTGGTTCACAGTAGATACCCCGGGACTGCTTCTGAGCTTCTTGATGCTAAGTAACGGAGACGATGGTATTGACTAACACTTAATTGATGGAGGTTGATAACGTCTCTCATTGAAATGTGAAAAGCAACATCTAGCTTGATCGTAGACCTGACGGTTCGAAATGGGCATTAACATAAGTTATCTTCGAGGAGTATTGTTGGTCTAGTACGCGAACACTCGACCAAATCTTCAGGAGTAAGCTCTTCGGGGTCTGGAACTGAAGTCATGTTGGCATTCGTGTTGGCATGGTTAAGGGTCTAGAGACTTGATTAGCTTGACGGGGATGTCTGTCACAATTCTGTTGAGTTTGATATTGCAATAAAGTGATACCACGAATGATCGAGAAAGGGGAACGCCTCATATATCTTATGATAACCATGTATTTTGCAGAACGTACATCGGTTACTCCATACTATCATATGAGTGCGCGCGCAACGCGTACTAATATAAATGAATGGTTTTACCATTATAAGCTCATTCAGGGTGTGACAGTGCCTCTGATGGCTGAACGAGAATCGATGGCTCGTAGGGACCGAGGTCGGGTTATGTTAAGCATTAAGACCTATGAACTAAATGTCCTATGAGAATTATTGCCTTACGGGGCTTACTGCAAATGATCCTGAGGTCGTAAAGACCAATTCAAACATGTTCGAGATTGCCTTACGGGGCTTGCTGCAAATGCACCCGAGGTCTTAATGACTGGCGTAACTCGCCTTCGGGGAAACACGACTACGGTCGCACCGGTCCCTTCGGGGCAACACACGGCTACGGCCAAACCACGACTACGGTCGCACCGGTCCCTACGGGGCAAAATACGGCTACGGCCGCACCAATCGACTACGGTCGCACCGGACCCTACGGGGCAAAATTCGGCTAAGGCCGCAACAGTCGGCTACGGCCGCACCAATCAGCTTCGGCTGCAACAATCGGCTACGGCCGCAACAATCAGCTTCGGCTGCAACGGTCCCGCTTCGGCGGGATATAAGACCGGATGTCCGGCAAAACCGGGACGTTCGGGGGGGTCGCAAACGCAATTGTGGAATGTTGCGGGTCGGCGACCACCGTATGAAGCGAGGCGGAGCTTCCTACTCTTCCCACCAACCACATTTTTATTTCTTTTCTTGAAAGGAGGTGAGAATGTGGGGAAGGCGATTTTATCTCGAGTCTGTCATCAGATAAGAGATAGCAGGGGTGGGAAACATGAAGTGTCCTTCATGAAAATATTGCCTTAGGCATGAATGGCGCTGAAGTGGGCAGCGTTATTAAATATTAAAGATTAAAAGCGAAAGACAATTTTATAAATACGCGATAGATAATTAATGGTATAGGTTGATTCAAGTTAAGATTTCTTTTGATGGCAAAGCATGATCCTCAAAAAGGATCTGGATTACTATTCACAAAGTAGTGTCCTACACTCTAGACGATCACATAAATTAATTACAAGGCCAAAATTGCAGGAGATATTTGACGGTGTCGACCTATTTAGCGATGCCTCCAAAGTGAATACTTTGGAGATCATCATGAAGCTAAATTTTGAGGTCGTTTAAAAACTATGCGTAGGATGTAAATGATGGTTACTCATTTACGTCTATACGTGTAAAATTGATGTTCGTTTGCTACAAGTTAGCAGCGGAATATCTTACAGTGGATTCTCTCTAATTCCGTGCAAGAGAACATGATAACAAAATATTGAAACGATATCTTGTGAATGAGATCCTTGCTTTGAGCTGTGCAATACTTGCTTAGCATTATATGATGTTTAGCTTTGCATGGCTGGGAATTAAATCTATTACGTTGGAGTTGGTGGTTCCAATGTGTATAGAGAGATAAAGTAGTAGATGGGGGGTTCAGTTACAGTATATCCACATATCATATTAGGTATCTCCCTTAACATTCCTCCGTTGTTTACATTACCCAACAATTGGGGCAATACGCCCCATTTTAGGCGAACCGCGTGTCTCTAGGGATTACAATTCCATTTGCCCAACTCGTACATCATCCAGAATTCTGGTATCTCATCAAATGTGTTTGCCATCAGATATGATGCTCCACAATGTCTGTTTACATCCAATTATGTTTACGTACCTAATTTACATAAAGGCGTTTCTACATTTTATATTTATGTTCATATAGCGGCCCGCCCCGGCTTCGCACGGGTGGACATTTATTTTTTAAACAAGCAGAGGTATTCCATTACTGGATATACCCACTTTTCACGAGATATATTGGACCCCTAAAAGTGATAGGTGGTGAGCCCATCGCCGGTTTTATTTATTTTTATTTTATTTTATTTTGGGGTTTACGTACCTAGATGTATCTTTATGCAAGACATAAATGTAAGATCTTTTTATTATGCCCAGCGGCGTTGCCCGCGCAGGACCAGTTTATTCCCGTTCCCGTGCGAATTTTTAAAAATCCCTTTATAGAGCGCTTGCGTACGACATAATATAAGACACCTACATACCATATTTCAAGTTATCGATTCAATACACCTTCTCGGCGTTTTCTATGGAACCATCTCTTAGGTGGAAATGGGCTGCTGTTTAAATTTAGCCAATCATCATGGACGAGTTTAGTGTGCCTTGTTATTGTGCCGTTTCATAGTGTATTTAACATACCTACTGAAATAAATGAACTTTGTATTTGTAACAGCTGTTGTTATCCCAAATAAACAAATAAATAAAAAAATGGGTTGTAATTGAGTACTTGTAGCGATACTACATAGAACGCGCCAATAGACGGCCGAGTTCTATACCTCGCTATCGGAGTTTTCTAATGAGTTTGTATAAATACAACTGTCCAACATCAACCGTTGGACCGCGGTCCCCAGGCACGATCACCTCGCCTGGCGGAAGATCTTCCCTTTTTATGATGGAGAAGTATTCCACCTCCGCTCCTCCATATACTAAAAATAATGAGGTCAGAAAATTAATACTTCCATAGATACCTGCGATGAGCATAATCTAGGTGTTAATAAGGTTATTAATATATTTCATAAAAGCAATAATGGCATACACTCTTCACGCTCGTCTATCTGTCTGACTATTCATCAAATAAGTTCTCTGTGACTTTCCCCATTGTGCGGGTTGTTTATTCTGGAAAATTTTAGGATATAAAGCATAAGGTGTGCGTGTTGACTTGATATTTATTAGGCGTTTCATAAAATATTTTATATTGAATCGCAACTGTATTAGTTCTAGCATTTGTGATTCTATACGAGTAGTAATAAGGTTTATCATAAGTTACATAATTGCGCCTTGCAGCTTGCAGCTCATTAATCTATATTATTATAATAAATACTTGATTGAGGTTGTTCCAATTTATTTTTGTTCCTGACTAGTGAACCGGGCAAACTCTGTTTTTCCACAGCCAATAGCGCCACCTGTCGGAGCCAATTGTGACCCACTCTAACACACAAAAAGTTATATCAAAAACATTCCAGCTATTTTCATAGCTACCTGTATCTCTATTGATATTCGATAAGTGAATTTCATAACACATATACTACCCCATTGTAATGAAGTACTAAACTCGTCCATGAAGATTGGCTAAATGTAAACAGCAGCCCGTCTCCACCGACGAGTTGCTGGTTCCAAATGCAGTACCCCGAGAATTATATAAAGAGATAGAACTGACCACAGACCATTAATGTAGCTGACTGACTGACACATCAACGCACAGCCGGAACTATTAAAGCTAGAGACTTGAAATTACGATTTTGTGACCTAAGTATAACAAAGGCTTTTTCGATATTCTCTATATTATATCTTGATATTTATGAAAAAAAGAAAACGGGATCCGAGCAGGCAACGCCGCTGGGCGCCACCTAGTTCTATATAAAGTTAGCCTCATTCAATAACAAGCTGTTAACATCATCACGTTTGCTCGAATACTCGGCATCGCCGACCATTATGCAATTAAAAAACGATTGTCGATTGTCTTCTGTCATTATCTTCAATTAATTAACAAGAAACAAATGTATAACTGCTCGTTATGTCTTATATAAGTGCAGGTTCTATTCTGCGTTGTCTGTTTATCCGTAGTTTTTGCCATTGCATGGCAATTTATTAGAATTCATTTGCACTTTTAAATAAGATTAAAGAAAAAAAATGTTTTTTATAAATAAGCTTTCTTTTTTAGTTTTTCTGAGCAAGCCCTTTCATTTAATATCCATACTTCAGGAGTCGAATGGAAGTCGTTAAGCCATGTCAGATACCCTTGGGTGGCTTGGAAAATTCTGACTGTTAAGTGGCCCTAGCTTAACACCATCTCCCAATCAGCGGTGGGCTCGCGTGGGAGATTAAAGCCCATACTTCCTCGTGTGCGAGGAAAGACCCTTAGCTCAGCAGTGGGTTGTTACGGGTTGATGATGATTTCAGGAGTGTCTTGATCTTAGTTTGTTCGCCATGTTGCATTTAGAATGACGTCACACAGCTAAACATGAATTGTCATCCAAGCTAAACGTTTATACAAAATTTCAGCTCAATCGGTTAAATCAAATCAAATCAATCAAAATGATTTTATTCAATGTAGAGGCTTATAAGTGCACTTATTAAATGTCATTACGACTCCGACTCTTGAAGAAATATGCTTCAAAATTGAGTTACATTGTAAGTTATATAAAAGCTTGTAAACTATGGTCATGACTCTGTAATAATCTGACAGTGATAGCCTTACGGTTAAAGGGCCTGCTTCACTTGATGATAGTCAGTGAGACTTGGGTTTTTATCACTAGCTCGACGGCGAAGGAAAACATCGTGAGGAAACCCGCAGGTCCTAGAATTGATCTTGAGGCATGTGTAACAGGCCCGCTCCGGCGATGGGCTTACCATTTATCACGTTTAGGGGTCCAAAGATCATCTCGTGAAAAGTGGGTATATCCAGAAATGGAACACCTCTGCCTACCCCCGGGGATAAAGAGCGTGAGATTATTTATTTTATTTATTTAAGAATCTGACCACCCCCAAAAGTGTAAGCCCAGCGTTAAGCAATTTTGGCTTAAAATATTATGCAATTCTCATTAGAACAATCCTAACAATCCTACCTAGTGCTTGAGTTTCATCGCCACTTTCACGGAAAATTGGGCATTTCGCGTAACGCATCCCCGGGGGCTTTCAGACAAACTGTACAACTCCCGGTAAGCTAAAATTCTGCTGCGAATTTTCGTAATTTTGCTCAACTTATCAAAACTGGTATAACAGGACTGCGTAGTGTTAAAGTAATAGAATCAGCTTTGTCAATGATAAAACCAAATGAAGGTTTATTATTCTGTAGACCTGCCGTACCAGTGGGTTTGTAACGATGACAGAGCTGCCCTTGAGAAAATTTCTTTAGAAAATTTTCAGTTCTCCGGAAAATAGAAGGAAGAAATTTGTGTACAAAACCATATTGAACCAATGTGTGCTTACGGTGACCTCAAAAACCAATCTTGCGTACGACGTAATTAAGTCATATTTAGTACAATGGCTGACACAATTTTCCCGTGACGTCATTACCTCAGTAATCTAGCTAGCCGCCAGCATCTACTGGGACGTTTCCAATCGTAAATAATGTAGTGCTGTACCACTCTCGATGCAAATGTATCGATGAAAATGGGTGCAGATAAGTTGAGACTGAATTTTCGGATCGTAACCCTAGGACTCTAACGAGTCCTAAAAATACACTTGGTGGATAGTTCCACGTGGAATATCTGTTAGTTATAGAGCAGAAGTGAGCATAATAATGTGCTTACCTAATTTTCATATAATACACCTCTAAGTATAATATACAGGGTGAATTTTTAAAGTGGGCGTGGATGGATAAATCAGAAACTATGTATGATTAATACAGAAGCTTATGATGAATAGCGAAAAGTACTCAAAGGAGTCTCGGACCCGATTTTGATGAAAACTAGATATGATATTTGGATTTTTGAAAAATCAATATTGGTAGCCAGGAATCGAACACGTTGATTTTGAAAGAAAAAAATACATCCTGTATTATTACACCATTTGATAGTAATAACAAGGATCGAATTCTGGGAAGAAATGACATACGGCAAACTTAAGGAAAATGTTGGAGTTTAATAAACTGATTCATATTTTAAAGTAATGCTTTAATTCACACCTGCATTACCTGTACCCTGACCGAAATGATGCTCAATATTTTTAACCGACTTCAAAAAGGAGGAGGTTATCAATTCGTCTGTATAGTTTTTAAGCTATTGCATAGCTTCTATCGAGGGCCTTGAGCGCGGGGACCGAATCGAGAAATTCCGTAACGAAAAAAAACCTCACGCTCCCCACTCCGACGACGGGCACGGAGGTGTGGCTTGAAGGCCGTGCATTGTCTAACGTCGTTTCTTTTCGGCAGTCTTTTTGATACAAAATGCTATGCAATAGCTTTACCGCGGCAATCCCCGAGTGCCACGCGTCTTTTTTTTTATGTTTGTTACCTCAGAACTTTCGACTGGGTGAACCGATTTGGATGATTCTTTTTTTTATTTGAAAGCTGGTGCTTCCAAATTGGTCCCATTTTAATTTCGTCTTATTTTGACTACGGCATCCTTAAAAAAATCATATAAGTTGAAGATTGAACTCGGTTTTTTTACTCTTGAGAGTAGTTATTCTTGTTCTGTAGTATTTGCAATTATTCTAATATTATTTGCAGTAATAGCCTTACGGTTAAAGAGTCTGCTTCACGTGATGAAAATCAGTGAGGATCGGGTTCAAACCCTGGCATGTACCAATGAGTTTTTCAAAACTTACGTACATATTTATCACTAGCTCCACGGTGAAGGAAAACATCGTGAGGAAACCCGCAGGCCCCAGAATTAATTCTGAGTCATGTGTAAACCGGTCCGGCGTTGGGCTCACCGCCTATCAGGGTTAGGGGTCCAAAGAATGTCTCGAGAAATGTGGGTATATCCAGAATTTTTATTTTTATTTTTTTTATTTTATTTGCTAAAAACGGTAGCAAAAAATTATGTTACAAAATTTCATCGGAATTTTTTGTCTCCGCGCAGGTCTTCTTGCGAAACGAAATAAACTGTTTATAATTCTTTTTCGATATTTTATAAAGACATGGCGCATCATTATCTCGGCGGGAGGTTAATACAGCCTATATGAGAGGGCAAAGACCCTGTCCCACGCTCCTGTGTAGAAACAACCACTTTACCAGAACCCCCGAGCGTTTTAGGAGCTACTGGTTTTTGAACAGCTTAATCGAATCACGGGAGTTCCGTTTATTCTGGTCATCATTTTGAGTGTAAAAGCAGCCTTTAGGTTTTCCTTGTATGTTCGGAGAATTTGTTTAAATTGTTTATTCACAAATCGAGAGTATTTTAATTACATTTTTACTGGTAACCCTAGGATTTTCGTTAGAAGACACCATGTCTGTTAGAGGGATATGATTCTTATGATTGACCCTGTCGATCGGTACTATAAAAGTATAGGATGTAATCTTTCTGCATTGTTTTCGGTTCGATTTCCAGGTGTGGCAAGTGAATAAAAAACTGTTGAGCTTCTTTTTTAAAACAAGCGAATGTTTTCTTTCAATAAAATTTTGCTACCTTCAGTATTTAGACTCCTTTTTAAGGTACTGTATAAAAATTCCATCCTGTATAAATTTACTGAGTATTGTAAACGTGTCAAAATATCCAATGAATGAATTAGGGTTTTTTTTAAATTATATTTTTTTACCCAACTACACCCAAAGGAGGGTAATGTTTTAAGGGGTATGTAAGTCGATTTCTTTGGCACCTGGCGCCTAAACTGTTTGATAGGTTTTAATAAATTATGTGTCATAGATTGTTTCTATTTGTAGGCCCGTGGCGGATGCTAGTTACCTGCCATAATGCATAAAGTTTAATTATAGTTTTTAGGGTTCCGTACCTCAAAAGGAAAAAACGGAACCCTTATAGGATCACTTTGTTGTCCGTCTGTCCGTCCGTCCGTCCGTCTGTCAAGACCCTTTTTCTCAGGAACGCGTGGAGGTATGAAGCTGAAATTTATATCAATTACTCAGGTCTACTGTCCCTTGAAGCTGTGAAAAAATCAAACTTCTAAGCCAACGCAATCAAAAGATACAGCCGTTTATGCCGCAAATTTTCGACACTTGCAAGGGAATCAAAACCTACAGGGTGCTTCCCGTGAACTCAGAATCTTGAAATTTGGTACGAAGCAACGTCTTATAGCATAGATAAAGGAAAAATTACGAAAACCATAAATTTGCAAGGTTGTACGGAACCCTCGGTGCGCGAGTCCGACTCGCACTTGGCCGGTTTTTAATAATTGAGATGTCGATGGTCTTCATCTCAAGTGTCACAGACAAAAGAAATACCCGACTGCCCCAGAGATGGCAGTGCACCTATTTCACTAAAAGAGGTATAAGTTGATAATGGAACCCTAAGATTAACCAACAAGAAACTATTATATGTCGTTATTATCACGTGGCAAGACATTTTACTGAATATCGAACCATTAAGATTGTTCCAGCCTCCGTTTTAACCGAGGCCTGTCAGGAAGGCAGATGGGGTGGGGTCACAGCAGGGCGCCGCGTGCGTCGGGCGTGCTTAAGCTCATAACGGGCTCAACGTCTTGATACTGGCCCGACTTAACAATATCTTTCACTAATCGAATGATACTATTCTGGGAGTAACCTAGGCTTTAATGTTCCCACGGGAACAGCACTAATATTATAAAAAAGAAAGATTTGTATTTTTGTACGTTTGTAACGAATAAACTAAAAAACTACTAGACCGATTTTAAAAATTCTTTCACCGATGTAAAGCTACAATATCCTTGAGTAACATAGGCTATACTTTATTCCCGTGTTCCGTGTGAAACCGCGCGCAGCAGCTAGTAACGAATAAATAGACTGAAATGTAGGTACGTTGACCCAATAAATAAATAATAATAATAAATAAATAAATAAATTGTGGGACACAATTCACACACGGTTATTCAGTCCCAAACTAGGCAGAGCCTGTACTATGGGTACTAAACAACTGATAAACATACTTAAATAAATATTAAACGACCAGACACGAAGCCGAAAATAACTACATATTTTATAATACTAGGGGGAAAGTGGTTATTTTGCAGGAATAGAATATTCTGCATACCCTTTCGTTCTATGTAGTGTCGATACATCCATATTTACTTAGTAGGCTTTTGCTTAAATGTAATACTAACTATTAAGAAATATCAATAACATATTATAATAACATAATATATAATTTTGTAAATTTATAATTGCGGTGCCCTTACAGGGTTCTTGTTGAACTATTTTATAATTATTTAAGAAGTTTTTGTACAACAAGAAAGCAATAAAGATTATTGTTATTATTGTTATTCTATTCGATTAATCTTCACGTTTTACAAATCCACTTGTACCTATCAGTCAAACTTAAAAAAATATCTGTTAGGCCAACTCACATATCATTAAGATTCATTGTAAAGTAAAGAGCGCAATGCGCCAACAAACTGTTATTTACAGTTTGGCACAAATATTTTCATGTAAAACCCATAAAAAAGTTTTTAATAAAAAAAATATGTTTTCACTGTCGTGGTCGCTTCTTGCGTTGGTAAATTGTATTACAGAAGCGTCAAAACAAATGCTTAGCTTTCGGTTCACGTCCGCCCGATAGCAACAGATGGTTTATGCGGGTTCCAAAAATACTGGGCTCGATTCTGCATTACAGCTACTAAACTTATTGTAGTTTAGTCCTGTCATTTTCTTTCTCCTAGAAAAGAAAGAGTCTAGAGGTATTTAGTCCTGTCAAATTAAAACTAGTCCTGTCAACTAAGGCATGTTCAGCAATTTTAGCGACGATTTTAAAAGGTGAGGGATAAAAGTGACAGATAAGCACGTTCATAAGGTTCAAATTAGTTGGTTTTTACATGTTTGACATTACTCTTCAATCTATGGTTTGTTGCTGTCGTTTTTCTTCCGTATTCTATGGAGAAGGATAGGCTAACTTAAAATTAGGAATTTTAGGTCTGCAGAATCGAGTCCACTGCCTTTTAACCTACTTATAGAAAAGGAGGTTGTCAATTCGTCGCGTATGTTTGTGAATCGATTACTCCCTCAAATCTGAACCAATTTCGAAATATTTTTTGATCTGGTCGAGTATACGTCAAGGTTGTTCCCATATATTATGAAGAGAAGAACGGAACTCCTCGACGGTTTTCAGCAAATCACTCGCTATTAGCGTAATAGGTTAACATAAATACACATATGATTATGTGTTTTTCCCGAAGGGGGAGGCAGAGACATACGGTTTAAGTTTAGTAACGATAGGTAATGGATGTTGAATATGCAAATAATAGTCTTTTTCACTTCTCATGCTCTAAAAGTACGCCAATATAGCCCTACGAAGCGAGGTTTTGATAAAACTTATTGTATTTTTGTGCATAGACTCTGAAGCAGAGCTAAAAATTTTGAAATTCGTGTCATGTTTAGTGCTGATGGCTAAATTGCCAATGCCTTAAAATAAGTAAAAAAAAAACTTTTAGTGCTATTCGTTGAGATAAGTTTGTTATTTTTTTATTATTAGTTTAAAATAACGGAACGTCACGCTAAACCGCGGGTTCCAATTGGAACCGAGACACAATTAAAAATCTATTGTGTCTCGGATGCTTGGTCTTAGAGGTTAATTAATAATTTACAACAATAATTATGACTTGACATAATGTTTTTTCACTGAAAGCTAACTGTTTTCTAGTTCACACAGATCAACGGGAAATGTATGTTCACCCATTATGTTTTGTATTATGGATGGAATATAGCACGAGTATTGATCTACCAGTTGATCTGTATTTTATTGACGTGGGCGTTTTGTGCGTGCCCGGCGGACCGCAGTATTGTTTGTACATACTACGGCTCGTTAAATGTCAACTTAGGGAATATGACACAATGATATTCTATATCAACATGTGATAACATTGTAACTGGCTGATGTTTGTACATCTAGCTATATTGTTAAGAAGAAACTGACTGACTGATTGACTCACTGCCGTCATCGCACAGCCGAAACCGCTGGGTCTTGTTAGTGCTCACATACGTCATGGAACCTTTATGCAAAATTTCATGTTTTTACCACCCAGCAGTGGGTTGATAGATCAGTCAGTCAGTCAGTCAGTTTCGTCTTTTCAACCGACTTCAAAAAAGGAGGAGGTTCTCAATTCGACACGTATGTTTTTTTATGTTTGTTACCTCAGGACTTTCGCCTGAGTCAACCGATTCGGATGATTCTTTTTTTATTTGAAAGCTGGTGCTTCCCGTGTGTACTTTAATTTTGTCCAGTTCTGACAATGGCAGCCATGAGAAAACCAAATGAGATCCTCCTCGTTAATGCAAAGTTAAGATATATATCTTAACTTTGCATTAACGAGGACGAATAACTCAATATCACGCCAACTGATTTCGATGATTCTTTTTTTAACCGACTTCAAAATGGGAAGAGGTTCTCAAATCTCAGTTCGACTTTATTTTTTAGTATAATTCGTTGAAGTCAGTTTTTTATTCTTAAGAGTTCTATGTTATATAGGTAATGTATACATAATAAATATAGAATTAATATTATTATTATTATAATATGAGCAGTGATAGCCCGGACGGTTGAAGAGCCGGCCGAAAATCAGTGAGGCTCGGGTTCGAATCCTGGCATGTACAGTCAACAAAGTTGTTAGTGTTACATTTCCAAAAATTAAGATTCACTTTTCTCTTAAAGCCTTAAATGTGTTTATAGTATTTTTTTGGTAAATTATAGGGATCAAAGATACCTTTCGAAATAAACATTAATCAATAAGATTTATTTATGACTTCCCCAGAAAAATTTATTCTTAGTTACTGGCCATGTAACCCTAACAACTTTGTTGACTGTACCAATGAGTTTTTCAAAAACTTACGTACATATTTATCACTAGCTCGACGGTGAAGGAAAACATCGTGAGGAAACCCGCAGGTCTCAGAATTAATTCTGAGACATGTGTAAACAGACCCGGTCCGGCGATGGGCTCACCACCTATCACGTTTAGGGGTCCCATATATTCCCTCGTGGGATTAGGCGCACAATGCCACATTCGCAAAATGCCACATGACGCAAAATGCCACATTCGCAAAATGCCACATTCGCAAAATGCCACATTCGCAAAATGCCACATTCGCAAAATGCCACATTCGCAAAATGCCACATTCGCAAAATGCCACATTCGCAGAATGCCACATTCGCAAAATGCCACACGGCAAAATGCCACAGTAGCAAAATGCCACACTAACAAAGTACCATACTTGTCCAACACCCTTTCTTGCAGTATGTAGGCCGATGATTTACTATTGCTCTACTATTGCTGTGTCCTGTACAGGGTCCATAAATTGATCTAACTTAGTTAAGACCACCTTGTAAACTTAACTAAAATAATTGAGTATTGAGTATTTATAAATTAGAAAATAAAACTAATTTAATAATTTCAGTATGTATGTATTTAATCCCATTTATTAATTTCCATTTATTTTAACACAAAATAAATAGAAAATGTAAACTGAAATTATGAATGCTGCTGAGAATCATAAAAACTTAATAACAAAATATTATAACTTTTTTTCAAAAAGCATTTTTTTTTGTATTTACATCATTCAGCTGTTTTATTGTAATTTTAATTGAAATACTTGTAATAGCATTTAATCACAATCACACAGATTAGTAAAGTTTGCATCAAAATCCGTTCAGCTGTTTTCACGTGATGCGGACTGATGCGCGATTAAATAAACAGACAAACAGACAAATTTTTTTAAACCATTGGAACATGTACTGTTATTGATTCTAAGTAGGTATCCCAAACAAACTTTTTTTGGAATATTTTCCATGTACAGACTTTCAACCCCCCTTATTATATTATATGTAAGTATAGATTTCCATTCATTTTTGCATCATTGATTCTACAAATTGAGTGTAATAAAGCAGTTCTTAAGGTTTTCGCTAGGTGGCGTAATTCGTAAAAAGATTAAAAAATAAATAAAATAAAAACATTCGAGAGTGTGGCATTATGCGACAATTGCATTTTGATAATGTGACGTTTTGATAATGTGACATTTTGCGATGTGGCGTTTTGAGAATGTGGCATTTTGAGAATGTGGCATTTTGCGAAAATCGAATGTGTCATTTTGCGAATGTGGCATTATGCGCCTAATCCATCTCGTGAAATGTTGGTATATCCAGTAATGGAATTCCTCTGCCTATCCCCTCGGGGATGAAAGGCGTGAGATTATTATTATTATTATTATTTATTATAATATCTTACGTTTCGATTAGATATAAAATTCTGATATAGGTAACTACCTTGTTAAAAATCCAATTTGCTGAGCAAATGTTACCCGACCAACTAGTGATGCGAGATATTGGTGATAGTTCGGAAAGAAAAGAGTGTGTACATTTCATATTATCCGGACTATGATTACGACTACGGACTGAATGAAAATACAAAATTTTTTTTTTTTTAATTGACACCTTTATTATAATATGGTGCATAAAAATAATTGCATAATTATAAATAAAAGATTTCTTCCAGCGCATCACACCGAGGAAGGGTTTCCAATAAGCTGGCAGCATTTCCTCTTTGTATTGCCAAGCTTATTCTTTGGCAAAAATAGCTGCCAGCCCTTGGGTCACGGGTTGCCTCGATGAGACGCGCTGAAAGATCCTTGACAAAAGCTTTAGCCTCTGGGCCCCAGGGACCCATCGTCTCAACAGCGAACGGTACAAACATATAGCAACCGCTCAGACCCGCATACTTTCGCCTCTTTATTATTTCAGCGGATATAGCAGCCGCTCCTGCGAGAGAAGAAGTTTTTTCAAAATGACACGGAGCCAAAGTTTCTACGCATGTGACATCCCACATCCCAATATTTCATTTAATTTGTAATAATAAGCAATATTCGAGCAAAGTCAAATATTTCTTGAAAGCATAGTGTATTTTTTTATCGACATCAACGAAAGAGAGGTTCTTAATTCGTCTATTGTATAGCATCGTTTTTTATTCTTTATTTTTAAAAAAACTCACGCCTTTTATTAAAACCGATTTCAAAAAAGGAGGGGGTTTCGTATTATTTTTATGTGTGTTAGCGGATAACTTCGTCAAAATGTTGACGATCCTTTCTTTTATTGGAAAGGTGATATCGCAACGGTGGTACCATGATAAGGAAACCAGGATTTCATCACTAGTGCTTTTTATTACTTTTTTAGTTTCCTGTTTAAAGTAGTTTTTTTTGTTTAAAATTATTGTTCTCAAAATTTTGATGGTCCCTCCATATCCGGTCCCGTAAAATTGGGGTCTGTCCCAACACTAGCTACGAGTGCGGTGCTCGGTAACATGACCCCGTCCGTTGGGTCCGCACGTCCACGCCGTGATTTCCCGCAGGGTCTCAGACACATTAAATGTGCTCTGTAATATGTTATGTGCCACGATAAGCCTTACCAAGCTGACGTCGTACCGCTTTGGGAGATGTGAGTGATCGGAATTGAGGTTCAAAGATTTTAGCTTACGGAGAATACCAAAAACCGGCCGATGACGAGTCGGACTTATTGTTAACTTTGTCGGTATTTATCATTTGTTGTTTTAAAGTTTGTTTTTTGGCGATTTCAGATTTGATTGCACAGAAAACATCGGTCAAATGCGATTCAGACTCATATTAGGCCGGTTTTTTCTTAATAGATCGTATTACAGGGGCCGAAGTACAATAGTGAAAGTAAATGGTAGGAATGGAGTACCTCTGCCTACTTCATCGTTGTAATTAGTGGGCTCATATATATATAAAAATCTATAAATACCTAGTGGATTTGGTACGTGTTGCTCTACATTTTTGCCAATAAGAGCATCGAAAGGAATTCCTTTTGTTTTGTAACGCCGGCACTTGAAGGTCTTTGAGACGCTCAAAGTTGCAGGCAAGGCCGGATGCAAATACCAACCGATGCAAGCGGCCTCGCCAGTTGCAAGTAGACTGCCTTTCTTTACCTTAGGGCTTGACATACAGAGATGCAACTCCATCCTGTTTTTTTTATTGCTAACTAGCGACCCGCCCCGTCTTTAGGTACAATGCTAATACTAAAACCTTCCTCTTGAATCACTTTATCTATTAAAAAAAACCGCATCAAAATCCGTTGCGTAGTTTTAAAGTTTTAAGCATACATAGGGACATAGGTATATAGGGACAGAGAAAGCGACTTTGTTTTATACTATGTAGTGATTTGCTTACTCTTGACCTCAGTCTTGCCCGAAAGCAAAGACGGTAGGCCTCCTAGGATGGGGCTTGCCCAGAAGATCAGGCATCTTCACGAGCCTTAAAGGCTGACGGGTTATATGAATTTGGAAATACAGACGCCGGCAGGTGGTTCCACTCCTTGGCGGTGCGCATAATAAAAGACATTGAAAAGCGCTTCGCGCGTATATGTGGGATATCCACCAAGTAGGGATGAAGTCCAGCCTCACGTCTAGAAGTCCGATGGTAGGAAGAGGGAGGTGGAGTGATGATAGGAGTAAAGAACAATTTTCTTTGACAGGACAGGGCAACAGCCACTTTTTATTTTAATACCCTGAAAAAGACTAATGAAGTGAAAAAAAATCTCACGCCTTTTATCCCCGGGTAGGCAGAGACATTTGACCCCTAAACGGTGGTGAGCCCATAGCCGGACCTGCAGACGTATTCACAGAGACTCGATACCGTTTCCGTTCGATTCGAGTCGAATCTATCTACATCGGAAACGAATCTATCGAGATGGGCTGATGTTGGTATGGAAAACTAATGTCATATGTGACACCAACTGTCATATGTGACATTAGTTTTCGATACCAACATCAGCCCATCTCGATAGATTCGTTTCCGATGTCGATAGATTCGACTCGAATCGAACGGAAACGGTATCGAGTCTCTGTGAATACGTCTGCAGGCCCGTTACACGTGCCTCAGAATTAATTCTGAGACCTGCGGGTTTCCTCACGATGTTTTCCTTCACCGTCGAGCTAGTAATGAATATGTACGTAAGTTTTGGAAAACTCATTGGTACATGCCAGGATTTGAACCAGTACCTTTATGTATCTGTTATTTGTTTCGTTCATGTTAAAATTAAAATTTGCATGCCATTCTGTGTGGCAGATTGTCTTGCACTTCTTATGATGCTATATTGTACCATATTCTGGAAAATAAATGACTTATTTTCTGAAATCCGGGTGAAATCGCTAGGATAAACTATTTTTATTTACTTTATTACTATGTATATGCCTTTGTGTAAAATTGTATACCTTCGTTATTCTGCATTCATTCGTCTCGCTCTCTCTAACAACCTTTGCAGCGTTGGGTGCAATTTAAGCAAATGTTCTATTTCCTAAACAAGCGCATTGGTCACACCACACCGCGACGCTGGACGTGTCGGTAGTGTCTGGCAGACAATGCCACGTTGCGATATCGTTTTGTGAACAGATTTGTTTGATGTTTCCTTTCAAAGCTGTCGCTTTAGGAATGTTTTCAAATTTCGAACCCAAAAGGTGCCAACGTGTATTCCTAAGGCGATTAAGGCGACGCGGTAGGCGGTGAAGCGGATCTCATGTCGCATTGTCGTTTAAAGGTAGACGTCCGTGGGTTGTGGTTAAGTCGCATGCGATCGATCGCGCGCGGTTGCGATCGGCCGCAACTCACCGAAGTCTTTCTTTATAAATCTGTTGATGATGACATAGGTACACCGCCCAACCGCGCGGTCTAGCGGTGTGCCCTCGCCGAAACTTGCGCTCCGTGAAGACGGCAGCGCTGAGCGGGGCGCCGCATAATCACCAACGCAAGCCACACTAGGCTCGGAAGAAGGTGTTAGGTTAGTTACCACCTATCAGAACATTTCAACCCACAAAGTTTGTCGTTTATTTTAATGAAAATGTTCAGACACATTTTTCAGCTGTGAGCGTACCAGGTTCGTAGCTTCCGGCGTAGAAATTTTCCGTATCAATTTATAAATTCTTGAGACCCAAGTGACCAAAGGCACTGAAGTCTAAGGTTGTTATACCTAAATCAAAAGAACGTACAAGTTCTTTTGGAAACTATTTCCTGGTATTTGAAAGTTCGTTTCTGGACCTTGGACACGAATACGTAGTACCTACCTCGCAAGTTCCAAATTCAATTTCAAGTATGCCAAAGGATCGCTTCTCAGGCGGCAACAAAAATGGCTAGTTGCGCAAGATCACGTATTCAGGTCGAGCTTAGGGCTGTCGTTTTCGATAAATATTTCCGGGAGATTAAGATTGGAATTCGCAAATTAGCTTGTCTGTATTGGTAGGAATTTTATACTTTAAAAAGAGAAATGTCCTGCTTCACCTATCAAAAACCTATATCAATACACTTAATCACAGAATTATTAAGCTGAATTTGACAAAGTAGGTAGCTTTTGGAACATACACGGCAACCATTGTGTTTTTTAATTAATAAAAAGTAATACCTACATTGTATTACAGTGACAAAAATAAATATATTATCGTATTTTAGAAATCCAGATGCAATTACGTAAATCTTGTCGTTAATTGTTTAAGGAAAGCGTAGATTATTTATTTCTTACTAACAGCGCGATAAAGTAGTTTTCCATCGGTGAAAGAATTTTTAAAACCAGTTCAGTGGTTGAGGCGTGAAAGCGAACAAACAAACAAACTCACTAACACATCACTACATAGTATAAAACAAAGTCGCTTTCTCTGTCCCTATGTCCCTATATCCCTATGTATGCTTAAATCATTAAAACTACTTTAGCAATAAACTACGATAGAGTGATTCAAGAGGAAGGTTTTAGTATTAGCATTGCACCGAAGCCGGGGTGGGTCGCTAGTTTATAAAATTTAGGATTGTAGTGACAACCCTGTTGTGCGCACGATGTTTCGGTTTCGACGCCTTTGTTTCGTTGCCGCTGATTTATTGACATTTGATCGTGTCTGTGAAGTCTAGACTTCGGCAGAAGTCTATAGCGATCAACCTCTGTATTTAATAGTTATAAATATACTAGCTTTTACCCGCGGCTTCTTGGCTCGCGCACGCTTATTTCTCCCCCTCAGGGGTTGAATTGTGCAAAATCCTTTCTTAGTGGATGCCTACACTGTATAAGCTATCTATGTCTTTATCGAATATATACCAGTAGGTACATCTACAGTCTACACTAATATTCTAAGGAGGAAAGGTTTGTTTGTATTGAATAGGCTCCGAAACTACAAAACTGATTTTAAAAATTCATTCAGCATTTGAAAGCTACACTATCAGGGAGTAATATACCACTAATATTATAAATGCGAAAGTTTGTATGGATGTACAGATGTATAGATGGGTTTGTTCCTCTTTCACACAAAAACTACTGAACGGATTTCGAGGAAACCTTACAGTTATATAGCTTATACATGAGAATAACACATAGGCTATATTTTATTCCCGTATTCCCACGGGAACGGGAACTATGCGGGTGAAACCGCGGGGCGCTGCTAGTAGGCTATATTTTATTACCGTATTCCCATGAGAACAGCTGGAAGGTAATATAAGAAAAATCTAAATTTTTTCTTGTGTCCTCTTTTAGGCAAGTCATGTGGGATTTATATTGTCGGTAATTTTAACATTTTCCTTGCGAATCAACACACAGCGGAACGTCTAGTGTGTGTCGCCATGAGGTTTCCTCGTCGCACCACATCACGAATTCACGAATTGTTCAACACACGGCGACGCGTCGCGGTCGTTATTTCAATGTAAAGACTGATAAGTACACCAAAATTTTAATGTTTCTGAAATTATATTATAAATATAATTAAAAAATAAATCATCTCATGCCTTGTATGCCCGATGGGGTAAGCAGAGGTATTCCATTTCTGAAAATGCCCACTTTTCACGAGAATATTCGACCAATAAACGTGATAGGTGGTGAGCCCATGGTACGTACTAAATATCGGGTCGTACTAAAAATAGGAAAAGTGAATAAACTCTCAATTATTGCCTCAATAAAACGTTACTACAGCGTGCTTTGAGTATTAAACCAACAGGAGACGTCACGGGCAGTAGTTTCTTTGCAAAAAAGTCGTCCAATTTCTGCGCGGGAAACGCACACAAATAATGTTAATACAAACGCATTTTTTGACAAAACAATTAAACACTAGCTTGAAGTAGATGCACACAAATACATTCACACACAGAAACAACCAATCCGAGCCCTCCGTGAACTCAAAAAAACTAGTTGAATATAACAGGTATGAGCGTTGACCGAACTTTTTTTCAGAGGGGAACGCCTGTCAGTGGCGTCTCCGGTTGGTTTAATACTCAGAGACAGCGTGAGATCACTATAATTTTATTTTTACTTTATTTAATCTTCTCTATACAGAACACAATGTTCACGTAAAGGAAAAAGAAGAGATTTCATTATTATTACTAAATGAATTGGAAGTACAAAGTGGCAATTTAGTTTTTTATATTTTTCAGGTGAACTGAAACTAATACTTTTGAGTACGCACAGTTCAATGCATGACGTCATAGGGACACAATACAAAATTCTTATCATCACTATCACTACATAGTATAAATTTAAGAGGAAGGTTTTAGTATCAGCATTACACCCGTACGAAGCCGGGGCGGTTCGTTGCAAATAAGGTCTTTAATAAAATAAAAGCTGCGACTGAGCCATGGCCCTGAAGGTCCACTGACAGCCATAATGAGACGAGCGTTGTTTATTGCATCTCCCTCGCCTTCGGGCTGCGAAGCGGTGCTTTCTTGGCGGACACTTGTCCCGTTTTATCCTGCTCTGATAAATACGGGACCTATGTCTTCGTGAGTGACGTATGGTGTAAATGATATAAATTTAAATACAAAATAACATAAATAAATATAATCTCACGCCTTTTATCCCCGAGGGGGTAGGCAGAGGTATTCCATTGCAGAATTAATTCTGAGACCTGCGGGCTTTCTCACGATGTTTTCCTTCACCGTCGAGCTAGTGATAAATATGTACGTAAGCTTAAATACAAACTTGTGATCATTTTGCTTTGTTTTGATGTTTATTTGCCATAATACTTTGTTTGAGGTTATTAAGAGTTTATATTACCTACATATTAGAGGGGGCCCAGCGGCGGCGTCTGCGGATCTTGTTTATTCCCGTTAAATTACGTCATTCCGTCATGCTTCCTTAGCCAACACTTTTGACTGTATCCAGCGTTTATCAATAAGTCAGTCAGTTAGTTTCTTCTTTTATCCATTACATAGAGATATATTATATAGAGGTCTGGTTTTGTAAAAGTAGGTAATATTCGCAAATTCTTAATTGATGTGTAAAGACTTTTAGGTACATTCATTTTGAAGGTAGATTTGAGGATAGAATTTAAGGTACATTTTGACGTAAGTAGGTCTGTATTTTACGTATTTACCTACAACTTTTTATATATTTTAACTGATTCTAATATGTAGTCTAGTGCTGCTAGCGGCTATTTAAAATACGAAGTTTTAGGATGATTTTGTAAATGGAGACTTGTCACGTGTGATGTCCCGGTAATAGTCTAGTATGTCCCGCATCCGAACCGAACATCCTTAGTGCGAATCAAAGGGACGTGACAAGAATTAAGTTAGTTTAGTGTCACTTGTTAATGGTTTAGGCTTTGGAAAATAACTTGGTGGAATGTTTGGGAACGAAGAAGAAAATATTTACAAAATTTTAACTTTTCTTTATGTACTAAATACAGATACAATACAACTCTTTATTGTACAAAAACAACACAATATGGATACCAACATTAACTAAAGTACAATGGGCGGTCTTATTGCTTTTAGCGATCTCTACCAGAAGTACCAGAAAACCTTAGGACGGATGAAACCGAGAGATCCTTGGGGCTAGATAAATTTTGCTTGATTTTGTAAGGTATTATTTGGTAGACACTAGGCACGTAATCTAATCATTATTGTATTGTAATTAATTATATGATATTTACATATTTCCAAATTAGAACAGCTAACGGATGGAATTCATGTATTTATTACCATTAAGCCAAAATTAATACTAATGCAGATCTTATGCCTTCATAATTGATTCTCGAATAGTTCTTTATTTGTCAATATTGTTAGTCGATACGAAATCGATTCAAGCGGAGTATAATTTGGCTACGTCTCTACGCGTGACGTCACGAAGAACTATCAACAATCCCGAGCAATATGACCGACGGAGCTAGGCTGTGACGCTTAATTTGATTGTTTATAATATTTCCCGAGTATCTAAAAGTCTGTGTGATCACTACATAGTATAAAACAAAGTCGCTTTCTCTGTCCCTATATCCCTATGTCCCTCTGTATGCTTAAATCTTTAAAACTACGCAACGGATTTTGATGTGGTCTTTTTAATAAATAGAGTGATTCAAGAGGAAGGTTTTAGTGTTAGCATTGCAGCCGTGCGAAGCCGGAGCGCGTCGCCTTATAATTAAACATCTTATGACGGGCCTGTTGGCTCAGTTGGTAGTGACCCTGCCTTCTGAGCCGGAGGTAGCGGGTTCGATCCCCGCTCGAGGCCAACATTTGTGTGCGTGAACATGTATGTTGGCTTCGTGTCTGGTCGTTTAATATTTATTTAAGTATTTATATCAGTTGTTTAGCACCCATAGTACAGGCCCTGCCTAGTTTGGGACTAAATAACCGTGTGTGAATTGTGTCCCACAATTTATTATTTATATATTATTATTATAATATAAACACTTTATTTATTTATTTTATTTTCTGTAGGTAATTGAAAATAACACTTAGAAAAGTAAAAAGTCTAATAACAAGGCACTTTGAACTTGTCCATGGAGATTGGCTAAATGTAAACAGCCCACCTCCACCGGCGAGTTGCTGGTTCCAAATGCATAACCTGAGAAGAACCAGCAAGAAACTCGAGGGCAGCTCTTTTTAATCTCATGTCTTCTTACTACGTATATATACCTCTTAAATTTGACTAATAAATTAGTAACATCGATTAATAGTGTGTAGTAATAAAGTAATTTGATAAGTATTCTTAAATGTATTATTATTATTAAATTATATTTATATTATGTGAGTACATAATTAAATTATAATGTAAACCTTGTAAATTATTCCTATGAATAGTTTCGCTTATGATTATGACTCACATTAATTACTTAAATAAATACAAAGCGTATCTGACCTTACTTTAGCAACTATTTTAAGACTTAGGCATAACTTGAAAGAAAAAATAAATAAATAATAATAAAAATCTTTATTGCCAAAAAAATACAGTTATAGAATTTATTTTAACAATCAGATGTGTATAAATTAATAACAAAAAACAGTTCGTTACTAATTTTAAGTTAAGGACAGTGTAGGGGGTCGGTGGTAGTATTCCATTCCTAGGTATACTTTTCCCCAAAAAATTTTACGGGCCCTTCAACGGTGTCATGCTCCACGCAGAACCACTTGCGCTTTTATACATATGGTTTTTATTAGAAAATTCTATAGAAATTCTATAAAATTCTAGTCGTATTAAAAAAAATCTATATCCGTAAACTTCAATTAAAAGTGGTTCTGCCGTGGAGCATGACACCTTCAACGTGACTACAGCTTAGTAAAGACTCATTTATTGCCTATGTTATTTAGCCTTGGACCTCTGACTAACTCTAGGCTTGATATTTGACTCGACGACTCTCTCCGATACTTAGATATGAATTGGATTTCGCATGAATTTGGAACCAGCAACACGCCGGTGGAGATGGGCTGCTGTAAATAGCAGTTTAGCCAATCTTCATAGATGAGTTTAGAGTGTCTTGTTATTAGAATATTTACGTAACCTACACCTACAACCTACAGATTTACATAATTTTGAATTTCAATTTCATAATTTTCAATCGGTTTTGTTTCGAGCGATCTGAAAACCCTTCAATGTGACATGACTATGGATATACTATAGTTTCTTGCTGGATCTTCTCGGGGTACTGCATTTGGAACCAGCAACTCGTCGGTGGAGATGGGCTGCTGTTTACATTTAGCCAATCTTCATGGACAAGTTCAAGTGCCTTATTATTAGACTATTGACTTTTTTAAGTGTAATTATCAATTACCTACGGAAATAAATACATTTTCATTTTAATTTTTCATATAGGTACTACTGTTGTGCAAACATATAGCACGTGTTCGCCAGCACGGACGTTCTAGTGGCGCAATAGATTGTTATGTCAGTCTCAGTCCGTCTCACCTTGCAAGGTCGTGAATTGTGGTAGCGAAAGGAATTTTTCATCATCTCCCTCTAAGTGTATCTGTCGTAATGCGAGTGTACTCGTCAAGTGCAAATCGAACCAAGTTGTATTTTTTACACTACTATAGGTCAGTTAACTAAAGCTGGCATGAACAATGTAAACATTGAGTTCGTGTAGAGTTTTTTTACTAAGCGTGTTAAAGTTTTTAAAATAAATAACCAAAATCTTTCGCATATTATAATATTAAGTTAGGAATAAGGATGTACTTCTTTGATCCAATTACGGCGACCAAAAGCCTAATAAGCGGACAACTAGTGTGAGATGGTTTGATACTTAATCTACTGAACTGATTTCAACAAGTAAGTATTTCGTATTTAAGCAGAATGGATTATAAAGAATCTTACGATATTTCAGGAAAGAATAATACGATGGGCGCTAGATACTGTGTTGTATTTTTTTTGGCGTACATTTTAATTATATATGTAAGATCTAAAATTAAAAAATTACATACGATGGTAAAATATTTTGACTACACAAAGGGGGCAGGTGGACATAATTTGTAGATAAAATATAGAAGAAAACATACCATGAATTAAAAAATCTACTCTATAAAGTGTCATGGGTAGATATATCCCCTTTATTCATAAAATAAATAAACATGGTCACGCCTTATCCTGAGGATGCAGAAGTATTTCATTCGGAATCCCACTTCTTAATACAGCATTTTTCGGAAAATGCCAGATGATGAATGCCGAGAACCGGTGATCTCTACATCATTACGGTTGTTAAGTATTTTTTCAGTTAATGAATGAAATAAGAATGGTTACACATGACTCAATATTAATTTCTCATGTATATTTTACTGGCTGTGTAGCTGGTCTACACTAATTTTGAATATTTTAGTAAATGAAATATTTATTTGTTGCAAAAATAATAAATATTTATTTAAAATTAGTGTAACCAGCTTGAGTTGTATAAATACATACTAATTTTATAAAGAGGAATTTCACTTTTAATTCATAATCTAAAGTGGATTTTTTTTATGAAAATGTTCCGAAATCTTGGTTTGCTGAGAGTAAAATAGACTATAAATTTTCCGCAGGTGAAACAGATACTAATAAAACAGTTTAAAAATATTACAACACTAACACCATATTTAGTAACATAGTACCTACACTTGACACGGTAACATTATTAAAGCAATATCTAGTTTGATCATAAAGCGGCCTATTCACGAGCTTAACGTCACACATTTCGTGTATGAATATTCATATGCAGTATTCATACGACGCGGAGCCGTAATTATGTTGTTACTTGTGACTTATGCTAAAGTTGTGTGGCTTAATTGACATGTTAGCAGGTTATCTACAAGCAACTAAGTTATTATTAAGTTATTGGAGATTCTGTGGTAATAGAACTTTGTAATACGTAATAGTTTAGTCTGTTTGATATAGAGATTATTTGACAAATTTATCATCGCAGTAGGCGCTTGGTGAAATTACTCGGATATCAACTTATTTTCCGTTCCCGTGGGAATTAAAAAACTTTTTTAGTAGGTATCTACGTTCCAAAATCATTTTTAGGGTTCCGTACCTCAAAAGGAAAAAACGGAACCCTTATAGGATCACTTTGTTGTCCGTCTGTCCGTCCGTCCGTCCGTCTGTCAAGACCCTTTTTCCCAGGAACGCGTGGAGGTATGAAGCTGAAATTTATATCAATTACTCAGGTCTACTGTCCCTTGAAGCTGTGAAAAAATCAAACTTCTAAGCCAACGCAATCAAAAGATACAGCCGTTTATGCCGCAAATTTTCGACACTTGCAAGGGAATCAAAACCTACAGGGTGCTTCCCGTGAACTCAGAATCTTGAAATTTGGTACGAAGCAACGTCTTATAGCATAGATAAAGGAAAAATTACGAAAACCATAAATTTGCAAGGTTGTACGGAACCCTCGGTGCGCGAGTCCGACTCGCACTTGGCCGGTTTTTAAATTTCAATAATTTTACCTACATTCTAAATTTTGAACTAATTGCC
The DNA here is from genome assembly GCA_963855545.1 of Ethmia dodecea. Lineage (NCBI taxonomy): Eukaryota > Metazoa > Arthropoda > Insecta > Lepidoptera > Depressariidae > Ethmia > Ethmia dodecea. Next base: position 1,506,961 of record OY979444.1, read on the forward strand.
TATTGACAACCTTCATCGCAATCGCCTTTATCTACTTAAAAGAACAAGAAAATTCTAATGTTTTTTTCTCTTTCTAATAATAATAATAATCTCACGCCTTTCATCCCCGAGGCGGAAGGCAGAGGTATTCCATTACTGGATATACCCACATTTCACGAGATACATTGGACCCCTAAACGTGATAGGTGGTGAGCCCATCGCCGGACCGGGTCTATTTACACATGTCTCAGAATTAATTCTGAGACCTGCGGGTTTCGAATTTTCGTTCGAATTAATTCGAACCGGAGCCTCACTGATTTTCGGCCAGCTCTTTAACCGTAAGGGCTATCACTGCTCTTTTTCTCTTTCTAGTTTAATTCTACTACCTTAAAAACTTAGATTTTTCTTGTTCTTTTCTAACAAAAAAAATATTCCTTTTTTAAACATGCTTTGTATAACCCTCACTATTTTTGCGCAATTTTTGATTGCGTAGTGTGCGTGTATTGTTTATGTACAGCGTGTAGTTTGTTTTTTGTAATAATCGATGTTATCTTGCAAATTAGCGTATGAAAAATCAAAATCGATCCCGAAAATATTTTCTTATTCATTTGTTTACCTACCTTTTTAATATTTGCACCTAATTTAAAACTTACGTACATATTTATCACAAGCTCGACGGTGAAGGAAAACATCGTGAGGAAACCCGCAGGTCCCAGAATTAATTCTGAGACATGTGTAAATAGACCCGGTTACGGCGATGGGCTCACCACCTATCACGTTTAGGGGTCCAAAGAATATTTGGTGAAAAGTGGGTATATCCAGAAATGGAACACCTCTGCCTCCCCCCTCTCCCCCACACCCTCGGGGATATAAGGCGTGAGATTTTTTATTTTTATTTTCAATTTAAAATGACCATATATAACAATACCTAAATCCTTATTGCTAGCAGCTAGTTCAGACTAGACTAGCACATTCAGCAAACAGCCTTCGCTTTCCCATCCGGTCTCGATCTGTAGCAGCATAACTCATTAATACAGCAATTTACAACTCTAACTAGGATTATCACACGCATTACCGGATAATTAAGTTAACATTAATGTCTTACTTCAACGTTAGTTTTTGCCTTTGAATTTGTGCGTTTTGCGAGGGTAAAGATTTTTTATAAATCCGCTGAGCTGTTCCGCCCGAGCCGAGCGTGCAAGCGAGAGCGCGGAACAAGCGATCGAGAAACCCGATCGGCGGGCGTAAGCATTCGGCTTGTGACGCATCTATCTTTCTTCCACTCCAGTATGCAAATTTTTCACCAATGTTTTCTTATGACGTTATCACGTAAAATTATTGTCCGTAAACCATCTTTACAGACAATCATTTTTTTTTATGACTAAAGTGTCTTAGTAGACACGAATTCTGGACTGATGAAAGATAACCACTCTAAAGAGTAAAAAAAAGCGACTTCAATCTTCAACTTATATGGTTTTCTCATGGATGCCGTTGTCGGAACTGGACGAAATTAAAATGGGACTAATCTGGAAGCACCAGCTTTCAAATAAAAAAAAAACATCCAAATCGGTTCACCCAGTCGAAAGTTCTGAGGTAACAAACATAAAAAAATAAAAAAAAAAAAACATATAGTCGAATTGATAACCTCCTCCTTTTTTTGAAGTCGGTTAAAAAGTGATATGTTTAAAGACTATACTAATATAATAAGTCTTTACTTTATGTTCTAGCACCAGTGTCGCTAACGCCACCTACTGGTGAATGAGCGTATTTAAAAAATATGTGTAAAATAAAAAAATATGTGTAAAATAGCGTTTTCACTGGAAATACAACTATGCAGTTGAACGTGGTTGAACCTAAAATGGAAGACTGTATCTGTATACCGAATTTCCTCAAAATCGTCACAGCCATTTCCAAGATAGCCGAAATATAATTACACACATGAATATCAAAGTAATAAATAGGATAGAATAAATAATTTTGTGTCTGAAATATCCATTCTGTGTAAAGAGACATCAGAACATTTAATACCATTAATTTTACTGACCACGTACGGACTCCTAAAATCGGTAATGCTAACATTAATTAATGTATAACGTTAATTAGTTCCACAACTATAATGAAGGTCACGTAGTGGGGAAATAATCCGACTATTCTCAATAGTAATCTAATGCTACGAATTAGGATCATCCGACAGCCTTATCACGAGTATCACGACGGTTATAATATTATTGAATTAATTTGATATTAATTCACTGCCAATTGGGTTCAAATTGGATTGTCTCTGTAACTGTGATACCTCCAGAAATCGAAGTACCTAACCATATTCTCCTCCATATAAAGAAAAAAGATTTGTTTTCTTTTATTTTTGTATGTTTGTAACGAATTAACGCAAAAACTACAAGACCGATTTTAAAAATTCTTTCTTCAATGGAAAGCTACAATATCCCTGAGTACCATAGGCTATATTTTATCCACGTATTTCCACGGGAACAGGAACGACGCGGGTGAAACCGCGCAGAACCGCTAGTATCTAGACAAATGGGTAGTTGACAGCATCGAAATTAAATTGCGAGTAGTCATAAATTAAAAAGATTATCCCAAAACACCTCAAAATATGTATTTCGATTTTCAATTTACAATTATAGCAAATTTAAAAATAATAAAACAATCAAAAAAAGTACTGCAATTGAGTACTACAAACTATGACGTCACGGTTTGCTATTTCAGTACATTTTCCATAGTAAAATTTCGTTTTGACAGATCGTAAAAAGTAACTGATTTGACTAGGTAGGACACAACCCTAATATACAAGGCTGTTCTTAGTGGGCGTATCAATAAGAATTCACATTTACATCTACTAAGAAAGAGTACCCGAAACCAAAGAGCATGGATGATATTTTTGATGGATTTTGGTGATGCGCGAATGTTGTGCCAAGTTCTTAGCAAGTGGCGAGATAGCTTACCGAGAAATTATATTAATTATATTTACAACAAAGAGATTAAAATATAATAGGACATAGAGGGGGCATTGGGAATATTTTCATACAAAAACTTTGGCGCTCGTCATGTCAGTTAGTATGAACGCGAGCTGTCATTGGGTCGAAATCGTAATAGACTTACAATACAATATAACTCTTTATTGTACACCAAAAACAACACAATATGGATACCAACAATAACTTAAGTACAATTGGCGGTCTTATTAGCGATCTCTTCCAGACAACCTTAGGATGGATGAAGCTGAGAGATTAGAACTAGGGTAGACGGTGCACTATATATTATTGAACATATTTATTGGTATAAATATATACATAATATGAATTAAATAAATTAACAAGAATAGAAAATACTTACACACATTCACACATACTTTTCACACACACAAAATTAATAATAATAATAATGCACTTGTAATAACTTTTCGGCTTCAAATTTTCCTCGCTTTGTCCTATGCCCTATTATATTTTAATCTCTTTGGTTTACAAGTAAATAACTGTAGAATACCTGTATCCTAGACCTAAAAGGGTCAAGCAACTCACCCAGCAACTGAGTTGCCGTTGCGGCGTTGCCATGCCGCACGCGTCTTGCGCTGCGCTTATTGGTGCATAACTATAAATACGATGATCACCGATTAGCATGCCGGTTACAAGGCTGCATCAAAATTAAGTGATTAGTTTTTGTTGGCTTAGATTTAGTGGAATTTGGTGCGTTTGGATACTTGTGGCACTAATTGGCAGAGGGGCTAAATTAAGTGTTTCGACAAGTTTTTGACACGAGTATGCCGACCGTAGAGGAATCAGCTGCCGTACCTACCACCTAACTTACGAGATATCGGGCCTGTTTGCTCAGTTGGTTGTGACCTGCCTGCTGAGTCGGAGGTTGCGGGTTCCATCCCCGCTCGGGGCCAACATTTATGTGCATGAACATGTCTGTTGGCGTCGTGTCTGGGTGTTTAATATTTATTTAAGTATGTTTATCAATTGTTCAGTACCCAAAGTACTGGCTCTGCCCAGTTTGGAACTGATTAACTGTGTGTAAATTGTGTCCCACAATTTATTATTATTATATCTAAATTGTCGCCGCTTTAATTATTCTGACTCTATTTTTTTCGTTTAAAATCCTAAGAAAATCCATATAAATAAAATACACTAATATATAGCAACACCTATATAGATAAAATTAAGAAGTAAAACCTTCTTTAAATCCAAAAAAATATCTAAATTGTTAGCTCCGTTTCCGAGATATACAAATCATATTTGTATATTGTACCTACTACAAGAATTTCCATTAGATTAATACCGATTTAGAAAATACTTTTAAATACAGTTCTCAGATTATTTAAAAGTAGTATCTACCTCTTATTGATTCAAAATAATATTTTACGAAACCTGTGGTGGATGTTATTTTTGTACTTATTGTCAGCCTAATTTTCATAGTTAAATAAATATTCTAAGATTTCTCCACAGACATCTAAAGTACCCTATTATAATGAAGCGTCACTGAATTAGAATGTTTTTGAAAGATTGCTCCAAAAGTATGCAAATACGTTTCTCCACAACGCTTAGGTATTCGCGAATTTCTAGAAACATTGTTTTGTCACTTGCCGTTGGAAGAACACCGCAATGCTTACATTATAGATTTGCACATTTGATTAAGATTTCGTGAGGTCCGTTTCGTTGCAAAACATGACATTTATTGCACGTCATTTTCTGTTACAACTAAGATACTTATATAAAATAATAACGTTTCGAAGAGATGGTAATTTAGTAAGATACGATTGGCTAACACCTGACACCTTGAAATTCAAAGTAACTAAATAGGTATATAATTTCGACGTCGGAGAGCCATGCTTCGGCACGCTTGGGCCGGCTCGACCGGAGTGATACCACGGCCTCACAGAAAACCAGCGTAAAGCAATGCATTGCGTTTCGTTGAGTGAGTGAGGTAACCGGAGGACCCAATCCCCCTCCCCCTCCCCTCCCCCTACTCCCACCGCAAAGGTCGGCAACGCAGTTGTGACTCTTGAGTTGCAGGTATCCATGGGCGACGGACGTCACTTACCATCAGGTGACCCGTCTGCTCGTTGGCCCCCTTTTTTATAATAATAAAAAAAAAAAAAAAACCTGTAGTAAGGTCCCAGAAATAATTCCGCGGTGTAACAACAAACCGACGACAGATTCACCTCTCACCTGTCTGAGTCAAAAAATTATACTAGTGAAAAGTGGGTAGGTATTGCAGGATATATATAATACCTCCCCCAAGGGCTAAGCATAGTTAGTGATTTTTTACCAGCGGCTTTGCGCGGGTGCAATGCTGATGTATTAAATACATATAAAACATTCCTCGTGAATCACTCTATCTATTAAAGCATACATAGGGACAGGCAGACAGCCGGAAGCGACTATGTAGTGATTTAAATCAATGAGTCGCTTTCTATTTCGTCGTCGTCGAAGTCGAATTTATGGTGCTCTGGGGATAATATATTTTCAAAAGAATTTTAAAAGATTTTTCGGGGCCCACGGGACTGGTAATAAACAGATTCCTCGCGGGCAACGCTGCGGGCAACCGCTAGTAGCCAATATAATATCGCAAGAAAAGGTCCTGTTCATCCGGGAAAATTACGATATTTTTTTGGGAACTTGTCAAAGGATTTCAACACTTAACTTCCAAGTTGTAAAGTGTAAAATAGAGCAGAAAGAGAAAAGAAGAGTACAGTACGGGAGACAAAATAACCTATTGACATTCAACACTAGCCCTTTCACACCTCTGCTAATTTGCATCCTTTTGATACGCGGTGTATTAAAATTTACTTTTTTAATTTTAACTTCAGAGTTCTAGTTACAAACCCTTTAAAATTTTGTCATAATCGTAATATTTACGGGTACTGCCTACGACAAAAGCTTAGATAACACAAAAAAGGGAAGATAAGGTACATACAACAGCTACACGCGCAAATTTACACTTGATGGGCCTGTTGGCTCAGTTGGTAGTGACCCCGCCTTCTGAGTCGGTGGTCGCGGGTTCGATCCCCGCTCGAGGCCAACATTTGTGTGCATGAACATGTCTGTTGGCTTCGTGTCTGGTCGTTTAATATTTATTTAAGTATGTTTATCAGTTGTTTAGTACCCATAGTAAAGGCACTGCGTAGTTTGGGACTAAATAACCGTGTGTGAATTGCGTCCTACAATTTTTTATTTTTATTATTACATCTACTTTAGAATACTATGGTACACTTATTAAAAGCACAGGGTAACCACTATTATATTTAGTGGTTCAAAAAATACGGCAGATTGGAAGGAGTGCCCGATAACTTTTTCAATAATAGACAAAAAATGTGCAAGTAAAAAATTAATCAAAAAGCAGTGATAGCCTTACGGTTAAAGAGCTTGCTTCACATGATGATAATCAGTGAGGATCGGGTTCGAATCCTGGCATATACCAATGACTTTATTAAAACTTACGTACATATTTATCAATAGCTCGACGCTGAAGGAAAACGTCGTGAGGAAACCCGCAATTCCCAGAATTAATTCTGAGACATGTGTAAAAGTCCCGGTCCGGTGATGGTCTCACCACACCACCTATCACGTTTAGGGGTCCAAAAAATATCTCGTGAAAAGTGGTTATATCCAGAAATTGGATACCTCTGCCTCACCCCTCGGGGATAACAGGCGTAAGATTATTGATTTTTATTGATTTGATTCAATCATAGCAGGTTATTTACGTACGGCGAAAACACATTGTCGGACAGTCAACCCACTTCTATTTTGCTGTTGTAAATCAGTTCAATTTACGTATACGAGGTATCTAAGGTATCATTGTCATTACCCAAATCTAAAAAGAAAATTTTACTGTCACTATACTAATATTTATTACGACCTCTGACATAACCCCAAACGTTGTAACATGGTTTCTAGTTCCACTTTAGCAAATGGATTATGAAAATCCAATATGGCCGCCGGCCATATCAGCAGCCCGCAGCCCGCACGCGCCCGTGAAATGGGCTGGATATCTTGTTAATTGGCTCCCTGGTTTGAGCTATTTTTAGACTGGAATCCTGTAACATAGGCTCTGTTATTATGATAAACAAGTATTAGATAATAACTTTTGTCAGCAGAAAACAGTTTTAGGACTCGCTTCCCTTTTTTCTAATTAATAAAAACATTTAAATAAAATTGGTGCATGCCAGAATTCGAACCAGAGACTTCAGGCATGAGAGGAGGCCTCTTTAAGCGCTGGGCAATGGGCTAAGCTACATATTATGTTAGGAGTTCTAATTATACTGGTAAATGTGGGTATTTCCACCGCTCTAACGTAAACTCGCAGCAGTTTATTTTGTAACGTTTAACGGGTATTTTTTTTGTATAATTTGATAACTTAGAGTCTAAGTTATCAAATTATACAAAAAAAATACCAGTAGATAGTCTAAGTCTTAGACTATCTACTGGTTTTCGAATCGATAATGTAGGTATTAATACGTTTTTCCTTAGATAACCTCATAATGGTTGTAATAGTGTCCCGTGAGAACACTCTTGATACTTATTCACATGAACGCTTCAAAATGTTATTTTAACAAGCGTTAACTCAGAAAACCTTCCTTCCCATAAATTAAGAATATAATGTTCCCATATTTTCAATTTGCAATACCATTTCGGCATCACGGACATATTTTAAGCTGGGAATTGGTTTCCTCACGCGGAGCTGATTTGGAGGAACACCATCGCAAGGGAGGCATTTGGTGCTGATACACGCGAAAATTACTGTTTCGAATTTATGATTTTTTGCTTTTGTGTATGAGTTGGGGTGTTGTTTTTTCCAGGAACAAAAACACCTCTGCCTAACCCCTCGGGAAAAAGGCGTGAATATATTAATTTTATTTATCAGGGAAAAAAACAAATAGACTTACTGACACATTAATAAGATAGCAGAAACAGGTATTCTCTTCAAAATATTTACGTAAAACGGTTTAGAAAAATATTGAACAATTTGCCTTGGCGTTGTTTAAATGTCGCGTCGAGTGTCGCTGTGAATCTCAGACAGTTTACACAACGGGACACTTGTGTTGACATTGAGTGTCAAGTGACAACCCTAACTCAGCGGTGTTTATTCACGTAGGATGAAATGCTTTGTGAAAATTATTTATTCAGTAGGCAGCAACTAGAGTATTTCTTTTATTTACGTTGATTATACAAATAAATTACAATATAATGAAAACTTATAAATTTGCGCTCATATAGGAAGATACTAGCAGAAGTATTCCATTTCTGGAAAATGATATTTTTAACCGACTTCAAAAAAGGAGGAGGTTTATCAATTCGACTTTTTATGTGTGTTCGCGGATAACTTTGTCGTTTATGAACCGATTTTGATGAATCTCTTTTTTTGGGAAAGGAGATATCCCAACGGTTGTACCATGATAAGGAAACCAGGATCTGATGATGGCATCCTAGAGAAATCGAGGGGAACCTTCGGAAATCGTAGTGGCGACTACTTAGTGCTTTATTACTTTTTTTTTGAAGTCGTTTTTTTTTTGTTTAATATTATTACCACTGTTTTTTAAGAGACCTACACAATAAGTGTAGAGCCCATCGCCATAACAAACATGTGTTATATTGGCATGTTATTATTTTATAAAACAATCTTAAGTTTAAGTCATTGATACTTTTATTCGAGGAGAGTAGGTACCTATTACATCAAACAATAATAGGTTGTACATAATTATTATTAAGGTTTGCTTATGGTTACTGTGGTTGTAAGTTTAGTTTATAAGTAATGACAATAATAGGGTACCTATAGTTGTCTATTTAAATTGAGTTAGGACTAACCATTCTTTAAAAGATTATCTCATCATTTGATTCATAATAATATTACTTCATAAATGCATAGCTAAAGCATAATACCTATATTACGTCATCAATGCATAAAATATGGTGTTCAGTGCAGGTGCAATAAAATCATAAAAAATCTACTAGTAAATAACTAATCATGATATATTCTTGTCCACAGGTATGACATGCCGGCACTCAGCTGATAGCAGGTATTAGCGATAATGTGCACTCATGTGGTGCGCTTATCGGCGCATGGGCACGCAATGAGGGACATCCCTACCGTACGGTCGGAAGAAGAACTATTTCAAAAATTTCAAAAATTCAAAAAATTCAAAATCGTTTATTTTCTATTGGTATTAAAATATACACTTAGAAACGTCAATTTAATACATATTTGTATCTATACCTATACACTACTATTATAAAGAGGAAACATTTGTTTGTGTGAATTTAATAGGCTCCGAAACTACCGCTGCCGATTTTAAAAATTCATTACCATTTGTATTTACGAGTACCTACCAGTTGTATAATATGTATTGTATTTGTACGTAAGTTTTTAAAACACTCATTGGTTAATGCCAGGATTTGAATCCAAGCCTTAATTATTATTATCATGAGAAGCGGGCCCTTTAACCGTAATACTATCATTGGACGTCTACATTTCTGTTAAAACACGTATTAGATAAAGAGTGCACTTTTGCTAGCGCTACCTGAAAGTATTTTGCACAATAATAATTGCGTGATGTGTGTTGACTATGGGTAGGTATATTTGCCACTTCTAACAATCCGGGAAAGTCACTGAGGATAAAACTATTTTGTTTAAACAATACTAGAAACAGCACATAATTATGCTTGCAACATCTTTACAGAACATTTTATTTATTATGCTTTTGACCGACTTCTTCCACATTCGCGTTTTCACGGTTAGAGTGCGCTCGGACGCTACTCTCACCATTTATACCCTTGATCCGAGTATACTGGGACACCGGCCGCAACGGCGAAAGTTAACTTTTAGATAGTACCTGTGGCCATTATAAGTTTAAAGATTTGATACCAACAAGAAGTTAAATAAACAAAGGACTAGTTTAATTTTAATCACGAAAGTGAATAAATTGTCAAACTATATTAATGACTTAATAAATAACACCGAACATTAGTAGTATCTGAAATTCATGTCTAAAACCAATGAAATTATTTAGTGTTGTTGTGTAGTTTAATTTATTAAATAAATTAAACTACACAACATAAAACTTAGTTACCGTTAACCTTTGTTTTATCTGCATACCATGTTCGTAACATTTATAAGTTAGTAAGCAATTTGTAACTTAAACGCGGTAATAAGATTTAGGTATTATTGTAACTTTATAAGGCCACCTATCGCTTGCAGCAATCAAAGCAACAATCTATAATGCAAATTTCGTCTAATACGATAGACATGAGTTTAATAACCTATACCACATCTTTAAAGACTGAAAGAAGTATAATAACTGAATAGCTAGCTAGCTTTATATAAATGTCAGAATCCTAATGTAACAAACATTGAAAAAACAATAATAATTATAACAAAGAAAATAATTCTAAATAGTAAAAAACCGACTTCAATGAATAGCACTAATAATATAAACGATTAAAACTTTTTTTAGACTGTAAATTTTTTTAAAACTGCTCTACCGATTTTTATAAAATTTAAATGGGACATCCTCTGAAGTATGGTTTACCAAACAAAAAAAGAATCATCAAGTTCGCGTAACAAACATAAAATAAATTAAAACAACATTGAGAGCATCCTCCTTTTTTGAAGTCGGTTGACAATACAACCGAATTGAGAACCTCCCTTTTTTTTGAAGTCGGTAAAAACAGAGAGCAATTCTGCAGCTGCAACATAGTAAATAACATGTGCACAGCCAGTAAGTGGCGTAAATTATATATCTTACGGCGGTTGCACAATCGAGGCGTGGCAAGGCCGCCCGCCGACCGCTCTACGTGTGACACATGTACGGTGACAAGGCTTCACAACGAGCTGGGACATACGAGGACTTTATGCTACCGGGTGACCACAGGCATTGCCCGCGTTGAAACCGTTTTTTCCCGTTCGGGTAAGAATTTTGTAGGAAATTATTTACTATTTATAAAAGTGGGTATTTCTGCAAAATTTAATACCTTTGCCTGCCGCCTCAAGGATAAAAGGCTTGAGATTATTTATTTTTATTTGTCCTTGATCACCCGTGGGATGCGGCTACATTACTTAGCAGAAGAAGCTTCCTACAGAATTATGCCAATAGATGTGATACCAATTTTTTTTACGTTTCCATCGCCATTTTTCATTGTACGGCAGCGAATTTGGTTTTATAAAACCAAAAACTAGTCAATAACCATCGCATGGCTTGGACTAATCGATACACATCTTGTTTATTAAAATCCATCTATTTGGATATTATTAGAGTGAGTATAAAAAATATCACATAGGTACATACACAGATAGTCATTAAAAACATAACCTAGTCGAATAAAATATGAGAATTTATTTTTTATTAAAATATTTTGTGTCCTACCACATCTTCAATCATGGTTACAAGACAGCTCTTAGCATGTATTATTCGGCCGTTATACATTAATTTTGATACACGTGGGCGCAGGCGCGATAATAGTCGAGTTTATTCGATGTATACCTGCGCATACGCCGGTCGCATATATACACGAACAATCCTAAGCTATTAAACAAAGGCACCCCGAATTAGCAATGTTCCGCCCCTTATACTCGTATATTCTTGCCTTACCCCGAGGAGGTCGGGGTGATTTAATTTTATTAAATAAAAATTCTAATTTAAAAATAATAATAACAATGTGGGACTCAATTCACATAAAGCTATTTAGTCCCAAATGAAAACGGTTTCAATAGCACAATGCTTGTAAAAGATGATGAATGAAGAGAGAATAAAGTAGATTTTTTTAAGGAATTGTGTCAAGAATTACCAGTATAACCACCTTAGTTTTCGGAAGCACTTCCCCAACACCTATTTATTACACCTACCTATTCACTATGTATCGTTCTCCAAAGTGCCATAAGCTACATTTTGCTGCGCCTTGAGTGCCCAAATGGTGCCAACGGGACCCTATTACTAAGCCTCCTCTGTCTGTCAGTGGGCTAGTAGAAATATGTTTTTTGTGGTATTTGCACCGCAAAAAAGTGTAGGGATAGAGTGCTACAAACCAAATTTTTACGATCAGGAGAATATATATCTATAAGGGTGCCCCTATCGAAATATGGCCGCAAGTATTTTTAATAAAAAAATCTAGATTTTTGGGACGAAATTTCGCGCTTGTTTTTTTACATAAAATACCGTACACTTCACGGCAATATGCATAAAGACTGAAAAATCATGAAAAATCAGCTGATTTTTCAAAATCTTCATGTATTATGCCCCTTTGTGTATATTGCCGCTTTATGTCGGATCTTAGGCTAAAAACACTTCGTGTACGAGCCCGACTTGCACCTGGCCTTGCACGCCGACGGCTTTTTTAGTTTTGTAAGACAAACTTATATTAATTACTAAAAGTCCAAGGTTAGGGCAATTAATCTGACGCGCTATGTAAGTTGGTTACAAGTGTATTAAAATCAAAGAGATTTAAATATAATAGGGCATAGAGGGGGCATTGGGAATATTTTCATACAAAGCTTTGAAGCCTAAGCGTCATGTCCTTGTCATGTCAGTTAGTATGAACGCGAGCTGTCATGCGGTCGAAATTGTACTAGACTTATTCCACTTGGAATAACTTTTGACTTCAAATTTTCCTCGCTTTGTCCCGTCTATGCCCTATTATATTTTAATCTCTTTGATTTAAATATACTCGAGTGTCCTCTCAACTAAGTCAAAGTTATATCTATTTTTATGTAATAGTGTCCAAGGTCCACACAATATAATAACATTCGGTATCTTAAAACAGTATCCAACCATGTTGCAGGCCTTTCAATGATCAATAAATATGATATTAAATTTAATAAGGATATTAATGTCTTGTATTAAGAAACAGCTTATAAGTTATGCTCCGAAACTAGGGCACGTCACGTGTGTTGTAGGCTTGTTCTACTTGAATGTTTTGTTTATGCTTTAGTACCTAACGTAATTTACTAATAATTGTGTTTGTAACCAATAATTTAATAAATGTTTTTTTTATTGACTGAGGCAATGTGTACCAGCATCACGGCATGTACTGATAAGGAGTGGGACTTTTACAAATATGCACTAATATTTTAGAGGGGAAAGATTTGTATTCTTGTATGTTGGTAACGAATATACTCAAAAACTATAAAAGTACCGATTTAAAAAAATCTTTAAAAAATGGAAAGCTAGAATATCCTTGAGTAACATAAGCTATATTTTATTCCCGTATTACCACGGGAACGGAAGCTAAGCGAGTGAAGCAAAAGTTATACTAATAAATGAATGCCAGAAAATAAAGTCAAATTGAAACTAACTTAAAACCTACAATAAAAATACAGTTGCACAATTAAGGTGTCTTTACCATTTTTAACGATATTGTGGACAAAACAAAAAAATATGTTGCCATCGTGTTTTGAATACTTCTTTTATCGATACAACATTCGAATCAGATCATCGGAGCTATAAATAAATTTGGGGAAGCCCGATCACTCATACGATTTGCATACAATCGACATAAGACCGTCGGAGCTCTCAATATTGTATCTTAATGTTTCTCTGTCTACGTGTTTGCTCGCTCATTAATCTTATTGAAAGTACGCAGGTATTTATGGTATTTTATTTTAAAATTTTGATATTTTTAAAATGTCAGGTCCATTTATAAGCATTATAACTCTTACAAGTCTATTATATTATGCTGTATGTTGTATGTAATAAGTTTTGTTACCTACTTCTACTTGTGGAAGCTTGTAATCAGAATGTACTTGTCCACAAGGATCATTAAAAAAAACTCACACCTTTTATTCCCGAGGGGGTAGGCAGAGGTATTCTATTTCTGGATATACCCACTTTTCACGAGAAAAGTTGTTTGGACCCCTAAACGTGATAGGTGGTGAGCCCATCGCCAGACCGGGTCTTTTACACATGTCTCAGAATTAATTCTGGGACCTGCGGGTTTCCACACGATGTTTTCCTTCACCGTCGAGCTAGTGATGAAAATGTACATAATTTGTAAGGATTATTAATATTTATTGTAAATGTAGCTGTAAGCTCCCCAAAAAATAAATAATAAATAAATAATTTTACTGAGCCGTGGCGTCCGTTGCCGTTTGGTATAAATAAATAATTTGTTAAATTTAGATTGCATAATAAATAAATATATCATATCAGAATTCTTAAATGTATCACTACCTACTTCCTTTGAAAATACATTAAAATGTAATTAAGAAAAAATCAAAGGAATGCGACTAGGAACTTGAAATCAAAGCGGTGTCTGGTTTACCGCATCTATTTTGTTATACGACCTTGGTGTTACATATACGTACACATAGCTTGATAAGAGTGAATTTTGTAATAGCTTTTAACGTATAAATTGTATATTTGGTGAAATATTAAGGCCAAGCAAATACTTCTAAAAAACTTTAATTCCACTGGAACGCGAGGGGAAAGATGTTTTTTTATAAGTTTTTATTTTTGAATTTAATGCCACGGAAAACATGTTTTATACCTAAAAATTGCCTTTGCAACTCACGACAAAACTTTGCTAATAGTTTACTATTATACTGTGATTTCCTGATGTCCGTTGAGGAGTTCCGTTCTCAACCTGAAGTTCTTCATCAGGTATACCAGTCCCTTGAGGTATAGCAGTACAAACAAACAAACAAAAATCGAAATAGTTCTTTTGACGAAAATATGGATTGATGAAAAAACATACGCGACGAATTGAGAAACTCGTCCTTTTTTCAAGTCAGTTAAAAACAAAGAGGTTAAAATATAATAAGGCATAGAGGGGACAAAGCGAGGAAAATTTGAAGTCAAAAGTTATTCCAAGTGGAATAAGTCTAGTACAATTTCGACCGAATGACAGCTCTCGTTCATACTAACTGACATGACAAGGACATGACGCTTAGGCTTCAAAGTTTTGTATGAAAATATTCCCAATGCCCCCTCTATGCCCTATTATATTTAAATCTCTTTGGTTAAAAAGAACTCTAAAGTAAGGACAGTTTTAATGTTACTTCCACCTGTTTTCATTTGAACTGCAATCTTTCAGATAACTAATAAAAATAAATAACGTCATTTATTATCAAAATAGGTGCAATATTTCAACGAATAAGTTTGCAATAAAAATGTCTCCGATAATTACTTACATTTTATAGCAATTTCGGTTTATAAAACAATAAATGGTGGAATGTAACTTAAGGTCTTGCCGCTTTTAAAATCATAAACCAAAATTCGTAATCATACATTAAACTCGAGGATAAATTATACACAGACAACTTAACACGGCGTAGACCCCGCATTCCCAGCTTAGGGCTTCCAGCGACATAAGGGAGTAACCTCTTTTTTGAAAGGCATTCTAGAATATAGTAGAAGATATTTAATAAAAGCGTAATAAATTGTAACTAATAATGTCGTCAATGTTTTGTGAGAAGAATTAATAAAATATTAGTGTCAGAATTAACATTAAGAGGTCACATTGAGCGGATGAATGAAAGTCGTCTAACGAGACAAATATACAAGGGTGTTGTGAATGGGCGAGTCGGTAGAGGACGACCTAGGCGTACCTACATCGATCAGATCGGCGATGTGTTGAAGAAAAGCCAGATAAAGAGTACCCGAAACCGACGAGCATGCATGAATCGTTTAATGGATGTGGAGGAAGCGCGAGAGATCTGCCAGGTTCGTAGCAAGTGGCGGTCTGTTATCTCTGCCTACCCCAATGGGAAATAGGCGTGAGATTATGTATGTATGTTTGTCAGAATTACAAAATGATCGTCAAGCACGGAAGTCCGCTTAAGGACAGTCAGAAAGAAATGCCGCTATATGAGTTGCATATCGTTATCCCCTTTTAACAGTACTTAAGCCGAAATCCATGCTTGAGGATCACTAGTACCTACTTTTATAGTAAATAAATAGATACTCACTTTATAGGTATACAGTTTTAACCAAAGATATTAAGTATATATAGAAAGACTTAGACGTAGTTACTAGAGCACGGAAAATGAGGCCGACAAATGTAGTTAATTAACCACATTTTATTTAATCGCATTGTATTTCAAGTCGTATTTTAAGCGCAACTCTTAACAGATAGCTCTCTTTTTCTTTATTATTCGTTCCGTATCATCTTTCCCCGTCATTGTTGTATCCTATAAATACGCTAAGAAGTAAGTATGTACATGTTGTAGCACACTCGTAGGGGATCAATTTTCAAACGCAAGCAGTATGAATATAACTCATCCTTACTTTAATATCTTTGGTTTTAACGATTTGATTTAGAAACAAAATTTGATGTTTGCGCAGTTGTAGCGTCAAGTAGTCTGTGATAATAAATTAGTGATTCGAATTGCTCTTCTCAAGGAACCGATTTATAACTGCCATAAAGGTTTTTTTATCGTGCAATTTCATTTCGGATGAGCAGCCAAAAAGTTTGTTGCGCAGAATACTGCCTGGTTCCTTTTTACGCCTGATGGCGACTGCTTTCTTTGCCTGGTTATTATTTGTATGATATATGATAATACGATAATGAGGAGCAGTGATAGCCCGGACGGTTAAAGAGCCGGCCGAAAATCAGTGAGGCTCGGGTTCAAATCCTGGCATGTGAATGTGGCAACCAATGAGTTTTTCAAAAACTTACGCACATATTTATCACTAGCTCGACGGTGAAGGAAAACATCGTGAGGAAACCCGCAGGTCTCAGAATTAATTCTGAGACATGTGTAAACAGACCCGGTCCGGCGATGGGCTTACCACCTATCACGTTTAGGGGTCCAATATATCTCGTGAAATGTGGGTATATCCAGTAATGGAATGCCTCTGCCTACCCCCTCGGGGATAAAAGGCGTGCGATTATATTATTATTATTATTTTTGTAATACGATAATAAGATGGTCCCTTTTATCTTCTTATAAGTTACAATTTTATATTTTCATCAGAAGATTGTAGTTTTAATTCGATATGTACTAAAAACGTACGTAAAAATAAACAGTTTGTGATACCACTTCAGAATTTTTGTTTCTTTTTACCCGACTAAGGGTGACGGAAAGAAGGTGATGCGGGTATACGGCACGCTCAGTAGCCTAAACAGCTTGATGAATTTTGGCATATGAGTTGCCGTTAGAGTGGTCTTAATTACCCTTATTTAAATGAACCTGACAAGTGGAAGCCAAGCCTAACCTGGCAAGCTTTCCGCTCACAATTTATGCTTGCGCAAGCGCAAACAGGGCGACTGATAAACGGGCCGCCTGATAACGCAGCGCTGGCCCTGGACCGATTTGAAAGGTGGTCCGCCATTTTTCACATTTGGATAAATGTGTCTTTTGTTTCGTTTACGGTTTTGGTTGAGTCCATGTTGAGACATATGTCAATGTCAAAAAATAAGTGCTAAGCGTTCTATAAGAATTCTTAACCCTTAACCACCTACCATTCGTCTCTCAGTCACCAGAGACTGATTTTTTGTTAATTTCTCTGGGATTATGTTTTGTTTTTTGCCGTTTCCGTTTTTTTACCTTTTCCTAACTCCGATTGGTGCCGTACATGCTGTCAAAATCTATCGTCAGCTGTCTGTGAGACTGGTATTAGGTTACTTATTAAAACTAACTGATGTCCCCGACTCTGTCCTCTTAAGATTATCCCGTCCCAATAGGAACTACATTGAGTTTTCCGGTATCCACAATAACCTTTGTCCTTTCTCAAGATGTAAACTATCGTCCTGTGGGCTGCTTTATAGATGTAACCAACTTTACTCATCCAACTGTCAAATGGGTGAACTTGTGATTCTACTGTAATATTTTGTCTACAACGGCTTTGAAAGTAGTGTTCTAACTTCTAGTTTAGTAACTACTAGCGACTCGCCCCGGCTTCGCACGGGTGCAATGCTGATACTAAAACCTTCCTCTTGAATAACTCTATCTATTAAAAAAACCGCATCAAAATCCGTTGCGTAGTTTTAAAGATTTAAGCATACATAGGGATATAGGGACAGAGAAAGCGACTTTGTTTTATACCATGTAGTGATAGTTAGATTGATGATCTAAAATTACGTCAACAAATCCTAACGCCATGTTTACAAGTCCGAACTCTGTCCTACGGCCAATTAGGCAGAGTTCACACGAGCTAGGACCAATCAGGAGGGATCCCTCGGGAAATCCCCGGCTTTGTCTCGGGATCGAGTTAATCTCGCTTTGACCCACTTGCAGTTCAGACGTGTTAATTAGTTGCGTCGTGAGCCCCTAGCTTTACGTATTTTGGAAAGACCTGCGAGTTTTTGTAAGATTTTGATATGATTTTCACAAATACGTAAGAGGTTCTAGTCCTGGCTAGGGTATACCAATAAATTGTTCCACAATTTTTTTTTTCATATTTATTTGTGTATTAAAAAATCAGGCCTTAAATCCCCGAGGGGGTAGGCAGAGGTATTCCATTTCTGGAAATACCCACTTTTCACGAGTATATTCGACCCCTAATCGTGATAGGTGGTGACCCCATCGCCAGACCGGGTCAGTTACATATGCCTCAGAGTTAATTCTGGGACCAGCGGGTTTCCTCACGATGTTTTCCTTCACCGTCGAGCTAGTGATGAATGTGTACCTACGTAACTTTTTGAAAAACTCATTGGTACATGCAAGGATTCAAAACCGAGCCCATTGATAATCATCATGATAAGCGGGCTCTTTAACTGTAAGGCTATCTATCACTGCTCTGTGTGTATTTGTATATTATTCAATTAAATAAAGTGTTTTCTGTTCTATTCTATACTTAGATAAAAAGATTCTATGGGTAACTAACTCGAAGGTGAAGGAAAACGAGAGGAAACCGGCAGGTCCCAGAACTGATTCTAAGACACGTGTACCACCTGTCGCGTTTAGGGGTTCAAAACATTTACAAGTAAAATGTGATATTCCCAAGAATGTTAACTTTGCCTATTCCATTGTATATCCCATAATATGTTTGAGCATATTTTCTAGTCAACAGAGGTTGTTGTCTAAAATGACTGACAGACAACGCAAGGCCTAAATGAGGGAACCTGAAATTGTAAAAATCTCTTCCTCAAGTATACCCTAGGATTGTTCCAACGAGCGATTATTTGGGAATGGGGAAAAAACGGATTCCGCACGCGACGGTAGGACACCCGATAGCATAGCTGTATCGTATTACGTATACGATACATTATTATGCATTTATTACAATTAAGCATTAATCAATTTCCTCTGCGATCCCTAATCACACTGTCGCAAACAATGTGCGAATTGCCCTAACTAATCTGTCCTGATTTGCTTCACCTACATTTGTCAGTATTGATTTGGTTCATGTAATGACTGCTACTTACTTATACTTACAACCAAAACTTGAGTCTGATAAATCAAAGGCTTAAAGCCGATATCTCCATGTAAGGGAACATACAGTAATAAAGTAAATTGGTATTTGGTACTCGGTGAGGCACATAGATATCAAATACTTGTTTTTGCTAGACTTTGAGCGTACTCCCACCTCAAAGGCAACGCACTTGTGACTCTCGAGTTGCAGGTGTCTATGGGCAACGGTAGGCACTTACCATCAGGTGACCCGTCTCCTCGTGTGCCCAAAATAATATTTGCAATAACATAGAACACTAAGGAGTAAAAAACCGACTTCAGCGTATATGGTTTTCTCATTGATGCCATTGACCGAACTGGACCACACGGGAAGAACTAGCTTTCAAATAAAAAAGAAACATCAAAATCGGTTCACCCAGTCGTCAGTTCTAAAGTAACAAACATAAAAAAACATACAGAGAGAATTGATAATCTCCTCCTTTTTTGAAGTCGCTTGAAAAAAAACCTCTCCCGTTTTCTTACTTTATCTACTTATTATACTATAATAAGTAGATAACATTATTTCTCCAACTATATTTATGCAAGAAGTCATGTCATTTTACCTGCGGCTTCGCTCGCTCACGTTTATTTCACCCCCTTAGGGATTGAATTTTGCAAAATCCTGCCTACACCGTATAAGCTATGTAGAGGGATATTCCCCAAAAGGAAAGTCGGGCACTAGGTATCTCTAAATTTATTATAATATTCCACTTTCAGTAAACACGTCCGTCCTCTTATATCACGTCGTCCATCACTCTCGTCTCTCTTTCACTCTCGTCGTCACACTCGCACACACATCCCGTTCCATTTTATGCATCATACTTACATTACCATTCCTACAGTTATGTATATTATGCAAAATTTCAAGTCTCTAGACTTAGCGGTATAGGCTGTGCGTTGATAAATGTTCCTTAAATAACGTAAGTGAGCACTAAGAAGTTTTTTTTTAGAAAATTCCCACGGGAACGGGAAATACGGATTCAAGTCGGTCACCCGCTGATGCGAAAACGGTAGGTACTTTACCTTCATTCACAGACTTTTCCTTTGACAAAAAACAAAACCATTGAAAGACTTTGAAATTGTTTAATTAACTTCAGAAATACACCGAGAGCGTCTCCATTCAGCTTTTAAAGCATTAAGTAAGGTATAAGCTCTGTGAATAGAAATATTATTTAGAAAATGACATCGAAATACAGACGAAGTATCTCATTCAAGGATTTTAAGTCGAATATTTATTAAAGGTGCGGTCAGACAGCTTGAGGCAAGGCTGTATTAAAGTCATTAGATTTTTAGGGTTCCGTACCATTATCTATAAAAACGACAAAAAATCACGTTTTTTACATGGGAGACCCTTTAAATATTTATTAATTTATTCTGTTTTTGAGTATTTGTTATTATAGCGGCAACAGAAATGGCGTAGGTGGCAAGCTAAAAAACTGGCCTGTGTGCGAGTTTGCCCCTTACATCATCTGTGAACATTTCAACTGTCTAACTATCATGTTTCATGAGATACAGCCTGGTGACAGACGGCCAAACAGACAGACGGACGGACAGGGGAGTCTTATTAATAGGGTCGCGTTTTACCCTTTGCGTACGGAACCCTAAAAACTAAGAGTATGACTTGCTCGCCGAGGGTTCCGTTGACTAACGTTACCTAAATGTAAGTGTGTAGTTTTATGTGATGTGCTATAACTACAAATTACGGAACCCTTCTTTTTTTTGTATTGAATAGGCTCGGAAACTACGGCACCTCATCATAAGTGAAAAGCTACATTATCAGGACAAAGGCTATACAACGCGTAACAGAAAAAGCGCAATTCCTCATACACCCCAATTAGTATATATTAATATAAAAAAATTATGATGCAATCGAAATTTTGTTGCGCCTAACCAATTTTCTTAAATATCGATTAATAATAGCACCTACCACTAATAACCTACTACCACTAATAATATATACTAACTATATACTAACTACCACTAATAATAACATTTCCATAGAAAGCACTAAATTCAGCTACGATAATTCATTTTTTTGAAAAATTTAAATAAACATATTAAAAATAGCTGAAATCGAATAAATAGTCAATACTGAACAAACTAATTTCAGGAATTGCGTTTATTCTGTTACATGTTGTATATTATTCCCGTATGCACACGGGAACGGGAACTATGCGGGTGAAACCGCGTGGAACAGCTAGTAGTGAATAAACAAGTTCACCGTGCCGTCCAATATACTCGTAAATAGACTTTTAGTCCTTAGTGTAAAACATACTCCGCATTTACTACAACACAAATTGATCCAAGTTCTGACATTTGATCTAGTTTAGGTATAACTTTAAATAAATGCCGTCGTATCGAGCAACTGGATCTTTGTCGGCTGTAACTATAAAGGGATTTTAATGTGTCTCTAATAATAGACCCGTAGTAACAAATTACTCTTATAAAGTGACTTGCCGTGTCTAACATGTTTTTGAGATACGGTTTTCTGATACCACAGCAATAGCGCTTTTGGAAGTGAGTCTCTCATACGTGAGATTCGGGTTCTAATCCTGGTGACAGATCATGATTCGAAATCTATCTTACGTATTTGTCACTAGATAGACGGTTAAGGAAACCGCCAAACTCCAAGTAGACCTGATCCATGTGTAACTGTACCCCACTCCAAAGATGGATCACGTTTAAGAGTCCTAAAACGACACTGGTGTAAAATAATCTGCCAACACTATCAGGTATAAAGCTAGAACATAATGTAGGTATTCAAAGAACGCATTGCATTGAGAGATTGAAATCGAGCTGGATGTTTTCCAACGTCCAGCAAACGATAAATATGTTTATAATATGTTTCTGTGCAGATAAATCTTGAAGACTTATTGTTTACAAATAGCCGCATAATTTACCGGATGAAGCTACATCTGTCAACATAACCTTTCCCAACAAAAACTAGCGACAATTTAAAGCATCTACCCTTGACATTCATATTGCAAACACATTGGATTAACATCTTTATGCAAGCAGTGCTTATAATTCATTTTTCCGAGAGCGCATCGCATGCGGAACCGAATTGGCATTTAAACTGTGATGTATGGATCATTTCGATCCAGTTTTGGACAAACTAATTTATTAGTGGATGTTCTTTTATTCTAGTATTTCCGTGATTGACAAGGTTTCTGAGAGATAATTATTAAAAAGCTTTTGGGAAACTGCAATTTGCTTTTTCGTAAAATATACCGCAGTGTCTGTAGACAAAGGTTTATTACTAGTATGTGTTGCCAGCAAAGACGTAAGGGTTTAAGACGTGGACAAAATGTCCTATAAGAAGACTCAAGGTCTTACGACGAGCTATACAACGCGTCACAGAATAAGCGCAATTCCTCATACACCCCAATTAGTAGTCGATACTGAACAAACTAATTCGGGAATGGCGTTTATTCTGTTACATATTGTATAAAGAGGACTATGCTCGAAGTTTCTCTGCGTGATCGGATAAGAAATAAGAATATCCGTCGAAGAAATATTTATATAAACCCCTCAGAATAGTAAAAAAAAGACGTGTGGCACTCGGGGACTGCCGCGGTAAAGCTATTGCACAGCATTTTTTATCAACAAGACTGCCGAAAACAAACGACGTTAGAAAATGCACGCCCTCGATAGAAGCTATGCAATATCCATCTATCCATCCGTCCGTCCGTCCGTCCGTCGGTCGGTCGGTCGGTCGGTCCGTCCGTCCGTCGGTCGGTTCGTCGATCGGTCGGTCAGTCAGTCCGTCGGTCGGTCGGTCGGTCGGTCGGTCGGTCGGTCGGTCGGTCGGTCGGTCCGTCCGTTCGTCCGTCCGTCCGTCCGTCGGTCGGTCGGTCGGTCGGTCGGTCGGTCGGTCCGTTCGTCCGTCCGTCCGTCCATCCATCTACTATCATAACTTGGGTTTGGATTATGCCCAATAAACAAGCCACGCCTCCGTGCCCGTCGGAGTGGGGAGCGTGAGGTTTTTTTCGTTACGGAATTTCTGGATTCGGTCCCCTCGCTCAAGGCCCGCGATAGAAGCTATGCAATAGCTTAAAAAGTTAATATAATATTACAATCGCACATGTAAGAAAGGATCATTTAAACACATCTACTTAACATTTTTTCCCGTAAAGAAGCATCTAATTTCTAGATTCAATACCTCATGCCATTGCAATAGAAATGCATTTGAACTGCAACATCTCTACAGTACTCTACTCCTCTGTCCAAACGTTGGGCAATAAAGTAACACTAGAATTGACAAATTACAAGCTCCGGGTGCATCATTACCTCTAACACAGGAAACTACCCATTTTACGTCAAAACCACTGACATTTCGGTAACAATTGGTGCGCAGTGACTGAATTGAAAGGCATTCGGTAACTACCTACGTTGTAGGTTGTAGATAAAATTACCCCACTCTATATAATTTATAGACGTGATTAAAAAAAAAACGCGTCGACTTGTGAACGTCCTTGCTTGGAGTCGATTAAAAAAGCAGAAAGAATCTCGCTGAGGAGTAATAAAAATAAACGACTCGGTGATGTAGTTTTCGAAATTATTTATTCGTTCGTTCTTTATGGGATAACTTTCCTCTGGCTGGGTGTATGCCCAAAGTATGTAGTGTTGGCTAGTGCCTGTTTTTGCAGACCACGCCACCTTTTTACAGGACATGACACCGCTTTATTGATCATAGCTGTTCCGATTTCACCGTAGTTCCCGTTCCCATGGGAATACGGGAATAAAATATAGCCTATGTTACTCAGGTATACTGTAGCATTGTAATGGTGAAAGAATTTGAGAATTGTATTTTTGTATTACAAACATAACAAAATACAAATCTGTCCAATTTATAATATTAGTAGCGGTTCTGCGCGGTTTCACACGCGTAGTTCCCGTTCCTGTGGGATACGGTAATAAAATATAGGCTATGTTACTAAGGGATATTCTAGATTGCCATTGGTGAAAGAATTATTAAAATCGGTCCAGTAGTTTTAAAGTTTATTCGTCACAAACATAGAAAAATACAAACATGCCATCTTTATTTATAATATAGTGTAGATAGCGTAGAAAAAACAAAAATAACTTCTGATATCTAGTCTCTGTTTCGAAAGGTTCCATTAGGTCCCAATCCAAGTCGCAAACGTCAAATTGGACGTTAAATAATAATCAAATGTCAAAGCTGCTGTGTTTTTTTTCTTAGATAGTAGGCCTGCTGCACTGTCAAACACTTACGGAAGACTATTGATTTTTTTATTACACAATTCACACAAGGTTAGTTTAGTCCCAAACTAGGCAGGACCTGTACTATGGGTAGGTACTAAACCACTAATAAACATACTTAAATAAATATTTAACACCCAGACACGAAGCCAACAGACATGATCATGCACACAAACGTTGGTCCCGAGCGGGGATCGAACCCGCGACCTCCGACTCAGAAGGCAGGGTCACTAACAACTGATCCAACAGGCCCGTCGATAACTATTATTTTGTAACTTTTCCTAACCAAATTTTAAACAACAAACGATAGGGGTTTTCAACAGTAGTCTAATCTAAACGTTATCAGAAATCGGGCCACAGTTCATTGACCTCCTAAAATAGAACAGGATCATTAACCTCGCTTTCTAAATGGAAACAAATGACTATTCTACCTTTAAACAGAGGGATATCGAAATGAGAACCTAATGAACTGGGGGAAAGAACTTAAATTTGAACGTAATTTAATTGAAGTAATTACTTTGATCGAAATTAATTTGAAGTAATTACTTAGAGACATGAACCAAGAAGTAGATAAGACTCTCACCGAAAATGAAGCTAATAAAAGGTACCAATTATTGCCTATTCATTCAGTAATTTTTAGGGTTCCGTACCTCAAAAGGAAAAAACGGAACCCTTATAGGATCACTTTGTTGTCCGTCTGTCCGTCCGTCCGTCCGTCCGTCTGTCAAGGCCCTTTTTCTCAGGAACGCGTGGAGGTATGAAGCTGAAATTTATATCAATTACTCAGGTCTACTGTCCCTTGAAGCTGTGAAAAAATCAAACTTCTAAGCCAACGCAATCAAAAGATACAGCCGTTTATGCCGCAAATTTTCGACACTTGCAAGGGAATCAAAACCTACAGGGTGCTTCCCGTGAACTCAGAATCTTGAAATTTGGTACGAAGCAACGTCTTATAGCATAGATAAAGGAAAAATTACGAAAACCATAAATTTGCAAGGTTGTACGGAACCCTCGGTGCGCGAGTCCGACTCGCACTTGGCCGGTTTTTAAATAAGAGAACGATATTGCGTACATGGTACTCATTGACCACTTATAATTTTATTATTGTGTTTTAAACAAGCTATACCTTTTACACAAATCGTAATGCAATAATTTTACTTAAATTATGTTTTACACCCTATTTATATTGAGCTGTATGTGTTTTGGTTATTTGGTGTATGATAAGCGCACGAGTATAAAATTGTTTATAAAATCTTTGGTCAGACTAAAAAAACTGGCCGAGTGCGAGAATCTATAAAAACGGCAAAAAATCACGTTAGTTGTATGGTAGCTTCCTTAAATATTTATTTTATAAATATTTTTTAGTATTCGTTGTTGTAGCGGTAACAGAAATACATTCATCTGTGAAAATTTCAACTGTCTAACTATCACGGTTCATGTGATACCTGGTGAAAGACGGACATACAGACAGACGGACGGAAAGCGGACTCTTAGGAATAGGGTCCCGTTTTACGCTTTGGGTACGTAACCATAGGAACCATAAAAATAGCTAACTGAATCACTGGTGAAATAATTATAGGTACTACCAGAAATGGAATACCTCCGCCTACCTCCTCGGAGATAAAGAGTGAGCGTAAACAAATTTATGTTTAAAAAACACAACAAACAAGTCCGTGAAACAACCAAGAGCAAAGGCTAACAAAATTGGTTTATCAGAAGAAACAAAAGAACATATTTTCTCAAGCTCTACTTGCCCGCAGTAAGTGGATTTAACTTGATTCTCTGAACTAAACGTAGCTTCTTCATTTAAGCCTTAAACACACTGACTACAGCTGTTTATACTGACAGAAAAAATGAGGATCTCAATATTTTTAATGAATGACCACGCATAACTTTTTAAAGTTATACGTTTTTAAATATTATTTTATTAATACCAACTGTAGCTGTAGTTCCCGTTCCCGTGGGAATACGGAAATAAAACACAGCCTATGTTACTCAGTGATAATGTAGCTTTGCATTGGCGAAAGAATTTTTAAAAACGGTCCAGTAGTTTTTGAGGTTATTCGTTACAAAAATACATTTTTCCCTGTTTATAATATTAGTGTAGTTATAGATATAGATACATCGAGTTCGGTCGGTGAGGTAAATAATAGGTCATTATATTAACACATTATGGATTTTGAATGTGAAATAAAACATTTGTACGTGGGAGAACCATGCTTCGGCACGCTTGGGCCGGCTCTACCGGAGTGTTACCACGGCCTCACAGAAAACCTGCGTAAAGTAATGCATTGCATTTCGTTGAATGAGTGAGGTAACCGAAGACCCTAACCCGCCCTTCCTCCCCCTCCCCTCCCCCCTCCCCCTACTCCCACCTCAAAGGCCGGCAACGCAGTTGTGACTCTTGAGCTGCAGGTGTCCATGGGCGACGATAGTCACTTAACATCAGGTGACCCGTCTGCTCGTTTGCCCCCTTCTCTTATAAAAAAAAAAACTATGCCGTGTACCGTCTCCCCAACTTGCTTCTCAGTGTGTCAGGAGCCTTAGCTGGGAGCTCTTTAGCTAATTGTGAATCTCGTTGAGTCTGGAAGTTTCTGCGTCCATAGCGTCTTTGTCTCAGCTCGTTGTTACCTTGAGAATAAGAACTATTTTTACTAAACTTTTTTTTAATCATAAGTAGCAGAACTGGTTTAATATTATAAATGCGAAGTTACCCTGTTAGTTCTGATTGTTACCTTGCTAACATTTGTGTAACTTCAAATAACTTTTTAACACAACTTAAGTGTCGGCATACATTCATATAAATCTATCATTACTTGCCTTTTAAATGTGGAAGTAACTTTGTTTATATATTACCTTTTAACGGCTTAACTGCTAAACCGATGGGGAATACAGATAACTTCCATCTTGAAGAAGGTCATAAAATGTTCATCCCAGAACGCGATCGAAGTCGCGGGCAGAAGCTAGTATCTTTATAAAGAAGAACAGGTACCGGTTTTCACTCGTTCCTGTGCCAATTTAAAAGATCATTCATTTGTGAGAACCAAACGCCATAAACACTTGTTCGATTCAATATTGGGGCGTTCATTTGTTTTGTCAGTTTTCTAATTATAGTTTGTAAATTAAACTGCTGT
Organism: Ethmia dodecea; assembly: GCA_963855545.1. Taxonomy (NCBI): domain Eukaryota; kingdom Metazoa; phylum Arthropoda; class Insecta; order Lepidoptera; family Depressariidae; genus Ethmia; species Ethmia dodecea. Next base: position 1,534,638 of record OY979444.1, read on the forward strand.
ATAACCTGCGTATTTTCTATTATATTTGCAGAGTATAGGCATTCTCCATCATAAACTTTTGAAACGTTTATCCAGCTTGGTCTTGCCATTCCATGGTCTCACAATATCAACTGCAAAATGGATCGTCAACGCCTCGTCTATGTTACTCGAGCTTATCCCGAGGCGATACCGTTGCAATGCTGATTAATGTATATAACCTTCGTCTGTATTTCCGAGTTCGTACAACCCTTTAAGGATCAAGTGAACAGGCATCTTCACGGCAAGCTTGTCAAATTGTAGGCCCCGTCTTTGCTCTGGGGCTAATTTGGGGTCAAGAGTAAGCCAGCCCATCATTAATAAAAAAAAACTTGAGAGGTGTCAAGGGACACCCGAATGGAACGTAGTTCCTTTTCATTAATTAGTGAAGGAATTCCTCACGCTCCCCACTCCGACGAGGTGTGGCTTGAAGGCCATGCATATTGTCTAACGTCGTTTCTTTTCGGCAGTCTTGTTGATACAAAATGCTATGCAATAGCTTTACCGCGGCAGTCCCCGAGTGCCACACGTCTTTTTTTTAAGTTATAATAATATTTTTTTTATTATTAACAAATATAATTATCCACTATGATACAATGTGTTAACAGCGCCATCTCTTGATAAGTCAAGGTATTTCTTCGTAACGGTGTCGGCTCTGGATAATTCGCGGTATTTCATCGTATCAGCGCCATCTGTTAGTTTCCAGCATTAACTCAACGACCAACAACAGACAGAGAAACACGCGAACGCCGAAAAGTCGTTACAACTTTTTTCCGTCTAGCCCCCTTGCGCAACGCGCCTTATGGAACTTCCACAAAGTACATTATATAGAACTTCGTTCCAAAGAATGTGCGTTTTACTAGGGAATTTCATTCAAAGAATACTAAACGGCTCGAGTTGAGGCGGTGCTCATTCGTTTCCGAGTCGATATGTCTGCGACAACCTTTATTGACCCTATTTACGTAGTTTACATAAACCCTGTTTAATTATTTACACAGTTACAAATACCCTCTTTAACTATTATACACAGTTGTTTTACTTAAACTTTGAAGTGAAATATTAAGCCCAAGTTACAACTTAACGCCGTAAAGTGACCTCGGAGGAAAGTTAGTTCTGTCCGAGGTTACTTTCGTAGTTAAATTTGTTATGTGGTTTTGTAGGGTAGTAGTTTATATGGTGAAGAAAATCTTGAAAGTTTTCACTTTTTTCGTATGATTTGATTTGAGATTATTTATAACAATTAAGAGAAAAAAATACCAAAAATTTTATTAATTTATTGTATTGAATTAATAAAAACATACCAAATTTCAGTGTTCCAAATGGTTTTATCTGTAATTAAAGATGATTTCAGGTGTACGAATTTGCCTGTTAGTATTGCCATAAATAAGTGAATTCTACATTACAATGTTAAGATATAATTATTTCATTTTAATTTGCCTCACACATACATCACATCATCCTTGTCTACTTTCTAAGAACTCCTTGCGTTGCTTAATTTCTCTGTACTAATATTATAAAGAGGAAAGATTTGTATGTTTGTATCTTTGGTACGAATAAACTCAAAATCTACTTAACAGATTTTAAAAATTTAGTCTCCCTGAGCAACATAGGCTATATTTTATTCCCGTATTCCCACGGGAACGGGAACCATGTGGGTGAAACCGCGCAGAACCGCTAGTCAGTAAAAAATTGTGAGACACAATTCACACACCGCTATGTAGTTCAAACTAGGCAAAGCCTTCGTTATGATAAATTCATACAAACATACCTACAACCAACAATAATATCCATGCTCTGAATTTTGTGAAATAAGTCAGTTTCTTCCAGACTTTTACCGATTTCGAAGCTAACTTTGATCGGTTTCCTAACGAAGTTAGGTTTCAGATAAAGTTTCACTTCTGTTATTTTAATTTCATAGCTTATTTTTTAATGTACCTACCTAACACCTGCAGAAGCCGTAGAGATGCGACGCGAAGAAAAAAAACTCACGCCCTTACGAAGGGGTAGGCAGAGGTATTCCATTTCTGGAAATAGCTGCTGAAGCCGTGGCAATGCGGCGTGGAGACGTTTTTGGAGTATTATGTAGATCTGTGGTAGGCATAGATCTACACCATGGTCATTTGAAAGTACCAATATTTAGGGTAGATCAAATTACGAAAAAGAAACTAATTTCTGCATTGATTGATTTTTCATACGCTACTTGACTAGATAACGTTGTTTATTACAAAGATTACAAAAATATCCTAACACGACACAATACACGCATACTTCCCAATCAAAAATTCCTCGCGAAAATAGTTATCAAAAGAAGCAGACACAAGCTGCGTTTTAGTGCGGTATTGAGGATATATGCAAGCATGTTTACAAAATATATTTTTTTAATATAACAGAACAAGGAATCTTACATATTTCTACCTACCTTGAAACGCCCGCTCTATTTCACGTAGCATGGGTTCGGTGACAGCTCACATTTTTCCATTTTACTGACACTACTGGTGACTAATACAAATTATTGATTTTTGCAATGATAAAATTTTGATTATTTTTAGTAAAATTTTTTTATTAGTCGAAATTAGTAATCGTAATCGGAAAAATGCGGATTGTCACCGAACCCAATGCTACGTAAAATAGACTTAGTATATTAGTATTACTCGTAACGTATCTATATAAATAAACGTATAATAAACTAACACCTATAACCTTAGGTCAAAGTTCTTATCACAAAGTGTCATAATTTATTCACTACTTCAACTTTCCAGTTAAAGAAACGAAGTTCTTGTGAAAACTAGAAAACGTGTATTATAAAAAACTGTTGCATAAAAGTACCTAGATTATAATAAAGGCGAACTTTAAAATGTGTGGAAATGAAATGAAAATCCGATATAACGGTTATTTGAGGCAAGTTTCCGCGAGAAAGGCAAACACGGCAAGTTTTAACAATGAATTTATGATCTGAACTTTTTGCACTAAAGCTGAAATGCAAATCTACTGAATACACATGGTTTATTTTAATATGCGAGTTCAAATGTGAAATTATTCTTCGTGGTTTTCTATGATGATAATATGATAAAGCATCAAGGAGGCGGGCTAGATGATTAAAAAAATCTTCTAGGTAAACCTATCTAGAACATTCACTATAAAATAAAATAACGGAGAATCCCTTTTTCCCTTTTAAACGACTTCAAAAAAGGAGGAGGGTTTCTATGAAATAAAAGTAAATAAAAATTTCACGCCTTTTTATCCCGTCGAGGTATTTCATTTCTGGAGGTAGCACCTTGACTGGCCTGTTGGCTCAGTTGGTAGTGACCCTGCCTTCTGAGTCGGAGGTCGCGGGTTCGATTCCCGCTCGGGGCCAACATTTGTGTGCGTGAACATGTCTGTTAGTGTCGTGTCTGGTCGTTTAATATTTATTCAAGTATGTTTATCAGTTGTTTAGTACCCATAGTACAGGCCCCGCCCAGTTTGGGACTAAATGACCGTGTGCGAATTGTGTCCCACAATTTATTATTTATTTATTACCTTTTCACCAGAAACGCAATAGGCGGTGAGCCCATCTTGCACCGGGTCTGTTTTACACATGCCTCAGAATTAATTCTGGGACCTGTAGGTTTCCTGACGATGTTTTCTAAATCTGTTGAACTTCAGGTCAAAAAAAGAACACTAATTATTTAATAAGTTCACTAAATAATGTGAAAATAAATTCTTTAAAAAAACACTTTATTCCTTTAAGATGTTTTTTTATGTGTAAAACTTATTTTTACCCTTTTCAGTGAACTTGTAACTACTACTATAATTAAGTCTATTTGACTTGAATATTATACTAATTCAGGGCCGCATTATGTATGGTATTTTGTAGTTCAAGTCCTAATATTACCATGCAACTACATTGTCCGAGACCTCTAAAAAGATGCTAAGGGCAGACCTTAAAGTATACAATCTTAAATACAGCACGGTATCTACCATGAATATGAAAAATGAGTTGATAAAATTCAAAGCTCAGTGGACCACGTAAAACGCAGCCAGCATTAAACCACGATTTATGGAACCGCCCACGCGTCCGGGAATAGAACCCCACACCCCTCTCTTGCGTCACAGCTGAGGCGGTGGAGTTGGGCAGTCTTTGTGAAGCGAAAATGATATACAGGGATCCGAAATTGAGGACCCTTTGGCGTCAATCGATTCGTGGAACTTATACGAGAAGGTTAAAACCTGGTTTAGGCGTAGGCGAACTATCTCTGGTTAAGTCTGATTTAATCTAGGACTTGTTCATTCTGGTTTTACCTCCCGAGTCGATAGTGCTGCAATGGTTTTTAATAAGAGAAGTTAAAAGCCTTAAAAAATATTTTGACTTAGGTTTGAATACTTGCATTTTCTTACAGTATTATAAAGAGAAAAGAAATGTACGTTCCTTGTAATGAATGGGCTCCAAAACTTCTACACCGATTTTAAAAATTCTTTCACCAATGGAAAGCTTACTTTTCTAGAACGCGGGTTAATATTAATAATAATAAATACGCTTTTATTACTAAAAATTATGTACAACCTATTTTAAATATATTTTTTAGCTTTCAGATATAAACATTTGGAATGCGCAGAAAACACTCACAAAAATGTCGTTTTAATAAATACATATTACAAAAAAAATATGAAAGTGATCTTTAGACTCTTCAAAGGTTATTTAATGACGCATCAGAATGCTGCATATTCTGAAAAGCAAATATCAAAGCTCACAATAGAGCCTTTTGAAAAGGAAAACAATCAAGGCAAGTTCAAACAGGTCCCATTCATGTACTGTCCCCCAGGGGGAAGGGGGACACGTAGACCCAAGACGGGGACGAAAATAGAACCTCATACCCCCATAGGGGTGCCATCGACCGTGAAATATCGATATTATTAGTCGTTATACCGTGTAGTTTGCTTCAGTTTATCGCAGTCTTGGGTACAACAAGTAATGGAAAAGGGGTTTCAAATCGGGAAGTAAACCGTAAAATTGTGTGACATTTCAGTATTTATGGGACTTCTTAAATCACCAAGTTAAAACCTATTAAAATTTTTTTTTAAACTGAACCCAACATTACTTAAATTATTTCCATAACTTCTTGAGACATTTACGCTTCATTCCTTTGACGCAACATAACTAGTCATAGCGCCATTATTGTATATCTTTTATTATGGAAAAAACGACATACAAATTTGTTTAGCTTAACCATTTTGGTTCCGTGTTTCGAAATTAGTTTAAATATGGCATGTAGATTTGACACAAAACAATATTCAAACTATTTCAAACAAGCTTAATTTTTAGGGATGTCGTGGTACTAAGGAAGTAATACTATCAATAGACACTTATCAGCTGATTTTAAAAGAGGGTAGTAGTTTAAAAAAACATGTTTTGTCAAAGTTTTTATGTCACAAAATGTATATCTGCTATCTCTTATAATGAATTTCTAGTTTTGTTGTTATTATATCTCCATTAATTATAGCTAATAAGCCTACTTATCGATCTTCACTATTGTTTCATAAAATAAAAATTTCAATAAATCACAGTCATAATTTGTTCTAAGAATATCTCTATTATTTTTCTTTGAAATATTTGGAGACAAAATTTCTTAAAATAAACTAGATAATTCTAATATCGATATCAATAAAATCGCAGCACTATCATTACATTTCTTCCACAAATGTCTGTTCGGAACGCTAATATTTCAACTACAGAGACCCTTTATCTGACAGCCGAGATCTTTAAATGATAGGCACTTTTATTAAAAGAGTCCAACCGGAGTCCCAACATTTCTCATATTTTTAACACGCTCAATTTATTATTTGAAACTAGCTGGCGCCCACTTTGCCCTCGTGGATCCTTTTTTTCCCTGTTCCCGTGGGAATTTCCCAATATTCCTTTCATACAAACCTTGTTCGGACATTTACGAACACGACAAAAAGAACTGCCAAATCGGTCGAGCGAGCCGATCTCTAGTTTTGCGCACATTTAGCTATCATTTTATTTAAATAGTACAAAAGTATTATAAATAAGTACATTTGGATTTCATCTCTCCGGGCGAAAAGCGGCAAATTTCGGCCCACGGCGCTAAACAAAGTTGGCGCTTTCCGCCTCCGTTGATAAGAAAAAAAGTATACAACCTCGGGAAGTAAATAAGAAAGCCTCAGATCACAGGTGATCTGAAGCGTTTTTTATTTTACTTCCCTAGGTGTGTTATCTATTTTATTCAATAGATTTGCTCAAAAAATGCATTCTGTATACTTAATTCGAAAGTAAAAAAATTACGCAATATACCACAGAACATGCAATAAAATAGGTACTCTCACCTGAGTACCTATTGCGACCTCCCGTTGTATAACGTCGTGCGTATCTTTTACTTTTTTTTATTTACATAATCGTCTGTGCATAGACACTAAACTAACCATCCATTGAACATAGTGCTACGTGTGCAAACTCAAATGTTATTCCTTTGACGTAAAGGTGTTTTCTTTTAGTAGGAAAATTCGCGACTTTCTGCGTCGTAATTTACGCAGGCCCCCTTCCCTTTTCGAGGGTGGTTTGGGGGGAGTGACGTCACTCGCGGTGTAAGTATGACGTCATATGACATGCATCTTTGGGTGGCGTGTGGGTTAGCAATTTCAATTGCTAGAAGGAATAGGTCAGTTAAATTATTAAATAATCATTCGTGTACAAATTATGTGTGCTTTATCCTCAATTTATGACGATGTATTTGACAGAGGTAGTTCATTTCTGTAAGTTTCAATTTCTCATCAATCTTATATGCAGTAGTATGACCCTACATTTGACAGTGGCATTCCTAAGAACCAATTATGGGGCTTGCGGGATTCCCCACGATTCTTATTTAATTCCAATAGGGTTGTCACTACTTTGTATTTAATATAGTCTTTCATTTTCCTAAATGAACGGGACTTATTATGTGAAATTCCGGGGAATCACTAGTCTACATCTACACTAATATTATAGAGATCAAAGATTTGTATGTTTGTAATGAATAAACTCAAAAACGAATGAACCGATTTTAAAAAATCTAACAGAAACAAACTAAAATTAACTGAAATTAAACAGTGCAGCGCGGTTTCACCCGCGTAGTTCCCGTTCCCGTGGGAATACGGGTATAAAGTACCTATAGTCTATGTTACTCAGGGATATTGTAGCGTTCCATTGGTGAAAGAATTTTTTATTGCGGTCCAGTTGTTTTTGAGTTTATTCGTCACAAACATAGAAAAATACAAACATGTCATCTTTATAATATAGTGTAGATAGCGTAGAAAAAACAAAAATAACTTCTGATATCTAGTCTCTGTTTCAAAAGGTTCCATTAAGGTCCCAATCCAAGTCAAGTTAGAAATAAATTAATTCTGGTTGACAGTTCGAAAGCGGCGCACCTTATGTCAATATTCATATTTTTCATAACAATTTCGTTGTGACAATAACCTGATTCATATACCGTTATCGAATTTCCAGCTAAACGGCGATAACTGTATCACTTATCACAAAACGCGATAAATATTCTAAATAGGTCGGCTATTTATATTTTTCCTCTTTCATGAAGCGAAATGTATTTGAATTTTGAATAAATGGGGTAGTACGCGGTTAGTTCTCGAGTTCTCTTTAATATAAAAAAAATGTAAAAAATAACAAAATAATGACAACGAAACCCTAAAAATGAGATGCTTTTCGCTGGTAAACGCCACTTTGCTATGGCTACACCGATTTAAGGCTCAATATTTGTAGAACAAAAAAAATTGCCCAAAATTTTAATTCAGGAATAGGAAACGAAATAAAACAAAATACAGAGAAGGAATAGGAAATAGGAATAGGAAGGAGAAACTGTTTTTTTGCAGGTACATTACACGTTTTTAAGAAATACCTGTATTTTTTACTATATTTATGACGTCACTAATACAGTGACAACAATCACCTCCAAAGCCGTTGGGCTTTTAATTTTTTTTCAAATTAAACCATTTAACATATATACTTACTGTATAAACTTACGTACTTACATAATAAAATTTACTTATCACTAGCTCAACGGTGAAGGAAAACATCATGAAACCCGCAGGTCCCAGAATTCATTCTGAGGCATGTGTAACAGCGGCTCACCACCTATCACGTTTAGGGGTCCAAAGAATATCTCGTGAAAAGTGGGTACATCCAGAAATGGAATACCTCTGCTTACCCTCTCGGGATTAAAGGCGTGAGTTTTTTTTTACTGTATTGTACGAAAGATTTGGATCTGTTATTCATGTATGCAATCAGTCCTAACATGAAATGTCTTAGGTTCCTATTTTCATTTCGATCGGAATTCGTTTGTTTGAGGCTTAGCGAGGCGTCGTTGAGATGGAATTGAGTATGAAAGCAATTTCGCTACGCAGATGTGTCCCCAAGATTGAGTATAGGCAATACGATCTTATCGTCTGACTGTCTGACCTATTCACGCATACCTTAACCACTAGACCTAAGAAATTGAAATTAGGAATGTAGATAGATATCAGTGATAGCCCAGTGGTTAAACATTCGTGACGCACGGGTTCGAATCCTGGTATGTATTTTTTTTTTAAAAAGCTTACGTACACATTTGATACATATCTCGACGGCGAAGAAAAGGAAACCCTCAGGTCCTAGAATTAATACTGAGACATGTGTAACAGACCCGGTCTCATTGGTTCGAGGTCCAAGAATACACTGGAAAAAAGTAGGTTCCACAAAGAATGCGACCTTTATCTAAGGCGTGGTCTCATTTTATTTCTTACTAGCGACCCGCCCCGGCTTCGCAAGGGTGCAATGCTAACACTAAAACCTTCCCCTTGAATCACTATCTATTAAAAAAAACGCATCAAAATCCGTTGCGTAGCTTTAAAGATTTAAGCATACATAGGGACATAGGGATATAGGGACAGAGAAAGCGACTTTGTTTTATACTATGTAGTGGTTCTTAGTTTAAAGGCGTAGAAGTAGAAGGTAAGAAAGGGTTTTTTTCGAAATTCCCACAGGCACAGTAAAAATGGTATACGGGCAAAGCCGCTGTGTTCCTGCTAGTATTTAATAAACAAGCCGTCTTTGCCCTTACCCCACTAGCGTTTATCCCGTGGGAACAACATTATACTCAGGGTAAACGTAACCTATATGCTATAAACATTTGCCATTATCTATATCCAACGCGTCACAGAATAAGCGCAATTCCTCATACACTCTAATTAGTATGTCAATATAAAAAAAAAATGATGTCTTCGTACTTTAGTTGTGTCTAACCAGTTTTCTTAAATATCGATTAATAATAGCACGATTTCCATAGAAAGCACTAAATTCAGCTACGATATTTTTTTTTTTAATTTAACACATAATAATAAAAATAGCTGAAATCGAATAAGTAGTCGATACTGAACAAACTAATTTCAGGAATTGCGCTTATTCTGTTACATATTGTATAAAATGATAAACTACCAACGCACAAACTAAACCATTGGGTCTAGACTTGAAATTTTGCACATAAATAGCTTATACAGTGTAGGCATCCACTAAGAAAGGATTTTGCAAAATTCGATCCCTAAGGTGGTGAAATAAACGTGCTCAAGCGAGGCTAAAGCTAGTCTGTAATAAAAATGGTAGGATACGCATTTGGGATACTCATCCCACTATTGATTGGTTTGACCAGTCATGTACCAGGGTCCTACGAGCCTACGGCCTACGAGTAGATAATTTTATTTTGTCTGAAAATTGTGGCTTGACGAGTTAAAAGTAACATTGTGAAAATCTACTTATAATAAATCTGACTGACAAACTACGTTCTCTCTAACCAGTAGCTCGCAGTATGAAATTTTGACCAGAATTTCCTTAGGATAAAACTAATGTAAATACTTAAAAACCATTTTAGACAATTCATACACTACAGCGCATTTATAGAGGATGAAAGTTTGTATGGGAAGTCATAATTTATCCGAATACACTCGGGCATACTGCCGAACATAAATTATGGAGAATAGTTTTAATTCGCAAAACAATTGTCGCAAAAACAAAAGCCATTTGTACAAATAATTAAAGTAAACAGAAAAGAACTGTGAGCCCAATTGGATGCTTACGAACAAATTCGTCATGAACCATTGTTAATTATTGTAGGTCGATTTGAAGCAAAAGGTTGATGACTTATTAAATTTAGCAAAGCAAACACAAAACCCTAAACTCTATTTTTGCCACAGACAAGACCAAAATAAAATGCAAATCCGAAATAGCTATCAAAAATCCGCACGCCACTATACCAACTAAAACGTAAACTAAAGCAACAGTTCCCCCCTTTCTCGTCCTCCATTGAGTGAAAAGCGTAGGCGTCCGCCCCAGTACACCCCTGGTTTCCCCCTCTCACTCGCTCTCCCTATAATCCGTATATCATCCTCCCTGTCCCTACCACCCAACTACCCACGCATCCATTGACGCCTACGCGCCCTCATTCAGTCGTTATTGCGTTCTAATAGGGATGCGCACTGAACGGTTAATCTAGAATGTATTTAAATCTGTTTTTTAATATCATAGTTAACCATTTTCAGCCCACTGCTGAGCTAAGGGTATTTCCTCATACATAGGAAAGGATGTGTAACTGTCAGAATTTTTCAAGTCATCCGACTGTGTCATGACATAACCATTTCAATTGTGCGTAAACAACCAAGGAATACCGGGACCAAAACAACGGTTTCGTGATAATAATGCCACTAGGCCATTGTGTTACACAGTAATTACAAACACAGAGCTACGCCTTTACTTTTTAATAATATATTAATATTATGCAATATTTACATATTTAATATTTAAACCTGCATGATATATTTACCATTTCAAAAAGCGACTTTGTTATTTTTTTAAACGGATTGACGTCATTACGCCATGAATAAAATATATAGTGTGATACAGCTGGTATTGTTGTTTTGACTGACAATTTCGGGCATTACGTCAGTAGGAAAATTAAGTATTTATTCAAAATAATTGTTTTTAATTAACTTTTTAAACGACATCATTGTTGAAACTTTAATTAAAATTCTGATAAAATCTATCGGGCCGTTTACTCATTGCAATTCTAGTCAAGTCGCGATCATTCTCCAACCTCCTACAAACCCTGAAAATTAATTAAACAATTTCCATATTTAGCGAGAATTAGATGAAATAACCCCAAATAAATTATACGGTATTTGGTACGTATTCAGGTATTGGACCACCGATCGGGGTCAAAATTTCAGACAACGTTGAAATCTCCAAATTTCATCTCCCAAATGATCCAATGAATTTTTGAATAGTTAAAATTATTGAGCTGGACAATTTAGTTAATTATAGACAGAATTATACTAATGGTATCTATAGAGGCATTTGATATAATCAATTATTCCCAGATTAATCGTAAATTCTACGAAATTCGACCGTCTATCCCTTTAGTTAGTCGCTTTTCTTTTTTTTAGGAGCGTTGACCGAGTTTTGGAAATAGTACCTATAAGATTGTTTAATGGTGTTTGTTGAGCCACAAAAATGGTTATTGTTAATAGGATATTTCACTGTATCGAAATTAGAGTAATCATTAATTCAAAAGTTTATATCCAAACACCTCTAAAATGTATTTCGATTGTCAATATGAAAATAAGACAATGAAAATATTTTTTAAAAGGGGAGAACTTTATTTATTTCTACAGAGTACAACAAATAACATTATAATGAACCTAAAACTAAAAACTTAAAATAATGTATAAATAAACCTAAAACTAAATACCTTAAGAATTAAGGTATTTAGTTTTAGGTTTAAGTTTAAATAAAGGTAAGTATTTAGTTTTTTAAAAGAAGTGTTGAAATTCAGGACTAAAAATGTTGACGTCACAAAGTTAGTACTCAGTTTCCATAGTAAATTTTCGTTTGACAGCTTTTAACTAACGTATAACTCATTTGAATAGGCAGTAAAATAACTTATTATTTTATGAAAATTGGAAATAAAAATGCGTTACTTAATTAAGCAGCGTAATAACGCTTTATGAGCAGAACGATGTCACACTCGCTTTAGTGACGTCTTATGGAAGTCATTAAATGTCAAATCACTAAGGAACAAGAGTCAAAGTTGACTTAATTTTTTCGGGGTTTTTTAAACAAATTATGCATATTTTTAAATTTAGATTCATGCAAAACATTTCAATAACTCGTAATCTATGCGGATATCCTAATATTATAATAAACGCGAAAGTTTGTGATGACGGATGTATGTTTGTTACTCTTTCACAGAATTATTGCTGAACGGATTTTGATGGAAGTTTACAGAAATATAGTTTAAACATCAGAATAACATTGGCTACTTATCCCGGAACGTAAACGAAGTCGCGGTCACTAACTAGTAATCTATTTCATAACCGACGAAAAACGAGGAGGTTCTCAAGTCGATTCGTATATTTATTTTTTAAGCATAACTTTTTACGGAGTATGATTTGGATGTTTATTTTTATTGGATAGGATATACCTCTAAGTTATCTCCATTGAAACTATGAAAAAAAACCGTCGCTTTTCATTTTGTATTTTCGTCTTTTTTTTGTGTTTTATTGTAGTTATTATTGTAGTATTGTAGCCGGAGGCCCCAACGCCCCCCCCCTCCTCTCCCCTCTACCCCTACTCCCACCTCAAAGGCCGGCAACGCAGTTGTGCCTCTTGAGCCGCAGGTGTCCATGGGCGACGGTAGTCACTTACCATCAGGTGACCCGTCTGCTCGTTTGCCCCTTTCTCTTATAAAAAAAAAGTTATTAATCTATTAAAAGCCTATTGAGGTTATAGGGGGCGACAACCTAAATCCGGCCCTGTTTGACGTTGTTATTATGTAAATGTTCAGTAACGACCGGCTAGATGGGCGACTCGTTAGCGCCCGTATTTGGGATTAGAATCGACTTCAAAGTAAACCCGGTTCGGGCTTGGCTACACGGCTACCTTTGCCCTTTATTTGAGTGATGGCTTAAGAGTTGTCAGATGAGGGTTGCTTTGAATATGGAATAACGTAACAGAGCTTTTATGTTATGTATTGAAGAAAGGTGCTACCCTCTTTTTATTTCTATTGATTGATACTTATTATTCAACAATAAATATTTATAGATAAACTCACGTTCAGTTTTTAGGTGTACTTATATAAGTTTAGGGGTCCAAAGAATATACCGGAGAAATATGGGTATTTCAAGAAATCTCGTGTTGCAAGTGTCCATGGGCGGCGGTGGTCACTTACCATTAGATGACCCGTCTGCTCATTTGCCCCCTATACCATAAAATAAAAATGGGATACCTTTGCCGGGTACGCAGAGGTATTCCATTCCTAACTAAGGGTTAACAGCCGTGAGATTCTCTATTAATTATTTTTACAACGTTATACCTTTAATGTTTGGTCTTATGGTGCTTTTACTATATATATATAAATATATATAAATAAATATATAAATATAATCTCACGCCTTTTTATCCCCGAGGGGGTAGGCAGAGGTATTCCATTACTGGATATACCCACATTTCACGATTGCTTTTACTATGTGTACCAATAAACCAAGATGAGAACAATTCCTAGACTTACTAGTTGAGCTATGAACAGTAAATAAAACAAACTCTATTACACTTAAACAGGAACAAAAAGTCGTAACTAACACCATTCATAAGTTACAACCGAACAAAACCAGCCCCTTTCCAAACTACTAACAGTCAAACTCGTCAGCAATCGATAACCGACTGCACCCACACGGAAGCACGGCATTGCACTGACCTTGACCTTTCACCTTGACCTCTGCAAAAGCCCACGCGACCCAAAATACCAAAGGTCGACCCACCTCCCGCTCTCCAACAGTTCTTACCGAAATTCGTACCACCACGTACATCACTGCACCTGCTTTTGAACAACGGTTATAAATTAGTGTACAAGGAGCAATGGATGTTATACACTGCGATAGTTGGGGATATTCTGTATTATTCCGGTAGGAGTTAGGGGGTCGCCCTCCCTTACGGATTGTGTAAGCGTTTCGAGTCTAGAGTAGTCTGGTAAATATAAGGCTTGACAATCAATTTGAACTTTATTCCCTGGTTGAAAAGGTGTATATTGAAATGACGGATGTTTCGCCATCTACAAGATTTTCAGGTGTTTATTATATTATCTATGTTCAGTACAATGATGGTTTAGGGATGAAATACATACGTAGGTACATGTTCTCAGGCTTTTTTCTCGTCGAAGTGCGAATTTGGTAGATCTTTCGACTGCAACCACATCCAACAAACGACTCAGCTCATTCACACATCAATTCTCGACGGTTTCGAATACTTTTTATCATGCTTTTCTTGAGTACATTGCCGATTTGGTCGATAGGTATGACTAAGTTGCTCTCTTTAGATTTGCTCATAAAGATTATTTATTTGATCTGATACAGACATTTATTACAGAACAAAAAAGTTTTAGCATTATCTTCTTATGAGCCTTTTACTCAAAATTCATTTTCTATACACACAATAGGTAGGGATATCTATAAAATAAATACATAAAAGCCTTAGCACTTAGCTGATATAATAGTAGATTATACAACAAGGGAATAAAGCACTGTTTTATGTCACGGGCGCGACATTGAATCCTGAACGTAATGAAGGACTCCCAGATTTACTCCCGAGCGCAGCGAGGGAGTTATGATTTAATTCCCGAGCGAAGCGAGGGAATTAAGACTGAGTCCTGAGTTTAGTGAGGGATTTAAGCGCCCAAGACAAAAACAGTTTTTATTCCCGAGTTATATACTCTACTTTTCTCACCTTATGCGAGACAATAAAATGCAATTGCATGGTAGTAGATTATTGACAATGCCTATGGCATCTAGTATAATAGACTCTGAAGTCAAAGTACTTTCATCACTCGACATTTTCGATATTCTTTTTGAAATGTTAAAGCTATAAAATGGATACAGCAACTTGTTTCTGCCGGCGCGGCGTGACCTAGGAACTTGATTTAACAATTGAAGATCGTGCGAATCTCGGCTTCGGTTTTCGAAAATCGAGTTGGCCACGACTGCACCACATTTTGCTTAACGAAATTAGACTTTATCGTCATAGCAATAAGGATTATGAAAAGTGAAAATTACATTATTGACCTAGGGTTATAATGAAATTCCATACAACATTATAACCCGGTTAAAGCCAAGGAATATAATGTCTTGCTTTCGGTGACGTTTATATGATACATAATCCGGCTTTGTCGAGCATGTGGTGTGAAAATGCTTTTATTAACCTGACAATTAATTTAATCGCCCAAAACTGACTATATTTTTCTTTATAAAAATATATGTATATTCTTATTAAATAATATGTTAAATAATAAATGTCAAAACTAAAACTCGAAAAAAAAAATCTATGAAGAATCGAATTTGTTTTTTGCATTTTGACCGTTATTTTTTACGCTATTTAATTTCAGAGATGGGCACAAATTGAACTTTTTCCAATTACCGCTACCCACACACTCGCCGGTGTAAGGGCGAACTTCGTAGAAATCAAATTGCCGCTAAAAAAGTTGAGTGAACCAATTTTATTGAATCGTTTTCCGAGCTATAGAATAGCTAGTCAATGGTCGCACATTTTGGGAAACCGGTTTTTCTGTGAAAACTTCTAAGTCGACCGAAAATTATTAGTCCAGTCTCGGAGCATATTCAATAGAGTTTAAAATACCTCTATTACGTGTTACGTACGTCACGTTGGATGTCTTCAAGTTCGTAAAACCGTTAAGGGTATTTTCTCATGAAGTCATTAGACACCACGTACCTATCTATGGATGGTGTTAAACTGACCACTTTTGAGAATTTTTAGAAAGAAGAAGAAAGTCAAAAAGCATTTATTTTCTGCAGGTACTAAAGGTACACTTAGAAATGACAATAGTCTAATAACAAGGCACTCTAAACCCGTCCATGAAGATTGGCTAAATGTAAACATCAGCAGCCCATCTCCGCCGATGAGTTGCTGGTTCCAAATGCAGTAAACCGAGAAGAACCAGCAAGAATCTCAAGGGCAGCTCTTTTTAATCTCATGTATTAGACATGGCTCCGGCAAAACCGGGATCAACGGTTTAACGTCTATTCCAAAATACGGAGGCGCTCGTGATATAGTTCCGCTAGATGGTCTATTCACCGCTGATCGCGACCAATTTTGCCTCACCAATGTGATAAAATAAATACACTGGTATAGCAGGGCTACAACCGCCTCTCTCTCTAACTCTTAACGTCAAGTTAATAATAAATTACTACATAGTATAAAACAAAGTCGCTTTCTCTGTCCCTATATTCCTACGTCCCTATGTATGCTTAAATCTTTAAAACCACGCAACGGATTTTGATGCGGTTTTTTTTTAATAGATAGAGTGATTCAAGAGAAAGGTTTTAGTATAAGCATTGCACCCGTGCGAAGTCGGGGCGGGTCGCTAGTAATAATATATAATAGCAAGCGTTCAGAATATTCCCGTAACCCTTTCCTGTTAATATCGGACCTCTTAGCTCAGTTGATAGTGACGGAGGTCGCGAGTTCGATCCCCGCTCGGGGCCAACATTTGTGTGCATGAACATGTCTGTTGACTTCGTTTCTGGGTGTTTAATATTTATTTAAGTATATTTATCAGTTGTTTAGTACAAATAGTACAGGCTAGCAGCAGCAGGCTTCTTCTAGACTGAATACATAAAATAAAAATAATCTCACGCCTTTCATCCCCGAGGGGGTAGGCAGAGGTATTCCATTACTGGATATACCCACATTTCACGAGATACATTGGACCCCTAAACGTGATCGGTGGTGAGCGTGATAGGGTCTATTTAGACATGTCTCAGAATTAATTCTGAGACCTTCGGGTTTCCTCACGATGTTTTCCTTCACCGTCGAGCTAGTGATAAATAATTAAAAAAAAATAGTACAAAATATTTTCCGCATGAAATATGCACTGAATAGCAGTTTAAAAAGTCCCCGTATTTCTCCACTGAAATTAATTCCGGTCTCCGGACTTCAGGTAATTGCTCCGTAATTACATGATTAAGCTTCCCTTGGAATCTCGAAAAATACGAGTAATATTCCATCGTAAGCGAAATATTTCAGTCATTCAAAGTTATAAATATTGAGTTAATTAAAAATTCGACGGAGAAGATTAAAATGATTTGGAAGCTTAAAATAAATTTACATACTACTCCTTGCGGTGATGATATATCAGCATATAAATATATGTTCTGCTATATGCATGAACTGGTGAACGTACTCTGTTACCTCATCTATAACTTTGCCGTAAGTAGTTCGACATTTTACGGAAGTAATACTGGATATATACTTTCAGCGACACACCCCAAGACCTAGGTATATTCTATAACTAGCGGCATTCCCGTTCCCATGGGAATTTCGCTAAATCCGTTTAATATAAAATATGTCCTGACAACCTCGAACACAAGAAAAGACAATGTGACAAATCAATTAAGCAATACATTTTTATGGAAATAAATAAAAGACAATAATGGAAATAGTGTAGAGGTGCCTGGCCGATAATTTAGGTACAGCCGGCATTACAATATGCATCTAATTGTAAAAAAATAAGATTAAATACCTACCTACCTACGCTGTCCGATGCTACAGTTGCTACACTGATATATTCCATGCAAATTATCACACAGGAAACCGGTCGTCATAGTCTAAAATCACTTGCGCTATTTTTAAAACGACTTCAAAAGAAGGAGGTTATATGTCCGCGGATAACAATATTGATGATTCTTTTTTATTGAAAAGGTGATGGGATACCTTTCCGTGGTACCATGATAAGGAAACCAGGATCTGATGATGGCATCCCAGAGAAATCGAGCGGAACCTTAGAAAATCGTAGTGGTTAGTGCTTTTTAACTTTTTTGAGTTTCCTGTTTGAAGTCGTTTTTCTTTGTAAATTTTTTTTTGCGTGTTATGAGAGCAATAAATAATAATAAGTTTATATAACGTTCAGTGAACGCAGAATATAAGCAGATCTATTTTTAGACAAACAATTAGGGTCTGATAGTGGCGTTTTAATGCGGGTAGTTACGCAAATACGCGATCGTTTAGCGTTTTGAGTCTGACAAGGACGATCTCTTGTTATTGTAATGAAGGGATCAAAAGTGGCTCCCAATGGTTCGTGTAAAACTACACACGGTGCTTCTCGCCGTTCTGCTACTAGAACTTGGCTTTGACACGCTACCGCGTGTCTAGATTAAAGATGAAAAAATTAAAACATGTCTTTTTACACTTACAAGTGCCTACTAGAAGACACTCTAATGCCCAGTTTCAGACTACGATACAATAGGTACTGAGTCTACTGACAGAGTCAAAATCGGTTGGACATGAATTTATACCCTTCACATGTAACTTAGTCGTAGTCAAAATAATTCGTAAAATAAGAGGGCTTTTGGTCCCAGTGGTTCAGTCGCCATCTTAGTGTTCGTGTTGTATACGGAGGGCTATGTTGACGACTGGCCACATGCTTATTTAAATTTAGAATTGGTTTATTTTATATATATATATATATATATATATATATATATATATATATATATATATATATATATATATATATATGTTTAGTTTGTCAGTTGTGTTGTCATTAAATTGCAGTACGGAAAAAATAATTTCGAGTATAATGTTTGGATCTCGTTGTGTCTACCCACAATGGGAGTCGTTGAGCTATGTCAGAAACCCTTAAATGGTTTGAACAATTCTGGCAGATGGCCAGTAGCCTAACACGGTGGGGGATAACTTATTGCCCATACTTCCTCATGTGTGAGGAAATACCCTTAGCTCAGCAGTGGGCTGTGAGTGTCTTTTACCGATGGAAAGCTTACTTTTTAGGGCGTAATATGGGATATAGTTTTCCCACGGGAACGGGACTCGCGCGAGTAAAATTGAGAGGGAATAATCCGTCAATAACGATTTCAAAATAGCTGTCCGTTGTACAAACTTTATACGTGGACTTTTACCTTAATTGACAATAACCGTAGTCTGGATCACGTCGTGTAAATTTAAACTTAACGAAGCTACCCTTATAAGTGAATTAATAATGTAAATTAATAAGCTCGGTGAAGGCCTACCGGAGCCAGTGCCTCGTCCTTCTTGGAGCAATTTGGTCTTTCAAAACTGATTAATTATAGATTGACTGAGACAACTTCGTAGAACTAAGAAACTGCCCGCTTTTATATTTTATGTAATCTCTTGGAAAAATGTAATCTTGATTTCTGTAGGGACGTTTCCGAGTGTTTATAGGAATTCTTTTTGAAAGTTTGATTTGTTGGTTTGGGCTTTGACGAGAGTTTTGTCAAGTAGGTATAGACTTAGAGGGAGGGTATTTAATAAAAAGCGACCAAGCGTGAGTCGGAATTCAATGTGGGACGAAACAAGAATTTTCTGGAATGTGGGACTAAAGATTGGGACGAATATGGAATAAATCGTTTCGAACCCCACGTTTTAAGGATTACATTTTTGAAAATAAATTAAACATGATGAAAATCGGTGAGGCTCGGGTTCGAGTCCTGGCATGTACCATTGAGTTTTTCAAAACTTACGTAGATATTTATCACTAGATCGACGGTGAGGGAAAGCATCGTGAGGAAACTCGTAGGTCCCAGAATTAATTCTGAGACATGTGTAAATAGACCCGGTCTGGCGATAGACTCACCCCTATCATTATCATATCATATCACTCATTTAGGGGTCAAAAGAATATCTCGTGAAAAGTGGGTATATCCAGAAATAGAATACCTCTGCCTACCCCCTCGGGGATATAAGGCATGAGATTATTATTATTATTATTTTTGAAAATAAAGGTTAGACAACATAGGATTATATGACCCAAACACTAAAAAAATATTCCATGTAAACGTCAATTACAATCTTTCAGATTCATCCATCCCAAAGCGATTAGACCGCCCATTTGTATTTTAATTAATGTTTATATCCATACTTCTTGTTTTTGGTGTAGGTACAACAAATAAAGAGTTATGTTATTATATTGGACTCGATTCTGCATTACAGCGACTAAACTTATTTTAGTTTTTTTTATGATAAAAAATGGGGCAAAGGAGCAGACGGGTCACCTGAAGTTTAGTCCTGTCATTTTCTTTCTCCTATAAAAGAAAAGAGACGAGAGATATTTAGTCCTGTCAAATTAAAATTAGTCTTCTCATGTATGGCGTGTTTAGCAATTTTAGCGAAGATGTAACAAGGTCATGGATAAAAGTGACAGATAAGCACGTTCATAGTTAAAATTAGTAGGTTTTTAGATGTTTGACATT
This sequence comes from Ethmia dodecea, assembly GCA_963855545.1. NCBI lineage: Eukaryota > Metazoa > Arthropoda > Insecta > Lepidoptera > Depressariidae > Ethmia > Ethmia dodecea. The sequence continues at coordinate 1,554,960 of OY979444.1, forward strand.
AACTCTTCATTCTATGGCTTGTTTCTGTCCTTTTTCTTTAGTATTCTATGGAGAAGGATAGGCTAACTTAAAATTAGGAATTTTAGGTGGTCAGCCAGAATCGAGTCTATTATTAGACTAAACTAGTTTATGTTTAGTCGCTATAAAGCAGAATCGAACCCAATGTCCAATTATAGTTGCTGTATAAATATGACTGCACATCGTTAACTTTATTATAGTTATTGTTTCCATACGTCAAACACGAATCAGTTTCAATGATCTATCATGATTGTTCTCGGTATATTCTTGTTGTTACCCTGTTACCTTAAGGAAAACCAGCTATATTTTTTACGACTCACCTATATGGAAAACATCAACTGTTTAGCTCAGTTCGTTATAAGTAAATATAGAGAAAGTGACGTGTGTTTCAACAATAAATTGTGTTTTATAACAAACAACTCTAAAAAAAAAACAATTCCTCAATTGCTACTCGTTTGATTTTTAATCAAATCAAATCAAAATTCATTTATTTCAGTAGGTATACAAAATACACTTTGAAACGTCAATAACAAGCCACACTAAACTCGTCCATGAAGATTGGCTAAATGTAAACAGCAACCCATCTCCACCGACGAGTTGCTGGTTCCAAATGCAGTACCTACCCCGAGAAGAGCCAGCAACAAACTCAAGGGCAGCTCTTTTGACGCGTGCCATACATACAAAAGCTTGTTTTTACGGTTCCGTACCCAAAGGGTAAAACGGGACCCTATTACTAAGACTCCAATGTCCGTCTGTCTGTCTGTACGTCTGTCACTAGGCTGTATCTCATGAACCGTGATAGTTAGACAGTTCTGTTGCCTCTATAACAACAAACATGATTTTTTTGCGGTTTTTTATAGAATCTATCTACTACTAGAATCTATTTACTAGAACTTGGCCAGGTAACTTTTTATTTATTTTTTTATTTTATTTTTTACTAGCTTTTACCAGCGGCTTCGCTCGCGCACATTTATTTCACCCCCCTAGGGGATTAATTTTGCTAAATCCTTTATTAGTGGATGCCTACACTGTATGTATAAGCTATCTATGTGCAAAATTTCAAGTCTCTAGACCCAGCGGTTTAGGCTCACCAATATCTATATCACCAATCAGTCAGTTTATCAATTTATATAATTATATAGATCGTGTTCTTTATTTAAAGCGTACTTATATAATATCAACAACTTTTTATATAGATTATTTGGCACTATGCATTCAGCTTCAGCATCTGATACTTGGCTGGAGAAGTTAGTATTAAGTAGTACTCTGTGCCATTTTATAATGTGCATAATGTTATCACTAATAATATTATAAATTTGAAAGTAAACGCTGTACCTTTCACGGCTAAACTGCTGAACCGACCTTGACGAAATTTTGCAAGAAGGTAACGTGTATCATGAAGATGGATATAGGTCATAGGCTAATGTTAATCTCGTAAAGCGTTATTTCAAATCTACACTTCTTCACTAATATTTTATAGAGGAAAGATTTGTATTCTTGTATTTTTGTATGTGTTTGACGAATAAATTCAAAAACTACTGGACCGACTTAAAAAAATATTTCACCAATGGAAAGCTACAGTATCCCTGAGTAACTTAGGCTATATTTTATTTTCATATTCCCATGGGAACGGGAACAACGCGGTTGAAACCGCGCCGAACCGCTTATCTAAACATACTCGTATTATAAAACTCTAACGGGCCACGTGTCAGTAAATGAAATATTTTTTGAAAATTTCAGCGGTAGTGTATATAGTTATCGATCTAGATACCAAAACATCAATTTTTGAATTTTTGTCTGTCTGTCTGTCCGTCACTCTAAAACTACTGGACGGATGTTGATGAAATTTTGTGTGAATGGAAACTGCGTAACTGGGTCAACATCAAGACAACAGAAAATGCCTCATTCCTAAGGGAAAATTAAAAAACTGGGTAAGAAGATAAATACGAGTAACTACGTACTACTCTGAAACGAACTTGAAACAATATATAATATAGAATACATTTGTGTACTAACTTTTGTAATTAACCTTTATCCTTGAAGTGATTGGAGGTATTTTATTTCTGGAGCCTGACAGGCGGTTAGTCGGAAAACTGTAGGAATGCTGCTTAAGGCTGATTCATGTTACAACGGGACAGGCCCCGTCCGGGCCCGGGCGTGCCTCGTCCGAGGAACGGTCAAATATTTTTTGTAAGAAGCGCTGGCCCGGACGTGCCCAGTCCGGGCCCGGACGGGCCCTGTTGGATTATTAAAGAAATTAAAGTAGATTTGAGATGAAAGCAGATTGTTTTAATTTCACGAATACGATACACATCCGGCACGGAAGCCATCAGAGAAGAGAGAGACAGAACATTTGTCTCGTTCTAATTTTACTATTGACAGGTGACAGAAAATTGACATTGACTTAATGAGTTACGTTTATAAACCTATCTCCAACACTAGGCCTTAAACTAACACATTATGTATCAAAAAAAAAATAAACAAACAATGCCTATGTAGAAAATATTAAGTACCCATAAATATCTAGGCCTTAAAAATGAACACAAATAATGTAAACTTATAACAATACACCATACTTAGGTTATACTATACTTTTAACAACTGAGACACAAATTTCAAATGTTTTTCTTTTGTCAAAGACTTGGTCAACACATCGGCTAACATTTCATCAGTAGAAACATAACTTAACTGAACAATTTCTGTACTTACTAAGTCTCTAACAAAATGGTATCTTATATCTATATGTTTTGTTCTGGAATGAGATACAGAATTATAACAAAGTTTTTGGGCTGACTGATTGTCATTGTACAGATTTATTTTACAAACAATACCAGTGCATTCACGAATAAAAGTTTGCAAAAACAATGCTTCCTTACATGAGTCAGAGATCGCCATGTACTCGGCCTCAGTACTTGAGAGTGCTACAGTGCGCTGCTTACGACTTTCCCAAGAAATTATAGAGTTACCAAGACGGAACACATACCCAGTATATGATCTGCGATTGAGTTGATCTCCACCCCAATCCGCGTCTGTAAAACCTGTAATGTCAAAATTACCTTTTTCAAAAACAAGACAGTAATTTATGGTACCTTGTAAATAACGAAGGACCCTCTTTGCAGCCTTCCAGTGACTTTCACCATAGCAATCATTAAATTGACTCAAATAGCTCACACTGTGTGCTATATCAGGTCTGGAACATACAGCCAAATACATAAGGTATCCAATAAGACTTCTATAGTCATGTTTACAATCTGAATTTTCTTCCTTTAATAATTTCAGACCAACTTCCATAGGAGTCTTCATCGGTTTACAATCTGACATGCTGAATTTTTCTAACATCCGTTTGATGTAGCTTGATTGATCCAATGTGATTCCAGTCTCCATTCGGGCAATTCTCATACCTAAAATATGATTGGTTTGACCCAAATCTTTCATCTTAAATTCACTCATAAGTTTCTTCTTTATAATATCTTTCTTCTGAGACAATTTTGATGAAAACAGGATTATGTCATCAACATACAATGCAATTATCATGATTTCACCATCATGGTTGTAATTGTAAACACAAGGCTCTGAAGATAACCGTTTGAATTGCAATTTATTGGTTAAAACTTCATTTATTATTTCATACCAGGCTTTTGCCGCCTGTTTTAGGCCATAAATTGCTTTATCAAGCCTATAAACTTTCTTTTCATTGTTTTCATTTACAAATCCTTCCGGCTGTTCCATGTAAACAGTCTCTGTTAAATTCCCGTTTAAAAATGCAGTCTTCACGTCCATATGTTCAATGGTCATGTTATACTGAGCAGCCAGGGCTAGCAATATTCTTATGGTTGAATATCTCACTACAGGTGCAAATGTTTCATGATAATCTATTCCATATCTTTGGGTATAGCCCTTTGCAACTAGGCGTGCTTTGTATTTGAGCAGTTCATCGTTCAACCCTCTCTTTTTGGAAAAAACCCACTTGCATTTTATTGGCTTATGGCCTTCTGGCAAATCCACTAAAGTCCAACATTTATTAGTGATAAAGGAGTTATACTCATCTCTTATGGCTTCTTTCCATTGTTTGGCTTCATCACTCTCCAATGCCTCCTGCACCGTACTCGGAATGTCCTCCTCGTTCATGATCCCTGCTAGCCCGGCAAACTCCAAGTCCTCGCTATTAGCGTCTTCAAAGGATGTCAGGTTGGAATCTTCAGAGTCCATGCTCGATTCTCCTGGAATATAAGTACAATCCGCCGGATCATCTGTGCTTTCACTATCCACCGAGTCAGTCAAACTAAATATTGTTTCTCTGCGGGGATTCCTAGTGTCATCAGACTGCAGGTTTTCATCTATTGATGAATCTGACTCTGGTGAGGATTGTTCCTCGCCATGCTCATTAGATGAGCTGCCTAGCAAAAATGAAATATTTTGCCTCTCTTTATCATCATGTGACACCTTCTTATACATAAAATCATTTTCAAAGAAAGTCACATGCTTTGCTTTGACACATTTTTTCGGAAATGCTGGATCTATTAGTCTGTAGCCTTTGGTATCATCACAATACCCCACAAATATAAACTTTTTGCTTCTTGTATCAAGCTTTCGACAATTTTCAACTAATGCATACGCTGTGCAACCAAAAACACGTAAATGACTTACATCAACTTTTCTTGTAGTCCACACTTCTTCCGGAGTGGCTCCCCTCACTGCTTTTGTAGGTGAACAGTTTTTCAGGTAAACAGCCGTGTTAGCAGCTTCAGCCCAAAACTGTTTATTGAGACCAGCATCCTCCAGCATGCACCGAGCTTTCTCCATAATAGTCCGGTGAGCTCGTTCCGCCACACCATTTTGTTGACTACAATGTGGCACTGTCGTTTGATGTCTTATTCCACAGTTTTCCATGTACTCCTGGAAAGCACAATTAATATATTCTCCACCATTGTCACTTCTCAATACTTTTATTTTTCTTTCAGTTTCATTCTCTACAAGAGCTTTAAATAATTTAAATTTTTGAAATACTTCACTTTTGTTTCTCATAAAATAAATAAATGTCTTCCTAGAGAAATCATCCACAAAAATGACAAAATATCGCGCACCATTGTAGGATGGTGTTTGCAGAGGACCACACACATCAGTGTGTACCAGGCCTAATAATTCTGTTGACCTACTTTGACTTTTCTTAGGAAAAGGTAATTTTGTTTGTTTTCCTAATACACATGCAACACAGGGATTGAATATAGTTGATTCAAAATTCATACCTGTTGATAACCCATTCTTCATGAGATTCATGCTTCTTGAGTTGAGGTGACCCAGTCGCTTATGCCAGACATCTCGTGATACCTTGCCTCCCGCTGATACCAGTGCAGCCTGCTCACCTTCTTGTGAAGACTCACCTTCTATAGGACCCTCACTATCCGAGTTCATGGCAATCTCCGACCTAACCTCACAACTCATGACTTGTTCTACTGTATCTAACTGCTAAATACCGTTGTGACAAGTACCCATGGGCGTGCGGTCCATAGATGCTGATAAGCGCCGCATGCCCTGGGTATTTTTTCCAAAATACATGCAATATAATCAGTACTTTACTATTCTTAACAATTCGCAAATCTACTAATAACGCCACCTTTTGTTTCTAAATCAAACTATTTTTGCTTCCTACTAGCCCCGTAGCGCCGCCACTAAATAGCCATATACGGTTTGCGGCGTAAGCGGGTACTACACCAGCCTACTTTATCTCTATTCCTACACGCAAATATTAGACGTCAGTGTGGAAATGTTTCGGAGTGTGCGTGAAATTTTGTATGGGAAATAAGCTCCGCTTTTTCTCAGCCAACCCGATTAGAGGAGTACGGCATAATACGCATCTCTATGTAACGAAAGAGACAGCAGCCCACAGTCGGGTGACTTCGGCGACGTTCGTTAGTTGACGAAGTTCTTTCATTTCGAATAGACCGGAAGTCTAGAATGGGTTATCAATTCATTATGTATTTAATTGTTTATAAGCAGATTAATAATAAATAAACAACTATCTCTATTTCAAAATAACATTTTTCTAATACAATATTTATTCATTTACACTAAGTGCATTTTTACAGTATTGCTTGTTTGTTTTTTCAATAAAAAGCGTTTTGTCATTTCCTGTCTTCCTGGTTATTGGTCTGTGCTGTCTTCGGGGCATTGCACTTAGTTTTTTACCATATTGTTTTTGTTTTGATACAAGTTACGAAATAGTTTGATGAAATACTTTTTTATATATTGTGAATTCTTTACGAACGAAAGTGAAATAATGGAAAGTTTACGTTGTGATACGTGTAGTGATAGTTTGTGTGCAAAGATTTAAAAACTAACCAGTTTTCTTTAGTGCAACCAGGATTAGGTACAAATTCGATTGAAATTGCACTAGGAATGCAAAAACGGAGGTCACTTCGAATATCCATTATCTGACTTGTTTATGAATATCAATCATTTACTGAGATGTTTGATGTGGCTGCCCAAATAATTTCGCTTTCTGCATTCTGTGTGAGCATAGGTACTTGGAAATAATTACAGTAGGAAAGGTACAGTAGGTACCTACACTACAGTACAGTACACTACACTGCAAGGAAACCTCGATGTAATTACCTGTTAGCTGTATGGTAAGGTCTCATAAATAATTTTAGTTACGATTTATTAAAACTACCTTTATATAAACATCTGGGTAACACCGCCTGGCGGCGTGCTGGTGTTGCATAGGTATTCTAGCAAATCAAATTCTAATAGCATGACCGGTACTATCAACCAGTGCACGCCCCTGCAAGTACCTGTGGCTATAATTTCACTGCCATCATATATTTTACAACCCTCAGGTTTGAAAATAACATTGTAACCTTTTCTATTTAGTTCACTTACGGACAGTAAATTAGCAGAAAGTTTTGGAATAAAATGGACATTACTTATTGTCTTTTTACCATTTCGTAAATTGACTTGCACTTTACCATGTCCACCAGTCATCACTTTGTCCCCATTAGCAACGTTCACTTGCAACGGCTCTGAACACTGAAAGTCAAACATCAAATGTTTACTATTGCACATATGATTTGTCGCACCTGAGTCTATATACCAGACATCATTCCGCACATTCACGGATAATGCCGTCAACAATGACTTTTCCTTGGATGCAGGGGAATTCTTGGTGTCACTCTCCTGGTTCTTTGGACAATCCCTTTTCATATGACCAGCCTTCTTACACCTAAAACACTTGAACATCTTCTTTGCCGCCAAAGCATTCATATCCGAGTGTTCAGATTTCTCATCTCTACGCTGCTGTTCCTGCAACAGCTTCGTTTTGACGACTTCACTGGTAAGGGCCGCGTTTGAATTTTCCAGGGCCATGATGAGCGGATCGTAGTCAGTAGTCAGACCACTTAACATGATGACTGCCAAAAATTCATCTTCAAGTTTGGAACCGATGTCATCTAACTGCTGCCCAAGCTCCGTAATTCGTGATAGGTAGCTTTGCATGCTTTCTGCTTCACTCAATTTCACACCAAACAATGATCTCAGCAATCCCAGCCGCCGACAAAGTCCTTTGTCCTCATATGCACGCTGCAAACTGGTCCACGCTTGATATGGTGTCTTCGCATTACGTACATGTGTCAAGGCTGACGGTCCAACAGACAGGCAAATCTTAGCTAAAGCCTTCTGTTTCTTCTTTTCGTCCTTGCAAGCTTCTGCGGATTCAGCTGATTCTATGCACTCGTACAGGTCCTCATGCATCAGAACCATCTTCATCATGAATTTCCAGTGATTGTAATCTTCCATTCCCTTTAGTTTGTCCACGGGAATACCGATGGAAATACCCGATGTAGCCATTGCGAATTGTGTGAGTTGGCACCGGCCGGTATCGTAGGTTAGTTAAATTTAAAGATATAATAAAGCGTATTTTCTCGAAATAACTACGTTGCAGGGTGCCAAATGCGTCCCTGGGCCCATAACCTGTTGGATTATTAAAGAAATTAAAGTAGATTTGAGATGAAAGCAGATTGTTTTAATTTCACGAATACGATACACATCCGGCACGGAAGCCATCAGAGAAGAGAGAGACAGAACATTTGTCTCGTTCTAATTTTACTATTGACAGGTGACAGACAATTGACATTGACTTAATGAGTTACGTTTATAAACCTATCTCCAACAGGCCCCGTCCTCGCCAAATGTCGAGGCGTGTTGTAGGATGGTTCGCCCCGGACGGGGTACGTCCGAGCCCGGACGGGCCCCGTCCCGTTGTAATATGAATCAGCCTTTATGCTGCGACATTATGCTTTTGTTATGTAGGTACTGTAATTAAAAAATATCTTTGTTGAGAAGATTGACAACCCTAGAATTAAAGCTTAGTCTAGAAGCATCTATAGTTAATTAACTATCATTCTAATTGTTACAGGTATGTTGGGAGATCGAAGATAACTCAATTTAGTTCTCTCGCTAACGAACCGAAGAAATTGGGGAGGTGAGCTAACTCAATAGACAGAATGACCTTTGCGTCTCATTTAAAAAGGTCACGTAATTATACATCTGGAGGTCATGCTACGTAATGTTAATGATATTGATGGACGCATTTACCGTAAAGATTGTAATTATGACATGTTAAGTTACAACATTACCCTCTTGTATCATAGATGTGTACAAACATTTAACTAACGCGGTCATTGCATTGTTGTATAAAGCAGAAGGATGAGAGTAATGTTGTAAGACGAGTCCTTGATATGAATGTGGAAGGTTATAGGAAGAGGGGTAGACTATGTGAAAGAAAGAAGCGATATAGGTGGAGATTAGTAAATGGTATATTGTTATTTAACTTATATTCCTCAATTTGTTATTAAAGCTGTTAATCTTTCAAAAAGAAATTAATATAAATAAATATCTAATTGCAAGGAGAACACATACTGCGACTAATGCGTGTAATAGGAAAATGGTAAGAAAAATATTGATTATGGCTTATAAAAATTTATTAAATCCCTAAAATACATAAATAAAATAAATAGTTAAAATTCGGCAATCCAGGTCTATCATTATATAAGAATCTGTTAATATTGTTATAACATGACTGTCTGTTGCCAAAATAAATAAAATAAAAATAAAACTGAGAATGGCATCCATGAGAAAACCATTGGTAAAGATTGAAGTCAGTTTTATACTTTTTAGAGTTCTTTGTTATTACCAAATATAGATTGAACAGACACATTTTGCGGCGACTGTTGTACTTACGAGTATACCTAGGAATTTAAAGTGTTACTTTTTATAAAACGCCGACCTTTCGGAGACCGGTATTTCGTAAATTGGTATTTGAAACATGTAAAAGGAAAATCGAATGTTATTTCGCAACTCCAAATTGTAAAGTTCATCTGAAATTGCTGTGTGAGCGATGCAATTTTAAATTGTAACAATTGCTCATATAGTTATCGACGTCTTTTAAAGGCCTAGATAGTTGGGCAATATAGGTACTGGGTTTGCCTTTCGAAATCAAAAGTACTACATGTCATAACCTAAAGCTAATCTTATAAATATAGCTAACAGTGTGGGAGTGAGGGACAGCACACAGCCTAAGCAGGGGCTTATTGTTTATTTATAATTAGCGACCCGACCCGGCTTTGCACGGGTGCAATGCTGATACTAAAACCTTCCTCTTGGATCACTCTATCTATTAAAAAACCGCATTAAAATCCGTTGCGTAGTTTTCAAGATTTAAGCATACATAGGGACATAAGGACATATTGATATAGGGAGAGAGAAAGCGACTTTGTTTTATACTACTCGTATGTAGTGATTGTAATCGTCTTTATTTGACATTTGTTACGCGATCAGTGCTTGCTCTTCTTTCACTGGCTGTATTGACAGATGTACAGAAGAAGCAAAGTACGTTAAAATGAAGACGATTGCAATTACAATTATAAATAGACAATAAGTCAGATCGGCCTTTTGGTTTGAAAGTTGAGTGGAATGTACTAAAGAGTAATTTTATGAAATTCCTATGAAACGGAAAAAACTATAACCATTCCACTAGGCGTGATAGACTAAACATTCATTCGTTCTCAGGTGAATCAAATTGCTACGAGAATTCATAATATTCGTTTATCTGGCTATCAACACACCTTTGTAGCTATAGTTTTTACATATGGGGGCAGCTTCTCACAAAAGTAAACTAGTTATCTTCCTAGGCCTTACGTCATTAGAAAGAAGAACTGTAAGCTTCAATAGAATCAATTAATTATGATCAAGCACGGTTGCATGCTACACTAATATTATTAAAAGGAAATATTAGCATTTTTGTAAGTTTGTAACGAATAATCTCAAAAACTGAAAAAAATTGGTACGATTAAAAAAACCCCCGATGTAAAGCTTACTTTTCTGGAAGTAACATGGGCTATAATTTTTCCACGGGAACGGGACTGACGCAAGTGAAATCGCACGAAGCATATAGTCACTACATAGTATAAAACAAAGTCGCTTTATCTGTCCCTATATCCCTATGTCCCTATTTCCCTATGTCCCTTTGTATGCTTAAATCTTTAAAACTACGCAACGGATTTTGATGCGGTTTTTTTTAATAGATAGAGTGATTCAAGAGGAAGGTTTTAGTTTTAGCATTGCACCCGTGCGAAGCCGGGGTCGCTAGTTAATAATAAAATGCTTTCGCGTATCTAAACTAAGGGGTTTAAGATTTTACCCCCTCCCCCTAAAAACCCCCTTTATATTTCGACGGGCCTGTTGGCTCAGATGGTAGTGACCCTGCCTTCTGAGTCGCAGGTCGCGGGTTCGATCCCCGCTCGGGGCCAACATTTGTGTGCATGAACATGTCTGTTGGCTTCGTGTCTGGGTGTTTAGTATTTATTTAAGTATGTTTATCAGTTGTTTAGTACCCATAGTACAGGCTCTGCCTAGTTTGCGACTAAATAACCGTGTGTAAAATTGTAAATAATAAATAAATAAATAAATAAAATAAATAATCTCACGCCTTTCATCCCCGAGGGGGTAGGCAGAGGTATTCCATTACTGGATATACCCACATTTCACGAGATACATTGGACCCCTAAACGTGATAGGTGGTGAGCCCATCGCCGGACCGGGTCTATTTACACATGTCTCAGAATTAATTCTGAGACCTGCGGGTTTCCTCACGATGTTTTCCATCACCGTCGAGCTAGTGATAAATATGTACGTAAGTTTTTGAAAAACTCATTGGTACATGCCAGGATTCGAACCCGAGCCTCACTGATTTTCGAACGGCTCTTTAACCGTCCGGGCTATCACTGCTCCTAAAAAAAATAAAAACTACTTACTACACTTATTAAACTGCTGCTGTAAAATTGTGTCCCATAATTTATTATTATTTTTATTATACATCAGTATATAAGTCAGGTTTAAGATCACCGTAAATATCTTCGACACTAATATTATATAGAGGAAAGATTTATATTTTTGTACTATGTTTGTAACAAATAAACTCAAAAACTGCTGGACTGATTTCAAAAATTCTTTCACCGTTAGATTGCTACCATATCCTTGAGTAACATAGGCTATATTTTATACCCGTATTCCCACGGGAACGGGCACTGCGCGGGTAAAACCGAGCAGAACCGATACCTACCGCATTAAGTTCGCCATGTGTACATTTTCTTGGTATACATGAAGTTAAATAAACCGCTAGTTAATAAAATGCTTTTGCGTTTCTAGACTAAGGGGGAGGGCGTAAAATCTTAAATCCCTCTTTATATAGATCAGCGTGTCACAGTAAATAACCTACTTTATATAATTGGTGTCTATAAATGTCATTGTATTGTAATAGAACTGCAGGTGTATTTAAAAGGGAGGGACCGTGATCTAGTTATAAATGCAGCATAATTGCAGTGCAGATTACTTTCTTTAAATAAGTTCTATTGCTTATAATTGCTGTTTGTCAGCCTCAACCTGATTCCTTTCCATTAGACCAATATTACCATTGTGTTTGATCTTGTTTTTAGGGTTCCGTACCCAAAGGGTAAAACGGGACCCTATTACTAAGACGCCGCTGTCAGTCCGTCTGTTACCAGGTTATATCTCATGAACCGTGATAGTTAGCCTGTTGAAATTTTCACAAATGATGTATTTCTGTTCCCGCTGTAACAACAAATAATAAAAAAACAGAATAAAATAAATATTTAAGGGCGTTCCCATACAACTAACGTGATTTTTTGCTGTTTTTATAGAAAATAGTACGGAACCCTTCGTGCTCGAGTCCGATTCGCACTTGGCTGGTTTAATGAATTTGCAATTGTAATTTTACAATCAATACACAGGTCAACATGACCATCTAAGTTTTTTCTAACTTCTGCTGACAATGGATATTCTGTGTATAATTTTTCTGTCACACGATCATTCTGTAATTATAAGACGTCAAGTCGTCCTGTCTTAGACTGTCTTTCTATAAGTAACAATTTACAGATTGGTTTGTGTCACAAGCTTTTAGTCGAATAAGCAATTACGGCATTCTAGGTCTTCACAATTCCGTAGTTCACTTCCTAAAAGTGACTATTAATAAATAAATAAATAAAAATTCAGTTATTTCTGTAGGTATAGAGATTACACCTAGAAATGTCAATAACCTAATAACAATGCATTTACTCGTACACACAATACTCTTATTACACTAATATTGAGAACTAGATTTTGCCCGCCAACTTTCGTCCTCTAAAAAAATCTTACATACTCTCTCAACACAACTGTGATCCAATTTGGTGCAGTAGTTTTTGTATGATGCGCATACAAACATTTGGTCAGTATTAACCGACTTCAAAGAAGGAGGAGGTTTCTCAATTCGACCGTATTTTTTGGATGTTCGCGGATAACTTCGTCGTTTATGAACCGATATTGATGATAATTTTTTTGTTGGCGAGGAGTTATCGCAAGGGTGGTACCATGATAAGGAAACCAGGATCTGATGATGGAATCCCAGAGAAATTGAGGGGAACCTTCGATTTAAAAAAAAAATACCTAAGTTCCACCTTGGTTCTTTTGTTTAATATTAGAAATGAAAAATTAACCCTTCGTTAACTATCTCTTTCCATTTCTTCTCTAACAGATCTTGATGAAATTTGGCAGTGATCCTGAGAAAAAAACATTGGCAACTTCATGCCAATGACGACATTTTTGAAAAATTTTTGTTTGTCTACGGAACCTTAAAACAAATAGGTATACAGACGGACAATCTGTTTTATAGGTTAGATAATGGCGCCTTCAGACTTAACGCATGTTATCTCGCGGTCAACGTCCACATTTTAAAGGTGGCAATGAAAATTATCAGCATTTACTATCAAGTTCAAGTATTCTCTAATGATTTATTTTTGTCTCCATGTAGAGTCGATGTCATTTAGAAAATCACTATCTTTTACCCGCGGCTTCGCACGCGCACGTTTATTTCGCCCCCTTAGGGGTTAAATTTTGCAAAATCCTTTCTTAGTGGATGCCTACACTGTATAAGCTATCTATGTGCAAAATTTCAAGTCTCTAGGCTCAGCGGCTTAGGCTGTGCTTTGATATACATCACCAATCAGTCAGTCAGTTTGTCATGTTATATAGATATATACTATATAGATTTAAGTAAAAAAAATTTGACAGACAGACAGACAGTGTACCTACTATGTACCTAACCCCGGTCCGGCGATGGGCTCACCACCTATCACGTTTAGGGGTCCAAAGAATATCTCGCGAAAAGTGGGTACTTATATCCAGAAATGGAATAGCTCTGCCTACCCCCTCGAGGATAAAAGGCGTCAGATTATTTGTTTATAAATCATTTACTTACAATTTTTAAAAATAGAAAATGGTTGCAAAGAGGAACCATGTGGGGACAGCTCCAAGAAAACTCTTTGAATAGCTTTGACAGAAATAACTTCCAACGCTCTGCCCACCTGAAGTCTCCATCAAACGCACTGAGAAAGAGCTCCCGTATAAACGTGAAATGACAATATTTGTTTTCTATAGGTAGGTACATGGCAAAGGCATCATCATTAAAAAATGCAGGCTTTTAAGAGTAAAACCCGAAGGACTTCGCTAGTCAAGACTACTTATAGTAGCCTATACCTACTTGTAGTAGCCTATAGCAAATATCTTTATTATTTCAACTGTTATCACGCTGTCAATGTTATTTTATTACGCGGTTTGTTTGGATCAACCGTTAATTGGTGTGACGAATAAAATGAAAATATTTGCAATTATTATCACTTGCTCTGTGATAACTCAGTTGCAATTGCAATTGACTTATTGGCTTGAATTACTACATAAAGAAAAAACAACTCATTCAGTCACGTATGTACTTAGTTTGTTATATCAATAGGAGTTTATGTAATAAACGTGATTTCTTCGACTACATACTTAATGCTTTAAGACTTATATGGTTTTCTCATAGATGCCATTGTCAAAACAGCGGGCGTATTCACGGAGATTCGATACGCGATATCGGAAAATCTGTCGAATCCTTATGTCAAATATGACATCTCTGTATAGCCCATCTCTAAACCTTTCGACAGATTTTCCGATTCCGAGTCGAATATCGAGTATCGAATCTCCGTGAATACGCCCGCTGCACCAAATTAAAATGGGACCACACGGGAAGCACCAGCTTTGAAATAAAAAAGAATCATCCACATCGGTTTACCCAGTCGAAAGATTTCAGGTAACAAACATAAAAAAAACATATTCTATGAATTGAGAACCTCTTAGTTTTTTTGAAGTCGGTTAAAAAAGAGGATGTTATCAATTCGTCGCGTATGCTTTTTTTATGTTTGTTACCTCAGAACTTTCAACTGGGTGAACCGATTTTGATGATTCTTGTAAAAGTATTTTTAGAATTGGTTTAGTAGCTTCGGAGCCTATTCAATACAAAAATTTTTTTCCACTTTAGTTTATTAGCATAGGTAGATAGATATATTCAATTCAATTCAAATTAAAAAAAAAATATTTCGGACAACAGAGATCCATTAAATTTAGGTTGTTAGTTAGGCCACAGAATAAGTAATAGAACAAATAGATATAGATAAAATAAATATAATTATTCTCACGCCTTGTCACCGAATTCCATTCCTAGAACTTAACGTGACCGGTTATGAGCTTTTATTAGGCATATTGGTCCCAAAATGCCCAACAAAATCTCCCCAAAAATATTTATCACGTTGGTTGCTAGATACGTCCTGCCCTCGTACATCAAAGGCATCTGTGTATATATAAAGACGTGACCACACGAATTCATGTCACTGCAGGAAATAATATAACTGGCCAATTGCGATTTTATATTTTTTTTTTACATTTTTTATGACGCGACGACTATGTTAGCAGTTATGGTAAAAGATTGTTGGAGTAGCAAAATTCCTTTCATACAAAACTTGTCCGGACGGTTACAAAAAAATCTGAAAATTCGGTTAAGCCGTTCTAGAGTTTTGGGCTCAGCAACCTTATTAATATAATAGGTTTTTTTTTTGTATATATTTCAAATCGGTAGCTTTGCTGAGATATTGACTGTGACAGATATAGAAGTATACACAGTACCTACGACAGAAATCGTACTACAAGTGTTTTTTTGAGGTGATAACATCTTATAAATCGATGAACGCCGGCTGCACGCACGAAAAAGTGTCACATTCCGCCTTTGCCAAGCGTGCAAGCGAGAGCGCGGAGCATGCGATAGAGAGGCACGATCGGCCTAAGCGTTCGGCTTGTGACGCATCTATCTCTCTTCCACTCCAGTATGCAATTTTTCATCAATGTTTTCTTATGACGTTATCACGTAAAATTATCGTCCGTTAACCGACTTTACGGACTACTAACTTTTTTTACTAATTTCGTACAAAACCCTAATATAAATACGCACCGTATCGTGTGGTCATACCTTAAGGGTTCTCGTGAACGTATCACATTCCCATTGTCATTTTACCTCTTACTTTGAAGGTCTTTGTATCAACTTTCATTCGGTAATTCAGCTCCAAACTCAAGGTTGGCACAGCTTTTTGCGGGAAAAATCGCTTTTATGCCTTTGTAATAGGGTTGGTACCTCGTTAGTGAAACAAGGCCTACGTGATCCAGTTAGCTGTTTCGGATTGTGCGTTTTGGTTTATTTTTTATTTTTCCATTCCACAGGTTCTTTTATTTAAAATGTCTGTTTTAAAAAGTAGAATCTTATGTATATATCTATAATATATAAAATTATAAACTGACTGACTGATTGGTGATGTATCAACGCACAGCCTAAACCGCTGGGTCTATAGACGTGAAATTTTTCACATAGACAGCTTATATAGTGTAGGCATCCACTAAGAAAGTATTTGGCAAAATTCAACCCCTAAGGGGGTGAAAAAACGTGTCGTAGGTGAAAAGCTAGTCCTAAATAAGATTTTTAAATAAAGTGCGTCCATTCATTAACATTCATGTTTAAAATGGTGTTTAAGTCAATTTATACTATAGGTACCTAAGACACTCTAGAGACTGAAACGGCTTCTATTATTTTTCTATTTTGTTTAGAACAAACCATTCGATAGCAGCTTTGACCTTAATAACAAAGATACATTGTAGGTAGAGGGCAAAATGGTTTCCCATTTGTTTTAGAATAGACCATAGATTAGATATAGATTTCTACAAATAGACCTTTTCTTTTCCTTTTAGAATACGCTTTTCTTCTATCTATTCTATTATACTGAAGTAGATATACAATATGTAACATAATAAGCGTTCCTGAAATTAGTTTTTTCAGTAACGACTTCTTCATCGATTTCAGCTATTTTTAATGTGTAAATTTTATTCGAAAATTTAATTGATGTTATCGGATTTTAGGGCTACCTATGGAAACCGTATAAATCTACGTAAAGTGAGAATGTATATTTTTTTATATCAATGTACTAGTTGGAATGTATTAGGAATTGCGCTTATTCTGTCAGGCGTTGTATATATTGGGCAGTGGGGTACCTATCTGTAGTGAACTTGTCTTTCATACTTGAAGCTCGACTTTGAATCCGTGTGAGGGCATGTAGAGAGCTTGACACATTGGAATTCGTAACGTTCTTATTACCATCGCTTTAGAGGTCAGACTCGCTCTACAAGGGAAGGTATAAAGCTTCATTTATGCTCTTGACTGTACTAATATTTTTTTTTAAATCTTACGTATTTATTACTATCTCGACGGTGGATAAACACACGAGAAAATAGGCCCTAGAATTGATTCTGAGGCATGTGTAACAGCGCTCCTGTCCGGGTTCACCAATTGTCACGTTCAGGGGTCTGGTGAAGAGTGAGTATTTTCAGGAATGCAAGACCTCTCCCGACCCTCTCGGCGGAATATATTTTTAAACCCCCGACGAAATACAGAAAAACAGAGGGGTGTTATAAGTTTGACGTGTGTTTCTGTGTATCTGTATGTCTGTCACCTCGTAGCTCCCAAACGGCTGAACTGAGTTTGATTTCGTTTTTTTTTTTGTTTAAAAGGTGACTTGATCGAGTGTTCTTAGCTATAGTCCAAGAAAATCTTTCCAGCCTGTGTTTAAATGTATTTTTAAAGTTTATTTTTTTATTTTCAATTTATTTATTGTCTACAACCCTACACCATTATATCCCCAATGCACAAACGTGCGTTCAAATCGTCCAATTAAACGATTGTTAACACCGATTTGTGCCAGTGATAGCAGGTCGTTGACCCCGCTGTTTTCCTCGACCCAGCACGCGTAGATGACGAGATAATCCCACGACACGTGTCAAAGTACAACTGTGTCAACTCGGATAAGTAATACGCATGCAAATTAGTAGATAAGATGAATTACACTTCGTAATTCACAGCGTAATATGGTCCATTACTGCCACCTATTTTATGTTCGCGTCAAATTGGTATCAAGCGATTGCTAAGATTTAGTTTTCCACTCATATCAGGAAATTTTGTTTTAACGATTGGTCACATATTACAACCTACGGAATTCTAAGTTACAGCTTAGGGTTCAGTGGTTTAGAAAAATATAATGTCATCCTAGTTAAAAAAAATAAAAAAATCTGACGCCTTATATTTCCGAGGGCATTTCTGGATATACCCACTTTTCAGCAGATATTCTTTGGACCCCTAAACGTGATAGGTGGTGAGCCCATCACCGGACCGGGTCTGTTTAGTCATAGTCATATAATTTATTGCGGCATGTGGTTACAATAGATGGTGAAAACAATATTATGTTTACTCACATGAACCCTGGAAGGGCGAAGGGCACTGCAAAATATTTTTTATATATATATACCTACTTAAATAAAATATGTATACATTTTCTCATTAGGTACATAAGTTAACAATTATACATTAAAATTTTAAAAAAAATCTAAGTCATAAAAACAATTCAATATTAAAAAATCTTTAAGTTTTTTGTAGCATAAACTTTCTTTTTCTATTTTTTTTAGTTCTACAGGTAATATGGAATGTTCCATTGCTGGCATTTACACATAGTTAAAATATGTACTTACGAGTACGTTTTTATTACCTGCCCTGCAGACGTATTCACAGAGACTCGATACCGTTTCCGTTCGATTCGAGTCGAATCTGTCGACATCGGAAACGAATCTATCGAGATGGGCTGATGTTGGGTATCGAAAAATAATGTCATATGTGACACCAACTGTCTTAAGTGACATTAGTTTTCGATACCAACATCAGCCCATCTCGATAGATTCGTTTCCGATGTCGATAGGTTCGACTCGAATCGAACGGAAACGATATCGAGTCTCTGTGAATACGTCTGCTGATCCGAAATTACTAGATTATACATACCTATTATTTGACGAAATCCTTGTAAAAACAATTCACCAAGCATATTTGACGGGCCTGTTGGCTCAGTTGGTAGTGACCCTGCCTTCTGAGTCGGAGGTCGCGGGTTCGATCCCCGCTCGGGGCCAACATTTGTGTGCATGAACATGTCTGTTGGCTTCGTGTCTGGGTGTTTAATATTTATTTAAGTATGTTTATCAGTTGTTTAGTACCCATAGTACAGGCTCTGCCTAGTTTGGGACTGAATAACCGTGTTCAAATTGTGTCCCACAATTTATTTATTTATATTATCACTGACATACAGCAGAGGACGCTAATTCACGAACAAGAAAATATTAAAATTCTCAAAGCTTCGCGTGAATTATTTATGAGGCGCCTAATTTTATTTGTGGAACAGATTCACGGTGCCGGCCGAAGGAAATTGGGTTTAAAAATTGCGTCATGTAACAATAAAGTTGCTAAAACCTTATAGGAACCACGTGGCCTATACACTGAGGCGTATATCTCTCAGATTAGTAATGAACTGTAGTTGAACTAGATGAACAGTAATACATTTCTTTCAGACTCACTCAAGTTTTTCATATATTAAATCAGCGATATTACATTAATACAGATATTACATAATTACAGAGAGCAGTGATAGCCCGGACGGTTAAAGAGCCGGCCGAAAATCAGTGAGGCTCGGGTTCGAATCCTGGCATGTACTAATGAGTTTTTCAAAAACTTACGTACATATTTATCACTAGCTCGACGGTGAAGGAAAACATCGTGAGGAAACCCGCAGGTCTCAGAATTAATTCTGAGACATGTGTAAACAGACCCGGTCACCTATCACGTTAAGGGGTCCAATATATCTCGTGAAATGTGGGTATATCCAGTAATGGAATACCTCTGCCTACCCCCTCGGGGATAAAAAAGGCGTGAGATTATATTATTTTTATTATTATATTACATTAATTATTAATTAAAATCAAATAAAAACACTAATATCAGGTAATTTCACATTAAAATCGTAATAAAAATGAGGTGTTGGATTCCTGGAAATAGCCACATTTACTTGTATATTTTTCAGAGTGAAGGTTTAGCTTGCAAATTTGCAATATGATATTAAAAAATTATTATAATAATTCTATACCAATAAAACCTGTTTATAATGAGAAATTAAAACCGTACAAACATTAGATATTAGTAAGTTTAAAGACTGTAAGTAAGCCTTTATAAACCAATGATTTATGAAGCGACAAAGTTGATACAGCCGCAAAGTGTAGTCATGAGTAATAACGTAGAAACTTCCTTAAAATTCAAATTCGTGTAGCAACATTAAATTACAAAAATAAGTATGTTAAACTGTGGCCAATAATTATGGAAACGCTAAATTGTGTCAAAATAAACTACACATTTAACAGGTATGTAATCAAATAGTAATATTAAGTTTTAGTTACATGATATTTTGTGTGGAATAAATGTAAGCCTAATTTTGACACAGTTTAATAATTAGATAATTTATAACAAATTGTCGTACACTTCTTTCTAGATTGGTATAATTTAAGATATTTTATAAAATGTGACAATGTACATTAAATTATTGCTCGTGACTGTACTGACGGTATAATCCTGTGCCGTCTCATAAATTATAATCTATACATATAATAAAACTCTAACGGGGCCGTGTCTGTACATAAAATATTTTTTGAAAATTTTAACGGCAGTGTATATAGTTATCGATATAGATACCGAAACACCAATTTTTGGAATTTTTGTCTGTCTGTCTGTCTGTCTGTCTGTCTGTCTGTCTGTCTGTCTGTCTGTCTGTCTGGTTGTGCACGCATCACTCGAAAACTACTGGACGGATTTTGATGAAATTTGGTATGGAGATAACTGAGTACCCGGGTCAACATCTAGGGTACTTTTTATTCCAGGAAAATATCTCATTCCCACGGGAAAATATAAAAACTGGTTAAAAAGAGAAATACGTACTACTCCGAAACGATAACACCTAGAAACTTGAAAAATGGTATGAAGGTGTCTGATATGTCATAGGAAATTGGTATGAAGGGGTTTTTGGAAATTCCCACGGGAACGGGAATAAACTAAATCCAAGCGGGAAAACGCCGCTGGGCAAACGCTATTTCAAATATGGTATGTAGGTGTCTTAAATATGTCGTAGGCAACCACTATGAAGGGATTTTCGGAAATTCCCACGGGAACGGGAATAAAGGGAATCCGCGCGGGCAACGCCGCTGGGCACCCGCTAGTCATACTATAGATATAAGTTGAAAGTAAGCTCGAGCTAAGCTGCAGGTAACTTTAAATGTCTTTCATTTCATTTGCATCTGACTTAGACCTTTTTTTTTATGTGAATGAAAGGAAAATCGACAAAAATTGTAACAGAGTAGTTTTCTGGTAAGAAACAAATGAAGACAGATGAAAATATGAGAAGCCTTTTGACCTTAGGAATGATAGTTAAGGTCAGTAGATTTCATTCCAAAGGCAAGCAAACTAGATTATCAAACAATATGAAATAACCATAAGTTAAACTCTTATCTATAAGTACTAATATTATAAAGAGGAACGATTTGTATTCTTGTATGTTTGTTACGAATGAAGTGAAAAACTACTATACCAATTTTAAAATTTCTTTTACCAATGGAAAGTTAGAAGATTCCTGAGTAACATAGGCTATATTGTATTCCCATTTTCCCACGGGAACGGGAACTACGTGAGTGAAACCGCGCAGAACCGCTAGTTCTAAATAAAACAGCCACTAAGGTTTTTTTACTAACATCGAACTACACGGCAAACATAAAATCTGTTAACAGTTCTGTCAGTGACAATCTGGAAAGTCAAACCAGTCATTGGATGTCCAAAAGATTAGTTGTTGAAGTGAAGCTGCTAAACGAAACCGATTATTGACTGGGTTCAGCACACATCTGACACAAATGTAACATTTGTCAAGATGGCCGCTAAATGTCATCTGACTATTATATACCCACCTCATTAGTGCATCTTACAAGTCCATACCTTCCTTCTTTGCCGTCTTAATATTACAAAAAATGAAATAACTGGCGTTTCTACGTAGTTCCCGTTCCCATTTGAATACGGGGAAAAATATATCTTATGTTGCTCAGGGACATTGAAGCAGTGGTGAAAGAATTTTTGAAATAAATTAAATAAATTAACTGTGGGACCATTTACACACGGTTATTCAGTCCCAAACTAGGCAGAGCCTGTACTATGGGTACTAAACAACTGATAGACATCCAGTAGTTTTAAAGTTTACTCGTTACAAACATACAAAAATACAAATCTTTCCTCTTTATGATACTAGTGTAGAGCTGTAGATTAGTGTAGAAATAAATAAAAATAAATAAAATAAATAATCTCACGCCTTTTATCCCCGAGGGGGTAGGCAGATTAGTATAGATTATTATTATTAGTGTGGATTGGAAAATAAATTATATTGTGTGATAACATTTTAAGAAATATCTTACTTAAGCGCCATAAGACTATTGGTCCTTGTGCAATTAAACAGCCACATGCAACTGTTTAGCAAATGTTTCCAATAAATTCTTGATTTAAAGATGGTCAAAGGTTTTGGCTTATACAAAACACGTCATTATTAATTTATAACAGTATTAACTGTAGAGTTTGCGTAGTCTGCACGTGCGTATTTACATGAGGGGGTTCAAGTTTTGCACAAAGGTTAACTAGTTTTCATCCGAACACGAAATAAAAAGAAGGAACTAAGCCCCAATAAATTGAAAATTACAACATACTACCTTCTTTACTTTCGCCTACACTAATGGGGGATCAGCAGGCGTATTCACGGAGCTTCGATATTCGACTCGGAATCTGAAAATCTGTCGAAGATGGGCTATTCACAGATTTCGGTATCGAAAACGAATGTCATATTTGACATAAGGATTCGGAAAAATTTCCGTGGCTGTCAGAAACGCCTAGAATACAGTTTCGGAAATTTTTTCACTCGATCTGAATCGAACGGAAACGGTGTCGAGCCTCCGTAAATACGCTTGCTGGACCCAGGTAACACCCCCCCGTTATATACGCCCATTCCTTATCTGGCATATTTTAAATTCGAAAATATATTATGTTACTCAGTGATATGTGCGCGCCAGGTGGCTTTCCATGCATTGGTGAAATATTTTTTTAAATCCGTCCAGTCATTTTTGAGTTTATCGTTACAAACATACAATAATACAAATCTTTTCTCTTTATAATATTAGTGTAGGTACGTAGATAAAGACTAGCTCTTTCGCGCGGTTTCACCGGCGTAGTTCCCGCGGGAATACGAGGATAAAATTAAACTCATGTTACTAAGGGATGCATGTAGCATTCTTATGGTAAAATGTAATCGATAGTCATCCTGTTTTTCAAAATCGGTTGAGTAGATTAGACACAACGATAGAGCAAGTCATCCGTAGACTGCTAAAACCTAACCTTTCCATTGGCTTTGCTGCAATCGGGTAAAAAGGTAGAATGCCTACACAATACTGCCGTACGATTTGTTTTCGTTGAACTTGTTACTTTGTTGCAGTACAATGTACGTAAAGAGTAAAATTATCTTGTTTTGTACCGAAATAAGATACATGTATAGCTCATATTACCGATATACCTTGGTCACCTATAACCTCGTGTTTACTTAACCGTGTAAAACCAATTAGTGTAGAGTTATCTTTATTAACTTATCACCGTGTTTTCTTCGATAAGTCGACCGGTTACTACCCGCTAGTAAATAATTTCTCTGACCATAAAATAGAAAAATAATCTCTCGCCTTTTTATCTCCGAGGGTGTAGCCAGACGTATTCTATTTCTAGAAATACCTACGTTTCACCAGTATATTCTTTAGACACGGTGGTGTGCCGATCCTTGGATCGGGTCTTTCACACATGCCTCAGAATTAATTACTTGTTCCCTTAATAAAGGTTTTTGTTTTTTAACAATATCTGTATTATTGTAATTACGTATGTGTTTTTTATTGTACGGTGTTACTTAAGCCTACTTTTGTGAGCTAAAAATAGTTTCAGTAGTTTTTGAGTTTATTCGTAACATAAAAAAAACTTTCATCTTTAATTATAGAAGTGTAGATTGCTCCCAGTTTTTCACCTACTTCTATTTACTTGAATTTCGATTTAACAAAACTTTTTTACCAAATAAACGATTATCTGTCCGAGTGGACTCGTTATCAGCGTTATGTGTTATCGGTCTGTTATCTAGTTCACGTTTCAAAGTCATGGCCAGTTGTGTTACGACGATTTTAAGTGGCCCAAACAGCTGTTTTCACTATTATTTTCGACGGGCCCTTCAAAAAAACACGCGTTTATGGAACAGAAAAATGTACTGTTGTAAAAATTGTATTTTCAGGAATTGTAAATGGTAGGAGCAGTGCTAGCATTACGGTTAAAGAGCCTGCTTCACATGATGATAATCAGTGAGGCTCGGGTTCGAATACTGACATGTACCGATGAGTTTTTCAAAACTTACGTACATATTTATCACTAGTTCGAAACATCGTGAGGAAACCCGCAGGCCCCAGAATTAATTCTGAGGCATGTGTAAAAGACCCACCCGGTCTGGCGATGGGCTCACCACCTATCACGTTTAGTGATCCAAAAATATACTGGTGGTAACATAGAACTCTAAAGAGTAAAAAACGACTTTAACAAAGTGTACTACAGTCGAATTTAAAACCGACTTCAAAAAAGGAAGTTTTGAAGTCGGTTAAAAAAAGAATAATCGAAATCGGTTGGCGTGATATTTAGTTTTCGTCCATACTTAATTCAAATTTAAGACATATGGTTTTCTCATGGATGCCATTGTCAGAACTGGACCAAATTAAAATAAAACCACACGGAAAGTACCCGCTTTTAAATAAAAAAAGGATCATCGAAATCGGTTCACAAAGTCGAAAGTTCTGAGGTAACAAACATAAAAAAGTGAGTATTTTCAGGAATAAAATACCTCTTACCAAAGAGGTTGGAAGAAAACCATTCTCTTTTCTTTAAACGTCTTTGCCTCTTACCTAGTATACATACTTACCTACATATTTGCAAGATGACTGTGCCACTTCTACTATTATTATGTACTTAAACCCAAAGATATTATATATATTATATATAGAAAGACGTAGATATGTTACTAGAGCACGGAAAATGAGGCCGACAAATGTAGCTAATTAACCACATTTTATTTAGTCGCATTGTATTTCAAGTCGTATTTTAAGCGCAACTCTTAACAGATAGCTCTCTTGCTTAAACCCATGTTGTTGTCGTTGCCTGAAACAAATAAGTTCAAGTGCCCTTATCTCGGCGCCAACGATTGACAGGTTGACTGAGGGAAATTATGACAGGGGAATACTACCTACCGTTCATTATCAATATTTATTCCCGCAAATAAAGTAACTTGATGTCCTTGTCTTGTCATAAGAAGTGTTTGCACCTTTAACTAATAATTAATAAAAGTGCAGTGATAGCCTTACGTTAAAGAGCCGGCCGAAAATCAGTGAGGATCGGGTTCGAATCCTGGCATGTACCAATGAGTTTTTCAAAAACTTACGTACATATTTATCACTAGCTCGACGGTGAAGGAAAACATCGTGAGGAAACTCGCAAGTCTCAGAATTAATTCTGACATGTGTAAATGAACCCGGTCTGGCGATGGGCTCAAAACCTATCACGTTAATATGTCTCGTGAAATGTGGGTATATCCAGTAATGGAATACTTCTGCCTACCCCCTCGGGGATAAAAGGCGTGAGATTATTTATTTATTAATAATATTCCTGCATCCTGTGCTACATCAGACGGCAAGCGCGTGATGTCACAAGGTCAAAACCGCGCTATCAAAGTTTTCGCAACAGTTTGTATAAATAGAACTGTCCAGCAACAACCTTAAGTCAGCTGTCTCCAGGCCGAAGACCTTCACCTCCTCTCCTCAATCTCTTTAGTGTTGCAGGAGGCTCCTTGTCCTTGATAGGGTTAGCAAACATATAAGCTAGCGATGAATTCCCTTAGACGCCATTTTGGGGTTTCCTCACTATGTTTTCCTTCATCCTCGAGCTACTGCTAAATCTATATATACTTATATAAAATGATAAACTGACTGACTGATTGGTGATGTATCAACGCACAGTATCAACGCACAGCCTAAGCCGCCGGGTCTAGAGACTTGAAATTTTGCACATAGGTAGCATATACAGTGTAGGCATCCACTAAGAAAGAATTTTGCTAAATTCAACCCCTCAGGGGGTGAAATATACGTGCGCGAGCGAAGCGAAGCTAAAATCTGTATGTATGTTTGGGAAGACCCATTTTGATTTGTCATTTTGATTGATTTTTCAGTCGGAATGGAACTACGACCTCGTATATGAGAAGACTACTTCCAACGGAAATACGTAGAAATATGGTATAAATTACCAGCAGTGGTGGCAAAATCATCATGAGAGTTCATACTCCGACTCGAACTTGGCGTTTTTCGAGTTCCTGTTACCACTACCTTCTTTGAGGGCTAGATCCGCGCCTGGATTGCATCTTCCCTAACCTAAACGATCTCTATTGCTTCATCCACATTTATCAAACGACTGATGCATGCTTGTTGGTCTCGGGTATCTACCCTTTGCAATATTGTACGTCATAATTGTTTTAATTACTGCTTTCTAAAAGGAAATATAGCTATATGACGCAGGCTACATGAGAATGACGTACAATATCACCAGTTCTTGCGTAGTTGTTATAATTCGGCCTAACGTTAAACAAAGCAACATTTGGAACGATTAAAAGATTTTTATCGCTGTTACACATTCAAATATCATATATACCTGTCGGAGGCGTTTGTTTGTTATTATTGTTCCGACGACCTTGCCTACGTCATACAATGTCAGATTTCTATGTTCAATTACGGTCGGTAATCTTAGGTATTTACATCTATTTTGGCGAATGTTTGAATCTGACTCAGTGTATTTCTTTAAGATTCTAAAAAAGTTGCTTATGTCCTTTCTCAGGCTTTAGACTATCTCTGTCCCACATTTCATTTAAATCGGTTCAGTAGTTTAGGCGTGATCGTATAACACACAGACAGACAGAGTTTCGCATTTATAATATTAGTAAGGAAGTAAAGATTGTTTTTTACCGTCTATACATTATCTACAACATTTAGAAAAAGAGGTACTTAATTGAAAAAGAAAAATCAAGCTTAAAATAAAAACGTTTGTTTAATAAAACGTGCGGATCGTAGAATGTTATTGCTCAGATTAATGCAAATTCGTTTAAAACCTCAATGCGAATGACAATGATATGTTGTGCTTTATTTTTCACACTGTTCATTAAATAAAGGCGCTTACGCCTTATCCCCCGGGGGCTCGGTTGAGGTATTCCATTCCTGAAAATACCCACTTTTTAAACCGACTTCAAAAAAGTAGGAGGTTTCTCAATAATTCGACGGTTGTTTTATTTGTGTTCGCGGATGACTTCGTCGTTTATGAACCGATTTTGATGATTCTTTTTTTGTTGGAAAAGTGATATCCCAACGGTAGTACCATGATTAGGAAACAAGTATCTGATGATGGCATCCCAGAGAAGTCGAGGGAAAGTTTTGAAAATCGTAGTGGCAACAAAGTACTTTTTTAGTTTCCTGTTTAAAGTCGTTTTTAGGGTTCCGTACCTCAAAAGGAAAAAACGGAACCCTTATAGGATCACTTTGTTGTCCGTCTGTCCGTCCGTCCTTCCGTCTGTCAAGACCCTTTTTCTCAGGAACGCGTGGAGGTATGAAGCTGAAATTTATATCAATTACTCAGGTCTACTGTCCCTTGAAGCTGTGAAAAAATCAAACTTCTAAGCCAACGCAATCAAAAGATACAGCCGTTTATGCCGCAAATTTTCGACACTTGCAAGGGAATCAAAACCTACAGGGTGCTTCCCGTGAACTCAGAATCTTGAAATTTGGTACGAAGCAACGTCTTATAGCATAGATAAAGGAAAAATTACGAAAACCATAAATTTGCAAGGTTGTACGGAACCCTCGGTGCGCGAGTCCGACTCGCACTTGGCCGGTTTTTTTTTTAAATTATACTAGGGTAAGTACTTTTCAAACAGGTGATAAAGTCTTCGCCGTATGTGGTGGTATAAAAAGTCCTCAAAACCAATTCTGGCATTTTCATTATTATTACAATTGATTGCGTTTACGGTAGACAAAGCCTTTTTGCGCGGCTAGACCACACGGAAACCAATCGAGGAAGTGCTCGCACACGACGCCGGTACGATAGACTGCGTCCGTAGCGAATGAAACAAAGAATGCATTGTGATCGACTCGTCTGGGTTAGAATGAATGAATGAATGAATTTTGAGAAAATGTTATCAGCTGAGATAATTATTCACTCACGGTCGGCAATACGGCGACAAAGTTCTGATTGAGACGTTGTTGAGTTTCTTGCTGCATTTGGAACCAGCAACTCGTCGGTGGAGATGGGCTCCTATACTTCATTGTAGCTAGCCAATCCCTTCACCATGATATCTATTCTAAATTTAAACTATAGATAACATGGCCTAAATGATTAAATAACAATTGGATACGTTGTCCAAAGACCTTCATCTAACTAGATGACTCAAGTGTACCTACTTCGTACCAGCATAGGTTTAAAACCCTTATTATGTGCCTTGCTACGCTTAGTCAGAAGTCAGTCGAGACCGCAAGTAATCCCTAATACGGTAAACATTGAATTTTTTTATTTTTTATTTATTTATAAAATCAAATACCCAAACTGCAGGATCATCAGGAGCAAAGTGATAAAGCAGAAACAGGTTTAAAATAAGAAATCTCTCAGATCACATGTGTGATCTAACCTAACTTTCTTTGTTATTTACTTCCCGAGGTGTAAATACTTTTTTCTTATCGACGGAGGCGGAAAGCGGCAACTTCGTTTAGGGCAGGCGGGCCGAAATTTGTCGCTTTCCGCCCGGAGATATGAAAACGATTTTGTGCCTTGCTAAACACGGAAGCGCTCGTGATATAATGCCACCAGGCGGTCACCCATTCACATAACCCAACGAGTACCTTTTTGGCCGACTTTCCGTATTTGCTGACTTTTTTGTAAAGTCATACTTCTATTGCCTATATGCCGTACATTACCTTCGTACTAATGCAGTCGAGTCGTGGCACGAGTTTTCATACAGATTGCGTTACTTGATCTATTTGGATGTAGGTAGGTCTGTGGCGTGGTCGACATCCGCGGTCGAAATAGTAAATCATCGGCGAACAGGGCCGGCCCTACGCAAGGACACGCCACATCCGTAACCGGGCTGGTACTCGGCCCAGTATGTGCCAGTATACTTGCTACTGTAGATATAGTTTGACGGTATACTTAAAATTAGTTTGTAGAATAATATGTTTGGATGAAATAGTATTTTATAGGGTTGCAATGTGTCAAAAGCAAAAATCAAAATGTTTTATACAAAGTAGGGACTTATAAGAACACTTATTGAAAGTCATTTCAACTCCACCGCTTCGGTATGTATGGTTGAGGAGAAGAAGCGGGGCAAGAAACTCCTTTACACATTATTCTTTTAATCAATTCTTACTTCATCACTACATAGTATAAAACAAAGTCGCTTTCTCTGTCCCTATATCCCTATGTCCCTTTGTAAACTTAAATCTTTAAAACTAAGCAACGGATTTTGATGCTGTTTTTTTAATAGATAGAGTGATTCAAGAGGAAGGTTTTAGTGTTAGCATTGCACCCGTGCGAAGCCGGGGCGGGTCGCTAGTACTTACTAAAATACATAATTTAGTTATTTTTCGCTGTCGTTTTTCAAAAACTTGAGTACATATTAATCAATAGCGGATGCCCAGCGGCGTTGCCCGCGCGGATTCTGTTTATTCCCGTTCCCGTGGGAATTTCCGAAAATCCCTTCATAGTGGTTGCCTACGACATATTTAAGACACCTACATACCATATTTCAAATAGCGGGTGCCCAGCGGCGTTTTCCCGCTTGGATTTAGTTTATTCCCGTTCCTGTGGGAAATTCCGAAAATCCCTTCATAGTGGTTGCCTACGACATACTTAAGACACCTACATACCATATTTCAAATAGCGGGTGCCCAGCGGCGTTTTCCCGCTTGGATTTAGTTTATTCCCGTTCCCGTGGGAATTTCCAAAAAATCCTTTCATATCAATTTCCTGTGACATATCAGACACCTTCATACCATTTTTCAAGTTTCTAGGTGTTATCGTTTCGGAGTAGTACGTATTTCTCTTTTTAACCAGTTTTTTTATTTTCCCGTGGGAATGAGATATTTTCCTGGAATAAAAAGTACCTTAGATGTTGACCCGGGTACTCAGTTATCTCCATACCAAATTTCATCAAAATCCGTCCAGTAGTTTTTGAGTGATGCGTGCACAACCAGACAGACAGACAGACAGACAGACAGACAGACAAAAATTCCAAAAATTGGTGTTTCGGTATCTATATCGATAACTATATACACTACCGTTAAAATTTTAAAAAAATATTTAATGTACAGACACGGCCCCGTTAGAGTTTTATTATATGTATAGATAGATAATCACTTGTTCGACGGTGAAGGAAAACATCGTGAGGAAACCCGCATATCCTCGTATAATAATATTTCAATTTGAAATTGTACAATGCTATCCCTAAATAAACCAAATCAGAACCAAATGAACCTGTTCAATTAAAAAGCTGATTTAAAAAATCTCAATTTTAGTGAGCATTGCTCCTATTTCCGCCGATAAATCGCTAACGTATATCCATCGACAAAAAACGTCATTAAAATATTTATAGATGGATGTCATAATAATATAACGTCATAGACCAAACCAAAGCTACTAAAATAGTGACCAGAGACCGTGCGCTATCGCCTTTTCCTGATAATTTCATATTTTTTTAATCGTGCATGGAGATAAGACCTTTGTCTTAGAAATTGTTGCATTATTTATTTTTGCTCATTTATATAAAACTGTGTAAAACTAATGTGAAAACTAGTTAAAGACGTCTTTTTGTTCTAAGTGCAATATTTATCAACATAAACCTCTATCAACTGTAATTATTTGAGATTTTGCAAACAATCTGTGAAGATAAGATGGAGAATGGTATTTTTAAACATTTTACATCATATACTGAAAACGCTTAAAGCTGACTTGACTTGGGGTCAACCCCAATTGGAAACGTCGACCTCCATTTCGACCCCTTTTTCCGCCAAATATAAAAAACTATATTCATTGTAAAATTTTCAATAGAATCAAGATTTATTTAAAATTATTCGAATGTAGTCAATAGCAATACTCGTAGTATTATGATAGTAGAAGTAATAAAGTCGCTGTCCGCCTGTCGGCATACCCGCTTACTCATCCTAAGGCACACAACGGATTTCGATGCGATTTTCACCTATAGAAAGAGTGATAAACGAGGAAGTTTTTTGTATGTCCATCTACATTTCCACACTAATAATATATAAAGAGGAAAGATTTGTATTTTTGTAACGAATAAACTCAAAAAAAACTGGACCGATTTCAAAAATTCTTTCACCATTAGAATGGTACATTATCCTTGAGTAACAATGCTATATTTTATTTTTGGAACGGGAACTACGCAGGTGAAACATTTTAACCAAAGTGAGGGCAATGGCAAACTTTATATAGTATCCCAGGCAACAAGTTTCAAAGCTCTGCTCCGGAGTCGAATCTCTAGTTATTTAAGTCTCTGTCCCTTCCGAAGTTAGCTACACTGTTTAAAGATTACTGTTGTAACATCTGACCTTAAAACTGCATTCTCTCCAGACCATCTCAAGTTAAGTCTTCCCCAAACGCCAAACTCGTCACGACTCGAGTACTGCGCACACGCAGGTATCGATAGTTATATCTCGCCTTGACTTGACACTGGCACACTTTTTAATCGTCACTTTCGATTTTACTTCGCGTTTGGTAATTGACTTTTTGTATGAAGTCCGCACTTTTAGATAGAGTTTTGATATTAAAGTATTAAGATGATTATGTAAAATTATCACAACATAGTATAAAGAAGCTACCCGTCTGCCTGTCACTATGTATGCTTAAGAAAAACTTACGCCTTTTATCCCTGAGAGGTTAGGCAGAGGTATTCCGTTTGGAGAAATAAGTAACATAATAAATTGTTGAATCATTTATTTGCAAAAACTATTAATGTCTTACTTTTCTCGCTTAGTTAAAAAATACTAAATCGTTCTCGTTAAAATACCTCTTTAAATCCACCTACCTTAAAAGAGCAAATTCCAGCTTTAAAAGCACAAGGCACTTACAAGGTAATGAATATAAAAAAACTCCATTTAGAAACTCATTATAAAATATTCCGTGTACATTCGGCCTTGCGATATTTATTTCAAGATACAGATCACACAGGTATATATTCGAGATACATATACTCGTAGATACAAATTAACACACAATTATGTATATTATCAAAATCTTATACAATATGTAACAGAACAAGCGCAATTCCTGAAATTAGTTTGTTCAGAAGGTATCGACTACTTAATCGATTTCAGCAATTTTAAATGTGCTACATTTTTCCGAAAAATAAATTAGCATAGCTGAATTTAGTGCTACCTATGGAAACCATCCTATTACTGATCTTTATTTAAGAAATTTGGTTAGACAAAACTAAATTACGAACACATCATATATTTTTTATAAGTATACTATATGTATATTGCGCTTATTCTGTGACGCGTTGTATATTGTATGTCATCATTTATATATTATAATAGCTGTTCCGCGCGATTTCACCGCGTACTTGGAATAAAATATATAGCCTATGTTACTCAGGGATATTGTACCATTCTAATGGTGAAAGAATTTTTGAAATCGGTCCAGCAGTTTTTGAGTTTATTCGTTTACAAGAATACAAATTTTTCCACTTTATAATATTATAGTGTAGGTAGATGGCACAATCTCTATCTTATTTTTTATCATTGAAATTAAATTCGTTTAAACTATTATAGCATAATTTGTTACATTACGCGGTTATTCTTTTCCGCTGTGGTTTTGCAATGTGCTACAAACGTCATTGTAATTCATATAGTTAGTCATGAAATACGCCATTTTGCACTATTCTTGAATTTAATATATATAATAAATACTTAATCTGGACTGAGACTGTTGTTAATTTATATTAATCTTAAGATACAAAACGGAACAAAGACAACGAAATTATTTATCAAAGTAAAATATTTATTTTGCGAAAAGCTAACCTAACCTACCTACACCAACAAAAACCGAATTAAAAACAAAACCCGCTTTTCTCGTTCAAACAAAAAAAACATTAAGAAAACAATCGTCAAGAAAAACAATTTCATAACGTCTGTTTTGAATTCGTCGACGCGTTAAGTAACGAAGTTGCCGAATTTTCTGCCATCCATCATTCCAAAGAGAACTGTCATCGCACGCGGTAAAAAAATTACGCAACCGAATGCTCGGCGCAGGCGCACGACCTCCAGCGAGGTGAAGGTCACGGGGCCACGGCCGTAGGGCTGCCACCTGTGACATCGCTGTTTTCGTTGGTACTGTATCACTCCTAACCTGTTGGAACCTCAATAACATTCCAAGTGCGAGTCGGACGTGTGCACATTATGGGTTCCGTAACATCTCTCCGTACAATAAAAAGAACACGTTTCTTACTTACCTTATGTTTTAATTTTTATTTGTTGCTATAGCGGCCATAGTGTTTCTGTAAAAAATTCAAGTGTCTGCTTATTACGGTTCATGAGATACAGCCCACTAACCAATCTTATTTGATGTAGGTATTGTCTCTAAAGGGTGGGCAGATTTTTAAACTATTGCATAGCTTCTATCGAGGGCCTTGAGCGCGGGGACCGAATCCAGAAATTCCGTAACGAAAAAAACCTCACGCTCCCCACTCCGACGGGCACGGAGGTCCGAGTCCGAGTCCGAGTCCGAGTCCGAGTCCGAGTCCGAGTCCGAGTCCGAGTCCGAGTCCGAGTCCGAGTCCGAGTCCGAGTCCGAGTCCGAGTCCGAGTCCCAGTCCAAGTCCCAGTCCGAGTCCGAGTCCGAGTCCGGGTCCCGGTCTCAGTCCCACTCCCACTTGACTCCCACCCCACCCCCAACCCCACTCCCACTCCCACGCCCACTCCAACTCCCACTCCCACCCTACACCCACCCCCACTCCCACTCACACACCCTCACACTCCCACACCCACCCCCACTACAACCACCACCACTCCCACTACCACTACCACCACTAGTGGTGTGGCTTGAAGGCCGTGCATTGTCTAACGTCCTTTCTTTTCGGCAGTCTTGTTGATACAAAATGCTATGCAATAGCTTTACCGCGGCAGTCCCCGAGTGCCACACGTCTTTTTTTTATCTATATTTCATTGTAAAAATGCGACCAGTTTAGCGACTGATTAGGACAGACGGACTGACACATTAATAATCTTTTGATTCTTAAAACACACTATTACGGTATGTTATTAGTACTTGTTATCACAATTATAATTTATTTTTATAATGTTTCTCTTTCCTGGAAAGGAATACAACTGCCGACCCCCTCGGTAAAAAGGTCAGATGAAATTGACACTTGGACGCGGATAATTCGTCTAACACTTGACACAAAAAAACCACGACTATTTAATTTGAAAGTCGGATGTGCTACTTTCAGATCGGCCTTTGTTTTGTCTGGTTCTAGATCATCCGGCCACTGTCCCATTTCTAGTACTTTGACAAACAATTCAACGCAAATACATGTTACTAAATTTTATAAGTACCTTTGTTATCACAACACCTACTCGCAATGATACATTATAAAGTGTAGATATGTTATAAACATACCAAACAACCTACACAAATGTGCCAAATACTCCATTAACAGTACATTTAATTCAATAGTGAAGCATCAAAAGACCACGGGTGAACCAGGGCAATAGATGTATGTCTCGTATTTGATACTTGAAGAGACAAATTACCAATCGTGTTAGATGCTTGATTTATTCTTATAACAATATTTTAAAAGCGATTAGTAGAAAAAGAGACTGAGGCAATAGGCGATAATTGTCGCCTTTGACAGCTGCATTTTATCCTATCTTCCTTCTGTTTGTAACTCTTTCAGGCAAAAACTACTGAACAGGATGTTAATGAAACTGTGCAGAAGTACACCTTATATTTCAGAGTATATGCTATAATTTATAAGGATATTGTGTATAGTAGGGGTCCACGGTAACTGAAGTCAGTAATCATAGTATTGTGTACATACTACGTATTGTTTGCATATTACAGTACGACTTTGGTGTTATAATAATGTGTTTTTGCTATCATATTTGGCTTCCGTCGTAATCTGCGAGCATGCCAGTTACCACAAGCTAAAGATTGTTTATCAACGATCTCCTGTCGCGTAGCAACGCTCTACGCACCTACGCACGTAGCTCCTCTACCCCCAGGACGTCTACGTCATTCGTAGACCCCTCTACGATTGCGTAGGCTGGGTACCCCCGAACCGTTTTGCGTCACAGTTTTTCGACGAAACCTCATTTATTTTTATTTTGTCTGTCGCCGCGTTAATTTTGCCTGACGTTACTCCCGAAGGACGGCTTGGAAATTTTAGCGGATGAAATATTTCATAGCTGTTTTCAAGTCGGAATTAATACTAAATTAACAATGACTAAGGCTAATATAAAAATATCTTTTATGTATTAATGTAAAATATTCCGTCAGTCAGACCTAAGACGCTGAAAATTAAAACCTGAAATTTTCAATGTAAGTAGCTGATGAAGGCTGTATTTTCAGTTATAGGTTGGTATTAGAATGCAAAAAAAATGCTGAAATTTACAATGTTAAGCTTATTGTGACGACGGCAAAGCCCATCTATTATTCTCTACACAGTTATGAGAAGCATATCACGTTAATCGTTTCGAATGCATTAATTAGTCCGCCGACGCACTGCACTGATCCTTGTAGGTCACAGCTAGACATGTCTTTGTGTCGAATAAAAAACGAAATCGACGTGCGCAGCAAAACGATAACGCGAAACGCGGGTATTCGGGGGGCACGAATACGTTTAATCAAGCTGGGTGTCATGTCATTAACGAGCTGGACGGAGATACGTGTGGTAACGTGGCGGACAAGGACGGAATGTGTAGCAACAAGTAGCGGGGGAGGGGCGCGGGGTCGCCGTGACGTCACGAGCCTTTCACTGGCGCGCGGCGGGCGAAACAGTCAGTCCGCGCGGCTCGGTCACGGCGTGAGCACGACTCGCGCTCGGTGCTCCTTAAACACACCGAATCACGCGTCACTCGCACTCGCGATTAAAAAACTTGGAGCCAACTTTCCTCAGGAAATCGGACACACGCAAACGGGCCGCTCGGTCCTCCGTGTGCTGACCTGAGATTACTGAGCTAGTGGCCAATACGACTTCGAGATGGGCGTGATTAAAGTGACCCCGGACACCGCGTCCCTCATCTCCGCCTGCGACATGCTCGACGACATGAGGGTGAGTGGAACCATGTGACGGGAATGGCTCGCGTCCAACGCGCCACATGTACCAGTTCCGTATTATGTGAAAAAATTCGCGCTTTATTTAGTTCGCGTGGGTTGCAGCGTTCGCGGTGGGAAACGCGATGCGTTTTTGCGGTGCCGGCCGCACCGCGTATTGCGAGCTCGGTTTCCTCGGTGAAAACTATCGCGGTTCGGTCAACGGAAGCGGTGTGCCCTTATCAGTTGTTTGTGACACGATTGCAGCAGACCGTACCTATATGCTACGTGAGAACACTCGCATTCGTCCAAACCAGAATATCAATTGGAATGCAATTAGTTGCTAATCTAAAAATAAAACGTATTGGCTTAGCAACGATATCAGTGATAGGAGGATAGTTGATACGGATTAGAACAGAAGTTTCGGGATGCAAGAAATGCAGCTATTTTCCCACATTACATCAGAGTGATTCACAGCAATGGCTATTGCGGGGTATGGTGGGACGTTCTCGTAAGACTTGCGACGGTGACGCAATGACGCCGTTAAATCTGTTTTGATTCTATTAGCATGTACCCAGTACGCGTGTCGTGTGACGCGAAACGTGGTTCAGATAAAGATCTCGTGATCTCAACTCGTGAGCTAACTGGAGGATTGGGAGTGAGCGCCGCGGAAAAAGTTGGCAGCCTATAATTGTCAGTTGATTGTCCGAGCAATTTAGCAACACAATTTGGGTCGGCCATTATGGCCCGGACAAAGGTATCCTTCAATTGCAGAGTAGTGGGATGTCGCAACGCTGCGGTCTTGTCTAACATCCTACAGTCTTGTTACAATAGACTGTCAAACAAAGAAAAGATATAGGTAGGTACCTACTCCACAGCGAAAAAGTTTGCTTGTAGTCCTATTGCACCTCAATAAAAGGCATTTGATAATCATGTCATTTCAATAAAGAATAATTCTTTTTAGTTAAAACCGAATATGAAGAATGAAGCTGTAAAAGGAAATATTTTGGTGAATGTCTAACGCGGACCAGATACTGCCTAAGTAGAAGAGATCAGAAAGATTCCGAAATATTTCTAAATATTCGCCATTCATTCTTCTCAAAACGATCCATGGAGTATTAATATTAATAATTT
Organism: Ethmia dodecea; assembly: GCA_963855545.1. Lineage (NCBI taxonomy): Eukaryota > Metazoa > Arthropoda > Insecta > Lepidoptera > Depressariidae > Ethmia > Ethmia dodecea. Next base: position 1,592,383 of record OY979444.1, read on the forward strand.
CACTGACTTAGAGCCAACAACTGAGGTACCTACCTATAAAGCTATACAACATAGTAACAGTACAACACAAGTAAACTTGAAGAATTCCAGTGAATAAATGCTGGCTGCGCACACGCAACCTTTTCGCTACGCGGGGCTGCGCGTGCGTTATTGAACCAACCATGCCGTGCATACGTTTACTTTGAATGCACTTAAACTTTACTTTATATATTGGCAAATCCCATTTCAAAGGTTTCAAGCCTTCGCAACAAGAATTCCATTTATCAACCGCTATTATTAAACGCTCCAAAGATATCGTAAAAGCATTGCCCATGAGCAAAAAATATGATAAACTCCGATAATGGCGGGAAAAGTTACGTAAATCTACGTGGAATTATAAAGTAACACTGGCATTCAATGCAAGGCAAATCATTCAATCTGCAGCGGATCAGAGATATTTCAGTAATAATTAAATTACTAGTTTCATCCGCTTTATTACACAAGTTTTTGTTAAGCTGAAATTGGCCGTGAGTAATTTCAGTGGCAATGCAATATTATGGTACCATCGAGCTGATCCGATGGAGCCGGGAGGTGGACGGAATTCCTCAATGGCAACTCGTAAACCTTGTGACTCTCGTGAGTTTAGGCTCATTTGACGAGTTCAATTTTTATTTTTGTATAAAAAATAAAAAAGAATGATCAAGAATCAATACTTTATTGGGAGAGTAATTTTATGAGGTTATTGGAACTCCCAAAATCAAGAACGTAAATATAAAATAACGCCGTTTCAAATCACGCGCAGCTTACATCGCCACCTATTAATCTAGATTTGCAAATTCAACATTAATTGTTTCAGCTGGCTCTAATATTATGAGTTTATGAGGTCGTAAAGTAGTCATAGCGACCCCGTGTTTCGTTCGTCCGGGTTTCGTTCCTTTTTCATTGTTCGCTGCAGACAAGTCGTAATGTACGTACGTAATTTTAAAATTTGGGCGAAGTGTTACATTTGATAGCTGCTTTGTTCCTTCTGTAGTAAATGTGAAAGGCACAAGTTGGTTCTAAAATGCACCTATCGCATAACAGTAGGTCTGCGCAGAATGAACCATGAGCAAAATGTTCGTCATGACCCAAAATTTGACATTTTCTTTTTAAAATAATAATCTAATTTGGATCTAGCTATAACTAACTTAGTCTATCATCTTACCTTTCGTACCATTGCGAAAAAGTCACCCTGTAGGTATTAATGATTTATTAGGAAAAATCATGGAAGAAAATTAGTCGGAAACAATTTAGAAGTAAAAAACAAAAACTCGGACATGCCAAATATTCAAAATGGCCGAACATAACTAAACTTGGCCCAGAAACCAACCAATAAATTACTCGCAAACAAAGAGGTTTATAAAATAAAACATTCGCGTTTTAAACTTCTGAACTTATTACGCGACTACAAATAATAATAGCTTTTATTTCACACCTCTTTCTTACTTACACTCAATGAGATTACCTATTTTCGTATTTAACCTACAAATCAGTAAAAGCCTGCTACCATAATCATTTGACATTAATAATTTGACAGTCAACAATGACCGATATTTAAAAAAAAATAACCGACTGTGACTATAAATGTGAATAGGCTAAACATTATATTCATTTACTGAAAGCCTTAAGTTATGGAAATATTGCAAACACAAATGACCTTGTAATTATAAACAAGTTGTATGAATATTTCGTACGGAAAAAAATAAGAATAGGTTATCTCGAACAGTAGAGTAAGCTTCCAAGTCAGAAGATAGTATAGATAATATAGATAAGGCTGGTACGAGTATGTGATAGCTGATAATCTTAACAGAATATGACGCAATTTTGCATTTCGGACCATTACTTTTGCCCCTAAAGGTTAAACATATGACTATAGGAAAATGAAAAGTTCAGAAAAAATAATAAACATTTTTATGTGTAATCGTCTACGATTATAAAAAACACTTAGAAGTGTTTTATAATAAAAATGTTTTCAAATTATTAAAAAAAAACACAAATGTTCGTGAACTTGGCCTCACTCTCCGAAACTTAGATCATTCCATTATTGTCTCCTGATAATTAATAACAGATATTATTTGATATCGCTTCTATACAAAAACATATTATTATAAACAGTTTTGATAATGTTGATTACATACTTATACAAGTATATTGCTTTTTTATCTTGTGTCGCTTTTGTATATAAATTTCTATAAGTTTCCAGAAATGTATTTATAATGGACGAACCGATAGTGATAAAATGGATGTCACCGATATAAAAAGATGGTTGTAGGTGCTGCCCTAAGTTACCAATGGATTAAGGTACTTATATACATAAACCGCTTCCTATAAATATAAATAAAAATACATAATATACAGATATCATAGCATGTTATAATTACATCACAATACAAATATTGGTAGTTTCCAATGCAAGGTAATAACTCATTAAAGCTGCTTCTAAAAACTGGCAACGATTCAGCACTCCTATGTACATTGTTGTCTCCATAACCCCGAAAAAAAACAGTGTAAAATGAAATACATTTTCGTTGCTCACGTATACAGACAGATACACAGATATACAGCCAAAGTCCTGCTTAATGTCACAGTAACATTATTAATGCAAGGTCTCCGTCCTGCAGACAAAGCCCGATAAACATTGATGGCATGGCAACATAATAATACCTACCTCGAAGAAAAACAAGTTCAGTAACTTGATTCCAAGCAATCGACCTATTAAAGAAAACTACAACAAAACAAACATAACATCACAACTACGAGTAAAGGTAGATAGTGCTATTACTATTTTAAATATTATTACTGATATCTAAATATTTTGTATGCTGATGGGTTTGTCATTGGGTTATTATTGGGTTCGATTCTGCTTTACAGCGACTAAACTTGTTTTATTTTACTCCTGTCGTTTTCTTTCTCCTAGAAAAGAAAAGAGACGAGAGATATTTAGTTCTGTTAAAATTAAAATTAGTCCTGTCAACTAAGGCATTTCATATAGTGTTTAGTGCACAAGTAACGAAGTCTCGACTAAAATACAGCCTCTGACAGGTCTAAAATCGGTAGGTTTTCTCCTTTGAGTAATAAACTAACAAGAGACGTCACGCGCACTAGTTTCTTTGCAAAAAAGTCTGCCAATTTCTGCAGGGGGGAAGAGGAAACGCACTCAAATAATGTTAAAACAAACGCACTTTTTGACAAAACAATTAAACACTAGCTTGAACTAGATGCACACAAATACATTCACCAATCCGAGCACTCCGTGAACTCAAAAACACTAGTGTTATATATAACAGGTATGCGCGTTGACCGACACTGTTTTTTTGGCAGAGGGGAACGCCTGTCAGTGGCGTCTCCGGTTGGTTTAATACTCAAAGGTTTTCTCCTATCCCTCTTCTTTTTTTAAGGTAAGACAAAGACAGGACTAAACTAAAATAAGTTTAGTCGGTGTAAAGCAGAACCGCCCCCATTGATCAGATGTTAATATTAAAAGTAATATATTTAATTTTTTAAAGTAGTGATAGGCCTGTAGTTAGTGATCCCGCCTGTCATTTGTGAGGCTCGGGTTCGAATCCTGGAAGGCATTTACCAACGAATTTTCAGAACAAAACTTACGTACATATTTATCACTTGCTCGACGGCGAGGGAAAACATCGTGCGAGGAAAACCACAGGTCCCAGAATTAATACTGAGGCATGTGTAACAGCAACAGGTCACGGGTCTCACGGTTAAGGGTCTACAAAATATAGGTGAATAGTGGGTATTTACAGGAATGGAACACCTCTGGCTATGCCTTCGGGGATAAAAGGCGTAAGCATATTTTTATTTATGTATATGTTGCAGTAGGTATCGATTTCTCGGCTTCCTTATTCCGTCAACAGCTTTTCACACAAATTAAATCTTGGCTGTGTGACAAGATCGAATTGCATTGATTTTTTTAATTAAAGCAGTGATTGTGCAAAATAATTTGGAATTTCTTTGATAACGTTTAATAACCTATAGGTTTTGTCTTTTCAGCTTAAAACTCTTTGGCAGATTACTACATTAGAACAACTTGATTACCAACTATAAAACTAATACTATAGGTACATCAATCAATCAATTACAAAGTGAGCTTATTTTCTTAAATTAAAATTCTGGGCAAGTGTATCAATATTTCTTATGTGGTAAAAAAACCTAACTCCGCAAAGATATCCTCTAAATAGCATGATATAAAAACGATAAGACATTGTAATTTATTTTTAAATCTCTTTTGTATTGTTTATGATGTACAATAAAGAGTAATGCTATAGTATTGTATCGTATGAGTTCTATGGTATATTCACAAATCTGAAGTTATGTTGGTGTAGTGGTCAGGTAAAAAGATACTTGGTTGTTTTTTTTAATAAAAAAGTTGAAAATATTACTCAATGCGATTTGAGTAAGCAATTAATCCCTTTAAAGTATTTGCCTTAACCTATGATAATATATGATATATATAATAACATGAATTGTCATAGGCTATGACAATTCATGTTATTATATATAATAAAAAAAAAAAAAATCTCACGCCTTCGGGGTTACCCGGGGGGGTAGGCAGAGGTATTCCATTTTTAGAAATACCCACTTTTCACAAGAATCTTCGAGTAACGTAATAGGTGGTGAGCCCATCGCCGGACCGGGTCTGTTACACATGCCTCACAATTAATTCTGAGACCTGCGCGTTTCCTCACGATGTTTTTCTTCACCGTCGAACTAGTGATAAATATGAACGTAAGTTTTTAAAAACTCATTGGTACATGCCAGGATTCGAAACCGAGCCTCATTGATTTTCATCATGTAAAGCAGGCTGTTTAACCGTAAGGCTATCACTGCTCTTTCAAATAAAACTGTTCTTGGCACGTCACTTCTTTCTTTCTGTGCCAAGTTGCCTCACAGTCACGGGGGGATGCTCTAGGACGAGGTTAGTATGCGCACTCGCACCTATCCTTGTTGATGAACGTAGATCAATGTGGACGATAATTCCATTTTCCTCTAGCGAAGCGAAGTGGCCCTTGATCTATTAATGTTATGGTCCTTTGATAGTTTTTTTTTTCCAAAAAGAACATTTTAACCTGAACCCTGAATTTGAATAAACTTTGAAGAAACTTTTATATATTTAATAACATTACTGATAGAATAATTCATTATCATTGCGACTGTATCAGACTATATTTCACACCAAGTGGGTTCGGTGACAGTTCACATTTTTCCTTTTAACGCATACAACTTTCTAGTAAGAAAAATAGATGGTTCCAAAAATAATGAATAATTTATTATTATGTCATTGATAAAATACAATAATTGTCGCCTCTAACATAAACTAAACCACTAACACTAACCGAAATATAAAAAACAATAGATAAAAAAGATATCCTAAAAATACGTATTGCGTGGAACGGAACTTTTTCTCATAGGGACACTACAATATCGATGAATCGAAGCTTTTTGGCGGGAATCCGAAAGAAGATGCAATGTTTTTGTAAAATCTTCATTTTGTTGTATCTTTTGGGTTTAAAATTGTAATAATGTATTACTATTTTAAACATATGTGGCAGGGGTCTGTGAAAGTTTGCAGTGATTTGTAGATTCGATAATGTATGATATTTTTGTATTTCATCAAAAAGTCAATGACATTTTATTTTATTTTACCATGTTTTTACCTTATATAACCTGTGAAATTTAAACATATTCAATAAAAAGTAATCTTGAAACATCATTCTATCACTAAAGTATAAAATCGATTCCATTTCCTTTACAAACTTACTCGAAACTTTAGAACAATCGATTGGATTTCATTAGGACACATCACTTCAATTGTCAACATTGAACTGTCACCGAACCCACTTGGTGTGAAATAGACTATAGCTACCAATAAAATATTTAATTTTAGGAATTACATTTATCATGCGAACACAATAGACCAGTCACTGGACACTAAAATAACAAAAGAAAATCAAAAGCCACTGGCCGCATAAAAAAAGAACAGCAAAAAATAAATTACCAGATTCCAAATTCGAATAATCGGTCAAATCTGCAATCGCAATCAGTGATCGGATAACAATCGTTGTTATTCGGTAATGCGACCGCGGCGGCCATGACATGGCGGCCATTCTAAATTATCAATTCAAATACAAAATCACTGATTATTTTGTACAAAAGACCGGGTTAGTGACACCATACACTTGGTAAAACAATAGACCAATTTTAATGGTAGCTTATATGTAGTTATGAAACTTACATGGAAATATACTTCTATGGATTAATTTAAATGGATTCAAAATTCGATACACTTAAAAACCATATCTTTGTGCCTCCACTAACGTTAACAAAAAGTATATGAACTCAGTGTTTTATGATAATTAATGTTTGAGTATTGTAACCATCTGGAATTTTGAATTCCAATAGCTGCAATATCACTTAAAAACCGGATTGCATTTAATTAAATGTCGAGTTTATTTTTAGCAATAAAATAAAACAACACATATATATGTAACTATAGTTCTTTGTTGTTACCATATTATCCAGTCATTTTTTCATCGCTCAGTACTGTGAACTGTTTTTTGGGTTATTCAGCTAATAGCTAATTTAAGGTCACAGAAACAAGAAAGTATGCCGTATAGATGCAATTATGTTATGTAGTAAACAGCTAGACATATACAACATTTAATATTTCACCAAATACTCAATTAACTACAGTATTTTAAGAGCACTGAAGCGGATAACACAATTAGCGTAACGGAATAACCTTAACAAATTAATTCCTTAATTACGCTGTTACCTTATTCCATTTACACCTACGTTAGATTATTTAAATGAAGAGCTACGAATGATGTCGAACGCTTTCAATAGAACGCATTGACGCAAGAGAATCACTTCGTAATATTAATCAGCCAATTCGAATTTAGAACGAGCGAAGCTCAAATAATACAAAAGAAAGTGAAAATAGCTTCCTTCGCGTCTATGGGTGCGTTCAGAAACTTAGTGACGGATCCCGCGCGAATGGAACGCGCCTAGTTCCGTTCCGTGTTACGCAGCTCACGTACGCCGAGGCCATGCTAATTACTAGCCTCACGAAATCGAAAGTAATGCACCGTGATTGTCTAGATGTGGGTTGCGATCGCATAAAGAAACGTAACTTCGTATCCTATTTTGAAATCCGCTTGCTACTATTCTTTCTTTTTTTTGTTGCTGCATTTTAAATGTCACTTGATCGATTGGTAAGTAAATGAATTCTGAATAATAATAAGATAAATAATTTATGCAAGTTTTATAGTCATGCGAACAACACTACATTCAAATATCAGAACCTTACATTCTCACACAATATCACTTAGTTGTTAAAACTGTATTGCGATGTTTCCGAAATATGAAACTGACCTTTCTCATCGATATTCCAGACGGCTGTGCGGTCACGAACTGACTGCTAATGCAATGTGTGTGGAAATCGAAAGCATCTTCAAAGTTGTACGCGAACATTCGGATTCAAATCGTCGACCTTAATTACGGATTTCCGACGTTTTATTATATAAGATAAGTATGTTTTTTTTATCGTTTGTTTTGTGATAATCGCCTGAGCACGATCGCGCCATCCGTTGCAAGGTCGCCGCGAGTCCGCTTGTAGCCATTTTGGCAATTCCTAGGAATGTCGTGTTCGCCGTCGATCGCTCGATTCGCGAAGCGTGAAGCGCTCACGCTCGTCGCTCGGTTAAACATAAATATTCATTATAAGAGTTTTGATTTGCATAAACATTCTAAATGTTTTGCGGACGCAGCGGCGCGATTTCGTTTTCGTTGGCTCGTGTGTATGAGTTGATAATGACCGAGAAATGCGAAAAGCGTGACCGCGCTGCTCTGTGGTCCATTGTCTGAAGCCACTTGTTCAATGCTAAGCCGTCTCGAATGTACCATTTGTGTCGAGTCGTGATGTTTTCTGCCCCTTTCCGGTAACGTATCGACTATGTTCGCATCTTCGGCTTCCGCCGATAACAGTTGTTTACCATAAAGATAATGCGTATTCACATAATGCGGTAAATTCCAGAGCGATGTGTTTAATTAGCGCAACTTCATCGGTTTTCCGGCGGTTTGTTGTTACTAAACATCCTTTTCCTTTTACGCGCATTAAAATATTTGAATTTTAAACTAGTTAGGCACCATTTTTAAGAATCAGTCTTCCGATGCCCGCGGATGTGGTTTGTGTGTGCATCCTCGGCAGATTGACCGTGTGATCAATCTTAGGTTTTAACTTTCACTCGCCAACTAGTCCTGAGATCAGACCTTCAAAGTAGCCCAGTCCTTTTCTTATAGCTACATCTATACTTCCAAGTTCAGTCTTAATTTTAATTCATGCAGCTGAAAGGACATGTCATCGATTTTATTTAAATTGATTTAAAAGCAGCTTAAGAACTCCGTCTTTGGTTCGCACATGAGCAGTCACGATTAATTCGTGTTTAAAAACTCCTTATTGCAGAATAACACAAACAAGATTAAATTTTATACAAAGTAGGAAATTAATATGCAGTTAATATTTAACAAAGAAACTAGTAATTTTGTTTTAACCTTGATATTTTTGTAGGTTCAGCCGTTAAAATGTAACGATACAATTATGTTTCGGGGAATGTTGACTGAACTACTGCTGGATTATATGTATGTAGGTACAGGTTTTTAGCGCGGAAAAGGTTGTGGGCGGTAAATAAACATCATTTACCATCTGTCCCGGTAAATGTTGTTCTGCCATATAATATGTGAGGGGCTGGAGAGTGAAAAATATTTTACGACCTAATGTACCTAAAACCTAAGTTACAAAAAAAAAAATTCGATCAAGCCGTTTCTAAAGAGTGCAACCACAAACACCGTGAAACGAGATTTATGTATATCATATTTATAGAAAAGATAATTAGACAGATATTAGAAAAGATGACATTCTATAAATGAAACAAACGGTAGTCGTCTATCCTAGTGTCGTGGGAAGTATCATTAAAATTCCGTCATTTTGCGAATCCGTCATTTTGCGAATCTGACATTTTGCGATGGTTCCCAAAGGACCTATAAAAGGTATCTATACAAGACAAGGAGACTTGGTTCAAATGATATTGAATCGTAATATTGTTATGACGGGCCTGTTGGCTCAGTTGGTAGTGACCCTGCCTTCTGAGTCGGAGGTCGCGGGTTCGATCCCCGCTCGGGGCCAACATTTGTGTGCATGAACATGTCTGTTGGCTTCGTGTCTGGGTGTTTAGTATTTATTTAAGTATGTTTATCAGTTGTTTAGTACCCATAGTACAGGCTCTGCCTAGTTTGGGACTGAATAACCGTGTGTAAATTGTGTCCCACAATTTATTTATTATTAATATTTATTTATTTATTTATTTGCATCTATAAAGTACTAATTCAGGGGCCTCTTCCAGCAGCAGCATTGTTTTCAAGATTCACGAGCGAAATGACGCAGATCGCCGGTGAACGATTGTTATTCAAATTTGCAGAGTTCAGCTGTGACCGGTTGAACAGGTGTCCGGGGTAGCGTCACGACCGTATTGTTCTCACTAAACTTTGTGTTTAACGTTTCTTCTTCATGCAACCGCAATTTTCTTTTCGGTCTGTTCTGTTCAGGTACCTGCTTTACTGCCTTCTTTAGTTTCTGTCTTTCCTTTCCTTTCGCCGGATCGGTAAATGTTAGTAGCAGATCAACTGCGACATTGTCCTCGATGATCCCTTCATTTCCTGTTCCCGTAAGAATTCTAAAATACTTAGTGCCTGTGATCTTAGCTTATTATTTGAGCTTCCCAAGTCAAGTTGTTGCTGGGTCGGTATATTCATTTCTGCAGATTGCTGTGATCGGGAGATGGGTTGCCGCATTGAAAGTAATCATCACCAGGCTATTGCATTGCAATATGCTGAACAAGTTTAGCATTTTTTTGAACCTCTGCCACTTTGTTCAGTTTACTTTGCACGAGTATTATTGCACAAAGGCGATGACATAAATTATCTCTTCATACAAAACGTGGTGACAAGTCGACAATTTATGAGACAATATCACCATCTCCAGAATTGTGTATTTAATCCTTGTTGTTCTGTTACATATCTCATGAGTGTCATAACAACACAATGCTACAAATCAATGAGTGAATAAATATTATTTTTTTCTTGTACTTGACAAATGGGGTATAACTATGCATTATCTTTATTGAATGCCTATTGTTTTTATTTCTTCATCAATTTGTTTACTTTTGGTTCAAGACTATTTACAAAGAGCAAATAACGGTCGATGTAGTTTTATCAATATTAATCTGACTTTATTTATTTGTTTCAAAGCAGTCTTCGAAATATTTGTGGCGATTATCAAGCAACTATTTCGATTTAAAAGCCTGAACATAATATATACTTTGGATAATACTTCTTGTTCTAACATTGACACGCCAATAGATTAAAACCACTCGAAAAACTGATGAAGCAAATGATTGTGCTACAGGTAGGCAAGTGTTACAATATCAAACCGCCTCTTTCGCACATATCGGCTCGTTTGTTTCACACGTTTCGTTTCGCACGCGAATACTTTGAAGTTCACGACCGAAATCGCGTGTTGGGAATAGCGCAAGTTTTTCTTCTTTATTTCTTTCCGCAACTAAACTTATGTACTTGACGTCCATAACGCAGAAAATACAATGTTCGGCGTAATTACCAACCTAGTGATCATATTTGTGCGGTATTAAGTTAGGTTAGGTCTCTTCGTTTTCATAGAGATGACAGTTGTATGCCAAAGTATTTTGTAAGTTTATGGCTCTGTAGTCAAATGCCTATGGTACTTAATACATTTAAACAAAACAATTACCACACAAAAAATATATAGGCACAATAACAAAAGTACATACAGAACACATAGAATGGTACCATTATCAGTTTACTGATGATGAGTGATTCAAAAGGTACATGACTTGTCAAAAGTAAAAATGCATTTATTTCAATACAATAAGTTAAAAAAATTACTACTTAGAAACCTCAATAGTCAAGGGATTCTAAAATCGTCCATAGATATTGGCTGAATGTAAACAGCAGTCTCACCGGTGTTTCTAAATTCAGTACCCACCCCAAAAAGAACCAGCAACAAACTCCAGGGCAGCTCTATTTAAGTTATTGTCTTACTAATAATTTTGATTTAGAATTTATTAATAATTCTGACTAATAGCCTAACAGCGTCGAGTCGGTTAATCCCATGCACTTAGGTCTACTCAGTAGTCTGTAATTTTATAGTAGCCTATTCTATGCAATTGAATAGCTCATCAACTCTTACGTTGAAGGTCAATAAAATGCCTGATGAATCGTTACAATTCACCGCAACTCCGAATTTAATGATGTAACAGACTAACTGGTGCAGTAGTGAAAGACGCGCATACAAAAGATTCAGGCAATAAAATAATTCTTCAAGGTCGCAGTCCAAATTCGCGTCAGATGAATTATTTCTTATTCCACGGAACACCTGAATGGTATTACCTACCACTTTTCTGTCATTATCGTCTTATGATGACGTACGTACCGTACCTATATTATCACCTGGTAATAAACATGGTTAATCGTAAATAAAAAGAATGTTACACGCTATTTCCATTGTAAATTTTCTTCAGATATTTGCGATAAAGCAATTTATTAATATTGTGGAACTAAAGAAAGGTCGTGAAATTATCAATTTGTTTTTGATTTTTGTAACCATCCGTCTATCAAAGTTCTTATTAAAGTAAATTTTGGGAAGGAAATACGTAGGTTAGTACACATAATTATATTTTAAAGATTCTCTACACTTATTTACAATTTGGCGCAAGATGGAGAGTCACCCAGTGCTTAACTATGAGACTATACATCCACATAAGAGGCTATTGGCGCTGCCACGATTACGGAAAAATTCAAAATTAAAATCGTTCTGAAGGCTTACTGTTTTATTACCATTTTCCTTCATTTTGTACCTACCTACGTTAATGAACTTATGACAAACTCACATTATCTGCAACTAAGTTTCACACTCATTGCCACTGATATAAGCCCTCATAGTTCATCAATATTAATTAATCTAACATCAAGGTAACACATGTCAGTGTTAATGCCTATAGGCATTTTCTGCCCAACTATTACCATATTGAACTTTGTATCAAGGCTTGCATAAATTTTTAGTGATTGATTCGATTCGCTTTCCTAAGCATCTTCGGTTGGCAATTCACTGTTTCTCGGAGAAATAAATCTCCTGTGACTATGTAAAATGCAACAAAATCGCCGATTGCCGATTCTAAAATTATCGTGTCTGCTTAGACCAAAACTATTTTATACTACCATGGCTTTTCCAAATTTAAAAATATATTTAGCTTTAAGGATTTTATCCAAGAAGACAACCCTTGAATGGAAATAGTCTTATCCTGTTTAAAATATTTCGTGTCTACCGTCCACCTATTTGATTTGACACGCGAGTGATTTACAACGCACAGTGTGAGTTGACAATTGACATTGACATTTACTATGCATATGATAACGCTTCATATTTTTCCCACTAGCTGTGAGGTTTTCATTCAATTTGAACTAAATAAATTCAGATTACACTTGGATTCGCTGCTAAAAGTAGAAGCTTCATAGCAGTGATAGCCTTACGGCTAAAGAGTCTGCTTCACGTGATGAAAATCAGTGAGGTTCGGGTTCGAATCCTGGCATGTACCAATAAGTTTTTCAAAAACTTACGTACATATTTATCACTAGCTCTACGGTGAAGAAAAACATTGTGAGGAAGCCCGTATGGGGGTAAGCAGACCCGGTCCGGCGATGGGCTCACCACCTATCACGTTTAGGGTAATAAGTGGGTATATCCAGTAATTGAATACCTCTGCCTAACACCTCGGGTATAAAAGGCGTGAGGTTTTATTATTATTATCGCTTCTAAACGTACCTACTACTTTTCGCCAGTGACTACACTTGACAGGTGGTGAGCCCATCGCCGGACCGTGTACTGTTTCAAATGTCTCAGAACAACTTCTGACGATATTTTCTTTCGTTGTTGATCTAGTGGTCGATATACCTACGTTTTTAAACCGACGTGATAACTCATTGAATCATACTCGGTCTCAGGCACATAAGACCTCACTTTCAACACCGCTGAGACTAAGAAATTGAAAGTACTACGACTACTGTAGTCTTATTTCAAACAAACACTCAAGATTTTTAAAGTCTGCTTATTTGCAAACAATTGTTTCGCCTTTCGAACGGGGTCAAATTAAGTCGTCAGTTCGTATGTGAAGTTCTATAAACTATTGTTGTCACGTAACAAGTCCATTGTTTCATTTCACGCAACTTTCGACCTTCAAAACAGCTGATTTGACAGGAGAGAAACTAGATTTATTTTGAGATCTGAACGTAAAAATAAACAGTACCGGTTGGTACGTCGATTCGTTACGATTGCGCATTTGACCTCAGTTAGTGACCGACTGATTTCGAATCGACGAGGAAAAACAATGGGAATTTCACGATTTATAGCCCGCCGCGGCGAGGTCATCGCGTACCGCGACGGCTGAGTGCCGTGACAATGACACTGCAACTTTTCAATTTTTCTAATATGGATTCTGTTTCGGCTATCAAATTATTTTAAGGGTAGTTCCTCATCTATACTTCTATACTAATATTATAAAGAGGAAAGATTTGTATTTTTGTATGTTTGTTTGTTACGAAACTCAAAAACTACTGGACCTATTTTAAAAATTCTTTCACCAATGGAAAGCCAGAAGATTCCCGAGTAACACAGGCTATATATTATTCCCGTATTCTCACAGGAACGGGAACTACGCGGGTGAAAATAGAGACACTTAGCTTATCAGTAAGCTGTTAGCCTGTTACGGATTGATGATGATGGTGACGGTAGCGAGTAAACCTATCCTATCTTTTGAATATAATTTATGTATTTCAACTAATCATACATTTGAATTATTTACTGTGCGGAACTTTAAACATCAAAAAATTACAACTTCTGCGATTAAATAATAGTCATGTGTAGGTATTTCGGTCCCTAGCAATCATCACAAGACATCTTGGACCATCATCTATCATTAATCATCAAACATCGCTAAGCTTAAAATAAGTGTAAGTGTAACTAAAAAATAGTAATTTAGAACCTAATCTATTAGTCGATTTGCTTAATTGCAACCATTTTATCTCTTAACTACTAGAGGCTTCACAATATCAGATGATTCCTAACAAAGGACGAATTGGTTAAATGATTAGCTCAAATTTAGATGCGAGGTTATCAAATATTAGATGCTGAATAAGTATTAATAATGATCTAGCTTTTACCCGCGGCTTCGCTCGCGCACGTTTATTTCATCCCCCTAAATGCAATTGAATTTTGCAAAAACCTTTCTTAGTGCATGTCTACACTGTATAAGCTATCTATGTAAAAAATTTTGAAGTCTCTAGACCCAGCGGTTTAGGCTGTGCGCTGATATATCACCAATCAGTTAGTCAGTTTATCATTTTATACATATAGATGTAGCCAGTGTTACCTCATTATTTAACACCTCATATACCCTTTGACAAATCTTTACTACGATTATTGAACGGCATACTTACATCGACCAGATAGGCGATGTATTGAAGAAAAGCCAGATAAAGAGTACCGGAAACCAACTAGCATGCATGAGTCGTTTGATGGATGTGGATGAAGCACGAGAGATCTGCCAGGTTCGTAGCAAGTGGCAGTCTATTGTCTCTGCCTAAAGTGCCTACCACAATGGGAAATCGGCGTGAGAATGTCATCATAATCATATCACACCCATTAGCGCACAACAAAGTCAACAAACATGTTTTTTTCGATATTAATATGCTAGTTATTGACTAAAGAAATTATGTTATCGGCATGTTTTTATGCGAGTGTCGTTACATGCGTTCATGCGCTATATTTCAACCTCGATAAAAGGTTAACAAGTTTTGTGCGCGGGCGCTGGTCCGGTCCGGCATTAGTAGGTCTGTCAGATTGTATTGTTTGACAAGGTCGCTGGTATCCTGTTGTCCTGCGTACTACTTTGATAATGTCAATTTGTCGAGACTAGAGTCCCTTCTTACTACTAATTTAATGGATTTGACATTTCGAACACTAGAACTAAATAACCACTTGCACAGAAAATCAGTGAAGTAGTGTCCACTTTAACATATGCGGTTAAAATACTCAGATCTTAAACTAAGTGTCCCTTTAATTGAATACTTTATAGTGATTTACTTATATAGTATATCCTTGTACACTGACACATTTCGAATTACGATGACGTTGAATTTGTATTTACCGAGTATAGTTAGGTCACAGATTAGAATACTATTAGGTTATTTCAAAGATTATTTATTTTATATATTATCTATATAGGCACATATATACTGTGTTTTTTATATTTATTTATAGGAAACGGCTTATGTGTATAAGTAATTAATTACCTTAATCCGTTATTAACTTTAGTGCACCACCTACCTTCATCTGTTTATCTCAGTTACATCCATCCTTAGGTTGTCTGGAAGAAATTACTTGAAGAGATAACGACCGCCCATTGTACTTTTTTCAATAATTGTGTCACTTATTGCATTTTTATTGGTATAAAACAAATAATATTGATTATTTGATTTATTTTTTGGAAGACTTTTCGACTAACTTTATTGTAATGGTACTGTCAAGAGGCATAATTCCCAGAAATCTAAATATACCAGTAAGCAAACCATTCAATGTGCACAGTATAATAATGCTAGCATTAGTAAATGGTCACTAGCATTTGTTTACTTACACAGAGCACTTAAGCATTTTGCTTGTTTTAAATCAGCCGAAGACCTTGATCAATCGATTGTCTCATTCAATCGGTGACTATCCTCAAACAATCGCGTTTGACGCAATTATATTCCAAGAAGTCCGTACAATACTTTTTCTCTTGTGTTCTTCTAATAGGCAGACATAGCTTCATTTGTAATCCCCATACAATTATAATAACAATACATTTAGTCGCATTTGTAAAGCTGGTTGAAAATTACGACCGCTTTTGTTTTAACTTAATGTTGTTGTGGAAATCCTGGTGACTCGAATGAAACTTTATAGCTCTGCGGTCAATGCAACGGCTATAAATCAGCAAAAATATCTATCCTAACCATCGTTTCGACTCGGTAGTTCGAACTTTAAAACTTCGGTACTACATTGAATACCGTTCCGTTCCTTATTGTTGCAGAGTGAGTCGAGCTACACGTCATCGGAGGACGGCTGCGGCGAGCGACACGCCGTGCTGAGCTTCGAGCAGGTGCGGAGGCTGAACGACGTGATGGACGAGGTGGTGCCCATCCACGGGCGCGGAGGGTTCCCCACGCTGCACGTGCGCCTGCGCGAGCTGGTGGCCGGAGTGCGCGCGCGCCTCGAGGCCTCGCAGGGCGCGGGCGGCGCTGGGGTCACCGTGCGCGACGTGCGCCTCAACGGCGGCGCCGCCAGCCACGTGCTCGCCAACACGGCGCAGCCCTACTCCGACATCGACCTCATCTTCACCGCCGACCTGCCTACGGCGCGCCACTGCGACCGCGTCAAGGCCGCCGTGCTCGGCCACCTGGTGACGCTTCTCCCGCCGGCCACCCCGCGCCGCCGCGCCTCCCCCGCCGGCCTCAAGGAGGCCTACGTCTCCAAGATGGTGCGCGTCAACTCCGACGGCGACCGCTGGTCGCTCATCTCGCTGGGCAACTCGCGCGGCCACCGGACCGTCGAGCTCAAGTTCGTCGACACGATGCGCCGCCAGTTCGAGTTCTCGGTGGACTCGTTCCAGATCGCGCTCGATTCGCTGCTCGCGTTCCACGAGTGCGCGGAGCTGCCGATCGGCGAGAACTTCTACCCGACCGTGGTCGGCGAGTCCGTGTTCGGCGACTTCCACGAGGCGCTGCTGCACCTGGCCGAGAAGCTGATCGCGACGCGGCAGCCGGAGGAGATCCGCGGTGGCGGGCTGCTCAAGTACTGCGCGCTGCTCGCTAAGGGGTACCGGCCGGCGCGGCCCGACAAGATCAAGACGCTCGAGCGGTACATGTGCTCGAGGTTCTTCATCGACTTCCCCGAGCTGGGCCAGCAGCGCGCCAAGCTCGAGGCCTACCTGCGCAACCACTTCGTCGGCAGAGAGGAGGAGGCGTTAAAACACAGGTAAGCACATCCGTAGAATTCTCACTGATTGTGTCAATCGTTAACTCTTTCACCTGCGCTGATGATAGGCGCTCTAGTAGATCGGCCTCGGAGGTCTCACGTGTGGTCTGTCCTGCGCAGATACCTGACCCTGCTGCACGGCGTGGTGCGCGAGTCGACGGTGTGCCTGATGGGCCACGAGCGGCGGCAGACGCTGGCGCTGATCGAGGCGCTGGCCTGCCGCGAGCTGGTGGCCCGCGCCGTGCTGATGCCGATGCCGATGCAGGGCATGCAGGGCATGCAGGCCGTGCAGGCCATGTCCATGCCGGCCATGTCGGCCATGCCGGGCTACTTCGTGTGCGTGTGCGCAGCGTGTGCCGCATATGCGCAGTGCGCCGCGTGCGCCGCTCAGGCCGCCTGCTGCGAGTGCTGTCGGCCGGCGCTCTGCCCCGCGTGACCCCCGTAAGCGGTCCCCCGCCAGGACACGCGTGATTCTTTCCTTTATCGATCGATGAATTTAGTGCCAAATGTATATAATACGGATAAAAATATATGTATATGTATGATTCGCTCCTTCCCTAGGTGTGTTTGTATATGATGTTTCGTGATGCGCTTCGTGTTTTCGGCTGATTTTACTTATATGTATATTACTCGACAAAAAAAATATTAAAATGAGAAACGATGAAGCTAAAAAAGACAGGCCGGTAGACTTCCGCGTCGAGCGGAATGTGGAGACAATTTACTCCGTGTCAATTCGTATTGCTCACTCGACGCAGATCAATTCTCGCACGTCAATTGTCCGGCGATCTCGGGACCCGCGCCCGGGCGACCGTACTCCATAGCCGATCGAGTGATCCTCAAACATCCGTGTACTTGTTTGCCAATTATACTTAATGTAATATTAACTAGAGCTGTAAGGAGCGCGGACTTGTCGGCGTGGGATAATTTCTAATCGTACTCCTTTCGTGTTGATCGGTTAATATGTAAGCAGTACGAAAATTATTTTTCACGTGGAATCGTTAGGGAGTAAGTCCGAGTCGAAGGTCTGCCTATAAAAAAGACTAGTTAGTTATGTTTAAGCTTTTATGTGTAAAAATTGTCTCCATAAATTAAGTGGCATGTCTCTCACGATAGTGCACGGGATAAATTGAGATCTGTACAGAGAACTGACTGCAATTGGAGTTGCATCTATCCGCATGGAATTTTAGAAAGTACATAGATAACAAGTCCGGCCTTGTGCGATGGCCTTTAACGCGAGAAATTCCGTTCTTTTATAGTTTTTGCCGCCCCGCGGTGACCGCAAGCGGCGCGGGCGCACGACGCCCGACGCGCGGCCGAAAATATTTTACTATTGTATTTTATTAAACTAAATTGTATGTATACACTTTTCCTCTCGTGATCGCTCTAGTATTGTATACGGCTTGGCGTACGAAGTAACAAACTAAGATTAAATATTAAAAAATATAAAAATACAAAAAAATATCTATACCTAATTAAACTAAGGTGTGTACAATATTAAAGTTCACTCTTGTTATAATAAATACCATATATAAATATTTTAAGAACATTTACAAGTAGCGGAGTCATGGTAGCAAGAGTACTTATGAGCACGTTTTTTTAACTAGTAAAGTCTCATCAATTACAGTTTGTATTAAAACAGTAGGAGGTATGACAAAAATGTGATTTAATTGTTGTAGAGTTAACCTGTTGTCGAAGAATATTATATAATTACATAACAATATTATTATAGATTAAATCCCATAGAGAGATATACTATAACTGTTGTATTTTAAAGAGATAGTGTAAATGAGGGCGAAAATTGGTCCGGCCAAAACGTGTATGGTTAGATATTTGCCAATGCAGAGTAATTATATGTATACAAACTTATTGCATGGTAACCTAAGTCTTGATTAAGCAGTGTTTGTTATATCTAATCTATATTTTGAGTAGTTGATATGTAATCGGGAGTCGGCAAGTACAATCCGCTTGTAGAGTAATAAACTTCGGAACAATGAACGAGGAACGAGTTACTGAACGAATTTCCGACCTGCTCACTATTGAACCAAAATTTGAGATCTCATTTTTTTATTATCTTGGAAATTTTGAACGGTTGTCTGATGAGACACCTGCTTGATACGGAGTAACCCGTGTATCTTTCCTTCCATAGTATTTCTTCCAGTCCCTAGTAATGTAACTGTCCCAAGCTTGTAATAAAAACTAAAATAACTGAGAATTCTTCGAAGAAGAACTAACACTCGATATGGAAGGAACGAAACCCGACCAGGAAACCCAACTCTTGTTAGACATAAAGATCTTATAGTTAACAATTTTCGGTACTTAAAGTAAATGAAGTACATAATGTAGCTAACTGATCTAAACTTTATTCCATTTGTAATAAGAGTGAATGTAAGTTAATTATCACTAGTGTAAACCGCATCGAGACAGGCGTCTAAGTTGTGATTTGTAGTCTTTTTGACAGATATTTTAACGTCACCTTTTATTATCATAATTATAAATAACTGTGATTGTTATAACTATTCGTGTATCAGCTATTGGCAGAAACCGTTTGTAACTACCTCGCGTGAATTTAAAACTTGATATTCGATTGTGTATATTTTGTGATTTTTCTCTTCGATGGAAACTTTATAGACTGATACAGTTGTTTCGTAGACAAGCATTCGACAAAGTCAGCGAAGGACCCACTTAGGACCTACTGATTCGTAGTTCCCGATGTGACTTTTTATACTGACTCAAAGTTGAACTAGATACTTGTCTACTTAAGTACTTAGTCATAGGGCTGATTTCTCGATCTCAATGTGGACTTGTTTCCCAGAATTGGTAATTCTATTGAGTGCGAATGACGCCCTAAATATTTATTAGCCTATGAAGCTCTCCCATACAAATTTGCTTCCAGTTACGGTCTAATTATGCAAACAAAAAGCATCGGTAGAAACAGAGAGACATTGCAATGTAGTTTAGTGTTTATTTTCTAAAGTTACCATCAGTTGTCAGCTAGCCTTATTTTATAATCTTTATTTTTAACTTTGTTTTGTGCACTGGTCAAAGACGTTTGCGTGCTGTGTTTGGTCGTTTTTATATGTATATATTGTAGTGTATCAGGGTGTGTAGAATTGAGGTCTCTTTTCTAAATTATGTATCAGGTTGAGTGGCTTTATCATAAAATGTATAATCGTAAAGTAAGCTGTAGAATCTTCTAGTATCAGCGGAGAAGTAAATTAGAAAAGTTACCTTAACTTCTGAAGCTGAAGTTTACTTTTGAAAGTTAAAGTTATGATTTCCATTATGTCTTAAGGAATAGCTTGAAGCAACAATTTGTTTATCAATATCGTTTTAAAATTACTGTCGTTTTGTTTAAATGTTGAAACCATTGTTAAGGTGTTATTGTGTATACGTAGACACGTATTCTCTGGTTTTTCATACGCCTTGTTATACTAGTTCGTTTACATAGCACAAACCACGTTGAATCATTATTGATATAATATAATGCCATACAATCGCGTTCTACGTCAATGCTTCAGTTCATTGCTTTTAATATGTCATCGATTAAACATATTTGCTTTAATTCATAAAAAAAAACTAAGAAATAATGAATTGTAACAACGAATAATCAAATTGCAATAAAAATTACCAGTTTTAAAACGCTCGGAAACTGAACGCGTTTGTGTATGTAGACGACGTCCTGGTACTATCAAGGCGTATTGCATAAGTCAAGATGCGAGTTGAATGCATAAGCAAAACGGCCCATGCATATCAAGCAATGTGAAATGAAAACTGTTCTGAAGCATTTACTTACTAAATCGAGAATGATGATGATTGCAAGCTGAGGTTTCAGGATCGATTTTGCTACACATCGAGTACCTAAGCGCTAAACAAAAGATGAATCAGTTTAGAGGTTCAGCCCAAGGCCCAATTGAAATAACTGTGGTTATTCTAATCAGTCTACAGTCTCTGGAATTTATTTTAGAAAACATATAGAAACAGAACATTCACAATGTTTCTCTGGAATGGTTTTTCTTTGCGAAATTTATCTTGCCAGTTAGCGAGCTTAAGTCTTATATAGTGTCAGCAAAATTGATTATATAGTGAAAGTCAAAATAGTATTTAATTTGTGGATCAGAGTTTTGTGGCAGCACGCAAGCGCCGACGGAGCGTAGCTTCAAAAAACTGAAGCGAGGCATATAACAGCATTATAGATGACCGGAATAAAAGGAATACAGTTTACATGCTTATAATTTAAGCGGTGAAATGGACTATCCGTCTCATAGATACGTGGTAATTCAGCACCTTGCAAAACAAGACAACCGACCAGTGCATCTTCGTGGCATGACCGTGATATGTTAGGCTTGTGTGTGCTCACAAGTTGCGTACGTTTTGCTGAAGTCACGCGTGTACAAAACTGATCACAATCAAGTCACGTTGGTGTAAAAAGATGTTAGATCGCATTCTATAGTGCTGTTATTTGTAAAACTTTGTTTGTCTGAAGCAACGCGGTGTCGTTTGCCTCGCTCATATGTTAAAAGCGAGCATTCGGCATACCGACTCTCTAGTTTAGGGGTTGCTAGGTCATAACGCCTTACATTGATAAGTGTATTGTTAGTTTTTATCAAATATATTTACATGGTAGTTATTATTTTCTCTTCCAAGTTGCCTGTTTCGTAGAATGGAGCGTTCAAACGCTGTTGTTGCGACACGATGAATTAACTATATATTTGTGAGGAGTTTTAAGCTATTGTAAATTTTACAGAAAATTAAATAAAAATGTTGTGAAAAATAAATTATAAAAAAGTGATATAAACAGTAATCCGGTCTTTTATTTTTGAACCCTGAAAGTGATGATGATGGTGATGAACCCTGAAACGTTTCCTGCTAGGTTGGAAGAAAATCATTCTCTTTTCTAGCAGAGAGAAACTTATCTTCAAACGTCTTTTGCTACTACCTAAATCAAACTTTTTAGGTGAAGACGAAGCCGAGCCCTCGCCCATCTGCGGAACGTACAGCGCCGAAGGTTCGGTAAACAACATACATTACGTTTGACGCGGGTGGCTGATCCATTTATCTTTAAAGTGAAACGTCAATGTATGTTGTTCACCGAACCTTCGGTGCTGTACGTTCTGCAGATGTGTCGCGACCCTAACAATGACATTCTTTATTTTTAAAATATGTAAAAATATTTATTTAGTTACATATGTTAGATTAATACGGGTCTAGTACTTAAGAAACTTGAATGGTATTTCACCCAAATTTTGGCAATTATTCAAATAGGTACATTCGTAGGAGGGAATGAAAACATACAAGTCGCAGACTGTCATGACTCATGAATAAACACTTTCTCTCGTTACGCACAGCAACTTATGGAAATGCATAAGTTTTCCTTCGACTTGTGTTGTGAAACCTGAATGAATAGATATAACATGCACCCATAGACGCTGAAGCCAGAGAAATTACACACACTGACGTACGCTGCACTATAATAGCTTGACTTTAGTACTACTACTTATTCTGTGCTTCTACGATGAGTATATGTCATAGACATATCCTACTAATATTATAAATGCGAAAGTTTGTATGGATGGATCATAGAGGTTGGAAGAAAATCATTAGAAGAAAGAAATTTTTTCTTTAAACGTCTTTGGGATGGATGTTTGTTCCTTTTTCACGCAAAAAACTACTGAACGGATTTTGATGAAACTTTACAGTTATATAGCTTACACATCAGAAAAACACATAGGCTATATTTTATCCCCGTATTCCCACGCGAACGGGAACTACGCGGGTGAAACCGCAGGGCGCTGCTAGTTAATAATATGTCTATAGTATATGTCTACCTGGTAACAAAGCAATTTGACAATAACGGGCCACGTACCAGGACATCATAAGTATTGCAGAGGTATTTTCATTTAACCAAATAGATAACTGTACTTTCTTTGCCTATTTTGACACGAGTTCGGCCATGAGGATATGTTAGTCCTCGTAGCCAAATCAGTTAGGCGAAATATTTAGGCCAGAAAGAGACAGACCCGGTCCGGCGATGGTCTCTCCACCTATCACGTTTAGGGGTCGAATATTTTCGTGAAAAGTGTGTATTTTCAGAAATGGAATACCTCTGCCGACCCCCTCAGGGATAAAAGGCGTGAGATTTTTTTCTCAATCATAGGCGACCTGTGATCACCTACTTCCGATGACTTACCAGCACGTATTTCCACCTTGTAGGTGAATGGCTGCTTCTGCGATGGCTACGTCTCCACTCGAGAACCTTCCTCCCTAACTTTACTAAAGGTACACATAAAAATGTCAATAGTCTTAAAACAAGGCACTCTAAAGTGGTCAATAAAGATTGGCTAAATTAAACAGCAGCCCATCTCCACCGACGAGTTGCTGGTTCCAAATACCCCGAGAAGAACCAGCAAGAAACTCAAGGGCAGCTCTTTTTAATTTCATGTGTTACTAGTAATTTATGGTTTACAATAATACTTATAATTAATAGCCTTACATAACGTCTAGTCGGTTAATCGGTCAGTTCTTTGAACTTTTGTGTCTTGCTTACTGATACTTCAACTTGCTAATCCTATGGGCTATAGGGCTACGATTGTTGTTTGTCTATAGTTCTCCTCATTTCTGCGAAATGTCATCCAGAGCCCTCTACAAAAGTGAAGTATTTTGTATGTGAATCTATGTATTAGTAGGGATAGTACTAGGTATATATAAATGCGAAGGTAACTATATGTCTGTAATATGGAAAAGATAGCTGCGTCTTGAGGAAAGACATAGCTATAGGTATATCTATTATCCCAGAATCCCAATAAAAAGGCGAACCAAGACGGTCAGTAAGTACTTCAACAATATGTAGCAGAATAAGCGCAATTCCTGAAATTAGTTTGTTCAGTTTCAACTACTTTATAAATTTCTGATTATTTTAATCAGTCTTGTCCCATCATTTAAGCAATGCTTAGGGCGTCTAGGGGGGCACCAGAGACGACCGAGAAAAAAAACAAGCACACGAAAGTTAACGCAATTTAAAAATCGGCATGTTATAAATTATTGCGCAGTGATAGCCCGGACGGTTAAAGAGCCGGTCGAAAATCAGTGAGGATCGGGTTCGAATCCTGGAATGTACCAATGAGTTTTTCAAAAACTTACGTACATATTTATCACTAGCTCGACGGTGAAGGAAAACATCGTGAGGAAACCCGCAGGTCTCAGAATTAATTCTGAGACATGTGTAAACAGACCCGATCCGGCGATGGGCTCACCACCTATCACGTTTAGGGGTCCAATGTATCTCGTGTAATGTGGGTATATCCAGTAATGGAATACCTCTACCTACCCCCGGCGTGAGATTATTTATTTATTTATTTTTTATAAATTGTTGTTGACGTTCGGTTCGGTGGCATCTTATGATAACATGTGACATCATGTTGTGCCGACCTCACCTAGTATGGGATATTAAGTGTCGGAGGAACAACACATACATACCTATTCTACCTAGGATACGTATGAACATTTTTTTAATTAATTCTTTGTAGTTCTTAAGACCAGTGTTGCCAACTCCACATGTCAAAATGTCGTTAGCGTACGCTTGAAAAGTCGCTAGAAGTCGCTAGCTATGGACAAAGATCAAAAGTCGCTAGAAGTCGCCAAATGATCCCAGTAGAATGAGCGCTAGAAATGGAAACTGGGCCCAATTCTTTCACGTACCTACCTCTAATTCTATAATATTGTTTTACGTACGGTATAATGGTGAACAGTTTTTTGGTCTGTTGTAATAAAAGAAAATCATTTGATTTACAGAATAATATTTATAATCAGTATACAACATCATCAGAACTATCGCTAATAATCTGAAATGGTTAATGTATCCGTTCTGGAACTGGAATTAATATCTGAAGTTGATGGCTGAGGCTGCGATGAACGTTTGGCAAATGTATATAATTTATTGGTCCCAATATTCTTTAGGACATCAATTGGTGTTTCGTGATCATAGCAGGTTTTATTTGTTCTTCTTAGAGTAATTAATGATTTAAAATAGAGTTTATTTAGATACTTATTTAAACTCTAGAAGTCGTTAGAATAGTCGCTAGATTTTTTTTCTAGATCTAGCGACAAAGTCGCTAAATTGGCAACACTGCTTAAGACCCATAGGGCCCTATCCTATAGAGGATTGCTTAGGACATCAAGTTACCTTCATCCGGCACTGTTTTTAATATGTGTAATTTTTTTCCGACAAATTAATTATCATAACTGAGTTTATGGCTACCTATGGAAACCGTACTATTATTGCTCTTTATTTAAGAAATTTGGTTAGATAAAACTAAAGTACGAATGCATCATATTTTTTTATATTAATATACAAATTGGGGTGTATGTATATATAAGGAATTGCACTGAATCTGTGACGCCGTATAGGTATATATACGCACTTATGTGTATGTGAGGGGCCATGTAGAAGATTACGATGTCATATGAGTTTAAAGTTTTTTGACCCACAGCTGGATAGAAATAAGGCCTAGGTGAGCAACTTATCAATAAAACATCGCTCAGTTGGCCGGACAGATAACTGTTACCATATTTATTCCGGATGTTGGATATTTATGCCATATTTTTGGGACATTTATGGAGTTCCTTCATAAAAACTAACATCACTCAATTTTTACCAGTGATAGTAACTAACGGGTACAAAGTAAGGAATCACAGACGAACCACACAATACAACAACTCTGTCTCTTAGTACGCGCATAAAGACTGCTTACTGAAGGATTTACCGACTGAAAGCTTAGAATTCAACTAAGCAGAACACAAACATACCTACCTATGATTTGATATATTAAAAATATCTATTCCGTGTCCTAAAGATTATTATTTTAAAGATTATTAACTTAGAATTATAAGTATATTGCTTAATTATAATTCTAAGTTAAAACTACGTGTCAGTGTAATATTTTTAAATACACACTGTATAATGATTTACGATAGTACCCGTAGACAAGAAAGAATCTTCCGGAATTTCTTAAAATAAGTTCCACTTTATTCCAAAGAAACCGAAATATATTTGACCGCGCAAAGTAAATAAGATAAGCTGCTTAACAGACCCTTTGGAAACGAGTTCGATGGTGTCAGAGGTCAGATTGAAGTGGATTAAGATTAGAAGTGATAATCCGAGCTACTCACAAAACCGTGAAAACAGTGAAAGCCATCTTCTCGTTGGAGTGACTGGGTTTCTTTCTTAATCCTCACATGTGCCTAAACCTGCTGGCTTATAGAGCTAACTGTTGCTATCTTCGACCCAGCGAGATACTGAACTAGCTTCATATCTTCATACTTTTTTGAAACGGTGTCCTACTAAATTATAAACGCGAAAGTTTGTATGGATGGATGTATGGATGTTTGTTCCTCTTTCACACAAAAACTACTGAACGGATTTTAATGAAACTTTACAGCTATATAGCTTATACGTCAGAATAACACATACCTAGGCTATATTTATCCCCGTATTCCCACGGGAACGGGAACTACGCGGGTGAAACCGCGGGGCGCTGCTAGTTGTACATAAACCACACAACACACGAACTTTATTTCCGCTTTTCGAGGAGCGGAGGTAGAATGCTCCTCCAGGAGGAAAGGCAAGATCTTTGTCAAGCGAGGTGAAAGTACCTTGGGATCGCGGTCTAACAGATGATTTCAAATGGTTCTACTATAAATACATACATATAATCACGCCTCTTTCCCGTAAGGGTAGGCAGAGACCACTTCTTTCCACTCGCTACGATCCATAGATACTTGTTTCGCTTCGTCCACTTTTATTATTCCCTTCATACATGCTCTTCGGTTAAGGGTACTCTTGACCTGGCCTTTTTTCAAGACGTCCCTGATTTGGTCTTAAAACGTCCGCCGAGGTCTTCCCCGTTCCAACACTTTCATTCACACTCGCCTTATACACTTTTATCTAATTCTCTATCATCTAATGGTTCTATTATCTAATGGTAATATGAGTCAACCACATAACCTAGACCACGGGAAGATAGATGAACGTTACTATACTTGTCTTTGTTAAATAATTCTAAAAGACCTCGAACTTTTTCTCGATTCCCTCTTGCCGAAATCAATTCAGTTCAGGTTCAATGTTCTGCTTTATTTATCTAGGGCGGTCCATTTACGGATTCATTCTTTGAATCAGATGTTTTTGTTTTTTAACTCTAGGCTAACGTCATCTGTTTCGTTTACATATTTATAAAAAAATATTCAAGTCCTTAGATATGTAGGTATATTTCCGCTCACTCCTTTTCTCTTAGTGGGTTGGCAGAGGTATTTCATTTCCGAAAGTAGTTCTCAATTCGACGCGTATTTTTTTTAAGTATGATTGCCATAATTATTTTTTTATTGGATAGGGTAGGTAGGGTAGCTTCACACCACAGAAATGCGTATGCTGCGCTGGTCAGGAGTTACCTACATTAAGAGAAAAGGTGCGCAAAGAATATGTCAGAGGAAGTTTTAAAGTGGCACCCATAACTAACAAAATATCTGAATCCAGGCTAAGATGGTACGGCCATGTTATGAGAAGATCAAGCGACCACGTCGTGAAAAAGTGCCTGTCCATGGCTACTGACAAGAGGGAGAGGGGAAGACCTCAAACCACCTGGTTGACGAATGTCAAGAGAGACATGAAGAATCTGGGCTTGAGTGAAGAGAATGTGTACCAGCGAGATACTTGGCGCCGCATGAAAAGTAAAGCCGACCCCGTGTAACGGGATAAGGCGAGGCCAAAGAAGAAGAAGGATAGAGTAGGTATACCTCGAAATTGGTCCCATATAAATTTGATAAACAAAACTTCTACCCAAAGGAGGGCACATTGTACACCAGCGTGAAATATAGAGAAAAATCTAGTGATTATCAGAAAAATATTTAAAAAAATAATTTCCATCTATTTAACTTGCACAAAAGTAATTAAACTTCTATGGATCCGCATTAAATCATATTGAAATAATACTATTTCTAACTTTTTAAACCCAATTTCCATGTTATTGTGAATTAGTCCGACAAATATCAAAATAATGTCAATTGTCATTTACCGGTCAGGTCGAAATATTTTTTTTTTGGTCGCCGAGATGCTAGTTCAATGAAAATTAAAGTTTATTGTACAACTAAACTAGACAAATATGAGCAAAATCATGAATAAAACTATAGTTATTTTATTTATATTTATCTAAAAAAAACTGGTGTACCTACATGGTGCAGGCCCAGTCTCCATACATTCATGAAACGTCTCCTTTGTTCATTGATTGTGTGGCGCCTCAAAATTACTTAAAACACATTCTTAAATAAATGATAATTGGGGGACACAAGTCACACACGGTTATTTAGTCCCAAACAGGCAGGGCCTGTACTATGGGTACTAAACAACTGATAAACATACTTAAATGAATATTAAACGACCAGACACGAAGCCAACAGACATGTTCACGCACACAAATGTTGGCCCCGAGCTGGGATCGAACCCGCTACCTCCGACTCATAAGGCAGGGTCGCTACCAACTGAGCCAACAGGCCCATCCCAAATTAGTTTAAGAACTTAGTTATTAATGTGAAATAAAAATGGTTCATTATTTTATGCTTTTCAGTTTTTTTGGGGGCTCAACATTTTGTTTAAAAAGTTTTTATCATCTGTGTATTTGTATATACGACACCTAAATTAGATAGGTCACCTATCTCCAGACCGAACTGCCCCCCTAGCCAAGTGGCATTGCACAATCTAATCGAATGTTTTTTAGATTGTCATGTATGGGATTGACATTAGTGTTAGCGCTCGTTGGCAAGTGCCTATGTCAATCCCATACATATCAATCTAAAAGAACATTCGATTAGATTGTACAATGCCACTTCTCTGATACCACTATTCTGTTAGAATTTTCTTTCATTTACAGACACGGTATCGTTACAGTTTTATTATAAATGTAGTTATGATATTCAAGTATGTGTACTCTGTGGTTGTGATTACTCGTGATCAACCCACGTTCCACTATAATCGCTCAAACAGCAAGGATAAGCGCTCTGTATTTATTTTTGCCATCTGCTGAACTAGATAAGGCTACGTCATTATTTTAAATAAATAATGTCGTTAATATGTCGCTAAATATAGCGATGACAAATCTGAGATAAGCAGGCGAAGGGTCGTGGAAAGCATGTATACAATACAGGAGGTATAAAAGACGTATTTTAATGTCAATGCTATGAAACTTGACGCTACTATACCATTATTACAATTGCAAAAGTCTATGGTTGGTATTCCTTCTTTCATGTAGCAAAGAAGCAACGGATTTTCATGATTATTATTTAAGTATACATTTATACCTTGTACGTTAGTTTTAGATTTATAAAAGACTAGCTTTTACTGGCTTCGCTCGCTCGCGGTAATTTCACCCCCTTAGGGGTTGAATTTAGCAAAATCCTTTCTTAGCGGATGTATAAGCTATATATGTGCAACAATTCAAGTCTCTAAACCCAACGGTTTAGGCTCTGCGTTGATACATCACCAATCAGTCAGTCAGTATATCATTTTATATATATAGATTAGCAACCCACCCTTCTTCGCACCGGGTACAATGCTGATGTATTTTAAACATATACCTAAACCTTTTTCTTGAATCACTCTATCTAATATATTAAAAAAACCACATCAAAATCCGTTGCGTAGTTTTAAATATCTAAGCAAGCATAGGGAAAGACAGCGGAAAGCGATTTTGTTTTATACTTTTTATTTTTAATTCTTTTATATTGATAGTGATGAAGAAACAGACTGTCAGACAGACTGATCTATGAAAACGAAGCATGAAATTTTGTATAAAAGTTCCATACTAATGTCATGTAATTAAGAAGAGATTTTAGGAAACTCCCACGGGAACGGGATAAAAATGGATTCTGCTAGTTTAGTAGTTATATAGATTTTACCCGCGTGAGTCCCGTTCTGATGGGAAAATTATGTCCGGTAGTTCTCGAGTTAATTCGTTACAAACATACATAAGCATAAAAATACAAATATTTCCTCTTTATCATATTAGTGTACATGTCTATTACTAAGAGCGCTCCGCTGTTTCCCCCTCGTAGTTCCCGTTCCCGTAGGAATACGGGGATAAAATACACTCTCTGTCACTCCCTTTTATCTTAGCTTTGCATATTGAAACAATTTTTAAAATCGGTTTAGTTCTTTAGACATAAAGCGTAACAAAAAACTCAACTCGATCTCGCATCGATGATTCGTATGAATTGAATAATAATTCTGCGCGATTAGTCAAGCAAGACGTAGTAACAAATTAAGAATGATTTACACATGTGTAAATGTTAACTACAAAGTAATATATCAATATGAATATGCGTAATTTGGGGCTATTAAAATAAGTGTATAGTGTTATATCAATTAAAAATATCAATTTTGCCACCTATACATTTAAAATTGTGTCATACCTAATGAATAAATGTAAATTGGACAACAATTAATGGTATTTTAAAATTAGAATTTTGCATTTTATATAGGTACCTTCGTTTTTTCCTCGAGTTAAAACAACAGTGACGAAAATGAACACAACGTCATTTTCTAATATTTTCTAAAACTAATAGGTAGGTAGAGCAGTGATAGCCTTACGGTTAAAGAGCCGGCCGAAAATCAGTGGGGCTCGGGTTCGAATCGAATCCTGGCATTGTACCAATGAGTTTTTCAAAAACTGGATATCCATATCCAGTAATGGAATACCTCTGCCTACCCCCTCGGGGATAAAAGGCGTGAGATATTTATTTTATTTATTTATTTTTAATAGGTACCTACGGGTTTTTTTTTAGTATTACAAAACGCTCAAAGCTGGCTTCACGATGTATTCATACGTTTTGGTGACTAAATAACCTGTAATGTTTACCAAAAGTACCTATAGGCTATCTAATCATTGTGATATCGGGGTCAAATTTCAGTCGCTGCACTCACTTTTGTTATTGCAAACTGCAATGTAATACGGAGATAACACAACATTGATCTCCGTAACGCAACAGTTTACGTGTGGATCTCTGGAACTTAATTACTGAACCATTCGATTTCAAATGATTACACTATTATGAAAATCAATCACTTCGGCTAAAAAGTTAATCACAAAAATTCAGTCTCCCCCGGTCAAGGGCTCATAATTAGTAGTTAGAGATGACGTCAAGAAAAAGTTATTTTTAACCGACTTCAAAAAGGAGGAGGTTATCAATTCGTCTGGATATTTTTTTATGTTTGTTACCTGAGAACTTTCGACTGGGTGAACCGATTTGGATGATTCTTTTTTTATTTGAAAACTGGTGCTTCCAAATTGGTCCCACTTTAATTTCGTCCAGTTCTGACAACGGCATGCATCCACGAGAAAACCATATAAGTTGAAGATTGAAGTCGGTTTTTTTACTCTTTAGAGTGGTCATTTACTCTTTAGATTTCTATGTTATTTTAATTGAAAAGATAGAAACAAGACGACCTATTAGTAAAGTAAGAAGTAAATACCATCTTATAACAATCTCATGCAGTCGGAGGCATTGTCTTTATTTAACAGTAAATACTTATAGGTGACCGAACCGGGGTGCTACGTGCGTCAAAAGTAGTAAGAACAATTTATAACCATTATACTATCACTACTTGAGAACACAAAATGAGCAGTGATAGCCTTACGGTTAAAGAGCCAGCTTCACATGATGATAATCAGTGAGGCTCGGATTCGAATCCTGACATGTACCAATGAGTTTATCAAAACCTAAGTACATATTTATCACTAGCTCGACGGTGAAGGAAAATATCGTGAGGAAATCCGCAGGTCCCAGAATTAAATCTGAGGCATGTGTAACAGACCGGTCCGGCGATGGGCTCACCACCTATCACGTTTAGGGGTCCAATACATCTCGTGAAATTTGGGTATTTCCAGTAATGGAATAAATACCTCTGCTTTCCCCCTCGGGGATATATGGCGTGAGATTTTTTTTTTATTTAGAACTACTGTGAGTTGAACCGAAAATATGCAGCAAAATTAAAATTTTATAAAAAAAACATGACGTCTCTGTTTAATATATTAAACTAAATAAATAAATTAAATTACATTTACAAATCAAAAGTCAAGTAACAATACCACATAAAAACAAACGAATGTCTGAGATCGTCATTTTTTTCTTTCCAATTTTAAAAATAGGTACGATTAATACAACATACTCGTCGACAAAATTCGAATGCGATTTTACTCGAATGACTTCAAAATCGATCTCTGGACTTTAGCTTTATGATTATCATCAGTTACTCGTGTTTAATTAGTAAGCACGTAATTAATAGTTTGTTGTGGTTTTGTTTACTTTAAATTCGATAAACACTTCTATTATTTATAGTAAATAGATCAGCTCGCTATGATGGCCGTTTTCACGTTTGTCCGCTCATCAAGTTTCGTGTTAACTAATAACTACGCTGAAGGTACAAATTGGAGTACTTTATTGTCAATAGTCATTAGTCAGTGTCACAGATGTACAAAAAGATTTTTCTTAGTTTTTTTTTTTATTTACTTTTTCAAATGCAAATACCAAATAAGTAGTTATAGCCAAGTTAATAGAAAAGTACCTAATCTTTCCATTAGTGAAGGATTTTTTTTAAATCGTATCAGTTGTTTCGGAGCCTAATATGTAATTAGGTACAAACAAACATATAAATCTTTCCTGTTCATAAAATTAGTGTAGACTGTAGATAACAAAAAAAAAACTTAATTTCACAAAGAAAACAAGAAAACATCGGAAACTTCTAACTTTTGTGACTGCTCAGCAAAATTGCTGTCAACAACATTTTCAACAAACTAAAGCCGTATACAGAAAGAAAGCTGAAAGCTTGTCGGCGCCGATAGGCGCCGATCGGCGCCGGTCCATTCTACAGAAAGCAAGCAGATTGAAGCAGAGCGAGCAAAATGTCGTACGATGATTGGCGGGCGCACCAGCGCTGACCGGCGCGTGTCGGCGCCGATCGGCGCTTATCGGCGCCGATAGGCTCCGGTCGGCGCTTGTTCATATAAATGCCTGCGCCGGTTACCTGCGTAGACCGGCGCCGATGGGCGCCGATCGGCGCCGATCGGCGCTTATCGGCGCCGATAAGTTTTCGGCTTTCTTTCTGTATACGGCTTAAGAACGCTAAGAATAAGCTGAGGTTGAAAGCTGAAAGTCAAGCAGGTAATCTTTTTATAAGCGACATCGTGTCGCGAGAAATAGCTTTGCGACTTAAGAGGGTGTATTCTCAGGAGGTAGTAGATTTATTTAGAATAGGTACACTAATGTGTAATGTAATGAAGAACATTACTGTTCATTAGGATACTATTTTTCTATGTAGGGGTAGGTTACAGGTACCACTGCTTTGATCATAGCTTCTATCGAGGGCCTTGAGCGCGGGGACCGAATCCAGAATCCAGCAGTGGGCTAGAATAGGCTGCTGAAGATGAATAAAAATTCGAATCCGATCACATTCATGTCTACAGCACGAAGTACGCCTTGCCTGGGCCCTTATTCACGGAGATTCGATATTCTACTAGGAATCGGAAAATCTGTCGAAAGGTTTCGAGATGGGCTATTCACAGATGTCATATTTGACATAAGGATTCGACAGATTTTCCGATTCCGAGTCGAATATCGTGAATACGGAGACTGGTATCGAGTGATAACAGAATAAACCCCGGTCTCTGGAGGCGGAAAATTGAAAAAGTTCTCACCTCAAGACCACTCAGCTACCCACGTTACGCTCACCTTCACAACATTTGCATAGATCTTTCTAGTAAGTAATTGATTAGTCTGCACTATACCCGCTCACAATGCAAATAAAGTATTGCAACACCAGAATGCAGTTTTTGCATTTACTAGATATAATTTAGTAGCTAGAAATATATTGAATTGTATTGAAATGTAAGACCGACATAATTTTTTATTATGCGTCGCTCTTGATGGCATGAATTCAAATAAAGAGTACAGTCAAGAGCACGCTAAGCTTGACACTTTGGACTTTGACCCGGCCCTGTATCCTATGGCGCGCAGTACAAATCAGAGCTCAGCTTAAACTGGTAGTGTCAAGCTTGACTTGCTCTTGACTGTACATAGTCAAGAGCATATGAAGCTTTACACTTATAGTGCGAGTCAGCCTCTAAGGCTATTGCAATAAGAACGTTACAAAGTCCAACGTGTCAAGCTCAACGTGCTCTTGACTTTACATAATATGAGTACTAAATTAAAATAAAAAGAGAAGCTTTCTGCCAGCCCTCTGAACGTTAATTAATACCTACTTATTTTCAAGTCAGTGCGTAAACTTCATTTTTAAAATAATCGTAGGTAGGTTTAGTTAGGTACGTACCGTGGGTCTAAAATGGCCACTTTGAGCAATTCCTCCTTTTATGAATTCCCAGCAAATCCTAAGCAATTCCTCTAAATTTCGCAAAATGGTCCCTCATTTTAGTGATTCACTGACAATTCAATTCATTAGCAGATTCGTACTTGGTGAAAATTTCGAATATGAATCGAAATAGGATCCTATTATGATTCACCCGAAACGGCCTTTTTAGACCCCCTGGCCAGCACGACGCGATTAAAAGAAAAAGAAACTTACTAGTTTTTCTGGCACAGAGTATTTTCCTCGCTGTAGTGAGGTGAAAAGTTATGTGTTTCGATCAGCAACAAAGTTATTCTGCATCTCGTACCTACTCGTACCTTTGAGACCGTCTCCGCTCAGCGGGCGTATTCACAGAGATTCGATACTCGATATCGGAAAATCTGTCGAATCCTTATGTAGGAGATGGGCTATACACAGATGTCATATTTGACATAAGGATTCGACAGATTTTCCGATATCGAATATCGAAGCTTCCTATTCAGGAAGCTTCGATATTCGATATCGGAAAATCTGTCGAATTCACCTACGCTGGATTCTATATTTGAACCTCTCGCTTCGCTCATGGTTCAATCCTAGGGTCCTTATCGCTTGCTCAGGTTTCAATATAAGTACATCTATTTTTATTTCAAAAAGTAATTTCATTCCCAACTTTTGATTTCCATTAACCTGAAACTTCAGATTAGACTAAGAATATTCAAAGGTTTCCGCAAATTAATTGTTTTCGAACCAATTCGAGGCTTTTCCTAACAACTCTCGAAACTTGGAAGTAATTAAAGTAAGTAAAGAAGACAAACTTAAATTATTTTTCTTGGTTATAATTTGGACAGTACAATGACAACGAAGCGTAGATATCTAGAAGTATTGGTAATAGTTTCAAAGTGTATTATATTCATCATGCATACCTACTTGTAAATGCATGAATTCCTCTTTCCCAGAATGACCTTTTCTACTTGTAAAATATGTACACTAGACACTCGGCGTCAAAAAAATCGCACCTTTGGAAAATATTAATTCAAACCACTTTTAATCCCATTTAGAATCAATGATGATGGGACTTTTAGGTATCATTTTAAAGGTCTAACATTCTAATCTATATATAATCTAACATTCAGCAAATCGTACTTTAGTCTTGCTAGGTCATAAAAAAAAGAAGTGATTGCAAAAGAAGAAGAAAAAGTTTGTTGACAAAGAATTAAAGGAAGACAAAAAAAATATAAACCTAGTGTTACCCCCCCTTGCCCTGATAACAGCTTCCATGCGATCTCTCATGGACCTAACCAGTTTTACAACGTCTTCCTGAGGAATAATATTCCATTCCGCAATGACGGCCTCTTGAAGGTCTTGGAGGTTGGTGGAAGCGGGATCGCGTGACCGGACTCATCGTTTCAGTTCATCTCAAAGGTGCTCGATAGGGTTCCGGTCTGGACTTCTAGCTGGCCAGTTCATGACGGGGATCCCAACCTCATCAAAATAGTCGGGTACAATTGTCGCGGTGTGGGAGCGAGCGTTGTCGTGCATTAATGTGAACCCAGTGCCGACAAATTCAGCACCTCAATTATGAGGGACCACATGCTCTTGCAAGACCTCTCTGATGTACCGGTGAGCAGTCATTGACCCTTTTCCGCGAGCACCTCCAGTCCGGGACACGCACACAAGCTCGGTTTTGCCGTCAACGAAAATACCGCCGCAGAACATAGAGGAGCTGCCCCCATATTCCACTGTCTCCTCAATGCAGGCCTTTGCGAATCGTTTCCCCTGCCTTCTGTATACTCTTCTACGTCTGTCGTTGCAGAAAAGGCACACTCTCGTCTCACCCGAGAAGAGAACGGCTCTCCATTGTTCGACTGTCCAGTCGACGTGATCGCGAGCAAACCGCAAACGGGCTCTACGATGCTGTGCAGTTAATTTTGGGCCTGTAGCGGCCCTGTGGGCCACTATCTTCTTTTCTTTTAGCCTTCGTCTGACCGTCGAGACGCTTACGGTGATTCTGCGAGTTGCTTGGAGTCGCTGTTGCAACTCAACAGCATTTGAGAACCGATTTCGCAGTGATGTTGAAACAAGAAACCGATCGTCTCTCTCCGATGCGTTCCGAGCGTCTTCTACCAGATCCCTATCTTCGGATGTAGCCACCAGTCGCCCGGAACCGCAGGAGTACTCGCCGAACCGAAAAACGATTTAGGTTCAGTTGCCGAGCAACATCACAGTATGGCATCCCCGATTGCAGTAATTCGATCACTTGAGCGTCTTCATCAGGGGTGGTATCCATCTTAAGGAGTTTTTTTTTTGGTCAGCTCGTTTCGTGTGTCTTCCTCAACGTCTGGACAACGAATGATTAACTTTTGACCCGTATTGACCCTTTTATACCCCTAAAAGATAGCGTAACTAGCGGCCCTTTTGAAGAGTAATTATGCATTATTTTTTAATAACGTCGTTATTGGGTCCAAAGGTCCGATTTTTTTGACGCCGTGTGTAGGTATACCTATTTTTACTGAAGTATTTTTAGGATACCCAAAGATAGATAAAAAAAAACATTTACTCTCACAGGTTATAAGAAACGTGGTGTTAATTAAATTTTGTTTACAGTTAAATCAATTACAAAGGGTTCCAACGGGAACCTATTACTTACATAGGCTCCGCTGTCTGTCTGTCTGTCATAGGACTGTATCTTTTGAACCGTCATAATTAGACACTTGAAATTTCACAAAGTGTTTATGGCTACTAAGTAGGTACTGATATTAACGCTGTTTTGATTACAAGAAATAAAACTTTATCTTAGCTAATGATTCGAGTAATTTACCACAAAATAAAAGTAATTAAGCTATTACTTTCAAGGAGAACTTATGACCGTCGACAAAAGTTATCGCGATCGAGTGTATTAATACGTTTTTAACGATACACCTCTAGTTAAGTTAAAAAATAATTTCGAACAAAGAAACTGGGTCGTTGCTGTTATTTTCCATTGCTATGCAATGTTGAGCGTGCGCTAAACTCAGTTGCACCGGTTGCAACTTCCCCTCATAGTCAACTTGCTCTACTACTTTCACTCAATAATGCAAAGCAAAGGAATCCAGCTCGGTTTTCGGCTTTCGTAAATCTTAGACTACATTATTCACGTAATGTTTTTTATTATTTACCAAATTCATGCCATAGACAACACATTAATTAGCCACCTTTTATCCTGGAATGTGAACAAAGTCGCCGCCAAAAGCTAGTTATGTAGTGTACTGTTGGAGATGCCGTCTACAACACGATAAAATATATGCTCCAACGATGTTCATTATCTGTGTACAAGCACTGGCGAATCCCTCGAGATGTAAGACCTAATATTAACTGTTAGGTCTCAAGTGCTTGTTCTAAGTTTGATTACAAATATTAATTATTAAAACCGAAGATTCAAACCCTGTTTTAGATATATCTTTATATATCACATTCAACTAAATACATGTAAGACTGTGTGCATTCAACTTATAAGGTAAACGCAGCTATTACCGACCCCCTTAAGCAAGTTTTGAAATTGATTATTAGAATTAAGGGTAGTGGTTGCAAACATACCAGATTTTTTTATTTTATATTTAAATATAGATTGTATATTTTATATTTATATTTTAATTTGTTTATAAATATCAAGTTTTCATTGAAAAAATAATCAAAGGATTGTTGAAGTCAATTGTTTCTATTACCGACCCACCCGAAACGCTTTGAAGCTATTACCGATTTTTATGAATCTAACACCGACCGTAAGTAAATAAAGCATACTTTTTTTTCACAAAATACCGATCTACATGTTCGATTCTCAAAATAATTATTAGTTTGAGAGAAATATTCCTTTCCCACAATATCCCGTTTTCGAAATGTCCCGTTTACTTTTATTTACTTCTCATTTTTGTACTTGATTCATTACAATGATTATAGTTACTAAAATAATCTGAAAATGGAGATAAACTTGACTTTAAACTTTTTGGCGGGAATCCGAGGGACGTCATGTTTTTTGTATAATTTTCATTTTGCTGTGTAGGTATTTCGGGTTTTGACTCATCACAATTAAGCAATTTAATAAAATAATAAAAATACAATAAACTCAACTAACATTTTTGGAAAATCGCGCCGACCGTAAAAGATTAAAAGCAGAGTTTTTTTTTGTTTTCTTCACCCATTCTGGGTAGGCAAAGGGAACTATACATACAGCCAAGTCTTCAGTAGATTTTTTTTATGGATATGAAATGAAAATGAAATATAATGACATGAAATAAAATTAAACCGAACCTAACTTATTAAATCAAATCATTATATTGAAACAAATTAGTAGCTTTACTTTTAGACATTACATACCGTTAATCCAAAAATACCAATTATTCGGTATAGAATCGGTGATAGCTTCTCTTTGTTGCAATCACCGATTCATATGGATCGGTAATTAGTGTTCAATAAAAAAATGAACAAATCTTTTAACGAGCCACGAAAAATAATCGATATTAATTGTAATTTATTTCCCCATCCGATTTAATACAATAATTTGTTGATTTAGTCCTAAACTATAAAAAAATACACCATTTTCATATAAATACGAAGAAAACTCTAAGTAGTTTCTTTCATATCCCACGTGTCTAAATGTTTAATAATGCGTGGCAGTTTATCGTGGAAAAACAAGTTTATAATATAACATGGTGTATGTCGCTAATAGA
This sequence comes from Ethmia dodecea, assembly GCA_963855545.1. Lineage (NCBI taxonomy): Eukaryota > Metazoa > Arthropoda > Insecta > Lepidoptera > Depressariidae > Ethmia > Ethmia dodecea. Next base: position 1,631,654 of record OY979444.1, read on the forward strand.
TGCTTATAATTTTAGAATACTTAAGATTGAAATGGTGTTATAAAAACTTGTTTAATTATTATAAGCATTAACGAAAAATTGAAAAAATAAAGCATAACCTCTTAGCCATTGCCGATCCATGGGTCGTTAATGACTGCACTACTAAAATGCACTGCAGCTATTGCCGTTCTCTTTTAATTTCAAAAATACTTTTTAAAATTCCTTTAAACATAATAATTTAGTTGCGAAATGTGGAATATACAAATAAAGGAATATGTTGAGTTATTCAGAATAAACTTAACGTAAATATTTATATATAAAATATCTTAAGCAAAAAATTCGAGTACTTACCTGAGGAAGTAAGGGTTAGTATGACACGATCGGCGCACTAGCTACGTTCACAGAAACTAACGTATTTGGTCACATTCCCGTGAACCTATGTACACTAACACCAGTAAACTTATTAGGAAACATACAAACATGTGTGTATATTATACTCTCTTGTGACTCAAATCGTTCCAAACCGATAAAAATAAGAATAAGCAGAATGGGTCGGCAATACCTGCAGATTTTCGATGGGTCGTTAATAGCTGCGTTTACCTTACATATAGCCAGATAATAAAACCTCTTATAATGTAAAATTGTTTGCAGTCAAGCAGTGACCAACGCGCAACGGGCTGACGCACAAGATAATATGTATTCCATTGTCAGTATGCTGTGGTTTGATGGGTCCTAAATAGATATACCTGCGGTTTTAGAGCGTGTACTCCCTGGGGGGGGGGGTAAGAAGAGGTATTCCACTTCTGAAATGAGGTGTTTATTCTTAACGAAATTATATTTATCAGATTCCTGAACTTATGTCTCAATCTTTTGGGATCTACTTACTCTCTACTCTTAATTTTGTATTGTATATTAATAACGATAATCTAGTTTATCCCTACCTAATTGACACGTCTTTACGGGATCTTATTTGACGACACTTTAGGCGCAGATGGCGCCATTGTGGGTCCCAATACTCCCATAATCATAGGTCTCAATGAAAAATGGCAAATGTAAAATTGAACATGTTTACCTTTTACCTTTTTTTCACCTCTTGATGCTGTTGAATATTTAAAGTTTGTCTTAGGTCTGTTGGATTTATATTCTACTAGCGTTCCGCCCCGGCTTCGCACGGGTGCAATGCTGATAGTAAAACCTTCCTCATGAATCAATCTATGTATTAAAAAAAACCGGCCAAGTGCGAGTCGGACTCGCGCACCGAGGGTTCCGTACAACCTTGCAAATTTATGGTTTTCGTAATTTTTCCTTTATCTATGCTATAAGACGTTGCTTCGTACCAAATTTCAAGATTCTGAGTTCACGGGAAGCACCCTGTAGGTTTTGATTCCCTTGCAAGTGTCGAAAATTTGCGGCATAAACGGCTGTATCTTTTGATTGCGTTGGCTTAGAAGTTTGATTTTTTCACAGCTTCAAGGGACAGTAGACCTGAGTAATTGATATAAATTTCAGCTTCATACCTCCACTCCTCCTCCATACACACCTCCACGCGTTCCTGAAAAAAAGGGTCTTGACAGACGGACGGACCGACGGACAACAAAGTGATCCTATAAGGGTTCCGTTTTTTCCTTTTGAGGTACGGAACCCTAAAAACCATCAAAAGATCTAAGCATACATAGGGACAGACAGACAGCGGGAAGCTACTTTGTTTTACTTATATATGTAGTGATTTGTTGGTTTAAAAAAGCGTCACCGTTATTCGGCGCACGCGACGCAGACTAGAGCGACCGACAAGGCCGTCCAAGGCAGGCGGCCGCGCACGTGGGAACGCGCCGCTCTCTCGCGCAGCTTGCCTCTTGCAGCTCGTAATATCCTGCTTTACGATATGCTGTTTCTTAACTTTATTTGTCAGACAACTTTACCAAAGAGTCCATCAATACGATGGGCTCTCTAACAGATGCAAACGGCTACCATTCTTAGCGACAAAGCCAAACAACAGAAGAAAAAGTCTTTGGGATGATAACATAACAATGAATTCCTAAAAAAATGCACCGGATCTTAGAATACAAGACAAAATAAATCACAGGAAACAAATAATTAAGTATAATTACAAATATCATATAAATACAATGAATCTAAGTTAAAGTTATCTAGCAGTTGTGTGTTGTATTCTATAGGCAGTAACCGGTTTTAAAAGAAAACAAACCTTATCGAGGTTTATCTGTAGGTAATTTTTTTTCAAGACTTAAAGTAGCTTCCTCGGGCTCTTCACTTGCATCCCTTCTTATATCTACAGTCTGAGTATTAAAGAACTGAACAGGGATATATGGGTGTAAGTCTGTATTAGGATACTGCGTCATTGTCTCGTTAAAAGCCGTATATTGTATTTGATTTGGAGTCATTGGGTACATAGTGCTTACAACTTCATCTGCCGTCTTGGATTTGTCAAAAACTAAATCTACTATAGGTACGTTAAAATCTGTCACTTTTTGATAAGATTTTGTTGTCTTAGACGGATACACATGTAACACTCTTTTTATTTGCTTTAGATCTTTAGGAGCGTCAGTGGAATTGGTAGTCAATATTGTTATATTTGGACTTGTTATAAAATTATTCTTACTCGTTTCTCCAATAAAATAATTGTTTGTATTTTCTATAAGTTCTGTTCCTGGTAGCAAATCTAAATCGTTTAAATCCTCCTTATTATTAATCCCAGCATCCTTATTCACTTTCTTTCTAATTTCAGTGTTTTCTCCCTTCTCATTACTGTAGTTTGCTGTCATAGAATCATTATCGAAAATTACAGTATGCATTGTGTTTTCTACTAGAGTTAAAGGTAGGAGTCTGGTATTAGGAGTGGTTATATTCAAATGCGTTTTATAATCGGTAGCTACATCTTCGTTTTCAAATACAAATGTGTTATCCGGCATCAGTTTGATCACGCGGTATTTCTGCTGTTTATAAATCTTCAAATCTCCACCACCTTGCGGGCGTGATACAATCCTCAGCTTTTTCTTATTAATTTCAGCATCTCCTGGCAATTTTATTTCAATCCTAGGTGATCCTTTGTCATCCATAATCTTTAAAAGAAAAGATTCCTCGACGGGTATTTTCCTCTTGCGGTCCCTCAGTGATCTTCTTTTAAAACCTTTTACTGAAACAATAGCAAATGACATCATTATTTTGTACCTACATAATTCATTCATTCATAGTTAATTAAAATCAGCCATTGGCGGAAGCACAAGCAGAAGTTATGTCGCCAAACGTAACAGCTGACTATTTATCGGCTGATGTACCATGAAATAGCGGAACTAAAATAGAACAAGATTTTAAAAGATCCTTCAAGCGCCTATATTTGGTACTACGAGCACGGCTGTGATTGATCTTCACACCGAGGCTCGAGTCATTCGTTTATAGCTTGGCGCGCAGTACTTGCTAAAATAGTTCCGGGCGTCACACATAGCTGGCGTTGTACGATTTTGCGAGGATTCCTGAATGGCGCTATCAAGAGTCGCCCGCGTTTGATGACTACCCCGGCCGACGCTTGCCAAAGCATACTTACCTGGCACAGGGGATACCGTGATCAACAAGGCGGTTCCCCCAGGGCGAGGCCTTTCCATTGCACTGCGGTTGGGCTGACCCCTGCGATTATTCCTAATGTGAATAACTCGGGTGCGTAATTTTTGGTAGTGGGGACTGCGTACGCGCCGTCCCCCATGGACGATTTACTTAGGCAGAACGTAAACCTCACCTATGGGATGGGTATGATATATAATGAGTGCGTTACTCCAGCGGCAACTGAAATTACTAAAAATAAAAACTATCAGCAATACAAATCTGCTAAAGTAACGCACTCTGATATAATAGCGTTACTACCTTTACAACTACAAATCGCTATATCTTGCAGTTAAGTTTATTAAAAATCACACTTTCAAATAAAATAATAGGTATGGAATCAAATTTGCGACTACCTACGTTGATTTCATAAGTAGGTATGTACCTACCAGGCTCAATGAGAATTTTATTGTCATTTTTCACGTGCTACTCATAAAATTACTACTGATCGAATTTCGTAACACGTTACAATACTGTCACTTAGTTTGTCAAATTATACAAGTACCTACCTATTTGGGTTTCATGAATAAACCAAACTGTATGCTTTCGCTCAATCACCGTTTCATAAGATATACCTACTTACTTCGCAAATTAAAAAAAAAACACCTTTACAAACCAGAACGCGTAACAGAATGCTCAATTCCTCATACACCCCAATTATTTTAATAATATAAAAAAATATAATGCCTTCGTACTTTAGTTATGTCTAACCAATTTTCTTAAATAAAGAGCAATACTAGTAGGTACTGTACGATTTACATAGGTAGCACTCACAGACCATTAAGCTAGATTAATGATCTGTGGTAGCACTAAATTCAGCTTGATTTTTCGAAAAAATTTAACACATTAAAAATAGCTGTAGTCGATAGGTACTGATAACAAACCAATTTCAGGAATTGAGCTTATTCTATTGTATATCTCACCACTTACCAGTAGGTCGCGGTAATGTCTTTGTGACATTCGCTCCAAGCTTACTGCTGGTTTTCATCGTAGTCAATGTAGACACAGTCAAATTCAGAAATAGAAATTTGTTAGGGAAAATCCGCATTTGTCGAGTTGTCGCCTCTGTATCATTTTCCTGGAATTGATAAATAAATATAAAATATACCTACTTATATATTTATATAAATATAATCTCACACCTTTTTTATCCCCGAGGGGGTAGGCAGGGGTATTCCATTACTGGATATACCCACATTTCACGAGATATATTGGACCCCTAAACGTGATAGGTGGTGAGCCCATCGCCGGACCGGGTCTGTATTATAATATTATATTACTTTGTAAGTAGGTATACCTGAACTGCTTAACAAATTTTGATGGCCGAGGTTGGTGTAAAAATCGTAAGGCTCAAGAATTTTAATACGAACGTTATGTCGCGGATCAAAGATATTAAAGTAAGGATGAGTTATATTCATACTGCTTGCGTTTGAAAATTGATCCCCTACGAGTGTGCTACAACATGTACATACTTACTTCTTAGCGTATTTATAGGATACAACAATGACGGGGAAAGATGATACGGAACGAACAATAAAGAAAAAGAGAGCTATCCGTTAAGAGTTGCGCTTAAAATACGACTTGAAATACAATGCGACTAAATAAAATGTGGTTAATTAACTACATTTGTCGGCCTCATTTTCCGTGCTCTAGTAACATATCTACGTCTTTCTATATATAATATCTTTGTCGCGGATGAAGTACGTTAAGTATATGCTGGTAGCATCATGGGTTATATTCTCAGTTTTCACATTATATATATTCCAAATGGCGAAAGGCAGTCCGGAAATGATCGACGGACTTTTTATAAGCGATGTTAAAACTGGCCAACGAATATTGGTAAGTATTTACAATTCCATAATAGCTTATGAGTTGATTTCACATTTGTTACAGATTACGTAATACATAAAAATAAATAATCTCACGCCTTATATCCCCGAGGGGGTTGGCAGAGAATTCCTCTATTTCTGGATATATCTTACCCACTTTTCATGAGATATACTTACCTAGACCCCTAAACGTGATAGGTGGTGAACCCATCGCCGGACCGGGTCTGTTACACATGTCTCAGAATTAATTCTGAGACCTGCGGGTTTCCTCACGATGTTTTCCTTCACCGTCGAGCTAGTGATAAATATGTACGTAAGTTTTTGAAAAACTCATTGGTACATGCCAGGATTCGAACCCGAGCCTCACTGATTTTCGGCCGGCTCTTTAACCGTCCGGGCTATCACTGCTCAAATGCTTGAAATAAATGATTTATAAATAATAAATCATTTATTTCAAGTAGTGAAATAAATGATTTATATATATTAAAAAATCATTTATTTCAAGTAACTTGTACATACTTACAGCTATGATAATGTTTACATTTATCACTACCCATACAGGGCAATTACTTATATTAAAATTATGTTTCTAGAAGTACCCAAGCAGCAGTTAGACATAATAAGTAGATAGGTACTTCTTGGGACATGTCATAATTTATGAAACACATTGTTAACTATAAAACTTTAAAGAGACTTCATTCGAGTTCCTGAATAAATAAGGAAGTATGTCTCTACCCCCCTTTACAACTACTTATCTCAGTGTAAAAAACCACGTTCATCCGTTGCCCCGTTGCTAAGTGAAAGGAAGAAAAACAAACAAATACCTATACTTAGACTTACTTACTGCAAAGCTGCTAAGTTTTTTCGTTACAAACATACAAGAATACAAAATACAAATCTTTCATCTTAATAATATTAGTGTAACTTAGTGTAGATGTAGATGATAAGTCATAACTCATAAGACATAGTAGGTGGCGCGTTAAAAAATTATACTAACCTCATTCATAATTCGCGCGTTTGCGCGCAGCAAGGATGCCCCCTTATCGTGGGCAGGCGTTGTTGAGGATCTACTACAAGTGACTGCTGACGCCATGGAGGCATTACGCCTGATCGCAACCATAGCCTTACGTTGGACCAAAGGAGCAGAGGCAGGAGTCGTAGTTTTGACGACAAGAGGTCGAGGGTTCACATTTACCATCAGGTATGTAAACACTCCGAACAGCACCAAAGTGACCCCACTTACCGAGCCAACAATTAGCATTCCTTTTTTCATTAATAAAAGTAAATTAAAATGCGGATAGAAATATAAATATTTTCAAAAACACTGCTTCTTCTGTCACAGCAAGATTGACAGTCACAGACGTCTTTTTATATTTAACATCATAGGTCACAGAAGATAATATAGAAATTGCGCAAGACTTCATAGATAAAATCATCTGTTTTATGAATTTTATGATTAAAAGTATGCATGCATACCGACTTTGGTAATATACTTATGGAGGAGCGGGGGTGGAATGCTCCTCCATCGTGAAAAGGGAAGATCTTCCTTTAGGCGAGGCTGGGAACCGCGCTCCAATGTTTAATGTCGGACAGTTGTATTTACACAAACTCATTAGAAAACTTTAGAACTTGGCCGTCTATACAACATGTAACAGAATAAGCGCAATTCCTGAAATCAGTTTGTTCAGTGTCGAAAACGTGCTATTATTAATCGATATTTAAGAAAATTGGTTAGACATAACTAAATTTCGATTGCATCATATTTTTTTTATATTAATATACAAATTGGGGTGTATGAGGAATTGCGCTTTTTCTGTTACGCGTTGTGTTTGCGCGTTCTATATAGTGTCACTACATAATTATTAATAAAATAACAAGAAAATGGGCAGCTAAGTACCCTGCTGTAAAAGGTTCCAAATTTTTATTTACATTGGAAGTTCCATGCACTAATCCACATAGCACAAAGTATGAATAGAATGTTATTCTCACTGTTGCAATCAAATAAAAATAAGTTTATCAGAGATTAAAATAATAACACCATTCCGTACATAAACATGCTCTTTATTTATAATAATATTACGTATTAACTTAAATTATAAGATTATTTAATGATAGCTTTCGGAGTCTTGTTACTGAGAAACATTGCCAAATCCACATAGGAATCCGGAGGCTGAAAACGGAATAAAAATTATTAATAAGTACTTAATAAAAAAACATTGCCCTCCTTCTGGGACAGTCTGATAAAAAAGGCATAGCATTCAAAGCTAAATATGGGAAAAGAGTTAGGTATCTATCAGTTGAGTTCAGATAATTACCGTTTGTTCAAATAATTGACTTTTTCTTAATTTTCCGCTAAGATTTGCTCTAAAAGAGTAGGTAACTAACTAATCTGCGTGATTTATTTAGACATCTATTTGGTTCACAATTCGCATAGGTACTGATGGTAGCGTCAGATCAAAGTGAGCGTAGCCACTATGCGTAGCGTTAGAGCGTAGGTAACATCATAAATTTACTATAGGGTAACATGTATGCGTAGCGTCAGAGCGTATCACTTAGGGCTTACTTACCTACGTAATTTATTAATATTACGTACTTAGGTAAATAATAATTTTAAGGAACCTATGTGTAAAATTTCATGCTCTACCCATCGGTTTTGAATGTACTGGTACGTTGATCATAAAAGTCTCTACATTATGTTACAAGGAGAGGCCTATTTCACAGTTTCCACTCTTGTGATGTAAATTTTACCATAAAATGTTCCTTTTAAATTCCAAAGCTAGGTACCTAATTAGTTCCTGGAGGTTCCTTTCTCCTCTTTCTCTGTGATGCCTTTTAATTTTTTTCTCTGTGATACCTTTTAAATATTCGTATGCTTTATTAAGGGCTGAATACGTTACAAACCCTGACATTATGATCTTTTAAAAATATGTTCTTGCAAATAAATAGGTATTACTTACGAGGAGGATTACATAAGAGGATGTGAAGTTTACCTTTAAGTAGTTACCTAGGTAGGTACTGCACTTTGTTAGTTGTAAGTTTGTAAGCCAAAGTATTATGTAGTATTAAGTGTTAAATAAAATAAATGAAATATTTGTAGGTAAGTAGGTATCTAATCAATCCCCAAAATAACATACATACATACATATAATCACGCCTCTTTCCCGTAGGGGTAGGCAGAGACCACTTCTTTCCACTTGCTACGATCCTTAATACATCTTTCGCTTCGTCAACTTTCATTGTTCCTTTCATACATGCTCTTCAGTTTAGGGTACTCTTGACCTGGCCTTTTTTCAATATTGCCCCAAAATAAAATAACGTTTATTTATCACATATCCTCACCAGAGGCCCAACTCCGTCATCCTCTATCTTGGCGCCCTCTTTAAACTTGATGGGCAGCTCCAGTAGCCCGGGGTCAGCCAATGTCGTCAGGTAAAGAAACAAATAGAAAACGCTGAATAGAGACACCGAAAAACCTATGAAGAAAAGTATCACCCGCATTGTATATATGTCGGGCGACTTTTTGCAAGAAATCCTATTTCTATATGTAAAAATATTTTGCGAGCTCTAATACAGAACACTGTTAACCTAGGCTAGTCTCTAAGTACCTATGTACTATTTACCACTAAGCATCTGAAATAGCTAAATCAAACCTACTCGTATGAAAAAATTGTAAGAAGCCGTCTATACCACAGAACACTTTTACTCGTCTATACTAAATGATAACCTCAATTTACACATATGCAATTTATTTTTAGTTTTATTTTTTCTTTAGCCGACATGACACGCAGAAATGACCATCAAGGTTGGTAAGGATGAAAAATAACTCCCAATTTTTTTTAAAGTTGATATCATTTTCTAAGGTTCTATGTAATATTATTATTACTATCGTTCTTTCTCTCTTTCTTACCTACAACAACTTAGCTTTACCGAGATGTCAGACAGACTCTTCTGAAACATAATTGCCTCAACCTCAGAACACGAACTGAGGCCTCATGCGATGGGTCTGCCACAGACTAGAGGAAAACGAAGAAGAAAACCAAAGAGATTTTAATTCAAAAAGTCTATTTTCTTTACAAAAAATATGTTGCACACGTAGCTGGTACCTAGACGTGCCATGGTAGAGTAGGTTAACTAGACTAACGATGCATGGAACCAAAGAGGTTGGAAGAAAATCATTCTCTAATGTTGTTTTTGAATTTGGAAATGGTTTCGTTACGTTTATTAGTTCTAAATAAAAATCATAGATATATTTATAAATATTTTACTACGTACAATTTTATTTGTATTAGGTAACGGTATAGGTAGCCTATGATTATGTTAACGATAATATCATACTTACTTTTAATAAATGCAGGGTTTAAGTTTACGAATAAACAATATTATTACCTAACCATATCCCAACAGCTCCTCTGCAAAATAGTCAACATTATAATGTATGATGTAGGTATTCATTTTCTAGAATAAGAAAACTCATAGGTAACTAGTTCTCTGTGAGACAGATCTGACTTAGTAATTAATGCTGAGGATCAGGCGGACATATTTCTCCAGAATTATTACTTCGCAAATATTTTTGAAACTTCAATGCTTCTTTGCCGAATGCCTGTGGAGTTAACAAAAGTTGGAACTAGAAAGTTACTTAAAATTATAGTCACCTCAGAGTAAGTCGCCAAGATTGCTGTGTATTTAAGTTAAACCTATGTTGTTAATTGTGTTGTGTAATTAATAATTATTTACATTTATTTATTAGTAAATTTTTAGTGTTTTCTTATTACTGGTTGTTTTATTATTCACCTGCGGAATTAATTCTGACATGTGTAATAAATAACACCGCGGCGATGAGCTCACCATATATCGTTTAGGGGTCCAAACAATATACTGGTGAAACGTAGGTACTTACTTCCATAAACGGAATACCTCTGCTCGCCCCCTCGGGGATAAAAGGCGTAAGATTATTTAAAATAAATAGTTAGGTACATAATTAAAATTGAATTTTTCAGAATGGCATCGTTTTTTGGGAGCAGTGATAGCCTTACGGTTAAAGAGCCTGCTTCACATCATGAAAATTAGTGAGGATTGGGTTCTGATCCTGGCATGTACCAATGAGTTTTTCAAAACTTACTTATGTACATATTTATTTGTCGCTAGCTCGACGGCGAAGGAAAACATCGTGAGGAAACCCGCAGGTCCCAGAATTAATTCTGAGACATGTGTAACAGACCCGGTCCGGCGATGGGTTTACTCACCACCTATCACGTTTAGGGGTCAAAAGTATATCTCATGAAAAATGGGTAAGATAGTATATCCAGAAATGGAATACCTCTGCCAACCCCCTCGGGCAGGGGCGGCCTTACCGATTGCGAGGCTCCGGGCGGGCAGGTCTTTGCGAGGCCCGTTGTCCTTCGTGAAAAGTATGTGATGCGAAAGTAGGTCTGGTTGGTTAGTTTAGGTATTTGTCATGATTTGAGTTTTAAAATATTTTACATTGATGCTATACAGAGATGATCAATTTATTATCTATCAAAATATTGGAAGCAAAATAATTCCAAGTGACAAGAGTTGACGAACGAAATGAAACACGGGGATTCCCCAAGCGATAGAGGAACAGAACATTATGTCCCGAGTCCCGAGCTGTACCGAGTGCTATGCGATTAAAAAACCGATCTTCAATATTCGAGGCGCGATATTAAAGAATCCACGCCTTTTAACCCCGAGGGGGTAGGCAGAGGTATTCCATTTCTGGAAATACCACTTTTCACGAGTACCTGGGCATTTTCGCCAACTTCACTGTTTTGGGAGAACGAGAAAAAAAGTTCAAAATTAGAAGTAAAAAGGGTCAAAGTGCATAAAGGATCATTTGAACATCAAAAATATGTTGGATTGCACCGAATCTGTATCTTAATTTACGAGATATTTAGCAATAAAGTTTTGGTAAGGACATTTTTGGACCGGTAATGACAACTTTTAAAAACTCGGAAGATGTTTTGAAGGGTTTGTATCCACGGATATTAGCCACGGATAACGACAAGTTGTATGAGTTGGGCTAGTCTGAATACATACTACATAAACATTTTAAGAACATTCGAAAATAAAATTAGTAAAATTTTGGTAGCCATCAACATTCCGCATACATTAAGGTGGTGTTTTTTTATACAAATGCTAAAGGTATCGGCTTTTTATTTACCCTCTTGAAGAATTCCCTTGATTTTCCAGTCACATTGTATAGTGTTATAGAATAAGTCTTTATACTAACGATTTCTGTAAATAACTAAAAACATATAAACTCTCCACAATTTATATGATTAGGTTAGGATCAAATTTAAAATAACAAAACTTTTTAAAAAACATTTAAAAAAAACAAATAACTTTTTGCCAAACTGTAAATCTGCCGTAACTTAGGTAAGCACTTTATTTTATACAAAAGTCAAAAACAAATAATATAATTTGAACATTCATAAGAAATAAGAAATAATAAAAGACTTTTACTTGAATTAACTAAAACGTATTTTCTCCAAAATGTAAAAGAAAGATACAAAACAAAAACACTCTTGCTTCAAATGCTAATATTTTTTTATAACATTTAATGCTTAAGTATATTTATGTTCTAAATAACAAACAATAATTCTTTAGTTTTTAGTTTTAAATGATACCTACCCTTAAAAATAAATAAATAAATAATGTTCATTTAGTACTTTAATATTCATATTATAACTTGATATCCTTTATAGCCCAGTGATATTAGGGGTGAAAATTGGTTTTTCGCAAATATCTTTGTTCCTATTGCTTAAATGAGATTTACACTTATTATAAAAGTTGTAGAGTATACAATTTTTTACAACTTTTGTTTGAAATTTTATACTTTACAACTTTTATAATAGGTGCAAATCTCATTTAAGCAATAAGAACCGATATATTAACGAAAAACCGATTTTTATTACCTTTGACCTTCAATATCTTAAGACGCGAACACGATAGCATTTGTGACTTTTGAGACAATATTTAGGACGACAAAACAAAGTTTTATACCAATTTACAGCTTATTTTCTTTCATTCCGAGGTTGAGGTCCCTTTTTTACCTAATATGACTGGGATATTGGGATAATTCTTTCTATAAAAAAATTAAATGTCATTACCATCCCAAAACTGTCCTTACCGCTCTACTTAACAGGACCCGGCGAGGACAGTCGTGGTAAGGACATTCGACGGTTTTTGTGACTTCATTCTAAAACTTTCCAATATTACACCGGTTTTTTAGACGTATTACGCACAAAAAAGCTGTTTTTATAATATATCTAGGACTCAGACATATATAAATAGTACTTACCTTAAATCTGGATGTGGTGCCGGTGTGGACATATTTTCAAATTTTTAGAAGGAACGCTTGTACAGCAAAAACAAAGGCGCGCAATCTAACATTTCTACGCTCAACGGACGCATGACGAGCTTGCCTATGCACAGTGATGCGCCTGTATGTGTGAGGTGCATAGTTTACTTATGCTTTAACATTTTGTTACGAAAACCGGTACGGACAAAAATTGCTACCAGAAGTTGTAACGTTGTAAATAACATGTTTATGAGGCACCTACAAATTTATTTTCTATTTTTACTTAATGCTAAAACTATATTCTAATGTATAAAATCACAAGTAAGTGTAAATTTGCTAGTAATTTTTTTGTACACCGAGTCAAAGTTTTAAAAGTAGAAATGCAGCACACGTTACACCCCGATTTTTTTGTTTCAGTCCAGTATTACTTCCAATTTAAATGAGTTGTTTGAAAGACAATCTTATAAAAAGTAAGTTAATAAGGCATTAATTGATATCGTAACAGAAATTTCACATTTAATAAAGTAATTTTTAAAAAATCAGGTTGCAACCAGTTTTTGGCCCTTTGGCGAAAAGTCCCACCTATATTCGACCCCTAAACGTGATAGGTGGTGAGCCCATCGCCTGACCGGGTCAGTTACACATGCCTCATAATTAATTCTGGGACCTGCGGGTTTCCTCACGATGTTCTCTTTCACCGTCCAGCTAGTGAAGAATATGTATGTGAGTTTTGAAAAACTCATTGGTACATGCCAGGATTTGAACCCGAGACTCACTGATTATCATCATCAGAAGCGGGCTCTTTATAGATAGGGAGATCGCGAACATTTCGGTGTATGATTTGCACACGTTTCATATTGATATAGATTTAAGTTTAGATCAATACGAATCTATTCGGTCCAGTAAATTAAGATCCTACGTCGCTGCGTTTTTGCGCTACAGCGCTTTGAATTTGTTAAAAAAAATGGGTCTTAGATCATCTGCACATGTCTGCCTCTAGTGCTGGTAGTCACAATCATCCTGAGAATTAAGAAAATCGAAGAGGCAGACATCCAGGGCTCTGAGTTATCACGGGGCGGAGTTGCAAAAATGTAAAAAAAAATAGCTATACTAAGTCATTTGCACATGGTTCTAATTACGTCCATTCGATTCATTGTGACTCGAATGTCTGTCTGTGTCTACACGAAGGGTCTTGTAATTACTTGCTTTCAAAAATTAATGCACGCCACTGCCTAGCGCGACCGTCAAGACAGTTTTTTTTTAAACGGTCTGCCTTGAAATATCAGAAGCCTGGATGTCTACCTCTTCGATTTTCTTGGTTTTTTATAAGAATACAAAACATCAGTCCAAGAGGCAGACATATGCAAATGATTTAAGATAAACTTTTTTTTAACAAGTTCGAAGCGCTGGCAATCGAAAACGCAACGGAACCATGGTGGCAGAGGCGGACCTGGATGTTCCTTCTTCCTTATGGTATAATTATCGCTATCAATTTTGCTCACGACCCATATCTATTAACAGGAAGGCTATCACTGCTCTACATAATATATTTTTTAATTATGTTTTGAATGAATGTTACCTAACTAACTTTATTTTAATTTACCGCTATGTTATAATAACCTTAATAAATAATTAAGGTTAAAAAAAACAATATTTTTGAAAATTTGCTTGCGTTGTTGCGCGAGGCCCCTGCAAGAGCGAAGCCCCGGGCGATTGCCCCGTTCACCACCCCCAAAGGCCGCCTCTGCCCTCGGGGATATAAGGCGTGAAATTATTTATTTTTATAACACATTTGCTCGTAAAAGGTGTCTTATTTCACCAATTTCAATATCGTATTGTATCTCATTACACCCAAGTGCGGTAAGTGTAATGTAAAACGCACGGTTGATCAAGATGCTCCGTCTTAAAACGAACGGTACTTTTTAAAATCTCAGCAAAGAGTTTTTATGTCAAAAAAGTTGTCAACATTAAAATGTTCATCATAAATGATTAAAATTATATTTGGGAGATAAAATATGATAAAGAAATATTTATGTACATAATTATTTAATTTAATTAATTTTTACAGTAAATTACAACCAATTAATCTGTAACAAAATCACAAAAATATTAATTTACTTTATTAGTAATACTGGCTGTTTTTTGTGCCTTTGCCTAAAAAAATGCTGATGCGCGCCGTACGCTTTTTCCTAACGATGTATTGTTTTTATTCGTTTACCATAGTCGGAGTTTTATTTTATTTCCTCGCAAATGTGTTATAAAACGTCGTATGACATACGTGCGCTTTGACAATTACAGCCTCTGCTTACTTGTAACCCTCGCCTACGGCTCGGGCTAGCAATATCGCCTCGGCTGTAATTGTCAACCTACCGCACTTATATCATAATGTACTATTATGTATTACGTAATCTGTAACAAATGTGGGATGAACTCATAAGCTATTATGGAATTGTAAATACCAAAGAGATTAAAATATAATAAGGCCCTATTATATTTAAATCTCTTTGGTAAATACTTACCAATATTCGTTGGCCAGTTTTAACATCGCGTATAAAAAGTCCGTCGATCATTTGCGGACTGCCTTTCGCCATTTGGAATATATATAATGTGAAAACTGAGAATATAACCCATGATGCTACCAGCATATACTTAACGTACTTCATCCGCGACATAACGTTCGTATTCAAATTCTTGAGCCTTACGATTTTTACACCAACCTCGGCCATCAAAATTTGTTAATCAGTTCAGGTATACCTACTTACAAAGTAATATAATATTTATTAGAACCCAACTCCCTATCTATTCAAAGCAAATTCAATGTAAACAACAATATAGAAATCACATCAGACATTTACTTGCGTCAAATGAAAGGAGATTTATTAGATTTTCTGTAAAAGTTAAAAAAGCTTAGAAAAATTTTTCAGTAGGAAAATGCAAATAGCAAAGAGGTTGGAAGAAAATCATTCTCTAGGAGATAAACTTTTTCTTTATACGTCTTTGGTAAATATCTTTTGCTAGAATTTATATCTTAAATCTTAATAGAAAAGAAACATTTATTTGCAATATTTCGAGATATATATCGAATATAATGTCCTCCAAAAGGAACCATGCAGGACAGTGCAGAAGACTAGCCGCCAAAGAAGTTTAAAGAAAATGTTTCTCTCTAGAGAACCTAGGTATAACTAAATGGACAATTCCAACTCAAATAAATCGGTTCCAATTAGTTATACTGAGCAGTATAACTATCTGGATTATTTGTGTCCATCTTGTTATATCGTATAACTAATAGTATAAGTAGGTGGATAAACCCATGATTTTCTGCCAACCTCCTGCTTTCCTTTTCTGGATAGCTGGCTCAGATATATAAGCATTGACGTAGTAGGTCCATGTTTATAAGAGAGATTCAGGTCTGTGGCTAGGCTGATCCTTTGACCGAGATACAAATAGACATTTATAATCGAGAGATATTCGTTCCTGTTAATTTTGTTTTTTCTTCTTTTTGTATTAATAATAAAATAATAATAATATATTCTTTTTGTAATTAATAATATACTAACTACTGCTCGTTGAATAATGTACAGTAGGTACATTAAGTACCTGAACTTTTGAACTTTGGCTGGACGGAATGAAAGTCAGAAATTAAAGTAACACATTTATTTACAACACAAGTGAAGCATCGTTACATTATCATGGAAGAACCTTAATATTCATTTATAACCGGTTTCAGATGATAAACTATAATTTCGGTGTGATTGACTGTCATTATTATTACTAGTTTACTTATGAAATAAACTATGACATTTAGTGGCCGTTTTATAATCAGGCAGTAGTAATAACTTTAACATTATTTTATGTTTCATTGTATTTTATTAATTTATGATAATAATTATTATCTATGTACATAATGGTAATCTCTAATTCTTGAATCATGTTAGATTTAATATGTCAAAAAACTAATGCTAGTCAGAAATTAGGATTTCATTTTTATTGTTAAAAGTCAGTAAGTCAGTAAATGCAGAATACGGAAGTTATATTACACTACTCAGTGCCCAATAGTGTAAATTTCAGCACTTCAATATTTTGGCTGTTCACTTATTTCATAAAATTAAACTAACTACATATAGGTCGACAATATATTAGTTTCTAGTGAATACATCAAATGCACAAATACGAAAGTCAATTCTATCATTATATTTATAAGCTAGTTTATACTTTGTAAGTAGTAAACATGCTATTACTTATGTATTTAATTTTTGATAGGTTATACAAGCGGTTGTCCGCTAATATTACACCACTGCATCAAATTAAATGCAGTTTTCACAGTTGTTTTGTAGCTTACAAGCTGTCTAATTTAAAATCTCGGACATGTTTCATCTTGACACGCTTAGAAGACGAGTTATCTATACTTAAACTATTTTTTAACTTTCTCAAACAAAATAATGTATATAATAATTGAAGGGTACATAATAAAACAGGTAACGTCCTAATGAATAGATTTTTAGAAAAACACAAAAGTTTAGAAGTATTATTGAGATCACCGTATTCATATGTCTTTTTTACTTTAATTAGCAAAACTACCATAGATACAGATTAAAGCATGTCTGTACCCTCCAAATAATCCAGACTGTGTCGAGGGGAACCCTAAACGTCCGCTAGCAGCCTGAGCAGCGCCCTGGGGTCCATCTGTGCCGCGGGCGTGTACCTGTGGGCGAGCAACGCCAGCAACGCCAGCAACGTGCACAGCAACGCCGCCGGCAAGGCCGTCTGCGGCCGCCTGCCCAGGCCCACGTGGTGCGGGGGCAGCAGCTCTGCGTCTGCGCAGCGGCTGCACGAGCTGCCCGAGAACGGCGCCAGGGGCCACGGGCTGCGCTCCGCCGCCTACACAGGGGAATCACTTTTCTATTAATACCACAGAATAAGTAATAGTACTACGTACAGAAGGTTCACTGTAAACAAATTCCCTGTTTAGGTATGCCAAACCTGCCTAAATGTGGCCATCTCTTTCTATCGCATGCAACGCGCTCTTTCGGAGGCGGAGCCTTAGATCTAGGGTTGCCGGCAGCTCGACCCATGAAATTATACGTCAGTAGTAGAAGTTAGTATAATAGTGTATTTTACCTACGATATTACGATTATTCTTTAATTAGGTACTAAAGACCACCCAACTACACAAAAGCTGTGTAATTTGCCTTTAGGTTAGGTTATACTTTAAACTGCCTGTTTCTGCAAAATGTAAGACGAAGACATACAACTGGGTTATCTACATACATACATTATATAATGTAAAGAAAAATAGTTTATTAAAATTAAATATCTATACAACCAATGCGCGGCAACCACTAATAGACCGCCGGGTGGCGGCCGGCCGCATGTACTTGTAGCAAAGCGATGACGTCACGCAGTGTGCCTCCCCTGATAATACTCTTTAGTTATCCCCTCTAAACCAATTTTAATAGGGTTGTGTCCTACCTAGTCAAATCAGTTACTTTTTACGATCTGTCAAAACGAAATTTTACTATGGAAAATGTACTGAAATAGCAAACCGTGACGTCATAGTTTCTAGTATTCAATTGCAGCACTTTTTTTGATTGTTGTATTATTTTTAAATTTGCTATAATTGTAAATTGAAAATCGAAATACATATTTTAAGGTGTTTTGGAATAATCTTTTTAATGAATGACTACTCGCAATTTAATTTCGATGCTGTCAACTACCCAATTGATACAGTGCGTATTGGAATCGCGCATGCTTCACATGATGATAATTAATTAATGAAGTTCGGGTTCGAATCCTGGCATTTACCAGTGGGTATGAATACCTCTGCCTACCCGTTCGGGAATAAGAGGCGTCAGATTATTTATAATTTTTAGAAACAAAAAATTCTAATCTTTTCTGTATGCAATGTTAGTGTAAATAGAAAACAATAGTACCTTTGTGTAGTTAGTATGTGGCACAAATTGTATACATCGATGGTTTTTTAGTGGTATTCGTTGAAGTCTGTTTCTTACTCTTTAGTTGTTTGCTCCAAAGTGCTCACATCGTGCAATTTATTTATTTATAATAAGCATTGCATTATATATTATTATAGCCTGTAAGCACTCGCCATTGGCAAGCTTGCGATTTGTTTTATCTTAACACTTACTAGCTTTTACCCGCGGCTTCAATCGCGCACGTTTATTTCACCCCATAAGGGGTTGAATTTAGCAAAATCCTTTCTTAGTGGATCCCTACACTGTATAAGCTATCTATGTGCAAAATTTCAAGTCTCTAGACCTAGCGGTTAAGGCTGCGTTGATATATCACCAATCAGTCAGTTAGTTTATCGTTTTATATATTTAGATTGTTAATATATAACTATACAATATGTAACAGACTAAGCGCAATTCCTGAAATTAGTTTGTTTAGTATCGACTACTTAATCGATTTTAGCTATGTTTATGTGTTAAATTTTTCCGAAAAATGAATTAGCATAGCTAAATTCAGTGCTATCTATGGAAATCGTGCTATTATTGATTGATATTTGAGAAAACTGGTTAGACACAACTAAAGTTCGATTGCATCATATTTTTTAATATTATTTTATTATTACACTAGTTGGGGTGTATGAGGAATTGCGCTTATTCTGTTACGCGTTGTATACTCGTATGTATGTTATTTAAAAATACCTATCTGACAGACAGAACGTACCTGGCAGGCGGCGGCGAGCAGCTTGAGCGCGGGCTCGGCGTTGGCCCAGTGCCGGAGGTGCGCGAAGGCGTAGGCCACGGCCTCGCTGTCCCCTCGGCGCAGCACGTGCTCGGGGGGCAAAGTGAGCGCGCGCTGCTCCAGCAGGTAGCCCGGCACGTACGGGTTGAACGACATCGCCACGCGCATCGCCTACCACAACCCCGTGTTCAGGTTACGATTCGACTTCTTAGAATGCAATATAAACACTCCACAGTCTACCATATTATAATGGTATCACTACCTAGTGTAAAACAAAGTCGATTTCTATAATCTCACGCCTTTCATCCCCGAGGGGGTAGGCAGAGGTATTCCATTACTGGATATACCCACGTTTCACGAGATACATTGGACCCCTAAACGAGGAAGGAAGAGGAAGGTTTTAGTAGCATTGCACCTGTGCGAAGCCGCTATTACAATATAAATTGTTAAACAAATAATTGTGACAACTAAATATAACTAACTCAACTGCGACAAAACCTCATTGCGGGGATCGCTTACTAATGAGATCATCCCATGAGACCTCCAAAAACATATTTCGATTTTCATTTTACAATTATAGCCATTTATAAAATAGTTAGCGACGTGCAATGCCAACACTAAAACCTTCCTCTTGAATCACTCTATCTATTAAAAAAAACCGCATCAAAATCCGTTGCGTAGTTTTAAAGATTTAAGCATACATAGGGATATAGGGACAGAGAAAGCGACTGTTTTATAAAACATAGTATACTATGTATTGAGAGTGATACTATTTATAACAACATGTGACTGTTTGTTCCTAAATAAAATAAAATATGAGGGTACCTCTATGGCGGCGAGGTCGTTGCCCCTTGAGCCCGCGGGCGTCCCGTTGCCCGCGCCCTGCGCAGAGCCCCCCGCGGCGCGAGCTCGCAGCAAGGCCGCGGTGTACAGCAGAGTGGCCGACTGCGGCCAGCCCGCCTCCTCGTACTTGGCCAGCACGGCCTGGACGTCCGGGTAGGCGCGCTGCTCGAGTAGCACCTGACGGACGGTTAAGGGGTTTCACAAATTTATTTATTTTATTTTATTAGGAAAACCTACAGCAAATTAAGAAATATAATTAACACCTAAAAATAAATGAGCGAAGCCATTTACAGGTGTTCTCAGATATTTTAAAATGTTTAATCGGGTCATCTATACTATCTATGCTAATATTATAAAAAAGGAAAGATTTGTATTTTTGTATGTTTTTAAAGATTTTTTCACCAATTTAAATCTAGAATATCCCTGAGTAACATAGGTTATATTTTATTCCTGTATTCCCACAGAAACGGGAACCACGCAGTTGAAACCGAGTAAGTTTTTTGATGAAACCGCGCAGAACTGCTAGTGTTTTGATGAAACTGTTGATTAGATGCGGCGGGCTGGCCGCATACTTGATGACTAAACACTAGCTGCACACATTATTTACACAAGAAATATAATACTTTATGATTAAGTACTTGATCTTCTAATATATGTGTAGTATAAACTAAATGTACGATTAATAATACCTAAATATTCACTCATCTTCCCCCACATTTACTTACTATTTTTCTGTACCTACCTATTTTATCTCACTTTTATTTATTGCTTTTTAACCATTTCTTCTCTTTTACGTTTTTATTTCTAATTTCCTTCCTCATCTTGCACTACTTTCAATAACCAAATAGCCAAACACTAAAATATTTTAGTCAATAGGTACAATACAACCATTACTAGACAGTTAGATACTTTTAAATTTATTGTTCCACCGTTTTTCTACCGCTTTTACCCGGTTATTTCAGAAAATCCAGAATGACGACCCGCAGAATGCTGTTGGAGCAGAAGCTGCATCAGTCACTGGAGGAGTTGAGAAAATCAGAGGCCCTTGTAGAAAAACTGACAACTGACTCATTGACATATCAGGGTGAAATAAATGACTTAAAGGCAAAAATTTACCACCTTACTTCGAAGATTGCGGATTCCCGGTCGTCATATGACGAAGAAAGCAAGAAAGCACAGGAACAAATCTGTAGCCTTAAATCACTTAATAGTGCCTATATAGATTTCTGTGTGGAGCAGCAAACAGAAGTTGAGAAGTGTGAGTTACTGCAACAACAGCTTTCTGAGACTCTCCAAGAACAAATACTTTTACGACAAGAACTTGAGAAGTACAAAAGCCGCCTAGATGTTTCCCTACAAATCGAGTTAGCCGAAGTAAACGAAACTACTGTTGGACATTACAATATACAATCCACCACCGAAAATACAAAAATGAATAGTAGTAGAAAAGCAAGAAAATATTTGAAATTGAAAAAATTCATTGAAAAGACGAGGAAAAATATTAAATGTCTAAAAAGGTTCCAAAAAATTCAGCCCCTAAGACTAAGAAAGACACCACTTCTGAATCAAATAAATGAACTGCAATCACGTATTCAAGAAATGACTGGGAAGCAGCAATACACCCAAGGTCTCCTCGATACTCTGTCAGCGGCTACCAGTGAATTGCTCCAAACACAAAGGGAGACTCAGATGTTGGTGAGCCAAGTGCTGGAGGATGATGAACGTCAGGTGGAGAAACCAAATAACCCACCCTCGTCTCGTTCCTGTGATCTGTCATCTACGCATATACCCACGTACCCATCACTACCACGCAGCCAGCACCCGCTTGCCATTGCACCAACCTTCAGTCACCAGAGCAAGCCGCCATCCAGTCCCTGTCCGTCTGTGATGCTGAATAAACCTATTTCAAAGACTGTAGTGTATTCAGATAAATTAGGGGTTGGCCTAGGACCGTACCTTGACAAATGTATGGACCAGCAGGTGATCAGCATGTGTTATCCTGATGCGTCATTCAGCTATATAGTTGACAAAATATGTAAAGAAAAATGGGATGAATGTACTACCGTACTTGTAATGACAGGTAGTATTATGCATAGCAGTAAGCTAGAATTTAATAAAAATATTGAGTTGCTTCTCAACTTAAACAAGAAACAGGGTTGCAAATTCATCCTATGTTCTCTTCCTTATTGTCAGAATTTGTCGGAAGAACATAATAATTACAATAAGACTATTTACAATATAAATTCATTTATTTTCAACACGACATGCCGTCATAGCGACGCTATTTTGTATTATGACATTAATAAAATTATTACACATTTTAGGATGACTAGGGATACAATGTATCTATCAAATAAATCTAAGCGACGACTAGCTACTTTGTTAGCTCCATATATACACGACATTGTTATAAGCAGTATAACACAGTCACTTGTACCTGTTAGTAGCACTACTAATGTGAATTTAAACTGTTAAGTCCGACAGCAGAAAGTCCCAAACCTATAAATTCTGTAAATCAGGGACTTTCTGGCCATAACATTACCACCTGTAAGACGAAGGAAAAGCATAGATCTTTAAAGTTAATTCATCAAAACATTCAAGGCTTTTCCAGCAAAGAATTAGAAATAGAACTATTCTTAGAATACGAAAAAGTTGATATTTTTTGTGTGACAGAACATTGGCTTAGAGTCACAGAAATGATGTTTGGGTTTGTAAATTATACAGCTGTCAGTACTTTCAATCGGCGATTGGCCGCACGTGGTGGTTCCGTAATTTTTGTTAGAAATAATATCAAAGCGAAAGACCGCCAGGACGTAATTAAATTATCGGTGGAAAGTACTATTGAATTGTCATGCGTTGAGTTGGAGAAACACATCATTGTATGCGTATACAGACCCCCTTATAGTGTAAATTTTGATAATTTTGAAAAAAAAATGGATGAGGTCTTAAAGTTGTTAAGTAAAAATAGTAAAAGTGTTGTGGTCTGTGGTGATTTTAACGTGGATCTGCTTGAACCAAGCTTGTATAAAACTAGGATATTAAGTTTATTCAAATCTTTTAATTTAATGAATGTATTTACAGATCCTACCAGAATCACAGAAACTTCGGCAACTTGCATTGACAATATCTATTGTAATTGTATTCATAATAGTAAAACTATAATAAATAAGCTAAAATCCGATCACAGCGGTCAGTGTATTTTACTCCCTGTGGACAATCGCGATTTATCAGTAAAAATTCAGATAAGACCTGTCACAGTATGTAAAATAGAGAAATATAAAAGAGCACTAGAGTGTAAGTTACCTTTGCCCGATCCTGTTGATTCTGATCCAAACGGCTATTTTAAGAAATTCTTTTCTGTTTTAACCGAGGAATTTGATTCACATTTTGAACTTAAAAATAAAATACTTTCTAATAAATTTAAATTTAGCGAATGGGCTACCATTGGTATTCGTAAAAGCAGGGTCAAATTATTTGAATTGTATGAAAAGCGATCATATACCCATGATGAAAAGTTTGTGAAATATGTTAGAAACTATTCTAAAACATTCAAAAAGGTTTGTGCTTGTGCAAAAGCAATGTCCATAAGTAATACTATTAAAAAATCGGATAACACAATAAAGGCTGTTTGGAAAGTAATAAACAGAGAAACGGGTAGAGTGAAACCACGTGACCATGACTTAGCTATTCAAACGGACCACGGCCTATTTACCAAGAGTGAGGATGTGGCTAGGGAATTTGAACATTTTTTTACTAATATACCTATTAAAACAACAGAACACCTTAACTCATCCACATCTCTTGCCATAACTTTTCTACGAAAAAATGTAAGTAGCTGTAACGAATCTCTTATATTTAGACACACTAGTCCGGATACCGTTATTAAAACTTTTAGAGCACTTAAACTTAAAAGTACTGAAGATATATGGGGCATGTCTGTTAAGGTATGTAGCTTCATCATAACCTTAGTCGCACCATATTTAGCTTATATCTTTAACAATTGTATTGACAAAGGATTATTTCCTGACCTAATGAAACATAGTAAAGTTATTCCTCTTTTTAAATCAGGAGAGAAAAAAGACCCCTCAAATTATAGACCTGTTTCTGTTTTACCAGTACTTAGCAAAGTTTTTGAAAGGTTATTACTTGATCAAATGATTTCACACTTCAATCTAAATAACTTATTTCATAACGAACAATTTGGCTTCACCAAAGGTCGTTCAACCACGGATGCTGGAATAGCATTACTCAAGAATATTTTTAATGCCTGGGAGAAATCTCAAAACGCAATTGGAGTTTTTTGCGATCTATCAAAAGCATTTGACTGCGTAGATCATGAGACCTTGCTATGTAAATTAAATCATTATGGAGTCAACGGTAAAGCGCTTGATATTTTACAGTCCTATCTCGAAAATAGGATACAAAAAGTAAAAATAAATGATTGTAAATCACAGGGCGCACCCGTAAAAATTGGGGTGCCTCAAGGTTCGATTCTTGGTCCTTTTCTTTTTCTTGTATATATAAATGATCTTCCATTCATGGTAGAGAGTTTGTCAAAGATAGTGTTGTTTGCTGATGATACATCTCTGATTTTCAAAGTAGATAGACAAGCTCAGAAGCTCGACGAGGTAAATGACACTCTTCAACAAATTCTCACATGGTTCACTGCAAACAATCTAGTGCTCAACGCTAAGAAGACCAAATGTATAAAGTTTGTACTCCCTAATGTTAGACGAGTAGAGAATGAGATAATTTTAAACAATGACAAATTAGATTTTGCTGATAATACAGTTTTTTTGGGGATAACTATAGACTCCAAACTTCAATGGAATTCTCATATTTCTGCATTAGCTAACAGACTGAGCTCAGCTGCTTATGCCGTCAGAAAAATCAGATGGCTTACTGATGTAGACACAGCAAGACTCGTTTATTTTAGCTACTTTCACAGTATAATGTCCTATGGCATCTTGCTGTGGGGCAGAGCTGCTGATGCAGAATCTATTTTTATTTTACAAAAAAGGGCTATACGCGCCATTTACAAGTTAAGATGTCGTGATTCCCTAAGAGAACTGTTCAAAGAAATTAATATTTTAACAATGCCTTGTCAGTACATTTATGAAAACATTATGTATGTACGGAAAAACATATTACTGTATACTAAAAACTGTGACAGGCATAATTGTAATCTTAGGAATAAAAATAAACTAGAGCAACCTCAGTCACGATTAAGTAAAATTAATAATTCCTTTGTGGGGCTTTGCATACGCTTTTATAATAAAATACCAGAAGATATTTTGAAATTGCCTGAAACTGTGTTCAAAACTCATGTTAAACATGTACTTTGTAAAATGGCATATTACAAACTAGACGACTATATAAATGACAATGATGCTTGGAACAGATTCCCTCCAGTCCAGCGCAATACGATAGCGAAAAACAAACGAAATTATGTAACCCAATTTAGTATTAAGTAACAATTGATTAAAAGAATATTGTGTTGAGGAGTTTCTTGCCCCGCTTCTTCTCCTCAACCATACATGCTGAAGCGGTGGAGTTGAAATGACGTTCAATAAGTGGACTTGTAAGTTCCTATTTTGAATAAAACATTTTGACTTTTGACTTTTGATGTGTATTATTTTAAAAAATGAAAATGCAACAGGCCATGTTACTCTGAAAAGAGTAAACTTTTCAATGGTAAGTAAATTTTTAAAATGGGTTGAGCAGTATTTAAATTTTTTAAATTCCTCTTTATAATATCAGTGTAGATGTAGATAAATATGAATTGTGCATCGAATTTAATTAAATTCGATGCAATTAGTAATTACTTCTGCGACCTTTCAAAAGCAATCAATCAAGTCGGTCATTAATTATCACTGTGACAGTGTTGAGTAATTTTCAGAAGATTTTTAAACACTAGAAACAATTCCGAGTAACACCTATCTGTTATTTTTTATATATTTTTTTAAACCAACAACTCGACACTACTGCGAAAATGAAATAATTTCTTTTTTTCTTTAATCTCGGAGCATCGGTGTTTAATTATTAAAACATGCTCCGAGACTAAAGAAACCTCCCTCAACCGTACCTCAATGAGGTTCTCGTGCAGCGATAGCGCGTGCAGCGATGGCGGCGCGTCCCTGGTGAGCTCCCGGAACACCCTGGCGGCGTCCTTGAGCCGGCCGAGGCGGCGCAGGCACATGCCCGCCCGGCGCTTGACGTGCGCCAAGACCGCGGCCGCCCGCCGGGCCTCCGCCCCCGAGGCCAGCGCGGAGGGGCCGCTGGCCAGACGCACGGCCGCCTCGGCAGCACGCCACGCGCGCTTCAACACGCGCTCCGCCTGCAACCGCCGACGGGTGGCGATGTGAAATCGATCATTTTTTATTCAATTTATCGATCTTCAAAAGTCGGCTGTTATTAAAAAAAGGGAAAAATCTATTTTTTTTTAAAGCGTGATAGCCTTACGATTAAAGAGCCGGCCGAAAATCAGTGAGGCTCGGGTTCGAATCCTGGCATGTACAGTCAACAAAGTTGTTAGGGTTACATGGCCAGTAACTAAGAACTCATTTTTCTGGGGTAGTCATAACCACATCTTATTCATTATTGTTTATTTCAAAAGGTATCTTTGATCCCTATAATTTACAAAAAAAAACTATAAATACATTTAAGGCTTTAAGAGAAAACTGAATCTTAGTTTCTGGTCATGTAACACTAACAACTTTGTTGACTGTACCAATGAGTTTTACAAAAACTTACGTACATATTTATCACTATCTCGACGGTGAAGGAAAACATCGTGAGGAAACCCGCAGGTCTCAGAATTAATTCTGAGACATGTGTAAACAGACCCGGTCCGGCGATGGGCTCACCACCTATCACGTTTAGGGGTCCAATGTGAGATACATTGGACCCCTAAACGTGAAATGTGGGTATATCCAGTAATGGAATACCTCTGCCTACCCCCTCGGGGATAAAAGGTGTAAGATTATATAATTATTATTTATATTCTTTGGACCCCTAAACGTGATAGGTAGTGAGCCTATCGCCCGGGTCTTTTACACATATCTCAGAATTAATCCTGGGAGCTGCGAAGTTTCTCACGATGTTTTCCTTCACCGTCGAGCTAGTAATTAATAAATACAAAATTATTTTATAAACTCATTAACATATATGCCAGGATTCAACCACAGCCTCACTGATTATCATTATGTGAAGCAAGCTCTCTAACCGTATGGCTATCACTACTCTCTAGGCAAAACGTAAATTTTAAAATTTACATCAATTGCGTAACTTCTCTAAAATTCGATGCACTTTTTTATACTAATTTATTTGATTAATGTGGGTTTTACAACATTTCACTGATGGGGCAGTTATCTTATGGGGCTGTTTCTGTAAGCATTCCATATGTTGGTGACATGATGTGGTAAAATGTGTGTTCTGGGGTTGCTTGCAAGAGGTTTAGTCAGCTTCAACGAGATGCACTGGTGCCCCAAATCCTGCCTTAACACATCACCGTGGCGTTTAACGTGGTAACCATCACCATCATTATCTCTGCCTGCGACGGAAGACCAGCGTTGCAGCAGACTTGTACTGCTGTAGCACATGCTGAGTGGTGACCATTTCTGGTGTATTTTTAGGACAAGATCATTTTTAGTTGTACCTACTTATTGTTCCACTTACGCCATAATAAACTTGTTTCTTTCATATCCCCTTAATTGAGTCCGTGAATGCACCCACCTCCTGCACGGTGGCCGCGTCCTCCTCGGCCAGCAGCAGCAGCGCGGGCGCGCAGTCGGGCCTCAGGGCCAGCGCCTGCCTCGCGGCCGCCACCCTCAGGGAGGGCTCGCGCTCTCTCCACGCGCGAGACATGGCCTCCTCCGCGCCGTCAGACCCGCCAGACGTGCAACCGAACCACGCCTGAGATACATCACACCATTACGCTTAGCGCTCATTGTTCAATCCTCAGATAAACCTGGAACACTGTCTGACACAATAGAAAGGAAAAGTGACGGGTGATGTTTATTCTTCAGATAACTTTGAATCAATCCGTAATTGGAGCACTAACAGGACAGGCCACGCTCCCTATAACAAACATCTGTTAATTTAGACAGAAGAAACGGTTGCACATGTGCTGTTGGAGTGCGAAGGCGTGGCTCAATACCAGGCAACGCACCTTGGATCCCCGCCACTCTCCAAAGCCTTCGCGGACCTTAAGTCGCTGCTGGACTTCCTGGAGGAGCTGGGATGGCAAGAGTAGACCCATTCCCACCATAACCCCAACCAACCCATAACCCGAAAAGAAGTCGAGTTGCAGGAACAAGCCCACATTTACATACATACATAGTTATTAAATGATGAAATTAGTGATGTGACATTAGTTTCATCAAAAAATTGCACATGGCACAAAACTACTTCATTGTCATTGATGTTAACATATGAAATCTTCAATGAAATGAATTTCGTGACTCTACTGCCACTAGTTTTATAATGTTAATTCAGCTTTGCATTATTATTTTCTAACACCCCCGGAGGCGGGAAAGGCTCCTCCACTCCATCATCAGAATAATTGCGGTTGACCATTAAAAACACATTATAACAAGCACGAGACATCCCGCTACTGACTGAGGCAGTCTCACCTGATGCTCTTGCGCAGACAGATTCATGTCGTAATATGTGAGAGCTGATCGGCGAACAGCTATCCACAGTCGCCCATACTCGGCGCCGCGTAACAGAGCCATAGGATTACGCCATACCTAAAAATTATTGAAATCCTGATTATTTATTGCTCCAATTCTGAGGCAAGTCGAACGGCGATGGGCTCACCACCTATCACGTTTAGGGATCTAATATTCTCGTGAAAAGTGGGTACATCCAGAAATGGAATACTTCTGCCTACCCCCCCGGGGATGACTGGCGAGAGATTATTTTGAAAATATTGATTTGTGTGGTCTCAGTATACCTTACAGTCGGACGTCGAATGGTGATTGTGCGATGGCGGCGGCTGAGCCGTCTCGCAGCCCGCTAGCCACGGCCCCAAGTGCGTCATCCACACTTGCTCAATAAACGAGGAACCATATTTCCGAAAGTACCACCACTCGAAAATGAGTATCAGTCCAGAGATCAGAGATGAAGTGCCCGTTAGTGCCACGTAGAACTTCGGCGTAAGTGCACCTATAAACGAATTTCCGTCCCACATCGCTCCCGTGCCGCTGCTGCGGCCTTTTCCTTGTTTATCAAGTTGTATTCTATCTTATGTACGGAGGCTCAGTTTCTATTTAATTACTATTTTACTACAATTTCGAAAGTTATGGTTAAGAATTAGTTCACTCAGAGCGACTTAATAAATCGTTTTCTCACTTTAAAAACGTTTAAATAAACAATTCTACTTTCAAAATCACATTCACAAACCTATCGATCGCATCAATATTTATTTTTACGTACGGCATGCGTTGCTGTTGCGTCACTTTTTTCAACTTTTTTTACTCTTTCAGAAATGTCACTGTCAAGATCTTTGCTGTCAAGAGTGTCAAATTTTTATTTTATTCTAGTCAACCATAACATATTAAATAAACTCATTTCAATCCATATATTTGTGTTTCAATCTACAAGCAATCAAATAACGTATGTTCTAACCTCGTCCTAACCTTATAATTTTTTTTATTTACCAGTTGCAGTGACAGCCCGTAATAGATGTATTTAGCTCGATTGAAGATAATATGGCTGTGTAGTCAATGCTTTCTGCCGGTTGCGCAAAAATCTAGAAAAACATTACTTGTCAAAAATTTACGTAATCTTCGTCTTTTGATTCCGATCGAATTCAGTTTTTCTGAATAAAATAACCAAAATGCTGGGCCGAATTGGCAAGAAGCACGTGGAGGTGGCGACGCAGTTCACGAGGACAGCGTTGGGCTTTGGCGGCGCCGCATTCGTAACCCTCCTATACTTCACCGACTGGAAAGTGTTCGTCACCAAGATCCCCTATTACAACGGCAAATTCAAGGATCTGCCTGTAGAAGAGTGAATTCAACGAACTCCTATTTATTGGTGTAAATTTGTTTAGTATGTAAATTATAACTAATATAAGTTATAGCCGTTCCCACTATTTTATTTCTTTGTGAAAAGTAGATAACCCTGAACTGTTTCAACTTCTGCAACCCAATTTGAACAAAAACACGATTCTGAACTGTCAGCTACCTTTATTTAAAATATATATTAGATTTCTATTTTCAAATGATATGCATTCAAAGTCATACATACCATAATGATATGGAGGAGCCATTAAGACACTATGTCCGTCGTCCATGGGAGGAGCTGAGGTAGAAGAAATGTATGGAAATAAGTAAATGTTCACTGTCCTATTTGCAGAGGTAAAGATAATTCTTCATTAATTATGTAAAGCCATTGAAATTGAACAAAAAATAAAAAATATTAATGAGGTTTTGTAGTAAATGTTTAAATTTCATTAGAAATTACCGCACTGTTGTGCCCATTTCGATGGTATATCTGAGAAAAATTTGGCAATTAGTTACAGTCTTAAATATTACTTGTTAAGTTAAACTGAGTCAAACTTAAATTATCTCTGCCTACCCCTTCGGAAAAAGGCGTGAGCATATGTATGTATATAACTTAGTCATTGAATAAGAAATGAAAGTGCTCAAACATTAATATTTATTGTACAGTATGTGGAGCTTGACACATTGGACTTTGTAACATTCTTATTAAAATTGCCTTAGATGTCAGACTTACACTACAAGTGTAAAGCTTCATGTGCTGTACAAACAGCTAGCCCAAGCTTGCCATTTGAATTATTTCTTTTATGAAAGAGAATTCAGCATCTCTTTTAATTTTTACTCACAAATATTTTAGTATCATGCATTTACTTTTGAAAAAATTAAAAGCTCACAGCCTGTGTGGTTTCTTATTGTTTTCTTTTTCTGTTCATATTGTATGTTTACATCAAAACTTATTTAATAATAAAAAGGTAAGGGAAGTAGTACTGTAAAGGTAATAAAAAGGACCTACAGATAATTAAAACCACATTCTTGAAATAAGTTACAATTTATTAAATTCAATGAGTGAAATTTAAAAAAGTGCAAATGGTCGCTTATTTGAATGACTATAGTCCCATTTAAAACACAGTTTTCTACATAAATATTAACAGCCACATGGACCACATATAATATAACAGTATAATAACTCAATGCACAAAGTGCAATTAGAAATCATTTTAGATTAAAGTGTGAGATGATGTTGCAAAAGGGTGCTTATACACTGATGGTCACTTTCTTTGCCTTGACATCAAGAACAGTAATTGATGACATATGCCTCTCTTTATTTCGGGCAGTGGAAAATAGTTATACGATCACTGTACATTTGTTGAAGTCCTACAGATCCCGTCTTGTAAAAAGAATGCTAGCCAAGCAACTACGTAGAATGAACTACATAGAAACTTTATGGTACAATATAAATTTGTTTCGCTGTAATAATTTCGTGGTTACGATAATGAATGTATTACAATTTTGTATACATTACATTTTCATTATAAACTTATGTACGTACGCAGACACATCTGTTATAGCTAATGTAAAAGCACCCGATGGCTACACATTGGTGAAATGACCGTGACAGCTACGTGCCTACTTAAACTACAATCAAACAACACTCCATATTGTAGGCCTTTGTGTAATCTACATTACATGTCCACCTTTCGCTCAAACAACTAAATTTTATCAACAAACACCATTCATAGACTAATCCTAACTTAAGACTAGTAATATCGAACATTCATAAGCTTAGTCATTTGTATTATACTACAATAATCGGATTAGGCGCAAAATGTCACATTCTCAAAACGCCACATCGCAAAATGCCACACTCTCGAACATACTGCAAGAAAGGGATGTGAACAAGTATGTCACTTTGTTAGTGTGGTATTTGGCTGTGTGGCATTTTGCTTATGTGGCATTTTGAGAATGTGGCATTTTGCGTCAATGTCAATGTGTCATTGTGCGCCTAATCCCAATAATCGATTGGTTTATTAGTTTTAATCTAAGGGTATATAAGTACCTCGTACAGGTTTACATTGGAGCTTATCCATTAGGGAGTTATGCTAAATGTGTCAATTTTATATTGTACCTACTAGGTAGTCAAAGCTACAGTACTATAAATACACTAATATGGACTGGAATAACATATACGTGGCTATATTTGTTACACTCGGGACTTTAAGTTGAAAAAAAAACATTACAATTTACCTACAAAGCGACAATCTTAGAACTAAAATTGTTCATAGTAACGCGCAAATCGTTCTTGTAACTTAAGGGGCATTGCTGGGCACAACATACGTAGGTATACGGTTAGCTTCCTACGAAGTGCCTCTATGAATGAGTTTTATTAAGGTGGTAATGTATTGTCCGTTTTTTGATGGTCAAAAGAGGACGCATCAAGAATCCACGCACAGAAAAGTAACCGATAGCCGCTTGGGGAACTCAGAAAGGACATTGTGCTAGGCCTCGCTTTAGGCTAATAATGTTTCACACCATACCTTTATCTAAATGAAAACTATTTAATATGTAAACATCTTATGCTACGATAAACCTCGGAAAATAATAACACCGGCAAACAACTAACATTAAAAATAAATAAATAAATAATCTCACGCCTTTCATCCCCGAGGGGGTAGGCAGAGGTATTCCATTACTGGATATACCCACATTTCACGAGATATATTGGACCCCTAAACGTGATAGGTGGTGAGCCCATCGCCGGACCGGGTCTATTTACACATGTCTCAGAATTAATTCTAAGACCTGCGGGTTTCCTCACGATGTTTTCCTTCACCGTCGAGCTAGTGATAAATATGTACGTAAGTTTTTTGAAAAACTCATTGGTACATGCCAGGATTCGAACCCGAGCCTCACTGATTTTCGGCCGGCTCTTTAACCGTCCGGGCTATCACTGCTCTTGCTCTAACATTGTCGTTGGTAAATATTTAGAAACTCTAAAAATCTCGAAGAGAAAAGTAATAGCCTCTTTGGCGCATCCCATAAGGAAAAGGAGGTGATTAACTGAACTGTCGACACAATGCGAACGTGCACACAAGTGGCTTGGTCTACGATTTGACAACTACAAAATTAGTAACTTTTACTAGACCAGTTCAATTTGTGTCAGGGATACCATACCATGTAATGTAACATTACATTGAATTTGATGGTTTAACAAAGTGAGCGAGCGCACTGTAATATCTACCACACATAGGCCGCGGCCTATACGGCCTATTGACCAATCCAGGATTGCTTTTACTACCGTCAGCCGTACACATACAATACCGAGTGATAAATGTGCTCCCACTGAAATCTGCCACCCATAGGCCGCGGCCTAAACGGCCTATTGACAAATTCGTTGCATCAGGCACATTCAAGACCAAGTGATGTGCACGATCGCTTACAGGCCCTCGGAGGTGTCGATTAGTTTAGAAACGCAACTCTGCGTCTGCGGAAGGCGCCCCACCACCGCTGCCTGCCGCGTCCTCGTCGTCGGCCGGCGCGCCTGCCTCTGCCTCGGCCTCGGCCTCTGCCTCTGCCTCGGGCTCTCGCTCTGCCTCGCGCTCCCTCGTCTCGTTGATGGCTGCCTCGTCGCGCGCCTCTGCCTCAGCCACGGCCGCTTCGTCCGACGGCGGATCCTCTCCTATACAAGAGTTGAGTAAGAAATTATATTTGGTCCTTCAAGATTACTAAAAATATTGTACTTATAAGTATTTTTTCTTTTGTCCGGCATGCATAAAAAAAATGAAGACGATTCAGCTTTGAAACGCGTGACGTCCAGAACGTTGGTGCGATATACTGTACGGATATACTCGAAACTTAATTTTTTATTTGTTTGATAAAGCAAAAAATACGTGTTAAATATTACTAAATCGAATAGATTAGGTACTTTTTACTGAGGAAATATCCCTATTCTAAAAACGTGCCACGCCTTAGATGGTGGCAGACGTCCGCGGGAAGAGGAATAGTAGTAATAGTCATAATATGCAATGACTGGATCATGACCATGAATTATTCTTTTATATTGAAAACATAATGGACTGAAGGACTTGTATCCATGGTCATGATCAAGTACAGGGGAGGTACGGTTTTTTGGCGGGAATCCGAAAAGATCCTCAAGAAGCCGCTTCAATCTACATCTACACTAATATTATAAATAGTATATAGTTTAGAGATTATGTCTAAATTGCGAATGCCTTAAAATAAGATAAGAACAGGGGCATTATTGTCTATCTTTATTTGACATTTGTTACGCGATCAGCGCTTGCTCTTCTTTCACTGGCTGTATTGACAGATATACGGAAGAAGCAACGTATTCCAAATCCACCGACCAAGCTCTGTAAATGACATAGTCATAACGCGAATTAGTCTATTTACGAATTAGGTGCGTGTGAGCAGTGATAGCCCAGACGGTTAAAGAGCCGGCCGAAAATCAGTTAGGCTCGGGTTCGAATCCTGGCATGTACCAAAGAGTTTTTCAAAAAAACTTACGTACATATTTATCACTAGCTCGAAGGTGAAGGAAAACATCGTGAGGAAACCCGCAGGTCTCAGAATTAATTCTGAGACATGTGTAAATAGACCCGGTCCGGCGATGGGCTCACCACCTATCACGTTTAGGGGTCGAATGTATCTCGTGAAATGTGGGTAAGTATATCCAGTAACGGAATACCTCTGCCTACCCCCTCGGGGATGAAAGGCGTAAGATTATATTATTATTATTATTACGAATTAGGTACACCTTGCGTAAAGGAACTTGACTTTGGCGAAATCAAAAACGACCGCCATTATAAAAGAAAATGTCATTGTCACTGTCAAAATGAAGACGATTACGATTGGGTAGTTGACAGCATCGAAATTAAATTGCGAGTAGTCATAAATTAAAAAGATTATCCCAAAACACCTCAAAATATGTATTTCGATTTTCAATTTACAATTATAGCAAATTTAAAAATAATAAAACAATCAAAAAAAGTGCTGCAATCGAGTACTACAAACTATGACGTCACGGTTTGCTATTTCAGTACATTTTCCATAGTAAAATTTCGTTTTGACAGATCGTAAAAAGTAACTGATTTGACTGGGTAGGACACAACCCTATTATAGGTACCGTTGGGAGGGCATGCGGGCGCGCCCTTGGTGCGCGTCCCGGGCCGTTCGACGCCGTGCGGGGAGACGCACCAGCACACGCCCAGCGCACTGTGGCACTGCCGGGGCTGGTAGAAGCCACGAGAGTCGCACGACGGCACGTACGACCCTGAAATACCGCAGGCCATTAGGCCAAAAGTAAGGCACTGTTTACATTAGGCCAATCTTCATGGACGAGTTTAGAGTGCCTTGTTATTAGACTATTTGCACAGACAGACAACACTTTGACCATGAGCTCTGACACAGAACATGTAAAGGTCAAAATGTTTGTATATGAAGAGTAAAAAAAACTACTTCAATCTTCAACTTATAAATAATAAATAAATATGGTTTTCTCACGGACGCCTTTGTCAGAACTGGACGAAATTAAAATGGCAGCAATCTGGAAGCACCAGCTTTCAAATAAAAAAAGAATCATCCAAATCGGTTGACCCAGTCAAAGTTCTGAGGTAACAAACATAAAAAAACATACAGACGAATTGATAACCTCCTTCTTTTTGAAGTCGGTTAAAAATGGCTTATGAGTTCCCTTATTAAAAGTCCGACTCCACCGCTGCGATAGTTGAGACAAAAAAAAATTACATTGTAAAATACAACATTCTTAGTAAAATTGTCGCTTTGAAGGATCCAACCTAGACTAGAGAAAAAGTAAGTACTGACCGGCAGGTGGTGCGGGGTGCGCATGCGCCAGTGCGGTGCAAGGCCGACGCGCGCGCCTCAAGCATGCGCACCACAGCCCACGGGTCAAAGGGGCCGTCCCACCGCGCCCACTGCCCACGCCCACGCCCGTGCCCACGCCCACGCCCACTCCCGCCGCGCACGACGACAGGAACGGCCGCAGGCAGCGCTCGCGCTCGTCGTGGCCTACGCATTACAATCACACCTAAACGACATTGTGGTTACTTTCCTCATTTACCTTACTCAGCTATTATTATAAACCATATTTACTAGTAAGACATGAGATTAAAAAGAGCTACCCTTGAGTTTCTTGCTGATTCTTCTCGGGGTACTGCAATTGGAACCAGCAACTCGTCGGTGGATATGAGCTGGTTTTTACATTTAGCCAATGTTCATGGACGAGTTTAGAGTGCCTTGTTATTAGACTATTGACCTTTCTAATTGTACCTTTAGTACCTACAGAAACCTTTTTATTTCAACTTCACAACTTGATCTGGATACAGACAACTAAATATATACCCCATTATAGAGACAGACGCTCTCTACGCAGAATGACAACTTTATTTCTAGCTTTGAACACGCAGAATGACCTTACGCAAAATTACTACATGACAACTAAATCTATTAGTCCAGGCAATGAAGCGGATTTTTGTATGAAGACCCCAACATTAATTCCTCAGTCGATGAAACTTTGCAGGATTGTAGTATAGTATGAGACAATACTTGCATAAAAAAATCCAAAAAAAAAACCTAACCGAAGTTAGGTATTTTTACTGAAATACTTATTTATTTGATATCTTTGTTGGGAAAAATGCTCAGTGAAAATTTTCTTCGCCAGCAATATTCATGAGTGTTAAGAAAGCTATATGCGAAATATCCAAAAAAATCTCCTGGTAGAAACGACAAAACTCAGACGTAAATGTACCTTGCACGGGAAAAATGCTCAGTCCATTTTTTTAACTGGAATGTTATTTAATAGTCGCTGTGGACTTTCAATAGGAAAATCATAAATAAAAACCGTCTCGCTACATTATTTTCAGAAATTATCAAATTATCAACCAAAAAAAAATTTTTTTTTTATTATAAAAACCTAACTTCGGTTAGGTTTTTTTTTTGGATTTTTTTATGCAAGTATTGTCATATACTATACTACAATCCTGCAAAGTTTCATCGACTGAGGAATTAATGTTGGGGTCCACTACCTTTATTGCCTAGACTATATTTGATTTAGTTGTTTGTCTCCATAATGTTGGAAACAAACAACTAAATAGATACCCCATTACGGAGACAGCCAACTAAATAGATACCCCATTATGGAGACGGACAACTAAATAGTTGAACTAGGGAGTTAATTCCGGTACTCACGCAGGGCGTACAGCTCGTGCGAGGTCAGCGACCCGTCCCCGTCGGCGTCGAGGTGCGTGAACATCCAGCGCACCTCCGGCTTGCAGTCGCGGGGGAACCCTGGGCACACGACAACACCGATACAGTGGGGAACTTGATTCATTTATTGCACATTGTAATACAACAAAAGTATGTACAGACCCTGCCAGGGTGTAGCAATCTATTTAATATTACATAGGTAGAAAGTTATCATTCTGAAACTCTTCTATTTTATAGTAGCTTTTATACATACATACATACATACATAACATACATAATGCTCACGCCATTGTCCCACAGGGGTAGGCAGAGACGATGGATCGCCACTTTGCTCGATCTCTGCATACTTCTTTCGCTTCCTTCACATCCATAAGTCTTTTCATGCACGCTCTTTTATTCTTCGCACTCCGGACCCCAGCTTTTTGAAGGACGTCACTTATTTGATCCGTGAACGTCCTTCTGGGGCGTCCTCTTTCCTTGCATCCTTCTACATTCGCACCATATATTTCTTTCGTTACTCTTTTTTCATCCATCCGTTCTAAATGACCAAACCAGCGTAACATGCCCTTTTCTATTCTTGTCACTACATCTTCTTTCAAACCACACCTTTCTCGTATATCAGCATTCCTCACTCTATCACACAATTTCACTCCACACATTTTCCTCAACGATCTCATCTCCACGGCGTTCACTTTGCTTTCATGCTTCTTCTGCCACACCCAACATTCACTCGCATACATCAGCGTTGGAACCAGAACTGCGTTATGCATAGCCATCCTTGCCTCGTTGGACACGACCTGGCTACTCACAAGGCTATTCAGGGCCCCATTCACTGCATTTCCTTTCATTACTCTTCTTTCAATATCTTTCTCAAACTTGCCGTCCCTTGTAAACACGCTACCCAAATACACGAACTCTTTCACTTGCTCAACTTTCTCACCATAGATCTTTATATCACACTCTGTCATACGCTCTTCTCTTTCAAAAATCATCACTTTCGTTTTTGCAACATTTACTTTCATGCCCTTCTTCTCAAATGCTGCATTCATTACATCCACCATCTTTTGCAGCTCGGACGCCGACGATGCAAGGATGACTTGGTCGTCGGCGTACAAGAGGCATTTGATGGTGGTCTCACTCATTTTCAATCCACAATCACTCTCACGCAAATCACCCAAACAGCTGTCCATGAACAGGTTGAAGAGCCACGGAGATGCTACACAGCCCTGTCTAACACCCCTTGAGATGTTAAACCAGTCTGTGTAGGCGCCATTTAGTCTGACACATGCACTGGAATCCTCGTAGAGTGATTTCAGTGCATTTATCAACCGGCTCCCCATCCCAAACTTGCACAGCACATCCCACATTTCATTCCTCCTCACTCTGTCATAGGCCTTCTCCAGATCTATAAAGGCGCAAAACACCTTCTGATGTTTGGCGAGGTGTTTTTCTGTAAGGCACCTTAGGGAGAAGACTTGATCCATACACCCCATTCCCTTTCTGAATCCCGCTTGTACATCCCAAATTTTCTCATCTGTCTCTCTCATCACTCTTTCGATCAATACCTTAGCTTTTATATATTACCTAGTATATTATGTTCTATCTCAATTATTGAATAATGATAGTCGGTAAAAGTGAATTACTGAAATATTGATTCTAAGAATTAGATTTTTTGCGAAATATTTACGTAATTTGAATCACGAATCAGCGCAAAGTGACGTTACTTCGTAAGTCAGTTCAGCTGGTCAACAAAGTAAACATTGAAAAATATCTATAATGGAAACTTGACTAATAAACTTAGTTCGTAGGTACCTGGGAGACCGAACTTCGCTCGTTCTAACACTAATGTCAGTAACGCCATCTGCCAGTGAGTGGCCGCAGTATTTAAAAAATACCCTACAGACTAAGCTTCGCTCCTTCTAACACTAGTGTGGCTAACGCCATCTGTCATTTAGTAGACGTATCGTTTAAAAAATAATAATTGCATTTTACAGGAAACACAACTACGCAATTGAACTTCAAATGCTAAACTAAGTATATCAGTAGACAAAATTTAATAAAAATAGAGTCGTTTCCGATATGATAATTGGATGTACACTGGCATTATGTACTCGATCTATGTTTCCTATTTCTTTTTGGTGTACCATCTGTTGACAGTCCAATCAATCTAAATCTACACTAATATTATAAAGAGGAAAAATTAGTATTTTTGTTACGAATAAACTCAAAAACTACATTACCGGTTTTTTTAAAATTCTTTAATAGAAAGCTCCAATATTCCCGTGTAACCTTCGAGTACTAAACTTCTGCCAAAAAAGTTATGAGCAACGGATTGGTTGTTTCTGTGTGTGAATGTATTTGTGTGCATCTAGTTCAAGGTAGTGTTTAATTGGATTTATTCGCACCAGAACCGCTAGTAAATAAGTGCAGTTACCGTGCACGGGTGGAGTCCCTTGGGCCTCGTCCATGAGCACGGAGAACCAGTCGAGCAGGCGGTCGGCCAGCGGGCCCAGGGCGCAGCCCCCGGGGCCCGAGCGCCGCCGCGGAGGGGCCACCTCGTTGTGCATAGCCTCCGACGAGCGCCACCACTCCTGGTAAGTCGAACAGAGTCTACCTTCAATTGGGTCTCGTATATACAATACTAGCGACCCGCACCGGCTTCGCACGGGGGCAATGCTCACACTAAAACCTTCCTCTTGAATCACTCTATTAAAAAAAACAGTATCAAAATCCGTTGCGTAGTTTCAAAGATTTAAGCATACATAGGGACATAGGGATATAGGGACAGAGAAAGCGACTTTGTTTTATACTATTTAGTGATGTAACAGAATAAGCCCAATTCATGAAATTAGTTTGTTCAGTAACGAATATTTAATCGATTTCAGCTATTTTTAATGTGTTAAATTTTTCCGATTAATGAATTTGCATAGCTAAATTTAGTGCTAGTGCTATGTATGGAAATCGTGCTATTATTAATCGATATTTCAAAAAGTTAGTTAGACACAACTAAAGTTCGATTGCATCATATTTTTTCTATATTAATATACTAATTGGGGTGTATGAGGAATTGCGCTTTTTCTGTTACGCGTTTGTATAGATTTGTAACCCACCTCGTCTGGCCCTCGTCCCCTGGCCCGGGCGCATGGGCAGAACCCTTGGCAGGCCAGCTGCACGGGCGGCCTGGGCCTGCGCACGCAGTTGTGCAGGTCGAGGCGGCAGAGGGACGAGTACGTGCGGTTATCCGAACCACACACGAACTGCGAAGCGCCTCCCCCCACACGGGAACGCCCGCATCCCACGCACCTGACGGGAAACAACCTTTTCATTTCTCCGGGCGGAAAGTGGCGAATTTCGGCCCGCTTTAAACGAAGTTGCCGCTTTCCGCATCCGTCGAGCTAAAAAAAAGGTAGGTACCTATAAGTTCACACCTCAGGAACTAGAGTTTGTAGACCTCTCGGTCGACTATTACCTACATGTGATTTGAGACATTTCTTATTTAACTTCCGTAGATGTGTAATATACCTACTATTTCATTTCTCTGGGCGGAAAAGTTTGTAATAGTTAGTTAGTTAAGTTTAGGTTTCTACACGTGTTGATTTACCTACATTGCACCGTGCGGCGGAAATCGACCCGTGTACACCTCGTCATTAATTATGCTTGCGACTTGCATTCGATGAACCGACAAAAACAAAATTACTTTTTCGCTGTCAATATTACTTTATTTGAGGAGACTTTTGAGGAAACATCGCCAAAGCAATATTACCTTTATCTGAGAACACTTATGATATGAGGAAACTTAAGAAAGCTCTACGAAGTGCATGGATAACAGTCTATCAGCGAGACCTCACCTATCAGCCACCGGCGGCGAGTCCTGAGCCAGGTCATCGCGGGCGCTGCCCTCGTAGAAGACGTCGTCGTCGTCGTCGCGCGCCGCAGCGTCGGGCGGCGCCGCGACTATGGTGTCGCCGCGACGCAGCAGCTCGCGTTTGTCGGCGCACAGTGCGGCGCGCGGCAAAGACCGCGACGAGTGAGGGGTGCGGGAGGCCGCTCGCAGCAGACACACCTCTCGGCGACGGCACGACAACGCGCGGCAGAGGGGATCTGCGCACACCGAACACGTCACTACCTGACATTAAAACTAAGATTTTGGAAAAATTGTTAATTTGGAAAATTTGTAAAATTGTTAAATTTGTAAAATTGTTAAATTTGTAAAATTGATAAATTTGTAAAATTGATAAATTTGTAAAATTGTTACTAAACTCAAATCGATTTTAATTGTATAAACAGACATTGTATGCCTGATGGTAGACCACAGAGGGCACAGCAATTTTTAAGACCTGCATGTAATATCTTGTGATGTGAATAAAGACATTTCATTTCACTGTTAAAGTGTCTGATGGACCATTTACAAGAGGCCATTCCATGAGCCATTCCACAGAGCCAATCCAATAATGGCCTCGTGTAAATAGAGACAGTCCAATGCATTGGATTGTCCTCAAGCCTTTTTTGTTCGCAGTTTGGATTGGCTCATGAAATGGCCTCGTGTAAATGGTCCTTTATGAATGGAGATGGGTCACTTAATTTTTTAAATTTACATACTTCGTACCTGCTATTCAGGAGAATAGCAGGTGCGAAATATGTAAATTTAAAATCTCAGCACGTTATTAAATCTGTGAAATCACGAATATTTTTTTTAACAAAATTGCACTAGGTATGTAGCTTAGGGTAGGTCACCTAAGCGAAAATGTTTTTACCTATAGGTACCTACATCTTGTGTTTGCCTACAATGTTTAAGTATAATCATAGTTTATACTTAGTGTTAAACGAGTTGGCAAACCTAATAAATAAATACATATTATGTAGTTATCTCAAAAGAATTACAAGTAGATATTTTTATAGTAAATAAAAAAACCGACTTCAATCTTCAACTTATATGGTTTTCTCATAGATGCCGTTGTCAGAACTGGACGAAATTTAAATGCGACCAATCTGGAAGCACCAGCTTTCAAATGAAAAAGGAATCATCCAAATCGGTTCACCCAGTCGAAAGTTCTGAGGTAACAAACACAAAAAAAAATGCAGACGAATTGATAACCTCCTCCTTTTTGAAGTCGATTAAAAATACCTAGGACTTGGTGGACTATAAGTCAGGGGTACCGGGTAACAGATAAGTACCTACTGTATAAACAAAACGTTCACTGGGTTGCACCACGCTCGCTCTTTACTGGTGTGCCCGAAAAGTTTCACCTAAAAGACGCACCACTTACGCTCCCGCGTGGCGCACCAGTTTGACCTATGCTTAAGTATAGTCAAAAGATATATCCGGTCACCTTCGCCTATTAAATGCAGGATCTATTGTTATTAAGAGGATATTAAGGCGTGGTCCAAAAGTTCTGGAGTGGGAACCGCGTACCGGAAGGTGCAGCGTAAGTAGGCCTCCCTCAAGAAGGATTGATGACCTGTAGGGGTAGCACGAAGGGGGTAGACAGTATAAGCGAGATAAATCGTTGTAACGTCATCTTCAAGACATAAGTGACAGTTGAAGTTAGACAAATCTCTTGTCTACCGGCTTTCGTGCTAGCCCTATCGGTGAAAGCTTGATATAGGCAGCACAAGACCTGGGGGAGGCCTTTGTCCAGTAGTGGAAGTATTTCGGTTGAAATGATGATCATACAGTACAGGTGTACCTACGTAGCTAGAAGGCAATGACTCCGGGGGGAGGCCTTTTTCCAGCAGCGGCCGTCTTTTGGTTGAAATGATGATGATACAGGGTGTACCAACGCAACTAGAAGGCAATGGCTCCGGGGGAGGCCTTTGTCCAGCAGTGGAAGTATTTCGGTTGAAATGATGATGATAATACAGGTGTACCTACCTACGTAGCTGGAAGGCAATGACTTACCATGAGGATCGTAGATGTAGCGGCGCGCGCGACGAGCATGCCCACCGCCGCCCGCCTCGCCTTGCGCCTGCACCTGCAGCAAACACGTTACAACACTCGTACTAGGTAGGTACTTACAAGGAGTTTTG
The DNA here is from genome assembly GCA_963855545.1 of Ethmia dodecea. Lineage (NCBI taxonomy): Eukaryota > Metazoa > Arthropoda > Insecta > Lepidoptera > Depressariidae > Ethmia > Ethmia dodecea. Next base: position 1,675,219 of record OY979444.1, read on the forward strand.
TGCGAAAGATTAATCTTGGACTAATATATAGGTACGACTTTTTAATTTGAGACCTTACTTCGTTATAGACGCTAAAACACGTAGTTAAATCCTAATTAATTAATAATGTTAAAGTTCAATTAAAAAAACATCATTGATTATACGAAGACGGTTGGCGACAAAAAGTCTGCTACAAAGCTATGTACCTATCTTAAATATCTTTTGGAATATCTAAAAAAACGGCCCATGAATGATTATTATTCAATAACTTAGTGTTCTCGTAGGAAAGGGTAATTCAAAATCTACTTACTTACACGTTCATTGCGACTTTTCATGAAGTAATATTTTCAGCAAAGATTTTCGTCGTGTTTGTACACCAACCATACGTTGAAACAAAGAGGCTTTTATACGTTTCGGTAAACCGTGTAATCAAGAGATTAAATAAATTACGCTTCGCTGCGGAACTTTATGGGATCCCAGTCGTGAGTGCCCCGAATCCCGCTTTACACATTCATTAGCATTCATGATTACCTAATTACGGGAACAAAGCGCCTACCTATGCTATGTAAAACGATTTGCTAACAGTCTATTTTACCCTTTACCATTATAAAATAGCTGACTTAAACACCTAGTTTTGCGTTGATAAGATCACAAATTATTGAGGTTGTGTCCTTGAGGTACAGTCATAGACCTATTATCAGTGTGTTAATAGGTCTATGGGTAACATTCAGCCAATTAGTTTTTAATCAGCCTTTATAAGGCGTGCAGTTCAATCATAAACCAAACTGAAGGACATCATCACTGAGGTCACGGAGGGTCGAGTGGCGCCTGCCTGTCTGCTACATAAACAATACCGTTAAAGTCACATCTCACCGCGTCTTCAGCGAATTCGAAGTCCTGATCAGCCCGCCTGGTTGCGGCAGCAACGGCAATCAGCCCTGCGAGGCTCCACAGAACCAACACCGCTCGCATGATTGCGCCTTTTAGTAGTAAACCACGCGCGACGCTAGCCCCACGCTCACTGCCGCGCCGGGAACGCACTTACTTGCGCGCGCACTGGTTTGGTATCCCCTTAATGTAACGTTTTAACGAAAGTAATCTCAGTACTTGAGCAGTGTTTTTAAAATTCGAGGTGAGATAAGGGATGATTCAGACTACAGTCGCCATGGCGCCGTTGGTCTAGTCTGCGGTCGCAATCGATCGCCGCGACGCGCCGCCGCTGTACGTCGCGCCCGCCTCCCCATAGATTCGTTCAAAAACGTTTTGAATACTTGGGTGCTAAATTTTTATTAATTTCGCGTGGCACATTGTTAACATGTGTGGTCTTCAAACGATAAACGATGCAAATATTATAATAAAAGATTGTGGGACACTTCACTCACGGTTATTTAGTCCCAAACTAGAAAGGGCCTGTTCGAAAGGTACCAAACAACTGATAAACATACTTATATAAATATTAAATGACCAGACACGAAGCCAACAGACATGTTTATGCACACAAATGTTGGCCCCGAGCGGGGATCGAACCTGCGACCTCGGACTCAGAAGGCAAGGTTACTACCAACTGAACCAATATTTTATTATGTACCTTTAAGACAAAGGAAGTCAATTTTGAGTACCTAAAACAATTAAGAATAGTAGTTTCCTCTGGGCACTGTATCTAATACATATGTGACAACTTCCAAGCAAAGAACTATCTGTGCATGATATATTGAGTTCGATTCTACACTAGGTGGATCCATGCTTTTATCTTGTTGTTCAGAACTTTTACTGTGCAGTAGGTACACTTTACTACGTTTAAATAGCACTATAGGGTAAAGTAAATCACCCAATTGTTGACACCCCACCAATTAATTGACACCCAACAGCTTTATTCAAATTTAGAGAAAATGTACTGAAATAGCAAGGTGTGACGTCATAGTTTCTAGTACTCAATTGCAGCACTTTTTTGATTGTTTTATTTTTTTTAAATTCGTTATGATTGTAAAGTGAAAACCGAAATACTTGATTAGGTAGAGGTGTGTAGCGACACCGCACGTGAAGTTATGCGGCAAATGTACGGCACGTAATTGTAAGATTAGAGATAAGTTAGATAGATAGATAAACCACATCTTGTCATAGTATATAAGCAGTTGTTACGTTTAAATAAATTAGACTAAATCCATCTGCAGTCTCATTTAATCATGTACCACCAGGGTTGGTACAATTGGTGACCCCGAACAAGAATACAACAACCTACGACATGACGTCCACACCGTGCAAAAGTAACAACACCGAGTACTTGGAAGTAGCTGCAAATTCTTCAGTGATATTCCTACTTCCCGAATTTTGGAAAGATCAACCACAGCTATGGCACCGCAGAAGCAAGAAGACGACTACAAATATAACCTGGTTATAGCCAAACTGTCCAAAGAAGAAATACAACAAGTAAGTGACCTCTTCAATTTGACGATGACACTATTGGACTCCTATGGCTTAGACTCCTGCCAACCTCTGTTACAACGGTTTTAGCAGTCACCGATACTAAGGACATTGTTAAATTGGGTCAAATCGCTAATAGAATATTAGAAAACTCAAGAATGAGTGAAATATCAGCGATCAAAACAAACATAAATAAAACTCATGACGAAGTAAAGTCAAAAATATTTGTACAACTAGAAGAATGCAATTAGAATTATGCGCTATTCAACGCGAACGCGGAAATTACTAACGCAGCACTGAATGGAATTCCTATCATCAGCGTTATCCGCCTAGGTCAAGTTCACAGAATCGTGAAAAAAGGCACTACTGTTATTATTGCAGTAAATTTCAAAATTCAGCTAAACAGGGTATCAAACCATGGACTGGAAAGAGAATTATAATACCAAGAAGCAGAAACTAAGTTTTGCACGCATCTGTGCTATTCACCCGTCCAACCGCCTTATGATTACCGACTTAAAAAGTGGTATGAGGTTTTTAATCGATACGGGAGCTTATATAACAGTTATTAATAAACCGCAGAAGGTATCAATAAAACCAAATAGTAATTATATACTATACGCTACAAATGGTACAAAAATTTGTACATATGGAGAGAGAACACTTTAAACTACCTACTACTAGTAGATATTGCTGGTCGAACGCTAATTGATAAAGTGTCAGAGCTTACAACGCCTGCAACTTTAAGCAAATCGAACCACCAATCAATACGTACGGTCGATATTGGGATGAATACCCATATTAAACCAATATTAGATAAAAATATTGATATTTCGCGACCGTCTTCTCTCAAAATGGCTCCAAAACATTTGGTGCACTATTAGGTACTATTTGGATTCTTAAAGTTAATTGAAGGATGGAACGCCTCGCAATGGTTCATCACAAATAACACATAAATCAAAGGGGGGAGTATTGTAGCGACACCGCACGTGAAGTTATGCGGCAAATGTACGGCACGTAATTGTAAGATTAGAGATAAGTTAGATCGATAGATAAACCACATCTTGTCATAGTATATAAGCAGTTGTTACGTTTAAATAAATTAGACTAAATCCATCTGCAGTCTCATTTAATCATGTACCACCAGGTTTGGTATAAGGTGTTTTGGGATAATCGTTTTAATAAATGACTACTCGCAATTTAATTTCGATGCTGTCGACTACACCCTTCGCACGACTAATCTCCAAAAAGAAAAATGTCATGCGTTATTTTTTTTTTATATTATATTAAATCAATGATTACAACAAAATTAATATAATGTGTTTCCATTTCATGTCCTAATTAATGCAGAATAATGGGTAAAATGCACCAAATTTTTGTATTTTATACCTGACCACGTGAGTTTCGGTTTCGTCCGAAACTGAAGCCACGGCTGAACATTCGGTTTCGGCCGGACACTAAATATAACTAAAGAAATTATAGTATGTACACAATTCACATACCGTTATTAAGTCCTAAACTAGACAGAGCATGTGCTGTGGGTACATAAACTTAAACTCTGATTAACATACCAGCTAGAAGTCATTTACACACATATTTGGTCCTGGGGAATCATTGTCTATTTACAACCGTAATCGTAAGCTTCGTTTTGGTGTACATTGCTCCTGATCTACAACTGTCAATACTACCAGTGTCTACAGAGCAAGCGCTGGCCACGTAATAAATGTCAAAAGACGATTCCGATTCTAATTATAAATAGACAATAATAGCCTGCGCAGACGAGACACTTTTGTCTTTGTCCACGTATATTTTTGTCCGCCAAAATAGAACGCTTACAACTGTATCGAGTAACGCACACGAGGGATTAAAAGTATGGCGTACAAAAAGTCCCCCGAATAATCGCGGACACCGAGGGGCGGTACAGGACAAAAAGTGACGGACATATTTTTTTACGATTCGGGGGACTTTGTCCTCCGGGGACAAAGTCCGTCGTCTGCGCAGGCTATAAGGTCTCTGGTCATATCATGTCATGACTTGCTATATTTAGGAAAAGGGTAATAATAAAACTCCGAATTATAAATACTTAAATATTTAATAACTGTACAAAATAAGGACTTAAATATATATTTAATACCTTAATGCCTTTTCACACGAATACAGTTCCTACTGAACGGTGCCGTAGTAAGTGACGTATAACGCCCAGTTCCAAGTGCTACGTGCCCGTGTTGGTAAAGTCAAACAGTAATAAATGACAAACGCTCAACAACTGCACAACTACATACAAACACGAAAAAAAGTATTTTGTTGGATTCTGTGATGATTAATACGGTTCGGTACGGTTTTAAAGTTGCTGTTTAAATACAGTTTTTACAACGTTCGTCTAACTGTTAATTGATAGTTACAGAATCTACGCAGCATTATTGGTAATTATAACGTATGGACTGGCTTTTTCGGTCACATCTGTAACCAGGCATAAAACTTGCTTGATAAGATGACAAGTCAGAAAATTACAAAGTACATTTTGGATTTTTAAAAGGCGAATCTACCAATTTAGATGTTTTTAACTATTAAAACACCAACACAGTTAATCTGTTCAAATAACAACAGAAGTGGCGGGGAGAAGCATCAATTTAAAATATTTCTTATTGTTATGCACATAGGTATTATTATATTAGAATCTTTAGCGATCTATTAATGCTATATGGTTCTGAAATTATTACTAACAAGTTCGTAAGCGGAATCGGTGATAGCCGATTTATAACGTAGATAATTCAAAAAATTACAGTATAGGTTAATCCGTCAATATTTTCGGTACATTTTAAAGTGATACGGCTATCACAGACGAATTCTTATCGAGTCGTCTATAGAAGTCATTGTAAGACGTCCAATACCGCACTCAAACGTGTTAATATGAACCATAAATGTCTGTACAATAAGTTTGATTTTACACTGACTTTAGTTCCGTCCCGTTCCTTTACTGTTTCTAAAGGCACAAATACATCTACATCGGCTCTCAACGTCGGTTCACTCGGAGCAAGCACTGAAGTTCTCAAGGCGTTCTTTAGAGGTTGGAGAGGAAGTGCCACTTGTCAACTGAAACACAAAGAGGGCAAAAGTGGTCCGTTAGACTTCTAAGACCTTCAACTTTATGCTCCATAAATAACATAAAAGTATACAAGCTTTTTTGAAAACAAGCTTTTTAGAATGACGTCACTTTATTTTTCAAGTTGTTCTCAGCAGCATTTGATACGCATATTGTAGGAGAGCATTTAAAAATAACTAGTCCGCCATATTGGGCGCACCGCTATGTTGGATTTAAATGACGTCACACAGTTAACCATGCATTGTGATCCAAACTAAAAGTGTATACAAAATTCCAGCTCAATCTCGTGACTCAATAACATACAACTCTAAAGAGTAAAAAAATCGACTTCAACTACATAATTTTACTAAAAACTAACTAAATTAACTAAAACCTCTTTCTTTTTTAAAGTCGGTTAAAAAAAGAGTCATCGAAATCGGTTGGCGTGATATTGAGTTATTCGTCTAATTGTCGCGCACATATTTAATGCAAATTTAAGACTTATTGTCTCATGGATTCCATTGTCAGAACTGGACGAAACTAAAATGAGTCCAATCTGGACGCACCAACTTTCAAATAAAAAAACAATCATTAAAATCGGTTCACACAGTCAAAAGTTCTGAGGTAACAAACATAAAAAAATACAGTCTAATTAATAACCTCGTTCTTTTTTTGAAGTCGGTTAAAAATCTCACCGGTGATGGGCAGCGGCTGCGGGAGTCCCCTGGGAGGCGCCTTGGCCAGCACGGAGGCCGCCTCCGAGCGGTCCACGAGGAACGGGCTTCCCGCCACCGTCACGTTGGTCCTGGGCAATCATTAGTATATTACACATCTAGGGAAGCTCGGAAGTAACGAAGCCATAATATACCAGAGGTGATTTATTAAGTTAGCATTTAATCTCGACGTGCAAAACTGTACTTTTCTATTCGAATGAGAGAAAAATTTACAATTTAGTACGAAAACATTTAATAAATAATATAATAATAATAATATAATCTCACGCGTTTTTTATCCCTGAGGGGGTAGGCAGAGGTATTCCGTTACTGGATATACCCACATTTAATAAATATTACTTAATCAAATAAAAATTACAAAATAATTTATATGTTTATTATTCCTCCAGTCCATAAAACTTTCGTAAGTTAATCATACAAAAATACATATCTGTCGTCTTTATAATAATAGTGTAGATGTAGATAGTAAATAACTTCTCCACTGGCAACCTATCGCATTCCGTGTCACTAGACTGTAGCATTTTATTTCTGAAAAAAAATTCAGAATCATTGGTAATGAGCTTACCCGTCACGTTTTGTAAAAAGTATTGTCCAAAATATAATACTCAAAATAGTCATATTTTCTTTTACTCTGAGAGCCATTGTCTATTGAAAACCTTAAATCGCAATCGCCTTCATTTTGACGTACATTGCTTTTGATGTACATCTGTCATCAAAGTCTAGAACAAACGCAGGCCGCGGAATAAAGGTCACAGCACACTTATCAACTCGGAAAGGGATCGTCACCGTATCGCCTCGAGCCGTTCAGTATTGTTTGTATGAAACTCCCTACTGCAACGCACACTAATTGGAAACGTAACGTAATCGCCTCGCCTCGGGACAGGCTCCAAACCGCGATGCGGTGAGTGGTCAACTTGCAGTTTCCGCGCTTACGGCTCGCTGTCCCCCCGCTTACGTCTCTCCGTACGCGAGCTCACGGCTCTTCGTCCACCCTTGCCCCTCAACGTTTGGATTCAAACTGATTTGGTGCCAACCCGGTCAGCCAGCGGTCGGCGAGCCGTAAGCGCGGTGTCGCCTAGCCGTAGCCTAGTTGTCGTACAGGAGCCGCTGCTACACTTTGGTTACATGCATATGTTAGGTTGACGCCTGGTTGACGGCGAGGCGATACGGTGCCGATCCCTTTCCGAGTTGATATGTGTGCTGTGACCCTTAAGGTCAAATAAACACTTTTCCGATTCCAATTAAGAATAGGCAGGCGTATGAACATAAATACTGACTTGTTGATGTCGGCAGCTTCAGGCCCCTTACCGGTCACCAGCGCGCGCCAGAACTCGTGCACCTGGACAACCAGAGGACTGTTACTACTAATAATAAGAATAATATAATCTCACGCCTTTTTTATACCCGAGGGGGTAGGCAGAGGTATTCCATTACTGGATATACCCACATTTCACGAGATATATTGGATCCCTAAACGTGATAGGTGGTGAGCCAACTAGTTGAAAAACTCATTGGTACATGCCAGGATTCGAACCCGAGCCTCACTGATTTTCGGCCGGCTCTTTACCCGCCCGGGCTATCACTGCTGATGCTGTTACTACGAGGGTTTTTCAAAAGGGAATGCATAATAAAATCAATTTGACGGGTCTGTTGGCTCAGTTGATTGACCCTGCCTTCTGAGTCGGAGGTCGCGGGTTCGATCTCCCCTCTCGGCCAACATTTGTGTGCATGAACATGTTTGTTGGCTTCGTGTCTGGGTGTTTAATATTTATTTAAGTATTTCTATCAGTTGTTTAGTATCCATAGTACAGGCTCTGCCTAGTTTGGGACTAAATACCTAACCATGTGTAAATTGTGTGCCACAATTTATTATAATTACTAGCGACCCGCCCCGACTTCGCACGGGTGCAATGCTTATACTAAAACCTTCCTCTTGAATCACTCTATCTATTAAAAAAAACGCATCAAAATCTGTTGCGTAGTTTTAAAGATTTAAGCATACATAAGGACATAGGGACAGAGAAAGCGACTTTGTTTTATACTACGTAGTGATTATGAAATTACCCTATTAGGGTAGTGGCTAAAGTAGGGCTTGCCCTATCCTAAATGCTTTATCGAGTAACCAAACAGTGTCCTTTAATAAATTATTTGTTTTTTTTTTTAACTGTGGGACGTCACACACGGGTTTTAGTCTCTAAATAAATATAGTAGTGTCCTTTAATAATTATCTGTTTTTTTTTAATTGTGGGACGTCACATACTGGTTTAGCCCCTAACTAGATATAGCTTGCACTATGGGAAACGAACTACGGGTAAAAATAAATAATCTCACGCTTTTTATCCCCGAGGGGGTAGGCAGAGCTATCGCATTTCTGGAAATGCCTACTTATCACGAGAATATTCGACCCCTTAACGTGATAGGTGGCGAGCCGGTAAACATACTCAAAAAGATCAACACCCAAACACAACATTGCTTACAAATGTTGGCCCAGGGGTATTAATATAACCGAGCTCATGACTCAAAAAGCAGGGTAACTACTGTAGGTACCCACCTACAGGGTTTACTAAATAAAATGTATCTACCCTCATTATTTATGTACTCATCTGGTATATAATATACAAGTGGCCCGGGCAGACGTCGTTCTGCCAACGTATAAACCATCCCTGGACCCACTCTAACCCACACAAAAAGTTTCATCAAAATCGGTTCGTGCGTTCTGGAGTTATAGCGACACTAAGGAAAACCCGACTTATTTTTATATAGTAGATAATGAGCAGTGATAGCCCAAACGGTTAAAGAGCCGGCCGAAAATCAGTGAGGCTCGGGTTCGAATCCTGGCATGTACCAATGAGTTTTTCAAAAACTTACGTACATATTTATCACTAGCTCGACGGTGAAGAAAACCATCGTGAGGAAACCCGCAGGTCTCAGAATTAATTCTGAGACATGTGTAAACAGACCCGGTCCGGCGATGGGCTTACCACCTATCACGTTTAGGGGTCCAATATATCTCGTGAAATGTGGGTATATCCAGTAATGGAATACCTTTGCCTACCGTGAGATTATATTATTATTATTATCTGGTATAAATAGGAGTAGCTTACTAAAGGAGGTCAGATCCGATCACCGATCACACTCGATCTCAACTCACGAGCAACATCTTTCATTTCTGCAACCCTCATCGCCCTCGACCTCTCCTATTGGCAGTCAAACGCTAAACTACCAACAAACCTCCTCAACGACGTTGTAGGCGAAATCCGCGTCCTTAGCTTCCCCGTTGAAAGCGAACACGTTCTTCGGCTTGCCGTCCGGAATCTTGTAGAGGGTGAACCATTCGACTGAAGCCCGCAGCAAGCCGGGCAAATGCTTCTCCACGTCTGCGACGCAGTTCAGGGAACTGGCCAGCGGGTCGCGGGCGTCTATCGCTATCAGCTTCCAGTCTGTCTCGCCCTCGTCTGATGGTAAACACGGGATTTTTAAATAGACAAGGACATTTTTTTTATTGCCCCTGGAAAGGTTTTTGATTTTTGAAGTCTCATCGCATCGTCTGTACAATCAAGAGCAAGTCAAGCTTTACACTACCAGTTTCAGCTGAGCTCTGATTTATACTGCGCTCAGAATCAGAATACAGAGCCGGTTAAAAATCCAAAGTGTCAAACTTAGCGTGCTCTTGACTGTACGCTTAGATTTTTCTTTGGGCTTGTGTGGTTTTAGTTATAGTGGTAATACTGTTACGCACGCAGTACGTACACGCTAGACTATCTCGGAGACACCTACATTGTGTGAGAAACCGGCGAGAAAGGTTCTGAATCAAACAAACAGCTCACAAAGAAAATGAAGTATCGGACAATATTAGTCCTTGTATGTAGCTGTTAACGCTGAATTTTGCTTGTAGCAAGTGTACGATTATTATTGCCCCCTTGTTTACGACTTAAGGTTGTTTACATCTTCGCCTATTGTTCTCACGCGGTACGCGCTCCGGAGTTCTGGAAGGTCTAGATAATTCTGTCGATACCTGCCCTCAGCTATATAAACTGCGGTAATTTTCGAGCTCGGGCAGTTTTTTTTTCGAAGCGACAGCGGTCGAGTGCAATTCTGCGGACTGTGTTTGACTACTATGTGTGCATATTTTGTAAGTGCGCATAATAAAGTCAACCTCACTACCGGCATTTTTGTTCATAACAATACGTACCAATGAGCGCGATGGTGCCGAGGATCTTGACAGGAAAGACGTCGCCGCGGGCGGCCACGCGCTCGCCGATCTCGATCACGTCTATGGGGTCGTTGTCGCCTCGCGCCTGCGGTACAAACGATATACAGGGATAAAATGCCTGAGATTATTTATTATTTATGATATAAAACTGACGATATTTCTGACTTTCTGTACATCGATATATTATTATGTATTGATACATGTAAAAGGGTCTGATAAATCTACCAATATTGTTTACAGTCTAATCTCAATTTCATTTATCCTGTGGTTGTCTCGAAGCGATCGCATTTTTTTTACGTGTACTTTATAGAGTTATTGTATTGTACATTTCTATTACGTCAGTGTCATGCCTGATGTGTGCTATAGTGCTAAGATTTACAAGAGAAAAGACCTGTGTGCCACCATCCACGTGCTGCGGATTCTCCCAGGTCTGCGGCAGTGCACCGTAGTTCCAGATGTACCTGTGTACGGAAACAGAAGCTTTATAACATGGACACTTTTCGTACGAATTTTAGTCGTGAGAACCCGTCCGAAAACGCATGCAGTATTCCTCCGAGTAATATGCTAGCTCGTACATTGGGTGCTTACGAAAAGTTGGCACCCAACGTAAGTGCTTTTAGAGTTCTCGGAGGATCGAGATAGTTACCAATAACTGTAAAGGAGTTACCATTGTAACGTTTCAAAAAAAGGTAAAGGTGTTTCAGTGGCTTTAATAATAAATAACTTTTTAACGGTTGCATATTCATTATTTAGAATAGTAGTTAATAATTTTTACCATTTAAAAATATATACCTATATGTTACTGCATAATTTATTTCAAATGTTGCATTTAAATAAAGTGTTTACGCACAATGGAAGTCGTTAAGCCATGTCCGCGACCCTTGGGTGGCTTGAAAAATTCTGACTGTTAAGTGGCCACTAGCTTAACACCGTCTCCCAATCCGCGGTGGGCTCGCTTGGGAGATTATAGCCCATACTTCCTCATGTGTGAGAAAAGACCCTTAGCTCAGCAGTGGGCTGTTACGGGTTGATGATGATGATAATTTAAATATTTAATAGCTGTTACTTTTTATACCAATATAACCAATTGTGTTAATTACCATCTGCATTCTACGACATTAAATGCAAATTAAATATTCCAATAATTTATGTACATGTATGTGGGAGATATTATTTCACAAAAACCTTTTTGATAAATACGACGTGCATTCGGTAAACACCACGTGCATTCGGTTGACGTAAACAAGGTAATTAGCCCCACTCTCGGCCGAGCACGCCTATAAATACTCGAGCGACCATATCGACAGATCAGAAGGTGTTCGTCTGTAAGCACGGCACGACGGTGGTCTGAACTGTCTTCATCAGCTAGTACTATTCTGTTACTATGTCAGTTTTTGTGTAAACTATAAGTTAAATAATATGATAGGTAATTTATACATTATTTTGCCAATATACGGTAATTTATGAATACTATAATGATAAGATGAGATATAGAGTTAATTATGTTGCTTTATACCTAAATAAATGGCTGATGGTTAAAGACTCAATCTTATGATATTTACTTTTTATACCCTATCTCTCACATGTAAACGCGTCCAAAAAATTCTGACTAAATAATTATGTCGGTGTGTGTGTATGTCACCAGCGTAATATCATATTTTTCGCTCTGCTACCACATACCACATATTAAATCTGACCACTGTCACACGGCATATATATTATATCTAGCGGTTGCCAATACTATCAACCCAAATCTACTTGTGGGTAAGAGGTCGTAAGAGGCAACTATGCTTCGCTTGCCAGTATCGGCTTCCCAGCTGTGCTCGGCAAGAGGTGCGCCGGCGCACTGCAACGAGTTCGCGTCAGCTCCAATAACATTCTGTCAATAATCGCCGATAAATTCGACTGTTCCAGATGATGAATACTGGATCTGTCTCAACCACTAAAAGTCAGTCTGACTAGAGGCTATGTTAATCGATATTCTATTAATAATATTGTGACCTCGAAAACTATTATGTTCTCTCTGCATAAAATATTAGAATGTTTGACCTTTCTTATCACTAGCTCGACGGTGAAGGAAAACATCGTGATGAAACCCGCAGGTCCCAGAATTAATTCTGAGACGTGTGTAAACAGACCCGGTCCGACGATGGGCTCACCACCTATCACGTTTAGGGGTCCAATATATCTCGTGAAATGTGGGTATATCCAGTAATGGAATACCTCTGCCTACCCCCTCGAGGGATAAAAGGCGTGAGATTATATTATATTTATTATTATATATTGACCTTTCTTCCACTACGTCACAATCGTTTGAGACACGGTATACAGGGTAAGTTTTTCAAGTACGCGTGGATGGCTAAATCAGAAACTATGAGGATTAGCGTAAAGTACTCAAAGGAGTATTGGGCCCGATAACTAAAACTACATCTTTATATTTTTGATTTTTTTTTTTTAAAATGAACCTAATTTTGAGAAGATGACCGCGCTGCGGGTCTGTGTTGAGAAAAACATTGAGCATCATTTCGAGCAAGGAACAGGTAACGCATGAATTAAAGCAATGACTTTAAAATATGAATCAGTTTAATTAAATCTCCTTAAGTGGGCCGTATGTCATTTGTTCCCAGAATTCGATCTTTATTAGCGACACTATCAAATGGTGTAATAATACAGTTTTTTTTTTTCAAAAGTCAACATGTTCAATTCCTGGCTAAGAATATAGATTTTTCAGACTCCTTTGAGTACTTTTCGCTATTCTTCATAGTTTCTGATTTAGCTATTAAACCTCTTAAGCCAATAAAACAAAACACGATTGATTTTTAATTGTTACGGTGCCTATTGGAACCGAGCGGTGCTCGACGAATTTAACACCCACTTAAAAATTCACCCTGTATATTTCTATAATTCAAAAACTAAATTTGTGTCTCCCTTCACTTCAGCCTTCACTTATAAGTTTCAATATGTATACAGTTTCCGTGCAAGCAGAGTCGTTGGCAAAAACTAATCAGATTGATTGTGTGTAAGGTTACTTATCAGCATTTATGGCAGTGGATAACGCTATTATCTTTTAGCTGTTTTGTCAAGATAGTTATAGATAATTATGCATTGCAATAAATGCTTCCTTGATTATGCACTAGGTGTTTTGATGTTTTTTTTATTATTCGTATTTCGAAATCTTTTTTTAGTGTGAGCCTGCAACTTTCACCGAACTTTAAAAAGTAATGGCATTACAAAAACGCCGAGACACATGTTATTATTTTTGCATGAAAGCTTATATACCTACCTCTTTAAGTTAAGTTTCATACTATTTTATGGTCTTTTAATTTGTTTCAATCATAGTCCAACCAAATAATAATGATCATAAATATATAATAACCTCACCCCTTTTATCCCCGGGGGATAGGCAGCGGTATTCCAACCAAAGAGATTCGAATACATTTTTTTGTGTCTCGTAACTTTACACTTGAAATACCATACCCACATTCTTGCTATCTATAGTACCTACCTCTACACCGTAATAGTAGTAGATAAAGTAGAGTCTACACTATCCAATCCAAATTTAATTTATTTGGGCAGGACTATAAATAACTATGTCACCCAAAAAGAGGGTACAGAATGCAGAATAGATGTGACTCAACACTGACGCAATGATAAGTTACGAGGTTGAAATGTCAGTAATTAATTCTGTATCTTAACATTATCAAAGCGATTAGAATAGCTCAGTGTACTTAATTTTATTTCATCTCTATTTTTATGAATTATTATTGTATTGTATTATTTATGAGTAATCAGTGACAAGAAAATAGTATTTTGAAAGATTCATTGCCAAACAACTTAATTGTAATGCACTAATTGAGTTTAGAGTGCCTTGTTATTAGACTATTGACTTTTCTAAGTGTATTTTCTATACCTACAGAAAATAAATGAATTAAAAAAACAGTTTTTGGGCAAATGCTGATACTTGCCCATGGTGTGGGAATACGTTGGCTACGTATCGCAGGCTGCCTTTCTTGACGTCCTGCTTGATGGGGTTGAGGGGTTCGGACAAACTGAGCTCCATTTTAGCATTGGACCACCGAGGCACCTCCACGATCATGTTGACAAGTCTGCGCTCTTTGTCTGCCCATAGTGGGATGTCATGCAGCGGTGATATTGGGCCGCTTTCATCACCTGCACAAAAGACCGTATAGATTATATCCCTACATATTTTTAGGTGGGTATTTGGTGTTTAGAGTTTATATAATAATACAATACAAACTATATGTTTCCCTATTAGTTGTTCTCAAATGAAAATAGCCTACATCCTTCTCCATCCCTCTTTCTCCTTGCCAAATTTTATAAAGATTGTTTTAGCACTTGAGCTGTCAAAACACAAAACGGACACACTTACTCTATCATACATAACATTAATAGGGATGTATTGTTGTATATTGTCACTATACAATAATAAATTAAAAAATTATTCAGTACTATTTTTAGGTGGCAAAATAAAGTGATAATTGGTACTTAATTGTTATATTTGGATAAATTATTATTACCTATCTTGGAAATAGCTGTTTATTGTAAGCTATACATCCGTAAATGATATGCATAAGTTTTTCAATATCTTGTTTTGTAACATTTATCTGCCAAATCTTATCACTTATAATGTGTAGCTTTTGCAGTAAGTACTTAAAATTGTTGATAACATTAATTATAATCAAGGCTGAACTGTACAATATCTGACGTGGAATTTAGGGGTGGATGGGGTGAAGGGGGAAGGGGTCGGGGTGGGCGACCCACCCCCCACCACCCCCACCTGCCGGAAACGCATAGTTTTTTTTTATGAATTTTCAAAGTTGACATGGAGCCTAGTGAAAAATCGCGTGACGTGGAATTTCTGCTTCATATTTTTTTTGTAGATAGAGGTATATAAGAGGGTTTATTTACCAAAATTGCAGAGCTCGGAAATCAATAGTTTTCGAGATATCATTTTTTGAAATTGTAATAAATTAACCTCAAAACTGTACAAATAGACGCAAGGTCATAAATCAAACTAGTGGAATGTTTAAGGTTCAGGTTATTTTTTTTATGACCACACAAATCCAACCCGCGCCAGAAACTAGTGGAATGTTTAGGTTCAGGTTATTTTTTTTTATGACCACACAAATCAAACCCGCCCCAGAAACTAGTGGAATGTTTAGGTTCAGGTAATTTTTTTTTATGATCACACAAATCAAACCCGCCCAAGAAACTAGTGGAATGTTTAGGTTCAGGTTATTTTTTTTTATGACCACCCAAATAAAACCCGCCCCAGACACTAGTAGAATGTTAAATTTTGAAAAATTCGTAAAAAAAAACTATGCGTTTCCGGCAGGCGGGGGTGGTGGGGGGTGGGTCCCCCACTCCCCCCCCCCTACCCCCCATCCCCCTACCCCCATCCCCCTACCACCCCTAAATTCCACGTCAGATATTGTACAGTTCTTCCATAATCAAAACCGTACATACCTACTATGGTGAATAGAAATTTCAACAGTGAAAGTCACAAACTAAACCTGTTTTCTTTAAAGATTTTTATTAGTGAAAGTACTTTCAAAACATGTTCTAAAATATCTCACAGATCCATAAAATACATACAACAAACCATCGACTGGACCTGAAAATTCGAGGATTTGCAAGAAACATTATTTAGTTTTATTGATTTACTCCCATTGGTCAAAACACTAAGATGATTTTAATGATTGCAACTAAAAATACCTAATAAAAATATATATTTTTTAAATAAACAGAACTGAAGTAGGTAGATCAGTAGAAGTGTGCCTCATCAATAACCCTTCACAAATGCAAATATTGGAATGGAGGCCTGTCGTGCAAATTGACAGAGCTATATCAGCTACTGTGTACACGTGGGTTACAGAAAAATACTATAACGTTTGTAATTTAGCATATGGTCGCATATCGCAACGTGACCTTTGCCTTGCGATATATCTCATAGGTACGTGACGTTGTACTCACGGAAGAAGACCCGGTAATCAGGTGCGTAAGCGGATCCGCGCTCCTCTGCGATAAACATGTTTCTACTGTTGTTTCTGGCGGGTGCCGTATGTAAAGATTTTGTACTGTATTGCCTCGCTCTCACTACGCTCACTGGGACACTCGTCACACAAGCCGGCACCTTCACCAGCGCTGACAACCGGATAAAAGCCGCAGCGGCCACCCCACAACGTGACAATGACATTTTGGGCACTGCCAGTGTTGCCATAATATCTTTTTGATTTTATTTAGGTATATTACGATTTACCACTACAAATAAAGGTTCCAAAAACAACTCTAAATGGCTCTGAGTACTTGGTTTCAGTACTCAGAGTAAAATGGTCGAAAGAGAAAATATGTCAATAACAAAAAATAAAACGTTTAGAAGTGGGGTGCGGCTGGTCACTGGTAAGCCCAAATTTTGTCAGAACTTTCAAAGGAACAACTTGTTAGAACAAATATGCTGTAGGTACTTTTTAGTTAGAATGACGACATGTTACTAAAACCCATGCCGAAACCTCAAAGTACGAGTACAAAAAAAAAGTTACGGTAAGTACCTATAAATCCTCTTTTATAAGTTCTAAAAAATAAAATTCACAGAATGGATAACGTGGCATCTTAGAGCTGTGATCTTAGAGCGTGGCATTGACGTAACGTTATTGTTTGACTGTTATCTTTAGAAGTAATTTTTATAAAAAATGTTATCTCATTTAAGATATAACTGATCCCGTTCTATCAATTTTGCCATTGTAAACTGCTTTTGAACTAAGAAGACGTGTTGTCAAAGGTAAGTAAGTATTTTTTTTAGCAACTTCCATAACGGTCTTTGATTGCCTGCGGGACTTTGATGCTTGACTGGCTACAAAAAAACAGTTCCAGAAACCCTTTAAAAGGTTTTATTCTCAAAAAAAGTGTTTTTACAGATATGACCAAGACATCTAGTCGTCATGATGAAACGGACTCAGAAGTAGGCTCAGCTAGGCCTTATAGTCCGGGTAAACTCGGTGCTATTTTGTGTCCTGTAATCTGCGCGGTGTTGCTCGTCTGCTCATTCGTTGTCGCTTTCATCATCACTAAATTGACCTATGAGCATTATGATTCGTTCTGTCAAGGCAGGCGTTATGATTTCACTAAACTATACATCTTTCCTGGTGGCAATAACATAACAATGAAGATCCAACCTGTTATTCGTCACTAGATTTGTCTTGTATTAAAATATTTATTTTAATTGTTTTTATTTAATTGAGGGTTAAATTGTTAGAACAACAAGCCACACGTACACACTGTGTGGACCATTCCATGAGCCAATCCAATAAGCCAATACAAACTGTGAACAAAAAAGGCTTGAGGACAATCCAATGCTCTGGAGTATCTCTACACGAGTCCATTGGATTGGCTCAGTGCAGTGGAATGAAATATCTTATAGAATGGCCTCGTGTAAAATGGTCCATTACAGACCATTTGCTTGCTGGGCTCAATTTTAACCATTTACACTAACAACAAATTTCATAGATTGCTGCGACCATTTATTCCCACTATAGTCTATTTGACACCAAATGAGTTCGGTGACAGTTCACTGTTGACAATTGAAGTGATGTGTCCCAATGAAATCCAATCGATTTTTCTAAAATTTCGAGTAAGTTTGTAAAGGAAATGGAATCGATTTTCTACTTTATTGATAGAATGATTTTTCAAGTTTACTTTTTATTGAATATATTTAAATTTCACAGGTTATATATGGGAAAAACATGGTAAAATAAAAAAAAATGTCATCGACTTTTTGATGCAATACGAAAATAATCATACATTATCGAATCTACAAATCACTGTACACTTTCACAGACCCCTGCCACATAATACACTATTACTATTTTAAACCCAAAAGATACAACAAAATGAAAATTTTACAAAAACATTGCACCTTTTTTCGGATTTCCGCCAAAACGCTTCGATTCATCGATTTAATGTAGATCATGTTGTGTCAATCCCTATGAGTAAAAGTTCCGTTCCACGCAATACGTATTTTTAGGATATCTTATTTATCTATTGTTTTTTATATTTTCCTTGATTTTGATTGTCTGAGATTTTAATTTAGAATTTTAAAGGCGACAATTATTGTATTTTAGCAATGACATAATAATAAATTATTCATTATTTTTGGAACCATCTATTTTTCTTACTAGAAAGTTGTATGCGTAAAACGGAAAAATGTGAACTGTCACCGAACCCATTTGGTGCGAAATAGACTATAGTTCTACTATTAATATAATAATACCACATACCAGTTTAAATAATAATACTCTTATCTACTGAGACTTTTTCCAGTAGTCCTGTGAACGGTAGATGGTTTAGGCCCAATTCTCAAAATGGTGTGGTCTTTGAAGGAGCAATTCTTGAAAATCTTAATTCCCAAAATGTCCGTATCCCAAAACGTCCAACTCCTAAAAGTGTCGAATTTCCAAAAAGTCATAACTTTAATTTTGATTTTTATGTCTGACAAACTTGTAGCTGTGGTCATGAGCTATCTAAAAAACAAGATCCCTTTTTTTTCACACGTTTTAATTTGACATTGACAGTGACAGATGACACCTTGACAGAAACAAACAAAATGGGCGGCCGCTAATGCAAAGCATGTCCATTTGTTTCTTTAGTGTTTTTATCTATAATTTGGTGTAAATATTCTCATTTAGTAGATTCGCCACGTAATTTTCTAGTGCTTGTGTTAGTTCCTTCGAGTTTCCGCTTCAGTACAGTGAGTACGTCTTGTGTTTTCTTTGCAATAATAATTTCATTTTTACATCTTGTATTGATTGTGCTATAGAAGGCCAATGTCACTGAGGAAAGGGAATGAAGAGGGGAATTTGGTTATACCTGACTGGGGAATACCTATATAACGTATTAAACACATCCTTATAAATAAGAAAAGATCATGTCTGAAATAACTAAAATGTTAGGAAACTATCTTGTTATGTTATGTACCTACCTATCTCGTAAGAGTATTTTAGTTTTGCATTGAGGTTCTAAGTCAGTACAGGCCTAATATGAACTGGTAATGGTCGAAAGTAAGGCATTTTTGTCAAAAAAAAAACAAAACAAGTCTGTAAATATTTATGTTCTGCTTCACCTATAAGTTAATGTTGCTTAAGTTTTTTCGCCTTCGGGGTTGTCAGATAAATAAAGTGCCTTTGTAAATCATTAAGAAAAACGAACACAAAATGTTGATCAAAAGCAAAGACCAAACCTGCACTCCTTGACAGGACAGGCAAGTTACTGTACCAATATAACCTTGTTGATATCATTAAACAATTTTATACTGAACTATCTATTCTGCACAGTTTCACCCGCATAGTTCCCATCCCAGTCATTTTTGAGTTTATTTGTTACCAAAATACAAGTCTTTCCTCTTTATTATATAAGTCCAGATACACATAATTTGATTTAGTAAATACTACACATGCCAGGATTGTAGCTGGTGGCAGTCTATTGACTCTGCCTACCATATCAGAAAAAGGTGTGAACATATCTATGTATTTACTATAAAACAATGCAACTAAGTAAAAACTGTTCTTTTAATATTGTAAAATCTATTATATGTATAGAATGATGACTTTAACTAAAAAAAAACATTGTGAGGAAACCTGCAAGTCTCAGAATTAATTCTAAGGCATGTGTGATTGACACGATCTGGCGATGGGCTACCACCTATCACTTTTAGGGGTTGAATATTCTTGTGAAAAGTTGGTATTTCCAGAAATGGTATACCTCGGGGACAAAAGGTGTGAGAATATATAGCCAACCGTGAGTGGGACACGCAAGTTAAGGGTTCTGTACCATCATACACTAAAAAAGCTTTTTTGAGTATTTTTTGTAGAATGTAGTTACATAGGTGTGTTACTGACAGCATCTGTTTTCGACAGTGTTAAATCTCTAGTAAGGCTGTATCTGTCTAAAAATTTTATGTTTCTTTTTTCTGTATTACCTACTCTACTGAACCATAATAAATTATTACATACATTTTAATAAACCATGTACCTGTGTAATCACAGAAACAAAAGCATCCACAGCATTTCTTAAAACTCGCGTTTCTCATCGGAGGTTAAGTAAACATTTGTATAAGAGATGCACCTTTGATGCCGAGACCTCTTTCGACCTCATTTTGCTTGATGAATGCAGCTGTTTATGTAACCTTTGTACACATGGGCTGTATATCAAAGCCTTTTTGTATGAGCTCTAGAAGATGAATGTCAAAGCCATTTTTTATATCCAGGTGTTCCACTTTTCTTTGTTTTGTCATTTTCACTAGTTTGGAGGCTAAGAAAAGGTGCCTTAGCACAGTTATGTTTGTAAATAAAGGTTGCATTTTTGGTGATTAAATGTTTTAATATCGTATAATTATGTTTTGGTGGAGTTGAAATGACGTTCCATAAGTGGACTTGTAACTCCCTTATGAATAAAACATTTTGACTTTAACACTTTTTATCTGATACTTGCTATTGAATTTATTATTATTGAACTACACACACCGGCACAATTAGCGGAACAGAAAAAAAAAGGAAAAAAAAGAGGGAATTTAGAACAATGAATGTAATTTTTAAACAATATATTATTTAAAATGAAACAACAATTAAATTAACATGTTTTGACATTCATTTGTAACACCATACTTAAAATTTTATAAAAATAAAAATAAAATTAAACAAAATGCATTTTTCTTCGATTTTTAATTATAGAGAAACAGCAGAAAATTCAAGATTTTCCAAAGTTTAACAACAATTTCAATGACTGTTCAATATCGAGTGTTTCCTCCTCGTGCTCTGATGAGGGTTTCCATCCGTCTGGGCATGCTGCGGATGATGTTATCAATGGTTTCTTGGGGCAACCTCTGCCATTCTTCAAGTAATGCGTTTCGCAACTCGTTGAGATTATTGGGAGGGGGCATTCTTGACTTTACACTCCTCTTTAGCAAGTCCCAGACGTGTTCTATAGGGTTCATATCGGGGGACCGTGCTGGCCACTCCATCACCGTTATACCAACATGGTTTAGGTATGTCTGTACTGTGCGAGCACTGTGAGCCCGAGCATTATCCTGCATTAGAATGAAGTTGTTACCAATAAAGGGGGCAAATGGCACAACATGTTCTTCTAAAATCTCCCTGATATACCGATCAGCATTCAGATTCCCGCCATCGACCACTACTAACTCCGTACGAGCTCCTAAACATATTCCTCCCCAGACCATAATTGAACCGCCGCCATATGCAACTGTATTTTCAAAATTAGACTGGATATACCGTTCTCCTTTGCGTCTCCATACTCGCTGCCTTCCATCAATTTGATTTAACATAACTCTGCATTCATCAGTAAAAAGAACCTGTCCCCAGTCGTCGAAGTCCCAATCACGATGTTCACGACCAAAGTGTAGACGGTTTGTGCGATGATGTCTCTCAAGTTTTGGGGCTTTGGCGGGCACATACGAGCCTATACCCACTTCTTCGAATCTTCTACGAACTGTCCGCTCACTCATCCTTACTGCTCGTACCTCTTCCAGTAAATTTCGAGCCTGCACCGCCGTTAGTCTCGTGTTCCGTCGGACTTGAAGTTGGAGAAAACGGTCATCCCTCCTTGAAGTACACCTTTTCCGGCCTTGTCCTCTCCTTCTCACTAGAGCATTCGTCAATCTGTATCGTTGGATGCTACGATAAATCGTTGATAACGATCGACGAAGGCTTCTGGCAATCGATCTGTAGGTTTGACCATTTCTCCTCATTTGATCTGCCCTAATGATTTCTGATGGCGTTAAATCAGGCATAATTAGATGCTCGTAAATTATCAATATGCGAAAAAACTCAAAAGCCTCAAAAACTGCAATTCAAAGCTTTTCAAATGGAATTCACGAACCTTCTAAAAACGGACAAGCGGTGGAAAAAATGAATCAATGAAAATTAAAACAAAAGAATGAAAAAAAGGGCAGTCGCTTAGTATTCCATTTTTAAATTAAAACCCAAATTTAAAAAAAGCTTGTTTAGCCGGCCAGTAACACGCAAAAATGCGTAAATACTCCCTTTTTTTTCTGTTCCGCTAATTGTGCCGGTGTGTGTATTTAATAAGTAGGACAAGCCACCTCGCGTGACGCATCTTATCCTCAGCGAATTTGTTCATCTACTCGCTCCTTACCTACACCATATACGAGTAGCCTAAAAACTTATACATAGTCATGATTTGCCCATTTCGCAAACGCCCAGTCCGCGATTGGACTATTTGTCGCTAATTGGATGTCGCTAAAAGCCTGAGAAATAAAGAACTTAACCAACGAAAAAAGCCTAATCCTGAGACCTACATTGTTTATCAATCAATTTTATTTCGGCACTTGAGTGGTTTTGCATCAGGTTTTCCCACCAGAATAATGGTGCGCTGAGAACGTAGTGAACCAGGTACATTGTTATGATACGGTCGGCAGTGGCGGACTAAGCCTGATGTCTGAGGCCCTTGGAGGAAAAACTGAATGAGCTGTCTTAGAACTTTTGGATTTGGAGGCCCACAGGCCCAGGGCGGGCGTCTGGTCCTGGGGGGCCTCCAAATTTAGCGTAAATTTAATCGTATTTGTATCTATGAAGCCTCCAACCAACACCCCACTGCCTCTTATCCTTGTTAAGGATTTGATTAAGAGAATTTATCGCTAAATTTGGAGGCCCCCAAGGACCAGAGGCCTGGGGCGGACCGCCCCTTCCGCGCCTACCTTAGTCCGCCAGTGACGGTCGGTTACTCTTAATATAACAACTGTTATCTCGCGTCATTTTCTAAATGGGACCGAGACACGTTCCGCTCCAAAACGATTCGAAATCGGCCCGAGAAAATCGATTTTGTTCGCATCAGTATATCGAAGGCTCGTGATAGCCTCAATGGCTGCAAACTGAGGAGAAATGGGCTCGGTACGTGAGATGCGATCTCTTGTGAGTTTTACGTAACCTATTTTCAGATTTATGAAAGGTTCAATGCTTCGTGGATGAAGGGAAATTTTATATGTACCTATGTTTAAGATACACTCGTTCAATAGAGCTCTAAAGAGTAAAAAAAACTACTTCAACTTATATGGTTTTCTCATGGATGCCATTATCAGAAGCGGACCAAATTGGGGACCACACGGGAAGCACCAGATTTCAAATAAAAAAAGAATCATCAAAATCAGTTCACCCAGTCGAAGGTTCTGAGATAACAATCATAAAAAAAAAGACGTGTGGCACTCGGGGACAAACTTGTCATGCGCACAATGGGCGCATTCCTTACCAAGATTAAGAAGGACTTTGGATTATGCAACTTAAAAGTTGCATCTCTCATCAAATCTCGGACTCGGACTGGGACTCGGAGTCGGACTCGGACCTCCGTGCCCGTCGGAGTGGGGAGCGTGAGGTTTTCGTTACGGAATTTCTGGATTCGGTCCCCGCGCTCAAGGCCCGCGATAGAAGATATGCAATAGCTTAAAAACATACAGCCGAACTGAGATCCTTCTCCTTGTTTCAAGTCTGTTGAAAACATGCAATGAGCAATATAATATTTTCCAGACAGTTGAGTTTCGTTGGTTGAGTCATTCTCCAAATTATACTATTTCGATCTAAACGCTCGCTCTCGTAAATCTCGGGCATATGGGCGTTTTTCAAAAAAAATTAGCACCCCAGAAATGTGTTGTCCACCAAATTCGACAGTAAATTTCTCAGCAACCTTAACACATTTCACTAGCAAGAGTAATTTTTCTACTACAGCAGTTTTTAAGAATTATGTTTAAATATAATAACTTACTGAAACACATTGTAAAAATTAAAATATTGTCAAAAATGTTATACAAAAACGCAAAATTTGATATGTCCACCATGCGACTTGTTAACTTTGCAGTCCATTAAAATACCCCCAAATTACATTTATTTAATGTAGTTGTTCGCAATCGAAGCATAAATGTTAGTATTTTAATCATAAGTTTAATATAATACTATAAAAAGGAATCTGAATAAACAATACTAGTTTAAAGTTTGTCCTCGAAAAACGAAGGTGGCGGAATTTCCGCCTAAGTAACGCCAAAAAATAGTATTACAAAACAAAAAATACTACCATTCTCTGGCATTTCTTAGTGATGGCAACAATTTGGTTCCATTCAGAATACCCCGTCCTCTTCTTCCCGCTTGTTTTTGACGCATTCCGTTACGTTGTGTTGTGTGGTAGCATAGTTCAAAAAAAATTATCCACTAAGAACGGCTTATTTACTGGTAAGTAATGAGTTTATTATTATATAATTATTCTGTAGTTGCTTTTTAATTATCCGTGAATAATTCTTATAAAACAAATTAGGAATATTTAATAGGTTTCATATAAAATCATTGCCAACAGTAGATTGAGGCTATGATTCGTAACATCTATTAAGTAACGTTACGTATAAGCGGAAAGGATGCGTTACTTAATGGAATTATAAGGACTTGTGCATAATGCTATTTTACTAGCTGTGCCCCGCGGTGCCGCCCGCGTGGAAATTTATGTGTTAAATGGAGAACAATACGGATATATACTGTAAATTTTAAAATTTTCTATTGGTTTATTCTGATAGGATTATGTGGTGGGTAGGGCACGTTTTGGATTCCGAAAATATTATACGGGTTTTGTATTTTAGACCCGGCGGGGAGCGGATGCGCGCTCTGTGATCTATCTGTGCGTGGCGATTTGTTTGTTTGAACACACACACACTCTTCTCTCTACGGCCACACAAATTACGCTCAAAACAGCTGTATTACAAGATTTTTAATTATTATTATGTACATTGTACACGTAGCCTAATTTAATCCTATTAGTAACATTATGTTCCACATAAGTAACTGTCCCATTAAAATGTGATTTAATTTTTAAGATTTCTTTAAATTGTATTAGCTCAGAGCTATATTAAGAATTACAATATTGCATTAATGTTCCAAATTTTATTTTGTGTTACCTTAAAACTTGGTTAACTTACTGGTTAGGTTAGATAAAAGATATTTTATATGGTGTAACCGGCATAAAAGTGACGTAATGGATGTTTTTCCGAAAAATACTCGCCAATTTATGATTAATTTTTAGTTCTATGTTCTGTTTTTAAAATATTAATATGCTATTAGCTGAATTAAACAAATTAGTAATTATAAACAAATCGTTTTATTTGTATAAATGCCAAGTAAAAAAATTACTTAATGGAACGAGTTGTGGATGACTTTTGAAACCAGATTGATATTTTAGTGTTTATTTTCATATGTATCTATACAAATTTTATTAAATTTAGTTAATTTATTTAATAATCTATAGGTTTACATCAATTTCATGCTGACTATCGTTCATTACAAATAAAGTTTCCACATAAGTAACGGGCCACTTTTTTTGAAAAACGCCCATATGTGTCACCTGTGACTGAATCTACAGACCCGACGTAGCACTATTATATTGAAATGCCTAACTAGGTTGAAAAAGATTAATAATCAAACAATATAAATTATTCAGAGTCGGAGATCCATTCCGGTTAGTACTACTACTTCAGACTATGTTAGAAGATAGGTGCCACAAATTAAAAGTTTATTATTGGTTGCTTGGGTGAATGCCTTACTATATATCACAAACTCCTCCGTGTTTCGGAAGGCTCGTTGGTTACGTTTTTCATTGTGTGTATAAAAGTCTTAGATAAAAGCAAAAGAGGAAGATACGGTATAGTCATAGAAATCATCGTTGACATTTGGACTACATACAACTACACGCGCAAATAAAAAAAGAGATAGAAAGACGTACTCGGGCACAAGCGCGAACGAGTTGACTACAACGAATTACGCTACTTGCACCTAATTTAAAGGATCCACGCGCGAGGCGCCGGTACCGTATCTTC
The DNA here is from genome assembly GCA_963855545.1 of Ethmia dodecea. Taxonomy (NCBI): domain Eukaryota; kingdom Metazoa; phylum Arthropoda; class Insecta; order Lepidoptera; family Depressariidae; genus Ethmia; species Ethmia dodecea. The sequence goes on from OY979444.1 coordinate 1,701,540, forward strand.
CTCTTTTGCTTTTATCTAAGATAAAAGTCGTATTTTTTTTATTTTACTTCAATAATCGCGCAATTGTTAAGCGACAGAAAATCTATATATATAAAAGGAGAAGCTAAATCTAAAAATCAAGGCCCAGCCCAAACCGCTGAACATAGAAACATGAAATTTTGTGTGTAGGTTACGTTTATAGTATAGATGCTCGCTAAGAAAGGATTTTACGAAATTCAACCCTTAAGGGGGTCAAAGAGGGGGTTGAAGTTTTTATGGGATATTGTGATTTCTGCGTGTATCAACTTTAAACTTGGCACAAATACTCTTCAGAACACACTATGAAATATTAGTTCTAGGATTTTTTGAAAATCCTCCTCCAAGGGGGTGAAAGTAGGGGATGAAGTTTGTATGGATAACCTTCATTTTTGGGTGTATCAATTCGAAACTTTGTAAAAATACTCCTCAAAACAAACAACAAGACACGTATTTCCGGATTTTTCAAAAACCATCCCCTAAGGGGGTAAAACAGGGAAGTGGAGTTTGTATGGAGACGTGTTGTTTTTTACGTCTATCAACTTCAAACTTTACATAAATACTCTTAGAAACAAATTATGCGACACATATTTTTGGATTTTTCGAAAATCATCCCCTAAACGGATGAAAGTAAGGGTTGAAGTTGATAGGAAGAAGTTAATTTTTTGCGTCCATCAACTTGAAACTTGGTACAAATGCTTAACAAACTAGGAGATATGAGTTCTAGGATTTTTCAAAAATCTTCCTCCAAGGGGGTGAAAGTGGGGGTTGAAGTTTGTATGGAAAACCTTCATTTTTGGGTGTATCGATTCGAAACTTTGTAAAAATACTCCTCAAAACAAATAACAAGATACGTATTTCTGGATTTTTCGAAAATCATCCCTTAAGGGGGTGAAACAGGGGGTTGGAGTTTGTATGGAGACGTGTTTGATTTTCACGTCTATCAACTTCAAACTTAGCACAAATACTCTTAAAAATAAATCATGAGACCCGTGTTTTAGGAATTTTCGAAAATCATCCCCTAAGGGGGTGAAAGTAGCGTTTGGAGTTTGTATGGAGACGTGTTGTTTTTTACGTCTTATCAACTTGAAACTGGGCACAAATACTTTTAGAAATAAATGATGAGACACGTGTTTTTGGATTTTTTGAAAATCATCTCTTAAAGGGGTGGAAGAGGGGGATAAAGTTTGTATGGGATAGTGTGATTTCTGCGTGTATCAACTTTAAACTTTTTACAAATATTCTTGAAAATAAACTTGATATATTAGTTCTAGGATTTATCGAAAACCAAGGGTTTCATCCCCTTGGGGGTTGAAGTTTGCATGAATACCTTCATTTTTGGATGTATAAATTCGAAATTTTGTAAAAATACTCCTCAAAACAAACAACAAGACAAGTAGGTATATCTCGATTTTTCAAAACTCACGGGTGAAACGGGGTTGGAGATTGTATGGAAACGTGTGGTTTTTTTACGTTTATCAACTTGAAACTTATCACAAATACTCTTAAAAATAAATGATGAGAAACGTATGTTTGTATTATTTTAAAATCATTCCCTAAAAGGATGAAATTATGGGTTGAAGTTGGTATAGAGAAGAGGGGTTTTTTGCGTCTATCAACTTGAAACTTGGCACAAATATTCTTTAAAAGTCTCCATACAAAGTCTATTTTTTTTTGATAATTTACTATGGGTTGCTAGGAGAAATTTGTTAGTGCATCCCAAATTGTTGAAAAAATAAATGTCCACCCGTGCGAAGCCGGGGCGGGCCGCTAGTGTTCTATAAGCCTCTTAAAAGCTACTTAAGCCAAGGTTTCACAAGAACAATTTCCCCAACTCAATTCCCTAATCTTATAAAAGTATCCATAATCGGTAAAACCAGGAAATGCTGTGACCCAGTTCGGGAGTCCACCTGGGATGCGTCCGTGACGTCATCCAGTGACGTAGCCTCTGACACAGTGGCCTATTTACCGAGGGCCTGTTTACGAGGGGGCATGAAGGGGGGTTGCCCCATTCAGCTTAATCCCTGTGAGTCTATTTTTAGATCACTATTCCATTCAACGATCGCTGCTGGTGCATGCATGGGCGGTTTTACAGTTTCAAAGGGTTTTATTTGAGAGTTCAGGTAATAAATTATACTTATATTCTACGTAGAGTAAGGTTATGGTATATTTATGGAGAAAAAACTTTCGTAATGAGATTTTGATTTGGTCATATATAAATTACTTACTATAGTAAGTCGGACTGTCCAGCTGTGGTTGAAGTATGTGAAAAAGAACCTATAGTCAACGGAATATAAACCCAAATGACTCTGAAGGTGCTGGCGGTCATCAGTTACTGGATATTAAATAATATAATCTCACGCCTTTCATCCTCGAGGGGGTAGGCAGAGGTATTCCATTACTGGATATACCCACATTTCACGAGATACATTGGACCCCTAAACGTGATAGGTGGTGAGCCCATCGCCGGACCGGGTCTATTTACACATGTCTCAGAATTAATTCTGAGACCTGCGGGTTTCCTCACGATGTTTTCCTTCACCGTCGAGCTAGTGATAAATATTTACGTATGTTTTTGAAAAACTCATTGGTACATGCCAGGATTCGAACCCGAGCCTCACTGATTTTCGGCCGGCTCTTTAACCGTCCGGGCTATCACTGCTGCTGCTGCTTACTGGATATTATCAAGAGCATTATAATCTCACAAGGGACATTATACTTACACAGATTTTTGGAACTAGTTTCAGAGAAATTATAATTTAATTGGACATATTCAGTGATATTATGCAACCCTAGTAAGATTATTCATTTGCAAATCTGATCGTTGACTAAAAGTACTGTAACTCAATGGTTCAAACAAAAGCGACAAGAGATTCAGGTCTGTGGCGACATTGAACGAGAACCAATTTATAACGATTTTCCCTGGTTTTATTATAAAACGGTAGCTCCGTGAAATTTTCAAAAACCAATATTACCACACTGGTCTGTGATATTACTGAATGTATTCAATGTAAAATAATATACGTGAAATACGAACTATCAAGCTCAGTCTACTGACGATTAAATACACTGAAAATTACTCTAAATTACCAATATCTTAACTATAGGTCCGTGTCCGGGTCCGTAACTATATTTCCATCCACAAGACGGACATGGTAAAGGTCGCGGATAGTAGCTGGCGCCTGCCACTTTCAATAGGTCGCACTGAAAGACAATGGGGAAGGCATTTCTCCAACAGTGAATGTCTTGTGGCTAAAATGATTACCTATGTTGAATGGATAATTACAGGGGACCTCAATAAAAAAACTACTCATTTGGAAGGAGCTTCTTCGAAAGGTGTGTTTACGCATTGGAGATTCACCTAGTGTTGCAGATGTCCATGGCCGACAATGCTTACCCTTCAGATGGCTCGTCTATTCGTTTGCCATTTTAATAATAACTAGCGGTTCTGCGTGGTTTCACCCGCGCAGTTCCCTTTCCCCCTGGAATACGGGAATAAAATATAGCCTATGTAACTCAGGGATATTCTAGCTTTCTATTGGTGAAAGAATTTTTTGAATCGGTCCAGTAGTTTTTGAGTTAATTCGTAGCAAAGATACAAACAGGACACCACATCCAAACATACAAAAATACAAATCTTTCCTCTTTATTATATTTAATAATAATAATAAAAATGTGCCTATATGACCGGATCTGGAATGGTTACTCGCATTTAGACCTTGCAAGAGCCAAACGGCGCCACCACTTAAACATGACTTTACATGACTCGACTAGGAGATTATTTTACGAATCCTCGTTTGAATTTGCATTCGAAAAAGTTTTCATACCTAAGGATATTTGAAATGCTTCGTCTTTTTTAATATTCGAACGCTCGGTCGCTCGTTTATTCTATCATTTGCAATTTTAATATGCGATTGTAACTTGCCAAAGACTGGCGGGTGTAGATTCGTTTTAAACAATTTTGTGTCTGGAATAGCAGCCAAAACACTAGAATTTTAGGTTGGCGTAATTCAGAGAGTTTTATCTTTTTCTTTAGGTTTGTTAGCCTTTACGAGCTATTCAATTCAATTTTTAAATTTCAATTTATATTTATTCCATAAACAATAAACACTGTGTAGGAAATTAGTCACAATAATACATACCTATCTAATATTAATTACAACAACCTTAAATAAGTTACATGTCAAGAAATTCATTTGCATCATATAAACTTTTTTGTAACAAAAAGTGCCTGTCTCTTTTTAAACAAATTGTCATTATTAATTGTCTAAAGGCTGATTCATGTTCCAAAGGGAAGGGCTCCGTCCGGGGCGAACCATCCTACAACACGCCTCGACATTTGGCGCGGACGGGGCCCGGACGGCCAGCGCTTCATACAAAAAATATTTGACCGTTCCCCGGACGGGGCACGCCCGGGCCCGGACGGGGTACGTCCGGGCCCGGACGGGGCCCTTCCCTTTTTTGTAACTAAAAGTGCCTCAGTCTCTTTTTAAACAAATTGTCATTATTAATTGTCTAAAGGCTGATTCATGTTCCAAAGGGAAGGGCCCCGTCCGGGCCCGGACCTGCCCCGTCCGGGGCGAACCATCCTACAACACGCCTCGACATTTGGCGCGGACGGCGGGACGGGCCCGGACGGCCAGCGCTTCATACAAAAAATATTTGACCGTTCCCCGGACGGGGCCCGTCCCGTTGTAACATGAATCAGCCTTTAAGCTTCCATTCTTCTATTTCCATTTTCTTATATTCATCTTATGTTTCCAAATAGCACCACTACAAAGGCAATCTTTGATTTAATTTAGAATTTGGTCAAGACCAAAACGGTAGTTCTCTCCAGAGCACGATAACGAATAAACAAATAAAAACGTGAAATAACAATTGCACAAGTCTCTGTTTTACCGCAAACAACATTGTATCAGCGTGCAATGCTAATAAGAACAGACTGGATGTAAATATTATGATACCACTTCTCACTATTGACTTAAAAAGCATAGGTAATTATTTGTAGTGGTGGATAACAACTATAAACAAACTCATCGCGTTTTAGGGTTGTGTAAGAACTTATAAGTGCCATTAAACTATGTTGGGATTTTTGGAAAAATAAAAAACGGTTTCCGCGCTAACAAAGTCGCTGGTGCCTACATTGTATATTGGTCCTCAAATTTCACCTAATATAACACCGAAAACCGGATACAGAATTTTTTATTAACCTCTTTCTTATTGTTCTTATAGTTAGGTTGTAAGTTTCATTCAAATCTGTTACAAATAACCAGTAACATCCGATATGGAAACGAAACAGACTTTTGGATTAAATATCGTCATTATTCTGTCAGCAATTCCTTAAAAACGGTGGTTTGGCCTTGTACTGATTACAATACGAGGTCATTTAGTTAATCTAAGATTATAACTAATTTTGATCACTGATTGAGCAATAGTTTCACTTTTGAGATTATGCTGATATCAAACTGGACGGTGGATTTCAGATTGGTACTTACAAAGATTTGAATTTCGACTTTGCATTGTACCTACTAGGATATGAAAAAAACACGCCAATAGACGGCCAAGTTCTAAACCGCTCGATCGAAGTTTTCTAATGAGTTTGTATAAATACAACTGTCCAACGGTCAGGGTCCCCAGGCATGATCACCTCGCCTAAAAGAAGATCTTCCCTTTTGACGATGAAAGAGTGTTCCACCTCCATAAAATATGTTACTCAATTTTACAACTGCGTTCTTATCAACCGTGCATAAGAGGCTTCAAATTAAATTAGGATTGCTCATACTAGGAAAACCATTAAGGCGTGCGCAAAACTATTTCTAAACTGCACTGCACCTTAGCCCACGCTGTGGAGTTATACGAACAAATATCGACATTGCTACACTATAAATAAATACTATATTCACGTCACATAAAAAGGCTGTTCAACCGAGATGGTTTGGTCATCATCAGTGCTCAATGAGCCTTCGTGTGAAACGGACGTGTCCGCTCGTTAAACAGTAACAAAGTTTTCCGTGTATTAAAGTTTTTGTGTCTGTGATAGTGAGTGATTCTTCCTTCGGAAGGAATTCGACGTTTTCCACGCTGGATTTCCAATTTGATGGTATTATAAACTGCTTCCGTTATGTTCTTTTGGTCATTTGTTATGTATGATACCGACCGCCGATATTTATTTATTTTACTCACTTCAATACAGAGTAAAAACGTGATTCAAGGTGTGTTCGCAGCCAGTTACTTTTATAAAAAATAAATGAGTCAAGCCATTAGTTTTCTACAACGGGTGGTATTTTAAGAAATATGTTATGACTAGCTCATGCCCGCGGGTCCGCCCGAGCATAGTTTAGCTTATGTCCCAAAGAATTTCGTGTTTTTCAGGAATGAAAGTAGACAATGTCGTACCTCAAGACGTAAAATATCATGAATATCGTTTCATCGGTTTTGCCGTGAATAAGTAACAGACAAACAAGAGTTTCTTTTGCATTTATAGATAAGAGTGTATTATACAGCCTTTGTCGTTATGCTACTTCCTCATGTGCGAGGACAGACCCTTAGATCATCAGTGGGGTGTTACTCCTTCAAGCTGAGTACATTGTTAAAGATTTTCTCTTTCTTTCTATACGAGCAGTGATAGCCTTACGGTTAAAGAGCCTGCTTCACATGATGATAATCAGTTAGGTTCGGGTTCGAATCCTGGCATGTACCAATGAGTTTAACCCGCAGAATTAATTCTGAGACTTGTGTAAAAGACCCGGCCCGGTGATAGGCTCACCTATCACGTTTAGGAGTCCAAAGAATATCTCGTGGAAAGTGGATATATCCAGAAATGGAATACCTCTGCCTACCCCCTCGGGGATATAAGGCTAGAGATTTTTTTTTATTTTTTTTTCATAGAAACAGTACGGATACGCGTCATTCTAAGGCACCTAGGCGGCTTTCTCTTAGTGGATACCTCTACCTACATGCTGTAGACCATAAATGTATATTATTTAGTTTCCTTTATGTAAATAATATGTAATAATGATACTGAAATAAAACAAAGACTTGTTGAAAGGTTTATCAGGGCTGCCATTATGTATGACTTTATGATTGTTTACAATGCATCTGAATTAAATGCTCCGACGAAGTATCTTTATCGTGGAGGCGGCTGATTGTCAACAAAGTCGTTCGCGCAATGCAATTGTACTAGCATTTTCCCGTATAACCCTTTCTTATGGTTCCCTAACGTCATTTAACGAAACTTTGTGCAAAGTTACATACTTTTGACCCAGCGGTTTTGGCTGTGCGTTGATCGGTCAGCCAGTTTTATTTATATATGTAGACTCATAACCGGTCAAAACCACTTTCGAGTGCAAAAAACATTTAAGTTAAAAGTAGTTTTGACTAAAGGCATCGATCAAAACCAATTTAGACTGTTTTTTGCAAATTTTCTAATCAGTTTTGCAAAAACTCTAACCTAACCTAACCTACCACTTGAATTTTGCATTCAAAAGTGGTTTCGACTGAAGGTATCGTTCAAAACCTCTTTTGACTGTTTTTTTGCGGTCAAAAGTGGTTTGACCGGTTATGTTATGAGTTTTGACTGTGACTTATATATCTTGCGCCTGCGCGCGTCTGCTTGACCGTTTATTAATTAATACACCGGAATAACATTACCCTTTATCCGGGGCAGTCGAGTAAAAATAGCACAATTTCAAATGGAAAGGAACCAGCCAACTGTACCTATAATCACACCATCAGTCTCGATAATCCATTAACCGAATGGGTCTAAATTAATAAAATATCGCAGCACGCGCACCGCGTCGAAGTTTAACGACCCATATCTTGATAGCCGAAGTGGAGTAGCCGACGGTTTACTTATTTTTTTTAACATATAGATAACGCCAGATATTCATGTACTTGGACAATGCTAAAACTGTCAGTGTCGTATAATTATTTAACGTAAGTTGTTGACGGACATTATGGGAAATTGGCATTTTAGGAAACGGACATTATGGGAAACAGTTGTTTTAGGAAACGGTCGTTTTGGGAAATGGTTATTTTGTGAAACGGACATTTTGGGAAAAAGTCGTTTTGAAAAGCGGTCGTTTTGAAAACGGACATTCTGGGAAACTGACATATTGGGAAGCGGTCTTTATGTACCTAAAGGTTGTCTTTTACTTCTTAAAGACCTTCTTTAGAGTTACATACCCAATTGGTGAAAAGGGAAACCTATTACTTAGCCTCCGCTGTCCGTCTGTCTGTCTGTTTGTCAGTGAACGTGAACCATATTTCATGAACCGTAATTTTGGACGAATAATTCGTCCAAGACCATAATAGTAAAATACAGAGTGTCTAATAAAATAGAGCAGTTTAAAACGGTAAGTCTACCCAAGACAAAGATTACCTTAGCTAAAAAATAAGTTTATAACTCTGAAATCAGTTCTCGTTACAAGTTTAGTTAGTATAACTATACAAGTTCGATCAGAACGTGGCAACTAGCGACGAGTCCGCTAGCGTGCAGCGCGGCCAATCGAAAACGTGGGCAGCATTTAATGGATCAACTATTAGACCATTCTGTGAATATTGATGACTACTCCTCTGCACTGACGAGGAATTACGAATGAATGTCTTGCCGAATGTCTTAGTAAATAAAATTACATAGAACTCTAAAGAGTAAAAAGGTTTTCTCACGGATACATTGTCACCAAATTAAAATGGAACACACAGGAAGCACCAGGGGGCCAATTCCACTAAATGTCAGCCATTGGCGAGCCACTGTCATCGAACTATCATTCCATTATGCTGCAACTGGCACTATGACATCTAATTTGTATTCCACTAAAATCATAGTGGCATTACAATGGAATGACTATGAACTACGTTAGGTGTTGCCTACCATATATAACTATTACTACCATGAGTGTCATTAGTTTTATTTCGGGTTTTCGGCACTAAAATTTTTAGATGATTGATTTTATTTATGGTACATGTGACATTTCGATAAGTTTTGAAGTAACTTGTGTATTTTTGTGCATAGACTCTGAAGCAGAGCTAAAATCTGAATTTCGTGTCGTGTTTAGGGCTGATGGCTAAATTGCCAATGCCTTGAAATAAGGGAAAAAAAGCAATCACTGGACAGCGCCATTCCATGGTAGGAATAGTAGAATACCAAAAGTGGTGAACAATGATAGTTGAATGACTGTGAAAACTGACAGATAACAGAATACGAAAAGTGCCAAATAACACCGTCGAGTGACCATTCCCATGTCATTGTCATCCAACTATCACCGCTGTCATTTAGCAGAATTGGCCCCCAGCTTTCAAATAAAAAAAGAATCATCAAAATCGGTTTACCCAGTCAACATAAAAAAAAACATACAGTCGAATTGATAACCTGCTATTGTTTGAAGTCGGTTGAAAAGACAAGATGAAGGAAATCGTGTAAGATATTGATAACGTTGAAAATATAAAATTTTCCTCGTCTTCGTCGATTCGACAAATCCTACGAAGGGTTATTGTAATACCAGAGACCGGATAGCAGACTTTTTCATTATCTTTTTAATATTAAACCGTTGTAAGTTTTTTATTACATTATTAATCTAAGCTACAAAAAATATTTATAATCAACTCTGTCTTCCATTTTATCTTTAAAACGCTTAAAACGGACGTTATTTTGCATTTTCGCTCAGAGAATGTAATTTATAATGTTATTGTATTGTCAGAATAGTTGTTCTTCATCTTATTGCATTTCTTACAGTGAAATATGTTGCAACCAAAGATATTATAATATAATAGGACATAGAGGGGGCATTAGGAATATTTTCATAGAAAACTTTGAAGCATGTTTAAAGCTCAAGCGTCATGTCAGTTAGTATGAACGCGAGCTGTCATTCGGTCGAAATTGTACTAGACTTCTTCCAGTTGGAATAACTTTTGGCTTCAAATTTTCCTCGTTTTGTCCCCTCTATGCCCTATCATATTTTAATCTCTTTGGTTGCAACACTTAATTAAAACAACGTCTTTCTCAGACATGGATTCTCTAATAATTATTATCCACTAGCGACCCTCCCTCGCATCAGTGTTATTATTATCAGTGTTTATCTATTAGTGTTGTCCAAGCAAATAAATGTTCTTCTATTCCATTCTCTTCTATTAAATTATGCATGTATTATATAGATATAAACCTTCCTCTTGAATCACTCCATCTCCTAAAAAACTGTTGCGTATTTTTAAAGATCTAAGTATACATAGGGACAGACAGACGGGCAGCGACTTTGTTTTATACTATGCAGTCATAGTACTAGTCATTAAAATCGATTTCAAACCAAGAAACGATAAATTGTTCACCAAAACAACAGGACTATAAATCTTCAAACTTTCAGACTATTCGAAGTTTGAAACTATTTGTGCAAGTGTCAGGAAATCGAGTCGAGTGGCAGCTTACCTCTCGTGACACTTAGATCTCCCGTTGAGACACGATTCAGTGTCGAGTGTTGCAGCTTGTTCTTAGCATCTGAAGAACACTCCACGCTTCTGGAGCGTTCGTTTCTTGCTCTTTTGAGAATTTGAGACGCTATTTTTTTGCAAATTTTGCTTTTTTTCCAGACAAAAAGACTTCTTGACATTCATTGTTGGGTTTCGTTTATTAGGACTGGATTTTTCAGTAGGAGGGATTTGTCCACTTCATTTCGTATTTCGTCTGAACATTGAGCTCTTTTTAACTGTAAATCTTTTTTTACTTTTTTCAAGTGTTGCTTTGCATTTGCTAATGATAATACTAAAGGTTTACGTAAACATTCTTAGGATCAAGTAGTGGGAATTTAAGTGGTATCTAGATATTGATATCGTGTAAGAGACATGTCATTGTTTCAAGTCTTATCTACACCCTTTACTTTGGCTATATCCTCATCCTGGAGCGTAATTGCCCACAATGTAAGGCAATTCATTGATACTCGGTAATTTGATAGTCAGTTCGGTATAGATTCCCATGTCGCAGTAACAAACGAACAATACAGTGGCGTGCATCGAATTAGTGCAGCCGTTGTGCGCGGCCAGTGGCCCGTGAAATGCATCGCTTTGTACCGTTACATCGTCGCTCTCGCTCGTTTTGTTGGCCTCCATTGTACTTCTGTAGGCTTGGTGGGCGACTATATTACAATGTAATTAGTACTACCGTGCACTTTGTCCTCATCATGCCTCTTCTTTGATTCTTATAGTCCTTTTTAGCCTATTAGCTCACTCACACACATGGTACTCGTACACCAACATGTGAATGTAGAATCGCGTTTCTTTCATACATTTTATCTATATTGTCGGAGGTGTGGTGACTGGTGACTGTACCGTGTTAATAGAGTCTAAGTCAAAATGTTTTATTCAAAATAGGAACTTACAAGTCCACTTATTGAACGTCATTTCAACTCCACTGCTTCAGCATATTATTTTTAGGCAGTAAGTACAGTCAAGAGCAAGCTAAGCTTGACAATTTGGACTTTGAATGGGCCCTGTATTCTATGGCGCTCAGTATAAATCAGAGCTCACCTTAAACTGGTAGTGTAAAGCTTGACTTGCTCTTGACTGTACTATGATGTGAGCAACCTTACATAATTTCCTAATAATTCATAATTCGTGTTGTCATGCAATTCACTGAATACAGAAAAGAAAGAGCCGAGATCGATATAATACCAGCTGTGAGGAATATAGGCCACCAATATGGCAAAGTCAAGGTTGTTTAGTTACACTTATAGTTACAGCAGTTTGGTTTTTGTTTAGTTGGAAAAATATTAATATTCAAGTAAAGTGACACGAAAAGCCGTTTCAGTCAATTGACTCTCCGGGGTTACCGTTAGTTCTACGAAAACAGGTAAAAAGCTGCCTTGTACCCACAAGTGACAAACAATTTACTTATTTGAAGAATATTATGTTTCTTCTACACTGTGAAAAGGTCCACGAATGGAATACCCCGACCCCGTCAGGGATAAGCCGTGAGCATATGGATAGATATATTTTCTAGTTTTATCGCTACTTACATATGAGTGAGTCAAATATGACGAGCGTAATCAAACTAGGACACTAAATCCAGTAGGGCTTCGCCCCCGGCGCTCCGCCTACCTGGTGACCCTGGCGAAGCCCACCAAGGAGCTAACCGCAACGTATCGTGTTATAGGATTACTGCCGCCGTCATTCACATATCGTATTAAACAGCTCAAGTGCTAGGCGGTCACGAAGGGCTGGGGATTCCGCAGCCACGCAGAAGGAAATTCTCAACTTATAAGTATTCATGATACTTCCTTGTAAGCACACCCCTAATACTTTATCCAATCGAACCGATTTAGTTACCTACTTCTACTTATCGACGTGCCGAGTCAGGGCGAATCGAGTTAGTACCTTTACAAACGCACATACTCGAGTAGGGCGGAATTAAGTTTTCGGATACAGTTCTCGAGGAGTACCGGTATTCGAGTTCTAAATGGAGTTCCTAAATCACAACCTGATAGCCAAATTTTGTATGCATGGCTATTACAAGTAACTGTGGCCGAGATGGGATGTCCGTTTTTAAAATAAATCTCTTGAAGTATACAACTCCAAAGATATACTCGAGTACTTCAATCTGAATGCGAGACCTCAATTCATGCTCTTGACTCGAGATCCAAGTCTGAGATTTTTTGTCGCATAAGAGCCAAATGTAGTATGCGTAAGATATTTGGGCGGCGATGGAAACTTAAATTAGATTTGGAATTTGAAGTATGTATTGCATTGCATGTTTATCATGGATACTAACTCAGATATCTCCAGTCTGGGAGTTTGGACTTTAATCCAAGTGTTTTGCATACGTTTGACTTTGTACCTTGTTTCACTGTCATTGGTTAAATCTTGGACATAGGCCTCTCCATTACGGAAAAAATACTTCCTGACTGTATACATGGTATAGTGTGTCATGCATGACCTTAACGGCATTGCGCCTGACAATTCCGAAATTGTTTAAACTTGGTGATATTTTACTTCTATTGCGTCTTTTGCGTGTCGTAAATTTATTTACTTCGCCACAGCTGAAAAGTAGCCGTATTCATACATTATTTATTTAATTTCATATTCACATTAGCGATATTGATTGGTACACATACACGCTTACATCATGGTAAATAAATAATTAACGCAGGCTTTTATGTCCAATGTAAGTACACGTAGCCTGATGCCATGCTAATCGATATTATCGAGCTTTTGCTAAATACCGCGATGCCATATTTACATGACAACCACTTGACACAGTTCTGAGTCTCCGGAAATTCTCACGATACGCCGACGGTTTCACCGATTTTAAAGAAACTTGGACGCTGTTTAACTGTTTATACGATATGCCAACGACCAGGGGCCACCATGTCTTAAAACATTCTAAAAACATTATTGCTTTAGTCTTGTTTCCTTCGTACCACGGGTGACCTTGTTTTAATATAGCTTGTGTCGAATCCAATAACTTGCTTTATTTAGTCTTCTTTCGAAAAAAGGTGTGAAAGTGATGACCCTATACGAAAATGGAGCTGTATCTTCTTTTTTCTAAAGCAGGAAATTGACAATAACGAGACAATTATTCGTTCTTTTCCATCATTATGCAATTTTAAGAGGTCATGGTATGAATCTGAGTATATTTGTATTAAGTGAAAAGAAACAGTCCTGAACTATGAAACTTTTTTAAAATATGGTGTTAAAATCATTAGTGATAAACTGATCATAGTTAGCTATTGCGATATTGACAGTGATGACGATTATAGGCAATGATTGAATAGTTACTACGTAACTTTAGGTAGTATCTATTGCCGTAGGATCTGTTATTGCGTTTATGTCACCTTCATTTAACGCGATTGCAGTATCAAGAAGATAAAGGATAATAACTAAACAATAGGCAGTAAATATTAGAAGGTAAAGTAATCATTTGATGCTTTAAACTGCAAATTCAAGAGCGTATATTCCAACCGGGTTGTGGTCACAGGTGAAATTTTAGTTTCGACTGACGTCATTACTAAACACATCAAAACCTCGCTCGTACTCATTGGTATACAAAAACAGTTTTTTGTCGCGAATATGGTAGACAAACGGCTACAAAATCAGCCCCCTGATGAACATTCATTGGATATGACATGTCCATCCAATATCTGTAGTGCTATTTCACTTTTTTCTATATTAAATCTACGAGACAGTTATATTAACAGTTATTTACTGAGAAATTGAATCGAATGAACGAATAAAGAAAAGAACGAATAAAGAGAAGAAAGTCATTGTTCAGTCTTATATATAATTTGTAAAAATCATCACTTAATTGGATATCATAAGTAAAAAATCTTGACTTATGATATCCAAATCAAGAATACTATTGACTCCTTCCTGTTGAAACAACACAACACAACGCTAAATGATTTACTTGGCACTACATAGTAGAAACGTGACTTGTATGGTTTAATAGCGATCACTTGTATGGTTCGACTTATGATTCGGTCCAATGACAAACATTGGGATTTTGTTATCATTTAGAGTTTGGCTTTCAAGAAAAGCATCGAATTTAGAATTTACCTACTCAATAATTTCGGACTTTAAAGGTACGTATTTAGACTACCTGCCGCTAATCCTGTATGCTTGTTCAATACTTTAGACCTCAAAAATTTCTTGTACACTTTCGTAGTAAGTTAGTTTTCGATGGCTTCGTTACCATCGCATTTGCGTGATAGCGCCGATGCCCTCGTTTCAAATACATACTAACAAATTACGAAGTAACATTTTGGTAGGTAGATGTTTTGGAGGAGGTGCTGTCATTATGGTAGATGTTTTGGAGAAAGACTGCTGTGCTTTGGTTGGTGCCCAGACGTACGTTAGTAGTATTTTTATTTACGCATTTTCTCCTTGGACATGCTGAACTATGTGCGTTGGCGTAGCGAAATAAAACAGAATTTCTTGATTTAAATCTACTATATGATAAAAGCTTAATCCGTTTCTGAGATATTCGTCAAACCACTTTCCAGATAAATGAAACTTGAAGTACAAAATATGCAAGATGACGCTGCGAGACCGTTTCAATAGCTGTTTGCTAGAGTTCTTAAAAGTTTAAGCGCATACGCACATTATGTTGCTAAATTGCTTGACAAAGACTACCCTAGATGTCACTTTAAGCCTCGACTAACCGAAACGGATCTTTAAAGACTTCAGGAGTATCAAGGCCAGGCATAAAAGTTTGTTTAACTGTATGAATTCATAGTTAGCTATTCTGTACTTTTTAATGATCAACTGTGTGTGCACCTAGTTTTCGAAGGGCAAGCTGAGCTGCGCATGCACACGTTCCACGGTAATTGCCTTTGTTGTATCACTCGGTCGTACACAGAACAATGTCGTTATGGTTATTGTTATTTACAGTTATTTCTCCTTTATGCTAAGTATTTACGACTATCAACTCCTCTAATGAACTGTTCAATTAATGACATTATCATCAAAATGAAGGCTACCAGCTAAGTTTGGCATAATGCAATAATGAAATCACTTCTGTCTGCAACTTTACTGGGCTGAGTGGGAAGAAAGTTGAAGTGTGGCATAGTTTTTGTGCAACTCATAAACGCAGTTTGCAGGCCTGCTATCTCTAGCTGTTGTCCATGACTGTTCGCCTGCGTAGTTGCATCTGTCATTAATTACCGCTAGAGTCTGTTGTGCACACAATCAACGCGTAATGCAACTTTTAATGCGAAAACTACCTGCTTCCCTTTTACGGTAAATCTGCCACACCGATATAAAACCAAGAAACAATTGGCAGGGATATTTGACATGAAAATAGGCTACATTATCACGAAACTACCTAGAGCGGTGATAGACCCGTGCTTGCACCAATATATTTTTTTAAAACTTCCTTACATATTTATCACGGATGGTGAAGGAAAACAAATCGTGAAGAAATCCTCAACTCTTAGATTCTTCGTGTAACAGCAACCAAGTCCGGCGATGGGTGACCACCTGTCACGTTTAGAGATCCAAAAATATACGAGTGAGCATATGTTTATCTTTTGTCATGAGTTAAAAGATAGTGTTAAAAGATTTAGAATTCGTCCTTGAGGATAGTAGTCGTAGTTTTACGAAGTTTTAATAATAATATGACACATCTATGACCTACCATCTATAACATTGTGTCCTTTTTCCTTAGACTTTCGACACCGCTGTTTGATCTTTACAGTTCCTATCAGTGGCTTAGCAAAGTTAATATTTTTCTGGCCTTGTGTATTTATACTTGGAACAGTGACGGCATGGCTTGTTTACTTTTGTGCTGTTTTACGCTAAGCGTCTCGTAGATTCATCCAGTTAGGGTTGCCACGAGATAAAAATCTTGAAAACTCTTAACAAATCCGCTATTTAAAAGAGGAATTTTGAAATACGAGGGCTTTATTAAATAGAATAGAATATACGTTTATTTCTTCAACTGTAGATATAAGAATACAGACAGGTTAATTGACAAGGTGCCATAATTTTGCCTATTTTGGTCGTGCTGTTAAAATTTTTATAAATATATACGTGAAAATAATATATGCATTACGCAAAATAGGCGCTACAAGAGTGGTCGAGTTGCGGAAACAAGCCCGCGTTACCATACCATACCATCTGTGAAAGTAGTGTTTCTTTATTAATTCAACGATTTTCACATTACGGTGAGAAATGAATCCTGTTATTAGCTGATTTATTTCTCGTGTTTTAGTCCTTTATAAAATAACCTAATTAAAATCTCCTCTTTAATGATATTCTCCTTCCTATTTTTTTTTTTTCAAAAAACGTGAACTCTCTTCGCGTTATAATAATTTCTTGTTCTCTAAAATTTTGAGAAAAGTTTTGTTTGCTCCATTCCAAAAAAGAATAATATTTATACGAAATACGTTAAGTAGGTACCTATATACAGTTTACTGGCAGGAGTAAAAACAAAAAATATTTTTTTCAAATAATGAGTCGATTCTCTTTTGGAGTCGTGGACACTCCTAACTTATTATATCATTCGCATTGAACTACTGTTTGTATTATTTAGTTCTTTTAGTCGTGACTCACGGTTTGGTTTTACAATACGTTAACCTCTCGTTCCGCGGCGTTGCTCGCAGTTTTTTTGTGTGTTGATTGAGCCCCTGTTACACATCGTGAAGTTTGATCCAAGATATAAGCTACTGGATGAAATCGGCGAGTACTTACTCGTAATAGTAGAAGTTCCGAAACGTATTTTTTTAGTTTTAAACTGTTACTATGTCTTTATGAATAAAATAACGGCGTATCTTTTTTATTTGGAAACAGACTATACACATATCAAAGCGAAATACCATTATATCGCCCACTCCCTGATTAATCACGAAATCTCACAAAGTATAAACGCTACAAACTTGAAATTTAAGTAGTAGGTTCCTTATACGATGTAGACATCCACTAACAAAGGATTTTCGTAATTCCCACGGGAATGGAACAAAACTGGATGCGCGCTGGCAAGCCGTTGGGCGCTTCGATTGTTTTTATGTAAACTTAAAAGTCTACTCATCATCAAGCCACTAAACTACATACTTACCTGTACCATAGCAACAAAGAAAATGAAACAGCCACATAAATTAAATAAATGGCAGTAGTTATAAACCTTATTGTCCATTCGCTAACTCAAGGCCTAATATTATCGCTCCGTAGATTTAGTTCTCAATAACAGTCAAAGTGACATCTATACACTTAGTTTTATGAGTTTTTTGTACTGTATTGGTTACGAAACTGACTCACATAATACAATAGTCCTTGTTGTACACCAAAGACAATACAAGATTTAAAAATTAAGTTAAGCACGACGGGTGGTCTTATCGCTTTAAGCGATCTCTTTCAGACAACTTTGGAATAAAACTGTAAGATAAGAACTGGGATACATGGAGCACTATAAAAATACGTAATAGTTATTGAATATATTAAATAATAAATACATTTTTCGTAATACTTTTTATTTGAGCATGACGCGTTGTCAGATGGCGAGTAAAAGTTGTGATTTAAAAAATATTTACATTACTAAAGACAAGAGTTACAGCTTTGAACTAGATGTTTTGATGCTATACAACGCTTGACTTAAATACTAATGAACATAACGATAACAATTAAAATGGTAGATCATTAGGTAGAAGTTTGTGGAAGTGTAAATAACATTATTTTTTAATTACTTCATAGGAAGTAAAAGATTCTATTGTCGTCGAGAAGTTAAAAAACGTTGATGTCAGCAGCAAACGTAGTTGTTGTACAGGTTTCAGGAATGGATTTATACACCGAATATCATTTGGACTTCCCATATTGGTCTTGTAGCTGAATCGTAGACGATGAGGTTGTTGCAGACGCTTCTTCTGGCAGCATAGACCTTGCAATTTTCGAGAGTCCATGGAAATTTATTGTTCTCTATTAGGATTTGTGGCTCAGTATTTATGCTCTGGGAGGATTGTAGTATGGTAAGAGGAATAGGGATGTAGGATTGAAATTGAATATATGTTATACATAGAGTTAGAGGTTCAATTTGGACAAGTGGGAATTCTGAAATATAAACTAAACGATTGGAGTAAACATATGCCGATAAGGTACAAGAATCCAATGTTGCTGGGATATTATTTAATGTGACAGAAGATACTAAACGTCTATTAGATCTGTCTATCGCAGTAAGAAAGTAGGAGTTCTTTGTATAATTTTGGAAGTGATATAATAGAAGGATGAATAGTGTTTGATTTAGCAAATGAGATACACATTAAACAATGACTGATTTCGCTATCTAGGCTTGTGACTAATTTTAATATTTATAATGATATATCACAGATGTCTTCGCTAACTTTCGGTACAATTGAGATAGGTAGTTATTTATTCTTTTAATATTTTCGTTAATGATTTCTTCATCGAAAGATATTTTAAAGATAGTGTCATTGAAGTTTTTGATGGTAGACGATGTTGTTTGAAGTTGTTTTTGCTTTAAGGATGATAAATCGAGTTCACTCTCTTCGAGTGAATCGATGCATTCGTCGTACCTCTCACAATCTTTCGCATAGAATTGTTAGGGGGCGAGAAAAATTTTTGAATAAGGAATGTTTTTAGATCGGACCACGACTCGAATTGCCTGACATGGACATCTAATGAACTTGGTCCTATTATTTTATTTAAAGCATAGACCAATAATATCTGATTCTGAGTGACGCTGACGCAATGAAACGCGAAATCACACGATCGAATGAATCGATATATTTCAGCTGGCTGTGATGTATCGAAATCGGGAATGAGTTGAAATAATATTTCTATATCAAGTTCGGTATTTTGTTCGATACCTTGTGTTTTCGCATAGTTTTTGAAGTATGAACGAATTCGGTATATTTATATATACATATATTTAATATGGAATAGGAATTAGAGATTTCAATAAGGAGTTAGATAAGGATTTAGAGCACAGAAGTTCAGCCACTCACCACGGTAAAGCGGAGAACAGGAGATGATGAGAGGATGTTTCGATAAAGCGTTCTGCTTCAGCTACCGCACGTCGTCTGCTCTGGGTGATGTTGTCCCTTGAATGGAAACGAAGTACGCTTGTTTCGTCTTGACACACACACGTGTTCTCCTACTGACTGCGCCGAAATTGTAAAACGGCGAATAAAACTTTTGTTTGAATTGAATTACTAAAGACGAGAGTTACAGCTTTGAGGTTTGGAACTAGAATAGGTGTGATGCTATACAACGCTTCGCTTAAATACTAAGGTACTTAATGGCGAAGTTTGTGAGAAGTGTAAATAACATGATTTGTTAATTAGTTAAAGGAAGTAAAAGTTTAAACATAACGTTTATCATTATTTAACTTATCTAATGGCAATGTTTAATATTTAGCATATTAGTAAACTAGCGACCCGCCCCGGCTCCGCACGGGTGCAATGCTGATACTGAAACCTTCCTCTTAAATCACTATATCTATTAAAAAAAACGCATCAAAATCCGTTGCGCAGTTTTCAAGATTTAAGCATACATAGGGATATAGTGATATAGGGACAGAGAAAGCGACTTAGTTTTATACTATGTAGTGACAAATACTTCTATGGTTTGAAGCAATACATTGAAATGATATAGAGATATGTAGAAAATGTAAATATGTACCTACAACTACGTATGCATAAATAACTGTCTATTTCAAAATGGCAGATTGAATAATTACAATCTCGCGTCCATGTACCTACCACAAATCATTGAATGACAGCTCTTTATTTCGCAAACATTAATCAGACTAATTAAAATTTCTTTTCAACCGACTTTTTTGATTTCGATTTTTTTTTTGTTGCCTCAGAACTTTTGACTGGGTGAACCGATAAAGACGATTGTTTTTTTATTTGAAAGCTGGTGCTTCCCATGTGGTCCCATTTTAATTTGGTCCAGTTCTGACAATAGCATCCATGCGAAAACCGTATAATAGTCCAGTAAAATTATACATTACCGCATGCGTCAAATCCGGTAGTTCTGATTTTTTGCAGACTTGTTTATGATGTTGTCCTAATGTATAATCCAAGTTTGTGACCTCGAGCGCCGAACGCAACTTTGTCAAAAATCGAAAAAACCTATGTTACTCAGGGATATTCTAACTTTCCATTGGTAAAAGAATTTTTTAAATCAGCCAAGTAGTTTTTGAGTTTATTAGTTACCAACACCGTTAGTGCTATAATATAATAGCGGTTCGGCGCGGTTTCACCCGTGTAGTTTTCGTTCCCGTGGGAATACGGGAATAAAATGTAGCCTATGTTACTCAGGGATATTCTAACTTTCCATCTGTGAAAGAATTTTTTAAATCGATGCAGTACTTTTTGAGTTTATTCGTAACAAACGTACAAACATTCTAATCTTTCCTATTTATAATATTAGTATAGATTAGTGTAGATACCTATGTGATAAAAGACAAAAATAAACTTAGCGGCTGCACGGATTTAGATGAAATTTGGTAGGTAGATAGATCAGGACCCGAATTAACATATAGGCTACTTTTTATCCCTAAATAACGCGAACGAAGTAGCAGGCAACATTTTAAAACGACAGAAATGCAAAAAATTGCAAAGTTCGAAAAAAATATATAAACTTTGAAAGGCTAAATCTCAGAAACTATTGGGTCTACAGAGACAATTCTACACACACCGGCACAATTAGCGGAACAGAAAAAAAAGGGAGTATTTACGCATTTTTGCGTGTTACTGGCCGGCTAAACAAGCTTTTTTTAAATTTGGGTTTTAATTTAAAAATGGAATACTAAGCGACTGCCCTTTTTTTCATTCTTTTGTTTTAATTTTCATTGATTCATTTTTTCCACCGCTTGTCCGTTTTTAGAAGGTTCGTGAATTCCATTTGAAAAGCTTTGAATTGCAGTTTTTGAGGCTTTTGAGTTTTTTCGCATATTGATAATTTACGAGCATCTAATTATGCCTGATTTAACGCCATCAGAAATCATTAGGGCAGATCAAATGAGGAGAAATGGTCAAACCTACAGATCGATTGCCAGAAGCCTTCGTCGATCGTTATCAACGATTTATCGTAGCATCCAACGATACAGATTGACGAATGCTCTAGTGAGAAGGAGAGGACAAGGCCGGAAAAGGTGTACTTCAAGGAGGGATGACCGTTTTCTCCAACTTCAAGTCCGACGGAACACAAGACTAACGGCGGTGCAGGCTCGAAATTTACTGGAAGAGGTACGAGCAGTAAGGATGAGTGAGCGGACAGTTCGTAGAAGATTCGAAGAAGTGGGTATAGGCTCGTATGTGCCCGCCAAAGCCCCAAAACTTGAGAGACATCATCGCACAAACCGTCTACACTTTGGTCGTGAACATCGTGATTGGGACTTCGACGACTGGGGACAGGTTCTTTTTACTGATGAATGCAGAGTTATGTTAAATCAAATTGATGGAAGGCAGCGAGTATGGAGACGCAAAGGAGAACGGTATATCCAGTCTAATTTTGAAAATACAGTTGCATATGGCGGCGGTTCAATTATGGTCTGGGGAGGAATATGTTTAGGAGCTCGTACGGAGTTAGTAGTGGTCGATGGCGGGAATCTGAATGCTGATCGGTATATCAGGGAGATTTTAGAAGAACATGTTGTGCCATTTGCCCCCTTTATTGGTAACAACTTCATTCTAATGCAGGATAATGCTCGGGCTCACAGTGCTCGCACAGTACAGACATACCTAAACCATGTTGGTATAACGGTGATGGAGTGGCCAGCACGGTCCCCCGATATGAACCCTATAGAACACGTCTGGGACTTGCTAAAGAGGAGTGTAAAGTCAAGAATGCCCCCTCCCAATAATCTCAACGAGTTGCGAAACGCATTACTTGAAGAATGGCAGAGGTTGCCCCAAGAAACCATTGATAACATCATCCGCAGCATGCCCAGACGGATGGAAACCCTCATCAGAGCACGAGGAGGAAACACTCGATATTGAACAGTCATTGAAATTGTTGTTAAACTTTGGAAAATCTTGAATTTTCTGCTGTTTCTCTATAATTAAAAATCGAAGAAAAATGCATTTTGTTTAATTTAATTTTTATTTTTATAAAATTTTAAGTATGGTGTTACAAATGAATGTCAAAACATGTTAATTTAATTGTTGTTTCATTTTAAATAATATATTGTTTAAAAATTACATTCATTGTTCTAAATTCCCTCTTTTTTCTCCTTTTTTTTTCTGTTCCGCTAATTGTGCCGGTGTGTGTAGTATCATATTGTAGTTAATTTAGTCTACTTTAAAAACGTCCTAAGAAAGTTTTTTCAGAAACTAGGCCTTCAGGGTTATAATCGCCAAAATTTTAAAAAAGATCTATTTTTTCGCAGTTTTTTCGATTTTTGACAAAGTTGCGTTCGGCGCTCGAGGTCACAAACTTGGATTATACATTAGGCCAACATCATAAACAAGTCTGCAAAAAAACAGAACTACCGGATTTGACGCATACGAGCCCATACATTCAACCGACAAATTTACTGGACTATAAGTCTTAAATTTGCATTAAATATATGCGCCACAAATGGACGAATAACTCAATATCACCCCAACCGATTTCGATGATTTTTTTTTAACCGACTTCTGAAAACGCCCAACAAGGTAGATAAATAAATAAATAAATATATACACACATTCAAACATACTTATTTACAAAAATACAATGATCACTTAAACCAAGTATTAATTGGTTCCGAAACTTCTTACCTACTGACTCTTCAATAGCCTTTTCAAAACATACCTACACACATAATCCTGTAAAATATTGTATATTTGTTTGAAAGCCCTAATAGATAATCATATGTGAATTTTCAATTTCAATAATATTACACACATAGGACATACGGTTAAAAAGATATTATTTATTAGTTCCATATTCGACTCGGAATCGAAAAATCTGTCGAAAGGTTTCTGGGCTATTCACAGATGTCATATTTGACTTAAAGATTCGACAGATTTTCCGATTCCGAGTCGAATATCAAAACTCTGTGAATCCGCCTGCTGCTCTTGTTATGTTACGCGTGTCGCTATTAGAGTCAATCGGTAATTAGTGTTGCAAAGACAATGATAATCACGTTATAACTTGGATGCTGTTAAGATTACGATTTCTCATTCAATTAATATTTGTAATCGTAATTGATATTTGCGTCTATTTATTCATTGATATTTGCCGGTTCCATGTGTTCGTGTTCAAATTACATACGCCGTAGAACATTACCGCCCTGAACCAGTAGAGTATATGGCGTGCTACGAAGGATGAATATTATGTACAATTATTATTTTATGACAGCTTTAAGTGTATTATTTATGTCTCTTTGTAAATTAATATTTTCACCTTAACAATAAACGTCATACAAAGATTTTATGATTGAGTTATGAACTTCGGCCTGTAATAAGGAAAAGTCAAGGTTTTATATACATAGTATAGTTATATTAGTACTTATCTTACGGATCGGGAAATACTCAGCACACACGCGAGTCTTAAAAATTCTTTCAGCAATGGAAAGCTTACTTTTCTGGGAGTAACATGGGCTATATTTTTCCCGCGGGAACGGAATTTGAGACCAGTCCTTGTGCTAATGGGATGCGAAACAACTCCTATAGAGTCGACACAAATGCTTATTTTGTTCTACTAACTATTACGTTACTACGGGCCTCTGTTTACGTTATTTAAGATCTATTAATGTAAATATTGCCTGAAATAAAGATTTATTATTATTATTATTATTATTATTCTAATATCCCAACAGCACCCAGCGATATAGTAGTCGTATTACCACATTCTTTCGAGATCTAATAGTTGCTATTCATAGTATGTCGTAGTCACCAAGGCAATTTGAATTGGAATTGTGGTTTAAGTGAATATATACTCACTCCTTATCCTCGAGAGGGTAGGCAGAGGTATTCTATTTTAAGTATGGGTACTTAAAATAGATTTTACCAGCTTTTTTCGGACCCCTGAACGTCAGGTGGTGAGGTCATAGACATCGCTCGACCGGGATAACTAAACAAATTCTAGGGTCTGCGTTACAACCATTTAAGCGGCAGGGTCCCACGGGTTGCATTTATGTATTTATTTATTAAAGACACACAAAATAGACATTGACCAAAATGCACTACACTTGATGTCGCGTATGTGTGAAAGAGAGGGATGGAAGCGGGATGACAGCCTGGCAGGTAGGAGTAATAATATTCTGTGGCTTGGAAGGACGAAGAGTGACGGACGTGTGTGCTGCGAGGAGCCGATAACAAATACTCGAAAGTAAGAATATAAACAAGAAGTTACAGCTCCGTCCTAATCGCAGTCCTGTACAGAAGTAAATACATTATACATGCATTACAGCATAGAGTTAATTGGAGGACCGGTTAATGACATAGCCTAAATTTTATTCTGGGACTCAGACGAAGTTGCAGGCAAAGACTAGCTATTAGTACAGTACATAAACCATACAAGATTTTTAACTTAGGTACTGTTTTCTTGTAGCGTAGTATAAATAACAATAAATAAATTGTGGGACACAATTTACACACGGTTCTTCAATTCCAAAGTAGGCAGAGCTTGTACTATGAGTATACTAAGCAACTGATTGACATACTTAAATAAATATTAAACACCCAGACACGAAGCCAACAGACATGATCATGCACAAAAATGTTGGCCTAACCCGCGACCTCCGACTCAGAAGGCATGGTCACTACAAACTGAGCCAACAGGGTCGTCAGAAGTATGGTATTGATGGATAGATTCCCAGGCAAATTCTAATCCAACAGTAAATAGCTGTAAGTCCTAATCAGAGCAAATAAACAAAGTATTATTTTATCTTACTGAAGAATAAGTTTTTGTCGATTGCATTTGACGTGTGGATGCTGAAATTCAACTGTCTCTCTAGTGGCATACTCTTATGAAACACGGGTCAAGTTGGTCATTGAAACACGATAAGCAGCTATCGCGAAATATCGAAATTTTATGGCAGCATTGAACACGAGTAAAGTTGAAAATGGATAAGGAATACAGTCAGCGAGTGACATACTATTTTTGAACCGAAGATTTCAAAAATTTCCTAACGAGAGATGAGACTATATAATACTACCAGCGCCCCGCCGTTTCACCCGCTTAGTTCCCGTTCTCATGGGAATACGGGGATAAAATATAGCCTATGTGTTATTCTGATGTATAACTTTAAAACTTCAACAAAACCGTTTAGTAGTTTTTGCGTGAAAGAGGAACCAACATCCATACATCCGTACATTTTCGCGTTTATAATATTACTGGCAACGCCCCGCGGTTTCAGCCGCGTATTTCCCGTTCCCGTGGGAATACGGGATAAAATATAGCCCATGTGTTATTCTGATGTATAAGCTATGTAACTGTAAAGTTTCATCGAAATCCGTTCGGTAGTTTTTGCGTGAAAGAGGAACAAACATCCATCCCGACATCCATGCCAACTTTCGCGTTTTAGTAGGATAGTAGGATGAGAGAATATACTAATTAGAGACGGGACATTGCGGTCTGTCGTAATCTGTTTCTTCTTACCTATAGGTAAGAATTTTTGCTATTCAAATCCAGATGCTATTGACGCTTGGGTAATGTTTTTCATAATTATGTAAGTATGTCAGTAAGAGAGAATATTTCTTTGTAACATCCTGAAGTCGAATAAGTTTAACGGATTTTGAAGAGCGTGGATGTTTTCGATTAATTAGATTCGTCTTCTTGTCATGAGTGTCACAGGAATACACGACTGCTCTAGAAGGAGAGTCAGGTTTCTTGGCGCTTAAATCCTACTAGTCCTACTAATATTATAAATGCGAATATTTGTATTTATGGATGGATGTATGGATGTTTGTTCCTCTTTCACGCAAAAACTACTGAACGGATTTTCATGAAACTTGACAGTTATATAGCTTATACATCAGAATAACACATAGGCTATATTTTATCCCCGTATTCCCACGGGAACGCGAACTACGCGGGTGAAACCGCGGGGCGCTGCTAGTAATAATATATTATTCAATAGCACTTCTATAATAATCTATCTTCAAAACTCCTTGTTAGAGGACTTATAAGTCAAGCTACAAATATACAATCTTTGGTTAGAGAGAGAAGCGGTGTTTCCGTGTCTACCGGTCTCTTTCTCTCCCGATTGGGGTAAATTGGGACGTGACCTAAGTGCCTACACTTAGCTCGGTAACTTAGACTTACCATGTACGGGGTCATGAAATATGCAGCACCACTCTCGTCATATTTTAGTAAAGGAATGCCCTAGGTACTATGCGATCTTGCTTGTAAAAAGTTAATGAAACGAACCGTTGGCATAAGGCAACGCTAAAGTTGCTTCTGCTCCGTCACACAGTTCTTTCTATATATTTTCTTTGTAAATCAGTCAAGTATGTGTCGACCCTAGGTAGGGATAAAATAATGCACACTTATTTTATCAACATACAAAAATTACAGTTTTAATGAATAGAAACGAATATCTCATTATTATTTAAAATTATAGAGGTATTAAGTCCTGTCTAAAGATATCCCTTACTCTTATTTGCAATGGGTTTTGTTTTTTCGTCCCCGGCCGGTTACATAGTACCATTTTTTTTGCTATTTCTTTGCATCTATGCATAGCGGTTTACAAAACACATTTGCGTCCATAAGGTCCTATTTTATCAGAATGACCGGAGAATCAAAATGTCCAGTTGTACAAAATGACCTGGACATTTTGTAGAACTGGACATTTTGATATTCCGGTTGATAAATAAATAAAAATAAATAATCTCACTTTCATCCCCGAGTAGGTATTCCATTTCTGGATATACCCACTTTTCACGAGATATTCTTTAGATATTCTGATACATAGGGCCTTATGGACCGAAAGGCATAAAACACTTAGGCATAGGCACTTTTAAGCAACATAGCTTGCTCGAACGAATTGCTTGAATTAAAGTTTTCGTACATGTGTGCGTACCTACCTCATAATTTACATGTGTATTATGCACTGCAGCAACTGTAAGTGACTTAAATTCAAATCATTTTTCATGTCCGGCGTAAGGCAGAATGCCTTGAACGATTAATATTAAATTTATAGCACACATATCAACTTTATAACACACGTATCAAATCGGAACCGGAGCGTATCACCGCCTGGTATCTTGCTAGAGTTTGCCTTTGCGTTGCTGATTAATGTGCGTTGTAGTAGGAAACTAGCGGGTGCCGTTCCCGTAGGAATTTCCAAAAATCATAGTGGTTGCCTACGACACCTACTTACCATATTTCAAATAGCGGGTGCCCAGTGAGTTTATTCCCGTTCCCGTGGGAATTTCAAAATATCCCTTCATAACGGTTGGCTAGTGGCTACGACATATAAGACACCTACATACCTACCATATTTCAAGTTTGTATTAGCTGTTATCGTTTCGGAGTAGTACGTATTTCTCTGTTTACCCAGTTTTTTATTTTTCCCGCTGGAAAAAGTACTATAGATGTTGACCCTCCACACCCAATTTAATTAAAAATCCGTCCAGTAGTTTTTGCGTGATGCGTGCACAACCAGATAGACAGAAAAAAAAAATGTGTTTTGATATATGTACATCTATAACTATCTACACCACCTCTAAAATGTTCACAAAATATTTTTCATGTACAGACACGGCCTCGTTAGAGTTTTATTATATGTATAGATTTCATACAAAGAATACTAAACGGCTTGCGTCGCGTTGGTATGTGTGCGACAACCTTAATACTGAACGAGAATGTGCATCTGAGTTCGCTGGTTGCTATAGAAACCGGACTCGTAACATAACTTTCCTCATTCTTGGTGCCTAACAGGTTCTCAGGTCTCGCGTTGTGGGCTGTATTTATTATTCGGCTAAGATAAAACTTTTGTATAGCGAGCCATTTTGTTTTGTTTAAAAAACTAATCTGTTTTAAAAATCTTATTAAAATTGATTTTGTTTGTTAATAATACAATACAATAACTCTTTATTGTACACCAAAAACAACACAATATGGATAACTAAAGGACAATGGGCGGTCTTACCCCTTTTGGCGATCTCTTCCAGACAACCTTAAGATGGATGAAACTGAGAGATTAGAACTAGGGTAGACGGTAATAATAATAACAATTCTTCGTTAATAATACTATAGCCTATGTCATTCGGCTTAGCAGCTTTCTCTTAGGGACAGAATTTTCTGAATCGAATCTCATACATACATACGAACTTACCAGCAAATTTACCTATTCAATCCAAAAATATACTGTCGAAAAGTAAGTACCTATACGTATGAATGGAATACCTCTTTAGCGGTGAAAACTTCTTTAGTGAAAACTTCTTTAGCGGCGTTGAGCACTTTTGTGGGATTGGTAAAAACTGTGAAACTCGCGTCAGGTCACGTGTGCTGATCGAAAAACCGTAAGACGGTTGGAGAGTAGTGTTGTAACACCGAAATCGATAATCAAGTTTTCACTTCTGCCGGCACTCCCGGAGTGCAACCCGTGTTTTTTTTTTGCTTGATTTTGGGTAGTAAGATAAGATGTTTGGAAATAATTGTTTCATACAAAATCTGCTCACATATATTTACAAAATTTAATTATATTACTCAGCTATTAACAACCGTGAGCATATTTATTTTCATTCCTCTTTAAAAAACAATACTTTATGTCCAATTTCGTTGCGTATGAAGTCCTATTTCGTTTCGTTGTAAATTTATTATTTCTGCACACTCTGAATATTGAACGGTTGCGTGTACAAAATGTACCACGTTTTTGTCGTAAGAAAATTAGATAATCGATCTGAACTCTGCCAACGGGTACAGAATACGGACACGACAATGATGTTCTATATTAACCGAGTTAGATGATACTTTATCTGCCTGAGTAATTTTCGATCAGTCTACCTACCCACATACCCGTAGTGTTATGTGTCATTGTTTATTTTTATTTCTGCTTAACCTGATGGTTGACTGGTAGATAAAGCCTTTAGGCATTAAGTTCGCCATGTGTACATTTTCTTGGTACATGAAGTTAAATAAATAAATATTGTCAAACTAAAACAATGTGTATGGCATGCCTACAATTGAGGTTATGATACCTAACATTCTTAGTAGTCTATCTACAGAGGCACGAGACAAAATAATAATAATAATAAGCAAATTAATTAAAATATGACAATATAAATGTCAGGTAATTGCCCAAGTCGCTTCAGTTGCAAACGGCTGTCTTTTTTTTGCACTAGAGTGTACAAATAGCGTAACTTAATTTTTAACCTCTCAGACCATGAATCACAGACACGATTCATTTTCAATTGTGACTCGGTTCCAATTGGAACCGGCGGTTCTAAACTGATTAGCGATACTGATTCAAAAATGTTCTTGGAAAAACGTGATACCGGCTAAAATAAGCACTACGACAAAAAAAAATACTGTTTTGTCTCGCTCTTTTTTATTCGAATACGAGACAAATGCACGAGATTAGCATCGTTTAAATTTTGACGTTCATGTTAGCTGCCGTATTTGCCATTTATACAACACGTCCTCTATAGTTTTGTCTAACCAAATTTCTTAAATAAAGATCTCAATAATAGTACGGTTTCCATAGGTAACCCTAAATTCAGTTATACTAAATCATGTTTCGGAAAAATTTAACACATTTAAAAAATAGCAGAAATCGATTAAGTACTCGATACTGAACAAACTAATTTCAGGAATTGCGTTTATTCTGCTACATATTGTATATCAAAATATGTAAGAGAATAAGGTGTCTACTTATAAAATGTCATTGAGACCCGACTTGTTTCTTTATTCTATACCCAGAGGGGATCGTAGCACGCGACGCACGATGCCGCCGTATCTGTTTTTGGCAATTTCGGTGCTATATATTGAAAGCATCGTTGCTTTGACAAGGTCACTGAAGGTTGTACGTAGTACGTACGTACCAAGAAAAGAGTTTGTACCGAGTGTTATGATTTTATATCGACAGTTGATAAGATATAGTATACATATACACTTGACTAGATATGTTTAACATTCATGGTGTAACAAGTTGTCAATCCAATCCAGTTTCATTCTCATTGTCATTCGTGTAGCCTTATTACATTTTGAAATATCTTTTATTTATTGCAGAAAAACTGGGCCCGGTTAAAAACGTTCGATACTCTGTAATACATTCAGCATGAATGAATACTTTAAAGACCCGTTTGCACGATAACGGCGCGTCCCGGGGGACTCTAGTTACATAACATTTATTTTAAAATCTTTTCATTAGTAGTAGACTGTGCTTAAAATATTTAAAAATAAGTTCTATGTAATTAGAATAGAACCAAAGAGATTAAAATATAATAAGGCATAGAGGAGACAAAACGAGGAAAATTTGATGCCCAAAAGTTATTAGAAGTAGAATAAATCTAGTACGATTTCGACCAAATGACAATTCACGTTCATACTAACCGACATGACGCTTGAGCTTCAAAGTTTTGTATGAAAATATTCCCAATGCCCCCTCTATGTCCTATTGTATTGTAATCTCTTTGAATAGAACCCAAATTTCAATAACCTGGAAGAAAACGGGCTGAAGTCGCGCGAATTGAAAACGCGTCCGTCTTTATGCGCTCTAAAAGCGCGCTCGGACCGACTCTACACGGAGCGTCCGTGTCCGATCTTGTAAATAATGGACCTGAGTGTACTTGGATGCCGACAGCCAATCAGTAGATCAGACGGTGTTTCATTGACTCGTACGAGCGCTTTCCGAGAGCCTTAAATTATGTATTTAGTCTATGTCTATGTCATTTGTAAGAATGTTAAACGACGGCCATGTTTTATTTATTGTTATAAAAATATCCATGAAAACCTGTCAACTAACTTATCTCATAATAAACTAGTCTAGCGTGTAATAAAGCTTTTATAGCTCGTAAAAACGAAACTTCAATATTTACCCTCCCAAAACTGGATGTTCGCTACTAAGGGTTAACATACTGTTTGTTTTAATGTTAACCGGTTATAACCTGAAGTTGCCGACGGTCGGCGACCGTTCATTCTTCATTACGCATGCTAATGTAAAGTCACCTTGCATACCAGTGGCGTAGCTTAACCTAGACGGGCCCTGTATCTATAGTATGGTGTGCCTTCGCCAAAGTCTATAAGCGAAAGATTTTTCACAAGATTTATTCGCTCAGGTTAGTACAAGCTAATCTTTATACAATAGCTGATAATGCAGCTTTCCATTGGTGAATGAATTTTTATAATCAACTCAGTAGTGTCGGCGTGCAAATTCACTTTCATATATTAATATTATAAAGAGGAAAGATTTGTATTTTTGTACGTTTGTTACGAATAAACTCAAAAACGAATGAATCGATTTTAAAAATTCTTTCAACAATAAAAAGCTAGTAGATCCCTTAGTAACACAGGCTACATTTTATTCCCCTATTTCCACGGGAACGGGAACTACGGGTGCCACCGAGCAGAACCGCTATTTATAATAATATAGTTCGGAATTTTTGTTTACACACGTCGGGGCCCTGTGATTCCGGGGCCCTATATCATTGATACGGGGCGATAGCTACACGCCCCTGTTGCACATATAAGCTAGTCATAAGCCAGGTTTATAGCGAAATGGTGGGATTTATGTATATTGTATTCCGTTGACAAGTTTGTCTTCATAAACTTACTCCGCTCGCTCAGCGATCTGTTACAGGGTGTCTGCTTTCTTGATAACATAGAACTTTAAAGAGTAAAAAACCGACTTCAAAGAATAATACTAAAAAATACAGTCTAATTGAGAACATCGTCAAAAAACTTTGAGTATTAAACCAACCGGAGACGCCACTGACATGCGTTCCCCTCTGCCAAAAAAAGTGTCGGTCAACGCGCACCCATGTTATATATAACTAGTTTTTTTGAGTTCATGGAGTGCTCGGATTGGTGAATAATATTGGTGTGCATCTAGTTCAAGCTAGTGTTTAATTGTTTTTGTCAAAAAATGCGTTTGTTTTAACATTATTTGTGTGCGTTTCCTCGTCCCCCGCGCAGAAATTGGCGGACTTTTTTGCAAAGAAACTAATGCGCGTGACGTCTCCTGTTGGTTTAATACTCAAAGTCAAAAAAGAATAATCGAAATCGGTTGGATATTCAGTTATTCGTCCATTTGTCGCCCTCAATCTTAATGCAAATTTAAGACTTATATGGTTTTCTCAAGGATGCCATTGTCAGATCTGGACCAAATTAAAAAAGTTGGAGAAATCGGAGAGGTCACCCGAGACTTAGCCTTCAGGCTTTGTAAAATGTAAACGAATAGAAAACAAATGTATAGAACTGACATAAGCGTTCGACTTGTGTTGTGAAGCTCGCGGTATGATAGCGCGACCAAGTCACATAGTCTCAACATTCTAACTAATATAGTTTCTTGCTGGTGCTTTTCGAAGTACTTACTGCATTTGGAACCGGCAACTCGTCGGTGGAGATGGGCTTCTGTTTACATTTAGCCAATCTTCATGGACGAGTTTAGAGTGCCTTGTTATTAGTCTGTAGACGTTTATATAAAGCTTGGGTCCCACGGTCCGTAAAATCGCGGATGCACGCAGGCCAGCTCGCACGACGCACCGTGGGACCGGCCTCGTCCGTGATAGCACAGAACGTCTGTGGCGGTGCGCCCGTATCCATCGTGAGTCGGTAACTTCAAAGGTGCGCTCTTCTCTCTCTTTCTTTCGCTTTGCATTATGACAACATAAAAACATCTACACACACCGACACGCACCGTCGGACCGGCCCTGCCTGTGGTGCGTCGCCGTCCGTGCTCGTCGGCTGAGTGTAGCTGATCCGTAGAATAGCGGACCGTGGGACCCCAGCTTAAGTGTACCTTTTGTACCCGCAGAAAATAAATGATTTTTGACTTTTGTCTATAAATGCGAAAGTGACATTGTTTGTTTGTTACGCTTTCAGGCCTAAACCTTGAACCGATTTTAAAAATTCTTTCACCAATGGAAATCCACATTATCAGAGAATAACATAGGCATATTAAGGGCATATATTCCCCGAGAATGGGAAATACGTGAATGACCAGATCTTCAGTAGCAGAGGTAATCATTTCAAGTGAACAAAAAGGGGCCAAATAAAAAAATATATGTGTAGGAGAGTTCGCAGAAAAAAAAATACATTTTGGACCAAAAAAAAATTATAATATAGGAGAGTTCGAAGGAATAAGAAAGTCAATCTCCGAGTCCAATATAATACTTCAAAAAAGTATTTTTAAAGCGACTTATTAGGGTCGCGACACACTTGAGGAACTTAAATTACGGCGCTGAAAGTTCGGTGAACAACATACATTGACGTTTCACTTTAAAGATAAATTGGATCTGCCTCCTGCGTCCGTAATGTATTTTGTTCACCGAAAGTTCCGCGCCGTAAGTTCCGCAGGTGTGTCACGACCCTTATATGAGCGTTGTGAAAAACGAATTCACAAATGGCGTGCCGTGCCAGCCTTTAATAAGGCATGTTGTTCCAAACTCGGGTCACGCGCATGAATATATACGTGTTTCCTACTGAGTCACCGATGCAGAGGTTATTCCCCTTCCGTCGTGAACAATGTCGTCGTAATTTTATTTATTTATTTAACTTAATGTACCAAAAAATGGACCCATGGCGAACGTTATGGTTAGAAAATGTAACGAATAAGTTATTCCGTTGCGATCCTGGATTTTGTAGCAAAATGTTTCAAACGTTACATCTATGTAAAAATTGCCCCTTGCCTTGACACCCGGTTGTATTTAAAACTTGACAGTCTAATTTTGTTTCCGATCTTAGCTGACACGCTACCGTGCCTAGATTGATAATGTCAAATGGCGTCGTTAGACAAGACGACTGTTGAATTATCAAGTGGGGAAGTATTGACCGACCCACTGCCACAAATGATGGAACTCGATGTAGTAATTACGAGCGGTGCTCTTTTTGGTACCCTACTGACATAGTAGCGTACATACATACAGCTTACGCCATTACGCCATTGTCCCACTGATAGAGATAGGTATAGACGATGGATCGCCACTTTGCTCGATCTTTGCGTACCTGCTTCTTTCGCTTCCTTCATATCCAAGCCTTTTCATGCACGCTCTTTTATTCTTCGCACTCCGGACACCAGCTTTTTGAAGGACGTCACTGATTTGATCCGTAAGTTGTGGCGTACCTATTGCATACATTACTAACTCATAATAGCCCACGCTGATGTTACGGATCCTTCCTCACTTATGAAGAAAGAATCTAAAGCGAGCACACCACGGTAGGAAGGTGGTGTAAGGCTAATGGTCACCTAAACCTGAAAGCAAGTCACTCAAGGGTAGATTTAACATGACAAAAAATTAAATATTAGTTTTATAAAATCTCAATCATCTTAACACAGACTAGTCCATGAACAAACAGGTCAAGTTTTGAACAAGTTTACAAAACATATTGTTTACAAAGTCGATGTGAGACATAGAGCTTACTCTAGTTCTTGTGGTCTTGTGACCACAGAACCCGTCTTTAAGAGTTCATCATTTGAAGAATACCTATGTAGTCATTTGGAGAATTATGTTATGTCTACGACATAGTAATAGGATTTTCTATTGTCATTGGTGGTTTTGCCCTAAGGCCCAGTAGGCCCGGGCCTAGGGCGGCCAGATATTAGTTGCACCCACTCGTGACCAAAAAAGTCAGTGATGATAACAAAAAATAAGAGTCAGAGTACTTAAATATTTTAAAGGCGCACATTATGGCGGGCTGGATCGTATAACAATAATCTACCTTAATCACTTTTACATTTTATGTAGAAAGATATAAAAGTTGGCAATAAAATAAATTCATTATGTAGTCTACATGATGGGTACTGGGAAAGGGGCCGCTGGTATTTACACATGGCCTGGGACCTAGCTCGTCCAAGACTGCAAATTCGCCACTGTCTATTGTACTGGATCGCTCGTAATCGCTGCTTCTTTATTGGCTATAGAACCAAGCAAAAATAGCAAATCAACTAACCCACAGAAGAAGCATTCATATTGAACACGAGTATGAAATCACAATGGACTGTGTGCAATGACAACGGAAGGGTGACCCATTTCATTTCGGTTCATTCATATACGTATGTCATCTAGTGTTAGAACGCGGGCAAATATTTTTTTACGTATACGTCCACTGTGTGTTGTTAGCTTGAAGCAGGTACTTCGTTTTCTCCTGAATGTTATTGTATAATTTGAATTTAGATTCTGAATTGGTATAATCGATAATATGCCAGAGCTTCGCCAAAAATAGTTTTTCTTCAATATTTGATCTTACATTGGATTGAAGAGTAAGTCATTTTTAGCAACCAATATTTGTTTTTCTAATAAATTGCTATACAGGGTGGATATTTGAGATGGGTCGGCCAGGGCAGCTACCTTAACCGTTGTAGCTAGACGAAAATGGTCTGAAGAGACTATCCACCATTTTTGAAAATATTTAGAACTGCATTTAGAGATTTTTGAAAAATGGTACAGTCAGCGAGAAAATCGTCGATTCCCACAAAAAAAATTTTTGATGCCATTCGATCCAGTTTCAGATAAGGATCAAAAGTCTCTAAGAGACTAACTGAGGTCAAGGGGGTAGAAAAGTCAGGAAACGCAAAAAACGTTTTACATACATTTAGTAAGGAATAAAACTTCAACCGAAAAAAAAGTTCAATGAAATGCTAAAATCTCTTTGTTGGTGATTCAACTTATAAATCTGAGCAGCGTTCTCCTTGGAAAACATCGCGCCAAGTTGCCAAGTGGCCAGTAACATATTCTAAAAAAAGAGATCTTAACTGACATTTAAAATTGTGGCAAATAAGAAAAGATAGTATACCATGTTTTCCAAGGAGAACGCTGCTCAGATTTATAAGTTAAATCACCACTAAAGAGATTTTAGCATTTCATTGAACTTTTTTTCCGGTTGAAGTTTTATTCCTTACTAAATGTATGTAAAACGTTTTTTGCGTTTCCTGACTTTTCTACCCCCTTGACCTCAGTTAGTCTCTTAGAGACTTTTGATCCTTATCTGAAACTGGATCGAATGGCATCAAAAAATTTTTTTGTGGGAATCGACGATTTTCTCGCTGACTGTACCATTTTTCAAAAATCATTAAATGCAGTTCTAAATATTTTCAAAAATGGTGGATAGTCTCTTCAGACCATTTTCGTCTAGCTACAACGGTTAAGGTAGCTGCCCTGGCAGACCCATCTCAAATATCCAGCCTGTATATAATAATGATAAATATGTTATTTATAACTCAACGTATTATATCTACTTACACTTCAATATTTCTAAGAATATAGAGATTACGCCAAATATAAATATTTGTATTAGTTTTCGCAACATGCACTGAGTATATATAAGTATTTGTTCTTCTCTGAGCTTCTGGTTTTCGGATCTGATCATTATGTTTTCCTTAATGTTATCCTCCGCAATTCCTGCTCAGCCAAGTTTTCCCAAAAGCAATTCAAATGAGCAAACGGCCATAAAATAGCATACGACAGCTTATCTGAACAATTGAGGCGCGAGATTATCCGGGCCATTGTTGTTCTGAGCAATGCTGTTTTATTGTCTGCGCCTTTGTTTGTTTCTGGCTTAGGCGGTGAATCGAATGAGGTCACATGCAGAGAACGTACAGTCAAGAGCACATGAAGCTTAACACTTGTAGTGCGAGTCTGACCTCCTAAGCGAAGTAATAGAACGTTACAGTCCAATGAGTCAAGCTCTTGCTCTTGACTGTACGCAAGGCGTAACAGAATCCCTCTAAGAAACAAACAACTGAAGCCTACGCTATCATCAACCCGTGATAGCCCTCTGCATGGGCCTTTCTTCATAAACATCGCAACGATACATTTAAATACTAGTATATTTGTACTAGCTGACCCGTATTGTTTTAGGCATGGATTGACACATTGTTGTCAATAGCATGCTAATAGCAGATGAGATCATGATCGCCTTGACTTGGATAAGACGTCATTCATTACGTCAGCGATGACTACGAAATCGTGCGAATTTAGCTACATTAGTTTTTTAAGAGTGAGTTTTTCAAAACTTACGTACATATTTATAACAAGTTTTTTTTTATAAATTTACACTTATTCAATTCAAAATTCATTAGCATTAAAATATTAGAATTTAAATTAACAAATGTCAAAAACTCCTAAGCTATTGTTATGCAACTCCTTGCTGAAACCGCTCAAGCTACTATTTAATCTTTATACTAGCAGTTACCCTTTCCCGTAGGAATACGGGAATAAAATGCCTATATCCTATAATGTAGATTTTCATTGGTGAAATAATTTAAAAAATCGGTGTAGCAGTTTTTCAGTTTATTCGTTACAAAAATACGAATCTTTCCTCCTCATAATATTAGTGAAGAAAAATGATATCATACTTTAGTTAAAAATATATAGGTGGCCTCAGCTGAAAATGATATTTTACCTATACTAAAAATGACACTTTTCCTTATCGAAACTGTCTCTCCTACCGCTTCATCTATAAGGGGAAATGAAACTCGATATCTGGGTGACAGTGAAATTTAAGTTACAACGTTGAAGCTATTCGCGGCGGATCTCAGAAAACTGGAGTTTCAAAGTTAAACAGGAAAAGTAACAGACGTCACTGTTGTTGGCTTGTCCTCAATAAAAACTAATAAAAGTTGTCCACAGTTGGATTGTGTTTGCAACTTGCGGAAAGAGATAGATATACGACACGATATTGGGTTGTTTTTCTTCTTGCTGCTTTAAAAACTGAGGTTTAAAAACCAATACAGACTTAATGGGGATATCGACACGTGAAATTTATGTATTCCCGTTGTCCCCACTGCCGTTTCCCTATAATGGGGACAACGGAAAGAATTTTTTTTGACATCCCGTTGTCCCCATCATGGGGATACGGCCAATGGGGACAACGGGAATACACCGAAATGTGTCGATATTAAATTTCCAGGACTACATTTTTCTGCTGTGGGGCTCAATTCACACTAATAAGCACACAGACAAAACCAAGAATCACGTTCATGCCCACAAATATTACCCCCGGGCAGGAATCGAACCCTGATCGATGACACAGGGTCACTATCAACTGATATCTGACTCAAGACGCAGGATAACTACCTTTTAAAGAAGAGTTCACGTAGTTCGATTGATCGAACCATGCGATCGAACCACGTGGCCAGAAGCAAATGACCAACCTCATTTCCTTCATACACTAGACTATTTGTTGCATCCTTGAAATTATTTCGCATGGTAGGTTATTAAAGAAATACGTGTTCAATAGCAACTATGTTAAACCAAATCTAGCCCATGAACTCAACTTAATCTTTTAATCTTTTGCTGATCCAATTTACGCGCTCATTAAATTATATTTACTTTAAGGAAAGTATATTTTGAACTGGAGTCTCTTAAAATTAAATGAAAAAATACAATGTTTTTACAGGCTTTTTCAAAACATCACAATTTATAGATAAAATTGCGGATTCCAGCGGAATTGAAATTGATGTATCAATTAAACGCAACGCCTACGTAATACCTAACCTAACAAGCATCTACTAGTCAACCATCATGTTGTCTTACTTTCACAACTATGAATGAATATTCTCTATAGAAGACATCAACGAAATGAGGTCCTAGAACATTTTTCAAATTAACATGTTCAGTTGTAGCAAACAATGATAACAATGTATTACATCTCTCACTATTATGTGACGAATTTTCATCTTAGGTATGTACCTATGTCTTGATTTTGCCAGTTAAATCTACTATCTTCGCACTGCATCGATAAAATTCACCCCCGGATACTGAAGGCACCAAGACTTTGGCGCTCCTGGCACCTCTTCAAAAATTGCGTAATAAGATTACGACCATTAAACAAAAGGCTTACTGGCAGACCAGGCCGGTCTCGTGACCCATTTCCCCGAGGTTGTCGACCGTGTGACGTCACGGCCATCCCCACCCCTTCACGTCACCCGGGGGTGTGTGCACCCCGCGCACCCGAGGTCACATGCTCCACGCATCTCGAGCCGTGCGGACGTGCCTCCTTATCGAATACCAAAATTGTAATTGAAAAATCGAAGTTAAAACGTTGTGATCTTGTCAGTGCGTCCGAATACAGGGAATGACTGTTATAGGTAAGTGTTCTTATGTAGACGCTGTTTCAAGGGCAGTTATGTAACTCGTATTTTCTCTTCAGTGTTATGTAAGGGAAAATATTGGTATAACCTTCAGACTGAACATTAGGAAATAAACAATTGCTCGCAAAGGAATATTGTATTTGAAGTGTAATGTTGCGTGCGACTGTGGGCTTACATGTAACTGCTTTCATTCTGGCGGAAAAAAGATAAAGTTAATCTGAAAGCGATATCATAGAGTTCTTAACGAAAAATAGGTTTGGAAATTGGTAGTAGCTTTGTCAACAGCTTGACATATTGTAAAATGCCGGGTATCATTAGACAATCAGGAAGATTGTCATATGCTACAATTTTATCTCGACTGAACTTGATTTTTTTTTAGATTCTTTTCTAGGCTGTTACGAGTAGTTTTTTGGTGTTTTTTGCGGAATATGTTCTAAAAAGAAATGGTTTCACTCCGGGAAGAAAGATTCCATTTGCGTTGAACAATCAAAGTAAAAGTTTTTCTGCGCTAATGTATATTTGATTATACAAAAACCAGAGAGTGGCCACTAAATGATAGTTAGCTTGATAAATTGGTTAGATAGAATTTTCTGAAAACATTCAGATAAACGCCTTTAATATGTTAGCTGGTTTTTGAGTAATGTCGAGATCTTCGAAAATAATCTTAATTATTCTCGCCATTGTCAATATGCAATAGTGATTCTTCTTCAGAGAAGTGAGTTCTTGTTATCCGACTGTCTCTGTAATTTTTAGGAAGAGGGTGTAATGCTTTTTTAAAAAAACGAGGAGTTTCTAAATTTTTACTACGTTTTCTTTAATGTATATCACGCGATTATGAATCAATTTTGATTATCCTTTTTTTGTTTGGTATATCGTACTTCAGAGGACCCATTTAAATTTTATCATCATCAAAAGTCTAAAAAATATGTACATCGTTGATATGTTTAATGCTATTCTTTGGAGTCCTCTTTAGCGTTCTTTGTTATTTAGGTGTTACATACACCTAAATATAAAATAAATATATGAATGTGTGTGCTATAGACTTTCCTAAACGATTTGACGGACATATCACTTTCATCTCGGAAGTATATTTTTGCAAAAAATATCTAATGCCATCTATAAGTCTATTATAAATTATAATATACAGTTGGGTGTTTCGTTCTTTAAAAGACTCGTTTTTGATAAATATCTACACAAGTGTAACATTTACTATTTGTTTGTTTAGTTTAAATTAAATATAGCTATTAAAACGATGAGTCAATACCGGTACATATACCGCTTTGAAAATTACCCTTGATTAAAGTCACCTGTGTAAATATTGCAGCTGATGTCTTCCCTGACAATAAAATTGTGGCGATCGATTGGTTTGATGCGCCAATAAATGGACCTTGATTTGTTTGTGTTGTTTAGAGCTCGTGGAGCTTTGCATATTGAACTTTGCAACGTTCTTATCACAATCGCCTTAGAGGTCAGATTCGCACTACAAGTGTAAAGCTTTATGTGCTCTTGACTGTACCATTCCGTGCCCTTTACATGCGACAGTTTTTGAAGCTGTACCCATGGCGCTCTTGAACTTCTTCTAAGCTGTATATGATTTTAAGCTGTAGGCTGACAGGCCTGTTGGCTCAGTTGGTAGTGACCCTGCCTTCTGAGTCAGAGGTCGCTGGTTCGATCCCCGTCGGGGCTAACATTT
This sequence comes from Ethmia dodecea, assembly GCA_963855545.1. Taxonomy (NCBI): domain Eukaryota; kingdom Metazoa; phylum Arthropoda; class Insecta; order Lepidoptera; family Depressariidae; genus Ethmia; species Ethmia dodecea. Next base: position 1,742,873 of record OY979444.1, read on the forward strand.
GTGTGCGTGAACATGTCTGTTAGCTTCTTGTCTGGTCGTGTAATAGTCATTATATATGTTTATAAGTTGTTTAGTGTCCATATTACAGGCCCTGTCTAGTTTATAAGACTAAATAACCGTGAGTGAATTGTGTCCCACAATTTATTATTATTATTATTTATTTTTATTGTTGGAAGCTAGTAGATAAGCCATATGATGGTTAATGATAAACATTTAACCAGAGAAAGCACCGATGAGTTTTCAGCCTTTAAGAAATGCTCTATATAAAGATTTTCATATCGTAGCGCAAAGGAAAAACCTTAAAAGTTAGTGACTTGACTAAGACGATGAATTAGTAATCTTTGACCATCTACAAAGAAAATTACCTGTATCACATTTGCTTTTGCTATAAGTACAGATATAGATGTAAGTAAATGTCTGCTGAAGAGGTTTTAATAGGAATCTTTCAAAGACTACACCTTAATTCGGTTACCGAGTAATAGATTATTTAGTTTTTGATTGTTTATTTTTATTTTTTTTATTGTATAATGGGCAAACGAGCCCACGGGTCACCTGATGGTAAGTGACTACCGTCGCCTTTTATAAAACACTAAATTGTTGGTTTAATACTCAAAGACTAAATTACATTCATATACCAAAGTGCCGATAATTGAACCCTCCACGCCACCAATCATTTTGTAGTGGAACAAATGCAACTAATAGTGTAACTATGTCTCTTAACTTCCATTCGCCATTTACTAGATTAATTTATTTGCGATAGCATAAAACATAACCGTTTACTGTGTGATAATACGTATTTAATAAAATACTTGATTGAATACAAATATCGTATTAATTTAGGAGGTAGTGCATCTCGGGGAACGACAGGCAACTTATCCTGGAACCAAAACGAAGAAGCATAATATGGAACTTTAAAGAGTAAAAAACAGACTTCAACGAATAGTACTAAAAATATCATCGATATATATATATTTTTAGACTTTTGTTGATTTTTTAATTACGGCTAGACCGATTTCGATTTATTTTCATAAGACCTCTGAAATATGAACTATCAAAATTAAAAAGAATAATCAAAATCGGTTCTTAATTGGCGGAGTAATCGCGTAACATACATACAAAAAAAACATACAGTCGAAATAAGAACCTCCTTTCTGAACTCGGTTGAAAATCTAAACATGAATGTTTTTTCGAACAGATCGGTGCGTAATGCGCGCGCCGGCGGCGTCAGCGACGCCGTGCGCGGGCGTGGTTCGCTGGGCCGACGCCCACGCCCACGACGCCCACGTCCACGCCGACCACGACCACGCCCACGCCGACCACGGCCACCTCGCCGACCACGAGTCTGCTGCGCCCGCGCAAGTCGTCTACCCCTACGACCACCACATCAACCAGCGGTTTGCGATATGGTAAGGAAATCGAATCCTATTCAAATCTGTCGTAAGTTTGCTTCAGGTGGAAGCCTGTAACAGATTTTTTAAAGCGAGAAGCCACTGAAGAGAAGACACACACTTATATAATTCACAAATTCTAATCAAAGTCAAAATTCATTTATTTCTATATAAGTAATTGAATACATTTAGAAACGTCAATAGTCTAACAACAAGGGATTAAACTCGTCCACTGAGGTTGGAATGCAAACGGCAGCCTATCTCCACCGACGAGTTGCTGGTTCCAAATGCCCCGAGAAGAACCACTTTGCACATAAGCACTTTTGCACGTCATATCTTAAACCGATATAATCGAGACAAATAACCTCAATTTTTCAGGCAAGGTGATATAACTTCTCTAGAAGTGGACGCGGTGACGAACACGACGGACGAGTCGTTGGCGGAATGCAACGTGGTGAGCGAGCGCATCATGCGCGCGGCGGGGCCCGACCTCAAGGAGGAGATCTTCACCAGGGGGCACGGTACGCTTGCACTAGGGACTCACCTTAATATAAGAAAGAAAGAAAGAAAGAAAGAAAGAAAGAAAGAAACTTATTTATTTAATATAAAGGATGTGTGCCAAAGACAATCTTGGGAGAGCCATGCTTCGGCACGCTTGGGCCGGCTCGACCGGAGTGATACCACGGCCTCACAGAAAACCAGCGTAAAGCAATGCATTGCGTTTCGTTGAGTGAGTGAGGTAACCAGAGGCCCAAACACCCTCCCCCTCCCCCTACCACCCCCCTAAAGGCCGGCAACGCAGTTGTGACTCTTGAGTTGCAGGTGTCCATGGGCGACGGTAGTCACTTACCATCAGGTGACCCGTTTGCTCGTTTGCCCCCTTTTTCTTGTAAAAAATAAATTAAAAAAGCCATGGTATTGAGCGTTGGAAACCCTGTAGCGAAATCTAACTCGAACTAAAACCAAATATATAGGTGTCAATCGTGTAAGAAGTGTGTAAATTATACTTTTTGGCGACGCAGTGTTATTTATAAATTGTTTCATAACTAGCTGTTATAAAATAAGTCCAGTTCCCGTAGCAAAGCCTGTGTCACTCACAGAAAAGTAAGCTTCCCATTGGTGAAAGAATTTTTAAAAAGCCTATTCAATACAAACAAATAATTGTAAAAAGATTACCCCAAAACATTTCCAAAAATGTATTTAGATTTTGATTTAAAAATTATAACAAATTTTTATATGATAAAACAATCACAAAAGTGACGCAATTGAGTACCAAATTTGATGACGTCACAACTCAGTATTCAGCAAATCTATATTAAATTTTCATTTTGACAGATCATAAAAATTAATTCATTTGAGTAGGCAGTGAAATACCCTATTGTCATGCACATTTGTTCCAAGGTTTTTTGTGGCATCCACTGCGCTAGTATCTTGAAAACGTGTCGTAATAACCAGCCATAATGTTGAAAGATTAAATAAATAAAAAATAAAATAAAAATAAAAAATAAAAATGATTAAAATAAAAATGATTTATTTTCAGATTACATTAAGATCCATAAATTGTTAGTAAAAACTTATAAAACTAATATGTTAGTGAAATAGAATTAAATTAAATTAAAATTATGTTTAATTAAAAGTTTACATAAGTGGGTTTATAGCCTACTTATTTTTTTTTTAAGATGCAGGTCGGTGTATCAGCGAATGTCCGAATCCCACCTCTCTGCTATCATTTTCAGAATGCTATTTATGCTCCCCTTCATCCTCAGAACCACAGATGCCGTCTTCTTTCGTATTATAGCATAAAAATCATCTACGCTAGCATTAAAGTGTCGGCTAATGTTTGCAGAGTGCCGGACGGGCGAGGTGGTGGTGACCCCCGGGTTCTCTCTTCGCTGCCGGCACATCATCCACACCGTGTGCCCCAAGTACGTGGCCAAGTACCACACGGCCGCAGAGACGTCGCTGCACAACTGCTACAAGTGAGTCTGTTTATTTAATAGGTTTCCCAAAAGGTATCGTGATTATATTATATCTTCTTCTTATATATAAAAACCTCTGGTCACGGTGTTTGTGATTGAACCGCTCCGAAACGGCTCGACCGATTTAAATTTTTTCCAGTTCTGACAACGGCATCCATGAGAAAACCATATAAGTTGAAGTCGGTTTTTTACTCTTTAGAGTTCTATGTTATTTGTATTTTTGGTAGGTATGAGAATAGGTCGTATTTTTGTATGTTTATAGCGAATAAACTCAAAAACTACTGTGCCGATTTAAAAAATTCTCTCACCAATGGGAAGCTAGAATATCCTTGAGTAACATAGTTTATACTTTATCCCCGCATTCTCACTGGAACGGGAACCGCTAGTCCTCCATATTCCAATGATTTCTTATGATGGTATTGTCGTTCCAGGAACGTGCTGTGCCGTGCGGCCGAGCTGGGCTGCCGCTCGTTGGCGCTGTGCGTGCTCAGCTCCCCCAGGAGGCACTTCCCAACAGACCTGGCCGCGCACATAGCTCTGCGTACGTACTTATTCCTACTGCCTATCGATGGAAATGGATATGTATGCTCTCGTTTGACCCTGGTATTAGCCTTACTTCCTTACTAATATTGTAAATGTGAAAGTAACGCCGTCTGTGTGTTATGCAAGCACGCCTAAACTACTGAACCGATTTAAATGAAATTTGCTACAGAGATATTCTAAAGCCTGAGAAAGGACGTAGTGCTACTTTTTAATGCAAAAATAGGTCTGTAAAGGGTTAAAAAAGGGGATGAAATTTTGTATGGAAATTACGTTATTTTTAAAGCTAAAAGCTTGAAACTTATTTTTTAGGTTTTTATAAGATATATTTAAATACGACATTCAAAGCTTGTAAAAAATATTAAATAATATTCCCTTATTCCCACGGGAACGGGAACTATCCAAGTAAAACCGCGCGGAGCAGCATTATATATTTCATTACTACATACCCATTTTCACAAGTATTTATATCATGATAATGTAAATATTGCTTGAAATAAAGATGATTATTATGCAGTATTTAATAAAAATTATCCAACTCAAGTATTTGAAAACAGGGTTCTCTAGTTCAGGCACATGCAAAGAGATTTAAATATAATAGTAGGGCATAGAGGGGACAAAGCGAGAAAAATTTGAAGTCAAAAGTTATTCCAAGTGGAATAAGTCTAGTACAATTTCGACCCAATGACAGCTCGCGTTCATACTAACTGACATGACAAGGACATGACGTTTTAGGCTTCAAAGATTTGTATGAAAAAATTCCCAATGCCCCCTCTATGCCCTTTTATATTTAAATCTCTTTGGGCACGTGTAATATTTTTGTATTTCATTTTGTAACAGAGTTGTAGAATAGAGTTTTCTTTCTTGCAGGCTCTATTAGGCGTCACCTGGAGCAGAACAAGCTCCCGCAGCTGGTGGTGGTGTGCGGGGGGCCCGAGCTGGGGCCCCTCTCGGCCTTGGCCGCGGCCTACTTCCCGCGCTCGTCCGAGGAGGCCGAGGCCAGGAGGCTGCATCTGCGCAGGGAACCCGCCTTCAACGAGCGCCGCATCCGCATCATACACAATCCGCACGAGCACAGCACAGATGCAGGTCAGTCGCCATTACATTACACCGGGAAAGGGAATACTTCGACCGGCTCAATGAGAATAATAATAAAACTTTATTCTTGAACTATGTTACAAAATAAAATACAGTAACATGAACAAAACTTACAGAACACAAATATTACTTGTGCCTGAACTAGGATACCCTGTTTTTCAGGCGAACAAAGCCATAAATATTTCTTTAAAAATTACACATTATCACATACAAACTAAAATCATATAAAAAAGTATAAACAATAATAATATTACACAATTAAAATATTATATTTTTTAAAACACTACTAGTAAGTTCTCTGTATCTTCGTAGGAAGTGATAAGCCGGTACTATCGAAACGCTTAGCTTGATACACTTGGAAGAATTACTGTCGCTTGAAAGCTAAGTTTTTATCACCCCGACCCTATAAACAATCAGAAGCCACCGTCTCTTTTTTCCATTCAGTCCATTCATCGACACTAAATGGTCGTAAACATGAAAAAAACACTTTGTAATTGTCATTGTTACTATAAGAGAGGGCTTTGTGGGCACGGGGTCGGAAAATATAACTGCTCGCTAAAATGACACGTAGGCGTATCAGGCAGAACTTTTACTGATGTACCTCGAGCATTTGTATCAAAAACAACACTTTAGTTTTCGCAATTAAAAAGCTAAATTCTATTCTAAGATTTTTTTATGTGGAATATCTAGCTTAAAACAGCAGGCTAGGAGATTTTGCCAATTCAAAAAGTATGTTTGTTATAACGTGTAGGGTGTTGTATCTATCGATAAAGGTTGGTCGCGCGAAACGAGAAAGAGGTAGGAGAAAAACAAAACGTATTCCAGGCTCCATATAAAAATGTTTAACCCCTTAGTAAACAAGGAACTTAGTAGCAGCAATAGGGTTGTGTCCTGCCTAGTCAAATGAGTTACTTTTTACGATCTGTCAAAACCAAATTTTGCTATGGAAAATGTACTGAAATAGCAAACCGTGACGTCATAGTTTCTAGTACTCAATTGCAGCACTTTTTTTGATTGTTTTATTATTTTTAAATTTGCTATAATTGTAAATTGAAAATCGAAATACATATTTTGAGGTGTTTTGGGATAATCTTTTTAATGAATGACTACTCACAATTTAATTTCGATGCTGTCAACTACCCAATTATGAATTACCACACCAATTTACCTAATCCAAACAACAAATAATTCCCATAATTATTCATGAGTCATGTATTTCGGTCCGGCGATGTGACAGTTTCGTGGCATATAAATTTTTACCCGATTGCGGTTTTTTAAATTTAAAGGCGGTACAAGCCGCCTTACTTCGAGTTTAATTTTAGGGTTCCGTAAAGGGTAAAACGGGACGGTTAGACAGTTGAAATTTTTACAAATGATATATGTATTTCTGTTGTCGCTATAACAACAAATACTAAAAAACAAAACAAAATAATTTATTAGAGATGGGCCGACTATGGGTTTGGCCGGATAGCCGCTAGCCGACTATTCGGCCGTGAGCAAGCCGACTAGTCGGCGGACTAGTCGGCTAGGCCGATCATTGCTTTCGGGAACGATCGGGTGCGTTTGCCCGGTGGTATAAGAACAGAGCCCGCAATCTAGCAATGTTTATGATCGCGAAAAAGTATTTGTGCTGCCCAGCCAGTTCTGTATACAGTGAAAGGCTATTCTCCGAGGCTGGCAATGTTTACAAACTGAAAAGAAATCGCTTACTTCCTGATCGTGCAGAAGCTTTAACTTTTCTGCATCACAATTTGCCATTACTATAACTAAACTATATACCTAAATAGAAAAATTACTTACGAATCGTGATATTCACTGACACTGCTAGAGTTACAAATGAAAAAAATATAGAATGTATTTAGTATTAAGTTTACAGTTGCAGAAAATTAAAAATACCATTGTTGTTGTTTGCTGATTTCATTTCAAAATAGCCTTTAATAATGAGATGTTGGTTGATTGAAGTTTGTTTTGTTTTAATTCTGATAAATTCTGTTTTTTTAGTAAGTTTCTTAGACAGGAAAACATAGCCGACTAGTCGGCAGTATAAGCCGACTAGTCACCGACTAGTCGCCGACTATAAAACAGGCCGGATAGTCGGCTTCACCGACTAGTCGCCGACTAGTCGGCCCATCTCTATAATTTATTTAAAATTAAAATTTAGAGCAGTGATAAGCCCGAACGGTTAAAGAGCCGGCCGAAAATCAGTGAAGCTCGGGTTCGAATCCTGGCATGTGCCAATGAGTTTTTCAAAAACTTACGTACATATTTATCACTAGCTCGACGGTGAAGGAAAACATCGTGAGGAAACCCGCAGGTCTCAGAATTAATTCTGAAACATGTGTAAATAGACCCGGTGCGGCGATGGGCTCACCACCTTTCACGTTTAGGGGTCCAATATATCTCGTGAAATGTGGGTATATCCAGTAATGGAATACCTCTGCCTACCCCCTCGGGGATAAAAGGCGTGAGATTATATTATTATTAAATTAAAATTTGTATGGGAGCCCCATACAACGAACGTGATTTTTTTGCCATTTTTATAGATAATGGTACGGAACCCTTCGTGCGCGAGTCCGACTCGCACTTGGCCGGTTTTTATTTTGAAGTCCTAGTTTTATTGTTTTTAACCTATTTTTAACTATCCGTGACTAACGTTCACCTGATGATTCATTGGGGCCAGATTTGTGTAGATAGCTTGAATGTGACGATAATATTGTCGATAGTGTCAGCTTATCTTACTCTGTCCTATAACAATACTACGAGTGGCGTACTTTGGGGTTTGCTCAGATGAGTGACGATGTAATATTTAAGTAACAAGCAGTGACAATATTCTTCACATAATACACATAATGTAGTTAACATTAATTGATAACAAATATCACTACGTAGTATAAAACAAAGTCGCTTTCTCTGTCCCCATATCCCTATGTCCCTTTGTATGCTTAAATCTTTAAAACTACGCAACGGATTTTGGTGCGGTTTTTTTAATAGATATAGTGATTCAAGAGGAAGGTTTTAGTGTTAGCAATGCATCCGTGCGAGGCCGGGGGGGTCGCTAGTATTAAAATATAATGCATAGAGGGGCATCGTTGAAAATTTTATGCCTAAAAGTTATTACAAGTGGAATAAATCTAGTACGATTGCGACCGAACTACAGCTCGCGTTTATACTAACTGACATGACGCTTAAGCTTCAAAGTTTTGTATGAAAATATTTCCAATCCCCTCTATGCCTTATTATATTTTAATGTCTTTGATTTATAATAAGGAATAACATAACATCATCTTGTTCCATTACATATTAGAGAGAGTAGGATATACTTAAATAAATAAGTAATAATCTCACACCTTTTATCCCCGAGGGGGTAGGCAAATGTATTATATTTCTGGAAATACACAATATTCGACCCCTAAACGTGATAGGTGGTGAGCCCATCGCCGGACCAAGTCTATTTACACATGTCTAAGAATTAATGCTGAGACATGCGGGTTTCCTCACGATGTTTTCCTTCACCGTCGAGCAAGTGATAAATATCTACTAAACTTGCGAAAAACTCAAACAAACATACTACTGAAAACAAAACATTGAGCATCGCATTACGACACTCTTATCTCAGATAAAGGGAACACGGCAGTATCGAGTATTGACGCATTTAGCTGTATCGATAGTACGTGCGTGCACCTCGACGAATTCCAGACGCGAATATAACTGAAGTAATAATAGAAATGGAGGTGGCTATCAATCTGGAGATGAAGCCGCGACCTACCGGTATGTCCATCCTACTTCCTACTAATCTTAGGCCTTATTGGGTTCGATTCTGCTTTACAGCGACTAAACTTATTTTAGCTTACTCCTGTCATTTTCTTTCCCACAAGAAAAGAGACGAGAGATATTTAGTCCTGTCAAATAAGGCATTTCATAACGTGTTTAGTGCGTAAGTAAAGAAGTCACGACTAAAATACAGCCTCTGATACGACTAAATTCGGTAGGTTATCTTCTGTCCCTTTTCTTTTTTTGAGGTAAGACAAAGACAGGACTAAACTAAAATAAGTTTAGTCTGTATAAAGCAGAATTGCCCCCAGTGTCTATTAATGTAAAAAAAAATATGATGCAATCGAACTTTAGTTATGTCTAACTAATTTTCTTAAATATCGATTAATAATAGCACGATTTCCATAGAAAGCACTAAATTCGGCTACGATAATTCTTATTTTTGAAAAATTTAACACATATTAAAAATAGCTGAAATCGAATAAGTAGTCGATACTGAACAAACTAATTTCAGGAATTGTGCTTATTCTGTTACATGTTGTATAAAATGATAAACTGACTGACTGATTGGTGATGTATCAACGTACAGCCTAAACCGCTGGGTCTAGAAACTTAAAATTTTGCACATATAAATAGCTTATACAGTGTAGGTATCCACTGAGAATGGATTTTGCAAAATTCAACCCTTAAGGGGGTGAAATAAACGCGCCGCGGGTAAAAGCTAGTGTCAAATAAAGACAACTGCGATTATAAAAAAAAACTCCCGCCTTTCATCCCCGAGGGGGTAGGCAGGGGTGTTCCATTACTGGATATACGCACATTTCACGAGATACATTGTACCCCTAAACGTGATAGGTGGTGAGCCCATCACCGGACCGGGTCTATTTACACATGTCTCAGAATTAATTCTGAGACCTGCGGGTTGCGATTACAATTATTATTGTAAATAGACAATAAGACCCTCGTACTATTATGTAAACAGAGAAAATCTGATTGACTGACTGACTGACTTATCAAAGCACAGCTAAACTACTACTATAATTTTCCCACTCAAACAGGACTTACGCGGGTGAAACCGAGCGGAACAGCTTTCTATACTATCACTACATAGTATAAGACAAAGTCGCTTTCTCTGTCTTTATATCCCTATGTCCTTATGTCCCTTTGTATGCTTAAATCTTTAAAACTACGCAACGGATTTTGATGCGGTTTTTTTTAATAGATAGAGTGATTGTAGAGGAAGGTTTTAGTATAACTATTGTACCCGTGCGGAGCCGGGGAGGGTCGCTAGTAATATTATAAAGAGGAAAGATTTGTATTTTTGTATGTTACGAATAAACTCAACAGCTACTGCACCGATTTAAAAAAAAAGTTTTACGAATGCAGTGCTAAAATATCCCTAGAGTAACATATTCTATATTTTATTCCCGTACGGGAACGGGAACTACGCCGGTGAAACCAAGAATTGATAAAACTTCACAGTAAGAGTAATATCTACATAGGCTACATTTTATCGCAGCCAATTGCTAGTAGGTAATTAATAGTTAAAATTAAGGATCACAGTACATTTCCCATGGTAAATTATCATATGACAGACCATAAAAAGTAACTTATTTGACTAGACAACCATCTACCCTATTGTATGCGGCGTCATATAAATGTTTTTAAAAAAAAAATATGCACAGTTCCAGGATATATTCTCTCCATAAACGTAACTTATGTCCTTCCTATCCTTGTGCAAAAATCACGTGGATCAGTTACAGAAATCGCTTGAAGCTATAAGACTTGTGACACTTCATCATCAACCCGTAACAGTCCACTGCTGAGCTAAGGTCTTTCCTCACACATGAGGAAGTATGGGCTATAATCTCCCACGCGAGCCCACCGCGGATTGGGAGATGGTGTTAAGCTAGTGGCCACTTAACAGTCAGAATTTTTCAAGCCACCCAAGGGTATCTGACATGGCTTAACGACTTCCATTGTGCGTAAACACAACGAAAACCGGGACCAACAATTTAACGTGCCTTCCGAAACACGGAAGCGCTCGTAATATAAATGCGACTAGCCGGTCACCCATCCACTGACTGACCGCACCCAACTTTGCTTAACCAGTGTGATCGTTACAAACACACTGGCACCGCAGTGACACTTACCACATTTTTATTGTCGATGTACAATAAACAGTTACTTACGGTCAGCAGGTTCCCACGGTACGGTAAATAAACTTGTCACGTCTAGGAATTGTTACCAGACCGGTTAATTATTTACTCCGTTGAGGAAAGGGCAACAAACACACTTTCGCCTATTTAATTAGGACAGAATTAGAATCAGGATAAGTTCATAACGCTTCCTTCAGACTTAGTCGTGCATAAAAAAGTCTTTATCCTGTCATTAGGTCAGGGAGACTTCGCTTGAATATTCATACGATAGCGTGACCATTGCTTTGTTCATTTACAAGAAAGATGCTCGGCGGTGAGCCTAGCAAACAGCCAGTGTAAAAATAGGCTTAGTACTGTCTACACTGTTTTGACAATCTCAACGACTATGTGCCCAGATAAACTCGTTTGAATAAGTCAAACAGTACAAGTAGTATTTTTCGTAGTGTTGGTGGTTTTGAAGGCATGCTAACATTGTTGTCGGTCTAAAAACGTAACCATGTGGTTAGAACAGTAATAATCATTACCGACCTTACCACAGAACGGTAGTTTTTATTACAAATGCTAACACTAAAATGATCGGCCATCATTTTTAATATATTTAAAATATTCCGGTCAGTACTCAGAAGATTGTCACTCCGGTCGCCACCTGATGCTTTAACGGATTTTAATAGTAAGACACGGTGTTTTTTGACGAACCCAAGTTTGATGCTCAAGTGTTTTGACTACATTCTTTTAATTTCAATAAGAATAGTGGATTTAATGGCCTTGCAATGTTGACAAAACGTTCGAAGACGATTTCCATATTTCGGACAAGTGACGTTTGTTACCGGAAGGGACGCCATATTGTTTTGTGATAAGCGACAATGGCTGTCAAGTCTCAACTGTCAAAGTTGGAATAATGTTGAATCCCGCGTTTGAATTCGACCGTGAGTATTTGTTTACACGTTATACTATGTAAATAAGGTATTTTTAAAGTTCCTATTTACGTGAATTAGTTATTCGATTATTGTTATTTATACGGACAAATAAAATTAAATGTCAAAACTTTTTGTTTTCTAAAAATAAGTTTTTATAGTAAATAATAGTAATCGTATTTTTTTATAATGTTAACATCCTACACAATTGCCTATCAGAGAAATTGATTTTATAATGTTTATTGTACCTATAAAATATTTATAGTTTGAGTCAGAGTTATCTATAAAACTCTTCGGCTAACCTTCATGGACGAGTTTAGAGTCCTTTGTTATTAGACTATTGACTTTCGAAATGTAATTTTATTAACCTAAAGAAATAAATGAACTTTAATTTTGAGTCATGTAAATCCGTATATTTTTTATATACTCGTAATTGACTCGGTAAACAAGTTACTATTATGTCCAACCTTTAAAACTTTGCAACACATAAGAGAATTTTGCTACACCCCTAATTATGTAGCAACTATGACCCTCTTAATTGCCCTTTCTGCAACCCTTAACAGACCATTGTGGTGGTGGACTTTCCCCACATCAACCTCGTATTCGTCAATAGGCCGTATAAGCGCTCATTCGTTTTCGTAAACCGTCAAGATCTATCGTGATTATGAACGTAATGCTCTAACAAATCATTTATGGAGAGATATATTTTTTTGAAATCTCTTTAAAGTTGGCACAAATTGAATGACCTATACTTATAAAATTAGGTGATATGGTGGGGGCCATTCTGCTTTACACCGACTAAACTTTATTTTAGTTTAGGCCTGTCTTTGTCTCACCTCAAAAAAAGAAAATTTAGAGAATTCAGTCCTGTCAGAGGCTGTATTTTAGTCGAGACTTCTTTACTTATGCACTGAACACATTATGAGATGCCTTAATTGACAGGACTCATTTTAATTTGACAGGACTAGATATCTCTCGTCTCTTTTTTTTTCTAGGGGAATGAAAATGACAAGAGTAAACTAAAATAAGTTTAGTCGCGTAAAACAGAATCGGGGCCAAAAATCCCGAGCATCTGATACAGCTAACAGTTTTAATTACTTTTAATTGAGCGAAAACACATTATGCATTGGTTCATTATCAGCATATTGCTGCCGATGTTAATGATTCAATAATTACCAAAAATGCTGTTAATGATTCAAACACGAAGCTTCAAAATCTGGTAACCGGACTACTGATGATTATAAGTACATACCTTTGTACAGTCAAGAGCACATAGAGCTTGACACATTGTACTTTGTAACGTTCTTATTACAATCGCCTTAGAGGTCAGACTCGCACTACAAGTGTAAAGCTTTATGTGCTCTTGACTGTACCTACAGAAATAAATGATTTGAATTGAATTGACAAGAACGCACTCAAGCAAGAGATTTTCATTCGACTGTCTTAATTAAACATCATGTGGAATCGCTTGACACATAATAATATATGTTTTGATCCCCATCGTATAAATAAATGATAACGCCAAATCTCTGTGTAGCCATTATCAGTGGCGCAATGCAGATTTTTAGACAAATAACGAACAAACTCCGGTTATATCTTAATTGCGATTTATAATCTACTAGCGACCCGCCCCGGCTTCGCACGGGTGCAATGCTAATACTAAAACCTTCCTCTTAAATCACTCTATCTATTAAAAAAACCGTATCAAAATCCGTTGCGTAGTTATAAAGATTTAAACATATATAGGGATATAGGGGAAGAGAAAGCGACTTTGTTTTATAATACGTAGTGAAGATCCGAATATAAGACGACCTTTACCAAGCTGTTTTTTGGATGAAAAGTATTTTATATCAAAGTTAATTTGTTAAAAAAGATATCGCGACTGGGTTGCCTGAAAAAATTCAGTCTAGGATATGATTAATTTAACATTTACAATATTTAGTGTATCGCTATCCTTTTCTATTTCACGGCAAATAGCATGCGCACTCTCTATCATTCAATGATAGTTCGCTGAGACTTTTCAGTCGTCCGTTTTAATCACTCGCAGCAATATTTTGATTTTTAACAACCTGAATTCATTAATTTCAAGACTGTTTTCATATTCTATAGACTTCATACTTTCGATTGGTATGTAATTTGTCTATTGAAATGTTTTTTAAAAATGAAAAAAAAAATGTTTTTTTAACATTGCACTGGTTTGTGCAATGTTAAAATTTTTTTTAATTTATCCTGGACTGAATTTTTAGCCAACCCACTAGCGATATATTTTTTAACATATTAAATTTGATATAAAATACTTTTCATCCAATAAACAGCTCGGTGAAGGTCGTCTTATATTGGGATCCCCTACTATTAGTATGTACTTGGTGGTTTCTACATGTCACGTTAATGAATAAGGAAGTTAATATGAGACTAGCAGCAGGCCTTCGGTTTTGCTTGAGTTCCTGTTTGAATACTTTTTTTTAAATAGGTGTTTTAGTCTTATAGCTACATATCATATAGCCTACTGCTGAGTTAGAGGTATCTATATTATTATGAGGAAGTATACAGGGTGAATTTTTCAAGCAGGCGTGGATGGCTAAATCAGATACTATGAGAAATAGCGAAAAGTACTCAAAGGAGTTTCGGGCCCGATTTTTATAAAAACTAAAACTGCATATTTGGATTTTAGAAAAATCAATATTCCTAGCTAGGAATCGAACACGTTGGATTTGAAAAAAAAACACACCCTATATTATTACACCATTCTATAGTGTCGCTAATAAGGATCGAATTCTGGAAAGAAATGACATATGGCAAACTTAAGGAAAATGTTGGATTTTAATAAACGGATTCATATTTAAATGTAATGCATTAATTTACACCTGCATTACCTGTACCGTGTCCAAAATGATGGTCAATATTTTTCTAAACACAGATCCGCAATGAGTATTAAAAAAAACTGTTTATTTTGTAAAACAAATAAATAGCATGTATTTTACACAAACTCAACTACTAATATTAAATTAAGAAGATTTCTCAAGGAGTCTCATTAATTACGATATTATTAAATTATTATCCAAGTTTAAGTAAATGTTTCTTTATAATATCTTTATAGCTAATATCACATTTATTAGAAATTATTCCGTGTTATTTTATTTTTATTTTTTTTTACATATCTAAATGAGACTGCACGATCCCCCAGTCAAACCGTCTAGACGGTTTGGGAGGACTATTTTGTAAGCACATGCACCCTGTATGTAAGATTGATTAAATAAATAAATAACAATAATAACTATTGAATGTTTCTGTTGTGCAGCGGGCGACGACACGTCCCTCTGCGACGAGGAGGCGGCCGTGGAGGCGGCGGCGCTGTTCGCCCGCGCCTGCGCACCCGACACGCAGAGGCTGCTGGGCCCGGCCAGGGCCAAGCCCGCGCCGCTGATGACAGACAACTACGACCAGTCAGTAGTCATTTTTACATTCTCAACATACTTCAATAACATATTATAACTCTTAAGAGTGAAAAACCGACTTCTATTAATAATACTAAAATATACAGTCGAATTGAGAATTTCTTGCTTTTTTGAAGTCGGTTTAAAATGGAGGAGGTTTGGGTGACTCTTTTTTTTGGTAGATCAAACTTTAGAGGTGGTCCCATTTAAATTTTAATGAAATCAATTTAAAAAAAAACAGCAACAAATGTCTGTATTATTTATTAAAACAAAAAATTGTATACATCGATGATATTTTATATGGCTAATTCTTGAAGTCGATTTTTTACTCTTTATAGCGCACATAACATGAAACAATAATAAAAATCTCGTTAGTTCCCGAGAGGGTAGGCTGAGGTATTCCATTTCTGGATATACCCACTTTTCACGAGATACATAGGGCCCCTAAACGTGATAGGTGGTGAGCCCATCGCCGGACCGGATCTGTTACACATGCTTCAGAATTAATCTGGGACCTGCGGGTTTCCTCACGATGTTTTCCTTCACCGTCGAGCTAGTGATGAATATGTACGTAAGTTTTGAAAAACTCATTGATACATGCCAGGATTTGAACCCGAGCCTCACTGATTATCATCATGAGAAGCGGCTCTTTAACCGTAAAGCTATCACTACTCACAGAACATGAAAATGGTAGTATAATGAAAAAGGAAGATTTCCACTAATAAACCCAAATAATTTTTGAGTCATGTGGCTGAATCCGTGCGTGAGATGAGGCTCGATCAATTTCAGGAACATTTTGATTGATCTGTTGCCAGAGTAATGGGCCAAGAATACATGAAGGCACGTGACGCTTGATTGATTGGCTCCCCGAATAGCCAGAAAATCTTAATTCAGACATTTCTACCCACCACGTATCAACGGGGAATCTTAATCGGGGCCTGATGAATTATTTATTGAATTATAAACAAACGCTTTGCTTTATGAACGCTAAAATAGAAATGATTTAATTTTATAGATTTAATTTTAGCTTCCGCTTATGACACACGGTAATTTAATTCCAAAGTAGACAGAAGCTTTATGTATGAGTAAGTACTATATACTTCATAAACAAGCTTCACCATAAAGCAAGGAGTGAAATTGTGTGATAGATGCAGCCGAGACGAACCAGCAATAAACTCAAGGGCAGCTCTTTTTAATCTCATGTCATATAAATAAAATAAATCTAGTTCCCTGGCAGGAATCGAACCCCCGGTCTTTGCCTAGACACCACATTATGAATTCGACCGACTGAGCCAACGCGCCAGTTAGTGTTACTATTTCGATGTTTTGTTTGTTGTACTCTAATAGCATGCCGAAAGACAAAGGAATCAAAAATACTAAATATTAAAATGTAAACGCTATAGCACTCACAAATACTAATGACCTGTTTTAGTGACATTGATATGTGTTACACATAACACTTATCATTGAATTGCAAACAAAGAGATCGGGAAATAAAATATTTAAATTGTATTATTTTTTGTTTCAGGTAAGTACTACATTTATTTGCTACTGGTACTGTCGCAATCTTTTCCGGAATGGGTAAGTTTTACAGGGATGCCAGCGGACTTTGAACCTTACAAAGCAGAGAATGTTGCGTTAAGAGCAGTGATAGCCTTAGGATCAAAAAGCCCGCTTCTCATGATAATCAGTGAGGCTCTGCAGGCGTATTCACAGAGCTTCGATATTCGACTCGGAATCGGAAAATCTGTAACTTTCGAGATGGGCTGATGTTGGTGTCGAAACTTAATGTCATATGTGACATAAGGATTCGGAAAATTTTTCACTCGATCTGAATCGAACGGAAACGGTATCATCTGTTGAACACTTTCGAGATTGGCTGATGTTGGTGTCGAAACTTAATGTCATATGTGACATAAGGATTCGGAAATTTTTTCACTCGATCTGAATCGAACGGAACGGTATCAAGCCTCCGTGAATACACCTGCTCGTTCAAATCTTGGCATGTAAGAGTTGTTCTTACATTCGTCGAGCACCGCGCTTTCCAATGGGCACCGTGAGGAGTAACAATCTATTGTGTTTTATTTTATTGGCTTAAGAGGTTAAGAAGGGATTTTTGAAAATTCCCATTGGAACGTGAATAAACTGTCGTATATTGTTTAGTACAAACTATTGGTTTTCCGTACGATAAATAAATAAATTAATAGAAGAGTGTCAGTTGAATAACCTATTTACGTCGTCGTATCATATTATTTGATGGCCGTACTTTCGCGTACCTTACTACTTAATAATACATTAAACATCTTGTTTGCCTGTCAGTCACTAACATCGCTGTTTGTGTTGCTCCTCCAATCTGTTTACCACATCTCGCAGTGAACGCTCAAACAATGTTATCGCGTTCTGTGACGTGTCAAAATGTCACTATCTCGTCCTGTTTCCGTGGTGTGACGACACCCTTATCATATTCACAGTCGCTTGTTTTAAAACTGAAGGGAACATTTGTTGTATTGTCCAAGTTTCGCCGGTTTTCAAGTTTGACGTAGGCAACATTATAGTAACCAAAATGGCTCTTTTGTATTCACCTATTTCAGTTAAATAACTCACGATTTTATCTGATCTGTAAAACACGTAGCTGGGGTTTCTGGTGTTAAATTTAATAATAAATGTGTTTATTTACTTACTTGACAAATTTAAATAATAAATATTATGATCCCTGAAGTCATTGAAGCCAAAAAGTTATTGGTACACTCACTGGAAATCTAACCCCGGCCTCACGCAAGCACTCGCTAACATCCAATCCAACACTCACTGGCTAGGTAGTACTTTTACTTTTAATAAATGCATTTAATTAGCTTTCACATTATAAAAAATCACGCTCCGTTGGTCTGTGTTCCTAACTGTAGTTATTGTATTCGTTCTTTAAAGAAAAGCGAGTATTAAGTCCTCGAGATCCAAGCCACTTTCGATGTAAGTCACAGCTCTGGGTCTTTCAGTAGCCGCAAGATATGGGCGGCCGATATCAGATTGAGTTCGCTCACTTTGGTAGCCCGTTAGGGCGCTATTATAAACGTACTAGCAGCGCCTGGCGGTTTCACCCCCGCAGTTCCCGTTCCCGTGGGAATACGGGGATAAAATATAGCCTATATGTTATCCTTAGAGCAATGATAGCCCGGACGGTTAAAGAGCCGGTCGAAAATCAGTGAGGCTCGGGTTCGAATTCTGGCATGTACCAATGAGTTTTTCAAAAACTTACGTACATATTTATCACTAGCTCGACGGTGAAAGAAACATCGTGAGGAAACCCGCAGGTCTCAGAATTAATTCTGAGACATGTGTAAATAGACCCGGTCCGGCGATGGGCTCACCACCTATCACGTTTAGGGGTCCAATGTATCTCGTGAAATGTGGGTATATTCAGTAATGGAATACCTCTGCCTACCCCCTCGGGGATGAAAAGCGTGAGATTATTGTTTATTATTTATATGTTATTCTGATGTATAAGCTATATTACTGTAAAGTTTCCCTGCCTTCCTACTCTGCCTTCTTATTGGATTCCCGATCGGGGCCAACATTTGTGTTTATGAATATATCTATTGCCGTAGTAGTTCTGCCTAGTCCGGGACTAAATAACCGTTTCTCAATTGTTCCGCAATTATTTTTATTTATTTCATAATCAAAAGACCAACAGCTACAAAACAAGAGCAAAAGCTTAATTAAGTAAAAACAGAGCCAATGACAGGTCTTCGCGTCATTTTATTATGAGTCAGAGCTATGTATCGAGAAATAAGTACATAAATTCCCTGCTGTTAGTATTGGTGTCATGTGTCTAGTGTAACGTCATTTACATCCACACGTATGTGTATATACATGGCTTAGATAATATTAGATTACGGGATTAGCTTTTCTGAGCTCATCCACTCTGCGGATGCCGTAATAGACTGACATGGAATGCCTATACGTCACATCTGCTTAGCTACAGTTGTTCTGACGTCCATAAAATAGATACAAAGATCACCTCACATAGAACCAGCCTGGGGGCAATTCCACTAAATGTCAACGGTTATAGTTATATCACAATGACATGTCAATGGTCAGTCAATGGTGTTATTTTGGCAAAAGTGCCAATCAATCAAAGCTAATCAATGGTCAGTCACTTTTTTGGCACTTTTAACAAAATAACACCATTGACTGACCATTGACATGTCATTGTCATCTATCTATAACCGTTGAGATTTAGTGGAATTGACTCCCTGGCCACGGCTCTGGGCGAAACACGACTTAAACGCCAATATATTTGGGACCTCGTCAATGAGGACTTATAAATACACACTGAGAGGCAGAATCTTCAATGAAAGACAGACCTCACATGATAAAAACTTGCTCAGACCGCCGACTTAGTGCTATTCGTTGAAGTCGGTTGGTTATTGGAATTGCAATGTGTTGATAAGTTAATAATTATCGAAATAAATTTATATGGAAAAAAAAAAACATTTTCGAAGTATAAATAGAATATTTTCCACATTGTGACTGAAACGGTCTCAGTTAATTAGAAAGCTGCCGCGCAGTGGTTTTAATTAGCGCCCCTTCCGCTGGCGCCCCAGACCCACTTCTGTTGGTTAGTTGAGAGCCGGTTAGGGTGGCTCCATGGTGCCGATGCGACAGCGAATAAGCTTATGAAGGAGCGGAGGAAAATTAAAATGAAAATGGTTTTTAATTCTGTAGGTAATTAAGAATTACACTTGGAAAAGTCAATAGTCTAATAACGAGGCACACTAAACTCGTCCATGAAGATTGACTAAATGTAAACAGCAGCCCATCTCCACCGACGAGTTGCTGGTTACAAATGCAATACCCCGAGAAGAACCAGCAAGAAGCTCAAGGGCAGCAATGATGGCCTTGCATTAGAAGATGCTTTGTTCAAGTCCCGTGGCGTTCTGTTGAGAAATGCCAAATACTTATAAGTCTCCTTCAATTCAATAATATTCACTAGAATTTTCGCTATCGCTGTTACAATTTCCTCTACTTACGCAAGTGGTAGCTATAGATAGCCTTTTAAGCTTTGACTTTAGCTGTGTAGAGCACATTATTGTATGTTGAAATAACTATAAGTAACAACTTTTATTCAATTTTAATAACCAATATTGAAGTCAATACACATCACACACATTTTAAAAATGTTGTACTCATTGGAATTAATGATGTATGAGTACCGCTTTCGCTTATGCACCATATCATCTCCCCCGCTCAACTGACACTCCGCGTCTCGCGCTCGAATGCGTTCGTTATAAAGACAATAGGTATTCAGTATTCTAGATTCTAGCTCAGAGCTAGGACTATGGCAAGGGCGAGAATGTAGGGCATATGTGTCTGCTTATATGACAGCTTGATTATACAGTATGTCCAAGGAAATGGAGCGGATTTTTAGGGTGCTGTAATTCATTAATCACAACTTGAGTTAACAACATTATTTGACTAGCTTTTTTCCCGTGACTTCGGTCGTGTTCCCGGATAAAAAAGCTATGACACTTCGCGGTCCTTCAACTGTACACACATATGCTCACGCCTTCTACCCGACGAGATAGTCAATAGACCGTCGCTTTCAACTATCTCTGCAGAAAATCACTTTGATCTGTTGCTCCGTAATACGTGATAGAAGACAAACCAACAAACACACTTTCGCGTAAATATAATACCAGTAGGATTCGCAAAACCATTTCATCTCTCCTGAAAATTCTGTAATACATTTGGAATTCTTGTTTCGTCCCAGTTTTATAGATACAAATCAATGCTCTCGTTATAGTTCCAAAAGGGTAGGTAGAAATCTTGGAAGCGCATTGTGTATTCCAGACACATTCATCCAAATAAAAGTTACTAGAGTTTGAAAATTGCTGCGCTCCCGTAAACTTTGAATCCTGTATATGTTTTTTTTCTTTTAGGAAGACTTTTAGGAGCACTACATCAATAAAATAAGGATACAATAAAAAATTTCACTAGCTTATTATTCTCCACAATTAAAATGGCTAAATCCGGACAACATTGTGTTATTTCTCCGGGACTCCAATCTCTATGCAAAGATTTACGATCTCTATACAATCTGTTGAATCTGTAGAAAAACAGACGTACCCCTTTTCCAGCAACCAGCGTTCAACCAAATAGATTTGTCCTTTATTAATAAAAACATAACATACTTAGTCTTATACCTTAAATAACTTAAAGATTTTCCCACTTTTTTTTCTATAATTAAAAGTAAAAAGAGTGACTCTGTGGTAAACAAGCTCTGGGTTTAATTTAGAATGAGGGCATGTGTCAACGAGTTTCCGAAAGATTTAGGAACGTACATAAATTTATCAGTAGCTCGACAGTGAATAAATGGTTATGGGGCATGTGTAACAGCACGCCGAAGTCCTCCCATCCCGTTTAGGGTTCACAAAAATACACTGGTGAAATATGAGTAGTTTTGGGAGTAGAATAGGTCTGCCAATCCTCGAGGATAAGGCGTGAGCGAGCGTGTTTTTAAGTAGAAGTACCAATGTTCAGTCCCCAGCCGTGACGACATGTCCGCCGACTGATCGTTGGATCGATCCGGTCCCCCTACGACTTGGGGAGAACTCCCACGCGACCTATTTTTATTGGTATTTCTTTGAGAAGCGTCTGTGTTGCCTTATTAGAAAGCTAATTTGATATTTTTATCTATTATGTAATGCGATCTGTCTGTGGAGCACTTAGGTTAAACTTAGATCTCGTCAAATCACAAGATCGCGACACAATAGGATTTCCTAAAAAAAATTAAATAAATCTCAATCTCACTACCTTAATTCCCGCGGGGGTAGGCAGAGGTATTCCATTTCTGGATATACCCACTCGTCACGAGATATTCTTTGGACCCCAAAACGTGATAGGTGGTGAGCCCAGCGCCAGACCGGGTCAATTTACACATGTCTCAGAATTAATTCTGGGACATGCTTGTTTCCTCACGATGTTTTCCATCACCGTCGAGCTAGTAATAAATACGTATGTATGTTTTTGAAAAACTCATTGGTACATGCCAGCATATAACCTGTAGGAAGTCGTGCTGAATACGGGCAAATAGAAAACGCGTCCATCGGTACGCGCCCTAATCGATTTAAAAAAAGATACAGAATGTAACACTTCAAAAATAGCGGCAAAAGTACCAAAAAGGCGAAGAGAAAATTTTTGCGCACTTTTGTTTCAGTAGAGTTTAGGTCCATTAAAGGATTATACCTGCAGGCTAGAGGGTTTTTTTTTATTCCTACAAAAAAAGGGGAAAACGGGATCATCTTGGACAAATGCGCTGGGCTGTTTCAAAGATGAATAAAAAAAACCTTCCATAATAAAATAAATAATAAAAAAGAAAAAAAAATGAGTTTGACGAAGCCTACCTAGACTTTGATGTGATTTAATCATCTCGTGGATTCAAATATTTAATCGAAAAAACTAATTTGTGGATGTGGTTGAACTTGGGAAAGTTTTGTTTATTCCATATCATATAAATATAATATGTAACTATCTGCAACACTTTTAAAATATCATTAAATGTTATAAAAGTATTTTTCATTAGAATGTTAGTTAACATTTTGGCACGAATCCGTGATCGAGTTAAGATCAGTATATTATCCGAATGTTTTTGTGGCGTTTTTCGTCGTTTTTATTAGCATATTTTTCAAGTTGAAGTTTCTGTTCGATATCTTTGTTTATGTTTACAAGCTATTCACGAATAAACTGTTGTAACGCTTATATGAATTCATTATAATTAGTCCTATCCGTGTAAAAAATACCCCGATAAAGTGGGTAATTTACGACACGCGGGGGCGTGCGCGCGCACATTTTCCGCGCTCCACTCACAGTCTGCCCGCGAACGCCACCTAGAGCGCACGCCTTGACGCTATTGATCGCGTTCCAAAATTTGAATACTAAAAGAACAAGTGGAATTTATGTGGGTTGGTTTGTTTTTATCGTGATTTTGTGCCAGTGCGATCTTACATGAACACTTTTTTTTTTATCACAAGGTCCGAGTCGGCTGGTATTATTGATGTTTTCATTGTTTTGCGCCGAAACTATATAGCATTGAAAATAGTGAATTGTGGATAAATATGATTTTAAGTAGATGGTTATTTATTTCTAAAAATATATCATAATACTCGTCTTGTATGAAAACACGCTTGTTTAAACTACATTAAATACTTTTTAATGACGCTATAACAACGGCTATAAAATATATTGTTGTATTTGTTGTGAAATATAATGTTGACATCTGGCAACATAGAAAACTCGACACCCGTCAATGTGGCTTTATATTACATTATAATACCCATCTAGTTTATGTGTCTCCGAAACATGTCGTTTTCGTTAATCGTAATGACGTTGCCCGTTTTTTTTCATCTGCTGTATGTGCGATGCAGTTTTGTTAATAATGTTTAATGCCCTGTAAAGGGCATAGGCAGTTTCAATTTTTCATTGTTTTTGAATCTTATTTCAATTACATAGAATTCAATTTATGTTAGTAACTATGGTCCCTCTGCCTTGTAAAGTGTGAGCAGTGATGGCTGTTGGAACAGACCCTGCGTCTCAGTGTGGGGCTCGGGTTCGATTCCTGTTGAGGTTATCAGTAGCTCGACGGTAAAGAACAAATACTTCTGTCAACTCGCTTTGGGGTTAGGCGTGAGCCTTTTATTTTGATAGTCGCGTCAGGGAGAAATAAATAAATAAAATAATAAATTGTGGGACACAATTTACACACCGTTATTTAGTCCCAAACTCGGCAAAGCCTGTACTATAGATACTAAACTGATAAACATACTTAAATAAATATTTAACACACAGACACGAAGACAACAGACATGTTCATGCACACAAGTGTTGGCCCCGCGCGGGGATCGAACCCGCGACCTCCGACTCAGAAGGAAGGGTCACTACCAAATGAGTCAACAGGCCCGTCAATGACGAGTCATTTACTCTCCTAGTCTGAATTTTCGTTAATATCTCAATCTACAGTAATATTATAAAGAGGAAAGATTTGTATTTTTGTATGTTTGTATCTTTATTACGAACTAACTCAAAAACTGCTGGACCGATTTTAAAAATTCTTTCCTGATGGAAAGCTACATTATCACTGAGTAACATAAGTTATATTTCATTCCCGTATTCCCACGGGAACGGGAACTACGCGGGTGAAACCGCGCAGACCCGCTAGTGTTTTATAATACAAATAACATGAAAAATTTATTTAGATTCTGTCAGCAACGCCATTAGTTTTGCTCCGAAAGACTTAAGCAAACACGGCAAAGTTTGTTTGCTTGCAATTTTCGAGACGCTACGTTTGCTGCATACCATATTACCCTTTAAAATACATTCCTGGAATAGAAAGATAGGCCAATGCAAATGTTCAAAGTACTAGTAAATGTGTGAGTACTGAGATGCCATCGATCTCGTGTTATTGATTTCTGATGTTTTCATTGTTTATCTAAAACATTGTGTTGCCCAGTCTCACTTTCGATAAACTTATTAAAGTAGTAAAAAAAATGTTCAAAGAAAAACGGAATGAGGCTCGATTCAGCTTTAAGCCATAATCCATAGGATATACAATCAGCCTGGCAGAACTATTACATTCCTGGAAACACCCTCTTTCACCAGTATATTTTTTTAATTTTACTTTTTAATCTCCAAGTTAACATTACTCTTCGTTGTTCTAATCCAGCCTGAGTAAAAAAGGTATTAAAATGATTTGAAACATTCCTATCGCTTGTGTGCTGTCGGATAATATAGCCTACTAGCGACCCGCCCCGGCTTCGCAAGGGTGCAATGCTAACACTAAAACCTTCCTCTTGAATCACTCTATCCATTAAAAAAACCGCATCAAAATCCGTTGCGTAGTTTTAAAGATTTAAGCATACAAAGGGACATAGGGATATAGGGACAGAGAAAGCGACTTTGTTTTATACTATGTAGTGATGACACTCCCAAAAAGTAAAAATCATGTAAGGACAGCTCCACGTTTGGGCTACATGCAACACAAACATAATAAACTTCCATACTTATTATGATTCACGTTATGTATTAATATTTTCATCAATCATCCATGTTGGTCTAAATAAATTGGTTATTATTATTACATACACTTTAAAAAAGATTACAGGTGCAATTGGCAAATTGTATTGTATTTATGGAAGAGCGGAGCCTTCTAGCACAAGCAAAATAATTGCTTAAATGGAGGCTCCAAAACTTTTACTGCAAAATTGTTATCTAGCAATAGAAATAAATATTTTTAATTTTTTTTAATCGGCATGTGTGTGTGAGCTGTATGTATGTATGTTTACCTCGTTAGGTAAACATACATACATACAGCTCACGCCTTCTTCCCACAGGGGTAGGCAGAGACGATGGATCGCCACTTTGCCCGATCTTTGCACACTTCCCTCGCTTCCTTCACGTTCATAAGCCTTTTCATGCACGCTCTTTTATTCTTTGTACAGTCAACAAAGTTGTTAGTGTTACATGGCCAAAAATTAAGATTCACTTTTCTCTTAAAGCCTTAAATGTATTTATAGTATTTTTTTGGTAAATTATAGGGATCAAAGATACCTTTCGAAATAAACATTAATCAATAAGATTTATTTATGACTTCCCCAGAAAAATGAATTCTTAGTTACTGGCCATGTAACCCTAACAACTTTGTTGACTGTACGAGGTAAAATATACAAATAATATAATATTATATTATTTGTATATTTATTAAAAATTTCGGTTTTCGTTGTGTTACGCACAATGGAAGTCGTTAAGCCATGTCAGATACCCTTGGGTGGCTTGAAAAATTCTGACTGTTAAGTGGCCACTAGCTTAACACCATCTCCCAATCCGCAGTGGGCTCGCGTGGGAGATTATAGCCCACACTTCCTCATGTGTGAGGGAAGACCCTTAGCTCAGCAGTGGGCTGTTACGGGTTGATGATGATGATGATGATGATGATATTTATTAATATAATTAATATTAGCCTCCTACTCGAAATTGCAGGAAGTAGAGCAATGTAACTAATGTTTATTTCAGTGAATCGAACTGAAACATCGGCCTTCATATTCAATCCATATCAAATCGGTAGAGAAAATCGGTGTTGTGCATAATATATGAATGATTTAAACAATACAAGGTCACTCGTTGAGGAATACTGATATTCTATATAAATAAATATATATTTTACTCGCGTAGTTTCCGCTCCCGATGGAATACGCGAATAAAATATAGCCTACCTATGTTACTCCCCGATAATGGTGAAAGACTTTAAAAATAGTTCCAGTTGTTTTTCAGTTTTTTCGTTACAAACATACAATAATACAAATCTCTCCACCTTATAATATTAGTGCAGATAGATTAGTAATTTATAATTAAACTATAATAATAACCTAACCTAATCACCTGTCACTTTTAGTTTTCCAAGAATATACTGGTGAACAGTGGGAAAGTACAAGCAATGGAATACCTCTGCCTACCCCCTGGGATAAAGACTTTAGCATGTTTATTTTTAATTGTTTTAACAGTGAATTGCTAACGAAATTGTTAATCGATAAGGTAAAGAGCGACAATACAATGCAAGTCAGTAGATCATAAGTAATGTACACATGGAATGACACACCCATGCGTCCACCTGCTTTACAAATGTCCCTTGAAACAATAATACGTTACACGTTGTAATGTAACTGTTATTGTGAGTCACACTTTCAATACTAGAAAGAAAAGAAAATGCACTGTCCGTAAATGAATCTTCTGTGTTTCATAGAACCTCCCAGACAAATGACATCAACATCAGTTTAGACAAGAGTTGCTTTTGCATTTTTATTTATTTATTTCCTTTTACTAAATGATATACAATTTTAGATTACTCTCGCCAAACTACAGATCAGTTTTTTTTTTATCATAAAAAAAGGGGGCAAACGAGCAGACGGATCAGTTTGTCCTTTATTATTCTTTACGCCTGTTATTAATTTATCATAGATTGTAGGTATGCATTATCTAAACAGAAAAAGCGCAAGTCCTCATACACCCCAATTAATTAATATATTGTTATTTTAATACAACAATATATGACGCATTTGTACTTTAGTTTTGTCTAAGCAAATTTCTTAAATAAAGAGCAATAATAATACAGTTTCCATAGGTAGCACTGAATTCAGTTATGCTAACTAATTTTTCGGAAAAAATTAACACATACAAATAAATTAAATCTGAAATCGATTATTATACGAATAGTCTATGAACAAACTAATTTCAGGAATTGCGCTTATTCTGTCACACATCGTATAAAACAATATACCTACTTGCTTTCTTATATTTATTAAAAACGCTTGTGTTAGTTGTCGTTTGTAATATTGTCAGGGAACAGTTGTTTACGAATAAAAGTGACCTTCAAAGAGGAACCTTGTATAAAAGTGCAGTCAACACAGAAAGACACAGATTCATTTGATCCTTACAGGTAAATGCTACTTCCAATCTATATAACTGACTGCCTGTCTGATGCCTGACTGAATCTATATAACTGATCGATTAAAGCACAGCCGAAACCGCTGGGTCTCAAACAAATAAAATTTTGCACAATGGTTTCTACGTCATTTACTTAAGTGAGCACTTAAAATGGATTTTAGGAAATTCCCACGGGAACGGGGAAAATCGTATTCAACGCGGGCAACGCCGCTGGTCACCCGTTGTTCTTTATATAAACATATTTTTCTAGCACTTATTGATTCAGTTTAGTCCTCAAGATATTTTGCGGTTATTCTTAGTATTCCTGATAAGAATATAGTAGGTAATGTTGATTCTAGTTACAATAAGTTATGATTATGATTCACCTAACTTCATAATGATAGTTCTAAGACAAATTGTTTCCGGTGTTGCATGCTGCGAACAGATGGATACCTATCTTGAGATGGTGGCGATAAATATACTGAACATGTAGTAACGAAGTACTCGTTATAGGTCCTCCTTTATTCCCCCTTTTATAAACTTTTTGCCCTTTTAACTTCTTTATCTGGTCTAAATTTTGATTTTTGAAATTAGAATGTATGGCTATATAAAGAATTTAAAAGGCCCAAAGGGTTGTCACAAAAATACCTTGTGTACCATCGTAACGAAGATAAAACCTACCCCCTTGAAGTGCCCAAAAGAATGTGTTAATAAATTAGTTAGTAAATAGTTTAAATCGCGTACAATAAAGAGTTTCATGTGCCGTTTCGTTACCCATGCATAAAAACATTAAAAATACATCTTTATTAAAATACTAGCGACCCGCCCTCGCTTCTCTTCAGTTTATAATTATCAGTGTTTCTCACCCAGTGAATAGAGAGCTTTTACCTTACAAACGGTCCGGTAGTTCTAAATTTTTTACATGTTGTCTAGGATGGTTGTTAAGTGTTTAAAATGCAAAATGCACAATTCCCCCCCCTCCGCGCCCTCCGCCATCTTGAAAAAACCGAAAAAAAATCGGCACTTTTTTTAGATTTTCACTTATATCTTTGTTTCGGTGCATTTTAGCTACAAAACAGTTCTATTCAATGTTGTAGAGAATGAAATTCCCTATAATATACGTGTTAAATTTTGTTTGTAGGGCAGATAGTTCACGAGATATGATATTTTAAAAAAGATAAAAAATTACGCAAAAATATCATATCTCGTGAACTATCTGCCCTACAAACAAAATTTAACACGTATATTATAGGGAATTTCATTCTCTACAACATTGAATAGAACTGTTTTGTAGCTAAAATGCACCGAAACAAAGATATAAGTGAAAATCTAAAAAAAGTGCCGATTTTTTTCGGTTTTTTCAAGATGGCGGCGGGCGCGGAGGGGGAGGAATTGTGCATTTTGCATTTTAAACACTTAACAACCATCCTAGACAACATGTAAAAAATTTAGAACTACCGGACCGTTTGTAAGGTAACCCCCCTTATTGGGTCTCTATTCACTGTACTATAAACCTTCCTCTTGACTTCCTCTATCTATTAAGAAAAACCGCATCAAAATCCGTTGCGTAGTTTTAAACATCTGAGCATACATAGGGACAGACGGGAAACGACTTTGTGTTACACTACGAGAATGTAGTGATGATAAATGCTTCAGTGCTACTTCGTTCGTAATTCTTTTACGCCTGCGAGCCAGGCCACAATATTTTTTACATAGAGATAGTCAGACAACTGGAAAGTGACATATAGGATCGTTTTTATTCCGGAAAGCGCGAAAGTCTAGCTTTAAAAGTGAATTACCACCGTAATGTCCGAACCTATAACACCAAGAAATATGAAATTTATCTCTTATAGCCTGCGCAGACGACACACTTTTGTCCCCGTATTTTTTTGTCCGCTAAAATAGAACGCTTACAACTGTATCGAGTAACCCACACGAGGGATTAAAAGTATGGCGTACAAAAAGTCCTCCGAATAATCGCGGACACCGAGGGGCGGAACAGGACAAAAAGAGACGGACATATTTTTTTTTACGATTCGGAGGACTTTGTCCTCCGGGGACAAAGTCTGTCGTCTGCGCAGGCTATTAGGTGCCTTACACGATGGAATGGAAATGGAATCCAGTATGAAAGGATGCTTCGAAATTCCCCCATGTACATACATACAAGGCTCACGCCATTGTCCCACAGGGGTAGGCAGAGACGATGGATCGCCACTTTGATCGATCTCTGTATACTTCTTTCGCTTCCTTCACATCTATAAGCCGAAGGTTCGGTGAACAACATACATTGACGTTTCATTTAAAGATAAATTGATCAGCCACCCGCGTCAACCGTAATGTATGTTGTTCACCGAACCTTCGGCGCTGTACGTTACGCAGATGCGTCGCGACCGTAAGCCTTTTCATCCACGCTCTTTTGTTCTTCGTACTCCGGACACCAGCTTTCTGAAGGACACTTATTTGATCCGTGAATGTCCTTCTGGGGCGTCCTCTTTCCTTGCATCCTTCAACATTCGCACCATAAATCTATTTCGTTACTCTTCTTTCATCCATACGTTCTACATGACCAAACCAGCGTAACATACCCTTTCCTTTGGAAATTGTCCCATGGACGAGAAAACCACGAGTTTAGAGTTAAGTGCCTTGTTATTATATTAGACTATTGACTTTTCTAAGTGTATTTCAAACTCTTGCTGGACTTTTTTCGCATTAAAAAAAGTTGACTAAGTCCTTTCTCAGGCTTTAGACTATCTCTGAACCAAATTTCATTTAAATCGGTTCAGTAGTTTAGGCGTGATTGCGTAACACAGACAGAGTTACTTTCGCATTTATAATATTAATTATATAAGTAAGGATTTCTTTGACATGACATGAAGAGTGGATATTTCCAGAATTAGAAAACATCTGCATACATAGATTAAGTCATCTTCATGGACGAGTTTAGTGTGCCTTGTTATTGACATTTCAAACTGTATTTTACATACCTACTGAAATAAATGAATTTTGTATTTGTATCATAAGTTACACAAAATCTAGTTTACACCTAGCCACGTGCTAGTACGACGTGTTTTAGGGTTTCCACGTGGTCACTACTCATCTGTGTCTACTCGTTATATTTGGCCCTCTGCCAGGATTACACTTGTTTACTTTTGTACTAGAAGAGATAAAACTGTTTCGATTCTGGCTTAATGTTGGAACACACTATACGAAATTACGCGGCCGAAGTATACGGTGTGATTCTTGCAATTCTTTTTTATAAATTACCTAAGACACTATGAGATAAGTCGTATGCGATGAGACCGCATATTGTACTTTATTTTTCTGGTGTACACTAAAGAGTCATTGTATTGTTTTGTTACGTAAGATCCGCGAATGTCGGCATAGCGTGTCATCTTACATAGTTGCAATTTTTATAACCTGCATAACAAAATTTTGGAAACTTCGTTTAGAAAATTCATAAACCTACAATAACGGGCCAGTTGGCTCAGTTGGTCGGAGGTCGCGGATTTGATTCCCGCTCCAAGCATACACTTGTCTGCATGAATATGCGCGTTGGCTTCGTGTCTGGGTGTTTACCTAATATTTATTTAACTGTGTTCATTAGTTGTGGTGATTGGCTTCACCACTTATCACGTTTATGGGTCCAAAGAATATCTCGTGAAAAGTGGGTATATCCAGAAATTGAATACCTCTGCCTACCCCCTCGGGGATAAAAAGCATGAGATTATTTATTTTTTATTATTTTATTTATTAGTTTTTAGGGTTCCGTACCTCAAAAGGAAAAAACGGAACCCTTATAGGATCACTTTGTTGTCCGTCTGTCCGTCCGTCTGTCAAGACCCTTTTTCTCAGGAACGCGTGGAGGTATGAAGCTGAAATTTATATCAATTACTCAGGTCTACTGTCCCTTGAAGCTGTGAAAAAATCAAACTTCTAAGCCAACGCAATCAAAAGATACAGCCGTTTATGCCGCAAATTTTCGACACTTGCAAGGGAATCAAAACCTACAGGGTGCTTCCCGTGAACTCAGAATCTTGAAATTTGGTACGAAGCAACGTCTTATAGCATAGATAAAGGAAAAATTACGAAAACCATAAATTTGCAAGGTTGTACGGAACCCTCGGTGCGCGAGTCCGACTCGCACTTGGCCGGTTTTTTTTTAGTACCCACAGGCTCTGTCTAGCTTAGCACTAAATGACCGTGTGTGAATCGCGTCCCACAATTTATTCCATTTGTAAAAACTACAAAATAAACCAATAAATAAAAATAAGCCGTCAGTTTTCTCATAAAATTGTTACAATTGATTCGATTAAATGCCTTGTTTATGCAAATATCTGCGCGCTGGCTGGCTCAGTTCGATATACTTGTTGTAAACATGTTTTTCGGATATATTTTTCCTTTTCTATTGTGGTCATACGCATTGCTCATTTATTTTTAGACAACAATTAACAAAATTTACTCAGAAAAAAACTTTTTTTCCTTACTTACTTTTTCCTGTAGTCAACACAATTGATTTATTGGTAGGTAACGAAAATATTAAGTAAATAATACCTATGACAGGCCTGTTGGCTCAGCTGGTAGTGACCCTGCCTTATGAGTCGGAGGTCGCGGGTTCGATCCCCGCTCGGGGTCAACATTTGTGTGCATGAACATAATATCTGTTGGCTTCTTGTCTGGGTGTTTATCAGTTTTTTAGTAGGTACCCATAGTATAGGCTCTGCCTAGTTTAGGACTGAAAAACCGCGATTTACAATTTAATACCATTTTATCATACTTCCATTTGTTGTTAAGTCCTCTCGGTATTATTAGTCGTGTCGCAAAAATATATTGAAATAATTGAATCATTGTCAACATACAACAAATGAAGTCGTCTGTACACAAAATTCCGTTCTCGGTACCCACATAGGTTCCAACCACTAAAATCCACTTTCCAGTGCTCGACGTAAAGACTTAATTATCTACCTAGTGTTACAGCATAAGCTAACAGGAATCCTTCAATCGTGTATAAACCATAAATGTGTGTGTAGTGGTAGTGAAGTGTAATATAACAAGTTTTCCACAATGGCAATGGATACTATGGCAGTGGAGCTGCCGGATCTGACCACTCTCGCGCCGCCAGTGCCCGTCGAGGAGACTCCGGAGGAAAAGTGAGTAGCGAAATAGATCATTCGCGCAATTTTAGTTTGCCGGTCTGAACATAGTGCAAGCCAAAATGCATATAATGTTTCCTTTAAACGAGTGAGCTCACTCATCTGGATCTGGAGATGACACTATTTTCTCGAAACACGTGACAATGCGTCAGATTTTCGATATCTAACGATCTTTGACGCTAACGGCATTCCGTCACCCATAAACAACTGTCAATAGCGGTATAATTATCTCATATTGTTACAATAGATGTAGCCTAAACCTCATGAACGGGTTTATTAGGGCACTAAGTAAAATTCACATTTATTTAGGTACAGATAGCAAAAACAAAACTGAGTTCACGGCACAACTCGGGCATTATAATGTATATTATACCTACTCCTGGATAAAACATCTAAAAAAATCGTCGTGAAGGCAAAATAACTGAAGTGTTTTTGTTTTCCATTTCGAAGTAGAATTACTGTCCCAAATAAAAAACTTTATGTGCATAGTGCATACTTCTCTTCTATATCGGAAGGAATACTAGATGAGACTGAAGAGTTGATTTTTTTGCGTCTTCTGTTTTAATCAAAGTACATTTTTGTGGGAACCAACGAATTGCATGACTGTCGAAGTATTGCATCGCATTGTATTAGTCAGAGCCATCGCGTGATTAATCATACTGACTAAGTAATGCAGACATTTTTAAGGTTAATGTTCTTCGTAATTTCCGTCCTAAAGCTATTTTTAAACATTCGATAAACGTGTATTTTATTACAACATACTTGTAGCGACACTACATAGAACGCGCCAATAGAAGGCCGAGTTACATAGAACGCGCCAATAGACGGCAGAGTTCTAAACCGCGCTATCGGAGTTTTCTAATGAGTTTGTATAAATACAACTGTCCAACATCAACCGTTGGACCGCGGTCCCCAGGCACGATCACCTCGCCTGGCGGAAGATCTTCCCTTTTCACGATGGAGGAGCATTCCACCTCCGCTTCCCATACTGGTGACCCTCGACACCTGGACATCAGCGCAACCTTCTGGAACACCACCTCCGCTCCTCCATAATACTTATATAGTATTATAGTCAGTGGAATAGTTTTCGAAAAATGCCGAAGACTTTTCTCCTATACTGACATAATGTATGTAAAATTTTGAACAGAGGCAAATTATAAAAATAAAATTGTGAAACCATTTTTCAACCGACTTAAAAAAAGGAGGTTCTCAATTCGAGTGTATGTTGTTTTTATGTTTGTTACCTCAGAACTTTCGACTGGGTGAACCGATTTTTTTTGATGATTCTTTTTTTATTCAAAAGCTGGTGCTTCCCGTGTTTTCCCATTTCAATTTGGTCCAGTCCTGACAATGGCATCCATGAGAACACCATATAAGTTGAAGTCTGTTTTTACTCTTTAGATTTCTATGTTATATTTTTTATATATAAATCTTTAAAAAAATCTTAATTTTTTTTATATGTAAATCTGTTTGTTAACTTCTCCTGCCTAAACCGGTCAATCGATCATGCAAAAATTTGGCAGTGCTTAGTTTACATCTTGAGGAAAGATATAGGCTAGACTTTTCATTCCAAAAAACACATAGCTTCTAAATGAGATGCGATAACATAAAATTTTTAGGCGACGGATTCACTGGCAGCAGCGATTCTACTGTTTTACAAAGAGCTTATAAAACAGTGACAAAACCCTTCACGAGCAAGTCGATACGCACTTGGCTGATTTTCGATTGAAATTAACTCCCATCTAGGTCAGCGACAGACACGCAGACGTCTCCGTCTATCATTCCCGGTCAAGGGCGACTTGGACATCAGCTGGAATCTGTAGCATTTAGTAATAGACTAGTTCACTGTATCGAAATTAAGTTAACGAAAAAAATAATCTTAATCATAATCATTTATTGACGCCTACGCCTTGTATCCCCAAGGGGGTAGGCAGAGGTATTCCATTTTTGGATATACCCACTTTTCACGAGATATTCTTTGTACCCCTAAACGTGATAGGTGATGAGCTCATCGCCGGACCGGGTCTCTTACACATTACATTACAGAATTAATTCTGGAACCTGCGGGTTTCCTCACGATGTTTTACTTCACCGTCAAGCTAGTGATAAATATGTAAAATGATAAATACGTAAGTTTTAAAAAACTCATTGGTACATGCCAGGATTTGAACCCGAGCTTCACTGATTATCATCATGTTAAGCAGGCTCTTTAACCCTAAGGCTATCACTGTTCTTTAATGCAACGCACTTGGGACTCTTGAGTTGCAGGTGTCCATGGGCGACGGTAGTCACTTACCATCAGGTGACCCGTCTGCTGGTTTGCCCCCTATATTGTAAAAAAAAACTGTGCTCTCTAGCACTGCACGGGAGGTGCAATTCCCTTCCCGGAACTTACGACATCGCGGAACCATTGACTAGTGTAGCGACACTACTATAGTCTAGGCAATAAAGGTAGTGGACCCCAACATTAATTCCTCAGTCGATGAAACTTTGCAGGATTGTAGTATAGTATGAGACCATACTTGCATAAAAAAATCCAAAAAAAAAAACCTAACCGAAACTAGGTTTTTATACTAAAAAAAAATTTTTTTTTTCGTTGTTAATTTGATAATTTCTGAAAATAATGTAGCAAGACGGTTTTTATTTTGGATTTTCCTATTGTAAGTCCACAGCGACTACTAAATAACATTCCAGTTAAAAAAATGGACTGAGCAATTTTCCCGTGCAAGGTACATATACGTCTGAGTTTTGTTGTTTCTACCAGGAGATTTTTTTGGATATTTCGCATATAGCTTTCTTAACACACATGAATATTGCTGGAGAAGAAAATGTTGACTGAGCATTTTTCCCAACAAAGATATCAAATAAATAAGTTTTTCAGTAAAAATACCTAACTTCGGTAAGGTTTTTTTTTTTGGATTTTTTTATGCAAGTATTGTCTCATACTATACTACAATCCTGCAAAGTTTCATCGACTGAGGAATTAATGTTGGGGTCTTCATACAAAAATCCGCTTCATTGCCTAGACTATACATAGAACACGCCCATAGACGGCCGAATCCTAAACCGTGCTATCGGAGTTTTCTAATGAGTTTGTATAAATACAACTGTCCAACATCAACCGTTGGACCGCGATCCCCAGTCACGATCACCTCGCCTGACGGAAGATCTTCCCTCTTGACGATGGAGGAGCATTCCACCTCCGCTTCTCCATACTAGAATTCCTTTAATATTCCTTCGCCTCTTTGGACTAGCGGTGTCGGTTTAGGAGACGCAGCCAACTAACAAACTCACCTCAACCAATTCGCACTATAATGAAATCAAAACCAGTCCAATAGAGCTAAAGTTCAAGCGTAGACACGACCTTGCGTGTTTATTATCGAGATTATATCTAAATCATCCAGTTTTCCTTCACAACTAATGTACCGACAAATCGTGTTATTCAACTACGGGAACTAGAGTGAGTCTAGTCGATGAATGTATATCAATGGAAACATGTTTCTGCTTGATTGTTTATGGGGTGACTTAGTATCTGCTTAGTCATCTCTACATAGTCCTACTAATATTATAAACGCGAAAGTTTGTATGTATGGATCTATAGATGTATGTCAAAGTCAAAGGCATTTATTTTCAGTAGGTATTGAATATACACTTAAAAAAGTCAATAGTTTATAATAACAAGGCACTCTAAACTCGTCCATGAAGATTGGCTAA
Organism: Ethmia dodecea; assembly: GCA_963855545.1. Classification (NCBI taxonomy): domain Eukaryota; kingdom Metazoa; phylum Arthropoda; class Insecta; order Lepidoptera; family Depressariidae; genus Ethmia; species Ethmia dodecea. The sequence continues at coordinate 1,779,488 of OY979444.1, forward strand.
ATGTAAACAGCAGCCCATCTCCACCGACGAGTTGCTGGTTCCAAATGCAGTACCCCGAGAAGAGCCAGCAAGAAACTCAAGGGTAGCTCTTTTTAATCTCATGTATGGATGTTTGTTCCTCTTTTACGCAAAGACTACTGAACGGATTTTGGTGAAACTTTACAGTTATATAGTTTATACATCAGAATAACACATAGGCCATATGTTATGACCGTATTCCAACGGGAACACGAACTACGCGGGTGAAACCGCGGGGCGCTGCTAGTATAAAATAAAGTGGTTTTCCGCGTTTGTCAAAGCAACGCAACCTGTTTTATTTAATGCGGTTACCACTAATAGAAATAGCGATAAGCGAAAAAGGTTTTTGTATATCATACTAGCGACCCGCCCCGGCTTCGCACGGGTGCAATGCTTATAAGAATTTTCTTTGCTATAAACCTCACGGAGCCCGAGACCTTTCCAACCAATGCAAAACCTCGGAAATCGGTTCGTGCGTTCTGGAGTTATAGCGTCAGGAAGGAAAACCCGACTTATTTTTATATAGTAGACTAGCGACCCGCCCCGGCTTCGCACGGGTGCAATGCTGAATTTTCTTTTCTATAAACCTTGCGGAGCCCGAGACCTTTCCAACGAATGCAAAACCATGGAAATCGGTTCGTCAGTTCTGGAGTTAAATCGTCAGGAAGGAAAACCCGACTTATTTTTATATAGTAGATAAAGCGAAGCAAAGCGCGGGTAGGTACTTATGATAGCTTTATTATCTACCTTTCGGCTTGCAATTTTAGAGTGTGCTTCATTTATCAAAGATATAGTAAATTGCACCACTAAGTCAGTCGATGAGCCTTAATCTCATTATACAGTAGCGGTTTTGCGCGGTTGCACCCGCGTATTTCCCGTTCCCGTGGGAATACGGGGAATAAATTTTAGCCTATGTTACTCAGGGATATTGTAACTTTCCATCGGTGAAAGAATTTTTAAGGTCGGTCCAGTAGTACGTTACAAACATACAAAAATACAAATCATTCCTCTTTATAATATTGGTGTAGTAATATTTTGTGAGGTGACACAATTTTTTCGTCCAGAAAATTATACTATTGAAAAGTATTTCCGGGAATTGAATGCCTATCCCCTTGAGGATAAAAGGCGTGAACATATTTTTTATTTCCAACGCGAACATAAAATATGAAAATAAAACCACACAAATGACATTGTAAAAAAGGACACACTATGTAGTAGCGTAAGGCAAAGAAGTAAATATACCTGAAACAATCCAGTCGATTCGTTCAGAGGTACTTGAACAATCTAATTTTATTGGGACCCGGAAAGTTCCAAGGTTCAGGCGGCGGGCCTTGGAATTATTAATTTGTTTATTCGCCGATCCACGCCCCTTCAGCTCCTTGGAGGCTGGTTTACAATGAAATTCCATTTGTGATAATCGTAGTTTCACGAGACGATTCAGCTATGATAGTAGTCTAATAGGAACGGGCATGGAAGTTACCAGTGAAGTCTATGTGTATAAATTAAAATAAATTTATAACTTTAAAGAGTAAAAAACCGACTTCAGCTGATATGGTTTTCTCATGGATGCCTTTGTCAGAACTGGACTAAATTGAAATAGTACTACACGGGAAGCACCAGCTTTTAAATAAAAAACCCTGTTGAAAGTTCTGAGGTTACAAACATAAAAAAACATACAGTTGAATTGAGAACCTTTTTTAAACCTTAAGAGGCCAATAAAATAAAACACAATTGATTTTTAATTGTTACGGTGCCCATTGGAACCGCGCGGTGCTCGACGAATTGAAGTCGATTGAAAAGAAGAAACTGACGCGCTGATTGACTGACTGACTGATCCATCAACGCACTAGCCGAAACCGCTGGGTCTATAAGCATGAAATATTCCTTAAATGGCGTAATTGAGCCCTGAGAATGGATTTTTGGATATTCTTACGGTTTAAAAGCCTGCTTCACATGATGATAATCAGTAAGGCTCGGGTTCGAATCCTGGCATGTACCAATAAGTTTTCAAAAACTTACGTATACATTTTTATCACTAGCTCGACGGTAAGGAAAACATCGTGAGGAAAGCCGCAGGTCCCAGAATTAATTCTGAGACATGTGTAAACAGACCCGGTCCAGCGATCGATGGTCTCACCACCTACCACGTTTAGGGGTCGAAGATTCTCGTGAAAAGTGGGTATATCCAGTAATGGAATACCTCTTGCCTACCCTGTCGCCTCGGATAAAAGGCGTGAGATTATTATTATTTTATTAATAATATGAAAACACAAACAAGCTCATCAACCTAACATAAAATCTATTCGACAGTGACATACTCAAAGGTGACATAGTATGCATTGCCTTTCCACACGTGTAAGCTTTAGCTTGCATGTGGGTGCACAATGCACATGCATTTAATGCTTTATGGCGGAGCGAAGCGATTTATTAAGATTTATGAGTTTGTATAAACTGAGAGACAGATCCAGTTTCTAACAGACTCGAGAACGAAAAACAATTATTGAAATAAATTTATATTAGTACACATTTATAGCCCACTCCTTGAAAAGTAAGCTTTCCATTGGAGAAAGAATTTCGAAACTCGAAACTCGAAATTTCGAAACTCCAATAGTTTCGGATCCAATTCATTACAAGCAAGCATACAAAAAAAAAACTTTTCTCGATATAATGTTTGATGTACGTAAACAATTAGTGTAAGTAAACTAGTTATTGGGTCAGCCTATCCCAATGTGAAACAGACGTGAGATTAAATATAAATCTACACTCGGCGTCAAAAAAATCGCACCTTTGAAAAACCACTTTTAATCCCATTTAGAATCAATGATGATGGGACTATTAGGTAAAAAAAGAAGTGATTGCAAAAGAAGAAGAAAAAGTTCGTTGACAAAGAATTAAAGTAAGACAAAAAAATGCTTAAAAATTACTTAAAACCTAGTTTTACCCCCCCCCCCCCCTTTATACGTCTAAAAGGTAGCGCAACTAGCGGCCCTTTTATAAAGTAATTATGCATTATTTTTGTATAACGTCGTTATTTGGGTGAAATGTTTTTTTATGGCATAAATGATTGTTAATTTTAATGTCGTTAAATTAATGTTTAAAATGATACTTAATAGTCCCATCACCAAAGATTCTAAATGTGATTAAAAGTGGTTTAAAGTATTATTTTCCGAAGGTGCGATTTTTTTGACGCCGAGTGTATATAGCTATACTAATATTATAAAGTGGAAAGATTTGTTTGTATTGAATATGCTCTAGTAACGGATTTTAAAAATCCTTTCACCTATGGAAAGCTATATCAGGGAGTAACATAGGCTCTATTTTATCCCCGTATTCCCACGGGAACGGGAACTACGCGGGGGAAACCGCTAGTGTAAAATAAATTGGTATAGGACCCAATTACCAAAGGACCGAGTATTACAATCGCTTGTCAGGATGGGTCGTCGGTCGTTACAAATTCAACTGGATTGCGCGAACAGCAATTAAAAGTAAGCACTTCAGAGCACGAAATAGCGTGATTATAAACGTAAAACAAAGTAAGAGTCTCCAGTAAATCGTTGTAAGTTCTGAGCGATTAGCCTGATTCAGTAATCTTTCGGTAAATGTCGAAAGAGAATGGACTGGATGCTATTTTTTTACCCAACTGCATCACAGACACATATTTTCAACCGACTTCAAAAAAGGAGGATGTTCTCAATTCGGCTTTAGGTTTTACTAGCGAACCGCCCCGGTTTCGCACGGGTGCAATGCTAATACTAAAACCTTCCTCTTGAATTACTCTATTAAAAAAAACGCATCAAAATCCGTTGCGTAGTTTTAAAGATTTAAGCATACATATATGGATATAGGGACAGAGAAAGCGACTTTGTTTTATATTAAGTAGTGATTATGTGTGTTACCTCAGACCTTTCGACTGGGTGAAATGATTTTGATGATTCTTTTTTTATTTGAAATCTGGTGCTTCCCGTGTGGTCCATTTTCAATTTGGTCCTGTTTTGATATTGGCATAAGAAAACCATGTTAATCTCGGTATTTTTTACTCTTTAGAGTTCTATGTTATGACTAAGTGTCGAGTTTGTGAAGTTAGGGCCTGTAGAGTTAAAAGCTTGACTCTACATAAGATCTGATAACTCTGACAGTGCGAGCCGTATGAACTCGTCTTGGCAACATTTTACATGAAAATGTTTTGGTGTCTATTTTTGTCGTTAGACGCCTTTAATAGATCCGCTGAATATGTCCAAACCACCTGAGCATTCCTTTCTTAATATTATTTACATCCTCTTTCAGACCAAATAATCGTGTGTGAATTGTGTCCCACAATTGTTTTATTTATTTATTTGTACAAATAGATAGACAAAAATAGATGCAAATTATAAAGGAACTAGTGAGATTATAATATTGCGGCTTTGTAGAGTGAGAGCCCAGGCTTTTCAGACCTTCGTCATTTTGTAAAACCTCAAAGTTTGTCTGTGTATGTCCCTACTACAGGTGCAAACGATCCCCGAATATGAAGTTTGGGTAACGGTTCCTTTGGAAGTTATCAAGCAGCAAAGGTCCATAAGGTTGCACCTCAAATTCGTTAAGTTTAAAACCCAGTTTTTATATATTTTATTCGGATTAATATTAGAAATCACGTCGTCCATTGTCAGACACTTGGTGCGGTGGAAACCCCCTGCCAGACACCTGGAATCGTGGTGAATTGAGGGTATACTTTCATGACATGAGTTCTGCCTACATATAGCCTCAAGGCCAAGTTTGATGTCATTTTCATATAATTAGATGAGGAATTCATTTCTGGAATAAACTTTTTATCAGTCCATAGAAAAAAACGGAGTAACTTACAAAAAACCAAAATGTTGAAACTTTTTTTTTCAGAATTTCGTCGCTCAGAAGTACACTATAACGATTAAGACTAAATAAAAAATATTATCTTATAGCTCCTTTATTGCACAATATAAAAAGTAACATTTCAATAACATCGTCAAAGTATAGAAGGGTAAAAAAATATATCAATAAGTATATCAATTCACCATGATTCAAGGGTGTCTGACAGGGGGTTTCCACCGCACCAAGTGTCTGACAATGGACGACGTGATTTCTAATATTAATCCGAATAAAATATATAAAAACTGGGCTTTACGCTTTAACGAATTTGAGGTGCAACTTTATGGACCTTTGCTGCTTGATAACTTCCAAAGGAACCGTTATCCAAACTTCATATTTGGGGATCGTTTACACCTGTAGTAGGGACATACACAGACAAACTTTGAGGTTTTACAAAATGACGAAGGTCTGACAAGCCTGGGCTCTTGGGATATTGGCAATATCCCTGCGACACATTTACTTTCGTCTCCTTCAGATAACCGATTCATTCAATATATAACTATACTAGCGGTTCTGCGCGGTTCACCCGCGTAGTTCCCGTTCCCGTGGGAATAGGGGAATAAAATATAGCCTATGTTACTCAGGGATATTGTAGCTTTCAATTAGTAAAATAATTTTTAAAATCGTTCCAGAATTCAAATCTTTCCTCTTCATAATATTAGTGTAGATGTAGATATAAATATATATTAATAGGTAATAACAAATTGAATGACATCAACGAACAAAGCCTTGTGATTTGTAATTAAGATAGCTACTCGGGCGAGAAGCAAGCGACTGCTTTGTCAGATTGTCTAGACTGCACTTTCATCTAGAATTTCATCAAGGTCATATGACAGCAGTGGAAGATAGCCTAGTGGTTAAAGAGTCTGCTTGCCATTCGTGAGTACCAATGGCAAGTACCAAAAAGTTTGATCACTAGCTCGACGGTGAAGGCAAACATCGTGAGGAAACTCGTAGGTCCCAGAATTAGTTCTGAGCCATGTGTAATCCGGTCCCGGCGATGGGCTCACCTATCACCTTTAGGGATACAAAGACTGGTGATGGGGTGGAACGAAATGGAATGACCTCTGCCTACGCCCCCGGTAAAATAAGGCGTGAGATTTTATATTTAATTTATCCAAGTTTCTAAAATTAATGCAGTCGTTTCTCGTCTGTAAGTACTAGATTTTATGAGCGGAATGTAATATCCATAATGGCAGATATAAAAGTTTGTCTAGACGCTATAAGGGGCAGGATAAGACTGAATGCCAGTGGGGAGGCGCAGTGTAGATAGTGTAGGTAGGTATGTAAGTAACAACTCTTTATTTTTGCAGGATATTGAAACAAAATTTTATAGGATATTGGAAAGATTAATCCTACTATAATATTATAAACGCGAATGTTTGTTTGGTGCTCATTCAAGCTAAAACTACTGAATGGATTTTGATGAAACTTTACAGAATAACAGAATAACACATAGGCTATATTTTATGCTAGTATTCCCACGGGAACGGGAACTACGCGGGTAAAACAGCAGGGCGCTGCTAGTACACAATAATTAATAAGCGAACAAAGAAAATACTTTCAAAGTAATTTACTTAACAATAAGTGTAATAATATAACAAGTCTAGTGTGTAATATATGCGACGAAATTAAAATTACGTGACGTCACGTCGTGTTAGCTCGTGTCTAAATTGTCAGGATTTTTCTTTGAACTGACACCTTTACTCGTTGCGGAGTCAATCTATAAGATCATTCGATTAGATTGTGCAATGTCACTTGGCTAGGGGGGCAGAACTGTTTCGTTGAAATGCTTCTTTATAATTGAAATCTGTCTAATCACTACATAGTATAAAACAAAGTTGCTTTCTCTGTCCCTATATCCCTATGTATGCTTAAATCTTTAAAAGTACGCAACGGATTTTGATGCGGTTTTTTTTTAATAGATAGAGTGATTCAAGAGGAAGTCTTTCGTGTTAGCATTGCACCCGTGCGAAGCCGGGGCGGGTCGCTAGTATAATAAATAAAATAAAGACGATTGCGATTAGAAAAATAAATAGACAACAATGTTCGGTTCTTCATAAAAATCTGCCGCGTGTAGCATAATTATACAATGATACTTTAGCGCTTCCGCAAAACAAACTGTCAGCGGAGAGTGCCGTGTCTGATCGATTCCCACTGCTTTGTGTGGCGGAGAGAATTGGACTAACTCGTCGGTCACGCGAGGATTCGTACGCCCCATCCCGAATCGTTGGACGTTTTATCATTAGCCTTCAAAGATATTAAAGTAAGGATGAGTTATACTCATACTGCGCGCGTTTAAAAATTGATCCCCTACGAGTGGCTACAACATTCACATACTTACTTCTTAGCGTATTTATAGCATAGAACAATGACGGGGAAAGATGATACGGAACGAATAATAAAGAAAGAACAGCTATCTGTCAACAGTTGCGCTTGAAATACGAATTGAAATACAATGCGACAAAATAAAATGTGGTTAATTAACCACATTTGTCGGCCTCATTTTCCGCGCTCTAGTAACATATCTACGTCTTTCTAACTATAATATCTTTGTTAGCCTTAGCATGTTCAGCTAAATATCTGTATTTATGTTGTATTTAGCTGCAACTTTTAATGCTTATTGTATAAATAATAATAAATAGTCTCACGCCTTTTTATCCCCGAGGCGGTAGGCAGCAGTATTCCATTTTTGGCTATACCCACTTTTCACGAGATATTCTTTGACATGCGGGTTTTAATATTATATATAAGCGGGTTATAAATAAATAATAATTTGTACATTTCCTACCATTATCGAATAAAGTGCACTCATTCGCACGAAGCTGCACCATATGGCGTCAATGGGTCGGCCATTGACGAGTGTCGTCACCCGCCCTGCCTGGCCCTCGCGCCCCCTGTGGAAATTTCCCACTCGATATTATGATACTGCCTTCGGGGAATTGCTTTGGAAGGTTCTTTCTGTTTATTCCTTTTGTTTTTAATGTTTTTTCTTCATCCCATAGTTATCAGCTTATTTAAAGTCAAAGTCAAAATGTTTTATTCAAAGTAGGGACTTACAAGTCCACTTATTCAACGTCATTTCAACTGTATTTGTGTCTTACAGCAGGAAATAAAACTGGTGGTTTTCCTATGAAAAAAAAGGGAGAGTATGGACCGTAATATGCGAGCCCACCGCGAATTGGGAGGGGGTGCTAGGTTAGGTTTTTGCCACCCGACTTTAGAATTTGTTGTATGGTGAAACCACCATAATAAGATCTGTTATGGTTAACCGGCTTCCAATGTGCGTAAACATAGAAAAATCCGCCACAAACGGTTCAACGTTCGTTCTGACAAGTTTGAGAGTAAATATGGGCTCAATGGACTTATGCCAAGTATTGAAAAAGGCCTTGTAAGAACAGATAAATATGTGGAGTAGCCGAGCGTTCGGTCGTGCTTATGTAAGATGCTGGCAATTAGGTACAAGCGTTACGTGATTGGCAGGGGAATGAACTGCTTTATGCAAAACGCAAACTATTTATAAATAAGTAAAATAAATACTCTCACGGCTTTTATCCCCGAGGGGGTAGATAGGTACGGGAGGTATTCAATTTCTGGAAATACCCACGTTTCACCAGTTTATTATTTGGACTCCTAAACGTGGTCCCCGAACTGGGGTGTTTGTTACACATACCTGAGAACCAACCAAGAGACTTTATGATCATATGAATAGATTAGAATGTACAAAAGATACATAAAAAAAATCTCACGCCTATTATCCCCGAGGGGGTAGGCAAAGGTACCTATTACATTTCTGGATATACCCACTTTTTCCGATATATTCTTTGGACCCCTAAACGTGATAGACGGTAAGCTACTCGCCGGACCGGGTCTTTTACACACTCGTCATCACGAACAAAAAATAACTATAATTATTATAAAGAAAAGTGGTGATGATCGATTCCAGCCGGTTTCGGCTAAGGCGCCCGCTGTCGACCCCGGTCAATGAATCGGCGCTCATGCGCCCTGATGTGGCTATGGAGCCAATCTTCTTAGTTAAGACCCTTGAGCAATGTAGACACGTGAGGGTACCATTCACGTAGTTATATTGGGCTGCCTCAGGTGTTTGCCGATACACTGAATAGAGCAGCTGCATGCAGCTGAATCCCATCCACCAAAAACAACTAAAACCACATTATCCAGCGAAATAATTATCCAAATTAATTTAAGTACAACACAAAGGACACGAACTAAATATAGTTACTTCTCATAGCATAACAGTGAATAAGGACAGATTCCGGTGAGCAAATAACTTTGATACAAGTTCCCTCAATGAGATAATAAATCTATGATTTGGTGTGCATGTGCTGCAGTACAAGGAGGCTATAGCTCAGCGGCAGTATTTACTTTATTATTTAATTCAAAACGAATTCGCAATCCTCAGTTCTATAAGTACTAGCTGACCTGACAGACGTTGTCCTGTACACCTGTCAGTTATAATAATAATAATAATAAACTTTATTCATAAGCCAAAATTACATGGGTGAGGTATAGTTTACATGATTGTGGTAGTACAATAAGGGCTTGTTATTTAGTTATACATTAAAATTTCCCCTGGCTTTCGAGCTAGGAATCCCTGTGTTTCGAAAGCCAGTGGTACCATGTTGCGGCGATTATTCAAGCACAAATGCTCAAAATAATGAACTATTAATTATTAGGTATACAGAAATCAAGGGCTTATATAAAGCACAGTGTAGCAAGAGTGTGTGTTAGATTTTGGGTTCATGTAGAGAGGGTGGGTTTGGTGTGAGCGTGCGTGTGATGTTAGGGTGTGTGAGTGTATGTGAGTGAGTGTGGGATTTGCTGTTATTATATAATTTAGTTTAAAGGTATAATTTATAATTTAAGATAAATGTAAACGGAATTCTGGAATTTATTATAGAGATAAGTATTAGGATATTAGATTTTCTGTTGCATGAAAGTCTAATTCTTGAAGCCAATTTTTTAATATTTTTTTTAATTCAACTTTATTGAGTTTTTGAATATGTAGACTTGCATTAATCCTGTTATAGACTCTAGCGCTAAGAGACTCAAACTGTTTCCTTGCGAAGGCTGTCCTAGAAGTTTCCACGGGACAGACTGGTTTAGGTCTTCTTCCAGGGATAATGGTACTTTGCGGTTGGATACTACTGTGACGACGCAATATAGACCGTAGTATAAATAGCTGTCTCACTGTCAAAACTTTGGCTTCTCTATAGAGCAGGCTAGTCGGGTGTCGAAAAGGCTTCCGATACAATACCTTAAGCACTGCTCTTTGGGATCGCTCGAGATTTAGGAAAGTAGTTTTATAAGCACCTCCCCAAATGGATATGCAGTTATGTCAAGCACCATTACATTAGAAGAATGGTCGTAATGTTTTTTTAAATTTTCGAATGTTCCACACAACTTTCTTAATTTTTTCTTTCATAAAAACCTCCTGACAATAGCAAACACAACAAAAAAAGAATTAGCGAAATTGGTTCAGCCGTTCACGAGTGATGCCGTGACCAAGGGAAATAGGTATTCATTTTTATATATATAGATTTCCAGTTCTTAACATTCGCCCACAGCCGGAAATACTCTTCGGGTTCAGCATCTATTTACAACAAATTTAATATTCAATGGTCAGTCTATTCCCGTAGTGTGTAGGCCCGTCCACTGAGTTATTTATTTACAACTGAAATGGACTGACGCAGTTCACCCATACTTGTGCGTTGAGTGCTGTGACGTCACGACCTTCCGGCTTCCGAGCAGGGTCGTACGGCTATTTCGAACGCGGACAGAGCTCATCAAGCGAACATTTTAATGAGCTAAATCGTTTTTAGGTCTAGCTAGAAATACATGTGTTATTATTACTGTTTCCGCTTTTTCCCGCTCGTAAGTCCCATTCCTGTCGAAAAATCATAGCCCATTTATCTCCCACTAGGTTTTCTATTGGTGAGATTTTTTTAAATCGGTCTAGTAGCCTATTCATCACAAACAAATTTACAAATTTTACCTCTTTATAATATTAGTGTATGGGGGAAAATGGATTCAAAGCGGGGAACGGCACCAGCTAGTTAATAAATAAATGGAAGTCGTTAAGCCATGTCAGATACCCTTGGGTGGCTTGAAAAATTCTCACTGTTAAGTGGGCACTAGCTTAACACCATCCCAATTCGCGGTGGCCTCTCGTGGGAGATTATAGCCCATACTTCCTCATGTATGAGGAAAGACCGTTAGCCCAGTTGTGGGCTATTATGTGTTGATGATGATGATTAAATGAGGACATAAGAGGAAGTCTGAAAGCAGCAGCCGTGCCCGTGACGGAAAAGCTGACGTAATCGTTTGTCATGGTATCGAATATAATGAGAGAGGAGGGTTGAGTGAAGAGTAATGTTCTAAGAAGACTGGTTAATACGAATCTAGGATAATGGAATGAGAGTCCAAGTCAAAAGTTTTTATTCAATTTAGGGGCTTATGAGTTCTATTATTGAAAGTCATTGCGACTCCCTCGGTATATAGTTGAGGAGAAGAAGCGGGGCAAGAAACTCCTCAACACATTATTCTTGAGAATACATACAGCTCCTAAAATTTATTTCGATTTTTATTTTACATTGTAACAAATTGACGACGACGTTGCAACTCGCAGGTTGCATACAGCAGATTTTCCATAATGATGAGAAGACAAAAAGTAACTATGACTAGGCAATTCAAATACCATATTATGACGAATTAACAGGTTTGATTCTGCTTTACAGAGACAAAACTTATTTTAGTTTACTCCTGTCATTTTCTTTCTCCAGAAAAAGATAAGAGACGAGAGATATTTAGTCGTGTCAAATTAAAATTAGTTTTGTCAACTAAGGGATTTCGTAACGTAAAGAGGTCACGACTAAAATACAGCCTCTGACAGGACTAAATTTGGTAGGTTACCTTCTTTCCCTTTTATTTTTTTGAGGTAAGACGAAGACAGGACTAAACTAAAATAAGTTTAGTCGGTGTAAAGCAGAATCTCTCCCAATATCTACAATATTTCTGAATCCCGTTGCTTATACTTGTAGTACTTATCTAACTAGAAGGTAATCATAATTATTTAGGTATATCGATCCTACCCTTAAGCGAAGCCCACTCAAACTCATAACTTCGAAGTATTCAATTGCTAATGAGTTAGCTCCAAATTCCCCGCCAGACGTTGGTATACTTTATTACTCAATAACCACCAAAATGTCACTATTGAATGTTTGTCCTAGCCTTGGCCCAAAAAGTAATCTTCTCTATTGTTCATAAAGGTTATTCGGCGAGCCCTTAATTTTTATCATCAAACACAGGGCCTTTTATATCCTGTGGTGGGCTCCGGCATTCCTTTAATCGGGTGCCTCGGGTACTTACAATACAACCACTACGTATATACCTTATTAGGTTAATTGAAACTAAAATTTCTGTTTTATTTTTAAATATATTATCACAGGAGAAGACACCTCCGTTGGTCTTTTGGTTTGTATCAAACCTGAGGTCAGACAAGAAGACTCAGGTCATTACAGATCGACGACTCTCAGCCGAGCGAGTACAGCGAGTGCTCAACGGTAGCGTTCATTGGCTAGACTAGGAAAACCTAGCAGCGGTGTAGCTTCGATTTCTGACAATAATATGGTGTTACCGCTATTAATTTGGTTAGGTTAGTATAGAATTGTTAAGACACAGATGCGTGAAGTCGAGCGAGTGGAGCGAGCGCCCTGCGGTAGAGCTGATTGATTGGACTAGCCAAACCTTTGGATTATAACATATCAGCTAGATGGTTTTTGCATGTAATTAAAAATAGTACACAGATTTATTATTAAGCTGGGGCCCAAAATTACGGGGTCCTGCGACCTTTCATAATGTAGCAAGAATATGACGACTGCGGCACTTGGTCACGAAGATTAATTGCTGAAATGTCAGCGGAATATCTATTTTGGGCTTTGGAAATAATCATTCGCACCTGTGGAAGAAGTAATTGTGGACGACACGATAATGTGAAAAAAATTGAAAATACCGGCCAAGTGCGAGTCGAATTCGCACACGAAAGATTCCGTACCACCTTATGGTAATCGCAAAAAAAAAATTTTCCCTCATTAAAAATTATAGGGGGCCTAAATGAATTAGGTTAGGCCCCGTTTAATTTTTTTTTAACCCGAAAAAGACACATCCTTCGTGTCACCAAAACTGTTAATCTAAAACTAATATTAAGTACGAAAGTGTTTTAATGTTATTCCTTTATTCACGTCGCGTCGCCAAAGAGTCTGTTCGATGTGATTTCTTGTACAGTCAAGAGCACGTGGAGCTTGACACATTGGAATAACGTTCTTGTTACAATCATCTTAGAGGTCAGACTCGCACTACAAGTGTAAAGCTTCATGTGGTCTTGATCCGATATAGTTATAGCCCCGGGACGCGGCATAAGCTCCCTCTGATCCCAGTAAAATACCTAATTTCTTCGGGAAAAATCTTTCTCTAGAAGAAAACCGAATATCAGGCTTACAGTACGTGAGACTGTTCAGATTTCAACTAATGGTCGGTAGTGGTATTGATCCATATTGGGTCTGGTATTTGTCGTCACAGGAAATTCAATATGGCGTCCGCTAAACTTTGTTTCACGCATTTCTTTTGGTTACTTTTTTCCGTAGTGGAATTGATAAAATATCGTGTTGTTTTTTTGGAAATCAAACCAAAATAACTTTGAATTATATAAGAAAGCGCTCGTAGCCTTGCGGTGTCAGCGTGTTCGTAACGATCACACTGGTTAAGCAAAGTTGGGTGCGGTCAGTCAGTGAATGGGTGACCACCTAGTGGCATTTATATCACGAGCGCTTCCGTGTTTCGGAAGGCACGTTAAATTGTTGGTCCCGGTTTTCGTTGTGTTTACGCACAATGGAAGTCGTTAAGCCATGTCAGATACCCTTGGGTAGCTTGAAAAATTCTGACTGTTAAGTGGCCACTAGCTTAACACCATCTCCGAGTCCGCGGTGGGCTCGCGTGGCAGATTAAAGCCCATACTTCCTCGTGTGCGAGGAAAGACCTTTAGCTCAGCAGTGGGTTGATGATAATGATATAAGAAACAAAAAAATGCATAAAAATAATTGCGAGTAAGTACAATGATGAGGATCACAGAATTAATACTAGTAGTTTTTATTTAATAAGTAAATAATCTACGAGTATTTCACGACAGAAAATAGCACAATTATTCGTAATTCCATAAAACCAAAACAAATAAAGCTTTATTGAATGAATCTCAGAATTTGACGTCCTAAAATTTTAATGAGTGTTTGTTCTTATATTTTTTTAAATTGTTTAGTCTTAGCAAACATTGGGTTCCGGTTCGCGTCTCTTCTTTATTACAAATGCAATACGGTCTATTTTTAACAAGTAATAAAAAATGTGACTGCGATATGTTCTTAGTTTATAACTTTGGCCTTCGTCTTTTCACTTGGGAATGTTTAAGTGCGGAATAAACGGAGTCTTAAATCTTTGTTGATTCTAAGAAAATATTGGATAGACGAGAAGAGGTGGGTATACCCTACCTACTTTTGTACTATAGAATAAAACATTGAGAAAAAAAAAACATATAAAATGAATTTTCATCCTTCACCTAGTCTGCTACTTATGAAATCGCAAATCATGTCGAGTTCATTTCACTTTTCATAATTATTTAAAATCTAAAAAATATTATCCCGTCTTTATCCCGGAAACCCGGAGGACATTGTGAGGAAACCCGCAGGTTTCAAGTTTCCTCACGATGTTTTCCTTCACCGCCGAGCTAATGATAAATATGTAACTCAATGGTACATGTCAGGATTCAAACCAGAGACCAGACCCACGCATGCCAGGCGGGCTCTTACCGCTGGGCTATCACTGCTCTTTTTCATATTTCACGTTTCATTTTCAGTAGGACGTGTGATTTTAATATGTAGTGCACCGTCTACCCTAGTTCTAATCTCTCAGTTTCATCCATCCTAAGGTTGTCTGGAAGAGATCGCTAAAAGCGATAAGACCGCCCATTGTACTTTAGTTAATGTTGATATCCATATTGTGTTGTTTTTGGTGTACAAATAAGAGTTATTGTATTGTATTGTATTTTTTTAAATATTTTTTTATTGAATTTGATGTTAAATATGTCATTTGTGTCGACATTACACTGGTATTTCTTTCACTTCTTTTCAAAACTGAACAATCTTGTCTTCAGATACGAGCGGCTGTTGAGACGCGCGCACAGCGAGGACCTGAGCGAGATATCCGGAATCGGCTGCTTGTACCAGAGCGGCGTGGACCGGCTCGGGCGGCCCGTCGTCGTGTTCATCGGCAAATGGTTCCCCATCGGAGACATCGACCTCGACAAGGTGAGCTACAAATTCAAAATTCATTTACTTACGGAGAAGAAAATCATCGTGTAAAACATGGGGTAAACGTGTTCTGATATGGAGACCGCGACTGGGCAAACGTAGTGTAGGACGCCCTCCGACAGAATGGATGACGATCTGCGAAAGGCTGCAGGCAGATGCTGGTTGCGTCGAGCTGAAGACAGCTATGGCGCTCATTAGGGGAGGCCTGTGTCCAACAGTGGACAAATGTAGGCTGATCATGAAAACATCGTGAGGAATCCCGCGGGTCCCAGAATAAATTCGGAGGCATGTGTAACATACCCGGTTCCGCGATGGGCTCACCTGTCACGTTAAGGAGTCCATAGAGTGTACTGGTGAAATGTGAGTATTTCCTGAAATGGAAATAAATACCTCTTCTCGGGGATAAAAGGCGTCAGATTATTTATTTCTGTAGGGAAAAAATACACTTAGCAACGTCAATAGTCTAACAAGGGACTCTTAACTCGTCCATGGAGATTGGCTGAATGTAAACAGCAGTCTATCTTCACCGACGAGTTGCTGGTTCCAAATGCTTTACCCCAAGAAGAATAAGAGAAAAACTGACGAATTATAAATTTTCAATAATATACAAAATAAATATGCTCACGGTTTTATCCCAGAGGTATTCCAATCCTGGATATACCCACTTTTGATCAGTATATTTTTTGGACCTGCTATCCACTGTAGTTTTAATAAAATGAATGGTTATAGGGCAATAAACTCACAGGCAATCAAAAAACTAAAACACGCTGTCATGTACAACTTTTATTATTACTAAAATAGTTTTTAAGTTTGTTTCTTGAGCCATGTAGTTAAAGAACAATAGTTAACGGCCTCTAGGAGGTCGGATGACAGTTGAGAGTCTATGGATTATCCCTTATAACAAAATCCTACTAATATTATAAACGCGAAAGTTTGTATGTATGGATGAATAAATAGATGTATCTATGTTTGTTCGTCATTCACGCAAAAACTTCTGAACGGATTTTGATGAAACCTTACAGTTATATGGCTCATACATCAGAATAACACATAGGCTATATTTTATCCCCGTATTCCCACGGGAACGGGAATACTGCCGCTGCTAGTCTTTAATAAAAATCATTATTGTTGCTTGCAGGCGCTGCTATACCTGATCAAGCTCCTGGACCCGATAGTTCGCGGAGACTACGTCATAGCCTACTTCCACACTCTGGCCGCGTCGGGGAACCACCCGCCCTTCTCCTGGCTGAAGGAGGTCTACACCGTGCTGCCTTACAAGTAAGACCCTTAATCCTATAGGAATAGATTCAAGGGGCTACGCAAAGTGTGTTTCCACCAGTTTGTTTGGAACGATCGCACTGGTTAAGCAAAATTGGGCGCGGTCAGTCAGCGAATGGGTGAACGCCTAGTTGCCTTAAACACAAGCGCGTGTCTCTGGCACGTTAAAAATTTGCTAGGTTTTCGTTGTGTTTATTCAAGCCATGTCAGATACTATCGGGTGGATTGAAATAATATATGGGACAGTTAGGTGGACACTAGCCTAACACTATCTCCCAATCCGCTGTGTGACAGCCCAGCCCACTGCTGAGCTAAGTATACTTCCTCAGTGTGAGGAAATACCCATAGCTCAGCAGTGGGTACGGGTTGATGATGATGACTCGAACAGTTGAAAACAAAGCGCAGTGTAGGACAGGATTTGACATTTTTTGTTAGTTCAAAACCAGACTGGCTGCTGCCTGCATCTTTTATAAGTAATTTAATATATAATATAATCTCACGCCTTTTTTATCCCCGAGGGGGTAGGCAGAGGTATTTCATTACTGATTATACCCACATTTCACGAGATATATTGGACCCCTAAACGTGATAGGTGGTGAGCCTATCGCCGGACCGGGTCTATTTACACATGTCTCAGAATTAATTCTGAGACCTGCGGGTTTCCTTACGATGTTTTCCTTCACCGTCGAGCAAGTGATAAATATGTATTTTATAAGTAAAATGATAATTTTTAAAATAAGGCCCTCCAGACTGGTTACCTGTTCCACTTTCATCGTCGGTTAGCCCAAGTCAGATTTAAGGAGATTTAATTAATTATTAAATTAGATTTAATTTAATTAAAATAACCGTGAATAAGTACAGTCAAGAGCAAGTCAAGCTTTACACTACCAGTTTAAGCTGACCTCTGGTTTATACTGCGCGCCATAGAATACAGAGCCGGGTCAAAGTCCAAAGTGTCAAGCTCAGCGTGCTCTTGACTGTACAACAGTAAAAGTAAAATTTAATAGTTTAGTTAGTTATTTTATATGTATGTTAGTTGTAAGGTATATATAATATGGGAATCTGTTTACGTTATTTAAGATCTATTAATGTAAATATTGCCTGAAATAAAGATTTATTATTATTATTAATTACATAGGCCCTTTTTGGTTCGGTCGGTAAAAGCAGAGGCAGTAGGTAATAGGGTCCTCAGCAACCTAAATGCAATTAATAATATATTGTTATCTACTTTCAGGTATAAGAAGAACTTAAAAGCGTTTTACATTGTACACCCAACGTTCTGGACAAAAGTAAGTATAGTAGAATAAAAGTTTTTAAAACGTTCGCGGGCCCGAATATAAATTGCCTTTATCTCTCTAACTATCTACTACACTACTATTGAAAGGCTCTACTATTAACATATGTAACTTGTTTGGTTTGTCTGTATAATAATTTGTATTAATGTGTTATTTGATGCTGTTGGTTTTCAAAAATCAACACAAAGCAAAAACTACACCTAGATTTATATAACGTTATAAAAAAAAATGCTCACATCTTTATCCTAGAATGGGTCGACAGAGGTATTTCATTCCTGTAATAATACCCGATTTTCACCAGTATATTTTTTTAACCCCTAAACGTGCTAAGTCGTGAGCCCATACCCGACGCTGCAACTCGTCGGTGGAGATAGCCTGCTGTTTACATTTAGCCAATCTCCATGGACAAGTTTCGAGTGCCTTTTTATTAGACTATTGATTCTAAGTGTAATTTGCAATTACCTACAGATATAAATAAATACTTATCAACTTATCACGTTTAGGGGGTCACAAGAATATCTCGTAAAAAGTGGATATAACCAGAAATAGAATACCTCTGCCTACCGCGGGGATAAAAGGTGTGAGATGTTTTATTTTTTTATTTTTACTTTAATTTACTGTCTTAATATCAATAACGTATCACCTTTGAATGGGCAGATGATGACTTGGTGGTTCACGACGTTCATGGCCCCCGCGATAAAGGCGAAGGTGCACACGTTGCCCGGCGTGGAATACCTCTACTCCGTGATGGCGCGCGACCAGCTCGAGGTGCCGGCCTTCGTCACCGAGTACGACATGACGGTGTGTATTTGACAAGCTTTAAAATATAAAAATGTTATTCTATCTATTCTTCTAGTGAACTAAATGGTTCCGCGTAACTGGTTCACTTGTTATATGATAACTGTTCCACTTGTTCTACATTAGAATTGGAGAATTTGTTCTACGGTAGAATTGGTCTACTTGTTTTAAGGTAGAATTGGTCCATGTTCTACGGAAGAATTGGACAATTTGTTCAGCGGTAAAACTGATCCACTTGTTCTACGGTAGAACTGTGCCACTTGTTGTGCGGTAAAAGTTATGGAGGAACGGAGGTGGAATGCTCCTCCATCGTGAAAAGGGAAGATCTTCCGCCAGGCGAAGTGATCGTGCCTGGGGACCGCGGTCCAACGGTTGATATTGGACAGTTGTATTTACACTACGATAGAACCGTTCAAAAGGTAGAACTGCTCTACTCGTTCTGCGGTATAAATATTCCACTTGTTACATAGAACTGGTCCACTTGTTCTACGGTTTAGAACAATAAATGGAACACGTGGTAAAATTGTTTATTATATACTGCAGTTTCTTTGTGTTCCTGTAATAACTAAAGATTTTACATTTATAGCCAGCCAGCTGACAAAGTAATTCTTGGGTTGGGTATTATACTCGTATGTTGTAAACCATTTTGATAAATTAATAGTAACTTGTGAGTTTATGTGAGAAAAGATTTGATCTTATTAACATTGAAGACAAAGTTCTGAGACTTATAATTTGCCGTCAAACTATTTTGGCAAAAGAAAAAAAAAACTAACATTTCTTATGGTAATTTAAAAAACTTAAACATTCGCTGAACAATGTATTTTATATATATTTTTTTAATTTCCAGATAAACGGACTTCACTACTTCCAGCCGGAGGCGAGCAATACGTAATCACAACGCGTCGTAGCTGTGTTGTAGCGTTGTTGTCGTCGGCCGCCGCGTTGTCTCCCTGTCTTTGTAGTAGACTACCTACCAAGTCCCATAATTGAACTGTAATTTAATTTTGCTATACTTTTGCATCTACTTTGATTTATGAAGTCTAGTTTTCAACACATATATTCTTTAATGTGAGCGCTAGATCAGTGTTTTTTTTAACAACGTGACCCAAGAGTCAAAGTCGCTAAAACCTAATTTAAAAAACTACTTCGACGTTTTAATGTTAAACTTATTAATATAATAATAACAATATCTAAATGGAAAGCAGGATATTAACATACATTGAGGCAATGTTTTGTTGCAGCTAACATTCTCTACTAAGTTGTTAAGAGATATATTTCGTTCACTACAAAGACGACCCGACATGACGCGCGAACTGTCGCGAAGCTGTGACAGGATCAGACATGGCTGTTATTGTTTTAGTGGCATTTCTACATGATTACTATGAATTCTTTGTAACTATTTTTTTTTATTTTTGACCCCAGAATAGCCCGAAGGCAAAGTGGTCCTCTCGAAATTATTTTACTCTACTAAATAGTTACATACTAATTTCTTGAAATATTATCTTATGTATTAAAATCCAACTTAGTGCCAAGTTTTTAAAGATTAATTTCAGCCGTTTTGATCTGCAGTTCTAAGTATGTGAGAAAATGCCACTAAAAAGTTGATTGTTGAAATATCGTGTATTTAGTATTATATTAGCGGTGCATTTTTTATATCGTGAATAGTTAAATTACCTTTCGATGTTCTTATTATAAGGCTGTACTTTTCTCTTCGTTCCAAACTGTAAGTTCATTCCTCGTAATAGAATGGTGTGTTCTAATCTAATCTTTTTTAATATAGCTTTTATTATAAAAAAACTATTGTAATTGTTTATAATATTGTGCTGTTAAAACTTCAAATTACAAATGTAGGTAAAGAATGCATGGCGTTATCTTATACAAAAATATTTTAACGGGCAGAGGGCAAACAGTTACCATCAAATATTGAACTCTATGTAATTGAAATATGATTCAAAACCAATGAAAAATTTTAACTGCCTATGCCCGTTAAAGGAACTACTACTATTTTTGAGCCATTTTTATATTTTGCGGTATCCTCTCTAGTACATAGTACGTGTTATCACACTGGTTTATATTCTAGCTGTCCCTTTCATATCGTATCTTAGCAGTCGTCCTTAACACTGAAATATCAGATTAATTTCTGAATGGGGATATTCAGTCATAACTTAGTAGATTAAATATCCGTTTGTGATTGGCTTATTGGACCACCAATGTGCTTTATTTGGTTTCTGATTGGCTGAGACGGCCGCTTGTGCTAAGTGAAACATCCCCTTTTGATCCTGCGACAGGGTATTATTTTACACGTAGAGGAAAGCTTTATTTTTGAATGATCCATATATAATTATATTAGTTTTAGGCTATTGTAAGCCAGGGCCCTTCTGATAGTGTAATAAATATCCTACGAAGGTGCTTCAAGAATCGGCAATTGAGATTTTTATTTTTTAAATTAGTCGTAATGTATGTAAGCTTATAATGATAGATATTGTACATATGCTGTTGAAATTTTGCAATGTATCGTGGCATTCGCCTCACTCGTTCGCACTACGTTCTGTAGTTGTTTTTATATCGGTCTTGTAATGTTAACGCTCGGTAGGAGCGAGTTGTTCATAAGGTGGCGACATTTTTCGGTTAGCTTTATGAATTTCATGATGTAAAAATTTCATCTAAAATATTCAGCAATCACAATTTACACTAGCAAATGTATAACATCACCATAATTATGAGGTTTAAGGGTGTAATGTTATCGTTGTCATGTCATATAGTCATGTGACAGTTGAAGGAATGCCCCGTTTGCACTTAGCCATTGCCTGTCCGACTCCGCAGTTTAGGTATTTGCCTACTCGACAGGCAAGTCGCAAAGGTCGCTCGTCGGCAGACTGCCAAGCGTTGACTGTGAATGCACACGTATATTTCTGTTTAATTCACTTTAATTTTTGTCCTACTAATACTCAAAAGAAAGTAGTCGGACTGTACTTCGCGGCTGAGAACAGGATATAGCGAATGTTTTGCACAAGTCATTCCCGCTGCCCGATGTAGCTTTGGTAGCTGCCTTAGGATTCTTTGAAGCAGTTTTATGTGCTGCACTTTAATACTTTTATACACAAGAAAAGCACATGTCAATTTAATAGTCGTTGGATCTTTAAATACTGTTCCTTGTTGCTAAATCTTTACATAATATACAATAAAATCGCTTTCCGCATCTGTATGTCTATATACGCTAACTCCTAAACCACGAAACGGATTTTTATGCGGTTTTCACCATCAGTTAGAATTTTTTTCATGAAGCTTTTTATAAAAATTTCACCTGTGCCGGAGCCGGGGCGAGTCGATAGTATATGAAATACCAGTTAGAAAAAAACTGATTTAATTAAATATAATTTACTATCGTATAGTGACATTTTGAAGAGTTAATGTTTAATGGGAAAATTCATCTCAGCTTTGACATTTTGTCGAGCAGGGCACGAAGCAGTGGCAATGGCTTAGTGTAAATGGGTTATAAAAAGTTATGTGTTTAATAATAAAATCACATCCTTTTTATCGGACTCTTCCACACGTCTACTTACATTTATGCACCGACATTGTTGTATTGTCAGTCCTAAAATTGATACGTAAGCAACATGTGACAACCAGTGCTGCCTAGTGAGTAAATTTACACTGCCGAGAGAGGTCAAGTTGTTAGTGCCATGCCGTAGAAAGTTAAAAAAACATTGAAATGGGCCTATTAATGGGTTATTGGAATGTGTGTTTAATTAAGTAAAAACCCATAGAAAAAATACACTTCGTAACATGTTTTAAGGCTTCCATTGAATGACTGATAAAATATATTTTCCAACAAAATAAACTTAATTTATTATATTAGAATCGTCTGGTTTTTATTGAAATTCTGTCTATCATACGTGACATGGCACATTCTTAATAAAAACATTGAAATCACTCCAAACACAAGACAACTGTGGTCCAAGTAAGAAACTCTGCGGGGTAGCCAGTAGCAGAATTTCCGATATATTTTTATACAACTTCAACAATAAATTCAGCAAAAAACACTACACAAATTAGTATTGTGGTACAAGTCGCATGTAGACATAATATGTCATTATATGTACTGCTCTCTTTATAATGAGACAGTAATAGACAGTACATAATGGATCATAAAAGGATTTAAGTGCTTCTTGTAAGACTGACGGGAAACCTTTCGGCTGTTTCTTAAAAAAATCTAAGAAGGCGAGAAGGTTACGTGAAAGATGTACCTAACCTTTTTCAAAATGTAATATTCTGAAAATGTCATACCTTTTCGCAAAAGGTCATATAAGTGGTATACATACATCAATAGCCAAGAAAATAAAACACAATTGATTTTTAATTGTTACGGTGCCCATTGGAACTGCGCGGTGCTCGACGAATTAACCCGTGACAGCCCACTGCTGAGCTAAGGGTATTTCCTCATACATGAGGAAGTATGATACAATACCTACCTCATCTGATGGTAAAACGTAATACTAACTTGTTGCGTGTATTGTACGCTGTTACATAGAAAAACAATTTAGATATTATCATTATATTTTTCTAAATGTACCACCGTGTTATATATTCTCAGTAATATATCATGTAAACTTGCAATAAGTGTGTCCTTAGTGGTTGAATAATCGTTTGTAAATAAAAGTTGCAAAACAGTTATACTATTTACTAAGGTTTTTGAGGATAAAATGTTTAATGTTCAGCAGTAATTCGTAAAGCAATCTATTCAATTGTTAAAAATAACCTGCGATGGAGTCTGTGAGTTTAAGGTGTATTGCATTTATACTACAATTTGACATATTGGTTTATCAAAATATTACTTTTATTATGGTCTTCTAGAATGCCGATATTCTGAATAATAGTTTTACTACTCAGCCCTGTGATGTATGGAGTGTTTTAAATAAAAAGAATTGATTACTACTTCTTACAATCATTGCGGAATAGTGTATTACATTATTTCACTTACCAGACTTTTATTATATCATCAACAAGGCCTTAAATGTGTAAAGTATTGTTATTTTCTATCATGTATTTGTGTTGCAAAGTTTATTGATGTTAATAAAACAATTTGATAGTAAGTATGTAGTACGAAGGATTGGTGAAATCATCATGTAATCTTATCATGCATAGGGAACTAATTAGGAGTTATGTGACAAATGTGATCAAGAACATGTTGGTTAAGTTTCATATTTTATTAATAAAATAGAATGTTAAATAAGCTGTGTAAATATTTAACAAATACAAAATAAACTTATTAATTTACTAAATATGGGTTTTCTTGTTTAAGAGACTTGCATCCTTCCCAATCCATCTTCCTGTAGAATTGCCACTCAGAAATGAAGTCTGGTACAATTTGTGTGCGATCGAACTAACCACAAACATTTTTACGTAATCCGCAATTCTTAAGAACCAGCACCAGGACAGTACAACCACGTACAACATTGTAGGTTGTAGGAAGTAGTTATGACGGTTCTTTTAAAATGAGAATAATAAGAGAAAGAGAGCTGAATAGTGTAGGAAGTAGGAAGGTCCTTTATATGACATTATGCAATGTTAGAATAAATGGTAAAGAACTATTGAAAATAAAGAATGTACTTTATCCAAAGTTTGCCTAACCTATGTTCTAATTTAGTTTTAACTCATCATTCAAGGAAAAATAATAAAACAAACATGCACCTGTTACTACTTATTAAATTTTATTTAATAACTAATAATATAAAACAACACAGTTTAAAATGCAACATTGTACTTGGTATAACACTGAAATTCACTTGGACACATTCAGTTTGTTTAAAATATTGACTAGGATATTCAGTGACGGGTATTTGTTCGCTGCAGACATGAGCGTCACTTTCGTTACTGTCCTGACGTTGGATAGTAAGTAGCCTCCGATGGCGCCGAGGTAGCAGGGGATGGGCCACTGCTGCCAAGGCGTGTTCCAGTCCAGAGGGATGACCACAGCTCCCAGCCACGCCCCACACACCGTCAGCAAAGCGTTGCTGACTAACATCTCTACAATCGTATCTTTACCATAACCTTTCACGCCGAACAAGAGCTGCATAGACGATTCCACCCCCGCATGCGCGATCAATGGAAATACAGCTAGTAGCGTCAGCACAGCGGACAGCATCAACGTCTCTTCGTGGCAATCTAGCACAGGAGCCCCGAACAGAATGATGCCAACAAAAAAGCTGAACATAACACAAAGTAGGAATACGAGTGATTTCACTATGTCGCCGGCGCGATTCTTGCTCGGCCGACTCTTCTTAGCTTGTAAATCATTTGTAGAGTTCAGGTAGAAAGATTTCTGCAGTTCAGCCAGGAATATGACGACCAAGATGTAGAAAGACGAGCCGTTTCCAACAGAGTAAAGTAAACCCTTGTACGAGATCACAGTGACTAACAGCGGCAAGTAAATGCACGTGACCAAACTAGAAATGGTCACTTTCCGTAATTCTAATTGATTATTGAGAGAAAACATTATGAATTTACCAAATTACTACACCGCAAAAGAAAACAAAATAGTTTTTTTGACCTGTCACAATCAGCTGTCTTTATTTTTGTTTGACGACATTGGCAATTTAGGCATCAGCCTAAATCTGAGTGGACGTTCATTTCATGCCCAAAAATACTTAGAAGTTTTGTTCTGGAACAGGGATTTGTTCTGGGGAAACCACGAAACTTATTATTAAGATGTGTGTACTTCTTGTACAAAAATGAATTAAAAATAGTACATTCATTTAGTAGCCTGACAAAAACCTCGATGAACTCAAAATTATGTAGTCATGAAATGAAGAGGCCTAAAATTGTGACATTAGAATTTGAGTTGCCAGTTAATTGTAATTTACCCATAGCAAATGACTGCGAGAAGGAGAAACAAAGTTAATTTAATTTTTAATAATAAATACAATACATTCTGTATTCTCTTTGCTACATTATGTCAAATTTCCAAAATGTCGTTTTATACTATTTTTCCTACCTAATTTTGGTTATAAGGTTTTTTGCAGTTCGAAAGACGGCGTATCAGTGCAGAATTTGCACCTTTGCATGACAACATTGCGAGTTGCGAAATCAAACAAAATATTGAAAATTTCGTGGATCGTGTTGGACGTAATCGATATGACGACACCGAGTTTATAAATGAAAGGTTCCGCTGCTCGGTCCACCAGTTGATCCTCAAGCCTATTCGACGTTCGGCTACAGTGCGAGCCAACGTTGACCCAGATAAATAAAGTTTTATCACCAAACAAGTTTCGCGAGTGTCATCGATTACATAAAAATGCCCTGTCCGTTCTTGGGGTCACTCAACCAAGCCTTCGTAAGGAATTACGGGGCGGTGCTGATGAAGCAGTATGGCAACTACTGCCCCATCATTTCACGAGGTTTCCGGTCGATGGGCAACGACGAGACCAAGTGCCCGTTCATCCAGCAGAACGCGATCGTGTCGGAGGCGCCTCGGGAGATGAGCGAAGACATCGCTGAGACCCACCAGCCATACCGCTACGAGAACTTCTTTAACGAGCAGATCAGCGCCAAGAAGCGGGACTACTCGTACCGTGTCTTCCGGAAGGTGTCTCGTCTTGCGGCCGACGGCGCGTACCCACAGGCGCTGGAGGGCGCCGAGAACCGCCGCGTGACCGTGTGGTGTGCCAACGACTACCTGGGCGCGTCTCGCCACGATGCCGTCCAAGACGCCGCCGTCAACGCCATCAAATCCTACGGGACCGGAGCTGGCGGCACGCGCAACATCGCCGGGAACTCGCAGATGACCGAGCAACTCGAGACTGAGATTGCCAAACTCCATAAAAAACCTGCAGCTTTAATATTCAGTTCGTGTTTTGTAGCGAATGATGCAACTCTTTCTACTTTAGCTAGAATACTGCCAGGGTGTATTGTGTATTCTGATGCTGGGAACCACGCATCAATGATACAGGGAATAAGGAACAGCAGGGCGCCTAAGCACATCTTCAAGCACAACGATCCCGGACACTTGCGGAAGCTGCTCTCCGAGTCGCCTGTTGGCGTTCCTAAGCTAGTCGTATTTGAGACTGTCCATTCCATGAGTGGAGCTATTTGCCCATTGGAAGAAATGTGTAACATAGCTCATGAGTATGGAGCTTTGACATTTGTTGATGAAGTTCATGCTGTGGGGCTGTATGGCAAACATGGTGCTGGCATCGGGGAAGAAAGGGGCATCCAACATATGATTGATATTGTCTCTGGAACATTGGGTAAAGCATATGGGAATGTTGGAGGATACATCGCCGGGTCCTCATTGCTGGTGGATACGATAAGATCTCTAGCGCCCGGGTTTATCTTCACGACGGCGCTCCCACCGCCCGTGCTGGCGGGGTCGTTGGCCGCGATTAGACTCCTCGCGAGTGAGGAGGGTCGCGGCTTGCGGGCGAAGCATCAAGCGATGGTGCGGTACTTCAAGCTGTCGCTGCTCATAGCTGGGCTGCCGCAGATGCCGTCGACGAGCCACATCGTCCCGGTGCCCATAAAGGGCGCGGACAAAGTGGCCCTGGTGGCTGAGTCACTCATGAAGCGAGGCCACTACGTGCAAGCTATCAACTACCCAACGGTAGCGCGCGGTGAGGAGCGCCTTCGCTTCGCACCGGGGCCCTACCACACGCCCGAGATGATAGACAGCCTCGTGGCTGCCTTAATCGACTCCTTCCACGAAAACAACATCAGTTTCAACCAGTTCATGAAGAACGGGACCTGCCGCGAATGCAGCATGGAGTACAAGGTGGACCCGTACGAAGAGGCCTACAAGTACCCGATGCAAGTTGCTTAAGACTGAGCGGAGCCATGAACAAAAAATATAGCCAATTTACTTTATGTATGTGTTATGCAAGTATGAAAAATGACAAAAAAATGTTATGAGATGTATAGTTTATTATGTTTATGGTTGGGTTAGGGGAAATTAAAGACGTGGCATGTGTTGGGTAGTTTTATTCAGTCCCAGTACTTGATGAGCCCGTCCCAGCCGGCGGTGAGCAGTTTGCTGGGCTCGTGTGGGTGCCACAGGGAGGTGATGCACACGCCGTCGTGGGCCTTCCACTTCTTGTAGAGCTTCGTCGTCTTCCAGTCCCAGATGTAGCACTTTCCGTCCGCGTCGCCAGACACCAAATAACTGGAACAATCACAAGCGAATTTAGTAATTCATTGGCACATACTTTAGCAAATTTATTTTAACAACGAAGTAGGTAGCTTTCTATCGTTTCTACATAATCCACTCGTAAAAATCGTTTTGGATCGAAATTGTAGCATGAATATTTTTGGGGAAAAGTGTGTCAAGGTGTTGTTTGGGGTCGAGTAGAGTACTATGCAATATTTAAAAAAAAGAATGTTACCGCAGCAATTGCTAGTCATATTTGATGGGACTCTCAGTGTTGTTTATCTTGTAAGTATACCTAGTTCTTTAACTTTCTTCGACTTAAATCTTACGCTTATTTCATTTTAATCCTCTGATTCCCTGTATGTTAAAGCATTGAGCAAAAATCACTGGGCAGATCTCAAGATGTTACCCATTAAATACAACTCTAAAAACGGCATAATTTAAATTATGCCGTTTCAGTATCACGTGATAGAAATCAATGTTTACGCGTTTTTTATTATAATAATGGTGTGAATAGATATCTTTTACATGTTTGTATTATTTAGGATAGATGACTGTCTGTTACCAAAATAACACAAAATAAAATAAGTCAGTTTCTCTTGTAATCAAACTGAAAATCGTTCAGACGGACGACGTCCATTCACGAGGCCGTGAAAGAAGCGTGTCAAATCTTTCCTCAGATAAGAATGATAACGAAATGCATATTATGGTAAACGAACCACATAGGTACATTAGGGTTAAAATATTGCTTCCTATTCGCCAATATCTGCTAACAAAGTTAGTTTTGTCAAAGTACTTTGTTACAAGACGTCCTATTATATAATTTGAAAATCTTATCAATACAACGCTATTGACCTCGAAGGGCGTCGTAGGACTGATAAAAATAACTATGAGTAGCCGGAAAAGTCCACGCGCGCCGCGATTACGCCTAATAAAATAACACGTACTAAAACACAGACCAGACCATTAATAAATAATATCACGCCTTTTATCCCCGAAAGGGTAGGCAGTGGTATTCCATTTCTGGATATACCCACTTTTCACGAGATATTCTTTGGACCCCTAAACGTGATAGGTGGTGAGCCCATCGCCGGACCGGGTCTGTTACACATGCCTCAGAATTCATTCTGGGAACTGCGGGTTACCTCACGATGTTTTTCTTCATCGTCGAGCTAGTGAATATGTACGTAAGTTTTGAAAAACTCATTGGTACATGCCAGAATTCGAACCCGAACCTCACTGACTGATTATCATCATGTGAAGCAGGCTCTTTAACCGTAAGGGTACCACTGCTCTCAACTAGCTAGATTAACTGTGGTTACACGACAAACAAAAATTGTACAATTTTGCATCCGTCGTTGTCGATGGCCTTAACATGACGTAGGTTTACCTACTTGAAATGCAAAGGTAGATAAAGGTCAATCACGTGGAATTCTGTTATCAGCACAGACCATTAAATAATCCATCAGGTTGTCAACTGGTATGTAAAATTACTGAAGTTATTCAAATCAAATTAAAACAGTTTCCGTACCAATATTTTTATATATTTTTAAAACCAAATTTTTGTTAGCTCTAAGTATTCGACTTACTAAGGAAATAATAAGTGGATAGTAATTAGTACTAAGCATTCTTAGTCATTGAAAACATCGTTTGTTGATTTTCTACACATGTATGCAAAGAGAAATTTGCTCATTGTGGGAAAGTAGAGAAACTTTAGAAAAAATCGGTACAGGAGGTACCTACGTGACACTCTGAGAGTAGGTATTATATTTCATAACGAGGTATACGTTTATGACATTTGTTAATTAAATTCATTAATATTTCTTTAATGCGTTATAAATATTGTATGTACAAAATACCACTGAGTCACTCAAAATACCCCCAGTTTCAACGAAATCTCCGAAACTAAAAACTTGAAATTAGGCGGTCAGGGATTTTCCTTATAGGTACTATGTCCCTACTCGTTACAAAAGATTTTTGAACATGGGTAACGCCCGCCGGGCGCTTTCTGAATGCAGACGGCATCAACTATTGAAGATATTAAGAAAAGTTTATTATTTTATGGTTCCGCACCTAAATGTTGGCCCCCAACAGGACACTACTATTCAGCCTCCGCTCTTTGTCATTCTGTCCGTCTGTCTATCTGTGGGCTGTATCACATGAACCGTAATAAGTAAGTACCTACTTATACAGTCGATTTTTTTACAGAATGTGTATGCCTACTGTATTTCTTCTATTGCCGCTATAACAAAAAGTAATAAAGTTAAAAAACAAAGAAACTACAAAAAAAATACTTTTTTTGGTGTTTATATTACGGAATAGAACCCTTCTATACAAAGCGTAACAGAAAAAGCGCAATTCCTCATACACCCTAATTCGTATATTTATATAAAAAAAATATGATGCAATCGAACTTTTGTTGTGTCTGACCAATTTTCTTAAATATCGATTAATAATAGCATAATTCCCATAGAAAGCACTAAATTCAGCTACGCTAATTCATTTTTGGGAAAAATTTTACACATATTAAAAACTAGCGGACGCCCAGCGGCGTTGCCCGCGCGGATTCCGTTTATTCCCGTTCCCGTGGGAATTTCCGAAAATCCCTTCATAGTAGTTGTCTACGACATATTTAAGACACCTACATACCATATTTCAAATAGCGGGTGCCCAGCGGCGTTTTCCCGCGTGGATTCAGTTTATTCCCGTTCCCGTGGGAATTTCCAAAAATCCCTTCATACCGGTTTCCTACGACATATAAGACACCTTCATACCATTTTTCAAGTTTTTAGGTGTTATCGTTTCGGAGTAGTACGTTTTTCTCTTTTTAACCAGTTTTTATATTTATTTTCCCGTGGGAATGAGATATTTTACTGGAATAAAAAGTACCCTAGATGTTGACCCGGATACTCAGTTATCTCCATACAAAATTTCATCAAAATCCGTCCAGTAGTTTTTCAGTGATGCGTGCACAACCAGACAGACAGACAGACAGACAAAAATTCAAAAAATTAGTGTTTTGGTATCTATATCGATAACTATATACACTACCGTTAAAATTTTCAAAAAATATTTAATGTACAGATACGGCCCCGTTAGAGTTTTATTATATGTATAGAAGATAGCTGAAATCGAATAAGTAGTCTTTTACATGTTGTAGACTCGCACTTATCTAAAGTAATACCTATTGCTTATTTAGTGACAAATGTCATGTCCCAGTGGCTTACTAAATTGCTAGGCTGCAATACTCGTAACTAAGTAGATAAATTCCGTAATTATCGTTACATAGTCAGCAGTTCGGTTCATAACTTGGCTTACATATGCTCAAGTCACGTTGAGCCACGATAACAGACAATACACCTCATAATTACGGCCACCACGGTCGATCGAATTCAATAATCTTCATTGTATAGCTGATAAGTAATCATTGATCACGGAGTATGTAAAACTAATTGTGTGGTCCTAAATGTAATTGTATCAAAGCGAAACTGAAAACAATATATCGTGGAATTGCAATGACTTTGAATAAGTGGACTTATAAGCCCCTACATTGAATAAAAACACTGTATAACAGACCCGCGGGCGTATTCACGTAGATTCGATATTCGACTCGGAATCGGAAAATCTGTCGAAAGGTTTCGAGATGGGCTAAATACACAGATGTCATATTTGACATAAGGATTCGTCAGATTTTCCGATATCGAATTTCCGTGAATACGCCCGCCGGTCCGGCGATGGTCTCACCATTGCACCTATCACGTTTAGGGGTCGAGTATTCTCGTGAAAAGTGGGTATTTCCCGAAATGGAATACCTCTGCCTACCCCCTCGGGGATAAAAGGCGTGAGATTACTTTACTCATTGAATAAAAACATTTTACTTTGACTTGACTTTGATCTCATATGCAACAGTGATAGCCTGTGGTTAGCAATCTCTGCTCTCATACGTGAGGTTTGGGTTTGAATGTTGTCAAGTACCAATGAGTTGTTGATTGATTTGATTCTGAACCATGTGTAACATCAACACGGTCCGGTGATTGTCTCACGACAGTCACGACTCCTCACTTTTAAGGGCCCATAAAAATATATTTGTAAAGAGTAAAAAACCGACTTCAACGAATACCACTAAAAATATCGTGTAAGTATAAAATTTTTAGACATTTGTTGATTTTTTTAAAAACCGCTTGATCGTTTTAAATTTAAA
The DNA here is from genome assembly GCA_963855545.1 of Ethmia dodecea. Classification (NCBI taxonomy): domain Eukaryota; kingdom Metazoa; phylum Arthropoda; class Insecta; order Lepidoptera; family Depressariidae; genus Ethmia; species Ethmia dodecea. The sequence goes on from OY979444.1 coordinate 1,811,474, forward strand.
TGGGACCACCTCTGAAATATCGCTTCTACTTTATGTTTACAATAATAGAATAATCGAAACCGATTCATAATTGGCGGCATGATCACGAAACATACATACAAGAAAAGCATACAGTCGATTGAGAACCTCCTCCTCTTTTGAAGTCGGTTAAAAAGAGAGTAACTTTATCCAGTCATGGAAGATTTCTGTCGTTCTCTAAAACATTATGCTGATTGCGTAAAAATAAACATTATGGTGAGACATCCTGTGTACAGAGTAAGCACTCATTTCACTGAAAGTAAATTCATATTTCAACCATCACATGGATTGGCAAGCGGATTTCCTCAATTTGTTTTCCTTGGCAGCCGGCACTCTAAAAAGCAGTTATAGTCCTCTTGGATGTGAGCCCGCCTCTCATCTATCCACATATAAGGGTCGCGACACATCTGCGGAACGTACAGCGCCGAAGGTTCGGTAAACAACATACATTACGGTTGACGCGGGTGGCTGATCCATTTATCTTTAAAGTGAAACGTCAATGTATGTTGTTCACCGAACCTTCGGCGCTGTACGTTCCGCAGATGTGTCGCGACCCTAAGAAGAAACTGACGGAATGACTGACTGATCAACGCACAGTCGAAACTGCTGGATCTAGAAGCATCAAATTTCACAAAGAAGGAATTTTAGAAATTCCTACGGGAACGGGAAGAAATAGAATCCGCACCGATTATTCGTATAATATCTTGTTTTGAACCAGGATAAAACCTGCGACCCTAAAGCTTTGATGCAGAATTTACCAACTGTATCAGACGGCCAAGTTAAAAATGTAAAGTGAAAGAATGACAAATGTTTGGGAGAGACATAAGTGCACGCTATAGTACGCACGGAACAGTACATCATACCTAGTATACAACAAAGTCGCTTCCCGTCTGTCCCTATACACATTGTTAGGTCTTTGAAACTACGCAACGGATTTAGATGAAGTTTTTAAGCTATTGCATAGCTTCTATCGCGGGCCTTGAGCGCGGGGACCGAATCCAGAAATTCCGTAACGAAAAAAACCTCACGCTCCCCACTCCGACGGGCACGGAGGTGTGGCTTGAAGGCCGTGCATTGTCTAATGGATGGATGGATGGACGGACGGACGGACGGACGGACGGACGGACGGACGGACGGACGGACGGACGGATGGACGGATGGACGGACGGACAGATGGATGCCTGCTATCGAGGGCCTTGAGCGCGGGGACCGAATCCAGAAATTCCGTAACAAAAAAAAAAACCTCAGGCTCCCCACTCCGACAGGCACGGAGGTGTGGCTTGAAGGCCGTGCATTGTCTAACGTCGTTTGTTTTCGGCAGTCTTGTTGATTGATACAAAATGCTATGCAATAGCTTTACCGCGGCAGTCCCCGAGTGCCACACGTCTTTTTTTTTATAGATAGAGTGATTCAAGAGGAAGGTTTTTAATTTTTATATACCATATAAACCGAAGTGAAGCGAGGACGGGTCACTGGTAAAGTATAATTTCAGAACCACTTGAGTTCAAAATTTAATTTAAATTACTTGTAATATAATTATGACATTCTTTTTTTCTTAAATATTATTAAATTTTGTATTTGTACGTCCGAACAGGACACACTGTTGGTTCTAAGTACTTACCTAATTTTAAGACGATATTGTAGGTACATAGTGAACAAATAAAACATACTCTATTCTATTCTTTAATATTCTTATTGATGACCTTACTGGAACATACCCAATGAATTTTTACGTCGTGTTCAATGACATCCTTTGTTTCAAGTTGCGCCCATCACTATTGTTTTGGATAGCGGCTCTACTTTGTGAACTGAAAGGTCATAAGTTGAGGTAGGTAGTCTCATGATTCGACGCAGAAGGAATCATATCTCTATACCTACTAGCGACCCGTCTGTCTTCAATTTATCGATTCTACTGGGAAACGAGGAAATCCGCAGGTCCCAGAATTAATTCTGAGACATGTAAGTTGAGGATATAAGCCGTGTGATCATTTATTTATTTATTTTTAACAAACCGCGAAACTATTTCTTAGAGACGGAACACTTCAAAATGTGCGCGGTCACTGTTATACGATTAACTCGCATGAGTATACGTCATTTAAAAATAATTATACTAGAGTCGTTGGTGGGGTCTTTCCACCAACTGACTTGGTAAACAGGTAGGAGGTACAAGTAAACATAATAGTTGTTAATTGTGTTAACTAACTACTTAGGTACAAAAGCTTAGGGCTTAAATGTAGTGAGTTGACTATCTTCCCTGATGCACCGAGTTCGATATAGTACCAATATAGGCTCCTGAAATTTATATTTTTTGATTGCCCTATAGTCCGACATAAATATGATATTTATTTGATTATTTTTAACATGTAAATTGATTTGTAATTTAATTTAAATTTATAAGTATAGGTGACCTGAAATGAATGAGTAATTATTATTAAATTATATTAAGTGCAAATATATATAGTAGCTACTACTAATTATTAAACTTGGCCTATATTTTTTAATTAAGCAACAAAACTCTGCTTGAGGTTGTCAGAAAGAGATGTCGAATAAAGCTGTCTTCTTCTATCTGTGCTTAAGTAGAGATTCATGCGTAATGCTGATGAATGATGATCGTTCTGTAATACGGGCTTATAATATGAAAAATATATTTGTGTAACGTCTACATTTTAATTTAATTCTCTCCAAGACTCCGGTTATCTGTAAAGGCCAAATGTCACACTTTTTAAGCTATCGCTACGCTATTAGAGGCATATAGAATGTTACTTTGTGTTTTAAAAAGTAGCGTGTGCAACTTCGCATAATCAAAACATGTTGTTTTTAAAATAAGAACTCATTATAAAGACATAGACATTTAAATTAAAACTACATCGTATTAATTATTTTAATTGCATGCTTTAATATCTACAGCAAGTCACAGTGAAACTATGTTATGTTATGAACACCTGTATTAATTATTTACCTGTAACCGCAATAAAGAGAGATTTGATTTGAAAGAACAATACAAGTAATGTACGAGTGTGTGTATTTTCAACCGACTTTAAAAAGGAAGAGGTTATCAATTCGTCTGTATGTTTTTTTTATGTTTGTTACCTCAGAACTTTCGACTGGGTGAACCGATTTGGATGATTCTTTTTTTATTTGAAAGCTGGTGCTTTCAGATTGGTCCCATTCGTCCAGTTCTGACAAAGGCATCCATGAGAAAACTATATAAGTTGAAGATTGAAGTCGGTTTTTTTTACTCTTTAGAGTGATTATATTAATGGTTATCAGAAATCTTTATTTTTTGGGCGACATAGTTTTTGTATCATTTGAATTGTTATTAACTAGTAATCCGGGCAGTAGTTGATTTGCCAAGACAATAGCGCCACCTATTGGGTCTAAACCATTCTGGAACAGACTCCAATAAAAAAGCACAGATAACTAGACATGAAAGAAAAGTATGTACTAAGTTTATACATGCTTGGTTGAATAAAAAAAAGTGATTTAATAAATTAAAAAACTATTTATGTCTTTAAACTTATTTATTTGTAAAAAAATGTGTAAGACATTCGAGGAGAATACAAAACGAAACTTTTCTCAATTTTTGTGTGTCTAAAATATACTTTTATTCGCCTACAACTAGTGATGTACCTACGTTGCCATTTTGATCCGATTTCGCTGTCGAATTGAGATCGAATTTAAGATATTTTACAAGCTTTTATTTATCTTGCAATGTATGTTTGTTCAGATGGAATCTTGCAACTTAATTTTGAAGCTGATATCTTAAACGAATTGAGCTGAACTTTGGCATACTTATCTAAGTTCGGTGACTTTGCAATATTATGTCACTATGCAATGACCACCGGGCTGATCTGTAGATGGAGCCAGGAAGTGGATATTGCAACAACTCAATGGCTACTCGTAAGCCCCTCGAGTTTGGTATCATTTTATTTGTTATGGCTCGTCTCATTACCACACATGTAATAGTACTATGCCGTTACATACAAAAGTTTTTTTAAGCTATTGCATAGCTTCTATCGAGGGCCTTGAGCGCGGGGACCAAAGAAATTCCGTAACGAAAAAAAACCTCACGGTCCCCACTCCGACGGGCACGGAGGTGTGGCTTGAAGGCCGTGCATTGTCTAACGTCGTTTCTTTTCGGCAGTCTTGTTGAAACAAAATGCTATGCAATAGCTTTACAGCGGCAGTCCCCGAGTGCCACACGTCTTTTTTTTTTATTAATTTTCATAAACTATAATGAATAAACCTATATTATCACTCGAAAAAAACCTGATTATGCGTCTTGGTTCCGTTGTTTGACGAGTTAGTACCTATAGGTACTTACGACGAGTGTCTGTTAGCCTATGAACCGAATCGGAGACAGCTCTTCAAATAGTATCTTATCTGGAGTGCTTTCGTTATTATTCGTATCTGTTATTCAGAATATTGGCTACATCAAAATAATATTGATGGGAATAAATATACTTACCTACTCAATAGGGTCTGCCTAGTCAATAGCAGCCTTAATGTTAAAGAGCCTACTTTACATGATGATAATCAGTTAGGCTCGGGTCGAATCCTGGCATGTACCAATGAGTTTATCTAAACTTACGTACATATTTATCACTTGCTCGACGGCGAAGGAAAACATCGTGAGGGGTTTCCTCACGATATTCACAGGTCCCAGAATTAATTCTGAGACATGTGTAAATGACCCCTATCACGTTTAGGGGTCCAAAGAACATCTCGTGAAAAGTGGTTATATCCAGAAATGGAATACCTCTGCCTACCCCCTCTGGGAGGTTTTATTTTTCATTTAATTTACTTTTTATGGGCTGTCGAAACGAAAATTTATTATGCAAAATGTAGTAAGTATTCAGCTGTGACGTCAACATTCTTAGAACACAATTGCAAACTGTTTTGTTATTTTAATACTGCCTATAATTGTAAAATGGAAATACATTTTTAGTAGTGTTTTAGGATAACTAATAATTAAATCTGAACACTGTTTGATTATCTAAATAGTTTTCTCAAGAGAAAGATAATGTTCTTCATGTTTTTCAATTAGAAATACTATTGTTTTCAATACGTTTGCCGGAAAACCCTTTGATTTAGTATCAACAAGTCGAAATATTCAGCAAACAAATTGTGGGACACAATTCACACAGTTATTTAGTCCCAAACTAGGCAAGGCCTGTGCTATGGGTACGAAACCACTGATAAACATACATAAATAAATATTAAACGACCAGACACGAAGCCAACAGACATGTTCATGTCTTATGACAGACCTCCGACTCAGAAGGCACGGTCACTACCAACTGTAATTAAATTCCCCGTGGACCCGGTAATAGGTCAAGTCACCACAGGAGTCGCAATGCATGACTTTCGATAAGAGGACTTATAAGTCCCTACATTGAATAAAAACTTTTGACTTTGACTTTGACACCGGGACCACGGGTAAAACGTGCGCCTTGTTGCCAATCTCTAATATTAATTGTGTTGGAAATTATACGAATCATTTTGATTGTATACATACACTAAGGGATGCCCAGCGGCGTTCCCGCGCTGAATCTGTTTATTTCCGTTCCCGCTGGAATTGCCGAAAATCCCTTCATAGTGGTTGCGTACGACATATTAACCTACATACCTACCATATTTCAAATAGCGGGTGCCCAGCGGCGTTTTCCCGCTTGGATTTAGTTTATTCCCGTTCCCGTGGGAATTTCCAAAAATCCCTTCATACCAATTTCCTATGACATATCAGACACCTTCATACCATTTTTCAAGTTTCTAGGTGTTATCGTTTCGGATTAGTACGTATTTCTCTTTTTAACCAGTTTTTATATTTTCCCGTGCGAATGAGATATTTTCCTGAAATAAAAAGTACCCTAGATGCTGACCCGGGTACTCAGTTATCTCCATACCAAATTTCATCAAAATCCGTCCAGTAGTTTTTGAGTGATGCGTGCACAACCAGACAGACAGACAGACAGACAAAAATTCCAAAAATTGGTGTTTCGGTATCTATATCGATAACTACATATATACACTACCGTTAAAATTTTCAAAAAATATTTAGTGTACAGACACGGCCCCGTTAGAGTTTTATTATATGTATAGATATAGGTTATACAACATGTAACAGAATAAGGGCAATTCCTGAAATTAGTTTGTTCAATATCGACTACTTAATCGATTTCAGCTATTTTGAATGTGTTATATTTTTTAGGAAAATAAATTAGCATAGTTGAATTAAGTGCTTTCTATGGAAATCGTGCTATTATTGATCGATATTTAAGAAAATTGGTTAGACTAGACACAACTAAAGTTCGATCGCATCATATTTTTTTTATATTAATATACTTACTAATTGGGGTGTATGAGGAATTGCGCTTTTTCTGTTACGCGTTGTATACAGGGTGACTTTTTTTACCGTCTGGAAAAAAATGTGGTGTGATAGGTAAGTGTAATAGATTCATTTGGCAATGTTACTAAAAAAAATTCTTTTTCTTAAAATATTTTTTTCTTCATTAAACTAATATACATTACTCAATTGTAGTCAATAATACACACTGAGATATTTTAAATAGTATTCTAAAAAGAAACAGGCTCGTAGCTTCCATTTATGCGCAATCTACCTACAACCGCCAGCTGCGCGTAGTACTGTGCGTAGTTTTCTAGATTTTGTAAATTGCATTAAATATGAATATATTTAACAATTAATCTCGTGTATAACTTCGGCTCTAGATACTTTATACGTCATATTTTTTTCCAGACGGTAAAAAAAATCATCCAGTATATACATTTATTTTGTAGCATACATTAGTAAATGTGTACCTCTATTATTGGCGCAAGGCTTGGTTTGTTTTCCTAGATTACTAGCGGTTCTACGCGGTTCTACCCACGTAGTTCCCGTCCCCGTGGGAATACGGGAATATAATATAGTCTATGTTACTCAGGGATATTCTAGCTTTGCATTGGTGAAATAATTTTTTAAATCGGTACAGTAGTTTTGGAGTTTATTCGTAACAAACATACAAATCTTTCTTCTTTATAATATTAAGTATACCTAGATTAGAACAACTAGCAAAGGGCAGTTTTTAAGTAAAAAACAGTTTTTATAATGTTTTGTAAGGACGGTAAATTTTAAACGCTGTCACTCTATCGCCACATATTATGTACTAACATGAGTAGAAATTACAACTTGTAAATTCCAGAAATTGAAGCAAAATAGCAATTTTGTTACCTAAACTATACTATTTTAGTTATTTAAAAATATAATCAAACAAAATTATTATTAAACCGTGATGGAACGGAAAAAAATCGTGCACATAATTTAATATCCATAAACCGTAAATAAATTTATTATGTGGAAATTTTACGTCGATAAGATCAGGCCACAGTCACGAGTAGCTCTGATTTAAAAAATACGGCGTCGTCATTTGGTATACATTTAAATTTACCGTATTCCATCGAAGTGCGCAGTTGAATACCAAATCGGATTTAAATTTACAATGCCCCAATTGCAATTCAGATGCTTTAATGTTGGCGGAAAGGCTCTATCGGACAGATATTATGTAGAATTTATTCATTTTTTGGGTTCGGTACCCAAAATGGTACCAACTGTCCTTCTGTCATAGGATTGTATGTTTTGAACCGTAATAAAGACCGTGTGTTTTTTGTTTCATTTGCTTTTATTTATTCAACGCAGAGTTAACAAGTTTTTTTTACGGTTTTAAGAATTACTTAGTGTGTGAACCTTTGATGTACGAGTCCGACTCACACTTAGCCCAATTTTCATGGAAAAATTCACGGTTTAGATTTTTTTTATACACGTTTACGCGAATCATGTTACCGTTCAATATAAATTATAATATTTTAAAATATACTGAAATTATAGATATGTACAGTCACGAACACGTGGAGCTTGACACATTGTAGTTAGAAACGTCCTTATTACAATCGCCATAGAGCTCAGACTCGCACTACAAGTGTAAAGCTTCATGTGCTCTTGACTGTACATACTTTTTTCCTAAACACCACTATCGCGAACAGTGTCACTTCGAAGAACGTTAAAAATACTATATTTAAATAAGGAAGTCGTGCAATATTATTATTTTAGCGTAAATAAACTATTAACATAACTAGGCATAACAGCACAGAACTATAAATATACTGAGCACAAATAATAGTACGAGTATATTATTTGACTTTCCGAGACGTTAGCGTGTAAGAATTTGGTATCTTAAAAATACGAGTACTACAAAGAACTGTTAAGAGTAAACAACCGACTTCATCGAATAGCACAAAAATGTTCATCAATGTATAAAAGTTTTAGACTCAAAATCGATTTATAATTGGGGGAGTGATCGCATAACATATACATACATGTACATAAACAAAAAAACATACAGTTGAATTGAGAACCGCCTCCTTTTTTGAAGTCGGTTAAAAATATAACCCTTATATGTTCACTTCTTTGTACGTCTGTCTATGTGTCCAGACTGATAAGCAATATAGAACTTTAGAAAAAAATCCTACATATTTCAATAATATAAGATTTTCTGGACTGTTTATAGGTATAATTTGTTTTCGCGATCACTTCATAAGTATTTAATAGCCCTATTATACAATAGTTTTGTATTCATAATTTAGTATGTCGGTATTTTTTGCCAAACTCTTGAAACACAGAACCTCACGCAATTGTGTGATAATGATCGATCGTACTGAATTAACTACATAATCATCAATTATTCAAATAATTACATTTAATTCTTTAATTACCTTCGGTTCGCGTGAATCAGTAGAACAAATACATAAAAAACTAGTTCATTCCTTCCACCGTCTAAAAGAGCAGTTCAGTACGATCATCAAAAATGAAACTTTGAAGCGCAACAAGAAAGGGACAGCTTTATGCGATTCAAATAGCGGCGTCTCTTTCTGACATCCTCAGGCGTAGTTTCATTGCTCGAGGATCATTCTGTAATACTGGTCTTAGCTGTTTTAAAAACGCACTTGCATTTGTGATTCAAAAGGCTGAGTAACAACAGAGAAGTTCATATAACCACCTTCCAGCTCCATCATCAGACCCTGATTACCATTGAAAGACAAACTACTCGTCAAGACGATTCAAACTAGCCCAAACTCGATGAGGTTGTGTAGTTTCATTGCAAAGTTCCTATGGCCACCTTCCAGCTCCATCATCAGATCAGCACCATGTCATCATAATATTGCATTGTCACGCGATTTACACATTTATGCAAAATTTCAGCTCCATCGGTAAAATTTGCAAGATTTGATGACAAACATCGGGACAGGTGAAACTTAAAAGCTTGTAAAAAACATACAGTCGAATTGATAACCTCTTCCATGTTTGGAGTCGGTTGAAAATCGGACCAAGTAGCGCTGAATCGCTACGTACTCGTACATAGAAACAAATGAGCCATGAGCCGTGCTCCCGTATCATTGAGCTGAGGTCGGCACTCGGAGGGAAAGTTGCCCATCCGCTCGCAGTTACGTTCGCAAGGTTGGCTGCGAACTCACTGACGAGCGGAGCGAGGCGCGGATATAATACAAAGTACAATGTGTCAAGCTCCACTTGCATGGCTGTACATGCCTTCACCGGGCATCGTACCGGCCCTCAAGTAGGAGAAGCGGGCTCAGTTCCGACATCACTGTGTTTTTAATTGAACTGGTAAAAAAAAAGTATCGCTTATATATCGACGGGCCTGTTTTCACAGTTGGTAGTGACTAGGGTTTGCGATTTCTCGAGGTTTTCCAGTTCTCGGGTCTCGAGAACTCTCGAGTCCGATTTCTCGGGTCTTCTCGGGATATCGAGAAATTTAAATTTACGTATATATTTTTTGTTTAAATACAAAAGTGAAAGGTTGTTGACAATGTGTTTATTAGAATAAATAAAAATTATCAATTTTTAACACAAAACAGAAGTTGATTCTGTTTAATTAACAATCAACTCAAACATTCTAACTAAAAACAAAAATAATTTCTCTTATCACAACTAATCTAAAAAGCAGGTGAAGACATAGTACGTATTTAGTAAAAAAAGTTAATTTTTAAAAACCAAAAACCCGACTGCCTAAAAAGCTGGAAACAAGACCTATTAGTGAAGTAGGACTCCAAAGACCATGTGCTGCACAATCTTACAACAATCTCATGCAGTCGGCGGCAATAAGTCTTTAATTTTGAATTGAGAAGATACCGCCGACTTTAAACCGTTATAAGTCCTAAATGGTCATTCGAAATGGAAAATGGTAAAAGAAACATGAACATGATTTTCAAATACCTGTCCAATGATACCCCACTTAACATATTTCTTTGATTTTCTTATTTTTCTTTTTCACAATTTGGTGCCAAAAATCCGCCATTTTGTTATATTTTTAATTTGATATACTCAGTGTCACTTTCACTGTAAATACGAATCCAAGGACACCTCTCAAGCTAAAATCCATCGATCCATTCAGGCTGCAGAGCGTGCCAAACAATTATACATACATACATACATACTCTCGAAAAAGATAACCCTCCTTCTGGCGCAGTCGGGTAATAAGTAGCTGGCGCATCAGCGGGCTATGTCCAGCAATGGGTTGATGTGGGCTGACTGATAGATATGTCTTGCTTCTGTTCTATAAAGCGGATAAAAACTTGCGATAAAACAACATCTAAGAATAATAAGTTTTGTTTGGCTCGGAGTAGTTTATTACATTGCAAATTGCAACCAAAGTACTTTGGTTGCAATTTGCAATTTGTAATAAACTAACAACATCTAAGAATAATAAGTTTTGTTTGGCTCGGAGTAGTTTATTACATTGCAAATTGCAATTATTCTTAGATGTTGTTTTATCGCAAGTTTTTATCCGCTTTACTCATTGCTGGACATAGCCCGCTGATGCGCCAGCTACTTATTACCCGACTGCGCCAGAAGGAGGGTTATCTTTTTCGAGAGTATGTATGTATGTATGTATAATTGTTTGGCACGCTCTGCAGCCTGAATGGATCGATGGATTTTAGCTTGAGAGGTGTCCTTGGATTTGTATTAAATACGTACTATGTCTTCACCTGCTTTTTAGATTAGTTGTGATAAGAGAAATTATTTTTGTTTTTAGTTAGAATGTTTGAGTTAATTGTTAATTAAACAGAATCAACTTCTGTTTTGTGTTAAAAATTGATAATTTTTATTTATTCTAATAAACACATTGTCAACAACCTTTCACTTTTGTATTTAAACAAAAAATATATACGTAAATTTAAATTTCTCGATATCCCGAGAAGACCCGAGAAATCGGACTCGAGAGTTCTCGAGACCCGAGAACTGGAAAACCTCGAGAAATCGCAAACCCTAGTCACTACCAACTGTGAAAACAGGCCCGTCGATATATAAGCGATACTTTTTTTTTACCAGTTCAATTAAAAACACAGTGATGTCGGAACTGAGCCCGCTTCTCCTACTTGAGGGCCGGTACGATGCCCGGTGAAGGCATGTACAGCCATGCAAGTGGAGCTTGACACATTGTACTTTGTAACGTTCTTATTACAATCGCCTTAGAGGTCAGAATCGGACTACAAGTGTAAAGCTTCATGTGCTCTTGACTGTACCAATGAGTTTTTCACTGTGAATCAGCACGCCAGTTCGACGATGGGCTCACTGACCTGGAAGTCAAAGCCTTGGGCGAAGAAAATAATTTTTTTGAATGTTGTACCAATCGAAGCACTTCAAGGCTTTCAATACAATATTCGAATAAATTGTTTCGATCATCAAGATTTTGTGGTAGAGCTACAGCAAACTCAATTTTGAGATAAAGTCGATTGCGCGAGAAGTACTTCTTTGTCTCGTTTCCGGTTAAAAATGGGTATTTCTAAGGAATACTTCTGCCATCTTCCAAAGTCAAGCTTAGTCGAGTTCGGACAAGCGGAACCAAATAAAGAAGTTTTAATCATTGACAATATGACACGTAATTTATATAGCTTAACAATAAAGCGAATGCATAGAAGAAAAGTTTTATGCTACATGATAAGGCTTATTCACAAGAATAGTTATATCGACTTATTGATCATCAATTTTCTGGAATATGGGTAAATTTACTCAAATTTGGCACTGAAGTTCATCATTACAACCCTATTTCATAGTCTACTAGCTTTTACCCGCGGCTTCGCTTGCGCACGTTATTTTCACCCCCTTAGGGGTTGAATTTTGCAAAATCCTATCTTAGTGGATGCCTACACTGTATAAGCTATCTTTGTGCAAAATTTCAAGAGTCTAGACCCAGCGGTTTAGGCTGTGCGTTGATATATCACCAATCAGTCAGCCCGTTTATCATTTTATAATATTATATAGATTAATAGCTTTTACCCGCGGCTTCGCTCGCGCACCTTTATTTCACCAACTTAGGGTTTGAATTTTGCAAAATACTTTCTTAGTGGATTCTTACACTGTATAAGCTATCTATGTGCAAAATTTCAATTCTCTAGACCCAGCGGTTTACGCTGTGCGTTAATATATCACCAATCAGTCAGTCAGTTTATTATTTTATATATGACGCAGTCGGATTGTATAATTCGCCGTATTACATTACGGCTAGCCGTTATCAAAAACAGGGCCGTTTTGAAATGCGGCGTTTCAACGATTAGCCGGATTGTCAATGCGATACGTACTTTAACAAGGCGGGCCACGTTTAGCCGCATCGTAATACTACTTACGATTGTAGTGTGCCGATACAAAAAAAAAAAAACAATGTTTAAAATGGAACAGATGCAATACTTATTACAATTAAACTTTTCCAAATATTTTATACTTAAGTTTATATTTTTTATTTGTTTAAATAAGGTGTATTTTCTTAGTTTTCGATTGAAGTTTATATTTTACTAGCACCGCCCCGCGGTTTCACCCTCGTAGTTCCCGTGGGAATACGGGGATAAAATATAGCCTTTGTGTTATTTTTTTTTTTATGATAAAAAAGGGGGCAAACGAGCAGACGGGTCACCTGATGGTGACGTCCGTCGTCCATGGACACCTGCAACTCAAGAGTCACAACTGCGTTGCCGACCTTGGAGGTGGGGAGTAGGGGGAGGGGAGGGTAGGGGGAGGGGGGATTGGGGCCTCCGGTATTCTGATTTTATCTATATTAAGCTATATCTATATATGAAAAAATCTTGTACAACTTCCGAAATATCACATAAAAGTAACCTTTTGAATAGTGTAACAACCTAAAAGTAACCTGACGGAGTGAAAATCACCTAAAAGGTTACGAAAGTTACCTTCTGGCATCACTGAAACGGCAGCGCCACGACTCGGAACTAAAGCCTGTCAAAGAGGCGTCTAATGTTTCGCTGTATTACATTATAGCTAGCCGTGTTGAATAACGTATGGCGGCGAATACATTCCGGCGGTTTTTTTATTTAGCTGCATTCAATCCGGCTAATCGTTGAACCGCCGCATTTCAAAACGGCCCTGTTTTTGATAACGGCTAGCCGTAATACGGCGGATTATACAATACGACTGCGACATATATATATATATATATAGATAATCGCTACTCGCTTCCTCTTATGACTGCAGTTCTAACCTAATGCTCCGTAGGTACCCAGTGATCTGCTTACATGACCCTCTATTACGTCATAAAACATAATTTACCGATGCATTATATCACTGTCAATCTGTTCTTTATCTCATGCATGTTATGTTATCCTTATTATGTTTGGTTAATTCAAGGATATATTAGAAGGTTATAATTAATATGTGTTTTTTATAACTGACTAGCAAGCGCCCAGTGGTGTTGCCCGCGCAAAACCAGTTTTCCCCCGTTTTCCGTGAGCATTTTCAAAAATATCCTTTATACGTGTATCGTATAATTCGTATCGTATTGTATAAGGAACTTATCTGCATTTCAAGTTTCTAGGTAATGTGTTTTCGCAGATTTCGCGATGAATAAGTGAGTGCGTCATCGGTATTTCGCTTTTATATATTTTACGTAGATTTAGGAAGTTTACATGTCATATGTAAACTTCCTAAATCTATACGATATAATCTCATATCTTTATTTATTTATAAAGATTGTTTATTAAACTATTTTTCTAGGATATAGTTATTTTGCCAATATTTTTTTCACACCACATGCTCGACAAAGCCGGATTATATATCATATAAACGTCACCGAAAGCAAGACATTATATTCCTTGGCTTTAACCGGGTTATAATGTTGTATGGAATTTCATTATAACCCTAGGTCAATAATGTAATTTTCACTTTCAAAATCCTTATTGCTATGACGATAAAGTCTAATTTCGTTAAGCAAAATGTGGTGCAGTCGTGGCCAACTCGATTTTCGAAAACCGAAGCCGCGACCAACTAGATTCGCACGATCTTCATTTGTTAAATCAAGTAGGTCACGCCGGCAGAAACAAGTTGCTGTATCCATTTTATAGCTTTAACATTTCAAAAAGAATATCGAAAATGTCGAGTGATGAAAGTACTTTGACTTCAGTCTATTATACCTACTAGATGCCATAGGCATTGTCAATAATCTACTACCATGCAATTGCATTTTATTGTCTCGCATAAGGTGAGAAAAGTAGAGTATATAACTCGGGAATAAAACTGTTTTTTTGTCTTGGGCGCTTAAATCCCTCACTAAACTCAGGACTCAGTCTTAATTGCGAGGGAGTAAAACTGGGAGTCCTTCGTTACGTTCAGGTTCAATGTCGCGCCCGTGACATAAAACAGTGCTTTATTCCCTTGTTGTATAATCTACTATTATTATAGATTTATAAACGGAAAAGTTTGGTAAATAAATAGGTATTTTGCCAAACATAACGCAAACAAAAAAAAAACATCTAAAAGCGTGTTACTCTTGCTTGTCCAATAACAGTATTAATTATAAATGATAGAATAATACATCAGAAACCCTTCCAATACCTTTCAGATGCGAATCCAAACAAAATATACTAAAAAAAAAAAACTTCTAATTACCTGTTTTTTTTTTTTTTATTAATAATAGGCAAACTATTTCAGATAACTGTTTCAGAAGTGAGGGGGAACCGGGTGTTCTGTTTTAATTATAATATGAAAGCAGCCGTGATAGCCTTACGGTTAAAGAGCCTGCTCCACATGATGCAAATCAGTGGGGCTCGGGTTCAAATCCTGGCATGTACCAATAAGTTTTTTTAAAACCTACGTACATATTTTGTCACTAGCTCGACGGTGAAGGAAAACATCGTGAGGAAAGCCGCAGGTCCAGAACGAATTCTGAGACATGGGTAAACTGACCCGGTCCGGCGATGGGCTCACCACCTATCACGCTTAGGGGTCCAAAGAATATCTGGTGAAAAGTGGGTATATCCAGAAATGGAATACTACTGCCTACCCCCTCGGGGACGTGATAAGACGTGAGATTATGTTATGTTGATTATACATGATAGACTCGTGATATAATTTGACTTTCAACATTACTGTTTTAGTAGTCATTAGTCCATTACCAATAAAATGTAAAGTAATGGGCACAAGTGACGCAACATATCGTAAATACATGCGAAAACAAGACAAATTCAATGTCGTGTTGATAAATCTAGAAAAATCCGGTTTAGTGTCGTGGCCGGAATTTATAGGGCCATATCGTTTTAATATCTATTGAAAATATAATAAAGTCTACTATTAAATGACGATATTAGTAGCCTATTATGATAGATAACCTAATAGATTGTAAAAAAAATTATGATACTTGTGCCAGATTTATTAGTCTAGGCAATAAAGGTAGTGGACCCCAACATTAATTCCTCAGTCGATGAAACTTTGCAGGATTGTAGTATAGTATGAGACAATACTTGCATAAAAAAATCCAAAAAAAAAACCTAACCGAATATTGCTGGAGAAAAAAATTTTGACTGAGCATTTTTTCCCAACAAAGATATCAAATAAATAAGTATTTCAGTAAAAATACCTAACTTCGGTTAGGTTTTTTTTTTGGATTTTTTTATGCAAGTATTGTACTTCATACAAAAATCCGCTTCATTGCCTAGACTATATTTTTTATTAATATTTATATCTTCTTATTTATATACTGATCTTATTTATATTCTATTCACTAGCGTAGTTCCCGTTCCCATTACTCAGGGATTTTGTAGCATTCTAATTCTGAAAGAATTTTTTAAATCGGTCCAGTAGTTTTTGAGTTTATTCGTTACAAGCATACAAATGTTTTCCCTTTTTAGTATTGGTGTAGAAGTGCAGATGTAGATAAATAACTAGGTACTTTTATTTCTTAGCGAGCTCTACAAAGGATTGTGTAAAAAAGATATTAGATCAGCAATAGGATATCCAAAATGTTTATAAAAAAATTAACGACTTTTATTTTTTATATTTTGATAGTTTGAGTTTATATCAAAGTCCTTCTTTAAGATGCGAGCCTATTTAAGATAGACACACATAGAATTATATACACACCCTTATAATAGAAAAAAACGACTTGGATTTTCGAGTTTTTCTAGGAGAGTTATAGCACCTAAAATTTATTACCAGTTAATCCTGTGTCGAAACACTGCATTAACGTATTTCAATCTTTAAATATAAAACGCATTGTAATGAATGTAAAGTCAATAAGTTACATGTCACATTAATTATGTAAATCGATGTTTGTAATGGAACTTTTACGTTACGTACTTAGGGCTCTATTTTAAAAATCAAACTCATTGAATATTTTAAAAACATTGAGCGATTGTTAATTGCAAAAAAAATGTTTATTTTATGTGCCAGTAATTTATGCAATGCATAGTTGTATTTCGTGTAAAAACGCAACTATACACAAAAAAAAATTTAATGATACCGCCATTCACCAGCAGATGGCGTTAGCGACACTGGCGTTAGAAAGACCGAAGCTCAGTCTCCCAGGCCATGAGAGAGAATACAGCACGTATTTTTTAAAAGAATAATGTGTTGAGGAGTTTCTTGCCCCGCTTCTTCTCTTCAACTATACATACCGAAGCAGTGGATACGCAATGACTTTCATTAAAAGGACTTATAAGCCACTACATTGAATAAAAACTTTTTACTTTGACTTAGTTGTATTTTCTGTAAAAACGATTACACTAGCTTTGCATTAAGTTCAACTGCATAGTTGTATTTGCTGTAAAAACTGTTTTTTTAATGATACAGCCATTCACCGGCAGATGGCGTAAGTGACACTGGCGTAAGAAAGACCGAATCTCGGTCTCCCAGGCAATGAGAATACAGCACGTAGAACGTGAACGTGGGATAGCCATGCTTCGGCACGCTTGGGCCGGCTCGACCGGAGTGATACCACGGCCTCACAGAAAACCAGCGTAAAGCAATGCATTGCGTTTCGTTGAGTGAGTGAGGTAACCAGAGGCCTTAATCCCCCTCCCCCTCCCCTCCCCTCCCCTCCCCCTACTCCCACCTCAAAGGTCGGCAACGCAGTTGTGACTCTTGAGTTGCAGGTGTCCATGGGCGACGGTAGTCACTTACCATCAGGTGACCCCTCTACTCGTTTGCCCCCTTTTTAACCAACTTCAAAAAGGAGGATTTTATCAATTCGTCTGTTTTTTTTTTATGTTTGTTACCTCAGAACTTTTGACTGGGTGGACCGATTTGGATGACTCTTTTTTTATATGAAAGCTGGTGCTTCCAGATTGGTCCCATTTTAATTTTGTTGTCAGTTCTGACAACGGAATCCATGAGAAAACCATATAAGTTGAAGATTGAAGTCGGTTTTTTTACTCTTTAGAGTGGTTATCTCTTATAAAAAAAAACGTAGACAACTGACCTCATATCCGGCGAGTAGTCGACGGAGCAGGCATACCCGGCGACCATGTGTCCGGTGAAGGTCTTCTTCCGGTTCATCTTGAACCGGTTTAGGGCGGAGAAAACTATCACTTTGTTGTTCATCGACTGGCAAGCGAGCCATTTGCCGTTCGGGGAGACGGTCACGGAGGGCAGAGAGTGCATCGAAGGGTCCGCTATGTACTTCATGTCCACCGGGATGTCCCTAGGGAGTAAGGATTTGAGTAACTAGATGTTCCACGCGGTTTCACCCACGTAGTTCCCGCATAATATAGCCTATGTTACTAAGTGATAATGTAGCTTTCGGCTAGTGAAAGAATTTTTAAAGTCGGTCCAGTAGTTTTGGAGTTTATTTAACACAAACAAACTTTCTTCTTTATAATATTAGTGTAGATAACAGGCGAAAAGGGCGTTATTCTCGTCGGCAAACTGCTTTGTAGTTTGGTTAGTGTAATTAACTTTGTACTGTATTATTTGTAACACCCCCATTGTTTCCGTTCTCGTGGGAATACGGTAATAAAATATATCCTATGCTACTCAATGATAACGTAGCTTCGCATTGGTAATAGAATTTATAAAATCGGTCCAATATTTTTGAGTTTATTCGTTACAAAAATACAAATTCTTTCACCAATGGAAATCTGCATTATCAAAAAGTAAGAGGCTATATTTCATTCCCGTATTCCAACGGCAACGGGAGCTACGCGGGTGAAACAGCGCAGTGGGTCTAAAATGGCCACTTTGAGCAATTCCTCTGAGCAATTCTCCTTTTCTGAATTCTCAGTAAATCCTAAGCAATTCCTCTAAATTTCGTAAAATGGTCCCATAATTTAGTGATTCACTGTCAATTTAATTCATTAGCAGATTCGTATTTGGTGAAAAATTCGAATATGAATCGAAATAGAATTCTATTATGATTCACCCGAAACGGCCTTTTTAGACCCGCAGAACAGCTAATGGATAAATGTGAATCATACCACTCCCAGACCCGCAGGCTCTTGTCGTCGGAGGTGGTGACGAAGCGGCGGTTGTCGTCGACGAAGGTGATGGAGTTGACGGCCCCCAAGTGACGGTCGTACTCCTGCACCACCTCGCCGCTGCGGGTGTCCCACTGCGACATCATCATCATCATCATCACCCCGCAACAGCACACTGCTGAGCCTGTCTTTCCTCAAGCATGAGGAAGTATAGGCAATAATCTCCCACGCGTGAAATTTTCTAAAATAAGATTATTCTGAATTTGTCATGTACTACGTAGAGTAGTATATACTAAAATGCACCATCTACTCTGTTTCATTAATCCTAAGGTTCTTTGAAAGAAATCGCTAAAAGCGATAAGACCGCGCATTGTAATTTACTTCATGTGGGTATCCATATTGTGTTGTTTTTGGTGTACAATAAAGAGTCGTTGTATTGTATTGAGTATTGCACACACACGCCGGTCATTGACCTCGCTCATCTGATTTAGCAAGTATACGCTAAAACTGCAGAATTTAACATTTCAATTGCGAAAATTAAGGCGGTGTTTTTTTTATAAAAATGCTAAAGGTATCGGCTTCTCATCCACTCCCTTGAATGATTCCGTCAAATTACCAGTCATACTGTAAAAATTAGTATAGATAGAAGGTTGATATAAATCTTACACAGATAATCTTCTTGTCGGAAGTGCCCGCGACGAACAGATGCTGTTTGTCGTTGTCTGGGTGGAACTTGGCACAGTAGGGCACCTTCCGGGAAGTGAACCGAGATATGCATTCCCCTGTCTCCGTGTCCCAGAGCTTGATGTAGCGATCGTATGCTGCAATATTAATAACATCACTATCAATACATAGTATAAAACAAAGTCGCTTTCCCTGTCCCTATATCCCTATGTATGCTTAAATCTTCAAAACTACGCAACTAATTTTGATGCGCTTTTTTTTAATAGATAGAGTGATTCAATAGGAAGGTTTTAGTATAAGCATTGCACCCGTGCGAAGTCGGGGCGGGTCGCTAGTTCATATATAAAAAGCAAAAAAAATGTTAAGCTTTTTGATTCTGAGTGACGTCACTTCATTTTTCGAGTAATTTTCAGCAAGCCCTTTTAGTTGATACGCATATTGTAGGAGTGCATTAAAAATAACTAGTCCGCCATCTTGGGTGTTCCGCCATGTAGGATTTAGAATGACGTCACACAGATAACCATGCATTGTCTGTTTGGATAAAATCTCGTTGCAGTTATTTTTGGCAAGTTAACCCAGTTTCAAATATACCTACAATCTCATTTTAGCAAATATTATTGTAAACTAACTTTTACCCGCGGCGTACTTTTATTTCACCCCCTTAACGGTAAAATTTTGCAAAATACTTTCTAAGTGGATGCCTCGTAGGGATGCCTACACTATTAAGCTATCGTTGTGCAAAATTTCAAGTCTCTAGTCAAAGATGTTTAGGCTTTGCGTTGATATATCACCAATCAGTCAGTTTATCATTTTATATTATATAGATGTACTATACACCTCTGAATAAAATCTCCTTGCAGTAAACTTTTTGCCAATTTATTTTTCTTTCTTGACACTACGGAACACATTTTTTTTTTATTATTAAAGGCATTGTTATTCAGCCATTAGCACTAAACACGACACGAAATTAAAGATATTATTTTAGAAAAATACAAAAAGTTTTTTAAAAACTTATCAAAATTAAACAACATAAATTGTAAAATTTTGGAATCATAATTCAAAAATTACGATATGAGTGTGAATAAACTAGTATTGGGTACTGACCGGCGGACAGGAATTGGTTGCCGGCGTTGTTGAAGTTGACGTCCCTGACGGCCTGACGGTGCCCGAAGTAGGTCCTCACGCAGCGCCGATCGCCGTACACCTCCCATATCTGCGCCAACGGATCAGAAATTCATGAAGAGTTCTCAGTGCAAGAGAGACAATAAAAGTGACAGTGTATAAATAAGTGAGAATTTGATAAAAAATAGTGGGATGGACATTTTCGGATTTTTTTTATAGTTTACTATCTGTGCCGCCCGCATAGTTCCCGCTTCTTTGGGAATACAATATAATATTGCTACTCCCTGATAATGTTGCTTTCCATTGGTAAAATAATTTTTATAATCGATCTAGTAGTTTTAGACTTTTGGATGTAGTGATTAAGATTGTGAAAGGAATGCTTAGGTGGTTTGGACATGTCGACCGGATGGATAAAAGGCGTCTAACGAGACAAATATATAAGGGTATTGTGAGTGGCCGAGTCGGCAGAGGGCGACCTAGGCGTACTTTTTACGTCGATCAGATCGGCGATGTATTGAAAAAAAGCCAGATAAAGAGTACCCCAAACCGACGAGCTGGTGAGCTGGTATGATCGTAGCAGGTGGCGGGCTGTAGACTCTGCCTACCCCTTCGGGGAAAAGGCGTGAGCATATGTATGTATGTAGTTTTTGAGTTTATTCGTTACAAATATACACATTTTTTCTCTTTCTATTTCTTTATATTTTATTCCCGTATTCCCACGGGAACGGGAACTAGGCGGGTGAAACTGCTGAACCGCTAGTGGTATTATACCTTGACCCGGCAGTCCATGCCGGCGGAGAGCAGCAAGTGCGCCGTCCCGGGCAGCCACCTGGCCGCCGCCACGCCCTTCGTGTGCCCGGCCCACGTGTGGATGTGCGCCTGGAAAAATATATCACTACATAGTATAAAACAAAGTCGCTTTCTCTGTCCCTATATCTCTATGTCCCTTTGTATGCTTAAATCTTTATAACTACGCAACGGATTTTGATGCGGTTTTTTTAATAGATAGAGTGATTCAAGAGGAAGGTTTTAGTATAAGTATTGCACCCGTGCGAAGTCGAGGCGGGTCGCTAGTTATACAATATGTAACAGAATAAACGCAATTCCTGATAGTAGTTAATCTAAAATCGATTAATCGATTTCAGCTATTTTTAATATGTGTTATATTTTTTAGGAAAATGACTTAGCGTAGCTGAATTTAGTACTATCTATGGAAATTGTGCTGTTATTGATCGATATTTGAGAAAATCGGTTAGACACAACTAAAGTTCGATTGCATCATATTTTTTTTATATTAATATACTAATTGGGGTGTATGAGGAATTGCGCTTTTTCTGTTACGCGTTGTTTATAAAAATACGTAGATATGTTACTAGAGCGCGGAAAATGAGGCCGACAAATGTAGGTAATTGACCTAATTTTATTTAGTCGCAATGTTTGCCTTTTTCACCTAGTCTTATTTCAAGTGCAACTCTTGACAGATATCTGTCTTTTTCTTTATTCGTATATTCGTTCGTATCATCTTTCGCCGTCATTATTGTATCCTATAAATACGCTAAGAAGTAAGTATGTAGGAATATGTCGTAGAGAACCAATTTCAAACGCGCGCTGTATGAATATAACTCATCCTTACTTTAATATCATTAGTTATAGGTACATTTGGAAATGCAAAAAAGGAATATTTCGTGAAAAGTGGATATATCCAGAAATAAAACCCTACCCTACCTACCCCCTCGGCGCAAAAAGGCGGTAGATTATTTATTTTATTTTTATGGAAATGCAAATGAACCGAGAAGGCTGCCTTTCAACTACGTGCGACGTATATTTTTTTCATGGACAACAATTGTATGTAAATGTTTCCGACTGAAGTACTTGTATCCATGGTCATGAAATAGGATTAAAAAGATCACCTTGGGCAGGAAGCATTTGTCGGGCGGCGTGTCGCTTCGCAGCTGCGTCTCCGAGCGCGGCGGCTTGATCCACGACCGGCCTTGATAATCCGTGGCTTCCTCCACTGAAACATATATAAATAAATAAATATATAATATAATCTCACGCCTTTTATCCCCGAGGAGGTAGGCAGAGGTATTCCATTACTGGATATACCCACATTTTACGAGATATATTGAACCCCTAAACGTGAAACTGAAACATGAAGTTTTTAATCACTACATAATTAAATATACTTGATTAGATTTTAAGTATTAGCCAATTTGATATCTTTGTTTAGTTTATTTCTTGTCATTGTTTAATATTTGTCATATTTTTTGACGTGATAAAGTCTTATAAATCGATGAACGCCGGCGGCACGCACGAAAAAGTGTAACGTTCCACCTGAGTGTGAGCGTGCAAGCGAGAGCGCGAAACAAGCGATAGAGAGGCACGATCGGCCTAAGTGTTCCTTGTGACGCATCTATCTCTCTTCAACTTCAGTATGCAATTTTTTATGAATAATACTAATAATAATAATAGTGATAGCCTTTACGGTTAAAGAGCCGGCCGAAAATCAGTGAGGCTCGGGTTCGAACCTTAGCATGTACCAATGTGTTTAAAAAACTTACGTACATATTTATCACTAGCTCGACTGTGAAGGAAAACATGGTAAGAAACCCGCAGGTCTCAGAATTAAGTCTGAGACATGTGTAAATAGACCCAGTCCGGCGATGGGCTCACCACCTATAACGTTTAGGGGTCGAATGTATCTCGTGAAATGTGGGTATATCCAGTAATGGAATACCTCTGGGGGATGAAAGGCGTGAGATAATGGCTTATGACGTTACCAAATAAATTAGCGTCCGTAAACCTTTTTTCTTCAATATAAAATGTGACTAGGAGTGAATAAGAAGCAGATACTTTTACCATTGGTATAAAAAAAAACACCACCTTACTTTCGCAATTGAAATGTTAAATTCTTCAGTTTTAGAGTATACTCGCAAAATCACCTGCGCGAGGTGAATGACCGCCGGAGTGAGTGTGCAATACGCTACGTAGTATTATGGCAAATTCAGAATATTCACTAAAAGTGCTGTGTTATTTTTATGTATTTTAACTTCTTATATGTATGCGGAATGTTGATCGATATACTCTTTTACCTCCTGAGAGGATCTCTTTTCAGAATGTTGTACACAAACAATTTCAGATTTGGATTTTTTTTATATAATGTGTATATGTTGTTGGTGTATCATAAATAAATAAAGTGTTTTTAACCCGTAAAACCACAATAAAATGTTATTTGATTTTGACGTTTTTTAGGGGGCGCGCGGGTGCAATTAAAATTCCGCGCGTTGTTCAACTTTCCCAAAAAAATGATCACCAAAAAAAAACTACTTTGACTATCATCCTACTGTCAATGTATTTTTGTCTATGGATAGATTATGTGTTGCCACATGTAAAAAACAAAGGGGTACTATGAGTCCAAGTCATTCATTTCTGTTCGTAAATAAAAAATCGGACCTGTTTCGAGAATAATCACAGAATAATTGCTACCAATATTACCACAGTACTCAAATTTATAAACAATGTTACTAAACACCAACTAGAAAGATCGTATTATCGTCTAAGATAAACAACTCAACCTTTAGAGGCCACTTATGTTTATAATTGAACACCACTTGAAATCCGACACCGAAAATTTACTATGGAGTGGCCATTTTTTTTATGACTTGTCACATGGCGCGTGTTTGGAAGCGGTTTTCTATAAATAAAAACAAAAAACATGTGTAGCTTTGGATATCAACGGATTCCGAATTTATTCTAGATCACTGTAGTAAATTATATTCAATATCATGTATTTAATGGTGTTACAAATAATGTTTAAAGTCGTCTCGGTAGGCCAGCCCGCCGGCGGGCTGCCGCTGCTTGACGGAATGGCGGCATTTTGTGCCAGCCCGCCGGCGGGCTCCTGGGGAGCATTGGGTTAATTAGTGAGGACATATTTATCACTAGTGTCAAGGAAAACATCATGAGGCAACCTATAGGCGCCATGTGTAACAGCACCCGGGATCACTCACAATCAATATGATATAAGTAGACTCAAATCCTACAACTAGACAAAAGAAGATTTTTTACATAGTCATTGGATCATAAAACCCCCAAGTTAATAATACTCAGAAAAAACCCGCTTATGGTCCCTAAAGGATAATTGCAAGTCGCCACAAATTGGAAAATAAAAACCATTCCTTTTGAAAATCCTCACTTCATAGTACAGAAGAAAAAACAATGGAAGCTCAGCTAAAGCAAGAAACTGCATATTTGTACGAAGCAGTTCCCTTGGATTTTGCAGTTGAGGTGGAAAACAGTACTTACAGTGGAATATTGATTTCTCTTCCAATGGCTTATCGTCGTCGACTTTGCCTTTCTTCTGTCGCTTAGCAACGATTTCCTCCAGTTCCTTTGCTTCATCACCTTCTGGTTTCATTACTCTGAAAATAGTTTGTTTTTTAATTTTTGTGGAGTAATAAAATAACACTACTAAACAACTGAATGTTATTTACAATGAGGTTCATTTTTGAATGGATAAGTCTTACTACATAACTGCTATAGTGGTCTGTCTATAAGCTTTTCTTGGCTAACTATTATACCAATTCTGAGGGTGCTTCACAATGTAAAGAAAGTAATAGGTTAAAGTTCTTATTTTATGAATCACTATCTGTTACCGTTCGTAAGTCCAATACCCGTTGGAAATTATAGCCCATGTTATCCCATAAAAGCGAACTTTCCAGTGATGAAATATTTTTTAAGAGCAGTGATAGCCCGAACGGTTAAAGAGCCGGCCGAAAATCAGTGAGGCTCGGGTTCGAATCCTGGCATGTACCAATGAGTTTTTCAAAAACTTACGTACATATTTATCACTAGCTCGACAGTGAAGGAAAACATCGTGAGGAAACCCGCAGGTCTCAGAATTAATTCTGAGACATGTGCAAACAGACCCGGTTCGGCGATGGGCCACCACCTATCACGTTTAGGGGTCCAATATATCTCGTGAAATGTGGGTATATACAGTAATGGAATACCTCTGCCTAACCCTTCGGGGATAAAAGGGGTGAGATTATTATTATTATTTGAAATATTTTTTAAAGTAGTTTTTGGATTTATTGATTACAAACATACCAAAATACAATTCTTTTCTCTTTATAATAGTAGTGTAAATAGATAGATTAAAACATTAAATACCTCTTCTCTCCGATATATCCTCCCCAAGGCCCCAGAAAACCTGTAATGTCCTCTGGATTGTCATTTTTATGTCGCTTCTTTTTGTCAAGTGGCCTTTTCTTTATCGTTTCAAATACAGTCTTTCCATCTGTTTCCGCCGGTGGCGCCACCATTGCTGATACTGTAAATTGATTAAAGGCAATCTAATATATAAACATCTCATGTCACGGTATTGTAGTTGAACTCCGCCAAAACGGCTGGACCTATTTTAATGCACTTTTTTGTGTATGTTGTAGGTATTAGAATAGGTCGTAAAGAATTTTTCACCATGGTATTTTTGGACCACTAAATGTGACAGCTGGTGAGCCTATACAAGACAAGGGTGCTAATACAAATGTCTCCAAATCAATTCTGGGACTTGTGAGTTTCCTGGCAATATTTACTTCCATAATAATAGACAAAATAATAACATATAACAATACAGGAACTAACATGTCCGTTGTTCTTTAACCTGTGGAAGAAGTAGCACAAGAAACACCACATCTCAATATTTTTCAGTTATCAGTCGACAATAAACCTGTACGACCATCTTCCGATTTATGATTCTCGTAACTAAGGCGCGCGGCACTTAATGTCCGAAGTAACGCCCGAAATTTCGTAAATCGAAAGACGGCGGTTGTTGATTACTGGCCACAGGCCAGCAAATAGCTTTAATGCTTTTTACTTTTTTTTAAATTGTCTGTGTATTTGCATGTCGGTTTTTTCAGTTGTCTTTTGCAGTTGTCATTATATGCTTGTCTCCATATCTCTTCCTTCTTTTATTAATTAAAATATGCTTATCTCCAGCCCAGGCAGTGGGCTCCTTTATAGTGGTAGTCATGGGCCTAAAGCTATTTGCCATGGATTTCATGTAGAAAAAATTATATAACAATACATGGAATATGGAAGTGTCTTATCAAAAGAATGTGAATCAAACTTGATTCACAGAAAATCGTAATGCTTATTACCAAGTTTGGAAAAAATTGCTTTTATTTGTTATGCTTACCTACTACATTATCACCAGTAGGCTCTACTGTATCCGTAGATGGATCTATTGCATACCCATAACTAGTAAACGTCCGTCTCTGGTTCTCAAACTGAAAATCACTAATGTGTGCTTTTTCTACATATCCAGAAAGCATATTTCTATCTGCCTTCATCTGTTGCGTCTGAAATGGGTTCTCTGGTCCGTATACAGGTGCAAACAGTTCTTCCACTTTTGGATTGTGCATTAATTCTTGGTTTTTTGGTATAAGTATTCTTGTGTCATCTTCATTCTGAAAAAATTAAGTCTATAATTTATAAAAAGTATTTTTGAAATCAGTACACAACAGATGGCGACATGCCTTACAAAATACATTATTCATAACATTATACATATTAAGTACTAGCAGCTTTGTTCGTTCCTTGTATTTAATTTGCCACATATGTTAAAGAGATTTGATCTTTATGATTGATTTAAAAAAATAAAGGAATAGTAGTCGACTGAGCCCGCGGGCTGAGTTATCCGGTAAGTGTGGGTTGAGTCTCCTACGAAAAAAAACTAAGGGGTCAACTTAGCCCGCGGGCTGAGTGGTCTGTGGGCTCATTTGACCACAAAGCCTGTTTCTTTTGAGTAAAATTGTCTGTCTCCAGTATGTACAGTACTTTCCCTCCAGGTGGCATTAAAAATTCTACTCATATATATAAAATTGGGGTGCATGGCGGACATGGTAGTCACCTCCCCACACTTGGTGTACTATTTCGAGTCACGTAAGACTACCACATGCCGTTTCTCCACACATGTCCCTCTGATTAGCAGAGGGCACAGGAAAGAGTTACCTACTTGATGGAACATCAAAATAGAAAGGCCAAATACTGCTTCACTTAAACTTGAAAAAAACCTTTATAGTTTGAGGTTATGTTGATATTTATTCATGGTTATACACTTACCGTGGGCATTACCAACGGGGCAGCACAAATTTGCATCTTCTTAGCTAAAGATAGGCCAGGGTCTACAGGTTTTAGATGAGTCAACAAACCCTCGTTGCTGTGTTGTTGTGCTGGCTCTGTTTCAGTGTCTTCTTCATCCTCTGAGCTACTGCCGTAGTTTTGGATATTCAACATTTTTGATATTGGGACTATTGCTTATTTTAAAATATTCAAAGTTTACATTTACATAAAAACTTGAACGCAAAAGCGAAAATGTTTAATATTTTGTTCGACCACTACTGTATTCGTTACCTGTCATGTCACTGTCAAGTCAATTTTTTTGTTGTTGTTTCACCCCTTACAGGGTAGGCAAAGGCATTACGCCATGCAGCCTCGTCATTAGTTAATGATATCCTTATGTAAATGGCTCTGCTTCAGAGTCCATGCACAAAAATACAGTGTCTTTAACACTTTCTACATCCCTAACGTGCCCTAACTTGGTTATCAGTAAAATGATAGCACTTACTGACGACTTTATTGTGACTTTTTGAGGCAATCCAAAAATGTCCATATCTCGCATTTTATCGAATTTCCCATTCACTGCACACTTTCACGGACACTTGCCACATAATAAACTATCACTATTATGAGTCAAAGCCCGAAATACACAGCACAATGAAAATTAAACAAAAAACATGACGTCCCTCTTCGGATTCCCGCCAAAAAGCCTGTCAAGTCAATAATGGGTGTCAGCACGGTGTCAGTCAGTCAATGTCACATTTTTTTTTAATGGCTATTCACTAAACAGATCAATACTGCCTAGTCTTCAGCCTTTATCAAATCTCTCTTTTCGTCTTTTTTATTGTATTCTTAGTTAAATGCAGTGTCTTCAACACTTTCTTTATCCCCACTTCGGTCATCGCCAATAAAATTATAGTACTTTTACTGAAAAGTTTATTTTATTGTGCCTTCTTGAGACAATCCGGAAATGTCCATCCAGAGCATTTTATACTTGCCACATAATAATATACTATCACTATGAGGAGTCCCGCCAAAAAACCCCTTTTTTCCTTATCAACTTGTCTTGGACAGATCGTAGAACTCGTAGACCATACTGCCGAGTCTTCAGTCGTGTTTGTGCTTGTATTATCATGCATAAATATCTAAACTTTTATGTCTTTTTGGTCATCGATAGAGTCTGGCCACGCTAACTCTGCAGAAGTAAAAAAAATGTGGAAATAAAAAAACGCACATGGTAATACTGTCTATACTACAGAAAACGTATTTGAGACTTGTATTTCTTGTGTACCCATACCACCTATTGCAAACCATAAATAAATTTGAAATAAAAACAAATATAGTGTTTAGATATATGAAGGGGCAATACGGGAATAAAATGTAGCCTATGTTACTCAGGGATATTATAGTTTTCCATTGGTGAGAGAATAAAAAAATAGCTCTATTAGTTTTTCTGTTTATTCGTAACAAAGATACAAAAATACAAATCTTTCCTATTTATAGTTGGTTGTTTAGCAGCTAGCTTTTCCATCATGGTTTGCAGTTGCTGACAATATACATCTGCCGTAATCGTCTGACCAGAGTTAAGAAAGCTGTAGTGAACGACACCTTCACTAGTCCACCAAACGCTTACAAGTATTTTTTTTGCGACCTGGAATAAAAGCAAATAATAAGAACCTTTTTAGATTTTACTGTAGATTCAAAGTGAGTGATTCTGACATCTAACCGCATCACCACAATGTTCAATGTTTTGATTTATTTACTTTTAAATTAAACTTTTATTGCCGCCGGGGCCTATGATATAGTAAAATATAATAATTAAAATGAAACTTTCAAGTGACCGAATATCAATAACGTATCAAAATCATTCAATCTACTCACTCGTCAACTCTTCTATAACTTGTAAACATTGTCTTTTTCTGCTAAGGATCATATTTTGTTCGTCTCTCCCATCACTGAATTTACGTAGGTACCTATCATATTATATAATAAATCCCGCACTCCACTTTTTATAGGTTTCACCATTATTTTTCCTTAAAATTAGAAAAAACAACAAATTCGAACTCGATCTGACAACTCAACTACCACGAATTTGACTGACAAAAGTGACAAAAAAAATTGCCATATGCAAATGTTTTTGGGGTTGCCCGTTTATTCCATTGCAGAGTTAGCGTAGCCAGACTCTAGTAAAATTAGGCTGTTTGAAATTTACCTACTGTTAAAGTGTCTTCTTGAAGAAAAATGGATGTAAATGTCCATCCTACCTACACTTCATAGATTTTTCTAATTTCAAGGATACTTGCCATAATATATTAATTACCATATCAATCAAAAGAAAATAAGCAATGTAATGTAACCAAAACAAACCAACCAACTTTATTTTTAAAGCCACAACAATATTTTAATAAATAAATGAAAGAAGCCTAAAGTTGTTGGCATTCGTCGGGCGCAATGTCACTCGGTGGGCCGGGCTGCGGCGGCGGACCCCAGTTGAGAAACATGCTGTCCGTCCAAATCATCATTACAAAGGAAAAGACCCACCTGTGAAAGGAGGTTCTTAGAACTGAAGGTGCCGAAAACAGACCTATTTATGGGGATGCAATGATGCATATTATCATACCTATATATGGCTTGCTTACATACACACGGTTTAGTTAAGTTAGTCAGTAGATGAACATTGCTGATTTGGTACCTATAGGTACCTAATATGAAGTTTTATAGTCACCGGTCAGGCAACGGGTGTAACAAAGCCCGCTTCAGGTGAATCATTATCTTCTATATCTATACTCTATACTAATATTATAAAGAGGAAAGATTAGTATGTTTGTATCTTTGTTACGAATAAATTCAAAAACTACTGGACCGATTTTAAAAATCCTTTCTTTCAATTTAAAGCTAGAATATCCCTGAGTAACATAGGCTATTATTTTATTCCCGTATGCCCATGCATGGGATCCGCTATTCTCACATAAATGTTACCTGACCGGTTCAAATAGGCACCCGTTTATACTCATAAAAACATTGTACCTATATCTACTGACTAACTTATACCTAAGTATAAGTGACGTGTGGAAATCAGCCAATGATGTTAAATATTTAACATAATTGAAATCAGCCCATACGGAAATTTTGGAAAAACTTAAACAGTGAATTCTGAAATATAGAATTCTCCTACATTTTTGGAGTAAGATCAGGTAGGTACGTAGGTAGATATTCTTTGCAAATACACCTACACACCTTCTCAACTAAACGCGGTCGATATTGCTGGAGTTCTATAGCTAGCTAAATCCTAATGGCAGTAGTAACATTTTTTTTCGTCGTAGGTACGTAATCATCATAATCGTTCATAAAGGAAAACGTTATCCTGCTGCGCCATGTTGTTGCACAGACCGCTTTCGAAACTCACCAAAGAGCTCCTGCCACCAACCACTTGTTGTAGTAGGCTTGTTGATCTTTATAATAGATGTCCCAGGGTCCGCAGGGCACCGGCAACTCATTCATGTGAGGTGGGCATCGCACTAGAAATAGAAAAGTGAGTGTGTGGTACAAAGAGATTTAAATATAAGTAATAGGGCATAGAGGGGGGCATTGGGAATATTTTCATACAAACCTTTGAAGCCTAAGCATCATGTCCTTGTTATGTCAATTAATATGGACGCGAGCTGTCATTCGGTCGAAATTGTACTAGACTTATTCCACTTTTGACTTCAAATTTTTCTCGCTTTTTCCCCTCTATGCCTTATTATATTTTAATCTCTTGATTGTAGGTATGTAAGTACGTTGTATTTGGATACTATACTAAGCTTATGCTCAATGACTCATAGAGTAGATAGAACGCTTATTGACTTACTTGGACCCTTGGATGCGTACTCCCTGGCGCACAAGATGGTTGCTGCTTTTCGCAGCGACATAATTCTTGTCCTCAAAATGACTGGAAGTATCATTTTAGCAATGATTGTGAGACTACGCTCAAACCTTACTATCTAGGTACTTCAATCCTTTGTTATTTTTCGACGACTGTATTTCTGTCAACATTATATAGCTTTCCAAAAAGCTCTAAATGTCAAGAAACTTGTGCGCCAGTATTTTTTTTATCCCAAGTATTCGAAAAGCGATTCTTTTTTTTATCCTTACCATCAGTCAAACCGACTTGAACCGACTCTACCAATACAATATGTAACAGAATAAGCGCGATTCCTGAAATTAGTTTGTTCAGTATCGACTACTTAATCGATTTCAGCTATTTTTAATATGTGTTAAATTTATCCAAAAAATTATTTAGCGTAGCTGAATTTAGTGCTATCTATGGAAATCGCGCTATTATTGATCGATATTTAGGAAAATTGGTTAGACACAACTAAAGTTCGATTGCATCATATTTTTTTATATTAGTAGATATACTAATTGGGGTGTACCTATGAGGAATTGCGCTTTTTCTGTTACGCGTTGTATAATCACCCTGTTTCACCTATATCAGTTCAGTATGAAAACAGTAGGTACCTACATTTTATAATAAGGGATTATAATGATTTTTTAGTAAGTATTCATATTTTTGAATCTGCGGAAGCTTCTGATTGGCTTGTTTTATGTTATCTCTAAATAAACTCAGTAGTTAGCTTCATAAATAAAAAATAACAGTTCTCCGATAAATAAATGTCTGTAATAGACTTCATTACAGTGAGTTAGTGATTTGTTTTTGAAGTTATAACCAAAATTATATTCTATCTAACTATCTATCTAGGTACACCTACTTAATGAAGTGTAATGTAAAGACTTCGTGATAATAAACAGAGTGACCTTGTTGATATTCTTTAATAACGACAACTACCAGAGTTATGTTAAACATCATGGTAACTTTATTATGAACTGATGACTTTGAAACAGATATAAAATCTTCAGAAAGAGCTCTTGGTGTCATAAAAACTTCACCTAATAAAAAAATCTCTGTTACATAGCGTTAAGTATTCCAAAACTTTAATAATAAAAAAATTCCTTTGGATAAAGTAACATCATTGTTATACCATCTATTTGGTGAAACCATTTTTTTCTTATTTTTACGCATTAATAAAATAGTTCTGAGGTCATATTTAGAGGTTAGTATAAATAAAACAACTAATTAAATTTTGAAAACAATATCAAATTTAATACATAAATAATATTTATGTACTTCTACTACATGTTTTCGTCTAAAATATTTACATTGAAACACATATTTTTCCTAATTAATCTAGGTTTCCTTCATTATTTTTGTATAATTCGTAAAATA
Organism: Ethmia dodecea; assembly: GCA_963855545.1. Lineage (NCBI taxonomy): Eukaryota > Metazoa > Arthropoda > Insecta > Lepidoptera > Depressariidae > Ethmia > Ethmia dodecea. The sequence continues at coordinate 1,844,448 of OY979444.1, forward strand.
ATAGTAATAACAAGCAACTGAAAATCAACAAAATAATATATAGTTTATTACGAATTTAAACATAATAATAATGCAAACATAGAAAAATTTAAACAACGTACAAAATAATTTACATGATACACAGTTTCCTGTTGGGATACGCCCCATTCTTAACTATACACGATTGATTAATAACAATGCAAAGAACCATGTCTAATAATAAAATATATTATCTATTACAAGCTAAGACGTTTCCCAAAGCTTAAATGGGAAAATTACAAGTGCCTATTGCGTTTACGCATTCATATTTATAAAAACCAATCAAGGATCATTCTTCATACCGTACAATACTTATGTTGTATTAGGATTGTAAAGGTGCGACTTCATTAGATCGAGTAGCCTCAGGGCGAGCATGCCTTATCATGAGCAAAATAATTATGCTTAATTCATCTGCTTTACTAACACACACCAGAAATTGTATGAGAAGCAGATATAATTTAAGAAAACGATCAATAATATAGAAGTATAAATAAATCGAAATAACAGTGATAGCCTTACAGTTGAACAGTCTGCTTCTCAGGATGATAATCAGTGCAGCTCGGGTTGAAGTCCTGGCATGTACCAATGAGTTTTAAAAACTTACACAGTACGTTATCACTAGCTCAACGGAGCAACACCCGCAGGTCCCAGAATTAATTCTGTGGCATGTGTAACAGACCCGCGTAGGTATTCACGGAGACTCGATACCGTTTCCGTTCGATTCAGATCGAGTGAAAAATTTTCCGATGTCGAATCTATCGACTTCGGAAACTTTATTCTAGGCGTTTCTGACAGCCACGGAAAATTTTCCGAATCCTTATGTCACATATGTCATTAGTTTTCAATACCAACATCAGCCCATCTCGAAAGTTTTCGATACCAACATCAGCCCATCTCGAAAGTGTTCGACAGATTTTCCGATATCGAATATCGAAGCTCCCTGAATACGTTAACCGGTCAGGCGATAGGCTCACCACTTATCACGTTTAAGGGTCAAATATACTCGTGAAAAGTGGGTATTTCCAGTAATGAAATACCTCTGCCTGGCCCCTCGGGGATAAAATACTTGAGAAAATTATTTAATTTATTTTATTTGTAACTAAATAAATTTGTCGTTTGCACCCGACATCCGTCACCATTCACCACATACACCTTAACTTGAGGCAAACGATTTGGCTCACCGTGAGGCTGCCTCGATTCAGAGCATAGTTTCATAATCAAGATTGTTAAACTGTGATTCAGAGGTACCTACTTTAATTGAGGCACCTTAACTAATCGCAGTCTTTGCTGAGAAAAGAAATATAAAGCTAAATTAAAACAAAAACAAAGTCATTGATTGTTTTATAAATAGCGATGTCCCCACAGACTTAGTAGAGATGATGTCCCTCTTTGCTCGCTGGACATTCCATGGTTTAGAATTTATTCAGGTGTTAGACTCAATCTGCCTTACCACAAAACCGTGTTTAAAATTAGTCATTGTCTAAAACAAATCGTGACTTGTAAGACCATATATTTTAAACATAATTTTATAGAAAGGCCGCTCCAACGTTCATTCCAGTTTTGAGAACAGTTTTTTCTATAAATTTAAATAGGTTAAAAATATACCGAATTCAATGACTTTAACAATAATTTTAACATCGGAGCGTAATTTTTCTGCAAGTACATGCTTTTCATCATTGTTAGGTGCCCTCAAAAATATCTTAGAACCATATCTTTGCAACTGCAGTCCAGTTTTTAAGTGACTTAGGTAGTAGCTACGTTTTAAATAACTGGATTGGTCATGTTTCTTAACTTATTACGACATGGTTCTAAAGTGTACGTATGCATATTTTCTAATTTGACCTTCAGTTTTCTTTTGTACAAAAGATGTCTCTTGTTGCGAAATCTTTTCATAATTTTATTGACATGAAATACACAGGAATCCTAGTTTTTCGTTCAGAAACCGTGATGTCGATGACAATTACAAAGTTAACAGCAAAACTGACTCTACAAGCAACTAGTATCTAACATTTACTAGGCTTACGGAACAGATTGTAATTCGGTCCATATTTAATTGACCACATGGATTGACATAGTACTTCGTATGATTCTTTATATATATTACGTTTTCAACAACCAGGAGATAGCTACTATAACTAAGCACTTTGTCATTTTGGCGAATTTTATTTGTGCGTTATGGGTTAGACAGACTAAAAAAGCACCTACGTAACGTGGCTGTGATCTGACGAAATGCGCGAAGCTATTGTGTAGCTTGTAAGTCAATCGCATACCAACGGTTATGGTACTTCGGTAACGAACCGAGCCGAAGGGTTTCAGGAGATACCTACGTGAAATCACTGGTAATTTTTACCGCCAGCAAAAAAATATAGCCACAGCATAAACACATCGAAAAATGGTAAATTACCAAGCGCCGTGGCCTCTAAAACCCGCTACAGAACTCCGAGTCTAATAATTTTATGTACTAACCAGTGTCATAAAATTCACTTTTCACTAGTTCAATGAATACCTCTGACAACCTCGAGAATGATTAATAAAGATACCTATGCTATAAGTATCTTTAAATCTTTCAACATTCGTTGGAGATTGCTTACTCAAATAATGATCGAGTCGAACTATTCTGTGTTGGAAAATTTGCATTATCTCACCAGCATAAAGATGATTCAGATTTGATGAGATTATTAAAATAAGAGTTGCAAAGATGTAACTTTTCTATCCTATCGGAAAGACATTCATTTAAATTCTGAACGAAAACGTCAAAGTTGTCAATGACAAGTAGAATGCATTCCGATGCATGGAGATAGAAAAATTACAACATTACAGTGCCTTCAACGGAGACAGTTACATACAAATTTACAAACAGTATTGTGTCTAAGCTTTTACAGCTCCTTGCCAATTTGTACAACTTATACCTACCAAAGACTTTCATACCTACTCCGCACGTAGCAGGACCACGCGTTCCCAAGATGTAATTATGCACGCAACTAAAATTCGCCAGAACTCAAAGTCCACTTAAGTCTACATCATGAGATACCTTCGCGAAGGTTACATCACTACAACACACATTTATAACGTCTCTATCTACATACCTACGCGTTTTTATTGAATTCATTTACGTATGTATATTTGGCAAATGGTCACTATCATAAATACCATCACCTAGTATCGCGATGTCCAACATCCACGCCTTATGACTTGAAGTCTAAATGAACATAATTATTTACCTATCTACAAACAGAAATTATATTGTGTGATCATCGCTCGCGTCCCTTTCCGCAACTTAGCATAAGGTACCAGGTATATATACCGCAGATAACATCTACAATCACAGACCACTCAACATAGCACTGCTATAGAGCTTAATGGCTTGTTTACTCTTAAAACTCTAACTAATTTGGTTTGAAAATAGAATTGTCAAAAGTTTTTGGCGCGCAACATCTACGAGTAAAGTAGTCGGTGATTGGCTATTTCAAAATCGAACGCCAACACGTCACTTGTAAATCTTTTGAGCATTTGTTCACTCTTCTTATTGAATGGTTAACACACTGTTTGGTTAAGCTGGTCAGTATATGAACATTGCTTTCCTGCTATGAAGTTTGGTATTAATTTACTCCTGTATAAAAGCAACATTCATCTACTGACAAGTAACTAAACACTGTGTAAACCAGCCATTCGTAAGCTTGGGCTCTACACTACAACTAGTCACAAGATTGTCCAATCTCACATGTTGACGTTAGTTTTTGAAACAGACAATCATTGACTCTAAGATTTATTACAGCCAATCACACACTGCCCGCCACAAACTTATGACGTTTCCATTTTCAAACAAAATTAGTTTTTGTCAAATTTGTTTCGAGTTAAGTTGTCTGTGGCTACAATTCTAACTCATGACTGTACAATACGTGTATTTTTACTAACGCAATCGAAATTTAAATCTGTAAAATTGCGCTATTAAAATAGTTATCTATAGCACCAATATCAGCTGCAAATATACGTAGCAAGGTATAAAAGCAGTGAACAACAAAATTGTGCGTTGACAAAAAAGAATTTGTAAAAATGAAAAAGTGCCATAAAAATATAATCGTTAATGGACGCCAAATAGTACATGAATTGACTAATATTATACACATTAAATTGAACACTTATTGGCTAAATCTATCACAAATAGTCCACTGAGGTAATTCACAATGATTTCTTATTTTTGCTATAATGTGGGAAATCCCTCACTGCTTAACTATGAGTACAATTCTGCACGTTGCCGACATATCTTTGGGACTAGAAATCTGACTATAAAAGATAATATTTTATTTGTGCGTGAAATCCTAGACATTGGTTTGCATATATCTTTGAATAGGGAGCAGTTTTAACTCTCCACGTACAGCTAGCAGGCACAATTGTTAGAGCAACAGTTTCTGAAAAAATATTGTGTATTTCCATACATATTTCATATAATAATATATTACAAGTCGTATGTTGCCTTCCAAAAATATCATTCTTTCCCACTGGTTTCATTCACCAGTTGTATGATACGACTAGCCCGATAGTTCTAAGTATTTAATTACCTAAAATAGTTACAAATTTGGCGTCGAGTCGGTTTTTGAGCAACATACAAATGCCTGTTCGAGATTTTTGGTTACAAAATGGCTTAAGCATTGTGATTAAAAATTATAAATATATAGGTACAATCTATAGGTATCACTATGGCATTATGATAGAATCTTTAAAGTCTAGAATTGGTGTTTTTGAGTTTGTTGGTACAAATTCGCTTTGTTAAACTTACATCTAATTTACAATATTCATGACAATTTACATAGCGTACAAACTAAGTAACGATACAACTTATAATGGCAATGATAGTGAGCCCGGGGGCCACAGTTTTTCCACTAGGTACCAGATTTACCGGTAGATTTTTTAGTAGCTAAAAAGCGAGAATTTGTCCGTTCTATTATTGTTATACACCGCGATGGGTATCTTCATTGCTTGTAGTTTATTGCAAGTATTTTGCGTGTAGTTTCGCGCACTATTGCTTGCTCTCAGCATCAGTTGATGCAGTAGGCGGCATGTCTTGTTTTCATTGCCTTCCCGTATAGATGTTTTTTTTAAAGTTCGGACTGATACCACGATGCAAGTGGAAAAAAAAAATATTTAGGTGACAAAATCAATGTCTTAAACTGCGCGTTCGTATCTCGCTTTTCATTCACTAAAAACTCACCCGGCGTCGGGTGTGTATATAAAATCAGTCAGATTAACATACACACTCTACATTTTATAAGTAAAAAACCCAAAACTAGGGAGGGGACAGCGAGTAGATGCATCTATTTCTAACGGAATATTTCACCGACGTTCTCTTAGCCCATTAATTCACGCGAGGTAATAATAATAACATTTAATTTAAACGTCCAAAATATCACTTTGAATCATTGTCGCACCGTTGATTGTCAATTTTGAATGCCGAATAGTTTAGAACACTAGTCTCGGTGTTCGTTTTGGTAAAATTGTGATGATCGTTGTCTGAATGTGTTCGATTTAGAATATGTCACAACCTCGTGTCCGACAGAGTCTGCTGCCAATCGCACCGAAGAACTCTGAAACAAAAGATACACAATATTAGAGATTTTCTATAGAAAGAAAAAAAAATAGTAAGTAGTTTATATTTTCTACAAAAAATATGTTAATAAATAGTGTCTAGAATGTTGGCTGTTTCCCCTATGAATAGCCTTCTTGTAGAGAAGAAATGGCAGAATATTTTTCAATTTTAAAAAACTTTTTTTTTGTTTAATATCATCTTAGATGTTGGACTTTAATAGCTCTTCATAATAGGATAGTTTATGCTACCTACGTAAGTTACCATGGTGTTTAATTTTTCATAAACAATTTCATTTTTGACAAATCGATTTAAGTTTCATGTTAAGTTTATTATTGTTGTTTTAGTATATCAATAAGGTCATCATAGACTTCAAGAACTATAAACTTATAAGACCGTAGGATACAAAAAAATCATTGCAAAATTTGCAAATCATCATTCATCAATTCATCATACAAATACTAAAAGTGCCTCAAAACTTTTTTTTAGTACTACAATAGTGACCCAATTTACCCTAAAGGGTAACCTATACCGCGATACTGGCAACAACCCTAACCTAACTAATAAAACGGTGACGCTTCGCATAGTAATCTCGATCTAATTCGCACGAATCGTCCGTAGCCATGGATGTAGATGTGGATTATCAGCGTTTCTCGACGGCGGACTTTCTGCTGAGTTGGTGGAGTGTAAATCGTAACCTGCCCGACATAGCGACGCCAAGTCCCCTCCCCACTCCTCGCCCTCAGGTGACGACCCGATAGGGATACCTAGCGGTTCATATCGTTATATCGATACTTTTGAATATTGGTTTTAGAATTTTTGAATTTCAAAAAAGGAGGAGGTTCTCAATTCGTTGTTTTTTTGTATGTTGTTACGCGATTATTCCGCCCATTAAGAACCGATTTTGATGAATCTTTTATGATTAGTAGATCTTACTTCAGAAGTGATCCCATTTTAATTTAATCGAAATCGGTCTCACGGTTTTTAAAAAAAACCCATTAAAAGTCTAAAAATTTTATACATCAATGATATTTTAAGTAAAAAAAACAATTTTTTAGAGGTCTTTGTTATAAAATAAATAAGAAAATTACGCCTTTTATCCCCGAGAGGTTAGGAGGCGGTATTCAATTTCTAGAAATACCCACTTTTTACGAGAATCTTCGACCCCTAAACGTGATAGGTGGTGAGCCCATCGCCGGACCGCTGTTACACATTATTGCATGTTATTATTTCTTAATTTGGTAATTTAATATATCTCCCTGGCTATGATAGAAGCACAAGACCGGTCATTGTGACGATACTTGGAGAGGCCTATGTCCAGCAGAGGACATCTTTCGGCTAATGATGATGATGAATATATCTATTTTAGATAGACAAACTAGCTAGCGTTTTTTTCTATAAAAATGTACATAAGATATATGATATGAAAGTAGGTATTTTTATAATACAGACGTTAAAAAAAGACAATACAAGTACGAAGCAACAACGTACTTAATCTGCCGAGAAAAATCTTGCATTGTAAAGTTGTCAACCCATTGTCCCATTATGTCACCAACAATGCGTGGCACTGACATTTGACTGCTTACTCTACTCATATTAGTTGTCCTATAAAATAAATATTGATGCCAATTCAGTAATTTTATAACATCATTTTTCACACTCGAAGACGCAATACGAAAGATTTTATTACCAGTTTTATCGATAAAATTATTCTGTTGCGCTCGTAACAGCACTACTAAACCGCGATAAATCTGTCGCATATTCAGCGATGTAACGGACTTTCTCTGCGTGACTCATTGCTCAGAATAAAGTGAGCTGCTCTTAATATGTGATGTAGATAATTGGCACGCTTATCCCGAAATAAGTCTGAAATGAAACTGACTCGAATGAATAAATTTTTGCGATTTACGGTGCGTATATCGAGAGTGCGATCGAATGTATTCTCGACTATTCGGTTATAAAGTTGCTATTTTATAATAATGTTGGATAATATGAATAATAATAAAAGTTTGTAATAGCAAAATAAGAAAATGAGGTGTTGACAAAAATTGTTACAAGGTTTTGGGTGTCCAAAGAAGGTACACAACTACACTTTTTTGAATGTTTATTATAGTTATAGTTTTAATGGGTAACAATTCCGAGACATACTAAGTGATGTATTGTCATCGTGTGCTCCTAGGAATCTCCTGCTTAAGCATCCTATGTACCTATTAACGATTATCATTTTTTTTTTATAAAATTTTTGGTTTCTGTCAAGTTTCTGTACTTTAGTATTTTTTTCGACCAAACGAAGTTAACTGAGCTCTAATCGAAAAATTCTTTGCTAACTCCTAATGTCAGAGTGGGATCACTGGAATTTATTTATGTACTAGCGAACCGCCCCGACTTCGCACGGGTGCAGTGCTTATACTAAAACCTTCCTCTTGAATCACTCTATCTATTAAAAAAACCGGACCGGATATAGGGACAGAGAAAGCGACTTTGTTTTATACTATGTAGTGATTTATTCGCTACAGCCTTTTGTTTTATTGAAGGTTGTAATACCATGGTGTGTTGCTAGTTATTTATTTAGATCGACAGGCATGTTGGTTCAGTGATTAAAGACCCTCGGTTTCTGCCCGGAAGATTGTTAGCTTCGTGTCTCCTGGGTCAATCATGCAGTTTATACAGGATTTTTTTCAAATTTATTTAGCACTAGCGGTTCTTCGCAGTTTCACCCGCGTAGTTCCCTTTCCCCAAGAAATACGGGAATAAAATATAGTCTATGTTACTCAAGGATATTTAAGCCTTCTATTGGTGAAAGAATTTTTAAAATCGATCCAGTAGTTTTTGAGTTTATTCGTAACAAAGATTATTCGAAACACACAAACATACAAAAATACAAATCTTTCCTCTACAAAGTATTAGTATACATATATATTTATAGCAAAAATTCTGAAGAATTTGAAACCGTAGTTAATAAACAATTTTACAAAATGCTCACATTTTCTCAAATTTCTCATTTTTTCATTTCATCAAATCTGAAGCGATTTCAATTTTTTTCTTGTTTGGTCCGCTACTGACTCGTGGTCCCCCTGGCCCTGTAATGTTCCCCTGGGGGGACAACGACGCATCGGGTCGCTTCAAGGCTGGTCCCATATAAGTTTTGTGAAAATCTGATAAAGAACTTCAGATGGAGAACGGAACTCCTCAACGGACATAGCAAATCACTCGCTATAAGCGTACTATGTTTAGGAACAGTAGGTAATGGATGTTGAATATGCAAATAATATAGTCTTTTTAGTTGCTATTCGTCGAAGTCAGTTTGTATTTTTGTTTCAAAATGTTTGATGATCACCGGTTTTTTTTGGACCCCTAACCGTGAAAGGTGGTGAGCCTTTTGGACGGATGCATGGACCTCAATGCTGTTACACGTGTCTCTGAACTAGGATTGTGTGGAAAAAATGTGTGTCACAGGTCACAGGCAAATTGTTTCTAGTGATTTACATAATAGTCTTGTAATAAGGATAGGGATAAGATTGTGAGTGTCCTGGAAAATGTAGCGAAACTTCCGATTTTTTCGGTCTGGGAGACAGGGTGACAATAAATTGAGTTTCGGATGTCACGGGCTATAAAGCATAGGCGCTGGTTATCGAGTGATTCCGGTGAGACGGCCTACTCGGGTAGAGGGGCCAGTTTTTGACACTTTTCAAGGACATTTAGGTTGTGAATGACACTTGGAGGGTGACCTTTTGGAACGGTAGCTTGAATAGCTTTTAATTAGGGGATTCAAATTCCTAGAAGTATTAATTTCGATTTAGAGATCTTTTAAAAACATTGAAAGTTATTTCAGTGGAACTTATATTTTAAAATTTGTTCATAAATTATAATATCTGGTAGATATTTTATTTATATAGCTTAGTTTCTTCAAGATACTCATACATTTTTGGATTTTGTCCATGATATGGGGTCGGCGTAATAAGTCTTCTCTTTTCATTCATCCATTCTTTTTTAATATTTGTATATTTTTTTCACATATAATATTTTTATATATTTTAGGGTGTTGTCGATTGATTCGCATTAAATAATACTACTTCCTGAAAGTAAAATGGCTTACTTTCAGGAAGTAGTATTATTTATTGTGTTACTCGTTTAGTATAAGTAAATCTAGCAGATCTAGTCATACGTTATGACTAGATCTGCTAGGTTTACTTATACTTACGATATGGACACTAGTTATGACTCATAACTAGTGTCCATATCGTAAGTCGCTGTCAATTTGACTCATTTTTTAAAAATCTTCCGTCTATGTCCTAGATTCCGCCGTGCCATGGTGGCCCTATTCTCGGTGCAAATTTATTCATACAAAGGGGACGGGCGACCTCTTAACTCTCGCGTTATTTAGGGCACACTTCCTTTATAGTGGGACGATTGTCGAAGTCGATTCGTTACGCTTTCCAGAACGTTCCGCCGTCACACCTTCGTGATATATTTTAGATTTTAATGACCGACGTTATAGTCTAAATAAAAATAAGATTCCTTTTTCTTTTCATCCGACTTAAAAAAAGGAGGTTCTCAATTTGAACGTATGTTTTTTTGTATGTACCTATTTTACGCATTTACTCTACCAATTATTAACCAGCTAGCAGCGCCCCACGGTTTCACCCGAGTAGTTCCCGATCCCGTGGGAATACGGGGATAAAATATAGCCTATGTGTTATTCTGCTGTATAAGCTATATAACTGTAAAGTTTCATCAAAATCCGTTGTTTTTGCGTGAAAGAGCAACAAACATCCATACATCCGTTACTCACAAACGTTCGCCTTGATAATATTAGTAGGATTTTGATAATTCTTTTTTGTTTGGTACATCATATTTCAGATGTGGTTTCATTTAAAAAAATACATCGATGTCATTTTTAGTGCTATACGTTGTTGAAGTCGGTTTTTTAATCTTTAGGGTTCCTTACTATTTTATTGGTGATTTTTGATGCCAATTAAATCACCAGTTATACCGAGATTTTACATTCAACAAATATATTATATTATGTACGATTATTATATACGATTATAAGAGCAGTGATAGCCCGGACGGTTAAAGAGCCGTCCGAAAATCAGTGAGGCTCGGGTTCGAATCCTGGCATGTACCAATGAGTTTTTCAAAAACTTACGTACATATTTATCACTAGCTCTACGGTGAAGGAAAACATCGTGAGGAAACCCGCAGGTCTCAGAATTAATTCTGAGACATGTGTAAACAGACCCGGTCCGGCGATGGGCTCACCACCTATCACGTTTAGGGGTCCAATATATCTCGTGAAATGTGGGTATATCTAGTAATGGAATACCTCTGCCTACCCCCTCGGGGATAAAAAAAAAGGCGTGAGATTATATTATTATTATATATTATATACGATTTTATATTTTCGATAAAATTTACGAAATATTTTCTTAGAAAATCTTTACAAACACCAATGATGGACAACAATCTATAGCAACAAGATCCCAACGAACGACCGTCGACGTCGACGCAGGAGGAAATGGACTCCCATGACAGAATAGAGATATGTGGAGGAAAGAAGAGGCCTTTGCTCAGCAGAGGGTCAAAAAAAACTATTTGCCAGATTTTTTCGACGGACGTGATCTGTTTGTCGAGATATACTTAGTCAGAATATACAGATCGACATGATTATCGGTCACTAGCAGTTCCGCGAGGTTTCACCCGCATAGTTCCCGTTCCCGTGGGAATAAGGGGATAAAATATAGCGTATGTCACTCCCTGATAATGTAGCATTCCATTGGTGAAATAATTTTTAAAATCGGTTTTCTAGTTTCTAGCATATTCAATAGGTACATACAAAACACATCTTTCCTGTATATAATATACTTTAGTGTCAATTAATTAATATATAATTTATTAGGTAGATTCAAACGATTATCTATACTAATAATTATTATAAAGAAGAGGAAAGATTTGTATTTTTGTCAGTTAGTTACGAATAAACTCAAAAACTACTGGACTGATTTTAAAAATTCTTTCAGCTATGGAAAGCTAGAATATCCCATATTCCCACAGGAACGGGAACTACGCAGGTGAAACCGCGCAGAACCGCTAGTTAATATATAATTCATTAGGTAGATTCAAGTGATTATTTACATATAAGACAAATAATGATTAGTCATATTAATTTATCTGATCATGGCGCGGTGCGGAGGAGCGGATGTAATTTTTTTCAAGCCAACCAAGGGTATCTGACATGGCTCAACGATTTCCTTTGTGTGTAATAAAACCGGGACCAACTGTTTACCGTGCCTTCCGAAACACGGAGGCGCTCGTGATATATTGCCACTAGGCCACCTATTCTTTGACTGACCCTGGCTAACTTTGTAACCAAAACTGTAAGCTACAGGAGTAAAGAACTATGATTCCGCCAGGGAGGGAGCGAGGGATGCGGGGAGGGGCTCACCTGTTGCGGGAGGCGGGGCGAAGACGCCCAACGCCCAGCGATGCACGTGAAACTGCCAGTCTAGACTTTAGGCCGTCTAATTATCTTTATTTACATTCCTAGACCTTGAGTAGTAGGTATCACATATGGAGGGCGCTCTTTATTTTGCCTGGACAGTTTTGCTTGTATTGAATGTTATAAAAAAAATACTATCGATACCGAAAAAATTCAATTCAAATATCTGTAAGTGATTTCAGAATTAAAGAAAAAAATTGGCATTTAAGATTTATCTTTTCAGAATTTTTGTATTCCGATCTTGTGTCAGAAAGTTTGTCTCGAATAGGCTCCGAAATGGCTCAAAATATTAACTTAAATTTTGGTGTATGTATGTCCCATTTAGATTTCTTGCTGGGTTGAGACGATACATTTTCAACTGACTTCAAAAAAGGAAAAAGGGGTCCAATGTATCTCGTGAAATGTGGGTATATCCAGTAATGGAATACCTCTGCCTACCCCCTCGGGGATGTAAGGCGTGAGATTTTTTTTTTTAATTTTTTTTTTTTAAAAAGGAGGAGGTTCTCAATTCAACACTTATGTTTTTTCTTATATGTTACCTCAGAACTTTCGACTTTGAAAATGATATCTCATGAAAGTAAGATTTCCAATGGGGAAGGCATTTTAAAATTTTGGGAGCATATCTATACTAATATTATAAAGCTGAAGAGTTTGTTTGTTTGTTTGTTTGAACGCGCTAATCTCCGAAACTACTGGTTCGAATTGAATAATTCTTTTTGTGTTGGATAGTCCAGTTATCGAGGAAGGCTATAGGCTATATAGCATCACGCTACGACCAATAGGAGCAAAGATATAGTGGTAAATGTGTAAAAAACGGGAGAAATTATTTCATCTTACGGGAACTACGCGGGTGAAACCGCGCAGAACCGCTAGTTAATTATAAACAGAATTACAAAAAAAACGAATCTTCTCTTGTATGTATTAAATCACGTCGACATGTTGTTCCGTTGATACGTGAAAGAAGGACAAACCAATAAACTGACTTTCGGATATTACTAGCAAGATTCGAGAGTTAGGTGTCCCTACAAACGATATGCGATACTCTTATTTTTTTTATTATTGCGTTATTATCACATACTTTTATTGATGCACAATAAAGAGTTGTTCCTTATCTTGTGTACTCTAATAGTATATAGTAGGTAGTTGAAGGACCGGGAAGTGACATGGTTACCTACTTTATATCACGCAACGCGGATAAACTCACTAATTGTAATAGACTTTTGTCCGCGGACTTTTGTAACTTGTAACTGAGAACACCGAGAGACCGAACTGGACAAAAGTAAGCGGGAGTCCCCGAAAAAAATACAACTATAACGTGACTAGGTACTACTTTTTGTCCTCCGCGGATAAAAGTCCCTCATCTGCGCAGGCCCTAAAAGTTAATGATTTAGAAAATGTAATTGGGTATTTGACTGTATCGAAATGAAATTGCAAGTAATCATTAAAAATATTATCCCAAAACACCTCTAAAAATTCATTTCGATTTTCATTAATTTCACAGTTATAGCAAAATTAAATCAAATAAAACAATCTAAAAAGTGATGAAATTGAGTACTAAAAATGATGACGTCACAACTCAGTATTCAGTACATTTTCCATATAAATTATCCTTTTGACAGATCATAAAAAGTAACTCATTTCACTAGGCAGTCAAATACCCTATTGGCATTAACTCAACAACCTCTAGACGCATACCGTTTCCGCTTTATTCGTCTTGTAATTTCGATGTCAATTTGATCGAGGCTCGTTACGCTGTGTAGTGCCAAACTTTTAATCCGAGAATCTAAAATGAGCACTGCTAAAAACTTTTAAAGCTGAGAATCTTCCCCGCGTTTATCCCCTTAATTTGTGCCCGTCATAATCGCACATTCGGGGGCCGCAATAAAATGATCAAACCATTGGCGGGCCTGTTCGGGGCCGGAGCGAGGTACTCGAAGAAGGGGCTGTAATTTCGAAAATAATTATGAGATTATTATACAAAGTATAAAGACTCCTTTTACATTTTAAATGAGTAAATATACGGTCTATTTATAAAGACAACTATTTCGGAATATCTCCTAGAAGAGAAGACTATCTAGGGGGTCAGCAGAGGTATTCCATTACTGGAAAAACTAACTTTTTACCAGTGTATTCTTTGGACAACTAAACGTGATAGGTGGTGAGCCCATCGGGTCTTTTACACATGTCTCTGAATTAATTCTGGGTCCTGCGGGTTTCCTCACGATGTTTTCCTTCACCGTCGAGCTAGTATATGTTCATAAGTTTTGAAAAACTCATTGGTACATGCCAGGATTCGAAACCGAGCCTCACTGATTATTATCATGTGAAGCAGGCCCTTTAACCGTAAGGCTATCACTGCTTTTTAAATAGAAATTATATGCACTTTTTTAAGTACATGGTTTCACCAGGATTTCAATTAGAACCTCATGTATAAGAAGCAGCCAACTTACAGAAGAACTGCTAATTGATTTTTATCAAGTTTACCTCTTTATAATATTAGTGTAGGTAGATAGTGCAGTACTGTTGAAATTATTCAAGAAAAAAAATTGAATAATTTCGGAATTTTTTTTTTCGTAAATTTTTCCGGTCTCTTACCCAACACTAAGCGTAGATAAGTACTATGGGTCCATTTAGACAACCTGGCGCCGAGCCTGTACGCCACCCTTAACACGTAATCCAATTTCGCGAGCCCGACATCACCGAAGAATGTTAAAGCCGCGCTCAACAAAATTACGTCGAGTTGACACCCTTCGATGGCTTTCCCACTTGCCACTTGCCAGAAATGAGTAGAATTTTGAATATGATTACTTTAAACGCGCCGCTCAATCGTCGAGTGTCTATGCCAGAAATAAGAGAGATAAATGACGGTTTTCTTTTTGATTTTCTGTGCAGTTTTAACGAAACTCTTTCCATCGATGACGATTCGTCGAGTATTTAATTAATAGAATGCTTCGATTCGTCGAATAGGTATTAAATAAATAGAATGTCTAATTTATCGACAATTTTTATTTTCAGAAAAGCTAATTTACAACTGTCGGCAGTTTTACTGACAACTAACATAAGTTTTGATTGATCGAAAACTAACAACTAATCGAAGTTTTAATTGATCGAAGTTTTTGTAGTGATAAAATATGTTAGGTGCCCAAATCGAAGTCATTTGAACTTTTAATATAATATAGGGTTAAAATATTATTTAGGATCCAAGAAGATCAGCATAAGGCTATTGTTTAAAGAGAATTCATAGAATAGAATCACTATCACTACATAGTATAAAACAAAGTCACTTTCTATGTCCCTATATCCCTATGTATGCTTAAAGCTTTAAAACTACGCAACGGATTTTAATGCGATTTTTTTTAACAGATAGAGTGGAGGAAGGTTTTAGTATTAGCATTGCACCCGTGCGAAGCCGGGGCGGGTCGCTAGTATAGTATAAAACAAAGTCGCTTTCTCTGTCCCTATATCCCTATGTAAGCTTAAATCTTTAAAATTACGAAACGGATTTTGATGCGGTTTTTTTAATAGATTGAGTGGTTCGCGAGGAAGGTTTTAGTATTAGCATTGCACCCGTGCGAAGCCGGGGCGGGTCGCTAGTAATAAACTTATGGGTTACCTATAGAATAATGAGCCATTTACACGAGGGCAATCCACTAAGACAATCCACTAAGACTGCATACAAAAAAAGTTGAGGACAATCCATTCCACTGTCCTCAAGTTTTTTTTGTATGCAGTCTTAGTGGATTGTCTTACTGGATTGCCCTTGTGTAAATGGCCCATAACATAGAACTCTAAAGAGCAAAAAAAACCGACTTCAACTTATATGGTTTTCTCATGGATGTAATTGTTTAAAATGGGACCACGCAGAAAGCACCAGCTTTCAAATAAAAAAAGAATCAACCAAATCGGTTCACCCAGTCGAAAGTTCTGAGGTAACAAACATAAAAAAACATACAGAGGAATTTATAACCTCCTCCTTTTTGAAGTCGGTTAAAAATAAAAAAACTAATGAGATTTTTTCCTAAAGTAAAAGGAACATTCTCGTACATAACTCCGTTATTTCTACTGATTTATCCTGGAGAAACATTAAAGAGAAAATTGCTCTCACAGTCACGTATAACTAAGAAAAATTGACAAGCTTAACCACATTGGTTCTCATTTAAATAACCGATCAAACTCTCAGCTTGCTGTCAAATGAAGAACCAGCCCATTGGTTATTCTGTACCACTGCTGTACTCATCCGAGTCCGCAAAAAATGAGGCAACCAATGACGTTTAAAGAAAAAGTTTATCTAAAGAGAATGATTTTCTTTCAACCTCTTTGGAGGCAACGTTGAAAAACCGACAACCTTTGACTGTTGATTACGAGAGGAGACATAAATATGCAAAAAAGAGACATTTTTTTACCCGATTGCACCTCAACGGCAACGCACTTGTGACTCGAGTTGCAGATGTTCTGACAATGGCATCCATTAGAAAATCATATAAGTTAAAGTCGGTTTTTGTATTCTTTAGAGTTCTATGTTATTTGAAGTCGTCGAATGATACAGAATTTACTTAAATGCATTCCTGCAATAGCGCAATAAAATGCAGAATTGAATGTAAAATCCACTTATCGCTCGTCACGGATGCCGTGCGCCAGATATTTAAAATACAACGCACTGGAAGTAAGGAGAAATAAAAAGAGAGCAAAGTAGCGTTTTATTAAGTAGAGGGGCGGAGGGAGAATATAATGAATAAATTCAGTGTAAGGGCCCCCTCGTAACGCAATTGAAAACTTTTAACAAGTGCCGAGAAATCGTGTGTTAAGGTGGGCCAGACCTAATTACGGCCTCGCCGGTCGGAATACGGGATGAGTTCAGAAATTTAAACGAGTCGCCCTAGCCGGCTCTTTATGAAAATCAGCTTGATAATAAAATCTCAGAGTGTTGACCAAATGACTTCGGAGGCGACTGATTTTTATTCAACAAAAGTAGGTACATACATAATCAAATAATTCTAACTTTATTTGAATACTTATTTCGAACAATTCTCGTGTTCCATTATTTTAAATACAATCTTGCTAAACGAAGCTTAGTCACGTCTCGATTAAGGCAGAATAGGCAGCTGCTTATCGTCCATTAACTTGAGCTATTAAAATTTAAAAAAATAATTTAACAAGAATATTTAACCGCCACCTCACCGTCTGCTGAAGACGTATTCATTCTTTTGTAACCCTTAAAAACAAGTCATTACCGAAGCGGGTTAACTCGAGCGTTGGATTCTAGCGATTTTTTCGCGCTCTTTATTCCGAAGCGATCGCCCGACGCGACGGGTACCGCTTACGCTAAAATGATATGATTAATTACCGGCTGCGGTCCCTCATTAGGGCACAAATAAGATCATTCATTGGTGAAATTGAATCACGAGCGCTGGCGAGCCGGGCTCAATCCAAGTCTAATTATAATTATTGTTCGAATAAATTGCGCGATTTTATGTTCGGCCTGCGGTTTGGATCGCTGCGTTTCTGTCTTTGAATCCATTTTAATTGTCCTTTGTTGTGTAGTTATTAGTTTTTTGTTATCATAGGGTATTATTATGGTCGCCATACGTCCTAGTTTTTCATCTTGTTTATCGGTCGACGCGAAAGAATGATCCAAAAAAAACGAGATCTCTCTCATCTATTTTTTCATAGGTCAATATAATTTGCAAACAAATGCGGCCGCCGTACACCTAAGAATTTTTGGAATCCTTCATAAATAAGGAAGGCATCACGTCTCATAATCCACGTACAAGAGATGTAAACATGAGTGATGTACTTATCTCTGTAATACCTACGTCGTAAAGCGGAATGTGGGTGCGAATTCTTTGCCTCAGATTTCTGGCTCCCATAAAAACGGAGGGAATCTCCGGCGCCTGATTTTTCCCTTTCAATAATTCGCAGGCAAAATTCTACATACAATGGGTTACAATGCTTTATACCGACTAAACTTATTTTAGTTTAGTCCTGTCATTTTCTTTCTCCTAGAAAAGAAAAGAGACGAGAGATATTTAGTCCTGTCAAATTTAAATTAGTCCTGTCAACTAAAGCATTTCATAACGTGTTAAGTAAAGAAGTCACCACTAAAATACAGCCACTCACAGGACTAAATTTGCTAGGTTTATCTTCTATCCCTTTTCTTCTTTTGAGGTAAGACAGGACTAAACTGAAATAAGTTTAGTCGCTGTAAAGCAGAATCGAACCCAATGTCTCACAGAATAGTATATTTCATTACAAGTGCGGAAAGCCTGTCATTGCAACGAGTTCCGACAAATGTCGGAACAAGTTGCAATGACGCTTCTGCACGTGTACTGAACAACTATTTTTAATACAGTTGCGAAAAAATTAAGCAATTTTATAAAATAATAAAAACACAATCAACTCAACTATCATTTTCGGAAAATGGCGCCAACCGGAAAAAAATATAAGCAGAGATTTTTTTGTTTACTTCACCCATTTTGGGTAGGCAAAGGGAACTATGCCCAATGCCCATACAGCCAAGTCTTCGGTAGAATTTTTTTATTGATATGAAATGAAAATGAAATGAAACCTAACCTAACTCATTGAATCAAATCATTAAATCTGATATTCAAACAAATTAGTAGCTTCTTTTTAGAAATATTTGCATTCAGAATCATAAAAACTTCTATGATTTTTTTTTAGTAAAAACTTCGTGGTTGGTTTTTTCTTTTTAATAGACATTATTTTGACAGTCGGGAAAGAAAACGCACGAGTGCGGGAAAGGTAAAGAAAAAGCTCGAGTGCGTAATAGCCCACATCCCGAACGCTATACGTCCCTGCAATATGCCACTTTTTGGGCAACTGTATTAAAAAATAATATAAAGGTAATTTGCACCTACAGCAGGCTTATTCACGGAGGCTCGACACAGTTTCCGTTCGATTCGAGAATTATTTCGAGATTCGAGATCGAGTGACAAATTTTCCGAAGTCGGATCTATCAACTTCGGAAACTGTATTAGGCGTTTCTGACAGCCACGGAAATTTTTCCGAATCCCTATGTCAAATATGCAATTTTTTTTCGATACCGACATCTCCTGATTAGCCCATCTTCGATAGATTTTCCGATTCGGAGTCGAATATCGAAGCTCCGTGAATACGCCTGCTGGTCAACGCAAACAGGAAATAAATAAACATATTTCAGTGGCCCACCTTACCAAGTTCCTAAATACTCAGCATTGAGGTCAGCCGTCTATGAAACAATAGAGTTATAGTTCTCTAAGTGCCCGCCGGCGATATGCGGACCAAGTTATTGGACACTCGGCGAACTTTCCGAGGATTATCGTTGATACTACCCGATTTATAGCTCCGTAGTATTGTTAAACGCTCACTAATATTTCATCGTCCGATATCTTTGTTCGAATTTTTCCAAGTTTCCACGAATCGGTGGAGATTTTAAACAATGCTCCGGTTCCAAGAAAGTTATGTTAGTTTTTAAGTTTTGTTTTACACATTAAACAGATTTTATTTAGTTTATTTTTTGATACAATCATAGCAACCTGCAGTAGTTTTCTGTCTTATAGCATCCGAGAGACTACAGTGATTGATTAGTTTACAGTTTTCTAGAAAACATTTTAGCATCTATTCCATCCTACAGTTGAACAAACCTACCTAACATAATTTTATTCAAATCAAAAGAGATAAATACACAGGTAGCAGAATAATAATAAAAAATATAACCAACCTTTAATCGCTTATGAAATGTCCAAGGACGAGTCCCCGCCCCCAGGTCCAAGCTAAATCCAGATTACAATACCCTATCTATATCACAAGCTTCCACCTAGCTTACACTAAAGCTACTACAGCTATCTTAACACAATTGACACTTTAACAACGATCGGTAACCGTCCACTCAACACTAAATAAAACTCTAACACTAGTTAACATGATAAGAACAAAAATCTCGACTAATAATTCGAAAGTAACAAAAAATAAAGTCGCGTCAATATTTACAATATTCTTATGCAAATAAATTTTCATTTCAATAGGAAATCTTTGCGGCAACGAACAACCTAAGTAGGTAACTAGTCCGAATGTTCGAGGGACTTAGTGGACCCAGGAAGGGGTGACGGAGTAAGGTGTGCGGGGCCCCGCGCCGCCTGACAGCGTGGTGGGTACCGGGGGCGCAGGGGCCGCGAACTGGCTCTCCGCCTCGGCCGCCATCGCGCTCTGCTGCTGAGGGAAGTGGAAGTCCAGAGACCCGTCCATACTCAGCTCGTGCTTTATAACCTGGGGACAAAGATTTTTGGGTTTACAACATGTTGGCGACGACCTTTGATAAAGACTAAAAAAATTTTCA
This sequence comes from Ethmia dodecea, assembly GCA_963855545.1. Taxonomy (NCBI): domain Eukaryota; kingdom Metazoa; phylum Arthropoda; class Insecta; order Lepidoptera; family Depressariidae; genus Ethmia; species Ethmia dodecea. The sequence goes on from OY979444.1 coordinate 1,864,878, forward strand.
TTTTTCGTTCCCGGTCGCTAGCCTTTGTGCAATAAAAATACTTGTTATAGTAGAGGATCCGAGTATAAGACGACCTTCACCGAGCTGGTTAATGGATGTAGTAAAAGTATTTTATATCAAATTTAATATGTCAAAAAAGATATCGAGTGGGTTGGCCAAAAGATTTCAGTTCAGGATATGATTAATTAAATATTTAAAAAATATATTTTTTTAAACATTGCACTTGTTTGGTTAATAGACAAATTACATGCCAATCGAAAGTATGAAGTCTAAGAAGGTATTTTATATTTTGGTTCCAACGGGCAACGTCGCTGGCCACTCGCTGGTCAATCAATAACTGTACGAACCTCATCTACGTTGCAATCGAAGCCATGTTCCAACGACTCGATGTTCAGGTCCTCCGCTAGGCCGGTGTTGAGGGCCCCCATGATCTGCCCCATAACCGTCGTGGGGCCCATCGCTCCGGTCTGCACCATCATGCCCCCGTTCATCAGCGCCGCGTCTGATGTCGTCACCATCTGTGTTTGGCTGTTTTCTGTGAGAGAATTATGTTTTTTAATTAATCCTTTGTCAGTGCAGAACCTGTTGCTCGTCAGTAGTTGGCGCATATGACAGACCCTCCGGGAGCCGGAGGGTCTAATACAAAATAATTATTATGTGTTTTGACGTGATAACGTCTTATAAGTTGATGAACGCCGACTGCACTCCTGAAAAAACATAACTCATTGTCACGTTCCGCCTGAGCCGAGCGTACAACCGAGAGCGCGGAACAAGCGATAGAGAGGCACGATCTTCACCAATGTTTTCTTTTGACGTTATCACGTAAAATTATCGTATATCGTCCGTTAACCAACTTTACAGACAACATTTATTTTTATTTCACAAAAACAGTAGGTAGGTAAGTACTGTGTGCGAATCATCACAAGCAACTAAAAATTCCAATAAAATAATTAACATTAGGTAACCAGTCATATACAAAGTCGCAGTGAAATATTGTCCATTTGAAAAAAGGATTTTTAGTTTTTCCGTAAAATCCAAATTCTGTTCGGCCATCTTTTCCAAATTTTCTTTCCATTAAAACATTCGGACTATTAAAATCATTTGAAAATGCCAAATCGGTCCAGCCGTTCTGAAATTACGCGTTTACTAACGAACAGCTAATAATTTATATAAATATAAAATTGATTGATTTATTCAAGTTACCTATCGAACACTACTAAAACAAGAGGACACTCAAATCTTCAATTGAGCTTCCCCTTTTCCGCCATTTTGTATTATTAATTGAAGATTTTCGAATTAACAACAAGAACTGCCTAACCGTTTAAAATCGTTCTTTAGTCTTTTGTAAAAGTTATACTTTTGAAATTGTGCCTTGAGAAAGAAAGGAAGTAGACTACAAGTTCTTGGCGTTAGACATCGTAAGTGTGAACCGTCTTACTCCATATATGGGTGCTTTAGAAGAATTCCAACAGCACTTACCAGTCTGCATAATATCAGCTGGGTCAGCCGGTGGTGGTGGTCTCACGAAGTGGTCAAGAGGGTGCTGGTGCGGGGTAGGGTGCGCAGGGTGCGCGGGGTGGGAGTACATCGAGGCGCACGCGCACCCACCGTGCGGGTGCCTCGGACACCCACTGTACGAGTTGTACCGGTAGTTCCCACCGGATGATGAGGACATTGTCGTTGGAACGTACCTGTGCCATGGAGTTGGGTAAAATTCTATCTTTTGCCTATGACTCCGTTTGCGTTTCAGTATAAAGAAAGTAATATTTGTTCTTCTTTAAGACGGAAGCCATTTTTCTTACCAAATTTGATCAACAGGGATTTATGACAGACATACATTACTTTGATATTACAATTATTTGTGTGGAAGTATGGACTTCAGGGATTAACAATAATAGAATTTTCCTGGATTGTAAAGTATTGGATATTTTAACATCTTTAATACTCTTTGTGATAGATAGTATCTCAAAGTACACTGTAAATAGATTGACGTAGTTTTATGGGGAAATAACTTTCCAGTTATATTATTCAATTCTAATGGAGCTAACCTTGAAAATTTTGCATACCTATTGAATCTACTAAGCGAAGCGTACTCTACTCGTATGGCTAGGCATTAAATACGACATAGGCTACGCTCACTACGATTTAAATTTTGGTGTAGACCTTTATGTTTTTGCAAATTTTTACTGAAATCCAGCAACGACAGAAAAGTCTACAGCCAAAGCCAAAGCAAATAACTAAACCCTTACGTATTCAGGAATGGATCAGCGCCTTGAAGTTTCATTGAATCCGCCAGGGTACCAGCCAACTGTTCGTCTTGCATGTAGTCGATTTGCGAGAACTCAGGAGTTGACGTGAAGTCGCCGGCGGGTGTATACTCGGCCCAGTCAGGCTCCGACGGTATCAGAGACGGGATAGGAGATAATCGTCCACAAGAAGATGCGTTCGAAGATGCCCTCTGACGGAAGTCCGGTGATAACTGAAAACCGCTGCTACGGCAAAGCAAATAAGCGTCAAATTTGGTGATTTATTTGTTTGAATAATGTGACCAAGAGTCCAAGAAGTTCTTAAAATTTCAAATATCAAAAAGGTCATCTCATCAAATAGTTTTCAAAAATTTTGGTCACATTATCCAAATATGAAATGCAAAGAAAATTTTTTAATTATTACGCAAAAAGTAAACTTAAAGCTAGTTCTAAGAATTTGTATCCAGTCTCGACCCCAGATAGGAAGCATGCAAATCTAATGTCTATACGTCCACTAACATATAACCGTAATGCTAAATGAAGCGATCGCCGAATCGGGTTCAATGGTCAGCGAAAAATATTTTTATTACTAACAATACTAGCAAAAAGGAATTTGTGCTAGGGCCAAGCTCTGAAGTGCTCGAGGACAGAACTGGCCAACAATAAAAGTCGCGATTATACCCGTAATCCGGCAATAAAAATGTTAAATATCGACGAGCTGACGAGACTCAGCACCCACATAACTCATCATCTAATGGCTATGAATGATTTAAAACCTTTTATCATAAAGAAACAGAGTTGCAATAACTCACTTTTATTAGTCTGGTCAACGCGGCTTTATACCGATAGTTGTATAAAGTGTTTCATGCGTGCTTCTGATTATTCTTGTACTGGCTACGGCAATAAAATTTCAATATCCCCAAGAGACCGAGTTCACTCAAGATATTGTCGAGTATTTACAGTCTTGGCACATATCGCGATTGCATTACCCGTATGGTATCTTATTTTGCCTTTAAACTCGTATTAGTATCACATCTTACTATATCCGAGTCCGTTAGCGTTATTGGCTGGATGCCATGTTTCTTTGGTAGTTTCTTTATGTGGGTTTAATTTTCCTTCATCATTTCTAGCGTCTAAGATAGCATTTCTAGGAACTAAATTTCTATTTGTAAGCATCTAGGGTAAGGTTTGATGACTTGTCTGTTTATTTACCTGTGTAGTGGTGAGTCAGGGAACATGTCTTGGCTTTCCGATATAGAACTACTGGGACTCGGGGTTGCGTCTGCTGTCACTCCGTTTCTTAATGCCTCAGCCTGAAATTAGACGAATTATCATTAGAATTCATGAAACACACAGAGTTTTGAATCTGAAATTTAACTTACAAGTTCTAAGTTTGTATTGTTTAATTCAAGGGTAACGTAAAACATGATTCACAGTTCTAAATGATTCGAAAATAACGTTACAGAAGTGGAATTATCAAACCTCTATGTGGTTACGCCAATAGGCGCAATGTGGTCAGACGCATAGGTATTTATCATCATAATAACAATCAAAAGTGGCCATGACAATTTACTACTAGGTATTTCAACGATGAAATGTATATCTCAATTAATATGCCAAATATCTGTCTGCATGTATGACACTCAATCACGTCTTAAAAGATTATAACCTAAAGGACAAGAAGTCTACGTCTTACCTACATAAGGAGTGAAGTCTAAAAACATATAAATGCTTACGCCTTTTTATTCCCGAGGAGGTAGGCAGATCTATTAAATTCCTGGTATTGGGCCTATAAAGATAGTGAGCCTATTGCCGGACCGAGGTTCTTACACATGCCTCAGAATCAATTCGGGGCCTTGCTGGTTTTCTCACGGTTTTCCTTTACCATCGAGCTAGTGCTAAATACGAAGCTAGTCTAAACATACCTTCTTCTTAACCCTCCCTCTCCGCTTCTCGAATTTCGACGTCTCCATTGACTGGGCTCGCCTCCGGACCGACTTGCCCGGCTTGGCGTCAGGGTTGATCATCCACCAGGAAGACTTCCCCGTTCCCTCGTTCTGCACTCGCATGAACCGGTTGTGTAGCGACAGGTTATGCCGGATCGAGTTCTGCAACAAAGTTGAAGGGTTAATGAGATTTGTCGAAACATTATTTAGTATAGTATATGAGCTCAAGTGGCATGTAGTTAAAGAACAATACACCAGCAACAGCACATTTTATTTCTAGAAAAGTAAGCTTTCCATTTGTGAAAGAAGTTTTCAAATCGGGCCAGTCGTTTTGGAGCCTATTCAATAAACAAGAATCTAATATTTCCTCTTTATGATATTATTATTAGTGTAGATTACATTTGAAGATTTCTAGATATTTGCATACATCTAGATATCTTGATGACCTCTGATCGATTATTTGGAAAAGGATGAGATTATTTTATGAAGTAAATGTCATTGTCAGTTTTGTATCAAGTCAAAGGTACAATTTAATTGGATAAAGTTTTTTGGTATATTTTTTATTTAATGTTTTGTTATACAGACAAAAAAATCCTCGATAAGTTAACTAATAATATTACAGTTATAAAAATTGTTAATTGTTTGCGAATTGTTTGGAATAACTGCACAACTACAAAAATGGCTGGAGGGTTAAAAGTTAAAAAGATACTCGCGACAAAGTGGTATTTATACATTACACGACTCTAATACGCAGTAAGTTGTTACAGTGGTCTGAAGTAACGCTAAAAATAGCACGTCATAAACTGTGGGATCGTCGCAAACAACGCGAGGCCAGGGTTGACCACAAAAAATCTATTTTAATTTGCACAATGCTCGGTTGGTGCAATAACGTGTCCTATCTCACACCGCCCATAAAAAACTGGCAACTTTTCCCCGTCGAAGGAATAAAAGCGACCGCAGAATGAAGTTTAGCAATAAAGGAGTCCATAAATAATAGCCGCGTGTTCCGCGAGAGCTGACACTTACGGCAGTAACAACCACCGCATGTAAATACGCGTTACATATTCTAAATCATGGAGCCGGCAAAAAAATCTATAATTCGTCGACATTTTTCACGGATAATTTAACAGAACGTTGTCTTTTTGATGCATAAATTTCGTATTCCACCACTAGTGCTAACGTAAATCTCACAAATTTTACGAGTCGCAATATTTTCTAACATTCGGTGCATTCCGTTGAAAGTTTGATGTCGTATTTTCGGTGGAGCACCATCGCCCGATTATACAATGTCCCCTTTTTCTGATTCGAAATCCAAATTCGAAATCACTTGATAGATTCGAATTTTAATAGGGCGCCATGAATTTCGTAGCGTATCATTAAGTCTACTCCGTCGTATCTGTCTGTTCCGTCAACTACTTGAAGAACGTCTTGGACTCTTTATAATTCTGGCCCTAAAGTGGTTACAGAAACATTCTGCAAAATTTTTGTATAACTTGGGGAATATGGATGAATAAAAGCAGATGTCTGGATAAGACACTTCTGGACGGCTGGTACGACATTGGCAATTAAAAAAATGGTGTCCACAAAATCTCGGATACTTGAGACACTGCGTTTCATCAAATAGTACTTATGCCGTTATGTTGTGAGTAATGCAAATAAGTGTTGCATGTGTGTGTTCTTAGCGTGTTTATGCTGTTGGGAGACAGGGGAGCCAACATGACAGCATAGGAACTATTTGATGAAACGCATTCTAGCTAAGTGTCTTTGTAAAACCTAAACGTCACAAGTGTTTATGCAAAGAGGTTGGAAGAAAATAATTCTCTTAGAGAAACTTTTTCTTTATACGTCTTTGTGTATAGGATTGACATAAGCGTTTGACTTGTCAAGCCCGTACCTTAATAATGCGACCAAGTAATTTTTTATTGAAGCAACACTAAGGAAGTCACCGACACGTAGTTAGTTCTTTATAGTTAGTAAAACAATTAAACAAACCGGTTAAGTTAATAAATCTTATATTTGACAATTGGCTATAGATTTCTATACCAAGACAATAATAATAATTACAATATCTTATAATTCCATACCGTCCTATTCACAACGATTGTTGTCCTTACAAATGGGTATTTAATTAAGTTTATGTACGTAACAGCAAATTGGACGTGTTCATAAATCGCACGAGTGTGGACAAGTCGTGCGATTTGTCAAGCGTGAAAACACACGCAACAAATGGCCTGTCGACGCGTTGATGGATTTGTCGCCAGGCGGCCCTACCACGGACGTCGGCTGTCAACAATAAATATAATACTTTCTATTCGTAAAAGGCTATTTTTGGAAATAATTTCACTAAAAACTGAAGATAAATAAAATTGTCTCTGCCTACCCCTTCGGGAAAAAGGCGTGAGCATATGTATGTATGTATAAATAAAATATATTTTATTTATAATTTAGGAAAGTTTTGTATTTTTGTATTTTCTATATTTATGTATATAACTAAACAATCTGTATATATTCGCTCTAATGTTTAAAGAAGCAAATAAAAATACTTTTATGTAAAAAAAAAAACTGAAGAGAGGAACACTTATTGCAAGAAATTACTAATTGTATTCCAAAAATTTAAATTTGTCGCCTTTTCTTGAAGACGGCCATTTGGAAAAAAAATATTGACAAAGATGTCTCATCGATATTGTGTAATTTTATTGCAAACTATTAATAAAATATTTTATTGATTTTTAAATTGGTTTCTAATTATTTTAGTTTTCAGTAAAATAAATAAATAAAAGTCATTCTCACCGATGTTGCAATCGAGCAGTAAAACAATAGAGAAACAGTGGTAGCCTAAAAAGAGAAATTTGTAGCTCAGCACACTTCATGGCGAACTTTTGTGAAGATAAGTAATTGGTCCGCTTTATTAGGCGGCCTTTTCAGGTCTACTTAGATTACAAATTGGGTCCATCCGAGTTAGGTAACTCATCCAATATTCGTTTTTTTTTCAGACATACGTGAGCCTTGTAATAAAATATATTGCTGTCTCTAATATTTGTATAGCTGAGTAGAATTGGCGGTCGTATGAAAGATTTAATGAGTAAGGTAATCGAGCAGGCTTTCTTTTATAAATATTCCTTTGCCATGACTTGCAATAATAATAGGAGGTTTTGTCGATCAGTTTTTCTACAGTTTTATAAACATTATTCCCGTAACAAAGGATTTCAAATCAAATAGTAAAACATTCCTTTCAAAAGACACCTCTGTTTTCCGTGATACCATAATCAATTAATCAGATAGAAATTCTTCTCTTTTTGTTTTATAATATTTAGTACATTTTATAGTTGAGTATAGGTAGTTCTAGCGATAGTTTATGACGATAGATGGAGGGATGTATGTTTGTTACTCTTTCAGTAAAAACTACTGAACGGATTTTGATGAACTTTTACAGTAGTGTAAGCTTAACTTTTAGCCTACTTTTTATCCAGGAACGCTGGCAAAATCGCGGTCAAAAGATAGTTGAAAAAAAAAAAATACTCTCCACATAATGTTGCTGAATGGCAAAACCAAGCAACTTAATTTTCTGCATCTCTGGAATCACGTATGTACCTAATTGGTAGTCCATAATTCACCTGTTTGGGATATACAAATGTAAGGTCGTATTTTTCCACGCCTCACTGGAGATTGAACGTATAAAAAAGAATGATAAAAGAAATACATCGCACTTGTGTTCTAACAAGAATGTAGGGTATAAATAATTTTTGGATACGTTTAAAACGCTACGATATTAAAGGATAAAGATATAGATCTACTTGTCCAGATTAGTTACTAGGAATGGAAATTATAATCGCTGAATAATATAGGCTATATTTTATTTTGACAAACTGCTAAAACGAACTTAATTTAAAAAAAAACTTTTTCTGGTTCCTCTCAAGTAATAAGTTTTTATTTTGCGAAATTGCCTTAACAGCATATGTATTACCCACCCATGAATAATTATTACAACAGGTGGTTCATTAAGACTACAAAAAAATTACAATCCGATTAAAATTGATTGGAATTCCCTGTCAGTATTACGATTAAAAAATCTTATAGCAAACGCACTAAATCGTACCAACATCGAGAAACGATAAGAAATTCTTTGTATAAATTTCTAAACAAGCGGGAAATTCAAAATCGGAACATCGATTCCATCCGTCCTATCATAACCGTCACTTTGAAAACCAATCGCCCGATTTCCCGAAGCTTCCTCACAAAACAACCGGAGGCCATAAACTGCGGAAATCATAAGCCATTCTATTCGAAGATTGCGTAACTCGATATAATAGCGGTGGAAATTCGACAAAATTTTAGTCGGTGGAGCATTAAAGGGGACCGTCGTAGACAGTAGTGTTGCCACATGTTAATGGTTTTAAGGGATACGTCCCGTTTCTTACTGTTTTGTATTTCTGTTTGAATTTTACTGGTGAACTGTAAGTTTGGTTAAGAACAAAAGTGTTTCCGGTATTTATCTACTGATTCCGTGTTTCGGAAGGCACGTTAAATGGTTTGTCCCGGTTTTCGTTGTGTTCACTCAGAATGGAAGTCGTTAAGCCATGTCAGATACCCTTGGGTGGCTTGAAAAATTCTGACTGTTAAGTGGCCACTAGCTTAACACCATTTCTCAATCTCGTGGGCTCGTGAGGGAGATTATAGGCCATACTTCCTCATGTGTCCCTTAGCTCAACAGTGGGCTATTATGGGTTGATGATGATGATCTACTGATGTACCAAAAAAAATAGTCACTATATAATATGAATCAGATTTTTCATAATTTTATGTTATCTACAAAAAAATATGAGTAAAATCAGTAGTACCTACACTACGAACATTTTAAATCTTCAAAGAGATACCTGTTCGAATTCGGTTCTGAACTTGGTTTTGAACATTGTTTAAATCAGTTGAAAAAGTATTTGAATTTTATCTTTTAGTACATAGTATATTAGTAGGTACCTAATTATAGTCTATTTCACACCAAATGGGTTCGGTGACAGTTCACTGTTGACAAATGGAGTGATGTGTCCTAATGAAATCCAATCGATTTTTCTAAAGTTTCGAGTAAGTTTGTGAAGGAAATGGAATCAATTTTATACTTTATTGATACAATGATTTTTCAAGATTACTTTTTATTGAATAAGTTAAAATTTAACAGATTATATAAGGGAAAAACATGATAAAATAAAAAAAAATGTCATCGACTTTTTGATGCAATACGAAAATATCATACATTATCGAATCTACAAATCACTGCACACTTTCACAGACCCCTGCCACATAATACACTATTACTATTATAAACCCAAAAGATACAACATAATGAAAATTTTACAAAAACATAGCATTTTTTTTCGGATTCCCGCCAAAAAGCTTCGATTCATCGATTTAATGTAGATTATGTAGTGTCAATCCCTATGAGTAAAAGTTCCGTTCCACGCAATACGTATTTTTAGGATATCTTTTTTATGAATTGTTTTTTATATTTTTCTTGATTAATAGTCTGAGATTTTAATATAGAATTTTAGAGGCGACAATTATTGTATTTTAGCAATGACATAATAATAAATTATTCATTATTTTTTGAACCATCTGTTTTTCTTACTAGAAAGTTGTATGCGTAAAAAGGAAAAATGTGAACTGTCACCGAACCCATATGGTGTGAAATAGACCATATTAAAACTGAACTAAAATTAAAACATTACGCATTGTAAACAAAATGTTAAGTCAATCAAATTTAAAGCAGATTACCAAAAGGCAGTAAAATTAGGACTCACGACAATTAAAATTTTGATAATAGTGCCACCCGAGGCTTTAAAAATGACCTGCTGCGTACTACTCACGCATCCACTAAGAAAGGATTTTGCAAAATTCAACCCTTAAGGGGGTGAAATAAACTAGTGCGAGCGAAGCCGTTGGTAAAAGCTAGTGAGTTATAACCAAAGTGTACCTCCTACAAACATAAGAACCTGCAAGCAAACACTACCTACCTCTTCATCTATAGAATATATTACCTATGATATGTAGACAGTTAGTACCCGGGGTTATTCCGGCTATGTCCCGAATTCTACGGAGGTGGGGCAACCCTAGCGGGGACTGTTAATTCTCCCCGTAAGGGCCGCCGTGGCGCCGCGGATCCTGCCGTTGCGAATTCTACTCGTAAGTACGCTATCTTGCGTCTTTTGCGTGCCTGTCACTTTTTGCCGCCTTTGCTAACTTTTTAAAATACCGTGCGGCAAAGGCACGAAGAACGATAGTGCTTGGGTTCTATATAATGTTATACGAGTATATGGTAAAGTTTTAAAGTTTTCTTTTACGAATTCTTAAGCTATTGAATGTATTATGTCTATGAAAGTATGTAATCGTTGCTAAATATTTATAAATAAATTTTTAATACAATGTTCATTGGTCTATTAATATATGCATCAATATTCAGTCGCGTCAATTTATGCCTTTGTAACACTAGTGCACAATATATCGCAAAACTCGCAAAAAAATCTTTCATTGAGATAAAAAAAACGCTGAATTCTAATCAGGGAACGAACTGGATTACAGATCTATATAAATACCAAAGTTTACCTCCTGCAAACCATTTTACCTATTCATCTACACTTACACACTATTAATTAAGGAGGAATGCTTTTTTTGTATATTTGTTTGTAATGAGTAGGCTCCGAACAAAGAGATTTAAATATAATAGGGCATAGAGGGGGCATTGAGAATATTTTCATACAAAATGTCCTTGTCATGTCAGTTAGTATGAACGCGAGCTGTCATTCGGTCGAAATTGTACTAGACTTATTCCGCTTGGAATAACTTTTGACTTAAAATTTTCCTCGCTTTGTCCGCTCTATGCCTTATTATATTTTAATCTCTTTGGCTCCGAAACTACTGGACCGGTTTTAAATTCTTTCACCAATGGAAAATTTCACCAGTGGCGAGCAGATGGACTTAGATATTATTATTGTTCTCTTATTACTAACGTAGATAGTGAACATACCTACAGGAATAAAATCTGAAGTGATAACGGATTCGTGAAGGATTGCTGAATTATTCAGACGATATTCTCTTATGGTGACACAGAGCTACTGCTAGATGGAACCGGCCTTACTCTTATATGCGACGTCAGTCTTTTAAATTTAGTGCTTTAAGTTGCTCAAGTTTTTAAGGACGAATGAGACCGAAAATATGAAAATTAAGATTGTATGTGTTGGAGGACGTTGAGTAACGCTTAATTAAAACCTATCTTACAATGTAAAAAAAAAGAAAAAATATATTACTTATTTATTTCAATACTTATTTATCTACTATCCACTCGAATTACTATTTTTCATAAAACTACATCTTTGTAGCATTCTATTTATATATATTACATATATTATATATAAGTACGTACTAGATTTTCCTACCGACATTATCCTTCCGTGATAAAAAGTAGCCTACGTGTTATTCTGATGTATAACAATGTAATGTTAAGTTTCATCAAAATCAGTAACTCATTTTCATTCAGATCCATCCATCCATCCATCTTCATAAATTATCGCTTTTATAATATTAGTATTAAGTAGGATAAGCTTTATAGAGCTCAATTTTGAGCCTATGGAAATCAAAGGCCTCATTCATATAGAGTTAGCTCTACGACAATTTACAAGGCACTCGTGAACCTTCAAAACTGTATATTAATGTTTCCTGCACCTTGGAAGTTGGGTAAGCTACAAAAATAAACCGATGGGAAAATTATTAGTGGAAAAATACATATAGGTACATTACGCAATTTGGAACATCAGTATTATCAATTCGAAACCTTATAATATCCACTACTGGTATTATTATATAATAATAATAATATAATCTCACGCCTTTTTTTTTTATCCCCGTATTATTATAATGAGCAGTGATAGCCCGGACGGTTAAAGAGCCGGCCGAATATCAGTCAGGCTCGGGTTCGAATCCTGGCATGTACCAATGAGTTTTTCAAAAACTTACGTACATATTTATCACTAGCTCGACGGTGAAGGAAAACATCGTGAGGAAACCCGCAGGTCTCAGAATTAATTCTGAGACATGTGTAAACAGACCCGGTCCGGCGATGGGCTCACCACCTATCACGTTTAGGGGTCCAATATATCTCGTGAAATGTGGGTATATCCAGTAATGGAATACCTCTGCCTACCCCCTCGGTAAATTATAGTATACATTAATAATATACAATATAATAGCAGTGTTAGCCTTGTACGTAAGTTTTGAAAAACTCGTTGGTACATGCCAGGATTTGAACCCGAGCCTCACTGATTATCGTCATGAGAAGCAGGCTCTTTAACCGTAAGCCGAGGGGGTACCCTCGGGGATAAAAAAAAAAGGCGTGAGATTATATTATTATATATATATGTAATATACAAACATATATCTATTTCCTCATATAGGAAGTAGTGGCTATAGTATCCTAAGCGAGCACAATCGTTTGTAACTAATGATAACACTTCGATAGCGCGGTTTAGAACTTGCCGTCTATGACGCTTAAATTATTTATGTGTAGACCCTCTAGATGATTGTGGCGACAATATCATCAAGCACAGATGTAAAAGGTGGATATGGAGAAAATTTACGTTTTCGAGTAGACTAAATGTAGGGTCCAGACTCCTTTCACTCCCTATTTATGTACGCCTATATTCGTAGCTATGACGAAGGTACTACGAAAAAAAAAACCGTATAATAAAGGTTATATCGTCTAGGTCAGGCGTCATTGTCTTAAAACCTGTTAAATTGGCATGTGTAGAATCGACCGCGTCCTGTTAGAAAATGCGTCACTCAAATGAATGCGCATAAGAAAATTCTGATGGTTACAAGATGAATCGAATTAGGAATATGCTATTACGCTTATGGAATAACTGTGAGGTAACGAAGAAAGTAAAATAAATGGAATTGACAACGAAAATTAAAAGATGTAGATAAACACTCACGGCTTATCGGGGCGCCGGGCGGAGGGGGAGGGGGGTTGGCAGAGGTATATTATACTTATATTTGACACTTGTTTATGGCTAAGGCTGTTGGTTGTTACATTAAAATGTTACTAAAGTAGACAGTCCAATTTTGATATACTAGTCATATTTAATAATTTCGGAGATTGATCGACTACGTTTCAACCGCGTTTAGAGATGAAAAGTTTATTGTTTGAAACAGTAAAAAACATCTTTTCATCATCACAAACTCTCGCGTTTATAGTATTAGTAGTAAGTAGGACTGTATAGACTATTATATTATATGATAGGAATAGTAATCAAGATAGTAATGGTAAAGTTAAAACAGCAAAAGACCTCAGTAAATTAAATTCTCAGCTTATAGGACAAGGATAAAAGTACAAGCGTCAGAAACTCCGAAGTGTGAAATCAAATAATAAATAATTCAGATTAGAGAAGCACGATTGCAGGCCGCGGGGAGGGGGGGGAGTACCCGCAAACGTGACGTTCAGAAATCCCGAAGAAACTCCGTCGGCGTGTCAACCGGTGACAAATTTAATTATTCAACTTACCGAAACGTTAGCGATGACTTTTCCCGCCGATAACTAAGTATAAATAAATTCACTTAGAGCTGCCGAAGCAAAGTTTAACTTAATAAAACATTGAAATTTCCGTAATTCAATTGCCCGCGGTCGGATTCCGTTGTGGTGAATTTGAATACGTCATTACGAATCATTGCAGAGTTCACCTGTCGACTTTACCTGTTAAGGGGAAGATTTCAGGGTTTTCTGAAAGAGTAATATAATAATAATGAATAAAACAAACTAGACAGGGCCTGTACTATGGGTACTAAACAACTGATAAACATACTTAAATAAATATTAAACGACCAGACACAAAGCCAACAGACATGTTCATGCACACAAATGTTGGGGATTGAACCCGCGACCTCCGACTCAAAATTTATAATCACGTTAACTCTCCCTACTTTAGATGTAGTCAAGGTTCTAAATAGGTACTTAAAAAAAAAGGCTTTTGGTTGGTAATAAATTATTTAAAAAAAAAAGGATTTTGATTGTTCATAAATTATTACCAACCGAAAGCCTTTTTTTAAATTTTCTTTTTAATGTATTATGGAACCTTTCCTTCATCTACATTATAACTTGTGGGTAAGCAACCCACGTGGTATCGTTATATTGCATTAATTGAAAAAAACTATTATTATTAGCTACTTCTACTTGCTAATCTGCTGTAGGCTATTATTTCATTCGTCTACGGCTCTTCTCATTATTGATTCGATCTAATAGCAGCCCACCGAGCGTAGACCGGCTTTCTGTAAATGACCCTAATTAAATATAATTATTTCGACGGGCCTGTTGGGTCTGCTGGTAGAGACCCGGCCTTCTGAGTCGGAGGTCGCGGGTTCGATCGCCAACATTTGTGTGCATGAACATGTCTGTTGGCTTCGTGTCTGGTCGTTTAATATCTATATATATAAAACATGGTCGGGTTTGTTACACTATTTATAACTCAAGAACGGCTGAACCGATTTGGCTGAAAGTTGGTGGGGAGATAGCTTAGAACCAGGAGACGGACATAGGATACTTTTTATTCCGATATTCCCACGGGAACGGGAACTACGCGGGTGAAAACGCGGGGCGCTGCTGGTTTATAATAAATAAAAAAAAGGTTGCAACTATTTAAGTTAGTGAATAACATTGTTTTGTGATACCCATTTTTTTACCTTATATTTGCATTAAGGACATGTTTAAAGATTTTTGGAACTACATTGATATAAATATATGAGGTGTCACAGAATAAGCGCAAATCCTCATGCACCCCAATTAGTATAAAAATATAAAAAAAAATATGATGCATTCGTGCTTTAGTTTTGTCTAACCAAATGTCTTGAATAAAGAACAATAATAGCAAGGTTTCTACCATAGGTAGCCCTAATTTCAGTTATGATAATTCGTTTTTCGGAAAAAAAAATATCACATATTTAAAACAGCTGAAATCGATTAAGTAGTCGATACTGAACAAACTAATTCAGGAATTGCGCTTATCCTGTTACATATTGTATTCTAGTAATTTTTTAAATCTATTGACACTTAAATCGTCGCGTAAACAATAAATGGATCAAATTAATAACTTGTTTTGAATACGAATATCGCGTAAATGAAAGGGTTGTTTCATAAGTAATATTAATTCGATTTATAGAGGGTGATCCTACAATGTCAGTCATTTCATGAATACTAAACATAAAGGAGGTTATATTACAAGTTTTAGGAATTTGTTGAACTCCATCTTTAGGGCCTTTGTATAGGACCTTGGGTCTTATCAGATTCAGACAAGTATCGATGAACCAATAAATTGTCTAACCATAAATGCGGAAGTGTGTTTGTTGTTCCTGTCTTTTTGTTAAGGACCCATGGATTTATATGTTTTTTTCCATGCATTACTCGCAACGAGCAGCAATCACTTACATAAATGACGATATTTCCTAAACTTTTTTAAGAGAATTAATTCTGAGACATGTGTAAACAGACCCGGTCCGGCGACGGGCTCAACACCTATCACGTTTAGGGGTCCAATATATCTCGTGAAATGTGGGTATATCCAGTAATGGAATACCTCTGCCTACCCCCTCGGGGATAAAAAAGGCGTGAGATTATATTTATATATTTATTTATATTTTTTAAGAGACAAGACAGCTTGTGGAAGAATTTAATTATCTATTTATTTATGTTCCATATTGTGTGGACTTTACTTTATAATCCATCTACACCATCATTAATGAACAAATTACAATTAAAATCAATGTCATACAGTACAGTTGCAATAATCTTATTTTATCGTCAGTAGGTATGCAAAAAAACAATGATAATAAAGGATTAAAATGAAAAATTAAACAATGTTACTTAATTTCTTAAAATAATAAACACTTACTACTAATGCTATGTGTTATTATTAATTTGTTATATCATTTATATTAATATTATTATAAATTATTAAATAATCTTTAATGTTACTTTTCAATTCAATGACATAAGTACTGTAAGTAAGTGGCTACTTATTTTTGCTTGTCAGTGTAGTTGGATGGATGTAGTAATAATAATAATGATGCTACTTTTAATTCAGAGTGTTTTTCCATTTCTTTGCTTTGTTTAGTCTAACAACGCCAGCAAAGTAGCATGTATTTTTTAGATAATTATTTATTCATTTTAGTTTACTTTTTCAAATTAAGCACGGAGTTATCCTTTTAAAAAATAATTTATATCTGTGTATTTCATATGTATTTTTTATTAGTATAATAATATATAATCTCACGCCTTTTTTATCCCCGAGGGGGTAGGCAGAGGTATTCCATTACTGGATATACCCACATTTCACGAGATACATTGGACCCCTAAACGTGATAGGTGGTGAGCCCATCGCCGGACCGGGTCTGTTTACACATGTCTCAGAATTAATTCTGAGACCTGCGGGTTTCCTCACGATGTTTTCCTTCACCGTCAAGCTAGTGATAAATATGTACGTAAGTTTTTGAGTTTTTTTATTAGTGTGTTCAGCTATTACCACGTCTAATAAATAAAAACCGGCCGAGTGCAAGTCAGAATCGCGAACGAAGGGTTCCGTACCCAATATCTATAAAAATGGCAAAAAAAAACAAGTTTGTTATTACGTTTTTTAGTATTTCCTGTTATAGCGGCAACAGGCCTGTTGGCTCAGTCGGTAGTGACCCTGCCTTCTGAGCCGGAGGTCGCGGGTTCGATCCCCGCTCGAGGCCAACATTTGTGTGCGTGAACATGTCTGTTGGCTTCGTGTCTGGTCGTTTATTACTTATTTAAGTATTTATATCAGTTGTTTAGTACCCATAGTACAGGCCTTGCCTGTTTGGAACTAAATAACCATGTGTGAATTGTGTCCCACAATTTATTTTTATTTATTTATTAACAGAAATAGATCATCTGTGAAAATGTCAACTGTCTGACTATCACGGGTTATGAGATACAGCCTGGTGACAGACGGACGGACAGCACAGTCTTAGTAACAGGGTCCCATCTTACCCTTTGTGTACGGAACCCTAGAAAAGAAAACCTAATCTATATATTTTATCTTCTATATATATAAAGAGAGAAGTCCTGACTCACTGACTCATCAACGCCCAGCCTAAACCCTTAGACCTAGAAAGCTGTTTTTTTTTACAGTTATTGTTTTTAAGACACAGGCTAGCACTAAGAAAGGATTTTTCGAAATTCAACCCTTAAGGGGGTGAAAAAGGGGTTGAACGTTTGTATGGAAAACCTTCATTTTTGGGTGTATCAATTCGAAGATTTGTAAAAATACTCTAGAAAACAAACAACAAGAAATGTATTTCTTAATTTTTCAAAAAACACCCCATAAGGGGGTAAAAGAGGGGGATGGAGTTTGTATGGAGACGTGTTGTTTTTTACGTTTATCAACTTGAAACTTGGCACAAATACTTTTAGAAATAAATGAGTAGATACGTGTTTTTGGATTTTCGTCCCCTAACGGGGTGAAAGTAGGGGTTGAGTTTGGAATGTATGGAAAACCTTCATTTTAGGGTGTATCAATTCGAATCTTTCTTGAAATATTCCTCAAAACACATTCACATATTCACAATTTCATCAGTCAGTCACAATAAACTGACTGACTGATTGGTGATGTATCAACGCGAGGCTGAACCACTTGGTCTAAAGACTTGAAATTTGCACATTGATAGCTTATACAGTGTAGACATCCACTAAGAAAGCATTTTTCAAAATTCAACGTTTCAAGGTGAAATAAACGTGAGCGAGCGGAGCCGCTGGTAAAAGCTAGTATTCTATAAACTCTGTACTAAATTAGGTACTGCCTAATCCTGATGCTAACTAATGATTACACCCATCACCATTCAAGAGGTTTACGGTAAAAGTTCCATTCATTATGTGAAGACAGAAAAAATCGACAGGCGTGCTCGGATGCTCGAGCAGTTGGATTTATTCGGGGGTCCGTATAAATCACGTTAATGTTCCGGCTAATGTTTCGCGAGGTGCGTACGCAAAAGGATACTGTGTGCTCTCGAAAATGGAATCGAATCGTAAATTGATTCTGTTTTTTGCTAAATAATTTTGTATGTTTTAGTTTTTATAAAACCAATATTTGCGGCAATGGTTGCACTGCTAAGATATAATCAAGATATTATAGAAATAATACGTTTTTTTTATTTAGTAAAAGTTTTTGTCTAGTTAAAAACTAATTTCTTAGCGGATACCTACATCGTTTATGAAAACTACTTATTTCAAGTTTTAAGAAAATTAAGTCTCTTAATTTTTTTTTCTACTCGTATGCATTATATGACACATTAGGTGACCACCCTATCAAAATTAAATAAAAGCAAAAAAAATAAAAAATAAACGTTTCCACTAAGTGCTTTGTTTTATTTTTTACATATGCGATAGCAGCTCAATTTACACCTTGCCTATTTATTTATTTATTTTAGGGAAATAAACAAAATAGTTAAAAATATTAAAAACATAGGCCAATTACATGTTTTCACAGATCAACAAAACAAAACAAAAATATCTACTGACACTGAAGACAGAAAGTTAACACACGCACAACAAGAAAGAGTATTTAAGGAATATCATTAGGTTAGATTAATGATAACTTATAAGTTAGATACATTTTGGGCATAGGTAATAATAAAAAAGATTAATTTATATTAATATATTATTACTTAGACCATGACTTCCACAAATGTTAGTTTCCGTAATCTAAGCAATTAACTTATATCCAAACTAATTAAAGTAACAGATCTCTTATCAAACCTTTGATAACCGCTGCACCTAAGTTCATAGTGGAATCAGTGGAATTTATATATTACACGCAACAGACTTGTAGTGCAAGGACGTCGTTTTATTCCACAGTCACGCAGATTGCAATCATATTGACTAACAAGCAAACATAAATAATCGTTTACATAAATGACGCTATCTCCTAAACTATACAACGCGTCACAGATTAAGCGCAATTCCGCATACATCCCAATTCCAAAATTCTAATTCATTTATTGTCCGAAAATACAGTTTGAAAAGTCAATAGTCTAATAACAAGGCACTCTAAACTCGTCCACGAAGATTGGCTAAATGTAAACAGCAGCCCATCTCCACTAACGAGTTACTGCTTCCTAATGCAGTACAGTAATTAGTATATTATATAAAGAAATATGATGCATTCGTACTTAAGTTGTGTCTAACCAAGTTTCTTAAATAAAGTGCAATAATGGTGCGGTTTCCATAGGAAGCCCTAAATTCAGTTATGCTAATTCATTTTCCGGAAAAGTTTAATACATTAAAAATAGCTGAAATCGATAAGTAGTAGTTACTGAACAAACTAATTTCAGGAATAGCGCTTATTGTGTTATATATTGTATATTTAAAAATATATATAGGTGCAATATGTAACAACTCAATTGATTTCAGCTATTTTTAATATGTGTAAAAAATTTACGTTTTTTTTCTCTAAAGTAGGAATGCATAATTTTTTTTATAGGAATATACTAATTAGGGTGTATGAGGAATTGTGCTTATTCTGTGACGCTTTGTTTATGCTCGCGTTTGTATCGGTATCGGTTGGAATTCAAATGTTTTTTTATTTAAACTATTGAGTATATTTTGAGTAGTTTAAGATATAAGTGACGTGTACAGCTCCGCGGAGTATTTACTCAAAAAATTTGCGTGTCTGCACAATGATAATATTTGTAAAATAAATATTGGACGAGAAGGATAAGTGACGTTATAATGCATTAAGGTTATTTTTAGAATTTTGGCCTTTTGTTTATACTAAAGACAAACTTGAAGTAGGATCTAGTTTCTAATTAATTGCATTTGGCTATCAAAACCTTGGTATTCTTTCATAAAAATCAACATATAAGTAAGCAATATATTGAAATAAAGAAAAAATCTATATGAAAACCGATATTATTTTTTAAATATTCCAAAAATAATAAGACACTTAACCAGTGTCGATATGACATTATGCCATTGTATTATCTGTAGGTAATGTATTTGTATCATTTGTTTATCTATTTCTCATCTGAGCCGTGATCTCAACTATTCTTGAGTTCAGGGTACACTTATAGCTTCATCGGTACAAAGATCATCAGAATAATAATCTTAATGAAATTTCCACCATCCGCACTTTAATATTAATACTACAAATGGAATAGTAACTTTGAATGAAGCACGACTCACGAGAGATCTGCCAGGTTCGTAGCAAGTGGCAGTCTATTGCCTCTGCCTACCCAAATGGGAAATATGCGTGAAATTATGTATGTACATATGTATAACTTTGGTTATTTCACAGCTTTGCACCTTTCTTTGTTAGCATCTTGAGGAAACAAACTGACAATCATTAGTTTACTTCGCATTATAACATAATTATCTGTTATTATTTTGCTTAACCTCAAAAAAAGAAAAGTCATAGAAGATAACCTACCATTTAGTCCTGTCAGAGGCTGTATTTTAGTCGTGGCTTCTTTACATATGCACTAAACACGTTATAAAATGCCTTAGTTGCCAGGACTAATTTTAATTTGACAGGACTATCTCTCGTCTCTATTCTTTTCTACGAGAAAGAAAATGACAGGAGTAAACTAAAATAAGTTTAGTAGCTGTAAAGCAGAATCGAACGCATTACCTCCCAAACCGCGGCGGGTTCGCATGGGAGTTATAACTCAGCAGGTTACGGGTTAATGATGAATAGCTATCATAAGGTATCACTTCTAGAAGTAAAAATGGCTTAGTTTAAACGTGGCACTGAAAACCCCTACAAGTGCAAACGGACCTTAAGACCCTTCAGAGATAAGATAAGAGTATAGTGATAAGAGTAGAGTGGCCTCGCTCGCACTGATATCAAATTATAATTAAGTCCGATTGACGCTTCGGAATCTTGCATGTTTTGAGGCTAGCGCCTGCCCATTCGCTAAGATGGTATTGACTCTGCCTTCTGAGTCGGAGGTCATGGGCTGGATCTCCCTTTTGTGTACATGCACATTTTTGATGGTCATCTTTGGGTGTTTTTATAAATGTATTTGTTCACGTTTTTCAATAGTTGTTTGAGAACTATGATAAAACTCAAGGATGTACGCTTCAGTTTTATTTGCACAATTCCTTGTATCTTGGCAGATACTTCAAGAAATTTTACTTTGACTCAGTGGATATTTATTGGACTAAGGACCGATGCAATCTCAGTCAAGAACTGCAGAACACTGGATTTTTAATTTAATACTTACTTAGGTGGCTATAAGACAGTCTTTAATCGCGATGGCTTCACGTGTTTGCTGAAACTTCCTAGTGGGAAAGACCCATGGTTTATTATAATATTACGTTTTGTTATCTCGTTGCCAGGAAATTCATCTAATCGCTTGTTACATATTTTTATGATACATCATATAACTGACGGATTAAACCCGTACGACTGTTGACTTGCTGCATATTGACTGTGATTTAGAACAGTTTGCCGCTCTGAACTTCGGTTATAGGCATGTATTCACAATAGAAATCTTAGAGAGCGTGACACACACTTACCGAAAGCCAAACAAACGACAGAGATGACTATATTCGCGCGTCACCGTCTCACAGGTGTCGCACCCTGCCATACCGCCATTAGGACCTTTTGATTGGTTGGTGGTCATTGCAATGCCGCTCGTGCTTTGTTCAGATCGGTAAACATAGCTAGTGCGTATTATTATTGCTTCATTAAGAAAACGAGCACATGATAGTTAGGTATTTTGACAGCCAGTTCACGACCTCTGTCCCTCATTATCTTGGCATCTAAGAAATTCATCCTTGAGATAGATTCATCTCAATATCAACCGAAACAATGAATAGTATTTTGAAGTGTGCACTCGTATACGTAATTCATGAAATAGCTGCGCTTGAGGTTAAGCTGGCATTCGCCCAGTTCCTGAAATAAGATGTCGATCTTGACCCAAGTTGAGGCATTTTAAAAGCTGTAGTTTGACGTTACTCACACGCTATCTGATACTAATATTATAGGTAAAGTTTTTGTATATTTGTAGGAGGAAATCTCTAGAACTACTGAGTCGATCAATAAAATTCTTTTACTGATAAAAAGCTAAGCTATTTTTGAGTGGCTGTGTATTATTGACGCTGGTGAAACGGCAGGTCGAAAAGTTTTCGAAAAAAGCTGAAGTATCATTTGCTTTTATTTTCTCTTTGAATCTACAATGTTTACAACAACTTTCCGAACAGATTACTCTTGTTAAAGAACAAAGTCTGCAACAATGCAACCCCATTTAAGAAGTGCACCAAACGCATTCTCGATATTCAAAAATCCTTTCAAGTGAACGAACACGGAATGACTGTATAAAATTTTCTTTCGTAACGCCCATTGTGAGCGAATGACGACGGCAAATTAAAACATTCTCGGATAATAACTATCGAGGCCTAAGTGATCTCGGGGAAATGATTTAAAAATTCGAGGGGAGATCTATTTTCGCGGAGTGCGAAAACACCTTTTCAATCCTTCAATGGAGGAGCCGCGCCAACTAGCGGTGCCGGTTAATGGTGGTGGAGAACAGAAAAAACACGGAGATGGTCGCACAATGGTGCGCCGAGTGTTTGGGAAGAACAAGATTAATCGTCCGGAGACTCTGGACGGCATCTTCTCCAAAAATTAATCATTTTAACACGTCATTGTCGCTGGCTCGCTCCCACGCGTGGAGCCCCGCTAATTAAAATAGGATTAGGGCCCTCTTGACAGATTGCGTTTGGATTTTTCATTCGAAACGTTATCCGAAATTAAACTGATTCTTACAACTACCATTAAATTTGTCTTCCTGATTAATAGCTGCAAATGGGCAGTGGGAGAACTGGTGCTATCCGGGAAATAACCGAAAGAAGTATTACATAAAGCTTTCAGAAAGTGTGATGTAATCTCGACAGTCGTTTCCATAAACTTAATGGCGAAGTATCACAGAACTTACATATCGTTGTTATAACAACCTAACTTGGCATATTTGTTACAGCCTCAGTCAGCATATTCGCGTCGAATGACCGCCAATTTATGTGAAAACTTCACCGGTTGAGTATGACCTATCTATAGCAATAAAACTTTGCACTCGTCAAGGAGTTTTCGCTATCTGTTTCGTGGAGAATATCTTAAGTAAATATGCCAGGTAAAACTTTTCGCACCAAAGTTTTTGGAGAGCGCAATGTGTCAATTCTGCGATTGAAATATCGCCACGGGGTTGCGTTACCACAGCGGCGCCGACGTGATGCATCGACTGAACTCAACTTCAAATTTAGAATAGCTCTCGTATTTCAGCCAGCAAAAATGCAAAGAGATATTGTTACCGTTATTTTCAAACCACCTTGAGTGGTAGCGACAGATAATCTGATTTCGATCTATTGATAACAGGTCATTCGCCATGTGCACCTTCATTTATCAACCGACTTCAAGAAAGGAGGTCATCAATTCGACTATGTTTTTTTTCTTGTTACCTCAGAACTTTCGACTGGGTGAACCGATTTTGATGATTCTTTTTTTATTTGAAAGCTGTGCTTCTAGTTCTTAAAATGGCATCCATGAGAAAACCATAAGTCTTAAATTTGCATTAAGTACGTGCGCGACAAATTGACAAGTAACTCAATATCACGCCGACCGATTTCGATGATTATTTTTTTAGTTGACTTCAAAAAAGGAAGAGGTTCTCATTTCAACTGTTTTTTTTTGTATTATTCGTTGAAGTCGGTTTTTTACTCTTTAGAGTTTTATGTTATTAATTCTCTCGCAGCGGCACCGACTACGCACAAAATAGTGTAATGAATGCGGGCGATACATCTCGGCAGAAATCCGTAGGTAGTCGTGCCTTACACAGCGCTTGGAGGATGAGTAGAGTACTCCACTTAGCGAATTGCGCTAGGTGAATTGCCATAATTATCATACCGTTCCACCTCCACGTTCTACTTATTGAAGAGAAAGATAGGTTTTTGAATTTACACGAATTCACGAAAAATGTGTGGAGGGCATTTGACAATTATGTCTAAGTGACTGTTTTATTGTAAACTGGCGACGATGGTTTTTAAAAATAAAATATATCTTCTAAACCCACTTATTTATTTATTTGTAGGTATTAGCATAGCCACATTGTATTAAAGGTAAATAACCCCGTAGGGGGTAAATAGAGAGAGAGCTAACCATTAATAGGTATATCGAAATGGAAAATATTAGAAAATTATTTTTAAAATCTTTACAGATGTTTAGTAGTTATTCAAAACAAACTTTTGGACAGAAATTCTAAAAACTTCTTTTTTATTATTGGGCATCGTC
Organism: Ethmia dodecea; assembly: GCA_963855545.1. NCBI lineage: Eukaryota > Metazoa > Arthropoda > Insecta > Lepidoptera > Depressariidae > Ethmia > Ethmia dodecea. The sequence continues at coordinate 1,889,403 of OY979444.1, forward strand.
ACAGTTTTCACTAAAATTAAACATTTATTTTGGAAAATGAATTTATTAATTTAAACGAAGATGTGCAATTTTGCTCCATTTGTGCTTATTTACAGAAAAAATAATATACTAACATTTTTTATTTTATAAAAACGTCGCAAATAGGTATCGTACTTTGTGTCATTTCGTAGAAACACAAATGCTATAAATAATAGTCAGATCCCTATTCATTTCCTGGTAAATTCCACCCCTTTCCTCCACAAAATCAAGCCCCTACAAATGTTCTGGTACTTGGTTAGATTTTCTTTCATTAACCTCGAATTAGGTCGAAGCCTGTCGTATTCAAAGGACTCGGTTGTATTATATATGGCCGATAAATAGGCGGAAAACCTTACTCGGAATATTTCCGGGGCACGATGCCTCTTTCCAACTGGAGCGATTGTATTCAAGCTTTACGCGAGTATTGTGGAGCAGCATAAACATTCAGACTATTCTTTGGGAAAGGTAATAAAACATCGAACAACTTTGTTTTATTTTCAACGGCATTAAATTTTCCGACTAATCGGATTACTAGAATGAAACACGAGGCCGGTGGATGTGATACAGTGAAATCGAACGCGGCGAAAACTTAATAACTTTTAACCCATTGGCACGTGCGATGTACGAGCAGCGTCGTTAGGTAGGCGTCCGCGCGGCGCGTCGCAGGTACGTCGCCGGCGCCACATGGGCTTCGCCAGATTAATGGATCATTGCCCCCTCCCACCCCCGGCCCGCAGATGCGAAACTACTGTTCGGCGACATCGCTCCTTCCTCCGCCGAGATATACGACCTACGCTCACCCACTTAACCAGTGACACTGTTCCATTGGGCGTCAGCGCTCGGCACACGCATTCCTACCAATTGATAATAAAGCTGACCCACTGAATCCCGATCATAACCCGCTTCGACCTCAACAAGTTACATTTATGCTCGATAAAACACTCGGAGCGGCTCGTAAATCACGGAGACATCGAAAGTTAGCCGCCGAGCACTTAAAGTTTAACGGACAATAATAACTGGCGATGAAAAAAGGAGATACGGCCTCGGCTGGAATATTTGGGGATAAAAAGTAATGTGGTGGCTGAAAGGGCTAAGTTGGTGAGTGGGTAAGTTTTGAGGGATGTTGTAATGAGGCGCGCGGGACAATCGATAAATTTGAATGTTCTTCGGCGCCGCTGAGCGACTTGCAACTTTTTTCGGCAGGGGGGAGCGGCGCCGAAGCGACGCCACGCGGGTTAGGCCGCGGCTGCACCGAGGGCGCGATGCGGTGCGAGAGATACCGCGAACTTTCGCGACGCGACGACGGCGATTCTAGCTTTTGCGAGTTCTTTTTCTTACGGTATTGTAGCGACGCGAATGTCAGAGGGTAAGGTATTTGTTTGATAACCCCATAGTTTGACAATTGACATTGTTTTGGAAAAATATGTAGGTAATAATAATTATAATAATTGAAGAGATAATATTTCTTAAAATACAAAATTCAAATTATAAAATATTTCTTAAAAAGAAATACAAAATTATTAACCCCATACAAGTTTATGCTATATGTAGTAGATTCACTCATTTTACACAACAAGGCAAATCGGTCTATTTACGTGATTAGTGTGTGACTGAATATTCCTAGATTTTATTTGCAGACATGAAGAATTAAAATCTATTTTGATTGTTACTATACATACAGTCGATAAAAAATTCGCTTCGCGTCGCAAGACGTAGGTAGTGTAAACCAAACTTTATTAGGGCTGCCAAATTCTAATCTATTCTCAAATAGATTTTATCTTTTACAAGTTTATAGTAGTACATAATGTAATGATTACGTACGCAATTAGTCGAGGAGATAAGAACTAAGTATTATATAAGTCCAAGTACGCCGTGTCATTAAAATTTGGTATGCGTTCAATTCGTACAGTAAAGTCATAAATAATACTAACATTGATTTATTTACAGTATTGGGCATTGACTAATACGTACAATTAAAAGCAACAATTTTAATACAAAAACATCGATTTAATTCCATGGATACTTCGTTAATAAAAATTTAATTTGCAATTCTGAACATACGTATAATTCGCACGTTAAATGTTTAAGCAAGTCACGTTTTCCTAACATAATGTAAGTGTCCTAGTTTCTTGTGTAGGTTTTTACAAAAGCAATAATGAAAAAAACAATAATAAACTATGGGACACAATTCTCAGCCATTTATTTAGTCCTCAACTCTGTATCGCCTGTACTATGGTTACGGCAATCAACGCCGAAAACTTCAATAAGTATTTTTTTATTGTAAGAAAAACATGGCAACCCTGACAGCAAGCAGGTAAGGTATAGGCGAGCACGGAAGTGATAATCTTAAAAGTTAGATTGACATAGTTCTGTCGTATAGAAGTAGGGGGAGCTACAATGTCAGACATGAATACTGCTACACTGATTTATTGGGCCTGGCACTCTTTCAACTAGTAATTGGGACAAAATACGTAAAGTGGAGTTGGGAAACTTTTACCGTAAAGATAGGTATGCGGACCGACGGACAGAGCATTTTTATAGGTACTGGTTTTTGCTTGTGATTTGTTCATGTTTTAGAGAAGAAAAAAAGCTAGCTCCTTGACAAATAATGGTCTCTACAGCGACTTCATTGATAGGCAGATTTACTGACATTTCTATAAAGTCATACGTATTTACAGCTCACGCTTTGTTCCCACAGGGGTAGGCAGAGACGATGGATCGCCACTTTGCTCGATCTCTGTATACTTCTTTCGCTTCCTTCATGCACGCTCTTTTATTCTTCGCACTCCTGACCCCAGTTTTTTGAAGGAAGTCACTAATTTGACCCGTGAGCGTCCTTCTGGGGCGTCCTCTTTCCTTACATCCTTAAACATTCGCACCATAAATCTCTTTTGTTACTCTTCTTTCATCCATACGTTCTAAATGACCAAACCATATCTAACGACCTCTTCTATAAAACAAGGTCTGTCTATTCGTAAATCGTTGAGCAAATTTGAGGAATCTATGGAAGACATTTAGACACAGACGAAGCAGCTTTCCACAGCTTAGCAAGCAACTAGAAAAATCTTAGGAATTCGTATTCAAAGGGTAAAGCGTGTGGCACAAAAGTAACTGAACTTACAACATACGACGGCAGTTCACTCACGGTGTCTTTATGTAGCTCTTTTAGTTTTAAGTCCTAGTTCAATGCTTAACGTATTCTTAAGGTTATACTTTACTAGCTTTTACCCGCGGCTTCGCTCTGGCACTTTTATTTCACCATACCTAGCGGTTTAGGCTAGGTGCGTTGATATATCACTAATCAGTCAGTCAGTTTATCATTTTATATATATATAGATATTTAGCAGTATAGGTATCACTAACGCATTAAATAGCGTGAATAAATCCCTACACTCCAGAAACGGTTTTGAGGAATGTGGGCTCACCACCTGACAAGTTTAGGGTACAAAAATATACTGGAGGAGAGTTGGTATTTCCAGGAATTGCAGGCAGTATGATTTTAATGAGATTAATTCTAAAATGAAATCCTTTAAAGCACTATTGGCCTACTGTATTGCAAGTTTTATGTCTTAAGCGAACTTCTGCTAATTTTAATTATGATCCCTTTGCTCATTAAACTAACAAACGGACAGAGAACAGTTACTTTTGTATAAGTAGTTTGACTTTCGAAATCTTAAACGTTATCAGTTGACATTTACGTCCATCGCTGTACGTCAAACGAAACCGATTACGATTCAAATCGTGCAAAAGCTTCTTAATATCGAATCCTGTTAAGGAGAATGTAGTTAATTTCCAGATATTACGTCACTGAAGGTGAAACAAGGGTAAAGTTTCCTATCTAGAATGGTCGGGCAAACTTACCACTCACGATAAATTAGAACTTCCCTACAAAGGAGAATGGATTAAAACTAGTTCGCAGAGTGCGGCCCTGGGGCGAAGAAACTTTCAATTTTTATGACAAATTCAATTATGCGAGATTTATGCGTCTCTATCTCACTAAATCCGCTTCTTATTGGAGCGAGGGAGACGGCGCGATCACGAACTTCTGAATGTAATTTGTGAATGCATTTGTATAGCAACTAAAGTGACATTAACGTCAGTGTTGAAGTCGTTAGTTATAGATTAGTGACATTCACAGGGGGTTGCCGGTTTTGGTGGAAGAGACATTGTCGTCGTGTCTATAAAGACTTTTTCAAAAACTGTTTATTTTTATTCCCGAGGGGGGTTGCCTAGGTATTTCATTCCTAATTTTTTTAAAGTATATTTTTCGGACCTCTCAGCGTGACAGGTGGTGGTCTCATCGTCGGAGCAGGATGTTGTCCTAGGACCTGCGGGTCTTTTTACGTCATCTTCCTTCACCGTCGAGTACACGAAACAAACAATGTCAATATTCGATTGGCATAAACTGTATAAAAGTAAATACTCCTAAAAGTATATCACTGCAACCTAGGTAATATAATAAGAAATTCCCAAATTTCTCAATACTAGTAGAGCTTGTATTATTTCATAATATTTTTACAACAGAATGTTGCTACACTACATACAAACATAAACATCTTTAGAGATGTAGACCCCATTATAGGCAAACACAGTATGCACATATATCTTGCAATTATTTTTAAGATTTCTTATCACTACATAGAATAAAACAAAGTCGCTTCCCGCTGTCTGCCTGTCCCTATGTGTGCATAAATCTTTAAAACTACGCAACGGATTTTAATGCTTTTTTTTTAATAAATAGAATGATTCAAGAGGAAAGTTTCAGTATCGAAGCTAGTTATGAATGAATCGGAATACGATATCAACTACATGTGCTAAACTACTGATAAACACATTTATAGAACATGTAACAGAATAAGCGCAATACCTGAAATTAGTTTGTTCAGTATCGACTACTTATTCGATTTGAGCTATTTTTATTGTGTTAAATTTTTCCCAAAAATAAATTAGCGTAGCTGAATTTAGTGCTTTCTATGGATATCGTGCTATTATTAATCGATATTTAAGACAATTCATTAGACACAACTAAAATTCGATTGCATCATATTTTTTTATATTAATTTACTAATTGGGGTGTATGAGGAATTGCGCTTATTCTGTTACGCGTTGTGTATGTATATTAATGTGTGTGTATGTGTTGTGTATGTATGTATATAAACACTCAAAAACAAAACCTTACACACAAATATTGTCCCAGGTCGGAAATCGAACCCGCAACCTCCGACTCAGCGACTTCCAACTGAGCCAAAAGGCCCGATTGCCACTTGTGCAAGCCAAGTGCGTTTAAACTGAGTTGAGGACCCGCTGACCGCGACGTCGCGTCACGACAGATCCCATTACCGATAGTGATCTAGCGACATCGTGGACAATAAAATCGTGCCATCATATCTGAAAGTTTGCCCCATAATGAAGCGTATGGGACGAATGGTTTACGACAGTCGCCGGGGAATCTTTATTGGGAGCGGACCAATTTAGATAAAAGGAAAGAGCTTTCGCCCTGGAACACCAGAGATAACAGTCTTAACTATCGCAAGTTAGCGGTAGTTAATCCGGACGGTTGGTAGATAAATCAACAGTCGAAAGCGATAAATTCGGCCTCACGGTAATAGGTGAAAACTATTAGGTCCAAAAGTAATTTGCGCGCCGAAAAAATATGAAGGCCGGAGTGTGACGCCCGCTTTATGGCGCCGGAGTGCGGCTACCAAAATACTCCATTTTTGTAAATTCACGCTTTAAAAGTATTAAAACTATATATCTACGAGTAAATGAATTTGATGTGAAGAAGGATTGTCCCTAGCTCTTATTTACTCGTGGTTTATGGTATGGCAAACATACATGAGTTCGATTGATTAATGCTAACACATCATTTGACAACGTTGCTTTCTTATTTCGGCTTTTTCACGTCCGGACGGAAATATTAATATCTGACCACTGCGGCGGTTCACTTTTTTCCGGAAGCTGTAATAACCTTGTAAAGTGTTAATATAAAAAAAATTGGGGATTCAAAAACATTAAGTAAAAATTTTCGATTTTATTAGAAATACAAATGTATTTTTTTAATAAACACTATAAACATTTTTGCATGCTGATTTAAATTGGCTGGGTACAGGAGACTTTTTAAAATTATAACAAAAAAACAGGAATTAAAAAAAACTGTATGTTCCATTTTAATATTTCGCAGAGTTCAAAAGATAAACCCGAAGCGAACGGAAGGCGGGCCTTACGTTTTAAATATACTAGAATTCTGTCAAACCCATATAATATAATAAAAAATGCATTGCCTAAAGTAGAGATCATTCTCTCTAGTGACTAATTCTCGAGAATATAAATGAAACAGAATAATTTTCGTGGAAATTTCCGCTCCAACAACCAAAAAAAGATGACCCGTATAGACGCTTTGATAGCTTGATACTGGTTAGTTTTCCTAGTAAGGGTAGGGTTATAGCTACATTGGTCGACGGGCTGGTACAAAACTCCGTCGGTGACGCCGAAAAGAAGCGGTTGCTTCATACCGCGAAAACTTCAAACTGACTAACTTAAAACGTTTTCTGGGATATATAGAAAATAATAAAATACTGGTTTGTTATATAAAGTGGTGATTTAAGGTTTCATTGAGTATTATTAATATATTTCTTTAGTAAGTAGTAAAAAAGTTACTTACTGAAACATTATTATCAAATAAGTTTCATTTTCTAATGCTTTTGCAGTTATTAACCAGATTTCGTAGGAATTTTCCGCGAAAACTTCTAAACACGTTTTTCAGGGGTGGTACCTACAGGGAACATAAAATAAAAAAGGCTAGTTGGTTGGTTATATAAAAGAGAAGTAATAGAAATGAAATGAGATGTAAGTAATGAATGAGTCATACTTACTCGTATTTAGTTGTGCGAGACTTGAAGAAAGAAGCTTTTTGCTTTAAGATTTTAGAGCTAATGCAAGCATCGACGATTAGGGGAGCGTACTAATATCATAAGTGCGAAATTATGTTTTTTTGCATATTGGTAGTTGGAGAACAGATACATAACTTAGGAAACCTTTAAAAATAGTATTCTGATAAATCTGAATACGGTAGAGCTATTTAGATTTCTTCTTATACACACTTCCACATGAATATTATAAGAGGAAAGATTTGTATTTTTGTATGTTTATAACGAATCAACTCAAAAACTACTGCATCGATTTTAAAAATTCTTGTACCAATAGAAAGCTTACTTTTTTCGGAGTAAATGGATTATAGTTTTCGTATAATCGCGCGCAACAGCTAGTCTATAAATATGCCTTAATACTAAAAAGTTAGTAGATTTATTCCATAACGCGAAGTATATATTTTTTTAAAGTGTTTTTCGGAACTGAACGTGGCAGGTAGAAAGCCCATTCCCGATCCAGTGTGCTGTACACATGCCTCAAAAAAATTCTGAGGATCGCGGGTGTCTTCACAATGTTGTCCTTTACCGTCGTACTAGTGATAAATATGTACGGTATTTTTGTTCACAAGTAAGTAAAATAAATGTACCTCCACTTTGACGGGCCTTCTGAGCTGGAGGTCGCGGGTTTGATCCCCTCTCGGGGCCAACATTTGTGTGCATGAACATGTCTGTTGGCTTCGTGTCTGGTCGTTTAATATTTTTCAACACACTTGCTCATAAAGTGGCTCTAATTTCACTGCAATTAGGCACATAATGACACCTATAATCAAACTGAGACTTTTTGTTTGCTATTATTCACTAGTGAGTTATAGATTTTTTTTTTCAATTTTGTTGCTAGAGTTGCTTTGTTCTTAAAAAAGTTTCGATACAAAAAAGATCGTATTCAATCGTACTAATAAATTAATACACAAATATGGCTTGCTCATTTCATGCAACTTCGTATTTAAATAGATCATTTCAACTTGTACGTGTTTAATAAACAAAACTTTCACTCAAATATAACTTTGGTTTTCTCTGTAAAAACTTTAAATACCCCATTTTGTACGTGGCTAAAACGCTATCCACGACAAACCAAAGAAAAAGAAACCTAATTTTTTTAGTCCATGGCCGATCGCCATTGTAAGATGCGAGCGCATAGGAAAACGAGGCTGTATGGGCCTAGATCCTTTTGCCTTTTCCAAATTATATAAATAAAAAATTGGAAAACCAATTAATTTTCCCCGCCATTGCGAATGATTATTTTAAAATGATTTTTTAGTATTATTTATTCACAAGTGTGTTGAAAAACGTCGTATGATACACGTGTGTATTGATGATTACCGTCCTCGGCTCTCTTATGACCCTCGCCTACGGCTCGGGTCTCAATGGCGCCTCAGCGGTAATCACCAACTTTACTCACTTGTACCATAATGTACTATATCACTACATAGTATAAAACAAAGTCGCTTACTCTGTCCCTATATCCCTGTATGCTTAAATCTTTAAAACTACGCAACGGATTTTGAGACGGTTTTTTTTATTAGATAGAGTGATTCAAGAGGAAGGTTTTAGTATTAGCATTGCACCCGTGCGAAGCCGGGGCGGGTCGCTAGTTTAACTATGTTTAGAAGCCATAGTACAGGCCCTGCCTAGTTTGGGACTAAATAACCGAGTGTTAATTGTGTCCCAGAATTTATTCTTATTTATTTATAGTTTTCCAGATCATTCTGAAATGAGCTAGGGGGCAGTTGCCCCATTTGCCCCACCTAGGTACTGGCGGAGTTGCGAGAATTTCGACAGTTCGCCGTCTAATGTTACAAAAAGCTGACATATTAGATCGATGGGTGGAGCACCCAAGACGTAAAGTATCGATGTTTGATGTATGACTTGTCACAATTGTTTTAGGGGATTAATGTAATTGTTTGCTCGGTAACCTTCGAAGCTTCTATAGGAGCGATGAACCTTATACAACGCGTCACAGAATAAACTTCCTCATACACCTGAATTAGTAAACTAATATAAAAAAATATGATGCATTCCTACTTTAGTTTTGTTTTACCAACTGTCTTAGATGTAGAGCAATAATAGTACAGTTTTAGGTAGTCCTTAATTGAGTTATGAAACACAACACATGAAAAATAACTGAAATCGATACTGAACAAACTAATTTTGTTACATATTGTGTAGAGTATATGTCGCAGTGCAATTGTAAAATCTGTGATATTATAATTTCAGTTGTGGTATTACAACTGCACGGAGTTTTGTAAATCAACAATTTTATACACGGAACACTCTTAGTAACCTTATAACACCCATAATATTAAGCAGATTCAGTGACATTGTAATTACCGTAGCTACGAGTATATTTTGGATCTGGTGGGAAGCTTCAGTCCGTGTTGATTGGTCAGTTCACATGAAATACCTACAATTTGACTGAATTGTCTCGTGATCTCCATTTCGTACAAAATGTAAACTCCGATTAACAAATGATTAACAAACTCCGTGCAATTTTAATAGCACTAGTAAAATTGTAAAATTGGCCGAAAATCAGTGAGGCTCGGGTTCGAATCCTGGCATGTACCAATGTTTTCAAAAACTTACGTACATATTATCACTAGCTCGACGGTGAAGGAAAACATCGTGAGGAAACCCGCAGGTCTCAGAATTAATTCTGAGACATGTGAAAATAGACCCGGTCCGGCGATGAGCTCACCACCTATCACGTTTAGGGGTCCAATATATCTCGTGAAATGTGGGTATATCCAGTAATGGAATATCTCTACCTACCCCCTCGGGGATGAAAGGCGTGAGATTATATTATTATATTATTATTATTAAAATTGTAACATCACGTCTTTTACAATGATCCGATTTCGACTTCCTTTTTGAACCGACTTCAAAAAAGAAGGAGGGTTCTCAATTCGACCGTATTTTTTGGGTGTTCGCGGATAACTTCGTCGTATAGGAACCGATTTTGATTATTCTTTTTTTGTTGGAAAGAAAATACCCCAAGGGTGGTGCCATGATAAGGAGACCAGGATCTGATGATGGCATCCTAGAGAAATCGAGGGGAACCTTCGAAAATCGTAGTGGCGATTAGTGCTTTTTTACCTGGCTGCGCCAGAAGGAGGGTTATGTTTTTAGAGAGTATGTATGTATGTGTGTATTTATGTATAATTGTTTGGCACGCTCTGCAGCCTGAACGGCTCGATGAATTTTAGCTTGAGAGGTTTCGTTAGATTCGTATTTACAGTGAGAGTGACACTGGGTACCTATATAAAATTTAGAAAAAAAAAAGTTGTGAAAAAGAAAAATAAGAAAATCGAAGAAATATGTTAAGTGGGGTATCGTTGAATAGGTATTTGAAAATCATGTTTAGGTTTCTTCTAAATTTTTTGATTTCGAATAATTATTTAGGACTTATAACGGTTTAAAGCTGGTTACTAACAAAAAAGTATGAAATAAAAAAGGTATATATAATTAAAAAAATCTAAAACCCGACTGCCTAAAAAGTTGTAAACAAGACCTATTAGTGAAGTAGGAAGTAAAGACCTTACAACAATCTCATGCAGTCGGCGGCAATATGTCTTTGTTGTTGAATTGAGAATTGTTAAAAATCATTTATTTTGTGTACTTATACGCCCTTAGTAGTCACTGCGAACTCTTAACACTTAACAGCGAGTACACTATTAAACAAATCACTCATTAATGCGCTTCTAAAAAAAGTGAAGAAACTCTATTCCGGAAAACTCGAAGTGGACTTAGCCGAATCGGCGTCGCCTTTCTTGGCTTGTTATCTCATATCCTAAAAGTTTAAAACGTTGGGCCATCGAATCGGGAACTTATTAACTCGATGCGATCGCCGCGTAGAAACTGCTCACGGTAAAATGTTACAGCAACGGGAAACTCCCGACAAACTGGGAAGTTTAAAACTGAACGCTAAGTGCGATCGTACTTAGCAACATTCCGCCTGAAGTCGGATTACACAGAAATAAAAGATTGGTAGTGTATTTGTAGTGGTAGTAGTAGGTAGTGCATTTTTAACAGATTTAAAAAAAAGGAGAAGGTTATCAATTCGTTGCGTATGGTTGTTTGTTACCTCAGAACATTCGACTGGGTGAACCGATTTTAATGATTCTTTTGTACTTGAAAGCTGGTGCTTCCTGTGTGGTCCCATGTTTTTACTGTTTCAGATGTGACTTTTACCGATACAAAAATTCATAAATTTTGACAATGAACAACATTATAGGAATATATAAAAATAGTAAATTTCCAAGTTGTTGCAGGAACTGACTAATATTTCAAATTGTGTAAATTGTATTTTGAAATTACATTTATAAATTTTCGGCATAATATTATGTAAAACGAAGAACCTGTAGGGACAGTCAAGAGCACGTGGAGCTTGAAGTATTGGACATTTTAACGTTCTTATTACAATCGCCTTAGCAAGTGTAAAGCTTCATGTGCTCTTGACTATACCTATCTTTTTAAAAAATCTTGCGGACCCCTTAATGAAGGTCGATATCTAGGTTTAATGAAGTGAAGAAGAATTCTAATTGTAATTCTTATTTATCATCATTTGATTGTTTTATTTGTACCACGCACGTGAAGCTTGATACATTGAACGTTGTAACGTTCTTATTACAATCGCCTTAGAGGTCAGACTCGCACTACAAGTGTAAAGCTTCATTTCGACGGCCCTGTTGGCTCAGTTGGTAGTGCCTTCTGAGACGGAGGTCCCGGGTTCGATCCCCGCTCGGGGCCAACATTTGTGTTCATGCACACATGTCTGTTGGCTTCGTGTCTGGTCGTTTAATATTTATTCAAGTATGTTTATCAGTTGTTTAGAACCCATAGTACAGGCCCTGCCTAGATTGGGACTAAATAACCGTGGATGAAATGCGTCCCACAATTTATTTATTATCATGTGCTCTTGGCTGTACGTACATGTTACCGATGACACTTCGTAGTTTCTGAAACACTCTTTGAACTCACTGAACTCATAAGACGTTATACTTTCTCTCTTTTGCCCGATATCACATGCAACTTTATAGTCACAGCTTTATTGACAATCCTCTACGTTACAGAGCTCGAATAAAAGTTGGCAATCAGAGCTCCAGCCCGATCAGTGATACCTGATCTGATGACACAGACAACTTAACAGCAAGACGTCGCAATTATCAAATTTTGTATGAAAATTAAATTGGAGATTACTTGCCTCACGAGAATAGTCAAACGGTTGCAGAGGTATAGCATAGAATGAAAGAAAATAATGAGCGAATGTGATGTTGTGTAAATTATTTTCTTAGTTACCATTGTTACCACCTCAGTGCCAACATATTATGGAATAGCGCCTTTGATAGTATAAAATCTAGAATAACTGCCTACTAAGTAATTGGTAATTGTATATTTTATGTGGCGGAATTTGACGGCCTTAAGTCCCTTATTTTTAAACTGAAGGTCAACGGATATCCAAGATCAACATATTTTCAAACACGCATGCCTTTTGATTCTATCTCTCGGTGCTTTAAGTATGTTTCTTGATTTAATAGGTAGCACAATTTGGAACTAAATAACCATCTAAACTGTGTCTCATAATTTATTTACTAATGCCTTATGTGTCTCTAGAGCTTAAGCTTCGCGGACGGCTGTCATCTTATGCAGCGTCTATGGTTTTGTTGTCTGTGCCTGATCATAACAAGGTGGAACTTCGCAAAATATGGCGAATCGTTTTATTGTACTCGCGATAACTGCAAACAGTTTTATTCTTACTTTTATTAACGTGGAATCGTATAATATTATCAACTGAAATTTTTGAAAGTTGAAATGAAAGAACGAAATTGATTTGAACTGTTTTATTGGCATGGATTATACTATTTGCTTCGTTCCAATAAAGGATATATTTTACAGCTCAATTCTTTACAGGTTTCCAAAGTTTTACGTCATTCTAACAAATATTAAAAATGCGAAAGCATGTTTGTTTGTCGTTCCGCGAGACATTGGAGGAATGGATAGATTTTTTGTACAGGGTTATAGTTGAAGACCATTTATTGACACGGAAATTTTCTTACACCAGAATATCACCGATCCTGAAGAAATTTGTCAGGAAAATTACTTACATCTAAGAAGGACACTCGTAGCCGGCTTCGAAATGGGAAAAAAAAATGAAAAATGAAAAAAATGAAAAAATATTTATTAAACTATAAATTTGCTTAAGGTATACATTTTTAAGGCATCCTTTTAAGTATTATAATACTTGTGTCAGGATACCTTACTCTTCCATAGCACTACAATACTATTATAAAAGCCAATAATGTTGTTAACTACTAACATTTTGTTCTATATATTTATATTACTTAAGAAACACAAACTGATACAGAAATAATTTTGCAACTCGACGGTTGAAAGGCTATTTGATCTAAGCGACATTTTGTAAAACTGCTTGTAAACATTTTGTAAAATTTGCTTGTAAGGACGGTTCAAAGTTTTTTTTTTTGAAAAAAAAAATCATAAAAAAGCAACTATTTGATAGACTTTTATTTATTTAATACAGTATATCCCTAATTAAGTTAGGAAGTTTTTTAAGTTACTACTGTTGAAAATTGTGTATTATTTTAGAAAATTTATGTTGGTTAGCCCAAAATGCATCAAATTTAGTATTTTTTTGAGAAAGGCAAAATGGTTCAAATGCCTACCGTAAATAAAATGGCTGAAAGTATCAAGCATCGACCTAGAATAATATAATACGAGAGAAAATTAATCTAGTGCCAAGTCATCTGACAGAAGAATATGCCCAATGGGAAAAGAACAGTCTCATCTCGAAGCTGGCTACCAAATCTAGCTACGAAGTGGGACGAAGGGGCTATTTTCCAGGCTGGTGCAAATATAAATTACTACAGGATGTAATTTTTTCGTCACAATATACTGGTGATTTTTTTTACCGTCTGGAAAAAAATATGACGTATAAGGTATCTAGAGACGAAGTTATACACAAGATTAATTGTTAAATATAATCATGTTTAGTGCAATTTACAAAATCTAGAAAACTACGCACAGTACTACGCGCAGCTGGCGGTTGTAGGTAGATTGCGCATAAATGGAAGTTACGAGCCTGTTTCTTTTTAAAATACTAATTCAAATATCTCAGTGTGTATTATTGACTAAAATTGAATAATGTATGTAACATTGCCAAATGAATCTATTACACTTACCTATCACACCACATTTTTTTCCAGACGGTAAAAAAAGTCAACCTGTATAAAGTTAACTTTTAGGATGACCAGCGGGTAAAGAGCCCGTTTCTCATGATGATAATCAGTGAGGCTTGGGTTCAAATCCTTTCATGTACTTACCTACATACATATTCATCACTAGCTCGATGGTAAAGGAAAACATCGTGAGGAAACCCGCTGGTCAAAGAATTAATATGGCATGTGTAAGAGACCTCGTCCGGCGATGGACTCACCACCTATCGCGTTTAGAGGTCGAATATTCTCGTGTGGTGGTCTAAAAGTTGGTATTTCCAGAAATGGGATACCTCTATCTACCCCCTCGGGGATAATGTGTGAGATTATTTTATTTCTAACTTTTAGGAATTGCTTTTAGTACATCCAAGAATTTTGTGCCGATAATCTTCGAATAACTTTCTTAACCAATCTCCGTCTAGAATGCAAATGATGGTTAGACGTAATGACTGTAATTATGACCAATTCATCACTCATCAAGAAATAGCTCTCAGATCGCCTAAGCTTTCTTTCACTAAAATCTGTTCCGTAATACGATCATTTGCATACATTGTGATTAGATAACCTTTCATGCAGTAAAATATCGATCTTGTGGATGTGGCATGTTGGTGACTTTCTGCGAAACGCGAATGGTCAGATAAGCAGAATGTCAGAATTCCGACATTTTGAGAATCCGTCATTTTGCGTATCTGACATTTTGCGATGGTTCCGTCTAAGCTACATCGATTCACATTGCAAAATAAACTATAACATAGGCTATTTAATCTAAACTATTAATGGAGAAAAATACAATTCTTGGCGGAGCATTTGTGAGCTACCAAAAGCCACTGTGACAAATATTTAGCCACTTTTTAAGCGAAGAAACGCATCTATGTACCTTATTTTATTTAGGGTATATAAATTTTACATGACCATTAAATAATATTGACGTAAGAATAGTTAAATAATTATTTCCACGCGTTTATTTTCGTGGGGACCAGCGCAGGTATTCCATTTCTGAAAATAAGTGTAGCAGAATTTTCTTTACGCTACTGCAAAGAGACGGATTTTTTATGTAAATAAATATATTCATTCGAACATTATGATTTGCGGTGCGACCTGTAGGTACATCATTATTGGCCCGAGCAGACGTTGTTCCGCCACAGATAACAACATTATCTACTGGGTGCAATTGTATTTGTACGTAAGTTTTTGAAAAACTCATTGGTAATGCCAGGATTTGATCCCGAGCCTCACTGATTATCATCATGTGAAGCAGACTCTTTAACCGTAAGGCTATCACTGATATTATAATTGTATCTCAATAATTATGACTTATCCACGTTTCCCTGCGTTGGTGGCGCTAATGCAAATAAGCGCTGCATGTTGCATGAGCATGCATTAGTCGTTTTCACGTCGAATGTGGAAATTGTCCGCACTTACCTTTCAATACGAGCTTTTCGATGAATTGTTTAAATCTACTAGAAAACTACGTTATAACCATCGATAATGATAAATGCCTGCAGTGATCTAGGGTACAACACCCAATTGTTGACACCCTTAACACAACAGACAACAGCTTTATCCAAAATAGCTTTTACCCGCGGCTTCGCTCGCGCACTTTTATTTCACACACACTCATATTGAATTTTACAAAATCTTTTCTTAGTTGATACTACAGTGTATAAGCTATCTATGTGCAAAATTTCAAGTCTCTAGACCCAGCGGATTAGGCTGTGCGTTGATACATCACCAATCAAAAAATAAAAATAAAAAATAAAATATTATTATTTTGTTGATTTAAAAAATATGTTGGGGTGTCAATTATTTGGTAGGGGGAACTAGGGTGTCAATAATTGTGTGTTTTACCCTAATAGGGTATTCGATTGGAAAGTAACCTCTTTAAAAATATATACCACTACCTATTACAAAAAAAAAAGGTTAAAAGTATAAATGTATAAAAGGCAGGACATAGTACACACGCAACGTCCCATCTTCGCTGAATATTCAGTTAGATTTTAGTTGCTAAAAACGAAAAGTAAAATAAAATAATTACATGTATTAGAACTTTAACAATTAATATATTTAGTAAAATAAAAAATTATATTAATAAAAGCTTTAACAATATATTTTTATTTGTAAATAAGCATAAATTACAAAATCACAATAATTGTTTCACGAAAATCTCCTAACGTAAGGGTTCTACTACAAAGACGACAAACAATTAAATGTTTTATAAAATTTATTTTGGAGGTTCGTTTTGTTCGTACAAAGACTACAGAGCGACACCTCCCGCAATGAGTTATGCATCCGTAGAAAGTTAAAAAGTCGTAACTTAATTACAACAGCTTTTATGCGAAAAATAAGTTATTTTGACGAAGGCCTATGACAGCTGGGGTTAGTATTTTCAGACTTTAAGTTTTTTCGCCTGATGTATGTTTTTCGGATGTATGTTTATTCAGGTCTGTGCAAGCCTCAGCCTTAATCCTGGGACCTGCGGGTTTCCTCACGATGTTTTCCTTCACCGTCTAACTCATTTGCCAGGACTCAAACCCGAGCTTCAAGAATGAATAGCGGGCTCCTTAATCACTGAGCTATCACTGCTCTACTCGTGTATGTTTTTATGTGGTCATTTTTCGTTGGCCAAGCCTGTATCCTAAACGGTTTAAGAGATTTTGTAGAGAGCTGTGTCGTTTGGTTTGTCTTCTCTGAAATGTTTTAGGCTACATTTTTGCCCATCTGCAATAGAAAGGAGGTAATGTTTGTATTATTTTCAGTGCCTTTTACACGCAGTTTGGTTTTTGGTGTTTTAATTAGAGAGCTCTACTGATTTATCATCAGAAAAACATCGTGAGGCAACCCACGTGCCTCGAAATTAGATTTTGAGGCACGTGTAACGTCTACTAACCCGCATTACAGTAGAGAGCACATTGTATACATTGGTACTGTATTTTAAACCTAGTTTTTTAGTACTTAACTGAGTTTTGTTCTAACACTTCTGTTTGAAGTCAGTCCTCTTTATTCATTTAGTAAGTACTAGCGACCCGCCCCGGCTTCGCACGGGTGCAATGCTAACACTAAAACCTTCCTCTTGAATCACTCTATCTATTAAAAAAAACCGCATCAAAATCCGTTGCGTAGTTTTAAAGATTTAAGCATACAAAGGGACAGGGACATAAGTATGTCCTTAGTAGTAGTAGGGATATAGGGATATAGGGACAGAGAAAGCGACTTTGTTTTATACTATGTAGTGATAGTGATAGTGAAGTAACAACTCTTTATTAATTTCATTAAACACAATAAAAATATGCAATAAAGTGACACCATGTTTTAAAAAAGGAAATGAGCTGTCTTACTTATTGCTTTTGATTTCTTCGCGTAATAGATTAGATCTTTTTTAAATGCTCAAGCCTTTATTCACGAGGGTGCGGTAGAGGTATTCCACTACGGGAAATATGTACTCACTTTTGACTTACGTTTCACCCGCGTAGTTCCCGTTCCTGTGGGAATACGGCAATTAAAATATAGCCTACGTAACTCAGGGATATAGTAGCTTTGCGTTTGTAAGATTTTTAAAATAAGTCCAGTAGTTTTTAAGTTTATTCGTTACACACATACAATAATACAAATCTTTTCTCTACAATATTAGTGTAGATAAAATAGCGTGATGATAAATAATGCAACAAAATAAAGATGTTAGAAACGACACCTAAATCGCTGTCAAGATAAACCGCAGAGTGGATGGTGTGGAATTATAAACGGTAGCAGCTAGCAACGGCGGCGCCCGCGCCATGCCGGATACTTGGCGAACGGCCTTGACTGCGCGCGCGCTGCGTACGGTGTACAAAAAAATATTGCTCCGCGGCATTCCTAAACGCCATCAATCGACATCGCGCCCGTAGCGAAAAAGACCGGACAAGTGTGAGTGGGACTCGCGCACGGAGGGTTTCGTACATTTTGTAGTCGATCAGGCAATATTTTTTTAATATAATATCATGAGCCCGTGGAATTTGATTCGTGACCGTTATAATATGTACGCATTAAACTTTTTTTAAGGAATCGCAGAAAGTATTGACGATTCATGATTTTTGCTGATTAAAAAAAACTGTGATAGTAAGATACATCGTTGTATCTTAAATACTTTTTTACGGCAATTCTTACTTTTTAAACGACTTCAAAAAACGTGGTTCTCAACTCGACTGTATTTTTTTAGTATGATTCGTTGAAGTCTGTTTTTTACTCTTTATAGTTCTCGGTTACTTTTGTTGAATCCGAAATGTTTATTAACCTCTTAAGCCAATAAAATAAAACACAATTGATTTTTAATTGTTACGGTGTGCATTGGAACCGTAACAATTAAAAATCAATGGACGAACTAAATATTTCGAAGAAAATAAAATTGCTGCTCTAGCTACTTCACCACGTTTATGGCCCAAATAATAAACTTACAAAAATTTGGTATTTCCAGAAATGAAATACCTTTGGCGAACCCCTCGTAGAATGGACTTAGTTTTTTCTACTTCTTCGCAACACTAATATTACTGTTACCAATTTTGTATTATTTTCAGGTACCCACTCTTTGGGATACAATAAAACTGATTTTGTCACGTCATCATAAGGGTATTACTCCGTTTTATGTAACACCCTCTAAGTAGATACTCCACGTGTAAGCGGACGGGCAATCATAAAAACAATTGGTAATGCAATAGGTCCATTACATGAAGCTTTACACTTGTAGTGCGAGTCTGACCTCTAAAGCGATTGTAATAAGAACGTTACAAAGTAAAATAAGTCAAGCTCCACGTGCTGCACTGTATAAACTATAAAAGTAGTAGACATGTAGTTTTCCCAGGAAAAACTATTATTATCTGTGCAACTGCACGTATACTTATAACACTAGCGGTTTTGCCCGCCTTGACTGCGTTTTTTTACAATAAAAGTCCCCTCGTGCTCCCTTCAGTGTTGCCAACTGCTACCCTTACCTTGTAGCTAGACATCTTGCGAAAAGTAGCCAGATTGCCCGATTTGTTGACACAAAAAAGTAACTAGAAGTAGCTAAAACTTTAAAATAGGTAAAGTAAGTAGATTACGTGTATTTTTTCATAGATAAATCAATTTCCAACTTAAAACAGCGAGCAATAATTTTAAATTTATAAAATAAGACAAGGCAGAACGCAGAATAAGTTTTAAACGAAGAAATCTGTTTATCCCCTTAATTTATCCAGGTAAGTATTAGTAATAAAATAGATAAGCCAGCCACGTTTAGGTACAATTTAAGGGCTGATACCCTACTATAAAGTCTCGAATGTACTCAAATCTTGTAAGCGTAAAAGTAGCTAGAAAAAGTAGCTAAAAAATTTAGCTACAAGATTTTGTAATTTGTAGCTGCCTGACACCCAAAAATAGCTAGATCTAGCTACAAAGTAGCTAAGTTGGCAACACTGGCTCCCTTACGTCATTTAAGAACCCTTAGTGAAAAAAAATTATGCTTCTAGTCCCAGCCGTTTTGGCTGTGCGTTGATCGATCAGTCAGTCAGTCAGTCAGTCTGTCATAAGTAGTAGCACCCGCTAGTGTACGTGTACTATTCTACACTATATATATTATTTATATTATTATTATCAACAATAATAACATTATCAAGAGGAAAGATTTGTATTTTTGTATGTTTGCAACGAATAAACTCAAAAACTACTGGACCGGTTTTAGAAATTCTTTTACCAATGCAATGGAAAGCTACAATATCCCTGAGTAACATATGCTATATTTTGTTCCTGTATTTCTACGGGAACGAGAATTACTCCGGTGAAACCGCACAGATAAACTAATCTACATGTATACTAATATTATAAAGTGGAAAGATCTGTATTTTTGTATGTTTGTAAAAGGTTTGAAACGAATAAATTCAAAAACTACTGAACCGATTTCAAAATTCTTTCACCATTGGAATGCAACAATATTCCTGAGTAACATATTGTATATTTCATTCCCGTATTCCCACGGGAACGGGAATTACGCTGTTGAAACCGCGAGGCCGCTGTTAGTCTTATATATATAAAAATCAATGCCACTTTTCGTTGTTATAATAAAACACAACAACGGGCTAACCTAACCAAACCAAATTTTTAGGCTTTATTCGGCCTATTTAGCAGATGGTTTATGTGAAGTTTGAATTCGAAAATCTGTCGAGTGGTTCTTCCTTTATACGTTGCGAAGCACGTAGATTTTAAAAAACGCCGTATGTATTACGTAGATCATAGTGTTAATAACCTCAAGTTAATCAAGGTCGCCGAGGTGACTCTGGTGCGCAAACGCCGCGTGGTATCGTTGCATTGACAAGGTTAATAGATTATAAAAAAATCAATACTTTGCTGAGTTTAATCTAAAATAATTATTTTGGATGAGATTTATCTGGTCCTTTGTTATTGAGATAACTTCTTTAACAAAGAAAATGATTCCAGAAAATTCTTAAGCTAGGTAACTAATGTAAGTACTTACTGTACCTAACCTAATCATTAATCAATTTTGAGGCGCCAAACAATAAATGGACACAGTTCACTAAATTCCTTACATTTTGGCGCCGACTCATAACTACTTAGGTATACTTACCTACATTAGCTTAAGAACTTAGTTACTAACTCTCTTTTTTCGTCTTTCTTATACATCTCTCTAAAAATCAAAATCTTTATAAAACATCACATAACAAGGCAATTGATACAGCAGCCCAAAGACGTTTAAAGAAAAAGTTTCTCAAATGATTTTCTTTCAACCTCTTTGCCGCAGCCTTTGTCGAAACTTAATGTGACAGAAAACAGTCCAATAAACATTTTAGTGTCGTCACTACATCCCTGTAAAAGTTACAGCAGTTAAACGGATGAATATGTAAATACAGCCATAAGAGGAAGAGTGTGAAATCACCATAAATTTAAGGGGATGCCATAATGTGACGTAAACGCGTTCGAGTGACAAACGGCAGTGGATCTGGATCATTGTAAAAATCCTTAAGAACATCCGCGGATCACTTTTATAGCGCCATCTGTATAATGTGGTAGCTAATGTTGAAGCGACTTTCAGATTTTGACATATATTACAATAATTTAATCGACAGTTTTAAAACTATCTAGTAGGCTATTGCTACAGTTTCCTATGGTTGAGAATTGAAGTATTTAAAGTTCAATTAAAAAGTATAAAGTATAATAATAATAATATAATCTCACGCCTTTTATCTACGAGGGAGTAGACAGAGGTATCTAGAATACCTCTGCCATACTACTACTGCATATACCCACTTTTCACGAGAAAATTTGACCCCTAAGCGTGATAGATGGTGAGCCCATCGCCGGACCGGGTCTGTTTACACATGTCTCAGAATTAATACTGGGACCTACGGGTTTCCTCACGATGCTTTCCTTCACCGTCGAGCTAGTGATAAATATGTATGTAAGTTTTGAAAATCTCATTGGTACATGCCGGGATTCGAACCCGAGCGTCTCTGATTTTCATCATGTGAAGCAGGCTCTTTAACCGTAAGGCTATCACTGCTTTAAAAGTTTAAATTAAGTAACCCTTGTCAGATACCCTTGGGCTGTTTCAATCAGTTTGACTGAAAGGTGTCCACTAGCTTAACGCCATCTCCCATTTTCACCAGGCCATTATCAGTTGTAAACTGCTTGCCGGACTAATAATAATAATCTGCTGTGGGCTCGCATGGGAGATTGCACCCCATACTTCCTCAAGTATTTCCTTTCCTCACGAAAGACCCTCGGGTCAGTGGGCAGTCGGGTATACAAAAAATCTGATTATCCGAGATGTCACGATAAAGACTACCTTATAGGATAAAAAACGCCTCAAGGTTTGGTTCAAGAACAATTTTGATAGAGACAGATTAGCCGATCGCAAAAAACAACGTCTTCCTCAAATAACTCGTTTATTACATTATTACGTGATAAATTAGGTATGGTTTCCTTGAAGCCAATGAAAAGCTAGAACTACAGTGTTCCCTGTTGTATCTGTTTCATACGTTTACTAAGGTGAAGAAGAGAAAGACACTTTCGCCACAACACACTACTCAGGTAAAGTGTATTTCTCACCATACTAAATGTAGTTCTAACTGTATTTGTGGGATAAATCAGCAGTTGTGTGCGGTTTTCGGTTCTGTGGTATGCAAAAATCGACCGCAGGCAACAGGATAAAAATAATATTAGATTTTTTCCTGGTGCGTGGAGTTTTTGATTCCATAGTTCACAGAGGGTCGGGTTAAATTCTGGGGAGGAAATGCACCAATATGTTTTTTAAAACATACTTAGATATTTATCACTAGCTCGACGGTGAAGGGAAACATCGTGAGTTAACGCACAGTCCCGGAATTGATTCTAAGATGCACACCGATCCGGCGATATACTCGCCACTTCTCACGTTTTTAGGAGTCCAAAAATACATTGGAGAGAAGTGGGTATTTCCAAGAACGGGATACCAAAGTCAACGTCTAAATGTTTTATTCAAATTAGGGACTTATGAGTCCACTTATTGAAAGTCATTTCAATTCATTCGCTTCAGCATGTATGGTGGAGGAGAAGAATCGGGGCAAGAAACTCCTCCACAAATTATTCTCTAAAAAATTCTTAACACTACATTGAGTTACATATTTTGGTTATTTTTCACTGTCGTATTGAGCTGTGCTAGAGGAAATCTGTTCAAAGAATCATTGTCATTTATACGCCATTTTGTAAAGTACTTGTTTAACATAAGTTTTGAAGCTAGTTTGAGGCATATCTCTGCTTATCCCCGGATAAAAGCATAGTTAACAGATTTCATGTAACAAACCTCGCGGAAATCTGTCGCTGTTCATGGAGAGGCTAAGGTCTTTAATTTATTCTAAAAACTCGTCTGAGCCCTTTATATGTAGTCGTCTGCCTTGAAAGGTTTTTGTGAACCGGCACTACGATGAAGTACTAACTTCCTGCTTCAGAGTCCATATTCTATTTTTATTTTCAAGGTTCTTTGCTAAAAAGTTAACGGCACTTCTAGCCCTATTTCATTTTTAAGGAAATTGTTCCATAATAGGATTGCACTTTTGAATATGCAGTTATATATTATGCATACGTATTAGAGGTTCCACGCGGTTGTACACACGTTGTTCCCGTTCCCGTTCGAATACGGGAATAAAATATAGCCTACATTACTCAGAGATCTTCTAGCTTTCCATTGGTTTCCATCCCCGAATAACATAGGCTATATTTTATTCCCGTATTCCCATGGGAACGGGAACTACGCGGTTGAAGAACCGTAAGTAATTATTAAAAAAAACAAATTTTAATGAAAGAAAAAAAAATATTGAACTCCAAATTATTGGTAACTATATCGACAGTAATATGTCGCACACCGAGATCTAAAGGGAGCTAACTCAAAAATCGAATATTTTGAGTTATGCACACCATCGAATTCCTTGTCCGAATACCTATCGACCAATAAAACAGATTTAAAAGTATGTCCAATACTCGACGTTAGATGGCAGTAAGTTTCCCTTTTGTTGAACAAGCGAGCCCCACTCTCCTCCGAACAAAACAGGGACATCTTTAGTTGCAATCAGAATCACAACTGGATTAGAAGTGCCCGTGCAGTATTATTTTGAGTTGTCGACTTTTAGATGGTTAGTTGCTGAGTAAATGAATACACATTTTGAGTTGAACCCGTATTGCTGACGGCGTAAGAAAATTTTTAATTTTTATTTTGAGTTGTCACCATATTGTTGAAACATTTTTTGAATTTGTAGTTGACTCTGTTTTGTTGAGTCATATTTTAAACTCTTATATTTCTTTAAAAACCAATTAAAATTGAACTTTTTTGCTATTGGCAATTGGAATCTTTCCATCTTAGTATAGTTTTATTATCATACTGGAATTTACTGAGTTTGTTTCCTTTTTTTGAAAAATTTTGAGTTAGATCTTTTTAGATGGATTCCGCCAAATATAATTTTACAACATCGCTAATGAGATCGAAGATGTTTTATTGATGGCTTTTTAAATCGATTTAGCGCATGTAAACCTATAAATAAGTAAAATAAACATTTTCTAATTCAGGCAAACAGTGGTTTTTAGTAAATATGGTAGAAGAAAGGGACAAAGAAAATATCACTCCTCCTATCATTTTTACACAATATGCAACCCTGGAAGATGACTTTAAGATGTCATCAAGTGATGAAGTCTCATCTAAGGAAATTCGTGCCGTCTTATCAGTGGTTGATACTACATCTATTTACAGTCGGTTTACGGACGATAAATTTGCGTGATAACTTCATAAGAAAAGCTTTATGAAAAATTGCATACTGGAGTGGAAATGAGATAGATGCGTCACAAGCCGACCGCTCAGGTCGATGGTGCCTCTCTATCGCTTGTTCCGTGCTCGGCTCAGGCGGAAAGTGACACTTTTTCGTGCGTGCAGACGGCGTTCAACGATTTATAATACGTTATCACGTCAAAAACGTTCTTTTTCATTTCTCAGGGCGGAAAATTTCGTTATTAAGTTGCTGTTTTCCGCCTCCGTCGAAAAGAAAAAAGTATACACACCTCAGGCAGTAAATAAGAAAGCCTCAGATCACATGTTTCTAGAGAGAGGTAAACACGACCACCATCCAAACTGGGTCACTGGCTTTTTATTTGTAGGGTGTTTTCCTACAAATAAAAAATTACATTGGTTTATTTCAAAATTTTAAATGCTATTGAATTTTAACCGAACCCTGAGCATAATTTTGTAGGTATGGTTTTTATTAAAATCGGGTACTTATGTACTAAGAATAAATAGAGAAAAGTCTGTAAAAGTGAAATGCGATTTTTAATGTGCATTTTCAATTGTATTTCATAGAACGGAAGTTTCCTATATTTTTTATGTAATTCTTAAAATTTATAAAGAAAATGTATTTTTAGTAAAACTTTTTATAATTAAAAAGGGACATAAGAGACTGTCATTCATTAGTGATTTTTAAAGTATTTTTAATGAATAATATTAATCGACTTCAGTACTACTAGTGTTTTCTTGCTAATTCACGATCCAATATACTCCTTCTCCTGGTCACAAATCACTCTATCAATGGGACTAATTAAAAATAATACAAAATGCTTACATTTTTAAATTTATGGTGCTTCTTCAAAAGAGAGCCAACTCAAAATTAAGCCACCAATACAGGCTCAACTCAAAATAATGCAACAAATAAACATACATTGTTCAAGCAACAGGGAAATAACACAAAAAATCCAATTTTCAACCCCTAAAACATGATTAAAACACGAGATTCCTACAATATATTTATTCTAGCTGCGTATAAAAAGCATTATTCTATACAGGAAACTCCTGCAGTGCACAGGGCCATAGTAATCAGTTTTTCGCCTTTTCTGAAAAAAGTGGTTTTTTGAGTTAATACCTCTTTAGATCTGGGTGTGCGATGTGAGAAAATAATGATGTGTGTTTAGGGGTTCCGTACCCAAAGTGTGTCAACGGGACCCTAGTGTTTGAGGGTTCCGTACCCAAAGTGTGTCAACGGGACCCTATTACTAAGCCTTTACTATCCGTCCATCTGTCTGTCTGTCAGTGGGCAGTATCTCGTCAACCGGAATACGTAGACAGCTTCAATTTTGAAAGAATGTGTATTTGTATTGCCACTACAAGTCTTTAGTAAGACATAAGATTAAAAAGAGCTGCCCTTGAGTTTCTTGCTGGCTCTACTCGGGGTGCATTTGGAACCAGCAACTCGTCGTCGGTAGAGTTGGGCTGCTGTTTACATTTAGCCAATCTTCATGGACGAGTATAGATTGCCTTGTTATTAAATAATTGACTTTTCTAAGTGTATTTTCTATACCTACTGAAAATAACTGATTTTTACTTTGACTTCTATAACCTTAAATAGAAAATATCTAAAACAAATGGGATCCCCGTACAAGAAACTTACTTTTTTTCGTACAATGGTACGAAATCCGTTGTGTACGAATCTGACTCATACTTAACCTGTTTCAATAGATACTCAATACTCAATAATTTATTGCATTATGTATGTGTACATTTACATGTTTTATAGTTAACACAGACACGGATAGAGCACAGAAATATAAACTAAACCTATGGAGGTACCTACATAAGAAAAACTAGGTAAAGGTTTTATTACGAGTAAGTATCTACTTATTTGGCAATAATTATGTGCACTCGATAAGTTCCGGACCATTACAAAATATGCAAGAGGAAACAACATTGAATAACAAACGTCACGTGACACTGTTGACATCGAAACGCAGTTATACGTATGACGCACACGACATTTGCTTGCATTTATTCAGTCCCCCTAGCCAAGTGGCATTGCACAATCTAATCGAATGTTCTTTTAAATTGACATGTATGGGATTGACATTAGCGTTAGCGCTCGTTGGCAAGTGCTTATGTAAATCCCATACATGTCAATCTAAAAGAACATTCGATTAGATTGTACAATGCCACTTGGCTAGGGAAGGTATTCAAATTCAAAATCATTTATTTCTGTAGGTACAAAGTACACTTAGAAATGTCAATATAGTCTTCAACAAGGCACTCTTAACTCGTCCATGAAGATTGGCTAAATGTAAACAGCAGGCCATGTCCACCGACGAGTTGCTGGTTCCAAATGCAGTACCCCGAGAAGAACCAGCAAGAAACTCAAGGTCAGCTCTTTTTAATATAATGTCATAATAGATTTTAGCAATATCTAATGAATCTTTAAATTTCGACCTTAACAATCTCCACGTAAAGTTTCGTTCATAATTCCGGGACTCACAACTGGACGTGACCAGAAGTTAACATATCTACAGAATTTGATTTTATTGAGGTTTGTTAGGTAGGTACTTTTTCATGCAAAAACTACTAAACCGATTTAGATGAATCCTTATAGTATTGTATTCATCAAACATATACTAACACATGGCGAATTATTATCCTGAAGCGGGCGACGCGGGCAGTGTCAAATTATTTAATTAAAATTAATATTTATTATTACCTACTGATGACGTCTTTTATTGTTTATCAGTGTAACATAATGTTTAATTTTCATGGAAATTCTTATAAAATCTACTATATAAAAATAAGTCGGGTTTTCCTTCCTGACGATTTAACTCCAGAACGGCCGGACCGATTTTGATGAAACTTTTTGTGTGGGTTCGAGTGGGTCCAGGGATGGTTTATAGCAAAGAAAATTCAGCATTGCACCCGTGCGAAGCCGAGGCAGGCCGCTAGTGATATATAAATAATTTAAATATGTAGTAACACATACACACGTCTTATCGCAAAGGGGCAAAGGACAAAGGTATTCTATTTCTTGAAAATAAACACTTAAATGGTGACTCGAATCAATATTATTTAAGTTTTTATCCCTTCTAGTGTCTACATGTAGACCAAATAGGACTATGTCGTCCGTATCCACTCTTGGGCATAATAGCTTTTAAAGTACTAATGCGTCGAAAAACATAGGTCATCTATGACGTTATTTCTTTCAAATCTTTACGTCTCCCGCGGCACCAAAAGATGAATTTATAACTCTACAGTTTAACTGAGACGATCTCTGAGGTATACGAGGGGTGGGGGGTCACTTGATTACGTCACAGCGCTGTAAACGAATTGATTAAAAATTTCAGTGCCGTTATGTCATCTGTCTGTCACCCATCCCGCGTCGCGCAGCTAGCTCAGGAACTGCTGAATAGTAGACCTGTCCCAGCTAAGTCAAGTTAAAGTCAAAATGTTTTATTCAAAGCAGTCCACTTATTCAAAGTCATTTCATTTCCACCATAAAGTATTAGTCACTGACACGTAGTTTGTATAACCAAGCCAATGATAGGTAAGCGAATGAACCTTTTATTAGCCATTTTCCTAGGGTTGTAGTTAAAGATATAGATTTTAACGAGCAGTGATAGCCCTACGGTTAAAGAGCCTGCTTCACATGATGATAATCAGTGAGGCTCGGGTTCGAATCCTGGCAAGTACCAATGAGTTTTTCAAAACTCGTAGGTCCCAGAATTAATTCTGTGACATCTGTAACAGACCCGGTCCGGCCATGGGCTCACCACCTATCACGTTTAGGGGTCCAAAGAATATCTCGTGAGAAGTGTATATATCCAGAAATGGAATACCTCTGCCTACCCCCTCGGGGATAAAAGGAGTGAGTCTTTTTATTTTATTTAAACGAGAACCTGTTTTTGCGAAGCCCACTTACGCCACCGATCAAGACGATTCTTAAACTCGTTAACGATTTCCTATGGACAAATTAATCCGATTTGGAAAACGCTGCACCGTATTCTCTGGCCAGTTTCCCCGCAAAATGGATATAATTTTTATCGGCCCTCGCCATCTACATTTTTCTCTCACGATTCTGGACGAAATTGAATTTTTTGCCATGCCTCACTGCACTAATTCGGCTAATGCGTTTAGCATGCACGTCTGCTTTTCATATGAGAACGCCAGTGCATATTTTACTTGCAGAATATAAATTTTAAACTTCACCGTTCCTTTTCTTTATATCTCGTGTGCGAGACCCGTGTATAATAAAATTTTGTACATAAGTAGCGGGTGCTAGTTTATTTCCGTTCCCTTGTGAATTTCCAAAAATCTCTTTTTAGTACTCACTGGGGACCCAAGGGCTGGTGGCTATTTCGGACAAATGATTAGCTTGGCTGTCCAGAGGGGAAATGCTGCCAGCATCTTGTGTGCCTTACCTCAACCTGGTGCGCTGGAGGACATTTTTTATCTTTAGTTTAGTTTAGTTTGTAAATATTATGTGTTTTATAATTATTATTGTTTATTAAATCAATATATAATAAAAAAAAATCACGTACTGACTTACGTCATTTAGGGAACCTTTGGGCAAAAGTTTATGCTTCTACCCCTTAGATAAAAAATAAAATAAATATACGGTACAAGCTGCTTACCCGTGGACCACGTAAATTATAGGTGCAAGGAACGTAATTCGCTGCAGTCTTAATACGGCCGCGTATCGATGAGAAAGATTTATTGATCAGTCAGTAATAAACTAAATCTGAGCAGACAACGCCGCTGGGCATCCGCTAGTACATAACAAACATCTTACAAATCTACATACATACAGCTCACGCCTTCTTCCCACAGGGTTAGGCAGAGACGATGGATCGCCACTTTGCCCGATCTTCGAACACTTCCCTCGCTTCCTTCACATTCATAAGCCTTTTCATGCACGCTCCTTTATTCTTCTTTTATTCTTACAAATCTATATATATAAAATGATAAACTGATTGATTGATTGGTGATGTTTCAACGCACCACAGCCTAAGCCGCTGGGTCTAGAGACTTGAAATTTTGCACATAGATAGCTTATACAGTTTAGGCATCCACTAAGAAAGGATTTTGCAAAATTCAACTCCTAAGGGGGTGAAATAAACTTGCGCGAGCAAAGCCGCGGGAAAAGTTAATAATAATAATAAATAATAATATAATCTCACGCCTTTCATCCCCGAGGGGGTAGGCAGAGGTATTCCATTACTGGATATACCCACATTTCACGAGATACATTGGACCCCTAAACGTGATAGGTGGTGAGCCCATCGCCGGACCGGGTCTATTTACACATGTCTCAGAATTAATTCTGAGACCTGCGGGTTTCCTCACGATGTTTTCCTTCACCGTCGAGCTAGTGATAAATATGTACGTAAGTTTTAAAAACTCATTGGTACATGCCAGGATTCGAACCCGAGCCCGGGAAAAGTTAGTACCGTATTAATGTTCACTCTGTTGATTAATTTAGACCACTTTTGTTTTAGTAGGGTTCTACATAGCCATATATTATGTAAGTTCATTATTTTTTTATGTGACTTTTTAAATATAATAAGTGATCTGCGAATAATTGTCTCAGATTCGAGGGTCATACAAAAACTTATATTATTTAATTTTTTTCAGGGAATGTAAAGAAATATGGCGCTAAGAATTGTTGTAACGTTTTTGGGACAGTGTTACATCATAAGTAGCAGGAATGAGATCCAATAAATTCTCTACAATTCCCTTAGGTACCACCGACCCAATAACATTCCTATCTTTGGTATCAGCTGTTCATTTTCTATAATGAACTAGCACCTGTTGCAATTCCCATGTGGATAACAAAATGTTACACAATTTTATAAAAATGACATATACATCTTTTATTTCCTTCTTACAGGACGTTGTTAAAAATAAAACAACAAAAAAATAGTTGAAGTAGGTGTATTGGTAAGGAAATGTTACTTTAGTCACATTGGGCTTTTAGGCATAAAAATACTTAACAGAATATCACCCAAATAGCTAATAAATAATAATAATAAATTGTGTGACACATTTCACACACGGTTATTTTGTCCTAAACTAGGCAGGGTCTGTAGTATGGTTACTAAACAACTGATAAATGTACTTAAATAAATATTAAATGACCAAACACACGAAGCCAACAGACATGTTCATGCACAAAAATGTTGGCTCCAAGCGGGGGTCGAACTCGCGACCTCCGACTCAGAAGGCAGGGTCACTACCAACTGAGCCAACAGGTCCACCTATCTCTATATATACTAATTAATATCTGATTTTAATGACATTTATGTTTCTCAACTGAATATACACATACCTGGACCTATAAGTAACTATTCTCTAATCTGTGGTATAAGCCCCTACATTGAATACAAACATTTCAATTTGTAACAATCTACTAAACTGCTTATAAAAAAAATCTGTAAAAAAAAACTAAAATATATATAAGCCATGTTTTTATTTTGATAAACCCAAGTGAGGTAGGTCGCTAGTACTAAAACAGAGGTTAGGTTGTGCGAATGTTTGTAGGAGGCAATCTCTGGAACTACTACCTGATTCAGGAAATTCTTTCAGTGATGGAAAGCTGCAATATTGCAGAAAATTTTATTGTTGCGAGTTGCGTTGCGTGTATTTGTAGAATACATCGTAATTTACCAAATCTCTGTTTAAATAATTGTATTTAAAATATTACTTCTAAATTACCTTTCCTATCATCCGTCTTCATTTGAAAATTGGTTTATTACCTGAAAAGAAAAGAAAATATTTTTATTAGCTCAACACTTTCTATATTTCGTCTGGCAAACAGTACTGCAGTGAAAGAAATTCTAAGTGTCCCGCCTGTCATGTCAAGCCCGGATTCGATTCCTGCTGAAGATATGTATTGTACATCAATAAAAAAAGTGATAAAAGAAACTGAAACGAAAAGAGAACACAATAATATCACATGCGCTCGACGTTGAAGGAAATCTTACTTCATATAAGTCAACTTACTAGTGAGAATTCCACTTCTCACGTTTTGAGCTCTTAAAAATATACCGGTGAAAAGTCATACTTACAGGATTTGAATACCTTACAAAACTCACCAAAAGCCTAATAATGACTATAATTTATTTTTCATAAGTGCATATAGAGACTCACGGCATAAATTTAAAAAATTTAAACGCCATCCGCAAGTAAAACTACATTGCCAACCGTACTATATACTAATTAATATAAGCATACACCAAATAACTAGTTCCTTTTATATACAACGGGTATTGGATGTTTAAATAGTTTCATATGTCGTTAATACAGCTTGTTTATAGTCTTGCTTAAAGGATTGCCTTATCAATTTTGATAAACAATGTAGAGAATTGTATATCGAATACGTAACATTACCGTCTACAACAATGTTTGCGATTCAGAATTCTTCTGCCAAAGGCAATGATATTATAAAATGTAGATACGTTGCACTCTCGCTACACAACCAAAATTATGTTCCAAATCACCATCGACGCTTCATTATTTATCTAAAAGACGTGGAATAATTTAAAACATATATTTTTAAAACACTATATTAAGATTGCTGGCTTCGTGTTTTGGGTATCCGTATGTATTTT
The DNA here is from genome assembly GCA_963855545.1 of Ethmia dodecea. Classification (NCBI taxonomy): domain Eukaryota; kingdom Metazoa; phylum Arthropoda; class Insecta; order Lepidoptera; family Depressariidae; genus Ethmia; species Ethmia dodecea. The sequence goes on from OY979444.1 coordinate 1,921,456, forward strand.
TCTATGTTCAACAGTCATTGATTACCAATAGTACCTACAGGTTTTGTTTAGTTTGGAGCTTAATAGCTGTCTGTGAATTGTTTGTATTTTTATTTATCTTTAAAAAGCGATCACAGGAACTGGGTATAGCACGTTCGTATCGCTCACTCATTCCACGACTGAGGCGGAAGGCGATAACTAGCGCCTTTGCTAAACTTCGTTTCGTTGCACTTGTAACATATCTCTACCTCGTGTTTATAAAGACATTGGTCAAAGGATGCAAAATGGTCGCATTCAACCTTCAGCCAGGTTCAGGTTTGGCCAACTGCCAACGGTCCCGCAGACATCCCCGCAGCTTTGAAACTTACAAACGCATTGACGAATAAACCGCCATCAGACTGTTTTTTTTCCCACCAGGAATTTATTGGTGCAACGTACATTTATACTTTCTCTGCGTCGTCAAAACGTCTGCCAACTTGGTACCAATATTCAGCATATTGAAATTGAACAGTCTAACTTTTGGTTTTATTGGTTTTACTTTCGCTGTGACACGGTGGGGCTAGTGGGTATGGGTAGCATTGCTCTTTTTAAATCTTTTTCATTTGATGAACTAATTAATTATTTACATCACTTCACCTATTTTTTAAGTATGATGAAAAATTAACTAGTAATAAAAATTAAATTAAATTCACATGATTTTCGATTTCAGAAGTAGCATGATAGGTAAGGAGAGTAGCTGTGTGATACATCAAAATTAATTTTATGCATTATATATTTAGTTCTTCGAAAAATCATAATTATAAAGTCGATAATTGTGCCGCATTACAAACTTATATTAAGTATTTATCATTTATACATCGATCTAAAAAATAACAACTATCGGTTTAGAGAAAAGGCCTTTGCTCTGACGTCACACATGCTAGCAGGACACAGCGAGGGTACATAAGAAGACAAAATTATAATAATTTTGATTTCAATATAAAACAGCAGTAATACTTGGTTAGCTGATGTCACGGGAGGTTATATTTTGTTATCGAACTGACTTGGATAACCCACAGTTTCTGCTCATGAGTTCTTATCCGTCAGTGATGTTGATGTTATTTCTGTATCAAAATATTACGTATCTTATCTTTTAGATTCGCTTATCATTTTAGCGTATATCAAAGAGATTTCAACAAATTACAATATTTATTACTAGCTCGATGAAGGAAAAAGTCGTGAGGAAAACCCACAGGACCCAATAGTTTCTCATATTTTACATTAGTTTTTTGTACTAAACTGAAGATACTAAATATTTCTAAAACAAATTCGAGGTATTAGACTTGATAACATTATTATTATAATCACTTTGTTGTGTTAGACGATAAATATCGATTCAGGCGAACTCTATTGGAACTACGTCTCTACGCGTGACGTCACGAGGAACTGTCAATAATCCCGCGCATTATGTCTGACGAGCTAGGTTGTGGCGTCTATAGTAAATTGATATAAATGTTTCCCAGTGTCTATGAAAGTCTGTAAATTAGGCTATCGCGTTATAAATTAATTCTCCTAACAGTTGTAATAAATAGACGGCGGACCAGGAATACCTGGCCTTAAATTCGGAATCGATTTTATATTTGCTACAAAATCTAGCAAATTTAAAGCAATTTGAACGGCATGAGAAGACAATATTCGAAAAATACTTCGCTCTTCGAGATCTTTATTAGAGATACAGCAAACGCGATTCCGAGATTAAGACGAGTGCACGAACATTGCCTTCCTGAATGTTTCCGACTTTAGACTTTAGTAGTAGACTTTACTTTAGACTCGAATTAAGAAGAGAAGGGCCGTTTTCTGGATAAAAAGAAATCGATTTTATTTGGTCCCTCATGTTATCAAAAAATATTGATCACGTGTTTTTTGCTTTATCAAATCAATAAAAATTATCTAATATATATCGCATCAAACTTTGCATCAGGAGTGGGGGGGGGGCTGGGTTGACGTCACTCCTTGTGAAAATTTGTAGCACAGCGTGACGTCACGCGAAATTTCAAAGCGCTCTATATCGTCTTCATTTTTAGTTTTCTGAAAGAGACAAAAAAAAAAATACTGTATGCAGTATTTTTGTAATCTGAGTTTTTAGTGACAAAATATAATTTTAGTCAACTACCATAGGAACAGGATTTGTTTAACAGGAAATGTATCACTAAAATAATTATGATGTTGTGTATTTTACTTAATTACTATGACTATTTTGGATTCAGAAAACTTAAAAATATAACGAAATCTTAAAATATTGTAACAGGAAATGTGTCACAATTGTGTCACGTTCCATCTTACTGCCACGGCAATTACATGTCATTCTACATCAAAGGGCTTATCGGGGTCTCATCAAATATTGAGGTACAAATAAATGAACTCATAATTATGTGAATTATGTATGTGTAATATGTATGTAGATAAGATTCTACACGGAAGTCATTAACGTTTTGTGACCTTCGCTCGCCGCGGGACCGAGTACGGACGCCCTATTTCCCTGATGATGTAATTGCGAATAGCACACATGCCAGAGAATTAAACGTCGCTTCGCCGAGTAAAATGGTGGGTATTTAAAATGTAATATTTATATATCATTATTATTGTAACAAGTCAAAAGACGTAGGCTTGTTCCAGAAATTACCAATTGTGAGCCAATAAACGAATTTAGGTAATCAATGAATGAAAGTCTAGATGGATGCACTATAATTTTTAGTTTTAATATTAATGTTGTTTTTATTATCTTATTAGTCGATTGTCATAATCAATTTTCGTTTATTGTGATATTTTATATAATTTTTAATACAGCTCATCTTTTTTTGTATTTTTTTTTATTGTGACTTCTATTGTTTTGTTTTTTGTAAATTCATTATTGTATTTTTTATAATGATAAAAAAAATACAATAATTAAGTTATTGTATTTATAAAAAAACCTTACTATGACGGAATTAGTAGTATTAAAGTAGCGACTAATTATTTGATATAAATAGAATTTGACTTCACTTCAGAGTTCAAAATGAGAATATTAAAATTGTAGTGATTATGGCACGTTACGTAATCTCGGTTTAGGTGTGGGTAAGTGGTTAGGAGTGGTTATCTAAAAAAAGGCGCGAAGCTTCCACGCCGTGGCATCGGCGGTGGCAAGGCCGAGTAGCACGTGGCGAGCGAGGCGCCTGTTGCTACTTGCCCCCACCTCAGTCACTACACTCCCCCCCTCGCGGCTAAAGCGACGTTGCCGTTCCGACGCTCACTCAACTTCGCTGGCATGTGAATTTGGCAGTTCGAAATGATTTTTGTCTAGTAATTCGACGATCAATCATTTCAGAAGGCGTGGAAGAATGCGAGTTTTTACAAACCAGGAAGTGAGGATTGCAATATGAGGTTAAATCGCAGAAAATTAGGTGTTATAGTCCCACCGGACATTGAGATCGCCACGGATTTCTATGAACTGGGATATAACGCGGAAAATTCTTACGGAAGCTCCAATAACTGTAATAAAATAAACATAGGAATGATTATGGGATGTTATTGGAACTCTTGAAAGGCCCTGGCTTGGCTAAATAAAAGGTAGACGCGACAATATTAATGATGATCAAACGAGACCTTGTAAAATGAAGCGATGAGACGCTCCTTTAATTAGAAAAGGACGGCAAAGCGAATGTAATTAATTAACATCAGCCATAAAGTTAAGTTTTACTAGAAAAACATTTTGATACAAGAACCAAAACAAACAAATGTGCCGGGAATTCGCGTGTTAGGTTGAGTGTCCTTGATGGTACTATTTTTAGCGAGAATTCGGCCGCGGTCCGTTACTGCGCGATCCGCACATAATATGAGTTGACAGGTGTCAATGGACGCCCGCTAGAGCCTGGTACGAAGCTCGGGATACACGTGGAACGAGAAAGCCTCTCGCCGACTTGACGCCTGCGGGGGTCTTCACATAGGCCGACAACGATACCGACCCGATATCGGCAGACTTGTAATCTCATAAAACAGGTTGACTTCCTTCTCAAATGAGTTAGGTACTTTTCATGATCTCTCAAACGAGAATTTCGATTTACAATGCGAGACAGAATAAGCGCATTTCTACATACACCCCAAAATAAATAAATAAATAAAAAAATAATCTCACGCCTTTCATCCCCGAGGGGGTAGGCAGAGGTATTCCATTACTGGATATACCCACATTTCACGAGATACATTGGACCCCTAAACGTGATAGGTGGTGAGCCCATCGCCGGACCGGGTAAAGAGCAGTGATAGCCCGGACGGTTAAAGAGCCGGTCGAAAATCAGTGAGGCTCGGGTTCGAATCCTGGCATGTACCATTGAGTTTTTCAAAAACTTACGTACATATTTATCACTAGCTCGACGGTGAAGGAAAACATCGTGAGGAAACCCGCAGGTCCCAGAATTAATTCTGAGACATGTGTAAATACACCCCAATTGGTATATTAATATAAAAAAAAATGACGCATTCGTACTTAAGTTTTGTCAGACAAAATTTGTTAAATAAAGAGCAATAATAGTACCGTTTTCATATAAATTCAAGAAAGCTAATTCATTTTCGGAAAAATTTAACACATTATATTAACAATAGCTGAAATCAATTAAGTAGCCGATACTGCACAACTTGTTTCAGGAATTGCGCTTATTCTTTTACATATTTTATAGCTGTCATTACCATTGCGGATATGTGACTGATATGTCGGTGTCGTAATCGTAATGTGAAAATATCCAACTTCAATTGCGGAGGCCGTTCTACGACATTGTATAAGTATTTAACGAGTTTTGCGGAAATCTTTGTAAAAACTACAGTATTTTCAGTTTTTTAAATAAACTAGTCCATAAACTTATATCATTTCGGCGAAGAATTGAGGGTAGAGATGTAGGTAATTTACTTTAATGCTAAATTATTAATAAGATCGTCTGAATTTGAGGACAGATATCCGTCCCTAAGATCCTAAATGTAAAAATTACAAAATAACTCTGTTTGTCTGCTGCCTAACCTTTTCATGATTACGCAGACAAATACTAAAGTTTTCATTTTGAAAAATAACATAACATAAACATGCAATTATTTTTATACACCCATATTATAGTTATTAAAGTAGAGGTAATAAAGTAAAAAAAAAAAACATAATAAGGTACTTATGTTATATTTATTCCGAGATTATGAACTTGCTCATAGGAAAATTTTATTATTTTATAAAGACAATTCAAATACCCACTTACTAAACTATTTAATCTTAATTAATATCTATGGATTAAAATTTCCCAATCTCCTCATTATTTCTAAAACATTTTTCTTGTAAATATTGTCGGATTACTCCACAGGCTCATACTTTCCAGGAGTTGGCTTTATAAACGTATTGATTATTGATTTCTGCTTTCTAAATCGTTTCGCAAGTCTCCCTTTTAAGGATTCTGGAAACACTTTAAAAGTTGCCTAGCCTTGGTGAGGCCTATTAATAGACGAAGTTCAATAAGAGCCCAGAAAAGTAAACACTCACGGTTAGCATGTTTTGGTACGCAATAGTTCCGAAATAAGGGGATTGTGAGTGGCCGAGTCGGCAGAGGGTGACCTAGGCGTACTCACATCGATCAGATCGGCGATGTATTAAAGAAAAGCCAGATAAAAAGTACCCGAAACCGACGGGCATGTATGAACCGATTGATGGATGTGGATGAGGAGCGAGAGCTCTAGCTATGCCAGGATCGTAGCAGGTGGCGATCTGTTGTCTCTGCCTACCCCTTTGGGAAAAAGGTGTGAGCATATGTATGTATGTAGTTCCGAAATGCCGCTTGCCTGCTTGCTCACTTATTCGCTCAAAGGACTGCCTGCAATAATTTTTTAATGTACCTGCAATTTGACAATAAATGTTTGAATTAGAATTTGACAATACAATTAAAAATCAATTGTGTCTCATTGTCTTGGCTAACAGAAAATCAATACTAAAGGATTGAAGCAAATTGTTAAACGAAGTTGATTCGATTATTATAGTATAAAGTGTTGGTAAAATAAACTGAACTTGCCAACATTACCAACCAATTATAGTCATTAAATGGTACAATGATGTGAGTGCCGATACTGTCAATAATTTCGTGTAGATCACCTGCGATCACGCGATACCCTCATCACTCTGTTGACGTTTGAATTTGATAAAAAACTGTCATAATTTTAGGTTAGGAATATAAAATCGTAAACTGTAATTTACATACTACATACTGACATGACAGGTAGTTACGAATTTTAAACGTACTATCTCTATTATCAAACTGATAGGCGAGTGTTATCGGATAGACGGAATGAGAATAAAAGGAATGAAATAACTTTCCAACGCGAGAATGAAACGGTGAAATGCGATGCCGTTTCTATGGTGACTGCCCCGGGTTCACAGTCTAACGGTCTGTCAGATTTGAGGTTATCCTATCAATCCTGACAATCCTATCAACGCCATAAAAAGAGGAATATATTTATTGTTACTTATAGATAGTTCTAATGGTTGAGCCATAATCGTTTGAACTACTTTTTTTAATCAGTTAAGAACCGCCGGTTCCAATTGGAACCGAGACACAATTAAAAATCTATTGTATCTGTGATTCACGGTCTGAGAGGTAGCAAATATGACTTTGTCAACAATTAATCACTAGCTCGACGGTAAAGGAAAACATCGTGATGGAACCCGCAGGTCCCAGAATTAATTCTGAGGCATGTGTAACAGACCCGGTCCGGCGATGGGCTCACCACCTATCACGTTTAGGGGTCGAATATACTCGTGAAAAGTTGATATTTCCAGAAATGGAATACCTCTGCCGTCCTTCGGGCATAAAAGGCGCGAGATTTTTTTTATTTATTTATCAAGTTACATCCATCACCTTTGTCTGCAATTACAAAAAATTCTTACAAGATTTATATAGAAATAATAAAAAAAAAGGTCTTGCAAGGATGAGAACAAAATAAACTTGTAAGAGTATTGAAAGGTGCCTGTTCACCATGACCTTGAGAAATGGCAACATCATTTACCTGTCTCAAAACACAGACTTTTTCTCTTTAGCTTTTTGCAGGCAAGTAAGCCTTTAGCTTTAAGAACTGGACGACTTAGAAACCCCAGCATAACTATATCAGAAATAATTATTGATGCAACTCGTTTGGTGTAGACTAAAGACTTCAAAACAGTGACAGTTGAAATTTTCACAGATCATATTATATTTTTATATCAACAAAATGCTAAACAAAAATAGAAAAAAAAATTAAGGGAGCTCCCATTATGTACAACAAACGTGATTTTTTATTTGATAGATAATGGTACGGAATCGTTCGTGCGCGAGTCCGACTCGCACTTAGCCGGTTTTTTCTTCATTAGACTGAATCAGTGCCTGTTCTCCGCCTAATTCACACGTAATAGGAGAGAGTGAGAAGTTTAATTGCGCCGTTTACATGATCGCCCTCTAATCGTCAAGTAAATGACGCGGGCGGTGAAGCGTGACATCAAACGTTTTAATTTCGAATGGATCGATTCTATCGTGAGCTTTTTCGGCGGGAAAATGTTGAAATAATATAAATTGCAAAATAAACTACCAACAGTTTTGTTTTTATTATTATAGACGGGCCTGTTGGCTCAGTTTGTAGTGACCCTGCTTTCTGAGTCAGAGGTCGCGGGTTCGATCCCCGCGGGCCAAAATTTGTGTGCATGAACATGTCTGTTGCTTCGTGTCTGGTTGTATAATATTTATTTAAATATGTTTATCAGTTCAGCAGCGATAGGGGATCGAACCCGCGACCTCCGGCTCAGAAGGCAGTGTCACTACCAGCTAAGCCAACAGGCCCGTCATTAACTTGAAGTTTAATTAAATTATCTCTGCATTATGAGCAAATGGCGAAACGAATGGGTTCTAATGTGCCCAGCCTTTGCCCAGTTACTTGTCTAGGTCAATCATCTATTCTCCGGTATGTAGTAGTGGAAAAGTACAGCTAGCGGTCTGGTTTCCCTATTCTGGCGGGGACGTATTTGGTTAAAGACGTTGGGGGCGCTTGTATGGGTAGCCTTTCGAGGGGTCGATAGTTTTTCTAATATTAGAAAATACAAGAAACTTTAATGTCAATAACTTATCAGTGTGTCACTGTGATGCAGTTGGCTGCGTTACAGAGGGTTTAGTCTTCGTAACGACGATTTAAGAGGACGAATGAGCACACATCCGTACTTACAATTATATATAAGCATAGAATAGAACGCTAAAATTGTCTTTATAATTGTGTTTTGTCACTTGGAAATAGTTTAGTGGAAGAATTTTCGGAATCGGTAACTTAGTTTCAGAGCTTACTTTACAAACACACTTACAAACACACAGTCAATACAACCTCTATAGAAATAAACTAAAAATTTTTACTTGTCTCCTAATAGTTATCCCATTTTGATATCTACCTGAGCAATGATTTGGTTTAATAACCCAGTGAATAGAGAGCTGATACCTTACAAACGGTCCGGTAGTTCTAAATTTTTTACATGTTGTCTAGGATGGTTGTTAAGTGTTTAAAATGCAAAATGCACAATTCCCCCCCCTCCGCGCCCGCCGCCATCTTGAAAAAATCGGCTCTTTTTTAGATTTTCACTTATATCTTTGTTTCGGTGCATTTTAGCTACAAAACAGTTCTATTCAATGTTGTAAAGAATAAAATTTCCTATAATATACGTGTTAAATTTTGTTTGTAGGGCAGACAGTTCACGAGATATGATATTTTAAAAAAGATTAAAAATTACGCATTTTCCGGAAATTTTTCAAACTTCTAACTTTAGAACGCTGTAATTCAATTTTGTCCTATTTGAGAAAAACAAGTATAAGAATAAAAATTGTAGGGAATTTAATTACCTACAAAATGGATGTATACTTTTTTAACCAACCTTACGGAGGGGGCAGTAAGCATTAAAATGAAAACAACGGCATATTGTTTATTTAATAAGTTTGTTAAATTTCCGGAAAATGCGTATTTTTAAATATTTTTTAAAATATCATATCTCGTGAACTATCTACCCTACAACCGAAATTTAACACGTATATTATAGGGAATTTTATTCTCTACAACATTGAATAGAACTGTTTTGTAGCTAAAATGCACCGAAACAAAGATATAAGTGAAAATCTAAAAAAAGTGCCGATTTTTTTCGTTTTTTTCAAGATGGCGGCGGGCGTGGAGGGGGGGGAATTGTGCATTTTGCATTTTAAACACTTAAGAACCATCCTAGACAACATGTAAAAAATTTAGAACTACCGGACCGTTTGTAAGGTAACCCCCCTTATTTGGTCTCTATTCACTGTACTATAATGTTTTGTTGCTATTTCTACTAAATTTTGTGACGGTGGCGCTAATGCTACACAGGGCGCGAAATTTAGAAATACGGCCCTGTGTTTGTGCTGGTTCTGTTTGGCGGGAGGGAGGGGAAACGCATGCGTGGAAGCGCAACTTGTTGCGTCCACGTGGCGGGTGCCCCCACAAGGGGGGGTGTGGGAAACTGGGCGCGACGATCACCTGACGCGTAAACTCATTAAGCCCGACCTTCCGATGTTACATGCGGTACTCATGTTGATCCTTATCGAAAATGAAACGTTTGACGACTCGAATCAACCCAGCTGATGTTCAGTCTACCGGGGGTCTTTTCAACCGACTTCAAAAAAGGAGGAAATTCTCTTTTATGTTTGTTTGTTACTTTCGACTGGGTCACCGATTTCGATGATTCTTTTTTTATTTGAAAGCTGGTGCTTTCCGTGTGGTCCCATTTTAATTTGGTCCAGTTCTGACAATGGCATCAATGAGAAAACCATATACTTAAATTTGCATTGACGAGCGCGACAAATGGACGATTAACTCAATATCACGCCAACCGATTTCGATGATTCTTTTTTAAACGACTTCAAAACAGCAAGTGGTTCTCAATTCGAATATTTTTTTGTATAGTTCGTTGAAGTCGGTTTTTTACTTTTTAGAGCTGTATGTTATTACCCGAGTGTTTTAGGAGAGTTGTATTTTCGCGTGTAAGTAAGTATGTACCTAAGTATTAAACCGGTTTCTTTGGCGTCACCCGTGGCGTAGACGGGTTGACAGATTATAATAATTGCGGTGTCGTTTGATTGGTCTTCATCTCAGAAGTGTCATGGTCAATTTTTTACCAGACTTCACCAGAAAGAGTGTAGGAATGTTTTTTAAACTTTGTAATTACTTTTTCAAGCGGTCGAGTTTTTTAATGTTCTTGTTTTATGTTCTCATGTTATCCTGCGACTTGTCCTTGACATGGGATGAACAGAAACCTATATTACTAACTGCCTTGCAACATTAAGATCGGTCCATCTGTTAAGCCGTGAAAAGATCAACAGTCCGAGTTACTTTTGAATTTGTCTTAGCGAACCACGAGTACTTAAGGACAATAGATAATCTTTTGTGTCTGCTAACCCTAAGTTGACGGGATACAAAGACACTATCAGGTGCCCAGCAGTGTTTGCTCGCTTCATAATGAATATCTACGTTCCTTTCGATATCTACCTACGTCTTAAATTCAAAATTTCAGGACTCACGCTTCGCCCATGTCGCTTTCTGGTCTTCTAAGGTCTAACTAATTCTAAAAAAACCAGCCTAGTGGAAGTCTTACTGGCACATGAAATGGAAGATCACTACATAGTATAAAAAGTCGCTTTCTCTGTCCCTATATCCCTATGTACGAGTATGCTTAAATCTTTAAAACTACGCAACGGATTTTGATGCGGTTTTTTTTTTAATAGATAGAGTGATTCAAGCGGAAGGTTTTAGTATTAACATTGCACCCGTGCGAAGCCGGGGCGGGTCGCTAGTATTATATAAAGCTTTACTATATAGGTGTGGATAGGGTAGTTCTAACGAAAGTGTGCAATTCTATTCACCCTTGAAGAGACCCGGATTATAGGATGCTTGGAGTACATTCCACTATATACATTTAGGATGATGAATCACAAAGACAATGTCAAACCTACCAACAGTGACCAATGAGGCAGTCGTACCGACTACCTTCCAGCCAGGTAATACGATTTTATTCTTATCGAAGTCTTATCTCGTCGTTAGTCAAAGCAGTCAGAAAAAGTCGCCTCGCATCGGCGGCCTCGCAAGGTTGCATTCGTCACAACGTCGGCGCCCGCGCAACGAGCGCCTGCAGCTGTGCAGTTCAACGACCCCTTGCAAGTGCGTCAGCTAGTTCTTTATAAAGAGCAATGCGAGAAAATAAACGCGAGATAACCGCATCTGTACTATCGTACTTGTGAGGACGACCTCACAAGTAGGTGACGGTGAATGAACTGTGTTAATAGATCGTAAACCGGTCGTCAGTTCCTCTGAGGGCACGAAGGTGCATCAGGGTTAGCTGAAGGTTGACATGGCTTGATAGCCATATAGAGATTGATAGCCTTACGGTTAAAGAGCTTGCTTCACATGATGATAATCAGTGAGGCTCGGGTTCGAATCCTGGCATGTACTAATGAGTTTATCAAAACCTACGTACATATTTATCACTAGCTCGACGGTGAAGGAAAACATCGTGATTAAACGCGCAGGTCCCAGAATTAATTCTGAGACATGTGTAAAAGACCCGATCCGGCGATGGGCTCACCAGTCACCACCTTTCACGTTTAGGGGTCCAAAGAATACCTATATCTCGTGAAAATTGGGTATATCCAGAAACGGAATACCTCTACCTACTCCCTTTAGTTTTTATTTTTTGACATGGCTTGTCATGACACGAATCTTCGTAGGGTTAGCATGAGATGCGGTTACATAAAGCTATCAATTTATTGGTCATCATTATGCACAGCTAAAGGCCGGTTCTGCCAAGGTTCGCTACAAATGTCCGACTCGTAATAGACGCGCGAGTAAAATGTCACAGTTTACGAGCGCTGCGCGCGCGCAAGGTTCAGGGGCACCGTAGGCGAGCAATTGAGTGGGCCACTCGCGCAGTTACATTGTAATAGTGTACCATACAGGCTATTTTAACGGTTAAAACGCTAGTAACCCAAAATCCCTTTTTGATCAGGGATATTATTTAATAAATGAAATTTATATAAAACGCCTTGTCATTTTAATATTAGGTATTTGGGTATCTCGTTGACTTCTATTTGTTGCATGTGCATTCACTTCCTTCTTGTAAATAATATATTTTTTTATAACACATTTGCTCGTAAAAGGTGTCTTATTTCACCAATTTTAATATCGTTACCTATCTCATTACGCCCAAGTGCGGTAAGTGTAAAGTAAAACGCACGGTTTATCAAGATGCTCCGTCTTAAAACGAACGGTACTTTTTAAAATCTCAGCAAAGAGTTTTTATGTCAAAAAAGTTGTCAACATTTTATGATTAAAATTAACTTTGGAGATAAAATATATTAAAGAAATATTTATGTACATAATTATTTAATTTAATTAATTTTGATAGTAAATTACAACCAATCTCTAACAAAAACACAAAAATATTATTTTACTTTATTAGTAATAAGTACTGGCTGTTTTTTGTGCCTTTTCCTAAAAAAAAATGATGATGCGCGCCGCGCGCTTTTTCTTAACGCTGTATTGTTTTTATTCGTTTACCATAGTCGGAGTTTTATTTTATTTCCTCGCAAATGTGTTATAAAACGTCGTATGACATACGTGCGCTTTGATAATTACAGCCTCTGCTTACTTGTAGCCCTCGCCTACGGCTCGGGCTAGCAATATCGCCTCGGCTGTAATTTTCAACCTACCGCACTTATATCATAATGTACTATTACAGAAGCCATCCATCTTTTCTTTGATCTTTCTGTCTTCATAATACTTAATAATACTTATTAAGTCACACACACCCTTATTCACACGTAAGTAATTTACACTGTGAACTTTAGTTTATCGTGACCCCTATGAAGTGTGTATTCAACAAGCGATAGGGAGGCACGATCGGCCTAAGCGTTCGGCTTGTGACGCATCTGTCTCTCTTCCACTCCAGTACGCAATTTTTCATCAATGTTTTCTTGACGTTCATCAAGTAAAATTATCGTCCGTAAACAGACTTTACAGACACCCAATGTTTTACTTGTTGTATGGCATTGTACGGGAGTGAGATGAAGTGCTATAGATATGAAAGGGTCGTAGCAGATGGCGGTCTATTCTCTCTACCTACCCCGTCGGGAAAAACGCGTAAGCACGAGGCCCTCCGGCCAGATGGGATGACGATCTGCCAAAGGCTGCAGGCAGATGCTGGATGCGTCGAGCTGAAGAAGACAGCTATGGCGCTCATTAGGGGAGGCCTATGTCCAGCAGTGGACAAATGTAGGCTCAAGGCTGATGATGATGATGAATTGTACATGTTTAAGTGAGGGGTATTTCGTTTTTGTGTAATACAGATAATATAGTAAAATAAAATAAAAAATATAATCTTACGCCTTTTTTATCCCCGAGGGAGTAGGCAGAGGTATTCCATTACTGGATATACCCACATTTAACGAGATATATTGGACCCCTAAACGTGATAGGTCAGCCAATTACTTATACATAATATGGAGTATTTGCAACGCCTAAATCAATAAAAGTCTGTAGTGTTGAAGGTCACCATTAAGACTTTCCTTTTAATATTAACAACTGTAACCACAAGTGTTTGAAATGTTCCAATACAATTAAGTCATCACGACTGTATTGAGTGACATAAGCCGTATATCTGTGACTAATATCAAGGTTTCAGGAAAGAACTCGTGTTTAACAACTACTTAACTTCGATTAGATGAAGATAAATCCAAGGAAAATGTCTGCTTCGGTGTCAAATCAAATAAAACTACTGGGTATTACGATGATGTGATAATATAATAACCCTAAGCATATTCTGTGCCCTTAGTCAGTGCAGACCTGGGGATCTAAAAAGGCAGTTTCGGGTGAATCATAATAGGATCCTATTTCGATTCATATTCGAAATTTTCACCAAATACGAATCTGCTAATGAATTGAATTGTCAGTGAATCACTAAAATGAGAATTCATAAAAGGAGGAATTGCTCAGAAGAATTGCTCAAAGTGGCCATTTTAGACCCACTGTTGCTCTTCAGTGTGTTGGCGTATATGGACCCACCGGGAGCCGGTGGGCTCACAGAAAATGGGTAATTTTTTCAACACACTTGCTCATAAATTGCGCTAGTATCAGTCCACGAAATAGAAATGAAGATATAAATTCACGCAACTCCTTCGCTGGACACACCCACGAACACACCCTTAAACGTGTACCTGAATGTAATATAATTTTCAAATGGTTTGTCGTTTGTTCTAGATGTTTCCAAGTTCTACTCAGTTGTGAGTCATCAAAGCAAAGTATTGGAAAAGTAGACCAACCTAAAATAACAGTAGAATCCAGATTATCCGGATCCAATTAAACCAGGGGTATTCCGTATAATCGATTTCAAAGCAAATCAAACAATATTTAATTTTTTATATTTTTTTATAATGGGTTTTACGACGCGTCGTTTAGATAATAGGTACGATATATCAAAAACTAACGATAGCTAATGGGCTCGATTCTGCATTACAGTGACTAAACTTATTTTAGTTTAGTCCTGTCATTTTCTTTCTCCTAGAAAACAAAAGAGACGAGAGATATTTAGTCGTCTCTGCCTACCCCTGTGGGAAGATATTTAGTCCTGTCAAATTAAAATTAATCCTCTCAACTAAGGCGTGTTTAGCAATTTTAGCGACGATGTAAAAAGGTCATGGATAAAAGTGACAGATAAGCACGTTTATAAGGTTTAAATTAGTTGGTTTTTATACGTTTGACATTACTCTTCAATCTATGGTTTGTTTCTGTCCTTTTTCTTCCGTATTCTATGAAGAAGGATAGGCTAACTTAAAATTAGGACCTTTCGCTGGTCTGCAGAATCGAGTCCAATGAATTACATAATACCTATGTAATTTAAAATTTTGGTTGGAAATAACTTGTTATTGATCTTTGACGAATCACATCTTTTTATTGCGACCCTGATGCGCTTCAGTTGTAACAACTGTATGGAATTAGAGCCGAGATCAATGAGTCCGGATAATCGGATGTTCGGATAATCGGGATTCCACTGTCTACATAAAAAGGCCATTATAAAATTACAGACTAGTAGACCAACATGCATGGGATTAACCGACTCAATAATTACTTTTAAGACACGAGATTAAAAAGAGATGCCCGTAAGTTTCTTGCTGGTTCTTCATTTGGAACCAGCAACTCGTCGGTGAAGATAGGTTGCTGTTTTCATTTAGGTAGACAATCTTCATGGACGAGTTTATATAGTGCCTTGTTATTCCATTATTGAAGTTTTTAAGTGTATTTTTTTTACTTACAGAAAATAAATGATTTTAAATTTGAATTTAAATCCCGATTTAAAACGCAGCCAGCCTTCTGGGTATTATTATGGAATTAAGGTTATTTGAAAGTATTTTTTTATGTGTAAACTAGCGACCCGCCCCGGCTTCGCACGGGTGCAATGCTAATACTAAAACCTTTCTCTTGAATCAATCTATCTATTAAAAAAACCCGCATCAAAATCCGTTGCGTAGTTTTAAAGATTTAAGCAAACATAGGGACATAGGGATATAGGGACAGAGAAAGCGACTTTGTTTTATACTATGTAGTGATAGTGATGTTATAAAAAACGTTACAAAAACCTATTTTAACTTAGGAAAGAATTTGATCAAAATCATTAAATTACGCCTTGTCAATATTTAGAAACTTATATTTTGGTAATATTTAGAAAAGAATCGTTTTAATCCCTTGAATTTTAACGGGGTAATTTCCATAATTCCTATTCCATGCAACTAAATCGAATTTCGGAAATAATTGAGCCAATCATGTTCTTATATGGACGCAATTAAAAACAACTTTTTCTTCTTAAGCTGAGCAAATGTCCGGTTCTTTTTCATCATTTAATATGCAATAGGTTATTTTGAGGTCTAAAAGTGCATACCTTTCGTTTCTTAATTACCAGGTAACCAGGCAGCTTTTGTTTTTTCTTGGGCATGTGGGAAAAGCACGTAGCTTCGCCCATTGGCGTTTTACCTTTGGTTTTGAGGTCTGAAAAATACTTTGTTGCTTGATACTTTCAAAAGTCGGATACCTACTAATCAGGCGTGATTGTACATTTATATCCTTTTTGTGTCTTTTAACTAATAGACATTGACTTAGTATTCTTTAAAATAGAACAAGTCATGCAAAATCTTTTCTATTAATTCTGTTCATAAACATAATTAGTGTTAATCTTCCTAAAAGCAAATGCTTAAACGCAGAAAGCAGACAATATTACTTATAGAGTTACTTAAGAAATTTACAGAACGGAAAGTTCATTGGATCATCAGCAGTATAAATACGTCACTTATTTTCGTAGAACTCTGTAAATAGTGACAGTATTGATACTGTATAAATGAATAGCACATAAACGGAACAGCATGGAACAAATTGATTTTAATGAAATAAATTCTATCAATAGAATCAATTTGTGAGCATTAGACCCAACTGTGCCTTTTTTCTTAGTACTAAACAGTAATCAAACACATTGATACTAATGCTACATCAAAATAAAAAATCTTGAAAGTAATTCTAGTCATTTAGGAGTGTAGCAAAATGGAGATGACGAAAATTTTGAGAATATTACGTGATATAATTGAGCTTGCAGTAAAGATATTGCGACATAAAATCAAGTTCGTTAAATAAGGTGACACGATAAATATACCAAAAAAGTTTTTTTGCCAACATATTTTAATACAGTGCAAGAAACATAAATATTGATTTAAAAAGGCAAAACAACTACTTGGTGAAAAATAAACTTTCACTGAAAATCCACCTTTAAAACTTGTCACAATTTTGCGTACTTTTCACATCTGTCACTTAATGTGAATTGTGTTAAATTATGTCACTGAAACGTTCATCATTCTTGAAATATGTGACTGAAAAAGTTTATCGACGGGAAACATGTCACGGTAATATTCACCAATTGCAAAAATATGTCACTGAAACACAAACCACTAGTAAATACGTCACAGAAAGTTTTATATTTGAATATTATATCACTGTAATGTCCTTTGTAGAAAATGTTGTCACTAAATCGCCAATTGTCGTACTATGTATCGAAGATTACTGGGTTTAGTAATAAGTTTATTATTGTATAGTGTGCTAAAGTTGTCTCGATCATTATAAAATAAATAGCGACTGGAAAATGATTCCCAAAATTCAACCACCAATAGTTAGGTACTACATTAATTTCCAATTTGAAAAGGCAATGGGATATAATATAATACAAATGTTAAAATCTACATTATGTAGTCGACCTCCGTTTCAGGCGCAACTTTTTCCAGACAAACGGACAGACATATTGATAACAATGTGTCATCGATTACGATTCAGAACATTGTAAATATTATTTATGTTATTAAATAAATGCATCATAGCATATGCTTGGTGTCATGCACGAGGCAGAAATTAACTTATACAACTATACATTACATAGATACATGTTACACACATACAGATAATATATTTTGTTACGAATTTGAATAAGTTTTGAAAAACTCATTTGTACATGCCAGGATTCGAACCCGAGCCTCACTGATTATCATCATGTAAAGCCGGCCCTTTAACCGTAAGGCTATCACTGCTCTCAATAATTAATAAATAATAAATTGTGGGACACAATTCACACACCGTTATTTAGTCCCAAACTAGGCAGGTCTTGTACTACGGGTGCTAAACAACTGATGAAAATACTTAAATAAATATTAAACGACCAGACACGAAGCCAACAGACAAGAACATGTTCATGCACACAAATGTTGGCCCCGAGCGGGGATCGAAACCGAGACCTCCGACTCAGAAGGCATGTCACTACCAACTGAGGCAAAAGGACCGTCATTCAATATTCTTTCGGCTTTTAAATTATTATTTATCTTATTTCGCTTGAGATTGCCTACCTGTCATGAAAAGGGCATATTAACTTAATTATGTTCTATGTGGAACATAATTAAGTTAATATGCCCTTTTCATGACAGGTAGGCAATCTCAACCACTAGTCTTTTATATATTGGTTGCATTAGTGTTAGTAATGCGAATGCCAACTGTCGTTAATGGAAATGTATATTGGAATTTGGAAGGCAGGGAATAACAATTATAGTGCTAAACCTATGTGTCATCATATACTATGAGCATATCATTTTCATTCTTGATGACATGAACGTCGGACTTCTTGAGAAATGATTCTACGTCTGCTTGGAGTTTCATTGTATCCTTCTTGAAGAGTGGCATTTTTACTCTATGGTCGTCCTTCAGGTGTCTTTTCACGTCAGAGAATTTCCTGAAAGATCTGTGGAAGACCTTGATAAATAAATCATTTATTACGATGTGAATTGAATCTTCATGAGGCTATTTTTAGTACATTTTAAATACCTATTTCCCGTATTTTATAGTGTCATGTTTTAGAGATCTCAATTTAAAATCATTCTAAATATCATATTTCATATCAAAATCTATATCCTTATTACATAAGAATATTATTATAAATAGTTTTAAGTCATCATACTATGGTTTTAGATAAGCACATTAAAGACTGAAACACCCGACTGTGTTGCACTGAAAATTAACCTCAATGTAATAATGTAGCCTTTGTGTCAACCCAGACGTACCACAACAAACCACATCGCAGCGACAACATGTGGCCTAGTAGTGGTTACATGTGAATGAGAGCTTTTTGCTGTTGCGTTGTTGCACTGACGAAATGTCGTTGTATCCGCGTTGTGGCCGGCCGCTCGCTGGTGGTTCCGTTGTAGTTGCGATGTGGTTGGTATTACTGACGCGGTCGATAATGACGCCAAAATGTGTTGCTTGTGAATTGTACTATTCATTTCAGTAGAAAATATGCGCAGGCGCACGTGGTGTGGTTGTGGTGTGGCTGTGTTACATGTGGGTCACATTTACACTCTGGAGTTAAGAAATGACAACAAAATATACACACTACAGGAGATCACAACAAAATATGCTCACATACATACATTTAAAATGGTCGAAATACCTCCTCATGTGTGAGGAAAGAGATTTAGTTAAGAGGACTGTTGCGGGTATCATTGTCCTTTTCGCGCAGTCGGGTAACAAAGCAAAATGCGCGTGCCTTTGTCCCCTAGGGCATCGAAAGAGGTACCTATTCCATTCCTGGAAGCACATATATACACTTTTAAAAATAATTTTTTTTTACTCCTAAACGTGACAGAGGTGTGCCAGCCCTAAATTAATATCTAGGTACTTATATAAAAATTATACAAATTAGAGTCCGTCTAAATTTCCCAAGTATCAATATTGTGAATCCTTGAAACATTAAGCGATTCTACCTCTATATAGTATTTAGTTGAGAAGTTCCAATTACATTGTAGTATTTTAGTCGCCAATGCTACGCACAACGGCGCCAACCAAGGACACCCGCCTTTCGACTCGAACCACTGTGACTAAATTAACATAATATAAATGCGTCAACGTAATATATACAGGTACTTATTCCAAGTGCGTCTGTATAGTAAATATTCTATAAGTTAGTAAACGCGCATTATGAATTTTCCTCTACGCAAAAATAAGTATCAATTACAACAAAGACGATTTCGCCGTAGAATTCACTTTATATGCAGAAAAACTTGTCTAGAATCTTGAGTGTAATTCGAAACCGGTTGTTATGACGTAGGCATGTATATTTTAAGTTAATATTAAGGTAGATCTAACTGGTTTTCAAGATTAAAGAGCAAGGTTTGAAGAATTTGCAAGGCTGTCTCACTTCGATACAGTAGCAACATAAAACCATTAGAATCCTACTAATATTATAAACGCGAAAGTTTGGGATTGATGTTTGTGGCTCTCTCACGCAAAAACTACTGAACAGATTATGATGAGACTTTACAATGATATAGTTTATACATCGGAATAATCCTTAGGCTACTTTTATTCACGGTACGCGGACGAAGTCGCGGCCAAACGCTAGTAGAATAGTAATAATAACTCTTGAAGCACACTTTATTTAGGATATATTCAAGGCTTACTGATTTTTTCTGTGGTCTTCTGACCATGTGCATTATGGATGCAGCCGATGGGTGACGGTCTCTCAGTTAACCAGAATAGCAGACTGATAATGCACGATAAGCAAAACAAAACCGCAACCTCATGGACATAAGGCTGTTATCGTAACTGGGCTATCATCGGTCCGAGGGCTTTTAAGGGCACGCGTACTCAACGAACTTGATTGAGTCTCTTTCCTGTTTTAAATTTAGATCATTCGAAGGTTTATTTTATATATGTGGAATTTGATAGTTGTACTAGAGAATGTTCGAGATTTTGTCTACATTCGCATTTTAAATGAAACGTTTTTAAAATTACACCGAAACACGAGTACTAAAACAAAAATTGCAAGGTAACGAAACGGTCTATCTCAATTTGCCTTTTCGATTCTTAAGATCGTAAAGCGTTGTTGCGTTGTTGTTCTTGTTGTTGTTGATCCTAAAGTTGCTATATTTACATCCTGGCTCCATCATCAGATCAGCGGCAAGTACCACAATATTGTGTGCTAAACTTTAGCTCAATCGATTGAATCTGCTTCAAAATTGAGTTGCAAGAATCCACCCGAACAATACATTGCAAGTTAAATATAAGCTTGTAAAATGAATCAAGTCGCATGATTAAAGCATATATTAAGGTCGAAGGTCCCGCACGTCAGCTCTAGATTATTACAACGATCTTTTGACCTATTGTTGTATTATATCTGTAAATTAAATATCGTTTACTTATATGAGCTTCGTTGAAAATGACAGCAGTAAGATGATTTTTTATAGTGGACTCAAGACGTAAAAACCAGAAAAGTGCGAATCGGAGTCGCCTACAAAGGGTTCCATGCCATCGTATACGAAGAAACATTAAATTTAATAAAAAAGTGAAGAAAAATTCGAATTACTTGCGATTTTTTACGAACAGGGGCGAGATAACAGGTGCGACCTTTGAAAATTAATTTGATGTGATTTTTCAAACTAGCATCATAAAACTAGTTACACATCTCTAACTTCCACAAATGAAGCCTACATAGGTATATAATTATTATATTAAAGTCTTTTTTGTGCCGTCAGGTAAAAACTGATTCATGATGGCATAAAAAACTAGAAATACAAGAATTAAATTTAATAAATGTGTTATAATGTGATTCATTTAAATTTGTGTTAAAAATACTGTAGAAATATGAAATATTAAATTATGTTCGCCATTTATAAATAAAATTATGATATAATGGAAAGTTTATACGGCACAATATTATATGAATAAAAATAATCTGGTGTTTGTGTACCTAAAGTAGCACTGCGATAACATTTACATATAAAAGGATTTTTCTATTTTTAAGTTATAATTTTCAGTATTAAATCTTCATCTATTCTGTATCCCAATAATATCCCAAAGTAACAACTCCTAATATACCTACTCCCACACACTACACTCTCACACACTACACTCACCCCCACTAGCCTCATACACACTACACTCACTTACTCAAATCGCTCAAAGTAACTAGGTATTCTCTTCATTTCTACGCTATCTACACTACGAGTAGGTATCTACTGTAGTTCCTCTTTATAATAATAGTGTATGTATGTAGTGTAGATAATTAACATCTATCTACACTAATATTATAGAGAGGGACGATTCGTATTTTATATTTTTGTATTTTGTCACTGTACAGTATAAAACAAAGTCGCTTCCCGCTGTCTGTCTGTCCCTATGTATGCTTAGATCTTTAAAACTTAACTTTTTAGTGGATAGAGTGATACAAGAGGAAAGTTTATTTTTAAAATTCTTCCATTAATGGAATGCTTACTTTTCTGGGAGCAACATGGGCCATAATTTTCCTACGAGAACGGGACTTACGCAAGTACAATGGTGGGGAATAGTATAATATAATATATATATATATATATATATATATATATATAGAGGTATATATAATATAATCTCACGCCTTTCATCCTCGAGGGGGTAGGCAGAGGTATTCCATTACTGGATATACCCACATTTCACAAGATACATTGGACCCCTAAACGTGATAGGTGGTGAGCCCATCTCCGGACCGGGTCTATTTATACATGTCTCAGAATTAATTCTGAGACCTGCGGGTTTCCTTGCGATGTTTTCCTTCACCGTCGAGCTAGTGATAAATAGTGGGGAATAGTAGTACAATAAAATTCAAAATTCCAGACCAGTTTCCAAATAAAATAAAATAAATAAATAAATAATCTCACGCCTTTCATCCCCGTGGGGGTAGGCAGAGGTATTCCAGTACTGCATATACCCACATTTCACGAGATACATTGGACCCCTAAGCGTGATAGGTGGTGATCTCATCGCCGGACCGGGTCTATTTACACATGTCTCAGAATTAATTCTGAGACCTGCGGGTTTCCTCACGATGTTTTCCTTCACCGTCGAGCTAGTGATAAATAAGTACGTAAGTTTTTGAAAAACTCATTGGTACATGCCAGGATTCAAACCCGAGTCTCACTGATTTTCGGCCGGCTCTTTGACCGTAAAGGCTATCACTGCTCTTTCCAGTTTCCATGCAGTAGTGGTAGAAAGAGTAACTTGTTTATAGACAAGTAATTATAAACTAAACTAACGGCTTTCCAAAATTATCTAATTGCTACTATACATTCAACATGACTGTCAAATGGAAGCTATAGATATTATCTCAATGATTACACATTATGAATTTATGACATACGAATTGAAAGCCCTGCGGACCAATCACTTCTATGTAGATAGATTTTTTAAATTGAGAATGTTGTATGATTGCAATTACTTCTATTTAGACCGAATAATTTAATGATAGAATGTTGCAAGGCGCTTGCTAGTAATTATTTCTACGCAGACAGTTTTTAGATAGAATATTGCAACTGTGATTGCAAAGAATACTCTTAAGGACAGAATATTTTGAGGTACTAAATTAAGTGCGAGTGTTTTCAATAAAAATTTTAGACATTTTTTTAACTTGATATCAATTAAGCTAAAAAGAAAGAAGGAAAGAAAAAAGAAAGAGAAGTTTATTTTGGCGTAAGTATGTATATCTAAAGCTAGGAATACTATCTTGTGTACTAGCTTACTATCCATCTACTAAAGAAGTACATGACAAGAGACGTGAACTAATGCCACTATTCCTAACCACACTTATATTAGCATTGTCAAATCCTTACATACACACCAGCAGGCGTATTCACGGAGGCTCGATACCGTTTCCGTTCGATTCAGATCGAGTGAAAAATTTTCCGAATCCTTATGCCACATAATATGACATTAGTTTTCGACATCAACAACAGCCCATCTCGAAAGTGTTCGACAGATTTTCCGATTCCGATTCGAATATCGAATATCGAAGCTCCGTGAATACGCCTGCTGATGAAAATGAATTAAATTATGTTTAAACACAACTAAACACATTAAGACGCAGTTGTGTATAACCGGGTTCACGGCGTGGCTACCAGGGCGGCAGAGGACGCCAGGCGGTGACGCGCCCATGACGCTCAGTGACGTTTGCACCGAGTTATGTCAGTCGAGTAAACAATTTACTGTTTGTAAACAGCGGCCAGTGTAAACACGGCCACGCTGCTTAGATGTCAATGGCAAGCGGTTACGAGACTATGGGATGCCCTTGTGTGACCTTTTAATGCTGAGCTTTATGGATACTAAGGTTTGTCCATTTAAAAATATTACTGTAGCTCTTTAAGGCGAGTATGTCGGCAGAGAGTTTCTTAATTCGATTCTCGCTCGGGACCAACATTTATGTGCCTGTATTTAATACTAGCAGGCGCCCAGCGGCGTTGCCCTCTTGGATCCCGTTTTTTCCGGTTCCCGAGGTAATTTCTCAAAATTTCCCAACAAGCAATTAACCTGCCAAGTTTGTAGGATTTATACTTTCTAAGATTTCGTGATTAATCGGAGTTAGTGGTATTTTATTTATTATATGTATAGACTACACAGGCTATGCTAAGTTTGGGACAAAACAACTCTGTATGTGTGCCATATATTCTTTATATTATGCGCTTAAACGCTGGATATTAAAAAAGAAATTAATGGATAGGAAGCAATAAATAAGTATATTATTAAATAATTAATCGGTGAGGAAACCGGTTGAATTATGCTAGGGTAAAACCGGTTATAACCAGTGCAAAACAGTTTTATAATTCAAACGCATCTAATATACCAACTTGAGATCGTTGTGTTAATTCATAAATGACTTTCGGAATTTTCCGTAACTTTAGTAATTTTCCGCGGTCGACTAGTATGTACGATTCCTCCCCCTTTGCCTCACCTTGGCTTGTAGACATAGTTGCGAAATGCAAATTTGCATATTGCATATAACATTCATATAATTTAAGCCGTGTGTCTGTAGTTTTTCTAGACAGTCTTGGGACTAATTTGTTCTCTTAGTGATATGAGGAGAACTTAACATTATGATTTTTGTTCTCACTACCACGCTATTACGTCTTACGCATAGTTTTATTTGATATAATATAATGTTTAGGCGACAGCTAAATGAAATATGGTAAGGTTACCAAGATACAGAACTAACCTAACTTTCAGCGTTAGCAAAAGAAATAGTAATTAACCGGTAATCAAATCGCATCGAAATAGCAAAAGATGAGAAACCGATTATTTTCCCGGTTTTTCCTAAGACATTTTTTTTTTGCGGCCATGCTATATTTGCTCGGATTTTGGACTACCGTCGAAACTCAAACTCAAAAGTCATTTATTTCAGTAGGTATATAAAATACACTTAAAAATGTCAATAACAAGGCACACTAAATTTGTGTGAGGCCACCTTTAGTGAGAACACTGCAATAAAGAGAGTAATTAAAAAGCCGGATTTTGGTCTTAAATATTCACAACACATGCAGTCAATTAGCATAGGATCATCTATCAACTTTCACATAGCCACTGAAACTACTTATAGCTACCGAATTGATTGCAGAAACAAAGCAAAGACCGACTATGCGGCGATCTTACCCCGAAACGAACGAACGAATGATCGCCGAACCGAATTCGCGGAACTAATATCTAATCTATAAAAATAATATAAGTAGGTATATTACAATTATAAATAAACAATAAGGCCCCAGGTCTTGCGATTTGCTGACAGCTTATCACAGAGCAAAAAATACACTTTAGAAAAGCGAGTATTTCCAGGAATTGAATAAATCTGACAACCATCTCGCGGGTTATTCCCGAGCATAGTTTTTTGACAAGAGCAGTGATAGCCCGGACGGTTAAAGAGCCGGCCGAAAATCAGTGAGGCTCGGGTTCGAATCCTGGCATGTACCAATGAGTTTTTCAAAACTTACGTACATATTTATCACTAGCTCGACGGTGAAGGAAAACATCGTGAGGAAACCTACAGGTCCCAGAATTAATTCTGAGACATGTTGTAAACAGACCCGGTCCGGCGATGGGCTCACCACCTATCACGCTTAGGGGTCCAATGTATCTCGTGAAATGTGGGTATATCCAGTAATGGAATACCTCTGCCTACCCCCTCGGGGATGAAAGGCGTGAGATTATATATATATATTATAGTTTTTTGACAAGCCAAGTGCACATATGCTGTCGGTTAACAACAATTTATTGTGTCAAGCATCTCTCTAAAAAGCGTCATTTTATAGCAAGTCTCCTCAAGTCTAAAGAGCGCCCGTTTAAGCATTATCGCTGAACCGGTTATGATAATTTAAAGCAATCACATTGTGAACTACAATCCTGTACATTCATGGAATTATACTTTACGAATGCCGTACTATGATATTCTTTATAAATTGCTGAAGATGCGTTACCTGAGCTCAAAATATGGCTGTTTATGTCCAGAAACTACTGAAATAATTTTGATGAAAGGTAAAGGACCGGTTTTTTGGCGGACGCAAGTTTTTTTTAAAAATCTTTCTTCTTGTCACTAGCTTGACGGTAAAGGAAAACATAGCGAGGAAGCTCGCAGGCCCCACAAT
The DNA here is from genome assembly GCA_963855545.1 of Ethmia dodecea. Classification (NCBI taxonomy): domain Eukaryota; kingdom Metazoa; phylum Arthropoda; class Insecta; order Lepidoptera; family Depressariidae; genus Ethmia; species Ethmia dodecea. The sequence goes on from OY979444.1 coordinate 1,947,504, forward strand.
TGGTTCTGAGGCTTATGTAACAGCACCCGGGGTGATGGCTTATCACGTGTCACGGGTCCGAAAAATATAATGTTGAAATGTGGGTATTTCATTGAAAGGAATTTGCCTTTTATAATTTTATTTACATAATACTAGCGACCCGCGCTGGCTTTGCACGGGTGCAATGCTAATACTAAAACCTTCCTCTTAAATCACTCTATCTATTAAAAAAAAAAACCTCATCAAAATCCGTTGCGTAGTTTTAAAGATTTAAGCATACATAGGGATATAGGGACAAAGAAAGCGACTTTGTTTTATACTATGTACCTAGTGATGACTACTTCTGCCTGCATCTTCGTCAACATTCCGGGATGAGAAATATTCTATGTACTTCGTCGAGGTGCAAACCGCAACTGCCAAAGTTGAAGTTAAAGTTTACTTCTTTGGTAAAAGTCAAAATTCATTTATTTCTGCAAGTAAAATCAAATTGCACTTGGACACGTCTCGTCTATAGTCTAAACTCGTGAAAATGTAACAAACAAACAGACAGTTACTTTAACATTTATAATATTTTGGTATCTTTCGCCGTGTGCACGCGAGTGTACATGGAGCGCAAAAGGTCTCGACTGCGCCCACTCCCGTCTCGGAAATACGCGATCGCCGCATTCTTAATTTTACGATTAGCGATTATGAGTCCGCCTAATTGAGGTCGCGGCCTAATCATAACCTCAATTAATTTAATATCGCTAACGCTCAGCTGTTCGTGTGCACGAACCCTAATCAACCGACTTCAAAAAAGAAGGAGGTTTTCAATTCGACGATGTTTTTAATATAGCCTATATTACTCAGGAATAATTTATCCATTGGTAGAAGAATTTTTATAATCGGTTTAGTAGTTTCAATACAAACTAAAAAATCTTTCCTCTTTGTAAATTAATGTAATTTTTGTCAGTTATAGAAAACTTTTCAACCGACTTCAAAAAAGGAGGAGGTTCTCAATTCGACTGTAGGTATGTTTTTTTGTTATGTTTGTTACCTCAGAACTTTCGACTGGGTGAACTGAGTTTGATGATTCTTTATTTTATTTGAAAGCTGGTGCTTTCCGTGTCCCATTTCAATTAGGTTCAGTTCTGATAATGGCATCCATGAGAAAACCATATAAGTTGAAGTCGGTTTTTTACTCTGTTTAGACTATTTTATTTTTTTATTTTTATTAGACTTGACGGGCCTGTTGGCTCAGATGGTAGTGACCCTGCCTTCTGAGTCGGAGGTCGCGGGTTCGATCCCCGCTCGGGGTCAACATTTGTGTGCGAACATGTCTGCTGGCTTCGTGTCTGGGTGTTTAATATTTATTTAAGTATGTCTATCAGTTGTTTAGTACCCATAGTACAGGCTCTGCCTAGTTTGGGACTGAATAACCGTGTGTAAATTATGTCCCACAATTTATTTATTTATAGGTAAAAAATTCTTCCAAAGAGGAAATGTCGTGAAAGTGACCAGATAACTATTTCCTCTCAACATAGCCAGGCTGACCCTTTGATAGAAAATATTACCTAACGAACGTTCAAGTATTCGGCGGTAGGACAGTTGAATAAAATTAGAAAAAACCGGCCAAGTGCGAGTCCGACTCGCGCACCAAGGGTTCCGTACCTATAAAAACGGCAAAAACTCACGTTTGTTGTAGGTACGGTTGCCCCCTTAAATATTAATTTTATTCAGTTTTTTAGTATTTATTGTTATAGCGGCAACAGAAATTCATCATAAAATAAAATAAAAATGAGATGTTTTAAAAAACAAAGTCGCTTTCTCTGTCCCTATATCCCTATGTCCTTATGTCCCTATGTCCCTATGTATGCTTAAATCTTTAAAACTACGCAACGGATTTTGATGCGATTTTTTTAAATAGATAGAGTGATTCAAGAGGAAGGTTTTAGTGTTAGCATTGTACCCGTGCGAAGCCGGGACGGGTCGCTAGTATTATCTAAAGCGCAGTACCGTACGGAGGAACACAAGACTTCCATAATACAGATTTAAGTATTTTATCTAAACTATTTATAGTTGTAGGTACTCAATGCCCTGTGTACATTGTTTGTTGTAAAATCGTTGTACTAATCTATATATATAAAAATGAATCCCTTTTTCCCTTGGTCACGGCATCACGCGTTAATGGCTGAACCGATTTGGCTGAAAGTTGGTGGGGAGGTAGCTTAGAACCAGGAGACTGACATAGGATACTTTTTATTCCGATATTCAGACGGGAACGGGAACTACGCGGGTGAAACCGCGGGGCGCTGCTAGTAAATAAATAATTATGTATTTTGATACAGTTAAATACCCAATTATAAAGCGGTAAAATTCTGCTTTTGTTTGTGGTGGTGTCTGGAAACACTTAACCGATTCTAAAAATTATTTCATTTATACAAAGCTACCCTACAAGATTAAGATACCAGTAGGTATATTTAATTTTGCTAAAAATAAATTTTCAGTTCACACTCGCGCTATTATTAGTTAAAGATGTTAGATATAGAGTAAAATGAACTTGCCAGCCAAGTCACGATTGCCAGTAATTCGTGTAGGGTAAAATCCAAAACCGGTTACACTAGATGATATCAGATGCGTCGTAGTGGAATTTTTCGCTGCCCGCTCCGCCGCGTTGCGTGTCAAACTTATTTCACTTGACAGCCTCGCCCTATAGGAGCTCTCACCTTCATATCCGCATTCACTATTGAGATATAAAAGAATATTGAACTTCAGAGCGATTCGATAAATTACTTCAATTAAAAAATTTATAAAACCCGCGACACTATCTTATATAGGTATATCTTCACTACATTTTATAAAACAAAGTCGCTTTTTAGGGTTCCGTACCTCAAAAGGAAAAAACGGAACCCTTATAGGATCACTTTGTTGTCCGTCTGTCCGTCCGTCCGTCCGTCTGTCAAGACCCTTTTTCTCAGGAACGCGTGGAGGTATGAAGCTGAAATTTATATCAATTACTCAGGTCTACTGTCCCTTGAAGCTGTGAAAAAATCAAACTTCTAAGCCAACGCAATCAAAAGATACAGCCGTTTATGCCGCAAATTTTCGACACTTGCAAGGGAATCAAAACCTACAGGGTGCTTCCCGTGAACTCAGAATCTTGAAATTTGGTACGAAGCAACGTCTTATAGCATAGATAAAGGAAAAATTACGAAAACCATAAATTTGCAAGGTTGTACGGAACCCTCGGTGCGCGAGTCCGACTCGCACTTGGCCGGTTTTTTATAACACAATAGCTACTGCGCGGATTTTGATGAAAGTTAACAGTAATGTAGCTGAAATATCAGAATAACATATTGGCTATAATTTATTATTGTATGTAAAAACTATAATAAGTATGTCTATCAGTTGTATAGCACCCATAGTACAGGTACCTGGCTAGTTAGAGACGAAATAAATATAATAATAAATTGTGTAAAAAAAACATAACTAGGTGGTGCATCCAAGAAGACTTTTTCCTGCACCACCTATCCGAACCAAAACCATCTTTCGAACTGGAACCAACTACATAATATGTAGTTGGTTAGTATATTATACTCATTCACAAAATTTTAATGCCATCGGTTAGGCGGTGTGCGTACACAATGACACGACTACTACTAACTAAGTGTCTGGACCTCTCGTAATCCGAAATAAAAGACTTTTATTTATTTTTCACTTTTATTTGGCAGAGTGCCCATCAACCGCGAGTCTTTGAGATATAAATTTAACGAATCCAGTAAATATGATTCGATATTTCCTCTTATAGCGGCTCGGGTCGCACCAGTGTAAGCGCTCGGCGATCGCGAGTCATTCCACTAAATCCAATACATTTTTTATTCATGAACCGATTGGCGTTTGTATGTTAATTCGCATCGTAGGTCCCGGCTGACGGATGAAATATTGAATTATTGCCGAAACTCTCGGATATATCGAGGAGGCCTGCCCGATATTAATCCGCTGGCTACGAGTCTGGCAGGAATTCAAATAAATCGGGCCTGTGACAAACAAGACGGATAAATCAATCAGGGCAAGGTGGCGTGCAGCCTCTATTGCAGCCAGCTCCTGCTATATCAAAAGTGGAACAATTTTGTATCGGTAAATTTATGGGCAAGTTTAAAACTAAACTCGTTATGAGTTTCGCGGGCGCTAAATTTTATTTATTAGTTTTTTGATTTATTCATTCCCTCTTTGAGGGCAGTCCGGAGTTGACTCGAGAGGTTTTTTAGTATGATTAGAAAATTATTCAGCATTTCTTTTGCTTCGGATTTTTATTTAAATGGAAATTCATATACAGCTGTTCTGGATAACTTAGTTGAGGGGTTATTCTACTCTGAATAACTTTTGATAAGAAAATAATTTGCCGATTAAATGTTTAGTTTTAAGCAACTAAAGGCCCTGCCACGCGATGTTTTCAGTCACTTTTCAACCGACCTCAAAAAAGAGGAGGTTATTAGTTCGATTGTATATATTTTTCATGTTTATGATCCAGTTCTGACAATGGCGTTCCGAAAACCGTATAAGTTGAAGTCAGTTTTTTTACTCTTTAGACTTCTATGTTATTGTTAATATTGTCAGGGGAGGCGTCACTGCGTGACGTCAACGCGCCGCTACAGGTAGGTACATGCGGCCGTCCGCCACCCGGCTGTCTATTAGTGGTTGCCGCGCATTTGTTGTATAAATATTGAATTTTAATAAACTATTTTTCTTTACATTATACAATGTATGTATGTAGATAACTCAGTTGTATGTCTTCGTCCTACATTTTGCAGAAACAGGTAGTTTTGAAGTCATAACATAACCTAAAGGCAAATTACACAGCTTTTGTTTAGTTGGGTGGTCTTTAGTACCTAAATAAAGAATAATCGTAATATCGCAGGTAAAATACACTATTATACTAACTACTACTACTAACGTATAATTTAATGGGTCGAGCTGCCGGCAACCCTAGATCTAAGGCTCCGCCTCCGAAAGAGCGCGTTGCATGCGATAGAAAGAGATGGCCACATTTAGGTACGTTTGAAGTACCTAAACAGGGAATTTGTTTACAGAGAACCTTCTGTACGTAGTACTATTACTTATTCTGTGATATTGTCTAAAAGTGTCAGCATCTATTTTAAACTGTGTTCAAGTACCTATATAAAAATCGTTCTGTGGTTAATGTTACTTTCTTAGGTAAGTAGATTAACCTTCTTGAAAAAGGAAGTTACATGTTCTTGGACGTGCAATAATATATTATAGGAAAAAAATTGAGTGAAAAAGCCCCTTTAGGAAAAAAATACGTAATTCCACAAAAACACACCTCACTTACTTTTAATCTTACCTAACTTTAATGTTGTAGTATTTTATACAATACAAAACAACGATGTCATCATCTACATTGATTAAAAATAAAATACTTGTTGACAAAGTGTTAGTGAGTTGTTTTCTAAAATACGACAACACATTACTATAACAGATCAAAAACTGAGACATTATAAAGAGTATGTGTGGCTGTGCACCATACAATAATTAGTGTAGGTAGTGTTAGCTGAAGTAATTTAAAGATATTTTTAAATATTATTATTTTAGGGGTCTAAAGAACATCTCGTGAAAAGTGGGTAGATATATCCAGCAATTTAATACCTCTGCCTACCCCCTCGGGGATAAAAGGCGTGAGATTATTACTTTTACTATTTGTTTTAAATATACATTTTTAACATGTAACGGAATAAAATTGAAAAACTTCAGACACAATATAACTTTTTATATAGGTATCTAGGTCTCATACTGAGTTATTTCATAAATTTTATTAATCTCAATAAGATAGTAACTAGTAACCAAAAGTGCTGTATGGTTACCTACATTGAGTTTGTTTTATATTGTGTAAATTGGGTTGTTGAATGCTTTTCTTTCTACTTATTTTATATCAAAACTATATTTTTCGCTTTTTTTGTGTTCTAATTAAAAAGTTATAATGAATTAAAAATATTTTTTTGAACTCTATACCGAAAACACGCCAATAGTTTCTAAATGGTGTTCTTATTATTACAACATCACAATAATAAGAACACCATATCAATCATTGTGACGTCACACGAGCTCGGGTTTGTTCGGAAACTGTTGGTCGGTACTAAGTTCAAAAAAATATTTTTAACATCATTCATTTTAATAAGAACACCTAAAAAACTCTAAAAATAGTTTTGCTATAAAAGTTATATAATATTATCTTTCGATTTATCACAAGAAAAATAATAATTCTACAATTCCTGTAAAAAATATTTAGTTTTATATTATAACAAAAAATACATATTAAAAATAGTTTTCAAATGGATTGTAAACGAGTTTCTGCTTTCTGGTTAATTATGTCTCCTCGTACCTACTACGTACATCACTTGAAATAATAATTGTCATTTTCGAAGCCCGAATATGTTTCATATTATGTTCACTCTTCACATTCGTAGTTAAATAAAATTGTTACTATCTCTGTCACTATGTAAACCGTATCATCGGTTCGTATTCAAATATTATAATTTTTATCTATAATTTAAATACAACCTCAAAACTTTCCTGGGGCAAGTCAATTCTGGCTGATATGGCTTACCGATACCAAGGCCACAGTTGCTAGCTGCGTGGTCACACCTACTATTATATCATTTAGTAGCTTTATAAATAGACGATCCAGATACGAGTGCTGTACATCGCTGCTTTTGTTATACATTATAGATAATCTGGCGTGTTTCACGAGCGATGGAACTCGAAGGATTATGATTGTGCAAATCTCGAGCAGGCGAGGCTGATATCACATTACGAATTTGATAAGATAATAAGACTAAAACCGTATACAGAAAGAAAGCCGAAAACCCATCGGCGCCGACCGGCGCCCATCGGCGCCGACCGGCGCCTATCGGCGCCTACAGGCGCCGGTCTACGCAGGTAACCGGCGGAGGCATTTATATGAACAAGCGCTGATGGGCGCCGACCGGCGCCTGTCGGCGCCGATAGGCGCCGATCGGCGCCGACTCGCGCCGGTCGGCGCTGGTGCCGCCCGCCAATCATCGTACGACATTTTGCTCGCTCTGCTTCAATCTGCTTGCTTTCTGTAGAATGGACCGGCGCCGATGGGCGCCGATCGGCGCCCATCGGCGCCGACAAGCTTTCGGCTTTCTTTCTGTATACGGCTTTATAAGAGGTGACTGGAGGAATTACATAATTCAAGTAAATTTGAAATATTTTTATATTTTTTAAATGACGACTGCTTGTAATAGGCACTAAAACTAGTTTTGAAATGTAGCCCATGGCACCAAGGAGTCGAAGATTGATATACTGACATATCGATCATCAAAATCAGTCAAAAAGTTAAGGCTACAGGAGTCCCAAAATAACCTCCTTGCTATATTGTTTTTTGTGACGTCACCAACCCACACTTCCACAACTAATACAAATCGAACGATCCATTTAGGCTAAATGCTACGCCGTATTAAGACTCCCAAATCAAAGTAAAATATTTTTTTTATGAAGGTAAAAAAATACGCTTATAAAAAAGAAAAAAGTAAGATACGGTACCTATACTAGCTTCTCGCGTGTGGACCGCTTAAATTAGGTCCAAGGAACGTAATTCGCTGCAGTCTTAATCGGGCTGGCGTATCAACAGGACGTGATAGTCAACGAGAAGGAAAAACATAAAATGGTTAAACCGCTATAAAATCAAATGTCTTTATGAAGTGTAATAGTGTAGTGTGCTTTTATGAAGTGTAATGGCACCAAAATAACCCACGGGTGCGTGTAGTTGTATGTAGTACAAATGTCAACCATGCTTTCTATGAACGTACCGTATCTTCTTTTTTTGTTTTTATCTAAGTAGAAACATCAATATTGGGTTCGATTCTGCATTACAGCGCCTAAACTTATTTTAGTTTAGTCCTGTAATTTTTTTTTCTCATAGAGAAGAAAAGAGACGAGTTATATTTAGTCCTGTCAAATTAAAATTAGTCCTGTCAACTAAGGCATTTCATAACGTGTTTAGTGCATAAGTAAATAAGTCACTAAATTCGGTAGGTTATCCCTTTTCTTTTTTTGAGGTAAAATAAAGACAGGAATAAACTAAAATAAGTTTAGTCGCTGTAACGCAGAATCGAACCCATTATCTACAAGGGACTCTAAACTGGTCCATACATTCACACACACACTACACACCTTCTGGGGAAGTCGGGTAAGTAATAACTACGTAACAAGAATAATATTTATGCACGAGTTACGCGTGTCCGTGCAATTTGCACTTGACTCGCAGTTATCACGCGCGGTTGTGTGACCTACTTGTAACAGAATCCCTTGTTTTGGATCGCTCCACTTCGAAGAAAGATACAACACTGTCTCCATAATAAAACGTGTGTTTTATGCCAATTTACCTATCCAAGTGTCAATGACAGTCACTTAAGGCCACAGAAATGCGCAAGAAGGGTCCCGTACCGCATCCTACTAATATTATAAATGCGAAAGTTTGTTTGGATGGATGTATGGATGGATGTTTGTTCCTCTTTCACGCAAAAACTACTGAACGGATTTTGATGAAGCTTTACAGTTATATTATAGCTTATACATCAGAATAACACGTAAGTTATATTTTATTCCTGTTTGGGAGCTCCCTTAAAATATTTATTTTATTCTGTTTTTAGTATTTGCTAAAATTTAAACTATCTAACTATCACGGTTCATGAGATACAGCGTGGTGACAGGCAGACAGAGAGACAGAGTTTTCCCCATTGGGTACGGAACCCTACATCTATATACAAAGATATATTATACATTTATAATAAATTTAATTTAATTTTCTTTATTATAAATGTGCTAGTATTTTCCTTATACGCACTTCGTGTAATTAGTATACTTTATATAAGTTAGTTATAACAATACAATAAGTCTTACTAAGCCTCCGCTTTCCGTCTGTATTAGTATATTATTTTTAAACTATTCATCATTAAACTGTACATTTTAGTTGGTTTATTTAACATTGTTGTTAATTTTTTGTTTATTATTTGTTAAAAATGAAACATTGGTATTAAGCACAAACATAGGATGCTTTTTTGTTTATGCACTTATAGTAAAGCAAGTAAGTCAAGTCATCTTATTTTTTTTAAAATGCCGTTTATTATCCGTAAAAAGGTAATACAAAAAAAGAGTAGCTGTCAAAATACCCTTCTAATTTAAGGGTAAATTATTATTTGTAGTGCGACTGTCTGTCTGTCACAGAAAATCTAAATTCTTTCATACGTACAGAACCCACTGTGCGCAAACCCGAACCCACCGTGCCAGTTTCGGTGTTCCTCCCATACTAAAGCTGCTGTTTTAGATCTGTTCTTACCCCTTCAGTCTATCTATTTAGAGGGACGGCATTATAATGAATGAGCGTCAGACTGTGTTATCGGTTCTACATTTATACCGCTGTGCAAATAATATTTGCGTTATCTACCGCAAGATGGCGACTGTGTAAATCAATTTAACCTCAATTACTTATTAAGAAAGGTCTCGGTTGGAATTTTCCAAGCAGTTATATGTTATAGTATATAAAATAATAGCAGTTGAATTGTGACGTGCGCAATTAGATCATATTACTTCGTGCTACGTGTACCTAAGTAGTTGTATCGAGTGATTCCTTATCAACGATATGATTCCGTTGGGTATTAGGAATAATACTAAATAGGCGCACGTGTTCGAGATGTAGGTACGTATATCTAATTACTATAAGGAAAATTGTAATATTCGATGTTACTTGACGTTACCGAAACTATCAGAATACACTTGTCCGATCTCTATTTCTTTCTCATCAACTTTGCGATTAAATATAGTAGGAAATAAATGATATAACAATGTTGTATTGTATATAATAATATGCAAGAATAAAATGTTACAAATTGAAAAATGAAACACATTTTAAAGTAAAAGTTTTTATTTTATTTTATTTTGCCTGGAAATATTGCAAAAAATCACTTATTTTTTAAATTGACGGATACACTGAGCTATAGATATCACCTACAGTTCAAGGTACATATAAGTACCTAGTGAAATTCTAAATAGCGAAGTCACACGTAAATTTATTAGCACATATATATCGAAGTGACAACAAATATGTTGGTTAAAATAGCGAAGTGACAAAAGATTTATTAAATAGTTGCGTAGCTCTGTTACATTCAAGTCAATAATTAAACTTAACCTTTGATAATATGGAATCAAGTAGCATGAGTGTAACACTTTTTAAAATCGGATCTGTAATTCCAGAGATTCCCTTCTACAAACAAACACACAAGTGTACTTCATTATATTAGTGTAGATAAATAGCTAAGTGAGTTCAGATAAATATTATATGTAGCGATTTTGAATTGAAATACCTAAGTATAAATATAATAATCAGGCTCAATAGCAAAAGGGCTATCTATCATCATCAACCATAGACATAGTGTGTTAATATGTCTATGTCATCAACCCGTAACAGCCCACTGCTGAGCTAAGGGTCTTTCCTCAAACATATGGAAGTACAGACCATAATCTCCCACGCGAGCCCACCGCGGATTAGGAGATGGTCATCATCATCATCCCTTGCCGATTTCGGCTACAGTGACTGCTACTTAATCCACATTATCGATGAGGAGATGGTATTAGGCTAGTGGCCACCTAACTGTCAGCATTTTTCAAGCACCCAAGGATATCTGACATGGCTTAACCACTTCCATTGTGCGTAAACACAACGAAAACCGGGACAAAAAATTTAACGTGCCTTCCGAAACACGGGGGCGCTCGTGATATAATGCCACTAGGCGGTCACCCATTAACCAAATTTGCTTAACCAGTCTATCACTGCTATATATGTGTATTAATAAATAAATGCCAACATAGTCACAGATGGCGAAGGACCCGCTAGAAGATGTGCGGAGGTAGATAACGGACCGACTAACGGTAGACTCCATTTGCTATTCAAAGCCGAGACACGAGGATTCAAAAACCGAATTCAGAAAAGGATGTTCTCAATTCAATTGTTTGCAACTATTCAGTGAAATAAATAGACCACACAGGCTAGTATAGATGCACTAAATTTTTTCTAAAATATTGTTGGCCACTGGTTTGTTTAAAGAAAATTCTTATAAGTTTTCCAAAACATGTAGGTACAAACCCGCTATACGGTTTTTTTTCCGCAACACTAAATAAAAATTTTGAGGTGTATTAAATGCAAAAAAAAATATAAACTATCTCACGTTTTTTATCCCCGACGGAGAAGGCAGAGGTATTCCATTTCTGGAATGGGGGGTGAATCCATCGGCGGACCGGGTGCTTTTACACCTGCCTCAGAAATAATTCTGGGACCTGCGGGTTTCAACCTCGAGCTAGTAATAGATATCTACATAACTTTGTGAAACACTCACCTATTTACGGAATGGAACTTGGTCATATTTAAAATCCTCAAATCTACTTAACAACAAACAATTCTGTACGCAAGTAAAATAGTCCCGCAGGTCCCAGAATGAATTCTGAGACATGTGTACAAGACCTGGTTCGGCGATGGGCTCACCACCTATCACGTTTAGGGGTCCAAAGAATATTTAGTGAGAAGTGGGTAGGTATATCCGTAAATGGAATACCTTTGCCTACCGGGAATATAAGGCGAGAGATTTTTTTTAAAATTTTTTTTTTAAGTAAAATAGTTTCTGTGGTTATTTTTGTTCGCTTTTATTTGTATTGCGCTATGCTGGAGGAAATGCACGAAACATGATTTCATCATCAGTGTTCGTATAGGTTCTATCGGTCACCATAATGCTAAGCGTATGATCAAATGGCATTTAACCACTTGCTAATGAAAAGGTGGCGAGGTACTAAAGCATTTCATACCATTAAAAAAATTAGAAGGCACGTGCTACATGCTTCATCATTTATAATTCATTCACCTGATGATCTATCATTTTCCGTCTCCCTCCTATGCATCGCGATGCGTAACGTAAGAATAAGACAGCGCATTTCAACAGCTTGCTAATTAACAAGTTTACATTGACACGGTGTGAGGCGGTCGGTTTGTGGACTGTATCTCTTTCGCTTTAGGTCGAGAATAGTTCGGCAGGTGTGGTGGTTGAATGGGTATTGTGTGTATGTTTAAACATTAATCAATGCCACGGGTACGATGAAGGTCGCAGAGTTCGTGCTCGCGAATCTTCAATAAGCTAGAAGTTACAATCGACTATTTAAAAATTATATCAACTTCGTTACGTGGACGGAAACTACTAACTGGAACTACGTTTCGTAGAACGCATAGACATTGCGTCGAATTTAATTGTATCCTACGTTTTGGCTAGCTTCAATGATTTCAATTTAAATCACGGTTCGTTGAGACACTGACACACTGGACTTTTTAATAGACTAGACCTTATCATCCAGAATTTTTTAGCAATAATAGTGCGGTTTCCATAGGTAGCCCTAAATTCAGTTATGCTAATTCATTTAACAGAAAAATTTAACACATTTTAAAAATAGCTGAAATTGATTAAGTAGTCGATACTGAACAAACTAATTTCAGGAATTGCGCTTATTCTGTTACATATTGCTTAAAGGACTAATTTTATTTTATCAGTTTGATCTGGTTAGGCGGGCGAGCAGAAAACTGCGCAGTTGACAAAATGCGTCGTGCTGTCTTTCTCGGTAATCTATGCGCGTGGGCACCTGCCTGGCGCTAGTCGATATTAGCATTAGCATTAGCAGGAAATGTTGCGAAATTCCCTTGATAATCTTTCTGATAAGAAAGATTTTTATTGTTTAGACGAATCGGAATGTCATTCAAAAGTAAAGTTGCTATGAACAAGTGTTAATGAAAGCGATCCATTAACTGATAGACTTGAAAATTAGGACGACTGTACCCCCCCCCCCCCCCCTACCCTCCATTTTCCTTTAGGATGATGATATCAACAGTCGTAGATTTTATGTCATTCAAAATTGGACTAGCTTCTACAGGCGATTCGAAATTCAAAGTAACCCTTGTTTTTCCTCGAGATCCATTCTATCACCTGCCAAATCTCATCAAAATCGGCTCAGCGGTTTAGCCGTAAAACGTAACAGAAAAAGAGTTAACCTTTGCAATTCAAATATCCAAATTACTAGTCATTCGTGAGTTCGTGACAATTTAAATATTGAATTAAAAAAATATATGTTGGGTATATCCTGTAATAGAATACCTCTGCCTGTACCCTCGGGGTTAAAAGGTGTGAGATTATTTATTTAATTTATTTTTTATGCATTTTATTTCAGATGCTTCAGTTAAAAAAAAATACATTTTACAAGAAACATTTAATTATTTTGGATGGGACTAACCCATTGCAATTTGTTGACTGTTACTTAGACATGCCGGAACCTCTTTAATAGATCTACTACTACTATCCTACCCTCTGTGTGGCCTGAGCTTTACTTAATCAGCAAGGGTCACCTATACGGTTATGTAACAGTACATAACCGTATAGGTGACCCTTGCTGATTTTATACATCTCTCTCCTACACATTTAAAAGTGTATTGTTGTCTTTGTCGTGAAGTAGCAGCATACTCGAGGAAGGAAAACGGCCCGATTATATGCAGTTTATAAAAATATATAAATAGAGGGATATGGGAGAGGTACAGACAGCCGTACTAAGCACATGTAAACATACATGGTTCCAACGGTCAATCATCGTTGACGTTGGCCAAGAATTGAACCCGAGACCTCAAAAGGCATGGTCAGTGACATGAGGTGTAATATTAAAAAATGTGGGTCACAATTTACAAAGGGATAATTTAGTATCAAACTACACAAAGCTTGTACTATAGATACTGATAAAGTTACATAAATAATATAATATTAACAGACGTGTCAATGCATACAAATATTGACCACTTGTCAGAATCGAAGCGGCAACCTCCGATTCACAAGGCAAGTAAATACCCACCCAACGGACCCGTCAACAAAAAAAAAAATCCTAGTAATCATAATACGTAGGATTAAAAAAAAACTACATCCAAAATTGTATAATGTAGGTATTGTATTTATAGAAATAACACTGTTTATTATCTCAACTAAATTAGTAAAAAATAAAGTTGGATCGGAACGCATTGGTGACAAAAATAATGATTAGATAAGCAAGGTTGTTTAAAAAGTAATACGTATAACGCAATAGATACATGGCGAGATGCCACAATTAAGAGGCGATTAAGATGATACTACACTGACCAAGCGGATATTATCGTGAACGCTACAGAATACAAAATAGAATAGAATGAGAAATTTATAGGATTAACAAACGCCGTAGAAAATTCACATGATAAATAATAATAATAATAAATTGTGGGACACAATTGACACATGGTTATTCAGTCCCAAACTGCCTGTACTATGGCATAACAACCGATAAACATACTTAAATAAATACTAAACACCCAGACATGAAGCCAACAGACATGTTCATGCACACAAATGTTGGCCCCGAGCGGGGATCGAACCCGATACCTCCGAATCAGAAGGCAGGGTCACTACCAACTGAGCCAACAGGCCCGTCAAGATGATGTTCATTGAATGTTCCTAGGATAATCATTTAGGTACATATTATAAAGAAGAAATAATTGTATTTTTGTTTATTTGTAGCAAATAAACTCAAAAACTAAGGGGGTCGATGATAAAAATTATTTCAATGTTCTAATTTCAATGGAAAGCTACAATATTCCTGAGTATAGGCTTCCCGTATTCAAACAGGAACGGGAACTACGCAGGTGAAACAGCGCAAAACCGCTAGTATTAGGTTTAAATAATTATATTTATTTATTTCCAACGAAATTTATATTTCACTTATATAATTTTTTTATAAGACTGTATGGTCGAAGTTTGTACAGTGCTAAATAATATTAATATTAACAATCTTATTTTAAAATGTGCATTTTTGTTAGGTTTTAAAGACGTTGACTGATTCAGAGTTTCGAATATTTTCAGGCAGTTTATTAAATAGCTGGACTCCCTCAAACATAATATTCCTCTTTCCGTATTCAGTCCTAGTCCGTTAAATAAATATACATGCAAAAATAAATATACAAGAAACAACTTTTTCAAATTTTGTACTTCACTTCAGCGTTTCTAGAAATGGAATAGAAAATTAAAAACTCAGACGTTTATTTATTTCATCTCATCATTTGGGACGCTGATCACAGTATATGTCACATATTTTGTGGCAATAGCCTAATGGACTCCCGCCAAGTGATTCATTTGAGGAATGCCCTTAAAATATATAAACGGTTATTGCATGAGGAAAAACTTTAATAGACGGTTATATTGTTGTTATGTGTGTTATTTAATTTTCCGCTAAAATATAACAATGGATTAACCAATTATATTACTACAGAATTCTAGTGAGTCTTTGATTTTAGTCTTGTACCTGTCTGAGCCTAAAGGAGTTTGTGTTTCGGTTATCGATATCGGGACAAGTCAGCAAGTAACTATAGTTACGGGACCATATTTTATTTCGTAACTATAGTTACGTAGGCGCTCAAGTGGATAAAGGTAAACTTCCGTAGGTTGCGGCCGATCGCAACCGCGCGCGACTGAAGCTCCCGGCTGATGCGACAACTCAATGTATGAAAATGACAGACGTAGGCCGCACGCGTCTGTCGCAGACTTCGGATATGGCGCCTTACATTTTCATATGTTGACTATTGTTGCATCAGCGAACGGAAGTCTACCTTAAGTAATACTATTGGCAAAGCATTCCGGGATCGCCTTAATAACTTCTATCTTACCTTCCATCCAGCTGAGGAGTTGCTGTCGCCCTTATCCTTAAAATATGGCACGTTCTGGACCATCCACTCGTAGATCTGGGACAGCGTGAGCCGGTTGTCCTGGGCAGAGGTGATGGCCTGGGTGATGAGATCGGCGTACGAGAGGTTGCCCCACGCGTTTCGACGAGACGAGTTTTTCTTTGATGCCACGCCCGATGTGGGCAAAGGGGGGGCACCTAGAAAACATAAGCTATTGAGTTTTCTTTTTTTACGATTTATATTATTTTACAGTAGCAATAGCCTTACGGTTACGGATGTGTAACAACAGACCCGGTCCGGCCATGGGCTCACCACCTATCTTCTTTAGCGGTCCAAAGATTTTGCTGGTGAAATGTGAATATTTCCCTTCCCCTTGTTAACAAAAAAGGCGTTAGATTTTTTTTCATGATCAAATTTAGGCTATTTTTGTATAAACTTTTATATCCCCGAGGGGGTAGGATGAGGTATTCAATTACTGGATATACCCACAATTCACGAGATATATTGGACCCCTAAACGTGATAAGTGGTGAGCCCATCGCCGGACCGGGTCTGTTTACACATGTCTCAGAACTAATTCTGAGACCTGCGGGTTTCCTCACGATGTTTTCCTTCACCGTCGAGCTAGTGATAAATCTGTACGTAAGTTTTTGAAAAACTCATTGGTACATGCCAGGATTCGAACCCGAGCCTCACTGATTTGTATAAACTTTGTTAAGTTATTATCTATGCAGGTTCAAAATAAATATGAAATCAAGTTATTATTTTTATAAAACATCTGTATTTTTAGCTGACCGTCAAATTTTCAGCTCATGTTCAATGTCATCATCATTAACAAACCACTTCCAAAGGGTCTTTCAATGTGATAACAAATATTCTTATTTTTTTGTGGCTTCCAAAATTCTGAAGAGCGATGGTCATTGTAACTGCAAGAGAATAGGATATATTTTTATCTATATTTACGCTTGACCAGATGATATAACACCATCTTAAAATCCGCAGTAGGCTGGCGTGGAAGTTTATGGTCCACTTCCTCATATGTGAGGAACCCATAGTTCACAATCGTGCTGTTGTCGTTCGTCGCGTAATTGTCGTTCCCTTGAAAAAGCAAAGCCTTCCATAAAACTAAGCTTTCCATTGGTGAAAGAATTTTTAAAAATCGGTCCAGTAGTTTCCCCCGCATAGTTCCCGTTCCCGTTGGGATACGGGAATGAAATATAGCCTATGTTACTCAGTGATGATGTAGCTTTCCATTTGTGAAAGAATTTTTAAAATCGGTCTAGTAGTTTTTTAATTTATTTGTAACAAAGATACAAACATATAAATCTCTCCTCTTTATAATATTAGTATAGAAGTATAGATATTATTAGTGTAGCTTATTGTAGATGTAGAAATACTCCAATCTGGAGTCTGATTATGTTTTTGTCCCGTTCGCAGTGGAGTCCGCTGGCACTTGGGAACTCTTTGACTTTTTGAACCTGATATTTTTTGTTACCTGGACTAAGCTTGTTGTGGATTCTAAGAATATAATTTTCAAATTTGACGAAGCCTGAGTATTTATGTAGGAAATAAGATATTAAAAAATTTTTGAAAGATGTAGAAGTGTAAATGATGGCATGTAAGAATTAAAATTTGATTAGATTAAAATATCTTATCGTTTCGTTACGAGATAATTGTAAAACATCGCTGGGAATGCCTAGTTATTAACTGATAATATTTGATATCATTTGATGGATCTGGAGAATAGAGTTGTTGCAAAAAAACTGGTTTATTTAAAAGTTTCCTCTTTGTTATGTATAGAAGACGATACTGCAGGTCCCAAATTGGCTCAAAGGCATGTGTAGCATCATCCCGTTCGCTAAATCAGCTCACCACAGGTGGTGAAAAATTGGTGCAAATTTAGTATTTATAAGAATGGAATACCTCTTCCTGCCCGTCAGGCCACATCGCTCGAAGAACCGATAACCGATGGGGTAGAAAGGTTCTCGAGTTGGAAGACGCAGCGTTGGTAAGCCGACGACATCGTTAAGATGGTGGATGGTGATGATGGATGACCACGCTTGGGAGGGGGGGGTGCTCGGGTGGTAGAAAGGTTCTGGAGTGGCGACCACGAACCGGAAGACGCAGCGTTGGTAAGCCGACGACATCGGCAAGATAACCGGTGGATACAAGCAGCAAAATGCCGTGGGTTGTGGCCTTCTATGGAGGCCTTTGTTCATCCTCCGGCTAATTATGGTGATGATGACGATGCATTAGTGAAGTTATAAATACAGTGATTAATACTTAGGTATATGTTTGATAAGAAAACATTCTGCTAGACCGGTGGGTGCCCGCGGCTTTGCCCACGAATACCCCGCTTTTCCTCATACTAGTAGGAATTTAAAAAAATGGGGGCGTGCGTGTTACACTTATGTTTAATCGCAATAGCGAAAGATAGATAAGACAGAGATTTTTTTTGCGATCAGTTTTTCTAGCTATTAGCAAATGTGGTCTAAGATAAGATATATGAAATTGGAAAATTGTTTCGCTTGATAACACAGTTTTGATGAAGCAAATAATATGGTTTTGCATAGTTTATTATAAGTATTACCTATACTTAACTATGTTTCTATAGAAAATAACATTAGCTAAGCATAGTTTGTATCCTCAACATTCTTAGTCGGTAATATATTTACATAAGAATGATCAAAACACAGGTTTCGTCAGGACGAGAACAGTTGAAAATCCGTAGATTTCGTCAAATTTATCTAAGATCCCCCTGAGCCATTCCAGGCTCAAAGGTCCCCATTACGCTAGGAGCGTTACCGCGCTGAATTTCTATGGAAACTCGTTGGACTTGAATCAAAGCCCTGGATCCCTGAGACGTTGACCCAGACCCCTAATAAATTTGCCTCTGAGCACCACGGACCTGCAGTTTTAACAGCGACCGGCACGAAGTCATACAAATGCTGCAGATTCGCATATTTTTAACTAGCAGCGCCCCGCGGTTTCACCCGCGTAGTTCCCGTTCCCGTGGGAATACGGGAATAAAATATAGCCTATGTGTTATTCTGATGTATAAGCTATATAACTGTAAAGTTTCATCAAAATCCGTTCGGTAGTTTTTGCGTGAAAGAGGAACAAACATCCAGACATCCAGACATCCAGACATCCAGACATCCATACAAACTTTCGCGTTTATAATATTAGTAGGATAGTAGGATGTTTTGATCTGGCCGCAAAATACCGTGTTGTAACGATTTTGTTGAATATACTCTGACACGAATTTAACTTGTTGACAACTTTGAACGACTAGTTATGGCTTCATTACTAAACACACTTGAAAGTTCTCAGACTGTAAGTATAACTATAACTATAATAAATTAATTACTTTTTTCCTCCAATAACTTTTTAGTAACCGTAGAGTTTCAGATGTATTTAATAAAAACAAATGTTAGGGGTCACAAAATTTATTTAGTTTCTATATATACATACTTTTCACTGTGTTACTGTTACACATGTCTCAGAATTATTTCTGGGACTTGCAGGATTTCTTACGATATTTTCCTTCAATCGAGCTAATGAAAAATAAGTAGCCTCGGTATGACCTAAGAAACGGCGATTTTTTTGCGTTCCAGACGTCCCAGGCGGGGACCCAGGGAGATGTAAAAATTTTGAAAAAAGGCAAAAAACTGTTTTTTTTGCAATCAAAAATGTTGAAAAAATTTAATATCAAAGTTTCTCCTGGGAATTTCGCGGGAAAAAGTGTCTCAAAAGGAGCGGGCAACGGAGTCTCACTGCTTACTGAAGAAAATTTGTTCGATATTGTTACCAAAAATGTATAAAAATTGAAAAGGGGGGTAGTTTTTTTCCAAAATTCACTATGGATCGGATGTAGAAGCAAGAAATAATAGGATTAAGTGAAAAAAAATCTGAAATCGGACAATATTTGGCTTCAGTTAGGCTTCAGTAAGCAACTAAGCGAATATTTAAAAAAATAACTGAATAAAAAAAGTAGGAGGTTATCAAAGCGACGCGTATAGGTATATATTTTATTATGGATGACCACGATTAACTTTTTTTAAAGTGGTTCGATTTTAAAGTTTTTTTTTATTGGATGGAGTATTATAGGATGCATTAAAAAAATGCATGCATGAGTCGTTTGATGAGTGTGGATGAAGCACAATTGTCTCTGCCTACCGCAATGGGAAATAGGGGTAAGATTATGTATGGATGTACTTCGAGAAACTTCGATTTTCTGTTTATATGTTTGGTGTATTTTTTTTTGTTGACTAGGCTTTTTATCTTTCGTTATGCTTATGTTAGGCAATCGTCGGCAATTTCGTTATGTTAGGCAATCGTCCTATCATAGGTTTTTTTTGTTAAAATTTTGGCCAAGTTTAAGCCATTTAATTTAAATAATGTAGATTATGGATTTGGCCACTCATGTTTGGTCCACCACCTGTTAGGAAGGATTTCATTTGTGAAAAGTTTTTCCTGAGTTCCAGAATACCTTTGCCGACACCCTAAGGTATCAGGGAAATATTTTTTATTATAATGAAATGTATGAAATTCACAGAATAGAGCCGCGAAACGATGTCAAACTTGATTCGTAAAATTTAATTAATAATTCATGTAAGCACACTGATAAGATGTTGGTTGATTATTTCCTTATACAAATAGTATACAATTGTTGTTATACGCTTACGAAAAATATGAAATGTACATAAAATTATTTATTATGTAGGTCTTCAGCATTAAAACACAAATTAAAACTGAATGCCCTTAATTTCTTCGCTTCCCTTGAAGCATATTATTAGGTTTATGCACGGTTTAAGTTTAAATAAAAATCATTTACTGAGTAGTTAATACATTATTATTAGCTTTTCTTCAAATAAGATAAATTGTTAAATGCTCAATATCAATAACTCCCTTCTCTAAGTCAAACTATGTAATTTTAATCAATGACGTAAACATAGGACTCTAATTATAATATTTTGTCTAAAGTAAACTCGACGAACTTGGCCTAGCACAACCTTGCCCCTATTCTATCGAATTGACCATAGTTCGTCAAAAAGTTTTTAAGGTGATTGAATTATTTTAGAATTTAATGTGTATCTGATTCGCGCGGAGTCGCGATAAACATAACAACAGTTTCGCGACGTAGGTGTTGCTCGAACGTCATCGAACGAAGGTAAGATATTTGTAAACACGACGTAATTTTGTATACAAAACACTATAGTATTTTGTTGCGAGTATGGTTCAGTTATCAGTTGCATCATATCGGGACTTTTTCAATGTTATTGGTGGTGTGCACGAACGGGGCGTTCGGCGACCTAAATATTTGGCGTGGGGTGCGACGCGTTCGGATAGTTACCAGTTAGGTTTTGGTTGGAGTTCTTCTTGGAGCCGGTGTCGTCGGCCGGGTCTGCGTAGTTGTCCGGCCGGGGCAGCGGCCACGTGTTGGAGCGCGCGCGCGTCTGCGGCTCAAAGCCTACCTCGGCCAGCTCGCCTAAAGGCTCCAGCTCGGCCATCGTGCCCTCCAGCTCTGCCAGCCCGCTCTGCGACGACCACGGGCTCTGATACCCGCCGCCTCCCTGTAACGACATCTCGCCGCTTCGCTCTCGTTGTGTAAGTGGAAATTTTTTGGTGGGTGTGTCGGATCGCGCGCTCAGCGGCGCGTGCTGATTCCGACCATTAGCATCTCAAATAGATTCCTCAACTGAATTCTTTCCGATTCCAGAACGCGAGCGCTCGCCGGCCCCCGCTCCGGAGAGGTTATCTGTCTTCCCCTTATCGGCTCTGTTATTCGAAGCCAATAACATGTGGCGTCCCGCTAACGTTCATAAACAGCGAAGTGCGCAGCGGTGCGCCGTCGGACCGTTCCCGAGAGGCGATTTTCGCTAAATATAAGCGCGACGCGCGGGGGCGGGGCGACCACGTGAGCGACTACGCGCCGATTTTCCAATTCATCACTGGCGGGCCAGAGGCGCGATAACCTTGTAACGTGGCCCGAAACACAGAGTTTCGGACGGGCCACTATCGTCACCAAGATTTGCTGCGCAAATTCCGGTGTCCTTCCGAGTTCGGTTCGCACTTTAACGCAACTTTTCCACACTGATAAGAGTTATCACTGGGTGTTCAAACTTTAAACTCGGCACAGGGGTGTTCAGGGGTCGTACTGGGGTAGGGGGTAGCACTGAAAGTAGTTTGGGAAAAGTCCACGCGGTCGGCGTCGGCTACTGCGTAATAAGCTGTGCGGAGCGCGTGTCGCGGCGATTCGTCCTCGGCCGCGAGCGGTCGCACGTACACTGAACCACGTCGCGGGCCGAGGCGGCGAGGCGCGTCGCTCGTGCGAATTCCGCTCGGCGCCTCGCCGGCCGAGGCGGAGGAGGGCGCTAGTCGCTACTCCGATAGAGAAGTGCGTCGCCGTGTGACCGCGGCCGTCTCGCCCGCACTCACCGCGGCCTCGCATCACCTTCGCTCTATTTTATAATTGTACCGAATTGTTTTCACATTTATCGAAACGTATTTCGAGTATACAGAGGCGTCCTTGCGCCCTGCTGATTGCAGCGGCACGTGTGGGCGCTCGTCACGTCAAGGTGCATTCTAACTGGCTCCGTTTATTCCAGTGCTAGGCGCGAACTCGGGGTGCAACCTTCGGGTTTGTGTTTTTAATGTGATTTTTTGTCACGCAACAGTTTGTTACTGTTATTGTTACAATTATACCTATTACATAATCTAGAATGGTTTGTGTTATTTCTATAATCACAGAAACTTAATTAAAACTAACATGTAATCCAAATGAACATACTAATGAGTTTTTGATGAGTTTTAATAATTTATGTTTTAATCCACAATGTATTGGGATCCCAAAAGACTTGGTGCAAACACTGCCGTGCACTTCAGTTATTAAATTTATTTGTAATTTAATACATTAAATGTATTTTTTTATCTGCTCATACAATATGGTAAATTTGTTGCACCTACCTACTTAGCAATTTGTTTTGATATGACTAAACCACCTCAGCATTCATTTTTCAATCCTATTCACTGTATCGTCTTTCAGGCCGCAACGCTCTCGAATCACACTATTATTTAGGTACCTACTCTATCTGTCAATGGTACTCCACTAGCACTATTCTTTAGGTACTCTATCAATCGTACGCCACTAATTCTTCTTAGGGTATGTGTCTGTCGTGTCCAGCAGGCGTATTCACGGAGGCTCGACACCGTTTCCGTTAGATTCAGATCGAGTGAAAAATTTCCCGAAGCCGAATCTATCGACTACAGAAACTGTATTCTAGGTAGGGCATGCATTATTCGTTCGAAAAAGGTATTCGGATATTTTGAATAAAAAAAAGTGGTATTCGAATACTTCGAATAATACGAATTTTTCGAATACTATTTTTTTCTCTCTTCTATCTCTTTCGTTACTCTTCTACCAAACCAGCTAAATATACTCTTTTCTATCCTTGTCACTACATCTTCTTTCAAACCACACTTCTCTCTTAATCGTATATCCGCGGCGTAATATATATTTCCACGGCGTTCCCTTTGCTTTCATGCTTCTTCTGCCACACCCAACATTCACTAGCATATATCAGCATCAGGACCAGAACAGCTGCGTTATGCACAGCCATCCCTGCCTTGTTGGACACGACTCACAAGGCTATTCAGAGCCCCATTCACTGCATTTCCTTTCAATACTCTTCTTTTAATAACATTCTCAAACTTGCCATCTCTTGTAAACACGCTACCCAAATACACGAACTCTTTCACTTGCTCAACTTTCTCACCATCGATCTTTATATCATACTCTGTCATACAATCTTCTCTTTTAAAAATCGGCGTACAAGAGGCATTTGATTTTTAATTCACAATCACGCTCACGTAAATCATAGAAACAGCTGTCCATGAATAGGTTGAAGAGCCGCGGCGATGCTACACAGCCATGTCTAACACCCCTTAAGATGTTAAACCAGTCTATGTAGGCGCCATTTAATCTGACACATCAACCGGCTCCCCAACCCAAACTTGGACAGCACATCCCACATTTCCTTCCTCTTCCCTTTGTCATAAACCTTCTCCAGATCTATGAAGGCGGAAAACACCTTCTGATGTTTGGCGAGGTGTTTTTCTGTTAGGCATCTTAAGGAGAAGAATTGATTCATACACCCCATTCCCTTTCTAAATCCCGCTTGTACATCCCACATTTTCTCATCTGTCTCTCTCATCACTCTTTCAATCAATTTAAAAATCAAAATTAACTATATAGCTTATACATCAGAATAACACATAGGATGTATTTTATCCCCGTATTCCCACGGGAACGGGAACTACGCGGGTGAAACCGCGGGGCGCTGCTAGTACCTAATATGCGGACTAGAGAAGTATCTAAGGGCAGCAATAAAACGAGCCCAATAGACATTAGGAAAGATTAATTGATTTCAGATGTTGGTTCACAGGTCACTCCGCAGCAGTTAAGCCATTGGACGGCACACTTTCTTGAAATGGGCAGATCCTGTGATAAAACTTCTCAAGAATAACGTTCCAAAAAGTACCAATTCACAGGAGAATGACTTATTATTTAAAATTGGCTTTAGTCTGAAGAGCAGTGATAGCCTAAGCCCCTTTTCACACGTACCGGTTTCCGCCGGTCCGGCGGGCGGCGAAGTATATGGCCATGTACGTGCGCTTTCACAGACCATTAATCTAGCTAGATGACGGGAGTATACGTACTTCGCGTGTCCAACTGGAGTCAAATTGACTTCAGTCTACGCCGCGTCATTTATTCCGCGTTCGAACGTCGTTGCCTCCGAACATCAACCGCCATCTCAAAAAATGACTGTTTGTTCAGTATTATGTTGTGCAAACTATACAGGAAAAGCTGACCCAGATAATGGACATGTTTCCTACTACAGGTAAGTAAATTTCTTCAATAATTATCTTTAATCTATTTAAAAATCATTTATTTCGGGTTCGTTGTGGTTTTACTATGAAAAATAAGACTGTGTGTGTTTACTTCTTGTTCATGATACATTGCCTGCTTTAGTAGCAAAGTTGTAGGGCCTGCTTATATTAAACACGCAATGGAAATGTAACAATTGATCTTTAGCTTTGTTTGTTCGGCTTCTTGGTAGGGTTACTATTCTCATTTTGCTGTCAAATGAAGCAAATAGTGATGTACACCTTTCGATTCTTCACGATTCTTATAGATTTTTCGAATCGAAACAGAGGAATAATAATGTTCGTAAGTGTACATTATTTTTGTTGCAATAACATTTATCTCTGAATAACATTCATTATAAATTACAGGTTTCCAAGTAATCCACACTTGAAACATAAATGGATGGAAGCGACCGGCCGAATAAATTGGTTTCCAACAAAAAATAGCCGAATTTGTTCTAGACATTTCCACAATAGCTGCTTCAAGGAAGGGAAAAAAGTTCGACTACTGCTTCCAGAAGTAAGGTAAACGCAGCTATTAACGACCCATCGAAAATCTGCAGGTATTGCCGACCCATTCTGCTTATTCTTATTTTTATCGGTTTGGAACGATTTGAGTCACAAGAGAGTATTATATACACACATGTTTGTATGTTTTCGAATAAATTTACTGGTGTTAGTGTACATAGGTTCACGGGAATGTGACCAAATACGTTAGTTTCTGTGAACGTAGCGAGTGCGCCGATCGTGTCATACTAACCCTTACTGCCTCAGGTAAGTACTCGAATTTTTTGCTTAAGATATTTTATATATAAATATTTACGTTAAGTTTATTCTGCATAACTCAAAATATTCCTTTATTTGTATATTCCACATTTTGCAACTAAATTATTATGTATAAAGGAATTTTAAAAAGTATTTTTGAAATTAAAATAGAACGGCAATAGCTGCAGTGCATTTTAGTAGTGCAGTCATTGCCGACCCATGGATCGGCAATGGCTAAGAGGTTATGCTTTATTTTTTCAATTTTTCGTTAATGCTTATAATAATTAAACAAGTTTTTATAACACCATTTCAATCTTAAGTATTCTAAAATTATAAGCATCTATTAGCGACATACACCATGTTATATTATAAACTTGTTTTTCCGCGATAAACTGCCACGCATTATTAAACATTTAGACGTGGGATATGAAAGAAACTACTTAGAGTTTTCTTCGTATTTATATGAAAATGGTGTATTTTTTTATAGTTTAGGACTAGATCAACAAATTATTGTATTAAATCGGATGGGGAAATAAATTACAATTAATATTGATTATTTTTCGTGGCTCGTTAAAAGATTTGTTAATTTTTTTATTGAACACTAATTACCGATTCATATGAATCGGTGATTGCAACAAAGAGAAGCTATCACCGATTCTATACCGAATAATTGGTATTTTTGGATTAACGGTATGTAATGTCTAAAAGTAAAGCTACTAATTTGTTTCAATATAATGATTTGATTCAATAAGTTAGGTTCGGTTTAATTTCATTTCATGTCATTAAATTTCATTTTCATTTCATATCCATAAAAAAAATCTACTGAAGACTTGGCTGTATGTCATAGTTCCCTTTGCCTACCCAGAATGGGTGAAGAAAACAAAAAAAAACTCTGCTTTTAATCTTTTACGGTTGGCGCGATTTTCTAAAAATGTTAGTTGAGTTTATTGTATTTTTATTATTTTATTAAATTGCTTAATTTTTCCGCAATTGTATTAAAAATAGTTATTAAGTACACGTGCGGAACCGTCATTGCAACTTGTTCCGACAGTCAACCCTTAGGTACCTTCGGCTGCGCTAAACTTGGGAAGTTCGAAAAAAATTTATAGGTTTTTTGGGAAATAAAACAAAGGGTTTAAGTAATTTTGAAATAAAATTGTCTAATTATTTTTATTCAAAACATGTAAATTATACATTTATAATAGTTTTTACTTTTATTTTCAGGTTTGTGACTCTTGACTTAAATAGTATAAAGTATTAGTGCTAGCCATGGTGAAGCAAATCATGATTCATGTGTGTAGAAGCACCAGCCGCTATCCCAACTTGAAAAACTCGGTGCTGAAAATAAAACAGTGTGTTTCTATTTCATTAACATCTACACATTTACAAAATTATCTCTGAATTTTGATAGTGAATAATTTATGTTTCAGGTGATTCAGTTATCCCCTATTTCCAACACAATTGACACTAAGACCAATTCTCTTCAACGGCACTACATGGAACTGCATTGTGAAATAACAGCATTGACATTGTTTTAAGAAGTAATTACTATTAAGCAGGCTAATCAATTAGAAAGAAAGGCTATGGTAACTATGGTTTGCACTAGCTGGCCAAGCAGCAGGTTTCCGGAACGCAAGATAACAATACATGACCTATGTTCTCACTTTAATTTTATGAATGTTATTCTGTTTACCATTTCTATTAAAGTCTATTTTCTTATATTACTAAAATTTCATTTGTGTCCTCAATACCTTTATTTTATTGAGGTCCAAATGTGAAAAAAGTCTTTTAAAGAATCCACAAGCATTCCGAGGTTTACTGCGATTAGTTGGAAAGCATGGGCACTAGTGACATGGGCTGCAACTCGCTGCATTTCCACTTGTAATCCTTGAAGCCTCCGAGATTCACACAGAGGAGCCAGTGGACGACCTAATGAAAATAAAAATTCTTTTTCATTGAAATGTATCATATTTAAAACTTTGCACAATGATTCATAAGCATTAAGAATTATAAAAATAATAACTACAATAACGTAGGCACTTACTTTCGAGTTAAGTTTGAAAATTGCTTCCAATTTGCAATTTGAAACACAATTTGTATTTGGTATGTTTATTGAGATGTTTACAACTTCGTTCAAAGGAATTCTTCCATGGAATCCAAAAGTGGATAGTTTTTTCTCCAGCGTAAGCCAGATATTGATGTATGAACATATTTTTGTTGATTATAATAACAATGAATTTCATGTTGGTTCTTTCCTTTTTTTTCACCCCTTACAGGGTAGGCAAAATCATTACGCCATGCAGCCTCGTCATGTTAATGATATCCTTGAATGCCTCTGCTTCAGAGTCCATGCACAAAAATAATAGCACTTTTATTGAAGACTTTATTGTAACTTCTTAAGGCAATCCAAAAATGTCCATATCTCACATTTTATCGAATTTCCCACTCACTGCACACTTTCACGGAAACTTGTCACATAATAAACTATTACTATTATGATGAGTCAAAACCCGAAATACCTACACAGCAAAATGAAAATTATACAAACAACATGACGTCTCTCTTCGGATTCCCGCCAAAAAGTTTAAAGTCAAGTTTATCTCCATTTTCAGATTATTTTAGTAACTATAATTATTGTAATGAATCAAGTACAAAAATAAGAAGCAAATAAAAGTAAACGGGACATTTCGAAAACGGGATATTTTGGGAAAGGAATATTTCGCTCAAACTAATAATTATTTTGAGAATCGAACATGTAGGTCGGTATTTTGTGAAAAAAAGTATGCTTTATTTACTTACGGTCGGTGTTAGAATCATAAAAATCGGTAATAGCTTCAAAGCGTTTCGGGTGGGTCGGTAATAGAAACAATTGACTTCAACAATCCTTTGATTATTTTTTCAATGAAAACATGATATTTATAAACAAATGAAAATATAAATATAAAATATACAATCTATATTTAAATATAAAATAAAAAAATCTGGTGTGTTTGCAACTACTACCCTTAATTCTAATAATCAATTTCAAAACTTGCTTAAGGGGGTCGGTAATAGCTGCGTTTACCTTAATACCAACCATTGATATACTGAAAACATCAACATGTGAAGCAGTTAGTAGATTGATATTCGGCTCGATATTCTAGATTCACTAGCATTGTTTTCTAAACCTAAAATTATATTATCTGATACATATAAGTTTTAGTTAAAATATTTAGAACCGAAGATTCAACAATTTTAAAGAAAATAATTTTGGAGAATTTATTGAAGAAATTTACTTACCTGTAGTAGGAAACATGTCCATTATCTGGGTCAGCTTTTCCTGTATAGTTTGCACAACATAATACTGAACAAACAGTCATTTTTTGAGATGGCGGTTGATGTTCGGAGGCAACGACGTTCGAACGCGGAATAAATGACGCGGTGTAGACTGAAGTCAATTTGACTCCAGTTGGACACGCGAAGTACGTATACTCCCGTCATCTAGCTAGATTAATGGTCTGTGTCTCATACCATACTACAATTCTGCAAAGTTTCATCGACTGAGGAATTAATGTTGGGTTCTTCATACAAAAATCCGCTTCATTGCCTGGACTACAAAAGGCTAGTTGATTGTATTCAAATAAAATTTTCATAATATTATAAATTACCTGAAAACACCTCTACAAATGTATTTCAATTTTACAATTACATATATCACGACTACATTTTAAAATAATAAAACGATCAACAAAGTGAGGCAACTGAATACTAAAAGTGATGACGTAATATTATATTCAGGTCATTTTTATTTTAATGCTATTGCGTTCTCAGTAAATTAAAATCACAGTACTTAGCTCTATATTTTTTAAACCTTTCTCCTGGTTAGATTTTTTAAGCTATTGCATAGCTTCTATCGCGGGCCTTGAGCGCGGGGACCGAATCCAGAAATTCCGTAACGAAAAAAACCTCACGCTCCCCACTCTGACGGGCACGGAGGTGTGGCTTGAAGGCCGTGCATTGTCAAACAAAAACTTAAATAATTATTAAGAACTTCTTAATCATATATTTGGTTTAAGGTACATATCTATTTAATGTCTTAATTGCGTTTCCCTATATTAAATTATCATGAAAGTAACACACATTTTTTTTTCATTTAGTAACTAAAAAATGTGGTGTTTGGAAGTTCAGGTGGCAAGACTTTCTGGGACGGTAGAGGTCATTTTCTATCTAACAACTATTCTCATATTTTTTTACGAATCTATGAAGATAAATCGATTTGACATTTTGAATGAAAATTGCCTTTGAATCGATTTCGCGCGGACAACGGGGAATTCACATCACTAAATCGCTCTTGTGACGTCACAGTAGGTAGAAAAAAAGTGACACGGTTGGTTTTCATACAGATTGAAGTACTTAAGTTATCTAGCTAGATTAATGGTCTGTGTGCGCTTTCATACGTACCGGCGGGCAACCGGGCAATCGGCCATACATTTCGCCGCCGGACCGGCCCGCCGGACCGGCGGAAACCGGTACGTGTGAAAAGGGGCTTACGGTTAAAGAGCCTACTTCACATGATTAAAATCAGTAAGGCTCTGGTTCGAATCCTAGCATGTACCAATGAGTTTTTCAAACACTTACGTCCATATTTATCCTAGCTCGACGGTGGAGGAAAACATCGTGAGGAAACTCGCTGGTTCTAGAATTAATTCTGAGAAATGTGTAAACAGAACCCGTCCCGCGATGGGCTCAGCACCTATCACGTTAAGGGGTCCAAAGAATATCTCGTGAAAAGTGGGTTTTATCCAGAAATGGAATACCTCCACCTACACCCTCGGGGATATAAGGCGTGAGTTTTTTTTATTAAGTCTGAAATTTCCTATGTATTGATACGTCTACACTCATATTTTTTTATATATCTATATATATAAAGAGAGAAGTCCTGACTCACTGACTCATCAACGCCCAGCCTAAACCCTTAGACCTAGAAAGCTGATTTTTTTCACATATATTATTTTGAAGACGTAGACTAGGAATAAGAAAGGAATTTTCCAAATTCAACCTTTAAGGGGGTGAAAAAGGGGTTAAGAGTTTGTATGCAAAACCTTCATTTTTGGGTGTATCAATTCGAAACATTGTTAAAATACTCCTCAAAATAAATAACAAGACACGTGATTCTGGATTTTCCAAAAAAAACCCCCTAAGGGGTTGAAACAGGGGGATGGAGTTTGTATGGAGACGTGTTGTTTGTTACGTCTATCAAGTTGAAACTTGACACAAATAATCTTAGAAATAAATAATGAGATACGTGTTTTTGGATTTTTCGAAAATCGTCCCTTAAAGGTGTGAAAGTGGGGGTTGAGTTTGGTGTGTTTAGAAAACCTTCATTTTTGGGTATATCAATTCGAAACTTTGTAAAAATACTCCTCAAAACAAAAAACACGACATGTATTTCTGGATTTCCCAAAAAAAAACTCCCTAAGGGGCTGAAACAAGGGGATGGAGTTTGTATGGAGACGTGTTGGTTTTTACGTCTATCAAGTTGAAACTTGACACAAATACTCTTAGAAATAAATGATGAGATACGTATTTTTGGATTTTTCTAAAATCGTCCCCTAAAGGTGTAAAAGTAGGGGTTGAGTTTGATGTGTATGGAAACGCTTAATTTTTGGGTGTATCAATTCCAAATTTTGTAAAAATACTCCTCAAAACAAACAACAAGATACGTATTTCTGGATTTTTTAAAAAAAGAACCCCTAAATGGTTGAAACAGGGGATTGGAGTTTGTATGGAGACGTGTTGTTTTTTTTATTCTATCAACGTGAAACTTCTCACAAATACTCTTAGAAATAAATGATGAGATACGTGTTTTTGAATTTTTCACAAATCGTCCCATAAAAGGGTGAAAGTAGGGGTTGAGTTTGGTATGTATGGAAAACCTTCATTTTTGGGTGTATCAATTCAAAATTTTGTAGAAATACTCCTCAAAACAAACAACAAGATATGTATTTCTGGTTTTTCCAAAAAAAAACTACTCTTAGAAATAAATGATGAGATACGTATTTTTGGATTTTTCGAAAGTCCTCCCCCAAAAGGGTGAAAGTAAGGGTTGAGTTTGGTATGTACGAAAAACCTTCATTTTTGGGTGTATCAATTCAAAATATTGTAGAAATACTCCTCAAAACAAACAACAAGATTTCCTTATCTTCAACTTAAAACTTGGCACAAATATTCTTCAATAGTCTCCATACAAAGTCCACTTCTTTTTTTGAGAATTCACTATGGGTTCCTTATGGAAATTTATTTGTTATTATGACCACATGCGTAGCCATTGACATCAAGAACTAATATAAAATCATAATCCAGAGAGTGTCCTAGGCTTTACAACACGTAAGAGAATAAGCGCAATTCCTGAAATTAGTATCGACTACTTAATTGATTTCAGCTATTTTCAATATGTGTAAAGTTTTTCCGAAAAATTAATTGGCATAACTAAATTTAGGACTGCCTATTGACACCGTACTGTTATCGCTCTTTATTTAAGCAATTTGGTTAGACAAAACTAAAGTACGAATGCATCACCATCTTTTTATGTTAGTATACTAATCGGGGTACGTATCAGTGACGCGTTGTATATAGGGTGTTTTTAATAACAAAAATATAAATAGCAATGATAGCCCAGTCGCTAAAGAGCCCGCTTCTCATTCGCGAGGATCCCTAATTTTTTTCGTCATAGATATATCCTATATTACTCAGGGATAATGTAACATTCTAATGGTGAAAGAATTTTTAAAATCGGTCCAGTAGTTTTTGAGCTTATTCGTTATTAACATACAAAAATACAAATCCTTAATTCCTCTTTATAATATTATTGTAGATAGATAGTGTATATTATCCTTCTTGATATATTTTCTAAACTCAAAGGAATAAAAAATTCCACGCGGACGAAGTCGCGGGCATCAGCTAGTAATCAATATTTAAAACAAAAATGCAAACCGACATCAACGAATAGCACTAAAAGACTATAATTTGTATATTAAACATTCTTTACCTAGTGTTACTAAACCTGTTACGCTGATAGCGAGTGATTTGGTATGTCCGATGAGGAGTTGGAGACTCACTTGAAACGATTTTCACAAAAAATAACAAAAAATTTAAAATCGGTAATTTCAAGTAAATATTAACATCCAAGAAACCCTATAGGTACTTTTTTGAAGCCGGTTAACAATCTTTGTGAATTTTGTATATAAGCTACTGCAATAATTTTTATTTATTTATTTTATTTGGGGAGCTTACAGCTACGTTTACGTTTAAGTACGTTTTTTGTTAAAGTAAAACCGAGGTAAGTAAATTTTTTGATAAAATTATATGCTCTGCGCGTTGAAGTCTTTTATATGTAAGTATGTTCAAACTAATTTGGTTAGATTTTGTCTTTTACAAAAGGATAGTACCTATTTGTTTATATATAATGTTTTTTCTGTATGTCTTCAATGATTTTTAGCCTTTTTTTAGGTACTTTCAAGACGAATGAAGATGGTGATTTAAGTATTTTAGTGTCTTATTTCGATTGCTATATTTTCATGAGGTCACTGTAGAGTTATGCAAAGGCCTAATAGTAATGGTTGAGCTAGTTCAAATAAAACTAATATTTGATATCCATTATAATTCCTCAGATTTAAAATGGCATGCAGCTCTGTTGGGAGTGAGATCGTATCTCATGTATGATGATAGAGTTCGAGTTAGGGCATGTAGGGTACGTACTAAATATTACAAAAAAATGTTATTCAAAAATTAATAATTATAAATTGGTGAAGGAAATTATATTTTGGAAATCGCAGGTTCCAGAATTAGTTATGTACAGCAAACTAGTCCAGCGATGGGCTCACCATTTGTTACGTTTATGGGTCCAAAAAATACCCTGCTGACAAGTAGGCATTTCCGGAATCGGAATACCTCTGGCTACCCTCTATTGTGCTGTTGCGTAGTATTTAAAATACTCGTTAAAAAATAAATGTTGACAATGTGCTACGTAGCTACCGAAAAAGTATTTGAAAATTTAATTTGTAAGTAAGAAAACAGGCGGGAAAAGTTTTAAAGTAACGCCAGCGCCATCTAGAGGAAAACTTATCTACCAACTCCTTTTCAATACTTAAGTTGCATTTTCACTTGTATTCAATTTCCGTAGTTCCGGAAAATGTTCACAGATGGCGCTGTATTTAAATTTCACTAGCAACACATAGATGGCGCTGTGTCATATAGAAGTGGAGGCTTTTGAGATTACAGCGGGTATCCTTACAAAGCTGCGTTTTTACTGAAAATGTGAAATCGGGAAAACCACCGGGATACAATTCAGTCGCTTCGGGACTTCGGGCGCGAGAGCTTCCTCTCGCGAATTCCCTTCGCGCTCACACTTGGCCAAAGCTTGTACCTACTCATTTTACTCCCATTTCTGTTCTACGTTTCAGTTACAATGTATTTTTGATTGAATCAACTGGTTAATTCCTATTAATTATTGTTTATCGCGCAGTGAAAACTTTCAAACTATTGCGTAACGGTGGATTTCGGAAGTCTATTGGAATAGAATGATCGGTGAGTGAAAAGTTTGATTGCTTTATTGTTTTAAGATGGGAGTCGAGATTTGATGGATTACCGGATATTTTGTCGTCTGTCTTTGGAATTATCTTTGCAGAATATTTTGATAATTCGTATCTGGGATTTGTCTTGATTATTACTTAGGTAAAAAAATATCTTCGAATATATTTATATTTGGAATACAAATAAATTGTTATTATGACTTGACACGCATTTCGGTGTAATATCGAAGAAGTATTTATAGATAAGTCTGTATATTAATTTCAAAAGAGTTTGAACTAAAATCTATAGTAATATTATAAAGAGGTAAGATTTGTATGTAATATAGGCTTCGAAACTATTCTTTTTCCAATAGAAATTATATTTCCTGGCTTCAATTTTCCCACAGGAATGAGAGTGGTTGAAATCGCCGGGGACATTTATTTGTGTAATATTTACGAATACGAATGTTGTAAGTATAACTAAAAATTAGGACTTCTACTGTATCTTCATAATAATTGATATAATACTTATTAGAAAATTAATGGAAAAAAACTAAAATGGTTATAATTTACACTTTTATAATTGTAGCCTATTTGCTCTTTAAATTTAATTTTAGAATAGAACGAGGCCGGCTGCGCAGAATAGCCCCAAATTGTGGAATTGAATTACTTATGTCCACAGAGCCCCGGGGCTATACGGGGCCTAACTTTCATGGCGTACCCTTGGGGCTCTTAGTACGTGGTAAGAGCACGATTCCGGGATAAAATTTTATATGGTCTTATGAATTATGTAAGGAGGCGTATTTTATCAATTTTTCACTTATAGAACTTGCCACCAGTTGCACGAATTTATTTTATGTTAAGTTAAGTTGCTTACTGCCCTTTAGATTTCTGGATAAACCCACATTTCACGAGATATTCTTTTGGTCCCCTAAACGTGATAGGTGGTGAGCCCATCGCTGGACCGGGTCTGTTACACATCCCACAAACTTAATTCTGGGACCTGCAGGTTCCTCACGATGTTGTCCTTCACCGTCGATCTAGTGATAAATGCCCGTAAACTTTTTAAAAACCTCATTTCTACATGACCTCGCCAGGTTTCGAAGGCGAGCCTCACGAATGAGAAGCGGACTCTTTAACCACTGGGCTATCACTGCTCTAATATATATGGGCTTTCTGATAAAACCAAAAGTAATAAAGAAAATTAGGTACGAAATCTTGAGAACCGGATTTACAGAGAGTTACCGCATATTTAAGTTTCGTATATTATTAATCCTTATACGGGATTAAAGGCTTTTAACAGCTTATAAGCTGTTATAACACTGGTCTAAACTCATAACTTTGGCTATAAAACTTTTCAAGACTCACTGGTAAGATTTCTGCTTTTCATACATCTTCATCTACACTAATATTAAAAAGAGGAAAGATTTGTATTTTTCGATGTTTGTAACGAACAAACTCAAAAACTACTGGACCGATTTCGAGAATTCTTTCACCAATATCCCTGAGTAACATAGGCTATATTTAATCCCGTATTCCCACGGGAATGGGAACTAAGCGGGTGCACAGCTACACAGCTAACAACTAGTTAAGGATACGTTTGAAATCACATATTTCCAATTTGTTCACTGGCATGGAGACTGCGGTAGGTTTTTCGTTTTGGGGTTCCGCAGTCAAAGGTGATAGTCCTGTGGATTGAATCCTGGCGAGGCCATGGAAAAGAGGGTTTTTTTTTATTTATCACTAGTTCGACGTTGAAGGAAAACATCGTGACGTAAACCCCCTGGCGGACTAAGGTAGGGGCGGAAGGGGTGGTCCACCCCGGACCTCTTGTCCTCAGGGGCCTCCAAATTTAGCGAAAAGTTCTCTTAACCAAATCCTAAACAAGGATAAAAGGCAGTTGCGTGTTGGTTGGAGGCTTCATAGATACAAATACGATTAAAGCTACGCTAAATTTGCAGGGCCCCCGGACTAGACGCCCGCCCTGGGCCTGGGAGGCCTCCAAATCCAAAAGTTCTAAGACCGGGGGGCCTCGTTCAGTTTTTCTGGTCCGGGCCTCCGACAGGCTTAGTCCGCCACTGCGTAAACCACATCTCAGAATTGCTTCTGAGGCACGTGTAGCAACATCCCAGTATTTCTAGGAATAGAATACCTTTGCCTACCTCGGGAAAAAAAAGCAGGAGCATATTTAATCTATACATATAATAAAACTCTAACGGGGCCGTGTCTGTACATTAAATATTTTTTGAAAATTTTAACGGTAGTGTATATAGTTATCGATATAGATACCGAAACACCAATTTTTGGAATTTTTGTCTGTCTGTCTGTCTGTCTGTCTGTCTGTCTGTCTGTCTGGTTGTGCACGCATCACTCAAAAACTACTGGACGGATTTTGATGAAATTTGGTATGGAGATAACTGAGTACCCGGGTCATCTAGGGTACTTTTTATTCCAGGAAAATATCTCATTCCCACGGGAAAATATAAAAACTGGCTAAAAAGAGAAATACGTACTACTCCGAAACGATAACACCTAGAAACTTGAAAAATGGTATGAAGGTGTCTGATATGTCATAGGAAATTGGTATGAAGGAATTTTCGGAAATTCCCACGGAAACGGGAATAAACTAAATCCAAGCGGGAAAACGCCGCTGGGCACCCGCTATTTGAAATATGGTAGGTATGTAGGTTAATATGTCGTTGGCAGCCACTATGAAGGGATTTTCGGCAATTCCCACGGGAACGGGAATAAACGGAATCAGCGCGGGCAACGCCGCTGGGCATCCGCTAGTTTTTAATAAAAATATATATTTGGGCATTGTCTTCAATCGTTGGTACCTCGAACGGCAACACCAGTAATTTAATATACTTTTTCAAAACGTTTCAAGGAACAAATTGCCGTCTAAGAACAGTGGTTCCCTGACCAAGCGAGGTACATAAGTCCTTGCCGATAAGGACCAAGGAACACTTACCTATAAGTAGCTGTGGGAGTCTCTGGGGCCCTGATAATTGCAGATCCTAAGTGCTCATTTTGGTCCCCAGATTAGGCATTACGATAGAAGATATCTATTCTCAAATGGTGACAGCAAGATTGATTTACACGCAGTTTGCGACAACATATGCCAATTTGGTTATATCCAACGTGTATCGAAACTCCAATAGTGATGATAATTCTACTCTATAGTTAGGTTGGAATTTTTGAGGGAAAGAATTAAAAACTGAAAATAGAAAATTTACACATGTCTCAGTATTAATTCTGAGACATGTGCAAATAGACCCGGTCCGGCGATGGGCTCACCACCTATCACGTTTAGGGGTCCAATGTATCTCGTGAAATGTGGGTATATCCAGGAATGGAATATGGAATACCTCTGTCTACCCCCTCAGGGATGAAAGGCGTGAGTTTTTTTTTTATAGAAAATATCACTGGTCTGCCTTTAAATTACCATGTTTGTTCAACATAATTATTTGATTATAATAATCATCTCTATCGATTGGTGCTATAAAAGTACAGGCTGTTTTTTGCATTAGTGTCGGTTCGGTTTCACGTTGTGGCAATAGTATTTAAATCAAGACTATCAAAATGGTTGAATACAGTTTTTATTCTTTTTTTAAATAAATGAATGTGTCGTTTTTGTATTTAGAATACATTTTCTCCAGGTACGGTCCAATAATTCAACCACGTATATAAAAACCGATATACCTTAAAAACCCGCTTACGGAAATATATTTTCCGCATGACCAAAATTCAAACGCTGTAAGTACCTTATACGCAAGACGTGCAGCTTAGGGACCCCTATAAAATAGCGTAGCCTAATCAGCTTACGACCGAGGGTTCCGCCAAATTAAATTGCCCCAGCTCGGCGCTGAATCGAGGTGTCGGTGAAATATTTATTACCTGTTAACAAACTTGCATTATGAATGTTATTGGAAATATTTTCAGAGTAAGCACCTTGTTCGAAGAGATTTTGAGTATTTAAAGATACTACTTTATTATCTCTCCGGGAATTCTTGAAATTCGTGAAAACATAGACATTAAAAAAAGTACAGTTATCCTGGCACGTAGGTACCAATGAGTTTTTCAAAACTGACGTACTATATATTCAGTTAATCATAGAAGAAGGAAAGATAAAATAATAAAGACCACATCTCATGAGAAAACTTTATTCGCTAAACGACAATTTAATGCGCATTCTAGCTATCTCTACAATCGAATAAACAAACAACTTGACATATATAAATTAAGATATCGGGACTGTAAAAAAGCTATTGTATATTGGC
Organism: Ethmia dodecea; assembly: GCA_963855545.1. Taxonomy (NCBI): domain Eukaryota; kingdom Metazoa; phylum Arthropoda; class Insecta; order Lepidoptera; family Depressariidae; genus Ethmia; species Ethmia dodecea. The sequence goes on from OY979444.1 coordinate 1,985,803, forward strand.
TAAAAACTCTAAACTATGACGAAACAGAAGATCTTTTGCAACACACTTCATAACACACCCTCACACCTTCCTCACACCCTCACCCTTACACACACACACACCCCCTCTCTCACACCCACTCCAAACACCCCCACACACACCCCCACATATTCCCCCTCACTCACACACATCCCACAAACTAACACACCTTAATTCTAATTTGTTACCCATAACCTTATTGTTTACCCACAATGTAATAATTTAAAATAATAAATTTTGTAAGACGCATTGTAATAATTTATGCTTACTAGGAGGTCCCAGCCCTTGTTCTAAAAGTGATTGTTATTTTTAATGGAAATAAACATATTTTTTTTAATTTTTAATATAATATTTATCCTAGGGCGACGGTGAAGGAAAACATCGTGAGGAAACGAATTAATTCTGTGACATGTGTAAAAGACCCGGTCCGGCGATGGGCTCACCACCTATCACGTTTAAGGGTAGAAAATTGAAAAGTGGTTTTATCCAGAAATGGAATACAGGGATAATGAAATGAATTAAATGAAAATATAGACTCTGCTAAATGTATCGGCTTTATGAGAGTATATTTTTGGTTGATATTAATAATAGGTACTGAAAGAGTTTTCGATTGAATCAAAAATTGTAAAATACATTATTAGCCAATCAATCGTTTGGAAAAGTGAAATTTGGAGAAACGTTAAGAATACAAACAATAAATCTACGGTTCGTTGTCTGACATAATGAAATTCTACAAAAAATAATTCGAACCAATTATAAAATACCAGTGATTAATTGGAGAGGTGCCGAAAGACTTACTTTGGTGTGTATGCGTTTCTAAGACAGTCTTGTCTTCTGAGCTTTAGTAGTAATTTACTAGCTCTTAGGGTTTCGTACAAACGACAAAGTATCGCCAAGGTTATGGCTCCTACTGTATGTCTGTCTATATGTCAGCGAGTATCTCATGAATCGTAATAAGTAGAAATTTGAAATTTTGACGGAGTGTGTGTGCGTTGATCGATCAGTCAGTCAGCCAGTCAGTTTATTCTTTTATGTATTTATGTTACGGCTAGAGCCCGAAGTGCGGATGGTGGAAAACTAGTGAGTTTTAGACGGTTAGCTTAGGTTAGATTTAATCAAAAACAAGTGGCTAAATCCAGTTCTAACCGGCTAAAACTAGTGCAGCCGCACTTCGGGCTCTAGCCGTAACATATTGACATCCAAGCTATAGCGTCAGCAAATCACTCGGTACAGCAATGTCGGCTATGTCTTATAACAAGAGGGCTCCCAAATCCGGGTAGCTAATTGGCTGGCGAGGGACTAGCCGTACTTATTATTCAGTAGGCTTACCGGCTTGATCATTCAAATTGATGAATAGCTTAAAAACCTTCATGTCAATTTAATTTGGGTTTTTGAAGAGTCAGGGGGCGTTTTTCTTAATAACTGCTTGGTCTGTCCTTTTAACTTTGCAATTTTCACGCAGTATTGTCAATGACAAATTCATCATCATCATCAACCCAAACGCAAATTAATTACATGCATTTTTAAGGTTCCGTACCTATTCAAAGGGTGAGTGTGAAGCGTTCGTAGCCCTGCGATTTCAATGCGTTTTTAACGATCACACTGGTTATGCATAGTGGCAATTTATGTTCACGCCTCCGTGTTTCGGAAGGCACGTTTAACCGTTGGTCCTGGTTTTGCGGTGTGCTTACGCACAATAGAAGTCGTTGAGCCATGTCAGATACCGTCGGGTAGAATGAAAAATTCTGACTGTTAGCTGGCTACCAGCCTAACACCATCTTCCAATCCGCGGTGAGTTCGTATGGATTATGACCCATACTTCCTCATGTGATAGGAAAGATCCTTAGCTCCGCAGTGGGTTGCTACGGGTTGATGGTGATGACCTAAAGGGCCTTTTTACTTTATTATTATTATCTTTTTAACCCCTGACGAAAAACAGAGCGGTGTTATAAGTTTCACGTGTGTTTCTGTGTAACTGTATGTCTGTCTGTTCGCTCGTAGCCCAAACGGCTGAACTGATTTAGATTATTTTTTTGTTTGAAAGGTAAATAGATCTATAGTGTTCTTAGCTATAGATCAAGAAAATCTGTCCAGCCGTTGTGTGTGTGTGTTTGTGTGTGTTTAAACGTATTTTTATGTCGAGGGGTATTTTAAATGTTAACGTCGTGCAAAAATAGTATTCAACGGTTTACCGGTTTCTGTGTGAAAATGTGACTCTCATTTTTGCATTTATAGTATTAGGATAAACTTTCCCTTCATACACGTATTAGAAATCGTGTGAATAAAGTATCTCGTTCTACTTTCCGATCAGGTAAGTAAGTAAGTAACAACTCTTTATTCTACACCAATAGAAATAATAATATGCAATAAGTGACAAGATGATCTAAAAAGTAATATGGGTGGTCTTATCTTTTTAAGCGTTTTCTTCCAGACAACCTTAGCTTATTTTGTAACATAGTCGTGGCCATATCATTTATTTCTCAATGTGGTTTTACAGCTAGTATGTAAAATAATACACAGATAACACATGATATCTGGAAGGGCGCTGCAATTGTAAAATACTAAATTAAATACTAAATGAACGACAAAATTAAAAACAATGTTAAGTACTTACACAACGGTACATTAAAATTTCAAAAAATATATTTACATTTTAATTTTGTTTTACATTTACTGTATTTTTTGAATAGCAAAATTCCTGCAGTGTATAAAAAAAATTCATTAAAATTGTCTGTATTACTATCAAAAGCTGATACAGACCATTTTCGAAGCACACACCGGCATTCCTAGCGGCTGTACGGGTGACTACAATAATGTACGTCCAACTGCAAATGAAGATAAGCCTCCGGCCATTACAGTGTTACATTTTTCGGTATTTAACGAGATAATTGGATTATTCTGTTGGTTTTAGAGCGGTGACATTATCATTCCGTACGGCAATAAAATTGTGTAAGTATAATTCACAGATTTTATTTAAAATTACTTCATAGAATTCTACCGCAATTTGCGCACAGAGCTATAACCTAAAAATAATAAAAACTAAATCAAAATCGGTTCAGTCGTTTGGCAGCTACGAGGCTACAGAGAGACATACATACACACAGAAACACACGTTTACGGGGTTAAAAATGTGTTGATGCGGCTCAGAACACAAAATAAAGAATGAAAACAAACAGATTATAAAATCCGGTTCAATAGTCAAACGACAAAGCAGGCATTAATCTGAATAAATAAAATCACCAGTATTGTTTAAAACGAGTATCAGAATTACCTAAACGTAGATACCAAATATTTCCCCAACTTTTTATCCAATCAGTAAATAAACTGCCCGAAATATTTGGTTAGGATCTCAATTTACGCAGCGTAGTATATCAGAGCGTATAGGCCTCGGCGGGAAACGTAACGAGGACTGTGCTCAGAGGCGGATCTAGGAGTTGATAAGGCCATTTTTAATAAGCCCCTTTAGGCCCAAAGATTTAGGGAGCCAATGGACAGACAGACTAGTAAGACATGAGATTAACAAGAGCTGCCCTTGAGTTTCTTGCTGGTTCTTCTCGGGGTACTGTATTTGTAACCAGCAACTCGTCGGTGGATATGGGCTGCTGTTTATATTTAGCCAATCTTCATGGACGAGTTTCGAGTGCCTTGTTATTAGAATATTAACGTTTCTAAGTGTACCTTTAGCACCTACAGAAAAAAAAATGACTTTTTTGACTCTTTGAGACAACAGGGACTTACTCGTAGTAAGCTAATTGCTAAGACCCTGCTCTCTGTCCGTCTGTCACCGGGCTATACCTTTTAACCGTAATATGTAGACATTTGAAATTTTCACAGAGTGTGTATTAAGTCAATTCATAAATTTAATTTAAAAAATGTAGTAATTGTGGGTCTGCAGAACTGAAATTGTTTTGTTATTAAAATTATAAAAAATATGTCAGATACCCTTGGGTGGCTTGAAATATTCTGACTGTTATTTGGCCACTAGATAACACCATCTCTAAATTCTAAATTTGCTGCTAGAGCTCTAAATAGAATTGATCAAAAAAAGGGCCTCATAGATAGTTTGAATGGGGCCTTTTCTCTGAATCCGTCAATGGTTTAGCCTATCGCAAAAATTATGTGCTCGCCGCCCCGCGATAGTGCTAACGTGTCAGCAAAATGAGAAAGATAGCGTGTTATATATTATTATGATACATTTAATGTACATGTTATAGCTTTGAAGTACCTTATCATTCTGCTTGGATACAAGTATGTTACCGTATTATTATAGTTTTATTCTGTGTAAGTGATGTTGTAGCAATAATCAAACTAGTTAAATACAATACAATACAATAACTCTTTATTGTGCACCAAAAACAACACAATATGGATACCAACATTAACTAAAGTACAATGGACGGTCTTATTGCTTTTAGCGATCTCTTCCAGACAACCTGAGGATGGATGAAACTGAGAGATTAGAACTAGGGTAGACGGTGCACTTATATTATTGAACATACTCTTACATACTATTAAATAATAATATAATTGACAGATTTTTGCTACAATTTCATCTGCAAGGACCAAATGTTTAGAGATATAAGTGGTACTTAAAATGCTGTTACCAAGCAGTATCTTTCGATTCTGCGAGGTCGCTACAACCCCGGGGTCACGGTTGCCTTTTTAAGGCGCTCAGTAAGACCCTTAAATAACAAACGTGTTTTGGGACTCCAAGACCCGTCGTCTCTTTGCAAATGGGGTAAAATAAAAGGGCTATACCCGACCCTCATAATTCCTCGTCTTAGTTCATTTGCTGTAACTTAATTTGCGTGTGTGTTGAGTAATAATTATAATGAATCATAGTATCTATACTAACATATTATACAACAGAAAAAGCGCAATTCCTCATACACCGCAATTAGTATTTAATATAAAAAAAATATGTTGTAATCGAACTTTAGTGTTACTGTCTAACCAATTTTCTTAAATATCGTTTAATAATAGCACGATTTCCATAGATAGCACTAAATTTAGCTACGCTAATTCGTTTTTGGTAAAAAATTAACACAAATATTAAAAATAGCTGAAGTCGAATAAGTAGACGATACTGAACAAACTAATTTCAGGAATTGCGCTTATTCTGTTACATGTTGTATAATAAAGTTGTAGCTGGTCTTTCCGTGCATAGGAGATATTTAAGAATATATAATACTCAGACAGACCCCTGTCTTTGTAACATCAATAGAACCCAAAACAATTATGTTTATAATTTTTGTCTGTCTATCTGTCCGTATGTATACGTGCATCGCGAAAAAACTACTGTAACAAATTGAATGTGATTTTCATAATTCTTGATTATGTAACCACAATGTCAACAGTTTCCACTAGAAAGTATTAATAAATGACAGGTCGTTTAGTTTAGTAGATAGTCGGAGTATATCACAATCATAATTTTATTTTTTTTATGCAACTATGATTGGCACCATAATGTTTTCTTTTTATTTACCACTTCGGTAAATTCAGTAATGAAAATAATTCAAAAAACAAAACGTCTGCCTCGTCAGATTCCGCCAAAAAGCCACGATAATTAAAAAAACATGATTATTAAGTCAAGAACGCGAAAAAGTAATACACTGCTTCAAAATTGAGCATTGATTTTTTTGGTAGAATTTTCTTGGATATTTTTACTTATATATTTTCTCTAATAATATTTGTTTTATGAAAATCAAATGTTCTTAATATTTATAAATTCTACAAAATTTTTAACATGTGGGGATAGCAGCTTAGACATTGCATGTATCACTTTTTAAATTGAGAAAAATAAATGATAGTCTAGGAGGTTTTGCGTCAATTATGTTAAATGTTGTATACAGACAATGATCATAGAGTATATTTTAATAAACTCCAGCCATATTATAATCCAATCCACGTAATAGGTTCTAAATTGCTTTGATCGTTTTCCGGAAGGAAAATGAATTTTCTCGCTCCAATAAGCCGCGGCGACAGGGCGCGGCCTGCTACTCATATCAACTCCTCTGTTAATAATGTAGTACCAGCTTCACTCGAATCTACAATACATGTGTCTATACATATAATAAGACTGTAATGGGACTGGTCTGTCCATAAAATAAAGTTGAATTTTTTTACGGTTGAAAAGAGAAATACGTTGGTAGGTACTACTCCGAAACGATAACACCTACAAACTTGAAATGTCGTATGTAGGTGTCTTTTATGCCGTAGGTAACCGCTATGAAGGGATTTTTGTAAATTCCCACGGGAACGGGAATAAACTGGATGCGGGCAACGCCGCTACCATAGTAGCGGGGGCCCAACCTTCTAGTCGACGTCTACACTGTAATTAAAATGATAAAGCATCTGTATTTTTGAATGTTTGTTACGAATAAACTCAAAAGCTACTGGACCGGTTTTAAACATTCTTTCACCAATGGAAAACAACAATATCCTTGAGGAACGGAAAATACGTTAGTGAAAAAGCGTAAAACCGCTAGTATGTAATATAATCGTATGCATTGTGCATGCCTGATGTAGCAATAATTATTTCTGCAACTTGCATAAGTAAATATATATCACTAGCTATACGACGAAGGAAACATAGTCGAGAAATCTTCAAATTTCATTTTCTTACTACTTTTCATCGAGAAAAGAAGGTATTTCCAGAAATGGAATAGGTACTGTACCTTTATTTAATTTTTTACTAGCTGTTCCGCGCGGTTTCACCAGCTTAGTTCCAGTACCCGTGAGAATAGATAATAGATAGAATTATAAACATGACATGTAATTTTTATTATGAATAAACGAATTGAATTGAATTGAATACGAGGATAAAATATATCCTATATTGTTACTCCCTGATAATTTTCAAAATCGGTCCTGTAGTTTTTGAGTTTACTCGTTATAAGCATACAAAAACACTACACACACATCCTTCCGCTTTATAATATTAGTGTAGATTAGTATAAATAAAATATCTACTTTGAAACATCACTGTACTTAAAATGCATTACCTTATTTAAAGGGCAGTTGGGTAAAAGGAAATGTGTTGAAAGTATAATAATAATAAAAAATGTTGAACACAAGTAGGCAGGGCCTATACTATGGGTACTAAACAACTGATAAACATAAAACAAAATATTAAACGACCAGAGCCAACAGACATGTTCATGCACACAAATGTTGGCCCCGATCGGGTCGAACCCGCGACCTCCGACTCAGAAGGCAGAGTCACTACCAACTGACTACTGAGCCAACAGGAACGTCAATATCCATGAAACTGGAGAATTCCGGATATTACTTAAATTGTCTACTGCGAGATTGATCGGACCGATAAAGTGCTGCGATTGCGAACTGAAAGTTCCGAGATCCGATCTTAGAGTTGGCACATATTCCGAATATTGAGATGCAGTGACGTCTTCAGTATATTTTGTGCTCTTTTCAGGCTTCCTTACCAAAGTGGTACAATATAAAAGTATTTGTTATGCTTATTACATAAACTACCAAAAATATCGATTTTAAAGGAGACGTTCCATCTTGGGCCTGTACATTGTACACCAGCGTCAAAGATAGAGAAAAATCTAGTGATTATCAGAAAAAAAAATTTTACTTGCATAAAATTAATTTTACTTCAATGATGATCCATGGAATCATACTGACATAATACTATTTCTAAATCCTTACAAACAATTTCCATGCTATTTAAAATTAGTCCAACAAACGTCAAAATAATGTCAATTGTTATTTTATCAGTCAGTTTAATAAAAATTAAAGTTGTTTGTGGAACGAAACTAGATAAATATGAGCAAAATCATGAATAAAACGAATGGAATTTTATTAATATTTATCTAAAAAACATATTGTGTTCATGGTGCAGGTCAAGTCTCCATACATTCCTAAAACTTCACCTTTGCGATTGTTTTAAATAATGCTTTTCTTATTTTATTGCTAATTAAAAACCTTTTTTGGAGGTAAATGGAGCCAAAATAGGGGGTTTGACAATGTAATGAGGGTTACTAGGGCAAGTGAGCTATTGGGTTGTAAGAACACTAGGAGAAAAACGGGTTTTATGTGAGATCAAATTTAGTATATCATCAAGTCTATCGAGAGATTACAACATCTGCTATTGAATGTAAACTTTATTTTTCGTATAATATTATTGTTCACAAAATAATTATAGAAGTGTCTTGATTTTTACTTAACTTTTAGATATCTATTTTTATTGTTCTAACTATAAGATACAAAGTTCCTTAACTTCTTGCTCATTTGAAATACGAGTAAGTACCGTCTGAGTTTTTTAATTCTCGATAAGAAAAGTACCTCAGTTTTAGTAGTTCCGTGGGCAATAAAATGTTTAAAGTTTTTCTTTACTTGCGCCAAGTAGAATATAGTTGTAATATTCTGATCTCTTGCGACCTCCTGACTCCGGCTCTTGAAGTCTTAATGAGAGCTAGTTGAGTAAGTTTTAACTATTTCAGCCAAGCTCGTGGCGAGCAAAAGACGTGAATGTAGCTGGAATATTGAACTGAACCCTGATTGGCATTTCCAAATTTCTGCGGGAATAATTAAGTTATTAGAAAATTAGAAATACTATATAAGTAGGAAATAGTAAAAGTTATATCAAGATCTTAATATTATTTTGATTAAAGCAGCAGAATGTAAATGCAACCAATTATATATTAATCTATAATTGGTTGCATTTACATTCTGCTGCTTTAATCAATTATTATTATTATTATTTAATTAATACACTAGGGTGTATATCACTGCACTTGTGTTTATCGATTATTTTTAAAACAATTCACTGATGGGGCACTTATCACTCCGAACGGTTAAAGAGCCGGCACAAAATTAGTGAGGCGCGGGTTCGAATCCTGGCATGTACCAATGAGTTTTTCAAAAACTTACGTACATATTTATCACTAGCTCGACGGTGAAGGAAAACATCGTGAGGAAACCCGCAGGTCTCGGAATTAATTCTGAGACATGTGTAAACAGACCCGGTCCGGCGATGGGCTCACAACCTATCACATTTTAGGGTCCAATATATCTCGTGAAATGTGGGTATATCCAGTAATGGAATACCTCTGCCTACCCCCTCGGGGATAAAAAAAGGCGTGAGATTATATTATTATTATTATTGTTGTATCAAGATCTTAATATTATTTTGATTAAAGCAGCAGAATGTAAATGCAACCAATTGTATATTAATCTATAATTGGTTGCATTTACATTCTGCTGCTTTAATCAATTATTATTATTATTATTTAATTAATACACTAGGGTGTATATCACTGCACTTGTGTTTATCGATTATTTTTAAAACAATTCACTGATGGGGCACTTATCACTCCGAACGGTTAAAGAGCCGGCACAAAATTAGTGAGGCGCGGGTTCGAATCCTGGCATGTACCAATGAGTTTTTCAAAAACTTACGTACATATTTATCACTAGCTCGACGGTGAAGGAAAACATCGTGAGGAAACCCGCAGGTCTCGGAATTAATTCTGAGACATGTGTAAACAGACCCGGTCCGGCGATGGGCTCACAACCTATCACATTTTGGGGTCCAATATATCTCGTGAAATGTGGGTATATCCAGTAATGGAATACCTCTACCTACTCCCTTTGGGGATAAAAGGCGTGAGATTATATATATATATATATATATATATATATATATATATATATATATATATATATATATATATATATATACGGTTTGATATATTTTAATGAATGAGGTGTGGTTAGACATGTCTTAGTTTGAAGATAAAGTTGGTGAAAAATAGAACCATGGTGATTCTTTGACAGAGATGACTAAATATTTTTTTTTCAGGTATCTGGCACAACCACGAGAATACGGTCGCGCTGAGCACTAGCGGGCGCGGCCGATAGTACCGCGAGGCGCGCCCGCGCCGGCCTCCATCTCCCGGGCACGCGCGCGCTCGCGCAGCCGCCGCCATGGTGCGCGACAAGAAGCTGGCACACAAAACTGACTCCCAGAGATCATGTAAGTTTACATATAAGCGTATTTGTAGGCCCACAAATATCGTTTGGAGCAACTCTATTGGAACTACGTCTCTACGCGTGACTTCACGAGGAACTGTTGATAATCCCGCGCATTATGTCTGTTGTGGCGCGAATAGTTAATTGATATAAATGTTTGTCAGAGTATTTGAAAGTCTGTAACTTAATAATAAACCATAATAAGACTATCGCATTATAAATTAATCATCCAATAGTAGGAACATAGGAACACACCAGGGGCGCATATGTGTATTGGGGGTTTAGGGGATGATATTATGTTGTTGTTGTTTTTTTATAATATATTATGGTGTAGGGGGCAAACGAGCAGACGGGTCACCTGACGGTAAGTGACTACTGCCGCCCATGAACACTTTGAGGTGGGCTCTCTTCTTGAAGGTTTGAAGGTAGTATCGATCCGGAAATACCGCAGAGACAAATGTTGTAATTTCCAATTGATTAATTCATTTGACGCTTACAATGTTTACTTCTTATAAGCTGGCACGGGGTATAGCTTCTTCGTTCTATCAGAGACCAGGTTCTACATAAAAGCAAGTAAATAAATAAAAGCCAAAGAGGGAAGGGATTTGTGAGCACATCTTCGTATCTCCTCTTACCCCCTCTGCTACACCGCTTAGATTTTGTGGATGTGATAGTTTCGTAGCTCACTGCTGGTAACTGGCCTAAGTGCTACATACGTACAATGGGTACATAACGTACCTAACAGCGGGTTAAAAGAACTACCAGTCCGTTTATAATTTAAATAGTAGGTAAATGCTGCCGTATTATATTTCCAGTTGAAACCACTATTCACTAGTTTATTTTTCGGAAGAAACCTCTTGATTAGTTTTCCGTTACAGTTTTCCACGAAAAAAGCGTAGTCAAGCGTTCTTTGAATAATTTCCTTTTGCTGAAAAATGGGTGAGTAATTAAAACAGGGAGTGAAATTTTAGTCGCAGATTACAGGGACGGGTTGAGGCTGAAAATGGGTTCGTTTAATCTAAAATAGTTGGACATAAATTGTTAGATACAATTTAATCGCGGTTATTTAGCCGCAAACTAGGCAGAGTCTGTAACTATGCCGTAGGTACCTATGTAGTAAACAAATTATTATACATTACGCAGGAGAGGAGGTGGAATGCTTCTCCATCGTGAAAAGGGAAGGTGATCGTGTCTGGGAACCGGCGGTCTAACGGTTGATGTTGGACAGTTGTATTTATAGAAACTCATTAGAAAACTTCGATAGCGCGGTTAAGAACCCGGCCGTCTATTGGCGCGTTCTATGTAGTGTCGCTACAACATTGTGAGAAAGCATTCAAACTTGGTTTAGGCTCTAACAAAAGCAAGATCATGGAAATATAAACCAGTAACACTTACTTAGACAAAAAGTCATTAAATGACTCATTTAAAGTTGGATTTAAAACCGTAAAACTTAATGTTTTCTGTGATATTGGTATCATAAACTTATTGATAGCTCTATTAAACGGTAGCCCGCCTTGTGATGATATTGATTTATCACTACTGTAGTTATAATATTATCACACCCCTGCTATACTCGTTTATCAAATTTTACAAATATATGAATTCAATAAATAATTATTGTTGTCATATATATTATCCTGCAATAAAACTAATTTTCACCAAAAAAATAGTTAATAGGTTATACTGATACTTGTTGGTAGTAATAATAATGTCCGTTGCATGAGCGCAAAACCGTTTTTGAGGTTTTTCAAACAAAGCGACTCAAAGGAGGATACTGAACCAGCATTGATGCTGAGGATGCTTACTTTTCACCTGCGTTTTGTATGTAATGTATTCTTAAATTAACACACAAATAATGGGTTCGATTCTGCTTTACAGCTACTAAACTTATTTTAGCTAACTCCTGTCATTTTCTTTCTCCTAGAAAAGAAAAGAGACGAGAGATCTATAGTCCTGTGAAACTAAAATTAGTCCTGGCAACTAAGGCATTTCATAAGCTGTTTAGTGCATAAGTAAAGAAGTCACGTCTAAAATACAGCTGTTTTACTGACTCTGACAGAACTAAATTCGGTAGGTTATCTTCTATCCCTTTTCTTTTTTTGAGGTAAGACAAAGACAGGACTAAACTAAAATTTAGTCGCTGTAAAGCAGAATCGAACCCAATATGTATCTTTATGTACACGTTGGTGAATAAAGTGTTTTATTATTATTATTAAATAAAACCGTGTAGGTGAGCAGGTAATTTTACCTTTTCATTAAATTAATAGTCCTTAAATGGACTATAGTCGAAATATTAAATTCAGAAAGGTCTGGCCATTACGAAGGGCTTCAGCGTTTTATGGGTACCTAGGTAGCTGTTACATTTAGGAAAATTAAGGATCACGTTATGTAATGAAAACATGAAATGAAATTTTAGCAGTTGTACTTTTCAGGGAATAAAATGACGATATAGCCCTGTGCAACTTGATACAAGGCATAAGCTTATGAAAATTACGATTTAGTCAATAAAAAATGAAAAAATATATATATACTTATGTTCTTGTACAGATTAATTACTTATTACTTACAAGTAAGTCTGTTGTCTCTGCCTACCCCTTCGGGAAAAAGGCGTGAGCATATGTATGTATGTATGTATGTATGTATGTACTTACAAGTATTAGATAACGAAGAATGTGTATTTATGTAAGTAGGTATACTATGAAGAAAACTAATTTATTTGTTCTATTTTTAAACTATTTTATAGTCTAAAATAGAATGCAAACCTATGTTAATTATAGGTCTCCACACATGAAATCCCATAGTGCTAATTTAACATATTATTGTAATTTACTTTTTTCAAGTGTGTGAAAAGACCGATAGTTCAGCAGTGGGTTGTAACCGGGTTACTGATTTGTGTGATTTGTGTTACACAAATTTCTCAGATATTATGTTTTAACTATCCCTTTACAACCGACTTGATAGGATAGTGAGACTTGATTTTCAAAAATTCTGGCGAGTACACAAATCGACTTTTCGAGACGCAACTGGCTTCGACTGGATTATTTTCTTCGGTTGTAAAGGGTTACATTATTAAAAACTCTGGAGACCGCGGAAAATGGCAGACAGATGGTGATATCGTCTACGCAGCTCTTTAAACGCTTCCGACTGTGCTATAACTTACGCGTTTTACTTACGCCATATTGTATGTTGTGCCAAATATTGTATGGTCAGCCACATTGTGGTAACAGCTACTTGTAAAACTGTCACTATTCTGAACGTAAGAGCGGGCTCTAGGTCAGTGTTACCACTTATATGTAGTCGAGTGTACCTTATCTAAAGGTCCCACCCGGGGCGATCGTAAAAGGCACTCTCGTTTGCAATGTGTCTACTTAGTCTGACAGATTGGCGAAGACTCGAGGTATATTATGTAAGAATAAACAAATTCTTATAAGGGTGTATTTAGCTAGTCCGTGAAGACAGTCCTCTATCAACATATACATATACATGCTCAATCCTTTTCGCGGTGGCAGAGCGAATAGACCTCCACCTGCTACGATCTACGCAACTCTCAATCGATTCATGTACGTTTCGATCGATATTCGATAGACATGCGTAGGTCACCCATATATATATTATTATTTATTAATCAGGATTCGAACTTAGGTCTTAACTATCAAGGCGGGTTTACTTCCAACTGGATTATCGCTGCTCTTATTCCTAACAAAATAAAAAAAACTCACGCCTTATATCCCCGAGGGGGTAGGCAGAGGTATTCCGTTTCTGGATATACCCACTTTTTCACCAGATATTCTTTGGACCCCTAAACGTGATAGACAGTGAGCCCATCGCCGGACCGGGTCTGTTTACACATGTCTCAGAATTAATTCTGGGACCTGCGGGTGTCCTCACGATGTTTTCCTTGACCGTCATACTAGTGATAAATATGTACGTAAGTTTTGAAAAACTCGTTGGTACATTCCAGAATTCCAACCCAAGCCTCACTGATTATCATCATGTGTAGCAGGCTCTATAACCGTAAGGTTATCACTGTCTATTCCTAACTAACCTTCAACAAAGTCAGATCAGGCGAAACTCATAATCTTGCCCAAAATAAGCGCCATAATAAATGATCGCGCACTTCCTAGTTTCGGAGTAGACAGGCCTTATCTGCATAGCCAAACATGTGGTCCTTTAGTATTCAGTACCGTAACCCGCGCCTCTATATTTATAGGTATTCTTATCATAGCTATCCTGTTTCTAAGCGCGAATATTACGATACAAACTGGTGCGGTTCAGACTATATCGCAACTTGCAGCGACACAACGGGTTAAGCAATGCCTTAAATTACTTAGACCATGAACTATGCGACAAATGTGTCAAAATCGATTATTATGTATTTTATTTTGAAAAATATTTGAATGACGTATTAGCGATTTAATGAAAATGATTTTATTTTATAAAAAAAACTAGGTTTTACCCGAGGCTTCGCTCGCGGACGTTTATTTCGAGTTCTTCCTCGTGGCCAAACTATTTCGCCTAACTGTCACCCCCTTAAGAGTTGAATTTAGCAAAATATTTTCTTATTGGAAGCCTACACTGTATAAGCTATCTATGTGCAAAATTTCAAGTCTCTAGACCCAGCAGTTTAGGCTGTGCGTTGATATATCACCAATCAGTCAGTCAGTTTATAATTTTATATAATATAAAGATATATACTAAACGTGATGAAATAACCATATTAAGACACTAGCGGTTCTGCGCGGTTTCACCCGCGTAGTTCCCGTAAGATGAAATAATTTCTCCCGTTTTTTACACATTTACCACTATATCTTTGCTCCTATTGGTCGTAGCGTGATGTTATATAGCCTAAAGCCTTTCTCGATAACTGGACTATCCAACACAAAAAGAATTATTCAATTCGAACCAGTAGTTTCGGAGATTAGCGCGTTCAAACAAACAAACAAACAAACTCTTCAGCTTTATAATATTAGTATAGATTTGAGATTTTAACATGAAATTCACACGTCTTTAATTCCTTGTTTACACGAACTTGAAATGCACCAAAAAAGAAAGTGAATGGAGTATTCGCTGACTGACTGATCCATCAACCCTTAGCCGAAACCGCAAGTTTTCTCTAAGTTTTTCGGAAATTCTCACTAGAACGGAAAAAACAGATTCAACGCAACGCCGCAGGTACGAGATATATACCAGCTGTCGAAAGGAAAATGTAATCCAATGAACGAGAGATTATTTACGGCCAATTTCGTAAAATTATTTCTGCTTAGCCTGAAGGTTAACTGGTAGATAATTCTTTTAGGCACTAAGTTAGTTGTGTACCTTTTCTTGGGACATGAAGTTAAATAAATAAAACAAAATAAAAACGACAATAGAGAACCCGTTGTAGCTGCTTTACGCGTCAACGTCGTGCATCCCTCTACGAGTATGTATCCCCTTAACCTTGGTAGCGACACTTAGAGCTAAGTATATCGATGTCGATAAACGCTCGTTGAGGATATCGAGTCGATATACGAGGGGAGCATCGGATAGACGTAGGATAGAGTGGTAATGACGCACTCAAACGTCGGTGTGAGATTGGTAATGGCGGCACTTATGTTAGAGCGGCTGTGGCGATAGCTTATTTAGATGCTAGCGACAAACTGTGGCTTTAGCCGTGTATTTTTGCAGTGATTTGGTAGCACAATTACCTACTTTTTGTTACATTTGTCTATAGTTATTTAAGATTTATTTAAGTAAATAGTTGTAAATAAATAAAATAAATCTCACGCCTTATATCCCCAAGGGGGTAGGCAGAGGTTTACCCACTTTTTAACAAATATTATTTAGACCCCTAAACGTGATAGGTTGTGAGCCCATCGCCGGACCGGGTCTGTTTACACATGTCTCAGAATTCTGGGACCTGCGGGTTTCCTAACGAAATAAAAAAAGTTTTTTTGAAATTCTAACAGGAATAAAAAGAAAATAGATTCGTGCAGGCAACGTCGTTATAGGCATCTTTACTTCAAGAGAAGTAAATCTTAACCGATTTTGGTTAATGAAATATTTAAATTTTATTAGTTACCCTCGATTTCAGTTGCGTAAGTTTGCTTTACGCTGACGAAAAAAATTTAAGATCGGTCCAGTAGTTTCAATCGATAATTAGGTATTTTATTTAAAAAGCAATACACACACTTATATGTTTATTATCATATAACAAGCATAAAAAATCAACATATTCAAAACATATTCAAAAAACTATTATACTGGTGATTTTTTTTACCGTCTGAAAAAAAATATAACGTTTATGGTATCTAGAGCCGAAGTTATACACGAGATTTATTGTTAAATATGCAATTTACAAAATCTAGAAAACTACGCACACTACTATGTAGCAGCGGCTGTTGTAGTTAGATTGCGCATGAATGAAAGATACGAGGTTTCTTTTTAAAATACTATTTCAAATATTTCCGTATGTAATATTGACTACAATTGAGTAATGTATATTAGTTTGATCTGTAAAGAACCGCGGGTTCCAATTGGAACCGAGACACAATTAAAAATCTATTGTGTCTGTGATGCTTTTTCTTAGAGGTTAAAGAAGAAAAAAAAATGTAAAAAAATAAATAAGTAACTATGCCAAATGAATCTATTACACTTACCTATCACACCATATTTTTTCCAGACGGTAAAAAAAGTCACCCTGTATAGTATAGGCGAAAGAGTCCTAGTACGTTTATATGAAAAAGTATCAATATTGTATTATTTTTAATTTATCTTGAAGTTTTAATTAGTACCACAATTATAAAATGGAGGGAATTTGTAACAAAGCCGAAATGGGTCTGCTATTTCGTTTTGTTTAGCTCGATTGCTAATTTAATGTTACTTTTTATGAAAAAAAACCTTTTTTAAATTTTGTTACTAAGCCCTGCACCTAATCTGATTTTTTTAATGTTACGTGAAGTTTAAGTTACTTCTATATTGAATAATAATAAAAATAAAAATAATTTATTTCGTAAACAATAATGGCACAAAAACTTGCTCATATTTGCACCCTCCTACTAAGTAAAGTACACCTGTATCAGAAGGTCGCGCTCCTCCATATCTTACATAAGAAAAGTAAGTACCTACTGAATTTGTTCACATATAAAGTGACTAAAAAATGAAATTAAGTTTTTTAAAAATAGAACATGAAGTTAATAAATGTATATCCCTTCCACTTTACCAACGCCATTGTATAAAGTCAACTATTTTTAAAACGTACGCCAACACTATCCCCTAGAGCAGAGCTGTGTTCAGTGATCGGGACATTAATAGCTTATAGGAGCAATTTATCCTATCGCGTCCTGGGACGGATACACAGGTACTGAAAAAGTATTTCCTGCTTTAAAACATGACTGAAATTGATTTTACTATGACCTTTTTAGGCTTTGAGTATTAAACCAACCGAAAACGCCACTGACAGGCGTTCCCCTCTGCCAAAAAAAAGTGTCGGTCGACACGCTTATATACCTGTAATATACAAGTAGTTTTTGGAGTTCACGGAGTGCTTGGATTGGTGAATGTATTTGTGTGCATCTAGTCCAAGCTAGTGTTTAATTGTTTTGTCAAAAAATGCGTTTGTTTTAACATTATTTGTGTTTGTTTCCTCGTCCTCCACGCAGAAATTGGCAGACTTTTTTGCAAAGAAACTAGTGAGCGTGACGTCTCCTGTTAGCTTAATACTCAAAGGTTTTAGGTCAAAGAGTAGTGATAGCTAGTGGTTAAATAGCCGGTTTCTCAATCGTCAGGCTCAGCGCTCAGGCTCGTCGTGATGATAGCTCGACGGCGAAGAAAGAAACCCGAAGGTCACAGAATTAATTCTGAGGCATGTGTAACAAACCCGGTCTTGCGATGGGCTCACTACCACCTTGCTGCTTGATGCCACCGTTAGAACTGCACCAAATTTTAATGGGACATACGGGAAGCACCTAGCTAAGCTAAGATTTCAAATAAAAAAAATCATCAAAATCGGTGCACACAGCGAAAGTCCTGAGAACATAAAAAAACATACAGTCTCATTTATGAATGAGTATATGTGTAAGAGATAATAGATAGAGTGATGTATATCTCCTTAAAACATACTTGGTGCTTAGAGGTGAAATCCGGAATTACACAAGTTCCAAATTTAGAAGCAACTGTAGGCAGTCCGGATCCGTGATTAAAAATAACACGATAAGCTTTTAAGGGATTACCGGACCGGAGGGAAGGTACGGACACGCTTTGTAAATTAATAAGCGGCTCACAGTTGCCTTTTACGAAAAGTTTTTTAAATTTTTGTAACGACGATAAATTATGATGAAAATTTGAATTTTAAATATGTTAAGAGATTGAAATCTTTTCAAATGCTATATTATGCGCCATAGCATTCTTAGTGCCAGTGTATATTTTTAAGTGATTTTGTTGAAAGTGTGAAAGAAAATGTGCTGTAATACCGTTTAGGGTGAAATGACCTTGAAACTATTGTACTATTTCTGAGATGTAATTTAGGTAAATATAATTTATTCAGGTAAAGACATAGAGGTATGTACAACAGTAAACTAAATAAATAAATAATCTAAGTACGAGTCGGCCTCTCGAGGGTTCTGTACCTTTTGTTTTATATTTTAGAGACCCTGCAAGACCCTTTTTTTTAATAAGTTTTTCTAATATATTTTGTTTTAATCCGGAAATGAAGTTTGTTCATTAAGATACTCTCAAATTTCTGCTCCTACTGCCCTGAAAATAAAAATGTTTTATAAAGTTGTAATAAATTATTTATTGGGAAGTATTATTAAGCTATTGCATAGCTTCTATCGCGGGCCTTGAGCGCGGGAACGAAAAAACCTCACGCTCCCCACTCCGACGGGCACGGAGGTGTGGCTTGAAGGCCGTGCATTGTCTAACGATGGACGGACGGACGGACGGATGGGGACGGACGGACAGACGGATGGGGACGGACGGACGGACGGATGGGGACGGATGGATGGATGGACGGACGGTCGGACGGATGGGGACGGACGGACGGACGGACGGACGGATGGGGACGGATGGATGGATGGATGGATGGATGGATGGACGGACGGACGGATGGATGGATGGATGGATGGACGGACGGATGGATGGATGGATGGACGGACGGACGGATGGATGGGGACGGATGGATGGGGACGGATGGGGACGGATGGACGGACGGATGGGCACGGACGGACGGACGGATGGGGACGGATAGGGACGGATGGATGGATGGATGGATGGACGGACGGATGGGGACGGATGGATGGGGACGGATGGGGACGGATGGGGACGGATGGATGGAGACGGATGGATGGGGACGGATGGACGGACGGCTGGGGACGGATGGATGGGGACGGATGGATGGGGACGGATGGGGACGGATGGACGGACGGCTGGGGACGGATGGATGAGGACGGATGGATGGGGACGGATGGATGGGGACGGATGGGGACGGACGGATGGATGGGGACGGACGGATGGGGACGGACGGACGGACGGATGGGGACGGATGGATGGGGACGGATGGGGACTGACGGATGGACGGACGGATGGGGACGGATGGATGGGGACGGATGGATGGGGACGGATGGGGACGGATGGATGGGGACGGATGGATGGGGACGGACGGACGGACGGATGGGGACGGATGGGGACGGATGGATGGATGGATGGACGGACGGATGGATGGATGAATGGACGGATGGATGGGGACGGATGGATGGGGACGGATGGAGACGGACGGACGGATGGACGGATGGGGACGGATGGATGGGGACGGATGGGGACGGATGGGGACGGACGGACGGACGGACGGACGGATGGATGGATGGATGGCTATTGCATAGCTTCTATCGAGGGCCTTGAGCGCGGGGACCGAATCCAGAAATTCCGTAACGAAAAAAAACCTCACGCTCCCCACTCCGACGGGCACTTGTTGATACAAAATGCTATGCAATAGCTTTACCGCGGCAGTCCCCGAGTGCCACACGTCTTTTTTTTTAAAACTATTTCACATTGAAAGTATTATTTCATACGTCTTTTAAAAAAATACCAATTATTTTATAGTCACTACATTTGCTAATATTTATACTCTACTGCAAAATTAAAGCCTCTGCCCCGACTCTTTATATTTAAACAAATTTCAACTAAAAACAACTTTATTCCACTTAACGTCCGGTTACACCACTTATCCAAGTCGTGACAAGCGACGGGTACTACCAGATACATCAAATGGAGCTCTGTGCGACACTCCATCAGCGTCGCAGATTTAACGCTCCCATAGGGGTAACACTGTTGCCATGACAACCGATATATTAACGTATGGTGAAAAGGGTATATTGTTAATTTTATTTATTTGTTTTTTGAATAACAAATTGTAAAGTGGAAATCTCGCCTAAGTTCAAATAGTTTGTTGACAAGGCTGAGTGAGCCTTACTTCATCACAAGCCTGTTTGAACAGATTACAACTGAAGTGATTAAACAGATTAATAAGTACGTACTTTTCCGAAACGATAACACCTAGAAACTTGAAATATGGTATGTAGGTGTCTTAAATGTCGTAGGAAACCGGATTGAAGGTATTTTCAGAAATTCCCACGGGAACGGGAATAAACTGGATCCGCGCGGGCATCGCTGCGCCGCTGGGCACTCGCTATTTAAAATATGGTATTGTAGGTGTCTTATCGTAGGCAACCACTAGGAAGTGATTTTTAGAAATTCGTACGGGAACGGGAATAAACCTTATCCCCTCGTGCAACGCCGCAGGTCACCCGCTAGTTAACAATAAGTAACACAAAGAAGCGTGTTTTTATCAATGTTTTTAGGTAGGTACAGAACCCTAAAAAGCACGTGTGACTGTATAATATGTTGGTGTTTATATTTTACTAGGATAGTACCTATAATATACAGATCAGATCATAACCACAGATAATATTTTGCATCGTAACGCTATCTGGCGTACAATCGCTATTTCACTATTTCGCGTTGTCATGCGATGCTCAGGAATCGTTTCGCTGATGAACTGTGTCTGTATTGCAGAGATGAATTAGGAGAGCAAAGGTAAAGAGCGTTATTCTCGCCGACAAGTTTGGCGAGTGTAATTTAAAATTGTATTAGGTATTATTTGTAAAAGAAATAATAATAAAAATGACGTGTGGCACTCGGGGACTGCCGCGGTAAAGCTATTGCATAGCATTTTGTATCAACAAGACTGCCGAAAACAAACGACGTTAGACAATGCACGCCCTTCAAGCCACACCTCCGTGCCCGTCGGAGTGGGGAGCGTGAGGTTTTTTTTCGTTACGGAATTTCTGGATTCGGTCCCCGCGCTAAAAGCCCTCGATAGAAGCTATGCAATCTCGAAGTAAGTCTCGTTCCCGTGGGAAAATTATACCTAGCCTATGTTACTCCCAGATAAGTAAGCTTGCCATTGGTGAAAGAACTTTCAAAATCGCCCTAGGCCAAGTGGCAAACGCAGGTTAATTCGCTTATTTGGTACCTATTCTTTTAATGGTAATACTACCTATTATGAACTAGGTACGAGTAGTACGTGTCAGTGACATTACTTCTTTATAGTGCCAAAATTTAAAAATCTGGTAAAAGATAAATAGCAAAGATTCTTAAATTTCTTAAGCGTGAAACAAAAGAGTTATGGTCAAATAACTTGGGCCCTCAACCTTTATACAAGAATGTTTTTAAGTTTACCAATAAAAATAAAATAAATAATTTTCTTTCTGTCTTATTTGACCATACTCTTTTGTTTCACATTTAAGAAATTTAAGAATCTTTGCTTTAAGTTTGACCAAATTTTTACTAAATGCCCTGTATGTGTGATTTCGTTTCGCAATAATTGGAAAAATGGGCCCTCAATCCAGATGCACATGTCAATTTTACTAGACCGCGCTAAAATGACGCGCGAATGACAAGTCGAGCGCTAATGTCAGTCGCATACATTTGTAATTTTATTCTACTGATGTTTACGTTTTACAAATACTGTAAATTAATGTCGCCATCATTGTAACCTAAATCCGGTCCTGGCTGTCAATATCACAGCACGTATAAAATGTCGCATAAATCGAGCGGCAAACCATCTTGCGCGTTCTATAAGCGATGTTCATTCGACGATATTTTATTGTGATTGATCGAATACTCGCGTTATCGACAAGAGTACAGGGACGACATTGAAGTATACACATTTAGGGCCATTTGCAAAAATATATTGTATTTGCTAGGCCCTGCGGTGTTACCGGCGTGGAGCAATTTTTTTTCCCGTTCTCTTGGGAATTTCGTTAACATATTTGCTGGTTTCGCTTTCACGCCTAAACTACTAAACTGATTTTAAAAATTAATTCGCCCTTGGAAATCTACATTATCAGAGAGTAACAGGCTATAATTTATCCCAGTATTCCAACGGGAACGGGAACAACGCAGGTGAAACCTAAGGGCTCTGCTAGTGTCAAAATAAATGTCGAACAAAAAGTTTCTTCTTTTTTTCTAAATATCCATGAATGTTTAATCACATTTTACCAACTGTAATTGTAAGTATATTAACACAGTCAAGGAACAAAACAGTCGTACAGTACCTTATTAAAATGTCTGTATTTCCGAGATCAGCAGGCGTATTCACGGAGACTCGATACCGTTTCCGTTCGATTCAGATCGAGTGTAAAATTTTCCGAAGTCGAATCTATCGACTTCGGAAACATTATTATAGTCGTTTCTGACAGCCACGGAAAATTTTCCGAATCCTTATGTCACATATGACATTAGTTTTCGATACCAACATAAGCCCATCTGGAAAGTGTTCGACAGATTTTCCGATATCGAATATCGAAGCTCCCTGAATACGCCTGCAGAGCTAACTTCATGTTACATTCACGGAGTGTCCAAGTTCAGAACACGGGTCGTATTGGACTCAGGTAATAACTTTCGGAATCGACAGTTCTCCCGTATGAGCAATGTGGTGCCATCTACAGTAATTGGACGTCTAACAGAAGTTTGTGTGGATTTCAATATGCAAATTCTCTGGAGATATCGGTTTGTATCTTGTTTACTGTATATCGATCAGAAATTGATTATATTGTTTTGAAGTTTCAAGTAGTAATATTCTCGTTAGAAGTGAGCTTGTTTCTTATTGACTGCATGCACTCTCGGTGATACATACATACATATATAATCACTCGCAATGACTTTCAATAAGTGGACTTATATTAGTTGTATTTATAAGCCCCTTGATTTAATAAAAAAACATTTGATTTGATTTGAATATCAAGAGATATTCAAGGTCCTCGGGGATCAAGCTAAAGAGAACTAGT
Source organism: Ethmia dodecea (assembly GCA_963855545.1). Lineage (NCBI taxonomy): Eukaryota > Metazoa > Arthropoda > Insecta > Lepidoptera > Depressariidae > Ethmia > Ethmia dodecea. The sequence goes on from OY979444.1 coordinate 2,009,142, forward strand.
TTTTTTTTTATATAGCTTTAAAAAATGGTCACTTAATCAACACGAAGACTGACAGTCAAATCAAATATTTTTTTTCCATGCCATAGATTTTACAAGGTGTTCAGGTACATGGTAGAGCTCTATTCTATGGCACCCTGTATAAGGCACGCAAAAGAAATCTATAGAGAGGGATCTCTAAAGAGAAATAAATATCTATAACTATTTCTGTCTGCATAGATTGTACTTTTTAGTCGAAAAACCGCCATAAACTCCAAAACTGCAATAAATTACTGTGATAAGCGGTCATAATGTAAATTTGAGCATCTGTCCCTGTTTTTGGACTCGCGTACGGACTGTTAATTTGAGGAATGCGACGGTTAGCACAACGGACCCTTGATAAGGGCATGATTTATTTAGTACCCGAGAGGGTTGTGTGCGTAATTGTTTGATGTTGTATTGCCCTTCGGGGAAAGTTGTTCTCGCCATAACTGCCGTTTCCACAACAGTTCTATTTTAGCGGTGGTTAGTGTTTAGTCTTGGGCATAGTCGTTCGCCATTGGGAGCGCTCAATTTAGTTCGCAGTCCTACCGCGAACTAGTTCGTTCATTTAGTTCGTTTTTTTAATATTTTTTTTATATATGGATATAATTCTATAAGGAAATGTTTTTTATATTATTATTGTGAATAACTTTAACCATAGACAGTCTATAATTTAATAAGAAACTCTTGTAACAGCGGCAACAGTAAAAAAAATCGTCAGTTAGTTATGCAGCACCACTCCATAATAGAGGGGACTCCAGTAAAATACATAATTAAAAGAACTAAAAGCGAGATTATTGATGAACTAGTTCGCATAGTTCACCTAAAAGAGCGCATTTTCGAACTAGGTCGTTCGTTAAGTACCCAAGCCTAGTAGTGTTGCTCAACTGACAGTAGACTAACGATATCTGACTTTTAGAATTACAAAAACATGCATTATCATGGATAAGAATTCGTTCATTTGACAAAGAATTTCATACTACATCGGCGCTTATGTAGGCGCGCAAGCGGAACCATCGCAAAATGTCAGATTCGCAAAATGTCAGATTCGCAAAATGACGGATTCGTCCATTCTAGTCTCATTACATTCACTTTTGACTTTAATAAAACAATAAACATAGGTATCGAAAAATGTACACTATGTAAGTAGGTACAAGTGTATCTTAGGAAAACTAAATAAATTTAAGAAGACAATTTGGTTGCAGATTTCATCATATTCAAACGACGAAGAAGAAGGGGACGATCGAGCCTTTTAGTGTGTTTTACTCGTATAGCCGGAGAGTGTATCAAGTAGAATTCCGTATGCGTTCAGCGTTCAACGTACGAATTAATTTGCAAAAGTTTTCTACGAAACTTTTATTTAAACTAATTATCCATAAAATTAGAGATTTTAATAACGATTTCCGTTGACACATTGATTGAGACTGATCCATATTGAAAATTTGATATGGTTGGCTTATTATTTACATTGGCGATTATACTAACGTTTTCCGTTGACACATTGACAGTATTGAGACTGATCCATATTGAAAATTTAATGAAAATCCGTGTAAGGCAACAATAGCCATCAACGTTTGACGCGAGGCGTGGCAACCTGATTGATTAATATCGGCCATTTACCGACGTCAAATTAGGCGGGCCAAAGAAATATACAACATAGAATGGAACTTTCATCATTTCTGGGTAGGTACAGTCAAGAGCAAGTCAAGCTTTACACTACCAGTTTAAACTGAGCTCTGATTTATATTTCGCGCCATATAATACAGGGCCGGTTCAAAGTCCAAAGTGTCAAGCTTAGCGGGATCTTGACTGTACTATGAAAGCGACTCTAGCGTTGCCAGCATACTTTTTTGGATGTGTAATAATCAGTCTGTTGTTGGCGCCTCCATAGTGGTGCTACTAAGAGTAAAATAAGAAAATTGTGAAATGTCATTCATGTCAACTACTTAATAAATTTCAACAAATGTGCCCTAAAATCTTTTTATGTTATGAATTATTATGTGGCACGCGCCCTGCGTACACAAGACCGTTCAAGCAGCAGATAACAATATTATGCTATTATCTTGCAGAAATGTTACAAGACCAACTACAATAAAAATATTTTAAAACAAATGTAAAAATTACCGTCCTTACGTAAGAAGCAAATTGGCTGTCAGTAAAGTCGGTATACGGACGTTAATTTTACGTGATAACGTCATAAGAAAACATTAATGAAAAAATTCTTGCTGGAGTGGAAGAGAGAGATGCGTCACAAGCCGAACGCTTAGGCCGATCGTGCCTCTCTATCGCTTGTTCCGCGCTCTGGCTTGCACGTTCGGCTGAGACGGAACGTTCGTGCGTGCAGCCGGCGTTCATCGATTTACAAGACGTTATCACAAAATAAATAGGTACTCGTTTTGGTGATATATATAAAGTAATTCCACCTCACTAGTTCTATGGCAACTAACAAAACAGCGGAGTCACGGGCAAAGCTTTCGGACACGTTCCGTGGAATAACGAGCTGAATGGGGCTAACAAAACGGCCTTTTCACGTCCCGCGCTTGGAACAAGATAATAAATACCTATCGCTGGCCGATTTTAGTGTTCCGCGGCCTATTGGCTTTGCTGTTTATGAACATTCGGTAACAATGCCATCAACTTACGTAAAGTTTTATAGCTGTACTAGCTATTAGATAAAACAACATCCTGTGTATATAGATACATATCTCGGCTTCTATGCAGCGTGTAAAGATGAAACATATTGTATAAGAATATTATGACAAAATAGTGTTATCCAAACAGGCGTGCGGATTTGTACTGTTGTTTGTAAGAGTTAAGTTTGAAAAAATCAAATAATTTCGATGATAAGATAAACTGGTAACAATAAAACTGTGAAAACCGCATTCAATTTAGTGCAGTTGTTTTTGCGTGATGCGCGTGCAAACATTGGCCAGTTACCATTTTATTATAATACTAGCGGTTCTGCGCGGTTTCACCCGCGTAGTTCCCGTAAGATGAAATAATTTCTCCCGTTTTTTACACATTTACCACTATATCTTTGCTCCTATTGGTCGTAGCGTGATGGTATATAGCCTATAGCCTTCCTCGATAACTGGACTATCTAACACAAAAAGAATTATTCAATTCGAACCAGTATTTTCGGAGATTAGCGCGTTCAAACAAACAAACAAACAAACAAACTCTTCAGCTTTATAATATTAGTATAGATGTAGGTAGGTACACTACTATTCTACTATGCATAACTACACTTCTACAAGTGTAACTGCCCGTAAAGTATTTAACACTCTGTATCACAAAAAAAAGTATGCTTGTTCTGTGGAACACGTAGACAACACAATTAAAACTAAATAACAACGCTGTACAGTAACAACCTAACAAGGTTAATTTTCGCCAACTTTCCTCGCCTAGATACAATCGTGCGGGCGACAAGAGTTTTAATTAATAGGCTTTACGCTGCTACGTTTCGACTGCGGACTTTGGCGACATATTGGACGCTCAACAACAACCGTAACGCAAATTCATTGCAACTAGTCAACGTTGAGGCACGCAAGCTACGCGAACCAATCACGTGTTAGTACCGAGCAGAAATATGACAAGCGTGAACGTTTCGACCAATCAGAGGCCAGTGTCTGATGCTTAATTGAAAGGACATCAGCTCTGATGGATATGTGCTCGGTGGCTCACAAGTTTCACAATTTTAAGTGTTGGTAGACGAAGGAGCGTTATGGGGAGTCTGGACATAACAAATGAGGGTATTAATATAATCTTGCGAAGTTGTGTAACTGATAAATTTAAAACTATTATAAAATATATTAAATTGGTCCTTCGTGAACGAAGTGCCGCGGCATAGAAATTTAATTCGTATGTTGTTAATTTATCTTTTGTTTTGTTACCTAGAATGTTAGACATTATGAGGCTGACATAATACATTGTATTAAAAGCCTGAATAACAAAAATTGATTAAAAAAAAGTTTTGGTAGAAAAAAAAATGGAAGAACAAGTTTCCGAGTAAGAAAGAGACAGAGTAGTGACTTCAAAGGAATGTGCGACTGATGACAACCCTGTGTGATGTGTGCTGGAAAATTGCTTTTGAGGAGAAACGGCGTTTTAGATCTTTGAAGATTTTCGATTAAAGTATTCATTATTATCTCTTTTCTTGACTTCATAATGTTGGGCGATTATTTATATATGTTACCGGCAATCTGTATAATGCAGGTATTATATATAATCTCTAGGCAATATATGTAATACCTGGGGCGTTCAGGCAATGTATGAAATATTATTAATATTTAGAGCAGTGATAGCCCTGACGGTTAAAGAGCCAGCCGAAAATCAGTGAGGCTCGGGTTCGAATCTTGGCATGTACCAATGAGTTTTTCAAAACTTACATACATATTTATCACTAGCTCGACGGTGAAGGAAAACATCGTGAGGAAACCCGCAGGTCTCAGAATTAATTCTGAGACATGTGTAAATAGACCCGGTCCGGCGATAGGCTCACCACCTATCACGTTTAGGGGTCCAATGTATCTCGTGAAATGTGGGTATATCCAGTAATGGAATACCTCTGCCTACCCCCTCGGGGATGAAAGGCGTGAGATTATACATTATTAATATTAATGTCCATTACATACTCTACCTAGGTAATATATAGAATGCCCCGGGATTATATAGAATACCTACTTGGCCACCGGCAATGTATAAAATAAATATATTATATTGATCTGTATTATTTATCAATGTTATGTAAGTACCTACCTACGTATGAAATGACGGACCAATGAAAGATGTGCTGTTTGCTTAAAATTGACTTTATTAAATTACCGATTATGCTGTTTCTCAAAAATAATATTTATTAAGGGATTGGAATTTTTTGCAGGATAATTAAGTCTTGATGAGTAAATTAATGACCCTTTATTTAATCAATAAATTACTCTTTAAAATAATTCTCAAAAAAGTAGAGTACCTCTTTGTAACTGTAGTGGGTAACAAAAAGAGGTTTACAAGCCGAAAGTGGGTTGTTAGAAACATTATTCGGAACAACATTCACTATAGGACCAAGTTGATAAAAGCAACTTTATTTTTCTCATTTCAGTACATTTCGTTCCCAGCGCTCAGCTGATTTGTATGGTAAAGTGAAAAATAAAGTTGCTCTGGTCAAGTCGGTCCCATAGTGAAAGTTGATCATAATAAAATAATTAATAAATAAATAATCTCACGCCTTTTATCTCCGAGGGGGTAGGCAGATGTAATCCGTCTCTGGAAAACCCCACTTTTACGAGAATATTTGAACCCTAAACGTGGAAGGCGGGCGTATTCACGGAGATTCGATATTCGACTCGGAAGCGAAAAATCTGTCGAATCCTTATGTCAAATAAGACATCTGTGAATAGCCCATCTCGAAACCTTTCGACAGATTTTCCGATTCCGAGTCGAATATCGAATCTCCGTGAATACGCCCGCGGGTCTGTTACACATGCCTCAAAATTAATTCAGAGATCTGCGGGTTTCCTCACGAAGTTATTACTTCACCGTTGAGCAAATGAAACATTGAAAACATGAACTCATTCGATACATTACCGGCTGCGCATTAGGTTTTATATATAATACCTAGGTAGAGTATGAAATAAATAATATTTCATACATTACCTGCACGTTTTAGGCATTATATATATTCCATAGGGATTATATATAATACCGGATTATACAAATTGCCGGTAACATATACATACCTCAGTCTATCAGTTGAATCTAGTTTCCTGCCGCCTGATGAATTAAGTAATTTTTTCATGTTTTTTTTTTGTATCTATACTTAAAAACCACTACTTATCGTGAAAGAAGGTTTATTTCTTTTATGTAGTAGCACTCGATTTACTTTAGAGAGCAGTCAAATCCTTGTTTGACCCTTATCTTATGCATGAGGTCTTGACGATAGCGATTAAGTTATTAAAATCATACGTGATTCACTGGATTGAAGGAGAAGTAAAATATCGTAAAGTAATTTGAGGGTCAAGTATTTGTTCTGAGTCATGTGTAAATCACCCCTTACCTTAGTCGTCTAGGGATCCGAAAAATCCCCAGAAAAGTAAGTAGGTACTTCCAGCAGCTTCCAGAGTAACACAGCTATTTTATTTGAAGCTATATCTATATAAATACGCTTCGATAAATGACGGTGAATAGCGAACTACAAAAATATAGGGACGTAAGGAACGTGACTATTGAGGTGCATCTCTACGTGTTTATTCTGTGTCGAGTTTCTCGTCACTAGTATTGGAAATACAAACGTATTGCCATATTCGTTGCACGTAGTTTATCGTTGCACGACTTATATTTATGTAAATTCGCATGAGAAGAGCTTGAACTGTTGTAACAGACGACGCATCGATGTCAGTTTTTTTTTTATAAATTCGTAAGTAAAATATTCTTCCAATAGCGTTGTTTCTTGTAAATTCTATTTCGAAATAAGTAGGTACAAAATGCGAAAGTAACAACTCGGTGTGATTGTTATCTTTTCACGGCAATTGTTAAATTGATCTTAAAGGAATTCCTGTCCAAATATAAGTTACATTTTGAAGGAGGACAAATGCTACTTTTTAACCGACTTCAAAAAGGAGGAGGTTATCAATTCCTCTGTATTTATTTTTTATTTTTTTATTCTTTTTTTAAGTTTGTTACCTCAGAACTTTCGACTGGGTGAACCGATTTGGATGATTATTTTTTTATTTGAAAGCTGGTGCTTCCAGATTGGTCCCATTTAAATTTCGTCCAGTTCTGAGAAAACCATATAAGTTGAAGATTGAAGTCGATTTTTTACTCTTTATTACCTCAAAACGCGTTAAAAATTGCCGACAGAAGCAAGCTTGAGTATACATATCCTAATTCGTAGTGGGCTCACGTGGGCGATTATGGTTCATACTTATAAGGAAAGACCCTTCTGAAAATTCAGCAATGGGCTGCTACAGGTTGATGATCATGATTATTAATTTCAGCCACTGATATGGTTTGGCGAAAAATCTGTCTTCTGTTCTAACCGTACTAACCCTAACCGAACTATATTTTCACGTAGGTATGTATACTTTATGAGTCCACAGAGATTCGTCGTGCGCAGTTGTTTCGCTCTCCAATGGAATGGCTGGAAATATGACGTTAAATAAAAGAATGTATACTGTTTTGCTTATTGTATTGAGATCTGGTTTTATAGATAACAAGAAACATGAGATGCATTGTTGCATTCATGAGACAACATGTAGAGGAGATTTCATGTATTCCTTGGTGGGTGATTGAGAAAAAGAGGTTTTTAAATGTACCTAAATAAATACTTCAATCTCAGATTTCAAATAAATCGGGGCTGCGAAATGCATAAACCGAAGGTTCATAGCGAGGTGTGAAGTATATACGAGATGACGCCATTTTGGCATTCAACTGACCGAATTAAGAAAACATCTTGCAACCAGCTACTAATGATTAGCTGTAGTTTTCTTCTTTATTAGAATATATTAAGCAGCAGTGATAGCCTTACGGTTAAAGAGCCTGCTTCACATGATAAAAATCAGTGAGGCTCTAATTCGAATCCTGGCATGTACCAAAGAGTTTTTCAAAACTTACGTACATATTTATCACTAGCTCGACGGTGAAGGAAAACATCGTGAGGAAAACCGCAGGTCTCAGAATTAATTCTGAGAATTGTGTAAACAGACCCGGTCCGGCGATGGGCTCACCACCTATCACGTTTAGGGGTCCAATATATCTCGTGAAATGTGGGTATATCCAGTAATGAAATACCTCTGCCTACCCCCTCAGGGATATAAGGCGTGAGATTATTATTATTATTTTATTTTTATTATTATTAGAATATTTCATATCAGATCTACCTTTGGATGGTTTGAAAAACTCTGACTGTATTTTTCTAGGTGGTTCCATTCTAGGAGGCCACTCGCCTAACATCATTTACACACAATGCGCGGTGGGCTCGCGTGGGAGATTATGGCATATACTACCTAATGTGGACACACCCTTACTTAGCTCAGCTGTGGGATGTTGGACAATGATGAATTTGGATGAATCGCAAATATAATAAGTAATTCCGGCACGAATTTCAGTAAATTGGATGTAATAAATCAAGCCTTAAAATTTTCGGGCCGAATTACAGGACATTAGCCTCCCAATTGTCACAACTACGGCAAAACGAGTTATTTATTTGTGTTTCAAATTGCGCGGCCCCAAAATAATTTCGGTGCCTATGTAAATACATAAATTGAATTGTACAATTGTTAATGAAGCTGTATGTGTAAAGATTGTTGCGTTTGTCGAGTCTTGCGTCTGCAATTAGATTTATTTGTGCGTAATATTTTTTTGTGCTAAAGTTACAATGTTAATAACTATCAGGCTGTGCCCGCCCGATCCTTTTGTCAAGTTCCCGTGGTTTTTTTTCTTTTTACACAAAATTGTTATTAATAAATTATATATTAACCGAACCAAAGGTTTCAGAAAGATAGAGATAGACAATTTATTTTGTGATGACTGCTGATGACATTAAAATTAGAGATCTGAGGAAATTGTCTTGTGATAACAGACAACTCGAAAGAGTAAAAAACCGACTTCAAATTATATGGTTTTCGGATTAAAAAGAAAAACATACAGTCCAATTGAGAAGCCGCCGCGCAGGTACAAGCTAATTGATTATATTGTAGAAACATTTCATAAAAAAGAATTTGCCAAAATCTAGATGTCTTGGCATACTATTTGTGTTGTATAGTGTTTCCTTACTATCTAGAGATAATTAAAAATAAAGAAGTCATTCGTTTGACACATCTGGTACACGATGTTTTTTCAATTTTATAACTTACTAGCGGATGCCCAGCGGCGTTGCCCGCGCGGATTCCGTTTATTCCCGTTCCCGTGGGAATTTCCGAAAATCCCTTCATAGTGGTTGCCTACGACATATTGAAGACACCTACATACCATATTATTTCAAATAGCGGGTGCCCATTTCCCGCTTGGATTTAGTTTATTCCCGTTCCCGTGGGAATTTCCAAAAATCCCTTCATACCAATTTCCTATGACATATCAGACACCTTCATACCATTGTTGAAGTTTCTATGTGTTATCGTTTCGGAGTAGTACGTTTTTCTCTTTTTAACCAGTTTTTATATTTTCCCGTGGGAATGAGATATTTTCCTGGAATAAAAAGTAGCCTAGATGTTGACCCGGATACTCAGTTATCTCCATACCAAATTTCATCAAAATCCGTCCAGTAGTTTTTGAGTGATGCGTGCACAACCAGACAGACAGACAGACAGACAGACAGACAGACAAAAATTCCAAAAATTGGTGTTTCGGTATCTATATCGATAACTATATACACTACCGTTAAAATTTTCAAAAAATATTTAATGTACAGACACGGCCCCGTTAGAGTTTTATTATATGTATATAGATTATAAAACATTACATGGCGCAGTCGGAAAACATTTAAAAGTTATATTTTATCACTCCCCAGTAAAAATAGTGTATATACATATGAAAATATATAAATTGTGACAAAAAAATTGCAAATGTGAAAAATGCCAGAAACAAAAGAGAAGATGTCGGCATCGAAAGTTCCTTGTCAAATCGCACTTCCCAATTCTATATCTTGGGAAGGAAATTTAGCAGACAATTGGAGTTTCTTCAAGCAAAAGTTCGAAATTTATTTAATTGCATCAGGAAGCAATTTTAGTGAGAACGCTATCAAAACGGCATTGCTGCTGAGTGCCGTTGGTGATCGTGCACTCAAGCTTTATAATACTTTTGATTTCGAAAACAGTGCTGACAAAAGCGATTTCACCCAGGTTCTTCAAAAGTTTCAAGAGTATTTTTGTCCGGAGAAAAATGTGACATATGAGCGATTTTTGTTTTTCACTCGAAACCAGAAGGAAGGTGAATCCTATGAAAGTTATGCAATGGAGTTGCGAGACCTGAGTGCATCTTGTGAGTTCGGATCTTTAACTGAAAGCTTAATAAAGGACAGACTTGTGTGTGGAATTTTAGATGTGGCTGTTAAAGATCGCCTTCTTCGTACAAAGAAATTGACATTGCCCATGGCGATTGAGATATGTTGTACTTCTCAGCGGACGAAGGAACAAGTTGAAGCTATATCCTCAGCTTCTACATATACGCAATCGGGAGTTAGTTGTGAGTTCTCTCAAGTTGACAAAATAAATCAAAGAAGGTCAGATAATTCTATGAGAAATAATTACAAAGAGAATGTATTCCCGTCGACTTCAAACATGACACGTCATCTTGAACCAGTCAAACGTCAGCCTATGTCAACGCAGTTTCAGGAACGGAATCCGTTGTTTATTTGCAAAAATTGTGGTTATTCGCATGCACGATACCAATGTCCAGCATACGGAAGAAAATGTATGAAATGTGGCAAGCTTAATCATTTTTCCGCGAAATGTAGAAGCATAAAGGAAGTACAAGAAATTGGAAATGAAAATAACGAAGTTGATACGCTTTTGTCGACGTTGTCTAGGTGCGGCTTTTGTAGATTCAATTAATAATATTCGTAATTGGTCTGTTACTTTAGGTGTTAATAACATACCATTGCAGGTTAAAGTTGATACGGGTGCTCAGGCGAATATTTTGACAGAAAACGCATGTGTCTCTCTTGGTTTGGATAAAAATAACTTATTACCAGTCATGATAACGCAAACTACCTATACTGGTGAGTGCATTCCATGCTTAGGTAAGTGCAAACTCTCGTGCAAGTACAATGGCAGAATTTATGAGCTTAACTTTTTTGTTGTTGCTGGTCAGTATACCAATATTCTTGGGTTAAAATCAGCTATTGACATGCATTTAGTGACACCAATGCGTGAAATAAAAACGCAGATAGATTTCTTTCATGAATTTAAAGATATTTTTGAAGGTTTAGGTTGTATAAAAGGCGAGTATGATATTAAAATTAGAGAAAACTCTGTCCCTGTCATCCATGCGTGTAGAAAAGTACCGTTAGCTGTACAGCCACGCTTAAAGGAAAAACTAGACGAAATGGAAAAGCAAAATGTTATTGTACGAGTTACTCATCCAACTGAATGGGTAAATTCCTTAGTTGTTGTTTACAAGCCTAACGGTGATCTTAGATTGTGCATAGATCCTAAAGATCTTAATCAAGTTATAATGAGGCAACACTTTAGCTTGCCAACTTTTGAGGAAATTACAAGTAAATTATCAGGCGCAGCTGTTTTTAGCACGTTGGATGTTAAAAATGGTTTCTGGAACATAAAATTGTCAGAAGCCAGTTCGGATTTATGCTGCTTTAATACCCCGTTTGGCAGGTATAAGTTTTTGAGAATGCCGTTTGGTTTGTGTAGCGCTTCAGAAGTCTTTCAGCAAAAAATGCGTGATATTTTAGAGAGTTTAGAAGGAACAGAAGTTTTTATCGATGATATATTGATCTGGGGAAAAGATCAGGCTGAGCATGATAAAAGATTAAGGTTAGTTTTGGAGCGACTGAGGCAGGAAAACGTGAAATTGAATAAAGATAAATGTAAATTCAACTTGGAAAAGGTTAAGTATCTCGGTCATATAATAAGTAAAGAAGGATTAAAGCTGGATGGTAGTAAGATTGATTCAATTGCTAAAATGAAGAGCCCGCAAGATAGGAAAGATTTGGAAAGATTATGTTTCAAAATTCATTCCTAATTTTGCTGTTTTAAGTTCTCCTTTGAGAAATCTTTTAAAAAAAGATGTTGAATTTTCTTGGCTAGATGTTCATGAAAAAGTTTTCCAAGATTTAAAGAAAAAGTTAGCTTCAGAGCCAGTTTTACAGTTTTTTAGTTCAGATCTTCCTGTTACTCTTTCTGTGGATGCTTCCAAAGATGGTCTGGGAGCTGTTCTTTTGCAAAATAACCTTCCTGTTGCCTATGCTTCAAAAGCTTTAAATGAGTGTCAAAAAAGATATGCTCAAATTGAGAAAGAGCTTCTTGCTATTTTGTTTGGTTGTGAAAAGTTTTTTCAATTTATCTTTGGTCGAAAAATAACTATTGAAACTGATCACGCTCCTTTGATTTCTATTGTTAAGAAACCATTAAACTCATGCACTGCACGCATACAGCGAATGTTGCTTAAGTTGCAGAAATATGATTTTCAACTAGTTTACAAACGTGGCAAAGAATTGTATTTAGCTGATACTTTGTCTAGATCATTCGATATGAGTGATTCTTCAGAAATTAACTTGGATAGCGAAGAAATTGAAGCACAGATTAATTCTATTGTGAACAATATAAATGCATCAGAGTCACAGTTAGACAAAATCAAAGAACTTTCTTTGCAAGATGAGGAATTAGTTCTCGTAAAGAAGTGTATAGCTGACGGCTGGCCATCTCATAAAAACTCATTGCCTGTAAATATTAGAAAATATTGGCCGGTTAGAAATGATTTGACTTTTAAATCGGATATCATGTTTAAAGGGAATGCGATTGTAGTTCCAATGAAATTGAGGCGAGAGATGTTACAACGTTTACATTTTCCGCATTTAGGTGTCACTAAGACGTTGTTGAGAGCAAGTGATTGTTTATATTGGCCTGGCATATCTAATGATATTTATAATTTGGTTTCGTCTTGTGGTACTTGTAAACTTTATAGTAATAACAACAGACAGGAGACTTTGATACCGCATGAGGTTCCAAATTTCACTTGGCAAAAGATCGCTGCTGATTTGTTTGAATTGAATGGTAAAATGTATTTATTAATTGTAGATTATTACTCAAAATTTCCGGAGCTTTCGCTTTTGACAAGTACGACTAGTGAGGCTGTTATTAATAACTTAAAGCGTATTTTTAGCCGCAATGGTATTCCGGAAATTTTCATGAGCGATGGAGGTCCTCAGTTTTCTAGTGAAAAGTTTGCTGCTTTTTGTAAAGAATGGAAGTTTGAGCATAAATTTTCCAGTCCTGAATATCCTCAGTCTAACGGTATGGTGGAGAGAATGATTCAAACTGTTAAAAATTTGCTTAAGAAAGCCTTTCATGATGGTAAAGATCCATACTTGGTTATGTTAGAGTTTAGGAATACTCCTATTTCTCATGAAATTCCTTCACCTGCTCAAATTTTTTACAACAGAAAGTTAAGAGGAATTTTGCCAATGTCTTCAGAGAGCTTTGAACCAAAAATTAATAAAAATTTAAGATCTGAATTTGTGAATAGACAATTTTAAAGCAAAGTTTATTTTGATCGAAACAAGAGAGATTTAAGACCGCTTGTTATTGGGGAAAAAGTTTTATTTAAAGTTGGTAAACAATGGAGAAGAGGTGAAGTTTTGTTTCAATTAGATAAACGAACTTACAGAATTATTTCTAATGGAGTATGTTTCATTCGTAATAGAGTATTTATCAAGCCACTAGCTTTTGTTCCATTTTATATTCCGGATGATATAGTAACACCTAATATTGTAAATGATTCTCCATCAGGGGAACCCACAGCTAGGGCTGTGTTGCATAGAAGTTCTGAAGGGTTTCTAGTTACTTCATCAGGTCGTGTAAGTCGCCCTCCTGATCGTTTAACTTATCCTATTAGTTAATTGTTTATCTTATAAGTTTATTAGAGGGAAGATGTTGTATAGTGTCTCCTTACTATCTAGAGATAATTAAAAATAAAGAAGTCATTCGTTTGACACATCTGGTACACGATGTTTTTTCAATTTTATAACTTATTATAAAACATTACAATTTGCACTTTGATGTTTATTAATTTGATGTATCTAACGAGTTTCTGTTTTTGTTTCTTTTATTGGATTTATGCTAGATTTCATGTTACCATTACTTAAAAGACTTAAAAGATTATCTTGTCTATTATTTGCCTGCGTTGTAAGCATTACGAAATGGGCTATGGAGATTATGCAAAGCGGGATGTATGAATATATTCTCGTAAATACGGTTGGAAGGGCCAGCACTTTCGTTACAAAGATTTATGTTTCATCTTAAAAATGTAGCTAAAATATTGCCTTTTTATGAAAACAGATTCATCATATCGGCCATTAGTGCGGAGTAATTCCAAGTGAAGTTCGTTTAGACTTCTTTCCAACCTGACACGGGCATCTTTCATTGCTTGTAATAAATAAAACCCGAAAAATCCGACTCGGACTCGCACACGATGGATTCCGTAGCACCGTGCAGTACAATAAACTTGCCTTGAATAATGAAATAATATTATGAAAAAATGTTTGTAGTATACGACCACCTTAAATTTTTACTTTTTCTTATTTGTATTGGCACAGACCAGTTTATTTAAACTGGGGGCCAATTCCACTAAATGTCAACGGTTATAGTTGGAGGTCAATGGTCAGTCAATGGTCAGTCGATGGAGTTATTTGCTCTGAAAAGTGCCAAAATAACACCACTGACTGACCATTGACATGTCTGATACACCTAAAGACATCTCGCGTCCTAATAAGTAATTAAATTTCTAGTTACGATATTTTGTATGGCGTTGTCAGTCTATTTGTTAAACTGGTCTGTGGTACTGGTATAGCGATCGCGATCTTGGCAGTACATTCCGTGAAAGATACAAGGTACTGGAAAGTATTATAATTATTATGTCTAGCCTAGCCACGTGTGTAGGCTTTTACTTCATTACTATGACTTGACAGGCCTCTTTGCTCATTTGGTAGTGACTCTTCCTTCTGAATCGGAGTCCCAGGGTTCGATTTCCGCTCGTCGCATACATTCGTGTGCATGAACTGTCTGCTTCTGGTCTGGGTGTTTAATGTTTATTAGTTGTTTGTACCTAGGTTACTAACTTTACCTTCATCATCATCATCATCATCAACCCGTAACAGCCCACTGCTGAGCTAAGGGTCTTTCCTCACACATGAGGAAGTATGGGCTATAATCTCCCACGCGAGCCCACCGCGGATTGGGAGATGGTGTTAAGCTAGTGGCCACTTAACAGTCAGAATCTTTCAAGTCACCCAAGGGTATCTGACATGGCTTAACGACTTTCATTGTGCGTAAACACAACGAAAACCGGGACCAACGATTTAACGTGCCTTCCGAAACACGAAAGCGCTCGTAATATAAATGCCACTAGGCGGTCACCCATCCACTGACTGACCGCGCCCAACTTATTTGGGACGAAATAATCATGACGTGTGTTCTTTATTTTATCACCAATTCGATATACATGTTTGGATAAGCATGACATTATAATATTACATGTCTTACCTTCGGTAGTACGGAGACGGTTGTTATTGTGAATAATTAAAATTAACATACCTAAGTTTAAGTTTAGTTGAGCAGTGATAGCCTTACCTACGGTTAAAAAGCCTGCTTCACATGATGAAAATGAGTGAGGCTCGGGTTCGAATCCTGGCATGTACCAATGAGTTTTTCAAAACTTACGTACCTACATAATTATCACTAGCTCGACGTTGAAGGAAAACATCGTGAGGAAACCCGCAGGTCTCAGAATTAATTCTGAGACATGTGTGAATAGACCCGGTCCGGCGACGGGCTCACCACCTATCACGTTTAGGGGTCCATGTATCTCGTGAAATGTGGGTATATCCAGTAATGGAATACCTCTGCCTATCCCCTCGGGGATAAAGGCGCGAGAGTTTTTTTTTTATTTATTTATTTTATACCTAAGTTTATTTAAACTGTATGATCAGTAAAAACACGCGTAGGGTTGCTCAACGAAAATATTCGATAAATAACTCCAACATTATTTTCCAAAACATTTTTAACCATTATCTTGTTTCTAAAGAATCCGAGAGGAAGTTGTAATTAGGAGCGCGAAAATTCCGGAAATATTTGAATTTATAATTCCGATCTCGTCAAACTGCGTTATTTATCTAATAATATTGCTTATCAGAAATTTATGAGTTGACAAGGGCCTTCAATTTTGCAGAATACATTTTGGTTCTTTGGGTCACGAGAGTATAAGTACCTACTCAATTTAAATTTCTAAGGAATCCTTTATTAAACTTTCCCTTTTCATGATATCCTAATTTCATTTTGGATTTAAAAAATATTTAATACTGTTATTTGTAGAGATTGTAAACTAAACCCCGTGGAAATAATATATATATATTTTTTAATGTTTAATAACTTAATAAGCGAAACGTGCGATTGTATAAAAATATAAAAAATATAAATTTTACTCAAAATACCCAAAACAAGCTACGTGATGCATCCCTCATCGCCCTCGACCTCGCCTAGTGGCAGTCACTATCGCTGCCGCTAAAATATATTTAAATCGTAGACATTGCATTTCTGCTAAAAAGAGCCAAGGAAGCGAGATTCCTACTTTATTTTTTTCTGCAAATAGCTGTAGAGTCTAGCTTTCATCTCATCGTAAAAAGCGTCTTTCTACCGTCTCAATGTAAGTTCTTGACAATTCGTTTTATTGATACTAAAACTGTTTTTATTTCATAAGTATTTGCTAGTTTGTCTCCATCTGTCGGGCCTGTTGGTTCAGATAGTAGTGACTCTGCCTTGTCTTTATTTTAATATATTTATTTTATGAAATAATAAATAAACAAAATAAATACTCTCACGCCTTTTATCCCCGAGGGGCTAGGCAAAGGTATTCCAAAGCTAAACGTGGTGAACCCATCGCCGGACCGGCGGCCGATCTACATGCCTCAGAATAAATTCTGGGACCTGTGGGTTTCCCCACGATGTTTTCCTTCACAGTCCAGCTAGTGATACGTGGGGCGCACTAAAAGTTTTCGGAATGAATAAGAAAAAAATACTATTAAAGGTCAAAAATGAATTGATTGTTTCTCAAAATATTCTCCCTTTGCGTCAATGCACTTTTTCATGCGATTAAACTAATTTTGAAAACTTTTGTGCCACTCCTCCGTGGTGACCTCAAAAACGTATTTTTCATACTCTTCGACAGCCTCTTCTGGTGATGAAAATCGTTGACCGCGTAATTGGTTCTTAATTTTTGGGAACAGAAAAAAGTCACAAGGTGCCAGGTCGGGGCTGTATGCAGGATGGCGCATAAGTTCTAAGTTTTTCACCTTCAAAAATTCGTTTGTTTGTCTGGCCGTGTGGGAACTAGCATTGTCGTGGTGCAAGATGATACGACGTTTCCGGTTATTTTTACGGAGTTCGTCAATAATTGCCGGCAAACAAATGGTCGTGTACCAGTCACTATTCACGGTACGATGATTCTCTAAAGCAACAGTAGCCACGTGTCCAGTTTTATTAAAAAAAGACGCAATCATCCGCTTAGATGCACTTTTCACGCGCGCCGCCTTGGTTGGCTTCGGCTCATCTAGAAAGACCCATACGCGTGATTTCTGCTTTGTTTTGGGATTGTAGCAATAAATCTATGTTTCGTCACCTGTTACTATGTCCCACACCAAATTTGACGTACCTTCGTTGAATCTGGTAAGCATGGCACTGCACCAAGTGACGCGGTCCGTTTTTTGAGCCTAGGTCAAATTGTGTGGGATCCACCGTGAGCACAGCTTTCTCACACCCAAATGTTTGTGTAGGATTGATTGTATTTGGCTCATGCCTATGTCTAAGGATGCGCGAATCACATGGTAGGTCACATGCCTGTCTGTTTCAATCATACGGCGCACAGCATCGATGTTTTTGTTGTTCACAGCGGTGGACGGGCGACCATCGCGAGATTCGTCACTGAGATTGACACGATCGCGCTTGAATTCTGGAAACCAGCTATAAATAGTCGTCTTGCATGGTGTTTCATCCCCAAAAGCAGATTGAAGCCGAGCGATGCTCTGTTGAGCTGTCAAATTATACTTAAAATCGTAGAAAATCATACTACGAAAATTTTCCCGAGTTTAATCCATGTTAATGTAGACACGCAATTTTTAAAATAGCGCCACAATGTAAAAACAATTGACAGTCAGATGAAACAAACTGCATTCTACAGCCAAAGAGTTAAATTTTCTAATGTTGTAGTTACTTTTTAAATATTGTTTATGTAAGTGGCCAGTTCCGGAAACTTTTAGTGTGACCTATGTAATTATGTACTTAAGTTTTTGACAACTCTTTGGTACATGCCAGGATTCGAACCCGAGCCTCACTGACTATTATCATGTAAAGCAGGCTCTTTAACCGTAAGGCTATCACTGCTTTTTTATCTGTTAAATATTTTTAATCTATCTCTAAATGGGAGCTGTATCTGTGTTGTGAGCCGGTATCAGAATAAACAGTCAATCACAGCCCTGAGGCTGTGACGTAGTGCTGAGTCATGGCCCTTTTGCTTTTGCATAATACGCTTTACACGACCATCTTCTTGTTTCTTTACTGCTTCGTTAAATGTTTCTTTTTTTGTGTAGGTACCTATATTCTGTATTGTTCAAGCAAAGAAAGTGTTTCTATTCTATTCCTTCTAATACAGATGTCTTGAGTTCAGTATTTGAATAATATTAACCTGAAAATAAAGATCTAGAATTCAGCAGTAAAGCTAATAGTGCCTGAGGGAGTGTTAGAAAACAAAATGGCCGCTCCGAGAACTCTTTTACGATCCGAAAGCAAGCTTGTTCTCTGCCATTAGAAATTATGGCCACTGAAATTGCGTTTTATTGCAGGTGTTCGCCACGACTTTTTATTTCGGTTTTGTCTATGATGAAACCTTATCTCTGAGAAGTTTTTTTTTATTCTAAAATAAATAGGGAGGTGAATACAGATATGACGGCTGATAGGGATGAATGAGAGGAAAATACTGCGCCGCCTCCTAATAATGGTAAAAGGGCAAGATGATGATTGTAGCGAATGTAAAATATTTAACAATTTAAGAAATACCTGTTACATTACTGAGTTTATTATATTTATCTGTAAGTCTTCATTTAAAAGACAATTGTACAATGGCGAACATAACTACCACTAGCAGCGCCACCAAGGTTTCACCCGCGTAGTTCCCGTTCCCCTGGGAATTTAGGGATAAAATATAACCTATGTTACCCTCTGATAATGTAGATTTCCAATGGTAAAATAATTTATAAATCGGTCAAGGAGTTTAGGCTTGAAAGCGTTACAAAGAAACTAACAAAAAAAGTCACTTTCGCATTTTTTATATTACTAGCGGTTATGCGCGGTTTCACACGCGTAGTTCCCGTTCCCGTGGGAATACGGGAATCAAATATAACCTATCTTACTCAAGATCTTCTAGCTTTCTATTGGTAAAAGAATTTTTAAAATCGGTCCAGTAGTTTTTTAATTTATTCGTAACAAACATACAAAAATCAAAAAACACAAATATTTTCTATATAAAATATTAGTATAGAATTTGATTACACTGATTGTGATTAACTCGAATTTGGCTTGCGCGTGAGTAGCAATAGGAAGTAACGCAGCCAGGAGCTGCGAGTGTAGGAAAGTTGTCTAATCACTTGCAATGTCACTAAGACACGCTTTTTCGCCTATTTAATTATTTACCGACTGTTGTTAAAGATTCCAATAAAGCGGGACCAAATAGAATTGACGTACCTAATACCCACAGAAATACAGTCAATGCTAAGTGCTTTAATACTAACTATTACAAATAATAATAATAATAATCTCACGCCTTTCATCCCCGAGGGGATAGGCAGAGGTATTCCATTACTGGATATACCCACATTTCACGAGATACATTGGACCCCTAAACGTGATAGGTGGTGAGCCCATCGCCGGACCGGGTCTATTTACACATGTCTCAGAATTAATTCTGAGACCTGCGGGTTTCTTCACGATGTTTTCCTTCACCGTCGAGCTAGTGATAAATATGTACGTAAGTTTTTGAAAAACTCATTGGTACATGCCAGGATTCGAACCTGAGCCTCACTAATTTTCGGCCGGCTCTTTAACCGTCCGGGCTATTACTGCTCTATAACTATTACAAGTATAATTAAAAGTCTGTAACAAACACTAAACGACTTAAAGTAGTTTGGTTAGCATCTTAGTGAGCTCTTTTGGTGAACTCTCTTGCCTACCTGAGTATGAATAGAGATTCAAATTAAATAGGTAAACATTGTACATGAGTGACTAGTACTCACTGGATTGATTTTTAGAAAATATAATATCCGCGTAGGTATTCACGGAGACTCGATACCGTTTCCGTTCGATTCAGATCGAGTGAAAAATTTTCCGATGTCGAATCTATCGACTTCGGAAACTTTAGTCTAGGCGTTTCTGACAGCCACGGAAAATTTTCCGAATCCTTATGTCACATATGACATTAGTTTTCAATACCAACATCAGCCCATCTCGAAATTGTTCGACAGATTTTCCGATATCGAATATCGAAGTTCCCTGAATACGCCAGCTGGTCTGGTAACACTTCTGTAAGACGATAGCTTATTAACCGGATATTTATTTTGTGTTTAAGATAGAGATATATCAATATTGTTCCTCGCATTTCACTACATAGTCACTATCACTACATAGTATAAAACAAAGTCGCTTCTCTGTCCCTATGTCCTTATGTCCCTATGTCCATTTGTATGCTTAAATCTTTAAAACTACGCAACGGATTTTGATGCGGTTTTTTTTAATAGATAGAGTGATTTAAGAGGAAGGTTTTAGTATAAGCATTGCACCCGTGCGAAGTCGGGGCGGTTCGCTAAATAAATATAATATAAAACAGTGTACTTACCTACAGTTTATCATCAAAACTGTCTAGAGAGAAAATGTTGCTTCTTTACAGAAAATATTTCGTTTGTAAATTCATATTTAGTTTTCATTTAGTTTCAAATACCTTTTATTAAAAATGAAATTGTATATTGTCTTTTAAAAACCAACAAGAGAAGATACTCGTATACATCGCACATTTTGAGTATTTCTCCCTTTCAACTCCCAAATTAATGTTTCTGCGAACATCTATTCATAGAACGGACCCAGAATTTAATTAGACTGAAACTGGTTCTATTAAATTATTTTTATCGACATTAGAGTAAGCATGATAATATACCAAGGTCCAGCAAAACAGGACTGTAGGGAAATGGTCAATTAGAATATACTCCCTATGGTAACATTGGGCCAACGCTGCTAAAATTTCTCGTAGACTCGTAAAATTTTATGTTTTTCTGCAATGGGACTGGCGTATTTACAATTGTTCTTTGATGTTCACAAAAGATATCAAAATAAGTAGGTATCTAAATTAAATTCTATTCTATTCTACAGTAGTAGAGAAGCTTACGGTGAAAGAGCTTCTAATGATAATAAATCAGTGAGGCTTGGGTTCGAATCCTGGTATGTACCAATGAGTTTATAAAAAACTTACGTACATGGTTATCATTAGCTCGACGGTGAAGGAAAACATCATGAGGAAACCCACAGGTCCCAGAATTAATGCGGTGGGTACTGCCCGAAAAGGAATAAATATACCTCTGCCTACCCCCTTGGGGATTATTATTATGCTATAGTATTTTTTTAAACAAATCCTAGTAAAGTATGGATGTATGGATGTATGGATGTTTGTTCCTCTTTCACGCAAAAACTACTTTACGGATTTTGATCATACTTTACGGTTATATAGCTTACACATCAGGATAACACATAGGCTACATTTTATCCCCGTTATATTCCCACGGGAACGGAAACTGAAACCGCGGGGCGCTGCTAGTTAAACATAAGTACACATGTGTCACTAGCTCGACGGTAACGGAACACATCATGAGGAAATCCGTAGGCTTCAAATTTTGAAGCAAGTGTAACTGCACCCTAGTCCGACGATGAGCTCACTACACGAACTGTCGCGTTTAGGGGTCCAAGAATAGGTACTCGGGTGAATGTGGGTATGTCCAGAAATGTTATGTTTCTGTCGAACTTAGATGAGGCATGATATCTATTTGTTTAGGGTCCTTACACCAAGGTTGCCAAAGGGACTCTATTATACAGGCACGAGTAGAAAAAAAAAAACGGCAGGACTGAACTAAAATAAGTTTAGGTGCTGTAAACCAGAATCAGCACCATTATTTGTATAAAACAGGACGTTCACTTGTTGCTGACAGGCTTCGGCTGGCACTGCGCCAAGCTTATCCATGTTAAACAGCCCTCCATTGAGTTATCTCTACTCTTGTTTGAGCACGGCCCACTATCTAGCCTCTTGAGCGGTAGTCAAACTGTAGTCAATTGACTTTGAGACTGAGAGCTACAAAATATAACTCCCGGTCTCCGAAAGGCAAATAGACTAAAATTAGCGAAAAGATTGTTGAAACCGTGCTGTCACATCTCATGCTAACTTTTCTGATTGATTGAATATTTTATAACGCTTTTCAATAACCAATCAGAAAAGTTAACATGAGATTTAACAATCTATCGGCTGATTTTACTTTGTATGCCTTTCGGAAAAAACAAAATCAAAATGTTTGTCTGATTTCAAAAATTGACAAAGTAAAAACTGTCCTATCCGTTTTGTCGGCCTAAAATTTTCAGTTAGGTACAGTCTACGATTTCAATATATATGTTAGGCAATTAAACAGGAATTTGACATTAAATTTACGTGTATGTTTCATTTCGATAGATATCAGGGTTCGGAACATAACCTTTGTTATTTTAATAAACCGAAGCAAAGCCAGGTCACTATAATCAGTTTTATTTTTATTTCGATAACAAATTAGAAACTCCGAAACTTCGGCGGTAGAGCTGCTGATAGTAGCCCGCATGCTATACTTGACCTGCCAATGTCAGATGACAAGGTGTTTGGGTTTTTCTCGGGAATTTGAAGAGGGGGCGTAATATTTTTTTTGTAAAATTTACTTTTTGCTGTATATTTCGGATTTTGACTCGTAATAGTGATAGTATATTATATTCACTTTCACACCTTCACGGAAATATATAATATATATATTATTATATGTCCGTGAAGGTGTGAAGTGAATGGGAAATTCGATAAAATGCGTAGCATGACGTATTCGAGTTACCTCAAGAAGCCGCTTCAATGTTCAATAAAAGTGCACTATACTCGTAATTTTATTGTCGATATCGTTTTACCAAGTGACAATCCAATAAGTTTTAATAAAATTTATTGTATTTTTGTGCATAGACTCTGAAGCAGAGCTAAAAATCTTGATTTTCGTGTCGTGCTTAGTGCTGATGGCTAAATTGCCAATGCCTTAAAATAAGAAAAAAAAACAAGGGAACTGGGTGGCTCGCAGGCCAGCTACTGGGACGTCATTATTTTGACAATACCTCGTATTCTGTAGAGGTGGACCACGGGCAAGACCCGGCAATTTCTTATAGTGGCACGTTACTGGCATGCGAGCTACAGGTATACGTCTCATCTCAACTGTGCCGGTACCTGATATGCCAGCTTGCACTGTTATGGCATTCCAGTTACAAGTTTCATTTTAATTATACCCATTCGTATTAAAAATAAACAAGTCGATAGATATTTTTTATTATTCCTATGTTTAATACTTCCTCTTGATTTGTGGTTTACTTATTAAATAGATTGACGTCTTTATACAGTCGCAATGGGTTATTCCAAAGCCAAAAATGACGTCACACTAAAACTATAATTAATTAATATTACCCTATGAAATACTAAAGCATCATTTACAACCAAACCTGTACAGTAATAATTAGATTGATTTGTAGTAGGTTCATACATTTGCATGAATATAAGTTAATTATGAAATCGACAACAAAGTTTTCACGTAAACAAGACTTCATGTGTAAAACCAACTAATTCCGCTAATCTATTGTATGTTCGTAATAAAGCAGTATACCAACGTAATATTAGACAAATTGCTATTGATATACTATGTAGTAACTAAGTATCTATGGTTCAATGGATTGTATGTTAAATCAATTCAACCTTTGATTATTGTTCTCCGTTTTAATTGCTGGTATTAAAAGTCTATTGTAATATTTACAAAGGAACATAATAAGAGCTTCAAGAATTTACGTTCATTAAAAAAAACTATGAACACAATCACTTTAATATGATTGTTCCATTCTATAATCTTTCATAACAATGAATTTTAGAATCCAACAATACCTACCCATTTTATCTGCAGCTTGACGATGAAGGAAAATATCGATATGAAACCCAGAGAACCTGAAATTCATTCTAAGGCATGTCAAACACCGGCAGACATGAAATGGGTCTGGAGAACTGCGACTCGGAACAGGAGAGATGTGCACAGTAGTATGATTTTCACCTAAGCAAACATGTAAAAAAATATGTCTACACAGTTGTAGTTGAGCGTTTCTGAGTATCTCTTTAATCTCTTTTCAATAAACAAAACTGGCTCAAGTTATAATTACGATCAATAGTCAATCAACAGAATCGATAGTATCAATTTATCATTAAATGCAATATCGATACATGAATTGTCAGAAGCTGGTACCCCTGTTCTAAACGGCTCTTAACTATTTCCAACAAAAACAGTTTTTTTTCGTTATCTGGTTACACTATTCATCTGATCATAGAACGCCTTAGCAGCACTCAAAGCTTCTATCACAAACCTATCCTCACACGGATTTACGTCAAGTATATAAGGTCCACAGTTCATAGTTTCAAAACAGTTAACGTTCATCACTCTGTCTCGGCAACATCCCAACACTGCTCTGGCGCAAGGCGATAGTTGCAATTTGTAAGTTTTGACATCTCCAATCCTGTTTTGGAGTATCAGTTCGTTGGAGAGATGCTGGCTGTATGTAGGGTTTATTCTGGCTCTTGCTTCGGAGAATATTGTTTGCGTCAACACCGCCGTGATTACTATAATTGCTGTGCCGACTGCCATGGCTGGAAAAGATAAATATTTTGCTTTGAAAATAGCTTCTATTAGAATTTTTCTCAAAGATCATGTGGACAGTACATTGGTAGTATTGCTACAGAAAGAAAGAAAATGTATTTTATGCTGTAGGTAATAAGAATTACACCTAGAACAAGTGTGGTTTAAAAGAAGATGTAGTGACAAGGATAGGAAAGGGTATGTTAAGCTGGTTTCATCATTTAGAACGAATGGATGAAAGAAGAGTAACGAAAGAGATTTATGGTGCAAATGTTGAAGGATACAAGGCAAGAGGACGCCCTACAAGGACGTTCACGGATCAAATTAGTGACGTCCTTCAAAAAGCTGGGGTCAAGAGTGCAAAGAATAAAAGAGCGTGCATGAAAAGGCTTATGAATGTGAAGGAAGCGAGGGAAGTGTGCAAAGATCGGGCAAAGTGGCGATCCATCGTCTCTGCCTACCCCTGTGGGAAGAAGGCGTGAGCTGTATGTATGTACAGTCAATAGTCTAATAACAAAGCACACTAAACTTGTCAACGAAGATTGTCTAAATGTAAGCAGCAGCCTATCTCCACCGACGAGTTGCTGGTTCCAAATGCAGTACACCGAGAAGAGTAATTGTAAACTGTTGATTCCACTCGTTGTTTTAACGCACAATGAAAGTTGTTAAGCATGTCATATACTCAGTAGGTGATGGTCATAGCTGGTATATTGACGTAGCTTACTACTTCTATATCCTATCCTATATATTTATCCTATACTTTAATATAGAATGAATGACTACATCGATTAAAAAAATGTTTTCTTTTTATCATCGCAACTTAAGGGAATTCGCAACAACAGTCCTTATAGGTAATCAAGGTGACTTCAAGGTTAACAAGTACCCTACAATTAACATTGAATAAATCGTTGAATCATACGATCTCATCTTGAGGACAGTAACTTGTATGCAATAAAAGTAATTACTCTGCACTTTTGACCGAAGTAGCGATGTAGTACCGTACGGAAGCTACAAAATGATCAAGGAAATGGAACAGAGGATTTTGTACTTCCGAAAGTGAAGGGAAAAAAATGGTTTTCTGGAAAGTCGGTTTACGGACGATAATTTTACGTATTAACGTCATAAGAAAACAGTGACGAAATATTGCAAACAGGAGTGGAAAAGAGACGAACGCTTAGACCGATCGTGCCTCTCTATCGCTTGTACCGCGCTCTTGCTTGCACGCTCGCTTAGGCGGAACGTGACAATTCGTGAACGTGATACAAATTACACAGGACACTTCCGTTTACTTGTTTCTTATTGTATAACAAAATAGACTCATGCGACGGCGGCATACGGCAACGGCATAGCCGGACCACCCGGTTACACATGCCTCAGAATTAATTCTGGGACCTGCGGGATTCCTCACGATGTTTTGCTTCACCGTTGCGCTAGCGATGAATATGTACGATAAATAAAAGATGGATTTACTATCACGTTTAGGCATCGAATATTCTCGTGAAAACTGGGTATTTCCAGAATGGAATACCTCTGCATACCCCCTCGAGGAGAAAGGCGTGAGATTTTGAATTTTGAATTTATCCATCTTTGCTTTGGTCTACTCGTCTTCCTACCTTACACATTAATAATATAATATTAAGCACTCGACATCACACGACGGCGCAAGTACGCTGTATTTTTCTGTCTCTGTCCGACGTTGCATCAATGCAGTTTGGACTTTGTGTCCACTGTGTTATATTTTCAATTGCTGTGCAATTTTATCTAGGTTTACCCATATTATCAAACACAAAAATCTGTGCGGTCCAAATAAACTGAGGTAGATGAATTACCTGTGCTCAAAATATTGCAATATAAAAATCGGGTAATCGCCCTAATAATTATTGAGGTACTTGAGTATTTTTTATTATAAAATTAAACCTAAACAAACTGCTCATAAGCGACTAAAGTTAACCATCGTACAATTATTGTATCTCTTTTATTTGTGACACTTGCTATGGTTGTTATTTATTCACACTAAGTAAGAGCACAGTTTATGATTATTAAACTGTGGTAAGAGTATGTGTCTACCTATAAAATGTCGTTGATCCAGTCTACCACCATTTGCATTATAAAAGCATGTAAAGAGACGTATGAGGATACATTTGAAATTAGGCGGACACCAGACTAAATGACGTCGACCAGTAGGATTGCGGCTCTAATACCTAAGAAGCAACAAGAGAAACAAATGAAACCAGTTCTACTTCGTATATTATGGCTGTTTAGTAAATGCGGAATGTCCTGTTGCCCACCACATTCTTATCTTTCATTTATTTAATACATAACTTTATTTTACCTTTTTAAATTAAAAGATTTCTGTTTGTATTTTTCTTTCTTTCTGCAGATGATTCATGCATTTAAGAGGCAAGTTGATATAATTAATATACGATTGCAAGAAACATGTACATGTATAGTGTACTATCAAGTGGGGCAGCAATGTCCTCCACAGAAGTTGGAACGTGATATTCTTTTCAGGGATTCTCCCGATGAGAAAATCTTGAAGAGGTGTTAGTGCCTGGGGACCGTGGTCCATTGATTGATATTGGACAGTTGTATTCAAAGAGATTAAAATATATTAAGGCATAGATAGAGGGGAAAATTTGATGCCAAAAGTTATTACATGTGAAATAAATATAGTACGATTTCGACCGAATGACAGCTCGCTTTCATACTAACTGACATACGCTTGAGCTTCAAAGTTTGGCTCTATGTCTTATTATATTTTAATCTCTTTGGTTGTATTTATGCAGACTGCTGTGTAAACTTCGATAGCGCGGTTAAGAAATCGTGGCAACATGGGCCGTCACTGACTCTGTCTCCAATCTCCTAGTTTGATGTTTTTGACGTGACAACGTCTTATAATTCGATGGAGCCGGCTGCATGCACGAAAAAGTATGACGTATGCGGCGTTCCAGTGCAAGCGAGAGCGCGCAACGAGCGACAAAGAGGCACAATCCATTCCATCAGTATTTTCTTATGACGTTGTCACGTTCAACTATCATCAGTAAACTGACTTTACAGACAACCGATTTTATTTTAATAAAAAAAATAACCTCTTTTATCCCCGAGAGGGTAGGCAGAGGTATACCATTTCTAGAAATAACCCAAGCCTCGCGAATGAGAAGCGGGCTCTAACCACTCGGCTATCATTGCTCTGCACTTTTTCACTTGAATGCTTACTAAAAGTGAAGCGACAATCCAAAATTGTTTTATCTTTAGCTCAGAAAGTACAAAATTGGCTGTGTCACCGCGCCTTAAGGCTCAAATTAACCTAATCATGGAGCAGGTGACGTCCACGCACGCCTCAGACGTTGGTTTTTCCCTTACGTAAGGACAACAACCGCGATCTAAACAGCCTCAAGCGTCACAGCGAAACAAAGTCAAGGTTAATTCAATCTTTTTTGTTCGGGGACATGATTTATTATTTTATACGTAACAGGTTTGTGTTGTTATTTTATGAAATAATATTTTGGAATTCAAATTTCGTATTGCAGTAGTCAGGTAACATTTCTGTGAGATAATAACTTATTTATTGTTACCTGCGCCAGCGGGAACCCGTTGCTTTAAAATCGAATTTAGAACGACTTGTACATTTGTACAAACAAAAGAGATTAAATTATAATAGGGCATAGAGGGGACAAAGCGAGGAAAATTTTATGCCAAAAGTTATTCCAAGTGGAATAACTCGAGTACCATTTCGACTGAATGACAGCTCGCGTTCATACTAACTGACATGACGCTTGAGCTTCAAACATGCTTCAAAGTTTTGTATGAAAATATTCCCAATGCCCCCTCTATGTAATATTATATTTTAATCTCTTTGGTACAAACCAAGAAATTGTACTAACTGACAGATAATGAGAGATTGTACAAATTGCTAAATCTTATCATCAAATTTGTGACAAACTGAGTATTTGTACAAATTGAGAAATTGTACAGTCAAGGGCACATGATGCTTTATACCTACTTGTAGTGCGAGTCTGACCTCTAAAGCGATTGTAATAAGAACGTTACAAAGTCCAATGTGTCAAGCTCTACGTGTTCTTGACTGTACCAATTGCTCACAATTCGCTTGGTCGGGTACGTTAAACTGTTGCTTAGTTTTACAACTAGTAAACCAATATCAAGGTGTAGTACTAATAAAAATAAAATAAACTAATTTACCGGTATATTTTTGGAAGTATATATAGTAGGTACTACAGAATATTAAAACCAACACGTTTCGTAGACGAAAAAAAGGAAAACATGAATTCGAATTTTGAATATTACTTCTTTGAAAATGGCTGGCTGTAAGAGGAAAGAAAGACCCCTGAAGAGATGGATGGAAATGATCCGTGCAAGAAGTAATTGAATGCAGGTATTACGGAAACAAATCTGCCAAGTGCGAGTCGGACTCGCAAAACGAATTGTTTCGTACCTACTACTGTAAATCATGTTTCTTGTATTTAATACGTAAGTATATCACTTTCAAAATAAACTTTATTATTTTTGTCATAAGGACGGAGTTAATACACTCACAAGTGTTAGGTTTCTATTAAGATTCATAAAATACATCGTCCTGTAGGCATCCCTTGGCAGATGCTTTCTATTTTTATACCGTAACTATATAGAAATAAGTAACGTTTTTGGTATGCACGTATAAAATGTCGTCGCAAATTCACAGACCTTGTTTTAAATTGCATCTATAAAACTAGTTTAAAACTAACGAAATTACTTACTTACTAAAAGAAACTTACTTTGTGTGTCCCAAGAAATCCGTTACAAACTTGTCACTTCGACTGGACTTCGTGATTAAAAAAAATATATTGTTATTTTTTTAACTCTATTTTCCTGCAAGCGTGCGCGACTCGACTGATGCGCCAGCGTTCTGGTTTTGTATTAACCAGTTGTGAACATTTAAACTCTGCAAGGCTTTATAGAATACATAATAACACCGTATAATACGCTTATACAGGATGTCCGGAATCAGATAAACTACTACGGCTATGCTTCGGTTGCGTTTTCCATAAAGGGTCGCTATTGGTCGTATGTGCTAAACCAGGAATTTTGTCCCTTTCCATCTCAACCTCTAAACTTTCCAAATTTCACACAAGAAATTGAATTTTTGGCATTTATAGTGTCAGACCAGAACTATATTCTTGTTTAAACGATTGGAGTTCTAAGTTGATAATTACACCTGTAGACTATTGATGTTGAAAAGAAAATTGCACTATCTATTGATGTGTGCATATCTATTAAGTGCTGTGTAGGATCTCTAGAAAATATTATTATCCGATACAAGAATATATTGATAGAAAACTTTTTTCCCATGTGTCAGAAAATTTGTTTTAGTAAACCGCCTGACGACGCTATAATTTACTTTTGAAGTGACCAAAGTCAAAGTCAAAATGTTTTATTCAGATTAGGGATTCATAAGTCTACTTATTTAAAGTCATTTCAACTCCACCATTTCAGCCTAACTCCTCAACACATTTCTATAATTTAGACTAAGATTATGACGTGATAAATTAGTCTAATTAGATAGTAATTCTGCACATAACACATTACAACTTCCGTGATGCTGACTTTTCCCAACTCCATAGATAGATACAAAGTTTTTAAAAGACGCACGAAGATGCGTCTTAGTTTGTGCTTCTTGTGCGTCACTCACATAAGTATTTGCTTCGGTTGTGAGGCAAGTCAAAATAGCTATAAATGTAAGTAGCATTTTTCGTCGATTTAAACAAAAATACATCTAGACTAGATAATTTAATTAATATTTTATCTATGTACACCCCGTGTAGTATTTTTTATTTTTGGAATGACCCCAAACCGGTTGGTCTAATATAAAATAGTATCCTTAAACGTGGGAATTCATAAACTCTTTCATTTGCGTACATGGTTTCTAGGTATCGGATTCATTTCTTGGTAAAGATTTTGAGCCTCTCACTGTGACGTCAAACTCGTTGATGAACTTTGAATTTTGAGGACTTTTATAAAGAACTAGCTATTTTTGTTTCACCACAGTTCCTTTTTCCGTCGGAATACCGGGATAAAATATAACCTATGTTATTTCATTATAATGTAGCTTTTCAAGGGTGAAAGAATTTTTAAAATCAGCCCAGTAGTTTTCGAGTTCATTTGTTACAAACATACAAAAATCTTTCCTCTTTATAATATTAGATTAGATAGATAGAGATAGAAGACTCGAAGAAGATTAGTGTAAAAGTGTCGACTAGTCATGTATTTTTAGTACCTGACTGCACTACACTACGACAGGTGTCTCTACATAAGTAGGTAGCAACTTTTACAGAAAAGTACTCAAAGAAGCTAGAAGTATAGCGGTACAAAGGCAAATAAGTAATGAACATTATAAATCGAGAGGAATTTGGAAAATTGTAAATAGAAAAAATGGAAAGAATTCTGTAAATATGAGTGAAAATATAAAGTTGAAAGTGAATAATATAATTATAAATGATCCACTGGAAGTAGCTAAAGTCTTTTCCAGGCAATTTGATCCTAATAATCAGCTTGTCTTAGGGAGTTGTCATTTAGCTTCAAAATTTCTTCGAGAAAATACTTTGAGAATAACAAACGATATGGAGTTTTGGGCTGTAACTGCTAAGGAAATTTCTCAAATTGTAGGTAAAATGGATAACAAATCGTCTTGTGGATATGATGATATGCCAATTTCTGTCATCAAAAACAACATTAATGTCTTGGATGAAACTCTAGCCATGTTTTTTAACCAGTGTATAGAAAACCATATATTTCCCGATCAATTAAAAATAGCAAAGGTACTACCAGTTTTCAAAAAAAAATGTAAATTTGATTCTAAAAATTATAGGCCCATTTCTCTCTTGCCAATATTGTCCAAGATTTTTGAAAAAATTATCAAGTCAAGAATCCTTAATCATTTAGATTTGTATAAAATTTTGAACAAGAGACAATTTGGGTATCAAATGGGAATAGGTACCTCTGACGCTATAGATACTTTAATAAACGATTTAGTTAGCTGCCTAGATAAGAAATTGAAGGTTGCTGGCTTGTTCCTGGACTTGAGTTCAGCATTTGATATGGTTAATCATTCTATTTTATTAAACAAGTTAGAACATTATGGAGTCAGAGGCGGGGCATTGAAATTAATTGAATCCTACTTAAAAAATAGAAAACAGTTTGTAGAGGTTAGCACAGTGGGAGATAACGGGACAGTTACAAAGAAAACATCTGAGCTTATTAATATCCACAGAGGTGTACCGCAAGGTTCAATATTAGGTCCTATATTCTTCATTATTTTTGTTAATGATTTGGTTAATTATATCACCTCTGTAGTACCTGATGCTAAATTGGTTTTATTCGCGGATGATACTAATGTAATACTCTCAGAGTCTAATATAGACAAGTTAAATAAAACCGCTAATATTACTCTAAAGGTCTTGGACGATTGGCTCACAGCAAATGATCTCCGACTGAACGCACAAAAAACACAAGCAATTCTATTTAGATCAACGGCCAGGAAGTTAGAAACACTTGATCTATCCTTGAATAATCAAAGCATTGAATTAGTGCAGGAAACAAAGTTTTTAGGGCTCCATATAGATTCTCTATTAAATTGGAAGGCAGAGTTAGCTTCTCTGGAGGCGTCGATCAGTTCCGCATGCTACGCATTGAGAAGTTTAAGAGATGTGCTGACAGTTGATCAGTTAAGGTCAGTGTATTTTGCACTGATTGAATCCAAACTGCGTTACAGCATCAAATGCTGGGGAAAAAGTTATAAATATAATATCACCAAGGCCTTTACTGTTCAAAAAAGAGCCATACGAACTATCGCCAGAATTCCTCCATGGGAATCATGCAAGGACTATTTTAAAAAGTATAAAATTTTAACGGTTCCTTGTTTATATATTTTGGTTCTTTTGGTTGACTTAATTAAACGGAGAAATTTATTTGAATCGGATGAGGAGATGAATATGCGTATCAGGACTAGAAGAAAAGATTTAGATCACAAAGCCTTGCCATGTCTCAATATTGCTAAACATTGCTCATCGTATCAATCTGTGGTATTATTCAATAGACTGCCTAATGAGCTAAAATCTATAACTAATGTTCACATATTTAAGAATAAATTGAAAATGTTATTATTTGACAAAAATTATTATTGTATAGATGAATTTGATAATTGACATACTCAGCATTATTGTACTTTTTATTTTATTTTATGTTTTTTATGTATCAATTTCGCACACAGTTGTATATACTGTTTGATGAATAAAGATTGATTGATTGATTGACTCTAAATTACAACCTAAATTTAGAATAGGTTCGTACTAAACTTAATAGTGGTTGACTTACTGTGTCTGCCTTAAATAAATTGTCACTGAACATTAATCGATGTACTTGTATGTGTATGGGCTTGAATATCAGATTGATTGATGGCTTAGTTTACGAGATAAGCTAAGTCGTTACTAGTTTACTAGCCATCATTAGATCTCCCACGCGGTAAGCAACAGACCCATCTGATTTCCTTTGTTAAAAAACTGGTTAAGCGCAATTCAAACTTTGCTAGTAGGAGATATGATATATTTTTCCTGTTCTATTTACAAAAACTTCTATCAACCGTAATTGTTTTGGAACTTTGGTTTATTAAACTCTGGATATAAGGGGACTGGTTTTCTTTTTACCACTTTAATACGGATGAATTCACTTATAAGAGACACTAACATGTATTTAATTCAGCACCTTCCTTACAAAGTAACTAAAAAACTTAAAAAGGTCGAACAAGTGGGCAAGCTAGACAAATTATAAAGAAACATTTACTTAAAATTAGAGAATAAATTAATAATATTATAATGAATAAGACTCCTTACCTCAAAAATCTTTTAAATTTAAGATTAGAAGTTAAGTTTGTGTAAAATGAATGCAATTATTTGTTTTTACGAAATAAACAGTCTTTTTTTTTAAACTAAAACTCATACATAAACGAAGATAGTTACGAATGCTCTGTGCACTTTGTTTTTCTCAACGGACCGTCTATTCATAAGTCCTTGTGTTTGATGCTCTCTTATTTTTAAAATTTTTTATATTGAGAACGCTCTTTGTCTCTTCTCGAATCTTTCTGCCCATCTACTCCATAATATACAGTCCTCTAAAGAGGTTGGAAGAAAAAAATCCTCTGTCCTAAAGTTTTCTTCAAACGTTTTTGCGCTTTAGGTTTTTTGAACTAAGTTTTGTTTTCCCAATTTGCTCTCTCTGTTTATACACATTTTAAGTTGTAGTTGTATTTAACATAATATTATATTTTATCGTTACACTAGTAGGTACGTCTAACTCATCCCAGCCAGGACTACTGTCCAGTGTTGTGAGTGCATTCGACCAGGAAGTAAAGGAGTAAAGCAGAAAAGCGATCTGTACATGAAGGTTTCTCATTGAAATGGATGTTTTTCTGGCATATTGGAAGTACTTATATTTTATGTGGATGAAAGGCGTGAGATTATATTATATTATTATTTTATATTTTAACAAAATTTTAGATATAGATTATAGGAACGTAATAATATTTATTATGACAAAATTAAAATTATGTATATTTATTTACAAATTCTTTTACATGTAAAATTCTATGGCATACTAAATAAATACTACACACACCGGCACAATTAGCGGAACAGAAAAAAAAGGGAGTATTTACGCATTTTTGCGTGTTACTGGCCGGCTAAACAAGCTTTTTTTAAATTTGGGTTTTAATTTAAAAATGGAATACTAAGCGACTGCCCTTTTTTTCATTCTTTTGTTTTAATTTTCATTGATTCATTTTTTCCACCGCTTGTCCGTTTTTAGAAGGTTCGTGAATTCCATTTGAAAAGCTTTGAATTGCAGTTTTTGAGGCTTTTGAGTTTTTTCGCATATTGATAATTTACGAGCATCTAATTATGCCTGATTTAACGCCATCAGAAATCATTAGGGCAGATCAAATGAGGAGAAATGGTCAAACCTACAGATCGATTGCCAGAAGCCTTCGTCGATCGTTATCAACGATTTATCGTAGCATCCAACGATACAGATTGACGAATGCTCTAGTGAGAAGGAGAGGACAAGGCCGGAAAAGGTGTACTTCAAGGAGGGATGACCGTTTTCTCCAACTTCAAGTCCGACGGAACACGAGACTAACGGCGGTGCAGGCTCGAAATTTACTGGAAGAGGTACGAGCAGTAAGGATGAGTGAGCGGACAGTTCGTAGAAGATTCGAAGAAGTGGGTATAGGCTCGTATGTGCCCGCCAAAGCCCCAAAACTTGAGAGACATCATCGCACAAACCGTCTACACTTTGGTCGTGAACATCGTGATAGGGACTTCGACGACTGGGGACAGGTTCTTTTTACTGATGAATGCAGAGTTATGTTAAATCAAATTGATGGAAGGCAGCGAGTATGGAGACGCAAAGGAGAACGGTATATCCAGTCTAATTTTGAAAATACAGTTGCATATGGCGGCGGTTCAATTATGGTCTGGGGAGGAATATGTTTAGGAGCTCGTACGGAGTTAGTAGTGGTCGATGGCGGGAATCTGAATGCTGATCGGTATATCAGGGAGATTTTAGAAGAACATGTTGTGCCATTTGCCCCCTTTATTGGTAACAACTTCATTCTAATGCAGGATAATGCTCGGGCTCACAGTGCTCGCACAGTACAGACATACCTAAACCATGTTGGTATAACGGTGATGGAGTGGCCAGCACGGTCCCCCGATATGAACCCTATAGAACACGTCTGGGACTTGCTAAAGAGGAGTGTAAAGTCAAGAATGCCCCCTCCCAATAATCTCAACGAGTTGCGAAACGCATTACTTGAAGAATGGCAGAGGTTGCCCCAAGAAACCATTGATAACATCATCCGCAGCATGCCCAGACGGATGGAAACCCTCATCAGAGCACGAGGAGGAAACACTCGATATTGAACAGTCATTGAAATTGTTGTTAAACTTTGGAAAATCTTGAATTTTCTGCTGTTTCTCTATAATTAAAAATCGAAGAAAAATGCATTTTGTTTAATTTAATTTTTATTTTTATAAAATTTTAAGTATGGTGTTACAAATGAATGTCAAAACATGTTAATTTAATTGTTGTTTCATTTTAAATAATATATTGTTTAAAAATTACATTCATTGTTCTAAATTCCCTCTTTTTTCTCCTTTTTTTTTCTGTTCCGCTAATTGTGCCGGTGTGTGTATTTATATAAAATAAAATGTACCTAATACCGCATTTTATCATCTTATCTTTAAATTTTTCATTTGTGTACATATATTTTGAATTATATTTACATAATTATACAGACATTACCACCAATTGAAAATTAATACATTTATTTATTGACACAGAAAAATTAACAACGAGATCAGAGCGACGATGAACTCCCTATATCTCACCAAGACTTCTCACCATAAAAATGTTGGTACCTATCAATAGCACTTAACACTACATTGGCTGAACAAGGGTCGTTAGTAATCAATTGAGGACAATTTTCTAAGGCGAAACAACTCAATTTCACTTCTGGTTGATGACAGCAGTTTAGGATCGCCATATCGCAAGCTGTCAGGCTTCTTACTGTTGCACTGTCAGGGTCAGGTGATCCAAACCGATTCTCTACCGCTGAACTAGCTGTCAGAGGAACAGCTGATTCTAGTGGTGCAGCAGTAGTTACAACTGATGGTGTAGATCCAGCTTGCATAATACCATGATCAACATCAGGCTGTGGTCTGTTCACATTCCTACTAGGAGGAATAGGGTCGAAAGATATTGGCCTGGTAAAGTCTTCTTCGCTGTCAGTAGTACTTGGGGCAGTGACATTTGAATCTGGTAATCCAGCTTGCATAATCCCATGATTTACAGAAGGAGGTGGTCTTGATGTAGTTCTGATAGGCGGAGGTATCGGATCAAATGAAATCGGTCGAGTGAAATCGTCATCATCACCTGTATCAGGCTGTTCAGGGTTAGGAGGCGGAGTTGATGTTTCATCTGGTGTTCGATCATCTACTGACTGATTGTTATTGGGGGTTTCAGTGGCAGGCATTTGGTTACTTGTTGAGTTTTGACTATCAGGAATAGGACTGTTTGTAGGCATTTCATCGACCCTTGGAGTTTGATTATCTATTGGTGTTTCATTTTCTGTTGGGATTTGATTATTTGATGGGAAGTCAAAATTAAAATTAGGGATCTGATTGTCTGGTGGTATCTGGTCTGGGAAGCAGCTGCAGTCCTGAGGTATATAGATCACTGGAACTAGAAATTGGAATAAACCGCCAGGCGGAAAAGGCACCGGAGGCGGTATATTATAGGCAGGTCTTCTAAAACTCTCCAAGATATCTTGTAGTCGCCTGTGTATCAAAGAAAAGGGATCTTCTAATCCATATCCTCCAGCTTGGGCGGATTGATCTAAGTTTGGACCTTGAAAAAACGGGTTGAATGAAGGCAGGCCATTATCAATGTAGTTGAAAAATTGCCGTTTTTGTCTCTGCCCTTGTTGAGCTATAGCATCATTTTTGTCCTCTTCTGTGTTGGTTGAATCATTTACTTTGGCAACAATTGGTTCAGGATCTATTTTCTTTTCGGGTATCTCACTCGGTGCGGCATTGGCCTGAATTTGTATTATCAGAACAGCAAGAAAAATTTGGTGCATATTCGCCATCTGAAAATGGAAAGCAAAAATATTATTAGTATCATCATCAACTCACAGCAGCTCATTATATAATATATGGAAATACGGGAGACAATCTCTTGCTTTGGATCGGGAGGTTTACGACTAGTGACCGCCTGTCATTTTTTAAGCCACTCAAAGTATCTAACATTTTATTAACGACTTTCACTGTACGATCTATGTACTATCTACAATGCTCAAGAAATTAAACACAACCGTTAGATTACTAATACAGGCTTGTATTAATACGTCGCTGCATAACTCGGATTAAGAACAAAATTAAAATAATTAAGCTTTTTCTAACAACAGATTCGGCTGTTGTTTATTATAGAAGTTTATTTTTTATATGTACAATGTAAGTATTCATCCTTAAAAGGTCTATTAAAATAATTGCGTTGTAAGAGATAATGAGCGGACTTTGATCGCTGCTCCGTTTTCCTCTTTTCGTTGCACAAAGTCTCCCGGATGAGCTCGTGGTGTGTTATTGTAATAGCCTACACGCTTAGTTGCAGAGCATCATTATGCAAAGCGATGTAGCTTAGTGAGTTTAATCACCCTTTTTAGAGGTCGAAATATAGCTACGAACAGTGCGTTAAACACACACACATATACAAAAATACAATTTTTCTCTCTCTATAATATTAGTATAGTGTTCATCCCAAGTGTGCTAGTGTTTCTGGATGGTAATAAAATGTTTCATCGAGTAACAGTGTTACCCGATGTGAATTAATTTATCAGCAACCAGTGACACTGTTACTCGATGACGAATATTTTTCACAATCAAAAATTTTTCCCAAGTAAAAGTGTGACAGTAAGGAGGTATCTTGATGGGCATAAACCGATAATGAGGTACTACTCGTACCTATTGTAAATGTGAAAGTTTGTGCATTGGAAGTTTCTTATTCAATCACGCAAAACGGCTGAACAGATTTGTATGAAATTTGACATACAAATCTATACTTACTAATATTTTTTTTATTATTTATTATAATTTTGATTTTTGTATGTTTGTAACGAATAAACTCACAAATTACTGGACCGATTTAAAAACTTATTTCACTCAAAGAAAGCTACAATATCCCTGAGTAACATAGGCTATATTTTATTCCCGTATTTCCACGGTAAGAGGGACTACGCGGGTGAAACCGCAGGGAGCGTTATCTCGTTATTCCAGGCACTTTAAGGTAATTTTCATGCCAAAATCTAAAAAGAATGTACGAAACCCTCCGTATGACTCGCATTTAGCTGGTATTTGTTTAATAAATGCCTTATATAAATCTGTCGTAGCTTTTCCTATAATAACTTAATCAGAGATCTAGCAGTTGTGGATTGATCAGTCAGCAACTGTGAATGTAAGTAAAAAAAATCCATATAATCCTACAATTTATTCATGATCAGCAGTAGATAGGTAACTATTATCTGTTATTCTACAGATCCAATTAAATAAAACGATTATATAATTATAATATATCTATGAAATCTAGCTCGTCATTACATCGCCGAGCACGATCTCAAGCCTAGAACACACTGCTGCGTTTAAATCGCGCCAACTTTTGTTATTGTATACCTACCTAGTCAGTCATCCGCCTTCGCTTCCCTTCGATTTATCAAAACACAATATATTATCTTTCGATCCCTGCAAGATATCGAACTGAAACATAGAGTCGTTCCGTCGAGTTGGAGACTATTCAAGACAAGCTTTGAGACAAAAATCCTTAAAACTATCATAAGTTTAATTTTATTAAATTATATTTAAGTTTATTGTTAAAGCCAAAAGTATTGTGCAAAAGGTTGTGTGGCATGTTAACCACACATTTGCATTGAATTTTTGGATCTATTGCTAAAGATTTAAGGTTGACACTGATAAAAGTTTACAGCTTGATCTGATTTTGTCAACCATCAATCTTGTTACTTAATAGATAAAGCAGTTCGTTTCATAGTGAAACGTATACCGTAAGGTAACTAGAAAGGAGACGTTCCATCTTG
Source organism: Ethmia dodecea (assembly GCA_963855545.1). Lineage (NCBI taxonomy): Eukaryota > Metazoa > Arthropoda > Insecta > Lepidoptera > Depressariidae > Ethmia > Ethmia dodecea. Next base: position 2,048,537 of record OY979444.1, read on the forward strand.
GGCCTGCACATTGTATACCAGCGTGGAAGATAGAGAAAAATCTAGTGATTATCAGAAAAATATAAAAAAATCAATTCCATCTATTTAACTTGCACAAAAGTAATTAAACTTCAATGGATCCGCGTGAAATCATATTGAAATAATACTATTTCTAACTTCTTAAGCCCAATTTCCATGTTATTGTGAATTAGTCCGACAAACATCAAAATAATGTCAATTGTCATTTTACCGGTCAGGTCGCAAATCTTTTTTTTCGGTCGTCGCGATGCTAGTTTAATGAAAATTAAAGTTTATTGTACAACGAAACTAGACAACTATGAGCAAAATCATGAATAAAACTATAGTTATTTTATTTTTATTTATCTAAAAAATTGGTGTACATAGTGCAGGCCCAGTCTCCATACATTCATGAAACGTCAGATTTAAATTGTTGGTCAGAAATATGTAATTATACCACCGAAGTAATAGGTTATTTTCATCGCTTGGAAATAACTCATTACTTAGGGAAGTCTACAGTACAAGGAAGCCAGCCAAGCCGTAGTTTATAGACCTAATTATTTTTTTCTTCCCAAGATTCTTTGTTTACTACAGTACAAGCAAAACCGAGCGAAACCGCAGTTAAAGATAGTTGGTACAAGATTGACCTAACATAAGACTAAACCCTTTTTTGAGTTCATTTTCCAAGAAATTGCACACGAGTATAGCGAATGTCGGCTTTCCGGCGTGAAGTCGAAGTTTTTCTCTGTCCATTGTCTCCTACACAATCATGTCTTTGTAGTTCTGCTATACTAAGTGCCTAATGTACCTAACCTTTTTGCGAGGATGTGATCACACCACATCCATTATCCAAAGAGCTCACGTTTCAAGACGGTCAATTGTCTCGCTGCCGCTGAAGTTATAGAGACAATATTACTATAGGTGGTGAAGTAACAACTCTGTATAATTGTATAGAAAAAAATGTGATAATTATAAGTGACACAATGACTAAGGGTACCATTTATCGCGTTAAGCGATTTCCATAGTTTAGTACTATTTATTATTCTGTGCCTGTAGGATGTAGGATAGATTTAAGAAGTTTTTTTTTATTTATTATAGAAGATCTGAAATCTTCCATTGCAAGGTAAACTTTGAATCTCTTTTAAGAAGATTCAACTACCTATACAATATGAAACAGAATAAGCGCAATTCCTGCAATTAGTTTTTTTCAGTATCGACTACATCGATAAAAAAATTATTAGCACAGCTGAATTAAGTGCTGCCTATGGAAATCGTACTATTATTGTTATTTATTTAAGAAAATTGTTTAGACACAACTAATACTAATTTGGGTGTATGAGGAATTGCGCTTATTCTTTTACGCGTTGTAAATAGAGGCACCCCTAACCTATAGATGTGATAACTAGTAAATCGGTTTTAAAAGCACAATTTAATAATTTTCGAGTCAATCTCGTAAATTACTGTAACCAGCGAACCAAACACAACCGCTTGTTGGCATCTCCGGGCATGTTTAATTTATGAATGCTCTCAGCAAATAATTCTGTCTGCGTTTGATTGCATTACATATTCATCAGGCGTTCATTATACCATTAAGCCTATTGCCAGTCACAGTCACAGTGTTGTACAGTCAAGAGCACGTGGAGCTTGACACATTGGATTTTGTACCGTTCTTATTACAATCGCCTTAGAGGCCAGACTCGCACTAACAGTGTAAAGCTTCAAGTGCTATAGACATAGCTGACACACGTACCTACTAAGTGCTGGACGAGCAAAATCCTTTATTTTCATACCTGAAATATTGTGAATTATAAGAACCCTTCCTTATTTAAAATCCTTGTTCTCAAAGTGTAAACTACTAGTATTCTATCGTGCATTTGTTTTTGTGCATATGTAATCATCGCAGAATCTGTAAGTAGGTACGCAAAATAGCTGAGACGCACAATGTCGGATACGCAAAATGTCAGATAGGCAGATTTTGGAAACCTTTAAGCACCCAAGGCAATTTTGATTCTTATTATAATTGTCATTTGCTGCTTTTGGTTTTACAAATAAAATAAAATCATATCCTCCGTGATGTTTGTGTAATGGCGATGGTAAAAATAATTCCTTTTATAATCTTATATCATCATCATCATCATCAGCCTACATTTGTCTACTGCTGGACATAGGCCCTTCAGCTCGACGCATCCAGCATCTTTCGCAGATCGTCATCCCATCTGGCCGGAGAGCTTCTACTTATTTACAAATGTAAAAGTGAGTTTGCATGTGTGCAAAGAGATTTAAATATAATAGGGCATAGAGGGGGCATTGGGAATATTTTCATACAAAATTTTGAAGCCTAAGCGTCACGTCCTTGTCATGTCAGTTAGTATGAACGCGAGCTGTCATTCGGTCGAAATTGTACTCGACTTATTCCACTTGGAATAACTTTTGACTTCAAATTTTCCTCGCTTTGTCCCCTCTATGCCTTATTATATTTTAATCTCTTTGCATGTGTGTTACGTTTTTACGCCATCTATCTTGATGGATTCCTAGAGATAGGTTTGACCTTCGAAAAAGACAGGCTATTTTTAATTCCGGAAAAATTCATATAACCAAAGAGATTAAAGTTTGTATATTAATCTCTTTGCATGGAACGCGTTTCATGTTTCGAAGCCCGTTAAATTGTTGGTCCCGGTTTTCGTTGTACTAACGCACAATGTTAGTCGTTAAGCCATGTCGGATACCCTAGCTTGAAAAATCCTGACTGATAAGTGGCCACTAGCTTAACACCATGTCCCAACCAGCGGTGGGCTCGCGTGGGAGATTATAGCCCATACCTCCTCATGTGTGAGGAAAGACCCCTAGCTCAGCTGTGGGCTGTAACGGGTTGATGATCAGTTCAGGTGGTACGAGTCGCGGGCAGCCGGACTTGAAATAAGTATTACATTTTTGGCGGTAAAACTAACAAATAACTAATTAGAACATACAATATGTACAGAATAAGCGCAATGCCTGGAATTAGTTTGTTCATTATCGACTGCTTAATCGATTTTAGCTATTTTTAATGTGTTAAATTTTTCAGAAAATAATATGAATTAGCATAGCTGAATTTAGTGATACCCTTGGAAATCGTAGGTACTATTATTCCTCTTTATTTAAGAAAATTAGTTAGACACAACTAAAGTTCGAATTCATCATATTTTTTTTATATTAATATACTAATTGGGGTGTATGAGAAATTGCGCTGCATAAATACTTATTATGCGTTGTATAAATACTTACTTAACTACAATAACAAATACATTCAATATCTAAGTTCATGATTCATGTATCTGTTATATGTAACCTATGGGAATACAAGAGTGGAAATTATCCGATAAATTCTACGCACACAATTATGCATCAATTGATTTTTCGGTATTGCTGAATATGCCAAATGTGGTTTCGAATTTACAATTATAATCGATCGTGTAGCAACTCTTCCTCAATACGCATTATACAGGTGAATAGGCTTTTTGGGGTTCCATCAAAGCACCTTTATCTTGGCCATGCCCGTCCATCTGTCTGTCTGTCCACGGCTAAGCAATAAAACTTAGTATTAGAAAGCTATGATTTGACATGGGTATACCTATAGGTACATTCATAATAACAAATGGTAAAATAAAATCGTAAATAAAAAAATATTATGGTACTATGTACCTCCGACCCCTACGTATCGTAGTGTTACCCATCACAGAATAAGCGCAATTCATCATACAATCCAATAGTATACTAATATAAAAAAATGTGATGCATTCGTATTATAGTTTCGTCGAACCAAATTTCTTAAATAAAGATCAATAATAGTACGGTTTCCATAGGTAGCCTTAAATTCAGTTATGCTATTTCAGTTTTCGGAAAAATTTAACACATATTAAAAATAGCTGAAATCGATTAAGTAGTCGATACTGAAAAAACTAATTTCAGGAACTGCGCTAATAAATATAAGTAAAAGGTAAACTATCACACTAACTTATAAAAGAAATGTGACGGACAACTAACGGAACCCTACAATGCGTTGTCCGACACGAACTTGGCCGGTTTTTGATGGGTTAATAACGACTGCGATTATGTAACCTCAATATTCACTGACTGACTGAGTAATAACTTCATGACTGTAATGAACTTGGCTCTAACATTATTCTCGCACGATGATGAAAACTGCTTATGCAAAGCAAATACTTGCATGAAAGTGGCATAAGAAGTTTTTGAAGTTTTAATTCAAGGAAATTGTAACTGAACTGATAACAGCAATAGAATTTTTGTGTCTGTAAGATTATTTGTAAGCGCATTACGCATAAACTACTCTTTGTCTGTGTTTTTCTTTATTATTATTCCCCTTCCTTATTTAAAATCCTTGTTCTCAAAGTGTAAGCTACTAGTATTCTATCGTGCATTTGTTTTTGTGCATATGTAATCATCGCAGAATCTGTAAGTAGGTACGCAAAATAGCGGAGACGCACAATGTCGGATACGCAAAATGTCAGATAGGCAGATTTTGGAAACCTTTAAGCACCCAAGGCAATTTTGATTCTTATTATAATTGTCATTTGCTGCTTTTGGTTTTACAAATAAAATAAAATCATATCCTCCGCGATGTTTGTGTAATGGCGATGGTAAAAATAATTCCTTTTATAATCTTATATCATCATCATCATCATCAGCCTACATTTGTCTACTGCTGGACATAGGCCCTTCAGCTCGACGCATCCAGCATCTTTCGCAGATCGTCATCCCATCTGGCCGGAGAGCTTCTACTTATTTACAAATGTAAAAGTGAGTTTGCATGTGTGCAAAGAGATTTAAATATAATAGGGCATAGAGGGGGCATTGGGAATATTTTCATACAAAATTTTGAAGCCTAAGCGTCACGTCCTTGTCATGTCAGTTAGTATGAACGCGAGCTGTCATTCGGTCGAAATTGTACTCGACTTATTCCACTTGGAATAACTTTTGACTTCAAATTTTCCTCGCTTTGTCCCCTCTATGCCTTATTATATTTTAATCTCTTTGCATGTGTGTTACGTTTTTACGCCATCTATCTTGATGGATACCTAGAGATAGGTTTGACCTTCGAAAAAGACAGGCTATTTTTAATTCCGGAAAAATTCATGTAACCAAAGAGATTAAAATTTGTATATTAATCTCTTTGCATGGAACGCGTTTCATGTTTCGAAGCCCGTTAAATTGTTGGTCCCAGTTTTCGTTGTGCTAACGCACAATGTTAGTCGTTAAGCCATGTCGGATACCCTAGCTTGAAAAATCCTGACTGATAAGTGGCCACTAGCTTAACACCATGTCCCAACCAGCGGTGGGCTCGCGTGGGAGATTATAGCCCATACCTCCTCATGTGTGAGGAAAGACCCCTAGCTCAGCTGTGGGCTGTAACGGGTTGATGATCAGTTCAGGTGGTACGAGTCGCGGGCAGCCGGACTTGAAATAAGTATTACATTTTTGGCGGTAAAACTAACAAATAACTAATTAGAACATACAATATGTACAGAATAAGCGCAATGCCTGGAATTAGTTTGTTCATTATCGACTGCTTAATCGATTTTAGCTATTTTTAATGTGTTAAATTTTTCAGAAAATAATATGAATTAGCATAGCTGAATTTAGTGATACCCTTGGAAATCGTAGGTACTATTATTCCTCTTTATTTAAGAAAATTAGTTAGACACAACTAAAGTTCGAATTCATCATATTTTTTTTATATTAATATACTAATTGGGGTGTATGAGGAATTGCGCTGCATAAATACTTATTATGCGTTGTATAAATACTTACTTAACTACAATAACAAATACATTCAATATCTAAGTTCATGATTCATGTATCTGTTATATGTAACCTATGGGAATACAAGAGTGGAAATTATCCGATAAATTCTACGCACACAATTATGCATCAATTGATTTTTCGGTATTGCTGAATATGCCAAATGTGGTTTCGAATTTACAATTATAATCGATCGTGTAGCAACTCTTCCTCAATACGCATTATACAGGTGAATAGGCTTTTTGGGGTTCCATCAAAGCACCTTTATCTTGGCCATGCCCGTCCATCTGTCTGTCTGTCCACGGCTAAGCAATAAAACTTAGTATTAGAAAGCTATGATTTGACATGGGTATACCTAAAGGTACATTCATAATAACAAATGGTAAAATAAAATCGTAAATAAAAAATATTATGGTACTATGTACCTCCGACCCCTACGTATCGTAGTATTGTTACCCATCACAGAATAAGCGCAATTCCTCATACAACCCAATAGTATACTAATATAAAAAAATGTAATGCATTCGTATTTTAGTTTCGTCGAACCAAATTTCTTAAATAAAGATCAATAATAGTACGGTTTCCATAGGTAGCCTTAAATTCAGTTATGCTATTTCAGTTTTCGGAAAAATTTAACACATTAAAAATAGCTGAAATCGATTAAGTAGTCGATACTGAAAAAACTAATTTCAGGAACTCCGCTAATAAATATAAGTAAAAGGTAAACTATCACACTAACTTATAAAAGAAATGTGACGGACAACTAACGGAACCCTACAATGCGCTGTCCGACACGAACTTGGCCGGTTTTTGATGGGTTAATAACGACTGCGATTATGTAACCTCAATATTTACTGACTGACTGAGTAATAACTTCATGACTGTAATGAACTTGGCTCTAACATTATTCTCGCACGATGATGAAAACTGCTTATGCAAAGCAAATACTTGCATGAAAGTGGCATAAAAAGTTTTTGAAGTTTTAATTCAATGACATTGTAACTGAACTGATAACAACAATAGAATTTTTGTGTCTGTAAGATTATTTGTAAGCGCATTACGCATAAACTACTCTTTGTCTGTGTTTTTCTTTATTATTATTCAGCATTTTTTTAGTAAACTGAATCAACGGACTCATACTAAAAATTATTATAAAATAATTGTTTCCGACTTCAAGGAATAGCAACACAATAAATAAATTTAACTTTATGACTTGAATATTTATTAGGGGGACGTAAATATTTGACTTTCTTACTTAGGGGACGTAAATATTTGACTAAGGTAGGTAAGTTTTAGATCGCTCACCTTTTTATAAATATACGTAAGTAGGTATAGGTTACAATTTGATTTAGTAGCTAGAACTTACTTCACTTCAATATTACCTATATTTTAGTTTTTGTTTTACTAATACAAAATACAACAAAACTACCTCGGCATCAACTCCAACAAAATAAACAACTATGATACGTGCCCTGAGTATGTATTAACTATAAATTACCTAATTACATAATATATTAACTTATCTATGTATATAAAATGAACTGACTGACTGATTGGTGATATATCAACGCACAGCCTAAACCGCCCGGTCTCGAAACTTGAAATGTTGCACATAGATAGCTTATACAGTGTAGGCATCCACTAAGAAAGGTTCTTGCAAAATTCAACCCCTCAGGGGGTGAAATAAGCGTGCTTTAATTATAGAAGTTAAACGTTATTGTATAGTCTTTTAGCTCTATCTTGAAGTCGGTTTGTACGTTTTTTTAGGTTTTTTTATGATCGTATAAAATGTGTTACCTATGTTATACATTAGCCGTTTTACCAGTACTCCAATATAATATAACAACTCACTACTAAATTGTACGAAATCTTTTTGTATTTGAAAATAAAATAAAGCCCAATGGGCTATCTTATCGCTTTATCGGTCTGACCGTAGACACATAACCGCTAAACATCAATGCTTGCTACTAGGAAGTTCAATTAGACAGGCAATGATAATAAACAAAGAATTGCAGTGTTTGAATTTTATTTACTTCCGCAAACTGAATAATTACGATTTTATTGCATGGAAAATTTGTACATATATTTCGTAGTAGGGTTTAGAGTTTTAGATTTTATTTTACGTCCCTTGAGTAATAGGTACAGTCAGCACATGAAGCTTTACACTTGTAGTGCGAGTCTGACCTCTAAGGCGATTGTAATAAGAACGTTACAAAGTCCAATGTTTCAAAGCTCTATGTGCTCTTGACTGTACATGCTGATTGATACAACGAAGGGAGTTATTTGAGTAAATATGAAAGCGGGTGACGGCGGTTCACAAGATGAAACTAAGATTATGTAATACTAGCACCGCCCCGCTGTTTCACCTGCGTAGTTCTTGTTCCCGTTCCCGCGTGTTTTTAGGGTTTTTCCGGCAATTATTTGAATTTTTCTCGCCGTAAAAACCATCTTTGAACTTCAAAAACATTTAAAAAAAAGAATTGGCCAAATTGGTCCAGGCGTTGTTGAGTTATGCGCTTACCAACACATTTTGCGATTCATTTTTATATTATAGATTACAGAGGTAAAGTTTTAAGTAAGCATGTTTATTGGAGACTAGCGTTTCTGGCGGCTTACCAGCGTAGTTCCCGTGTCCTTAGGAATACGGGAATAAAATATAAACTAGTAACTCAGGGATATTCTAGCTTTCCGGCGGTGAAAGAATTTTTAAAATCGGTCAGGTAGTTTTTGAGTTTATCCGTAACAAAGATACAAATATACAAATCTTTCCTCTTTATAATATTAGTATAGATCATTTCTGGACGTACTGATGTGGTTTTGAAAATTCTTTCACAGTTTCACTGTAACAAACCTATGTGATCTAGGCTATCGCGGGTGAAAGCGCGCGGCGCACTAGTCAATTATTAAAACTATTTATACTTTGTATGTATTTTCAGTTAAGTTATCTTTCCATTGATGGGTCATATAATGTAGCTATTTGCGTCATAACGACTTTAGTTACGTTAGTATTAATTATTATGTTCTTTAGCGAAGCCAATGACAAGCACGTAATAACTACTTTTCTATTTCGTCTACTGCTATAGTCTATTTCACGTAGCACGAGTTCGATGACAGTTCATATTTTTCCGTATTACGCTTACTACTTTCAACTAAGAAATATTTGATTAAAATATAGTTAATATTTTATTATTTGATTATTGCAAAAATACAATAACATGGTATGTGGTGATGACTTTCTTCGAATGACCATAACTTAAGTTTAGACACGTACCTACGTTTAGAAAAGAGATGACTAAGTATTTTTGTTAAGTATAAGACCGCCCATTGTTTTTTTTTTACTTAGTTAATGTTGGTATCCATATTGTGTTGTTTTTGGTGTACAATAAAGAGTTATTGTATTGTATTATGACTAGTTTAGAGATAAATTTCTTCTTGGGCATAATCTTAGTCATTATTATTAGGTAGCAATGGTCTAGCCCTGTAGTTAGTGAGCCCTCTTCTTATGCCTTGGGCCCAGATTCGAATCCGATGTCGCTAACACGAACGCCAGATTTGCTCTACTTCTTTGTCTCGCTCTTTCGCTGCGAAAACAAGACAAGGACAAGACAAGTGTCGACCAAATTTAAAATCTTTCAAAAAACTTACCTAATTTATTATCACTAGCTAGACTAAATGAAAACATCGTGCCAAATCCAAAATTAATACTGAGGCATGTGTAACAGACCCGGTCCGGCGATGGGCTAACCATCTATCACGTCTATGAGTCCAAAGAACATTCTGGTGAAATGTGGATTTTTCTAAAATAGAATACCTCTGCCTACCCGGGTCCTCAGGAATAAAAATGCGTCAGATTATTTATTGTTTTATAGTTATTGTTTACTGTTATTATATCATAGTCACTTTAAATAATTGAAATCTGCGGCATAAAAAATGGTTATGGTTTGAGTCCAAACATAATTATATGGTTTTAAAAAAATATTGATTGACTCGAAACAATTACCTTAATGGGTGTTATTCCGAAAAATCATTAACTGAATAAAAAAATACAGAAAAAGTCAAATAGGAAGACCCAATACGGGCGTACATTTTGTGCCGATTCACACATTGTGACGTAAATCGCAAGTCACAGCGACCTTTGACAGTAGCATAGGCTGCTATTAGGCTATACTGGTGATCGGAGTACGTAAGATTGATTTGAGGTCATTGACGTAAAAGATAGTATAATAGTATAATCTCACGCCTTTTTTATCCCCGAGGGGGTAGGCAGAGGTATTCCATTACTGGAAATACCCACATTTCACGAGATATATTGGACCCCTTAACGTGATAGGTGGTGAGCCTATCGCCGGACCGGGTCTATTTACACATGTCTCAGAATTAATTCTGAGACCTGCGGGTTTCCTCACGATGTTTTCCTTCACCGTCAAGCTAGTGATAAATATGTACGTAAGTTTTTGAAAAACTCATTGGTACATGCCAGGATTCGAACCCGAGCCTTACTGATTTTAGGCAGGCTCTTTAACCGTCCGGGCTATCACCGCTTTTACGTAAAAGATAATTATGTTAATATGGATATGCCTCCAAAAATACCGGAATTTTAAAATTATTATTATTATGGTACGAGCATACTTATTTCTGGAATTACGAAACTAACACATGGAGCCAATTGAAAAACGTATCTCAACACGTACCTTTAAGTAACTGTAGTGTTTAATTTAAAAATATAATAAAACAAATTGTAAAATTTATTCAATTTATGAATATAATACTAATAGAGACGAATTAAATTCTTTTCAACACACTTGCTCATAAAGTGGCTCTAATTTCACTGCAATTAGGCACATAATGACACCTATAATCAAACTGAGACTTTTTGTTTGCTATTATTCACTAGTGAGTTATAGATTTTTTTTTTCAATTTTGTTGCTAGAGTTGCTTTGTTCTTAAAAAAGTTTCGATACAAAAAAGATCGTATTCAATCGTACTAATAAATTAATACACAAATATGGCTTGCTCATTTCATGCAACTTCGTATTTAAATAGATCATTTCAACTTGTACGTGTTTAATAAACAAAACTTTCACTCAAATATAACTTTGGTTTTCTCTGTAAAAACTTTAAATACCCCATTTTGTACGTGGCTAAAACGCTATCCACGACAAACCAAAGAAAAAGAAACCTAATTTTTTTAGTCCATGGCCGATCGCCATTGTAAGATGCGAGCGCATAGGAAAACGAGGCTGTATGGGCCTAGATCCTTTTGCCTTTTCCAAATTATATAAATAAAAAATTGGAAAACCAATTAATTTTCCCCGCCATTGCGAATGATTATTTTAAAATGATTTTTTAGTATTATTTATTCACAAGTGTGTTGAAAAACGTCGTATGATACACGTGTGTATTGATGATTACCGTCCTCGGCTCTCTTATGACCCTCGCCTACGGCTCGGGTCTCAATGGCGCCTCAGCGGTAATCACCAACTTTACTCACTTGTACCATAATGTACTATTTCAACACACTTGCTCATAAAGTGGCTCTAATTTCACTGCAATTAGGCACATAATGACACCTATAATCAAACTGAGACTTTTTGTTTGCTATTATTCACTAGTGAGTTATAGATTTTTTTTTTCAATTTTGTTGCTAGAGTTGCTTTGTTCTTAAAAAAGTTTCGATACAAAAAAGATCGTATTCAATCGTACTAATAAATTAATACACAAATATGGCTTGCTCATTTCATGCAACTTCGTATTTAAATAGATCATTTCAACTTGTACGTGTTTAATAAACAAAACTTTCACTCAAATATAACTTTGGTTTTCTCTGTAAAAACTTTAAATACCCCATTTTGTACGTGGCTAAAACGCTATCCACGACAAACCAAAGAAAAAGAAACCTAATTTTTTTAGTCCATGGCCGATCGCCATTGTAAGATGCGAGCGCATAGGAAAACGAGGCTGTATGGGCCTAGATCCTTTTGCCTTTTCCAAATTATATAAATAAAAAATTGGAAAACCAATTAATTTTCCCCGCCATTGCGAATGATTATTTTAAAATGATTTTTTAGTATTATTTATTCACAAGTGTGTTGAAAAACGTCGTATGATACACGTGTGTATTGATGATTACCGTCCTCGGCTCTCTTATGACCCTCGCCTACGGCTCGGGTCTCAATGGCGCCTCAGCGGTAATCACCAACTTTACTCACTTGTACCATAATGTACTATTATGCAACCAAGAAATCCACATCGTAATCACACACCTCTAAAATGCTTTTCGATTTTCATCATACAATTATATTAAATTTCAAAGTAGTAAAACGATCACAAAGTACAATCGGTAAGTATTCAGTACATTTTCCAATATAAGTACGATGGTAAAACGTAACAGAATTTTATTCGGATACTAAGTTATGCAATGATTGAATTAAGCGTACATTTCGCGTACAACACAGAGACACCGTATGTCGTGCCACTCATATACAATTTATGTCATCCGCATTTGGTACAATGCTTTTTGCAAAAAAGTATAAAATTATAAAGCTCAAGATGAGTATCACAACAACATGTCCTTAATATAAAGGAGACGTTTCATGAATGTATGGAGACTGGGCCCTGCATCATGTACACCAGTTTTTTTTAGATAAATATAAATAAAATAACTATAGTTTTATTCATGGTTTTGTTCATAGTTGTCTAGTTTCGTTGTACAATAAACTTGAATTTTCATTAAACAAAAAATATAATTGCGACCTGGAGTGCGATTTTTGAATCTCACTGGTGATATCAAAATCACCGGTGACTAAAATTATCACCGATGACTTTTATGTCACCATTTTCCAAAAGCCGTATTTTTGAAAGTCACACGCTGTTTTCAATAAATCGTCGCAATCACAAAATATGATAATCGAGCCCCGCTGCTAATTCTTCCAAAAAAAACATGCTATGGCCCCTTTGGCAGATGGCACTACGTCAACTGTCAAAAACAATCGCATGGTGATTTCAATTACGAGTGGGTGGGGGCACTCGTAAATCGATACCATAGGTATGACAAATGTAAGTCACCGATGAGTTTCAAAAATACGAACTTTCGGAAATCACTCACATCGGTGAGAATTAGTCACTTGGTGAGATTCAAAAATCGATCCCCTGACCGGTAAAATGACAATTGACATTATGTTGATGTTTGTCGGACTAATTCCTAATAACATGGAAATTGGGCTTAAAAAGTTAGAAATAGTATTATTTCAATATAAGTTCATGCGGATCCATCGAAGTTTAATGATAATCACTAGATTTTTCTTTATCTTTCACGCTGGTGTACCTACAATATACAGGACCAAGATGCAACGTCTCCTTTCCTCAATAACCTTTTACACTGGTACCTAGTTACCTCACGGTATACATTTCGCTATGAAACGAACTGCTTTATCTATTAAGTAACAAGATTGATAGTTGACAAAATCAGATCAAGCTATAAACTTTTATCAATGTCAACCTTAAATCTTTAGCAATAGATCCAAAAATTCAATGCAAATGTGTGGTTAACATGCCACACAACCTTTTGCATAATACTATTGGCTCTAACAATAGTCATTCAGAAGAAGATCAAAGCGATTAACCTCTTTTTCAGATTTAATGGCATACAAATCTAAATTTTAAATTCCGAAACTGATTATGATACTTTGGACTTCGAAATCAAGTAATAAAAAGGTTGCCTGATGGAATTATATGCGAATAATTGCGTCTTTATCTGATTTTCACATTTGTGATTTGACGCATGCAGAGAGAACAAGAGAGAAAGAGAGAAAAAGAAGTCGTATGAGTACATCTTACGAACATAAACCCATGCAAACCCAACGCAAAGTCATGTCGTGAAACAAAATAAATAAATACGTTTATCGCTTCAAAATATAGTTGCAACGTACTATATTGGTTTATTGGATGGCCGGGAGGTGACATTAAGCTCCTTTTTATCGCGAATGCGGACGCTAGCACTACTGGCATAAGGTATGTTATAAAATACTTCCAATGAAGAATTATTGGGAGCGGAGCGGATTATGTAAGATGGAACTAAAAAAAAAATTGCATTCATATATCTTGCACAAAATTAATTGCACAACCCTATTATTCCATCATTCATTCTTAGTTTACCAAAGAATTATATATTTCAAAGTTTTTGCAGCATTGTTTGTTTGTGTCCGAAGACCATTATCATCGCATTTTAAGTTTCTTTTTTAAATGGACGTTATACCATCACAAGGTATACTTTGGCTTCATTTATCATTTGCCGTAACAGCCGACTGGGGTCTGTTTCTCACAATCCCCACATAAGGAAGCGTCGACTATATTTTCCCACGCGGTTCTATGCGGATTATAAGTCTGTGGCATGTTTTTCATTGTTAAGGAAAATTATTGGCACATCCATATCATTTATTGCTTTCCATAAGGTTAGAAATTTAAGACTAAAACCAATTTTGGAGTAAGCCCTCTCGATCAAACCTCGATTAAATCTCTAAAACTCTGTAGCGTACTTCCGAACATAATCGCATATTACTACTACAAAATCGGCAAAGAAACACATTGAAGAATAGTAAAGTTTGTATGCTCGACTTGGCAGGGGGCACTACCGTGCCTCCAGATTAATTTAATCCTTTATCTTACTTTAATAAATTTAACTACAGGAATGTATTTTGATGTGTCATGTCAGGGTATTCATTGTAAATTAAAAAAAAATGAAATTTAATATCTTTGACTTACAATCCTTGGATAAATCTTGGATCTAAGTAAAGAAGTATAATATCCAGTGAGAAAATCAATTATTGACACTGTTGGCTCAGTTGACAAGTTCTATTAGGGTCAACATTTTTCTGTATAAATATAGGCTGTAGGTTGGTAAGTTTTTATGTTTATTAAGTAGTTGTTTTTGTAACCATAATACAGGCTCTGCCCCAAATGGGTTATATAATCGTGTGAGAACAAAAAAAAACAATTGAGAAGACATAAAAATACGTGACGTTATGACTGTTTTCTTCAGCTGTCTCTCTCTTTTCGTTTGATGATGTGCATCCAAGGCGCATCAATATTTCCGCATCGAGTGCACGGCATGCAATTTAATGCAAGCGGTGTGTAGCAACTGACAATCAACACTATAAGGTTGATTGAAGTAGATCATATTTATAAATCCTCCTATCCTCCTATCCTAATGTAATCGCAATTTAAAAATAATAACAATAATATTTAAAATAAAATACTTAAATAAATATAAGTAATATATCTATACCTATCAAGATTTTCATGAGGCATAAAAACGTGTGAAACAAAAAATTAGTAGAATTATTTTATTACAATAAAATTAAAGAAAAAACATTTATGCTCACGCTTTTTATTCCCGACCGGGTGAGGTTAAAGGTTTTCCATTCCTGGAAAAACCCACTATTCACCAGAATATTTTTCGACCATTGAGCAGCCAGACCAGACCGATTGAGCTACTGATAAATATGTATACGTAGGTTTTTGAACTCTTTGAAAAACTCATTGCTATGCTCTCGCTAGGAAACGACCCCGAGCCTTACGCATGATAAGCGGCATTTTTAACCACAAAGCTACCTCTACTCTTACTGGTTCTATGTTTATAATCACAGACCAGTTCTACAGAATAAGCGCAATTCCTCATTCACCCCAATTAGTAAGAATATAAATATAAAAAAATATGATGCTTATGCTGTTACATATTGTATAATACCACGCAACGTATATTAATATTGAGGAATGAAAGCGATAACTTAGTTGACATAATTCACCGCAAAGACATTTAACTTTGCCTAATATTTCATCACAGCCACGAACTGGATCATTAATTTTCAAAACAATTGAAGGTAGGCCAAAATAGATAGGCAATCTTTCAAAGTCATCTCTCGCGCTCCCTCAACGCTCCTTTTTGTAGTGCAACCGCTGCATCATATTTTTTGTAAACTACTTACCTATATGTAGTTATTTATTATTAATATTATTATTATTAGTTATAAAAAATCATTATTAAACTATAAAATGCATTGAAAAAATTATATAAAAAAATTGTTGTCTGTAGAGTCGTTTTACGGACAATAAATTGACGTGATAACGTCATAAGAAAACATCGATGAAAAATTGCATACTGGAGTGGATGAGAGATAGATGCGTACAAGCCCTACGCTTAGGCCGATCGTGCCTCTCTATCGCTTGCTAAGCGCTCACGCTTGCACGCTCAGCTCATGCGGAACGTGACACTTTTTCGTGATTCGACGGTAAAAAACAAAAATTTTATACACTTAGTGCATCCGTATATATGTAATACATATTATTAGGAAATTAAGTGGTAACCACGGATGACATATTTCACCGCTAAAGCCATTTAACATTGCCTAATATATTTCATCACAGTCACAAAACTGGATCGTTAATTTGCAAAACAATTAAAGATAGTCCAAAATAGATAGGCAATCTTTCAAAGCCATCTTCTCACGGTCCCACTTTTCGTACTGCAATCGGCGCCTAATGTTCTATTCATCTAACAACTTCTAACAATCACAATCCGACTGACCTTGGTCACCGGGAAACATTTTACATGTTTACAGAGCATATTTCCTTTTTTTTTTTTCATTATGCAGGTTCGATGGCCGTCATAACAATGTCGGGTCGTTATTGAAGCTCTTGTAACAAAATTATGCAATATAATTACGAGTCTGCGAACGGAGGCTGATTTTACGGTAAAACCGATTAATTACTTTGCTTTTACTGTATTAAGGTTTTTAATTAAGGCGGGAAAACACGTTTTATTTTTCAATCTTTTTATTTTTATTTTCTCAACCACAAAAGACCAAAAAGATTTTATGTCTGTTTACTCACCGTTTTAATTCAAATCCAAATTTTCAAATTAAGAACGCACTCCACAGAAGTTTAACACAAGTTCGAATTTTAAAACAGCATCACCGAACCTCCGTCATGGTGGGTTGTTATACGAGATGCGGACGTGCGCGCGCACCGTACGGCTTAGTACGACGGATTGAAAGCTGGCCATCACAGCACGTATACATAACAATACGTATAAGGCTGCACCGTTATCTTCAATAGAGATTGCGCTTCATACCGCTCAGAGCGATGAGATCGGCTCGGGAGCTAGGTCCTGAGTACTGAGTAACCTAGTAAAGTGAACGGTGATTCTCAGACCCGATGAGTACAATTTTAGCTATAAGGATATTACAATCAATGATGTTCTAAATAAACGGAGGTATATGCCCTACCTGTGCTCCAAATATGGCCACTTAAAAATCGTGTAGTTTGGACTATCTACGAATAGACTAACCCCCGGTTTTCGAAAGGCAAATCAAACTAAAATGAGCTGATAGACTGTTAAATCTCATTCTAGCTGTTCTGATTAGTTTAACTCTAGTTTAACTCTATAATATGATTTCATCGCATTTCAAAAATGATTAAAGTTAGTCAATAGAGAAGAGCAATAAGAGATGATTACAGAAGTAATTGTTGAAAAGTACCGTTGAATACTTGATGACTGCACGAGCAGGGAAAGCCAGTATTGAGTTCACCACACGGCATATATTGACCTGATTTACGTTCTTTCGATATGACTGTACGTATGTTGGACTCCTGCAACTAACCGTTTCCTGTAGCTTAACCAAAGAGATTTAAATATAATAGGGCATAGAGGGGGCATTGGGAATATTTTCATACAAAACTTTGAAGCCTAAGCGTCATGTCCTTGTCATGTCAGTTAGTATGAACGCGAGCTGTCATTCGGTCTAAATTGTACTAGACTTATTCCACTTGGAATAACTTTTGACTTCAAATTTTCCTCGCTTTGTCCCCTCTATGCCTTATTATATTTTAATCTCTTTGAGTTTAACCCACGTAAGTGACGTTCCCTTTGCAAAATAATAGGTCGTGTTCTTTCCAGAAAAGTAAGGTTTCCATTGGTGAAAGAATTTCTAAAATAGCTTCGGAGCATTTTCATTAAAAACAAACATACGAATATTTCCTTTTAATAATATTAATGTAAATTAGAGTTAGTAAAATTGTATCACTGTTATTAATCAGTGCTTACTCTTATAGTGCACCGTCTGCCCTAATTTCTTATCTCAATATTTGAAGAGATGGCTAGAAGTGTTAAGACCGCTCATTTATTTACTTGAGTTTAGTTTGATATATTTTTTTCTATTCTTTCGGTGTATAATAATAGTTATTGTGTTTAGTGGTTGATACTCTCTAATAGGTTAGCTCAAGCGATAGCAGAGCTCCTTCCAAAATAATAAACCGTTTTTTTTATTTAAATTTATTCATAATTTTTAAAATAAAATTAATTGAAATAGTATTTATTTGCCTTCAATTTGATGCATGTACGGGTAGTAAGAACTGTGTGAAGAATCTACCAAAATCTGTCTTTTATAAGTTATGACGTGAAAATATTTATCTGATCGAGGTTAAAATAAATTATGAACTGTGTTACAGGATTTCGATCTAAAGGCATTAACGTTTAAGCATGAGCACTATATTTTATAGGTTATAGCTTACATGTACTACCTACAGTGTAACTTAGTTGAGGTATTATTATTTGAAACTGTGTTCAAAACTCATGTTAAACATGTACTTTGTAAAATGGCATAATACAAACTAGACGACTATTTAGATGACAATGATGCTAGGGACAGATTTCCTCCAGTCCAGCGCAATACGATAGCGAAAAACAAACGAAGTTATGTAACCCAATTTAGTATTAAGTAACAATTGATTAAAAGAATATAGTGTTGAGGAGTTTCTTGCCCCGCTTCTTCTCCTCAACCATACATGCTGAAGCGGTGGAGTTGAAATGACGTTCAATAAGTGGACTTGTAAGTTCCTATTTTGAATAAAACATTTTGACTTTGACTTTGATTTTGAGCAGTGACAACCTTGGTATATATAAAAGAATCTATACACAAAAGAATCTAGGTTAATCAGTTAAGAACCGCCGGTTCCAATTGGAACCGAGACACAATTAAAAATCTATTGTGTCTATGATTCATGATCTGAGAGGTTAAAAAGTACAAAAAATAGGTATTAACATCAAAACTTAGCTAATATTCGTTACGTTCGTCTTGATTTTGGTTAGAATTTTGGTTTAGGATTTTCTGGTTAAATAAGGGCTGATTTTTCAATAGTCAGTTAAAAGTTATCTGACGAATAAACATCACCTGTCACTTTTCCTTTCTATTGTGTCAGACAGTGACAGCATCAGTATATTCTCCAGATAAAGTTTATCTGACGATTGAAAAATCAATCTTTAATAAAATAAAATTTTGTTTCAGCTTTTATCCAATAGGTAACATAAAGTGGGTTTACGCTTTTTAAAACCAGTTGCCTTCCGTCGGCAAGTGATGCAGCTTCAAAAAGAATCTAGAACGACATCCATTCTCAACTTTCACATAATTTTGAGAGAAAACATACATGTTTGTTTGTATAAGCGGTTCTTGGAAACAAAGTTGACAAGATTGTATACAGATTGAATAGATATTTTTCATACCTTCTATTCGAAAAGTGACGTTTTGGTCCTCAAAAAAAGGGAGCAAAGTAAGTCTTTTCTGATAGGGTTTTTATAAGTGCGAATAAAAGTGTTTTGAATTTAGAATTAAAAATATTCGTCAACATTCTTAGGGAAAGAGATTAGCAAAATAAGTTTGCATTTTAGGTTGGCGCCACTGTAGCTTAAGTACTATAACAAAACATTAGTTCCATTTTTCGCCGCATTAGGTTGACAAGGCTGAATAGCGTTCGATGGTCGTGCCACACTGTCAGAAAAATTGCTGTGGCAATGCGCGCGCTCTCGTAGTTATTTTTCACAATTTACATTTTATTTTACGCCAAATTTTCGAATTCCAACATCAAATTGTTTGTGTCTTTTATATTTTAAACTGAATTCAAGTAGCAGTGATAGTTAAACACCGGAAAATATTGAAAAAAGAAGCAAACAATGCCATCAATATTTTTTTCTCATAGAGAGGTATGAAAAGCAGAGTGTATCATTCGGTCGCAAAATTATTTTTACCTTGGGCTACGTACTTTAAACCCCTCACTTCGTTCATGATTCTACATTAGAATCCCTCACAGAAACATTCACTATGTTCGTGATTTAAAGAAACGCCCTCGCCGTAAAAATATCGTTTTGCTCCCTTATGACACAATCTACTCTTATGTCACATTGACGATTAACGGGCCTGTTGGCTCAGCTGGTGACGCTTTTGAGTCAGAGGTCGCGGATTCGATTCATGCAAACTAACATTTTTGTTTGTTGGTTTCGTTTCTGTGTGTTTTTCTGTTATATGTAAAAACTCTGGCTAATTTAGAACTTAAAAATAATATGTGAATTTTGGCCCGAAAATTATTACTATTATTATAGTGCAAAGATAAGGAAACCATAATACATATAAATACCAGACCCGAAACCGATAGACATACAAAATGTTTGCTCCAGATGGGAATCGAAATCGCTACCTGCAACTTAGAAGGCAGGTTACTGCCCACTGAGTCAAATGCCTTTCAATTGGGTAGTCGACAGCATCGAAATTAAATAGCGAGTAGTCATACATCAAAAAGATTATCCCAAAATACCTCAAAATATGTATTTCGATTTTCAATTTACAATTACAACAAATTTAAAAATAATAAATCAATCAAAAAAAGTGCTGCAATTGAGTACTACAAACTATGACGTCACGGTTTGCTATTTCAGTACATTTTCCATAGTAAAATTTCGTTTTGACAGATCGTAAAAAGTAACTGATTTGACTAGGTAGGACACAACCCTATTATATCTATTCTGTTTCCTTACGAAGTTTTCCTTCACCGCCGAGCTAGTTCGAAATCTAAAAGTAAGTTTGAATTACTTAAGTTTTCAAAACTCATTGGACAAGCCCGGCATGAAACTCATACATCATACGCTGGTAGTAAAGATATACATTTGTATAGGTGCACTAAGAGGGTTAACATGATCTTGCCCTTTTCCCATTATTTTCGAGTTATCAAGCCATTTTTGTATTTTTTTCACGGCTGCCTCCTAGACGCCAAACCTCCTTGGGAATGTTACAATTGCTGTGCGTCCGTTAGTCCTTCACAGGGATATGTCTTTTGAACCATAAACGCACTTAAATTTTTCAGACGTGTCGGTCCATTAGGTTGGCCGCTCTGACAACAAATTCTCAAATAAAAAACTAAAAACTTATTTTTTTTTTGTACGATGGGACGGAAGCTCTCGTGTGCGTGCTTTGACATTCTGCAAGTACAATAATAAAACTATATCACTAAGATGTTACTGTAGCAGTGACTCGACTTAAACCTGTAAACATATTTATTGGGTACCTACCTAATATTGACGGGCCTGTTGGCTCAGTTGATAGGGACCCTGCGTTCAGATTCAGAAGTCGCGGGTTCAATTCTCAATTAGGTCAAAGTTTATAATGATGAACGTGGTTGTTTGTGTCTAGGTGTTTATATGTATATAATTACATAAACTGATAGTCCCACTAAACAACAGTGTGAATTGTGTGTTTAATATTCAAAATAAGTATAAAATCGAATCCTCATTTTACGACATATATTCACATTCGCCGCGTATACTATATGTTAGAGTGTCCTCATAAACTTGCGACATTCCTCATATCAATCAAGAAAACCGTCAAAAGCCTAATAATGCAGAGTATTTCTAAACGAAATTCAATGGACTTCGAGGTCACTCAGTTGACTCAGTGAGTCATACTGAGACATCGATATGAAAAATTTGTCTCTAATAGATGAGTTTATATATGATAGTCGTTGTACGGAAGATGAAGCGAGTAAGAGTAGAGCTGTGCTAGAGATATGCAGTAAGCAGTCTGAACACTGTTCCACATTTAGAGAACATTTTTCATATTTTTATTTAATAATGCCTCAGATTAAATTTTAGGACATGCGGGTTGCCTTACAATATTTTGCTTCACCCTCGAATTAATAATGAATATTGTAACAGGCTGTTACTAACAGCACCATGGTCATGGGACCACCTCACGATTAGGTTTCTAAAAAATAAACCGGTGAAAAGTAGTGTATTTCCAGGACCTAGGGGATACAATACAATACAATACAATACAATACAATTCAATACAATAACTGTTTATTGTACACGAAAAACAACACAATATGGATACCAACATTAACTAAAGTACAATGGGCGGTCTTATCGCTTATAGCTTTTACTATATTATATACTTACTATATGTTATTTTTATTAAATAATTTGTTGTAAACACATGAAATATAACAATACAAGTGAATAGTTAGATACGAATATAATATTACAGATTAACAGACTCACCTGTAAACATTTTAAAAAAGAGACTCGTAGTTTGTTACACTTGTTGCGTACTAACTCGATCAACATGTGACAACAAATTATCCAATATTATATGTGACTTATATGTTACTTCATAGTGAACTGTCAACACTGCCCTGCAGGCGCTATGATGGACCTTGTCTGTGGAGGCACTTTTTATTGTTTATGGTTCTGGTGTACCTAAAAGCCTGTAGTTTATATACCTACTGCCTTCTAATACTATAAACAGCAACACCTTCTAACATGAACAAAGAAGCAAATAAAATTTAAAATAACGTTTAATAAATGCCAAAGATTTTGATTAAATTTGGGACGGAGATGACTATTTTTATCCCGAAACGCGGACAAAGTCCCTAGAAAAAGTTACTAAACACTGAATACAGTTCAAAAATGACTCTACCAGCGATCAGTCTGACTGACTCACACATATCTATTGATGTTTATATCGATGACTTACAACTTTATACATAAAACTAGATGCTGTCAAATGAAATGATACACATCATTTTGACAATTGGTAATAATTTTTGGTAAATGTTAACGTGAATTGGCAGTCTAATTGTTACGTATGACAACAGTTACCTAAGTTTAAGTTTAAGGCCTATAAGTTTCGTCGTGTTTTTACTCCTGCAAGCCATTGATTTACAGATAAATGGATAATATAATTTTAGTATTTGAGCAGTGATAGCCCGGACGGTTAAAGAGCCGGCCGAAAATCAGTGAGGCTCGGGTTCGACTCCTGGCATGTACCAATGAGTTTTTCAAAACTTACGTACATATTTATCACTAGCTCGACGGTGAAGGAAAACATCGTAAGGAAACCCGCAGGTCTCAGAATTAATTCTGAGACATGTGTAAACAGACCCGGTCCGGCGATGGGCTCACCACCTATCACGTTTAGGGGTCCAATATATCTCGTGAAATGTGGGTATATCTAGTAATGGAATACCTCTGCCTACCCCCTCGGGGATAAAAAAAAGGCGTGAGATTATACTATATTATTATTATAATTTTAGTAATAGGTACTTTTGAAAAATAATAAAAGCGAAAGTAACTCTTTGTCCGTCTGTCAACAGAACTGATATTAATGAAATTGGCTAGGGTGATAGGCTACCGAGCCATGGAAGAAACTGTTTTCCCATGGCTCGGACTTCGGGCAACAGAAGGAGCAGCATGGTTTTTAGTCAGTTCAAAACCTGACATAACCTGGTTGTCGTCTCTGCTACCAAAATGTATGCGTAAAGGTAGACTTCCGTGGGTCGTGGAACGTGGGGATGTGACAATAGTCAACGTATGAAAATGTATGGCAACATTTCCAAGGCTAGCATCTTCAGAAAAAACAAAGGCTAGGCACTTTTCGTACCGGAACTTGGACAACGCAATTACTAATATATTATACAAGCTGTTCGCAGTTTCACCCGCGTAGTTCCTGTTCCCTTGGGAATACGGGAATAATATATATAGCATATGCTACTCAGTGATAATGTAGGTAAAATAATTTTTTAAATCGGTTCAGTATTTTTTGAGTTTATTCGTTACAAACATAAAAATCTTTCATAATAGTTTTTACATACCCTCTGTATACATTTCTGTTAAACACTGACATCAACTGTCTCATATCCTCTTTTCAAAGTAACGTTTTATGTAAATTATTATGCAAAACATACACA
Source organism: Ethmia dodecea (assembly GCA_963855545.1). Classification (NCBI taxonomy): domain Eukaryota; kingdom Metazoa; phylum Arthropoda; class Insecta; order Lepidoptera; family Depressariidae; genus Ethmia; species Ethmia dodecea. The sequence continues at coordinate 2,072,399 of OY979444.1, forward strand.
ACTACAAGTATCTTTGCAAAGTATGTATTTAAAATGTACATTTTGTACATTCAAAATAACATAATGACCGTTAAGAGAACCAGTTAATTGTTAGAGTAGGAAATGGACGTGTAAAATGCAAAGCATTGCCTATAATTGCATTATTATCGCGGAACCAATGGAAAATGTAGATTATTACAGAGTATTTTGTATTATTTGTGAGTAGTTGTTCATTTCATTGGCCTCTGGCATGCATGCAACCATTTCAGTCACACGGAATTATTCAACTGTACACTTTTCAGCTATCGTGTTTTAGACGTGTTGAATCTGACGATTACTTGCAAAGATTTTCTTAATTTGACAATTTGTTAGTCAACACTTTATGACCCCTCAGGTCAGGCTAGAATCGTCAGATTATTGGACGAACATATTTTTCACATTAACCTTCAAACTAAATCTGTCAATTTCGAGCAAATAGCACATTTTTTTTACCCTTGTGCCATCCACCGCCTTATGGGAGAGGGGAGTATATCCGGGGTATTACATTTTTCGCCAGGTATTCCCCTTTATACCAATCATACGCGCTGGAGTAAATCCAAAAATCCCTGTTTGGGTTCCCCTACTACAATGTGTTACTTGAATGCATGGTGGAAGCTCTGGCAAACATGCTTCTAAAGAAAATACCTTGGACGCAAACGTGACGTAATACAATTACTTGCATGAGTTAAAAGGGATAAAACATTTTTTTTATACACACACCGGCACAATTAGCGGAACAGAAAAAAAAAGGAGAAAAAAGAGGGAATTTAGAACAATGAATGTAATTTTTAAACAATATATTATTTAAAATGAAACAACAATTAAATTAACATGTTTTGACATTCATTTGTAACACCATACTTAAAATTTTATAAAAATAAAAATTAAATTAAACAAAATGCATTTTTCTTCGATTTTTAATTATAGAGAAACAGCAGAAAATTCAAGATTTTCCAAAGTTTAACAACAATTTCAATGACTGTTCAATATCGAGTGTTTCCTCCTCGTGCTCTGATGAGGGTTTCCATCCGTCTGGGCATGCTGCGGATGATGTTATCAATGGTTTCTTGGGGCAACCTCTGCCATTCTTCAAGTAATGCGTTTCGCAACTCGTTGAGATTATTGGGAGGGGGCATTCTTGACTTTACACTCCTCTTTAGCAAGTCCCAGACGTGTTCTATAGGGTTCATATCGGGGGACCGTGCTGGCCACTCCATCACCGTTATACCAACATGGTTTAGGTATGTCTGTACTGTGCGAGCACTGTGAGCCCGAGCATTATCCTGCATTAGAATGAAGTTGTTACCAATAAAGGGGGCAAATGGCACAACATGTTCTTCTAAAATCTCCCTGATATACCGATCAGCATTCAGATTCCCGCCATCGACCACTACTAACTCCGTACGAGCTCCTAAACATATTCCTCCCCAGACCATAATTGAACCGCCGCCATATGCAACTGTATTTTCAAAATTAGACTGGATATACCGTTCTCCTTTGCGTCTCCATACTCGCTGCCTTCCATCAATTTGATTTAACATAACTCTGCATTCATCAGTAAAAAGAACCTGTCCCCAGTCGTCGAAGTCCCAATCACGATGTTCACGACCAAAGTGTAGACGGTTTGTGCGATGATGTCTCTCAAGTTTTGGGGCTTTGGCGGGCACATACGAGCCTATACCCACTTCTTCGAATCTTCTACGAACTGTCCGCTCACTCATCCTTACTGCTCGTACCTCTTCCAGTAAATTTCGAGCCTGCACCGCCGTTAGTCTCGTGTTCCGTCGGACTTGAAGTTGGAGAAAACGGTCATCCCTCCTTGAAGTACACCTTTTCCGGCCTTGTCCTCTCCTTCTCACTAGAGCATTCGTCAATCTGTATCGTTGGATGCTACGATAAATCGTTGATAACGATCGACGAAGGCTTCTGGCAATCGATCTGTAGGTTTGACCATTTCTCCTCATTTGATCTGCCCTAATGATTTCTGATGGCGTTAAATCAGGCATAATTAGATGCTCGTAAATTATCAATATGCGAAAAAACTCAAAAGCCTCAAAAACTGCAATTCAAAGCTTTTCAAATGGAATTCACGAACCTTCTAAAAACGGACAAGCGGTGGAAAAAATGAATCAATGAAAATTAAAACAAAAGAATGAAAAAAAGGGCAGTCGCTTAGTATTCCATTTTTAAATTAAAACCCAAATTTAAAAAAAGCTTGTTTAGCCGGCCAGTAACACGCAAAAATGCGTAAATACTCCCTTTTTTTTCTGTTCCGCTAATTGTGCCGGTGTGTGTATATAAGAATGCCATAGATTTAAAAAGACATTATTATTAGTCGAAAAGCTTGCCAATTTAGAAACAGTTTTAGTGTAAAAAAATATGAAAAACTCATTAAATCAGATGTGATTAATAAAAATAATTATATTCGAAAGAATAAACTTCATGTTTCATTTGTTATTCATATTGTAGTATAATAATAATTTGTTGTAGCGCAGTCACGTAAAATTATAATGTAAAAATATTATTTTCATATATCTTCGTTAAATTTATTTCTTTTTAGACCTTCTTCATAAAAACCAATCACCGCACCAAACTCTTGAGTCTGAACTGTGTGTACATTAACTACAGATGAATAAACTATGTGGTGTTTCGATAATTATAGCAGCTTATGGTTCGGCTACACGGCTTCAGTGCATCTCTAGCAGTCATGACTTACTCTATACTATCTATATTAATATTATCTATACTGGGGGGAAAATATACATTTATTTACAAAGAAAATATACATTGATTTACAATAATTACAGATAAAAAATGTCCTCCAAAGAGGAACCATGTGGGACCATATCTATACTAATATTATAAAGAAGAAAGATTTGTATTTTTGTATCTTTGTAACGACTAAACTCAAAAACTACTGAACCGATTTTAATCATTATTTCACCTATGGAAAGCTAGAATATCTCTGAGTAACATAGGCTATATTTTATTCCCATATTCATATGGAAACGGGAACTCTAAGCAGGTGAGACCGCTCTGAACCGCTAGTATTCTATAACGATGTAGTTAGTATCAGTGCGTTATTTAAGACAGTCAGCCTACTAGTAAATCAAGAGTAACGATTTCATAAATAGACAGTTTATTTGCTCGGGTATTCATCCGAAATTGATTTGTGTGTCAATATTTTTAAATTTAGAATTATACATATTAGAAAAGCACTTTTTTACTTGAATAATACACAAACTAAACACAATTAACAAAGAGAAGTAAAGAAACAAGGAAATTTCTATCAAGTTTGTACACAGAAGTTTCGTTTTCTAAGGCCGTTACATTTGTCTAGCATCTGTTGATCGAGCTTAGAGTTGACAACTGTTTGTATAATGTAGTCACTCGCATAAATCACCATCAAGATAACAGTTCTGACAGTTGTCCAGTTGCGAGGCAATCGACTGGGGCTGTGTAGCCAGGACATTAGACGTCTGTTTAATGTTCACGAAGAATTCTCGTCTGGCCTTGTAGCTCACCTTCACTAAAACATCTGCCGTGCTAGTGCTTTAAACATTACTATGGATAATTCATAAAGTTTTATTTATGAAATAAAAAAAAATCTCACGCCTTATATACCCTAAGGGGGCAGGCAGAGGTATTCCATTTCTGGATATGGTACCCACTTTTCACCAGATATTCTTTGGATCCCCAAACGTGATAAGTGGTGAGCCCATCGCCGGTCCGGGTCCTGCGGGTTTCCTTCCGATGTTTTCTTCACCATCGAGCTAGTGATAAAAATGGTACATGCCAGGATTCGAACCCGAGCCTCACTGATTTTCATAATGTGAAGCAGTCTCTTTAACCGTAAGGCTATCACTGTTTTATTTTTATTCTTAAAGTTTGTGTGCTGTGATAGAAGTTAATACTTACCTACTTATTCCCTACTATGGAAGGAGTACCTATACTTCTAATATTGTAAATGTGCCTATCTGTTTTTAGCTTTTTTATCGGCTTAACCGCTTCCGACATTTATGCAATTTGGCAGAGATATATCTTGCATCTTAAAAAAGTGTTGAGAAGAAGAGCAGAACGGTAAAACACGGTGGAAAAGGTAAAACAAATATAATATAGCAAAACGTATGATGGGAGATGAGTGACAGGAATCTTTTAAACTAGACTTAGTTCCAAAAGCAAACGATGATACACATCACAGCGGCCAGGAGGCTTTTAGATCATGAAGATGGCACTTTCATAAACACACCCTCTCAACTCATGATCTAAATAGCAGTAACAAGAAGGACATCGTTTATAGGGAATCAACAAGTATACCTACTAATTAAATTTCTAGGCATAATTCGCACAGCTATTCAGTCCTCCACGAGATAGAATCTTTACTTTTCGTTCGCATTCCATGATAAAACGTAGCTGTTGCCTTTCCAAAAAATTCAAGTTATCTCTTCACAAAATTTTAACAAGTCGTAAAAATTTTACCAACAGATAAACAGAGACTTTTTTTGTAGAAGACATGTAAAAATATTATCAGATCTTTAACGGTAGGTAAGGTTGACTTCAAGTCAACCTAAACAATATGCCAAATCTAAAGAATGCGTAATATACCTTGCGTAGTTCATCTAAAGATCAAATAAAATACAGAAATCTGTCAGTTTGCATAGGTAGTCTAGCAATCTGACAGTTCGTATAATTTACCTTGAACTCGACTATACATAGTAATAATCAAAACACAATATCGTGCATCCTTATTGTCGATTTTATTTATGACCTACACGAAGGAGAATCCTGTTTTTAATATGTTTAATTTAATAAAAATCATATCATTTAGGTACGTATGATCTCATTATTGCAATACACAGATCCTCTTATAAAATGTTTGCAGAACAACAAAAGTAAAAAAAAATATTTTCAAAAATTCCTCAAGTTTTTGTTTTGCAGAATCACCGGTCTGGTATGGGCAACTCGATAGACCGGTTTGGATATTGTTTTCTTTATGATCTTCTTCATTTTTATATAACGTTAAGCTTTTAGCCTTAAACTTTTACCTTTCGGTCTGCTTTCGCTGACTAGTTATAGTTAGGGAGGCGAATAGGGGAATTTTCGGTAATACTCGAGCGTGGCAGTTTAAGATATGAGAGATACCTTAGACCTAATAGAACAACCTTGTCAAGTATTTAGCTCTATAAGTAGTGACGCGCGCCTAGGATAGACGATCAGATTAGTAAAAAAAAATCGATAGTCTGAAATACTCAAGCGCGTCAGATTAAGATATTGGGGGTTGATTTTAGTGTTTTAAGACTAAGTTTAACTAATCTGACGATAAGTCCTTGACGCCGCCAAGTTATAGGGTCGCGAACTTGTAAAAAAAAAACGTTAATCCGGCATTCTCGAGCGCGATTTTTTTATTTTTTATTTTGAAGAATATAATCTAAAACTTACTAAAAATACAAAATCTGCCGGTTTCCGCATGACCGGAAGTGTGGAGGAGCCATTTCGTCTTCCGAAAAACGCGTTGCGGCATATAAGTCGCGAATGATACATTTTACACAAAAAAAGTTTAAATAAACAAAAAAGGTAATTTTATTTTAAACAAAAAATGTCTCTTTACATTTTTGTCCAAAGTTAAAACTTTTTGACTTGAAGCATCATAAAAACTCAAACTCCCGGTTTTTTGAGTATATCTCGAAAACTGAGGGTTTTAAAATAAATTGATATGAAATAACGATGATTAAATTATTGAACTTTTATTATATCTCAAAAATTTTTTTTTCTAAAGCTTCTCGACAATTTTCGTGGACTCGGAAAAAGTTACGCGTATCTGTATACAAAAGTTTTATTAACATTTGTACAGTTCCATGTATGTATTCAATAGCCTGTTGATCCTCAAATAGTTTTTTGGACGTACCGTAACTCGTAAGCAAAACGAAGTGAAGAATTGAAGCAAAAAAGAGGAATTTGCCATAAACATGTAATACAGACTGAGCGCTTCGCGAAAATATGCCGTCCCACCAATATTTTTCCTTTATTTCGCAACATTGATGGTGGGGAAAAAAGCGGTAGAAGGGAATTTTCGGTACACCTTAATATATATATAATTCCCCGTTTTATCAAGGAGAAAGAAAGGAAAAAAAATAAACCAAAAAACATTTTTCGGTCAGATTAAGAGAACCCACCAACATTTTTGTCAGATTAAGAAAATATGCTTTCAGGATACCAAGATAAACCTCCCCTATGAAAATCTGACGCGCTCGAGTATTGCAAACGAACTATTTTTTTTTGCATTTTCAAACATTCATCGTAACTTATCGTCACGCCCAAATCGTCAGTTTTTTTAAAGGGAGCTTCCTTGGGGCCTACTTAACACCCCTTCCGAAAATCTGACGCGCTCGAGTAATTTTTTTTTTTGCATTTTTGACTACTTTTTATGCCTACCCCCACCACGCAAACCGGCAGATTAGTATACCGTTGTTATCAGAGGCACTTGGGGCATACGTAGTATGAATATCTGACGCGCTCGAGAATGCTTAAGTAACTGTTTTTTTTTACATTTTTGAAAAACCGTACACGCCAAACCCACTGCTAAAATGGTTTTTAACATATTAGCTTTTCTTTTCGAAATTATTTTATCTTTCGATTTTGATAGGTCTCGACGGCGCCGTTGAATTACGCCATTTAGCTACCTCGCCTCCCTAACTATTATAATTGATACTAGCAGTCGAAATCCGACAAACTCCTCAATTATCAAGATGCACACGCAATTGGATTATCTATTTTTCTTGTCCGCCCGTGAGCATCTGATTTTTGATTGGTTAGTAATGGTCCAGAGCACGTAGAGCTTGACACATTGGAGTTAGTAACGTTCTTATTACAATCGCCTTAGAGGTCAGACTCGCACTACAAGTTTAAAGCTTCATGTGCTCTTGACTGTACTATCCACACACGTTACACTTGATACATTTTGGATGAATTGTCGCTTGAAAGCTTAAGTTCTTATTACCACGGTCCTAATTAGAGTTAAAGAATCAGAAGCCAGTAACACCGTTTTTATCCATTCATCGACACGAAATGGTCATAGGCATGACACACCTTTTTGTAATTGTCATTGTTACTATAAGACAGCGCTTTGTCGCCACGGGGTGTCTTAACGCTAATTGTCACCATATCGATGTAGTAAAAGATGTCTTTTTTTTTAAGCTTCTATCGAGGGCCTTGAGCGCGGGGACCGAATCCAGAAATTCCGTAACGAAAAAAAACCTCACGCTCCCCACTCCGACGGGCACGGAGGTGTGGCTTGAAGGCCGTGCATTGTCTAACGTCGTTTCTTTTCGGCAGTCTTGTTGATACAAAATGCTATGCAATAGCTTTACCGCGGCAGTCCCCGAGTGCCACACGTATTTTTTTAATAAAAAAAGGGGGCAAACGAGCAGACGGGTCACCTGATGGTAAGTGACGTCCGTCGCCCATAGACACCTGCAACTCAAGAGTCACAACTGCGTTGCCGACCTTTGAGGTGGGAGTAGGGGGAGGGGAGGGGAAGGGGGGATTAGGGCCTCCGGTTACCTCACTCACTCAACGAAACGCAATGCATTGCTTTACGCTGGTTTTCTGTGAGGCCGTGGTATCACTCCGGTCGAGCCGGGCCAAGCGTGCCGAAGCATGGCTCTCCCACGGTGTCTGCTCGAAAAAGACACTTAGGTGTATCAGGCACAACTTTTACTGATAGTACATGTACCTATGCTCTCACCAGGGTTTGAAACCGGCCTCAAGCAGGAGAAGCGAGCTCAAATTCCAGTGAAATACTCCGAATTGCGTTAATTAGAGTTAGAGTAAAAAATTATACTAGTTGTTCCGCGCGGTTTCATCCTCGTAGTTCCCGTTCCGGTGGGAATACGGGAAACTATAGCTTATGTTACTCAGGGACATTATATCATTCTAATGGTGAAAGAATTTTTGAAATCGGTTTAGTAGTTTTTGAGTCAATTCGTTACCAACATACTTACAAAAGTACAAATCTTTCCTCTTTATATTACTAGTGTAGAATTGTAGATTCAGTAACTAGTCGATTCGGGGTTTCAAGTCAAAGGCCACTCCGAATCCGACCCTAATATTGACTTGTCACGTTTCGTATTCGCTTGTGTCACGTATACGTTGTTACATAACCCACAGTCATTTGCTTATTGTGTCAAAGGTTACAATGCATAACCTTTACAATCATTTGACAAATTTATAATTTTCTGCCAGTTAACAGCTCATAAGAGAGGTAAATTAAGGTTAATCAAAATCACTATGTCACAAGTTATTGAAGCAAGCATCTCAAGAACATATGAATAACAAAGTTAAAAAAAGTTCCAAGGCCATGTGTGAGTCGGACGAAGGGTTCCGTACCAAAACAACAATAATAAAGATGTATCTTGTAGTGTGGGGACCTCCTTTAATTTTTTTACTTTTCAATCGAGTTGGATTCGCACTTGTCTCGTTTTATATTGACGTGATAGAGTCTTATAAATCGATGAACGCCGGCTGCATGCACGAAAAAGCATGACTCTTTGTCACGTTCCGCCAGAGCCGAGCGAGAGCGCGGAACAAGCTATAGAGAAACACGATCTTCATCAACGTTTTCTTATGACGAATAAAATTATCGCCCGTAAACCGACTTCACAGGCAACCATTTTTTAATTTTTAATATTTATTGTTGTAGCGGCAATACAAATAACGGCTGACTATATTCCATTTCTAAATATATCCACTTTTAATCAGTATATATTTTTTGACCGCTAAACATTAAAAACGATAGCTGGTGAACACATCGCCGGACAGGGTTGCTTTTACACATACCTCAGAATCAATTCTGGGACCTGCAACTTTGTATTCAGATGTTCCACGTCAAAGAATAAATGAGGTTAAGCGCATCGTGCATTGCAGCTTCCGGTTTCTTGAGTTTTTTTCGATTCAGAACGAATTGTGTTATCAGACGGAAGATTCTGTTCCTTCCTTTCCTAGCTCCAATTAAGATTTGAAGGATAAGTTAATTGCATACACAAATGTTCCAATTTTAACCTTCCGGCAGAGAATTTTGGCAATGACCATGAGATGGTTATAAAAAATAAAATAAATAATCTAAAACCTTTTATCCGCGGGGGTAGGCAGAGGTATTCCATTTCTGGAAACACCCACCTTTCACGAGAATATTAGACCCCTAAACGTGATAGGTGGTGAGCCCATCGCCGGATAGGGTCTGTTACGCATTCCTCAGAATAGAAGTTAATTCTGGGACCTGCGGATTTCCTCACGATTTTTTCCTTCACCGTCTAGCTGGTGGTGAATATGAAGGTTCTTCAAAAAAAGTAAGTTTAATGTTTTCCCCGAACCGTAGCTACTTTGTAATTTTATCTATTTGTTCTGCCCTTGAGTTTCTTGCTGGTTCTTCTCAGGGAACTGCATTTGGAACCAGCAACTCGTCAGTGGAGATAGGCTGCTGTTTACATTTAGCCAATCTTCATGGACGAGTTTAGAGTGCCTTGTTAGCACACTATTGACTTTTCTAAATGTATATTTTTAACACAGAAAATAAATGTTTTTTTATTTTTTTGTTTTGGTCACTCGTCCTTCGGGTTAAGGTAGGCCCCATTTTATCGACCTGAAGACAGAATTTTCCAAGCCACCCAAGGGTATTTGATTTTTCTTAACGACTTCTATTGTGTAACTAAAATGGGTCGGACGGTTAACATGTCTTCCGAAACACGGGAGCGATGTAATGCTACTAGGCATTCACCCATTCAATGAATTACTGCGCCCAAAATTCACTTATAAATTCTAAACATAACTTAGAACAACTTCCGAGAGTAAATTATTAAACTTTGTCTTACAACTTTTCCTTTTCGAGAATCGTACTAAATTGTTACGTAATGAAAATAATTATGACCGATTTAAAATTAATTTTGTTAAACTGGGATACTAATTACCTCATCAATTGCCCGTGCAAAACCATTGGAATTCAACAATGGATGTCATGAGATTAATTGGTTTCGTGTCTAGTGAGTGGTATGGCCATTAGCGCAAAATAAAATGCACATATTATTTTTATCAACGACCGGTTCACAACTTCACTTTTTGTAGGCGGAAGTATAATTATTAAGATGTAGTGACAAGGATAGAAAAGGGTATGTTAAGCTGGTTTGGTCATTTAGAACGTATGGATGAAAAAAGAGTAACGAAAGAGATTTTTGGTGCGAATGTTGAAGGATACAAGGCAAGAAATGCAAGAAGGCAAGGACGTTCACGTATCAAATTAGTGACGTCCTTCAAAAAGCCGGGGTCACGAGTGCGAAGAATAACAGAGCGTGCATGAAAAGGCTTATGATTGTGAAGGAAGCGAGGGAAGTGTGCGAAGATCGGGCAAAGTGGCGATCCATCGTCTCTGCCTACCCCTGTGGAAAGAAGGCGTGAGCTATATGTATGTATGTAAAACAATAGATTTACATCAGAACCCGAAATTTGCGACCTGTTTCACACACTTTCATAATTGTTACACACTGGATCTCTCCGAGAGGACAATTTACATCATAGCCATTGGACTCGATACTGCAAAGCACTTAAAATTCCTAATTTTAAGTTAGCCTATCCTTCTTTATAGAATACGGAAGAAAAAGGATAGAAACAAACCATAGATTATAGAGTAATGTCAAACGTGTAAAAACCGACTAATTTGATGTCTTATCTGTCCCTTTTATCCATGACCTCCTTACATTGTTGCTAAACTTGCTAAAAACGTGTATTTGAATGCGTCCATAAGGTTCAATTTTGTTATTTTGACATTTGTGACGTTGTAAATAAATATGGCGCTTATTTCTGTCCCTTTCCTTTCCAAAGCGGTGGAAAAGAATAGAGCTAAATTAAAATTAGGAATTTTAGGTGGTTTGCAGAATCGAGTCCATTAGCGACTTATCATAAAATTCTGTCATTTGACCGCACGAGAAGCAGGATAATGATTAAGAGTGTATGTGTATTATTTTAGGCACCTATTCCTAAGTTTGCATGATTTTGATGATAAGTTTACTTGTTTGATGCAGCCTGTAGTTAAATGGTTTGATGTATTTTGAAAAATGTGCCTAGAATCGCTTGCATCTCCAAAGTGTCAAAAGTTTTTTATCTTTATTTATTAATTAACATACACAAAACATTATGATACATAGCATTTATAAACCACTATTGTTTACCTTATTCTACCAACAGTCTACATCGGTACTAAATAAAGATAACAAAATATACTAGCATACAAATATAGGAATCGGTGGGTGCACTTCTAAGCCAAATTGATAGTTTAGTCTGCTGTAGGAAATAAGTCTTACCTAAGGTTTAATAATTCTAAGAGTAATTTTAATATGCAAGACCGTAAATCAGGCGAGGAACCAGAATAGATACGACGTCGTCTGCTAAATTTGTTACCTGCGTGACCGCACCATAAAGGTAAGGTTTTTATACTTATAATAGTTTTTTTAATTCATGTACCTACTTTGTTTTACTCAACAAGGATAAGATCCTCGATCGTGATTCCTTACGATCAACGGGATGGGATTATTGCATATTCGTGCCAGCTATTAGCAATTAGTGGTCACATATCTGTCAGAATTTTTCAAGGGTATCTGATATGGCTTATCAAAGAAACAAACAAAAAACGTTACTAGTTGATGCCCAGCGGCGATACCATGTTATCCAGTTCCCCAGGGAATTTCTAATACATTGTATAGACTCGAAACAACTCGAAACCGAATCAACATCACCTCATATCAATTCAATTTATTTATTTGCATGTCACATGGTTACATATTATAGGTCTTACAATAATCTTAAGTGATATAGGTACATGTAACACATAAGGGCACCGCAAAGTATTTTAAAATGATTACAATAAAATTATAAGTTAATTATTTCTATCCAAATAGCATTGAGTATGCATATAATTTAAAAAATAAAAGGAACATCATAAAATAATAAGTTGAAAATAAATTACATTTTACATTAAATTCATACACATTCATATATTTATTATTATTAGTATGATTTTTTTTTTCAATAAACCTCAATTTGAACCATTCAGTATTGTTTGTATGAAATTTCCTATTACAAAGTACACTTAACAGCATAGTAAATGCATCCTCGAGACAAATCAGCGAATATTGGCGAAGCTGTGACGATCCGTTTAAAGCTGGGGTCCCACGGTCCGCTATTCTACGGATCAGCCACACTCAGCCGACGAGCACGGACGGCGACGCACCACAGGCAGGGCCGGTCCAACGGTGCGTGTCGGTGTGTGTAGATGTTTTTATGTTGTCATAATGCAAAGCGAAAGAAAGAGAGAGAAGAGCGCACCTTTGAAGTTACCGACTCACGATGGATACGGGCGCACCGCCACAGACGTTCTGTGCTATCACGGACGAGGCCGGTCCCACGGTGCGTCGTGCGAGCTGGTCTGCGTGCATCCGCGATTTTACGGACCGTGGGACCCAAGCTTTAGAGTTGAAATGTGTATAATCTACAACCTTCCTAGTAAATATGGTTTACAATAATAATTATAATAAATAGCCTTACATAGCGCTGAGGCGGTCAAATCTTGCATTTGAATTTTAGACTGCATTTTATTATTAGAACTTCAATGGGTCTGACCAAGGGTATATTATTTGTTAGGTGTCCGTGGTTATATCAAGAAAAGCTGACCAAGGATACATTATTGGTTAGGTGTCCGTGGTTATATTAACAAAAGCTAACCATGGACACTAAAAGTGGTCCATGGTTAGATTGATCTGACTAAGCGATCTGACTACGGATACAGAACGCAACTGCCTAATTTCAAATACGAGTAGTTTCGGAGATTTCGTGATGCCTCCCCGCCAGCTCTATTTATTCACAGATTTTTTTTCTTTTATTTCAGTAGGTATATAAAATACACTTTGAACATATAGATGTACACTATGTTATTTAAAACCACATTACGCATGCTGTCTTGTTTTTCTTTCTTAAAATAGCAGCACATTCGCAAAAATCTGGCGTAAATCAAAGTTCTTTTGAAACATCGGACAGTAAAATCTGCTTTCGAATTTTATTTTATTTAGTTGTACTCGTAACAGAAATTCTTAAAACAAGACTTATTCCATTGAGTAAATGCATGGTAATATCAAAGAGATGTTAATAATAATAATCATTGTGGAACACAAGTTACACACTGTTATTTAGTCCTAACCTAGCCAGGGCCTGTCCTATGGGTACTAAATAACTGATAAACGTACTTGAATAAATATTAAACGACCAAATACGAAGCCTACACACATGTTCATGCAAACAAATGTTGGCCTCGAGCGGGGATCGAACCCGCGACCTTCGACTCAGAAGGTCACTCGAAGCTCACTACCAACTGAGCCAACAAGCCCGTCGATATAGAGCAGCCATTGAAAATTCATACGAAAACTTGGATTTCAAGCGTCAGTTCAGCTAGTACTAGCTAGCAAGAGCACATGAAGCTTTACACTTGTAGTGCGTGTCTCACCTCTAAAACGAGTGTAATAAGAACGTTACAAAGTCCAATCTGTCAAGCTCCACGTGCTCTTGACTATACAAATGCAAGCTGTTATTCGGACATATCACACTAAACTTATCAAATCTGGGTAATAAGTTTTTAGTATCTCATCGATATATGCTAGCGTTTGTTCAATTAAATAAGTATTGATTTAAAAATTCATGGAACACCTAAATAATAATAATAAGTAAAATAATAATAAATAGATGTCAAATTTAAAATTGAGTAAGTTTTTAGGGTTCCGTACCTCAAAAGGAAAAAACGGAACCCTTATAGGATCACTTTGTTCGTCCGTCCGTCTGTCAAGACCCTTTTTCTCAGGAACGCGTGGAGGTATGAAGCTGAAATTTATATCAATTACTCAGGTCTACTGTCCCTTGAAGCTGTGAAAAAATCAAACTTCTAAGCCAACGCAATCAAAAGATACAGCCGTTTATGCCGCAAATTTTCGACACTTGCAAGGGAATCAAAACCTACAGGGTGCTTCCCGTGAACTCAGAATCTTGAAATTTGGTACGAAGCAACGTCTTATAGCATAGATAAAGGAAAAATTACGAAAACCATAAATTTGCAAGGTTGTACGGAACCCTCGGTGCGCGAGTCCGACTCGCACTTGGCCGGTTTTTTATTAGATAGATACCTTTACGTGTCTCTTCTACTCTTCTACTCCTTCAATATATCATAAGGTCTACAGTTTCAAATTTATGACATTTAATTGATGGTACATCAGTTACAAAAATAATAATAAACTAACCTCTAACTAACCACATGTACAATGCAATAACGCATATAAATTACATAATAATCTATATAAATAAAAATGAATTGATGTTCGTTAGTCTGATTAAAACTCCAGAACGGCTGGACAGATTTTGATGAAACTTTTTGTGTGGGTTAGAGTGGGTCCAGGGATGGTTTATACGGTGGCAGAACGACGTCTGCCCGGGCCACTAGTTTTATATAAAATAATCATCTAGGCAATAAATTTCATACATAGGTTTTGATTGGAACAAGAGATCAATGGAAACGCTCGTTAACTTTTCACTTTCGAAAACAATCACGTCGAAGGATTTTTGAAGTTACTATTTGACCCGACTGTACCAGAAGTAGTGTAATGTTTTTCGGACGTTAGTGTTTTGTATTTAAGTACCTGAGCCGTTTTATCTGCGTCTGTAGCTTATACGACTTGATGGATTTTGAAGTGCTAAAAGTTTTCAGACTGCACTAGAATAACGGTAATGTATTTAATCTTTGCAATGCTTTTTATACGTTTTCAGTAATTTTGGTGTTTCAATGTAATGACTTGTTGAAATCCGATTATTGAGTTGCTACTGTAAATCTAATAAAATTCAGAGGAATCTAGTAGGTAGGTATTATATATTAGCTATTCTGTGCCAGAAGTTCCCGTCAAGTAAAGGAATGCAGACACAATAGTATTATCTACTGTCTTTAAGTAAGACGCTGATGCTTAACTGGTTAAGGATTAATTAAAATAAAATAAATAATTCATTCCATTTCTGGATATACCCACTTTTCAAAAAATATTCTTTGTACCCCTAAACTTGATAGGTGGTGAGCCCTTCGCCGGACCGGGTCTGTTTACACATGTCTCAGAATTAATTCTGGGGTTTCCTCACGATGTTTTCCTTCACCGTCGAGCTAGTGATAAAATGAACGTAAGTTTTGAAAAACTCATTGGTACATGCCAGGATTCGAACCCGAGCCTCATTGATTTGCATCATGTGAAGTGCAGGCTCTTTAACCGTAAGGCTATCACTGCCCTAGGATTAATTATAAAATAAATCATAAAAATTTCAAGAATCGGAGCTTATTGCACCATGCGACTGATCTCATATAATTTTATTTAAAACATCGAGTAATTGTTATAACATTAAATATAAAAAAAGTGCTCCACAATGATTCATTGTGAATAATAATTTGCACTTGTGATAACACAAGAACTCGTACATAGTACCTAAACTAATCGACTCATTAAAATTCATGCTTTTATGTACGTAGTTTACTATATAAATAAAAAATAAAGGTTCTTACGCCTTTATCCCCGAGGATTTAGGCAGAAGTATTCCATATCATGAAATACCCACATTTCACCGGTATAATTTTTCATGGTTCGCCCATGCATCACCGGACCTTGTCTGTTACACATGCCTCAGAATTAATTCTGGCACCTGCGAGTTTCCTCACAATGTTTTCCTTCACCGTCGAGCTAGTGATAAAAATGTACGTAAGTTTTTGAAAAAATAGTACATGCCAGGATTCGAGCCCGAGCCTCACTGATTAACACTACAAGCTACATTATCTTTCCATTGGTGAAAGAATTTTGTAAATCGGTAGTTTCTAAAACCAGTAGATAGTATTTGAGTTTATTCGTAACAAAAATATAAATCTTTGCTCATTATAATATTATTAATGAAGACGAATTAACCAGTAGAGGTAATAGAATTTATATTTATTTTATAAATTCAATGGTTTAATGAACTTATAAAATCTTCACATTGCACAGAGGTTTATATCGACTCTTAATAGAACTTTATTAACGTTAGGTACGTTCAATATAATTTGTCGATACAATACGGTACGCTACAGTTCCTTTGGCCTTGGTATCTTCAGAACCAATTTAGAGTTAATGAAATATCAATAATTGAGCACAAGACGGATTGAGGACTGACTAGTCCAATTACCTAAATTATAGGTATACATCAAACTAGGTACCTATATATTCTATCCAAGAGAAGGGATTTATGAGGCAGCCTTTGCATGACGTTCGGCTCCGAATCCAGATAAAGGCTGGCAGTCAAGAGCACGTGGAGCTTGACACATTGGACTTTGTAACGTTCTTATTACAATCGCCTTAGAGGTCAGACAGCTGCATGTGCTCTTGACTGTACCTATGGAGGAGCGGAGGTAGAATGCTCCTCCATCGTGAAAGGGGAAGATCTTCCACCAGGAGAGATGATCGTGCCTGGGGACCATGCTAGGTTGTCATTAATAGAAAATTCAATATTTATAAATAACGCCATCTTTCCGCTAAACCCAGTACTAATTTAGCATTAAAATGCGTTCAGGTAATATAAAAAAATACAAAATATATATTTTATGAAGTAATTAATGACATTGATTAAACTATTAATGAAAAAACAACACTTTTGTTTTAAAACATTACACAAATTAATAAAAGTTATTACCACTGAATTAATTAAAAGAGAACGCACCCTTTAAAAAATAATGTCTTTCAGTGTTGCAATATTTTTACACAAAACCTATAATTGAGTAAAATTTTATTCGGTGCAAACGCTTTTTATTGGAATAATCATCTTATAATAAACATTTCTGACGCCTTTACATGTTTTACACTATGCTTTATCTACCTGTTTATTCTAGTAAAGGCAGTTTAACTAATGTAAAATTATAAATATATTATGGACTTATTAGAAAGTCTTTTTTGTTTGATTTTTATCGTTCTATTCATTTACACCGTGATGCCCCTTAATTCGAGCCGGCGCGGAGGACAGATATACATTCAATTCAGTATCATACATTTTAAATGAAATGGTAAATTTAAAATTTTCAATATGGCAACATTAAA
Organism: Ethmia dodecea; assembly: GCA_963855545.1. Classification (NCBI taxonomy): domain Eukaryota; kingdom Metazoa; phylum Arthropoda; class Insecta; order Lepidoptera; family Depressariidae; genus Ethmia; species Ethmia dodecea. The sequence goes on from OY979444.1 coordinate 2,089,594, forward strand.
ACTGGTTGTCAATACAACTGTTTTTCAAAATTCGAATCTTCAAATACTACTTTGTGCTCCACATACAAGGATTTTGCTTTTTATTTACTAAACAGTGCATTCTTTTCGTGAGATTTTCCGCTAAAAACGTTGAATCGAGTGTCTACTCCTCCGTCTTAGTGACGTAATCTTCACGGAATACTGCCTGACTGCGATAAGAAGACAGTGTTGAGATAGGACTCCATGTTCTCTAGTTTAAGTGCAATTTTGTGAGATATAGACTCTACCATGCCTCAAAGAACCTGTTGTGTTTCCTCTTGTCTAAATAAAACCGTTAAAAAAGATAAAGTGAATAAAATTGTTTATTTTTTCTTCTCATGATTGTCTAAATTATTATCCAATCTTGCTCTTTAAATTCGTTGGCTTTGATGTTTTCAATGCTTAGTTTAGATGTTAAAAAAATCATAATCAAAACTAATACATCATTATTTATATATTTTGCTTAAATGATAAAAAAACGAAATTTAAGTGCTAAGTCTGTAATATATAAATCGATAGGTATCAGGAACGCATTAGTAAATGACTGCCAATATTTTGTAATTTCAATATTTGTTATGAATAGTGTAATACAAAAATGTGTTCTTAACTTTTTAAAATGCGTATCTGCAACTTAGCGATATTACAAAAAATAAATAAAATAAAGTGCACATATATATAGCTAGCTAGGTATATATATCGACCTGGCACCTACATGGACTTAATAGTTCTGGGTGTGGTAACTAGATGGCGTCATAATACGAAACCCAGACTTGGTTATCTATACGTTAGTACATATTCTTATCTATGCTGGGGACCGCGGTCCTAGTTGGTGCTGTATTTATACAAACTCATTAGAAAACTTCTATTAAGTTTTAGAAGTTGTCGTCTAGTTAGTGCTATGTTGTACCGCTAGATGTCGCTACACAGATCTTGAGTTTAAATAAAATATACTACTACCTACTTACATCGTGAGGGAGACCAAGAAATCGTAGAATTGATTTTGAGGCACGTGTAACACCTGTCACATTTAGGGATCTAAAAAACTTACAGTTGAAAAGTGGGTGTTGCCGAATCCCGGAAGAAAAGAAAGCATTTTTTTTAACTTCTTAAAGATGTTTGTTGTTCCCTGTGTTCATGTGAATTCCTATATTTTTTAGGAATTTTTCTTCACCAAACAGGTGGTGTCAGCAGAAAACACCTTGACTGTGTTTTGAAAGTAATAGGAAGTCAAGTTTTCGATGACGTATTTGCAATTCTGCATTGATATTTCCAACTTCGTTTTTTGATTGCGTATTTTCCTGGTTATTCCTAAACGCAAAGTGAACTCTAAGGTCCGATTTCCTCAACACTTAACGACTATTTGAAACAATAATTAGGTACCTATAACTAGGTATACCACTACTCATTGTAGGTAAGTGTCATAATAACCATTATTGTATATGACTGTTTAGTGTTGGTAACCTCAGTCCTAAGTCCTAAGTTCATCGGTTTTACCAATTCTCTAGTCTCATGTTTTGTAAGATGGTAGGTCAAAAAAGTTTTTTATTGTATTGAAATCAGACAATACATCCTTCTGTAGTACCTTACCTTACCTTCTGTAACTTGAGTGGGAATCTCCGCTTGAAGACAATCAGAAAATAATCTGTTTTTTAACTGTGCTCAATCGGTGGTTACTATATAGTTCAGTTAGGTACATTCCACTAGGTACACACACCCCAACTTACAATTTTCTCTTTATTATTACCTTTTAAGCAAAAACTTTGTTTTTTAAACGAGTATTGTTTCCTATAAAACGAACGGAAGTCATCGGTGTCTACAACACAGGGTTTCCTAGTGTAGGCACCGAAGCCCCTATGTACCATTGTGACGTTTTAACTATTCTTAGTTTTAGATAACATACTTGTACGTTTGTGAATAATAAATTCATTTTCATTTTTTTTTTTTTTTTATTCCATAATACCAGGAAATAGAGAAGATGGAACTAACTGAACGAAGGTGGAATGCTCCATATGCGAAGATCTTTTGAAAGGCGAAATGGATCGGTTGATTCTATGCAGACTACTGGTGCGAGAACTTTGATAGCGCGATTTAGATCATATCTGCTGCTTCCTTGGATTTGTCAATAGGTCGTATAGGCCGCAGCCTAGAGGCGACATCGTCCTGGGGGTAGTAGATTTCAATGTGCTCCGATCCTATTTTGCTTTTATCTAAAGCTCCCATGGTTGGTTCATTAATTAAACCGTCAAGTTCGTTCGCGATTATGAACGCAATGCGAAAATAAGTCACTTGCGGGTACAGTTTTCTACTTCTTAAATGTTGAACCTCTTTATAGGTTAGTATGAAATTGAGTGGGCTTTACTAATGAAAAGTATAAATCCAGCACTGACAGCAGTTCTTCTATATAGCTAAGACAGTCGCTACAAAGTTGACGATTCTTATTGCGCCGTGTTCACTACTCTTGGTACCTGAGTTTTTGACCTTCGACATAAACGCCTTTCTTAAAAGTTTTTGTTATGCTAAAGTCGACAACACGCAAGTAACACCGCAATATGCATCAGTGTGCGTCGCCTAAGCTCATAGACGTATAACATACGTCTATGAACTACGGTGAATGGACAGGACAAAAACAAATGACGCCGAAAAATTTGTGCCTGTGGCACGCGTGAGTTAGATGCGTGAAGTTATCCACTTACTTCTCAGGTTTTAATCTGACTGCATACAAAGAAGTATATTTGAATATATGAGGCTAATCTTTATAAATTACTAGCTGACCCGCCAGACGCTATCCTGTAAAAATGTGATAAATGAAGAACCACTTGACAGGTTTTACGCAAACTTCGCATAAACCATCTGCTAAATAGTCCGAATAAAGGTCACAGCACACTTATCAACTCGGAAAGGGATCGTCACCGTATCGCCTCGAGCCGTTCAGTATTGTTTGTATGAAACTCCCTACTGCAACGCACACTAATCGGAAACGTAACGTAATCGCCTCGCCTCGGAACAGGCTCCGAACCGCGATGCGGTGAGTGGTCAACTTGCAGTTCCCGCGCTTACGGCTCGCTGTCCCCCCGCTTACGTCTCTCCGTACGCGAGCTCACGGCTCTTCGTCCACCCTTGACCGTGTCCCCTCCCGCGACTTGCCTGCCGACCGTGCCGCCGCCCGCCATTCGCAAGGCAACTTCCTTTCGTGTTGCGCGTAAGTTTTATTGATTTTTTTATTGAACACTCAACGTTTGGATTCAAACTGATTTGGTGCCAACCCGGTCAGCCAGCGGTCGGCGAGGCGTAAGCGCGGTGACGCCTAGCCGTAGCCGAGTTGACGTACAGGAGCCGCTGCTACGCTTTGGTTACATGCATACGTTAGGTTGACGCCTGGTTGACGGCGAGGCGAAAGGCGATACGGTGCCGATCCCTTTCCGAGTTGATATGTGTGCTGTGACCCTAAAGCCTAAAAATTTGGTTTGAATAGGTGAGCCCGTTCTTGAGTTATAAAATAACAATGAAAAGTGGCATTGATTTTTATATATTATACTAGATGTCGCGCGGTGCGCGAGGCCGCAAGCGGCCACGCGTGTCTCTGTGGGGTCGTATTTTGACAGAAAAATAAAGTCTTATTTTGGGCGCCCATCTTGTTTCAGCCATTTTTGATAATTTTCTATGTGAATTTTGTCTTTTTTTAGTAAAAGTCGAAAAATAATAAAATTTTGAAAAATATTACTTTTCATGGTAACACTGTTCACTGAGACCTACAATCGCTGCATACAACCCAACTTGCCAAAGTGTTGCCAAGTTGCCTAAAAATACCGACAAAAAAATATAAAAACCCAATTTTCTCAGTAAAGAGAGAATACCGGAGCGGCCATCTTGTTTTTTCAGTTTTTCGGATTTTTTTAGTAAACTACAGGATATGCCCTACGCAATGACACCAAACACAACCCTGTAGCATATTTGCATCTGGGAGATCAATTCGGGTCTTTTGAGGTCTACCCTAAAAATTCAATCGGCCATAACTTTCAGTGTTGCCAGGTGAAATTCAAAAAACCTACAAAAGGTCATAGGGAGAGATAAAATTTTCCGTTGACTGTCACTTGTTTTTGCAAAATGGTAAAATTTAAAGTTTTGACAATTTTCGTTAAAAGTAAAAAAAATACCCCAAATTTTTGGAAACTTGTTAAACATGGCAACACTCCGTAATAAGACCTCTAACCCCGCCATACAAGCCAACTCGCTCAGGTGTCGCCATCTTGCCGAAAATCGACATTCAAAATCTGGTAAAATTCATCTTTTTCTTTGGGAGCTAATCACAGGGCGGCCATCTTGGATTTTCAGTTTTTTGGATTTTTCTGGTAAACTACAGGATATGCCCTATGCAATGACACTAATCACATCTCTATAGCATATTGGCATCTGGGAGATCAATTCGGGTCTTTTGAGGGCTACCCTAAAAATTCAATCGGCCATAACTTTCAGTGTTACCAGGTGAAAATCAAAAAACCCACAAAAAGTCATTGGGAGAGATAAAATGTACCGTTGACTGTTACTCGTTTTCGCAAAATGGTAAAATTTCGAGTTTTGAATTTTTGCATTAAAAGTAAAAAAATACCCCAAATTTTGGGAAAATTGTTAAACATGGTAACACTCTGTAATGAGACCTCTAACCCCACCATACAAGCCAACTCGCTCAGGTGTCGCCATCTTGCCGAAAATCGACTTTAAAAATCTGGTAAAATTCATCTTTTTCTTTGGGAGCCAATCACAGGGCGGCCATCTTGAATTTTCAGTTTTTCGGATTTTTCTGGTAAACTACGGGATGTGCCTAAAAAGATGACGTGCCATTTGTAACTGTACAATGTCGGCAACCATGCGTCTAATTCGGGTCAAGTGGGGTCTACAATAGCCTAAACTTTGAAACATTACTACGCGGCCGCCATTTTGTTTTTTCAACTTTTTAAATAATATTTGCAAATCATCTAAACAATTCTACAGATGCCAAAAATTTGAACCGAATCGGCTGGAAAACAAAAGAGATACGATAGGCAAGCCTGGCCGCCAATTTTGTTTTTTTGAAAAGTCGGAATTTTCCCGGGGTCACCCCGCCATCTTGAACACTTTTTCCCTACATGACTTGACTCCAAAACGACTTCTTCTGGGAGAACAATTATGTCAATCAGCGAGTCAGTGAGTCAGTGAGTCAGTGGTAGTCGAGCTTTATATTTTATAAATAAATAGATTTTCAGTGCATTATATATATTTTAAATATTTTGATTTTTGTTATTAATGTTCTTGTTTCATTAAGAGCATTCGAACTTAATGCTTGAAAGACTGTATGCGTTTATCTCAATGCCTAACCTGCAAAACAGTTACTTCACACTAAAAATTTTGCAAACAGATGCACAAAGTACTATTTAATTAGACAGAGCAAGTAAAAGTATTGCAGTCGCAGTTTTGAAACATTCTTATAAAAGCTTACTCAAATCGTGGTGGATTCGTAATTAGATTCTTTACAACATTTTAAATCTTTGTAAGTCGTGAGAATGGCTCTAAAATGACCTGTCGTAAGATTATTGTGTTTATCAGGTTCTTAGTTTCATCAAGTGTACTCGCTAAAGCAGAGTAGTCAGATGGGATTTGGGAATGAACATTATATCTGTAATTGTTTTTTGAGTTTCTTTAAAAAGGTTTTTATTTTATGTAACATTTCTTAAGAAGATTGGGAAAAGAGCGCAGAGGTGGTTGGACATTTTGCCCGGATAGGTAAAAGGTAGTGAATATTGGAGGCAAAAGATCGCGCGGTCGTTCTCCAACAAGATGGACCGAATTAAAGACTCATCCAAGTTCTACACGGTTGTGAGAGACGCGTTGGACAGAAACCGGTGGAGACAGATCATCCGCTCCAAATGCGACCCTAATGCTGACCACGATCCTCAGACATGAGGTACCGAGCCCAGAGAGATAGGTAAAAGACGACGAATGAGACAAGTATATAGTACATATACATATAGTATGTACATATAGTACATACATATATAGTACAAGGGTGTTGTAAATAGGCTGGTCGGTAGAGGGTGACCTAGGCGTACTTTCAACGATCCGTACCCTAGTGGTGAAAGAAGGTTTCATTCCCTTAGTTGACGTACAAACGTACGTTTAGTTGAAATACTAACTTTTAACTACGTGTCACTATACTTCTTGAGAGTGTTTGTGACCGGTCTAACCTAAAATTTGGTACTTGTTTCATCTTGCTACGCCACCTAGAAGCTGAGTTACATTTTGTAAATACATACAAAGAGTTTTTTAACTGGGTCGGTACGGGGCTAAGTCGAGGGCAAGAGCTAGTTTTGAAGTCAACTGTCAAAAAAGACATCTTAGAACGAGTAATAGAATCATCTATTGACATTATAATGGACAAACATAGGTACAATTTACTATACATACACTCGTATTTGACGTTAGCATATATCATTGATTAGCGTTTGTCTATTGCTTGCTTAATGAACCTAATTGTTGGGGATTGTCCCAGTTTTATAAGGATTTCTCATTGATTAACTACGAGCAGAATATTAATACACGTTTTTGCATTCACCATATTTTATTTCACGGATCCATAGTCAAACATAGTCTACAGTTCACTCCATTTTACATCCAATGTTGCCAACCATAAAAAACATATTATCGGATACACCACCATTATCCAACACTAATGTAACAAACTAAGGTAATTCGATTGGATGAATATTATTTAGTATTCAAAGATAAATCACATTGAGTATGAGAATAAACCCTGACCTACAACTTTATGAAAATGAAGAAACAAAATTACTAAGTAATCTTGTCAAATTCATTCAATAACCAACCTTAGTTAAGGACAAAAAAGAGAAAATACTGATACTTTTACAACTAACAAAAGAAGTACTAAATCGTAGTAACCTTAACAAAGTTAGAAAAATCCTTCTGTTATTGTTAGATGAGGCTATATTTTCTATTGTTAAAAATTATAATATAATAAAAAAAGTGGGACACAACAGAAACACTCAGTTTTAGTCCCAAACTGGGCAGTCTGTAGTTATTAGGTACTAAACAACTGATAAACATAGTACTTAACTTGTAAACATTAACCATACCTGTTTCGAGGCATGCGAAAATTTAATTATTGACCTCGAAACAGAAGGCAGAATCAGACCTACTGTCAACAGGTCCATCATATTTATTGTCAAATGATAAAGAGTTGTTACAAAACTAATTGATTTGTTATTCAAAAGGTCAGTGATCTAAAGGAATCATTCTGCCTCATGACGTAAAGCAACAAACTCAATGTAAATGATAAGCTCAATTGACCCGCATAACATTTGCAGGTGATTCATAATCATGTTTGACACCATGACTCATTGATGTATGCTATATTATTTATTACAGCTCCGTAGTTTTTATTTTTAATAGTTGACGACCTCGAAGTGACATTGCTATTTTGCGTAATCAACTTTTTAATTTGCACAGGTCATGTAGTGAAGAGTACATGATGTGGAAAAGATTGTATGGATCCGAAACGCAGCCCTGCAAGCCTTAACACCTAAGTTTCATTGCGGAATATCAAATTTGACGCCGCTTAACTTATCAATGATTTCCCCTCAATGCTGAGGATCGCGACCACGCTCGATCAGCCTCCATTTATAATAATATAATATAATAATAATAAATGTGGGACACAATTCACACACCGGTTATATTTTAGTCCCAAACTAGGCAGGGCCTGTACTATGATGGGTACTAAACAACAGATAAACATACTTAAATAAGTAGTGAACGACCAGTCACGAAGCCAACAGACATGTTCATGCACACAAATGTTGGCCCCGAGCGGGGATCGAACCCGCGACCTTCGACTCAGAAGGCAGGGTCACCAAATTTGTTGGACGGGCCCGTTTTCTCAGTTGGCGCCAAAAGGCCCGTCCAACAAATTTGGTGCTGTCATCTACGGAATGAACCGCCTGCTGTAGACTGACACCCACCGACCAGTTCGCTGCGTCAGACCATCGTGTCGGAGCTCTTTCTGACGTATCTGCCTTTCAGACATGATAGATGATAGACAATCATAAAAGAAAAATAACTATTGATCTCATTATCTGTGTACGGACGTCGCCATTTTGGATCCCAATTCAAATCGCAATCGTGAAATTGAAGGTTAAATGGTACCCAAGTGCCCTTTGACGCTGGGCTCAGCATTTCAAACCCAAATGATTGAAGTGGGCTAAAAATCTAACAAGTTGAAGTAAGAATGGGCAGGTCACTGGCCAGTTGTATCGTCTGCAGTCTGACAGTCCAAATCACATACTTACTTGGTCTCAAGTCGGAAAATCTCTTGTCACAACGTCGTGTGTGTTAGTCGTAGCCATCCGCGCGGTCCTGTCGTCAATCAACGCGTGAAGTCATTCGCCTTGGGTCAATGTACTACTCGTAATAATACAAAATAAAAATACAGTTTACATTGGATCTGAACACGGCCTAAATTACAGTTTAAATTACACCTGTTCACAGTTGATAACTTCTGCACGTTCGATCAACAAAGCCGTCCGTTATCTATTTGGGGCAACCGTTCAATGTCGGGTTTTACCCAACCCATTACAAGATCTATTATTGTATACAATCATGTTAGCTCGGAAGCACAGTTCATGTATAAGCTACAGCAGAAGGGTAACTCCGTATAAACGTCCGAAACGACGCACCCACACAGACACCCGCCGGAACAAGGGGGGCTATTAACGTCTTCCGATTTACGATTCTCGTAAGTGTCGATTTTTGTGGGGTATCACTTTTACTATGTTGCTCGTCACTTTTTGACACAGATTGGTCATGGACAAAATATCATAAATCGGAACACAGTGATAGACCACCAGGTTTTATAAGAGAGTTTCGCTTTGCAGACTTTAAGGGTGCCGGGTTGAGACTTGATTATGTTTTAGCGCTGCGGAGCGTCTCGCTCGTATGAGATCTTTTGAAAAATGAGCGGTAAAATTTTGTAACAAAGCATTCTGTACGTCTCGCAAAAACTAAAGTATTTCTCGACCAATAAAATTAATGATAACAAATTTTTAAGTCAATATTATTTTATTAAGTATATTTTTTTAAACTAGTTTATTTCATTTGATTGTTTTAGCATCCTAGAACCCAAAATTAAAAGTACATCTATCCACCTTCGGAGCGTAGGTAATTATATCCGAAAAAAGGCGAAGTTGCCGTACTGCTTTTGCTTATACATATATTTATTGTGAGGAAGGTGTGTTCGGATTCGGACGGCTTAAGATAAGTATAATAGTCATGTTAGTAGTACACATTCCAAACATTTTATAACACAAAACAGTAACTTCAGGCAATGATATTTTATATGTAGACATGTTATACTCTACGATAAATTGCAAAACATACTATAAAATGAATATCCTAACGACTAATCGGGTTTTATATACATACATACAATAATCTCATGCCTATTTCCCATTGGGGTAGGCAGAGACAACAGACTGCCATTTGCTACGAACCTGGCAGATCTCTTTTGCTTCATCTATATCCAAGAAACGAGTCATCTATGCTCTTCGGTATCGAGTTCTCTTTATCTGGCCTTTCTTCAATAGGTCATCCTTTACCGACTTGCCCATTCTTATTCGACAACACCCTTGCATATTTGTCTCGCTAAGCAACTTTCATTCATCCGCTCATTATGATTAAAACACCTCAGCATCCCTTTTTCAATCCTAGTCGCTATCATCTCTTAAGCCCCAACGCTCTCGAATCAAACTATTCTTCATTCCATCCATCAATCTTACTCCACTAATGCTTCTTAACGAGCGCATTTTCACTGCATTAATTCGACTTTAATGCTTCTTCTGCCCTACCCAACACTCACTGCCATACATCAACGTGGGCATAACACTCAGTCGTGTACATAGGTAATACCCAGATATCACCATTGTATTTTTCGGAGAAAGCACCTACCTACGCACTTTTTCTTCTTTCGCATGCTACAAAAATGCCTTACGCATGCCTGGTGGTAGCGGGGATGAAAACCAGGTTATGTCAGGCTTGCACTGACTAAAAACCCCCATGCTGTTCCTCCTCTTGCCCTAAGTCGGGGCAAAGGGAAACAGTTTCTTCCGTGGCTCGGCCGACTATGCTCTCCCCCCATCGGGGCAAGCTTGCTACCTCTCCTATTCCTAACCTAACTATCTCCTACTCTTGACAGGTTGTGAGCCTATCGCCGAATCGGGATGCGTCAGAACCAAATCTATTACTTGCTGATTTTGCAGATGTTAATACTCACTGTCGAGACAGCGATAATAAATGACGTAAATTTAAAGGTATTAAGTGTAGCCAAGTGTCAGAGACAATCATTACATGATAGTAAATTTAAGTGTGCATTTCAAACAGTATCGAGAAATAGGTCTTTATTTTGGCTATTCCTGCTTTAATAGGTTAAGAAAAAAAGTTCCCGGTAAGAGGTTCGTGCGCGACTAAAGCAAGTCGGGTAAATATCTGTAATTTATATGTGTAGTCATAAATTGAGCAATGCAATATCTACAATCAGTTTTCAATAGAATATCAATGACTTCAACATATTATTTTCAAATAGACGATAAGAGGTTTATTTATTGGGACAGCGCCCGTCGCGGTCATTAGTCAGTTCTTGCATTTGCAACTATATTGATAAAGCAATGAGATAGTTTTTCTTTTTTCGACAGTAGAGACAAGAGAGTTATAGCTTTTAACAATTCCGCATAGTAAGTTCTTACTTATTGTGGTACTACAAACTATGGTACTCAAAAAGTGTTTTATAATAGTATATTATGATACAAGTGTGCTAAGTTGACCATTATATACAAGGCGATATTGTGTGCGCACGAGCGAAAGCGAGTGCGCCATAAGAAAGCCGCGTATATTATGGTCACAGGCACACGTGTTTCATACGACGTTTTTCAACACATTTGCTCAAAACGACGTTTTTCAACACACTTGCTCAAAACGACGTTTTTCTGAGAAAGAATGAGCGTTCTTGCCGGTTTTCCATTTTAAAATTTTTTCATAGGCCGCTAAATACATTTCACTCGATTTTGATGGCAAAAGACTATCGCACGCGTTTTTTTCCTCGTTACGTATGTCCGGCGGAGTTAATAATAGGTTTTCTTCATTTTTTTCACTTGAAGTAGACATTTTCGTTAATATTAAACTTTACAATTAGTCCAAACTTCGTCACAGCCGACAATTATTTACGAAAAATGGCGCGTTGTTTTTTTTTTTCTTGCCGCGATACCGATGCGCGCGCAAGGCTAATAGGCCATTTACACAAGACAATGGAATGGATTGTCCTCAAGTTTTTTTTGTATGCAGTCTTAGTGGATTGTCTTAATGGATTGCCCTAGTGTAAATGGCTCTTAAGGTGCGAACTCGATCTCGATCGGCCACCAGCCAAGATTAAAAATATAATTAAATTTAAATGTAATGTTTAAAACAGAAATTACAGAAAAAATTAAATGAATTTAAGTTATTTTTAATAATAAAGCTGGATTTACCATTTACTGTTATTTTTCGCATAAATACTGTTTGTTGCTAAAATAAAAAGTTATAACCCGACTAAATTATATCGCTTTTCTTCTTCTTCTTACTTACGACTTGGTACTAGGGTACAAATGTAAATTGGTCGGGTTAATAAACTAAAGGCACTCGTTCAATAATATACTGAAAAAGCACGCGTGTTTAATATCTAGGATTATGAGGGAAAAATCGGTGGAATAAAAATGTCGTTTTGAGCAAGTGTGTTGAAAAATAGTTATTAAATTAGTTAGTTATATTAATTAGATAGTTCCTAATTAATGAAGCCATATAAAAACAAAGCGTAAATATATTAATTAATTTCTATAGGTACGATCATATTCATAAGAAATACATCGGAAAATTTTAATAAACCTAAACAATATTTTTAATTTACTTAGAAAAGTTATCAGTTTCAAGATATTTCATAATTTTTTAAATTCAATAGAAACGGACTAGTTTATAGATCGCTCTCGAATTTCTCTACATCTAAACTTCTACACTATAATCTACACTATCTCCATCTACATCTACACTAATATTTAAAAGAGGAAATGTTTTTAATTTTGTATTCTTGTATGTTTGTAACGAATAAACTCAAAAACTACTAGACCGATTTTAAACATTATTTCACCAATGGAAAGCTACAATATCCTTGAGTAATATAGGCTACATTTTATTCCCTTATACCCACGGGAACGGGAACTACGCGGATGAAACATGTGGTATATTTTGTCAAATAAACGACAAATTAACATAATTAAAAAGGGACAGGGACATTATCACTGACGAAAAGTAGTTGTTTCCAGGAACTGTATTAGAACAATATCTCTGTCAACACCCTCGGAGTAATGTGATTTTTATTTTTTGTGAAAAGAAGTGCTCATTTGTCACAACCATAACAATAATAAATTGTGGGACACACTCCACACACGGTTATTTAGTCCAAAACTAGGCAATGCCCCTAAAGAAGAAGTGAAAGAAATAAGACAATGTTTACAGTACAATATATATTTCTTTATCATTTAGTTTTTCTTAAATATATTATTAATACTACAGACTAGGTCGAACACTTAAACCTAGTTAGCTGCCGTCACATTCGAGTCCTGATCTGATAAATAATTCCTATATGCATATATGTTAATATGTATATCTATGTAAATGCGTATTTTCTTAACAATCCCAGCTTCGGATGTTTTGCAAATTTCAGTCAGCAAATTATTTGCAGCGAAATTATTAATTCTGTACCTAATCTATGGTAAGTGGAAAATGGTGCAACGGGTATCAAGATTAAATATATGATTTACTAATAATAATCACTTAAAGTTTTATAATGTAATGGATACCTATAGTGCCAAAACTTCTTCCAAACCATAGGAAGTCAGATCATAATCTATTCTTACACTAGGGTCAGTATTTTTTTATTTTTGATATTAAATCATTACCATTCAATAGTAATGATGACCATTGACAGTAGTGACAACTAAAAAAAAACAAAAAAGTACAAAATTGCATCTCGTTCTAACGCTACAAAATTCAGCAACAGTAGGTAGATAAAACAAAGTTAAGTGTATGGTTTGGACGAAATTTCAACACAGTTTCTATGACTCTGTTCATATTCTTACTAATCTCTGTACTTTGGACTGTTTGTCACTAAAACTAACAATGCAAATGTACAAGTATTATTGTATAACAATAATAGTGAATAATAAGCTGCTTCTTATCTTTCTGCCCCAGCGGAGTTTTTTTTTTACTTTGATTTACTCAGAATTGTAAAACTTTGAGAGTTCTATCTAGAATCATAGTTTTTAGTTGCACTATATAAATATACCTGATGTAACGAATAGGTACTTACTGCTACACAACGACTGGCCATGACTATTACCATTTACATACCATGATATAGAATCCAAAACACGAGGGCGTAATGAGTAAAATCTCTGCTTTACCATTGTCTAATAAACAATTGTAAAACTCATTGTTTGTACCACTGTAGTTTTTTGGCAAATGGTTTGGACACAAACTACCTACTAAAGGGTGTAACAAAGTTTATATAAGAATAGTTTGGATATTCCGGATCAAAATAGTTACATTGTACATTATTAAGTTATTTATCCCGATTGCAGTATCCAATATTATTTCAATACATTTATAATTAAAGTGTCACTGTATTATAAAAGAAATAATGCAACTGTCTTTCCGGCAGTAAAAGCGTGTTATCTTGACATGTTTCCTCCTTAATTCCAATAGAGGAGCAGTTTTTTGTAGTCCTACACAAACAGTTGCTGGTTCTAGATTGACTTAAATTAGATCAAGGCAGCAGGCCAGGTAGATAGATAGTTTAGATAATATAGGTGGGTGACATTCTCAGAATACTCTCAGACAACTTAGAATACTCTACAGAATCTTTAAAATTTTATGCAAACAATCAAATTATATCATTATTTTCATTGTTAAATAAAAAGCAATGGAATTTTTCGATACGATAAGATCATATTGAAAATTATATGACCCTCCAACGGTGGCCTCAATCTTGTGCCAGTGCTACTGCACAGATGTGGAATGAATGATCATTATAATGGATCAATCGCTGTTTCAATTTGTATTGCGTTTTGTTATTTGCATTTTCATTTATCAATTTTAAAATCTACATTGTAAAGAGAATTAGAAACATAAATAAGACTGTAAATTATTTTACGAATACATTTAGAGTAAAAATAGATATAGCTATCTCAAATAATATATTTAAGGGGCCTTATAAAAATGTGTCCTCGGTAAAACTACGACGTGTTTTCAAAAGGAACTTCTAGTCCAACGCGTTGGAGATTTCAACATAATATTATTATGTTAAACCTTGACATCTAAACAGAACACGATTTTAAAACATTTGTTTGATTTGGCTATTTGGGTGTGACTAACATAAAAATACATATCAAGTATATTGGATACATTCAACCAAATCAGACAAATATTTTACAAACTTAAACAATGTTACAGTAGGCCTACCGTAAACATTTAGTTACTAAACATAAGTGGGTTTCTTTCACTTAAATTAGTAGTAAAGCTTGCTTACTGTAGACCTACAGCTTCAAAGATACAGCCAAGGAAATACTGAAAGAATGTAATTAACATACTTAAGCTCAGTTGACAGGAGCATAAGCTCTGCTATAAGCCTCGATGATGGAGCGAAGTCTACCCTTTTCGCAGCCCCGGCCGCCGTTATAAGTGATTCCACAACCGACGTTGATGAAACACTGTTGCTGTTGCTGACTAGTACCACTGCAGCAAGATAGAGAGAAGACATCACACATACTGGGCAGAGCCGGTGCTCCGAAGCTAGGAGCGTCTGTCACTAAGTTATCCTGAGAAAAAAAAAATATATTAAAAAGATTGATAATAATAGAACACATAATATTAAAAAAGTTTTTGAGGAACATTCTAATCCTAGAAAAACTGGCAAATTTTTGTACTAATTGAACAGAATGGATGATTTATAAGAGTACCTACTTAGTTTTTAATGAAACTTTAATAAAGGTCAAGGCAGTTACAAACAAAAGCCATTAGGCTGAAGACGGACAAACTAATGAACCGAAAACAAGAGATAAATATACATTTGGAGTAACTTGACATTGAATTTAAATGAGCCCATACAAATAAGTACAAGAAGACAACTTTAAACAGGGTTTTCACGTTTTTCTTATCCGCGTGGACAGTGGACACCGATTAAAATGTTGTTCAGGAGTACATATTGGAATTTATATCCCAGCCAGATTGATTAGTATGATTTAACGTTGACATTGAATACAAATCAATGGTCTTTCCATGTCTTTGTTGATACGACATAAATATTTATAGTGAAGGACCTATTCGGCATATTCTTTGTAGGCGACTAGAATGACAAAAGTATAATAATATTTACATATAAACACCAAATAAAGACTCGTTTGCCAACAAATAAAATAAGGAAAGAATTTTAAATTAACTTCCGTTAAATTCCTTTGCCACCTACTTATTCTTCCATAAAGGTATCTTCAAAAGTGGAGATATTATTATGATCAGAATGTATGCACAACTACTAAGCAAGTAGTTCCACAAAGTCTTAAATATTTTGTATTACCATATTCGTTTCTCACACGAATTCTTTTGCCAGTTCCAAAGAAGTGCAAAAAAGGAGAAAAGACAAATGCTCCTGGCAATCTCACTGTAAACTGTTGACGATGCGTCTTCTCAATTTCGTCATTTACTACACATGATTAAATAGATCTATGCTAAGTATCGTCAATTTGTTAATTACCTGGTTTAAGCCAGCTTGACTGCTACCGTGGTCAACTTGAGCTGGAGGTCTTTTAGGCGATTGTATAGGTTTAATTGGCACGAAGGAAATAGGTCTTGAGCCGTCTCCATCATCCTCATTAATTTTGTCTTCACTAGAATCCATGAGTCCCCAAATCCTATTTGTGTCGTCCACGCCTCCTGAGAATCTGTTATCTAGTTGAGTGGTCTCAGTTGGCTTAACATCTGGCTTGTTTTGGTCTCCAGGCTTACAGCTGCAGTATTGGGGGATCGGATAAGGGACTCCGTAGGGAATGTAAATAGGCTGAGGGAACGAAGGTGGGGGTTGAGGGCGTCTTACGTATGATGCAATATCGTCCAACAGTCTCAGTATTTGAGGGAGATACTCTTGGTTTTGGTCATAGTTTCTTCGGTTGTCAGGTTCGTAAGGGTTCGATGGTCGAGGGTAGTCGTATCCGTAGCTGGTTTGCCAGCTCCTCCTACGGTGTCGTTGCTGGCTAGTCCCGTGATCTCTTGCCCTCTTTACTAAGGTCTCTGAAGGTTCATCTCTGTCATCCGCGTCTGAATCGCTTCGTTCATAATTTCTTGCGTCAGCCACGACCAAAGAGATCAAAATAGCAAAGAATACTGTGTATTTATTCATCTGTAACAAAAATAGTTTATATTAATATAACTAAATATATATTCAGATGTCTCAAATCTCGAAAATCGTTATTCTAAAGCTTGCTTAATCGTAACTCAGTCATAATATAAATTACGCGAATTTAATTGCTAGTCACATTTAAAACCTGTTAGAAGGGCAGAATTTGGACACGTCAATGATATTTAAATCTAATAAATAATTTAGTGTCGATAAACATATTGTCGTTTATTTTTTAATGTCACTACTAAACCGGTTGTAAAAGACGTGTTTTCCTCTCAATTAGGTAATAGTACTTACCATTTTATGTTAACATAAATTAAGTACGCGTTACTAGAACCATTAGACAATTTCACGCAAGAGCTAATGAATGGTTAATTAAATTAACTAATAGCTTCATTGCACTTAAGTTCTCTGCACAAATTATAAATTTTGCAAACGAAAATCCCGGGTCTTTTTCATGCTTTTTCATTTCATATCTGTTTTATTTCATAATCCTGACATTTTAGTTTCGTTTTTATTAAACAATTGGTTACTCAGTTCAGGGTAAACAAGCAAATCGTTTCACATTTATATTCATCGATAAATTAATGATTTACATAATATAAATGTAGTTTTATAAACTTGAATCATAAACTATAGAATATCAAAAGAAACCTTATTCTTAATTTAAAAGCAACAATGGCACCTTTTTTTGTATTCTTCACCAATGAACTAAATTCCACCAATTTAAAATAAGTACGCACCTTGAAGCGTGTTCCGAATACGAATGTTCTAAATAGCACTACAGAAATAGATGAACGGTAACGTCACCAATCACAAATAATCCACAAACAAGTTTCACGTTAACTGTGTTAATTATGTTATCATTATCACTCGTGACGTGTATCCTGGGCGAGGTGTGACGGTCGACTGAGCCAGCACGCGACCGTGGCAATGAATGCGCGGGAGCACACCAGACTGGCAATTTATATTTTAACGTAGGGTGTGTACATATGCGCCTCATGCGTACGCGGTGCAGGGATAACAGTGTTGCGGTATTACCGTTGTCGCAAATAGGGCATTTTCTGTTGTGTTTTTTGTCGTAGAAACTGGTACTTTATTCGTATTTAGGACCGTATTACGTATTCCGGACCTACAGTAGCAGTTATCTTGCTATTGAAGTTGACATTTTCTGTTCTTTAAACATAAGTTTACAAAGCTCAAATATCTTCTAAAAATGTATTTTTATAACCTTCACATCAACCCTTGCTTATTATTGTAATCTTCACACGACCTTTAATCAATATCTTCATTGACAGTATTTCAAAAATATAATACATAAACATCATAATTTATTTATTAAAAAAATCTGCAATACATACAATAGTACCTAGTAATGTTGTTTGATTGTAGATCAACCTTTATTTTTCTCCAACATGCTTCATGAGTCATTGGCACCGGTCGTTTATGGAAGTAGGTACCTTAATTTTAGATGCGGAGCAACTATTTTTCACTAAGCGTTATGGTTTTTGGTTTTGTACTGTAGTCACTAATTAACATAACAATACCTCACAACTTTTAAGGAAATGAATAAAAGACGCTTGATGAGACATTCTTAGTCAGCTAATGACTTGAAGAATATATCTACTACGAGAATTCTAGACATAACGTCAGAAATGTTGATCGAGAAAGCAAGATGAAAGGAAAAAGAGAGAGTGCAAATTATGATCGATCAGCTTTCATTCGTTGTGGAAGGCAAATTCCCTGAATGTCCAAAAAATTTTAATAAATAAAGATGTTGAAATAAATCTCCTACTTTTCATCCTTTCTAATTGGACGAATACATGGCCGATGATGATGATAATAAAAACAACATTTTGCTCTCTTATGAAGGAATTAACTGAATTATATGATGAGGCTGATGATTATAGCAAATCTGAACAAATTCGCTTAATGGGAGTAATTTCAAAAACGCGAAAAAGTTATTGAGGTTCAGACAATCTAGCCTTTGAGGACGTTGCACTTTTGCAAAGAAGAGCTACAAAGCAAAAACCACAAAGGCACTGAACTGTAGTATCATTTGTATTCTATGCTGCAAAAAACTGATATCTGAAGAAGATAAGATTTCCATGCGGAAAAAATACGGTACACATTATTTGGCATGACACGTAGATTTCGTAGAACCACTTCCTACATGTATAAGTAGGCTTGGCTTTACGAAGTTAGGTACGACATCTATTCGTCATATGGGAAATTCTAGTGATGTTACACATTGATTGTTCCGATGCACAGCGCTCAAGGAAATTAATATTAATGAATATTATTTTCCCCGATTAAAATGCTTGGTAATGCTTTAACGCATATCGTAGTATGACAGTCAAGAGTCTTGTGATGACTTCAACAGTCATAGTATTAACCCTCGTAAGAAAATCGTCTTCAACTTTGAGTGTTGCTGTGGGCAGGAGCTTTAAGTTATTTATGTACTTATCTAAGATCAGCAGTTGTTGATAAAAGTCATACAAAAGATAATATCAAAGAACTTTCAAGTACATTGAGTGTATTAAAATACTTGAAATCGATGATATAAACCTGAAACAGCTGTAACGATGTCTTGAAACTCATAAGGTCCTCTCCTGGTGGTAATTTCCTATATTGTGCCACTACATACAAAAAATACATTACGGAAATAAATTTAAGACAACCGGATGTTGTTAGAATCGAGCCAACATAGAATATTGAGGCTTCAAATTTCTAGGACCTGTTGCCGATCAAATATTTTCTCAAAATACTTTATTCAATTGCATCTCCAAGCAATCTCGAAGCGTTCAGTGTTTGGCGGCTATTTCTAGATCCACTTCAAAGTATGAGAATACTTCTTGAAACAAAAAATTGTGTTTCGATATTTATTTTTGGTTGTGACCTTCTACCCTTCCAACATGTTTTAATAATATGGTTTGCTTTAACGCAATTCCGTTATAATAAAGCCGATTATATTATTTTATTCTGGCCCAACCGTTCAGTTATTTTATATTATACTCTTATACCCTCACGGTATTATATTGACAGGAGTATAATATAAATTAGCCTTAGCTTTAGCCCCGGGGGAGCTGACAAATTAACTTCTGTAAGTTTCTACTTTTCAAAAGTTTATTTTACGGACCTCACAAGAAACCTCATTCATACTAGGAATAGGACCTAATATATGCAATGCAACATGCAATGCTAACACTAAAACCTTCCTCTTGAATCACTCTATTTATTAAAAAAAACCGCATCTAAATCCGTTGCGTAGTTTTAAAGATTTAAGCATACAAAGGGATATAGGGACATAGGGATATAGGGACAGAGAAAGCAACTTTGTTTTATACTATGTAGTGATTCATGTTATGTGCCTATTTCAATATCAGCAAAAAGATAGTAAAAGAAAAACAATACAGCTCACACACTGTAGGAAAATTGTATATCCGCAAGCGGATCGTGAAATTCGGAGGATGGCATATTGTGTAATACATCTTTTTCCTTACTATTTAATAACTGTATAAAACAGAATTACAAGACACTGTGAAATGAGGAACCAATACATCTGGGGTACATATCAGAAATAACTATTATAGTTTGCAATAACAAATAAATATTATAATAAAATATAGAAAGTATTGAAATGCAAGATGAATAAGTTAATAACAGAATGCGCTTCGTTAGTACTAAGACAACTTGACAAGTCAATAACATCGTTGATTATACTCGTATCATTATCATTCCGTTGAATTGACAGACAACGGACGTTCACGGACGATCGCAAAACCGCAAAATTAAATTAATATTACATCACATTTAGCATTTGCAAAAAGACATTGTGGTATTTTATTAAGTGCTTCTAGTTTAACGTCTATTCAAAAAAAACCTCATGTTATGTTAATCGTTATAATTAAATTCATCTAAAGAAACCTGTTTAAGTTTTATAAAAAATCCAAACAGTAACGTTTAGAACCGGTACAAAATCTGTTGTAGCACACACTTGACAATCTATTTAAAAAACAGAAAGATCATTACTTAAGAACGCCTCGACAGTTTTTTTTTTTTTGTATTCTAAATATTTTGTATCAAAGATTTTTTTTAATCCACAGGAAAATAATTATTTCACCCTTGCCAAGTCGGGGCGGATCGCTTGTTTCATATAAATGCTTCAATGGTACACATATTACAAAAGTCCTAACCAAGTCTTGGGTCAACTTGGAAGACATAACCTTGTTATATTAGATCATTCAATTTTGCAAAATGATAACTTCACCCTGACACAACAGATTAAAAAGACGCGTCGCCACAGGGCTTTCTGCGAGTTTAGCTGCCTTGAAACAAAAATAATCTGCCTCATGTTATCTCTAGTTCTCACAGAGTAACGAAACCGACAAATTTTATTATAAACTGGCTTCAAATTAAGGTTTCTGAAGCAGGTGATGCAGCTAATTTTCAGGGTTGGCATAATACCTACCTATAGTATATTACACACCTAGGGAAGTAAAATAAGAAATGTCTCAGATCACATTTAAACATGTGATCTAAGGCTTTCATAATTACTTCCGGAGGTTTGTATAATACTAATAATAATAATAACCGTTATTTATCTTCTCCACATATACTTATTCCAAAGATAACAGTATTTTAGGGTTCTATACAATGGTTCGTACACGTGGAGACTGGCACCTGTATACTTTTTTTCTGCTCGACGGAGGCGTAAAGCGGCAACGTCGGTTAGCGCAGCGGGCCTAAAGTTGACGCTTTCCGCCCGGAGAGATGAAAACAATATTTTTCGTAACTAACGTTACAAACTTAGTGGTTATTGAGTTTATTGCTCATTTGAAGTGCGGTTTACTCGTCTCCGAAAACCTTTAAAATGACTCCTCAACTTTTATTAGTTTCTCTAACAGTTTTGTCGCAAGGAATTTCCTTAATAATGTAGTAAACAGTGACATGCCAGACTGCAAGGCACCAGATGGAAGTTGTGGTCAAATAACGTCAGCAATAAGCTCACAATTATCCCAATGAGTAACCAATTAATTGCTTGATTGTTTTTTTTCTCGTAACCAATAATTGTTTATCATTGATGAAGCGTTTTATCATGTTTTGCAATTCTTTTGTACGCATCTGCAAATTTGTAAGGTAAGTAATATTAGATTCAAGTATGTAGTAAGACACTACCACTTGCTAGTCCGCCAAGCTATATCGGTATTGTGTAAAAGATGGATCGAAAATGCTTTGACCGATCCTACGTGAAAAAATTTAAGTACTTAAGTAAAAAAAACTCTTTATTGTACACCAATAAAAATATGAATTAAGTGACACAATGATTTTTTTTTACTCGTGGACTCGCGCACGAAGGGTTCCGTACCATTATCTATAAAAACAAGCAAAAAAATCACGTTTGTTTTATGGGAGCCCCCTTAAATATGTATTTTATTCTGTTTTTTAGTATTTGTTGTTATAACGGCAACAGAAATACCTACATCATCGGTACGGAGCCCTCAAAAACTACAATGGGTGTTCTTATCGCTTTCAGCGATTTCTTCCAGACAACCTTAGGATGGATGTAACTGAGATAAAAATGATGAGGCTTTATGTTCAGCTACCTGTGGCTGAAATATATATCCCTGTTGGTAGTGAGCTGTGTTTGTTGTTATAACGGCAACAGAAATACCTACATCATCGGTACGGAGCCCTCAAAAACTACAATGGGTGTTCTTATCGCTTTCAGCGATTTCTTCCAGACAACCTTAGGATGGATGTAACTGAGATAAACATGATGAGGCTTTATGTTCAGCTACCTGTGGCTGAAATATATATCCCTGTTGGTAGTGAGCTGTGTTTGTTGTTATAACGGCAACAGAAATACCTACATCATCGGTACGGAGCCCTCAAAAACTACAATGGGTGTTCTTATCGCTTTCAGCGATTTCTTCCAGACAACCTTAGGATGGATGTAACTGAGATAAAAATGATGAGGCTTTATGTTCAGCTACCTGTGGCTGAAATATATATCCCTGTTGGTAGTGAGCTGTGTTATACCGTCTGTAATCTACGTCTACCGGGTAGGCAGAGGTATTCCATTACTGGATATACCCACTTTTCACGAGATATATTGGACCCCTAAACGTGATAGGTGGTGAGCCCATCGCCGGACCGGGTCTATTTACACATGTCTTAGAATTAATTCTGAGACCTGCGGGTTTCCTCACGATGTTTTCCTTCACCGTCAAGCTAGTGATAAATATGTATACGTAAGTTTTTGAAAAAGTCATTGGTACATGCCAGGATTCGAACCCGAGCCGGCTTTCAGCCGGCTTTTTAACCGTAAGGCTATCACTGCTCTAATAATAACTTATTTGTATTAACATACGTTTATTAGGGATTTTGCATACGAGCTGTAATAAGGAAGTAAATTATTTACCTACATATAAATTATACAGGTTGCGTCAACACTTACACAACAGGTTCTATACTACATTGTATAAATTATAATTGTCGCAAAATACTTACATAAACAATTATGTTAATCTTTACCTTCACAAAAGCTAACTTGTTTATTTGTCACATCATCATGTATAAACGGAGCTTAGAATTAAAACTTGGCATAAGAACGAGAGCCCAGTTATATTCGGAAATAAAGATAGCTGAAAATGTGTATAAACCTTTTTTTTGCATTATGTACGTTGTCTTAAAAGTATCTTAGAATCTCGTGTCCGCGAAGATATTAAAGGTTAAAAGTCTCAAAAATCCTCTCTTTTCCCATCATAAATGATATTTGTAGCAATTAAGTATGTAGTGAAGTAACCAATCACTACATAGTATAAAACAAAGTCGCTTTCTCTGTTACTATATCCCTATGTCCCTATGTATGCTATAAATCTTTAAAACTACGCAACGGATTTTGATGCGGTTTTTTTTAATAGATAGAGTCATTCAAGAGGAAGGTTTTAGTATTAGCATTGCACGCGTGCAAAGCCGGGGCGGGTCGCTAGTACATAATATAAAAAAAGTTATGAATAAAACTCGTTATATTTTTATGCCCTACAACTTTTGAAATATTGTTTACAGCATAGAAATTGGATTTACCATACTTTTTAAAGGAGGCGAGATACTTACGAAATAACGATTTTAAAACTCTTTGTCCTTCAACGTGCTAAGACGCGGACACGAGATTTCATGAGACTTGTGAGATAACTATTCAAATGCCAAAATAAAGGTATGTACAAATGTTCAGTTTATTATCTTTCATTCGGAGGCTAACCCTTATTTTTAGCTACTGCGCTATCCTAGCCCTGTGGTTTCGGAGAACGGCTAATGAACTTAAATTCCTACGAGATACAATTCAAAGTATACTTAACAATGCGATCACAAAATCCTAGTGGTACTAAAGTTAACAATGAGAAGTATACAGTGTGAGTCTCCATAAAGTGCACATATGAAAATGGGTGAAACGATACACATTTTTATCGACGAAAAACAGGTTAAAAAAAATCTGAGATTTTATTTTTATTTTTTATAAATATTTTTTCTTTTGATTACCTACTGTTGACTTTATGTAAAGAAAACGTTATAACTTTTAAACTAAGACGTATATCGTGATAAAATTAAAACAGTTATGATGTAAAATAACAGAAGATACTAATAAAATAAAATAAATACCCAAAAAACGGTACCCAGAAATAATCAGAAGGAAAAAAATTTTTAAAAAAATCTTTTTTCCGTCGATAAAAATGTGTCTAGTTTCACCCATCTTCATATGTGCACTTTATGAAGACTCACACTGTATAGAAACTGGTTCTAGTAAACCATGAACTGTGAGGTCTGCGTTTGTCATTTCCTGTTTGCGCCTGAGTTGACTTGCCCTAATATTTGATCGTAATTTAAAGTTAAAAAAAGTCAAGTACTTACGTCAGATTGTGACTTCATTTGGTATCAATTGTATGATAGTCATTGTTTGGTAGTCTTATCGTATAAAGAGTCTGATAATCAAGTCTGGATTTTAGACCATAAATTTACCTGTTTATCCGTAAGAAGGCAACAAACAAACAGAGTTACTTTCGCATTTATAATATTAGTAGGGATTGCTGTACAATAAACAGGTTCTAACTGGCTTCAAAAAAGGAGATTTTCAATTGGAACCAGTCGAATTCGAATGGTTTATTGTATATGTATGAGTATGTTACGCGATCATTTCGCCAATTATGAATCGATTTTGATTATTCTTTTTTTGATAGATCATACTTCAGAGGTGCTCCCATTTCGTTCAGTCGAGGGATTTAAAAAAAAATCTAAAAAGTATAAAAATACAACGATATTTTTAGTGCTAAGTATTCGTTGAAGTAGGATTTTTACTCTTTAGAGTTCGGTTTTATTACTCACAAACTTTTCTGGATATATTTTGTGACATAGATTATGACGCTTATCTAGGTTTTGTGAGACATTACTTTATGGCCCAATAAGCAATAATGGTTGTCGTAAATCCCGATAATATTTTAATACTCAGCCAACCTCGGGGACGATCTTAACGATTTTAACGAAGATAAGACAAGATGTTGAGATGAAAAAAGGATACGGAAAATAATAATAACTAGCGGATGCCCAGCGGCGTTGCCCGCGCGGATTCCGTTTATTCCCGTTCCCGTGGGAATTTCAGAAAATCCCTTCATAGTGGTTGCCTACGACATATTTAAGACACCTACATACCATATTTCAAATAGCGGGTGCCCAGCGGCGTTTTCCGCGCGGGGACGTTATTCTTGCTGGTTATTCTCGGTGTACTGCATTTGGAACCAGCAACTCGTCGGTGGAGATGGGCTGCTGTTTACATTTAGCCAATCTTCATGGACGAGTTTAGTGTGCCTTGTTATTAGACTATTGACTGTTCTAAGTGTAAATCTTGTTACCTACAGAATAAATAAATACATTTTCGTTTACACTCAGACACGAAGCCAACAGACATGTTCATGCACACAAACGTTGGCCCCGAAAGGGGATTCGAACCCACGACTCAGAAGGCAGGGTCACTGCCAACTGAGCCAACGGGCGCGTCAATCAATGATTTCCATCCACACTAATAATATAAAGATGAAAGATTTAATATGTTTGTAATTAATAAGCTCCGGAACTATTGGACCGATTTTCAAACTTCTTGTACTTACTTGTGACGAAAGAAAGACGAAATGTCGATATGAGAAGTGAAATGAAAATAACATGATTTGCGATTTCGTAAAGGCTGGGTGAAAGACCAGAAAGCAGCAGGTGCGAACTATGAATATTTATTTCACCCGCGTAGTTCCCGTTCCCATCGGAATACTGGGATAAAATATAGCTATGTGTTATTCTGATGTATACGCTATATAACTGCAAAGTTTCATTAAAATCTGTTCAGTAGTTTTTGCGTGAAAGAGGAACAAACATCCAAACATACAAACTTTCGCGTTTATAGTATTAGTAGGAAGGATAGAATGATTTTTCGCGTGCCAATCATGAATTCCCTTCTCTACTATCTCCCCAACAAAAGTCGTTGCGGCTTGCCACAGGCCGCTTCTAAGCCGTCCTGAGAGTATTCCCTTGTACGATTTCAACTACTTTGTTTCTCATTTTACTTTACAAAGTGCCTCGGTTTTTGAGAGTAAAACAGCTTTTAGGCAGTTTTAGTTGAGATTTGAGGCCGACGTTTGTTTTTATCAAGGCTGTTCTGTTGTTTCTGTTCGGTGAGACTGAGTCGGTTTCAACTGTGAACTGGGGGTCGATTTTTGAATCTCACCAAGTGACTAATTCTCACCGATGTGAGTGATTTCCGAAAGTTCGTATTTTTGAAACTCATCGGTTACTTACATTTGTCATACCTATGATATTGATTTACGAATACCCCTACCCACTCGTAATTGAAATCACCATGCGATGGTTTTTGACAGTTGACGTAGTGCCATCTGCCAAAAGTGCCAAAGTATGTTTTTTGGAAGAATTAGCAGCGGGACTCGATTGTGATATTTTGTGATTGCGACGATTTATTGAAAACAGGGTGTGACTTTCAAAAATACGGCTTTTGGAAAATGGTGACATAAAATTCATCGGTGATAATTTTAGTCACCGGTGATTTTGATATCACCAGTGAGATTCAAAAATCGCACTCCTGTTTATTAATTTATTGGGCATCCAGTTTAACTATATTATTAAGGAAACCCTTTCCAGGATAGTTAACTGTGCTTTTGCGGGAGCTGCTTGGGATCAGGCTACTCTTCCAGTCCGTTCAGAGGGGGAATGCTGCCAACATTGCCCCGATGCGGCGTTTTGGATGAAATTTTTTATTTATAATAGTTTTTAAAAGTGTAATATTTTTTTTTATAAATTTGTAAAATTATTGTAATAAATAAAAGCTTTGTTTAACTATAAAAAATATAACTATTTGAAATTATATTAGGGTATTTCAAAAAAAATCTTAATTTTTTAGCGCAATATTTTTTTTGGTAAGTCGTCGGACTTAAATTGAACGTAAACATTTCAAAAACCGGCACCAACGATTTAATGTGATTTACGAAAAGTTTATGTTTTACGCTAGTCTTAAAAACATACACAACTGAATGCTGAATACACACATGACTGAATTGAAGTGTTGGTTATAGCATATTGGATTTATTAGATATTTATCGCATACATGGTAGGTTATAGACAATGGAGCATTGAATATTCTACTACATCAATCATTGACTCAATGCGATGAAGGATCAAATAAGATTATATCTTCCATGAAGTTTATTAATGAGGACACATAAAGCTTTGTTGTGTATGTTTGTTTGTTCGTCATCTTTGCGTTCCTACATATTAGTAGATATTGAATAAATAAATCAGTGAGGCTCGGGTTCGAATCCTATCATGTACCAATGAGTTTTTCAAAAACTTACGTACATATTTATCACTAGCTCGATGGTGAAGGAAAACATCGTGAGGAAACCCACAGGTCTAAGAATTAATTCTGAGACATTTGTAAATAGACCGCAGGTCCGTCAATGGGCTCACCACCTATCATGTTTAGGGGTCCAATATATCTCGTGAAATCTGGGTATATCCTGTAATGGAATACCTCTGCCTACCCCCTCGGGGATAAAAGGCGTGAGATTTTTTTTTTATTTGAATAAATAAATAATTTGTGGGACACAATTCACACATGATAATTTAGTCCCAAACTGAGCAGAGCCTTAACAAAAGGTACCGTACTAATAAATATTAAACACCCAGACAAGAAGCAAACAGACTCGTTCATGCACACAAATGTTGGGAAGATTCTAGGACTCATTGCATATTGTTGTACAACTAGCTGACCCGAAAAACGTTGTCCTATAGCAGGGTCATTGATGTTTTCTATTCTAATCTAATAATGTTTTGAGCATCTTTCTTAATTTTTATTTCCATATTATGATCCTTCTAAAAAAAATATTTAGCGAAATTGGTTCAGCAGTTCACGCGTGATGCCGCGACCAAGGGAAATAGCAATTCATTTTGATATATAAGATAAAGAGTTGTTACTTACAACTTACTTTCTTGTATAATAACAAAGAATTAAACGTTAAACTCCTCTTTTCGCAAAACCTATTTTACTGACTCATTTCGCATCGTCAGATGAACAGACGGACCGTTATAAAGGGGAATTAATAGGCCAGCCGTAAACCTATGGGGTAGTAATAAAATGATTTACGTCACGACCATAAAGGTATATCTTGGGGATACCCAAGTATTGCTCATTTACTTTCTAGAGTTTCTCGGTAAGTCTGCTTTCGTTTGGCGAGAGTTGGAACATAATTTAAGTTACATTAATATTTTTATAGCAAATTGTGGCTTGTTTCTTTTTCTATATTTGTCAGGCTGTAGTGGGCATGACCTAGCCCTTTTGTATGTGTCCCACAATTGATTTATTATACTAATTTCGTTGCATCTGCCCATATTTTTGGATAATTTTAATAAAAAAAACTAGAATTTCAACTAAATTATAATTAGCACAAATCGGACGAATCATATTGTACAAGCAGCGAATGTAATCGAATTGAGAACTTTTACGAATTGAGCACTACCATTTTTGCCATGATAGCGAGACTCTTTCCCCATTAAATTGGACTGCCAAGTGCTGGCCCGGTGGACGTAACACGATTCCTGGCAAGGCAACGTAAAAGTTAGTAAGGTTATATAATTTTCGCGTAACAGTAAAAGCGCAATTAAACAGACACCCCATTAGTATCATCATCATCATCAACCCGTAACAGCCCACTGCTGAGCTAAGGGCCCTCAAACCGAGGAAGTATGGGCTATAATACCCCACGCGATCCCACCGCGGATTGGGAGATGGTGTTAAGCTAGTGGCCACCTAACAGTCAGAATTTTTGAAGCCACCCAAGGGTATCTGACATGACTTAACGACATTAGTATTTTATTACTATATTATATTATTAGTATATTAATAAAAAAATATGGTGCATTCGTACTTTAGTTTTCTCTAAACAAATTTCTTAAATAAAGAGCAATAATGGTACGGTTTCCATAGGAAGCCCTAAATTCAGTTATGCTAATTAATTTTTCGGAAAAATTAAACACATTAAGAGTAGCTGAAATCAATGGACTAGTTAATAATGAACAAACTAAAATTTCAGAAATTGCTCTTATTCTGTTACATGTTGTATAGGTAGTTAAGTAGTAGGTAGTTCCGGCTCACCTAGCACGGACCCAAAGACCAAGGGTCCAAAAATGCACGTGTGAGACGATGGTATTTCCAATAATGGAATACCTCTGCCGACCCTCTCGGGGATAAGGGCATGACCATATCTATTTGTTAGCTCAGGTGAGACTTAAGTAGGTAGGTAACACACAAGCTGAGATTAAAAAAAGTCTATCATAATATGAATACACTAGGTATTAAAAATAGTTTAACTATAAACTTATAAGCAGTTGTTTGACATTTCCATTCACTTTTAAATGGCTAGCTCACACGCTCAGCTCCTTGAAATTGATGGCCAAAACGTAAACATACAGCTAATCTTAAAAGTTAGAACTAAATGCAAAAACGTGAGATGTAAACAAAACTGTATTTACTCCGACTGTCGGTTAACCTTAGCTCTCGCATCTGATGTTTATTTAGCAAATAACATTGAAAGCATAGACTTCGCATTAAAAACGCATACTTGTGTTAACTAGAAATATACTTTGTATTACAAACACCCAAACAAACTGGTAATATCAATAACTTACAGAATACCAAACGAATTGTCCAGCCCCCCTAGCCAAGATGCATAGCGCTAAAGAACGCAAATAATTTTATAGATTGACATGACGTATGAGATTGATATACCTAAGCACTCGATAACGTTAGCGCTCGTTGGCGAATGCATAAGTCAATCCCATACAAGCTAATCTATAAAATCATTCGCTTCGTTAGCGCTACACATCTTGGCTAGGGAAGCTGACCTGTATAATTTGCTCACAGATTTATATTTCTCTTCAGATTTGTATTTTTGACGTGACAACGTCTTATAATTCGATGGAATCGGCTACATGCACGAAAAAGTATGACGTATGCGGCGTTCCAGTGTAAGCGAGAGCGCGCAACGAGCGACAAAGAGGCTCAATCTATTCCATCAGTATTTACGAAAAAGTATGTATGTAAAGTATGACGTTGTCACGTTCAACTATCGTCAGTAAACCGACTTTACAGACAACCGATTTTTTGTTTTGTATGTTTGTTACGAATAAACTCAAAAAACTAATGGACCGATTTTAAAAATTCTTTCACCATTGGAAAGCTAAAAGATCCCTGAGTAACATAGGCTATGTTTTATTCCCGCATTCCCACGGGAATGGGAACTACGCGGGTGAAAGTGAACTAGAAAAGAACTGATGATCTTCCAAAGGCTAAACAATAGCTAAGCTCTCTCGATCTCACCTTCCAAACAAAAAAACTAAATCAAATTCAGTTCCCCCGTTCGGGAGTATCGATACCACAGACACCCATCTTAAAGCGCTTAAAATTCCCGTCAAGTTTAATGAATTCAGACAGTATATTACCTATTGTCCTCAACTTCTCGTGGAGCAGACGGTTCAAATCACCTATATGACATTGCAGTTCTAACAATGACACAGTCATCGAAACTGACTTTGACAATGGCTTCGTGTCTGTGGATTTATATGTATCAGTTTAGTAACCATAGTGTGGGACTAAATAACCGTGGGTAAATTGTGTGCCACGATGAGTCGCGTCGCCGTAGCAAGTGTCGCAGCAATGTGACTTACATTTTTACAGGAGGTCAGCAGAGGTACCTACTCAATTTCTGGAACTTCTCAGATTTCACCAACGAGATTAATAGTACATTATGATACAAGTGTGCTAAGTTGACCATTATATACAAGGTGATATTGTGTGCGCACGAGCGAAAGCGAGTGCGCCATAAGAAAGCCGCGTATATTATGGTCACAGGCACACGTGTTTCATACGACGTTTTTCAACACATGCACTTGCTCAAAACGACGTTTTTCTGAGAAAGAATGAGCGTTCTTGCCGGTTTTCCATTTTAAATTTTTTTCATAGGCCGCTAAATACATTAAACTCGATTTTGATGGCTAAAGATTATCGCACGCGTTTTTCGCCTCGGTCCGTATGTCCGGCGGAGTTAATAATAGGTTTTTTTCATTTTCTTCTTGGAGTAGACATTTTCGTTAATATTAAACTTCACAATTAATCGAAACTTCGTCACAGCCGACAATTATTTACGAAAAGACGCGTTGTTTTTTTTTCTTGCCGCGATACTGTTTGTTGCTAAAATAAAAAGTTATAACCCGACTAAATTATATCGCTTCTTCTTCTTCTTACTTACGACTTGGTACTAGGGTACAAATATAAATTGGTTGGGTTAATAAACTAAAGGCACTCGTTCAATAATATACTGAAAAAGCACGCGTGTTAAATATCTAGGATTATGAATCAAAAATCGGTGGAATAAAAACGTCGTTTTGAGCAAGTGTGTTGAAATAGTACATTATGATACAAGTGTGCTAAGTTGACCATTATATACAAGGCGATATTGTGTGCGCACGAGCGAAAGCGAGTGCGCCATAAGAAAGCCGCGTATATTATGGTCACAGGCACACGTGTTTCATACGACGTTTTTCAACACACTTGCTTAAAACGACGTTTTTCTGAGAAAGAATGAGCGTTCTTGCCGGTTTTCCATTTTAAAAATTTTTCATACTTACATTCGGCAAAAGACTATCACACGCGTTTTTCGCCTCGTTACGTATGTCCGGGTTAATAATAGGTTTTCTTCATTTTCTTCACTTGAAGTAGACATTTTCGTTAATATTAAACTTTACAATTCCAAACTTCGTCACAGCCGACAAATGGCGCGTTGTTTTTTTTTCTTGCCGCGATACCGATGCGCGCGCAAGGCTAAGGTGCGAACTAGATCGGCCAACAGCCAAGATTAGAAATATAATTAAATTTAAATGTAATGTTTAAAACAGAAATATCATTTTTTTTTTAATGAATTTAAGTTATTTTTTAATAATAAAGCTGGATTTACCATTTACTGTTATTTTTCGCATAAATACTGTTTGTTGCTAAAATAAAAAGTTATAACCCGACTAAATTATATCGCTTCTTCTTCTTCTTACTTACGACTTGGTACTAGGGTACAAATGTAAATTGGTCGGGTTAATAAACTAAAGGCACTCGTTCAATAATATACTGAAAAAGCACGCGTGTTTAATATCTAGGATTATGAGCCAAAAATCGGTGGAATAAAAACGTCGTTTTGAGCAAGTGTGTTGTAAAATATAATAGGGCATAGAGGGGACAAAGCGAGGAAAAGAAGCCAAAATTATTACAAGATGGAAAAAGTATAGTGTGATTCGACCGGGATTCGACTGAAGCTCGAAGGCAGCTCGCGTTCATACTAACTGACATGACGCTTGAGCTTCAAAGTTTTTGTATTTTTTTATTTTCTTTTATTTATTTAAATAAATTTATAATATACAGTGGTGTTACTTAATTCTAACATCTCCAAACTTTTACGTTTGATGTCGAGTATGAAAATATTCCCAATGCCCCTTCTATGCCCTATTACCTATATTTTATCTCTTTGGATGTCATAGTTTTATTTTTTGGACCCCTAAACGTGACTGGTGTGCCCATTGGCGGATTGGGTGCTGGTGCTGTTACACCAGTCTCTGAACCAATTCCGAGGCGCGCGGGATTCCTGACTATGTTTTCTTTGACCATCAAACTAGGTGGTGAAAAAGATGGGGTTGTCTCCACGGATCATGGTATCAGATTGCATCTGCTCTAATTCCTATAAGTATAAGGTAGTTAAATAGTTCCAATTTTCTATGTGATTTCCGTTTGCTGTCCTTAAAGAAGTCCGTTTTATCGAGTTTCCATAATAAATGCCATATCTAAGACTAATATTGCGTAGAAATAACTTTTTCCGCTTGAGTATTTTACTTCTATTAACATTTGTGACATGCCATTTGTTCCACTAAGTATATCGATGTTAAATGTGGTGAAGAATTGGAATTTAAGGGCACAAATGTCATGGCAAAATTATCTGTTTAGGTCAATGAATAGAACCAATATTCTGCGCTTCATTGGAGGTATTATTTTTCAACTGTCTTACAAATCGTAGAAAAATAATGTAGTAGATAAAAAGAACACATCTTTTTCCCCGAGAGGGTAGGCAGAGGTATTCCATTTCTGGAAATACCCACTTTTCACGAGAATATCCGACCCCGAAACGTTATAGGTGGTGAGCCCATCGCCGGATCAGGTCTGTAACACATGCCTCAGAATTAATTCTAAACCTTTGGGTCAAAAAATTAAAATATTTTTTTTAACTTTATCAAAGCTCAGTATTTAAGCCATGTCATGCCTTTGGCAGCTCACTTCTGGCAGCTAAGTGGTATAGCGTAGAACATACTTCCTCAATCATTACTGAGCTGTTACACATTGACAAAAGAAGCAGTTACATAGGGTAAAATCTAGATTACTCATTCAAAACTTATACAGTGACGTACTTATACAAATGAGTCACTGAAAAGATCATCTCAAGATATACCTTCTAAGTAAGGGGTAAATGATTCATTGAACAAATACAAAACCTAAGATACGAGTTTGACCTGCATCTTATTAATGTGACCTCTTCGTCACGACTATTGAGTTCCATTACCTCAATGACATCACATGAATAGATAATGTGCCTATACTAGCTTTAATCTCGGCCATGTTTATGTTACTAATAAAATAAAATTACAGCAATTTTAACTGGAACACCTTATTTTTGCATTAATAAAAAATCATCCAGTATTTATATTATGAGCGCCGTGTCCAAAATTTTATACACGCTTATCTCGTGAATATGCCTAAAATACAGTCAAGAGCACATAGAGCTTGACTCATTGGACTTTGTAACGTTCTTATTACAATCGCTTTAGAGGTCAGACTCGCACTAAAAGTGTAAAGCTTCATGTGCTCTTGACTGTACTCTCACGAGAAAAAGCGAAACCAAAGTGTAAACAAAATGTTGTCACGCAAGGGCTACCGACAATGGATTCCCGAAAAATGGAGAAAATGCAAATGAGATTACTCTTGCGCCGGCTTTATGCTGTATTCTTGGATTGAATTGAGATCATGGGTTCGCGGGCAAAAGCTAAGGAGACTTCACATTCTTGCGGTTGCTGAGAATTTTCGCTGAGGATTCTTAGAGGGTATGTAGTACTGCTTATACCTTAAGTTTGAAGTTTGTCTTGAGTGAGATCTTAGTATCTTTCAATTATAACAACATGATATGGCACAAAAGTCCGTTTGATATTAAAAGTAATGATATATAATTTTATACTTTATATTATTCAGTAACTATAAATAAAAAATCTTATAATAAAGGAGTCCTCTCTTCCAGTATTTAACCCTTACAATCTTATTGGACCCTGTACAAAGAGTACAGGTCCATAAATTGATTAAACTTATGGGATGCAATAATTTAGTATCGAATATACCTACATGTAATATGAAAGACATTTGCGCCCTCACATTTAGTATCAACCTGCTGCAGCAGAAACAGCAGCGAAGATTATTCTGCTTTACACCGACTAAACTTGTGTTTGTCTTACCTCAAAAAAAGAAAAGGGATAGAAAATAACCTACCGAGTTTATTCCTGCCTGAGGCTGGATTTTAGTCGTGACATACCTATGACATACGCACTAAATACGTTATGAAATGCCTTGACAGAACTAATTTTAATTTGACAGGACTAAATATCTCTCGTCTCTTTTCTTTTCTAGGAGAAAGAAAATGACAGGAGTAATAACTTTAGTCGCTGTAAAGCAGAATCAGCACCAATGTCTAATTATATATGTGTACCCATAGCTCTGGAGACGACTGGAGTACCTATGGGATGTTCAAGGAAAGGTTTTATTTAAAGAGATAGATCGTCTTTTAGGGGAGGGACCAAAGTGGTTGGAAGAAAATCATTCTCTCTCCTACTTTTTCTTGGCTTCGACCGCGCTGTTCTGGATCATTTCTGATGCAAAAGACCTCGGTGTACAGCTTGGTAATGCTGCCAGTGTTATGGGGACCTTTGGGTTGAAAGTTTTCCGGAACTTTTTTTTATTTAATTTACTATAATGTAACAACAATTTAATTAAGTAGATACACTTATTAATTATGTACATGAATTAAACAAGTAAAGTACAAATAGCGTGTATTGATAATTTGTTCAAATGCAATATTTGCAATTGGTCTAACCGCGCGCCAAAAGCTTACATTGCAACTTAACTAATAATAATAATAATAATATAATCTCACGCCTTTTTTTTTTTTTTATCCCCGAGGGGGTAGGCAGAGGTATTCCATTACTGGATATACCCACATTTCACGAGATATATTGGACCCCTAAACGTGATAGGTGGTGAGCCAATCGCCGGACCGGGTCTGCTTACACATGTCTCAGAAATAATTCTGAGACCTGCGGGTTTCCTCACGATGTTTTCCTTCACCGTCGAGCTAGTGATAAATATGTACGTAAGTTTTTTGAAAAACTCATTGGTACATGCCAGGATTCGAACCCGAGCCTCACTGATTTTCGGCCGGCTCTTTAACCGTCCGGGCTATCACTGCTCTTAACTTTCAACTTAACTAAGGGTCCCTACTAACAGATTTTGGACGAATCGTGTGCGAATTTAGTAATGTATTTGATGAAGTCTGCTACGATTATTACCTTATTATAATAGTGTGCTTGACATAATTAATTTGCTTACTAAACATAAGAAAAAATACTGAACTGTAAGTAGAATTTTAGACCATACTAACAAACAACATTAGGTTTTTTTATGATAATATTAAAATAAGGATAATCATGATCATTATGAGAATCTAAATGAATAATACGATAAAGGGATTTCAATCGTGACTTGCGATTTTATCGACGATTTCATTTCCGATGAACAGTGTTTAGTAGTCATCGATATTATTCCGAAAAGTCTTAATCATATTACACTGAAGATGATTTTCCAAAGAGTGTTCAGAATTATAAGATTTTTACCTGTCTGATTTACGACAGAAATGTTCAAGTTTCCACAGCTGATCATATGACCGTTTTACACGCTTTATATTAGCCTCACTGCAAGTCAAATTTTATCTTGTTTTGGTTGTTGTATGAAATTGAAGTTGACCCATTTATTACTATAGGCACAGAGTACAGTACAGTAACAATAGGTAAAAAAAATACACTTAGAAATAGTCAAAGTCTAATAACGGGGGACTCGTCCACGGAGTTTGGCTGAATGTACAGCAGCCTATCTCCACCGACAAGACAATGCAGTGCACTTGGAACCATCAACCCTGAGAAGAACTAGCAAAAGACTCAAGTGCAGCTTTTTTTATTTATGATTATGACAATAAGCATAGACTTGCAACTTCGCAAGTATATAGGTACAACGTGTAACAGAATAAGCACAATTCATGAAATTGGTATGTTTAGTATCGACTACTTATTCGATTTCAGCTATTTTTAATATGTGTTATTTTTTTTTAATTAATTATCGTAGCTGAATTTAGTGTTTTCTATGGAAATCGTGCTATTATTAATTGATATTTAAGAAAATTGGTTAGACATAACTGAAGTTCGATTGCATCATATATTTTTTATAATAATATACTAATTGGGGTGTATGAGGAATTGCGCTTTTTCTGTTACGCGTTGTATAATTTGGATGGCAATACAATAATTTTCTAACATAGAGCTGATTTAGTGATCCATAATAGAACTCTCTTCTCCACCTCTTTTATGTAAAAGAAGAAATTGAGTGGTTGAGTGACAGCAAAACCGCTGGGCCTGGAAGCATTAAATGCACAAAGGTTCCTTAAATGACGTAAATGAGCTCTAATCAGGGATTTTAGAAAATTCACACGACAACGGGAATAAATAGAATCAACACAACAACACTGCACCCGCTAGCATGTAAATAAAAGAGCAGATTTTTAGCTTTGTGCAAAAGTTTTTTGCGATATTCGAAACTTTAAAATATAGGAAGCAATATTTTAACAAATGGCTAGATGGGATCAGTGAAGCCCTTAATTAAACCTGGCGATGCGGTGAGCGCAGGCGATGTGAAAATCCGGAATGGGTTTTATCTCTAAAATAAATGTCAGCCATTACTGCATGTACTCATATTCACACTCCATCAGAGATGTTTTGGTGGAGAATAAATTTTAATTTGATCTTCTCGTCTGCCATGAACTTTTATTTACCATTAGGTTGGTCATAGAAAAATATTTGTGTACTAAAACTTTATTTGCATGAACATTACGAGTGCGATAGTTTGGCTATTTTTAGAAGCCATGACATATTGCAATAAAAAATTGAATATTAAATTAAATAGCGGGTGGCGAAAACAGCGTTGCACAAGAAGCAAGAGACCCATTTTTTAGGTCCTGTAGGAATTTCGAAAAATCCCAAACAGTGCTTGCCCACTTTCTACATATTATGTCACATCATCAACATGTTTCCTCACACATTAGGAAGTATTAAGCTATGCTTTCTAAATTTAATACTTTTAAAAATTCTGTCTTCTACAGATACAACGATTGAGTTTTACAATAATATATTTACGATAAAACATAGAATTACAAACGAAAACAGAGCGGGACAAGTAACTATTAAAATAATTTCTAGATACAGCCAAGATAATCTTTTGCGTCCGCTCTATAGCTACGGAACGCATTTTGATTAAACATATTCTAAGAATAGTTTTTGAACGTAAAGTAAACAATTCATCAATCTTATAAATTCTCACTAAACCATGACTTGAAGTGTTTTAATAGCAATTAGGCAGTACGCAACTTAATTCGTATAAACCACGCTCAAAATACTTGTAAAACAATTTGTGAAGCACCGTAGCTTATGTTTACAGTATACTTTAATAAATTGTTTTATCCTCAAAGTTTGGAGCGAACGAACTTCAGGCTGTTTAACTTTTAAGAAATGTTTGAGCAGGAATAATTTTTGGGTAGTACTTCTACTATTATTCTGCTATAACAATATAAAAAATCTGAATATCCTGTACCACTTCACTTGCATCGGATTTTAAGGCCGCGGGTTCGATTCCCGCCCTGGGCCAACATCTGTGTGCATGAACACATCTGTTGGCTTCATGTTTGGGTGCTTAATAACCATTATATTTATCAGCTGTTTATTACTTATAGGTAATAAAATAGGTACTATAGTAGAGGATCTTTGTAGGACTGGTAGGACAGGATCTTTTTTGTTTATCATATTTATCTCTTAGAGCAGTGATAACCTTACAGTTAAAGAGCCTGCTTCAGATGATGATAATCGCAGTGAGGCTCGGGTTCGAATCCTGGCACGTACCAACAAGTTTTTCAAAAACTTACGTACATATTTATCACTAGCTCGACGGTGAAGGAAAACATCGTAAGGAAACCCGCAGGTCTCAGAATTAATTCGGAGACATGTGTAAACAGACCCGGTCCGGCGATGGGCTGACCATCTATTACGTTTAGGGGTCCAAAGAATATCTGGTGAAAAGAAATGAAATACCTCTGCCTACTCCCTCGGGGATATAAGGCGTGAGATTATGTATGTATTTATGTATGTATGTATGTAGACGGTGAAAGACAACATAGTGAGGATACCCACAGGTCCAATAATTAATTCTGAAGCTAGCAAATCCGCGTCACCACCTCGTTTATAGGTCCAAAAAATATACTGGTGAAACTGGTGTTTCCAGAAATGGAGTACCACCGCCGAACCCTCAGGGATAAAGGCGTATTACACGCCTTATTTCACCATACTATATGCTATTTGGTTTTATCGTAGGTATCTTAATTTGTAATTATTTTTACCAAGCAAATTGTTTAAGCAATTACGAGTATCAGTCCATACCATTAGACAATAGACAATTGGACGTACCACTTAGTAATTTAATTGAGATTTTAATTGAATGGCAAAAAGCATTTCAATTCGTCGACAGGAGGTAGATAATTGATTTGTACAGTCATGTTTACATTTAACATTGTCCGGGTACAATCAAAGTAATGTCTAATAAAAACTTAAACAACACAAAACTCACTAATCTGTCAGTTCATTAAAGCATATGATCAACCGTGAACCCGCAATGAACTTGGCCTTGCCAAAACCGTGCATGATGATGTCAGCATGGCCCACACTGTAAACAAAAGCGACATGGTATTATCACAACTGATATATCTTGGTGTTGATAAAAAACGGTCTTAGATTAATGTAACAAAATTGCCTGTCTGTTTTTGCTGAACCACTTATTCAATAAACAAAGA
The DNA here is from genome assembly GCA_963855545.1 of Ethmia dodecea. Lineage (NCBI taxonomy): Eukaryota > Metazoa > Arthropoda > Insecta > Lepidoptera > Depressariidae > Ethmia > Ethmia dodecea. Next base: position 2,128,975 of record OY979444.1, read on the forward strand.
ACTGATCTTTTTTTTATATTACTTGTAATTCAAAATGAAATGCCATTTAAAGAAAATTTGGAATGCAATTTAAAGAAAATGCTTTGAGCCGTTTCACAGTTATTATGATATCTGTCACTTCCCATGTTATCAACTATCTCTGAGTCGCTATCGATTCCTCAATTGCGACATAAAGAAAGGGGTAACCAACAAAAACATTGTCACATTATTTTTATAAGCTTTGTTATATTAAAATCTTTTTCTGGATTCCAACGAAGAGTAAACCTTACTCGGAGGTTAAATCTGAAATTGCATTATCATGTTTCTTATCATGTCATACACAAAATATGTACCAATGAAAGCTTCGTGGGATAATCAACAGGCGTACCATCTAAGACAATCTTTGAATATTCTACAGCGCCAAATGGCATTTGGTTACCATTTAACGTTCCCTTCGACGTTTGCGATTTGCATTGGGACACATAGAGAACAATTACTTTTGTTTTATGATTGTCAATTGCTAAAAGTGAGTTAAAATTCCATTACTAGATTTGATTGTCAATCAGGCGGCCAGGCGGCAGTTTTTCACTGAATGAAATCTATTAAAAATCAGCCAGTGCCCTTTACACGCAGTCGTGGCTTTTGGTTTTAATTAACTTTTTTAAACTATAGCTCAGTCCCTGCCAAGTCTCACGCCAGACTATGAATGCCTGGTTAGTGAGTAAAACGTCACTCCACATTGTCACACGGAAACATCATCTAAAGATAGTAGATCAGGGTCAGCTTATCGTTCGAAAATACACCATCTGTTATTGGCATTAATGTCCATCAAAATTTTAATATCATCATTCTAAATGACATTTCTAAAGGTGAGATTCGTGACTACATCAATCCGAGTGATCAATCCACTTCAGTGATTCGAGATAAATACTGTGTACTTTGTTTTTTGACTAGCAGCACTCCGCGGTTTCACCCGCGTAGTTCCCGTTCCCGTGAGAATGGACTCGATTCTGCAAACTACCTAAATTTCCTAATTTTAAGTTAGCCTATCCTTCTTTATAGAATACGGAAGGAAAAGGTCAGAAACAAACCATAGATTATAAAGTAAAGTCAAACCTATAAAAACCGACTAATTTGATGTCTTATCTGTCACTTTTATCCATGACCTCCTTACATCGTTGCTAAAATTACTAAAAACGTGTATTTGAATGCGTCCATAAGGTTCAATTTTGACATTTGTGACGTTGTAAATAAATATGGCGCTTATTTCTGTTCCTTTCCTCTCCAAAGCGGTGGAAAAGAATAGAGCTAACTTAAAATTAGGAATTTTAGGTGGTTTGCAGAATCGAGTCCAATACGGGATAAAATTTATCCTAGGTCACTCCCTGATAACGTAGCTTTCCATTGGTGAAATAATTTTCATTCGTTACAAACATACAAATCTTAATAATATTAGTGTGGAAGTGTAGATAGATGACGATTGGTATCACTATCACTACATAGTTTAATATAACAGTCGCTTTTTCTGTCACTATATCCCTAATTTTATAATAACAAGGCACTCTAAACTCGTCCATGAAGATTGGATAAATGCAAACAGCAGCCCATCTCCACGGACGAGTTGCTTTATTTATGGTTGAATCGCTGTTGTCCCCGACTCCGTGAACCTTAGGTTATCTTGTACCCGAGGAACTTTGTTTTCCTAGGGATGAAAAGCAGCTTAATTATATGTTATCAAATTTAGGAGTACAAAAATGATAATATGAGAAATAGGACACTTCTGTCAACCCTTTTTGATGTATGTTTTGATTACGCGGCAAATTTAAAAATATTAAGAAAATCTGCAACCCAAGTGATTTTCTTTACATATATTTTATTATTTATTTACAAAGAAAACATACATTCATTTACAATAATTACCACATAAAAAAATGTCATCCAAAGAGGAACGATGTGGGACAGTGCCCAGAAGACTGGCTGCATTCCCTCTCTGGATAGCTAGGCTGATCCTTTGACAGAGATAGCTGCCCGCTTTTATTATTTCTTTTTTATTGTAACCTACACAATTTAAACTGGTCTGTGACAATAGGTACATGAATCACTGGCAGTACACACCCACGGTATTTCACAGATTAATGTTTATGGCGTACATTTAAGGTTATAGTCATAATTCATGTAAATAACTATTTAATGACTAGGTATGTCATCGAGACCGTATCTCATCAAACTCTGAATAGTTTCAGATTGGCAATTCCTTGAACGCTGTGTATGTCATCGGAACAAATTAGTAACCGTGAAGCCGGCTGCAAAGCCTACCAACAGATATAGCGTTGAGATTTTATGTGGAATGCTCAGGTGGAATGTACATATTATACGCACGTTACTGACTGACATACGCAGAGCTTCAATTGCTGGACCTAGGATTGACTTCGTGAACAGATTTTGATGATTATTTTTATTTGAAGAGCCATTTTAATTTAGTCCAGTTCTGACAATGGCATCCATGAGAAAACCATATAAGTTGAAGTCGGTTTTTTAATCTTTATACATACATCTTTAAAGTTCTATGTTATTATTTTCTTCACAAATTTTAATGGCAATGGGTCATTTTCAGACTAACCACAAAAAAAATTTGGCAGTTTTACTTATAAGTAATGAGTTTTATTTATATTGTTGTCAAATAAGATTCTAAATTCAAACACCGTTTTGTTGAAAGTCTATTGCAACTGCAAGGAGAAACTCTTTTAAACAGATGGTGTGACTTTTTAATTAACAATTTTTACAAGCACCTACTCGAATTTTAGGATGTTTGGATCTAAGTTCAAATATTTAGTGTCAAGTGCTTAAAGGTCAATGACACATGAATCATAACCACTTAGCCGCGACCGCAGACTTCAGGGTCTAGTATTACGAGTAGAATAACATCCGGATCTTACCCATTCCGTTTTCCTCACGTTTTTCTTCACCGTGGAGATAATGATAACATATACATACATACATACAGCTCACGCCTTCTTCCCACAGGGGTAGGCAGAGACGATGGATCGCCACTATGCCCGATCTTTGCACACTTCCCTCGCTTCCTTCACATTCATAAGCCTTTTCATGCACGCTCTTTTATTCTTTGCACTCTTGACCCCAGCTTTTTGAAGGACGTCACTAATTTGATCCGTGAACGTCCTTCTGGGGCGTCCTCTTCCCTTGTATCCTTCAACATTTGCACCATAAATCTCTTTCGTTACTCTTCTTTCATCCATTCGTTCTAAATGACCAAACCAGCTCAACATGCCCTTTTCTATCCTTGTCACTACATCTTCCTTCAAACCACACTTCTCTCGTATATCCGCATTCCTCGTAATGATAAATAATAATATAATCACTATATTTTGTCAAAGTCAAAATGTTTTATTCAAAATAGGAACTTACAAGTCCACTTATTGAACGTCATTTCAACTCCACCGCTTCAGCATGTATGGTTGAGGAGAAGAAGCGGGAAAAGAAACTCCTCAACACAATATTCTTTTAATCAATTGTTACTAACACTAAATTGGGTTACATAATTTCGTTTGTTTTTCGCTATCGTATTGCGCTGGACTGGAGGAAATCTGTTCCAAGCATCATTGTCATTTATATAATCGTCTAGTTTATAATATGCCATTTTACAAAGTACATGTTTAACATGAGTTTTGAACACAGTTTCAGGCAATTTAAAAATTTTTTCTGGTATTTTATTATAAAAGCGTATGCAAAGCCCCACAAAGGAATTATTAATTTTACTTAATTGTGACTGAGGTTGCTCTAGTTTATTTTTATTCCTAAGATTACAATTATGCCTGTCACAGTTTTTTAGTATACAGTAATATGTTTTTCCGTACATACATAATGTTTTCATAAATGTACTGACAAGCCATTGTTAAAATATTAATTTCTTTAAACAGTTCTCTTAGGGAATCACGACATCTTAACTTGTAAATGGCGTGTATAGCCCTTTTTTGTAAAATAAAAATAGATTCTGCATCGGCAGCTCTGCCCCACAGCAAGATGCCATAGGACATTATACTGTGAAAGTAGCTAAAATAAACGAGTCTTGCTGTGTCTACATCTGTTTTTGTTTTTTGTGGGACACAATTCACGTACACAGTTATTCAGTCCCAAACTAGCCAGAGCCTGTTTTATGGGTACTAAACAACTGACTGAAATAACACAGTTATGTAATATACTATTAAAAACCCAGACACGAAGCCAACAGACATGTTTATGCACACAAGTTGGCTGCAAGCGGGAATCGAACCCGCCACCTCTGACTCAGAATGCAGAGTCACTACTAACTGCCCCAACAGGCCCGTCTATGACTTTGGATAACCCATCAGAGGCAAACCTTAAATTTGTTGTTTCATTTTTATTATTATTTTTATGTGTCCGAGTCGAGTAAGGCATAGTAGCTTCTGAAACTGGCAGTAAATGTTCCTCGAAGTAGGCATATCGCAAACTTTACACGTTTCGCCTTGCCAACTACAATTAACTACTGAAACATTTAACACTAAACGATTTGGTTAATCACACTTGTCTTGTCAACATACAGACAGTCAACATGAGAAGTGATTTACGTTAATAACACCAATTGGTGGTACTAGAGCATAAAACTTTAATAGGACACTATATTACAAATTGCGAAAGTAACTCTGTCGGTTTGTTACCTTTTTATAAACAGCTAAATCGATGTTGACGAAATTTTTACAAGGAAATAGCTTTTTGACCTCTGCGGCCGGAAAGTTACAAACGGGCCGCTGCGCTAAACAAAGTTAGCGCTTTCAGCCTCCGTCCATATGAAAAAAAGTATACCTACACACCTCGGGAAGTAAATAAGGAACCCTCAGATCACATATTTGTAGGCCTCGGCTTCGCCTTGGTAGACAATTACATGTTTTTTACTTTTCTTCCCTAGATGTGTAATGTACTATTATCTTGATGTAGGACATTAGTTATTTTTAATCCCATAATACACACAAAGTCGCTGGCAAAAGCTGTCATGAATAATTCTTTAAATACAGATGAAACGTATAAAGAATTCCATCCGCATCTCATCTTCGGGTTGTCGTAAAACGGATAAGCCTTAATGTCGTAAAGACTCAAGATTATTTTTAAATTATTTTTTGGCTTTTTAATCATGAATTTTGTTCTGAGTCATGAATAACATTTCTTATCAAATTGAGAGTAAAGTAATGTGGATATTTTGACACTTATGCCGGCTGGGCCAGTTATATTTTTAATTCCACACAAACACACTAAGCTAGCTATTATGACCCTCCTTGGAGCAAATCTGGAATAGAGATGTCCTTTTATTCGTAAAATTTTCATTTTGTTGTATATTTTTTGGTATTGGCCTCATAATATTAATATATTGTATTATGTATCAAGTGTCAAGTTGCAAAACTGTGCAGTAATTAGAAATTTCATAGACATAGACTTTGGTCTTTTTTGTATTGCATCTAGAAACCATTTACATTTATGAAAAATTTAAAAAAAAGAACATTCCAGAACTGTGAGAGCTCTGCCTAAAACAGCCTGATGTTCACGCATCCAAAATTTCGGGGAAAAGGCTAGTAATAGTAACATCACACTAATATTATAAACGGGAAAGTTTGTATGTATGGATGTATTGATGTTTGTTCCTCTTTCACGCAAAAACTACTGAACGGATTTTAATGAGACTTTACAGTTATATAGCTTATACATCAGAATAACACATAGGCTACATTTTATTCTCGTATTCCCACGGGAACGGGAACTACGTGGGTGAAACCGCGGGCTGCTGCTAGTAGGCGATATATGTGTACCAATGAGAGTATGTCACGGTCGAAACTAATTTTGGACGATGACGCCATTGTTTCCTTTGGAAGAGTGGTGAACCAGTTAAGTATTGGATGAATAGCATGAAATATAAACTGAATGACTTTGCTATTTGGTTAGTAAGTAAGTGAGCACGTCGCTCTTAACCCTGCGAAGCCCGTGTTTGTAACGATCACTTAGGTTAAGCATTCCGCTATACTCGTATCTAAGACAATCTGTGAATATCCGACGGCAGCAAATGGCAATATGACGTTTCCGACGTTCAATATGACGTTTGCTTTTTGAATTGGAACCCAAAATTTCAGATCAACCAAATCAACAGTTATTTTTAATTTATCATTATCTATTGATGCTACAAAAAGCGTCGTAAAATTAGATATCGCGTTATGACTTATATGGTGCGGCTGCAGTTCCCGAACAGTGATGGGTTACCATGGTCATGTCTTTTTACCCGACTTCAAAAAGGAGAAGGTTATCAATTCGTCTGTATTTTTTTATTTTATTTTTTATGTTTGTTACTTCAGAACTTTCGACTGGGTGAACCGATTTGGATGATTCTTTTTTTATTTGAAATCTGGTGCTTCCAGATTGGTCCCATCTAGATAATTTTGTCCAGTTCTGACAACGGCATTCATGAGAAAACCATATAAGTTGAAGATTGAAGTCGTTTTTTTTACTCTTTAGAGTGGTAATTTATGTTTGAATTTCGGGACTTCTTAAGTGGAGATAGGTTGGAGTTCGCTCGACCCCTCTCGAGGAGACCCCGCAATGTGTTGCAGGCGGCCGTGACCCAGCCGCGGATGCATTACCGCGGTACCATGGGTCGGTCCGAAGCGGCGAGGAGGAACACCCCAGGGTTTTTAGTGGGTATGGCAGCACTAGGTTGCAAATCCCCACTTAATCCCCGACTACGCCGGGTGTGCGTATGCAGTAATGCATTTTCCCTAGGCAAAAAAAGATACGTATGAATTTGTTTCTTTTTTTTTTTATAAAAATACGGGGCAAACGAGCAGACGGCTCACCTGATGGTAAGTGACTACCGTCGCCCATGGACACCTGCAGCTCAAGAGTCACAAGTGCGTTGCCGGCGGGAGGTGGGAGTTCGCTCTCTTCTTGAAGGTTTGAAGGTCGTATCAGTCAGTCAATTTATATCATCCAAGTGTCCGTGGTTATGGCATTTTTATAAACGGACGTAAAGATAGTAACATCATTTCGCAACTGAGGAACAGACGATACCCCATGATTCCTCATATTATGTTAAACAGTGGTAGTTTAAATGTGTTTTGGGTCTAAGGGCAATGCCCTGGCTTTGGTCTGTGACTGGCGGGATTAAGAGTTCCAAATCATAACAGAGGGACAGAGTTACTTTTCTACTTATTATAATAATAATATAATCTCACACCTTTTTTATCCCCGAGGGGTAGGCAGAGGTATTCCATTACTGGATATACCTACTTACATTTCCCGAGATATATTGGACCCCTAAACGTGATAGGTGGTGAGCCTATCGCCGGACCGGGTCTGTTTACACATGTCTCAGAAGTAATTCTGAGACCTGCGGGTTTCCTCACGATGTTTTCCTTCACCGTCGAGCTAGTGATAAATATGTACGGAGGTTTTTGAAAAACTCATTGGTACATGCCAGGATTCGAGCCCGAGCCTCACTAATTTTCGGCCGGCTCTTTAACCGTCCGGGCTATCACTGCTCACTATTATTATTATAATATTAGGCGGGATTCATATACAAGTGGGACCACGGGTGAAAAATATTTTCTATGGTTCACCTTAGTCCACTTGGGTGGTCCATGGGTAAAAATAATTGCCTATGGTCCACCCAGGTGGACTCAATAGGTGGACCACGGGCAAGTTCCGGATTTTTGGTACCTACTCGGTAAATTAATGTCATGGAGTACTTACAACATACCTTTAGAAATTAAGACATCAAATTAATTTACCTGAGACCTTTAAATAACAAATGTCAGATGCAATTTACAATTAACATTTGAATTATTGACTCATGAAATTGAATCCTGATTGGCACTAATTCCTTGTTTGACTAACATTTAAAAGTATCGTCTTATAACACTAGAATTGAAATATGATATACCTAAAAAATCAACATGAGATGTTATTTAGGCCGAATAACGAAACGTTGAAAAGAGCCTGCTTCACGTGATGAAAATCAGTGAGGCCCGGGTCAGAATCCTGGCATGTACCGATGAGTTTTTCAAAACTTACGTACATATTCATCACTAGCTCGTAGCGACGGTAGAGGAAAACATTGTGAGGAGACCCGCAGGTCGCAGATTTAATTCTGAGACATGTGTAAACAGACCCGCAGGCGTATTCACGGAGACTCGATACCGTTTCCATTCGATTCAGATCGAGTGAAAAATTTTCCGAAGTTGAATCTATCGACTTCGGAAACTTTATTCTAGGCGTTTCTGACAGCCACGGAAAATTTTCCAAATCCTTATGTCACATATGACATTAGTTTTCGATAACATCATCAGCCCATCTCGAAAGTTTTAGATACCAACATCAGGCCATCTCGAAAGTGTTCGACAGATTTTCCGATTCCGAATATCGAAGCTCCATGAATACGCCTACAGGTCCGGCGATGAGCTCACCACCTATCACGTTTAAGAGTTCAAAGAATATCTCGTGAAAATTAGAATACCTCTGCCTACCCCCGCGGGGATATAATTCGTGTTTTTTTATTTATTTAACTAAACATTCGTTACGCAATTGATTAAGACATACGAGTAAACGTTGGAGCCATATCACAAAAGTTTTCTTAACGAGCGTTGGATTTTTCAGCGTATCGTGGCGATATTCGTCACATTTTCTTGTTACATTGAGTTAAATAAATAAATGTTACCTACTGTTATTAAACCTAAACGCTGATAGCGAGTATTTTGCAGGTGTCGGTCAAGAGTTCCGTTCTGCACTTGGCATTTGCCCTTCTTTATCAGATTTTCACGAAACGTATAGGTATGGGACCTTTTTTTAATCGGTTCATATTTGAGGGAAAAAATTATGAACATACCAAAAAGCCTGACAAAATGAGAATCTCGTCCTTTTTAGAAGTCGGTTAAAAAGCTATATACGCGCCCTTCAGACTCGGTTGCGACTAAAACGAGTGGACCTAGCTAACACATCGATCAAGATAGACAGACCCAAATTCCCTAAAGGAATCTCAAAATCCCTTTTAGGCAGAATATCAGATCGGCGAAACATTTCTAAAAGCATAAAAGTGATATAAGATAAAAGACCGATATACGAATTCACGAAATAGGATTATGCGTAAGAACAAGAAGTAAAGGTAAGCAATAACCATAAAATTTCATCCTTGTTCGAGAACGAAATAGGAATGGATAGGTTGTCTCTGTAACAGGATTTCGCGGAGAGATTCGTACCATTTTCTAAGCCAGTGAGTGGGAAATAAAGATTAATTACACTAAGTAATAAAATATACCTTATTAAATGCTCTTAGGAGTTACTTACGAAAATTAATCCAAGAGTGGTTTTGATTAAATGTATATAACATTATAGAAAAAAAAATGAAAGAAATAATCTCACGCATTTTATCCCCGAAGGGGTGGGCAGAGGTTTTATAAAAAAAGGGGGCAAACGAGCAGACGGGTCACCTGATGGTAAGTGACTACCGTCGCCCATGGACACCTGCAGCTGAAGAGTCACAAGTGCGTTGCCTTTGAGTTGGGAGTACGCTCTCTTCTTGAAGGTTTGAAGGTCGTATCGGTCCGGAAATACCACCGGCGACAATTTCTGCATATACCCACTTTTCTTTTTATATATTTGGTTTAAATAATAATTGTAGGACACAATTAACGCACGGTTACTCAGTCCCAAACTAGGCAGAGCGTGTACTATGGGTACTAAACAACTGATAAACTTAAATATATTTAACAGCCAGACACGAAGCCAGCAGACATGTTCATGCAAACAAAAGTTGGCCCCGAGCGGGGATCGAACCAGCGACCTCCGAATCATAATGTAGGGTTACTACCAACTGAGTTAACAGGCCCATCAGAATAATCAAACTAATTTACATAACATTTTAGCATGTATATTACCAAAACCCTGCACATCACATACAGAACAGACTATAAAGGACAACAAACGAGTCCAAAGAGAAAATAATTTTATGAAAGCTATAAAATAAATAGGAGTGTAATTAATTTTACAAGTCGTACCAACCGCGTTAGTTGTAATTGCTGTAGCTCACATTAATAAAGGGCGGGCTCGCCCTTTGCCTAGTGGGGTGACACTTAAATATCACCCAGCTCCACTTAATAGCCCGGAGTCGTTTCTCGTAAATAACCACCTTTGGGAAATTTCGCTGTAATTAATTTTTACTTCTCTTTAAGAGATTTTTTTTACGATAAGTGAGGTTATGAGAGAGCATACGAAATGAATTTGGTTTTTTCGGGCGAATGATGAAAGATTATTATTAATTCGTTTTTTTACCCAATTTATATTAGCTTCACTTAAGTATCTATAAGTGTATATAAAATGTATGTTCATAAATCTCGGCTTTTTGGTTACCATTTGACGTGCAATTTGAATTGGGAACCAAAATGGCGCCGCGTAGAGAATTAAAAAAGGTCAACAAATTATTGAAAACTTACAGCTAAAATAACATAGTGAGAAAAAACATGAATAATAAAGAGCCAATTACAAGTTTTTGCAAATAAAAAACAATTTAGGGCACAATTTATATTATAAGATTTTTTATGATTGTGTCGTCTTGTAATGATACGTATGTAGTAGGGTTGCAGGGTATCTGCTAACATCTCAATATCAACTGTACTAAAATAGAAATTAACGATTGAAAAGGTACCTAATAGAGGTGGGCAGGCCAGTTATACTTGTGGCAACCACAATAGATTCATTTTCCACTCATATTTACGGATATATCCGCTCAATTATCTATTGTACGATAAGTATTTATGAGGAAGCCTTTATGAATCGTGTTACAGCATTGTAACGCCTGTGGCCATTGAAGCGATAATAACGTTGTTTTATATAAAAGCTTAGTTGTTGAAATGGTTATGGTTTTAATAATTGTTATTTAATAGCCATTGTACATTTATAGCATTTCAAAAGGCTATGAGCAGTGATAGCCTTACGGTTAAAGAGCCTGCTTCACATGATAAAAATCAGTGAGGCTCGGGTTCGAATCCTAGCATGTACCAATGGGTTTTTCAAAACTTACGTACATATTTAGCACTAGCTCGACGGTGAAGGAAGACATCGTGAAGAAACCCACAGGTCCCAGAATTAATTCTGAGACATGCGTAAACAGATCCGGTCCGGCGATGGGCTCACCACCCATCCCATCACGTTTAGGGGTACAAAGAATATCTCGTGAAAAGTGGGTATATCCAGAAATGGATTACCTCTGCCTACCCCATCGGGTATATTAAGGCGAGAGATTTTTTTTCTTAAAAGGTTAGAAATAATCTGAAGTATAAGTATTTTAAGTCTCCAGAGGGCGACCTAGTCGTACATCGATTAGATCGGTGATGAACTAAAGAAAAGTCGGATAATAACCACTCTAAAGAGTAAAAAAAAACGACTTCAATTTTCAACTTATATTGTTTTATAATGGATTCCGTTGTCAGAACTGGACGAAATTAAAATGGGACCAATCTGGAAGCACCAGCTTTCAAATAAAAAAAGAATCATCCAAATCGGTTCATCCAGTCAAAAGTTCTGAGGTAACAAAAATAAAAAAAAACAGACGAATTGATAACCTCCTCCTTTTTGAAGGTGGTTAAAAAGTACCCGAAACCGAGCATGTATGAACAGATTGATGGATGTTGATGAGGCGCGAGAGGTATGCCAGGATCGTAGCAGGTGGCGGGATGTTGTCTCTGCCTACCCCATCGGGAAAAAGGCGTAAGCATATGTAGGTATGTATGTTAGTAAGTATAAGTATTTTCAGAAGTGGCATAAAAACACATTTGTATTCGCATCCCATAAGCTTAAAGCCGAAAATCTATATTGTTCACTTTTCAGGAGAGAGCGAATGAAGTTCATGAATTTTTCATACCGATATAGGGCTGTCAGCTATCACAGATTGGGCCAAGCCAACGTGAGGGGTACGCCAATTCGATATATTAGCCTACTCATAGGCAATTTGCTTAAATTGTACACGTTCTTTGGAAAATATATCCGGATTTTTGGTACTGTTAGCCGAAATTTTCTAAGGTTGTATCTATAAAGGTCTATAAAATAATAAACTGACTGACTGATTGGTGATGTATCAACGCACAGTCTAAACCGCTGGGTCAAGAAACTTGAAAATTTGCACAGAGATAGCTTATACAGATGGCGAACTTAATGCCTTTAGGCATTAAGTTCGCCATGTGTACATTTTCTTGGTACATGAAGTTAAATAAATAAATAAATAAATAAATAAATACAGTGTAGGCATCCACTTAGAAAGGATTTTGCAAAATTCAACCCCTAAGGAGAAAGGTGAAATAAACGTGCGCGAGTAAAAGCTAGTATAGTACATATTACATTTAACTAAGGTGGTGTTTTAGAGAACGCCATTTTTTTTCAAAATCAAAAACAAAATAGTTTTTTTTGCTTTTACATCCATTTGATCCAGTTATACACCCAGGACAATAGATAATCCTAATGTGTCCGCATTCCGTTACGCAACCGTTTTAAGATTTCTTAGATGCAGTGTTTCTGTATTCCGTTATACCCTGGGTTTTGGATTTCTTAGATGCACTGTTTGCGTAATTTTACTAGGTACCTACTAAATTTATTAAAATTAGGTTGTGGCAACCCTAGATCACTCTCATTACCATATTGCTAGATTCTCCACTCCGAGCAATGCGGTTATAACACGGACACAGACCTACAGTAAGTAAACTTGATAAAAACCTGAGAATTGAGAGTCGGATGCGATACGAAGGGTTCCCTACAGGCACCGTACAAAAAAAACACGTTTCTCGGAAGGAGAACCCATTTTCTACACTAATCATCAAAGATTTGTATTTTTGTATATTTGCAACGAATAAACTCAAAGACTGGACCGATTTAAAAAATTCTTTCATCATTGGAAAGCGACATTATCACTGAGTAACATGGGCTATATGTTATTCCCGTAGGTATTCAAACGGGAACTACGCGGGTGAAACGACGCGGAACAGCTGGTATCATCATATTTTCGATTTTTTTTATGTCTGGAAAACAGACTTGTGGTTTAGTAACAGGGTCCCGTTGGCATCCAAAAACTACGGAACCTACGGGCCCTAAAAAAGCAATAATTGAAAGTAGTTTTGGCATAGTTTTGGGCGATTAGTGTGGTGTGAAACGAACAATGGGCACTTTGCCCTTCCAAGGTGAATTGATGTTTATATTTCTTTTATCTGGGGCACTTTGGGGCACGCGAGTCAGAGTAGGCTCTTAAGTCCATGACCTTCAAGCAGAAAACTTTAAATAAGCGGATTAAAAAAATTACAACAACAATTTATATTAAAATTTATTTGTACGCAAACAAAAAATTACAATTACAAAGACAAGTACAAGCTGAATAGCTTTCCACCAGAAACAAAACCAAAATCACTTTATCCAAAGAAATAATAATAAAATTCAAAATCGACACTTTATGCGGCTCATACAGCGGCATCTCTTTCTGACGTCCTCAAACGGAGTTTCGTTGTTTATCATTCCACAATACGGCTTCAGATTAACAAAATTATTTGAGTGTATAGTGTACTAGCTAGCTGTTTATTCCCGTTCCCGTGGAAAATTCTGAAATTCCCATCTGGTGATCACTTACGTCATTTAAGGAACCTTTCCCAGGGGTTTCGGTTGTGCGTTGATCGATCAGTCAGACAGACAGTTTCATCTTTTTGGGGTTCCGTACCTCGAAGGGAAAAAACGGAACCCTTATGGGATCACTGTGTTGTCCATCTGTCTGTCAAGACCATTTATCTCGGGAACGTGTGGAGGTCTCAAGTTAAAATTAATAATTTAATTTTTTATTAATAATTTAATTTTAACTTGAGACCTCCACACGTTCTTATTTTTATTTTTCGAAACTCTCAAGGCAACAAGGTACTTCCCATTGATCTAGAACTATGTTTGGTGAGTAATATCGTCTCATACTATAAGTACAGCTATACATTTGTAGCCTTAATTTAAAGAAACGTAATCAATCATCGAGGTAAAATATGTAACTACAAATTTGCTCGCACTTGTCAGATTTTTTTGTTAGAAGACAGGAAAAAAGATAGAAGATATCTGGTAAGCAAGTTTAGAAATAGACTAACGTAAATACCACGTCTAACCAGTGTCGTTCATAAAGATGCCTGGTGCCGGCAAAATGGTACTCAAGTTACTAATATTCTTGCTAACAACTGTAACTGACTTTAAAACTTGTGCTTGAAGTTCACTCAAGCGCAATGCGACTTGAACATTCGAACTTGGATCTCATTTCCGACTAACTCGGTACCTCGGTATACTACTTTAGATAAACTATTTTTAAATATACTTGTAGTAAAAAAATAACGAAAAATGACGAATATTCTCGTGAAAATAGGGTATTTCAAAAAATGGAATACCTCTACCTACCCCCTCTAGGATAAAAGGCGTGAGTTTTTTTTTATTTATAAATAAGTTTTCGTTCTTCCAATGTCAATTGATCTTTCTAATAATGACTAACTGATAGACAAAGTACAGCTTAAATCAGTGGGTTACGAAAGAAAAAGAATAATAAAATAAATAGTGATGGCACCGACCATGAAAATTTGTAACGATGAAATTTATCATTTTATATTGTTTTTTTTTTGTATGTTTTTCGTGATAGATTAAATTTTTCATCTGAAAATATGTATTTCGTTGCTAGAGATAAACTCACGGGTAACACATAAAACACAACCGGTACTTAATATGAAACTACATATATCTTAAACACAACATAAAAAAGATATAAAATTGAAGTTCCAATCCTACTAATATTATAATCGCGAAAGTTTGTATGTATGGATGTATGGATGTTTGTTCCTCTTTCACGCAAAAACTACTGAACGGATTTTGATGAAACTTTACAGCTATGTAGTTAATACATCAGAATAACACATAGGTTATGTTTTATCCCCGTATTCCCACGGAAACGGGAACTACACGGGTGAAACCGCGGGGCACTGCTAGTCATAAAAAATATTAAATAGCATTATAGCCACTATTATAATTACGCCGTCACCCATTAATTGACTGTCATTTTTTAACATATTATTGTTATCGTACAAACATATACGCGCATCGCAAGGCTATGGGTGCCAATTTGGTATGAAAGATTGAAATCCCTTCACCGTTCCATCAAGTTATAGCTCAATAACTAAAATATTACTCAAGGGTAGCAAAGATGTCATATGAGAAATCCCTCGCTGCGGAGGAATTCAATAATACTGTCCAATAAATAGAGCAAGGTTTCCAGATAAAACTTAAGTAGTACCACAAAAGGTTCAGATTCGCTTAAATTGTCGTATAAAAATCCTTTTTGTACCATCGGCTGAAGATAAGTGGAACAAAGGCTTTCAAACATTTACAACATTGCTCTCCGATTTTTTGTATTC
This sequence comes from Ethmia dodecea, assembly GCA_963855545.1. Taxonomy (NCBI): domain Eukaryota; kingdom Metazoa; phylum Arthropoda; class Insecta; order Lepidoptera; family Depressariidae; genus Ethmia; species Ethmia dodecea. The sequence goes on from OY979444.1 coordinate 2,144,427, forward strand.
AACGAGTCGTGGTACAAGCTCTTATAAGGGAGTGTTTTTCTGTTTTTGTTATTTTTCGTGCAATTTTGACTTAAAAACTGATATCTTGCAACAGATTTGGATTTCTCAAAAGGCCGTTTAAGCCACGGTTTGTGGAATGAAGAATTTAGAATGAGCTTCGATAAGTAGTCAATATCGTTCGTGATTATTAAAGTTATATTGATCCGCAGGATATAAATATTTTTCAACCTAAACTGAAGTGGCCTATACGAAAATTAAAAACCCAGATCTGTGGTGTAGTCCAAGAAACAACTGAAATATGTTTATTTTCTTCAACTCCTAATTTACAAGGTTGGAGCTGACAGTTGCCATGAGAGTACAACGGTCGTGTTCTCTGCCGACTGTCAGTACGAGCCATGAGTCTTCGTCTAGACCGTTTATCAGTGAATAGGGTGGATCAAAACAACAGTAGTTACAAATGACCTCGAGACAATGCCAACTTGAGCAACAAGTGACTGGCAGAGTAGAAAGATACACAAGTTTATATATCTCAACTTTGACCTGGACTTGAGGGCTGAGTTAGTTTATATTTGAATGTAATCTTGGCCTTAATCTTGGGCACAAATCGAGCTTTGCTAGATACAAGAAAAATAGGTGATCGTTTTGTCTAATTATAACTCGGAGCGTCATAGGCGATATCAAATACTTGCAATGAATTGGGACTGCATGCAGCTATATAAATTTTTCGTAAAAAAAGTAAGACGTAAGAAGTTACATGCCAAATTTATCAACCTTCTATCGGAAATGTGTTGTATCAGAGCGGTGTACTGTCGCAGCTATGTTCTGTCACACCTGTGTTCTGTCGCAGTTGAGTTCTGTCGCAGCTGTGTTCTGTCTCAGCTGTATTTTATCGGAACTGTGTACAACCAGAGTTTCTATTATTCTTTCGAAATTCTGTAATATCGTACCTATGTTCGGACAAACCAGTGTTTTGTCTAACAAATGAGAGTTTCAACTCGGTTAGTATTTTTTTAATTTAATTTAAAAAATTTAACATCACTGTTTAAGACACTACCTATTTAACTTTAAATTCATTTTATGGTAATGTCGTTACTAATAAATTTAAAACGGTAATATTATGACTGCAATAAAAAACGTAATAATAATAATAAGCAGGCAATAAATATATATTAAAACTTCTTACTATAAACGACAGAATATCATTTTTACAGGAGAATATTTACGAGCGAGCAAATAGCCAGTCTTTTTTGTTAAAATTTTCAGTACCAAATTCTTTCTCTTGTTTTCCTTAACAGCTTCGTAAATAATTTTCTGAGGGGGTGTCAAGCTTTCGAATAACACCATTCCAGTGACGAAATATGTTGTTAACAAAAGTTAATGTAACGATGACATGTATATTTATCTTTTTATATTTTAATTTATCATTTTATATATATATATATATATATATATATATATATATATATATATACAGTGTATATGCAATCTATGTGAAAATTTTCAAATCTTTCGACCCAGTGGTTTAGGCTATACGTTGATATCACTATTCAGTCAGTCAGTTTATCATTTTATATAATATAAACAAATAATTTCACGCCTTAGGTTATCCTCGAGGGGGTAGGCAGAGGTGGATATACCTACTTTTCACCAGATTTTATATACTATATAGTACTGTAGGTATAGAAAATAATTTGTTCAGATATTAAAATCATTAGTGAAGCATCTTTGTTCCTTACATTCTCTTGTGTATTATACTCTATGCATTTAAATACCACACCATGCTGAGTACTTTTTTAATACAAGGCACTCTTACGTTTATTATTTGGTATAACGTATGCGATTTCTAGTTTCTTGCTAACCGGTGGGAATTTCACCAAATCTTTATAGGTTTACACAATTTCGTTTAAATTTTGCAAAATAAATGAACTATATTATACAAAAGGGACAACCCAAAATCATCGTAAAATTACATCACCCTCAGGCAGATTTCTTTAGTTTTGACCGGAAGCCAAATACTATTTTCATGTCTGTAGCTTCAAATATGACCGATATCTCGTAATTAATTTATTTTCGGAACACATTAATCACTTATAGTCTTAATACTTCATGCTTCAGAGGTCTAATTTAAACACAAAAGAAATTCTGCGTTATTAAAGACTTCTCTCTTTAATAAATTTGTATGGATGGTCAGATATCCTTTGCTTTTTCAATACCGTCACTGACATTTAATGAAAGCAACTACCGCCGACATTGAATTCAATTAAGTATTGCGTTTGCATCGATTTAAAAAGTCCAATTAAACCTAGATAACGAACGCCGTGCTTTCGTGTTGCTGTGAATAAAAAAATACAAATTGAATTGCAGAAAATAGTGCCACCGGGAAACTTGCTTCAATTTCAATGTACTTCTTGACGTTGTAATCTCTTCGCTGTTGACGGTCAGTTTTTTAAATCGACCTAAAAAGTGGTTCTCTGTCTTATTTTCTCAAAAACTACTGATATGATTTGGGTGGGGTTTTCGTTATTAGACTGCATATAAACATTGCCCTTGTCCTAGACTTTAATAAACTAAAAAATATTGGAAAACGTCAGATACTAAAAAGAAAAATTTAAATGACGTGACGTCATAATTCATAATACTCACTTTTCGTTGTTTCATTATTTTAAAATTAGATATAATGGTAAAATTAAAACCGAAATGCATTTTCAGAGGTTTTTTTGAGAGGTTCTTTAGAATGAATTATTAAATAAATAGTAATAATAATCTCATTATATAGCCAAGGGGGTTGGCAGAGGTATTTTCATTTCTGCATGTACCCACCCCTATCACTGCTATAATGAATGATTACTTGCGATTTAATTTAGATATAGGCAAACAAGTTGAAAAACAAGCTTGTTTGTTTATATAATAATGTTGAACAGAAAGAAAAGGCTATAGAAACATCGTTTGTATGGAAAAACTGCTGGTAGGTTTAAATTGCGAGCTACGAAAAATTACCAAATATATTAAGTAAATAGGCAAACAAACTTGTTAATGCTGGTGAAACAATCATTATGACAAAATAAATCGATAAACTTAACATGTATTTACAAAACTTTGCATTCCTTAACGATAGCAAAATATTTTTTGATATAGTAGGCACAAGGTTCAATTTACCCTACAACAAAGGTAAACTGCCGAAACACAATCACTAGATCCAAAGCCAAACTCTAGACGACGGAATTACTGAGATCAAATTAAATGAACGAAAAGAAAATGAAACAAGGTAGACTAACGGCCATCGCGGCCCGGGACTCGGCTTGGCTTATTGCTTTACATTGCCTCATAAACTTTGATTTCCCCGATACCAAAAGTCCTATTGAAAATGTTAAAAGCCGAATAAATTACATTGGTGGGCATTTTATCGAAATTCTTTACGGGTGTAATCTTTATTCATATTCAAATGATATTTAAAGTCAGTAACGACAGTTTGATTATACTGCGTTGTTTTAACAAAGAAATAGGTAAGAAAAGAGCTTGGAAAAAACAATTATTGACGTGACAACGTCTTATAAATTGATGGAGCCGGCGGCATTCCCGAAAAAGTGTGACGTATGCGTCGTTCTAGTGCAAGCGAGAGCGCGCAACGAGCGACAAAGAGGCACAATCCATTCCATCAGTATTTTCTTATGACGTTGTCACGTTCGACTATCGTCAGTAAACCGACTTTACAGACAACCGTTTTTTTTTCTATAGAGTGCTGATGTGGGAAAGTTAGTGCCAGTGAGTCATTGCCAAAAAGCAGTAACAGTTGACAAAACAAATGACAACGCAAAACAAATTTAAAAATAGAAAAAATAGCGTTATAAGAATACGATTGTGCTATGTACCGCAAAATGATTTTTAAATGCTATTTGGTAAATTGATTTAGAACACATTTGCTCGTAAAATGTGTCTTATTTCACCAATTTCAATATCGTATTGTATCTCATTACGCCCAAGTGCGGTAAGTGTAAAGTAAAACGCACGGTTTATCAAGATGCTCCGTCTAAAAACGAACGGTACTTTTTGAAATCTCAGCAATGAGTTTTTATGTAAAAAAGTTGTCAACATTTTATCATTAAAATTAACTTTGGGAGATAAAATATAATAAAGAAATATTTATGTACATAATTATTTAATTTATTTAATTTTGACAGTAAATTACAACCAATTAATCTGTAACAAAAACACAAAAATATTAATTTACTTTATAAGTAATACTGGCTGTTTGTGCCTTTGCCTAAAAAAAAGATGCTGATGCGCGCCGCGCGCTTTTTCCTAACGCTGCAGCGCTGTATTGTTTTTATTTGTTTAGTATAGTCGGAGTTTTATTTTATTTCCTCGCAAATGTGTTATAAAACGTCGTATGACATACGTGCGCTTTGATAATTACAGCCTCTGCTCACTTGTAGCCCTCGCCCACGGCTCGGGCTAGCAATATCGCCTCGGCTGTAATTTTCAACCTACCGCACTTATATCATAATGTACTATGACATTTGTTGCGTCGTCGCATACTACACCCCCCATTTTTGGGTGAAGTAGTTTCCATATTGTCATTAGAAAATTAGCAAGGCATTGGCAGTCTTTTGGAAAGATATGCTTTTCTTCAAACGTCTTTATAAGTATATTGTCTCGTTTGACACAAATACAGTTTTGCGAAGATTCATTTGTTACCATTCAGTTTTCTGTCAATTTCGTGGTTACTCTAGTCACAAATGAGGTCGTAAAGAGTAATTGAATAGAAAAATCTGAAGATAACAAACCCCAAAGGGAAGCCGATGCTGCCGTCAGGAAGAAAATACGTCTTCTAGCCACGTAATTGGTTTTGCGGCAGCGAGTTCTCGGGCTATTGACGGACCTGTCACCGCCACCGGTTGATTTATCTGATGTTTTAGTAAATACTACTAAATTGGAACTGTGTTTGGACGTATCGCAATGGATGGAGTATTTGTCAGCAATAAGGGACGAAGATAAGATTCAGCCTCGAAATTGCTGATCAATTTATCTGTATCTGTACTAATATTATAAAGAAGAAAGATTTGTATGTTTGTTACGAATAAACACAAAAACTACTGGACCGATTTTAAAAATTCTTTCGCGGATGGAACCCTTTTCCTAAGTAACATAGGCTATATTTTGTTCCCGTATTCTAACGGGAACGGGAACTACGCGGGTAAAACCATGCAGAACCGCTATAGTTTATTATATGCTCCAAAGGATAATGAAAGGTATAAAGACCTATAATTATAAGTTTTCTAAATATCTCCTAAGTACACAGATCTCCCAGTTACAATTTTGATTATATGTTCCTATAGATTCTTTCAAATATAAGCAATTCCAATTTCAACATCAAAGGGTAACTAGAAAGTAGAATTTAAGAAAACCAATACATGCAGGTATATTTAGAGACATTTGCAAAAAGTCTAAGGTAACTTTCAGGAAAATTGCCTAAGTTTTAGAGACACGCTTTTTCTCTTCGTACTACTGATGCTTAACTTTTGTTGAGAACAATTTAAGGAATTTCACAAATTTGCGGTCTAAGAACGTCTCCTTTATGATTACTGGAAAAGCTGGGTTTACTTCAGATAAAATTGGAAATTATTAATAGGATGAAATTGTTCTTTGTCTATTGTACCGCGGTGTTGTTTTACCAGATATAGTTTGTTCTATTAACGAATTACTGAACAAATATTTTCTTTCATACATTTAACACTACGTTAAGAATTGTGCCATCTGATAGGAAGCAGATATTTAAAAAAAACCTTTTAGATTCGATTCTCGTCCAACCATTTGTGAGCATGGAATTGTTTGGTAGTTTCTTGTTTGGGTATATGTATGTAAATACTTTATTCTCATCTTTTCATCCATATCCATCCATCTAGTAATACAAGATCGTCGGTTTCAGGTATACTTTTTGTATGTAGCCTTTGTAGGTAATAATAGTTGCAAATACGTGTGCCGAGTTTGAAACCAATTAACCGTGTGTGAAATGTGTCATGTCCTACTTTTTTTTTAATCTACATTGGACTCAACTCTCCTACTTCACCAATGTATTTTTAGATCTCTAAACATGAGTGCTGTCAGTACCTCAGGACCAATTCAGAAGCCTGCTGATATCCTCACAATGTTCTCTTTCACCGTCGAGCTGTATGTGTTTTGGTTCTTGAACTCATTGGTTCATGCCCTCACTCAGAATCATACGAGCCCCATCCAAATAAACAAAGGTTTTATTCCCGTAATTGGCGTTCGCTTCATAGTAATACTTACTAAATAACTACGTGTCAGTGCCTTTTACATTTTAAGAGAGTTGCCTCAATCATACTTGGTCGCGCTGCAATGCCTCGCGCATGACAAGTCGAACGCTTAAGTCAATCCCATATTTTTTTCATTCTATTCGACTAAACTTTACGTTTTACAAATACACTTGGCTACGTCCTCTAGGCTTCCTTCCAATCGCTCTTAAACATAATTTTATTGCTAATGAATTATATATGGTAACTAGATGTCGCGCGGTGCGCGAGGCCGCAAGCGGCCACGTGTGTCTCTGTTGGGTCTTATTTTGACAGAACAATAGAGTCTAATTTTGGGCGCCCAACCTATTTTAGCCATTTTAAGTCGAAAAATAATAAAATTTTGTTAAATATTTTTTTTCATGACAACACTGTTTACTGAGACCTACAATCGCACCATACAAGCCAACTCTCTAAAGTGTTGCCAACTGGCTAAAAAATGCCTATTATTATTAAGAAAATTGAAATTTTTCAGTAAAACAAAAATAACGGGGCGGCCATCTTGTTTTTTCTATTTTTCGGGATTTTCTAGTAAACTACAGGATATACCCTATGCGATGACACCAAACACATCCCTGTAGCATATCGGCATCTGGGAGATCAATTCGGGTCTTTTGAGGTCTACCCTTAAAATTAAATCAACCATAACTTTCAGTGTTGCCAGGCGAAAATCAAAAAACCTACAAAAGGTCATAGGGAGGGATAAAATGTTTCACTGACTGTCACTTGTTTTTGCAAAATGGTAAAATTTAGACTTTTGACATTTTGCGTTAAAAGTAAAAAAATACGAAAAATTCCGGAAAAATTCTTCAACACGGCAACACTACGTAGCAAGACCTCCAACCCCGCTATACAGACCAACTCGCTCAGGTGTTGCCATCTTGCCGAAAATCGACAATCAAAATCTGGCAAAATCCATCCCTTTCTTTGAGAGCAAATCACCGGTCGGCCATCTTGGTTTTTCAGATTTTCGGGATTTTCTGGTAAACTACAGGATATGCCCTGTACGATGACACCAAACACATCCCTTTAGCATATTGGCATCTGGGAGATCAATTCGGGTCAAGTGGGGTCTAAAACCACTCCAACTTTGAAACACTACTACGCGGCCGCCATTTTGTTTTTTCAACTTTTTTAATTATTTTCGTAATTCATCTAAACATTTCTACAGATTTCAAAAATTTCAACCGGATCGGCCGGAAAACAAAAGAGATACGATAGGCAAGCCTGGCCGCCATTTTGTTTTTTTGAAAAGTCGGAATTTTCCCGGGGTCACCCCGCCATCTTGAACACTTTTCTCATATATGACTTGTCTCCAAAACGACTCCTTCTGGGAGAACAATTATGTCAATGAGTCAGTGAGTGAGTGAGTGAGTGAGTGGTAGTCTAGCTTTATATATTATAGACTAGATGTCGCGCGGTGCGCGAGGCCGCAAGCGGCCACGCGTGTCTCTGTGGGGTCGTATTTTGACAGAAAAATAAAGTCTAATTTGGGGCACCCATCTTATTTTAGCCATTTTTAGTACAAGTCAAAAAATAATAAAATTTTGTTAAATATTACTTTTCATGGCAACACTGTTTACTAAGACCCACAATCGCTCCATACAACCCAACTTTCCAAAGTGTTGCCAACTGGTTAAAAAATGCCGATTAAGATTAAGAAAATTGAATTTTTTCAGTAAAACAAAAATAACGGTGCGGCCATCTTGTTTTTCAGATTTTCGGGATTTTCTGGTAAACTACAGGATATACCCTATGCGGTGACACCAAACACATCCCTGTAGCATATCGGCATCTGGGAGATCAATTCGTGTCTTTCGAGGTCTACCCTAAAAATTTTATCGGCCATAACTTTCAGTGTTGCCAGGTGAAATTCAAAAAACCTACAAAAGGTCATAGGGAGGGATAAAATGTTTCACTGACTGTCACTTGTTTTTGCAAAATGGTAAAATTTAGACTTTTGACATTTTGCGTTAAAAGTAAAAAAATACGAAAAATTCCGGGAAAATTCTTCAATTCATATATGACTTGACTCCAAAACGACTCCTTCTGGGAGAACAATTATGTCAATCAGTCAGTCAGTGAGTGAGTGAGTGAGTGGTAGTCCAGCTTTATATATTATAAATAGAGCTAAAGCTTGAAATTTACAAGAAACTCATTAAGATTTTATAGGTCATCTTCGCCTAGTTATGCCCAAGGCCACGCGTTGGGAAAACCGAAATGAAACTCATTGCTCGTAAAATGCTCTTTATAGCGTCGTCCGTATATTTGGCTTTATGTTGATACTTTATCTCAGTACGTGACGGAAACACCTGTAGGCGAGAAACTCGCTTGTACCAAAATTTTATGGTATATGGGAAGGACGAGATCTTTTTACCCAAACGCCTCAGAAGTTCGGAAATATTGTTCTATGTATGTATGTTTGTCAGTTTATTTGAGGAAATTACGTTAGCCGACAACCGTTGGGGTAAACGTGTTCTAGAGTGGAGACCGCGACTCGGCATACGTACTGTAGGACGCCCTCCGGCCAGATGGGATGACGATCCGCGAAAGGCTGCAGGCAGATGCTGGATGCGTCAAGCCGGAGACAGGGCGCTACGGCGCTCATTAGGGGAGGATGTCCAGCAGTGGACGAATGTAGGCTGATGATGACGTTAGCCTTCCAAAAAGTAAAGTAAAAATAGTCTATCACTGCAAATATGAATTTTACAGATAGCTCCTAAGACTATGCGCGATTCATAGGAAATTTTGCTTTTTGACTATCTCTTAACGACAACAAAAGTATGATATTTAAAGATTTGCTTACACAAGTCTCTTTTATATTCAGTTCCATGCGTTTTGGGTATTTTTGTTGCAATCAAATGTTTACCTAATTATGGCTATAAAGCCAAATGATTATGAAATCCATAGGCTAACCAATAACCATGTAGGTGAGAAAGTAGGTTACCATGTTACAACCTACTGAACTAATTCTGTTGTATTCTGATGTCATTACTTGTTCACAAATAAAACCTATAATTTCTCAGTTCACAGAGCAAAAAGCATGACTACGATTTATTTATTCAGAGATAGAAACATAATTACATGTTTTTGCAACGTTAGTGTCACGATTGGGCCTAATCGGCCTCACAGATTTGCGATCCGATCGAATAGTCGTGAATCGTGATGGTTTGTAGAATGAAAAAGATGCGATAAATATCACAAGGGGAATGAAGTATGTAGTATGAGTATGTATTAATTCGTCGAGCACCGCTCGGTTCCAATAGGCACCGTAACAATTAAAAATCAATTGTGTTTTATTTTATAGCTATAGCGATCCATTGACAGGCCTGTTGGCTCAGTTGGTAGTGACTCTGCCTGCTGAGTCGGAGGTCGTGGGTTCGATCACCGCTCGGGGCATTTGTATGCATGAACATGTATGTCGGCTTCGTGTCTGTGTGTTTAATATTTATTTATGAATGTTCATCAGTTGTTTAGTACCCATAGTACAGGCTCTGCCTAGTTTTGGACTAAATAACCGGACATTATTTATTAAGAGAAACGGATGCATAGGGCCTTCGGCCCAGACAAGTGGTTTTGTAAACTCAAATGTCTGTCGAATAGAATAGCAAATGTATATGCTTCGACCACCATAACCATTTAAAGGAATCCAACAAACTGTATTGCAGTTTGGAAGAAGAATTTTGTTTTTTTTTAGAATCAGTTCAGTAGTTTCCGACAACAGCAACACGGGTTCGAATCCCGGTGATGTGCCAAACAAAGAAAACATCATGGAGACATATAACAGCAAACCCCGGTCCGGCGTTGGGCTCACCACCTATCACGTTTAGGGGTCCAAACTCCAAAGAATAGACTGCTAATATGAAATCTAGAAATGACATAACTCCACTTTGTTCCCCCGCGGAATTGAAATATATTCACTTAATTTTCAACTGACCTCTAGAAAGGAGGAGCAGGTTATTAATTCCACTGTATTTTTTTGGATGTATGTTATGAACCGATTATAATGATTCTTTTTTTGTTTGGTAGATTTCTACTTCAGAGGTCCCATTTGAATTTTATAAAATTCGGTTAATAAAATTTAAAAAAATTAACAAAAGTCTACAAAAATTATACGTCGATAATGTTTTAGTGCCATTGTTTGAAGTCTGTATTTTACTCTTTGTTATTATTTTTAGTTTTAGAGATCCGACGATCACACAACTTTACCTCTTCATGAGAATCTGTCCTTTACGTAAAACACAAAGTTAGCGGGTAAGGGTACGGATGCGAACGACCTACTAGATAAGATTGGGATGCTAGACAGAACAATGAATCCTAAAATATTTCGAAACACCCAAACTGCATTGTTCTACTGAGTGTGCTTAGAGGTCAGATTCATTATTAGATTCTGAATTCTCTGTCTTATGATTGTAATCGCTTACTCGACAACCATTAGCATAAATTATGAGCAAGAAATGTTCAATTTGAAGCAATTCGTTACCAGAGTGCCGACGATTCTACACGCAGACACGAATCCGATTCGGATTTAGCAGTCAAAGTTCGAAATCTATAGAGTGTACTCGAACTAAACGAACAAAAATAATACATAAACATATTTTTAGTGTAACTTCGAGACTTTTATCTAAAATATATCAGAATCAAATTAGTTGGAGCCGCCGTTATCCGTACATATACAACGCGTAACAGAAAAAGCGCAATTCCTCATACACCCCAATGAGTATATTAATATAAAAAAAATATGATGCAATCGAACTTTAACTGTGTCTAACCAATTTTCTTAAATATAATAATAGTATGATATCCATAGAAAGCACTAGATTCTGCTACGATAATCTATTTTTTTTTTATTTAACACATCTTAAAAATAGCTGAAATCGAATAAGTAGTCGATACTGAACAAACTAATTTCAGGAATTGCGTTTATTCTGTTATATGTTGTAGAAGAAGAAACTGACTGACTAATCCAACGAGGCACAGATACACAATAATTGATTCAGCGCGGGCAACGCCGCTGCTCAGATTTTTTTTAAATACGGCCAGCCCTGAGACAACTAGCTTCGGATAGATGTTATAGCATGTTTTGGTGATTTCACATTTCTTAATGTATATGTTAATGTAAATATAACTTGTTTAATTTGCCTAATTTGAGACCGATCGTACATATAGTCTTGGAGAGAGAGCTAAACTAAAAATTGGTTGCGTTCCAATAAACATATTCTGACACATTATAATTGTGAAAGAATTCCAGAAATCGGTCTGATATCGGTAAAATACAAATTGCTCCTCTTTATAATATTAGTGTAGATAATAAGATGTGTAGGTGCTATAAAATTATTCATGTTTTAATTGACGGGCATGCTTTCGGAAACTTATAACTATAAGCTGAAGTCACTGCTTAGGCGCTAATGTCAAAAATTACGATGAATCGTTGAAACAGTTTCCTGTGTTTAAAACCACTGACTCACTTATCATGACAACTCCGAACCTATAACAAAATTATTAATGAAACACATGCAATGTTTAAAAATACGAAGTTTAGGTACGGTCTATACATTGGAGGGATGTTAGCGGAATTCGGAACATATCCACTGGGACGGATGACAGATCAAATACACGTCGGAATTATTACCCTTCGCATATTCGTGGATCGTGATCGCATTGAATCCCACCTCATTATTGCTCGGGTACAGTCATGAGCACATAAAGCTTTATACCTACTCTTGTAGTTCGAGTCTGACCTCTAAAGCGATTGTAATAAGAACGTTACAAAATCCAATGTGTCCAGCTCCACGTGCTCTTGGCTGTACAATGCGAGCACATTTAACAGTCAATTTCCGTGAAGGAAGCAGTGATGTAGCTGGGCACTGAAGTTAATATAAAAAAATCTTTTTGCGAGTGTATTTTGCGGACCCGTAAACGTGAGAGATGGTACACTGGCGGAAACTTGCTAAGCAAAATATCTGAAATAATTTAAGTTAATAAAGGTATCTATATGTGAATATTACAGGAAAAATAAAACTATGTTTCCAGCTATTACCTACAGTTTGTAGAAATCAGCAAGCCTCTTAATTGTACACCATTAAAAATATGTGATAAGTAGCACAACGACATAAAAGAGTACAAGGTGGGTGGTCTTATTGCGTTAAGCAACTTCATCTGGAGAATCTTAATTTAGTTTTAGATATATAGAAGTTAAAAAATCATTGTACCTACATTAATGCATACTAATAATGCCTGACTCCCTAGCTTCTATATGAATATCTTAGTAAAAGGTACGGAACCCTCCGCGAAATTTTCCTAAATCACACCTAGCTAGTTTTTTGCTGTCACAAAAACATTATCTGGTGATTGATATTGCCATTTGAAAACTTGTTAAAAGCTTTTATCCGAGTTGTTTTACTCTCGGCGGCATTTGCAAATGTTGAAACAGAGATCGTTAATAGGTCAGATGCACATTTAAAGCATTATAAATGTCCGACATCCGCGCTTGCATTTACATTTTTTATCTTTTTTAGACATTATTCGACATATATTACTGATCATTCAACGGAGAGCGACTCGAATCGTCGATTGCCAGGAAATTTCAGACCGACTTGACCCCTTGGCGTTGCATTCTCTATCGCATGTATCATGGGGAGTGCTCCGAGGAATCGTTCGGACTTATACCGGCCACAGCGTTTCGCCAACGCTCAACGCGACAAAACTATCATGCACACCACCTGGATAGTTGGCGATCCACCACTGTGAGATTCTCACGAAACTTTTTGCCTCGCACAACCGATCTGTGGAACAAATTGTCGCCGGCGGTATTTCCGGACCCATACGACCTTCAAACCTTCAAGAAGAGAGCGTACTCCCAACTCAAAGGCAACGCACTTGTGACTCTTGAGCTGCAGGTGTCCATAGGCGACGGTAGTCACTTACCATCAGGTGACCCGTCTGCTCGTTTGACCCCTTTTTTTAGAAAAAAAAAAACCACTGATAATAACATAAATAATCTCACGAATTTTAACCCCGGAGGGTTAGGCAGAGGTATTCAGTTTCAGGAAATACCCACATTTCACCAGCATAATGTTTGGACCACTTAACGTGAAAGGTGGTGATCGTCCATACAAGACTTTATTTTATTACTATTATATTTGGATAACTATATCTTAATCCCATGATATGTGAAAGCCCATGTGCCGGTTAACGGTTGGTTACATATCGTTTAGCAGCTGTTTCCGTTGTCACGTAATAGCGACGACGGGACAGCAATGCCTTCCATTTTGTAACTGTTCAGAAAATGTAGACCTAAATATGATGTAAAAAACTGTATCATAATTACATCAACCGAGAGAGACGACTGCTAAATATAGGCCCCTCATAAATTTTTACTTAAATCTAATGATTCTAAATATCAACATAACTAAATAGGTATGCGATATACCCACATTTTACGAGATATATTGGACCCCTAAACGTGATAGGTGGTGAGCCTATCGCCGAACCGGGTCTATTACACATGTCTCAGAATTAATTCTGAGACCTGCGGGTTTCCTCACGATGTTTTCCTTCTCCGTCGAGCTAGTGATAAATATGTACGTAAGTTTTTTGAAAAACTCATTGGTACATGCCAGGATTCGAACCCGAGCCTCACTGATTTTCGGCCGGCTATTTATAAAAAAAACTGCAATATTTCCATTCGTGATTACTTGTCCCACTGTTTATTATATGACATCCAGAATATGAGTCGTTATATTGATCTGATAGGTAATTCGTCATTAAACAGCCTTTATTTTTGTAAGGTCCTGTCAATAACTAATGAATGAATTAGTAGCCCCCTTAGATAAAAGCAAGTAGCCCCTAAAGTTTTTATTACGACTACAATGCGGAAATGTCGCTTGTTTTTCAATTGTTACATCAGTAAGCAGTACCTCATAACTTTTATAGAGGCTGTAACTTAACGAAAGGAAAATCTGTTTCAAAATATTGTTTCATTTTCCTTAGACTTGATTTAATTTGTCACAACTCGCAGCGCTGCTCTGTCGCGAAATACATGTGTTCTTAATTGTATGTACGATTGCGCCCCACAACGTAACATGTGTGCCTTATTGTGTAGAAATCACATTAACAGCGAAATTCTGGATTAGAGTGAATGCTTATTGTAATCTAATTTTTATTAATATCTCTAAGGGTCTGCTTATTTATATGTAACAGAATAAGCGCAATTCCTGAAATTAGTTTGTTCAGTATCGACTACTAAATCGATTTTAGCTATTTTTAATGTGTTAATTTTGTCGAAAAAATTTATTAGCATACCTGAATTTAGGGCTTCCTATGGAAACTACCACTACTGCTCTTTATTTAAGAAATTTGGTTAGACAAAACTTAATTATGAATGCAACATATTTTTTTGGTGTATGAGGAGGACATATGGAGGAGTGAGAGGAGGATGGGTAAGATTCGTTTAAAATTAAATATATATTTTCAAATTCACTTATTGATGGAAAATACTTACCTTATCTAACATCCTAGCTAAGCAAAACTCCAGATGAACCTTTTTTTGATGTTTCCCGTTCCCGAGGGAAATTCGTGAAATCCTCCATTAGACACAAAGATGTAGCTGTTACAGTTTGTCATGATGAGCAAGTCAGTGGTGAGCCCTAAACTGTTTAATCAATTAATATGTACTTTAAGAGATTCAGAGAAGCACCAGTAACAGCTTATAATTAAGTTTCCGAACGCATGATTTATAATTACCATAAAACTAATATTAGGGCACCTACACATCTTTTTGTCAGTATTAAATTAGACAAATCACCTCCCAATAACCCAGGGTACCAGAGTGACTAATCAGAAACCGGACAACTTCGAGTCGGATTCGCCTACGAAGGGTTCTGTACCACCGTGCAATAAAATAACACGTCTAGTATGGTGACGCATTGTAATTTTTATTTTTATTATTTGTTGTTTTAGCAGTCATAGTAATACACACATTGTGAAAACTCCAAGTTTCTACTTATAACGGTACAATAGATATAGCACCGTGGCCTGTACAGTAAAAAACCCGTTTCTTGTATAGTAACCCACTTTAATTTCTAACTTTTTTATTTTTATAGTTTGTTTTTATGTCAACCGTAGTAAACCACACTGTGAACATTTCAAGTTCAAGTGCCTACTTATTACGGTTCAAAAGATACAATAAAACAACCGTTTCTTGTATGTGGTCAACCTACTTTTCATTTTCATTTTTTATTATTATTTGATGTTATAGGGACCACAATACACACTCTGTGCCATTTTCAAGTGTCTCCCTATTACGGTTCAAAAGGTACAGCTCTATGACAGACCTACGGACAGACAGCATTAGTAATACGGTCCCGTTGGCACCCTTTGAGTACGGGCTACGGACCCCTAAAACAATATCCCACAAAAGGCACGCCTCAGTGAGGTCACGAGCCAATATGCAAAATAGTTCGTGAATCAGATTGCCTGCCAGTACGTCATGTCTGCGGGGATGCCGTAATCCTGGGATTATAGGAACTGAAGTGATTTTAGTCGTTCGTATATTGAATCGGTTTCCAACTAAAGAGTAAGTATTCGAACTGGCATAATATTATATCGTATTTTAGGATTGCGTATCAAAATGGTATGTAAACAATAATTGTGCTTCTTTGTCTGTCTCTCACAAGATTTGAAAATTCAACATTTATTTATTTCTGTAGGTAAAAGAAATTTACACTTAAGAATATCAATGCTCTAATAACCAATAGTCCGTAGCAATTAGTATAATTTTAAATTGGCGTTTTCAAAAAAGTTTTTTTTTTAGTAAAAAGTGTGCATGAAGCGATTGATGGATGTGAATGAGGCGCGAGAGTTGTGTGCCAGGATCGTGGCAGGTGACGGTCTATTGTCTTTGCCTGCTCCATTGGGAAAAAGGCGTGAGCATATGTACTTATATAGCATGAGATGAGAGCAGCGATAGCCTTATGGTTAAAGCCCGCGCTTCTCATGATGATAATCAGTGAGGCTATGGTTCAAATGCTGGCATGTGCCAATGAGTTTATAAAAAAATTACGTACATATTTATCACTATAGTCTATTTCACATGCATGAGTTCCGTGACAGTGCACATTTTTCCGTTTTACGCTTACTACTTACGACTAATAAAAATAGTAGGATTAAAAATAATTAGTATTTTATTATTTTATCATTGCAAAAATACAATACTTTCTATTAGTCAAAAGTGGTAAGCGAAAAATAGAAAAATGTGAACTGTCATCGAACCTATGCTATGTGAAATAGACATAGCTCGAGGGTATTTAGGTACTTAGTACTGGAAATTACGGCCAACTTTCACTGTATGGAGTACCTAGATGACCAAAACATCTGCACTTGCACCAACTAGATACTAATTGGATCCCAAATAGGTAGCTATAATTAAAGAAGAGGTAGTCCATTTGCAAAGACTGAGACAAAGTATCGGCTAGCAAAAAGAACTAACGGCCGTTCCCAATATTCAATCTACGGTTCAAGATAGATAGCTATCCTCGATCCTTAGTAATCAGCTATCTATCTTTAGGAGTGGTCCCAATAGGTGCAGATAGGTGTTTGCTATCTCCAGTTGACAGTAGATAAGCCGCATATCTGAGCCCTCTCTTGCGTTCCAAAACACGCAGTGGCACTAGCACTCTCAGTGAATTTACAATGAAGTATAAATGGAATTTTGATTCATAATAAATAAAATGATATTTGTTATATTATATTACATAATATGTCGAGATTATTTAATTACTAAGATTAATTTTAAAGTGGAAATTAATACTTGAAAACGTTTGAATTTATAATAAGCACAATAATGAAATGGAACGTTCTATACTGACCAAAGAGATTTAAATTTAATAGGGCCTTATTATATTTTAATCTCTTTGATACTGACAGACCTTTTGTTTGTTACATTATTTTATTGACATGCTATGCTCATCTGTGATGCTCATGCTCTCTCAGACGACGCTCGCTCTATGTTCATTGTATTGCTTTGTGTTTTATTAATACGGTTATTTACCATTACAAAAATGTCGGCAGTAAGTATCTCAGTTATATTCTACTACGTTTATGTGACAGAATTGATTCGATATTGTGTAGGAAAGCAATTACATTGTTGTTCTTATATTTCAGCAAAAAAGCACTCCACTGACAAAAGAAGAAGTGATGCAACTGGTCAACTTACGGCCGTTCCCAATATTCAATCTATCTCTTGTTTTGCCATAACGGGGGTTGGAAAAGCTATCTATCTTTAATTTTTCTGTCCCAATAAATCTATCGTTGATAGGCAATCCTATCTAACGTTTCTATCTATCGATGGGAGGGCATACAGCTTACTAGGGATAGATATTTGTATGCAACTGACAGTTGGCGCGTCCCTATAACATTATTATCTGTCAGTGTCATTAAAGTTGGCTATCTCTAGTAACCTAAAATCCGATCCTTGGTTTTTCGAAGATAAGCAGACAGAAGGAAGATATAATAGGTAGAATACGTTGAATTTTCATAAAATAAGTTAGTTTCCCGTTGCAAAGAATGTCGGACTCAAGTTCAAGCGATGATCTTGCTCTTTTGGAACAATTAAGTGATTGGGAGTCGGAAACCGAAGAAAATGTTGCATCCCGATCGTATGAAGAACGCATAAATTACTTATATAAATATAACGATTATGAGTTTGATTACCGATTTAGATTAAGTAAAACTGCGGTAAATGATTTACTCAAAGAAATATACCCATTTCTAAAAGTAACTTCAAAAAGGTAAGTACTTAACTAGAATTTTAGTAGGTATTTTTTTTCATGTTACTATTGTGTACAAGAGTTACTGATATGCTACAGATCATACAGTCTGTGATATGCTACAGATGTATCTATGTTCTACTTCGTTTACTTTCTTCAGGAACCACGGAATTTCACCTCTACATCAACTGCTGTTGACATTGCGGTTTTATGCATTGGGTACAATGTTAGTGGCAGTAGGTGACTACATAGGAGTCTCAAAATCAGCTGATACCTATACTATACCTCGCGTATAGTGAAAGACATATCTCGGGCTATTGCCAGGTTGTATCCGAAATATATATATGTGCATAACAATACAACGGAAGACTTTTATAATATTGCAGGGTTTCCTCGTGTATTAGGTGCAGTTGATGGCACACATATTCTGATGCAATCACCAAGTAAGTACTTATTTGATGTAATTAATTACCTCTAGAAGTCTTCATGAATTTCCTGTCATTGCTAACAAAAAATTATTTTGAACAGATTCAAATATTGGAGAAGAATTTAGAAATAGAAAATCTGTTTTTTCGATGAATGTGCAAGGTGTCTGTGATGCAAATTTGTTCTTTATGAATATTGTGTCCCGATGGCCTGGATCAACTCATGATGCTACAATTTTTAGTAATAGTGAGTTACGAGGTATGTTATATTACATTATGGTAGGCTCTCACTATACAAAACTACACTATTTTGGTCTAACAGTTATGAGGATGATTGTAGGGTTTTATTCAATGGAATCACTGTCTGTAACTTACCATGGTAAAAAAGTTATTAAACAGTTATTTAATTTTCTAGCTCAGTGTGAAAACGGTGTTTATGGCAATAGATGGTTAATTGGTGATAGTGCATACCCTTGCAAAGCCTACCTGTTGACACCATTACTCAATCCAGAATCGGGAAACGAAATAAACTACAACAGAGCACACATCAAAACTAGAAATACTATAGAAAGGTAAATCATCAAAACTTCTAATTCTACTAGTGTAGCTAGTATTGTTATAAGTGGAAAAAGATATTTTTTTTTACGAATAAATTTCTTTTCAGGTGTTTTGGTGTCTGGAAAAGGCGATTCCCGGTTCTTTCACTAAAAATTAGGCTTTGTTTGGAAACTATCCAGGCTGTAGTCGTTGCAACATCCGTGTTGCACAATATTTGCAGGAAAATGAATTTGGAGGAGCAGGAGCCCGAAATAGAAATTCCAAATCATAACATTAATATAACATCTGAGAATATTTCAGAAAATAATGCCATTAATCAAATTGAAGAGCGTCAAGCATTAATCAACAATTATTTTATGTAAATAGTTAATAAAACTAAAAGTATAAGTACACAAATTTTTTGCATTTATTTATTATCAATATTAATTATCACAAAAGTTTGTAACGAGACCACTGTGCACTGATTTTGTCTGTTTTTGCGATCTGTCAATGCCGCGCAAAGCGACGTTCTCTCACTTTGGAGGCGCGTGGCCGACTGAATTCCGCGAGCGTTCGCATTCGTATTTGAATTTGCGCGCCGCTTCATAGTAATTTGTATGAAGATTTTGAGCGAAAAAATTGGTCAAGTTTGTGATTTTTTTACACAAATTCGAAATATAACATGTACCAATGAGTTTTTTAAAAACTTACGTACACATTTATCACTAGCTCGACGGTGAAGGAAAACATCGTGAGGAAATCCGCAGGTCCCAGTATTAATTCTGAGACATGTGTAAATAGACCCGGTCCGGCGATGGGCTCACCACCTATCACGTTTAGGGGTCCCAAGAACATCTCGTGTAAAGTGGGTAGGTATATCCAGTAATGGAATACCTCTGCCTACCCCCTCGGGGATGCAAGGCGTGAGATTATACTATATTTTTTTTTTTTTCCAGCTCCATTATTTCTAATTCTAATTTCTTTTTTTTGATGGCAGCTATCACTTCTTCTTGTTTTTTCTTCGCTTCATAATAGCTCGCAATTGCCAGATTCCTTGCTGTTATCGATTTTTTCACATTATCAGCAACTTTTTGACGCTCCAATTTAACTTTGCTGTTTGATGCAGAAAAAAAGAACTTTTTATTCTGTGGAGTTCGCAAAGACGAACCAGGAGTATATTCAGTGTCCACAGCAGTTTGCAAAAGGGACGAAGATGAAGGGTTTTCCACGAACGGTACAGCAATTATCAAAGGATCCTCCACCTCCACATTTTCTGTGACCTCCACCTCTGCATCACCTCCAAAAGAAACGCTGTAGCCGTCACAAGTTGGGCCTAAAATTGCAGCAACTTTTTCCAGTGCATCATCTGGTGGAATATACTCTGGTTTTCCACCACCAGTCTTAAGATTATTCATTCTTATTTTGGTACTCCTTTTACGGGCAGTTTTTTTTAAATTCTCCCATTTAAGCCTGAGCTGCTCCGGTTTTCTGGGGTTACTTGCCACTACTGAGTTAAATGTGTTAGTTATTTTTGACCAAGCAGCTTCCTTGAGCTGGTTGTTGCTGGCATTTGTGGCTTTACTAAAAAGCACAGGATTTGCCTCAACTAAGTTGACCAGTTGCATCACTTCTTCTTTTGTCAGTGGAGTGCTTTTTTGCTGAAATATAAGAACAACAATGTAATTGCTTTCCTACACAATATCGAATCAATTCTGTCACATAAACGTAGTAGAATATAACTGAGATACTTACTGCCGACATTTTTGTAATGGTAAATAACCGTATTAATAAAACACAAAGCAATACAATGAACATAGAGCGAGCGTCGTCTGAGAGAGCATGAGCATCACAGATGAGCATAGCATGTCAATAAAATAATGTAACAAACAAAAGGTCTGTCAGTATCAAAGAGATTAAAATATAATAAGGCCCTATTAAATTTAAATCTCTTTGGTCAGTATAGAACGTTCCATTTCATTATTGTGCTTATTATAAATTCAAACGTTTTCAAGTATTAATTTCCACTTTAAAATTAATCTTAGTAATTAAATAATCTCGACATATTATGTAATATAATATAACAAATATCATTTTATTTATTATGAATCAAAATTCCATTTATACTTCATTGTAAATTCACTGAGAGTGCTAGTGCCACTGCGTGTTTTGGAACGCAAGAGAGGGCTCAGATATGCGGCTTATCTACTGTCAACTGGAGATAGCAAACACCTATCTGCACCTATTGGGACCACTCCTAAAGATAGATAGCTGATTACTAAGGATCGAGGATAGCTATCTATCTTGAACCGTAGATTGAATATTGGGAACGGCCGTTAGTTGAGGCAAATCCTGTGCTTTTTAGTAAAGCCACAAATGCCAGCAACAACCAGCTCAAGGAAGCTGCTTGGTCAAAAATAACTAACACATTTAACTCAGTAGTGGCAAGTAACCCCAGAAAACCGGAGCAGCTCAGGCTTAAATGGGAGAATTTAAAAAAAACTGCCCGTAAAAGGAGTACCAAAATAAGAATGAATAATCTTAAGACTGGTGGTGGAAAACCAGAGTATATTCCACCAGATGATGCACTGGAAAAAGTTGCTGCAATTTTAGGCCCAACTTGTGACGGCTACAGCGTTTCTTTTGGAGGTGATGCAGAGGTGGAGGTCACAGAAAATGTGGAGGTGGAGGATCCTTTGATAATTGCTGTACCGTTCGTGGAAAACCCTTCATCTTCGTCCCTTTTGCAAACTGCTGTGGACACTGAATATACTCCTGGTTCGTCTTTGCGAACTCCACAGAATAAAAAGTTCTTTTTTTCTGCATCAAACAGCAAAGTTAAATTGGAGCGTCAAAAAGTTGCTGATAATGTGAAAAAATCGATAACAGCAAGGAATCTGGCAATTGCGAGCTATTATGAAGCGAAGAAAAAACAAGAAGAAGTGATAGCTGCCATCAAAAAAAAGAAATTAGAATTAGAAATAATGGAGCTGGAAAAAAAAAAAAATATAGTATAATCTCACGCCTTGCATCCCCGAGGGGGTAGGCAGAGGTATTCCATTACTGGATATACCTACCCACTTTACACGAGATGTTCTTGGGACCCCTAAACGTGATAGGTGGTGAGCCCATCGCCGGACCGGGTCTATTTACACATGTCTCAGAATTAATACTGGGACCTGCGGATTTCCTCACGATGTTTTCCTTCACCGTCGAGCTAGTGATAAATGTGTACGTAAGTTTTTAAAAAACTCATTGGTACATGTTATATTTCGAATTTGTGTAAAAAAATCACAAACTTGACCAATTTTTTCGCTCAAAATCTTCATACAAATTACTATGAAGCGGCGCGCAAATTCAAATACGAATGCGAACGCTCGCGGAATTCAGTCGGCCACGCGCCTCCAAAGTGAGAGAACGTCGCTTTGCGCGGCATTGACAGATCGCAAAAACAGACAAAATCAGTGCACAGTGGTCTCGTTACAAACTTTTGTGATAATTAATATTGATAATAAATAAATGCAAAAAATTTGTGTACTTATACTTTTAGTTTTATTAACTATTTACATAAAATAATTGTTGATTAATGCTTGACGCTCTTCAATTTGATTAATGGCATTATTTTCTGAAATATTCTCAGATGTTATATTAATGTTATGATTTGGAATTTCTATTTCGGGCTCCTGCTCCTCCAAATTCATTTTCCTGCAAATATTGTGCAACACGGATGTTGCAACGACTACAGCCTGGATAGTTTCCAAACAAAGCCTAATTTTTAGTGAAAGAACCGGGAATCGCCTTTTCCAGACACCAAAACACCTGAAAAGAAATTTATTCGTAAAAAAAAATATCTTTTTCCACTTATAACAATACTAGCTACACTAGTAGAATTAGAAGTTTTGATGATTTACCTTTCTATAGTATTTCTAGTTTTGATGTGTGCTCTGTTGTAGTTTATTTCGTTTCCCGATTCTGGATTGAGTAATGGTGTCAACAGGTAGGCTTTGCAAGGGTATGCACTATCACCAATTAACCATCTATTGCCATAAACACCGTTTTCACACTGAGCTAGAAAATTAAATAACTGTTTAATAACTTTTTTACCATGGTAAGTTACAGACAGTGATTCCATTGAATAAAACCCTACAATCATCCTCATAACTGTTAGACCAAAATAGTGTAGTTTTGTATAGTGAGAGCCTACCATAATGTAATATAACATACCTCGTAACTCACTATTACTAAAAATTGTAGCATCATGAGTTGATCCAGGCCATCGGGACACAATATTCATAAAGAACAAATTTGCATCACAGACACCTTGCACATTCATCGAAAAAACAGATTTTCTATTTCTAAATTCTTCTCCAATATTTGAATCTGTTCAAAATAATTTTTTGTTAGCAATGACAGGAAATTCATGAAGACTTCTAGAGGTAATTAATTACATCAAATAAGTACTTACTTGGTGATTGCATCAGAATATGTGTGCCATCAACTGCACCTAATACACGAGGAAACCCTGCAATATTATAAAAGTCTTCCGTTGTATTGTTATGCACATATATATATTTCGGATACAACCTGGCAATAGCCCGAGATATGTCTTTCACTATACGCGAGGTATAGTATAGGTATCAGCTGATTTTGAGACTCCTATGTAGTCACCTACTGCCACTAACATTGTACCCAATGCATAAAACCGCAATGTCAACAGCAGTTGATGTAGAGGTGAAATTCCGTGGTTCCTGAAGAAAGTAAACGAAGTAGAACATAGATACATCTGTAGCATATCACAGACTGTATGATCTGTAGCATATCAGTAACTCTTGTACACAATAGTAACATGAAAAAAAATACCTACTAAAATTCTAGTTAAGTACTTACCTTTTTGAAGTTACTTTTAGAAATGGGTATATTTCTTTGAGTAAATCATTTACCGCAGTTTTACTTAATCTAAATCGGTAATCAAACTCATAATCGTTATATTTATATAAGTAATTTATGCGTTCTTCATACGATCGGGATGCAACATTTTCTTCGGTTTCCGACTCCCAATCACTTAATTGTTCCAAAAGAGCAAGATCATCGCTTGAACTTGAGTCCGACATTCTTTGCAACGGGAAACTAACTTATTTTATGAAAATTCAACGTATTCTACCTATTATATCTTCCTTCTGTCTGCTTATCTTCGAAAAACCAAGGATCGGATTTTAGGTTACTAGAGATAGCCAACTTTAATGACACTGACAGATAATAATGTTATAGGGACGCGCCAACTGTCAGTTGCATACAAATATCTATCCCTAGTAAGCTGTATGCCCTCCCATCGATAGATAGAAACGTTAGATAGGATTGCCTATCAACGATAGATTTATTGGGACAGAAAAATTAAAGATAGATAGCTTTTCCAACCCCCGTTATGGCAAAACAAGAGATAGATTGAATATTGGGAACGGCCGTAAATAAATTATTATCAATAATAGATTTCAAAAATCTAATTAAGATTTCGTCCATTTTCTACAACAGCGGTTCATTTACTAAATTGGTATTAGCACTTCACCTTAAAAGGTATAAGGCCACGAAATAAAACCTCAGTTCTTATCCTGAAAAACCATAATTACAGAAAAGGTTCTTTGCATTACTTCGGGATTAAACCTGAAACATAAACACTCTGGGATGGCGCTAAACCCTCTCGTAAACCAGCTGGCTGACCTTAATGAAAAATATAAAAGATCCACGGCAAGACTAAGGTAGACTTCCGTGGGTCGCGGCCTCGCGACGATCGATCGATTACGATCGATCGCGCACAGCCGCGCGCGATCGATCGTATGCGACAGACGCGCGGCTGATGCGACAATAATTATAGTCAACATATTATGACTTTTCTCACTTTGTTATTATAGCAAATTTAAAAATAATAAAACAATCAAAAAAGTGTTGCGATTGAGTACATTTTCCATAGTAAAATTTAGTTTTGACCTTTGAGTATTAAACCAACAGGAGACGTCACGCGCACTAGTTTCTTTGCAAAAAAGTCTGCCAATTTCTGCGCGGGGGACGAGGAAACAAACACAAATAATGTTAAAACAAAAGCATTTTTTGACAAAACAATTAAACACTAGCTTAAACTAGGTGCACACAAATACATTCACCAATACAAGCACTCCGTGAACTCAAACAAACTAGTTGTATTTAACCAGTATGCTCATTGACCGACACGTTTTTTTGGCAGAGGGGAACGCCTGTCAGTGGCGTCTCCGGTTTTGACGGATCATAAAAGTAACTAATTTGATTAGGCCAGACCTAGGTCCTTTCAGGCTGCAATTCGATTAGCATAACAAATTTAAATGATGAATACTATAAATAATATGTACTTGTATTATGTGTGTCGTTCTCGGGTGTGTTTTTGCCATTATACGAAGAACATATATGGCTGTTTTCGTTCTAATAACGAGACTTACCGCGGACAAAACATAATCCCCTTTTTACGCGTCTAAATAAACCGAATAAATATAATTTTCAGCACAGGAATTAAACAAAAGCAAGTCATAATGGATATTAAACAAATTGTAAACAATGATAAATTAGAATGAAGTTGACAGAGGAAGTGCTTCCGAGTGTAATGAACATTAATGCGGACAGAACAATATTGGCAAAAGAAAACTTTAGTAATTTGGGCTAACAAATGTCCATGGGCTGTCCTCCATAGCTAAAAGAGACACAATTTGAATACGAGATTTTGAGGCACTAAACATAAAGGTAATGTAGCTCCCACAGTTTGAAGTTATTTTTGATTTTTTATTCATGTGACGAGTAATTTAACTAATTTTAGCAGACGTGACGGGGTTCATCATCAGTCAGGACTTCCAGGCACTTGTCAGGACTCCTGTCATACTTTGAAAATGTTTAGAAAGTTAATAATAAAAAAGTTTTCGGTCAATTTTAAAACGGAACAGACTTCTTCAAATTTAGAAACATTGAATTATTTTGCAGCATGCCTACTTTTTCGTAAAATACTTTTTATTTGTAAGAATCATGGAAATCAATTTAACGTAAATTGCACATTATCGTCCCTACACTTTTTTACAATTATCAACCTATAATTCAAAAATATTGATGATGAAGTGTAAGTCATCCATACTAGTATTTAAAATAGATGTAAAATTGTGTGTTTGTTTGGTACCTATATTGAATCGATTTAAGAATGTCTACCAGGACGCTATATTATTATTTATTATACCTGACTAATAATAATAGGCTATATTTTATTTTGACCAAAGACGTTTAAAGAAAAAGTTGCTCTCTAGGAAAGATAATGATTTTCTTCCAACCTCTTTGAATCAAACATAGTTGAAAAATAATTGCGACATGTATTACCTCAAAATTGTTAATACATTTTAATGGAAACCCGGCTTTTTGTCAGGACTTCACTGTTTTACACCTGGCAACTTTTGTGACTAAACTTCTTACAAATTTCACATCCCTTTAAACAAGAGCCATAATAATTTTCTTCTTTAGCACCCTGAAATTACTTTAAGGAAAATCTTAGAGGGTGAAATGAGTTTATTAAATCGGTAGGTCTGAAGAGGCATTTCGAGAGGGAGGTAATTAATTTTCATTAGGATTTTTCGGTAGAGGCGGGTTGCGAACGGTTTGGAATTAACGGCCGGCTTTGACAAAGATTGTACAACGAGAAATGCTTGAAACAAAGAGATTTAAATATAATAGGGCATAGAGGGGGCATTGGGAATATTTTCATACAAAATTTTGAAGCCTAAGCGTCATGTCCTTATCATGTCAGTTAGTATGAACTCGAGCTGTCATTCGGTCGAAATTGTAATAGACTTATGCCACTTGGAATAACTTTTGACTTCAAATTTTCCTCGCTTTGTCCCCTCTATGCCTTATTATATTTTAATCTCTTTAAATTGAAATAACAAAATAGACTCAAGCCTTATCCCCGAGGAGGTTGGCAAAGGGGTTTCTTGCCTGGAATTACGTTCAGTATAGTTATAGGACCTCTAAACGGGAGTAATACGGTATTTAGGTTTTATGTTTTATTTTGGTTTCTCATCTCCTAATTTAATTACATGCCCACAATTGGACGAGTAGATGCCAATATTAACAATATATAATAATAATATAATCTCACGCATTTTATCCCCGAGGGGGTAGGCAGAGGTATTCCATTACTGGATATACCCACATTTCACGAGATATATTGGACCCCTAAACGTGATAGGTGGTGAGACCATCGCCGGACCGGGTCTGTTTACACATGTCTCAGAATTAATTCTGAGACCTGCGGGTTTCCTCATGATGTTTTCCTTCACCGTCGAGCTAGTGATAAATATGTATGTAAGTTTTTGAAAAACTCCTTGGTACATGCCAGGATTCGAACCCGAGCCTCACTGATTTTCGGCCGGCTCTTTAACCGTTCGGGCTATCACTGCTCTATACCTACCAATATCTATACCAATATTAGGAATTTCTGTTGTGTTTTGGGTTTCAGTTTAAAATGTTTATTCAATTACATAAAAACTTAAATAAATTATTTCCTTTGATACTGTCACATCTTTTGTGTACTAGCTCTTGTAAATAAGATTTTATGGTAATTTCATTTCAGACTGACACGAGGTTCACAAACTTAAACTTTGAGTATTAAACCAACAGGAGACGTCACGCGCACTAGTTTCTTTGCAAAAAAGTCTGCCAATTTCTGCACGGGGGACGAGGAAACGCACACGAATACGTGTAAGGTTAAATAAAACAAACGCATTTTTTGACAAAACAATTAAACACTAGCTTGAACTAGATGCACACAAATACATTCACCAAATTCACTCTGTGAACACAAAAAAACTAGTTGTATATAACAGGTATGCGCGTTGACCGACACTTTTTTTTGGCAGAGGGGCGCCTTTTGACGCCTGTCAGTGGCGTCTCCGGTTGGCTTAATACTCATAGCTCTTAAAGTGCAATAATATTGAAAGACCAGTGATAATTTCATTGAAAAAGCGCGCTTGTACCATGAAAACGCGTGTTTATCGAGCGAAAACTTCCCGTCGTAGTTAGATATTAAGACTAGCGATTTTAGAGCTATAGGTACCCTACTATCTATGCCTTAAACCTGTCGGTATCGAAGTGTTGTAAACAACTAATCCGCTTACTCGAGTTTGGGTAACAAGATAATTTTGAGGCAAAACTATATATAGCTGAGAAAAAAAATAAAAAAAAAAAAATCTCACGCCTTTCATCCCCGAGGGGGTAGGCAGAGGTATTCCATTACTGGATATACCCACATTTCACGAGATATATTGGACCCCTAAACGTGATAGGTGGTGAGCCCATCGCCGGACCGGGTCTGTTTACACATGTCTCAGAATTAATTCTGAGACCTGCGGGTTTCCTCACGATGTTTTCCTTCACCGTCGAGCTAGTGATAAATATGTACGTAAGTTTTTGAAAAACTCATTGGTACATGCCAGGATTCGAACCCGAGCCTCACTGATTTTCGGCCGGCTCTTTAACCGTCCGGGCTATCACTGCTCTAACTCTAGCTGAGAAAGGTCCTTAAGATCATTCATTTCTGAATTACATTTTC
Organism: Ethmia dodecea; assembly: GCA_963855545.1. Classification (NCBI taxonomy): domain Eukaryota; kingdom Metazoa; phylum Arthropoda; class Insecta; order Lepidoptera; family Depressariidae; genus Ethmia; species Ethmia dodecea. The sequence continues at coordinate 2,173,072 of OY979444.1, forward strand.
ACATAATTTTTGTACTACTAACCGCGAGTCCACCTGCTTAAATCGTTACAGTGGGAAAATTGTAGCCCTTACATTCAGGGATCCAAAAAATACAGTGATGAAAAGGGGGTATATCTATGGAGGAGCGGAGGTGGAATGCTCTTCCATCGTGAAAAAGGAAGATCTTCCGCTAGGCGAGGCGATCGTGATTGGGGACCGCGGTCCAACGGTTGATGGTGGACAGTTGTATTTATACAAACTCATTAGAAAACTTCGATAGCGTGGTTTAGAACTAGGCCGTCTATTGGCGCGTTCTATGTAGTGTCGCTACATATCCAAGAATTTAGTGCCTCTGCCTATACTCTCGCGGATAAAGGCTGACGGTAATGACTCTACATATCGTTGTACCTGTACTACTTACCTAAAGTTTTATCATTGAGATCATTGGACTACAGAGGGTGACGGTGAGGAAACTCGAAGGTCCAGAATTAGTTCTTCTTTACCCACTTTAACCACCCTCCTCGTTTAGGCCGAAAATACAAGCACTTCGGAAAATATAATATGTACTTCTTGCCACCTACCTCGTCGTATATTAAAATTTGCAAAGCAAAAATTACTTCTACAACTCACACACTTTCATGGCTTTAGGATGCTAAAACTTAAAAGCGAATGTGCAATCGTTACACGTCGTTCACCGACCTTTCGTTTAGTATTTGCTTTGACTCCTTACGACCCGAGTGTCGTGAGAAATTCCATTTCCTGGTGTGCCTGTGCAAACTCTGGGCTGACAGCTCCCACAAGTTGCTCTAGTGCAAACGCTAGAACTATTTTAGGACGCTCCGCAGCTACTCCTTCCTAAAAATATTCGAATACTTTAGTATTTGAATTTCATCAAGTAGAACAAACAGCGATGGTCCATCAAAGTCGCTTCCCGCTGTCTATCTATCTCTATGTATGCTTAGATCTTTAAAACTACACAACGGATTTTGATGCGATTTTTTTTATTGATAGAGTGATTCAAGAGGAAGGTTTTTATATCCTACTAATATATATTATCATACTAATATTATAAACGCAAAAGTTTGTATGTATGGTATAGATGTATGGATGTATTTTACTCCCACCTCAAAGGCCGGCAACGCACTTGTGACTCTTCAGCTGCAGGTGTCCATGGGCGACGGTAGTCACTTACCATCAGGTGACCCGTCTGCTCGTTTGCCCCCCTAAAATGTTTGTTCCTCTTTCACGCTAAAACTACTAAACAGATTTTGATATATCAAAATCTGTTTAAATTTAAATTTACAGTTATATAGCTTATACATCAGAATAACACATATGCTATACTTTATCCCTGTATTCCCAAGGGAACGGGAATTACGCGGGTGAAACCGCGAGGCGCTGCTAGCACCATATAAACCAAAGCGAATCGAGGGCGGGTCGCTAGTGATCTATATCTAAGACACAGACACACGTGTCAGTCACTATCATCACTTTTGTCTATCACCACACAACGGACTAAGGTAGGGGCAGTCCGCCCCGGGCCTCTTGCCTGGGGGGCCTCCAAATTTAGCAAAAAGTTCTCTTAATCAATTCCTAAACAAGGATAAAAGGCAGTTAGGTGTTGGTTGGAGGCATCATAGATACAAATATGAATAAAGCTACACTAAATTTAGAGGCCCTCCCCAGGACCAGAGGCCCGCCCTGGGCCTGGTATGCCTCCAAATCCAAAAGTTCTAAGACCGAGGGGGCCTCATTCAATTTTTCCGCCCCGGGCCTCCGACAGGCTTAGTGCGCCACTGTCACCACATCATATCGCACTCGTCTGGCAAAAATAAAAATGAAAATTATTCCTGCCGCACTCTCAGGGTCGCAACAGAATTTACTTTTTAATTATTTTTCGTGTGTACGCAGCATAAGGTCGTTAAATCCACTCTGTTTTGTGCCCGTCGCCAGCAGTACAGTCGACCAGTGTTAATTGAATATTGGATTACTCGCTTCGACTGCAGAAAGGTTCTAAACAGATTATGCGGAGGTGTAAATAGTAGAATGTTTACAAAATGAATATAAAGTGAGATGTCGTTAAAAAAAACTCAAGCCTTTTACACGCGTGGGAATATGGGGATAATATAAAGCCTATGTGTTATTCTGATGTACATATAAGCTAGGTATATAACTGTAAAGTTTCATCAAAATCCGTTCGGTAGTTTAGGTACTTTTTTCGTGAAAGAGGAACACCCAGATATCCATACATCCATCCATACAAACTTTCGCGTTTATAATATTACGAGTAAGTAGGATCTGCGTGTGGTCTATATGAAGCATTATTTTGTTACAGAACTGTTTTTGATTGAGAAGTTAGGGGGTGGTCATTTCATTTCTAAAAAACGGACCCCGAGTGAAACTAATTAGAGACCCCTGGCATAGATTATACAACGCGTCACAGAATAAGCGCAATTCCTCATACACCTCAACTAGTATATTGATATAAAAAAATATGATGCATTCGTACTTTAGTTTTGTGTAACCAAATTTCTTAAACAAAGAGCAATAATAATACGGTTTTCATAGGTAGCGATATTCAGTTATAATAATTCATTCATTTTTCGGACTTTGACACGTATTAAAAATAGCTGAAATCGATTAAGTTAATAAATAGTCGATGCTGAATAACTAATTTCAGGAATTGCGCTTATTCTGTTACATATTTCATTATATGCATGGTAGTTGTGATGGGTGACTCTAAATCACGAGAAAGGTAAAAAATTATGACGATAAGAAAATGCTTTTTTAGATTGACTATGTTTGGTAGAGATGTGTAGTTGTAACCTTCCTGTACCAATAAATGATTTATACACCGCACTTCTGCACTAGTTAGACCCTTCAGTGGTCAGTCCCAATCGCAAGCATCGGAAACTCTTCTAAAGCCAGCAATCTATCCTCACAAGCTTCAGATTACAAATTTAGTTTCAGCAACACGGTTATCACCAAAAACGCCAAATTATCGCCAAAAACAAATCCATCATTTAATTTAAAAATCCGTAAACCAGATTATTTAATTCCCTCATGTGAGTCTTCTGCTGATTCAGAATTACACTCACGCTATACTGAATTGCTTTAATTTGTACACTAGATCATACAGCGTGCCCCTTTCCGAGAGCTAACGACGTTAGAAGCACCTAATTACTTAAAAAGAGCTCACTGACAGCAACTTCAATTGGGCAAGTTTTTTTCTCAATGCAGAGGGTAAATAAGTACGACTGAGACATTTTCTCATATTGCATCAAATATGGTTGTAAGTAGTATAGTTCTGTTGTAAATTAATACAATCTTTCAACAAAAGAGTCTGAAAGGAACGAACTACCGCGTGTCGTTCGTGAAGATTTTGCGGCTAATTATTTATAACTAGCGACTCGCCCCCGCTTCGCACGGGTGCAATGCTAATACTAAAACCTTCCTCTCGAATCACTCTATCTATTTAAAAAACCACATAAACCAACAAAAAGCGACACAACCACAGAAAGCGACTTTGTTTTATATTATGTAGTGAAGATATGCTTACACAAACTACCAAAAAAATCTTTAACACGAAACCTCTAAACAAGGCATCCTAAGAGTTAGTGAGTATTAGAGGTGTCAAGTTGTGTTGAGATTTCTTTGTATTTTAACTTTAATCGGACATTAAAAAATTCTTGTATTGTATCACAACTAATCCCTACTAATATTTGGAATAAGTAAGTATCTTTTAATCTTTTATGGTTAATGTAAGGATCACTGCTACCCACATCGGTTACAGTCTTCAAATGCGTAAAATGAAATGCGAGTTTTATGGTGAGAGCCACTTGTGAGCCATTACTCGGAACCTTTATTGAATTCTTGGCGCAATTTCAGTTGATTAAATAAAAAGGAGCTTAAAAGCTTTCTCCATGTGCGGTTGCATAGATCCTTTCAAGAATAGCCAAGAAATGTGGTATTTTAAAAACCGGATAAGTGCGCCTGTGTGCGTTGAAGTCACCCGTACAAATTTGTAGGTACACATATTTATACCTTGATGTTTGATTTACTTAAATTAAAGACATATATTTTTTACTAGCGGATGCCCAGCGGCGTTGCCCGCGCGGATTCCGTTTATTCCCGTTCCCGTGGGAATTTCCGAAAATCCCTTGATAGTGGTTGCCTACGACATATTTAAGACACCTACATACCATATTTCAAATAGCGGGTGCCCAGCGGCGTTTTTCCGCTTGGATTTAGTTTATTCCCGTTCCCGTGGGAAATTCCAAAAATCCCTTCATAGTGGTTGCCTACGACATACTTAAGACACCTACATACCATATTTCAAATAGCGGGTGCCCAGCGGCGTTTTCCCGCTTGGATTTAGTTTATTCCCGTTCCCGTGGGAATTTCCAAAAATCCATTCATACCAATTTTCTATGACATATCAGACACCTTCATACCATTTTTCAAGTTTCTAGGTGTTATCGTTTCGGAGTAGTACGTATTTCTCTTTTTAACCAGTTTTTATATTTTCCCGTGGGAATGAGATATTTTCCTGGAATAAAAAGTGCCCTAGATGTTGACCCGGGTACTCAGTTATCTCCATACCAAATTTCATCAAAATCCGTCCAGTAGTTTTTGAGTGATGCGTGCACAACCAGACAGACAGACAGACAGACAGACAGACAGACAGACAGACAGACAGACAAAAATTCCAAAAATTGGTGTTTCGGTATCTATATCGATAACTATATACGCTACCGTTGAAAACTTTCAAAAAATATTTAATGTACAGACACGGCCCCGTTAGAGTTTTATTATATGTATAGATGTATAGATATAGATATAGATAGATGATTAAATTACAAAAGTATAGTTTTCAGACGTTTCCCTGTGCTTTTAGTATACGACGATATTACTTGATAAATTTCATAGTTCTAGATAGTGTCAAAATAAGTATATGTTTTTTGCGGCATGGACAGCCGTATATTTTTTTTACGTTAGATTTTTTCACAACTTCAAGGATGCGTTCCCGAGATAAAGAGTCTTAACATACAGACAGACAGACCGACAGGCAGGCGGACGAAAAAGTGTTCCTACAATGGCTCCGTTTTTTCCTTTTGAGGTAGGGACGGAACCCTAAAAAGAGTCAATTTAAGTTTTTCAATTAGTTTTAGGTTCCAAGATTGTGTCGTTTGATGAGCGTGGAGTTCGGTAGCTTATCAAAGAGTTGTCAGCGCGTTTGATCGAAGTTTTAGGTGATCTGAGGGATGTGGGAGGGCTAGCATTATCTCCATCAAAAGATCCACCCTATCTAGATAGGGAATACGGGCAGCATTCTTGGTAATGTAGAAGACAATTTTATTTTTCTGAGGAAATTGATGTAAAATATATTAGTTAGATTAAAGAAACACAACGCATTATGCCCGGGCTTGCTTATGTGGGCTTCCATTTCTAGAAGTACTCACATTTCACTAGTGTAGTGTTTCTTACCGTAAATTGCTGTTACACATGTTTCAGAACCGGGTTTCCTCACGATGTTTTTCTTCATCATTCAGTTAGTCCGGCGATGGGCTCACCACCTATCACGTTTAGGGGTCGAATATTGTCGTGAAAAGTGGGTATATCCTGTAATGTAAATTATAAATACCTTAATTAATACCTTTGCCTACCCCCTCAGGGATAAAAGGCGTAATATTATTATTTATTATTATTATAAGCTAGTCTACACTCATATTTTAAAGAGAAAATATATGTTTTTTAGACAAATTTTAAAAATTCTCACAACAAAATAAAATCTACTTTCTAGGATAAACTTGCTGGCGTATTCAGGGAGCTTCGATATTCGATATCGGAAAATCTGTCGAACACTTTCGAGATGGGCTGATGGTGGTATCGAAAACTAATATCATATGTGACATAAGGATTCGAAAAAAATTCCGTGGCTGTCAGAAACGCCTAGAATAAAGTTTCCGAAGTCGATAGATTCGACTTCGGAAGATTTTTCACTCGATCTGAATCGAACGGAAACGGTATCGAGTCTCCGTGAATACGCCTGCTGAGCTATAAATTTCAAACGGGAACGCGACTTAAGCTGGCTAACAGCTAGTGTTAATTATTGTACGAATAACTTTTTAAAAAGTCATACTAACCCTCGCTGGGATTCAAACCGGTACCATGCATCAGCCAGGCTAATACCCAACTTCACTGCTATTTTAGTAAACATACCCTAAAAGAAACACATCAAGTCAATGTTTTTACCCGGTTATCTTGAGAACCGAAATCACTTCAGCGAAATCGTTTAGGGTCATTTGCGCCAAAGAACGGATAGTGTTATATCCATAACGAGATTATTACTAGGGATGCATCCGATACCGATACCGATATATCGGGGATATTTCGGGTTTGCCGATATATCGGTATCGGCGATATTTTTATGGCAGATTCAACGATATACTTTTTAAATTTCGCGCTTTAAAAATGTAATGTAAACGCGCGTGTTGTCCATTCTATTTTGTTGCAAACGAGGCACGAACTGACTATGCTCAGGGAAACCCCGCGTTTTATATTTATAACTGTTAATTTTGATTACTAAAACTATTAATTAATTGTGTTTTATTTATTCTACCTTCCTTTTTGAATTCAATAAGCGTATCGGTATCGGTATTAGTGTCGCCGATATTTTTATTAGAGTATCAGTACCTATCGCTATCGTATCGGCAAAAAGGCGTATCGAGGCATCCCTAATTATCACCCATATCGTAATATGGAGTATATTGCTTCGGCTGCCGACAGACATTCGCAATGCAATCTTCGAAGGCAATATCCTTGGAATCTCACTTTGTTGTGTGAACCTTGTTAATCTCTCCAATGTGAAAGTAGTAGGTACTCGATGGGTTTGATTCTGCTTTACACCCACTAATCTTATTTTAGTTTAGTCCTGTCTTTGTCATAAGAAAATTAAGGATAGAAGATAACTCAATTTCTGACGTACATGTGTTTTGGTGTTGACTGTAAACCAGTATTGTATCTGAATAAATAAATAAATAAATAATAAATAAATAACCTAACGAATTTAGTCCTGTCAGAGGCTGTATTTTAGTCGTGACTTCTTTACTTATGCACTAAACACGTTATGAAATGCATTAGTTGATAGGACTAATTTTATACTTACTTAATATTATTTAGAATAAAAATAATTAAAAACAACGCGGAACACCTGCAAATTGCGCTCTCATTTTAGTAATTTAAATTAATTGTAATATGTAGGTAGACAGAAAAAAATATCTTTTTTTTTATTACCTAAGCTGTTGGATGCCTTCTATCGAGGGCCTTGAGCGCGGGGACCGAATCCAGAAATTCCGTAACAAAAAAAAACCTCACACTCCCCACTCCGACAGGCACGGAGGTGTGGCTTGAAGGCCGTGCATTGTCTAACGTCGTTTCTTTTCGGCAGTCTTGTTGATACAAAATGCTATGCAATAGCTTTACCGCGGCAGTCCCCGAGTGCCACACGTCTTTTTTTTTTTATTAGTTTATTAAACCAATGAAACTTTTGTAGATAAATCCCTAAGTTATAGTCCGGAACCCCTAATATTTATTTTATAGCACGAGTGAAGTATTATTCTGTTGGGAATATATCATAAAGGCAATTATTTTACCTGTTCGAAAAACATGGGAAACTCTACCGTAGGTTTTTCAATTTGCTGGAGAACAATTAAAAATAAATCACTTTTTAGTAGAAAAACTTTTGCGGAGGGTAAATTGCTTTATCGTTCCGTTTCAGTCACAAAACCAAAACAACTTTCGAATTAGCTGCAAATACGAGTAGGTTGAACTGATGACAGCTGCGACCTAATTTTTTGATTTAAAATTAAAGAATAGCATCCTTTTTTTAAATTATGGATTCCCTAACAAATTTTAGATAGTTACAGTTTTGCGAGGCGAAAGCTCAGCTTTGCATATGTGTAATTCGAAAACAGAGAAAAACAAAAGGCTACACTATCGGTGTGCACCACAAAAAATCTTATGTCACTAAAATCACAGAATAAGTAATAGTATGCTAAAATGCAAAGCTAAGATTATTCGCCAACTGATCCCACGTACTACAACCTTCTTCAATAATTGAGTAGGATGCCTCAAGTGTGTACTTACGAGTATTTCTTGTATAATATATATAATCTCACGCCTTTTATCCACGAGGTAGGCAGAGGTATACCATTACTGGATATACCCACATTTCACGAGATATATTGAACCCCTAAACGTGAAAGGTGAGCCCTTACTCATGTCTCAGAATTAATTCTGAGACCTGCGGCTTTCCTCACGATGTTTTCCTTTACCGTCGAGCTATATGATAAATATGTACGTAAGTTTTTGAAAAACTCATTGGTGCATGCCAGAATTCGAACCCGAGCCTCACTGATTTTCGGCCGGCTCTTTAACCGTTCGGGGTATCACTGCTCTCTATTTTTTGTATTTGCTAAATAATAGTGTGTCGCGGTACTCATTTATTGCCTGACTGTTTGTTCATTACAAATCTATATCTATACATATAAAAAAACTCTAACGGGGCCGTGTCTGTACATTAAATATTTTTTGAAAATTTTAACGGTAGTGTATATAGTTATCGATATAGATACCGAAACACCATTTTTTGGAATTCTTGTCTGTCTGTCTGTCTGTCTGTCTGGTTGTGCACGCATCACTCAAAAACTACTGGACGGATTTTGATGAAATTTGGTATGGAGATAACTGAGTACCCGGGTCAACATCTAGGGTACTTTTTATTCCAGGAAAATATCTCATTCCCACGGGAAAATATAAACACTGGTTAAAAAGAGAAATACGTACTACTCCGAAACGATAACACCTAGAAATTTGAAAAATGGTATGAAGGTGTCTAATAAGTCATAGAAAATTGGTATGAATGGATTTTTGGAAATTCCCACGGAAACGGGAATAAACTAAATCCAAGCGGGAAAATGCCGGTGGGCACCCGATATTTGAAATATGGTATGTAGGTGTTTTAAATATGTCGTAGGCAACCAATATGAAGGGATTTTTGGAAATTCCCACGAGAACGGGCATAAACGGAATCCGCGCGGGCAACGCCGCTGGGCATCCGCTAGTTACCTTATAAATACTTAAAAAATAGATGTAAATCTACTTACATACATAACGGTATTAAGGTTTTTGCAAAAATAATGAAGCATTTCTTCATTCAAATGTAATGTAAAAAAACAGAATCTACACTTAATTTTTTAAATGAATGAAAAATGTGATAACCTGTTGAACGAATGAGAAGTGAGTTAATGAATAATAAATGAAGGTTTTATAGATGAGAGCTTTCCATTATTACTCAAAAGATCGATGTTTTTAGGGTTCCGTACCCGGGTAAAACGAGACACTATTACTATGACTTTGCTATGCGTCCGTCTGTCTATCTGTCCATCTGTCACCAGGCTGTATCTCATTGACCCTGATAGTTCGACAGTTAAAATGTTCACAAATGATGTATTTCTCGCTATAACAAAAAATACTAAAAAACAGAATAAAATAAATATTTAAGGGGGCTCCCATACAATTATAGAAAATGGTACGGAACCCTTCGTGCGCGAGGCCGACTCGCACTTGGCAGTTTTTTTTATTCATCATTCATGACTTATATAAACTGAGATGCCCATTACTTTATATGGTTCTATCTAACAGTTGACTGACCTAAATACGTCGATACTGTCAAACTCTATGCATTCCCCGAACCTCAACCCAGATTAAAGCTATCAAAGTTAGTCAAACGCCCGAAAATCGTTAAGCGTTGGTGATTTACTGGGACCGGTCTGATGGTCCTTCGAGCCGGATCAAGTTGCCTATTTGAGTGCACAACCGTGTTGCAAACTTGCGATGCTACTGTACGCTGTAGAACGTTATACGGTGTTCACAGACAACTTAAGTGTGCGTTAGAAGGTACATACATAATAAAACTTTGTTTAAAAATGTTATTTTCATAATTTCGTGGAACTGGTTGCACTTTAATATTACCCAGAATTCCCAGACATCTACAATGAGCGTAATAAAACGAGATTTTATGCACTGTCTAATGGAGCTTCGAGAGCGGGTTTGGCTTCCTAAGCTGCACCTACCTACTGTTAGTAGCCTGTGTCTGTGCGATAGCTGCTGCTGCTTCGCTATACCGCACTTCCTCAACGCTGCCGGCGAATATTCAATGAAATGGAAACTAGACACTTTAAAGCTTTAGACAGCTCAGGGAAATTCGGAAATTTTGCAGTATTTCACGAAGAGCCAAAAATTTACTTTTATATCATTATGATACTAGCAGTTCCGCCCGGTTTCAGATGCGTAGTTCCCGTTCTCGCGAGAGTACGGGGATAAAATATAACCTTTGTTACTCCCTGATAATGTATCTTTCCATTGGTAAATGAATTTTTGAAATCGGTCCAGTAGTTTCGGAGCCTTTTCAATACAAACAAACAAAAAATCAAATCTTTCATCTTTATAATATTTGTATAGATGAGCACCATAGACAAGTGGCTAAAGAAACTTTTACAAACAGTTTCAATTATAAATTACGATGAAATGACGATATATACTTCTTGTAGGGTAGGGTAGGGTAGGGTAGGGTGCGCAGATTTTACATGGTCAATCTTTAATGGTCGATCAACATCACTTGATTTTTATCAGTAACTTTTCAACATTTTATTCTACTACCATTATTATTAAAAGGGGTACTGCCCTTTTTGCCGACTTTCCCATTAAGTCATACATTTTTTACCGATATGCCGACTTTTCATGTTTCATTGACTTTGGGCTTTTATGACGACTTTTAAATATTTAAATGTAATTTTTCCCTTTTTGACAACTTTATAGAATTTGGGAATTAAGAGTTTTCTTTTCCCGATTTTGAAACAGTCACGTTCATAACATATCGACTTCGATATTCTATACCTACAAAACACTATTTTCAGAACCATGAAATCTTGTCTATCAGATTCAGAAACAGGCAGACGGCAGATAGGTATTATTTATTTATAGCCCCTTAGTATGGACACCTGTAATACTAGAAGTCACGTGCGTTGCCAACCCTGACGAACCTTTTTGAAACCCTTCTAAAGGGTCTCTATTTACACGCATATAAAGTACATAATATAAAAGCAACTTAATATGCTATCTAACTAATGGAATACAGTTTCCTACGTTTGCAACTACATGCTCCGAAGAACTTGAACAATTGAATGGAGGTACTGAGCCGAGAAATTGCTCCCTTAACTAAGTAATATCCGAGGTTGCCCAACTAGTTGCTGTTCTTGAGAGCTAACAAAGCCAAATTTTATTGAATCGCCTTTTACGACAGCTACGTTCGCCATCTCAAACGACATAAATGAACTTACTCCTTCTTTAGTTAGCATGAAAGTAATCTATTTTGATTTCCATGACTATGACAAAAGTTTTGCAAGATTCTTAACATTCTCTTTGGATAGATGAGTGCCTGAGTTAAGGGCCAGTCTTTATGAAGCTAGTTAATTGAGAAATGACGTCATTATTCTTTTGTTTCAGCAAGCACAAACCTAGTGGGCAAGTTCACACAGAGCGTCCGTCGAATCGTCCAAGATGTCAAGGATGAAGGCACTTCCAGTATGTATTTACTTCATCATCAGCTAACTACATTTCATTGATAAAAAAAATAAAAGATAATTTAAAATAGCCAGTCCTCAAGTAGACACTGCTAAGCATTATAAAAATTAAAAAAAAAACAATAAGGTACAGAGAACACAAAAAATAAGGCATATTATGTCAACTTTAACATCCAAAACTGAGCACGAGCTTGTATATCGAATGTAAACGTCGTTTAATGGCAATGCAGTGATGTAATTATATCGTTTACTTTCTATCTGACTCTTCTATCATGTAATCATTAATCATATTACATGTGTAGTCAGATAAATGTTGTAATATACTAACCGACGCCGACGGTCGAATCCGTGTCCGGTCTTTAAGAGGTCTACGATAGTTTCATTGACAATGGCAATACAGAAGTTGTAAAAGGTAAAACAATACGTATCCAAGAAATGGAAAGATATCAAAATGCCAAAACCATGGTCATTAATTTCACCAGCCGACGTGATTCATTAAGTGGCTTACTTCGGGGTCAAGTAGTGATGCTTGGAGGTGAGAAAATTAAAACAAAAGTTATCGATATATTGTTTTAACAATCGTTTGACAATGTTCGTGATGCCTTTTTAAGACTTTAGATCTTTGCTAATATCTTTAACACCATTTTCATTCGCCCAAGCTTGTCGTAAACTGCAGCATGAACTACAAACTATACACCTATTCCTAGACAAAGCTATTAATGTTTACTAAAGGAGACAACATCGATAGTGCTAACAGTTACTAGTTCCTAATCGATGTCGACTGTGTGAAGCACATCACTAACATCTGTCGACCGACATCCAACACACGTACCACTAACTCGCAATTAATTCGCCCTCGCTCCCCAAATGCTGAATAATCCCTTATTTATCGGTCCACTGATACTCCTTTATATAAATTCGCTGATACAATTAGATATATAGTCTATCTGTCTGTAACATTTGCATTACAAGTACGGTATACAAAAACAACACTTTATTTTGTAACCCCATAGCCCATAGTCAAAATGTGCCGTTCTTATAATGATGTCGTTCGCAAATATGGAGATAGACTAGACTTATTCGACGGTGGATTAAAAAACTTAGTAAATAATTGATAGGAAAATACTTCCATTTATTTGTTGTTCACATATTTGAATCTGTCAACTATTTTCACTGTACTTACGTGTATCTAGCTTTTGAAAGAGTTTATTTCGTTAAACAATTTTGTACACACATACTTTAGGGTTGCAATTTATGTCATACTAGAAAGAAAGAATGACCCTGACTAAAATACAATTAAAACCCTATGGAATATATTTCAGTGTCCTAACGGGACCTCCCTCAGCACATACTGCGGCGGTTTGTAAAACAAACAGCACCACAACGCTGGTATTATGTAAGGCCCCATAAGAACTGTTTCGTTACAATTCTTCTATAATTGTAATCTGTTTTGTGTTTAATAAATAAATAAAATAAAAATAAATAAATAAGTACCTATATTTTAATGAAGCTACCTGCAGTTACTGAATTTTGAAACATGCTTATCCTCTTCAAAAATATAGTTTTTTTTTGTCGTGGATACAAACAAGTTTACATACTCCAGAACGTTGTGCAGGTGTAGCTACTTGGACTTTTGTACTCATTTTCTGACTAGAGTTTCAATATTCTTTTGATTTCATTTTACTGAGATATATTCTCATAATGTTGACATTATTATAGGTGTGGAAGTTGCAAATTACCACAAACTAATCCTACAACAATGAACTGATGAAATTTTGTGGTACTGAAAGCCATATTTCTAATTAGACAAATCCATTATTGTATTGAATAGAATGAGGCAGAGAAGTTTGAAGTGTCGTAATTAGGGCCAAATTTCACTTTTAGAAATAGTGAAAGCCAAGTAAAGAATTTTTGTTACAAAATTGATAATTTTACTTTCAAACGGGCTTTTGTATCCTGTCTGCATTTATTTTCTTTTTTAATATTATTACTTCATACACTTATGGTCCAGTAAATATGTTGTACACACTTTGAAATGGTTAATGAAAATGATAACTAGATATACCTTTACCTACACTCAAGTTAAGAATAAACTTATTTGAGGCATGAAACAATAATGAAAATACTTTACGTACCAGGTGGGCAGACGAAAGAAGAGGTGATAGAAACAAACGAGCGTCTACGGGGGGTGAGAGTGCGGCTGGACGAGAACTACGACACGGCGAAGAAGGCACTAGTGACCCTGATGACGCGGTACTCCGAATCTAAAACGCAGCGGAACGTGTTCACTAGGTACCCTATGCTGAAGGCAATGATCAAGGTAAGAGTTCCACTAATTTTAGTATTGATGGAGAAGAAAATTATGATATGTATAGAACAGTAGTAGTTAACTTAAATACAACACACAAGGTGATAGCGATAAGCTACTCTGAATTCAAATTTAAAAAAATCAACTGACCAGGAGTAAACAGGAACAATGATTTATTAGGAACTAAATGAACTGAAAAAAACATCACAAATAATTACTAGTAAGACTACAGAACTTTGACAGTACACTAACAATATGTATCAGTATTACGTAATATTTTAGACTAATTAATTCAAGCAAATAAACATATCGAACATTGTCATAAAAAATCGGTTATTCCGAAGAATTTCTTTGTAGATGCTGCTTAGAACAGACTCATACCTCTCAAGCCAATAAAATAAAACAAAATTGACGTTACTATGCCTATTGGAACCGAGCGGTGCTCAAAGAATTTAACGCAGAATTATATCAAAGTTAAATCACAAGAACTCCATCCAGTATCAGAACCTCATAAGCTTTTCGTTCTTGACGATTGGTGTTGCTATAGTTACATCTATCATTTCTGTTTTCATCGTGTCGTGTGTAAAAAAGATACAAATGTGTGCAATTTCCGCAGTCGTTCGCTCATTCAAAAGTCGAACGACACAGAATAATGGAAATTCAGCAACACAAGCCCCTGGCAAACCGGTTCTTTCAACGGCTCCCATGAATATTGAAGTGACCACAACAAAGCAAGCCGCTTGCATGGCTGTGAATCTCTCAGTTAAATTACGTCTGTTGCTTGCAACTGCGTCGGTGTTTAATTGCTTTAACAAATTACCCCGTCTGCTCAGGCTGTGCTTTCCACTTAAAACGTTTGCAGCTAAGGAGGAAATTGTGTGAAAAAGGAAAGAAATGAAATTGAAATTAAGGATTCAATACGAAATGGTAAAGCGATAACATCTGTGGCGCATATACGTGGGACACTCAGAAAGTTTTGCGAAACTAAAAAAAAATGTTCTATAGGTACATTTTTTTTTATTAAATCTTTTCAAAGTACTAAACCAGTTTTCAAAACACTTTTTCAAGTCCGCCGCAAACACCTCGTTTACAGCCTGCTCGAACGCAGCCAGCGCATCTTCCGGCGATGAAAATGGTATTCTTTTGAGCTGATTTTTAATTTTTTGAAATAAAAAGAAGTCACATGGTACTAGATCAAGGCTGTAAGGAGGGTGACCCAGGAGTTTGACTGGCGTGCTGTCCAGGAAGTCCCTCGTTTTGAGTGCGGTGTGCCCAGGTGCATTGTCGTGGTGGAGCAGAAGCCCGCGGAGCCTAGTGTTTGGTCGCTTGTTGCTAACAACAGAGAAAACTTCTGGCAAACATTTGGTAGTATACCATTCGGCATTGATGCTTCTTTGAGGGATTTTTGCGGGAATTGATACCAAGTGGACTGTCAAATTAAAAAAGCTAGCTATCAAACTCTTCCCCCCGCTTCTAGATCGCTTGACTTTGGTAGGCGTTGGTTCATTTTGAAACACCCAAACAGTCGACTAGCGCTTGGTTTCTGGGTCGTATTGATAAATCCAGGACTCATCACTTGTAACGATGTCGTAAACATGCCGAGATGAGCCTGCTTCAAATTTGTTTAGCATATCACGGCACCATTCCACCCGGGCCTGCTTCTGAGCATCGGTGAGGTTGTGCGGCACCCAGCGTGATACTATTCTCCTCACGCGAAGATGGCTGTGTAGAATCTTGTGAAAGCTTCCCGATCCGATCTTCAATATGTGTTGAATCTCCTGATATGTAATTTGCCTTTTGTTTTGGATTAAATTTTTCACTGCTAGCACGTTTTCTTCGGTAACAGCCGTCAAAGGGCGACCGCTTCTTTCTTCATCCCCCAAAGTTGGTCGACCGCGCTTGAATTCGTTCTACCAACGATACACGGTTGCCTTGGAAGGGTCTTCATCCATGAATGCCATTTGAAGTCTATCGTACGATTCATCCGGTTTCAGGTGACACTTGAAATCGTAAAAAATCATAGCTCTAAAATGTTCCCGGCGCAGATTCATATTTTCAGCGAGATACAATAATTTGAATTAGTTCGCAAAAAATGTGGAGGGAAGTTTTGAAATTGGAACATATACCTATTTTTACTTATAAATAATCACATTTTCGAAAATCATTATAACTGGCCAGTCTCCCATATATAAAAACTTTTTTTCGCAACACTTTCTGAAGAGCAAGTCTCAGATCAAGTGTAATTGTCGACTGAGGCGAGGTCTACAAACATATTGTGATCTGAGGTTTCTTATTTACTTCCCGGGGTGTGTATACTTTTTTTCTTATCGACGGAGGCGGAAAGCGGCAAATTTCGCCTGTAGAGATTTTTTTGTATACTTGCAAATTTCCACGTCTATGAATGCTCCTAGACTTTCTTGGTAGTTATACCTAATCAGCCTATTCCCCAAACTAGTACGGATAAACTTGTTCCTAATCTAGTTTCACGGACATCTTGTAATTGGGTAAAACATCCAAGTTCCCAATCTCACGAGGTACGACGTGCCTAGGAATTTCGCCCTTATTACAAGCTGGTCACGTTCGAATGCTGGTAGCTAGGACTGGACTGCGAAATTTTCGGCCTCCCATTATACACACACCGGCACAATTAGCGGAACAGAAAAAAAAAGGAGAAAAAAGAGGGAATTTAGAACAATGAATGTAATTTTTAAACAATATATTATTTAAAATGAAACAACAATTAAATTAACATGTTTTGACATTCATTTGTAACACCATACTTAAAATTTTATAAAAATAAAAATTAAATTAAACAAAATGCATTTTTCTTCGATTTTTAATTATAGAGAAACAGCAGAAAATTCAAGATTTTCCAAAGTTTAACAACAATTTCAATGACTGTTCAATATCGAGTGTTTCCTCCTCGTGCTCTGATGAGGGTTTCCATCCGTCTGGGCATGCTGCGGATGATGTTATCAATGGTTTCTTGGGGCAACCTCTGCCATTCTTCAAGTAATGCGTTTCGCAACTCGTTGAGATTATTGGGAGGGGGCATTCTTGACTTTACACTCCTCTTTAGCAAGTCCCAGACGTGTTCTATAGGGTTCATATCGGGGGACCGTGCTGGCCACTCCATCACCGTTATACCAACATGGTTTAGGTATGTCTGTACTGTGCGAGCACTGTGAGCCCGAGCATTATCCTGCATTAGAATGAAGTTGTTACCAATAAAGGGGGCAAATGGCACAACATGTTCTTCTAAAATCTCCCTGATATACCGATCAGCATTCAGATTCCCGCCATCGACCACTACTAACTCCGTACGAGCTCCTAAACATATTCCTCCCCAGACCATAATTGAACCGCCGCCATATGCAACTGTATTTTCAAAATTAGACTGGATATACCGTTCTCCTTTGCGTCTTCATACTCGCTGCCTTCCATCAATTTGATTTAACATAACTCTGCATTCATCAGTAAAAAGAACCTGTCCCCAGTCGTCGAAGTCCCAATCACGATGTTCACGACCAAAGTGTAGACGGTTTGTGCGATGATGTCTCTCAAGTTTTGGGGCTTTGGCGGGCACATACGAGCCTATACCCACTTCTTCGAATCTTCTACGAACTGTCCGCTCACTCATCCTTACTGCTCGTACCTCTTCCAGTAAATTTCGAGCCTGCACCGCCGTTAGTCTCGTGTTCCGTCGGACTTGAAGTTGGAGAAAACGGTCATCCCTCCTTGAAGTACACCTTTTCCGGCCTTGTCCTCTCCTTCTCACTAGAGTATTCGTCAATCTGTATCGTTGGATGCTACGATGAATCGTTGATAACGATCGACGAAGGCTTCTGGCAATCGATCTGTAGGTTTGACCATTTCTCCTCATTTGATCTGCCCTAATGATTTCTGATGGCGTTAAATCAGGCATAATTAGATGCTCGTAAATTATCAATATGCGAAAAAACTCAAAAGCCTCAAAAACTGCAATTCAAAGCTTTTCAAATGGAATTCACGAACCTTCTAAAAACGGACAAGCGGTGGAAAAAATGAATCAATGAAAATTAAAACAAAAGAATGAAAAAAAGGGCAGTCGCTTAGTATTCCATTTTTAAATTAAAACCCAAATTTAAAAAAAGCTTGTTTAGCCGGCCAGTAACACGCAAAAATGCGTAAATACTCCCTTTTTTTTCTGTTCCGCTAATTGTGCCGGTGTGTGTATTTGTGCCTCAAATGTGTAATAAACAATTTGCTTTCAGGTTCCAGGGGGGCCAATTCCACTAAATGTCAAAGTTATAAGTTATAATAGTTGGATGACAATGACATGTCAATGGTCAGTCAATGGTGTTATTTTTCACTTTTCAGAGCAAATAACACCATTGACTGACCATTGGCATGTGATTGTCATCCAACTATAACCGTTGACATTTAGTGGAATTGTCTCCCAGGGCTCAGTCTCTGGTTTTTAATTTTTCAATTATTTTATGACATAAAAACCTTCGTATAAAATTGGGTTTCGAATAAGTTGGGGGGAAAAGGGGAAAAAATTTTATCATTAAACTTAGAAATAATTGTAAAGAAAACTATTAACCTAAGAAAAAAAGAAAATTGATAGAATATCTCACATTATGATTACATGATTTGAAGTCTTCTTTCCTATAAAGTTTTATAAATCGAATTTAAGATTATATTTTTCTTAAATTAAATAGCTAGGTAGGTATTCTTTACATTTAAGAATGATAAAAAGTTTTGCTATTTTATTTATTTATTTAACTTCATGTATCAAGAAAATGTACACATAGTAAATATAATTATTTATTAATACTTACCAAGGTTAAATAAAAAACAAACAGAAAAAGACTCTCTCGGAATGATAGAAATAAATTATCTATGTTAAAACGTTTCTTCCAAATGGAGTTCTCTCCTTTTTAATGAGAATTCAGTCTTAGATTAATAACTTTGAGGTTTAAGACTTAAACATACAAATAAAATTACTCAAGTACCTAAGTATCTCTTTTTGTTCTCATGAATTTTTGTTTAGTTTTTTTTGTTCAGGGTAGGTACAAAACGAAATCTTACTGACTCTTAAATCGTTATGATTCCGGATATTTGCTTACCGATGCTCTTTTAATATTTACATCAAAGATTTCAATTGTCCTGTTTAAAAGAAAATACTAGCCAAGTGCGAATCGGGCCACGCGATTTTTGAACGACCTGTCTAACAACACTATGGGTAATACGAAAAAAAAACCCACAAAGAGAGGTCGTATTTACCTATAGACCCGTGTCAAATTACAGCTTCCTAGTACGAAGGTTCTCTGAGCTAAGCTGACATGGTGTTAAGGGTTCCTCATTGACTACGGAACCCTAAAAATAATGCAACGTGACACGTCTGCCACAATTTTTAAAATTCAGTTGGGTCGGTCCCTGGGCACTGTGTGAGACAATGAGAGGACGTGACTGGGATTCAATTTCTGAGTTACAGTACCCAATTTTCATAAATAAAAATAAAAAGCTGAACTGCTCTGTAATTTTCCCAGAACCTAAGGACTGATTCAAAGAATGCGTTCTTCTTATACCCTACTAGCTGTACCGCACGGTTTCACCCGCGTAGTTCCCGTTCCCGGGATAATAAGGGAATAATGTATAGGCTATGTTACTCAGTGATGATGTAGCTTTCCATTTGTGAAATAATTTTTAAAATCGGTTCAGTAGTTTTTGAGTTTATTCGTTACTAGCTACCCGCCCCGGCTTCGCATGGGTGTAATGCTAATACTAAAATCTTCCTCTTGAATCACTCTATCTATTAAAAAAACCGCATCAAAATCCGTTGAGTAGTTTTAAAGATTTAAGCATAGAATATAGGGACAGAGAAAGCGACTTTGTTTTATTTATGTAGTGAGAAACATACAAAAATACAAATCTTTCCTCTTTATAATATTAGTATAGATGAGCACCATAGACAAGTAGTTAAAGAAACTTTTATAAATAGTTTAATATTGTATGTTTGTAATACAAAAATACAAATCTTTCATCTTTATAATATTAGAGTAGATTACAAATGACTGAATTTGTATCTCCTTCGGTTCGCTTAGATTTTTATATTTTGTGCAAGACGGTAATTTGTTTTGCCACAATTTTCTTTGAAATAAATTACTCTTTTGATGCCAGAGTATATTAGGTATCTTTATTTGCAATGAAAAATAAAAATATTTTTTGCAGGTATAATTAAATCTCTTTATTGTAATCCAATCGTATCTAATGGAAATACATACATTTACAAATTCGAAATAAAGTCTTAATTTAAAACAAATAAATTATATAAAACGGAGCGAAGCGTTTAATTTAAGTCTATAAACGTAGTATAAACGTAATAATTTATCAAAAACAGTAGAGAACAATGTAATTATCTATCTATCTATATCTTCTATACATATAATAAAACTCTAACGGGGCCGTGTCTGTACATGAAATATTTTTTGAAAATTTTAACGGTAGTGTATATAGTTATCGATATAGATACCGAAACACCAATTTTTGGAATTTTTGTCTGTCTGTCTGTCTGTCTGTCTGTCTGTCTGTCTGTCTGTCTGTCTGTCTGTCTGGTTGTGCACGCATCACTCAAAAACTACTGGACGGATTTTGATGAAATTTGGTATGGAGATAACTGAGTACCCGGGTCAACATCTAGGGTACTTTTTATTCCAGGAAAATATCTCATTCCCACGGGAAATTATAAAAAACTGGATAAAAAGAGAAATACGTACTACTCCGAAACGATAACACCTAGAAACTTGAAAAATGGTATGAAGGTGTCTTATATGTCGTAGGAAATTGGTATATAGGGATTTTTGGAAATTCCCACGGGAACGGGAATAAACTGAATCCACGAAAAAACGCCGCTGGACACCCGCTATTTGAAATATGGTATGTAGGTGTCTTAAATATGTCGTAGGCAACCACTATGATGGGATTTTCGGAAATTCCCACGGGAACGGGAATAAACGGAATCCGCGCGGGCAACGCCGCTGGGCATCCGCTAGTAATTAAATATGTATATTATAATAAATTAAGCGCATATAGTATTTCAAGTAGAATATATTGTAAGTTATAAAAGAGAAACAGTTAATAATAAAAGTGTGTAGTTAAAAAAGTCACTTGGAGTAGTGGAGTATGTAGTAGATAGCGACCCGCCCTCACTTCGTTTTGTTTGTATGATATTATTACGCATGTATTATATTGGATGATTTTTTTTACCGTCTGGAAAAAAATATGACGTATAAGGTATCTAGAGCCGAAGTTATACACGAGATTAATTGTTAAATATAGTCATGTTTAGTGCAATTTACAAAATCTAGAAAACTAGGCACACTGGCGGTTGTAGGTAAATTGCGCATAAATGGAAGCTACGAGCCTGTTTCTTTTTAATATACTATTTCAAATATTTCAGTGTGTATTATTGACTACAATTGAGTAATGTATATTAGTTCAAGCAAGAAAAAAAAATTGAGAAAAAAGATATTTTTTTAAGTAACATTGCCAAATGAATCTATTACACTTACCTATCATACCACATTTTTGCCCAGACGGTAAAAAAAGTCACCCTGTATACATACACCTAAACCTTTCTCTTGAATCACTCTAACTTATAAAAAAACCGCGTCAAAATCCGTTCAGTAGTTTTAATGATCTAAGCATACATAGAGACGGACGGGAAGCGACTTTGTTTTATACTATGTAGTCAGGGCCGGATTTAGAGGTCTGGAGGCCTCGGGGCAACAAAGGAGCGGAGGCCTCCTCTCCCCAAATTATTGTCTAAATACAATGAAAAAAAATTTTCAGTCGAGTTTTTCAATAAATAATTTATTGTGGATCCAAGTAGATTCTCTTAGTATTCATAAACATATTTGATATGCGAACAAACAAAGTACTGTAGGTAACAGTGAAACAGCAAAAAAAAATTTATACAAGCAAAAGATGTTTACTAGTATTTATTAGTCGGAATTTCAAAGAATTTTTTTGTCCGAAGTCTCTATTGTGGGGGCCCCTCGTTTGTGGAGGCCCGGGGCTTTCGCTGCGGTTGCCCTCCCCTAAATCCGGCCCTGTATGTAGTTATTAATCAACACAGGGTCTTACTTGACTGTTTTACTGACTGACTAGTCCATCTTATGCTGTTTTCCGGGACTCATGCATAATTCGCAGTTTCGCATTCCTTTCAATTATTAAATTCATTCCAATGAGTGTAGTCTGCGTATTCCTATTCAATGTTAAATACTCGATACATTATGTTTTATTTATTTATGGACCTCATAAAGTCGGGTCACGACTGCTTTGATCATGGCCTTTGGCCTCAATAATGAGATAATGGTCCTATACTAGTGTACATCCTCGACTTCGCTCTTGCATAATAATATTCTATGTATTTTAGACGGATTTTTATTTATTTATTTAAGTTCGTGTACCAAAAAAATGTATGCATGGCGAACGTAAAGCTTAAAGTCATTATCTACCAGTCAAGCATCAGGCTAAGCAGAAATAATTTGGCGGAATGGGCCGTAAATAATAAAAATCACTTATATTGCTGATTAATGAAACATAACCCTACAGTAAATCGTAATACTTATATATGTTGATAAAATAAACTAATACACCCTAATAAACATAAATACAAAAATACTTGCAAAAAATAAACTAGAGATGATGACTTTTATCGAAGTTCTCAATTAGTAGAGACTTTGGTTCTGAGTCATAGTCGCTGGCTGACCAGCGACACATAGATGTTGGTCCCAGGAATTTGTGTTTATAAACATGTGTGTATGAGTATGTTTATTAGTGGTTTAATACCTATCATACCGGCTCTACCTAGATTAGAACTTAATAACCGTTTTTGAACCGCTCCACGACGGTGAAAGAACTGCGGGTTCCATGAATTTATACTTAGGCATGTATAACAGACAGGTCCGGCGATGGGCTCACCACTTATCACGTTTAGGGATCGAATATACCTACTCGTGAAAAGTGGGATTTCCAGAAATGGAATACCGCTGCCTAGCCCCTCGGGAAAACAGGCCAGAGATTATAAAAATATCCTCCAATGAGAAACCAATTGCATGTCGGACAGTGCCCACATGATTTATAAAAAGTGTTGACTGAATAATTAAAAAAAAACAACTTCTGCAACTGAAATACGTGAATCCACACATTACAGTTGTTAGTGCGGATGTTGGTAGCCCATGTATATTCTAAGTTTATAAAAGTCAACGAGCATATGTAAAAGCTATGTAAGCTCGGCAACGCGAATTCTTCCGGAGTTCTCATAAATATGCAATCTCATTCTCGGTGTGGAGTCTACCGGCTCTGCGAATCGTGGGATTTTAAATGAAATAGAATTTGGACAAAGCCTAACTTGTTACAGTCTCTCATGAATCCTAATAAGAAAGCATTGTAGTCATTATCTAAAAAAAAGTAGTTCGAGTCGGAGTCGAGCTCGAAGGGTTCGGTACCTCATACGTTTCTTATATAGTTTTTAACTTTTTTTTTATTTTCTTTTGAAGCGTGTTGAGCGTCAGAAATTTAATAGGGTCCGGTTGGCACTCTTTTGGTACGAAATGCTAACAAAATCTGAGATCTGTAGGTGTTTAATAGCAAGGGATTCTTCTATTCCAGAATCCTTCGCTTCGCTCTGGATTCAAAATAACGCCCTCGCCGTAAAAATATTATTTTGGTCCCTTGTCATACAATGTAGGTACTATTTACCCTTGACAAAGTATAAATTGCAACTTACATAAACATAGTATTGGTAGTGGTAGAAACCGTAGTGTCGCGTTTTTCGTGTTTCTGGCGTGTAGAAAGGCACTATACGTGTTACTAAAGGCGCATTCTAATGTGAGTCAACAATTTTATTATTAACTAGCAGCGCCCCGTGGTTTTAACCGCGTAGTTCCCGTTTCCATCGAAATTTCGAAATACGAGAATAAAATATAGCCTATGTTACTCAGGGATATTCTGGCTTTCGACTGGTGAAAGAATTTTTAAAATCGATCTTGTTGTTTTTGAGTTTATTCGTAACAAACATACAAATCTTTCCTCCTTATTTCACCACGTTCTAGTTTGCTCTGACTGGTCTCGTTATCTATGATTCGTTGTTATCATATTCTGCATTTTACGGATATTACCTACATCATTTAATACGACACAACATCATCATCATCATCAACCCGTAACAGCCTTTTCTCACACTGAAGAAGTATAGGCTATAATCTCCCACGCTAGCCCACTGCGGATTGGCAGATGGTGTTAGGCTAGTGGCCAACCAACTGACAGTTTTTTTAAGCCACTCAAGGGTATCCGACATGGCTTAACGACTTTCATTGTGCATAATCACAACGAAAACTGGGACCAACAATTTAACGTTACCGAAAAACAGAACGGACGGTACAACATCATGTATTGTATGTACCTACATAGCTACTAAATATGTTCTTCGTGAATCCGTCTTAATGCACGAATTACTTTCCTACTCCATCCAGAATGTACATTAGAGTGCGGGCGGCAAGCCAAAGCTACAAGCAGCTTGTTATTTTAGCTTATTCTGGCGTGCAAGCTGGATTAAGCTAATGAAGATTTTGTTTTATCTTTACTGGCCTTGTGCCTAGATCATCCTAGATACTCTAAAGACATCGAATATTTGTAGCAGTAGTCTTTTTCGAAATCTTTACTAATAATAAATGCGTAAGCAGCTTTTATTATCTGTTACCTTTTCAAATAATATGTCCTCCAGGCGTATTCAAGGAGCTTCGATATTCGACTCGGAATCGGAAAATCTGTCGAAGATGTCGGTATCGAAAACGAATGTCATATTTGAAATAAGGATTCGGAAAATTTTCCGTGGCTGTCGCAAACGCCTAGAATACAGTTTCGGAAAATCTTCGAACTGAATCGAACGGAAACGGTGTCGAGCCTCCGTGAATACGCCTGCCGATACTGAAAATCTGTGGCTTTGTTACGTCAACCGCGACAATATCGTTGTCTCTCTTTCTCCTAAAGTAATTTTGGTGAACACTGATTAAAAATGAGTGGGCTCATTCATTCCATTGAAATTGAAAAGATGAAAGTGTTTATTGACCGCTTTATTTAGCAATAATAAAAACTGAGAAACCGGTAAATCGATCGGAATAAAATTTGGCTGGACGATAGTTTACATCACAACGACATAGTCTACTATACATCCAGGAATGACACATAGTTTCTAGGGGATGCAACAGCCTGTTCAGCTCCGTATTACCTTCAGTTTCAAAGAAATAAAAAGAATTTGGAATGGAATGGAATTGATTTTAGACAGTTGGAAACTTAAGACACAAAAATAATAATCTGAGGGATACAGGAAGACTAGTACTAGCAATCCAAAGTCAGTTCCTCCACATATATACCTGTTTACATACAGCATGGGTTCTTAGCTGATGGTCGAAAAATATACGGTTGAATATTAAATAAATACTTACATAAATTCAAAGTGAGATATTAAAGCAGAGATACACAGTCTAAAGTGTCACCTGACTAAGTTTTTTATCCAGAAAACAGCCCGTGCAACACTGGTTCCAAAGTGTCGGAACAGGAAGTATACAAGATAACAGCTACTCGCTCTCGGCGGGCCGCCAACTGATGCTGCGATACAATTATTTAAACTAAGTTACCGGAACACTGGGATAGTGGAACGGTACCCTAGTTTTTATTTCCCCTTCATTCTGGTTCGAGTTCGTTTTCCGCTGACGGAGAGTTTTTAGAGTTCCGTAGCGAAATGGCAAAAAACGGAACCCTTATGGATTCGTCATGTCTTTCTGTTTGTCTGTCGGTCCGTATTTCACCGCCACTTTTTTCTGAAACTATAAGAACTATACTGTTGAAACTTGGAAAGTAGATGTATTCTGTGAACCGCATTAAGATTTTCACACAAAAATACAAAAAAAACTTGAGACGTGTCAAAGGACACCCGGATCGAACGAAGTTCCATCATCATCATCATCATTATTAGATTTATCATGGAGCTTCAACTATAGCAAAAAGTGTCGGTGGTAACAACTTTTGGTCTTAATTTTTTCCCCCTAGCCCTTCCCCTTTCGCAACGCGTGTTAAGGAACTTCGTTCGAAAAAAAATGTTTTTTTGGGTTCCCCATACTTAGAACTGAAACTCATTTTTTCTATATCATTTTTTTCTTAACTGAGTAGTTTGCACAAGAGACACTTCCAAAGTGGTAAAATGTGTGTCCCCCTCCCTGTAACTTCTAAAATAAGGGAATGATAAAACTAAAAAATATATATAACTAGCGACCCGCCCCGGCTTCGCACGGGTGCAATGCTAATAGATACTAAAACCTTCCTCTTGAATCACTCTATCTATTAAAAAAAACCGCAATAAAATCCGTTGCGTAGTTTTAAAGATTTAAGCATACATAGGGACATAAGGACATAGGGATATAGGGACAGAGAAAGCGACTTTGTTTTATACTATGTAGTGATGTACATTACCATGCAAAATTCTACGTAGTAAGTAGTTTTTTTACTACGTCATAAATCGTAAACCGCAATTTACCTTTAATTCGCTTTTTATACGAGTAGATCTTGATCAACTCGCACTTGTCCGGGTTTTTTTTAATAGCAATTAATGATGTGAGTATATTTACAAAGCACTGAAGGCCTAGACTAAGCTAGACTTAAGACCTTTATAACTAACACATATACGCAAATAAATTATGAATTATGTTCAATATAAACTGGGGCAGATGCGTTACCGTGCTGGAAATTTAAAAAAACAAAATAAAAATCTGAAATCAAATTAATTTGAAAATTATTATTATGCTTACTCCGTACTATAGAATGGACATTATAATATATCAGGGTTGTAAAAGTCGTGATAATATATTTTTTTGTACAGCACCGACTTTTGTCAATTGTCTCTATTCCATACAATATCGAGGGACAATGCAAATAGCAAACGTCAAATACAATAGAGCCTTCTTCATGGTAACTACCAAAACCTATTACCAAAGCAATTGTAATCCAGCTAAAACTGTACTATACAGGTGTAGGTTAACCTCGCAAACGTAGCGCACAGTTTGCAAATATTAATTTTGGTGCAAATGCTCTTGGGTCAAGTGTTAATTGCTTTGCAGTACTGCGAACCCTCGATGGAACGTGTCGTGAATACCTCGCTCTCTATTTGTAGGTATATGTTAACGGAAAAGTATGTAATCCGTCATTGTACACAATTCCTAGGAAATGTGTAAAATGCCTAGAATATGTAGGAAATGTGTTATTATCTATTCTTCTATACTAATATTATAAAGAGGAAAGATTTGTATTTTTGTATGTTTGTTACGAATAAACTGAAAAACTACTAGACCGATTTTAAAATTCTTTCACCAGTAGAAAATTAGAAGATTTCTGAGTAACATAGGCTATATTTTACTCACGTATTCTCACGGGAACGGGAACTACGCTGGTGAAACCACGCAGAACCGCTAGTGATTTATATTTTTTTATAAGAATTCTATACATTTCCTAAAAAGCGATAGGAAATGTACTTATTACATTCGGGATGCCAGTGGATACAACGAGAATAGCGCAGAAAGAGTGATATTAAAAAGGTTAGGTTATATTATTATTTTAAATTGTGATTCTCAGTTTACTAGTGTTATTTTATTTAGAAAAGCATTAACTTTTTATACATTTCCTATTATCATCTCGGAATTGTATACATTTCTGGAGAGGTATAATTTTCAATTTCTAATTGTACTATTTGTACCTACAGACAATTAATGATATTTTTTGATCCCAGGAAATGTTTGTAATACAGAATCATACAATTTTTATTTTACAACTTTCCTAAATATTATCGGAATTGGATACATCTCCTAGTAAGTATAATCTCACGCCTTTTTTATCCCCGAGGGGGTAGGCAGAGGTATTCCATTACTGGAAATACCCACATTTCACGAGATATATTGGACCCCTAAACGTGATAGGTGGTGAGCCTATCGCCGGACCGGGTCTATTTACACATGTCTCAGAATTAATTCTGAGACCTGCGGGTTTCCTCACGATGTTTTCCTTCACCGTCGAGCTAGTGATAAATATGTACGTAAGTTTTGGAAAAACTCATTGGTACATGCCAGGATTCGAACCCGAGCCTCACTGATTTTAGGCAGGCTCTTTAACCGTCCGGGCTATCACCGCTCATCTCCTAGTAATTGTATACAATATCTAGATTTCATACATTTCCTGTAACATATACGTATATATAGGGTGCGGATTGTAATTACAAGCCTTTATGCGATCACAAGTCACCAAATTGGTTGGAAATTAGACGCGCGGGAACTCTGATTTCTGCATGGTTTAAGGCCACGTCTTCATGGGAGGAGCCTCTTCTTGCTTCAACCTATTTTGACTTACGCTGTTTGGTTTAGATTGAGTTGGTAGGTGAAACTGTAGCTTGTGGCTGAACAACGTCTGCCCTGACCACTAGTAACCTACAGTTATTTGGAACCATCGCAGAATGTCAGATACGCAAAATGACAGCCATGCAAAATGTCGTAATTCTGACATTCTGCGTATCCAACATTCTGCGTATTTATTTATTGATTTAACACTTATCTGTACAAAAAAAATGATATTTCTTCTTTATATTTTTATTAAAATAGTTCAGATTTATTACTTAGGCTCTCTAGACAATAATTCAACAGGATCGATGATTAAGTGGTTCACATTCGCTATTTCTTCTATTCAATCAAACTAAAAGGACAATATTACAATAACAGTTCAAGGCATAGAACTCTATCTCATAATGTGTTCACTTAGTATCCATTTCGATAATATACGTTGATTTTTTGACAACCCTTATTTAACTCACACATAAACAATCCACTTACGCATAGGAAAGATATTTTTAGTTCCAATTTTTATCTGATTCTGTTTATCTTGTGCATCCTAAATCTAAGGTAACAAGAAAAAAGCAGTTCCCGCCATAGGAGCGTAACAAGCGTTGAGGCGATTGCCAGGCGACTCCCGATGTTCTTTTTGTTTTTTAAAGTATAGGCAACATGAAAAATTTCTGAAAATAGTTTTAAGCTATAGCTTCTATCGCGGGCCTTGAGCGCGGGGACCGAATCCAGAAATTCTGTAACGAAAAAAACCTCACGCTCCCCACTCCGACGGGCACGGAGGTGTGGCTTGAAGGCCGTGCATTGTCTAACGATGGACGGACGGACGGACGGACGGACGGACGGACGGACGGACGGACGGATGGATGGGGACGGACGGATGGGGACGGATGGATGGGGATGGATGGGGATGGATGGGGACGGATGGATGGGAACGGATGGATGGGGACGGATGGATGGGGACGGATGGGGATGGACGGACGGACGGGCGCACGGATGGATGGATGGATGGATGGATGGATGGATGGATGGATGGATGGATGGATGGGGACGGATGGATGGGGACGGATGGATGGGGACGGATGGGGACGGATGGGAACGGACGGACGGACGGATGGGGACGGACGGACGGACGGATGGGGACGGACGGACGGATGGATGGGAACGGACGGACGGACGGATGGGGACGGACGGACGGACGGATGGGAACGGACGGACGGACGGATGGGGACGGATGGGGACGGATGGATGGATGGATGGATGGTTTTTTTTTTTTATTTATTATTCCTTTTACAAATAACAATACAATTTTAAATTACACTCGCCAAACTACAATGCAGTTTGTCGGCGAGAACAACGCTCTTTTCTAATATTTATAATTTGCCATATAACCCTACACCTATCTATTTACTTATTTATAACAATATGTACCTACTTGTTTACTGAAAACTCTCACAAGGAAAGAATGTGTCAATTGTCCGTCTGTCTGTCAGAGCATATATATTTGAGGAAAACTTTCTTCAAATTATGTTTTAGCGTTTGTTTACAGCTAATGTGATGGATGGATGGATGGACGGACGGACGGATGGATGGATAGACGGACGGATGGGGACGGATGGATGGGGACGGATGGGGACGGATGGGGACGGATGGATGGGGACGGACGGATGGACGGATGGACGGACGGATGGGGACGGATGGCTGGGGACGGATGGGGACGGACGGATGGGGACGGACGGACGGACGGATGGATGGATGGATGGATGGATGGATGGATGGATGGCTATTGCATAGCTTCTATCGAGGGCCTTGAGCGCGGGGACCGAATCCAGAAATTCCGTAACGAAAAAAAACCTTACGCTCCCCACTCCGAGAGGCACTTGTTGATACAAAATGCTATGCAATAGCTTTACCGCGGCAGTCCCCGAGTGCCACACGTCTTTTTTTTAATAATTGAAGCAGACATACGGAAGGTTTAAAAAAATATCCAGATTTTTGAAAATACGCTCAGGCTATTTGATGACTCATGACGTGCAAAAATAATTTTTAAAAAATCTTTCCTCTTTATAATCAAAGTCAAAGTCGAAGTCAAACTGTTTTATTGAAAGTAGGAACTTACAAGTCCACTTATTGAACGTCATTTCAACTCCACCGCTTCAGCATGTAGGTATGGTTGAGGAGAAGATATGAGAGGAGAATAATATTGTTAGTATAGAAGTGTAGATGTAGATTAGTGTAGGTATCATTGCCTTTATTCATGATCGTCCTGAAATCCTCTTAACTGTTAGACCACTATGAAAGGATCGTTTGCTACTTTTGGTAGAGCTGTTATTCGCTGAATCTTCACGTGTTCAAAACGCACCTTTAGGTCAATGACGCTCATCTTCATGTAGTGGAAATGCGCCTTTAGGTGGGACAGCGACAATTTTGTTCAAAAACCTATATTAATGCGGAAATACCAGAATAATTTAATTTGTTTAATTAAAGTAAAGGTTTTATTGGGACCAAAGAGATTAAAATATATAAAGGCATAGAGGGGACAAAGCGAGGAAAATTTGAAGTCAAAAGTTATACCAAGTGGAATAAGTCTAGTACAATTTCGACCGAATGACAGCTCGCGTTCATACTAACTGACATGACAAGGACATGACGGTTAGGCTTCAAAGTTTTGTTTGAAAATATTCCAAATGCCCTCTCTATGCCCTATTATATTTTAATCTCTTTGATTGGAACAATGAAATTCATGGGAGGATAATTCTGTTTCTACATAGATATATATTTACCATTATAATATCCCTATTAATATACCTTAGGTTAGGTTATTAAATTTCATTCGTATTGACTTTCTTTTCACGTAGCTAATAAAACAATTTTTTTATGAAAAGTTGTGACTCGGAGTACGTGTTCGAATTTACTTTCTTGCACATTCTTACGAGACCCACGGGATAATTTTTATATTATTAAACATTGTACTCGACGTGAGCAATATCACCTGAAGATCTGTGTAAAAGTGATTAGCATTTTTTAAATTATCTTAATAGTACTTATTTATTTATTTAACTTAATGTACTTACTAAGAAAATATACACATGACGAGCTTAATGCTTAAATGCATTATATACCACTTAGCCATCAGGCTTAGCCGAAATAATTTGGCGGAATTGATTATTGTAAAAGCCATAATGTTTACATTATATGTACATTTTTATTTTTATGTTATTTATTTAGGTTTAGCACATCTCTTCTTCATTTTATATTAAGTACATAATCACTACATAGTATAAAACAAAGTCGCTTTCTCTGTCTTTATATCCCTATGTCCTTATGTCCCTATGTCCCTTTGTATGCTTAAATCTTTAAAACTACGCAACGGATTTTGATGCGGTTTTTTTTAATAGATAGAGTGATTCAAGAGGAAGATTTTAGTATAACTTTTGTACCCGTGCGAAGCCGGGGCGGGTCGCTAGTTATATATAAGGGGACTGTGAGTGGCCGAGTCGGCAGAGGGCGACCTAGGCGTACTTACATCGATCAGATCGGCGATGTATTGAAAAAAAGCCAGATAAAGAGTACCCGAAACCGACGAGCTTTTATGAACCGATTGATGAATGTGGATGAGGCGTGAGGTATGCCAGGATCGTAGCAGGTGGCGGGTTGTTGTCTCTGCGTACCCCCTCGGGAAAAAGGCGTGCGCATATGTATGTATGTAAGTACATAATTTCCAAATGCAAAAATCACTTACCTACAGGTAAACATAGCATCCATTTTTTAAACAGAGTACAAATAGCAAAGTTGCTCGCTATATCTACATTTACACTAATATTACGAAGAGGAAAGGTATTTATATGTATTGACCAGAAATCGTAACCAAACCTCTTCAGACCCAGACTCATTTCCAAAAAGGCCACTTTTATAAATATTATATTTTTTTTGAAATTCCATATCTGATGACAACAGCAGTCCCTATAGCGTCTTTCAGACATTAACGACAATAATAATTCTGCCCGAAGTTGTTTTCATCAAAGAACCGGGATTCCCTTCGCCTGTTGGGAATCGTCGGGAATATTTCCTGCATATTTTAAGTTACAATTTTTTTTGCATTTCCCCGAGCAACTTACTAGATCAAATTGGCTTATGTTCAGTATTCTGGGCAAATTGGGACAAAGAGATTTCTTTTCTTACTTTCTTTTAGAATTTATTATACTGGTACAAGACAGTGTATTCAATTACGAATGGATATACAAAATGTAACAGAATAAGCGCAAGTCCTGAAATTAGTTTGTTCAGTATCACTACATAGTATAAAACAAAGTCGCTTTCTCTTGAGAGCAGTGATGGTTAAGGAGCCGGCCGAAAATCAGTGAGGCTCGGGTTCGAATCCCGGCATGTACCAAAGACTTTTTCAAAAACTTACGTACATATTTATCACTAGCTCGACGGTGAAGGAAAACATCGTGAGGAAACCCGCAGGTCTCAGAATTAATTCTGAGACATGTGTAAACAGACCCGGTCCGGCGATGGGCTCACCACCTATCACGTTTAGGGTTCCAATATATCTCGTGAAATGTGGGTATCCAGTAATGGAATACCTCTGCCTACCCCCTCGGGGATAAAAGGCGTGAGATTATATTATTATTATATTATCGCTTTCTCTGTCCCTATATCCCTACCTATGCTTAAATCTTTAAAACTACGCAATGGATTTTGATACGGTTTTTTTAATAGATAAAGTGATTCAAGAGGAAGGTTTTAGTATTAGCATTGCACGAGTGCGAAGCCGGGGCGGGTTGCTAGTCGACTACAAATAAAAAAATGTATAAAGGGGGTACCCATACAAGAAACGTTAGTCTAAGATCCAAACTTGAAACGACCTTCACCTGTCTATTTAATGGATAAAAACTATTCTATATCAAATTTAATACTTTAAAAAATAAATCGCAAGTGGGTTGTCTAAAATATTGCTGTCTAGCTCTTCCGCGAGATTTCACCGTATGTCCTGTTCCCGTGGAAAAAACATAACCTTTACTCCTAGAAAAGCAAGCTTACCAAATAAAATAATATGTATCACTATACATAGTATAAAACAAAGTCGCTTTCTCTGTCCCTATATACCTATGTCCAATGTCCATATATATATATATATATCCCTATGTCTCTATGTATGCGTAAATCCTTAAAACTACGCTACGGATTTTGATGCGGTTTTTTTTAATAGTTGGAGTGATTTAAGAGGAAGTTTTAGTGTTAGCATTGCACCCGTGCGCCGCCGGGGCGGGTCGCTAGTTAGGAATAAAAAAAACAAACAAAAATTGTTTGTCTGTAAGATCGGTTTACGGACGATAATTTTACGTGATACCGTCATTAGACAACATTGATGAAAAATTGCATACTGGTTGAAGAGAGATAGATGCGTTACAAGCCGATCGTGCCTGTCTATCGCTTGTTCCGCGCTCTCGCTTTCACGCTCGGCTCAGGCAGAACGTGACAATGCGTCATGCTTTTTCGGGTGTGCACCCGGCGTTTATCAATTTCTAAGACCTTATCACGTCAAAGATTAAACAAACTATGTTTTTTTAATACAGCAGTAATACGGAACCCTTTGATTATAATTGGCTGCTTTTTTAACTCTGATCGCAGGAATATTTATGAAATGTTTCAGCTGTCGCATGCCCTTTTGACATTTACACAAAACAATTTCACGTTCAAAGGCTAAAAACATGAATTTGCGGCACCAACATTTCCAAATTGCTCGTAATTTCCTCTGGATAGTTTGCCAACGCTTTGTAAAGTGGCCAGTAGCGTTTCGAATTCACTGAATTTCCTTTTATTTTTATGCAAATTCAATTTTTATTTGTACTGGCTGCATACGATAGCACTGATATTTTTGGGTGACTGTAGTATCAAACTTTTATCATTCGCAGATATTTACCACGTGTGTTTCTAAATGAGTTAAAATAAAAAACTCACGCCTTTTATCCCCTACGGGGTAGGCAGGGGTATTCCATTTCTATTTCTGGATATACCCACTTTGACCCCTTAAACGTGATAGGTGGTCATCCCAACGCCAGACATACCTCAGAATTAATTCTGGGACCTGCGGGTTTCCTCACGATGTTTTCCTTCACCGTCGAGTTGATAAAAATGAAACTACGTAAGCTTATTGAAAAACTTAGGTACATGTCATGGTTCGAACCCAAGCCTCACGAATGTGAAGCGGGCTATTTAACCTTTAATTACTGAATTATTCCTATCATAAACTGTCAAATCTTGTCTATATATATATCTTTAGTTTGTGCAAAGTATTTACATACCCGGTTAACCAAAAAAAAACATACTTGTCTTACTAAATATGGGGTCAACGATAGATGGATAATATAATAGGTAATAACAAGTCTTTACCTCCAATCTTTCCTTAAAATATCCTTAGAATCCATTTCGTTTTCCATTCCAAGACATTATTAAAACTCTCCAACACTAACAAAGTACAGCAAAAAAAGGAGCAGACAATGAGGCACTTACAGACAACGAGTCGGTAAGCCGATGCAGTTGGCAGGAAATTAAAAATTATTCCATTCTTTTTCCGAGTTCGCCGTCTTTCAATAAGTACGGGTAAGCCTCGGTTTTGGTTTTCAATTTCCCTTAATATTGCGTACAGAGTCTTTATTCGTTCATTCTGAAAGCCGACTGTCCCAGATTTAGGAGCCCCCACCCCTCCCCCTCCTAAATCTGGTAATGACTTGTCAATAGGCTACATAGTGTAAGGCATTAGGCAGTTGTTATGTTTAATTGTCGACTTGCTGAGCTTAAGACAATCAATAATGTCAATCTGTTTAAAAAGAGACTGAGGCACTTTTTGTCACAAAAATGTTTATATGATGTCAATGAATTTCTTGACATGAAATTTTATTTAAGGTTTTTGTAATTGTATATTATGTATTATTGTGACTAATTTCCTACACAGTGTTTATTGTTTAATAATATAATATAATCTCACGCCTTTCATCCCCGAGGGGGTAGGCAGAAGTATTCCATTACTGGATATACCCACATTTCACATTGAGATATATTGATACATTGGACCCCTAAACGTGATAGGTGGTGAGCCCATCGCCGGACCGGGTCTATTTACACATGTCTCAGAATTAATTCTGAGACCTGCGGGTTTCCTCACGATGTTTTCCTTCACCGTCGAGCTAGTGATAAATATGTACGTAAGTTTTTGAAAAACTCATTGGTACATGCCAGGATTCGAACCCGAGCCTCACTGATTTTCGGCCGGCTCTTTAACCGTCCGGGCTATCACTGCTCTTGTTTGTTTGTGGAATAAATATTAATTGAAAAAATTTAATTGAACATAGATTGAAGAAAACATCAATTGCAAATAATAAACAGAAAAATGAGATTTAAAATCATGGATGTGGGACTGGGATGCCATTTTTGTAAATCCAAGAACACTTTTACTACCTACCTCAAACACACCTAGGTACAATGCCATTTTTTTTGTGAAGAAGAAGCAGTAGCAATGAGAGAGAAATGCCTTAGTTGACAGGACTAATTTTAATTTGATAGGACTAAATATCTCTCGTCTCGTTTCTTTATTCTCTACTTAATTAAAGTACCTAAGTTTAGTCGCTGACAAGCAGAATCGAATCCAGTATCTCGCTATTTTTAAAATGTACCTGAAAACAATGCTGTTAGGACTGCCAGATGTAAGCGCAAAGATAGTGCTGGCAACGGGCCAGAAGAAACTTGTCCACTTTGGAGTAGATTACACTCGGTTCATTGGGGGAAACAAACGGTTACATCACTAATAGGCGCTAAACTAAGATATTATATAAATAAAGAGGTAGATATCTTACTAGAGCACGGAAACTGAGTCCGTCAAATGTAGAATTTGTCTAATTTTATTTAGTCGCTTTGTACTTCAAGTCTTATTTCAAGCTGTCTCTTTCTACATATATCATTAGTTCCGTATCATCTTTCGTCGTCATTGTGTTCGCGTGAGATTATTATTATTAAAAAAAGTAATTTATAACAACTCAATATGCCTGCTACAGAACAGGAACAGAAACAAAAATGTTATGCTTACCATGTTACCAACTGTGCTTTGACATAAAACACTTTAAAACTTAAACAAGTACAAACTAGAAATTCTATCTCCACACCGCGGTACTCGTAAGTTAGCATATCCGACTTCAGAGACCAAAGCAAAATTAATTTGTTCAATGTAACATAATAATTTAGGTACGTTGTTTGTTTAATATGTAAGCTATTTATATCAGACCAATAGGTTATATGAGATTTCAATAATTTACCTACTGAAATTAATTGATCCCATTGAAAATTTGGCGCTAGTGATGTTTCTCAAAGATATAAATTTAATTTCGGTGTCTCAAATCAAATAAAAAGTAAAGATGGAGCGCTGCGAAGGATAAACTGAAGCCAGAAAAACTACTCCACGTTCTGTGCATTTACGCTCGCACGCACAAATTTACAAGCAAACTACTCAACCCATACCGATCAGTTAGAACAAGTTCGTCAATACGTATGAAAAAAATTAAATTATGTCATCGGGAAATGTGTCTGTGAGCGTAAATGCACAGAGCGTGGAGTAGTTTTTCTGGCTTCAGTTTATCCTACGCAGCGCTCCATCTTTACTTTTTATTTGATCTGAGATCGGTGTCTATTTCATTGAAAAGAAAAATAAAAGAAGAATACAAAAGTTTATAATATAGGTAAAAATTGTGTAATTCCAGAAAAAGAATACCTCTCCATTCTTACACCTTTAATTCTACTTATAGTTTCATTTTATAACAATAAACTTTGTAATGGTACTCGGGTTGCTATCTTGTAGTTCTTGTAGCCACGTAACGAAGTTTAGAGCTTGCGCTAAGTTTGTCCACTGCTGCAGGAGTGCAGCGCCGTTATTCGCACCTTGTAAGTTGAGAGGACCTTTTCACTAGACTAGATTGTATTTTGTGCTCTGTTCCAAATTGCGTCCTACTTGAAATAAAGTGAATCTATACAATTATTTAAAGAGAGAAAACCTGACTGTCTCATCGACTCATATCCAGAACTGTTGAAGCTAAAATCTTGTTTTGACAGTAAATTCCTTTAATGAGGTGTCGGATAAGAAAGATATCTGCGAAATTATCACGAAAACGAAAAGAAAAAATATTATAAAACCACAACTATAGTGTTATACAATATTAGTGGGTACCCAGCGGCGTCAAATCCGTTTTCTCTTATCATTCCCGTAAGAATTAAAATACCCTCTTCAGTACACCTTCATGGATTATTTCCTCCAACTTTCATATTTCTATGTTCACAGGCTTAGGCTGTAACGTTATCTGTCAGTCAGTCAGTCAATCGCGGTTTTGTTTTACAGGATTTAGTCTGTTAGTACCTACAGCTTCGTCTGAGGTCTGAATAGAAGTAGTCTATGTTTTTCCTTAAAACAACCTAATCTTACAAAACAGATTCATAATTACTTTCGCATTTATTATACGTGTTCTTACGTCTAATACGGAAAGATAAATCATACTTAAAATAATATAATAGTGAAGAAGTTAACCAGCAAGTTTCTACCCAATCTTGATCATCATTTTCTTACCCTTTTCCTATTATTTGAAGTAGGCCCAGTATGTTTTGTCCTTCCATTTAGATCGATCATGCTTATTATCTACATTCACTTCCTTCTTGCCCATATCATTTTTCACACAATCTATCTATCTTTTCTTTGGTCTACCCCTCTTTCTATAACCTTCAACTTTTTACCCAAACTTTACCAGACAACTTCTTCTTCCAGGATGTCATCCGCCTGGAGACGCAATACTGGTCTCTGGTGGAGATCCCTCGTCAGGAGAAAGCAGAGACGGTTCCAGCGTTCGTGCTCCGAGCTTGCTCCATCATGGAGAAAACGCAGAAGTCTGGAGAAGGAGTCAAGACCTCGTCCAAGCTGGCTGAGGAGGCTGCTGATAGACGGGAGCGGATAGAGAGGCTCAATGGTAATGAAATAATTTAACAAAAATTACTTGTAAATATTTGGAACCTAATTTGTGGTCTTCTTCATTGGTTCCACTTCACCAAATGTTATATTCTGTATGAAATGTTGTTGAAAATATAAAAATCACTATAATATGTAAGTATGTTTGCCTACAAAAAGGATTTCTCGATTCCCCATTGGAACTGGATTCTGATGAAATGGGACCAATCTGAAAGCATATCCTTTCATATAAAAGTATTTTTGAAATCGGTTTATAAATGTCGGAGTAAGTATATAAAACTGATTTGAGAACCTCTTCCTTTTTTAAGTTGGTTGAAAGTGTTCAAATAATGGATCGCACACGTTACGTCCACAGACGTGACGTGACGTGTGACAATCTGTATTTATATTAAGTAAATCAAACATAACCAAAAACCATGAAGCAAAGATGTTTGAAGAAAAACTTTTCCCAGAAGATTTGATTCTTTCAACCTTCGATTAAACCTGTTTTCAAATTTGAAAATGCTATGTAATCGGTCCATTTCTTTGGGAACTGCTATTCCACAGACAGATTTACCAAAGACTATTTAATATGCCTTATCGTCAAAAAAATCTTTCATTCAACGAAAACCGGAATCAAGAATGCCTTGCTCCATTCACTGACTGACCGTCTCAATATTGCTTAACCGGTGTATGTTACAAACACACTGACATCATAGAGAAACGAACACCTCTAACACAATAGCAAAAACTATAATAAAATAGAAGCAAAAACAGTTCGTGTAGTCTTTTATTTAAATAAAAGAACCTGCAACGTTTGGCAACAACAATAACACCGGTCCATCGCCGGATTAAGC
This sequence comes from Ethmia dodecea, assembly GCA_963855545.1. Lineage (NCBI taxonomy): Eukaryota > Metazoa > Arthropoda > Insecta > Lepidoptera > Depressariidae > Ethmia > Ethmia dodecea. Next base: position 2,212,275 of record OY979444.1, read on the forward strand.
CATTCGTTTTTAACAGTAAAGTTACATAGAAAATAATGTTTGTGAATCTAATAGCAACTGTAGTAAAGTTTGTTTCGCGTGTAGTTGTTTTCGAAATTCGTACACTAGATTTTTTTTCTGTTATGAAAGTATAGGTCTAAAAGTAATTTACAAATACCCTCACGCTTGTGTGGGTTCCAGAGGTATTGCATAGCTGGAACTCACTTTTCACCTCCTTCAAACTAGGGTGCTGTTATACGATCAGAATCAATTTTGAGGTCTGAGGGTTTCGTCGCGATGTTTTCTTTCACTGTTGAGCTAGTGATAAATACTCTATGTAGGTACGTAAGCAATAGTATCAGAAATAATAAAATTCAGTAATTGTATTAGCTGTTTCAAATAATAGGTAAGTATAAACCAATATACCAAAGGAAGGTTAAGAATTAAGAAAATAATCTTGTTCCTGAGATGTGTCCATTTAAATTCTGTGTGTTGATTACAACATGGGTGACTTTAAAGTCAGTTGTGTTATTGATATTCCTGCAGATAGGATGAAATGTGGAGTTGTAGAGTAGAGGAGTAACAATGTGTTGGCTTGATTCTGTTAAGGATGATACATATGTGCAAAGGAAGCGTATCCAGATAAGATTGTAGTGCTAAAGGAAACAAAAAAGACACACACTTCTAACAAATAATACGAAAAGGGTAAGCGAATGAAGATATATGATAGAACGCGACACGTTGTAAAAGAAACTATGGATGAAAAATGAGAGCAGCTGTCAAACTTTAGTTTTACTATAGCGCAGATAGCGAGGTATGGGACTGATGTTGGATTAAGAATTTAGGAATAGCTAATCTGTTTGCTAAATCAAAGATCGTGGTTTGGTAACCACGTCCAAGACCAACATTTGCATTAAGTTGTTTGTATTTAAGCATATTATGTCTGTCAGTTCGTTACAGCAGTGTTGTAGCAATAATGATTTAACCTTCGCACATATTATGCCATGATTTGCGTCAATATAAAGTACTAGCTGATAGTAGTGAGTTAGGTGAGAACTTTCCGATAATCCCTTGTCAGTGGGCCCACCGTTTCCGGGAGGGTCCATATACGCCAACACCGAAGAAGCAACAGGTCCTCCACTGACTAAGGGATTAATAAATAAAAAAAAATAAAAAAATCTAATCTCACGCCTTTTATTCCCGAAGATAGGCAGAGGTATTCCATTACTTGATATACCCACTTTTCACGAGATATATGGGACCCCTAACCGGTGATAGGTGGTGAGCCCATCGCCGGACCGGGTCTATTTACACATGTCTCAACATGAATTCTGGGACTGGGTTTCCTCACGATGTTTTCCTTCTCCGTCAAGCTAGTGTTAAATATGTACGTAAGTTTTTGAAAAACTCGTTGGTACATGCCAGGATTCGAACCCGAGCCTCACTGATTTTCATCATGTCAGTTTCATTTCTCTTCGCTCACGTTATATTGGATGTTTTTTTTACCGTCTGGAAAAAATATGACGTATATAAAAATAGAGCCGACGAAGTTATACACGAGATTATCTGTTAAATATAGTCATGTTAAATAAAACTTAGGTACAAGCTCTAGAAAATGCTATGTAGCAGCTGTCGGTTCTTGGTAGATTGCGCATAAATGGAAGCTACGAGCCCTTTTCTTTTTAAAATTCTATTTCAAATATTTCAGTGTGTATTATAGACTACAATTAAGTAATGTGCTTAGTGTTATTATACGAGATTTGAAAATAACAATGCCAAATGAATCTATTATACTTACTTATCACACTATATTTTTCCCATGACTTTAAAAAAATCGGGCGGTATTTTCTGGCATAAAAAGTAGCCTGTCTTTTTTCGAGATATAAATTATCGTAATGCCTAATTTAATCGAGTTCGATTCTACGGTTTGAAGTTACTTTCGTATTTACAATATTAATGGGGATAGTTTAAGTATTTGTTTCGATAAAGGTACATAGATACGTATATCAGACGTACCTTTATCAGAAACAATTTTATGGTCTGAATGAACACATGAATTTGCACAAATTGTACTTGGAGCATCTTAAAATCGCTTTTCATTCAAGAACCATTGAATTCGCTAGAGAAAACAGCTGTCCCATACAGAAGTCGTGCAAAATTCGTACTTACCGTTTTAAAATGTACTGAACAACTGTTTCTTTTCTTACGTATTCGCAGTTACTTTGAGAATAAAAGTGGTACAAATTCATGAGTGTATAGGTATTTTTCACATTCTAAATTCTGTTACACCTAATTATGATACTCCACCGTAAAAGTTGACATTAACTTGGCAACATAAAATAATTGCACGCGTGAATAAGCCGAAAAAGAATGGAAATGGTTTTCTCAATGATATTATATGTTACTATGTGTATGTTCACTTGGTTTTCTATTTAGTATCAGAGTTTCAAAAAGACGAAGGATTCAAATTTTTTCTTCGTTAGATTTGACCCTCCTAGATGGGAAATAAATTGGAAGCTAACATTGCAGCTTCTTCGTGTAATCTATACTAATCTTATAAAGAGGAAAGATTAGTATATTTGTATCTTTGTTACGAACAACCTCAAAAACCACTGGACCGATTTTAAAAATTCTTTCACCAATGGAAAGCTAGAATATCCCTGAGTAACATAGGCTATATTTTATTCCCGTATTCCCACGGGAACAGGAACCACGCCGGTGAAACCGCGCAGAACCGCTGGTAATTAATATGTCCACACGAACTATCGTTGTGCAGAAACACTCACGTTATATAGAACGTCTCGCTTTCACTGAGATAGATTCTCAGATTTCATAGTCATCTATCTCTTCCAATTCCATTTAGCTTTGGCGGTTTCCTTTTCTATTTCAAAGAGCTGCCGTCTTAACAAATACATATAGCTTTAGATATAACTTTAGCTCTAATAAATAACTATTCTAATATTTGTCAATCTCTGCAAATATGCTAGTGCCATGAAGTTTTTAGCAAAGTGAATTTTGATCGACAACGAGCAGCACTATCCATACAAAAATTAGAAGCTGCACCATCTAGTACAAGAATATTTTGTAAATACATACATTTATGGAGGAGCGGAGGTGGGATGCTCCTCCATCGTGAAAAGGGAAGATCTTCCGCCAGGCGAGGTGATCGTGCCTGGGGACCGCGGTCCAACGGTTGATGTTTGACAGTTGTATTTATACAAACTCATTAGAAAACTCCGATAGCGCGGTTTAGAACTCGGCCGTCTATCGGCGCGTTCTATGTAGTGTCGCTACACATTCATACATAATCTCACGACTATTTCCGATTGAGGTAGGCTGAGACAATAGACTGCCACTTGCTCGAAAATGGCATATTTCTCGTGCTTCCTCCACATCCATCAAACGACTCATGCATGCTCGTCGGTACGGGTACTCTTTATCTGGCTTTTCTTCAACACATCGCCGATCTTTGTAAATGTATTGAAAAAAAAAATATTTTGTCGAAAGATGCAGCCATTTTAGTTAACAATTCAAAAGCGCTATCTCGTCATGCAACAACGGAAGTAAACAAATCGACCATATCTCTACAACCAACTCTTTTACAATTTGCTTTCCTTACCTTCATAAATTATGCGGCGTATCTACAAGATCCTAAGCAATTCACAACGCTGACACAAGACCTCGGAAAACGTGACTTTTCATACTTCCTCCCCTAGAATTTATTCTGTGACACGTCGGCGGCACGTTTTCAATCTGAAATCCATTTTAATTACTGGTTTCCTTCCTAAACCGCTCAATAAAACCCTCACGCTCTTTACTCGGATTGAAAGCTCGATAAGCAATTTCGTTCCCAACTATTTCGTTCCAAAATTTTCCTCTGAACTTTTGAATTGATGTAAAATAATGAATCGGTTCATGCGAAATCAGTATTTTGCATACATTTTTCATTTCGTATTTAATACAGACATTAAAAAGTATACATACATTTCATACGCCTTCTCATATAGGACGATAGAGTGTATGTTTATTTTATTTGTATAATTAAAGAAATTCTATACAGGATATTTTCCTGAAGTTCTTCCATTTTTTTTTAGATTTCAGCGTATTCGAAGATGAACTTCTTAATCATATTTTGTTTGGTAATAAAATAATCAAATCAATCGCGAACCAGCGTTTCTTCGTCTACATTCCAGAATGAAATGTATTACATCCTTTCTCAAGATGCAAGCTATGTGCCTGCCGATTATCATTATGCCCGATTCAATGTTTTGCCTGTTAAAGCGTAATAGACAGTTAGAGATACCTACATTCACACAATCACACAATCTTGTAATCGGATAATTCCGGTTACATAATTAACGATATATAAGCTAGCTACAGTAGGTAATATTATAAAAAGGAAATATATAGGCTCCGAAACTACTAAACCGGTTTGAAAAATTCTTTCAAAAATGGAAAGCTACATTATCAGGGAGTAAAAGTCTATATTCTAAAATTAGTTTTACATCCGACTCCCCGTTGAAAAAACGATTACACTTTTTACTAGGTATCATAGTCTGGCAAGAAGCCCAATCTTGTAAGCCAAGACAATGAGAAAATAAAGTATTCAAGTAAAATTACTGACTTCTAATAACATTTCGTCCGATGTCGGTAGATAACTGCCAATTTGCCATAATTGGAGGCCCCGTTGTTCAAGCCGCAAAACTGTCACGAACTCGAGTTTAGCTTTAAACGGCTACGCTGACTGAATATTTACAAACTTGATTGTGTCTGCCATAACTACAGTAAGTGTGTTCACACCCTGTGATGCCTGTCGCCGCCATTTTTGACGAATCTGAAGCATCGATTAAACCTGTAGAGGCTTTGAAAAACGTAAACGTTATTCGAACAGAATGACAAATGTGTGGAATTAATATACCTAAGCGTTCGACTTATAATGCTCGTGGCAGTATAGCGCGACCAAGCAAAATTGGCGCAACACTCTAAAAATGCATCGCGTCACAGATTAAGCACAATTCCTCATACATCCCAATTAGTATATTAATTTAAAAAAAATGATGCTTTTGTACTTTAGTTTTTTCTTAAATAAAGAGCAATAATAGTACGGTTTCCATATGTAGCCCTAAATTCAGTTATGAAAATTCATTCGAAAACATTTAACACATTAAAAATTGCTGGAATCGATGTAGTCGATACTGAACAAACTTATTTCAGGAATTGCGCTTATTCTGTTACATAATTGTATGTACTTATTCTCTAAGCCAATGCTAGTTTCTTTAGCCGATTGCAACTAAAAGAGCTGGCGGCATTATTTGGTTATACTTAGGTGTAACGTATTAATCGTTGGCTCGACAGATAAGCAGAATGTCAGAATTCCGTCATTTACGAATCCGTCATTTTGCGAATCTGACATTTTGCGAATCTGACATTTTGCGAATCCGTCATTTTGCGAATCCGTCATTTTGCGATGGTTCCGTCTGAACGGCTGTGTTGCGACTTGCGACCTCTTGAAGGTTTTATTCATGGAGTATTGATTGAACGAGCCATGTATCCAATGTGCACTACCTAAAATATTTGATTTCAGGTTGTATAGTCACCTTATTCATTGAAATCTGTTCCCCGCGTCGCTGAAGCGAAGCCGTTGGTTTTACAAACTAGGCGGTGGCTGCCACACTCGATTTGCATTCACTTTTGTCGCAAAATGAATAAATAAAAATTATTTTATTTTTACAAGCACAAACTTAGAATCTTCGTTTTGTTGTGCATATTTTAACAAGTTTGATGATTGTGCATGAAGTACGAGAGATCTGCCAGTTTCGTAGTAAATGGTGGTCTAATGTCTGACTGACCCGACGATAAGGTGCCGTAAGATTACTGTCTATTTATATGTAAAAACATATAAATAGACAGTAACTATCACATTTATAAGGATTAGTTGGGATGTGAGAATATAAGTATAGGCTTAACTTGTCTTTCATACTTAAAAATGGTCATCCTCCGATTCACGTCTTAAAAGAAGGCATTTCCATACTATATCTGTCCATGGACATAATCTCCCTACAAACGACATGTCTTGTCCCATGGCCCATTTCTTGTTCAAACCCTCACAGTATAAAATTCAATGGTACATTCATAAACACGACGAAGTTACAATCAAACCTTAATTTTTCATTCGCATGCAAAAATAAATCAGCTTGGGAAACGAATTGGAGAGCTTACGCCAGCGATATGAGAAAGAAATGTTGATGTCTAGATGAGTCTCTTAGCTAAGTGACAACAGAAAAGTTTCTGTTCCATTTTATTCGCTTATAGTCTATTTCACATAGCATGGGTTCGGTGATAGTTGTGCCGTTTTACGCTTACTAATTTCGGGTGATAAAAATATTTTAATAAAAAATAAATAATATTTTATTATGTTACCATTGCAATAATACATTTTTTTTTTGTCAACAGTAGTATCAGTAAAATGCAAAAATGTGAACTGTCACCGAACCCATTGCTACGTGAAATAGACTATAATTGTATTGTAACACTAAATATAAAAACTACTTTGCAGGGCTGGTTAAATTTTACTTGTAGAGCTTTCATGGTTTCCTGAAAACAGTCGATAAAGATCATGGCGACTTGTTGATTATTTTCTGTCTATGTATAGGAATGACAAATGTTTGGGACATTTGTTATTCCACTAACGTTTCCTTTAAACAAACCACAGTCGGAGTGATAGCTAAAGGATGTTAATTTATGAGTATTTTGCAGAAATATACCGAAACATAATCATCATTCTCTTTCAATTTTCCTATTATTTAGGGAAAGTGTTTCATTTTCTTCCGCTTTTCCCTAAATACCGTCATATCTGCATTCACTTCCTTCTTGCACGTTATATCATCTGTCACTCAATCCATCCATCTTGTAACCTTACACATTAATTTTAAGCATTCTTGCTACAACATTATCCTCAACTCCACATATTGCCTTTTCGAGCCTCGGCAAACGGTGACCTAAAACTTCTCCGTACCGGAACGAATAAGTTTCTTATTGGATGTGGTCTGAAAATTAGATCTACAGCACGCAGCTGGCTGTGATCCTGCCTGTAGATCCATTTGGCAGTTTTTTACACCGATAGTACCTCTGAATTTTTATTTGTACAGTCAAGAGCAGGTGGAGCTTCACTTGTTGGACTTTGTAATGTTCTTATTACAATCGCCTTAGAGGTCGGACTTGAATAAGTGTAAAGCTTCATGTTCTCTTCACTGTACATGGTATCAAAATTAGACCTACGTTATTCTCTGTGACAAATCTATAAGTTTGTTGCATCGATGGATCACGCCTTGGATTCTAATTAAATGGTGTGGCCGCACCGCAGCCTCCCTCAACACAAATTAAGCACAACAATAAAATGGGTTAAGCTTCGAGCCGTAAGATACGGATTTACGATCTCCACTTTCAGACCCACATACGGACGTAATCTAACTAAACTGAAGGTTGAGTAAAAGGGTTTATTTTAAATGTACCTACCGTGAGGTTTATAGATTTTAAATCTGTCTGTCTCCAAATAACACTACTAGTAGGTGTGTTGTCACTTGTCGTCTTAATATCGCCCTATTGTATCGGTCGATATCATGGATTGTAAATTGATCAATATTTTGCAAACTGAGTTGTGAGTTCACGTTTAGGGTCCAAAATACTGACGAAAACCTCGAATCCACAATTTTTAATATCTTTTAATAATAATATTACAGATATGACAACGGCTCAAATTGAAGCGGAGAACACGCAAATGACTAACGACTTGTACCGTCTGCTGAAGAAGTACACCGGGCTGAGGAATCTTATTAGAGAGCTCAAGGTAACTATAATCAGAGACCAGCTATAATACACAACCGACCCGCCGTAGCTAAACTCTGGTTTACCATAATAAAATCTAGGGAATATTTTGTCATTTGTTTATTGTAACTTCCTCTTAGTGTAAGAAATTTTATAGTCAGTTTTAATAAATAATAATAAGTTATCTCATAATGCGGTGAGCCTCATCGAATAGAAGAGCGTAAACGGAAATAAGTGAAGGCTCTGAAACTACTAGACCGAGTTTAAAAATTATTTCACAAATGGAAAGCCTATTTCTCTGGAAGTGACATCGACATGGGGTACTTGTATAATTTCCGGACTTACGCGTGTGAAATCTAGGGAAATGCTAATATAAATGCATGTTGTTCTATTTCCAGTCGGACTACGTCAGCTCAAAGGTGTACCCGATGTTTCCCCGGTACACTATGCTCAAGGACATGATCAAGGACATTATGCACGACCCTGACTACATGGAGGTGTGCCATGAGGTGGACCCATAGCGCGGGGTGCGCAAATAAATGAGGAACTCTTTCTCCGACCGCCGGTCGAGCCGTCGCTAGCGTGATGGAAGCATCTGGAATGTTCTAGAAAGATCTGGAAGGAATAAAAGCGACGCTTTTAGACGCTTTTGCGAGCTTGCTACCTTTTTGTGCCACGTGTTTGGAGATCAGCTAGAAATGTTGACTGCGATTTGAAGTTGATCTTAGAATGTAACCAATGGCACCTATTCTATGTAAACTAGTAGGTAGATGCGTTATCTGCTTTCAAAATATGGCAATATCAGGTTTAGTCGAGCACGACTATGTCATCGGAAAATGTATTTTTCCTTAAATGTTGGGAGTATACCAAAAATTAAACTATATTTCCGCGATTCTAATCCTATAAAACTCAAAATTTACAATTATGTACGTAGTTACTCTCATACCTGACAAAATATGACACCTGCTTTATCCCCATTTATTCAGTGCAAAACCTATGCAATGCAAGAGTAGCTACCTATATAACGTATCTACCAAGAAAATGCCATTGAGTTTAGAATAATTCGTCGCAGTTTGACAGTTCCATCAGTGTTGCCAGTTTTTTTTAACAGTGGTCTTCTAGAAGCTTGTCACGTAGATGTTATTTTCGAAAGAAGTGATTTGGCTAGCGGCGCCGTGAGACGAGTACTCGTTTAATTTGCGCATAATAATGGACGTTTTTATATTTTTAAATTGTGATAAGTACTTAGTTGTACTCGTCCTTACAGCCTTTGATGTTCCTTTTTGTAGGATGTGCAATATATAATTGTTATGTATATGCTACGTACAGCTAGACTTATAAGTGTTTATATAAAACGGAGAAGATTATATTGACAAATGAGGTTTTATCATTACACGCTGATGTTATCCTCTTGAACGGAAGATGAGAAGATTTTCACGATGTATTGTGAATAATAAGTTTACAGATAAGGTTGTACCTAGACTTTCAATGAAGTGTGTTGTAGCTCAACAAAGTTGGAAAATTATCAGTTGCATTGTATTCGCGGTACTATAGGTATAATTCAGTAAATGTCTGGAATAACTAGCGTATAATAGAAACCAGAATTTAAGGCCAGTGGAATGCAAATAATGCTTTGAGTAATAACCAACAGGAGAAGTCAGTTTTTTTTCTTTGCAAAAAAGTCTGCCAATTTCTGCGCGAGGGACGAGGAAACGCACACAAATAATGTTAACACAAAGGCATTTTTTGACAAAACAATTACACACTAGCTTGAACTAGATGCACACAAGTACATTTACGCAAAGAACAACCAATCCGGGCACTCCGTGAACTCAAAACAACTAGTTGTATATAACAGGTATGAGCGTTGCTCATAACTTTTTTGGCAGAGGGGAACGCCTGTCAGTGGCGTATCCGGTTGTTTTAATACTCAAAGAAATAACGTAACCGCTACTATTGTTTATAGGTATACCTATAACGGAAATAAATTGGTTGGAAACATTTTTTTTAAACAGATATCTATTGAAAAAGTTAGTAATGGAAGAAATAATATTTATTATAATTTGTTATAGACATACCTATAGGTAGATAAGCAATAAGATTATTTCCTAGATTAAATAAGAAAATGCGCTTTTGCCTTCATATTATTTAACTTTTTATTAATAATATTAATAATTAATTTATTTTAAAATTAATATTAATAATTCATAATCAATTTATAATAATCAAATTCAACATATCTACTATGATCTAGTTCATTTGATTCATATCAGCGTAAATAGCAGATATTTCACAATCAGTCCTAAAATCTACATATTTAATCCTTTATATAAAAATAAAATTTACGTAATAAGTTAAATTAAACATAATACAAAATTAGATAAGTAATTAAGTCATTATAATGTATTTTGTATGTATGTATACGTAGGAATGTATGTGGAAAAATGCCATTGTATGTGTTCAGAGATGAAATAGAGTCACATAATCAAAATATTATGATAAATATATTGTGTACGCTATTAGAATCCACATAATAAATATCATTCTCCGTTGTCTGATATGTATCTGTGTCTATAATCCTTAAATACCTATGTATGTGGAAAAGAGAACTACATAATACTATTTAATAGGTAATGTAAATTATATTATATATATTTATGTATTATAATGAAATGAAAGCAAATAGTGAGGCTAAAACAGTAGATTAGAAAAATCCTTTGAAGCTAAGTATTTTCAATCATATTCTACTTACTTAACTAAGTCTTATATTTATTTACTTTATTATCACTTCTCAATTTGTAGTAATCCTTAACAATAAAAGACATTTTAAGAGGCAATTTTTTAAATTACTGAAAAACTACTGGTGATTTTTTTTTACCGTCTGGAAAAAAATACGACGTGTAAGGTATCTAGAGCCGAAGTTATACACGAGATTAATTGTTAAATATAGTCATGTTTAGTGCAATTTACAAAATCTAGAAAACTACGCACAGTAGGTATGTACTACGCGCAGCTGGCGGTTGTAGGTAGATTGCGCATAAATAAAAGCTACGAGCCTGTTTCTTTTTAAAATATTATTTCAAATATCTCAGTGTGTATTATTGCCCACAATTGAGTAATGTATATTAGTTGCAAGATAAAAAAAAATTGAGAAAAAATTTTTTTTTTTAGTAACATTGCCAAATGAATCTATTACACTTACCTATCACACCACATTTTTTTCCAGACGGTAAAAAAAGTCATGTATGTAGGTAGTTAGGTACCTATCTTAAAAATAAAGTAATAGTGCGGACCTAAATTGTAGAACGATAAGGTGGTCACATCACAAAAATTTTGTCGAAACAATAGGCTTAGACTTAGGCTACTTAGGGCCTAAGTAGGCTAAGAGATTACTTAGGCCCTAAGTAGTTCAATGAACCCTTATAGGAATTATTAATTTTACTTAATCTGTAATGTGGTAGCTCTATTTTATTTCACCTACAATATTATTATTAGAAGACCATATGAAAAATCGTACCTACTTAATTAAAAAATGTGATGATTGCGACACATGATTTGCGATTTTGTAGGTTTCATGTGAAAACTTATTTTATAAGTAGGTATTATGATTTTTCACATGTTAAGTATACTCATGAAATGACCCATCAGTTTTATAGAAGGTCGTCAGTGTCGACTAAGAGTTCTATTAAACAACAATAGAAAGAAACTATTCTATAATCTGTGCTAGAATATTTGGAGTGTAGTACCTACCATTTGATTACTTCTGGCAATGTTCCCATTATCTGTTTATATACTTACTTACCTTAATGTAGTCCATCTTAACTTAACCAAGTGTAAAATTAAACTAGGAAGTAATGAAATGGATACTGCCATGGAATTAAGAAATGTAGTGTTAGGTTATACAAAAATATATTACTGCCGATATTGTTATGTTAGAGTTGCCAAAATATATATACCTACTTAGCTAAGTATATTTAGAATTAAGATATTAGGAAAAAATAAACTAACTTATTACAGATCTGAAACAGAATTTTACCTAATAACATTCTTTTATTAGAAATTATCAATAGAATCTTTAATATCAAACTATTCTTGTTCAAGATTTCATTGTTCAACTCCAATTTGATGCACGTCAGAGTATCTTTATTAACTTTTATATCACCTACTATTACTAACATAAACTTAGTAATTACAGTTAAGAGCACATGAAGCTTTATACTTGTAGTGCGAGTCTGACATTTAAGGCTTTTGTAATAAGAACGTTACAAAGTCCAATGTGTCAAGCTCCACGTGCTCTTGACTGTATCTACCTACTAGGTACCTAGGATTACATCAAGGGCTGTTCAATAGTAAGTTAAAAGTTATCTGAAGAATAAACATCAACTGTCACTTTTCCTTTCGATTCAGTCTCGTGTGTCAGACAGGGACATCATCAATATAGGTATTCTCCAGATAAAGTTTATCTGATTAAGTGCTGATTTTTCAATAGTCAGTTAAAAGTTATCTGACCAATAAACATCACCTATCACTTTTCTTTTCTATTGTGTCAGACCGTGACAGCATCAGTATATTCTCCAGATAAGATTTTATCTGACGATTGAAAAATCAGCCCTAAACAATTAGCCCTAAATTATAAATGTTTCTCCTGAAACAGTTGTCTTAAATTTAAGGGAGACTGTATCTATGAAACTAATTAAGTTTAATTATGAGAATTACTACAAAATTGTGAAAAGAGAAATACCTAGCTATTCTAAAAGTACAGTTAGGTAAATGTACAGATGCACTAAACACGTAGACTATTTATATTTTCCGGTTTATTAAACGCGTCAAATGTGTCTAGTCCTTTGGCTAATGTGCAGCCTATTGTCTGTGCCTATCCTTTCAGGAAATAGGCGTGATCTTAGGATTATGACGACTTCATTTCATTTTTGGAGTTGCTCCTATAATTAAATAATAATAATTCAACCCGTTTATGGCAACTATTTCAGAAGCATCTTGCAATTAATCTTATTGTATTCATATCATACAACTATCAAAGTACATACTGTAGTAGGTAAAATAATTGAGTATGATACTATGCAGCTGGTACCTTATAACACAAACAATAATGAACTCATTCAAGTTTTCCTGATAATAATTATGTATAGCTAACATGTACTTCAATTTAATTCAACATTTCCATCTTTGAATCGGTCTTTTTTAATCATCAAAAATCAATAGAATAAATTCGACTAACGATCGACGTCGATCGGTAACAATAGAACGATATATATGTCAAAACACAGCATGTTCTTACCTAGGTCTATAAATTAAACAATCGATCATAATAATATACATAATATATAACCGTGTAAGTGGGTGTAGTAGGTACACACCGAATCTTTAGCTAAGTTATTTTTTTTATTATTTTAATTTGTTTATATTTCAATTAGAATAGCTAATGTATGAAAAGTCATGAATGTGTGTTGTTGCTGAATAATCTTATAATAAAGCAAACGTTTTTAAAATAAAAAATAAATGTTGCTACTTATATTAATTTGTATTAAGTTTGTGTAATATATAATTTATTAGATATATTTAACCAAGTCATAATATAAGTAGTTATTGAATTGTTTAGTTCCGTATATAAATGGAGTTGATTAAATAAAAATAATTATATGCTACCTATTTAATTAATAAATGTTACATATAGTATTATTATAATTATTATGGATGCAAGGCATTGTAACTCTGTATTTTATGTGTAGGTAGGCAAGTGTTAGGAACGATTTGATTATGGAGGATAATTGTATGTCTACCTAAAAAAACGCTTTGTTACATGAAATGTAATACATTATTTTTTGTGCTAATCAGAGTTTTATTATTTGATCTTTCAGTACGTAACTCAGCTCTGCTTTAGAGATTATAATTCCCATATTTTAAATCGTCAAATGCCATCTAGCAACTGTACTAAGAATTATAATTATTTTGGTCAGTAAAGCGCCATCTAGTATTATTTTTTCATATGTAATGCTAGTGCCGTGCCATCTGTTGCGTATTTGTAAATTTACGATAACATGCATTTAGCCTGTTGTCTTTTGGTTTGAAATAGTTTCATTTGAAACTGCTAGATGTCGCTGATATTACTTACTTTACATGGTGTTGCAATTTCTCCACTGAGTAGGTACATGCCGTTTATCAGGGAAATTCAATAAGAAGTATGGGGTCTGCCTACCCTGAAAGGAAAATGGTTTGTTACACATTAGTAAAATTTTATTACACTTAGGTATATGCTGGTATTTTGTAATTTGGAACAGACATTTTAAAATAAGATCATCAGTCATCACCAAGTAGTAGGTACTTAATTTTATTATGATGAATGGGAATATTAATATACGTAGGTATTCTAATAAAATTATTTACCATAAAGTTTTGCTTTCAATTTACCAAGTAATTCGTATTTATTTTATTCACGTACTTAACTGCCACAGACTATTGTGTAGTGTACAATTATTGATTTATATAAAGAGCTATTATAAAAGTAATAATATTACAAATTGTATAAAATGATATATTATTAATTGGTAATTAACTTTCAGAGACCGAACCCCAATTTTATAGTTTGTAATAAATAAAAGAAAACTTTATTAGGGGATTATTAAAAAGGAGTATGGCAACACCGAAACTGCCTTGCGTATTTCGTATTTATTTCATTCATTCATTTCAATCGGCCGGCAGCTGCGAAGTGGCGTGCGTGCCTCGCTACGTCGGGTTATGGCGGGATTTCGTCAATATGAAAAGTTTATTTCAAACTTCCTAACTTTATTTCCTTTTAGGAAAACTTATTTATCGTAACTAGAACGTCGCAAAAACTGCATAGTACATACTAAATATCGCAAATAAGTGAAAGTTCACCGGTCAAAATGTCGGTTAATTCAAAGTGGCGGTTACCTGCCGTTTTTTGTGGTGTGTGTTGAATGGATGGAATTAAGTTTAATTCGCGTGGGGATGGGTGAGTAGTGTGGTGACTGTGCCTGGACTTCTGTCGCGATGCCTTTCGTCCAACGCGTGGTGGAACCAAGGTTTCTTTCGCGAACGAGTCTGCGGAACGACGATGGGACTGCGAAGGTGACCGACGAAGAGCTACAGGCTGTGACCAACTGCACATTGAGCAATGCGCTGCGCCAACTCGCATCGCTCGTTCTTCTGGCTGAAGACATCTTCAGCGAGCTGACGTCACAGCTGCAGAGCATCACTGAGCGATCGAAGGTCTCCCAGAAGAAAATCGAAAAGATAAACGAATTAGTCGAGAAGTATGACCCGAAGAAAGTCCCAGTCCGTGAGTATTGCTTTGATTTCTTATTGCTTCGTGACTTGTGATCATTTTTACTATTTTCATTCTGTGTTGCCAGTAATTTGATGAATGATAGAATTACGTACTAAAAAAGTAAGTAGGTAGGTACGTACCTACCTAGTTATAATATAGATAATAAAATATTAAGTAGGTATGTACCTATCTTATTTAGGAACTATCTATTGACATTGTTTATTACCTAAGTAAAAGAATTAAGTAGGTACCTAGGTATGTCTATGTACCTAGGTAGATACGTATTTGTACTTAGATATTCGATGTAATACCTACATAAAAGGTAGTAGGTAGGTTACCTATAGGTACATACATAACCTCGTCAATGAGACCGTAGGTAGGTAGGTATTCCTACTTAAATGTTTTGTCAATTGAAGACCGGGTCGTACCACTAACCTACTGAAATTAGGTTTCTGGTGATAACCCTGTCTAACATAATCAGACATCAATAAATTGCTTTTTATAACATTTACAAACCCATAAACTTATCTATAGTTTTATTATGATTTATGAAGCTATAAGTAGGTAGGTAGGTACAAGTAGCACTTTGAAGTAGACTTATCTTTACTATCAAATTGATTAGCACAGAGATAACTTCTAGATTGTACTGTTTAATGTTAGTGTAGTGAAGTTACTTAGGTAGGTATGAGTCGATTAAGTAGGTAAAGGGTAATATTATAACAAGTGGCCAGTCCAACACATTTTAGTAAAACGCCATTTTTCTTTTTCATTTTAATTTATTTAGGGAGCTTATAAATAAACAATATTTTACTGAACGCCAATTGTGAGCTTCCGCGTATACATGTATAAGTTACACACAAGTAGGTACCTACGTAGGGTAGGTAGGTAGGCTACCTATAAGGAACCAATTTTAGACTAGTCAAACTTTAAGCTATGCGTTGCTAGTGTGTTTAACATACCTAATACCTACCTAGTTTCGAAGCTTTCGTGATGAGTCGTAGTTGTGAATATCGCTTTTTATACATATACTAGCGACCCGCCCCGGCTTCGCACGGGTGCAATGCTAATACCAAAAACCTTCCTCTTGAATCACTCTATCTATTAAAAAACCGCATCAAAATGCGTTGCGTAGTTTTAAAGATTTAAGCATACATAGGGATATAGGGACAGAGAAAGTGACTTTGTTTTATAGGTACATGTTGTGAATTGTGATATAGGTACCTATGTGAAGCATAGGACCTACTTGGATACCTAAAATTATGGTTTTGTAGCTCTTAACTGGCTTTTCCTTTTTAGCTACGAATAGAAATCGAGGGCATAAGAGATAACATCACTCGTTTTGCCTAAGTCTAGACCAAACGTAACGACTTAGGCATTACAATACAATACACGTTCAACGTTGAATAGGAATGAATTCGAATTGCTGCCCCCGCCTACAAACAACCTTTCAACTCTAAAATACCTTCTAATGGCGAAATTTTCGGCAGAGGTAGTTACCTAAACCTACACCATTTCTGGAAATACACAATTGAGGCCTATAGGCCTCTAACAGGCGGTGAGTCTATCACCGGACGAGAGTGCTCACACAAGCCTCAGATTCAATTCTAGAACCTGTGGGACGATGTTCCGTCAAGATAATGATAAATTTATAAGTAATAAAATAATTTTAAAAAACTCTCTTACCCACCACTTTAATAATTATTTATTATTTATTTATGGCTCACAAAACAAGTTACAATCAAATAGGTAGGTACAGCGTTTCACAGTTATAGTAAAAGAAACTAGATTGCAACTCATAAGACGTGTGCACAGAATAAACAAATTATATCTTATTTATAAAGGGTGAAGGTTAGTTATGTGAAAACTTAATTAAACCTTAATTAACTAGCTGTTAGTTATATGTTACTAATAAATGTGCAGAAGGTAGGTAATAGGATGCCTTAGAATTGGAGAAACAAGTTACGAATGTATTTATATATTTATGGTTAAATATGTCAATAAAAGAATGCTCGAACTCGTTATGTCGTAACGCCTACACATACAAACAATAGGATTAAAATATAAGGTGTTGTTTTTATAAATCTGTAAATTAAATATTTTGGTTGATGGTTTACTGGATCGGAAAAGGATTTATTTATTTATTTAGTTCACCAACAACTGTTACACCAGAACAGGTTCAGTATCTAACATTAGTTAACATTATAGCTAAGTGCACAGTTTATTACAGGTGAACACCACTTGCAAAATTTTGACACACATAATTTTGAAAGTACATAAAATAATGACTAAATTAAAAAAAAAGAAACAGTAATTTTCAATTATAAATACATAAATACTGAAATATAAAATTATATTAAGGATTTTGAAAATATTATTAAGGATATTGAAATTCAATAGGGAGAGAAGGTAATAATTGTATGTAGTGCATAATACCTCACATTTTACTCCACATGGAAACCTATAAAGTAGATGCCCGAGATCGTCGTTAAATTGAACCTCATTGAATAAAAGGACCGTTTGAGAACCTCATTACTTCAGCTTCGTACCTACTCCTTGAATGCGCCGCCTTCACAAAAACTCTTCATGTTGATGCATTACCGCGCTATCTAAAAACCTGTTTCGGCTTTCGAACGGGCCCGCGATGGGAAAAAACTCCCAGATTCCAATGCGGTCCGTAAAAACGTCTCGAGATAATTCCCTACTCGATTGCTGACTCTGACCGCTCAAGTATTTAAAACTCGACGTGTTGGATTGTTATCTTTGACAACCGCGACCTTCGTTCTATTTCGATTCGACTGCAGATAGGAAGTATTAATAGTTACTACGATTAATATTAGCCGAAATATATTTTACTGTAAGTAAATCTGTAGCAGTGATAGCCCGGACGGTTAAAGAGCCGGCCGAAAATCAGTGAGGCTCGGGTTCGAATCCTGGCATGTACCAATGACTTTTTCAAAACTTACGTACATATTTATCACTAGCTCGACGGTGAAGGAAAACATCGTGAGGAAACCCGCAGGTCTCAGAATTAATTCTGAGACATGTGTAAACAGACCCGGTCCGGCGATGGGCTCACCACCTATCACGTTTAGGGGTCCAATAAATCTCGTGAAATGTGGGTATATCCAGTAATGGAATACCTCTGCCTACCCCCTCGGGGATAAAAGGCGTGAGATTATATTATTATTATTATAAATTCGTAAATAAATCATTCGTTACATATCCTCTGATCCGTAGAAATAAGAAATTGTGGGACACAATTCACACACGGTTGTTTAGTCCCAAACTAAGCAGGGCCTATTACTATGGGTACTAAACAACTGATCAACATACTTAAATAAATATTAAACGACCAGCACGAAGCCAACAGACATGTTCATGCACACAAATGTTGGCCCCGAGCGCGGATCGAACCCGCGACCTCCGACTCAGAAGGCAGGGACACCAACTGAGCCAACAGGTCCGTCAGTAAATACCGCGTGGGTGTAAATCTATTTGCTGAACCGGTGACTCTGCAGTATGCTTATGAGAAATGTTGGCTTTCGGCTGACAATAGCGTAGATATTGATAGCAGAGAAACATTTTATTATTATTATCAATAGGATCCTGTTGACCCCACTTAAACCTGCTTTCTATTGGGCGTCTCTTACGCTTGCAGCCTACCGAAGGTGGCATGACTCTTCAATAGAATCGCGCCATTGGCGGCAATTCAATTTTTTAAATGTATTAGGTTATACCACAGATTACTCAATATACAATATTAGATAAAACATAATTGACTAGCTTTTTGAAAACAATGCCGAAAGATGGAGCTCGCTTTTCTAGAATTTGCCATTTGAAGTCGTATTATTGGGGAGCGTATGCCCACTATCTGGCGGTGTGAAGATCCACACGTCGAACCGAACATTTCATTACGTACAAATCTATCTAACTAATCAAACAACGCAAGAAATCTCTAAGTAAGTATATAACAACTCAATACTGTACACTAATAAAAATATACAGTAAGTGATACAATGATGTAAGTAGACCAACTTTCAGAAATATTAGACCACTTCTATCTAATCATTTAGTCACTGTAAAAATAAGTCCTTCCAGAAAGCCTTCTCACTTATTTCGAGTCCCATCCAGCACAAAGGGGCAACTAATGTTAGGCACGGATAACAAATGATGGCCCCTATCCGAAACATAATGCATGTGGGACATTTTGAGCGGTCCATTCGGCATAATTTTGCAAAACCCACTGTCGCCACGGTTGAGGTGATCCACCCACAGACGCTTCCGCAATTACCCGTCGACGTTAACGGCCGGTTAAACATTTGCATGATTAGCACTTGGCAATGACACGCAAACAAACACTAGCTCAATGTACAGATGCTGTATTAGTTTTTTTACTGTAGTATCTCAAAAAACTTAAGTACTTATATTTGGACGGTAAAAGAAAACATTGCGAGGAAACCCACAGCTCTACAGACCGGTGCCGGTGATGGATGGCTCACCATCTTCAAGTTTGGGGTCCCAAAAATACACTTGTCATAGATGTGTACTTCCAAGACTGAAATACCTTTGCCGACTTCAAGGCATGAACGTCTTTTTTAATTTTTAGCTAATCACATTCAATAGCACAATTCGGAGTGACTTTTGACATTGTAATGATGATGCTGTCAAAGAACTCACGAATATGCGTATTCGTGTGTGCCTCCTGAAAATCTTTGATACCAAACTGGTATAATTATGCTAAAAATAATAAGGCTGGATCACACACACTTAACCAGTGTGTGTGTTCCAGCCTTATTATTAATAACTTCAAAGAATTCCAGCAATGGAAGCGAACGCAATAGTTTTGGGCTAACGGTCTCCAATTTTATTTTATTGTTGCCGTCCACACATTCTCTTGCATGCTCGGTTTTCGAGCTAGTATTGGAACGCATTTTGTTCCAAAAACAGTCTGACGTCGGGTATTTAAAAAAATATAGTGGTACCTATTCCCCGAAAATTCTTACGTTTGACTATGCAATACGCTCAGTAAGATAAATCATTTTAGCATTACACATTCAATAATCTTGTATATTTTATAGATTCACATCAAAACTTAAGACCACCCGTGCGATACGTATCTGAGACTGGTATTATAAAAAATATTAACATATTAAATGTTGTCATAAAATCCCATACAAATAAATATACATAGAACTTGAAAACATTTTTGTGCCTGCAGTATTTAAAAAGAAAACAAGCTAACGCGTTAGTACAAAAGGAAAACAAAGTGCCTTTTAAACACACTAAGTACAGTCGCGTCGCCGCGAATGTTGAATGTAAACACCACGATTCATTTGACAACCTTTCACCTGCTCGATAAGCAGTGTTGTTTTAGTGTCATCTTATTGCTGTCCTCTCCTTTTAAGAGAGGTTTTATTTTCTTTTAACGATCCGCCATGTTTTGTAATCCTTAGTCGCCAGTTTACGGCCAGTAAGGTTCAGAATGCAAATAGAAAATAAATAAATGCAAAATAGATTACAATTATTGTCTGCTATATTTATAAATGCAATGTAAAGGCGTTGAACGTGTTATTCCTAAGGGATTGTTAAAAGTTCACTATCTGAGAGGAAACTTTTTTTAATACATTCTTCGACGCCCTTTTGAATTCTTACAAAAATACACGGTACCATATTGTGTTTCTACTAAGTTTGCGCAATTGCTAGAGTTCATTGCCCGATAAAGTTGTTATCAGTTTTCTTTGAGAACGGAACGAGACCGTGTCGTAAGAATTAATTAGGTGTTGGCGAAATCAGATAATTTTCAATTAATGTGTTTTACTTAATACTCTTAGTTGGTTTCTCATAATTATATTACGGACAAATTATACCAGTATGATTTTTAAGCCACCCAAGGGTATCTGACATGGCTTAACGACTACCACTATCAATACAACGACAACCGGGACCAACGGTTTAACGTGCCTTTCGAAACAGTTAGGTGGCCACTAGTCTAGACACCATGTCCTATCCGCGGGGGCTCCTATAATACTTTAGCTCAGCAGCTTGATAATGATGATGACGATACCTAACTATTTATAAAGTAGACATAGACATAAGATCCTGTTTTTTTATCAATGAAATTAAAAGCTGCTAAATTAAAAGTAAGTCATAAAGAGCAGATAAACAGAAAAGAAAAGAACATTTAAGTGTGTACATGGAAAAACTTGAAAATTCTGAACCTCCTGTATTTGTTTGCAACATTGTACAAAGCGGAACAATATACCAACAGCAATACACTGACTCAGCATTCTTGGCGAGTCAAAAGCTCAAGCTCAAATGTCATGGAGTGTCGCAAAAAGCGCTGTATATTTTGACTTCCCATGCTTCATTTACGAGTATCTCCGGGGGTATAGACGAATTGTAGCAAAATATAATGAATGAACGAGACGAAATGTCGCTTCTTTTATTCTCTGAATCCTCTGTCAATATAAGAGACAAATTCGTATTTTCGTCAAATTGTTTTTATTTGAAGGTTGTTTTTGTATGCTTTTTACCTAACATTGTACTTTAAGCAAGTAAATTTTAACCATGTTTATTATTATTGTAATATGCACTCGTACCTATATTATCCATATTTCACAAAAGGTTTTGTCGTATATTACTTTAGCGCACAATCGCTATGTCGCACCAGGTCATGCCGCAAATCGCAAAATAGTTATGTTGTATCAAACATGACCTCCTTTCGACAAAAATTTTTTTATTGGCTACAAATCCACCTGAATACCTGCAACTTCATGCAAAACATGCCACGCTGGGCATGTATACCTATAAAAGTAAAAATCGCCTCAATTCTGTTGTCTTAGCCGGACAAAAGCTAGTGTAGCACCAATAAAGACAAAAATAGGTTTATCACCTAATGAAACCGAAAAAAGCTCAACAAAGCCAAATAATGCTCAGTATCAAGCCGCCTTAGACCTTACCGCTCAAATAATGATATACTCGTAGACCGCAAGACTGTCACCATAAATCACTGTTGTGTTGTATGGGAGGAAATTATAGACTATTTCCGTGGCCCGCATGCCGGTAAGATGTTATCCGAGCTTATACTTGTCGTGCAAGTGACTTCGATGTGATAATGTATTTCAAGATATAATAGAAATAAAGCAAGTCTTAATTTTGCGGTATGTCTGCGCTCAATTGGTAAGAGTCGTTAATCTATGTCAGATACCTAATCTTTTACTACTTTCATTTCTAAACAGATGGCCTACCCACTATCCGAAACAGTGCTCATAATAATATCACTTTTATCAAATATTGTAAAAACCAAACTTGCTCATAAAATTTCTAATATAACTAACGGAAGACGATAAAATTTCAAATTAATAATCCTGTTACCTGATCCCTCTTAGCGCCATATACGGGACGACCTACGCAAAGTTTAATCCTCGTTTACTTCTCAAGCTTTCTACTAGTGCTGCCAGTTTACGGATTTACCGATCAATCTTCTGATGTTTGTGAATAGTCTACAGATACAGCTCACAAAATTAAGATTTTACCTTGTATAGTATGTCCATTAAAACTAATATTTTTAAGGTAAGGCAAAAAACCACCATATTTGTAGTATCTATTTTGAACACTTCTCTTGAATCTACAAATTATTCTAAATTCTACAGATTTGTGTTCAGTCTACGAAGTTTTTGAATTTTCCGGATTTTTTCATAGGTCCTGGCGCAGCACTGCTTTCTACCGGACGCGATTTTATCTAAGCCGACTAGGTAGTTATTAGTCAGATCATTTGATTCAACTTGATACTGTGGCGTGTGTATTTAAACTCGTTTGCTTGCAGCTCCTTGCTCTCGTGTGAATTACGGTGGAAGTGCAATTTTGTTTTGTTCCGTGATTGCTTTGATTTTACCTAATCTAAAAAATTTACTCAATGTTACAAAGGAGGAACCAGTTTCTTTATCTGAAGCAGTCTAACGATTTGGAAAAAAACATCTAAACAATTCGATCATCTGACTACTGCTAGGACAGGATAGAAAAAATGATATTTCCTTCTTCAGATTTTGTATTTTGTAGGAAAAACCTCCTACTACATATTACAATACATACAATATAGTGTGTTAGGTAAGTTACACCAAGCCTCACCGATATTATAATATGCATTGCATTCTTTAAGTTATTTGCTATCGCGGATTAACATCTAAGAATCAGTTTATATGCGACGTGTGTCAAGTCAACTGTCAATCATAATGATGATCTTGTTATTTCATACGGGCTTGTTAACAAGACATCGTGGGCAGACCCGACTTTATTCTGAGTCAGAATCATAATCATATCAATACTAGTAAGTCAATAGTAAGACAAGAGATTAAAAAGAGCTGACCTTGAGTTTCTTGCTGGATCTTCTCGGGGTACCTACTGCATTTGGAACCAGCAACTCGTCGGTGAAGATGGGCTGCTGTTTACATTTAGCCAATCTTCATGGATGAGTTTAGAGTGCCTTGTTATTAGACTATTGACATTTCTAAGTGTACTTTTGGACCTACAAAAAAGAACTTTTAGTAGAAGCCCTTTCATGCACAAAGCTCTTCATTTCACCAGGAGTTTTTTAAACAGAGGCATATCGACATGATGTTTCTAATTTAATAGGAATCGGAACTTCTTTGTGACAGAGTAACTGAAAGTAATTAATATAACCTATATATATATATAACCCTATATGATACTACTTGAAAATACCCTATGTTCAAGTGGTTGTCACGCAGGTCGTAGTCCAGTTACGGATTATGGTTATGGGTAATACTTCTGATACCCAACTTTATGGAACATCAATATCCATCAACCATATACTTCAACCTACTAAATAATAATGTTCTCAAGCCTGCACCTACCGCCACAGGCATCGGTGTCACCTTTCGTCCTCGATACTGCTTTTCCCCGTAGCGGTGTTACTTTGCATGCTATTGAATATCTGCATGCCGGATTAAGCAAGCCTTGTAATCTGAACTCCAGCTTAAATGTAACGGCTGTACCTAATGCTTTATGCCTGAGTTGATCAGGAAAATTGATACTTTATGAAAGGATTACTGTTATGTTAGATGGGGTAGGTTTGAATGCTCAGGCAAGCGAAGCCAAAATAATCAATTAGGCAAAATCTTTGTCTCTAAATATTTCAAAGATATTCTTATCAGCGGTCTTATTTGTCCGACATTTTTGTTGAAGGACACACAAGCTTGTAAAATAGTTGAAAAATATGCAGATAACTTTTTTGACTAGCCACTTTGGTTCCAGACGTTGCGTTAGGGTTTTATTATCGTACTCCACAAATAGAAGGAGACAAAAACCACACTTGAGATGCTCACAGCTCACCCCTCTCGTCTCATTGTGGGAACATTTAAACAAACAGGGAAGCTCGTTTTTTTGACGGACAATTCTGGGAAAGAACGCGCTGCCGCGCCCAGGTAGCCAGTGCCATAATAGCTGGTTTTATATTCATAAGTTAAGGAATTTGCAAAATGACTGCCGAACAAAATGAGACTTTATTGCGCACATTAGTCTTGAAAGTAGGTTGCGGACGTTGCGGTTTAGCAATTAAAGTTCACGCTTAAACTTCACAATAACTCGTCAAGCTTTATGGCTTATAGAAATTACTTCACGAGGAAGGTAAAGAGGGCTGTGTAAGATTTCTTCATAAAATTTATTAGAACGCGATAAAGTTGTTGCGTAAACTACAACAAAGAAGTTCGCACGGCTATCGCATATCCAATTCTTTAGCGTCAAGCATTTCTTTACGCGTGATTACTGTTTCATTGCCTTGCATAAAAATGGTTCGTGTTTTATTCTGAGTGTCATCAGGAAATATCAAACTAACAATAAAATACAATATAAGCAAATTACATACTGAAAGTTCCTTTAGATTTTTTATACTCTGAAGTACCAAATACCTGTCATTCATTGCGACGGGATGCAGTAAAGCAGTGACAATGACCTTAGCCGGCCCACGCTAATTATATACGTCTAAGACGGTGCCAGACTTGTTCCTGGCATCTCGACTGTCGACACTAACACCTACTAACCAATTCTTTAACTTGAATACGACCTATTCGTCTAGCCAAGTCTTTTGGTGGATTTTGTATAACTTGCCAATCATCTATGCATGAATCAGTTTGAAAGTGAATGTACCAACATTTTATTAATATAAAACTAACAGAATTTGCTTAGCTGTATCTCCATTGTTACTCCAAAAACGACTATCTCTATTTTACTACTCAATATTACATTATAGGATTTCAATCAAAATATCTTCATCCATTTGATTGTATTTAATACCGATAAAGATCGCAAAAGCACAAAGGCAATTGGATCGGTGTGCACTGGCGCTTATGATGCAATAAGTCGGAAGATACTTCGGCAATAAATTTGTTGCTCCCCTCCTGTTTGAAACATATGCTACAGTCGCTAATACACTTATCGGATACACTGTACTAAACTACGCACGTTATTGAACTATTAGGACGGTACTGAAATTACTGAACCTGAATTGTTTTAAATGGATTTTTGTTGATGATTTTAAAGAACTTCGTTTCTTTGCTTTAGTTTTCATTGTATTTTTTCCTCCATAATCTGTACTTTTTTAAGGTTTCTAGAATGTCTGCTCCATTATTAGGTAAACATCTCAAACTGAAGCTTATCTACTATCTAAAAACAGGCTGCACGAAAACTCAATCATTAAACGCTACGGTAACTTACCTTAAACTCAAACATCTGATGAAATTTATAAACGAGTGTCGTCTTCAATCACAATAGATGACAGGCACCTACTGCTGTTACTGTAGATAATCTGTTTAAACACTGAAAGCCAAACTCTTTAGTCGTCTAAGACTAAAGAGTCCCTTAGCTGTAAATAATTACGCTGTAATTTATTGAGATGATTTTTCAAATAGGTAAGATAAGGACTACAAGA
The DNA here is from genome assembly GCA_963855545.1 of Ethmia dodecea. NCBI lineage: Eukaryota > Metazoa > Arthropoda > Insecta > Lepidoptera > Depressariidae > Ethmia > Ethmia dodecea. The sequence continues at coordinate 2,238,329 of OY979444.1, forward strand.
ATTTTAAAATGGCCTTGTTCTTGAAGTCTTGACCTCGAATCTGTGATTATCATTGATAGCCATCGGAGAAGCCTATGTCTAATTGTCAGGACTCTGGCTGATAATATTGAATGACCTATTCTAAACCTCTGAGCAGTTTTTCTTTTATTCCAAGAAACGAAGTAAAACAAGGCAAACTAAGAATCCCGGCCGGTAACCACAGTAACATTGCGTGGATCCGTCTCCCCTTTACATTGTTAAAACCGATGAGGGTTCGACGGCTTCCACTAGCTTTTACGTTACATTAACGTTACGTTATTTGTTCCAATTCCCATTTTCGATTAGGGTTTCTTTTGAAATCTATCTATGTGCTCAGAATCAGCAATGTGATGCTGCTTTAGTTCTGCGCTGATGTCTAGTATACTTCTTGCTTGAGCTTTTACTTCAGCTTGTATATCACCTCAGAAATTAGGTACTATTGTTTATTGCATTTTCTATGTTTATCTTAATATAGGCTTCAACATAATACCCGGATATTGTACAACAATCTAACTAAAACTAAGTATAAATAAAATTTATAAACAAATAAAGGAAATATACATTTATTTACAAAGAAAATATACATTGATTTACAATAATTACAGATAAAAAATGTCCTCCAAAGAGGAACCATGTGGGACAGTGCCCAGAAGACTGGCAGCATTCCCTCTCTGGATAGCTAGGCTGATCCTTTGACAGAGATAGCTGCCAGCCCTCTGGTCACCTGAAGCCTCGACCAAACGCACTGACAGCTCTTTGAGGAGCTGCCGCGCCCCCGGACCCCACGGTCCCATGGTCTCCACCCCAAACGGCACAAATATGTAGCCCTCATTGAGGTCGGCATATTTGCGCCGCTTCAGGCGTTCAGCGGCCGCAGCCGCCGCGCCAGCGCCCACAGAGGTGGCATCGATGTGGGATGGGGCCAATGTGTCGGCACATGTGGCATCCCACACCAGCGACCTGCCATGTCTCCATGGCCCGACAGTCATACCATCAGGCCTCCCGCCACCTATTCGTGTGATGCCGTTAGGCTCAAGAATAGCTGGGATACCAGCAGTGGTGAGAGCCCTGCGGATGATGTCGTTGAGGCATGCATGGCGCGACAGGCGGCCGGCGCTACGTGCGCAAGAGAGGCCGTGGTGTCCGAGTCGATCGACAGGCTGCGATTTATAAACTATGTCAAAATAAAACCATATTTAAAAAAAATCAAAATTTAGATGAGTACCTATGAAAAAAACTATCGAAACGAATTTATGTCGAAAGTAACAACCCAACAATTGGTAATATTTAAGTCCAAATAGAAATTAATATGACAACACAGTTTCATCTCAACTCATCTAAAAGGTTAGAGAGAGTTAAGATGTACCAAATTAATCGACCGTTCATCATTTAAAATTATGTTAACCTGTACTCTGAGAAATGTACACGAATTAAATTTGTATTTAAACTAGACTTGAGAAACTTCTTAGAATAAACAATGGATGTTAGATGCTGCGCTAACGTGAGATGCATAGCTAAGTTGGCAAGATTATGAAAATGTTCTTGAAGGATGTTGCCAAATCCACTTTTTTTGCAGTCTAGGTAAATTTTCATTCAGTGGAAGTGAACCGTAGTAACCGTCCAATATCTACGTATTACTGACAAAAGTATCTCAATCTATGCACCTATTACAATTTATGTAAACACAATAAAATATAATATCGTAACCTAAACGACCACATTTTGTTTACTTTATTCTTCAAGACTTCTTTTGATTTGATACCAATTGTAACACGTTTATCTTATTATATTCTTAAGTTTGAAATTAACTTTTAAAGTCGTCTATATTGAATTTAATAACGTCTTGTACTCTGTGCTGTGACACGTGTTGTGTATGTATGACGCATCGAACGATACCTATTTGCCAAAATAGCATAAGGAGTTTAGAAGCTACGACATGACCAACTATGAACATTCCTATTTACATTTACTGCTATTAAAATCATAATCACTTTTGGCTTTGCTGTAGTCGTGTAAAATGAGAATCTGGTTTAAGCACAACAACTCTGTTACACAACAAAATAAAAATATAATTTCGGGTAAAAACGGTACAAATAGTGATTTTGAAGTCTCAACTCAAACTATGAAGTTAATATTAGACGAAGCCCCGTAAAAAACGAGGGGTGACGCAGCTGATCGGAAGCGTCGCCCTTTGTTCCTTTACCACTTTTTGCCGCTCGAGGAAGGAAGGAAGTGGGGGATATCACTCAAATCGAACTCTACTCGTGTTTCTTACCTGTATTGATATCTTTGCATAAAACGTAACGGCTCTGACTCTGACCACGTGACTGTCGTGTGTGAGTTTCTGAGAATCGTAATTTTGAAGCGTCTTTATGTGTGAAGAGCTTAGTTCAGGTATAGGCAATTATGGCTTGTGGCTGATTGATAGTGAAGGTTTTTATTAATGCCAAAGAGCACGATCTACAAGGTGAAGCACAAGAGGCTGAGTTTGATATAAGTTTCGCTCGCCTACGAAGGAAGTTTTTACTTTTGATTACAGTGACGTAAGTGGTAAAAGATTTATTGAAATACAGCTAGGCTTAGCTATTCCGATGACAAATACTAATTTTGGGAGAGTGGCCGAGATCACATTCAAAATGCTGAGTGACCAAATCAGCTTCTGCAAAATATCGTTTCGATTTCTGCTCACGAATTTTTGGTAACGCTCCATTGTCCTTTCAGTTCTCTTTTTATACGAACAAAGCAGGGAAAGCTCCATTATTCAGTATGTTTCGGCACAATGGTCCCACCGCGGCGCGTACGCAGCGTGTGACCCGTCGAGATCGATTGTTAGCGATTACAGAGATGGTCATTCAAATAGTTGGCTTTTGTCATATACAACTCCAATATAAAAGAGTACAGCATTATACACACCTAGACAATTTTTACCTTTCATAATTTATCGAGTACTTCCTGCTTCTAAAGCAGAGTTATTTCCGTCCTTTAAATATTTTTTGTTATTATTTTTAAGTGTTTAGCTTGAAAATTATCTAAATATGCTCAGGAACATTTAAGCGTTGCGAATAATAACTCGCTTGTTAGGTCGGAGTGAACGAACTCATTTCGGTAGATAAGACGAACTTTTGCCTTGAAAACATATTTACAACAATACATTATGGAAACGGTTAGAAACAGGAGGTAAGGGCACGCGCAGAGAATTGTTAATTACCAGAACGGCGCCAGGTACAGACTGAACTATATCAGTGGAACGACTTTTTGGCAATGTCAAACAAAAATAGTGAACAATATGTATACCTACTATCAGATCTAAGCTACACTAGTTCAGTGTGTACATAGAATAACAATGAAACAAATTTGTAAATTAATTAAAGCACCAAAAACCCGACTACGTTCAAAAGACATTTAAAAGAATTTTACCTTTCTTTTGGTGCAGTTCAGTAAAATTTTTGTATTTTATATATATAAAGCTCCGGAGGTGATGACGAATATAAAGACATCGCACTTCAAAAGCCGTCAAACTGCGTTTAAGCTACAGGTTCCAAGGAAACTACTTACACGCGTATGCATCCAAAAAACTATTTACTCTCCTACAGGTACAGTCGTGTTAAAACCATAAAGCAATGCTTATAAAAGTGAGCCATGATATTAAAAGAGATTTAAATATTTTAGGGCACAGAGCGGCCATAGAGATTATTTTGATACAACAACGTTGATCTCTAGCATCAGCTGAGCTAGTACAAAAGCGAGCTGTCATTCGAACCTATCAACAGACACTAGACCTATTACCTCTGAATAACTTTTGGGTCACTATTTTGGCCTACGCCCTAATATATTTAAATATTTGCTTGATATCAAGGCCATGCTCTTGGGATATAGTTCGCAGAAAACAGCGTGCCTTGGCACGTGCCTCTCGGATTCTGAACCACGTTCCTAAGCAACAGAGTTACCAGTTTTGTGGCTTCTGCAAATAGCGTTTATTGCCAGCCAACCGCAAGCAACGCTATACGGAAGGATGGATGTTTCTAGAAATCAATAAACAAGAGTCAGGGCTATAAAGTGCATTTCTACAACTTATCTGCAAATCTTATTGCTCACTCTTTATCATTAGAACACACACGAAGTCATTATTTGAGATGGTATGTAAAACTTAACATGTGCTACACGATCGCTTTGTAACTTATACTATATATCTCTGAAATAGAGTTGATATCCCTTTGAAGCAAAGGTAATTATTGAATTTCGCAACTTATGATAGCTTGCCTCCTCGGTGCAGTAGTTTCGTTCATGTTGGCTTATTCGTGATTTGTGAAACATGAAGGTCTATTATTAGAGATGGACAGAGCTAGTTATGAGTTCCCTAATTAATACTAAACTTACATAGGATTTTAGTATCATGTCTAGAAAACTGTATTACATTTCGTAGTGGCAAAAAATTAATCATCTCCTTCCAATTACATACATTACAATTGGTTAATTTCCAAAATGGAATAATTTATTCTAGTAAATGTTTTACTAACGTCTTACGTTAAGATGTCATGAACATGTGTATCAAATCTGACGTTGTTGTAATTAAATCCAATGTTTCTTATGGTCCATTACTTAAAACAGATGACGCTCCTAGACGTGGGAATGTAATGCAATAAAAGTAAGCGATTCGAGGATGTTAGTCAGAGTATAAATTTTGTAGAACATCCTGTTGCTAAATTATTATTTAGTTTATTATATTGCGTATTGGCGCCATTAGGTTGAGTTGCGGTAGACAAAGATACTGTACTTATAGTCATACTATCAAAATAAACTAACGATTTTGGTATTGTGAATAAAATAAAAGTTGGTAATGGGTGGCAAACAGGATTCGAGCTTTTTGATATTGTCATGGGAACAGGAAAACACGGAACCTTCTTACAGAATTTCGTAAATGATTTGTAATGTAAAAAGTTTTGTTTCTTGTCAATTAGCTCAACAAAGCCAACAATGGAAAGATAACAAGTGCTTATAAGACTATCTCTCCTTGAGATAATTATAATTACCTAAGGCGAGTAATAAATCTGGCATACAATTATTAATATTACCTGATATAATTGGATTGTACCTTGTCAGTTCCTTAGTTGTTCTCCTTGACACATCAAAAACAAGTTTTGGATGGACCAATATTTTGCAAAATTTACTACTAGGTAATCAACTCTTGGTCTGAAATCATTCTACTTTCAGATTGGACCTACACCTTTAAAAGCATAAATCTCGCAGTCGAAGATTATTGTTATCTGTAAAAATAATTTCATGGAGTGCGGAAACAGTGGACGTGATAAGCATGTCCGATCACGATCCCGCGGGGGTTGAGTTATCGAGTTACGAGTTATACCCTTTTTAAAGGGACTTTTGCTATAAATCATTGAGTTACAAAAGAACCTTGTTCTGTAATTGTACGTCGGAATCTTTTAGATGATATCCAGTTAAACCAAATTCAAATTCTAAAAACCGCTAGATCACTTACGTTTAAAACCTGTTACGTCTATTGGTTTCGCCACTGTAGCTTCATTTAAAAAACGTTCAACACCAATAAAATCTTTCGCCTGTTCATTGACATTAGTATCAATAGCCAATACCGAAAATCACTCTCACTACGTAATACCAATTGCCACACCTAAAAACTAACACCTGTCTGAGTTTAATCCATGCAAGTCACACTGAAGCAATAACCAAAAAAACTTAATGAAAATTTCCTCCGCTGGAGACTGGTCATTATGAAGCGACGTGTGCAGAGTTGCAGACACCATTTTGGCTTGCACGGCGGTCGGCAAGCCGTTATGGGCAAAACGAGCCAGTCGCATCCATATTGCAGCCTTCCATTCGATCAGCTCATTTATATTGCAAGGTTGTATACAGCATCTTGAAAAAATGGGGGTGGTTTAAAATTAAAGCTGCATTGGTGTTTTGGAACCCTCTACATTCCAGGAACTTTTATTTATGAAATATAAATTCGCCAAATTTAAGATTTCGAGATCCTGTTGAATTAGGTACCAGAAATCCGGCTCGAGGGACCAAATTTACCAACCTGTCTAGTTAAGTGCAATACAGCGATAAAAGTCGCACTCTGTCATTGAACTTTAAATTTAAACGGTCAGTATTATAAAATGCTAAGAAGATATAAAGTATTTCTTTATGGTGATGAATAATAAATATAACACAATTTACTACAGACTATTAAATCTATAGATTACGCAACGGTTCTTTAACATTCCAAGAGTTTTATTACAAAGACCCATCTTATTGTTTTGAACACGAATATTGGGCTAGTACAATTATAAGGTGATTCAATAGGAACTTTTGAAACTTGTTCGACAAGTATGCTTTATTATGCAGCATGACATGACAGTTTACTAGACAGCCTTGGCTCCATGATCCGAAACAGGCATTTCAGAATATGAACAATAGCATACTGATGTTCTCATTATTAATTCTAACAGAGTTTTAACTAAACATAGACTTGCAATTGAATATCAATCGGCTATGAAACTATTGATATTTGGTATGGTCTTAGTATATAATGTAGTATTTCTATTCTGTCTACAAAATAAAGCCATAAAATAAGCAGTCATTAAAAAAAATGTGTCAACAGCGTAAATGTATAGCAAACAAATGGCAGACACGTTTTAGCACTCATGGTGCAACGATAGATCGTACAGATAAAAAAACTGTTTGTTGGGTGACAGTGACAGCAAAATTACAGGTGAAAATGGCAGATTGTTAGTGGTGTAAGCTTGTTCATAGCGTGTGTGGTGGTAACTGGTAACATTTGAGGGTTGTGCTAAGTAAACTTAATCAAGTTTTGGATATCAAAGGCATAATAAATAATAATAATAAATTGACACACGACACAATTCACACACGGTTATTTAGTCCCAACCCAATCTAGGCAGGGCCTGTACTATGGGTACTAAACAACTGATAGACATACTTAAATAAATATTAAACGACCAGTAACTAAGTATCAAATATCTATAGTATAATACTAATACTTTGCCTCTTCTACAATCATTCACGAAAATCTGATTATAAGCTCCTGGTTGATAGATTCAGCATCTTGCTGTAATTTTCATAATTATCTGTCTTGTTGTTATCGTTAGAGGAAGCCCCGTGATAAATGTCAATTTCTTCCTATAGTAATTCGTTTGTTTTTATAGAATTGTATTTTAGCCCTGTTATTTCAATACTTAATACAAAATCTGTTGACAATAGAATACGGCCCTAGTCTCAGTAAATGTGTACTCTCAATAATGATACGTAACAGAATGGTAGCAGGGTGCCTGTTTTCATAATAATGAAGATTAATTCCTTGTTGACGTTCGCTTCCATAACATGAACGGACCGAGATGTTATTAACGCTTTTAATGAGATTTTAAAACTTCCGACACATTTGGTCATGTTTGTGATTCAACAATCAAGAATTACTGGCTGAAAGACGAGGAAAGTTGTTTTCGGTTGTGTAATATTGGTCCAAAACTCCATAAGTGGACACTTATGATATCAGCTCTTGTCTGGCACCGCGGGCATAAAAATAAATAATACGTTTTCAGAAAAACTCCCATTCATTCCGCGAACTCTCTTCGGCTGTTGCAACCGCTTATCATACTAAATGAGGGTAAATACTACAATTACTCTGAAACTAAATACGCAGATTCACGTATAACACTTTTCCACTCAGTTTTGCAACTCAGTTATCGTATTGCTAAGTGGCTGCTTAATTCATGCATACAACGTTGTGCTTCATTAATTTGTTATGTCAGTTTTCCACGCAAGCGTATGTAACAGATGATTTGTTTGGTGGCGACCTCGCGCGAGCCAGTTTGACTACTGCGGTGAACGAACCCTGTCACTGCGCAACCGTGGTACTGGTTTTGGCAGACGATTTTGTGCCCAAGCATATTGACCGTTTATGGTTGTGAAACTACGCCGGTTCATTCACAAAATAACGGTCATTTCATTCGAATAAACACGTGGTACTCATAAAAAGTTGATTAACTTTCTAATTCAGTGTAGTAACAACATTTTTATGATCTACTTATTTTGTAGACTGACACCAAATCTAAGGCTTAACTTGATCTCGAGGACCCCATTGTTGGCCATTCCTATGGTAATTTTAAACTACTTTTTAACGAATTTAGATAGATAGATACTTATAAGGAACCTACAGATATACAACCTAAATAAAGTAAGGTTACTACTATACTATATCGTAAATCCCACAACAAAGTAATGATCCAGGACACAAGACAATTTAGAGAGCAATATAATCTTATCGCTTCCACACTTACCTTGGCAACAGTAAATAGCGTGATTTATTCCGTTAATCTCGGTAACTGCGAGCAGCTGCCTCTACAACAATCAGTGCAGCTTACCCACCAAATTGTTAAAAGCCATAAAACGAGTCTCCGATAGAAGGGTGAGCCACCCCACTAGAGTTTCGTGTCTAAAGCTCCACGTTTTATTATTTCAGGCAGGCGAGGTGATCTGATCGATTTTGACCGCATGTTGCTTGCATTTATAATTACAATACGTTATCGCGTGTAAAAACCCTCGGCATTCATGCAATGCTACACAAGCAGAAAGATTTCTAGATTTCATTACATTCTCTGACTTTAATTCTAATTAATCTCCACGATTTTCCTACCTTATAATTTCATTTTGCGAGGAATTTGCAACAGCTACATCCCAGGAACATTATCTTCAATTTAACTGAAGCCAAAACTAGGAAATTGTCTGCGAAAATTCCGCGTCTCATGTCACTAAATTCCAAGATTCAACCGTTAAGGGCAAGTTGGCGGGAACTTCCATGCTACTGGTAGTGGCACCTAGTGCCGCGGCAACCGGCTGCATTGTGCCACGACCGTTACTCGCCCACCTGCGGCTACTTGCCCACTGAACCGAGAGCGACGTGTCCAGACATGTGTATTAAGGGCTAAACACTGCATTTATCTCCATATAGGAAGCTATTAGAAATTCTAGAGAACAGCATATTTAGATGTTATTAGTAATTAGTGGTGAAACTTGTTTTCTTGCTTTTTCATTATCATAATGCAAGGATGATGTTGCTTGATGCTGTTGATAGTATACTTACAAGAATGTTAATCTTAAAAGAAACCCATACAGGAAGAAGCAGATCAAAATTATCTTTCAAAAGCATACCAGCTGTGAAGTTTTCGTAGCGCCACAAAAAACTTCAAATAAGTTGTGTAATGTGTCCATGATTAAATATTTGCCGAACGAGCCATGCATCACGATGCGTCTGCCATTTATCGTAAACCAAATAAACGATAAGCCATATCGATTTGTGGCAGACGATTGCATTACGATTACGACACTGACACACGATACCGCGACACCTAGCAACTGTTTGCATTTGAATCTTAATAATTAGGGCCCTTCTCAGTTTGCATTCGACCCAGTTTCGGCGAATGAATTTATGCCTCGACAATGAATCGTTGTCAAGATATCATAATTTGATTCTCAATAACTACAAAGGAATTTATTAATGAGAGGTTCTTGAAAGTTACCGTTGAGAATGTCGGTAATCGTTTAGGTTTGGGAGGAAGAGTTTGGCACATTTCGTAGTCAATTTCATTATGACAAATTACGAAGCCAACGAAATTTATCATTGCAAGACTGACAGCGAAAACTAATTCAAACTGTGCTTGTTCAGCGTGGTCACTACGATAATAATAATTTCATCATACTGTTGACGTCATCATCATTATAAGGACTGAAGTTTTGCGACGCTTTATTCCCTTTCTTTGCTTATCAAGTTAGATGTTGTCGTAAAAATGTAACATTCCTTTTTGCGTAAAAACTCAGAGGATGGCTCAGCAAAAAAAAATGTCCTAGTAAATTGCTGACATAAATTCTTGAGAGCGACGAACCCGGGATATTAATCTTCCTTACTAACTACATAGTACCTTCCTATGTAATTTCATCTATCTTTAATGATAGTTCAGTTATGACAAAAATTTCGTGATTTTATCAGGAATATTTTTCTTGCCATCCGTCTGCACGTAAGTATGTGAGCATTTTTATTGCCTGATTTGACGACTTTTGAAGTCTGAGGTTTCGTTAGATCCGTTTATGTCTCCGGAGTATCATAGGCTACATTTCAGACGCATTCGGTTTTTATGTTGGTTTCATAAATAATTTTAATACTTCTTTTATTCGTAACTTTTGACTTATCGATTCCATTGTCATTCGTCGGAACACTTTTGTGATTTTGACGGACCAATGCCGAAATCTCTGGAATATAGTCTATGGGATGAGACGGCGCTAAGTCGTAGTAGAGTTATTGTGATGTAAATGCGGGTTGATCACGTACAATGGATGTGGGAGGGAGTGGGCAGGCCAGGCCCTTAGTTCGAATATAAACAACCTAACATACCGTATCTTGGTGCGCCACACGCATGCATACAAATGTATTAAATGTATTCAGTCAAGTAACGACGGGTTGGGATGGGACGCTAAAGGAAACTTTCAGACTTTATTTTATTACTGTATAAACACAACCAATGTTCGCGAATCCGTGATTATATTTTATGGTGAAATTACGGAAACTATTTGCATCATAATTTATAGACGGTTCAAGATTGTATCGGAAAATGACTGAACATGAGATGCGATGCTGATGAACCGATTCATATACCAAAAAATATTCAATTCTATTATTTTAATAAAACCAAAATGAAATCCGCTAAAGATTTTTGTTTATTTTCTATTGCAATAGTAACGAGCAGACAAATCTTTAATTTAAATTTGGTCATCTTCCTCATGGACCTAGTCGCCCATGCCAAGGCATGACTGACCTTTAAAAGATCATTACAATGAGACTTAAGTTGCAAACAAATAACTATTTAATTAAAAACTCAAATGAGTTGGTACAAAAACCACAGATGCCTACGTACCACGAAATTTTACAATGGACTCAAAAAGTTGTTTCAAGGTTATTTCGAAACATGCTTTATGTATTTTTGTTTAATTGGATCTGCTGATGGCGATAAGCATGAAGTATTCCACGAATACACGTCATATTTAATTTCGAAACAACAAGGTATTTATTCTTGCATTATAGCATTTTTAGAATATATTGCTGGAAATGGAAATATGATTTGTTTTTTAAGTTGCCACTTGTCTTGTCATCGTGTTAATGATAAATACTACAAGAACACTGTGTTACCAGCCTAATACATTTGTTAGTGGCAGGTTCGTACTCGTCCCGTTTCTCGGTGGGTGTTAGGTTTCGAGCACTCAAAGCAGTGAAAGCAAACAGTCAGCGTTCCACATAATGCATCTGTAGAGAGTAACGACACTTGACACCCTGCCCTTCATTACCGAGATCGTCCATCGTGTCTGTCTTAGCGTCAAACTACACGATAAGCTCAAAATCAACAGACAGTCCGGTGGGTCAAGCTGGCGAGGTGTTTGCTCTGCCTGACAGTTTACGTCGAGGCGGGTTCGTTCACAAGAAAAATTGTTGACGGAGTTCAGAGTCAAAGAGAGTTATATTCATCATTTCAAGCATAAAAATGTTTGCTACATCATATTATACAATTTTGGCAATTCATGTGAGTTACATTCGCATTTGTGGCTTTCGAAGGTGCTCAATATGGTTCCAACGATTCAAAACCTACCCCTATATCGATATGTGGATTTATCTTGTAAGACCCGCTGTTCCAAATCGCGACCGGCGTGCACTTTATAGCGGGCAAGTACCTAACATTTCCATACGTCACTGTTATTTCCCAATATCTGTTGTAAACAGACGGTCAAATGACGCCGTTTGTATTCCTTTGTTAGTTTGTCGCACTTATCGTTCAATCTTGCGGGTGAAGTGAATATCAATCAGTTCATGGTCAAGTTCATTATCCCTTCGCAGATCGTCAACTGCGTGAGATTGAGAAATTGACCCCACTTACTGGCTTTGTTACGCATATTTCTTTATTGAGGTTGTTCTTTGAGACGCACAATGGACGTCGACCGTAGTCGGAGATAAGGTCGGGCAGTATAAAACTGTCTGGGATTGATGACGTATGATGTGCTCCTGGCGACTGCATTTGATTCCGATGTTTTAAGCGCTGGTGCAGTCTACGGGGCTTCTATAGCCTTTCTTCCCTTTTAGATTGTACATGCCCAATAAGTATTAAGTGCACATCAGGACACCATTATCACGCTTAAATTCGTCCAAATTGCCTCAAAGTCATAATCTTGTCTCTGAAATAGGATCTGCACTAAAGGCGTTGCGATGACAACTTTTCTCATGACGTGGGATCCATGTGCCACCGATTCATGTTTCGTTTCAGCACATCTTTATATCGGAGAAGTTGACTAACAAGGATGTAAGCTAAATAGGCTTTACCACTCGCTCCTCCACGTATGTGTATCTGAAAGACTCCGAAACGATCATATACTAATTAGATACGACACATACTGTACGAATGCCTTTGGCTGCTCGAATGTAGGTGAAATACAAAAGTATCTTATCAACTTGTTTCTATGTTCACAAGATTAGATAAGATTGCTATTGCCAAGTGTTGGATGATTTTATCCACCGTATCCACTCGTCCAAATCAAAGTGTTTTCATTTCCAATTTCGAAACGAGCATATGAATGTTTTTCTAGAAATATTTAATACCTACTACACAAGTATGATAAATACATTCATAGTAGATATATCCACAAGTAGAACTGGTTAATTGCAAATATTGTAAAGTGAATTATACTGCAATTATTTCATAGCTCTAAGTGTATTTTCCATACGTACAGAAAATAAATGAGTATGAGTTTGAATTAAACCGTTCATTTCGACGCATTTCAACAATGTAGTTGTAGCCACGCTTCATTCTTGGTACTGTCATTTTATTTTTATGATGTTATACCAATAAACACAATAGAATTTACGATGTAATATAATTAAATGTTTGTATTAGTTTGAAGAGTTAGAAGTTAGCATTTTGATTTATTGCTGATAATAGTTTGATATATTACTTTTCCTGATCGCTAACAACATGACTAATAAAATAATTACAGGGTAATAAATTACTAGGTAATCTACATACCTACTCACTAGAGTAACTCTGTCTATCTCTATGATATTTTCACAGCTGTACTGCTCAAACGATCTCGATGAAATACAGTTGGGAGATAGCGTTGCGTCTTGACGAAGGACATCGGCTACCTTTATCTTGGAACACAAATGATCCCGCGGGAAAAAGCTAGTAAAGTAAAAGATCAAAACTTTTACGCGACGAACAAAATTCTTAATAGTGAATATATTTTTCATTTCGCTTTATCTCTTAATCTCAATCACATAATTTACGTAAGTGTATTTTATATTTTAACAACGCATTATGCGGCTGTATTATAAACAGTTACTTGCGTAGGCGCAACAGACGAAGTTCAAGGGACACGTCAATGCCTCTTCCGAGTCTCCTACGCACTCAACACATTCTGTTTTACCTTAAGCGTTATGTAATCAAGTATTGCCTTATTAGGACTCATCGTTCCAGTGAAAGGAAACAGACTGATATGGTGTTTTGTTTATCCCTCTTTTTTTAACGCTGACTGTATTACGACTTTGAAAGTAGTTTTTTCGGTACAGACATACAGAGGAGAGAAGCTCCATTGACAATAAAATGGAAGACTGAGAAGGTTGGTAGAAGTATTCCATACCTAAAAGTACCCACATTTCATCAGGTTGTGACTTGGGAGCCGATTCACTTACTAAAGCCCAAAAAGAAATCCAGAATTGGTTCTGAAGCTGTTGCAATTAAAGCCTCAGTTGTTTTTTTTTTCACCGTTGAGCTAGTGATAAACCTTGAAAGTATGTTTTTGTAACTTCTTGGCATCTGTGGGTATTATCAAACACTCTAATGTATAAAAGGTGGACTCATCTAATGAGGCTATCAGTGCTCAGTAGATAAGTGGTTGTCTAACAATTTTCATTCATTCAAGCACTTGCCAACGAATGCTAAGGCTAATGTCAATCCCATACATGTCAATCTAAAAGAACATTCGATTATATTGTACAATGCCACTTGGCTGGGGGGGCTTTTATTTTTATAAAGGATCTAGCTTTGATTTAAAACGTTTGTTATGCTTATTAAACACCAAACGGAACCGTAACTCAATAAAGACAAACGAAAACCTATTTAGTAAATCTTAAAAAGTTTTTACTACGAAACCTCTGTCGTCGACTTCCAAACTTCGTTCCAACGTAGTTTACAAGTTTGAGGGAAACCAAGGGAAAACAATTTGTTTCAAGTTCTCACCCTTGTGAACCGAAATAGCCGGGACCTGGGACGTGTTTAAGTAATCAACTACATGACATTACACTTCTAAGGTGTGAACCGAAGTGAAACATGAAGATGCCCTTCTTTTTTATTTTTAACTTTAACACGACAAAGCCAACATAAATACGTCTTTACCTCAAGCTTACTTGTGTAGAGCGGAGGCCTGGAATGAGCGCCATAGCGCCCTGTGTTCAGCTCGACGCATCCAGCATCCCTGCAGGCTTTCGCAGATCGTCATCCCATCTGGCCGGAGGGTGTCCTACATGTCCAGCAGTGGACAAATGTACGATGATGATGATGATGATTTGTGTAGCCTTTCGTCCAACACTATCCTTGAGGGATTCAAAGGCCTTTTAGTACGTTCAGACACAGCAATTAATATGGGATTTAATGGGTTTAGTCAAATTCGCCAGAATTTTGTCTTAGTGGACAGCAATGCACGAGTTTGTATGCTTTGGGTTGGAAAGGGAAATAATTAGTGCCATAGATAATTTCTATTTGAGGTTGTGGGTATTATTTCTTGCTAGCTATTTCTCGTGACTTGTCCCCGTCGTCGAGAATTTGAAGTTATCGCATCCCTTTGGAACGAAAAAGAAGCCTATATCTCTTTCATATAAATGCAAGTCCAAAAAAAACTCCCTGCCAAATTTCATCAAGAACAAGGAAATTAGTAACAGACGAACTTGCTTTCGCATTTATAGTACCTACTACAAATCCACAAATAAGTACACAGCTTACGATTAGCCTAACTTCTACGAATACACCCGCAGCTTCACCTCTCTGATTTACCAAAACGTTTATGGGTACCGTAAAATTTAAGTACCTACCCAAATCTCGTTGTTTCCTCTCACGGGATTAAAGAAATACCTCCATAATTAATCAAGTAATTTATTTGATTAACGATCCGTTTAAAACGTAGACCGTCTGCGAGATTCTCAGGCGTTTTGATGCTAATGGAGGAGCGATCTTTAGAATGAACTCGTTATCTTTTCCGGATATCTTTCCTTGCATTTTGAAAATAATCAAGTGCTACACTATTTACAACTACGAAACTACGGAAGTTAAGAAATGCATGTCAGCTACATTTGGGTGGTTTGAAAAATTCTGACAGTTAGATGGCCACTAGCCCTCTAAGACCAAGCATCACAGACACAATAGATTTTTAATTGTGTCTCGGTTCCAATTGGAACCCGCGGTTCTTTACAGATTAACACCATCTCCAAATTCGCGGTGGGCTCGTGGGAGATTATAGCCCATACTTCCTCATGTGTGATTGAAGACCCTTAGCTCAGCAGTAGGCTGTTACTGGTTTATGATGATGATTGTACCCAAGCAAGCCAAAACCAAGATAAGGTATTTTTTTTTTACAAAGTCAACTTGGTATTTTTATGCATCATCTGCTGTAGAGCCATTCTTTATTGAGCGGAAATCTGATTACTCACCTATTTACCGAGACAATATCATGGCCTCTTCTGCGACAGTCTATCTTTTCTATGACTATTATATTATTGTTATAAGGGAAGATATTTATGAATGCATGTATCGGAAATTCATGGAATGAAACGTCATTTCAGCCGATGACAAGCATTGTGGAAATGAAACAGGAACTCTGCGCTGGCCTATATTTTCTTCTATACACTTCCCTTCTTTGTTTGTTTTGCTGAAGTCAAGTTGAATAGAATAGTTTTTAATTAACAGAAATTGTAGATTTATATTCTTACCTATTTGTACACCGTACTTGTATTTAATGAGGTATCTTAATACTTATTTTTCTCTGGGAATATCCCGAACAAACTGATGACATTATAATGTAATTATAAATTTAGTACAGTTACCTACATATGTAGTACAATGAGGATCAGTACAGTTATAGCAAATCCATTAGAAATATTATCCACGTTATTCTTTATGATATAAGAATGATATCTCTTTTTGAATTATCCAAATCGGACCATTACTTACGAAGATATTAAATAATAAACATACTCAATGATCGCGAGAGCGTGTACGTCACTGTGAGGGAACCAAGTACGGCCGGCCGGCCGGCACTCAATGATCGCGGGAGCGTGATGACGTCACAATGAGGGCG
The DNA here is from genome assembly GCA_963855545.1 of Ethmia dodecea. Lineage (NCBI taxonomy): Eukaryota > Metazoa > Arthropoda > Insecta > Lepidoptera > Depressariidae > Ethmia > Ethmia dodecea. The sequence continues at coordinate 2,254,763 of OY979444.1, forward strand.
ACGCTACCGCGGCGGCTACTCGGTGAACTTCGCTAGGAATTCGGTCATAACTTTGTCAATTTTTGTCGTAGAACAAAAATTTTTGTACTGTATGTTAAGGATTTCTTAGCTCTATAAATCTGCATTCTCAACTAAAAACGTTACGGATCCTCATTATATTAAATTTACAAGCGACATGTACTCTCTCTTATGCAGTCTGTAAAAAATTTGAACTTAGACATTCTTTGACAACTTCCGTCAAAATCTACAGGTAAGTACAGACTATGACAAAATTCATTCATTCATCATTTCATAAGTACAAAATGATTACCCTCCTTCTAATGTTGAAAGATTAGAAGCTTAAAATATTTATAAATATAATGGGTACCTATCTAGTACTTATAACAATATCATTATAAGAAGGCCGACCGGTATACTCCGTGCGAGGTCGAATATTTTTTATTACATGCCTCTTGAACGATTCGGATATAGAAACCAGATTAAGGCGGCGACTAAAGACGATTCGGGACGTCGAATTAGAATCACTGGAAGGGCTCGGAACTTTGTTTATGGCTTTGATTTTGTTTAGACGTGGAATGTCGACGGTCGGATTTTGACTGTCAATTCTTGAATGTGTCGGGTGTTACGTGTACGTATTTATGCCGTAACATCTATACGACTTCCAATTTGGTGTTAGTGGTACCAATTAACATTCTTTGAACTACCATTTAACGTGAATGTGGTAAGTTTTTTCAAAGAGTCAAAACCATTGTTATTAATTATATTATTATGTATAGATAACTCGGCGCGTATCAATCTGAAACATACCAAATTTAAAGTAACGACCGGCAGCAATACAACTGAAAACCACATAACATTTTGTGTAGTAGTTTTTGTGCTATACGAGTACTAAACTCTGTAGGTATGTTTGTATAGTATGCGTATAACATGAAAATACAAAAAATAATGGTTTTGGGTTCTATTGATGTTTTAAAGACCCTTCGGATAAGGATTCCTTAAATGTCTCCTATGTACAATGCTTAACAGAATAAGCGCAATTCCTCATACACCCCAATTAGTATAATAATATAAAAAAATATGATGCCTTCGTACTTCAGTTGTGTACAATCAGTTTTCTTAAATAAAGAGCATTAATAGTACGGTTTAAATAGGTAGCACTTAATTCAGCTATGATAATTAATTTTTCGGAAAAATTTTACACATAACTATTAAAAATTGCTGAAATCGATTATGTAGTGGATACTGAACAAACTAATTTAAGGATTTTCTCTTATTCTGTTACATATTGTATACTTACAGGCATTGACCAGTTGCAATTTTATTATGTAAAAAAGATTTAGTCTACAGATTCTTTAAAGTTACAAAAGAGGCAACTTAACTAACCCTGTTTCCATGGCAACGAAAGCATAGACGAGGCCGGCGCCTGCGGCTCTCTCGTCACAACAAAACAAATACCGGCGCAAACCGCTCTGATCCTATCATCCAAGGTGAACCTTACTTAACCATTCAATGACTCTTTGCCTATAAACAAAATATAACGAGCTGTCAACCTAATATGGGATATAATTCCCTTTCTACTTAAGTTTTAAGACATTGACGTAGGATTACAGCAGACTAGAATAGCGTTTAGAATATAAATGACTTTGAAACAGCCTAATTTAAATTTCTGGTATGTTTCAAGTTAGGTCGGAAACAACATAGTCTGTCCTGTCTAGTCACTTTATAGTTTTGGCATATTCTAATCTAAGTTACAACGCTAGCTTCTGAATCTACGAAGATATGACGAGAGAGACAGAATTACGACAGTCCCATTGACACGTGATACGACCTCAAACGTGTCAACCCTTCATTCACATGCGTCAAAGGCGTAAGATCATTCCGTTTTTACGATGTGTCGGAGGCAGCTACCGATTTACGCGCTTTGAAAACTCTGGAATGATCGTTTCATTTAAACAACGCACTTTTGTTTTAAAAATCGAACAATATGATGAATAAACGAATTCCTTTGTGCACTAATGAAAGCTACCATTTAAAATAGATTCTCAAATAAAAAAATAAACAGCAGTACTGCTAGTAATGCCCTGCGCGTTCGGAATCACGCCCTGCGGAGTTTATTATATCAAATAACAGGGTGTTATTTACCGTCTCATAATGTAATCCTGGCTCTATTACAATCCGCGGCACAGAACGCATTAATCTGTATTACTATGGTATAAAGACTAATATTGCAGTAGCTAATCCACACGTAGGAAGCAAGCGTTACTTTAGCGGAAACAATTTTGTCTCATTACGTATACAGTGTGTCTTTTCTGTATTCCCAGGCTGATCCAATATGCAAGCAGTTTTTCTTATAAATGTGACCATAAGTCGTAATATAATCTCTCTCTGGGGTCGGTCCCTCATGTCTGAGGATCGTGGTCAGCATCTGGAGACCAAGATCTGCCTGCACCGCGTCTTCTGTCCAACGCGTGTCCTACAACCGTGTAAATTTGGACGAGTCTTTAATTTGGTCGTTCTCCAACAAGATGGACATCTTGTTCGAGAACATAATCTAGACCATTTTAATCAACTGCGGAGTACAGTGACGGTCCATTTCAGCAAATTAAGAAAAATCTATATAATAAAATAATAATATTATAATCTCACGCCTTTTATCCCCGAGGGGGTAGGCAGAGGTATTCCATTACTGGATATACCCACATTTCACGAGATATATTGGACCCCTAAACGTGATAGGTGGTGAGCCCATCGCCGGACCGGGTCTGTTTTACACATGTCTCAGAACTAATTCTGAGACCTGCGGGTATAATAGAGGCTATATATCTATCTTTGACTATAACATATAGATAACTCGGCTTCTACCACTTCTCGTCAAGATGAAACGTTTACCAGATTTCAAGTTAGACCGGCAACAATACAACTGTAAAAAGCCAGATTAGGTGCAGCAGTTTTTGCGTGATGAGTTCAAACTATAAACAAACGGACCGACACGCAAACAAAAATTCATTGTTTTGGCTTCTATTGATGTTAAAAACAAACCTTATATTAAGTTTTCTTACATATCTCCAGTTATGTAATATATTATTACAAAATTGTAAATGTATTTTATTGATACACTAGGAGTGTATCAATAATTGTATTTTATTGATACACTCCTAGTGTATCAATAAAATACAATTAGTACCGACCAATGCAATTATAGTAAACGCCGAAGTCGAAATGGAAACAACAGTTCGTTTCCGTGAACCCAAGCAAGTTACAGCTATTATTGGCATCTCTTTCCCTTTACCGCTAAGAATAGGAAACATTACTGAAACTTACTACCTCGGACGTCATTTTGTTTGGCAAGTTGGTCATAGTGATGAGTTATCTCTGAGCATGTGATAAATTGCACAGAAGTGGCTGTTTAACTTAATTTATTTGTTTTTGTTCCAGCCAATGTGCGTTTTATGCGATTCGCCATGTTTAATGGCATAAAGTTACACTGAAATTCATGTTGTAGGTACTTGAGCAGCGATGAGTATTGATGTGATAATTTGAAAGCAAATTTAAAAATCTAGAAAAGAAAATACTCAGCCTTTTACCCACCAGGAGGTAGGCAGATGTCATACAAATGTTTCACCTTTGTGGATCCCTTATAATAACAGGTAGTGAGCCAATCGCCGACCGAGGTGATGTTTTCATGCCTCAAAATCAATTCTGGGACCTGCGGGTTTCCTCAAGATGTTTTTCTAACCATCGAGCTAGTGAGATATGCAAGTGATACATCAACCAAAAATCTGGTCAAGTGCGGGTCTGACCCAGAGCTTTAGGCTGTGCGTTGATATATCACCGATCAGACAGTCAGTTTATCATTTTATATACAGTCGAGTCGTTGCCGTCAAGCTCATTGTATGACCGGGGCTTTATGATCCGAGATCAAAAAAACATTGAAGGACACATTTTTTTAGTAAATTTCACAGTTGTTTGTTTTAATAAAATTCTAGGTTAAGTTATTTACGCGATTCTACCACATTCATTCTTCACTGTAAGTTACTAGTGATGTCTCTTACCGTCTTACTCGTAAACTGTATCTTTTAAGAGTTGATAAACTGAATGGCATCATTTGTCAGTACCGTGTAACCATTATCAATCTCCCAGACATTTATCCGGGACTAAATATATCCGGGAGCAGAAACGAGTAACCACCCGGAAAATAAACATCCCTCCCTAAAGATGCGGATGTACGACCGAGCCCTGAGGCTACAAAAAGCCAAGAGCTAACCCCCAATCTCCTATATTGAATTCAAGTTATGATTACGAAAGTTTCTGGCCCGTTTCTTGTACAAATCTCTTGTGATTACAGTAACCGGTAAGGGCCGAGATTGCTTTATGGAAATGGCGAAAGTTAATGGCATATGCGGTTGATATTGTTTTTTATTTATTTTTATGATGCAAAACCCACTCAGCCACATGCCGAACGTTTACGTAGATACGATGGACCCATGGACCTATTCATGGTAATTGATTCATTCACGGACAGATGGTTTGTATTCGTTAGCTATCTGGCTCGTTGGGTTTGCGCAAATATGACCCTATTATGGTTTAGTAATAAAAAACAGCTGTGTAAGGGTGAATATTGAGAAACTAAAAGTAATGTTACCACGACACCATCAAGTATACGCAGTACTTATAGGACGCCGAAATGTAGTTGCGAAAGACTGGATGAGAAGATCCGAGCTTAGCGGCGCGTTTTGGGAGATACCTACTACTTTTGGGTCCTACGTCCCGCAGTGGATTGCTATAGGTTGATGATGATGATTTGTTGCTTGTATATTGCTGCATCAACAGAACAGTAACTCGAATATACCTACTCTCGCAGACTAAAATATTTGTACACTCAAAAATAAAATCCAACTGAAACTAAACAATCGTTTTCTGCCGAAAATTTACATATGAACGGTTGCCATAATAGTCGCAGTTTTACAAAAGAATTGACATGTGTGCGTGACACCGGCATACACATTGTTCGTAGAGCAGATGATAGGTGATCTACTGCGATTGCCGAATAATACTCACCGACAATGGGTCGTTTTGTATTCCCAACAGCTGTGTACAGCACGTGCTCCATGCACACTAGTTGCACAAAAAACTAAGGTAATTTATATGTAGATTAGTGTTACAATTAATTACGTCAAAACATTTAAACAGCTCGTTTCGTATTAGGAGTTAATTACTAACGCACTTAATTGCTCAACTAATGCTATTACACTATTAGTCTTGTTTAAGTTTAGGGAAGGTTATTGTGTATTTAAATTAAACATAATGCATCCGTAATGCATTGGTAATGTGTCGGTCCGCTGAGCCGGCTGACTCGTTTATAGTTTGGACACACCGGATTATAATGTAGTCCGTTTGCGGTCCGTCTTCGAGTAAACGTTGTAAATTATAATAAATAAATTATACGCCAGATGTCACATTAAACGACGCATTTAGATAGTAATCTGACGGCATTCCTATTTCAAAAGCTTTGAGGGTTGTTCATTGGATAATTTCCGCATACAAAGTCGTAACAAAAACGCATCGAAATACGAATAACTACCTACCACTATCGGACGCCTAACGTCGCCTAGTATGCGTTAAAATGTACTGAAGTGGCAAGCTGTGTCACTATTTGTAGTATGTACTCAATTGCTTGACTTTTTTGATTATCTCATTATTTTATTTGCTATAATTGTAAAGTGAAAATCAAAATACATGTTTCTAAGTGTTTCGGAATCTTTTTAATGAATGACGATTCGCAATTTTATTTGGATACTAATAATAATAATAAATTGTGGGACACAATTCACACACGGTTATTTAGTCCCAAACTAGGCAGGGCCTGTACTATGGGTACTAAACAACTGATAAACATACTTAGATAAATATTAAACGACCAGACACGAAGCCAACAGACATGTTCATGCACACAAATGTTGGCCCCGAGCGGGGATCGAACCCGCGACCTCCGACTCAGAAGGCAGGGTCACTACCAACTGAGCCAACAGGCCCGTCAACTACTACTACTGGCAACTACCTTATTGTTCTACTAACTATATATCTTTTAAGAATTGGTTCACTTTTATTATGTCGAGCGACAATGAGCGAAAAATGTAATTTTTTAATTAAGTCTATGAACATTGTAAAAAAAAATTGCAAGCTGTTTTAAATTGGCTGCGTAGAGGAGACTTATTAAAATTATAACACCTAGATTGAATACCCTATTCATTGCAAATAAAGTTTCCATTTCATTTCAAGTCGAACGCTTAAAATAACGCGAACCTATGTCAACCCCATACATTTGACATTATTTTTGGCTGACGTTTACAGCCTCTTGGTTAGGCCTCAAGTATTTTAAGGGCGAGGCAAGCTGCTAGTGATACATTTCGCGTTTAAAACTGAATGTAGCTAGGTGGTCCGGACCGGACACGGACGGAACACGCATTGAGTGTGCCTCAACCTTCAACATTATTATTCGAGTCCGCTCAGTAACCAGCCTCACGTTTCCATTACCTCACCGTTTCCGTTATGGCGGCTCTTTAAGAGATTGTATCGTGAATTCGTGACCGAATGTTTATTTTTTTGCTGCTCATTATACGCCATAACTGTCACATATTTCTTAAATTATCACGTCAATTTGGGTAAAATGAAGCTGTGTGCAATTAAACCTGTTTGGTTATTTTCTTTGACCACGTGCCGGCCGTGTAATCTGTTTCGAATGAGCGATAATGGTCGCATAGTACAGTCCCCCTCATAATTCGAGTCATTGTAATCTCAGTATAATGTAATTTAATGCGTAGGGCGGTGCAAGCGCATGCTTCTTTATCACGGTTATCATTTTAAAATAGCTTTTTGATACAAGCCAGATGTCCCTCCCTTTGTGTTTAACTTTAAAAAATCACTAAAGCAAATTCATGAAGCTCGGGCCTTGCGTTCACAAAAATATTTCGGAGTTTTTTTTTTATATTACGCTCCAAAAAAGTAACACGTAAAATACTTTCTGTTGGAGGCGTGTTTTCCGTAATTTACTTAGCATAAAATATGCAACATCCTTATACGTCGAAGGAATTTCAGATACGAAATTTTATAGGGTGATGTCGATTACTTTATTTGAATAATATCATAAACAAAACAATCTTACTGATGAACAAGGCTCTTTACCATATGGGAGACTGATCATCTATTCGCAAGGCATCCTTTGTCTACGAGGTTTTAGAGTCTTCATTCTCAACCGAATAGTGCTGCTTACCCCCTTAGTATATTTCCTATGCTAGATCTAGTAACACCTATTAGAACAGAATCGTCACGGAAACATTCACGGCTTTTTGGCGTGAAAGTGTGAATATTGGGAAAAGTCGTAGGTGTTTAATGCTTTAAGAAGCGACTTTTGTCTTCAACAAATACCAAGTGAATATGAAAAGAGGCATCTGCAGCAGCTTCAGAATCTTGAGAATGATGATTAGATTGCTGAAGGACTTGTATCTCTGGTCATGAATGTATTAATAACAAACTTAAAAACAAAACAAGTGCATTCTAATAATAATTCAAAATCAGTGTCAGCTCAAAATACGAACCAATTCGCCAACATCTGCGGTCAACGTGTCCAATTCCATCACCGAACATCTGTTGCATATGTGCCCTTAGCTTCGTGACCTACAGTATGGCCGCCATTATCTATCGGCCCTTCGATAATTAGCCTCTATTCATTTATCGCTGCATTCCTATTCGATCAGTTTACATGTTCACGCTCGGTTGCGCGGGCGCCACCACAATGCTCCATTGATCAATGATTACAATTAACTTTGTTTTGTGCTATCTTCATTTTTATTTAAGGGTTTCGTGCGCAGGCGTGAAAAGATCCTGCCTGTGTTTTATTTTTACTAATGTAGAGCTAGTAACTTAAGAAAATTTGCCATAAAGTCGTGATTCTGTTGTTATTTTCTTAAAATGTAGCGTTGACTTAGTTGATAATAATAATGACGATTTTTGGCTGATTTATATTGATGTAGACACTGTATTCTGTACTGATAGTATTATAAAAGACATATTTTTGTATCTTTGTTACCAATAAACTTAAAAACTACTGGACCGATTTTAAAAAATATTTTACGATATTTAAAATATTTTTTTAGAGTAACATAGCCTATATTTTATTCCCGTATTCCTACGGTAACGGAAACTATACGCTTTTGAAACCGCGCAGAACCATTAGTATTTAATAAAATGGTGTCATTCACTACTTACTGTTATAATGCACCGTCTACTCTAGTTATAATCTTTCATTCACATCCATCCTGAAGGTGTCTGAAAGAGAGCACTCAAAGCGATGAGAACACACATTGTGCTTTACGAGTATATCATTTTTGCGTTATTTATGGTGTACAATAAGGAGTTATTGTATTGCATTGTTACGTGCCCTGCGCAACTAACTATATTGTTGACTGTACCAAAATATCCGGCAGTGAGGTAGGTCTCGTAAAATTCCAATTTGCACTTCCATGGCGCTCGAAAGAAAACAAACGACACACGAAAATAAACAGCGCCAGTATTTTACTCCGAATAAGCCAGGGTTTCTTAACCTGAGGTCCGTGACAGAAGTGTTGGGGTCTGTGGGGGATGTTAGGGAAACAAATTCATTATAATTTATCACCTTTGTACCCGGCATGAAACCCCAGTTCCATTTACTCACTAAAGAGTAACTACTAAAGTGCAATAGTTCTTATTGATTTAGCATACACTGAGAAAACTGGTAATCATAAAAGACGTGAAATCAGGATAAGTAAGATGAATTCACCTCAAGGACGGAGAATACTGATATCACCGAAAAGAAAGATGATAACACGTCTGATGATGATAACTGCATTTAAGATGACGTATCACCATGGCTTTAGTCGGACGAGCATACATAATGTGATTATGTTTACTACTATTTATGTTTGCTTTCATCATATCTCGAGTTATGTACTATTATATTTCCTACTATTTATCGAGGACTTCATCATATTTCCAGTTTTGTAAAATTGTAACACGCTAGGTTCGGTGGGGGAGACTGTCAAGTTAGAAGCCTCACCATGGAATTCAGCTGTTCTGATAATGTCAAACAACTCTTCCTAAATAGTGCCCGAAATTCCCTGGTCCAGATATTTCAAAGGTGTCCAAAAGAGCCGGGGAACCTCTCTCTCTTCTAATGAAACCTTGCACTCAACCCTGGTGGAGTGGATACAATGTCAAATGCATCATAACTACTTATATCTAAACCCTGAGTCAAACGATAGTGCGTTTTAATTCTACCATGGCGCCATCTATCGAGAACGTATGACAACACTTGTTTGCGTTACGCGTGCGTTATTAACACTAGTGTGTTCCACTATTATTTTTCTTCTATTTGCCGATGATCATATATCCAGTTAGGTCTAGTCCAGGTGTCGAGGGTCAGAGGAGTATGGAGGAGTGGAGGTGGAATCTCCATCGTGAAAAGGGAAGATCTTCCGCCAGGCGAAGTGATCGTGCCTGGGGACCGCGGTCCAACGGTTGATGTTGGACAGTTGTATTTATACAAACTCATTAGAAAACTTCGATAGCGCGGTTTAGAACTCGGCCGTCTATTGGCGCGTTCTATGTAGTGTCACTTATATTAATATGCTTAGCGCATAAAATAATATGACTGTAATATTAAATAATATGATGCTGGGATTTCATCGTATTTTCGGTGATACTTCTTCATATTCAACTAGGAAATCTATAGGTATAAGTACGGTGACGGTGTCATTGTGTTTTATGTTTATAATCTTACTTATAAATATCATACAAATTTATAGTAAAGTGAAATATTATTTAAAAAGAGAATATTATATTGTGTGACCAATTTTTACGATGCTTGCTCCAGTTTTAGACAAACGTCACGTTATTTTATGATTACGAAGAATTAAAAAATATCATGTCTTTGTTATAATTATGTGAGCGGAATGGAGCGATTGGAGCTAGCGCCGAAAGTGCTGTCATCATATTATTTTTAAGGAATCACACAGAATGTTATGCATACCTACTCATAGATGAGATTCTGTAGTCGTATTTTAGTAATCATCACTTATATTAATATGATGCTTACTCTAAAAATAAGATTCTGTAATCAATTTTAGTAGGATTCACATTATTCTATAAAATTAAATGTGGTGCTAGGACTTCATCGTATTTTCGGTGATACTTCTTCATATTCAACTAGGAAATCTATCAAAATACGGCGACGGTGTCATTGTGTTTTATAATTATAATCTTACTTTATCAATATCATACAAATTTATAGTACAGTGAGTTATTATTTGAAGAAGAGAATATTATATTGTGTGACAAATTTTTACGATGCTAAGAATCATAATATCGCATTACTTACTCAAACAATTCGATTCCAACTAATATATTTCGATTATAGCATAGGATTAACCTATTATTTCCTTATTTTACGATAATGCACCTGTTTTAGACCATTGTCACGTTATTTTATGATTACGCCGAAATGACATTTTTTTCAGTGTAAAAATAAACAATAATTAGTATGATTCTAAGCAGAATTTTTAGTTTTTGTTGTGTTTACGCACAGTGGAAGTCGTTAAGCCATGTCAGATACCCTTGGGTGATTTACAAAATCCTGGCAGTTAGGTGGCCACTGTCCTAACACATTCTAGTTACCTCATGTGCGAGGAGAGACACATAGCTTAGCAGTGGGCTGTTACGCGTTGATGATGACGAAGATTGAGCAGAAGCAGTAGCAACCACCTCACAAAAACCTCTCCAGTAACAATGTTTTTTTACAAAATGCTATTGTTTTCTTTTCTTTCTTTACCCACATTGAATTTAGGGGAAATCCGTCAGATTTTTCATATTTTAAAAACGGTCCGTGAGTACAAAAGGTAAAGAATCCCTGGAATAAGGGAACGTGTCCAGGGAACTGTGGCCTCGCAAAATCGTAAATCATGCGAAATATCCTCGCATGACTTAACAATCGAATTTGTAAGCATTTTTCAATTATCCGTTATTGACCACAATGGCCGATCTTATTGGCCTTTTCGCTGTCGTAAACAATTTGTGACGGGATCTAAGAGCGATCGTCAATCAAATATGGGCCTAAATGGAAAGGGATAAGATTGTTAATGTTCGGGGCACATTCGGGGTTTAAATTTGTAATCGAACCCGCAGCCTTTTGACGTGTAGTGGGGTCAGCATACTTGAACATTCTGATTGTTACCGCCTGCATACTGAAGTACTTTGTGCAACCGCTAAAACAATAAAACAAATTAACGGAAAATGGCCCCTATTTTGTATGTTCTTGTGTTGTGTTTCAATAATATAATAAATATAATATAATATAATCTCACGCCTTTTTTATCCCCGAGGGGGTAGGCAGAGGTATTCCTTTACTGGATATACCCACATTTCACGAGATATATTGGACCCCTAAACGTGATAGGTGGTGAGCCCATCGCCGGACCGGGTCTGTTTACACATATCTCAGAATTAATTCTGAGACCTGCGGGTTTCCTCACGATGTTTTCCTTCACCGTCGAGCTAGTGATAAATATGTACGTAAGTTTTTGAAAAACTCATTGGTACATGCCAGGATTCGAACCCGAGCCTCACTGATTTTCAATAAATACAATAAAATAGTGCTTTTTGGCTTGCTCTATATTACTAGTACTAAGTAAACAAAGAAAATGCTATCGGATTTCAGTGAACTCCATTCGCGTCTCTGTTCAAAAGAATAATATAATTTTATTGGTCAAACTAAAGTAATCTAAATACACTGTGGCTTTATTTGACATTACCTACCTATTACGATAGATATAATATTAGATGTACTGTCAAATGAATCCGATTGCAACAAAGGTTGTCAATAGAGAATAGGCCTTCAATAAAGCAAATTAACAATAAATCATGATGATTAAATAAACATTATATGTATTGTAATTATGATTCTACTGGGTGTGCCTTGTTAAAAGTGGGTATATCCAGAAATGGAATACCTCTGCCTACAATATAAGGAGTGAGATTTTTTTTTTATTTGAGTGTTGTGTTAATAACAATTTTTTTTCCTTTCAGGTAAGTACTCCCAGTCAAATTCCTTTTGATCAGGTACGCCTAACATATTTAATTACGTGGACTGTAATAGCCAAGTGATATGGCACAATATAATCAAATGTCAATCCCATACTTGTCAATCTAAAAGAACATTCGATTAGATTGTACAATGCCACTTGGCTAGGGAGGCTGAAATGATTTGAGTCAATGCGGTACTCATAATCAAGGCGCGGAGACGTTTTTTTAGATGCAAGACTAGAATCCAGTTGCATTAGATAGTTATGCATATGATTGAAAAGTGTTAACATTGTTTTAAATTTTTTTTTACAAATAGCATAAAAACTTTAAATTACCCTCGCCAAACTACAATGCAGTTGCCCGCGTAGTTCCCGATCCCGCGGGAACACATCGATAAAATATAGCTATGTATTATTCTGATTTACAAGCTAGATACCTAACTGTAAAGTTTAATCAAAATCCGTTCAGTAGTTTTTGCGTGAAAGAGCAACAAACATACCTAACAACAAAAAAACTAACTTTAGCGTTACCTACAGCTTACCGACGCCTATCTCAAGAGAAGACCGGTATTTACCAGCTCAAATCCGGAATCCTGACCAGTAGGTACTCTCCTTTTGTAAGCATGAGCCTTACATAAAACTTTGCCGCATTAAGTGTATAAACTCAACTTTTCCACTTCGCGATCACCTTCCTCTATAAATTCACCCTTCGAATTACAAATTTGTCGGCTTGATTAAGGTCTGACGTCATCGCGTCACTGGCCCTTCATTTGAGCAGATGGGACTGGAGGACCTTATTGCGAAACAAATTGCTCCCTTAGTCTTACCCGCCTTTTAGAGAAAGCTTTCGAAGCGATTACTTGGTCTTTATTTTTATTGCTTTGACCCCGGAATTCTTGAGTTGTCATTAGCAGAGCTGATTGACTGCTTCCTCTAATTGTATTGTACCTAAACATTTTTATTATAGTAAAGTTCTGAAAATATGGGGTGGTTGACAGTATCGAAATTAAATTGCGAGTAGAAATTGTTTAAAAAGATTATCCCAAAATACGTTTAAACATGTATATCGGTTTTCAATTAACAATTTTAAAAAATATAATCTCACGCCTTTTTTATCCCCGAGGGGGTAGGCAGAGGTATTCCAATTTTAGCAAGTAAAAATAATAAAACAATCAAAAAAAGTGTCGCAATTGAGTACTAGAAACTATCACACCTTGCTATCACTATCACTACATATAGTATAAAACCAAGTCGCTTTCTCTGTCCCTATATTATTATCCATATTTCCCGTTGTATGCTTAAATCTTTAAAACTACGCAACGGATTTTGATGCCGTTTTATTTAATAGAGTGATTCAAGAGGAAAGTTTTAGTGTTAGCATTTCACCCGTGCGACGCCGGGGCAGGTCGCTATTTCAGTATATTTTCCATAGTAAAATAGTAAAATTTCGTTTTGACAGATCATAAAAAGTTACTGATTTGACTAGGCAGGAAACTACCCTGGCCTCGTAGTAGTAAGTTCAAAATTCTGGACCTAACCGTCCGTCCGTTATTTCAATTTACATACAAATACCGCGTTATAACGTATTCTCATCAGCTTTGCCCTTTTCAGGCGGCAGCTCCTCAAACACCGTTGGGAATGTTATTCCTGTTTACTCTGCACTTTTGTCCACAAACAAGTGGACATTTCCTCTCCCTTTAGAGAGGCCGGCGTCGTGACTAACGCGATGTTGCTCAGAGATAAACGGTAATATTTACACGGCTGAGCTATACTTTGGTCAAGTTTACGATAAGGATAAAAGGAAAATAAATATCACGCTTTTTTCCCGAAAGGGTAGGCAAAGGTATTCCATTCCTGGAAATATCCCACTTTTTAACAGTTTTTTTACCTTCGTGACAGGGGGTGAGCCTATAGCCGGACCGGGTTGTTGCTACACTTGCCTCAGAATCAATTACCTATGGATTTTCTCACGATGTTTTCCTTCACCGTCGAATTAGTGCGTAAACTTATAAGGAAAAAAGTAAAAACAGCCACAGTGCGTGTCGGACCGTTCGGACAACCTAAAGCACGTTTCTTTACTACTCGTATTTCACTGTTATATTTTTTTAATACCTGTAGGGACAATAGAAATGTAAACATTTGTAAAAAAATTCAACTGTCCTATTCAATGAGATACGAGTACATACAGCCTACTGACAGACATACTGACAGACGGCTTAGTAATAAAGTTAGGTTGGCAATATTTAGGCATCTACAGAACCCTGAAAAGTAAGAACGCGTCTTCCTCAAGCGGCATTAAAAACTTGGCTTATAGTTTCATCTTGATGGGAATGCTTGCGGGAAAATTTAAGCGATATCGAACTAGGTATAAGAAAATAATGAGATTGTGTTCCAAAAGTTGCTTGTTTTTTTTTAAATATTAAATTGAACACAAGCTAAACTTTTAATACTCTAAAAAATGGGTCTTCTTTGTTCGTTGTTTACCATAACTAAAAGAACATTATCCTTTGCTCATACTGGTAAAAGTTAGTACTTTTAAAGATCTTACGTCATTGCCAATATCCAGATGTGAGGAGAATTTTAAAAAACTTTATTTTAATAACAACGATCTGAGAGATCAAGAATGGTCATTTGGGAGTATTGAAGTTTGTGTCAGGAACAAATGACAGCAGTTAGAGAGGTTACCTCTAAACATACAAACTTACATAGGTACCTCTTTATAATACGAGTATCAGTATTGAGAGTATTGAGCAAACGTTGATAAATGATTAGGTGCGGGAGACCAAACTCAAACTCATACTTCAATGTTTTTTCTATGAATACTGACAACTCCAGTTGGAACAATGCTATCCGTCTATATGTAAACCTGACATTCTGTCTAGTGGATGCTTAATATGATAAAGGTACACCGCACTCATCAGTCGTATTGTAGTCTGGGTGAAAAAGTACCTCGGAAATGGCTCGAGATCGAGCCACATTAATTCTAATTTGGAACCTTTTCGGGCATTCATATAGCCAGCTTTGTGCTTTAAATTCATCGTGTGTTCCGTCGATAGAATTCGTCAAGTTTAATTAAAGAGACTCAGGATCAAATGTAAAACGTTTTCGAATGGAAAGGCTCCGCTAATCTTGTCATAAATTAAGAGTAGGTACAATAAGAGCACATGAAGCTTTACACTTGCGAGTCTGACGTTTAAGGCGTTTGCAATGAGAACGTTACAAAGTCCAATGTGTCCAACTCCACTTGCTCTTGACTGTATGTTTAGTATAGGGCAACGTTTCAAGGATAACATAGTCTGCCTTCAGAAGAAGCGTTCTGATTTGTGTATGGGTTCGATTTTCGCCGGAAGCCAGCATTTGTTTGTATGAATGTCTGTTAGTTTCGGGTCTGGTTGTAGATATTTAAGTATATATTTCAGTTGTTTAGATACCATAGTACTTTCGAGGTTGAGTGTGGATTGAATCCTACAAACTCTTCCTAAATTAAATACTTTCCATAAACCACATCAAAGATTACAATTTATTATTCTGATATTTCTTAATTCTGATCATTTACTATGCTGTATGCTGACATTATGCAGATATGAACACCTTTTTTTTTTTTTTTTTTAAATCGTAAGATGATTGTCATTTGTTTTTGATTCAAAAAATATTTTGTGATAATTATGTATTTTACCCACAATTTATAATTTATTTATACTGTACGTAGATAAGCATAATTATAAAACTGTATTTCGGACCTTGGGTCCGAGCCAGGGCTTGAAAGCGGTTAAGGTTAAGGGTTAAGCTAGCGGTATAAAATTACGGTACCGTTTTGATTTAAAGGTAGAGCCAATAAGGTAAGAATTGGGGTTAAGGTACCGTTTTTTACTAGTACCTCACCGAAATCATTTTCGGTACCGAAAAAACGCGAATGAGTGAGACTTCAGCGCGACGTTGCCAAACCGCTCGGCCGAGGCACGGGCGCTTGCCGCATGAAATCTCATTTCTTGCATATTGCATTATTGTGTGCTGTGGTGACGTGACGCTTATATTATAACTCATATATTCTAGGTACCTACCTATATAAAAGTAGGTACGTTGTTTTAGCAAAGTTTTATCGACTGTTAAATACATAGACATATATTGCACTAATGGGGAAAAAACTAAAAAACCGGCCAAGTGCGAGCCGAACTTGCGCACGAAGGGTTCCGTATTCATTATCTATAAAAGCGGCAAAAAATCACGTTTGATGTATGGGAGTCCCCCTAAATATTTATTTTATTGTATTTTTAACAGATTTCAAAGGCTAATGCCCAAAGTGCCCATCAAATGCCTGGAATAAACAGAAAACATTACTAGCCCTAAAATTCATTCATAATAAAATATGAGTAATAAAAGTATTTTTGAATATGTTTAACTAGGGTGAAAATATAACGTTTATTTTAATACTTATTTTGATTGTTGTTTAATTTCCTGTTTCTGACATAACTATTTTCGGGGACGGAAAAGGTTATATAAAAAGTAGCATTGGAATATTGAATAAAATCTAATTATTTTAAGAACTACAAAATAGTTTTAATATCTTTATGATCACAAACAACTGACATTTACGAAAAAATTAAAATATGAAATGTCGCTCACTCGTTGACTCCATTTGTTTTCGTCTTGTATTTTTAGGATTTTTTTATGATTTATTATTTTCTGTGACTTTGGCTATTATTATTAGGATTTCGATGTTTTCTTCTTACCCGCTACGTACCTATTTGCAAACACAGACTTTGATTGAACCCACCTACTTGGGTGTATTGAGAAATATGTTTGTTTTTAGCTCTAAAAATTACATAGGTTTGTTATTGAGTGTTATATTATTTATTTTAATAAAGCTTTGAGATATATTATTTTGTTTACTTTATTGCTCGTCAATCTTCTCTAGGTACATAGTATAAAACAAAGTCGCTTCCCGCCGTTTGTACAGTCAAGAGCACATGAAGCTTTACACTTGTGGTGCGAGTTTGACATCTAAGGCGATGATTGTACGTTTGTATTGATTGTATTGAACGTTACAAAGTCCAATGTGTCAAGCTCCACGTGCTCTTGACTGTACGCTAGATCTTCTAAACTACGCAACGGATTTTAATGCGGTTTATAGTAGTATAGTAGAGAGAATCCAAGAATTACAAAGATCTGTAATGTGATTTCGCGCGCTTAAACCGAAGCGAAGCGAGGGCGGGTAGCTAGTATACATATAAAACAAATTCGGGTTAGTAATACCTGTGGTCTTTGAGTTGTTGGATTAGTCTTGTCCTACTTCGACATAGCCTATCTTTTTTTTATTAAAATGTTTTAAACTAGGTTGTGCCTAGTTTTTGGATAATAAAGTAAATTGTTAATCGATTTCTGTTGACTTGAACTACAAATCAATGTAGAATTGATCTTTGTTCAACTCAGGCATTATTTTGTATGGCCAATGGGCATTCCCCTTTGGAGGTTTCTCAATTCGTCCGTATATATACCTACCTATATATTTTTATGTGTGTTCGCGAATAATCATGTAACTCAATTTTGAAGCAGATATCTTCAACCAATTGAGCTGAAATTTGGTATACTTACTTATGTAATTTCGGTGACAATGCAATATTTATGGTATCACCGAGCTGATCTGACGATGGAGGCAGGAGGTGGATATCGCAACTTCTCAATGACTCCTCTTAAAGTAATTAAACGACACAACCCCATCGAGTTTGGGCTCGTTTGATTTGTCTTGACGAGTACTTGGGTGTTAGATGGTAACCAGTAACCAGGGTCTGACGATGGAGCTGGGAGATGGCAATAGGAAATATTTTCCTTCACCGTCGAGATAGTGATGAAAATGTACGTAAGTTTTTGAAAAACTCATTGATACATGTCAGGATTTGAACCCGAGCCTCACTGATTGTAATCATCTTCATCAGGCTATCACTGCCCTTTTTAGTTTGTTTGTAGGAGTTAAGTTAATAATCAAAAATAAAATCAAATAACTTTTATTTCAGACACAAGCTATATTATTGTATATTAATTATTGTTGTTAACTTCCTCCTGCGTAGCATTACAAGAGGAAGATAATGGTTTGAGTAGGATGTCTGTTTGTCTGTCTGTGGGTCTGTCGATAGGATATCTCCGGATCTACTGGACCGATTGACTTCAAATTCGGTCAGTAGATACTTTAGGTCAATACCTCGATCGAGTTTGAATTTCAGACCCGTGGGTCAAAAGGGACTGGGCATTTCAGACGCGTGGGTCAAAAATCTCAAAAATCTCAAAAATGTTAAAATCTCAAAAATGTCAAAACTGTCAAAAAATGACAAAAAGGTCTAAAATGTCAAAAAGGTATAAAATGTCAAAAAGGTCAAAAATTTCAAAATGGTCTAAAAGGTCTAAAATGTCAAAAATCTCAAAAATGTCAAAACTGTCAAAAATGTCAAAAATGGCAAAAAGGTCTAAAATGCAAAAATGTCAAAAAAATTCAAAAATGTCGAAAATGTCAAAAATGTAAAAAGGTCTAAAATGTCAAAAAGGTCTAAAATGTCGAAAAGGTCAAAAATGACAAAAATCTCAAAAATGTCAAAACTGTCAAAAAATTTCAAAAATGGCAATACGGTCTAAAATGCAAAAATGTCAAAAAATTTCAAAAATGTCGAAAATGTCAAAAATTTAAAAAGGTCAGGTCAAAAAGGTCTAAAATGTCGAAAAGGTCAAAAAGGTCAAAAATGACAAAAATCTCAAAAATGTCAACTGTCATCAACATCATTTTCGTTGTTGGCAGTAAACAGGTGGAAGTTTGTCCATAGAATTACATTCTCTCGTTATTGTTGTTATTAGTTCTTGTTGTAGTGGTTGTAGTTGTTAGTCGTCGTTGTTAGTCGTAGTTGTTAGTCGTAGTTGTTGGTCATAGTTGTTGGTCGTAGTTGTTGGTCGTAGTTGTTGGTCATAGTTGTTGGTCGTAGTGGTTGGTCGTAGTTGTTGGTCGTAGTCGTTGGTCGTAGTCGTTAGTCGTTGTCTTTAGTCGTAGTCGTTGGTCGTAGTTGTTGGTCGTGGTCGTTAGTCGTGGTCGTTAGTCGTGGTCGTTAGTCGTTAGTCGTTAGTCGTAGTCGTTAGTTGTAGTCGTTAGTTGTAGTCGTTAGTTGTAGTCGTTAGTCGTCGTTGTTGGTCGTACTTGTTAGTCGTAGTTGTTAGTTGTAGTTGTTCGTTGTAGTTGTTATTTGTAGTTGTTAGTTGTAGTTGTGAGTTGTAGTTGTTAGTGTTAGTTGTTAGTTGTAGTTGTTAGTTGTAGTTGTAGTTGTTAGTTGTAGTTGTTAGTTGTAGTTGTTAGTTGTAGTTGTTAGTTGTAGTTGTTAGTTGTAGTTGATAGTTGTAGGTTGTTAGTTGTAGTTGTGAGTTGTAGTTGTTAGTTGTAGTTGTTAGTTGTAGTTGTTAGTTGTAGTTGTTAGTTGTTAGTTGTCGTTGTTAGCCATTCTTATACTTATCCATCTAAAAACAAAATCAAGACTAATCAAACGAGCCAAAACTCGAGGGGGTAACGAACTTTCATTACAGAGTTCCTACCACCTTCCAGTTTCATCATCAGTCAGACCCTGGTTACCATTGAAAGACAAACTACTTGTCAAGACGATGCAAACGAGCCCAAACTTTTTGTCGTTTTATTGCAAAGTTTCTTTGGCCACCTTCCAGCTCCATCA
The DNA here is from genome assembly GCA_963855545.1 of Ethmia dodecea. Classification (NCBI taxonomy): domain Eukaryota; kingdom Metazoa; phylum Arthropoda; class Insecta; order Lepidoptera; family Depressariidae; genus Ethmia; species Ethmia dodecea. Next base: position 2,274,570 of record OY979444.1, read on the forward strand.
TGTCACGTGATTTACACATGTGTGCAAAATTTCAGCTCAATCGGTAACCGAGAAGTGGATCAAATTTAATGACAAACATTGTGATTTGATGACAAACATTGGGACGGGTGAAACTAAACGAGAGAATGTAATTCTATGGACAAACTTCTACCTGTTTACTGCCAACAACGAAAATGATGTTGATTTGAGAAGTAGACCTCTGGCGCCTGAGCGATGATGATGGATGATGATAATAATTTTGATGATGATTGATGATGAATCAATCACCCACCCACCCTTTCAACACCCACCCTTCCAACAACCATACATCCTTCCAACATCAACCCACCCTTCCAACACACCACCATGTTCGATAATGCTGTTGACCACATTTTAGACCTTTTTGACATTTTAGACCTTTTTGACATTTTAGACCTTTTTGACATTTTAGACCTTTTTGACATTTTAGACCTTTTTGTCATTTTTTGACAGTTGACATTTTTGAGATTTTTAACATTTTTGAGATTTTTGAAATTTTTGACGTTTTTGACGCACACACCCTTTCAACACCCACCCTTCCAACAACCATACATCCTTCCAACACCAACCCACCCTTCCAATACACCACCATGTTCGATAATGCTGTTGACCATATTTTAGACCTTTTTGACATTTTTGACATTTTTGACATTTTAGACCTTTTTGACATCTGTCTGTCTGTCTGTAGGATATCTCCGGATCTACTGGACCGATTGACTTCAAATTCGGTCAGTAGATACCTTAGGTCAATACCTCGATCGAGTTTGAATTTCAGACCCGTGGGTCAAAAGGGACTAGGCATTTCAGACCCGTGGGTCAAAAATGTCAAAAATATCAAAAATCAAAAAAATCTTAAAAATTACAAAAATGTCAAAAATGTCAAAACTGTCAAAAAGGTCAAAAACGTTAAAAAAATGTCAAAAATGTCAAAAAATGACAAAAATGACAAAAATGTCAAAAAGGTCTAAAATGTCAAAAATGTCAAAAAGGTCCAAAATGTCAAAAAGTTCGAAAATGTCAAAAAGGTCGAAAATGTCTAAAATGTCGAAAATGTCAAAAAGGTCAAAAAGGTCAAAAAATGACAAAAATGTCAAAAATGCTTTCGTTGTTGGCAGTAAACAGGTGGAAGTTTGTCCATAGAATTACATTCTCTCGTTATGTAATAAAAGCTTGTCGCGAGATCTGAGTACTCATATTTAAGTAAATGACGGGCCTGTTGGCTCAGTTGGTAGTGACCCTGCCTTCTGAGTCGGAGGTTGCGGGTCCGATCCCCGCTCGGGGCCAACATTTGTGTGCATGAACATATCTGTTGGCTTCGTGTCTGGTCGTTTAATATTTATTTATGTATGTTTATCAGTTGTTTAGTACCCATAGTACAGGCCCTGCCTAGTTTAGGACTAAATAACCATGTGTGAATTGTGTCCTACAATTTATTTATTATTATTTATTTAAATATATAAGTAACTCTAACTGATAGAATTATTTTTTTAGAATTTTCAGACTAAGTAAATATGGGTACCTACTTAATCACGCGACAAGCTTTTATTACATAATAAATTGTGTAATGACGTTTTAAGATAGTAAAAGTTTTAAAGGAAAAGTTTATTTTGTTCTTTTTAGCGCATTAAAATAAAAGCTTGTTTTAAAAATTCTTTTTTACTCTTAATTTATTATATACTTTTTAGTTGGATTTAGAATGGCGTCACGTGGCTAGCCCCGCATTTTCATCCAAACTAAACATGTATACAAAATTTCAGCTCAATTGGTTATCTTTCAGGTCCATCATCAGACCCTGGTTACCATCTAGTACCAAAGTACTCGTCAAGACGAATCAATTGAGCCCAAACTCGATGGGGTTATGTTGTTTAATAACTGAGTTCCTATGGCCATCTTCCAGCTCCGTCATCAGACCCTGGTTACCATCTACCACTAAAGTACTCGTCAAGATAAATCAAACTAGACAAAACTTGATGGGGTTATGTCGTTTAATTACTGAGTTCCTATGGCCATCTTCCACCTCCATCATCAGACCCTGGTTACCATCTAGTACCAAAGAACTCGTCAAGACAACTCAAACGAGCCCAAACTAGATGGAAATATGACGTTTAATTACCGAGTTCCTCCTATAGCCATCTTCCAGCTCCATCATCAGACCCTGGTTACCATCAAGTACCAAAGTACTCGTCAAGATGAATCAAACGAGCCCAAACTCGATGGGGTTGTGTCGTTTAATTACCGAGTTCCTATGGCCATCTTCCAGCTCCATCATCAGATCAGCTCGGCGGTACCACAATATTGCATTGTCACCGAATTAACATAAGTATACCAAATTTAAGCTCAATCGGTTGAATATATCTGCTTCAAAATTGAGTTTCAAGATTCCACCCGAACATACATAGTTACATACATTGCAAGTTAAATAAAAGCTTTTAATAACATGTCGCTCAACTAGAATTCTCGGTCAAGCCGGCGCGCGATGCCCCGGCGTTCGGCGTGGTACCTATACCTAAAGAAAACCTTTATTTAAAAATTTAAGTATCGTAAAAAAATAATGGTATCGTTATTTTGCACTACCAGAAAATAGCAGTATCGTTATTTTGCACTACCAGAAAAAAGCGGTACCGTTATTTTAAGATATCGCAATATAAAGGTATGACGTCATACCCCTAACCGTTTTAACCTAAATTTTTTCGGTTATTCAAGCCCTGGTCCGAGCAAAACAATGAAACAAACTTAACTTAGTTATATGAAATAGTAAATAGAGAAACTGTGGATATGTGGGTTTGTTCAATCCCGAGATTACAGGACCGGAGCTAGTTAATCCCGTAAGCCTGTGCAAAGTCCGAAGCTCTCTCTGATAAACAGTTCGGGCGGGAATTTATTTGCTCCTTTGGTATCATCCTGCTGAGTTGTCCGCAATCTTTATATCGTGAGCTCTTGAGAGTATTTCGATGAATGTAAAGCTGGTATATTAAGTTTAAGGTAGACTTCCGTGGGTTGATGTGACAATGGACTCGATTCTGCAAACCACCTAAAATTCCTAATTTTAAGTTAGCCTATCCTTCTTTATAGAATACGGAAGAAAAAGGACAGAAACAAACCATAGATTATAGAGTAATGTCAAACATGTGAAAACCTACTAATTTGATGTCTTATCTGTCACATTTATCCATGACCTCCTTACATCGTTGCTAAAATTGCTAAAAACGTGTATTTGAATGTGTTCAAGGTGAGGTTCAATTTTGATATTTTGACATTTGTGACGTTGTAAATAAATATGGCGCTTATTTATGTCCCTTTCCTTTCCAAAGCGGTGGAAAAGAATAGAGCTAATTTAAAATTAGGAATTTTAAGTGGTTCGCAGAATCGAGTCCAATAGTCAACGTATGAGAAAATGTATGGCGCTATTTCTGAAGTCTGCGACAGACACGTGCGGCGGACGTCTGTCATTTTCATACATTGACTTGTCGCATCCGCCGCGCGCGTCTGTCGCATGCGGCCGATCGCAGTACGGAAGTCTACCTTTATGGACTGAAGCGTCTTCTGCGACGTCGACTGCTGAACATATGCCTCTGTTACCTTCTAGAATGTTTGATGGTGGCTTGCGTCCAGTGGCTTACTGCGACCTTTCACAGTTCGTCTGTTTTTGTAGCTCTCAGTTCTAATTTTTTTCTTTTTTCTAAACATCAAATACAAAAATTTAGAAAACACCCACTTTTCACGAGTATATTCGACCCCTAAACGCATCAAACGATACCAGCCCATCGCCTATGTCAGTAGGAGCATAATAATATAGCGGTATAATTAATAGTTATTTTATACATTGCACAAGTACTACGCAATCTATCACTATATTCGAGATGATTGCGCCCCGGCACAAGTTACGATCTCATTACGCGAACTATTTTATTCGCCGATAGTAATGGCTACCACTAACCATCAAAGTTATGGGCGAGCGCACAGCGTACAAATCGAAAGAGATTCGCACTAAAAATGTGTAAGTACATAGACGTATTAAAGATACAATAAAAAATCCCGTTCGTCACGAACGATGAAATGCATGAAAGATGAGGCTAGTCCGCACCTGATGGAATTTCAAATTCGTTTCTCAGAATTCGTAGAATATTACAAGAAGGGTGATAGTGATGATTTTCAAGCTTTATTTTGTCCAAATATCGCCTTTTAAGGATTACCTCTCAACTTTTCCGTCACGGGTGCTACTTGCAAACTCCGATGAACTTATTCCTAATTGAGTAAAATATGAAATTAATTTAATAATATGAAATAAATGTCCACTCTATAGTATTTATGAGGCCGGATATGTCCAAACTGGAATTATCTATCCTAAGAATAACAGAATAAGTTATTAAATTCCCTGTCAGCTTTACTTCTTCACTGGCCAGAGTGGTCAGCCTTAATCTAGTATCGATTTAATCGAAGCCGTAACTCAATTCTAAGTTTAGAATTTAGAATAATTTGGCGTGACTTCTGAAACAGTGGACGGCAGAATTAATGACTTCATGCCGACCGTCACTGATTTAATTGGTCCAGTCATCGCTTTATAATTAGTTTTGGAGCTACAAACTAATCGGTCTTTTTCTAAGTATAGGTATTTTAGATTAATCGAAAGTCTAGCATATCAATTTTAATTATACAATTTCTATTGATATTGTAGATTGTTAATCAGAAGCACAAATAGGTACTTGTAGGCGTGTGTTTCTAATCAAATAAGTCATGTTTGATAAACTCAACTAGTTTGCGAGCAAACACATAATATTATATTATTATGTGATGTGACCATATGTGATGTGGCGATGGGCTCACCACCTATCACGTTTAGGGGTCCAATGTATCTCGTGAAATGTGGGTTTATTCAGTAAAGAAATACCTCTGCCCACCCCCTCGGGGATGAAAGGCGTGAGATTATTATTTATATTATTTTATTATTTATGACCATATATTATATAGAAAGGCGTGACGGTCAGTAACAAATAACGCAAGAGAACTATAATTATCTACTCGAACCACCCAAGGACTGAAAGACTGTGTTATCCTCCAGTATTTTGCAAGTCACCCAAATCTGACATGGCTTACGCACACAGGTTGGTGGTAAACACAGGGTCAAGCGTATTCAACGGCTTAACATGTCTTCCGAAGCGCGGAGGAGGTTGTGATATAATGACAGTAAATGATCACCAATTCACTGACCGCGTCCAACATTGCTTAACTTGTTTTTAAGCTATTGCATAGCTTCTATCGCGGGCCTTGAGCGCGGGGACCGAATCCAGAAATTCCGTAACGAAAAAACCTCACGCTCCCCACTCCGACGGGCACGGAGGCGTGGCTTGTTTATTGGGCATAATCCAAAGCCAAGTTATGATAGTAGATGGTCGGTCGGTCGGTCGGACGGACGGACGGACGGACCGACCAACCGACCGACCGACCGACCGACCGACAGACCGACGGACAGACGGACGGATGGACGGACCGACCGACCGACCGACCGACCGACCGTCCGCCCGTCCGTCCGTCCGTCGGTCGGTCGGTCGGTCGGTCGGTCGGTCGGTCGGTCGGTCGGTCGGTCGGTCGGTCGGTCGGTCGGTCCGTCCGTCCGTCGGTCGGTCGGTCGGTCGGTCGGTCGGACGGACGGACGGACGAACGGACGGACGGACGGACGGACGGATGGATGGATGGATATTGCATAGCTTCTATCGAGGGCGTGCATTGTCTAACGTCGTTTGTTTTCGGTAATAGCTTTACCGCGGCAGTCCCCGAGTGCCACACGTCTTTTTTTTTTATATGAACACTTGTGTGGAAAGGGTAGTGATAGATCACACAAGTAACTGGATCCTGAACGGAGATGACGTAACAGTTTGATTGCCCGTCGCCGGGCTCTTTGTTCAACATGGCGGCACTTCCGGGTCGCGAAGAGCCCGACTTCCGAGCAGGATGAGATGAATTACCGACTCCACTTAAAACTTCCTCTAGTGAAGATCCTACCCAAATTTTGGGTATTTTTATAATAGGCAGAAAGGGGTGATACAGCTGGCAGTTTTGCAAGTTTAAGTTTTAAAGGTAAAAGTTAAAAAAATCTTAAAAGTAATATGAAACTTTCTTGAATAGATTCGAAAGCCAAGGGCCGGATCAGACATGATTCTTTCGGCGATCGGCGTTTTGCGACTGCATAGATTTTGAATCGCGTTTGGGCGATTTTTGGATATGATCATGGGTAGCAGTGATAGTCCTCTGGTTAGCGAAACCGCCTCTCATTCGTTAGGCTCGGGTTCGAATGCTGGTCAGAGCGTACAAACAAGTTTTTTTTAAACTTACGTACATATTTATCACTAGCTCGACGGTGAAGAAAAGCATCGTGACCGAAACCCGCGGGTCCCAAAATTTATTTGAGTCATGTGTATCAGCGTGGTGCTGCATTATAGGCTCACTATCTGTCACGTTTAGTAATCCAAAAAATGTACTGGTGATTTATAAAAGAACAAATAATGTACAATAATATCGTGTCTATACTGTCTGCTCAGGCCCTAAAGAAACTTACCAAGCGGTTTATATTTAAAATTTTATCACGAAATTACTTTTAAAGTTTATTAATTGCCAAACTTCCGCAATATATCTTTTAAAATTGTATTTATAAAACGATCCCGTCGGCCGGTGGCCACTCAAACACACAGAACTTCGAGCTTAAGAATGACCTCGTTTCCCTGACAATCGTCCTTTCCAAGGGTCCAATTATGCATTTGTCCAAACGGCAGTCATTGAATGAGATTTTCCAATTAGAACACTCATTGAATTAATGAGAGGCCTTTCCGCCATTACATTTACAAGAACCTCCATTTAGATAAATTCTACCCTTGAATATGAATGCCTTCTTATCTTGTTCTATGTCATTTCTTGTTTTAAATTATGTTTATGGGCAAAGATATTATATTTAAAAAGAGGTAGATGTCTTATTAGAGCGCGGAAACTGAGACCGACAAATGTAGATAATTGGTCTAATTTTATTTAGGCGGATTGTAGAAGCTAATAATTGCATTTTTCACTTACTCATATTTCAAGCACAAATCTTGACAGAGAGCTGTGTCTTTCTTTATCTTTCGTTCCGTATCATTTTTCGCCGTCATTGATGTATCCTATAAATACGCTAAGAGGTCTACGTAACGTATTACATTGAAGCCACTCGTAGCAGAACAATATCCAAACGCGCGCAGTATGAATATAAGTCATCTTTACTTTAATATCTCAAATAGGCTCGAAATAAAGCCGACGAGCAATGTTTATCTCATTTGCGAAGTGAGCTTGATTAATTCTTGCACAATTACGCTTGTATCCCGAAGTGACAGACATTTCATTTTGTTTATACACTGAGAGACAATGTTTAGATTTCATAGGTATATCGGGCGAGCAGTATGTTATATGTTAGACTAGTGACCCGCCCTGGCTTCGCACGTGTGCAGTGCTGATATTAAAACCTTCCTCTTGAATCACTCTTTTAAAAAAACGCATCAAAATCCGTTGCGTTGAGCAACTAAGTTGAGCATAAAATGTGCGGAAATACAAACTAAATACGAGCAGTGGAGAGGAGACGGTCATACCAGCTAAAGTGTTATCAAAAAAATTTTGAACCACCAAACGTTTACTGCTGATGAGCTTGTGCTGAATATATCAATAATATTATAATCCGATGGTAGTATAGTAAACTTGGTCACACTATGTACTTACGCAAAAAGAATGAGTTTATTCTAAATCGGTTCGTTGTGTAAAATTGGACGTTCTTTGATATTATATTGTGATAAGTGGGTATCTCGTGAAAAAGTGGATATATCCAGAAATGGAATACCTCTTCCTACCCCTTCTTCGGTGATTAAAGGCGTACTTAATATATATATTTTTTTTTATATTAGCCCCCGGTTTGCGAAAGGGAAATTAAACTAAAATTTTATTACAGACTTAATTCTCATTTCCAGCTGTTCCAATTGGTTGAAAAATCATTAGGTTTTTCAACAACCAATCAGAACATGAGATTTAACAGTCTGTCAACTATTTTTAGTTTAATTTGCCTTTCGAGAACCGTGGGTAAGGGTGTTATTATTATCATTTCACTTTGAATACAAACGTATATACAGGAACGCACGATTAATATTGTACGCTCCGGAATAGGCGCATAGTTAAACAAGCCGGTGCCTAACCGTGAATCCATAAATCTCCGCATTGTTTTGCTGTTGTGACAATGGGAAGCGGAGACGATTCCAAAACATGCCAGGATATATGGTCCCAGATTTGGACTAAAATCCTACTAATATTATAAACGCGAAAGTTTGTATGTATGGAAGTATGGATGTTTGTTCCTCGTTCACGCAAAAACTACTAAACGGATTTTGATGAAACTTTACAGTTATATAGCTGATACATCAGAATAACACTTTCGCTATATTTTATCCCCGTATTCCCAAGGGAACGGGAACTACGCGGGTGAAACCGCGATGCGCTGCTAGTACGGGTATAATTTCAGTTTAAAAGACAGGGTATCAAGGCAGCATTCGAGCGAGCCAAAAAGATTAAAATATGATAGGACATAGAGGGGGCATTGGGAATATTTTCATACAAAACTTTGAAGCATGTTTAAAGCTCAAGCGTCATGTCAGTTAGTATGAACGCGAGCTGTCATTCGGTCGAAATTGTACTAGACTTATTCCACTTGGAATAACTTTTGGCTTCAAATTTTCCTCGCTTTGTCCCCTCTATGCCCTATTATATTATTTTAATCTCTTTGGAGCGAGCTTTGTAAATAGCGAAAGTCACATGCGTGATGTGAGTATATGAGTTGATGCGTAATTTTAATCATTTAAATGTTGTTTAGAGTTCGTAGCGTAGCCAGGTCATGGGGTGTTGGCCGTCATTGTGACGTGGGAATTCATGAACGTATAGCCAAATCAAATTAAATAATTCTATTTAACATTGGAATAGTTATCTAGCGCTTCGGAAAGTCTTCTAGCTGAAGAGAAGAAGCAGCTCAAATTCGTCACTACATTGACCCCAGTTGTGGCGGGGTACACTTTATTTATACTTTACTATAAGCCCGCCCTCGCTTTGCTTCGGTTTATATGATACTAGCTTTTACGCGCGGCTTCGCTCGCGCACCCCCTTGGGGGATGAATTTTGCAAAATCCCCTTTCTCAGTGGATGCCTACACTGTATAAGCTACGTTTGTGCAGAATTTCAAGTCTTTAGACCCAGCAGTTTAGGCTGTGCGTTAATACATCACCAATCAGTCAGTCAGTCAATCATTTTATTTATATAGATATACAACTTCCTTCTTTATAGCTGTCTGTTAGTGAAAAATACATCAAATAAATACCATATTAAGTATCTTGATATAATAAATGTAATGTTCTGTTATTAATATTTAAGGTACTTCTTCCAACCAAAGCCTATTCCCGCCCTGTATACTTTACACTAAATATCCACTATCATGTTCCAAGGCAACCCATATATCTTTAAGTCCCCAGCATCTTTACGATCAAATTACCCACCAGGAACAATATTCCGAATGTATAAATGCGAAGTGCAGCTATTAAAACGAGATGGCAGGCTAGGGTGGTATGGCCTAACGACCGCGACAGTGATTTGCAAGTATGGTGCCAAGAAGTTCCATGGCGGGATAAAGGTGCTGCAAGACCGGTGTTAGATTCGCGAGCTTTTTGTTATGGTGTGCATATTTGACGTGTCACGCTTACTCTTATTCATTTTTAGGGTTCCGTACCCAAATGGGGTCCCATCCAATATTTACTAAGACTTCGCTGTCTGTCCGTCCGACTGTCTGTCACCAGGCTGTATCTCAAGAACCGCGATATATATTTTTATACCGCTGAACAGGTGATGAGTCCATCGCCGGACCAGGGTGCGGTTACACGTCGTGTCAGAATCAATTCAGGGACCTGTGGGTTTCCTAGCGATGTCTTCCCTCCGTCTAGTGATAATTATGAACGTATTTTTTTACTATAAATATAACATAAAGTATTTTGTGTCTTTAATATTGAACAAAGCCTTACAATTTTGTAATGTAATTGAAAACATACAGCATCGTTCCAAAAATTATAAAACATTTGCTAAAATTTAGACATACAGGAAATAGTTACAACACCGCATGACATTTTATCTCGATGTGTCACAAGTATCACTTGTATAGGAGCACCTTTAAGTAAGCAATGAACAATAGGACCGTAACTTAGCTAAGTGAAAAGCTAACTTTGACGAGGGTAATGTCCTGGCTCTATTTACGTCATCCCGTTATCTGCTTGCAGTTAAGTGCGAAAAATATATGGTCTACCTTTCAGGAACTTAGAGATAAGTAAATTCTATAGCTTTACATTATACATTCAGCAACATAAGCAGTATTAAGGTACCTACAGTACCTACTACACTTTTATACTTTTTTTTTTAAGTATATGGGGGGATGTTTATAAGAGAGTCGGTACAGGGTGATCTAAACGTAAGGTATGTAACATTGTCACTACTACCTTCTTCATGGGGCCCAGAGGCTAAAGCTTTCCCCAAATACCTTTAGTTCAATGAACGAAATAGCGTTTTTCGTACCTTCTGCAAAGTCTCCTGGAGATTTAATTTAAGGTCGTGGGAAATTTGGTATTTGATAGAAAGTTTACGGCGGTGAAAAGTACAATATTTCGTTTAGATCTACCGATGTTAGGTATGCAACGAAGCATAATGAAAATATTAGTTCACAATAAGCGTCCCACTGCTCAAGGGAAGTTCTTCAGCCAGGCGACGTGATCGTGTCTGGGGACCACAGTCCAACAGTTGATGTTGGACGGTTGTATTTATACAAACTCATTAGAAACTTCGATAGCGCGGTGTAGAACTCGGTCGCCTCAATAGGCGACCGAGTTCTACACCGCGCTATCGAATCGCCAATGCGCATTCTATGTAGTGTTGCTACAATATAAATACCTCGTTAACCGAAGCCACGGATTATCCCTAATCGGTAATCGTCGCGGTTCATCTGCGCGGAATATTTATGAAACTGAAATTAAACACTCATAGGTGGTGTGCCGAAAAACTTAAGTAAACAGCACCTGCTAAAATTACAACACAAACATTGTTTCTACATCCAAAAGTCACGTATCCCGCACATACAAACACGGGCGCGTGTATTTTGTTAATACAAATAATACGCCTAAATAACTTTGTATCAAGTTTCATGACAAATTATAGCGGTTACCGGCATGTGAAAGCGGCTTGGGCTTGGTGCCGTAGGCGTATTTTTGAAGGGCTTTTGATATGATTAAATTAATTTGAGATTACAGAGATTATAGTAACTACGGATCACACTAATTGCTGTCTGAGTATGAGCCGTTAGAGAGGAATTGAAACAAGGTGGTCTCTCTTGTACACTAAAGTATTATCCCTGAATGGATTGACTGATTCCTCCCAGATCCCTGAATTATGTTTCTATGTACCTATGTGTATGCTCACACCTTACCGAGTGGCAGAGATGAAATTTCTGGAAATGCTCACTTTTATCCACTTTATTTTTTAGATCAAAAAAGAAAAGAGTTTTTCAAAAACTTACGTACATATTTATCACTAGCTCGACGGTGAAGGAAAACATCGTGAGGAAACCCGCAGGTCTCAGAATTAATTCTGAGACATGTGTAAATAGACCCGGCGGTGGTCCGGCGATGGGCTCACCACCTATCACGTTTAGGGGTCCAATGTATCTCGTGAAATGTGGGTATATCCAGTAATGGAATACCTCTGCCTACCCCCTCGGGGATAAAAGGCGTGAGATTATTTATTTATTTTATTTTACTTATGTTTTAGATCCCAAAAAACCAACTGAATATTATTATTAGTTATGAAATATTCGAAAGTATGAACGATACAAACTTGAAATTTGGCATCTAAATCGCATTGGTTTCTGGTCTTTCTTCACATGTGAGAAAGTATAAGCTATAATATCCCAAATCCCAATAGACTCTACTGTGATGAGGTATTGCGCCTATAATACGTTTAATTACGATCAATTTACGCCTAGAAATCTCACATAAAAAAGTCAAATTCGCTTTGAAAGATTTAACGAAAATATAGGTTAAGTCGTTAAGCCATGTCAGCGACCCTTGGGTGGCTTGAAAAATTGTGACTGTTAAGTGGCCACTAGCTTAACACCATCTCCCAATCCGCGGTGGGCTCGCGTGGGAGATTAAAGAGTGGGCTGTTACGGGTTGATGATGATGATGATACTCGTAGTTATGTATAGATAGTTAAGCCAATATTATTATTAATAATCAGGCAAGCAGTTTACAACTAATAAACGCCTGTATCCAGGTGTCTCTCTCACTCAAGCTTTCTAATTACAGCAACATTCAAAAAAACCTATCCCTTGGAGAACCTCTTTCTTCTTTGAAGTCGGTTAAAATACGGTCAGTGGCACTTATACTATTATTTATTCTGTGGCAGTGGTCACTGGAATCTCTTGGGAGGCAACTTTCTATATATGGAATAACTTTCCAGGCCTCAGTGATATATCGACGGCCAAATTAAATTTCCCTGAGGGCTGTACCAGTTATTTTGTCAACATGTTGATTAAATAATTACAGGAAGTCGCAAGGAAATTATTTCAACGAGATGCTTTTTAAAAAAAGCCGAAAAAACGCCTGCTCTTCGAAATCTCACTACATAGTATAAAACAGTCGATTTCTTTGTCCCTATATGGCTATATCCCTAATCCCTATGTATGCTTAAATCTTTAAAACTACGCAATGGATTTTGATGCGGTTTTTTTTAATAGATAGAGTGATTCAAGAGGAAGGTTTTAGTGTTAGCATTGCACCCGTGCGAAGCTCGGGCGGGTCGCTAGTTTATTATAAAGAAAAAATGTCTGCTGTATGAAATTGGAATGCGTGAGTGATTTGTAGACATTGGCTGACCTGTGCAATGTTGTAGTGGATATAATTATGTTTACATAGACACTAAAAATATAAAGTTATGTTGTGATTAAAAATAGCATTTTCCCGCGTTTATATAAAGTAGTATTTTCATTCCTCGAGATGCAAGCTACAAATCAAATAGTAATTCATTTTTTTTATTTCCTATCAAGATGTGACTGAACTGTGAAAAGGTCACAGACAGTCTATCTGTATCTGTTTATCTTAGTAAGGTTGTCTGGAAGAAATCGTTCAAAGCGATAAGACCGCCCATTGTACATTAATTTAAACATTGTGTCACTTGTTGCACATTTTTATTAGTGTAGAATAAAGATTCGTTACTTACTTACAGAGTTATATTGTAATGGAAACAAAATCACTTTCCGGGTAAAAAAAAACACCATGTATCACATTCGTTCAATGCCGTCATTGCTGAACTATAACAATATACGTCATCCATTAAGTAAATTACTTAATTCTATTCCTTATGAGTACCCTCCCCCACACACATGTATATAAACAATGATTCTATCAAACGTGTATCTATAATTCACATAGCATGGTAAACTTTGCCGCTTACTGTACGTAGTACGTTGGAATAGCGTGACTAAAACCATCGTGTCTAGAACGAAGGTCATGTGGCCAACATTCGGCGGAGTCGTGCCAAGGTTGCTGCCTATCATCTACCATTGTAACTTGTTTTTTTAAGTCATTACCGACTAAGCTTAGTGCAAAATCTAAAGCTTCTGGCACCTGAATGGAAGTCATATTACCTCTAAGAATTTTATCTTTCGTCGTCTCATTGCCGTCACCTATGATTTCAATATCATTACCGTCTGAACGTAATATGGTTTTTAAAAATTCAATTCAATAAAAAATGCTAATACGAAGCTGCCTTTCTACCAACAAAAGGGCAACATAATCTCTTTCGATGTTACTAAAAAACTAATACATATTGGCGCAAACAAAAGCAATTTTGCAAAAATTTCCGTAACTACACGGCAGAAGGCGTCCACTAAGTGCCGTCAGGCCGTCACTACCATCATCTATGATTTCATTACCGTCTGCTAGTAAGACCGTATCGAATTTCGTTGCGTGTAATCTTCTCTCAGCTCATAAAAGTAAATTATCCTGTGCTCCAGCCGGCTTTAAGCGTTGAAGCCGCGAACATTGACGCAGATGCGCCGGCTTAAATCGGTTTATTCATTAAGAATCATTTTACGCAACCTCTGAAGTTTAGTGTTGCTACTCTCCCCTTATGTTAGACTAGCAGCGCCCCGCGGTTTCACCCGCGTAGTTCCCGTTCCCGTGGGAATACGGGAATAAAATATAGCCTATGTGTTATTCTGATGTATAAGCTATATAACTGTAAAGTTTCATCAAAATCCGTTCGGTAGTTTTTGCGTGAAAGAGGAACAAACATCCAGACATCCAGACATCCATACAAACTTTCGCGTTTATAATATTAGTAGGATTTACAGCCATTGAGGCGAAGCGCACATAATTTGCGAGTCAGGGCGACACGCGTCACATTAATTCAGCATCGCATTACCTATATTGTAAGAAATTCACACGAGGAGTACACACAGAGCCATACGGTAAAATTACTGCGGCTATAGGTAGGTGCTACTTTCATTTCATTTATTTACATGTCACATGGTTACATTAAAGGTCTTGGAATAAATCTTTTGTGCTAATACATGTAACACCCCGTACTGTAGTCAGGAGTCACATTGTGTAAATTGCCTATTAACATGGAATACTTTGGATTTGAATTTGTATGCGGAAGTTTTCAGACAATTGCCGTTTGGAAAATAGATCGTAGCTTCTAGAAAATAGATCAAAGTTTCATGGTGATTATTTTCCATCAGGTTACACATCATTGAAGCTCTGGAGTGCGATTTTTGCGTCTCACTGGTGATATCAAAATCACCGGTGACTAAAATTATCACCGATGCCTTTCATGTCACCATTTTCCAAAAGCCGTATTTTTGAAAGTCACACGCTGCTTTCAATAAATCGTCGCAATCACAAAATATCACAATCGAGCCCCGCTGCTAATTCTTCCGAAAAACATATTTTGGCACTTTTGGCAGATGTCACATACGTAAACTGTCAAAGTGGGTGGGGGCACTCGTAAATCGATATCATAGGTATGACAAATGTAAGTCACCGATGAGTTTCAAAAATACGAACTTTTGGAAATCACTCACATCGGTGAGAATTAGTCACTTGGTGAGATTCAAAAATCGACCCCCTGGTCTTACACCTATTTCGTAACTGAAGATTCCAATCCTAGACTGCAAATAAAAGCTAGCAGGTACTACCTTCTAAAGGATCAGCGCTGGTCTAGTGCCTGTTGGGTCTCTTCTTTTGAAGGCAAAGAGATTAAAATATAACAGGGCATAGAGGGGACAAAGCGAGGAAAATTTTAAGCCGAAAAGTTATTCCAAGTGGAATAAGTCTTGTACATTTTCGAACGTATGACAGCTCGCGTTCATACTAACTGGCCTTTCGGGCATGACGCTTGAGCTTCAAAGTTCTGTATGAAAGTATTCCCAATGCCCCCTCTATTTCATCGTGATATCTGGTTCACACCGAGTACCTGTCAGAATTCGCAATCCTGTGTAATAAAATACAGTGTGACTTTTGTGAACCAGTTCTGCAATCTAGTTAAAATTCAAAGCCAATGACATTATATTTTAATCTCTTTGGTTGAAGGTCACTAAAGTAATAGCATACACACATTTAGTCAGACATCAACTAAGCCATAAGTTCATAACTATAACTCATAAACAAATGTCAAAAGTAGTTCATTGGCCTCGAATTTTAACTAGATTGCAGAACTGGTTCACAAAAGACATACTGTATTTTATTACACAGGATTGCGAATTCTGACAGGTACTCGGTGTGAACTAGGGCTTCCAATACCGGGATCCCGGTATTGGCTAATACCGGGATCCCGGACTTTTTTTGCCTTTTTTCAATACCGGTATTGAAGTGTCTAATACCGGGATCCCGGTATTGGTTATTTATTTTTATTTTTAGTATAAACTTTACAGTTACACATACAAGAGCATATTAATAACAGTTGTACATATTTTATTGTACTTATTTTGTATAAATGTAGGCTTTACACCAGTTATTCAGTTCATATCAAGGTTTGCACGCCCATCCTCGTTGTTACTAGGCATAATCTTTTGTCTAGAATGATTCTCCTGAAGAAAACAGTTTATAGTTTATTATTACGGTATAACCTATCTGTTGTTCCCTTTCATATTTTTAAGGGGTCAGATTTAAGTAAAGTTAGGGATTCCACAATTCGTGCCTCTTATTTTATTTGCTTTTATCAGTAGTTTAGTAGTTCTTTCAACATTTTGGATATGAAAATGAAACTTACCTGAAGTAGGTACTTAAGTACTTGGTTTAACTATTGAAGATGATATTTTAAAGTTTTAATTATAAATAGATACCTATGTAATTTTTCAGTCATACATTGTACATAAGAGATGACACGTATAGTGATTTGGCCGAATACCGAATAACCGGTCACGGTCTTGACCCAAGCGCCGAATATTCTGCTTTGATGGAAATACCTACATTCTCTTTCTAATGCATGCGCTGTGCAAGCAACATAAATAGGGCGTGCAGAGGGGTTTATTTGTTTCATTTAGGAATTAATCATGTCACACACGCATTATTTCTTTATTTTACTTCAGTTCGTCCAAAGCAAAACATCGTACCGTTTAATTGATAATTTGCTATTCGGCAACTTTGTTCATAATATTCGACCGAATATCGAATCTTAAACAAAATTACCAGATACTGAAGATTAACTGAATATTCACAGCATCTTTATTGTACACAATACTTAGCAAATTATCATAAACGCAAATAAAAGAGATTCTTTTCTTTTGTTATATTTTCTACGTAGAATACGATTAATCATAAAAAAAGACATTAATTCCTGTTGTGACTAATCCTGGAATAGGTTTTCGTTTACATTTAAAGTGATATTATTAACAAAGGGTGATTTTCAGTAAAACAACTGATAGTTTGTGTTATTTTCTTCATAAAATTTGGCATTTGCTGCTTGAAAAGAAAAAAAAAACTGAACACAATTTCAATACCGGGATCCCGGGATCCCGGTATTGGAAAAAAACTTTCCGGTATTGATACCGGTATTCAAAAAATCCGGTATTCGAAAGCCCTAGTGTGAACCAGATAGCACGAATATCTGGTTAAAATTTAAAATTATTAGGTACGTTTCTCCTTGTACAGAGTTAACACATATACGGGACATATTACGAGTTTAAGAAAACCAAGGTCAAATAGGACATACATTTTGCAGAATTTGGCCTTGCTTTCCAAAACTAACTCGAAACTGGTATCATTAAACTTAACGCTCCAACTTAGTGGATATTAGTTTTATTTCTTCCTGGACATATAAGCGCGAAAGTTTGTGAGTATGGATATATGGATGTTTGTTCCTCTTTCACGCCAAAACTACTAAACGGATTTTGATGAAACTTTACAATTATTTAGCTTATACATGAGAATAACACAAAGGCTATATTTTATCCCCGTATTCCCACGGGAACGGGAACTACGCGGGTGAAACCGCGGGACGCTGCTAGTCGAGTCATAATTAGTCAAATCGGCATAGCGCAGGCGCGGATAATAGTAACTCGTATAGTTATTGTACTGGTACTAGTCTCGACCTACGCGCGTGATTCACGCACTCTCAGACAGCGTGCAGACAAACAAAAAACAAAACCCATGCCACTGATTTGTAAACAGGGCTTTCAAATGCAAATATTTTCCGCATCAAACCGTATCTATTTGCAGAAATACAATGTTTTCGAAACATCACGAAAGGAACATATAAAACCGTGAACAATAAAATAATCATTTCGAATAAATTAGCAGTAGCATGACTATATAAATCCTCTCGGATAGGAAAGATACGAGAAGCGTTCGTAGCCCTGCGGTACCAGTGTGTTTGTAACGATCACACTGGTTAAGCAAAGTTGGGTGCGGTCAGTCAGTGGATGGGTGACCGCCTAGTGGCATTTATATCACGAGCGCTTCCGTGTTTTGGAAGACATGTAAAATTGTTGGTCCCGGTTTGCGTTGTGTTTACGCACAATGGAAGTCATTAAGCCATTGAAAAATTCTGACGGTTGAGTGGCCACTAGCTTAACACCATCTCCCAATCCGCAGTGGGCTAGTGCGTGGGAGATTATAGCCCATACTTCTTCATGTGTGAGGAAAGACCTTTAGCTCAGCAGTGGGCTGTTACGGGTTGATGATGATGAGGGAAGATACAAGATACTCGTAACACCGTAGCGCTGAAAATACCGAATTCATAAAAAAGCCGTAGAATAATCTCTAATAGTTAATAAACTAATAGACCAACCACTAATGACAAAATTACCACTTTGAGGTATCAAAGCTTTTTGAGGTATCTCATAAAGCGAGTACTTATCTGGTCCAATTTTCATTTAGGGCATCTCAAGCTCAAGCGATTATTAAGAAGATTATCTACGGTATTATTCTCGGTATACTAATAACTTCACAACGAACTCGAGGCACAGCGTAATAAACTCCCAGCTAATACACTACAGCACGATAATGCTCAAGTTTATTTGAAAGAACACAGCACTCGGTGTTTGGTATGGTGTATGGTGTACTTACGTAACCGTAAACAGACATCATAGGTTTCGGGATGAATGATGGGCCGTACGTAACTCTATTAATATATATTATGTGTACAACTGTGTTACATTGTTTGTATTGAAATTAACATATTAGAGGAATTTATGTAGTTTTTTAAATAATTCATACAAAAAACTTTACTCACTTGTCTTTCCGTACCTACCCGAACTGCCTTTTCTATTTCAACGGTTCATTAATTGAGCATTCTTCTCTAATCTGAGGAAGCATCTTCAGCTCTACATACAGTGGAAGTCCAACTTAATGTTATGCACATATTCGCAGTGTCTTAGCTGGAGTTCTACAAAGCTTTGTGAGAGATTGGCATCAATTGGAGCCGCTGTGGATTGACCCACTTACTAAATGCCTTTAATTTCCTCCACAAACAATTATCTCCTTGACTTTTGACTTTTCTATGTGGACAATTACTTACACAACTTCCTGTTGCTCTCATAGATAACGGACCTGAATAAATGAATAATGGATCCCTTTATTTAGCTCCATACCTGCTTATGCCGGCATTGTTATTTTGTTTCTATGATTTACGAGTCGGATTCTGCAGAAAGAACTGGGGTTGATATATTGATGCATAATGGAAATGTGAGATACACTTATAAAGAAGATCATTACGTATATACGACAATACCTATAATAATATAGGTATTGTGTATGTATATTAATGCCGACTAACTGATGATAAAATATGAAAAGAGTGATAACTGACGTTCCGCTCAACTATCAATAATAGTCGTTACAAAAAGTCCGTATGCCTAATGAATATGATTGTGAATGAATAAATAAATAAATAAAGAATGCTTTCAAGCGAACATGAGCCTGCCCATCAGCTGTGCATTCCTCTCCATCGCGACTTACACACCTGAACCGACAACCATTGTGTCCTAGAGCTGCCACTCTTAATTACAAGCTGTTCAGCCGACTGGAACTACCAAACTTACCTTTGCAGTTTTACAAACCAGTCTTCCATAAACACTGGCCGAAGTAAAGGTAGTATTGCCAGCATGCTTGCCTTTGCTGATGCAGTGCAACCAAAGTTAACTTGGCGCTTCTGAAAATCTGGTTCCCATACAAGTGAGATAGGTTGTAGGTTACATAAGCAGCACATTTATCTTTGCAAATCCATTGTAGGCTTTACTATCATGTCATACGCGGAATGTTCTTAAACAGACAGGCGCTGTAACCGATCTCGTATAAGAACCCTGCCGGGATATAAATCTTGCAGTTTAACCAAGTAACTTATACTCTGGTGTGATGGATAAAAACAAAGTTCTAAGTCGTAATAACTGAAACCGGATTTTGTTCTTGTTTCATTACTGCTTCGGAACAAAGTAGAATGGACATATGACGGTGTTCGATTTAATCGAGTATATAGTTATGTCATGATTGCTTCACATTATGCCTTGTGATTACGCTGTTGTAATTGCAATTACTGTCATGTTAAATTAAATTAAACGGAATGAATGGCAATCTCATGTTTTCAGTAATTCCAAATAAAATGCGGATGATTACAATGTGTTGTTCCCACGGCATAAGCTCAATATTGCCACTATCATCATAAATGTATAACGTCTAAGTGGTTCAGTGCATGACATGCGGAAATTCGTTGAATTTTATTATAGCGGGCTACGCAATACCATTCTTTATTGATATACATCTGTGAGCTCAGTATTCTATACGCATCGAAACGAATAATCCGGAGTTCGGATTGTTTGCTTTTCATCTGCCGTCTCCGACTACGGAAGATGGCACCGAACCGATAACTTCACTTGAAATTCAATTTTCGAGATATCTTCCAATCTGAATTTTAAAGCTAACAGTCTGGTTCGTGCGATAAATTACTTGTACATTTTGACGTGCATTCATTAGCATGCCTGTCTGTATGAAGGCGAGGCGATAGAATCTAACAGCTTTCGAAATGAGCTCCGAGTCCGAAGCGAGGCTTCGTTAATTCAATCACGACTACAAATTAACTCGACTCTGGACCAACATGTTCATACGGAACCCTACATACTGAAAGAATATTTAACTGTCTTTGTTTTATACTCAGTATTTTTTGCCTTCTTTTCTTTTACCAACTCTTTCCCCATTTATTCAGGTTTTATATTTTTTTCCATTGCATTTTTTCTTTCGTACCTCTAGTCTTATTTCTTTTTTATAGTCTTCTAATCACTTTACAATTCTCTCGACGTTTCTTTTAACATCATTAATTAGAATCCGTGACCATTACTTCATTTTTTGACGTTTCGCAATGAATTGTTTGTCTGACTAAATAGTCAGATTGTTATTATTATTAAATAATCTCTTCTTAGATCATGATTCATTCCGACCATACGTAGATAACCACTTGCATTTAACTGAGTTCTGACGAAAGCGTACTTTACGGTCCGTGACGCATGATACTAAATTGGATGTGAATTGATAGACACTTCACAAGTTAACACACACGTAACGAATTTCTGAGGAATGTGCAATTGACAACTATTTATCTTAGTTTTTAGCATACAAGTTTCGGATAAGGGCATTCCTTGTTACAGATACTCACAATCAATATATCTACCATGTTATCAAAATTATATTGTTAAATATTTATCGAAACTTACTTTGTTATTTACTTTTCATTCTGCAATTGCTGATTTAGCACTGTCACATAAAAAAAAAGCATCAAAAATGTTTGAAATGTTTTCACCAACATTTGGCACATACGGAAACAAACAATCGATGACCTGACAAAGAATATCGCTTTACGAAATGTATTCGACTTGTATCGACGTGATAGATGTGCAATCTCAATATTGAATATTTCTCAAAGGTTCGCTCTTGCCAGGAACAAAGGGACCTTCCATCGACAGCCCTTTACACCGAAAGGCTTTTTGCCTGACGATAAGGAACTCGCCCATCGAGATCGCTGAGGGACCCAGCTGTTTACAACGTTTTGTTCCTTGAAAGCGTTACTTACCCTATAAAAATAGCGCCGAGAAATAGTTCCCGAAGTTTTAAAGCACAAAATTGAGCCAATTTTTATTCATATGAAAATATATTTTGCTCTGACACGAGACGCTGGCAAATGCAAGCTTATTAATTTAATGATTGCTATCAGGATTTACAACAAATTTTGAAACTATTACTGTAAAGTATTAAAAATATCTAGTTGAACACTTGAAACCTCTAAAAGGATCCTTAATTGTCAATAAAAAATCTACGTTGACATTATCTTTGCAATGCTATATCTAATCTGTCCTTCGATGTATTTTCCATTACCACAACTTCACCAACTCTATATAACTTGGAATCAGTTTGATTACTCTTCCACAGTAATACCAACTTGATCGCTGCCAGTGGGAGATGGAAATCTTTACTTACGATTCTGTAATTGAATTTAAGTCTAGATTCAAATCCAGATGCTCCTCTGGGGATCCTAAATAGATATTTCTATTGTTCTAACTGTTATTACTTCCGAGGTTTTGCCTTTGTCATTATTACATTAGATTTCCAATCAAAATGATTAATAGATTTTTGCTAAATTGTGTACTGTGCAATAATTTACTTGTCGATCGATTAAGATCGAGTAAATATTATTGAATTCCACAATCACGACTCGTAGTAATCAGATATGAGACGCAGGGAAGGTGGTATTCATCATTGATCCTCGTAGAATATACATTTTGACAGAGCTCGAGGCGTCAAGCAAATTGCAATAACTTCGGAGATCCTCTTCAAAATCCAATTTTCTCAAGTAGTTTCCGAGTTATACTTAAACGAATACGGTGTTCGATACGAGGATATGACCTCCCTTGTGTTATTCTTATTCTTACATTAGTTGTGGGCACTGTTATGTTAATATTTATTTTCAATAGCCTTGTCCAATTTGAATTTTCTACCGTACATTTCCGCCTTTAACAAGTGATTCTTTCTATTTATCGATATAGAAATAAATATATTTTTAATTCTTTTTCGTTGTCCATTACTCTTTGTTAATTAAATAAAAGCTTTCAATCCTCAAGTTTCTTGCCCTACCAATTCGCAAGGGACAATGAATTCCTTATAGGTCACTATAAAGTATACGGACACCATTCTTCTAATAGGTAGTATGTTTGATAAAGACAGTAACTTACTATTGACGAATTGCAAGACTTTACACATGCCTCAGAATCATCTCAGAATGAATGATGTACCATCCAGAATCATCACTATGTTTTCCTAAACTGTCAAACAATATCAATAATTTGATAACCTCTCTTACTATCAGATGGTTGGGTGGGAGAATCTTATCCATGTGCAATTCAGAAACAGACATCATCACCAACCCATAACAGTCCAATGCTGTGTTATGGCTCTTTCATCACTTATGAGGAAGTATGAGCTATGATCGCCTGTCAGAATATTTAAGTTATTTCTAGCAATTACATTTCATCTGAAGTAATACATATTTGTCAATGCTTAAGCAACACAGAAAGGAAACCCAGAATTATTTCTGAAGTATTTGTAACAGCACTTTTGGTCTCACCTGTCACGTTTAGGAATCCTATAGGAATCTTATATAGGAATAGAATACACTGGTGAAACATAGATATTTCCAGGACTATTTATTAATCCATGTTTATCAGTTCTTTAGTACCAACAGTACAGACCTAGCCTTTGCCTAGTTTGAAACCGAATAACCATGTGTGAATTGTGTCCCACAATTTATATTATTGTTATTAAGGAAAACTAATGCCGATAAAAAGTAGAAGCGTTTTTATTAACTAAAATTTAGCATTGGAACTACGGATACTAAAACAATGCACTTGCTCATACGAAGGCTAAAACAATAAAGATGCTAAGTACAATTAAGTATTGGCGCAAATACGGCGGCAGACCACACAGGCAACGCCCGGCGCCCGAGGCTAGTCGTGAGCCGTAAGTCGCTCGCCCGCCTCGATAGAGACTTTCCACTGCTAATAGGGTTGCCACAAATCCGTTCTTAGTTTTACTATAATTTAAGATTTCCGTTTTCAAAATTTATTGGGTTAGTATGGAATTCGTACAGTACGGCCGTTTTAAGTTGGCTTCTCTGAACATAGGCTTCGCCTGCGCAGATCCCCCTCCTACCGCCATATGGTCGCTAAAAAATAACGAACTGTCAAGTTAAAACGGCCGTACTGTATCTAACAGCTAGAAACACTTTGTTTTTCCAAAATTTTCGGTCAACTTATTCAATTTTTCTTTTACACTATTAAAAAGATTGAAAGTGAAAAAAATACCAAATCGGTTCCGCCGTGCTCAAGTGATGCGCTTACCACCGAACAGCGTTATAGATATCCATTGTTTTATTAGATTACTTAGTTATCTGTTCTATTAAATGAGTGGCAGCCCTAAACGGGAACACAACGAACCAATCTCGCTATGAAGCTATAAAACCATTTTATTTGTTTCTAGACCCGTTTATGTTCCCCGATTCATAGGAATCTCTCGCGAGGTTTCAAAATAGTCATAAAATGCATTTGAAGTTCTGCGAAATAAAGCAACACAATTCGACTGTCTGCAGACGCCATTCCTCCTCTATTGAGTTCTGAAAGTTTATTTTAGTTTCAAAAGTTTTAAAATTTACGTGGTGTTTATTACAAGAATTAAAAATATCGTGAGAAAATCGCTATGACAAAAATTTATGTATTTTCGTTTTTACTAACCTGGGATAAATCATTCCTGATTCATCGGGCTTATATTTAGAGGAAGCCAGTATCCTGTATTGGGACATTAAAAGCCGTGACAAATAATACTGTACAAGTTTCAATACGTGGTTGTAAAAACGTGACCTAGTAGCATTATAATTTCGCAGGTACTATGTAATGAATCCGAATACCGTGAGCATGTTCGTGTAAAGTTGTACAAAAGTCGAAGATACGGTTCAGGTTATGATGATATGATATTGCTGGTAATTAACAAATCTAATGGTTTAATATTAAGTGACGAAAAAGTAAAAAAGTATGTGTCATCTTGACATTCATCTTGTAAAATTAACAATTACCTCTGTAATACCATCTGTATCCCACAAATTATTATTATCATAACGTTTTTCATGTGGCATCGTCACCAATATTAATATGTTCAAGAAATATCGATAAACTCGTATGGTTTTTACAGTACTACGTTCAACTCCGTTTGAGTCAACTTTGATCGATGTTTGATGGATTTATGGCATTGGAATTAGCTCGCGATTCTTCGCAGGGTGGGCTCTGTGTTTCATACTCTTTATTTTTTGTTATTGCATTACATACCGTCTCGCAGCTGTATTTTAAGCTGGCAGTGGCTTTGGAAGTGCAGTGAACATCCATGACCTATATTTGCCAAAGAGCTCAACATCGTTCAAGCTTGGAGGTGATTATCAACTTCAATCCGTATCCTCTTTTAATTTTCTTATCTTTCGTTCCCTTCTTGTACTTCTTTCAGGAAAGATTTTCATTTGCTATGCTTAAACAGGGTTCTTTTACCATTCATAACTATATAAATCCTCCAAAGGCGTGGTTTTGGGTGTCTACAGCCTTACTCACTCGTCAAATCCTTTCTGTGAGGACAATAATGTAACGTTCTTTTCTCATTTATCAGGCCATGCTAGAAAGTTCCAGGCACCATTTTTCCGCCACTTTACTCGATAAATTAGCTCCAATTACATGTGTTTAACCGTTGTAGGAATCGTGTCCGTTCATCGCTTACAAGGGCGTCCTACAGTAGTTTCAAAGAAACGAATCGCTCCCATTGGTATCCCGATTTGGCGAAACCGCTTCTGCTGCCGGTCTTGGTAACCGCTGATTTATTAAACGCTGTACTTGGAACCCGGGCCATGTGAATGTGAATGCACCGTTACAGGCAATAAACTATTTTCAAAATTACGCAATACGCAATATCGATTGAAATTGAAAATGTTTGAGACAGTCCTTTGATAAGTAATAATATCAGGTTAAGCAGATTTTATAAGAATAGTAAGTTTAGGGGCTTTGCTAATTAATAAGGGCATCTTTGGAGGTGTGGAACATGTTTTTTATGATTAAAAACTCTTGGAATGACTCAAATCGCAATTTATCAGTTGTAGTTTTAATTACAGAGAACAGTTTCTGAGAATTACGCATACCTACAATAATTTATAGTCAGAAATATTCGGGTTGTATGCCTTACCCATTTCACACATGTTACAAGTTTAGGTTTCGTTATCTACAGAATCAGTGACCCAGTAAGTTTTAAAAATTCAGCTTCTTTTGGATGCTTCGATATATCATTAGAGACCGTGTCTTGTCTCATAGCCATGTCTGCTAATTTGACAAAGTAGATACGAAAACAAATTGAAATGTTTCATAAAATTAATGAAGTCCAGCTCATGACTTAATTATTTAAACTGACGAAAGTGGGCGTACATAGGTAAAACAATACACCTTATAAACGAATCTACAAAATGGACTTAATAAACCAAAATGAGTACGAGGAAGAATCTACAACATCGCTATCAGACCGTAACGCAAATGGGTTAACAACCTTGATTTGTGTGCACGTTGACTGACTTTAGGTAGTTGTAAGCTGCTTACCATTAGCCCAATTAAAAATATTTCCAATAAGAAATTATTTATTATGTTTTTAGTCTATTTATATTACATGAACAGAAAAAACCTGACTGACAATATCAAAGCACAGCCAAAACTACTAAAGCTAGAGACTAGAAAATTCGATCGAATTCTTCTAGACGTTGGATAAGAAAGGATTTCCAAGTGGACGTCTTCTAATATAGCATAAAATAACAACATTATACAAGAAAGTTGATCAATTAAAAACTCCGTAGCGTTTTTAAAACACTTATTGTAACTCGATAGCTTTATGCAGCATCCTATTTTTGAACTTTTTAATTATTCCTCAATGTAAACGAACCCGGCGTGATTGGGTCAATCGGTGTCGATCAAACATTTTGTGCGGTTTATTTTAAGAGTTCCTGTACTGGATATTTGTTACACAAGGCGTCTCACTATACAATTTATGTTACCGATGCAATTTATTCAATGGAACAGTTGCAATTTACAGAATCAATATTTACCGATGCCAACATTGTAAAAGATAAGCCTAAACTAAGAAAGTTTAGGAGTAAATATCTAACATTACCTAAAAAATCGTAAATTTAACAAATGGTTACAACATTTCACAATTTGTTTCCAAATTCAAACACAAGCCAGACAGCCTGTTGAAGACGTTAAAAAGCCGAGGTGTTGAGTACACCGGTCCATTGTTTAAACCTGAGTCAAACAACGTCCGCAATCGGTGCTTCATTCAAAGCATCTAGTGTATTTAACATTTAAAGTTAAAAGCTACGTACAAACAGACGATAATGCTAATGCAGAGTATTTGCAGTGAGTCACGGACAAAGAAGCGTGAATTGAATTCGAACTCGCAAGTTGGTGCCATTTTCCGTGACGACCAAACTAGGGATGGGACTAATATTTTGAAATTATTTTCACAGGCATTGTAATTACTATGAAAAACCACATTCTTAAAACCACTACTGGAACTGATATATGAAAACTGCAAAGAAGTTCGCATTATTTGTAATTTCATAGAATTCATAATAGTCTAGGTAAAGGAGCGATGATTTTTCACATGATAGTAATGAAATGATCCATTCTCTAGACCAAACGACATGAGGTTGTTTACAAAGCCAGGATTGTACTATCCTGTCTTCCTATCCAGATTTAGCGTGAAGCTTATTGGCTTAACATCTGTCTACATTGCGCAAGCTGATAGCTTCCTTGTACAATTATGCGTACTATTCTTTTTGTATTAAAAAAAATCGAGTAGTTTTAGAGAAAAGGTGCAATTTTATTTAATTTTGATTTTAAATTTTCTATTCTGGTTTTTCAATAGAATTGATCTTTTAACTTGGGTTAGTTCCTGTTAGTTCAGATTCTAAATTCCTGGTTCAAAGTTTTTCTCAACTCAAACTACTCATAGCTTTCCTTTGCCTTAAGTTTGTACACAAAGAGTCAACGAATAATCGTAAATGTAGTGAACAAACAGCTTTACGGTTCGTTTATGTTGCGGTTATCTGCTCACGCTGGCGCATGCGCTTTACGTGTCTGGCTTTTAGCCACCTCAAAGAGCACCCATTTTTAATGGAGATTTCATGGCTTGGTCTTATAAACTTTATATTATTATGTTTATTGGTAAAGGTAATTTTATTTATATGACTGTGACGTTGCTGGTTGATATGTAACATGTAAGCTGGATTTTTTGCACCGGGTAATCAGAGCAGATGCCTTAACCATTTTAGCTTAAGGAAAACGTTATTAAGAGACTACCTTACTACTACGACCTAAACTTTTGGGAATGTTTGTGTAAATAGCCCATCTTGTAATTACTGTATTTTTTTTTCTAAAATAATTGAAAGTGGTGCAAATGTCTACAAAAGTTTAAAAAAGGTATTGAAAAGTAAAACGTTTTCCTGTAGATACAATAGTTAAGGTATTGCTCTTACTGCCCTGCTGCTCAAGAGCTCACTGGAGTGGAGTGATAATTTAGTTTCCCGGGGTATCTGGTAGTTACCAGATTCAAGCATTTAACAGATAGTTGTACTATTGGGATCAGAATATCTGCTTAGGCTAAATTGACAAAGTTCCATAGAATGTGTCCTTTATGTGACCGCACAATATTCCAACCGTTGCCCATGAAGAAGTTATTAAACTTCCCATCTGTCCCAAGATATTCAATCTTGTCATCCAAAACATCCCGCCCACTTAGCTTTACGTCGGATTCCCGATTAAACTTGGGACAGCAATGATTTATGCATGTACTTCCCAACTTTATTGGTCCTACGAAACTCGATGCGTTCCCTTGGTGCCTCTATTTCCTGTATTATTGTGTAACCTACATTTTCTGCTTTGTGAATAATAAATGTTTTGTTTCCATAAGTCATGGTTATGATTTGTTTATTAACTTTATTCGCGTATGCATTGATATTGTTTTCTTTAATCTTTTCACTGCTCAGCAATTCTATCCACAAAAATGTATTATTAAGTCACCTAATCTTGCTTATAATCTGCCCAAACTGACACAATGTGCAAGGTGTGATTGTGTAATGTAAACTTTACCATGGAGTTGTAGCCTACGATGGAGTCAGCTATTAATTTGACGTGTAGACTTCCTAGAGAGCGGAGGTGATTGACCCGGCGCAGGCGCACCTCGTGGGATGCTGGCACGTGAGGCTAGCCGCAGCGTACCATAGTTCCCGGACGGACATTGAGAAACGAAGCAACGCCATGCTCCGATAGCAATCTATTCATTCAATCTATCAAAAAAAAAAAATTAGTCTGTACGAGTAGAAGTCTGTCTGTCTGTATAAGTAATATAAATTCTTATTTTAAAAAAGCTGTAGATGTATAATAAGATAAATAAATCATCCTTTTCAATCTTGTAACATATTAGATTGTACAGTCATCTCCCAAAATAAGTTGTGAACGCTTTTCACCCTTTTCACAGGATCAATTGGGGGACTTGAAGACTCACAATCACATGTCATGGAAAATATCGCAGTCAAGGCAACGTCAAAGTAGAGTCGACTTGACAATACTCCTTTTAATATCGTCGTCTGTTTACAATATACTTGTCTTAATGAGTATTTACTTGATCTTACGATGAACAAAGTTTTCTTCAAAGTTTACCGCTATGCTTAGAACAATAGACTTGTTGGCACAATGCCAAGTGTTGAATGAACTTGGAAGGTGTTTCTTAGAAAATTGATCTTGCTTAACATACACCTCATCTCCTAAAACAACTTCATGCCGCCTTTGCCTTACTTCTAACTTCGTGCGTTCGATATTCAATTCAAAGAGCCTTTTGTCACTCAATAACAAGTTGGTTCTATCTATCTTTGTTAAGGTGCCATCACATTCATCGTGATCTACAATGCGTAAGTTCCCATGCGTGACATCGTATAACATAATCAAATAACTGTAAATTCGTATGTAAATACAATGTTGTGACACAAACAATTCCTGCAGAGAATTCTGTGATATGGAAGATACTCTTTTACTATTCAATCTCAGCTTTATTGCATTCCATGGAGTTACATAGGTGTTAATTGGTAGAGATGTAGAATTTATTTAAAAAAAAATGAAATTGTCTTTTTCATTATAATGAATCTTCAAAATATTAGATGATATCATAGTAAGATTTTTAATACAGCATTTCTTTCAATTTCGTCAGGCATATTATATTGTAGTTAATTTATTCTCTGTCTGAGTATCTGTGGTAATTTGTTGTATGTTTTGATAGACATTACAATATATAGATTCGTTCAATCCATGTTCAAGAGAATTAGCATATATATGCCATTGGACTCGATTCTGAATCGATTCTGAAAACCACCTAAAATTCCTAATTTTAAGTTAGCCTATCCTTCTTTATAGAATACGGAAGAAAAAGGACAGAAACAAACCATAGATTATAGAGTAATGTCAAACATGTGAAAACCGACTAATTTGATGTCTTATCTGTCACTTTTATCCATGACCACATTACATCGTTGCTAAAAACGTGTATTTGAATGCGTCCATAAGGTTCAATTTTGTTATTTTGACATTTGTGACGTTGTAAATAAATATGGCGCTTATTTCTGTCCCTTTCTTTCCAAAGCGATGGAAAAGAATAGAGCTAACTTAAAATTAGGAATTTTAGGTGGTTTGCAGAATCGAGTCCATTGTGTTTGTTTGTTGATAAAAAGTGAGTCCTCTATACCAGTACCTACAACTTTTAACTCTCGAGAAGTAAATTGACTCAGCGATAAGTTTCGTGTAGTTGCCTTTAGCAATTCGATATAGTAACATAGTGGTGCTGACTAAACTTATTTTAGTTTACTCCTGTCATTTTCTTTCTCCTAGAAAAGAAAAGAGACGAGAGATATTTAGTCCTGTCAAATTAAAATTAGTCCTGACAACTAAGGCATTTCATAACGTGTTTAGTGCATAAGTAAAGAAGTCACGACTAAAATACAACCTCTGACAGGACTAAATTCGGTAGGTTATTTTCTATCCCTTGTCTTTTTTTGAGGTAAGACAAAGACAGGACTAAACCAAAATAGGTTTAGTCGGTGTCAAGCAGAATCGCCCCCAGTTTTGAATTAGGACGGTAGTGTGGGCGTCTCGATTAAGCGACTTACGGCTTTGATGAGCCGAGCGTAGGCCGTTAAGAAACCACTCACGAAGCACATTAGGTATGCATCATTGCTTTTTTTTAACCGACTTCAAAAAGGGAGGAGGTTATCAATTCGACTGTAAGTACATGATTTTTTTTATGTTTGTTGCCTCAGAACTTTCGACTGGGTGAACCGATTTGGATGATTCTTTTTTATTTGAAAGCTGGTGCTTCCAGATTGGTCCCATTTAAATTTAGTCCATTTCTGAAAATGGCATCCATGAGAAAAGCCTTTAAGTCTTAAATTTCAAATAAGTGTGCCTTATAATAATCACGCCAACCGATTTCGATGATTCTTTTTTTAACCGACTTCAAAAAGGGAAGAGGTTCTCAATTCGACTCTATTTTTGGTATTATTCGTTGAAGTCGGTTTTTTTACTCTTTAGAGTTCTATGTAATTAATTTAAAAGAATATGAGTTCGGATGAAACTGATCTCAATACGAGTTCCCTTTCTTTCATTTAACAAAATTTACGTCACTTCAGTTTTGATAAAATCTTATTATACGTAATTTATAAACGGTTTTTTAACATATCTTTAACATTATTGTCTAAAAAGAGACAGCTTCCTATGTTTATTGCGTTTTACATGATCTAGTAAATTTAGAGAGCGTTGCAAAATTTCTCACGCACAATCAAATTGAATTCCTCGCAACGATAAAAGTAAAACGATGTAATACACAATACAATTATAGGTGTAGTTGTATGAATCGTTTAAATATAATAAAATATAATCATTATTGTCTTTTGTATCATTGTGTCACTAACTTCATATTTCTATTGGTGTACAATAATTTGTTGTTACTTTCTTACTTACTTACTTACTTATTCGTCACAATAATATTTGTACGACTTTTTGCTTTACCATGGTACCAAAAATTAATCTTGCGAAAGGAACTGCGGAGAACGGTTCCATGACTCGTGAATAAAGTGAGGAAGTGCATAAGTAAATTCCATTTCACGGGCACTGGGCACCCGTTGCAAATACTCTGGTCCGTGACAGACCCGAAACAGCCATTTCAGGCTATTGATGCAAATAGCGGGTGCCTGATAGTCTGTAATAAATTCCGACACTACAATAGAACAAACAATAAGATCACGCTGATTTGATGCGATTCTTCGAGGACGTGTGGCCAGCCGATCTCGGATTTGTACCATTGACACCGACGCTTCGCTAGAGCGTTTAAGATTTTTTACTATCTCTCAAGCCAAAAAAATAAAACACAATTGATTTTTAATTGTTACGGGTGCCGATTGGAACCGAGCGGTGCTCGACGAACTAAAACCATAGACGCGCCGTCCGAGCGGCGGCATGCGGCATTGCCCGCGCGGATCCACTTTATTCCCGTTCCCGTATGAATTCCCAAAAATCCCTTCATATCCGTTGCCTACAACTATAACACACCTACGTACCGTATTTTAAGTTTCCAAATGTTACCGTTCCGGAGCAGTACGTATTTCTCTTTGTAACGAGTTTTAATATTTTCCCGTGCGATTGAGATATTTTCCTGTTTTAAAAAATACCCCTCATGTTGACCCAGCTACTCAGTATCTTCATACCAAATTTCATCAAATTCCGTCCCGTAGTTTTTGCGTGATGTGTGCACAGACAGACAAAAAAAATTGAAATTGGTGTTTTGATATCTACAACTATCACCACTACCCCAAAACTTCTCAAAAAATATTGCATGTACAGACACGGTTCGTTACAGTTTTATTAGAAAACCACGTCATTGTAGAAAAAGCAGTAATGCGCCTTCCAGTATTAGTTCTTGTCTAAGTCAAGACTAGACCTTTGGCCCGCAACATTTTATCTCAATATATAATTGGCAACAGAAGCAGTCGGTTGGTTTATAGGATTATTGTTGCCGTTTAACTGGCAGCCGATAGGATCGGCTCGTTAGCGGTCGAGTTATAAATTTTAAAGCACCACAATACTGGGCGTGGCCAATAGTACTTGATGTTTTATTCTTGCTATTTTGCACCTGCGCTACAGTTTGAGCACTCAAGCAATTATCTGGACGATGTTCAACTTTTTTTCCAAATAAGGGACTGTTATTAACTTCGTATTATATTGGTATTTCTCTATGTTTCCATAATAATAAATTAAAGTCTAGATTATAAATTAAAGTGTGTTCAATATTGTTAAAAGTTTAATTAAATCATAAGTGCCCCATCCTTTCATCAAAATCTTTAGTCTCAACTATACATAAATTCTATATTCATAAAATAGACCATTTTATTTATTTAAACAACGTTCTTGTATGTATATTTCCTTCTGAAATAAAAATAATAAAGAAGCATTTAAAGAAAAAGTTCTTTAAAACCAAAGCCCTTAGGTCCTCAATTAAAATTAATATATCCGCAAGGTGTACTTCCAAATGGATTAATTACGGCCTGGCGTGATAAACAAATTGCGAAACGTCATAAAACGTACTCCTCTATGAAAAGCTCGTAATTAGAATCAGGCCTCAAATTATTGCGCTTCGAGCCATATCGGAGTAATTAAGCGAATTTCTGTTATGGTTTAATGTTTTAAATTCGATAAAGCTTAAACAATAAGGTCGGAATTCGTCCGTTTTTATTTCAGTTTAATCTGCTTAGCGAGTACAAACAACAAATAATAATGCTTCCGCAGCTTTTGACATATTCATATTTACCGTGTGTGTGATATGATAATCCTAATTAATATTAGAAATGCAAATGTGAGTTTGTTTGTTACGCTTTCATGTCTAAACTACTAAACAGATTTTAAAAATTATTTCATTATCAGCGAGTAACATAGACTATATTTTATCCTCTTTTCACTAGCGTAGTTCCCGTTGCCGTGGGTATACGGGAAACTATAAAATAAAATATAAAAAATTAAATATAGCCTACGTGTTATTCTGATATATCACCATTATCACTGCAAAGTTTAATAAAATCCGTTCAGCAGTTTTTGTGTGAAAGAGCAACAAACATACTCACAACCTTTCTCATTTATAATATAGTCTAGAAGTGTAGATATAGATAGACTTCTTACTTGAACGAGCTATCTTGATTAGTTTAGGAAATGTTTTAGTGACGTCCTTCAAAAATCTGGTGTCAAGAGTGAAGCAAAGAATAAAAGAGCGTGCATGAAAAGGCTTATGGATGTGAAGGAAGCGAGGGAAGTGTGCAAAGATCGAGCAAAGTGGCGATCCATCGTCTCTGCCTACCCCTGTGGAAGAAGGCGTGAGCTGTATGAAATATTAGGAAAGGAAATATCGTCATTTACGTACCTAAGTGACCACTTATTTTCACTCGTCTATGAAATTTAGTACGATGCTAAAATCGTGACGCGAGTCGCAACTACTTGCGATTTAGTGTGAAAGAGAGTGGACCGACAGCTTACCGTATTTGAGTTTAACTCCATTGACACGTGATTTAGATCATATAAATTAGCCTAGCTGTTCCGCGCGGTTTCTGCCGCGTAGTTCCCGTTCACGACGGATACGGGAATAAAATATAGTCTACTAGCGACCCCCCCCCCCCCTCCCCGGCTTCGCACGGGTGCAATGCTAACACTAAAACCTTCCTCTTGAATCATTCTATCCATTAAAAAAACCGCATCAAAATCCGTTGCGTAGTTTTAAAGATTTAAGCATACAAAGGGACATAGGGATAGAGAAAGCGACTTTGTTTTATACTATGTAGTGATGTTACTCTGAGATATTGTAGCTTACCATTGGTGACAGAATTTTTAAATCGGTGTAGTAGTTTTTGAGTTATTCGTTACAAACCAAAGAGATTAAAATATTATAGGACATAGAGGGGGCAATGGGAATATTTTCATACAAAACTTTGAAGCTGTGCTTTGAAGCTCAAGCGTCATGTCAGTTAGTATGAACGCGAGCTGTCATTCGGTCGAAATTGTACTAGACTTATTCCACTTGGAATAACTTTTGACTTCAAATTTTCCTCGCTTTGTCCCCTCTATGCCCTAATATATTTTAATCTCTTTGTTACAAACATACAAAAATTAAAATCTTTTCTTACCTCTTTAAAATATTAGTGTAGATCACGCCTACGACTAACGTCCTGTCCCCGAGGTGGTTGGCAAAGGAATTTATAAAAACGGTTATGCCAGAGTATTTTTCGGACCTCAAATCGTGACAAGTGGTACTTAGCTAAAGCGAGGTCACCAGGAGGACCTCACGATGAGCAGTGATAGCCCGGACGGTTAAAGAGCCTGCCGAAAATCAGTGAGGCTCGGGTTCGAATCCTGGCATGTACCAATGAGTTTTTCAAAAACTTACGTACATATTTATCACTAGCTCGATGGTGAAGGAAAACATCGTGAGGAAACCCGCAGGTCTCAGAATTAATTCTGAGACATGTGTAAACAGACCCGGTCCGGCGATGGGCTCACCACCTATCACGTTTAGGGGTCCAATATATCTCGTGAAATGTGGGTATATCCAGTAATGGAATACCTCTGCCTACCCCCTCGGGGATAAAAAAGGCGTGAGATTATTATATATATATTTATGTATGATAAAAATGATAGGTATGTAAGTTTTCAAAAACTCATTGGTAATTACATGTCCTCCTCTGGAATCGAACCCAGAGCGGGTTGTTGGGCATGAGAGACGGGCTCACTTTGAAATTACCTAAATAGTTACTTACAACACAATATCACAAGCAGTCTTGATAGCCCGTACATAATTCTTTTATACAACGCGTAACAAAAAAAGCGCAATTCCTCATTCACCCCAATTAGTATATTAATAACTAGCTGATGCCCGCGACTTCGTCCGCGTGGAATTTGTTATTCCTTTGCGTTTAGAAAATATGTCAAGAAGGATAATCTACACTATCTATCTATCTACAATAAAAAATATTTGTATTTTTGTATGTTAATAACGAATAAACTTAAATACTACTGGACCGATTTCAAAAATTCTTTCACCATTAGAATGATACATTATCCCTGAGTAACATATGCTTTATTTATGACGAAAAAGAATTAGGGATCCTTATCTGGGGGCACGGTAGTGCCCCCGCCAAGTCGAGCAAAAAGCGACATTAAAACTTGACTGTACATGCCGGAATTGGAACCCGAGATTCAGGAATGAGAAGCGGGCTTATATTTTTGTTATTAAAAACACCCATAGGTATATTACCTACAACGCGTCACAGAATAAGAGCAAATCCTCATACACCCCAATTAGTATACTAATAAAAAAGATTGGTAATGCATTCGTACTTAAGTTTTGTCTAACCAATTTTTTCTTAATTAAAGAGCGATAACAGTAAGGTTTCCATAGTTAGCCCTAAATTCAGTTATGCTAATAATTTTTTTGGAAAAACTTTACACATATTAAAATTAGCTGAAATAAATTAAGTAGTCAATACTGAACAAACTAATTTCAGGAATTGCGCTTATTCTCTTACGTGTTGTAAAGCCTAGAACACTCTCTGGTTTATAATTTTTGAATTAGTTCTTGATACTAAAGGCTATGCATATGCTCATACTAAGAAACAAATTTCCTCAAGGAACCCATAGTGAATTCTCAAAAAAAAAGTGGACTTTGTATGGACACTTTTGAAGAATATTTGTGCCAAGTTTCAAGTTGATAGATGCAAAAAAAAAACACACTTCTCCATATTAACGGCTCAACCCCCCCTACTTGCAGTCCGTTAGAAGGTGATTCGCGAAAAATCCAAAAACACGTATCTCATCATTTATTTCTAAGAGTGTCTGTGTCAAGTTTCAACTTGATAGACGTAAAAAACAACACGACTCCATACAAACTCCATCCCCCTGTTTCAACTCCTTAGAGGGGGTTGTTTGGAAAATCCAGAAATACGTATATTGTTGTTTGTTATGAGAAGTATTCCTACAAAGTTTCGAATTGATACACCCAAAAATGAAGGTTTTCCATACATACCAAACTCAACCCCTACTTTCACACCTTTAGGGGACGATTTTAGAAAAATCCAAAAACACATATCTCATCATTTATTTCTAAGAATGTTTTTGAGCCAAGTTTCAAAACAACACGTCTCCTTACAAACTCCATCCCCCTGTTTCAACCCCTTAAAAGAGGTTTTTTGATAAATCCAGAAACACTCATATCTCATCATTTATTTCTAAGAGTATTTGTGTCAAGTTTCAACGTAAAAAACAACACGTCTCCGTACAAACTCCATCCCCCTGTTTCAACCCCTTAGAGGGGGTTGTTTGGAAAATCCAGAAATACGTATATTGTTGTTTGTTATGAGAAGTATTCCTACAAAGTTTCGAATTGATACACCCAAAAATGTAGGTTTTCCATACATACCAAACTCAACCCTACTTTCACACCTTTAGGGGACGATTTTAGAAAAATCCAGAAACACGTATCTCATCATTTATTTCTAAGAGTATCTGTGTCAAGTTTCAACTTGATAGAAGTAAAAAACAACACGTCTCCATACAAACTCCATCCCCCTGTTTCAACCCCTTAGAGGGGGTTGTTGGGAAAATCCAGAAATACGTATATTGTTGTTTGTTATGAGAAGTATTCCTACAAAGTTTCGAATTGATACACCCAAAAATGAAGGTTTTCCATACAAACGTTCAACCCCTTTTTCACCCCCTTAAGGGTTGAATTTCTAAAAATCCTTTCTTATTCCTACTTTACGTCTTAAAAACAATATCCGTGAAAAAAATCAGCTTTCTTGGTCTAAGGGTTTAGGCTGGGCGTTGATGAGTCAGTGAGTCAGGACTTCTCTCTTTATATACATATAGATATAAAAAAATATGATGCAATCGAACTTTAGTTGTGTCAAACCAATTTTCTTAAATATCAATTAATAATAGCAAGATTTCCATAGAAAGCACTAAATTCAGTTTTTTTTTTAATTTAACACATGTTAAAAATAGCTGAAATCGAATAAGTAGTCGATACTGAACAAACTGATTTCAGGAATTGCGCTTATTCTGTTACATGTTGTAGATGTAACTATTTTCTAAACTTTTCAGTAGTTCCAGAGATTAACCCCGACATAGAAACATACGATTTTAACCCTTACTTACTTAAAATAGATTCTCTCAATTTTTTACCTATTTCAGTAGGGATAGCAAGGGAGAATAAAATAAACAAAACGTTTATTAGACTTTGTTTCTATATTAAATTATTTACATATTACCTTCTCTAAATATTTTTTTATATCTTTTTATTTTTAATTATTTAAGTAAATCTTTTTATCTAATGAATGATGAATTCTTCATCTCCATGCTTGTTTCAATCAGCAACGAACCAACGGATCAACGTGATTTAATGCATACAGATAGTTGGAGAACCAGGGAGTGAAGTAGGCTACTTTTTACACGAAAACACGGACAAAGCAGCGGGCAAAAAGCTAGTGAATAATAATTATATGCGGGGTGGGGCCTCCCTCTAACGACTCGAGCACAACATTAGCAAAACACAAATTACCGAGAAATGCGTAAACAGGTATTATAAGGGATCGCCGAGTTTTGCCTAAATTAGGGAAAGTGACGCTTTTTTCTCTTTTGTTGCTTTTTATTCAGTTACTCGGCTTACGGCGGCCATTTTTTTTATTAATGTGACATTAGAAATAATAAAATTGCAAGATTTTCAAATAAGTAGGTATGTTCCGTTTCTTTACTCATGTGGTACCAATGCGTTTGTCAAAAACTAACATGCGTGTATCGTTAGTTCGCCGGTGAAAGAAAACTCCATGAGAAAACCCGCTGGCCCTAAAATTGATTCTGAGGTATTGGTAGCGGCATTTCTCACGCGTAAATACAATAGCTTACCTTCAAAAATGCAATACCTCTGCCAACCACGTCGGGGATAGCCGTATATTCTTACAGACAACCCACTTACCCCAGACCCCACACGTTCGCAGTCTGTACACAGTAAAATCAATTTTATCCGCTCGTGGATACCGCAGCGAATCAAGTTACATGCGGTCACTGACATCCTGTATTGCATAAATCCAACAATGCCCTTACCTGTTTAAAGTAATGCGAATGCAATTCATACATTTTAATGTGAAGCTAATGCATAATTGTGACGCTGCGAATTTACTACTTATTATGATTCAAAAAGTAGCTACTCTTATATGCTGGCAAGGGCAAGTCAGTAGGTCACATATTAAAAGTACAGACAGGACAGCCTCTAATTCGATTAAAATAATAATTAATACAGATTAAAAGGACAGCACATAGTCATATTATGCGTGTCGGTCGCTTTATGTGTATGTCTTTTTATCAAGTATTTCTTTAAGAAAAAATAAATAAATAAAAATAAATAATCTCACGCCTTTATAGCCTGCGCAGACGACATACTTTTGTTTCCGTATTTTTTTGTCCGCCAAAATAGAACGCTTACAACTGTATCGAGTAACGCACACGAGGGATTAAAAGTATGGCGTACAAAAAGTCGCCCGAATAATCGCGGAAACCGAGAGCGCGACAGGACAAAAAGAGACGGACATATTTTTTTACGATTCGGGGGACTTTGTCCTCCGGGGACAAAGTCCGTCGTCTGCGCAGGGGACGCAGAGTTATTAAATTTCTGGATATACCCACTTTTCACGAGATGTTCTTTGGACCCCTAAACGTCTAGTGGTGAGCCCATCGCCGGACGGGGTCTTTTTTACACATGTCTCATCTCAGAATTTTATTTTTTTTTTCTTATAAGAAAAAGAGGGCAAATGAGCAGACGGGTCACCTGATGGTAATTGACTACCGTCGCCCATGGACACCTGCAACTCAAGAGTCACAACTGCGTTGCCGGCCTTAGGAGGTGGGAATAGTGGAAGGGGGAGGGGAGGGGGGGGGGGTTAGGGCCTCCGGTTACCTCACTCACTCAACGAAACACAATGCATTGCTTTACGCTGGTTTTCTGTGAGGCCGTACCGTGGTATCACTCCGGTCGAGCCGGCCCAAGCGTGCCGAAGCATGGCTCTCCCGCTAAAATTCTATCAATGAAATTAGAAAAATATCAGTGGTCGACATAGATAGACCTACCCTACCTATGAAATAAATAAAAAGGAGGTAGGGAGTACCACACCAAAGTAATCGCGTTATAAAGTAATCGCGTTAGGAGGACCGGTTATTTACATATTTTCAGAAGAGTCGAAAAGAAATTTCCGACCCAAAATATCAAAACTTCACACCAATATAGAGCCGTGCTGTTGTAAATAAAATTTTTAACTCTTTTTGGTAATATACAAAGAACATAAATTAAGGTATTTGCTTGAGGTAATTTTACAAATTTTACGCATTTTGAGTTCCAGAGTCCAGATCGCTCAGTTCAGCTTCATTGAAAATGTGTGCCAGTTTCAGCTTGACTTCAGCTTGAGTTCTTGGTGTCAGCTTTTTAAAGCTTTCTGCGTAACTGTCAAATAACAAATCGATTGCGTCGGCTTTTTTCTTATTTTTGAAATAGTTCAGCACCTTATCCATTTCATCTTCAGGGGTTTTGACCTTTTTGGATGCAGAAGGTACTGTAGAAGGTGGTTGTAGAGTAACAGCTGTGTGTGTAGGTAGTGTCCCAGGAAATTGTGTATTTGATGATTCAGAAAACGGCGTGGATTGTCTCTCAGGAAATGGCAACGACGGCATCTCAGATGGTACAGGCATATCAAAGGTTGCATCCATCACATCTTCACTGGATTGTGAACTGTTAGAATTTTCAGTCGGTTTCACAATATTGGAAGTTGGTCGGCATCGTAAGATGGGATCTATGAACGAGAAATAGGGAGCCCAAGGCCAATTTACGTATTTTCTTTTCAGACTCGTCGTACTCGTACTCTTTATTTGCTTTCTGTGTTTTGTGTAACAGTCTTTAAGGTTTTTCCACTTATTCTTTGTCTCATCAGCTGTAACAAAAAAATAATTAACATATATTTGACAGGACATTATTGATATTCTTAAATCATTTTCATTTGATGAAAATACTTATAATTTTCACATGATTTCGCCTGTGAAATTTCAGACGAAATGTTTTATAATTACGATGAAAAATGACACTAACTACTGAAAGTGAAATTTGGAATATGAAAAGTGAAATGAAATTCACATGCTTTGCAATTTCAGTTAAGGGAGAGTAGCAGGTGTGCATATGATTTTCATATGATTTTTCGCATAGGTAATACACATTTTTTATTTAATTATTTATTTTCATCAAACTTATTATACTGTCTTACAGGTTTTTCACCCAATGCGACAGTGTAGGTAATCTATTTTTCTATATCAATATTTAAACTCTACAGCAAACAATATTTAATGTAACTTTGGAGAATTCGCTCAAAGAACAAGAGAACAGATCGATTTTTTCGGCAACCGAATTTAGTGTGTGCATGGCACGAGTCAGGGGCGTTTTGCCGAGCATGTTGAACATAAAATGATCCATCTTTAGCAGTCACAGTCAAAGATAACGAACATTCCATTAAAGCATGTGCCGTGCACAGCGTGTTGTGGAAACGTGTTCGGACAACTGACACAGAAACAAGTTTTAAAGGCCTTATACAATGTAATATTGAAACGTCAATAGGAATTATCAAAGCCACGTGCAGCTTACATTATTTCATCAAAACAAAGCATTTCATCTCTTTACCTACTATGTTGCCGATTCTCAGACACTTAAGGTCAATGCACTTTGATAAAAGTAGAAAAAAAAATTGCTTCGAGAAAAAGATGGTACAGCCGTGCCGCTTTTTGCTCGACTTGGCGGCGGCACTGCCGTGCCCCCCGATACAATTTGAAACGACTGTTTCCTACTTTAATCGAACTGACAGTAAAATAAAAACAAAAAAATATGAATAAAATAAAACATTCCAAATTTAAAAACAAAAGTAACTGACCAGCACTTCAGCGATAGTACAAATCGGAGATTGTCCAAATCGACCAGTAAAGTAACGAAAAAAATTTAATTAGTAAAAGGTAAAAATACTTACTACTCTGATGCAGCTCCTTTGATATCTTTTCCCAGAGATCATCTTTCTTCAATGTGTTCTTGTAATCCCTGTCTTTTCTATTATAAAGACATGGATGTGGTTTAATTAATTCAATAAGTTTTTCAGTCGGGTTCATGGTTCTAATAGAAAAAATGCACTTGATTTGCACTAAGGTTACAATGAAATACAACGCGGGACGCTCCCAGATCGGACCGCGACCGCTTCGCTGTATGGCACAGCTTGTACTGAATAGTATGGAATAAAGCCGAAAAGCGGCGCGGTCTCTCTCTCTCTCCTGCATACAAACTCGTACATTACAAAAAACCGGCGACCGCTTTCCCGCCTCACCCGCCTCTGTGGGTATTGACCTGACTGCCTTATAGCTACTTGGCTGCGTCCATCTATATGTATAAGTAGAATTATTCCTCCAGCTAACGTAATTTAATCATACAGATGGTTCTTAGTTGAAATATCTAATGGTCAGATTAGAGTGTCTTGTTACCTGTAAGAATTGACAACTGGTACCGAGATCAGATACCAAACGGTATGCTTTTGGAAACCAAATTAGAATTTAGGTAGGTATAAATCGACTAGAATTAATTACATTTTGTACTAGTATAAAGCCTTAGTACAGCAGAAAAAATCTGTGTTCAACCGAAAAGGAGAGTAAATAGATTCCCGTTAAGTAATATCCACCTTCGTTGAGATTGTTGTGGCAGGATTAGCATGTTATAAATTAAAGTTCTTTGGGTACAGGAGAATTATGTGCTCTTGATACCTTTTTTCCGTTGCTGATAAGTTTTAATTAAGTTAGTATTCGGGGTATCCATCTCACGAATATGTAGATAGCTTCTGTTACTACAATAAAACTTGCGGTGTCCGACAAGGCTTGCCCACATCTCAGTCCACTAAGCAAGACTTCATGTTCTAGTCTGTGAGCTACCTCTGAGCAACCATTTTGTTTTTTCAAAGCCCTTTGTCTAGACTAACGTGACAGGTACTTGAACATATGATGCGGGCAGCACAATATCCTGCCTCTTGAAAGGTTAATGACGGATAATAAATCTACAGGATAAATCATAGTATAGCGCCTTCATGCAATAAATCTGACATTTACTAGAAGTTTCAATCGCTAATAAATCTAAGGACATTCGCACATTGTAATACATGTCAAAGCGACATGAGACAGAACAATATGTATTTTGTTCTGAGAGTGCTGAAGTCCTAGTGACGCGTGAAGCTCTGCCTTGCTACCTAGTATGTAATTAATCTTCAGAATATTGATTAAAAAAAAGTTCCGAGTTTTAAAGGTGGCTTTGTGAAAAGTAAATATTAGTCAACTAGAATGACAGAAGTATGGGATTGACATTAGCGCTCGTCTTGTCAAGCGCGTTGTAGCGCGACAATCAAACATACCTACATACATATTCATAGCTCTCGCCATTGTCTCACAGGGGTAGACAGACTAATTTGATCCGTGAACGTCCTTCTGGGGCGTCCTCCTTCTCTGCATCCTTCAACATTCGCACCATAAATCTTTTTTTTATTTATATATATATAAGAGAAGGGGGCTAACGAGCAGACGGGTCACCTGATGGTAAGTGACTATCGTCGCCCATGGACTCCTGCAACTCAAGAGTCACAACTGCGTTGCCGGCCTTTGAGGTGGGAGTAGGGGGAGAGGAGGGGAGAGGGGATGGTGTTGTGGTCTCCGGTTACCTCACTCACTCAACGAAATGCAGTGCATTACTTTACGCTGGTTTTCTGTGAGGCCGTGGTATCACTCCGGTCGAGCCGGCCCAAACGTGCCGAGGCATGGCTCTCCCACGTACAAAATCTCTTTCGTTACTCTTCTTTCATCCATACGTTTTACATGGCCATAGCAGCGTAACATACCCTTTCCTGTCCTTGTCACTACATCGTCTTTCGAAATCGAACATCATACAGAAATATGTTTCCAAGTAGTTATATCTGAGGTCAGTATAGCGGAATCATCGAAACAGTACGTCCAGTTACTTCAATCAACTGCCATTAGAGAAGGAGTTAATAGCTGGATTACTTTTTTCACCGACATTCTTGCCGTGAGACACCCCGCTGTATCTCCAAGAACCGGTCCTGGCTTCCTGCTATGATCCTTAAACGGCAGTACACATCATTTGATCCGTGTAATTTTCTCAACAGAAGTTTTTGCGGAACTTTGAATGGGTCCGCAAAAAATTGCT
Organism: Ethmia dodecea; assembly: GCA_963855545.1. Lineage (NCBI taxonomy): Eukaryota > Metazoa > Arthropoda > Insecta > Lepidoptera > Depressariidae > Ethmia > Ethmia dodecea. Next base: position 2,318,636 of record OY979444.1, read on the forward strand.
AATCGTTACTGCGTCTCACGATTGGTCAGTGAACTTGGACAGTACTGTAAACGCCAGTCAGTGCTGCACGGATTGATAGTCTATGAATCGATGGATTCATAGCTATATGACCTTGAAAAGTATAGTTATATCGATATTTATAATTTCGCAGTTTCATAAAAACAATACTTCCTCATGTGTGAGGAAAGACCCTTAGCTCAGCAGTGGGCTGTTACGGGTTGATGATGATAAAAACGATAAGCCTAAATTAAAAATTAGCCTGGAAAATAATTTTTAATAATCGAATCAGCCCCTCTAGCTAAGTGTCGAGTCGGCGCAAAAATTTAAGGCAATTTAGTGAACTTTATTCATTGATTGTTTGGCACCTCAAAATTGCTCAGGTATACTTACATTCCTTTAAGAACTTAGTTATTATTTTAAAGTTAATTAAAAAGGTTTATTATTTTTTGCTTCCCATTTTTTCGGAGGTTTAATTTTTTTGTATGGAAGAACAACGTTTACCGGGTCCGCCAGCATTATAGTATAGATATAGAAACAACAACGATAGGTACCTAACAATCGATTGCCGCCAGGCTGTCCCATAAAAGTGATAGTATCGATACTGTCTGTGTACCTAATAATTAAAAACTGCAGATATTTTCCCTGGCTTTGAACACGTACAGTACAAAATATCGATTCGTCAGATTATTGGTAGTTTGGCCATCGATATTTTTGATTCCGATCACTATTCAATTTGGTATGCTCTCTGATTCACGCCGTAGAAATCTGCGACTCGAAATTTGAACGTTATCGCTAGAAAAAAAACCCACGCCTTTTATCCATGTAGGCTGAGATATTTCATTTCTAGAAATACCCACTTTTCACGAGAATATTCGACCCCTAACCGTGATAGGTGGTAAGCCTATCGCCGGATCGGGACTGTTACACATGCCTCAGAATAATTCTGAGACATGCTGGTTTCCTCACGATGTTTTCCTTCACCGTCGAGCTAGTGATGAATATGTACTTAAGTTTTGAAAAACTCTTTTTTACATGCAAGGATTGGAACCCGAGCCTCACTGATAATCATCATGTGAAGCAGGCTCTTTAACCGTAAGGCTATCACTGCTTTTGATACCAATCACTATTCAATTTGATATGCTCTCTGATTCACGCAGTAGAAATCTATGACTCGACTTTTGAACACTACCGCTAGCTTCGTGTATTTTACGACTCGTTATTAAATCTTTGAGGCACATGCAATTTATAGCGACTTATCAGGCAACACTCTCGGTACTTGTTACATTAAAGCCAGATACCCAACTCATAATGAGTTTTGGCACAGATTCAAATTTTATGAAATATTGAGTGCTCATTTTGAAATATGCCGATTTTCTACTCAAATTTTCATCGCCTTGTAAGACCCATAAGCAAAGAGATTTAAATATTCTAAGCGCGACACCGGTTAAAGTAAACAAAATCAAAATCCATAACTTAGTACCTAAGGTACTCGTAGTAGTAGTCTAATATGATAAGCTCGAGTTCAAAATACCTGAACTGATGCTTGAAATCATTTTTTTTAAGAAAATATTCCCAATAACCGCTCTATTAATTAGTATAATTATTTAGATATTTTTGGCCATAAAGAATGAATTTTCGAAAATCCAGTCATATGCGATACTGCTATATGTCTCTCTTCAGCTATAACAAATTCAGAATCGGTAGTGACGCTAATCTCTTTGTTTTAGGATTTTATGTCAAAAATTGCATCCTTATATACAAAGTGTTACTGTGAGTTTTATTAATCGAGGATCTTCCAACGTAGTGCTGACGCAACGTCCTCTTAAAAAAAATGTTCATAAACGCAAGTTTTATAAATAATCTCTTTGCAAGGCAAAAGATAGTAGTTGATAAAATATGGATTTCTGCTTGAATAATCGTCGCCATGCCATGCAGCTCTGGTATTCATCCAGTATTCAGCAGGGCGTCAGCTGGGGCTGTGATTTATTTTACGGACGCACTCGAATCGCTGCTCCCCGAACACTGAGCTATATTGTCTGTGGAGAGGCTTTGACAAACCGTTTTTGTGCTGTATCCCATAATAGGCTACTTGACTGAGATTTAGACGTCTCTGGTTATATAATTTTGTTTAAATTTAGTTTTTTGTAAGTATTAAAATAAGCCGATAAAAAGTTCTTTGAACAATATGTCGTAACTTTGACGTCACAAGGAATTAAATACACACCAAGGAAAGGCAATCAATGACACAGCAACTTTCCTGCAAAGTGTCAGACATTCCAGACCTTTTTCGATCATTTGAGAAAAGAAAATTTTTCGTAAATTTTAATCAGATTAAGGTAGATTGGTTATAAAAGTTATAAATCAGACAATCTACACGAAAGATATTAAGTTTTTCAATATATTCCACGGAACGAATCCTAATGGTTGTGTAATTGTAATCCGATCACGAAATCTAATAAAACAAGCTCTGTTACTCTGACTTGGCTAGGAATTTCTATAGTACCTATTGCTCACACCACAGAATTTATAATACATAGTTCTCTCACACATAATATCAATGTGGTTAATATTATTGGCATGACGAAATGTTAAAAAAAAACGTGGTTCATTCAACAATATAGATAGTTGTGAAGGTACTAAAAATGTATTAAATATTTGCAAAGAAACAATTAAGTTATATTGTCTCTAACTATTTAAAAAAAAAATGTCCAGACGTCAGAATGGCTGACCACTTTCTTTTCTTGTTTTTTCACTGTTCGTTGAGGTACTAATCATTTTTAAATATGCGGTAACAAATAGTATCAAAAAGTTATTGAAACTTGATAGTCTCCAAACATAAAATATCGCACTTGGTCCAGCGGACCTGGCGCTTACAATAAAGTGTCTAGTTTCAACAATAACCTTTCCAGTTCCAGTAAAGAATAAAATAACACAGATCAGTGTGCTTGGAGCACTCGTAGGAGTAGTACACTGAACCCGAGACGGAGATTGGACCTAATTGAACATTTTACAGCTTTTTCGTGTAAAGAAAAGTTGGTAATATTAAATTTATTAATTTTTAGGGTTCCGTACCTCAAAAGGAAAAAACGGAACCCTTATAGGATCACTTTGTTGTCCGTCCGTCCGTCCGTCTGTCAAGACCCTTTTTCTCAGGAACGCGTGGAGGTATGAAGCTGAAATTTATATCAATTACTCAGGTCTACTGTCCCTTGAAGCTGTGAAAAAATCAAACTTCTAAGCCAACGCAATCAAAAGATACAGCCGTTTATGCCGCAAATTTTCGACACTTGCAAGGGAATCAAAACCTACAGGGTGCTTCCCGTGAACTCAGAATCTTGAAATTTGGTACGAAGCAACGTCTTATAGCATAGATAAAGGAAAAATTACGAAAACCATAAATTTGCAAGGTTGTACGGAACCCTCGGTGCGCGAGTCCGACTCGCACTTGGCCGGTTTTTCTCCCCAAAACTCCCGGGAATTCTTCATTCGAATTTTAGGCGAACAATAGGAATCAAGGAAAACCCGAAATTTTCCAATATTTATCAAATTATTTGGACACCGATTTAATTCTCCATGCGCCATTTTGTTTTACGCCTTATTCGGAGTTCGAAACGGTTAAATAACTAATTGATTAGCGTTCGTAAATTTAGCACTTGCTAATTGGATCGTTTGCCGCTTGACTGACGCTTCCATTGAAGCGATGGGAGACGTGGATTAAATAAATATGACACAAGGCTGGAGGTAACATTATAGTTGTAATTCATTCCGACGTGCGATGGAAAATACAAGTGACACGCGATCGTGTTTCATAATCCAGAGTATTACATTACGGTATGGCGAAGTGACTGACATTTTTGCAAAGCCAAATCAAGTTAGGTTCTATTTTTGAAGTTGATAAGGTTTATGTTTTGGTTTTCAACAAACTTAAAAAAAAGAGGAGGTTATCAATTCGACTGTATATATTTTTTTATGTTTGTTTCCTCAGAACTTTCGACTGGGTGAACAGATTTTGATGATTCTTTTTTTATTTGAAAGCTGGTGCTTTCCGCGTGGTCCCATTTTTGGTAAAGAAACTATATAATTTGAAGTCGTTTTTTTTACTCTTTAGAGTTCTATGTTATTTGGTTCTAACTAATTGCAAGCCAGTAAGAAATGTTACTATAATAATTATTGTTAACCGCAAAAGTTTGTGAGGACGAATGTATAAACGTTTGTTGCTAGTTCACGCAAAAACTACTGAACAGATTTTTAAGAAACTTCACAGTCATATAACTTATACATCATAATAAAATAACACAGGAAACTTTTCATCTCTAAACGCAGGCAAAGTTGCGTACAAAAGCTAGTACATCATAATTTTGCTAAAAAATTATTATGTCGAAACTCGAACCTTTTATTTTCTCTCGGAGAAATTTTCTTCTGTTAGCAATTTTCTTGATAGGATTTTTTTCTTTACTTACTAGCAGTGTCAATACCAGTCCCCGCAATATGAATTTTAATATACCGACGGTATAATGGAAATTTATAAACTTAATGCTCCGACTCCACTCGGACGCTACTTGTATCATGTAAACACTTGATCTGAGTGTACTCGGACCGTGGCAGCCAATTAGCGGATCGGACGTTCTATTGACTCATATTAGCCCACTCATGAAAAAGCATCTTTAAAACCATAGTCTTGTCATATTATTATTATTATTATTATATTATTATATTATATTAGAGGTATTACTTCGGAACGAGACATAAAAAGAGCTAAAAACTCGTATTAACCTTCATTTGGTGTTCTAAAAGTGATTTCAAAAGTCTCATGTAATCTCTTTTGTAAGCAAAGAGATTAAAATATAATATAGGACATAGAGGGGAGAAAGCCAGGAAAATCTGAAGCCAAAAACACCTAACTGACATGACGCGTCATGTCAGTTAGTATGAACGCGAGCTGTCATTCGGTCGAATCACACTAGACTTATGACCTTAGGTAATACTTTTTGGCTTCAGATTTTACTGGCTTTCTCCCCTCTATGTCCTATATTATATTTTAATCTCTTTGTTTGTAAGTAAGTTATGCTAAAGTGTTAATCATTAATTTCAATGCTCTATTAGATGTTTACAACATTGGAGCTATAGAAACCGAGATAATCCCAAAAACCCGTTTTTGTGACCTTTGAACTTAAATAACTTATAACCTAGACACGAGATTTGATAAGAGTTTTGAGACGACTCTTAAAACGGAGAAATGAAGGTGTTTTCAAGTTTGTAGTTTATTATCTCTCATTCCGAGGCTGTCCCATTTGTGATTGAAACCACAATATACAACGCGTAACAGAAAAAGCGCAATTCCTCATACACCCCAATTAGTATATTATAATATAAAAAAAATATGATGCAATTGAACTTTAGTTTTGTCTAACCATTTTTCTTAAATATCGATTAATAATAGCACGATTTCCATAGAAAGCACTAAATTCAGCTACGATAATTCTTTTTTTTAATTTTCAACACACTTGCTCAAAACGACGTTTTTATTCCACTGATTTTTGGCTCATAATCATAGATATTAAACACGCGTGCTTTTTCAGTATATTATTGCACTAGTGCCTTTAGCTTATTAACCCGACCAATTCACATTTGTACCCTAGTACCAAGTCGTAAGTAAGAAGAAGAAGAAGCGATATAATTTAGTCGGGTTATAACTTTTTATTTTAGCAACAAACAGTATTTATGCGAAAAATAACAGTAAATGGTAAATCCAGCTTTATTATTAAAAAATAACTTAAATTCATTTAAAATTTTCTGTTATTTCTGTTTTAAACATTACATTTAAATTTAATTATATTTTTAATCTTGGCTGTTGGCCGATCTAGTTCGCACCTTAGCCTTGCGCGCGCATCGGTATCGCGGCAAGAAAAAAAAACAACGCGCCTTTTTTCGTAAATAATTGTCGGCTGTGACAAAGTTTGGATTAAATTGTGAAGTTTAATATTAACGAAAATGTCTACTTCAAGTGAAGAAATTGAAGAAAACCTATTATTAACTCCGCCGGATATACGTAACGAGGCGAAAAACGCGTGTGATAGTCTTTTGCCGAATGTAAGTATGAAAAATTTTTTAAATGGAAAACCGGCAAGAACGCTCATTCTTTCTCAGAAAAACGTCGTTTTAAGCAAGTGTGTTGAAAAACGTCGTATGAAACGCGTGTGCCTGTGACCATAATATACGCGGCTTTCTTATGGCGCACTCGCTTTCGCTCGTGCGCACACAATATCGCCTTGTATATTATGGTCAACTTAGCACACTTGTATCATAATGTACTATTAACACATATTACAAATAGCTGAAATCGAATAAGTAGTCGATACTGAACAAACTAATTTCAGGAATTGCGCTTATTCTGTTACATGTTTTATATCGTACAAATGCGACAAAATTGAGGCTAAAGTCAAAACGCTGTAACCCACACATTTCTTACTATTGAGGTATAGCTACAAAGTTAGTTATCTTTATTACCCGCATGTACAAAACAGAAAAAATAGTTGTGATAAATGCAAAAGCCAGAGTAATGTACCGTCTGAAGGCCGTTCTCAAGCATTTCTACTACTGCACTATAAATCTTGAAGGGAATAGTGCCGCATTGATATTTATTGCTCTCACGCTTCATGTAATTATTAAATGGTAAAAACACCAGGTATTTGCAAGAGGTAGAATGTCTTACATTGTCCAGCATAAAATTCAGTACCGCTTGATTTAATTACCAAAAGAACGACGGAAAAAGAAGACTTGAAAAGGGCAGTAAGTGAAAATTTAGGACCGTTTCGAAATATTGTTAAAGAAAATGAATCATTGACTAAGGCTAGAACACAGCAAAATGAAGATGATTATACAGTAGGTACCTCAATATCAATCAATAAAAGATACACTATATAGGGCCCGACGAAAATATTTAAGTACTGATGAATTTACTTAGTCATAGCGATACAAGCACTGTCGCTATCCCAGAGGCTTTGGCAAGAGACTACTTAATTTGTGAAAATGGAGAACTAGAGAAGATTTTTATTTTTTCTACAAAGGCGGCCCGTAAATTTGTAAAAAAAGAGGTCATTCTTCGCTGATGATTCGTTTAGAATATGTCCTAAGCCGTTTTACCAAATTTATGTTATGCATATTGTAAGAATGTTTGCGTACCTGCGAATCTGTTTCCTGCGGCATGCAGATATATTTTAGATAAATACTCGACTTGCAAAGAAATGAATCATTTTCGTTTATATTTTGAGAAATAGTGGTATCGCAATTACCACCAACCAACCATTCTCAGCTGTGCAAATCAGAGACATCGTACAACAAAATGCTCTGGAAGGTGCGCGGCGCATCAACGGACATATTTCGAAAAATCCAAATTTATATAATTTTCTTTTTATGCTATTCAAAGAAGCCAAATATTGTGATAAACGCCTTCAGGATTCAGGAGAGTGAGTGCTACTTTTACGTTAACGATGACAGCATAATAATGCTCATTATCTTATTGCATAGTAAAGTTCTATAAACCAGCTTTGAAGTGGAAAACAATAAATATTTACAGCGAGAGTTATGTCTTTATGCTCACAGTTCATCTTGTAAGAGATTGTGCGTGTTATTTTATGGCTGACAATTTACAGCGTAGTTATATGACCTTAGATAAGAGGATATTAAGGGTGCTATTGCCGTGATTACTCATTCTTGTTCTACGCTGCACCCCTGGTGATAACAATCGGGTATGGAGTAACTGGTTGCCTTAAAATATGGATCTATCAATATTGTCTATGCAACTTGTGAAATAATAAACTCAAAAACTAAAATGCCTTTGTTTTGAATCAGTAGAATTAATTCCAAGGGTTTTTTATTACGAGTATCTCTACATACAACATGTATACAATTCCTGAAATTAGTTTGTTCATTATCGACTACTTATTCGGTTTCAGCTATTTTTAATGTCTTAATTTAAAAAAAAATCGTAGCTGAATTTAGTGCTTTCTATAAAAAACGTGCTATTATTAATCGATATTTAAGAGAATTGGTTAGACACAGCTAAAGTTCGATTGCATCATATTTTTTTTATATTAATATACTAATTGCGGTGTATGAGGAATTGCGCTTTTTCTGTTACGCGTTGTACCTATATTATGAATGCAAAAATAATTTACATTTCCACAGCTAATCTTGAACACCTGTCTTGACGAAATTTGTCAGGACTATAGTTTGCAACTTAAGTAAGAATATAGGCTACCTTTTGTCTCGGAAAAATACATCAAAATTTAATAAAATTTAAATAAAATATATTCATAATTGTACCTATCTTATTTTATCTACCTACATTAAGAATCCGAAATGTAAGTTACTTAATATGTTACCTGTATGTTACAATTATAGTCCGTAGTTCCACCAACACAGAAGACACATCCCGCTTTCTCGCAAAATCATTCTGTCGGGAAAATATATAGGAAAAACCGGAATTTTAAAAACCGTTTCCGCCTTCCGCCATACTTTATAACCTACCTTATACTCGTACCAAACATTTGGGGTCCCGAAGTATTCAGGGGTGAACTCCAAAACGTGCTCCGTATGTTTATTTACCTTTACGCGTAAAATCCTTTTGGGATTGGACCCGGATTTAATTTATAAAGAATTTAGTACCGTTTTCCTGCTGATACAAATAAAATAAATAAATAACCTCACGCCTTTTACCCCCGAGGGGGTAGGCCATATTCCATATTCAATTTCTGGAAACCCACTTTTCAAGAGTATATTCGACCCCTAAACGTGATAGATAGTGAGCCCATAGCCGGACTAGGTCTGTTACGCATGCCTCAGAGTTAATTCTGGGGCCTGCGGGTTTCCTCACGATGTTTTCCTTCACCGTTGAGCTAGTGTTAAATATGTAACTAAACTTTTTGAAAAACTCACTGGTAGGTACATGCCGGGATTCGAACCCGAGCCTCACGAATGAGAAGCGGGCTCTTTAACCACTGGACTATCACTCCTGTATAAAGTAGTAATTGTGTTTCTGAAACTTTTATCAAAAATGTATTTTGCATATTGGCCAAGGCGACAGTCTGCACGAATGTCTTTTAATTAAATTTTGGAGTCCTTTGACATGTAAAAACATTTATACTGCCTATTATATTTACATAATCTCACGCCTTTTTCATGTTGGGCATAGGCATCCAAAAAACATACTGGTCCTTATTCTCACACTGTTATATCCGTTTCTAGCTTCAGGATTTGTAGGGTGTAGGGTATTGTCGAAACCGCTGCTCCATGCGTCACTGAGTGTGAATCAAAGTAGAATCCGCAATCTTAGATAGTAACTTGGGTCACTTAATGCTCTCCGACGTGTCGATGGTCCCGCTGTAAATCTCTGAGGTCATAAAAGTGTCGCCTTTATTGCCCCTCGTAAGTTGTTACTTAACAAACATTACAAGAGGTTATGAAACTGAAAATCTTTAGGGTTATCTAATAGATCTGTCAAAGCGCGAAAGGTGGTAGTAAAATTTTTAGGGTTCCGTATTCCAAGTATGAGACCCTATTACAAAGTCTTCACCTTCTGTTTGTCTGTTCTACCTTTAATTAAAAAGCTGTATCTATTGAGCCGTAATAGGTACCCTCTAGAAACTGTCACAGAGTATGCTAAGACGCGGGATAATAACCTAAAAAATATTTCTAAAAAAGTTTAAAATTATACATACATATGCTCAACCCTTTTTCCCGAAGGGGTAGGCAGAGACAACAGTCCGCCACCTGCTACGATCTTGGAATACCTCTCGCTCCTCATCCACATCCATCAATCGGTTCATACATGCTCGTCGGTTTCGGGTATTTTTATCTGGCTTTTCTTTAAAAATTACTTTCAAAGTTATAAATTACAAGTCAAAAAACGTGTTTAATCTTTTTTTGTTTTTATTTTATCGTAGGTATAGGTAATAAATACCACCCAAATGTGTCCAATGAAAAGTTTCATCTAATATAGGAACATCTATTACATGGCAAATTACAACTGGAAATGTCCAAACTTTTAAATCCAAATTCAATAGCAATACTCGTATCCTATCACCATTCTCCGTAATAACGAGAAAGGACCCTTTTGTGCAGAATGGGAGTTTTGGCACTAAAGTAAAAGGCCGTCATTGTGAAGGCCTGTTTGAGGGCCTTATAACTCTCATATGCTACCGGGAAACCCGACCCAACCCCGGATCATAATAATAACCTGCAACAATATGCGGCCAAGTTTAGGCCCAACTTTATAAGGAGTTATTGCCCATCTTCCAACACCCTTGGCGACTCCGACCCAATTTTTCGTTCCCATTTACATTTTGTTCAGAGAAACCACGGAAGTTTCTCGAAAGTTGCTTGTGTTGTGCAAATTAAACGTGAACCAATTTCACGTGGCTGAAATAAATCAAAGTGGCACCCTTTGTAATAGGGATGGGTACGATTGCTTATTTTAAATAATATTCATTTAATGAATTACTAATTCTTTTTCACACTGTTTTACCTGTAAAATTTCACAGGCAGATTTTTAGTTATTTAAAAATCGCTCTTGAAACTTGAATCTTCTTCTTCTTAAATCAACTGCTGTTTGTTAGTCTCGCTAAAACTCGAAAATGGCTGGACCGGTTTTGATGAATTTTTTGTGTGGGTTCGAGTGGGTCCAGGGATGGTTTATACAACTCGTAACAGTAAAAGCGCAATTCCTCATACACCCCAATTAGTATATGAATATAAAAAAATATGGTGCAATCCAACTTTAGTTGTGTCTAACCAATTTTCTTAAATATAGATTAATAATACCGTGATTTCCATAGAAAGGACTAAATTCAGCTAGGATAATTCTTTTTTTTTTTTAAATTTAACACATTAAAAATTTGTGAAATCGAATAAGTATTCGATACTGAACAAACTAATTTCAGGAATTGCGCTTATTCTGTTACATGTTGTATAGTGGCAGAACAACCACTGCCCGAGCCACTACGGGCCGGACGGGCCTGTTGGCTCAGTTGGTAGTGACCCTGCCTTCTGAGTCGGAGGTCGCGGGTTCGATCCCCGCTCGGGGCCAACATTTGTGTGCATGAACATGTCTGTTGGCTTCGTGTCTGGTCGTTTAATATTTATTTAAGTATGTTTATCAGTTGTTTAGTACCCATAGTACAGGCCCTGCCTAGTTTGGGACTAAATCACCGTGTGTAAATTGTGTCCCACAATTTATTTATTTATTTACTAGTCTTCTTCTTAAAAAAAAACAATTGCTGTTCGTTAGTCTCTCTAACACTCGAAAATGGCGGTATCGATTTTAATGTTTTTATCTGTGGAATCGAGTAGATCCAGGAATGGTTTATACGGTGGCAGAACGTCTACCCGGGCCACTAGTGAAGTATAAAAAAATTTGTAAATTTTATACCTAATTGAATGAAATTAAAAGTGAAATGAAATGCAATGATTAGCAAATTCCTTAGAGAAATGCTCGGTGAAGGAGAGTATCAGGTGTGACGAATGAAAGTTAATTTCATATGATTTTCACATGCTACTCACGAAATGACTACTCTCTACTTTGCAATGAAATTAGCTGCTCGCGTCGTAAAGCAATTTTCGGTGAACAATCCCGCACGTGCCCAAGAACGTGGAAGCCAATAATTAATTGCAATTGCTAACGACACGATGGGCTCGATTCTGCATTACAGCGACTAAACTTATTTTAGATTAGTCCTGTCATTTTCCTTCTAGAAAAGAAAAGAGACGAGAGATATTTAGTCCTGTCAAATTAAAATTTGTCCTGTCAACTAAGGCATTTCATAACGTGTTTAGTGCATAAGTAAAGAAGTCGTGTTGTTGCGTGTTGACCACTTTTAGTGACGATGCCGCGATGTAAAAAGGTGATGGATAAAAGTGACAGATAAGCATGTTCATAAGGTTCAAATTCGTTGGTTTTTACATGTTTGACATTACTCTCCAATCTATGGTTTGTTTCTGTCCTTTTTCTTCCGTATTCTATGGAGAAGGATAGGCTAACTTAAAATTAGGAATTTAGGCTGGTCTGCAGAATCGAGTCCGATAGCTGATTAAACGCTCGTTGTGGGTGTTTAGCAAGTTCTAGTGGTTAACTTTGGTGGATTTTAGTGCAACGTGATAATTACTTGCGAAACCGTTAAACCCACAACAACTACCCAACTCTAACAAAACTTTGATGTTTGAAATGTAACTGAAAATACCTGTAATACGATAAGAGAGCGACAGACAATTAGGGTTTTTATATATCATCTATATCTATACTAATATTATAAAGAGGAAAGATTTGCATGTTTGTATCTTTGTTACGAATAAACTCAAAAACTACTGGACCGATTTTAGAAATTATTTCATCAATGGAAAGCTGGAATATTCCTGAGTAACATAGGCTATAATATTTTATTCCTGTATTCCCATAGGAACGGGAACTACGCTAGTGAAACCGCGCAGAACCGCTAGTAATATATTAAAACCTTACATACTTACTTAAACATTAGTGAAAAGCACATCAAAATCTGTTGCTTAGTTCAGGTAGCCGCACCCAGTACGGCTATAGGCTCACCTCACCACACCACCTGTCACGTTTAGGGCTCCAAAAATTATACTGCTGAAAAGAGGGACTTCCAGAAATAACCCACTCGAAGATATGAGGCGTGTACATATTTAGCTAATTGTTTTATATTTAGTACCTTTATCTCCATGTCAATGTAAATCTACACTTGTAATATTATAAAGAACAATGATTTGTATGTTGTATGTTTCCATCGAATAAACACAAACACTGCTGATTCGATTTACAATTTTTTTCAGGGAGTAACATGGGCTAATATTCCCACTGGAACGGGAGTTACACGAAATCGTGCGTAACAGCAAGTATAAAAATAAATTGATTTAAAACCCCCAAGGGTGTATCACAACGCCCAAAAGGGACAGTCTTCTGTATATGTTGCTCAGCAAAACACGTTCATTAATTCACGACCCTTCCTCACCCCATCTCAAGCAGACCTGTAAACACAACGAGGAAACTACTCACAAGAGTTTCAGCTCATGATATAAATTTATGCGACGTCCTTATTCGGAAACAAAGCGGCTTAGATATAGCTGATATCAGCAACTCCTGCCCCTGCAATAAATGAATATCTGTTTATTTGGAGCTCACTCTTTATAGCTGAGTCGGCTGGATTGAAACAACATTTACATAGATGCTGTATACAGCACTTAGTCTAAGTAAATTTTTACGAATGCTAAAAGCTCAATTTGTCTATTGTAATGGCAATAAAACTTGAGGTTACGATTTTACTTGTCAAGCTCTTTATCGTTTTCCGTTTATAATATAATCATAATATAATAAAGGTTTTTTTCTTACTAATAAAAAAAAACTGACGCCTTTTATCCCCGAGGGGGTAGACAGAGGTACCTACTCCATTTCTGGAAATACCTACTCTTCACGAGCATATTCGACCCCTAAACGTGATAGGTGGTAAGCCTACCGCCGGACCGGGTCTGTTACACATGCCTCAGAATTAATTCTGAGACCTGCGGGTTTCCTCACGATGTTTTCCTTCACCGTCGAGCTAGTGGTGAAAATGATAACAATTTATTTTATTTTTGTTTTATACTAATTTCTACTTAAAGACCTTACCAAAGACCTGACCGTATCACTAGACTTTTCCGGATTTTTAAGCTGAAAGTCGTCGAAATGGTTTTATTTAAATAACATCCGGTTACACTACTTAAACATCTGATTATTCTACTACTAGGTTAATTAACATTTGTAAAGCACTTTATCAGTCGCTGTCATTTCAAGACAAGACTAAATCTTTTCGGGTAAACTTCCATCAACATGTCCAAATAACTTGTCTGGATTCCTGTCGTGGTTAGCGCTGAGTGATTGGGAGCTATTTACATCGAGACGAATGACAGTGGCTTCTTGTCGGCACTTGTAGTGGTTTCCCGAGCTCGAAATACATGAGCATCTCTGAGTCACGCATTGTTTTCGATCAGACACCAGACAATTGGAATACTGGCGATAAATTAATTAAAACGCGTGGAAGTAATCTTATAAGTTACACACAAATTCTGCTGATTTTCTGATGAAGCATTTTAAATTAAGTACTTTCTGATGGTTTTTTATTTTCTTCTGGTCATCTGGGAATCGGGGTGGTTGGTGGCTGGAATGGGTTTGTTGGCTTTGTTATAAGTTCAACTCATGTATCTGTAGTATTGCTGAGTGATGATCCTTTATAACTATTCCAATTCCATCGGGGTTCATGAAATTAAAAGATCATGAGGCTTTTACCATTTCGGGTAAATACCTGTTTTAATATTTGAAACTGAAATCTGAACATGCATTAGTTTTGTAGCTGTATCAATTAATAACACAGAACTCTAAAAGGTAAAAAACCGACTTCAACTTACATAGTTTGGTCATGGATGCCATTGTCCGAACTGGACCAAATTGTAATGGGACCACACGGGAAGCACCAGCTTTCAAATAAAAAAAGAATCATCAAATGAAAATCATCGAAAGTTCTGAGGTACGAACATAAAAAAAACGCAGTCAAATTGAAAACCCCCTTCTCTTTTGAAGTCGGTTGAAAACTGCTTAACTCGTCAAATTAAAAAAAAATATGAAATGCAATGTCAAGTTTTACGACAATATTCATGTGTCGCGAGAGGAAACATAAATAAGACTTAACGTGAACCCAGTCATTACGTGGCACCTAAATTAGTTTGTTTTATAACCGAGTGTTTTCGAGTGTTTTCTGCATGTTAATAAAACTGCTATAAACCACCTTGTAGTTTCATAATGATATTATGCACCAAGTAAGCTATTCCCTTGGCGCCTCTGATTGCTTAAAACTGACTTAAGAACATTATATCCTTGTTAAAACCATCCCTAGCCAGTCCGATGATCTAGACATATCTTATCTAAAGATACACTTAGAAGAGGTATACCTACAATATGTAGGTAACAGAATAAGCGAAATAACTAAAATTAGTTAGTTCAGTATCGACTACTTAATCGATTTCAGCAATTTTGCCGAAAAATTAATTAGCATAGCTGAATTTAGTGGAAATCGTAATATTATTGCTCTTTATTTAGAAACCTCCAGTCACTACTTTTCCTCCATCTATACCTCTAGATCTATACTTCTATGCTAATATTGTAAAGAGGAAAGATTTGTATTTTTGTATGTTTGTTAGTGAATAAACTCAAAAACTACTGGTTCGATTTCAAAAATTTTTTCACCAATTGAAAGCTATAAGATCCTTGAGTAACATAGGCTATATTTTATTCCCGTATTCCCATGGGAACGGGAACTACGCGGGTGAAACCGCGCAGAACCGCTAGTTTTTAGTGCGTCACCACAAAGCTTTCACAAGACCTGCACCCAATAACTGCAGGAAACATATCAATTCCCTAAGCTGTGTAATCCAACACGTCGCTTTAGCAGTCATCGGGTTTCAGTGTAGATAATGGGGTTGTGTCCTGCCTAGTCAAATCAGTTACTTTTTTTGTACTGTCAAAACGAAATTTTACTATGGAAAATGTACTGAAATAGCACGGTGTGACGTCATAGTTTCTAGTGCTCAATTGCAACACTTTTTTTGTTTGTTTTATTATTTTTAAATTTGCTATAATTGTAAATTTAAAATCGAAATACATATTTTGAGGTGTTTTGGGATAATCTTTTTAATGAATGACTACTCGCAATTTAATGTCGATGCTGTCAACTACC
Organism: Ethmia dodecea; assembly: GCA_963855545.1. Taxonomy (NCBI): domain Eukaryota; kingdom Metazoa; phylum Arthropoda; class Insecta; order Lepidoptera; family Depressariidae; genus Ethmia; species Ethmia dodecea. The sequence goes on from OY979444.1 coordinate 2,334,412, forward strand.
CAATTGAAAATGTTGGGTAGGTATATACGACGAAAATGCCTTAAGAAGCCATGTAAGATTATAGTGGTATAATCCTGCCCAACGTACTTGCGCTGTGGTTGGGTATTAAATCTCTAAACTCCATGTTTTCAGGGTTCCATACATAAAGGGTGAAAACGGGACCCTATTACTAAGACTTCGCTGTCTGTCCGTCCGTTTGTCTGTCACCAGGCTGTCTCAAGAACCGCGATAGCTATAACAACAAATACTAAAAACAAAATAAAAAAAGGGGGGCTTCCATAAAACAAATGTATTTTTTTGCCGTTTTTATAGATAATGGTATGGAACCCTTCGTGCGCGAGTCCGACTCGAACTTGGCCGGTTTTTTAAACTTTTAATTTCACGTGCTTCCCCTGTCTTGAAGCAGGAATCTTTTAATGAGAGGTGTAGGCTAATTAACTTAAAATAAAAAAATACTACTGACCCATGGCTATATTATTGTTCTTAATCAATAAGGAGAAAATGTATTTTCTTATTGCTTCGCAATCATAATAAATTTGTTTTGAGTATAAATTGTTTTCCTGTTTCCCACAACCATCAACCAAGTAATTTCGGCTGTCCAAATGTTACAAAGTACAGAGGCATTTACCGCGTTTTTAATTTCCGCTCGCTAAAAGATTAAAGTTTAATGTTTCAACAGATGAACCTTTGAAGTAGGTACAGATAGGGCATTTCATGAGTAATGCGAAATATAATATTAAGAACTGCCTTGTTATGTGCGTACGTATTTATAATAAGATACCAAGAGACATAAAAATGTTAAATTTAAAAATGTTTAAAAATAAATTACACGAATTCTTAAAATTTAACAATTTCTATAGTGTGCAAGAATTCCTAGATACATTTTAATATTTCTATATTTTTTTTTGTAAAATTTACATGCTATATTCTATTTTAGCTAAACATATATTTTGCTCTGAAATCTATTTGTATTTAAAAAATAATATAAAATGAATTTTCATACGTGACACCTGCTACTCTCCTATGAAATCGCAAATCATGTGGATTTCATTTTACTTTTAATATTTATCTTTAAATTTCCAGTACCATTGCCTGTGAAATTTCACAGGTAAAATCATAGGAAAAAATAAGTAATTTTATCAAATGAAAATTATTACTTTTTATGAAAGTAGCAATCAGACCCATCCCTAGTGCAGTAGTACGGTCCACCGTCCATAGACATGATAGCGCCATTGACCATAAACAATCATAAGTCATTTCATACTTTTATTTAATTTCCTGTTGCAAGTGCGATTTTTCATCATAATGAAAAATCATTACATTTCAATTCACGTGTGAAGACGTGAAAAAAAAGCGTCATTTTATCAAATAAAAATGAAAAGTGACAATGATTCCGATCACCAATTTGAAGTCCAGCTTTGTTCCAAACTTATGGGTTGGACAAGACTGTCCTTTTCACAAGTTCTAAGCCGATAAATTGTTCCGGCCGATTGCGTGCGAATTACTTCCCCAGAGTTCGTCGACTTATCATAGAGTTGAGCAAAGATATTATATATAAAAAGACGTAGATATGTTACTTGATTGCGGAAAATGAGGCCGACAAATGTAGGTAATTGACCTAATTTTATTTAATCGCAATGTTTGCAATTTTCAACTAGTCATATTTCAACGCATCTCTTGACAGATAGCTGTCTGTTTCTTTATTGTCATCTTTCGCCGTCATTATTGTATCCTATAAATACGCTAAGAAGTAAGTATGTATGTACATGTTGTAGCCACTCGTAGCGGATAAATTTTCAAACGCGCGCAGTATGAATATAACTCATCCTTACTTTAATATCTGTGGAGTTGAGTAAAGTATTTTTCCTCTGAAGCTTCCTGCGGCATTTATTACTGTGCAGTCATTTTCCTCGGCCTCAAATATAGGGTGTCACTGAAGTCATGTATTTATCAAGCCTTACTTTGATTTACTTTGGTAAACTAGTTTGCAACTTAGGTCGGTCGACGATTTTGTGGGAATATTTTTGATGTTACTTCAGGGATGTGTCTATACTGTTTACACGACTGAATAACAGTCGTGGTGTCGTAACAAATATACTTTTGGCTTGTTCAATTAAAACTTATACAATATGTAACAGAATAAGCGCAATTCCTGAAATTAGTCTGTTCAGTATCGACTACTCAATCGAATTCAGATATTTTTATTATGCGTTTCACTTTTCCGAAAATGAATTAGCAGAACTGAATTTAGAGCTAGCTATGGAGACGGTACTATTATTGGTCTTTATTTAAGAAATTTGTTTTCTAATACATACACCCTATGAGGAATTGCGCTTATTCTGTGACGCGTGTACCTATAGGTTGACTTTTGGCATTCTGTAAATAGCGTTTTTATAGTACTTACACTATTTGCCCCGGCAAACGTTGTTCTGCCCTATAAATGGAGGGTGGGGGTTGAGAATGAAAAATACTTTACTACCTATTCCCATACCTACTAAATATAAAGAAAAAATCATTCAAATCGGTCGAGCCGTTTCGGAGGAGTTCAACCACAAACACCGTGATTTTGATATATTAGAAGAAGATTTACATACAAACATACAGTAATATATCTAAAGAAAATACACCAAAAATAAGGTGTCAAATCAAAGCTTGATTGATCCCAAAGATTTTGCATAATATTTTTCTTGAAGAGAGAATGAACGCTACTCAATTCGCGGCGGAGCGAGCAATCAAAGCGAGTTGAGTCTACAAAGAAATAATAATTTTACTGTCTTTCAAAGAAGAAATACGAAATCTATATTAAATCATAATAAAATTGAAGAGTTTGTTATCACTACATAGTATAAAACAAAGTTGCTTTCTCTGTCCCTATATCCCTATGTAGGCTTAAATCTTTAAAACTACGCAACGGATGTTGATGCGGTTATTTTTAATAGATAGAGTGATTCAAGAGAAAGGTTTTAGCATTAGCATTGCACCAGTGCGAAGCCGGGGCGGGTCGCTAGTTTTAAACTAAATGCCAAAAAAGTGAAGACTGCTGTTTACACAATGCCTAGTCAATAATCATAAACTTCAATTTTAAAAATGTCAAGAATATCTCCTGAAATGTGGGTATATCCAGAAATGGAACACCTCTGCCTACCCTTTCGTTGATAAAAGACGTGAGATTATTTCTTTTATTATTTTTTTTTAAATGTCGGTCTGTCTGAAAGCTTGTCTCTAATAGACTACGAAACAGCTCAGTGGATTTCAATGTCAATTTTAGAGATTAAAAACAGAATCATCAATATCTTGCAGGGTTCAGAACATAATAATATATCGGTAGTTTTCAATTAATTCTGAAGCATGTGTTACAGACCCGGTCCGGCGAGGGGCTCACCACCTATCACGCTTAGGGGGTGACAGGGTATATCGAGAAATGCCTCTGCCTACCCCTTCGGGGATAAAGGGCGTGAGATTATTGTTATTATTTTATTTTCAATACAATCATTATCTTGCACGAGCAAATCGGTTTACCTACATATGTACTACAAACTACATTACTTCATATCGCAGCGTCGAACCAGTTCCACTGATAATGGCCGCCCTTGCGAGTCCTTCGCGGTGTCGTGACCTCTGGGCCTTGCCGCCGGCAACTCGTACGCAGCCTTCATCTCCAGGGGAATAACTTTATATTGCGGGAATGATATCGATTTCTTTTATTTCACACATGGCTAACGATATAAATAATAGGTCGCTGGATAGCCGATCACGTAATTGGGAAACAATACTATTATCTATTTTAACAGATCGCCCTTGGTAGGCTACTGCTTGATAGGAGTAATCAGAATGTGATAATATGCCATAAATAAGGAAGGTGAAAAATAGAGAGAAAAAACATAAGAACATTTAAAAGCACACAATTAAAAGTAAAATTAACAAAAAAGATTATGAGTCCTAAACAACTGATTATCATACTAATATATCTATAATGTTTTGTGTCTACCTACTACTTTTCTGTATCGGCAAAATTCTTTAGACTTACGTTGCGCGTGAAACCGCAGGGCGCAGCTAGTACTTAAATGACGAAGAACTGGTTTTAAAGAAAACGTATCACGATTAAATCACAGAAAGAATTTCAATTTCGAATCTTAATAATACATAGTATCAAACCGACAATTCTCGGTTCGAAATCTATTCTAAAATAAACTCTATGGGCTTGAGTTAAGTGTCCAGTGGTTACTTCATTGATTTTCAATGCTTGTACCTTGGGATTCTAAATCTAAAAGTGTATTTCAAAATAAACTCTATCTCTATTGTGTTAAGTGCTCGGAGATCACTTCATTGATTTTCTATACCTGCACCTCGCCACCCACAGTGCTCCTGCGTGCATCCCGCGGGGACTCCAAGGCCGGCGCGCGCGCACAATGGGTCCCTAGCGCTTCTTATTGCGATCCAATACTATTCAATCTCACTATCAGTTTATATGGAACCGGTTTCCTGCTATTGCGCGATTCACCTGTACTCTCTTGGGTAGTATTTCTTTTGTAATATGTACTTCGAAAAGCTAAAGAAGTAAATAGTCATAAGCAAGTGACAATGGGTTCGATTCTGCTTTACAGCGACTAAGATTATTTTAGTTTACTCCTGTCATTTTTTTTCTCCTAGAACAGAAAAGAGACGAGAGATATTTAGTCCTGTCAAATTAAAATTTGTCCTGTCAACTAAGGCATTTCATAACGTGTTTAGTGGATATGTAAAGAAGACACGGCCAAAATACAGCCTCTCTGTATAGAGTATAGATAGAGTAACGTTACACGCAAAATACAAATAATAAATAGAGTGACTGAAAAAAAAGTAAAGGTCTTTGGGGATTCTATGAAAATAGCTCAATTGTGCATCTGTGCCAGTGGGCTATTGAGCAATTGTGATTGGTGTAAAGAAAATGGCATATTCCCTAAAATACAACATAACGATCCAAGTTTCGATGTCTTAAGGTATTAATAGAAAATGTATTGAACATATGTTTACCTTGTAAAAAACCAATAGAGTGGTGCTAAAAGCAACTGAATTTGATAGTCAACTAACATCCTCAATGGTACTCATAGTATAACGTCAGGCATGCAGTACACCACCGGAGATTTATGGCTCTAGCTGACTGGAATGTAGTTCTAGCTTTGACCGCGTATTCCAGGCCATGTTCCCATGCGTACTTACATAGTAGTGGTACTTACGTAAAAGCGTGCTATTTAAATTGGCCATGCTATAGAGGCAGTTCAAAAAACCATTTCGAGATTTTTCAATTAAAATCCTTATTTATATTCTTAAATAAAAAAGTAAAGGATTGCCCTAAAATCAAAACATCAAATAGATGCAAACTTAAGTGATCCTAAGGATGTTTTCCATTTAAATAAAATTAATACATAACACATCGCTTAAGAATGTAACGCTTATGAAATCGTTTGCTTATAAATTTATAAAAGTAAAGTATCCAAGTTTCAACTGTGATTTGCTTTCAGTGTTTGAAAAAACTTTTGTAGCCCTTGAGCCTATTATTCCTCTTAAGCTATTTGTCACGAGTCCCTACAGGTTTTAGACAATTTACAGATTACTTGTCCTCATTATATTACACGAACGCTTTGTCCGCCGACAGTATATCAAAAGGCTCTATAATTTTGTACCCCGTAATTAGTGAACAAAATAGGTTCGGTCACGAATGCCACGAACTCTCGATCACGATTATGCAACGACATCAATATCGAAGAGGCATTTTGATTTGTCTACTTCAATTGTATAAGTAAAATATCTGTGACTAAAACTTTAAATTTGACAGTAAGGTTCCTAATAAAATCCATCCAAGCTAAAATTCGTGATTTCCTACGTATTTAAAAATAAATCTCTAACATCTAACAATTCAAAGAATTTCTTAAAAGAAAAAAGTTACATTCCCATCCTAACTTCATAATTATATTTCAATTTCCGTTTCTCTGGAGCTGAATGGTACACCATGACCACTCGAAACTGAAATTGACTATGTCCTGAAACAAAACTATTTCTAATACGTATACATAGTTATTACTGTTACGGAGACATTTTCTAACATGAGAAACTTAAGAAGAAACCCATAAAAATACAATTACACTACAGCAAGGTAATCAAAGTTATTGACGAACATAAAGCCATCGCAATTTCTTCCCATTGTAATAACTATAAACTCAACCAATGATCATTATACTCAACTCCAAAGCTCTGGCTACGCTGGAAACCGGAAAGGTTATAGATTTCAAATAAATAAATTTTATTGATTCATGGCCGCTGTCAGATGTAGATGTTAAAATACTACGACCAGAAGAGGAATTTACAAAATTTTAGATGGTCAACGATAAAAAAAGTAACAGTAGACGAATAGCTGTTAACGGCCTGGGAATCAACCTAGACAACAAGCTCTAAGTGCAATCACTTACTATATACGAACAGAAAAGAACATTTTATGCAACAAAATCACTCATAATTTCTAATGGAGAAATTGCTAGTTATGAATCGCCATTTTATTCCATCGTGCAGCAAGAAATTACAAAATGAGATGCAAAGGTGTCGCTGAATGAAGCTGAGAAAGGCGACGGGCTCTTCCTATGATTTAAAAGGATAAAATGATATTGATACTATACCTACCTATAACTTGTAGTGAAGACTTTCCTATGTAACACCGACTCCATATTTATAATGATCTATCGTCTATTGGTGCAATTAATCCCGATAACCTGGGGGGCGGACGGCTGAATAATGACCGGTTATTTGTCCGCTTCACATTTTAAGGCGAACTCGAGACCAATACTAATAACCACTATTGCTTTTGTTGGAAATATTGACTTATATACCCTTGTAATTGCCTCTTAACACTACATTGTTTGGAAAACATACTAATAAAAAGAAAGAGAGTGTTTAGTGTATGAATTCTATTACTATCTTCTACCATATTCATAGAAATCATTTTGATGTTAAAAATATTGCATCAGTTACAATTATAATTGTTATTAAATGAGCACCGCTGTATATTCTTATACCAATTTCGTTATTTTTCTCCGATCCACTTAATATCATGTTGATAATTTTTGCTTACTGTACATCATCATTACGTACATAGTCATTAGCAAAACTACTTATTTCTGTATCCATAATAGGTACTATATTGATTTAAAAGCTAAAATTTTATTTTTAATACATACGACGATTTTTTTAAATGTTAATTATATAACAGTTTTGGATTACTTATTTAAATTCCATTTCTCTTTTGTTACAGCGGAGGGGAGCCTGTCTGACTTTGCTTTGCGCAAAGTCCATTACACGGCGAGCAATCCTCTCAAAAAGGGCCTATTTACTCCGGATACCAGGTACATTTTATTTTTATTTCTAAATATCGACTTTCGAAGTCAGTCCATCCAACTACCTATAGTTGGATCATAGAAAACAGCAAAGAAATTAAAATATAATAGGACATAGAGGGGGCATTGGGAATATTTTCATACAAAACTTTGATGCTTGTTTGAAGCTCAAACGTCATGTCAGTTAGTATGAACGCGAGCTGTCATTCAGTCGAAATTGTACTAGACTTATTCCACTTGGAATAACTTTTGGCTTCAAATTTTCCTCGCTTTGTCCCTATGCCCTATTATATTTTGATCTCTTTGGCTATCGACGCCTTCTGTACAACACGTCTACTTTGACGATTTCATTTCAAAACATTTTTTTATCAATTCTGTGGGTTGTTTGTCCACACTCGTAGAGAAGTAACTAAGTCCGATAGAAAATTAAATAATTTACAAGTTCTTTCAGCTGAGAGGCATCTTACGTCAGAGTCGTACTTTGAATATATTCAATACAAAGAAATAGTCGTTTTAAAATCTAACTATTCCCGCTTAATACGAGCACGAATAGGCCAGTATTAGGTAATTACACCATCTTCCGCTTAAGTTCTGTGCTATTCGAGATGGAGACCATTTTTAAAACTTAAGCTGTATCAATGTATGTAAATGCAGTTTATATTCCTATTGCCTCATATAGCTGCCTAAGAATAGGACTTAACTGAGAACCACGACTAACTGATTCCCTTTGGAATATTCCAGACCACCATGCTTACGCAACATGTACGAGAAAGCGACGATAGACCGACTCTCAGCATCCATCCTCGACCAGCTTCGGAAGGACTCCCAGTATTCCCCCTACTTGCTATGCACGCCTGTGCTCGGCGCGAAGAGGAAGCGCATCTATCAAAAGGTGGACGTAGAAATCGAAACGCACATTGTAAGTAATTCTACTAACATACAAAATCTCACGGTCATTTGCCATTGGATTAGGCAGAGACATTAGACTGACTGACTGACATATTTAGACATACTTGATGTTTGAACAAACTGCTATATGAGTGGTAGGTATCCTGACAACATTAGGTAATATCTTACAGCAAGATTCGCAGATAACTCTATTAATATTCCGAATTCACGTTTACCTTTAAATCCCCATTGGGACTCTATTACAAATTTACATTTTACTTTAAATCGTGGAAAATCACTTTCATGACTATATAAATGATGTAATTCACCAAGCCATTTGCGTCACGATTGTCTCACATTTCCTACATCTCGTAGGCCCAGTTCGCTGAGATATTTTTCTTGACTGATTAACTTTTATCGACTTATTGTAACGAATCAGGCGTGGTATTCAAATTTAGCACATTCATCGATCACTCTAATCATTTTTTTACGAGTAGCCCGTCCTAAGAATACTTTATGGTACATCACAAAATCAGGAAAAGATTCTGTATCCTCAATCATGTTAAAACTGCAAAACCGATGATCACACACTTATTGCAACAAAAAATGATTTCAGCCAACAATAGTCGAGCATCTAAGAAAATGGACGTCGAAAGAGGCGATAGGTGATGTGACAGCGTTACCCGACTCTTCTATGAGGATAGCCAGTTGCGTCACCCTGACGCCGGACGAGCTGTCTGAATGCGGTTCTGGTGACGATGAGCCCATTGACCACAGACTACCAAGTCCTGAAGAACAGCTTCGTGTCATCGCTCGAAAGTAAGTGCACAAAAATCAGGATAAAAGAAATACTATTGAGTCTGCGTCTTACTGAAAATATGAAGCACGAAAATGTTAGGCTGCAGAAGAGACACAAAGTATAGACTGATGAACTTATCTACTCGTATACTAATATTATAAAGAGGAGGAAAGATTTGTATTTTTGTATGTTTGTATCTTTGTTACGAATAAACTCAAAAACTACTGGACCGATTTTAAAAATTCTTTCAATTGTATGTATAATAATAAATATAATATAATCTCACGCCTTTTATCCCCGACGGGGTAGGCAGAGGTATTCCATTACTGGACATACCCACATTTCACGAGATATATTGGACCCCTAAACGTGATAGGTGGTGAGCCCATCGCCGGACCGGGTCTGTTTACACATATCTCAGAATTAATTCTTTCAATTGTGGAAAGCTAAAATATCTCTGAGTAACATAGGATATATTCCCACGGGAACGGAAACTACGCTGGTGAAACAGCGCAGAACCGCTAATTATATATATTATTAATAATCAATGACTATAGTGACCGCAGATATTATTAGCCTTGGACTGATTCACAGTTGGGCAATTTAAAATGTCATGACTGGATCAGGTGCCTAATGATTACTTAAACATTATATTATACTATTACAGCCTTTGCGTCTGTGGTCTCAAAGAATAAACTGTAAGAAAAATTTTCTATGATTCATTAATAATTAAGGTTAGACTATTAATGGATTCCAGGTTCCCGCCGGAAATGGTCGCGATCGACACGTCAGGTAGATTCTTCGACAGAATGTGCACCTCCCGGAAATCTCTCCTGGTCGAGAGCAGCGCCGGTGAGACTGACACGGTGAAGCGGCGTACACGCACCAGAAAGCCCCGGGGTAAAAGACGAAACACCATATCGGGCACTGATCAGAAAGAGCTTAGAGAGGCTATAGCTGGGTAAGCTTCTAGATTGCACCATACACTCACTTTCAGGTTACATTATCTAACGATAATTTTAATTACTATTACAAAGCAAACTAGTTAGATAATGTAACCTCTCAATATAATAACCGTTCAGCACAGTACGTGTGGAGCTTTAAAAACGTTCCCATTAAAATCTCCAGCACCTATAACAACTTATTGATAATACTATCTCGTGCTTCTGTGAATACGTTCATGTTTAACATTGACTGTCATTGTTTCTTCTCAATAGTTTCTAAGAGAAATGAGGACAATCAATTCATTTGTGCACTTGAACACTAATAGTGCCATATGTTCATTAGCTTCATGATTAATGACAACTTTGAAAGATACCGCTGTTACAAGACTAAGCGGTATTTTTAATTATTCCAATTATAGATCTGCCTTTAGCGTGTGACTAATGCTTTGCTTGGTTTGTTCTATCGTAGCGATACATCAAATGCTGTGGCTTCTGAAGAAATCGATGATAGCACTGTCATCAGGTCGCGATCAAGTGACCTGCTTAAGAAAAGTCCTATTGATCCCGTGGTGAAGAAGGGACATTTCAACTCGCTTAAGCAATGGGGGAAGAACAGACTGAAAATGATCGGCAGGTCACCGAGTGCCAGTAGAGATAGCTTTAAAGACACTTTGAAAATAGATAAAAGTAAAGACGGGAAGTCTCCAACCAGACCAGACGACGTTCAAGTTGAAGAAACTGTAACTATGAGAAAGAAACGCCAAGGGGATGAGGATCGAAGGTCATATCAAAGATGTGCCTCGTATTCGTCTTCAGAAAAAAGCATTGGTGTCCCTGCTCCGGTTCAAACCACAGCCACTATTAATGCCAGTGTGAAGCTACGTGGAACATCTGCACAAAGGAGATTAAGACGATCAGCTGTGGGTAAAGATGAACCACACTCTTCAAGTGGTAACTGGTCTGCCAGTTCTGAATCGGGCCGAACGAGCATTGGCTCAGAAATCACTACAACTACCGTGCCGCCAAAAAGTACTACTTCAGCTGCAACTTCCAATAACTCTCTCAATTTCCATCATGGTCCACCAAGCTCGATTATAAGTCGAAGACGATTCCTAAATACTTCTGGTTCAGGCAGTGTTACTAGCGAAGGCACACTCACGCCAGACATCATTCATGATTTACACGAAGACTTAGAAACGAGCTCTGAATTCTCTTGCGATACCGAAGGTTATTATACTTCCTTCCATATGGACTCGGGACTAAAGACTTTGAAAGAGGAAGAAATATCCCCGAGTACTCCTATGCATACTAGCAATGCTTTATCGAACTCTTCGAATAGTCAAAATTTGACGGCTGAGAATGAATACGAGTTGTTTGGCAAAGGTTCAACAAGTACAACTACTAGTTCTGCAGGAACTGTTTGCACAACCCTTATGGCCGCCGGAAGTGATAGATCACTCGTTATTGGCCCAACTGTTCCTGAAAGAAAGAGTTCCTTAACCAAAATAAATAGAAGCAGAGGCAATAACATCCACAGCGCAAACGCTAGCTTAGATAGAAGTTTAAACTCTACATATTCAAAGTCTCCTTACAGCAGTTTAAGGTATCCAGTTCGTCCTTACACTGACAAACAAGTCTACAATCATTCCTCTCCAGAAATAAGTGAAGTTCCAACATCAACTATAACTATTACGAGGAACGTTGGTAACCATTCCGAAATAACAGCAGTCGCTGAGGTACACACTGAAACTGAAATTGAAAGTGCAAAGAAAAGTACAGGCACTAGTTCTCCTGACTCGGGCCACAACACTTCCAGTTCACCGATTGAAGATTCAGTATCTAGTGCTCATGGGAAAAATAGCCTTTCTGAGCAAGACTATTCCGAATCTTCTGACTTAGAAGGAACAGATAGAATAGAAAGAATAAGATACAAGACGACCATAAATAGTTCTAGAATCCCATCAATGTGTGTCATCACTCCGACAAATTCTGACGACGAAAGTGAAACAAGTAATAAAGATAGTGAAATAAATAAAAGATATTCTCATGAAAAACCATTTGAATTTATAACCAAGCCTGCTGCAAGACCCAAACTAGATTTGCCTGTAGTAGAAAAAGGTAAAGACGTTAAGAGTCCCACTGAAACAGTTAAATCAAACAAAACTCAAAGTCAAACTAATTCAAAATCTTCTTTGCATCCGTTCAATAATTTAATGTGTAAATTAAAAGGAGTGCTTCCACAGAAACTGTCTAACAAAAAGTCCCCTGTCGCTAAAGACGCAGGATGCAATGAAGAAGTTTACGATTCCGGTGATTACGTCACGATAGCAGACGTCAAGAATAATAACCAAAAACTAAGCCTGAACAGAAGCTTATACGGAAATAACGATATTGTTAGGAAGAATCTACAAACAGTGTTGTCTGGTAAACTACCAGAAACGGAATACGTGTCCCTGAATGAATTACCAAACTGCCTGAACGAAAGCAAAGATTTCTTGGAACATGGTTTAGACGAGAAATCGTCGCCAGCTTTAGAAGAAATGCAACGGAAAGGTGCCAAAGTTACTCTCGACTCCCAAGGCCAAGTTATATTTTCATCGGATACACTGAAGCGACGAAAAGGAGCTCACACTACTTTCGAACCTGGTCCTTTTGTTCAAGAAATCTGTCCTGCTACTACTATCATCCAACGAGAAACTGCAGATGTAGTTAAAGTTATTGACGAAACTGATTTCCCCTATCAGCCACCGCCACCATCAAGTAAACCTACGTCTCCACAGTTAGGAAAAATGATCATTAAAGCGCCAGTAGAACCAGGCGGTCCAATTACAACAGAATACATGACTTTTCCACCTCCAAAACCAAGTACAATCATTACAGCCACACCGGTTACTGACACAGCTGTAGTGGCCAGTTCGCCTCCACCTACAAAAATAAATCAAGATCTCCCGCGAGTAGTAGAAGCTATCACTAGAACAGGGGCATACGTAAATATACACGATGCGGAGGGCGTCAGCTTATCTCCGTCGAAAGATGATTCAGCAGGTAAGAACATTTGCACAAAATCTATCACCAGTAACCTTTTCATCAAGTCGAAACTAGAAAATTTCGATCCATATATCGGAAGCAATGAAGAGATAATTCCTTTCGTTCCTAACTTCCAAACACCAATAATGTTAAAAAATAAATGTAATCACGATATGAATAGATCTGGTAAGAAAGTTGCTGAGGTAATGCGAATGTTTACAAACAGAATTAACGATGATAATAATGTAGAAATCCTAATTAATAACAACAGTAAGGAAAATGCGGATAAAGCATTACACAATAAAATAAAACGAAGCGATAGCTATAAACTAGCTAATTCTCCTTTAATGCCCATCAAAAAACTTTTAAAACTTGAAAGTTTTAGTAGTAACGCAAAAAAAGTAGATTCATTAGAGATGATTCAAGCTGAAATAACAGCTGACCTATTACGCGATCAAATTAACTACCCACCAACAGTTTCCCCTAAACTGAATCAAAGAAATGTTATAAGTCGATTGGATAATAACTGTGATTGTTTGAAAGGCGATAGTTACGTTGACGATAAATTTGAAGCAGAATTATCAGCCTTAACATTGAGTCCTTACACTACTCCTTTGCCAAAAAGGCACTCAGTTGCCTTTATCCCAGATACTAGAGACACGTCTTTAGATATGCTAACGGCCATATTAGATTCCGACCCGGATGAAGTTTGCATTTTACATTCGCCACCATCTTGCCCCTTATCACCTAGCAAAGTTACTTTACCTTTTGACGGCTCTATGCATCGAGCAAGGATATTATCGATTACGGAATCTGAACATGGAACAGAAATCTGGTGATTAAAGTACGTAATTGTCATAGTTAGACGTGAAATTAGATACTGACCGTTTAGATATAGCAATTATTTCAAGATTTATTGTACTCTATGAAATAGTAGACAGGTATTTTTACACAGATTTACTTACGCTTATCACGTGAATCGTTAAGTAAATAAATTTTCTTTGTTACCCTATTATTCTAAGTAGGTACCTTCATCTGTGTACATTCGATACGCTTATTTATTAGGTTAGATGTTTTATGCTTACTTTATAATAATATCATATATTATGTTGTATGATAGTATTACTTGGGTTTATTCACCTTTGCATAATAATATTAAATAATAATATAAATAACAAAAAATACTTACTATTTAAAGGAACAAAATTCCGTCCAATAAATTCGTCTTCCAGATTTTGACTTATTTGCCACTGTGATAGATTGTTATTCATTTCTATTTTGAGATTATGACGAACTATTTTTTATGATTATGTTGTATCAATATTAATTGAATTTTATTATTGTAAGTCAATGCATGGTGGCTTTCTTCACCGCAGAGTGCACAGCTTACGAGTGGCTCATATTCTTCCTATGTAAGTGCATGGTGTGTTATTCTGTGTGTCCATGTTTTATTTTGTAAATAATATCATTATACAATTATTGTAAATTAACGCACTTATTTCATTTAATTTCACTCCTTCGGCTGTCACCCTCACTACTCATTCTAGCACATTGCACTGGGGTCGAATAAAAGAAGTTCTGATATCAACAGATCGGCGATATTAAAATCTAAGTTAAAGTTTGGCAGAGAGCTTGTATGTTACATGACCAAATGTAACTACAAGATAAAATATCACTTATTTTCTGGGAAACAATAACCAGTTAACCATTCTGGCATTTGAGATTCCCAGCCTGTCTATAACACGACTAATTGTTGATAACACCTAATTAATAAGCACCATTTTTCAAAAGAAAATCACTAATATTAAGATCATTGTTAACAAAAAGCAGTTTTCTGCGAGATACAATGGTGTAATGTTCTCTTTGCACACATTCGAGATCGCTTGCACAGACGGAGTGTGCTTCCAAACGCAACTCTTCCAAGGTAAAGTTTTGTGTTGCTTTTTTGGCATGACTTACGTATATTTTGCATGGGGATCCTCCCTATATCTCTAACAAAAATAACACTTACTTACACACTTATCACATTTTTGACGTAGGTACTAATAAATATTATGTCATAGAAAAATATACCATGCACTTGTCTTGTAAATGTTACTAATTCACCGAAATGTTTATGTAATATTTAAAACACTATGAAATATTTTATGTACTTTAGTTTACTAATACCTTTATGTAGCCTCGTATGCTCTTTCTCTTACCTAGCTATAAGCTGATGGGATTAAAGATTATATAATTTTGAATTATTATCAGTACTTGTGTATCTTTTTATTTATTTGAACTATGTAAACTTATCTATTATAAATGCTAGTGGATGAAAATTTATTATGGATATATCAGTGGTTATCAAAAGTATTGTTATAAAAATACGTAGTCTAATTCAAGCAATATCTATACTGGTTTTAACAATGTGTGTATTTTTTATACTTTCAGACTATCGACATTCCAATGCTGACAAGTCCTACTTAAACGTACCGCAGAATCTAGTCCTGGATACTCCAACTGTGGATTTGAACGCCATCAATCCGACCATCCATCGGAATCACACCGCCCACCTCCGCGGAAGGCATGGCATCGTCAATTACGAAAATCCGCCGAACCACAGCAGAATACAGCCGAGATTCTGGACACTCCCTAAAAAAAGTATCTTAGACTTAAATATCCCGAAAACAACGCCGTTTGAACCAAGTACAATCACTTATCCAACCAAAACAACAGTTATGGACTCTCGTGTCATACCAAAACCTGTGACCGAAAATATTTGTAGTAATGAGTCAATTAGGATATCGCCTATAGATCCCCGAACTTCTGGACCATTTAAATCTTCTACTCCTTCTAATAAAGAAAACGTGGTCGACCTAAGTTCCAAACTATTGTCCCCGGTGAAATCTACTATGACCAACGAAGAACTATACGCAGTTATTCATAAAAGCAAAAAGAAACTCAACATCAAAGATAGTAACGAAAGATCAGAATCGCCAGCTCTTTCTACCATCAGTTTATCTCCTGTCAATTCGGAAACGTCTTTATACACGAAAGGAACTCAACGTCATCCAGAAACTGGATATTTAAGCGATCCCAGGACTAGAGCAAGTTGGTCGCCAGCGGAAAAACTAAATGTACCTCCACCTAGTGCTTACGGACCTTACGGGTACAGCTTACAGAAACCAGAAACTACATGTGCTGACAGATTCGGTCCTTTGCCTCAAACTTCAAGACTTGACTTCAAGAAACTATTATTGCAGCACAGCGTCAAACTGAATACATTAAATCCTCAAACCAAAACCAATAAACTATCCGCAGTGGAGCAACTAAAGCTTTCTAAAGAAAAAACTCCTCCTCTGCTGCCACAAACCGTAAATAGGTCACAAGTTAACATTCTTGATCTCAGCGGATCGCCGAAGACTTATACTAACCGGAAAGTTTTTAAACCCAACTCGCAACCAGCATCGCCGGGCCGAACTGGTGCTCTGATAAAAGAACACAAAAACACACCCAAAATATTGCTTTCTCCTAAATCACAATGGCGATTTTCGAGCCCAAGATCCGACGTTTTGTCCTCGCCCATCCCAGAAGCGAACAACGAAGACGAATCTAATAGTTCCGGTGAAAGATACGACACATCTCCCAACCACCCACCTTCGAAAACTGTTCCTATTGTAACCAACCAACACTTTGGAGCTCGGCGTAATCTTATACCAATAACTGAAAATAATTTAGAAGCTGAAATTGGTTTTCCTGATTCGGGCCGTTTCGATAGAGGCGTGTTTCCACTAGATACAGAGTTTTCTAAATCCCCTGGCTTGTCTAGAACTGAACTATTGCAAGCGAAACGAGCAGAATTTTTCAGTAGTCCTCCTGAGTCGTCGACACCTCGCTTTACCTCTTTCAAAAGTCCGGCTGGTCCAGACTCGAGAAACAAATCATCCCCAGAGCGAGGAAATACCTCCCCAACAACACTGGAAACAGCCTTATGATAAATTCTATGACTTATTATTTCCGAGGTGCTTTACAATAAAATCATTTTTGGTGTAGTGCTGTAAATATTCATAGAAGCTTTAATCTAGTCTTTTCTTGCTAGAAGTGCCATTTTCGGGCAAAAGTCAATTTTCAAAACCAGTGTTTGAATTATGAAATGTGAATGTTATTGAAGCTCAAAAGCGATTTTTATTTAATTGCTCCAAGGGGCCAATTTTGTTTGTGTAAAATTGTATTAGCCTTGTGCTGAATAGTTGTAATTTAGCTTGTAAGTATTTATTGAGTACAATTGCGTACATTGTAAGTAGTGTTTTGAACTTTTTCAAAGTTTTTAAGTTATTCGGAATACAATTTTAATTAAATGTTTTGAATGATAAATAGGTTGTCTTTAATTTGCCACAATAAGTACCTACTTACCTAATATTCGTTTGGGGTCCAGCATCGCAGTCGTATAAAAAAATACACTTTAATCAAGAAAGAAAGTTAATTGTATTTTAAAATGGTGATCAAACCATTTAATTTAGGCAAAAACGTTTGAAAAAAAGCTTCTTTCTCTATCTCAGGAAATGGGATGTATTTTCCTCCAACCTCTTCAGCTACAGGCTTCAAATCCAAGAAAGAAGACGTTGCCTATGTAAATCTTCTTGATGTCATAGACGTATCGTAAGACAACCTGCTATCCTGCTCGAAATATTTGATCCTTGCTGAAACAGAAATATGTAATTTGATCTGCGCTGTGTGTGATGCGCTTTTTAGTGATATCGCATTGTGTCAAGAATTATCTATCAAGTATTGCTATTATCATGCTAACAAATCACAGATGACTGAATGCAAGTTTACATTTTAGATATTTTTAGAGTTTTTTTAATATTATAGTTCTTGAAATGTTTCTAATAGGCGGTTCCCAAACATACTTACTCCTATCACGAATCAGGTACCGTGAAGACATATTCCAGTGGCAGTGATATCCTGATGAGCATACAAAACTGTACGCCGAAGCTGCGTTTCTTCACTTTGGTTGTAAACACAGCGCACTTGATCAACGAGCGGACCACTCACACTCTAGGAATTTGGCACGCCATGGCGGCACCACATGCTATATTCACCGTATACTTTTTCATCGGAGTTTTTTTCATTGGAGCTTTCAAAAACAAACACGCTTCGATACTCCTACAAGGATACGGCCTGATAGCTTGCACCGCCCTACAGTTCATGCTATCTCTAACAGTTTTCTCAGACCTTTCCAAGTACCAGATATCAAACAAACACGGAGCAATGGCGTTAAATGGTGTATTACCACTAATAATAATGCTGTTATTGGTTGCCGATCTTGGCATCACACTACTTTCGAGTCGGGAGAATATACAGCCGATATCAACTTCGAGATCATCAGACAGAGATTCGAGTATTGAGTTACAAATTAGGTAATAAATATATAAGGTATCTAACGCGTAATACATTAGTTTTATTTACTTATTAACAAGTTCTAGCTTAAATAATACGTACTTACTAATATTACCTGTCTAGGTAATGTAATTAACATACATATGCTCACGCCTTTTACGGCGGGGTAGGCGGACACAAAAGACCGCCAACTTGCTACGAACCTGCCACACCTCTTGCGCTTCATCCAGATCCACATCCATTCATACATGCGCGTCGGTTCCGGGTACTCTTCATCTGGCTTTTCTTCAGTGCATTGCCGATGTAAGTAGTTATACCTACGCCTAGGTCGCCCTAGCGTGCTGAATCGGTCACTTACAATTCCTTTACATACTCTTTAGACGCCGTTAATCTATCCGCTAATTATACCACTGCAGTGTAAGTAAAAAGTAGTATATATTTACCCGACTGCGGCCAAGCCCAAAAGGAGTTATGTGATTGACCTCTATGTATGTCCGTACCTGTGTCCCCTCGTAACTACTCAACGGCTCAACCGATTTTGTTAAATGAGACGTCATATTATGATAATCTTGCGAGTGTCACTAAAGACATGAAAGTAATCAAAATTCAATATGGCGACCACTAGACGCCATATTGTGAATAAGAAAATTATGAAAATCGACGAAATATGATAAGTGGAGTATCACTGAATAGATATTTGAAATTCATGTATAGGTTTCTTTTACCATTTATTATTTCTAATGACCATTTAGGACATAACGTTTTAAAGTTGGATACTAACTAAAAAGTATATATAAAATAAAACAGCAAAACCTGACTACAACAATCTTAGGCAGTCGGAGGCATCTTCTTAATTCAACAATAATGACATATTGCCTCTGGTTGCCTGTTACCTTGTTACAGATTGATGATGACTGAAAAGCAAACACAGACACACAAAATTATTTACTCATTATTTATTGCATATTCTATTTTATTATAAGTCTAAAATATGTCCACATTACTGCTTACACATTTTTATATAAACATGTTGTTTACAGCTAAATTCTTAAAATAATAATGTTTTTTAAGTTATCATTACTGCATAGTTTTACTTACTGACTAATGATAATGAAAAGATAGATAGAAGCGATATGGTAGTAAAGTAAAAATTTTATTCGGTAAATATTGAATTCAAGTAGCCAATCCGACGAGGACAATTGATAATCCTATTGCATAGACAATGACTATAGTCCCCGTCACAAAAAAGTATAAGTTTAGTAAACAATGAATATCTACCGTTGTAAATGTTGTAATGTTACATAGCGACAGTTATCAGTTAGGTACACAAATAGTATTTATAATTGCATCCAAATGTTTGTTTACCTAATTTATACCGTCTTGTGACAGGGACTTGAGTTGAAAATAAATAATGTCATGCTTTATATCACCGAGGGGGTAAGCAGAGGTATTCCATTTCTGGATACACCTACTTTTCACGAGATATTCTATAACCTCTCAGACCATGAATCACAGACACATTAGATTTTTAATTGTGTCTCTGTGTGTTTTAGAATTAATTCTGGAATTAATCTGAACCCGAGCCTTACTGATTTTAACTGGAACTGTAAGGCTATCACTGCTGTTTAGAAGCAGGCTCTTTAACCGTAAGGCTATCACTAGATTTTATTTAACTGCTTCAAAATGAAATTGCTAGCTTTATTTAAACTTTCATCTAAAAGGTTACATCCGCGAATCATTACTTGACTGGATATTGTAGTAAAATACTATTCTTATAGCGGAGGGATCAAACCAAGCCCTAATCCTTCAATTAACAGAATTGAAAACTCAATAGAGTTTTAACTGTCTCCCAATCCGCCACAACAGAAGTACATAGTTTTAAAGTTACAGAGTAAATTAGGTACAGTCAAGAGCACGCTAAGCTTGACACTTTGGACTTTGACCCGGCCCTGTATTCTATGATGCGCAGAACAAATCAGAGCTCAGCTTAAACTGGTAGTGTCAAGCTTGACTTGCTCTTGACTGTACAATGATTCAAAGGCACAGATAAGTTGCAACTTTTTGTAGGGCCAGACAACTACAATGTGTAACAGAAAAAGCACAATTCCTCATACACCCCAATTAGTATATTGATATAAAAAAAAAAAAGATGCAATCGAACTTTATTTGTGTCTATCCAATTTTCTTAAATATCAATTAATAATAGCATGATTTCCTTAGAGCCGGCCGAAAATCAGTGAGGCTCGGGTTCGAATCCTGGCATGTACCAATGAGTTTTTCAAAAACATACGTAGGTACATATTTATCACTAGCTCGACGGTGAAGGAAAACATCGTGAGGAAACCCGCAGGTCTCAGAATTAATTCTGAGACATGTGTAAATAGACCCGGTCCGGCGGTAGGCTTACCTATCACGTTTAGGGGTCCAATATATCTCGTGAAATGTGGGTGTATCCAGTAATGGAATACCTCTGCCTACCCCCTCGGGGATAAAAAAAAAGGCGTGAGATTATATATATATATGATTTCCTTAGAAAGCACTAAATTCAGCTATGATAATTCATTTTTTTTAATAATTTAACACATATTAAAAATAGCTGAAATCGAATAACTAATTTCAGGAATTGCGCTTATTCTGTTACATGTTGTATATGACAAACAGCATAACTAAAGCAACTTGAATAATGATGTATATCAGTTCTGTATAATGCCATAAATAAACTGATCAGACTATCATCTATGGGTGGTGTTGACACTTGAGTCTACATGTTGACTACGTCCTCACTCCGAAGGCTACACACTTAAGAAACTGATGCTTATTATGAACACTGACTAATACAAACATAACCTCAAAACACTGTCACAGTAATGTGGCATTACAAAGTTTTTGTCTTTGCCATTCGAAAAATATTACATTTCCTATTTATTCATCGGCGGTCCATTCATTAAAGGTGGCCTCATCTGCCCCATCTGGCCCATTTGTCCCATAGGCCCCATCGGACCCATGGGTCCCATAAGCGGGCCCATCATTGGTGGTCTCATTCCCATCATAGGTGGCATAGGTCCATGCGGTCCCATCATCATTGGTGGAGCCATAGGGCCCCCTGGTCCCATAGAAGGTGGTGGGAGCATCCCAGGAGGTCCATTTTGGTTTGGCGCCGGCGGTCTTGGACCCCCGGGACCCATCATAGAAGGATCCCATGGCGGTGGTATCGCGGCACCTTTCCCGCCGAATGGATTTTGTGCAATTTTCCCAGCTTTAAAAGCAGCCGTGGTAGCGTCGATGAGGTGTTGAGCTTGCTCCTCCATCCATTTTTGATAGTAAAATTTTACATTGTCCTTGTGTTTTCTTCCCGTGCAATGTGTTTTCCTGACGCTCGGTGAGTCGTGGGTCAGGTAAGTGTCACAGTAATCGCAGTAATATTTCGGCATTTTTTGTGATTTCTAGAAAACTCGAGCTTGGATGCAACAACACAACACTCACTCGGTCGGTCGGTGCTAGGGATGTAAAAAAATAATCGATTTTTAAAATAATCGATTATTTTTTTGAAATAATCGATTTTTAATAATCGATTTCTTAAATAAAAATAATCGATTTTTAATTAATCGATTATATAAATTACGCATTTTAATCGATTTTTTATAAACAGCGCCATCTCTGCGGTGGTTGAACCTTAACGTTGTTGTTAACTTTTTTACTTATCGTTTCACTTTATTTTAATACTACGACTACTACGAGTACTCTTATTTTTTATTATTTTTCGTCTTTTGACTGTTTAAACTTAAAAAAATAGAAAAAGATTTGTTTTTTATTTTAGTTTTTGAGACCATAACGTAGTCATCTAGTTTTTTGATTCTCATTTTAAGTATTTTATTTTAATACTAGTCAAATGTAAAAGAGGACTGGACATTTGTGACACTTATTATTTTTAATTATTTTATTGTTTAAATTTGAAGATTATCGAAATTTTATTTTGTTATTTCTTTATTCATATTATTTTATTTCATTTTTAATCTGTGAAAATGGTAATATGAATCTCGTAGGATTTTATTATTAAAATATGAAAAGCATATAATTTAGATTTTTATCTATGTATTAGAAAAAAAATCGATTTTTTAGAATAATCGATTATTTTCAATATTAATCGATTTTTTAAAAATCGATTAATTTTGAAGAAAGAAAAATCGATTATTTTCCTTTAATCTTACATCCCTAGTCGGTGCACAGATATCTTTAACTGGTCGGCACAGAACACTTTTACTCCTAGCGGTGTCGGTTCGGAGTGGAACTGTCACTGTCACTGTCTCTTTTTTCTTATGACGTAGCGTAGACACGGAGGGATCTAAGCTCATACAGCCTAGTCTTGTCCGAGTCTAGTATGAATTTGCTGACGGTATGTATGTACAGAGTCCATGCCCAAAAAGAGTATTTTTTCAACAATCCAATATATCTCGTGAAATGTGGGTATATCCAGTAATGGAATACCTCTGCCTACCCCCTCAGGGATAAAAAAGGCGTGAGATTATAATTATTATATAATATAATCTTAGGTGAGAACGTGAATCACAAGAGAGATTCAGTGTGAATGTTTCTCTTTCATCTATTTGTATACTACAAAATAATTAGTGTTATTTTTTTTTTATTATTTATTGTTTGTGGGTATGTATGATTGTTAAACTAGTCAACTACTACAGCACGGCCGTTTTAACTTGACAGCTCTGAAGTTGCGCAAATGGCTGCGCAGTAACATTTTTTAGCGACCATATGGCGGTAGGAGGGGGATTTGCGCAGGCGAAGCCTATGTTCAGAGAAGCCAAGTTAAAACGGCCGTACTGTACATGTCACTTGAGTATTCAAAGGTGTCAATGGATGGTGCTGTGAAGAACTTTCTTGGAGCTGTCAATAAACTAGTACCTACAGTAAGTAGTAACCCATGCTACACATTAAAAAACGAGAAGTTGACAATAAGTAAATATTAAACACTGATAATTTTTATTGCTACAAAAGGTTAAACACGGTTTGTAGCTACTACGATATCAATTTACATAGATTTTTAACATACGTACATATGCCACCGACGGAGGCGTTCATTCATGTCCAACCTTACTCAAAGTGTCCAACTGATGAGACCTTAAAACAACAGTGGATTAGAGATAATGTTAAACGCAAAATCGCGTGGAATCTGAGTAAATATTTTTTGTTTGAACCACTTTAAACCTAGTGTAAAGCAGAAGAAAATACCTCAACTACAATAATAATTTTATTAGCTAACACTAATAAGCAACAAGTCTGTCGGCATCAATAGTTGTAGTTTGTATACCTTTAATTTCATGAGTGTTATTTAAATGGCTAGAATAGTATTCGTATTTTTGTGAGCAGAAAAATATAATCTGTAAGCAGAAATAGCTAATTGGTCAGCAACTCATGGCCAGTAAACATTTCAAAATCAATCAGCAATTTATGTCATTCTGGATGGCTGTAATTATTTTTGTACAGCATATTAATTATATAAGCTGCAATGAGCTGCTCCTGTTTAACAAAATTTTGGTAAGCACTCAAAGGGTAAGCGAGATAGGAGAAGGATAGTTACTGTTTTAGATTATGCAACTTATTATTATTGTTATTGCTGTCGTTGCCGTTGCCGTTATCGTCGTCATTGTCATCGTCACCGTCACCGGCATTGTCATCATCACCGTCACCGTCATCGTCATCGTCATCATCATTATCATTATTATTATTATTTATCTTACATTTCCGATTTCAAAAAATAGACCCGGTCCGGCGATAGGCTCACCACCTATCACGTTTAGGGGTCCAATATATCTCGTGAAATGTGGGTATTTCCAGTAATGGAATACCTCTGCCTACCCCCTCGGGGATAAAAAAGGCGTGAGATTATACTTTATACTTATTCCGATTTCAACAAAACGCAATCCAATTAGTTTTGCTCTTATTATTATTTTGCTTGCCATATTTTAAATATGCATACCAATCAAATACACTGCTTATAGACATATTTTCTCTGCTGTTCAATCATTAAATCTTGCTGACCAAGTAGTTATTTTGCGGACCAAGTTGTTATTTTATTTGCGGAACAAGGATTACTGCCTGATTTTTTAAATTGCAACAAAATATTTGTATGCCGACCAAGTGATTTAAATGCTGTTTTTTTGTGGCTCACCAAATTTTATAGAATTCTATTCTAATTGCCGATCATTTAATTACTTCTCTATTTTCATGACCCTTGCAATGAATGCAAGGGTCATGAAAATAGACAACAAAAAAAACCATGATTCGATGACATCGCCATCTATCTTTTGTAAAAAATAAACTGGGCCAATTCCACTAAATGTAAACGGTTATAGTTGGATGACAATGACATGTCAATGGTCAGTCAATGGTGTTATTTTGGCACTTTTCAGAGCAAATAACACCATCGACTGACCATTGACATGTAATTGTCATCCAACTGTAACCGTTGACATTTGACATTTAGTGGAAATGGCCCCCAGGGGGCCAATTCTACTAAATGACAGCGATGATAGTTTTATGACAATTACATGATTGTGGTCACTCAATGGTGATTTTATGTCAAAATTTGACATAATATCACCATTGAGTGTCAAAATTTGGCATAATATCACCATTGAGTGACCACAATCATGTAATTGTCATACAACTATCACCGCTGTCATTTAGTAGAATTGGCCCCCTGGTTTTGTTCTCATTTTTAACCATATCTTGGATTATTACTAAGTAAAGGCCAAATAATCTCAGCGCATACAGCCACAATTTTTTTGGTTACCTGCATACCTATTTAACCGGCCCATAGTGACATATACTATGGGCGATCTTGTCACTTTCAGCGATTTCTTCCGTGCGATCTCCTCTATCCCGTAGATGGCCACCATCACCTCACCTCTCACTCAAACAATACAATATAAAATAAAAAATCTCGTAAGAAAATACGAGTATAACGTTATTACTTATTCTGTAGTTTAGCTAAGGTCTGTGCATTGTGCGAGTGAATATATTGTATATAATATTTTTGTGCTTGGGATTTGGCCCAATATAAAAGTGCTTTTATCTATGGTCATGAATTGGGAGATAATAAAAAAGTACTTAATCAGCTGATACCTTGAAAAAAAAATCTGTCAAAGGACCACCCACTGAAACTTCAAGGTTAGTAAAACTTGGATTTTCTATTCTCTAAACAAATTCAAATTATAGCAATGTAGTTATAAAGTGGTTAGTACCTACTTATATACCTACAATAGTCAAAACAGTAGCTGTAATCGCAGACAAACTTGTATTAGTACCTAGCTCCATTGTGGCCTTTTGATTTTAATGGTTTAGGTACATTTTCTTATAGTATTGTCCTTGTTATAGGTAGTAGATACATTAGGTAGGTAGATACGTATATTACATAGGTAGTAGGTATTACTATCATAGATACCTACAAAGAGGTTGGAAGAAAATCATTCTCTTTAGGAGAGAGAAACTTTTTCTTTAAACGTCTTTGGATACCTACCTACCATCTTGACAGGTAGGTATCGGTATTTTTTTTAGTTTACACGCTCGCTGCCTGCTACGACTATCAGTATAGTAATAATAATAGTTATTATTATCTTTATTCATATTATAAATGTTTAGAAATTTGTATTATTATTTCAGTACCTAGTAGGTAGGTACCTACACTACTGTTATACAAGTATTTTTTATATTATACCTACCTAGTTGGCAGCGAACTGTTTATTTTTATTCTTGTTTGGATTTTGTGTATGTTTGTGGGTTAGCAGCAGCGTTATAGAGCATGCTTCTCATCCATGAGGCTCGGGTTCGAATCCTGGCATGTACCAATGAGTTTTTAAGTAGGCACCTACATATTTATACTAGCTCAACGGTGAAGGAAAACATCGTGAGGAAACCCGCAGCACCAGGATCAGAATTAATTCTGAGGCATGTGTAACAGACTCGGTCCAGCAATGGGCTCACACCTATCACGTTAAGGGGTTTTAAGAAAATTCCTAAACATGGATATTTCTAGAAATAGAATACCACTGCCTACCCCCTCGGGGATAAAAAGGCGTGAGATTACTTATTTTAATTAATTTATTTGTAGGTTAGGTAGTGGCAGAAGTGACTAAACCGATTTTAACTAATGAAATACCTATACCTAACTACACACACCGGCACAATTAGCGGAACAGAAAAAAAAAGGAGAAAAAAGAGGGAATTTAGAACAATGAATGTAATTTTTAAACAATATATTATTTAAAATGAAACAACAATTAAATTAACATGTTTTGACATTCATTTGTAACACCATACTTAAAATTTTATAAAAATAAAAATTAAATTAAACAAAATGCATTTTTCTTCGATTTTTAATTATAGAGAAACAGCAGAAAATTCAAGATTTTCCAAAGTTTAACAACAATTTCAATGACTGTTCAATATCGAGTGTTTCCTCCTCGTGCTCTGATGAGGGTTTCCATCCGTCTGGGCATGCTGCGGATGATGTTATCAATGGTTTCTTGGGGCAACCTCTGCCATTCTTAAAGTAATGCGTTTCGCAACTCGTTGAGATTATTGGGAGGGGGCATTCTTGACTTTACACTCCTCTTTAGCAAGTCCCAGACGTGTTCTATAGGGTTCATATCGGGGGACCGTGCTGGCCACTCCGTCACCGTTATACCAACATAGTTTAGGTATGTCTGTACTGTGCGAGCACTGTGAGCCCGAGCATTATCCTGCATTAGAATGAAGTTGTTACCAATAAAGGGGGCAAATGGCACAACATGTTCTTCTAAAATCTCCCTGATATACCGATCAGCATTCAGATTCCCGCCATCGACCACTACTAACTCCGTACGAGCTCCTAAACATATTCCTCACCAGACCATAATTGAACCGCCGCCATATGCAACTGTATTTTCAAAATTAGACTGGATATACCGTTCTCCTTTGCGTCTCCATACTCGCTGCCTTCCATCAATTTGATTTAACATAACTCTGCATTCATCAGTAAAAAGAACCTGTCCCCAGTCGTCGAAGTCCCAATCACGATGTTCACGACCAAAGTGTAGACGGTTTGTGCGATGATGTCTCTCAAGTTTTGGGGCTTTGGCGGGCACATACGAGCCTATACCCACTTCTTCGAATCTTCTACGAACTGTCCGCTCACTCATCCTTACTGCTCGTACCTCTTCCAGTAAATTTCGAGCCTGCACCGCCGTTAGTCTCGTGTTCCGTCGGACTTGAAGTTGGAGAAAACGGTCATCCCTCCTTGAAGTACACCTTTTCCGGCCTTGTCCTCTCCTTCTCACTAGAGCATTCGTCAATCTGTATCGTTGGATGCTACGATAAATCGTTGATAACGATCGACGAAGGCTTCTGGCAATCGATCTGTAGGTTTGACCATTTCTCCTCATTTGATCTGCCCTAATGATTTCTGATGGCGTTAAATCAGGCATAATTAGATGCTCGTAAATTATCAATATGCGAAAAAACTCAAAAGCCTCAAAAACTGCAATTCAAAGCTTTTCAAATGGAATTCACGAACCTTCTAAAAACG
The DNA here is from genome assembly GCA_963855545.1 of Ethmia dodecea. Taxonomy (NCBI): domain Eukaryota; kingdom Metazoa; phylum Arthropoda; class Insecta; order Lepidoptera; family Depressariidae; genus Ethmia; species Ethmia dodecea. The sequence continues at coordinate 2,362,393 of OY979444.1, forward strand.
GACAAGCGGTGGAAAAAATGAATCAATGAAAATTAAAACAAAAGAATGAAAAAAAGGGCAGTCGCTTAGTATTCCATTTTTAAATTAAAACCCAAATTTAAAAAAAGCTTGTTTAGCCGGCCAGTAACACGCAAAAATGCGTAAATACTCCCTTTTTTTTCTGTTCCGCTAATTGTGCCGGTGTGTGTATAACATACTTAGATTTCATATTCAATAAATAAATAATAATACTTACTGAATATCAGTCAACGTAAAAAGTCAAAATTCATATACACACACCGGCACAATTAGCGGAACAGAAAAAAAAGGGAGTATTTACGCATTTTTGCGTGTTACTGGCCGGCTAAACAAGCTTTTTTTAAATTTGGGTTTTAATTTAAAAATGGAATACTAAGCGACTGCCCTTTTTTTCATTCTTTTGTTTTAATTTTCATTGATTCATTTTTTCCACCGCTTGTCCGTTTTTAGAAGGTTCGTGAATTCCATTTGAAAAGCTTTGAATTGCAGTTTTTGAGGCTTTTGAGTTTTTTCGCATATTGATAATTTACGAGCATCTAATTATGCCTGATTTAACGCCATCAGAAATCATTAGGGCAGATCAAATGAGGAGAAATGGTCAAACCTACAGATCGATTGCCAGAAGCCTTCGTCGATCGTTATCAACGATTTATCGTAGCATCCAACGATACAGATTGACGAATGCTCTAGTGAGAAGGAGAGGACAAGGCCGGAAAAGGTGTACTTCAAGGAGGGATGACCGTTTTCTCCAACTTCAAGTCCGACGGAACACGAGACTAACGGCGGTGTAGGCTCGAAATTTACTGGAAGAGGTACGAGCAGTAAGGATGAGTGAGCGGACAGTTCGTAGAAGATTCGAAGAAGTGGGTATAGGCTCGTATGTGCCCGCCAAAGCCCCAAAACTTGAGAGACATCATCGCACAAACCGTCTACACTTTGGTCGTGAACATCGTGATTGGGACTTCGACGACTGGGGACAGGTTCTTTTTACTGATGAATGCAGAGTTATGTTAAATCAAATTGATGGAAGGCAGCGAGTATGGAGACGCAAAGGAGAACGGTATATCCAGTCTAATTTTGAAAATACAGTTGCATATGGCGGCGGTTCAATTATGGTCTGGGGAGGAATATGTTTAGGAGCTCGTACGGAGTTAGTAGTGGTCGATGGCGGGAATCTGAATGCTGATCGGTATATCAGGGAGATTTTAGAAGAACATGTTGTGCCATTTGCCCCCTTTATTGGTAACAACTTCATTCTAATGCAGGATAATGCTCGGGCTCACAGTGCTCGCACAGTACAGACATACCTAAACCATGTTGGTATAACGGTGATGGAGTGGCCAGCACGGTCCCCCGATATGAACCCTATAGAACACGTCTGGGACTTGCTAAAGAGGAGTGTAAAGTCAAGAATGCCCCCTCCCAATAATCTCAACGAGTTGCGAAACGCATTACTTTAAGAATGGCAGAGGTTGCCCCAAGAAACCATTGATAACATCATCCGCAGCATGCCCAGACGGATGGAAACCCTCATCAGAGCACGAGGAGGAAACACTCGATATTGAACAGTCATTGAAATTGTTGTTAAACTTTGGAAAATCTTGAATTTTCTGCTGTTTCTCTATAATTAAAAATCGAAGAAAAATGCATTTTGTTTAATTTAATTTTTATTTTTATAAAATTTTAAGTATGGTGTTACAAATGAATGTCAAAACATGTTAATTTAATTGTTGTTTCATTTTAAATAATATATTGTTTAAAAATTACATTCATTGTTCTAAATTCCCTCTTTTTTCTCCTTTTTTTTTCTGTTCCGCTAATTGTGCCGGTGTGTGTATTTATCTCATATGAATATGTTAGTGCTACCTATAGTTAGGTATAAGTAACAATTACAATTTCCATGCAGATAAACATCTAAGCAGGTTGGTAGGCGTAATTTAACAATAGGTATCATTTAAACATTGTGTCAATAAGGTACCTACATTCTTCTTACTTACCTGTGAGATATCGAAAACACTCAAATTACCTACTTTCAAGGTCTTGCACTATTTACAGTGCGGTAGCTATTTGCTCAAACAGAGTTTTTGTTCACAGTTTTGTACAAATTGCACTATTGAATACCTAAGAAACATGTTCTCGAATAAAGTAGTTCTTATTACCGGCGCTAGTTCAGGTATCGGCGCAGAAACCGCCATCCACTTCTCGAAACTGGAAGCACAGCTAGTAATTACAGGCAGGAACAAAGATAACTTAGACAAAGTGGCTAAACACTGTGAAGAAGGTTCACCAAAAAATCTTAAGCCCCTTATAGTCATCGCTGACTTGAACAACGTAGTTGACGTAGAGAAAATTGTGAAGGAAACCATTGATAATTTCAAGAACCTGGATGTCCTCGTTAACAATGCGGGAATACTGGAATCTGGAACAATTGAAACAACTTCCTTGGACCAGTATGACCGGATGATGAACACTAATGTCCGTGGTCCATATCACTTGACTATGTTGGCTACGCCTCATTTAGTAAAAACTAAGGGAACTATTGTGAACGTCTCAAGCGTCACTGGTATGAGATCTTTCCCGAACGTTCTAGCATATTGCATGTCTAAATCCGCTTTAGACCAGTTCACAAGATGCGTTGCGCTAGAATTGGCGCCTAAAGGAGTGAGGGTTAACGCTGTCAACCCTGGGGTGATAACAACGGGGCTTCATATGAAATCGAGTATGAATGAGCAGGAATACGAAGTGTTTTTGAAGAAGTGTGCCGACACTCACGCTTTGGGAAGGGCTGGCGATGCGAAGGAAGTGGCATCAGTGATCACGTTTCTGGCCAGCGATGCAGCAAGCAATATTACTGGCGCTACACTGCCTGTGGATGGAGGACGTCACGCTATGTGCCCACGATAGAAATTTAGAAATATTTAAATTTTATTACGTATACAAGTACGAAATTATGCATTTTTTAATAAAATACGTTATCTATTTTTCGAAATTTGTTTCTTTTATCCTGATATGGCTATCAATTTCCATTGTCAATTAGATCTAGGGTTCATTTAGAAATAAATTAGCGAATTTAAATTTTGATGAAGATTCAAATTGTTTTGTTGAACAGGCAATAACATTCACAATGTTCGCCGGAAAAGCAGTACTTATCACTGGCGCAACTGCGGGGATTGGAGCCAATGCTGCACTGGAGTTTGCGAAACTAGAAGCTAATTTAGTAGTTACAGGACGGAACAAGGAAAACTTGGACAAGATTACTAAGCAGTGCCAAGAAATATCACCGAAGAAATTAAAACCACTAGCAGTGATTGCTGACATCGATAATGAGAGTGATGTTCAAAATCTAGTAAAAACTACTATTGATCACTATAAGAAGCTTGATGTGCTTGTAAATAATGCAGGCATATTAGACTCTGGAACTATTGAAAACACTTCTCTAGCCCAGTACGATAGAATAATGACCACAAATGTACGTGGCCCATATCATTTGACAATGTTAGCAGCACCCTACCTGATTGAAACTAAAGGGAACATTGTCAATGTCTCTAGCGTCGCTAGCTTGAGATCATTTCCTAATATTCTCGCTTACTCTCTATCTAAGGCTGCTTTAGACCAGTTTACGAGATGCGTTGCTCTAGAATTGGCTCCAAAAGGTGTAAGAGTCAACGCGGTTAACCCAGGAGTAATAGTTACTGGTATACATTTAAAAGGCAGTATGAACGAACAGGAATACGAAGCGTATTTAAAGAAATGTAATGAGACACACGCTTTGGGCAGACCGGGAGATGCGAAAGAAGTTTCATCTGTGATAGTGTTTTTGGCTAGTGATGCAGCTAGTAACATTACAGGGGCAACTTTGCCTGTTGACGGTGGTCGCCATGCAATGTGCCCTCGGTAAAGTATACTTTAAATCATTTATTTTGAAAATATCAATACTATAATTAACTCACCTTTTACCTTAATATTAAACCTGAAGATACTTTATGGAAAGTGCAATAATTAGATTATAGTAGTAATATTTTATTCCGACATGAAAACATAATCATACAATATTATAAGACATGAAGTTATAAATTAAGTGTTTAATTTGCAATTAAATTATTACGTATTGCAAATCATTGTTTTATATAGGATATTTTAATTTATTTTTGCTTCCTTAACACAAGCTATGATCCTTTCAATTTCTCTTGCTATGGCGTTCGAAGCGTCCATGACACCCTTTGCAGAACAAAACGTGATGTTGGTTAGGATGTCACAAGCTATGTTCCTTGTATCCGTTCGCTGGAAAGTAAATGATTATTCATGTTATTATATTTATTTTGTTTGTGCTATCTTCTCTTTTGACTTTTACAATTTTTTTGTTAACAAATTCACGTTTGATTGTTGTTTAATTTTGGTACTTACTGTTTTTATTATTTCATTTTCTGTATTTTCCATTCCATCAAATGCTTCTTTTCTCACTTTTTGCATGCATTCCTCTACATTTTTATTTTTTAAACAAAGATTAAGCTTGTTTTCGGTTTCGTCAGTGAACTTTGTATCCTTTGCTACTACTCCATATTTGTCATCGCCGAACGGTAGAAACCTTTTTAGATGCTCAGCCATACAATGTACAGCGTCTCTCACAATTCTTTTTAAAATTTCGTCTATTTCTGGTTTATTACTCTGAAAAATAACAATGTAAGAATTGTGTGATTGATAACTTCTACAATTTATCACAGAATGTGTTTAAGATATTACTAGATCACGAGGGTCTACAAAGGTATTCCATTACCGGAAATACTACATACTTTTCACGGATATATTTTTCGGACCCGCAGGTAACGTGACAGGTGTTGACTGTTGAGCCTGGCCTTTGGCCGGACTGGTGTACCGTAACACATTGCCTCAGAACCAATTCCTGGTGCGGCGATTCACGATGTTTTCCTTCACCGTTGAGCTGGTACCTAATTATTGTACAGCGACACTATTGTAATAAATACGTACCTGCCTACTTACGAAAGTTTTTGAAAAGTTCATTTGCCTCTATAAATAAAAGTAGGTATGTTTTCAAATATGTAATCAAAGTCATTCATTACTCACCTGCAAACACTGCTTGTTGTATTTTGCAGTCTTACTAATATTTTGAAGAAACATTTTGACGTCGGCCCTCATTTTCTCAACGTGTTCTTGGAATGACTGTCTTACTTCTTTTTCATGATTTTTAATATTCTCTGCCCATTCATGAATTTTTTCTTTAGTGGTACGGGCGAACTCTTTTATGGAATTCCATTCGTTGGACGTTACATGCTTATTATGCTCTTTAACATCACCCCAAGTCTGCAAATTGGCTGCGGTTGTCGCCGATACTGGATTCTGAGTTACATTATTTTCAGAACCAATCCCTTGAGAGTAAGCATGCTGAAAGTAAATTAATTTTTAATCTATATATGAGTATCAACTTGCAGCATAAACTTAGATCTCTGGTAAGGCCGCTGGTAACCCGTTAGTAACATTGAACCCGAAAGTAACTCTGTTTGTTACTTTTTTTTTACAGATAATTCGCTGACCAATTTTAGAAAAATATTGCAGGGAGACGAGGAAAGGAATTGTCTATCCCGGAAACAGGACGAAATAATGAGCAAAAGTTATAGGACAGTATAAATATATACGAAAGGAATTCTGTCTGTCTATTTGTTAATTTTCTACGGATTACCAGCTTATAAATTATATATTTTTTTAATAAGGCTATTTATATCATATCGAGAACTAAATTTAGGGAAAAACTATTACTGAAATTCCACAGACACAGTTAAAGGCAGAACTACACCTTGTATTTTCACATTAACATAACAATTTAAAAAGTTTTTTAAGCTCTCTTAAGTAAGATTATAATCAATGTATTTACCTGGTAGCAAACTATTGCCACAATCACAAATAGAACTGTACCACGCATCTTGATGATTATCTGATAGGTACTTTCGCATTGAATCCATAGCTTTTATAGTCATTATTTATCTCAAGTTGAAATGAAGTAATCTCGTTTACCCACTTAGATTTTTCAAGAATTGGCTTTGTAGGGGCGATTGTTAACAGATGTACCTAGCAGTCGTTTATAGAATATTAAATTCCCAATGATACGAATTAACTGTTTTAAAATAAGTACCTATATACCTAAAACCTTTAATAATGATGAATCCCCTTTATTCTTCATTTACTTATAATAACATACAACTAATATTATAAAAAGGAAATATTAGATACTAGCAGCGCCCCGCGGTTTCACCCGCGTAGTTCCCGTTCCCGTGGGAATACGGAGATAAAATATAAGCCTTGTGGTATTCTGATGTATAAGCTATATAACTGTAAAGTTTCATCAAAATCCGTTCGGTAGTTTTTGCGTGAAAGAGGAACAAACATCCATCCAGACATCCATCCATACAAACTTTCGCGTTTAAAATATTAGTAGGAAGTAGGATTTTGTGGTTTTTTGTGAAACCAGTGTGCTAGTTGGTTTATGCTTGTTTGACGCAAAAATGGATCGACGTGGTTTTTTTGGGTTCCGTATCGAAAATATACCAACGGGACCCAATTACTAAGCCTCAGCTGTCGATCCGTCTGTCTGTCAGTGGGCTGTATTTCATGATCCGTAATGAAATGAAATTGAAAAGAACACAAGGTATCTAAGTACCTAGGTAGATATTACATAAAATCAAGTCACAATCACACTTGGCCGTTTTTTTGCAGAGACTCATTGTGAGGCACTCTGCGTTATTGAAATTGTAAATATTTGCAGATATATGTTTGTGTTCGTGTTGTAATCATGTACATGATTGATAGGTACTCAGGCGAATCATCGAACATAACCACAATAACAGATAGGTAATATATGAATGTTGTTTCTAATGATTTTTTTTTGTTCGATAATTCAAGTAGGTACCTATTCTAGAATGAATCATCAGTGCCTAGAAATTATGTTTACAGTTATGTACTTATTTATTTTTTAACAGGCTGCAAAAAACGAAGACGTTCTCAATTTGTCTCGTACCTATGTTTTTTTGGTACCTATCCCTCAAATTTAAACAAATTTCGTTTTTTTTAATTCAAATTTTATTCAAATATTTGCATATTTGTCGAAGTCTGGATTATTAAATATAAATCCCCGATTTTTTTAAATATGTACAAAGATTATGTGGACAGTAGGTATTTTATAAGTATTTAACAGTCCTAAGAGCAGTGATAGCCCGGACGGTTAAAGAGCCGGCCGAAAATCAGTGAGGCTCGGGTTCGAATCCTGGCATGTACCAATGAGTTTTTCAAAAAATTATGTACCTACATATTTATCACTAGCTCGACGGTGACGGAAAACATCGTGAGGAAACCCGCAGGTCTCAGAATTAATTCTGAGACATGTGTAAACAGACCCGGTCCGGCGATGGGCTCACCACCTATCACGTTTAGGGGTCCAATATATCTCGTGAAATGTGGGTATATCCAGTAATGGAATACCTCTGCCTACCCCCTCGGGGATAAAAAAGGCGTGAGATTATATATATATATATATATATATATATATATATATATATATAGTCCTCAAAAATAAAAAAATGCTATTAATATTTGGTAGGTAATCATTTTTATTCAGAAAAGTAAGTAGTAGGTACTTAATTTACAAAAACGTTGAGATATTTGTATGTAAATCTATTAGACGACTTTAAGTAGTTAGATTAAATTATAATAATATTAGGTGCCAACATTACCAATTATAGTTATTAAACTATTCTCTTGATAACTTATTGTACCCAAAAGAACTTATAAATATTTTACTTAGAAGATTAAAGTTCAAACATTTCAACAGATAACGTGACAAGAAATGAAAACAGATGTTGGTTATTACCTAGGTACAACATTAATTTAAGTACATTCCTTCTATAGACAATATAGTTATTATGATCTCTATAAAAAGTCCAACGTAATTGATTTCACGATCATCAAGTTTAAGTTAAGGCACATAGTACATAATCTGTTTTTAAAATACCTACTTTATTTATCTAAGAATAAAATCTTTTTAGTAGTCCGTCGAATAATTCCTTTGCCTAAGCCTGATCAGCTGGAGCAATGACAGTTGAGGAGCTAGAGCCAGAGAATGTGCTGAAGATTGAAGAGGCAGAGCAGCTGCCAATCTCTATGACGATTCTGGCTGTCCCCACGCCTGCTTCAACGAGACTCTGACCAGCGCAGACTTCCAGCGCAGCGGGCAGTGTTGCCATGAATAAGTTCAATCGAGCGATCTGTGGAAGAACCAAAATAAAAATAAAAAATGCTTACACCCGACCCGACTAGCTGTTACGCGCGATTTCACTCGCTTAAGTCCCGTTCCCGTGGGAACACATGCCTGAGAACCAGTTCTGGAGCCTGCCTGGGTATAAAAGCATCCAAAAGTCAAATCTAATTCTTGCTGATTTTCTCACGATAATTCCTTCACAGCACATATAAGTATTTAATACATACCCCGATCCGGAACATCAAACATGTGGCTCAAGAGGAGAGGTGGGCTGTCAGTACTCAAAAACAAAAAGGAAATCTATATCTAATAATAACTGGGTATTCAATGGAATAAAACATGGTTACGCAATTACGTATATAAAAAGCGCCTGTAAGAAACACTATAGCAACTCACCGAAATACCACTTTGCGCTAACAAAACCGTTCCTCTCAATTCGGACTTCACAGCGACGCTACCAAGACATGACCCAGCTGTCAAGATATTCCCTGTATTCTGCTGAGTGCAGTTCCTCATCTCTTCGAAGGCTTCTGTGGCGAATTCGCGAACCTCGTCAGCGACTACAGCTAGACCGTTTATTAGCTCGTTGCCTTCGTGCATGCGTTCATCGGCACAACTCATTGTTTGTTCTACGGCACGCTTGAACATTGCCTCTGCTTCGGTGCGCTGGGACTGTAGGTGGTAATTAAGTAGGTATTAAAATATTTGTGAAGTTTTACGAACTGTGAAGGCCTTTGCGGATCACTGTCTAACTCGCTCCCTTGAGGGACTAAAAAAAAATGTATCTACTTTTTACAATTAATATTTATCATTGGACGTTTCTTCCTAAGTCCAGCTGCTGTGCCTTTATATATCAGTAAGTTAGTTAGTTATTTAGTTTCTTTGTTAAGGGAACCGTCAAGGTAAACGCATTTTTTTTTTACAGTAGGTATATAATTAATTAGGTACTATGGCTACTTCTATAACAACAACAATAAAAAAAATGGTAAAAGAAGCGTTTCTTCTTATTGTATATCCCTTCATGTCTGAGTTCGAAGCACTCTTGACCGATCAATATCGATAGACAGGATATTTTAATAACGGTGTATACAGATGTATCATTAATTTAGGCCGCCATTGCAGTTTTTAGCGAGATTCCTATGTGCTAGGTACTTACAGTAACACATTCCCTAACGGCAGAGCCGCTAGCTGTGAACCTGTCAGTAACGGACGTGATGGCGTCCTCAACCCTGGTCCGCAGCGTCTGCAGGTTGGCCTCAAAGTTCGCCCTGCACTTCGCGGCCTGCTCCAGGAGACCAGCCCTGAAAGTCTCGATGGCATCGCGAGCCTGCTGTGCTGCCTTCGACAGGTTTACCACTAGTTCTTCTATCAGTTTCCTGGGGAAGTTGTAGATTGAGGTGAGGGGTGATATGACTGACAAAAACGTGAAGCCCGTAATACTACAGGCTTAAGATTTTTGATTACACTACGGAATTTCGGAGACCTAAAATGCTTATTCGAATGAACTTGTGCGACAAATCAATCATGTTCTTTTACAGAAATAAAGTATGAAAAATAATCTATTTAAAAAAGTTTAAGAAGACCCTTATTTTGAATAGTTATCAAGTTTTTTTAAATTTTACACAGCGACGATGGATAGAAACAGAACTGAGTTGGTACCAAAGTAATAGGTAACGATCATGTTTAAAGTTCCTGAAAAACGCGAAATGACGAAAACGCAGAATGACCAATCGCAAAATTACCTATGCAATATACGCAGTAAGACTAGTCGCGAAACGACCTGGCTCCTCACAGATATACTTAGGCTACTTAAGTCGCGATTTTATTTAGCGTTCCTAGGTTTGTAGCGAATGGTAAAAGTAAATACCTGGTGTTGGTAAATAGTTCAAGTTGTCGCCGATGGCGTACTAGGGGGTGGTCACTGGAAGGGTTGCCGAAAGCTGAGCATGTCTGGAAATATAATTTAGGTTTTAGATTTCACGTTTTACGCCACGGTGATAAATTAATTTAGGATTTCGGTCACCGGTGCCCTACATGGCGTTCAAAGACTTAAGAGGAATTCGCGTCAATGCACCGTTCAGCATTTCTACTGGGACGGTTGCATTCGAACTCCAACATTCTAAAAAATCTTGGCTTGGATCGCAACCGCATGTAGTATATGCGTTGATGTTAGGTTCTGAATATATTTTGAGTAAAGGAAGAAAACTTGGTTTGCAGCGCTGCAAGCTGCCGAAAAAGAAATAACATGGATTCCACGCGATGATGTAAAATTGACTAATGTTCTAAAGAAGTACCCAAATGTAGTCACTGACAAGTAGGTAGTTCTTAGCATTCAGTATTACAATTAAAGTAGGTAAAACTAACTTTTCGGTTTCCACTTGTGTTGCAGATAGGTGACGATGACCGGTTGCCACGTTTAAAAAAAACTTACGCCTTTTATATCCGAGGGGGTAGGCAGAGTTATACCATTTCTGGATATACCCACTTTTCACGAGATGTTCTTTGGAACGTGATAGGTGGTGAGCCCATCGCCTGACCGGGTCTTGTACACATGTCTCAGAATTAATTCTGGGACCTGCGGGTTTCCTCACGATGTTTTCCTTCACCGTCGAGCTAGTGATAAAATACGTAAGTTTTGAAAAACCCATTGGTACCTAGATGCAAGGATTTGAAACCGAGCCTCACTGATTAACATCATGTGAAGCAGGCTCTTTAACCGTAAGGCTATCACTGCTCATAAAAAAGAATAAAATACAAGAACTTACCACAGCCAGGACTAAGAATAGTATCGTGAAATATTTCATTGTGTTAAAGTGCCTTAACGATGTCCAATTATAATGATGGTGTTTTAAGAAACTACATGGTTTTATAGTGTATGTAATGCAACAGATTGTGTTGTCTCAGAACAAATAGGTTTATCTTATCAGTTCTATGGGATTTGGCGGTTCTATGGGTAAATATTGAGTGAATGAGAAACTTACGAAAATAAGTGGCTCGTACTTTGAAATTATGTTTCGCAAACTCCTAAAATCGGAACTGATATCATACCCACCAGGTTCAACACAACACCACTACATACACGGAAAAAACAGATTTCTTAGAATAATTTAGTTTTTTTTCACGCAAAGCAAATTTATTTAATTCAAGAAAATGGTCCTCTCCCTATAGACATAAAGAAATATTTTCTTGATATCAGCTAAACATTATCTTAAATAAATTTATTTAAAACAAGACAGAATCATACAACTGGACAAAAATTACATTTGATCTAAGAAAGGCATAATCTTGGATATCTAATAAAAAATTTTTTCTAACAAATGATTGTCAGCTCTTAGTTTAAGAAATGTATTTCTTGATTCAAGTATTGCAATACTTTTTGCTTAAAAATATTTTATCTTGAAAATAAAAACGCGTAGTCAACTGAAGTGAATCAGTTTCTTTATTCAAATATTTTAATAATAACCTAAAGATTGTGTTTTTTTAGATCAACATTACTATAGCATTGGACCAAGTAAATTTAATGTATTCGATGAAATTAATGTTTCTTTGGTTTAAAATTACCAGATTCTTTGATCAAGAAATACTAAACTAATTGTAAGTAATAATATTTTTCGTTTTAGTATTTTATGTACTTCGATTTATATATTTCTTTTTTAATTCAATAGTATTTTATTTAACTTCAAGAATGTTTATGAATGAAAAATGTTTATTTGGTTCGAATTACCCGATTTCTTTGTTCAAGAAATACTTTACTAATTGGTATGGAGGAACGGAGGTGGAATGCTCCTCCATTGGTAAAAGAGAAGATCTTCCTCTAGGCGAGGTGATCGTGCCTGGGGAACGCGGTCCAACGGTTGATGTCGGACAGTTGTATTTATACAAACTCATTAGAAAACTCCGATAGCGCGGCTTAGAACTCGGCCGTCTATTAGCGCGTTCTATGTAGTGTCGCTACATCACTCCCCCTCCAAGACCGGAGGTCGATTTCTTGTGCAGCGTCGATGCTTCGTAGGTAGCTTGCAAGTACCGGTGCTGCTCCAATGGACCTGAATTGGCGGATTCTGACTTGCTGTGCGACTGCTGCTGTGATTAGTGATGGCAATGCGATGCTGCTTCTGAAGTCCAGGTGTTCCAGAAGGTTGCGCTGATGTCCAGGTGTCGAGGGTCACCAGTATGGAGGAACGGAGGTGGAATGGTCCTCAATCGCGAAAAGTGAAGATCTTCCGCCAGGCGTGGTGATCATGCCTGGGGACCGCGGTTCAACGGTTGATGTCGGACAGTTGTATTTATACAAACTAATTAGAAAACTCCGATAGCGCGGTTTAGAACTCGGCCGTCTATTGGCGCGTTCTATGTAGTGTCGCTACATAAGTAATAATGTTTTTCGTTTCAGTACAATAAATACTTCAAATTATGTATTTTTTCTTAATTTAATAGAGTTTGATTTTATTTCAAGAAAATATTTTACTAAGCCATTTGCAGCATGTTTAATGATTCAAGATTATGTTTCTTTAGTTCAAACTACCCGATTTCTATGATTAAGAAATTACTTAATTTGATAATATGGCAAGTTATTGATGCAAGACGGATTGATCCTCTTAGAGGAATAAAATTCCTAAATATTTAATAAAAGCTGAGAGTATTGAAACTTAAATTTAAGTCAAATGTGTTCTCTTGAAATAAGTAGTAAATATCTTAAACGAAGAATTATATTTCTAGGTACATAATTTTGGAAAGAAATATTTTTTCTTGAACTGAGAAAACATTACTTGATTTGATAATATTGCAAGTTATTCATGAAAGACGCATTGATCCTCTTAGAGGAATTTTAAAATATTTTAAGCTAAGAGTATTGAAACTTAAATTTAAGGCAAATGTATTCTCTTGAAATAAGTAGTAAATATCTTAACCGAAGAATTATATTTCTAGGTACATTATTTCGAATGAAATATTTTTTCTTGAACTGAGAAAACATTACTTGATTTGATAATATTGTAAGTTATTGATGCAAGACGGATTGATCCTCTTAGAGAAATTCCTAAATATTTTAAGCTGAGAGTATTGAAACTTAAATTTAAGTCAAATGTGTTCTCTTGAAATAAGTAGTAAATATCTTAACCGAAGAATTATATTTCTAGGTACATTATTTCGAAAGAAATATTTTTTCTTGAACTGAGAAAACATTACTTGATTTGATAATATTGTAAGTTATTCATGCAAGACGCATTGATCCTCTTAGGGAAATTTTAAAATATTTTAAGCTAAGAGTATTAAAACTTAAATTTAAGGCAAATGTGTGCTCTTGAAATAAGTACTAAATATCTTAACCGAAGAATTATATTTCTAGGTACATTATTTGGAATGAAATATTTTTTTTTGAAACAAGAAAACATTACTTTATTTAATAATATTACAAATTATTGATGCAAGACACATTGATACTCTTAGAAGAATTTAAAAATATTTTAAGCTAAGATTATATTCTTGATGTTTCAAGGTAAGATCAACAGAATTTTTAACTCGACACAATATTTTTGAATCAAGATGATATATTTTAAGTCTAAAAAAATATTCCAAGATATTTGTTTTACTAAAATGAAGAAATCCTTTTTTTCTGTGTAGTATAAAACAAAGTCGGTTTCTCTGACCCTATATCCCTATGTATGTTAAATCTTGAAAACTACGCAACGAATTTTGACGGGGTTTTTTAATAGATAGAGTGATTCAAGAGGAAGGTTTTAGTGTTAGCATAGCACTCGTGCGAAGCCGGTTCGGGTCGCTATATGATAAAAGACTAAATCGTCTGATACACCTATGATACCTAAGAACAAGAATTAATTTATTTCATAGAACAGAACATTGGATTTAGAAACTTGTTGAGGCCCTGTTTTAAGCTTAATTAATCAAAGTCGGTGTCAGAGGACCCCGCTCTTCCATAATAAATGTAATCAGTTCCCTTTTTTCAGGTAACACATTTTACTGCACTTTAAAAGTTAATACTTAAAATCTAAAGATATACTTTATGTGTGGTTGAGTGTGTAAGCATCATTGCAAAGGCAATATCACTATTGGTAAGGAATAAGACAAAAAATATGCACTTAGATCTACCAGTGATAGCCCGGACGGTTAAAGAGCCGGTCGAAAATCAGTGAGGCTCGGATTCGAATCCTGGCATGTACCAATGAGTTTTTCAAAACTTACGTACATATTTATCACTAGCTCGACGGTGAAAGAAAACATCGTGAGGAAACCCGCAGGTCTCAGAATTAATTCTGAGACATGTGTAAACAGACCCGGTCCGGCGATGGGCTCACCACCTATCACGTTTAGGGGTCTCATATATCTCGTGAAATCTGGGTATATCGAGTAATGGAATACCTCTGCCTACCCCCTCGGGGATGAAAGGCGTGAGATTATTTATTTATTTTTTTATTTTAGATCTACCAGTAGGTACCTACTTAATGATTTGTGGAAACTCTGTGTCACTTATCCCTACAATAGTCAATGCCAAATCTTTTGAATCCGCAGGACCCAGAATGTACCTAATAGGTAAGACCTATGCTGACCGCCTTGGAGAACAGTTATATCTGCGGGATTTAGTTTGAGATTGTAGGCTTACGTTGTTTAGGTACCTAACTCATATGTACATATCAAAGACGTTTATAGAAAAAGTTTCTAATGATTTTCTTCTAACTTCTTTGGTAGGTACATATATACCTATAGTCTATTCCACGTACCATGGGTTCGGTGACAGTTCACACTTTTCCATTTTACTGATGCTACTGTTGACTAATAAATAATAATGTGTGTGTATTGTGTTGCAAATAAAAAAAAAAAATTAATGTATTTTGGCAATGATAAAATAATAAAATATGATTCATTTTTTAATCAAATATTTTTATTAGTCAGTAGAGAAAATATGATCTGTCACCGAACCCATGCTACGTGAAATAGACTGTAGTGTATATCTTGGTCTTTTCATAGAAAAAAACGTGAGGAAAGATTATGCTGAATGGATACCAACCATACATCTCGTTTCTCGATACGATTTACGGTCTTACAAATTTATCGGGTATCCCCTGCTCTTCAGTACCTAATTATTATGCAGTACAAGAGTATTTTGGCCAATAAAGAAAAATATTGTTTTTTTAGATTTATCCTTTAAGATAACGCTCACTCTACGTTTTATTTAAAAATTGCAATGCAACTGACCCGGTCCGGCGATGGGCTCACCATGCACCTATCACGTTTAGGAGTCCAAAAAATATCTAGTGAAAAGTGGGTATCTCCAGAAATTGAATACCTCTGCCTACCCCCTCGGGGATATAAGGCCTAAGAATATTTATTTATTTTGCAATGTAGAATACAACTATTGAAAAGTTTGCTAGAAGAAGTATTTTACAAAAAAGAAACAGTATTTTCCTGTTCCCGTGGATTTTTTGAAAAATCCATTCATAAGAGATGACATCATATATATATACCTAACGAAGGAAGGTACCTACTTGTCAAATTTTCTAGGTATTAAGTACTTATTGCTTATGTAATGTCGTGTAGAGTCAACGAGTTAGTGTATTACCTGGTCTTTGGTATTACGTTTAACATACACCAAATAAATAAAAATAGTTGTGTAAGACTGATATAAGTAATTAAGGTAATATCATTGAGGGAGTCAGTTAATATATTTTATCATTACTGCAAACATGAAAACCGTTTCAAGATAATAATAAATCAAGCAACATGTTTATTTACATCAATTGCTCTAGTTTTTCGTCCTTTTGCAATCCGTGATAAAAAGTTATTGCTCCCGATCTCAAGGTCCAACGCATTTACACAAATAAAAGTACAATATCCTATCACTGTTCATACATTATTCGTATTTAATTACTGTTCTGTTGTAACAGGGATGTTACGGATGTCATATTTTGGATATTCGCGATAAAAATGTAAGAAATGCGAATCTTCGAAATCGAATTACCATAAAAGGCATTAACAAACAGTCAGTTTCATTTTGTTTTGTTTAATATGAATTTTTTAGGTCTAATATTTTTTTGGATGGAAATGATGGATATGGATGAAGCACGAGAGGTCTACCAAGTCAAAATTCAAAATTCATTTATTTCAGTAGGTATACAAAATACAATTTGAAATGTCAATAACAAGGCACACTAAACTCGTCCATGAAGATTGGCTAAATGTAAACAGCAGCCCATCTCCACCGACGAGTTGCTTTCGTTCCAAATGTAGTAGGTAGGTACCCCGAGAAGAGCCAGCAAGAAACTCAAGGGCAGTTTTTTTTAGTCTCATGTCGTCAAGTAAGTAGGTTAAAATTTTAGGTAGGGTTAAAATTTTTGCTCTATTACGTTAAAAAAAGTGTGGCTTTCACAACAGTCGCATTAGCTAAACACTCGCATCGCATGTTGCGAATGCGAATCAATAGGATGTGCGAATGCGAACATGCGTAACATCCCTGATTCGTACTATTTGGATAGGTGTGTTAAGGCATAGTCAATGGCCATGACTTACTTTTTTTTAAAATTAACGTCTCTTGTAGGTAGGTACTTACAAACTAGTACAAACTACAAAGCATAGTCTCTATACCTCTATATAAAAGGCAAAAGTGACTGACTGACTGATTTATCAACGCAAAGCTCCAACGGCTGGGTCTAGGAACTTGAAATTTTACTTGGAGGTCCCTAAAGAGCGTTCGCTAAAAAGTAGGAAATTTTCTAATTTAATCTATATTTAATCTATATTTCTATACTAATATTATAAAGTGGAATGATTCGTATTTGTGTATGTTTGTATCTTTGTAACAAATAAACCCAAAAATTACTGGACCGATTTTAAAAATTCTTTCAACAAAGAAATCTAGAATATCCCAGAGTAACATAGGCTATATTTTATTCCCGTATTCCCACGGGAACGGGAACTACGCAGGTGAAACCACGCAGAACCGCTATTCTATACAGTCTATACTAATATTATAATGAGGAAAGATTTGTATTTTTGTATCTTTGTTACGGATAAACTCAGGTTGAGTTTAAAAAATCCTTTTTCCAATAGAAAGATACAATATCAGTGAATAACATAGGCCATATTTTGTGAACGTGAACGGGAACTACGCGGGTGAAACCGTTAGTTTGTAATAAATAGAATACGCGCTCCAGTGATCCGCTGGTCTAATACAAATCCCTTTTCTGGGGGTTTGTAGGCAAACTAGCAACCCAAAGTTTCATCAGGCATATGTCTGCATTCTGCATGTAGGTAGGATGCCACATCAATTCTGTCTACCTAGAGACTTGAATTTTCAGACTATAGAACTTGAAATTATGCACTGATATATAAATCAATATTTGTATATTGATTCATATAGGTATACTATAAATAATATATTGAAAAACATCCAAAAAAGGGAAGCGATTGATTACTAAAAATGTTGACGTCACTGTCGACCCAGCCCATTAGGTACTCAGTACATTTTCCATAGTAAAATGTCGTTTTGACAAATCATAAAAGTAGATTACTCATTTGATAAATTTATCAAATGAGTAATTATCTTAAGGCAGTCACGTCAACTAATCTCGAAAGAATAAGAGACACACTCAACAAACACCCATACACACTCAATAAAAAGTTCAAATCAATCTAATAATAAATAAAATAAATCAATGAGGCCCGGGTTCGAATCCTGTCATGTTTCCAATTGTGAATCCAATGAGTTTTTCAAAACTTTCGTACATTTTTATCACTAGCTCAACGGTGAAGGAAAACATCGTGAGGCAACCCGCAGGTCCCAGAATTAATTCTGAGACATGTGTAAAAGACCCGGTCCAGCGATGGGCTCACCACATATCACGTTTAGGGGTCCAAAGAACATCTCGTGAAAAGTGGGTATATCCAGAAATGGAATACGCGTGAGATTATTATCATTTTTTAAAATAAAACTAAGAATTTTTTATTTAACTATTTTTACCTAATTATAAGTTTAAGCTTTGAGTCATAGTAATAAATCTCGACTCATTAACTAATGAATAGGTAACGGAACACGGCCTACATTCAAATACTTAACAAGTTAATCTAGCAATATAGAATCTGGTTAAAGGCTTATAACCGTAGCTGATGACTGGTAATCATCTTTATAAGGCCATTACAATACTTAGAACTCGAGGCGAACTGGAACATAACCGCTAAAGGTAATTGCTTATTTATCTAAGTAGATAAAATAAGGTGTCAAAGCCAGACGAATTTTATCTATATACAGGGTGGCCAATCGATTGACGGCCAAAATTTTTTTTTGGTTCCCGCGTATCGAGGGGTACCCGAATAAGCCCTATGTAGGTATGTTCCACGATTTTTTGTAGTTTTAGAAAAATTTTTGGACGTCAATCGACAGGCCACCCTGTGTATTACTACATAGTATAAAACAAAGTCGCTTTCTCTGTCCCTATATCCCTGTAACGAGGAAGGTTTTAGTATTAGCATTGCACCTTTGCGAAGCCGGGGCGGTTTGCTAGTAAAATGATTTAAAACTGACTGACTGATTGGTGATGTATCAACGCACAGCCTAAGCCGCTGGGTCTAGAGACTTGAAATTTTGCACAAAGATAGCTTATACAGTGTAGGCATCCAATAAGAAAGGTTTTTGCAAAATTCTACCCTAAGGGGGTGAAAAGTTTATTTTAAAAGCTATCATTAGAATAAGAACAGAAAATGACTGATTGACTGATCGATCAACGCACAGCCGAAACCACTTTGTCTAGAAGCATGAAATTTTGAACAAAGGTTAATGTAAAAGTTAGTAGTAATAAGGTATTTTTTGGAAATTCGGAAACGGAAACGGTGAATAAACAGGATACACGCGGGAAACGCAGCTACTTTTGATATAAATGTATTGTATATTTAAAGTTTGTGAGACAGAGGCGAATTATCCTTAAGGCAAACTGGGCATGTGCCCAGGGGCGCGAGGGTATAAAGGGGCGCGGGGGCGGAATTGTAAAATAAAGAAAAAAATATAATATAGTATAAAATTTATTGCGCCAGTAAGTAAGCCATCTATTGAAGTGAAAACTGAAATAAAGATTATTATTATTATTAAAACTTCTTTAGCGGCGTTGAGCACTTTTGTGGGATGGGTAAAAACTGTGAAACTCGCGTCAGGTCACGTGTGCTGATCGAAAAACCGTAAGACGGTTGGAGAGTAGTGTTGTAACACCGAAATCGATAATCAAGTTTTCACTTCTGCCGGCACTCCCGGAGTGAAACCCGTGTTTTTTTCACAATAAAAACTATTATGTATTTTCTATATAAGTTAAATTTTCATTGTAAGGATTTGATGTATTAAATCAATTGTCAGAATTAACCCGCAGAAAAAAGTACCGGTATATAAAATGGTAGTAATAAAAATAATTAAAATGTACCTTATTGATAAATATTAATTAAAATGAACCGGCGAGATGAGAGACTAGAGAGAGACTAGTAGATTTTGGTAATTTCCATAGATTTTTAACTGATGATATTATTGAACTCGTGTAAAGACAACGGGCCTAAGTGGATACGTACTTCATATTGTTTTTTAATTTCTTATAAAAACTTAATTGCTTATTTGATCAAAAACCTACGAGGATTCTGGCTGAAATGAACCACGTCTAAAGAGATTACCAATCTTAGCAATTAATTTATTTTGGAATGGAGTCTATTTAGCTCGTTAATTTTGAAAGAATAATGTTCTGTTACTCATTAGAGCATTGCTTGCCCCCCCGTGGCTTTGACATTGCTCACAACTGTTCTTAAAATCGAAAATTACTTACACACACAACACCCCACAAAATCACCACAGCTTTTGAATAAAAGCGCCTTGCATAACAGTAATAGCAATTTTCAAGACAGCTAAGTAGTACAAGTAAATATGCAGGCGTCAAGCAAAATATGCCAACGCCTTAACCGCAGCAGGGGTCGGCAGAGGTTTTGAGATATCATCCAGTGTATTTTTCGGAGCCTTTGACGTGAATGGTGGAGAGCCCATCGCTGGACCGTGGTGCTTCATATCTCAGAATCAACTGATTCCTGAACATGGGACCTGCGCCGGGTTTCCTTACGATGTTTTCCTTCACCTTCGAGCTAGTCATAAATATATACTTATAACATACCTATTTAGAATTATCTAGTAACCATTTGTGACAGTTTCGGTCCGCAATGTAAATTATCTCACGGCCTAATCTCAGAACAAATGACTGTCGAAGACACAACATGAAGTTAGCCGGAAGGAAAATTAGCGACGCTCCATTGGCCGGTGAAACTAGTGTTACGATACCATCAGGGATGTCGCTAATCACTAATGGTGGTTAATTGCGTTGCGTATGCGCATATGTGAACCATGAAAATCGTGACGCCTTCCTCAACATCTACAATGTAATGGTAGTGTAATCATAACGTCCGCTTTCCGAGTTCAAAAGTTATGTAAACCACAGAATATTATATAGTACTAACGTACAGAAGGCTTCCTCAAGTATGTACTTTGCTTTGGGGTGCCGAGAAAAATTACAGCGTAAGGCAACTTAAGTCGAACGGCAGCCTCGTTTTGTTTTCCTTTTAAATAATGTCACAACCTGCCCTAGAGGCAGCGTGACCACCGCGGAAATAGTGATAAATATGTACGTAAGTTTTTGAAAAACCTATTGGTACAATGCCCCCACCAGGATTCGAACCCAAACCTCTCACATGAGAGGCTGGCTCACTAACCTTAGGGCTATCACAGCTACCTAAATAACTAGTATAAAAGAAAAATAGCAGATTATAATTTGATAATGTAGGTACTAACGCAATATTGACACCCGAGCTGAAAACAACGATGAATTTAGTCAATGCCATATGACAAT
Organism: Ethmia dodecea; assembly: GCA_963855545.1. NCBI lineage: Eukaryota > Metazoa > Arthropoda > Insecta > Lepidoptera > Depressariidae > Ethmia > Ethmia dodecea. The sequence goes on from OY979444.1 coordinate 2,383,549, forward strand.
TGTAGAATGTTATGTTAATAATTACATATATTATGTCCTTATAGACACTTGTATCAGAAGCTGTGTTGACTTTGCAACCTCGCAAGGCAACGTTTAACAATCATAACTTGAACTATGATTCCTTTGTCAATAAAAGGTGAAGTATACCTCATTTAACTGGTTGTTTTGAACATTTGTGCAAACTCCTCTTATTGGCATACGATTGTAGCCATCGACTAATATTTCAATTATTATTTCTATACCCACCTATTGTTTTTGTTTAAGATTTATGGCGTTTGTGACCTCAATGTCCTTTTGTTCGTACACACTTGTTAATTTTTATGTTTATGAGGCACTTATCAGTACTTAGACAGTACTTACATAAATAAGTGACGTCCTTCAAAAAGGTGGGGTCCGGAGTGCTAAGAATAAAAGAGCGTGCATAATAAGGCTTATGGTTGTGAAGGAAGCGAGGGAAGTGTGCGGAGATCGGGCAATGTGGCGATCCATCGTCTCTGCCTACCCCTGTGGGAAGAAGGCGTGAGCTGTATGTATGTATGTATGTACTTACCTACATATAAAACTAGTAAATCGTAAAGCCATACGTACATAATTATGATGATCGGATACAATATAAAATGTTAAAAAAATAATTAATAACAACATATTTGTGTATATTCAGACAAATTGTTTATTTACTGCGTAACGAATGCCTCTTCTTTCAAATTTGGTGACAAATTTGTAAAAGGCATTGTAATTGAAATGTGAATACGAAAATAAATATTCATCATTTCACAGTCTAAATCGAGGCGACTGACGTCTTATTATTATGATGTGAAAAACCAGCTAATACCTACATTACAAATAAAAAAAAAACTATTTTTTAATCACACTTTTCTAGTTTTAAAAACGTGTTAATTTTTAGTCATTTCACGAAAACAAAAATGTGAGTATAAACTTACATTTGCAGTTGGATAATTTGTCATGACATATTTATACGAGATTTTTTTGTTTGGAACCCTCATTACGTGGATCGGACTCGCCCTTTCCCGGTTCTTAATCTAATATCCCTAAGTAACATAGGCTATATTTTATTCAAGTATTCCCACGGGAACGGGAACTACGCGGGTGAAACCGCGCAGAGCCGCTAGTCCTTTATATTTTCAAATGACATTGTTAATGCCGAGTTTTCCTTCACAGCTGTTAGCTACGAGTACCTATGTATAATTTTTGTCAACAATTTCAATGTCCTATTTGTTTTCCGGTTTTGATTAACATAATAATAGTAAGGACAGATTATGATGATAGAATGCTTTATATCAAAGAGATTTAAATATAATAGGGCATAGAGGGGAAAAAGCGAGGAAAATTTTAAGTCAAAAGTTATTCCAAGTGGAATAAGTCTAGTACAATTTCGACCGAAGAATGACAGCTCGCGTTCATACTAACTGACATGACAAGGACATAACGCTTAGGCTTCAAAGTTTTGTATGAAAATATTCCCAATGCCCCCTCTATGCCCTGTTATATTTAAATCTCTTTGCTTTATATGCTCTAATAGGTACTGTCTGTAAATTATATCAAACCAAAGAAATCAAATATAATAGGACATAGAGGGGGCATTGGGAATATTTTCATACAAAACTTTGAAGCTCAAGCGTCATGTCAGTTAGTATGAACGCGAACTGTCATTCGGTCGAATTTGTACTAGACTTATTCCACTTGGAATAACTTTTCGGCTTCAAATTTTCTCGCTTTGTCCCCTCTATGCCCTATTATATTTTAATCTCTTTGTATCAAACACACCTACTCAGTATTTACATTTTTACCCGACTAGGGTAACGAAAAAAGGAAAGGTAATGTTTTTAACAGTCTGTATCACTGAGTGCATACAATGTGTATGTTTTTATTTACGTATGTTTCACCATTGCTAAACTATTATTGAATTTTGATGAATGAGGCCAGTATAGTATTGTAATATCTGTGGCATAGATTATGTTTTACCGTAGTCGGATTTTAGTGGCATGTAAGTAGGTTTAATAGAGTGAAATCTTGTTTAGGAATCAACTTGTAAATAAATAAAATAAAAATAATCTCACGCCTTTTATCCCCGAAGGTTTAGGCAGAGGTATTCTATTACTGGAAATACCCACATTTCACGAGATATATTGGACCCCTAAACGTGATAGGTGGTGAGCCCATCGCCGGACCGGGTCTATTTCCACATGTCTCAGATTTAATTCTGAGACCTGGGGTTTCCTCACGATGTTTTCCTTTTCCGTCGAGCTAGTAATAAATATGTACGTAAGTTTTTGAAAAACTCATTGGTACATGAAAGGATTCGAACCCGAGCCCCACTGATTTTCGGCCGGCACTTTAGGCTTGTAAGGCTATCACTCCTCATCATAAACTTGTAATTAATTTTAATTTATATAGGTAAGTGTGGGACACAATTCACACACGGGTATTTAGTCCCAAAGTAGGGAGGGCCTGTACTACGAGTATGGGTACTAAACAACTGATAAACATTACTTTTTACTTTTTTATCATTGTGTCAATTGTTGCATATTTTTTTGTTCTCAATAAAGAGTTGTTACTTACTTACTTACTTAAGCATACTTAAATAAATATTAAACGACCAAACACGAAGCCAAAAGACATGTTCATGCACACAAATGTTGGCCCCGAGCGGGGATCGAAACCGCGACCTCCGACTCAGAAGGCAGGGTCTCTAACAACTGAGCCAATAGACCCGTCAAGTTTTTTACTTACATAAATAAATAAATTTTGATTTTATTTGATTTCACGAGTGTCTTCAATGCAGTGTTCATCTTCAGGCAGCTACAAAATGTTTGTTGCAATTGAGTCGTTATTTTTTATTAGACAGTCTGTCAACATAACAAATTTGTACAAGAAGAACCTTTCTACATAACATTTGCTATGACAGTATCGGAGGTAGAACAGGGGCGCAGAAAAGCTTGTCGGGAAGTACCGGATTTTCATCACATTATTTTCAGACTTCAAAAACGGAGGAGGTTATCAATTCGATGTATTTTTTTTTATGTTTGTTGAACTTTCGACTGGGTAAACCGATTTTGATAATTCATTTTTAAGTCGAAAGCTAGTGCTTTCCGTTTCAATTTGGTGAAGTTCTGACAATGTCATCCATGAGAAAACCGTATAAGTTGAAGTCGGTGTTTTAATCTTTAGAGTTGTATGTTTTTGAAGGCGATGACCCCTTCCCGGCACCGAGATGCTACACAGGCCATAGAACTAATTCTGGGTTCAGCAACTCTTCGTTAAACAGTTTTGTAAAACAATTTTCTGGGCCGATGTGGTAAATACAGTGTAGTTTTATTTAGATACCTAGACAAGTGTCTAATGCCCGTTTTCACCACCAAGCCCTTAAATTTAGCAATATATATATATATATATATATATATATATATATATATATATAATCTCACGCCTTTTATATCCCCGAGGGGGTAGGCAGAGGTATTCCATTACTGGATATACCCACATTTCACGAGATATATTGGACCCCTAAACGTGATAGGTGGTGAGCCCATCGCCGGACCGGATCTGTCATGTCTCAGAATTAATTCTATATTTAAGCAATTATTATATATAAGCAATATTTAAGGAATACCTAATTAGGAATTATTTTCACCAAAGTTAAAATATCACCTAAATCCAGTAATAGTTTAAGTAGGTATTCGTCTTAGGAGAACCCTCGCTTACGTAGAATTGCTTTAGGGGCTTATTGGTGAAAATGGGCATAAATGTAGTAATATTTAGGAAGCGGTTCTTATTTTATATTATGAGCCTGACGGTTAAAGAGCCGGCCGAAAATCAGTGAGGCTCGGGTTCGCATCCTGGCATGTACCAATGAGTTTTTCAAAAACTTACGTATATATTTATCACTAGCTCGACGGTGAAGGAAAACATCGTGAGGAAACCCGCAGGTCTCAGAATTAATTCTGAGACATGTGTAAATAGACCCGGTCCGGCGATGGGCTCACTACCTATCACGTTTAGGGGTCCAATGTATCTCGTGAAATGTGGGTATATCCAGTAATGGAATACCTCTGTCTACCCCTTCGGGGATAAAAGGCGTGAGATTGTTTTTTTTTTTTCTTATTTTATCTGAGTGTTAGTTATTTGTAAATCTATTTGGCGTAGTCTGAAATCCAAAACGGGTAGGCGAATTTTGAATGGCGAGAAGTAGCTCGATTTGTCATCAACTCTAGTGTTTTCACTGAAATTTTCTGGATTTTCTTTCTGGAGTCGCATCGGTTCTTCTCAACCATACATTCAGGAGCAGGTGGAGTTGCAATGACTTTCAATAAGTGGGTTAATAAGTGCCTAATTTCAATAAAAGCATTTTGAGTTTGACTTTGATTTTTAATTTCTCTTGTGGGCGGCAAATATTCGTAGCATCTGTTTTCTAAGTTTAATTCTTATTACCTACAGAATAAAATACATTTTAATTTTTCTGAGCCGGAGCGCTAAGACTCAACTAGCTCCGGCTCTGGTCAGTGAAGCAACTGTCGACATATTCTGGTCACGCATGACGTTATTTACAAAACTTCACTTCGTATTGGGAAAGACCAGGTTTCATATGAAAATCACTTTAAGCACCACAGTTTCTGGAACGTAAAGAAATAAATATGCAATCTTCAAGAATTTATCGCGAGTTGGAAAATCCGATGATGTAATTAAAATGTGTTTTTTATACAAATAAATCGACATTTGCATAAAAGGGCTATTTAGTGGTTTATGGCTAATATATTTTACAGGAATCTTAAAACAGTACCTATTGTTTGAATATTGCTATCTTCTTATCACGGGGCTTTTTTTTATAAGAGAAGGGGGCAAACGAGCAGACACTTATACATTATTCTCTATAGGAGAAAATATAATAATAAAGAGACAATCATGCGTTCTTTTACATATTCTGCAGGAATGAAGGAGATTAAAATATAATACGGCATAGAGGGGACAAAGCGAGGAAAATTTGAAGTCAAAAGTTATTACAAAATGGAAAATGTCTAGTGTGATTCGACCGGGATTCGACCGAATGACAGCTCGCTTTCATACTAACTGACATGACGCTGGAGCTTCAAAGTTTTTGTATGAAAATAAAATATTCCAAATACCCCCTCTATGCCCTATTATATTTTAATCTCTTTGGCAGAAATAAAGATGGTACGAACCCAAGTAATGTTATAAAAAGATCTGGGGTATGATAGTTTTGTAAAAGATTTCGGCAGGCCCCCGCTTGCGTTTTGAATTTTATCAGTCATGTCTAGGAAATGAAACATCTATTCACGTGACATGGCCCACACAATGACATCTCATGTGACCTCTGCACAGCACTCTTAGCCAATTACATCACACCGAGCGACCACCGAACAATGACCACGACACACTGATCGCTAGGGCTGTCGAAAATAATAGTTACATAATAGAAAATTCGACGGACTTTTTTATAGTGTTTAAGGGGCAAAGTGGACGGGTCACCTACCATCAGGTGACCCGTCCACTTTGGACTACGTAATGGACACCTGCAACTCGAGAGTCACAAGTGCGTTGCCTTTGAGGTGGGAGTACGCTCTCTTCTTGAAGGTTTGAAGGTCGTATTGGTCCGGAAATACCGCAGGCGACAATCACTTCAGATTCAATTAATGTAGATATACATAGTTTAATGCGAAAGATGTTTCGTAAAGATTACCTTTTATTGCTATGGTTATGGTTATACACACTGTGTGTTGAATCTATACTTCTATATCTATACTTATATTATAAAAAGGAAAGATTTGTATTTTTGTATGTTTGCTACGAATAAACTCAAAACTACTGGACCTATTTTAAAAAATCTTTTATCATTGAAAAGCTAGAAGATCCCTGAGTGACATAGGCTATATTTTATTCCATAGTCTTTTATAAACTAGACCCTATGATGATCTAGTTTATTCCCGTTCGTGTAGAAATTTCGTTGATTGGGGTCCCGTACTCAACAAGGAACCCTATAGTTTCACTATGTCCCTCTATCTGTCTGTCTGTTGTCTGCATATTAACTCAGAACCCTACACAGCGCGTGGCGAACTTCACACACCTTCACGTTCTCCAACGACAACTTAGGTAGGTACCAAAGTTTTATCGCAACTAAGTGATTGGTTTTGAAGTGGTTTGGGAATTCATAGAGGAAATAAAGAAACATTCACGTACAGTAGGGCCGTTTTAACTTGGCTTCTCTGAACATAGGCTTCGCCTGCGCAAATCCCCCTCCTACCGCCATATGGTCGCTAAAAAATGTTACTGCGCAGCCATTTGCGCAACTTCAGAGTTGTCAAGTTAAAACGGCCGTGCTGTACCTCTTATATTATTACTTACTCTGTAGGTTACGAGTGTACCATATTGTAAGAATCCCTAATAGAAATCTATCCTCATCGATTTTGTGTTTAAATTATTTCATACTAGCAGCGCCCCGCGGTTTCACCTCCGTAGTTCCCTATCGCGTGGGAATACGGGGATAGTTATTCTGATGTATAAGCTATAGGTATAACTGTAAGGTTTCATCGAAATCCTTTCAGTAGTTTTTGCGTGAAAGAGGAACAAACATCCATCCATACATACAAACTTTCGCGTTTATAATATTAGTAAGAAGTAGAATAAATGTTTTACATTAGCGGTAAAGTCGGCCTTATGTTTGATGCTCAAGCCATCTCGAATGGCTTGTCAGTTCTGGGTTGTTCACTCCCTCGACCCAGCACGATTGCCCAATCTAGACTACAGTATGGTCTCCTCGGCTGTTTTTATATCGTCACTTTGATTTTGCAGAACCTATCAGCTATATTTGTACAGGAAAAAATCTAATGGCTGTATCGTGTCCATAATAAATAACTGAATGGATTAGATCAAGATTAACTTCTTATCAAGATTAAGATTATATCATGTAAGTGTAAATATATACGATAATTTGCTAATTTGCATCCGCCATAAGTATTTTTTGTGATGCCAAATACCATGGAGATTATAAATCAAATCTGTCAACCACTTGAGCCCTTTAAGGATACAAAAAACTAATGAACCTCATGTCCTCACATACTTAGTAATTAATTCCTCCTATGCCCTATATAAAATAAAATGTAACAAAACCTGGGCGTTTCAAAAACACCCATAAGTACGATAGAACTGTTTTTAACGATGTGATTAAGTTAAAGTGTTAGCAACTGTTTCCTGTCAAGAAAAGGATAATGGATAATCCAAAGATATTAAAATATAATGGGACATACAGGGCGCATTGGGAATATTTTCATACAAAACTTTGAAGCATGTTTGAAGCTCAAGCGTCATGTCAGTTAGTATGAACGCGAGCTGTCATTCGGTCGAAATTGTACTAGACTTATTCCACTTGGAATAACTTATGGCTTCAAATTTTCCTCGCTTTGTCCCCTCTATGCCCTATTATATTTTAATCTCTTTGGGATAATCCAATTGTATATATATGCATCTTGATAGCATGACCGAGCATAAAGTATAAAAAATGCTCAAGCTTTTATATCCTCGTGGGTCGGCACGTTGGCACAAGTATTCAATCTCTGGAAATACCATCTATTCACCAGTTTATTTTTTGGGTACCTATAGGCCTCCCACGCCAAACTGGTTTAATAAAACAGTGATCTGTATTTAAATTTAAATATAGTGTAAACCTGCACGCGACAACCCTACGGTTATCACTAGTGAGGTGACCCCGCAACCCCTTTTATCGACATTGAAGGATGTGCGAATTGTCCTTATTGGTAAATTACGAATATTGCGATACTTCGGAGGAAGCTAAACGGGAATTGACCAATGGGGTCGCTCTATACGTTTGGCCTCAAACAAGAAGTCAGTTTCATATAAATAAAACGTAGTCGGGTAACGAAGTCGTATCTAGCGAGTCACCCGACTCCAGACCCTCTAGTCAAGATGCGTAACGCTAACGACATGTATAAACTTCAAACATTTATTCATTACTATGTGTGTTAATAGTTGATACATACCTAGATGATATGTCATAAAAGGAGTTACAATATAATTGTCCATTTTGCTGGTGTATGAATATAAATTAACATAGTAATATAGGTATGTCAAGAAAAAATCAAGTAAATCACTACATATTATAAAACAAAGTCGCTATCTCTGTCCCGATATCCCTATGTATATGCTTAAATCTTTAAAACTACGCAAGGGTTTTAAATGCGGTTTTTTTAATAGATAGAGTGATTCAAGAGGAAGATTTTAGTATTAGCATTGTATCCGTGCGAAGCCGGGGCGGGTCGCTAGTGACAAATAAAATAAAAAATGTGAAATCAATTATGGGACTGATATTAAATTAAAACTGATATCAAAAAAGGGTAATAAATTACAATAATGATTAATAAATTACTATGCATGGGATTGACATAGGCACTCGTTAACGTAAACAGTTTTCCCAGTTCGTACAATCGGTCCTCAGCCCTCTTTAATCCCATGTCATTTCAACTTCTAACCCAACTTTCTTAATAATTTAAGACTTTTAGGGGACTAAAAACTAATTTCATTTCTAGCTCTTGTACTATAAACCAATTATTTTATTTATTTTTTTAGTATTGGTAGGTAGTTTATCTCTGCATAATATTAATAAATACCAATATGTGGTGATCTGTATTTGGGCTATGATTTGATGAACTTCTCTTCGCCTCTCGTTTATCCTAACTTAATCTGTTGCGGGCTTAAGAGGCTTAAATGAGATAAAGTGACATATTCAATAGGAACTACCTCATAATTCAGTTCAGCATATCGCGTATTTTCTTCAAATCAGCCCCCCTAGCCAAGTGGCATTGTACAATCTAATCGAATGTTCTTTTAGATTGACATGTATGGGATTGACATAAGCACTTGTCAACGAGCGCTAACGCTATTGTCAATCCCATACTTGACAATCTTAAAGAACATTCGATTAGAATGTGCAATGCCACTTGGCTAGGGGGGCTGTTATATGTATCTATATCGAATCGAGATGAGAGTATAAAAACCTCTGGCTGCTATAAAAATATGTAAATAGTTTCTTTGTCTTGAAACACAAGATTAATGACGCGGAATTAGTCTATGACAACCCAGTATTGCTCACGTATGTCCATTCATCATAATAGAATCATAATATGTCGTGTTATTATTACACGAGTAGAGATAACACATGCGATTATCGTTATAAATATTTTGCGCCCACATCAGGTTTTCCTACGATCAAATATCTGAGTTTTCCTTGTGAACACTTCTATGAATATCTTCCAGATTTGTAAGCAGGTAGGTACATAAAAGAAGCTACTAAGGAATTTTTTTTTATTAGAAATATTAAATAACTAATACAGATATTTTTTTTATATAGGTACTTATGTACAAAAATTTTATTGCTCAATGGGTATTTTATATACGTACAGTCAAGAGCACGTGGAGCTTGACACATTGGACTTTGTAACGTTTTTATTACAATCGCCTTAGAGGTCAGATTCGCACTACAAGTGTACCTAAAGCGCATAGTTCTTGACTCCCACTTATATAAATATTAGCAGACGTCGAAAAAATTGTTTTATGAATAACTTTAAACTTACTAACTTTAAAATTAAATGTATATTTTCGAACCTAAATAAAATAAAATTTCTGCATTAAATATTTAGTCTTTAAATACTTTCCCTCCAACGACGTTACGTTGTTTCTACCCACTTCTGAGCTGTCAGGTAAGAAAAGTGTATCGTGTTATCAGCGTACAGACAGATGGACAGGGTAATCGTTGCAATTTATGTAGGTAGCGTAAATGTATTTTAAAGGAGACTATTAAAAGTTACCATATAATGAATTGAGCCATAATTTAATGATAATTGCCCAGTTATACATTGTAAGTAGAAAAGATTGCCAATAAATAATGTATTTAGTACACACTCGACTGACCATACTCGTTAGGTATACTATGACAATATGTAAAGCTATGGGTTCACATAATAATATAACTCAAATTATACTATACCTGCAATAAGTTAACTGTATACTTATAAATTCTATTTATAGAAAACCACTTCTAAACATTATTTGTATGTATCATCCTAGCAGCGCCACGGTTTCTGATTGCCATCTGAACCAGATATACATTACGTACCCATTTCGTACTCCGGGTACGAAATAGTTTTGGATTTCGTACCCTCCCGGTTTAGGACATATAGGGGGGTTTGGGGGGCTGACAGAATGACGTCTTTATAGCAGCGCCACCACCTGTATCTCCGTAAATAAAGGACATTCATAGTAGTATTTCTTAGCTGTCTCTACACTACCCACTAATCCAACTTTCCACAGTCTAAGTCAGGGGTCGGCAACGTGCGGCTCGCGAGCCCCATGCGGCTCTTTGGATGTGAAGCTGCGGCTCTTAAGTTCCAAATATTATTTATTTTATTAACAACCATTAAAAAATCGATGAGAATTTCATATTACCATAATATATATTATCTAATTTGTTGTGAAAAAACACTACTAATACTGGATGTTATTTTTACCTGTATATATTATGAATTAATAAATAAATAAATATGAAAAAATATTAGGATTTTTATCAAAAAAATTTATAAATGCAAATACTATTTATTGTAGGTAAGAAAATGTTTTGTGGCTCTTTTAAAACTTAGAAATTTTGTAAATTGTAATTTTTGACTCTTCTTCAAAATGTTGCCGACCCCTGGTCTTGCTAGATGTTTGACTTACTATAAACGCGTGTGCTGCGAATACTGGCACAGGTATCTATCGTGAATACTAAGCTTTATTTCTAACGAGGTAATCCGAGTGGTGACCTACAAGACCGATCACACTTTATTGTCAATTAAAAAGAAATACACTCAGGGGCCTTATTACCTATTAATAATTGTAATGGCAATCGTCTTTATTTGACAGTAGCGGTTCTGCGCGGTTTTACGGTGAGAATACGGGGATAAAAATAACCTATATTATTTAGGGATATTGTAGCTTTCCATCGGTGAAAGAATTTTTAAAATCGGTCCAGTAGTTTTTGAGTGTATTAGTTACAAACATACAAATTTTTCATGTTTGTAAAATTAGTGTAGAAGTGTAGATTTCTTACGCGGTCAGTGATTGCTCTACTACTCGTAACACTGGCCCCCCAGCCAAGTGGCATTGCACAATCTAATCGAATGTTCTTTTAGATTGACATGTATGGGATTGACATTAGCGTTAGCGGTCGTTGGCAAGTGCTTATGTCAATCCCATACATGTCAATCTAAAAGAACATTCGATTAGATTGTGCAATGCCACTTGGCTCGGGGGCAGATGTGTGTAAGAAGCAATTTACGTCAAAATGAAGACGATCTCGATTAAGGCTGTAAATAGACAAAAGGTCAACTAGTTTTTTAATCATAATTATTAATAATAATCCTCGAGGGGGTGGGTATTCCAATTCTGGATATCCTCACTTTTCACGAGATATTCTTTGGACCCCTAAACGTGATAGGTGGTGAGCCCATCGCCGGACCTGTCTGTTACACATGTCTCACACACAAGCCACTGTGCGCTTCAGAAACCGAGCATATTTGAACATGCGTCGCACTGTCTATGTTTTCACTATGATCGACTGTTTACAAAGCAGACAGGAATTTCTCACGGCCATTCATACCCACTAACTACCCAGATACTACACATATAAAAAAACATTTAAAATAATTTATTTTCTTTAGGTAAACTACACATTAAAAAACATTTAAAATCATTTATTTTCTTTAGGTAAAAAAATACAGTCAATAGTCTAAACAAGGCACTCTAAACTCGTCCATAAAGATAAGGCTAAAAATTAATGTAAACAGCAGCCCATCTCCACCGACGCGAGTTGCTGGTTCCAAATGCAGTACCCCGAGAAGAGCCAGAAAGAAACTCAAGGGCAGCTCTTTTTAATCTGATGTCATACTGGTAATTATGACTTTGAATAATAATTATGATTAGTAGCCTTATATAGTGTAGAGTCGGCTAATCCCATGCATGTTGGTCTACTAACTAGGTAGTCTGTAATTTTATAGAACCGTCTTGTGTAATTTTTGAGTAACTATTGTTTAAAATTTATGAAGACACAACATTTTTAATTCAACGAGAAAGCTTGAAATTGGGCAAATAGGTCTCTAACACGATGTACGTGTTCACTTACCTAGGGTTTTGCAAAATTACCACGGGAACGGTAAAAAAACGGTTCTGCTCCAGCAATACTTGGGCTGAAAATTTGTGTTTTGCTCTTTGAGCAAGTCCACACATACAACGCATATAATATTATATAGACAGGTTTTTTGTAATTCAATGTTTTTCTGTAATTTTTTTTTCTTTTTTAATGAATGTGTTTGTATTGTGTTGCAAATAAAACGATTTCTGTATCTATCTAATAGGGTTAGGCACTTGCTAGAAAATAATTGAGGCTACAGTTCAATTATGTAATTATAATCTTAAAGTGTAAATGTAATGAAAGCACTAATACGACATAATTGTGATGTTAGTATGTCAAGGAATCTGTAAGCTTGGATTATGAGCTTAGTAATATTTCTCTAAACTACTATACTAACTGAATATATATCTCAAAGTAGTACAAGGTTAAGTACCATATCAACTACTTATATTGCGTTTTGGAAAAACCAACACGACCTTTATAACTTTAGCCGTAACGGTTGTATTACAATATTTCTTTGAATGTTGAATGCAGATTCACTAAGTATAAAGTCGTTATCATTCTGTAATTGAAGTCACGCATCCTATTCAATTTGAAATGCACTTCATGGGATCGTTAATTTGTAGGTTAATAAATTAAGGATGTGCTTAGATACGCGTTAGATATACAATATGTAACAGAATAAGCGGAATTCCTGAAATTTATTTGTTAAGTATCGACTACTTAATCGATTTCGTGTGTTACATTTTAGCATAGCTGAATTTAGTGCTCCCTATGGAAATCGTACTATTATTGCTCTTCATTTAAGAAAATTGGTTAGGCACAACTAAAGTACGAAGGCATCATATTTTTTTTAAATATTTATTTACTGACAGGGTGTATGAGGAATATTGCGCTTATTCTGTTACGCGTTGTATTAAGTAAAATATTACATTTATTTTTTATTTTTATGCATATTTTTACACCGGTTCCTTAAATGACGGAGGTATCCTCCAGGAAAGGAATTTTCACGGGATGGTATTCCGTAAGAAAATCGATTTGGTTTAGTCTAGACTAGCGACCCGCCCCGGCTTCGCACGGGTGCAATGCTAATACTATAACCTTCCTCTTGAATCACTCTATCTATTAAAAAAGCCGCATCAAAATCCGTTGCGTAGTTTTAAAGATTTAAGCATACATATAGGGATATAGGGACAGCGAAAGCGACTTTGTTTTATACTATGTAGTGATAAATTTGTGATCATATTGTAATTTTAATGTAATGTCTTTGTGTCTATATAGTTTTAATATAAAATTTTTCCATGTCACTATTAATATCTGCCTGCCTAATAGACAAAAATATATGTATTACCCCTTGAAGCACCGGAACTGAACCACATATTTACTGCAAAAAATCATTTCATTTCATTTCAATATTTTTCGAAATTCCCGCGGAAACCTACTAGTAGATCGAATAAATAAATTGATTAACAACAAATCGTCGTGTCTGAAAATTCCTATAAAATCAATATCTTTCGGTCATTTGTATAAACATGCTCTATTCTGTTTATAACTATGCAAAACTGAGGCCTTATTGTCTATTTATAATTGTAATCATAATCGTCTTTATTTGAAATTTGTTACGCGATCAGTGCTTGCTCTTCTTTCACTGGCTGTATTGACAGATGTACGGAAGAAGCAACGTATATCAAAATAAAGACGATTGTAATTACAATTATAAATAGACAAGCCGCTGCTAGTCTATTCGTCACGGTTGCATATCGTCATCTCACTTTCACTTACTACTAAAGAAGAGGATAAGAGATACGCTGCAAATCTAAGTCCAGCACTAATTAGCCGATGTAACAGATGCTGCCCATTCGCCTCGAAAGTGGTTAATTGCTTTCGGAATAGACTTAATTAACATAACAATTGTTCGTAATGCGATACGAGGTTTTTTGGGTTCTTTGGATTTAAAAATATGTGTTTTCATATTTCCGGGCGGAAAGCGGCAAATTTTGGCCCGATGCGCTAAATGAAGTTACCCCTTTCCGCCTCCGTCGAGAAGAAAAAAGTATACAAACCTAGGGAAGTAAAGACACATGCAACAATATACTATTTTCTTTTTTCGGAGAACTAAACAAAATAATATTAAAATACATACAACACTCAATGTCTAATTGTCTATGTTATTTAGAAGTTCCTCTTTCTTTAAAACTTTGATTCGCTCAAGCCTAATCTTTTTCCGATCGTAAAAACGTGTCAAAACCACTGAGATTGGGGTGCTGCTGTACTAGGGCACGTGGTACACGTGTACATTGATCTTTGTGACGTTCTTATTACAATCGCCTTAAAGGTCAGACTCGTACTACAAGTGTAAAGCTTCACGTGCTCTTGACTGTACATACTTACTTCAGAACTAATACTGGAGACTACGAGTTTACTAATTCCTTAATTTTAAGTATAATAAAAAAAAACTCACGCCTTTCATCCCCGAGGGTAGGCAGAGGTATTCCATTACTGGAGATACCCACATTTCACGAGATACATTGGACCCCTAAACGTGATAGGTGGTGAGCCCATCGCCGGACCGGTTCTATTTACACATGTCTCAGAATATTCTGAGACCTGCGGATTTCCTCACGATGTTTTCCTTCACCGTCGAGCTAGTGATAAATATGTACGTAAGTTTTTAAAAAACTCATTGGAACATGCCAGCTCACTGATTTTCGGCCGGCTCTTTAACCGTAAGGGCTATCACTGCTCTTAATTTTAAGTATCTTACATATTATTAGTTAGGATTTAAACTGGTCTCTGGATTTACTATGAATTAGTAGAAGTGAAGTATTTAAAAGGACAGACCCATGCGTGGACTATTAGACTTATACAGGGTGAATTTTTCAAGTGGGCGTGGAAGGCTAAATCAGAAACTATGAGGAATATCGAAAAGTACTTAAAGGAGTCTCGGGCTCGATTTCGATGAAAACTAAAACTGCATCTTTGGATTTTTGAAAAATCAATAATATTATCCAGGAATCGAACCCGTTGATTTTGGAAAAAAAACTCACCCTGTATTATTACACCATTCGATAGTGTCGCTAATAAGGATCGAATTCTGGGAAGAAATGACGTACGAAAAAGTTAAGGAAAACGTTGGATTTTAATAAAGTGATTCATATTTTAAAGTAATGCCTTAATAGCATACCTGCATTACCTGTACCTATATAGTAGTAGTAGATAGTATTATTGATTTTTCAAAAATCCAAAGATGCAGTTTTAGTTTTCATCGAAATCGGGCCCGAGACTCCTTTAAGTACTTTTCGATATTCCTCATAGTTTCTGATTTAGCCTACCACGCCCACTTGAAAAATTCACCCTGTATATTGACTGAGTTTTAGGTAAATAAGTAGATATGTTTTACGCAACGTATGATTCAATAAGTGCATCCGTATTTCACTTCCGCAATTTAAATTTCTGGTGCTAAAAACTACAAAATCCACAGACATAAAATTCGTAACACACTTTCATTACATTAAAGTTTATATTTATTTTCGGTATGCAAAAAGTTTCAAAAAATAAAAGGAATGTATAATTTGACAAGGTTACAATATCGTCTTTATTTTCTCGTAATACGGAACCCGAGTTTCACGCTTGGACACATACTTAGCTGGTTTTTACGAGTGTCCAAACGCTCATTGCATTCGAGAAAGTAGGCCGTAGAAATGCATCATACACGGCTCAGCAATGCATAGTTTTAGAGAATTAATCATTGCAGTGAGTAAAAATAAAAAATAAGTAATCTCACGCCTTTTATCCCCGACGGGTAGGCAGAGGTATTCCATTTCCGGATATACCCACTTTTTTCACGAGATATTCTTTGGACCCCTTAACGTGATAGGTGGTGAAGCCCATCGCCGGACCGGGTCGTTTACACATGTCTCAGAATTCGGGGCCTGCGGGTTTCCTGACGATGTTTTCCTTCACCGTCGAGCTGGTGATAAATATGTAGGTACGTATGTTTTGAAAAACTCATTGGCACATGCCAGGATTCGAACCCGAGCCTTACTGATTTTCGGCCGGCTATGTAACCGTTCGGGCTATCACTGCTCTTAGATTTACAAATGAATTAATAAGCTCGGAACCATCGCAAAATGTCAGATTCGCAAAATGACGGATTCACAAAATGTCAGATTTGCAAAATGACGGATTCGCAAAATGACAGAATTTTAAGGATAATTCCCACGACACTAGGATAGACGAATTTGAAGTCTTGTCGATGAAATGATGATAATCCAGTAGAAGGTCGCACAAGTGGGCAAGCTAGACAAATTATAAAGAACTTTTAATCACTACTTATACCGTGTATTTATTTTGTCTTATTAGAAGAAATAATATAAGAAGTTTCTTTACAAGAAATTAGCACTGTCTAGTAGGTATGTCTTTTTTCTTTCTATATTACCTCCTCTTGTAATGTCTTGTGTACAACAAATAAATTGTTAATTAAATAAAGAAACAAAATTAATAAATACTTCCTTAATAAGTAATAATACTAAAATTAAAAGTAGACTCCATAACTCAAAAATCTTATTAATTTAAGATTAGTAGTTAAGTTTTTGTAAAAGGCATGCTATTTTTTAGGAAATAAACAGTTGAATATTTTTAAAGATACAATTCTGGTAGGTATTATCAGGGAAAGATTAGTTATTTTGTGTTCACAATTATAAAAGTCAGTATCACCTGTCTGTCTGTTTGTACGCTTTTGACAAAGGCCAGACAGAATAAGCTGTGAGATAAGTATGATAACTATGACATGTTATCATGTGATCGCGCAATTAAGGAAAACATCGTGAGAAATCAGAGAATATGCAGAACTTGATCTAAGATACGGTGGTTTACCTTGACCGTCTTGTTTTTGCTCCACATATCTAAATTAAACTACTACTCGTAGGTGTTTATATACTTCTTGTTTTAGTTTTCGTCCCCGTGGGAATGCAGAATAAAATAAAGTCTATGCTACTCCCTGATAATGTAGCTTTCCATTGGTGAAAGAATTTTTCATGCCATCTATTCGAAAAGTGACGTTTTGGTCCTCAATAAGAGGGATCAAAGTAAGTCTTTTCCGATAGGGTTTTAGTAAGTGCGAATAAAAGTGTTTTGAATTTGGAATTAAGAATATTTTTCAACATTCTTAGCCAAAAAGATAAGCAAAATAAGTTTGTATCTAAGGTTGGCGCCACTGTAGCTTAAGTACTATAACAAAAAAATTGTTACATTTTTCGACGCATTAAGCTGACATGGCTGAATGGCGTTCGATGGTTGTGCCACACTGTCAGAAAAATAACGCTGTGGCAATGCTCGCGCTTTCGTAGTTATTTTTCTCATAGAGAGGGATGAAAAGCTGAGTCGCAAAAATATAATATCCTAGAATCATTCACTATGTTCGTGATTTAAAAAAACGCCCTCGCCGTAAAAATAGCGTTTTCCTCCCTTATAACACAATCTACTATTAAAACCGGTCCAGTAGTTTCAGAGCTCATTCAATTCAAACAAAACTTTCCTCTTTATAGTATTAGTGTATATTTAATCAGGTCTTGTCCAAATGGGGTAGATGTGTTCCATTTCAGGATATACTTACTTTTCGGCGGTGTATTTATAGCGGTCATAGCTTTACGGTTAAAAAGCCTGTTTCACATGATGAAAATTAGTGAGGTTCGTGTTCGAATCCTGGCATGTACCAATGAGTTTTTCAAAAACTTACGTACATATTTATCACTAGCTCGACTGTGAAGGAAAACATCTTGAGGAAACCCGCAGGTCCCAGAATTAATTCTGAGACATGTGTAACAGACACGGTCCGGCGATGGGCTCACCACCTATCACGTTTAGGGATCCAAACAATATCTCTTGAAAAGTGGGTATATCCAGAAATGGAATACCTCTACCTACTCTCTCGGGGATGAAAGGCGTGAGATTGTGATTATTATTTTCTGTGAGCCCATTGCTTGATACACGTCTTACAACAAAGTTTCAATAAAGATCCGTCCCGTAAAACCTGTATGATTCAAGCAAATCACTATCACTACATAGTATAAAACAAAGTCGCTTTCTCTGTCCCTATATCCCTATGTATGCTTAAATCTTTAAAACTACGCAACAGATTTTGATGCGGTTTTTTTAATAGATAGAGTGATTCAAGAGGAAGGTTTTAGTGTTAGCATTGTACCCGTGCGAAGCCGGGGCCGGTCGCTAGTTTGTTTATGTAACTCTCACGAGGATTATAATTCTACACAAGCAAAGCTACGGGTAACATAGCTAAGTCTACAATCTGCATCCATCCACAAATACACTTTCTATTTGTTCTCGTATTGTATGTTCACATTTTTTAGAGAAACCGGCAAATTATCGCTCGGTTCAGAAAAAAATATTATCTTCGACGTTTAAAAAATTCACCCAAGTCTCTCGATGTTACCACACTTATATTTGCTAATGTATTACGGGACTCAACACCTTATACAAAGTGAATATATAAGTATTGTTTCAGCTGCTCTATGTAATGTTACTCTCATGATATACGAGACGATGTAAACCTTTCTCTTGAAGTAAGAGAATACGTAGTTTAATATTATGTTTAGCGAATTGCTCACGTTGTTAAAAGGAATGTGTATAAAAAAATACACTTTTTTAAATCTGCGTAATTGACATTTTAAAACATATAACTTTCACTTACGTAATGGCTATTATGTAAGTAATGTAAATAAAACCTTTCCTTATTAAAACGTAACTTAGCACTTTTAAACGAATGAATACAGCTTAAATATAAGGACCTATTGGATATTTGTTACTATCTCATCAGTGAAAGAAAACATTGGAAGGAAACCAGCATTTTTAACCCCCGACCAAAAAGAGAGGGGTGTTATAAGTTTAACGTGTCTGTCTGTGTATATATTTGTGGTATCGTAGCTTCTAAACGGATGAACCGATTTTCGTTTATTTGTGTCATAGATAATTGTATCCCGAGTGTTCTTAGCCATATTTCATGAAAATCTGTTCAGCCGTTTGTGTTTATATGTATTTATTGTGACAGCGGTTTTATAAATTTTTAATTTAATGTTATACAACGCGTAACAGAAAAAGCGCAATTCCTCATACACCCCAATTAGTATATTAATATAAAAAAAAATATGATGCAATCGAACTTTAGTTGTGTCTAACCAATTTTCTTAAATATCGATTAATAATAGCACGATTTCCATAGATAGCACTAAATTCAGCTACGATAATTATTTTTTTTGAAAAATTTAATACATATATTAAAAATAGCTGAAATCGAATAAGTAGTCGATACTGAACAAACTAATTTCAGGAATTGCGCTTATTCTGTTACATGTTGTATAAATATCCTACAAGTTATTTTAATAGGAAGATAAAATATATTTGACAAAATAAAAAAGAGAGAGAGATTAAGTATTTAAAGTTAAAAGTTTAAAAAGATTGTCCTATTTTTTTGGAAACGTTAGGTAGAAGTTTATTTATGATATTTACTTATATCATGTATGCATCTACACAATAAATATTTTACAAAAGAAAACATGAAGTAATCACCGCCTATTGAGATATAATTATTTATGAGTAAAAAAATATTACAAGTAATATTTTTTAATTAAAATTCAATTTATTCAATCGTCGTCACGTAAAAACAAACTTTCACATCAAAGAAACAAAGTTAATTTTCAAATGTTACTTAAGAGTAAAGTTGGTAAGAAGCGTTGTTCTGCATCGTAAACCGAAGGCAATTCGTTAAGTCCGAGGCGGCTCCACAAAGGGTTCACAGCAAAAACTTGTAGGCAGTTCGGAATGACCTAACATAAGGCTTTGAATGGCAAAGATTGAACGAGTAGCAGAAGAGACATCAGCTGGTCGAATTCAATTCATCAATCATGACTTCAATGTCGATTACCCCGAATGTTACTGAAGCGAATGTTTGTGATAGCGATATCGCGAGCTGCCCTTGAGTTTCTTGATGGCTCTTCTCGGGGTACTGCATTTCGAACCAGCAACTCGTCGGTGGAGATGGGCTGCTATTTACATTTAGCCAATCTTCATGGACGAGTTTAGAGTGCCTTGTACGTAATAGAAATCTTTATTTACAAAGAAAATATACGTTCATTTATAATAATTACAGATAAAAAAATTACTCCAAAGTTTTTTATTTTATCTACAGAAAATATATAACTTTTGAATTTTGAATAGATTTGATCGTAATATATTGGTTAATCCAAGGATTGCTATGAAAATTCATAGTGGACCTAACAGTACTTATAAAAATATATGCAGAGTAATCTGTACAAGATCATCAACATAATTTAGCATACAGAATAAATTACTAAACGTTTTTATTACCATGTGTGAAGTGTGCTGTTAAGAATTCCCTCAAACCAATCCTAGGACCTGCGGGTTTCCTCACGATGTTTTCCTTGACCGTTGAGATAGTTGATTATCATTTTGTTACATATAAAAGGGATTACGGGTCATACCGCTTACCGTCGTATAACAGATGGGGCATTATCTTACCCACACCCATACAATTTATATAGGGGACTAGCGGTTCTGCGCAGTTTCCTCTTTATAATATTAGTATACGGGGATTTATAGGTACTGTCACACTCAGAAATAAAAATGATCAGTCAAAATATAATAACATAATTTGGCCAATGGAAATACCCTCAAAAAGGAATAAAGAGAAGGTGTGTATGTATGTGTTTGTAAGTTTCGTTACATTCTGGTTTTATTTTTGATCAATATAAGTAGATATAACATAGCAATGCCCTCGGGTGTCTTCCTCGCAATTTAACAGGCGTCCATCAAAGTTTACGACGGAAAGAGATAGGAAGTCAAAAAGAGACAGGAAGAAAGAATCTGCAAAAGTACATTTGATTTGTTTTCTATTAACAAACATTGTTTTTCCGTTAAATTGTTTACGTAGTTTTGACGTCATCCTTTCAGTAGTTACTTATAAAGGTACATACAGATGCATCAGTTCATTGTTATAAGGTTTTATTTATTTAAATAAAAATAAATAATTTACGTTTCATAAATTCTATAATTGTTAATAACTGATGTCAATCTGTGTGCAATATAACAAAGTATGGAAGACGAAGACGATGAAACATAATAACATTTATTCAGTGCCTTTAGGCAATAAAATATTATGACGTAAGTAAATAAACTATTACAGTGAGCACGCTACAACAAATGGGCCATATCATAACGAAAAAATACTTTTATATTAATTAGCAGAGAAGAACTATAAGAACCCTCGAAACAATATGTTTTCTTTCTGTAGAGACCTCCGAACGATATAAAACTGATGTGCAAATAAAAGCAAATTGTAATAACCGTGTTAGTTGACCTTGCTTCCAGAGAACATGTTGCATCGTATCCTGCACCAAAAAATCTCTGTATTCTTGTTTCTTAAGATGCGACAATGTGACGCATATAGCAAGGACTTTTGACAGTGCCATGCTTAATATTGACGTCAGTCTTTGTGACGCACACAATCTTAGCAACACTTGGTGTGAACTGTCAAAATGAGACTCAACACGATACATACTTACACTAAAGATGTCGGTGGAACATTCCAGAATACAAATGTTCTAAACTCCTAAGGTGTTAATCTTAAAACACACAAGAACCATTTATAACATTCACTATTAGACGCTAGACACATCTAGGTTAGTGCTTAACAGCTATGTTAGGGTTTAACGACCGACTACATCGGTCAAAAGCGATTTAATTGAAACACCATAAACGGCCGACGGTCGCACCTGCGATCCAACTCGTGAGCGCACATTTCCAGAACGTAATTTAAAGACAGACGCATTACTATTGCAATTGACTCTCAGAGAAATTGCAAAAGGCTATTACTAGTTACAGTCTTGTGAGTAAGATGGCTGAGTCGATTTGACTTCGATATAAAAATAAAATAATTATATCTCACGAAGATAGAAGTCATAGGTGGTGATCAGGTCTGTTACAGATCCTCAGAATTAATTCTGAGACCCGATTCCTCACGATGTTTTCCTTCACCGTCGAGCTAGTGATGAATATGTACGTAAGTTTTGGAAAACTCATTGGTACAATGCCAGGATTTGAATGCCTCACTGATTATCATCATGAGAAGCGGGCTCTTTAACCGTAGGGCTATCACTGTTCTTCTCGACTTCGATATCTGTAAAGGAAACATTTAAATACTAAGATCGACATTCATTTGACAACATTCAAAATATCAACACCAGTTGGTTAGTCTACTGTATCAACAAATTAAGAGATGGTGCATTTGACCAACAGATTATTTCATGAACAATTGACTTAATCATCATTCAATACAAGATTTACAAGATCGAAAACTTACTTGTTCAACAGCTTACAATATAAATATGGGCAAAACCCATGTGATGAAAAAATTTACACATCAAATTATCATTTAATTAACTAATTTCAGTCTTGAGATGGTAGATAATTGTTGAGAATATTCGTGTTTTAATTTCCTTAATTTCAGCGATAAAACGAAATATTTTCGAAGCTTGTAGATAATTCGAATTGATCTGATGATTGGTGTGTCATGTGAACTTAGATTTTTATAGGAAAACTTTTCCGATTTTATTGTAGTACCTGCTTTATTCGGTCTTTAAGCATTATCGTATTCCGTTGCCGAAAAGCATTGGTTTTAATTAAAGTCACAACAATCTGTAATTTATTTTTATTAACCGAATTTGGGTTTTACATAAACACATCGTCGAAAATGGAACCGTGCGGGGCAATGCCCAGCGGGTTAACAACATTCCCAGTCTGAATTTTATCAACCAGTTTCATTATCCGTAGCTTGTTGCTCTCGTGCAGCGTTGCCAGACGTCCCGATTTTTAAATCAAAATTTAATGTCCCGCGCGGGACAGGCTTAGTCCCGCTTTTTGGGTACAACTCGACTGTGCATGCAGCGTGCTGAGAAAGCGCGGGCGTGTGACACATATTCGTACAAGTGTATTATACAGACAAATACATTTTCTATGCCTAATTTTGTTATCTATTATCTTATCACGTAATCGTAATTTGAAATAAACCAAAAAGATAAATATTTAAAAATTTCTGATGATATGCGTTTTTTACTAGGTATGTCCCGCTTTCGACGAAAGAATCCCGCTTTGTTCACTCAAAAAGTTCCAAAATCCCGAATTGGCAAAAGCGAAATCTGGCAACGCCGCTCTCGCGGTACTTTCTGGAGCTCATGTAAGAAATTGCCGTCTCCAATGATTGATGTAAGTAACTGGGTTTGTCAGTAATTGGGTCCTTTCACCGACGTCCGTAAATACAACAAATGATCTTTTACGTTATTATATGAATTTGCCGTCATTATCTATGCTGCTATGATACCTGCTACTTATAACTACGTATAGATATTAACTACTCGTGTCGGGATGATTTCCGTCACTTAAAACTTCTGAAACATATTTTTTTACTGGTTCGGTAGTTATATATATATATATATAATCTCACGCCTTTTTATCCCCGAGGGGGTAGGCAGAGGTATTCCAGTACTGGATATACCCACATTTCACGAGATATATTGGACCCCTAAACGTGATAGGTGGTGAGCCCATCGCCGGACCGGGTCTGTTTACACATGTCTCAGAATTAATTCGGAGACGATGTTTTTCCTTCACCGTCGAGCTAGTGATAAATATGTACGTAAGTTTTTGAAAAACTCATTGGTACATGCCAGGATTCGAACCCGAGCCTCACTGATTTTCGGCCGGCTCTTTAACCGTCCGGGCTATCACTGTTCGGTAGTTATGTGATACATAAATATAAAATTTATAATTATAGGTCTATATAATCATCAATAGTTAATTGGAGCCTACAGGGTATAAGGTAGTAGCATAATTTTATACGATTGCTCTTGCACTAATGCCTTTGTTGATGCTATAACCTTCTGATAATGATATTAATATTACCAGATCGCTTCCATTAGCTCTTCAATGCAAATGATCTGGGTGGACGGATCTAGGATGAAATGAAATGGAGGTCTATTTAGCAGCGCCCCGCGGTTTCACCCGCGTAGCTCCCGTTTAAGTCGGATTGGGATTAAATATAGCCTATGTGTTATTCTGATGTATAAGCTATATAACTGTAAAGTTTCATCAAAATCGGTTCAGTAGTTTTTGCGTGAAAGAGGAACAAACATGCATACATACAAACCATCGCATTTATAAATTAGTAAGATTACTAGCGGTTTCATATAGAGCAGAGTGGAGAGTTTCATTAATGTAGTAATAATTTTTGAATTTACGTTTTTTGGTAATGGTTCATATAATCATTGTTTTTCTAAATAATTTTGGTATAGGAAAGAGTTATTTGGAAATCTTAAGTATCTACTTACGTAACTCGACGGTGAACGAAAATACCGTGAGGAGACTAGCAAGCATCAAAATTAGTTTTGAGGCTTGAGCATAGATTTAGTATACTAACGTTAAAGATTGGCAATACAGCCAGTACGGCGAGACCTAGAAAATTGACACTTCTGTGCGTGTAACGTGGATGTGTGCAAGACAAATAGTGCTCTCCCTAAACTTGTAGCTCTCGATAACAAATGGGCGTGTGGTATATTGTGTAGTTAATACCTTTGCCAGTCACGTTATCGAAATGTGGTTAATCGATATTACGACAATCACTATAAAATTGAGGTTAGAAATACAAGAAATTCACGTATTTTATTTTTCGCTTAAAATCAATTCTTATACATTCAGAACATTTATAATAAAAAGCAATGTTATTACCTATCTATTTGTGCACGGTTTGTTTTTCAGTTTTCTATAATCATTGAATTTAGAGAATTAAATCTTTCAATCGCACTCACATGTAAAATGACTAATTCTGTAGATTTTCTTTCCTAGATGAATTACAACCGGTACTGCACACGTAACCATAGCTGTTTACGTCTATTAAACATCAAACTTACTCTTTTAATACGCGAGATTAATTAAAATAAGCGAGATTTGTTTCGTTCACAACTGACGTCGGCCCGGTATAGCCCCTTAACGTTTACGAAAATGGTCTCGTCTATCTACCGCTCGCTATCTCGCTCTAACACACGGGTACCTATTTTTTTTCTCTTTCGCTTTGCCAATCTAAGTATACCTACTAAATCTATGGGCTTGAGTAATAGCAGCCTGTGTTACACCAGCGATCACGGTTAAGCGTTGTAAAATACCTATAACACAGGTGCAAAGTCCTCCCCCTCCCTCTACTCCCACCTCAAAGGCCGGCAACGCACTTGTGACTTGAGTTGCAGGTGGCAATGGTTGACGGTAGTCACTTACCATCAGGTGACCCGTTTACCCCCTTTTTCTTAAGAAAAAAAGTAGGTACCTAAATACTCCCAAAGATGGAATAATAAATTATGGAATAAGGCTTGATTGTATATTTAATAGTTCATCATGTAAAAGTGAACATAAGTTTTAAATTGGTATTCGACGAATTAAAAGTAATTCAATAAATCGATTCGCTATATATAATATTGGTAACAGTGGTGATTTAAAATAGGCAAGCTAAGTAATTTTATTACTTCAAAATTATTTATTTATTTGATTATATTTAATTTAATTTGGATCGTAACGAATCAAATTCAATGCGTTCAAGTAAGAAAATTGCTTACGGCCTTAATAGCTGAGCGAGACGCTCGTTCGGATTATCAATTTGAATTATATAAAACTTATCATATGAATGTCTAACTCGATGGTGAACTAAAACATTGCGAGGAAAGCAGAGTTCTAGAATTGGATCTCGCGTTGAACTCACCACCAATTGCATTGGGGGCTCCAAAATTCTAGAAATAGATATTTCACAGGGCATTATGATTACACAGATTTAACGGAAGCAGTTACAATTTAAATTCAACCTAATAATATGCTTCTGCATTAAACTGCGATTAGTAAGCAGAATAAAATACTAGGCGCCGTGCAGCACAACGATAGTCGTATCATTTTTTGTCGTATTATTTGGTGTTAATAAAAGAGGGGGCTCTTAAATCGTACTGCTTCCGTACCTGGCTAAAAGTCGTGATCGTAAAGAATCCAAAATTGACGTCACTTCATTATGCAACAACCATTGTTGATATAAGAGCTTCTGAATTATATTATCACGGTATTAAAATCAGTCATAACAGTTGCGTTGGGTTTACTACTTAATTTATATGGAAATACGGGTGATTATTATATGATACTCATTTTTATACTGACAAGTAAAAAAAGGAATCAAGTTTATATAAATTAAAAGTGCTTCTAAGTCTTCTAACCTACCGCCGAAGCCGAGATAACTCTTAACAAACAAAATAAGAAAATATTGATATGTATATTACAACTGGAAGTTATATAAAAAAAGAACACATACAGCCACTAAGGAAAAATTTACTTTTGTACAAAAATATGATGTCATTCTCTTAACACCACAGGGCACTGCCCTGCGCTGAGTTCTGCAAATAATAATAATAATAATTCTTTATTGCAGACATTCATCCAAAGATAATACACATAACAAGATAATCCGTTTGAACTTATTGTCTCAGAATTGATCATCTTCAAAATATCAAGATAATTAGAACCATGTCAATTTCAATAGCCATTTGTCTATAGAGAGCAAAGAGCTATGCAGTATATTGAAATAAATGGAAAACTGTATCTGTGTACTAAGTTTCATCAAAATCGTTAAGAGCCGTTTCCGAGACTAAAAACAAATAAATAAATAGATACATACAAGAATTGCTCGTTTAAAATAATAGGATTTACGAATATCATTGTAACACAAATTATGTTTTATTGTAAGAATGCATCGCTTTTAAAATAATCATTTTTATTATTATTGTTATTATAGTATGGATGTCATACTTGACGTTCAGTTGACTGTAAAATGTTGCTTACTTACATTATTTATTACTGACTGAACAGCGGGAAACAATGATAAAGCGTTTTCTCATAATAGCTATAAACTTTACCTTCTATAATATCAAAAATAGATAGCCCATGAAGGAGAAAGGGCATTGTGCCCTGTAGGATTTTGCTTTCTAGTAAACTGTGTCTCTAGTATTATTACTCTTAGTTAAGGCTATAATATAAGTGTATATAAATCTATCTACTAATATATAAAAATAAGTCGGGTTTTCCTTCCTGACGATTTAACTCCAGAACTGACGAACCGATTTCCATGGTTTTGCATTCGTTGGAAAGGTCTCGGGCTCCGCAAGGTTTATAGCAAAGAAAATTCAGCATTGCACCCGTGCGAAGCCGGGGTGGGTCGCTAGTCTTCTATTAAATATAAAAGAAGAAACCGGCTAACTGATCATTGAACGCTCGGGTCGAAACTACTGGGTATAGACGCATGAAATGTTTGCACAGAGGTAAGTAAGAGTTAAGACTTCTGAAAATTCCAACGGGAAAGCAAATAACATACCTAGTGGGTAGTTAGATGTTTAATCAATCAATCAATCAAGTTTATTTATTGTGAACACAGTAAGTGCGATATAAGGCCGGGTTCCAATTGATTTCGAATGTTGATTTGTCGATGACATTTTGTCTACAGTTATTAAAAGCGAAAGTTCATTTAATAAACTCTATGGTTCGTTTTGTCGAATTTTTTAGCGATGGATTTGATTGCCTATAGTTTTTATGATCAATCTGAAAACTACTACCAAACCATGAATACTAGTGAAAGAATTTCTCCAATTAGTCTTGAAACGCTTGAGGCGATACCAGTTTGTTCCTCATGCGAATCAATTTGGTCTTTCTTATCAAGTGCATAAAGTTTCGCATGCATTAATGACGTCAAGTTTCTGATATGTGTTTTTGAAGTCTATTCCACACGACACAATCTAAAAATACATATGTAGGTACTTATAATAGTTACAGACAAAAAATCCTCCAAAGAGGAACCATACGGGACAGTGGTCAGAAGACTGGCCGCATCACCTCTCTGGATAGCTAGGCTGATCCTTTGACAGAGATAACTAACATGTCTCTGGTCACCTGAAGCCCCCACCAAACGCACTGACAGATCTTTGTTAAACTGCCGAGGACGGCACAAACATGTAGCCTTGATTGTGTTTAGCGTATCTGATTAAATACAAAAAATAAAGACAAATTGCCTCGTGTGCATTATACTTTGGTTAATGTTGGTATCCATATTTTGTTATTTTTGGTGTACAATAAAGAGTTATTGTATTGTATTGTGCCTCTTGATTTTGAGCTCATTCAGTATTTGTGGATACTGTATAGCCAGAAGGAAGGCTTATTACATGTATGTCACAGGCTACGTATAGTATGTATCTGAGAATTTATTATAATTGTTACCTCATGTTGGTAGTCTTGCGATACCAGTTTGTTTGTAACGAATACACAGGTCAGGCACTCTTGGATAAAGAACTAGCATTTTTTTCCATAAGCTGTTAGAGCATAGCGTTTTGGATAACGCTCTAGCCAATCTGTCTTGGTTGTTATTATTGTTCACTCACAATACAAGTCTTAAAGAAATGTCAGTGTGACAAGTCATAATTTTCAAGCCTTAGGCGCGGGACAAATACAAGAAGCGCCCGCGCCCCGCCGTCTCAGTATGTCTCACGTCACACCTCTTCTATATGTCACCGTAAAATTGCAAACACCGTTAGATTATAATCTATCTCGCGAGATTGTAGACTGTCGAAAGATTGTGAACCGAACATACTGCTTACAATTTAACGCATTATTTTTCGGTAGATTACAATATATCGAAGCGAAACTGATAGATCACAATCTCTCCAGCGTTAAATTGTCAACTGTCCAAGGACTGTCCCTGATTGGTCGGTCTTGCCGTAGTTATTTCTGTGCCCATAGAGTTAGCAATCAACCACAGATTTCAGTCAAACAAAATAAAAGCAATAAAAAAATTGTGACATTAAGTATTTTGTATTTATTATTTAGTAGATAGGTAATCAATAATTTTACGGTGACATATACATTTTGTATGAAATATCTAAGAAGTAGCGCTGCGCCCGCGCCTCACCTCCGCCCGACGCTTCTTGTATTTGTCCAGCGCCTTAGGTGGCTTGGTGGCACTTCTTCTTCTTCTTCTTCGTCGTTCCCTCATGACTGAGGATCGCGACCAAGAACTATATCCCTCCATTTAACGCGATCAAGGGCTATGTGGGCTGCCCTCTGCATGGAACCACATGCTTGTCTAATGGAATCCGACCATCTTGCCGGAGCTCTTCCTCTAGCGCGCTTGCCTTCAACTTGCCCCAGTATCATGTCACGTTCGAGGCTGTGGTGTGGCGATCGCATTATGTGCCCAAAGAGTCTGAGAGCCCTCTTGGTGGCACTAGCTTAACAGAATATAACATTGTTTCTAGGTACGTTCTGCTATGATTGTAAAACAATAGGAACTACAGCAATTAAAGGTAATACAGTTACCCTTATTTCATAACTTGGAAAAATAGAAACTTAATCACTCGTCCAACAATAGTTAACTATCATGACGATAATCATTGTTATTTAATGCTATTTACGTCTATTTTTCAATATAAAAACCACGTGTTGGTTAAGCGCCTAGTATTGAAATCGGTGGTTTCAATTCGATGTTTAGACAATTCATTCAGAACTTTGAATTGACGTGGGAGAGCCATGCTTCGGCACGCTTGGGCCGGCTCGACCGGAGTGATACCACGGCCTCACAGAAAACCAGCGTAAAGCAATGCATTGCGTTTCGTTGAGTGAGTGAGGTAACCGGAGGCCCCAATCACCCCTTCCCCTCCCCTCCCCTCCCCCTACTCCCACCTCAAAGGTCGGCAACGCAGTTGTGACTCTCGAGTTGCAGGTGTCCATGGGCGACGGACGTCACTTACCATCAGGTGACCCGTCTGCTCGTTTGCCCCCTTTTTTTCATAAAAAAAAAAAAAAAAAAAAAGAACTTGCTTAGTGGCAAACGAAGTTTTTTTCGCTTAAGTGGCGTTAGCTTAATACTTTTAAGAACTACGGGTGAGTGACTTCTTCAGAGTGTTGCGCCAATTTTACTTGGTCGCGCTATAAATACTCAGTAATGACGGTTTCTTTAGTTACTACCTCTCAGAAGCACAATTAATCCTATAGTAAATTTTTTTTACATTCGAGGTGACTTTAGTTAGAGCCTTGTTTTTACCCCATAATTTGGGTTTGATGTGATGGATGGAGTAGACAGAATGAACCTTCGTCCATACTCTGGATGGCCACTATCTATACATATAATAAAACTTCTATACATATAATAAAACTCTAACGGGGCCGTGTCTGTACATGAAATATTTTTTGAAAATTTTAACGGTAGTGTATATAGTTATCGATATAGATACCGAAACAACAATTTTTGGAATTTTTGTCTGTCTGTCTGTCTGTCTGTCTGGTTGTGCACGCATCACTCAAAAACTACTGAACGGATTTTGATGAAATTTGGTATGGAGATAACTGATTACCCGGGTCAACATCTAGGGTACTTTTTATTCTAGGAAAATATCTCATTCCCACGGGAAAATATAAAAACTGGTTAAAAAGAGAAATACGTACTACTCCGAAACGATAACACTTACAAACTTGAAATATGGTAAGTAGGTGTCTTATAGACGTATACAGGCAACTACTATAAAATGATTTTTGGAAATTCCCCCGGGAACGGGAATAACGGGATCATTGGGAACCTAATAAATTGGGTCTGCTAATTGTTATATCCATACTCTTTTCTGCTTTACTGCTATTTTATTTTTCTTTGACACTGTCTTAGTGACGTTTTTGATATTTGTTCAATGCAAATGTGAATTGAGTTTTGTATTTATTTGTTACAAAATGAAGAAGCTGAGAAAAATATTACCAGAAGATCATGTTGCAACTGAAATTACAAAGAGAACCTAATAAATACCAATACAGAACAATACAAATGTCATGCAAACAGAAGGAATGCACGTACCAAGGTCAGTCATCCTTTACACATTCTGTTACTCCAATTAAAAACTGGTTAAAAAGAGAAATACCTACTAGGTACTCCGAAACGAACACATCAACTTGAAAAATGGTATGTAGGTGTCATATGTCGTAGGCAATCGCTATAAAGGGGTTTTTAAAATTCCCACGGGAACGGGAATACACTAGATCCACGTCTGCGACGCTGCTGGGCACTCGCTATCTTAAATAAAGAGCAACAATACTACGGTTTCCATAGGTATCCCTAAATTCAGTTACGCTAATTCATTTTTCGGAAAAAAATCACACATATTAAAAACTAGCGGTTAAGTAGTCGAAACTGAACAAACTAATTTCAGGAATTGCAATTATCCTATCCTATCCTACTAATATTATAAACGCGAAAGTTTGTATAGATGTGGATGTTTGTTCCTCTTTCACGCAAAAACTACTGAACGGATTTTGATAAAACTTTACATTTATATAGCTTATACATCAGAATAACACAAAGGCTATATTTTATCACCGTATTCCTACGGGAATGGGAAGTATTTTATCCCCGTATTGCTACGGGGACGGGAACAACGCGGGTGAAACCGCGGGGCGCTGCTAGTGGGACAATATATCTACTATATAAAAATAAGTCGGGTTTTCCTTCCTGACGATTTAACTCCAGAACTGACGAACCGATTTCCATGGTTTTGCATTTGTTGGAAAGGTCTCAGGCTCCGCAAGGTTTATAGCAAAGAAAATTCAGCATTGCACCCGTGTGAAGCCGGGGCGGGTCGCTAGTCTATATATATGAAGAGAGAAGTCCTGACTCACTGACTTATTAACGCCTAAACCCTTAGACCTAGAAAGCAGATTTTTTTCACAGCTATTCTTTTAAGACGTAGACTAGGAATAAGAGAGGAATTTTTGAAATTTAACCCTTAAAGGGGTGAAAGAGGGTTTGAAAGTTTGTATGGAAAACATTCATTTTTGGGTGTATCAATTCGAAACTTTCTTAAAATACTCCTTAAAACAAACAACAAATTCCACGCGGACGAGGTCGCGGGAATCAGCTAGACATAAAATAATATTACAGAAAGCCAAGACTTCAAAATCACTTCTTTTCTAAAATGTCACTTTGGGTAGTTAATTGTGCCATTTGTGACTGAGTGTAGAAGTGATTAAGTGATTACTAAATGACGGGCACGTGTGTGGACCTCAATTGAAATAGTTCTAGTGACTAATACGTAATTCGAGTTAGTAATTTGTTTCGTTTGAGTGTAAGAAGGATGGGTCGAAAACCATCTTGGGAAAGAGTTCTTTACAACATACAAGGAACGGAATAGGAGTACCATATATCAACTCTTTATAGCATGACTTAAACTATTGAATAAAAGGGATGCGGTGTTGTAGTTAGGACATAGTGTGTCTCTTTTGTCTAAGGAAATCATGTCTATATTCGGGTAACAGTCATTTAAAGAAGTTATTTTGAATTATGTAGTTCAGCAAGTTGTCAACGGGCTAGACTCTGCCAACCGTTTTTCTTCTCTTGGTATTATTATATTACCTGTAATATGGTATTGAGGATTACTTTTGAAAAACTACATAATGCATTTGCTGCAATGACTTTCAATAAATGGACTTTTAATTTAAAACAAAGGTGGTTATTATAATAATTGCGGTCAACAGGGTGACTGGTTTGAAGACTTGTTTGTTCAGGTAGCCATCTAAAAGTTTAGGAAGCACCTTGATTTTATACCTACATATCGCTACTAAATCGAAATATTTCAAATGTCTTTGTGTTGTTTTAAAACATATTATGTGACCGTGTATTGGAACAATGAGCAGAGCGTACATATTGTATATTCAAAATAAATTCGTTCACGAGACATACGCCAAATTAGCGTAACAATACGCCCACAATCTATTAATTACTTGAAACGGTGTTTGCAGACACAGATATACGTATAGACAGTTGAAAGTCCGTTTGTCTGTAGCCGCGCCTCACGGCAAGCCGGTCGGGAGACCTTGGTGCATGCACTACGGATACTATTTGCCGGTTTTTTCACCTTTTTCCGTAACCACTCTCATTACTTATTGTCATGTAAAACTACTACCAATTTATTGAAGTACTTCGTTGTATGCAGTCGCGTCTTCCACATTTTGGTACATGATAAGGCCTTATCGCAATTCTTTGTTTGATTCTTAATAGGTACCACCTATTACGATATTCCTAAAAGTCATTTAAAATTATTTGGGATTTGTATTATTATTATTACATTTAAGAGAAGCTGAAAAGTTTCTAGAAGTGTCTATCGAGCAGTGTCAAAGCATCTTGTGTACCATGTCGATGATAAAGAGAACTGTTGAACGCCGCATTATCCTTCCGAGGGCAAAAGGTGGCTCGATATGATAGCTAGGGCTGCGCGAGCGGTCGAGGCCGGGCCGGGAGTGGTGGTAACCGCTTGCGCACGCGCATTCAGTTTACAATCGCGCGCCTCGAGTGTTGCGCGCACGCACCGTTCACTGCAACAGAACCTCGCGCAAATATCGCTTTGACCGGCTTATCGGAACCTTCCGCTCCTAGCCACCGCGAACACCGAACAGTGATCAGAGATGTCCACAGCAACTTGCGGTATTGGAAAGTAAAAAGGCAATGCAGCGGTAGTTCGCGGCGGACTCGCAGACATAGCGGCGCCGCCGCCTATGGACCAACCCCATGTGTACTCCCGGTGTGTGATAACGTGATGTGACAACGACACGTGTCTTGGTGCCAGTGGAATAGTTTGTGAAAGTGTGCAGCGAGCGTGAGTGAGCCGACGGCTGCCGGCGCGGCCGGCGCCCCGTCACAATGTTGAATTGCACCGATCTGGAATGCATTCTGCACCACCACCATTACTACGCGCACCTGCATCATATACATCACCTGCAAAATGCACAGGACTCAGGTGAGTTTCCCCATACCCACAGATGCATACAACTTCGAATGACTGTCGCAAGATTTGACGGCTACAGAAGGGCACAACTGTGTTTGATTTAAACCAACGTGTTAACAATAACATGCACAACGAGACAAGTTACAACGCTTCAAATACAACATTTGAAACAGAAACTTTAGGTAACAAATCGATGTTAATGATAGCATAAAGAGCGATTTTGCCATGATTTACACCAACGGAGATGATCTTGACCTTTGCGAACAATGAAAACTTGAACTAGACGTAAATGGTAGAGTCAATAATGGACTAAAACACAAGGTTCGCTGTGCGATAACTGGCAGGTGTTAGTAGCAGATATCACGCAATGTAGTAGCTATTGCAAGCAGCAAGCAGTTTTCACTCGGCTCGTCTTAAACCTGCCCGGCGCGACACAAAATGGACAAAATATTTGCACAAACAAATGCTCATCGTTTTCTCTTTCAACGTAGCGGACGTTGGATAATATACAGATTTAATTTCGCATTGACATTGTGCTGACATTTCAAGAAACCACAAACCGACCTAAACAGCAGCCTAAACTCACAAACGCAAATAAGTTATGTAACGACACCGTTTTGCCATTCTTAGAACTGCTGGGTGCATGTTTAGTAATTCACTGGGTTCGATTCTGCTTTACAGCGACTAATTTATTTTTTTATTTAATTTAGTTAGTCCCGTCTTTGTCGTACCTCAAAAAAAGAAAAGGGATAGAAGATAACCTACCGAATTTATCAGTGGCTGTATTATAGTCGTGACTTCTTTACTTGTGTACTAAACACGTTATGAAGTGCCTTAGTTGACAGGATTAATTTTTATTTGACAGGACTAAATATAAATATCTCTTGTCTCTTTTCTTTTCTAGGAGAAAGAAAATGACAGGAGTAAACTAAAATAAGTTTAGTCGCTGTAAAGCAGAATTAATCCCACTGAGTTAGTTTAAGGTGACCGTAATTGGCGAAAACAAGTTAAAACCTATTATGCAAAGTGTTCCACTTATTCAAATAGCCGTCCGATCTTTGTCACATGAAGTCCTCGGTTATTCAAACTTCAGGAATGCCTTTCTCGTTTTATTATTTTCATTTCTTAGATGTTTTGCCTCTTGGAATGTGAGGTCATTGATCGTGCGAATATAATAACTTATACCCAATTGATCATCTGGTACTCTGATCCTTTGTCTTCTAAGCGTGTGTTTATTAATTTTCTGTCCAACGAGTTTCTATTTGCAACCTTAAGAATTAAAACTGGTTTTGAACGTCTACAATCCTGTATATTTTCCTTAGATTACAGCGTATGCATTTATCAAATGCAAATTTATTTTCACGATGTCTCTTGTACATTAGCCGTTTTGAAAAAAAAAAAATACTACATCCGCCTCTTTACACCACGCCATGATCAGATGACTAAACATTATTTGTCTTAAGTATATGTAAATAATCAATTGAATCTACCTAATAAATTATATACTAACTAATTGACGTTTTGAAATCTACACTAAACTACACATTATACACAGGAAAGATGTTTTTTCGTTTGTAATGAATTAATTGGCTTGGAAACTACTGGACCGATTTTAAAAATTCTTTCATTAATGGAAAACTCATTTTTCTGGGAATACTCTGGGACGGGAATAACACCGGTGAAATTACGGGAAACAGACATTAGTTAATATGTTTTCATATTTAATAGAAGCTATCTTTGGACCTACTGATCCGATTCTGAAAATTATTCACTAGTAGAAAGCTACTTTATTCTCCAATGACGTTCCTTTTATTGATACGGATAAAACCGCAGGGCGCTGCTAGTGTAATATAAATATAAAAACCTGGAAGTGTGCTAAAATTTATTGCATCGCCAATCAAGGATACTTGTTTCGATAAATGTTGCTGTAAAATGATTATTTGAATTATTTTATTTTGGTATGAGAAATGTGTGATTTATTAACTACTTCTGGGACATGTGTAACAACACCATGGACCGGTGATGGGTTCACCTATCACTTGTAGGGGTCCAAAAAAATACTGGTGAAACGCTGATATTTCCTGAAATGGATTATTTGAGGCATTAGAATTTTGTTTTTAGTAATGAGATTCGCTTAAAGTGATTTTCCACCGATTTTTTTATTATTTTCTATCAAAGTTACCTCATGTACCGTAAGTATGTTATTGAGTCTATAATTGTTTAAGTTACTGGCCTAGTTCGGCCCAGTACGCTTAACTAAATAATTTGATATACTAGCTCATCGGAAGTCCAGTTATTATAGTCTACATATTTAAATAATAAGCAATGTTTCTCTATTGAAACGAGTAGCTACTTATAGTTAGTAAGACAATGATGAATGCATATGCATTTGTTCAACGTACATCATAACTGTATGTGGACTATTCAATAACATAAACAAAAAAATACGTAAATATGCATGTATGATGAATGATAAAAGTTAGCTATTCGCGATTCATTTTTAAATGCATCCTTGACATTTATGTAGAATTTAACATTTAATTATCTTACGGATATTTTTAACTCTCTGAAAAAGCAGTAAACTTGTTCTACATAAGGTTTATGCTGGAAGTAATACCGCGGTTTGGTTCACAGATATCTGCTCTTAGAAAACAAGACTATGGTATAGTACAAACATCTTCTCGGTCGACGTAAGACTTACCAAAAGTCCATGCATTTTCATCTTTCTTTGTCTTGATAAATATCTTATTTTTTATTTAAAAAACTAATATTTATCACTAGCTCGACGGTGAAGGAAAACATCGTGAGGAAACCCGCAGGTCTCAGAATTAATTCTGAGACATGTGAAAACAGACCCGGTCCGGCGATGGGCTCACCACCTATCACGTTTAGGGGTCCAATATATCTCGTGAAATGTGGGTATATCCAGTAATGGAATACCTCTGCCTACCCCCTCGGGGATAAAAGGCGTGAGATTTTATATATATATATATATATATTATTAAACTAATAAAAAACGTAGAAGTTTTCTGTATTTTCAGCAGCCTCGGACGAAGAAAACTTTAGGATTCAAAATTTAAATTAAAGTGACTAGTTAAAAGGCGGAAATGCAACCGTGAAGGTTAACCACAGTCAATCGCTCACTGTTTACAAACAAACTGTAACTGGTATTAAACCAGCAGCTAATCTTGAAACTAGCAGCCATCTAAGTTTCATTACAGGATATTTAATTTGAAGCCTCTTTATTTAGCAATGATAGACAGGCATAAAACAAATATCGATTTAAAATATTATTTGACGAAACCTGTTGTGTTTTTTTTTTGCACTTATTGTTAGCCTAATTTTCATAGTTTAATAAATATATTTTTGTATGAAATTAAAAACATAAATCAAAAATAACTGATGAATTATTAATATGCCTATACGTGGACGACGCCATTTTGGCCTCTATATACACGGATGGCGCTATTTTGGCCTCTATATACACGGATGGCGCTATTTTAGCCCCAGTATACACGGACGGCGCCATTTTAGCCTCAGTATACACGGACGTCACCATTTTGGCATCTACATACACGGACCGCGCCATTTTAAATCCCAATCCAAATTGCATACTTCAAATTGAACGTAAAACGGTAAACAAATTCCATTTGTTTGACGCTATAGGATATTGGATTTAGATACTAGGCTTGCTCAGCTCAGACGAACTAAAAAACTATACAGAAAATATTCTTAAATTTAAACATCGCGGTATTATGCTAATACTGAAATAAAATTTATTAAATCAAGATTATACATTGAGTTGATGGCAGAAATAATACTTAGTTGAGCCTCGTAGATTTCACCTGTGGTAATATTGACTAAGTAGGTAATTAATTAAGTAGCTTCTATGGTAATGATGATAAAAAATACTTTTATATTCGTTGCTTAATACGCATGCTTGACTTCTACCCGTGACTGTAGAATAAGCATTGGATATGCTTAGATGTAATAACATAGAACTTTAAAGAGTAAAAAACCGACTTCAAAGAATTACACTAAAAAATACAGTCGTGGTGATAACAATTTGCTATTTACAATCATGCGGCATAATAGCATGTAGGTACAAAAAGTACACTTAGAAATGTCAATAGTCTAATAACAAGGCACTCGAAACTCGTCCACGAAGATTAGCTAAATGTAAACAGCAGCCCATCTCCAACGACGAGTTGCTGGTTCCAAATGCAATATCCCGAGAAGAAACTCAAGGGCAGCTCTTTTTAATCTCATTTCTGATCAGTAATTATGGTTTACAATAATAATTATGAATAATCTATATATATAAAAGGAGAAGCTAAATCTAAAAATCAAGGCCCAGCCCAAACCGCTGAACATAGAAACATTAAATTTTGTGTGTAGGTTACGTTTATAGTGTAGATGCTCGCTAAGAAAGGATTTTTCGAAATTCAACCCTTAAGGGGGTGAAAGAGGGGGTTGAAGTTTGTATGGGATAGTGTGATTTCTGCGTGTATCAACTTTAAACTTGGCACAAATACTCTTTAAAACACACTATGAAATATTAGTTCTAGGATTTTTTGAAAATCATCCTCCAAGGGGGTGAAAGTAGGGGATGAAGTTTGTATGGAAAAC
This sequence comes from Ethmia dodecea, assembly GCA_963855545.1. Taxonomy (NCBI): domain Eukaryota; kingdom Metazoa; phylum Arthropoda; class Insecta; order Lepidoptera; family Depressariidae; genus Ethmia; species Ethmia dodecea. The sequence goes on from OY979444.1 coordinate 2,422,300, forward strand.
CTTCATTTTTGGGTGTATCAATTCGAAACTTTGTAAAAATACTCCTCAAAACAAACAACAAGACACGTATTTCCGGATTTTTCAAAAACCATCCCCTAAGGGGGTGAAACAGGGGAGTTGAGTTTGTATGGAGACGTGTTGTTTTTTACGTCTATCAACTTCAAACTTTACATAAATACTCTTAGAAATAAATGATGAGACACATATTTTTGGATTTTTCGAAAATCATCCCCTAAACGAATGAAAGTAGGGGTTGAAGTTGATACTAAAAAGTTTATTTTTTGCGTCCATCAACTTAAAACTTGGTACAAATGCTTCTGAAAACAAACTATGAGATATTAGTTCTAGGATTTTTCAAAAGATGTGGGGGTTGAAGTTTGTATGGAAAACCTTCATTTTTTGGTGTATCGATTCGAAACTTGGTAAAAATACTCCTCAAAACAAATAACAACATACGTATTTCTGGATTTTTCGAAAATCACCCCTTAAGGGGGTGAAACAGGGGGTTGGAGTTTGTATGGAGACGTGTTTGATTTTTACGTATATCAACTTTAAACTTGGCACAAATACTCTTAAAAATAAATCATGAGACCCGTGTTTTAGGAATTTTCGAAAATCATCCCCTAAGGGGGTGAAAGTAGCGTTTGGAGTTTGTATGGAGACGTGTTGTTGTTTACGTCTTATCAACTTGAAACTGGGCACAAATACTTTTAGAAATAAATGATGAGACACGTGTTTTTGGATTTTTTTAAAATCATCTCTTAAAGGGGTGAAAGAGACGGATAAAGCAGTGATAGCCCGGACGGTTTAAGAGCCGGCCGAAAATCAGTGAGGCTCGGGTTCAAATCCTGGCATGTACCAATGAGTTTTTCAAAAACTTACGTACATATTTATCACTAGCTCGACGGTGAAGGAAAACATCGTGAGGAAACCCGCAGGTCTCAGAATTAATTCTGAGACATGTGTAAACAGACCCGGTCCGGCGATGGGCTCACCACCTATCACGTTTAGGGGTCCCATATATCTCGTGAAATGTGGGTATATCCAGTAATGGAATACCTCTGCCTACCCCCTCGGGGATAAAAAGGCGTGAGATTATATTTATTTATATTAAAGTTTGTATGGGATAGTGTGATTTCTGCGTGTATCAATTTTAAATTTTTTTAAATATTCTTGAAAATAAACTTGATATTTTAGTTCTAGGATTTATCGAAAACCATCCTCCAAGGGGTTTCATCCCCTCTGGGGTTTGAAGTTTGCATGAATACCTTCATTTTTGGATGTATCAATTCGAAATTTTGTAAAAATACTCCTCAAAACAAACAACAAGACAACTAGGTATATCTCGATTTTTCAAAACTCACGGGTGAAACGGGGTTGGAGATTGTATGGAAACGTGTGGTTTTTTTACGTCTATCAACTTGAAACTTATCACAAATACTCTTAAAAATAAATGATGAGAAACGTATTTTTGTATTGTTTTAAAATCATTCCCTAAAAGGGTAAAATTAGGGGTTGAAGTTGGTATAGAGAAGAGGGGTTTTTTGCGTCTATCAACTAGAAACTTGGCACAAATATTCTTTAAAAGTCTCCATACAAAGTCTAATTTTTTTTGATAATGTACTATGGGTTTCTAGGAGAAATTTGTTTGTGCATCCCAAAATGTTGAAAAAATAAATGTCCACCCGTGCGAAGCCGGGGCGGGCCGCTAGTAGCCTTATACAGCGTCGAGTGCATGTTTGTCTACTAAGTAGTCCGTAATTTTATAAATAATAATAATAATAATTGTCCGTAATTTTATAGTAGCCTTTTTAATGAAATTTTTGCTTAACTTAGATATAAATTACAACTTGCTAGTAGGGATGTATTATGTACTATAATTATCGCACTTTCCACGGCTATAGCGAAATAAATTCCGAATTAAGTAATAGGAAACGCACGTCATGACCAAAGTAGTAATATAACAGCTATAAATAGTAGGTTTCAGTCGCCAGATACTATGGCTACGGTACGTTTTATGACCGTGTGGGCTAGTGTTCGGGCATTAATATAACCTTCAGCTTATATGGAGTCGAGTAACTGTATTCTTAAGAATACACCAGTAGTCAAGTGCTTTAGTAGTCGAGTAGATGCACTCAAAAATTCTACTACTTTTGCCTGTATCTTATTGAAAATAAACTTTCTAATATGCTATATGAAATACACACGAAATACATTAAACTTTCCGAGCTTCGATCCTGTTTTTATAATATATATACCATTGTCATTTATTGCTTTTTCTGTTAGTGAAAACCGCATCAAAATCCGTTGCATGGTAAAGATCTAAGCGTACAGACAGACCGCGGCAAGCGACTCTTTTATACTATGTAGATGTGAAAGAGAGCTCAGGGTAGAAAACTATAGCTTATTACTTGAATTTGAACTGACTCAATCAACCTATCATTCCATATTTGACTATTATGGGAATATATTAAAGATGTGTCAGTACCGAATTAAAATGTCGTTAGTGATAATATTATTATACTATCATAGCTTTGACATTTATAGCTTTATGCTTTTGGAAAGCAGTGATTAAACTTAATGGTTCCGTTGTAAGACTAAAACAAAAAGTATTGTTAAAAAGTAAAAGTATGTTAGACAGTATAAAGTATAACTAATTATATCATTCAAGAAATGTGTCCACAGTTCGTGAAGAATTCCATGCGTCATTCTTTGTCTTCAAAACAATGGAGAATTAACCGCATCGGTTCCAATCTTCAGTGGAAGTTTTTCTCTCGTTGAGCCAATGACGAAAATTAATTATCATCAACTAGCTTTTACCCGTACAGTCAAGAGCAAGTCAAGCTTGACACTACCAGTATAAGCTGAGCTCTGATTTATACTGAGCGCCATAGAACACAGGACCGGGTCAAAGTCCAAAGTGTCAAGCTTAGCGTGCTCTTGACTGTACCAGTTTTAAAAAAAATACGTACATATTTATCACTAGCTCGACGGTGAAGGAAAACATCGTGAGGAAACCGTCAGGTCCCAGAATTAATTCTGAGGCATGTGTAACAGACCCGGTCCGGCGATGGGCTCACCTCTTATCACGTTTAGGGGTCCAATATATACTCGTGAAAAGTGGGTATTTCCAGAAATGGAATACCTCTGCCTCCTCTCGGGGAGAAAATGCGTGAGATTATTATTTTTATAATTTTTTTAATGATAGACTTTTTACCCGACACGTAACCAAGAGCAAAGTCTCGTTTATTGTAAGTGCAGTATAATCAGTTAGCAATACAAGCCGAAAAACTGGCGTGGTTAACGGGTGATTAACCTTTCAAGAGTAATTTTACATATTTTTTTGTAAACTACAGGTTGCGAACAACTTTTGTGAACTTATACGCATTCTGAGTTGGTAAATATTCTTGAAATATGTTTTAACAACTGATTGTTGAAATTCAGAATTGTTTGGTAAGTTATGCTAGCTTGAGTAGAGATGATGCTGTTTTTATCGATACAGATATTACCTATACACAGAGACTCCGAACGGGTGTTAAATCTATATAAAGCCATTTTAAATCACGTGCAAATATTTTAAGGGTAGGTACAAATATGTAAGAGATATAGATTTACAATATAAAGAAAATAGAATATCTTATGTTCCCAATTTTTTTTTACAAGCTTTTATTGCAAAAACATGCATTGCATAAACCCTAACTACCAAACTTTATACTCTGCACTACATTCATAATACAAAATCAAGTCGTCGTTGTTGATACGCTTTTTGACGGCCCGGTTGTAACAAATTGTACTTAGGTTTGGTATTGAGCGTGTATTGTTTATGTACAGCGTGTTAGTTTTTTGATCTTTTGTAATAATCAATGTTATCTAGTAAAGTAACATACAAAAAATTATGATCAATGCAAAAATAGTTTTTTGTTCATTATTTGATCTGCCCTTTAAATATTTGCACTTAATTTAAAAGGCCAAGTCTTGTCACTTCACTATCACTACATAGTATAAAACAAAGTCGCTTTCTCTGTCCCTATATCCCTATGTCCCTATGTATGCTTAAATCTTTAAAACTACGCAACAGATTTTATTGCGGTTTTTTTAATAGATAGAGTGATTCAAGAGGAAGGTTTTTAGTATTAGCATTGCACCCGTGCGAAGCCGGGGCGGGTCGCCAGTTTATTAAAATCTTAAAAAAAAACAAAACTATTTATTTATTTCAAATTATTGCGCAGTACATATAGGCTTACATGTTTACATAAAACACTATATGACGCCTCGTAGAGGCACAGCAAATTTGGAGAGGGCTCTATTCGTTAAATTAACAAAACTACTTAGTTAAAAAATGTTACCTTAGCTAAATAAAATATCTTAAATTCTATTTATTAATATTTACTTACTTATACTTATCACTAATAAATTCGTTAAGGGAGTAGTAGCTCTTATTTGTTAGGAATTCTTTTAATTTTTTAATGAATGTGGTATAACTTTCAATGTTTTTAAGCTGATTAGGAATTTCGTTGTGTATTTTTATAGCCATAGAGGGGGGGCCGGATGTAAATAGTTTTAGTTTTGAAAAGGTGGTTTTTAGTTTATTCTGGTTTCTATCATTTCGCTTTATGCCAGTTACAGGGGAGAAAAAATGAGGATTCTTTCTCACGAATTTGCAGCTTTCTAATATATAAATGCCTGTTAGAGTAAGTAACTTGTGTTTAGCGAAGAATGGTTTGCATGAATCTATCTGGTTTAAATTAAAAAGAATACGGATGCATTTTTTTTGGAGAACGAAGACTTTGTCTATGTCGGTGCACAGCAAGATGCCGTAGCTAAACCTAGAGTAGGCGTAGGCGTAATAGGCAGCCAGAGCTGATTCGTAGCTCGTTACTCTTTTTAAGTGACCTAGTGCATATATAAAAGAAGATATTTTATTTGAGAGGTTATCTATATGAGATTTCCAATTTAGATGGGTATCGATACGAATGCCTAACAGTAACGCATCATTTACCGTTTCAAGAGCGCAATTTTTATATATATAATTTATTGACTAACTAACTGACTGATTGGCCGACTGATCAGTCATAGTCAACACACAGCCCAAACCGCTGTGTCTAGAAGGATGATATTTTGCACATGTTAATGAAGGTTCAGGAACACTATGAAGGTTCTTTTGGAAATTCCCGCAGGAACGGGAGCAACCAAGAACCGTGCAGGCATCGACACTAGGCACACGCTGATATTATAAAGGCAGAAGTATCAAGTTCTTATGTCAAAAACAAAATAGTTTTGTATGATGCAAGAGAGAGAGAGATTGATTAAAATAAAGAATAGGAAGTAAAGTATTCTTATTAGCAGAGATTAGAATATTCTAGTAGTAGAAGATCCAAAAGTTTATACCTACATACAAATATGCAGAAAAGAGATACGCAATGCAATACCTTACTTTGTGGTCAAGAGCCCAAGAAAACCACAAGCAAATTGGTCTAACGGTTTCAGACTTATAGACAAAACAGACAGATGTTTTGGTTTGCTACGAGAAGAGTATACCTACCTATTATATTCTCTTATAAATAAAAATGAATCCCTATATTTTCATTGGTTACGACACTGAAAATAGGGATTTTTTTTGTTGTGTTCGTAAGAGTCCGGACAAGGTTATGCTTGCTATTGTGTGAAATTTAGTAGGTTTGTTATAAATAATACGGGTTTTAAGGATTCCGTCCCAAAAGATACACAATTACCGTGTCAATGAAATATCTATTCGTCCACCACACCCAATAAATACTATGCTACCCAGTTCAAATTTTAAGAATAGAAATAAAAAAAATTGCAACATTTGCAATAATAATTTGGGTTCGTCAGAATTCTGAAACCAAATAATATCCAGTACGGCTGTTTTCAATTTGACTGCGGTTGGAATGATGATGTTCAATCTTTAAACCAATTATGAAGCAATGGGTTCAAATCATAGTGATGTACCAATCAGAGGGCTTCGGCTAAAAAACTAAAGATTGTATGGTGATTATATTGTATTGAATGTATGGGATTAACATTAGCACTCGATTTGTGAGATCTTACAGTTTAAGAGCCCGCTTCTCATGACGGTGAAGGAAAACATCGTGAGGAAACCCGCAGGTCTCAGAATTAATTCTGAGACATGTGTAACTGACCCGTTCTGGTGATGGACTCACCACCTATCACGTTTAGGGGTCAAATATAACTCCTACCTACCTCCTCGGGGATAAAAGGAAAACACTCTAAAGTAGTTTCGTCACGCGAATGAAGCCTTCATTCGCCACTTGGATACGTCTGTTCAAAAACTTAAGTACATGCAAGAACAGATGAAGCTTGTAATGCTAGTCTAACCTCTAAGGCGATTGTAATAAGAACTTTACAAAATCCTAAGCTCCACGTGTAAACATAATTTATATCCTAGATGGTGAAGGAAAATATCGTGAGGAAACCCGCACGTCCTAGAATTCTGTTCAATACATTTCCGAGGCATTCGTAACAGCACAGTGCGGTAGAGGTCCGAAAAAAACACTAGTGAAAAGTATGTATTTCTAGAAATGGAAGCGTATTTATTTAAATTTTAATGAAGTAATGTAATTTCATTACACATGCACACTTGCGATGTGATGTGAGGTAACACGTTTGCCATGAAAGCGGAGTTTAGTACCATGCTGTTGCCACGTGTCAACGTATACCATCTTTGTTTTAACGACCAAATAGTCCGTTTCCTATCTACGTGACCGGTTATCAAGCGCGACTTCGTTACGTAACGTTCGTAACGTAGTGGAAAAGTAATAGGCTGTGAAGTTTTTTGTTAATATTTTTCTTGCACTTTTGTTTGTTGTAGTCTAATTTGTTTTAACGTGCTTGTGAAACGTGTTGAACATTAACACAAAAATATAAGTAGATAAACCAGTAAGATAATAGTTTTAGGCAATAATAAAGAATAAACTTAAAATTGAAAACAAGTTTGAACTAAGCCACAAGTCAGGTCACGTTTTGGAAGTAATTATTTTTAATATTCTATTTTGACCATTCGAGTGACTTAAATGTAGCAAAATTTTGTTAGAATAAACCGTAAAATTAAATGTAAAAGTTTAATTTTGGAATCAACAAACGTCCACTTGTTCCATTACGATGTTATCGACTAGACAAATCCTGTGATTAGCCCCGTAGCCAAGTGGCATTTCACAATCAAATCGAATGTTCTTTTAGATTGACATGTATGGGATTGACATTAGCGTTAGCGCTCGTTGGCAAGTGCTTATGTCAATCCCATACATGTCAATCTAAAAGAACATTCGATTAGATTGTACAATGCCACTTGGCTAAGGAGGCTGATTCAATTACGACTCCGAAATTGAATTAGGGTTCACTCGCACTTGACATTGCAAGCTTAATCATCCTAAATGCGTGTGGGCTGCTACAAATTAGACCATGATTAAAATTGCACGGACATTTGATTGGCATTGGACAAATAGATAACATTTTAAATTGAACTCTATGTAATTGAAATAAGATTCAAAACCAATGGAAAATTTAAAAAGCTATGCCTGGCTAAGCACAATAGAAATGGTCTGCGAAATGCTGGAAATAACAAGTCCCAGGCCAGCATAGCCCGCGCGAGTCCTGTTTGTTCTCGTTGCCGTAAAAATTTCCAAAAATATCTTCTTAGTGATCACTTACTCGTACGTCATATAAGGAACCTTTGTGAAAAATTGCATTCTTCTATCAGCCAGTCAGTTTCTTCAGTATGTATATAAAAGAAGAATCTGACTGGCCGACTGAGTGATAGATCAACGCACAGCCAAAACCGCTGCGTCTAGAAGCATGAAATTTTGCTCGAAGAATTTGTGCTTACGGTGTGTTTGAGAGAAAGATAGGATTTATGGAAATTTGGAAAGAACAGGAATCAACGGGATCTGCTCTTATACATACTCGTATATACCTATAGTTTTTATATACCTTTAGGAGAAGCTAGATATATAGAAGATATATTTGTATGTGGTGTTAGGCCATCTAATTGTCAGAATTTTTCAAGCCACCCAAGGGTATCTGGCATGACCTAACGACTTCCGTTGTGCGTAAACATGGCGTAATCTATTTTTGAAATTTATTATCTGGATAAAGCTTACCATGCACCGTAATCAATAACAAATAATCATATACTGCAATATGGAGAAGCCCCTTAAGTGGAGATAATAATATAGGAAGAAGAAGAGAAAAGTCAAAGAAAAGATGAATGAGTTGTGTAAAAGACACTATAAGTTAAATCGGCTGATGATGATAAATAAAAGAAAAACATGGTATTGAGTAAGATGCCCTTATCTGAAGTACGGATGAGTGATTCGAACAGGCAACTATACAACCAACTTTGGCATTAAGACAAGAGGCTCATTATTACTCTCCAATTATTTTTGTATTTCAATTTTTCATAATAGTCGTTTTCCAATGTATAGAGTCGTATGATTACTTAATGATATCAAAAGTGAAGGATTGACATTTATGAAGAGTGTTGTCACCTTGGTCTGGGCTAAGAGCTTACTAGCTAGGAGTAACGAAGTTGTAAGATAAATGAAATAGCATGAGAGTGCAATCATGTTTCAAAGTTATAGTAAAACGCACAAATAAAACTGGCATGTTATAAAACATTTTGTAAATGACTTGAGTAGTTGTAATAGGATTTCTAGCGAATATTCAATTAACATTTTTTTGTGGATGGATTGGATGGATATTGTAAGTTATAATTGGTTACGATCTTAAGAGTAGCGTAAAGTTAATTGAAAATACCACAATGTGCATTCACACTGTAAAATAGTTACTTTTACTATTATGTGGAACAATAACTTTAAAAATTTAAATATTTGAAATTTTAGTTATATGATTTCTTTTTTCGACCTAGTAACAAATACGTTACGAAAATATGTAGAACGTTATATGAGTAAGAGTATTCTAAATATCTGTTTAATTATACAAATGAATCCCGATTTTCTTTGGTCACAGCACGAACCTGCTTATGATTATTTTTTTTGTTGTTTTGTTTATTGTCAGGAGAAGGAACTTGTGAAAGAAAAAATTAAGAAAGCTGCTCGGAACATTAGAAAATTTAAGAAAACATAAGGACTACATTAACTTTTCTAATGTCAGCTTATGGCGTTTGATATAACTGTCAGGCAACGTCTGTTGAAAAGAAACAACGATGGCAGTCAATAAATATCAAGAAAAAATACTAGGTTGATGTCAGAACTAAAAGTATGACGTCATAAAATGTAAAAGATTGCTATAAATGCACGTATTGTAAACATAATATATAGGAGTTTCTTGGTTTTCTCACATTAGCCATTCAATTATGTTTTACAACTAGTGTTATACCATCAATTAAAAAAGTCTTTATTATTATACTCGTTTTTTCGACTGAAACATATATAGCAGCTGTTAAATAACATGATGCAATAAGAACAAATAATAACAATACCTCGTCCATTACACTAGCCACAAAACATAATCTTAAAACCGCAACTCGAAATCGTAACAGGTCATTTTGATTTCCAAATCTATAAGACCCCTACTAATATAAGCGGTTTTTCCTTAAACTTCCAAAGTGTTCCATTATAGAGTGATGGAAGGAAGTGTGGTAGTTCTTGTTATACTGGTTTTTGAAGGTGCTAAAGGCCAATCAGATTGTTCTCTGATGTAGGTCATGGGAGTATCATGCGTGCTTCGATCTACATCATAATGAGTTGTCTTAATTATTTGTTCAAAAAGGACATTGACTTTCATGGATGACTGGGCTATTATTGCAATCTTTATACTTATTTGGTTCTCAATAACGAATTGAATGTTTCTAAATGAAAGCGCCCTTAGTTGAATATTTTATTCTTTCATTACGTTTGTTGCTGATGATCATTTGGATAGTATAGATTGAGACATTTATTTAACACAAGTGACTCAACCTGACTTCACTTCAATTAATCAAAATATAATATATCTTTTAAATCCTGCAAGATATGGAAATGAAACAATTTCCATTTTATTTTCTAAAATTTTGCATTGAAATCTGTTGAGTCGTCTCGGAGCCTATATAGTCCAGGCAATGAAGCGGATTTTTGTATGAAAACCCCAACATTAATTCCTTAGTCGATGAAACTTTGCAGGATTGTAGTATAGTATGAGACAATACTTGCATAAAAAAATTAAAAAAAAAACCTAACCTAACCTAATAAAGATAGCAGTTTTGACTTAGAGCATAATAAAGACATATGTTCCTGTTACGAAATCACGATGTTATCCTGTAGGTACTAATGGAAGCTTACAAAATATTTTGGATACTCATGCAATCTCATCTTGCATGTGAGGAGTTTACTTCAGAATAGACTATCAAGAATGCTATAAATTGTGCAATCAAAAGTAGTGAGCTAATGAATGGCGGAGGGAATACTCGCTCTGCCTAGTTCTTTATAGCTTACTGGCTTACTGTATTCCTGTTTTTGCTATTACAACGACGTAGATCAAAGAAGCCAATAACCTCATGACAGTCAGTAATGTGAATTTACTTACCTATTTAATTAAATGAGAAAATAAGAGTACAGTTGTGATTTAAAATAGGATCAATATTTGTTATGTTATCACTGTGCCATAATGAGGTCTGGCTTCTGTTTTGGGGCTAAGCGTAAAATTAGTTTTCGGAAAACAATTAGATGGTGAAAACATAATGAGAAAAACCGCAGCTCCACGATTAGGCCCGGAGACAAGCACGCCAGCTCAAAAGGTCCGAAAAGTAGAATAGTGTTTTTCCAAAAAGGGAATACCTCTACAAATATTGTCAGGGAGTGTAGTTCGCCTCGGTTCACAATTTCATGTGATCTGAGACATTTCTTATTTTACTTCCCGATTTGTGTATAATTTTTTTCAGCTCGACGGAGGCGGAAAGCGGCAACTTCGTTTAACGCAACGAGCCGAAAGTTGACGCTTTCCTTCCGGAAAAATGAAATAGTATATTAAATACCTAGGCAAGTAAAATTAGAAATGTCGACCGAGGCAAGGCCGAGGTCTATAAACATGTTTTCATCTCGACGGACGCGAAGCGATGGGGCCGAAATATGACGCTTTCCACTCGGAGAGATGAAAAGTCTTTAATTAGTATCTGTACATATAATGGTAATATAAGTATTCGTGTCGGAAATAGAGTGGATAAAAGAAAAAATAGAGTGGATAAAAGTATAGTTTGCGACAAACACAAGGTAAACATGTGTTTGCATAATGAAACTAAAGAATGGAAATTAAATTTATAAAAGGAGTAAAATAAAGAAGGAAACAATACTGCACTGCCCAATAAGGAAGAGCTGATAATTATACATTTGTATACTTAATTAAACAAACCTGATATCAACCAATTATTCCACCTATAGAAACCGGTTGGATAAAAAATAAATAATCTCACGCCTTACGGTCAAAGAGCCTGCTTCACATAGTGAAAATCAGTAACGTTCGGGTTCAAAAATATTTTTATATTTTACCTACCCTTAAAATATTTGCACTAGAGTTAAAAATACCTTATATAAATTGCGTAATTTAACATTGGCGACAAAGATAGCCCCGGCAGTCATATCTGAGTTATGGTTGTCTAATAAAACAAGTTTTACGAGCTGCGTTTCGGAGTTGGCATTTTGACCAAAAGTTGCGCCCTCGTCGTTACGAAATTCGCCAGTCTGACCAAACTATCCAAGTTCACACGATTATGATCATTCATTACTTCGTTTATTGTGAGTTACGTACGACTGTGCAGTTCAACGAACTATGCAACTCGAGCAGAATTGCGCTTTCTCTTTTTGTCTAGACTCGAGAAATTTGCTGATGCTGAATTAATTTATGTTAACTTAAGTTTGATACTTTAATTTGGGCCGGTTACTTGCACAAGCACCGTTCACTTTCCTTTTCTTCTTAAAACTGTACCGTGTAAACACATTCGGATAGCAAGCGGATAATTTTCACTGTTATTTCTATACATAGAACTATTGCTCTTGACTTCGTTAGCGTTCCTGGAGAAAATTAGCCCGTCAAAATGCACGCCTAGTAAAAATTTAAAGAGATAGTTTCACAGCATGCCGTGAAAACGAACAAACAAACAGATAGGCAGCGAAGGTAAACAAAGTTCCTTTCGGATTAATAGTATAGTATGTATAAGTAATATAGTATTCAATAAAATCATCATTTATTTAGAATCTAAACTTCTACACATACGTTGAAATGTATTTAATTAAGTTACCTAGTTAAGACTTTATAACTACTTACATTTTTGATCAATACAGGGTTCAAGTTGGTTTTGAGGTTATAAATTGAGGTTGTAAAGCAAATAAACTATGAATCTCTAGAGTCGGCTCGGCGACCTTGAACGCAGTGTGTATCGGCTCGATTCAAGTCTAAACGTTAGTATCGCATTGCCACACGGCGTTGTTTGTGTTAATGACCCGCATAAGCAGATATAGTTGGATAAATAGCAAGGTTCTCGTGTTGTAACTGCCGCACCAATGTCAGGTGTGACCGAAGAAAGCTCAAACAAAGCACAAAGGAATAATAAACTGCCGCGTGAATACTGGTAAGGAAATGGAGTAACGTTATTGGTATATCTATATTATTTAATAGTACATGAGATTAAAAAGAGCTGCCCCTGAGTTTCTTGCTGGTTCTTCTCGGGGTACTACATTTGGAATCAACAACTCGTCGGTGGAGATGGGCTGCTGTTTACCTTTAGCCAATCTTCATGGACGAGTTTAGAGTGCCTTGTTATTAGACTATTGACATTTCTAAGTGTCATGTCTAATTAATTACCTACAGAAATAAAAACACATTCATTTTTTTCATTTATGATTGAGCAAATAAAGTAATAACTCTTAATTTTAAACCAATAGTAAAAATGTGACAAATGATAAAACAACGAAAGAATTGAGTGAGCATTACTAACACCGTCTAGTCCCCACAGGACGGCCAAACAGGGGGCCAATTCTACTAAGTGTCAACGGTCATAGTTGGATGACAATGAGATGTCAATGGTCAGTCAATGGTGTTATTTTGACACTTTTCAGAGCAAATAACACCATCGACTGACCATGTCATTGTCATCATTGTCATCCAACTGTAACCGTTGACATTTAGTAGAATTGGCCCCCTGATAATCTTATTTTGTCTCGTTTTTAGGGTTCCGTACCTCAAAAGGAAAAAACGGAACCCTTATAGGATCACTTTGTTGTCCGTCTGTCCGTCCGTCTGTCAAGACCCTTTTTCTCAGGAACGCGTGGAGGTATGAAGCTGAAATTTATATCAATTACTCAGGTCTACTGTCCCTTGAAGCTGTGAAAAAATCAAACTTCTAAGTCAACGCAATCAAAAGATACAGCCGTTTATGCCGCAAATTTTCGACACTTGCAAGGGAATCAAAACCTACAGGGTGCTTCCCGTGAACTCAGAATCTTGAAATTTGGTACGAAGCAACGTCTTACAGCATAGATAAAGGAAAAATTACGAAAACCATAAATTTGCAAGGTTGTACGGAACCCTCGGTGCGCGAGTCCGACTCGCACTTGGCCGGTTTTTTTATGACTAGCTAGACATATCTTCCAGGTAACCTTAAAATGTATGTAACTTAGTTAAAAGGGTAAAATAAATGTAGTGTTTTGAGTAAATATTTCTATCATCGTTGTTTGCCTATATCCTTATAGTAAGGGCTCAACACTACGTGTAAATTCGTAAAATGGAGTAACGTTATTGTTAACGCAAGAATATTTTATGCATATCTCCCTCGAGAAGTGGTAACGAGGAAAAGAGATACTCATGCAAAATATTACACAATTATCATAAGTGCAACAGGAACACAAGATGTTTAATTAAAGTTACCTACTGATCTAGTCCTCAGAAACCAGACTGAGTAGGCAGTTCAAGCTTAAACTAGCAGCTGCATAGCGTAATTCAGAAACCAAGTAAACTAGCATTCAGAAAGTTCTAGAACAAAACAGTATTTATACTAGGTACTATATTTTGTAAAACAAATATAATTTTAACAAGATTCTAATGAATTTTTTCAACATACGTATCGGTAACAATCAATGGATAGTAGAAAGTCAACTAGTAGTAACTGGTTTGTGTGTGCATGTGACATACAGACCTACTAGTTTTTGCTATTAGCTGTACACGCGGATCGATTACAAAACTATATTCTTGCATTGCAACGTTGTTTGGAAACACTAAATTATCAGTTGAATGTTAAGTGATGTTTAAATTTTTTAGTTTTTAGCGGACGAGGGCTATTGTGGCTTTCATCAATATATCAGTATCACTACATAGTATAAAACAAAGTCGCTTCCCGTCTATCTGTCCCAATGTATGCTTATATCTTTAAAACTACGTAACGGATTTTGATGTGTTTTTTTAATAGATAGAGCGATTCAAGAGAAAGGTTTTTATACATCATATGAACCGAAGCGAAGAGAGGGCGGGTCGGTAGTAATAATAAAAACATGATATACAGGGTACTTTTGTCACAAACTATAGGCAGAACATGTACTATGGGTAATTGGGTACTAACTAAAAATATAGGGTAGGTAGATATATTCCATCCCAAACCACTTTTCATCAGTATACTATTGTTTTGACCCGTAAACGTGACGTAAACGTTACACATGCCTTGGAATCAATTCTGAGGCCTGTGGGTTTCGTCACGAATGTTATCCTTCAAATTTTGATTTCCGAGTTCATACAACCCACAAGCCTTTAAGGATCGAGTGAACAGGCATCTTCTGGGCAAGCTCGTCCTATCGTAGGCCCCGTCTTTGCTCTCGGGCTAGTCTGGGGTCAAGAGTAAGTCCATCATTAATAATAAAAAAAAAATCTTCACATAGCGGTGAAGATTTTTGTAGCTAGAGATAAAAATAACAAAAAACTAAGAAATTTAAGAGGAAGAAACAGAGAAAAATAATGACGAATGAGAAAACTGTGAAAAACACATTGGCACATACCATTCCCAGGATTCTAATTCTATTTACTATCACTACCTATGACTGTTTTTTAAATTATATATAATCGTGTCAATTAAATTATATTCAATTACATTATGTGTCACATAGTAGTACATGTCGATTAAATTTGCACGGTTACATTCATTGTAAATTTTATATCGTCTCGAACGCGTTATCAATAATTTAATTAAACATTAAAATGTTATGCTCGTGTTTTGTTTGACCGCTGACTCACCGTGGAATGTGTTAGTACAAAGGTTAGTCGGGAGCGCTAAATGAAACGTGACCTTGCTTAGAGACACCGTATATTCGACTGCCAACTTCGGGGTGCGGCGCAGCGTACCCGCAGCTAACTTAACAACTAACATCCCTCCACCCTTAGCCTAAAAAATACATTGAAAGTTATTTCTTATAAATAAAAATGTCTCTCAGCGGATTGCGTCGCGCTGGTGGTGGGGACTGCGATCCGAGGAGCTCCTGATCGGATCCAGCACAATCCTCGTATTGAAACTCGTCAGCCAGAGCGCTGGTTTCTCCAAGGGGTTGAGGTGACTCTGGGGAATCTACTTCAACAGACGTCTCAGGTCTGGGGGCCGATGTTGGATTTGTTCCTGTGATAATTATGGGTGGCAATTCTGTAGGTGGTACGTTGTGTTCAACACCCGAGTCAGCGCTGAGATGACGACCATGCTCGTTGACACAAGCCTCCTCCCCCTTATACTTTAAAAGTTGATTGACATGTCTCTTGACTAATTGTTCGAAACCATTGTCAAATAAACGTACCACGTATATTGAGTTACCCACTGCCTCTACGACACTGCCTTTTACCCAATAGGTTTTTTGTTGTTTATAAATTTTAGTTAACACTAGTTCATTTTCACTGAAGGTAACTGTTCGTTTCCCGTTGTAGAAATCACCCTGTAAGCACTGCTTATCTTTTACTACACTTTCCAGATCGAGGTCAGATGGAGGCGGTGGATGAGGTTTTAACAAGTCTAATCTACTTCTTAATTTACGGCCGAATAAAATTTCTGCAGGAGACCTACCTGTGGTACTATGCTCGGAATTTCTGTAGTGGAACAGAAATTCATAAAGCTTTCCAACTAAATCTTTTTGATTAATTCCAGAAAGAATAAACGACTTAATCGCTTTTTTAACAATTTTTACACTACTCTCTGCCTGCCCGTTGCTGCTGGGATTGTAGGTGGGTGTGGTTAAATGAACTATACTATTACTTTTACAAAAATCTTGGAATTCCTTGGAAACAAATGAAGTACCATTGTCCGTGCACAAAGTCTTAATTAAACCAAACCTGCTCATAACTTCAGATAACTTGACTATTACAACTTTACTTCCATACCCCATAGATACATCAAAACACTCGATCCATTTCGAGTAAGCATCTACAATAATCAAAAACACTTTGTTATTAATGGGACCGAGGAAGTCCAAGTGTACTCGATACCAAGGCTCGGGCGGGTACGGCCACGGCGTAAGCGGGGCGCGGGGGGGTGTAGGCCGCAACGAGGCGCATACGTCACACGATGCAACATATCTATCGATATCGCCCGATAAGCCGGGCCACCAAAACCGGTTCCGCGCCTCGCTCTTCATTTTATTCGTTCCTAAATGGCCGATATGCAATTCATTTAAAATCTTTTTACGACAGCTCGTAGGAATAACTACCTTATAACCACGTAATAAACATGTTTTTTCCACAGCCAACTCATTCCGGCACATGTGATATTGTTTTATTTCATTATTTAACATATTTTGAGGCCAACCGTATTGTACATATTTGCACACAATAGACAGAACTGAGTCAGACTGAGTTTCTCTGCTAATGTCATCAATACATAGGAATCGATCATTGTTGTTGTATACAAAATTGATGTAGGTAGCCCTATCTAAAGGTAACAATTCCGGTTGTTCCTCTCGCGCGTTACAACTTACTGATCGGCTTAGGAAGTCTGCAGCGTTAGTGCTGCTTTTTACGTACTCAATAGTGAAGTTGTACGATGCTAAGAAAATTGCATATCGTTGTAAGCGATTAGCCGTTATTTCCGGTATGCCTTTGTTTGGACTGAAAATAGATAGAAGAGGCTTATGGTCAGTTTTTAATATGAATGGGGTCGAACGGCCATATAAATATTGGTGATATTTCCTAACTCCAAATACTATGGCGGTGGCCTCTTTTTGTATTTGACTATAGCCTAATTCCGCATTGGTGAGCGATCGCGAAGCGTACGAAACGGGCCGCTCCACGCCGTCGGCGTCGATTTGCGACAAAATCGCACCAAGCCCACGGGGCGACGCATCCACCGTTAGCACCAGCTTGGCTTGAGGGTCGAAATGCGCTAACGTTACATCCGCGACTAGATCGCGTTTTATTTGGGCTACGGCTTGCTCTTGCTCAGAGCCCCACTGCCAAGCAACATTTTTTTGTAACAATAAGTGCAAAGGACATAATATAGAGGAAGCGTTTTTAATAAAGTTTCTGTAATAATTCACCATTCCAAGAAATGATTTTAATTCCGTAACGTTTGTCGGGACTTTCGCTTTAATAATTGCCTCAATTTTATCCTGGCATTTGTGAAGGCCGTCCCGATCTATCTTAAAACCTAGATAAGATACTGAATTTTGAAATAATTTACATTTTTTCTTTTGTAATACAAGTCCCGCCTTTTCAAGTTTGCTAAATACTTCGTGGAGTCGCAGTAAATGCTCTGCATCGTCAACACCTGTTACTAAAATATCGTCTTGGAACACTAACACACCATTAATTCCACATAGTATTTGTTCCAGGGTTTTTTGGAAAATTGCCGCAGAACTCGATAATCCAAATACCAACCTGGTGAATTTGAAAAGGCCCTTGTGAGTATTAATGGTGGTCAACATTTGGGCTGAATCACTTAATACTAACTGGTTGTATGCTTGAGATAAATCGAGCTTAGAAAATTTCTGACCGCCATGTAATTTACTGAAAAGTTCCTCTATTCGTGGCAAAGGGTATTTATCGATGACCAACTGTTTGTTCAAGGACACCGAGTAGTCGGCACACAAACGAATATCACCGTTGCTTTTTAGTACGGGGACTATGGGGCTAGCATAGTCCGAGCTGCCGACGGGTACTAATATGCCTATTTTCACAAGTCTTTCTAATTCACGTTCGACTTTCTCACGCAACGCAAAAGGGACTTGACGAGCTTTGAAAAAAATTGGATGAGAGTCTGGTTTAACACAAAGATCGATTTTCTTTCCTTTAAAACATCCTAACTCATTTGAGAATAAATGTGGGTACATGGTTGACATTTGTTCCAAGTAATCCACGCAGTTATTTATTACAGTAATTCGTAAATTGAACTTAGACAAGAAATCCCTACCCAGTAAACAAGGGCCGTTGTTATTAACAACAAAGATTAACATGTCTTTAGTTTTAGTCCCGTGAGTAACAGGCAAGGTAATAGTACCTAAAGTTGAAATATTACTCCCATTGTAGGTTTGTAAAATTGTATTGCTCGGCGATAATTTAAAAGATCTGAAATACTGATCGTATATTTTTTTTGGAATTATCGTGACCGCTGAGCCGGTGTCAATTTCGAAACAAATTTTTATTTTATTTACCAGTATAGCCTCCCGCATCGGCTCTCCGTCGGTAGATGAAATACAGTAAATTATTTTCTGCTTACCATCATCACCGTTATCATCTACCTCAGTCTCGATAAAGTGTTGCTGCACTTTATTCTGAGTACACACACGCCGTAGGTGACCGCGGTCGCCGCACTTGCTGCACCGGTACCGCTTGAACTTGCAAGCATCCGCCTGGTGGGAGGTGTAGCCGCAGATGGGGCACGGGCACCTGGGCGCATCCGCCGGCGCTTGCGCCGTACTGCCCGCGCGTTGCCCGCGCGCTGGCGCCGATGGCCCGCTCGGTCGCGCGGCGAGAACCGTCGACGTCTTGTAAACCGGTGCCTCGACACAAGGCGTGGTCATCGCAGACGCCGACTGGGCGGCTCCAAGCCGCGCACTTCTTATGGCCTGCGCGGTGTCTAACGCTTTGCTTAGCGTCAGCTCCGCCAAGTCCATGGTGAACAGTTTGTCGCGCTCACGCCCTGGTACCATCCCTAGTACGAAGCGGTCTCGCAGCAATTCGTTAAGGCCGGCTGCCGGAAAAGCGCAGTCTACCGCAAGCCCACGCACACGCACAGCCCACTCCGCGAGTCCTTCCGACGGTAGTTGAGTCGCTGAGTAGAAACGGTTTCGCTCCGCAAAGCCACACTTTGCCGGTTCAAAATGATCATCTAGCAATTTCACTATCACACTATACTCTAATGAGTTAATTTTATTGGGTAACGCTAGGTCTCTCACTAGTTTAAAAGTGGTTTCTGTGAGACTGCTGAGTAACACGGCTCGTTTTTTTATTTGCACTTTACCCTCATTTGTTTCTAAGTCATTAGCTAAAAACCACTGCTCTAACCTTTCTTTATAGACTGACCAGTCTTGACTTTCATGGTTAAAAGTACATAAAGAACCAACTGAAACTTTAGCCATGGTATGACACAACACAAATCACGCACGCGAAAATAATAGTTCGGCCTGTCGCCACTGTTAGTACAAAGGTTAGTCGGGAGCGCTAAATGAAACGTGACCTTGCTTAGAGACACCGTATATTCGACTGCCAACTTCGGGGTGCGGCGCAGCGTACCCGCAGCTAACTTAACAACTAACAGAATGTTTATAACATCTGAATATTTAAAAAAATATTGAAATAATCGTTTTGTATGAGCAAATGCGGTTGCTACGTTTTATTTTTATTTTTTGCTGTTTATGAAGTTCTGGTTGTAACCGACTTATAGTCTGGGAATAATGGTATGTTGCAGTATTACTTATACTATTTACGTGTGTATGTGTATAATTACCTATGTAAGTCTATTGGTTTGGCGCAGCAGAGTGTAAACGATAGGTACCTATCGGATTTTGAATTGGGATGACGTGTCTCACTATTAGTTTTAACTCCAGAATGTATTTTTTTATTCGTTGGCAATAGTATTATATCCCTGCTTCCCTATTAATATTATAAATGCGAAAGTACATCTGTCTATATTTCTGGTTGATGACTGAACCGACCTTCATCAAATTTAGCAGAGATAGCTTGCATCTTTATGAGAATAGAAGTAAAATTTCAACGCGAACAAAATTACTGGTAAACGAAAACAAAATAGTTTTCATAATTTTCAACAAGTCCGTAATATGTATTTCCCGAGTACCTACAGTCTAGAATTTGTAATTGGCATATACATTAGGGATGTGAAAAATAATCGATTTCTATTCAAGCGATTATATTCTCCCATATTCTTAAATAAAAAATATAATAGAAAAAATGCTTGCAAAATTACATTTTAATCGATTTTGCGTAAAACCAAAATGAAGTCTAAAGTACCTAAGTTTACTGACATAAAGTTTATGATTCTTAATTCGATTCTTAATAATAGATCATTTTTAATAAAATTTATCGATTTTTCAAATAAAGATTATTATTTAAAAGAGCAGTGATAGCCTGGACGGTTGAAGAGCCGGCCGAAAATCAGTGAGGCTCGGGTTCGAATCCTGGCATGTACCAATGAGTTTTTCAAAACTTACGTACATATTTATCACTAGCTCGACAGTGAAGGAAAACATCGTGAGGAAACCCGCAGGTCTCAGAATTAATTCTGAAACATGTGTAAACAGACCCGGTCCGGCGATGGGCTCACCACCTATCACGTTTAGGGGTCCAATGTATCTCGTGAAATGTGGGTATATCCAGTTATGGAATACCTCTGCCTACCCCCTCGGGGATGAAAGGCGTGAGATTATTTATTTTATTTTTATTTTTTTTTATTTAAAAGAGAAAAATCCATTTTTAAATTCTCGATCAATGTCACTGTGGGAACACCATAATTATTATACTTACTTATAACTTACATACCTTAAAACCTATTTACTTTGTCTAGAGCCATTATACACTTATTTACATTGTTAATATTATATACACCATATACTTACTATTTACATTTGTTAAAGCTATTTACCTTTATTTACAATTTTAGTAATATACCTACCTACATACTATGTTAATTTAATCTGAAAACAAATGTATTTTTTAATTTTCATAAATAATAATAAAGTGGTAGGCAAACCCGGGTGAGAACGCTTGTATGCACATAAGACTCGGTCTTGACACTTTATGTGCAGCGCGCGCGCATAGCAACCGGTCAGAGCGGCCCGCCTCGGCAGTCGGAACTCGAATGCAACGGCGAATGCACGCTCAGCTTTGCCTACAACTCCCGCGCTTTTTAACCTCGTTTTCTAGCAGTCTAATTTATTTCCAAATCTATTGTTTCGCTGTATCACTCTTCCTCTTCATCTATCTGTTGCTTTTTTGTGGTTCTTTTAGTGAAATAAACTTTATATGTTGAGTGCTTTATCGGGCCTTTGCTTTTAAATACTCCCGGTAGGTACCCACATAATTGGTGACCCCTAGTTTTTGAACATTGAACACAGTGCGAGTGGAAGATGGCTAACCAAGAGAATCCAGTGGTTTCGAAAGTGGGAGTTCGAGTACCTCCATTCTTCCCGGACGATCCTGCACTTTGGTTCGCCCAAATTGAAGGGCAATTTTGTCTATCAGGAATAACGCAGGACACAACGAAGTTTTACTACGTAACTTCCCAGCTGGAGCATCAGTACGCGATGGAGGTAAAGGACATTATAACGTCGCCGCCGGCTGAGAACAAATATGAGAAATTAAAAAACGAACTCGTAAAACGACTGTCAGCATCCAAGGAAAAAAAGGTGAAGCAACTTCTGACTCACGAAGAGCTAGGCGATAGGAAGCCTTCACAGTTCCTGCGCCACCTCCAGACTTTAGCAGGTCCAACAGTTCCAGACGATTTCATCCGCACACTATGGGCAGGTCGGTTACCTATTAACATACAATCAGTAGTAGCGGCACAAAGAAAATTGTCGTTAGAGGACGTCGCCGATCTAGCCGATCAGGTATATGACATCGCACCCTACCCACAAGTAGCGTCGGCTAGTACAGATTCGAACGTGTCCATGATTGAATTGACTAAGCAAATATCAGAATTGACAAAACAAGTATCATCACTTCAGAGCCAGCTTAATTCACGTTCACGTTCCCGATCACGCTCTCGAAAACATAATAAATCACGGGATCGATCTACATCGAAATCGTACGATCCGTCTGTCTGTTTCTACCATAATAGATTTGGTGACCAAGCTAAGAAATGCACTACGCCCTGTAACTACAAACCATCGGGAAACGGCTCGGGCAGCCGAAAGTAGAGGCTCACGACTGCCATGACGTATCACCAGGCCGCCTCTTTGTAGTAGACCGCAACACAAAAATGAACTTTCTCGTTGACACCGGTTCTGATCTATGTGTGTACCCGCGCACATCACTCAGAGAACAACGTGCGAAGACAGATTACGACCTGTACGCTGCCAATGGTACAGTGATACCCACGTATGGATGGGTGCAACTTCAACTCAATCTGGGTCTGCGCAGAGTCTTCAACTGGAGATTTGTGGTAGCTGACGTATCAAAACCAATTATAGGTGTAGATTTTCTGTCTTTTTATAATCTGCTTGTTGATTGCAGACAGCAACGCTTGGTTGATGGAGTAACTACCCTATCCATTTCTGCTGCGGTGGCCAGGAGCATAGAAACCATAACATCCGTCAAAGTAGTATCAGGAGATTCCACGTTCCACAACCTCTTGCGTAAGTACCCAGATATAACTCGCCCTGCTGGTACACATAAGGAACCAAAGCACAGCACCGTCCACCACATCCGTACCACTCCAGGTCCACCTGTCACTGGTCGTCCTCGTCGTTTACCGCCAGATCGATTCAAGATCGCTCAGAAGGAGTTCGAGGAGATGCTGCAAAATGGTACCGCTCGCAGGTCAGAGAGTTCTTGGTCCTCCCCGTTACACTTAGCTCCCAAGAAGGACAATGGGTGGAGGCCGTGCGGTGACTACAGAGCGCTCAATGCGCGCACTATTCCTGACAACTACCCCATTCGACACATCCAGGATTTCACAAACCAACTTGTCGGTAGCAAAATCTTCTCGAAGGTAGATTTGGTAAAGGCATATAACCAAATACCAGTCTATCCTCCAGACATAGTCAAAACCGCTATCACGACACCTTTCGGACTCTTCGAGTTTCCATTCATGACCTTCGGGCTCCGCAACGCAGCACAGACGTTTCAGCGTTTTATCGATGAAGCACTGAGAGGAATACACTTCTGTTACGGGTATTTGGACGACATACTCATATTTTCGACATCAGAGGAAGAACACGAGAACCACCTTCGTCAGTTGTTCCAGCGCTTGACGGACTACGGTGTCCTGGTCAACCCTGCGAAATGTGAGTTTGGCAAATCTGTGATCACGTTCTTAGGGCACGAGGTGTCTCCCGAAGGAATACGCCCCCTCGAGGAAAAGGTACAGGCCATCACAGAGTTTCCCGTACCTGCTACTGTAAAAGAGCTGCGTCGTTTCCTAGGAATGTACAATTTTTACCGCCGATTTATCCCACGAGCGTCGGCAATCCAAAATCCACTGAACTCTGCCCTGACTGGTCGAAAGACGAAAGGATCTCAGAAGATCGACATGACTCCGGCGATGATGGAAGCATTCCAAGCATGTAAGTCTGCCATTGCTAAGGCGACTATGTTGGCCCATCCAAACATAAATGCAGAGCTCGCCATTTATACAGACGCCTCGGACAACGCGATAGGCGCCGTCCTGCAGCAACGCATTGGTGATACATGGGAACCGCTAGCATTTTTCTCGCGAGGATTAAAGGCCCCACAGAAAAGTTATAGCCCATACGATAGAGAACTGCTGGCGATCTACGACGCGATTCGACATTTTCGTCACATGGTCGAGGCCAGAATTTTTGTCGTCTACACAGACCACAAACCACTGACGTTTGCATTCTCTTCGCGTCGAGATAAATGCTCTCCGAGACAGTTTCGCTATCTAGATTTTATCTCGCAGTTCACGACAGATATTCGTCATGTATCAGGCCCAGAGAATGTTGTGGCAGATGCTCTTTCTAGAGTTGAGCAAATCAGCGACTCCCTCGATTACGAAGACCTTGCACGTTCACAGAATGGAGACTCTGAATTGCAGGAGCTGCTGACTGAGGGATCTTCACTAAAGTTGAAGAAGATGACATCAGAGCATTGCCAGACGCCATTATACTGCGATGTTTCTACTAGTACGCCTAGGCCTTACGTTACCAAACCATTTCGTCGTATTGTTTTCAACAGCCTGCATCGCTTAAGCCATCCAGGAGCCAGAGCAACGACCAAATTACTGTCACAGCGATTTGTTTGGCCAGGAATGAGGAAAGATTGTCGTCAATGGTCCACTGAATGCACTGATTGCCAACGGAGTAAAATTACCCGTCATACCATCTCTCCTAACTCTTCTTTTTCCACTCCTACGCAACGCTTTTCCCATGTCCATATGGACATCGTAGGGCCCTTACCGCTTTCTAATTGTTACAGATACTGCCTCACGGCCATTGACAGATATACTCGTTGGCCTGAGGCATATCCCTTGAGGGACATCACGGCGGAGACCTGCGCGAAAACCTTCATCGCAGGATGGGTGGCACGTTTTGGCTGCCCGGAGAAAGTCACCACCGACAGGGGGAAGCAGTTCGAGTGCGAACTGTTTCGCGCCATGGCAACACTGCTAGGCGCACAGCATCGTCCCACTACAGCTTACCATCCTGCCGGAAACGGCATGGTGGAGCGTCTGCACCGGCAGCTCAAGGCGGCGATCACTTGCCATAGTAACCCTCTGTGGACCGAGACTCTTCCTCTCGTGCTGCTCGGCATCCGCAGCGCGTGGAAGGAGGACTTGAAGGCATCGTCTGCAGAGTTGGTCTACGGAGAGCCCCTGCGACTTCCTGGTGAGTTCTTTGCTCCAACCAAAGACGTCACCACGGACTACGCAGACTTCGTGGCCAGACTACGGCATCACATCGCCAAGCTCACCCCTCAACCAGCTACTTGGCACACTACCCGAACTTTCTTCGTTCCTAAGGCACTGATGACATCGGACTACGTATTCCTGAGGCAAGGTCCAGCAAAGAAGTCACTCGAGCCACCCTACACTGGTCCATACCGAGTCCTGCAACGAGGAGAGAAGACGTTCAAAATAGAAGTCCAAGGTCGAGACATGACGGTCACTATCGACAGGCTAAAACCAGCACACATGGTCGCTGATGACACCAGGACTGGTATCCCCGTTTCTAACTCCAAGACGGATCCCCCTGAACCTGAAGAAACTCCCAAACTCAAACAGACCAGAAGCGGTCGGGTTGTACGTTTCCCTAATTACTATCGCCCGTAGCTACGGTCTCAGCAGGGGAGTAGTGTGGGAACACCATAATTATTATACTTACTTATAACTTACATACCTTAAAACCTATTTACTTTGTCTAGAGCCATTATACACTTATTTACATTGTTAATATTATATACACCATATACTTACTATTTACATTTGTTAAAGCTATTTACCTTTATTTACAATTTTAGTAATATACCTACCTACATACTATGTTAATTTAATCTGAAAACAAATGTATTTTTTAATTTTCATAAATAATAATAAAGTGGTAGGCAAACCCGGGTGAGAACGCTTGTATGCACATAAGACTCGGTCTTGACACTTTATGTGCAGCGCGCGCGCATAGCAACCGGTCAGAGCGGCCCGCCTCGGCAGTCGGAACTCGAATGCAACGGCGAATGCACGCTCAGCTTTGCCTACAACTCCCGCGCTTTTTAACCTCGTTTTCTAGCAGTCTAATTTATTTCCAAATCTATTGTTTCGCTGTATCACTCTTCCTCTTCATCTATCTGTTGCTTTTTTGTGGTTCTTTTAGTGAAATAAACTTTATATGTTGAGTGCTTTATCGGGCCTTTGCTTTTAAATACTCCCGGTAGGTACCCACAGTCACATCCCTAGTATACGTATGGTAGTATTCTTGTGTTTGAAAATACGCTGTGGGAAATAAGATCGCTATGCAAAACATGCTGAATTTCCGCGACGGAATTAACAAACCTCAACATTGTGAATATGGAAATGGTTTCAGCGTCTGCAGAAACGAATTCGGTAGTTTCTTGACCTTCGAAGACGTACTTTGGTTGATTTTGTAAACTTACAAACGAAATATAGTATATATAATATAATAATATAATCTCACGCCTTTCATCCCCGAGGGGGTAGGCAGAGGTATTCCATTACTGGATATACCCACATTTCACGAGATACATTGGACCCCTAAACGTGATAGGTGGTGAGCCCATCGCCGGACCGGGTCTATTTACACATGTCTCAGAATTAATTCTGAGACCTGCGGGTTTCCTCACGATGTTTTCCTTCACCGTCGAGCTAGTGATAAATATGTACGTAAGTTTTAAAAACTCATTGGTACATGCCAGGATTCGAACCCGAGCCTCACTGATTTTCGGCCGGCTCTTTAACCGTCCGGGCTATCACTGCTCTAATATAGTATGTCATTAAGTATACCTACCTATTTTAGGTATAATAGAACTCGAAAGATTAAAATTACCGGCCAAGTGCGAGTCGGACTCGCGCACGAAGGGTTCCGTACCATTATCTATGAAAACAGCAAAAAAAATCAAATTTGTTGTATGGGAGATCCCCTTAAATATTTATTTTATTTAGTTATTAGTATTTGTTGTATGTTGTGTTGTTGGTAAGAAAAATACATAATATGTGAAAATTTCAACTATCTAGCTATCGCGGTTCTTGAGATACAGCCTGGTGACAGACAGACTGACGGACAGACAGCGAAGTCTTAGTAATAAGGTCCCGTTTTTACCCTTTGGG
This sequence comes from Ethmia dodecea, assembly GCA_963855545.1. Taxonomy (NCBI): domain Eukaryota; kingdom Metazoa; phylum Arthropoda; class Insecta; order Lepidoptera; family Depressariidae; genus Ethmia; species Ethmia dodecea. Next base: position 2,449,256 of record OY979444.1, read on the forward strand.
TACGGAACCCTAACAACCGCCTTCAACTTATTAGTTTTCTCATGGATGCCATTGTGAGAACTAGAACCAAATTGACCACACGGGAAACACCAGCTTGCAAATAAAAAAAGGAAAATCAAATTCGGTTCACCCAGCGAAACTAAACGAAAAAAAACATACACTCGAATTGAGAACCTCCTCCTTTTTGAAGTCGGTTGACTATTTATATCTCATTATTCTCACCCTCTACAAAACATAATGTTTTGGAAGAAGTCGCCGGTGCTTTGGAAACTACAGAGTAAATACAATGCAAACTCCCCATTGTGGTTATTGAAATGTTTCCGATAAGTTCTGTGCATTGTCTTACGTTGATACAATATTCCTCAAGGTGTAAACTATCATCTTGCTAAGTTTCATTAAGATAGGTTCACTAGTTAACAGACAGGGTGAGTTTCTCACTTATAATCTTACCAGCGGGTGCCCACAGGTGTTGCCCGAGCGGATCCTGTTTATTCCTGTTAAAATTCCCGTGGGAATTCCCAAAAATCCCTCTTAGTGCTCACATACGTCTTTAAACCCTTTAATGGGTAGGTATATGCAGTTTAAAGTTTTAATTGGTTTTGAATTTTATTTTAATTACATAGAGTTCAATATTTGGTGGTAATGTAGCGACACTACATAGAACGCGCCAATAGACGGCCGAGTTCTTAATCGCGCTATCGGAGTTTTCTGATGAGTTTGTATAAATACAACTCCAGGTCCGCGGTCCCCACGATCACCTCGCCTGGCGGAAGATCTTCCCTTTTCACGATGGAGGAGCATTCCACCTCCGCTCCTCCATAGTAACTTTTTCCTTCTGCCCGTAAATGTGTTTACGAACCTTTGTGTAAAATTTCATGCTTCTAACTAGACTCGACGGTTTCGGCTGTCAGCCAATCAAGAAGTAGGGATGAAAAATAATCAGAATTTTCATACAAAATGTACCTGCCTAATCAATATGTAGTCTTTAAGTTTGAACGTTGTGTAATGTTTACGTGACTTGAGTATTTTGTTCGATACTTTTTGTCTGTAGCTACGAATGACTAAATTCAACTTAGCCTGTTGCAAGCCCGCACGCTATAGTGTTTAGTAATATACTTATATGGTTGTACTAATCGCTTGCCAGCGGTCAAGGAAAACATCGTTAGGAAATCTGCATAAAATGAGAAAAGAATGATGGAATTACAAGTTATTAGAAGAGTTATTGTGATAAAAGTTAAGTTAAGATAAAGTTAGTATAATATATAATCTTTAAGCATAGATTATTGACACCATTTCCCAAACCGCGGTAGGCTCGCTTGGGAGATTATAGCCCATACTTCCTCATGTGTAAGGAAAGATCCTTAGCTGAACAGTGGGCTGTTACGGGTTGATGATGATAGATTATTGTAATAAATGTACCGCCTGATTTTTTTTACCGCCTGGAAAAAAATATGGTGTGATAGGTAAGTGTAATAGATTCATTTGGAAAGGTTACTTCAAAAAAACTATTTCTTACAAAAAAACATATTCTTGCTCAAACTAATATACATTACTCAATTGTAGTCATTCTGAAGTATTTGAAATATTTGAAATTGTATTTGAAGAGAATAAGAAACAGGCTCGTAGCTTCCATTCATGTGCAATCTACCTACAACCGCCAGCTGCTCATAGTATTGTGCGTAGTTTTCTAGATTTTGTAAATTGCAATAAACATAACTATATTTAACAATTATGAATCTCGCGTAAAACTTCGGCTCTAGATACTCTATACGTCCTATTTTTTTTCCCAGACGGTAAAAAAAAAACATCCCGTGTTTGTTGCTGATAGTGTACTTTAAATAATAATAAATAGTCTTCATTTAGCTTGAAATGTGGTACAAAAATATGGTCAAAAATGATAGCTATTTCACACAATTTCAACAAGCCATGCAAAACTCAACATTACAATTAATAATAACATAGTGTCAAAAATAGGTACATATATTGGTGCATCATGGCATTTTTATAAATAGACGGCCTTCTACTTTACGCACTCCCGATAACTGAATGCGAAGCAGCGTGTACACGTATAAAGCGACAAACCTTCAATACTCTTTACCCATACTTCCTGTCGAGCTTGGACGTCCGAGTGACGTCACTGGTGACGTCGCGTTGCGTCACGGAGGCCAATCGGAGACGCAAAATTTTATTATAGAGGTAGTAATTGAAAAACAATTTCAAGATTTGACAATAAGAAATATAACAAGTGAAACAAATACTAGGCATGCCTTTTAAGTTCTGTCGTTTCCATATTTCCCGGCAATTTTGAATTTGGAACTGTTCTATATTCGAATGTGTTTAAATTTTGAATCTCAAAACAGTTGAAAGTATTAGGATTAATGCTATTGTTTAGTCACAGCGTCGATTGGAATCTGTCAGGTTACCTACGAAAATGAATCTTTCTAAGGAAAATGTTCGTGCAATAATTTTCTATAACTTTAGAAGAGGCCTGACACGGCTTCAGTGTTTTGAAGAGCTAACATCTGTGTTCAGTGATGAAGCCCCATGTCTGCGGACTGTCGAACGCTGGTATTTAGAATTCCAGCGTGGACATACTAGTGTTGGTGACAAATCTCGCGAAGGACGCCCAAAATCCGCCTTCACTGAAGATAACATCATTGCTGTGAGACAACTAATTCTCGAAGATCGTCATGTGACGTATCGAGAGATAGAGGCTCTATTAGGCATCTCAGGGACAACTATCCAAAAGATCTTGCATGAAGCGCTTGGTGTGAGAAAGCTAGTTTGCCGTTGGATACCGCATCTGCTTTCCGACGATCACAAGGCGGCCCGCGTCAGATGGTGTAAGAAAACTCTGCAAAGGTTCAACCGAGGAGAGTCAAATCACGTCTACGACATCATCAGTGGTGACGAATCTTGGATCTATGCCTACGATCCTGATTCCAAACAACAATCTACAATCTGGGTCTTTCAAGACGAGCCAAAGCCGACTAAAGTTTTTCGTTCTCGAAGCACTTCAAAGAAGATGGTGGCCACGTTCGTTGGAAAAACCGGCCATGTTGCTACTATTGCACTTGAAGATCGTAGAACGGTTAACGCAGAGTGGTATACCACATTTTTTTTTCCACAAGTCATCGCCGAACTTCGAAAATCTAACTCAAACCGACGCATCATCCTGCACCACGACAACGCAAGCTCACACAGCGCTCGTCAAACGATTGAGTATTTGAAGCAGGAAAAAGTAGAAATTCTTGACCATCCTCCATACAGTCCTGACCTTAGCCCTAACGATTTCTTTTCATTTCCTAAAATTAAGAAAAGTCTTCGTGGTCACAGGTTCCAGTCCGGTGAAGAAGCAGTCGACGCTTTCAAGTCAGCCATTTTGAACACCCCCACTTTGGAGTGGAATAAATGTTATAATAACTGGTTTGAGCGAATGGACAAGTGTATTAAGCTATACGTGGTGAATACTTTGAAAAACAATAAAAAGTATTATAAGGTTCTAGTTGTGTTTTTTTTCTTCAAACGACAAAACTTAAAAGGCATGCCTCGTACACCATTTCAATCAATAAAAACTAAAATTTACTTATTTTATAATATTCTATGATATTTCATATTATTTATAATTTTGCTATTAGAAGCCTTATTTTCATATTATTAAATAAAAGAGTAAAGGATTGTGCTAAAATATGCAAAAATCACAATTAATTGTAATGACGTCATCTAGTAACAAGCACGTTCGTTTCATAATAATCTTCTATGATGCCGGCTCCAGGCTCACTCTCTAGAATTTTGTGACTAGATGACGTCATAACACAAAATATTTAAAAAAATATTATGAGGCCAATAGTAGTAGTCTAAAAAAATTAAGCGAAACATTATACTTATTTAAGCAAATTATCGAAATAAAAAAACCCCAACGAATTTTTTTTAGCATGCCCAATTCACAATAGCTGTGAAAGTACGCTAGAAAGTGCAAGTCGGGTCAGCCTCACGTAGCAGTTATATCAGGGATTTACATAACATTACTTTGTGGGTAACTGGAGCGGTGTGAGCGATGCCTAGTAAAAAAAAAAAAGGTCAACGCGTTTCGATTACGTTTAATATGGTAATATAAACACTTCGGCTATTAATTTGAATAATTTTACACGGCAATTTGACCCAATTTGAGAATGATAGAAAGTGGTTCAAAAATTTAGTTGAATGTTGTTAGTTTCAATATAAACATAAGACAGTTACTGAAGTCAACAATGACACGTTAATCTTATCTACCATTCAATATTGTTTGCATAAGACAAGTCGTTAGTTAATCGCTTAAATAAATAAATTGTGAGACTTAATTCATTGAAGTTTATGTACACTACAAGCTTATGTATCTAGTCGCAAATCATATTCATAGTCATAGCACAAACAGGGTCTGTGCTAGGAGTACTAACTGACAAAAATAGACACACCCAGACATGCTATAATTATACATGAATCGATCCAGCAACCTCTTAAGACGGGGTCACCAGCAACTGAGCCAACAGACCTGTTAAAGTCTAGTAGGCCAAAAATATTTTACTCTGAATCACAATGAGTGTAATAATCACTGAAAGCAAAAAACATAATCACAGTGACAACACAATGGGTAGTCTCGCCAAACGCAGGTGGACTCCTAAATAGTCTGTCATGCTCAGTTGATTCGGTACACGGCGACACACGGTCGCGTCCTTCGGCCAACATCATTGTTATACCGACTAAATTTAATTACGACTGACGACCGAGAAATAAACGTTAACGCGACTGAGCAATTGGAAGTACCGGCGACTGAGTAAATGATGAGGAATCTGTTAGAGGAAAACCAACTTAAATAAAGTAAAAGTGTGTTTATTCCGTGACGCTCAAATCATGTAGAGTAAAACATTGTTAGAGGAACGTCAAAGTATTTTGAATTCGTTGCTATACAAACCAGTCAGCACGTAAACCTATTAGAATACTGAACATGCAGTTTACATAGGTTCCAACACCACCCCTTAAACTATATGTTCATAGTACAAACCATATAACAACTACTACAAACTACTAAGTACTAAGCATATAAAAATCTTTAACAAAATGTTGAAACCTTTCAATACATAAAGGTTTTGTCAAAGCATCCGCTAGCATATCGTTAGTACACATATACTTTAAAGTTACTATACCATTTTCGACTATCTCGCGGATAAAATGATGTCTAACATCAATATGCTTAGTCCTTGCGTGAAACATGTGGTTTTCAGACAATTTAATCGCAGATTGGTTGTCATTATAAACCACTACCTTGACATCTAACTTCATACATTCCGACATGAATGCCTTTATAAACAATGCCTCTTTGCACGCATCGGATATCGACATATATTCGCTCTCCGTACTACTGAGCGCAACGGTACGTTGTTTACGACTCTCCCAAGAAACTAAGGAATTGCCTAACTTAAACACGTAACCAGTGTAAGACCGACGATCGACTACACTAGCCACCCAGTCTGCGTCCGCTGACCCTGTCACGTTCAACCCACTCTTCTCATACTTAATGCTGTAGTCCATCGTACCCTTCAAGTACCGAAGCACGCGCTTCACAGCCTTCCAATGAGCTTCCGAGTAGCAATCGTTAAACTGACTCAACATACTCACAGCATGCGCGATGTCAGGACGCGTACAGACCGCTATATACATAAGGCAACCGATCAAGTTCCTATATTCGTAGTCACCAGTCTTCTCAGCCTTTTCAAGTTTCAAACCAACTTCCATCGGTGTTTTGGCAGGCTTACATTCAGTCATCTTAAACCTTTGTAAAACTTTGCTGATATAACTAGACTGATTCAGAGTTATTTTGCCATCTTTACGGCTGACGTGTATTCCCAATACACATTTAGCAGGCCCAAGATCCTTCATAACAAACTGTTTCATCATCTCCTCTTTTACCACCTTTTTCTCAGTTTGACTATTACTGAATACCAGAATGTCATCAACATAAAGGCCGAGAATGACAGTTCCATTATTATTTGATCTCACATAAACACACGGCTCGGACGCTAGCCTTTTGAATTTCAACTTCTTGATGAGTACGTCGTTTATCTTCTCATTCCATGATCTACTGGCTTGTTTTAATCCATAGACAGCCTTCAGCAAACGAAACGTTTTTCCTTTGCCGCTTTCTACTCCAAAGCCTTCAGGAATTTCCATATAAACCTCTTCTTTCAAGTCTCCGTTAAGAAAAGCCGTTTTGACGTCCATATGATCCACTTCCATATCATATTCCGCCGCTAGGGCCAAGAGTAGTCTTATTGTGGAGTATCTCACAACGGGTGAGAAAGTCTCGAAGTAATCTACTCCATATTTTTGCGTAAATCCCTTCGCAACCAGTCGAGCCTTGTATTGCAGAAGTTCTCCATTCAATCCTCTCTTTTTCTTAAATATCCACTTGCACTTGACAGGTTTCTTTCCTTTCGGCAAGTCCACAAGTTCCAGACATTTATTATCTACGAAAGACTGATACTCATCTTGCATCGCTGCCTTCCATTGCGTAGACTCAGGACCTTCGAGTGCCTCTCGCACGGTAGTAGGTGTTTCCGCGCCGCAACTCGCTCCAGCGGTGAAATATAAATATAAATAAATATAAATATAATCTCACGCCTTTTTTATCCCCGAGGGGGTAGGCAGAGGTATTCCATTACTGGATATACCCACATTTCACGAGATATATTGGACCCCTAAACGTGATAGGTGGTGAGCCCATCGCCGGACCGGGTCTGTTTACACATGTCTCAGAATTAATTCTGAGACCTGCGGGTTTCCTCACGATGTTTTCCTTCACCGTCGAGCTAGTGATAAATATGTACGTAAGTTTTTGAAAAACTCATTGGTACATGCCAGGATTCGAACCCGAGCCTCACTGATTTTCGGCCGGCTCTTTAACCGTCCGGGCTATCAGCGGTGAAAGCCGACGTAAAAGTATCCTCGAATTCGCTCCGTCCTCTCGATTCCTCCGAATCCCACGATGACGACCCAGGAGCGTATAACGTATCATCCGAGGTACTGGTCTCTTCGCTTTCGCTGTCTTCCGCTTCATGACGCTGGTCTTCTCTTGCTGCTTCAGGTTCGGGCTCTACCGTGACGTCAACGCCTTCCGCCGTCTGCACTCCTACATTATCAGTTTCATTAATAACCATGTACGGAGTCGGCTCGTTGACCACAGGTTGCTGAACCTGGTCTTTGTAGAATTTGTCCTCTAGAAACACGACATTACGCGAAACAATACATTTGGTAGGGTAAGCGGGGTCTACAAGCCTATATCCCTTCGTATCCTCGCAGTAACCAATAAAAATGTACGGCTTGCATTTCGGATCCAATTTCTTTCGATCCTCCACGACAGAGTAAGCAACACAACCAAAAATTCGTAAATGGTTCAAGTTTACCTTAGATCCCGACCACTTCTCCTCAGGAGTCGCACCCAGCACGGCCTTGGTTGGCGATCTGTTCTTCACGTAAACTGCAGTACACATCGCTTCTGCCCAGTATTTCTGATCCATGCCAGCTCCCTGCAACATACACCTAGCTGCTTCAGCAATCGTTCGATTTGCCCTTTCCGACACTGAATTCTGCTGAGGGCAGTGCGGAACCGTCAGCTGGTGTCTGATGCTTGAGAAATTCATCGAACTTTTTATTCACATACTCACCTCCCCGGTCACTTCGAAGAATCTTAATAGTTTTGTTCGTTTGATTCTCGACAAGGGCTTTAAATTGTTTAAACTTCTCAAAAACTTCATCCTTTGTTTTAATAAAATAACAAAAAGTTTTACGCGAAAAATCATCTATAAAAAGTAGCATATATCGCGAACCACCATGCGATGTTTGCGGCATAGGCCCGCAAACGTCAGTATGTACAAGCCCTAAGATTTCAGTCGCTCTAGTAAATGATTTCTTTGGAAAAGGTAGCTTTGGCGTTTTCCCTTCAATGCAAGAAATACACTGTTTAAACTTGGACTTATCAAAATCTATACCGTCGGCCATACCTGATTTCAGAAGGTTCATGCTCCTTGAGTTTAGATGACATAAACGCTCATGCCATAAATCTTGAGAGACAACACGCCCAGCCCCCACGTTCGCCGCGGCATGTTCAGCAGACACAGACTTTTCGGACGATTTCGGTACACTATTACGCGTTTTCGAGATGGTTTGTAGTTTATAAAGACCATTCTCACACTTTGCAATAGCAATCAAAACATTTCCAAAATAAATATTACAAACATCAGAATAGAAAACGATTTTAAAACCTTTTGACGCTAAAGCGCTGACAGACATCAAATTACATGACAAGTTCGGAATATAAATTACATCGCAAAGAGTTTTTATACCGTCTTTAACATGCAATTCCGTACTGCCACGACCCGCACTACGAAGTCTTACGCCGTTCGCCACCGTGACTTCCAAGCTCGTGTCCACCACGAAGTCGTCGAGTATGTTCCTTCTGTTGCAGAAATGCTTCGATGCACCCGAATCGACGTACCAGGAGTCTTCCTGCACGTCCACCGACAGTGCGCTCAGCATACTTGCCATTTCTTTGACAACAGGATCCTTCTTCTTCTTATTCTCTGGACAGTTCTTGGAAACGTGGCCTGGCCTTCTGCAGCGGAAACATATCACAGGCTTTCCGTCACGTCGTTTCGCCATCATCACGGAACCACTGCTCGTGTCCGTTCCGTTACCTCGGCGCTGATGTTCTTGTAATAACTTTTGTTTTACCAGCTCGCTTGACAATTTCACACTACAGTTTTCTAGCGCCATTATCAGTGGGTCGTAGTCGGTTGTTAGCCCACTTAACATTATCACAGCTAGAAACTCGTCATTCAGCGGAGCTTCGATGTCAGTTAATTGTTGTGCGACATCACATATCTTCGTCAGATATGATTCCATATTGGGACACTCTTGGAGCTTCATCCCAAACAACTGCCGCATTAAACCCAGTCTTCGGCAAAGACCTCTGTCTTCGTACGCAGCCTGAAGACTTGTCCACGCCTCCCGTGCGGTAGTTGCGTTACGCACGTGCGTGATGGCCACAGGGTTTATGCTCAGACAAATTCGAGCCAGAGCTTTCTGTTGCTTCTTTTTATCTTCACAAATCGGTAACATACCGTCGTTGCTTTCTACGCACTCCCACAAATCTTCTTGGATCAAGATAATCTTAATCATGAATTTCCATGATCCGTAGTTCCCCATGCCATTTAATTTTTCAATAGCAGGAACAATAGCCGCCCCTGAACTAGACGTCGCCATCTCGATTTAGGAATTTCGTGCGCACAACTTTCACGATAAAAAGAATAACGCACACAGCACTTCGCAGACGCTCGCTACACTTTAAGCGACTGCTTCCATAAGCTCTGCTACCATGTTAGAGGAAAACCAACTTAAATAAAGTAAAAGTGTGTTTATTCCGCGACGCTCAAATCATGTAGAGTAAAACATTGTTAGAGGAACGTCAAAGTATTTTGAATTCGTTGCTATACAAACCAGTCAGCACGTAAACCTATTAGAATACTGAACATGCAGTTTACATAGGTTCCAACAGAATCCAGCAACTTTATGATTATTCAACTAAGGACGACTATTTGAAGATGTTTAAAAAAGGCGTAAAAATTTACATTCACGCCATATCAAACGTAATTTCTGGAGGTACCCAGGTAACCCACGAGAGAATTTTTTATACTTCTAAAAGTAGCTGAGATTTTACTACGGTCACAGAATAAGTAATAGTACTAAGGTACTAGGTGTTGCTTCTTTGCAATTGTGTTACTTTGACGTTGAATATGAACGTAAGTTTAAAGAAAATGGTTTTCCGTCACCTGGAATTGAACTTATGCCTAACAAGAGGCAGTGTCACTACCAATCGGATTATCACATTTAAAAAATGAAAAACACTTCATTTGCACTTTATTTGGAAAACATTCTACTATGAGAAATTCAAGGTACATTGTTCACCAAGCAAGACATCCATGTACCAGAACTATCCCATTTACGTCTCACAAAAACAAACAACAAAAGACTGTTACGTATCTCTCAATTATTGAATATTCGTCACTATATAATAATGAAATCTTGTTTCAATGGCACCCGAATCAAACTCGCGACTGTAATCGACTACACAGTTGATTAGCTATCAGTAAAAGTAGTCGTAGTCGCTATATATAAAACTAGCAGTTCTACGAGGTTTCACCCGCGTAGTTCCCGTTCCCGTAGGAATACGGGAATTAAATATAGCCTATGTTGCTCAGGGATCTTTTGGCTTTCCATTGGTGAAAGAATTTTTAAAATCGGTCCAGTAGTTTTTGAGTTTATTCGTAACAAACATACAAAAATCCAAAAATACAAATCTTTCCTCTTTATAATATTATAAGTATAGATAAAACAATAGTTTAGTCGCCTTGCTAGTAATACTATTTATTCTCATGTAATGTTTTGTTGACTGGAATCATTAGTTTACTACATGATTACTCCTACTCTGCTTTTCTAAGACTGAACTGGCTATAAACGAATATTGACTTTTCTTGTCATAGACTAAAAGAGTTGTAAAAGAGTTATGTAGTATCAAATAAATAAAAATTACGGCACATTTCGCAACCTGAAATTCCGCTAGCTTGTTATTCGTGGTAAGTTAATTATTCTTTTAAATATTGTTATGAAACGTGTTGTTTCTGATAGCGATATTAAACAGGTGGTCAGGCTTAGTGGACTTGAAAATTGGTAGTTTGGTATAAGGTTGAAATCTTTAAATTCAACAATACTTCCAGATTGTCCCTTTGATGAAAGACCAATCAGAACGTTTGGTTAAAGCCACAGGTGACCGGCCTTACAGTTACGAGTAAATTCAAAATCATTTATTTCTGTGGTTAAAAAAAATACACTTTGAAATGTCAATAGTTTAATAATAACAATGCTCACTCTAAGCTCGTCCACGAAGATTGGAAGAAGTGTCTCTCTCCACCAAATGAAGAGCCTAGATATCCAAAGAGGGAATGCTGTCCGCTGAAATTCTCCGGACACTTTCCTGCATGGCTCATATTTGGAGGATATATTGTATCTATAAATACGTTCAAAAATACTTTGTTCTTTGTATATAAACGTTCATCTCTTCAGCGGATGCTGTGAAGAGAGAGTTTGGGTGGAATGACCTATTGTTTTAGATGGGTCCGTCTTTTTGTATTTCTCTTTTCCGGTTAGTACGCGATCTCACACAGATGGCGTAATACAACTCATAGTAATGGTTACTTAAATAGTATTACCATACATTTTCCTACCTACACTCTTTGCATAGCAAACGATAAGGATCGACGTACGCTATTATTACGAGTGTAAGGAAGCCTCACACGTAATAGATTATACAACCGTGTCATAATGCATCATTTGCATAAATTTTTTTTTCAATTATTCATTGTAAGAGGGTTTGCAGAGCCTTTGAGCATATCGTTAACTATTTAATAAACCAATCATCTATATCTATACTAATATTATAAAGATTAACGATTTGTTTCTTTGTTTGTGTTAAAAAGGCTCCGAAACTACTAAACCTATTTTAAAAATTCTATCACTAATGTGAAGCTACATTATCAGGGAGTTATATAGGCTATATCTTATCCCCATAATGCGGGTGAAACCGCGCGGAAGAGCTAGTTGATAAAAATATCAACCGAGTCTTGCCCGAGAGGGTCGGCAAAGTTATTCAATCTCTGAAAAAAACTATCGTTTTATAAATAAATTTATAAATACATTTTTGTAGTGCCAAGAGCCCATCGCTAGACTAGGATGCTGTATACTCATGCCTGAGAACGATGTCTTCCTTCATCGTTGTGGTGATGAATATTTACGTTTTTTATTGAAAACCTCATTGGAACCCGGCCTCACGTGGGCGGGCTTACATTTGCGTTCATTTGGGGTCAACGCAATATGTCATGCAAACTGCATAAGGTTTTGGAATTTTTTACGATCGACTTCACGTCAACCTTTGCCTTTTAGTCGCCAATTACGACAGTTTTAAAGTATTTACGACCACACAGTCACACAGATTAATATCAATACTTAGTTTATCTATCTAGTATATACATAAAATATACTATAAACTGACTGATTGGTGATATATAGACGCACAGCCTAAACCGCTGGGTCTAGAGACTTAAAATTTTGCACATAGATAGCTTTTACAATGTAGGCATCCACTAAGAAAGGTTTTACAAAATTCAACCTCTAAGGGGGTGAAATAAACGTGCGCGAGCGAAGCCGCGGGTAAAAGCTAGTCTTGTATATATTTTCAGCTGACTTCGCCCAAGGTAATATGTTTTTATTTAAAGTAGAGGCTTGTAGGTATGTCTACTTATTGAAAGTCAGAGCAAATCTATCGCTCCAGAGGCATATGTTTTCTATAGAATGAAGATAGAATTCTTCGACACATTACTTTTTAAAAGTTTTATGCAATCAATATTACAATGAAAATTCATAGTAACATGGTCATGTTCAATGTTCGGCTGGAGAAAATTTACATCCAATTTTATATTTTAGGTTTTATGGAAGTCATTAGCTCGTGTTAGGCCTATGGGTGGCTTTAAAAATTCTGTTCACCAATTTATTAACCCGTTATAGCCCACGGCTGAGCTGTTTTTCCCTACACTGAGGAAGTATGGGCTATAATCTCCTACGCGAGCCCACCGCTGATTGGGAGATGGTGTTAGGCCACCTGACTATCGAATTTTTTAAGCCACCCAAGGGTATCCGACATGGCTTAACGACTACCATCACAGACCGGAACCAACGGGTTAATGTGCCTTCAGAAACACGGAAGCTAGTAATATAAATGCCACTAGACGGTTACCCATCCTCTGACTGTTACACGTTAACACTGATACCAGCGCGACTAGCTTAACACCATCTCCCATTCTCCGGTGAGCTCGCTTAGGAGCTTAATGTCCATACTTCCTCATGTATGAGAGAAGACCTATGCCCTATCGTCTGTTACAAGTTGATGATGATGAATCGGACGTGTGGTGGAACAATAGGAATCACATTGGTTCTGTTTGACTACCGTTGCACAATTTAGTATTCGTAATCTCGAAGCCCGCTCACGTCGCTCTCGACAGAACTATTTATTGTTTATTTACAGGCGTCTCAAACCAAGGTCTTGTGGGCAGGTATCTTAGTAACATGAGTATTAGGTCAAGGTATTTTCCGATGTTCTCGAAAGTCTATGCATGTAAACAGGTTCCGAAGACAATGCCAGCGGCCATAAATATTGTAATCAACCAATTGTTTCCGATCTCTGTCTCTCTCCGTGTGAATTGTTCCTGTACTTCGTATTTGATTGTAGATTGATTGTTCTCGAGTGCTAGAAAAGCCAATATTTAAGGATTTTTACCAGAATGGACAAGACAGGATATTTTTTGGGCGTATATATATATACGACCTTCAGACTGGGAGGTTTGATGAAATTTAAGGAGCAAAACAAATTAAAATAAGAGGCAGAGGTATTCCATTTCTGCAAATGCCTACGTTTCACCAGTAAATTCTTTGGTCCTCTGAAAGGCGTTGAGCCCATTTTATGGTGTAATGTGTAGCTCTTATCATTATTATAAATAAGGCCTTTTGTCCTATTAACAATTGAAACTTTTGTCACAGCGTTTGACAATTCACCCTTTGATTAATAACAAAAGCAGCACTTTTATTCACTGACCAAAATACAGCACAGTTTGAGCATAAGTATATCTCACACATTCTTCATCAACCAGTTCGTTGGTTAGGTTCCTTTATGTACATAAAGACCACTTCCCAATATGTCAGTTACCCAGAATGTCCGTTTTTAAAACGACCGATTTGCAAAACGACTTCTTCCCAAAATGACCATTTACCAAAATGACCGTGTTGCTCTTCGACATAGTGCTCTCTTAGTTTCTACCACTCATCTCTTGATTTGTCTTTTTTCTATTCCTAAGATACATGCTTTAGATCTATTGTCGTTCGCACTTTACTCCGCAGCAAATCAGGCCGAACTATTCTATGGGTAAACCCGAAACCAACAAACATACTCATATAAATTTTGGCCTAGTGCAGGAATCCCTTTAGGTACATAAAGACCACTTCCTAACTCGAAGCCTTCGATTCACCAACTGATCTAATACGCCCGTCAAATTTGTTTATCTAAACAAGCGTTCAAGGTTATTTGGGTTACTCGCAGAAGTTAAAATACCTACTTAGAAAGTCGCCGTCAGATTTTAACGAAAAGACATGCAGATACCTACGTATGTGCAGCTAATTTACTTCACTTGCCAGATTTAAAACAAAAGTAGTGTTTTAATAATAATAATCTTTATTTAATCTTTTAATTAGGTAACTAAATTTGTTACTAATATTATGAGTGCGAAAGTGTGTTCGTTAGCTTGTCTATGTTTGGAGCAACTCGGTTGAAGGTCTGTAATTATCTACCAAAATACTATTATCAGTTCAAATACCGTATTTAGAACATCCATTATTGTTAATCAAATATTGTAGTCAACAATTCGAGTGTAACTTAAATCATTAGTCTAATAACTAGTTACTGATTCATTCGTCGTAGTTGCATACCGTATTCGCTGATAAGAAACAACATGTCGAAGCGATCATTGTTCCAATTCACAACACACACTCGTGTATGATAGTGTAAAATTAAAACTCACCTGTTAAATATTTATCTACTAGCGACCCGCCCCGGCTTCGCACGGGTGCAATGCTAATACTAAAACCTTCCTCTTGAATCACTCTATCTATTAAAAAAAACCGCATCAAAATCCGTTGCGTAGTTTTAAAGATTTAAGCATAGGGACATAAGGACATAGGCATATAGGGACAGAAAAAGCGACTTTATTTTATACTATGTAGTGATGATAGTGATAGTGATTAGTATTAACAATACTGGCGGACTAAGGTAGGGGCGGAAGGGGCGGTCCGCCCCAGGCCTCTGGTCCTAGGGGGCCTCCAAATCGACCGTAGCTTTAATCATATTTGTATCTATGAAGCCTCCAACCAACAGTCAACTGCTTAACACCATCTCCCAAACCGCGGTGAGCTCGCGTGGGAGACTATAGCCCATACTTCCTCATGTGTAAGGAAAGCCCTCAGCTCAACAGTGGGCTGTTACGGGTTGATGATGAAGTCCCCGATCCCGTAGGAAGGAAAATTATGGCGCTTGTTATTTCCAGAAAAGTAAAATTTCTAACGATGAAGGAATTTTTAAAATCAGTCTAGTAGTTTTGGAGACAAAGACACAAAAAAACTGTCCTCTTTATAATGTTAGTGTAGGTAGATTTTGGCTTGAGATGTAGTGGCGTTCGTGAATACTGGCATTAACCCATCATCGTTGGTGTCGCAAGAGTCGGGCCGCTATGCGTTTATATCTTTAGGTCCCCATTTTAGACATGATAATTAAGTATTCACTCTGAAATTACATAAATTTTACATTAAATATTTATATTTGACCAAAACAGGTCTCGCCTCGTCGTGATCGCCAAAAAGCGGGTTTTTGCGAAATAACAGTTTTGTTTGCCGAAAGCACCACAAAGTAACGGATATTCCTTAACGATATTTTCTCAACATGTTTTTTGGTGTTCGATGCAGTAAAATATGGCGATATTATATTTTAATGTAATAGCTGTTAGTGTATTCGCCACAGCGTGCAGCGTTGGAAAATTGGCAGATATTTTGGTATGATCTTAGAAGGTATGTAGTTCTAAAAAATTTTAATTCCTCCAGAACATCGTTTGGACATAATTATCACTTCCACTCATTAGAGCTCTCATACTTTTATAAATATTATCGATATTAGTAGGATGTGTCAGTTAGCGACTATACTATTTAAGAGTATTGCGTCAATTTTATTGAACATTGTGTTAGGCTAACCGTCAACATGGTCAGAAACGAGGGAATCAAACGAATGCCATTGTGAATACATACAATAAAAAGAAAAATACTATAACAGTTTAATTAAACAAAGATATTGAAAATACAATAATGTACCTAAGTAATGAAACATTGACCGCAGTAACTTAAGGTTCTTTTATCAATGTATTTAAATTAATAAGAAACAATTACTACTTCTAGCGACATTGAACATGAAACGTACAATACACATTGTAAATGGTAATTATAGTTATCTACTTTAACAATTTACACAAAAAGTTGTTTGTGTTTACAAAATCATACTATGTATTTGGCTTTATGGAAAATACTTTGTTTTTTGCCGTGCCTAGTTTTTAAATATATTAATGAAATGAATTAACATAGAATATTTTTAATACTCGTTTAGATCTATCAAAGCAACTGGATAAGAATAAGTACATACAAACATAAATACGAGTATACTCACGAGCCCCCGCTGGAAACCGCTGCATGACCGGCTGCCCTATTGCAAAAAAAATGTACACAACTACTCACTGAAATACTTTTTTTTTACCTGAAAAAAACATTAGCTTGCTTCAGGTGTGGTCGGGTCATTAGAGTAGGTACGCGACTGTCATAGTTATTCTAAGATGTCGAATGCAACATCGAAGTTTATAAGATGGAATTGACATCGTTTCATAGATCGATCGTTCATCACATAGAATATTGCATAACGTTAGAATGTTTTGGACTTCTGTCAAGATTTAAATGATATTTCCAGGCCAAGTTTGAATGCTTTGAATATTTAAGTATAATTTGTGGGTTAATAGACGGTTAGTGTCGTTTTGGACTATCGTTATTTCCTTCCTACTTTACCTTCTATGTGCATATTGCTTAATGCTCTATCTGGCTTTTGCACACCTAATATTAGGTATAGACATGAAAGTTTTTTTTGTATGTTTGTAATGGATAGGCTCTGAAACTACTGGACCGATTTTAAGAAACCTTTCAGCAATGAAAAGCTTACGTTTCTGGAAGAAAATAGTTTTCAAAAAAATTTGAAAACAAAACTTACGTCCTTTAACCCCGAGGGAGTAGTCAGAGGTATTCCATTACATAAAAACATACTTTTCACGAGATATATGGGACCTCTAAACGTGATAGGTGGTGAGCCCATCGCCGGACCGGGTCTATTTACACATGTCTCAGAATTATTTCTAAAATTAAAATTTGGAAATAAAGCTAAATCTCATATCAGAAGATATGAAACAAAAAAATCCGAAACCGCAATAGTAGATTGTGTCATAAGGGAGCAAAACTATATTTTTACGGCGAGGGCGTTTTTTTAAATCACGAACATAGTGAATGATTCTAGGATAGAATCGCGAACGTAGTGAGGGATTCTAATGTAGAATCATGAACGAAGTGAGGGGTTTAAAGTACGTAGCCCAAGGTAAAAATAATTTTGCGACCGAATGATACACTCTGCTTTTCATACCTTTCTATGAGAAAAATTGTTGATGACATCGTTTGCTTCTTTTTTTAATATTTTCCGTTGTTCAACTATCACTGCAGTCACTGCTACTTGAATTCATTTTAAAATATAAAATACACAAACAATTCGATGTTGGAATTAGAAAATTTGGCGTAAAATAAAATGTAAATTGTGAAAAACGCATAATACGCAAGCGCGCGCATTGCCACAGCAATTTTTCTGACAGTGTGGCACAACCATCGAACCCCATTCAGCCTCATGTTTTGTTATAGTACTTAAGCTACAGTGGCGCCAACCTTAGACGCAAACTTATTTTGTTAATCTTTTTGGCTAAGAATGTTGAGGGTTATTTTTTATTCCAAATTCAAAACACTTTTATTCGCACTTATTAAAATCCTATCGGAAAAGACTTACTTTGATCCCTGTTATTGAGGAGCAAAACGTCACTTTTCGAATAGAAGGTATGAAAAGTTAAAACAACTACCGAACCACAGTAGGAATACCTTAAACAACTTAGTGAAAGAAATTTCTTGTAATCGTGCAAAACGACTGCACTCAAGGGATTCGTGACGTCAAGGTTAGAATGCGGACATACGGAAGTGCGTTTCACCTTTTCCTTGTAAGATTGACGGTGAAGGACAACATCGTGAGGCACCTGCAGGCCCCAAAACAGCACTTTCTATTAAAAAGGTACTGAGTACCGAGCTGTGATCTTTTTTTTTAGAACTAATTCTAGTTCTAAGTGTAATTTTTGCTAATTTTTACTAAAGTTAGCTTAGTACCTGAGTGTAAAACTTTTTATCATTTTATTCGGAAAATTTATCAAGGAAAAATACATGTAACTTAAAGTTAGGTTGCACAGTTAGTAAACACAAAACAGGTATAATTACATTTTGAATTTGACTCTGAATGATTTACTTTTTGATTATTTTATTAGGTACTTTGCCGCAAGTTGTATGAACAATAAAAAATCTTTTTTTCTTGTATTTTACAACTTGTATTTTTGAGTTACACAATTATATAGTTTTTAACTAAGATAAAATTAAATCAGTTTACTGTATATACGGTTTCATATAATATAGTTTACAAATGAATTTAAATTTATAGTCTATTAATTACAGTATCAGTACAGTGGGGGATCAAGAGATGGCGCTAGGTGTCTTTTATTACTTAGTTGCTGGTAGAAAGCGACTATCTTGCATGAAATGTTATTGGAAAAAAGTTCTTATTTAACCCTGAACTGTCACGTTATAAATGGAAAGTTACACATATTTTAAGTTAATAAGTCAAGTCTTTGCGTCTACTCTCTTGATAATATAATTTTATGAACAATAAAAACAACTTCTTCGAAATTTACGCAACCCAATTTGTGGTATTTTTCATCAGTGACACAGCTACTTCGTGAAATGTGGGTATATCCTGTAATGGAATACCTCTGCCTACCCCCTCGGGGATAAAAGTCGTGAGATTATTTATTTTTATTTTTAATTCACCAAATGATAATTACATGATGATGAAATGATATATTCTGAATGTAAATTCATGAAACGTTGTTGAGAATATCAAAATCACTAGATATTTATACCTATGCCTATGTTGAGTTCTCATTCCAGTGCTTAGTGTTTATAGGCACCGAGGCTCATTGTGTTTTAAATATTGTTAATATTTTAGATAACACCCTTTTGTACGTTTGTGAATAATAAATTAATTTAAATTTTCTTAATTCCTCATGGATCCCATCAAAATAACTAGAATTAATAATAGCAGGAATCTGAAAGCATATTCTTGCAATTTTTTTTTGTAAACTGGCTTAGGTATAAATGACGGAGTTTTAATGCAACGAATATTAAAAATGCAACCGAATTGAAAACCGTCTCCTTTTATGGAAGTTGGGTAAAAATTCTGTATCAAAACTTTAATTTAGAGGGGGTTAATTACTGTGACAGTGGATCTTTTACATGTTGCAATGAAAACCAGCCATATACACGAACACAATGCAGTATGATACCTAAGGTATATAATACCAATCTAGATCACACGCAATCGTAATAAAAAGAATGCATTAATTAACATATAAATCAATATGTAGCAAGAAAATCCCGTGTGAAGAAATTATATCGCTTCTTTGAAGTACAATTTACACGAATAGGTAGGTATGTAACATAGCAATAAACAAATTAAAAAAAAAATTTTTAGCTCCGAAACTAATGAATCGATTTTTAAACATCCTACACTAATGGAAAGCTTACTATTCGCTAGCAAGCTAAGTATTCCCTAGGGGAATATAGGTAAATAGAGTGGGTAACACTATAATTTTAGTAATTGGTTTGTCGACACTTGAAATGGAAGGAATGACAGATAGAGATTGCATAATTGTACACGATAACTGTATTTCATTGCCAGATACATGTTTAATAAGAGTCTGGATTTTCTTAGCTTTCTCTTTTTAATTGGTGTCATGTAGTAATATATATTAACATAGATACTACACTATTAAATTGTAATTTTGTGTAACAGTATTAGAGTACAGACAAATAGATTTAACTATACAAGAGCATAGAGCGGTCAAAGCGTACAAAGTAGTAATCCAAATCTCACTAAGGTTAAGTCTAGTATGATACGCCCAAATGACTCATCATCGTCTTCTCTTCAACTGAAGCTTGAGATGAAAGTTATAATAAACTAATAATATAAATAAATAAGATATAGCCTATGGTATTCAGGGATCTTCTAGCTTTCATTTGGTATTATAATTTTTAAAATCGGTCCAGTTTTGAAGTTTATTCGTAACAAACATACAAAAATACAAATATTTTCTTCTTATAATATAAGTATAGATAAACATACAGAAGTACTTATAGGTAAATAATCTCACGACTTTTATCTCCGCGGGGTAGAAAGAGGTGAAATGACTGACAGATTGGTTTATTTTCTGACTGATTGATCGATCGACGCACACCTGAAACTGCTGGTTGTAGAAGCATTACATTTTTCACAAAGGTTCCTTAATTGATGTCAGCATTCAGATGGGGTTTTTGAGAGTTCCCATGGGAACGGAAATAAACATCGCAAGGTAGGCCAGTAATATAAATTTTATGGCGTTACCAAATTGAATTTTGGCGGCAAAGTTTTGCAAGCCTCTAAGCAAATATTTCTTAACAGGTTACCTTTTCAATAGAATCGAGATAATCAAACTGCCGAATACGAAGCGCAATAAATTTTGCGTCGCATCGCTGAGAATGCAAGCAGGAAACATACGGTTTCCTTTTACGTCGTCAAACGCTATTGCGATCGTTGAAAGATTTTTTTTATTGCTTTTTTATGGCTACTGGCGATTTTGAGAATGAAGATACCTTTTTTTAGTACCTAGGTACATACGGTGACATTGTTTGGTACCGGTAAGGAGATTTTAGGTATACTGCCACGAGGTATCCGATATATCTTTGATCCGCCACTGGGTGGCGGACTTGGCGTGGCGGTAATTGACTAGGCCTTGCCTCGAATATTTATAGAAAAAAGTGTAGGAAACAACCTCATCATAAGGCACCCAGGTGGCTTTAGGACCCCCCCTAAGCCTCCCCCTTCAGCAGAAAGTCAAAAATCATAATATTTTATTCAAAGTAGGGACTTAGGTATAAGTCCACTTATTGAAAGTCATTTCAACTCCACCGCTTCAGCAAGTATGGTTGAGCAGCAGAAGCGGGGCAAGAAACTCGTCAACACATTATTCTTTTAATCAATTCTTACTTAATACTAAATTGGGTTACACAATTTGGTTAATTTTCACTGTCGTATTGCAATGTGCTGGTGGAAATCTGTTCCAAGCATCGTTGTCATTTATTTAAATAGTCATCTAGTTTGTAAAACGCCGTTTTGCAGAGCCCCTCCTCCCTTTGTATCCGCAGCAATTGGTATTTACACTTTCACTAACGGCAGTAGTATTTACCTATTAATTACGTATGTCATTCATTTCTCGGTTCCAAAGGATCTTTGCTTTGCGTCATGCTAGCTATTGACTTAATCAGCGAATTATTATAACACGTTTGCATTATCATTATGTTTAGTGAAATTTATTGCTTTGTTTTTAAGGATGAAGTACAATAATAAACCTATTGTGTATGATTTAATGACAATGTTTATTTTATAATTAATAGATGTTTAAATCTTTAGTTTGTTTTCTTGTTTTCATTATTTACTATCGCAAAAACTTTCCATTACTGGGCAAAGGCCTTAAAGCTAGAAGCTGCCAAAGGAATTAACGTAGAAATTATTTTTAGGATATCATCAGCTGAACCTAAGCTATTTAGTTGGACTCTACCAGTTATTTAGGGGATTATGTTTGGGGTCATATCGTATGTATTTGTTGTTAAAATGTTTATTTTATTATTAGATCAACCTTTCTTGGCCAAGTTGATGATAAACGGGGGGCACGACAATAAACATCGTATCATTCTTCGCCTTTTAGGATAGCCACGATCAGGTTAAAGACCTATCTAGATACCTATTCCGGAACGATACACAACCTACGATCAATATACCTAAGAACTGTAATGAAAAACGAAATGTCCTCCATATGTTTTCAAGTTAAGCGGATTTAGCCTGAAATGTTAAGAAAGCGAGGCGATGATTTGCGAAACTCCGTCTTAATTCTGTGACATAAGATAAAAGGTCACTTGGTCAATGTTTGAGTGACATAAATGAGACCTGCGTACTTCTTATATGGATTCATTAAAATTGTGACCATTACTACTGTACAAGTTTTGTTCTTTGTTACATGCATAACTTGTATTTTTACTACTATTGTTGAATAAGTTTTTATAAGTATTCTAGTGGCCCGGGTAAACGTTGTTCTGCCACCGTATAAACCATCTGTGAACCCCACTCGAACCAACACTAAAATGTCATCAATATCGGTCCAGCCATTTTCGAGTTTGAGCGAGACTAAAGAACAGATTTTTTCGATTTTGGAGTAATTTTTAACGATAATAGTTACTACTACTACTACTTACTGTTACTATACTGTACTGTTCTGTTACTAAAAAAGTTAAAAACATATTGTATTGATTACAATCACCCAAAAAACATCTTACGGTGAGGTATACTATTTGTAAGCAGATGATAAAAATGCAGACTGTTTAATCAGTTAAGAACCGCCGCGCGCCGGTTCCAATTTTAGCGAGACACAATTAAAAATCTATTGTGTCTGTGATTCATGGTCTGAGAGGTTAAAGACTCATAATGAATATTACATGTGTAAGTACATACTTTCAAAAAAACAAACTTGAATCATGGCGATGAGTAAGGCTGTAAGAAGGAAGGAAGGAAAAGAACGAATAGTGTCTTCCGACTCAGCGATGAAGGATGACCATTCAATGCGTTTAATTATTGCTAAAAATAGGAAAGCTAGGTTGAAAGATAAGGAAAAATCTGAGAAAAATATGACTATAAACGTCTTGGAGATACGTGGACAACAAAAACATATCTAGGTACTAAAAGTTTTAATACTGGAAACAAAAAATAAAGCGAACAAGGATAATTGATCATAAAGCCTTGCTAAATATAAAATTGCACTTGTAAAATGTACAGGATGTTTTGACAAACAGCGAACGTTGTTTGGTTATTTAATTTCTTCGGTAATTTTTCATGAACAGTCTGTATTTTTTTTATTGTTTGATTAATTTTCTTAAAGTCTTAATTTGCTGAACCAGTGAAAACAACCAGAGCATTGACCTATCCCTTAATTGTAAAGAGGATTGTAAAAGATAGAGTAAACTATACGCTTACTCACAAATTGCTAGTTTTCTCAAAAAATTTTTCTTCATCGCAGAGGTAGATAGTTATAAGTCTGTATGTACTAGAGATTCTGAAGACTCAATGTCTCAAGCAAGAGATACAGGCCAATTTCTGGCAAGGTTATCAATTGCACTACTGCTGCAACTTAGCTACAAGATTCTTTTACTTGTTATCCTATGGATTCAAAACATTGTTATTTGCAACTTCCAAACGCATTAGACTTCACTGGCCAGGGGCCCTATTGTCTATTTGTAATTGTTATCGTTATCGTCTTTATTTGACATTTGTTCCGCGATCAGTTCTTGCTCTTCTTTCACTGGCTGTAATGACAGATGTACGAAAGAAGCAACGTATATCAAAATGAAAACAATTGCGATATCAATTATAAATAAACAATAATGCTCCAGGCCTTGATAAACGTAACTAGAATCAGCAATGATATCTTGGATAGTGAATAGTGAGCGGCATGCTTCACGATGTCGAATGTCGATTCCAATAATTGACCACAGAGTAGGTATACATTGATTAGTTAATACTGCGTATCGCTGCTAAACAAATAAGAGATCCGACATTGATGTCACCAAGCGAGCTTCTTACGTCGAGTTTAACGACTTTCACTGTTACTGGGTTCCACGAATTCCTGAATTCGCAGTCTGATGTCTGCGCGCTGCCTTTTAGCCGTGTTTGGACAAGATTCATGAATTTCGGTCATATTTGCTAGCACTTTCATAATGTCAAGCAAATAGATAAACCAGTCGCTATATCTTGACGTGTGACAGTTTCTAAACTTGATTATGTATGCTCGTGAAATTTCTTTTTTGTATCGGTGACAAAAACTTACGATGCTTATGTCTTTATTCGTTTCCCTTGGACAAGTTTTTCTTGTACTGTCAACATAGCAAAGTTAATCCTCCGAACTCTGTTTCACTATTTGGATTATTTAGTCGACGAATAGTAGTAGTAAATGGGCAAACTAGCAATATGGGACAAATTAAATGGCACAAATTGTATCGTATCCAAGTATTGCAAAGAGCATTATCGGTCTTTAATTGTATTCCTTATGACTAAGGATCTTGATATTAGACTTGTTTTAGCCAATGGGGTTGGTGTGTCTCTTCCTTTCTTATTTCATTTCATGCGATGTTTCATACAGAGCAGAGCCAATGATTAATTGCATGCTATAAAAATATTATATACAACAAGTCCGGATTGAAATCCGCACATTACGCGTGAGAAGCGGACTCGTGCATCCGGTATATCGTTACTTTTAAATTTAATAACAAAAGTTAAATGGTCTTCTGGTAATGTGAGAACTAAGCATTTGTTGTATTTCTTAAACTTTTTACCACAATTGTGTAAAAGTGGAATATATATCTGACCATTTTGTGGCCAATAACCTTAAAACCATCTCCAAAACCGCAAACTGCTGACAATGTGGGTAAAGACCTACCGCTCAGGAGTAGGCTATCATGGGTTGATAATAATTATGGTAATATATCATACAGGTTTGTAATTATTTAGTTTTATAAAAGAATTAGTAAAGTACGTAGGAGTAGTGTACAATTAAATTGGTAAGTCAAGAGGGATGTATAATATATAAAAGTTTGTGATTATGTTTGTTATTCTTTCACGTAAAAACTACTGAACGGATTTTGATGAAACTTTACAGTGATATTGGTCATATATCAGAATAACACATATACTATATTTTATCTCCGTATTCCCACGGGAATGGGAACTACGCGGGTGAAACCGCGGGGCGCTGCTTGTATTGTATAAATATATTTTAATGTTAGTTTTGTTAAAATGATGATGCCAAGAAACGGATACATTCCTTTTCTTTTTAGCTTGAATGCAATGGATGTAAGTAACAAGTAACTGTCGTCAAGTATTTATTGCCAAGAAAAAAGTTGCGGACTCCCTCATAAATCAATGTGATCAATGTACAATTGTACACTGCACAACATTCGATGACGTTTTTTCTCTTGGTCCCTTTTGAGATTTGGCAACTGTCAAGTTGATGAAATATGAAAAGTCCACAGTACATTATTTAATTTTTATATCTTTTGTATGTATTATTTTTTGTGACAATAAGATTGTATTGTATACGATGCAATAATTTCCACGTGATACTAGGCTAGATTACAAACGAAACATCATACTATGTATCAGTGATTATACTTCTTTGAGCAATTGTGTCATGTTTACTATATCACTCGTTCATGGTGTCCTGGTAACAGTCTGTAAGGATCATGTGACTTGAATCAATCTCGTACCTACCAGACATCATTCCAATTTAGTAGCGTAACGATAACAGCTAGGATATCATCCTAGAAAACTTGTTTACAATTTATATCCTCGCTTTGTAAACTAGCCATTTTATGTGGCTAGGGTTATAATTCCTTTAACTCAGCCTTGACGTGTTGATGACTGCCAAATCTGTGTGAATCACAATCTCGTCTCGTCTTGTTTAACGACAGACGAAATTGTTTTGGTTCTTGTAACGGTAAGTCGACAGGTTTTTTGCGGACTCTCATTAAAATATCATTAACAATTATTAGCAAAAGGTTGTTAGCGATAACTTCCATAACGGTTACATGAGGAGTTTTAAATAGGCAACTATTACAACGGTATTTGGATGGTTATGGCCTCGCGACTTTTAGCATCGATATGTGCTAAAAGTATATATACAAGTATTTAGAATAACATACAAGAATAACATCGTAGGTACATAGTATTAGTATTAATTATATCCTATTACTTAAAGATATAATTTCTTTGACCAATTTAATTTCCAAACTGGTAAGTTATTTTGCAAATATTATACCTATTTTATTTATTTGATTAATTTGAATTTATACCTAAACACTTACCATTAGGTTAAGCAGATATGTATTCTGTAAATAATAATTAAACTAAGTTAACAGTTTGTATTTATTCTAAGTATCCTGTATTGTTTAGCTGTTGGTCTTCCAAATATATATACATACATACATACAGCTCACGCCTTCTTTCCACAGGGGTAGGCAGAGACGATGGATCGCCACTTTTCCCGATCTTTGCACACTTCCCTCGCTTCCTTCGCATTCATAAGCCTTTTCATGCACGCTCTTTTATTCTTTGCACTCTTGACCCCAGCTTTTTGAAGAATAAATATAAAATATTAAATAAAACATAATAAGGTGGCCAGATTAGAAGTAGTATACTCGAAACTGACGACCGTGGATGAGTCGATTTATGGATGTTTACGAAGTGACGTGTGCTGTGTCACTTTTACTGTAGAGAGTGTCACTTTTACTATGGCGAATGTCACTTTTACTAAAGATAGTGTTACTTTTAGACACCGATTGGTTCGAGATATATTAAATCGGCAATCGGTCTATTACCTCTGCGTTGGATGGTAAAGCTATGTAAATAAATACCTTGACCATTCAAAACACCAGCATCGTAAAGAATACCATACGTATTTGTGACTAATTATTATAATAGAAAAAGAAACCATAGTCATTTTGACGTATAACACGGTTCAACAATCAATTTTAAAGACACTATCCACAAAATGCCTTTGTGACCTAAAGGTGTGTGCATATGAGAATAATAAAACCAAACAGCCACAAAGTCAGCTCTCATGTCTGACCTACCCCATTGCTCAACGTAAGCTGCGCACGCACTCATTTCCAATGCTAATCTTTATGCGATGGCATTACCCTCTACCATGGTTATTTTGTCAATAACGCTCAAAGGTGAAGGAAAACGTCGTGAGGAAACTAAAGGGATAAATAAATAAATTAAGACGACCATATATCTATTACTAGCAGGTTTTACCCGCGCAGTTCCCGTTCCCGTCGGAATACGGGGATAAAATATAGCCTATACCTATGTTACTCTGATGTAGTATAAGCTATATAGCTGTAAAGTGTCATCAAAATCCATTCTGTAGTTTTTGCGTTAAAGAGGAACAAACATCCATACATCTATACATCCATACATAAAAACTTTCGTGTATAATATTAGTAGGATTATAAAGAGTTAAAATCGCGATTTTTTTAAAGTTGTGGACTCTAAATCTACTTATCGAATCCAATCCTTTATTTGCTTAAGCAATTTTACATTGTTTTCGTCCTTTAATCGAGTAAAGAAATAATGGTACTGGTAGTGCTCAGGTTTTGGTGTCAGCTTGTCGTTGGGTGCAGGCAGATACATTGCGAATGGTAATTAGATTAACGGTGTCGCCTACAGCAACTGGCAAACTGTTTTGATTGCTGCTTTTATGGGCGAACGTTGTTTCGTGAATAGCATTCAATTTTAATAATAAGCTTGAAGTTTTATGGCTTTATTTGCTTGCGTATAGGCAAATTACTTAACTCTTTTTATAATTGGTTTTATTTATTTATTACTAGCTTAACAGTGAAAGAAAACATCGTGAGCAATCTTCAGAATTGTTTCAGGGGACTTGTATGAGCACCTTCATATCGTGAATGTTGTAAATAACATATTAAAACTAATTAGTTTTATGATAAAAAGTAGCATAATATGTGTTATTCTGCAGATGTATATGATGTAAAAAAATTTTTTAACCTGTTCAGTAGTTTTATAGCGTGCAAAAGTAACAAACATCCATCCATAAATCGTCACAATTTTGTAGTAGGATTGCATTATTAATTTATTTACTTTTATGGAAGATTAACAGCTTTAATAACAAATTGTGTAATATAGTTTAAATAACAATATGCCAATTACTAATCTCCACCCATAGGTAACAAATTACTGTAGACTTCAATAATGTTGAATTTATAACGCGAAATTATTTTCATAAGTTATTAATAAGTTACATTAAGAATGTAACATTAAGAATGTAACTTATTATAAGAGTAGTGGTTAATAAATCTTTACTTATTGCGTAGATATAGGTGAGTATTGCGTTTATGCAACATAGTCGCAACTTTAACAAATTACTTAAGTATGTTAGTGTTTCCAAGAAACAACACTTTCTTAGTGTTATATTCCGGAAGAGATATTAAAAATAGTTGCGTGTTTACAGAGGTTTTGAGTTGTTATTGAATATCTTAAAGTAATGTTTGTATTTTAAATGTTCATTTGTAGATATTCTGTATCTGTTCCAAAAAATTATCTGTTTTACCAAAGTGAAGAATAACATTTATGTTACCCCTATACTTATTTTATCATAAACTTACGTGTTTTACAGAATGAAAAGTATTCTATGCACTTCTTCAAAATGTAAAACTATCATCTTGCCAAATTTTATCAAGATCAGTTCACCGGTTTATCTGACTGAGTTACTTTTACTATCATAATGTTATTTAGCGATTAGTTAAGAATTAGAATAAAAATAGCCAATGACATTCTATATAAGCTGTGGAAGGTGCGTTGTCAGTAACCCGTCATCCGGAAAGGTATTATTTTATTTATCAACCGTTTGGAGTACAGTCAACAAAGTTGTTAGTGTTACATTTCCAAAAATTAAGATTCACTTTTCTCTTAAAGCCTTAAATGTATTTATAGTATTTTTTTGGTAAATTATAGGGATCAACGATACCTTTCGAAATAAACATTAATCAATAAGATTTATTTATGACTTCCCCAGAAAAATGAATTCTTAGTTACTGAACATGTAACCCTAACAACTTTGTTGATTGTACCTAGTGACAGTCTAAATTAAATTTCGTTTCGCAATACTCATTCAAATGAAAAACTAAAATTAACAATCGAGCTAAGTCCCTGACACCTAAAATTATAATAAACAAATAAATAATATTTAATACTTAAAGGTAATGGTAATATTATAAAATATAATGATAATAAATAAATTGTGGGACACAATTCACACAGTTATTTAGTCCCAAACTAGGCAGGGCCTGTACTATGGGTACTCAGCAACTGATCAACATTCTTAAATAAATATTAAACGACCATACACGAAGCCAACACACATGTTCATGCACTCAAATGTTGGCCCCGAGCGGGAATCGAACCCGCGACCTCCTACTCAGAAGGCAGGGTCACTACCAACTGAGCCAACAGGCCCGCCAGATACAAAATAAATTGATCATAGTATAATAGTCTCGGTATGTGCAGTGTGCGTAAAAGTCAACATGTAAATGCTTCAGAAGTGGCACTATAAATAACCACACGTTACTTTCCTGTGAACAGCTGACTCGAGTTATTCGCACGCGAGTCTCCTAGGGCGCGGCCGACGCAGGAGTAGCACAAGTTTATTAGGTATTCTGCGATTCGAACGTTAGAAACGTCCACGATCTAAAGCTAATGGAAATGCTTTTGACTATAAGTAGTTAGTTTATTTATTTATTCATGTAGGTACCAAGAAAACGTACACATGGTGAACTAAATGCCTAAAGACTTTGTCTACCAGTCAACCGTCAGGCTAAGCAGAAATAATTTGGTGGAATTGGCGGCAAATAATATAAATAAAAATAATCAGATATTGATAAAAGTTGTTAGTTCATCAACATTTTCCAGCCGTTTTCCCATTATTTGAGTTCAGTGTAGTAAGTACGTTACCCATACTGGGTGCAGTACATTACCCATACTGGGTGCAGCATGTTATCCATACTGGGTGCAGTATGTTATCTATACTGGGTGCTTACTATTTGGCGGTCAAATGGAATCTCCTCTCACGACACACACGAGTAGAGTTGAGATGGTCAAAAATCAAGTCAAGTCAACAATCCTGGAAAAATAATATTGCAAAAGTATCCATATATGGAAATCAGTCAGAGCTACAAGTATTAAAATTTTGCTTGAAAAAATACAAAAATCGGTCAAATATTCTTTTTTAAAATGCTCGTTTCGCTCTTTCATAAATTATGATTGCATGTTTTTTTATATAACATCGATTTGTCATTATCGATTATCAATTAGCCAGTTTGTAAATCTTTTCGACTTCCTCATCAATAAATAAATAACCTAAATCAGTAAAGAAACGTTGGCATTTAGTTTTTTTTTTATATACATTACTCAATTGTAGTCATTATTACACACATAAATATTTGAAATAGTATTTTAAAAAGAAACAGGCTCGTAGCTTCCATTCATGCGCAATCTACCTACAACCGCCAACTGCTACAATGACATAGAAGTGTGCATAATTATCTAAATTGCATTAAACATGACTATATGTAAAAATTAATCTCGTGTATAGCTTCGGCTTTAGATACCTTATACCTCATATTTTTTTCCAGACGGTAGAAATATTAATCAGTAGGATAGTTATGGTTAAGTTAGGGCTTTATCACCTTACTTACATTCAGAATCTGGTATTGTGTTAGATTTTTTTACCATTCCGCATGCTAATTTAAATAAATGTCTCGTATATAAAGATTAATCTCTATTTCTCATGAAGACTTCTGCAGAAAATACGTTCGCGTCAATTTATAATACTGACACAGATAAATCTGTTAAATTAATTAAACTGCAAAGGAAAGCGACAGTTTTTAAAATAGGATAAATAATAAATTTTGGCACAACAACTTTGTCAACAGACTTTAAAAAGGAGGTGGTTCTCAATTCGACTGTATGTTCTTTTTTTATGTTTGTTACTCAGAACTTTTGACTTGGGTGAACCGATTTTGATGATTCTTTTTTTATTTGAAAGCTGGTGCTTCCCGTGTGGTCCCATTTTAATTTGATTCTGATAACGGCATCCATGAGTAAACCATATACGTTGAAGTCGTTTTTTTTTACTATTTAGAGTTCTATGTTGTTAAATATCGTTCTTTGGAAATAAAAACCTCGGAGTAGAGCACCATTCATTGTGTTCTATTTGCTTAAGCGAGTTAACGATATGGTTATGATGTGCAGCTATAATTGTTTAAGTATGAGGCTAGTTTGCAAAGGTAGGATAATAGGCTAGTAATCCAAGCCTGCCTATTAAAAATATCTCATTGCTTCGTTTATATTATTCCAGTGAATCAATCCAGCGTTGCGAGCTGGATGATATTGTATGCATTATTTTATTTATTTAAATGCTGTTAACTATACTATAGTGACATGATAAAATTGCAGGTTAATAAAAAGTTGACAGCCATTCTACTCACTGGACGTCTTAAGCCATAACTAGCTTAAAATCTACAACTAAGTAGTTACTAGCTCGCTAGCAAAATATGACACATCTAGTTGAATGTAAGTCCACGGCGCCACCTACCATTCAAAAGGAAAATGACACACAATCGGCCACTTCCTAACTGTTGGCCTAGGTCAATCTGGTTAAGGCGGCCGCAGGTTTGTTTCTAGGAATTCGTAAATCGATGTTTTTGACGTGACAACATCTTATAATTCGATGGAGCCGGATGGAAAAAGTATGACGTATGCGGCGTTACAGTGCAAGCGAGAGCGCGCAACGAGCGACAAAGAGGCACAATCCAAAAAGTATGACGTTCTCACGTTTAACTATCGTCAGTAAACCGACTTTACAGACAACCGATTTTTTCAAACTATTATGAATGCAAATTTTTCATTTTATAGCTGTGATACAAAACTTAGATACGGTTCTTTAATCCCAAACTAAGTAGGTAGAACTTGTGCTATGATTGGCTATTAATCAGTCAAGCACCGTGCGCCGTGACAGAAAAATAAAAAAAAACCATTCTCATATTTGAAGGATTTTGAAGTGGCAGATTCCTCTTCATCTCCAGCATATTATCATTTTACCCGAACGCACCACATGAACGGGAATGTTTTTAATTACTTTGCATAAAAACCCGATTAAGCAAAAGACAAAATTATACAAGAGGCCTAATAATTATCACTATTTAAATTAATAAAATTCGATACATATTATACTTTAATATTAATCTGCCATATGGCCAAGTCAATGTATTTATTTAGAACATAAAAGATTTTTAATAATGATATGGTCACTATAAGATGTTGTTAGGTTAGCTAATTACATAATTACTTAAGACAGAATTTCCCTTAGTAAGGACTGAATAAATTAACCGACTTGGTATTACATGGATCTCACAACTTTTTACGGTAGAAGAACTGAGTTGCGAGACTTGGGTTTTTTGACAAGTTTTGTTTTTGATGGCATTTATTATTGAATGGTATACAAGGAAAGTGTCTTGACTATATACGAGTATATATATTTTTTCGCCACAGTAAATGTGTAACTTGAGCTTTATTTACCGTATTTTTGCTGCAGTGTCTTTCGAATAAACG
Source organism: Ethmia dodecea (assembly GCA_963855545.1). Lineage (NCBI taxonomy): Eukaryota > Metazoa > Arthropoda > Insecta > Lepidoptera > Depressariidae > Ethmia > Ethmia dodecea. The sequence goes on from OY979444.1 coordinate 2,481,654, forward strand.
GTCGATCTCAAGAATTTCTATTTAATTATATTCAACAGATCGTTTCACACCGAAATTGAGTCTGTGTCGTCATTTGTAATTAGGTTTAACATTATTTAAAAAATCTAAACATTACTATACTTCTGGTGCAGTCGCCTAAATACTTACTGCGTGTTAATTGCAATAAAAATACGAGTATTGAAAGAAGGCAGTGAAAGCCTTACGGCTAATACGCCTGCTTCACATGATGATAATCAGTGAGGCTCGGGTTCGAATCATGTCATGTACAAATGAGTTTTTCAAAAACTTACGTTCATATTTATCACTAGCTCAACGGTGAAGGAAAACATCGCCAGGAAACCCGCAGGTCCAATACTTAATTCTGAGGCATGTGTAATTAACCCGGTCCGTCGATGGGCTCATCACCTATCACATTTAGGTTCCGAAAAATATCTCGTAAAAATTGGGTATATCCAGTAATGGAATACCTCTACCTACCCCCTCGGTGACAAAAGGCGTAAGACTATTTATTTTATTTATATGTTACGGGCAACGTGATTAACTGGGCATTATTAATAAGGACCGGCCATTATTAATAATGCCCAAGAGTGATGTGCAAACTGATTAATTTATCACTTTGATCGGCCATTATTATTAATGCCCGATGTACCGTGGTCCATGTAATAAGTCAGTGTTTGAGATAGCTTGAATTTATCACTTGGACCGGGCAGTATGAATAATTCCCTACTTGTAGCCGGGCAAAGACCTTCCTTAATTATTAGATATTTCTGTTGATTTTTCTCAGTTTACTTATTTTTAAACTATTGTTCTTAAGTAATATTTTTATCAAAATAAAAGTAGGTAACTATTATGTTATTACATTTTTAACTGTTTATTTTTTAACTACTATGTTTAATAGTTTATTTTTTGTTGACTTTTAATGAAAATTTTGTAAGTTCTTTTAGTTAAGTAAGTTATTTTCATTTAATAAACAAAAACAGTACAGTTCACCTATTTTATTACTATGCCCAAGATAGGGCGGGCATTATTCACAATGGCCGGGAAAAGTGATGAATCATGCTGTTTTAATCACATTGTCCAATTGAGTCGGGCATTATGAATACAGACCGGCAATTATTAATAGTGCCCGGATTTATCAAATTGCCCATAACATATACACAAGGATTAAGTCGGATTTGCTTTACTAATTACTACCGACCCGCCCCGGCTTCATCAAAATATGTTGCGTAGTTTTAAATATTTAAGCATACAAAGGGACATAGGGACATAAGGACATAAGGACATATAGGGATATAGAGACAGAGAAAGCGACTTTGTTTTATACTACGAGTATGTAGTGATAAAGATTACCAACTCAGTATCACTTCTACAGCTAAAGCAAATGTAATGAAATCTTTTCGATATTTTGTAACACATCGCAATTTAGCATAAATCTGTTACTTCACACTTAAGATCAAATTAAAAAAAAACTAAAAGAACAGGTTCATTGAGTTCAATATTGATTGATTATTAACTTAAACAAAAACATAAAGTCATATTGACTTGATTTTATTACGCTACAATCCAGTATACAAATTATAGGCTTACAAAATTAAGAGTTAACTTCCTCATGTATTAACATTAATATTTATAAAAAAATATGATATCTAATAAATTGTAAAGGTGCTAAGTTAAGCCAGTTCTTAGCTAGAAATAATTATAGAGCGACTGGTGATTAAGAAATAGCAAAAACTAGGCAAACTACGAGTATCATACGACTTAAACGCTGACGCGATTAATACGACATTTTTACATAATTAAATACGTCTTGCTTACTTAGTAATTGCTAATTTTAAAAATTCTGAACTAAAAGATGCACTCTCTAAATTATCATCTACACTTAAAAACAAATTACAAAAAAAAATACGTATGAGTTGAAGCAAGTAAGTACTAAAAACAAAAGCTCTACGTGTTAAAGGATATTTTGATGATAATTTTTAAGTCACTAATACTAAATCTAAGTAAAAACTTTATTATGGCATGTAATAATTGAGTATTGAGTAATTTTATGATAACTATGACGTGACGTGTATTCAATATTAGCCTTCACTGCATAGTATAAAACAAAGTCGCTTTCAGAATTCCGACATTCTGCTTATCTGTCACCTTGAGTACCTATCTGATATTTTGCGATGGTTCCCTCTGTCCCTATATCCCTATGTATGCTTGAATCTTTAAAACTACGCAACGGATTTTGATGCGGTTTTTTTAATACATAGAGTAATTCAAGAGGAAGGTTTTAGTATAGTATTGCACCCGTGCGAAGCCGGGGCGGGTCGCTAGTATCTTCTAAAATGTAGGTAATTGTATGTACAGTCAACAAAGTTGTTAGTGTTACATGACCAAAAATTAAGATTCACTTTTCTCTTAAAGCCTTAAATGTATTTATAGTATTTTTTTGGTAAATTATAGGGATCAAAGATACCTTTCGAAATAAACATTATTCAATAAGATTTATTTATGACTTCCCCAGAAAAATGAATTCTTAGTTACTGGCCATGTAACCCTAACAACTTTGTTGACTGTACTACACAAAGTAGAATTTTTGTGAGTGAAAAATCACTTTGCTATAATAGCGGGAGGATGAGATGAGAATTTTCAAACAACTTCAAAAAGGAGGAGATTCTCAATTAGACTGGATGTTTTTTGTATGTATGTTACGCTATTATTCCGCCAATTATCAACCGATTTTGATAAGTATTTTTGTTTTGGTAGATCATGCTTCAGAGGTGGTCCCGTTTAAATCAACTTAAGGTTGAAAATTTGTATACATCGATGATATTTTTAGTAATATTCGTTGAAGTCTGTTTTTTACTCTTTATAGAGTTGTTTGTTATTAGTTGTTATAAATGAGAACGAGATGGAAAAAACTGTTATTTTATCTCTAGTTTATAATAGCATACAAAATATGCATCGAGCGTAGTTCACACAGAAGTGATTAAACTCAAATTTCGTATAATAAATGTTTTGTGTAGTTATGCAAGTCAATTCTCATTGGACATTATATCTTCCGGGTAAAATTAATTGGTCTAAGGAGAAGTAATAATTTGGTTTCCGGTCGTGTCGTAAGTATTGTGAAGTATACTTATTAATTGGTTTTTATTCTGTTCAACATTCTCCTGAACCGCAAATTTACACACCTTGCGTAGGAAAACAAACTAGTTATCGTTTGTGTCTGCGTCATTCTTACCCTTTGAGTATTAAACCAACAGGAGACGTCACACGCACTAGTTTCTTAGCAAAAAAGTCTGCCAATTTCTGCGGGGGGGACGAGGAAACAAACACAAATAATGTTAAAACTAACGCATTTTTGGACAAAACAATTAAACACTGGCTTGAACTAGATGCACACAAATACATTCACCAATCCAAGCACTCCGTGAACTCAAAGAAACTATTTGTATTTATCAGGTATGCGTGTTGACCGACACGTTTTTTTGGCAGAGGGGAACGCCTGTCAGTGGCGTCTCCGGTTGGTTTAATACTCAAAGATCCCAAAGGTGGTCCCATGATAAGAAAACTAGGATCTGATGATAGCATCGTAGAGAAATCAAGGTAAACCTTCGAAAGTCGTAGTGGCAACTAGTGCTTTGTACTCTTTTTAGTTTCCTGATCGAATTGTTTTTTTTTTGTTTAAAATTATTACATAAACTCATCAGAAATCGAATTGGGGGCTAAGTCGCTCACTTCATTTGTTTGTGTTATTTGGGCTATACATTATTTGTGTTTGTTTCCTCGTCCCCCCCGCAGAAATTGGCAGACTTTTTGCAAAGGAACTAGTGCGCGTGACGTCTCCTGTTGATTTAATACTCAAAGTTTGGGATATCACCTTTCAAACAAAAAAAAAAGAATAATCAGAATCGGTTCATAAACGACGAAGTTACCCACGAACACAATATACGGTCGAATTGAGAAACCTCCTCTTTGGTTAAAGTCGGTTTAAAAAAGGTAATAGATGGTCAACCTTTGTAACAGAGGGCCCGCAGTAGGCTGCAAAAAATGTAACTAACGATGAAGGCAAACATCGTGAGCAAACCCGCAAGGACCAGAATGAGCCTTGTCTAACACCATCCCGTTTCTGAGATAGGCTCACCTCCTGTCATGTTAGGGTGAGGCCAAACGAGCGTAATTTCGGTTGCAGAATTTCGGTTGCAGAAATTCTGTTGCATTCAGTTTCATATAAAAGTCCTATTTGATTCACACGGCGACGCAAAATGAGTTGAAGTTTTATATGAAACGAATTTCTGCAACCGAAATTCTGCAACCGAAATTACGCTCGTTTGGCCTCACCCTTAGGGTTAAGATATCTACGCACGTGAGAAGTGGAAGTACCAGAAATACCTAGATAAAGCTTGAGCGCATATATTAATTTTAATAACACATAATCTAAACATTCCAGTACGTGAAACATGTGTGAATCTTATAGATGTAACTGTTATTGATACTATACTACCATTATGCAACATAGTTACGTAACAACATACCTTTTATTCATTAATCAGTGTCGATAACACGACACAAAGAACTCCAGCTATAGGCAGAATACCGCAGCGTAATAAGTATTTTTTTTTATCAACGGGACCTACCACCATTGTATTCTAATTATGCTAATTCAATTCTTCTGTTCCTTCTAGACTTAGCGCAATGGATGTATATTTATTATTCCATAAATTTAACACGCTCAGCTCTCAGTGTATCGTTTGCCACTGTAGAAACATTTTTGTATCATTTTTTGATATGCTGGCTGGGACTACATTAGCAGGCGAAGATTCGTGTTGTAAAATAATTGTTTAGCGTTATATTGGGCTCGATTCTGCAAACCAGCTAAAATTTCTAATTTTAGGTGAGCCTATCGTTCTCCAAAGAAGACGGAAGAAAAAGGACAGAAACAAAACCATAGATTATAGAGTAATGTCAAACATGTAAAAACCAACTAATTTGATGTCTTATCACTTTTATCCATGACCTTGTTACATCCTTGCCAAAATTGCTAAAAACGCGTATTTGAATAAGATGTGAATGCGTTCATAAGGTTCAATTTTGATATTTTGACATTTGTGACAGTGTAAATAAATATGTTATTTCTGTCCCTTTCCTTTCCAAAGCGGTGGAAAAGAATAGATCTAACTTAAAATTAGGAATTTTAGCTGTTCTGCAGAATCGAGTCCATTATTGCTTATTACCATAAATTGACACTAATAGTCGGTCGATCAGTGTTCGTCAAACCCATGTTTCTTAGATAAATATAATAAATAAATATAGTTTTATTCATGATTTTGCTCATATTTGTCTAGTTTCGTTGCAAAATAAACATAAATTTTCATTAAACTGGCAAAAATTGTGAAAAGACCGGTAACATGACAATTGACATTATTTTGACGTTTCTCGGACTAATTCACAATAACATGGACATTGGGTTTAAAGAGTTGGAAATAGTATTACTTATTTCAATAAGATTCCATGGATCATCATGGAAGTAAAATTACTTTTGTGCAAGTTAAATAGATGGAAATTATTTTTTAAAATATTTTACTGAGGAAACCCGCAGGTCCCAGAATTAACCTCTCAGACCACGAATCACAGACACAATAGATTTTTAACTGTGTCTCGTTCCAATTGGAAGGTACTACTTCTAAAAATTTGAGTAATTCTGCTAACTATAGAATTTATCTGTATAAGGCGTGAGTGTATTAAAAAACCTCCACACATAAATAAACACTAATGGTTATAACCGCGAACCAACTACTGGCCTAACAACGTAATTAAGGGTCTGTATACACAATAATTGTTAGCGTAAATCTTGGGAAAGAGTGCAAAACGTGTGTTTAAAGGAATTTCTCCGGAAGTTTGGTGTCATGGCGGCCGTAGCGTCCGAGGCGCGCAGGCGCAGTGTGCGGCCACGAAACATATTTGTCAGCTGGTAGCAGAGCGAGTAGCAGGTGTAATTTTCTCAATAATTGTTACAACTATATAAAGTTTTCAGTTTTAACTATAGTCCAGGCAATGAAGCGGATTTTTGTATGAAGACCCCAACATTAATTCCTCAGTCGATGAAACTTTGCAGGATTGTAGTATAGTATGAGACAATACTTGCATAAAAAAATCCAAAAAAAAAACCTAACCGAAGTTAGGTATTTTTACTGAAATAGTTATTTATTTGATATCTTTGTTGGGAAAAATGCTCAGTCAAAATTTTCTTCGCCAGCAATATTCATGTGTGTTAAGAAAGCCATATGCGAAATATCCAAAAAAATCTCCTGGTAGAAACAACAAAAATCAGACGTATATGTACCTTGCACGGGAAAATTGCTCAGTCCATTTTCTTAACTGGAATGTCATTTAATAGTCGCTGTGAACTTACAATAGGAAAATCCAAAATAAAAACCGTCTCGCTACATTATTTTCAGAAAATATCAAATTTTCAACTAAAAAAAATAATTTTTTTTAGTATAAAAACCTAACTTCGGTTAGGTTTTTTTTTGGATTTTTTTATGCAAGTATTGTCTCATACTATACTACAATCCTGCAAAGTTTCATCGACTGAGGAATTAATGTTGGGGTCCACTACCTTTATTGCCTAGACTACTAGCTATTGGGCTCGATTCTGCATTACAGCGACTAAACTTATTTTAGTTAAGTCCTGTCATTTTCTTTCTCCTAGAAAAGAAGAGAGAGATATTTAGTCCTGTCAAATTAAAATTAGTCATATCAACTAAGGTGTGTTTAGCAATTTTAACGATGTAAAAACGTCATGGATAAAAGAGACAGATAAGAACGTTCATAAGGTTCAAAGTAGTTGTTTTTTACATGTTTGACATTACTCTGCAATCTATGGTTTGTTTTTGTCCTTTTTCTTCCGTATTCTATGGAGAAGGATAGACTAACTTAAAATTAGGAATTTAAGCTGGTCTGCAGAATCGAGTCCATTACCCGTTGTTGTTGACAGAAACGTGAGCGGTAAAAGCTAGTCTTATTATAGGATGGTTGATAGGGGTGAATTGAAGGCAAATACATACTGTACCGACACAAGATTAAAAAGAGCTGCCTGTGAGTTTGTTGCTGGTTCTTTGAGGTACTGCATTTAGAATAAGCATCTCGTCGGTGGAGATAGGCTGCAGCTGTTTACATTTAGCCAATCTTCATGGACGAGTCCAGAGTGCCCTTTTAACCGACTTCAAAAAGGAGGAGGTTATCAATTCGTCGGTTTTTTTTATGGTTGTTACTCAGAACTTTTGATTGGATGAACCGATTTGGATGATTCTTTTTTTATTTGAAAGCTGGTGCTTCCAGATTGCTCCCATTTTAATTTCGTCCAATTCTAACAACGGCATCCATGAGAAAACCATATAAGTTAAATATTGAAGTCTTTTTTTTTTACTCTTTAGAGTGGCCATGTAATGTTTTGGCGCACAGGCTGTAGTAAAGCCACCTCGGCGAGTTCCTCATGCAATAAGGGAGCGTTTGGCTTGTAAATTAAAGAGTCTACAAGAACAGCGAATTATTGAGAAAGTTGAACATCCGTTTGTAAGTAATCTTGTAATAATTGAGAAAAGCGATGGTAATTTAAGAATCTGCCTTGACCCACAGGAATTAAATAAGGTATTAATAAGGGAGTATCATCTCATACCAACATTGGAGGAAATGCTTACAAAGTTAAGTAACAAATCTGTATTTTCGGTACTTGATCTGTCAGATGGATTTTATAACATTAGATTAACAGATAACTCAACAGATCTGTGTACTTATAGTAGTCCTTTTGGTTGTTATAAATTTTTAAGATTACTTTTCGGTTTGTCAGTAGCTCCTGAAATTTTTCAAAAATATAGCGAACAAACTTTTGGTGACATTCCTGCGGTGTAGTCATATACTGTGATGATCTGTTAATGTGCTGATAATGAAGACGAACATGATAAAATATTAGAACGCGTTTTTGAAAGAGCTAGAGTAAGCAATGTTAAATTTAATAAAAGAAAATTTCAATGTAAACTAAACGAGGTTAAATATTTCGGTCATGTATTTTCAAAAGAGGGAATGAAAATTGATCCAGAAAGAGTAAAAGCATTATTAAATATTAAAAGCCCTTCTAATAAAACTGAACTGCAATATTTTTTGGGCATGGTAAATTATTTAAGAAATTTTATTAGTAATCTGGCAGATTTGGTGGCACCTTTACAAGCATTAATGAAGAAAAATGTAGGTTGGCTTTGGACAGAAATACATGAAAATGTTTTTTGTGATATAAAAAAATGCATAAGTTCGGCACCTGTATTGAAAAATTTTAATGTTTCCCTACCTGTAACAATACAATGCGACTCTAGTAAAGACGGCTTAGGTTGCTGCTTAATGCAGCAGGGCAAGCCTGTATGTTATGCATCAAGAAGTCTTACCAGTGCAGAAAAAATTTTTTCACAGATTGAGAAAGAATTGTTAAGTGTAGTTTGGTCCACGAAAAAATTTCATTATTATATTTATGGAAAAAAATGTACTGTCCTTAATGATCATAAACCGTTGGAAACTTTATTAAAGAAAGGCATACATGAAATCCCTTCTACTAGACTACAAAGACTTAAACTAAAATTATTAAAATATGATATTGATTTTAAATATTTAAAAGGCCGCTTGATGCATATTGCAGATTTGTTGTCGCGTAGTTATTAAAATAAAGTGGATGAATTTCAAGCAACAGCTCAAAATTTTTATTACGGCCGCTGGATTAACAAACGTGAATGAAGCAAGAAAGTCGGCAATTTTGTTGAATTGTATCGGACAAGAAGGGCTCGAACTGTATTACAACTTGATAAAAGACTCTGAAGATACTCCAAAATTCGATGATCTGCTCAAATTGTTTGACCAATACTTTGAACCGAAGCAGAATGAACTCATTAACACATTTAAATTCAATAGCAGAAAACAAGAAGATGGCGAGACTTTTGACAACTTCTACAATTATTAGACTATTGACGTTTCTAAATGTATTTTTTTGTACCTACAGAAAATAAATTATTATTTAATTTTGAATTTTGACCGTAAGTAATGGGAGAAGGCCAAGAAAATAATGAGGAGTAATATTACCTGGTTTTTATGTTACTTAGATTTTGGAGAGTACCTTTTGATACACGTATTATTTCATGGAAATTTGCGACACTTATTTAGTGGCCACGACATGTATATTCTTTTGACTTGTTTGCCCTTGCTCATGGCAATGCACTTCGCGTTTCGATAATGAAATGATGTTTTGCTTTTAAACAAAGGTTTTGCACATGACTTGCCAACAGGCTTTTTTGTAGTGCGAAATCGTCGTTCAAGTAAATTTTTATTTCTTATTATTACTATGTATCGATCTATAATAATTTTATAAAAAGGAAAGATTTGCATTTTTGTATGTTTGTTACGAGTAAACTAAAAAACAACTCGGCTGATTTTTAAAATAATTTCACCAATGGAAAGCTAGAAGATCCCTGAGTAACAAAGGCTATATTTTATTCCCTAACTAAGTATCTAAGTATCTTATCTATAAAAAAGAAGAAATTTTCTCACTGACTGACTGATCGATCATCGGACAGTCAAAACTGCGGGTCTAGAATCATGACATTTTACACAAAGGTTCCTAAAATGACGTGAGTGAGCACTAAGAAAGGATTTCTGGAAATCGCCACGGAAATGAGAATGAACAGGAATACTCGAGCTGGGCCTACTAGGTTATTGAGAATGTAGATGTTATTAATCTACAGAACTAATATTACAAAGATAAAAGATTTGTATTTCTGTAAGGAATAAACTCCAAAACTACTCTACCCATCTTTGAAATTCTTTCACCAATGGAAAGCTACATTATCAGCGAGTAACATAGGCTATATTTTAGCACCATATTCTTAAAACTGAAACTAGGGGTGAACACAAGAACAGCTAGTGTAATATAATTTACTTTACACATTTATTTAGGCAGGCGTTGCCATAATCATAGAAACTTAATTATATATTGTAATCATTATAACTATGGCTGTTTTGTATTTAAACAATAGGAAATAAAGATAATACCTATGAACTTCCACCAGTTTCCCTTTATGTTGAATTATATAGAAATGTTTAAAATTGTTAATAATCTTTATTAATTCATCAATAGTCCTAATAATATTGGTCTGCAGACTGTAACCTTTTCAAGGCTTGACCGCTGAACCGATATTGATGAAATTTTGGCCGATTGCATCTGGAGTAATGTTGACAAGGTCACTGAAAAATGAAAATTTGGTCGTCAACGCGTTTCAAGGAGTGGTTATTCACTACGTACCACGCAAAATCGAGTGAGCAATTTTATGTTTGTGTGCTAAATGATAAAATACCTTTGCAGGGCGTTTCAATTGGCAAAACAAATAAACGGGCAAATATTTTTCGTATCAATAAAACATGGCCGCTTATACACACAAAACTTCGTGCATCACGTTTTTGCTTCATGCTAATGATAATTTGCAAATCAAACATTTTTACTAGCATCAAAAGCTTTGTCCTGATCTTTTGATTTGTATGTGCGTGATAATTCCAATTGTTTGTTTGGAAAAATAGTTTGTTATTTGCGTCTTCGTTTTTTTTAATCTAGCACAGAATCAAACAGATTTGTTAACGCAGTTTGGCCACCAAGTTACTTGACGCTGAATTGATTGCAGGATCATGTAAATCACGTTACGATCACCTTTCTCCTTGGCGGTGCGCTTGAAGATCTTGAAAAGCGCTTTGATTATAATACGTTCCTATAAGGTTGTTATGTTCAAGAACTGCGAGTTGAAATCAAACGGTAGGTCCGATCCGGCAATGGTGTTACCACAGGTTACATTTAGGGCTCCTTAAAAATATATCACTGGTAATAAATGCGTTGTCCGATGTTCTTTGTTATGTTAACGAAACTTTTTGTCTTTTTTCAGGTAAAGACCTTTTTGACATTATGCAGGATCCCATGCATGTAAGTATACATATTCCTATAAATATTAATTCATTTTTGTGTTAGGGAGTCGAAAATTTAATATAAACAATAGATATTCGTAAAAAACTGGTTTCGTTTCTTTTAGAAATAGGGTAGTGTCCTACCTAATCAAATCAGTTACTTTTCATGATCTGTCAAAACGAAATTTTATTATGGAAAATATACTGAAATAGCAAGGCGTGGCGTCATAGTTTCTAGTACTCAATCGCATCACTTTTTTTGATTGTTTTATTATTTTTAAATTTGCTATAATTGTAAATTGAAAATCAAAATACATATTTTGAGGTGTTTTGGAATAATTTTTTTAATGAATGACTACTCGCAATTTAATTGTGCCGATTTTGTGTAGGTACTTCAGGCAGGCAGCGTCACTAGGTACCAATTGAGCCAACAGGCCTGTCAAATCCTGTCATCCTGTCGGGTTTTAAGCGGTAGGAGATAGGATCAACCTCATACTTTGAGTATTAAACCAACAGGAGACGTCACGCGCACTAGTTTCTTTACAAAAAAGTCTGCCAATTTCTGCGGGGGGGACGAGGAAGCAATCACAAATAATGTTAAAACAAACGCATTTTTTGATAAAACAATTAAACACTAGCTTGAACTAGGTGCACACAAATACATTCACCAATACAAGCACTCCGTGAACTCAAACAAACTAGTTGTATTTAACCGGTGTGCTCAAAGACCGACACCGTTTTTTGGCAGAGGGGAACGCCTGTTAGTGGCGTCTCCGGTTGGTTTAATACTCAAAGACCTCATAGCTCCCCCAGACCGGTTAGGTATCCAATTAAGGAGTTCTCGACGTAGTATTGCTCGTAATCTTTACTAATACTTACGATAAAGAGGAAATATTCGTATGTTTGTATGTTTGTTACGAATAAACTCAAAAACTACCGGACCGATTTAAAAAATTCTTTCACCAATGGAAAGCTAGGAAATCCCTGAGTAACGTAGGCTATATTTTATTCCCTTATTCCCAGGAGAACCGCGCAGAACCGCTAATAAAGTATATATAGTGTAAAGTATATCACAGAAAACCAGCGTAAAGCAATGCTTGCATTGCGTTTCGTTAAGTGAGTGAAGTAACCGGAGGCCCCAATCTCCCCCCCTCCTCCCCTCCCCTCCCCCTCCCACTATTCCCACCTCCTAAGGCCGGCAACGCAGTTGTGACTCTTGAGTTCCAGGTGTCCATGGGTGACGGTAGCCACTTACCATCAGGTGACCCGTCTGCTCGTTTGCCCCCTTTTTCTTATAATATATATATATTTACTGAAGCCATTTTTCTTTATCGATACTAAATAATCTCGTGTATTCGCATCTTAATATTATACCAGGTGAAATGAAGGTCGAACTTTATTTTTAGTCGCGAATAAGGATCAGAAATTTGGATCCTTATCAGGTTACTCTGTTTTTGGGTAAGTGGACCGGTGGGTCAAGATTTTTTTCTTTTTTACTTCAAAAAAGGGAGGAGGTTCTCAATTCGGTTGTATTTTTATATCTAAATCTACACTTATATTATAAAAAGAGGATAGAAATTTATTTCTGCATTCTTGTATTTTTGTTTGGAACGATTAAGCTCGATAACTACTGGACCGATTTCAAAAATTCTTTCACCATTAGAAAACTATAATACTCCAGAGTAACATAGGCTATATTTTATTCCGTTGTAAAACATAGTCGCTTCCCGCCGTCTATATGCTGAGATCTTTTGAAACAAGCAGCGGATTTTGATGCATTTTTCACTAATAGAAAGAATGATAAACGGGAAAGGTTTTTGTATATCATATAAACCGGAGCAAAGCGAGGGCGTGTCGCTAGTTTATACATAAAATAATTGTCTTCTTGATGCATCTCAATGATTATTTTTTGACAATTTCCTTTCAAAATTAGTTCTCGAATTAATTAAGTAAAATCTAGCATTGGCAATAATAATTTTCGCCTTTGTTCTTGGGGGTAAGTTGACCAGTATAATATACATATTATATAAAATAATAGTTACCTACCGCACTGATATTCAAACAATATTTGCATTGCTAACACATTCGTCAATCATGACGCTCGAATTTGCGTCGCAGTCTGTCATATATACCTTATTAGACTCAATATTTAGATCATATATTCTAACGAATATTTATAACAAAGTTATGTGTACTGAAGTTATTTGCGATAACGTTTAATTTGGTGTCAATATAAGTAGAGGTACGTGTCCATTTCATTTGCAGCTTAAACTAATGTTAACCAACTTATGGTTTTTCACCTCTTAAGAGTGTTTGTATGCAATTTTGTTATTTATTTATTTTTCCGAAAACTAACATCTAAAATAATATAGAAAAAAAACGTGAGTAACAAAGGAAAATTACAAATTTTCGAATTTAAAAAACAATTGAGTTTACAAAAGGTGTGTATACTTTTTTTCTTCTCGACGGAGGCGGAAAGCAGCAACTTTGTCTAGCGCAGCGGGCTGAAATTTGCCGCTTTCCGCCCGGAGAGATTAAAAAGCATCTACTAACCCCCAAAAGTAATAAAGTAAGAGTGCATATAGCATTATTGTTTATTTTTTTATATATTTTTAATAAAATTGTCTCTATTTCTATCCTGTGCTTACTCATCGTTAAAGATAAACTTAAATAAAAAAAGGGCCCTCTTTATGAAAATAAGTCATTTAAGTAGTGTCGGTACGTTTCCAATGGTTATTATCCAAAGAGTCTTTGAATCTGTGTTTAATAATGTGCTGGTAAATGTACCTACTACTAATGCAATCAGAAATTATAATCCAATTTGCTATCAATCTTTGGTTGGTAACGGAAATTAACTACCATTTTTTTTAAATCAATGCTTCTGCATAACGATGTTATTGACACGTTCAGGGCAATGTTTAATAGGTTTCGTCATTATAAAATCTCATTAGTATTTTTCCCTGATGCACACACCTAATACATTTAGAAGGAAAGTAAAACACACAAGAAACGCCAATAGTCTAATAACCAGAGATCGGCATTAGGTAGTGTGATTTAGTACCATAGTAGGTAAAGTTGTTTCGAGGATGTAATATGGAGTTGTTAAAACCACTACTTTATTTGGGACTAAATTTCCCGGGAAATTTCCGGGACTAGATTTTTCTACAGTATCATATTTACTTACTAAAACTTCTTTTGTTCTTAGGCGATTTTCTCTACAGTGGCTGGTTATGGAGATAATCAACAAAATCTTAAAAACAAAATTTGTAATAGTAGTACGGCTAATTAGCTAGAAAAAAATTTGAGTTTCGGTCCCATCCGACACAAAGCACACAATATATGAAATTTGGCATTTCATATGTGTGCTTCGATTTAAAATTAGGAACATGGTGGTTTTAACAACTCCATATTATATCCTCTACCTACTTTGGTACCTAATCACACTACCTAATGCCGATCTCTGCTAATAACAAGACACTCTTAAACCCTTCGGGTGCCTGGTGGGTCTGACAGACCCGTCGCTTAATAAATCGACGATATTTTTTTTTAACTTGTCGATGGAGCCTATAAAAGCAGCCTATCTTCACCGACGAGTTGCTAGTTTCAAATGCATACCCATAACCAGCAACAAACTCAAGGGCAGCTTTTTAACAATATCATAATTATTAGTAAGATCATAATTATGATTTTCCTTTTCCCTTTTGAGTTTCTTGCTGGTTCTTCTCGGGGTAGGTACTGCATTTGGAACCAGCAACTCGTCGGTGGAGATGAGCTGCTGTTTACGTTTAGCCAAACTTCATGGACGAGTTTAGAGTGACTATTGACCTTTCTAAGTTTACTTTTTGTACCTACAGAAAATAAATTATTTTTGTCTTTTTTTTTTACTTTTATTAGCCTGACATACCGTCGAGTCAGTTAATACCATGCTTGTAGATCTATCCAATGTAGGTTCTGCAATCTGCACCAACGGGACCCTTTCTGTATCTTTTGAACCGTACCTAATAGGTACCTAGACACTTGAAATTGTGAATAAAAATAAATACAAGAAAAGTTGTACGGTGTGTGTTTTTATTATACAGTAGTATAGAACCCTCCGTGTGCGTGTTCGAAACTCACGAGAGGTAGACTTCCGTGGGTCGCATGCGACTGACGCGCGCGGCTGATGCGACAATAGTCAACGTATGAAAATGTATGGCGCCCACGGAAGTCCTCATAATAATAATAATAATAATAATTTCACGAGATACATTGGACCCCTAAACGTGATAGGTGGTGAGCCCATCGCCGGACCGGGTCTATTTACACATGTCTCAGAATTAATTCTGAGACCTGCGGGTTTCCTCACGATGTTTTCCTTCACCGTCGAGCCAGTGATAAATATGTACGTAAGTTTTTGAAAAACTCATTGGTACATGCCAGGATTCGAACCCGGCCTCACTGATTTTCGCCCGGCTCTTTAACCGTAAGGGCTATCACTGCTCTAAGAAGTCCTCCTTTAGAGTTTAGACTTAATCTATTTTTATGTATAAAAATATCTTAATATAAATGTCGTATCTTAATATAAATGTCGTAGTGTTATTGTAAAAGCCGGGACAATCTAACTTACAATAAAATTTCACGAAACAGATGCTTAGCATGATCGTTGATTGGTACTTAACGCCACGTGTAAAATTTTCGCGGTACAAAAACATAAATAAACAAAAATAATTAAGTAGTCTCGCAAGAGAACTTCCTTACAATACAAGTCGTGGGAAAATAATAAAATTATCATAATTACATGTTCGAGACGTGGATGGTGACGTCACGCGAATGGTCTGAGGAATTCATTCTATTTAAACAGGATGCTGTCCGTTAAATGGTTCATCGTAGTGGAACGGAAGGCTTTGAGACATTGGTCCTTAAGTGTCTAGCGGAAACAGGCTATACAACATGTAACAGAATAAGCGCAATTCCTGAAATTAGTTTGTTCAGTATCGACTACTTAACCGATTTCAGCTATTTTTAATATGTGTAAAATTTTTCAAAAAAATCATTTATCTTAGCTGAATTTAGTGCTTTCTATGGAAATCATGCTATTATTAATCGATATTTAAGAAAATTGGTTAGACACAACTAAAGTTCGATTGCATCATATTTTTTTTATATTAATATACTAATTGGGGTGTATGAGGAATTGCGCTTTTTCTGTTACGCGTTGTAGATATTACAGATTTACACACTGTGACACAACACTATTAATATTTCCTTTCGGCCGCATAATATGTAACTCTGTGTTTTGCAGCCAGTTACAAACGAAGAAAATTTCCTCTTTTTAACCGACTTCAAAAAGGAGGAGGTTATCAATTTGTCTGTATTTTTTTTTATGTTTCTTACGTCAGAACTTTCGAATGGGTGAACCGATTTGGATGATTCTTTTTTTATTTGAAAGCTGGTACTTCCAGATTGGTCCCATTTTATTTCGTCCAGTTCTGACAATTGCAATCATGAGAAAACCATATAAGTGAAGATTAAAGTCGGTTTTTTTATTCTTTAGAGTGGGGTTAGGTTATTTCATAACCAGTTACAAACTAGTAAATATTTAAATAGTTATAAGAAATTAAATAGTTAATAGAAATATGGATTAAAATTAAAAAAAAACATAGTGACGAAAATTTAGGACCCCTTTTTTGAAGTCGGTTAAGAATTCAATTGAATAAAAACCGATTATGATCAGTATAGTCTTTTCAATTATCTTCTAACACGATCTGTTAAAAGTAATGCTCAAGATCATGCAAAGTCGTGACAGTAGTTTCGCCATCAATATTTCCAACCTTATATACATTTTGCAATAGTGTAGAAATTTGCTTGTCACAACCATATAGAGAAAAAACATTTTAATAGGCCACATGTTCCATAACCTAACTGTAACAAATATTATAAGATAAGTATTTAAACAGTGGATAGGTATTTTTAAACGAAGATGACCACTTTGGGATTATTATTATTATTTTTAATGAAGGCATATTTGTACAAACTATATAAAAAAAGTTTTTTTGTGTTATTTTTATTGAAATCTAGGAAATAAACTGCGTAATAAGTTCTAGTGTTATAAAACAAGTTTACATATTTCCTAAGAATGGTTGTCAATTAAAGTAAGATACCTGTGATACGAAAATAAATGAGGTACTTAATAAAATATACGACTTGAATAAAATTAATAATATTTAATTCAATTTGTTGAAACATCTTTTTTCTCATGATAATCTGAGATGCAAATACTAAAGGATCGCCGATCGGCCAGACCAAACAGACTAGTCGAAAGCGGACGGAGGTCTTTTAGAAACGTCTAGAACAATTTAAAGCTTCGCTAATGCCTGCTTCCCTGAATATACATAACATTCCCTTAAAAACATCTCCGTTACGAATTGAGGTCACCAATGTAGACGATCAGCAGGCTTACCACTTAACTCTCATTACGGGATAACTAATTAATAATTGACGCCACTTTGTTTAGCAATGAAACACAATAAAAAATTTAAAATTACTGTTTCATTTCAAATCGCAAAACGTCAAATTGTACTATAAATGGTATCCACATCCATTTGACGCTTTTGGATATTATGCAGAACCTGTCTTAAAAAGTTTTCCTGCAGAGGTGGAATACTTCTCCAGCATGAAGAAGCTAGATCTTCCGACAGATGAGGAGGTCGTAAGGGACTACAGTCCAACGGTTGATGACGCAGTTGTACTTATACAGCTTATTGTGAGAACTGTGATAGCGCGGTTTAGAATTACGCTGTTATAGTGGCGACACGTGCTTGCCATCTATGGTGCTTGTTATTCTATATCGCAAGAATAGATTTCGCTTCTTTTAGTTACCACAAAAAAAAAACACAAATTGATAGCGAGCATGTGACTTCCAACATTTATCACTGTTCTTCGGCTACTACAGTGATACAGTCTAATTAACATAACATGTCGCAAAACTATAATAAAAGAAAAGGATGGTCAGTAAATTTTTTTTTAGCAAACGATTTTTTTATGCAAATGATTTTATTTTAGATACGAGAACTCGTTTATTAAACAAACAACTTCCATGCACGTGTTTCAAGTCACGTTACCTAATGATAAAAATAAAGTACCTAAGTATAAAATAGTAATGTACTCGTAACAAGAAAATCTTTGTGATAATTTAATTGCTCAATGCTAGCTATCCGTGTCTTGAGTTTAAACAGTTTTTCCCCCTATTTTTTTATATGACGATGTAGCCAACCAACTCAACCGAAGGTTAATTTTGCTTTTTTTCTCTTCATAAATGGTAGTGGGTCGCTCTTTCCAAATTGGCACAAAGTGGCACTGCCATCAGTAACAAAGTTAGTAGCAGTCCTCAAATGCAAACGCAGACAGTCACATTTATCTATGGGCAATTAAAAATAGTCTTGCAATGATAAAATAATCATAGGCGCGCTACAAAGTCTTATTACCTACTCATCTAATTTACATTAATCTAGAGTTGCGATCCAGTGCTGCAATGGACCAACGACAACATTTTATTGACTGAACTAAATGGAAAAGTTTTTAAATTGGTCCAATAACAATCCAGTATACCATTGGATTCATGTATCATCATCAGCCTATCGCAGTCCACTCGATGACTCGTCTGCGATGAAAGCAAAAGGCATGACTATTCAATTTTTTATCAGCCTTGTTGTAATTTCATGTCAAATAAAGAGTAAAAAACCGGATTCAACTTATATGGGTTTCTGATGGATGCCGTTGTCAGAACTGGACCAAGTTAAAATGGCACCACACGGGATGCACCAGCTTTTAAATAAAAAAATAGTCATGAAAATCCGTTCACCCATCGAAAGTTCTGAGGTAACAAACTTAAATAAAAAGATATGGAAGAATTGATAACCTCGGGGTCCTTTTTGAAAAATCATATTTGTTAGCTAGGGTTCGAATCCTGTTAAGTTTTTACAAACTTGAGTAGATTCTTCAAAGTCATGATTAGAGATCACAGAAATCACAGTAGACGTTTTTATTACATCTTTATGCAAATCTAATGTAGGATGTCTCTCATATTTTTGATAGCCATGAGAATCTTACACACGTGTATCTTCCATTATAATAAAAAAAACTTCATTAAAATATAGCCGGGCGTCCTTATTCGGAAGCGGTAGGCCATAGTCAATCGGCTTGCAACGCGTGCAACGTGACGCGCATCGATATCCAAAACAATTACGCTTCTCAATAGATGAGTTTATGACTCAGTTTCATCAAAACTAGCCTGGATTTTACGTCCAACCGTATTTATAATGAAATGAGTTTTGGCAACAACTTTGTCCTCGTTCCTTGATAAAAAAATAACCTTTATCACTTCCCGATCTTCTAACTATCAGAGCAAAAAATTACGAAGACGCAACTCGCAGCAGCAGCTGAAAGAAGGACAAAATAATAAAAAAAGTTAAACAGAAAACTAAAAAAAGTAAGAAGCACTAGTCACCACTACGATTTTCGAAGGTTCCTCTCGATTTCTCTTTGATGCCACCATTAGATCCTAGTTTCCTTATCATTTTACCACCGTTGGGATATCACATTTTCAACAAAAAAAGGACCATTGAGAAACCTCCTTTTTTGAAGTCGGTTTAAAAACACAATTTAACATTTACAATATTTTATTTATTGAACCAAAATTACATTCAGGTGGCGTTCATTGACGTTGTTTTAATGCACTCTGAGTGCTTGGCAAGCGCAGCGCAGTGTAAGACATCCACACAATTACGAAAACAGTGAGGAATACAATGCTCAACAGTGTGCACTGTGGCCCTTTTGACAGTCTTGTACTGGATCAAGTTAAGAAATTTTGTGTGAAAACGTATCTTTTTAACTTAATGTATATACTATAAATAGAGCAGATGTTAAATTCTTAAGCCTGCATAATAATATGAAAAAGTCAATGTACCATACAGTTTTACCACCAGCGGCTAGACTTCGTAGCTCACTAACACGCATCTATTGATTCTCGATCGATGCGCGCTGGACACCGGCCAGATTTTCCGCGACAGAGCCTCAGGCGACCTGTAAACTCGATCGAAACGAAAATGTAATTATCATCGTAAACAATAGACGCGACATCGGCATTCGCGCGAGGAACACCGCGCTGGCCGCACGCGCGTGCAAACAGGTACAACGTCCGCAGAGATCGTATACGTTTTGTGCCTTATCGTGTCTTAACTTTTTTATTTAACACCTCATTGTTCGAACGGGATGCACTTATCTTGATGCGGTAGGGCTGAGAGTGATAAACGTCGCCCTTATCGGTTGTGCTCTTGGGATCGCTGCACTTGACATTGGCGGCGATCTCGTTACAAGTTAACTTGACGTGAGTTCAAATAGGAGTTTCAGTGGCTGACAATGTTGAGTACCCAGTGGCAGTGCTTCAAGCGATTAGTTTCGCTCGCTCATGAATATTAATACTTTTGTGGACTTGTCCGGAAAACTAGTAGGTATCTGCATTTATTGTTCTGAAATCATTGTTATGGAGATCTGTGATATGAGCCTCGGTACGCGTTGGCACAATGAGAGGGGATTAGCGGAAATAGCGATTCAATTGCCCTGTCATCGTGGATGTTAATTTCTAAGCAGCTCAGTCTGGTGTACTAATGGTTGACGTTAACGTAGCTAGCTGTCATTTCGTTGTTATTGATCATTCGAATATTACTTTTTGTTTTTATTAACAATAAAAACAGTAAGCTCTGGCTATTTTTTCTGTAAACTCAAGGATAGTGTCACAGTGAGCGCAATTTTCCGGAGTCACGTGCTTGCAGCCGGTCGAGTCTGCGCTCGCGCCGCATAAACACAATCACTACATTAAAACTATTATCTACACAATCTTAAACTAATGTGCGATGAACAATTGAACAGTGACAGTTAAGTGTCGTGATAAGATGTAAACAACAATTTATTGTTAGAAAATATTTTATTAAATAACAATGATAAAATATCGCTTCGATTTTTACACTATTTTAGAATGGTTCATTAATCTTTGTTGTTTATTATACAGTAGCTATTCCCGTTCCCATGGGAAAATAGCTAATATTACTCCCAAAACAGTAAGCTTTCCATCGGTTAAAAGATTCTGAAATCGGCTTAGATACAAGCAAAAGAGGAAGATACGGTACCGGCGCCTCGCGCGTGGATCCTTTAAATTAGGTGCAAGTAGCGTAATTCGTTGTAGTCAACTCGTTCGCGCTTGTGCC
This sequence comes from Ethmia dodecea, assembly GCA_963855545.1. Lineage (NCBI taxonomy): Eukaryota > Metazoa > Arthropoda > Insecta > Lepidoptera > Depressariidae > Ethmia > Ethmia dodecea. The sequence goes on from OY979444.1 coordinate 2,502,869, forward strand.
CGAGTACGTCTTTCTATCTCTTTTTTTATTTGCGCGTGTAGTTGTATGTAGTCCAAATGTCAACGATGATTTCTATGACTATACCGTATCTTCCTCTTTTGCTTTTATCTAAGGAAATCGGTGCAGAAGTTTCGGAGCCTGTTTATTATAAACAAACTTAAATAAGCGATAAGACCGCCCATTGTACTTAATACATAGTACATTGTACCCATTGAATATTTTAATTGGTGTAAAAAAAAGAAGTTTTACTTACTAAAATACAAAAAAAAATCTTTCCTATTTTTATTAGATTAGATTTTAAAAAACTAGAGTGTAAATTTTTTAATCAATCCTAATTAGTTTTCAATGCAATAAAACAGCAAATCCTCAAACCAGTTTCTGCAAAAAACGTTCAATGGAAAAGAAAAATGCTTACCATCGTATAATTTAATAATTACCTGGTGTTAGTCACAGTGTTATAGACAACACTTTTTACTACAGTTGTGAATCACATAACCATTAAAACATTTTATTGTACTTGGACATGTGACGAAAATCACGAGGCAACTCATCATAGATAAGCGAAGTTGACTTAGAATGTTTTTAGTAATAATTAATTAATTAAGATAGACTGACGACTCACTAGTCTTCGCAACGCAACGCTCTCGAATCACTATTCGAGAGCGTTGCGGCCTGAAAGATGATATAGTGACTAGGATTGAAGAAGGATTGATGAGGTGGTTTAGTCGTTTGAGCGCATGAATGAAATACGTATAACGAGACAAATATTCTAGGGTATTGTAAATCAACGAGTCGGTAGAGGACGACCTAGACCTTATGTATGACGATCGTCGATATATTGAAGAAAATCCCGATAAATAGTACCCAAAAACAGACGCATGCATGAGACGTTTGATGGATGTGGAGGAAGCACGAGAGATCTGCCAGGTCCCTAGCAAGTGGCAGTCTATTGTCTTTGCCTACCCCAATAGGAAATAGGAGATTATGTATGTATAAATTAATTGTGGGAATTCATACATGGTTATTTAGTCCCAGAATGCAGAGCCTGTACTGTGGGTACTCCATCGCTGATAAACTACTTAAATAAATACCCAGACGACACCAAGCCCACAGACAGTGTCCTTAAGAAGTTTTGTTCTGATTTAAACCAGTCCGAATATCGTGTAGTTCTTGCTAGCTAGCTGAATGCAGGAATTCTAACCTCCACGGTTCCTGAAGACCAACCTGCGCATGACCACACTCAGAGGCATGGTAACCAGTTTTTTGAATCATACATTCGAGGCTACTTAACTTTTTTGTCGGAATGATTTCGCATGCCCGGGGGCTCGGCAGAGATATTAGTTTTCACGCCCTTTATAATACAACAGGAACAGAAAATGCAAATTCTGTTTTGGTAATTCAATGTAATAACTATTTACACGTAACGCATTCCGTAATAAATTAGGTACCTACATCTTGTAGGTATTTTAATTTGACAGTGTAACTACGTGCCAGTCGTCAAAAATCCTTCAATTTAATGCAATAAATAACATTTCTGCTCATATTGTGTGAATGATGATTGCGAGATAAGAAGTCATTAAAACTGTTTGTTGAATTCTACTTTTCCTTCAAAACGCTTTTTTATCTTTACTACGTAGATTTAAACGTCTAAGTGTTATTTACAATTCGCTGTAATTTGGAATGGAATATTCACAATCTTAATTAATCTTTAGGTATTTTTTTAAAACCTGCCTCAGAATGAGGGTAATGATTTATACTTAGAAGTATAGTTTGAGACAGTTTCTAGAGTAAGGTATAAGCACTGCCACTGAGAGTAACAAATAGAAAAATTAAACTTAAAAAATCAAGCTGTCATGTATCAGCTGTCAGAGACAATAGATTATTCTAACGTGTCTGCATTCCGTTACTTCAAAGGATATAATAAAGGTGTAGTGTAACCAAGGCATAGGAAAAATGAATACTAAAAATTTTGTAAGGAACTTGTAGTTCAAAAAACTGGTAACACTACATTTTCATATACGCCAGGAATAGACGGTTTTTTTTTGCTGAAATGATTGATTTATCATTTTTGCAAAACATATTATCTTATCTTGCAAACATGCGTTTCTATTGATAGATCGATGCGAAGATTTATTAGAATCTTAACGAAATCAACGAACCAACAATCAGAAAAACTAAACGGAAGCGGAAAACTCTAATGTCACAGTTCATTATTCTCAACAAATAATGTTTTAGTCTAGTGCTGGTACTAAAAAGTAACTAACCATCGACGAACAAGTGTTATTGAAAGTGACATAGTGAAGTGAACACAAGTTTAACCCTTCAAATTTGTTGGATTGGCCTATGTTCGGGACTGTACAGGACGTGATGGTTCGTCAACCCTTTTGAAGGGTTCTGTACTCGCCCCTAGAGCGGAGGAAAACTGGCGGTCGACACGTATGAAGTGTCAGTTATCGTCGAGCTGACAACAGATGTCATCCCGATCGAAGACGGTAAGTTATCATCATATTATTGGTATCTTTACTTGGTACTTAGTAAATTAGTACTTATTACACATCTAGGGAAGTAATCATGTGATCTGAGGCTTTCTTATTTTCTTTTCGACGGAGGTGGGAAGCGGCAACTTCGTTTAAAATCTTTTCTGCTTTATTTCACTGTCTAAGTCCCGTTCCGGAGTGGAAATTATAGCCGATGTTACTCCTAGAAAAGTAAGCTTTCCATTGGTAAATAATATTTTTTTAAATGGTCCAGAAATTTCGGAGCCTTTTTAATACAAACAAACAAAAAATCAAATCTTTGTTCTTTATAATATTAGAGTTAGAGAAAGTTGTATTCCGCGTCTGTCTGCCTGCCTGTATATCTGCTAAGTCCTCCTGAACCACGCAATGGAATTTCAATAGCCTCATCATTGAAAATCCATTGCGTGGTCCATAACTATTATCATAATAATATCTAAAATCTACACAAGACATTAAAATTTAAAAACTAAGATTTGAATATTCCAAAAAGTAAGTCGTGAATAATGTGTTGTAGTATTTTTAGATTTCAAAACAACATTTTGATCATCTTAAATTAAAAACCACTATTTTAGTCAAACATGTTTTTCTTATTACCTGTAGCTGTTCCGCGCGGTTTCACGTAGTTCCCGTTCCCGTGGGAAACCGGGAATAAAATATAGCCTCTACGTTACTCAGGGATGTTGTAGCATTCTAATGGTGATAGAATTTGTGACAAACATACAAAATCACAAATCTAATTCCTCGAATACGAGAAATATATAAATAACTATAACAATTCTTATAAATACCCATCAAACATAGGTATTCATGCACACAAAAGTAGACCATTTTAAACTTGATTCTGATTAAAGTGTTAGGTTTTGTGATAGGTGGTGAGCCCATCGCCGGACTGGGTCTGTTTACACATGTCTCAGAATTAATTCTACGTCCTGCGGGTTTCCTGACGATATTTCCCTTAAGTATAAAAAAAAATATATATATAGTGCTCAGACTTAAGTCATTAAAATTTTTGCACATGCTTCTAGACCCGGCCAGGTTCGGCTGTGCATTGATTGATCTATAAGCCAGTCAGTCATTTCACTACATAGTATAAAACAAAGTCGCTTACCGCTGTCTGTTTGTCCCTATGTATGCTTAGATCTTTAAAACTACGCAACGGATTTTGATGCGTTCTTTTAATAGATACGAGTAATTCAAGGGGAAGGTTTTAGTATCAGCATTGCATTCGTGCATAATGTATATTGAAGGTATGGTACGACAAAGATCCATGTCCAGCGATCTCTTTTGTAGAAGGTACCAGTCGTAGAAATCAATTATTGAAAAGAAATTATCAATATTTCTTACGCCATAATCCGCCTTAATCCGGTAGTTGGCAGAGGTATTCCATTTCATTCCAGTAATTATATTACCATTTTTAGCACAGAACCTCGTGCAGATTGTACGAAAACTAGTTCTATAAAATATCCAAAAAACTGTTGCGGGCGCGATATTAGAGTTTGATAAAAAAGTATTTTGATTTTGAAAGCGAGTTTAACAGGTCTCAAAGTCATGGTAATAAAATTGTGGGCGTTATCCAAGAAACAGGTATGATAAAGAACCCAAAAAAATATTAATAGCCGTCCTGTCCAGCCGAAATATCGACTATATAGCATCTTGATCTGTATTATTAGATATCTGTAACAATAACTCATTATTGACATGTATAAGCTAGATTAGATAAGACAAATCATCCTTTATCCGTAAATAAGATTTAGTACTCCGCAGGTCTATTAGACCACTAGCCACTAGCCTAGTGGCACTTATATTACGATCGCTTCCGTGTTTCGGAAGGCACGTTAAATTGTTGGTCCCGGTTTTCGTTGTGTTTACGCACAATGGAAGTCGTTAAGCCATGTCAGATACCCTTGGGTGGCTTTAAAAATTCTGACTGTTAAGTGGCCACTAGCTTAACACCATCTCCCGATCCGCGGTGGGCTTGCGTCGCCCATACTTCCTCATGTGTGAGGAAAGACCGTTAGCTCAGCAGTCGGCTTTTACGGGTTGATGATGATGATGATGAGGTCTACTAAGACAATCACTACAAAACTCTTCCCGCCTGTCTGTCCCTATGTATGCTTAGATCTTTAAGACTAGGCAACGGATTTAGATGCGGTCTTCAAGAGGACGGTTTACATGTATATAAAACATGCATAATATAGTAGAGAAACACTGATAATCTATATACAAGGTGACTTTTTTTAACGTCTGGAAAAAAACGTGGTGTGATAGGTAAGTGTAATAGATTCATTTGGCAATGTTACTTGAAAAAAAATTTGAAAAGTAGACCTCTGGCGCCTGAGCGAAAAATTTTTTTTCTCAAAAAATTTTTTTCATGCTTAAACTAATATACATTATACTCAGTCAATAATACACACTGAGATATTTGAAATAGTATTTTAAAAAGAAACAGGCTCGTAGCTTCCATTTATGCGCAATCTACCTACAACCGCCAGCTGCGCGTGTACTGTGCGTAGTTTTCTAGATTTTGTAAATTGCATTAAATGTGAATATATTTAACAATTAATCTCGTGTATAACTTCGGCTCTAGATACCTTATACGTCATATTTTTTTCCAGACGGTAAAAAAAATCATCCAGTATATAAAATGATAAACTGACTGACTGATTGGTGATGTAACAACGCACAGCCTAAACCGCTGGGTCTAGAGACTTGAAATTTTGCACATAGATAGCTTATACAGTGTAGGCATCTACTAAGAGGATAGGGAAGGATTTCGCAAAAATTTTACCCCTAAGGGGGTGAAATAAAAGCTAGTATCATAATAATATAAACCAGATTAATGTAGACTTAAAATTACATCTAATCCTAGTTATGTTATATTATTTTCCTTCTCGGGACAAATATATACAATTGCTTGGATATATTGGTGAGCAAAGTGGAAGTATCCACCAACAAAACTACTTCAAAAAGATTTGTTTTATCTAATAGTAGGTGGAATACTTATCTTTGTTTCATTAATTACATCATGGTTTTTCCCCAAAATAATTTGGGTGTATTTTTGATGTCGATATTTAACATCAAATGACCTTGAGAATGAGTCATTCGCACAGCACTTTAGTAAAAACAAAATTCTTCCTTCGATCCCACGATTCTCCTAGTTATTATACTAGGAGGTCCCCTTTGGAATTTCCCATTTTTTTTATCAGTCAGTCAGCCATTAAGTTTCTTATTTTATACATTAATTTAAGTACTAGCTGTCGGTACGATTTCACCCACTTAAGTCCCATACCCATAGAAAAATAAGCCAATTTTACTCCTACAAAATAAAGCTTTTCGTTGTTGAAATAATTTTTAAAATCGGTCCACTAGTTTTTGAGTTTATTCGTTACAAACATACAAATCTTTCCACTTTATAATACGAGTGTAGAAGTGTAGATAATATTATAAATATTAATAATATATTATTAAATTATTAGTGTAGATGTGTATAGATAAACTATACGTGGGCTGATGCATTTAGGTTGTTGCTGACACATCCAAACAATGTAATGCAATGAGTATTGTGATTTGTGTACATAGTTTCATCTCATAATAATATGCTATGAGGTGATGTTACCGCAAATCAAGCTTTATAGGTTTCTGTAAATAGCTTTTTAATAATAGAAGTAGATAAGGAAGTGTCGCCAATTTTGTTCTTATTTAATACTAGCTGTTCCACGTGGATTCTTCGCGGTTCCCGTGGAAATACGGGAATAACATATAGCCTATGTCACTCAGGGATCTCCTAGTTTTCCATTGGTGAAAGAATTTTTTAAATCGGTCCAGTCGTTTTTGAGTTTATTAGTAACAAACATAGAAAAATACAAATCTTTGCTCTTTTTAATATTAGATATAGAAGTATAGACTAATAATTTTGACATAGTACATCGTATTAATTGTATTTAGAGCAGTGATAGCCCGGACGGTTAAAGAACCGGTCGAAAATCAGTGAGGCTCGGGTTCGAATCCTGGCATGTACCAATGAGTTTTTCAAAACTTATGTATATATTTATCACTAGCTCGACGGTGAAGGAAAACATCGTGAGGAAACCCGCAGGTCTCAGAATTAGTTCTGAGACATGTGTAAACAGACCCGGTCCGGCGATAGGCTCACCACCTATCACGTTTAGGGGTCCAATATATCTCGTGAAATGTCCAGTAATGGAATACCTCTGCCTACCCCTTATTACCTTTATTACACTGCAGCGGATTTTAACATTACTTTCTCGCCCTCTTACGAAAATTATGGCAATTTTTTGTCTATAGTCCCACAGGCCACAGTCACTTCTTACGAAAATTATAGACAAACCTTTGTCTATTGTCGCAAATGCCACAGTCATGTTTATTAAGAAAAGGGAACCCTATAAATAAATTACAGACAATTTCTGCAACAACCCTATTTTTCAAAGAAAACAACTGAGTGACGACTGACTTAGAAACTACTTAATTGAACATCATGACTTTTAAATTGCAATACAGAGCTTATTCACGTGTATTAAGACATAATTTATTTGTCACGGCGATGAGACGTAGCAATCGCAGTAATTACAGGTATCGGTGACAGTCGTACAATGGCGATCACTTACTAAGTTACAGCTATAGAAATATATCTCATAAAAAAATAATAACTTACTATAATAAAGGCACTAAGAATTAAACTGACAAATTACAAATCGTAAGTAAAAAGTAATTTTTATATGCCGTACTGACGCATTGTTGTTAGCTTGGATGATTTTTGCACTATTTTTGTCATTGTCATTTATTAAATTAAAAGTAACTAATATTAAAAAAAATGAAATATACATTACCAACTTAAGACGAGAACGTGATGACTTAGCCTTACCTACTTACTCATGTGCTATTTTTTGTTGGCGGTAACTCTGCCAAAAGAATAAAGCTTATTAATCCATAGAGAAAATGCATGTGATTTCCGGTTCTTGTGTGTTAGTTTTTTATAATAACGTCACTTTTTGTTTATACATACATCCAATTGCTGTAGTGCTAGTGAGCCTGGTGCTATTTTTCATCAAAGCAACTTTAAAGAAAACCAACAACTGCGAAACTTGAATTTCGAATGAAAATCGAATCGAATGAAATGAATGAAAAAACACTTTGAATTTCGATACTAGGTGATAAAAAAGCAGCTAAACATTGCTTCTAATCTACGACTACTAAATGTTTATCATCTCGAGATCGCCATTGCACTCGTACTTGCATACTGCAGGTGTCGTGCGACGTGTCAGTCACGCTTGGCATCCTTGGCCATGAGAATGTGAAACACATTGTGAAGAAAATAATGGTTTAAACAAAAGCTTTTCAATGAGCCAATTGGGTTTTTTGTCTCAAAGACGCTTTTTGACTGCCATATACAATGCATTATGACGCATTTAAACCCTAAGGTATTGACTGTCCACGCAGTTCACGCTTTGTTTCATATCCTTGCAAGAAATCAGTACGAGTGTCGATAAAAAATCTATATTTGTTAGGTTTGGTCGAAACCTGATAAGGCCATATTTGGTGAGTAAAATGATATGCAATCCAGACGAATTCTGTTTCGGTCTGTTGACTCAGTTTTTAGTCTTAGTCAAAGGCGCCATTCCGTCCTTGTAACAGTCCAATAATGGTATGTGTGGATCCCGTACATCGGTTTCGTTTCCAGGTGATCTAGGGTGAAGCTTGGTTTCCGATACAAAAAATCCCACTAATTTCGACCCTTTGAGAGGTCTTGAATCTCTCTTGAATCTTGAGGTCTTCTAGGCAACTTCGTCTTTCTGAGTCTTTGAGTATTAAACCAACAGGAGACGTCACGCGCACTAGTTTCTTTACAAAAAAGTCTGCCAATTTCTGCGGGGGGGACGAGGAAACAATCGCAAATAATGTTAAAACAAACGCATTTTTTGACAAAACAATTAAACACTAGCTTGAACTAGGTGCACACAAATACATTCACCAATACAATCACTCCGTGAACTCAAACAAACTAGTTGTATTTAACCGGTATGCTCAAAGACCGACACGTTTTTTTGGCAGAGGGGAACGCCTGTCAGTGGCGTCTCCGGTTAGTTTAATACTCAAAGTTCTGAGTAGGTTTTTTTTACGCAAACGCATGTTTAGTTGTTCGTTTATCTTATCTTTCACGTGATCAAGTCAGCAGACGTATTCACCGAGACTCGATACCGTTTCCGTTCGATTCGAGTCGAATCTATCGACATCGGAAACGAATCTATCGAGATGGGCTGATTTTGGTATTGAAAACTAATTTCATACGTGACACCAACTGTCATATGTGACATTAATTTTCGATACCAACATCAGCCCATCTCGATAGATTCGTTTCCGATGTCGATAGATTCGACTCGAATTCAACCGAAACGGTATCGAGTCTCTGTGAATACGTCTGCTGAAGCAGGCTCTTTAACCGTAAGGCTATCACTGTTTTTAAACAAATGTCACCTTATATTAGGGCGATACAGATCAAGATAGTTGCAACAAACATCTACAGATCATGAGTGTTTGTGTTTTCGGTCAGTATCTATGACTAAGTTGCGCGTCTAATGTCAGATGCATAAGGAAAATGTCATAACGATTTAATCGATATCTAAACACAGGTAGGTATTAATTTCAAGTGTGAAGTAGCCGAGTCTACGATTAAGTAGTTCCTAAATAACGCTTGGGTAAGATATAGGGGGCGTCTCCGAATCGTGTTCGATTTGATTTTTGTCTCTTTTCTTTATATATATGACGCATATGACGCAAACGACTTGACTGATTCTTGTGGGTTTCTTCTGTTTTTTTAGCTTTCAACAAGAACATATTTGTTTTTCAGGACTTTTAACCCATTTGTCTAACGTACAAAATCCCGAAAGTAACTCCTTGTTTTTTTATCCGGATGACCGAAATAATCGAATCGAAATAAAATTGAGCAGGACGATAGCTGGCATAATAATGATTAAGGACATACTTTCCATCCCGAAAATTCATATACTTCCTAGGGACGCAATAACCTAAAGTTTACACAGACGAAGTCACAACAACTTTATTTAGTAGTCGATAACAAACTTAATAATAATAATAACCTCACGCCTTTTATCCCCGAGGGGGTAGGCAGAGGTATTCCATTACTGGATATACCCACATTTCACGAGATATATTGGACCCCTAATCGTGATAGGTGAGCCCATCGCCGGACCGGGTCTTGTCTCAGAATTAATTCTGAGACAAGACCTCCTTCCTCACGATGTTTTCCTTCACCGTCGAGCTAGTGATAAATTTGTACGTAAGTTGAAAAACTCATTGGTACATGCCAGGATTCGAACCCGAGCCTCACAGATTTTCGGCCGGCTCTTTAACCGTAAGGCTATCACTGCTCTGATAACAAACTTATCAGAGGGTATTTCTCACTCGGCCTTGGAAAAATAAATCAAGAGCAGCGCAGTGACCTTGTCAATGCGGCTGAGTGATGAAGATAAAGCGCTAGGACAAAATAATAACTTGAGGATACTGTTATCACTCCATTGGAAGGTTGTTTGTCACATAATTTTCTTTTTATAATCTGGACTGCTTTAATTGGAACGAGTATGTTGTATGAATTATGACTGGGATATCAGCATCTACATAGAGGTATATAATATTATACTCGTATTATACTTAACTTGGGTCTTTTCAAGGCCTTCCAAGGCTTTTGATAACTTGTAAGAAAATCCTCACATTGCTTTTCACTCAGATGTAAATAATACACCTATTATAATAAAAAATAAGGCTCGGGTTCGAATCCTGGCATGTACCAATGAGTTTTTAAAAACTTACGTACATATTTATCACTAGGTGAAGGAAAACATCGTGAGGAAACCCGTAGATCCCAGAATTAATTCTAAGACATTTGTCTGGCGATCACCACCTATCACGTTTAGGGGTCGAATATTCTCGTGAAAAGTGGGTATTTCTAAAAATGGGATACCTCTGCCTACCCCCTCGGGGATAATAGACGTAAGATTTGTTTAATTTTAAAAGAAAAAAAAATTAAAATATAAATAGAATTCTATTCCGTGGGAACTACGAGTAAGTTCTTATTTAAGGTGACTGGGCTGGCAGCTATCTCTGTAAATTTTTTATTTTCAGTAATTTAATTGTCAGTCTGGCTGGAGTCTTATTAGTAAAAGCTTTATATATATTACAAATGACGCATGCTTCTAAGTCTGTATGAGAAACCTGCTCGATATTTCGTATTGATTCGAAATGTCAGTTCATGGCATTGCTGAATAATTCACCACCCTACCTAACCTAACCTAAGGATAACAAAATAGTCGGAGAGCCTAGGTTGACTATAGCACATACAAAGAATAAAATATATATAGTTTAATACTGCAAATTTTTATCCCGTATGCCTTAGGGCAAAGGGAAACGCCTGATATATCAGCTAAATGCTAACAAATGTAAAAATCTAATATTTCTAATGGTAAAGTGACATCATGGATTTAAAAATTGTCTGGCCTTAAAACATTGATATAAGATTTATATTTGCCGTAAAAGGGGATGTGAGCCACACATATTTTTTTCTGTGAGCTTACAATAATCCACATGCTGAGAGCGACGTTAGATCTTATTTTAGCAGTGATCGTTTTCAACCGACTTCAAAAATTAGGAAGAAAAAAAGAAAGAAAATTATTTATTTTGGTCAACTTACAGTGATATTATCTAGACACGCGGTAGCGTGTCAAAGCCAAGTTTATAAAATATAAGACACAAAATAATTTATTAAGCTACCAAATGTGCTGCAGCAGGATACTGACAGCGCTGCGGATCTTCCGTAGCGCCACAGTGAGTGCGCAAGCGACTGCGCTGTTATATATATTACCCACATTTAATATTAAAAACAAAAGTAAACATTATATGTAAGTAATACGCCAGGAGGAGGTTCTCAATTCGCCAGATTTTTTTTATATACCTTCGCGATGATTCCGCCAATTATGGATCGATTTTGATGTTTTTATTTAGTTTGGTAGATCATACTTCAGATGTGGTCTTATTAAAATTTACTAAAAACGTCTAAAAAATGTTATTATTAACCTTAAGTCGGATTTTTACTCTTTCGAGTTCTTTTAACAGTAATAGTTTCATAATAGCATTGCAATATCACAAATCAGTGTCACCGCGACATTACAAGCATGTTGTTCGGAAGTGCAGCTCGAATAGGAAGGTTTTCTTGTAAAATAATTGCACTTATTTTAATGCATCTTAATTATAATTATAATAAAAATCTTGACATGAAGTTTTTCTGTCATTAGCATTATTAATTACCAACATAATTTTCCGCATTGTTTTACAACATATGCGGAATTTCCTTTATCGCATTTCTACGGGTTCTGCATTATTTATACAATTGTGCATTACGGGATAAAAAAGTAGCCTAGTTAAGTAAATTATTACTTCTTTTATTTGTTCGTAGAAACGGATTCCCTAGCTTCGATGTTCGTGAGTAATCCTTCACTACAAAGTCAATTCTGTGAAGTACTTTAATCAATTAATTAGTTTTTTTTATAGCAGAGAAACTCATTGGTACATCGCCAGGATTCGAATCCTAGCACGAATGAGAAGCACTTCTCTTGTATGTTTATATTTTGTAATATACTACGTATATTTACTGCCACACCTGTAGGTAGGGTGAAATTACAGTGACACTGTATTGCATAACTTTCCTATGTCATCTTATGTATACTTGTATTTTATCGCAACAAATGTAATGAAATTATCATTATTTATTACAGTATGCCCAAAAATAACTAAAAAAAAAACAAAATCTTAAGTAATCAGAGGCAAGTTTACCCCAATTTTTATTACCACACCCTTAAAGACAATAGCCTAAGTGGGACATTATTGGAGTACCGGCCTTGTTTGTGACGTCAGAGCCTCTCCCATGGGCCATTTCGACCCCACCAAGGCCGCATGAGACACACGGCCATTAGCACCCGCGAGCGTGTAGGCAAAATTACCCGATTCAATGATTCAATTATGGCCTATAAAAATGTAAGGCTGTTTTTAATTGACAATCAGTAAATGTAGGCCATGTTGATATATAAAAGAGTGGTTATTTGTTTATTATCTTGTCCTTAGTTTTATTATTATTTTAATATGAAACTAAATTGGCGTACTTAGGCTTATTTAACGTTTACGAATTTATTACTGTATTAGTTTTAAAATGTGTAAAAGGTCACTCAGTATCTCAGATTAAAATATTTAATTTTCTGTCTTGTTACTTTGGACAGGGTAATAGTAATAAAGTAGATGCTATTTAGATTATCTTCTGGTTTTCATACATACATCATACATACATACATAATGCTCACGCCATTGTCCCACAGGGGTAGGCAGAGACGATGGATCGCCACTTTGCTCGATCTCTGCATACTTCTTTTGCTTCCTTCACATCCAAAAGCCTTTTCATGCACGCTCTTTTATTCTTCGCACTCCGGACCCCAGCTTTTTGAAGGACGTCACTCATCGAGATATTATTGTAAAATTTATATTTTAAAGGGTCAATGCCTGTTTATGATTTTACATACATGCACATTAACACGCCTCTTTCCCGTAGGGGTAGGCAGAGACCACTTCACTTTCACTTTCCACTTGCTACGACCTATACATACTTGTTTCGCTTCGTCCACTTTCATTATGATTTTGATGATAAAAAATAATTTTGAAACTCAAAATTGTGTAGCTTTAGCCAATTATTGTAAAAGTAAGTAGGGCCATAATAAGCTTATTTATTATTATGTTTTATTTGTAAATTATTTAGTTAGCAGACACCAAAAACATTGCTTTTACGATCACCCATTTTTGACAACTCATTTTAAATTATGAACCTATGTTTTTATGTAGCTAAAAACATAGAGTATCTAGTGGCCAGCGTTACATACTTCAACACCCCCCCATAACGTAGGCACCGTGCAGTTAAACCACACCAAGCTGTCTGGTAAATTCTAAATGTTTGACATACCCCAGTGGCTTGGTGAACACATCTGCAAGCATTGAGTCTGTAGGGATGTACAGTATTTTAACTCTAAGCCTATCCACGATGTCCCTCACATAATGGTACCGAATTTCAATGTGTTTGCTTCTTTTATGATGCATCTTGTTAATGGCTAATTGCATAGCCGACTGATTGTCACAATACATTATAATCTGACAACTAGGTATTATTAAAAGCTCCTTTAATAAAGCTTGGAGGAACACCGCCTCCCGACTAGCTTCACTTAAGCTAATATACTCCTTCGTCGACGACTCATCGAGGGATTCAAACCATCCTCGATATCCAGACATATGATCTGTAGCCCCAGAATCAATAATCCAAGAACTGTCAGTTCTATCCGCATTGAGTGCAGTCAATACCATAGACGTAGACGTAGATGCTCTATCCTGTTGAGGACAGTCTTTCTTGACGTGACCTTTCGATCGACACTTCCAACACCACTGTTTCTTATTATTATTCGACGAGGTACTAGTATGTTTCGATGTACTTGAGGCATTTTTCTTGTCTCCTCGGGAACTGGTTTTGTTTTCAGCACGATTTCGTGTAAACAAGCAGTCATTGCTACCACCAGCGCACCCTTTCCATCGCTTGTCTTGTAGAAGTTTGGTTTTCACCATGTCTGTGGTTATATCTATGCTTGAGTGCTCAAGAGCCATAATCATTGGCTCGTAGTCTTGAGGCAACCCCTGAAGCATAATAGCAGCAAGAAATTCATCGTCAAGAGGTTTATTTATGTTACTGAGATGGTCAGCTAGCGACATGATCTCATTTACATACAACTCCATGCTATCAAACTGTTCCAGCTTGACTGAACACAAAGTTCTGAGACATCCTAGCCTTCTGTGCAATCCGGTGTCATCATACGCCTTCTTCAAGGCATCCCACACATCCTTAGCCGTCTTAGCCTGTACAATGTAGGGATAACATGATTTGTTGACACACAAACATAATCGCGCCCGAGCTTTTTCCTCTTTGCGAGATTTTTGTTCAGCGGTCTCACCGGTTACGGTATCAGACTTACCAGTAACATATGGCCATAGATTTTCGAAAATGAGTACATTTTGCATTTGAAACGCCCAATCTCCGCAGTGGAAGCGTGCTGGGCCCATAACCTTTTATTTGTAAATTATTTAGTTAGCAGACACCAAAAACATTGCTTTTACGATCACCCATTTTTGACAACTCATTTTAAATTATGAACCTATGTTTTTATGTAGCTAAAAACATAGAGTATCTAGTGGCCAGCGTTACATACTTCAACATTATGCAGTTTTATATAGGTATTTGTGTTAAAGGCAATTTATGATCGAAATGTTGGTTGCTAATAGGCAGTTGAAGTAACAAAATGTTATGATTTAATGCGTAACTACTGTAGAACATAAAATTCTAATAATTTCTCAATGAGAACATAACTTAATACTAGGGTGCGGCTAGACGGCTGACGGTGCAGTCAAATAGTATAGAGGTTGTAAGCAGTATACGACCGACTAAACCTTATAAAAGTTATGGTCAATCGATGAATCTATATACAACTGTCAGGTTTGTGTCACGATGAAATCGTCCTAGTATATATAGGCACCCCAATGAATGGTCTTTTAGACAGAGCAAAAGACTAGCGGCCATGTCTTTTGGTCTGTCTTGTTTGTGACTGACATAGTTGTCAGCTTATTAAGAATCAGTCATGTAGTTTCACGCTTAGGACTTTATGTTAGGATCGCATGCTCAACAAATGCAATCTTACAGTAATTTATGTCTTCCAGAGATTTGCCTTCGTTTCCTTTATTACGTGATTATTCCATAGTAAGCATTCGGCGGCCGCGTATAGCGTCACGGCGGATGCGGCCTACGGCGTTTGCAGCACACCTACCCTATTCTGAGATTATGCCCTCTAAGGAACATGGAACGCATAGAACGGACCGGCTATTCCTCTCAGGATAACTAAGCAGTCTTTTAGGAAATGTATTAATAATATCCAATGTATTATAATATTCCATATAACATTTATAAACCATTATTTCTTAGAAAATACTGTACATACGTATTTACCGGATACAAAAATTGACTCAACATAACTCACAAGTAATAGATACAATGAATTTTCCTTAATGAAAATATTATTATTTCCTCAGTAGTTCTCAGCTTTTGAAGGTCACAGGAAAGACGTTGCCAAACTCATAAAAGTTACTTAAATAATATCAAGACGCTTATCCTTTGAGCAACAGGAACCGCGACATACTTAATAGAAGTATCTCTAGCTATTGACCGCCCATAATACACTTTGATCCTTGAACTTGAACCCACATGATCCTTGCTTGACTTGATGTTTCCTTTGGGAATGTGCGTTTATAACTTTAAAAAAAAATTGCCCACAACTTCGCCCGCACACAACGCAAAGAGCCTACGTCCATCCTCGAGGTAGAACCTATCACTGCCAATTTTTATCAAGTCAAAAATCAAAAATGATTTATTTTCTGAAGGTACAAAAATTACTTTAGAAAGGTCAATAGTCTAATAACAAGGCACTCTAAACTCGTCCATGAAGATTGGCTAAATGTAAGCAGCAACCCATCTCCACCGACGAGTTGCTGGTTCCAAATGCAGTTCCAAGTTCAGTAAAAATAACCAACTGACAGGAAAATAGACAAAAATTCATGATATTAGTATGGAAAGTATTCCCCAAAATACAATGTTACATTTGTGAAAGATTCCTCAAACTCACTTAAAGTGTACTTCGGATTAAAGATTATTCGTTAGTAATCGCTTTTTTATATCTAAGTCTGTGAGTCCCAGACATCCAGACAATATGAAGTCAACAGTCAGTTTATGAAGTAGATTAAGTATAAAAGTTAGACGAAGGGCCCGGCAGTATGTCTCCAAAGGCCGCCCGTTGCTCTAATTCCAGCAACATTTAGGCTATTAGTGACCGAAGCTAGTAGTTATGTTTAGAGCAAGGTCTGCGACAGTAGTCGAGTCATTAAACTCGTCAAACCTGTGGTTGTTACCACTAGCTGCAAGGAAAAATACGTTATCGGTACATGGACATTTGATTTAAAATTAGATAACATAGTTCTCTTGGAAATTTATGCATTTGTATACCTACAGACAGAGTCTGAGCTTAAGCGGTTTTGAATTATGATACAGGATCTGCAAGAACATAGAGCAGTTTTATAAAGTTGCCATGTACCAATGAAACTAAACAATATATTCCTAAACTAAATAAGATTTAATTGAGCTTAACCTGTGTTAACACATAAGCTTCAATAGGTACGTCTAACGTATATTATAGAATAGAAATTATAATTTATTAAAATAAAAACTCAAATTTCTATTACTTTGATCGCCTATCTCAATTATTTAGTTATCTAGGAACACAAGGCGCTATTTGATCAAAGCGTCTGGCCTCCTTTAGGAACATGAAATTATAAACAAAGTGGTACATTTGAAAATTCCTACAGGAACAAGCTAGGATTTCCGCGGGTGATTATTATTGCAAACAATAAACATTATGTAAAACCACCTCCATGTTAAAAAAAATGACATAATGGAGATGGCAAAATCGTTTGGAGTAAACAGTTTGTTTGATGGATTTATTTTACAACGCGACAGGCTGTGAAGTGTTTATGTACCACTCACATGACATGCCTTAGGGAAATTTCCACCGTTATAATGCTCATGGCTATGAAATTGTATAATAGTAGGTGATTTTATAGATTGACATGTATGGGGATCAGCACGCTTTAACTTTAGCGCTCGTTGGCAAGTGCGTATGTCAATCCCATAAATGTCAATCTATAAAATCATTCGGTTTCATCATCATCTTGGCTAGAGGAGCTGTTTTTATGTACATATTGTTAATTAGTCTTTAGATTAAATTAAAATTAATATTGTTGTCTTGTTTCAATGGATTCCGTTTACAAATTTTCCCGTGAGATCTTTCAACCTCGCGTTTTTTATTTTATTTGTTTTAATGGATTCCGTTTACAAATTTTCCCGTGAGATCTTTCAACCTCGCGTTTTTTATTTTATTTGTGAATACATATATTATGTACTTGTATTTGTTTAATTTATGTATGTATGACCAGTGATAGCTCCGTTGCGTCTCTCATGCGTAGGTAAGGGTTCGGTTCTCAGCTAGGGCATTTTCCAAAAGAGTTTGTCAAACGATTCAAACGTACATTTACAGTGATATGTTCTAAGAAATCAAACAGTAAACCCCACATCAAAATACGAATATAATAGAATAGATTATTTCTTTATTTGCGTCAAACATGTTGGTACAGTTGAAAAAAATTCAGTATTGGCAGTGCATACCATGTTCGCCGTAATCAAAAGGCATGCAAAAAACTTGACATAATGGACACACTTATTTTAAGTTATTTTCCGTCCAGTCTTTTCATTGGTCGGACACTTCCCTATTTCTTATCCCGAAGGTTTTTGGGAATATGTTTAATAGTAGAGCGGTTAGGTAAAATTTTTGTGCATTGGAACCGCTTCTCGACCGGCTACCAGTTTTACAAGGGCATAAAAGGTACCTAAATAAATAGTTTAATATTAATTTTAATTTAATCTAAAGACTAATTAACAATATGTACATAAAAACAACTTAAATAGATATAAATATTAGATGTAAGTATGTAAATTATATAATAATAAATATAAAATAGAAAAGAAAAAAAAAATAGTTAAATAACCCGCCCCTAAATAAATTAAAAATTACCTATTCGGAATTTCTATACTAAGAATTATAAAGAGGAAACTAAAAACTACTGGACCGATTTTAAAAATTCTTTCACCAATGAAAAGTTAGAATATCCCTGAGTAACTTAGGCTATATTAAATTTTATTTCCGTATTCCCACGGGATCTGTAACTACGCGAGTGAAACCGCTCAGAACTAGCGGTTCTGCGCGGTTCCACCCGATTATAAATTTAGTAACTTGTGTATCTGTGTATTGTTGACATTGTTGTATGAAGTGACATTTCTAGCCACAGTGACTGACACTTTATGTATCGATGTTTTGACCACCTGTCAGCCCATATCAATTAGGCAGCCGTGATAGGTAATGTAATGAGTTAATAAAACTAACAATAAATTAAATGACTTCAAATGATGATGACAGAATAATACTATACGTCTGTAAGATAAGAAACTCAAAATTAATCCATTTGGTATTACGGTTCTTCAACTGTTACTAATAAGCAGTTTTAGTAGTTATACGGAAAAAACTATTAAGACA
The DNA here is from genome assembly GCA_963855545.1 of Ethmia dodecea. Lineage (NCBI taxonomy): Eukaryota > Metazoa > Arthropoda > Insecta > Lepidoptera > Depressariidae > Ethmia > Ethmia dodecea. The sequence continues at coordinate 2,521,689 of OY979444.1, forward strand.
GAACGCTTATGAAGATACAATAAAATGAACCAGCCATCCGAGACACAATAGATTTTTAATTGTGTCTCGGTTCCAATTAGAACCCGCGGTGCTTTACAGATTAAGCAAACTATATTGAGAAAAGAAACATTTTATTCATAGAAGTTATAATGTTGCCACAAAGTGTTCAAACCCTGCTTAAAAAATTATATACACATGTCAGTCAGACTGAATTCTAAGAAAATGGCAGTTTACCCACATTTTCAACTGTTTGAATTGCTATTCTCAGGAAAAAATGTTTTTCCTTTTGCTTTTGTTAAGACGGCACCAACACTTTTTGCCGAAATAAGCGTTCACTATAAACACACCATTATTTTCATAAATGGAAGTGTATGATTGCCATAATTCAATACGTGAGCCGCATCCGAAGTGCACTACAAGGTTCTCGAGGTTGAAATGCTGTTTGCCAAAACTTTTTAAATCTTTATTACCTGGCGAATTAGGATGGATTTCGTTTGTGTCCTAGTTATTGACACGGAAAATTTGTTGTGCTGTGCATCGTCAAGTAAGGACAAACAGGAAGACATCCATTCAGTGTCCTTGATCTGTGAACCTGGTTATCAAGTGATTCATTTGATGGCTCCAGTCGAAATCCAGATAACACACGAATGTATGATTACGAAATACAATTGGCTTTTTATTAGTTTTAAGTATTGTGTTATGACGAAGAGTGTGGTTAAATAATAATAATAACCTCACGCCTTTTATAGAGGTGTTCCATTTCTGGATATACACACTTTTCACGAGATATTCTATAGACCGCTAAACGTGATAGGTGGTGAGCCCATCGCAGGACCGGGTCTTTTACCTGCGGGTTTCCTCACGATGTTTTCCTTCACCGTCGAGCAAGTGATAAATATGTACGTAAGTTTTGAAAAACTCATTTGTACACGCCAGGATTCCAACCCGAGCCTCACTGATTATCATCATGTGAAGCAGGCTCTTTAACCGTAACGCTATCACTGCTTTTATAGAGTATGGTTCTTCTTCTTTTTAGTTTAGTTTATAATTTAGATTGCTATGTAGCTATAATCATTGTTCTTTCTATTTATACTAATATACTTTTCATACATAATAAACAAATTACTTATTAGTAATAACTTATGTAAAGACCAATAAAATTGTTACGTAAGATATCGTCTCCATCAGTCACTTTACACAGTTCAGAATCAAAGTTCTGGACTGGATCTCTCACTGAATCCAGTGCCTGTTTAGATTACTCTACTAGCATTCCAATCCAGCGATCAAATCTAGATGACTGCAACAATGTAGACGATATCATATACTCCAGGCGAGGGCAGGGTAGCGATGTTTAAGTCCAGGGTTACAAGGTGAAAAAACTTCATCATATGCGAGTTGGCTTGGATAGGCTTAGGTGGCTATTTCACTACAGAAAACTCGGCCAATGGTCGAGAAGCCACTTGATGAATGCTTAGGTGGCTACTTGACCACAGAAATCTCGGCGGATGGTCGAGTAGCCATCACCAGCTGGCTGACGATGGCTGGCCATTGCCGCCTAGACCTTGGCACCCCAGTATTTCTGAATACCTTATTTTCAGTTATTTTTATTTTGTATCTGATGTGATATGGATGTAAATCCAAAATAAGGTCTTATTATTGTTTACACTTGACATAAATACTTTAAAAAATACGACAATAGAAATGTATCAGGATAAGATAATGATAAAGCAGATTTTGTATTTAAAATTCAAGATAAAGAGACTACAAAAAACGGTATATCCTATTAATATTCAATCAGTGGCACATGTTATCGCCTGAGACCCAATTAAAAAGACAAATCGAGCAAAAAGTTTGACAAAGATATAATGCAAGGTAAAAACTAATTATGGCTGAGAACTACATACACCGCATACTAATGCGGCGACATGTCGGAGCATTTTAGGAATCTGACTAGGATTTTGCAATCTTTATACACTTTATATATTTAGCTGCAAAAGAGAAAAAGAGACGCAGTTATAGTATGTAAGTGCATCTATTTCACTCAATAGATTACACCCTTCTTTAGACAAACTCGTGCTCAAGTTGTTCTAGAAATTTCCATCCTACTCTGTCACTAGTCTGTAGTTAAAATGAAGGTTTGTTTGTGTAACAACGAGCTTGATATCGTAAAAATGATGCCATTTACAAGTTAATTAAAGAGGAACGAATTACCTTTGCCGCTACGAACACTCTTTATCAAGTATGTAATATACCTCTTCACTCTTATCATCGCATTCCACATTCTTAATGGATATAACTTTATTTACCTAGTAATTTTATAGGGGTTGGCAAAACAATTCTATTCCTTTAAATAGGTACCCAGTTTGATCCAGTGTATTTTTTGAGTGTGTGAGAGTGGAGACCGCGAATCAGCAAGCGTAAGGCAAAAATGCGACTGTTTTTCCAATAGTTTTATTTGACAGTAAAAAAGGAACAAAAGAAAAAAAAAAGGGTGATAGGTTCTAAATTTAAAATATAGAATATAGCTTCCAGAGCGACGATCTTCGAGCGGCTGAATGAAGGTTGCCGAGAATCGAGCTGAATATATTTTAATTTGAGTGGAGTATCCAGCTGTGGACTGATGATGATGATAATTTTTGAGACTGCTAAACTTGGCAGGTGGTGAACCACACATTACACATGCCTTAGACATTCTGAAGTAAGCAGGTTTCCTCACAACGTTTGGCTTCCTTATCGAGCTACTTGCTTAAGTTTTTGAAAAACTCTCTGGTATTGGTTCATTTTACTATGTTGGTTTACAGCCAGATCATTCCTCAACTCCGACAAGTTAGGCAGGTATTCCTTTCCAGTCTTTCCAAAAACACTTTTCACTAGTATATTTTTTGGACTCCTAAACGTGACAGGGGTGAGCGTTTCGCCGGACCGGGGCGCCGCTACACAGTCCTCAGAATTAATTCTGGGAAAAGCGGGCTCTTTAGCCATATGAATATCACTGCTTTATCATTCTAAAACTTGATTACTAACCCCCGACGAAAAACAAAGGGGTGTTATAAGTTTGACGTATGATTCTGTGTATCTGTAGGACTGTACGCTCGTAGCTCCCAAACGTATGAATCTATATAGATTTAGTTTTCTTTTTTGTTTAAAAGGTGAATTGATCGAGACTCGAGAGTGTTCTTAGATGGTTCGAAAAAACCGGTCCAGCCGTTATGTTTGCATGTATTTTTTGTGTCGGGATTTTTTTAATTGAAATTTATTGAATACATAAATGTTATTTTAAAAACAATTAGCATGACTAATGTTTTGTTATGGAAATACGGAGTGTCTATTAGAGTTTTATTTAATATATATAATCTCACGCCTTTTATCCCCTAGGACCGTCGGGGATAAAAGGCTAAAATAGGCAGAGGTATTTCATTACTGTATATACCTACATTTCACGAGATATATTGGACCCCTAAACGTGATAGGTGGTGAGCCATTCGCCGGACCGGGTCTGTTTACACATGTCTCAGAATTAATTCTGAGACCTGCGGGTTTCCTGACGATGTTTTCCTTCACCGTCGAGCTAGTGATAAATATGTACGTAAGTTTTTGAAAAACTCATTGGTACATTGTATGCCAAGATTCAAACCCGAGCCTCACTGATTTTCGGCCGGCTCTTTAACCGTTCGGGCTATCACTGCTCATCTTTTATTTAACAATGATAAAAAAAATCCTTTTGAACTAACTGTATAGCTTATTATTATACCAAGACATTAATCAAAATGCTAAATGGTTCTAGAGCTGTTTTATAGTAAATTTTATAATGCATAATTGGTCCAGCCGCTGCTGAGACAGATCTATGAATTATTCCATAGATTACGATTTATTGTCACAGTTCTTATATATACATAATTGGATTGGCCATGAAAAAACATGGCTTTATGGTTTGCTGTTTTAGTATTCACTTTTGACCTTATTTTTTTTAAGTTATCTATTGATAATAGATTGATTAAAACATTACATAAAAGGCTAGTATGAAATGACAGACTACTTAGTAGACAAACATGCATGGGATTAACCGACTCGACGGTATGTAAAAATTAAATGTATTTCTTTGCATTAGCAAACCTTTTCGTTAATTAAAGGAGTCGTAAACTAAGTGAAGAATAGACATCTAAAAGTGTATTATATTCATTCACGTGATAGTATAATTGAAGAAATAAGATAACTGTTTCCTTTGTTTACTGGAGTCATAAAAATACGAAAATCTAACTTTATTATAAATACACTTTTTTATCACACGTGTATCTATAGAATCAAAGACTTAGAGCATAAAAAGGACAGCCATTATCATTAATATATATATATATATATATATATATATATATATATATATAATGATTAACTGACTGATTGGTGGTATGTCAACGCACAGCCTAAACCGCTGGGTCTAGAGACTTGAAATTTTGCACATAGATAGCTTAAATACAGTTTAGTCATCCACTAAGAAAGGATTTTGCAAAATTCAGCCTCTAAGGGGGTGAAAACTTATTACATATATTTTCTATTCGCTGTTTATTATCACTTTCTTTTGAATAATAATATCCAGGATAAAAGTAACATACGTCGTTTCATAAGATTGTGATTGATTCATACCCGCTCCTTCGAGCGGTTTCACCCGCGTAGTTCCCTCCGGACCAGCTGTACGGGAATAAAATATAGTCTATGTTACTCCCTGATAATGTAGCTTTCCATTGGTAATTTTAATCGGTCAAGTAGATAGTTTTTGAGCTTATTCGTTGCAAATATACAAACGTACAAAAATATATATATCAAAACTTACGTCATTACCCCCTCGGGGATAAAAGCCGTGAGATTATTTATACTAGTAAAATACGAGTAACTGGAAAAATAAAGTGACGTCACTATAAAATCCTAAAGCTTGTTATAAAAAAACCTTTCCTTAACTTTTTTTATTTCGATGCACAAAGCGTAGCAGTGAAATAGAGAAGAATAAATTGGTAATTTGACCTTAGCCTTGACGTAAGAATCATTGCCCACGATCACGAACGCAATGTGTACCTATATATTGAATGTTGTTGATATTATGATAACTTGAAGTGTGATGCAGCCTTTCTCTTTGTTCGAATTTTGAAATAAATAATAATCTTGAGAAGTTGATAACGTTAATTATAGAGTGGCTTTTCTATTTTTAAATAGTAAACGTATAAGTGTTAGATATACGCACTTAGGATTCTGGACCTTGGAACTGGAAGGATTATCTATTGGTATTATTATTTAGCAAAAAGATCAATTAAAATGTTTTTTATTGCATAAAAACTGTTTGTAAAGGTTTTTTCTGGTTTCCAAAAATTTTGTTGCTCTGTTAGGGACATCGTTTTATTTTTCCTGTAATGTGAACGTGAACTTCTACAAACTTAATTATTTCAAAACTTTCTTTTAAGTAAGGAATTTGTAGGAATTGATAGGAAATGGTGATTGGAAGAGGTATTGGCATTTTTTGTACAATATTCATCATAATTTGAGAACTATTCTGCATAAAAGAAATTAAAAGGTAATTTTTATTTTATAGTTTTTAATGAAACATATAATGTAGAAAGAAGTAAGTAATAAGTAACAGAACGAGGCAGGGCCATTTCCAAATTATTTAAGTACACATAAAAACGACAGTATAATAAAATGCTGTGATTACTGTAAATATCTGTTACCTTCTTAGGTCATAACCTCTGACTTGTTGTCAAGGTTCTTCCTCATGTAAAAGCTTGTTTTTTTTCCTTAAAACATGTTTAATCGGACAAGATGATGACTCTATATCCTTTTGTACTTCAGTTTTTATACTTCCTAAACTTACTTTGTTACATAATGAGTCTTATTTATAAAAAATGTGGGACACAATTCACAATAATAAAACAAATAGTTTTATTTAATTATTTAACTTCATGTACCAAGAAACAACCAGAAACTAAACCAACAATCAACACGTTCATGAAGTCGGTCGACGTTGAACCCAGGAGTGGGCTTAGGAGTAAGGGTCACTATATTATAATGAACTAGTTATTCAGTTATTTACATCGTTTCCCAAAAAAATATTCTACCCACAAAACTAAAGAACATAAATTATAACAATCCAAAAAGCCGACCGCATTTTAAAATCAAAGAGATTAAATTATAATAAGGCATAGAGGGGACAAAGCGAGGAAAATTTGAAGCCAAAAGTTATTTCAAGTGGAATAAGTCTAATACAATTTCGACCGAATGACAGCTCGCGTTCATACTAACTGACATGACAAGGACATGACGCTTAGGCTTCAAAGTTTTGTATGAAAATATTCCCAATGCCCCCTCTATGCCCTATTATATTTAAATCTCTTTGTTTAAAATGGAATGTAAAGATTTAAAGAAAATTGTTGGTGAAGGAAAGTAAAATAATATTAAAAAAACCCTATAACACTCCAACTATGGAGGCAAAACCCAGCAACACTCCGCAATTCAACATCCTTCAAGCCGTTTAGGCTACTAGCTGTGCCTTAGAAATATTATTTATCCGCTAACAATATCTGGTGCAGTTGAGCAAAAAATACTTGAAATGGTGAGCTGTCAATCATTCAACGCCATTATGTCATGGTTATGACAGTTGCGAATGCGACAGGTCAATAAAACATGAATGACGCTCAGACAAAACTGTCTTCACAAGTCTCGGTAAGAGTCTTTTGTTTAAAAATAAGTTTTGCACAACAATACTATTTTCCTTTTGCATTTTATCCGTATTTAAAGATTCCGCCTTCGTTTGGATTGACGTCAAAGAGAACAATCAATACGAGAACACTTTTAAAATATTAATGGGTATGTGTGGGTCATTGTTCTTGAGTGCCGTTTGGCACGTTGCCTGTGAAAGCTTTTAATGGAGCCTATCTGAGTGACACCTTTTGTCTTCTTTGGTTTCTTACTAGCAGTAAGCGACGTTACCCACGCGAATCCAATTTCTGCCCGTTCCCTTGGAAATTTTCATCCTTTCTTAACATGCTTACATCATTTAAGAAAATTATTTGCCAAATATCAAGTTGCTAGACAGTAAAGTTTCTGATGATGCGGGTCTATTTACACACCTGCGGGTTTCCTCATGATGTTTTCCTTCACCGTCGAGCTAGTGATAAATATGTACGTAAGTTTATGAAAAACTCATTGTTACATGCCAGGATTCGAACCCGAGCCTCACTGATTTTCGGCCGGCTCTTTAACCGTAAGGCTATCACTGCTCTAATTTCTATTTCAAATTTTTGTCTATTTTTCCAAAGATTGTTAGAATAAAATCACGTTTAGATTTCTTGGGAACTGGTATGGACTGAGGTTAATAGTAGTTTCGGGGATTTCGTGATAAATGTGTCAGTTCTAATACTCAAACTTTGTAGAAACTAAAATCATCATGAACAATAATTGTGAACATAATTAGTAATTACTGTGGACTGTAATCTCCAATGAGAGTTCACTGTTAATTAGTGCTCATTTAAAAATTAGTGATGTAATGCCGTAAAAAAACCTTACATGAAATTGAGGGCGGTTCGCTGGTAGTGTAATTAAATAGTAGAGAAATTAAGTAAAGACGAGGAAATCAAACGATGGTGGAAAGGAAACTAAAGCCACTTTAAAAAAGTACGGGACAAGAACTGAAACAATTCGGTTCTGCTTATTGAGGTAAGTTTTTGTCCCGTTTCTTTTAAAAATACCAGGCTTTTTCAAAATACATACAAATGTAGTCTTGCATATTGTTAAATTTCGTAGGCTAGGTCACCAATCATACGATGAAAGATATCTACAAACCATTTGATATCCTCAAAATCAAACAAGTAGCCGTTGAAAACTTGGAACTAATTGCGAACTAAGCGACCGACTCGCCCAAAACCGGCCCGGGTCTGCCAAACCGCATTTTTGTGAGCAAAAAATTCTTCGATAAATTTTGTCTCTACTCATCTTGTGGTGACAAGTAAAAAATAATACTAATATTTACACACAAGCTGTTTACTTGATTAGCTATGTACTTGGAAAACTTAGCACACGTTTGAGTCATTAGGATTGTAACTTTCCGCGCGGTTTGCATTGCGAATTGTACCTTAGATTAAAGTTCTACAAAACATAAACTCCTACAAATACTTTATAATTCCTGTCTTCGATACAAGAATTCTATCGAATTTTTTGCACCTTTTTGTTCTATATAAAACACACAATGTAACTTCTTAGACAGTATTTTACTGAAATTATCAACGAATAGATTTTTTTATTAATATACACATTTACTTCCATTATTCGTTTTCACGCTAATACAATACCAATTCTAAATCAACACAACTATTTAGCTGTGAATTTATTGAAATTCTGAACAGTTAGTTCTTGGTTTGTAGAAATGTTCAATTCGCTCTAATTTCCCGTCAAAAAGATCGAGACACGATATATGCCCTTGAACCCCCGTGAGACACTAATGCTTGACTGGTTCTATGAATCATTTTTTACGTGCAACCTTAACAAACACAAAGTCACACTCACAGCATGCAAATGCTTCCTCGGAAAAGGATTCCAAATTTTTCCCTAACAAATCAGTACACTCACCTGTTGACCTTCGTGGAACAAGGACAAGAGCACATGCGGTTAAGGTCAGTCCAGACCCGAATCAAATTATGTAACACAGCATTCGCACGTGCAGCACCGCCCATAAAACAAATTGTTTGTAATGAACCTCTTCCCGCTTTGCTCGTGAACGCAAGTCGCTTCCGCTCTTGGGAAATTGGATCTTGTCACATGATACCGTGTGGAAGAAGCATTATTTGTGGTAGTATTCCATTTTGTTAATATTGTATTAGGTGCATAATATCATCAATTCATTTAGTTAGAATCAAATATATTATATATAGAAATACGTAGATATGTTACTAGAGCACGGAAAATGAGGCCGACAAATGTAGTTAATTAACCACATTTTATTTAGTCGCATTGTATTTCAAGTCGTATTTTAAGCGCAACTCTTGACAGATAGCTCTCTTTTTCTTTATTATTCGTTCCATATCATCTTTCCCCATCATTGTTGTATCCTAAAAATACGCTAATAAGTAAGTATGTACATGTTGTAGCACACTCGTAGGGGATCAATTTTCAAAAGCAAGCAGTATGAATATAACTCATCCTTACTTTAATATCTTTGGTTAGAATATACTGTAAGAACCCTTATTTTTACGGCTTTGCTCGCTCACGTTTATTTTCATCTCCTTATGGGTTGAATTTTGCAAAATCCTTTCTTAGGTTCATCGGTTTAGGCTGTGCGTTGATACATCACCAATCAGTCAGTCAGTCTATCATTTTATATATGTATAGCTATAACGCAACTGCTATAAGCTGCTGCCACACCATTGACACGTAACCTCTACTTGACCACATTTTGTCGCTACGATGCCACACCTGTGGCTACACTTAGTTCTGAGGAGATTTCAAAAAACCTTTTCTCATTAGGTATAGTCTACGTCCTAAAAGCTACCTACAATCCATAATTCTAAGAGTTGTCATACAAGAGAGTCATACATTAGTCAGTCGGTCAATTTCATAATAATATGCTAAAATAATACATCTCGAGTAATGTTCAAAGTCGCTAAGGTATTTCTCTGTAAATAAATATAAATAATTTATGAACCCTACCAACAATTAATAACTTTATTAAGGTAAACTAAGTAATAATTACTTGTAAAACTGGATTATATCAAGCAGTTTTATTTCAAAAAATTCGTAAGAAATCAATGCCACAATTTTGAAGGATCGGCACTTTGCGTGAGCGTTTGAGAGTTCATTGCCAAGGTCCGCAATATAAAAGGTATTTATTAGAAACTCAAATATTTATGGCTGTAACGTCAGAATTTATGGTCCAAAATTTAAAATAATAATGACCGGTACAAAAGGCCAGATTAAAGAAGTTCAGAAACCTTGCCCGGATAAACGAAAATAAGGCCTACGCGACTAAAAGTTGGAAAGTAAGGCACTCTAAGTTTAATAGTAAGGCATTTTACGTTTGAAATTAAGACACAAAGCTTAAAAATTAGGCACCTTAACGATCTGTCTCGTCTCTCTGAGCCTCACATCCTAGGACGCGGATCGGCCAGCACCCAAAGTTTTTTTCGAGTTCGAGATGGTATACAACTTGAAAATTATACCAAGCACCCGTCCCGGATTGCGGCTCCTTTCCCGCGTTTCCCGCTTCTGTGGGTGTTGGCCGTAAATATTTCAATACATACATACATACATAAAGCTCACGCCATTATCCCACAGGGGTAGGCAGAGACGATCGCCACTTTGCTCGATCTCTGCATACTTCTTTCGCTTCCTTCACATTCATAAGCCTTTTCATGCACGCTCTTTTATTCTTCGCACTCCGGACCCCCGCTTTTTGAAGGACGTCACTTATTTGATACGTCAACATCCTTCTGGGGCGTCCTCTTTCTTTGCATCCATTAATCAACATTCGCACCATAAATCTCTTTCGTTACTCTTCTTTCGTCCATACGTTTAAAATGACCAAAGATTTCAAATACATAGTTATTACTCTCTTGACAGTTAAGGAAAACTTCATGGAAAACCCGATAATTGGTTTAGAAGCATGTGTGATGCACTCCAGTCTGTCAATAGGCTCTTGTAATGGCCTGTTGAAAGGCTACAGAGAATAAAAGATCGACTTTAAAATCACAAACAAAAGTAATTTGTATTGATGACTAATATTATTGATTGATAGACTATTTCTAGGCAAGCGTGTTCCACTTCCGACTTCCCGCTTTTCAATAGTTGTATGACTTGTATGTGAGGTCAAGCGTATCTATTGATAACGTAGTTTTATTTATTATCAATTTATCTATAAGTATTATTTAATTAACATAATTATTCTGTTAGAGCATAACGATGAGTGGAGAGAAGGAGAGGACTTTGCTCAGCGGTTGGGACAAAAGTCAGACTCACAGACCATTAATCTAATGGTCTGTGGTCAGACTATTCAAAATATAATATTATGTTTGTATACATAAGTAACAACTCTATAAAAACTTTAACATAAGTAAATTATACTATTTATTTTTTAAATTATATATTTAAAACGACTTCAAAAAAGGAGGAGGTTTCTCAATTCGTCCGTATATATTTTTTTTTTTGTGTGTTTGCGGATAACTTCGTCGTTTATGAAGCTATTTAGTTTTTTTTTTGGAAAGGATATCCTAAGGGTGATACCATGATAAGGAAACCAGGGTCTGATGATGGTATGGATCGAGGGTAAACTTCGAAAATTTTCGTGGTGACTGTGTATGTGTGTGTGCTTTTTATACTTTTGAAGTCGTTTCTTTTTTGTAAAATTTTTAAAAAAAATATCATTATTGTGGTCTTTAGAAAAAAAAATTATAAATAATCTCACGCATTTTATCCCCGAGGGGGTAGGCAGATGTATTCCATTTCAGAAAAATACTTACGTCTTTCCAGTGTATTCTTTGGAACCCTAAACGTGAAAGGTAGTGAGCCCATCTAAATTATTAATTAATATAATTTGTATACATTATGGTCTACCTTATTATAAATAAGCAATGAAGACTCTTCAGTTTTACTTTATCATCTTCAGTTTTTTTTTTATGTATGTTTGACACTTTTTAGCAACTTTTTTTTTAAAAGAAAAAAGGGGCAATCGAGCAGACGGGTCACAAACTTTGTATGTAAATGTATAGTTTGCAAATTTTTATCTCAGTTACATACATCCTATGGTTGTCTGGAAGAAATCTCTTAATCTGTGAAGAACCGCGGGTTCCAATTAGAACCGAGACACAATTAAAAATCTATTGTGTCTCGGATGCTTGGCCTTAGAGGTTAAAGCGATATGACCTTTATATGATCTTTGTAAATACTCAAATCATTGAGTCACTTATTGCATATTTTTATTGGTGTTCGATAAAGAGTTGTTACTTACCACAAAAGTCTACGGTATAATGAGCATTAGTTCTGCAGAGTAATGAAAGTAAAAATACTGTTTACGATACGATCTGGGTGCGACTTATCGAACAAGCCACGTGCTTCTAAAAGGTCAATGCTAACTTCTCTACACGAATGTTTCTTGCGTTTGTTTAGTATTATGAATATTCATTAGTTTACGAAATTAATATTTAGTGAGTACAGTTTTGAGAAAGAAATCTTTATAACCATATGGTTGGAAATTGGACTTTAGGACGTGGGGTTAACGTTTGAATTGGGATGTTTTCACGGAATGATATACAAACCCTAAAAATTCACAAGAGTTCGCTGTAAAATACTTCTAACTAAGTTACCGTCCACCATACTACCATCAGTTTTTTACAGTTTAAATGGTCTGACATTCCAACCCTGCTTCTACTTAACAGTTCTCCTAGTTATACCCCTTTATCATTTGATCAAAGAAGAGAATTTTGAGTTTTGTCTCCTACCCCGTCAAGAAAAAAGGCAGTTGTATGGTAATTCTTTCTTCATATTCTCTTGTTCATCATTCTCTCTTATGTTAATTACTTGATCTATAAGTTAAATTACAGCTGTAGACAAGAAATTAATATTAAAGTATGAAGTAAATATTTCGTTAGAAACTTTTTTGTAATACTCCTTCCCTTTTTTTTTAACTCGTTGTCAATGCGGGAACCGGCTTCCGGCTGGTTCCAATATGCGGTGACTACTACATGCAACAGGTCCTGCACTGTCAAAGGGTACTGTACATGTACTTCTTATGTTTCAAGATTTATTGTACAACAATAAATCTTGAAACATAAGAAGTACATGGTATGAAAAGGCCCCATTTAAGAATTTATATCTCTGACGTAAGGTAAGTACAGTCGTGTACACGGTGCTAAAGGAAGTGTTCCATTTTAACGAAATGTTCATGAAAATAATTGAATATATTTGCCGGTCACCGACCTGACATTTCCACTGTTTTTGTGAAACAAGTACGTTTAGGGTCCCGTTGTGTCTATAATTAAAACTGGTGTTGCTGTTTTTATCCTATATCTTGACAGGCGCCTAGCTGTGTAACCATCTTTTCTGGACATTTCAAACGCCCTTTCACAATATCTATCTTCATTCCAAGTTGTAACTTCCTTGAGCCTGTGCTTTGATAGATCAGAAAGTGTCTTTTCAACACACTTGCTCAAAACGACGTTTTTATTCCACCGATTTTTGGCTCATAATCCTAGATATTAAACACGCTATGCAATAGCTTAAAATTTTTTTTTAAGCTATTGCATAGCTTCTATCGAGGGCCTTGAGCGCGAGGACCGAATCCAGAAATTCCGTAACGAAAAAAAACCTCACGCTCCCCACTCCGACGGGCACGGAGGTGTGGCTTGAAGGCCGTGCATTGTCTAACGTCGTTTCTTTTCGGCAGTCTTGTTGATACAAAATGCTATGCAATAGCTTTACCGCGGCAGTTTCCGAGTGCCACACGTCTTTTTTTTTTTGACGTCGTTTTGAGCAAGTGTGTTGAAAAACGTCGTATTAAACACGTGTGCCTGTGACCATAATATACGCGGCTTTTTTATGGCGCACTCGCTTTCGCTCGTGCGCACACAATATCGCCTTGTATATAATGGTCAACATCATTATATTGACACTGAAATTGTGAGACCAATAATCCTTTAAAAAAAATACTTACACCTCATTTACTTTCCAGCTCAATATCTATTCATAAATTCCTAGAATAACAGTGTAAACAAATTAAGCATTATTAATTAATTTGTAACACAAATAATTGGATAAAATATCTTAGGCCTGTAAATAAAGGTAACGAAAATATACGTTAATTTATTAGGGGAATTTATTACATAATCTGATCACTCAAACCTACGCTGCATTTTGACGAGTTGCTGACGGAATATGTAATGTGAGTTATTGAGATTACTCACCGAGCTTAAAGTAACACCCGTAACACACATGTTTTGTTTCAACTCGATGTACCTACCTATCAAACCAGACAAATCTTGATGATTTTTGGTTTGTTTCGTAAATGTTTTGTCTATGTTAATGTATTAAATAAATAAAAATATAATAAATTAAATAATGGATTTCATTTTAATGATGGACCTGCTGGCTCAGTTGGCAGTGCCTGCCTTCTGAGTCGGAGGTTGCGGGTTCGATCCCCGCTCGGGGACAACATTGTGCATGAACTTGTCTATTGGCTTCGGGTCTGCTCGTTTAGTATTTATTTAAGTAGGTTTATCAGTAGTTCAGTACCGGTACAGACTCTGTCTAGTTTGGGACTGAATACCGTGTGTGAATTGTGGCAAAAAAATGTGGTTGCAGCTGTACTGATATCAGTTTGTTTTTGTTTACAGGTAAGCAAAGAGAAAATGCCTAGGTGATCTCTAGAGGCGTAAGTGCTTAAGAAATACTTAGCTGACGTAAAAGTAGACGAGTAGGTACCTATGTATATATATTTACCTACCTGCACTAGAAGGAGGGTAAGTTTTGGGTATGTGTGTAGGCCTAAGTGTGCAATTATATTGAGTTGCCACCTACTCTATGATTTGACATTTAGTATTAAGTATGAATTGATTGAAAGAATACAGTGTTGAGGAGTTTCTTGCACCGCTTCTTCTCCTCAACCATAATGCTGAAGCGGTGGAGTTGAAATGACATTTAATAATTAAACTTGTAAGTCCTTACTTTGACTGAAACATTTTGACTCTGACATATTTTAAAGCAGGATAATACATGACATTAGATTTGCTTTTGCAACTGCTTCAGAGTAAGGTGATCTTAATCAGTCATCAATGTTTTTAACATGCAGCCTGTTTATTTGGTATTATAATAATTAAAATAAATAGGCACTTGTTCATATTTACCTCTTTTTAAATCAGTCACGAAACACTCATGGAACTAAAAATACTATTGTACAACATTACTTAAACTACCTACCTCTAACTACACAAATTAAGATAATAATGTATATAAGAAGGCGTTATTTACGAGAAAAAATACGCAAACGTAATTGAACTAAGAATTGTTCAGCTTTTAATATAAACTGGCAATCGAAGATTAATAGTTATGGGTCGAAAAAAGGCCAAACTCGGTAATTCTGCAGATACAAAACACAGAATACATTTTTGTTATACATTACTTATCAAGATATAATACTAACTCTCATAATTTATAATTAAACTAGTTAAAATACCAATGTATTACAATTACACGCCTTTATCGCTCATTTACTCTCAGAATAGTTTTCAAATGCAAAATTGTTATTGTTGTAAAATATTTGTGTTTGTAAATTTCCATTTCTGCAATGGGAAAGCCCATTACGTCATCGCTTTATCAAGATTCTTTGTACTTTGTCCCTTGGTCCCTCGAGGCCCTGCGTGCATTATCACGTTAAACTTATGTATAAAACAATTACATAGGTATATAATATAGTGCGAGTAAATAGATGCTGAGACAAACACACTATAATGATTGTTTTTCTCGTGTGTCACTCTAATATAGTGTGGGGTAAATACTTCTGATCCCCAGAATGGGTAGGTGACAATATGGACACTATAGATACCGAGACAAAACACACTATAATGATTATTTTCCTCATGTGTCACTCTAATGTAGTGTAGACTGTAGGGTAAAGATTTCTGTTCCTCAAAATGGGTAGATGACAATATGAATACTGAGACAGACACACTATAATGATTGTTTTTCTCATGTGTCACTCTAATATAGTGTGGGGTAAAGTCTTCTGTTCCTTAGAATAGTTAGGGGTGAAGACTTCTGTTCCTTAGAATGGGTAGGTGACAAAGTAGATACTGAGACAAACACACTTCAATGATTATTTTTCTCGTGTGTCACTCTCTCGTTTTACGCCCATCGCGCTAAGCTGAATACTGAGTAATTAGCGTAAAACTCCTTTAATAGTGTTAAAGTTAAAGGTGTTGTACACTGTTTTAAAGATTAATTGTTGGACCAAATTAATTGTTCAAATGTTTTAACAGTTTTTTTATACAATAACTTTGATAGTGTAATCTCGTCACGTGAGCATTGTTAGATTTTGAAGTAGCTTTGTTGGTTCAGTTGGTTCACCCTTCTTTCTGAGTCAGAGGCCCCGGGTTCGAAACCCGCCCGGGGCCAACATTTGTTTGGATGCACATAAATGTTGATTTTATGTCTGGCTGTGTGTGAAAATATGATTAACTAATAATATCATAAAGTTTATTAAAACTTCTGTATTTATGTCAGTGATGTAACTTGTTCGGTGTGGGCGAGCCGGCTATGTATTATATTTATGGTATCAGATAATCAATTTGCTAAAAGCTACAAAGGTTAAGGGGGCGAGTTGTCCGCTAGTGAACTAGGTTCGGTTTGTGGTACAATTTACGAGCTAAAAGATATAAGGACATTTCGGCTATTGGTGATGAAAAATCTATTTTAACTATAGTCTTTGCGCTTGACTTCTTCCGCGAACCGGGATAAAAAGTTTACCATATTACTTCTTGATCTTCCAACTATCTCTATGCGAAAAATCACTCCAACCCGTTGCTCCGTTGCTGAATAAATGATTACAAACCAACAAACTCACTTCAATATTTTTAATACTGTGACAGTCCTTAACGCTTAATGATAAGTAAATAAAAACAAAATTAACAGAAACCCAAGAAAAAAAATAACATAAAACATAATGGTTGCGATGCGATCTTCTTTCATGATTAGCATTTTTTGGGCAAATTATTCTAATCTGTCGAATCCATCTAAGCGTAGACTGTTTATTTATAGATAAATAATTCAAATAAATTCAAAATAAATGATCAAAAAGGCATCCAAAAAAATAAATTCATAGCAAAAAGGCCACAAATTTCATAATAATAAACGAGAATTATTCTAAGTTGTTTTTCCAATAACCCAAAAGTTTTTTCTCGCTTTTTTGTCTTCTGTATCAGTTAAGTGAAAGGTAAAAATGTTTATTGTAAAAATCGTCTATGTCTTACTACGTACTCAAAGATAGTGCTTTCGTGTGTTTAACCGATATTTTGTTTCAATGTCAATATCTATCGCTGGTAAATACATTTAGAGCTAATAACTTTACAATTTTAATATTATTATTTTTTATACTATTTTTTATCTCTCCGAATATTTTATAATAATAATAATAATAATAAAAACGTTTATTGGCATATTTATATGGTTTTACAAACAGTATTTGCGCCAAACTGTAAATAACAGTTTGTTGGCGCATTGCGCTCCTTACTTTACAAAAAGAATAACTACCTACACTACAATGTGAGTTGGTCTAACAGATATTTTTTAAGTTTGCCTTTTAGGACATTTCTGCTCATTTCTTTATCACTCAAAAATAGTATATCGTTACAAATTTTAGGCATCATACAGCGTAGTGTTCTTTCACCATAATAGTTACAGTATTTTGGCACATCGTATAGTGCTCTATTTTCGGTTCTTAAGGACTTATGAATATAACGAGGATTTTTAAAATTATCGTTATCATATTGCTCCACGGCTAATAAATATTTAACTTTGAGATGCACTGGCAGCACCTTGTTTTCGGTTAGTAAAACATTTTGTAGAAAAAGATTTCTTTTTGCGATACTCATTTGCGTTGCACTGCAGTCGACAGCCAAAGACGATTGAAAATATTTTTTCTAGGAATCAGTGAGTTGATTTCAATTCAATACATTTATTCCAAAAACAATAATTATTTTATAGGAATTGTACATAATATAAAAATACATTAATTACAAATTCGACAAACACTATGGTAAAGAGTAACACAAAAAATGCATATTACACAAACAAACACACAAAATCTTATTTTCACGACTAAAATGTTTAGGTACCTAGGTACATAGCTTTATTCCATACTTTATAAAACTACTAGTGGTTGTGCAAGATTTCACCCGCGTAGTTCCCGTTCCCGTGCGAATACGGGAATAAAATATAGCCTATTATATTACTCAGGAATATTCTAGCTTTCCATTGTGTAAAAAGTGACATGTTCCTAGAGAGTTTCGATATTCGAATTCCGAACAGCTTTTTTTATTTTATTTTATTGTAACTGGCCAGTTCCAGAAACATTCAGTATGCCCCACGTAATATAAGACCCGATATAAAAATATGCACTCTTTGATCTAGCCGTGTATTACACGTTGAAGTGGACAGTATATCACAGATTTGTTTGTGCCTGTTTATCTGGTTTTTTTTTAATCGAAGCCGATAGCTGTACTAAAAGTTAGCGTGCTAATAATACCAGTTGTATTGTAATCAACCGAGTGTGGATCAAGGTTACTTGATCGATGTAAGGTATTGTATAATATAGAGGACTGACGTTCGTTGGTGCTTGGCAAAATTTCCTTAGAATAGCGATAATTATTGCAGGTGTTTTGGTTAATTTTTTTATTAAACTCTGGTCAAAGTATATAGTTAGCTTAGCTTTTCTTCTTCCTCAAGATGTAAATTTCATCAAGTCCGGTCCTACAAAATGTAACTAATAAACAGCCAGACAGAGTTATACGTTCGTATTTATATTATTAGCAGTGAAATAGCGATATAAATAAAACTAAACAATAAAACGATATTAAGATTAGTAAGGAAGTGATGAGTAAAAATAAAAACAAAAATGTCACCACAATTATTAATATAACATAAGTTATAATTTTATTTTCTATAATATAAAACGTAGTTTTCGTTCCCGTGGAATCACGGGGATAAAATATAGCCTATGTTACTCAGGGATATTGTAGCTTTCCATTGGAGAAAGAATTTTTAAAATCGGTCCAGTAGTTTTTGAGTTTATTAGTTACAAACATACAAAAATTCAAGAATACAAATCTTTCTTCTTTATAAATATTAGTGTAGATGTAGATGAAGAGTTGCGTCATTGGCATGGCTCTTAAATCAGAGATACGCTGTTAATTCTTATTGAACACGAACATAGCAGGAACTATAAATAATTAGTACCTAAGTGGGTGGATTTGTCCCCTTCAGACGGTGGATGAATAACTAAAGGGTTGACTCACCCTCCTGTCTGGATGGAAATGTCGATACGGATATGTACTTTTCCTACACCTTTGACACCAACAACCTTCTGTTGTTCTTGTGGAGAAATTGTGATAAGAAGCGACTTGTAAGTGACATATACAACGCGTAACAGAATAAGCGCACTTCGCATGTGTATGCGAATTAGTATATTATTATAAAAAAAAATTGATGTATTCGTACTTTAGTTATGTCTAACCAATTTTCTTAAATAAAGAACAAAATAGTACGATTTCCATAGGTAACAGTAAATTTTGATACGCTAATTAAATTTTCGGAAAAATTAACATATATTAATAATAGCTGAAATCGATTAAATTAGTCGATACTGAAAAAACTAATTTCAGCAATTGCGCCCTTTCTGTTACAGATTGTATATGGTCGAACAAATATCGAGTTTTAAACATCTCGTAATATGTATTTGTAATAATATTTATGATCAGACTAAGGTTGGAAGAAAATCATTCTCTAGGAGAGACAATCTTTTTCTTTAAACGTCTTTGAATAGTTCTAACTATACTAGTTACCTTATACTATTTAACGAGCAAGTTGTGCAAAACGGATTTGAATAAAATAGTTTTCAGTCAATCTCAACTCTAGCAATATTTGAGTTAATCATATCTACTACGATTTGATACATAAACTGGTCGGGATAGGCAGAGACAATAATTTTC
Organism: Ethmia dodecea; assembly: GCA_963855545.1. Lineage (NCBI taxonomy): Eukaryota > Metazoa > Arthropoda > Insecta > Lepidoptera > Depressariidae > Ethmia > Ethmia dodecea. Next base: position 2,541,413 of record OY979444.1, read on the forward strand.
ATTATTAAAAAAAATACTTAATCAAAATTTATAATAATAAAAATATTTTAGTGGTCTGTGCGTACGAAGTTTTGGGCAAAACTTGGTAACTTTTTCTTAAATAATTAATATGAATATGAAATCAAAATTAGAAACAAAAGTACAAACCGACATTAACGAATAGCACTAAAATACTATTATTAGCATAATTCAACATCCATTACCTACTGTTACTTAATTGGTGGTGTCACTCTCACGTGGTAAGGAGTTGTTAAATGTATGATGGTGACGAGAAATTGCCTCAGTTCGACAGAAGTTTTGAAGATCGTTGTATAGCTCTTGGGAAATAGGTATTAACTGGTTGTATGCTTTTTTTAAATCAGGTAGTTTTAAGGATTTTAGTCCATTTCCATCACATCATACTTATGTCCAGTAACTTTTGCAATAATTATTATCCTGTAAATTTGGTCCGGTGTGTGAATAACTATCTATGTCCAATAAGGAAGAATTTATGTGTTAATGTCCAAATTTAACTTCTTCGCAGCCAAAACATATAAAGCAAAAATATATCGGTTCTTGTTCTGCTTGAGAATTCATAAATTGGAGTAAACAACTGCCTATTTAGTTACGGGTGTTATTTAAATGGTTAGCATAGTATTCGTATTTTTGTGAGCAGAAAAATATAATCTGTAAGCAGAAATAGCTAATTGATCAGCAACTCATGGCCAGCAAACATTCCAAAATCAATCTGCAATTTATGTCATTCTGGATGGCTGTAATTATTTTTGTACAGCATAATAATTATGTAAGCTGCAATGAGCTGCTCCTGCTTAATAAAATTTTGGTAAGCACTCAGAGGGTAAGCGAAAAGATTCATTTTGAGCTGTACCTCTACATAAAAGTAACAAAAATACTTTACTTGTCATTTTATTTATTTTATTTTATTTATTTTATTTTTCATAGGAAAACCAACAGCACATTTACAAATATGGGTAGGTACATTAAATTTTATAACTAAACATAAAATGCGCAAAATCATTCCTTACAATGATTATTCAGGAAGGACTTTAGATTATGCAACTTATTGTTATTGTTGTATTGTTTTGTTGTTGTTGTTATTATTAAACGTACATTGCCGATTTTAACAAAACGCAATCCAATCAGTTATTTTGCTCGCCATGTTTTAAATATGCATACCAATCAAATACACAGCTTACAGACATGTTTTTCTCTGCTGTTCAATCATGAAATCTTGCTGACCAAGTAGTTATTTTGCGGACCAATTAGTTATTTTATTTGCGGAACAAGAATTGCTGCCTGATTTTTTTTATTGCAAACAAAATCTTTGTATGCCGACCAAATTATTTAAATGTTGTTTTTTTGTGGCGCACCAAATTTTATATTTGCTGATCATTTAATTACTTCTTTTTAGTTACAGCCTTTTAAAGCAATTTAACCATGCCAGACATAGCAGTAACCTTTCTTACGAATGGCATCACACACTAAAATTATATACTGGATACTTCCTTTCATTGTTATTATTTCTACTCTAGATTATTATTATTAATATTAGAATATTAATAATACCGAATAATATGTTACAGTTAAAATATTCCTGTATTTATATCGTAATCGCTTAATACAATTTTAATGCTCGTGTATTTTTCCACGAACAATATCGTATTAGTGCTTTGCCATATATATGTATCTCAAATCATTTACGTAATCATGTATTACAGAGTTTTTCGTGTAAAACATTGATTGTTCAAAGTAATAGAATAAACCGGTAAAAAAACGTATATCCGTAATTTTACGTGGGAGCAATTTGAAAAAAATACACAAGGTGTAATAGGACCTCTAGATGCCGAATTTGACATAAAAGCAATAACCCCGTAAGAGTGCTTTACGGGATTATTCGGTGGGAGCGACGAATTAGTCGATACTGAAAAAACTAATTTTAGTTACAGATTGTATATGGTCGAACAAATATCGAGTTTTAAACATCTCGTAATATGTATTTGTAATAATATTTATGATCAGACTAAGGTTGGAAGAAAATCATTCTCTAGGAGAGACAATCTTTTTCTTTAAACGTCTTTGAATAGTTCTAACTATACTAGTTACCTTATACTATTTAACGAGCAAGTTGTGCAAAACGGATTTGAATAAAATAGTTTTCAGTCAATCTCAACTCTAGCAATATTTGAGTTAATCATATCTACTACGATTTGATACATAAACTGGTCGGGATAGGCAGAGACAATAATTTTCATTATTAAAAAAAATACTTAATCAAAATTTATAATAATAAAAATATTTTAGTGGTCTGTGCGTACGAAGTTTTGGGCAAAACTTGGTAACTTTTTCTTAAATAATTAATATGAATATGAAATCAAAATTAGAAACAAAAGTACAAACCGACATTAACGAATAGCACTAAAATACTATTATTAGCATAATTCAACATCCATTACCTACTGTTACTAGGCCTGTTACGCTAATAGCGAACGATTTACTAGTTCGTTGAGGAGTTACGTTCTCCATCTGAAGTTCTTCATTACATTTTTACAAAACTTACCTGTATGGGACCATCGTTGAGGTACAATACAATACATAACTCTTTATTGTACACAAAAAACCACAATATGGATACCAACATTAACTTAAGTACAATGGGCGGTCTTATCGCTTTTAGGTATACCAGTTGAAACAAAAATAATATTTTCGACATCGGTTTGACGTAAATATGGATTAATAACATACTAAATCCTACTAATATTATAAATGCTATGGAGGAGCGAAGTTGGAATACTCCTCCATCGTGAAAAGGGAAGATCTTCCGCCAGGCGAGGTGATCGTGCCTGGGGACCGCCGTCCAACGGTTGATGTTGGACAGTTGTATTTATACAAACTCATTAGAAAACTCCGATAGCGCGGTTTAGAACTCTGCCGTCTATTGGCGCGTTCTATGTAACTCGGCCTTCTATTGGCGCGTTCCATGTAGTGTCGCTACAATGCGAAAGTTTGTATGGATGGATCCATCCATACGGATGTTTGTTCCTCTTTCACGCAAAAACTACTAAACTGATTTTGATGAAACTTTGCAGTTATATAGCTTATACATCAGAATAACACATAGGCTATATTTTATCCCCGTATTCCCACAGGAACAGGAACTACGCGGGTGAAACCGCGGGGCGCTGCAAGCAGCGCCCCGCGGTTAAAACATACGTGACAAAATGAAAATATTTTTTGAAGTCTGTTAAAAACCAAAATGGTGGAGACTTCTAACATATGCACTTTATGCTTACAAAACGTCTCCGGACCATCTATATCTACATATGATGATTAACGATAGAATAATGATAAACTTAATGAGTTCGTTAGATACGCAAACTACGAAGTATACACGTGACTACTCACATAACAATTCTGCGGCTTGAACACTTGATATCCCAGTAATTTTATGGGTATCTACCATCTGATACAAATAAAACATAATACTAGCCTGTGGCATAGTAGTTCGTCATAGGAGCGCTTTTAGTTCGCAGTCCTACCGCGAACTAGTTCGTTCATTTAGTTCGTTTTTTTATTTTTTTTTGATTTTTTTTACCGTCTGGAAAAAAATATGACGTATAAGGTATCTAGAGCCGAAGATATACACGAGATTAATTGTTAAATATAGTCATGTTTAGTGCAATTTACAAAATCTAGAAAACTACGCACAGTACTACGCGCAGCTGGTGGTTGTAGGTAGATTGCGCATAAATGGAAGCTACGAGCCTGTTTCTTTTTAAAATACTATTTCAAATATTTCAGTGTGTATTATTGACTACAATTAAGTAATGTATATTCGTTTAAGCAAGGAAAATTTTTTTTAAGTAACATTGCCAAATGAATCTATTACACTTACCTATCACACCACATTTTTTTCCAGACTGTAAAAAAGTCACCCTGTATAATTCTATACCGTATAGACTATACGGAAATGTTTTTCATATTATTACTGTGAAAAACTTTAACCACGGATAAGCTAAACTTAATTTATATAATTTGATAAGAGACTTTTGTAAGAACCGATAAAGTAAAAAAAAAATAGGCATTTATCCATGCAGTGCACTCCATAATAGAGCGGACGCCAGAAAAATAAATATTTAGAGGAACTAAAAGCAAGATTGAAGACGAACTAGTTCACATAGTTCACCTAAAAGAGCGTTCTTTCGAACTATGTCGTTCGCGAACTACCCAAGACTATACATAATACACGAGTAGAATAGAAAGATATGATCGGATACGGATCGCGATCCTACGATGTTGTTATGTTTTGCAATTTGCAACATCTGCATTTACACTATTATTTGTAACGAATAAACTCAAAAACTACTGGACTTATTTTAAAAATTCTTTCACCAATGGAAGGTTACATTATCATAGAGTAACATAGGCTATATTTTATTCCTGTATTCAATCGGGAACGCGAACTACGCGGGTGAAACGCGGAGGGCTGCGAGTACATGATAGTTACATGGTAAATGGTTGGATAGGAGATAATACAATAGGCTTTTATTATTATTATTAAGTGAGATTTGGAAGCAGTGATATCCCTGTTAGTATTGGGCCTTAAGCTTGGAGGTTCGGCTTTAAATTCTGGTGAGGGCATGTAAGCAATGAGTTTTTCAATAACTTACGTAGGTACATATTTAGCACTAGCTCGACGTTGAAGGAAAATATCGTGAGGAAACTCGTAGGTCCCAGAATTGTTTCTGAGACATGCGTAACACCACCACACCACCACTTATGTGCTCACCACCTATCACGTTGAGGGGTCGAACATTGTCGTGAAAAATTGAATACCTCTGCCTACCACCTCGGGGATAAAAGGAGTGAGATTATTTATTTTTAAACTCGTATTTTCCAGAATTGTTTAACACCCGGTCCTACGTTTAGGTAAGGATCGTAAAAATATATTGATAAAAAGTTTGCCTTTCCAGTAATAGAACACCTTCACCAGCCCCATGGGGCTCCGATGAGCATATTTATGTTTAAGTCATTCATTTCATACGGAGCATTTCATATGTTTCAAATATACCTACTCATCTCAGGCTACATGTCTTTGCTCGCCTAAGTCATCTTCAAGGAAATAATTATGCATACCAATTTTTATAGCACTGTAATTATATCACCGTGCTAGTACAGTGGACTCATATAATCACTACGATTTGAAGTAAACAGGGTGTAATTTAAATAGTATCTCAGCATATCACTATTGTGTGGTTATCAATCGCTCTATCTCTTGTTATCAAGTGCACGTCGACGATTGAAGCCTTTACTTCAAGGCCACTAGAATTGTATACCTCCAATCTTTCAGTTTTATTTGCTATACCAAATTAAGCTGTAACACCATTATTTTGAGTTGCAGTTGGAGCGTCGAGAAATATACGGTTCTGTGAAACAATTTGCCAGGCCAATTACCGCTGATGTACTACGCTAAGCTGTACAGATTTGTTGCGGTTAGTTGCAAAATAGTTTTATTTAAATAAGCCTCTTGGAAGGATTTGTTTATTTAATTTACGCAAGTGCGATATTATTGTTGTTTATTAGCTGGTGCCTAGCGGCGTTGCTTATAAGTCTTGTAATTGCAATTACTTTGGGAATTTTTTTATTATATTTTTTTATTTTTCTACAGCCAAATGAATAGATAAATAAAAATATTTGATTTTGATTTGCCGATCTGTTCCATATATTTAGATACGTTATAAATTTTTTCTACAATATAAGGGGGCAAACGAGCAGAAAATATTTGCGTTTAGTAAGTTTATGAGGTATATTTATTTAAGTATTGACTCACGATCATCTAATCGAGTTGTTAAGTACCTATTTGTTATAGAACATCCATCAACTAGACAATCGTAAATGAACGCTAGATGAAGTAACTTTATATTATTTTCCTTTATGTTTTGGAATAACACGACACTCATGCAGTCAATGGTACCTACCTGTTTTGTTTACCTTTGTTGATTGTTTACTGACACTGGTTTGACAAAGGCACTGTAGGAGTGTAAATCTAGGTATTATACTGTATCAAATGTGGTTGTAAGTATATAAATGTAGCTAAAACGTAAATGAAGGCTGAAATTATCGCTGAATTCTTGGTTTAATCGACCAAATATCAATAGGCAGACCCACTGACACACACTTTTGCACCAGTGAGTCACTGCTACAGAATATTATATTGCTTAAAGAAGTATCTATAAATTGCCAGGTAATTAGCAAAATTTTCATAAGGACGTTTCTGTAATAGTGATTTTAAAATAAAGAATAGAACAACTTATTGTAGGGTTATTTTTAATGTTATAATTTTATTCTTAGACTGAATATTTTCCTGAAATTTTCATGTCTAATTTTTGTTACACAGATACAGATTCATATTGGTATATTATGTGAGAGTAATAGTAACTGCTATGTTACCATTAACTTGCTCGCGACAATAGTGCGAAAAATAAATAATCATGTTTAATTGCAAATCGATTAATTGATTACTAAGTGGTAAAAGTAAGTTATAATCACTTATTTGGTTTTACTTTTAATTATTTGACTTCACGTAAGGAATTCGAAATTTCAAGTTGTTATTCGATCTTTTTGAACGCATAAGGAGGTTAGTAGGCACTTAACGGTGTTCGATTATTTATTTTTGTTTTATAAAAGTTGAGTGTTTCTCTTTTTTATTAAATATATAGGTACCTACATACGTATTGTAATATTGACAAAATAAGATATTTTTATTTTACAAGTTTTTAAGCTATTGCATAGCTTCTATCGCGGGCCTTGAGCGCGGGGACCGAATCCAGAAATTCCGTAACGAAAAAAACCTCACGCTCCCCACTCCGACGGGCACGGAGGTCCGAGTCCGAGTCCGAGATAAAAGTTGCATAATCCAAAGTCCTTCTTAATCTTGGTAAGGAATGCGCCCATTGTGCGCATGACAAGTTTGCTAAGATTATTTTTGCTACTTTTATAATATGCAGCTCAAAAAATATTTTTTGGCTTCCCCTCTGAGTGCTTACCAAAATTTTATTAAACAGTAGCAGCTCATTGCAGCTCAAAAATAATTACAGCCATCCAGAGTGACATAAAATGCTGATAGGTTATGTAATGTTTGCTGGCCATGAGTTGCTGACCAATTGGCTATTTCTGCTTACAGATTATATTTTTCTGCTTACAAAATACGAATACTCTGCTAACCATTTAAATAACACCCGTGTGGCTTGAAGGCCGTGCATTGTCTAACGTCGTTTCTTTTCGGCAGTCTTGTTGATACAAAATGCTATGCAATAGCTTTACCGCGGCAGTCCCCGAGTGCCATACGTCTTTTATTTTTATAACTTGTATTTAACGGAATATGTGTCAATTTTAAATTATTTAGATGTTTTTTTGTCATAAACGCCAACTACGCGTCAATAAAACTCTATTTAGAAATATTTACAGCTTAATTAACAATAGCTTGTTAAAACACTAAATTGTTAGCGTTTCGTTTTGAATTTGGATATAATAATAATATATTAGGATTAAAGTTAACAAGATAAATATACAAGAGTGTTGTGAATGGGCGAGTCGGTAGATGATGACCTAGGCGTACTTAGGTCATCCTCTACCGTCTAATTATCGTGGTTCTTGAGATAAAGCCTGGTGACAGACAATAACGTTTGTTGTATGGGAGCCCCCCTTAATTATTTATTTTATTTTGTTTTTAGTTTTTGTTTTTATAGCGGCAACAGAAATAGGTACATAAATTGTGAACATTTTAACTGTCTAGCTATCGCGGTTCTTGAGATACAGCCTTCTGTCGGACAACAGACAGCAAAGCCTTAGTAATAGGGTCCAGTTTTTAACCTTTACCGTACGGAACCCTAAAATGATTAAGATTATGTACGTGTAATGTTGTCACTGCTCACTCACTTACTGATAGTTCCATGGATATTATTGTACAGCAGCACCCCGCGGTTTTACCCGCGTAGTTCCCGTTCCCGTCCGAATACGGGGATAAAATATAGCATTATGTGTTATTCTGATGTATAAATAAGCTATATAACTGTAAAGTTTCATCAAAATCCGTTCAGTAGTTTTGGCGTGAAAGAGGAACAAACATCCATAATCCATCCATACAAACTTTCGCATTTAAAATATTAGTAGGATGGACATTTAGTGGTCATCATTTAGGGCCGAAACACATAACCGCGTTGCGGCACCGCAACGCCAAAATCGGCGGTGCTACTCAATACAGATAAAATAAAGATCTATTGAGTAGCACCGACGATTTTGGCATTGCGGTGCCGCAACGCGGTTATGTGTTTCGGCCCTTACAATTCTATTAATAACTCAGTGTCCGATTATAATATTACGAGTATATCGCAATGCAAATAAATAGAGAGAAATATAGCAATATGTTAGTTCAATTTGTCATGTTGTTCATACACGGCGGGAATGTTTACTAAACAATCCACAAGTACCTATTGCGTCTATTCTCAATGTTTTCCTCTAAATATAACCATAATTTGATACAACTATAGCGCGCGTACCATTTTTTAAGCTTACGTATTTATCACTCGACGGTCGAGGAAAAACATCATGAGGAAACGAGCGAGTTGCAGGCATAATGTAAAGTACCTACCACAGACTCAATAATATCTGTTAGTTTTAAGGATGCAAAAATATACAGGTGGAATATCTTTGCCAATTCCCTCACAGATAGTCCCTTCTTTTTTTATTAAATACTAGCTTTTACCCGTAGCTTCGTTCGCGCACGTTTATTTCACCCCCTTAGGGGATGAATTTTGCAAAATCATTTCTTATTGGATGCCTATACTGTATAAGCTATCTATGTGCAAAATTTCAAGTCTCTAGACCCAGCGGTTTAGGCTCTGCGTTGATATACCACCAATCAAACAGTTTATCATTTTATATAGATAGATATATCTATTAAAAAATAAGAAGATAGAGATAGCAGTTCTGTGCGGTTTCACCCGCGTAGTTCCCGTTCCCGTGGGAATACAGGAATAAAATATAGCCTATGTTGCTCAGGGATATTCTAGGTTTCCATTGGTGAAAGAATTTTTAAAATCGGTCCAGTAATTTTTAAGTTTATACCTAACAAAGATACAACCCTACAAAAATACTAATGTTTCCTCTGTATAATATTAAAGTAAAGTAAAAGTATAGAAGTATAGAGGAGGCGTATAACTTGCAGTGGATAGAAAATGGCTGAAAAAGAAAAATTTACACTGTATTTAAAGTGGGAGTAATATTAATTTTCAATTACTTACGGGTTGAATTTTTTGCTGCCGATGAGCGCCAATAAGGCTTTGTTTTCTGATGAGTTTGTGTAAATACAACTGTCCAATATCAAACGGTCCCCATGCACGATCACCTTGCCCGGAGAAAGATCTTCCCTTTTCAGTTTTCACGATGTAGGAGCATTCCTCCATAGATCTATGGGCTGTGTTTCCCCATAATCGAGTAATGCATATTTGTTCTAATGAAATGTCACAGAATGTCGAATCTATGTCAAGTGTTCTCTATTTCCCACTTAAAGATAAGATACGAGGCACAGGGAAATTTTCGAGACAGTTGATAACGAAATAAGTGTCAATAGAAGTTAACATTAAATTCGACGTTGGGATTTAGAATGCCTTGCAGTGTTTGTGGGTTAGATAAGGGATCTTTTAGTATTAAACGAAACATTGTGTACTAGAGGTATGTACATACATACGAGTACATATGCTCACGCCTTTTTCCCGAAGGCAGGCAGAGACAAAAGCCCGCCACCTGTTACGATCCTGGCATACTTCTCGCGCCTCATCCACATCCATCAATCGGTTCATACATGCTCGTCGGTTTCGGGTACTCTTTATCTGGCTTTTCTTCAATACCTCGCCGATCGATGTAAGTACGCCTAAGTCATACCATCCTATATTTCCGTTCCCGTGGGAATTTCCAAAAATCTCCTCTTAGTCCTCACTTAAGTCAATTAAAATCCTTTGAGTAAACTTTCACGCTTTAGACTCAGACTCAGTCTTCGAATTTTTCAGTTTTCCGGACTTTGAAGGAGCTTATATCTTTCTTTAAAATACAAACCATCAAAACACCTTAGCAAATATAATCGAGATCGGGTCAGTGGTAGAACCTGTAAAAAAATAAGAGACTAATAAAAAGAGTTACAAGTTTCGTTATTTATAATATTAGTAGAGAAAATATAGGTAAAGAAGTTAACTAAGAAACTGTATACTATACCAATACTAGAAGATTAAAACTTACTATTAATCCGGTTCTGTGTCTGCTTACATAATAAGTAATTTATTACATAAAAAATATAGTATAAATATTTTTTTTAAATATAGCTAGGCTGTTGTCCAATTTTCTCACGAAATAACTTTAATTACCATAATATTTAGTATGCAAATATATTTTTACCTAAGTATATTAAGATGAGTTATGTCTCTGTCCACAGCAACAGTTGAAGGTCGCATAATACGAAATATGTTTAGTTAGGTATAATGCTATCTACCCATTGACATTGTTGGATATTATATATAGCATTTACTTATTTAAAAACGGATTGTCTATTTAACTTTGGTTTTAAAAAATCGATGATTCGATAAAAATGTGAATAAAGGCATCTACACACTACTATTATGACCTTGGGTAACGAAACTAAACACATTTGTATTATTGAAATTTTGTCATCTAAACTTAAAAGAAATTATAAAAAAATGTCAATCAAAAATACCTCCCCGGGTCATACCAGCCGCAAAGGTGCCCATGACACTCGCTGCGCCGCGTGGAATGGCGATGGACAGCCTATGCGCCAGGACGGATCCGGAGCGGGCGTCAAAGCCTCTCTATCTTAGTCTGCGATCAATTAAAATGTTTGACGTGACAACGTCTTATAATTCGATGGAGCCGGCTGCATGAACGAAAAAGTATGACGTAGGCGGCGTTCCAGTGCAAGCGACAGCGAGCAACGAGTGACAAAGAGGCACAATCCATTCCATCAGTATTTTCTTATGACGTTGTCACGTTCAACTATCGTCAGTAAACCGACTTTACAGACAACCGATTTTTTACCTTAAAAGCGAAATACCAGATCCGATCCATCACATCTCCGAACCAAAAAATGCAGTTTCCGTAAACGCTGTAGGCAAGCATCTGCTGAGAGAGGGTTTTTTGAAATTGGAATGAAAAAAATGGACCCTCCTATCTATAAATAATATTTTTATAACTTAGCTTCATAAAAGAGAATCGAAGGAAATCGTTATGAGTACCACAGAACTAAATTATTAGAATGAGTGAACCAATTAGTAATAAGATCACAAATTACTAAACATGAAAATTCTAATGAATTATTCACCTGCTGCAACCAGTTTTGAATGTCACCTTGTATATTATGTGTTACTAATAATGAGACACGTGAAGATATTTTTGAAATATTACGGTAGGTACTTATGATGTTTGTTTTGTAACATTTTGGTGAAATGTAACGTGTTACAAAATGAGGATACAGCAGTTATAGTCTATTTCACGTAGCATGGGTTCGGTGACAGTTCACATTTTTCCGTTTTACGCCTACTACTTTCGACTAATAAGAATATTTGATTAAAATATAAATAATATTTTATTATTGAATCATGGCAAAAATACTTTTTTTTTATTAGTCAAAAGTAGCATGAGTAAAAGTAGCATGAGTAAATACTGAATGATACAATACCTACAGCTACACCATAATGCTACGAAGGACGTACCCTAACGTAGGCTTTGTAAGAAATGAAATGGTAGAAATTCTCATGGGAACGGAAAATATCAGTATCCATTGCACGCCTGCAGTAGTTACAGACTACAGGCTTAAATCAAAATTTAAATTATATAGTTATAGCATTTAGTTGATTCATTACTTATCTCATTCTATGGAAGAGCGGAGCATCCTGGCACAGACATTTTTATGTTTAAAAGGACGTTCCGGAACCCTGAAAAAGGAGTGGTGTTTCAGGGTTTCGGATGTATAAAGTAAATAAATAATTTTTATCGCGGGCTAGACGGAAAAAATTCAGACCAAAAGTTGTAACGACCGACACTTTTTGCTATAGTTGAAGCTCCATGCTAAATCTAATAATGATGATGATATTATGATGGTGATGATGATGACGAAGATGATTACCACGACAACGATGTCGACGATGATGATGATTGAACTTCGGACACCTCTCAAGTTTTTTCATTTTCATTTCATTTAGAATTTAATAAAGAAAATAATCCATCGTTTCATTTAATATTGTTCAACCAGGAATGTGTGAAGTTTCTCAACGTATAAAATTGCAGAATTCCAGTTCTCAGCCCTATTTCTTTAATTGACCAGATATGGCAGTCCGAGTCGGTATACCTGTTTATTACGTAATCCCCACTGAGGATGTTAATGTATGTCTGCCTATAAATTTTATAGTGACAGCCGAGTAGGGACACCTGCAGATGGTAATAGGTATCATTCGTCAGACTCGCTAAAAAAAGGTAATAAACTTTGATGATTCAATAAATTTGAGTCTATTTTGGTATTTTTGGACGTTGACCTGAGGAGTCGGGTCACTTTGGTTATAGTTTAATTTTGGTCGCAGATTGAGGCAGAAGGGAATAGAAGACGTAGTCACGTGTTAGTATCAAATATTCGGGCTCTTAAGCTGTGAAGGCGGTTAAACTCCTTGGTCGGCAACTGTATTATACTCGTATTGCAAATTTTACACATGCATGACAGTTCTCGTTTCGTCCGGAAACATTATATCGGAAGAACATGAATTAAAGATATATGTTACTGTGCTCTCGAGTGACTGTAATCTAACCTACTACTGAGGTCCATTATATAAAACGTAATTGAATATGCAAATGCCTTATTCCTTATTCGTAGGCAAATGCTATTATGTTAGCATATTACTTCAGTGACCATAAGTAACATTTATTTGACATGTCAATTAACTAAAAACAAAAGAATGGAAAGATTGGTACAATTACACATTAAACACTATACCTCAAACAAATCAGGCTTTGTCTAATGCACTTATATTATGACAACGTATACCTACTTACTTGAGACATAGTACCTATTAAAGTTTTTATGACAGATTAATATCGCTATAAGAAATCTCTTGACAGTCTGTCTGAAGCAGTCTAAGTGACATCAATAGAACTTGTGAGATGATATTCCAGTTGAAGATTTTATGATCCTTAGTTATAAATCGTAAGTAAGTATAATTTTACAATCAGATATGGAAAAAATCTTCAATAAAGGCTGATTCATGTTACAACGGGATGGGCCCCGTCCGGGCCCGGGGTGCTCCGTCCGGGCCCGGGCGTGCCCCGTCCGGGGCACGGTCAAACACTTTTAGTATGAAGCGCCGCGCTGGCCCAGCCGGGTCCCGTCCGTGCCAAATGTCGAGGCGTATTGTAGGATGGTTCGCCCCGGACGGGGCACGCCCGGGCCCGGACGGGGCCCGTCCCGGTGTAACATGAATCAGCCTTTAAGACATACGAAGTACTGTAGGTACTTAGCAAACCTACTCTGCTCAGATACTACTGCTAAGTGGTGGAATTAAGAAATAAAACTTGCTACCATCATATCACTTATCGGAACGAACGATATACATACGATGATACTGAATACATACGATGTAAGATATTATACTAGTCTTAGGTAGTTCGCGAACGACCCATTTCGAAGAGCGCTTTAGGTGAACTATGCGAACTAGTTCGTCCACAGTCTCGCTCCTAGTTCTTTGAAATGTGTATTTTTCTGGCGTCCGCTCTATTACTGAAGGACACTGCATGGCTACCCGACTTAATTTTTTTTACTCTTGCCGCTCTTACTCTTACAAGAGTTTCTTATACAATTATAGTCTATCTATGGTTAAAGTTTTTCGCAATTCTAATATGAAAAGCATTTCCCTTTTAAATTATCTCCTTAAATAGAAACAATAAAAAAAACAAGCTCGACGGTGAAGGAAAACATCGTGAGGAAACCCGCAGGTCTCAGATTTAATTCTGAGACATGTGTAAAAGACCCGGTCCGGCGAGGGGCTCACCGCCTATCACGCTTAGGGGCCCAACAATATCTCGTGAAAATTGGGTTTATAATTTATTGATATACCCATTTTTTTTTATTCCATTCACATTTTTGACCAAGTAACATCCTTGGCCAAGTGTCAATTCCCGCCTGACAGTGCCAGTTATCTTACTTGACCAATTTAATCCTGAGATTAATTAATATAAGTAGTATACCTGCAATTCCATTCATAGACGTGACCACGATGCACAATAATGGGAATACTACTTGAAGATAACACGCAGCGAGCGTATATGGTAACTTATCAATTATGCGTGATTTGTAAGCAAATAAATTAAGAGATAGCCAAAAAAAGCAGTCACATTAATAGATTAGTCAGTCTAGTTAGTGAGTCTAAGCAAACCTTCACGGCTTTCACCCTAGTGCAGTAGATACCTGTGCAGTGCATGTTTTCTTGAAGTAGAGATTCAATAGATATTTATTTATCACTAGCGACCCGCCCCGACTTGGCACGGGTGCAATGCTTATACGAAAACCTTCTTCTGGAATCACTCTATCTATTGAAAAAAACCGCATCAAAATCCTTGGCGTGGTTTTAAAGATTTAAGCATACATAGAAATATAGGGACATGGGATCATATAGGGACAGAGAAAGCGACTTTGTTTTATACTATGTAGTGATAGCGATGCAAGAAATATTTGTGGAATAGTTAAACCTCTCAATAACAACAATGATTTATAAAAGCGTAAGTACCTATTACGTATATTACGTAGAACAACCGCAGAAGTGTCATAAACACAAAAAAACTTAACCATTTATTTACCTGTACCTGTGGTTAGGATTGTAGTGTCAATTAAAACGGCCAAAGTACACATAACAAAGAGTAAATAGGTATATAAGACTCGTGAACCAAAGTTCTTTTTTCTTTTTTATAGTATGTTTTTTCATATTGATAGGTTTTCAACACAAAAAAGCAATACTTATTTTATGGAATAGAGTCTAGAACCATTTCCTCTTTTTATGCGATTGCAAAGAAGAAGGAGCTTATTCCCAAAATTATTCTTGATTTTATGTTGGGCCCTCAATTTCCTCTTCAGCATTCCGACTAATTCATTCATCGTCCTTCAATTCGCTCATGATTCAAGAAACGTAGTTTAATTGTCATGTGGTTTTCCTGATCAGGTAGTAAAATATGTACATTAGTAAATAAAATAAATACTAATTTAGTATTTTACTGGTACAAGCGCCCAAGGTCCTGTGCCGATGTACAGAAATGCAATTCGTTTTGAACAATTATTTTGTTTTCAGGAATTTCGAGTCGATTCTGAAAATGTGTATTATTTTAGTTATATATTTAAATAAACTCTTTGCTGTGTACCTACTTTATATTTCAATGGATACTCAGTGATCTCGCTATCTATTTTTGCTCGACAGTGTATTTATTTATGAATAGCGATATGTAATACCATGCGAATAATTATTCGCATGATATTGAGTTTGCAGAGATAATAGACCGACACCTGCTACGAACCATCCTCCTGCACTTTATCCACGTCCCTACAGTAGGGCCGTTTTATCTTGGCAGCTCTGCAGTTGTGCAAATGGATGCGCAATAACATTTTTAGCCACAGGTAATAGGCGGTTTTGCACAGGCGGAGCCTATGTTCAGAGCTGCCAAGTTAAAACGGCCGAACTGTACCTACATGCCTGTCGGTTTCAGGTACCCTAAGACCTCGGGTAAGAATGTCCATTCTTCATTATATCGGCAATCTGGCATATACGTGAGTGAGGTCATCCTCCACAGACACAAAACTAGGCTAGCTATTATAAATATATAGGTTAGTGGACTTAGTAAAAAATTCATTCGAAAAAACTTTACGTACTTACGTCCGCTTGCTCAAATACGCGGAGATATTTCACAGAAACATGCAAAAGTTTACGCGTTTATTCTCTTAGCACTTAGATGAGACTTGTGCATCAGATATATGATTCACGCCCATAGGAATATGATTAATTTCGATGACCGTACTCAGCGATGCGTGTTTGTGATGACAACAAAATTCAAGTCATTAAATTCCGTCAGTCAGAGAAAAGGTGATCCTCTAAAATAATTGTCGTAACATCCTGTTGCTAAACGTGGCTCTATTAGCGGTTCTGCGCGGTTTCAGACGCGTAGTTCCTGTTCCCGTCTGAATATGGGAATAAAATATAGCCTATGTTACTGAAGGATATTCTAGCTTTTGGCTTAATATCTTATAATTGATACCCTATCAATTATAAGATATTAAGCAACCCAAATATGGTTTAGCTCAACTGGTACTAAGTTAAAATTTTGCTGCGAATTTCGTCACCTAATGCCACTAAGTGAAATGAAATGATGAAAGAGCAGTGATAGCCCTGTGGTTAGAGAGTCCACTTCTCATCATCATCGTCAATCATGGCTAGAGCATGTACCAACGAGTTTTTCATAAACTCGATTACATATAAATTTATCTCTCGACAGAGTAAAGGAAACCCGCAGACCCCAGAACCGATGCTGTTGTATGTGTAGTCACGTAGCACCCAGGTCCTACCATCTGTCACGTTCACAATTTGACGGGCCTGTTGGCTCAGTTGGTACTGACCCTGCCTTCTGAGTCGGAGGTCGCGGGTTAGTTTCCCGCTCGGGGCCAACATTTGTGCATGAAATGTCTGTTGGCTTCGATACTGGGTGTTTAATATTTATTTAAGTATGTTTATCAGTTGTTTAGAACCCATTCTACAGGTTCTGCCTAGTTTGGGACTAAATAACCGTATGTGAATTGTGTCCCACAATTTATTATTATTAATCTGCAGTGGAGAAATAATTCTCATAATTATTTATAAGACAGAATCATGACAATAGAACATAATAGGAGTTTGAATGATGAAGGCTGAAGTTGTTTCCTCAACAAATCGGAAGTACAAGTATATTATGATGGACAGAGGTCAATATATGTAATGAATAGTCAATACACGTCCCGACAGACGTACCGACCAAACGCGGGAGGTGTTAGTGGCAATGATACATAATATATGAGGTCAGCTGACTATTGTTTTTAAGTTCCAAGCCACAACGACTCTGTGCCATACATTTTTTATTAAGAAATTACTGGTTGGAAACTTAGATAAAAGCAAAAGAGGAAGATACAGTATAGTCATAGAAATTATCGTTGACATTTGGACTACATACAACTACACGCGCAAATAAAAAAAAAAGAGATAGAAAGACGTACTCGGGCACAAGCGCGAACGAGTTGACTACAACGAATTACGCTACTTGCACCTAATTTAAAGGATCCACGCGCGAGGCGCCGGTACCGTATCTTCCTCTTTTGCTTTTATCTAAGGTTGGAAATGAAAATGTTTAAATACCGAACACAACACTTATATAAATGGTTTTGATTTAAGAATCGAAGATATGTCATGAAGATATGTCTGTTGGTTTAACATTTACGTTTATCAGTTGTTTAGTACCCATAGTAAATGCTCTGCTTATTTTGGGACAGAGTGTAAATCTGCTTATTTAGGGACAGAGTGTAAATTGTGTCCCAAAAAAAATGATTTTATTTCCATAAAGTCCGTGGCTACCCATTTTTTAAAATAGTTACACGTACCTATACAGTCGATTTACACGTTAACGACACTCAATGACTCAAGAATCGAGAAAGACTTACCTACGGATTATCGAGTAGAGCGTCAAAATATACGGCGACATAAGTAATAAGTCGTTCAGACATGCGTCACTGATATGGGTATACCGTATACCTCATGTTTAACACATATAAGAGCAATGTCCAGACTGACTGACTTATTTGAATTGCACTGCTTTTTTAACTTCGCTGCTTGAAGCTTAAATTTTGAATTGAGAAAAAGAAAAAAATTCTGAGTAATCGATTGGTTGTCTGACCTCATCATCATCATCAACGCGTAACAGCCCACTGCTGAGCTAAGGGTCTTCCCTCACACATGAGGAAGTATGGGCTATAATCTCCGTCGCGAGTTGTCTGACCTATCAGCACACATCCTCAAGCGCTGGAAAATTTGGGATGTGACAGAAAAATAAAATAAATACGTCTTTTATCTCTTTTCTTTTATCACGGAGGGAGTAGGCAGAGGATATTTCCATTTCAGGAAACATTTCTCCAGTATCTTCTTAGATGTGTATAGATAGTTTTTCCTGTTGAAACTTTATAACAATACTGGGTCGTTCTCACGTACGATAATATGAGGATAGAAGAATACAGTTTTTTAGTTCAAGAATGGTGGTGTTTGCAAAAATAATAACTATCATAAAAATATACGAGGCCAATTTTTGTAATGCGAAGTTCAAGGCCGATTATTGTAATGTATACCATAAAAAAAGGATACCATTGTTATTTTTTATTACGCATTCGAATTGTAATTGAGGGCTAACTACATATATTATTATTTATCCATAAATATTTGTTCTAAAAAACATATTTTATGTCTTACCTACTCGCGCTCTATTATAAAAAAAAATTCTTTGGAATAATTTGCGTTGGATGTCATATTAAAATACTATAGTGATACCGTGAGAATACGGGGATAAATTACGGCCTATGTGTTATTCTGATGTATAAGCTATATAACAGTATAGTTTCATTAAAATCCGTTCATTAGTTTTAAAGAGGAACAAACATCCATCCATACAAACTTTCGCATTTATAATATTAGTAGGATATTCATGTTCTGTTTTATTGGACAAGCTAGGTTTATCCAAAAGCAGTTAATATGAACATAACTAAAATTCTCAACAAAACTGACATTGAAACTCACGTACTTACCAACAGAGTTTGCATAAAAAAATGTCTACAAGATTTTTTGCTCTCTGTACTAAAAGCTTCAATTTTTTGCTGTCAACTGCGTCAACTGCTTATACAAATATTGAATTTAGTAAGTATGTCAATTCAGAAAATGGGCTTTCCAGAAGGCCTACGCAAGACTTTTTAAAACGTAAAGATTATTCAAACAAATTGTCATTCTATTCGACTAATCTTTATTGTTTTGTCTTGACATACTTCATAAATATGTATGGGATTAGCGCTCGACTTTATAGTGCAACCAATATGACCAGCCAAGCTCCAAGTGCTCTTGACTGTACCTATAGTCACTGACACGTTCTTATTTAGTAGCTGACCTGACAGACGTTGTCCTGTACAACTGTCAGTTATGTCAAACACCACAAAGGCTGATTCATGTTAGAACGGGCCGAGATCGGGCCGGGCCCCGTCCGGGGCACGGTCAACTTCTATACCGGACGGGGCCCGGCCCGGTGTAACATGAATGAGCCTTTAGATTACATTAGAAGACTTAAAATGGTCGTTATGTTTTTGAATTTTTGTAATGTTCCCCGCAACTTTCTTATTTTTTTTCTTTCATAAGAACCTTCTCCTGACAATACCAAATACAACAAAAAAAAATTGCGAAATTGTTTCAGCCGTTAACGCGTGATGCCGTGATCACCGGAAATAGGGATAAATTTTTATATACGAGAAGCGAATGGCTTCTAACTGGGGGGGGGGGGGGGGAGTGATGCATTGTAATAATTAAACCACCTTACTTATCGCCTTATAACCGTCTCAGATGGCATCTGAATCTCAATCTCTTCTTACAGGCATGACATGAAATCATATATTGTTAATTTCTCCTTACATTCAGCAACGGAGCACTGTCGCTTCTGAGAGAAAAAACGCGAACCTGCCAACGTTCCAGCCTTAAAATAAAAATAATAAATAATCTCACGCCTTTTATCCCCGAGGGGGTAGGCAGAGGTAATCAATTTCTAGATATACTCACTTTTCACGAGATATTCTTTGGACCCCTAAACGTGAAAGGTGGTGAGCCCATCGCCGGACCGGGTCTGTTACACATGCCTCAGAATTAATTCTGGGAACTGTGGGTTTCCTCACGATGTTTTCGTGTTTCGTTTTTTAGTGATGAATATGTACGTGTAAGTTTTTGAAAAAGTCATTGGTACATGCCAGGATTTGAACCCGAGCCTCACTGATTATCATCGTGAGAAGCGGGCTCTTTAACCACTGGGCTATCACTGTTCCAGCCGTGTGTAACGATATCATAAGTTTACGGAATATCCTGAATGATTCTTGTACTGACAGGATTCCTAAATCTTATCTCCAAAACACATTGAATAGGATATCAATAAAAGGAACTAGACAAATAATGAAATAAGCACATGTTTCTATTATGAGACGGACATCGGAACACTGAAGTGACGTGCAAAATAT
Source organism: Ethmia dodecea (assembly GCA_963855545.1). Lineage (NCBI taxonomy): Eukaryota > Metazoa > Arthropoda > Insecta > Lepidoptera > Depressariidae > Ethmia > Ethmia dodecea. Next base: position 2,561,778 of record OY979444.1, read on the forward strand.
CCTCTAAAAAATTCATAAAACATTCAACTGTCATAACAGTCATAACTACAGTTACCTCCAAGTGTAATAATCTACTTGAGATTTTTTATGATTAAATATTTTTTGCCTGCAGCTACACCTGCAAATTATGACGAAGCAATTATTTGACTATTGCCGATGAGTGAAGACAGAAGTAGTAGTTATGTACCTAGTTAGTAGTCTGTAGTATTTCATTATGTTCTGTGTTATTTATCTTTAAGATTTTTTTAAAGGTGTTCCTAATAAATATTTTTCTTTCTTTCTTTCTTTCAATATAACTCTTTAGTTCTGTATGATAAAGATACGTCGTTGTTTATATGTATCGAAAGGATTCATGAACAAAATGTTTATGTAAACATTTACAAATATGAAAGAACTAGCGGTTAGTTAGTAAGGGAACAAAATATAGCCTATGTTACTTAGGGATCTTCTAGCTTTCCATTGGTGAAAGAATTTTTAAAATCGGTTCAGTAGTGTTTGAGTTTATTCGTAACAAACATACAAAAATACAAATCTTTCCTCTTTATAATCTACTAGCGACCCGCCCCGGCTTCGCACGGTTGCAATGCTAACACTAAAACCTTCCTCTTGAATCACTCTATCTATAAAAAAAGATTTAAGCATACAAAGGGACATAGGGATATAGGGACAGAGAAAGCGACTTTGTTTTATACTATGTAGTGATAGTGATTATGATCAGTTGTAGGTATTCTAAACTGCTCCTGCTTCTAGGTACTCTATTTTCCCAAGAGATTACTTATTGAATTAATAAATAAGTAATTGTTTTCCTGTCGGGCATTCGTTGTATGTCTGAATAAAAAATAAATCTATAATAAAATATTCATTATTGAAGCGTAAAACGAAGGAAGTCTTCGAACTATATTACACTTAGAAACATGCTATCTGGTTTCCACATAAGAGATTATTAAAAATTTCGAATGGAACACATACAAATACAGACAAAAAAAAACTCACGCCTTTTATCCCCGAAAAAATCAAAAAATCAAATACAAAAAACCTTGGTAATAATAAAGTCTAAACTTTTTTTTCTTCAGATTTATTGTAAAGACGTTCTCAGGATGAGATGTCAATGTATTCTAAAGGACTCTGTAGACTATAACACAATGAACACCAAAAAACATTATGAATATTAATGAGGACCACTCAGCTACTCATTTTATGTAGGTATTTGAGTCTTGGAACATAAGTAAGTGAACCGGTATGTTTTTTATGTATTTTTTTGTAGGTAACTTTTAATACCAATTCCTTTTGACTTTTCACTAAACCAAATATACAATACAAATACAAATACATTTATTTTCTGTAGGTATAGAAAATACACTTAGAAGATTGATAGTCTAATAACAAGGCACTCTAAACCCGTCCATTTAGATTGGCTAAATGTAAACAGTAGCCCATCTCCACCGACGAGTTGCTGGTTCCAAATGCAGTACCCCGAGAAGAGCCAGCAAGAAACTCAACTCAAACCATTTGGAGGACTCACTCTTGCGTAATTTGAAAAAAAATGTTTTGATTAAGTAGGTACCTACGCCTAGCAATAATCTCACCAGGGGTTCCTATCGTAGGGCTTAGTAACGTAAACATCAGTCGAATAGAAAGAAGAATAATTAGTCACTAGATTGACCTAATTCTTTCTAGAAACATCGGTGCATTTACAAGTCGAATCGTCAACTTGTCGGTCTTTTTTATACCGAATCAGTTCCAATTACGGTATCAGGAGAGTAGGTTTTTCTTTGGTTTCCATTCTAGATTAGCGCGCTCTCGATACGAAACATTCCCTCGATAAGTTAGAACAAATAAACGAAAGGCGATTGTGTTGCAACAAAACAAATGAGAGCCCTTTATATTTTTCGACTTTGTTGACGGTTCAGTGGTAAACATCTTTTGTTCGGGAAATGTCGAAATTTTACGGCAAATTATCACCACTATGTAAAATAGATTAGAGTTGCATGATGGGCCAACTTGTAACAGTTGTAATCTAATATCTAGCTCAAAAACACGGTTATAGAACCACAAAACTTACTGAAGAAACTGTTCTCAATTTAAAATATTTAAAAAATACTCCACTGGTAGGTAATGTATTTTCAGTAAGAGGATTTTTTTACTAGACATGTGAAAATGAAGCTTCCAAACTGTACGAGGGGTTTGATAACTTACGTAAGTTACGATTGTGAAGTAGGTAAAACATTGTGAAAAGTCAAGAAATTAAGTGCACCCAAAAAAGGAATATCTCTACCAGACCCCTCAAAAATAAGGCGTGCCGCGTGTAGCCTATATCCTTCCTCAAATTGCAGGCGATCTTCTAGCTCAATTTCAACACGAAGAGCTCAGCAGTTTAGCCGCGATAAGGTAACAGACTACAGGTATTTATTTATTTCCTTCATGGACAGTGTAGGAATGTACACATGGCGAACTTAATGCATAAAGGCATTATCTAAAAGTCAACCATCAGGCTAAGCAGAAATAATTTGGCTAGTGCTTATATATCTATCTATATAAAAAATGAATTCCTACTTCCCTTGGTCACGGCATCACGCGGGAACGGCTGAAGCTGAACCAATTTCGGTAATTCTTATTTTGTTGTGTTTGTTATTGTCAGAAGAATGTTCTTATGAAAGAAAAAATTAAGAAAGTTACGCGGAACATTAGAAAAATCTAAGAAAACATGACGACCATTTTATCTCTTCTAATGTAATCTTATGGTGTTTGACATAACTGACAGTTGTTCTGTAGGCGTATTCACAGAGCTTCGACATTCGATATTCGACTCGGAATCGGAAAATCTGTAGAACACTTTCGAGATGGGCTGATGTTGGTGTCGAAAACTAATGTCATATGTGACATAAGGATTCGGAAATTTTTTCATTCGATCTGAATCGAACGGAAACGGTATCATCTGTCGAACACTTTCGAGATGGGCTGATGTTGGTGTCGAAAACTAATGTCGTATGTGACATAAGGATTCGGAAAATTTTTCACTCGATCTGAATCGAACGGAAACGGTGTCGAGCCTCAGTGAATACCTACGCCTGCAGGACAGCGTCTGTGGGGTCAGATAGTACATAATATCGACACATCAGTTTATCAGATTAATCCATCGATAAATCCGTCAACCAGCAACAGTAAGAGGTGTGAATTGAGTGCAATAAATAAATCCACTAAATCGCAGATGACCGGCGACCGTGTCGCACGTCACAGTCCACTGGTTACGGCCTTCTAACACGCGACTGAATATTATCTGCAATTATGTAACTGGCAAGTAAACAAATTCTTCTGGCAAAATCTTGTGTTGGGAAAGACTGGTAGAATCTTTCTTCTACCAGTCTTTCTTCGTGGACCAAAGAGTCAGTGTGGGCAATCGTGGGCATACTTACTGGGCGGGCTCTTAATTTATATTTAGTATCTGACGTCTTTTGGGTGTTTTTAAACCGCAAAATCCTTGTTTAACCTGGGATTCAGTATTGAATCCCATTAACTTATCCTAGGGATTTTGATAATTACCTAAGTATTTTAGAGTAAATTATTGAAATTAGTTTACAAAAATAAAAAAATAAAATGTGATTGGTTTGGTGCTAGGGCAGATAAAATTCCATTTTTCAGATGCTACTGGGCGTCCCTATTATCACTTATCACTAACCAACAGAAAGAAAATAATTGTAACTCCTCTGAAAAGCTTTAAAAGAATAGTAAAAGGTGGTAAATTCTTAGCTTCTCTGTAGAATATTTTACTGGTAATTAAATAGAGTACCTGATAATTTTATATTTGTTATGACGATTATCAGTTGTTCTATTAGGTATAGTCTACGCCTATCTCGTCTAGCTTTATGTGTTATGTATATGACTAATAATACTCAGTAAAATATCTACTTACTCTAATTATACCTACCTACCTAAATTACTCAAGCACTCGTAATGATCTTAAGATGAGAAAATATTGATCGTCAAAGTTTTAGCCCCTCAAAGTTAATATCGAGTTATCTGGGAAATCCCATAGGTATTATCGTAAGTATCTCTAAAGAGAAATCACACAAAACTGAATAGGCAGGTATTAGTTTACCCATACCAAGATGTACCTAAAGGAAGAGATTATGTTGTTAGTAATTTGAAGTTTCAATTAAAGTTTGGTATTATCAAATTGAATTTTTAATAGTTTTTGTTTACAAATCTTTTTGTCAAAAATTATATAGGTAGGAGTCTTTACTATCGCATACGCAAATTTTCCATTGTTATATTTGATTGTATCAGTTTTATTTATTCGTAACATGTTAATTTATTTAATATTCTTTCTGTATTTGTTACAGCTATGTCGACCGATGGGTCGACGACGGACATCAATGGATTACTCAACGATACTGGTATGTTTTTATTAGGTTCTTTGCTTGTTTTTTGTTTATTTTTTTATTATTATTTTAGTTTTATTTCTTATTTATAAAGTGACATCTATCGAATAAGTGGAGCAACTATATTCGTTTGACACAATCATAATGCTCCATAGTTGTTTAAGCTAAATATAGATGACTCTGTAATTAATTCCGCCATCTATACCAAACTTATGAAACTACTACAAAGTCGCGTGGCACTCGTGCCTTCATCGTAGTTACAAAACAAGTAGATAGATGGCGCTTCACTGAAATACTTGGATACTTTGAAACTCTAAAATTCAAAATCGTTTATTTTCTATTGGTATTAAAATATACACTTAGAAACGTCAATATTTTATAATAACAAGGCACTCTAAACCCGTCCATGAAGATTGGCTAAATGCAAACAGCAGCCCATCTCCACCGACGAGCTGCTGAGTGTTGTGCTCGTGCTCTAGTACTACAGAGTAACTATAGATGGCGCTTATACGTTATTGTTGAGAATGATGTATAGATTGCGCTAGTTGTAACACAATGTTGTGATATAGGTAGTAAATTTTTAGAACATTAGCCATCGGCTAATAGCCGATATGATCATAGCTGTATTAATTCTAATTTACGTTTTTTAATATAGAACATTACAAACTACATTTTTTACATTTACTACAACTACTTATTGTCTAATTGGTAGGTAGGTAATTCAACAAGGTGATTTAAAAATAAAAATACTGAATTCCTTAGTAAAGCGTTTAATGTGTAAAACAATATGTAAGTACAAATAAATTGTGTTATGTCATGTCATATTACTTTAATTGAACCTACATTTGATTAAAGTTTAACTAATCCCAAGACACAGTCTGAAAATAGTTTATTATATTTTTAAATAAAATAAGTTGTTACAACATTTCAGTATAACGACAACAAAATATTATTATCCAATCTAGGTAGTAACATGCGCTCCAATATTCTATTATTGGATTTCACCGACAGACGTCACTGTAATGACGTCATAATCCGTATTGTGTAACAAAATCCTATTAGCCACCATTAGTGCGACATCGGATTGACTCATAGTATAGTATTCGTAGTAATTGCCAGACAGTACTCCATCCATTGATGTACGGAGAACGAGTGGTACAGTGATTTATTATCACTAGAGGTGAGAATAACGGATATCGTGAATATTGTGATACCATGATATTTTAGTATTTTTAAATTTATTTGACGAAACAGGCCAATTGCGATGGGGTACACGCATTTGCACTGTAGAACAAAATAAAACATTGTTTTAACAAAGTTTCATTTTAAACTTTTTTTTAATTAGCGTCCATAGAAATAGGTACCTTACATTCTGTGAAAATTAGCTCACTGACAGACGGACGGATAGCGGAGGCTTTGTAATACGGCCTTGTTGGCAGTTGGCACCCTTTGGTTACGGAACCCTAAAAAAGATTACAGCAGTCTTGTGGTTTGTGAGCCCGCTGCTCAAGCGCAAGAATCGGGTTCAAACCCGTAACATTTTTCCAAAACTTAAAATATTTTTAAAGGTTTTTTAAATCAACAATCTTTTTTATTAATCCATAGTCGACTTAATATTCTCAACTAGTTATCCAACACCACAACAACAGCTAAGAAAAGTTGTATGAGTTGTATGACGTTCGCTTTCTATTCATGATTGACGTATGCGAAAGTATGAGCTATGACTATAATTAATAAGATGAAGGAGTAATATAGTATAGCTATTAGGTACCTGCCTAACTTTACATAAGTAAGAAATATTAAATGCGTACGTAGATCGAATCACCTCTAGTTGTCAATAGTAAATCACAGGGTTATGATAATTGAGCATAATAAACACGTGTTGTGACGTAATTCTGTAGTCATTGAGTTTTCCAGTAGGTATTAACTTATACATTTTTCCCTTAGTTTTTCTTCGCGGAACCCATAATGGAAACCTGATTAGCGGATGTTGGTTTTTGTCAACACACCGATTCTTAAGTTCTTAGCAGGTATATGTGACGTAATCAAAGATGTGACGTAGTCAGACACTGAAACTCCAAAATGCTGCTGTAGGTAGTTTTTTAACATGGTAGTTTTTTTATGTTTGTTTCAAAGTAACCTTTGACGTCTTTGCGTTAAGAATGATCAGTAAATTAATGGTCATAAAAAACCTGCAGCAAATCCTGGTTGTCTTATAAAATAAATAGCTTACATAAATGATTTTGAAACCAAAAAGTGAACTTAAGTCACTGAAAAGATTCAAATGCTTGTATGTGTTTAAAATAGGTAGTTAGGTAGTTATCCAACCTTCATTTACTACAAATTTAGAGTCCCTTTTTATTAGAATTATTGATGTTTTTAAGTGCAATTATTTCGATTTCCTACCGAAATAAATGAATTATGATTTTATTTATCACATATTTGGTAAGTATATTTTTTATATGTTTTTTACGATTTGTTTATTAGATTTTTTGATAGGTAATAATTTTAGTAAGAATGACGCATTTACTAAATGTAGGTAGGTACATTATTATTATTATATCGTAGTGACGCATTAAAACAGATGTTTTGGACAATATTTTGTTACAAACACATATTATAGAGTAGTTTGCGTTTTTCAACCGACTTTAAAAAAGGAGAAGGTTCTCAATTCGACTGTAACTGTAACCATGCTTTTTGTATGTTTGTTAATTCAGAACTTTCAACTGGGTGAACCTATTATGATTATTATTTTGACAATTGAAAATAGCATTCATGAGAAAACCATATAAGTTGAAGTCGGTTTTGTTATTATTCTTCTAACAACGTAACTCAACCACTCTATTTACCCAATCACATAGGTACAATGGCATAGTCACTATAATAGAATATTTATTGGTGGGTATATAGGAACGAGTATTATATTATATTACATGATTGTTACCTATCGTTACATTCCAATTGACGCAAGTATTATTAACATAGCGAGTTGCTATATTGATGTGTTAAAAAATAAAAACCTTTGTTTATGTCCAAGTTATGTCGTAATAGGTACCCTTGACTAATAAGACTGATTACTACCTATACATTCATATATAAGCTGTTGGCTCAGTTGGTACAGTTGGTAGTGACCGGAGGTCGCGGGTTCGATCCCCACTCGGGGCCAACATTTGTGTGCATGAACATGTCTGTGTATCGGCTTCGTGTTTGAGTGTTAAATATGTATTTAAGTATGTTTATTAGTTGTTTAGTAGGTACCCATACTACCTACAGGTCCTGCCTAGTTTGGGACTAAATAACCGTGTGTGAATTGTGTCCTACAATTTAGGTATTATTATAAACTAGTGGTCGCTAAGTGGTCAAAATTCGACCATAATTTAGTTAAATTATAAGTTTTTTTATGCATAATTGTAAACAAATATTAGCATTCTGCACTCCTTCTCTATACAAACGATGTGTGCGAAATTACATACCTACTCCTCTATATCGTAAATAGGGGTACAAAGTTTTTGATTTACGTATTAATATAAAAGATCATGTTCAACTGTTGACTTTGCTACATTTTCTTCGTAATATAATATTACTAGCGATGGTCTAGTCGCGTTGCTCGAACGGGTCCTGTTTATTCGTATTAGAACTCACTTTCGTCATTTATGGAACCTGGGTACAAAATCTCATGCTTCTAGACCGGCAGACGTATTCACAGAGACTCGATACCGTTTCCGTTCGATTCGAGTCGAATCTATCGACATCGGAAACGAACCTATCGAGATGGGCTGATGTTGGTATTGAAAACTAATGTCATATGTGACACCAACTGTCATATGTGACATTAGTTTTCGATACCAACATCAGCCCATCTCGATAGATTCGTTTCCGATGTCGATAGATTCGTTTCCGATGTCGATAGATTCGACTCGAATCGAACGGAAACGGTATCGAGTCTCTGTGAATACATCTGCTGTTTCGGCGTTGTTGGATCAGTCAGTCAGTTTCTTCTTTATATACCTACTCGTAAGTAGAAGAAGATTAATAATAATAGATAACTCTTAAGAGTCTTTCTTAGTTTGATAAATAATATTTATAGTTTCTTTTCATATACCTATCGTTTATTGTCATATCATAAACCTTGTTTGCACAATTGGGAGCAATTACGATTATTATTTGGGATATCCAGTTCATTGCTAACGTCAATGCAACAATAACGAGAACAAGGAAACAATTAATCGAATGCTTATCGAACTATGCTAACTTAACACAGAAAAGTAGGCTAGAGAAAAGTATACCAGGAAATAGTACTAAGGTACGCGTTTAAGCGTAACAGGCGCACGCGAAAGCAAAATTTTAAAAAAACTATTATTAAAAGTAGAGGTTTCTATGTCCACTTATTGAAGGTCATTGCAATCCACCTCTACGTGGTCTATCTATCTATACGATGGGGAAAATTGAAGCAAGAAAACTCTTCAGCATATTATTCTTTCAATCAAATAATTTTTAATAGTGTTACATAATTTCGTTATTTTTGCTGTCGTATTAAAATTAAAATCTGCTCCAAGAATCATTGTCATTTATATAATCATCTAGTTTGTAATACGCCACGCAAGCTACGCTAGAAGGCGTCAACGGTAAATCATCAATAAGCAGTACTCGTAAATGATGGAATGAAAAACTGACCGTAGATGTTACCAAGACTTCGTAGCTTCTAGAATTGGACATTGACGTCAAATCCGTTGCGTGCAATGCGTGCGTTGAAAACGTAGAATTGGAGTGGCGAAACCTTGTATGTATAACAAAACCAGATAGCAACAAGCAATACTTACAGAAAACACTACATGTATTATTGCTGTATATGACGTCAAATAAATGTAGATACAGTTGTAGAATTGGTTGCGGTATTGGAATGAAAAGGTTGTGTGATCGATTTTATGAAGTTCATTCCTTTACGTTGAACAATAGGCAAAAGCAAGGTCTATTATATGTAGGGGTTCAATAGGTATCTGATATTGTACTAAAGCATAATATACATAGAATGGAACCTATAAGCATGAGTGTACGGTATAAGATTGACAAAATGTGGAAATATCTGCGTAACATTCGGACTGATGACGCTAATCCATAAAGAGGTACACTTAGGTACTTTGGACGTAAGAGAGACACGAAAGTACTGAAATGTACAACAATAACGATCGCATATCAGAGTCCAGACAGCATCTGCGTTGCCACTGACGCAACGAGAACGGTTTATTTCAATAACAAATTACGAGTTATCTCAGTTCAGCTCAAAGAACTCGGAGTATTCCACTGGCTTACGATATCTATTCGACTTTACAAGGGTTAAATGTCAAGAGCTATTAATGGATATCTCGCCCCCTGTGGATCGTGATGAAAACATCTGGTCCAGGGCCGAAGCTAGTGACCCTGGGGGAAAAATTAAAGCAGAAGTATACGTGTGCTTTTGTCTTACTTTCTCGGACCGATATTTTCTCTTTCAACTTTACTCAAGAATAGCGATACCTATTATTCCAAAATCTACCAAGACGTTTAGGCTACAGAGTGTGTCAAAGAAATATACTCACATCTATAGGTACATCATATAATCGAAAAACTTTACCTTCCAAACTCATGATGCCTTGTATCGCAACAAGTCTTCGCCTCAGTTCCAGCAAAAGTTGCAAAATCGATACATGGAAATCGAAACATGTTTTGATAGCATGCAGCTACCGATACATCTTGCTTAACTTTGCATACTTTTGCAGAACTTTCGATACCGCGATCAAACGCAGCAAGTAGCATAATCGCCGACAGCCGATGCAAAATGTACTCGTTTGTTCAGGCCCTTTAATGCGCCTTATGTTTAATATGTGTACCGCTCTTAGATTTTTATATTATAGACTTTTATATTATATAATATAATTTTACGATTAAAGTTTACGATAGGAAATAGAAGGGTGAATTTAAAATTTAATGTAGGTACTTACATTTAAAAGCCAGAGTTTGTCTTATTTGTTCAGCGTGTGTATTTTCCGCCACGTTTCCAGTTGTTGCCGGAAAATAAAACTTTATTGCTGCACTTCAGTAGATATTTGCTTACGTTCGTCTTTTGTGTTAAATGAAAATTCATGGTTTATTTTCATGTGAATTGCTTTCAATGACAATTACTTACCTCTCTGTATTTCCTCATCATCCGGTACCTCAATAGGTATTTCGTGACATGTAATAAGTAATTCAATAATGTCTATCATAATTTATACTTACTTATTATTTTATTATCGTAGGTAGGTACTAATTTTTGAAATTTGATTTTCTTTGTTACGTCGTCCCAAGCTATTGTAATTTATATAAAAAATACAGTTATCGTGTAATGACGCCTTTATGCAAACTGAACATAGAAACAAACATGTTTTTTTCTAAAACTTCAATGCCCGAAGAGTCATGATGTTTTTGATTATTCAATTTCTGTTTGTGATGATACTTGCTGATACTAAGCGCGTCAGCAGCCTTACGACTTTGTAAATATTGTTCCATTCCGAACTCATTTATCGGTCAATGTGTAGTGGCGTGATTTTGGTTTGAAATAAATAAGACTGATCAATTTAATTTGTATCTGTTCAAACAGCAACGATAACAATCTCGCAGAATTATCACCAAGTTCTCCAGATTGTCGTTAAACTCTCTGCGTAATTCTTCTAAGGATTTAGTTACTGTACCATAGGATACAAACCAAATGGAATTGTCTAGTGTTGCTTGCAAAAACCAGTTTTTTTCTACTAGAAAGCTTGTTTAGCAGACAGTGGAGTCATCAACTTAGTCAGGCTATTTCGAAATCGAAGTTTTCTAATTGATTTTAAAATGTATCCTGATTGATTCTTGATCGTAAACTTGTCCATGGTATCAGTGAAAGTTACTCATACCACGTTGATAGATGGTGACGCTATATGTCGCCAACACTGACGTCTAGAAAGATTAAAGATTATCAGCTGTATTTAAGAACTTAGAATATAAAAGAATAGTAGGTACATATTAATTAAGAAATCGGTATCATAATCTCTGGCATTACTTTTATTTACAAAAACACGGAAAGTACAGTAAATAATGACTACATGAGTAGGTACTAGTGCTTCAGGAAGCGTTTGAATGCCATCAGGAAACCAGTCATAGCTTTATGTGTCATTTGCAACCCTGCTATCCTTTTAGGTTCTTAATCGTATAGGTGTTTGTTATAAAGTTTGATTAAGAAACTGGTTGACTGATATACAAACTCACAGCCTCCACCATTGTATCTATGAAGCAACATTTTGTATTGGGATGTTTTTATTCAATGCTTATGTATAAATCCATTTATTGAAAGACGTTGCGACTGGTATTCGAACAAATGTTTTTTTTAAAAAAGGTAAGGTAATAAGGACAAACTTTCTTTGACCAGAACCTGGAAGTGGCTACATTTTAAGCATAAATGGGTTTAAATGAATTTTGGAATGTATTTTGTCTTGTTTAAGACGGGGTTGTTAAGATTACCCTGAGTTTACTAAAAAATGTAATCATACCATTGCCTAATTGCCTTTGTTTGTTATTGTTTAATTATGTTATGTCGCACGCTATCATTATGCATTTTTGTTCACACGCATTTTTTTTTTATTTCAGAATCAGATCTCACCAACCTATCGCATCTTGGTAAGTGGACATCGTTCATTTTATTTAGTCTCATTATTTTTATTTGAGTACCGTCTATTTAATGTTTGGTGGTGGTACCTTTCAGGAAGTCATTAAACTTAACTACTTATTATATTTTCATCGAATTGTATTTTCATTTTCAACCATCGTTTGAGCGGTTTCATCTTAACTAGTTTTTAGAGCACGATAAAGAGAAAGTTTATTAAAAAAGAGTTTAAAAAAATTATACCTTATTTATAATTATGGATAATTAAATACATTTTAATGATATGTACTCTTACAAAAATGTTAGGGAAAGCTGACATAGATAACATAATTTTGATTAGATTCAATCTCGCGAAACTAACCTATTGTCTGAGTGACTTACATTTTACTGACTCAAAAAAAGTTGGAGTTATCAGTTCTTCGGTTTTTTTTGTATGGTCCACGATTACTCGAAGACGGCTGGACCTATTTGGAAAATTCTTGTTTTGTTTGAAAAGGTATCCTTTCCAATTGGTCCCATGGTCATCAGATCTCATCATCTAGACTGATCAGACGTTCAGGCAACCAAAGTGTGGTAGACTCAGTTTCTCATAAGCTGACATTAACGCCGCCCAAAGGTTGCTCAAACGAGGATGTTTTGGACAAACTGCTGGCACGAGGCAAGCTATTTCAAAATAAACACTTCCCTCCACATGAATACGTAGATTCGCCAAACCACAAATTAACTTGTAAAGTTTACACTGCATTTCTGGTTTATACTCACCTATGTCTGATATTGTAAAGCGTACCAGTAATGTATGCAGTGTCGATTGGCCGGCTTCAAACGTTATTCTCATAGTTTGTGCGATGTTTTGGAAGCATAGTTATTAGAAACCGCGTTAGTTACATAACAGTTATGTATGCCTGACAGTCAATCAAGTAAAATTTATGAGATCGAGGTTAGAACGATCAATAACTTCAGTATTGTTGGCAGTCATGCTTTGACCTTGGTGAGATTAGAGCTACCCAATCAACATTGAATGTACTGGAATAAATTTACTGCGTGGCCTAACGTTCTACTATAATTTCTGAAGACTAAACGTAGGTTTGTTTGTTTATTAGTCATTCAATCACGTGTCAACTCTCCATGGAGCTACGGATGACTAATGAAACTTGGCATGGGAGTTAGTTTGTTCATATAGAAATAAAATACTTTTTCTTGAACTCTCTAGTACAAATTAGTGCACCAGAAGAAACAAATATTAATTTTCGTATCCATGAGTTTTTAATGAGTATTCATACGTAAGTAAGTCTAAACCATATTATAGATAATTTTTCGCATAAGATTGTGAATTATTAACGCAAATTTAAACTTTCTAAAATAACGTAAGTATTTGCTAATAAACCTATAGCATCACTTGATATCTTACGTAACATTGTAACAAAATAAGTTTCTATCGTTCTCACTAAAATTTACTAAAGATTCTTCCACACTGCTCAGTAACAAGAATATAGGTTACAATCTACAATAACGGTCAAAATAAATAGTCACTTAAGTATAAATATATATAATATAATCTCACGCCTTTTTTATCCCCGAGGGGGTAGGCAGAAGTATTCGATTACTGGATATACGCACATTTCACGAGATATATTGGACCCCTAAACGTGATAGGTGGTGAGCCCATCCCGGACCGGGTCTGTTCACACATTTCTCAGAATTAATTCTGAGACCTGCGGGTTTCCTTTCACCTAGGAATGTAGGTACAAAAATGACGATATTTCTAAAACGAATAACTTTTTACAGACTAGTCCAATTTCGATAATCCTTTTTTCAATATAATATGTACTTTTTATTGCAACGAGATTGTCTTAACTAGTTTAGGAAATAACGTCATCTATGTATGTGAGTATAAATTTTCTGCCAGTTCTGTGTATAATGTCAATGTCTTAGGCTACCCGCACACACTCAATATCATTGTCAAACTAAAATTGACAATATTACTTATCAATATATGGCCCCGCATACTGCAAAATATGACAATACAATCCGAATACGCTTGTAGCGACACTACATGGAACGCGTCAATAGAAGGCCGAGTTACATAGAACGCGCCAATAGACGGCCGAGTTCTAAACCGCTCTATCGGAGTTTTCTAATGAGTTTTTATAAATACAACTGTCCAACATCAACCGTTGGACCGCGGTCCCCAGGCACGATCACCTCGCCTGGCGGAAGATCTTCCTTTTCACGATGGAAGAGCATTCCACCTCCGTTCCTCCATACGCTCAATATTATTGACAATACTTCTATTATTGACAATAATATTGAATGTGTGCGGGTAGCCTTACATAACTGTCAATAATTTCACACGTGTTTAGGCTAGCCTCTCTAGACGTTTGAGAGGTGAAGAAAACAGTTGACTAGTGAGTTGATATTGGTTGTTTGGTAAATTAAAGTCTGCATGTAGTTTCATTAAGGCTGAGTCAGTTTTGTAAAATCGAACATGTCTTTTGAGGCGACTTTGGAACGAATAAATTCTTAAATGCTCGGAAATCTTAAACCTCGGGGGTTTGACGTTATAGGACAAGTTCTTTTTAAGTCATTTGCTTCATCTGTCCATTTCTTAATATGCCCACTTCTAGTTATAGATTTCGGAGATCGGCGATGTATTGAAGAAAAGCCAAATAAAGATTACCGAAGAAAACCGACTAGCATATATGAACCGATTGATGGATGTGGATGAGGCGCGAGAGGTATGCCAGGATCGTAGCAGGTGGCGGGCTATTGTCTCTGCCTACCTTTGGGAAAAGGCGTGAGCATATGTATGTATGTATGGAACAAAATTTGTAGACACACGAGCTTCAATTGTTGGTTTGTAGGTATAGGATTTTGAATGGGCTTAAGCAGTAACCTAAGGCCTACCTAAATCGCGCTCGGACTATCAAATCCACTGATTCAATGCCGGCGTCCGAGTAGGTACACTCGGATCACGTTTAGACATGATACCGGTAGTGTCCGGGGTAGTCACCTGAGCAGACCACGGAGCAATAATATTTCGTGAAGCAGACTTATCACGTTGCTTGTAGTGTAATTGAAACAAAATTAATGTCAAAATTAATTGCTGCAAGTTTGTATGAATTCTGTTCGAAATCAAAACAAACATTTAATCTGACCTATGCGCTAAATATACCTACTCGTATAAACATTAAGTAGGTAAATGTCAAGTTCAAATTTTCATATTAATACGACTTAAAATTTGCGAGGATAATTTACTAAACCCCCTAGCCAAGTGGCATTGCACAATCTAATCGAATGTTCTTATAGATTGACATGTATGGGATTGACATTAGCGTTAGCGCTCGTTGGCACTTGGCTAGGGGCCAGGTATGCTTTTCGAGATTGAGAATTTTTAAGAAATATCATAAAGGCTCTTCCACATAGGTAACTGCGACAAATTGTTTGATGACTATGGATGATACGTTACAATTTAGACTTAGTCAGTAGTGGTCAATTAAATCAGAGGTCGCAGGTACGATACCCCTCCCAGGTTTTACATTATGCATATATTATGAGCATTGTTTATCACTCCTTAGCAGAAACGATATGTGATCAGAATTTTAAAGTAGTTTTTATTACTAATTATTAGCAAACTAAAACTAAAAAGAATTTGCAGAATGTGTAAATTATGAATATGTATGAATAGTAGGTATTTTTACCAGTAGTTTTGTACCAATGCCATATGAATAACGAATCATACTTGGTACCTATAGAAACACAGAACCTACCGTGACACGCGAACAGGTTATACATAATGCCCAAAGTAGATACTTGTGTAGATTTTCCAATAAACCATCATAGTAGGTACCTATACCTACTACATAATGTTGAGCCTTAGTCATTTTTGTCCACTCTAAGGTAACTATTTCAATTAAGTTTTGTATTCGAACTTTACAAGACAAATAATTATTTCTTTATTTCTTCTTTCATTCTAATACAAATCAAATAGGAAGATAGGCTGTTGATTCCATCAAAGGGATTATATATTCTAGATACACTTTTATCTGATTGATTGTTACGTGGAGTACACTGTGGCCTTATTGTGGTGTCGCATGCGTTTCAATTAAGATTCATAACCGTAATTGGTGTCAGTGAGTCTGGTCTGGGGCCATAATGATTCTAAGAATACAAAAAAATACCACTGTATTCAGTTTCATTATTTTGATGGCTATAGTGTCTTGTTTCTGTTTGCCTATTATGTTTGCTGTCACTTTTGACCTTTTAAAGATTTATTATTAATAATGTGGTATGTCTTTTACATCATTATACAGTGTGAGTCTCCATAAAGTGCACATATGAAAATGGGTGAAACTAGACACATTTTTATCGACGGAAAAAATGAAAAAAAAATCTGAGATTTTATTTTTTTATATTTTATAGATATTTTTTTATACTGTTGACTTTATGTGAAGAAAACGATATAACTTTTAAACTATGAAGTATATCGTGATACAATAAAAACAGTAATGATGTCAAATAACAGAAGATATTAATAAAATAAAAATAAAACCCAAAATTGTACTAAGAAATAATAAAATGGGACAATCTAGAACGAAGCGTTGAATGGTGCACCCGGAATTACTTAGTTCAAACATCATAGTAAACGTTGGGATATGGATAGAGATACGGGATTTTTGTTTTTTGAAAGGTAATACGATGGAGAATAACATAAAGTAATAAAAACTACCTATAATAGGTATGGGCATTATTTAGAGAAATTTGATAATTAATTTAAAAACACGAATTAAAATACAGATTTTCCTCAAAAAGTCCCTTTTTATTATTTCTTGGTACCGTTTTTTGGGTATTTTTTTTATTTTATTAGTATCTTCTGTTATTTTACATCATAACTGCTTTTATTTTATCACGATATACTTCTTAGTTAAAAAGTTATAACGTTTTATTTACATAAAGTCAAAAGTACGTAATCAAAAGAAAAAATATTTATAAAAAATATAAATGAAATCTCAGATATTTTTTTTCCATTTTTTCCATCGATAAAAATGTGTCTAGTTTCACCTATTTTCATATGTGCACTTTATGGAGACTCACACTGTATAATATGTTGATTTTCAAATGAGCTTTTTTGAAAATATAAATAAATAAATTGTGGGACATAATTCACACGGTTATTTAGTCCCAAACTAGGCAGGGCCTACACTATAGATACTAAACAACTGATAAACATACTTGAATAAATATTAAACGAACGACATGTTCTTGCCATACAAATGTTGGCCCGAGCCGAAACCGCGACCTCCGACTCGGAAGACACGGTCAGTACCAACTGAGCCAATAGTTCCGTCCGTAGGTATATCAGAGACTCCACTGTATCGCAGATGTCCATGTTGAGCATTTACCATAATATGTCTCGTCTGCTGCTTTGCAACTTTTCCAATTAAAAAAACTCATTCTCCAGGCGGACTATCACTACATAGTTTAAAACAAAGTCGCTTTCTCTGTCCCTATATCCCTATGTCCCTATGTCCCTAAATCCCTATGTTCCTATATCCCTATGTTCCTTTGTATGCTTAAATCTTTAAAACTACGCAACGGATTTTTATGCTTTTTTTTTAATAGATAGTGATTCAAGAGGAAGGTTTTAGTATTAGCATTGCACCCGTGCGAAGCCGGGGCGGGTCGCTAGTTATCAATAAACGAAAACTGAAATGCTGGCGATGTAAAATAAAAGTTTATTGATTAAATCAATACAATAAACAGTTAGTTTATTTCAAAACAAAAGCAGTAATTTTCTGGTTTGATCACAGTACAAAGAGTACAGTAAAATACAACATGGACATTCTTATTACGGTGCAAAAGTTTTGTTTTTCACTCTGTCGATATCCTAGCAACAATCCACAATAAACAGTTTTGTAGTCACGACAAACAGAACTAAAGTATTTGGCTGGAGTTTATGTCAATTTTATATTTAGAATTAGCAAATCACAGTATTCTGTGTACTATTTACCTCATGAAAACCTACGCACCGTGAAAATTCTCAGAGCATGTAGGTACAGTCAAGAGCACGTGGAGCTTGACGCATTAGACTTTGTAACGTTCCATTACAATCGCCTTAGAGGTCAGACTCGCACTACAAGTGTAAAGCTTCATGTGCTCTTGACTGTACATACTCTGTATAGAATTTTATAGCGTTCCAGACTTATTTTTGTACAAGGAAAATGTGGGGACTTTTAGCTATTGAAGTAAACTTTTAACAATAAATGATATCATCATCATCATTTTCTTGCCCTTTTCCCTTCATTTGTGGTCTGCGCTGTAATTCTTCTCCTTCTACTTATGTCTACCATATCAACCGTCATATCTACATTCAATTCCGTCTTGCACATTATCATCCTTAACACAATCCATTTTTTGTTTGGTCTAACCTTCTACATCCATATCAAGCCTTACAACATTACTCTCATCCCTCCGCATTCTGTGTCCGTACCACGTCAAACGATTACCTCTCATTTTCTGCAACAAAAATTTTAATAAAGCAAAATTATGTCATTGCTACATAAAGAAAATAAAGCGGATTATGTGCCTCACAATGGAATTAAAGTGAATTCTTTATTATTACGATCAATTTATTAGTCTGGTGTCAAGGTTATTTTTCTCAGAAACGGTTTGAGGTATCAAATTTAAATAAGTTTCAAATATTTATAGCTTCATAATGGCTATAACAAAATCAAGTTTATAGATAATTGTGTCCTCTCAATTCATGTTTATTCTAAACGTTCCTATCATTGACTGATCACCAAAATCTTTTGGGTACCTACTTCGGATGACCCACAATCTTTTGAAACCACTGAATGAATAAATCAAAAACTGTTTAACTTTGAATCCTTAATAGAACTATTCAGCGACATTTTAAAACTGATTTATAATTATATAATTTCTCGGAACCCTCTTAGAGCGGGTGCTTTATGCATTACACCTGCTTTATCTATACCTATACTAATATATATAAAGAGGAAAGATTTATATTATTGCAAAGAGATTAAAATATAATAGGGCATATAGGGGACAAAGCGAGGAAAATTTTAAGCCAAAAGTTATTCCAAGTGGAATAAGTCTAGTACAATTTCGACCGAAATGACAGTTCACGTTCATACTGACTGACATGACGCTTGAGCTTCAAACATGCTTCAAAGTTTTGTATGAAAATATTCCCAATGCCCCCTCTACCGACCGGACCGATTTAAAAAATTCTTTTACCAATGGAAAGCTAGAACATTCCTGACTAACATAGGTTATAGTTTATTCCCGTATTCCCACTTATCTGATTATCTATCAATCACTCCGGTGTTCCAAATACAATGGTGAAATTTCAAAACGCCCCTATGTTCGTTTAAAACAAACTTCTATTTCGAGTAGATTTAGTTCCCCCAAATAGTTTATAGCTATTTGATGACCCCCGACGTGGCTCCGTCTATTATTTCTGCTACTCATTCTCATTTTACAGCCTATTTACTCTAATACAGGCGCGCCTTGTTAGTTTTAATAGTTGGCATTAATTTATGCTTGGAACAAATATCCTCTCATCAAAGTCACATTGTCGGTCACATGCGCGCTATTTCCAAGCCACGAGTAAGTATATAGTGTACGCTAGGGGTGCGACTAGACGGCTGACAAAACCGGTTAGTAATTGATTTTAAGCCGTTGGACAGATTCGATCAAATTCAGCTGACAATCGATGGCGGCCATCTTTAGAAATAAATAATCTCACGCCTTTTATCTCCGAGGGGGTAGGCCGAGGTATTCCATTACTGGATAAACCCACTTTTTACGAGATATATTGGACCCTTAAACGTGATATAGGTGGTAAGCCCATCGCAGGACCTTATCTATTTACACATGTCTCAGAATTAATTCTGGGACCTGTGGGTTTCCTCACGATGTTTTCCTTCACCGTCAAGCTACTGATAAATATGTACGTAAGTTTTTGAAAAACTCATTGGTACATGCCAGGATTCGAACCAGAGCCTCATTGATTTTCATCATATGAAGCAGGCTTTAACCGTGATGCTATCACTGTTCTTCCATCTCAACTCGGCCATCTTTGAACTGGCAAATAATGAAAACTTTATTTATAGATTAATTGTAAGCTATAATGACTTTCTGCGACGTAGTTACTGACAGGACTATCTGTAAGTTTGCCGTGTAGTTTGAAGCTAACATTATGTGCAGTCTAATGAATAGCCCCGATTCTTGTTTAATGAACCATGGCTAAAGAAGTCAATGGAGTTGCGCGCCACTGAGAGAATACAATGCATCTGTCCAATGTTGTCCGAAGGTGAACGATTGAATAGACTACACGTTTGCCCTAAAATGTAGACACTCATCCCACGGAGTCGTATGCACCCAGTTCCATTAATAAATTGTGAATAATGAGATACAAAGCATTATTGACTTGCCCTCGCAAATGGCAAAATGAACAGCCTCCCTAGCCAAGCGGCATTGCACAATCTAATCGAATGTTCTTTTAGATTGACATCTATGGGATTGACATTAGCGTTAGCGCTCGTTGGCGAGTTCTTATGTCAATCCCATACATGTCAATCTAAAAGAACATTCGATTAGATTGTGCAATGCCACTTGGTTTGGGGGGCTGTTCCATTCCATTTCTACAAAAGCTTTATTCAACATCTTTAAACCTTGTTCCATATGGTCGCTCTTTGGAGGACATTTATTATTTGTAAATATTTTATTTTTCTTTTATTAATAAGTGTAATAAATTATACTTATAAGTATATCCTTTAAAGTTTAAATTATATTTTTATTACATTTTGTACTGGCACGCCTACTGCGCTTTATCCACATCCATTAATTTGCGATGTAAATACGTAAAAATATGTAGCCATTTACATCAACTGCGGAGTTCCGATTAAACACAAAAGTCGTAGTATTTTTGTTTATACCGCAAAATATTTTACGATCCCAAACTAGTACAAACGCGTTTTTCATGATGCACTAAAACGTTTGTAAACTATAAAAAAACTCTAAACTTCCTCGTTTTCTAACAATTAATGAGGGTGATGAATTCATTGTTTACACGACTATTTTTAATTTCCACCGCGCAGTTCGTCTCGGCTGATGCTGTCCAGAGACGAGGATATCAAGTGAACAATTAAACCGGGTCGGATTATTTTTGCAAGCCGAAATAGATCTGGAATATACGCATTTGCTTTTACAATTTCATTTCTTTCGGAAAATCTTTGTGTGTCGTAAAAATACTGCGTAGTATGAACACCTAATTATTAGTTATTAGGTGATCAGCGTAAGGTCCGTTCCCGTGGGAAAATTGTTATAACTCATGTTACTCCTAGAAAAGTAAGCTTTGATGAAACAATTTTTGAAATCGGTCTAGTAGTTTTGAAGCCTATTAAATACAAACAATCAAACAAACAAAAAACAAATCTATACTCCTTATAATATTAGTATAGGCGGGCTACCTAGTAGGTATTAATTACATTGTACATTCACTCAATAATAAGAACAAGAAACCCCTTTACATGTGTAGTTTTTATCCACATAGGTAACCTACTAATTAAGTATGTGTTTTTTTTACAAGTACTTTTTTTCGTTTAAAGACAAAGTTTATTAGGAAAAACTTTATTTTGCTTCAAATCTCTTTGGTTCCATAATACAAATAGATATTTAGGTAGTACATATTTTAACTTTTTGTAAAATATAATGAAAGTAGCAGCTCCCCGCGGTATCACCGGCGTAGTTCCGGTTCCCGTCGGAATACGGGGATAAAATATAGCCTATGTGTGAATCTGATGCATTAGCTATATAGATGTGAAGTTTCATCAAAATCAGTTTAGTAGTTTTTGCGTGAAAGAGGAAATATTAGTAGGATACAACCGCTAGATATTACGTCGATGTAATGATGTTGATTTGATGTTGAATGTAATGATGTTGATGTCATATGGCGCCTGATTTAACGCCGATCGATTTTTATCAATTTCGTCCCATCTTATCGGAATTCTGATAAATAATACGAATTATCTAAAAGAAACCCAATCCGATTCTATTATTTTATCTTTGCATACATCCTTCGAAGATAGTGTTTTTTTTTATTTAAAGGTTATATTAAGCAGTATTTTATCTGAAGGTTTGTAGCATATCTTCGTTTCCTTCAATGGTTACGTATCCTGTTCCAGCAATGTCAATCTCAGGGAAAGAGGCCAGTGTCAACTTAACAATTGCCTCAGTTTGAGTAAGAATTACAAAACGCGTTTTATCAGGGAGGTTAATTTGTCAATCTTATAATTAGTTGGCTGTATAGAGGCTCTTTTGTACATCGATATGGGGCAGTTTATCTGAGAGTTACCTATAAATCATATAATAGTAACGTATAGTAGGTAGGTAGGTACGTAAAAGTATAGTAATGTTCGGACTAGGTAGTACCTAACAGTAGTTAGGTATAGGGTTTCAGGTATTTTTTTAACTTTTTGTCGCGCTGTTTTATGTTTTTCTTTAGAGTTGCGAAATAGCTTTTCTTGATTATAAAATCGTGGTGAATCGCTTTTTTTTTTAGGTTGTCTACAAAAGCAAAAAACTTGGATTTTTTAGGGATACGGGAATTAAGCCTGCGATGCCATCCTTCCAAAGCATTTGTGGTCCTATGACGCAGGTATGCACAACTTAATATTTTCGGATCCAGGGAAATCCATTAGGATTCAAAATATTTTTTCATTTTCATTTTTTCTGTCTGTCCAACTGTCCGGGGTTAAAGGGTGGGGTATACGGCCAAAGGTAATTTTCAAACTCTCTCATGCACATGCTGGCTGTACCGAGGGTCGACCAATCCAGAAGTCGACGAATACAGAATTGGTCACAAACAGAAATAGTCATAACCAGAAGTGGGCATAGTAAGAAATGGACAGATGCAGAAAAGGTCTTAAAAAGAACTTGTCCTATAACGTCAAATCCCAATAAACATTAAAAAGCAGATTAAAATACTTAAATATTTAAGGGGTCTCCCATGCAACAAAGGTGATTTTTTTGCCGTTTTTATAGATAATTTAATCTGCTGATAGTAAAAACTGCAACAACTATGTCTGTCGGTACATTAAAGATATTTCCTCAATAACACTTGGGATTTAAATAGCGATGTTGGGACGCCTATGAAAACATTTTCTTTAAAACAGTATTGCCTATTTCTTTGTTGGATCGCGTTTGTTATATCACGCGGAAACTACCAAATCGGTTTAAATGTGGTTTTCGATTTTAAATAGATTAGGGTGAATCTAAGTAAGTCAATTATACCTATGGAATGGGCAGAAGTAGTCTTTCAATATTACAGCAAACCTGATTCATGTGTCCTACAGTACATTGTTAGTATTTTTTTATAAGATTTATTTAAATACTCAAAAAAATATTCAGTTCCATGGTTAGAGTACCTAATCTATACATAATATAATAAAACTTTAACCTGACCGTGTCTGTATGAAATATTTTTTGAAAATTTTATAGTATACTTAGTGTTAGATAGTTTTCGATTTAGATAGGTAGGTACTTATCAAAACACAATTTTTTGTAATTTTTGTCTGTCTGGATTTTGATGAAATTTGGTATAGAGTACCCGCGGGTCAACATCTAGAGTAGGTACTTTCTATTCCAAAAAAATGTGTAATTCCCACGGGAAAATATTAAAACTAGTTAATAAGAGAAATACGTACTATTCCGAAACGATTACACCTAAGAAGCAGTGTCTTATATGTCTGATTTTCAGAAATTCCACGGGAACGGGAATAAATTAAAGCTTACTTTTCTGGGAGTATGGGTATTTTCCCACACCGTAAAACCTTGGGGCTGCTAGTATAATATAAAGGTATGTACACTGAAACTTTGTAATTTGAACCGAGTCGAATAGAGTTTATTATACTTAGGTGTACTCTTTCTACTTAGGTAAGTAGTTCTGCGTTCCACGTGTAGATCAAGAAATAAAATAAAACGTATACCGCTAAATGTGTTACTTTCGATTCTAGTCACGTATTGGTATATATTAGCACATTAAAATAACAATGAAACGTACATTCACTAAAGGTATGAAGAACATAAATATAAAGGAGCGGACTACCTGGCGGAGATAACTACAAAATCACTACATAGTATAAAACAAAGTCGCTTTCTCTGTCCCTATATCCCTTTGTCCCTATGTCCCTATATATGCTTAAATCTTTAAAACTACGCAACGGATTTGCGGTTTTTAATAGATAGAGTGATTCAAGAGGAAGGTTTTAGTATAAGCATTGCACCCGTGCGAAGTCGGGGCGGGTGGCTAGTTAATTAATAAAAGAAATGCGAAATAAGGAAACAACGATATAATGCAAAAACTGTAAGACAAATAACAACCGACTTACGAAAATCTAACAGTTTAAAAAAATAACACAAATCATATAAAAAAATAGGTATTTTGCTGGCCCTATGGCCAGGCCAGTCCTCAACAATAATTATTCTGTCAATATTATTATGTTGTTTGTTTACTGGATACTCGATGGGTAATGAAAAAACTCTTTAGAAATGTTGCTTGTACCTACGTGCATCATACGAAAAACCTAAGACTTTTTTGCTTTTCAATTTACATCATTATTTGTTTAAAATAAACGAGTTTCAATAATTATAGGCTATATAAAAAGCTAACAATGAATGCTGGCTTAAATTAAAAAATCATCTACCTACCTATAGGTATACCTACTTAAAATTTAAATGGACTTCTATTTTTATATTGTACCTACAATTTGTACGCTACTCCTGAATGTCAATTACAGGTTGTTTGCTGTACCATCACGGAATTAATTTGCACGCTCCCCGCGTTGGTATTATAAACAACTTAATTGGTTAGGTTCGCAAACATAGCAATTTTGTTCGTCCTGTGGTACGTTAAACAACCTTTATAATATTATTTTTTTTAATTCGTGTTGAGGTTGTTTCTGGCTTAGGTGGTTCGCATTCTAATCCGCGGAATAATATTTAAAATCAAGTTATCATCAGAGTGATATCAATTATGAACAGGTTGTGTAAATATCTATCTATACATATAATAAAACTCTAACGGGGCCGTGTCTGTACATTAAATATTTTTTGAAAATTTCAACGGTAGTGTATATAGTTATCGATATAGATGCCGAAACACCAATTTTTGGAATTTTTGTCTGTCTGTCTGTCTGTCTGTCTGGTTGTGCACGCATCACTCAAAAACTACTGGACGGATTTTGATGAAATTTGGTATGGAGATAACTGAGTACCCGGGTCAACATCTAGGGCACTTTTTATTCCAGGAAAATATCTCATTCCCACGGGAAAATAAAAAAACTGGTTAAAAAGAGAAATACGTACTACTCCGAAACGATAACACCTAGAAACTTGAAAAATGGTATGAAGGTGTCTGATATGTCATAGGAAATTGGTATGAAGGGATTTTTGTAAATTCCCACGGGAACGGGAATAAACTAAATTCAAGCGGGAAAACGCCGCTGGGCACCCGCTATTTGAAATATGGTATGTAGGTGTCTTAAGTATGTCGTAGGCAACCACTATGAAGGGATTTTCGGAATTTCCCACGGGAACGGGAATAAACTAAATCCAATCGGAAAAACGCCGCTGGGCACCCGCTATTTGAAATATGGTATGTAGGTGTCTTAAATATGTCGTAGGCAACCACTATCAAGGGATTTTCGGAAATTCCCACGGGAACGGGAATAAACGGAATCCGCGCGGGCAACGCCGCTGGGCATCCGCTAGTTGTTCAAATAATTTAGAGAAAATCTGTTTATTAGGCTCTTTTAAAACGATATAATATATTATTTTAAATATGCTTTTATTTAGTTTTACGCAAAAGTCTAAAGCAGTCGTACCTACTACTCTTCACAACAATTACAAAAAAAACTCTTCATACTTAGACAAACAGTGGTAGCAGGTACCTAATAATACAAAACTTTTATAGTTTAATTTTCCAAGAACCAGAATCATAACGAACCAAAAATAAAGAAAAACTAACAATTAAAATGTCATCGTTCAGTGACGTCCCATAACATTTAGTTTCCCACAGAAATCCGTTATATTTCCACTTAATTGTTGTACCTTCTCCCTCAGTTTTAAAGTTCAAAGTCGAAGTACATAAAACATTTCCGTTGTAGTTTTTAGATTTTTGTCGCTGCCCTTGGTATGACGTAATGGTGTTCTACTGACCTAAATGCAGTCGCATGATTCAACGTAATTTCGTCTAAATGTTGTTAAAAACTGGATCTCTTGTAAACGTTTACTGTTTGACTTTTAAGTTCACGCTCGGTAAAGGTAGAAAATGAAATTTTAAAATGATTTTGATTACTGTTAATCTCTCTCTATAGAGAGAGATTAACAGTAACATATATGTTCATCAAACCAGCCAAGCCGAAAATACATATTGCGTAATACACTAAAACACAAAAATAGTACTAAATAGTAGTAGTACCTAGACAAAAAAAATATAAGTATTTCCCAAACTATTCAAGATAGCTCGTTGAAGTACTTACCTATATCTTTATTATATACCAGCTTTTCCGCGCGGTTTCACCTGCGTTGTTCCCGTTACCGTTGGGAATACGGGGATAAACTTTAGCCTATGTTACTCCCTGATAATACCTAATGTTTCCATTGGTGAATTGTTTAAAAAAATAGGTTTTGTAGTTTCGGAGCCTATTCAATACAAACAAATCTTTCGTCTTAATAATATAGTATAGATATGGTACTAAATTTAATGTTTATATGAGTATTTAAGATATTAGATGTATTTGACAGTAATTTGTATGCACTAGAAAATAGATGAAGATGACTAATACCATCCATACCGCATCTTCAAGCCATGCCAAGGCCGCTATCAGCTGATCAGGAAGACAAACAGTACAGTTTTGTTTACAGCAGAAAATACGCCAGGGGGCGTGACAGTTGCGTAGTTTTTGCGCATGTTTTGCGCAAATATTGCGACTGCGCCGTACGATAAAAAAGTCAGTGTAAGCGTGACGTCAGATCAATTTGCCTACGTAGAAGCAAGAGCATTTGTAAGGTTCTTTATATCAAAAAGTATTAAATTAACGTTATGAGATGACTTTTTTGTATGTCTGTCAAGACCCTTTGTTTCAGGAACCTGCACTTGACTAGGTTTAAAAAAAACGGTTTCATAACCACCATACAATAACAATGTTGGAAAGAAGACGTTTGTTGTGTTTATTTCCATTTTATATGTAGTTATATGGCCAATAAAAATACAGATTCTGTAAAAAAATCAACTGTCTATCTATTACGGTTCATGAGATAGGAACAGCTGACAGACGGACAGACGGACGGACGGATGTATAGCGAAGGCTTAGTTGATACCCAAAGAGCTGGAAATATTTAGTTTAGTAGGTACTTCTCGTCATCATCATCAGTAACTTTTTTCTCACGATTGGCCGCCCCTAATATTTGGCGGCCCTAGTGGCGGATTTGCCCTGAGGCCCAGTAGACGACTGCGAGTCACAAGTACAGTTATAATTTAAAAACATTATTTGGCTACTTGTTTACCGGTCTGATTGTTCTTCACGCTTAACTGAAAGTCAAGTACAATTATCAATTTTCGAGAACACGTAGGTACTTACACTTTGTCTCTTAAGAGACGGCTATAAATTTTAGTAACCGAAAACATCTTCGAAATATCTGTAATTCTTTATATGTTTTTTTGTAATTTTTTTTAAAGCTTTCGTAATCATAGTTTATTACTAGATCGGCCGTGAATGAAAACATCGTAGGGAAACCCGCAGGTCCCAGAATGAATTACGAGAAACCCGGTCCCATCTATCGTGATAGTATATTCCGAGTGTTACGTCCTAGGAATATACTGGTGAAACGTGGGTATTTCCGGAAATAGGTAAAATACCTCTGCCTACGTCGGAGATAAAAGGCATAACTACGTTTTTTTATTTTTTATCATTTTTTAGTTTACATCTACGTCGATAGCGTGCCATTATTTTACGCATTTAACATTATCAATATTATTATTATTATTAAATAGTGTCATAAATATAGTCATGATCGTACGAGTATTTTGCATCCCAATTACAGTTTGTAACCGAAAAATGAATAACAATAATACAAAAACATTCTCCGGCGGAGCGGAAATTTTGATAAGATAACAGTGCAACAAGGTACCTATCTGTTTTACTATCTGCAATCAGTTTTATTGTGACAGTATGCCAAGAACCATCACGGCATCTGATTATTTATGATTGGTATAAGTAAACGCGTTTTTCCCATTTACACAAAACTGAGGCAAGCAACTTTGTGTAATTGTTCTTTCCTTGAACTCTCAAGGTGAACCATTTTATAACGATCTAAGCATCTCTTATTTAGTGACATTAAGTAGAGGCTCTATTTGTATAGAGTGGTATTATGTACGATAGTCAGTTAAAGAAAACCAGACGAAGAGTGGGTGTTAGGTTGAAATCAATATGATTTATCGGTGATCCGAGTCCAATGGATTTAATTTAGACCGCGACGGATTTAGATAACATTTAAAACCGCTGTGACGTTTAACCCGTCGCGTGCGTGGGCGCACAAACCGTCCCATCAATGTCACCCAACGCTGTCACGCGCACATTGAAACGCAATTTATAGATCCGCCAAAATTATCTCTTTCAGCGCAGCGCGGCGCTAGCATCTATTTTTAACTGTCAAATTTTCGCCAAACAAGCCAATCACGGAAGTGTATTCAATTAGTTCTTGTTTTCGCCACCGAGATATTTAAAATTGTAATTTTATTTTGCGAGCGTTTTCGTCATTGGAAACATTGAGGGGAAAATAGCCTTTATTTCTGAGAGATACGGTACAAGAGGATATTTTGAAAATTGGCAGTGACATTCGGTGCGCAATTTACGTCGTCAAATAGGCATGCAATACGCAACGTTGCGATGTGGACAATGAACAATAACGTATTAATATATTCATAGACGATTCTACCTTCCAAGGTAAAGATTGTAATCGGGAAACCGCTCCTCTACTATAAAGACAAAGGCTTCAATACATACTCTACTGATGTTTATATAAGTACTAATTGCAAAAAAACTAATTATTTAAATAATATTGACAGATTCGTTATTTACGTAAAATAATATTATGTGGGTTTTTTAAGAAGTTACGTCAATCCAAATTAGTTTGATAAAAAATAATAAGTGTTTACGTCCAAAACCCAACTTATATACCTGTTATATGTATATGTGGAATTCATTATAAATTCATCGAGGCGAGGATCAGACATACTTGTAGACGGATCAATAACACGTATATGACGTTATACTACGAGGAGTACTCGCGAGTCTGGTGACCTTGGGCCAATAACCTTGACATCTTCCATCGCTAAGCAGGGTTCAAAACTTTAGACGATGTATGAAAAACTACCTACTCATCTACATTATTTTTAAATCCAGCTTCCTTTAGCGTTTCATTTACTTACCTATTGAAATAATATAAAGTAAAAAAAAAAAAACACGCCTTATATCCCCAAGGGGGTAGGCAGAGGTATTCCATGTCTGGATATAGGTACCTACTCTTCACCAGATATTCTTTGGACCCCTAAACATAAGTGGTGAGTCCATCGCCGGACCGTCTGTTTACACATGTCAACAGAAACAATAAACAAAATAGTAGTGTTTAAATTATTCTATTACTAGCGACCCGCCCCGGATTCGCACGGCTGCAATGCTAATACTAAAACCTTCCTCTTGAATCACTCTATCTATTAAAAAAAAATCGCATCAAAATCCGTTGCGTAGTTTTTAAGATTTAAGCATACATAGGGACATAGGGATATAAGGACAGAGAAAGCGACTTTGTTTTATACTATGTAGTGAAGTATACAACCAATTTAAAATAAATATAAAAATATTCTACAACAGGACAATAAACAAACCTAATCAACAATAATCAAAGAACAGAAAAATCTTTAGGCTACCCTTCAAATACAGAACTATCTTTTTTATTTTAAAAAGATACAATACGAGAGCATAGTATAATATTTACGTGAGTGACTGACAACATGACAAGTATAATCCTATTTTTGTCACGTTAATTGGGGATTGACCCAGAGCAGTCATGTTCGCGTGACGCAGTCAGAAACCTTCGGTGATGTTCGGGTTAATATTTTAATTTCGTAAAGGTCACTTGAAGTGCATCTTCATGGGTTAAACGAATAAGTCCCTAATTAGTTCAAGGAAGGTTTTTTTTTTAATTTACCGCACATATTTGTCCCCTGACATGGTGGTCAGGGTCCTTTTTATGGTCGGTTTTATTCTGATTTCTGTTAGTGTAACAAAGAAAGAAACATGCTCCCTTCATAGACTAAAAATATAGGTAGACACATAAAATATATAATATACACAAATATATAATATATTATAATATCAAATATGTATATAATTCTCTTCTCTCTTCTTGTCTTCTTAAAGAGCTTCAAGGAAGGTTTTAGAGACAATATTTTGAAACCCATAAAAAATGCACAAAATAGTTTTAAAGGTGTGAGAGGGCTAATGAGTGTGACTGCGAAAAAAACAATACTATTTTTATTTGTGACAAAAAATTCCATTTGGTATGTTTCCATCATAAAACTTGACATAGTTTCAAAACAAACAAACATGTTTACAACTAAGGTCGAGAAAAATATTTAAAACGCATTTTTTTCTTATATCTGCCACTATCTTTTAATCAAGATTCTTTGAAATCGAAAACGTAAAAGAATTTTGTTTGTTTCTAGATCAAATGGGTACCTATCTAAAGTACTTACTTGTTATTTATCACTTCTATCAGACATGTTTGCAGTTATCTTGATTTATAACCACCATTGTATTTCACTCTACGATTAAATTTACAATACTAACAGTAGGCAACATTTTGTAGATACAGGGATTTTGTCCACAACTTTACTTTTAGACTAATCTATCATTTATACCTTGTAATTTCCTATTAGCCTCTACAGAAAACTTTAAAAAATCTATCACCTGTATCTCTCTCTCCTATAAAAACTAAACCAACGCAAACTAATCTGTAAAGAACCGCGGGTTCCAATTGGAACCGAGACACAATTAAAAATCTATTGTGTCTCGGATGCTTGGAAAAAAGAAGATCCCGGACCATAGAAAAATACAAATAGATGTCACTATTCTAGCTGTCTCTAATGTCAAAATCCCTGTCATTTTGACACTATTGACAGCTAACTACCCGATCCACTAATTCCATCTGTTTATGTTATTATTGTTGCAGTATTGGTACCTACACTTTCTATAATCATACGGCTTTTTGATACGTTGAGATTAACACCTTAATCACCTGGTAATGGTTCCAAAATCTAATAACTGTAGTGCGCAGAAACTCTTGCGCAGACATAACGCAGACACCGACTTTGATTCCCAGAACTGTAGCTTTGGTTTACGAATCACTGCCCATGATGATTGTTATATTCAATACGGCACGCGACTCTGCTTGTGTTTATTTTATTTCTTATTTATTTTTGTCTTCTAACTTCTGTGTTGGTCTGAATATGACTGTTAATAACGATCTTTACGTAGGTATTATCTCTACTATATCTGTAATATTCTGTCTAGTATTGCAAAATATGCAAAAGTGTTTGTTGGTTAATCCTTCCTTCACGCGGCAACGGATCACCGCGGAGTTGGAGGATTGCGAAGTCACATAGAATTTCCAGTTTCCATCTAGACATAAATAAATATTATAAACTCTGTTAGGTGTGTGTTTTAATTTTATTGTTTTATTGGGTTTAGCTTGCGCAAAAGTAGAGAAAATATCGCTAGCGCGCGTGCGGGACCGGTGGTGTGATGGCCAACTAACATGGCCGGTTCGTGCTACTAGCGACAGCGCGGGGCGCGGGGTATACGTACGAGTGCGGAATCGAGGCAAAGATCATCATCCGTAGTGCCTTATCCTCACAATACACATTTTGTATTCAGAAAAGTTTTGCTAAACATATACTTATTTTATTATATTCAGTCTCACTATTCGAATTGCGAAAGTTATTTTTAAGGTAACGAATTTGGCATTGATTACCAAAATAACTTCAATTTTACTTAGCTTAGTTATCGTCAACCTTCTATGCAATGAAATGTTCTCTGCTACCGACTTTTGGACTCCCCGCAAAATAAATATTTTGCAATAACAAAACGTAAAATAAATTGCGCACACCTCAAACCGCACGTTTGCATGTTAACGTGTGGCGTGCTTCCAAAATACGCAAAATGAACTTTTGAAGACGGATTTAATCGCATCTACGTCTTCCAGGTTTAGCTCGCGCAAATATTCCAACAAAATCGCCAGCATTGATAATATACCCAGCTTTATTATTAACCAAACCAATGTAGTACAACTGATTGATAATGTATTCGAAGCAGCAAAACATTTCCCGGATTAAACAGATCTGTTTACGATTATACCTGAGAAATACAGCTCAATAGTTTATGGATGATAAAATGACTAATGAAGCTAGAATTTTCATGAGGAGGAGAATACCAAAAAAGGATGGATTTGGATGGATTAATATTGAAAATAACCGATTATTCTAAAAAACGATTTTTTTCTAATACATATTTAAAAATCTATATATGCTTTTCATATTTTAATAATAAAATCCTAAGAGATTCATATTACCATTTTAACAGATTAAAAATGAAATAAAATAATATGAATGAAGAGATAACAAAATAAAATTTGGATAATCTTCAAATTTAAACAATAAAATAATTAAAAATAATTAGTGTCACAAATGTCCAGTCCTCTTTTACATTTGACTAGTATTAAAATAAAATACTTAAAACGAGAATAAAAAAAACTAAACGACTAAAAATTAAAATAAAAAACAAATCTTTCTTTGTTTTTTAAGTTTAAAAAGTCAAAAGACGAAAAATAATAAAAAATAAGAGTACTCGTAGTATTAAAATAAAATGAAATGATAAGTAAAAAAGCTTAACGACAACGTTATGGTTCATCCACCGCATGGATGGCGCTGTTTATAAAAAAAACGATTAAAACGGGTAATTTATGTAATCGATTAATTAAAAATAGATTATTTTTATTTAGGAAATCGATTATTAAAAATCGATTATTTAACAAAAATAATCGATTATTTTAAAAATCGATTATTTTTTTACATCCCTACGGTTGATAGATATAAATGGAACAAGAAGACATTCGGGCCCCAACTAATGGGAAAAGAGGGTATAAAGGACCGGACTGTCTGGGCTGGAGATGACTATCTTATTAATAAAAGAATGTAGAAATATTAAGACAACTGTATAATGGCAACTGCAAAAGACAACTGAAACAAAACCGACCTATAAAAAATATATAAAAAAATAAAGCTATTTCCAGCAGGCGTATTCAGGGAGCTTCGATATTCGATATCGGAAAATCTGTCGAGGCTGATGTTGGTGTCGAAAACTTTCGAGATGGGCTGATGTTGGTATTGAAAACTAATGTCATGTGACATAAGGATTCGGAAAATTTTCCGTGGCTGTCAGAAACGCCTAGAATAAAGTTTCCGAAGTCGATAGATTCGACATCGGAAAATTTTTCACTCGATCTGAATCGAACGGAAACTGTATCGAGTCTCCGTGAATACCTACGCACAAAGGGCAACTATAAGATCATGATTATAGAAACATTTTTATATAGCTGGAATATATTGAAGATTGAAATTCTTGTATAAATTAGTAGCAGCTAATACCAATGCAGCTGGGAGCAATTTATGTACAATTTTGAGTACACGGACGCCATAAAATTGAATTAGAGCGCACGTGCGGTCAGCCGGCAACATAAGCAAAGGGCTATGCACTTTCTGGGTTGGCTGTGACGTCAGCACTGCCCTATAAACTCTGCCAATAGACTATTTTCGTGTACTTTTTTATAGAACGCATCTTGGTGCACGCGCTAATCTTATTTTGTTACGACACCAATGGATTAGTTTGTTTTGGATGTGTCTTGTTTATTTTGTGTTTTGAAATGGCTAAAGAAAATGTCAGATATTTTTGTTGCTACAACCCATTGGTATAATTTTACTCTTTCTTACTAATAATAATAAATCTTTATTTCAGGCAATACATTAATAGATCTTAAATAACGTAAGCAGACATACATATAAAATAAATAACTAAACTATTAACTAACTAACTAAGTATTACATTTTAATGCGGTTTAGATAAAGTAGGTTTACTTATTAAATCCTCTATTCACCTTTTAAGATGCTTACATAATTGGTAAGACCCACAAAATCACCTTTTGTTTATGACTTATTGCACAATGAATTGCAAATGATTGTACGTATTTATTTCCAAATCATTACGTACCTACTTGTCACTAGATATTGTATCAATATTTTTACTGCGAAATAGTTTATTTATAGACATCTAATCAGTTGTTGCATTTAATTGTTTTACTATCATTTATTATCTCAAACATTTTCAAAATAACTGTCTTATTAAGAAATTCGTTTAACTAAACGAAACAGAAACATGAACGTTACAATTTTTTTTCTGACTCGCATTTCACAACTCGCCCTTTCGTCGGCAGACGCGGGTTTATAACTTTATATTTAGAGATCTACGCCCCTCCCTATGACGTCAATCCTGACATTTGGGCCTTGGTGTTGCAATAGTTCGTGTAATGGCCTCCCTGAATTATTGCAGCGGCTAATTATTACGGGATATCACGGTATAAGAATAATAGCCCTTATTACGTCAAGGTCACAATGAGTTTTAGTCTAGATAATAATTTACAAAAATGACCGACGAAAATATAACCTAGGTCATACCCTATGTGAATAGTTATGCGGCATCCATACATATATATATATATATATATATATATATATATGGATGCCGCAGTATTTGAGACCAACCTCCTCCTTTTTTTCGTCGGTTAAAAATAAAACTCTTCTTTTTTAAAGTATTCTCTATCGACATCGTTTGAGCAACAGTACGTCCACCGCTGAAGATGGCCTTCCATTGTCTTCCAAAGCGACCAATCGAAAATGGCTTGCGTCCAGCGGTTGCCCACTACCTTCGCCATGTCACCTGTCCACCTTGTGGGTGAATTTGTACTATCGACTTAAATCCCGACTCAAACATTGGGACATTATGTGGCTTAAAAGCTCAAGTTTTTATTTCTTCACCCCCAATTGAGCGTTAGGTATATATCATTGGCCTGGAATGGTCATAAATGTGAATGAAACACCTTTGAAATCGACATTGTCACTATATTACAGTGAGAGAGTTAGAGCAGTGATAGCCTTACGGTTAAAGAGCCGACCGAAAATCAGTGAGGCTCGGGTTCGAATCCTGACATGTACAAATTAGTTTTTCAATTATCACTAGCTCGACGGTGAAGGAAAACATGTGTAAATAGACAGATAGAATAGGTCCGGCGATGGGCTCACCACCTATCACGTTTAAGGTTCCAATACATCTCGTGAAATGTGGGTATATCCAGTAATGGAATACCTCTGACTACCCCCTCGTCGATAAAGGAAAGATTATTTCACTATATGTGCTTCAACGCTATTGATCGCTATACCGATGTGGAAAAAGATGACTGCTTGCATATAATGACCCTAAGGTGTATCAGGCGGCACTTTTGCTGAAAGTACGTTGCACTTTTCAGTACGTGGTCTCTACTCGAAGTAGTAAGGATCTCAAATGATCCGGTTAAGATAAAATGACGATATTTAATTATGATAAAGTTTTATTGGGAAATTGTAAAGGTGCTTGTACCTACCAAAATTGCTGTGCATTTTAAGTTGTTTAAATGTACATTCCGCAACGACTTTAAATTAATTTTTTGCAAGCATTAAATTTATTTTTATCTGGTCTCATACCTAATTAATTAAGCATTTTAAAATTACTTCTAGATATAAACGACATTCACGCAAGATCGGTTTCCATTCGTTTTTTAATTAAATTTAAATTCGTTAGATATAACTGCATTATTATACTTGTACATTAAAGTTTAGGTATTTTAATTGTTGCTCAATAGGTAACTGATAATATTGTATAACACCTGCGTTATTCCTTAGGAAGAAATCGGCTAGTAGATCTATAACTCTTCCTTTAGGCTTTGCAGTCGGATTACGAAGCGTCTGCATAAAAAAATGAATATACCGTATTCGTAAGCAATTACCGGTCTCATAATAAATCCCGCAATGTTTTACGATTGTCCGACTTTTTTAGTGTCTGTACAAACCAGAAAACTGTTATACGGATCGGTTTGGCCGACAGAAGGATTTCCGCAGTAATTACAATCTTGAATTGAAACAGGACTTCAGACGTCCTAAAAGTCTTAAAATAAATGAGACCGTTTAAACTGGATGTCGTTGAACTTCGAGTCAGGCAGGTGAACAAACTCTACATTGATGTGATATCGATACCAGGAATCGATATCGAGGGCATTCGATTTACCGATTATTGTCCGTGCACTCTAGAAAAATTTACTGCAAGCAGTTCATCCATCAGGAATAGCGGTTCACAAGCTTAGCTAACTTGTAATTGAAAGTGGGTAGGTACTTCATGGGAAAGTGATGACTGACATGGTACTGAAGCGGTATCTCTCATTGCAGACCTCATAAAAAATCTAAAAGTCAACCGCCTATTTATTGAGACTAACAAGGTCGTTAGAGTTCAGCAAATCAAGTGGCAGCAAGGCAAGTGGCAGGGCGTATAATTTGCGAAACTGACGGAGCAGAAGATTCTAGAATGTAGACCACGTAGGTACTGGCACGTGCAGCGTAGAACGTCTATCCACATGGTGAACAGATGACCTGGTAAAGGTCAAGAAAAGTGGGTGCATGCAGGCCTCTTTAGACTGGTTGTTGGTAGACAATGAGAGAAGCCTATGCCCAGCAGGAGACGTCATAATAATAATGTCGTAGGTATTTTATTTGAATTTAAAGGCTACTAATATTTATAAAAACGTAAATTCATTTTTATTGTTTAATTTATTATAAACAAGAAAATAAAGCAATTCATAGACGAAGTAGTAGTAGAAGAGCAATGTATTCTACAGTAATCAGAAAATTCAGAATGCTGATGATTGGAAATAGAAAACTTTGAAAGTATAGAATTTCAATAGTGACTTACTAAGTACTCGCTACGTTTCTACTTTATTTACTCTGAAGGACCATCAATCGTTAAACTTATAAGTAAAGTTCGTTGACGCCAGAAAGTGAGACAAAGTGCAATAAATAAAAATGGTTGCTCTTCAAAAGGCACCTTTTGTTACCGAGACAGATTAATGACAAACATGGCCGGCAACAAACAGACGGCACGGAGCAAAGTCATACGAAGTCAATTTTAAATTGTTTCGTTTTTGTTCAGGAATTCGTATTTTAAATCATATAAAAGATTGTTGTAAATTTAAAGTATAGACATTTTGGACAATACTTAGGACGATACTGTTAACACATAGTTACAATCAATGTCTATAGCTCGCCCCCAATGAGGGTGTTCTGAAATGACGACCACCAGGTGGCAGCACCTAGGCGTTTGGTCCAGAAAGCTGTCAAAACTGTCAGAGCACGTATATTTTCTATTACTATGTCTGATTTTTTTGAATTTTCTAATAAAATTAAACAAGTATAACGAATATTCTCTCCTAATCGAAATGCCACAATGTTGTGCAGTTCCTATGTGCTCAAAAAACCGAGTGGTCATAAGTTTCCTAAGCACAAAATACGTTTAAAACAATGGCTTGTAGCTTGTAGCTATTCGTAGAGATCGGTTTACGCAATGATATTATATGTTACTACTGGGTTTAGGTCTACAAATAATAGTTGTATATGCAAAGATCGCTTTAGTAAAGACGATTACGAGCTGCCAACAGACTCAGTGTTAGAGAACCGTAAATATTTTATAGTTTTATAAGCATAAATTAAGTCTTTCTTGTTGTGTAATTTTAAAAAACCTAAGCTCAAGTGCAAGTACCATAGCACTCAACTTTTAAAGTTTTTGCTACATCATAATAATAATTTGGTATATTTAATTGTAAAGTATGTAAATGGAGACTAATGCCTTCATTTGATTTAGTGAATTTCTTAATAAACCATATTTATTTGATGTTTCAGCCAGGTTAAATTTGAAAAAAAAATCAGTACCGAGTAGATTTCCATGGAATGAAGCTATGATTTATTACACCACAAAAGAAAAGAATGAACGTTGTTGTTTGGATCGCGATACCAGATCAAAATATCAAAATGTATATCTCTTCATACAAGTGATATGCTTTTTACCAGATTATAATATAGGTACCAGAATTTCTGAAAAATACCGATGGACAGTTTAAGACTGATCAGCTGATACGACAAATAATGTTGAAAGACTAATTTGTATAGCTACAACATTTGAGATTTTAAGTGGCAAGTTAGATTCCAAACTGGTGGTGTCTCTTGCAGACCGCATAATATTTGTGTTTCATGATGACAAATTTTAAAAGTAATATTATTAAGTAGATAGACATATCTCTAAAAACATTATATTTAGTTATTTCATAATATATTTTTTTGGCAAAATAGAAAAAATATAAAAATAGTTTTATTATTTACTTTCCTTTCTACACTACAAAACCTGGACAAGCTAGCTATAGGTATTCTTTGACAGAACTTTAACAATCATATTAAAATTTTGTTTTTGCTATTGTTGGTAACAAAATATTATATTTAAAATAAAATCCTTTATTCATGGAACTAAAATATTTTCAATAAATATATCATCTCTTGATGTTTATTATCTTTTCATCCACATTCGTCCATATGAACAAATCACAGCTTTCTCTACCCGGAACAAGTAATTGTGTTTGAATTTGGTAGTAATAGCTACTGTTTTCTTTGAGTTGTAAACAATTTAAACTGTAAACCACATGTGGATAGTTTTCTGGCCCTATACACTCATCCTTTATAAAAAAATGGACATTTAACTTCCAAAAGTATAAGGTAAAGTTTTAATTCGGCAACCCTTTTTTGTCCATACGCACGATCCATTTAGAGAATATTAATTTTAGGAACTAAAAACCAGATACTAACATATAATAACATTGCTAAAAACTGAAAAACGCTATGCAGAATTGCAGAAACTATGTGTTTTGACAGCTCGCATGACCTCATGACTAAGTGGCGCCAACTAGTGGCGTAAATTTTCGTAAACACCCTCATTACTCAATATCAACCATGGATCACAACCAAACAAATACGAATAATATCAATTTACTTTAGCATAAATCATTAGGATGAATCATCGGGAATCGATTATGTTCAAACGCTGTGGAACAGATGCACAATATCTATAAATCAGAAGTACATAGATGTAAACACGAAGACGTAAATACATTCGCAGCAGACGCGCAGTCTGAAAACTGAAGATCTTAAAATAATTAGATACTTATGTTTTATTTTATTTTGATGTAAGTACGTTATTAATCTTTCTGCACGCTTCCGAGAAAATCTTATTACCTTCTTACTTGTGAAAGTTGCAGAAATTTTCCTTAATTCAAGTATATTTTACGATCGTTGATGGTTATTATTTCCATAATGCTGGAAACAGCTCATCGGTTTCCTTTACTTATTCGTTTATTTTACCGGAGAATATTTATGAAGATATAGAATACGAAGTGCGGAAAAAAGAAGTAATTATTATTAACAGAATAAAATACATAAAAACCTATAAAATCAATAGGCAAAATTGACTAGAAATTGAATAGACTTTGGAAACCTCATCAAGTTTCCAAAAAAAATAGTTACAGTCAACAAAGTTGTTAGGGTTACATGGCCAGTAACTAAGAACTCATTTTTCTGGGGTAGTCATAACTAAATCTTATTCATTATTGTTTATTTCAAAAGGTATCTTTGACCCCCATAATTTACAAAAAAAAAAACTATAAATACATTTAAGGCTTTAAGAGAAAACTGAATCTTAGTTTCTGATCATGTAACACTAACAACTTTGTTGACTGTACATACTTTGAATTAAATGTTGATTTTTAACCACGACTGTTATATTAGGCCAGAACTAAACTAAGACTTCATATAAATCCTAAATGCGAATGACCCAATTACGTAGACCACGGGAGACGTAAATTTACTACCACAAATAGACCGAGTATGACCACTTGTAGACAATCGTGTGAACTCCTTTGTCTTTTCAAGAAGTTGATATTATTAGCTTTAACTTGGAAAATATAAATTGGAATTGGGTTCGAACCCAGGAATGTACCAATGACTTTTTCAAAAACTTACGTACATATTTATCACTAGCTCGACGGTGAAGGAAAACATCGTGAGGAAACCCGCAGGTCCCAGAAATAATTCTGAGACATGTGAAAACAGACCCGGTCCGGCGATGGGCTCACCACCTATCACGTTTAGGGGTCCAATATATCTCGTGAAATGTGGGTATATCCAGTAATGGAATACCTCTGCCTACCCCCTCGGGGATAAAATGGCGTGAGATTATATTTATATTATATATATTATATACATATTATTATTATATATATAAATTGGATAGTACATATATTTGTTTGCTACTGTTGCGTATTTCGCTTTCAAAAGAATGAGTACTATGAGACGTAATTCAAGGGACAGTAATTGTGTTATGGTTCTGAGGGCTATAATGAGTCTTTTTATTCCGGTTGGGAAAGATGTTCTCATGGATTGGAATTAATGTCTTTTTTGAGTACCTACAATTAACTGCAGCAGGTATACGAAGTTTATTAGGGAATACGGGAATAAAATTTAGCCTATTTTACTCCCTGATAATAGGGCCAAGATTTGTGTACGTGAACATGTCTGTAGGCTTCGTGTCTGGCTTTTTTATATTCATTTAAGTATGTTTATCAGTTGTCTAGTACCCATATCTGTTCGATTCTGCCTAGTTTGGGACTTAGTAACCGTTTGTGAATTGTGTCCCATAACTTATTATGATTATTATAATTATGGCTTTCTATTGGAGAATGAATTTTTGAAATCGATCTGATCGTTTTTGAGTTTATTCGTTACAAACATAATTATGAAAATACAAATCTTTCCTCTTCATTATATTAGTGCAGATGTAGATATTAGTCTTCTATTTACTCATAATCATGGTTATACTGTATAAGATTTAACTGATGTGGTCTGATATCGTCACGCACGAAATAAAGATGTCACTGGAATATTTTGGAAGCCGATTGTATAAATAAAGAATATTCTGAGAATTCGTAGGTATTTGTTACTGAAACCATTCATTTTATTGGTCTATATTTTACTGTCTGAAGACAGTTTTTACGACTGATTAATGTGAGACGTCCCAAGCTCCAGCCACAGAGTCTAGTTGACACTGCAACTAAAATAGTCTTGACGTCAATAGTATCATTCATTTTACTAGTGTTCTCATAATTTACAAAATATATGTCTAATAACTAATATCTTCATTGAAATAAGACAGATTAAGAAATAGATAAACCCGTTAAACTTTCTGAAATTCTGGATTCATTTCCAGAAACTTCTTCGTCTGGAGTTCGCTCGTCTCTTGTTTTTTTTTAATCTAAACAGTTTGAAATCTTCAAACGTTCGCTGTTTATCATCAATATGAGACATTTTAAAATTCATATAGAACACACTTTTGTTTACTCTTATTTTTGCTATAAGAAAAACTGTAACTGTTTTATGATAGTCACAAATATTGTACATACGTGATTGATTTCTTTTTTTGATTCTGTAATTTCGTTTTTTTTATTTCGATTAATTATTTGTTCCATTGTTAACCGAATAATGGTCTTTGTCATTCAACAAATCATTCTCAATTCACATATCAATCGCATAAATAAGTACCTACTAGTTTTAATTTAAGAACAATTATCGTACTTTCAAGATCAAGTTCAAGTCCGTATGTTATTTTAGCGTGGAATTTATTGAAATGAGGACAGTTCTAGCCAGCTGACCTCTTGTTGCGTAGCACCGAGTATACTGGAGTTGATAGCCATTGTCGCATTATTACACATAGCAGCTCTTCATGGATATGTTATCAATATATTTAAAAAAAACTTCCCTAATTAATATTTTAAATGTAGATGTTTTAACCGATCGTAATAAAATTTAGCCTGCTGATAGCTTGTTATAAATCTATTGTGGATACAGATCAAACTGCCGGTAGTTTAGTTTCAAACTAAGCACTTAAACACATATAACACTCTTATATGCACACGAATGGTAGCAATTTTACTTAGGTCTTAGTTAATGGAAGTTAAATAAGTAGTGAGTCCACATAAAACTTAATGAGACAGACCATCTGTCTGATGTTGAAACCATTGAAAATCTTTCATCTTTATTTATTTGACCGCAATCAAACGGGCATATGAGCTAAAAACGTGATGCCAAATGGCTTGGTTTTCATTCAAAACCTTGGACGGGGCAAGTAATCAGGTGAGTCAAAGACCTGAGGGTATTAATCTTAGTTACTTTATAAAGGGTGTAGCGGGTGCCCAGAACCTGTTTATTCCCGATTCCGTAGGGATTCCACGTGAATTTCTAACTGTTTCAATTGATCTCTCTTTTGTTCTTATTTTCATTCATAAACAGACCATGGAATAATGGTTTTCTAAAGTTTCCTATGGGGTAAACAACAATCATTGCCACGTTATTGCAAATTTTAATAACACTGCTAATCAAACCTTCGTGAAGTGTTGCTTGAATTACTTTTCTTCTTTTCACTTTATCAATGTGTTGTTTTATTTCTTTCACTCTTTAACATTATTGGCTGAGTTTTATTTGTCTAACTTGACGCATTATTACTTGCCTTAGAAGTTTGTTTTCGTATAGCAAAGTGAATGGTCGTTGGTTTATAGACTTTTAATTGACAGGTCAAATCTGAAAAAAGGAGTTTGATATTTCTTTGCGGAAACAGCAGTATATGGGGCAGTTGGTTGATCTAAAATGGAATCAAGATTTCTAAATTCATTTGGCAGACCTATTCAATCATATCAAACTGACGTAGGTGGAAACGTGCGGAATACTAACCCAATTTTCGTTTTACTCTACTTTCACGTGAACCCAAAAACTACGATTCTTTGAACTGTATTTAAGCCGTCGCTGGAAAATTGCGTTACACATCAAACATGTTTTTTTAAAGGATTTGTGAGAAGATAAATTGATTCTGTAAGATCTTCGAGACAAAAGAAAGCATTAAAATTTCACTTGTACCGTGTGAACGTTCTCATTTTGTTTTCGTATATTTATAAAAACAAACAGAGCAGAGCAGTGATAGCCCGGACGGTTAAAGAGCCG
This sequence comes from Ethmia dodecea, assembly GCA_963855545.1. Classification (NCBI taxonomy): domain Eukaryota; kingdom Metazoa; phylum Arthropoda; class Insecta; order Lepidoptera; family Depressariidae; genus Ethmia; species Ethmia dodecea. The sequence goes on from OY979444.1 coordinate 2,605,180, forward strand.
GCCGAAAATCAGTGAGGCTCGGGTTCGAATCCTGGCATGTACCAATGAGTTTTTCAAAAACTTACGTACATATTTATCACTAGCTCGACGGTGAAGGAAAACATCGTGAGGAAACCCGCAGGTCCCAGAATTAATTCTGAAACATGTGTAAACAGACCCGGTCCGGCGATGGGCTCACCACCTATCACGTTTAGGGGTCCAATGTATCTCGTAAAATGTGGGTATATCCAGTAATGGAATACCTCTGCCTACCCCCTCGGGGATGAAAGGCGTGAGATTATTTATTTTATTTATTTATTATAAAAACAAATGAGTATTTTATTTGACCACTAGCAGGCGCATACGAAGCTTGTCCGGACTATTACGAACACAATAAAAAAAACTGTGAAATCGGTCGAGACGTTCTCGAGTTTTGCGCTTAGCAACACATTTAGCCATTTTTATTTATATGATAGAGGTCTCATTCCTTTATGTACGTGGTCTTACATCGTGACATTTTTTTTACGACAACTAACAATAAATTTGTTCGTGCCTTTTTTTAACTCGTTGACAATGACATATAATAGATAGACACGTGTCATTTTGCCAGTCATGAGAAACAATAGCTGCACGATTGTTACATTTAGTTTAAATTTGAATCAGAATCGTGAAATGAAATTTTATGTAGGCTATTTGTACCTATTCCAAACTATTGAGAAAAAATACATTTCCTGATGACAAGTACAAGCGCGATTACATCCATTTCCGGCAAATGGCCTGATTTTTACACTGCCATATTTTGAGCATAAGATAGGTACCAAGCGCATCTACCTAAATTTTATAGTGATAAATTATAAACCTATATGTTATATTACTGTAACATTTAATCAAAATCTGTTCAATACTTTTTGATTCCTCTTTGGTACAAAGTTGATTTAGATGTCGTATTTTATATGAGAATTACTGTTCCGACTTCAGTTTCTGCTTTTTTGATACTAGGAAATAAAAAACAAAGAACTTAGATGGAAGCTGAGCTCTTTTGTTCATTGTTCGTCGAACATTAAGTAGGATATTGGACTCGATTCTGCAGACGAGTTTAAATTCGTAATTTTAAGTTAGCCTATCCTTCTCCATAGAATAAGGAAGAAAAAAGGACAGAAACAAACCATAGATTATAGAGTAATGTCAAACATGTAAAAATCAACTCTAATTTTAACCTTATGAACGTGCATATCTGTCACTTTTATTCGTGACCCTGTTGCATCGTTAAAATTGCCAAACACGCCTTAGTTGACAGGACTAATTTTAATTTGACAGGACTAAATATCTCTCGTCTCTTTTCTTTTCTAGAAGAAAGAAAGTAACAGGACCAAACTAAAATAAATTTAGTCGCTATAAAGCAGAATTGAGCCCATTGTTTCGTAAACGCTTACATCAAGCTTCGATTTTCTTCGATAGTTTATTCAATACGTTAGTTTTAACCTTCGAGAATGTTTAAATCATCTGTTCAAACAACTCATTGAGACGGTGTGGGAGACAATCAATTTCGTTAGACACAGACACTCGTACTAACTATAAACTGTTGCCATGTCGAAAGTAAAATAAAAAACTGTTCAATACAAAATGAAGATAGCGACAATGACAGGCCATGCACGTTAAAGTTTTATTGTTCTTGTTACAAAAGGAATCGTTAAATTTATAAACAGTGTGACTGTACTAAACTTATACCTATAGTACGTTTCGAACTCAACAATACATAACATAATGTAGATGCAGAAATAAAGGACAGTTTGGAATCAGTCAACTATTTAAAAATAGTATGGTTAAACACGATTGAAAGATATTCATAACCACGTTCCTAATGTTCACGTTTTTGAGGTTATCCAGCATAGTAACATCACAATATACTCGCTTCTCGTACGAAACGAATCCATAATCGCACTCAACACATACACACATGTAGAATGAGGACACACACGTAGAATATTGTGTATGAATATTCGAATTGAACCGTAGGTATAACAAAAGTATTGTGTAACCCTTTTAATAAGAGTAGTTTGGCATTGGCAATGAGTTGGCAAGGAAATTTATGAGTTTTATCGTCGCTACGAAATTTCATTCAATTGCATATTACAGCCAAGAAATAGAAGATTCTTTTTTGCTAAACTCTATCGATATATTTTTTGTTACTATGAAGAATAAACTTTACAGTGTTAATTCCGTTTAAATGTCAATGTCACGGCCCGCAACATTTTTGGCGACGAATTTGTTTAATGCCTGTTTTTTAGGTGATATTTGATCTATTATTAAGTCACATTAGCAAAAAGCGAGTATTGTACGCCGACATGATTTGTTTTAATTTCGAAATTTTAAAATCGAAAACTGTATTTCTTTTTATTTGCCGTGTCGGCGGCTTGTTTCCCGTTTAGTCGCTCAACATCACTATTAAAATATGTATAATTAGTTATTTAGTTACATTATTTATACTTGTATGAGCTGGTCTCACTTATAAAGTTCTGCCAACTCTGCGTTTTAAATAGAACGTACGTACATTTTTTATTTTATCTCCAGTCAAACATAGATCAACGACCACGAAATTACGGTAAACATCATATTTTTCAATATAATTTTCATAAACACTCATACTGAACGAATATACAAAAATGTATATTATCGTAATTTTCTGAACACTTACCATAATCAGTAACACTCTTCTAATAAGTAGATCTAAATTCCCCTTCATTGGCGCGTTCGTGATTAGATCTAGTTAAAATCGATATTTTAATCCTTGTTCAGATAATGCCTGTAACAATGAGGAAGTAAGACAGTAGTATTAACTGACATAAACTGCGTTATATTTTGAAGCCGTTGTAACTATAAACCATAAGCCAGTAATCCTCTTAACTGTCTTCGCACTATTACTTACTTACTTACTTTGGACTATTGGTGGTGCTTCAATTGCAAAAACCGGAACGATCTGATATTGTAGACTTATCGTTTCATCTCTGACCGTCATTGTCGGACATTCTATTTTTGGCATCACTATATTTAGCTTATTAAGTGATTACGATATGATACGGTTTTACTATGTAGGTCATTCTTTATCGCAAACAAGGCACGCCTCTGCACTATGTTTAAAAGTGACGCAGAAGATCTAATATTTACTTCATTATAAGGTGTCTCTAAGAGATTGATGTATAAATAAATACTCAATTCATTTGTGTAATCCAAATCAATTTTAGTACCTTCCTGTTTATTTATAATCTTATCTCTTACCCAGAGTATCACAATCAGCACTTAGTCTACATTTCTGTTTCATGTAGGTTAGATTGTCTAGAAGAGATCTTCTTAAACGACAATACCTACTGACAAATATTATTGTACTTCAAGGTGTCATGTCCTCCTTCTCTGTTCGTTGTATTTCGAATTATCTTGAAATCAAAACTTTGTGTATCCTTATGTTTTTCGTTTTCATCATCAGTATCTTTCAGTATAAAAAATTATATGTATAGCGAAAATAGCTATGTATTATTATGCCACACAACCCAGACGACGGTTTTAAACCTCTCAGAGTTTTCTGAGAACGTCTGCCACACAAGTCTGCAGTCTCTGGTTACCTTTAATAATAACCCTGTAAAATCGAGGTGACCTACAAACCATTCGTTTGGCATTCAAGGACTTGAAATATTAATCTAACGGCTTTTGAATGTCTAAACTAAAACATCAATGACGTTTTGGCAAAGATAAAACTGCATTCGAGAAACATAGGAAATTAAATTGAGCAAGCAAAAAAGTGCTTCATATTATTTATGGAACTGCAAAGAAAAGTTTGTAGTTCAGTAGCAGAAATTGATGTTTGACGTAAGTTGGACGGAAATATCGAAAGCTGACCCATTTTCTGAGGGTTTCCCTCGTCTCTGACGTCATTGTGATGTAACAGTCATATGCAACTGTTACGGACGAAGGTAATAGTGCCCAATAAATATAAAACGTGAGAGTTACGTTCCATAAATTATTTTGGATCGAGTGCGTTTCCTAATAGGCACATACTTGACTGATTTATAGCGTAATATAAATCACGTTACCAACAGTAGAAAAAAAATTAACGTTGAAGAATAACGATGCAATTTTTCATTGGTAAGTAAAATTTCTAAGAAGAGTTGCAAAACGACTTCACGACTAATTACACCTTTTGTCAGTTGACATATTACTTGGACTTGGCGACACAAACATACCAAATACAGTTACATAAAAGAAGTTGAAACTAAAACGAGTCTCATCATCTTCAAAACAAAGCACTCTATTTTTAACATTCCCGAAAACCATGCACATTTGAAAGTTGGTCGCAAGAATGTTCATTTCCAGACGTTGGCTACATACGTGTATAAGAGGTATGAGCATGCACAAAACCGTCTGGTATGTATTCCATTTGGCAAAAGGTGCATTTGGCGACACTTCAACCAGATTCTTAAACGTCTGAGCCAAATAATCATAAATAGTGTTTGTCACAGTGTCGTAAATGTTTTAAACGAAAACAATAAACCATGAACTGTGGTCAAATTGGCTGTTTTGATGTCTTCATCTTGTACATTCACATACATATTTCTATTTTGGTCGTGATCTCAAACGTGAGGTTTGGTTACCGCTTGTATTCATAGAACAACTGCTTTTATCTAATCCAGTGCATATGAAAAAATACTTTAAAATAAATACATTTTCTATAGTTCTATTTCATTTAGATCAATTTAAATAAATTTGCACTGTACCATAAAAATCGACAGCAAACAATTTATAATTAGGTAAGTCGTAATTTTGTTCTTGAAATAACAACTTATTTTTATGATTAATCATCATAACGTAAGTATATTAAATATGAAATAAGTCATCAGTCAAGTCAGTTGAGCAAACAAGGAACATGCAGACAAAGAAGAAGGAAATACCTTGTCATTACGTATGACGTTTCGTAACCAACTCTACTTGATGTTAGAAGTTCTATTTTCTCAAACTTGGCTTTTATTTTGAAATTTTTTATAACAATTTCAACTCTATGAGTTGAATTTAGAATGTCGGGTTCTACATACATACATACATATGCTCACGCCTTTTTCCCGAAGGGGTAGGCAGAGACAACAGCCCGCCACCTGCTACGATCCTGGCATACCTCACGTGTCGGGTTCTATTCGATTCGAAATAGTTGTATCTTGTTTCTTCATACCGTTTACAAAAGATATGCGCTAAATGAGATGTGTATTAAAACTGCGAACGATCGGCTAAAAGCTTAATTCGAAGAAATGTAACAACAATTTTGTAGGGGTTAATAAACCATTTTAATTTTAGGTAGAATATTCTTGGCCGCGAAGCGAAGTCACGGTTCGCTGGGGTCAAAACTCTAGGGGTCCTCGACTGGTGCCCTTGAGTTTTTATGGAACCAACGGTCCGGGCGCTTACCTCGGTATCCTGTCTGTACAAGTTGTACAACTTGGTTTTGCAAATTCCTTCTTATATATTTGATTGCAAAAGTTCCTAACTCTGTTTGACTAAACTGGCTAAACTGGTGAACCAATCCTGGTGGAATTTGGCATAACAATAGTGTTCTTGAGGAAGATTTTAGATTGATCGCTAAATAATATATAGTTTCGAGGGAACACTATAAACGAAACAGCTAGTTTTGCATATTTGCAAGCGTGTGTTTTTAAAGGGGACTGTTCTCTGGAGCATGAATATATGGGGTCCATTATATGCAGAAGTCTGAACGATTATAAAATCAGCCACCATTATCTACGAACTTGCACATCCGGTTCCACTTGATTGTTATGGAACTAAGGTAAACACTTCATTCCGTGCTGGAGTAGACTGGAAGCCATTTACATTGGTACAGTTAAAACCACAAGAAGCTTTATACTTGTAGTGCAAGTCTGACCTCTAAGGCTGTTGTAATAAGAACGTTACAACGTCCAATGTGTCAAGCTCTGCGTGCTCTTGATTGTACAATACCTGTCCAACTGTATCGAAACATTAGATAAAGAGATAAACCAGCCATATCCTACTAATATTATAAACGCGAAAGTTTTTATGGATGAATGTTTGTTCCTCTATCACGCAAAAACTACTAAACAGATTTTGATGAAACTTTACAGTTATATAGCTTATACATCAGAATAACACACAGGCTATATTTTATCTCCGTATTCCCACGGGAACGGGAACTACGCGGGTGAAACCGCGGGGGGCTGCTAGTAGTCAATAAGGATGTTTAAAAGACATTCAGCCAAAGCATTGACGATCTACACAAAACTTGATAAAATCTATATTGTCTTACTTAGAAAAAAACTTTACCGTCTATTAACCCGCCGGTACTCGCGTCTCATTTTGTGACATAAGCGGTCGCGTGAGGGTCTAAAAGACCCAAAGATAAATGCATTTTTTTATGTAAGTATAGATATTTATATACTTTTTTATAAACTAAAAAGAAAAAGAGTGATAAAACAATATTAAAATCACAAATATTTATAATTTAGAAAACAATTTATATCTTTATCACAATAACAAAGAGTTAAATGCTAAATCTTACTTTTTTATGCATATGATTCAGAATCAAAGTCTAACTTTTTTTATTCTAGTACAAGTGAAAAAAAAAACATTATTTTTACAAAAACGAATAAACTTGCTCCTAAAACAATCAATAAAATAAAACATTTAACATAACAAGTTTTTTAATAATCAGCTGTCAAACTTCTCATAAAAATCTTTCTCAAAATATTTCTTACTGGCAGCGCCCTGCGGTTTCACCCGAGTAGTTCCCGATCTCCCATGGGATAAAATATAGCCTATGTGTTATTCTGATGTATAAGCTACATAACTGTAAAGTTTCATCAAAATCCGTTCAGTAGTTTTTGCGTGAAAGAGCAACAAACGCCCATACATCCTTACGCACAAACTTTCGGGTTTGTAATATTAGTAGGATTTGTTTTCTAATTAGTCTTCTTGTAGTCTTATCACTTTTGACTCATTGTCTGTTTACAATTAATACATAAAAATGCGTTGTGATTTCTACATATTTGACATTAAGTTTAGGATTTTTATCCTTTTTAGGGGGGTAGATGGAACACCATCTACACTTACACAAACCGTCGCGTAAGGGTCGAAACGACCTATACTCACTTTATATGTTCATACTGTCCAAACGCCGGGCGTGAACTGAGTGAGGCGGGGTGTGCGAGTAGCCTAAATTGTAGCTTAAAGGTACTGAGCGTGGCCTTGAATAGTAACCAACATTTAAAAAGTTATGGAACAAGAAACAAGGTACTGGGTCTTTTCGACCCATGCGCGACTACCCGCGGGTTAAATAAATATATTTAACGGTTGTACTGCTTATAACTGTAAACCTATTATGAACTTTTATGACAGAAATGAATGCATTGAATAGAAGCGACGCTGTTAAGGCAGACCCAAGTGTCTCTGTTTCATTGAATTGTTTTAATAATTCATGGTGGTCTACATTTACTTTCGGTTCTCATAATGCCCGCAGCTGTGCTGCTCCAATGCCTCCCCCAAGTTGCAAATGTTGTTGTGTTAGTTTGTGGAATTTCCGGTTGTATTATGTAAAATGGAAACATAAATGTGTTCGTTCTAAATGCCGGACTTCAACAACTAATGAAATCAAAACATTGACAAAACGACTCAAATTTAAAAGATAGTCAATTTGTATTTAATATTTTTCTATTATAAAAAAGGCAACAAAAATAGTTAGTAACACAGAGCTTGATCTGACGCCATTTCAAACAAACTCACAAAACTTTCTTCAAGACAATGTTTTTACCCTTTTAATTGAAATAGATGATATTTTTTCCTTATTACCTACTATACTAGGTTGTAAAACTAAAGAGCTCAAGCGTGAAAGGTTTTAGTACTCATCTCGAGTATTGAAGAAAAACGTAAACTTTAAATACGGCTATTAAATACCAGCCGGGGTATTGTAAGCGACATTTCTTTCCCACGCCCGGGTATATAATATTCCTACCCACATACTTGTATGACTACTTCTTGGCTTTAAAAAGCATGGTACATATTTATAAATCTTCTATAGATATACGAGTCTTAAGTCTCTAGACTGTAAATCCTTACACAAATCTGGACATGAAAAGCATAAGGTCGGATGTCGAAAAAGTCAGGTTTTCAGGAGAGCAAAAACAAAATTGAGAAACAATTTTGTGAATATTTTTTATAATATAAGGAAATTGAACAGTTTTTTGATACGTATTTATTGTAAACATGTTCACCTTTAGTTTTATGATAACTGGACTTATCTAAAACTGCAATAAAGTGGTAAATTATTACTTATTTTATATTTTTGCTGACACCCGACCTTATGCCTGAAATAATATAGTTCATCATAGACTCTACGTACAATATGTTAAAATACGACTTTATGCTGACAATTTGTGTGACAAACCCATTGGTCAAGTCAGTACTAAACTGTAATTTTATATTTAAATGCAGCATTATGGCTTAAAATTCCCAACCATGATAAACGTCTCATGTCAACATAACCTTGGTCACTACAAACAATTATCTCAGGTATAAGGTTGGAAGTACTTGGAAGTGCTGATAAAAACCGTTAAAGCATTTCCTAATTTGTTGGCACACTTACTCTTCTTAGTCTATTATCTTTAAAACAACTGAACTGATTATTTTTTTTTCTTTACGAGGCGTCGTTAAACTTCAAAATAAATAGATAATATGATAATTTTAACAAATAAAATAATGCGTGCAATTAGCCTTTGTTCAGGTTGTGACAAATTTGAAATCATTTCTGTAATAGGGCCTGGATGTAGATTATTCCAATATGCTCCAATTATAATAATTCTTTATTCAGGCAATAGTCCCATTACATACATACAAAAATAAAAATATAAATTACAGCATACATGACAAAACATTATGTACTTCTATTTACAATGTGCGATGCACAGCAAGCTGGTACTTATAATACGGATAGTTGTAGCTGTCAGCTATCATCCTCAGTATGCTGTTTTTCGATGACCGTAAGCGACACCAAAAGAAAGCTATGCGTGAACTTATAATCGCGTAGAAATCATAAACCCTCATCCGCAGCAAACATGCTTTAGATGGTGGAATGTTTTACTTTGGACTAAAGTGACATTTACAATGTCTGCAAGTGATTAAACAATTTTTTTGCTTAAGTTCATTAGGAAAATAAGTGTTGTGTTTATAGTCCAATTAGAAATCTGATGCAGATACCAACGCTTGGTGCAAATTTCACACATTTTATAATAAACTGTGTTATCCCCTGTAAGAAACCTGTGAGACTTGCGTTATGTAATCGTCTAGCTCGTCTAGTCGTCCCATTACGCTGCAGCATTTGCTGTAAGCGAGCTACTCAATCTTATTCAGATTGTGAAGCTAGGTATTCGGCATAATGCTGACTCATTTGTTGTAAGCAAGCTGCTCTGTCTTTTTCGGATTGCGAGGCCCGATATTCGGCTAAAGCTCGTGAGGTTTGCTATAAGCGGACGGCTCTTTCTTCTTCAGATTCTAAGAAGCTCGGTATTTGGCTTTATGCTGACGCATTTGTTGTAAACGACCTTCTCTGTTTTTTTTTCAATTGTGAAGCTCTATAATTTCTCATAATAGTCTCTCCTGTTCCTCTTTGGCTCTTCTAAATCTACGCTATATAATTAATTTTTTTGGTCTTTAACTTCCGTCTTTTGTTATCCAATGTTTTTTTCTTTATCCTTTTGTTTCATTTAATATTTTTTATCCCACGAGAAATGGACAAATAAACCGTCAACCCTCCTAGAGGGCCGATAGAAGGGTAAAGTTATTAAAAAACAGGGTGTGCCCGGTTCTTGAGGTTGACGCTAGCGACACGACATTTTTAACCAACCTTTGCCATTTATCCATCGGCACGTTTCTTAACTATATATCGGATTGGGTGGAAGTTCATTTTTTTAAATGAAACTCAAGTGATCCTCAAGATAAGAACTTACACCGTTCAGCATACATGAGTGTTACGACTCGTTAAGTTTGACGGGACGAAGCAATCTGAGATGCTGTATTGTAAGTCCAACTTCAATTCTATGCTATTTCCTAGCCTTGAAAGTTTACTATTGTATATACATAGGAGCAACGCAAGAACCTGTATGATTAGAGGTGATAATATACAATTCCCTAAGCGGGGGCGGATTCTTCGTTGCTGTCAAAAGCTCAAGTTGCATCTATTGACTTAGAATAGCTGCACGTTACTTCCCACATGTACACGAATATTTTGCGCAAGTATTGAAAGCTGCGCGAGCATGATTTTCCTAGTAAGGATTACGGGTCTGACTGTTTAAAATATTGAATTGTCATCGATCCTTGATAATTATCCAAATTTTGAGTTAATCCAATGTTTGAAGGGGGTCAAAATAATTTTCAAAGTTTTCGTTACATACTAACATACATACGTATGAAGATAATAAAAGTGTGTGAAGCAGTTTGGTTTATGATGAGTAGGTATTTAAAATCAAATTACCGGCCTGGCACGTGCCATCTACATTTACTATCTTACTTTAACACGCGTGACCTTTAATATGAATGCACAAGACAAGATAAACCATGAATTTGCCTCCCCACTTGCTCCCACTGGTGCTTACTAGCGACGAAAAAATCCGAAGATATCCGGCCTATCTTTAGTACCGACCGAGACGCGCCTTGAAAAATTTAAAAAAGTTGGTAACATAATGGTTTAAAATGACATATGCCTAAGATTTTTTACGTAATAATAGTATATTACAGCTAGATTGTCTCATGATGAAATTCGTCTTTATGCTATAATAGTTAAAAACAATATTTTACTGGCATAATGGCGTAAGATATGTTTAATACATTAATTCCGTTGCAAGGTTTAGCGGCATAAGTGCGTATCTGTTGATACACCCAACGCGAAAGTTTATGAAGAAACAGAATACTTTAAATGCATAAGGGTGTATGTTTGTTTACGTCTACAAAATAAATTAATAATTTATGGAATAAAGGTATCAATACAAATAAACCTCTATGCTTCCTAATTTTTTCGGAAAGTAGTCAGATCCGACTTTATGTATGTATTTATCTCTGCAATGAAGAAGGATAGAAATACAAGAGTGAGTTTGCCAGAAAGAGCACAAAAAGTTTAGTATGAATATGTTAAAAAGTGGTTTTGGTCGTATATGTATATCCAGCCTAATGCTTTTCAGGTCCAGAAATGTAAAAGTACCCCTGTTAGTTTGTTACCCTTTTCACGGGTAAACCGGTCCTCAGATCTTTATGGAATTTGGCGAGATGATAGTTTACATCCTAGGAAGGAACATACGCTACTTTTCAACCCGGATTTACGCAGGGAAAATCTCGGGCAACGCTAGTTAACTATGATTCCGCCTCATAACACTTATTATATATCCAGAGAAACATAAGCGTGACATATGCTGTTGTAAAGCGAACTAGTGTTTTTAAGCTTTTGACGGAAAAACCTAAAAACATACGTTCTGTTGTTTTTTAATAAACTAGTTTGGGCCATTCCCGCGCAGTGTCTCTTGCTTCCCGTTCTCGTAGGAATGTTATTTAATATATAAGGACAAGTTTGGGCCACTCGCGCGGTTTCTCTTTCTTCCCGTTCTCGTTGGAAATTCGCAAAATACATTTTATACCAACCTTTTCCGGACTACTACGAACACAACAAAAACCTGCAAAATCGGTCGAACCGTATTCGAATTGTGTGTCTGTGTAGCAACACATTTAGCATTTATGTAAATAATTTTATAACACATTTGCTCGTAAAAGGTGTCTTATTTCACCAATTTCAATATCGTTACCTATCTCATTACGCCCAAGTGCGGTAAGTGTAAAGTAAAACGCACGGTTTATCAAGATGCTCCGTCTTAAAACGAACGGTACTTTTTAAAATCTCAGCAAAGAGTTTTTATGTCAAAAAAGTTGTCAACATTTTATGATTAAAATTAACTTTGGGAAATAAAATATATTAAAGAAATATTGATGTACATAATTATTTAATTTAATTAATTTTGACAGTAAATTACAACCAATCTGTAACAAAAACACAAAAATATTATTTTACTTTATTAGTAATAAGTACTGGCTGTTTTTTGTGCCTTTTCCTAAAAAAAATTGATGATGCGCGCCGCGCGCTTTTTCTTAACGCTGTATTGTTTTTATTCGTTTACCATAGTCGGGAGTTTTATTTTATTTCCTCGCAAATGTGTTATAAAACGTCGTATGACATACGTGCGCTTTGACAATTACAGCCTCTGCTTACTTGTAACCCTCGCCTACGGCTCGGGCTAGCAATATCGCCTCGGCTGTAATTTTCAACCTACCGCACTTATATCATAATGTACTATTATAACACATTTGTTCGTAAAAGGTGTCTTATTTCACCAATTTCAATTTCGTATTGTATCTCATTACGCCCAAGTGCGGTAAGTGTAATGTAAAACGCACGGTTTTCAAGATGCTCTGTCTTAAATCGAACGTTACTTTTTAAAATCTCAGCAAAGAGTTTTATGTCAAAAAAATTAAAATTAACTTTGGGAGATAAATTATAATAAAGAAATATTTATGTACATAATTATTTAATTTAATTAATGTTGACAGTAAATTACAACCAAAAATATTAATTTACTTTATTAGTAATACTGGCTGTTTTTTGTGCCTTTGCCTAAAAAAAAAATGCTGATGCGCGCCGCGCGCTTTTTCTTAACGCTGTATTGTTTTTATTCGTTTACCATAGTCGGAGTTTTATTTTATTTCCTCGCAAATGTGTTATAAAACGTCGTATGACATACGTGCGCTTTGATAATTACAACCCAGCTAGGCTAGCAATAACGCCTCGGCTGTAATTTTCAACCTACCGCACTTATATCATAATGTACTATAGTATTACCGGGGCGATCTTCGCACTTAGCCTTCAAGTTGGGACATTGTACTTTAATTTTAGTATGTAATAATAGTATTTTAAGGCGACTACACTAAGTGATGTGATACCCAAAACGAGTCCATTGCCTTTTATGTAACCGTTAACGTTCTCGGAATATTCCTCCGTTAGACAAGGATATCAATGTTCCACCGTCTTGTATGTAATGTTAAGTATCTTATTTACATAATATAATATGAGGATGATGTTATAAAATACGAGCTCCAAAAGGGATGTCAGCGGAATTTCTTCTGTTATTTATATTCCGAGTTCTTCTTGAAAATAAATTGGAAGAAAGTAATTCTTTTGGAGAAGGATTCTATAAAATCATAAAATTTAAATATATTTCATTAAAAGTATCTACATAATATATTTACAGAAAAAAATATATACATTTGATAATCATATTTACAGATAAATAATAAATATCATGTAATCAAAAATATATTAACGTCGAGCAAAAATAGACATTTTTTTCCCTCGTCGCGTTGTTTAATGAAAATTAATCTGAAATAAGTTTTTGAAAGCTTACCGATACAAATCAACTGTAACAGACGAGGACGGCCAGCATATTGGACTGTTATAAACAGTTCAATAGACACAGCTGGTAGGTACATTATAATAGTAGGTACCAAAAAATATATTTCATACTTTTAGCAAAATACTGTGAAGCGGAAAGAAACTTCAAATGTTATTGTCACGCTCTTTGGAGTTTAATACTTAATATTCTTTTATGTTAAAAATTTAAATAGCTATACTTCTATTCACTCTAATCAGTATGTACAGCTGTACAAGTGTTTCTATTATAGAAAATACAATTTGAAAATAATGTTGTATATGTCGTGCCCAGATAATAGAATTGAACATTTCATGAAATGGTTGTATACAATTTCATGAAATAGTCTAACCTAACCTAACCAAATTATGAAGTGATCAATTCTGCGATATGGCCACGACATATATAACATTACTTTAACAAAACAATGCAAAAAACATGACATGGTAGAAAACCTCGAAATGTAGTATTGCAAAACTTCGGCATTTTTTTTCTATTAGTATTGTGATCCTATTCACAGAAAATCATGTAGCTTTAAATACAAAACTACTAGGTTCTATTAAAGGTATCGAAAAACTTAACTCCGTTTAGTAAAAAAGTTTTTGTAACAAAGTACTCGTAAATTCATGAATTGGTATTAGAAATGGGAAAGGACGTATTGTTTATTGTAGCTGTTAAAATCCTTTTATTAAAATGCAATTTTCAAAAATAGATACTGCATGCATTACACACATGAAAATCAGCTATGATTCTTTATCTGCACGTCAGTCATAACCATAACTCTTAGCACAAAAATCACGTGCTATTTGCATAACTGGGTTCATTCAATAAAATTATACAACACAATGGCGCTAAAGTGGTAACTCCAAGATCAAACAATAAAATAACAGTCATAAAACACAAAGCAGAGCAAACAGCGGTGACAGATAACGTCCTAGTAGTTTTCCTGAGAGAATTAATGCTAAAAATTGGTTTTCTGTGAAGTCGGTTTACGTCATAAGAAAACATTGATGAAAAGAGATAGATTCGTTACAAGCCAAACGCTTAGGCCGATCGTGCTCGGCTCTAGCAGAACGTGACAATTTTACGTGCGTGCAGCCGGCGTTCATCGACAAGAACGCAGGTCATAAAGATTCCTTTGTCTGAGGTCATAATCAAAAGCATCGTAATAACTTATATACTTTCATGCGTGATTTTATAGCAAAGTCATGTAGCTTGTATTTAGTTATTAATGATGGTACTAAATCGATTCTATGAGAAATATAATTATTTCTTACAGGTTATCAGTATTACAGCTGCTGCGATATACTTACAATACACTGCGGATAATGTTGCAGATAGTGTGAAAGAGGAATGACTATCACGCTTCGAGCTAGTGAATGGAAAGACAAATTATGGTCTCAATATAATCTAACACCCTTAATCCTTGACAAAATAAACTTTAATTGCGGTTTGATTGTCACGGTCTAGGATGATGTTGAAATTACAATGTTGGAGATGAAACGATGAAAGTACGTCTTGTATCATATTATTATATCACTTTACATCCTTTGCATCCATAGGGCTTACCACTATGTCTAAAAAAGTATTGTTTTTTTGACGACGTCTTTATGAAGCTAGCTTTGTGTCAAGTTTGTATCATGTATCACTATACATACTTTGCATCCATAGGGCTTACCACTATGTCTAAAAAAGTATTGTTTTTTTTGACCACGTCCTTATGAAGCTAGCTTTGTGTCAAGTCCAATAACTTATTTATTTAAGTTTGTTTTGGAACACGGTACGAAATGGATGAAGCTGTATCTTTTGTTTTCTTTCTTTCTCTTCTATCTTTCTTGTCGCTTAGATCACTATGCAGTAATATAACCGTCTTATTTTAAGGGTAAAATATGGTCTCGCCGCTGTCTTTACTATGTAGGCCGAAAGTTTGTATATTCTGTTCTCTGTGCTTTTTACAAGCAATTGTGTTGTGGGTTTTAATTTACTTTTGCACTGGTTAGGTACTTATCGATTATGGTATTTATAGTAGCTTCAAAGCAATAAAAAATCAAGTTGGTAAAAATGGTCTCAGTCATTAAGTGTTTGGCCATACATGGGCAATTTAGGTATCACCTAGGTGTCAATAGTCAACATGTCTAAAATTTCAACGATGATGTATATTTCCTGAATGCGATATCGCGATCGATTTTTTTTATCGTATCTGACATATCTGGTTATATAAAATGAAGTATGATGAAAAGATTCAATATTATTATAAAATGTAGGTCCACCGCGTATATTGCATAGGTTTTAAGACATAAGGTATCTTATTTTAGACAAACCACTGCACGGATCTTGATGACGTAAAAGATAAGTTACGTTTTTATTCCCGTATTATTATCAATTTTTTCAAATACCCCGAGAAGAGCCAGCAAGAAACGCAAGAGCACCTCTTTTTAAAAGGTTCCATAACCTAAGTGAGCACTAGCAAGGGATTTTTGTAAATTCCTACGGGAACGGGAGTAAACAGGATCCGGGCAATGCCGCTGGGCACCCGATATTGAGTTATATAACTTTTCTGTATTTCCTTGTAAATAACTAACGCCATATAAAATCTCGACAAAGAATAGATCAATCTTGTTATCTGTCAATATGTAGACGTTATCTTGACACGCGCGGCGGCCATGTTTGATTTTTAATCGCAAAGATAATCGTCGCTCCGATTATCGAATCATAAACTTACATTAACGTCCTACTGGCAGTTTCGACGTAAATATTTACTTTTTTCACTGTGGTTTAGTTACTATGCGCGTCGTAATTGGTTGCAAATACATTACATAAAAGCACTTTGATCAGTTAGCAAAGCAACGGACAGATTTTTATAGTGTATTTATTTTTACTTAAGCAGGTTAGATTCTTTTGCATCTTTTATAGGGTTAGACAATCAGTTGCTTGATACTGAACTTTTATTTAAATTTACATTAAATAGCTAACATACAACAAGGCTGTAAAAACAATATTAGCTTATTCGAAAAATTCCTATTTCTTAATAAACTATGTACTTTACATTTACATAACATAGAACTCTAAAAAGTAAAAAAACCGACTT
This sequence comes from Ethmia dodecea, assembly GCA_963855545.1. Classification (NCBI taxonomy): domain Eukaryota; kingdom Metazoa; phylum Arthropoda; class Insecta; order Lepidoptera; family Depressariidae; genus Ethmia; species Ethmia dodecea. Next base: position 2,621,773 of record OY979444.1, read on the forward strand.
CAATGAATAATACTAAAAAAATACAGTCGAATTGAGAACCTTTTCCCTTTGTAAAGTCGGTTAAAAAAAGAAACTGATATTGAGTTATTCGTCCATTTCTACCATACTTTCTTAATGCAAATTTAAGACTTATATGGTTTTCTCATGACTTCTCAATCATCAAAATCGGTTCAACCAGGCGAATGTTCTGAGGTTACAAACATAAAAATAACATACGCTACAAATTGATAACCTCCTCCATAGGTGTAGTTGAATTTCTTACAGTTAATATTGCAGCTAATAGAACATTTTGAAATGAAAATGAAAAAAATCGATATTTTCTCCACACAGTCCTTATAACTAGTTAAAAATTAATTTTAAAAATATTTTTCTAGATTACAGTGTAGTACATTATGATACAGATTATGAGTAGTTTTGTTTCTGAGTTTATTTGTTACAAACATACCTACAAATCATTCCTTTTCATAATATTAGTGTAGACGTAGATGAATAGAATCCGAAGATTCAACCAAAGAAAACTAACCTATTGAAGTTCTTAATGAATACATAATACAATATTATTCTCGTAAGACCAGTTCTTATACCCTCAAACAATAGATAAAGTAAAGTCGTTGAAACTAATCGGTGATTCATGTGATTTGCAAGCGGTTCCTTTATAAAACGTGATTGTGTTACACACCTTTATATTATGTTTTACTGAGTATCAAGGCCACTTGTTAATTACGTATTGATTAAGATGTAATAAATACAGATTATTATTATTATTGAGCTTTTTACGGCCTGCTTCCGTTTCAATTTCCTTTGTTTATTTTCTCGCGACAGCTGTTGATTTATAATAAGTAAACGTTTACCACATACTTACAAGCAACTACGAACTCTATTGCACAGCAAAATGCCCTAAATTACAATAAAAACATAGATTGCAGAAACATATTTCTCAAATTGAGCATCTTCGTATGTTAAGTAGGTAAGTACCTACTATAATAATAGTACTTTTATATACATATTGTAAAAAACCTAACATAAGACCTAAAATAAATAAAGAGTATAATAATAATAAATTGCGGGACACAATTCACACACGGTTATTTAGTCCCAAACTAGGCAGGGCCCGTAGTATGGGTACTAAACAACTGATAAACATACTTAAATAAATATTAAACGACCAGACATGAAGCCAACAGTCATGTTCACGCACACAAAGGTTGGCCCCGAGCGGGGATCGAACCCGCTACCTCTGACTCAGAAGGCAGGGTCACTACCAACTGAGCCAACAGACCCGTCACTACTAGTAAGTATATGTAATTAGTTTCAGATGAAATATACAAATGCAGATTTTTTATCAACTTACACATTATACAACGTCACAGAATAAGCGCAATTCCATGCCTCAGAATTAATTCTGGGACCTGCGACCAATATTCTGTCCTCTACAGCCATGACCACTCCATTGCCACTTTAAATTGCTAATTCTGCAGGCTATGTTAGTAACTTTGTGGTTGATTTCCCATCAGCAATAGTCTTAACTGAAACAATACAACATTGACCTCTATTAACCTTTACGTTACCATTCTACAACAGTTTTCAAGGGGTAATTAGTCCCATTATTGTATTGTCCTTACAACAACCGCATTGAATGTAAGTAGAGACAAGTTCAGTGTTGGTATTGTGAGACGACTTTTATCATTTACTTTGCCAAATAAAATTATGTATAGGTATAGCAACAATTTAAAAGACAATTTAATTTTATTATACATAATACATATGTATACACATACATAGACTGACTGATTGGGGATGTATCAACGCACAGCCTAAACCGCTGGGTCTAGAGACTTAAAATTTTGCACATAAATAGCTTATACAGTGTAGGCATCCACTAAGAAAGGATTTTGCAAAATTCAACCCCTAAGGGGGTGAAATAAAAATGCGCGAGCGAAGTCGCGGGTAAAAGCTAGTTTTTTACAAAAGAGAGATTGCTTGGCATCTGCAACATGGTTGCAAAACACCAGTGACAGTTCTCTGAGCTCAGTATAATGAACGTGGCAGTTACACACGTGTCTAGATAATATAAAAAGTTACGATAGGCACATGCAAAAACTTGCTTTACTAAAACACCTTCAGTTGGAACTATCTCACTCACTTGCATACATAACGACAGAGACAAAGAGTGTCGACGGTAAAATTATGCAAAAAGTGACCGGTCTGTTTAGTGAATAAATTATGGGAGCACGAAGAAATCACGTGTAAAATTCAGTAAAGAATAATATTATGATATTGCTCCCTTACTCATTGAGCGTTAGAGAGAGATGGTGCGAGAACTGGAAACGATTGTAGACAAAGAAGTGACCGCTCTGTGCCGTGAGTCCATCTATGGTGGCATGGTGAAATCACGTGTAATGCCACACACGAGACGCGTGCGAGCATACGGCTCTCGTCTGGGGGTTTTGATTATAATAGTGTTTTGTTTCATGTGGATCATTGCGGGCTTCGCTTACAATGCCAAAGTCCAATTGACACATTACAGACCTAGAAATAATATAGGCACACACAGAATATGAGATTATAGTTGTAATCATTGTATACCAGAAAAAACTACTTTGATAGAATCGTGTCATTGTGTCATTTAAATCATTAACCTACAGTATATTATCAGTGTACCACAGTCTTTACAATTAGCGGAAAAGCTGACATTATTGAAAACATGTAACGAATTACAATATGGCAGTTTGCGTTCGTAACCTCTCCTTACTTAGACGCCTTTGTTTGAGGAAGGAATTCAGGAAGGGAGGAAGGTTAGAGGAATGACAGTAAAGCAAAGGCAAGATGGATGGATTGTTTGAAGCGTGATATATGCAAGAAGGAACTAAATGTATTTAAACTGTTGATAGGGATAATTGAAATGAGGAGATATTATACCTCCCAACCCCAAATAATGGAGAAGTTAAAGAAAACATGATAAAAAAGCATATTCATCATCATCATCAGCCGGAAGACGTCCACTGTTGAACAAAGGCCTCCCCCATAGAACGCCATAACGAACGGCAACTTGCCGCTTGCATCCACCGGTTACCCGCGACCTTGACGATGTCGTCGGTCCACCTGGTGGGAGGCCTACCAACGCTGCGTCTTCCGGTTCGTGGTCGCCACTCGAGAACCTTTCTTCCCCATCGGTTATCGGTTCTTCGAGCGATGTGGCCTGCCCATTGCCACTTAAGCTTGCAGATTCTGAGAGCTATGTCGGTGATCTTAGTTCTTCGGCGGATTTCCTCGTTCCGGATTCTATCGCGCAAAGAAACTCCGAGCATAGCTCTCTCCATGGCTCGTTGGGTGACTCTGAGCTTATCTAGGAGGCCAGCAGTTAGGGACCACGTTTCTATATTCATAATGTAATATATAATGTAATGTAAGCATATTCATGTATAGAGTGAAAGAATCGTCAAAGTTTGTCCAAATAAACGCAAATGTAGTAGAAATAAAATAAATCTAGTCAAAAATCTTGTTTTGAAGTGTGCTGAAAACAACAATGACTCAAAGTTCACAACTCACTATTTATTTGATAATGACTCAGACCTATGTACCAATAGTACATTCAACAGTTACAACATACGTGTCAGTGTCACCAGACGATGTTAAGTATGTTATAAGTAACTTATATCGAATTGAGGTAAGTAGCAAGGATATTTCATTATTGCTATCAACAGTGGTACCACTTCTAGAAACGTGATTCACAGGAAATTATAATTTTACGAGTGTTTTAAAAACCTAGATGAGTAAAATTAAATGCCTAAAAAAATTGCATCACTCTTTGGTTACTAAATTGCAGACATTTTGAAAGGGAATCACTTGAACTCAAATCACATCACACACACCGATTTCAGGTTAATAAAATAACTACTACTTTACTTCTAGAGTGAAAGAGATAGCAAATGGTTTGAAATGTTTGAATCTACTACTTTATACAGTAGTCAAGTTTCGGGATAAAAAAACAGCAAATCCTACAAAAATTAAAAGAAGAATAAAATCTCACAGTCCTTATTAAAATTCGAATATTGTATTTTTTGGTAGCTTGTATATACGAGTATGCACTAAATTCAAGTAACAACGGTTTATATTAGTTACAATTTTGATGTATAATATCATTTTAAACTTTCCCAGATATTTTGTCTCTCTCTCATTTTTCTCTCTGTCCCTCTCTCTCTCATATCATTTAGGCGTCGCGTCGCTTTACTATTTCATAATAATTTCCATGTCGATAGTACTTGATTTCAAGTGTTACTAATTATACAATTTTACTCACAATTCACGTGTACAATTATCTAATGGCTATTTATATTATCTCCTGTATCGTGCACTTGAAACTCATTCTATTGGAGCTATGAAGTCATCCCTCATCAGTTAAGTAAGCGCTCCGATAACTAAATGCATTTGCAGATCTATTTTATTATTATATACATCATCATTACTAACCCGTAATAACCCACTGTTGAGCTAAAGGTCTTTCCTCACATATGAGAAAGTATGGGCAATAATTTCTCACGTGAGAACAGCGGATTGGGAGACGGTGATAGGCTAATGGCCACTTAGTTTCAACTTTCAAGCCACTCAGTGGTATATGGCTTTTATAAGTCTATCACTGCCTTTATACTTACATTTTATTATTATAAATTTGTAATTATTTCTAAATTGGGTAAAAAAGGATATGTATTCAAAATGTCAATGAAAGACGAAGACCATTAAAATTAAACCAGTTAATAAAATACAATTTTATTTACCTTTGCCTAAAGACAAAGGTCACTACACGAGTTTATAAATTTATAATTTTTTATTCTCTTAAATATCATGTATTTACTTAAAAGTAAACATTCGCTGGCTATAATGTCAAAGAACGAGGACAAAACGGTCAACGACAAATCGATCAAAAGAATTTAATTGGGATTTATTGTTTTATCCTGTTTCCGATGAGGCGATTCGGTAAAGAGGACAAACATCCTTACATCGAGCGGATCAGCAATGTTCTGGAAAAAATATTACCCATTACTGAATGTATGAGTGGTTTGATGGATGTGAACGAAGTTAAAGAAGCGTGCCAGATTTGTAGCAGTTCACGGTTTTTTTTAGCTTTCCCTTACATAATAGTACTTATATAAAACCAATTCAATAAAAAAAGCCTTAGTGAATCAGACCCCCCTGCACATACCAGGTTCAAATGTATAGTCAAGCTTGACACTTTGGACTTTGACCCGGCCCCGTATTCTATGGCGAGCGGTATAAATCAGAGCTCAGCATAAACTGGTAGTGTAAAGCTTGACTTGCTCTTGACTGTACCCAACTACCAATAATATAATATTATTGCCCAGCCGAAAAAATTGCACCAGAGACGGTACATAATATACTGTGTACGAGTTCGACTTCGAATCCAATAGAAGATAAATAATTATAAAATGGGCTTTGCCAAAAAGTGAGCTTATTAATATTTCAGAGGATTAGGCGCACAATGCCACATTCGCATAATGACAGATTATCAAAACTTCACACACACACACTCTCGAACATAATGCAAAAAAGGGAGTTGAACAATTATGGGACTTTGTTATTATGCCATTTTGCTACTGTGGCATTTTGCTGTATGGCATTTTGAGAATGTGGCATTTTGCGTCAATGTGGCATTTTGCGAATGTTGCATTGTGCGCCTAATCCATTTAGTGTTGTAAGAAATCTCTGTAGAGAACAAATGCGGAACAGTGACCAACTGCCCAAAGCCTAACATATCCCTGCATAAGCCACCTGCCACCGCACCAGCGTTCGTTGAGATGGCACTGATGTGGGTTGGAGCCAATGTGTCGGCACAAATGGCATTCCAAACAGTAACCTGTCATGTTTCCATGGATCGCTGGTCCCATCGTCAGCTCTCCGACTATTCTTGTGAGTAGTGGTGATGACTTTTGGACTAAGCATGTATAATGTAGATATATAGTGACTTCGAACCCCGCTAGTCTCTTGATCTGATTTAAAGATCACAAGAAATTTTGCAGAAGTCTGGTTTTAGTTTCTTCTAATTTGACATACTTATCTTGTAAGTTTGCAGGAAGTAAATAAATTTCGGCAATACCTATCCACTTTTCACCTGTTAATTTTTGCCTGAACGTGAGCCAATCGAGGAATATTTTTTTGGTAAATAATTATTATTTTAAATTCTATTGGTGAATAATCTTTAATTAAATTATTGATTAATTCAGTTATCTAGTTATCATCTTTTCAATATTCTGAGGTGTCATTAGAAGACTGGTAATAACTTCCACAGGCAATAAAATTCCTTAACCTTATCCTAAAACCAGTTCGTTGATTTGTAAATTGGATAAGGTTTTTTTTATAAAAAGTTTCTTTTGATTTCACGGGGATTTACAAATGACGTAGAACTGTGAGGAATCAGTCCGTAGTATCTAACTGCGCAAAAACTTTAATAAAAACGGAGTTGAGGGCTATGGTGAAACGATATGGGCCAACGACCTCTATTTAGTATCAGACATGTATTGAGTACAACTATCTGATACAATATCGCTATCGTGAACTCGATGAAGGATTTTGCAAATTGATTGCGAAGTTTTGGGGAATTCTTATGCAATATACTTTATCAGTAGAAATAACGGAGTATTGCTAATTATTATTACGTTATAAGTTCAAAGTTTAGTGATGCATTTAGGATACTATTGTCATCATCATAGGCCTTTTGTATCTATGTCAGATGTTTAAAGTATCTGCGAGACACTTCTTCGTGACTTCATGTGACAGTCACGATGTAATTATTATAGGCACCTACTAATTATACCAGCTTATTTCATTTAAGACACGCAAATGCACTTTCAACATTGCAGACCGCGGACCTAACCATTAAGTAATGTAATTGTACCGAAAGTTTTAATGAAATTTCCATAGGAACTAGAGAAAACGAGATCCACACGGGGAACCATAAGTTATATAATTATAGGCTAAAAAAATTCTATGTTCTACAGTCAGATGGAAAGGCAAACTGATTAATAGGCGTAAAATTAAGCTAAACAAATAACTATGTAACTACGTAGTAAATAAGTACCTAGTGTCAAATCCTTACCTACTTCTATTATCACCTTATGTAGGTAGAACGGCTCACCCGCACAGATAAACCCTGTGAGGTTTTCGTGTTGTGGTCACTTAGTCTTAAGAACAAATTGTATTTATGTTGAAATAAAAAAAACCTGTTACCAGTTACCTGTCAAATAAAAAGTAGATAACAGACACATTAAAATATATGTCATATTCCAGGTAACAGAGGCACCGTTTTATCGTTGCAATTAATGTCATGAATACGAAAACACTCGCGCAGTTAGCTGAACTACTCCACTAATCTAAACAGGGTTCAGGGAACTAAGTGCAAAGCGGCCACTAGAGTCGTGCGTGAGTCAGCTGCTATCAAACAATAGGTAGGCAATACACAGGAAATCAAATCGAGCACCAATTTATAATTTTAGAATAAGTGTTCAATGAAAACACTGAGAGCAAACCCTGATACTTTTTTTTCAGATTCAAATCCTATACCTACAAGTCCTAGCATAACTTTTAAAATGATTAAGTGTAACTAAGTACCTACATAATTTATATTCAACTGAATAAAACCTGCTATTATGGTTTCATATTTAGAACTTTCCGTTAGTAACAATGTCATTTGACTCGAAAATCAACAAGGCTGATGGTCTGCCTGCTGTTCAACATTCTTAATAAATCAATATCCTCTCCTGACCCTTTTCCTATTGTTTTGTGTTAGCGCTGTATGTTATCCATACTGCATAAATATTTGGCATCTTACGGTCAGCTTCGCTGTCATCCATTCTATTTGGGAATGCTGGTGTTGTGAAGTACCCTACCACCTGAGACTGAAGCGTAAAGGAAAAGGAACATGGAACCCCGTTTGAAGATAGTTAGAAAGAGATACCGTTATATGAGTCGCATAAAACTGTCGTTTTGTAGAGGAGTACCATGCTTAGGGATAGTTTTGTAATACGGGTCTAACCATTTACGACACGGTAGTACTCCTAACGTTACGTAACTAATAATTGTTAATTTAATCACTAAATCATCACAAACTCATAAAACTTCATTGCTGAAGAGACTCTCCTAGTAGAAACATGAAATATCGCCTATTGACTTATGCATCGTAGTTTTCAATTGATGCAGAACAATTGAGTAGGTACTTTCATACGTTTTACTCTATAAAAGACTAGCGAGATAGTGTAATTATTATATTTTATCTATATTTCAAGTAGATATGATCTAGTGAGGCTCGGGTTCAAATCCTGGCATGTGCTAATGAGTTTTTCAAAAACTTAAGCACATATTTATCACTAGCTCGACGGTGAAGGAATCGAGGTCTCAGAATTAATTCTGAGACATGTGTAAATAGACTCGGTCCGGCGATGGACTCACCACCTATCACGTTTAGGGGTCCAATGTATCTCGTGAAATGTGGGTATATCCAGTAATGGAATACCTCTGTCTACCCCCTCGGGGATGAAAGGCGTGATATTAAATTATTATTATATGATCTAGTAATTTTTCTGCTAAATTTAAACATGATCAACAACTATATGAAAATTTGTACTCATCGTCACTATTTTAATGAAACGATACATCTTCCAGAAATTTGCCTATGATGTCACGTTCAACTGGAAACGAAATGAGAAATTACGTAGAGAGTCACACAGATTGACAACGCAGGAAGATGTAATCCAGCACAATATTATGATTTTTAAAGAAACTGAATAAGTATTGCACCTGAAGTAAATTTATCTGAATACCATATTTACAGAGTAACTCTAATATCATACATATCTAAGATAATGAATAAATATATCTAATGCTTCAAATTTGAAATTCAATTGCCGGTTTCCAAAGTTATAAAGAGTTAACGGTAACATCAAATGTAACAGATAGAAAATTAGCTACGCCTTAAAGGCCGACAAACCGGTAGACATTACCAATAATGTAAATCAACTGGAAATAGACCATTCCATATCCATTCTCTAAGTTGAAAGAGGGATTAGTCTCGCGTCCGCTCGTCACCCACGCCCCGTACTGCCTACAGCGAGTGCCTACTTGTGCTACACTGCCTTGGCATACTTTATGCCCAGTAATTTCACAGCTGTTCCTTCCTTGCACCATCATTTAGTACTTCTATTACCAATGCTATTTTAGCAGGGTCGTAATGGCTTTTGAATAATAAATCACATTCAGTCTATACTATCGTCTATGCGTTGGTATTTAGATCGATGTTTCGGACGATTCAGACAATTCGTTTCGATGTAAGGTGATTAATCAAGAAATTTTTCAATGCGAAGTCTTAAAAGATTTAGTGTAGACACATTGACAATACTCGCACAGCTAGCGAAAACTATGGCAATTATTTTATGTTAGAAGTCAAGTTGCCAAAATCACTTTCCATGTGCATATTGAGTCGTATCTTATCTTCTGCTGCCCTTTCATTATCGATCTTTTATCGATCATGAGTAATACGCGTGCTAACATTTAGCGTGTCCTCAATTAACGTGTGAACTTGACATCCATTCACGGGCTTCGTATTACTGGCCCTTCGACACAGATTCTTTATGAATGCTAGATGTATAATATTTCAACTTACCAAAGTAACTTAGCGTCATGCATCATCACTCATCACACAACACAGAATTTGGTGACAGAAAATATTTTATAGGTATGTTGTTATAATCACTTGAGACGGTAACTAACTTGAAAATACATCGATGCAACTTAACGTAGGTATTTTTGAGGATTAAGACGTTAAAGATTGAGTGAGGAAACACATTGACCTCTTAAGCCAAGAAAATGAGACACAATTTTCAATTGTTCTGTCGTGCATTGGAAACGCCACAGTTCTTGACTGATTGACGTGTTCTGCAATCACGTATTATTGTGACTTATGTGTGACTGCAATCCGCGAAGTCTCCAACAAAATCCTGGAATTATACATGTTAATGAATTACGTTCTTTGCAATTTGCTGCGACATATTAAGTAATTCACTTTGTTATTAATTTATTCATGGCATTCTAATTTCCTATCAGCATATATTTTTAGTCTTACAACTCATGGGATGGTTTACTTTTAATGAATGAATCATCCGTATTTGGGTTAGCGCTGAGGCAGTCAAAATACGAGGAAATTAGTCAATATTGTACTAAAATTACGCATGTATGTTCATGCAACATGACTGCGTATTATTTAAATCGAAAATAAACTTAAAAGTTAATTTACTACAAAAATATATGCGACCGATTTGTAACTACTAAAAATTAAGAATTTACACTTTAAGACCAGGATCTAAATAGGCATTCATGGGCCAAATAAACTACAATCAGCTATTGAACAATCACATGGTCTCATTCATTCGTTCTACTAATTTATCTAAAGATAATTTTACGTAATCATATTAAATACACATGGCAAAGTTAGGTTATGCGGGTATCTGGTCTGACTTCCGTCGCAGCTGTCTGCGCCGGCGCCATCAAGCCGAGTCCAACATTATCGTAATGAGGTCACTGAAATCATACTTCTCGGAACACATGCTCACAGATGGTGGAAAAAACTATCCCAAAAAGGTAAAGGAACGCCAGAAAACAAAGCATTCATTAAATGAATGTAGAACTTGAAAATTAAAACGACAAAGAAATTACTAATAATAATGTAATATTACAACAGCTGAAGATTAACGATGATAAGAATGACTATTCTTTTCTTTTTGAAGCAATTGATGAATTGTATAAAAATGGTTTTTAGCGAATACTATTGCTGCAATGAAAAAAGCAAAGATGTAAAATCTAGATTTACAGAAAGCTAATGATGACGAAATGTATAATTAAAAAGCCAGTGACAGCGATGGAGTTTAAAATAACTAAACTTGCACTTTGACCTCAATGAAAAAAAAAACTGCATTTTTTTGTATCAAATAGAAATCTAAGTATGTTTATGGTGCCCGGACGCTGTCGCATCCGTAATAAGAAACTGGTTTAGCAACCGTTGCTTTGAACTCGATGATTTTAAGCTTTCGAACATTTGCTGTATACATTGACATTACCTATTGGTGTTAGTGAGAAATCAAGAAAGAATTAGTACCTACACGAACATCATACTCTAAGCAAGATTTAGATCTATGTTTTATGCCTGTACCTACTCCAAAAGCAGTCTATAACTTCAGTCAGTTTCTCTAATTTTTTTAGGATTTCGGTAGGAAATTAAATACTTTGGTTGGATATTATTTTACTATCGTTAATTGTTCGATCTAATATGAAAGGGTAGAGTCGATCAATCGTGCACTATATATTTCAGGAAAGATATTTATAGTTTTTAGTTATTTTTTATTTTAAAAGTTGATCTAAACTGTTTTTCCAAAGAAGAGAATTCTAAATATAGTAACCATCTTGAATACTTAGGGAATCTAAATTTGCTTTGAGTCTAATTTAGTTGAAGGTAATACTTCTTTGCTAGGTTTTTGTCTGTGCTAAAAGCAGACTTTATTTCTCGTTATTTGCCATTTGCATTACCCTTCACATTTTAAATTCTCATCTATTACGCATGTCTACCAAATTCGACCTCGCTATATCTGAAAGGCAATCTCGCGTTGCTTCTATTTAATATTTAGTCTCAAGAGGGCTAATTGGATTTATTGTACTTTTTGCACCTACAGACGTTTTTCATCGTACTTTGAATGTCTAGAACAATCGTTCAGGGATTATATTTATTCTTCTGACAAATTACGTTTGATTGCGAAGCAACTAGAAACATGATATTGTTTAACCATGTCACATACTCGTAATTAATAAGCATTAAATTGTAATTGTAAATATTAAGAACATCATCTAAGATTTTGTAACGTGACATGCATAATCAAAAACTATTTTGTCAATAACCTATAAATTTGTCGTGTTCGTGCAAGATTACAATAAATTGGTTCCACTGTATGTTTCTACCGCTCGCTGCAAAACTTTATTCTGTTTCGTTGAACTGTATTATGTTCTGCCATCACCAGCACTTTACCTTACCTATTTTTTGTCCAACTCTCTCCTAACCCGTCACTTCACACTTTCATTTGTAACTGTTTGGCTTGTTTCTTGTCACTTTCATTTCATTTCATATCATGTATGTGTAGGTGTGACAGCAATTTAGCCAAGCAGTTTCACATTATGACCTTGACCTTCGAGTCCCGTCAGACATTAGTTGCTACAATTTTGATTCATCGCTTTTAAATGGTCTTTCTCCAAATTAATATAGTCACGCAATACGCACATCAACTTCTATTGTGCTGTATTTCGAAAGAAGTGTATTTTTCATCATTATTATAGGCATATTCAATGAGACAATCATTGCAGTATCCATAAATACAGTAGGAATAAAGTAGGTAATAACAACGTAATTATTGCGTTACATAAAATGGATTTGTGTCGCAGTTTAAAACTCATGTTTATTTAATAGTGAACTTTGAAGCTAGAAAAATAAGTATGTTTATGCAGGAAGCAGACTGTGATCTGTTATATATAATGCTACTAGGTTTATTTTTGGAGTACCTTTCTTAGTCAAACGTGACTAAACCTAAGTCGTAGTGATTCAATATATCCAGATGAGTCTAACGATTTAACAGTCATGCTTAGGTCAATATCCCCTGAAACATATACTTGCGAACCGAAACTGAAAGTAAGAGTCTTCCTTGCTAAATCTTTAACGGAATGCAATAAGGTTCAAAAAGCAGTAGGATAGTGAAGATTGGGGGTGCTTCTTCAAAATGCCTCAAATTTTTCTAAGAAACATTACTGACATGTGAAGTCTTAGGAGTACCTACTTACATTTTTCAAAACTGTCTCTAATTATTGACCGCTGCTGACAAAAACCTTGTTAGAACAAAGCATTCTGAGCCCCTGAGGAGAACAAAGAAGCATTACACAAAACAACTAAAGTAGCACAGTGCACAAGGAACAGTGACAGACGATTCTATTTTGGACAAAAATGGCTTGAATTCTCCGCCGCAACACACTCGTTCGCTTCTTGGTTTTATTAGACGCCTAAAACGTGATTCGGAACGAACGAACCCCGTCAAGCTGACGTCGGGTTTCTCGATACCTGAGATTTATTTTTTCGGGATCAATGAAGGTTACGAGTCCCTCAAAGGCGACCCATTCAAGGATAACGGACCGGTTTATTAAGAACCCATAAACACGGCCATCATAAACTTTGTTTTGTACGCAGTAAAAGTTGTCCTTACCAACTTTTAAATTCAGTATCAATAAAAGTTAATGTTGATTGTTGATACCTTGGACTTTAGCCTTTAGCTTTCTCTGAAACTGGATCGAACTTCCGCGCTCACAGCATAATAGGCTGGGCTTTACCAGTGAAAGTCGGTTTCAAGAACATTACTCAATCGCTGTTACCAAACCGGACTGAAAATTATCACAGTTTACTGTTCTTAATTCATCTGCGATGTCAGTGGTCCATCAACTATAATTGCGAAATGGTTCGTTTATACATGCAGCCATGTGTGCCCGGAACTATGCTATGTTGCTCTCTAAATTAATTAATGCTATATTGGGTCAAGCTCATACCAATACGTTCTCCATTCATATGTATTTTTTCAAGCTTCTTGAAATATTCAGAATGATCATAAATATTCCTTAAATTAAAACTAATATTTATTTAAAACCAATAAAATAAATACTTCGATATCTTACAAATATTTTAAATCTACACTAATATTATAAAGAGGAAAGATTTGTATTTTTGTATGTTTGTAAAGAATAAACTCAAAAACGACTGCACCGATACATTATCACTGAGTAACATAGGTAGGCTATGTTTTATTCCCGTATTCTCACGAACGGGAAACCGCGCGGAACAGCTAGTTTTGAATAAACTTGTATTTATTTACTTTTCCCAAGCTATCTTGCAATTCGTCAGGAAGCCCAAATCAAAAAAAAAACTAGGATCAATAAATCGGCTAAGGTTGATACTTGATTATCTTTATTATGTAACCGCAGTGTAATAAAAAAATTTTATCTGTGCTGCATACATTTTAATGGAAGACAGCGTATACAAAATGTGTTTCCCATATGATATATACAGAATAATGTTTATATCTCTATTCTCTATCTTAGAGATAAAATCTAAGTCAAAATCACGGAACGGATTGCTAGCCACCATACGTTTTAGGAAATGCATAAAATTCATGTACTTTCACCATCATTTGATTCCCATAATCAAACATTTGAAAAACGTGTAGGTACCTACAAATTTTAGCTTTTGCAGATCAACAAGATTTCAGAGGATATATGTTTATCGTACACATGACTTCTGTGTTTTACGATACGAAAGTTGTTTTCGTCAGAATTGACGCAATATTGTTAAGAATGTTGCCGTATATCATGCGGTAGTCTCAAAGACGTGCCTAAAACACATTTCAGTTTTATGATCAGCAAACGTGTCATTTAAAGGTCACGTGTTTAATCTCATTCCAGTGATTGAAGAGTTTGATGATAAACCTGTACTTTGTAGTTTTATTATTTTATGATCTCTCAGATGCACCGACAAAGGTGTATCATCATTCAAAATCCTTAGTCCAACTCTTTTTTTTAACTTTGCTTATAATTTTGATGCTATCTTTGTTTATAATATAGATTAGTTTTATGACTAAAAGTGCAGGATAATGTCTTTGTATTTATTTAACTAGCTTTTGCTCATGACTAGTTTTGTTTCCCGGGACAAAAAGGTACATAGTCTTTGTCCTTTCTGAAGATAAAAGCTATTTCTTTGCCAAACATCAAGGCCGATGCAACAATATGGTTTAGCTTTGAAAAGGAAATAAAGAGTCAGGCAGGCAGAGGCAGGTAGAGTTTCTTTTGTATTTATATCAGTAATATCGTTGTGTACTTATCTAAAAATTTCACTGCAGTAGAAATTAAATCAAATTAGAAATAAATTAAATTATGATTATTCATGATCATGGCTATGAAATTAAACAAAGACTTTTCTTGGTAGGATTAATAGGATGGTTTAATAATGCCTCCCTCATTGCCATTTTAATTTATAATATGGAAACATCCATGATGTAAGTAGGTATATGAATTATTAAACGAATACCGCAGTAAGAGCTCTTACGCATACAAACCACAGCGTGACTTTTTCTTGTGATTCAAAGACCACAAGCCATTCTTGTTTACAAACAAAATTTCAATGCTGTGGTTTTATTGACAGCACATAAGTAACTATCACGCCAGTGTCACGTGCTTTTCTCAAGCAACTTGTTGGATTTCTCTATCACGTGCCTTTCTGCATATCTTAATCAACGAAAAACAGAACAATCGCAATTCCTAAAATTATTAATCTCTTCTTAATGTGTTATTTTTTTTCCGAAACATGAATAGGACCAAGTTTGACTGAATGTAGGGCTACCTATGGAAAGCGTACTATTTTTGCTCTTTATTTAAGAAATTTAGTTAGACAAAACTAATGTACGAATGCATCATATATCTTTGATATTAATATACTAATTTTATTGGGGTGTATGAGGAATAGCTCTTATTTTGTGACGCGTTGTATATAACTTTTGAATTATAAATGATTCACTATTGTGCTTCCTTAGGATAAAAACATCAAGATTAATTTGAGGATTACCCAGTAACTGGGAAATTGAGAATCGGGTAAACTGCTTATAAGCGACCAAAAGGTAGACATCAAACAGATAGACAATCAGTTACAGACCATCTGATTTATAATATGGACATAATTCTGGTGAACCCCGGAAAATTACTTATTAGGGTTCCGTACCTCAAAAGGAAAAAACGGAACCCTTATAGGATCACTTTGTTGTCCGTCTGTCCGTCCGTCCGTCCGTCTGTCAAGACCCTTTTTCTCAGGAACGCGTGGAGGTATGAAGCTGAAATTTATATCAATTACTCAGGTCTACTGTCCTTTGAAGCTGTGAAAAAATCAAACTTCTAAGCCAACGCAATCAAAAGATACAGCCGTTTATGCCGCAAATTTTCGACACTTGCAAGGGAATCAAAACCTACAGGGTGCTTCCCGTGAACTCAGAATCTTGAAATTTGGTACGAAGCAACGTCTTATAGCATAAATAAAGGAAAAATTACGAAAACCATAAATTTGCAAGGTTGTACGGAACCCTCGGTGCGCGAGTCCGACTCGCACTTGGCCGGTTTTTTTTTTTACACTTTTATCGGTATTGAACCTGTAACAATCTTAATGCGAGCGTATCCAAGGAAAAAGGCAAGTTTACAAAACTACTAGATTGTCACGTGTTACTTTTATCCGATTTTGTAACAATTGCTATTGTTTGATTACCAGCTTTTTGGTTTTTCGTAATTCGTATGGCTTAATACTTTACAATATGAGTACGTACTGAGCATATAGATATACGTAGATACAGGCAGGTTATTAGAATGTTATCATTGTATTTTATTGCTGCGTAATAAATTCCACGTGATTTAAGAATGAACCAGTGTTAGGTAGATATTGTATTTAGTGAATTCTACTATTTTATATCTAACAGTCTTATCATTACATGGAAACGCAAAAGTTTCGTCAGATCATTTTCATAAACAATTTCTATTGTGCAAATTTAATCGAATTGCATCGAGTAGGCAGAAGGTTTTCTACAATAAAAATACAGAACACAGAAATACACACACCACGCTCGTACTATCAGTGTGGCTTTAAAAATCACGGAAAAAGTCATCTACACAATTATCTTTCATTCAATCAGTGCAAGCAGCCAGTTTGTGTTTCTTTATTTTCTTTATCAGCGTTCGATTGCTTTTGCCAACGAGAATTTACTGGTCTTCGAGTCATTAGAAACCAGTATACAGCATCGATACCGCTTCTGACAGGTTGCATGAAACCTGAGATCCAGTTGCAGTATGCAGAAAAGTAGTATGGCTGCGTCAGTATTATTACCTACCTACCTTTTCTCCATTAGGTTACACGTGTATCGCAAAAACAGCAAGGTTGCACAATTGGATGTTAATGTGGCGCCACTATCGATCCATAGTCACGGATTCAAATGACGGCTCTTTCACGAAGGTTATTCGATATAGTTTTTCGTGATTGGGTTGGCTCGTCTAAAAGTTTGCAACAAAGTCGGATAATAAGTAGAAATGAAAACGGCAACTAAAGTTAACCAGTTCAGTTTTATTTACAAAATGTAATGCCTTGCATCAACTGATTAATGGTTCTGCAAAGTTAATCAAATTATTAAAAACGAAATTGAATATGATCTTTAACAAATGCTCTTGCCTGTTTCTGTTAATCTGGTTTCATATAAAATTACTTACTGCCATAAAGCGCCTTAAAGATAAGGGCTATTCTATTATTGTTGGGTATCTAACGATTGCTATCTGACCAAGGTGAATGTCAAGATTCTAGTAAATCCCCATTTCTTATCAGGTTTCAATGAATAACAAAATCAATAAACATAAACCCAACTTTTTGAAAGAGGCGGAAATGTGTTTACCTTCGGCAACATTTAAGAGTTTCTACTTTCTTACCATATCATCATAGTACCGTGAAGTTAAATATACTTAGATCTGTATCAGCAGAATCTCCGATCCGAGTGCAATAACCCTACGTTGTCCGTACGATGCACCCTACACCTGATTTGGTCGTTAGGAACTCATCAACATATACATGTGGAACATTAAACCTTTATGATGCATTTATAATTATAGCTTAAAGGTGTCAACCGGTCATAATTTCTCGAGTGGGTTGCTAAGGCAAGGTGAATGGCAGACGAGCACATTTTAACGCTGCAAATGTAAATACGATAAATAATAATGTACAATACTATAAGTCAAGAAACTTTGTTAAAAACAAGTATGTACGTTTAGTGAATACACGTAAAATTAACATTGTTTACTTGGAAGGAACCAAGTGTCGTGTCTGGAATATTAAGTAAAGAAGGAAGTGATTCCGGAAGCGTGAGATGGAATCGTGGAAGGAATATAGTACTTATGAGTCCGAAATGATAGTAGACTCAATATCCTTGTTTTGCATTCCTTTTACAAAAAAAATTCTGAAGCCACTTGCAGAAAACTACGTCTACATACTTATCCATACCTTGAAGCAGTTGCTGTAAATTACGAGTATATGTAAGTTTGTTTATTTTTGTGTAGTAGTATATATTCAAATTATTTAGAAATATTTCGGTTGTTATATTGCGCTTAAATTGTTTCTGCGTATTCATTATTATATTCAGACATTATTTTAGAATCCATTTTCCTCGTAACTCCAGAACGAATTAATTACGTGCCATTGGTTAATAATATTGATGTTCTGTTTTTGTGAAGAAGCGCGTTCAATATTTATCTCTGGCTTCCGCTTCGCAGAAACGATGTTCGAGTTTGCATCACAACTTTGTGTTTATCGCGACAGTATTGGAAATTGTATGCACTTGGTTGCTTGTTACTTCTACCGTTGCTTTGTTGTCAAATATTTATAAATAAAGCATTATTGTTTCTTATAGTTTCAAAATTTCAAGAAAATTGCATATATACTCTATTTCACGTAGCATAGGTAGGTTCGATGACAGTTCAAATTCTTTCCTTTTACTCATGCTATTATTTTAATATTCCATCATTTCAAAAATACAATATTTTTTATTAGTCAAAGTTGTGTGTTGTAGTAAGCATGAGGCTACTACAACAACAAATATTGTATTTTTGAAATGATGGAATATTAAAATAATAGCATGACTAAAACGGAAAAACGTGAACTGTCACCGAACCCATGCCCATGGTACGTGAAATAGACTATACTGTTAAACATGTAAGAACTTTATTGCTTGAGCACATACTCGTACTTTACTTTATGAAACAGATATTCCGACAATATGGTTTGGTTTTTAGACTTTGATAAATAAATAACGGAAATAAAATACGGTACAGCTGCAGCAGTTTCTCAGAATAATTATTCAGCTTTCTCAAAATCTTATGGTAAGACATTCGGTGTACTCTTTTAGCAAAGTTACAATGTGAAACAACTTAAATGGTTATTTAAGTATCCCAAGGAACTCGTCTCAGGGTTTTCACATCAGTTCTTATTTGGACATGGGTTTTTCTTGAAGCCAAAATGAGACTCCCATTTTCCTTCGCAGCCTCTAACCCATGTGAAGGTCGATTTAGGTGTACATAGCTCATAAAAGCATACCTATAAGGTTATAAAATATAGGTTAGAACATTCCGTTAGTCTACACTACTATTACATAGAGGAAAGATTTGTATTTTTGTATGTTTGTAACGAAAAACTCAAAAACGACTTCACAGATTTCAAAAATACTTTCACCAATAGAAAGCTAGAATATCCTTGAGTAACATAGGCTATATTTTATCCCCGTATTCCCACGGGAATGGGAACTACGATCGTGAAACAGCGAAGCTAGTAAAAGATACTAGTAAAATACAAATTAACCTCCACTCCACAGATTACAATTCTGTCTTCTTTGACAACCTGTTATTTCGATTGTGCACTTGTTTGTGGGTTTCACAAGTGATTACCTTTCATATTTACACTTGTCAATGTTTCTGCAGATGTTATTATTGCAACCTTGCTTTCAGTCCAATGACTCAACTTTTTTTTATTACGCGATTTGTATTTATTAGCAAGCTATGCACTTTGAGACGATAAGTGGCATGCGGTGTATGTAAAATCAAAAGCGTACCTATATTCGTCTGAGCTCTCCACTGTACCCACATTTGAACGAAATTATGAAATCCGAAGTCATCAAACGTTGTATAAAATAAGTATTACTATAACAGTAGGTATATAATTTTGAACATATAATTTTCCTGTAATTAATTAGATACAAGCATTTTACATAATAGAAGACTCTGTACGTGTATCATATTAACTAGCGTTCATTTTATTTAGAGGTTTAATTGGTTTAGGATTCAATAATTACATTGATTTATGAACTTGGCAATCAAAATGTGCCTTAATAACCATAATTGTAACAAATAATTTAAATTAATCAAAGTACCTAAATGAATTAAGTATTAAATATTCATAATGCCATTGTTTTTGTATGTTTGTAACGAATAAACTCAAAAACCACTGGACCGATTTAAAAAATTATCTTACCATAAGAAAGCTACAATATCCCTAAATAACAGGATATATTTTATTCCCGTATTCCCAAGGGAACAGAAACTACGCGGTTGAAACCGCGCAGAACCGCTAGTTATTAAATAAAATAAATATTTCCAGAGTCACGCCGTCAAAAACAGGGTTTTGAAAACATAGACAAACTCCGTTTATTGATACGTACATAATATCTATACTTACATGCATAACAATAAAAACCACGACAAAGAAGGAAAACGGTACCATCCCGTTACCACGTGGACCTATTTGCGCATCTAGGAATATGCGCGCGAGACAGTTATATTATTAAACCGGTGATCATACTGGTAATACCACAATAATAAACACTTATAAACATGAGTTTTCTTTGAACACCTTTATTATGTTTTTTCCTAGTACGCCTTATCCCCCCCAGGATAGGCAGAGGTAAGTACCTATACCATTCCTGGAAATATCTACATTTAATATAAATGTACGTTACACATAATTATTTTTCCCTAAGCATTACGGTGACAGTATAGCGTCCGCCATTTTGTTGTTTTGTGACGTCACCCAGTAGCACTGCCACAACGACGAATATAAGGACACATAATTTACTAAAATCTATCAAACTATTTGTTGTAGCATGATTTGAAAATGCGATCTTAACTCTAATAGTTCTAGTTCTTATTTAATCTGGACAGCTCTGCAGACGTATTCACAGAGACTCGATACCGTTTCCGTTCGATTCAAGTCGAATCTATCGACATCGGAAACGAATCTATCGAGATGGGCTGATGTTGGTATCGAAAAATAATGTCATATGTGACACCAACTGTCATAAGCTGTTCTTGTTTGCTATCTCTGCGATGGCCATCTTGTGTGCACTTAAAAAATCATTTATTGGTACAAAAAATACACTTAGAAATGTCAATAGTCTAAAAAAGAAGACACTACAAACTCGTCCATCACGATTTTCTAAATGTAAGCAGCAGCCCATCTCCACCGACGAGTTGCTGGTTCCAAATACAGTTCCCCGAGAAGAACCAGCAAGAAACTCAATATCAGCTCTTTTTTTGATCTCATGTCTTACTAGTAATTATGGTTTACAATAATAATTATGATTACATAGCGTCGAGTCGGTTTATCCCATGCATGTTGGTCTACTAAGTAGTCTGTCATTTTTTAGTAGGCTTTTTTATGTATTTTTTGCTTAATGTAGTTTTATAGCGTAACGCAACCTATGTAATCCAAATAAATCCTCTGTACATCCCTAGCTTAATTTGTGCCCAAAATCCATCACTGTTTAGGCTACCAGTGACGATAAAGGTTTTGACTGACGAATTACCTACATACTCGTACCCAAAAACCATTACTCGAATTGGTGCAGACGGGCAATAAAGGATATCACTTCTATAATGAGGAAGTTAGGTCTATAATCGTCCACAGCACCAGTTTGATACTTATCGTTTACATATTTGAGAAAGCCCTAGTTTGATGCTACTTTTGAATAACGGGAAACCCCAACATTTACCGCCATATCTGGGATAACCAATTAGCTCTAACAAAATAATTAATTATGTATTTTATCTACCCATTACGTGATATTGCAATCGTTGGTAACTTTATAAAGTTATCTTATAGTATACCCATAATATAGCGTCAAAGCGCTCGTGTATATATTCAAGAAACGGTATTTCCTTGAGTCTAAATGAAATTGTAAAACAGGTAAAGAGATAAAATTTTTTTTTACTTCTTTATCGATTAATTTAAAAATGTGAATGGTGTAAATATCTAAATTTATAGTCCTTTTCAGTTTGATTACCAACGAGATGTTGTTAATGTGAGTGTAACAACTAATGTAACAAAATATGCCGTGGCTCAATAAAAAAAGGGGCAAATAAACTAGGTTTTAGCCAGCACCTCGTGTCATCATGAAGAGATAGAGGACAAGGTTGTGTTATATATTATAACAAACACTCACAATAACTGACTGTCTAAAATTCGCAGTCTTGAGGTTAAAGAAACGATATAGGATAAGATAAATTATCTTTCAAAGGCGCATCTAGCACCTTTCAAAGGTCTTAATCATAATCTTAATTTAATTAATTAAATCTTAATTTATATCAAAGGAATACCACATTTCTTACGTATATGCCTCTGGTAGTTCTATTTAATCATATGTTTAGCAAAAGTGGTATAGAGCCGTGGGCGGTGTGGTTTGCCCCTTAAACTGTACCAGTATTGATTGGGTATTTTCCCATGGCATCGATTGGTTACTTCGAATTAAGGATACCGCGGTACAATAGGCGCGAACAGCAAGCGTACCGTTAACTGGTTTAAATTGGCACAAACCGGTTACAACGGTTTCCGCTCGATTCTAAACGGAATCCCGATAATTTCAATCATTTGTTAGACATGTTGGGTTTCTGAATGTATTTATATTTAAATTTAAGTTGATTAAACACCCAAATTGTTGGAATACCCATCGAATATTCTACTATTACTGGCAAACATGTGACATTGGCATGACCATTATCCAATAATTGCTAAATGGCGTTCTTGTAGGTCGTGGCTGAAAACCAGTGGCTTTGTCTGCCTGGCAAAGCATTGCACTGAGCTGCGCCCTTTTTGAATTACTGCAGCACACACATGTTCGTAACTGTTGATAGGTTACCACTGTTTTATATTATGGATGTTATTGTAGGGTTTGTTTAATATGTGTGTGTTTGGAGATTCAAATAAATGATTATTCTATTCTATTCTATTCTATTCTACTAAATATAAAAAAAAAGTGTGCTTGTTGGTTTGTCTTTATTTTATTGACATAGTTGAATGAAAGGGAAGGTTCAGCATTCGAGTCAGGGGTATCACGTAGTCGACGTCCAGTCAAGGCATGCAGGCTCCATATCAATTACAATGATATTAAAAATACAGCACGTCGTCGTATGATGCATGTTTGCTATCACGCCAAGTACCTATTAAATTAGAAAAATGATCAGTGGTCTACTTGGACCCAACCCGAAGGGGGGGGGGTGACCATGCCCTCCTTCTGGATCAGTAATTGGTTGAAGGCTGTTTATTAAACATTGGAACGTGGAAATTTCATACTAAAAGATAATAGTTATGTCCACCACTTCACAAATTATTTAAAACTAGCGACCCGCCCCGGCTATAAACCATCCCTGGACCCACTCGAACCCACACAAAAGGTTTCATCAAAATCGGTCCGGCCGTTCTGGAGTTATATCGTCAGGATGGAAAACCCGACTTATTTTTATATAGTAGAAGATATTCACAATTTCGCAAAAACATGAGACACCTGCAAGGACACAGGGTTATACGTCGATAACATGTCATCACCAATCTGTAAAACCCACTTACAAAATCCACACCATTAGATATTTCCTCAAAGATGAGGAAATACACGCAGTATATCCATTATTTGCCTCTAAATATAAAACAAGTTTAAAAAAAGGAAAATACCAAATGCTGCAAAATTTTTGGTAGGACTTATCAACAAATATATATATATATATAATCTCACGCCTTTCATCCCCGAGGGGGTAGGCAGAGGTATTCGATTACTGGGTATACCCACATTTCACGAGATATATTGGACCCCTAAACGTGATAGGTGGTGAGCCCATCGCCGGACCGGGTCTATTTACACATGTCTCAGAATTAATTCTGAGACCTGCGGGTTTCCTCACGATGTTTTCCTTCACCGTCGAGCTAGTGATAAATATGTACGTAAGTTTATCAACAAATCACTACTAATATTCACTATTATAACAATCTTCATGGCCGAGTTTAGAGTGCCTTGTTATTAGACTATTGACTTTTTAAGTGTATTTTTTATACCTATACAGAAAATAAATGATTTTGACTTCAGTCACTCTGTCTGTCTGTTTGTTTGTTACCTTCTCCGCTTAACCCCTGAAGCGATCTTTAAGAAATTTGACCGGAATATAATTTGCAGCTTGAGAAAAGACTTATGTTACTTTTCATTCCAGAACACAGGCTAAGTCACGGGCAGAAACTAGTCTACACTCTTACTACAATATAGTATAAAACAAAGTCGCTTTCTCTGTCCCTATATCCCTATGTATGCTTAAATCTTTAAAACAACGCCACGGATTTTGATGCGGTTTTTTTAATAGATATAGAGTGATTTAAGAGGAAGGTTTTAGTATCAGCATTTCACCCGTGCGGTGCGAAGCTGGGGCGGGTCGCTAGTATATTATAAACAAAAGTAGAATTTATTATTTGTATATTTCTTTGTAACGAATAGGTTCTGAAACTACGGGACCGATTTAAAAAAAATCTTTTACATATGGAATGGAAATCTATGGAAAGCTTACTTTTTTGGGAGAGACATGGGCTATAATTTTCCCACGGGAACGGGAATTACGCTGGTGAAATCACTGGGAACAGGTGGTACATAATATAATGCGGTTCTCGTACCTATACGTCGCAAGAACAAGAAAGTGGGTTGGCAACCGTAAATAGCAATACTGATATAACAAACGAGAAACGTTACGGTAGAAATACTGGATGAACGAGAACTCGATACAAAATAAGTCAGTTTTCTATGCATTTTACTTTATCTAAAGCTATTGAAATGTTGAAATTACGAGTTGAAATGTTATCATGAGATTGACGTATACCAGTCGGAATAGTATTTACACATATATAATAAATTTTCACTTTTTTCTTGTTCCCATTCGATTTGTTTTTACAAACACCTACTCTTTTAATCACTTATAAATTATTCATTATACTCACATGAATGGTATGGAATAGATGAAGAACACAGCTTTTTTTTTTATATTATTATTAACAAACTCTATGTTTATTTTAAGGATACAACTATTGTTTTAGAAATCCTAATCGGTAAAGGGCAGTGATAAGGTTCTTGGAATAAACTATAATATCAAGGCCCCTGGACAAACATGGTCATTGATTATGAGCTAGTTTTTATCTTCTACATCAGCATTTTACTATGATTACGACACCGTTTTTTGTTTTGGCAAAGCAAAGGCATCTTGATTGCCTTTGCTAATCGGTATTCCCAATTGTGGCACACGATTTTAGATTTTACGACTACATTTTAATGTTGAATTTTGTTTGTTTCAGATGCGCCGAATGATGCGAATTACATGATATGCGGTGTTGTGATTGCTATGGCCCTGGTTGGGCTCATTATAGTGCTTCTGGCACTTACAATCAAGTAAGTATGAGTCACAGTCACCCTCAATACAGATTGTAATTCATTAGTGAATTCTTAAAATTTTGCTTTTAAAAAGTAACTGTGTTGTACTTAAGTATTTTAACTTTATCCTATTCCAAAATTGATTTTTTTTACATAAAAGTAAAGTAATTTACCTAATTTAACTCATTATGAGCAATATTTAGAAATCCTATGTATGATCACAAGTGCTAAGTTTTCTCGAATATAAAGTTAAAATAATTGAGTTGAAAAGATATTTGTAAAGGTCCTTTAATAAAGTTATTTCACGGAGTGGGCAATAAGGCAGTCATGAACATGATTTTCAACTTTTCAATGTTTTTTTAATTAATAAGAGAAAACACCATTTTGAATGCCAAGAAAGTTTCTTAACGTTTTACGCAGATAAAGATAATAATAATATTACAGACAATAAACAGAATCTTCAGATGCAATAAAAAGATCGTTTGCGAAGCACTCCAGTTTTACGATATAGAAATCATGAAATCATACGCAGATCTTATCACAGACGCCGACGACGTTTGGAAAGTAATTATTTTGATGGTAAACTAGATTAGGATGATGGATGTGGACAGTAAATCAAAAGGTGCTGTGAAGTCTGTGCCAAAATTCATAATGCGTCTCACGTCTACAAATCGTTAGATAAAATTTGTAGTTAAGATCAACGTTATGCCTAAATAATTAGCCCTATTTATAGAAGAATATCTCTTTTTATATTTGAATCTGTAAATAATTATCCAATGAACTTGGTACAACGTTCTGCATTTCACATCAACAAATTGCATATAGCCCGCTGCGGTATCTACTATTTCAAATTTTGTATAAACAAATTCCGTAGATTATAAAATACCTCGGTAAATCACTATCGTATTTAGATCCTATTAATACTACGCCTGTTGTGTGTTGTGAAAACATTTCAATAGTTATGATGGTTATCATAAATTTTAAGAGCCTATATCCTCAAACTTCGTAATGTAAACATCATTGGTGTTGCCAATTGTTTTTGCAAGTTCTTGCATTACCATTCTGACTGTCTTTTCCAGAAAGAGTGTGCAGATGTGGTTTTAGGATGATTTTTTGAGTGCACCATAGATAGGTAGGTTGAAATAAAATAAAATTGGGCATTATATTATACTTTTTTATTGTTTCCCATTTTTAACTGACTTCAAAAAAGGAGGAAGTTATCAATTCGACTGCATGTTTTTTTTATGTTTGTTACTTTCGACTGGGTGAACCGATTTTGATGATTCTTTTTTTATTTGAAAGCTGGTGCTTCCAAATTGGTTTAATTTCGTTTAGTTCTGACAATGGTATCCATGAGAAAACCATATAGGTCTTCAATTTGCATTCAGTATGTGCGCGACAAATGGACGTACTCAATAGCATGCCAACCGATGATTCTTTTTTACCCGACTTCAAAAGAGGAAGAGGTTCTCAATTCGGATGTATTTGTTAGTATTATTCGTTGAAGTTGATTTTTTACTCTTAAACCCTATTTGGCATTCTTTTGTCATCACATATCCAGTTTCAAATAGTATCTATAACTACCAGCCCCCCTAGCCAAGTGGCATTGCACAATCTAATCGAATGTTCTTTTAGATTGACATGTATGGGATTGACATTAGCGTTAGCGCTCGTTGGCAAGTGCTTATGTCAATCCTATACTTGTCAATCTAAAAGAACATTCGATTAGATTGTACAATGCCACTTGGCTAGGGGGGCAGATGTCGTTTAGATGCCAGTTTTACTAATGTTGTTCGTTAGTAAAAAACTACAATTACTTTCCGTAAACATTACCGTTACCCATGCGGTCTTGTCGACGCAGAAATTCGTCGGTTTGTTGTTCTTTGGTATACTCAAGTAACAGCAATTCTCAAAACGCACTTGGACATTTTGTGTGTGTACTGTTTATAAATGTTGCACCACATATGTTGTGTCTAAGCCCACGCATTTCACTAGCCGTGGGTGTCAGCTGCAGTAATACTGCCTTTTGACTGTAAAGTTTCAGTTAAAGTCCGAAGTAAACTTGCAAAGTTATTCTCTAATACAATCTTTTCAATGTAATGATCGACTCAAGGCAATAGAGCGGTGTAATCTGACTGGATTATCGGCAAGCTGCCTTAGCTGCCTTGTCAAGGATTTGCGAATGTTTTCGAAAAGAACAATAGCGAATTATTCGCCATGAAATTTAGGACTTTCAATTTCCATACAACAAACGGATACTATTAAAATAAAATAAATGCAATTATAGAATAGGTACATCTATCTTTTTACATTAAATCATCTTAGTTATGTTCATTTATACACAGTTTATTTGCAAAAAGGAACAATTAATGGAAAGGAAAATTATGAAATTGAAACAGTAATCTTTCACTGTGTATTTTATCACGTAGGTCATACAGTTTAACATTTATGTAAATGTTTACTACATCTAACCAATTTGATACCGGTTTTTAAAAATATAATATTGTTTTAATAAATGAATCCGATACATATATTCAATTACTGATGTTTCGGATATTATATTCTCGAAAAATAGTAATACGAAGCTAAATACGTAATATTGATATCTGCTGATGGTATAATAATGGTATCGTTCGATACACTAGCCTTGTCTGTTGTCTTAAAATGAAAGGACAGCCTCTTGATCTCTGGGTATCTCGGCGAGAGTGTAGGTAGGGTACTTACGATATTAAGAGATGTTGGTAGATTAATAAAAGAGGGTAGTTTGAAATTTATCAACCGCTTTCGTATATCGAAACGGTCTCCATTCTCTCTCATGCGATCAATTGGTGTTGTAATTGTGCTTGTTAACGTCTTTTTAATCGTTATCAATTCTAGCATGTTATCGTGTTGGGTTTTGAATGGATAGTTATTATAAGTATAGTCTTTAGTTCAAGTATTATTTACTTTTTGTGTAGGTTAGTTTGTGGTTGACAAAATGCTGATACTAAGTGCTATAAAGCTCTCGTTTAAGAAGATTTTGAATAAAATGTAAGTAACAGATTCATTTTCTAGTGTAATTACTTCGCGTACTGAAAAACGTACTTGTACAAGGTACTACAAGCCTATTAAATTGGTGTTCATAGGTGCACGTATATTCTTAACAAAGTATTCATAGATATTTTCCCGAATTTACTATGTACTTAATCCGGTGTCTGATTATTTGATTTTGGAACGAAGTTCCTTCTTATAACCGGATAGTGGACCATATCAAGATCGATTATAACTTACCTTGTTTGTTTATGGTCAAGGTGGTATGGTATTACTACACAACGAAAATAACAGTAAATTAACAGTAAGGTAGTTCATTGAAAATTCCACATGTAACGTACCTACCTTTCTACTTAGATATCTTACTTCCGAAAGATTGCATTTACTATACTTATTTTACATTGTGTACATACTTTATGCTGTTTCTACAATTACATTACCTACACCGCACCTGCGTATAATTTGTAGTTTAAGGTCAAAACGTTTTGTGGCAATCGGCCATAGAGTACCTAATCTTGTAATCATTTTATACCCTTGAAATCTCAAAATCAACTGTTCCTTTCAGTTAAGAAAGGGAATCACTCAAATTATTAGTATTTTTTTAATGGCATACATTAACACTGAGTAGGTACGTCTACAGCACAGTAGGTATAGTAAAATTAAAAAAAAATCCGCTTTCCCCGAAGGGGTTCGCAATAGATATTCTTCGTTTAACTAGTAAATTGTTTTGGACCCTGTAGGCTATTTCCTATAGGTAGGCCTTCGGGGAAAACGGCGAAAAATTTTTATTTTTTACGAATTAAAAAAAATACGTTCGCCGTAGGTAGGTACTTACTAAGTTTCCTGTGATGTAATTATTAAGTCCTTGAATACATTAATTCAATACCAGTCTAATGACAACTTATTTCTTGAAACCGGTTCAATAGTTAGTTTCGAATAGGGTAATAAACTCCTCTCAAGGCAATAAAATAAAACACAATTGATTTTTAATTGTTACGGTGGCTATTGGAACCGCGCCGTGCTCGACGAATTAAAAGGAATTTAAAAATATTGCCTTATCCGGGGCGCCGACGCGACGGGAGTTTTTGAAAAACTCATTGGTCATGTATCAAACCAATAGACTAACCTTCAATGATACACATTATGTAGGCGAGCATTGAGAAAGATTTCATGAAAATTCATCCAGGGATGAAAGTTAGTATAGCACGTCTTATTCATCGACGCACGTTTAGTAGTTGGGTATCGATAACCGTATTGTTCTACTTTTCACGTCCACAAATTCTGTTAGATCCGAAGCCCTACAGACACGAGCCGGCGCAAACCAGTTTAGACCAGAATAGGCCAAATTGAGACTTTGTTTAGTCCCTTGGAAGTAATTGATGTTTTCCGTAATGGAACACTACAAGTTGTACTCGCGTGTTTTGTACTTTTAATTAAATGGCCAATTGGACACTAACAATTAATAGTAATTAGACTTTGACGTTGATGTGGTCCCTTAAATACTAGTACCTACAGCTCATACTTGCTACTGAAAATAGTTACCTACATAATTGTTTAGGAAATTAAAACCAAAAAAAAGTTTTTATTGAATGGAGGGTCTTATAAGAGCACTTATCGAAAGTCATTGCAAATGTATTGCAAATGCACCGCTTCGGCATGTAAGTATTATATTTGAGGAGAAGGATGAGTCCTGGTTAAAACTTACACTAAATATCATTGTCATTCAAAATTCAAATACTCATCTAACGTATAATGATATTAAGTTAGTACCTACTGCACTGTAACAAAACATAACTGTGGAAGATAAAATAATGAACATAAAATTTTATCGCAATTTATCTAATTAGTGGGTTTAAATACCTATAGTTACAACAATTATTTGCGGTTGCAATTTATTTATAGAAATACGTAGATATAACTTGAACACATATAAGTACCTAACTTTTTGTCTACCTTCCAAATTATGGAACGTTTAAAACACCCAAAAACCATAAAATTACAACCGGTCATAACGCAAATCGTTGTATAATTACTAAAGATATATAACTATAGTCTTATATGTCAACAGTTTATGATGTTTAGCAAATTGTGAGCCAAACTCCAATCCCCATGGTCATCTTAATATTGGCATAAGGCCAACCGCACACTAGCTAGTCTGGACATTACTGCTCAGTAATCCTTGTGTATTTTCGCTAACAGTTTGCTGTAAAAATCGCAAATCAACTGGGTATTTTAAACACAAGGAGAAAATCGGATGCGGTAGGTAGTAACGTGCCGATTGGCGTCGTATTGTTAGATATAAAAGATTCGGGTGTTTGTTAGATTCATATTTTCAGTGATTCAAATTTATATATTGCTGAAATAAATATATGGTATTGTTTTAATACAAATAGTTAATTATCTGCTATTTCCCCAAGTTAAGTAAACAAAAAATATAATTTTAAAGTTTAGTTACATTAGTTTTGCGACTGAGTCAAGATAAATGTTTAGAAAGTTGATGTGTGTAAATGTTTTTCGTACAATAAATATTATTTCATTTAGTTGGTCTTATGCGCAAAATATTTGTACGGCCAGTGAATTACCAACTATTTGTTTATTATACTCCAATAAAAAAGTGTTGTGATACGTCTGGGAACAAATCCAAGAAACACAGACGAGGTATGAAATAAACGCTATTATTTTTGACGGTGATGACACGATCCACGAGACGGGCAGACGAGACTGATATATTGCCGGAAATTGACAGATTCCATGCTTTAGCTGCGCATGCGCACTTTCCATAATCTTACGCTTTGTTACAACAGAGGGAACCAAACATGGTGTACTAAACGTCAGAGTTTAAAATTAAATTAAAGTAATTCGGCAGTTTCTTATGAAATATAGGTACACTGTTAAGTTTGACAAAGCTAACTAAACAACAGAAACGTAGACGAACATTGCATTACCAAACTTCATAGTGGGCAAGCAGTGTTGCTTGAGTGGGCAAGCAAGCTTGCCAAATCCATGAAAAAAAAATTTAAGGTAATTAACTTTTTGACATGCGCTGTCAGACAAAGCGTCGACCATGATACTTCATGTCGCCAATATCAATTTTAAAATTCTGATAATGGCTTTTTGGCGGAAAACCGAAGAGGGACATCATGCTTTGTGTATGATTTTCATTTTGCTATATAAATATTTTGGGTTTTTACTCATATTAGTGATAGCATATTATGTGACAAGTTTCCTTGAAAGTTTGCAGTGAATGGGAAATTCGATAAAATCGAGGAATGGACATTTTTGAATTGCCTCAAGCAAGAATACATGAAGTCTTCAGTAAAAGTGCTATTTTTGAGGAAGGTCTCTGAAGCAAAGCCATTTATCTAAAATTAAATATAAAATAAAGACTTGAAAACTAAATTACTTGACATTAGCAAAATGCAAAATGCGGTGCCAAAAATACCTGATAATCACATATCATCTTAGTTGAGGAAGTTCTTCGCTAGCATCACGTCTTTCAGCAGACATCTCCTTGACGGTAGATAAACAATTGACTGACATCCGAGGCCTTCTTCATGACGAGAGTGATAGTGCAAAACAGTAAAACTGCTTGTGTCTACTGCGCAGTACATTTTTGATTGATTTAGAACTGTAAATATGTATTTTGGTCTAGTTTCCATAGAAGGAAGAATATAAGAGTAGGTTATTCATCATTCTGGGTTGAAAATGTATGACGTTCCTCGATTTTTTTTATTTTTTTTTATTTTGCTCTTTTTAAAATGCAGAAGTAATTTTAGTAGTAGTTTACTACTGGAATATTGTTTTTAATCCTGACTACTAATATAGATTAACTTATATTTTCCGGTGAACGGAAATTTTCTTGATCTTGTTTAGTTTATACATGCATTTACAATTTTACAATTTTATTAGCTGCCAGCAAACCTGCCAATGCGGCAAGATGTGCCGCAGATACCACCAGTTTTGAAATCTATGTTTAACAATCTTCGTGGTTATCACAAACCACTACTAGTTCCGTGTGTTCGTTCATTGGAATGCGAGGGCAACTGTCACATCATGACTGTCATGGCTACTACATGGGTAAACCCAGGGTCGTAGATTTCATGTTTCAATGTTGTAATGATCGGCGTGAATGGATCATTCGTTTGAAACCTTTGTGATTTGTAGGGATATTGTAAAGATAATGGCTTTGACAAAGTGGATCAAGCGATAAGGAACTGTACTGTCAAATAAATAGATCTCACTAACTAGATATATTACGAACTTGTCACTGGGTAAACTGAATCAACATTTGATTTTCACTCGCATTGCATAACCGGAATACTTACTCGTGTGACATAACGTGATATAACCATACATTTCAGAATAGATAGATGATTCTTAAGCAAGATATTATGAAGTATATATTTTTTTCAATGCCCTGCTTTTGCGTTGAAAACAACAAATATAAAAAATAATGTAAATCTCATGAATTTTTGAGTTAAAATGTTATCTAATCGGGGAGTAATGGCTAACAAATACATTGGCACCATTGTGTGCTTTGACGTCAGCGTTTGATCGAATTATAATGTTTTTTATGTCCAACGAAATGGCAATAGCTTTGTCAACATCAATTTGCGATTGGTACAATACTTTAGTCGCACATAATACTGTTTGCAAGCGTCATGTCACGATAGTAGAATATTTTTGGAAAACTCAGATTTTTACTGCATATTTTTATAGAAAAGGATGCAGTAAATCTTTTGTTGCTCAGAAATCAAACGGGTACATCTATGTTGCCCAAAATAGCTGAGCAAAGACAATGCTAAGATCTTTAAATATTCTGCGGTGTTACATAGGTATACGATGTTTGCGCGATTGTCTCCAGGTCCAGGTGTTTGTTATGTATGAATGCAGCACGTTCGGAGCGACATCCGTTGACGTCGGACTGTTTTCAGTTCAGCCACGACCATCGGATAACAAAGCCGCCCCAGACGTATTTGAATGTGAAAAACGTTCACACCTGTAGAAACAATGAGATAATTAGTGCTACCTATCAACCTGTCAGTGCAGTGGTACAATGTGCGTCCAATCCGCTCTTGTTCCAGATATCTATATAAATTGAAGTTTGTTTAGCATCCTGCTCAGAATAACAACGCTATCAAAATGTTACCGTCGTGCAAACTTTAACAGAGAGTGGGTTCGGAGGGGACCGTGTGAACTTGTGCAGACCACCGTAACGAGGCAGTTGCTAATGGAAGGCTTTCGCAGTGCGGGGTCGAGTCCCCATAACATAGCAATAAGGTAACGGGAGCCGTGCGTGTTGAGCCGCCACCCACCGCTGCGCGCGGCGGTGACCGGCGCCTCACCACGGCCGGCAGGCAGTCAAATAGTCACCGCCGCGTCGGCCGTATGTATTGAAAACTCGCGGAGGCGGCAGTCTGGCGTTCTGCGCCAAAACGCGCGTTCGCGCGCCTCATATTGGCGCTTTGCCGCAGCCGCCCTCAGTCTCCTAAACGCCATATATCTCGTGTGAAGTGTCTGTGCACGCGTTTCGATGCTCTTCGCTCCTATCGCCGTCGAGGCGATGAAGTGTAAAGAGGAAAACTGCGAGGTTGGCGTGATCCTCGAGCACAACTCCCTGATCGTGCTGTCGCTTAACAAGACCATCGTCTGCCTGTGTGGGAGGGACAAGAATAATCCCTTCGAGCGCGGGTAATTCTTGTTCTGCCTCTGGTACGGCGAATGGTTACCTCACTGATCTCCTGCTACCGTAACTGGTTCGCGGGTAATTACTGCACGTTTCGAAGTGGTTCCAACTGGATTGTTATATCGCTGTTCTAGTAAGTCATTTGCAAACTGTGTCACAAACACTGTTTCGCATTATGTGCATCGAATATTTTGGCATTTGTAAGGAGAAACCTGATTGCAGTCATTCCAATAGTGTCCAAGGTTGTCTTCTGTCTGGTCAAGGTAAATTCCTTGCAATTGGCGGTACTCCAGTCTCGATACCTGCGACCACACCTACATGTTTACATTACTGTCAACTTCATGTTTATGCGGGTGCTATTGTATTTGGATATTTAAATTTAGTGCTAGATTGTTTCCGTGTCAGACATTGGTTTTGGCCAACGTTCTATTTCCAGTGTACCTATCTATCAAGTGAGTCACACTTTGAAACTTCGAATAGAAATCAACAAAAAAGCAATAGGTAGTGTGCAGTAGGAAACTGATGACCGTAAGAACGGGCAAGGTCGTGGCCGGTCGTACAACGCCTTCGATATGTACTTGCCAATCAATTTTGTTTAATGTATGAGGTTAGGAATACTTAAATGCCATGTGAATATTAATGAGGAACTAATTTAATTATTCAGTATTATTTAATTTGGAGATTCGCCAATGAAACCGGATCCTACATCTCTATAGGACTTGACCTACTAGATTTTATAGATAAAACACAGTTCTCTATTATTTTATGAAAGAGGAATGCAGCAACGGGTACTTAGATGACTCACACCTGGTTCCCTTCCTTCAAACTAGGTTATTCATACCTTTATAGATTATACATAATCACCACGAGATTTTGTAGTGATTCACGTCTTTTATCAAGACCGGCCATTATGAACGTTAATTGTTAAAGTTCATTAGCCCGTAACTTAACTGCATTAAAGACTATATTCGCAAAAACAATACCCTGCAACCGACTTAATATTATTCTATAATTAAAAACACGGAAGAAATAACGCTACACAAAATCTGCTCGAAAAGTAAACCAGTCTGCTGATTTAAAACAGTTCATTTTAAAAAGTTTGTATGAACTGGAGGTTGATCTGTAACCTTCTGGCTATATTTGTAACGTATACCGACAGACCTACAGACAGATGAGGCAAGGCAGGTGTGGGTAATGCAGGTGTGTGCGAGACTTTCTTCCGACTTTTATGTAACCACCATGTTGGTGATTCGTAAACTGAGAGATGTAGCGTAAACAGAACCTGGTAAAAATACTAAGAGACTGTTCGTTCAGCATGGCCGAGAAGGGGAAAGTCTTTTAAGAAGCTCAATTTATCTGCTAACCTAAACAATAAGCCGAAATATACTTTAAATGAATAAAGAGAAGCTGTTCTGTAGACTAACTCCATCATTTCTCACAGATGTACTCACGCTCGTTTCAAATTGATATTTTGAAAACTCGTGAAAGCGAAGAATTTCAAATGAAAGTAAAGTGACTTGAAAAGTGACACGAGTTTTTGATTTTACAGAATAGCACTACAGGTAGTTTGAAAGGTAAATCGGGATATCGTATTAGAAGCGAAAGTATTCAAAGGATGTTACAGATAACAAATAGTTTTAAATTGTTATATATTCACGACATACATATAAGTAAGTAAAAGCGAGAAGGGTAATAAGAAACAACAAAAACTCTTACAATTTCTTCCTTTTAATAAACATTTATGATAACGATTGATTTGTCACACACTCTCTTATGCCAATGTTTTGTTTTAAACAGGACAGGGTCACGATACCGTTACTGTATTCAAGCACGAATGCTAAGATTATTCGTGAAAAAAATAACCCGAGAACAACTTGAATAGGTACTGAAAACAAAAGATGGATAGGCAAATAAGCTGTCTGCAGAAACAAAAGACAACGAATATAAATTTATAGGTACAAATGCCACGAACATTTGTGGAAACAAAATTTCTAAAGGAACTTTTCCTTGGGGTTTTTAATTTCAAGGAAATCGCGAGTGGTATGGAATAATCACAGATTTAAGAAACTAAAGGATCTCTATGGGAATAATGTAATGTTAAAGTTTGAAACGCAATAATTTTATGGAATAATTTACTCGTTGATTGCAATGACCGGACGAATGCTTACAGCACTACCGATCATATTAAAACTTACCCTTGTTGACTCTCATCATATAGTTTGACGTCAATGGCCACAACTCTCAATCAAACTCGTGTGTCGATAAACCTTCATCGGCCCGAGTACCTATATTAAACAATTTCTTTTATTAAAATGCCAGAATAAAAAATCGACTTACACCAAAAAGATCAAATTATATACATGACGACCAACAGACATCTGCTATGTTTAAAAAAAACATAACATGAACATTGTAGATAGAAATGATAGAGATAGCCTTTGATTGACGTAAGTTAAGGTCAAAATATTTGGTTGCTAGCCATTGTCCCAAAAATTATCTTAATTGGTTGTAATTGATAAGTTGAAACAGGCAATTCATTTCATTTCTTGTGTAACATAGTAAGAATCTTGGATCACCTTGTGGGTCCAGTTGCTACCTGATTATAGAAGCATGTTAAATTTTCTCCGATAGTAGTTTATTACGTAGCAACAAAGATAAAGTGTACAGCGAGGACTGCCACATAGCAATTAGATGAAACAGAGAAGTTCTCATGTTGATGTGATAGCCATTATTACATCAAAGTTTCAATGTCGGACAGTCGTAAGCGTTCTGTTGCAAGAACATTAATTTATACCTTAGTTGTAGCCGTGTCTTTATTATGTATGACCGAGATAAAGACTGCCAAGCGTGACTATTCAGAATTTTACATTACCGTTAGATAATGGTAAGTTTTGCCTAAGTAGACAGTTTTTTCTTCACCTTAAGGTGACACTTTACTATCTTCGTGAATTTTGAGAACCGTTTTGTCGTGTTCATTCGAAAGCAATAAATAATAGACCTTTTCTATAGATCTGTCTGCGTTTTAAATAATACCCACAGAATCTTGACGGTATCCTCTAGACCCTGTTCAAGGGTAACGACTTATAATAATGGCTCACTACCTGTGTTTTTTATCCCATAAGGCATTATGTTCGAGTCAAAGCCCTGAAGCTTTGCTATAGTTAAGAGCGGACTAAGGGCATTGCACCTTCCCGCTCTCCCTTGCCCTGCAGCCCTACTTTGCGTTTTGGAACTGAGTGCAGCAAATCCAAGCCTCTTGTTCTTGCATATGCGTGCAAATGGGTGGCGGAAAGAGATGCAGTGGCAGCATTAGCTGCGTCTACTTAGCCATAGGCTTACTTGCGTATACTGTTTATATCTATGGTATGAATATATTTGTATTCTCTGGACTTTGAACTCGGTTAATGGTGAAATGCAGAACGCTGGCTCCCTTGGATACGTTATCTGAAGGATCGATAGTAAAATGGGCTCGTTGTATTATTGCCATATCTCAAATGAGGGCGTGTACTCGTTGTTGTTTTTATTAATGGTCTGACTGAACCTGATAATCGCTATAGAAATAATGCGAATGTAAAACAATATTTCTTGACTATTGTGTAGCTGAGAAATGCTGTTTTCCAATGCTGAAATTCAGGTAATTCAATGCAAGAATTCGTCAATATTAAGTTTTAGTAGGATAACATAAGTTTCACTCACAGCCGTAACTTTAATCGTTTCGAATTGCGATATTACCATTTAAATTGTTATCATAAAGACGTTATGTTATAGCTTAAGAGCGGGATTATCCAACGGTCGGGTCTATCCGTTGGATGCGTCACAATAGTCACTACCACTACTACAGAGGAGTGATAGGCCGCCACCGGCCGCCACCGCCACCGACCGCCGTCATTCGTAGTTTTTCGCGGAAAACGGCCACATCGTCAATCCCCCCTCCCGCCCCGCGCCGACGCCGCGTCACACACGCGTCTATAAAAGCCGTGCGCTCCCCTCCACAGCAACTCAGACGCATGGAGTACTCCGTAGAGGTCGTTTGGCACGAGCGAGCGCTTTGCTAGGCACCTGCCGGCCACACTTCACGATAATATTCTAGTCACCCACCGCGCAGCTGAAGCTAGCGTAACGCGGTCTGCCGCGCCTTCCTATGAGCAGTGATAAGTGCAATAGCCCTAATACAAAATAATTGTGATAATTTATTTAAATTAGTTATTAGGTTACGCGCGTTGATTTGACCGCGATACGGCTGTGAGTGAAAACTGTGAAGTTGAAATGTTGTGACTGCCCGACTGGAACCTTTTACCTGTGATCCAGCCCAGTGTGTTCAGTTATTCTTGCGTTGAAGGACCTTTTGCCACCATGGTTGGAAATAACGGTACTATGATGGCGATTCGCATCGTCCACAGCAAGCTGCGTAAGCGAGAAGAGCATTCCGCCTCGGTGCACCCCGCCGAGGTTCTGCAGGCGGCGCCGGTGCCTCCTGAGCCGCTCGCCTTCCGCCAGCAGCCGCTGTGGCAGTTCCCACCGCCGCTGCCACCGCCTTACGTCTATCCTCACGATCAGGTCAGTTCCAAACAAACTGCATTAAAACTTAACCTTAAAACTGTCCTCCATACCGAACTATTTCAAGAAAACCAGTTCCAGCCGTTATACTTGACCCCAA
The DNA here is from genome assembly GCA_963855545.1 of Ethmia dodecea. Classification (NCBI taxonomy): domain Eukaryota; kingdom Metazoa; phylum Arthropoda; class Insecta; order Lepidoptera; family Depressariidae; genus Ethmia; species Ethmia dodecea. The sequence continues at coordinate 2,660,519 of OY979444.1, forward strand.
TGCTATTTTAATAAGCCGTGAGAATGCACACACATTATAGTTTGATGTCATTTTTCTCATTGCCTCTGTAACAATCGAAAAAGTTAGACAAATGGAAACAATATGGAAAGTTGTGCCTTGGGAACGCGATGCGAAAGGAATCGTGACTGGTTCGACCCACGTCCCCGCCAGGCGCCAGAGAGAGAGTTTGTTGGTTTGGTTACACTCACGGCTTGGTCACGATATCTAAGTGCGAAATAAATTTAAATGTCGGGACACGCTCGCGGAGTAGAAAGCTGTGCAAGGCGAGCATGTTGTAACGCTCGACCTTCTTTCTGACTACGATGTCGAACAAAGGAGGCTAATGCAATCACCGCACCTAAAATTTGCAATCTCATACAACAGTAACCTTAATATCACGCTCTGATTACTACTTGAGCTGTAAGCCTGTCTAGCGGTCGATTGTGTACGGAACTCTGATTGTAACTTGTAGGTAACCTGTTTGCATGACCACACATCGAGGCGCCACACTAGGAAGTGGGGAATGCTAATGTGTCTTTGAATAGTGTATTCAAGGCTCGCTTCATTCTCATATGGCCTCCGTTTACTTTGCAGTGCTTCCTACACGTTGCTATCGACCTAACAAAGATGGAAATTATTTGCAATTCTGTTTTTTTTTCTGTCCTATTACAGTAAAATAATTAATTTTTGTTTCTTATCTTCTTCCTTGATTGAAAAGGTCACGTTTTTTGCATACCAATAACAATAAATCGTTATGAAACTTGATTTTGATGGATTACAAAAACAACTTTACAGTATTTGCTTGGATAGACTAGCAACGATGTCTTAAAATAACACGGCATTGTGTAACGGCTGGAAGCTATTTCAAAACCCGGTGCGAATGCAACAAATGCATTGGGGACGTAACGGAACTCGGCTCGAACCTTTGGGTCATTAAACTTAGCGAGCACGGAACAGATGTTCTTTTGTACAAAGAGTCATTGAGCTCACGATTATTTCTCCTTATTTACAGGACAACTTAATGCAGCCGATCGGGAACGAGCGTGCGAGTTTCCGCAGTCTCCGCAAGAACATCGGTGGTCGCTGGAAACGTCTTGTGAAAAAGAAACCCGAACAGGAGGTATACACGATTCCAGCAGAGCTCAAACCACAGCTCAAGCAAATATACGTGTATTAAGCAACCGTCTACAAACAGCACAGAAGCAGGACACTTCAACGCTGAATCAAGGCGATGACATCAACCAGAACTTCTTGGTTGCAACCTATCATATCTTTGCTCGAATATCAAAATTTTAAATCTTTGAAACATCTGCACGGCTGGAAAGCCTTCTTGTCTTGAACATATCGTTTCGACCAATTATTTCTAATGACCAACGTACTAAACAAATTATTTCTTTTCATTCAGCACTATGTTGTGATGTAAAGCCTAGATTTGTATTATTAAGTATTAGAACACTGATGTTTGTGAGTTTATTCCGTTGCAAAAACCTGATTGTTGTGTACGAATGAGTGATAGTCAAATGAATTTAGTTTAATTATTAATTTAAAAGTTATGAATGAACTTAGGACGATGCGGTCGCGCAAACTAGTGACGAAAATCCAATAATTATGATTAAAATTATGATGCCTTGTTAAGTGTACTTTTGATTATTAGGGCATTTTGTAGTTCATTAACTTATTCTAGACATGGTCGTATTCGTAGGTGAAAATCGATCAAAGAGTTGAGGAACTATATACAAGTGTAATTCGTTTTTGTCTGAGAATGAGATTGTATTGTACGTCTTATTGTTTGATGCAGTATTTTTATATCATTCATTTGTGTTGTGAGTGAGACTGAGATATGGTACAATTTAATGTAACGTGACACTTGCTGTTCAAATCAAATATTTTCTGATGTTATTGACTGTAGTATATCCTTTTCTCACTAAAGCTTCACAATCGAGTAGAAATATTAAAGGACCTACTTTGTAGAAAGTTACGTTACTTGCATGTTGGTAGTAGGTATAATTTCAGATTTTCGCCCGGTCCTTACTGTGATCAGTAGATCAGTGAAATATTTCCATGTTTCCATATCATCGAGCTAAAAATCGAATGCCTTAAAACGTCAATTAGAGTCATAGTATGAGGGCCGATGGTCGAGAATTTTGATAGCTCATATTGAGCCCGATATTTTGGAAAATAAGATAGCTATAGGTACAATTCAGCCATGATTATTATTATTTTTCGTTAAACTCTTAACTGTTGCAGTAGAAAACACCATGTTATAACAATTTATTATTTTAACAGCATGAGAAGTTACTTTTGTTTAGAAAATGTAATCTTTCATTGAAATAATGAAAAATAAATTCCATCGTGATAATGTATTCTTTGTTTCCTTTCTGACCTTAATAATCTTGCCAATACCCAAAAAAAATTAATGAAAAATCCTTGTTATTTTGTAGCAAGGCCAAAAAAGCTTTTAAACTTTACTGACTACCTAGTACCCCAGGTATTGGTGTAGTGCAACAATTTTTGTGAACTTTTGTTTTTATTCAAAACAATATAATATAAATAAGATACAATAATAATAATAATACCAAAAAGTCGATTAGTTAGGTAGGTAGGCTACTTAGGTACCTACTTCCTTTTAGATAGCCAGAAAATAATTGGGATTATTATTACCTTTAACATTATAAATGAAAGCTGTTTCATAGAATTTGTTGCGCCCCACGCCAACACAAACTGAATAGATAATGGATGAGATAGCAAATCATAACAAGAACAAAGAGTTTAGTAACTGGAAAGCGAATTGCATCACGTGTTTTGACCCTCGCACTGCTATGCTACTGCATAATACCAAATAATGATATCGCCGAACTTTTAATATGGCCGTGGTTAGTTTAGATTTGGAGTGGGGTGGTAGTAGGTAGTGGCACGTAGTGGTAACTAACCACAGGGTACGAGTGTGACCAGTGATAATGATTAAAATGCTGTATACAAAATGAGTTAGTAAGCGCCATCTATGAGTCAACCATATTATTAAATGACCAAATTGTAAATTATATTACTCCATAGTACTACACAAAAATTACAGATGACGCTGTAATTATTTTTAGCAGCGCCATCTGCCAGTATTTTATTAAAATAGCTCAAATGCTTGCTCACTAGGGATACCAATAAAGTTGGTACATAGTTTGATTTGACACTTGTAAAATTCTTTATCAGGTAGCTGCTAGATGTCGCTTTAATACATTACAAATTATAATCCAGATTATGAGGATGTATCTTTTACGCGAAAACTACTAAACAGATTTTGATAAAATTTTACAACTTACACTATTTTTTATACCAAATACTGGCAAAAGCTAAAAGGTACCTTTACCTACCTTACCTAATGTTATAAATAATATCTTTCTAAAATTCTCCAAGACAAAATGCTGAAATTATAATTAGGAACTAGCTCGAGTGGGTAATATTTAGGTTTACTTAAGCTAGATAAGGAAAAATAACCACCATTTGGATATCTAGGTACCTACCTATCTCATTATAAATTTTTGAAACATGTTTTAAACCAAGAAGTTTTGGGCTTAGTACAAAACAGGGCCGGCGGCAGTAAGCAGGCACGTGACGCGGCCTTTGTTGTGAATGAAATAAGCCTCATTGTGTTTTGAGGACTCACTTCCCTCATTATATCTCGCTTCATTACATCTGGACAGGGACGTATTTAGGAAGGGTCGCTTTGTGTTACTAACTTGCGATCGTACGTCGTCTAAGCAGCCAAAAGGCGCTTTTTATTCTCGACTCTATTTATTAATGAGATTTTGTAGATAAGTTATTTTTATCAAATAATTATTAATACAATAATAAAGAGCAGTGATCAGTGGTTTAAGAGCCCGCTTCTAGTGAAGATGATCAGTGAGGCTTGGGTTCGAATCCTAGCATGAACCAATAAGTTTCTCAGAAAGCTCACGTACATACATATTATTGTCACTTGGTCGACGGTGAAGTAAAACAACATGAGTCTTAGAATTATTTCTGAAGCACATTATTATGTAACAGACCCGGTCTGGCGATGGGCTCACCACTATCACGTTTTGGGGTCCAAAGAATATACTGTTGAAACGTGAGTATCTCAAGAAATTTAATACCTCTGCCTAGAATATAAATATAATAGGGTAATAAGAATAACATTCAAATTTTTTTGGAGTCCACAAAAGTCTTAATCCGTACCTGTTTCTAATAGGGAGTGAAACGTGCCAATCTTTCTTTGTGGGAATTGATTATTTTTAAAGTGTGGTTCGATAAACGAACTTACTTTCCACAAAGTATGACTATACTTATACTTATATAGAAAGCATTGGATGAGAATCTTATTAAAAATGGATATTTGTAAAATAGGGATTTTCTGTATAGATATTTTTATTTTATTGCCATATTTACATACCTACTGTAGTGAAGTGACAATATTATAAAATTTAAGTATTTTAATCCTTTACTACGGTCGAAAGAAAAGTAATAGTGAAACTTCATACAAATCGATGGTACTACTGACACCACGGGATTCCTTCAGATCTGCCCTAAGCTCCCTAGTTTTTTATTAATAAATAAAAAATAAACGTTGGTAGTCGTGTTTTTTGCTTAAGCGTTTAGTATACAAATGTAACAATGTTATATTTTTTTTTGTATTTCTGTATATATGTGTGTGAACGCATATTCGGGGTGTGTTATGTGGTCGCATGCCTGATCGGAATGAGTTTGAGTAACACAGATAATCAAGTCATCGTAACTCATCAACCCGACACCTTGGCTCTCGTAACTCGTCATAAGTTAGACTTGCACCGAAATCCAGGTTTCAATCGTCGCGGTTAGACGGAGCGGAAAATAACTTCAGCCGACTCTATCACACTGCTATATTCTGAGATTGGGATACAAGAGTGAGCGAGAAAACTGATGTTTTGAGCTCTACGATGAGTGTGGTGTGAAATGATCACAAATATCCCAATCTTGGTGATGTTTCAGCATACTGGCCTGACTACCACTAGCGATTTCAAAAACTGTTTAGGGCCTCTGTTTACGTTATTTAAGATCTATTAATGTAAATATTGCCTGATATAAAGATTTATTATTATTATTAAACTAGCACGGAAGCCACTTCTTTAGCGTGCCAGTTACCACCTCTATGCCCTAATTGATACCAGTACCTGTCTAATATTAAATAAATAAAGAAAAACAATTAATGTCATTTTTATAAGTTAAGGAGTAGGCTATTAAAACAAATTCAAAATTGAGATTGGCACATAGTTTCTTTATTATTCCCTATAATATTATGCTCAGAAAAATTGTGTTCACTTGTTTCTTTATTATTCCCTACTAGCGGGTGCCCAGCGGCGTTGCCCGCGCGGATTCCCTTTATTCCCGTTCCCGTGGGAATTTCCGAAAATCCGTTCATAGTGGTTGCCTACGACATATTTAAGACACCTACATACCATATTTCAAATAGCGGTGCCCAGCGGCGTTTTCCCGCTTGGATTTAGTTTATTCCCGTTCCCGTGGGAATTTCCGAAAATTCTTTTATACCAATTTCCTATGACATATCAGACACCTTCATACCATTTTTCAAGTTTCTAGGTGTTATCGTTTCGGAGTAGTACGTATTGCTCTTTTTAACCAGTTTTTATATTTTCCCGTGGGAATGAGATATTTCCCTGGAATAAAAAGTACCCTAGATGTTGACCCGGGTACTCAGTTATCTCCATACCAAATTTCATCAAAATCCGTCCAGTAGTTTTCGAGTGATGCGTGCACAACCAGACAGACAGACAGACAGACAGACAGACAGACAGACAAAAATTCCAAAAATTGGTGTTTCGGTATCTATATCGATAACTATATACACTGCCGTTAAAATTTTCAAAAAATATTTAATGTACAGACACGGCCCCGTTAGAGTTTTATTATATGTATAGATAATGGCCACTATTATTTGACGGCTTGGAGAGATAAAACCTTTTTGTGTTTTGGAATTATAATTTTAAATAAAATAGTTTACGATTGATATAAAAAAAAAGTGCGTAAAAAATGGATTTTCATACACTTTTCTGCCTGAATATTTGTACGATTAAAATAAAGTTCAAAAGTACAAAAGTACTCTTCTACCAGGTGGTATAAAATTATATTTGCAAAAGTATGTTGGTTTGTCCTGATAATTATATCAAGCAGCAACGGATAAACGAGATTTTTAAAAAGTTGGATGGCCTGCTGGCCTATTGTCTGTTTACAACCTTAATCACATCGGCTTCATTTTGACGTACATAGCTTTTGACGTACATCTGTCAGTACCACCATTGTATGTAAAGCAAACATTAGTCTCGTAATAGGTACATCTACACTTCTACACTTAATATTATCTGTATCTATCTGGGGGCACGGTAGTGCCCCCGCCAAGTCGAGCAAAAAGCGGCACGGCCGTACCATCCTTTTCTCGAAACAATAGGGTTGTGTCCTACCTAGTCAAATCAGTTACTTTTTACGATCTGTCAAAACGAAATTTTACTATGGAAAATGTACTGAAATAGCAAACCGTGACGTCATAGTTTGTAGTACTCAATTGCAGCACTTTTTTTGATTGTTTTATTATTTTTAAATTTGCTATAATTGTAAATTGAAAATCGAAATACATATTTTGAGGTGTTTTGGGATAATCTTTTTAATGTATGACTACTCGCAATTTAATTTCGATGCTGTCAACTACCCAATTCACGCCATTTTCGAACTACTAATATTATGAAGAGGAAAGATTAGTATTTTCGTATTTTTGTTACGAATAAACTCAAAAACTGCTGGACCAATTAAAAAAAATCTTTCACCAATGGAAAGCTAGAAGATCCCTGAGTAACATAGGCTATATTTTATTCTCGTGAAACCGCGCAGAACAGCTAGTGTCAAATACAGACGATCCCGGACTTCCGGTTCCATTTATAAAAATATACTGGGATCTCTTCACATGGCTACTTATTATCTCAGAAAGTCGCGAGCTACATTAAACATGTAAACAAAGAAATTTACAATTCAATACGAACCTCCCCATAATGTTATTAATGGGATACAGTCGGATTAATTAACATTTTTGTCAATTTGATTAGGAGCTCGTAAAAAAGCGTGGCTGTAGTCATGAATAAATATGAAGAAAGCGGTCGCAAAGAACAAACAGTTAAAATTGGAAGTCGGCACAAAAAGAAATTTGTTACGGACACAGCAAAAGCGACGCGGCCTAATTTCTTTTAACAAATTGTTCTAATCCATTTACCAAACTGGTAAATTGGGGCAGGGCAGGCGACAATCAAGAAGTATACCTAAACAGTGGAAAGGAAATTTACGCGTCCATTTGCGTTTTGAGAATTATAATACAATAGTTTACTTAGCTCATTAGGGGAGGCCTATGTCCAGCAGTGGACTACCTAAGATAGGCTGATGATGATGATGAGTTTGCCTATAAGCGGTGAAGGTATTTCTGTAAAACCGTACTCTGGCAGTGAGCTTGCAAGAAAAGGAAAGATCCTATAAATGACCTCGATAGTCAGATAACGTCGTGAACGAGAGGAAATATTTTTTTCCCTTTCAAGTCTGGAGAAAATCCGCGGTTTCTAAATAGCGCAAGTAGGCTAAAAACTTGTTTCTATTTCTTTGTTTCTTTGCTCGTTTAATTTAATATAATGTTTTTGGGGTCCGACTAATTGGTGTTTCATTATTCCTACTTATTTTGCTTTTGTTTTATGTGAGCCGTTATTGTAAACTTTTACATTTTGAAACGCATTTGTTTGAAAAACATTTTAAATAAATAATAATGAATATCGATTACCTTTGTCGATGTTACTAACTGTTATAAAATGGTATCATTTTGTACTTTTTTGTATTTCATTCCCTTGTTCTTTATTTAGAGTACCTATTGTAGATTTTTGTTGAATAATTTAAATAATACTGGCATTGCATGCTAAACATATTATCTGTCATTTTATTTAATCTAACTGCAGTATTGATTTTAAATCTTATATGCTTAATACAAATGTTTTTGTAGCTGAATGTTATTTTCTCAGTGGTAAAGAAAAAGTTAGGGGAGACTATAGTCTTACTACAAACTGTAAAAAAAAATATAATATGTGCATGTAAGCACATTAATTATAAATTATTTTTATTTTTTCTATTTACGGCTTGTTGGCTCACTTAGTAAGTGCCTTCTGTCGAAGGTCGGGGGTCGATTCCCGTTCGGAAACAACATTCGTGTGCTGAACATGTCTGTTGGCTTTGAGTGTCAATTCGTCAAGCATTGCGCGGTTTTAATGGGCACCGTAACAATTAAAAATCAATTGTGTTTTATTTTTTATGTAACGAACATTATATCTTCCCACTAGTAGGGTTTCAACCAAAGAGATTAAAATATAATAAGGCATAGAGGGGACAAAGCCAGAAAAATTTGAAGTCAAAAGACATTCCAAGTGGAATAAGTCTAGTACAATTTCGACCGAATGACAGCTCGCATCCATACTAACTGACATAACAAGGACATGACGCTTAGGCTTCAAATTTTTGTATGAAAATATTCCCAATGCCCTCTCTATGCCCTATTATATTTAAATCTCTTTGGTTTCACCCAATATTTAGGTAAGTACATAGAAGCTTGTGCCTAAAAATTGATTAATCTTTAGCCGTATACAGAAAGAAAGCCGAAAACCTATCAGCGCCGACAAGCGCCGATCGGCGCCTATCGGTGCCTATAGGCGCCGGTCTGCGCAGGTAACTGGCGGAGGCATTTATATGAACAAGCGCTGATAAGCGCCGATCGGCGCTTATCGGCGCCGATAAGTGCCGATCGGCGCCGACTCGCGACGGTCAGCGCTGGTGCCACCCGCCAATCATCGTACGACATTTTGCTCGCTCTGCTTCAATCTGCTTGCTTTCTGTAGAATGGACCAGCGCCGATAAGCGCCGATCGGCGCCTATCGGCGCCGACAAGCTTTCAGCTTTCTTTCTGTATACGGCTTTTTGCTTACTCAAATGTCTATCCGTCTATATTAATAAGGGTGATAATACAACAAAAATGAGAACTGTTCTTCAAGTTTTCGAGATTTTAAGTTGTATTCTCCGTTGAATAAATCTAAATTGTTCTATAAAATTACTTCAAGAGAACGAAATGTAACATACATACCGACAACGTTACATTATAAAGTCATAGCTATGATAAAGGTATTCCGACGAGATCCAAACGTGTATTTAGGACGAGGTGGGTCGGCTCCTCATATCCCGACCATAAAACTAACTTCAAACTCGAGTATAAGCCAGCCAGGTGTTGGAATTAAAAGCATAAATCCGCTTTAAACACTGAAGTACAGAGTATAATTACACCAGCCATTCCTAATTCATGGATGCCCGAGGTCACAGCCATTGCTCGGGTCTGCGTTACCACATAATGAGCTGAAGCGGCTACATACACGGATATAGGGGCGTGGAGGTTGCCTACTTTTATTAACCGACTTCAAAATAACATAGAACTCTAAAGATTAAAAAACCGACTTCAATTTATATGGTTTTCTCATAAATGCCATTTTCAGAACTTGACAAAATTAAAATGGTACCAATCTGGATGCACCAGCTTTCAAATAAAAAAGAATCATCCAAATCGGTTCACCCAGTCGAAAGTTCTGAGGTAACAAACATAAGAAAAAAAAAACATACAGACGAATTGATAAAACAAAAAAAAAATAAACTGTTTATTTCGTAAAAACAAATAATTGCATTCATTTTACACAAACTTAACTTCTAATCTTAAATTTAAAAGATTTTTTGAGTTAAGGAGATAACTTCCTCCTTTTTGAAGTCGGTTGAAAAGGAGGTAGGGGCAGAGGTCTTGTACGTCCCTAAGGGTTATAAACATTATGCCACTTGAATTTCTCTTTCAAAGATATATCGGGACCGCAAAAAGTGTGAGGTCATGGCGAAATAGCAGACCTTGTACCTACCTAACTCAATTTTGAAGCAGATATCTTTAACCGATTGAGCTGAAATTTGGCATACTTATGTAAGTTCGGTGATAATGCAATATTATGGTACCACCAATGATGGAGCCAGGAGGTGAATACCGCAACTACTCAAGAGCTAAGTACTCCTCCACCTCTTGGGCTTCGGTTGAGTTGAGTTTGGGCTCATTTGATTTTATATGACGCATGCCATATACCTAAAGGGTGAATTTTTCAAGTGGCCGAGGATAGCTTAATCAAACTATGAGGAATTGCGAAAAGTACTCAAAGGAGTCTCGGGCCCGATTTTGATGAAAACTAAAACGTATTTTTGGATTTTTGAAAAATCAATATTCCTAGCCAGGAATAAAACACTTTGATTTTGGAAAAAAATACACCCTGTATTTTTTTCCAAATGTACACCCCACTAGCAGCGCCCCGCGGTTTTACCCTTGTAGTTCCCGTTCGCATTTATAATATTAGTATTATTAACAGGATTCGACAGTGTCGCTAATAAGAAACGAGTTCTGGGAAGAAATGACATACAGCAAACTTACGACAAATGTAAGAATTTAATAAACTGCTTCATATTTCAAAGTTATGACTTAATTTCATACCTGGATTACCTGTATTTTGTCCGAAATGATGCTCACTAATTTTCACGCCCACTTGAAAAATTCACCCTGTATACAAAACCTTTTTTTTAATTTCCATGAACTATAAGTAACAGTGTGTTAAAAAATACACAACAGGTGACACAATGATTAAAAAAAAGTATCATCGCTATATAATTACTTATTTTAACACTTCTCCCAACTTGTACGTCTATGTTCAAACGTGCGCGGTCTCAGAGGAATCCGGAGGGTCTCTACTGGAATTAAATAGGTTTAAGTGACTCGAATAGTGCAAATTGAACGTGACTACCAGTGTTCGTGGCGAATAAGGGTGTGTATTCATATTGGGACTAGAGTTTGTGTTATAATGATAGATCTATGAATAATCTCTGTTAGATACATAGATCAGTAGATAAATCTGTTAGAATTTATTATACATTATTTCATAATTATTATCATACAGTCAACCTATCCATCAGCTTTGCGGTGCCCTTACAGGGTGTCACATGTCATAAATCTAAATTATTTGTAATAAAGTCAAAGTCAAGAGTTTTTATTCAATGTACGGGCTTAAAAGTCCTCTTATTGAAAGTCATTGCGACTCCACCGCTACGGTATGTATAGTCGAGGAGAAGAAGCGGGGCAAAAAAGAATATATTTTAAATACCTACCTACCATGTTATAAGCAAATTTAAATGAAATTGAAATCTTTTGAACATCATAAACCTGCATGTATACCTACCTATATTTCTACAGAGGTATAGTTGGTACATAATCGAAATCAATCTTTATGTATAGCAAGGTTGTATTATTTGATAGCTACTGCATTAACTGTGCTTTTAAAAACATGTATCGACTAACGCGAAAAAATGCTACACTAAGATATTTTAAATTGAGAATGTTTGTTAATATTTAGATAGTCTGGAGTGAGCTATGGCCCACACTTTCTCATTATTTACGGTTACGGTTAATTGACGTTGAGAAAATCTCAAAATTATTAGTCTTTATAAGTTCATACTAAAATGGTATTTATAGTTCTAAGTAACGTATAATATTAACTAATACTAATTGATGTTCTAAACTGCGTTAATGAATGTCTATGTCAGTCAGAAAAGAGAAGCTTTCTCTCAGAAAAAGAAATTTTAGAATATAATTTAAGAGCAGTGATAGCCCGGACGGTTAAAGAGCCGGCCGAAAATCAGTGAGGCTCGGGTTCGAATCCTGGCATGTACCAATGAGTTTTTTCAAAAACTTACGTACATATTTATCACTAGCTCGACGGTGAAGGAAAACATGGCGAGGAAACCCGCAGGTCTCAGAATTAATTCTGAGACATGTGTAAATAGACCCGGTCCGGCGATGGGCTCACCACCTATCACGTTTAGGGGTCCAATGTATCTCGTGAAATGTGGGTATATCCAGTAATGGAATACCTCTGCCTACCCCCTCGGGGATAAAAAAAAGGCGTGAGATTATATTATTATTTAATATACTCCCATATCTATTATTCTCTCTCGAGCTCCAGATATAACCCACTAATGTACAAAAAACTTTAAGATTAATTATTTCGCTTAGCTAATCAATACTTAATCACTAGGGACCGGATTATAATATGCATTTGCATATATGCATTTGCTTATTTAAGCCATTCTCAGCGGTAATAGCATATTTTACCTAAAATCTAGTTACGATGCATATTATCGGTACATTTTCAATATTTTTCCGAGTGCGGTGCACTCACCCTGGGTTCGGAAATGCGACGAAAGTGATAATATTGCGAACTCGCGAACCTCTCCAATTACAAAAATATTCTAAATTATCGAAGACACAATCTCACCCCTGAAAATTTTGAAAAAATCTTGATTGTTTACGTTTACAATTTTTTAAATAATTTTAATGTCATGTAATGTTACTGTACTTATTATCGCCTATCAAAATATAATTTACTCATTGTATGCTGATTTTGAAAAAAAATCCCTAAAAAAGATATTTACTTTTATGTTTTTTTAGGGAGTTCCCAAAATTAATTACTTAATTTCGCATATTCTGCCAATTTTCGTGCATAATTCAAGCATTTTTCATGCATATTTGCATATAACAAGCTTTTTATGTTGCATATAATCCGGTCTCTACTAATCAATAACCAGTCCAACTATGTTTCAAAATTTGCACTATTGCGGTTAACCGTATGTACAGTATAATACTGTTTTCGAAGCCTTTACCCTGGAATTCAAATCGGATCATATAATAGATCTATTGACCCCAATTTTGACTTACAAACATTTACTTAATAAATAGATTAGTTCGAATACTTAGCTAATTGATTTTTGAGTAACTTTGAGGCCCCGATTCTGATTTGTAGAGACAAAACTTATTTTAGTTTACTCTTGTCATTTTCTTTCTCCTAGAAAAGAAAAGAGACGAGAGATATTTAGTCCTGTCAAATTAAAATTGGTCCTGTCAACTAAGGCATTTCATAACGTGTTTAGTGCTTAAGTAAAGAAGTTACGACTAAAATACAGCCTCTGACAGGATTAAATTATGTAGGTAATCTTCTATCCCTTTTTTTTTTTTGGGTAACACAAAGACAGGACTGAACTAAAATAAGTTTTGTCTGTATAAAGCAGAATCGCCCCCAATGTCTGAATATAATTAAACCAAATTAATGTATATTTTCTTTGTAAGTGAATGAAATTTCGTCCCAAAAATCATTTTTTTTTAAATATATATTTATTAAACCAACGCTGATCAGCCTAGAACTCTTTCATAAGAGAGAGATTTGAAATAACCAAGCCTGCCAGTGGGATCGTAGTAAGACATAAAATATTGAAATGGATTTAAATTAAATTTTTTTTTTAAGTGAAAGATTCAGTCCAGTGATATATTACTTTGTTTTTATAACACTTTGAATAGATATTGTGAGTGGAAAAGTAGAAAAAACATAGTATTACATTAAACAGATTGGCTTTGGGAAAGCCACATAAAGATTGCCTGCTTAGAGATATTGTGAGTGGGCACCTTTAATATAGGACGACCAAGGCGTACTTCAGGAAACTCCCCATAGACCAACGGCTCATACATGGTACTTGGTACTCACCAAGGAGCATGTATGAGCCGTTTGATTTACGTGAATGAAGCGAAGGAGATCTGCTATTTTCGTAGCAAGTGGTGGCTTATTGTCTGTATCTACCTCAAAGGAAATGAGGAGTGAGATTATGTATCCTATTAATATTATAAACGCGAAAGTTTGTATGGATGGATGTATAGATGTATGTTCCTCTTTCAGGCAAAAACTGAACGGTTTTGATGAAACTTTACAGTTATATAGCTTATACATCAGAATAACACATAGGCTATATTTTATCCCCGTATTCAAACGGGAACGGGAATTACGCGGGTGAATCAGCGGGGCGCTGCTAGTGAAGATATATTTTTGGTTCATCACTATCTTGACCATTAGATGTTTGATCTGAAACTAAGCAGTAAATTATACTTATTTAACCACACAAAGAAAACTGTGAATTCCAATATTTTTAAAGGATTCACACCCTAAATCCGATTTTATATGGCTCTTATCAACTTTCTAGAGTATTCAAGTTGTGAAAAGTTTATCCACTCCATAGCATTTGGATTTGTTATACAAAAGGTGTTACGGTTTTGTGAGACAAAATTTTATTTTTGCACTCCTTAAGACGACGGAATAAAGAAGACTTTCACTTACACCTGAGTTTTGTTATTTACAAAGTATGTGGGTTTAAGAAGTTCTCTTCGTATCTTGTCATAACATTTTACTGTTACTTATATGTACGATCTTCTGTAATACGTATGGAAGTTAAAGTATGACGATGTGCTCCGGAAATTGGCTTCACCGTAATCTGTTAGCAACATTGCGACGGTGGGGATATTAAAGTATGATGGGAACATATTCCGTTTTAAGGGTTCCGTACCCGAAATGTAAATAATAATAATAAATTGAGGGACACAATTCACACACGGTTAGTCCTAAACTAGGGAGAGCCTGTACTATGGGTACTTAACTACTGATAAACATACTTAAATAAATATTAAACGACCAGCCACGAAGCCAACATACATGTTCATGCACACAAATGTTGGCCCCGAGCGGAGATCGAACCCGCGACTGACGACTCAGAAGGCAGGGTCACTACCAACTGAGCCAACAGGCCCGTCAAATGAGGAGCCTTTACTGTGCCGGTCTGTCTGTCAGCATGTCTGTCACATAATATGATATTTCATTATGGTGCATTAAAATTATTGAATATTATGCTTATTTCTGCAACTACAAATGCTAACGACAAAGACTTTGGAAAAAGAGGTTTGAAGAAAAAGTTTCGCTGATAATTTTTTTTCAACCTCTGGGTGTAGATTATAAAATCTGATTGATCTAAAAAATCAAATTCATTCAAAATGAAAGACTTACAAAATAAGTTAAGTTTACTAGTTTTCGTCTGCGTTGAAAAATGTGTAGGTACCTAAAAGATATCTAGATAAATATCGGACCTACCGTTTCGATGTAGTTAGTATAATATAATAAAACATTTAACAATTATTGTAATTTTTCTATTAAGCCGAAGTTAAGAGAACCAAATATTTTATCTACACTAATACTTTAAAGAGAAAAGATTTGTTTTTTTTTGTTTGTAACGAAAAACTCAAAAACTATTGAATCGATTTTAAAAATTCTTTCACCAAATAGAAAGCTAGAATATGCCTGAGTAACATAGGTTATATTTTATTCCCGTATTCCAACGGGAACGGGAACTACTTGGGTGAAACCGCTAGTACTTAATAAAGCCAAGGACATTACACCAAAACCAACCACGTACTATAGAAAACCAGATTGGCTGCGCAGATGCGGCAATCTTCTTAACAAACGAAGCGAGAAAAATAATATCCCACCGTGTATGGTTATCTGATTCTGTGATGTTTAACAAAAGATATCGTTCCGAATGAGTTGGCAGCATCAAAAGGGAAGACATTAACGGGAGCAGCCCCTCTTATGGAGTGGAATCCCAAATCATTTTACATAACAATTTCTCAGTTCATTGGAAGTGTTGCTTGTACCGTTTTCGAACTAAATACTTTATTCGTAATAGCGGGTTTTTATTTTAAGACGAAATTAAATCTGATAAGTTTAGTATTTGTTTTATTTAAATAAAAGAATTTGTTTTCAATAATTTGATATTTTGTTGTTGTTTTCGTAGGTGCCTTTGGGTAATTTTGTAAAGATTTTAGTAAATTGGAAAATAAAAAATATATATTTTTATTATACTCACAGGATGAATTTGTCAAGTGGGCGTGGATGGCTAAATCAGAAACTATGAGGAATAGCGAAAAGTACTCAAAGGAGTCTCTATCTCCATTGGAGAATCCAAACACGCTTCCATGAACCACAAACATACTCGAATAACAAACAAACCCAATAACAAGTAACATAGATATTTACAGAGCAATCGAGCCAACTTATTTCGTTGTTATTGTGCGAAAATTGAATCGGGGACTCATTAAAACCGAAATC
Organism: Ethmia dodecea; assembly: GCA_963855545.1. NCBI lineage: Eukaryota > Metazoa > Arthropoda > Insecta > Lepidoptera > Depressariidae > Ethmia > Ethmia dodecea. Next base: position 2,676,661 of record OY979444.1, read on the forward strand.
AAGATCAAAATGGTTGAACAATCAACTTTGGCGCGAAAAGTCCGAACGGAATAAACGTAATTTCCTCAAATATAAAGCCAATTTCGTCTTTTGTCCGATAAAGATTCTTAAAACACTTTCAATTTCTTCAATTACTTAAAACATTCCGCGTTGGAGACTTTTCATTTGTGATGTTTAACCAAAGGATCGACTTTTCGATTAACTTGAGGGGTTCAAAGGGCGAGGGCTGCAAAATTAACGCTGGGGAGAGTGTGCAATGGAGGAGCAGCTTCAAAGGAAGTTATTTCCCTGTTATCTTAAAAAATCTTATTTCGCCATGTGGAATTGCCATTTTGTTATAATGATGGGGATTGTATGGTATAATGTTAGCCAGCCATGTAATATATGTTAGCGCGGTTGTTCCTCCGTCTACGTTTTCACCTAATAAGTTATTTATTTTTCTATATGCCACTGAAATTAAATATGAAAAAAGTGAAAGCGCTACTGTAGAAAAACAAAACAAATTTTCAAAATCACAATAAACATTTAAGAGGCGGGCTCACTACCAAAGGGGTCTGCTCTGAGTCTTTGATTATTAAATAATCAAAGCTCTAAAGTCTTTATTTTGGAGTAAAAACTATTATTCTGTTTATCTTTCAATATCAACAATTGGGTATTTGACTGCATCGAAATTTAATTGCAAGTGATCTTTTACTAATAAGATTACCCCATAAGACCTTTAAAAATATATTTCAATTTGCATTTAGCAGTTATAGCCATTTATAAAATTATAAAACCACCAAAAAAGTGACGAAAATGAGTTCTAAAAATGATGACGTCACAACTTAGTACTCAGTACATTTTTCATAGTAAATTTTCGTTTTCACAAACCATAAAAAGTACCTCAATTGACTAGGCAGTCAAATACCCAATTTAGTCCCTAAATTGTAAAGTCTCATTCAAAAATCTCCAATTACCTCAGCATTCTTCCCTGGCCAGGTTTACCACTTCAAGAGACGTTAGACTTCAATTTATGTAACAAGGATGAAGCTATGCATCAATCATAAGTCTATCCTCCTCGCTCAATCGAATGAGAACAAGAGCTCGTGGTAGTTATCTGCTGCTAATTGAGCTCAGTACAATGCAGCCTTCGTTGAGACATCGTAACTTTTCCGCTCGGCTGACTCGAATTTACGATTCAATGAATAAATAAATAGCCTTCGATGGGCGTGAGTGGTCCAGGTCTGGATTCAGACCGATCACTGTATCAAATAAGTACACCACAATCCTACTCGTATCCTATATAATGTTATAAGCGCTTTGCGGATGTATGGATGGATGGATGGTCATTGTTTTCTCACGCAAAAAGTACTGAGCGGATATTGATGAAACTGTACAGTGATATAGCTTATACATTAGAATATCGCATAGGCTACTTTTAAACCCAGAACGCGGGCAAAGTCGCTGGCAAAAGCTAGTTATACGTATGCGAAAGTAACTTTGTTACCTTTTCACTTCCATACCGCCAATGTAGCTCTCTTGGAAATATTTGGTAGAACGATAATTTACATCTTGGGTAGGTAATTTCACAAAAACATATAGTTTCTAGGGCATCAACAACGAATGGTTTAATCAGTCATATTTCAATAGGTTGGTAAATAATTAAATTCTCAGTCAATTTTAAACAAAATTACACATCGAAATCCACATCAATCATACAGACATAATATTGTAAAATAATACCTAAGTCCATGTTTGATCACTGTTTCCCAAGGTACAATAATTTTCAATCTTTTTAAGTAATGTATAAGAAAAATGTGTTATGTTTTTTGTATCAAATAAATTATTATTTATTAAAATCATAAAAAAAGATTGATTGATTATTATTATTTATTGTACAAAAAAAAGAGTTGTTAAAATTTCTAGGATATTTTTTTGTATCTCCAATGAGGATGGTCAAGTGGTACTGTACATTTTCTTAGAAATAAAAAATACACTATTTTTACAATATTTATACTTACTTTAGTTCGGCCCTGGCTAATTTTGCTGTGTTGATTTTTTTTTTTCTTTTTAATTATGACTATGGAATGCGATGAAAAATCCTACAATGTTGGAAGTAAGTTACAGGTTTAATTCAGGGATAATACCAATGCCATTAAAAACAAAACTTGTCAAAAACCCAAGTCTCGCAACTCAGTTCTTCTACCGTAAAAAGTTGTGAGATCCGTGTAATACCAAGTCGGTTAATTTATTCAGTCCCTACTAAGGATTACGCAATAATCTAATCTAACAACCTCTTATAGCGACCATAACAATATTAAAAATCTTTTATGTTGTAAATAAATAGATTGACTTGGTCATCGCATGAAAACCCAATGTATCTCACAAGTGATACATATTATTTTAAACTAGATTGTTTAGTGCGATGCCAAGTGATGAGTGATCATGATGCCAAGGCGTGAGATTATTATTATTTACAACTATGCCGTTAAAACAACCGTTTCCACGATACCAGTACTATAAATACATATACATACATAAATTGCTCGTTAAAGTAAAAGGAAGACAAAAAAACAAAAATAAACCTCCTAAATGTTGTACGGAAACTTACACATCTCAGAATTGGATAAGATTCAAGTGTGGGTTCCGGTGCTGGACTTCACCACCTGTAACGTTTATTCTGAAAAATACATTGGTGAGAAGTAATGCTTTCAGTAAAGGACTGTCTGTGTCTGGAGGGTAAATATATACCTATTTGTTTTATTTATTTATGTTTAACTAGCGGTTTTACGCGGTTTCACCCGCGTAGTTCTCGTTCCCGTGGGAATACGGCAATAAGATGTAGCCTATGTTATTGAGGGATATTCTAGCTTTCCATTGATAAAGGTTTATTTAAATAAAAAATATATACATTGTATAATTTGTTTGTTGTCCCAAATAAAATAAAATAGATGTTTTATAAACAAGAACTCTTTTATGTAAAATAATATACTTAATATATATATATATATATATATATATATATATATATATATATATATATTTATGAGATGGCTTACACCGTAGTAAGAATTTTTATTTCGTAATCTTTTTAGGCACCCCTTCTTTGGAAGCAAATTCTTACACAAATGACTTTCTTCTGGCAATGATGCTACAGGCCCAAATAGGCAGTTACATAAAACCAAACACTCCAGTTACGCACTAACGTGATTGCATATTACCATAAGTGAGATTAAACTGATACGAAGACCGCGTAAAAAAAAGCCAAGCATCGGAATACATGGAAAAAGCGTATATCTGTGATTACTAATATTTTATAACAACATTTCAAATTTAGAGTTATTTATTTTTTGAAAAGATATGTAATGCGTGCATTGTTTTCATGAACGTAGGAGTAAAAAAAAAGCATGTTAAAATGGCGGGAAAACTCGCGCAAAGAAACAAATGACGGGCGCGTCGGCGTGTGATTGGATGCCTGGTCGCCGGCCAGTGATTGGCTGGATGGTTGTCGATAGACGTAAGTATCGACCCGACTTATAAATGCAGATTATAATTTGAATACGCAAGAAACAAAACAGTTTTGTAAAGAAGAATATTTTAGCAAAAGCTATGCATATTTTACTATTATTAGTATGTATGCTTAATTATAGTATCCCAAAAAAAAATGTGATTTAATCTGTATTTAGCAAGTTGACGGATAATAAACGTTGGGTCTATCTAAGTATTCACCGATCATTTAAAATTACCAGATGCACTTTTTACATAGTGTCTAAATAAAAAAATCTTCTTAAAAGATTAAAAATAATAGTATAAACTCACACGCTAAAGCACACAATAAGCCCGCGAGGAGGTTGCATATAAATTCCTGGAAATATCCAAATTTTTACCAGCGTATTTTTCAGACCCCTAAAAGTGAGGTGGTGAGTCTATTGCTGAGTCGGGGTGCTGTAACACTAGATAATCATGCTACGGAACTAATTCCAGGGTCTGCTGGTTTCCTCGTAATGTTATCCTTTGCAACATAGAGTCGCCGTTTTTGTTTATTAAATAATAATAATAATATAATCTCACGCCTTTTTTGTCCCCGAGGGGGTAGGCAGAGGTATTCCATTACTGGATATACCCACATTTCACGAGATATATTGGACCCTTATATATATTTATATATTTATTAAATTGAAGAGAAAAAACTGTAGTCTGATGTATGGCATTAAAATGTTGCTGAAAATATCAAAACACCATAGGATAAGTTTTCTCAATTACTTAAGGACCCCATCATCAGGACTGTATTTTGAGAAATCTGAAAGTATATCCTTTCAAATAAAAATAGTATTTTCTAAATCGGTTTATAAATGTTCCGAGTTCCGAGGTAACAAAAAAAATCAAGCGAATTGAGAACCCTCCTCATTTTTTAAGTCGGTTAAAAACGAAGGGACAGGTACCAAATCGACAGACAAAACAAAACTAAGGTTGCCACCGACTACGGAATCGTGAAAACGGTTGAAGCGGCTATAAGTCTGAAGCCCACTTTGTAACTTTCGAAATGGATTCCATTACAGCAATTTACTTAGTCTATGGTACGCCTGCGCGCCAACGCATCGAATCTCGCGTACGTAAGCAAAGCCCTTTTTCCACTTACTTGATACGGACGACGCATATTTTTCCGTTGTCTTTTTGTTACTTTTCAAATTGCCCCGCGAATGAATTGGATGTGGAGTGGGAAAGTCTTGTCAGCAATTTTTAAAATTTACTGACATACACGTGCAGCGAGTATATAAAGCCAGAATAATATATGAAATAAATAAATGAAAATCCGAGAAAAAAATCTTAATCGAAGTTAATTTTTAAAAACTAAAAAGTTTACCAGGTTTCGGGGTATTTTTTGTATGATGTCATAGACTTTTTATTTTTTATAACATAAACAAAGTTTTATTTAAACATGATTATAAAAATATAATGTACTACGTTCCGCGCGGTTACACCCGCGTAGTTCCCGTTCCCGTTTACATAGGGAATAAAATATAACATGTTTCTCAGTGATTATGTACGAGTAGCTGTCTAATGGGTTAAAGAATTTTTAGTTGTACAGTAGTTTTTGAGTTTATTCATTACAAAACTTTCCTCTTTATAAGTGTAAAAGTGTAGATAGATAGGTATACAGACAAAGATCAAATAGCACCTACATCGAGTTCAAATCAGCACACAGTGACATCGACCAAGAATATTCGCGAATGCGAATGCTGTAAACCAGTTTATGGGTTGTGTTACTATAAAAATGTTATGGCAAGCTTCATTATATAGGAACATAAACAAGGTAAACGCCGGTAAAGCTGACAAGCTGTGTTTTATATGGGTCTCGTGCCGTATCGTCGAGGGCTAACTCGGCCATAAGGTATTTATGCAAAAATATTGGATACCTCCTTTTGTTTGTTCTGTATGTTGTTGGAGGCCTTTCTTTGGTGATGTGAGGACTGTATGGTACAGTGCTTGGATATGGAGGTATATGTTATTTTTTTTGTGTTACACAGACCAGATATTAGATTCTATAAAACCGCGGATAAACTTTGCTAGGTACTCGATACTAACCACTGACTATCATAGATATAAAAAAAAATACCATTCATGTTGGATTCAACAAATAAAGGAAATCTTCAACCTACAACTTCCATATCATAAGTCGATCTACATTTATATTATCCATCCATATTTCCTCACTGATCCAAGCTTTAGATACACTACAGTCAAATTTTGTTATTATCTATGTCCATGAATACAGGTACTCGTTTTCTTTTTAATTTCTACGTAGGTGCATAATGACCTAACTCCTACAACCTGCCAACATTTCAATTTTAGATGATATCAAAATGCAAAGCAAAAAGCGACAGTATGAAATCATCTCACTTGGCAGTCAATATGTCGATCAGTAATATTTTGTTTTTATCTACCAATTCCCACGTTAATTGTGAATTTTGCTTTCTAGCTACCTATTTTACGGATATCAGTGTTCCGTAACAAAATAAAACTTGAGAGGAAAGGCTCATGTGATATTAACAAAATTATAAAAGTCAGTATTTAAACTTGATTAGCCTATTGGTTCTGTTTGTAGCCACCACAGTTGTGCTTTCTGCATAGGCTCTGTCTAGTTTCAGGCTAAATAACTAAAAACCTGTAAATTGTGTTCCATAATTTATTTATTTATAGGCCTTTTGTACGGTAAGTCAATTTTAACTAGATATATCCGTCATTACACTTTTTGAGTATCTAATAAACAAGAACCATTTTCTTTGTAAATGCATTTCGTAGCAAGACTCGTAGAGCCCGTAGTATACGTCGTAGGTTCGCCGACGTAGCAACGCTACGGCGGCCGCATAAATATTTCAGCACAGGAAATTATGCTACTGCCGATACAGTGCACCACTTTGGACGGGGAAGCGATCTTCGTGTGTTAAAGGTGAAATAGACTCTGAATTATGTATACGATCGTGCTTTCATTGATATCTATACTAAATGTATCAGTTTTACATATTGTTTTTAATTTACATAAGTCAAAGTCAATGCCACCAAAATTTTGATTTTTAAGAAAACAATTTTTCATTTAACTTTAAACTATGATGACCATTCCTAAAACTACTGTATTTCTTAGAAACCTAAATGTGAAAATGTGATAACCCCACTGCCATAAAACAAGTAATTAAATGAATTAATCATGACAAATTGTCAATTTCTATATTAATTTGCCTTATTCTTTATTGGGTGAACCCTGCCTCTGGATAAAAGGGCCTGATTTTCAGGAATATTTTAAAAACACATATTTTCACCTTGATTTAAGCGAGCTCCGTGGCTTTTTACTCTCTCTAGTCTGTATCATAGAATTCCTCCCTGAATCCTGCACTGGAAATGGACGTATTTGTATGAATAATAGGATATTACTTTGTAGAAAAATATCATTCGACTAAAGCGCAGTTTCACCAGCTACATATTTCATGAATAATATGCAAACCTCTTTACAAACTGCCAGCTGTTTTTAAAACAGACTCTAAACAGTAGCACAGATGTGAATGGAGAGCGCCCGACACATTACGTATTTATACGCCGTTGATACGGAAATTGCAGTTTTGCAATATTCACTAGAGGTACGAGATTACCGCGGTGAACGCAAGTCATGAGAGCCGAGTGAGTGAGCGGGCGGAGTGAGTGAGCGGGCGGAGCGAGTGAGCGGGCGGAGCAAGTGAGCGGGCGGAGCGAGTGAGCAGGTGGATTGAGTGACAATATTTAAGACTAATCTACTGTTCACATGACATGACACAGTAACTGTTGACAACGTTCTACATATTTTGAATTTTCATTTTTGGAACTTTCAGGAATTTTTAAATAAATTACGTAGTTCAACTATAAAATTCTTGTTTCACGTGATGCTATTGTGTCTACAGAAAATCACTAGAGTATTGAATTAGATAAGACTAAAGTCATAATGAGGGTTGTAATACGGAAGAAGTCAGAATGAACAGAAGATTTTATGGTTTATCAAATCAAACTTGCTACAACGACTTGGCTTGTACTTCATATTACTAATAGTATTTAGATTCCAAAAAAAAAGGTAACATTTAGGTGTGAACTCGTATTTAAGCAGATTGTATCACCAATAAGAATTTTGAATTCATAAATTCAAAATTCAACATTATAGTCGGTAACATTTTTTAGCATATGTATTGTGCACCGTCTACCCTAGTTCTAATCTCTCAGTTTTATCCATCCTAAGGTTGTCTAGAAGAGATCGCTAAAAGCGATAAGACCTCCAATTGTACTTTAGTTTATGTTAGTATTCATATTGTGTTGTTTTTGGTGTACAATAAAGAGTTATTGTATTGTATTGTTATCTTTACGCAACGGTTTCTACCTCGTTAGGTAGAAAAAAATTAATTAAAAATGCTCAACGCAACGTTACACAACCGTTCTGTTAAAAAAAAAAAACTCGCGCCTATCATCCCCGAAGGGGTAGGCTGAGGTATTCCATTACTGGATATACCTACATTTCACTAGATACATCGGACCCCTAAACGTGATAGGTGGTGAGCCCATCGCCGGATCGGGTCTATTTATACATGTCTCAGAATTTATTCTGAGACCTGCGGGTTTCTTAACGATGTTTTCCTTCACCGTCGAGCTAGTGATAGATAAGTATGTACCGTTCTGTTATGTGGAACAAAATTGTCGCTTGCGGTATTTCCGGACCGATAACATTCAAACCTTCAAGAAAAGAGCGTACTTCCACCTCAAAGGCCGGCAACGCACTTGTAACTCTCGAGTTACAGGTGCCCACTGCCCATGGGCGACGGTAATCACTTACCATCAGGTGACACGTCTGCTCGTTTGCCCCCTATGATCCTTATGACGAGCTATGGCAGAATATCAGCGGTGGTCGACTTTCCACAGCCAATGATGAGCCTTAGACCCTTTTGTCCACGCTATATACTATTTATATTAAGTTTTGTCCTATTAATCTGTTTCTTTATTTCTTTCTTTCTTATAGGACACCTTTTATGACTTGCACCAACCGACATGCCGGTGCAACAGGCCCCAGGGAGCGTGTTAGTGAGTTCGTTCAAATGATTCGACACCCCCTAGAGGTTACAACCCTTTCGAACATGTCTGAGGGTGAAATGTGGAATAATTGAAGCCTCGACACGACTCGTAATGGGATTATGGAATCATGTGTGTAATTTCAAAATTTACATTAATTTTCTTCAGAAGTGATTCGTTATCTTTACATTGATTACAGTTGTCAAGTCAGTAAAAGCAGTAATAGCCCAGTAGTTAAAGAGCCTGCATCTTATTCGTGAGGCTCAGGTTCAAATCCTGGAGTATACCAATGAGTTTTTCAAAAAGCTTATGTACATATTTATACTAGCTCGACGGTGAAGGAAAAAAATCATTGTGGGGAAACCCGTAGGGCTAATAATTAATTTTGAGACCCTGATTTGGCGATGGGCTCACCACCTATCACATTTTCCTTGGGGGTCTTTAGAAAACACTTGTGAAACTGGTGCGTATTTACAGAAATTGAAAACCCCTGCCCGGAGATAATATGTGTGAGATTATTTATTTATTATTTTTATTTGTCAAGTCCTTGTGCGGTTTGATTGTGCATCGGTAACAAATTTCATCAACATTATTCTACAATCAGATTATTGTAAAGAGTGCAAAGAGCTTTAAGAGATAGCCTATGGAACTACTGATCCGAATCTGAATATCAATATATTCGTAGAGAGAAAGCTGCATTACTATATTAAAAAAAGCCTACTATTCAGTACTCTCACTCACAGTCAAGTCAAGTCACATTGTTTACACACGCAACCACAAAATAAATTTTGTCTCGACTCATGAAAAGTAACATCCTGTTACTGGCAAATTTTATAATAAATATACTATACATTTATATAATTTAAGCCATGGGACGTCCAATAAATAATTATTAACGCTGGTGGTGATATATTAATATACGCTAAGTTGACAACAGATTTATTTATTTAATTGAAATATATTTTGCTTAAAAATAATAACCTCCATGCCTATTTCGGCTTAATTTATCGTTATCATACAGTATCTAATATCGTACCTAAAATAAAGCAACAAAATACTGTCTAATTAAAATTAAAGCTAGCGTTTTTGCATCGCTCTCGTCTCAAAATTTAAGAGTGTCAAAAAGTGGACGGTGTTTCTTTGAAAAGGAAATATTCCCACAGAGTGAAAAGCCGCCGACCCTCTAGGTATGCCTGACACTTCCCCGCAGTTCCAATCAAAGCAACACATTAAATATTAAAAGGTCGTTACACTAATGAATCGTATCAGATTTTGCCGTCCTCTCCTCAGAGGCTCGACGTCTTTCGGCGTCTTTACAATTTCTTAGGAGGCTGTCTTTTATCCAAACTTCAAGTTCCCAACTTGCATATAAGAAATTTTCTTCTTATTGTTGAGTTGCGAGGTAAAATGAAAAGCGTTCTATGCTATTCTCTAAAGAGAAATACATACAGGCTTAATCAAAGCTAGATATATGCCAACTCAAAGATATTTCTGTTTTTGGAAATCACTGAACGTCGTCTCAATCTCTTTCTCTCTTTGTCTCTCCCAAGGTTGTCTGGACGAGATCATTTACAGCGATATGACTGCCCATTGTACTTTAATTATTGTTTACATCTCTAATACATTGCTTTTGGTGTACAATAAAAAGTTATTGTATTGTACTAAATTAAAGGTGAAGAAGACTTTCGAATGTATATTTGTTTGTATTGTTAGCCCATAAATATACGTCTACCACGTCTCTACGCGTGACGTCACGAGGAACTGTTAATAATCCCGCGCATTATGGCTGACGAGCTTAGGCTGCGGCGTGTAGGTATAGGTAATTGATATAAATGTTTGCCAGAGTCTCTGAAAGTCTGTAACTAAAATAGATAAACCATTATATTGCTATCGCATTATAAATTAATCCTCTTAACAGTATGTATACATTTGGCACAGGCTTAAGGTTTTATGGATTTTAAAGTGCGATGTCAAAGGGAGGTTAATTCAAGAGAACATCTTTATTTGACTAATCCTAATGAGGGTGTTTGTTAAAACCTTTTAGTACTTTTTAGTCTCAGTTGGGTTTTCCGTTATTCTAATTAATGTACTTAACTTGTTTGTCTATTGGAAAATCCACTGATATTATCCTACTGATAATGTAGGGACATATTCAATATGACTATGCGTTGTCGTCTTTTTCGATCCGACGTTGTCCTGGGGGCCAATTCCACTAAATGTCAACGGTTACAGTTTGATGACAATGATATGTCAATGGTCAGTCGATGGTGTTATTTGCTCTGAAAAGTGCCAAAATAACACTATTGACTGAACATTGATATGTCATTGTCATCCAACAGACCGTTGACATTTAGTGAAATTGGCTAAAACCAGCCACCACACTGTACAGCTGACAGTTATGTCAAACGCCCTAAGGTTACATTAGAAAAGTTAATTCTGTCTTTAAGTTTTCTTAAATTTTCTAAGTATCCGCGCAATTTTCTTATTTTGTTTCTTAAGAACCTTCTTCTGACAATAACAAACAACAAAAAAAGTATAAGCGAAATTGGTCTAGCCGTTCTCGCGTGATGACGTGACGAAGGCATTTATTTTATATACTCGTATTATATAGATTACTACCGGTTTCACCCGCGTGGTTCCCGTTCCCGTGGGAATAAGGGAATAAAATATCGCCTATGTTGGTATGGTATGGTATGGTAACGCGGGCTTGTTTCCGCAACTCGACGTCTTTTCTGCACCTATTTTGCGTGAAGGTGGGAATGGCTCTACTCTTGCCATCCCAGCTCCTCCAGGAAGCCCAGCAGCGACTTGACGTCCTTGAGGGCTTCGGGGAGCGACCTCGGGGACCCAAGGTGCTTCGCCCGGTATTGAGCTACGCCTTCGCACTCCAGCAGCACGTGCGCAGCCGTTTCTTCTGCCTCCATGCACGCTCTGCACAGGGGGCTGTCTGTGACACCTAGAGTAAACAGATGTTTGTTAAAAGGACCGTGGCCTGTTATCGCTTATGTTACTCAGGGATCTGCTAGCTTTTCAATCCTGAAAGAGTTTTTTAAAATCGGTCTAGTAGTTTTTGAGTTTATTCGTAACATACAAAAAAATACAAATCTTTCCTTTTTATAATATTATATTAGTATAGAAGTATAGATCTATAGATTATAGACGAAGCTTTCTCATCAAGACTCGAATTAGTCCTTGTCTTTTCCAGCCGTAAAAGAAGTTTACACACATTATTGTTCAAAAGTTTACCATACAATGGTATGAACATTAGCATAGATAGTGACTACTAGTGCATTAGTAACGAAATACTATACGGAGTCATGTTCATAATTTAGGGCGACGCCGCCACTGCATGTATGACTGTTTGTTATAAGATTTTCCGTTTGACCTGGTTGCTTTGTATCGCTTGCTTTTGGAGGTGGGTTTATGCTGCGGTTAACATTTATAATGTCTTCTGTAATATATCTAGTAAATAAAGTTTTATTTTCTTTGTCGTTTGATTGATGAAGCATGAGAGATCTGACAGGTTCGTAGTAAGTGGCAGTCTATTATCTTTGCCTACCCCAATAGGAAATAGGCTTTAAATTATGTACGTACCTGTAAACCTTACAGACAAACGTATTTTATGAACGAGTGCTTATTTAATGTATAAGCGCCGTCGGCCGCGTCCGGCGCGACGCCAACGATTTAATTATGGCAATGCATTGTAATAGTGGTATCTCTCGCTCTCCTGATTCCTGAATACGAATTCGTCAGCCGCGTACAGTGTTTGTAACAGACCACCGCCCTAAGGTAATGTTAATAAGTACACGGGTGAAACAGCTAATATAACATATTATGTTATACTAGCTGTTCCGTGCGGTTTCACTTACGTAGTTCCCGTTCCCGTAGAAATATGGGGATAAAATATAGCCTATGTTACTCAGGGATATTGTAGCAATCTAATGGTTTTTGGAATTTTTGAAATCGGTTCAGTAGTTTTTGAGTTTATTCGTTACAAACATACAAAATTACAAAAATACAAATCTTTCCTCTTTACAATATTTGTGTAAATGTAGGAGCTAATTATCTACTTTTACAAAAAAATACTGTTACCGCCTTAGCGATCTTCAATAAGTTCAATTAAGTTTGTTTAGAATCATTTAATAAATTAAAACCAAAATTGTAATATTATAAAATTAAATAGAATGTAATAAATTAAAGATAAATAGATATTAAGCATGTATAAATTAAATAAGTAAATTGCGCCTTACGACTGTTTTAGAGCAAATAAAAGTTGCTATTATATTCAATTAGGCAAAACATTTCTATATAAGCGAGAGGCAATGAGCTCCCGCTCTCATTCCTTTACTAATTTTCTAAGGTCAACATTGTAATACATAATTAAAATTTGAAACTATAATTAATTCTTTGATTTGTTGGACTCTATATGTTTCCTGCCAGAGTTACGAAACCAATCAGGATCATATTTTGGCGACCGTGACAGGACACTGCTAAGTATTAGCTTTGCTTCCTGAATACTGCTTCAAAATTTAGGCCACGTGGGAGTTGACCAAGCCAGGCCTTTCCCATTCGAGAAGCCGCATCGCTCTTGAGGGAGGTCAGCGTGTCCAGGAGCCTGCAGACGGCGGTGAAGCGTCTCTGCATTGTGCGCCACGTGCATCATCAAATTTTGAAGGTCAAGTTGAGGTCATCCTTGGGGCGTTGGCAATTCACTGCACAGAGGACCACATCGACCAGTGCCGCAGCCAGGATCATCCAGCCGCAGCGCCGTCGGGGTCATCTCTTGAGCTAAGTGTTCTTATCCTTTGTTCCCCCAGACTCTCATCTATACCCACCATACCTGTTATTTCATCATAATCCTACAAGGGTCCACATAAAGTTTTTTATTAATTAAAAGTGTTAATTTCCATTTATAGTGAGCACATTTAGTTCGATCCACCTTATTTAACCCATCAACTTACGGCACGCAGCCACAATAGGATTATCTATTGTTCTCGAGCACTCCTGGCCGCTAATGATTGACCATTTAACATAACCTACCTACCTAAAATAATTTAGAACAAAAAATATATTTATGTGCAAAGTATAACAATTCACGTGTTCCAACCACTAATTTCAGGCAAATCAAGTGCACCTAGGCTGCGGGTATCGCTTAGCTGTTTTATTTTTGAAGGCAGCGATTGCCACGTGCTCCGCGCCCGGCCTGCCCATTGTGCTGCTTTAGTGAGGAGCGTGAGCCTTTTTTATTTATTCCTTTCATTTTAATCGTCCAGTTGTTTTCGAGTTTTGCGAGCTGAAACATTTAACAATTATTTTAATAAAACATTAATCTTATCCTTTCACTATGCCGGAAACCTCAAAGAATACTGAGGAGCTCAAAGCTGCCATGGTGAAACGTAGCTCCATTAAAGGACAAATATCCAAATTTAGAAATTACCTTGACAAATTCTCGAAATATCCGACTAGTATTGAATTAACAGAATTAAAATTGAAGCTCACAAAATTCGAATCAATTGCCATAAAGTTCGATGATCTGCAGACTCAGATTGAAGTTTTAAATTCCGACGCTTTAGATTATGAGCTAGAGCAGCGCGAAATAATCGAAGCTGATATTATTACTTTAATAGCCACTGCTAAGGTTTTCTTTGAGAATCACAACGAAGAAGGGCGGGGCCACGATGATGGTTCTCGTGTCAATGTTAAGTTGCCTCAAATTCAAATTGCTAAATTTGATGGTTCTATGTTCCGTTGGCCCGAATTTCGAGACACTTTTCAAAGCATAGTGCACGAGAGCAAACAAATAGCACCGATACAGAAGTTTTATTATTTAAATAGTTATTTAGAAGGCGAAGCTGCTCGTGTGATTTCGAATTTAGAAATTTCTGCGTCAAATTATGACAATGCTTGGAAATTACTGAACGATCGCTACAACAACAAACGTTTGCTAATTGATCAGTATTTAAATTCACTTTGTAACATTCAACCATTGACACGTGAGTCTGAGAAGTCACTAAGATTTATAATTGATCACGTAAACAAGAATTTGCGCGCTTTATCTAACCTAGGGTTGCCAACTGAAAGTTGGGATGCACTTCTCATATTTATGCTTTGTAAAAAATTAGATTCTCGTACTCTTTTAAAATGGGAAGAATTACGGAGTACTTCGGCAACTGAAATTCCTTCTCTTGAAATGTTTAATAATTTCTTGTCCGATCGTGCAAATGTTCTTGCTGCTATGAATAGGAGCAAACCCTCTATTTCTGGTAATTCCCAAATTCATAATAATTATTCTCCTAATTCAAATGTTAATAAAACTCCTGTTAAAGGTCAGTTAGTTCTCACAAGCACCGAACACTCAGCCACAGCCAATCATAATTGTGTAATCTGTAATGAAAATCATTTGGTATATAAATGCCCCACTTTTAAAGAAAAAGATATTTCTGAAAAATTATCTGATGTAGATAAATATAAGCTCTGTGCCATTTGCCTGCGACCCGGACATCCTGTTAAGAAATGCAGGATGGCACCCTGTCGCATATGCACGCAGAAGCATAATATGTTACTACATCAAGAAGTTCAAAATGAACACAGTACCCCTGCTATTCAAGTTACGTCCTTTTGCAACCAGACGAGTAAACAAGCGTTATTGTCTACCGCTATTATTATGGTGACAAATCCTGCTACAAACAAGTCGGAAAAGGTGCGTGCATTACTTGACTGTGGTAGCCAATCTACATTTATTAGCAAGTCCTTACAAGAAAGGCTATCGCTTAAATCAAATCCTATAAATACTATAGATATAATTGGTATAGGTAACTGCTCTGCTAATAAGGTGCAAGAGAGTTGTGTCGCTCAGCTGGCATCAATGAG
Organism: Ethmia dodecea; assembly: GCA_963855545.1. Taxonomy (NCBI): domain Eukaryota; kingdom Metazoa; phylum Arthropoda; class Insecta; order Lepidoptera; family Depressariidae; genus Ethmia; species Ethmia dodecea. The sequence continues at coordinate 2,692,090 of OY979444.1, forward strand.
TCATCAATACCGCGTGACGCTCTCGTGTTTAGTATTGCGGGAGTTGACGGGCCAGATACCGAGCGCACCTATAGATAGAAAACAGTTATGCATACCTACCGATATACAATTAGCCGATCCTTCGTTTGACCAGCCACTTCCTATCGACGTTCTTATCGGCGCTGATTTATTCTGGGATATTTTGTGGCCTAATCAACTTTCGTTAGGTCCAGCTTTGCCTAAGTTGCACAATTCCCAATTTGGTTGGATCATTGCGGGTTCATTTACTCCTAAAATACAAAATGTTATGGTTAAATCCGTATCACTTCATTGTCATATTATCTCAAATTCTTCATTCAGAGAAGGTGAAAAAGAAAAATTCTTACCCAAAATTTGCGAGCTTGACGAAGTCCCTAAAAGGCCAATTCTCAGTCAAAATTATCAAAATATACTTTGCAAACCAATTTTTTTACGTGACACTTTATGTCTAGACTCAGGAAACTTTCCGACCAAGCCCACTGAAAATACACAAGTCACGAAACGCTTCATAATGTCACAATCATTTAAAATATTTGATCCCCTTGGATTGTTAAGCCCTTGTGTAATTATTCCAAAAATGATATTTCAGACTATATGCGCTGAAGAACTGGGCTGGGATCAACCATTACCCGATTCGATAAAAAATGAGTGGCAAAACTTTTATAATAACATCAGCTGGTTATCTGAGTTGAGTATTCCACGGCGAGTAACTTGCGACAAACCGGTTTCCGTAGAATTGCATTCCTTTAGCGACGCGTCCGAGCGCGCATACGGTGCGGCGATATATCTCCGTTCGGTAAACAATAGTGGTGACGTCACCGTCAGATTATTATGCGCTAAATCAAAGGTTGCAAAGCGCAAGCCATTGATAACTATTCCACGTTTAGAGTTATGTGGTGCGTTATTAGCTGCACATTTGTGTAAGGCTGTAGTTAATTCTATTAGGTGCACACTTACGTCAATAACACACTGGTGCGATTCTAGTATTGTTCTTGGGTGGCTAAAGGCCGATCCCACAAAATTAAAGACGTTTGTTGCGAACCGTGTAGGAGAAATAAATGAATTGACTAAGTCATCTGAGTGGCGCTACGTGCCTACCGATTATAATCCGGCTGACTATATATCTCGCGGAGTTAACCCTTCTCAGCTGGGTGATCTTGACCTGTGGTGGTCAGGTCCAAGTTTTCTTTCTTTGTGTAATTCGAAATGGCCAAAGCTTGCCCTTTCTGATGACTTATCTAAACTACCTGAAATTAAGAACTTACAAACTAATATAAAATTAAAAGAAACTAAACCTAAAAGCACTTCTAAATCTAATAAAACTAATATACCTAAAAATATAAATGTACAAGTACTTACCTCAGCGCTGCAGCTGGAGCCTGTAATAAATTTTAATGATTATTCGAATTTAAATAGGTTACAGAGAACAATTGCATATGTAAAACGATTTGTTTATAATTTAAAAAATAAAGCTCAAAGGCTTACGGGCACTCTCTCACCTGACGAGTTAAATGATTCGTTCACTTACCTGTGTTCTATGGCCCAACAGCAATCGTTTCCTGTCGAATATGATATACTTTCCAAGCAGCAGTCGCTTAAGTCAAAGTCACCTATATTATCTTTATCTCCATTTTTTGACGGCAATGTAATTAGGGTCGGAGGTCGCATTGAATCTTCAGGATATAAATATGAGAAAAAGCACCCTGTATTGTTACATGCGGCACATCACTTGACAAAACTAATTCTCAAGGGAACATGTTCGTCAGTTACATGCCGGTCCACAGTTATTATTAGCTGTTGTAAGAGAATATGTGTGCGATGTACCCGCATATCGGGCAAAACCATATTTCCAAAAATGGGAAACCTTCCCGCGAATAGGGTTACTCCTGATTTGCCGTTTTCGTCTGTTGGTTTAGACTTTGCTGGACCGTTCTATATTTTGAATAGAAAGGGCAGAGGTGCTAAAGTAACAAAATGCTATCTATGCTTGTTTGTTTGCTTGAGATATAAATGTCTCCACTTAGAGGCCGTCTCTGATTTGTCTAAAGACGCCTTTATTATGACGTTGCGACGTTTTGTAGCTCGCAGAGGACGGCCAGCGGAAATATTTTGCGATAATGGTCGTAATTTTGTAGCGGCAGCTAAAGAGTTAGCTAATTTTCTTAATATAAATAATACAACTTTTTCTGAGTTTGCAGCTCAAGAGGGCATAAAATTCAGTTTTATTCCAACTTACGCACCTCACTTCGGCGGCATATGGGAGGCCGGAGTAAAATCCGCTAAATTTCACTTAAAGCGTGTTATGGGTAACTCACACGTGACTTTTGAGGAGATAGTACTTTGTTTGCACAAGTAGAAGCCGTATTAAATAGTCGGCCCTTGTGTCCCCTTTCCAGTTCCCCAGATGACTTCCTATTCCTTTCCCCAGGACACTTTCTCGTGGGACGGCCACTGACGGCTCTGCCGGCCCCGGCTCTCGAGGACCGCGCCGAAAGCTCGCTCACATGCTACGCCCGCCTTGAGAAGATGCAGCAGCACTTCTGGACTCGATGGCAGAAGGAGTACATCGCAGAGTTGCAGCAGAGAAAGAAGTGGAAGTCGGCTGCCAATAGAAAACTTGAGATTGGCGATTTAGTTATGCTCCAAGAGGACTTCGTTCCACCCCTGTGCTGGAGACTCGGTCGCATCCGCAGACTTATTCCGGGCGCCGACGGTACCGCCAGGGTGGCTGATATCGACACCACGAGGGGCTGCGTGCGACGGCCTGTGGTTCGCCTGTGTCCTCTTCTGTCTCCTTCGTCTGAAGACTTGTCCTGAAAGGGGGACCTTTCAGCGGGGGGGAATATGTTACCGCCTTAGCGATCTTCAATAAGTTCAATTAAGTTTGTTTAGAATCATTTAATAAATTAAAACCAAAATTGTAATATTATAAAATTAAATAGAATGTAATAAATTAAAGATAAATAGATATTAAGCATGTATAAATTAAATAAGTAAATTGCGCCTTACGACTGTTTTAGAGCAAATAAAAGTTGCTATTATATTCAATTAGGCAAAACATTTCTATATAAGCGAGAGGCAATGAGCTCCCGCTCTCATTCCTTTACTAATTTTCTAAGGTCAACATTGTAATACATAATTAAAATTTGAAACTATAATTAATTCTTTGATTTGTTGGACTCTATATGTTTCCTGCCAGAGTTACGAAACCAATCAGGAACAAATACCATTTAATAAATCGATTGATACTATTTCACACATTTGGGAAAAAGCCATGAGTGTATATACATATAGATATAGATCACAAGAATTCATGAAACTAATGTTTTATTTAATGTTTAGTGAAACAGAAAAATCAATATCAATGTCTATTTAGGTTATTACGGACATATCATTATCTAGTACCTGTAGTAATTCTGAAATGAATTTTTAATAAAGTCATTAAAACTAATGTTCTAAATAAATTAAAAAGATTGGACACTTATCTACAAATAATGAACCAAGTGAAGTTCAGGCATAATTATAAAAAACCTTATTTCGAATTAATATAGGAATTTAAATTTCGAATTGTACCGTTTAAGTAAAAAAATTACCCTCCCTCTGGGGTACTCAGTCAAGAGATGTGTCTTTTAACAGTCCCTTATAATTATAATCAAGAAAAAGGAAGAAAACTCGGTATAATATTTTAAAATGATATCCGCAACAAAGAAATATTTCAATAAAAAAGATTTCAAAATAGTTTGTGGTGCTAACCTATTTTATTGTTACAATTTGGTCATAAATTTTAATAAAAAGAAAATGGATCGTATAAATAAAATCAATATGATGTTATTTCTACTTGAATATGATTTGAGTGCGTAATTTCTGTCTAATGGTTTTTTAATGCGTGTCTTTACTCCTCTTCACATTGTTATATAGTAAGCACCAAAGTGGTAAAAAAGAAATCATTATAAAATCATTCTGTCTGTGTGTATTTTCATCTAATAATTAGCCTGAAATTGGGTGTCAAAATTATAAAGTGTGGTTACTAGGTATTCTATTTTTGAGAGATTGACGGGCCTGTTGGCTCATCTGCTACCCTATGACCCTATCTTCTGCGTCGCGGGTTCGATTCCCGCTCGGGGCCAACATTTGGGTGCATGAACAATGAACATGCCTGTTGGCTTCGCGTCTGGGTATTTCATAATTATTTAAGTGTCTCTGCCTACCCCTTCGGGAAAAAGGCGTGAGCATATGTATGTTAAGTGTTTTTATCAGTTGTTTAGTATACATAGTACAGACTGCCTTAATTGTTTAGTAAAGGTTAATCCTTTAAAGTACTGTTTGTATTGTATTTCTATGCCAAATTTCATTGAAATCCGTGTAACCACATTTTATGCAAATAAATTATTATTATTAAGTAGATATTATTACCGTTTTTCCGTGATTGCGTACCAAAAATTAAAAAATTTAAACATACACACTTCCACATTTTTATTATTAAAAGTAGCACATTTTGTGATCAAAACTGTGTTGTGCAACCTTTTCAAGATACTAAATTGTCGGCAATTCAGTGAAGGCTAACACTATTAAGTAAATGTATGACAGTAAAATGAGCCAAATAGACACTAGTTATACTGAAATTGCTTGTGCCTGTGTCAGTGAGATAACATTCACCTCACATACCTTAGAGAACTTACGAGAAACTTAAACAACGAAAGTTTGGGAGCTTACGAGCACGGAAAATATTGTTCGAGCCAAAGTTTAATTTTCGAGCACTACAGGGATATTGTTGAAATAAGTAGTTTCATAAGTTTTATTTGCAAATATTCATACGTTTACTCCTACGTTTGTTGTTACATATAAATATATAGAATACAAAAGTAAAAGTTACGTTAGTTAAGAGTTGAATGGACTCAATAGGTATTTAAAATCTAGTAAATGTAGTACTACTTTAATTAAATAAAAGTTATTAAATAAAAATAACAATTATGGGCTTTAATTTAACAAACTTAACATACTTAATAAAAAAAGCAGTGATAGCCCGGACGGTTAAAGAACCGGCCGAAAATCAGTGAGGCTCGGGTTCGAATCCTGGCATGTACCAATGAGTTTTTCAAAACTTACGTACATATTTATCACTAGCTCGACGGTGAAGGAAAACATCGTGAGGAAACCCGCAGGTCTCAGAATTAATTCTGAGACATGTGTAAACAGACCTGGTCCGGCGATGGGTTCACCACCTATCACGTTTAGGGGTCCAATGTATCTCGTGAAATGTGGGTATATCCAGTAATGGAATACCTCTGCCTACCCCCTCGGGGACAAAAAAGGCGTGAGATTATATATTATATATATATATATATATATATATATATATATATATATATATATATATATATATATATATATATATATATATTAATAAAAAAAAAGACCAGAAACGAAGCCAACATTATGTGTTTCTCTTTTTGGAGATCCATGATCACTACATAGTATAAAAAAAATTAGCTTTCTCTGTCCCTATATCCCTTTAATCTTTAAAACTACGCAACGGACTTTGATGTGTTTTTTTAATAGATAGAGTGATTCAAGGGGAAGGTTTTAGTATTAGCATTGCACCCGTGCGAAGCCAGGGCGGGTCGCTAGAAAATAAATAAATTAATAACAAGGTCAAACAACTAAGATAATAGAAAAATACCGATAAGATCGAGTAAACAATCGGAGTACAAGATTTTTCCTTAGAACAATTTTCTAATAAAAATAAACTTCAGTGAATATTGAAAAACAATTATGAGCAAGAAAAATAAGCTTGGATCTGATTGGCAATTAGTGAAGATGAAAATAATTGTTCGCTGTAAACAAACAAGTTTTGAACCAGCGATGCGTAGGTTTTCGAGAATCGCAATGAGAAAGTATATTGGAAGCGTTACTCGTCTACAAGGAATTGGAAATTCTTTTGTTTGTATTTTTTATGATAATGTATCATAATAATATACTATCATTATCATATATTACATTTACTTATCACAAACTCGCAAGATACGATACCCGCAGATCCCAGAATTGTTTCTGAGGCATGCATGTGTAAAAGCACCGTAGTACCTACCTGTCACGTTCACCCTAAAATTCAATATAAGTTGAAAAGTGGATTGATTCAAACATCCAAACTCTGGAGTGATAGGTAGAATTAAAGTTGTTTTTGAAAAAGTGCAATAAAACAGTGAGTCCTGGAATTGTATTTCTAAATAATAATAATAATAATAAATTGTGGGACACAATTCACACACGGTTATTTAGTCCCAAACTAGGCAGAGCCTGTGCTATGGGTACTAAACCACTGATAAACATACTTAAATAAATATTAAACGACCAGACACGAAGCCAACAGACATGTTCATGCACACAAATGTTGGCCCCGAGCGGGGATCGAACCCGCGACCTCCGACTCAGAAGGCAGGGTCACTACCGACTGAGCCAACAGGCCCGTCAATATGGATATAATATGGATACAGAATCTCCACGCACAATTTGAAGGATACAACTTTATGTGACTCATATATAGCAACTATTTCTGTGCTAAGGTGGGAATCCGTACTTTTTTCCATTCTATATTACAAAGAAAAATGTATGAAAAACAAATCACCCCATTCAAATCAGAGTGAAATACTATTTGACAGTAACAAATACAAAACATTTGAGAGGGAATGCGGCCAGTCTTCTGGGCACTGTCCCACATGGTTCCTCTTTGGAGGACATTTTTTATCTGTAATTATTGTAAATTAATGTATATTTTCTTTGTAAATAAATGTTTTTCCCCGTAAAACATTTGACTATTGACGACATAGTCGTAAAATATTGCAAAAACTCATTTCAATAGGTATCGAAAAAAAACATTTATCAACCGCTCCAAGTTGAACTTTATGCAGTTACGCAACGGCCCGGAAAACATTGGAATCCATCCAATAACTTGATGTAATGAAAACAACTTTGCAGTACCTAAGACGTTTGCAATTTTCGAACGAAATCTTTCTACGATCCACCGTAGAATTAAAAACAAATGGAACAGTTCTATTGACATATTTTACCTATACAACATGTAACAGAATAAGCGCAATTCCTGAAATTAGTTTGTTCAGTATCGACTACTTATTCGATTTCATTTTTCAACTATAATTTAATATGTGTTACATTTTTCCCAAAAATGAATTAGCGTAGCTGGATTTCGTGCTTTCTATGGAAATCGTGCTATTATTAATCGATATTTAACAAAAATTAGTTAGACACAACTAAAGTTCGATAGCATCATATTTTTTTTATATTAATATACTAATTGGGGTGTATGAGGAATTGCGCTTTTTCTGTTACGCGTTGTATTTGAGCTGCGTTCGTAGTTATTCTCTAAATTTCTCTTGTATCATAAAAATAAACAAAAGAGATTTTTAAAAAGACGTAACCATAGTACCATAGTACCTACCTAACGTATAAATACGTATCTACTTAAAGAAATTGCAAAAAACATATACGTAAACGTATTACTAGTTTTGAAATATCTATATCTATTTATTATAATATATAAAGCTGGACTACCACTCACTGACTCACTGACTGATTGACATAATTGTTCTCCCAGAAGGAGTCGTTTTGGAGTCAAGTCATATATGAAAAAAGTGTTCAAGATGGCGGGGTGACCCCGGGAAAATTCCGACTTTTCAAAAAAACAAAATGGCGGCCAGGCTTGCCTATCGTATCTCTTTTGTTTTCCGGCCGATCCGGTTGAAATTTTTGGAATCTGTAGAAATGTTTAAATGATTTACGAAAATAGTTAAAAAAGTTGAAAAAACAAAATGGCGGCCGCGTAGTAGTGTTTCAAAGTTGGAGTGGTTTTAGACCCCACTTGACCCGAATTGATCTCCCAGATGCCAATATGCTAAAGGGATGTGTTTGGTGTCATCGCACAGGGCATATCCTGTAGTTTACCAGAAAATCCCGAAAATTTGAAAAACCAAGATGGCCGACCGGTGATTTGCTCCCAAAGAAAAGTATTAATTTTACCACATTTTGATTGTCGATTTTCGGCAAGATGGCAACACTTGAGCGAGTTGGTCTGTATAGCGGGGTTGGAGGTCTTGCTACGTAGTGTGGCTGTGTTGAAGAATTTTCCCGGAATTTTTCGTATTTTTTTACTTTTAACGCAAAATGTCAAAAGTCTAAATTTTACCATTTTGCAAAAACAAGTGACAGTCAGTGAAACATTTTATTCCTCCGTATGACCTTTTGTAGGTTTTTTGAATTTCACCTGGCAACACTGAAAGTTATGGCCGATTGAATTTTTAGGGTAGACCTCAAAAGACCCGAATTGATCTCCCAGATGCCGATATGCTGCAGGGATGTGTTTAGTGTCAACGCATAGGGTGTGTCCTGTAGTTTACTAGAAAATCCCGAAAAATAGAAAAAACAAGATGGCCGCCCCGTTGTTTTGGTTTTACTGAAAAAATTCAATTTTCTTAATCTTAATCGGCATTTTTTAGCCAGTTGGCAACACTTTGGAAAGTTGGCTTGTATGGAGCGATTGTGGGTCTCAGTAAACAGTGTTGCCATGAAAAGTAATATTTAACAAAATTTTATTAGTTTTCGACTTATACTAAAAAAATACAATATTCACATAGAAAATTATCGAAAATGGCTAAATTAACATGGCCGCCCCAAAATTAGACTTTATTTTTCTGTCAAAATACGACCTTACAAATACACGCGTGGCCGCTTGCGGCCTCGCGCACCGCGCGACATCTAGGGAAAGTCATTTAGGGAAAAAGTATGCAAGATGGCGGGGTGACCCCAGAAAAATTCCGACTTTTCAAAAAAACAAAATGGCCGCCAGGCTTGTCTATCGTATCTCTTTTGTTTTCTGGCCGATTCGGTTCAAATTTTCGGCATCTGTAGGATCGCTTGTATGATTTACGAAAATAATTTTAAAATTTGAAAAAACAAAATGGCGGCCGCGTAATAGTGTTTCAAAGTTGAAGTTGTTTTAGACCCCACGTGACCCGAATTAGACGCATGGTTGCCGACGTTGTGCAGTTACAAGTGGCACGTCATCTTTTTAAGCACATCCCGTAGTTTACCAGAAAAATCCGAAAAACTAAAAATCAAAGATGGCCGCCCTGTGATTGGCTCCCAAAGAAAAAGATGAATTTTACCATATTTTGAATGTCGATTTTCGGCAAGATGGCGACACCTGAGCGAGTTTGCTTGTATGGCGGGGTTGGAGGTCTCATTACGTAGTATTGCCATGTTTAAGAATTTTCCCAAAATTTAGGGTATTTTTTTACTTTTAATGCAAAAAGTCAAAACTCAAAATTTTACCATTTTGCAAAAACGAGTAACAGTCAACGGTACATTTTATCTCTCCCTATGACCCTTTGTAATTTTTTCGAATTTCACCTGGCAACACTGAAAGTTATGGCCGATTGAATTTTTAGGGTAGACCTCAAAAGACTCGAATTGATCTCCCAGATGCCAATATGCTATAGAGACGTGATTGGTGTCATTGCATAGGGCATATCCTGTAGTTTACCAGAAAAATCCGAAAAACTGGAAAAACAAGATGGCCCCTCCGGTATTCTCTCTTTACTGAAAAAAATTGGTTTTTATAATTTTTATCGGTATTTTTAGGCAAGTTGGCAACACTTTGGCAAGTTGGGTTGTATGAAGCGATTGTGGGTCTCAGTAAACAGTATTGCCATGAAAAAAAATATTTTACAAATTTTTATTATTTTTCGACTTATACTAAAAGAAGACAAAATTCACATTCAGAAAATTATCAAAAATGGCTAAAACAAGATGGGCGCCCAAAATTACTTTATTTTTCTGTCAAAATACGACCCCACAGAGACACGCGTGGCCGCTTGCGGCCTCGCGCACCACGCGACATCTAGTCTATATATATAAAAGGAGAAGCTAAATTTAAAAAATCAAGGCCCAGCCCAAACCGCTGAACATAGAAACAAGAAATTTTGTGTGTAGGTTACGTTTATAGTGTAGATGCTTGCTAAGAAAGGATTTTACGAAATTCAACCCTTAAGGGGGTCAAAGAGGGGGTTGAAGTTTGTATGGGATAGTGTGATTTCTGCGTGTATCAACTTTAAACTTGGCACAAATACTCTTCAAAATACACTATGAAATATTAGTTCAAGGATTTTTTGAAAATCATCCTCCAAGGGGGTGAAAGTAGGGGATGAAGTTTGTATGGAAAACCTTCATTTTTGGGTGTATCAATTCGAAACTTTGTAAAAATACTCCTCAAAACAAACAACAAGACATGTATTTCCGGATTTTTCAAAAACCATCCCCTAAGGGGGTGAAACAGGGGAGTGGAGTTTGTATGGAGACGTGTTGTTTTTTACGTCTATCAACTTCAACCTTAACATAAATACTCTTAGAAATAAATTATGAGACACGTATTTTTGGATTTTTCAAAAATCATCCCCTAAACGGATGAAAGTAGGGGTTGAAGTTGATACGAAGAAGTTTATTTGTTGCGTCCATTAACTTGAAACTTGGTACAAATGCTTCTGAAAACAAACTATGAGATATTAGTTCTAGGATTTTTCAAAAATCTTCCTCCAAGGGGGTGAAAGTGGGGGTTGAAGTTTGTATGGAAAACCTTCATTTTTGGGTGTATCGATTCGAAACTTTGTAAAAATACTCCTCAAAAAAAATAACAAGATACGTATTTCTAGATTTTTCGAAAATCACCCCTTAAGGGGGTGAAACAGGGGGTTGGAGTTTGTATGGAGATGTGTTTGATTTTTACGTCTATCAACTTCAAACTTGGCACAAATACTCTTAAAAATAAATCATGAGACCCGTGTTTTAGGAATTTTCGAAAATCATCCCTAAGGGGGTGAAAGTAGCGTTTGGAGTTTGTATGGAGACGTGTTGTTTTTTACGTCTTATCAACTTGAAACTGGGCACAAATACTTTTAGAAATAAATGATTAGACACGTGTTTTTGGATTTTTTGAAAATCATCTCTTAAAGGGGTGAAAGAGGGGGAGAAAGTTTGTATGGGATAGTGTGATTTCTGCGTGTATCAACTTTAAACTTTTTACAAATATTCTTGAAAATAAACTTGATATATTAGTTCTAGGATTTATCGAAAACCATCCTCCAAGGGGTTTCATCTCCTTGGGGGTTGAAGTTTGCATGAATACCTTCATTTTTGGATGTATCAATTCGAAATTTAGTAAAAATACTCCTCAAAACAAACAACAAGACAAGTAGGTATATCTCGATTTTTCAAAACTCACGGGTGAAACGGGGTTGGAGATGTGGTTTTTTTACGTCTATCAACTTGAAACTTATCACAAATACTCTTAAAAATAAATGATGAGAAACGTATTTTTGTATTATTTTAAAATCATTCCCTAAAAGGGTGAAATTAGGGGTTGAAGTTGGTATAGAGAAGAGGGGTTTTTTGCGTCTATCAACTTGAAACTTGGCACAAATATTCTTTAAAAGTCTCCATACAAAGTCTATTTTTTTTTTGATAATTTACTATGGGTTGTTAGGAGAAATTTGTTTGTGCATCCCAAAATGTTGAAAATATAAATGTCCACCCGTGCGAAGCCGGGGCGGGCCGCTAGTACAACATATAATCCCAATTCCTGAAATTAGTTTGCATTTATTTCTTGTTCGTCCCAATAAGTTCGTCCCAAAGTTGGAATTCAGTATCAACTATTTAACTGATTTAAGATATTTTAAATATGTGTTAAATTTTTCACAATGAATTAGCAAAATGAATTAGCATAGGTAACTAAGTTTAGGGTTTCCTATGGAAACCGTACCATTATTGCTCTTTATTTAAGAAATTTGGTTGGACAAAACTAAATTACGAATGCGAATATTGGCGAAGTATTAAAGAAAAGCCAGATAAATATTACCCAAAACCGACGAGCATGCATGAGTCTGCCAGGTTCGTAGCAAGTGGCAGTGTATTGTCTCTGCATACCCCAATGGGAAATAGGCGTGCGATTATGTATGTAAGTCTTTTACCCTATGTCGCAAATTTCAAGGTACAAGCCTCTGGCATACCCCGTTCTATCCTGAGTTATATCTACGTGGTTTATGGAGACAATGGATGTTTACTGGCGCAGTCCTGGCAGACGGCCGAAGCGGCGACGCGAACAACTCATTTTACGGTCCGCGTCATCAACTAGATCGGGATCCCTATTCTGAATCTATCGGCTATGTAGTCTGCAGTTTCCTCTATCGGAATTGGTGTGAAAATATGTGGCAGATCCATTGAAAGCAAAACTAAGGTGACGCCGACTACGTGGTGATTTACAAGAGCTTTTTATTTCATCTTGCCACTTCTTGTACAGTGCGTGCGTCTATTGTAACAGATATAAAGACAGTCAAACATTATTGTTTAGGCTTCTATTGCCGTTATAAAGATCACTCATAATAAGTTTTCTTAAATCTATTTATTTTTTTATTTATCTCTACTGTATACAAACATACATCGGCCAGTAACAATTTTATTATTTTTCTCTGACGATCATAAAAACAATAGTGTTTGAGCACATTGACGTTGAATATTAATATTTATATACACAGAAAAATACTAGCCGTTTATTAAAGACTAGCAGTTCCACCCGCATAGTTCCCGTGGGAATACGGGAATAAAATATAGTCTATGTTACTCAGGGATCTTCTAGCTTTACAATGATCAAGGAATTTTTAAAATCGGTCCAGTCGTTTTTGACTTTATTCGTAACAAACACACAAAAATACAAATCTTTGCTCTTTATAATGTTAGTATAGATATGAAACAAATATCACGAGGTCAACTGCCTTCTAAAGATTTTCCACGAAATAAGAGTATTGTACAAGCGAGTAATAAACCTAAAACAAATAACATAAATCATTGCAGGAATGGGCCACTGGGCAATACTGACAAACGATTTCCTCCTCGATTACAATATTTCCTGAGCGAGGGGAAAATATTGGGAAACTGTGACTACGTTTATGACAGTGACATAATATACGTGAAGTGGTTTGGTAAGAAATGAAATTAATGAAAAATGAGTTATCGTCGATCACATAGCAGCTAGTAAACAAAGTCTAGATAATGTACATAGTGTTACTAGTGGATGAATGTGGATGAAACACGATAGATCTGGCAGATTCTTAGCTAGTGGCAGTCTATTGTCTCTCTGCCTACCCCAATGAGAAATAGGCATGAGATTATGTATGTATGTTACTACTAATGGTACTAGTTCCATGTCTACATATTATTTAAATAATTGTAGTACTATCTCATTTTGCTTTGTACTTTAGAATAGGAGGATAAGTCGTCCTGAAATTATATCTCCTCGCTCTTTCTTCTTTTCTTTTTTTCCTTCCACATTAATATTAAGTACTCTTCTAACAACATTTACATTTTCTATCTGCATTGTGCTTATGTCACGAAGAACCTTACTCAAAATTTTTCCATACCTGGTGGTACTTTCAGGTTTCATCTTATATTCCTAACGTCATCAGTTCAATATTATCTTTTCTGTGGCATGCAGTCTTTTTTATAAGTCCTCTTTAATATTATACAGTCTCCAAACTTTCTAGCATCTTATAACAACTACTCTAATGTAGCATCATCAAGTAAAGAAGAAAGTCACTATTCTATTTAAATAAAACTATAATTCTTGTTTGGGTCGGACAATATTTCGGTAAATATTATAACGTAAATAAAAATAAATTACATAAGTACATTATACAGTGTTGAAGTAACCTTCTTGGTGTACGTAAAGTTTTTTTATTCTTATTTTAAATTGTGTTGATGCTGTTCTTTGCCTCTGTCACTCAATAAAATATTGTGTCTCTGTTTGGGTATTCTTTATAGGTTATGGTATTTGAATGAATACTTACATACGTCGTCTATTTAGTCATGAGTAATCACAGATAGGTCTTGTTTCTCCACTTTCTTTGTGTAAGTTTGATTAGTCGACCAAATTGTATTGTATTGAGTCAGCTTTCGAATATTAGTCGCGTAATGTAGAATGACCTACATTGTGAAGTTTCGCCTTGTCATATATTTTGAAACCATTTTTTTAATCGCTTGATGGCATCTGGTAATTTTATATTTAGAACAATAACATCGTGTAACGTGACACGCGACACTAATTGGTATGAATGAATTGCCCTTCCAAACGTGTGTGTGTTGTCTTTATGTTGTTATGACATAAATTTTGTATCTGGAAAGTATTTGCTGTGAAGTGTAAAGGTACTACTCATTATGTGTATCCTTCAAATAAAAATAAAACTAAATAAAATCCGAAAAATTTCCGAGGGCGTAAGCAGAAGTATTCCATTTCAGGAAATACACACATTTCACCAGTATAATCTTTGGACCCTTAACTGTTACACATGCCTCAGAATAATTCTGAGACCTGCGGGTTTCCGTAGTCCGGGTTTCCGTTTCGCGTAGTTCGCGATTCCTTAGGAATACGGTAATAAAATATATAGCCAATGTATTACTCTGATGTATAAGCTATATAACTGTAAAGTTTCATCAAAACCGTTTAGTAGTTTTTGCGTGAAAGAGCAACAAACATCCTTACCTTCATACTCAGAAACTTTCGCGTTTATAATATTGGAAGGATAGGATAAGAAATATTAAAGAAGATAACACCTGCTCCTATATCCCTTTATTTCATCTTTTTCAACTCTGTCATTGCACAAAACCATTTGCAGTCTTTTAATTACAGTTTTTACAACGTTAATAAGTTGCCTGTGCTTCACAATGATGCCACAATGAGGTGTGTAGCCTCTAGCGTCTCAGGCACAATAGCACAATGGTTGAATGGAGCCGCATGAAGTTGCGATGTACTAATTAATGCGATTATTCACTTTTAGTAATAAAGTCAGACGGGAAAAGGATTTGTCGCACTGAATGGAAAACTCTTACTATTCGAAAGCGTTCAGAATGCTTTGTGGGTAGTTTGAGTGTTGACTCGATTGTTTTATGAAATTCAGAGACATTTTGTTTGGATCCTTCGAACCAGATAGGACAAGAAAGGCTAATCGATTAATAATGATTAAATAAATAAAGTTTTCATTTTATGATTGCTTGTTAGCAGATATTTAGGAAGAGTGTTGCAGATACTAAGCATTTTTACATAAAATAACTTTAACTTTTTTAAGCCCATAATAAATGATTTTCATAAGAAATACTGAGAAGTGACAAAACCGCCTATTTATTATTTCATTTTACCTATAGCAGATATTTTAGTGTACAATAAATACTGATTGTATTGTAATTCAGTCATTCATCAATGCTCCTTTACAGTAATACATTGTAAAGGTTTTATGCAGTCAGTAATATAATGACTTCACATGGCTACGAATACGATATCTGTTTTATTTTTTTATTAGTTACGGACTTACTCTTGACCCCAGACTTAGCCGAAGGCAACGACGATGGAACGAGCTGGCCCAGAAGATGCCTGTTCACTCAAGCTT
Organism: Ethmia dodecea; assembly: GCA_963855545.1. Lineage (NCBI taxonomy): Eukaryota > Metazoa > Arthropoda > Insecta > Lepidoptera > Depressariidae > Ethmia > Ethmia dodecea. The sequence continues at coordinate 2,707,608 of OY979444.1, forward strand.
TAAATGCGTGAAGAAATCGGAATGAAAGACCGATGCGTAATTGTAGCTCATCACATCATAAAGACACTGCAACACAAAACACATTTTCAAATTTTCAAGAATAGGAAAAGAAAGGATAAGTTACAATACCGAACGGCAGTAGTAAAATAGCAATTGAGAAATATCTTCTATGTGTAGAGGTAGCGAGCTGTAACTAGTTCGTTTTGGATGATAGCCCAGTCGGGAGTTCGATTCCGAGCTTGTGGCAATCACTTTTAACATTTATTTGATCATCTTTAAAACTTCATATTTTTAGCGGTAACTAGTGTAATATTCCGCAAAAAAATATAGATTTTATATTATATAAAAAATCGACTTTAACGAACTAACGCACTAATAAAAAATACATTTGCCTACTTATTAGTGAAATTGTTAAATGATGACTCTACTATTATTAGCATATACTCTGCATCAATATCCCGACTGTTACTAAATATATTACACTGATTGCGAGTGTTTTGCTGTTGTCCGTTGAGAAGTTCCGCTCTCCATCTAAAATTTTTCATCAGATTTTCACAAAACCTATATGGGACCACATTCGTTCCACAAAACGATAGACATTAAAAAAATACCATCAGAGGCTTTATAAAAACTTGCCGTAACATGAGTGTATGTGTCAGCTTAGGGTAGGTATTTCAAGCAAAATCCAGCAAAATATGACAGAAGTTAAAACAAAAATGATAAAAATAATATCCAACAATACAACACAAGAAGTCTGTCATAAAACAAAAAGAAAGCGAGGCGAAAAATATCGTCACAGTCTCGAGTGGAGGTAGTGAGCTGTGACTAATTTTCTTTTGGATGAGATAATGTACTTTTAAGTCGACGCCGTCTCGACTTGGGCTCGCTCAATTAGAGATGACGTCATCATAATTAATCGCTTCTGAAATTATTAAGTTTTTGCAGCTATAGTAATCTGTATGTACAAAAGAGGAATAACATTCACTGACTCATAAAGATACCTACGAAACTGTAACACCTATTTACCTCAAACCTGGTAGGTAACTAACTTAGATGGATAGGATCATTGCGAAATCTCGGAAACCACTAGTTACAAAGTTGATAATATTTAGAATTCAGGTAGCTTACAACATGTAAGTATCGTACAAAACTGCATTATGACGTAATGTGTGTATTCATAAAAGCAGAAAGAAAATTGGTAAGGAAGAGAGATTTATCATTTGCTTGAGACAAACGTTAAAAAAATACAATTTGCCTTACCTTTTGACCGAACTGAGTGAATAATTAAGAACGCCTTTTGCTATTGCTTTAGCAATCAATATTAAACGACTTTCATAACTTTTTCGATTTGGCTTTTTATCGTCTATGTTCTCCCGTCTACCTCACCTGGATTCGCTCTAAGTGCTCACTTCAAGGCAGTTTAAACAGCGCCATTTAACTGCATTAGTCACAAGGACCACTTACGCCTTAATCAATTCCTTGTGTACGCAAATCCCTCAATATTACATGAGAATGTTAATTAGGTCGGAAGCAAACAGCGGGACAAACAAACGACGATTTAATTAATACACCACTGTCTCGTAGTCGGATCTTGTCAATAGAACTGCCGAAGTGCTTCGGGCACTTATTGAATATGCGTCTCAAAGTCACTTGTATAGTTTGTGAATTGCACAGGAAACTTGGCAATAAGCCGGCGGATTGATTAAATTTTGTATGATAATCAAATCGACAAAGCCGATGGGGAGGAGGACTTAGATTTCGCTATAGTAATAGCAATTAGTTAGTGATTCGATAAATTGAAGTGTTCGAAAATGAAATTTAAAACGAGATCGAGCGTTTGGCAGCACCAAACTATATCACTACATAGTATAAAACAAAGTCGCTTTTTCTGTCCCTATATCCTTATGTCCCTATATCCCTATGTCCCTTTGTATGCTTATATCTTTAAAACTACGCAACGGATTTTGAAGCGGCCTTTTTTAATAGATAGAGTGATTCAAGAGGAAGGTTTTAGTGTTAGCATTGCACCCGTGCGAAGCCGGGGCGGGTCGCTAGTAATATATAAAGTCAAGACCACGTGGAGCTTGACACACGGGGCTCTGTTATGTTCTTATTACAGTTGTGTTAGAGTTCAGACTCGCACTACAAGTGTAAAGCTTCAATAAGTGCTCTCGACTGTACATGACTAATCTCTGCCAAGAATTTAAATCTTTCCCACAAATATTTACAAAACAGTTGCTTTCAACACAACTAGAGAAAACAACCAACCAACCAACCAAAGAAAAAGAGCTACATATAAAATGAAAGGTCATTTCAATAACGATAAATCGAAATAACGAAGCAGACTGACTGATAAACATTTTGATCACATTCCGTAGTATCAATATAATGAATTTCTTTATAAATAAGTACTTATTTCTTACCCAATTTCAAGCTCCAGTCTTTTACTGATTACAAATCAGTAAAAAAACAAAAAAAATAGTTACAGTACATATACTTACATACATATTATGTTTATTAAATACTTTTTGAACAACTCACGTTTGAACAAACATAGCAAATAGCGCAGTTCCTATTTACAATTGTTTTCTTCAGTTTTCAGGAGATTAAACTCAAGATAGGTAATATTTTTCAGACGCTTGAACTAAAAACTTTGCCTTTGTCGACTTGGAAGGCATACAAGAGTGCGTTTTGTTTATCTTAGCGCAGCAGGAAACAAGCAACAGAAAGTTTTCTTTGTGTATATTTGTCTTTGGAAGTAGTTCGGTACGTAATAAGTTTCAATTTATTGTTTTATGAATGTGCGAAAATGTTTTCCGATAGGTTTTGTTGTGCTGTTTCGCTGTTGACTTAAAATGTTATAGATGTAGCAAACTGAATTGTACTCTATTATTGTTATTTATGTTATAAAGTCAGTTTGAAAGTTATGAGCAGTTTTAGTTGCATTGTTTTTTTTTATCGTATTTATTTAAAAACACGGCTTTCTATTATCTTGAACACGAGTAGAATAGAATAATAAATAAGTATGTATATTTGACCTAAGCCTATACCGTCTCGTGTTTGTAGTTATTGCTAGGTGACCCATGACACTAAGTAAAATTGACGTAACACCACAGAGAAGTAATAGTCATTGACAGATAGTTTTTAGGGTTCCGTGTAAATGCTAACGGGACCCTGTCACTGGCACCGCTGGCTGTCCATCCGTCTATTACAGATCTGTATCTTTTCAAAGGTAATGGGTAGACACTTGAAATTTACACCGTGTTCATTACTATGGCCTAACTCATAAAAAATAAAAAACTAAAAAAAGGTATTTGCATACAAGAAAAGTGTTTACTTTCTTCAAAAATATGTTGTGTTAAATATTATACGGTGGTACGGAGTTTTACGTGTGCAAGTCAGAATTTTGGTCCGAGGATAAATCCTTAAGGTACACCAATCCTATATAAATACTAACACATAATTCTAAAGCTTTTAAATGATAAAATTAATACATGTTACAAATTATTCCAAATTATAATTATTCAAGCTATATATTTTTCGTCACAGCCGTGAAATTCTCCAACGAGAGAGAAGATCGCCAAGTAACCATTTCGAAAGCTATCGTATTATCCGTTGAATTCTAACCAAATAGATACATTTTTCCTTATAAATCTTCGGGAGCGGTCAAATCTGGCACATTAATCAGGAGTAGTCTGGCGTATCGGCGATCCGGTGGCAATACCAAGTAGCCGGTGATTTATTGGCGCACTGCCGGAAAGGTAACGTCTGCCACCTGTCTACTAGATTTGGCAGCCGAGCTTGCTGTGGTGGTATTGATAGCGTTATCTACAGTTTCATTGCCTTTATCTTATTTAAATCGATGAGTTTGGTGTTTGTCACTACTTCCCTACTAATAATCAGCTCGTTTTGTCTACTAACATATATCTGCTGAAACTTGGAAGTCGAAATGGAACATATAGGACGAAAGTTTTGCTTAACATTCTTATTTATGTCATACACACTTCCATTGAAATTCAATGAAGAGTTTTGGAGCCTATTCAAGAATATTTTCAGACAGACTACAATTTAAAGAAATAAAATTTATCCATTTATATAAAATCATAAAAATACACCATATTGCAGATGCTAAATCCTGTCTGTTTGTACATTACCTTGTCAAGGTTAAGCCGGATGAACGATTAAAAAAAATTGGTAGGGTAGTTTACATCTTCAAAAAGGACATAATATAACACCTAAGTCCACAATGGAGTCATGGGCACTAGCAAATCGAATACTGCACTTTTATGTTTAAGTACTGATTAAAATTTTCTCGCACTGAATTAATTTTGGTGTAACAGATGGAGTTTTGTATTGTCCGTCTTTTTTCCATCGAAAATGCGGACGTCGAAAATTGCTCGGAAAATAATACGGAGTACGAATTCCCCCGAAATTGTTACACTAATCTCAAAGCTTAGCTACGAGCATAGTAAGTAGATTATCACAGAACTCTGTAGAAATAATTACTATTATTCCGTTTTCGAGGGACAAACAAATAATAATTACAAATGTTCACCAGATATTCGTATCAAATACGAGCGAAGCAAGTCTGACTTCTCTTTCACCGTGACGATAGCACTTTCAATAATGTCAATTGTAAAGTGTTCTTTCTTTTCGACAATAATTTGGTTTGGTTAGGGTTTTTTCTTGCTTAATTCAGTGATTTGTTTACTTATGTTTTTTATATCTTTTCCCAGATAATAATTGTTGCGACAATAAATTGTCTTGTGCTCGTTTGCCATTATTTTGTAAAGGACTAAATATAATAAATTTAGATACTTTTAAAAAATATATTATTCAACAAAAATTTTCTCAGCAAATTGAATGGTGTTTATGAATAAAGAGGTACAAAACGAGAAACCCAACACAATGACATAAAATAAATACGGTACGACAGTAAAATTTAAAATGTTGGAAAACGTAATTATAAATTAATTACATAGCTTAACAGTTTTTATTTTAAAATTTAATCTAAATTTATCTATCTTATCTAAATAAATAAAAGTAAGATGCTGTTTGTTGGTAAGCGAATTACTTAAGAACGGCTGAACGAATTCGTTTTTTTTTAAATCTTCTTATTAGTCCGAATAAGTTTTGTGGACAAAAGTATTTAAAAAATGGCCCGGCAACTTAGAAAATTTTGAAAATACATCTATCGCAGAACGGTGTGAGATGCATCTGTTTTTAATAAGTTTATTACCGGCCCGCCACTAACGAACGGTCGCAGTCAGGGACGCAAATTGACAATAAATAACAAATGACTGGGTGACGGCGCCCCTTTGTCTATACTGTTCGGCACGGCACGGGTATGAGGTGAATTTGTTATAATTATGCTGCGGGCAGGTATGCTATTGGGATTTTCAGGCGAAATTTTGGACGCATTTTTGAGGACAAATTGTTTAAATTGCAATCGATTGGCGAAAGTTTACCTCCATTCGAAAGATACATAAGTTAGTATAATAAATACTCTGACGCCTTATTCCCGAGGGGGTCAACAGAGGTATATTAACCACTTTTAACCTTTTCAGGTCCCAGAATTATTTCGGACACATGACTTGTGTAAAAGACCCGGTCCGGCGATGGGCTCACCACCTATAACATTTAGGGTCCAAAGAACATCTCGTGAAAAGTGGGTATATCCAGAAATGGAATACCACTGCCTGCCCCCTCGGGGATAAAAAGGCGTAAGATTTTTATTTTTTTCACATCATCATCATCGTGGGAACATAGTGCTCACATGCCTCAGAACGAACTAATTCTGGGGCCTACAAACTTGGGTAATCCACAAGACACACTAAAACATTTAAATACACCCAGGAACTACAAGTTGAACTATAAGTTGTATAAACAAATTCTTGTGAGAACTTTGATTTGATAGCGTGGTTTAGAACTTGTGACGTCACGTCCTTGCCATCTACCGCGCTTGTTTATTCTATGTAGGACCGATAGATGTCGCTACAGTCACCATTTTTAATTTAATTACGAAAGTTACTGCATACGTTATACATTCATGCCGTACCCCTATTATTGCCTAATAGACATATATAATAATGTAACGGAATAAGCGCAATTCCTGAAATTAGTTTGTTCAGTATCGAATGCTCTTTATTTAAGAAATTAGGTTAGACATAACCACTCTAAAGAGTAAAAAAAAACTACTTCAATCTTCAATTTATATGGTTTTCTCATGGATGCCGTTGTCAGAACTAGATACGAAATTAAAATGGGACCAATCTGGAAGCACCAGCTTTCAAATAAAAAAAGAATTATCCAAATCGGTTCACCCAGTCGAAAGTTCTGAGGTAACAAACATAACAAAAAATACAGACGGATTGATAACCTCCTCCTTTTTGAAGTCGGTTAAAAAGTAAAGTAACGCGTTGTATAATCAAAAGTATTGTATACTAGCAGCGCTCCGGGGTTTGACCTGCGTTGTTCCCATTCCCGTGGGAATACAGGGGTATAATATAGCCTATATGCTATTCTGATGTATAAGCTATATAACTATAAAGTGGGATCAAAATCCGTTCAGTAGTTTTTGCGTGAAGGTGGAACAAATATCCGTACACCTATACATCCTTTCATAAGTAGGACTATAGTTCAACAGGAACAAGAGCTAACGTGAAACGGAGACATACGAGTAATATGAAGACAGTTTGTAATTTTCAGTGTCACTGAAATGTATGAAATGGAACCTGCTGTAAAAGTTGACGGCAAAGTGAAAAGAGTATAGTTTAGAAATAGTTTCAAATTGCAAATTGGTCTCTGTTATGAAGTGCAAAATTGATATAAGTTTCGGAGTGTTGAACTTCCAATGTGTCGAGTTCGTATTTAGCAATATCTAAAAGGCAAATTTTATTTGAAACATATTCAAAATGATGCATGTGGTGCAAATATGAGACTAGAAAGTTAGAACTAGATACTGATTTACAAAGTACATTTTTATCATAATTATTAAGTCAATACTCGTTTGTTATGTGAACTTTGTTTAATGCAAAGAAATAGATTGCATTATAGAAGTAAGCCTCAAGGTCAAACTGAAGTTAGAAAGAGACAACTTTATGCGACTCATAGTGGCATCTCTTTCTAAATGTCCTCAAGCGGAGTTCCATGCTTGAGGATCGTTTTGTAATGCGGGCCTTAGTGGCTTCTTACAATTAGAATATGTAACTTCTTAAGTTAGGCGAAAATATTTGATTTTATGAACTATTTGTTGCCTGAACTGAAGTAAAAACTGAACAAGTGCGAGTCGGACTCGCCCACCGAGGGTTCGGTATGAGGGACTGTTGACCTGATTATATGGTTTTAATTTCTACGTTACACCTCCGCGAGTTCCCAAAATACAGGGTCTTGACAGACAGACGGACAAGAAACTGATCCTATAAGGGTTAATTTTTTTTTTAATTAAGGAACCCTAAAAACCAGTTTGTAATTTTCTAGAAGCCTGAAAATAAACTAAATATAAACTTAATTCATTTGAATTAAAATTCAAAACCACTAATAACCTTTGTAGTACCCGAAAGGCTAAAGTCAAACAATACTGGTCAAAAAGGCCGCAGACCGCCCAAAAATTGGGGAATAATGGTAAACAAATGAATTAATAAACGAACCCAATTGGATAATAAAATTCGTGGCTAACAGACCAATTATTAACGCAGTCAGTTACACTCAGACGTTATACGTGTCACCACACCAATTAAGAACTATTAAACGTATAGCTTGTTTGCCAGCTGTTGGTATTAGAGGAATAAAGCACCTATTAAGGACTTTCTCAACGCCCCAAGTTAATTGAGGTGCACACAGCTTCGGAATACTGGAAGTGAACACAAAAATGCTTCCTGTGTTTTGGAAATTAATAAAAATTTAAAACCACTTCTACGATTAGGACTAAAATAGTATATTACACACCTAGGGAAGTATAATAAGAAATGTCTCGGATCACATTGTAATTATCGACCAAGGCTAAGCCGAGGCCTACAAACATGTGATCTGAGGCTTTCTTTATTTACTTTCCGAGGTGTGTAATTTTTTTTTTATTGACGGATGCGGAAAGCGGCAACTTCTTCGGAAATTTGCCGCTTTCCGTTCGGAGATATGAAAAGACTATTATTTGCATATTCAACATCCATTATTACCGATTACTAAACCTTTAGTCTTTACGCTCATAGCGAGTGATTTGCTATGTCCGTTGAGGAATTTCGTACTCCACTTGAAGTTCTTTAGCAGATTTTTACAGAACTCAACTTGAGGTACCTATACCAGTTCAAACATAAAAATCAAAATCTGTTCAGCTTTGACGGAAATATAGATTAACATACCAACAAAAACATACGCAACGAATTGAGAACCTTATGCTATTCTTCAGATTTTTCGGTTACGGTTTGGTACGGTGTCTACTAGAAAAATAATAACTCATTTATTTCTGCCAATATAAATTCATACAATTGTTTGGTAGCAATATAAACAGTTGGAGTAATTTAATTGTTATTAACCAAGCCATCATCACCATCATTTAGATAATTACTTACCTCCTAAGTTATCACACTGCGCCCGTACGTAGCCTGGGCGGATCGCAAGTAGGTATATTGAATACTAGCGGTTCTGCGCGGTTTTACATGCGTAGTTCCCGTTCTCGTTTGAGTACGAGAATAAAATGTAATCGATGTTAATCAGGGATATTCTAGCTTTTCATTCGTGAAAGATTTTTTAAAATCGGTCCAGTAGCTTTTGAGTTTATTCGTAACAAACATACAAAAATACAAACCTTTCCTCTTCATAATATTAGTATAGATATTTAATTGTTAAACTGTTAAAACATACTCGTATCATCACCCTTTTTGCTGATGCAGTGACTCTATGGAATCTTTTGATTTAACCCGTACCTCTTCTTGTCTGAAAACGTCTGTGTCAGCGATATTTATTTTCTAAATACGACTACTGTATCTTTTAGCGCGGCATCTATCGACTGTCTTGTAGTGCTTTGCAGTCAGTCAGTGTATTTATTTATTTAAAGAATACGGGAATAAATTATTAGTCTTTGTTACTCAGGGATCTTCTAGCTTTCCATTGGTGAAAGAATGTTTAAAATCGGTCTATCAGTTTTTGAGTTTATTCGTGACAAACATACAAAAGTACAAATCTTTCCTCTTTATAATATAAGTATAAGTATATTATGAGTATAGTATAGAAGTACAGATTATAGTTAAGAAATATTAAAACCTATAGGCCGATTACAGGTTTTCACAGATAGAAAACAAAAATATCTACTGACACTGAAGACAGAAAGTTAACTCACGCACAACAAGAAAGAATATTTAGTACCTACATCTAATGCCATTACATCTGAAGTTCTCGGTGTTTCGTAGGGTAAAAACAATTGGTCTCGGTTTTCGTGGTGTGTTTGATTATACGTATAAGTAGCAGTTTCCGCACATCCACAACATTTTTATCGGAATCGGCCAGCTGTTGCTTGGATTGTCTTCCAAACTAAAATTGTCACGATTGAATTGAAAAAAAAAAACCGGCCAAGTGCGAGTCGGACTCGCGCACCGAGGGTTCCGTACAACCTTGCAAATTTATGGTTTTCGGAATTTTTCCTTTATCTATGCTATAAGACGTTGCTTCGTACCAAATTTCAAGATTCTGAGTTCACGGGAAGCACCCTGTAGGTTTTGATTCCCTTGCAAGTGTCGAAAATTTGCGGCATAAACGGCTGTATCTTTTGATTGCGTTGGCTTAGAAGTTTGATTTTTTCACAGCTTCAAGGGACAGTAGACCTGAGTAATTGATATAAATTTCAGCTTCATACCTCCACGCGTTCCTGAGAAAAAGGGTCTTGACAGACGGACGGACGGACGGACAGACGGACAACAAAGTGATCCTATAAGGGTTCCGTTTTTTCCTTTTGAGGTACGGAACCCTAAAAACCATCGTGCTATTCTTTCTACAATTATCACCCAACACACCAATAATTTACTCGAAGCATTGTTGTTTTGATAAGCTATGCTTAAAATTACGAGTATAAGTCATTCACACTAGCTCGACGATTCATATTTGTTATATAGAATTATAAAAAAAAATACTAGCAAGTTAATAACAAAACTTGTGCAGATAATGTTGACACAGATTTTTTTAAGAAGATTTTTTTAAAATAAATTAAATATAATACAGAGTTGTTACTTAATTCTGACCTCGCCAAACTTTTACGTTTGATGTCATCTACTTCCTACTCAGTAATAGCTCATTACTGTTTTTCGTACGACAAAATGTACTCGTATGTAGTACATTTGCTATTTTGGACGCTTGAAACTATGCAGATTCTTAGTGACAATTTTATTAGACATAACTCTGCCTGTACCCAAAATATTACAGCAAATAAATTCTTTCATATCTTTTATCTTTATATAATTCTATAGATTCTATGACCATCTTTCTGTAGGCTCGTGGTAAGAAATTCATTTTGCGCTCACGGATTAACAGCTTTTGAAGATTCAAAAGTTATACAACAGTAATATTTCTCGTCGACTTGGAAAGTTTCGTCTTTGTCATGTAAGAAAGTAAGAAGTACAGCAACGTTTGTCTTAAGAATGAACTGAGATTAGATTCTCCGCTTAAAATTTGATTGCGTGGTGAAGTTCTAAATATATGTAATAAACCAACAAACCCGAATGCGTGTAAAATATACTGAAAATATTCTAGAAACCGGCCAAGTGCGAGTTTAGATTCTGATATAAATAAATATTAACTAATAAGAAAAGACTCCAAAAAGCACGTCTTTTGTTCGGTGACCCCCTTGGGAACTACGCGGGTGAAACCGCGGGGCGCCTCTGGTTACTTTATAGAGTTGTACAAAATTTGTGATCAAATCCTTCACATTCAAAGCAAAATGTTTAATTAAAACTGAAATTGAGTCACAAAATATTGAACGTGATACTGAAACAATACAAAAAACTTTTATGAGAAAACTTCTATGAAACAAAATCGGCATAAATACAGGTAGCGAGAGCTAGCAAACAATTTATGCGATGCACAGAAGATTTCACGGCCCACTGTGTTTCCCTTTGAGAGTGGATGGTGCTAAAGAAATTATACGAAACGAGCAACAGGCAACTGAAACACGGAGTCTACCGTAAGCCTAACGCTATGGGCTTCTCTTTTCTCTTTTTTCACTTTAGTTCAAAAATAGATGTGCCTTTTTTTAATAAGCAACCGCTTCCAACTTTAGTAGCGTAATTTTTTATAAAAACTAGGTTTAGTTCTTGGTGATATAACCATCAATTCTGTCGATTATTATTTTCTTACGGGGTTAAAAAATTGCTAAAAACTTTAACAGTTTGTATAACATTTGGCGCTGACACACAACAGGTTCTACCTTGTTTGGGACTAAAGAGCCGTCGTCGGTATGAGATTGTGTCCCACAACTTTTTATATATATTTTTTAAATGATCATCTATATTATCAATTTGATTTGATTTATTTATACAGAGTAAATGTTAAAAGAGCTAGGCCTCAAACGTAATAGTAAAATTGTCATTAAAAATATTAAAAACCATTTTTGAGAATATGGTCGAATTTGCAACCTCAAACAAAACAACATGGTGGGGTTAGAAGACTTAGGTATACCTATTTATGCATGAGCGGGTAAACATTGGAAGCTTTGCTTTACTCGAGGAAATGACAAAAAGTTTGTTCTAACAAGCGCTCACCTTACCACCCCTGTCGGTGAATTTTTATTAGCAAGAAAGTGGCATCCACAAAGTAAAATGTGGAAAATGTTTGCTTGTTTAAAAGTATTATGTTAATTTCAACCCGGATCGCGCGGCTGGTATGCTTTGACTTGCAACCCCTAAACATACTTTTTGAAATTTCAGACATTTCGTTAATACACATCAGAGAGTAGTCGGCTGTCATGGTTGAGTTAAAATGGCTGAATAATTTTGATTGCAATTTTTTTACGACTAAGGGCTGTTTTTCAATCGTCACATAAAAGTTATCTGACTAATAAACCTCACCTGTCACTTTTCCTTTCTATTGTGTCGGACAGTGACAGCATCAATATATTCTCTAGATATGATTTATCTGACGATTGAAAAATTAGCGCTAAATAGATTTGGTTCTTGCATTCCTATTTCCTCGACTTATGATACTCATATAAGTACATAACATATTGAAAATGGAAATATATTTACCTACATAGTATAAAATGAAGTCAATTTCCGCCTATCACCCGCTAACTCCTAAACTACGCAACAGATTTTGATGTGTCGTTTTACGAAGGAAGGTTTTTATATAATCACTACATAGTATAAAACAAAGTCGCTTCCCGCTGCCTATCCCTATGCGTGCTTAGATCTTTAAAGTTACGCAAAGGATTTTGATGCTGTTTTTTAATAGATAGAGTGATTCAAGGGGAAGGTTTTAGTATCAGAATTGCACCCGTGTGAAGCCGGGGCGGGTCGCTAGTTATCCTATAAACCGAAGCGAAGCTAGCACTCGCTAGTTAATTATAATTCGAGCGTATTTAAGTGATGAATGCACATATTATTATCTTCTTGTAGATTTTGTGACAGGCTGACCGATCAAGGCACAGGAAACCACTTCGTTTAGAAGCATTGAGCTTTAGTACAATAGATATTCTAGCTTTAAATTGGTAAAACAATTTTTAAAATCGGTCGAGTAGTTTTTGAGTTTATTCATAAGAAACATACAAAAATATAAATCTTTCCTTTTTTATAATATTAGTATAGATTGATTCACAGACTCGCGGTAGTCCTTTCTATTAGCACATTCGATAAAAATTACTTTGATATTATTAAAACCAGATATTGATGTTTTCGACTGTAAGCGGCTTATCGGTATAGCTTAATAAACAAACCTGTGAGATGATGCAAAAATTAAATTTTGATTACTCTGTTTTTGAGCTATAATGTTACCTCGTGTTTCATAGGATGATCTTTTTTTATTATGTTTATCTATCTATCTATCTTCTATATATGTATATAGAAGAAGGAGATATATAAAAGAAGGAGCCGACTGACTGACGGATCGAGAAGCAAAGAATTCGTAACAAAGGTTCCTTAAATAAAGTGAGTACTAAGAAGAAAGTTTTGAAAGTTCTCTCTAGGTCGGAAAAAAACGGATTCAACGCAAGCACGCTAGTCAACTACTAGATCTCACATACAAGTAAATTATAAAAACATTTATATTTAAAACGACTTGAAGGAAGGAAGGATTATATACGGTCGATTTGAGAAACCAATTCGACCGTATACAGTTCGCGGGTAACTTCGTGGCTTATGAACAGATTTAAATGATAATTTTTTTGTTGGAAAGGTGATATCCCAGCGATGGTACGATGATTAGAAACTAGGATCTGATGATCGCATCCCAGAGAAATCGAGGAGAATCTTTGAAAATCATAGTGACGACTAGTGCTCTTTTACTTTTTTTAGTTGCCTGCTTTTTGTTTAAAATTATTAACTACTCATAAAAAGTTATAAAAAAAAACCTATTGAACATTATGTTTAATATCATCATTATACCGTTGATGATGTTACTAATACAATCTTCTAACAACAAAGACATCGTTTCAAAAATAGTTTAATGGAAATGGGAAGGTATTCTAGTGTAGAAGGTGCAAAGACTACTAAATTCTTTGAAAACTGCTGACTTTATTAGCATAACTTAGTAGCCACAATCTGGTTAAGTAAAGAATATATGGCGCAAAGGGAACAAACCTCAACGAATGGGGTATAAATCGACCCGCAATAAAGGTAAAAGCTAGATACAATGTGTTTGCATGGGTAAACAGCACTATTCCTGGTAACTTGTGGATAAAGTGGTGCCCTGATTGAATAGTATTTATAGGTGACCGTATTTCGTAGTACAGTTATCACCGCTCGTAATTATTAAGGCAACAATTTGTGCTGTAAAGTTGTTTGCGAATAGTACAGGTTAATGTCCTCATTCATTCATCGTAGCCCTGCCCCCCTAGCCAAGTGGCATTGTACAATCTGATCGAATGTTCTTTTAGATTGACATAATATGTATATGGGATTGACATTAGCGTTAGCGCTCGTTGTCAAATGCTTATGTCAATCCCATACATGTCAATCTAAAAGAACATTCGATTAGATTGTATGAAGATTATATGTAGAAGTTACGCCGAATTTAGTCCTGTCAGAGGCTGTATTTTAGTCGTAACGTTTTTACTTATTCACTAAACACTTTATGAAATGCCTTAGTTGGCAGGTCTAATTTTAGTTTGACAGGACTAAATATCTCTCATCTCTTTTCTTTTCTATTAGAAAGAAAATGAAAGGAGTAAACTAAAACAAGTTTAGGCGCTGTAAAGCAGAATCAACACCAGTTAACAAATAAAACATATTATATTTAAAGTTGGGCGAACTCAGTCAGTCCCAATAATTTCTTCAAAAACTGACGCACATTTATCAGTAGGAAACCAACATGTAACAGAAATGATTCTATGCTGTAGATATGTGTACGAGTACCTCGATCTGTAGCGATGGAAGATCCTGTCACTTTTGTTGGTCAAAAAATACGGCTGAAAATTGGGTAGTATTAGTATGTTTACCTAGATATTATACGGTAGGCGTCTCAGCACGTAGATATTATTGTATTGTCTATCAGAAAATTGGCATGAACCACTGGACTGAGTTCATTCATCTTTCAAACAGCGTCACACTGATGTTTTTTTTATTTTCCCAGAAATATGCTGTAATTCCAGGTATCGTATTCATTATTTCCATGTATTGTATTCTTTATAAAAAGAAACATAATTTAAATGGATATCGCAGTGAATTAACATGGAAATGATAAGAGGTGGTTCGAAGAAACATAAGGTCAACTTCAAAGAAATCGGGTCGTCGTACTATCTACAAAGTATTTTATAGAGCGTTCTAAATTTATAAACGTATTTTAAACAATTAATCATGAAAAACGAGTAAGTCATGGCAAATGGTTGGCATTGATAGAATGGTGTTTAAAATAAGATACAATTAAAAAGTACTGCTGTCAGTTTTTTGTTATTGTGAGTCTTGACAATATTGGTTTTAGACAGCACCTATCTAACTTATGTGGTCAGGCAGGGTAAGGCCAAAATAAACCTATGTAAAAAAATAAATACCTACTGAAATTTTAAATTTCACTAAATTATGCAGAAAGAATCCATATGTTATTGTTTTTCGCTATAGGTATCTGTTTTTTAGATTTCGAGGAGCATAATTTAGACTAACAATTAATATTTGTAAGTCGAAAAAATGAGATATTGATTTTTAATTGTTTGTGGAGCATTGAAACCGCAGTGTGCTTGACTGATTAAAAAGAATTGCATAATCAACCTTTTTATTTGGAAAACTCATGAAACTAATATTTGTTTCGTATTACTTTAGGAGTTGGAGAAAGTATGTATGAACAACTGTTTTTGCTATAGTACAGCTACTGAATAGGTTACCAGGTTAACATCTGTGATATAAATAAACATAACAAACACATATAATAGAATTTTATCACATGTCTTTGTTACAAAATGAGTAATGGAAAATACTGACCTAATAAAAGTTCTGTAAAATGCACAAAGACATTTTATGTATCACATTGTCAAGTTAATGAGTCACACAACTTTCACTTAAAAAGCATCTGTTTCGGGTGACCACCGCCAATTTAGTGCACGAAGAGAGTCTTAGTGAACGTTTAGTGAATATTTTTTACACACTGTATATGTACTTACTGATAAAAGTGTGCGGCTCGGGTTTCACGTGTCATTTATTAGCAGTTTTGTTTGTGTTTGCACTTGATAAAAAAAAGTATATAATAAAATCAATTCGCTGTCACACAATCAGAACTCAGTTGACTTCAAAATGCGTGCGTTAATAACTATTTTGAGTGTTCTTATTAGTGCGTTAGAAATAAATGCCATGGCCATAGAAGGACCGGCGTTGACTAGATATGACCCGTGTAATTTAGGGTTCATACATTTTGATAAAATAGCAGATAAAGTCTGGCAAGGTGGCGTTAATATTAATATGTATCCAGATATAAAGAGTATTGGGATTAACTTTGAGAACCAAGTCCAAGTATACGGGGTAAGTTTTGAAATATTTTCCGCTCTTCTTTTTCTCATTCAATTACTCAATGAAATGTTTGTTGTCTAGACATAAGAATTTAATGTTGGCGTTTTCAATTGCAATACCTACTCACGTGGTGAAGGAGAAGATGATTCGTTTGTAACGATTTTATTAATTGCATAAATAAATTTACCCCCAAACGTGGTGGTGAGTCCATTGCCGGACCTAGTTGCTGTTTATGTCTCAGAATAAATTCTGCTCTCTTGTGTGTTTGTTTGGATGTTTTCCTTCACCGTCGAGCTAGTGATTAATATGTACGTTCACGTCAATTTTTATTTTAAACCTAGTCTAAAACCTGCAATCAAACACGGGTGTTATGTATTAGAGGTTACTTCTAATAGAGCTATATCTGCTCACCTTCATAAGTTATTTCAAATAACATATTTTTGTAATGTATTTATGTGTCCGTGTCAGATGTCCCGGATAAAATTTTAGACCTAAGGAAGTCTCCGTTTCTTGTCTCTGTTCTTCCAAGTGTAGGCAAATAGGCACTACCTATTCCTATCACTGTTCCTAACAGCGTAACTGTTGACAAAATTACTATTTAAATATTTGTGAAAATAACTTACTACATTTTTACTGCGATCATTCCTAAAATGTTACCTCTAATAATCTCTTTAAGGAAGATATAAATTTCAAAAGGGAACTACGTAACATAAGGAACACAAAAATATGTATCCCTTTATATAGGTCAATGTCAAAGTAACAATAAATCAATACGGGCCATATTGTATTACAGAGGGTCTTCAGGAAGCTTAAATATAGATATTGGGACCTTAAGTCCCTAAAGGGCCATCCGAAATCCAGTCAATTTCTTCCATCTAGTTCAGCGATATGGGTGGATACGAGTAAACCTTTTCAATTTTGCATTACTTATTTCTCTGATCGTTTCTTTAAGCAAAGTTTGATCAACATCTACTTATTGAAATACACTGGAAAATGCCTTTTTCGCACTTTCGCTACATTAGTGACGTCATAAAAATTGTAAGAAGGGTACAAATGTGGAAGGCTAAATGAAGATGGAAATACCAATATTAATATTAATCTACTCTTTCAATTCAACAACATTTATTATATTACATTACAATTTTAAAAAATTCTCAAAACAACTGTGCCAGGCTTATATGAAGAAGAAGAAATTTGGTTAAACAAAACTAAAGCACTAATGCATCATATATTTTTTATATTAATACGATACTAATTAGCAATTGCGTTTTTCTCTGCCGCGTTGTTCGTAAAGTTATATATTACGTCAAACACTTTCAATATTTATTGTTTCAGGCTTCACACAATACCACCCTAAAAGTGGAAGCAAATTGGCACAACTTTATCTTCAAACCCCATGCTGGAGTTCCAGCTTATTACACTTTTCTTATAAAACTAGTTGATAATAGCACAGTGCCCTCAGTTTCAAAGTTTTCGGTCAACAACCTTACATTGTGCGATGATGATGTCAAGGTAAGTAATTCCACTAACAATGCCATAAAAAACATAACTTGTAAAAAAAAACAAGTCTCGCAACTCCGTTCTTTTACCGTAAAAAGTTTGGAGATCCATGTAATGTGCCAGGGTGTTACATGTCATTTTATAATTATAGTTGTGTCATGTAATTTGCAATAAATAAATGTAATACCTAGTCGGTTAATTTATTCAGTCCCTAGGACCTTCAGTCTTAAGTTATTACGTAATTAGCTAACTTAAAAACATCTTATAGTGAGCATATCAATATTAAATATATTTTATGTTTCAAGTTAGTTAGTTATAATTCTTAAACTACTGGTTCAATTTGTATAAAATTTTAAATATACTGTGTTTATACAATGCCTGCTTCGTTACTGAAAATTCAGGCTTCTAGTTTTATTTATTTAGTAGCGGATGCCCAGCGGCGTTGCACGCGAGGATTCCGTTTATTCCCGTTCCCGTGGGAATTTCCGAAAATCCCTTCATAGTGGTGCCTACGACATATTTAAGACACCTACATACCATATTTCAAATAGCGGGTGCCCAGCGGCGTTTTCCCGCTTGGATTTAGTTTATTCCCGTTCCCGTGGGAAATTCCCAAAATCCCTTCATAGTGGTTGCCTACGACATACTTAAGACACCTACATACCATATTTCAAATAGCGGGTGCCCAGCGGCGTTTTCCCGCTTGAATTTAGTTTATTCCCGTTCCCGTGGGAATTTCCAAAAATCACTTCATACCAATTACCTATGACATATCAGACACCTTCATACCATTTTTCAAGTTTCTAGGTGTTATCGTTTCGGAGTAGTACGTATTTCTCTTTTTAACCAGTTTTTTTATTTTCCCGTGGGAATGAGATATTTTCCTGGAATAAAAAGTACCCAAGATGTTGACCCGAGTACTCAGTTATCTCCATACCAAATTTCATCAAAATCCGTCCAGTAGTTTTTGAGTGATGCGTGCACAACCAGACAGACAGACAGACAGACAAAAATTCCAAAAATTGGTGTTTCGGTATCTATATCGATAACTATATACACTACCGTTAAAATTTTCAAAAAATATTTAATGTACAGACACGGCCCCGTTAGAGTTTTATTATATGTATAGATTTTATTTTATATTTATTTAGAAGACCAACAGCTAAACAATACAGGATACTTAAAATAAATACAAAACAGAAAGCCAATTATGTCTTCACAGGTAAGAAATAATATATAAATGATGTGCAATATACTACTACTTACAAATCATGTACTTTTGTCCTTGTAACGTTAACGTTTTTATGCCCAAAGAAGTTATAGGGGGTCGAAAATGGCCTGAATTGCTTCGAGAAAAGGATGGTACGGCCGTGCCGCTTTTTTGCTCGACTTGGCGGGGGCACTGCCATGCCCCCGGATTGATGATGCGATCAAATCAATGATTTAAAAAATAAATAAGGAGAACCTAACGATCAGAAACAATATAATTTTAAGTCGAACAACTGTTGCCAATTACAGTCTTGGCTTGAGTTGATTGACAAGTTTCATTGATTCCATGTTTCTTGTAGTGTTTAATGCCTTTCGAACTATTGAAGGTTTTAGAATTTACTAATCTTTGTTTTGCAGTCCTCCCAAACAGTGGAATCTTTGAACGTGACCGATAGCGATACTCACTACAAGCACATGTGTGGCAGAAGGTCACTAGAACATGCAGAGTTGACCTCAGTGCGGACTGAGGCCAAAGCTGGTGACTGGCCATGGCACGTCGCCGTCTATGTTAGAGATTTTATAAGTAACGAGACCATATACCAATGTGGGGGAAATATTATATCGAGGACTACTATCGTTACTGGTAAGTTTGCCTGATTACATAAAACAATATAAAGTCTGGTTTGGTAACATATGGATGAAAGAAGAGTAATGAAAGAGATTTATGGTGCGAATGTTAAAGGATGCAAGGAAAGAGGACGCCCCAGAACGTACACGGATCAAATAAGTGACGTCCTTCAAAAAGCTGGGGTCCGGAGTGCGAAGAATAAAATAGCGTGCAAGAAAAGCCTTAGGGATGTGAAGGAATCGAAAGAAGTATATTACAGATATTAAGCAAAGTGACGAACTATCGTCTCTGCCTACCCCTGTGGGACAATGGCGTGAGCTATATGTATGTATGTATTTATAATAAAGTCACGAAAATCAGAGGTTCGAAAATTCCTTTACGGGGTTTTGTGTACTTTTACAATAAAGCACAGGACGCAAGCCACTGTCGATCGGTCACTCTGGGAGACAATGTCAGAATGCTAAAGCAACTCTTTGCGTGGAGATGGGCTGATGTTTATATTTAGCCAATCTTCATGGACGAGTTAAGAGTGTCTTGTTATTATAATGACCTTTCTGAGTGTACTAATGTACCTACAGGAAATAAATGATTTTCGACTTTTGACTATGTTAGCTCAAATGTTGTTTGATAAATGCATACAAATATGTAATAATAATAAAAATAATATAATCTCACGCCTTTTATCCCCGAGGGGGTAGGCAGAGGTATTCCATTACTGGATATACCCACATTTCACGAGATATATTGGACCCCTAAACGTGATAGGTGGTGAGCCCATCGCCGGACCGGGTCTGTTTACACATGTCTCAGAATTAATTCTGAGACCTGCGGGTTTCCTCGCTATGTTTTCCTTCACCGTCGAGCTAGTGATAAATATGTACAAATATGTATTTTGCTATTTTACAGCCAGATCAATAGCTAATACCTATGGTTCTTGGATTACTTGAAGATATCGTCCATTATACGACTTTGTCGTAATTACATATCTTTGTTTTTGTTCATACAGCTGGACACTGTGTCTCCAAAGGGGACTTAGTAGCAAAACCATACATGGTAAGGATCGTAGCAGGAATTGAAAACCGTAGTGGCGTCTATCAAATTGGAAAACAAGAGTTCATAGTAAGTTTTTGCACAGAAAAATCTATTTGTGACACAATTTATTTAGATTCGATTGACACCTTGTATACTAGTATATATTTAAACACCTTTTTAGTTATAGCTTTTCTAAAATAATGTCACCTCGCAATAACAATTTAAAAACTTGCGATAAAGGTTTTATAGTTTTATGTATACTTCGAAATTTCTACTTGTAGTTCAACTTAACATCATGAATCAGGTATCGTCGTCAGTGAGTGAATGTGTGACCGCCTACAGGAATTTATATCACGAGCGCTTCCGTGTTTCGGAAGGCACTTTAAATTGTTGGTCCCGGTTTTCGTTGTGTATACCTACGCACAATGGAAGTCGTTAAGCTATATCGGATACCCTTGGGAGGCTTAAAAAATTCTGACTGTTAGGTGGCTACTAGCTTAACACCATCTCCCAATCCGCGGTGGCCTCGCCATTATAGCCCATACTTCTTCATGTGTGAAGAAAGACCCTTAGCTCAGCAGTGGGCTGTTACGGGTTGAAGATGTTGTTGTTGTTGTTAACATCATGATGTGTGTGTGTGCGTCTGTTGTAAAAAAATATTTTAGTATCTCTCTTTAAGGTTATTATAATAACAAAATAAAATTCATAATCTTAATCAATTGCATCTAACAATATCGGAACCAATTAATAACTTCAATCAACTTTCAGGCTGATGAAGTAATTAGACATCCAAACTATAAGGAATTTGAAGCTTCAGCAGATTTAGCTATCATCAAAATAAGTAAGCTGAGGTTCACTGAATACGTGCAGCCTATATGCATCTGGGGACCTGTCTATGACAAGACCAATCTCTTCGGTTACCAGGCAACGGTAAGTAGTTCAGATTCATTCTTTTCATTACTTTATTCAAAGCTAAGATTGTCAACATATGGGTACTGATTCTGCTTTACAGCGACAAAACTTATTTTAGTTTCCTCCTGTCATTTTCTTTCTCCTAGAAAAGAAAAGAGACGAGAGATATTTAGTCCTGTCAAATTAAAATTAGTACTGTCAACTAAGGCATTTTATGAAGTGTAGGTACAAATAGTACTAAAACAAAAAATAAAACCCAAGGCGCGTGTAGTTATATATATAGTAGTCAAAATGGCAACGATGCTTTCTATGAACGTACCGTATCTTCCTTTTCTGATTTTAAATGAAATAAATAAACCTTTCTACTGAATCACACTCTCTATTAAAAAACTGCATCAAAATCCGTTGCGTAAACACACAGTCTGGAAGCGACTTTTTTTATTCTGATTTTGAAAAGGAAATTATTATATTACTCAGGCATACCTTCATTGAATTAGCTGAAAAGGTGCAATGCCTCGTGATTATTGGATAAAAGAAAACCTTATGTCAGTATCAAACTATACTTTTATTTAACTTCCAATGTATGTTTGTTCGGCTGGAATTTTTCAACTCATTTTTGAAGCAGATATATTGATTTATTCCATATCCGTCCCATTCTTTCGTCTCACATTCCAAAAAATGCTTGTTTTGTCCCACATCGATGTTGGATTCTGTAATTGATCTTAAATTTGGCATACTTATTTAAGTTTGGTGACAATAGAATATTAAGGTACCACCGATCTGATCTGATGATGGAGAGAGAAAGTCGATATCGCAAATCCTCAATGGCTACTCGTAAACCCCTCGAGTTTGGACTCATTAGATTTTTATGACATGTGCCATATACGAAAGCTTCTTTTTTTAAATTTTGATGAACTGTAATTAATTATTTAATTTGTCTGTTATGTGTCTCACTTACGTCATGTTTTAAAATGGTTTCATATGTTTGACTTGAAGTAAATCAGCTGTAATTAGAGGCGTAACGTCTCTCGATATTTTACGGTTGTCAACCTCTCCAAAAGTTGTTACACCTAAGTGTTGTGTAACGGAAAGTGTGTAAACAATTTCACGGGTCGTAATAAACGAAATTTTTGTTTAATACTTAGTTATAGTTAGTATTTTTAGGACTTGAGTCTCGCTGTGTAGCACAATTTAGCTTTAGGGTTCTGTATCTTAAGGATAATATATTTTTGGAGTTGCTAGTTGATACCTATAGTAAAAGAACACTAATATTGATATTTCATCCTATTTTGATAATTTTAATTAATAACAAAAATAATCACTACATAGTTTATAACAAAGTCGCTTTCTCTGTCCCTATATCCCTATGTATGCTTAAATCTTTCAAACTACCCAACGAATTTTGATGCGGTTTTTTTTAAATAGATAGAGTGATTCAAGAGGAAGGTTTTAGTATCAGCATTGCACCCGTGCGAAGCCGGGGCGGGTCGCTTGTTATTAATAAATAGGATAAGTATTATATTATGAAACCATTTTTTAAACGTTTGTTTTCTGTTAAAAAATACAGTTTACTATTAAAATCTAATAAAATACATTGTTATTAGATTTTTTTTAGAGTTATATTCCTTTCTTCAGTTGAATTCAGACAGATTTTATTTATTTCTTATCCAGGTGGTCGGATTTGGAACAACAGAAACAAACAAAACATCGGACGTCCTTCGGTCAACTTACACTATTATACAAAATGACACCACCTGCATAAACTTCGATCCAAAACTTTACGGCCCGCTACTCAACGAATTTACGTTTTGTGGAGGATTTGGGCCCTCTGTTGGTATGTCACTAATAAACACTTTTCATGTATGGTCTTAGCCCAGAAGTGTAAGTTAGACACTTACTAAACATGTACTGTTACTTTTCAACCGACTTCAAAAAAGGAGGAGGTTCTCAATTCGACGCGTATGTTTTTTTTATGTCTGTTACCTCTGAACTTTCGACTGGGTGAACCAATTTGGATGTTTTTTTTTTATTTAAAAGCTGGTGCTTTCCTTGTGGTCCCATTTTATATTGGTCTAGTTCTGATAATGGCATCCATGAGAAAACCATACTAGTTTGCATTAAGATAAGTTTGCCCACCAACCGATTTCGATGATTATTTTTTTAACAGACTTAAAAAAATTAAGAGGTTCTCAATCCGACTCAATTTTTTGTAGTATAATTCGTTGAAGTCGGTTTTTACTCTTTAGAGTTCTATGTTATTACAAAATGTTAAAAATTCTCTTCATTCGATTTCTCAGTCGATAACTATATACTTGTCTCGTAGATTTATTATAGAAAAAGTGAAATGGCAATACGTATATCGTATGGAAATGTTGTGTCAATAGAACTGTCGGTAAATCTGTTTGGTCTGTGTCGAATACCCCCGTTTCACCAGCATATTATTTGGACCCCTAAACGTGATAGGTGGTCACCGTCGAGCTAGTGATAAATGTACGTAAGTTTTTGAAAAACGCATTGGTACATGCCAGGATTCGAATCCGAGCCTCACGAACCGGCTTCTTAACCACTAGAGTAGCACTGTTCAATATTTTTTTGGTTTCTTAACCACTAGACCACTGTTCAATATATTTTTAAAATGTTATTTACAAACTCCTTTCAACTTCAGGCATTAACCCTCGGAATGGAGACAGTGGAGGCGGCCTGGTCGTGCCAACCATGCAGCCAGATAACAAGATAAGCTGGTTCCTCCGGGGTGTCGTCTCCAAATGTGGACGATCCAAAGGTTACACACAATGTGACCCCCACCTTTACATGGTATACACCGATGTGGGGCCCCACTACGGCTGGATATACCACCATTCCGGGTTATTGTTCCGAAACAATATTATGCAGTGAAGTTTTTGTGATACTATGTAAGATTAGGTTTTGACCAAAGATTGATACTATAGCTCGGTTATTATAGGAATAGCTCTGACAAGCGCGGTAATTTTAGCCAGCCCTGCCGTAGGAGAAACTCCCAAGGGGTTATTGTCAATTGAGAACCTTAATCACAATCGGCTTCAATTTGACGTACATTGCATCTCTCGTACGAAGTTCAATTAAAGTTCGGCCTGATACTGAGGGTATTTATAGCGATCAGACATCTTTTTCCACATCGGTGTAGCGATCAAATATGTAATATTTTATTATTATAAGAAAACATTTTTTTTATGTTTATGACCATTCCCAGCCGATGAAAGAAAAAGAATTGAAAAATAACGGTGTCTAGCGCTAATTAGGGTCGGGATGGTATCAACTTGATTTTTCAAACGACAATTCTTCTATATGTGTTTATATAGAACATGTCCAACTACTGTCATTACCGCCAGTGTCTAAACAAGAGATGGACGATTAATAAATGTCAAGTAAAAACGATTACGATTCCGGTTATAAATAGACAATAAGACCTCTGTATGCCATGACCTCTAGCCCAAATATTGGAATAGTTCTGTCAGATAAAATTTCTAAAAATAAAATTAATCGAGCTGCAAATTTCTTCCTATACTAACCGGACAAATTTAGTTATTATAGGAAGAGGTTTAACCGAAGACATTTCTAAAATAATAAAAATAAATGGAATGTCTCAGAGCTGTCAGCGCTCTTCCTAATAACTGAACTATAACAAGCCTTATGCCCCAAAATATCATAGTTTAAGATTCTATTAAAGTTAATTAATGTAATGTAATGACTGAAATTTGAACATTCTCATAATTATTTTAGTAAACGTATATTTGACTAGGTCCATTTTCGTTCGTGAGTTATTTAATTGAAAATGGTTTTGGGTTCGTTTAGAGAATGTAAAATTACCATTCTAAAATAAACTCCATCTTTTTGAGCATAGAAACTTCTAGTAGCTTTTTAGTTCTACTTTAGAAATGTTAAAATATCTTTGCGAAAGAATAATAAGTCACAAAGAAGAAAGAAGCTCTAATCATGTTATGTTATAAGCTTATTACCAATGTACCCTATGTACTGCTAATGATACTAATGTAAACAAGCAAGAACATTGTGATGTTCAAGGACTTTGTTGTAATAATTTAATGAGAAATGCTCATATTGTATAACTCCTTTAAGCATTAGCGTAGAAAATAAAATTAAAATAAAAGTATATACCTACTGATGTCTTATTCCAATGCTGTTTGCAGAGGCATTCCCTTCCTATAAATACCTATTTTTCACCATAACAGGTGGTGAGCACATCCCTGTACTAGGGTGCTGTTACACGTATCCATGGGACCTCACGAATTTCATTCACCGTTAATAAATAAATTAAGACCCAATATAGAAGGAAAGAACGAAAGTAAATTTATTAGTCACAAACAAAACACAAACAAAAACAAGAAATTAAATAAAATTGTAACAAATGGTGTCTAATGGGACCACACTCAGCTTGTGCAGCAGCATTAGCCACCACATCATCATCATCATCAGCCGGAAGACGTTCACTGTTGAACAAAGGCCTCCCGCATAGAACGCCACAACGAACGGCAACTTGCCGCTTACCTCCACCGGTTACCCGCGACCTTGAAGATGATTTGCCACCACATTAACTAGCATTCTGCAGGGCTCCAGGAGCAGACAGCGCGCCTCGCGCCTATATACAGGCTGACTTTTTTTACAGTCTGGGAAAAAATATGGTGTGATTGGTAAGTGTAATAGATTCATTTGGCAATGTTACTTAAAAAAAAACTTTTTTTTCTTTCCTAAAGTATTATAAATTTCTCAATTGTAGTCAATATTACACATTGAAATATTTAAAATAGTATTTAAAAAAAACAAGCTAGTAGCTTCCATTCATGCGCAATCTACCTACAATCGCCAGCTACATAGTAGTTAGTGTGAGTAGTTTTCTAGATTTTGTAAATGGCATTAAACATGGCTATATTTAACAATTAATCTCGTGTATAAATTCGGCTCTAGATACCTTATACGTCATATTTTTTTCCAGACGGTAGTTCTTCAGCGTAGTACGTTTTTCATACAGCAAAGGTTTTAGCAACGCTCTCCACCTAAACTGAACCCTATTGGCACAATGCAAGTATGTACATAAACCCACCACAAATGACGTTGTGAAAGTTGAAACAAAACGGAACGTAATTAAAAAACTTAAAGTAACAAAAGCCGAAGTAAAAGGACATAATAGAGACCTTTATAATAACGAAGTTTCTTTTTTGTTCACTGACAGTTTTTAATAAGATTTTAATAAATTATGCAGACGCGACGCCCCGCCAACTGACGTCGACTCGAGATAATGTAGACGGGTTTTTTATCTGTGGCCTTTGGATAAAAGTACTCTGTGGCCTTAATGGAAACTTTTGTAACCTCACTTTTGTGATGCTATTCTCTTTTTTTTATATAGAAACTGACTGACTGACTGATCGATCAATGCACAGCCGAAACCGCTTGGTTTGAAGCAATAGATTTAGCACAAAGGTTCCTTAAATAACGTAAGTGAGAGAGGAGACTTAGAAGAACTGCATTGCAGTTTGGGGAGTGTAATTTAAAATTGTATTATTATTTATATAAGGAATAATAAATAAATAAAAAAGATTTTTGGATATTCCCACAGGTTTTTTTTTTTATGATAAAAAAGGGGCAGACGAGCAGACGGGTCACCTGATGGTAAGTGACGTCCGTCGCCCATGGACACCTGCAACTCAAGAGTCACAACTGCGTTGCCGACCTTTAAGGTGGGGGTAAGGGGGAGGGGAGGGAAGGGGGGACTGGGGCCTCCCGGTACGGAAGAAACGAATTCAATGCGAGAAACGCCGCCGATCACACATAAGCAAATTATAAATTGCAAACAAAATAAAACAAAAAAAAAATACATAGTATACTCGTACAAGAGCTTATGAAAGCTTACAAATAAATAAGGACCACTTTACAACGCTGTTTCATTGTTAAAGCGTATAGTAGGGATTTATTTAATACTAGCGGTTCTGAACGGTTTCACCAGCGTAGTTTCCGTTCCCGTGGGAATACGGAAAAAAATATAGCCTATGTTACTCAGAAATATTCTAGCTTTCTATTAGTGAATTTTTTTTAAAAATCGGTATAGTAGTTTTTAAGTTTATTCGTAACAAAGATACAAACACACAAACACAAAAATACAGATCTTTAAAATAATTCAAAATTCTAGGTGTTATTGTTTCGAGGCAGTAAGTATATAATATATATCTATATATATATCTTTAACCAGTTTTTGTATTTTCCATTTCAATGAGATATTTTCGCACAGTAAACAGTACCCTTAATGTTGACCCAGTTACTCAGTTTCTCCACACCAAATTTCATCAAAATCAGGCCAGTAGCACTAGTAGCAGTAGCCTGACAACCAGACAGACAGACAAAAAATTCTAATAATCTTGTTTTGATATATAAATAAATAACTATAACCTCTCCCGCAAAAAAATACAAAAAATATTATACTTACACACACATCGTCTAGTTACAGTTTTAATAAACTTATGTATCGAAGATATTATTAATAACGACACCGAATTTATTAATTTTGCACTCCTGGGTATAAAGATAAATAAATAATAAAAAAAACTGTGTGCGATAGGTATTTGTTTACCCTTTGCCCTATGCTATGCCCAAATATGTGTATATTATGTTAATATGCCCTAAAATTAAAATGGAATGTACTATCGCTAAAAGTTTTACCTGATACACCTAAGTGTAATTTTTGCGAGCAGCTACTCGTATCATTTCCCACCCAACTTTAATTAGGGGCGGGGTAGCAAAATTTGAGCTTTCAAGCGACAATTCTTCCAAATGTTTTAGGCTTAGCGTTTGTCGATAGTACATTCTTCTTTTGACAGGTTATGTGTCCATTGGGGAGCTGACTGCAGTTACACATGATTCACAGGTCTTGAGCTTGACGTAGTAATAAATATAAACCTAAGGTCTCAATAAATTCGTAGAAAGATAAACATGTCACCAGGACCCCAAAACGAGCCTTGCAGAGGCCGTCTCCCTTCCAACTTCTATCATAGCTTTTAAGACGTTTTAAAATCTTTCTTAATCAGTCGGGTGTAAAATATGTATTCTAGAAGCATGGCAAGGAGAAGCCGTGTAATTGAATTTCTGAAGCGCAACACGTCCTCAGTCTTGCTGAAACGAGGGCCTGCACTTTAATAATAAATCTCTCGCACTATACGTCACTTTGCAGGAGGAGAAAAATAAGTTAATTATTAAACCGTATAAATTATTGTGCATGGAGAGATGATTATGTATAGCCACTTTATTTAATTTTTTTATAACACCGACAGTACAAACTTTTTTCAAATTAAGTATGTCTCTAAAAAAATATGGCCACCATATTTTTTTATTGTAATTTAGACATATTTCAACTTTTTTAAATTGTCTTTTAATGAACGATTAGAATGCCTTTTTTATTATAATGATAATAAACATTTCAGAAAAACTGAATTCCAATAGGTCGAATAATTTCGAATAGGTATGTATTTTTTTATTTTGAGATATTAAATAACTCTTAAAATGTTTAACAATAAAATTAAAACTGTGTCAAATACCAATATTTTCCATTGAAAGCTAAGTTCACCAAAGTGAAGTTACGGAAAAGACTAGAAAAATAAAAATAAAAACTACTGAAAAACGTCAGAACTCAGACTTCGACATGTTTAACTTTTGAACTCGTTTTTATTTTCATTCAATCAAAAACTTCGTTTAGGATTCGTTTGCCTTAGGCTAAGGACCCCTACAAATTGTTATTTATGCGAAGAATTCACTTTGAAATAAAAATCTACCTCTGCAGAGAGCGAACTCAATCAAGAAAACAAACAGGTAAATGGCTTCTGAAAAGTAAATATTTTTACCATTTCCAAATTGTTAGAAAGATTCTACTTAGTAAAAATATCATTTTAGATATCATTTTGAGACCTAGGTGAAAAAAGAAGCATAAAAGCCAAGTTCTGTACCACCCAACATTATATTATATCGTACTAGCGACCCGCCCCGGCTTCGAAGCCGTGCACGGGTGCAATGCTCATATTAAAACCTTCCTCTTGAATCACTCTATCTATTAAAAAACCGCATCAAAATCCGATGCGTAGTTTTAAAGATTTAAACATACATAGGGACATAGGGATATAGGGACAGAGAAAGCGACTTTGTTTTATACTATGTAGTGATACAACCTGTAAAATATAGATGTAAAACACGCCTAATAATTTAGTTAACATTTCTAGTTTATATGTAGTTATTCAACGCCAGTTACAATTCCGCGTAACGCAGATTTCAACGACAAATAAATAGTTTATTATATCTCGTGAATAGTGGGTATATCCAGACATGGAATACCTCTGACTACCCCCTCGGGGATAAAATTTAATATTAATTTAAATTTCGGAGATAATATTTTTTTTATTTCTTTATATTCCACTATACAACACGTCACAGAAAAAGCGCAATTCCTCATACACCCCAATTAGTATATTAATATAAAAAAAATATGAAGCAATCGAACTTTAGTTATGTCTAACCAAAATAAAAATAATAGCACGATTTCCATAGAAAGCACTAAATTCAGCTACGATAATTCATTTTTTTGAAAAATTTTACACATATTAAAAATAGCTGATATCGAATAAGTAGTCGCTACTGAACAAACTAATTTCAGGAATTGCGCTTATTCTGTTACATGTTGTATATTAATACAAAAAATATGAAGTTTCCTACTTTAGTTCTGTCTTACCAAAGAGTAATAATAGTACTGTTTCCATAGGTGGCCCTACATTTAGTTGTGCTTATTAATTTTTTCAGAAAAAATTAACACATTAAAAATAGCTGAAATCGATTAGGTAGTCGATACTGAACAAACTATTTTCAAGGAATTGAGCTTATTCTGTTCCATATTGTTTACTGCACTCTTACAGGCAAATTTAAAACTCATACATTGCCTTTTCTTTCTGCGTAGTTCGTCGAGACGTTACCCACGTTCAGTGGCGTAGCGTGGGTGTCGGTCGCCGGGGGCGGAAGACAATTTTGCCGCCCTCTTATTTAGGTATTTCAATTTAATGTATACCTACTATACATTACATACAGACCATGAATCCTCTCAGACCATGAATCACAGATACAATTGATTTTTAATTGTGTCTCGGTCCCAATTGGAACCGGCGGTTCTTAACTGATTAATTCTAGAGAACATTTCTGCAAAAATACTCGTAGTTATCATTATTTTGCATTATAAGTACAGGTTAGATTTGAAATAAAAATATTTACATATCCAAGTTTTACAATCACGTTTATTAACAATATTGAACTAAATACATATATATATATATATATATATATGTAATGTATAAGTAAATCTCGCTAATTATTAGTCAGAAACAATCCAAGCACAAAAATAAAATACGGAGAATTCCCCGCGATTTCACCCGCGTAGTTCCCGTTTCTGTGGGAATACGGGGATAAAATATAGTCTATGTGTTATTCTAATGTACAAGCTATATAACTGTAAAATTTCATCAAAATCCGTTCAGTAGTTTTTGCGTGAAAGAGGAACAAACATATCCATACGTCCATACATTTATAACTAGCAGCGCCCCGCGGTTTCACCCGCGTAGTTCCCGTTCCCGTGGGAATACGGGGATAAAATATAGCCTATGTGTTATTCTGATGTATAAGTTATGTAATTGTAAAGTTTCATCAAAATCCGTTCAGTAGTTTTTGCGTGAAAGAGGAACAAACATCCATCCATACATCCAGACATCCATCCATACAAACTTTCGCGTTTATAATATTAGTAGGATATTAGTAGGATTTTTGCGCCCCCTAAAAATGCCGTCTCTGGTGCGCCGCTACGATGCCCACGTTATTTGCCTTCATACAACACGGCGGCTTTCTTAGCGGTAATGTGAGCCCAGCCGGCCGGAAAACTATTTTCCTTTGTGGTTCCAACATGCAAACTAAAGGAGCATTGCTTGTAACGTTAGTGTGTAGCGGGTCTTATAAGACAAAGTGTACCTATTTTCAGAGAGAAAGGTTTTGTTACATTTTTGGAAGAATATTTTAGTATTAACAACATATTATGTAGGTTATTTTTTCCGAATTCACAGGTTTTATTTTGGCTGAATGTTGCATTGTACCAGCAGAAAGATATGGGGTCCAACTGCAAGTGAGAAAAAAACCGGCCAAGTCCGAATCGCACTCGCAAGGGTTCCGTACCATTATCTTTAAAAATATATATATTGTATGGGAGCCCCCTTTAATAATTATTTTATTTTATTTTTTAGTATTTATTGTTATAGTGGCAACAGAAATACATCATCTGTGAAAATTTCAATTGTCTAACTATCACGGTTCATAGGATACAGCCTGGTGACGGACGGACGGACGGACAGCGGAATCTTAGTAATAGAGTCCCGTTTTACCCTTTGGGCACGAAACCTTAAATTATCCGAAAGCACATCTAAACGTGCATTTTGAGTTTTTTTTATAGTACATATTTTTTTCAACATTTTTTTTACAATCGATGATTATGTTAGAAAAACCTTGGATGGAGAAACCACTACGCAACTTTATTTGTATTTTGAAACCTCATTTTGAGTGAACAATTTATTGAGCGTAGAATTAATTCACTTCGGTGAAGATCATACAAGTAAGTCCTATTTAATTAAAACTTTATTCTGTTTAATGAGAAGAGAGTTCGTCCATTTTTTCTCTTCAAACCAAATTTGGGAGATTACAACTTTTAAGGAGAGCTCCATCCAATTCATTGCACAGATAAGTTTTAATAGACTACATTTTGCTCGTGACTTTGTCCCCGTAAAATTT
The DNA here is from genome assembly GCA_963855545.1 of Ethmia dodecea. Classification (NCBI taxonomy): domain Eukaryota; kingdom Metazoa; phylum Arthropoda; class Insecta; order Lepidoptera; family Depressariidae; genus Ethmia; species Ethmia dodecea. The sequence goes on from OY979444.1 coordinate 2,739,864, forward strand.
GTATTATTATAGTAGTACTGTAGTTCCCGTTCCCGTGGTATTTATTTATATTTAATCAAAAGCTTCAATAAGTTTCAAGCTTTAAACTTTAAAAATGACGTAATTTCCATACAAACTTTCATCCCCTATTTCAACCCTTTAAACAACCCTTTTTTCGCATTAAAAAGTAGTCTACGCCCCTTTTCAGGCCTTAGACTACCTCTGTACCAAATTTCATTTAAATCGGTTAAGTAGTTTAGGCGTGATTGCGTTACACACACACAGACAGAGTTACTTTCGCATTTATAAGTAAGGAGTAACAAAGTAAGGATTATATCTAAAGGAAAACAGCATCTCGGTCTAGTATAGGTATTTGGATGCTGATGATGGGCAGTGGGTATTTCCAGCATTGCAGATAAAATTCGTTAGCATATTAGTTATTTATTTATTTTTATAAACTGATGAATGCCGGCTGCTCGCACGAAAAAGCATGACTTATTGTCACGTTCCGCCAGAGCCGAGCGTGCAAGCTAGAGCGCGGAACAAGTGTTACAGAGGCACCGTCCTTAGCGGTCGGCTTGTGAGTCACAACACGATGCGTCACAACTTGTGATCTTACATCTATCTCCCTCCAATTCTGTGTTGTGTTTGTTTGTGTTTCTTATGACGTTATCACGTAAAATTATCGTCCGTAAACCCACTTTACAGACAACCAATTATTTTTAGTATAAAATTATTTTTATTATAATTCGTTCGGAACAGACATATAGGTTCCATGTCTTCGGTCCAGAAGTTCTTACAATTATGTGCAGATAGATACGATTTATTTACATTTCTAGTGGAATTTTGGAAAATTTCTTAGCACGCACCTACCTCTTTAAATCGACTTATGTATTTCATAAGTATTCAAAAAGTAGAAAAAGAAAAATACATTGAACAAATAATCCTATTTAACTGGAAATGTTCTTATAAGGGCACTATGCATTTCTTAAAGTCTGTAGAATAAGAAGTTTGGTAGTGGGCGGTTAAGCACTGCTATTAAAGGCAACCCCAGGATATTTTTATGTGCCGGTTCATATAATGAAAAAGAAAACGTGTTGAAAAAACTTGCACGTTGTACCATGTATTTTCATTATAAACTGAGGTAGATCTGGTGTACTCTACGATTTGACATTCGAAAACTAATAATGGAAATACACACAACAAACATACACGAAAAGAAAAAGTTAAGTGATTACATAATATTATAATAGACTTATAATTTTTAATATTATAGCCATTGACTGTCTTCTATCTTTTTATTTGTCTACACTAATATTATAAAGAGGAAACATTTGTATATTCTTTCACCTATGGAAAGCTACAATATCCCTGACTAACGTAAGCTATGTTTTTTCCCAAATTCCCACGGAAACTACGCGGGTAAAACCGCACAAAATAGCTAGTTATACGTATATAAAAAGATGAACTCTTAATGTGTGACGAAAGAGCTCAACAGTGGGCTGTTATAGTGTGATTTCGATATCTTCACGAGGAACGCCTTTATAGGACCTCTCTACCTCGCAAAGACAAGTAACAGTTTTCAATTGCACAAAACTGCACACCTATCTATATACTCGTATTATATAAAATGATAAACTGACTGACTGATTGGTGATATAATATATCAATGCACAGCCTAAACCGCTTGGTCTAGAGACTTGAAATTTTACACATATACAGCGTATACAGCTTAGGCATCCACTAAGAAACGATTTTGCAAAATTCAACCCCTAAGGGGGTGAAATAATGTGAGCGAGCGAAGTCGCGGGTAAAACAAGTCTCTATTATTAGGAATAGCTCCATTTATTTTAAGTACTATGTCGAGCATAGAAGGCGGTTAATCACAGACCGAGCTAGCACCAAACTCACAAAGCTCCACGACTGGTCCATTGGTGCATGACTGTGCATTAAATTAGTCGGTAACAAACGCTCTATCCTCCTGCCTGGTTAGGGTGACCACATTTTGAGGATTATCCGAATTCCGCTAAGTTACAATCTCTCGTTTGAAACGGATGAGTTCATGATTTGTAAACTCTACTTAGGGCCAAACCAGAAGGCTTACTAAATAGTTTAGGAAGCTTTTTTACATTACGGGCTGTTGACTCAGTTGGTAGTGACCCTGCCTTCTGAACAGGAGGTCATGGGTTCGATTCCTGCTAGGGGCCAACATGCGTGCATGATGAGAATGTTTATGAAACGCCTGATTACACCCGGGATTGTCTCTCCCTTTTGACCAGACCTTAACACGCATTTTTTTAGGTGTGGGATTAAATATCCCAGCAGTGGGGTGCAGCAGAAAATTGTAACGAATGGTTACCCTAATATTAGTGTCTGGCTTAGCCTTTACACTGGGAATTCGTAGGAACCTGTCGCCTTTCGAATAGAACTAAAGCTGGTTTTAAATAAATGAGCGCCGACTTTCATTGCCTATAAACTTAGGTCCGTAAATAAAATTATTGCTGATTTGCACACATATATGGTGACAAGACGAGTATAACTTTTTAGGGTTCCGTATCCAAAGGATGCCAACGGTTTAATTACTAAGCCTCCGCTGACCGTTTGTCCGTCTGTCTGTCATGTGGACTGTATCTCATGAACCGTAATAGGTAGTTGAAATTTTCAAAGAATGTGTGTTTCTATTGTGTATATAATAATAAAATATTACAAAACTGTATAAAACTAATATTGTAGCTTTCCATTAGTAAAAGAATTTTTAAAATCGGCCCAGTAGTTTTGAGTTTATTCGTTACAAACCTTTTACAAATATACAAAAATAAAAATATTTCCTCTTTATAATATTACCAGCGGTTCACCCGCGTAGTCCCCGTGGGAATACTGGAATAAAACATAACCTATGATGTTACTCAGGGACATTCTAGCTTTTCATTGGTGAAATAATTGTTAAAATCGATGCAGAAGTTTTTGAGTTTATTCGTAACAATCATATAATTATAATATTAGTATATAGATAATACAATAATATCTAGGTATATACTCGTATAGATAAAAATTATAAAAATTCAAAGAAACAGTTATTTTTGTACGGTGATACTGAACCTTACCTGTGTGAGTCCAACTCACACTTGGACGGTTTTTATGTCTGAAAGCTGATGAGTCATTGGTTGAAAAATATAGCTTTTCTATAATATTTCAAAGTGATTTTGTAGAGTCTCTTTAAACACTAAAAACACAATCATCGATTTAGAGATTTATATTTTAGTGGTAAAGGTAAATTGGAAATAAATGATATAGAAGGATTTTAAAACTAGGTTCTAACTTTCGACTGTGTTTATTGTATGAAGTTTGATTGTCTTTAAACAGCCATAAAATTTAAAATAAATATACATTCACATCTTATAGCCAAGAGGGTTGTTTGATGTACTATTCCTGAAAGTACCCACACTGAAAAAAATGTCATTTCGGCGTAATCATAAAATAACGTGACGTTGGTCTAAAACAGGTGCATTGTCGTAAAATAAGGAAATAATAGGTTAAAACTATGCTATAATCGAAATATATTAGTTGGAATCGAATTGTTTGAGTAAGTAATGCGATATTATTATTCTTAGCATCGTAAAAATTTGTCACACAATATAATATTCTCTTTTTCAAATAATAACTCACTGTACTATAAATTTGTATGATATTTATAAGTAAGATTATAAACATAAAACACAATGACACCGTCACCGTACTTATATAGATTTCCTAGTTGAATATAAAGAAGTATCACCGAAAATACGATGAAATCCCAGCATCATATTTAATATTACAGTCATATTATTTTATGCGCTAAGCATATTAATATAAGTGACACTACATAGAACGCGCCAATAGACGGCCGAGTTCTAAACCGCACTATCGAAGTTTTCTAATAAGTTTGTATAAATACAACTGTCCAACATCAACCGTTGGACCGCGGTCCCCAGGCACGATCACTTCGCCTGGCGGAAGATCTTCACTTTCGTGGAAAGTGAAGATCAGAGAAGAGATATATGAGGAAGTCATCGGCAAATAGTAGAAAAATAACAGTGGAACACACTAGTGTTAAGAGCCCTATTACCAAAGACGTTTAAAGAAAAATTTTCTCTCTCCTATAGACTGCTAATGTTCTAAAAACACTATGGAAACCGCTTCAACCAAAAATCGGGGAGCGGGGGGCGAAGTATGAGATGACGTACTAAATGTCAATCAATTTACCAATAGTATTTAAAGGACATTTTGCGCTCGGCCAATCAGAAAGCTCACGTATTATTTTACTTTTGAATTTGCTCCAATAGTGATGGACTAGTGAAGTAATCATATACCACACAATCGATATCGATAAATGCTGCAACCTGTACTATAATTTCATTTGATTTAAAAAATTTACAAATTTGAATTATAAATATAAATTATCTCATTATTTTACTTCCTTCTTTAAAAAAAATCCTTCTTTACTATAATATAAATGCAAAAGTAACTCTGGCTGTCTGTCTGTAACATTTTTACGGCAAAGCCAATGAACCGATGTCGATGAAAAGTAGGAATATAGGCTGCACCCTGAGGAAGGATATAAGTTTTATTTCATTCTGCAAAGCGGATGAAGTTGTGAGCAAAAGCTAGTATCTCAAGAAGCTTTTTAGACTTCAGGTAAATGTTATTCTATTTTTAAATTCTAAATGAATAGTATGATTCGATCTTTAGAACACAAAATTTTTTTTGAGGTTGGGATCTCTTGGAAATTTGAAAATCATTTCGAAAAAATATTGCAAATTTTATCGACATAAAATTATTCTATCGATATTGTATATTTTTTGTCAAGCACTAAGGAAATGTTTATAAATAAAAATACAATTATTTAAATATATTTTTTGTGGTGTAGTCTGAACAGGAAAATACTAACAGGTGATAGGTAACGCCTGTATTGGATTTCCGTGAATTTACTGTGGAGTTTCCGCACCAAACGACTACGCAAGCGGGCATATTTTTGTCAAAACCGAGAGCTTGTTTCGATCTGACTTCCAATATGGCAATGTGTTGTCAAACCAGCGGCCACGTGAAAATACGGTCTGTCAACCGAATGTTGGCGAGGATTTACTAGGGCGAGATTTCCTACATTGGCACTCTATAGGAAAGAGAATGATTTTCTTCCAACCTCTTTGCCTATTACATTTCGAGCGTGATTGCACACGTAACGCAAACAAGTGTTGTCATACTTTCTCGATAGATGGCGCCATCGTCGAATTAAAACGCACTATCGTTTGACTCAGGGTTTAGATATAAGTAGTTAAGATGCATTTGACATTGTATCCACTTCGGCATTGAGTGCAAGGTTTCATTAGTAGAGAGAGAGGTTCCCCGGTTTTTTTGGAAACCTTTGCAATATCTGGATCAGGGAATTCACAGGCATATAGGTAGTGGACGGCGGCGCCCCTATCCTCACTGTTTTTTAGTTTTATTTCATCTCTGCTGACTCCCCACCGAGCCTAGCGTGTTACAATTTTACAAAACTGGAAATATGAGGAAGTCATCGATAAATAGTAAAATAAAAATAGGACATAATAACTGGAGGTGCGAGGAAGTCATCGATAAATAGTAGGAAATATAATAGTACGTAACTCGAGATAATATGATGAAAGCAAACATAAATAGTAGTAAACATAATCACATTATGTATGCTCGTCCGACTAAAGCCATGGTGACACGTCATCTTAAATGCAGTTATCATCATCAGACGTGTTATCATCTTTCTTTTTGGTGATATCAGTATTCTCCGTCCTTGAGGTGAATTCATCTTACTTAACCTGATTTCACGTCTTTTATGATTACCAGTTTTCTCAGTGCACGTTTCACAAGTGTAGTTTTCGGATCCTAAAAATTTATGATATTGATTGAACCCATAACCGACCGGATTCTGGTTACCCACAGACCTGTATATCTGTGGGTCACACACATGATACTTACAATATATCCCTTTACTAAAGGCATTATCTACTGAATTGGCCGCAAATAATACACCATTCGATAGTGTCGCTAATAAGGATTGAATTCTGGGAAGAAAGGAAAATGTTGTACACAGATGTTAAATGTTCAACACAGACCCGCAGCGCGACCCTCACATTTTCCTTACGTTTGTCGTATGACATTTCTTCCCAGAATTCGATCTTTGTTAGCGACACTACCGAATGGTGTAGTAATACAGGGTGTGAAAAGTAATACAGGGAAAATCAAGTTGCTGGATTCCTGGTTAGGAACATTGATTTTTCAAAAATCCAAAGATGCAGTTTGAGTTTTTATAAAAATCGAGCCCGAGACTCATTTGAGTACTTTTCGCTGTTCCTCATAGTTTCTGATTTAGCCATCCACGCCCACTTGAAAAGGAGATGTTCCATTTTGGGCCTGCACATTGTACACCAGAGATATAGAGAAAAATTTAGTGATTAACGGAAAAATATTTTTAAAATTCATTTCCTTCTATTTAACTTGCACAAAAGTAATAAAACTTCAATGGATCCGCATGAAATCGTATTGAAATAATACTATTTCTAACTTTTTTAGCCCTATTTCCATGATATTGTGAATTAGTCCGACAAACATCAAACTAATGTAAATTGTCATTTTACCGGTCACGTCGCAATTTTTTTTTGTCGCCGCGATGCTAGTTTAATGAAAATCCTCCGGTTACCTCACTCACTCAACGAAATGCAATGCATTACTTTACGCTGGTTTTCTGTGAGGCCGTGGTTATCACTCCGGTCGAGCCAGCCCAAGCGTGCCGAAGCATGGCTCTCCCACGTACCTACAAAATACCTAGTGTTCCTTACTGTGATTAAGACATTTGCACTTGTAATAGCTTTGACATTAACTATGATAACACTATGATAGTAATATGTATCATAAATTTAAAGGACACACAGGAGCAGTCACAGCTGACTGATTAGCAGACGCCATGACATTTGGAAATGTTAACAAGCACTTCACGGTTGAACACCGAACACCTGGCGGAAACTAGAACAGTGCAACCGATGGAATGTCTATTCACTAATACCATTCGCTGTTTAACTATGACAATGAGATGCTAAAAGGGTTGTTTATAGTTGACAAAAAAAACAGACACGGCAGTGAACATTTATTACAGTTGTAGAAAGGAAATAAGAAGTTCAAAACAGAAGGTATTTAGTAGTAGTAATAGCAAATAACTTTCTGTCTGTGTGTCCGTGTATCCAGGTACTTCTTAGAAACGCCTTGAGATATCACACTGAAATTGATTTCGCATAGTAAAGAAATGATACTGATGTATCTAAACAATTGAAATTTCAAAGCAACAAAAAGATGATTTTAAAAGTATATTTTCAGACTACGATCCCTCTTCCTGAGTAATCATCAAACTTTTTGATAATTTGACGTCCTTTAGTGCGGGGAGTACATCTTTTGACCATCAATGTTGGCTCAAGTCAAAATTTGACTCAAGTGAAAAACTGTTTTTCAAACACCATGTAGTTAATTCATATGAATTCATAACCCTCTCAGAACAGGATTTGAACGTTTACTTGACCGTCTGTTTAAGAGTTAAAATCAGGATGGAATGTTAAAAACATGAGTTATTAATACTAATGTATAACACCTAAAACAATTTTACCTATATTCGACAAATAAAACATTTTGAATTTGAATTTGAATTTAGTAGGTAAAACATTCAGTTTTTAACTATAGCTAGGGTAGGTACTGGAAGAATACTACCCCAACTGGTCGTTTAATTGAACCTAAAAATTCAAATAGCTGAATTTATACCGTGTAAGCTACAAAAAATACCATTTTGATTAAGTAATTAACTCAAGAACGCCGTAATCGCATGTAAAATTGTCGTTTCATGCATTGAGCTTATAAAAAACTGGGATTCGTTTCACGTTTTTCCCAGGCGTCAATAGAGTCTTCGTCTCCACCCCACTAGAGTCGTAGCACAAAGTTAATAGACTTCAAAATCGAATAGCAAAGACTTTGTAAGCGGCAAATTCAAAAGTTACGTAAATAATGTTTCCTTTTTTAGGCATTAAGCAAGCGTCAAACAATCTTCTGTTTTCCGTGTAAAGGTATTCCACACCTGGGATCGTTCCGTGACAGTGCGCAATAAAACCTTTTGTGTTACAACTTTTACTTTGCTAGTCAATAAAACCTTATAGCTGCAGACATAAAGGTGAAATTAGAAAGGTTAGGTCAGTTGAAACAAATGCGTTTGGAGTTAATAAGGTTAGTGGGGCGAGAGGCTGAATTCGGATGCGAATAAGTATAAAAATTTGGTGACACGCAAACGCGTGTTGTATGCGCATAGTGTGGTCACGGGCTTTATAGCTATGGCCCTTTGCGTCCGCGTTAGAGTATGAACATAAAAATGTACATAAAAATATTTTTAACCTAAATTCCTGCCCTTTACAATGATACCGGCCTCCAGAACGTTTGAATCTCGAAAATTAGCAAAGAACTGAAGGAAAATTTTATACGTATACCTACTTAGAAGTTAGATTTTTTTCACAGCTCCAAGGGAATGCAGGCCAAATTTGTTATTTGATATTTAATTTCAACCCGATACCTAAACGAGTTCCCAAGAAAAAGGGTCTTGGCGCACAACGAAGAGGAGGAAGACGAAGAGAGAGAGAGACGAACAAAGAGATAAGGGGTCTTTTTTTACTTTTAAGGTACAGAACCCTAAAATATAGTTGCTATCGGTAAGATGTGAAACGGCCCGGCAAAGTCAATTAAATCTGTATAGAACCGCGGGTTCCAATTGGAACCGAGACACAATTAAAAATCTATTGTGTCTGTGATGCTTGGTCTTGGAGGTTAAGGAATTTATTCTAATTACTAGCACGCGCAAAGCATCGTTGCTTGCGCAGACCCGTTTTTTCCCATTCTCCAAAAAACCCCTCAAAAGCAGATGCCTACATCGGATAATAAACCAAATTGAAAAATTTTAAGATTCTAATTTTTGGAGATTTCGAGAAGATATAGTCATTAATATTTAGCTTTTACTCATTTTCTTTAATGACACAAACGTCTTGTATTAGAAAGACAAATTGGCAACAAAACAGATGTTCCAAGTTCACATATCAAAAGTAAAATCCGCATTATGGAGAGAGATTTTTTATCTCCGAATCCCAAGTTAGCATAAAGACGAGTACAAAGAGCGAATTTATTCAGTAGAGATAACAAGAACACTTTTTATACCAAAATCAAAGCGTTCTTGTTGGTTCTTTGAAGTGCTACTATTCCTCTCGATTCCGAATCTTATTCTAAGCACGTATTCTTATAATCATGTTCGCGTCCTCCAATGTTTGATAAAGTCTCGCCTCGAAAAATGACATACGTTTTCTTGGCGTGTTAGAGAAGAAAATTGAAGTACGAAAATATTTTGTGGCCTCTTATGTGCAGTACTATTTTCGTTTTAAAAATTACCATGTCAATATATTTTTTTAGCAGTTAAGATGTATTTCCGAATAAATTAATAGATAGATATAAAAATACCGAGGAGGCTAGGTTCTGAAATTAGCAACAAAAAAAAATACCATCGTATTTTTCGGATCCCTAAACATGACAGGAGGTAAGTTCATCGCTGGATTGGCGACGTGCTGTTACATTATATCACAGAATAAAATTTTTGGGGACTCCAGGAGTTCCTACGATGATTTTCTTCGAGCTAATGATTAACTGAAGCCGCTCCATGTGGCACTTCCAGTTGCACGTATATTACTAAAAATACAACAGTCATTTTATCATCAACTATTTATCCATAAAGCCATCATCAGTATTAATTTGCAAATGTCATAGGGTTTATTTGCAAACTTATTTTCGATATAACTTAGGTACATGTATTAAACCCTGATTTTAAAAGTTGATTCTAACTTTTATAGCAAAATTATTCATAAGTACGGTTCCATCAATCTGAATGTACTATGTAAGTATGTAACCCGACTGCGTTTAAAACACTAAGATATGAAGCAAAAATTTCCTATGTAGACACTCTGAAAATGAAGACGAATATAGCGACACCTAGTATTCAGAATACTTCAAAGCATGAATACGCCATATTGTTTTTGTGACGTCATTAACCCTGTGTCACTCTAACTGGACTAAGACAAATCTAACGACATCTCATTTATTAAACCCTCAACTCGTTTAGGACACAGGCTGCGCCAAAGAATCCCCTCCTCCCTCCGAAGAGATGGAAAAAAAGTTACAAGTACAAACGAAAAAAAAAAACATTTGGGAAAAGGAAAGATAGAAATATCAACCCTGAAATGGCCTAGAATCTCAACTGCTAGGCGTTTGTCAAAAGGCAAGTATTTATCCAGCGAAATGGCAGCAGTTAGCCGGACGGTCCGATTGGCCCGGATTTAGTCGAAAATTGCCCAAATGAAAGCTCAATGAACGTGTCACGGAGAGTCGCCGGGCACATTTGTCCACGTCCGGGATTGTCCGCATTGCCGTACTCTAGTGATGGCAGAAGTCGATGTTCAGATTTTAAAGTTAAAAATAAAAAAAAATCTCATGCCTTTTTTCCCCGAAGGGGTTGCCTATATTCCAATTCTGGATATACCTACTTTTCACAAGTTGTGCTTTGGACCCCTAAACGTGATAGGCCTATTGCCATCGTGAGAATTTTCAAGTTCTCAATACTCAATCATTTATTGCATCCCATAAGTTTACATAAGTGGTCTTAATTAAGTGAGATCAATTTATGGACCCTGTACAGAGCACAGCAATAGTAGAAAAGAGGACGGCTTTGTAAAATTTATGATATTGATTTTAATTTAGGTATATAAAGTTTGTATTTAGTATAATATTTGTGACTTAAAATTTATCATCGAAATATTCTTTTACACTGTAGTTGCTTTTGTTGATTAGTACTTCTCAAATTACTATCTCGAGAAGGTATATAAGTTATGTTAACAAAATATATTCTGTGGTTTGCAACATTTGGATTAATTTATAAATACTAATTTTTAATAATTTTTATTTTAGTCTACTTTAAAATGATAGACCAAATGTTTACAATCTCATGTCATTGTACTACAAAATATTGGATGACATCGCTAAAATACAGGATGTCCCAGAAGTCAACGATAAGCTGGAAACCAGTGATGGGCCTAGTCATGAGGGTAATCAGAAAAATATAAAAAAAAATCTATGTTCTTTTTTCAAAATGTTATGAAGGTTTAAAAAAATTCCTTAAAAACGGACACCCTGTAATGAACTTTCTTGTACCGTGACTGTAAATTTTTTTTTCTGTAATGCTATAATGAATAGCCGTGCTACAATTTACAATAAAAAAAAATTACATAACTGCCTCACTTTTAAGTAAAAAGTTAAATTTGTTTCCAACATTGAATTCTAAATAATTTCATTAACCAACTTAAACCAGCTGTACTGTAAAAAAAATGTATGGCTACTATTTTGGCAAGTATACTTAAAAGTTGACGCATTTAGTCTAGATACTAAAATGGTATAACACATGCTAGGTTTTGTTATAGTTGAGGCATGAAAATTTTTTTTCTTGATGAATCCGGATTCTATGCCAATCTAATTTAATGAGGTGAAATGTTGGTAAAGCAACCTTAAGTCTGCAGCTGACCTGAACTAAGCCTTTTTATTCTCTTTCTTAACCTTTCCTTAAAGTAATGATACTTAAAATAAGTTTGTGTAATATTTTTTTTATTTAATGTGGTATGTTTTACAGTATTTTTATAACAAATGTTCAAACTGTTTTCCTTCAGCTAATATGCACGCTCTACATCTCCTTAAAAATTATCGAGCTATGCGCCGGGCGTGACGTTTGGAATTGATTTGTTCAGCGGCTTCTGAGATTCTTCGGCGCAGCTCTTCTAAATCTTGAATCGGTTTGTGGTAGACTTTTTCCTTAATTGCACCCCAGTAAAAAAAATCTATTGGATTAAGGTCGGGTGACCGCGCTGGCCACGAAATTGGACCACCCCGACCAATCCACCTATTTGGATATTCTTGATCGAGAAACTCTCTGACTAGACTAGATACCACATGCTGCCGTAAATATTTAGCGGCACTTCTAATAAATCGGGTAGTTGATTTTGTTGGAATTCTAAAGAAACATGTCCATTTATGGTCTCTGGCAGCTCAATCGGACCAATAACTGTACCGTTTAAAATGCCTGTCTACATGTTTACTTTAAAACGGTACTGTGAATGATCTTCACGTATTAGGTGAGGATTTTCCACGTGCCATTCGTGTAAATTGTGTAGGTTCATGTAACCGTCCTTTTTAAACGTTGCTTCGTCGGACCATAGAATCGTTTCAAAAAACTGGGGATCTTCAGTGTTTTTGCAAAATCATTTGACAAAATCGCACTCTCTCTGGGTAGTCTCGGGGAAGCAAAGATTGTACTCGTTGTACATGGAATGGATGCAGACGGTTTTTTTTTTAGGATTCGATGTGCACTGCTTTTAGGTACTCCAAGGCTTTCCTCAATTCCACGTACGGATATACTTGGATCTTCTTCCACAGCTTGCATGACTTCGTCCTCGTAGGGCAAGAGGGGCCTTCCTTCACCAGCCATATGATAAGGGAATCGACCTTCGGATAATGATCGATGCAGATTAATAAAAACTCGGTAATCAGGATGACGCTCTAAGTTTGGGTATCTCTCGCGATACACCCTAGCTGCAGCATTGGCGTTACATATGCATTCTCCGTAAATAAGATGCATGTTGGCGTACTCCTGTGCGGTATATCTATTTGGCATGATAACTTCACTTTACGAACTCGTAATTACACGCAAACACAATCTAAGCAACAGACTCCAGAATCTTTACTTCTGGGACAGATGGATTTAAATCAAAGCCATCAAACAAATGACATAAACAAAAGATGTATGAATAAACAAAAATTCCTGTTAGGTTCTCTTTTCAAAATTATGAGTCCGTCTCCATTCAAAAAGATTTTAACCTGGATTTACCTAAGAAGGTTGCGTTACCAACATTTCACCTCATTACATTAGATTGCCATAGAATCCGGATTCATCGAGAAAAAAAAATTCATGCCTCAACTATAACAAAACCTAGCATGTGTTATACTATTTTAGAATTTAGACTAAATGCGTCAACTTTTAAGTATACTTGCCAAAATAGTAGCCATACATTTTTTTTACAGTACAGCTGGTTTAAGTTGGTTGATGAAATTATTTAGAATTCAATGTTGGAAACAAATTTAACTTTTTACTTAAAAGTGAGGCAGTTATGTATGTTTATTATTGTAAATTGTAGCACGGCTATTTATTATAGCATTACAGAAAAAAAAATTCAAAAAATAAATATTTACAGTCACAGTACAAGAAAGTTCATTACAAGGTGTCCGTTTTTTAGGAATTTTTTTAAACCTTCATAACATTTTGAAAAAAGAACATAGATTTTTTTTTATATTTTTCTGATTACCCTCATGACTAGGCCTATCGCTGGTTTTCGGCTTATCGTTGACTTCTGGGACACCCTGTATATCCGACTTAATGAAATTGCATGTAAGTTTCGTATTACCTGTATATAAATTTAAGTTGATTGGATTTGGTTAACTCATAACTGTCGCTTTGTAACTCAGTAGAAATTCGTTGTTTACTAAATTTATACCTTTTCGTGATGGGGTCTTTATTTGCAACATTTTATTATGCACTCGATTAAAACTCGACACATAAATGTATTGCTGATTTGATCTAGCATGGAGTACCCAAAGTGTTTGTGTTGATTAGATATTAATTCATGCACATAAATAATTTTATGTTGGCTTCATTTTAAATTAAGAAAGTTTTGCAAAGTGTGTACAGTTATTTTAAAGACAATGGTTTTCTAATTTGATGCAACAGATAGTAGTGCCTATTTTGGTAACTAAGTAAGCAAATCATGGAATATTCTAGCAATAGGTAGACTATAACTTGGGCGTACTTATTTCAAACATTGCTGATATCCCTATTAAGTTTGTCAAATACTCAACTCGAGCGATTTAGTATTCTTTGTCTGAAAATCCTTATTACTTACAAAGCATACTAAACACTAATCAGCCTCGCCTCGTGCTAAGCTCAAGCTAAATAGGCAAGGCGGTGATGATCCGTTTTCTTGTTTATATGTGTACTATAACCCTTAATAGTAAAGTATTCTCCATCAAAAAATAAAATTTTACAAATTTCGCTTTATTCTCCATCCGTTAACCTAATTAGGTATAAACTATAGATATCGAAGTTTCATCACAGTCACATCCCTAAAGCCACCGCTCCCGCCCTAGGGGTCGGACGCTGGGTCATCAAAGGGGCTGAACTACCCATGCCTGTGACACGTCCTAATGTCATTTAATGCTACTGCATAAGAATGGTCATATTCTAGAGGGATTTCAGAATTTTAGAGTGATTCTAAAGCAGATTTATAGCCAAGAGACACTTATAGAAGGATAAGGAGAGAAGTGAGTTCTGTATGTCTATGTCATATCAAAAGTCGATACATTGAAAGTCACGACAGCAAAAACAGAAGTAGATTATTGTATTTTGGCGTCGACTCGAAGCTAGCATCTTCGAAAAAAAAACTTTATTTCAGTAGCAGATTTTTGGCATGCAAGAAATAAATTAGGGCCAATTGAAAATAAACTTTCACTTGTATAATATAACAACTGTCGGTGAAAACAGACACCTGCCAACCCTGCATCTGAATACCATACGCTTGAATAGTTTATTGGAGGATTGAAGTGAAATTATGGTACGAAATTCGGTAATAATTAAATCCCGGTCCGGCGATGGACTCACCGGGTTTTTGTTTCAACTATTCCGCGCGATTTCGTCAACGTAAGTCCCGTCCCCGTTAAAAAATGATAGCTAATGTTATTCCCAGAAAAGTAAGCTTTCCAATGGTAAAAGAATTTTTAAAATCGGTCTAGTAGCTTTGGAGCATATTCAAACAAACAAACAAAAAATAAAATATTTCTTCTTTATATTATTTTCGAAATAGCAATTTTTACCTAAGTGGTTCAAACCTAATTCAGGTTTTTTTTTACCTCAAACAAATTTGGTCCCGGTTATGAGTCAAACCCGCGATCTTTGAATTTGAAGGCAGGTTAACTGTCAACCGAGCCAAGCCCGACATCAATGGCACTCAATTGTTTGTGTTGGACTACGATAGCAATAAACATCACCTATTTGGATGCACGGGCTGTGTTTGCTTGATTGTTTATGACTAAAACACATATTTGTGGAGGAAACATGATTGCTGCTTTGCTAGAGCCAATAAATAAATTGTTTTGCAGTTTGGGTATTCAATAATTTCAAATTATAACATTACTAGCAATGCCCCGCGGTTTCACCCGGTTAGTTCCCGTTTCTGTGGGAATACGGGGATAAAATATAGCCTATATATAATTCTGGTGTATAAGCTATATAAATGTAAAGTTTCATCAAAATCCGTTCAGTAGTTTTTGCGTGAAAGAGGAACAAACATCCATACATAAAAACTTTCGAGTTTATAATATTAATAGGACTTCACAATATCCTTACTATTATTACGAATTCGAAAGTAGCCGCCTAATTAGTTTTGACACCTTGCATGTTGATGAAGGATACGCTACTTTACGTCCCAAAACTTACAGTGTCGCTGGCATAAACTAGTGTTTGTATAAGTTTTCGTGGTTCCTCTATCGTATATCCTCACGGGTATTACAAAACTTTAGCGGATGAATCCTTCTATCTTAGTGATCCTCGTGGTACTAATTTACAATAGAATAATCTAGAGAAAAGACATCATCAAACAATGGACGCCATCCAGGACCATGTGATCTAATGATAATGTAAAAAAACCGGCCAAACGTTTGTTGTAAGGGAGCCCCCATAAATATTTATTTCATTTTGTTTTTTAATATTTGTTGTTATAGAGCGGCAACAGCATTACATTATCTTTGAAAATTTTAACTGTCTAACTATTTCGGTTCATGAGATACAGCCTGGTGACAGACGGACAGAGAGACAGACGGATGGACATCGGAATCTTAGTAATAGGGTCCCGTATTACCTTTTGGCTACAGAACCCTAAAAAGGACTATTCTCATAACATAAATGTGAAAAATATTGAGGTAGAGGATTTTATAAAAGATGCAAGTTGCAATCTCGTTATTGTCGCACTAGGTTGTAAAGTCTCGGCTTTATGACTGACGCATAACACTTACCTTCAGATGACGTTTAGTGCTTCCACTGGCTATAAACATCAACTACGTGATGAACACAGTTGATGAGCGCTTAAGTTTCAAGTACCTTTTGTGTGTTTAGTTTAGACTCATTAGTATAATGGTTTTTTGGGCTGCTTATCGGGAATCTGTTTAAGACTGCTGCTGAATAATTATAGTAAATAACAGATTCATTTGGAACCGTAATTGTATATTGTATAATATCACCTTCGATAAGCGCTATTGAAACTCAATAGCGCTTATCGAAGGTGACACAATAAAACTTTATAGTTATTGTTTGTCTCTCTACCGAGTTTTGCTACTAAATGTAAATGAATCAGGAATTTAATTCTTTATTCTCGACAGTTTCATTAAAGTAATATGATGATTTACTTGTAAAAGTCTGTAAATGAACCCGAAACGATCCTATCAATACATTGGCCTATTACAGAGATTGCAGCCATTTGAGGTCCTCTTTTCTTATTAAAGGCATTACTAGCTCTTCTTTAAGTCATCAGTCTCTAGGCCAAAGTCGTTAGCCCTTTCTATTTATCTCTCTACGCCATTCTTCTGCTCTATAAGCGGCGAAGACTCATTTATATATTTTTTTCAGTAGTTAGTTACAGTAATACAAGTTCTTTATTAAATATCTTGCTTAGTAAGGATGATGTTTTATTTTATACAATACATCATATTTTTATTTTTTCCAAGCCTACGACTTTTTCGACATGGCCCACCTTAGATTTTCCTGCTGAGCGTCTATTAAATTAAATGGGAGGCTTTAAGAAAACACCACCTTTATCATATAACCGCTATATCCTTTTGATCCTTTCTCCCAACCTACCGTGGATTTAGCCCGGAAGATACGTATTACGTTTTATTTTTGTTTATCTTTTTCCTTACTTTTGCGTTAATAAAATTGATTTACTGTGAATGGATAAAAATGACACAGAATGAAAATATGAATTCTTATTTAGAGCATTTATTTGGGAAACAAAGGTTGTAATTTTGTTTGTTTTATTTCTCGAAGTAAATTTTTCACTCATAAAGGGATCAAAATTAATGAGAGTGACACATTCGAAACGGAGTAGCTAGTAACTAATCTGTGCATTCGACACACACACTCTACCGGACAATAGTGGGACAAATATGAAGCAATTCAAGACTCTAAGCAAAAAAGCTTTTAACAGAATGTTGCTGCGAAACATGCACAAAGCCCTTTAAGGTCCAATTGACCCAAATGGACACACAAATAGTTGAAAGGAAGGCCCGTACGAGGTCATTATTCGCTCTGTAACCCGGCAAAAGTGTCAGGACGGGAGAAGACGAACATTTATCTACATCCTAAGGGCCCCACTGATTTCGGGAAGGATATTAGAGCGAAATAGGGTTTTTCAAGAAATCAACGGGGAAATAAATTATTTCAGCTGGATTTAGTGGCGTGATGAAGTTCAGATGGCGACGAATGTACAAGGAAAATTGTATCTGTGAGCGTCTAGTTTTATTGGGTTGTCGGAGAGATGTGTGAGTTTGTGTTCTGTTATTGATGAGTGTTTCAGACTTTTCTTGGTACACTTTGCAGTTTTATTTTATTTTATTTAGTTACAGTTACCGTTAAAAAAAGAAAACTTACAAGTAAAAAATGAGGTAATTGAAAAATAGGTATTGGAAACAACTACATTTTAAAATATACTACCGAAGTCATTACCAACACAAAAGCCTTTACGGGCACCACCGACCATAGTTTCCGAGAACGCTCGTTCCCGACCAACCACCATTACTCGCTCAGATTTTGCTAAATCGACTTTCCACTAGCCTCAAACGGTCCAAAAGGATCTATGTAGTTAGAGTTTTAAATTTCTTCGGAGGCCGACTCGGCGCAATCTTTTGCTCCATTAAGTCTTTCACGCTCACCGCCTATGGAAATTGGACGTAAAACGAAATATGTGTAGTAGGTATTTCGGAATAGTAACTCTGTGAGATTTGTGGGGTCGTTACTAGGGACAACACGGGTGTTAGCTCGTCACTCGGGTGCGGAGCAAATTTCAAGCTGATATTTGTTTAATTAACTACGAGACGTGTCGGTCGATGTATTTAGGGCCTGTATGAAAGGGTTTTTGAAACTTATGTAACTACTAATCTAGTCATGAGAACCTTCACATGCGTGTGTGACTGTACTTATATCTATGAAAATCTATGAATTTAATGATTTGCATAATATTTTTTGTATCTTGAACGTGTTGGATTGCATGTTGTGTTTCGTATTTTCTTTATTCGAGAAGGTTCTTTATTAAAATAGCTACGAGCAATCGATGACTGATCCCAATAACAACATTTCAAATGTCATGGCTTGCTAACTATTATCCACAACCTTATCCAGATTATTTGATTCTTTAAGGCACATCTCGCCTAACAAAATTGGTCAATTAAAAAAAGGCATTTTTTTTATCAACATTGGAATGTACAATACACTAATTGAAGGTCATATTACTAAATATGGTAATGTTAAAGGACGTTAAAAGTCACTAATAGTTGGTCTACCAATAGAAAGTGTTCTAGCTAAGAAGAGACGGCGCAACAAACTCCACAACAACACTTCCTACCACGACATCTCTCTCAGACTATCTCTCTCGGTTTCTATTCGAGAACAAATTTCCCGACCGGAAGGAAGGAATTAGTCATATCTATGTCAAAACACGCAGAACGCCTCTCTATTTTTCCGTCAATGGGGAGCGCCGCGAGCTATGAGATAACAGAACGGTTCCTGATAAGAAAGCACTGAGGATTTCAAGTGTATTAGCCGAGCCCATCGTCCTCTTTTATTCCATAGCTGTTTATGGAATATTTCTTCGGTTTTGGGTTTGGGGTTCGGCCCAAAATTTGCTTTAAGTCTAGGTCAGTTGGATTTGCAAGATCTGGAGAGTAAGTAACTTACTCTTACTTAAGTATAAATAGATTAATTAATAATCCCTTGAGGGTTGGTAGAGGCAAAGTTATTCCAGTACTGTAAGATAGTTTTTGGATCTTGAAACGTGAGAGGTGGTAAGCCAGATCGGGGTGCTGTTACACATAAACAAACTTCGGAGTCCGCAAGTTGCCTTGCGAAGTTTTTCTTAACCATCGAGCTAATGATAAATGTGTGTGTATGTTGTGGAACACTCATTGGTCCATGCAATCATCGGGCATCGAATCCGGCCATCGTTCATGAGGGGCGGGCTTGCTTATAACTTTACTGCTTTGCCCCTTCATCAACATCTACCTATTAACTATTAAACCTTGAATAAATATCTTTACCCAACTGTGTTCGTGTAAGTTGATCCTATTCCCAGACAATACTTATTTGAGAGAATAAATAAATCCCCAAAACTATTCCGGGCCCGCATCAGGCAACCAGCTTTATGCAAACTTAAATAAACTTCGGAGTTCCTCTAGTTCAGTTTCCGAAATGAGATAAAACAGGTCCAAGAAGTTTAATGAGTAACAGCTTTAGCAAAGTAAACTTGCTCCATTTCCCACTTGGTGGGTAATTAACTTCAGTATATCGCCCAATAAACGACAAACATACGAGTAGCTATCATATCGCGGGTGAAACAAACTTACTGCGAGATTATTCGGATGCAGTAATATTGTTGCTAAAGTTTATCATGGTGCCTATCACGTATTTGCGAAACGCGATCAACAGATGGCGATACATGGTTTTATTTGGAAATTAATACTCAGGCGACAAAGTTTATGACTACTTATCAACCAAGAAATTCTCGTCGAATCGTCTCGTTAAATCGAAAGTCACATACGGATTTTACTGTGATAACTCCAAACATGACCCTAAATGAAAAATGTATAAAATTAATTAAAGGAATTTTAATTAGAATCGAGCTTTAGTCAGTACCGAAGTCCTAAAACAACACTTAAAAGTAGAACATCTGATATAGAGCCGCCTCAGGGATTAATTTTTAAATAAGTAAATCCACACATAAATCATTCAGCACGGCTACCACCCGCTGCTCTACTTATATTTTCTTTATGACGCCTTTTGTCACATTAATTCACTGTCAGAATGTTTATGTAGGTGAGTTGTGTAACCGCTAACGAGCATTATAGTTTTATTACTAAAACTTGTTCTGTTTTTACGAAAACACAAAATATTTATCTATGTTCAAGCTAACTCTATTGCGGTTTCGTTTCAAAAAGTTTAGGCGACACAAAAAACGTAAACAGTCATTCAAAGTATCACGTGCGCGCCGCGCACCTCTATGAAATGAAACGATTATGCTACAAAATGTCAAAAAGCAAAAGCACGGAGGGCTAGGGGCGGCGACCGCGGCTTATAGAGGGGGAAAGGGGGAGACGGGGAGCGTGGCCGCCAGTTTCTTGCCGACCGCCGCGCCGCGAGCACGCCTTGTGATGCACCCCGCGCTCTGACGCGACATGGCCTCGTCAACGACCGGCAACATCGTCGTCGAGTGGTTGCGATCGCTCCACTTGGGCCAATACGCGGAAAGTTTTATAGACAATGGCTATGATGACTTAGAAATATGCAAACAAGTCGGAGAACCAGACTTGGACGCCATCGGCGTCCTCAACCCTGCACATCGACAACGACTGTTGCACTCTGTCAGAAGTTTGAGAGAAGAAGGTGCTGCAGCTGTCTATTTCACTTTGGAGGAGGCATCTGCAGTTCGAGACCCTTGCCGATGCGAAGAAGAAGCCAGGAAAGAACAGGCGGCAGCAGTCGTTGAACCGGCAAAGTACGCTGATGAGTATGAGGAGGGAAAAGCTGAGCTGGTGAAGATACCCCGCATGCAGCTAAAGCGTTTGCTTCGGGAGCGTCTAGCTCAAGATGGCATCCGCTTGAGCCTGCAGCCGTACTCAACCACGGTCAGTGTTTTTGTAGCCCCGTATGGCGGGCAGTGCATCTCGCGGTTATAACGCGTGATTTGTGAAAGTGATGTTAGAATATTGATAAATGAATCCGAATGCCTCCAATACGTGTGTCGGTAGTGAATCGTGATTCAAAGAGTTCCTATTTTGAATATCACATGAGGCGACCGCGTAGAGACACTGCCTGCGCCTTGTTATTTCTTTTGAATTTGTCTGTGTGTGGCACGGGCCGTCTTCGGACGCCCCGGGCGGATCGCTTCTCGGGACGTGTTGCCATAAAGTTTGTTGCGTGCGTGATTTCCCTCGAGATGAGGAGTTTGCGCGCCTTCCTGTCGTGAGAAGATTGTAATCGCGTGCCTCTCGGCTCTAAATTGGGTTTTACGATAAATCGCACAACCTGTTTTAGCTCCCCGAGGCGTTAATTAGTGATACGACTTGTTCGGACATGAAACCAAGATCGAATCCCGTTTGAAACCAATTAGTTTAATGGAATGCATCTTATTAAATATGAGATCATATGCTGCAATATCATAAAGTATGCGTGACTAATTCTGCAAGAAATAAAAACTGCAGTCCCTAAATATAAAAAAATGCACTAGGTAACAATACGTTACACTTATACTATTTATACTATTCTACTTATATAATATCGTTCAATCCATTGTCTCTTAAATATTTGACTAAACAAAAAAAAACTATTACCTACTTGTTCAAATAAATGTGACCAATTAAAACAATGACTTCTAAGCATCTGTCTACCCAAGCTTAAAAATTTCTAAAATAATTTATGTATCACGTACGCGCTGTCTTCATCACATGGGCGGAAGCGCTTAGTTGATATTTTAATTGAGCTGTTATTAATTATTCGGCTGGGTAGTGATTAAGAGGGCGGAATATTGCTTCGAGGGCACGCCCTTTGGTGCCGTGTAAATTGTTCACAACAGTTTGTCAGCTACTTCTACTCGGCATGATACTCTGACTCAACGTTTATCGTGCTATAATTTCCACCTTATCAAACTTTGTAAATAATAGAATGCTAAGTGCACAACTGTGTCTTTTCATTTCACTTATCTACGAATATTACGGTTAATGCAACAGCAAATATCGATAATGGGAGCCCAACGAATGGCTACATATTTTACCAAACCAAATTATGACTTCCTGGGTGCCAGGCCGCACGTAAAATAGCTACTCAACTAGCTTTCCCCGTATTCCTTGCTTTTTACTGCCCGAACTTCTTTGTTTCCAACTCTGAACACAATACACTGTTTCTAATAATTTGCTAACAAGCGGTTGGGAATTGCCCTGCTACAATGGACAGTAGGTACATTGTAACTCGAATGAGGAGGGTTCTCTAAAGAAAATTACCTTTACCTAGACGGAGGCAATACCAACATACTTAAAACATTGCGTGCCGAAGTAAGTTTAAAACTATTACGTAATACTCCATTTCAAGTTATTTTCACCAAATTGATTACTTTTCAATTACCTCTAGTATAACACATCTATCTCGGAATGTGAAGCGATGAGCCTACCGTAATTACCTGTGATGATTTTTTACCGGTTTTCGGTCCCTGCGTTGAAACCTGTTCGAGCTCAAGTGCGCCAAGAATCCACATCGTACAGACGCTGATCGCAGCAAAAAAAAGCGCCCAAGAAAGCCACTGGCATTACTTACTTCCAGCCAGTATCGTTTTCGTATAATGACTGCTCGGTAAACATTTACAGAGTAAAGTTTGAGCTAGGCGCCCACTTAATCTGTTTTGCAAAGACAAATTTCAGGAATTGCTTCCAAGAACTTCAAATATGTTGTTTATTTCATTTGTAGCAATTACATTGATGTTCCTATTTGTATGCATTGGCCATTATAAATGGAACGTGCTGTCACCATTAAACGATATAAATGCTCACTATCACCATGTAGCACATTGTGTGATCGATACACCCCGTGTCTACCTGGGAGCATTCCTTTTATCCGTTCACATTGCAAACAATGCCGCTGGCTACAGATTTTTTGTTGTCTACAGACCGTTTTGTAAGCGATTACCACCGGAACTTGGCACAAAAGAACTGACAAATTTCGTCGGGGTATCAATATCACAGTTCCGACTAATAGGCTAATATTTATGTTTTGTTGTCGACCATTGTGCATGCATGCCACATCCGCTATTCGATGATTACTTCTGAATACTAGTTACAAAATTGGTTATAGGATTGGCTTGATTATTGTAAAAAGTTATAAAATTAACTTTCTAATCTTATATTTTCTCATACATTACTGACCCGTCTTTTGTTCACTGTGTCTACAGTGATCTATTGCTTCCTGCACCTATGTTGCTGATTTTATTGTTGAAGGGTGGCAAGCCCCGGATGTAACGGATTATATTGGCATTAGCGCCTCTAAATAGATTAAGAATCATTTGAATCCATATCTACTAACTGCCGTAACGTTTCTCCAGAATGTGTTATAGGTAATAAAATTTAATTGTTTTAATTGGATTTTATACAACAGAAATTTCAAACGGTGGAATAGCATCATTAAAAAAATACAATTCATATCGTGTCCACTTACTAATACAACTTACGCGACCGTTTAAATGCCACGCATATTTAAATGGAGGTAAAAAAGATATTAATGTCCCACCATTAGGAGTAGTGTCGGGAAATAAAAAAGAAGTTTTACTATTTTTATTCAATAGGACTTACCGACTTGGTAAACAGGCCATGTTTGATAGAAAAACTAAATTAATGGTTGCTTTTGAATGCTTTACATCAGAATTCTTTTTCTGTATGTAAATTAAAGACTAAAAAACACAAGGTCAACTGATATTCCGTTTGAAATATATATTTTTAAGTATTTTAGATATCGCTTTATGTTTCTATTAAACTTCTCTGAATGTTTTTTTGCCAGTGATTTCGTCCACTTTCGTCCATGTTGGGATAAAACTAGTCTTTTTCTTTTCTCAATATGTCTTATTGATAAATTTCAATAAGTTGGATTCAGCAGCTTAGCCATGAAAAGGTAATAGATAGAAAGACGGAGTTACATTCGCATTTATAATATTAGTTTGGGAGGTTTTAGTAAGTTGCAGTTTCGTGCCTCCCTCATTTAATAAAAACGCCTAATTTACGACTTCTATGTGTGAATACCTAAATATTTGCTTTCATTAAAATTTTGTTCCCTGTAACTTCTGCTAACTCGGATGTGAGGCTTAATAAATATTAGCTTTTTGGGGTTTTTACCTGTTTCGTCGCTTTGTTAAAATGAAACGAATGTGTGCGAAGTCACGCACTGTAGCTTGAGCTTCTTGTTTCTCCTCACCTACTTTGCGTTTTATATTCTCATGGTATGTTTTACGTGTAATATTTTTCATGGTATCGTGTAATATTTTCGTTTTAATAAAAACAAACTTTACTTCTGCCTTATATTACAGTGCAAGTTTATGAAAGAATTGCATTAAAAAATTAGTAGTAGGATTATTATTGTATGTACTAAGTATTTTAAAAGCTCTAATTTTGAATCTCGTTTTCGACCGATTCGAGCTTGATCGATTAAACACTCAAACTCATCTTAGCACCTTTAGTATTGACTGACCTAATTTTAACCAAAATCAACACTATCTGCAATGGGAAGATACTATATTTCAGAAGCATAATGTTTGTATCAAATCAATACTATCTAAGATCCGTAACATCAATAGATCGAAGGCGGAACTCGCGCAGGTGTAAGCCGAGGCAGTTTGCTGAGCGTCGAAATGTTTGTGCGATCCACACAAAGCCAACCGAACATCAAACTTAGAAGATTTGCTCTCGAGCTCGTTGGGAGGATTAGCATCGGTGATTGGGAGGTCAGGAAACTGAGGGATCGCTAGTTCCCGAATTAGTTAGTGTCAGAATTCTATGCTGAGTTTATGCAACGGGTTGATTGCATTGTTTAATATTCTAATCCTCTATGTTGGACTTGGGGCACCCCTAATTCTGAGAGCTTGAATCTTGATTTAACTTTGTACAACGTTATATCTACAGAGTTTTATATTGAGTCAATCTTGTAACAGTTTTAGATTTAACTAGCTTATTCATGGACTGGACATGGACGTCCTCGTACTGACCGAGTCAATAAACACTGTATGTGTTGACAACTCGGATTCTAGGCGGAGTAAAGCAGGTATATTAGAATGGCAGCAATACAACTATGAAAACTGTCTTCAATTCGGTGCGTAAACATACGGAGAAACTGACAAAAATAAAATAAAAAATGTTTTGGCTTTTATCGGTGTTAAAAAGACCTCTATTATGTTTTTTTATATATCTCCTATGTACAGACATCGCAGCCACATTTTTATTATAGATTACAATAGACTTGATATTTAAGAAGCTGCATAGGTCTATTGTGGGTGTATATCATCTTTGCTTAAGCACTTTATTGTACTTACAAATGTTGTTTCATCAAAATAGCGTAGGTAGTAGTCCACTGGCATTGTCAAATGCCATCAACATTTACATTTAGCTTCTCGAGAACTCGAGAAGCAAAATCTTATGATTAGCTAAGAGTCATGCGAACAGATTTAATGAGTGGAGTGTGAAAGTTACAATGCCGATCAAAGGATTTAAAAGAATTTGAATAGACATTCGTTTGCCTTTGAATCCCGCTGGTTGACTGTGTTATTTATTTAATATACACTAATATTATAAAGATAAAAGATTAGTATTTTTGTTTGTTTGTAACGATTAAACTCAAAAACTACTGGATCCATTTAAAAAAATATTTCTTTAAGCCATGTCAAATACCCTTGGGTGACTTGAAAAATATTGACAATTAGGTGGCCACTAGCCTAACACCATCTCCCTATCCAATCCACGGTGGGCTCGCATGGGAGATTATAGACCATACTTCGTATGTGTTAGGAAAGACACTTAGCTCAGCAGTGGGCTATTCCGGGGTGCTGATGATTTATAATATTTAGGAGTTATATACATTTCCAAGAGCCGTCTAGAAAGACTGAACCTAGCGGTAAATTATAAAGGGAGCATTTCATTAGAAACATTAAGATTTACGCAGTATGCTTCAACAATGTTGTGATCGTCGCTTTAGTCATAAACTGTCCAGTAGATTTATTTTTAAGAGTTCTCAATCAAACGCGAGAGGCTTCCGAGAACGAGTACTTGAAAATAAAATGTTAGCAACCTTTGTTTTTGCTTCCACGGTGGCAGCTTTCAACTGTTTATGTTGGCTTGTTAGTTCCAAGTCAATATTTGATAGTCAATTTCCTGATTTCCAATTCAACCTGTAGTGCTATTACGGAAATAGGTACCTATGGTACTGTGAATAACAATACGTTGTTGGGACTGTTGTTTGATTCTTACCGTCTGCAAAACATACTCCACCAAAAAGTTTTTTTTAGGTCCTGCAGACGTATTCACGGAGACTCGATACCGTTTCCGTTCGATTTAGATCGAGTGAAAAATTTTTCAAAAGTCGAATCTATCGACTTCGGAATCTTTATTCTAGGCGTTTCTGACAGCCACGGAAATTTTTTCGAATCCTTATGTCACATATGACATTAGTTTTCGATACCAACATCAGCTCATCTCGAAAGTTTTCGATACCAACATCAGCCCATCTCGAAAGTGTTCGACAGATTTTCCGATATCGAATATCGAAGCTCCCTGAATACGCCTGGTGACCTGTGTTACTTTAAATAGCAGTATTTTTAAAACCGTAATTAGTAGCAGATTGTTTTTTTTCTAGAAAATGCATATTATGGCGAATTTCGTAGCAAATTAAAAAATACTCACGCGATATCACAGCATATTTTTGGGACCTATAAATGAGACTGATTGTAAGCCCGATTGGAATGCTATTACATATACCTCAGAATCAATTTCGGGGCATGCGGTTAATCTAACGAGTTCTTGATAAATATGTACTACGTAAGTTTTTGAAACTTATTAGGATTTGAACCCGAGCCTCACGCAACAGAGGCAGACTCCCATACCATCACTGCTCATACCAAATAATACTAAAAAAAGAAGAAGAAATATTGAAGTTTTTTAAATTGACGTTCTCTTTTTTGTTTAGCATATAGAATAAGGCAAATGTTTTAACGTATACCTGTACTTCGGAACGAGTATAATAAAATATGTCGTTGATCGTGACAGCGATAACCTGTCGTGAGCTTTTATCCAATTTTTCAATTTCATCCTGAATAAAATGGAATTCTCGATAACGCGTCCCAGTAATATACCCATTTAAAAAAGGATAGTAAAAATTTCGTGCGTTACGAAAAAAGTTGGAATATCGCGCTTCGGAGAGCGTTACAAATTGGTAACAATAGCCGAATTAACGCGGTGGAAATTTTTCATTTGCACACCGTTTCACACTTCGGTGTTAGCTTAAATTTTAGCGTTCAGACCGGCTGGCGATTGAACATCGGGCAAACATCACAGATCGTAGTTACGCTTCAAAAGTTTTGGAAATGCATCTCATAAGTTAGTGCGACATGATTGGTTTAAATCTAAGTGGTATTAATTCCATTGGCATAAGGTCTATTTCTAGAAACATTTCTTAAGATCCGATCAATTAAGTAGTCTGATCTTGCTATCTAAATTTATGTCATATCTATGTCAAAAATAGCACCTCTATATTCACTGAGCTGTGGCAGATTCGACATAATAGTGTTTTCTAGGGTTCCGTACCCAAACGGTAGCACGGGACCCTATTACTATTACTCCACTGTCCGTCCGTCAGTCCGTCTGTCACCAGGCTGAATCTCATGAACCGTGAAAGTGTGACAGTTGACATTTTCGCACAGATGATGTATTTCTGTTGCCGCTAAAACAACAAATACTAAAAAGCGAATAAAATTAATATAGATAATTCTACGGAAACCTTCGTGCGCGAGTCCTAATCGCACTTGGCAGGTTTTTTAGTTTTACTACTGCTAAGCAAAGTTACAACAAGAAATAAATTATGATTAGGTAATTACCTATATCAATACAATAGGGACCGTGAAAAACATATGTCTGGCTGTGACAACTTATAACTCGTATGCAAATGGAAGGGAAAATATTGTCTAAACAAAACAGAAACCAATAATCAAAGATTTTAATTCAAAACATTTTGCGAATCAAAAATTTCTTTTTTAAATTTACTACGTGATGAAGTAAACATATATTTTTAGGGTTCCGTACCTCAAAAGGAAAAAACGGAACCCTTATAGGATCACTTTGTTGTCCGTCCGTCCGTCCGTCTGTCAAGACCCTTTTTCTTAGGAACGCGTGGAGGTATGAAGCTGAAATTTATATCAATTACTCAGGTCTACTGTCCCTTGAAGCTGTGAAAAAATCAAACTTCTAAGCCAACGCAATCAAAAGATACAGCCGTTTATGCCACAAATTTTCGACACTTGCAAGGGAATCAAAACCTACAGGGTGCTTCCCGTGAACTCAGAATCTTGAAATTTGGTACGAAGCAACGTCTTATAGCATAGATAAAGGAAAAATTACGAAAACCATAAATTTGCAAGGTTGTACGGAACCCTCGGTGCGCGAGTCCGACTCGCACTTGGCCGGTTTTTTTTTAGTTTGAGTTATTGTCTTTATTGTTTTATTCAAGTCAAGCCTGTGTGTAATGTGTATTTCATTTTATTAGTAAATTATATCTAATAAGTGTGTTTTTATTAAGGCCCGGGCAGACGTCGTTCTGCCACCGTATAAACCATCCCTGGACCCACTCTAACCCACACAAAAAGTTTTATCAAAATCGGTCCAGCCGTTCTCGAGTTTTAGTGAGACTAACGAACAGTTTTTTTTTTATATATATATAAGATACTAGTGGCCCGGGCAGACGTCGTTCTGCCACCGTATAAACCATCCCTGGACCCACTCTAACCCACACAAAAAGTTTCATCAAAATCTGTCCAGCCGTTCTGGAGTTTTAATCAGACTAACGAACATCAATTCATTTTTATTTATATAGATAAAAAGATTAACCGTAGGTTCATATTATTAAAGTAACAATGATATTGTTTTCGGAGAAAAGATATGAAACATTGTGTTATGAATTAATATTGTTATGAAAAAGAAACAGAGGGAAGGCAAGAATCCCGTTTATGTTACCACTCGTCGACTATGTGGGTAGATAACCAAGATAATAAACTAGGATTACGAGAGACTTTTTACATATAAAAATATCTACTAAAAGCGCTCAAGTATAATATCTGCGGTATTTCAAAAACTACCAGTCTATGTTCAGTGCTGACGTTGATTTGACGCGTTTTGTAACTTTGATTGTAACTTTTATCTTTTGACTGTATTGCTATGGGATGCCTTTACAATTACAAATGTAATGTTAAGCATTTTTTTTTTCATTTAATAATAATAATAATATAATCTCACGCCTTTCATCCCCGAGGGGGTAGGCAGAGGTATTCCATTACTGGATATACCCACATTTCACGAGATACATTGGACCCCTAAACGTGATAGGTGGTGAGCCCATCGCCAGCCCGGGTCTATTTACACATGTCTCCTCGTTGCTCACGATGTTTTCCTTCACCGTCGAGCTAGTGATAAATATGTACGTGAGTTTTTGAAAAACTCATTGGTACATGCCAGGATTCGAACCCGGGGTTCACTGATTTTCGGCCGGCTCTTTAACCGTCAGGGCTCTCACTGCTCATTTATACTCGTATTTTTAAATATAACCGAAAATAATCGAATAATACCTCAATGACAAATGACCTGACGGCGCGATCTAAGATTTGGCAATTTCTATTTACGCCCATTTCTTAGCTGTGAATGGACAACCGTTAAAGTTGGATGAGCTGATGGAAGTGCAAATATCGCGAGATCGTAAACAAATGCGAATCGCATATCGCGTCTGCGAAGGAGAGTCACCACCGACGCCTCAATCATATTCAGGCACCAGCAGACGTATTCACAGAGACTCGATACCGTTTCCGTTCGATTCGAGTCGAATCTATCGACATCGGAAACTAATCTATCGACATCGGAAACGAATCTATCGAGATGGGCTGATGTTGGTATCGAAAACTAATGTCACATAATATGACAATTGGTGTCATATATGACATTAGTTTTCAATACCAACATCAGCCCATCTCGATAGATTCGTTTCCGATGTCGATAGATTAGTTTCCGATGTCGATAGATTCGACTCGAATCGAACGGAAACGGTATCGAGTCTCTGTGAATACGTCTGCTGGTGCCTGAATATGATTGAGGCGTCGGTGGTGACTCTCCTTCGCAGACGCGATATGCGATTCGCATTTGTTTACGATCTCGCGATATTTGCACTTCCATCAGCTCATCCAACTTTAACGGTTGTCCATTCACAGCTAAGAAATTGAAAACTAATGTCATATATGACACCAATTGTCATATTATGTGACATTAGTTTTCGATACCAACATCAGCCCATCTCGATAGATTCGTTTCCGATGTCGATAGATTCGACTCGAATCGAACGGAAACAGTATCGAGTCTCTGTGAATACGTCTACAGGCTTAAGAAAATATGGAAATCATAATGACTTTAATATTCAAAATCATTAATACTTTAAACAGTGTTACGGTCGTACGTATACCTCAATTTAGTGTTTAAAACCCACCCAAATTACGGCGCGTCGTAATAAACGACAATCGAACGTGATTATTTTCATATTAACTTCTGATCGGTTTCGACCACTGCACCGGAATTAATGACGCGCACGAAATCGGTAAATAATGATAGTGTTCCCAAACAATGATTTGCCTCCGGGATCATTATGAAGTTTTTCCCCAAATTACCAATTTGTGTATGTTCCACAGCACAGATTAACCTTTGAAAAGACCAATTTGATATAAAGCAAACGCAAAAAGAGTAATGAATTACCTACATCACTTATATATTTTTCATAAATGCAATGTCCATTTTTTTAATACATACAGTCATAAATAATATGTCCAATGTATCTCGTGAAATGTGGGTACATCCAGTAATGGAATACCTCTGCCTACCCCCTCGGGGATGAAAGGCGAGTTTTTTTTTTTTTTTTCATAAATAATACATAAAATAACGCCTCTTTCCAGTTGAGGTAAGGTTGCTTTAAGCCTCGAAGATATTGTGTTTCATCCACATCCATCAAATCATTTACGTATGCTCGTTGGTTTCGGATACCTACTCATTATCTTAGCTTTTCTTCAATACATCGTCAATGTGGTCGATGTAGGTATACCTAGGTCGTCTTCTACCGACTCGTCCACGCACAACACCCACCATGTATATTTGGTTTTTATATTCAACTAGCGGATGACTAGCTGCGTTGCTCGCGTATAATCCGTTTTTTTCATATTCCCGTGGGAATTTACAAAAAAAACCTTTATAGTGCTTCAATTACGTGATATAAGGAACCTTTGTGAGTCAGACAGACAATCAGTTTTTTTTTCTAAATATTGATGTGTTCTTTATTTGTATTACTTTCTTTCTTTTTATGGTATTACTCTCGATTAAAATAGAATTAAGTACACAGATGTTTTTACGGAAAACATTGCAAGGACAACACCTACAACTTCTGACTAATATTATTTTGCTCAAAGAGCTGATTTAGGATACTAAATACTATAATACCCAATTGGACCTATAAGCGTTATCCAATTCAATTTCCCCTTCAGCCAAGACATTATACCTGCCCAATTGCGGTAAACCTTTCCAGCAATCACAATCTGGGGTAACTTAATACGCGGCGGTGGGGTCCCATGAACTATCGGTTTTATTCTAAGGATGGACTCCTCGAGTTTCATCGTTACTGTATGAATGAGAAGATAAAGTCTAAGTTAACAGCCCGCGTGGGCCAGCCATACGTACAGGTTTTTTGGGGTTCTACACTTCAAATACAGAGAGCCTGCCATTTATTTATTTCTTCAAATTACAGCTATGTAGGTATCATTACAGGTTTGACATCCAATGCGACAGTGTAATCTATTTTCAACCGACTTCAAAAAAGGAGGAGGTGCTCAATTCGATGTATGTTTTTTTATGTTTGTTAACTTAAGACTGGGTGAGCAGATTTCGTTGATTTTTTTAACCGACTTCAAAAAAGGAAGAGGTTCTTAATTCGACTGTATTTTTTAGTATAGGTAATTCATTCAAGTAGGTTTTTTAATCTTTAGAATTCTATGGTATCTATACTTACTAATATTATAAAGCTGAAGAGTTTGTTTGTTTGTTTGTTTGTTTGAACGCGCTAATCTCCGAAACTACTGGTTCGAATTGAATAATTCTTTTTGTGTTGGATAGTCCAGTTATCAAGGAAGGCTATAGGCTATATAACATCACGCTACGACCAATAGGAGCAAAGATATAGTGGTAAACGTGTAAAAAACGGGAGAAATTATTTCATCTTACGGGAACTACGCGGGTGAAACCGCGCAGAACCGCTAGTTCTACATAAATTGATGAATTATCAAACACCATAACGAACAATATTTTATGTAACTTTGGAGTATTTGAAGAAAATACTGAAGCTTGAAGTTTTGACAGTAGATTTTGAGAAATTTGAAAGGGAACGGTAAAAAGGGATCCATTGCAAATACTTCAATAATTAATCTATCAGTTTGTTGTGGAATAAAGGTTGCTTATCTATTTCGCTTCTATAATATATATCCCTGAACTGACAAAGTGTAAATTTGGTATATGACCCACCCTTCTAATGACGTTTTATTATGTTACATTACAGGTTCGTGTTAAAACTAAACAATTATAGGCCGATCATGTTTTCCAATCGGATTTCGTTTGATTTAAGATTAGAACAATAAAGTCTATGTGGAATAAAATAAAGGACTTTGACATTTATATGGAACCAATTCAAATGTCACTGCCCTTTATAAATTAGCCTGAATGGTAATAAAATGGAATTCATATCGGTGCCTGTTTCGCTTTTTTTTCGATTTGACCTTTCCTTACGATAAGCAGTGCTATTTCACTCAAACTAATATTATCTCTTTATTTATTTCGACGGGCCCGTTGGCTCAGTTGGTAGTGACCCTGCCTTCTGAGTCGGAGGTCGCAAGTTCGATCCCCGCTCGGGGCCAGCATTTGAGTGCATGAACATATCTGTGGGCTTCGTGTCTGGTCGTTTATATTTATTTAAGTATGTCTATCAGTTGTTTAGTACGAATAGTACAGGCTCTGCCTAGTTGTGGACTAAATGACCGTGTGTGAATTGTGTCCCACAATTTATTATTATTATTATTATTTTAGGTCTTAGATTAGGCCTTTTACAATATGTATATAAAAGTAAAATATATAAAAACATTTACAAAACAATATATAAAATACACATTATAAACTCTTATTATTATTATTACGCGAGACAAATATACCTATATTGAATGAAAACTCTAATTATTTGAACGGGAAAAGGGGGTAACAAGAGCAGAGCCCTCCCAGCTGATTAGATTTAAAGGTCATCACTTTATCAAATCACTACATAGTATAAAACAAAGTTGCTTCCCGCTGTCTGTCTGTCCCTATGTATGCTTAGATCTTTAAAACTACGCAACGGATTTTGATGCGTATTTTTAATAAATAGAGTTATTCAAGAGGAAGGTTTTAGTATCAGAATTGCGCCCGTGCGAAGCCAGGGCAGATAGCTGATATTAAATAAACAACATTACATTTAACAAAAATAAAAAACCCCGACGCCTTTTAAACAAAAAAAAAACTAAATCAAAATCGGTTGAGCCGTTTTAGAGCTACAAGCGAACAGACAGACATACACAGAAACACACGTTAAACTTATGACAAGCCTCTGTTTTTCGTCGGGGTTTAAAAATACTATTACTAGCTCGAAGATGAAAGAAAACATCGTGAGGGGACCTGCAGATCCCAGAATCGGTTTTGAGGCACCTCTGCCTGCATATGGGATCACCATTCCCCCCAAAGGTAAGGTATTTGCGTAGGTATTTGACCAATTTTATTTATTCAATTCAATTCAAATAATTTATTTCAGATCATAAATCCATAAATATTTGTAACAGAATACTTCTTGCGCCGGACTGAGTGCCCGACACGTGCAGAAGCATCCAATGCTCCAATAAATAAAAAATAAAATAGGGGGAACTCCCACCTATTGACCAATGCGTCCAGAATGCTGTCTTAGCAGCGAGGCGCAATTTATACAATGCTTTAGAACTATACAACGCTTTGGAATTCTCTCAATGTTGAAGGTACGGAACCTTTCTATTTATATGTAAGTAGCGCTTGACTGGGTTTTGTTTAATGTTTATATCCGTCAACCAAGGCGCCGCCGTGGCACGGCTCTTCCCTGCGGGGTCCGAGTCTCCATAGGTGCCAGTGATTCATGTAATTTATTACACTCCGTAAATTGTGACTGAACTTTTTTGCTTTGACTGTCTTTGTTATTTAAAAAAATACTTATTTCTTATTTGATTCCTCTTTTGTTGCCTTCTTTTGGAGATCATTATTTTTATTTATTATCCTATTTGGATTTATTATCGTATAATGTTTCTTTACGAGTAATTGAAATGATCTGTGAATGCTAACGATTGCGTGGGAGCTAATAGCCCATAGTGTTGGCTTGAGTTATTGTAATTTTCTACACAACTAACAAAACACAGTTGGTAAGTTTTCACTGCCAATTGTTTGATAGAACACTATTTACCCGATAGCTCTAGAAGTAATATTTTTTAGGTGTATGTAGCTAAGGGAGTCTACTCTTATGGCACCGCCAAAGAGATTAAAATACGACATGGAGGGGACAAAGCGAGGAAAATCTGAAGCCAACAATTATAACCTAAGGTCATAATAAGTCTAGTGTGATTCGACATATACCTACTTAATGCAAAATTTAAGACTTACATAGTTTTCTTAATGAATGGCACTGTCAGACCTGGACCAAATCATCAAATGGGACCACACGGGAAGCAACAGCTTCCAAATAAAAAAATAGTCATTCAAAAAGGTTCACCCAGTCGAAAGTTCTGAAGTAACAAACATTTAAAAAAAAAACTTGAGAGGTGTCAAGGGACACCCGGATGGAACGAAGTTCCATCATCATCGTCTTCGTCGTCGTCATCATCATATCTCATCACCATTATTAGATTTATCATAGAGCTTCAACTATAGCAAAAAGTGTCGGTCGTTACAACATTTGGTGTATTGTACACTCTTTATATAAACTGAAATATCTATTGATAATGAATATACGCCACGAAGATTCTGTCTGACACAGCTCATTATGTAAATTATATACGAAAAAATATTCCTTTTGACTTCGCCGTAGTCTGACAATTAATATTAAAATATAAATACATAAAATAAAATTATCGTTCATAAATTCAATGATGTGTGGGAGCCCACCGTTCGTTGTTTCACGACAGATGATATTTAGTATTTTCGAGTCTGTCGACAACGAAAATTGATGTGGGAAACACTGATTTTGATAACATCTGACGGATTATGATTTATGAATACGTTGTGTTCAACAAAATTGTAAGCACTAAGAATTCCACACAAAAATTTGGTAGCCGATTTTTCTGCATGTAAATGGGTATTGCTGTTTAAGAAGTTTAAAATTTATGCTCCAACTACGGATCTACACTTAGATACAAATTTGTGACTTGACTAGCCAAGTGTAATACCAAGGTTTTATTCGCTTTAATACTAACTACACACACCGGCACAATTAGCGGAACAGAAAAAAAAAGGAGAAAAAAGAGGGAATTTAGAACAATGAATGTAATTTTTAAACAATATATTATTTAAAATGAAACAACAATTAAATTAACATGTTTTGACATTCATTTGTAACACCATACTTAAAATTTTATAAAAATAAAAATTAAATTAAACAAAATGCATTTTTCTTCGATTTTTAATTATAGAGAAACAGCAGAAAATTCAAGATTTTCCAAAGTTTAACAACAATTTCAATGACTGTTCAATATCGAGTGTTTCCTCCTCGTGCTCTGATGAGGGTTTCCATCCGTCTGGGCATGCTGCGGATGATGTTATCAATGGTTTCTTGGGGCAACCTCTGCCATTCTTCAAGTAATGCGTTTCGCAACTCGTTGAGATTATTGGGAGGGGGCATTCTTGACTTTACACTCCTCTTTAGCAAGTCCCAGACGTGTTCTATAGGGTTCATATCGGGGGACCGTGCTGGCCACTCCATCACCGTTATACCAACATGGTTTAGGTATGTCTGTACTGTGCGAGCACTGTGAGCCCGAGCATTATCCTGCATTAGAATGAAGTTGTTACCAATAAAGGGGGCAAATGGCACAACATGTTCTTCTAAAATCTCCCTGATATACCGATCAGCATTCAGATTCCCGCCATCGACCACTACTAACTCCGTACGAGCTCCTAAACATATTCCTCCCCAGACCATAATTGAACCGCCGCCATATGCAACTGTATTTTCAAAATTAGACTGGATATACCGTTCTCCTTTGCGTCTCCATACTCGCTGCCTTCCATCAATTTGATTTAACATAACTCTGCATTCATCAGTAAAAAGAACCTGTCCCCAGTCGTCGAAGTCCCAATCACGATGTTCACGACCAAAGTGTAGACGGTTTGTGCGATGATGTCTCTCAAGTTTTGGGGCTTTGGCGGGCACATACGAGCCTATACCCACTTCTTCGAATCTTCTACGAACTGTCCGCTCACTCATCCTTACTGCTCGTACCTCTTCCAGTAAATTTCGAGCCTGCACCGCCGTTAGTCTCGTGTTCCGTCGGACTTGAAGTTGGAGAAAACGGTCATCCCTCCTTGAAGTACACCTTTTCCGGCCTTGTCCTCTCCTTCTCACTAGAGCATTCGTCAATCTGTATCGTTGGATGCTACGATAAATCGTTGATAACGATCGACGAAGGCTTCTGGCAATCGATCTGTAGGTTTGACCATTTCTCCTCATTTGATCTGCCCTAATGATTTCTGATGGCGTTAAATCAGGCATAATTAGATGCTCGTAAATTATCAATATGCGAAAAAACTCAAAAGCCTCAAAAACTGCAATTCAAAGCTTTTCAAATGGAATTCACGAACCTTCTAAAAACGGACAAGCGGTGGAAAAAATGAATCAATGAAAATTAAAACAAAAGAATGAAAAAAAGGGCAGTCGCTTAGTATTCCATTTTTAAATTAAAACCCAAATTTAAAAAAAGCTTGTTTAGCCGGCCAGTAACACGCAAAAATGCGTAAATACTCCCTTTTTTTTCTGTTCCGCTAATTGTGCCGGTGTGTGTATTAGGGACTACGTGTTAGTTACATAACTTTTTTAGAATGTTGCATCAATTTAACTTGGTTGCGCTATAAAGCAGCGCGCATGAAAAGTAGAGCGATAATTTAAATCCCATACATTAGTTCAACTAATAAGTATTTCCGTTTAACAAAGCCACTTGTCTAGTAAACCAATGTTTGGTAGATCATCATCATCACCAACCCGTAATAGCCCACTGAGCTTTGTGTTTTTCCTCACCCATGAGGAAGTATGGGCTTTAATCTCCCACGCGAGCCCACCGCGGATTGGGAGATATATAAATAAATCCATTGCACGGAATTCTATTTCACTAATGTTTGATAGATAGTGAAACAGAATTCGGTACAATGGATTTATTGTATGCACCTAACTAGAATTTAGTGCCTGTTACCAGACCGTATTGTTATCAAAAATAGCACTATATTTTTTGTAGTAACAACGACATTATTTCCTATGAATAAAAGTAACACTAACAGTAAAATTATTGATTGCCTTAAACGTTGGACCTTAAGCAAGATAATATAATGAAGAAAGTTGATTAACAATTTTATTTATACTAAAACCGTGAATACACTTTCCGCAATCTTATCGCCGTCGTGAATCATTGGCCTAAATATTAACCAGCAAGTGAGTTGACCAATAAACTGACTGAGTCAGTACCAAAAGGGAAAATAACATCGCCTTTTTACAGCTAGCCGGGAGTAGGGACGGTATAACGGGAACAATGCATTCCAGCGTTGTTACGTTCGGACAACAAAAAGGCCCAACGAGAGCCAAACGTTTTTTGTCGACAACCCCCGCTAAATTAAACAGCGAAGCTGTTTTGTTTTATTTTTTTACTCTCTTTACACTGCGTAAACCACCTTTGTCGGACAAAAATGCTGCGAACTTGACAAAGCGCGCATTAGAAACCTAACGGTGTCAAACAAAACGGTTGGTAAATTGTAATATCTCTTTGAAGTCAGCAGGTCCGACCAATGGTTTTATTAGCGTACAGGCATTCTGAAAATTCGCATTTAAATTGAATGAACCAGCAAAATTGTTGCTTAACGAGCTTTTGCATGTCTGTAATCGCAGTAGGTTGACTAAATATTTTGTCGCGTGCAGGACAACTCCGTTCTAACAATACGACTTTTGTATTTACGAAATGTAAACAGGAAAAGCGAATAGTGATTTTCAAACTTTTGACACGCTAAGAAGTTTGTTTAAAATATAAATGAATATTAATTTATGGTTGTTGGCAGAGGTAGGTACTTCTGCATCATTTCTGAAAGTACGCTCTTATCACTTCTTGGACCTAGGTGCCTCACTCATGACTTAGGACCAATCTTGAAGCACGGATTTGCTTAAAATAATCTGAATTTACCGTCCAGCTATTGATTAATAGGGTGTATAATATTTACGTAAATATTAGAAAAACTAAGGAAACCCGCAGGTATTTAGTAGAGCTCGACGGTGAAGGAAAACATTGTGAGGAAACCCGCAGGTCTCAGAATTAATTCTGAGACATGTGTAAGAGACCCGGTCCGGCGATGGGCTCACCACCTATCACGTTTAGGGGTCCAAAAAATATCTCGTGATAAGTGTGTAAATCCAGAAATGGAATTCCTCTGCCTACCCCCTCGGGGATAAAAGGCGTGAGATTTTTATTGGAAAAAATTATTGATACATGCCCTCTCCTGGAATCGAATCCGAGCCTCCGGCATGAGAGTTGAATTACTCTCTCAACAGGTTGTGTAAGCCTGTTGAGAGATTAATTCGGCTTGCTTCTAAAAATATTTCTTATACTTATTTAACTTATTTGTGTACTTACAGAATCTCCGTAAGTACATAGATAAGTTATTAGCAGATAAACATAGTCAAGATAAGATTGAGTTAAAGCTATTGAACCGGAAAATTTGAACGGAACTAAATATTTGCGATACGAAATTATTCATTATTCATTTATTTAATTTATGATTGAATGAATATGATAATATAATTATTATTACAGGGAGTCATGTGCCCGATGAGATTCTTCTAAACAAACTCAAAAACAAAAACAATGGAGATTAGATTACCTAGTGTAAATGACTGTTGATGTAACAATTGAAAAAGTAGGTAAATATATTTTTACTTAACGGCTTTAGACGTAAAGTATTGTTTTTCTGTGTATGTGTGTGGGTCTATTTATTTGGCACATTCGTTAGCTTAAACTTGATGAATTATAACATAATGGGGTGTCAATAATTCGCCTCAACTGTGGGAGTGACATCTGCATATTAATTAAATACGGCGTTTCCAATTAGTTAATATATTTTAATTGTCATAATTTTTTTTAATATTCAATAATCCTTTCACAGTGCTTAGGCGCCTAAGTTATTTAAAAAAACATTTTCAAAATTTCATGTCTCAAGACCCGGTTGGCTCTTAGACTCATTGGTGTAGCCTTATTTATCTAATTAAGTAGATTGACTTGGACCAGTCGGATTTTGGCTTTTTATTATTATAGTCGTTTCAAGTATATTTATAAGTAAATGCATTGCATCGTATTTAAATATACTTCTCCAAAATATTTCCCATTGGACTAATAAAATTAACCCAAGAATTGTGTCGGATAATTCAATTATTTAAATCGGTTTCCTATAGTGGTGCAGCCGGTTTCAGATCCTACTCGGTACGGTTGTATATACCGAGAGTTTCTGTATTATACGATTTGGCTCTAAGCAGTGTGACATGTTGGTTGCTAGTGACAAAATATACGGAATATAGAATATAGAACATGACTTAGTAAACAGAAAAAAACAGCGATAAAAGTGCACAGGTATATGAGCTGTGGGAGTACGCCCTGAAGAGCGTGACCTTGACCTCATCAGTGCAGTGAGCAAAGCGGAGTTATTGCACCGTATTTAGAGGCCCACCAAATATAAATAAAGAGTAAAAAAATATTCTTAAAACACGTTGCTTTAACACGTTATTTTAATGCGCTGAAAAGAATAAAATCAACTTTTCATTTAAAACTTTTACTATGTTAAACGTCATTACACAATTTATTATGTAATAAAAGCTTGTCTCGAGCTTTAAGTACCTACTCATATTTAGGTAGGTAGGTACTACTTAATCTAATTATTTAAAAAAAATAATCAAATTAATTAATAATACTATTACATTTCTCGCTGATATCTTCTTGGACTAAATAACGTGCTAAAATTATCGTTTCCGTGTCAGTTTCTTAGTAAAATTGTAATTGTTGCTGCCGGTAAATATTACTATAGTGCCCTGTAGCTTGTAAAACCGGGTATTAGAATGGTGACTAATACCACCGGCATCTCCATTCCGAAGCCTATAGAGTAACGTCGACCTGTCGCAATGGTTCTATTAAAATTCCTCGCCGCGTATGATTGCCCCGGGAACGGACTAATCTGCGGAACGTCCGCTTAATTTGTTTTCGGATTAGATTTTATCGGAAAATTATTACTATCCAACAACGCTATTGAGTTTACTTTCTTATGTAGTTTGTTTTCACTAGTTCGTTGTTAATTTTGGAGAGGAATTTGTAGACTTCAACGCTAGGTGCGTAAATCTCTAAACAGTATAAAACAAAGTCGCTATTTCCTCCCGCAGAAACCTACCGGTAAGCAACGGATTGTGATACGGTAACTATGATTGAGATAATTTCTTCAGAAAGGCTTTACCTATCACTACAAACAAAGTAGCTTCCCGCTGTCCCTATGGGGAGAGACAGATCTTTAAAACTACGCAACGGATTTTGATGCGGTTTTGTAGATAGAGTGATTCAAAAGGAAGGTTTTAGTATCAGCATAGCACCCGTGCGAAGTCGGGGCTTGTCGAATGATTATGAGAACAATTATTGTCTTTTCTTAGCCTTGTGTATTTAAGTAAACTAATAAAAAACGTTGTTTTGGCCTTTTAAATTAACCCAGAAATTGGTATACTAATTACCCCACTGTACGAGAAGCGTAATATTTTTGCATATATGTAAACATATTTCGTTAGCATAAAATGACTGTAGTCGGTCTTTACTAAATTTTGAGGTCCGAGGTATCGTAAAAACAACCTTTTCCAGATTGTGATAACCCAGCTGCAAATAAAGAGGTTAATTTTTAAAATCTTGTCATCGCCTTTGACATCCCTTAGGTTTTGTGTAAAAAAATATACCTACATGTGTTTAAATTTAAAAAATATTAGTGGTACTCTGGGACCATTTAAAATGTTGGCAGTGACCACTGCAGTAATTTGCAACTGCCATCAACTGCAGTCGCCAGTGTCCCTTAATCCAGCAGTAACTGTTGAACAACAAAACTCATTACTCGACGGTATTCGTGTGTACTAGCTACCTGCTAGTTCGCAGGAAAGCTAGTTTTGCTATGGCCTAAGTCATAAGAGGTGGCGTGCGCGGTGATGATCAGTCTTTTCGGAAAGTTTTGCGAATAGTAATTGTGCAGGTATAAGAAAGAAAATGAGCCTAAACGTAGGTTGTACCTAGTATAAAATGCAGACACTTTGCATTTTATATTGTAGTCGTCCGCTAAATTCGTCGGATGGATAAAATTATCGTTTTACCGGACGACTACATAATTGTATTCATCCGCTAGACGGAGTAATAATTATATTTATTCATCCAATTAACGGACGCCTAGCAACAGCCGTATCACTACATAGTATAGAACAAAGTCGCTTTCTCTGTCCCTATAATATATATGTCCCTATATCCCTATGTCCCTTTGTATGCTTAAATCTTTAAAACTACGCAACAGGTTTTAATACGGTTTTTTTAATAGATAGAGTGATTCAAGAGGAAGGTTTTAATATTAGCATTGCATCCGTGCGAAGCCGAGGCGGGTCGCTAAAAATAATAAAAGCTAAAAAAATTGTTAGTTAGATTTGTGACGTCTGTTTTTGAGATTTTTTGGATAATGCAAGATTATCGAAGTAAACTGATAAGTATGATGTAGATATGAGAAAGCATAAGACATTTAGGTTGATTGTCTAGAATTAAAACGAGTAAAAAAATATGAAGCTGAAAAACGCCATAACCGGTCAAATAGCGGGTTCTCTTCACAGCTAGAAAATTGCACCTCAAAATCCACACTGCAAGCAACTTTTGATTTGCAAGTCGAATACAGAAAGCCGCAAAAGTTTATCACTTCCACCGCCTCATTACTTGGCTTAGGAGATTAGCAAACGGGGGCAACTTATTCGGTTTACTGTAAGGATAAGCTAGGCCACTAAACCCCGGAGCGAAGTTTCCTACACCTTGGTCTGGGGATTTTTAATTATGTCATTAAAACTAGCCCTCGGTGTGTGCGTGCAACTGATTAGAAGGGTTATCGCCACACGCTTGGTTTATGGTTCAGGCAAAGAGATTTAAATATACTACGGTACAAAGCGACCATGAATAATATTTTCATACAAAAACTTTGATCTTAGTAATAGCAGAGAGCAGTGATAGCCTGACGGATAAAAAGCCTGCTTCACATGACGAAAATCAGTGAGGCTCCGGTTCGAATCCTGGCATGTACCAATGAGTTTTTCGAAAACTTACGTACATATTTATCACTAGCTCGACGGTGAAGGAAAACAACGCGAGGAAACCCGCAGGTCCCAGAATTAATTCTGAGACAGGTGTAACAGATGCCGGGCTCACGCACGAAGGGTTCGGTACCATTATCTATAAAAACACCCCCTTCAATATTTATTTTATTCTGTTTTTAATTGTTGCTAAAGCGGCAACAGAAATACATCATCGTCAAATTTCAACTGTCTAACTATCACGGTTCATGAGATACAGCCTGGTGACAGACGGACGGATGGACAGTGGAGTCTTAGTAATAGGGTCCCGTTTTACCCTTTGGGTAAGGAACCCTAAAAATATTACCATACTGATATGAAATAAATCTGATATTTGACAACGATATTAAATAATCCCCGCTATTAGTTGATTAATGATTTGATCCCCAAAGATTTTTGTCCTTTAACATGTAAATCGGATTAGAAATCTCAGTTTTCTGAAGACAAATCCGCTTATTTACTTATTATCTCTTGCTCCATTACCAAAATCCCTCTAAGTGAAACATTTATCTAACTCAAAGCTTTGAAGATAACGTCTTAATTCGTAATAGGAAAACTGTCTTCTTTTTTAAAATCTAAAATGTATTTTTAACTTTCACCAAAATCCGTTATGTAGCTTTTTCGTTATGCGTACAGAGACAGACGTGATAAAAAAAAAATGATATCTAAATCGATATGTATCTACAAAACCGCAACAATTTAAAAATAAACATTTCGAACATTATAAACAGTTCGATTCGAGTCGAATCTATCGAGATGGGCTGATGTTGGTATCGAAAACTAATGTCACATAATATGACAGTTGGTGTCACATATGACATTAGTTTTCAATACCAACATCAGCCCATCTCGATAGATTGGTTTCCGATGTCGATAGATTCGTTTCCGATGTCGATAGATTCGTTTCCGATGTCGATAGATTCGACTCGAATCGAACGGAAACGGTATCGAGTCTCTGTGAATACGTCTGCAGAACTCGGTTTAGTTACAGATTTATTTTATTTATCTTTATGTGCCTTTTTATATCTCGTATTTTGGTTTTTCTAATTAATGTAAGTACCGACTGTGTTATTCTTATGCGTACGAAATTCATTCATTCCTTTTAAAAATATATTCGCTTTCGGGATAAACCCTGACTGAATACAAAACGATTTTGAAAGTCAGAACGACCTTAATTTAGATCATTGACATTGTGTAAAGTGCTATGAAAAAGATAGCTCTCTCAACATTTTGGTATTCAGCACACCGGGTTCACGCTATGAATTATAATGTATACAATAATTTTTAACTTCAATATAATTTAGTGTCAGTACGTGCGCTTGCTCCGTTTTAAGTGAAGTTAAAAATAATCAACTCGTTTTCAACATATGCTGCATATGCCAGGTGAATCGTGTACACCTGCTGCATTTTTATTCGCTCATTGCGAAACTTAATATGTGGAGTTAATTTTGTATTCTTCCTTTTATTTTGCAACTTGAGAACTCATGGGACCGCAGGCCAGACGACAGACGAGCCACTTGGCTCAGACCTCGGTCTATTGAGTTTGCTCATGTCTGAACACTCAAAGGATGTAATAAAAGAAAAACAGCTGTGTTTCGGTGTGTATGGATAAGTCTCATCGATCAAGCAGTGAATGAGGTGGAGAAAGACGTATTTTGTTTGAGTCTAACCCAGACTAAATGGG
Organism: Ethmia dodecea; assembly: GCA_963855545.1. Taxonomy (NCBI): domain Eukaryota; kingdom Metazoa; phylum Arthropoda; class Insecta; order Lepidoptera; family Depressariidae; genus Ethmia; species Ethmia dodecea. The sequence goes on from OY979444.1 coordinate 2,784,503, forward strand.
CGGGGGTAATTATTTACTGAATATGGGGCTGTTTTTTGAACAAGTAGAGTTTTTTGAGTGGAAATGAAATTAGAGGTTTTTAATGGTGTAACATTTCTTGAAATTTAACCCCCATTCTACAAGAGAAAATATCAAACAACCTTATAAGTTTATTTCGAGGGGGTTGTCAGAGGTAGGTATTCCATTCCTGTAACTTCCTTCTCTTCAGCAGCATACTTTTCACGGACCGGGGTGCTATTACATTTGCCTCAGAACTAATTCCGGGGCCTTTGGATTACGTCACGATAATAAACTTGACAGCTAAGTAAAATAAAAGTATGTAATATAATATTTTTTTACAAACCCGCCCTTACGTATTTGAGTGCTACGAGTATAACTTATCTTTATAAACTTACCCTTAACAGTTAATAAAGGCCTTACTCCTGACAGTGCTATAACTTCTCTTTATAAACTAACCCTTAGCAAAGTCAATAAAGAAACTCTATTTTCAATTTCCAGAATTAACTTAGATCAACTGATAGTAATTTGACGCCCAGCTTTCTAATATTTGAAATTGTTTCGGGGTCATCCCCTACAGGAAAATTAAGGTTAGTTCGGGAGTCACCGACGAATTTCAACATAGTTCGTACGAAACTATTGACGTCCAACTATATAATAGGCCCCTTCCCATTCCTGTAAACCGTCTAACGACACTTCTCGTTTCTTGTCACTTCAAATGGCAGTCATTTATTTGAAACGAACTCCAAAACTAACTAGCGAAAATACAGTTGGAGTAGTTACGTCACGAATTCGATTACGACTTTTGTTTGAGACACACTGATGACGGAAAATGAAGAACGTGGTAGATAGTCATCTGTTATTGTTATGTCAATCATTAATAATAATATTAATTTACTTGAGGACTAAGTACCAACGTTTTTGTCTGTGCTCAAGTGCATTCTTAGTTTTGATAATTAAGCTTTATTACTTTAGTAGCTGAAAATAAATTATGTTTGTTGATCCTGTACGACCGCCTCTCATTACACGAATTAAAACATGTTCAGAGTTTCGCGATTAGAGCTCTCTAGGACGAGTGGTTGAGATCACATGAATGTGGAATATCGGATGTTGAACGAAAATTTCTTGGAACGCGCTTGACGCGAGGCCAACGGTTTTAAAATCGAGCTCCGCGTCGCAGATAATTAAGCGATCGTTTGGTATATAGCATTAGCATTTAGGTATTTTTTTTTATTCTCAAAGAGCAAACGCGCAGATAGGTCATCTGATGGTAGTGATAGTGACTAGCGATCAGCAGTCAATTTTACCTTCATGTCGCTCAATGCTTGGGAGCCTAAGTGTTCTAAATTTATCTCAGACCCCTAAACGTTAACATAAGGTGGTTGAACTTTAGTTTAAGATAAAGTTTAGATATACAGTCGTAGTAACATATAATTAGATTACTTATTTAAGTGTGTAGATTTTCCAGAAAACTTTATAGTTCTAAAACTATATTGGTTTGCGGTTAAATAAATAGAAATAACAAATCCATTTATACAAAATTTACTAAGCAGAATTATAGATAATAATGTAAATTTTAGATATTTATTTTCAAACAATAGTTGTATTCATTGATTTCCACGGTCGTATGTCACGTGTATTGCCGAAAGAAAAAGAGGAAAACTTTCATTTTTACGCCGTCTAACGGATTCAATATCGACGCAGCTTGAATGAGCTTGGGGTGGAAAATCGTTAATCATGCCTTTGTTGGATTTTTGTTACGGCCTAACTCGTTGCTCGCTTGTTTGGGCTTCCATTTTTCCTTTTGAAAGCCGAAAGTGGGGCTGCTTTGGTCTTGAGGAATTGTTTTCATAGAAAAACAAGGGAAATCTAACTCTCGGTCGGAGTGATATGTAATTCATCGAAGCAACGGGTTTCCCACGGGCCAGTAGTTTTTAGGCAAGGGATTTATTTATTTACAAATAACGACGCGCCCCGGCTTCGGACGGGTGCAATGCTAACACTAAAACCTTCCTCTTGAATCACTCTATCTATTAAAAAAAACGGATCAATATCCGTTGCGTAGTTATAAAGATTTAAGCATACATAGAGACATAGGGATGTAGGGACAGAGAAAGCGACTTTGTTTTATACTATGTAGTGATAAACATTGCATTTTTTAGCCTGTTAGCACTCGCCAAACTGCACAGCAGTTTGTTGATTGGTGTAGCCCTGATGAGGGACCATACTGCTAGTGTACTACTTTTTGTGTCGTTGTATATAGGTATGTTAACGAAACTTGCATGAATCCGTAAAATATAAGAAAGGAGTTATTTTTTTATATTGAAATGGAAAATATGCTTACCACCTCAGTCCTCTTACGTTTAGGGTTCCGCTAAAACACTGACAAATGTGATATATGTATGTACTGATGTACAGTGTGTATTTAGATTAATAGAATATCTCTACCAACTCCTTGGAGATAAGGGGTGAGCTTCACTACATAGTATAAAACAAAGTCTCTTTCTCTGTCCCTATATCCCTATGTGTCTATGCTTAGATCTTTAAAACTACGCAACGGATTTTGATGCGGTTTTTAATAGATAGAGTAATTCAAGAGGAAGGTTTTAGTATGATTGCACCCGTGCGAAGTCGCTGTGGGTCGCTAGTATATGTATAAATAAAGTTGGACAACACTTTATGTTACTGACTATAGAAAATATATTTTGATAACTATGGACATTTTAACAGAACTTGACGGAAATATTAATGAAGTACCCTTTGTACCGTTCTGGTAATGGCTGTTCCATTACCAGAAGGGTACCACTACTACTATACTAACCAAGGCTTAGTATAGTTTCTATCTCGAATCCAAGCAATAGTCGCAACCTACTCATTCCAAAAAACATTCCAAGATAAGAATACATTGAAAAGTTCACAATGAAAACCTTATTTTTAAAGCTTCTTCAAATTCGTAATGTTTTCATTCCCTTTCAACAGCATTGGGTTATCTTGTAGATTTCTCATTTTTATATTTTTCTTCCTGTTCATTCTGTTAGCTTATCCGTATTTTTTTTATTAGTTGGTATTTGAATTGCTTTAACATTTGATTTACCTTAATGTTTTACGTTTGACTTTTTGCATCACGTAGAGGCGGATCCATAATAATTATGTATTCGCTTTTTTAATTTATTATAAGCCTTTATTACCAACCGGTGGTCAATGCAAGTTTTGCGATCATGCCGCCCTGTTTTAAAATTCCTTTGTGACATAAATGGTCGGTTATAGCCGTAATAATATAAATAAAGTTTATAGCTATTGCGTTTTCAGAAGTACATAAATCAATGAACGAGTATGAGTAACCTTTGGGTCGGATTTAGTTGTTTGGATTTACGACAATGCTAATAAAAGTGCCGCAGTAATCTGCGCAACTTTACGATTCAATTAACTTGTTTTGGAATAGTTTAAATTGAAAATGTTTCTCATGTGTTCCCTTTTGTTTTATTTTTTGTTTGAGTTTTCTTTCATTGGAGAAACATTATTTTATACCAGCTCCCGGTTTCATCTACGTAGTTCCCGTTCTCGTGGGAATACGGGGGTTAATTATAGCTTAAGTTACTCAATGATAATTTAGCTTTGCACTAGTGAAAGAATTTTAAAAATCGATTTAGTGTTTGTCATAACAAACAAACAAACAAAGTCACTTTCACATTTATAATATTTAGAGGATAGGAAACTGAATTCAAAATTTCGAAGACGATATTATATATTTTTTTTCTATAAACTTCTTCTTTATCTGTAACATAATAAAACCATTAATGGAATACCTCTGCCTACCCCCTCGGGGATAAAAGGCATGAGATTATATTTATTTATTTTTTATATATATTTACTCGTATATAATAAAAAACAATTGTCTGACTGACTCACCAATTAACGCACAGTCAAAACAATCTAAAACCATTAAATTCTGCACAAAAGATCCTTAAATGACATCAGAAAGCACTAAGAAGGGATTTTAAGAATTTCCCACGGGAACGGAACTAAACAGTCGACAAACCTACTAAATTCAATTTCGCTATAAATATTATACGATGGAAACAATGATCAATTCGCTAAAGTAACAAAATATTTTTGTGTTACCAACACCATTTACCTCAGAGGTCATTAGTCAGATTAATGCCCAAGATTAAACTAGACTAATATTAATGTGGTTTTCTGTGTTACCGGTCGTATAACTGCCTTATTACCCGTCTGCGAGGGAGAAATGTTTTGTATTATATGTTAGTGATTCTGATTGCTGGTAAATTTCCTTAAAGTCTACTTGAATTAATTATTCTAATTAGGGTTTTGATAGATTCATCATAATTTACCAAGTTATTTACATAGTACTTAAGTCTTACAAATTACCACGGAAAAGCCTGAATGTTGTTACATTTTTAATGCCGGGGTGCTGTTAGGTGTACTTCAGTATCAATTTTGGGGTCTCCAGGACATTTCTTACCATGTTTTTCTTTACCGTCTAGCTAATGATAAATATATTTACAAACTTACATTATGTTTGTTAGAAAACCGGCTCAGTGCGAGTCGGACTTGCGCACGAAGGGTTCCGCTGCATTATGTATAAAAAAGGTAAAAAAACACGTTTGTTAAGTTTAAATATTTTTATTTTTGTTTACTTAAATATTTATTTTCTTTTGATAAGTTTAAATATTTTTATTTTTGTTTACTTAAATATTTAATATTTATTTTCTTTGGTTCCTAGTATTTGTTGTTATAGCGGCTACAGAAATACATAATTTGTAAAAAATTCAAATGTCTAGCTATGGCGGTTCTTGAGATACACCCTGGTGACAGACGGACGGACGGACAGACAGCGAAGTCTTAGTAATGGGGCCCGTTTTTACCCTTTGGTTACGGAACCCTAAAAATCAATATTACAGTCAAGAGAACGTGGAGCTTGACACATTGGACTTAGTACGTTCTTATTACAATCGGCTTAGAGGTCTCGCACTACAAGTGTAAAGCTTCATGTGCTCTGGACTGTACTTGCTACCTCAAGCATGACAGAAACCAAAACTTCCATGTCATACGAGTAGGTAAAGTTAAGATACATATCTCGGCTTGCGTACAACAACACTGGTATATAATTAAACAAACTCGTAAATAATACAAAAACAAATCTCAATAAAACCGTCCACAAAACTTATCAGTGTAAAACTGAACGGTTAATTGGAATACAAATAATCTCTTGGTCGCAGGTTATCGTCTCCCCTTCCGTTTGCACAGCATTGTCAGACAAATCAGCGCTGAACAAATAATACTCTTCTGATACGACGGCCTACTGCCCCTCTCGGTTCAAGAAGCAAGCTTTAGCGGGTTGTCTTTTTAAATTAAAAGCTTTTATTTAACTTGCAATGTATGTATGTAAGTATGTATGTAAGTATGTATGTAACTATGTATGTTCGGGTGGAATCTTGCTACTCAATTTTGAAGCAGATATCTTCAACCGATTGAGCTGAAATTTGGTATACTTATGTAAGTGCGGTGACAATGCAATATTATGGTACCACCGAGCTGATCTAATTGGTTGCGCAGCATAATCTATTTACTTAATTCAATATACCATCTGTTTGCACGTGCGGCCCTCGCTAGTCTCTGGGTAAGTAAAAGAAGAAATGATCTTGACATTACGAAGAAAAATAGTGACTGATGCACTGGACAATATAATTAACTATAATAATAAACATTTTATCCTAAAGAGGGGCTGGCCAGTCCATAATTGTGCGACGCCTGGAGCTGGTGAGTGCTTATCTGCTACATTTGTGTATATTTCATTTCGTAGATACTTGTGTTGCGCCACCGGTTCCCCCCTCGTGTAATTGCCCAAGGGTTTTTCTCCCCGCCAGGTGTGGCTATTTACACGCCACACCATTTTTATGGTCCTTCGAGCCGGATGAAGATCCAGATTAATTATTTAATTTACGTAATTTTTTCATATATTTCACCCGCTCCGCCATTTTGGAATTTTCTTGTACATTTATTAAATTATCATTTATTTGTTTTATTTATTTAAATTTAATTATTTCTACTTAAAATGGAAGGAACGCATGAAGAGAAACTTATTATTCTCGATTCCAAAAAGGAACGGATTTTTCATAGAGTGTCCCGCCTACATACCGCCTCGAAAAATATCTCGTCTTTCGAGTCCAGAAGCAATGAGGACTTCATGGCCAATTCAGAAACAGTTGATGATTTACGAGTGGAGTATGAATCCATCGTAGATCAAATAAACGTAATTTGTTTAAAAAATGATCCGAAATATAAAATAAATTACGCACCGCTCGACGCATTCGATGACATTTTCACAAAAGTAAAAAGAATCCGAAACAAAATTATTGCAAACTCATGTTCAAATTCCGCTGCTTCGCCTAAACGAAGTGCTATTAGGCTTCCCAAGATTGAAATGCCTAGTTTTGACGGGAAGCAAGAAAACTGGCCGCTTTTTTACGAGTGCTTCAAAGCGAGTGTCCACAACAATCCTAATTTGGATGACTCGGAGCGTGTGCAATATCTTATGGGACGATTGACACAAAGCGCTCTGAAGATAACCGCAGGTATTATACCAACCGGGGATACCTATACTATAATTTGGAATAATCTGGTCAAAAAATACGAAGATAAACGAAATTTAGGAACTTTTTATTTAAATAACATTTTGGATATAAAACACTGTGAAAATTCTGCTAACCATTTAAATGCCTTTATTGAAATATATTCCTCGTCTATAGCCGCTTTTAAACAATTAAAAATAAAGGATCCAATTGATTTCGTATTACTACATAGTGGTCTTCGAAAAATCGACTCGCAGGTAGCACAGAATTTCGAAATGTCTGTAAGAAATACAGAAATTCCCACCTGCAAAGAATTTATTGATTTTATTCAGGACCACATTAAGGTATTAGAACGCTCCGCTAATAACGCTAATATTGATAAATGTGCGCGAACTTCAAAGTCGTTTCTCGCTGCGAGTAGTCAGCTTCCTTCGACTCCCGCTCCGCCCGCTTCAGCCGCTTCAGCTTCAGCTGGCTCCTGCACTTTGTGCAATAATAAAGAGCACGTTCATTTGTTTGCTTGTTCTGAATTTAAAATTATGTCACCGCAATCGAGATTCGAATTTATCAAGTCAAAGCATGGTTGCGTCAACTGTTTGAGTTTAAGTCATACAGTAACGGGTTGTAATTCTCGATATAATTGTAATCTTTGTAAAAAACGTCACCACAAATTGTTACATTTTGAACAACCCCCTGTAAATACTCAAACTCATAATACGCAATTACATTCAAGCAAATACGCAAAGGTAAATACGCCTGTTACATGTGCATTAAATCCCGCTCCCGCTCCGCGTATTTCCGCCGCTGTCGCTCCATCTTACACTCCTGCCACTTCGTACCCTCCATTGCAGGTGTTGCCGCCGCCGCCTATAATATATTCTTCACCCGCTACCGCTTTATGTCGTGCTTCCGCAGCCGCTCCTATTAAATGTCCTATTCCCGCTCCTGCTTTAAGTCTTGGTCCCACTCTATGTTGCACGTCTTCCACTCCCGCTCTATGTCGTGCTCCCACTCACGCTCCCGCTTCCGCTCTCTATCGAGTTCCTATGCATACCACCGCTCCTGCGCCTTCACTTGATGCACACGGTATATCGACGCAATGCAATATCAAGGGTTCATCGCCCAAGAATGCTGCAGTCTCTCTTTCTGCTAATTCGATACCCAGCACAACAACTTTAGTGTCAACCGCTCAAGTGTATGCTAAGCCTAATAATGGTAATGGCAAAATGATTATACGATGCCTTATTGATAACGGATCGCAAAATAATTTAATAACGCTGGATTGCTGCAAAGCTCTTCATCTTCCGGTTATACCTTTAAATAATTCTTTTATAAAGGGTGTTGGTTTAACTTCTCGACCAATACACGGTTATGTTTATGTAAATATAGAATCACGCGTTTTTGAAAATCAAAAATATTATGTTAAAGCCTTAGTTGTAGATTGTATAACAGATCAACTGCCCTCACGTTTTATTAGTAAATGTGACATGGGTCATCTTGATCATATTCCGCTCGCTGACCTCTCCTGGAATATCCCGGGAGGTATAGACGTTGTTCTGGGTGCTCATTTGTTCCCATATATTTATTTTGGAAACAAAGTGCAGCCTAGTCTTTACACACCGCCCGCCTTACTAACCGCCTTTGGATATGTGCTAATGGGTGACGTATTATGTCAACCGGACACATCATACTCGCCTTCTTTCACCGCACACGTGGTCACTGATCTGGAGTTGGGCCTTAATAAATTTAGTAGGTCTTATAATAGAGATTCGGCTGGAATACCTTGTAGTAAGGATCCTGCCAGTCTTCTAGGAAACTCACATTCTGGTGTTTATCCGCCAACGCCTTTTAGATATTTTATGCCCAAATTCTTATAAGGGCAAGTGTCCATAAATTTTATACGCGCTTTTGTATATAACTTACCCCATTTGCATTTATAATTTATATTTTCTTATTTTAAAACTTATCTTTAAAATTTTTGCTCCCTTCTGATTAGACATATTAAGCCGCGTTAATTTTTGGTCTAGGTATAATTTTACAAGCCACGCAAATTTATTTTGATAGTACATATTTTTATAGAGTACTTATTAAAATAAAGTGCGTAAAGAATATTTGCATACGCTCCCTGTCAAACAGAAATGGAATACGCTTGACAACCCTGTCCAAGTTTGGACAGTCCGTTATGATGGGGGACGATTATATTCTACCGCTGAATTGGCCATTGGGTGTTATTACTCAGATTTTCCCTGGAGCTGACGGTGTGGTGCGGGTCGCTCTAGTGAATACCCGACGTGGACAATTCAAGCGTCCCGTTGTAAAACTCTATCCTTTACCTTCGCAATAATTGTATTTATGTGTACAGTTTTATTTTTATTGTATATATACCTCTCTATTACTTATATTCCGCTATATACTTATATTCCCGCTCTATAAATATGTACTTGCTCTATGTTCCCGCTATTTAAGTTATATTTCTGCTATTATTGCTTATTTCTCCCGCTATTCTCTTACTTCACCCTTGGACTCTTTGAAAGTTCTAGGAACTTTCAAGGCGGGGAGCATGGTTGCGCAGCATAATCTATTTACTTAATTCAATATACCATCTGTTTGCACGTGCGGCCCTCGCTAGTCTCTGGGTAAGTAAAAGAAGAAATGATCTTGACATTACGAAGAAAAATAGTGACTGATGCACTGGACAATATAATTAACTATAATAATAAACATTTTATCCTAAAGAGGGGCTGGCCAGTCCATAATTGTGCGACGCCTGGAGCTGGTGAGTGCTTATCTGCTACATTTGTGTATATTTCATTTCGTAGATACTTGTGTTGCGCCACCGGTTCCCCCCTCGTGTAATTGCCCAAAGGTTTTTCTCCCCGCCAGGTGTGGCTATTTACACGCCACACCACTAATGATGGAGCTGGAAGATGGCCATAGGAACTCGGTAATTAAACGACACAACCCCATTTAGTTTGAGCTCGTTTGATTCATCTTGACGAGTACTTTGGTACTAGATGGTAACCAGGGTCTGATGATGGAGCTGGAAGATGGCCATAGGAGGAACTCAGTAATTAAACGTCATATTCCCATCGAGTTTGAGCTCGTTTGAGTTGTCTTGACGAGTATTTTGGTACTAGATGGTAACCAGGGTCTGATGATGGAGCTGGAAGATGGCCATAGGAACTCAGTTATTAAACAAGATAACCCCATCGAGTTTGGGCTCGATTGATTCGTCTTGACGAGTACTTTGGTACTAGATGGTAACCAGGGTCTGATGATGGAGCTTAAAGATAACCAATTGAGCTGAAATTTTGTATACACGTTTAGTTTGGATAACAATGCAGGGTTAGCCATGTGACGCCCTTCTAAATCCAACTAAAAAGTATAAAATAAATTAAGTAAAAAATATTTTTTAAAACAAGCTTTTATTTTAATGCGCTAAAAAGAACAAAATAAACTTTTCCTTTAAAACTGTCTTAAAACGTCATTACACAATTTATTATGTAATAAAAGCTTGTCGCGGGATTAATTAGGTAACTACCCATATTAACTTAGTCTGAAAATTCTAAAAATTTAATTCAATCAGTTAGAGTTACTTATATATTTACTTAAATATGAGTACCTACTCAGATCTCGCGACAAGCTTTTATTACATAATAAATTGTGTAATGACGTTTTAAGACAGTTTTAAAGAAAAAGTTTATTTTGTTCTTTTTAGCGCATTAAAATAAAAGCTTGTTTTAAAAATTATTTTTTACTTAATTTTTAGACTCTTTACTTTGGGCTATAAATGACCGATAAATGTTGCGTTGATGACCTTTGAGCTTATTGCAAGAGCGGCAAGACTTATTGCAAGTTCAGTAGAATAATCTAAACCATTTGTCTATTAACCTTCGTCCAGGATACATTATAGATAGGCAATTTTACCAAATGGACAAATTTATGGCATACTTTTGGTGTCGGTGAACCAAAAGTATGCCATAAATTTGTCCCAAAATTAATTCTTCACCAAACAACTAGCATATTCTAATCTCTTATAATGACGAATTATTAGTAAACACATATATTTTGTCCTGCATAATAACTATAAGTATCTTAATCTGATTGATCTAGTGTTTTGATTGATTCCTGGAAAGCGGCTCTGGATAATTATTCGAAAAATGTTCATTAAACCCTGACTTGAAAAGACATTTCTTTAATAACACTGAAACACATTATAACACGGAAATAAATCATCCATAATATCTCTCTTTTGCCTTAAACCACTCTAGCTAAACGCAACTGTGTCAACATCGTCGAGATAATTCGAATACTCAATGAGGAATGTGCTTTCTTATCTCAAGGTTTGCGAGCTTATCGGCCACTTTGATGGACGTACGACCAACGGTTTGTTTGGAAGCATTTCCAGTTTAGGCCGTTCTAATATTAGTATAGTTCTGTGTAGGAGATTATCATGTCAATTAGTAGTACTATATGTTAAATGATTTTGTATCTCATGCGACGTATAATTACGGTTGGAATTCACTTGTCATCGGCATTATATTGAATGGAATACGATAAAGAGCAAAGTCATTTAAAGAAAAAGTTTATCTCTGTTTTTCTTCCACCTCTTTGACAAAAAGTTTAGTTTTTTGAATAAAAAAAAAGGATTTCCGGAAGCTCTTTAAATTTTTGGGTCTTTCACCAGCCGGGAAAATAAAGCAAGGTATAGATCAAGTAGCCACTAATACCATCTTGTCCACGCCCACGACCACGTCCTACCATCAAAGCCCCAAACTTATCTGAGAAAAATATTCATGGCTCAGTAATAAAATTAAAAAGAGCTGATATAATACCCATACCATCCTCTGAAAAAATCATCCAATTATTTTTTATGAACCACGTTTGTGATTCCCGGCAGAAAGAAGAGACAGTGACGTAACAATATAAATTATTATGATAATGAAACCACTACTATGAATTACATACCACATGCTACGAGGCAGGAGGCAGATTTGTATAATGATAACTTTTAGTTTACATGGTGCATACTGCATAGCTAATATATGTAAAGTCAATGACCTTTTTTAATGTTATTCAAACCTTTCATAGAATTCCGTGACTATCTTTTCAGAAACAAAAGATTAAGAAGAAAAAAATGTTAAGAAATTTCAAAAATAAATAGAAGCTTACAAGGTTCCTACAATAAAAAAAATTATTGAACAAAATCATTTAGATTATTGAGCGAAATAAACTCTAAATGTTTGTGACATGTACAAGAAAATCTTTTCGAGGCCATTGAACAGTCAAATCAGATCAAGACCGAATGAGATTATTAAATTGGCAGCTGAGTAAAAAAAAGCTTGTGCTTAATAAAAAACACAAATGGTTCTTTTTTTGTGTAAAACTTACTCACTGTAGTCAAGGCTGTCTAATAGACACATAAAAGTTTGCTAGACATTTTTTACTGTCTGCAAAATTGCGAAATAGCATGCGTAATATTTTTTGTCTATGTTATTTAAATAATAATTATAAACAAAAAAAAACCGACTTCAAACTAAAAAAAAAAATAAACGGAAACTAAAAAAAGTACCTACTAGTCGCCACTACGATTTTCGAAGATTCCTCTCGATTTCTCTGGGATGCCATCATCAGATCCTGGTTTCCTTATCACGGTATCACCGTTGGGATATCACCTTTAAAAAAATCATCAAAATCGATTCATAAACGACGAAGTTATCCGCGAAAACACATAAAAAACGGTCGAATTGAGAAAACTCCTTTTTTTGAAGAATAGATGAAATTTTTTCATCTTTAAATTACGTAAGAAGTTTACATAAATGAACTGTTTTATTTACATTTAGACATCATTCAATGAAAGGGCCTAACTAGGCCAGGAGCGAAACACTCACGCGAAACGAATATAAACATGCCACACAGTGTAGCCAAGCCTCGCTACTCTATATTTTCTAATAGATGAACGCATATTTCCTCTTAATGGCCCAACTTTTGCAACAAGTATGCCTGTAACAGAAACTTGTATAATTCTTTACAGCTTAAAGTAATATTTATATATCGGAGAAATGTGTTAAGTTTTTAGGCAATATTTATTATACTACACGGCTTACACGTGATACTGGTTTACAGAGATTTATGTCACTCTGTATATATTAAGCTTACGTTGTTTTATTCTAACTTCACATTTGATTTGCCTAATTCTTAGGTACTTTTAATAATATTTCAGATCACCTCCTTAAAACTTGACTTTATGACGTTAGTTTAATGACACACTTCTTTTTCATAACTAATTAAATATGCATGTAGATATTTTCTGTGAGTCTTGTATATACAGAATTTCTTTACCTTTTAAGTAGTTAAACTTATACACCATATTAGAAAACACACACAAACATCAGGAGTAAAACAAGACAAACAATATCTTTTATTTTTATAATAATATAATTTTTTTGCGGAACTTCATAAAATACGGCCCGTATTTTTTGAGGATACAAAAACAAGTGTTACAATAAAATAAAAAGTTATAGGACCATAGATTAAAAAACGTGACCACTCATCTGTATTCCTGACAAAATGTTCTAGACAAACCTATCCTCAGTCACTCGGGAGCCCTTTGAATTGCAAAGCGACTGGCTATCACAAGAAATGGCATAAAAAGCTTCCATCGAAGAGTTAAAGATAGCAGAAGTGTTAAGAATTCTAAAACTGAATATGATAGAAGTGATATTATAATTGTAGGACACTATTTAATTTATAGTTATTTGGTCCAAAACGAAGCATAGATTGTAGGTACTAATGGTATAAAATAACAGTCACATTCATGGACACAAATGTCAAATTTAGCAACCAAATTCGCCACTGATTCATTAGGCAGGGTTACCAAAATTCCCGAATGTTCAATTTCCCTATTATTGCAAATCTCCCAATGTTCATTTTCGAAATATCATCTCTGATGCAGGTATGCGTCGATCTTTTTATTGATGCAATATTTACAATGGATATTTGAGATTAGGTTCAGCTTAGCAAAAATGAGGGTGTTAGTCTGTTTGTATGTGGGAGAGCCATGCTTCGGCACGCTTTGGCCGGCTCGACCGGAGTGATACCACGTCCTTACAGAAAACCAGCGTAAAGCAATGCATTACATTTCGTTGAGTGAGTGATTTAACCGGTGGCCCTAATCCTCCCCCCTCCCCCTACTCCCACTTGAAAGGCCGGCAACGCAGTTGTAACTCCTAAATTGCAGGTGTCCATGGGCGACGGTGGTCATTTACCATCAGGTGACCCGTCTGCTCGATTTTTTTAATGAGAGAAGGGGTCTCTCATAAAAAAAAAGTCGAACAAAAGGCTTAGGTTCGGGAAATTTTTATACATGCAAGTTTTGAGTACTAAAAACTTATGGTGAGCACGTAAAGTTGCTTTAAAAGTTTTATATGTGATCATAGATAAGCGTAGTTAACTTTAGTTACATATTAACAAATTAAGTCATTATGTTCGAATTACTTGTCAATTTTGATGAATATTCCTAAAAATAGCCTACGAAAATTTTCGATTACGAAATTTAATTCATTTACCAGGTCTTTAAAGTCATCGTAACAATATGTCTTTAATAAAGAGCATATTTTATACCAACAAAACTTGTCGATAACGCTTCCAGAGATCCCGTAAACAACGATATTTGTGTCGACGTTTCCTATGGGTGGGCGATAATGCACACCCGACCTTATTCCCCGATCGGCTGGAAAGATGAAGTTAATGCTGCTATTAGGATATCTCAACCATTTGAATAGTTCCTATAGACTTGTAGATTTCGTCGATTTTCTAACTCGTGCGTTATGGTGATTTTATGCAGCCTGCTACCACGTTTTTCAAATTAAATTTGTCAGACTATTTGTTTTCTTTACATTTTACGTCAAGTCATTAATTATTTCTACTAACATTGAAAATATTGAAGTCTTTTGTTTAGTGGCTCATAATTCATTCAGTAAAATTGCAATTATTAGGACTAATCTATATATTATACCTGTCCAGCTCGAGTCTGAACTTTCTATTTGCAATACAGCAATTAATTGTAAATCATACCTTAATTCCTTACAAGAAATTACTTCGATATATGTTGCTAATGTTTAATTTTCTATTGTTACAGGTAAGATCAGTTCTGGAGAAAACAACAAAACACTAAGAATTTGTACTATGGTACAGCAGCATTGTAATATTTCTAAAACTAACAACTTAAGCACATCACGTCCACCAAACAGATCAAACCTTGTCAAAATAAAGGCAAGCGGCAAAGCAGCAAATAGGATGCGGAAAGAAACAAATACAACTTTATGTGCAACAGAGGGATTCGTTAAAAGGGTGAAACGTTCTCGTCACATTGTTTATTCAGTCCGGTCGCCGGAGCCTAATCCGGATCGATCGGCGGAATGTTCGGTCGGTCTGAGCATTTGCCTCGTGTCACGTAACCGTAGACTGCGGCGCCAGAATACGGTAGAAAACGCGAAGGCTTGCGTTGAAATTTTGAGATAGTGATACATACCGAAAGAGGTTATTTTTTGTTAGACAGGTGTATATGAAATTCTATTACGTCTACTCAGTATGGTTGTAGCTTGTAATGAGGCACCTACTTCATTTCATTATATTATATTAGAGAGGTAAAGTTGTGAGAGTCGGTCTGGAAGGGTTATAAATCTTTGATAGTATTATATTTTAAGCAGTGATAGCCCGGACGGTTAAAGAGCCGGCCGAAAATCAGTGAGGCTCGGGTTCGAATCCTGGCATGTACCAATGAGTTTTTCAAAACTTACGTACATATTTATCACTAGCTCGACGGTGAAGGAAAACATCGTGAGGAAACCCGCAGGTCCCAGAATTAGTTCTGAGACATGTGTAAATAGACCCGGTCCGCCGATGGGCTCACCACCTATCACGTTTAGGGGTCCAATGTATCTCGTGAAATGTGGGTATATCCAGTAATGGAATACCTCTGCCTACCCCCTCGGGGATGAAAGGCGTGAGATTATATTATATATATATATATAATATTTTAAGGGAATATAGGTAGTTTTGTGTATAAGCAATATTATAAAAACTTTTACGTTTATCCAATAAATTTTAATTGAACAAGTTTTCCAGTAACTGATGCCGTTTCTAGTTAAATATAAAAGAAACTTTAAATGCATATGTATCACATGTTTTATTAAGAAGTATCTAGAATTTTAACTTATTGCTAACAAAAATGTCGCAAAATTATTCAGACATACTTTTATCTTATCTATTTATTTGAGAAGTTCATCAACCTTTTTATCATAAACTCGCATTATGAATTCTGATAATAAGATTAGAAACGTAGATCATATAGACCTATAGGTGCCTGCAGTACATTATAATTTCAAATACGCTAATTAACACAATTATCAATCTAATCGTTCACAGTACCTACGTGCTTGTAGGTGATATAACAAATTTGAATTGAGCCTTTTAATTTTAATCACACTACGGCTTTGCTTCATAAAAATAAAACCTAGAGGTCTGGTAATAGTGGACGTTTTCACGTGGTGTTAGCTGCCATCCGAGGGTCCGTCATGTTGTGCATCTCGCTCTGTTTTCTGTGGAGTTGAATTATTTGTCCTTATCTCTCTTGTCGTGTAAATCGCCCAACTCATGTTTATAATAACTATGCAAATTGGAGCATTTCAATATTTCGCTTCGACGGCACGGATGCGGCTTATTGTAATTGAGTATCTGACTTTTTTGTTTATGTAAATGATCTGACGCTTTCTGCTTCGAATGGGCTTTTAGAGTAGGTTTTTTTATTTTCCAACTATAAATAGATAGTCAATTTTTAATCCTTACAGCTCTACTCAACAAGATATTTCAACATTAAAATATCTCAAGATTCTCTCAAAGCATCTATCAATTCGATTTCAATTTACATTTTAATCAAAGTCTCAGAGAACGTTCATATTATAGTTATGTTTGGACAATTTATCATCGCCGATTTCTTTGTTATCTTTACCGTTACATCCACTATGTACGCTCTCGTTCTCCTTATGATCTATCCCCACTTATTTAACATCAAATTTCTTTCTCTTATGTGATCTTTGAAATCTCAAATTTTTTGCTTAGGTCTTTTACTTATGCACTTCTAATATATTTCTACAATTACATTTGAATCATATCATTTGGACCCAGAGATTTGTATATAAGTTTGAATATATCTCCAAGTCTGTCCTTAATGGGCGTTTAGAAACCACTAGCCTTGATTAGATTTCGTAGCATGTCTTACTTAGGATAGATATAAACACGTATACTGCAACTTCTTGTGTTTATAGTTGCAATGGATTGATTTGATGAAATTAGCTAAATGATAGTTATAGCATAGGATATTTTTATGAATTGTCAGGCTAAGTTTCTTTAAGGTAAACACATACCTGCCTATCATTAAAGATTAAATTAGTATTGAGTAATGTTAACAAATTCTCTTAGCTCTTCTCCCGGTCACAGAATACACAACCTTCTGCAAAGCTCAACGTGTATGGGCATCTTTATATTTACTAGTTCCGACTACAACGACTGCTGTGTCATTATTATTCTGCTTCAGAAAGCCTAGTTGATAGGACTATAAATTGGGTTCCCAACAATGGGTGCAATTCAACTCGCCTAACTGGTTTATTAAAATTTGTTGCGAGATAATGCTTACCAATAAAGGGTAAGTAGACTTCCTTGGAGTTTCTGTTATCGCAATCAGATAATTTAGTACCTGCTTAACAGTCAGCTAAGTCTGCAATATCGTCGACATTTTGTTCAGATTATGCAAATCATTCGTGTCATTCCAGGTTAAAGTGTTATCTTTAGTGGTTCCTATTTATAATGATTGTTGATCTACTTTCTTTAAAGTGTTTTTGTTAGACGCAGTCAGAAAGTTAATTTAGAAAAACTACCACTTAAGGTATATTTGGAATTTTGAAGTATTATGTATGAATTACATTGGTGTGTATTGTAAACAATTATAATAACTAAATTAGACCACTCTATAATTATCTTTTTTCAAAAAAAAATCTACCATGTACCTCAAGTTTTGAAAAAAATAAGAGTCGTAAGATTTACTTTTTCCAGTCCAAAAATTCAGAAATATCTAAATGCTAACATTTCTGTATAACCCTCAATAATTTAAAAGTGAAATTACATTTCCATCTTGTTATCACATGCACAAGCCACCCCTCTTGGGTTGTGAAAACATCCCTTTGATCTTGCATTGTTCTCTTGACCATCCCACCGAAATTTATTTTGCAGTACCCTTGGGTGAAGTATTTTATCCAAGGAAGTTAGAGATCTGCGGGTTTCTTTACGATCAACGTTTTAGTAGCGTCAAAATTGACTTAATAAAATTAATACAATATAATAATACGTATCTATTACAAAATAAGATGTAAAAAAAGATATAAATCTAAATTAAAACCAAGCATTTCTTGAGACAAGACAAGAAAGATGAGCCTTCTTAAAATGTCGATTTATTCGGTTCAAATATAAAACATTCAGAATAAATCGAAAATATTGAACTTACGATGGTTTACGCATCTGTAAAATCTTTCATCATTTGTCGAGCGTCTGGAAGCATTCTCGAACATGTGTTGCGAATAAAATTTTACACTTGCCGCAACTTACTGCTCGAGTGCAGTTTCTTGAAGCGACTTGAAGTTTGTTGTATAGTAAATATTTTCTACCTCAACTATACGATCACATTCTGCAACTTAATTGTTACCAATCCGAGTTTAAAAGTTTTTTCTAAGATCAGCTACCGAAAGTCATCGTCAAAATTCATCATACATAACAAAAAGTGACCCGCCTTTTTGTCCCTAAAGATTTAGGCTCCTAATCGTATCTTAGTCGTCCCTTCGTATTTAAAGGGAGCTTGCGGCAAGATAAAGTACCTCCACAAGGACTTACCTCTCCAAAACTCAGCGGCCCCTTACCATTGTGTGGTGCATATTAAAGCGGGCCGGGCCTTTCTTATGAACTCCTTGATTGAAGTTCACGGTGCTGAATGCCAATTCGGGTTAAATAATTTCGGCTAATTCATCCTTTATATCTCTCCTGAGCAAAGGGTTTGTTTACTTATAATTAGCTTTTGACGGAAAAGGTTTTTGGTGTAATTGTTGGAATCTTCAAATTAGTTTTGGGAATTCTGATAATGTTGTGGTTACTCCGACTGTGTTTAGAGATTATTCTGAATTGGCTAAGTATGTTAATTTGATGAGGAGATTGTGTAACATTTCAGGGTTTATTGATGAATGGACAGATTGCTTTATTTTCTTCAGAACTATTGACTGGATATACTAATATACTAACTATTTGTTCTATGTTTTGGCACAGGTCAAATATAATAATAATTCCTAGTATAGGTATTCCTTCTCGTCAATCACTTGATTTTCATTCAAATTAATACAAATATTTTCATCAAGTTTTATAACAATTTCCAAAACTTTGCGTCTCTACAAAAACCAGTCAAGTGCGAGTCGCACATAAAAACACGAAGGGCTCCGTAACACTGTAAAATATTTAATACTACATTATATGTTATGAAACCCTAAAAAACCGGCCAAGTGCGAGTCGGACTCGCGCACCGAGGGTTCCGTACAACCTTGCAAATTTATGGTTTTCGTAATTTTTCCTTTATCTATGCTATGAGACGTTGCTTCGTACCAAATTTCAAGATTCTGAGTTCACGGGAAGCACCCTGTAGGTTTTGATTCCCTTGCAAGTGTCGAAAATTTGCGGCATAAACGGCTGTATCTTTTGATTGCGTTGGCTTAGAAGTTTGATTTTTTCACAGCTTCAAGGGACAGTAGACCTGAGTAATTGATATAAATTTCAGCTTCATACCTCCACGCGTTCCTGAGAAAAAGGGTCTTGACAGACGGACGGACGGACGGACAGACGGACAACAAAGTGATCCTATAAGGGTTCCGTTTTTTCCTTTTGAGGTACGGAACCCTAAAAATGGAGACGTTAAGGTACTCTAGCTACAAGCCAAAGTCACATTTATATAGACAGTTACTATAAAACTAATCCTCTAAAAATGCAACGTGAAATCTATCTAAGGCAACTTGTAAAGATTAATATAATTTACCTATCGTCAGTATCGTAAGCTATCTTAAAACTAAACTACCATAAATCAACTCAGCATCTGAATGAGCAATCGAGTATTCATGTATGCAACTAGGTGTTATTAACTGAACATCCAAAGCTACTTCAAGCGAGAACTTAATTATGTAAATGGCGATACGTAAACCCAAGTTATGAAGGTGAATACAACACAAATTGTACTGTAATAGGTGTGTTTACATTGCAAAAGAATATCTTGTATCTAGATAAAAAGACATAAATATGTACATAAATAAGTTTGAAATTAATTAAAATGCATTGCATTTTAGTATTTTTTTCAGTATCAGACTCTTAAAAAGTAGCAATAGTATGAGAACCCTAATATTTTATGTAATCATGCTACTAAAGAAAAACTAAGAAATAGTCAGTAATGTAAAATAAGATTTAGGTATCCTTTATGATTTTTAGTATCATATAATAACTGTAGCAAAGTCTTCAGATATAATTAAATACTTATTTGCAATTAAATAGAATAATTTTTTGTTGTAAACATTTTTTTTTCCTATTGTCCTTATAAATTTACATATAGGACCCATTTCAAATGATATATCACCCGAAACGTTGATGTTACATTAGATCACGCAAATCCCGTTCCTCCATTATGTATTAATTCCTACTTTAAATATTGTTTTAATGGACCGAAATAAAATAGAATTCGTTTCGTAGTATATTTATTGGCACGTATTGAGACAGCCACCTACGTCGAAACTACTTTTCTTTTTTATCCGATCACGTTTGTACAAAAAAGCAATCTATGAATTGACCGCCGTCGGTCGTAATAAAACATGGCAAGGAATGCTGTGGGAACGATTCTTATTGTTGTTTACAAGAGTCCATTATCGAATGGCTTTACAGATTGGCTTTATGTTGGAAGCAGTGTAATATGAGATTGGCGGCCATGAAAGCCAGTGTCGCTGAGCTTCGTGTATTAGATTACCCCGTTCTTTGTGGTTTGTGGAAACACCATGAGCTTTGTGGTTGCGAAGCTTCTCACGCTGAGTGTAGTGTCTAATCCAAGTTCCGACTATTGTTTCAACTGAGAGGTGTTGCTAATGCGTTTTTTTATTTGAGCTTTGCGGTCAAATTATTTTTACTACTTATGTTTCTTGTGTTGGAACACAAGTAAGAATGAAACCTAGGTCAAAACATTTTATTATTCAATATGTAACAGAATAAGCGCAATTCCTGAAATTAGTTTGTTCAGTATCGACTACTTAATCGATTTCAGCTATTTTTTTATATATGTTAAATTTATCCGAAAAATGAATTAGCATAGCTGAATTCAGTGCTATGTATGGAAATCGTGCAATTATTGATCGATATTTAAGAAAATTGGTCAGACACAACTAAAGTTCGATTGCATCATATTTTTGTTATGTTAATAATACACTAATTGGGGTGTATGAGGAATTGCGCTTTTTCTGTTACGCGTTGTATATTTTAAAAGTTTTATCAGTATCATGATCTCGGGTTTACCTAAAAATATCTCTCAAACGGCATGCGGAGCAATTCAGTTGAATGGACCGTTTTGTAATTTATTCGTTCCTTAAAGCACTGCATCACTGAGGACTTCTCTGCTGCTGCCCGTAGAGTGGGCGGCACCCACCATTGTGACAAAATAATGTCCCCGCACTATAACCTTCTTCCTTTCTCTGAGATACCGAAAAATACTCCTTAGCACCACGAGTTAAGAGACAAATTCACATCAGCTACACAACCAGATGGTTCGACGCGATACCGCTGAATAATCAACGCTTAAAACGTCTGGAAAAGGAAGATACGGTAATGTAATATGAATAACAAAACGACAGAGATATATAACCATTTAATTCTTATTATTGAGACCGACAACGGTAGGTATATAAATTATTCGTGAGCGGTTAATTCTATTACTATAAATCACGATGTATATTGTCGCTGTGCAAAATGCTTTCGCTATGGGTAGTTATCTTTAGATCCTTTTCCAATGGAAATCATTGTTAAGCAGTAGGCTTTTATAGGAGGAGAATTGTGGCCAGAAGTAAATTTACTTAATTTGGAAATTCAGTTAGGTAGGAAGCTCTAAAAGTTTTGGCAAATTAACAGTGATATTATGTTGACAGAAAAATTTACAAATTTGTTACGGAAGTTTCTACAGTATTGTGGTGAATTAAATTCCGAGTAATTATTCATAAAAAGATTATCTCGAAAAACAACTGAATTGTATTTGAATTTTCAACCGACGAAATTAACCAGATACCAAAATAACAACTCAATCCAAAAAAATCTGACAACTTAGATAAGTGTTGCGTATATTATATTCTGCAAAAATAGACGTTTTGAAAGTAATTGATTTGACGTATCAGTCATCGTCCTAATTATCTCCAGAAAATTCCAGAATAGCCTTTTTCTAACATCAACTTTGTAGACATTGTCACTCTTTGAAACATAGTTGAAGAAGTATCTTTGAAGTCAGTTTTGACGTAAAAGAATATTGCTGTAGATCGGAGAGTGTATTTCGCGGTTGAGTCACCGAGCAGGTCCAATTTTCCAGCAGACTGACTCGCAGCGAACAACTGATGCGGTTGGACGTGGTGACAGCTCGCGAGCTGGCAAACCTGGCGATTAATTACTTTCGCCAAGTCGAACGCTGTAGGGTGAAGTTTGAGAATCTAGTTCATTATTTTTTATGTAATCTAAGACCTATTTCATTGATCTTATTGTATTGTGGTCCGGCGATGGGCTCATCACCTATCGCGTTTAGGGGTTCAAAGAATATCTCGTGAAATGTGAGTTCTTTTATATTTTTTTTTATTGTATGAAGTCAAATTCAATAACTAATAGGTAGTTATACCTAGGCTATAATTTTCCCACGGGAACGGAACTTTCGTTCATATAATCGCGCAGAATAGCTAGTTATTTATATTTATTTGTCTTTGTCGACTTTGTGACACGTATTATCCTCTAAAGATCTTGGAATTTATGACGACGATTTATCATTACTACTCTTTTAAATTTGATTGATAAAAGCAGTAAGTGGACCCATTGTCTCTGAGCTAATAATTCTTAGGCTTCTAGATTTCTAGCAATTTTCTTTTACCGTATATTTAAGCCTAACTTTCTTTATGATATTAAACTTTCTCCTAAGTATCGGGTCTTGTCTCACCTCCAGCGTAGCATCGGTAAGGCTTCACTCAGCTGTCGCGCCCGTCTTGTTGTTTTTGTGCGAAAGTTGTAGGCGTAAATAATTTGTGAGGCATACATGTCAGCTCTGTTATTACGAGTATTATCGTGTCTTAAGCCAGGTGGTGAAATAAAGAAATATATTTTGACATATAAAAAATGTTGTTTTTTATTAGGTTGTCTCTGATATTACATTTGTGTAGCTTTTTGTGTAGCGGGATCATTCTCAATATTACAGAGAAAAATAAACATGGCAACACTTCACATGAAACAAAGAACTATATCGATGTATAGAATAAAGGTACCTAAAACAAAAACATTTCAGTCTATCGTCTTAACGGCATTCGATCGACAAGCTGTTTATTAGCTCTATATTCTCTATTGTAATAGCATTGTAAAGGGCTTCTCAATTTCGTCGTAACGAGTTGTTAATCAAGTTTAATCAAAGATGGCTGCCTTTGCTTACCCTTTGTGTCCTATCGGTGTTTGTTCATTTATTTACGATACAGATAAAATTTTCGGTAAAGTTAATGTTTTAATAGAAAATATTTTGAATGTTTTAGATTTTCTATTTAAATTAAGTGATACTGGAATTCAAAATCATAAGCTTTTTCAATCATTTTAAGTTTGTAGAGATATTCTTAAAAAAATATGCTGTTTGAAATATTATGCGTCATAAACATATAATATACATACATATTTATCACTATAGTGGGTTAAAGTAATTTATCTAGTTTAAATTGTATGTCGATCAAGAAGTTTCCTCAATATCTACTTAATTCTTCTTGACAACAACTACCATAAAAGTCCTTGTCAAAGCCGACAATAATTTAAAGTGCTAATTTCAGTGACCACTTAAATACACATAATATTTAAATACAACAGCTATCGTGATGCATATTCTTGAATTTGCATTTTATCTGAAATTGCCTCGTATCTCACTGCATCAGACTCCACTGAGTTGCATCCTTAAATCCAGGCTTAGTCTATCAGCATTTAGGTCACGGTAGCATTAGATTTGTCGTATCTACCCCATTTGCTGTTAGGATGGGCTTCCATTTGTACACAACAATTGATGGCCTAGCCACAGAAAGCTGATTTAACTCTAGAACAAGTTCTAAAAAGTAAAAGCGAGTAAATGCAAATTGACCTTTGCAGTGCAGAGGAGCCAATTCCTCTGCACCAAGTGCGTTTGTAAAACGTAAATGTTAGTCGAATAGAATGAAAAAAGTATGTGGTTGACATTAGCTTTCGTCTTGTTATGTGCGCGACTTTAAGTAATAACAAAAAATTCAAAAGAGTAAAAAACCAACTTCAAAAAATTGCACAAATATCATAGATAACTTAAAACCGCTCAACCGATTTAGATATAATTTAAATGGGACCACAGCTGAAATATGATCTACCTAACCAAAACAACCATCAAAATCGACTGATAAATGTGGGGAAAAAAACAAAACAGAGCTGAATTGAGAACCTCCTCCCTTGAAAATCACGTAACATTCTAAAGAAATATAGTCACTGAGACGAAGTTCTTAAAAGTTAGTACTAGATACAACTAGACGAACGCTAACTAAGCGAATTCAACCTTCACTTACTACTTGACTATGTATATTCTTTTCATCAGGCTCATCCACGATCTTTCTTTGAAATACGAGTATAATGGATGGGTAGATAATTTTTAGTTTTGTTGCTGTGGTGTCGTTGGACAAAATTCATCCAAGCAGCAGAGATAAATTCACAACTTAATATCTTAGTAATCTAATAGAGTGTTTATTATTGTACTGTAAACTGGAACTATGTCTATTCCTGTCCATGTGGAATCATAAACATTCGTCATTCATACGTCCATGACTCCCATTGGACTCATTCGCCCTGTACAAATCTTATGGCAATTTTATAGATGGACGTATGAGTATCTGTATTTATGTGCGTAGTTTCTTCCCGGAAATATTGAGAAAACACATAAGTGCTTCTATTAGCTTCTTACGCAGAGAACTGCCTATGTTTTAAACCTATATCTTTGCTCAAGCACTTCCATCTTATTTTAGGACAATGTTTTGTGCTGCCCATTTTGGTAAGTAACAAAATATAAATAACTAGCGGTTCTGCGCGGTTTCAAAGGTTTCAGCGGTTCCCGTTCCTGTGGGAATACGGGAATGAAACAGCCTATGTTACTCAGGGATGTTCTAGCCTTCCATTGGTGAAAAAATATTTAAACACACACAAAAATACAAATCTTTCATCTTTATATTATCATAAGTAATTATTATTGTATTAAAAAAAACAATACATATTGGTAAAAGTATAGAGGGTATATCCTAAGTATATAATTTTTTTTACAAAAATATTTGGGAGGTAGTCTTTCAAGCTTTTTTTCTACGGACAAGGAACATGTTAAAATTGATTATGCAATATATTAATTTTATCTTATAAGACTTTTAGGTGGCCTGTACAAACGCCGTAGGCCGCGTCTAGCGTGATACGTGTACGCGGCCGACGAATGCTTTATATTACGTTCAAGATCTATAAGAAATTCACTATAGTGACCTCTCTCCGCAGTCAGATGCTAGACGTCGCATGCAGCCGCTATGGCAGACCACCACCTTAAGAATTTGTAAACCCACTACAGTCTAGCTCCATAACCCCGCCTGACAGTTCTTCGTGACATCTTCCCTAGTTATGGGCAACTAACGTTGTTACATCGTCAATCGTTTTGTCTCGCCTAACAGTATACAGATTACTATGCCCTATACCTTTGTCATCAGTCGTTCGTTTTTAAGGACAATACTTCAATCGGATAAGTGGAATGCTTCCCTTACTCTAAGTCTGCAAGATAATTCGACCGCGAGGGAGCGTGGCTCGATGCCAGCAAGCGATTCTCGCCTCGATGCTTTCCCGACTACTGCCATGTTAGTACGTGTGCCCTGATTTATGGATAGTGCATAACTTTTGGCAGTCGAAGGTAGGATTTCGTTGTTATTGTTGTTGGGAACACCATTATTGCTATTGTTTATGTCAGTCTCATTTTGATTTTTAACGAAAATTATTTTTACACCATTATGATTGGTTTATACTACTTACCTTCTTTCAAGGGCTGATTTTTCAATAGGCAGTTAAAAGTTATCTGAAGAATAAATATCACCTGTCACTTTCCTTTCTATTGTGTCAGACAGTGACAGTATCAATATAATATTCTCCAGATAAGATTTATCAGACGATTGAAAAACCAGCCTTAAATGTAAAAAGTGGCTGCTTATAACAATGACACGTACCTATGTATGTAAATAAAATCGGCCAAGTGCGAGTTCATTAAATTCAGTCCCGTTACAATTCCTGCATGTGTTATGCATAGGTACTTCTTCGCTGCAATTTGTAATATATACGGTATTTATGTTGTCAAAGTCCATAGGTGTATGTCGCAAAGGCACGTAATTGAGGGTTAGACCGCCTTTGATATGCAAATGCCGTGGACGATCAACATGTGGTGTTAGCAACACCGTGTGTGACCTGTGGCACATCGGCGACTAAATTAACAACCACAACGGTTTACAAAAAAAAAATTATCGGACTGTTTTTGTAACATGTTAATTTATCTATATACTCATTTTGTTGCGTGACTTAAATACGTTAGAGATCTTGGTGTCGTAATTAGCTTTTATTTTAAGGTTACTTTTAAACCCTATTATGGTTATATTGTCTAAGTGCTGTTCAATGTTTGGTTAATTATCCTTTTCAAAGGTCAAAGAGGTAGAATAGACAATGAATAAATTAAAGTTTTATTATGTTTTTTATCATAATCACTTCATCAACCGTAACAGCTCATGTACTACAACATGTAACAGAATAAGCGCAATTCCTGAAATAAGTTTGTTCAGTATCGACTACTTACTCGATTTCAGCTATTTTTAATGTGTTAAATTTTTCAAAAAAAATGAATTATTGTAGCTGGATTTAGTGCTTTCTATGGAAATCGTGCTATTATTGATCGATAATTAAGAAAATTGGTTAGTCACAACTAAAGTTCGATTGCATTATATTTTTTTTATATTAATATACTAATTGGGGTGTATGAGGAATTGCGCTTTTTCTGTTACGCGTTGTATAAGGTCTTTCCTCAACTCCTCATATTCTTTATGGTATAGCTTTGTTCCTGACTTGATTACCTACCCCCCTATCAAAGGCGTAAGTGTTTTTTGTTATTTTTTTACTTGTTTGACTGGCTTGAGTTGACTGTCTTTATCAAATACTAGGGGTTCTGAGCGGTTTCACCCGCGTAGCTCCCGTTCCCGTGGGAAATCGGGAATAAAATATAACCTATGTAGTAACATATGGTAAACAAGGATATTGTAACTTTCCATTGGTGAAAGAATTTTAAAATCGGTCCAGTAGTTTTTGAGTGTATTCGTAACAAAGACACAAACATACAAAATTGCAAATCTTTCCTCTTTTTAATATTAGTATAGATTAGTAATTATTATTAATTAGTATTAGTAAAGTAATTAGTATAGATATAGCTAGGTTTTGAGTTATTTAGAAACGATGAAAATATTATTGTTGGTATTATTATTGGTTATTGATAAAATAACGAAAATATTTCATACAGGACGAACAGAATTATTCGTATTCTTCGTAAATGACAAGGCGTACCTACAGGTAATATTTCACCGAAATACAATTTACATTTCAAACAAATAAACCATTTGTCTTTTTACATGGAATTGACACATTAAAAACTTGTAATCAATCAGATGGCAATTTCCAATTTGGCGTCCAATTTTGGCTCTTTACGCTTGGATATAAGAAGTGTTTTTACATGATTTAATTGATAAGGCTACCCCTTCAGACGGCGTCACTCCAGAAATTGACAGCTGGCGTTAGCTTTGATATTATTGACAGGCTAATTCATTAGTCAAAGCGGTAGGGGCTGCCAAGTTGTTTCCAGAATCAGTGTTTCCACAAATTACAACCCTATCCTGTCGGAAGAGGGTTAAAAAAGTTTTGTTCACGCATAGTTACTTTTCGTTGGCGAAGTTTTTTTTATTCATGGCTGTCAGTTACACCGTCTCCGTATCACGAACGTAGTTTACAGTTCACGTATTTTGCACTTGCTAAACGAGCCGTTAAAATTTTAAAACAGCGGATTACGCAGGACTTTTTAAACACAATTATGAAGATTTATTCCATGCAAAATAGCTTTCACCTGTCGAATTTTATACAACTGCTTATTATATTAAACTTTTCACCGATAATAAAGATATCGAGTAACCTATTTACTTAAAATTAAACTGGAAAGAGAAAATATTGACATTGAATGATGTGTAAATTACAGGTTGATTGATGCTAGGCACATTTCGGAGTTGCTGGCTCGCTTCGGCGTATATTAAAAGCTTTTGGCTGGTACGAAGGGTACGCATTTCCGATGAAACCACCTTGTGTATCACCCCTTTTTACCACACTTTATTGTGTCGCCCTCGTCTCGATTTTTCATACACGTCACTCTCCCATCCGCTCTTGAACGCACTTGATTTGCGAAGCACGTATACGTCGCCGCGTAAAAATTCAGTTTGTGCGCATGACCTTCAACTTTATTTTCATCTCCATAAGTTTCTCTTCGGGCGCAATGTTGCATTGTCACGTTGTACTCAGACATTCTCATCTTAGAATATTCTGTGGGGGCGATGTTTTGCTGTGCAGTGACATCGTTCAATTCGCCTTATTCGGAGAGTAAATCGAATCATAGTCAAAGCTTTCGTGTTTTCTCGTCGTTAGCAATAGGCTGATTGAATACATTGATGTTTGACTGGTCTCGTCGCATTCCAAATACGATTGATTTGTATTACCACTTAGATAAGGTATCAATTATTTATGTTCCCGCGTATTTGATTGCATTTCGCTTTGCGGGCTATTAATAACGTCAAGTGCTCCATTTCTTTGCTTATCTATGGGCGCTAAGATCCTTAAAGTAACTTAATGTTTATTTTTAGAAATTTATGCGTTTAGTAAATGGGAATAAGCAACATAATCATTCCGTCTGTAAGTACCTACTTTTGGTTTTATCTCTAGCTGAAGTTTACAAATGCAAAACCGATGTTCTAATTTGAAGATGACAGATTGATTGTAAACAAAATCCTCTCTGTACTTTTTTAACCTTTTACCTGGCCCGGGCATAGACATTTTAAATTTATCATTGGTTTTCATCTTAATTCAATTACATAGAGTTCAATATTTGGTGGTTACTATTTTCCCTCTGCCCGTTAAAGTGTTAATTCTTAATGTCAAAACATCAAAGTTTGTATAACTGTACCTATAGTTGGTCATATTAATGGATCAAATTTACATATAGTTTTTGGGCGGCAAAATACCATCGTCATCAAATATCATCAAAGATTTTTTTACCACAAAAGTTTAATCTCAGACAGCCATCATTAATAGGTACAATTGAGGGTCAATCCAGACTAATTATTTTGATGTCAGATAAACAATATCAAAAGAAGTACCAACGGAGTCCATTAAGTTATGTTAACTTCTAAAGTAGTTCTGCATTTCCTGGAATGCATTGAATCGCATCGCGGAAACAATTTATTTAACAAGCAATTCATTAGCACAGCAATATTTTGTCTGCAATAAACATTTAATACGTAAATTGCAAAGTTATTTAGCAGATAAAAGTGTATTGCTCTTATAAATGCATAAACAGCACTAGTAATTATTTTGCAAGTAGGGTATGACTAACAATTTCTTCGATAATAAAACTCGGTGTGTGGTCAGCGGATTCTTTATTTATGCGTTGTCATGGTAACGGGTTTGAGTTTTTGCGGTCTCCTTTGTTGGGCACCCGTTTACCCCTTGTCCATAAAACTTTGCGATACCTAATTATGTCGAGGAAAGTTCTGGCATCTCATTGAGCGGGTGTGGTAGTCAGACAGTAGATCAAATCCATTTCTAACCGACTTCAAGAAAGGAGGTGTATCTTTGTTTTTTTTTTATTTATTAATCCGTTGCTTACAGATTTGGACTAATCTTTTAAAGTACACCCATACCTTTTTTGGAATAAACCAACTTTTTTTTTTATCAAAATCCAGTTCTAATTTGCGGGATAAATTGAGGGAACTCTTAAAACTTTATAGTGATTAATTTTGAAGTATTTGCATATATCATTTGGTGAAGTGGAGTTGTAGATAATGCCTTTAGGCATTAAGTTCGCCATGTGCACATTTCCTTGATACATGAAGTTAAATAAATAAGTTGAACTGATGAAGACGACGACAAATTCATTTTTGAATATTTCAAAGTCGTTGTTTTGTTATATAAAACAGAATCAGCTGGAATCCCATCTTCACTTCACGCTGTGGGCAACTTAATTATACCTGTAAGGGAAATAGATCGTTTTTCTCAACCCATATGGCGTTTTCCGACAGAGCCTCTCTGTTATTGCGTTCGTTCGAGCATACAAGCAGGATATAAAGACAAGATTAGACGCCGGGATTGCTAAGACCGATTGCCTTCGAAATGAAATATTGCAAATTCCTCCACAGTGAGTCGCAAGTCGCTACATACGGAGATGTAACGTAAAAAACCAGCCAAGTGCAAGTCTGATTCGCACATGAAGGTTTCAGTACCACCACATAATACACCACCATCACCGCTTAAAAAACGTTCTTTGTAACATCTCCTTAGATTATTTACAAATTTTATTTCATTTTTAGTATTTGTTGTTGTAGTGGCAGCAGAAATACCCATTTTGTGAAAATTTCAACGTCTACCGTTTACGATTTTAAGATGCAGACCGCTTACAGTCAGACAGACAGACAGATACTGATGGGGCAGAGGCGTAGTAATAGGTTACTATGGGTACGGAACCCAAAAAATGTTTCGAGAAAGCACCGCAATTTAATAACAAAAGCATCCACCGTCCGACCTCTGACTCGGCACAAAATAAATAAATCAAAACTTGCCCGCACCGCCGTCAAAACTATTGCGCTACACCGAGATAAGCCGCGAGGTGTTCATTATGGGATAAATAACTTGGCTGACAAATTACAGCAGCCTTCCGGTGCAAAAAAATGCGCACACCAATTTAGTTAGCGGGCTTCATTTTTATTTTTCTGGCTCGTGCCGCATTGTGGAATTAACTTTTAACAGCATTTTATTTTGGACCGTTCTCGCTTCAATTCGTTGTCAGGTGTCTGGTGTCATGACAAGTAATACCATGCATTTAGGTTGCATTTTGAATTGTCTATTCGAAATACTCTTCTATTACCTTTAGATAATTGTAGTGATAATTCGGTCGGGAGGCGTCGAAGGCGGCGGCGTAGGGGGAATCGTGCTGATGGCATGCAGGTATCAGTTTTTCAAAAACTTATGTAAAGTTAAACCTACATATATATCACTATCTCCACATAAACCTGTAGGCCCTAAATTGATTTTGAGGTATGTGACAGCACCCCGTTCCGGCGCTAGATTCACAACCTAATCGTAAAATATACTAAGTTGGTGAAAAGTGGGTATTTTCAGGAACAGAATGCCCGAACCCCTAGGAGATAAGGCGTAAACATATATTTTTTACTTTTAATTGAACCTTCACAGACACGGTGAGTGGTAACATAAAAAAACAGGCAAAAACAAAAACAAGCATAATTGTATTTGCAGTTGCAAAAAAATATGCGTGGGCATATTTTTTACCTTTAAATTAAGGTTAGGAAACAAATGCGCGCACCATAAACGTACATCCAATCAAACACGGTGTTGTACCAATCGAAATTAATCAACATCTATACCTGTAGTATCGGATGCTCTCCGAAGTCCATTGATATTATACAAACGATCATATTTCATACAAAGTTGATTGATTTACAACGGTTCAGATGGTTCCCGCTTTCCAATTCAATTTATTGTTCGCGGTCAAAGGAAAGTACCTTTACGAAGATTCCAGTGGTTACTGGAAGTGCCATTTTAGGAATTTGTGGGCTATTTTAAAGATGATAAAGAACTGCACTTCTCTACATTGTCACTACATAGTATAAAACAAAATCGCTTTCTCTGTCCCTATATCCCTATGTATGTTTAAATCTTTTTGATGCGGTTTTTGACGTGACAACGTCTTATAATTCGATGGAGCCGGCTGCATGCACGAAAAAGTACGAAGTATGCGGCGTTCCAGTGCAAGCGAGAGCACGCAACGAGCGACAAAGAGGCACAATCCATTCCATCAGTATTTTTTTATGAGGTTGTCACGTTCAACTATCGTCAGTAAACCGACTTTACAGACAACCGATTTTTTTTAATAGTTAGAGTGATTCAAGAGTATTAGCATTGCACCCGTGCAAAGCCGGGGCGGGTCGCTAGTATAAAATAAAGTAGCTTACCGCGTTTGTTTTTCTGTATATCGTTTAAATCTCTCTAAACCACACAACAGATTTGGATGCAGTAATAACTATTAGAGAGAGTGATAAAAGAGGAAGGTTTCTGTATACCATAATATAGACGTAAGCGAAGCGAGGGCAGGCCACTGGTAATCACTACGTAGTATAAAACAAAAGTCGATTCCCGTCTGTCTGTTCCTATGTATGCTTAGATCTTTAAAACTACGCAACGGATTTTGATGCGGTTTTTTTTAATAGAGAGTTATTCAAGAAAAAGGTTTATGAGTATATAAAACATGCATAATATAGTAGAGAGACACTGATAATATCATATACCTATAGAGGCCATAATAAAATGTACTTGTAAAAGATACTTACTATCTTATAATGAATAATTATTAGGAGTTCAAAATTCTGTTTATTGTTCCCAAATTTGCTTTATAGCATAGCTGTTTAATAAATATTGACCGTAAAATTATTTATAAAATATGTAGATATGATATTTTTAATTAAACGTATTAGAACAATTACTTCGGCTACGCTTCATTTATTACTAGCGGTTCTGTGCAGTTTCACCCGTTTTTGTTCTCGTTCCCGTGGGAATACGGGAATAAAATATAGCTTATGTTACTCAGGGATATTCTAGCTTTTCATTGGTAATTTTTGAGTTTATTTGTAACAAAGATACACACAAACAAACAAATCTTTCCCCTTTATAATATTAGTATAAGTATAATATTATAAAGTATAATATACGTATAGAAGTATGTAATTTTCGTTCACATGCGAAGAAATACGAATAAAAATTGTAGCTTACAGTAAACCAATTTGATTTCTTCAATCCCATAACTAAATATACAGAAAAATCGCAATTCCTCATACACCCCACATTAGTATAATAATATAAAAAAAATATGATGCAATCGAACTTTAGTTGTGTCTAACCAATTTTCTTAAATATTGATTAATAATAGCACGATTTCCATAGAAAGCACTAAATTCAGCTACGCTAATTTTTTTTTTTTTTAAATTTAACACATTTTAAAAATAGCTGAAATCGAATAAGTAGGCGATACTGAACAAACCAATTTTGGGAATTGTGCTTATTCTGTTACATGTTGTATAATATGTAATTTGTGTGACTTTTGTTGTTTAAAATGTAATTTTAAGGGATCAAGTTAAATCCTACTTGAAATGAAAATGAAAAGCTTTAAACTATTAAGTACAATGCTATTCATATAAGTTATTTTACGAGTGAAGTTAATTAACTCATGCAATGGCCGCCCTAAATGCGTGTTTGCTCTAGCCCGAGCCAAATGTGGTTTCTACGTTCAGTTAGCTTACTAATTAGGTATGTTTTAAGTTCTTTATAATTAACCAACAGTTCTGCGCGGTTAGGAATACGGTAGTAAAATATAGCCTATGTTACTTAGGGATCTTCTAGCTTTCCATTGGTAAAAGAATTTTAAAATCGGTTCAGCAGTTTTTGAGTTTATTCGTAACAAACATACAAAAATACAAATCTTTCCTCTTTACAATATTAGTCTAGACTATGGTTTTGCTCGGTTTCACCAGCGTTCCCGTTCCCGTGGGAATACGGGAATAAAATATAGCCTGTAGGGATCTCCTAGCTTTCCATTAATGTAATTATTGTCCAATGAAATGATGATGATGTCTGCATTCCATTACGGGACGGGGAAAACTCAGTTCATTGTTTCATTTATCATAAGTAGCAAAAGTTTATAATCATAATCACAAGTTTGATTTATGTTTTTATTATTGTGACCGTATAAATAAACCCAGAGACAAAATTAATTCGTTTAATTAATTTAAATAGATAAGTATCATAAATTATTTTGGCTAGATAAAAATAATTTATTTGTTTTATGTTTTTTTTTTCATCCTAAGATGTTCCAGTCAATCTTTCATTATGAAAAATTTTGAGATTTTGTGCGAAATTCAATTGTATAAAAAAATATAATAATAATAATCTCACGCCTTTTATCCCCGAAGAAGATGAATTCAATTTCTGGAAATACCCTCTTTTTACGAGAATATTCGACCCCTAAACGTGATAGGTGTTGAGCCCATCGCCGGACCGGGTATGTTACACATGCCTCAGAATTAATTCTTAGACCTGCGCGTTTCCTCACGACGTGAAAAAACATTCAGCTGGACTAAAACAGTATTTTTTAGAATTTCATAAACAATAGTTAAGGTTTTGTTTTTATATGCAACCTCTTCCAGTATAAGAGTAATATCTGTGCCAAGCGAAGTGATTCAGATAGCTCGGCAATGTAGATCTATCTATGGGTTACGGCTACTTAGGTCAATAGGTCAAGAATTGGATGGAAAGTTTTAAGTACTTCTTTTGTTTTGCTTCTTTTGTTTCGAAGGATATTGAGTAAGAGTTTTTGGATCTATTTTTAAACGGTACTAAGAGGTGATCTGCACAGCGTTGCCATTTTTACCCGTTCCCGTGGGAAATCCGCAACATCTGTTTGATGCCTCGTTCATAAAAGGATCTAGCTTCAGTAGTATCGGCTGTGTGTTGATGAGTCAGTGACTCAGATTTTCTTTTTTTATAATTTTAGCAGTCTGTCCTACTCCGCAGTTTAGGTATAAATATTTGACGACAGCGCGCGCGCCTACTCGACAGGCGAGTCGCAAGGGGCGCTCGTCCGCGAGTGCACGCACACGTATTGCTGTTTTACCTACCTATTCGTTTTTGCCTAACTAATACCACAGAATAAGTAATAGTACTACGTACTAATACTCAAAGGAAAGTACTTGAGTCGGTCTTCTATACGTTAGTACTATTATATATTCTGTGATAATAGTAAGTAGGTATAGAGCAGTGATAGCCTTAGGGTTAAAGAGCCTGCTTCACATGATGAAAATTAATGAGGCTCGGGTTCGAATCCTGGCATGTACCAATGAGCTTTTCAAAGCTTACGTACATATTTATCACTAGCTCGACGGTGAAGGAAAACATCGTGAAGAAACCCGCAGGTCCCAGAATTAATTCTAAGACATGGTATATCTAGAAATGGAATACCTCTGCCTATTCCCTCGGGGATATAAGGCGTGAGATTTATATATATATATATATATATATATATATATATATATATATATATATAATCTCACGCCTTTTTTATTTTTTTTATTTTTTTTAGTAAGTAGGTAAATATACTATGGAATACCTACTATCTTTTATACTTTTACGTCCATATTTCTACAACAGACGCACGACGCGTATTCTTAGAGTTCCGTAACTAAATAACAAAAACATTTACGTAACTAAATAACCCTTATTAATTCATCCTGTCCGTCTATGCGTCCACCCATCCTCTCGTCTTCCGTCCGTATTTCACAGGCATTTCACTCAGATAATATTGCCACTAAATACATACAATTTGGAAGGTAGAGTGTGTTGAAACTGCTATACAAAAAACATTCCAGTTCAAAGAAGAGCAGTCTAGGGTATCCGTTTGATAGGTCTTAAAAATGATATAGGAGTTTCAAAATTACTTTTTCAAGGACCCCATACTATGCGTGGTGCGTGCATTAGACCGGCTTTTAGTGTTCCGTACCCAAATGGTAAAACGGGACCCCATTACTAAGACTCAACTGTCCGTCTGTCTGTCTGTCCATCTCTCACCAGGCTGTCTCATGAACCGTGATAGTTAGACAGTTAAAATTTTCACTGATGATGTATTTCTATTTACATATCAACAAATACTAAAAAACAGAATAAAATAAAGATTTAAGAGTGCTCTCACACAACAAACGTGATTTTTTGGTGTCACACTAAAAATGTTGGAGGTCTCTGACAATATCACAGGTATTTTTACTGTGAAACAATCTCAGGGAAAAATGCGTGGCGAGCGAACAATGCGGAAAATGGACGGGCATCCCACAAACCTGTACACTAAAATATTACAAATAAATGAAGAATGCAATATAATATTATGCTGTACATGGAGAGAGTACCTATGTTTGAAAAACATTTCTAACATGAATTGTTAAATATAGATTAAGTTTAATAACAATATATAAATGATTGCAAGGTGGCAACTCGGTTGCCTTCTCTTCTATGTATTTCATAGTACACTCTCTCTTATAAGGATATTATATTTATATATGTTCACGCCATTATCCCAGAGGGGGTTAACAGAGGTATTACTTTCTTGGATATACCATTTTTTCAACGACAGAGTTGACATGCCTCAGAATCAATCCTGTATTCAATCATTGTATATTTTTAAATGTTCTTATAATTGCAAAAATATTTTAGCGGTTTACTATTTCAACGTTCTGAATCCATTAAGTATACTTTGTAACTACTATTTTCGAGCTCGTTAATCCCTCAACTGAAAAGCAAATAAAAAAGTCGAGCAAATTTATATGCAACGGAAGCAGCGGCAGGGAACGCGATTACTTGCCGACAACCCGAGTCCATCCATCATCGCAAATTATATCTGCAGCATTCTCACCGTCATTACTTATTTGGCAACAATCATCATCATTACCTTGGCACGACATCCTCGTGAGGATGACTCGTGGTGTAAGTAATAAGCAGTCCCGATTTTTTAAACGGATTAGGCGCACAATGTCACATTCGCAGAATGACACATTAGCAAAATGACACACTAGCAAAATGCCACACTAACAAAGTGTCATAATAATATGGATTATCAAAATAACAAGATTGTTTAAACTTGATAGTGGTGACCACTCTTTTAAAAATTGTATTTTTTAAGACAAAAATGATCGTATAATTTATTGAAAAAGAAAAGGTTTTTCAAATATATTTTTGGAATAAAGTTTCTTGAAAAAAATTTTGGTTAATACACCAAATGTCATTTGACGCTGTTGAAATTCAAAACATTGTCTTAGATAGTCCGGCTGTTTTTAAATTATGGCAAGAATACTGCGAGAGAAATGCATGGAAGGAAAGGATGAAATCAAAACTATCGACACTTTATAGTCTGGTAAAAATTATAGTCTGGTAAAAATATAACCTTTCCTTTTACCTTAGCCATAGTCGGGAAATAATACCTTAAATATGTTGGTGATATTTAGCTCCCGTAACATCATTACGAGGAGGAAGTCTCTTGTGACTTATAGTCTCCTAAGTGACTGTGTCCAATTACATCAAAACGCGTTGTCCGCTGCCGTAATTCGACTGGGATCACTGTAATTTTGTGCTCTTAATAGTCCAGTACAAGTAGCAACAGCGTGACTCATTAATTTGATTGTTTGAATTAAGAATTCCATGGAAAAGATGTGGTACATTTTTACTTTTTTTTTTGTAGATTTACCAGCATAATATTTTAAGGGGTCTGTATCATTGCTGGCAATTATTTAAGTTTATGGGACTTAAATAATGAGACACTATTTATTTATTTATTACTAAGGTACCTACGTAGTCTGTCCTACCTTTATAGGACTCTATCTTTTGAACTATAACAGGTTGCTTGTTGATACGTTGACATGGTACTTATATACCTACGAAAAATAATAAAATTAAAAAAACTAAATACAAGAATTGCATTTTTTCTGTACCATAATAACGGTAATAATAACATAAAATAAGCGTCAAACTTGGTGTGATTACCGTAAAACTTGTAAAGTTAAACAATATTTTGAATATTTATATCCCAACGCATTTGTAACACAATTTTAAATTACACTCCAAAATCTACAAATCAGTTTATCGCTGAAAATAACTGTCTTAATTTTTTTTATTTACTAAAATATACCTACTAAAAATCAGATAAGTATGACTTGAGCTTGCACTATAAGTGTTCTTAAGTTAAACAAAATGTGGTACGGAACCATCGGTGCGCGACCAAGACTCAGACTTGACCGGTTTTCAAATAATATTTTTAGACCAGACAGATTTATCTTATGACAAAAATCCTCTGTCAATTTAAACCTCTGGCTCTACCTCTGAAACTGATTATCATTTGAAATTAAAATTACTGTTCAAAATAAAATTCATTTGAATATGCAAATGGCCATAGCTGTTGATAAAGTTGTCCACTAATTAAAATACGAATCAGATGATTATCATACAATTATTATGCACTTTCCCCCTGTTAATATTTGGTTGATAGATTGAATGCCCTTTTCGTCGCTGGATTTTAATAAATTATAGCACCTACATACTGCAGCGTTAATCGACCCATATTACTAGAGTAAGGAATGATTACAAAATAATAATTAGTATTTTTTTAAATTTTTGTAGGTTAAGCACTTGCGTTTACAAAAAAAAATAGAAGAAAAAAGTCGCCTTCTTAAAAAAATTCTTCAGGCATAGAAGATACAGTCTACATATTGTCTAGTTGGTCTATACTTTAGTGTATTATCTGTCAATCAATTAAGTTTCGGTAGACCAATAAACTTATTATTATTATTATTGTCTCTGCCTATCCCAATAAGAAATAGGTATGTTATTCTCGTTCACATCCAAATTTTTTATTGAAATCGGATTTTTAAGGGTTTTATTAAATCAAACAGAATATCCCTTAAATAACTTATCAACTTATTTTCCTGAAGGAGAATATTCGTAAATGGCAATCAGGGACCTTTGAATCAAAATATCGGTGTTCCAGAAAATTAAAAGTCAAATGTAGTAAGCCAAAAGCTATTGAGCACCTTGAAGAGATTCAGAGGAAATTTATTTAATATTTTATTACCACGCCTAATGATTTTTTTATGATTTACTGAATTTATATTCTAGATCTAGTTTCGAAGGATTGTTTTCATTTATCATTATCATTATATTTCTGGGCAAACAAGGTCGCAGTACTTTAAAGCTAACCAAGGACATGAAAAGTGGTCCATGGTTAGATTGATCTGACTAAGTGATCTGACCACGGATAGAGAAAGCTTTAGTGTGTGAAAGGACAATATTACAAATAAAGGGCAAAATATAAAAGTATTATTTACAAATCAATATCATTACCTTGTTTGAAAATATCCAGCTGTTTTTTTTAAACTATCATCTAAAATAAGTTATTAAAATATCTTCAAAGCTAGAAATCTACACGACTTTAAATGTCATTAAAATTCTTTTCTGCATAACATAATTTTGATTACATTTTTATAGCTTCTAAAATAAAATTCTAAGACCCCAAAACCTTTAGTTAATTGTGAATAAACGCATAGACTTCCAAAATCCAGTCCATTTTGGGTGTGTTTGTACCCGAATCGAATTGAATCGCCCGGATTCCGGATATGCCCTGATGAGTACTTGACCCGCCGAGGGATAAATTAGTTACGTTTTGATCGCTATAACGAACAACATCTACGATTTTGCTTACCGATTTTCTCCATTTCCTGATAAACCGGAGGCTCAAAAGAAATTGTATTTACTAACTAGCAGTTTCATTCGCGTAGTTCCCGTTCCCGTTTGAATACGGGAATAAAGTATAGCCTATGTTACTCAGGAATATTCTAGGTTTCTGTTGGTGGAAGAATTTCTAAATCGGTCCAGTAGTTTTTGAGTTTATTCGGAACAAAGATAGCAACATATATCTTTTCTCTTTATAATATTAGTATAGAATTAGTATAGGTATAGATGAGGTACATAATAAAAAATATTCGCTATATCTGTATTAATACAGATACGTAGACTTTTGTTACCGGTCAGGTAATATTTCTACGGGATAATAGCTTATGCATTATTATATTTCGCGACTGAGAATCCGGTGCTTGAATGGCCAAAGTTAATTTAAAACGAAAGAGTTACTGCTAGTTACTGGAGTTGAGTATTTTTTTCTACCTGTTTCCCTTAGTTCAGAACAATATGTTCCAAGTGATTTCACCTTTTGTCCGGTTTCCACAGTAAACTACTATGTTACTCGCAGAAAAGTAAGTTTACAGAATTTTTAAAATCGCGTGAATAGTTTCTGACTAGAAACAAACATAAAATACTCTTTCCTCTTTAAAATATTCGTCTAGATTCAAAAAACAGCAAAAAAGTAATGCTCCTAGAAAACCAAATAGCGAAAGAAGTGAGACAGAATTTAATCTTTATTTTAAGAGCTTATTTAAAATTCGATGGAACGCGCAATGCTCGGGGTTTCTCTGCTCGACAGCATTCGGAATGAAGTCATTCGACAGAGAACGAGAGTCACCGACATAGCGCGGAGAATTAGTACGCTGAAGTGGAAGTGGGCCGGTCATGTCTCCAGGAAAACTGATGGCCGCTGGACCCGACACATATTGGAGTGGAGACCGCGTTTAGGCAAACAAAGTATATGCGGCACGATGGACCGACGACCTAAAGAAGGTGACTGGCAGTGGATGGATGCGGGCTGCCCAATACCGGAATGGTTGGCGCACCAGCAGTTGACAGCGATTAGCTATAATAGATTTAAAATTCACTTCTAACAACAGTTTTCCAAAATTCGTTCTAGAAGCATCTACAATTATTAATAGATGGACAAATGTACGCGCGTTGACGTACCCCTGAACGTTTCGCTTTCCCTAGCAAGGGAAATGAATGATTAAAGTGCACACATGTAGCGGGCCCAAGTTCGTCACCCCTGCGTCAGAGGGCACGTCATAATCCTAGCCGGGCTCACAGATTAACATTTAAACAACTTTTATGTAAATCACTCGTGAATACGAGTCTTTTTTTGGGGTAGAGTACAAGAATATTCTAGTTTCTGTATGTGTAATGGTTAAGAAAATTTTGATTAGAGAAGATTGGGTTAAATTAAATTACGCTTTGTTTGGTGATAGGAACTTACTCGTATATTTAGTTTTTTGTCATAGATTGAGAAGTATTATAAAAAAAACTATTTCTAAAACTAAAGGGATTCAGGCTAAATGGAGCCGAGTTCGGAACGTGACACATAGGAGGCATGGTTGCGGTTCATGAAATACAGCTGGACGGACGGACTGACAACGAGGGCTTAGTAACAAGCTAGCACCAATTGGGTACGCAACCCTAAAAACAATAAAGAATATAAATATAAAAATCCGACAAGAAGTAGTGTTTAGTCTATATATCAAATGATAAACTGACTGATTGGTGATATATCAATGCACAGTCTAAACCGCTGGGTCTAGAGACTTGAAATTTTGCATATAGATAGCTTATACAGTATAGGCATCCACTAAGAAAGAATAGCAAAATTCAACCCCTAAGGGGGTGAAATAAACGTGCGCGAGCGAAGCCGCGGGTAAAAGCTAGCTTTCAATATTTTCGCACTACCTAACGTACTAATGTAAAGTTTACAATATTTATTCGGACCGTACTCTGCTTAGAGTCTAAAAGTAACTTAATCTAGATTTACATAAATCTTTAAATAATGAAAAAATAAGGCACTATACGCTAAAAGCTCCGTGCAGTAACTATAAGTGACTCCATAACCGTAAATCACAGCACATGTAAATTGAATACACCTATGGGGTATATTGAATTTATTCTCCATCCAATTACCACGTAATGTAAAGTTAGGTACCACCCCCTCGGTATAGCTCCGCCTGTTTTTATGCCCTGGCCTTAAAACTAAATTGTGGAGCCCACAAAACTATTGTTTTACCCTTTATGTATGTTTAACCTTTTATTCTAGATTCGAGCGTATGTAATAACTTTCAAAATGGAGTTACTAGTTAGTTCAAAGTAAAATACAGAGGTGTTTATGAAACTCTGGGTAGGTACTGTGCTTCAATATTATTTAACACTTCATTGTTGGAACGAAGTTCCTTGTCGCGCGTTGCGAAAGGGGGCTAAACGGAAAAAAATATGACCAAAAGTTGTAACGACACTTTTCGACAACTCTCTCTCTCTCTCTCTGTCTCTCTCTCTCTCATAGAAAGCAAGCAAGTGACACCCGGATGGAATTGTTCCATCCGGGTGTCCCTTGACTACTCTCAATTTTTTTTATATAATTTTTCGATTTATCATAGCTGAAATCTTTTTCATCACGTCCTTAGTGTGTGATTTTGTTTTACGGCCCTACTCTTCAAAATACGCCATAACGCGAGTGTACTGCTAGTATGAGCCAGCAAAAATGATTATAAAATTGCCTATAACAAGAAAAAATACAAAAATGTTTCTCAGAAAGCCAGTATAATGTTATGTCTAGCCGGATCTCTATCTTTTATTTTAAGTCAAGACAAAACATTTTCTATTTAAAAATAGACTAATTATATTGTAATTGCAAACATTGTTTCGTTTTTGTTATTAAATTTAATAATGCTTTCTTTTTGTTTCTCCGTGTAACATGATATTTAATTATTAAAGTACAATTTTCTTATTTTTTTTTAATTATAAAATTCTATTAATCTATAACTACAAGGACCCGGTTTTTGCATAGTATCAATAAGTTTTTCATTCATTAAAATTAAAACTCACAAAAATAGATGTGAAGATTAGCATCTATATCGCTACTATCAGATATGAAGTCTAACAGAAAATATTATGTTGCTAGAAAATAAGCAACGACTGATCACACTATGCCGAACTTACGCCGCGGAACGGCCGCGGGACGTCATACATTACGGTTGACGGCGGGTGGCAGATCCATGAATCTTTAAAGTGAAACGTCAATGTATGTAGTCACGCCGAACTTCGGTCGCGTATTTTCGGCATAGTGTGTTTAGACCCTAACTGTATAGGAATATACAACGCGTAACAAAGTAAGCGCAATTCCTCATACACCCTAATTAGTATATTAATAAAAAAATAGCTTGCATTCGAACTATAATTATGTCTACGTTAAAAATAGCTGAAATCGATTAAGTAGTCGATACTGAAAAAGCTAATTTCAGGAATTCTGTTACATATTGTACAAATAAAATTAAAACGCTCACAGAAAAAACCATTTACAGTTTGTTAATTCACTCGCGATACTCAAATATATGGCGGCTAAACGGTGTTTGGCGAATTAGATAAAAAGCTCTCCATTTAGTGATAACTAAAAAAAATACAACAGTAACGTAGAAAATCCCACATTACACGGTACAAATAGGATTGAAATGCTCACAGAAAACTCAATTTTCAGTTAGCCAGTTTATTCACAATAGTCGAGTATATCGTCGCAATCCTGCCCGGCATTTGACAGATTGAATATAAAACTCTCCGTAAATGGTTCTTTAAATAATTATAATTCAAATGCTCGCAGAAAATTCCATTTTCAGTTCATTTGCTATTCAAACCTAGTCAAACATATTGTGTTTGACAGACTGTACCTATATAAAACTCCCCGGTTTAGTGTAAAATATAAAAATAATACAACAGTGACGTAAAGAATCCCACATTACACGGGATAAATAGAATTCAAATCCTCGCAGAAAATTCCATTTTCAGTTCATTTGCAATACCTAGTCAAACATATCGCGGCTACGTGGTGCGGTGTTAGACAGATTGTATATGAAACACCCCGTTTCTTGAGTATATATAATTTAATGAAAATGAAATGAAAAAATGCTTTAATTTTTCTCCCAAAAAACAAAAATGTAACAAAGATAAGGCTAAGAAACTAGAGGATAGGTGGGAGACAGGAGCCCAAACTAGGATAACCTG
The DNA here is from genome assembly GCA_963855545.1 of Ethmia dodecea. Classification (NCBI taxonomy): domain Eukaryota; kingdom Metazoa; phylum Arthropoda; class Insecta; order Lepidoptera; family Depressariidae; genus Ethmia; species Ethmia dodecea. The sequence goes on from OY979444.1 coordinate 2,828,332, forward strand.
TGCTATGGCACTCCTGGCTCCACCTCTTAGAAAGTACCAATACAATAAGTTATATATACATATATTTTTTAATTATTAGGGAAAATATTCCATTTTACTAAATATAATACAAACGTGACGTAGAGAATCCCACATTACACGGTATAAATAGATTTCAAATACTCGCAGAAAATGCCATTTTCAGTTCACCAGTTCATTCGCGATAGTCAAGTATATCGCGGCGATGTGGTCTGGTCCGGTGTTAGATATATTGCATACGAAACTCCCCAATTCAGTGTATATTTTCAGAATAATACAACCGTAGAGAACCACACATTACGCGGTAAAAATAGAATTCAAGTGCTCGCAAAAAATGCCATTTTCAGTTCGCCAGTTCATTCGCGATAGTCAAGTATATCGCGGCTATGTGGTCTGGTCCGGTGCTAGATATATTGAAAATGAAACTCCCTGTTTCAGTGTATATTTTAAAATAATACAACATTGACGTAGAGAATCCCACATTACAAGGTGTAAATAGAATTCAAATGCTCGCAGAAAATGCCATTTTCAGTTCACCAGTTCATTCGCGATAGTCAAGTATATCGCGGCTATGTGGTCTGGTCCGGTGCTAGATATATTGCAAATGAAACTCCCCGTTTCAGTGTATATTTTAAAATAATACAATAGTGACGTAGAGAATCCCACATTACACGATGTAAATAGAATTCAAATGCTCGCAGAAATGCCATTTTCAGTTTACCAGTTCATTCGCGATAGTGAAATATATCGTGGCTATGTGGTCTGGTCCGGTGTTAGATCTAATTCAAATGAAACTCCCCGTTCCAGTGTATATTTTAAAATAATACAACCGTGACGTAGAGAATCCCACATTACACGGTATAAATAGAATTCAAATGCTCGCAGAAAATGCCATTTTCAGTTCAGTTCATTCGCGATAGTCAAGTATATCGCGGCTATCGGATCCGGCGTCTGACTGATTGGATTCCGACGCTCCGTTGCTCTCTCCTTTGCCGGCGTGTGAAATAACACGTCAGTCAAATACAACCGATAATAAATTCAATTTTCTCTCTCCCGGCGGGATGACGACCGGACAGGATTAAACGCGTCCCATTCGCCTTTTGTTCGCCACAATTCCTCTCGTTGTTTTTCCGTCGGCTTTTCGGTTTATGCTTGTCTGTGACGGCGGCAAAGTCAGCTAGTTTCACGTGTACGGGTATACCTACGCCAAGTTGTGGAGATAGGAGGATTAATTTTCAAAATCCAGTTAGCCTGAATTTTTATGTCTGCGCGTCCATATTGCGTTATCCATTGTTGTCTATTATTATTCCTAGAATCGAACATATATTTTGGAGAGCTCGTAAATAACAATTCTTAGAAGAAATTATTTGAGAAAGTAAAAGCGAAGTTACAAATTATAGATTTAAATTGATCACTCAATGGGGCAAGTCTTGAGTTCAATATATGTTTTTTTCTTATTTTGGTACACTATTATATAAAATATAAATAATCATGATGTTTATTTCAAACTAGTCTCGATAACTTGTTAAAGATAAGGTTCTCAAGTGTTTTATAATAATAATAATAATAAATTTATTTAAAAAGCAAACTTATATTGTACCATAAACTTATGTTGCAATGATGGTCAATAAATTAATCGATCATACCCTGTACCTATCACTAGTTTTGCATAATGAGTGAAGCTCTGTAAATGGTTGTATTTCTAGTTAATTAAGTTTATTGATATGCGCTTAAGTAAATAATCTTCCATGTTACTATTTACTTCAACGAGCTATCTTGACTAAAGAAGTCTTTTCAATATGGCCATTTTTATATATCACATACATAAATGCATAATCTCACGCATTTTTCCCATTGGGGTAGGCAGAGACAATAGACTGCCACTTGCTACGAACCTGGCATATCTTTGACTTCCTCCACATCCATCCAACGACGCACGACATGCTTGTCGGTTTCGGGTACTCTTTATCTGGCTTTAATAATAATAATAATAATCTTTATTGCTTTCTTGTTGTACAAAAAAAGGTTTTCTTCTTTTTTCTTCAACACATCGCTGATCTGGTCGATGTTGCCTAGGTTGCCCTCTACCGACTTGCCCATTCACAACACCCTTGTAACATATTTGTCTCGTTAAGCGCCTTTCATTCATCCCCTCAATATGACCAAACCACCTCAGCATTCCTTTTTCAATTCTTATCACTATATCGTCTTTCAGAACGCAATATTTTATGTTAATTAACTTAACTTAATTTTGCTCCTGATTGCAGAGGTAAAATTGTATTATAGGTACCTATAAAAGTAACAGAGTTAATAAAATGGACTGATAAATAAAACTTAAATCTCAGTGTAATCGGAAAATAAATTACGTAGAAATTGACACAGTACGCAAAGCCAACGCTGCAAATGCGTCGCATTAACAATGAACATACACCGATTCTCAGAAGCTCGCACACGTATCGTTTGGTGCCAATTAAACAACGGAAGGCGATTTATTTATTTGTACACGAGAAACGAATCGAAGGCTTTATGTTACAACAAACGTACGGTTGAGATCGGATTATTTATTTTTAATTAAACACTTTTTTCAGTGAAAACCAAAGAGCACTCGGCTTAAAAGCCTAAGTAGTAAGATTACTTTTTGCTTAGCGATTACAATAATGTTATTTAAGTGACATTGGGATTTCACGAAATTCTGCCCGCGCCAATTTCATCGACCTAGCTTGTGTATTATAAGAGGCTTTGTGTGATTTTGTGATTTAGTAGAGTGCCTGATAAATAGGATTGAGATAGAAATATTGAATATTGAAAATATGATTAGTTTTAACTTTTAATCCGAATATTGAATTTTCGTATGCTCGGTTGCAGGAGACATGTGAGATTAAATCGTAGAATTATCAATGTACCTGCAAGTTTTCTATGAAAATTTAATTTTGAATGTGGAATAATCGATCCGAGCTCCAGTGCGTTCAAATATCTCGACGCACGAATATCGGGTTCCATAATAGCGTACCTCAGAGAAATGTTTTATTGGCCTCCCCGTTCGACTAGCAATAAAGGGCACTCCAGATATTATCATTGGAAATAAATAAAACATCTTTATTATATATAAATTTTTTACATTCGTTGACACTCAATGCTACAGGTAAAGCAAACCAGAATAGTTATTAAGGCATTGGAATGAAAAGTTGACTTCACTTACAACCAGTTAATAAATACAATAGATAACTGTCATGTACATAATACATTTATTATTAAAATATATTATGTACCATTTGATAAAATTTATTTAAACGAAATCTGGTTGTTTGGTAGTTTTCGCTTTCAGATGTTTTCGATTCCGAAAAATTTCATTTTTCACCAGTGTATTTTTTGGTAAAATACGTGACATGTGAGGTTAGTACATGCCTCAGAACTAATTTTCGAACCTGTGGGTTTCTTCACAATATTTTCCTTCATCGTCAAATTTGTAATAAATACGAGAACGTGAGTTTTTGGCAAGCCGCTACGAAAACCTACGCAAAATCCGATGGAAACAAAAACCGTACGAGTTTCAATCGACTATTTGCATGCGTAACATGGCCGTAACTACCTCGACTCGGTCAGAATTATCCGGAATGAGGTGCCATAAAAAATTTTATTCGCATATTTTAATGTTTCAGTCACGAATCTACCTCGCCTTCGACGTTGTCGAGCAATTCGGAGCCGGCACACGCTTTTCAATTTATTACGTGGGTGGCTCGATGGAATGATTTTTGATTTTAGATTTTCAATTACGGAAGCGTCTAATAACATTGGAATAGCAATTAATCTAATTTGAAGCTTGGGATTACGATTTTTCATTAGCTTTTATCAATTTACGTCGATTATGTATTTATTTGTTAGCTTTTGATGTTTTTCGATTCTAAAGGACTTTTCTATAGTTTTATGTAACAAAAACATCACATTTAATTTTATTATATGCGCATTATTTTGACAAAATGTATTTGTAGCCATTAATCATAATAATAAATTACTGATATTATAATTTAAGAGCGATATATGATTAAATAATATTGGCTAAGGCGGTAGAACGAAAATACTGTACCTACCTACATTCTCTAAAAAAAAAAAAAAGGTTTTTCCAATACTTAAATACTAAAAGATTCAAAGTTTTGACCATGCCTCATATTTGAATTTAAATTAAATCTTCATATTTCTGAATAATAATAAAACCCCCTTTGAGCCCCTTTTGAGCTAACTCCTATTATTACCTCCTTTAACTTAAATGGAAAGTTGGAAACCGAGCGGCGGATCGTTTGAGATCTATCCTAGAGGCATCCCATTCCTGGCAACATCTTGATACCGTCCTGACAATTCAATACTACGCCTTCAGATAAGCCCCATTACAAATATCACCTGACAATTTCAACGACACACCACATAAAAATCGTTGTGGGGAGTCCAGGCCAAAATGGAATGCAATCGAATATAGTATTGGGAATGTAAAGTCGGATCGACAGTGGTTTTAAGTTTAGTACCGCTAGAAAGTTTACAGAGTCTGTCGATATAAAGTGTTATGAGAGTATTGTTTAGCTTATGAATATTTTTTATTTTTTAACAAGTCTTTGTTTGAAAATAAATAAATAATCTCACGCCTTTTATCCCCGAGGGGAGAGGCAGAGGTATTCCATTTCTGGATATACCCACTTTTCACGAGAGGTTCTATGGACCCCTGATAGGTGGTGAGCCCCACTTAATGCTGGGACCTGCGAGTTTCCTCACAATGTTTTCCTTCACCGTCAAGCTAGTGATAAATATATACGTAAGTCTTGAAAAGATCATTGGTACATGCCAGGATTCGAACCCGAACCCCACTGATTTTCATCATGTGAAGCAGGCTCTTTAACATTAATTATTTAAGAAAGTCGACTATTACTTATATTTGTTTTACATTTTGTTTCAGGTAAGCACATCCTTTACTGGTAAAACCGGCGGAAATCCATCAGCGGGTCCTGTTAAACAATGTCATTCGCTTTGATGCCGACATAAAGGCTAAAACGCGTGCAAGTACCTTTCGGTAATAAATGAGATGGAACTGAGCACTAGAAGCGGCAACTTGGGATAATTGTGGTGCATTTACCTTAGCGTTAAACTGAAGTCACAATACTAACGCAGCTACCTGGAAGAGACTTTTTCAAACTGCTGACTACTCTCGATGTATCAAATAATTAGGCATAGTATACTTGGATTTACATCTTTGATACATTGAAGACACATGCTATTATTTTGGGTCAGAGTGTCATTAGTGGCGCAAAATAGGGGTTTAACATTTTGTTTATAAATTAGATCTACGCGTGATTAGGCGTGAGATTAGATCTACATTTTAGATAATATTTGTTCTAAATGGGTTTTGCTCGACTCCTAATATTTTTCTTTTTAAGGCTAGATTAGGTTAGAATAGTATTTTGCGACTTTATCTCTAAATCCTTGTTAGTCGAATCTATGCTTAATCCGATCCAAGCTTACTTGAGGATTAATAGGACAATTAAAACAACCTTCCACACAAAAATAAATAAACTAAATAAAATGTGATTAAATTTTTGTATGTGTGTAATACAAGTAAGTAAAGCGTTTATTTGAAGCAGCAACACTACAAATATACAGAACACTATTAAATAAATAACAAATCAACCGAAACCAAAGAAATGAAAATAAAAACATTATACCATACAAGCTGTTCCCAGCGATGCACCCGCGCTGTAAGTAACCCTTTTCCGTGAGAAAATTGAAACCCATGTTACTACCAGAAAAGTAAGCTTTCCAGTTGTTTACAAATTAACATAAAAAAATACTTTCCCCCATAAAGTATTATTGTAAAATACATCAATTCTTAAAAATCAAAGAAAGTCTAAAAACCGCGTGTAAATTTTTGCAACATAGATGTAAATCCAGCTAAGAACCGTTACGCAAAGTAGAAGAGGCAGTGATTTGACATTGACTAATGACTTTGATACTCGTAAAAAGGGGTAACCCTTCCAGTAATGCTACAGCTATGTTTGTCACGATGATTATACAGTATGTGTGGAGGAGTCCCTTGAGTTTCCTTTGAAGTTTCTCCGCCGTGGCCGGTGGTCTAGCAGTTATAGTTTCTTCGTTTTGTGTTCCAAGCGTCGCGCATGCGGTTTCCGTCCCTATTCATATATCCATTACGAGATCATAGCGAAAGCCATTATGCTAATCGATTGTTGATCGTTTTATAGTTCTATGGTTTCTATGATTTTTATGGTTATTGGCCGGATAGTATTTGAATAAGGGAAATATTGTTAGTAGAGAAATAGTAGACTTACTGAGCAGTTGTTGAATAAGTCTTGATCTACATAATACTGAATACCTACAGTCAAAAATTATTTTTCAGAAAGGAAAAAATAATGGAAAAAACGTATATAGTAAAATATAGGCAGACGTCCAACGGCGTTGCCCGCGCGGATCTCGGTTTTCGCGTTCCCGTGGGAATTTCTAATAATCTTACTTATTACGGAACCTTGATGCAATACTTTTTAGATACTCACCTACAGGGTTTAGTAAAATATATATACCCTCCTTATTTATGTACACGGCTGGTATAAATAGAGGTAGCCCATTAAAGGAGGTCAGATCCGATCACCGATCACATTCGATCTCGACACGAGCAACATCTTTCATTCATCAACCCTCATCGTCCTCGACGTCGCTTAGGGGCAGTCACCGTCGCTGCCCCTAAAACTTCTAGACCTAGCGATTTCGGATGTGCGTTTTACCGATCTGTCAGATTCTTGTTTTATGTATCTAGAATATTCGAAGTATCACAGTCAGAATTTATCAAAATTGGTTCGTTGTATCTCTTATCAAAGCAGACAAGACAGTTAGCTTAACAGAACTTCTGTAAAGTATTTTGTACTCTGGAACCACTTCACTACTACTACCACTACCTAACACCGTTTAAATCCCCTCTTTAATTATTAATAGAATGGGAACACCGTTGGATTTGCATGACATCTAATTTTAAACCTTCGTAGGCTGACGCAAAACCTATATTATTCCTCTGTATAGATTGTGATTCTATTAAATTACAATTTTACTGTATTCCTTCCGAGCAATGTTACTTTCTGAACACAACGTCAGTTCGGAAGTCAGACTGAAATGAAAATAGGATGTGGGAATAGACCAAATTTTTAAAATGCTTTTCAAACGCCCGCTCTCCGTTCCTGCTGCGCTAGTACTATAAAATATTGAAACAAAAATCCTGTTCCATTTCCGTGGTACCACCGCATCACGGTAAGAGGATTTCGCAGCAGTGAGACGTTTACAAGAGCCCTAACAATGTTATTCTTCGCCTTGTCAAGCTCGCGAGCGGAAAGCCGACCGATCAATCATATCCGAGTGTTGTGGTGTTGTGATTATCAGACCCTGCATCGATTGTCGATTTGTCAGATTTATATTGACATCGATAAAAAAATACTTAATGTACTTTCGACTCTTTACCTACGAGTACCTATCGCCCTTGTCGTGGCTCAGTTTTGACAAACTAAATAGAACATTCTGACTCTGACTTGTAATGGAACTCGGACCACAGTTCGAGAGGCGGACTTGTTTATAAGAAGGCTATCACTGCCTCACATTTTAATGTGCAGCCGTTAAACATTTTTAATCGTGTTATCGTAAACAAAAAATAAAGTCACTTAATGCAGGTAATACACTTTCAAATATATCCGTTCAATTTATGATTGGCTTATCTACCAACTGGGTTGTAATTTTGTTGTAATTAACATGTTGGAAGTGGTTACATTAACTTTCGACGTTGGAAACGTAATCAGGCATCAACGTCAAAGACTGTCGCATGAAGACATCACTATATTTAAGCCCTTCTCCGAGGGGATTTAATCGGGATAATACATGTGTCGCATCTTATTACCAATCCCAGATTGTGGCAAGAGCAAACAGGTCGCAAGGCCCTCCTTCGGCGCGAGTCAACATGATATCACTTACCAGACCTTTCTACACAAAATGTATTTGTATTGACGAAATTCTTTTTCATCTTTCATTGTGACATGCAGACCCTAGTAGACATTTATTATGAGCGGATCTTTGATGTCTGTTTATCGATAGAGTAACAGCACTATTTGTTCGAAATTTGCGATTGTCGAAAGTGAAAAGTTTGATTTTAATAAAGTCTCCTACGGTTTTCGAGTTGGGTATTACGAGATTAGGAGGGTAAGGTAGGCAATTCGTGGATTATAACTTGGTAAATATGCCATCAAAGCTTTGTAAACAGCGTCGATTGTGATCGTTGTAAAATAAAACGTGTCCGGCTTTATAACTTCTCTTTATAGGAGTGACAAACGCAATAAATTCCATACTGGGAACTCGTAAAAAGTGAAGCGTATACAGTTGTCAGCGTATCGTAGTATTTAATGTGGCAGTGAATTAGTCGCTCTTAACTTTCGAATAAATAACTTTCGGAACGAAAATGGGGACGTTACGGTACGGTTTTTGTTTTCGTTCAGCACTTGACAAATGTTTCGGAATCCGGCGAAGCGTCGGAGTAAATTTATTACTATTTATCATATTACGCGATTTATAATCTCTAGTTATTTAATTTCGTCGGTTTAATATTACAGCTAACGAACGTAATAGATTGCCGGATAGGACAAGATTTTCGAGTTCGTCTAATGGTTACAAGTGTGAAGAATTCCTTAATTGATACAATAAATTAATGGCTTACTAAACACTCGCGGCGCGTTTGTGATTACATGAGATTAAAAGATTTATTGCCACGCTAAAGTGTAGCCCTTTTATGGTTGGGTCTTAAACTGAATCTTGTGGCTTTGTTTGGGTTTTGATACAGTTATTAACAATTTATTTTAATTTCAATACAGCGTCTACAAATTGAATTATCAGGATCAGGTCAATCCTTTATGTATGCTTTGTGTTGTGAGCGCTTTGATGGTAATAATTTCATGACCTAACAGATGTTGAGAATCAGTTAGTAGCTTTGTCGCTGAATTAGAAATTATCAGTTCGATTCCATGAATATGTTCGATATGTCAAGATGTTATCATTTGTGTTAGTTTATCAGATTGTGTAGTACTCATAATACATGCTCTGTTTATTGAAATATCTAGGTACATTTTTCGGAACCATCGCAAAATGTCAGATACGCAAAATGACGAATTCGCAAAATTTCGTAATTCTGACATTCTGCTTATCTGACCATTCGCGTTTCGCAGAAAGTCAGATTCGCAAAATGACGGATTCGCAAAATGACAGAATTTTGAAGATACTTCTCACGACACTAGGATAGACGAATTTGAAGTCTTGTCGATGAAAAGATGATAATCCAGAAGATATTTTGAAGAGTTCAACAAAAAAGTCAATTTTCCACGTGACCATCGTTTGGCATGACAAAATAGATCATCTCTACTCTCTGATACCTCTTCCTCGAAGTTGACAGTTATTTGTTAAGACTCAGCTGGTGCATATTTACCCATCTGTCCAACTGCATCTGCACTACTGCACTTTGAAGTTTGAAGCAAAACATAAAACAGAGTTGTGTTTCATGCTCTGTCAATCTTTTATAAATACTCCTAGTTTTTAAATTACTCATTTCACCTCCAATACGTCCTAACACAAAAATTTACCACCTAAATGTTCCAACACCTTATTTGACACTATAATACAAGTGTTATAGTATATGTAGGTAACTCAATGGGTACTATTTGTTGCCCAGTAATAGGGGATTGAGGTAGGCAAAAATACACTAGCGTGTATGTTGGTGCTAGAAAGTTCCCTAGGGAGTTACGAGGGTACGTGATTGAATCGATGCTTGATTTGTTAAAGTGGCTTTTGTGGCAGTCCTTACCGACTGCCGCGCGATTCGAAATTGTATCACAAGCGATATAAAACCCTACTACGATGTTTAGAGATAATGGATTTACATTATTGGGCAGTGTTTTCTGGTTGTACGTTACAGTTTTAGTCTATTTTTGAAATCTTCTGCCTAAAATACAAAGCTTGCACGGAATTGTGTTTTTTTTTTCAACATACTTCGAAAAGAAGGAGGTTCTCAATTCGACTGTATTTTTAAAGTGTTTTACTTTTTTAGATTTCTATGTTTTTTGATAACCTGGGACCTTATTGTGTATTTATAATTGTAATCACAATCGTCTTCATTTTGATATACGTTACTTCTTCCTTACGTCTGTCAATACAGCCAGTAAAAGAAGAGCAAGCACTGATCGCATAACAAATGTAAAATAAAAACGATTACAATTATATATATAGATAATAAGGCCCCTGTATTGAAAACAGTTCATGATAAGACACTCTTACCACTGGGCAATGTTAGCATCACTGGGCAAGTTTAGCTGATTTTAAAGTTACAGAACATGCAATAAAAATGTAGAAGCAAAGTTGGATAACAATTTCGTCACTCCAATCGCTCCTTGGTTTGATTTACGTAAGGTAGAGCGTTATCTCGATGAAATCCCGACTTTGCCGAGATAAAAGGAATAAATCACATGTCAGACGACTGACTTACGCCGCATGAATGCTGAATTCGCTGAGAAATAGCCATAGCTACGTATGAATGTATAAATAAACTTTATACTCGGAGTAGATCAATGTACGCTATTTGTTTTGTAGAGAGTGTGGCAAATGTGCTGTTAAAATTTAGTGCATAGGGACGCACATACTACATAGTTTCGCATATTCATTTTTCAATGGTTTTTTAATAATATCTACTAGCTTGTGGGTATTGCGTTGCTTGCGCGAAAACAGTTTTTTCCCGTTCCCGTGGGAATTTTGAAAATCCTATAAGACTTGCAAAATTTCAAGTTTCTTGCTGGCAGTGTATTTCTTTATTTGTAGATATGTTATAGGTAATACTGTCACGACTCATGCCCGAGGAGTCGGCAGAGACATTCCATATTTTCAGTAATACATAGGTATACCTACTTAGTTTTAGTTTACTAGAACACGAACACTACATAGTATAAAACAAAGTCGCTTTCTCTGTCCCTATATCCCTATGTATGCTTAAATCTTTAAAACCACGCAACGGATTTTGATGCGGTTTTTTTTAATAGATAGAGTGATTCAAGAGGAAGGTTTTAGTATCAGCTTTGCACCCGTGCGAATCCGGGGCGGGTCGCTAGTTACATACTAAATCTATTTGATACTCGAATCTAAGGTACACCTCACACGGCTCGTATTTAAATCGCGCAAAGACCAGTTTCCAAATAAAGTCGTCACCACGGTAGGCCAGACCGGGTCATTAGTGGCCAACACTCAACACCGATAAGATAAGCCATTCGGCCCTTTTGTTGTTATCGGCATGTCAAAATATTTTATGTTCCTTCGACTCCACAAAAAACGGTAAGAGGTAATTATAACGATTGTTTATTGTGTGGGAAGAAAGTTTTAGTGGAAATGTTTTTTTCTTAAAGTTGATTGTATTTTTAGGGTTATGTGGGTATGTAGAATAACCGGTAACGGGAACTCTACTACAAATGTCTTTAAAATTAAAAACCGGTCAATTGCGAGTCAGACTCGCGAATGATGGGTTCCGTTCAATTATTTTTAAAAACGGCAAAAAAATCACGTTCATGTGTGGGAGCCCCTTAAATATTTATTTTATTCTGTTTTTTAGTATTTGTTGTTATAGCGGCAACAGATATACATCACTGTAAAAATTTCATTTGTCTCACTATCACAGTTCTTGAGATACAGCCTGGTGACAGACGGACAGACAGAGAGACACGGAGTCTTAGTAATTAATAGGGTTCCGTTTTACTCTTTGGGTACGAAACCCTCAAAAACAACAAAAGAATATACTGAGGTTTCGTATATTTGTGTTATTAGTTTATAGAAAAAAGTTTTATTTTTTAATTCAGTTCGGAATTTTTGGCTCGATTCACGCTTGGGTAGTTTTTAATATTTGATGTTTTACTTTAGAGATTTCTTTCAATCAGACCATGTTTGACACTTGCATATTGTGTATTATCGTTTGTATGCTTTAAGTATTAAACCCTACGAATAAGGATATTCCTTATTCGTAGATTAAACCAACAGGAGACGTCACGCGCACTAGTTTCTTTGCAAAAAAGTCTGCCAATTTCTGCGGGGGGACGAGGAAACGCACACAAATAATGTTAAAACAAACGCATTTTTTGACAAAACAATTAAACACTAGCTTGAACTAGATGCACATAAATATATTCACCAATACGAGCACTCCGTGAACTCAAAAAAACTAGTTGTATTTAACAGGTATGATCATTGACCGACACTTTTTTTTTTGCAGAGGAGAACGCCTACCAGTGGCGTCTCCTGTTTATTTAATACTTAAAGTTTGTATGATATCCAAGTCAAACATTCTCGTCTAACGGCAGCTAAAAGACAACAGATAATCCTATTGTATCTGCATTTATTTACTTGACGGGACAACACAAAATTAACCAGAAATAAAATAGAATTCTTAAGAGTAAAAAACCGACTTCAACGAATAATACTAAAAATACAAATGAATTAAGAACCTCGTCCTTTTTGAAGTCGGTTAAAAAAAAGAATGATCGAAATCGGTTGGCGTGATATTGAGTTACATATAATTAATGCAAATTTAAAGTTATAGGGGTTTCTCATAGATGGAACTGTCAAAACTGGACGAAATCAAACTGGGACCAATCTGGAAGCACCAGCTTTTAAATAAAAAAAATCCAAATCGGTTTACCCAGTCGAAAGTTCTGAGGTAACAAACATAAAAAAAAAGTAGTTGAATTGATAACCTCCTTTTTTTTGGGGTCGGTTGAAAAACAATTCTTGTTTAGGAGAGCTACCTTAGAATTTTTGCCTTAACTTTATTTATTTTCATTCTGAGGACATCTGCCACGGAACCCTAAATATGATTCCAAAGTAACTTTTATTTTTGAATGACAGAACTTCCACTTGGGGACACCTGCCATTGTTCGAGACAAAATTGCCCCCAATTTGGTGTTATTACGTGATGTGTTTTTAATTTCGGGACACCTTTTGTGTATTTTTATTACTGGCTACATTGTTGGAGCGCAGAAGAGTTGGTTAAGTAATTTCTTTAGTCATACAAGAGCAGTGATAGCCTTACGGCTAAAGAGCCCACTTCTCCTGCTGATAATCAGTGAGGCTCGGGTTCGAATCCAATCATGTAAAAATGTGTTTTAAAAAAAACTTACGTACATATTTATCCCCAGCTCGACGGTAATGGAAAACATTATGAGGAAACCAGCAGGTAATACCTCTGCTTACTCCCTCGTGGATAAACAGGCGTGAGATTATTTATTTTTATTTATTTACGTGCCTACGTACGGCACCGGTGAAGAAAATTTTTGAACAACTTATCTCGGTTTTTTCGTATTAAGAATTGTTATTTATTGAACTTCATGTAAATAACAAGAGAATATATACAAGGCGAACAAATAATAAGCACAAATAAATAGACGGAACTGGCCAAAAATAGTAAAAACAATGAGTGAAATACGACTATAATTCTAGTTCCAATGTCAATCCTGATACCTACTTATACAAGGTGACTTTTTTATCGTCTGGAAAAAAATATGGTGTGATAAGTAAGTGTAATAGATTCATTTGGCATTGTTATTAAAAAAACTTAAACTAATATACATTACTTAATTGTAGTCATTATTACACACAGAAATATTTGAAATTGTATTTTAAAAAGAAACAGACTCGTAGCTTCCATTCATGCGCAATCTACCTACAACCGCCAGCTGCTACATAGTAGTGCGCGTAGTTTTCTAGATTTTGTAAATTGCATTAAACATGACTATATTTAACAATTAATCTCGCGTATAACTTCGGCTCTAGATACCATATACGTTATATTTTTTCCAGACGGTAAAAAAAAATCATCCATTATATGTTACAACATTAATATTATCATGCTTGATAGTAAATCTCATGATCAGTGATAATTTCACGCTCACCCGTTCCAAATTCGGTATTAGGTGCCTCCCGCGGTGTAACATTGGGATTACAAGTACTATTGCGACTTACCCGATGGTATTTTATTTCAAAATCCAAATGTAATATTCAGAAATAATACTTTCTTTTGCTTGAATTTGAAATATTTTTTATTTAGGGACACATTCTTTTTTTTCTGTTTCCGTGGATCAAAAAGTCCTTTTTTAGTAGATGACCCGTTGATTAAGAAACTTACCCACAAAGATTCAAAGTGATATAGTTTTGATGATTAAAACAGAAGTCCTGACTGAATCATTTCTAAGAAAGGATATATTATCTAAATTTCTAAGCGAATTGCAAAACACAGGATTCACGACTATCAGGCAATGCCAATGCCTGGTTAGTCTTTTATATAATATGTCACACGTTCGCTGCCAACTATAATATAACAAAGGTACTTAGAGTATTACTCGTCCTTGAGTTTCTTGCTGGTTTTTCTCGGGGTACTGAATTTGGAACCAGCAACTCGTCGGTGGAGATGGGCTGCTGTTTACATTTAGCCAATCTTCATGGACGAGTTTAGAGTGGCTTGTTATTAGACTATTGACTTTTCTAAGTATATTGTCTATACTTGCAGAAAATAAATGATTTTGACTTTGACTTTGCATAAAGTTTTTCTAAACGCTTCTTTAAATGACTTAAGTGAGCACTAAGTAAGATGGGATCTTTGGAAGTTTACAAATGTCAAATTTAATAGGAATTTTGCACTGGTCGAATAACCAAAGAGGTTTAAATATAATAGGACATAGAGAGGATAAAGCGAGGAAAATTTGAAGTCAAAAGTTATTCCTCAGGGCTCAACGGTCTATTTTGAAGGTCGCAGCTTTCCTTCCTTTCAGGTGTTCTACGATTGATCTGTTCAAAATTTGGAACGTCCTCTCTGTCAGACAGCTTTTCATCCTCACTACGCTCCTAAAGAAACACAACAAGCTTATCTATGACCCGACCCCAGCCACGAACAAAAGAAGAAAGGTTCTGGCTCGTCCATCTCTTACCTATACCACCAGCCTATCTCACAGACATTTTTGCTTTCTGGGTAATTATCTTTACAGTAAAATAAACAATCTTCTTTGCATTTACTCACTCCCAAAACGAAAGTGTAAGATTATAACATCAAACTGGCTTTTAACCTTAAATTATGAATCGACAGAAAACCTTCTTATTCCCCCGTCCTAAACATATATATAGTGAACACTCACGCATAAAATCACATTCACTACACTCACGCATGAACACACACTCACTACACACCTTTACACGAACATTCAAACACACCCTCTCACTCTCACACTCAACACCCCCTCACACTAACACTAACTCTTTTTTTTTTTTCTTAGTTTCAAATTACTAAATTTTTTCTCCTAGACAACTTGTAGCCGTTTACATATTATGTAGGTATATCAAACCTTAAATTAGTAACTTTGTTGGGGTGGGACCCTGGTGACCTAAACCACAGGTGCTTCTTGTACCTATCTTAGGCACCAGTCTCTCACGCTTATAGGTTTTAGTATAGGTTTATCTCAATCCTGTACCTATTTTAAGCTACCTGGTTGTTGAGAGAAAATAAAAATTATTATTATTTATTTATTCCAAGTGGAACAAGTCTAGTACAATTTCGACCGAATGACAGCTCGCGTTCATACTAACTGACATGACAAGGACATGACGATTAGGCTTCAAAGTTTTGTATGAAAATATTCCTAATGCCCCCTCTATGCCTTATTATATTTAAATCTCTTTGCGAATAACACAATGCAACAGAGGTTTGACAATTAATGCATACTAGCAGCGCCCATTGGTTTCACCTTCGTAGTTCCCGTTCCCGTGGGAATACGGGGAAACTTTACATTTATATAGCTTATACTGTATAAGCTATATAACTGTAAAGTTTCATCAAAATCCGTTCAGTACTTTTTGTGTGAAAGAGGAACAAACATCCATACATCTATAGATCGATACATACAAACTTTCGCGTTTATAATATTAGTAGGATAGGCTAACAACAACGCATTTTTGTTGTTCTCAGTCAGTATTTGGTAACGATCGAAGTAGCGATCTAGGAGGGGCTTGGCACCTGGAATGTAAATAAGTTAATAATTAAAAAAACATTAATTAGCAAATAAGTGCAAAGGAAGCATTGTTTTTCTGCTCATTTCGATACTAAAAGCGTAAAACTTGTGCATTCGTGTAATTGGCTCAACCAATTAACAATAAATTGTAATTAAAAGCTTGTTAGTCCACTAAGTGAGCAGAAGTAAGTGAGTAAAGCTGGCCATTCATTGTCATTAGCTCTGGTGCTATATTGATCGAGCAAAGGTCACGTACTAGAACTTATGTGACTCTAATTCAAGAGAGGATAGCGGATTATCATAGTAAAAAAATTTTAAAACAATTTAAATTCCTCATTTTGTATCTCAAATTCAATCTATCTATACATATAATAAAACTCTAACGGGGCCGTGTCTGTAGTACATAAAATTTTATTTTAATTTTAGCAGTATTGTATATAGTTATCGATGTAGATACCAAAACACCATTTTTTTAATTTATTCTGTCTGTGCACGCATCACTCAAAAACGACTGGACAGATTTTGATGAAATTTTGATTTTTTATATTCAGTTTTAGGAAGACTTACAGATCTAATTACATTTATAGATATAAAGATACTGTAAATATTAATATTGCTAATGAAAATTCTCCACGTCGAAGTGTAAATTAACTAATCAATTTTGTTTATTCTAATTAAATTTGTAATCTATATAAATAAAAATGAATTGATTTTCGTTAGTCTGATTAAAACTCCAGAACGGCTGGACAGATTTTGATGAAACTTTTAGTGTGGGTTAGAGTGGGTCCAGGGATGGTTTATACGGTGGCAGAACGACGTCTGCCCGGGCCACTAGTAAGTAATATAATCTTAATTTAATGTCAGTGAGTGGTAGTCGAGCTTAAGAATATTGAAGATGAAGAATATTTTATTTGCATGTCTAATATACTAAATATGTGATCATATACCACTTGATACACCAGAACTGAACCATATTTAGTGCAAATAAATAATTAAATTTCAATCCAAACTTTTGATAATACTAGCAATAGATTTATTGTGTAGACATATTATAATCACCTACAAACGCTCACAAAGTAGCACTTTCTATAAATACATACTAAACCGCAACCGCCGCCGCTTATGTCTTATATTTCAGCAAATTCGCGGGACAATTTGTGTTCCGTCACTCGCTTCCGCTTGTACCATGTACCAACATAATGAGTAGAGCTGTGAACGCATAGAACTATCCCCTTTGTCAGTGAAGATCAAAGAGAGTCACTTGTGTGCTTAACGAGGGAGATTACGGGTTTATATTACATATGTAATTAATATTTTATACTTGGTGGGACACAACGACTGACTATCCCAAAAAAATATCTTTTGTTTTTGTTCAAAGTGTGGTACCAAGGAACTATACCAATACTTTACACAATTGGGTTGTGTCCTACTTAATCAAATCAGTTACTTTTTACGATTTGTCAAAACGAAATTTTACTATGGAAAATGTACTGAAATAGCAAACCGTGACGTCATAGTTTGTAGTACTCAATTGTAGCACTTTTTTTGATTGTTTTATTATTTTTAAATTTGCTATAATTGTAAATTGAAAATCGAAATACATATTTTGAGGTGTTTTGGGATAATCTTTTTATTGTATGACTACTCGCAATTTAATTTCGATGCTGTCAACTACCCAATTTTCAAGTTGCAGTTAGTAAAAGTTTAACGCATTCATACCTATCAGGGGATCGGGTCACTGATGTTTTGCAGAAAGGAGACGTTTCATGAATGTATGGAGACTAGGCCTGCACCATGTACACCAGTTTTTTGGATAAATTTAAATAAAATAACTATAGTTTTATTCATGATTTTGCTCATATTTGTCTAGTTTAGTTGTACAATAAACTTTAATTTTCATTGAACTAGCATGGCGGTGAGTAAAAATAAATTGCGACCTGACCGGTAAATGACAATTGACATTATTGTGATGTTTGTCGGACTAATTCACAATAACATGGAAATTGGGCTTAAAAAGTAATTAAGATTTAATGCGGATCCATTGAAGTTTAATTACTTTTGTAAAAGTTAAATAGATGGAAATCATTTTTTTAAATATTTTTCTGATAATCAATAGATTTTTCTCTATATTTCACGTTGGTGTAGAATGTGCAGGCCCAAAATGAAACATCTCCTTTGTAGGTTTGTTTCTAGAACTCACTCCTTTTTCATCTTTTGTCACAAACGATTCGTTTTAAAAATTTCGTTAGAACACTATATTTAAAAATGCCCATACAATTTATATATGGAACTCATTGAAAATTAGTAACTCAGTTCTAACGGATTATAACTTAATTCTAGAATACGTCTTACGCTCCCACGGCTTCGACTATCATTTTAATTAAATCGGTAATTGTAAACCAAATATCATAAGCGAAAAGTGATACGTCCTCTCTATCTATACGAGCAATACTTGTATAAATTGTTTATGAAATGTTGACATTAACTTTACCATGTAAAGTATGTAATTTTAATTTTATATTATTGAAATTATTTAATATAATTGCAATTGTTATTTAAATGTACAATTCTATGGGCCTCGAGTCTGAAATAAAATGATTTTATTTTATAAATATATGTAATCGCTGTCTCGAAAACGGCTCTAGAGATTTCGATAAAGTTTATAGTTTTAACTTAGAAGGCAATTTGAGGAATGTTTTTAGCCAATTCTTACCTCTGGCACAAATTTACCTAGATTTTAGGCAGATATAATTGCAATAAGATAGATTGTCATTTATTGCGGTATCATAGTTGAAGAAGTGAAAAACTTAACAAAACAAAACATAATGTCGACAATTATAATTGTTTTGCCTACTCCGATGGGAAAAAGGCGTGAGATTATGTATGTATAATTTTTAATGTGTATACGTTTAAAAAGGCAAAAATCAGCAGAATTGTATTTTTTTAAAAACCTTCCAACTGTACTTATACCTCAATTTATTCACAATAAAGATTATGATTAAAATAACGTTTAAAAAAAAGTAGCTCCAATGTAGGTATCTCTTTGAAAATAAAAATATCAACAAAATTCTTACACAGAGGAAAATGCCAAATAACCTTTAGAGAAACAATATCAAAGAACAGTCAATAAATCTGGCCAATTTGCCAATCTTGCGTAAAGGGACCCTCCTCGAAGCTGTCACTTCGACACTTGTTAATGTCAACGCGTCTTCCTGCGCAGCTTTTGTTACTGATCACGTAATTTGGACATCCGCAATTCGCCACTCCCTTTATGTGGGATGCCTATAGATAGATTTGGCTATATGTAAGTAATTATACTTACTTCTGTTAAGATTTCTTATACTGGAAGTCTTATTTTTATTCTGTGGAATTGTGAAAATAATATTCCATCAAAAATAAATAGAAAAAAAACCGGCCAAGTGCGAGTCGGACTCGCGCACCGAGGGTTCCGTACAACCTTGCAAATTTATGGTTTTCGTAATTTTTCCTTTATCTATGCTATAAGACGTTGCTTCGTACCAAATTTCAAGATTCTGAGTTCACGGGAAGCACCCTGTAGGTTTTGATTCCCTTGCAAGTGTCGAAAATTTGCGGCATAAACGGCTGTATCTTTTGATTGCGTTGGCTTAGAAGTTTGATTTTTTCACAGCTTCAAGGGACAGTAGACCTGAGTAATTGATATAAATTTCAGCTTCATACCTCCACGCGTTCCTGAGAAAAAGGGTCTTGACAGACGGACGGACGGACGGACAACAAAGTGATCCTATAAGGGTTCCGTTTTTTCCTTTTGAGGTACGGAACCCTAAAAAGAGACCAAAAAGTTTTGTTAATACTCATCAAATCTAAGTGTAGTTTTTTTAACGACTAATTCACCAATATGATCAAGAAAAATACGTAATCCCTCTTCATCTTGCGGTTTGGTTACACTATAAAATAATATAACAAAACTTTACTATACAACAAGTAAATATAAAGAGGAATGCCCATTGGCTCCACAAAAGAATACCTGAGATAGATAAATAATTTTACATCGAATTGAACCTCAATTCAACAGAAATCCATTAAAATTTACTTACACTATTCCAAAATAGATATTAAACGACAATCAAAATAACTATTAAAATACTTAATCGTTATATTATTACACCCTAGTTAAACAGACTCAAAAATACTTTGATTATTCATATTTTATTTTTAATATTTTTAGGGCTAGTAATGGTTTCTGTCTACTTCAGGAATTTAATGGGGATTCTCCTTTGTACAATATACACAGATTAAAAATGACCTCTAAAGGGCAACCGTGTGGAACAGTATCCACAGAAAGCTCTCTGAATAGCCATGCTGATGCTTTGATAGAGATAGCTGCAGCCCTCTGATCAACTGAAGCTTTGACCAACCGCGTTGACAGCTCTGTGTTAAGCTACCGCGCTTTCTATAATATTGTATTTGACCTCCGAATCTACCAGACTTCGAAATGTAATCTTATTAATATTATAAACGCGAAAGTTTTTATGTATGGATGTTTGTTCCTCTTTCACGCAAAAACTACTAAACGGATTTTGATGAAACTTTACAGTTATATAGCTCAGAATAATATAGTCTATATGTTATCCCCGTTTTATGTCAATGTAATGTGTTATGTAATGCAATTTGTTGTAATGTGGGAACGGGAGCTATGCGAGTGAACCGCGAGGAGCTGCTAACTAGTGTAAAATAATAATGATATTTCGTTAAAAATAATTGCTGTGTCCGGTCAAGTAGTAGGTTCCAACTGGCGCATGGTGACAATACGAGTACGTAACCTATTGCGTATAGCAATTGTCACCATACCAGTTACTATTTACGAGTATGGTAATAACTGTACAGCACTAATTAACGCTAATATATTTTGCTAATCATACTCATAATAATAAATTGTTTAAAAAATTTACACACAATTCAGTGCCAAACTAGGCAGAGCCTGTACTATTAATACTAAATAACTGGTAGACATACTTAAATAAATATTAAACAGACACGAAGCCAACAGACATGTTCATACACACAAATGTTGCGGCCCCGAGCTGGGATCGAACCCGCGACTCAAAAGACAGGGTCACTACACATTGAGCCAACAGGCCCGAAATAACGTACATAGGTAGGTATACGTTTTAGTACGTAAAAAAATATAACATACACCTCACATAAAAAAAACACGAGCAATTTCTAAAACCGACGTTCGCCAAACAGGTATCCCAAATTAATAAACACTCCGCTTATAAAAGCACGTGAAACTCTGAACAGCATTTTAATTAAAACTCCGTGAACAGCGAATTTTGAATCGATGACCTCAGTGAATCGCTGACTTTGTTCTAAATCGTGTCAACGCATCAAAATTTAATGAGACACCTGCTTACAGAATTCATCATTTTCTTGCCGTTTTCTCATTATTTGAGATCGGCGCAGTATGTTTTCTCCTTCCACATCCATCTTTTTTTTTGTCTACACCTCTTCCTATAACATTCCACATTCATATCAAGTACTCGCCTAACAACATTACTCTCATCCCTCAGCAATATACGAGTATGTGCGTCCCATGACAAACAAACTTCTCCGTCAAGGGTGCTACTTTCAGACTTCCTTGTACGTATCTCATTAAAAAAATTATGCATTCTAGTCACTCCATACATCCATCTCAGCATTCTCATATCAGGTGCCTACAGTGTCCTTTCACCATCCTTGTTCACCTGCTTACAGACTACTTGTGTCCCTTTTCGTCGTATGGCTGGTGAAAGAGACTGAGCAGCTCGATAATTTGTGGTGTTCGAGGAAGCGGCAATAGAGCGAATATCCTGCCTCTTTGTGGCAAAATCCGGTCTTCACCTTTACTAATTAAGAGGCGTAAACAATTAATGTGACGGTTGTCTACCAATGTTTCGGTTATAGATGAAAATTGAGGGTATAATTCCACTAATTCAACTGGAACGAAGTTAAAGAGATTTATTATTTTACTAATCAGATGTATGTCGTTTTTGTCCTTGAGAATCTTGTCCTGTTTAATCCCGTATATTTCTGGAGTAAAACGTAACCCTCTTAAACCGACTATAAAAAGGGAAGAGGTTTTCAAAGCATTGTATTTAAGCCTGTGCATTTTTAAGTAAAACTGTGTCTCAGTTGGTTCATTAGCTTTTATGACGCGTGAACAAAAAGACGAATCATTGAAAATAATTTGTGTGGGAATAGAGTATCAGATATTAAAAAAGAAGCCACTAGAAGAATATTAATAAAAGATAGGAAAATTTTGACAGAAGTTTGAATCTTGAAGAATTTGAGCTAATTCATTCCGGCACGTGGACAAAATCACGGTCAAAGGCTAAGTAGTAAGAATTTACTTATTCTATTTTTGTCTTCAAGAGTCATCCCTAGCATTTATATACATTTTATTTATAAAGCTTTCACAAAAACGGAGATCTTACACCAACTCCCGAAACACTCGCATTATCATTTAAGTGGGTTCCGCTACTTCAGCAGATTGAACAGAGTTTCAAGGAAATCCTTTATTTAAGAAACTAATCTCGTAGGGGCTTGGTCTGCAGTCATATTACATAATTTCGTTCCGGTAGCTGTAACGTTGGAAAGTATATCATGGCTGTTATGAAAAGTGAAGTTTGCTTCACGATTCTCATTTTTCTTGTACAATGCCTGTTGTTTCCCACAATATGGCATCATTCTGTTTATTCAATGTAATTGCACTATTCTCATTAAGGTCTGCTCGTTTTCCACTTGTCGATATTAGTTTCCCTTCATCCATTATTTCTAAGCGTATTTTAGATTTTATCTACGAAACAGTTACAAACCTTCTCCGAGCTAAAGTATTTTTGTGTATTAGACGAAATGCGAAATAGATTGTAGTAGCTTGGAATTGATAGTTGGTCTAAAATATAGACTTAATAAAACCGCCATATAGTTTTATTTCTTACGAGGGATATGAAAACCATTTCTAAAAGTCCCACTTTTACCATGAATTTTTCGGACCCCTCAATGTGACAGGTGGTCAGACTATTACTGGACCGGGTACATGGCTCAGACCAATTCTTAGACCTGTCGGTTTCCTCACAAATGTTCCTTAATATCATCTATTTAGTTTGTTCACTCATTGTTATAATTAGGTTTGTAAGGTTAGATGAGTTTTTCAATTTCACTCTAAAGTCATTACTTGGTAATAGTTCCTTAGCTACTATTTCATACTGTTATAGGTACACTATTTATTACCGATGGCTTCTTGTAGCCTTCTGGCGTCAGGCATATAGCCGTATACAGAAAGAAAGCTGACAACTTATCAGCGCTTATAGGCACCGGTCTACGCAAGTAACCGGCGCAGGCATTTATATGAACAAGCGCCGATAAGCGCCAAACGGCGCCGACAAGTTCCGACAATCTTCGACACGCGCCTATGACATTTTGCTGGCTCAGCTTCAATCTGCTTGCTTTATGTAAGAATGGACCAGCGCCGATAAGCGCTGGTAGATCGGCGCCAATTACCAGCTTTCTTTCTGTATACGGCTTATGTCTAGACCCAAAAAGCAACTCCCCTACGTATAATCCGCTTTCTCCTATGCTTTGTTTAGACGCCAGCAACTTAAATGACGCGTGAAAAGCAACGTCGAGCAATTTGGCAACAAACAGGCACTCTCATGCAATAAAACCACGTTGAAATGAAATCTGGATGTGGTCGGTTTAATCTATCGTTAAAATTACGCTGTCTACATTGGTCTTTGGGTTGGTTTTTATCATTTCTTAATCTTTCTTAGCTAGAGCTACTTGTTGAATGTACTGTGTTTTACCCGACTGCCTACTAGGAAGGTAATGTTGTTAGTAGGCGTCCGCTAGTGTAGGTAAATTATAATTATCTATCTTCAAATCTTAATTAATATTATAAACAGTAGGTAATAATGTTTGTAAGTTAGTGGTATCTAGAATTCCATTCGATTCGATTATAAGCAATATTTTACTAGTAGAAACCTACATTAGTCACGTAAGGCAAAGTTTTATTGCTTCTTTTTTTATTTGACGGGCCTATTGGCTCAGTTGGTATTGACCCTGCCTTCTGAGCCGGAGGTCGCAGGTTCGATTCCTGCTCGGTGCCAACATTTGTGTGCATGAACATGTCTGTTGGCTTCGATACTGGGTGTTGAATATTTATTTAAGTACATATATGTCTATCAGTTATTTAGTACTCATAGTACCTACAGGCTCTGCCTAGTTTGGGACTAAATAACCGTGTGTGAATTGTGTCCTACAATTTATTATTATTATTACTCTAGTGAAACCCAGAGAGCAGTGTTTGTATAAATCGGAAGCCTCCTTTATCTTTGTTATTTTTTGTTATACCTACTGGAAAATATAGAACAAGTCAATCAAATCAACATATTTTTATTCAATGTAGGCTAAAGTCCACTTAAAAAAATCATCGCAACTCTACTGCTACTATACATTTAAACTGCGTTCCGTTGAAATCTACAAACCAATAATAACAGAAGTGAGATTTCGATAGATTTGGCAGCAGTGCTGCTGAGTTTGAATCTTCTTTATACACTTTTCGACTGAGGGCAGTGCCAAAATGGTACCTATTTACATTGCATAGCAGTAAAATAATACTGATAGCAGTAATAGCTACAATAATATAAATGAAGCATCTCTATGCTTCATGCCAGGTTTGAAACAACTGCCTGTCTTTCTGCCAACCTTCCTTTCTTACCGTTCACTAATCCTGCTAATATTGGATGCATGTTTGGATGGATGGATGGATGTTTGTTCCTCTTTCACTCAAAAATTACTGAACGGATTTTGATGAAACTTTACAGTTATATAGCTTACACATCAGAATAACACATAGGCTATATTTTATCCCCGTATTCCCATAGGAACGGGAACTACGCTGGCGAAACTGTGGGGCGCTGCTAGTGTTACATAAAAACATCCTAAGCAAAAAATGTATGCTTCTAAACTCAAAGATTCATTGTGTTATCTGTCTATTAGTTCGTCAGTGTCAGAGTTTTGGGGACTATATATCGTCATACAACTTCAAATAACGCCTATTTTTAGCAAAAGCGCTTCCTACGTTATACCAAACCACAATACTAAATAGAACCGATTGTAATTTCAATGCCTACAAAGGCACAAACGTAAAGTACTGTACACCGCTCGATATTCAATGCAACGTGTCCATTAGCAGACAAACAATACCTACGAAATAATTTCAGCTAAGCCCGGCTGTCTAGATTATTACAGCGATAACGTACAACAGTCCTCTGTAATCATTGGTTGTACAATGCGAACTGTCATTTGTGGCAGCAGAATAGGTTGTAGTGTATTAAGATTAATATTTTATAGAGGAAAAGATTATTGCTTTGGTTTTAGAATGTTTGATATTTTCACAACATTTTTAAAATGCAATTGTTTAGTGGTTAGATTGTTTTGAAGTTCAACCAATTTCTGACTACTAAAGGGCTCTGTACCTATTAATAAACTAAATAATAATTGTGTCGAAAAAATGTTTTTGAAATCTTTTTCAAAATACTGATTTCAGAAAAGTTAACGCAAAATAATTATAAAAAAATATATAAAATATCCGCTTTACACCAAAATACGTATACCGAAAATACAAATATTTATTTGCAAAGAGACTACTTACACCAGATAAAAAATGACCTCCAAAGACTATATTCTGCTACCTATATCAAATATTTTTTTTGCATTCACAAGATTCTATAAACTTTTCTTTAATTTACTGTACCTACAATACATACTTGATGCTAAAATAAATATTTAATTAAATCACTATCAGGCAGATGTACCGTGATTGCTTTTCATAAATCGTAATGTGTTCTAAATTAAAACCAAAACAAAAAAGCCGCACTGGCCACTTGAAATAACCGTAATAATTCATTCTCAAGCGCATCTAAACAAACCATAGACTTCAAACGTTCTCTACTCATAAATATTTTAATTGCAAAACACTTGAGTTTCGTGACGACATTTATTGTTTACATTTTAATTATACTTTTACAATTTACATCGACGTTTATAGTTTTTGCGTGTTTGCATTTCCAGATTTAATATGAACCTGTAATTTATTAAACGTCAAGTATCAAAAACGAGACATAATATGATCATTTGTTAATCTTGTCCGCTTATGAGCATCTGATAATTGACTAGCGAAGCTTTACTCCATTCTATTAAGACTGAATAATGTCCTGAGAAACTAGTAAATAAATAAATAAAATAAAAATCATTTTTTTTTCAGACAAATAGTCCATAGATTGTTAGTTGGTTAGTAGCCTTACTTTAACTTAAAACTAGGTTAGTGTGTGTGTGTTAGGTAATTGCATCACGTTTTGGAATGATCCAGACTAAGGTAAACAACAAGCACCAGCTTTTTCCCTTCAGGAACTTAATGTAAATTCTCAAAATGTTAAATCTCTAATTTTGAGAATTCGCCATTTTGAGAATTTAACATTATGAGAATTCAACATTTTGAGAATTTGACATTTTGAGAATTCAACATTAAGTTCCCGAAGAGCTTTCTCCGTTCCTTTGGTAATTTAGGAAGAACTTCAAGTTCCTTGATGAAACTGTTCGGGCTATTCGTTTATAGAACAGTTTTTTCTTTTGTATCATAGAGTTGAATCAATGGAATACATGGGTATTCTCGGAGGCAAAATAAATAGGTTTTCATAAGATAAAACCTATTAACTACTTTTGGCGTCCCACAATACTTAAACTTAAATAGAATCTTGCTATAATAACAGTCGACCGCAAGTAAAGTTTGCGGGTTCACGGTCGTAATATGCGTGCCTTCCATCGTAAATATAACAAGGAGTGTGTAAGTCTTTGAGTGTGTAAAGCACAACCACGCTACGTCAAAGTATTGATTGCACGCTTTGTCGGTAATGTGACCGCAATGCGTTCCCAATCCGATTTAAATTCAGACGGTGAACGAAATGGATTTTATTTAATTCCCTCAAAAATTAAGCTTTCAACAAAAATAATGCCGATTGCACTCGCTTTCCTGAACTGATTAAATATTTATCGAAACGTGCTTGTAGAATAATATAATGGATCGAAAGTGCTCACCAAAATTACAGGCTATTTCTGACAGGTAAAAACAAAACGTGTCCAAACGAAGACATCTAAAAAGGAGAAATACAAACGGAAATTTCACCCACAAAAATAAGTTACGTTTGACATTTCTGTCCCAGCAGTTAAAACAGTAATTACGATGGAACCCGTCTAACGTTTCCCCGGGGTGTTCTACTAAAACGTAATTTACGCCGGCCGAAACCCGAGGGGTATCCACAAAAAAACGCGTCGTATCTACATGTCTCTTGCATCCGACGACGCGACTCATTTCTGGGAAGACAAATTACGGAATCCGTGGCAGTCGGGCGCGGAAAAAACGCAGCAATTAACCACAACTCGACGCCACCAGGATAACCCGCACTATTTTAGTGAACGATCATTTCGCTTATTTTCGGCTTCACGATTTTTTGTCAATAAATACTTTTCAGTGATCTTACAAATTATAATCAAAGTTAACGAGCACATCAAAGGGGATAGTTCGTATATTATGACTGTTTGTATTCCAGACGGGCGCTTTCGTATAATTCCCGAGGCCTTATTAAGTTCAAGAAGTGCGCATTCATTTCCCAGCAATAACAAATGGTCTTGGTCAATATTAATGTGGTAGCTCCTCCAGCTTGAGGCGCGCTTTCGTTTAAACTCGCAGAATTTATGGCCGTGGAACCGGTCGAAAAGTGATCCGTAAAAACGAGAGGCAGCATCGCTTGCAATGCCAATAAAATAATAAAGTAATAAAAATAATACCCAACTCTGCAGGGTGCATGTTCCAACCGAGGAAAGTTTTGAATTGCCGTTTCCATTTTATCCATTAGCGGCCATAATAATTGCCTATATTTTATAATGGAGGGAGAAATATGAATTAGTATTTAACTGGCCCGTTTAGTAATCAAAGTCGGCCCTAGATAACCGTTGTCAATTAATTATGAAGGCAAATGCAGTGTAACGTAATCAGTTATTTATCACCAATGTGACAGGGGAGTCGTTTGTCACCGGTTTCGCCCACGGTGCCACATCACAGACATTCGTCACATCAAAACAATTCCCATCTGCATTTTAAACCTTATAGCGATATTTATAAAGGAGTTAATTCCACACACGTCCCCATTAGTAATAGTGATGACAGCCTGATATCGCCGGCTTATCTGATTTCGTATTCTGGAAATACTTATTTTCGTGCAACTAAATCGGACTTTTAAATCTTTGTGATGTTTTATGGCTGCATTCTTCAATTAATGAAATGTGAATTTAAATTGGAATAAAAAAGTTATAGCTCAATCAATATTCTGTTATGCGGTGAAAGTTTGACCAAAAGTTGAGAGACGTCAATGATGTAATGAGCGTTATTTACAGATTTAATGTGCAAATACTGGCGGCGCGTTTACATGCGGTTAAATCAAAAGCCGGCATCAATGCGTCGGTCTTCTTGTGCGACGAATAGAATGCAGCCGTGCAGCGTGGCGTACCGCTCCCACAATCACCCGCAGTCTGCCCAAAGAGAAGAATTCGAACAACGGCTTTTTGAACGGCTCTCCACCATTCAAATTAGCTTAATGCGTTTGTACAAAGCTTTGCGATAAACGAGGGAAGCGCTCCTTTCGAATATCGAGCCAATTTTAAACAGAAACTTTTCAATTGAAAATGCAAAATGTTTTTAAAATGTTTTACCATTTAAATTGAAGGTATAGTAACAGGTCAAGCTGAATATAAATCTGAAATTATAGAAATAACGATGTTTTTGGAAATAAATAAAGCAATTATAGTTTTGGTCTTATCAATTTATAAAATAGATTTATCAGTATAAAACCAAATCCAGGAAAATAACCACACTCGTAACCAGTCTGGTTTTTAGCCAAAAATAAATCCTACGCATACCTGCGATGCGCCTAAATAGCAATATAATGGCATTTCAAGTGTTGAGCAGGATCCCGCTTCCTTTCATTACGAGCAATTTCTTCTGAAAAAAGAGTTGTCTGCCGTTCCGAAGCAGACAGTCTCGGCAGTGACAAATCTGAAAATAGACAACAGATGTAGGTATCGTTTGCACCCATTCGTCGTCGCACAACACGCGCGCTCGACCGTTGACAGATTGGACGGTTTAAATATAGAACATCTTTTATTTGAAAGTTCCGATGAAATATTGCCAGTCGATTTCGGCCCACATTTCATTCTCAACTCAAAACTTTACCATGTCGAAAGTAGGCGCTGTTATCGTCTCACAGATGTAGTTTACTAGTGACAGGTTTTCTGGGTAAATATTACATCGATCTGTATATTTACGAGCTTGAGTTGGGTCTGAATGTGTAGCACGCGTCGGTTGTCCGTCGATGCCCACGTACGATATTCAAATGCTTTTGTTCATGCACTCCGTGGTTTATGGGTAACAGAATGTGCCTGCGGGCGCAATCTCACTCCAGCGCAAACCCAAGAGACAAGCGTTGGTACAGATACTTGTTCCCAGAACACAGAATGCTTGCTTACCCGTTTTACGTAGGGATGTGACATTGATCGAAAAAGATCGATTATATAAAAATCGATTTTATCTTTTTTATAATAATCGATTTTTTTAAAAGTTCACTAATTTCATTAAAAATAATCGATTATACGAAGAATGATTAGAATTAATATGAAAAATATTTATTTTTTACATTATTTATCCTTTTAAAATAAACTTTATGTCAGTGAAATTACTTCAAATTTCTTGATTCGTCGCACAGATGATGCTGTTTACAAAAATAGACTGAAATGTGTGAAAACATAATTGATTAAATAATAATAGATTTTCTTAAAAAAATCGATTATTAAAAATCGATTATTATAAAAATCGATTATTTTTTCACATCCCTATTTTCCGCTTTAGTTTCATTTTGTCATTGCATTCACCTCTTTGTTGCGAAATGTACTATTTAGTACCTCTGTTTACACCGTTATAAGAGACAGCTGGAACACTATCGTCTATCAAAGTCTTGTTGTGACGGTTTAATATATTATATCGTTCGTTATACTGCAAGGTTTTGACAAGGGTGCTTTGTATATACTCGCATGTAGATGGTATCACGCAGTGCGGTGCACCCACGTTTATGTTAAAATATAGAATGTGGTTTATGGCTTCACGAGATTTGGCTTCGGAGGTAACATTTCATAGCATATTTATCGCCTTGTTTTGTACAATATCTTATCAAATTTTATATTCGTCTTATTTTGTGTATTACAATTTTATAACAGTAATATTTCTATTGGCTATATATTGCATAAGTCCTCCTATTTAATACATATTTTTATATTCATCACACAACAAAACCCAGCCTCTGTTATACGAATCATAAAATTTTAAGTATTGGACTTTCAAAAGAGTTTTATCTGGAATAATATTGGTAGGTAATCTCAAAGATAAATAACAAAGTAATAACCATAACGTAGCTCGCACCGTATCAGACAAAGAATAAACACAACTTAAAAGCGATGGTGGTTATATTTTCTCCAAGAATATTTTCCGACATGATATAGAACAAGAACGATACGAGACGGCGGTATTATTTTATTATCATGAGAATGCTGCAGCACGCATCATAATATGACATCAAAACTCAATATCCGTTCGATACATTTGTTATAGATTTCACATTTCCTCTCGAAGTAAAGTGCTCCGTATACGATTTACTGGGATAATATTTTGAAATGTACTTAAGTTGACTTTCCAATGTTTGTTAGGCCATTAAAGTTTACGACTCCATCTAGTAGTCTAGTATTCCATAGGTATTGTTTACGAGGTAAGCCTTAGTTAATAATGCTACGTAACTATAAGCAAAGCTTCTAATAGTTTGGGAGCTGCAAAACTCGACTTGTTATTATGGTATATTATCTGAATAGAAAATCAGCACATTGTTAGTGTGTGAACAGGTATTGTAAGTGCGAAAGTGTTTTGTTACTCTGTCCTTCTTTCACACAGAAACGGATCTAGGTACATGATTTTTTTAATAAAGATAGATGAAGATTCTTAAAAGTGATACTTTAGTAGCAGTACTGGAACACAACGAATTAGTTGGAAAAAACTATTCTCAAATAAATACTTCAATGAAACTATGTGCTCGAATCTTCATTACTGTCGAATCAGTATTACTTTGATTGAAGTCTCCCTTCCAATTTGCCGGTCTTCCTAGTCGTGTCTTCTGGCATAATGAAGAAGCGCAGTCTTTAGAGGTACGGACGAATATAAATTGTGTTAGTACAGCCGTGCACTAAAGTGTCTTAGTTAAGGAACCACAAGAACCACTACTCTGAATGTAAGATTTTTCCACTTGTGACGTTAAACGCGAATGAATTGTAAAAAAAACGGCCAAGTGCGAGTCGGACTCGCGCACCGAGGGTTCCGTACAAATCTGTAGGTATATTATTAAAACAAATTATAAAAAAATATTAAAAATATTTTTAATATTTGATGTATAGTTTCGCAATTTTTCCTTTATCTATGCTATAAGACGTTGCGTACCAAATTTCAAGATTCTGAGTTCACGGGAAGTACCCTGTAGGTTTTGATTCCCTTGCGAGTGTCGAAAATTTGCGGCTTAAACAGCTGTAGGTATCTTTCGATTGCGTTGGCTTGGAAGTTTGATATTTTTACAGCTCCAAGGGACAGTAGACCTGAATATTTGATATAAATTCCAGCTTGATACCTCCATGCCTTCTTGACGGACGGACGGACGCACAACAAAGTTATCCTATAAGGGTTCCGTTTTTTCCATTCGAGGTACGGAACCCTAAAAAAGAAGATTTCGAATCGGTTAAACTGGAATATTCGGAACAGTTCTTACAATATTTAACCCAACCGAATCGAAATGGCAATCCATCTCCGTATACGAGACAGGCCGTGGCTAGAGGGACTGGGAAGGCATGAATGAAAGTACCCTGTTTGGATTTAACGGGGGCAGGTGATACAGTCACACATAAATTCAGTTCGGACGGTCGCATCGCCTCCGCGGTGGCACGCGGAACCTCGTCTTATTGTACTACCATTTGTTTTGTTCAGCTCACGAAGAGACCGGCTATTTTGGATTTGCGATCCCTTTATAGAATATTCTGCGGCAGTGATTGTGGCTTTATGTTGGTATGTAGCTTTTTAGTTGAATTGTTTCTGGGTAACTTAGAAATTTTGTAATTTGGGTTATGGAATCATAAGAGTTTTGGATTGGTCTTCTTGTTTTTGGCTAAGAATTAAATATGGCTAGAAATACCTAGATATGAAATTACGTAAATACAGTCATATATGTAGTTCACATATCCTTACCCAAAGTTGCGTAATTAAAGCATCAGTTGTCAATAATATTTAATAGAACATTCTATGTTAATTATGTATTACTTAAATTAGATTGTTTTGTTAATAGAAAAGTGTCAAGGTAATAAATTAGGTACATAATATAATAGGAAAAAAAAAAGAAAAAAAACACGGTTTGCACTTCGGGAGTGCCGGCAGAAGTGAAAACTTGAGTATCGATTTCGGTGTTACAACACTACTCTCCAACCGTCTTACGGTTTTTGGATCAGCACACAATATGACCTGACGCGAGTTTCACAGTTTTTACCCATCCCACAAAAGTGCTCAACGCCGCTAAAGAAGTTTTCACTTCAAAAAAATTTAGTTATGTCTTCAATTCTGTTACAATTTATTTGATATCAAACCGTGACGTATGTTATCTCAAATATCGAGCAAACTGACGTTAGAAAACTGATAAAATAATTATTACTCGGTGTAATATTTCCACATTATATATATATAACGCCTTTTTTTTATCCCCGAGGGGGTAGGCAGAGGTATTCCATTACTGGATATACCCACATTTCACGAGATACATTGGACCCCTAAACGTGATAGGTGGTGAGCCCATCGCCGGACCGGGTCTATTTTACACATGTCTCAGAATTAATTCTGAGACCTGCGGGTTTCCTCACGATGTTTTCCTTCACCGTCGAGCTAGTGATAAATATGTACGTAAGTTTTTGAAAAACTCATTGGTACATGCCAGGATTCGAACCCGAGCCTCACTGATTTTCGGCCGGCTCTTTAACCGTCCAGGCTATCACTGCTCTAAATATTTATATATCTAAATATTTCCACATTATAATTTCAAAAGCCTGTTCCGTGAAAAACCTGTCGATACCGATATGAGTCAGTATTCTTCGCTAACGAGAATACAAAGGCATAACAAAAATGTTTACTTTGTACTATCCTCGTCCTGGTTATTTTACTTTTTTTATTGTATTAGATTCACATTGTATTAGTAGACAATACAATCAAAAACCTCAAATACAAAATGTTTTTTTTTAAGAAATTTGCTATTGATCCTTTTATTTAGAGCTTTTTAACCGCTTAGATTTGGTATCCTGCGGCTGTTATTAGTCTTGTTCGTGTGGGTATTTTGAAAATCCTTTCTTAACGGGTCAGTGAGTCTGTCTGTCTGTTTTCCGTTTTTATAAGTCTGTGAAGACAATTTCTTGTCTCCAGCTATGAAGCTGGAGACAAGAAATTGCTCAAAAAACAAGAATTTTTATTACAAATTTTATAAAATTAAACAGCAAAGAATATTATTTAGTTTATTTTGTTACAACCGTGCAACCACGCGGAATAGCTAGAGTTTATAATATTACACTACCTATTCCGCGCGGTTGCACCCGCGTAGTTCCCATTCCCGTTGGAATACGGGAATAAAATGTAGCTTATGTTCATCACTGATAATGTTGGATTCTAATGGTGAAATAATTATTTCATACCTTCTATTCGAAAAGTGACGTATTGGTCCTCAAAAAAAGGGAGCAATGTTAGTCTTTTCTGATAGGGTTTTTATAAGTGCGAATAAAAGTGTTTTGAATTTAGAATTAAAAATATTCGTCAACATTCTTAGCCAAAGAGATTAGCAAAATAAGTTTGCATTTTAGGTTGGCGCCACTGTAGCTTAAGTACTATAACAAAACATTAGTTCCATTTTTCGCCGCATTAGGTTGACAAGGCTGAATAGCGTTCGATGGTCGTGCCACACTGTCAGAAAAATTGCTGTGGCAATGCGCGCGCTCTCGTAGTTATTTTTCACAATTATTATTTACATTTTATTTTACGCCAAATTTTCGAATTCCAACATCAAATTGTTTGTGTCTTTTATATTTTAAACTGAATTCAAGTAGCAGTGATAGTTAAACACCGGAAAATATTGAAAAAAGAAGCAAACAATGCCATCAATATTTTTTTCTCATAGAGAGGTATGAAAAGCAGAGTGTATCATTCGGTCGCAAAATTATTTTTACCTTGGGCTACGTACTCTAAACCCCTCACTTCGTTCATGATTCTACATTAGAATCCCTCACTACGTTTGGGATTCTATCCTAGAAACATTCTCTATGTTCATGATTTAAAGAAACGCCCTCGCCGTAAAAATATCGTTTTGCTCCCTTATGACACAATCTACTATTTCACACCATCTATTCGAAAAGTGACGTTTTGGTCCTCAATAACAGGGATCAAAGTAAGTCTTTTCCGATAGGATTTTAATAAGTGCGAATAAAAGTGTTTTGAATTTGGAATTAAAAATATCCCGCAACATTCTTTTGCATCTAAGGTTGGCGCCACTGTAGCTTAAGTACTATAACAAAACATTAGTTCCATTTTTCGCCGCATTAGGCTGGCAAGCATAGAGTAACTTATATGCTGACAAGGCTGAATGGGGTTCGATGGTTGTGCCACACTGTCAGAAAAATTGCTGTGGCAATGCGCGCGCTTTCATACATATTTTTCACAATTTACATTTTATTTTACGCAAAATTTTCGAATTCCGACATTGAATTGTTTGTGTATTTTATATTTTAAAATGTATTCAAGTGGCATTGACTGCAGTGATAGTTAAACACCGGAATATATTAAAAAAAGAAGCAAACAATGTCATCAAAAATTTTTCTCATAGAGAGGTATGAAAAGCAGAGTGTGTCATTCGGTCGCAAAATTATTTTTACCTTGGGCTACGTACTTTAAATCCCTCACTTCGTTCATGATTCTACATTAGAACCATTCACTATGTTCGTGATTTAATAAAACGCCCTCGCCGTAAAAATATAGTTTTGCTCCCTTATGACACAATCTACTATTCAAATGTTTTAAATCGGTTCATTCGTTTCTGAGCCTATTCAATTCAAACAAACAAACAAATCTTACCTCTTTATAATATTAGTGTAGATTAGTCTTTATGAGCTATCTGGAAGAAAACTGATACGAACATAATGCCATTATACAAAAACTGTAAGCTTACAGCCTGCTTTTATATTTGTAACAGCGAGTGTGTGCAGGGAACAAAATATTAGATTTTTATACTTTTTTATCACATGCGCCACTAAAATTCGAGTAATGACAATTAGATTTTATTCTTTACTGTATCCGACAAAAGCAAGTTTATTTTCTATTTGATTAAGGGCTGATTGTTGAAAAGTCAGTTAAAAGTTATCTGAAGAATAAACATAACCTGTCACTTTTCCTTTCTATTGTGTCAGACAGTGACAGCATAAATATATTCTCCAGATAAGGTTTATCTGACGATTGAACAATCAGCCCTTAGACATTTTAGCCTGCACTGCTATCTATTGTAGCCTATTCCTGTTCGTATTCCTGTTAGTATTCCTGTTCGTATCATGACTAGAGGCGTGCAGCGCTATTTCAGATTCGTGATCTCTTAATAGCATTCGATTCTTCGGTATTCCTGCTACTGCAGACGGAAGCTATTGCGCTCTAAATCGGATCTTAAGACAAGTATTATCAACGGCGATAATTAATAACTTTTCAAGTTAACGAGACTTCCTCTATTGGTTAGGTAGTTGTTTTAAGAATTTATACAATATTACTTTGATTTCCTTGTGTTATCAATTATGTACTTATTTATTGTTAAATGGGTGGCTGACAAATTATTTTAATGACTTTATTATTTATTATAACGATTAACGATATTTGGCATTCTAAATAACACAAAATTATTAAATAATTTGCTTGTAATTTATGTTTAATTGCCATTATTTTTATAGTAATTTTTATATGCCTGTCTATGGTAAATCTTAGATATTATGTAACATCATCATTG
Source organism: Ethmia dodecea (assembly GCA_963855545.1). Classification (NCBI taxonomy): domain Eukaryota; kingdom Metazoa; phylum Arthropoda; class Insecta; order Lepidoptera; family Depressariidae; genus Ethmia; species Ethmia dodecea. The sequence goes on from OY979444.1 coordinate 2,864,675, forward strand.
AGGTTCCACAAATGCTTCTAAGGTACTATGTAACATTTAGCCGATCATCATTATATTGGACAAAGTACAAGTTTGTTCTAGATCCTCAGTAGTGAGTAATTGACTAATTAGAAATGATACACTAACAGATATGTGTTGACTTCAACAGTAGGTATTTACTATCATTGAACAAATTCATATACATATTTATACTAATATTATAAAGAAGAAAGATTTGTGTATTTGTATGTTTGTTACGAATAAACTCAAAAACTACTGGACCGATTTTAAAAATTCTTTCATCAAATGAAAGCTAAATTATCCCTGAGCAACATAGGCTACATTTCTCGTATTCCCACGGGAACGGGAACTACGTGGGTGAAACCGCGCAGAACCGTGATTCTTTTATAAAAAGAAATTCCCCAAATGAAATTCCAACATGAAGAGTAAAAGAACGGATTTCACGTGCAATTTTTCGTTTGGTAGAAAAATGTCAGGTATCATTTCCTTTTGACTGTGACTGTACTAATCAGAATAGAAAACGGGCGAAGTACAGTTGCACAGACCTTTCATTATTTACTGCCAATAACAGTAAAACTAAGCATAAAATATAACTGAATGATTTTTATGGCGGCAGCTTCCGCTTGATCATTAACAAGTCAATTTGGTTATCTCAGTAAACTGTACTCGAGTCATCTACGGTGAGACATTAAAAGTTAATATTTAACGCCTTCGTAACAGCAACACTGGTTGAATGCACAATTTTATGGACTTTAATTTCGAATCGTAAAATTTGGAAAAGACAGTCATTGAAGTTATACGAAATGAAATTGTCGCAAATATATGTTTATGGATGTTAAATTGATCATAAATTTCGATTCATAAAATTTTGGGCATCAATTTTATTTAAACCGTATTTTTATGCATTTTTTATGTCTGTGAATAACAATAGTACCTATATCAAGGAATAAATAAATTTTGTTAAATGGTGTTTCTTTTGTAAATAAATAATTAAAAACCTTTTTTCTGGTATAATCTTTGAGTATTAAACCAACAGGAGACGTCACGCGCACTAGTTTCTTCACAAAAAAGTCTGCCAATTTCTGCGGGGGGGGACGAGGAAACAATCACAAATAATGTTAAAACAAACGCATTTTTCGACAAAACAATTAAATACTAGCTTGAACTAGGTGCACACAAATACATTCACCAATACAAGCACTCCGTGAACTCAAACAAACTAGTTGTATTTAACCGGTATGCTCAAAGACCGACACGTTTTTTTGGCTGAGGGGAACGCCTGTCAGTGGCGTCTCCGGTTGGTTTAATACTCAAAGGGTATAATAATCCATTTACCTCAACGTTTATACGTATACTTTTATAAGTATTAACCTTTCGGTATTTGTTTTTTTATTTCTCTGAATAATGTAACTTATACGTATAAATAAAATACTCAGTTGTATTTTTTAAGAATAAATCAAATGTGCTCAACAATTTCGTTGAGCGACTTTGCCACATCTTATAAGACTTATAAGGAGTATAAGTAAGTAAGTAAGTATAAGTAATTATACTTATAGGTACACAATGTTTTTTAGCACGACGCTAAAATGGTCATGACGCAGTCCAATTTGCAAAAAGTTAATATTCTATTCCTAGCTATTGACCGCGACTTCATCCAAGTAAGTTTTAGGGGTTTGGTAACAATTCTGCGAGATAATGACTGATGTATTGTTATCGTGCGCCCGCGTAACCCGATACTTGGTTAGAGCATTTCTACCGCATTTCCTAAAAAACTGATTTTTGGAATGAAAAGGAGGTAATCAAGATTTAAACTGTCGTCAAATTTAATCAAGTATGGTTCACCGGCTTATCACAGCTACTTTCGTGTTTATATCGTTAGTACTGTCTATGCCAATGCCAATTCTGTTGCCTGTTATGACCGAACATTATACGGGCAGATCAAATTAATACGCCCATAAATATCTCAGGGTCAACGTTCTCGTCTCCATACAATGGGAGTAATGGTACCACGTCAGGCGGGCAGGCGTCTTCTACAAAGGAGAGGACTGTCACAGGCTGCTCGGTTAACTAGCGCCCGTGTGGTATGTAGCTGGTTGGGATATTACAAGCTATACAACGCGTAACAGAAAAAGCACAATTCCTCATACACCCCAATTAGTATATTAACATAAAAAAAAATATGATGCAATCGAACTTTAGTTGTGTCTAACCAATTTTCTTAAATATCGATTAATAATAGCACGATTTGCATAGAAAGCACTAAATTCAGCTACGATTTTTATTAAAATTAACACATACCTATTAATAATAGCTGAAATCGAATAAGTAGTCGATACAGAACAAACTAATTTCAGGAATTGCGCTTATTCTGTTACATGTTGTATATAGCTAGTAGACGCCCCGCCTCGTCTTAGTGTTCACTTACGTTATTTAAGGAACCAAAATTTCTAGCTACGGTAAGATACGGTACTAGCTTTTTGCACGGGGACCGCTTAAATTAGGTCCGAGGAACGTAATTCGCTGCAGTATCAATCGTGCCGGGTATAGAAAGTACGTGATAGTCGACGACAAAGAAACACGTTGAATGATTAAGCCAATACTAAATCAAATGCCTTCATGTGCTTTTTGAAGTGTACAAATAGCAGTAAAACAAAAAATATAACATACAGCGCGTATAGTTGTGTGTAGTCCAAATGTCAACAATGGTTACTATGAATGTACTGTTTCTACATTTTTTACTTTTATCTAAGGTCTAGACCTGACGGTTTCCGATTTAGGATAGGTTAAAAGAAGTCATTCTATAAAGCGGTTTTGGAACTGGTGTACTCAAAGTTTGTACAACAAAAACAATACAAAAGAGATACAAAAATAAAATGATATAATAGGCAATGTTGCTACGCTACGTCTCAAGCGTCATAACTAAATAGTATGCATATTGCATGAATACGTTAAGTAACGTAAAAAAGCCTTTGAGGATACCATAATTTTTTTATTCTATTCTACTATCGTTTACGTTGTGCAAAGCCACTTCGCTAATTCTTCAGATGCCTGAAGGCATCGTAATTAAAAAAGAACATTTAACTTTTTTAAATTTTTGTCTACGATGAAAACTTTACCCAAGTTTCCTTAAATGCTATCACACACGTAGGTATCTAAGGGAATTCTCTCAATTGAGACTTCAATAAGCAATAAAAGATGTCCATTACACAATTACTTTCGAATTAAGCCGATGTCCTAGGATCATTTATTCCCGACATAAAACTGCCGTCTACTTACAGTGGCGCATCTGAGACCAGTTTTATGACAGAGCCTTAATAGTGACTCCTAGCTTGTGTGCATCTGTTCATTTGATGAGCATAAATTACGTATTAAACTAGTATTTTATTGCTTATTATAATTGTTTGCATTAATAGCATGGGAATGTGACATTTAATTTTTATAGAGATAAGTATATCTTTTTTAAACCTGAACCTTATTGTAACGTCTCATTATAATTTAAATTAGAATGAACAATTATTTCAGACTAGAGTATGTGTACTGGACTATCTGAACCTTTGGCTGAGTAGGTAGTAGGTACCTGATTTTTTCTGTGCATGAAGATTTATGTTGTACCAGAGTGTCTATCAAAAACACAAATACATATTATGTTTTTAAATTCTAAATACAAATAATAAAAATAATGATGATGAAATATCAATTTTGCAAGAAATTTTGAAATAGCAGTTTTTAGATTTATCTAAAATGCTATTTCAAAATTGCTATAGAGATAAAAGCGTTTGTCTTGTGCAGTCGGACAGATGGGCACAAATCTGCACCAACTGGGTCCCAACAACTGGTCGTCGACGCCGAGGCAGACCCCGAAGGAGATGGCGGGATGAACTGGATGCCTTCTCGAAGACATGGCGGGAGGAGGCATAGGATAGGGATAAATGGAGGGAGGAAGGAGAGGCCTTTGCTCAGCAGTGGGAAAATACATAAAAAAATAAAAAAATTAAAGATAAATGCTTACACCTTTATCCAGGAAGGCGTCGGTAGAGGTATCACATTCCTGGATAAACCTAATTTTAACCAGCACTATGCCAGTACCTAAATACAATTTTGCTTCCAAAGGCCCAACTATTTACAGTGGGTAAATCTAATTACAGGGCTAATGAGCTTTAAAGTAGCTTATAACTTAACTACGCGATTAATCAGTAGCTTCAACTGAACTAGCAACTCGTTTACTGGCCATTACCTCCACTAACTACTATTAGTAAGCAGATTAAAATGCATGCTAAAAGTTTAAATTTATGTACCGGACGTGGTCTTCAATTAAACTTGTTATAATGAAAGTCCGGAAAAACGGAGTAAACTGCCGCGGAAGAGGAAATAATTCCCAAGTTTTGTAATTTATACTCATTTTAAAGTAAGGTTCGATGGCGCAGACGTTTCGGTGCCTTCCCATGGGGCCAGGTCAATCTGAGCATTGATTTTCATTGATTCAGTTTAATATTTTAAGTGCCTTACTGTTTCCCTTAGGGCTATCTAATTACTTTTTAGAGAGGTATATTCCTGCTTTTATACTCAAACAAAAGTAGTTGTTGCCCGCGACTTCGTCAGTGAACATTAGACCTATGATGATCTTTTCCAAGATGTTCTATTGTATTGCTAAATTTTATCAAAATCTGTTTATCGGTGTAGGCGAGAAAAGACCAACAGACAGAGTTACTTTTGCATTCAATATTAAGTAGGACTAATAATTTTTTATTTCAATTCATCCGTGTTCTGGGATAAAAAAATGTCTACATCCAGTTCCTCCAACTGTGTCTATCCTAAAAATCACGTTAATTTATAAGAACAAACTAACCAACACACTTATGATTACATGATATTTATAATAATATTAGGATAGTATAATTATGATCGGTTTAAAAACATGAATTAAAGTAAAAAAAAAGATTATGTTTAGAATATGCTAACGAGCTACGCTAACGACTTTTTGTATGTAAACGAGAAAAATACTTAATAAAAACATGTTTTTGATTTAAATTCAAAGATGGAACGGGAATAAACTGACGTGACGGTACAGAAGGACCCGGCAGGGCGCAAGAATCGATTGTTTTACAGCTTCGGCTCACGACAGCAGAAAATTGTCTTTCTTTTTCTAATAAAATGCGTTACAAATCTCCCACTAACTTCAGTCTGTCAAATGTTTATTCTAAATTTTTAGCTAATAATAAATCTTTCATATTAAATTCGAAAATCAAAACCGTCTGTTCTTTAATATTAAAATCCATTGGTTTTGCATTTGCTAATAAACAAAGCACGGTAAACATAAAATCTTTGGTGTCATCTCATCGTTATATCAGTTGAATGTTCTTAGGTAACACGACGTTGACCATCGAAAATGTAAACGTATAAAAACCCAAACATATTTGATACTTCGCCCTACCTTTTCAAGTGCCCAATACAATACTTTACAACAGCGAAGCAATTCCTTTATAAATAACAACCACTTACGGTATCGAGCAAAGATATTCCGTGAGCTTAATGTTTTGTTTCTATTACCGAAGTTTTGGTTGCGTTGTTTTTCGTAAACATTCCAGCTGTCGTTGGCGGACCATTCAATGAACTCGTTTCTATGCTTTAAACGAGTGGCCGAGGTCTAAATATACCATTTGGATTCAAGAGCGGCTTCTATGCCTTTTGCCAACGCAACATGAGCTATTTATTGTTGTCTTTTATTGCAGTTCTTTGACTTAGTTCATTGGTACTCTGTTATTTTTATGGAAGTCACTTATCGTTAGCGTGTCGCCATTTTTTTATCCCATGTCTATGGTTATTTCAACTCTTTGCTCTTTCAACATCCTCCTTTATAGTTTTGTATTCGAATCCTTTTCCGGTTGGTCCTGTTCCCAAGTTATTCTAAGTTTCCTTATATTAAGTTGAGTTCTCACTGTAGTAAGTTGTTTTTGCATAACGAACACAGCTTCCAGAGTTTCTTTTCTGCATTGTGTCTCTTCACCATCGAATTCGTTCAGTATTCACAAACGGCGGCTAAAACCTCAATTGAAAAGGATTTCTGTAAAAATAAATAAACTCCCGCATCAAATTGCGAGGAGTGAGTGCGGAGGAAGGTCCCGCGAGCGCTTTCTCATGCAAAAGTCGAACGGTTACTTTAATTCTTAGTCGGGCACTTGTCGGTTTTACGAGCGTGGAGCGATTTAATCCACTTAAAACGCAGAGCACAACTCGTAGCCGACAAAGCTCTCAGTCGCTCTCATTTAAAAATGGAAATAAACCCAGCCATCTTTGACTCTAGGCGACCGCTGGCTGAATCCTAAGTGCGCTGGCCATTGATGAAGTTGCTTTAAGTGGCTGAGGTGAGAAGTCATTGTTTATCGGAACCAGATATATATTTTTATTTTTAAAGCTTCGCCTTCTGCTTTACAAGATACAGCATTTGTCGTTGTATAAAAGTAGGTACGCTCAGCGGTTTCATAAGCGTCAATTCAATATGTTGAATTGACGCTTATGAAACCGCTGAGCGTACCTACTTTTATATAAATGTAAATGTAAGGTAATGTATTTGCATTATTCTGAGTGACCCATCAAATACATTACCATAAAAAATTTCCTTAATACTTTATAACTTTACTTTTTATAATATTATAGTATTGAGTATTACCAATCAGCGGTGGGTTCGCGTGGAAGATTAAAGCCCATACTTCCTCATGTGTGAGGAAAGATCCTTAGCTCAGCAATGGGCAGTTACGGGTTGTTGATGATGATAATGGAGTATTATAGTAAATTTAACCTCTTAAGCCACGCAAATCAGATGCAATTGATTTCCAATTGTTCTGTCACGCACTGGAACCGCACGGCTTGACTGATTGAAAGACAATATTATGATTTGTAAATACATGGGTAAAATAATTGATGCTTAGTGGGACCACCACCTATCCCGTTGGGTAGGGGTATCTCCAGAAATGGAATAGGTACCTCTGCGCACCCCCAGGGGTATAAAAGTGTGAGCATATACAAAATAATTTTGCAAATATTTTTGTTTACCTATTTCTTTTTATTTTATTTAATAATAAATCATATCTTGTGTGTATTATAATGTATATACATATCCATGTAATTATAATATGCTATGGTATCTATATATTCACTGTATATGTAATCTATGTACTGTGTATTTTATTTTTATATATATTTATAGAAAACGGTTTATGTATCTAAGTATCTACCTTAATCCATTGGTAACTTTAGTGCACCACCTACCTTTATCTGTTTATCTCAGTTACATCCATCCTAAGGTTGTCTGGAAGAAATCGCTTAAAGCGATAAGACCGCCCATTGTACTTTTTTATTAATGTGTCACTTGTTGCATATTTTTATTGGTGTACAATAAAGAGTTGTTACTTACTTACTTCTTTGATCAAAAGAAAAAAGGCATGATTATTTTTGGTCGAATGTATAAAGAGAAAAAGCACTAAGCTGTTTCATAGTCATCCACAGCGGAGAAGCGTTTATTTATCCAGGAGCAATGAGGAGTTATTCGTCGGCAGTCCATGTCTTTGACTCAGTCTTAATGAAAGAGTTTGTTGGCATCGAGATTATTCCGCTGTTGTTTATTCCCTTTCTGACTTACCTTCGTCGGCTTAGCTTGCCCTCTCCATATTTTTTTGATTTTCTTACGCCTTTTCATACATTCTTGGGAACGAAATTGTTTTCTTTTTCTTTTGGTAATATTAACTTGCGTTTTGAGGGAAGATGCGAGAGACGATTTATCTCTGTAATGAGTTAATATAACTTGCTTGTATTATACATAAATTTCTGTACTAATATAGAGAGGTACCTACTTAACATACCTAAATTATAAACTTTAATTAGCATTGCAACATTTACAGAAGAAATCACCGCATAAACTACATTACGGATTTTCCCATTATTTATTGAATAAATTGATAATTCTCTTTATTGAGAACTAGCGACCTTCCTCTTGAATCACTCTATCAATATCCATTCCGTAGTTTTAAAGATTTAAGCATACATAGGGATATAGGGACAGAGAAAGCGACTTTGTTTTATACTATGTAGTGAAGATGTGAAGCAATGGTAGATCCAATTAGTGGAAATTTATGTCATTACATTAAATAAATAAATGGTTTTGATTAGTTTTATACAAAGCTAAAGCACGCGGTCACACGTTTTTAATCAAGTACTTACACTATGAGGAGGATAATGTTTTATTTTGCTATGATTCGGGATTTGGCGTTTTGTAGGTACTTGTTCATAAAATCTCTCAGAAAAACACTAATCATGGAGTATTCTTAAAAACAAAAGGGACCATAATTTAATGTTTATTACCGCTTTTAATTACATAATTCTGGAGAGCCCGCAATCGCGAAACATCCTCAATTTTAAATCCCGCCCATAAATTGTGAACTGATGATCTTAATTGCCTCCCTTGCATCTATTTTTCCCCTTTATTTAGAAACTCAACGGAAATTGTGCGGAAGGAAAGGATCACTTCAACCAAATAAGGTGCTGGATAATTACAGCCACTCCAGTTTGGAGTGGTATAAATAATTACCAGTGGCACCTACTGAATAACCCTTAATAACTGAACTAGAGGCATTAAGCCGGATTCATCCAAATTAGAGAAAACACTAACATTTTGCGATTTAATTATAATGAAGTACAATACGTATCTTCATTGTGACCCTCGAAAAACAAGGGGAGGGGGCGGGGTTATAAGTTTTACGTGTGTTTCTGTGTATCTGTATGTTTGTCAGTTCTCTCGTAGCTCCCAAAAGGCTAAACCGATTTTTTTTTTTTTATTTGAACGGTGACTTGATAGAGAGTGTTTTTAGCTATATTTCAAGAAAATCTGACCAGCCGTTTCTGTTAAAATGTATTTTTTGAATAGAAGATAGATGAAGTCCATCAGTGAAATACAAAAAAACGATGATAATTAAATATGTCATTTTCTTTCACAGGACGGCGATCGGGGCTACCTAGAAGGCTTGGCATCAAGATACGCCGATCTCTTTTCAACGCACTACGGCGACGTCTTGGACCACTTGGAGGAACTGAGACGGCATGAGTGGGAAGAGATGTCTCCCAGGATGAGGGTGCTGGGGGGTCCCGGTACGCCGCAGACCCCCCCTTCGGCCAGCCCCGGCTCCTTGACCCTGAACAACTTGACGACATCGCATTCACAGCCCATTTATGTGCCTGGAAAATATTCGGTGAGTATTATTATTATCTTCTTTTCCTTTCTTGTCTTCTTTTTCTTTCTTGTCTTCTTTTTTTCTTTATTTTCTCAAACCGATTTCTCACCGATTTTTATCTAATCTATACTAGCAGCATCAGCATTTCGCAGTTTCATTAACGCATTTACCATTCCCGTTGAAATATTTGGGATAAAATATAGCCTATGTTATTCTATGATAGCTACCCATTATTTAGTGAAACAATATTTGTAATCGGTTTGTTAAGGCGTGAAAGCGTAACAAACAAACTTACTTTCGCATTTATAATACTTATCTAGCTTTAGCCTGCGTTCTCAGATGAAAAGTAGACTTTATCCTTAGAGCTAAATTTCTTCAAGATAAGTCGTGAAAATGTAACCACTAAACAGACAGATATAGTCACTTTTGCAGTTATAACATTAGTAGGAAAGTAGTGATTGTATTTTTTTTGTCATTGTTTCACTTAGGTATCTTTTTTTTGGCACAATATAGAGTTGAAGTTGAATAATGAAAGTTATTCAGCAGATTTTTCGTATTTCTTAAATATTATTCCCTTTGCTTTGGTCAATTTTCTAATAGAGAAAAGAAAGCTTTAGTGACAAAAATGATTATACCTAAGTAACTGAAAATTTTCTCGTCCCACGGAGACTAGATAATATCTCTTACCACATAATTAATCTGTGGGGTTTCTTGCGATGTTGACTTCACCTACCTTTAATTACGAAAGTAGTATTCGTTTCTAAGATAAAAATATAATATTGCCCTGTAACACAATAACGAGATGGTAGAGACAGTATTCATGAACTTAGCTTTTTTTCGCGACTTTGACTACGTCAGCATGAAAAGTAGGTAGTTATATCCTTCTTTAACCTCTAAGACCAAGCATTACAGACACAATATATTTTTAATTGTGTCTCGGTTCCAATTGGAACCGGCGGTTCTTTACAAATTAAGATACAAGATATTTTCTTGTCAAATTACATCAAATTAGGTACAGTTGTTTAGCAGTGAAAAGGTAACAGCCAGAGTTACTTTCGTATCTATAATATTAGTAAAGATAATAGAGAAGTAGTGATTGGTAGGGCTGTAGGTACAGTCAAGAGCACGCTAAGCTTGACACTTTGGACTTTGACCTGGCCCTGTATTCTATGGCCGCAGTATAAATTAGAGCTCAGCTTAAACTGGTAGTGTAAAGCTTGACTTGCTCTTGACTGTACATGGTAGTGATAGAACTTTCGATCGCGACTTCGTTCGCGTTTTAGAATCAAATTAGCGTGTCCTTCCGAAAGACGTAAATGATCAGGCAAGGTTGATCAAGAGCTGTTCAGCCACGTAGCTATCAGACAAACTGTAAGAGTTATTCAAATATTAAATGATAATTGAATAGGGATTTTAAAATTAAGTTGCACAAAATTCAAAAAAATCACAAAATAAAAAAAAAAAAATCTTTTAAAAGTAATTTTGATAGGGAACTAGAACTACAGTGTATAAATTTATCCTGAAACTGAAAACGAAACTGGCGGGTTAACCGATTGGACAATAATTCAATTAACGCTGAGGTAGATAATTGCCTGAATTTGCAACTCGGCGAGAATGGGATTTGATAACTAATTTACCAGGAATTAGTACTTGCAATTGCATTGGAGTTCTAATCGCATAATATAATCTCTATGACATCTATGACGCTGTGTCCATGTTAAATTACGTTTTGAGCCTATCAGAGCGATACTAATTCCCATTTATAAAAGGTTTGTCTTGACTTATTAAAACATAAATAATACAAAAATTAAGAAAAATAAGGTATGAGAAAAGGCTTTGGTCTTTTTCACATTGATAATATTGAATTAAAATCTCCAGGATGACAGACGGTAATCTATGTTGACCTTTAAGACCTTAGAGGTCGTGAATTGATTTTCTACATTATTCTAAAAGTTTATATAATCTAAAGTAGGTATAATCGTAATAAAATTTGGAGGACGGAACATTTTTTTTATCAAGGTCTACCAAATCTATATAATTATATAAAATGATAAACTGACTGACTGATTGGTGATATATCAACGCACAGCCTAAACCGCTGGGTCTAGAGACTTAAAATTTTGCACATAGATAGCTTATACAATGTAGGCATCCACTAAGAAATGATTTTGCAAAATTCAACCCCTAAGGGGGTGAAATAAACGTGCGCGAGCGAAGTCGCGGGTAAAAGCTATATTTTAATAAAAGTACAGTGAAATCTCTATGTTTACATAGGTACTTATTTAAACATAGAAATTTCACTGTACGAACGAAACACAATGACCTTGAATCACTGAGATCTTTTATTTGATGAGACAATTGATCGACATCCCTGAATAAAATACAAAAAGAAACTCTTCACACAACCCAATAGCTCTAATATCGTATAAATTCGACTGTTTCAGTATCTTTGTACTTACTCGCCTATATAAATAGAAATGTTTTACTGAACCCATTTATCCGAATTTCTGATTGAATTTCCATGTATAAAGTATCACCTGGTATCACAAAACTATTTACAGTCCCTCGAGAGTAGGTTACTCGTCGTATTGACAAATCTATTTTGATTTTAAATATTTGTTATACGTTGATGAAAGAATTTAAGTAATTCCAAACCTTTTGTGGATTTACTAAAAATAATCCAATCTCCGTTATCAGTTTGCAAATCATAATAAGTCGTGGTTGTGAAATGATTTTTGGAAAATTCTTCTGAGCCAGTATCTTTTTATAACATTCTATGTAATAATAATAAATTGTGGGACATAATTTACACACGGTTCTTTAGTCCCAAACTAGGCAGTACCATGAGTACTAAATAACTGATAGACATAATTAAATAAATATTAAACAGTCAGACACGAAGCCAACAGACATGTTCATGCAAACAAATGCTGGCTCCGAGCAGGAATCGAACCCGCGACCTCCAGCTCAGAAGGCAGTGTCATTACCAAGTGAGCCAACAGGCCCACCAAATATTAATAAGGCAATGTTTGTTTTACCATTTGAAATCGTTGATTACAGAACAAAAAACTAATTTACATACCTAAAATTATCCAAGCTCCTACTTACAATAAAATATCAATAGCCTCACGACTTTTATCCCCGAGGGGGTAGGCAGAGGTATTCCATTTCATTACATACCAACATTTTACCAGTATAATCTTACTATATAATTATCTTCCCTTTAGTATACAACGATTTTACAAGCGGTTGGACCCATGCACTAGAAATAAGTAAATTATACCTGCGCGGCTAGTAAGAATTTGAAAATTCAAAATTCAAAATTCAAAATCGTTTATTTTCTATTGGTATTAAAATATACACTTAGAAACGTCAATATTTTATAATAACAAGGCACTCTAAACTCGTCCATGAAGATTGGCCAAATGCAAACAGCAGCCCATCTCCACCGACGAGCTGCTGGTTCCGAATGCAGTACCCCGAGAAGAGCCAGCAAGAAACTCAAGGGCAGCTCTTTTTAATCTCATGTCTTACTAATAAATATCGTTTACAATAATAATTATAATTAATAGCCTTACATAGCGTCGAGTCGGTTAATCCCATGCATGTTGTTCTACTAAGTAGTCTGTAATTTTATAGTAGCCTTTTTTATGTAATTTTTGCTTAACTATTATTTTAAATTTGTCAAGAGGCAAATTTTGTAATTCAATGGGAATCTTATTGTAAAAACGTATACATTGACCCTTAAAGGATTTGGTAACTTTAGATAATCGACTAACACAAGCAGCCAGTTCATTCTTATTTCTAGTGTTTATACAATGTCTGTCACAATTTTTTTTGTAAAGTGATATATTCTTTTTAACATACAATACGTTTTCGTAAATATACTGTGACGCCAGTGTCAGTATATTAATTTCCTTGAATTTTTCCTTTAGAGACATCCTAGACCCCATTTTATAAATTGCACGAATGGCTCGTTTCTGCAAAATTGAGATAGCCAATCCGCGCGTCTAATTATTCTACCGCGCGGTTAAGTGTGATCAGTAAACGTATCAGCAATAAAGTAAAGGATGCAAACAAACTTGAAAATAAATCCCCAGGTCACAAGGCTAGTTTTCAAAGCCAGAATAGTCTACTTAAAGCAGTGTTGACAGAATCTAAATTCACTCGGACAAAGCAACTTTGATAAAAGTTCAGTAAGATGAGCGCGCTATTTGATGGTCACCGATGTTCAAACCCGTGTATTCTATTTGGTCTTTTGCATTTTGTCTAAGCAGTGTTTGATTGTGTCAACGTTGCTCAAACTAGTACCAATAGTGGTCCTTTCTTTCTATCTAGACATGGCATGTTTACTAGCTCAAAATTTTACCACTTCGTTTTTGTAAGCTAGCCGCACAATAGACATTTCTCATAAAGTTCCACCTCACAGACGCAATGTGCGATTTCTGCAAATATAACAAGTTCACAAAGCAAATCCGTCACATTCATCATTTTTTGTTACCAGATTTTTGTATAAGATCGCGCTCAAAGTGATTAAAATATAATAAGGCATAGAGGGGAAAAAGCGAGGAAAATTTGAAGTCAAAAGTTATTCCAAGTGGAATAAGTCTAGTACAATTTCGACCGAATGACAGCTCGCGTTCATACTAACTGACATAACAAGGACATGACGCCTTAGGCTTCAAAGTTTTGTATGAAAATATTCCCAATGCCCCCTCTATGCCCTATTATATTAAATCTCTTTGATCGCGCTATACCTCGCACTACCTTCATAATATTGCAAGATAGTTTTAGATCAGAAATCACAGATCACGCCTATTAACCCCTGGTTTCCGAAACGCAAATCAAACTCAAATTAGCTGACAGACTCAATATGCTAACCCTTCTGATTGGTTGTTGAAAATCGTTATGATTTTAGTCAACCAATCCGGTAAAAGTCTGACAGTAAATTTTAGTTTGTTTTGCCTTTCGGAAACCGGAGGTAAGACATTCTTCCCGCTCACTTTAGTGCTTTATAACATACCAACGCAGTCTTTCACTCCGCAGCCGTCCAGTTGCCTGACGGACAAGGAGGAGGATGAGATCTACGGGTTTGGGTACGGCGTGTTCGGGAAGCAGATGCTGCAGCGGCAGCAGCAACAGAAACAACTGCTGCTAGCCCAGCCGACCCAGCCCCTGATGCACAATCCGCCGCACAACTACCAGAGGTGAGTCGAGATTTGTATCTTCTGTCTTCTCTTACGATTTATTTATTCAAATAAGGTCCACCAACAACAATTACACCGATACTTAAACTAAATACAGCCACATACTCTGTAGTAAGTGCAATGGTCACTTACAGGCAGACACTACATGTACACAGTAAAAAAACAGAATATACCTACAACATTATATCCATAGATACGGTGTAACTAGAATCAGCGATATTCGTCTATAGGTATGAGCTCTAGATTGGAGTTTTGTAAATGTTTGTACGATTTAAAGATGGTGTGGCTCTAAATCGTGCGAGTTTATCGAAACGTTGTTCAATGCGTTTTGTAGAAGAGATGGTGTTTTGTTTCGTTTTCTAAAAGCATTACAATGTAGTTCTGTAAAAGGCTACAATGTTTTAAATATATCTGTGATAAAAGTTTAGTATCTTCGATCATTAGTGGTCTGATGATTTTGTAATGTTTTTTTTATTTATTTATTTTAAGTACCCTGTGATGTTATCTTCAAAATGAAATACACTGCGCTTATAAATCTGGGTGAAATACTAAATTCATCACACTAAGTATTATTTATATAAGATGAGCGTGGTAATGGAAATGTCAAAGGTACCATTACATACATTTTACACAGAAACTGTTTGAACATACAACTTTATCCCGTTCTAGGAAGGCGATCTGTTTTATTGCTAAAATAGTGGGTGCTCATAAATTATTTTGACTTTAACAGGTGTACTTGTTAGATAAGCTTTACCGCTGCATGTTTAACGGCTAATCTAAATTGAAATCAGACATTCGATTGGCGACAGAAGCGAGTCCGCATAGTTGGAGGCTTGCCTCGCAGCGATCTGGATAGGCTATCCTATTAAGCGTGGGATGGCCTTATTTTGCAAATGTGGACACGAAAATGTTTCGCGCCAACTTTAGAAGAACGTTACACTGGATTCTGTCTATCTGCCCGTCTATCACAGTCTTTTCTCTCAATGTTAAAGTTGGGATTTAGAAATCAATTTTAGGAATGGTACTACAAATAAAGGCAATCTTACCTTGTTTTTAGGATTCCATTCCCAAAGGGTAAAAACGGGACCCTATTACTAAGACTTCGCTGTCTATCCATCGTCTGTCACCAGGCTGTGTCTCAAAAACCGTTAGTAAAAATATATTTCTTTATTACCTAACTAGCGGTTCTGCGCGGTTTCACTCGCGTAGTTCCCGTTCCCGTGGGAATACAGGAATAAAATATAGCCTATGTTACTCAAGGATTTTTAGCTTTCCATTAGTGAAAGATTTTTTAACATCGGTTCTGTAGTTTTTGAGTTAATTTGTAACAAACATACAAAAATCCAAAAATATTAATCAAATCTTTTCTCTTTACAAAATTAGTATACATTGGTTTATTCTCAAATAGGGATAATAATGAACTGTGTATTTCTATCTCCTCCCTCTACCTTAAATAATTCATTGGTACAGTCACAAAAGCGATCAAAACGTTCAAATATTCACACAGATAAAACATCGTGTGGTATTTTAGAATATGTGTCAAAACAATATCCTTAATAGTTTCAATACACAGTACCAATTCAAACTCCATGCTCCTGTCAAACGAACTGTCAATTTAGCAATGCAACATACCGCTGTACTGACAATTAGAATGACAGGCGGTTTTCTATAAAGGCGGTTTATATTGGCATGCAATACTTAGATTAGCAAGTTTACGGTTATCCATTTATAGCTAGATTTTTCTCGTTGGCGGTATTTGTTATTTTAAGAGCTGATTTGATATTTGCTCGTCTTTATTTTTATACATCTGATAGTTCATCACTTTGTCTTTCAAAACATTCACTTTTCTTCTTGTTACTTTGAGAACATAATGTTATGATACTCGTGAATACTTTTGATATGATTAACATTTCGAAACATTAAAATAACTGTTTTTGTATTATAATTTGTATGTCTCTGGAAACCTACATCTCTCCAACCGACACCGTTTTACGTAGAATCGTTGATGTCTACTTTTCCTCATAAATTTGTTCTCAGTCTCACCACTTCCCGTGTCTCATCGACGCCCACGCACCTAATCTGGCGTCGTTCTGTTAATTAGATCTTTACAGCATGCTGTTCCATCTAATTAATTGCCTCATAAAGGTACTTAATTGCAAAAGGAGACACGCTGTTTTACGAACCAAACATTGTTTTATTCATGCGCCAAGAATGGTTTATCATTTAACAAATTTGTAGTTATTTCTTTGTATTTACGTCTATAAATTGCAGACTTTATAAATTGCAGTTATTTAATTGTCAATATGTTTTCATTGAATATGAGAATAGACTTTGTTTTAATCAAAGTCAAAGTAAAGTCAAAGGCAAAAAAAACATTCAATTATACAAGGTGACTCTTTTTACCGTCTGAAAAAAAAATTTGGTGTGGTAGGTAAGTGTAATAGATTCATTTGGCAATGTTATTTATAATTTTTTTTTGACTAATATACATTACTCAATTGTAGTCAATAATACACACTGAGATATTTGAAATAGTATTTTTAAAAGAAACAGGCTCGTAGCTTCCATTTGAGCGCAATCTACCTACAACCGCCAGCTGCGCGTAGTACTGTGCGTAGTTTTCTAGATTTTGTAAATTTGTATTTAACAATTAATCTCGTGTATAACTTCGGCTCTATATACCTTATACACTTATACGTAATGTTTTTTCCAGACGGTAAAAAAATCACCCAGTATATAGGTACCGTTATTGATCATACCGGATGAAATAAATTACAACTTTGCTAGGATAATGAAAACCGTAAAGGATTAAATATTTAATAAAACTTTGAATTTTAATTTTGAAGAATATCATAATATAAATGAATAATTCAACAACAATGGAATAACTTTTCAAAAGAACCTTGAATGAACTTTCTTCTGCTCAAATTTAAGTAGCGTCTCAAAGTTAAATTCCGCTTCCTAACTAAAGTACTTCCTAAGTATTAAACTAAAATTACTGCCTTGGTGTCCACATGGGCTTAAATAAACCAGCAAATGGTTTTGAGATTTTTTTGCTGAAAGAAATATCCTTTCATATCGTAGGTATGCAACAAAAGTAGTTTCGAGAAATCACCTGTTTATACGCCACTGTACTGAGTTCGACTCGCACTTGACTGTTTCATATATATTTTATAAAACACAATTGATTTTCAATTGTTACGGTGCGCATTGGAACCGCGCGGTGCTCGACGAATTTAATGGTAGACCGATATGTGTTTTTTTTTTCTTTCGGACATAATAATATATTCGATAATTTTGTTCAAATACGTTTCGTCTTATAAGGAAGAGGTGAACTGTCACAGGAATAAAACTCGAGAAATGATCTCCTATTGAATTAATGGGGGTAGCCTTTGGATGGCTCGCAATTGCCTTCCCCATTTCACACATCTGTTTATCTTTGATATACAACTATCCTCTCGACATTTCGTATGATTCATCCATCGCCCAACTCAATCACTAAGTTAACAGTTCTTTTATTGTTGGTCTGATTCCACTAAATTCTGTTCCAACTGTATTTCACTAGATTGTGTCATAAAAAACAAAAAGACAAGATTTAAAATCAAATCAAATAATATTCCATCAAAATAATTTACAAGACTTAAGATTTGAAAACGACAACCAAATATGTAAACATCTGTAATATTACAAATATTGAACTTGTATATTGTCTGAACAAATATTATATTTAACCAAACATTCAGCGAAAGATGTTCTACTGACTAAACCAAATAACCTACGATGTATTGGAGTGTCAACTATCAAACTGGAAAATATACATTTTGTAAAAGGAGCACCTTCTAATGTTACAACTTCGTTGGCAAACGTTATGTCTTTCATTTTTCTCGTAACATTACTTTGAGTTTAGTCAAGAATAAGAGCTAAAGTGTTATTTAAAGTTTTGCCATTGACTTTTATCACTTTTACGTTTCTTCACATAGTTTTATTTGTACAGTTTCAGGATTTTATTGCTTTGTTAAAAAAAAAAATATATATCATTTATAGATTACTATCTGTTGCAAGCAACTTCGTCCATGTGAACTTAAGGTTGTGGCGTCTCTTGGAAACTGTTTTTGTTGTTATAAAATAGCAAATACTTTAGTTTAGAATTATAAGCTATCAGTGTGCCAAACTTTATCTAAATCCTATTAGCTGTTTTTGCATGATTAAGTAACAAACACCCAAAAATTTACATCTACATTCCTAAATTAGTAGAATTTCAATGTAGTCTGTTGATCTATACATACAGCTTCTTCTCCGCAGCTATACATACCGAAGCGGTGGAGTCGAAATGAATTTCAATAAGTGGACTTTTAAGCCCCTACTAAACAAAAAAACCAAAAGCCCCTAAAAAACTTAAAACGGACAAAAACTTAACCAAACTTGCTAATTGTTTAGTAGGTAGGCAAATGTGCCACTCTTTTTAAATCATTTGTATTTTAAAATAAATAAATATAAAACAGATAGGTACCTATTTGCATAACTAGTAAATCATAACTCTCCTAAAGCAGTGATGTAGAGAAAAAACTAAACATTCATATGCAAATTCAAGATATTGTTTATTAAGAATATAATCAAGTGGCTGTCCACCTACGTGACATATTACATTTTATAAACATTTTGATGCCCCGACACTTTATCTTTAACGAAGTGACACGAATATAAATTGTACATAAATTATATAAATCGTATTTTACTTCGTTAACCTAACAAGACTGTTTTGTGACGACTGAATTAATCACGAATACTGTTAATTATTGTTGCAACTGTGGCAACATTAAAATAATATTTTTATTAATTTACATTACAGCAACTTTCTTCCCTTCAGCAGTATCTAAATCCTACATGTCCTACTAATTATTATAAACGCGAAAGTTTGTAACTATCTATGTATGGATGTCTGGATGTTTCTTCCTCTTTCACCTTTCTTTCAAGCATAAACTACTAAACGGATTTTGATGAAACTTTACAGTTATATAGCTTAAACATCACACAATAACACATAGGCTATATTTTATCCCCGTATTCCCACGGGAACGGGAACTACTCGGGTGTATCGTCAGAATCTATATTTTTGTGAGCATCTAACCAATCATTTATACAGTCCACGCTTCTACAATTATATTTTTAAACGAAAACTTTGCATCAACGAAATCAAGATAATAACTTGAATCAATTCCATTGTTCTAGAGTGTACGTACACACCATTGAACGTTGAGAGCTTGTCGGATATTTTGCAGCATTAAACTGTCAATACACTACAAGCACGCCGTAAATAAAGTCTAGCCCCGCAAATTATTCGGGTCGACTATCGATATACTCGTAGAATGATTCGAAGAGATGTAGGTCATCATTTAAAGGTGTTGTTTAGAATTATGTACTACAATTAGGGAGTTTCAAAATATTGTTAAACTACTTTTATTGCCTTTGTTGCTGGTTTTTCTCGAGTTATGACTGATTTGGAACTATCAACTCGTCGTTAGAAATAAGCTGCTGTTTACATTCAGCCAACCTCTACTGACAACTTTAAAGTCTCTTGTTATTAAACTGTTCATTGACATTTATATGGTATTTTTATTACCTACTGATTTGAATGAATTTTGACTTTTACTGCAAATTCAAAATTTACTTATTAATTAATAATTACATAATTAAATCTCACGCTATGAATAGACGTAACAAATTGCTACTTCCTTCAAAAAAATCTTTTACACTTGAATGAAAGATGCAACTTCACAACTCTACGAATATTAAATTCGAATGCACATAGCACTTCGTTACTCAATTAACACTACGCCGCGACGGGATTCAGACTAACAAGCTTCTCGAGATTGTGGCATTGAGAGATGCGAGAAATGGCAAGAAACGGCGAGATACGGCTGAGAATGAGAAACGTGGTGCAGGATGCGCGGAAACGTTGTTTAGGCGAATCACACATGAAGCAAATCGTACTAAAATATGTCTACCGGCAGGTAACGCGACTAGTGGTTTTAAGAGGGTAAGATACGAATTTCATCGTGTCTCTTATAGAAGATTTATCTAGTGACGATAATTGATTTAACATACATATTTACATAATGATTGGATAAAGTTGTAATGTAAATAAATAGAAACTATAAACAGGATTGTTGAAACTTGTTTTTCTCTCTCTGTTTTTGACACATAATTTTATTCGCATATCGCCTGAACGCGCAATGAGGGATGAATCCCTACTCGTACTATGGCTACTCGTGCATCTTTCAAAAAGTTATTGCAGCTATGCCTACTGCGGTTATTATAGAAAAAATCTGATAGATGAAATTTCTAAAAACATAATAAAATAAAATGAATCCTAAAAGTTGTGAAGGTTCTTCCCATAATAACTGGTCTAGTTCAGTTATTGCAACAAAAACTTGGATCGACGACATATTATCTTAAAATAATATTATAACATAGAACTATAATGAGTAAAAAACCGACTTCAACTTATATGGTTTTTTCATGGATGCCATTGTCAGAACTGAACCAAATTGAAATGAGACCGCACGGCTTACAATTAAAAAAGAAACATTAAAATCGGTTCAGTCGAAAGTTCAGCAGCCGTATTCACGGAGACTCGATACCGTTTCCGTTCGATTCCGAAGTCGAATCTATCTACTTCGGAAACTTTATTCTAGGCGTTTCTGACAGCCACGGAATTTTTTCCGAATCCTTAAGTCACATATGACATTAGTTTTCGACCAACATCAGCCCATCTCGAAAGTTTTTGATACCAACATCAGCCCATCTCGAAAGTGTTCGACACATTTTCCGATATCGAATATCGAAGCTCCCTGAATACGCCTGCTGAGGTAACAAACGTGAAAAAAACATACAGTCGAATTGATAACCTCCTTTTTGAAGTTGTTTGAAAATAAAATACAGTATTTCGGAGCTGTCAAAGCTCTTCCTATAATAACCGGGCTATAAACTCGTTATAACTCAAGTCGGTCCGTCTTCCGTCATAGTGTGTGATTCGCCTTAACTCACCAGGATTTATTTAAGTGCCTGCATAAATGCGCATTGCGTCGTTATGCTCATTGCTATCTATTCTCTTGTTAGTATAGTTCGAAGGTAGCTTAAATAAGGACAGGTTTCTGATTGTGGATCGAAGCTGTGATCAGCGGCAGTTGTAGCTGTGGTTGAAGTTACTCTAATAGCATCTGCTATTGATAGGCTTTATGTGTCTCTGTTATTCTTACATTCGTTGTGTTTTCAAGTTGACAATTAGCCTATATTAGTCAGTGACGATGTAGCTTTCTTTATTGACGTGATAACGTCTTATAATTCGATGGAGCCGGCTGCATGCACGAAAAAGTGTGACGTATGCGGCGTTACAGTGCAAGCGAGAGCGCGCAACGAGGGACAAAGAGGCACAATCCATTCCATCAGTATTTTCTTATGACGTTGCGTTTCGTTTCGTGTCGTGTCGTGTCGTATTTTCTTATGAAGTTGTCACGTTCAACTGTCGTCAGTAAACCGACTTTACAGACAACCGAATTTTTATTAATGAAATAATGTTTATATTGGTTCAGTAGAGTAGAGACTACGTAAACTTTCAACGCACTTTTGGACCTTATTTTTATATTTGATAAAATCTAAATTGCAATAAATTAGAACTCTAAAGAGTTCAAATTGATTGAACTACTAGTTTCTGAGAAAAACAGCCTCGTCGAATGAAAAGACGTTACAGGTATGGACTAATAATCGTATATGATCAGAATCCGACTAATAGAACCTTTGATTATTCCACTATGTTTATATAAATAAATAACACAATCTATTGTCTGAATTCTTATAGAATTAAAACCCATACAAACATTCATAGACAAATTAAGTTTTTTTAAAGTACGAATATTTATAACAGAAGCAATAAATATTTATGTCGATGGAAGTCAATTGGTTCGAAAATCAATATTCATTGCATCCGCAGTGTTGCATGCCGATAGGACAGTCCTCATATTGAATTATTGCCCTTTGTGAACTGTTCTATTTCGGAAGTATAAACTGAACTATACCAAATGTTTACAGGTGTTACAACTTAGTATACTTTTAATTAAAATTAATAATCTTACGCTTTTTATCCCCGAGGGGTTAGCGTCATAGGCCCACATTATACATACCTAATATCTAACATACATATAAAATAACTAACTAAACTATTTTACACGTAATGTCGGCGACGTGCGAGCTAGACTGCTAGACTGAAGCTACAGACTTGAAATTTAGACAGTATAGAATCCTTTTATCACAAAGACGTCGGATGAAGAAGGTTTTTTGTGAAATTTTTGGGAAAAACTGCATCCGCCGAGCAACGCTACTGAATGCCTATAATTGAATACGTCGTCAAATTATGAAGTTTAACGCATGATTTTTTTATTTCATATATGAATACTGAAAGTGTACCCACCTATGTCTATTTTATTGTATATGGTAAATAAAATATTTACTTAGTCTTATAGAAAGTTTCATTTTGTCTCTGAATAACCAAATCTTGAAATTTAGAAAGATCGCAAAATGTTCAAAGTAGACAAGATATTAATTATTTTATTTTATGGAATTTCTACATTATTCTTACATATTCCATGTTTTGTGGCCATGTATACAGATGACAATAATTTCGGTGCAAAACTCGCTTTACAACTTTAATCAAACAAATTAAAATTCACGACAATTATTGGTTCATTGCAAGTATTTTGCTGACACGTAATCGAACCCTTTGCATATTAACCTATTCATTAAAACGGAATTCATTTGGATCTTCATTACCGGGGTATTGTTAATGTCTATGGCCATTAATATCCCATTTACCATGGAATTTGGCGCGATCAACGGTTTCTACCTCAACCGAATCATGTTCTACTGAATAATAAAATATTAATTTTGAGAGCAGTGATAGCCTTACGGTTAAAGAGCCTGCCGAAAATCAGTGAGGCTCGGGTTCGAATCCTGGCATGTACCAATGAGTTTTTCAAAAAAGGTACATATTTATCACTATCTCGACGGTGAAGAAAAACATCGTGAGGAAACCCCTCAGGTCTCAGAATTAATTCTGAAACATGTGTAAATAGACCCGGTCCAGCGATGGGCTCACCACCTATCACGTTTAGGGGTCATATGTATCTCGTGAAATGTGGGTATATCCAGTAATGGAATACCTCTGCCTACCCCCTCGTGGATAAAAGGTGTGAGATTTTTTTAAAATTTTAAATTGCAAATACTTAAGAACTTAACTGGTGTTAATGCAAATCGATTTTCGTTTGAACGTCTGTTGTTTTGAGAATATTTGAATGGAAGTCAATCAAGTTATACATTTTAACCAAGTAGAGAATTGTAATGTTTTTGGTTTGTATTAAACGGTTTGACGGATTTTATGTGAGATTCACTAGATTTATTTGTAGCTATATCTCAAAGTGTCACAAGCTATATTTTTACTCGACGACAGTGTAATGGTGTTGAAAGATTTTCAGTACGTTTGACATTCAATTAAGATTATTTGGTTATTCTAATTAATGTATTTAGTTATTCTACTCATAAACATCTGCTTAGGAATACTATAAATGTTTTTTAAAGTGCTATTCTCTTTTGTTACAGTTGCCTCAGTCCACGGTCCGCGTATTTTTACGAATTCCCTCCTAGTGGTAAGTTGAATAACCTCAAATTGACTTTGTCCTTGCCTGATTGCAGTTAATCGATTAATTACTAATAAGGACCGATTACTCAATTTAGTTCTGTTAACTTAATTGGATAGTTGCAATTTCAGTGTTTTTAGCAGTACTGAAATAAAATGTCTTCATTTAAAATTCCTCTATAAGAAAGTGTAAATAGGGACTGACGTTTAAGTAAATGCGAAATATAAATAGATTAATGAAAACATAGTACATTGATTACATGTCCAAATATGGAATAAAATAGTCTGTTAATAAAAGCAGTTCAGAACAATAACAATGCAATACAACAGTTTTACTCATTCATAATAAATAAGTACAAAAATACCTATAGGTACACACAACATTATGCATGTAGATTTTAATATAAAAAGGAATAACAAATGCATCATAATCCATGATGCCAAGCAACAAATGAAATAGAAATAAAAAGTGCTTATAGAAGATTTATTTTTGGGGCTTAGGAAATTTAAATACAAGCATTTTGCGAGACACTAATGGTTGTCATTTCTAAATTCGTTTAACACTGCGAGTGAAGCTGAATATCTTCTGATAAGGGAACTAAAAAGCGAAAGGTTGAAATCCATTAATACAATTTAAAAGGAAAAATGAATGGACGCTCAAATTCATATTGAGCATTGAAGTATCTTTACCCAACATTTACCTTTAATTGAAGATGTACTATGTACCTCAATTACTAAACTTATTATGAAAAATAAAGTTTTTGTTAGGTTACGTTCGACTATAAGAATACTGCAAACGCAGTTTGTTCTAATCACAGCTTTCAGGTTTCATAGCAAACATAAATAATAATTATTTATTTTAAAAAAATACTAGAAGGTACACTAGTACAGTCAAAATATTTTGTCATTAGACTTGACACCAAGGTTCTTCCTGAAAAACTGGATTGCAGCACTGCCAATTTTGTCAAAAACAAAATTAATATTAACCTAAAACTAAACAAAATTAATCCATAAGAAGCGTCGTACGTCCTATGTCCTTTCAAATAGGCTTAAACTCCTATGCTTACAACTGCTCAGTTACATCAGCGTCCCAAGGACGTTCAAGGACAACAGATAATCCTATTGTACCTGCATTATGTTACTTCAGCAGCAGCAGGACCAGTGATAGCCTTTCGGTTAAAGAGCCTGCTTCACATGATTAAAATCGGTGAGGCTCGGGTTCGAATCCTGGCATGTACCAATGAGTTTTTCTAAACTTACGTACATATTTATCACTAGCTCGACGGTGAAGGAAACATCGTGAGGAAACCCGCAGGTCCCAGAATTAATTCTGAGACATGTGTAAACAGACCCGGTCCGGCGATGGGCTCACCATCACGTTTAGGGGTCCAAAAAATATTTGTTGAAAGTGGGTATATCCAAAAATTTAATACCTCTGCCTACCCCCTCTGAGTTATATATAAGGCGTGAGATTAATTATTTTATTTTAATTTTTTTATGTTACTTCACGGATTTAATAGTTTTTCCCTTCTAGATAACTGCCTTGGTACCGCAAAGAAGAAGGTGACGACGTTCTCAAGACTGCTTCGGGGGCTGAAGTCCCATAGGAAAGAGAAACATGGGGCGTGTTCGCCGAAGCATGCCAACAGCCCTCGACAGATACTGCCTCCTCAGAGGGTAAGACTTATTTTATTTATTGCTTGTATTTCTTTTGCATCTCAATTGTACAGGTTCTCGTTACGGAAGAGCAATCTTGTGGGAAGATTTTCAGTGTTATGAAATAGACGTTTAATGGTAGTATGTGGCAAATTACACGATTGTAATGTTGATTGAATTATATTTAGTTGCATCTTTTCGTAAATAGGCTTGCATTTCTTGCGTTCTTTGTAATTCTTTGTAATTTCGAGAAGTCTCAGTGAATACCGAATAATCTATATAAATAAAAATCTATTGTCGCATGTATGAAAGATAGACTTAAGAACGGCTCGACCGATTTAGTAATTTTTTCGTTGTGTTCGAAATGGTCAAGACAAGGAAAATTCATGGTATTCGTGTAGACACTAGTAGTCGTTAATTACTAAAATGTAAAGTCAGTATTTTAAATATAAAACGTCCTCAAAACAATCGTAAGGACGTGTCCACACTTGGTGAACGCGTCTGCATTTTTCATACATTCTCTTTTGCAACCCCCCATCCGCCATTATACAGATCCGGCTCGACGCCGCCGGTCTTTCTTTGACATGCACTCGGAGCAATTAGAGTGACGCGTCGCATGCAACCTGAGCATACGCGTAACCAGGCGCGGATTCAGGGTCACTGTGATTATGATGGCCCCCATTTTATGTAATTAAATTAGGGCTTTTTTAATTGGTCGCTGACTATTTTTAAATATTATTTAGGCATCTCTCTCTAAAATAAAACAAGTAAATTTTTTGCTGCTTAATAAATTGGATAAGTAGGTACGTTAAGTTGGAAGGGAGGGGGGGTTATCTTTGACAAAGTTTGATTGATAATACGCATTTGGTGTTGGACCCTTATGAGTAGTTATGTATATCAGTAGGTACTTAGTACAAAATCCATGGACATCAGATCAGGAAATTGACGTAGATATGGATCCACGACCTGCACAATTTTTTAATGTGCAAAGTATTTGTACCTTTTAATGTAACACTGTTATTGTATTTTGTTTTTCTAATCTACGAGATGAGTTTTATTACCACTTAATTTTTGCGACCGGACGTTTGCTAAACGACAAAGTTTTGAAACCCATTTCTCGAATCTCTTCAATCGAAAGACGGACCCGCGACTCATCTTTAGGTCTGAGTTCGCCACTGCAGTGTTTTAAACGCTTGTTGTGAAACGTAAAGCGACTGCTATTATGACGATTAAAATGCTATTTGTTTGATGATTGTAATCAAATAAAAATCCATCTCCCTTAAAGTTTTTATAGAAATAAGACAACAATTACGAGTACGTTTGTTGATTATATTTCTACATCTCTTCTTTTTGAATGGGTGGTGGGTGGTGATGAATATGTTCGTACTAAGGCGACTCTGTTATTTAAAGAAATGAAAAAATTTTCTACTAGACATACTCACTGAATGACTATGAAAAACAAACATGAAATTGTATAGGTCAGGAATTTTCTACATTCATTAAAAAAAAGATTTTTCTACATTCCCACGAATCACGATGATGAGTGATGAATGATCAAGATTTTAGCATAGAGCAGTAATGACCATGTTAGATGAGCTCGCTTCTCATGTGAGTGACTTGAGTGACAAGGTTTTCCTTTACCGTATTGTGAGGAATGCCTCAGAATTATACTGAGGCATGTGTAACAGACCCGGTTCAGCGATGAGCTCACCAACTATCACGTCAAGGGACCAAACATTTTACTGGTTAAGAGTAGGTATCTCCATAAATTGAATACATATACCTATCCCCAATTTATTTAAATGTTAGTATTTATATTTTAACGGTGATTTAAAAACCAGCATCATCAAACCCGCAGGCCCCAGAATGGCCTTTGAGGCATGTGTAACAGCACCCCACCTTTGTAGCTTCATAAAAATGGATGTGACATCTGCCAATCCCGTTACTAACATACACGTATTATTTTACTCAACTACGTTATTCTGTGAGTCGCCGTTCGTAGACACGCAACTCATCTCGACGAATTAAGTGCTACATTTTTCCACGTCCACCTATATATTTATTAATCTTAGCCCGGGGACGCCGTCGCATGCCTTTTGAGAAATGACGGCTGCCAAAGCTAAGTCGGTTGAGCTAAGGCGACGGTTGAGTTATGACCGTTTGTTGAGCCAAGGGATAGAAACCATTAGGGCGCGGGCATAATCCTTATCGGCCAACTTGCACTTAGGATTAGTCCTGTCAGAAGTTGCTTTTTTCGGGTATTGGAGTTTTGTCCGGCTGTGATTAAGGGATCAGGGGGCAAGGTGTAACCCACTATTGATTGCGCTTATTATTTTTGGTATTATCAATTTGTTATAAGGCGCGGTGCGACCAGTTCTTCCGTGTTTTGGACACAACAGTGTTTATTCATGGTTGTTTTTGTAATGTTAAGCAATTTTCGACGCTATTAAAAAATAATTTATAATTACTACCTACTATTACAGTTACAATTATTAGTATCTTAAAAAAGTTTTTCAATAACACTTTCTAATAGAGAGCGCAACTGATTGGTGAAGATGACCAATGTGCTCATGGGGCTTTCTTAGTAAGTATATAGTTTTCGACGTCACATCAGGGAAGCCGCGCTATTTCGGACAATAGGTTCTTGCACCCGCAACTGCGGATTTAAGTTATTGATTTTGTATATAGTAGTTTAATTTTTTTTAAATTTGGTAGGTCAAAAGAGCTGTTTGTTTCATGAACCTCTAATATTTTTAATACTATTTTCGGTTCGGTGTTGGAGTCCATTTGAAAACAAATATAAACTGCAATACGATCTGCCAGTTTCTCCACTTGATAATCATGATAATATATAACCCCAATATATGAACATCTAACTATTGTTACCATAACTTCCATCGCGGACCGTAAAATGTAAACTCCAAAATACAACATACACTAAAAATGAAACATGGGTAGTTTCTAGCAGAATAAATATTTGAGCGTCGGCATTGGCACCTTGCCGTTCGTAGCTTGTGCAGCATTAGACTGCCACCACGAGCTGGATTATGGTCCTGAACACTGTAGATATTGCCAATAAAACGTTATAGTTGCATCGTGGTAGCTCCGAACATTCTGTACGTCGTAAATACAATACAGTTTGAATATTATTGCATGTTGCATTGAAGCTTGTATTAAATTCGATATTAAACATTGGTCGTGTTGAATATTGATTTAGAGATACGGCAGTTTGAATATGATTATTACAGCTTATTATGAGTAGGTATATTGTTATTATTCGCTACTTGTGTATTAAACTACAAAGGTATTACATAAAGGCTTTATAATATCTTTAATTCGTGCTGTAGGTTTCATAAAATTAACGACGTCTATTTTACAATTGAGATATTTTGAATAACATACGAAGATTTATTTTAATTACAATTTGATGGTTAAATTTATTATAAATAAATTTATTTTAGTCGGATCATCAGAATGTTAAGCAAATATTAAATGAATATGTTTCGTATTTACTTGTAAATTCTATAGACAAAATTAATGGACTCGACTTAAACTCAGTCAAATTAATACATGCTGGAGATAAATAAATAGTTTGCAAATCATTGGAATTTATTGAAATATAGGTACTACCTGATTTTGAAATACAAAACCTTTTACTTCTACAATAACAGATTTAATATTACCTTCGGATATTTAAATTCCGAGGTGCAATGGCGAACCTTTTCAGCTTAAAACATATTCAATTTAAAACCGAATGTGTGTGAATTTGATAGCAAGCCAATAAATTTTCGGTGCAGGGTTCCGTCCTTAGGGTTGTCGTATTATCGGAACGGCTATTGTCGGCTATACGCCCTTATCAAGTATGAAGTTAATGGGCAAGCATTGTGCCTTCCATGATTAATTGATTCTCTCATATATAGCCTCATTGTCATGCAGATCCTTAGCTTTTTCGGTTCTTAAAGTGTAGATGATAAATGGATCAGTTTTGTTTGTAAAACACGCTGGAATATTTTGTTTGTTCTGTCAAATGTTTGATAATTGTTTTGGTTCTGTGTTGCTTGTTAATAGCCTGTTTTTGGAATGGTAATAACATTTGCGTTGATAGGGGTTTAAATTGTAAATTTGTAATAAGGTTTTATGAAATAATATTATGAAATCATATTTATGATAATAATTTCATTTCGATGTGTATCAATAATAGATTGAGCAGATATAAGATTTATATTATAGCTTTAGATTGAATTATATAATTTAATTTTATTAACATTTAAGCAGTACTGAAGATAATTAATATGAGTACTGAATTGTGATGTGAGCCTAGTTGCTACGGGTATACGACTCATTTTTGAAAGCTAACATGTTGATACCCATTTTAATCGACGCCAAATAATCGAAAGTCCAATACCAATACCGATGCAATAGGCCATTTCATTGAAAGGATACTTAACCGAAATGTTCAACAGTTGATGCACTTTACTGACAGGCCATTGTTTCGAATGCATCATGTTCGACAATGTTCCAATAATTATGATTTAAAAATCATTAGATAATTCGTTATAACCAGTCGAGCTATCCTATTTTCGTTTACGGTATTAGCGATAGCGTCCTCGGTCCACAAGTTTATACTGTATTGCATATTGCATATGAAAACAGTGAAATAGTACTTCATGGCATGTGTTGTACGAAAAATAGTTAATTGGGTGCCTGAACCATTAATTAATTGTGGATTTTTTGGCGAAGGCTATGACTAAGTAAATGAGCTTAGAAATTATGATGATTTAGTCAAATTATAACTTGTATTTGATTAATAATAAATAACTCAAAAATGATCTAGGTGTAGGTATCAAATAAACTTTCACGCTAAAACATAATTATTGTAAAAATAAATAAATAAAAATAGAAAAACATTTTCAAATGTTTGATGGTAATTTACCTACTTGCAAATTAATTTCTATACGGTCAAAACCCGAAATACAGTGAAAATTTTGAGCGAAGGCTATGGCTTAGTCAATAAGTCAATAAGCTTAGGCATTATGAAGATTCAGTTAAAAACTATGTAGTTTATTCTGTCTTCAAACAAATTCTCGTTCATGATAATTTATCACGCAGCTGATATGCTAGTCAGTCGTGATTCGTGGAAAAAGTTTCGACTGCTCCAATAAAGTTCAGTCTATTCGCGAAAATCTTTATGATAAAAATGTCTAATGGCATTTTGATGAATGAACTGAAGTGTTTTATTTAAAATTCATTAATTTTATGCTAACAATTTTATCAATGTTTTATTTAGGTTACGTAGCCCTCATGTATTCTTCATTTGTCAAAACGTTTCTTATGCGTATTTGTACTAATGTTTTTCTTTTCAAAAGTAGGTATATCAATTTCTACTGAACTTTAAGATGTGTGTTTTTATATTGTTCAATGTTATCCTACAAATTTTCTACCTTAAATAAGTCGTGTAACCCTTCACGTGCAAACTGACCATATTTCTTATTTGTAATTTCAACGCCGTGTTCCCTACTTTCCTTTTGTAATTTTGTTACTAAATGAGTAAAGAAATAACAATATTTATTTGTGGGACACAATACACACACGGTTATTTAGTCTCAAACTATGGGCCTGTACTGGGTACTAAACAACTGATAAACATACTTAAATAAATACTAAACGATCAGACACGAAGACAACATACATGTTCATGCACACAAATGTTGACCCCGAGCTGCGATCGTTCACTACCAACTGAGCCAACAGACCCGATTAGTTATATGTACTTACAATTAATTTCGGTCAACCTAACCTTGCAAAAAAAACTTGACGATCTAGCACCCTCACCCTCAATCCTGAACGAACCTAACTTTCCTCAGGTCGATACTCCGGACAGCGTGCTACAAAGTGGCTTGGGTCTCGGGCCAGGTCCTGACACGGCCCTGAGGTCAATGGTTGATCCTCGGGACTATGATCGCCTCCGCTTCTTTCAAATGAGTGCCGCCCAACCAAACACCTTCGAAGAAACGATACATAGGGTGAGCGTCTCATTGGTTTTCCTGCTATACTCTTTGGAACGTGTTACATACAGTGTTTGTATTGGATTTGTTGTAGAAGAGTTTTTTTGGGACACAATTTATACATAAGGCAGTCCTAAACTAGGCAGAGCTAATGTGAGTAATAAATCTATATATATAAAATGATAAACTGACTGACTGATTGGTGATGTATCAACGCACAGCCTAAATCGCTGGGTCTAGAGACTTGAAATTTTGCACATAGATAGCTTATACGGTGTAGGTATCCATTAAGAAAGGATTTTGCAAAACTCAACAACTTAGGGGGTGAAATAAGGGTCGCGAGCGAAGCCGCGGGTAAAAGCTACGACCATATAAAAAAAAATACGAAGCTAACAGATATCTCCATGCACACATATATTGACCTCCAACTCAGAAAGCAGGGTCACTACCAACTGAGCCAACAGGTCCGTCAAAAAGAATCATCTTAATATTTCACTCATGACAGTTAATATTTCTACGGTTTCAAAGCAGTCTTAACGCCAACGTTAAATTGATATTACACGTGCCTTGGGATAGTAAGATACTCATGTTAACTATGTCAGTGACAAGGTGACCTTTAGTCAAACAACATTTCGTTTGTAATGCTGTAAGAATTACCTGTAGCAGGATTTGCAGCATTGGTTAGCAGTTAGTTGCTCTTGCAAGAAAATGTTTATTTGCAGCTTCTCGATCTGTGATCTCGAGTTATAAGTCTGAAGAGAACGCAAAATGTGTTAGGAGTAACAAATTTTACCTATGAATTCATATACAAACACTGTATGTAAAATTGTGTAGCAGGAAAATGCAAATCATCTGTTATTTTATTGTTGGCAAATATTTATAAACTTAGGGTAGTTTGGCTATTTATGGCATTATTATGAGATTCATCTTTTTTTAAGTTCATTCTGTTATCTATGTTGAACATTGCAGTCACACCTTCAAATATTTTTGTCGTAGGATTTTTATTAATGTTTTACCATTAGCTTATGTACTCGAGTTTTTGTGTTTTTGCTCTCGTATAGCCATGCTATGCTTATGACTTGAAGATCTTTCACGTAATGTATGTTATACACATTTGCCAACATTTTAATAACAGACTCAAAATTCAAAATTTTCATCATCTACCTTTGGTTTCCCATTATACCGGCATGCTCAAAGAATTGGAGGTGGATCAACAGGCTAATTTATCATTCGGTTTTCAGAAAATTCTTCATCCTCATAATTATAAATGTCATTCCATTATGCTTGCAGTGCACGTGTCGTTTTATGCACAGGTTGATACAGCACGCACACATATAAAAATGCACGCAAATTCACAGAACTGCATGATGCACGCCACTTATAAGAATTCCGTAATTTGACTATTACGTTTGACTTAACTATAACGGGTTCTCACATATAGATACCTATAAAATGTATCTACATGTTACGTTAGAACATTGTTATATTTTGTCTGATAAGACACCTTAATTATCATAAACTAGATTTTTTGGATAAAAAATTAACTATACTTTGTTTGTTGCAGTTAAAAGTTCAGGAAGCAATGAAGAAAAAAGACAAATTAGCGAGAGAACAGGAAGAGGTAACTTGTTGATGATACTTTTACTTTGTCCGTTGCAACTAAATGCGGTCGTTGAAAGTTCGCAGACATTCTTTTCCTCTACTATTTTGCAACTATCTGTAAATTTAAAATAGATTTTTTTTTATAAATTAGGAAAATTACAATTAATCAGATGTTACTTGTTTTTAATATTATTCCTACTCATTTTATACACGCTAACGTTGGTCAGGATAAATGGATAAATATGTTTTGCTCTTTCAAAAAAACTACCGAACGTATTTTGATGAACCTTTACAGTAATATAGCCTATACATCAGAATACCACAGAAGCTACTTTTTATCCAAGAATGCGGACAGAGTAGCATGCAAAAGCTAGTAGGGTCTGCATTTGCCTCGAAGTTTCTATAGTTTCGTTAAGGTGCTAAATACACGGAATAGCCGTCCAATCGTCCCTGAGCAGTTTAGCACACACACATCTGAAACTAATCTGATGTGAGAGTCAAAGTAACTCGTAATCTTCGGGCGAGCATTCGTCGCGCGAACCGAGCCGCGGGCTAATCGCGCCCTAATCTCAAGCTAAGCCTATTAGAAGCAGTTGTATCGCTTCCCTACAAAACTTCGGAAGCCCTTTGCTCAGCACATTTCGAACGCTCGTAAAACTATGGGGTCCTGGTACTTTAGAATATCGAACATTGAAATTTTACGGCGGCTATAAACTGTTCCGCACGAATTCGGATGTCACGGAACCATTCGGACTATAGTGGGTATCCGGAATTGGGTCTTTGACAAATTTTATTCTGTCAATAGTATCTACTTACATTTTATTCAATATGTATCGTGTAACCGACATTCCGTCTTTATGAGGAACGATTGACTGGTGGTTAGTTTTTGTATTCACTGTTGCGCTGTGTGTTCAACAATTATAGTTTATCATATTATTAATATACTTGACTTGATAATTTTGTCATTTAGGAAATTCCTTGATATTTTGACGTGACAACGTCTTATAAATTGGTTTGCCGGGTGACACTTCAAGAAACTGCGTTACGCTCCGCTCACGTTATGCGCTCACAATGAGAGCGAGTGAGAGGCACGCGTCCCTTCCACTCGGGCATGGTTAGCCCGCCTAAGAGCGAGAGAGACAGACATAAAATCGTTGTCACGTAAAACTTTCGCCCGTATACCGACTTTACAGGCAACCAATTTTTTTTTCATGTATATAACCTGTCTTAGTCTTTTGCTAGTAATATGTCCTCACCTAAAAGACAACGTCTTACGATAGGCTGTTATTGTTTCTAGTGACAGGGAAGTACTAAAAATGTCATTATATTATGCTTAAATGCTAACGGATTAAAACAAAACCAGATAAGTATGGGGATTATTTTTCCTCGCCAACTAAGCAGAGACTAGTTTTTGACAGGTATTAGAATTTGCGTCCTTTAGGCTTTCTAGGCTTTCTAGGCTTTCTAGGGATTCTTGTTTCAATGTCCCAACTTAGGAGTATTTACTGTAATAGACACCCTTTTCCTGCTTAATTTGTACTTGAACATTAGGCACGTACTCGTATACAATTTAGAGTATTCCCAGTCCCTAATTGTACCTAGTACTTTAGTGTAACATGTTTGTGTTAGTAAGAATAACCAGTGAGAGCGGTGGTCAAAGAGCCCGCTTTGTATGAGGCTCAGATTAGTTTCCTGGCGAGGACATGTACCAATGTGCTTAAAGACTTAGAATGTACATTTTATTACTAGCTCGACGGTGAAGGAAAATATCATGAGGAAACCTGCAGGTTCCAGAATTGATTCTGAGGCTTGTGTAGCAGCACCCTGATCCGGAGATAGGTCCTGTCACTCTTAGAGAACCAACATATATATTCGTTAAAAGTGGGTACTTATTTCCAGGAATATAGTAGGTAAGCGATAAGACCGCCCATTGTACTTGAGTTAATGTTGGTATCCATATTGTGTTGTTTTGGTGAACATATCTTTTTTTTACGCAAAACACTCAAATTGAAGGTTAAAATAATTTGCATAATTGTACTGTCACCGAGGAACTCAAAAATGTGCATCGATAACAATCTCATTTTATTGCTAAACGAACGCGGGAATCCGCCATATTTTGTCAGTTGAATGTGCAACAAAGTTGTATACAACCTGTTTGTCTTGCCTTAACTAAGACTGTACCGACATGAAATCTCATTTACTCGAAACGAAACGCGAATCCCTTTCGTGTACTTTGCGCCGCCTCGGAAACAAAGTGTGCATAAATTAAGTTAATGTCCAATACTTTCCTACTTACGTGGAAGTGGTCGTTTTATTACCTCCCTTGAATATTTATTGTCGTGTTCACGAACTTTTCTGAAGGAAACATGTTGTAGGAATTTTAAAACTATTACGTTGCATATCATACGCGTTTGGGCATACCTTTCTTAAATAAGTGCCGGGTTCCAACACTAACCGACGGTTAAAACAATAATCGGGTGCTCAAATATCCGTTTATCTCCGTATCCGTGTCGTGTTCTTTCCCGTTCCCCTAGGAATTTCTGAAAATCCCTTCTTAATGCTCAATTGCATTATTGAACACGTTCGCTGGGAACTGAAAAATAACAATAGGTACCTACTACAAGTATAGGTAGGTACTCGTAGTTTGGCTTCGAACGTGTTAAAGAACCTTTCAGGAAAATTTCGTGCTCTTAGACCCAGCGGTTTCGGCTGTGCATTAATCGATCAAGTCAACTAATCTTCAGATAACTTCTTCTTTTTTTTCAACCGACTTCAAAAAAAGAAGAGGTTATAAATAGGACTATGTTTGTTACCAAAGAACTTTCGACTGGGTCAACCGATTTTGATGATTCTTTTTTTATTTGAAAGCTAGTGCTTCCCATGTGGTCCCATTCTAATGTGGTCTAGTTCTGACAATTGCATCTATAAGAAAACCGTATAAGTTGAAGTCGGTTTTTTACTCTTTAGAAGTCTATGTTGGAAGGTACTCTTTAGAGTTTTATTATATATATTAATAGATTGAAATTTATTCTGATAAGTAGATATTGGAATGGTTTTAGGCAACTGATTAAGTTTTAACGGTTGATTAGTGTAGGTGAGTTCAGGCCTAAGTGTTTTATGTAGAATCGTAACCATATCAATATGTACACTCATTTTCGTTTTGGCAAATTTATGACGAATAAAAAGCGAATTCTTATTTTTTTTATAATAACCATAAACTTTTATGTGTTACTTAAACCTATAATATACGTTCACGAGAACTTGGAGGAAGTAACACGAGGAAATGAGGAAAAGTTCTTATCAATTTTGGGAAAAGTAATACCAATAAGTTTTCGTATTAACAGTGTTTTTAACCGACTTCAAAAAAGGAGGAGTTTATCAATTCGTAGTTTATGTTTGTTACCTTAGAACTTTCGACTGGGTGCATGAACGGATTTAAATGATTCTTTTTTTATTTGTAAGCTGATACTTAAATTCCCGTGTGGTCCCATTTTAATTTGGTCTAGTTCTGAAAACGGCATTTTTAAGAAAACCGTATTAAGTATGTGCGCGACAAATGGACGAATAACTCACATCAACCGATTTCGATGATTCTACTTTTAACTGACTTCAAAAAAGGAAGAGGTTTTCAATTCAACTGTATTTTTTTATTATAATTCGTTAAATTCGATTTTTTAGTCCTTAGAGTTTTATGTTATATTTGAACTTATCAAATAATATAAAGAAAAAATTCTGTGCATGTTCTTATAACTAAAGCCGCGTTGTCACGCTATGAGCTCGCTTGGTCCGAGTCTGCTATGATGGGTGTATTATGTAAACACGTATATGGTTCTTCTTTGGGTACTGCATTTGAAACCGGCAACTCTTCGGTGGAGATTTGATTTAGAGTGCCTTGCTTGACGTTTCTAATAGTTTTTTATCTCTCTGTAGAAATAAATAAACCGTAAATCAGACGTTGTTCTATTAGCTCGTAGCTAAATCAAAATAAAATAAATAATCCCACGCCTTTTTTATCCCAGAGGATAATCTATGGGGGTAGGCAGAGGTATTCTATTTCTGTATATGCCCACTTTTCACGAGATGTTCTTTGGACCCTTAAAAGTGATACGTGGTGAGCCTATCGTCGGACCGGCAGGCGTATTCACGGAGCTTCGATATTCGACTCGGAATCGGAAAATCTGTCGAAGATGGGCTATTCAGAGAAGTCGTTATCGAAAACGAATGTCATATTTGACATAAGGATTCGGTAAATTTTCCGTGGCTGTCAGAAACGCCTAGAATACAGTCGATAGATTCGACTTCGGAAAATTTTTCACTCGATCTGAATCGAACGGAAACGGTGTCGAACCTCCGTGAATACGCCTGCCGGTCTGTTCCACATGCCTCAGAATTAATTCTGGTACATGCGAATTTCCTGACGATGTATGTGCTTAATTTATTTATGTATTTATTATGTTTGTTACAGATCCTAAGAGATATAAGACATGGTCTTATGAATATGGGAAGAGAGGGGGTTCGTGGACCCTTCGGAGGTAATATTGTGCTTATTTTGAATTATTACCGGTCAATATAAATACACTTTTTTTATTTACTTTTCATAATTCTACAAAATTCACTTAAATTGATTTCAGAATCATTTGGTCGCTTTTTGGTATTTTGGTAGTTATTTTAGCGTGGCGATTGTGTACGTAGAGACTTTTCGATTTATTTGTTTAAATTTTATAGTAAGTGCTGTTGTAATACTGTTTAGGTACATACTTGAATCTGATATGAACCACTCATAAGTTAGGACACACATATCTTTTATTTTATGGTAAACCAAAAAAATTATAATTTAGGATATTTTGCAAGTGATTTTTTAGAAATTTCTTAAAGCCAAAATTTATTACCAAAATGTCATAGCACCGATACATGTTTTTTTTTTGCCAAAATTTTTTTTAGCATGAGGCTTGCACGACGTTTATTGTCTAAGTTATTTTATTGTCATTTACTTGTTATTGACGGAATGCTTGTTTATTTGAGATCGAATGACACTACTCGGTACGCTTTCAATGTGCATTTTTTCATACATCTTCATAAATGCCGAAAACAGTGAAAATTCACTAAAATAAACCAAAATGAATAATTCCGTTACGATGGTAAGAATAACTAAACAAATCATTGTAATATTTTAATTATAAACGAATCTATAATTAAAAGTAATAAATCAACTAATTCATCACCATCCATCCAATATAATTTGCGGCTATGTGCTGAATGCATGTTGTTTAAAAATATTTTGCATCAATTACGCACGGCTTACGATGTTCGTATACAGCTTAAGCAGCAGTGTTGTTTGTGGAACAGCAAAATCGCGAGAGGGCATTGACGGTAAATTTATTTCGCAATTACCTTATGTTAGCACGTATTTTTTATTTGCACTATTGGAACCTAAGCATCATAGAGGACTAATGGAGGACTCGTTTACAGACGACACGTATATGTACGACGATGAAGCAAGAGGTCTATCAGGACGAGGGCATTGGTATGACGAGCCACCATATGAGAGCGATCCAGAGGATTTCTTAATGGGCGGCGGAGCACCGGCGGCTAGCTTTCAAAATGGCCGTGTTTGTTTCACTCTCAATCTTCGTAACGAGCAGAGAGGCGAAGGCGTTATATCCCTGAGAAGCGCTGGCGATATAAGTTTAGCTAGAGCCCCGCGAAGGGGATTAATAATTCCTCAAAGCGGCCCCTATCCAACCACCGTTATCCCCTTGCGGACTGCGAGAGATCGGGAGAGTGGGGATTATGCAGCATCTGACATTCAATCTATAGGCTCAAGACTATCTGGGATATCACTTGAATCTAATCGGTCGGATCGGGACTCTAGAAGAGGTTACCGACAAATGTCTGGATATCGGATAGGTGCTGATCCCTTGTCCCCTGCGTCATCCGATTATGAAGATCAAGAAAGCGAAACAGACTCGCAGCACATAGCCACAGTACATAAGGTAATTGTTAGTAAACCTGTTAGATATTAGCTTTCCGTAAATATGTTGAAAATATCAGTAATAAATTCGCTGCTACAAAATGTTGCTTTTGATTTTTGTCCTTTGCCCGACTTAAAAATATATGATCATCATTCCAGTCAGCAGAAGAATGCGAAGGGGTGAACAACTTAGCTGGGAAGGTGAGAGGTCTCAGGCAAGATGTCCAAAGAAAAATATCAAGATTACGTCAAGAAAGAGGCCCTGAAGGCGCCGATAGAAGAACAAGTGGCGATCAAGCATTTCCGTGTTCTAATAGTTCTTTTGAAAGTCTTCCCAGCGGATCAGGCAGTAGTGAGTGGATTTATTAAGTTATTTTTGTCTGTGTTAATATAAATGTTTTTGTAAATATGTTTGTCTTTCCTTTCTTTGTACCATAACGCCCCATGTGCTGCTATAACCCTACTAATATTTGAGTTTCAATATCTAAAGTCATTCAAATAACAATATCCTATTTACAGTCAATCAAAGATGTATCTGCAGGTATTTTTACTTTCAATGTGTCAGTTACTTAAAAAAATATTTAAGTTATATTCCTAAGTATACAAATATTTTGTACAGGCACACAAGCCCTGGTTCGCGCCGGTAGTAATCACTCATCTCTGTCGGCAGAAGAAAACATAGAATTAAGTCCAGCCGGGCGCAGTTTACTCGTGCCGCAAATGCTATGTCGAGCTCGGGCACTCGTCGATTACACTCCCAATATTTACGAGAAAGATGCCCTAAGATACAAGGTGAGCTATCTTGATACAGTTATCAGCTATTTTCTTGTCAAGGAAAAGTTATAATGATATAATATTATTTATTTATCGACAGAAGGGCGACATCATCGAAGTAATCAATATGAACGCTTCCGGGATTTGGCGTGGTGTACTTAACAATAAAGTTGGGAACTTCAAGTTCGCAAATGTAGAAGTCCTGTCTGACAGGGATACAGTCCGCTCAAGATCTACAAAATGGTGCAAAAGCCGAGAAAGGCTCTGGGAGACTCGACCACGGACAGTGGAAGAATTACTCAGGCGAATAGACTTACCGGAATACGCTTTGGCCTTTGCAAGAAATGGATACGAGGATATAGAATTGTTTAAAGAAATCGAGCCATCAGATCTGGACTACTTAGGGATAATGACTCCAGAGCACCGTACTCGCATCCTTGCTGCTGTACAACTGCTGCACCAGCTTGAATGTGAGTAATTATCTACTGCAATATTTTAAATCTTAAACTTAAAGACCAGTTGTTCAAGGATTAGTTTTATATACACAATTTTGGACATAATTTTGGTGTTAAAATGACGTTTTGATTTTGATCCTATTTGTATTTAAAAGTTGAAGGTTTTCACGTTTGAAGGTCATTAATTAATGTTTTATGTAGGTGGCGAAGGCGATGGTGAGGGTGAAGGAGGCGGCTCCAGCTCAGAAGGCGGTGACTCGCCGTTCGGTCGCCGTCAGTTTCCCAGAGACTCCGGCTGCTACGAAGCTGGCGTCGGCGTCGGCGGAGTCCGAGTTCGAACTTCCCCACTAGTTCACAGAACTGAGGAACCAACGCACAGGCCACCTGAGCCAGCTCCGCAGGCGAAACGCTCCATCCGAAGACGGCAGCCCGACGACGCCGAATGCGACAGAATCGAGCGTTACCCAGGAACGACTGGAGAGAGAATTGCGAACCGTACCATCGGCTTACCGGGTGGTGCTAGAGATGATACTTGCGAGTCTGACCATAGGTTGAACGTAGTGAAGTTTGTCGCGGGAGGGGAGCCGTGTGCGTCGGAGAAAAGTAGCGATTCAGGTGTTAGCAGTTCGTCGTTGAGCTCTGCGCATCCTCACCGTCCCTGAGCTCGGCCAACCGCGCCCGCGCTCGCCTAGGCGCTGGCGCGGGCGCGCGCGCAGTCTGCGCTCCCGCCCGCTCCCCCCGCCGACGCTATACCCTCCGCGCCCCTCGAAGGCGTTTAGGTATCTCATTGCGATCTTCAAACGCTTTGAATATGGTGTCGGCAACTGTGATCCGTGGGATTATAAACGCTTAACTGTTTCCTTCAACACACCATAGTTCTTCAAGATTTTTTACTCTGTCATTTTGATTGTTGATAACAGCTGATCATATAAACGCACTGTGTAAGAAAAATAATTTAAGAATAATTTGTGCTCGGAACAAAATTTTTGTTTGTGATATAATGGCACTAAGTTCGAAACAAGACTGAATAAATTTTTCTTCGCTGTGCTCATTGTTTAGTTTTGAATTTGCGTATTATTTGCTGAAATACTTCCTTAGTACCTACTGTAACATTGCCGTGATTTTGCGAGTTCATTTTCTTAAAATAGATTATTTAGTTCTTAAACTAGTTTTACAGTAAGATCTTACAAGCCAGTGGACCGTTAGCAAAAAAGGTTTTTGTATTCTAAGGAGAGTTGGAATAATATGAGTATGGCTTATTATTACGATTTTAAAATTTTAATATTTTGAAATCGGTTTGTAGGTTTTATCATTCCGTTAAACAGGTATATTATAAAGCATATCAATGACAGTGTTTTTTTTGCATTTATATGTTATTTCTTATTACGTTTACTATTTACTTTGTGCTCTGTTCAATATTCCATAGAATATCGTAAGTAAGTTTTCCAAATAATATCATAAAAAAAAATCATGGCGTAGTTATCAATTTTGGACAGACTACAGAGTAGATAAATTAAATAAACAAATAATGATGAGTAATGATGGCAATAAGCTAATGATTATGATAGCTCGAGCGTTGAAAGCGCAAAATTTGATAGCAATAATTGTAAATAAATTAGTAGATAGGATAATTATTGTATGTTGAGACTTTTAGTAATTTTTAAGAGAGCTTTATGCGGCATGCCGCATGTACAGGATAGTGAGTAGACATCCTTGCGTGTGAAATTTTGAATTTCGCCCTGATCTTCCGAGTCGTGGTATTCCATTTGACGTCCTTCATAACTTCCCTTTGGTCACTGAACTGCGAAATTGTAAATGTTTAAGCAAATGAACAGAAAAGTGTATACGTTAACACTTTTCAAAGTAAGTACATGCGAATTGCAAAATACAGGCAAGGAATCCAAAATGAGGCTTACTCTCTGTGAAAGATAGCTGCCACACCTCTGATGAAGATGAATTTCAATTGAATAAAGGCTAGTTTTCACTACTGATACGTTACTAAGGGTATCAATTAAAAATAATCTTTAACAAGTAACTCGGAAGTGCTGACAGTATCAAAAAAGTTCTAAAGTCTGTACAGAAAGATAAGAGTCGTGGCTATAACGACTGACCTAACGTTAAGATTTTTACACAGAAACCGATCCAGCAAGGACTTCTCTTTTAAAGTTCAGCATATTTAATATTAATTAAAATAAATGTTTATAGTATAAAAATCCAATTTGCCAGCAGCTCCTAGCTAGCACAACAAATGGGAATTAAACGTAAAAACTCTCTCTACGGTTCTATTTTCGCACAGACTCTAATAACAGGTTTTGATACAGACAACATTCACGAAAATATTTACCTAACTCACTGATTGTTCGCTCACCACTCGTTATACTTTTATGTCTAACCGACTTTAAAAAAGGAGGTTTCTAAATTCGGAAGTATATATTTTTTTATGTATGTTCGCGGATAACTTAGTCGTTTAAGAACCGATTTTGATGATATTTTTTTATACTGGAAGAGATATCCCGCGGGTGGTACCATGATAAGGAAACCAGGATCTGATGATGGCATCCCAGATAAATCGAGGGAACATTCGAAAATCGTAGTGGCGACTAGTGCTTTTTACTCTTTTAGTTCCTGTTTGAAGTCGTTTTTTTTTGTTTATAATTATAAAACCTAAGTTTGAAAAGTCTTACGCGTGTGGCCCGGCTTAAAGCATGTACCAATAGGTTTGTCAAAATATGTTCGTATTACTTGCCTAGGTACATAATTAGCAAAAAAAAACATTGAAACCCCGTAGGCCCAAAAATCGATTCGAGGCATTTGTAACAGGACCTCGGTCCGGTGATAGAGTCCATCACCGAACTGAGATCCTGTTGCTGGTCCAAAAAAAAAAATACTCAAGCTTTTATCGTCAAGGGATTGAATTCCTGGAAATACCCACTTTTTAACCGTATATTTTTTGGACCACTAAACTTCACGTTTACTGTAACTAAATACATTGATGAATAGTGAATACTTCCAATATACTTATCTAACATTAGGTACTCAGTTACTAATCCTAATAATATTATAAACGTGAAAGTTTGTTTGTATGGATGTTTGTTCCTCTTTTACGCAAAAACTACTGACATCAGAATAACACATAGACTCTATTTTAACCCCGTATTCCCACGGGAACGGTAACTACGCGGGTGAAACCGCGGGGCACTGCTAGTTAGACATAAACTTTATTTTAAGTTCCTTAGATGTCGCATCATACACAAGATATTATCGAAAGCGCAGTTGTATTCAAGGAAACTTGCTAGAAAACACAGGACTTGAATATTTGAATAAACTTGTCGTGTGGTATTCATTACAGACACGTTTCACCTTGTTAGAACATAAACAAGTGACTGTGGTGGGCTCATTGAAATTCTTCCGTGCGTTAGCATTAATCGATTGCAATTACACAGTTCGTTGACCCAGGGAAGTGAACAGGTGAACACGTTCCTGTGTTCATTTTTGTAAATTTGTAAAAATTCCAGACCCCCCCTTTTGACTACGATCGCGAACTAGTCCGAACTATTATATGTATATAGATAAATGTTTGTTACTTGTATATTGTAGATAGAATATATTTCTTTTGACGATTATTGTATATTCAATTCTTTATTACGATTAAATGTTGAAAATAATTTATTTATAAAGCAGAATTATGTTTTAAATGCTCACGAGTAGAATTACTTGGTTATTCACAAATGTGGATTTAATTATTTGTGATTGTATGATACTTAAGCTATAATATTTTGATTTTCCTTCTTTGTGTTAGCCATACCTATTCAGTACTTGTAACTTTTTGTAGCCATATTTATATTTTTTTAAAACAGACCTTATGTGTAAGTTTACAAATCTGTTTACAAACATGGATTCTAAATAAATAAATTAAAAATTTAAACTTTTTTATTTAGATGCCTCTAATCAACTATCGAAACAAAATGTTACTTTTATTATAGGTACCATGAACAGTTTTTTTTTAATTATCAATGTAAGAGAAATAGGACATTAAATATTTTATGTTACTACCAATTTATTATCT
Source organism: Ethmia dodecea (assembly GCA_963855545.1). Taxonomy (NCBI): domain Eukaryota; kingdom Metazoa; phylum Arthropoda; class Insecta; order Lepidoptera; family Depressariidae; genus Ethmia; species Ethmia dodecea. The sequence continues at coordinate 2,909,320 of OY979444.1, forward strand.
ACGGTTTTTTTTTATAAATATACCCATGTGAATTTTAAAGACTCAGGTCGTAAAACTTCGGTGCCTACTAAGAAGTTTTAACTAGTACTTAATTAGCAATAAAAATGTTTTATTACGGACCTCGACTTTGCCAAACTTAAAAGACTTGTAATATAGTTTATATAGGCAAAAATTTTATTATGCCGTATAAGCTTAACATTAAAGGTGAGGCCAAACGAGCGTAATTTCGGTTGCAGAATTTCGGTTGCAGAAATTCGTTTCATATAAAACTTCAACTCGTTTTGCGTCGCCGTGTGAATCAAATAGGACTTTTATATGAAACCGAATGCAACAGAATTTCTGCAACCGAAATTCTGCAACCGAAATTACGCTCGTTTGGCCTCACCGCTAGTCGTGATGTTTGATTAAGTAGGGACATACCTCGGTCCTCAGCCGCAACTGCCAGCACGTAGGGATGATAAGGACATGTAGAGATGAGGACACGGAGAGATGGCAGTTGCGGACCACTCCTCAGCCGCAATTGCCAGCACGGTAGAGATGATGATGAGTAGAGATGAGGACACGGAGTGAAGGTCGAATCAGGTTTTATCAGTTTGTTTATCATAGCATAATTATAGAAAAATAGATATTATAATATTAGAATATGAGAAGATTTTTATGTAGAAAAGCTTATCTACTATATAAAAATAAGTCGGGCTTTCCTTCCTGACGATTTAACTCGAGAACGGCCGGACCGATTTTCATGAAACTTTTTGTGTGGGTTTGAGTGGGTCCAGGGATGGTTTATAGCAAAGAAAATTCAGCATTGCACCCGTGCGAAGCCGGGGCGGGTCGCTAGTTTAAAATATAGATTTTAGGTCAGAGACCGTCTAGTTCGAGCTTGGGGTAAGTACTGATTTGCTGGTAAAAGAAATAGAAGAGAGAGCTGTAATTCTAATTTCAAATTCAAAATTTAGAATATATGGCCAGATGAAGAAGTTAAAAGAGCAAAAGTTGATAAGATGAGGGATAAAGGAAGTCTGATAACGAGTACCTCGTTACACCTATCTAACTTATATTATAAACATGTTAAATTGTATGTTGGTTTTTATGTTTGTGGTAATTTCTGGAACTAATTAACCTATTTAATAAATTACTTAACTATACCAGTCAAGCCGTACCGCCGCCGGTCGAACAATACTCTACTTGTCAATTTGTTTGTTTGTATTAGCCACGCATATAATTATTATCCCTGACTAATATAGGCTATATTTTTTGCCAAAATTTGATTTTCGGTTCAAATTTTAGAAGTTTTAGATCTTTAACAAGATCCTATGTAGTTTGCATAAAATATTGTTTTAGTGAAAATACTTGTTCAGTATGTGATCAGCCCGAGACAAATGTAAACGCTTTAAAATTTGAAATATTAATAGTAAAAAGAAGGAAAACATCGTGAGGAAACCCGCAGGTCCCAGAATAGATTCTGAGACATGTGTAACAGACCCGGCGATGGGCTCACCACCTATCACGTTTAGGGGTCCAAAGAATATCTGGTAGAAAGTGGGTATTTCCAGAAATGGAATACCTCCCTCTCGGGGATTAAAGGCGTGAGATTATTATTTATTATTATATTAATAGTAATTAGTATTAAAAAAATAACCACTAAGTTAAAATTAAGATGGCACAAGCTATTTAATTATCGACTGACAGACGATATTTACCATGAGTTTTTATACCATTGAAAGTCATCGATGTCAATACTGACCAATACCGTTGTCTTTCATGTTTAGTCCTGACAAATAAGTAGGGAAGAACCATAGCTGTAATCGATGTGTAAGAAGCTGATTATCGTAATACTTGAAATCCTCTGACGGATTAGTCTAGCGGATTAACAAGTTAAGGATGATTCACACCGTGCCGGGGCCGGGCCGGACCGTGCGCCGGCACGGTGTAACGTAAATCATTCTTAAAAGCACCTAGCTATAAACCTCAATGTCCACTGGAGCAAGAAGGTTCTTGAAACTGGAGACTGAATACCTGGAAATAGTTGCTGGAAACGAAGTAAAGTGTGCGCAGTGCAAGCATGTAGCTAGCTATATTATTATTACATTATTTGAGGAATTAATGCAAACTTCCAGTGGCTTACTCTAGTAGACTATACGGCTGTATTATTATTACTATCACTACATAGTATAAAACAAAGTCGCTTTCTCTCTCCCTATATCCCTATGTCCCTTTGTATGCTTAAATCTTTAAAACTACGCAACGGATTCTGATGCGGTTTTTTTAATATATAGAGTGATTGTTTTAATGTTAGCATTGCACCAGTGCGAAGGCAGGGTGGGTCGCTAGTAAAATATATGGCATGATTTTCATCCCAGAAAACAAACGAAATCACACGTTAAAGCCAGTTTTCTAATACAACAAAAACTGCAAGTACGGCAAGTGTACAGTCTCCACCTATGAGATCGTAATTATACACGGCGATGAGTTATGATTGCACGCAGGGCCCTTTATCATTCACCTCCGTCCATTTTTCAGTTGGCAACAATATAAATCTTGCCAATTGGACGGCGCCTATGGGAATGCCTTCGCAATTTCTTGTGTTGTAAAATTTCTATTAGCATCCAAGTTTGTGTGCTAGTAATGAGTTTGGGTATTGTGCGGGGATGGAGATTATTTATGGACTGTCAGATGGTAAGGAACTTTGACGAAAGTTTAATTGGCTGGGTTAATCCAGTATGTTGTATAATCTCGGGAGCGGGTAAGGGAGACGAGAATGTAGCGTGTCCATATTCGTTGTTCTGAATGTTACAAATGGTTCTTACTGTATTGATCTCGCTATTTGTATTTATCGGTTCTTCCCCACTGTTCGACTAAATAGCTCAACTGCATAAAGTTGAGCAGTGGGTGTTGGTATTCAACGGCTCAACTGGTAATTGCTACCGTTATTTCACTAGTGGTATTGTAATAGAATTTGATAAATTATCGCTGGACAATCTTGGTTACTTTATAATTTCCCTATGCCATTGGTGAAATTATAATCTAACTAGACTGTCCCGTAATAATATAAGCAATTAAGACGATTGACAAAAGTCTATGCAATTATAATACCACTTGTGAAATCCTACTAATATTACAAACGCGAAAGTTTGTATGTATGGATGTTTGTTCCTCTTTCATGGAAAAACTACGGAAAAGGTTTTATGAAACTTTACATTTATAGGTATAGCTTATACATGAGAATAACACATAGGCTATATTTATCCCTCTATTTCCAGCGGGAACTGGAACTACTCGGGTGAAACCGCTGCTAGTTATCTATATCCAGAAATGGAATACTTCTGCATTTCCCTCGGGGATAAAAGGCGTGTTTTTTTAGTGACATTATAATATCAAGACTTTCTCAATAACCCTGAGACCTACACAACTCAACGATTAATAAAAATAATGATTGTGTCGTATATTGTCTAATAATTATTATTTTGTCCATTTTCTGCAGTTTTACTGAGTAAAGAATGAGTTAATATGTATAGCCAGCATAATAGGGTAGTTGACAGCATCGAAATTAAATTGCGAGTATTAATTCATTAAAAAGATGAATCCGAAACACCTTTCAACATGTATCCCGGTTTTCAGTTGACAATTATAGCAAATTTAAAAATATTAAAACAGTCAAAAAAGTATTGCAATTGAGTACTAGAAACTATGACGTCACACCTTGCTATTTCAGTACATTTTTTAATAAAATTTCGTTTTGACAGATCATAAATAACTGATTTGACTAGGCAGGACACTACCCTACTTCATTTTCATCCCGATGATAATTCAAATTTAAATCTTGACCTCGTTTTCATTATTATCAACTCAAATACCTCGTTTTAACGTAAGAAAATTTTCATCTTAAGCTAGAAGATAAATTTTCATAAAATATTATTCCTTCCTTCTCTACAGTAGTGAGATTATCTTCCTAGAAAGTACATTTCTGTCTCAATAAATTCAGAACCCATTTTGTGTTGGTCCCGGAGTTTCTGCCGCGAAAAGTGGGTATTTTATATTCTTCAAAATTATGAATATAACAATGTCACCAATTTTTAATATACGTTTTATTTAATCCAACCATTATTTTACATTACCTGACAGTATCGTTGCCTGCATTGATTCCTCTTATTCCCGTTACCGTAGGAATTTTGAACTACCTCTTATAACATCGTACGACCTACGATAGTAGTAGTAGGTCTCTAAAATGTCCTCATGTGTAAGTCAGTGATGTTTAATTTTTTAACTCACTTAACAAAAAAGTAGGACCCATGTTCGTCATATGTTTTTATGTAGGTATGTTTATCGAAATGTTCCCTAATTGTGGACCAAATTTTTTTTTTTAATGATTATAGTAAGTACCTACTTCGAAGTTGGTCCCATATAAATTTTATTGGCTTTCATCTAGTTTTGATAAGAGTTTCAATAGGTATTGAAAATAGAAGCTGTAGGAGCGGTTTCGCACTACTTCCGAACCCGTGAAGATATGCTTAGGAGTAAGAAATATTTCTATGTTAATCTACGAACAAGATCCGGCTTCGTTCTTAATATTTCTCGTATATTTCGTATTTTCACGGGTTTGAATCGGATTCGGATCGGACGTAGTGCGAAACCGCTATAAGTTTTTTAAAAACCTATTTACCTGAGAATTACTGAAGTTATTATTGGATTGGAGACCACGTAGTAGCGTCATATCCTGGCGTCTTCCATTCTTCGGTCGCGGTCTACTTCATACGCCCCTTTGCGTCTAATTCTGATAAATAAAACACCACTTCTACCACTTGTATAGATCTGATACAATAAATACTACTTTTTTTATAAAATGAGGGGGCAGACGAGCAGACGGGTCACCTGATGGTAAGTGACTACCGTCGCCCATTGACACTTGCAGCTAAAGAGTCACAAGTGCGTTGCCGGGCTTTGAGGTGGAAGTACGCTCTCTTCTTGAAGGTTTGAAGGAACGAACTTACGAACGAACGAAGGAAGAAACTTACGTGAAACTATTAGTTCTGAGGCACGTGTAACATTGGTTCTGTGTAACAGCACCCATTTAGGCGACACGCTCACTGTTACAAAACATTATTAGTGAATAGTAGAAATGGGATATCTCTGCCAACTCCTTTAAGGACAAGTCCTGAGCATATTTCTTCGTGTGAAGACCATCATAATTAAGCTCTATGAAATGGAATGTGAACCTAGTAAGTAATTATTAATGAATAAAGCGGTGTGGGACTGGCTGCCGTGGGTGTCTTGACACTTTGGTTATTATTTATTCATGTGGCCATTCATTACTGAACACTAACATATCAATTTATGTCTAGCCGCGTTACAAAAAGATGTTTAAGTATAACTATATACAATCGAAATTATAACGTTTTAAAACAACTTAATATTTTTTTGTTATGAATGAATAACATAAAATTTTTTACTGCCGAATACTCAAACAACCGTTCGGGATTTAAGAAATGTTTTAACATTTTCAAAAATATCTCATAAAATATGTTTGCCATTCGACTATATAACTAGGCAATCATAATTATGCAATATAACTTATAAGTGCAATAACACCACCATCATATTCCATACTCTTATTATCAGTACAGGCAAAATAAATAAATTGTGGGACACAATTCACGCACCTTTATTTCGTCCCAAACTAGACAGAGTCTGGGTGCTAAACAACTGATAAACATAGTTAAATACATGTAAACATCATTGTGTATGCACACAAATGTTGGCCTCGGGCGAGAACCGAACCCGAGACTTCCGGCTCAGAAGACAGCGTTACTTATCATCTGAGCTAACAGGCTTGTCGTAAGAAGAGATATTAAAGTGGGTACATTATTTATGAATATCTCGTCAAAAGTGGGTATATCCAGAAATGGAATACCTCTGCCTACCCCCTCGGGGATTTATGGAGTGAGATTTTATTTTATTATTTATGACAATTTAGGTACATATCACATGTTTGTCCTTCATAACTTGCACACTTCATACTCATAATTTTATTTAACTATTTATTATTACGAGTCAAGAAAGCATTAGATGGACACATAAAAATAAAACGTGAAGAAAACCAGTTTTCATACTTTTCTGTACATACGGACCTAATGGTTGTCGAACATTGAATATCGATGTGTGGTATGATATTTAAAAACACATCTTAATTTTACGGAAATAAGTAGTAGCGATAGTCAGACAGGCAAACATACATGCTCCGTTCCTTTTTAGAATTTAGGTACGAGACAAATATATTAGGAGATTGTGAGTGGCCGAGTCGGCAGAGGGCGACCTAGGCGTACTTACATCGACCAGATCGGCGATGTATTTAATAAAATCCAGATACAGAGTATCCGAAACCGACGAGCATGTATGAATTGATTGATTTATGTGGATGAAGTGCGAGACGTGTTCCAGGATCCCTCAGGGAAAAAGGCGTAAGCGTATGTACGGTACGTATGTATGGTACGAAACTCTAAAAATTGCACGGAAGAAAAGTTTCTCATGTCGCTCCTGGAAGACTTGCCGAAGTGGTGGTAGATTAGTAATGATCTTGAAACTAACTGACTTCTAAACTTATTTTATCACTACTACTGGATGATTTTATTTGAAGTCTGGAAAAAAATATGACGTATAAGGTATCTAGAGCCGAAGTTATACACGAGATTAATTGTTAAATATAGTTATGTTTAATGCAATTTACAAAATCTAGAAAACTACGCACAGTACTCGTACTATGTAGCAGCTGGCGGTAGTAAGGTAGATTGTGCATGAATGGAAGCTACGAGCCTGTTTCTTTTTAAAATACTATTTCAAATATTTCAGTGTGTAATATTGACTACAATTGAGTAATGTATATATTAGTTTAAGCAAGAATATTTTTTTTTTAACTAACAATGCCAAATACTTTCACACCATATTTTTTTTCAGACGGTAAAAAAAATCAGGCGGTATATACTAATTCACTTTGTTCTCTATGAGTTCCTAAACTAATAACTCGAGTCCTATGAAACTTGAAACTATGAGGGTCGTTGTGGATATCGCGACAAATGTTTTAAAAAAGAAGCGAAGTTCCCACGAGAACGGGAAAAAACAGGATCTGCGTGGCAACGCCGCTAACAGGTCAGCTAGTCCATAAAAATAAATTTAAAAAATATGTTCGTTGGTAAGCGGATCACCGAATTTGGTATTTTTTAAATTTCTTAAATGACCAAATAAGTTTTTCACGGAAAAAAAAACTGTTTGCAATATTTTTTAACCGACTTCAAAAAGGAGGAGGTTATCAATTCATCTGTATGTTTTTTTAATATTTTTTTTTATGTTTGTTACCTCAAAACTTTTGACTGGGTGGACCGATTTGGATGATTCTTTTTTTATTTGAAAGCTGGTGCTTTCAGATTGGACCCATTTTAATTTCGTCTAGTTCTGACAACGAAATCCATGAGAAAACCATATAAGTTGAATATTTAAGTCGTTTTTTCTTACTCTTTATTCGGCATTGATTTTATTTTTCATACGCTTTATACTTTACTAGAAACATCAATTTATACAAATTTTTCAATCAGATTTGGAAAGGACAACGTCTGTTGCATAAAAACTAGTGTTGACTAAAAATATAAGATGTTTGTTTGTCAAATTAAATAGCAGTGTGTCACGCTTAAGTCATCGGCAAAGGCAGGTAATTGCAGTTTGCTGCCCGCGTTCCTCTTAGGTGGTCTGAAGGAATGCTGATGCACTTTGAATGCCATTATTTTTGCTCAAGAGCAAACGTTTTATTAATCAAGGTTTGAATGTAATTGAATGGGAAACAGTTGAGTATCGCTGACTTTCTTTTAAAGACCGGTTTTAGTGTTACGTAAATAAACGCGAAATTATTTTTTATCTTCCTATAACTCCTTGTACCTTTGTACGTGGGAGAGCCATGCTTCGGCACGCTTGGACCGGCTCGACCGGAGTGATACCACGGCCTTACAGAAAACCAGCGTAAAGTAATGCATTGCATTTCGTTGAGTAAATGAGGTAACAGGAGAGGCCGGCAACGCAGTTGTGACTCTTGAGTTGCAGATATCCATGTGCGAAGATAGTCGCTTACCATCAGGTGACCCGTCTGCTCGTTCGCCCCCTTCTCTTAAAAAATAATAATAATAATACTCGAGTATCTGAAAATGCAGAGCCTAAACCTGTGGGTCGACTCAAACAGTACTTACCTTTAACGAAGTGTTTGAGCACTGAGAAAGTAGTTCAAAATAAAAGTAATTCTTCTACAAAAGGGTTTCAATAAAGGATGGATAAGGATGGATGGAGAGGTGGATTCAGTTAAATTAAAGTAATAATTATTTTAACTGAAAAATATGACTTTTTTTCGTACCGGCCCGGGTAAATTTTTTTTTGGCATTTTGGCAGACACAATGATACGAATGTACCCTATATTCTAAGTTGGACTCTAAGCTACCACACAGTACAAGCCATATCAAATTCAGCTCAGTAGTTTCATGCATGATGCGAGAGCAAACAAACACAACATGTTTCTGTTAACATGTGTCTCGAAATATCGAATTTGTAAAGACAAGTATTGTTTTGCAATGTTGCTGAGATTGCAGACTACATTGATGACGGCACACGCGAGCGTGTTTCAAATTTAAGAGGTCGTTTAGCAAAATTCCATAATGATAATTATAACGGATACAAACTCTTCTGCCTACGGATGTATTACGACTGTAATAACAATGATCTGAAAATGACTGTTGATACTGAATAATATGTATTTCTATTCTAATATGACTAATATGATTTTGTTGTTTATTAAAAGCTTTTTTAGTACCTAGTATTTTTATGTTTTTAAGTATACCTAGCTATAAATAAATAAAAACAAAAAAAAACCAACGCCTTATATCCCCGAGGGCAGGCAGAGGTATTCCATTTCTGGAAATACCCACTTTTCACGACAATATTCGACCCCTTAACGTTATAGGTGGTAAGCCCATCGTCGGACCGGGTCTGTTAGACATGCCTCAGAATTAATTCTGGGACTTGAGGGTTTCCTCACGATGTTTTCCTTCACCGTCGAGCTAACGATTAATATGTACGTAAGTTTTGAAAAACTCATTGGTACATGCCAGGATTCGAACCCGAGCCTCGCAGATTTTCATCACGAGAAGCGGGCTCCTTAACCGTAAGGCTGTCTCTGCTCTTTTTTTTACCAATTAACTACTTGTTATTTTTTATTAGATTAACGCAAATCGCTTTTGAACCCAAATGTCTTTCATTTTTCACTGATTCAAATGTGAACATAACCAAGTAGCACAATGTATACTGTCTACAATATTCATTTCTAGATAGTAGGTATACAGACATCTTTGCAGGTGGTCTGGTGTTCACGCACGCTAGCCATAAATTTACCGCCTGGGAGTTGCTAATCGATGTTTACTCAATAAGTCACGGAGTGCGGCAATTTTGCGAGTAGATCTTGATAGTTGGTTTGGTTAGGGCAATTTCACGACCTCTATCGGTTTGGTATCGATTCGGTTCCGATACGGAAGACGATTGACATGCGCCTGACCTGTTGTTCCTCGCAACTTCTCAAGCGATATTTTGCCGATAATTAATTTGATTAATAAATTATTTTTGTTGTGTTCAAATTTGTTATTTATTTCGGGTATTTTAAGAAATACCCACGGGAACGGGAAAACGGAATCCATATGTTTGTTATTGTTGTAAGCCAAAAAGTCTTCATTCATACATTTTGACAATGAAGGGGAATGAAAATACTGTCAGATGTTGTCATCGGTATAAAATTACCGAATCGTAAATAAGTGGATAGTTATTCTGTTCGTTTTCCTATCTTCAAGTTCGGAGGAAACTTTATTGGAATAAGAGTTTTAATTATAGTACGAGTACCTACAAATTTTTTGCAAATGTGCATTTCAATGCCGTATAGTGAACACATTGAAGGGTTTTTATTTTAATTCTGCTTCTACAAACTGTATAAAGAGTGCTCAAAGGTAATTGATGAAACTTTACATTTATATAGCTAATAGATCATAATAATACATAATGATATATTTTATCCCCGTATTCAGACGGGAATGGGAACTACTCGGTTCAAACCGCGCGGAACAGCTACTAATATTATAAAGAGGATAATGAGTATGCGAAACTACTGGAACAATTTAGTAAAAACACCAATGGAAACTTACTTTTTGGGAGGAACATAGTCCAAATGGTGAAATCGTTGGGAACATGTTTTACTTACAATTTAACCATTAATTTTTTTAGGTCTATGTTCAGCAGTGGACACGCTCTGTAGCAGAAATGATGAAGATGATCTTTTCAGTTTATACCCAGGTATTTAAACCAAAACCCATAATCATAATCTTTTTAACCTGTTACCAAGCACTGGAAGTCACTTTATAAAGTTTGATTACATTTACAAAATGCAAAACATCCCTTAGATCTTGTTTGAACACGAATTCTTGGAAAAAAGTAAATTTGCTTCGGTATTCAGGTTCTTACCGCTTATTAACAAAATAAACTACATAAATACAAATACAAAAAACTGCGTGTGTCAAAGCCACTGAATATATTTTAAAAAACATAACTCACCTTTTGATGCTATCAGGTAAAGAAATTGTAGATCACATTCTGGAAATAGAGACCGCGAAACTTCCACAACAAAGACTAATCTAGATATACTTCATAATAATATATTAAAATCCATATATCAACCTATTTCGGCCAAAGGTCGCTCCCAAAAATCTACTCACATATACACACCTACATATTTAGCCCTATAAACAAAACATAACCCTTTTAGCGCAGTCAGGTTAAACCTAGATTTTCTTGGAATCACCGATATATTATTTCCTCGGGTCGTACTCGTACTTAAAACTAAAACTACAAAATATTTTGTTAAAAATCTAGGTGGCTAGGCAATGACATTAGATAGGTAGACATGTTATAGTTATGGCCTTCCTTATTACATAAATGATGACAATGACAGAGGTGCCACATTATGATAATAATTGTAAAGTGAATTTGAATTCAATTTACGAAAATAACCTAATTAGGGTATTTGTGTTCCTTACGATTGATAAAAGATACTGTCATTCTTGGTCTTACGATACTCCGGCCTTTATTTTTGACTGATTAGTGTCAAAAAGCGACACATGCCATAATAAAAGTCGTAAGACACGACCGTTGTGTCGTTAGTTATGAAAATTGTGAATCGGTAGCCCATAAGACGAAGATCAGCGCTGTCAGTCTTCTGCTGCAGCACACCCTTTTTGATGGCTTAATTAATTAGTTTATATCTTAGATAATATAATAATATTTTTTGAAGTGTACCAAAATACATAATTTTCTTTCTTCTTTCTTTCTTAGTGCGTGACTAAGCAATTTTCAGCAATAAACCCTTTTTTATATCATGATTCATATTTCGAACACAAGTATCCCATCTACGTTACTTAACACAGAATAATCATTGCGCCCAGGCCCATTCGCGGACGCGTACGAAACGTTAACAATGAACACTTCTCTTTTTCTACAACCCCGTTGAATGCCGGCGAGTTGTGAAAAAAAACAAACAACAAAAGTCCGGAGGATACGGGACGAGCATTTCGCGCCTCCCTAGCTGTAAAATTAAATGGGAAAGGGGCATTGCAAACGGTCTGTACGTGCAAATTTCGAATGGTCACTGATGTTTGAGAATATGAAAATTTGCGGAACCTGTACCTGTATGTGAATAGCCGTGCCCCGGTAGGGTTTCAAAATATAAAATAGTTAGAGGGTAGGCAGAGGTACTACATTTCTGAAATACCAACGTTTCACCAGTATATTCTTTGGACCCCTAAACGTGATAGGTGGTGAGCCCATCGCTGCATCGAGTCTGTTACATATGCCTCAGAATTAATTCTGGGACCTACGGGTTTCTCACGATGTTTTCCTTCAACGTCGAGTTTGTAATAAATATACAAACTATAAGCTTTTAAAAAAACTCATTTATGACACGTAGTTCTTGATAGTTAGTATTACAATCAAGCGAACATCAACTAAGCAAATAAACCCTTCATTTGCCGCTTGACGAGGCAGGTATGTTTCAGCAAAAGTTTTTTTAAATTATTTTGAGTTAACCGTTTTTGCGATGCTCCATTTCCAAACATTGCACGAAAAAGTCATTTGGAATCGAGCTCCACAACTCGTCAGCACCTCATCTGCTTACATCTCGTCGGTGGAATCGATTTACACTCGAACATTGTCGAGGGACCATTGCCTAGGGACCCAATCGTGTTGTGACAGCGCCACGGATATTAACCACTCGATGGCTAATTGTTCCCAGTTCAATTATCGAACAACTGTCAACAGACTATTCAGGGATGTCGCATCGAAACAAGATAGCGACGAATCGATCGATCAAAGAATTTTTGTTTTCGAATTGCAATAATATTTGATCGAAATCGAAAATCAAGGTTGAGTAATCTTAAAGGGATCTCCTGACGGCGACTTTAGTCTCACAAAAAGATCTATTGAATTATGAGCAATTTATTTGGAAATCCATTGCAATAATAAAATTAAATTTCAAATTTATAAAATTCTATGGTTCACCTTAGTCCACCTGGGTGGTCGATGGGTAAAATAATTGCCCATGGTCCACCCAGGTGGACTCAATAGGTGGACCACGGGCAAGACCCGAATATTTCTTATTATAAAAATACTAGCGACCCGCCCCGGCTTCGCACGGGTGCAATGATAACACTAACACCTTCCTTTTGAATCATTCTATCCATTAAAAAAAACCGTTGCGTAGTTTTAAAGATTTAAGCATACAAAGGGACATAAGGACATAGGGATATAGGGACAGAGAAAGCGACTTTGTTTTATACTATGTAGTGATAATATTAAATATGATAATGGGTCTTGGGGGAAAAATAAACAAAAATAATTAAAATTCAACGTGTTTATTTACTTATTGTAAGTAGAATTTAACGTAAAATAACTAAACATTTTCTTCAAACTAAGTCTACTACATACACTTCAAACAAATATATAAACAGGACTTAGGTATCGGTAGGAACTAGATATTAGTTTAAAGGTAGGATAGCACACGTATCAACTAGGAAACAGAGCATCATTGCTGCCTAGCGTATGTTGCTCGAGCTTGCCCCGAGGCAAATGAAATTAAATCTTAATTGCATGTGGAATAGAGTGACATACGAGGGATTGTGTACAATTGCACAAAGTTTATTCACGGAACCCTACTTTCTCAGGTGTACCTCACATACATCAATAATACTGATTAATATGCTTTTTAGTGGGAAATTTCATACAAATAACAATTAAACGGCTCGAGTTTACGCGTTGCTGATCCATTTCAAAACGAATTGATCCTTGAATTGATTTTCTAAAACACTTCATTATTTATAAAATTAGACTCTTGTAAGTCAATAGTCAATCAAACTTAATACTTACGAGCTGATGGACGCTTAATGCATAATTGCGAGATACTTCTATTTCACAAGGATAAATTAAAAAAACAAAACGGACGCATTTGTAAAGCTACGAATACACAAAGCTGAGTGGATTGTCCACTCGGTGCTGAGTCATTGAAATTGGTTTAATTCCTTTTTAACCACCATAAACCTCTTTAACTAGCCCTATAATGTTAAATGTGGTAGCGATCATCATTATGAGAACACCAAAAAAACAAAAGTATACGAATTTCCATAATCGCCACTTCATGAAGCCGAGTCCTGGGTCTTCCCAATCAAGTAATAATTCTATAAATGCTGGATAGATGAAGCCCATGTTGGATAGACAAAATGCGCCTATCTGTAAACATACAAAGAAAAATTAATACTAGTTACAAGGATAGTCGGCGTAAGACCTTGCGACGTGACTGTCGGACCATGTAAACAAAAAACATGGCAAATTAGAAATAAATGGTAATAGCAAGAGGATGATAGCTGACAGTTACAACTGTCCGTATTATAAATACTGGCTTGGTGTGCATCGCGCCAAAATTGTAAATATATAATTTAAGTCATGTTTTGTCATGTATGCTGTTATTTTTATTTTTGTACTAGCGACCCGCCCCGGCTTCGCACGGGTGCAATGTTAATACTAAAACCTTCCTCTTGAATGACTCTATCTATTAAAACTGCATCAAAATCCGTTGCGTAGTTTTAAAGATTTAAGCAAAGAGGTTGGCAGAAAATCTTTCTCTTTCCTGAGAAACTTTTTCTTTAAACGTCTTTGGATTTAGGCATACATAGGGACATATAGATATTGGCATCACAAATGTAGTAAGTATGTTAATGCCTTTAAAATTTACATCGTGGTGTATCGAGAAAAATTATAAGCTAGAAAATAATTTCGCAACACAACATAATATTTTACTAATTTTTTTTAATATACAACTACTCCATACTATATTCTACTATTCTCTATACTTTATATTGTTGTCGGCCGATTTCGATAAATTGTTTGTTCTTAGCTTGATAGTTGACTAGTAGATAATGCCTTTAGGCATTAAGTTCGCCATGTGTACTGTTCTCATTGTACTTGAAGTGAAATAAATAAATATTTGCCATTTAATTGTAATAAATTAAACGAAGACAACTTACCACACCCATAAATTTTGATACTTCCGGGAATGCAATAGCTATCAATGTAATAAGGAGTACAAACGCAGCCCTGTACACTCTCTCCCATATCCACAGTTTTTCTTCCGGATGCCTTTTCTTCAAGTATACCCAGCAGAGATTAAATGGAACCCAAAAGTTCAGGGCAAATGTAACGTAAATCATTAGAGCCATAAACACTTTAAACACCGTCGATACTCTAGGGGAAAAACAGTAAATATTGAGACAACAGTAGAAATACTGTGTAAGTATAGGTATCTAGACCATAGAAGTATGATTTAGTATCTAATAAAAAAAACAATTGCTTGAGACCGTGGGATTTACGTGGGAGAGCCATGCTTCGGCACGCTTGGGCCGGTTCGACCGGAGTGATACCACGGCCTCACAGAAAACCAGCGTAAAGCAATGCATTGCGTTTCGTTGAGTGAGTGAGGTAACCGGAGGCCCCAATACGCCCTCCCCCTCCCCTCCTCTCCCCCTATTCCCACCTAAAAGGTCGCCAACGCAGTTGTGACTCTTGAGTTGCAGGTGTCCATGGGCGACGGACGTCACTTACCATCAGGTGACCCGTCTGCTCGTTTGCCCTTTTTTAACATAAAAAAAAAAACCACCTAAAGCGGCTTAGCGGTGAGGCGAGACCTGGGGCCTTATTGTCTATATATAATTGTTATCTTCTTTATTTGACATTTGTTAAGTGATCAGTGCTTGCTCTTCTTTCGCTGTCTGTATTGACAGATGTACGGAAGAAGCGACGTACATCAAAATGAAGACGTTTGCGATTACAATTATAACAATAAGGCCTCAGATGAGATAGAAATCCCCTCATCTCATTTGCCATCAAGAGCACCCTTTGCGATAATAGTGTTGTCGTTGCGAATATTACAAACATTTGTTGCAAGTATAGCAACATAAAAATGTTTTTTAGTCACAATTTAAATCGTGGCAACATTCTGCCCTTCAGTTGTAGCAAGTGAAATATAGTGCAAGTGCAGTTTCTTAATCTTGAGTAATTATTTCATCCGCCACTAATCCAGACCCAGAAGAAAAATAAATACAGCCCACGCTTTCACAACATTATGTTTTGCATCAATACTGTTCATAAAAAGAAATATTACAATTCTTATCTCAGACATCCTCGTCAATCTAGAAGTCCAGCCCCCATCATTAGTACAATCTAATCGAATGTTCTTTTAGATTGACATGTACGGGATTGACATAAGCACTTGCCAACGAGCGCTAACGCGAATGTCAATCCCCTACATGTCAATATAAAAGAACGTTGAACAACCAAGTGGCATTGTACAATCAATTCGATTAGATTGTACAATGCCACTTGGCTAGGGGGGTTGTTAATAAGAGCCTAGTGGTGTTACATGGTCCATTTTGGAAGGATATTAAACCATTGGTTTCAGTTTTCGTTGTAATCCGATAAGCTAGGATTAGTATAAAAGTTCTGATAGATCAATAGACTAACACCATTTTGCATAGCACATTATTAAGGCATGCATTATGATAACATTTCAGGAAAGGCATATCCCAGCTGGGAAATGTTATGGGTGCAGTACTAACACCTCCCCCTTGGTCATAAAGGTACAAATCATAGTATGAAACAACATTGTTCTATTTTTAGAAGTTGATTACTATTATATACAAACCAAATAAAGAATAGCTTCGTAAATATATAATATACTTACCCGCCCATTGGAAAGTTCAGAGTTACTGGAGCTCTACTTTTTTCGCCAAATCCATAATAACCAAAGAAACCGACTATCATCACTGTGCTAGCAACCAATATCATACCTATAATAACATATTCAAGAGCTATAATGCAACAGACGTAGAACAATTTAAACAATATTAAAATGACCAATGCAAAAAAAAAATGCTTTGTTACAAAATAGTTATAGCATTTTAAATATAAAATAATGGATAAACAAAAAAAAATGCTGTCGTTACAATTTGAATTTAGGCTATACGACCCGTAGAAATTTTACTATTACAAGCGGTTTTGGATCCGTGCGGGGTGCTGAGCCTCCTAGTAATAAATACCAATCGAATTTGTTACATTTTTAGCACGAAATCAGTGGAGCCACAAATGCTACTTTTCACAAAACAACAGTTAAAAAAACAGTTTCTATGGTTAGCTTGTATCTAAATTTCACGCGAATGGAGTGAGTTAGTCTACCTATACTAATATTATATAATATTACTAATATTATATATTATAAATAAATTAATTAAAAAATATTTTTTAAAACAAGCTTTTATTTTAATGCGCTAAAAAGAACAAAATAAACTTTTCATTTAAAACTGTCTTAAAACGTCATTACACAATTTATTATGTAATAAAAGCTTGTCGCGAGATCTGAGTAGGTACTCATATTTAAGTAAATATATAAGTAACTCTAACTGATTGAATTAAATTTTTAGAATTTTCAGACTAAGTTAATATGGGTAGTTACCTAATTAATCCCGCGACAAGCTTTTATTACATAATAAATTGTGTGATGACGTTTTAAGACAGTTTTAAAGGAAAAGTTTATTTTGTTCTTTTTAGCGCATTAAAATAAAAGCTTGTTTTAAAAAATATTTTTTACTTAATTTATTTTATACTTTTTAGTTGGATTTAGAAGGGCGTCACATGGCTAACCCTGCATTGTTATCCAAACTAAACGTGTATACAAAATTTCAGCTCAATTGGTTATCTTTAAGCTCCATCATCAGACCCTGGTTACCATCTAGTACCAAAGTACTCGTCAAGATAAATCAAACGAGCCCAAACTCGATGGGGTTATGTCGTTTAATTACTGAGTTCCTATGGCCATCTTCCAGCTCCATCATCAGATCAGCTCGGTGGTACCATAATATTGCATTGTCACCGCACTTACATAAGTATACCAAATTTCAGCTCAATCGGTTGAAGATATCTGCTTCAAAATTGAGTTGCAAGATTCCACCCGAACATACATAGTTACATACATACTTACATACATACTTACATACATACATTGCAAGTTAAATAAAAGCTTTTAAAAAATCTTTCACTAATGGAAAGCTTAAAGATTCCTGAGTAACATAGGCTATATTTTATTCCCGTATTCAGAAGGGAACGAGAACTACGTGGGTGAAACCGCTAGTATTGTATAAAGTAGATACATACCACCAGTAAGTACTACAAGCATTTTTGACGGATTTTGCATACTATTTTCGACGGCCAGTGTGACACCAACGCCTTCCATACTGAATACACAAACTCCTATGAATTCCATGAGGCCGGTGAAAGATTTATAGAATTCAAATTCAAAAGGAGACTTTTTTGCACTCTTCACACCATAGACTACTGTGGCCACGGCCACCGCAACTGCAAAGAAAATGTTTGCTATATGCAAAGGGCACTATGGTATCAGGCAAATTGAACGCAACAAAAAGTTAAACATTTCGGTGCACTATAATACATCAATCAAGTGAAATTTGCTTTAACATTTGCTACAATCTCCAGAAAATCCTGGAGATTGTAGCAAATCACATCACAGCATGCATGCATCATTTTGTCAATCTTTAATAATTATTGAACGTGGGAGAGCCATGCTTCGGCACGCTTGGGCCGGCTCGACCGGAGTGATACCACGGCCTCACAGAAAACCAGCGTAAAGCAATGCATTGCGTTTCGTTGAGGCAGTGAGGTAACAGGAGGCCCCAATCCCCCCTCCCCCTCCCCTCTCCCCTCCCTTCCCCCTACTCCCACCTCAAAGGTCGGCAACGTAGTTGTGACTCTTGAGTTGCAGGTGTCCATGGGCGACGGCCGTCACTTACCATCAGGTGACCCGTCTGCTCGTTTGCCCCCTTTTTTAACATAAATATATATATATCTTAGGTTCAATTGTACCATAACAAGCTGGTATTTTTTTTCTAACCTATTATAAATATGTTTTTTATTATATACTTATCAATGATTAAACTGATAAAATTAAATGACATAGCTACTACATAATTATGACATCAATGACACACATAAAAACACTAATGAGGTACAAAATAGGGTTAATAGGGTAACTTACGAATAAAAAAGTCTGCCACAATAGAGAACGGTGCTAAATATTTTAATGACGTAATCATGCACAATAATATACAGGGGAGTAGTAAAGCGGCAATGTAGAGTCTAATGTTTCCAGACGTACTTTCCTCTGTATTTTCTACGAGTTGTTGGATTGACCTTGCTATTATAACCTGAAAATTTAGATATATCTCAAATATATTTGGAAGCAACAAAACCGACTAAATAAATTACAAAATTTTGGTTTATTTAAAGAAGTTCC
This sequence comes from Ethmia dodecea, assembly GCA_963855545.1. Lineage (NCBI taxonomy): Eukaryota > Metazoa > Arthropoda > Insecta > Lepidoptera > Depressariidae > Ethmia > Ethmia dodecea. The sequence continues at coordinate 2,928,290 of OY979444.1, forward strand.
GTAGTGAAACTAGTGATACTATCTTCTTAGTAAGTAGTTTCACGGGATATATTAATTATTAAGGCAATTAATTATTTTTATTCTTATCCCCATTAGTCTACATAGATGGTCAGTTTGGCCGACAGCAAGTACGCCCTCTACTGCCACATAATATATATTAAAATATGAAATAATCGACTGCGCCATCTGTGTGACGAATGAAGAAATTTGAAGTAGGTTCGCTAACATGAAGTTTATGTAAAAAGTAAAATATGTATTAATGTTTTTTTTTTTCATATAATCGATTTTTAATAATCGAATATTTTTTTTACTCACCACCTATCACGTTTAGGGGTCCAAAGAATATCTGGTGAAAAGCGGGTATGTCCAGAAATGGAATACCTCTGCTTACCCCCTCGGGGATATAAGGCGTGAGATTATTATTATTATTTTTAAGAAAAACAATAGATTTTTCAAAAATCTATTATTATTAAAAAGAGAATAATCGATTTTTAAATAATAGTTTTTTTTCAATCAATGTTACATCCCTACTAAAGTGGCTCGGGCCATCTAGGCCATACACATTGCCTTCCTGCCTCACTGGATCCCCAAGACCCTTTTACATAACTTCGGTGTGTCGTCTTTCCCGCTGAGACAGACTTTGTTCGTTTATTTAACATCTTGGCTATTATGTGTAGACCATGTTGCATTCTGACTTTAATAATTTTTTTTTTTTTTTTCTGGGTGCGACCGTAATTTATTTTCCATAGCCAGTTATACCTCAATGCTAAACACACCTAACCATATACATTACAAAGTACATTTTATTTATTGTAAATACATCTCGCCGAAGGCATATAATAAATAAAATATAATAAACATCAAAAAATACCTGGTAGCAACAGCAAGACCCAAACAGATCTATTATAATTGTCGCGTCGACAAGATATCTAAAAAAACGTTTATTAAATTATAACAATATTTGAAGCGTTGGATTGTACAATTTTTTAAAAATAAATTGTAAGAAATGGGTATTTAGTCTCAAACTAGGAATTTTAATCCCGGGGAATTAAGGCGCTTCAAAAGTGCAGACACATAAAAGTCTCTATTAAAATAAGATTTTATTAATTTAAATCTTTTTTACAAGAACGTTTCATCGTCTTACCGAAGGACTCGGCTATATTTTCTCAATTTTGGAAATGGTCCTATTTGTACCGCACACTCGGCAAGATCCGGGTATGACATCATCGGAACTTGTGTACGTCCGTAAGCTTTATGGGCAGAATTTGACAACATCTGTCAAGAAATATCGTAGAAATTTTATCCGGAGTAGTGTAAATAAAGTAATCGTACTCTCAGCGGCACAAAAACCCGACCATTGTAACATTTTCATACTTCAAGGTTGATTTTCCGTCCTGCCCCCCTAGCCAAGTGGCATTGTACAATGTAATCGAACGTTCTTTTAGATTGACATGTATGGGATTGACATAAGCACTTGCCAACGAGCGCTAACGCTAATGTCAATCCCATACAAGACAATCTAAAAGAACATTCGATTAGATTGTGCAATGCCACTTGGGTAGGGGGGCTGGTATTATTTGGGTGAGATCTGACGGTGATTATTTACAAAAAAGATGAGGGGGTCTAAAATGTCTTATGCCCGTTTTCACCATTCAGCCCTTAAAGTTAGGAATCCCTAACCAATATTTAAGAATAAGAATAAGAAATCTTTAATTGCTTCAAACCCATAATCTAAGTGCTTTAGAGGCTTGTTGTTGGAAATGGGCATTAGGTACCTAACTGGCCCAACATGCCTTATAGACCACAGGCTGTGTCGAGAATTTTAATACATTTTGGTGCAATTTTTTTTACAGCCTACAACACTTGAATCTATCCATTCATTAATACTGTAGATAATCCATCGGATCTCAGTAAAATACTACCATGATTGAGAACCAAGTCTCCACAGTCACTTCGAATGTACGATGGTGTCACTATGGCCGGGTTTTTGTACCGTTGAGTGTATTCTAAGAGGGATCCCAAAACATTAATATTGTGGTCGTCAGGTGTGTCAGTCATGTCAAAAAAATCATTTATTTTCTGTAGGTTCAAAAAGACACTTAGAAATGTCAATAGTCTAGTAATGTCACTCTAAACTCGTCCCTGAAGATTGGCTAAATGTAAACATCAGCTCATCTCCACCGACGAGTTGCTGGTTCCAAATGCCAGAAGCGAATGCGAGAAGAACCAGCAAGAAACTTAAGGGCAGCTCTTTTTAAGCTCTAAGCATGCTCATCTAGTCCTGGCGGGGGAGCAGATAATAATAATAATATTGTACTTACAATCATACACCAGCTGACCATTATTCCCAGAAAAACATTCATAGTCACAGCAATCCACAGTCCTGCATGCTTGTATGCTTCATGGATGGAGACTACGCCACCGCCCAGACAACTTTTGATAAGATGAGCGATCGATTCAAATACACTGAAATAATTAAATCCAACTTAGAACTTATTATAAGCGAGAAAGTTTCTAAGGATGGATTTTTGGTTACTCTTTTGCCTGATAATAATATGTTCAAAACTCATGTTAAACAAGGACTTTGCAAAATGGTCTTTACAAACTAAATGAATATATAAATGACACTAATGCTTGGAGCAGATTTTCTTCAGCACGACAGTGAAAAATTACCAAATTTTGTAACCTAATCAAGTAAGAATTGATTAAAAGAATAATGTGTTGAGAGGTTTCTTGTACCGCTTCTTTTTCTCAACGATATACGCTGAAAGTAGACATATTAATCGCTTCTTTGAATAAAAACATTTTATTCAAAGTAGGTATACACGTTTTTCAAGAACCTTCGTATAATATCACTAGTTTGATGGTGAAGAAAAAGCCATGAGGAAACTCACAAACCCCAGAATTGATTCTGAGGCATGTGAAACCTCAGCCCGGCAATAAGATCACGACCAGTCACGTTCCGGGGTTCATGAATAGTGAAAAGTGGACTTTTCTAGGAATATAATACTTCTGCATCGGCAATGAAAGGCATAAGCATATTTTCATATTATTCTTTTTAGGGTTCCGCACCCAAAGGGTAAAAACGGGACCCTACGACTTCGCTGTCTGTCCGTCCGTTTGGGAGGGGAGGGAGCTTCCATACAACAAACGTGATTTTTTTGCCGTTTTTATAGATATATAATAGCACGGAACCCTTCGTGCGCGAGTCCGACTCGCCCTTGGCCGTTTTTTTAAAGTGCTGTCTTACGTGGTTCTCTTCTGCGGTGGTCTTGCGGCTAAGAAATCCCAATTCTTTGCAGCTTCTCCAGATAGTTTTTGTGTGTACACAACACGTCCGGACGGTGGAGTGGCAGGCGGAATCGCACTACTTCCCTGTCAAGAAATAATAAAAATAACTTTAAAATATTACATGCTCCTGGAAATAAAATTCTCCGAATTTTATGAGATACTAGCTTTTACCCGCAGCTTCGCTCACCCCACATTTATTTCACCCCTAAGGGGGTTGAATTTTGCAAATTCCTTTCTTAGTGGATGCCTACACTGTATATCTATTTGCAAAAAGTCTCTAGACCCAGTGGTTTAGGCTGTCCGTTGATACATCACCAATCAGTCAGTCAGTTTATCATTTTATATATATATATATTTAAATTTATTTATATTATATAAAGCTCGACTACCACTGACTCACTGACTGACTCACTCACTGATTGACATAATTGTTTCAAGTCATGTAGGGGAAAAGTGTGCAAAATGGCGGGGTGACCCCAGGAAAATTCCGACTTTTCAAAAAAACAAAATGGCGGCCAGGCTTGCCTATCGTATCTCTTTTGTTTTCCGGCCGATTCTGTTCAAATTTTCGGCATCTATAGAATCGCTTGTATGATTTGCGAAGACAGTTAAAAAATTTGAAAAAACAAAATGGCGGCCGCGTTATAGTGTTTCAAAGTTGGAGTGGTTTTAGACCCCAGTTGACCCTAATTGATCTCCCAGATGCTAATATGCTACGGAGATGTTTTAAGTGTCATCACGTAGGTCATGTCCTGTAGTTTACCAGAAAAATCCGAAAAACTGAAAATCCAAGATGGCCGCCCTGTAATTGGCTCCCAAAGAAAAAGATGAATTTTACCAGATTTTGAAAGTTGATTTTCGGCAAGATGGCGACACCTGAGCGAGAATCGCTTGTATGATTTGCGAAAACAGTTAAAAAATTTGAAAAAACAAAATGGCGGCCGCGTTATAGTGTTTCAAAGTTGGAGTGGTTTTAGACCCCAGTTGACCCTAATTGATCTCCCAGATGCTAATATGTTACAGGGATATTTTTAGTGTCATCACGTAGGTCATGTCCTGTAGTTTACCAGAAAAATCCGAAAAACTAAAAATCCAACATGGCCGCCCTGTGAGTGGCTCCCAAAGAAAAAGATGAATTTTACCAGATTTTGAATGTCGATTTTCGGCTAGATGGCGACACCTGAGCGAGTTGGCTTGTATGGCGAGGTTAGAGGTCTCATTACGGAGTGTTGCCATGTTTAACAATTTTCCCAAAATTTGGGGTATTTTTTTACTTTTAATGCAAAAAGTCAAAACTCGAAATTTTACCATTTTGCAAAAACGAGTAACAGTCAACGGTACATTTTATCTCTCCCTATGACCTTTTGTAGGTTTTTTGAATTTCACCTGGCAACATTGAAAGTTATGGCCGATTGAATTTTTAGGGTAGACCTCAAAAGACCCGAATTGATCTCCCAGATGCCAATATGCTATAGAGACGTGATTGGTGTCATTGTATAGGGCATGTCTTGTAGTTTACCAGAAAAATCCGAAAAACTAAAAAATTCTCTCTTTACTGAAAAAAATGGGTTTTTATAATTTTCATCGGTATTTTTAAGCAAGTTGGCAACACTTTGGAAAGTTGGGTTGTATGGAGCGATTGTGGGTCTCAGTAAGCAGTGTTTCCATGAAAAGAAATATTTTACAAAATTTAATTTTTTTTTTACTTTTACTAAAAAGTGGCTAAAACAAGATGGCTGCCCAAAATAAGACTCTATTTTTCTGTCAAAATACGACCCCACAGAGACACGCGTGGCCGCTTGCGGCCTCGCGCACCGCGCGACATCTAGTTTTATATATATAGACTAGATGTCGCGCGGTGCGCGAGGCCGCAAGCGGCCACGCGTGTCTCTGTGGGGTCGTATTTTGACAGAAAAATAAAGTCTAATTTTGGGTGCCCATCTTGTTTTAGCCGTTTTAAGTCGAAAAATAATAAAATTTTGTTAAATATTTTTTTTCATGGCAACACTGTTTACTGAGACCCACAATCGCTCCATACAAGCCAACTTTCCAAAGTGTTGCCAACAGGCTAAAAAATGCCGATTAAGATTAAGAAAATTGATTTTTTTCAGTAAAACAAAAATAACGGGGCGGCCATCTTGTTTTTTCAGATTTTCGGGATTTTCTGGTAAACTACAGGATATGACCTATGTGATGACATCAAACACATCCCTGTAGGATATCGGCATCTGGGAGATCAATTCGGGTCTTTTGAGGTCTACCCTAAAAATTCAATCGGCCATAACTTTCAGTGTTGCCAGGTGAAATTCAAAAAACCTACAAAAAGTCATAGGGAGGAATAAAATGTTTCACTGACTGTCACTTGTTTTTGCAAAATGGTAAAATTTAGACTTTTGACATTTTGCGTTAAAAGTAAAAAAATACGAAAAATTCCGGGAAAATTCTTCAACACGGCCACACTACGTAGCAAGACCTCCAACCCCGCTATACAGACCAACTCGCTCAGGTGTTGCCATCTTGCCGAAAATCGACAATCAAAATGTGGTAAAATTAATACTTTTCTTTGGGAGCAAATCACCGGTCGGCCATCTTGGTTTTTCAAATTTTCGGGATTTTCTGGTAAACTACAGGATATGCCCTGTGCGATGACACCAAACACATCCCTTTAGCATATTGGCATCTGGGAGATCAATTCGGGTCAAGTGGGGTCTAAAACCACTCCAACTTTGAAACACTACTACGCGGCCGCCATTTTGTTTTTTCAACTTTTTTAACTATTTTCGTAAATCATTTAAACATTTCTACAGATTCTAAAAATTTGAACCGGATCGGCCGGAAAACAAAAGAGATACGATAGGCAAGCCTGGCCGCCATTTTGTTTTTTTGAAAAGTCGGAATTTTTCCGGGGTCACCCCGCCATCTTGAACACTTTTTCCCTACATGACTTGACTCCAAAACGACTCCTTCTGGGAGAACAATTATGTCAATCAGTCAGTGAGTCAGTGGTAGTCGAGCTTTATATATTATAAATAAAAATATATATTTTATTATTATCTATGAAAGCGCAGGTGGTACTGCCTTGGTGCATGACATCGATTTTTATATTTAACCGTCATCTTATGATACGTTTATACCTAAGTAAGATCAACAAATCAAATTTAACACAATTTAAATTCCTACTACCCCAAATAATAAGAAAGGGACAAGAAAATGCTGATGATACTCTATGTATTGAAATCTACTTGCTACAGGTCCGTAGCAAGTGGCGGTCTATTGTTTTCTAAAGCAAATTAACCTAGTGTCAGTCACTCTACACGTGCAGCCTGTGGGTTAGTTTCAGTTGGAAGACATTCAGCGACTTACGGGTTCAATATAATAACGCATTTGGGGCACTGCTGGGGCTGTCGTGGCGGTGTAGCGTGTCGGGCATGTTTGCGGAGGCACAGACCGAATGGCTTCAATTCCATTATGAGGAAACCGTGTGCCTTCGCACTTGGCCGCCTTCAAGGCAGCACCAACAGTGTCTTGCGTGTGTTTGCGGATTGGTGGGACTCGCTACTGCTAAGATGGATGCAGCTCCACACCGATTTTAATTATTAATATATATATTTTTTAAATACTAACACTAGTACGTAATTTATTGTTACTATGGCCAAATTATTAAAATAAATAATAAACAAATAATAATCTCACGCCTTTCATCCCCGAGGGGGTAGGCAGAGGTATTCCATTACTGGATATACCCACATTTCACGAGATCCATTGGACCCCTAAACGTGATAGGTGGTGAGCCCATCGCCGGACAGGATCTATTTACACATGTCTCAGAATTAATTCTGAGACCTGCGGGTTTCCTCACAATGTTTTTCCTTTACCGTCGAGCTAGTTATAAATATGTACGTAAGTTTTTGAAAAACTCATTGGTACATGCCAGGATTCGAACCCGAGCCTCACTGATTTTCGGCCGGCTCTTTAACCGTAAAGGCTATCACTGTTCTTATGTCCAAATTATTATTATTATTGTCTCTTCCTACCCCAATGAGAAATAGGGTGGGATGTATGTGTACTCCTATGGTACCTACTTTACAGTTTAGTCCCTAAATTTTTATTCATTACTGTAGTGTGTGTGACGAAGCTTTTCGTTTAGACGGACGTAAAATATAATGGTAAAATGTGAGTTTTTCTAGGAATGGAATACATCTGCCGTCCCCTTGGTGATAAGGCGTGAACGTATTTGTTTTTTATACCTTTTGCGAATCTGATGCTGCAGGAGAGCCAGCAGGTGCACTCTGAAAAAAAAACTTGTGTATTATATAAATGTACAAGTCTGTACCAAGTATCTACGAGGAACGCATTTCTCAAGATAGTGACACATTTCTGAGAGTGCGAAAGAACCAAATTCCTTAACAAATTGCACAGTGCGATAAAGATATTAATATATTCCTTCATCAGTCGGCGCCTTATTCAATTCATTGCCATAGAGACATTTTGAAAACGCAATTTTTTTAGCACAACAGTTAGCCCCTTTTCACACGTACCGGTTTCCGCCGGTCCGGAAATGTATGGCCGATTGCCCGGTTGCCCGCCGGTACGTATGAAAGCGTACGTACATCGCCATATAGTTCGCCGCCCGCCGGCCCGGCGGAAACCGGTTCGTGTGAAAAGGGGCTTACAATTATAAAACCGATTGTAAAGAATAGTATAGGTATATGCATAATAACTTTATTTATATACTAAAGCATTCGCTTACCATGTTGTTTAGAAGAAATAACCAACAACTAGATGTTTTTTAATTTGCCGTTTGTCCGAAAAATATAGCACTACACATGAGAAAATATTTTATCGATGAGGAAACTTGTCATAAGAAAAAGAAAAAGAAAAAAGTTACATAAGATTTTACTGAGGACTTCGAATTTCGATATCTGCCAGTATCATTTTGTAGAAGAAAATCTTCTTTTTAATTAAAACTAAATTGTGGTACGAACCCGCATCAAGTAAGTTAATTTTATAAATGCTTGCTGGAAGCCCGCGATTTCATTCAATTATTATTATATATTGCATGTAATATTATTTTGATTATAATATTTTAAAAAGCAATTCTGGTTGTTAGAATATTAGTAAAAAGGTCTGAATACAGGATTTGGTTAAGGGACCATCACAAAAGCGGGTTTTAATCATTTACAAATTGAATTTACCTCTGAGAGCCGCCGATTGGAGCGATATCGAAATAATTTGCATAGTTATTATAAACATGGGTCAACCCTCAGCCAGTTTGATGATGGACGCCTCTCAAATGCAAATATATCAACCCAATCAAGGTTAATCTATACACATACAATATCCTATTTACACCCGTTCACCGATTTACACAACTGAACCAGGAGGAGGGCGAAGCTTTTTGTTTTAACTATAAAAAATAAATATGCCTTATCTCCGAGGAGGTTGCCCGTCCCCCGTCCCCCCCATCGTGAGGAAACCCGCAGGTCCCAGAATGAATTCTGAGACATGTGTAAACAGACCTGGCCCGGCGATGGGCTCACCACTTATCACGTTTAGGGGTCCAAAGAATATCTGGTGATAAGTGGGTATATCCAGAAATGGAATACCGCTGCCTACCCCCTCGGGGATATAAGGCGTGAGATTATTTATATATTTTTTTTTATTCTATATTTTATTTATATGAATAAAAAAATAAGTTGGAGTGTTTCCTGCCCCGTTCTTCTCGACCATAGGTACCTATGCATGTACATGTACATGTACATAGTACATGCCAAAACAGTGAAGTTTTAATTACTTGCAATTAGTGGACTTATCAGCCCCTACTTTGAATCAAAGCATTTTGATTTATTGTAGTCTGATGAAAAGTTGCCTAATAAATATGAGCCTTGGACTGTTGGAACCCTTTACGAAACCACATACATTTACAGGCGCGCCGCAGACCGATCGATGAGGATTAAGCCGAAAGGTCTGGACTGAATAAACAATGTGATGACCAACTCACAGTGTAGACCCAACAGTGGTTTGACGCCTTTGGTTATCATAGTAACATCGCAGGTAACATTATTGATGTCGTTGCTTATATATATCTTAGTTTTTATCTTTGAAAGTTAACCTAGCACCACAGAAAATAAAATACCTAATTGAATAGGTGAACAACGATATTATATGCATGCGCTGTCAGATACATTATTCTGTTACATATTACACTAAACAAGGGACAATCTTAGGTATCTCATTTTATGAGAAACATTGCGTGAACGATCCATGATTATAGTTTAATTTTCAGTTTAAAAGACATTCGGTGCTGGAGCTACGACCCGTAATACGCGTGGTATTACAGGTCCTAACTTCACAACTCTACGGTCGCTTAGACTAATAATGCAGCATTCCATAAAGTCTAAAAATAAAGTAGAAACATTCGCAGAAGGACTGGCACGAATAAGAATACTGTGACCAAGGACTCTCTCACGTACGCGCCGTGTTAATGTAAAAACGGTCTTAGGCATTATTTATTTAGATGGTGCGATTCCAGTTTTTCGGACTCGTTATTTCCGGGATAAACCTGATGTAACACTGATGTAGCTTGTAGCCTTGCCATTCCGATGTGTTGGATCAAAGAGATTAAAATATTATAGGACATAGAGGGGAATTGGGAATATTTTCATACAAAACTTTGAAGCATGATTAAAGCTTAAGCGTCATGTCAGTTAGTATGAACGTGAGCTGTCATTCGGTCGAAATTGTACTAGACTTATTCCACTTGGAATAACTTTTCGGCTTCAAATTTTCCTCGCTTTGTCCGCTCTATGCCCTATTATATTTTAATCTCTTTGGTAACGATCACAGTGGCATAGCGATGTTGGGCACTGAATTGGTTGCTGCTTATTGTCTGGTACTTAAGTTAACCCTTAGTCAGTGCAGGACCTGTTGCTTCTTCGGTGTTGGCGTACATGGACCCACCGGAAGCCGGTGGGCTCACTGTCAAGAGATTAAGTCAGATACGTTTAAGTGTTAATGGAGCAGTGATAGCCCGGACGGTTAAAGAGCCGGCCGAAAATCAGTAAGGCTCGGTTTCGAATCCTGGCATGTACCAATGAGTTTTTCAAAAAACTTACGTACATATTTATCACTAGCTCGACGGCGAAGGAAAACATCGTGAGAAAACCCGCAGGTCTCGGAATTAATTCTGAGACATGTGTAAACAGACCCGGTCCGGAGATGGGCTCACCACCTATCACGTTTAGGGGTCCAATATATCTCGTGAAATGTGGGTATATCCAGTAATGGAATACCTCTGCCTACCCCCTCGGGGATAAAAAAGGCGTGAGATTATATTATATATTTTATTTAAGTGTTTAAAAGATGTGGCAGCCAAATGGATACTAGCCTAACACCATTTCTCAATTCGTGGTAGGCTTGCGTGGGAACTTTGGCTTATATACTCGTATGTCTTCATGTGAGGAAAGACCACCTCAGCTGCGGGATGTTCAGGGTTGAATGATAATTTTTATTTTCTACGTGTTGATGACAAAGAGATTAAAATATAATAGGGCATAGAGGGGCAACAAAGCGAGGAAAATTTGAAGCCAACAGTTATTCCAAGTGGAATAAGTCTAGTATAATTTCGACCGAATGACAGCTCGCGTTCATACTAACTGACATGACGCTTGAGCTTCAAACATGCTTCAAAGTTTTGTATGAAAATATTCTTAATGCCCTCTCTATGTCCTTTTATATTTTAATCTCTTTGGTTGATGACAACAATTCTTGTAAGTAAATAAAAAGATTTTGATGATTTACTTAAAAAATGGGTAAATTCGAGTAAGTGGAATTTATACTACTGGCTATTTTGAAGTTTGTCGTATCGCGTCTCCTTAGTGTGTTTTAAATGTATGAAATATATAATATGTTCTTCCTCAAGTTTAAAATATCGTCGCAATAAATTTCATTAAAATCAGTATACTCGTTTAGCCGTGAAAATGTAACAATCAAACAAACGCATTGTCACATTAATGTCGCAATAATATTAGTTACTGTTATGATACTTTTTTTTAAAGTTACAGGTTGAGTTGCTGGTGTCCATGGGCGAAGGACGTCACTTACCACCAGGTGACCCGTCTGCTCGTTTGCCCCCTTTTTCATCATTAAAAAAAAAAAAGTTACACCTCCCTACGTTGCAATATATTTTAAAATTTTCATTCCCGTCTTTAAAATATGAAAAATGGTTTTCCGCGTAAAGTGCAAGCTAAGTTAGTGTCTAAAACTTAATAATAAGCAGCTGAACACACTTTTAAACAATAAAGTGTTGAAGTGCTATTCCTTGTACCAAGAGATGATATCAAAGTAATATATATATGACAGGTTATTTACCTCAACTTCCAAGTCAATGAACTTTCCTACGCTTCACGATTGCTATAACATTGTATTTATTTTCTTATGCTTTGTTCCGTTCCTGGAAAGACTTACTTTTTACCATTTAATTTTTAAGACTTCTAAACGTGACAGATGACCCCATCGCTGGGCCGAGGATGCTATTACACATACCTACCTCGGAAACAATTCTGGGCAAGTTAGTTTCTATAGGTCTACCGCTATAAATCTTCGTCATCTTCGTGGGCATTTTCAGCCAGTCGCATCAGAAAGAAAGTAATGTACATAAAACTTTTCAGTACATTTTCATGCAATCAGGCGGAATAGTGTTAATTAACACATATGTGAGCTTATGTCCACCGCATCTTTAGAATAACGTCATAACGGTCTTCAACTAATCAGTCATTTATTATATTATGACCATTTTTGCGGAAAGAACTGTGTTGAGAGCGGTGGCCCCAATGAAGTAATGTATTAAAACTTTTCTAACTGTCGTACTTATTAGATTATGCTGTCTACGTGTATGTGTAGAGAGTTGCTGTGTTGAGATCGGTGGCCCCAATGGAGTAATGTATTAAAACTTTTCTAACAAACTTACTTGTTAGATCACGCTGTCTATCATTTTTAAGACTGATTAGTTTTTCGGACGGCCCGTATAACGTCATCACGGTGATCAACTCATCACTGGTTAGCCGTATATTATGGCCATTTTTGCGGGAAGGTAACTGTGGCGAGAGCGGTCGCCCCTACGGGGTAACGTATTGGCGGGCTTACCTCGATCCCTGACTGATTTATGGTATGCGTAAATCTCCAATTTACGCGACAGCGCAGTGCACGTGTACTTGTGTGGTGATGACGTCATCGGTAATAAGAATATTGTTCGTTAAGCACTATATAACAGCTTCAGATTTATTGACAGAGTTTAAACAGGAATATTGGGAATGTAATATCATTATCATCAACCCGTAACAGCCGAAAGCTGACCTAATGGCCTTTTGTCATCAGTAAATATTGAGCCCAGATTTGTTACAATTTTTTCAAGCCACCTAAGTATCTGAGATGGCTTAACGACTTACAAAGAAAGTTACTTCCGAAACACGGGGTAAAGCGGGGCATGTAATAGAGCCCAGAGAAAATGGGGAAACCATTATAAATCTAATTTACAGCTGTAGGTTAAATATTTGCCTTTCTTTTTTTATTATATATCTTATCTGCTAGTTGTATTTCATCCAAAGAGATTTAAATATACGAAGACTATAGGGCATACAGCGGCCATTATATTCTCATACAAAAACTTTGATCTCAAGGGTCTCTTCAGTTAGTATTACTAACGCTTGCTTGCTTTTTGATCACGATTTTGTTTGCTTTGGCCGCTCTGTGCTCTAGTAGATTTATATTATTTTCTTTGTTCGCATCTAATGAGATATGAATAAAGACATTCAAGATCATTTATAATTTAATCGTTCGTTCATTTACAGTGTTCCCTATACGAAGAGTGCCAACGGGACACTATTACTAAGCCTTCACTGTCTGTCCGTCTGTCTGCCTGTCTGTCATTGGACTGAATCTGATGAACTCACAGAATTTAGCCGTAAGCCACGTTTCTAGGTCTGTATTCATCCCATATAAATATATGTCTATGGTTCATCCACATCATTGCAAAATTCTTACAGAAAGTTACTGTAGCTGCTATAACAACAAATAATATGAAATAAAGGAGATATGGAAAGGTTTTTTTGTACGATATTTACGTTTTTTATAACTATTATTTATAACTCTTTACACTATCTTAGTAAATTTTCAACTGACATAGAAAAAGGAGGAAGCTACTTCATAATGAGGGGTCCAATTATTCCGTGCGTGTACCGTGTGCATCGCCACGCGGTGCGTGACGCGTGATAATATTTTAAATTTCGAAAAACACCGTCTCCGAAAACCGCCAACCAGTAAATACTTATCAGCTACGAGATGATTTCTTAAAGAAGTGTCAGCTGCAATTAATTCATGGCGATATAAGTGTTAGGTACTTTTTAAATAAAGTAAGATAATTATTTTTGATAATGTAAAAATATATTTTACGAACTATAACAAAGGGGTGGATATTTTTCTTAGTGTGACTATCCGGAACTGAATTCCTCGTGGTCAAATCAGTTTGACCATTAAGTTTGACCACGAGGAAGGAACGCACCTTTCGAAATACTAATTAGATCAAACTCAGTTTTTCGATGACGACTAGTTGATTATTTCATTAGTCTACGTGTTATTTAATGGAGGTAAGGTGGTTACTACAACGATTTATTTTATCAAATGGAGTTGACCCGCTTTTTCATTACATCAAGATATTTGAGAGTATTCATCAAAGTGCTCGTGCTTTAACACTATTTCAAACAGTTTTGTTTTGTAGCGAAGACGATTTGTACTTTAGTTAATGTTGGTATCCATATTGTGTTGTTTTTGGTGTACAATAAAGAGTTATTGTATTGTATTGTATTTGTTGATAAGTTATAGTGTTACCGAACCAAAGGTTGCCCTTTCGCCACTTTCTTCAGTTAAAAAAACTTTTTTTTTTGTTTAGATTGTTTCAATACGACATTTTCATACGATTTTCATGTTTTGTCATTTTGAGTAATATCGATTTTACTTTGTTTATTTTTTTCAACAACATAATTAGTGGTGGGTAGGTTAGCTCCATAAAATTACTAGTGAAAAGTGAGTACTTACTTAAATAAATAGTTTGCCTCTATCAACCTTTCCATAACTTAGAGTTATAACAGGCAAACAAAACCAAAATGTTCTATCAATAATAACCTAATCTTGTATTTAATCGTTTGATGAACTATACGACTGTGTGTCACATTAACCCTGCAGTCGCGTGACGAACATTTATTTGTAATGAGTGTTAGAACCTTTTTGGAAGATATCAGACACTTCAAAGTTGAAGGATTTGCTTGAAATCGCTTAATACTATTTTTTTTTGATAATGTACTTGCAGCAAAGTAGATTATTATGGATAAAGTATGGTATACACTTCGGTGACCAAAAAGTCACTGCAAAGAGGAAGCGACAGACAAATGAAAGACGCCTCCGTTTTTAAATCTGGATATGCACATGTGTGTGATTTCAATGAATACAGTAATAATAATAAATTGTGGGACACATGTACACATGCACCGTTATTCAGTCCCAAATTAGGCAGAGCCTGTACTATGGGTACTAAACAACTGATAAACATACTTAAATAAATATTAAACAACCAGACACGAAGCCAACATACATGTTCATGCACACAAATATTGGCCCCGAGCTGGGATCGAACCCGCGACCTCCGACTCAGAAGGCAGGGTCACTACCAACTGAGCCAACAGGCTCGTCAACAGTAAACTAATATAAACTGCAATCAAATGTTTTATTTGCACAGTATCTTCACTGCCCATTTGATCAAAAATAGATCGGGCTTACAGGACCAAATTAGGGTACAACTTTGAAGTGTACTAGGGAAAATTCGCTATTCATTTGCACATAACAAAATTTATTTTTGTTTCTTTTTGTGCAGCACAATTTTCAACCTATGACGCAAAATGAATATTTTCACAGTATGTCGTCTTACGATGTACGGGGAAGGATGTGTCAAGCAGCATGATTGTCGGGAAGATATACGACACGTCCAATTTATGTATGAAACAAACCCACCAGCATCGTTGCTACGCTCGCCTATATAACTCGACATTTACATAAATATTATGAGTGGGACCGTACTCGGCATGGTCTCAATAACAGACGGATGACGGGGTCACGCCAAATGAAAAAAAAAGCCAGGTTTTTGCGATCGGAAACACAAAAGTAGGTCGACAGACGCCCGAGACTAAACGACAGTTGACGCACGATAGAAATATTAAAATTCAACTCGCATTTTGCGAGAATAGTTAGATTTTTTATTTGATACAAAAAATACAGAAATTAATTTGCTACCGTTTTAATGATGCTGATGACAGTCACTAAAAGTACAACTAGGCAATCGATAAATGTTCATTACATTAGCATCATAATCACTGACACGCATTGGCAAACTTGTATTCTACATTATTATTTATTTATTATTTCAAATCGCAACCCGTGAAATACATATTGAGAAGTTCTAGTGGTCTTCTGTGGGCGTTATTCTTTACAAAATGGCGCTTCCCGACAACATGCATGAGTTACTATAAGAAATACCCAAATCGGTATAGATTTGATCATAATATTTGAAGAGATGCCTCGTTTTTTCCTAGATCCCATCATCAAATCTTGACGCTATGACAATAGGACCACCTGGAAATGTACCATAGCGCTCATCAGCTACACTGGTCAACACAATTTAAAAATAAAGAAATAATCTCACGCCTTTTATGCCTGAGGGTGTAGGGTATTCGATTTCAGGAAATATCCACATTTCACCAGTATAATCTTTGCGCCCATTAACGTGTTAGGTGGTGAACCTATATTGCTAGACCGGCAGGCGTATTCACGGAGGCTTGTCACCGTTTCCGTTCGATTCAGATCGAGTGAAAAATTTTCCGAAGTCGAATCTATCGACTTCGGAAACTGTATTCTAGGCTTTTCCGACAGCCACGGTTTTTTTTTCTGAATCCTTGTGTCAAATAATATTATTCGTTTTCGATTCCAACATCTGTGAATAGTCCATCTTCGTCAGATTTTCCGATTCCGTGTCGAATATCGAAGCTCCGTGAATACGCCTGCTGGTCTGTTACACATGCCTCAGAATTAATTCTGGGACCTACAGGTTTGATCACAATGTTTTCCTTCACGTCGAGCTAGTGATAAATATGGACGTAAGTGAAAAACACAATTTGTATGGTACAATGTTTAATTTATTTCTAAATAAATTATAGTTGCGTACTTTAAAACCTCTATAAACTGCTATATTTTCATAGACTCCCTATAAGGTATAGAGATGACTACTGAAAAACATTATCGCAGTTTCAAGTTACAATATGACGCTTTTAGAAGAGACAGATCTTTGAAAACAGAGTTCTGTTTGTTTTGCAGGTTAAAGAAAATAGTGGCCAGTATTCACGAGATTAATATAAACACACCTTCCCGGCATCGTGTGTGGCTTGATGCTGGAAAACAGATAAAAAATACGATGGTTTTTATAGCCAGTTGTTTTACCATACTGCAGGTAATATAATTTACGATAAAACAATAGTAAATTAATTTATCAATCCATTAAAAATAAGTTTTATTTTTACGATTAATTTGATCTTTGTAACGACATACGAGTACCTATCGAAAATTTCTCGTTTTCTAAAAACTCTTAAAAGCTGTCATTCAAGTTCTAAGTCAATGGATAACGACGGCCTTTAATATGATGAACCATTCTTCCCTATAATAATATGTGGCCCTAGTAAGTATAATTGAAAAACCACATATTGGAATTTGCAGCTCTGAAACAACATCGTAACATCGATTAAACGTATAAAGTCATTAAAGAGGAAGTAAAATGCTCAATAAATTTATTTTCGCGTTCAGTACCGTACGCTCGCGTCTGAGTTTCTACACAATTAAATTTAATTAATTCGAATAGTTTGCGAGTCGCACGCGCTAATGGGTTGAATACGTCTGCTATCTCGGATGGTTATAAACGCTACTGGTGCCTGTACAGCTCCTACCGACTTACATTTATTAGCTATAAATTGAACTAGAAGCTAGAGTTTACAATAGCCAGACTGGATAAAAAAGACGTGTGGCACTCGGGGACTGCCGCGGTAAAGCTATTGCATAGCATTTTGTATCAACAAGACTGCCGAAAAGAAACGACGTTAGACAATGCACGGCCTTCAAGCCACACCTCCGTGCCCGTCGGAGTGGGGAGCGTGAGGTTTTTTTTCGTTACGGAATTTCTGGATTCGGTCCCCGCGCTCAAGGCCCTCGATAGAAGCTATGCAATAGCTTAAAAAATATATATAATAATAATCTCACGCCTTTTATCCCCGAGAGGGTAGGCATCCACTAAGAATCCTTTCTTAGTGGATGTCTAAGCTATCTATGTACGAAATTTCAAGTCTCTAGACTCATCGCCTTAAGCTGTGCGTTTATATATCACCAATCAGTCAATTTATCACTTTATATATAAATTAAAAAAAATATATAAAAAAAAATCTCACACCTTTTATCCCCGAGGGGGTAGGCAGAGGTATTTTAATACTGGACATACCCATTTCACGAGATATATTGGACCCCTAAACGTGATAGGTGGTGAGCCCATCGCCGGACCGGGTCTATTTACACATGTCTCAGAATTAATTCTAAGATCTACGAGTTTCCTCACGATGTTTTCCTTCACCGTCGAGTTAGTGATAAATAGGTACAGACTGGATGATATATTTGTAATCCGACTTTTTAAGATAAGACTGTAAACGAGCAATATTAAAGTGTACCTACATGCATATTTTTACTCGAAGTGATTACCTATAAATTTCAAATATCTAAAAAAAACGTGCATGTGTTACGAATAAGTGCACTGAATAAAATTCAGCCTCTCAAGCCAATAAATGTACCAATAAATAAACAATAAATGAACAAAAGCCTGGCATGTACCAATGAATTTTTCAAAAACTTACGTACATATTTATCACTAGCTCGACGGTGAAGGAAAACATCGTGAGGAAACCCGCAGGTCTCAGAATTAATTCTGAGACATGTGTAAATAGACCCGGTCCGGCGATGGGCTCACCACCTATTACTTTTAGGGGTCCAATGTATCTCGTGAAATGTGGGTATATCCAGTAATGGAATACCTCTGCCTACCCCCTCGGGGATGAAAGGCGTGAGATTTTTTTTTAAGCCAATAAAATAAAACACAATTGATTTTTAATTGTTACGGTGCTGATTGGAACCGCGCGGTGCTCGACGAATAAATAGTTTTTATACTTATCGAATTGAGATTCTCAATAATAATTGTTATGATTAAGTAATATTTATATCACTGCAGTGTACAGTAGTTCCAATCGGTGACGACGACGACGTGATGACCGTTTTACGTTAGCTGTCATATCGGTATTTAATTTATTATTATGTTCATTATTATTATTCTCAATATAATATTATTAATATCTTAATATTCAAAAATAATAATTATTTCGTTCTTCGAGATTTTATAGTAGACTAGCGACCCGCCCCGGCTTCGCACGGGTGCAATGCTAACTAAAACCTTCATCTTGAATCACTACTTAAAAAAACCGCATCAAAATCCGTTGCGTAGTTTTAAAGATTTAAGCATACATAGGGACATATAGGGATATAGGGGCAGAGAAAGCGACTTTGTTTTATACTATGTAGTGGTAGTGATAGTGAAGTGATAGTGATACAGCAAACTCAAGAAAGAAAGAAAGAAAAAAGTCAAGAAAGTCGATTTTAATTAAGAAAATGATAAGATTAGGTACCTACATAATTAGATAAAGTCCATGAAAAATCAAAGGTTGAAACGGTCTCGCATCTTAGTAAGCGCTATCTAATAAATATTATTAAACTACTAAATAGTGACCCACTTTCACTTCTTTACCTTCCTCGCTTATCGTTTTTTCTATTAGTGAAAACCGCATCAAAATCTGTTGCGTGGTTTCAAAGATCTAAGCGTAGGTACAAACGGCGGGAAGCGACTTTGTTTTATACAATGTAGAGAAGGTACGTAGTCAAAATTATAAAATAATGAGAAATTTTCTAACTGAAAGGTCACAGTTTCGTTTCAGTTGTATAATGAATGGCGGCCTAGAAGAGGGTTTATAATCGGATCGGGGGTGGCTCAATCCACCACGGTCTGATGGTCACCTCTACTAAGCTTTTTACTTTGGAGCTGTTGTGATAAGGTTCATATTTGCTTGGGATTCTGGAACGTGCGACGGACCATCCCTAGTGCAATCCGGGCTTAAATCGGACAAAGCTTCGGTGTTAAGACGGTTTAAAAATAAGGGTGAGCTTGATTTCTCGGTAAGGTTGGTTGCATTGGATTGGAGACTAAAGCCGTATACAGAAAGAAAGCCGAAAACTTATCGGCGCCAATAAGCGCCGATCGGCGCCCATCGGCGCCGGTCTACGCAGGTAACCGGCGCAGGCATTTATATGAACAAGCGCCGACCGGCGCCTATCGGCGCCGACCGGCGCTTGTCGGCGCCGATAAGCGCCGATCGGCGCCGACACGCGCCGGTCAGCGCTGGTGCCGCCCGCCAATCATCGTACGACATTTTGCTCGCTCTGCTTCAATCTGCTTGCTTTCTGTAGAATGGACCGGCGCCGATCGGCGCCTATCGGCGCCGACAAGCTTTCAGCTTTCTTTCTGTATACGGCTTAAGAAATAGAAAACAGAATTTAAAAAATGTGGTACAATCTTCAACTTTTATTTAAATACTAGCGGTTCTGAGCGGTTTCAACCGCGTAGTTCCCGTTCCCGTGGGAATACGGGAATAAAAAATAGCTTATGTTACTCAGGGATCTTATAGGTTTCTATTGGTGAAAGTGTTTTTAAAATCTGTTTAGCAGTTTTTGATTTTATTCGTAAAAAAAATACAAATGAAAATAAAAAAATACAAATCTTTTTTCTTTATGATATTAGATTAGAAATATTGTTTTATTAATACATTTTTAAATTTATGTAATTTGATAAACGGCATTTGTGATTTTAAGTTTCATATTTAAATTTGTTAAGACCGAAAAATACTTTATATACCGATTTAACAAAGTAGGAAAAATTTGGCATCTATTATTCAACCTCTCAGACCATAAATCACAGACACAATAGATTTTTAATTGTGTGTCGGTTCCAATTGGAACCGGCGCGGTGCTTTACAAATTAAGAAGAAAACAACACTATTCGAAATGTTTGTCCACGGAATCTTGGTACAGTTGTCAGCGACAAAAGTGCACAATTGTCTCAGCTCTACGTGTGCAATCTGAAATCGGCTTTCATTTCTATAACATGCCAATTCTGTCGGCCAAACGAACTGTGAAGCCATGCCGTTCACGTAGCGCACGTTTGACGCAGAATGTGGCGCCGTTCATGCAGTGTTGCCATTATTTACTACCAATAACTACCTCGTCGCGTTACTTTTTTTTCTTATTTAGATAGCTAGGAAAACATTAAGAAACAATTAAATATATAGCCTCCACAGCCTAGCTCCGTTAGCCAGATTGAGCGAGATCGTTGACATTGAACCTGAATATACTCCGACTCTACGATTTCGTATCTACTAAAAGTTGCGTTAAGAGAAACGATACTCTTTTTAGAGACTCAGATAGAATCATGTGACAGTTTGTTTTAATGACTTTATCTCCATGGTTTTCTTATGCTACAAACAAGTAGGCGTGGCGTGGCCGCGTGGTGGTAAATGTTTGTGGATTTGTCTTCAAAAATATTGGGTGTATGTATAATTTAGTGACGTTGCAGTTGTAACAGTAGGTATATCTCCATGGTAAAATAAACTTTTAAGTTTATAAAATGTATTTGTTTTTTTTTTCATGGATTTACATCATCGTCATAGTTTTTAATAATCTGCTGCTTCCCTTTTTAATTGTAATATCTTATGTCAGCTATTTATTTGTGCTAATATGTTTATCAGTTATCTATACTTCTATACTAATATTATAAAGAGGAAAGATTTGTACTTTTGTATGTTTGTTACGAATAAAATCAAAAACTACTGGACTGATTTTAAAAATTCTTTTACAAATTGAAAGCTAGAAGATCTCTGGGTAATGTAGGCTTTATTTTATTCCCGTATTCCCTCGGGAACGGGATATACGCGGGTGAAACCGTGCAGAAACCCTAGTTTAGTACAAATTACAAAGACTTTATAACCGGGATTGAACTATGTCCCCCAACAAACCCCTAATTTATTATTTCGTTATTAAATTTTGTACATACAAAAATCGTTGGTAAATTTAATTAAGTATCTGAAATCCCATAATCGGTCATGGAACTTTAATCCTATCGCCAGCCACGAAAGGCCGCGTGTCGTCTCGTCGACTTATCGCTTTCGAATCGAACCCGCGGGTGCTGTCACACCCGTCACTGACCCCTCGCCACTGGCGCTCATTCGACGCGATGTGACGACGCAATTATTTTTGTTTCGAATTTATTTTAACTGGTGGTTTCTAATAAACAATATGTAAGAGAATAAACGCAATTCCTGGAATTAGTTCGTTCAGTGTCGACTACTTAATCGAGATTAGCTATTCTTAACATGATTTTTTTTCCTTTTTTAGATTTCCGAAAAACGAATTCATATAATTGAATTTATGTCTACCTATGGAAACCTTATATTATTGCTCTTTATTTAAGAAATTTGATTAGACAAAACCAAAGTACGAATGCATATATTTTTTAATATTGTTTTAATTGGGGTGTATGACGAATTGCGCTTATTCTGTGACGCGTTGTATAAAAATCTCGTGTCACGGTGTCTGTGGTTAAACTCCTCCAAAACGGCTTGACCGATTTGAACGTTTTTTTTAAATTATTAGGTAGTATTTTTTATATTATGTGGCAGAACCACGTTTGCCGGGTCAGCTAGTATGATTATAAATATACTGTGAAAAAAAAAAGTGTTTGTTTCTTTGTTTGGAACGCGGACGAGAGTGCAGCAACTTTTAGTATAAATAGTCAGTGCAATCAAAAAATTAACTAAGTCATACCAATTTATAGTTCCCATGCCAGTTTTTCAACCCTTAAAAATAAATCTCCTTTGTTTTTACTTCAGATTGTGTCTGTATTTCTTTCAAGTGAATAAACTTTTTAATGAACCTGCAACTTCGTATGCAAGTTTACAGCTAGTTCTCTTTGTAATTTAAAATTTCCAACTACACGTGCGACTCGAATGAACTTTTTCTGTTTACAAAGTGTTTCCATTTTCCATTGCAAATTCTTATTTTTATAAACTTTTTCCTGTTTCAAAATATAAAAAAATATTCGAATCTTTAATAATTTGCAGTCGTCCATGCGTAATGAAATAATATTTCTACATTCCGAATTCAAATTCATTCAACCGAAGATCAATAACCTCCGGCCCTCAGTCAGACTTGAAAATTTAAATTAAAAAATCGGTTCGGATTTTACACGCGGATCAGAGGAAGGCCGGTCCATAAATAACGGTTAGTGAAGTCATCAAAAGGGTAGAAGTTTTCGCTCAGGGCGAGCGGTGTCATGTGAACCTCCCATCAATCTTGGGTCGGTGGCGGAGGGCACGCATAGCGCGAACCAGGGTACGGTGTCGTTCAGCGAACACGAGTGGTGAAGCGGCTATTCTTATATCTCACTCAACATCAAATTATAATGTTTTGTAAATAGAAGAAGTAATCTCATTTTTTACCTGTTCAGTGGTTCAGGAAGAACACTTTTCTGGAATGTTAATGTTTGCGGTGTCCTGTCTATAATTTTAAGGTACATAAAGTGCGTGTATTTTATTATTAATAATTACGTTTTGGAAACATATTTAAAGACAATTAATCAAATCTAAAATTGAATAGGTATGAGTAAAGTTATAGATTTTACAAAAAAAAATTACAAACTTTTGTCGAAACTTTAACCAACACTTGTTCCAATCAAACTACGCGCACTTGTACCTTTATTTTATAAGTTCTCTCGAAATCGACTACGCTGAGCTCAGGTTGTATCAGAATTTACGTACGTTTCCTCCACAGCTGAACTCGTAGCGGATTCCCACTATATCCGCACTACTTCTAAGGGCTCGGGTCGGCTTTGTCTCCCGTCTAGACGTGTAATCCATTATTACAGACGCCTCAGCCAGGAAGGGCCCGATTCTTCTATAAACGAGACTTAGCATATTTACGCCACTGATAAATGTGTATCCTTTTTCTTCGCTATCGTCTTTGGACGGGAATGGAACTGTTGAATTTTTCTTCAGACGAGATAAGAGAAGAGATTGTTATCATCGAGGTTTGTTTGTTGATAGCGTTTTTTAGTGGGTTATTTTAATTTGAAAAGTTATGCTTAAGCTATCTTAATTGTGGGACACGCCTGTACTATGGGTCCTAAACAAGTGATAGTCATACTTAAATAAATACGAAACACCCAGACACAAAGCCAACACGAAACCGCGACAGCTCCGACTCAGAAGGCCAGGTCACTACCAACTGAGCCAACAGGCCCGTCAGAAGTAAGTAAGCAAACAAAATGCTTTAATAATATACGCAAAGAGGTTGGAAGTAAATCATTATCTTTCCTAGAGAAACTTTAACTTTAAACGTCTTTGAATATACGACATCCTTAGTTTCTCATCGATAAAGTTTGTCTCTGAAATATTACCACCCTATGATATAATAATACACGTAAATTAAACGGGTGATTATATTTTTATCTTGTAGGTAATTATTTATACTGATAGTCCCTCTTGGCTCAGCTAGTAGTACCTAGTCCTATCTTCAGAATCAGATGGTGTTGGTCTGATTCTCACCCAAGATCAATATAATATAAATATATATATAAATATAATCTCACGCCTTTTCTATCCCCGAGGGGGTAGGCAGAGGTATTCCATTACTGGATATACCCACATTTCACGAGATATATTGGACCCCTAAACGTGATAGGTGTTGAGCCCATCGCCGGACCGGGTCTGTTTACACATGTCTCAGAATTAATTCTGAGACCTGCGGGTTTCCTCACGATGTTTTCCTTCACCGTCGAGCTAGTGATAAATATGTACGTAAGTTTTTGAAAAAGTCATTGGTACATGCCAGGATTCGAACCCGAGCCTCACTGATTTTCGGCCGGCTCTTTAACCGTCCGGGCTATCACTGCTCTCACTCTGCTCACCCAAGATCAACAGTCACTAATTGCATAATGTGTTAATGTGTATTTAAAAATGTTAATTCGTAGTTACGTACCCATAATAGTACAGGCTATTCCTAGTTTGAGATTAAAAAACCGTGCGCGAATTGTGTCCTGTAAATAATAAAATAGGTAATGTATTTTTAAACAATGTTACCGCTTTCCGTTCGGTCGATATGAAAAAAGTATACACACCTCGGGAAGTAAATAAGAAAGCCTCAGATCACATGTAATTGTCGTCGACTGAGGCGAGGCCGAGGTCTACAAACACACATTTCTTATTTAACTTCCCTAGGTGTGTAATATATGATTTCTCTGTTGAACTTTTAAAACAGTTCGTGCACCAAATTTCCAATAAGCAATCTTAAACGCATCCAATTCCAACTCCCAGCGACCGAACACGACGTGGTATTGTTTTTCAAGCGAACAAATGAGAATAACAATGGAAAATTTATTTAAAATGATCGAAGGGGTGTGCCTGTAGGGTCCCATTTCAATAGAACTTTTTATGGTGCAATATCTGGAGTTGTTTTGCTTAAGCCACCATTAGCTCGCCTAATAACCAGGGGTGACAGCAAAGGGTCTGGATCCTTTTATGACTGCCACCTGATTGAATTATCATACATAACTCGAATTATTGTCGACAGAATAGCTCGTTATAAAGTAATGTAGTTTGTTTAAATACAGCTTTCCGACGGCGCGGTAGTTCAGAGGTTTTTAAAAGAGGGGTCCGCTAATTTATCGCTCTCAATGATAAATTTCCCTAATGGATATTGTTCACGAGACAATGTCGTATTCGATGTCTATTAGGCAAGTGGAGCTTTTTCCGGCATTGTTTAGGGGAGTAAAAAGTCAATGTGATTTAGAAAAACAAAAAATATTTTCAACTGGTTTTCGTATAAAAAACATAAGTAAGTATTTTATTGTTTTGGTACGGTCAGTTTATGTGGTACTAGTACAGTCAACAAAGTTGTTAGAGTTACATGGCCAGTAACTGAGAACTCATTTTTCTGGGGTAGTCATAAATAAATCTTATTGATTAATGTTTATTTCAAAAGGTATCTTTGATCCCTACAATTTACCAAAAAAAAAACTAATACATTTAAGTCCTAGGAGAAAACTGAATCTTAGTTTCTGGCCATGTAACCCTAACAACTTTGTTGACTGCACACAAATAAACAAAGGCACATTTAAACTGAACGGTTAATCAACTTTTCAAGGATGGTTGACAATGTTATTGCTGTTTACTTAAAATATATGCAGAAACACGCTGGCTGATTAATCACCACGCATCTTTTTCTATGTCTTACCCATTGCTTACGATAGATAATCACTTAAAGACCTTACTTCAAAAATTAATAGCCAAAAATCCTCCTCCGCCGTCCACGTCCATCGGCCACTGTGTATGCTCGTGATAATTACTTTATTTTTATTTTTTTGTAAGCTACAGCAGAGACGCATGGCCAGTGACCGCAAAATCGCTATATCGCCACAGTTTGTTCGCGCCCTACCCAGTATTTTCAAAAAACAAATTGTTTACAACGAATACTTCGTTTTAACAACTTCAGATCACGTATTTGTCTAATAAAATGCAATAGGGATGGTGCTCACGTATTCGTAACTAATGTGACATACAATCAAGTCCCCCACACAGTTACTTTTCTATGAAAATAAAACATTTACGTGTTACGTGTTATAATTCTTAGGCATGAAAAGAAAACATAGTTACTTCTTATAATTCCAGAGGGATTAACTCGGGGAATGTGACGTATAGGTATTAATTATATCATTTAAAATAACTCTTTTCAATTTGACTATATATCCTTATGTCTTTTACGTGTGAAAATAATACGTATGTACCAGTTACCTGTCTACGTGGAAAGTCTCAGTTGATTTGTCTTTATTATTATTTACAGGAAAATACTTAAAACTTTTTGATAGCTTTTTATATACCGATTTACTTATTCCTTATTTTTCATGTAAAAGTCATTAAAACTGTTGTGCATTATTAACAATTACATAAGTAATATCCTTTTTCCTACTAATAATATAAACGCAGAAGTTGGAATGGTAGGATGGCTGGATGGATATTTGTAGTTATTTCACACAAAAAGTACTTAACGATTTTGATGAAACTACAGTAACATATTTTATACATTGTACCTACCTATCCGAATATCACAAAGGCTATTTTTTATAAAAGAATGTCGCGGGCATAACGTAGTTAAAAAAATTGTCAAGTTAATAATAATTAGTTATGTACTGTAATAGTTAGTTATGTACTTAGTTTACAGTTGAGCCGAGTGAGTCTTACAGAATGATAATAAACACGAATACTGGAAAATATTTCTTTCGCTGTCATTGACGGTGTCTATAATGAACTGCGTGCATCTCACCTCCGAGGGTGATTCAGGAGTCCAGCCACGTCTCTAAGGGAGAAGACAGCAGAGTCACCCTTCCATCTTGCAGCGGTAAAATAGCGCTTCCCAATCGCCAAAGTTAGGTCACGTAGACAACTGACTTAATTACGAGTGTACATGATAGAAAGGGAAGTGCAATCGGAAACTTATGTAATGAGTAGTGTTGATTACTACTTGCTCGGAAAATTATGTGAATTTATAAGAGATAAAAAACACATATGGTGTTTTGTGTACTTTCTCCTTGCGTTTCTTTTTCGCAGCTATAACACATTTCGTATAGTAGTTTTAACTCTGTATTGCGACCTTCAGACAGGTTTCGAAATTTTAATTTAGAACATCCTGACTACTGTCTACCGACTGAGCAGAAGGTAAAGGACTACCAAGTTCTTTGCTTCATAGTTTGACCACATGGCCATATGTAAAAGATGTAAAATTCACTTTATTACTTAATATTTAAGTTGGTGTAATATTAAGCGATTTGCCTCTCACGCATCAGCCAACGAGCGCTAACGTTAACGCGTGCATATGTGAATCTCATACATGTCAATCTAATCTTGGCTGGGGGGTTGATCTGTCATAAAGAGATGTCAAGAAGTGTGACTGAAGTGTGGTCTTATATCTGTGGTGTGGTGGTGGACGAATATAATCTATGTCTCGGTAGCAGGATGTGTTTTGCTCTCTTTCTATTCTGCAGGTATGCATGAAACAGAAGTTCATACTAACTGAGATGGTGTCTGCTGTGTAAGGCGAGCGACGCGACAAACACGAAAAATCATGGCTACGTGTAGAAAAGATCCAAATATATTCGCCTATTATACTATAGTTGTACGTTACGTTGTTGTAAATATGAATATAAATTTATTTATTTTCTGTAGGTATATAAAATATACTTAGAAAAGTTAATCTATATATATAAAAATGAATCCCTTTTTCCCTTGGTCACGGCATCACGCGTGAATGGCTGAACCGATTTGGCTGAAAGTTGGTGGGGAGGTAGCTTAGAACCAGGAGACGGACATAGGATACTTTTTATTCCGATATTCTAACGGGAACGGGAACTACGCGGGTGAAACCGCGGGGCGCTGCTAGTAGTCTTATAATAAGGTACTCTAAACTCATCGTTCGTCGATGCTTTTGGTGTGTAATTGTACTAAACTGTCTTATTAGTTTCGATACACACCCATGTGTTCAAAGTATCAAGAAGCAGCATCTTAAGCTCTGCAAACCCCGGTACAATTAACCATAAGTATTAATACTGTTTCCCCCAATGTTTCCGCGCTATTTCTCCTTTGCTTATTGCGTGGGGTGTCAGCCGCGCCATTTTATTGGCACCGATTGTATGTACTGTGTACTTTGCGACACTTTTCTTTATGAATGTTATGGTTAACTTCCCTCCCCTGTTGTCATAGTAGAATATAGTTGCTGCTTATAACAGTGGTGTTGAGTAATTGGCAGGTTGCAGCTTTAGTAATATTTTCGAGACTATATATTAGAAGAACTAACATAAAATAAGGAACAGCTATAATAAAAAAAAAACAAATATCTTTGATATTTGAACAAAGTGTCTGTATTAGTGTAATTGTTCGTTAAAAACTAAGTTTTTTATGAATAATAAAATAAAATTGTATAGAACATGTAACAGAATAAGCGGAATTCCGAAATTAGTTTGTTCAGTATCGACTACTAATTCGAATTCAGCTATTTTTAATATGTTAAATTAAAAAAAAATGAATTATCGTAGCTGAATTTAGTGCTTTCTATGGAAATCGTGCTATTATTAATCGATATTTAAGAAAATTGGTTAAACACAACTAAAGTTCGATTGCATCATTTTTTTTTTATATTAATATACTAATTGGGGTGTATGAGGAATTGCGTTTTTTCTGTTACCTACGCGTTGTATAGTTGTATCAAGTTTTACAACCGACTCGACAAAACGAGTTAAAATTAAACATAAATAATTGTTTAGCTTCTACTTCAAATTGTCACATTGATCTTTGATATACTGTGTTCTTTTTAGGGTCCTTAGTTAAACTACATGGGTACTTATAGATAGCTCTTCGAAAGAAAACTCACAATTTCGGATCGGATGTGTTAGCAGAAGAGGAAATGAATCCCAAAACGATAACAAACGAACATCAATCGTGTGCTAAGTGAAACAGTAGGGTTGGGATGCAATTTTTTTATTACGCACTCTGCGTTTTTTATGTAATTTTAATGATCTTTTATGTATTTGAATTTTTGATACGTTTTGTTTTTTTGTCTGTCAGTAGTTACTAGTTAGAAGATGAGTAAAGCGAGGCTTAAAGAAGAGCTGCATTTCATTTTAAATAGCATACAGTCCACTACATTTTGTCCGCTTTAAAATTCTCATTGCAAATTATTTACAAATACATTTGTGTAGATTTTATTATAGTTTTAATCTGTTACTCGCTAGAATTTTAGTACCCAATGACAAGATTTATTTATTTGATGTGACACAGTTCCTGGCGTATTTGTGCTCCGGGGAAGAATTCCTTTCAGCGTACCCGTGGGCCGTGACCACATCCCTACCGTTACAAATGAGGTAAGTGCTTAATTGACTACATTTCAAACTGTAGTAATAAATACTTTGCCTAGTTTAGGACTAAACCAAACCACTAATCCAACCAAGCGAACACTAAACTAAAGTGTCCCAACATTTATTTATTTTAAAAGAGTTTTTATTCTATTTCACAGTCGTAAAAGAAAAGTGGGATATTTATTCCAATATTAAAAAAAACGAACATAAAGCTGTATATTTTTAATTATATGATAAACGCATAGGCGACAACAAGTCGATGACATCTTTAATTAGTGGCAATATCCATGGACGAAGCTGACTATTCTATCGGGCCGTAGTGGTTAAGTAAAAGGATATTTTCTTGCTCCACTGGAAAGTGAATGTCTTTATATTTATGAATAAAACGTTGATTGAGGCAAGTTGCAAAGACGCATAAATTGTTTAAAATCTTTTTACTGTAGGTACTTATACCTACATCTCGACAATTTAAACATAATTGATTACATTTTATTCAGTTTTATTTAAGTACATATTTATCACTTGCTCGACGGTAAAGGAAAACATCTTGAGGAAACCCGCACGTCCTAGAATGAATTCTGAGACATGTGTAAGCAGACCAGGTCCGGCGATGGGCTCACCACCTATCTCGTTTAGGGGTTTCGGACCCGTAATATCTGGTGAAAAGCGGGTATACCTCTGCCTACCCCCTCGGGGATTTAAAGCGTGAGATTATAAAAATATATAAAAAAAAATTATTCAGTTTTATCGGGTAGTAAAAATAATGTCACAAAAGATTATTATGCAAGAAATATAACACCATTAAAAAAGTTGCGTGGTGCGAGTTTAGTAACATTCAAGGCATTTCTAAGACTCGTAGCTAACACTTTATATGAAATTTTGAGGAAGCACCAACTTTCAAATAAAAAAATATCATCAAAATCGGTTCACCAAGTCGAAAGTTTTAAGGTACCTAACAAACATAAGGAAAACGTGTCGAATTGAGAACCTTCTCCTTTTTGAGGATGAAAAAAAACACAGGATGTTGAAATGTTGTCAATTGGTGATCAACTTAATTGCTAACAAGTCGGTAACGTTGCAATTTGAGCTGGTTAACGTTTACTTGAGAACCCTGATTAATCTTGAGGGGTGTAATTGTACTTTATTGGTCCTCCAATTTATCTATCTGTCTACAAGTTGTTTTGCTCTCCAAATTATATGAGTTTTTGTGTCCGATGGAATTGTCTTTTTCTTGAAAATTGTAGATTGTATAGTTTTTGCACACTGAGACTTATTGTCTCTGTGAATAAACTTTAGGAACACAATTTTATTTTACTACGATTTATTTGTTAAATCGGTAAATGCATACAACTTGAGACAGGTTTTTTGTATGTAAATGCACAAAAAACCTGTCTCAAGTTGTATGCATTTCCGGTATTATAACAATATATTTTATTTCAATAATAATATACAATACAACAAGAGGGTATTTGACTGCCTAGTCAAATGAGTTATTTTTATAATCTGTGAAAAGGAAGATTTTCTACGTAAAAATTTAAGGGAGAGAGATACAGGTCATGATGACATGTCAATGGTCAGTCAATGGTGTAATTTGGCACTTTTCATATTCAAATAACACCATTGACTGACAATTGACATGAGTCATTGTCATCTAACTATAACCGTAGACATTTAGTGGAATTCGGGCCCTGGTCTAGTACTTATTATAGGCCTGTGACGGCATGTCCATCGCCATTCAACGCGGCAACACAGCGAGTGTCATGGGCACCTTTTGCGGATGATACAAAGAGATTAAAATATAATAGGGCATAGAGGGGACAAAGCGAGGAAAATTTGAAGCCGAAAAGTTATTCCAAGTGGAAGAAGTCTAGTACAATTTCGACCGAATGACAGCTCGCGTTCATACTAACTGACATGACGCTTGAGCTTCAAAGTTTTGTATGATAACATTCCCAATGCCCCCTCTATGTCATAGGACATTATTATGATTTTCATTTTACCAATAGCAAATTTTAAATCTCTTAAATTTATAATAAACATTTAATTACATTAATAATACAATATTATGTCAAACACAATTTAATTAAAACACAGACAAATTATAAAAAAATTACAATTTAAAATACCTCGCCGGATCATATCATCCCAAAGAGATAAAAATAAATTTAATAGTAAATTTATTTTAATTACAATTTAAAATACCTCGCCGGATCATATCATCCCAAAGAGATTAAAATAAATTTAATAGTAAATCCAAAATAGTAAATCCCAAAGAGATTAAAATAAATTTAATAGTAAATTTATTTTAATCTCTTTGGGATGATATGATCCGGCGAGGTATTTTAAATTGTAATTTTTTATAATTTGTCTGTGTTTTAATTAAATTGTGTTTGACATAATATTGTATTATTAATGTAATTAAATGTTTATTATAAATTTAAAAGATTTAAAATTTGCTATTGGTAAAATGAAAATCATAATAATATGTTTTCAAAAGTTTTTGGGATAATTTTTGGATTACTAGTAATTAAATTTCGATACATTCAAAAAGAACAGTTAGTAGCTACTGTAGGACTAGCGATTAACAGACGAACTTACTATTTTACAAGATTATTATGCCTATGAAGGTACTAATATCAAAAGAAAAATATAATAGAAACAACAAAAAGTACAGTTAAATTTATCAACGATATCCCTATACTTGTATTAACATTATACCCTTCCCACATAAATAATAATTTATTGAACCCAATAACTAATCGACACACAACCTATCTTTACGAGGTCCCCTAAGTAATTATCACGACACCCATCTGGGTCATTAAATGGTATCAAACCAATCTCCCTCAGAAGTTAATAGTTCACAGAAACTCATACTGCCAGTTGTAGAGCTGTATATATTCCGAGAATCACTGTTTCTATTCTAGCGATGGTAATGATTGCTACTTTTCAATAATTTTCATTTGATGAAATTACTTTTTTGATGTGATAACGTCTTATAAATCGATGAACGCCAGCTGCACGCAATAAAAAGTGTCACGTTTCGCCTGAGCCTAGCGTGCAAGCGAGCGCGAGGCACGATCGCGCTTTAATTATATCTCTCTTCCATTCCAGTATACAATTTTTCATCAATGTTTACTTATGACGTTATATCATAAAATTACCGTCCGTAAACCGACGTACAGACAACAATTTTTTTTCATAACGATTTATCTGTGAATGTTCACAGGTAATGATCATGAATTACAATGAAAAATTAATACCTGCTACTGAAAATGAATTTTTTTAAAGTGAAATGTGAAAAGTGAATTGTGAAATGAGAAATGTGTAATGTGAAATGTCAAACCTGAAAAGAGAAATGAAATTCACATGATATGCGATTCCACAAATTTCTTATTTATTCAAGTAAGTCAAGGAGAGGAACAGGTGAGACGTATGAAAAGGTATTTCGATTTTTAACCTGCTATTCGTGGAACGACCTATCTCTGTATCTATTAAAAGATGCATTTTATTACATACCATATGTGTGTCTTTATCAAACTGGAAAGCGTCCTTGAGAGTTCTAGCAAGTAATGCTTGGTACTTATTTCTAATTACATAAGGTCCAAACTTTGGACATGTTATACAAATTAAGGCTCTGTAAGTTAGTTAATTGCGACAAAGTCCTATTTCGGCAATAGCCTGGGGCCAGTTGAGCCGTTTGCGAAGTCTGTAACGATGGTCAACGGCACGCTATATTACATAGTTGCCCTATTATTGCTCCGGTCTATTCGATGATAACCTGTTTTGCTATACCCTTGTTTTAATAGGTCACTTTCTATTTCACAATAAATAGGTCCTACTCTCATTTGGAATTGATACCTATATATTCCACTAGCAGCTCAACGCGGTTTCACCCATGTAGTTCCCGTTTCCGCAGGAATACGGAGATAAAATATAGCCTATGTGTTATTCTGATGTATAATGTACGTAACTGCAAAGTTTCATCAAAATCCGTTCTGTAGTTTTTGCGTGAAAGAGGAACAAACATCCATACATACAAACTTTCGCGTTTTTAATAGTAGTAGGAAGGATAGTAGTAGAATATAATATTAGTGGGATTTGCAAATTAGGTACGAGTAGTGGTTATGAGCCCGCGCCTAGGGATGTAAAAAAATAATCGATTTTTATAATAATCGATTATTTTTTTGAAATAATCGATTTTTAATAATCGATTTCTTAAATAAAAATAATCGATTTTTAATTAATCGATTATATGAATTATGCATTTTAATCGATTTTTTAACAGCACCATCTATGCGGTGGATGAATCTTAACGTTGTCGTTAAGCTTTTTTACTTATCGTTTCATTTTATTTTAGTACTACGAGTACTCTTATTTTTTATTATTTTTCGTCTTTTGACTGTTTAAACTTAAAAAATAAAGAAAGATTTGTTTTTTATTTTAGTTTTTGAGACCATAACGTAGTCGTTTAGTTTTTTTGAGTCTCGTTTTAAGTATTTTATTTTAATACTAGTAAAATGTAAAAGAGGACTGGACATTTGTGACACTTACTATTTTTTTGTTTGAAGATTATCGAAATTTTATTTTGTTATTTCTTTATTAACATATTATTTTATTTTATTTTTAATCTTTTAAAATGGTAATATGAATCTCTTAGGATTTTATTATTAAAATATGAAAAGCATATTATATAGATTTTTAAATATGTATTAGAAAAAAATCGATTTTTAAGAATAATCGATTCTTTTCAATAATAATCGATTTTTAAAAATCGATTAAATTTTGAGAAAGAAAAATCGATTTTTATTTAATCGATTATTTTCCTTTTATCTTACATCCCTACCCGCGCCTATTAAAAGTGAGGCTTGAGTTGAAATCCTTGAGAGGTTGTACAATATGTAACAGAGTGAGCGCAATTTCTGAAATTAGTTTGTTTAGTATCGACTACTTAATCGATTTCAGCTATACCATGGAAACCGTACTACTATTATTGCTCTTTATTCAAGAAATTTGGTTAGACAAAACTAAAGCACGATTGCATTATATTTTTTAATTAATAGACTAATTGGGGTGTACGAAGAATTGCGCTCTGTAAAGTGTTGTATACAAAAGCTTTTCAAAAAATATCGTTTATTTATCACTAGCTCAGCGGTGAAGGAAACTATCGTGAAGAAACCCGCAGGCATTAATACTGAGGCGTGTACGCGAAATAAAGGTAGTGGACCCCCACATTATTATTTTTTTTGGATATTTCGCATATATCTTTCTTAACTCACATTAATATTGCTGGCGAAGAAAATTTTGACTGAGCATTTTTTCCAACAAAGATATCAAATAAATAAGTATTTCAGTAAAAATACCTAACTTTCGGTTAGGTTTATTTTTTAATTTTTTAATGCAATTATTGTCTCATACTATACTACAATCCTGCAAAGTTTCATCGACTGAGAAATTAATGTTGGGGTCTTTATACAAAAATCCGCTTCATTGCCTGGACTAACATGCATACACCCGACAAAGATTACCACCTTCTGGTGCAATCGGGCAAGAGACCTAAGCATCGGTCGTCACCATAAAACCAATGCTTTTATTTAAAAGTAGTGCAGGCTCTAACCTCGCGATCCATTGCTGTGGAACTGTTTATATAATTTTATTTTATTTAATACAACAACATGCAAATACTTTAGCATACCTACGCACGCGAATAAATATTACGTTTGAAACGAAAAATATATTTCATTCGCTGCTTACGAAGTGAATATTATTTACGAGGTAAACAGTCGTATTGTGGGGTTTTCGAGCATTAAACAAACAAGCCGATAAGCTGGGATAGGGTGCCAAGGCCTCGAATAAAAATATTTTTATAATATTGCGACATTATTTGGACTGCGAAGCACTGATAAGTATTATTGCCCTCCAAATTATTATTTGTGACAACCCTAGACTATGGTTCAAGTACCAAACGGTCAGGAAGTTGAGTAGTGACAAATTATTTTCTTTTTTGTGCCTGTATTTATCACATCATCAGAGCAGTGATAGCCCGGACGGTTAAAGAGCCGGCCGAAAATCAGTGAGGCTCGGGTTCAAATCCTGGCATGTACCAATGAGTTTTTCAAAACTTACGTACATATTTATCACTAGCTCGACGGTGAAGGAAAACATCGTGAGGAAACCCACAGGTCCCAGAATTAATTCTGAGACATGTTGTAAACAGACCCGGTCCGGCGATGGGCTCACCACCTATCACGCTTAGGGGTCCAATGTATCTCGTGAAATGTGGGTATATCCAGTAATGGAATACCTCTGCCTACCCCCTCGGGGATGAAAGGCGTGAGATTATATTATTATTATATTATTATTATTATTTATCACACAGATGGGAGATAGGTATATCAAGTCATGAAATGATCCTGCGTTTTATAAAGTACCTACTCTGTTGAACTAGCCTGCTACTGATGAAATCTATCTAATCGCAAATCAAGTGAATTTCACTTTTCAAGTATCAAGTGTGATTTTTCATAGTAACTAGGAATAATTGCCTGTCATATTTTATAAGCGAAATCAGTACATAATCTATATCTATATTCCATACTTCTATAGCTGAAGACAGGGCGCTATGGCGCTCATTAGGGGAGGCCGGAGGCCTATGTCCAGCCGTGGACAAATGTAGGCTGATGATGATACTTCTATATCTATACAAAGAGGAATGATTTGTATGTTTGTATCTTTGTTACGAATAAACTCAAAAACTACTATACGGATTAAAAAAAAACACCAATGGCAAGCTAGAAGATCCCTGAGTGACGTAGGTTATATTTTATTCCTATGTTCTCTCGGGAACGGGAACTACGCGGCTGAAACCGAGCAGAACCGCTAGTTTATAATATAATGATTTAAAAAAATGTAGCAATCATATACATCCCTAAACCCATTTGCGAAACAATTATAAATGCCACCCGAATTATTCAAAGGCTATTTGAGTAGTCGGCCATGTTTTCATTTTTATGACACATCAAAAGAAAGTGATACTCGTACGCAGTAATTTTATGATAATGGAGGCAAAAGCCGACGAACAACGAAGGCTTTTAAATTTACGGTATAAACCCCTTGATGAGGAGAGTGGTTTATGAGTTTTATGACATTTAAGAGCTATTATGCACAGTGTCACAAAGCTGTCTT
Organism: Ethmia dodecea; assembly: GCA_963855545.1. Classification (NCBI taxonomy): domain Eukaryota; kingdom Metazoa; phylum Arthropoda; class Insecta; order Lepidoptera; family Depressariidae; genus Ethmia; species Ethmia dodecea. The sequence continues at coordinate 2,964,954 of OY979444.1, forward strand.
ACACCTACAATAGAATATTACGAAAATGTTATCAGCGTATGGTTCATAGCTAAGATAATGACCTTATTATTCTCATTTGTCATTATCTATTTTTTCTTTAATTGGTTCGATACGACTATTTTAGTATGCAATTATATTATTGCCTATACGAGTATATGATTTAATACGATGGAATACTGGCTGGCTTATGAATAATATTTATTTCAATTTTAATAAGTATCCCTGATCTGCGTTATATTTGAAGTCATTGGCAGATTTTTATTTTTTTTCTGCATTGTAACATTATTGGGCATTATTGACAGCCCATTATTATTGAACTCTGGACAACGAAACATAGAAATGGTATTTTCATTTTAGGTAGTGATGAAGTTTCAGATGGTATCATAATGCGCCATTTTTAAGTTTTACGACACTTAACTTCCTTGACAGTTTGTGCAAAAATAAAAAAGTTTTAGAACATAATGCAGTACTCTTTAACTTATTCTACAGACGTGCCTTGCAATTTTACTAATACTCCATAATTCTCAAGCATCCCACGATCATCGCAGTCATAGCAATTTGCGGCATTATTCATTAAATTTTTATATGAACCACGGAGGCGGTCTCGATGTACATTTTAATAAATTTCATGCAAATCAGATGGCACTGAAGACTTAATATCGGTTTGATCACGAGGTCCCTTCCAGATCAAATTGAAAAGATTCTGCGTCACGTCAAGTGAGGTCCTAACTTGACGACGGTCTGCTTTCATTGAACCCTTCTTACTTTGATATAGGGGCTGACAAACCACATTCGATATTAAAAAAGGAATTAAGATCTGAAGCTGGACAGGTTGAATACTCTTTCTTGAGATCTATCTGTGAAATTACCACTGGTATACCAAGAAAAGCTTTGATGACACGCACTATTTTTTGCTGCGTGTATTTTGTGACCAGAACAGTAATAGCCCTTACAGTTAAAGAGCCGGCCGAGAATCAGTGAGGCTCGGGTTCGAATCCTGGCATGTAGGTACCAATGAGTAGCTTACGTACATATTTATCACTAGCTTGACGGTGAAGGAAAACATCGTGAGGAAACCCGCAGGTCTCAGAATTAATTCTGAGACATGTGTTATGTGACCCGTTCCGGCGATGGGCTCACCACCTATCACGTTTAGGGGTAGAATGTATCTCGTGAAATGTGGGTATATCCAGTAATGGAATACCTCTGCCTACCACCTCGGGGATGAAAGGCGTGAGTTATTTTTTTGTGACCCGTTTATGAGCGTATCGCCGACTCATTGGTGCATGCCATCGCGAGGATTTAAAACCGAGCTTCACGCATGAGAAACGAGCTCTTTAACCAAATGGCTATCATAATGACTGCTAAAAAAATCCCGCCTCTTATAACCGAGGCGGTAGGAAGAGGTACTCCATTTCTTGTAATACCCATTTTTCACGAGAATGTTCGACCCCTAAACGTAATTGGTGGTGAACCCATCGCCGGAACCGGTGTCAGAATGCATTCTGTTTCCTCACGATGTTTTAATTCATCATCGAGCTAGTGATGATTATAATAACTGATTTACTACTAATAGTAATAAACAACTGTTGTGTCCATTCAACTGTCAGAATTATAAGTATGTAATTAAATAAATATCTGACCTAGTTTTACGACTTTTAATATGCGTAATGCGGGATCTTAGGGGAAAAGTTAAACGTGCCCTTACAAACTTGGAAGAGCTCGTAATACGAGTATAATCCTACTAGGCGGTCACTCATTTGCTGACTGCGCCAAATATGGTTTAGCCTGCCCGCATGCATCGATCGCGGGTCCACGAGCGCCTCAAGAAGAACAATATATTTACACACATAAAAATAATCTCAGGTCTTTTATTCCCGAGAGGGTAGGTAGATTAAGTATTTCATTTCTGGATATACACACTTTTCACGAGATATTCTTTAAACCCCTAAACATGATAATTCTGAGGCATGTCTGTTACACATGCCTCAGAATTAATTCTGGGACCTGCGAGTTTCCTCACGATGTTTTCCTTCACCGTCGAGCTAGTGATGACTACGTACGTAAGTTTTGAAAAATTCATTGGTACATGCCAGGATTCAAACCCGAGCCTCACTGATTATCATCATTTGAAGCAGGCTCTTTAACCGTAAGGCTATCACTGCTCTCTATATCTTTACAATCTGGCTCTTATCTCTTAGTGTGACAGCACCCAACGTCATTCATTCTCGATAGATGGCATCAGCATTCAATTACCCTAATGATGTCCTTGCTGTAACGCATCTCCAATTCTTTATCGGTTACTCATTTAGAACGAATTCGATTACGTCTGACGTAATAGAGAATAGGAATTGTTTTAATTTTAGATAATGGCTTTAGAAGTGATTTTGATAATATTTTAATAATAGATTATACCCGCGGCTTGGCTCGCGGTAGAATTTTTGCAAAATCCTTTCTTAGTGGATGCCTACACTGTATAAGCTTTCTATGTGCAAAATTTCAAATCTCTAGACCCAGGCTGTGCGTTGATATATCACCAATCAGTCAGTCAGTTTATAATTTTATATATTTAGATATCAGGTTTTACTAATTCTAATATTAAATGAGAATAAAGTCTCATTTACTAAATACATCATTATAAACCAATAGGTAAATCCAATTGAATGATGCCGCTTCTCAAATAAATCGAGTTTTCGAAGCGCAAGAAATTATTTCAATATCCAAAGATTGTTTTCATCTTGTAAAATACTAGTATTGCATTTAGGTTTGACCAATATAATAAGACCTCTAACTTTCCTCATAGCTAGCAGTGTTTATAAGAAGATAAAAAGGATCAATAATAAATAGTCGTTCACTATATTAAAACTGTCAACATTCCTTCGTGTTGGTTCATTATAAAACGCTTCGAGGCTTTTAAGTATAATCACGATTGTCGGTCAAAATTCTATTACCTATTTAAACTTTATTACCTTCATGTTCTAAAGAAGAACTTAAAAGAAAGTTTTGCTTTTGACGGCCCTGTTGGCTCAGTTGGTAGTGACCATGCCTTCTGAATCGGAGTTCGTAAGTTCGATCCCCGCTCGGCGCCTACATTTGTGACATCGTGTCTGGGTGTTTAGTATTTATTGAAGTAAGTTTATTAGTTGTTTAGTACCCATACTACAGGCTTTGCCTAGCTTGAAACTGAATAACCGTATGTAAATTGTGTCTAACAAAAAAAAGACTGAAATTGCTGTGCTACTATTACAGATGGACGTATAAAATATTCTACCAAAACAAGTAAGTAACAAACATACAAACACATTGCGAGTAGAATTAATTTAAAATTATAGAACTAGGAAAATCCAAGTCAAATACAAAATATAAACTCATTAAACCGCTACTGTAGAAATATGAAAGCATATTTTCAGCTACTGGACCAACAAAGTAATATCGTGTATTTAAGAGACATTACTTTGTATTTCGTTCAAATTGAAGTTTCAAATGAACTGTGTTATTTAGATTGTACGTTTCAAAATTCCAATTCTTCTACAATTTTATGCACATTGTGTAGTTCACTCCCGTTCCTACTTTGTGCATCTAGTAGGTATTACTTACTGTTTATTTATTTATAGCGTTCCATGATGTAGTACGAAGGTCATAAAGGAATATAATGAAATTAATTTTTATACATAAATAGCAACCCCTCGTTTTGTGGTATTTGCTTTTTCCCGACTCGATATTTATCAAAATAAAATATAGACTATTCATCAGAGGTACATATTGTAGCTTCAAAAGAAAAGTATGTTTAAATCGGTTGTTGATTCCAGAGATTTGGCCTTCAGCAAAGAGCTACCAAAAGGCGTCATCTACGGAAACCGTTTTTAACCCCGATAATTTCAAAAGGGCTCTGGGTGGTTAGATCCTAAAAGATGCTTACATTTCATACCTCCGCTGCTAGTTGGTCAGGTGACATATATGTATTGTTATTTTGCACCCTCCGGAACGCGGTGCTAATTGCTGTTGAGGCTGAATTGATAGTTTAATTAGTCAGGTGTTTTTTCTAGAGATGTTCGCACAAAGAAAATGAACACTAGCTTTCAGCAATCTTCTACAGAAAATATTCCACTTTAAAATTACACTTTTGCATTCACCTTGCTACCGTTAAAAAGCTTATTTCGTATTCAATATTATCTATTAGATAGTTATTCCTGGAGTAGTGAACTATATCTATGTATGAACTATATCCTTGTATGGAATTCAATAGGCAACCGAGGATTTTATAAAATAATAAAGTGGCGTGTTTTAGCTACGAAAATATCATGAATTTTCATCCAACGCAACATTTTGTTAATAAGATTTTAGCAACATATTATTTTTCTTAAATATTTTTCATAATGTATTAAACATTTTTATATCCTTTTATACCTACCTCTAAATGTTGGCTCAATACTTAATACTGAGTAGTGACCCTGCCTCTAAGTCAGATTTCACAGGTTATATTCCCTGGAGGCCAAAATTTGTTTGCAAGCATGAGTTCGTGTCCAAGTTGAATATTTGTTGTCCTAAATAAATAAATTAATAAATATGTTTATGAGTACCTACCTCTTTCAGTAAAACCTATTATAAGATAACTGTGTGTGAATTGTGTCGCAGCAAAATACTCGTATCCTGACATTTTTAAGTAAAATAATGCAACACCATTGTGTTGCATTCAGTACGAAAAAATACCCAATTTCATGTGGGAACACTCCGAGTAATCTCATGCCTTCAACCCACTCGCACGAGATCTCACGCCATCGAGTCCGATCATTATACTGTGTCTAATTAATCACTTCGAGAACACAACATGACACTGCGTTCAGTTGACAGGAGCGGCGAGTTCATAATTGTATTCCGAGTTCGGGCCATGATTGATTACGGCTGCCAGAAATGTCGCGGCAAACTAGGTCATTGCACCTGTAGATTGTTGGACAATCTGATACCAGCACCAGCTGTGCTAACTAGGACACCGGAGGTGCATGCCGCTAAAATTTAGAGATAGGTATTAGACATACCTATTTCATTGGTCACAAGCCTTAGCTACATTTGCAGTTAAAAAAAAAACTTTCGTACATATTTATCACTAGCGATACTGCACGGTTTCACCTGCGTAATTATCTTTTCCGTGAGAATACGGGGATAAAATATAGCATATTATGTTACTTAATGATATTGTAGCTGTCCATTTGGTGAAAGAATTTTTAAAATCGTTCCAGTAGTTTTTGAGTACAACAAGTACAAGTTTGTTGAGAACAAACATACAAAAATACAAATCTTTTCTCTTTATAATATTAAGTATAGATTAGCTCGGTGGTGATGGAAAACATCGTCGGGACCTATCACGTTTAGGGGTCCAAAGAATATACTTGGTTAAACGTGGGTTAATCTCCAGAAACGGAATACCTACCTCTGCCTACCCCCTCGGAGATAAAAGCATATATCGTTTTTTTTGGGTACCTACCTTATTATCAAGTTGCCAATAGTCAACATTTGTTGTCGTGTCGTGTCCGCTGTGTCTAGAGACTTGAAATTTTACACATAGATAGCTTATACAGTATAGGCATAAACTAAGAAAGGATTTTGCAAAAATCTACCCCTAACTAAGGGGGTGAAAAACTAGTTCTTTATAAAAATAGAAAGCCTTTTCGATACTTGGGTCGTTTCTTAACTTTCATTGTATTTTTTATACAAAATAATGTATAATATAGAATAATCGACTATTAAATGTATTTTCTCTTTTTAGACTAGAGGTACAAACAATACAAAGCTCTAGTATTTCAAACTATTAGAATGGCACTAGCTATTGTTGTTGAAATGAAGTGCAAGTCACCTACTACGTGTACTTACTCGTATTTGTAATGTAAAGTATCCAAATATATTGTGTAAAGAAAAAAACTGGATGATTTTTTTTACCGTCTGAAAAAAAATATGACGTATAAGGTATCTAGAGCCGAAGTTATACACGAGATTAATTGTTAAATATAGTAATGTTTAGTGCAATTTACAAAATCTAGAAAACTACGCACAGTACTACGCGCAGCTGGCGGTTGTAGGTAGATTGCGCATAAATGGAAGCTACGAGCCTGTTTCTTTTTAAAATACTATTTCAAATATCTCAGTGTGTATTATTGACTACAATTGAGTAATGTATATTAGTCTGAGCAAGAAAACAATTATTTGAGAAAAAAAAATTTTTTTAAGTAACATTGCCAAATGAATCTATTACACTTACCTATCACACCACATTTTTTTCCAGACGATAAAAAATGTCACCTTGTATATACGTATCTATCTATCCAAAGGTATATTTAAGCTTCTATTAGAACACAGGTAATAAAAATGGTTCTGTGTTTCACCCGCATAGTTCCCGTTCTCGCAGGAATACGTGGATAAAATATAGCCTATGTTACTCCGGGTTATTGTAGCTTTCATTACCAATAGAACAATAGTCACCTTACATTGAAAACGAAAAGAAAGAAACAAGCGTTTGTTTTTATTTTAGTACTAGCGACCCGCCCCGGCTTACTTTAGGTATAATTGCACCTACCTATACGAACTTGACTTTTGCATTGACCTTGCTACCGTTAAAAAAACTTAGCTCAAACTTATTTAGTATTTATTATTATCTATTCAGTTTCGCACGGGTGCAATGCTAATACTAAAACCTTCCTCTTGAACCACTCTATCTATTAAAAAAAACGCATCAATTTAAAGATTTAAGCATACACAGGGACATAGGGATATAGGGACAGAGAAAGCGACTTTGTTTTATACTATGTAGTGATGATATATGAGTGAGTTTACTGTGACAAACAAAGGTAAGAGACTAAACGACTAATATAGGGATTGTTTGTTTGCGTTCTCTCTGCAAATGTTTTAATAATATGCTGTGTCAAAGAGATGACACAGAAAGTGCCATAGCTGTTGGTTAATCATAAATTAGTTATTATAAGCAGATTTGTTTTGCAAACTATATAAAAGTGTATAATGCACAATAAAACTTGTCAGGCATTTTCAAATCCCTAAGCGGTTAGAAAAATAATATGAAATTAAATTTAAAAATTGCATCCGGTTAGTATTTTAATGATTTTCTACCTTATTAAATACCATTATTATAAGGTACATTTTAGGGCAATATAATTCACATTATTAAAAAATCCTTAACTGCTCCTATGCAACTGTAACACTATCCATACAAATATTACTCATAATTTAATAGTGTTGATACTGTCTGGTTAATAATAGAAATTTTAAGATAAAATATCTTTCTATCACATAAAATGTTTGCAAAAAAACTAACCGTGAAAGTAACGAGCTAAGATGAAGAGGCTCAATAGCCTCTTCATCTTGGCTCGTTACTTTTTTTATAAAAACATCGTAGACTCGATAGTCTACGATGTTTTTATAAAAAAAAAATGGATGAAGTGTGCTTATAATAGGATTGCGCATAGAGCCAATACACTGAAAAAAATTTTTTATTACTTTAACAAATATCTTGTATTTTATTCATACATCATGAATCCATATGAGCCTGACAAGATCATGACTACTGTGACTATGACAACTTTGTTAAGTTTTTCAATCTAGTATTGTGCTGAATTGATAAAGACTAGTTAGTTAGTTTTAGTTTAAGTCTTGTCTAGGACAAACATGTAAACTTCTTTATACCAAGCAATATATTAGTTTATATAATCAAGATGCTTGCGTACATCAACCAAATTCTTGGCTAGTCTGGCAAAGGCAACATAGTCTATATCTTGTTCAGTACAAACAAGATCCCTTATTAAAACAACAGGGTACTATTTTAAATAAACTCAACACATCCCACGTTCTATCAACTAAGATCATAGTTGAATAAGCAATGTTGTTGTTGAACAAAATGAGAGATGGGCCTGCAGGACCAGGTAGCACGGTGCGTCGGCTGCGTATGGACCTGATTGGGCGAGATCCTGGCTTGCTGTGCGACTGCTGCTGCTGACCGCTGACTTTGAGTCATGGTTGTTGTGGGAGTGATGACGATGTGATGCTGCTTCTGAAGTCCAGGTGTTCCAGAAGGTTTAGATGAAGTCCAGGTGAAGGTTGTATCATAGTCTATGGACTGTCAAGTTTGACAGCTCTCTCTGCCTGGACCCCTTGCTATGGGCAACACGTACAAACCTATGTACATTAACTTAAATATAATAATTAATAGAAATAAACCTCTGAAGACCTCAATTATACTTTTATTGCAATAACAATACATGGCGCAGTCGAAACGGAGAAGAACCAGCGAAGATTACACCGGATTAAGACGATCACATAAAGGCACGTTTTTTTTTGTTCCGACATTGTAAGAACAAGCTTACATCAAAATAATAATTATTCATGTCTGAAGAAAAAGTTGACAACATGGGTGCAATTGAATATAAAATGCCGCAATGCCTTAATTTGGACGACATTGAAAATTGTTGGCCTCGATGGCAAAGATTTAAACTTTCTTTTAAAAATTTTATGCTGGCGGCAGGCTTAGAAAAGGTTTCCGAACACAGAAAGGCTGCAATTCTTTTAAATTGCGTCGGACAGCAAGCGCAAGAATTATACTACAATGTGCTGAAGACAGAAGATAGTGAGAAAGAGAAATTAGAAGAGATAATAAAGATCTTTGACGATTACTTCAAGCCAAGACAAAACGAAGTCATTAACAGTTAAAACTTAAACAAGCGAAACCAAGAAGAGTGGGAATCTTTCGATGCATATTATGCAGTCATAAGGAAACTTGCGGATAACTGCAACTTTGGAAATCAAAAGGACAGGATGATTAGGGACAAGATCGTCATCGGCGTCCGAGATCAACGGTTGCAGCAGAAGCTCCTAGAGATGAAGGACTTGACACTAGAAAAGACGGTGGACATCTGCAGGTCTGCCGAGCTTTCAAGGGAGTTTGTGAAGACGCTGAACAACCCGGAGGTGCATGCAGTGCAGTCTGTAAGGGGGCAGCATGGACAACAGTCTAGTAAAGCTAAGTATAATAATAACTACAAAGTTAATCCGTCTCACTCCTCAAGTAATCATAGTAGCATGAGCGTGCGTTATAGTAAATCATTTTACCATTGTAAAAAATGTAACACCGAGCATGGACCAAAGCAGTGTCCTGCATATGGCAAAACATGCACTAAGTGCAACCGTGTTAATCACTTTAGTGTGGGCTGTACTTTTATGAAAGGTCAGGTTCATGGCATAAATGACAAAGACAGTTTCAACGAGGCCTGCAATGATGTACAGGACTTGTGACTAGTGTATTCAATTGATTTAGGCAATAACGAGTGGACAGAGTCTGTTAGGGTTGAAAATAAAAAAGTAAATTTTAAATGTGACACGGGGGCCCAGATCAATGTTCTCAGCTTAAAAACTTTGAAGAAAATTGTCAATGATGATGCTACTATTAAAATGTCTGAGACAAGAACCATAATAGAGGTCTTTGGGGGTGGAAAATTAATCCCATTGGGCAAGGTCACATTAAAAGTGTTTAATAATAATATGAAAAACAATGAAGGTATTGATACTGAGTTTTTAATTATTAACGAAGAGGTCAGACCAATTTTGGGGTTAGCTTCATTACTAAAACTAAAACTGTTAAATAATACTAATATTAATACTTTAAAGATTGAACCTGTAATGAATAATACTAATATTAATAGCAAAGATTGTATTATTAATAAGAACATTGAACTATTCCAGGGTGTTGGGGAGTTCAATAAACCGCTGCAGCTACGCATTCGACCGGGTGTGGAGCCTGTGGTGAGACCCCCACGCAGAGTGCCCAACGCACTCCTGACTCGCCTTGCAGATAAGCTGGAAGCTCTGGTGAAGCATGAAGTATGATAGCTAAGGTGGATCACCCTGATAGTTTCGTTAGTAATTTAGTAATTATTGAAAAGAAAGATGGTTCACTCAGAATCTGCCTAGACCCCAAGGATTTAAACAATGTTTTAATTAGAGAACACTATTTGATCCCAACATTGGATGAAATCATTCCTAAATTATGCAACAAAAAATTTTTCTCTGTGCTAGATTTATCAGATGGATTCTATAACATTAAATTAGCCGAGGATTCTAGTAACTTGTGTACATTCAATAGCCCATTTGGATGCTATAAATTTCTTAGATGCCCCTTTGGGATCTCAGTAGCCCCGGAAGTCTGTCAAAGGTACAGTGAAACTGCCTTTGGCGACATTCCTGGCGTCATTGTATATTGTGATGATTTATTAATATGTGGTGAAACGGAAGAACAGCATGATGCAATATTAAACCAAGTTTTCGAACATGCTAAAAAACACAATGTCCGTTTTAATAAAAATAAATTTCAATACAAATTAAAAGAAGTAAAATATTTTGGGCATATTTTTTCAGAAGAAGGCATGAAAATTGACCCTGAAAGGGTGAATTCTATAATTAATATGAAAAGCCCCAATAATAAAAAAGAGTTGCAAATATTCCTTGGAATGATTAATTACCTAAGAAAGTTTTGTGCTGATGTCCAGGTGTCGAGGGTCACCAGTACGGAGGAGCGGAGGTGGAATGCTCCTCCATCGTGAAAAGGGAAGATCTTCCGCCAGGCGAGGTGATCGTGCCTGGGGACCGCGGGCCAACGATTGATGTTGGACAGTTGTATTTATACAAACTCATTAGAAAACTTTGACAGCGCGGTTTAGAACTCGGCCGTCTATTGGCGCGTTCTATGTTGTGTCGCTACACGACGCTTATTCATTTCAGAATAAGACTTATCCATTGTGATTATTAAACTTTATCAGATCAAACCATTTATGAAATCATTCAAGAAACATTGTAGATTTTATTAATTATTCCATTTGGTTCTTTCTACCTTGAAGCTTTTTTAATGTAACTTGTTGTTTGTTTGCTTCAACTTTGCATCTAGTTGATCTACTAAACCTAAATCGTAAATGCAAACAAAACGTTTCTGTTGATCTCAACTACTTTAAATAATTAATATAATAATGAGCCTTTATAATGTCAAAAAAGAACTAGTAGTTTTTGGTAAGAACTTTAATTGTATTAAACAATTTCCTCTGTGTTGGTTCATCCAAATTCAGTGTGTTGCTGTAATTACCCACTCTTGTCTTTAGTTAACAATAAAAGCGTTATTCTAACTAATAAAGTGCCAACTAAGAGAAAATGCGACTTACCTAGTTAGAGTCCATTTTTTTCAGTGTAGAGATTGTTGTTGTTGATACCAGAATATTTAAAGTCGAGGCTTGTACCTGATGTATAAAAACGTCATCAATCTGTACAAATCTCTTCAATGCCTGATTAACTTGAAAGAAGTTCCCATGGGGAACGGGAAAAAAACAGGAAAAGAAACTATCCGTATCCTAGTCAAAATGCTGAAACAAGTAGGTACACTTTTATCAGCATACAAGTAATGTACTTTTATGGTGAATCATCACTTGCTCTCATAGGTACTAACATGAAAGAGAATATTTCTTTTTTATTGAGTGTTACACTGGCTTGTTGGCTAAGTTGGTAGCCTGCCTTCAAAATCAGAGGTTATGGGGTCGATCCGCGCCTGGGGCAAACATTAGTGTGCAGAAACGTGATTGCTGGTTTCGTGTATGTGTGTTTATATGTGATTATGGGTTGTTTCATTCGCATTAGTACAGGCTGTATCTAATTTGGGATTTAATAACCCTATGCAAATTGTATCTCACAATTCATTTACTTACTAACTGAAATTGTAGCCCATGTTTCTTTCAGAAAAGTAAGGTTTTGCTTTTTCTGGAGGGAAAGGGCGTGCGTTCTTTTTCAAGGCTTAGACTAGTTATCGTCATGTGACTTTCATAGAAATCAGCCCACCGAAGTGAAAAAGTAACAAATAAACAGACTAAGCTACTTTCGCGTTTATAACATTACTAGCAGCCACCCCACGGTTTCACCAGCGCAGTTCCAGTTTCTGTCTGAAAAAAAAAACTCACGCCTTATATCCCCGAGGGGGTGGGCAGAGGTATTCCATTTCTAGATATACCCACTTTTCAGCAAATATTCTTTGGACCCCTAAACGTGATAGGTGGTGAGCCAATCGCTGGACCGGGTCTGTTTACACATGTCTGTATGAATACGGAGATAAAATATAGCTTCTGTTACTCCCTGATATTATAGCTTTCCATTGTTTAAATAATTTTAATTCGGTTTAGTGGTTTAGGCGGCAAAGGCACTTTCGCATTTTGTTAGAAAGTAGGGATGTATTTGATACCGATAGCAAAAAGATACAGCGTTCAGTACCTACCTAATTCGAATCAAATATTGTGGCTGTAATTTTTGTATCATTCAGCGTAATAATACCTACAAGGTAACCCATATCCATGGCGACACGGGACTAAATAAGGCATTCGACACACGTGCGGTCGCAGCCTCAACGCTTTGACCACTTAATTCAATGAGGGAGGATTCACTGGGCAATCCACTGGTGGCTTTGCAAACGTGGCTTAACCAACTCGTGTCCGCTTTTCGGATGCGGATTGTGTTCAAAGCCTTAAATGGATTTAAGTTGTGTTCTCTATCGAGCGAACTCATTGCTAATTAAAGTTGTATACAGGTGTTCACCGTGGTCATTTGGCTCAGCATAACAATTAGAACGAAAAGGTGTGTTAGTCAATGTGCTGTTTTGGAACACAGTTTCTGTGCATTGTTATATCTAAGTTGTTATAATAACAGCAGTGATGGTCTTTTACATTTAAAATTGAGCCGCTTCCTATACTTGAAGCCCTGATTCTTTATTCTTTACGATGGCGTGTTTTAAAACGAGTTTTAAAAAAAAACATACTATATATTTAACTATAGCGGTTCTACACGGATTCACCCATGTAGTTCCCGTTCCCGGCGGAATACGGAAATGAATATAGCCTTATGTTACTCAGTGATAACTGAGGTATTAACACAGTTTTTTTTAAATCTGTCTGTAGTTTTTGAGTTTATTCGTAACAGAGATACAACCATACAAAAATACAAATCTTTCCTCTTTATAATCTTCCCGTTCCCATGGGAATACGGGAATAAAATATAGCCTATATAACTCAGGCATCTGAATCAGGCATCAGGCAGGCATCCAAAAATACAAATCTTTCCTCTATATAATATTAGTATAGATTAGTGTAGACTAGCTCAAGTTTACGGGAAATAAGGTGAGGAAACCCACAGGCTCCAGAATAGTTCTGAGGCATGTATCACATCAACCGAGTCCAGCATTGGGTTCAACACCTGTTATGTACATGCCTAAAATTATACTGGTGAAAGTTGGTCATCCGGAAATGCAGTACTAAATACATAGTAAACACAAGTCATGTCAAGTTGTGTCAAGTCATGACACAAGTCACACACGGTTATTTAGTCCCAAACTAGGCAGGGCCTGTACTATGGGTACTGAATAACTGATAAACATACTTAAATAAATATTAAACGACCAGACACGAAGCCAACAGACCTGTTCATGCATACAAATGTTGGCCCCGAGCGGGGATCGAACCCGCGACCTCCGACTCAGAAGGCAGGGTCACTACCAACTAAGCCAACAGGCCCGTCTATCTATCCAAAAGGATTTTCAGTATCGAAAAGTAGCATCACAGATATAATTCTTGCTTCCGTCATCCGGGAAACACGATCTGTCTCCTTTCACGTTTGTGGATGCTATAAATTTTCCAAATCTAATATAGAGCCGTGATTTGTACACGCGAGTCGGATTCAAATTGACAGCTCTGAATAAAGTTACGCTTGAATTATGTTGATAATTTATTTTTAGCTCCTCCAAAAATCTGGGACAAAAGTTTGTTTCATAAAATTGCTTCCAATATTTTTTTAAAAGTACCTAATGTTAAGCAACAATAAAATTAGTCGACTTTTTATTGAGTAATTTTTAATCTATGTTAATCCGAACATTTAATTTTGTATGGATGGATGTATGGATGTTTGTTCCTCTTTCAAGCAAAAACTACTGAACGGATTTTGATGAAACTTTACAGTGATATAGCTTATACATCAGAATAACACATAGGCTGTATGTTATCCCCGTATCCCCACGGGAACGGGAACTACGCTAGTGAAACCGCGGGGCGCTGCTAGTATGATAATATGTTGACACTTACAATACTGCCCATTGCAAATTATCTTCAGACGGAATGGTAACAATTCTGCGAGATAATAGCTTATATATCGTTATCGTGTGCCGGTAGAAACTTTTGACCGGTAAGGCATTTAATTATCGAAAAATAATAGCTTTTTGGTGTTAAGAACATATAAGTCGGACAAATTAGTCTTATACTTAGGATATTACACCATTAGCTGTACCGCGCGGTTTCATCGGCGTAGCTCCCGTTCCCGTGGGAATAATTATGTCATTCCCTGATAAGTAAAAGATTTTTTCGAATCGGTCCAGTAGTTTCGGAGCCTATTCAATTCAAATAAACAATTCAGATTTGTATTTTTGTAACGAATAAACTCAAAAAATACGTGATTGATTTTAATAATTCTTTTACTAATAAAATGCTACATTATCAGGAAGTAACCTTTTCTATATTTTATCCAAGTATTTTCACTCTGGGAACTGGAACTACGCGGGTGAAACCGTGCGAAACCACTATTTATACTAATATTATAAAGAGGAAAGATTTGTTTGAACGAATAAAAAACTACTGGACCTATTTTAAAAATTATTTCACCAATGGAAAGCTACAATACCCCTAAGCAACATAGGCTATAATGCTATATTATATCCCTGTATTCCCACGGGAACGGGAACAACGCGGGTGCAACCGCGCAGAACCGCTAGTGTTATATAAAGAGCTCCTGTGCCCAATTTCATGCTTCTGGACCGTGTTTCTAAATCAATCGTGTTAAATACGACCTACAACCAGTAGCTTAGTACTAGTCTTCTCTCTCTAATATATTTTTGTGTACAGACTGCTAGTAAATAATTCCATCTCAGTAATAAATTCATAATTAATTTTGCCTCGCCAAACTGAGCGGAAAGCCAGAATTTACTGCTTTGTTAAGTGCCCGAAAGCAGGCCTGGTTTACGAGCTAGGACCCAACGTTTAAACCGAGCTAGGTATGTAATCGTATTTACGATTGCACCACCAACGATTACTCACGCACAGGAAAACGCTATCCTTTATACGATTTCATTACAATAAATCTCATCGGTCGAGTTATAAAGTTTTGCGACTGAGGAGACTGAACTAAAGAGATAATGTGGTTCGGTCAGCCCATTCTTTAATGTCCAGTTTATTTTCCAAACGAACTTCAACTGTGATTCAGTGGAATAGAACTGTAATTAGTTCAGTCAAACTTTTAGTTAGTGGTAAGCAAGGTCCGATACGTTGGAAGTGATAATTGAACCATTATTTAAAGGAAATGATAAGTTTAAATCTTGTACCGGTATCGTGTATTGTGATTGGGAACATTAATTGTAACAAAAGTTATCCAAACAGGATTAAACTACTACTTTATATCATTGATTCCATTGTAAATGCAAAATTATGTATATTTTTTTGTGGAAGCCAAGAAGAGCAATAAGTGGTATCAATTGTGTGTATTTTTGGTACTCATTAGCTGTATCCCACTGATGTTATGCTTACAAAAGTGTGTTTGTTGGTTTGTCCATCTTTTAAGCAGAAATAGGGCAAGAAATCGAAGCAATATTCTGCATAGAGATATTTGACGGGTGTGTTGGCTCAGTTAGTAGTGACCCTGCCTTCTGATTCGGAGGTCGCGGATTCGATCCCCGCTCGGGGGCTGTTGGCTTCATGTCTGGTAGTTTAATAATTATTTAAGTATGTTTATCAGTTGTTTAGTACCCATAGTACAGGCCCTGCCTGTTTTGGGACTAAAACCATGTGTAAATTGTGTCTCATTATTATTATTATTTGAAAAAAAAATAATAAATAAAAGACGTGTGGCACTCAGGGACTGCCGCGGTAAAGCTATTGCATAGCACAAAGTTGACTGTCTTGGTTGGTCTGACTATTTCATTTCATTTGATTTGATTCGATTCGATTCGATTCGACTCGACTCGACTCGACTCGACTCGACTTTCGACTTTCGACTTTCGACTTTCGACTTTCGACTTTCGACTTTCGACTTTCGACTTTCGACTTTCGACTTTCGACTTTCGACTTTCGACTTTCGACTTTCGACTTTCGACTTTCGACTTTCGACTTTCGACTTTCGACTTTCGACTTTCGACTTTCGACTTTCGACTTTCGACTTTCGACTTTCGACTTTCGACTTTCGACTTTCGACTTTCGACTTTCGACTTTCGACTTTCGACTTTCGACTTTCGACTTTCGACTTCGACTTACTTTACTTTACTTTACTTCACTTTATTTTATTTTATACAATGCACGGCCTTTAAGCCACACCTCCGTGCCCGTCGGAGTGGGGAGAGCGTGAGGTTTTTTCGTTACGGAATTTCTGGATTCGGTCCCCGCGCTCAAGGCCCGCGAGTCCCCGCGCTCAAGGCCCGCGATAGAAGCTATGCAATGGCTTAAAAAAAAATCTTCAATTTATTTTAAGACAGGTTTTTGTTATTGGACCTTCTTTCAAGTGTGAGAACACCTGTGCCAGAAGATCCCACTCTTCCATATCTATGCAATCTATTAGAAATAAGTAAGAAAAAAATATATAAATAAGTAATTTACGTAATTATTATTATATTTGAAGATCCGAGCAGTTACGTTAGGCTACGCTTATTTTTCTGTCTTAAAGTTAAGACGAAATTGTGAGCAGAAGCTAGTGGAAGAATATTTGCAAACGATCCTTTAGTTAATTAACATTTGGTTCTTAGCACAGTATTTGCCTCGTTCAAATGCTTGCCATAAATAAAAAGACTCGATATTTGACTTCCCTATTTATAGAATCGTAAAACCTTTACGATCGGAGCATAATCCGAACATAAAATTATAATGGTTGCGTATCGAAACCACTGAAAATCATAAATCTGGGTTTCATAAAGTAAATATACATTTTCTATGTACATCTACTTAATATATTCGTTGCGTGCGTGTGGTAGCCCGTATCACAGATGTGGGTTTATGTTTAAAACAATAATAAACTCGTAAGATATTTCAATATTTGTTACTAGTTTCTGCCCTTGACTTGGTTTTCGATTCTACGTCTTTCGTCGAAACGTATACCTGTTATTTTATCAGGATTGGTTTAGCAGTGAAAACATGAACGTAAAACTGAGAGAGGTGACTTTTTAATTACAGGATTTTGTTTTGTACCTCTGTGTGTGTATATCTAAGTATATGGGATTCATTATTTGCAAAAGGAATACATATTTAAATAATAATAATAATGTATTTTTATTTTCTCTCAACAAAAGTACCAATATTATAGTGATAAGGTATTACATTGGTAGGCGCACCCTAAGTATAAGGCGTATGAATGAATGCACGTACTATCAGCCTAAGTTTCGCCAATACACTTAAAGGTAATTTTCTAGCTATATTTTCCCACATCGGTTATAGCGACCAATATCGTTGAGGCATCAAGAGCGACAAAGAAGTACAATTACAAAAATGTGTTTTTTAGGTTTATGAGGTTTTACAAGATGATGAAAGTAGTGTTGGGTATGGCAGAAGAAGCATGAAAGTAGAATAAATGCAGTCGAAATGCGTTCATTAAGAAGCATTAGTGGAGTAAGATTGATAGATAGAGTGAAAAATAGTGTGATCCGAGAGCGTTGCGGCTTGAAAGATGATATAGTGACTAGGATTGAAAGAGGAATGCTCAGGTGGTTTGGTCACATTGAGCGGATGAATGAAAGTCGTCTAACGAGACAAATATACAAGGGTGTTGTGAATGGGCGAGTCGGTAAAGGACGACCTAGGCGTACCTACATCGACCAGATCGGCGATGTGTTGAAGAAAAGCCAGATAAAGAGTACCCGAAACCGACGAGCATGCATGAGTCGTTTGATGGATGTGAAGGAAGCGCGTGAGATCTGCTAGGTTCGTAGCAAGTGGCGGTCTGTTGTCTCTGCCTACCCCAATGGGAAATAGGCGTGAGATTATGTATGTATGTATGTATGTATGAAAGTAAGGGAATGGAAAAAAAAAACGTGTGACTGGCTTCTGATTAGGGGTAGTAAAAACTTTAAGTGAGTAAAAAAGTAAGTAAGTAAGTAAGTTCTATAGGTACTTACTTATCAGTCGGAGCTTTTGTCGATAGACGTATGAGTAGAGGATTTTGGCAATAAAACTTTTTTCTGACACTTCAAGCGAAACTATTATACCCTTAATCTCTGCGAAACGTGTCAGGACTCCACTCACCGGTATTACGACATCAATTATGTCGATCGCACCTTATTACGAGTATAACCGAGTGGGCGATTCACTGAAACTTGCTTTGTTGACGTCACGTGCCCATACGTCAAATTTGACGTGATTGTGTTAATAATGGAACGGCGCATCTGCCTTCGCCTTAATGGATTGCCGAAATGTGTATTACATTATGTGATAAATTATTGGTTTTGTGCTAGTTACAAACAATGGGGTTCCTGAGTTTGTCATTTTATTGTGGTGATTTTTCGAGAAAACGTGTAATCTCAATGGATTTTGTGACTTATTGTTAGTAATGTAGAGATTGAATTGACGGGTACGGTTGAAAAATATGTTCGAATAACACACTATCTTTACGTATACAAGTAGCATAATCCATTGTTAACTTTAGTGCACAGCCTGCCTTCATCTGTTTATTTCAGTTACATCCATCCTAAGGTTGTCTGGAAGAAACCACTGAAAGATAAGACCTCCTATTGGACTTTTTTAGATCTTGTGTCACTTATTGCATATTTTTATTGGTGTAGGTACAATAAGTCAATAAATAGTAGTTACTTACACTCCATCGTTCTCAAGAACTAATCGCGACATTACGATTTAGCACAAAAAGTTGTGAAAGTTGCATTAAAAGTAGACACTTTGTCACGTGACCATGTGTCCAAAAATAAGGCGTTGCCACAAAGGTGTAAATCACCTTGGATAGAAAAGTAGCCCTTCCTTATTCCACCTATAGCTATATTCTTTGCATTAAGCTAAAGTTGCTTTGATTCAAACAACCCTAATGATAGCTTTGACTGAATAGTTTTTTAAATAAAAAGCTGAAAACAACAACAACAATAAATTATTCCAAACTGTCTTAGAAACCTGATCCTTTATTGCTGGTTTTCTTAATTCGACGTGTTAAAAGTTTTATTACAGTTTTTGATGTTTTGTATGCCCAATTTCAGAAGCTACGATTTCACATTGGTAACTGTAACCGGTAGTGAGAAATATATATTATTAGTAGATTTCCCAGAACAGGGTTTGCCGAAGTCGTAATATTTTGTCAATATAACAATAGATATTCGATATTTGCGGACCGATAATAGCTTCAAACCTTCACGAAAAGAGCGTATACTCACTCCCACCTCAAAGGCCGGCAACTCACGATGTTTTCCTTCACCGTCGAGGTAGTAATAAATATGAAAACATATTGTATGTTAAAAAGAATATATTACTTTACAAAAAAATATTGTGACAGAACTGACAGACATTGTACAAACACAAGAAATAAGAATAAATTGGATGCTTATGTTATCTAAAGTTACCAAATCATATAAGGGACAATGTATACGCTTTTACAATAAGATTCCTAATGAATTACAAAATTTGCCTCTTGACAAATTTAAAACTAAGTAAGCAAAAATTGCATAAAAAAGGCTACTATAAAATTACAGACTACTTAGTAAACCAACATGAATGGGATTAACCGACTCAACGCCATATAATTCTATTAATCATAATTATTATTGTAAACTATATTTACTAGTAAGACATGAGATTAAAAAGAGTTTCTTGTTTGTACCCCGAGAAAGGGGTTCGGCGTTTGGAACCAGCAACTCGTCGGTTGAGATGGGTTGCTGTTTATATTTAGCCAATATTCATGGACGAGTTTAGAGTGCTTTTTTATTAAACTATCAACCTTTCTAAGTCTACTTTTTGACTGCATAAAATAAATATTTTTTAACTTTTTTTTTACTTTTTACTAAAAAGTTCAACTCACACTTCGCCGGTTTTTAATCTAGCTTCCTAGCGAGCCACACGACTCCTTAAGAACTTCACACGGGGCGATGTCAGTCACCATAAATTCTCCGAAGCCGAGAGGCTCAAATAAATTCGCCATTCAATCTCACGCTACATTCTCTTTTAATCTCTTTAAACGACGACAAATTTACTGCTACAGATTTTCATTTAATACCCGAAATACTTTGCGTTTCTTTTTTAATGCCCCAACCTGCTGACACATTGTTTTTGCTCTCGAAGTGTCGTTTTTAACTGTCAATAAAGTTAGAAGGTTAAACGGGAGTTTTGAGCAATAAATCTCTAGTCTGGTGCTGAAAAAATGCCTATATCTAGTTATATTTCGTTAGAATTATATAAAATACTTAAATATTTTGCATCTTACACCGTAAATGGGAATAATCGCAGAAAGTCAGACACGCGAACTGACAGATGAGCAGAATGTTGGAATTCTGACATTTTAGAGATGTTGTGTAAATAATAAAATATGATGGATGTAGGATGTTGAACGAAATCGCTCGCGACTTCTAGTCTATACTAATATATAAAGATGAAAGATTTGTTTGTTTGAATAGGCTCCGAGACTTCTAAATTTAAAAAAAGACGTGTGGCACTCGGGGACTGCTGCGGTAAAGCTATTGCATAGCATTTTGTATCAACAAGACTGCCGAAAAGAAACGACGTTAGACAATGCACGGCCTTCAAGCCACACCTCCGTGCCCGTCGGAGTGGGGAGCATGAGGTTTTTTTTCGTTACGGAATTTCTGGATTCGGTCCCCGCGCTCAAGGCCCTCGATAGAAGCCATGCAATAGCTTAAAAATCTTTTACCAATGGAAAGCTACATTATCAGGGAGTAACATATTATTATACTTTATCCCCGTATTCCCACGACAGCTGGTAAGGGATACGGCTAGTTATTGAATCTCAGAGTAGGCTACTCTTCGTTGAACGAAACCAGCCAAGTCTTATTCTCTTAAAGTGAGCATTGTTTCTCAATAGCTTCCGGGTACAACCGGTTATAACAAGTAATTACTAGAAATTACACAAAGCAAGTTTTGTAAATAAACCGTGTTTACTTTCTCACGGTGGTCGGGCTGCACTCGGCTTTAGTGGAGTTTTGATTGATAAGGCTAGGTTCAGACCATCGGCTGTTGGTAGCCGGAAAAGTATCATTTAAATTAAATTGCATTTTTAATTTTATATAATATAATAATTAAATCTAATTTAAGCAATGCGGTAACGCAGCGAGCGTTATTGACACTTTTGCACATGGATCGGCAAGGGGCGGGTTGTTTAATTAGGATAAGGTGCTCTCTATGCACAATGACCAGTTGATCGTGCCCTGAAAAACGCGAAATGACCAAAACGCAAAATGACCAATCGCAAAATGACACATACTGTAAGCGCAGAATGACCAATCGCGGAACGACCTGCACCTTACAGATACGCACAATGACCAATCGCAAAATGAACAATAAACTTTACTAAATACATACTTTACTCCGAAATTGAGTTTGGCGACTAATGTCAATTTAGAATTAATGGTGAGGTATAAAATGAAAGGGTTTGACTAGTAGATTAGAGTATTCTAATATAATGATATAGTTCACAGAATACATCTACTTACCAAGGTTTAAGTTTGACAATGTTAATTATTTAATGTCTTTATTAATTTAGTTTGTATATGATAAATATAAATTGATAATTAATAATTTAACTTTACCTTGACATTTAAGCAATACGATTCAATTCATCAAAGATGGGACAAAAAATGAATTTTTAATATGAGGTATTATTTATAACTATCTTTTACCCGCGAATTTGTCTGCTCTATATATAAAATCAAATATCCGTTGCAGCGAGAAAAAATAATAAACTAGTAACACACATTCAAGACTTATATTTCACATTGTGAGGAAACCCGCAGGTGCCAGAATTAATTCTGAGGCATGAATCCGGTGATGGGCTCACCACCTATCACGTGAAGGGGTCCAAAGATTATATTGGTTAAATGTGGTTAATTCCTGAAATAGAATACTGTGCCTACCCTCCTACCTATTTATTTATTTTTATTTTACTCTTTTATTTTTATAATATTAGTATGTCAGTAGGATGTACAGCATTATTTATTACAGACAGAACCGACTCAACGTTCAATAACGTAACAATATAAAAATTTTAAATACATAAAATTATAACTCTAACTATTTATGATAATATAAAACTGTCTTAAAACTACATGGATGTTTGATCAGCTATGGATGTTTGCTGACATTTTTGAAAAAGTAAGTGATTAAAGGCCAGCTGTTTTACGGGCTTTCCAGTCGGCCGTCTGCATTTGGCCTAAGCGGTGTTTTGACGTGTAATTCACAGTTCACGGTTTAATGAACCGGTCATTTGCGTTCGGGTTGGTTAATTAAGGTTGCCAACGTTTGCTATTGGACGATTAAATTTAACTTTTTCTGCAATTAATCTAAACTCTAACTAAAAATCTTTTCAGCAAAATATTATAATATTTTTTTTGGCATGTGGGTAAGTTTCTACACTAAGTCACTGTAGATTTTCAAGATTTTTCTTAAAACTTAATTATATAAATACGTTGTAGGTAAAATGACATAGAACTGTAAGTGAGATGAGTATTTGAATATTAAATTTTATATTTTGTATTTTTTTTTCCAGCGCCACATATCACTGAAAACATAACTCGATTATTTGCAGTTATATCTCTTTTGGAGATAAAGCGAGCCAGTTTAATATTGCTATATTTATAACAAAGGAAACACTACAACGAACTGTGCGCTCAGTGCTATCCGTAATAACTCTGACAAAATATTTCAATTTAATAAAACATTTATATGAATTCGTCTAAAAGTTTTACAACTGTAAATTCGCCAATTTAGATCGTTATCATCCTTGTTCATCCAGCCTTTGATTTTCAATAACGTAACACATTTCCGAAGCGTATTAAATTTTATCCACGTCACGCATGACATAGCGTAATGGACCGCTGGACTGACACGCCCCTATGTCGGCTCGTTAGACCAATATGTCTCTACATTATATTGTAGTCTGGACCAATATTAGTGTTGTCAAATCGAAAGGCTATGACTGACGAACCCGCATCTCAGTAAAACAGATTTACAAGTAGGTGTCAATGTAATTGGGGATATAATTATGATTGGCTTCGCTTTACGGTTTTACTCGAGATTCCCACAGGAACTATTTGTTCAGTTAGTCAGTGATATGGTGTATCTGTGTGCTAAACTTCATTCAAACTAGTTAAATTTTTTAGAGGTGATTGATGAACAAATACACTTTAACACTTTTTTAAGTATTTAAGTATGCTTGTAATTTTGTATTGGGACTATTGGTGAAGACCCTTTTGAGTCGCGGGACGTTTCCCGCATGGTAGTAAGTATGTTGTAAGTATTATTGGGTTTTATTTTATTTATGTAAAATTCCGTTGTGTGCGCGTTTTCTGTAGGGCGCATGGCACATAAGTAAAATAATAGAAGTTGGTTTTGTATGGGAAAGAATGTAGTATTTTGGATCGATAATCTAAAGCAAGTGACAACATGAGTTGTCAATTTTCTTCTTTTTTTCCTTATGTGGCTAGCAACATTCTTTTTGTCCCGTTCCCGTAAGAATTTCGTAAATCCTTTCTTATTGTCATCGACACTAACTTAAATATGCTAGATTTCAGCCCAGTAGTTTCGGCTGTATTATCTGTCAGAAACTTAGTAACGGAAGAGTTTTAAAAACCTACAAAGATGTTTATTATATGAACACTCCCATTATTTTAAACTCAGTAAGTTACATTTTTTAATGCACATAAATAGGCACATAAGTTTCTGGCGATTATTTTTTTTTAGCTATCGCCTTTGTATCGAAAAAACTTACAATAATATTGTGTGTGTAGTTGAAACGAAAGATTTAAAATTAAATAATTATGCTCAACGCATTCTTGTTATAAACATAATTACTTATTACAAACTACCAGATACTTTTATCAGAGCATCATAAATGAAAATCACGTAATGCAAGCCATTGTGCAAATGAACCCCAGTCATGGATATCACAAAATTTCGTGCCCAAAAGTATGAAAACGAACAAAACAAGCAGCCCGTGGGCATCAATCATTTCCAAACAAAATTAAACGTCATACGCGTGTTGGCCTCTACCGGACGGTGACGTCGTCACAGGTTAGTCTGCCCACAGAGACTGCTATTCAAAGACGTTTAAAAAAAAGTTTCTCTCTCCTAGGAAAGATTTTCTTCCAACCTCTTTGCTGCTATCATTGTATCGTGTGGATTAAGCCTAAAATGTAACGTGTAAGAGCTTACAAAAACTAAATATATGACTATTTTTACATATTTTGTAGGACTGGCTGGATAGACTACAAAAGTACAAGAAATATTATCCGAAATGAGAATAGAGAAACATTATATTTTTATTTTTGTTGAAATATATTATACTAAGATTAGAGTCTGAAATTATTTAAGTAGCACCTTGCTGCGTGCTGACCTGTAACTGTATGTATACTATAGTATTTATGGAAAACATAAAATATTGGTAATTTTTAGGATTTTGTAGCCAAATTACAACTGAACCTTTATAATTTCGACCTACCTGTCCTTGTGTCAGTTGTCACAGACATTTTACTTGAGTATTAGTGGCATTATATGGATAAAACAATAAATTAGGCGTGTAATAATGGACCTTTAAGAAAATGTGTACATAGTATTTAACAAAAAAAAATATATTAGGGAACTCTATACATGACTGTAATTGAGGGATAAAACCAGTACTCATAAACGTATGGGATCTTTATTTATTTATTTATTTATTTATTCCATTTTACAATATTTTACAATTGTGTCGGAAATTTAAGAAAAAACAATTATCATTTTAATAATTAACATTTAGGTTAAGTAAAATCCATGTAACAGCCAAACCACTAGTTGCTCAAAATTATTCGAATAAGTAGTAGGTAACCGTAATCTCTGTCAAGAGGGTCGTACACTCTGAATTTTTAATTAATCTGTACCCATTTACAAAGTGATGGACTCATTAATAGTACATTTGTCTCAGGAAAGACAGAATTCCTTCCTTATTCACCGTTGTGAGGACTGATTGGATCAACGTTATTAATTTTGCCTTTTGATCTTTGACGAGTTCTGATGAGTGAGAGAATTTAAATATATTTTGTATGCTCGTCTTTGCTTAATATTTTAGATTTTAGCTGAAGACAAAATATTAATGAATATTATTCCTTTTAGCGCAATTGGATAAGAAGTAAAAGTGCCCAAAAATTGTGGGTCTTAATTTACATACGTATTATTCCCAAAATAGGCAGAGCCTGTACTATTACTAGAAATACTTAAATCATTCCACTTTAATATAAATACTCAGACACGAAGCCAACAGAAATGTTCATGATCACAAATGTTGGCTCTTGTGGTGGGAAACTAACCCGCAACCTCAGAGTCAGAAGGCAGAATCGCTACCAACTGAGCCAACAGCCCCACCATAAAGGCCGCTTTAAAATAAGCGAATAAAAACACTGTCACGTACGCTATTGATAGTAAACCCAATGAAGGACGACCCCGCACCCTAAGAACGAAAGTGACCTAAGTCAAAAAATGCAATTTGTGGGAAATGAGCAAGAAAGTCTTAAAAATGTATAGAATAGAATAAACTTTAATGTAAGTGACTTAATTTGAAACTAATTTATATTTAATTTCAAAATGGATGATGGATTCTTATGGATGTGAAGGAAGCGAGGGAAGTGTGCAAAGATCGGGCAAAGTGGCGATCCATCGTCTCTGCCTACCCCTGTGGGAAGAAGGCGTGAGCTGTATGTATGTATGTATGTAATTTCAAAAAATATATTTAAAATACATTTAAATTTAATATGATGTTACCAATCTGTACATTAATCTGTAAAGAACAGCGGGTTCCAATTGGAACCGAGACACAATTAAAAATCTATTGTGTCTGTGATGCTTGGTCTTAGAGGTTAAAGATCAATACATATACCCGCAAAAAAGAAACACTTCCCATGAAACACGTTTGTCCAAATCTATACGTTTTTGAAAACTTTCTTGCTCATTTTCCACAAATTGCATATTTTGACTTAGGTCACTTTCGTTCTAAGGGTGCGACCTATACATCAAAAGTAATAAAACCGTTGAAAGTCAACGAGCGTTTACACGTGGGGTACATAAATAAGTTGAGATGTCCCGTTTAATCCACGATAACGGGTCAGATAAAATATAATGCAGGTTAAAATTATAACAGAGGAGCCCATAATCGGGGATTAGGGGAACTGCGTTGACATATTGTTGGGCTTACGCCGAAAATATACGAAAATGCTACCGCGAACATCTAGGAAGCCGTTTTCTTTGATTTAAAGTAACATGGATGATGATCAGATGGATCAAGAGGGTAATGGGGTTTACGGCAATGTTCCTTTTATAAAGAACTAGCGATAGCGTAGTACCCGTTCCCTTGGGGATACAGGAATGAAAGAATAGCATTACTCAGTGATTATATAGCTTTTTTTGGGTGAAAGTATTTTTAAAATCGGTCCAGTAGTTTTTGAGTTTATTTGTAACAAACATACAAACGCACAAATATACAAATACACAAACATACAAAAATACAAATCGCATGTCACTATTTAACACCGATGGGCCCGAAATGGCGTTCGAGCGGCAGCTTCCCAGTATCATTCTAAGATTTTTGGGAGTTTTACTCGGACCCAGTGTTACGACAGCACTTTTTATTATTTCATCAATTCTACACTTTGTATTATGAATAGACTAATTAAAAACAAATACATTTATTATTTCAATATAAGAGGTTGATAGGTATTACAAATATTTTAAGTATTGGTGCATTCAGGTAAACAATTTGGCAATGATACTGCAAAGATGAACGCGAATCTAAAACCGCTCGTACTTCGATATATAAATGAACCGTTTAAGATACAAGCTGCGCAAAAGGAATATACTCACATAAAAACGTGTAAACATACCAGAGAAACATTTTTATTTTAATATAAATTTTAGTGAGTAAATATATCTTTAGGCTTGAGAAATTTTACACAACTATTTATGTTCTTTGTAAAGCAACTCATATCTTAAAAATAATTAGTGATCATAAATCATTCGAGAAACAAATATTAAAACGAGGTACAGACAAAAGCGAAACGATGAAATATTTGGATCGTGCGCGTGTGAGCGCTAAATGAGACTGTATAAATCAATTCAGCCAAAGAGTAAAATAATATATATTCATTATTTCAGAACGTACATTAACCTGGTAGCTCCGAGACTTCAAGGACGATTTCGCCAACATTTAAAATAATTTATTCTTATTATTATTATCATCAACCCGTAACAACCCCTGCTGAAATATGGGTCTTACTTCACATAATTATACATATATTAATTATTTATTAAATTTATTAAAGACGAGAGTTTTTTTTAACCATTTGAAAGTGAACCCTCCTACCTAACATTCTAAATTCGTTTCCGGCCATTACCAATATGGGTATTTCTAGAAACTTTCTTACAGATCTGGTCTATGAAACTTAAGCCTAGCAAGCGGCCTTCATCTAGGGCAATACGAGTCGAATTGAAATATCAATAAATTATTCTATGCAGTCTATCCAAGGCGCCCAACATAAACTGTTGTTTCATTTATAGACTCATACTATCATCACACAAATAAAGTAATAAGCAAGGACAAAATTTAATCTAGATACAATGCAACACTAATATTTTTTAATAAGAGGAAAATTTTGTTTTTTATAGCTTATGCCTAATGTCACGTCTGTACTAAAACTCTTTTGCAACCCTGCAGACAGTTGCGCACGCGTCGCCGGGCGCGCCGCGCACGCTCGTGATTTACTTCCCGAAGTGTGACTTACAAATTAATATCCCCTCAGCTCCCAATACTTCACCATCCATCGCTTTCTATGTTCATTCTCTATTCAAACCTCTTCTATTAAAGCCCGAAATGAAGGGATGGCAATAAAAAGGAAACGATATTTTATCTATGGGCGTGCTCCATGCGCCACAAAGTATTGTGCGCGCACGCATCGTGACAAATACGTTGAAAGGTTGATAAATACCGAGGGGTCGATATTACAGGGCAATTTGGGGCGAAATCGAGTTTTATTGCCTCGTTGAAATGTTGCAGCTGGGTTTTGGTGAATGGAGTGAAATCGACTGTGAATTGAATTTTGCTGGATGCATTCTGTTTTAATTTTGACATATTGATATTTATTACATGGCTATTATGGCAACCAATTTTTTTGGTTTTGACGGAGGCGTTATTTATGCTGTTTTACGTGCATTACCTAAAATATTTTATAGTTAACTAGCGATCCACCCTCGCTACGATTTGGTGTATTAAAATAATATCCAGCCTATATTTAAACAAGGAATTTATTAGCTGTAGCTCAGTGGTTAAAGCCGTATGGCTCGGGTTTGAATCCTGGCATGTATCAATGTGTTTGAAAAAACTTATTTATCATCAGTTCGACGGTGAAGGAAAACATCATGAGGAAACCCGCAGGTAACAGAATTAATTCTGAGATATGTGTAACAGCACCCTGGTCCGGGCATGGGCTCACCTATCACATTTATGGGTCCACAAATATATTGTTGTAGAAATGGGCCTATACTCGCGGTGGGGATAAAAGGCTTGAGCTTTTATTTAAAACTAACAGCGCCGCGCGGTTTCACCCGCGTATAGTTCCCGTTCCCATGGGAATACGGGGATAAAATATGGCCCATGTGTTATTCAGAAGTTTCATCAAAATCCGTTCAGTAGTTTTGAAAGAGGAACAAACATCAATACATCCATCCAAACACGCACTTTCGCGTTTATAATATTAGTAGGATAAGTATGAGTAAAATCATGTTTAGATCAGTATTTGATACTATAGCTTACCCTAATTTAGGTACATCGATGTCGTGTCATCTATTTGCCAGTCAACATGCCCAAATAAACATTATCTGAAAGCTCTCAGTTCCCACACGTGTACAGGAACATTGTATCGAAGACGTTGAAATTTCGTCTCACCAAATCCAATATTCGCTGTGTTTCGATGTCAACACACGCCGGTTTGTTGACACGTAGCTTACGCGGTTTCCAGAAAATTCGACCCGAGGAAAACGTTCTAGCTGTTGCGCGGCAAAATAAATTGTCAAAAGTCAAAAGTTTTTATTCGATGTAGGGGCTTATAAGTCCTCTTATTGAAAGTCTTTGCGACTCTACCGCTTCGGTATGTGTAGTTGAGAAGAAGCAGGGCAAGAAAATCCTCAACACATTATTCTTAATAAACAATCAATATAATAGAAAGTACAAGTTACATGGTTTTATTGCTTTTGCTGAGCTGGAGAAAATTTACAAATTTAATAAACGTCATCATTTTACATAAAACCATTTTAACGTGAGTTTGGAATATTTTTTCTGGCAAATCTAGAACAGCTTTAGGTACTTTGTTGTAAAACCGTAGAAACAAACCCATAATGGAATTATTAATTTTACTTACTTTTAATTGAACTTCGCACCTAAGAAGAAAAACAAGATTATAATAACCAGTGCACACAGGAACAGTGACAACCCTTGTAGTACTTAAATTAACAAAAAAAGCTTTATACAAATCAATTATAATATCTATACTAATATTATAAAGAGGAAAGATTTGTATTTTTGCATGTTTGTATTTTTGTTACAAATAAATTCAAAAACTACTTTACCGATGTTAAAAACTCTTTCACCAATGGAAAGCTAGAATATACCTGAGTAACATAGGCTATATTTTTTTACCGTATTCAGACGGGTAGCTCCCGACGCGGGTAAAACCGCTCAGAATCGCTAGTTATGTAAGTGTAAGTTAGGGTATTTGACTGCCTAGTCGAATAAGCAAAAAAATAAAATATGATAAGGCATAGAGGGGACAAAGCGATCAAAATTTGAAGTCAAAAGTTATTCCAAGTGGAATAAGTCTAGTACAGTCAAGAGCACGTTAAGCTTGACACTTTGGACTTTGACCCGGCCCTGTATTCTATGGCGCGCAGTATAAATCAGAGCTCAGCTTAAACTGGTAGTGTAAAGCTTGACTTGCTCTTGACTGTACAATTTCGACCGAATGACAGCTCGCGTTCATACTAACTGACATAACAAGGACATGACGCTTTAGGCTTCAAAGTTTTGTATGAAAATATTCCCAATGCCCCCTCTATGCCCTATTATATTTAAATCTCTTTGCGAATAAGTTACTTTTTATGATCTGTCAAAATGAAAATTTTTTTTTAGCATCACCACTTTTAAATATATAATTGTAATTAAATCTATTAAATTGTAAAATGAAAATCTATACATAATATGTAAAATACCTACCCCGTTGAGCATTTTGCTCAAAAATGGCAATAAGAAATCTGATAATCGCTTGCGAACCAATCATCTGGAAATTTTTTTTTGAGTCGTTTGGAGTAATGTAGGTAACTTAAAAGTGGATTGATATTGTCAAATGTGACAACTGATATTGTCACCAGGGGGTCGATTTTTGAATCTCACCAAGTGACTAATTCTCACCGATGTGAGTGATTTCCGAAAGTTCGTATTTTTAAAACTCATCGGTGACTTACATTTGTCATACCTATGATATCGATTTACGAGTGCCCCTACCCACTCGTAATTGAAATCACCATGCGATTGTTTTTGACAGTTAACGTATGTGACATCTGCCAAAAGTGCCAAAGTATGATTTTCGGAAGAATTAGCAACGGGGCTCGATTGTGATATTTTGTGATTGCGACGATTTATTGAAAACATCGTGTGACTTTCAAAAATACGGCTTTTGGAAAATGGTGACATAAAAGTCATCGGTGATAATTTTAGTCACCGGTGATTTTGATATCATCAGTGAGATTCAAAAATCGCACTCCAGAGCGTCAACCGGTGGTGTGTGACCTTTGTCGACCTATAAAATGTATTCGATTTCGAAGGAAATCCTCTTTATAAATACGTTTGTTGTTCTTTCATTACAACATGCATTCGGATCGCATTCATATAGAAAATCAATTTTACAAAACACGAACCTCCATTCTTCTGCTTTCATATCGGAGCGCCGCCGAGCGCCTATCAAATATTTCATAGCAAACATATCTTGGAGCGCGACTGCAGTGTCGTGAAGACATCTGGCGGGACAAGCGGACAGAATTCAATTACACCAGACGATAACATCTCGCCTTGCTCGCATTAAAACAAACGGCGCTTCGCAATAACGCCGGTTTATACTGTTTGCATTTACATGGATGCCATGTATGGAAATAAATATTTTTTATTCAAGCGAAGGCTGCCGCATTGCCACAGGCGCTGTTTAATATGCGTACTGTAAATATTTTGTAGGTTTAATTTGCCTCGTTGGCTAATAAATGTCTCTGTGCCTATATAGTTTCCAATTACCTTTTTGATCGAAAGAACTTAAAATTACTCGAAATGAAAATTGTTTCGTTTGAATTTTGCTTTCGTGGGTTAGTTGTTAAATTTATAAATGGTGAAGCTCATTTATTAGTCAGTAGACTTACCTACTTACTAGTAGTGTGTACGCATAAGTCTTAAATACATAATATTAATTGCTAATGTAAAAGTAGTTTGTAATATTTTCACAGCTACGCCTCTGAAGTTATTTTAATGAAATATCAAATGAAAGGCCTAGGTTACTTTTTGATATGGAATTCTAAAGAAGTTGCGATAAATAAAATCCGGGTAGGTACAGTCAAAAGCACGTGGAGCTTGATACATTGGACTTTGTAAGGTTCTTAAGACAATTGGCTTAGAGGTCAGTTTATAATAATACTAGCGACCCGCCCCGGCTTCGCATGGGTGCAATGCTAACACTAAAACCTTTCTCTTGAATCACTCTATCTATTAAAAAAAACCGCAACAAAATCCGTTACGTAGTTTTAAAGATTTAAGCATACAAAGGGACATAGGGACATAGGGATATAGGGACAGAGAAAGCGACTTTGTTTTATACTATGTAGTGATGCTGACTGTACCGAATGAATCATTTTTAAAGTTCCGTTCCCGAAGAGTACCAATGATTCCCTATGTATGTATGGTCATTTCTGCGCCTATTTAATTGATGGTGGGAATGGGATCGGGACCCTATTACTGAAGCCCTAATGTCTGTCCCTCTGTCTGCTATAGGGCTGAATATGTATCTTTTGAAACGTTTAACTAAGAATCTGGAAAAATTTTACAGACTGCGTGTGTATATGGCCGCTATAGCAACAAATAAAAAAACTTAAAAATTAAAATAAAAAAATCTCACGCCCTTTATCCCCGAGAAGGAAGGCAGAGGTATTCCATCTCTGAAAATACCCGTTTTTAACGAGAATATTCAACCCCTAAACGTGACAGCTGGTGAGCCCCGGACCGGGTCTGTTGCACATGCCTCAGGACTAATTCTGAGAGCGGGTTTCCTCACGATGTTTTTCCTTCACCGTCAAGCTAGTGATAAATATGTACGTAAGTTTTGAAAAACTCTTTGGTAAATGCCAGGATTTGAACCAGAGCCTCAATCATTATCATCATCTGAAGCAGTCTCTTTAACCTTACGTATCACTTTTATCAAAAATTAAAAGGTGTATTGGGACTGTTCGTGGAGAGTCCAAGTCGCACTTGGTCGTTTTTTATCCTTACATTTAGTCGTATGTTTTATTTTAAAATCATTCAGATTCACTTCACCACTTTTGCTTCACGCTTGTATGGTAAAACTCGCGAAATGCTCTATTATTCTATCCTATTTTCTATTCTAAACTCGGCAGTGCAAATAAAAATAGAAAGTAAATGGAATACGTTAGAGGGTGCAAATATGTACGCAGCGTTCTGGAGCCTTCAGTTCTCGCAGATTCTGCATTGTGTGGGATAATATTGAGTTTCTTTTGCATCTCCTGGGAAATGCGATGGGAGTGTCGTGCTGTTGTTCTTAATATGAGTTTAAGATATTATAGGTATTATGTTTAAAAAATATATTTCTTTACTACTGCCTGCAAGTTTAGGTATCGCGCCAAAGATAACACACAAACAGATTCACATTATAATATTAGATGCCAAGCTAAGGTTTCAGGTTAAAAATTTGCAATGCATTTCTTTCACCGGTGACCCTGCCTTCTAATTCAGAGTTCTTGCGAATCCTCTTCGAAGTCGACCGCCTTCCTTATTGACCTTGACCGTAAGCTACGGTCATGGTGGTTTTCTATGAAACCACTTCATCACAAATTATGAATATGCTTAACATTATTTTCATTAAATATGGATGTGATAATTTATATCCTTGATACTTGGGCCTAAATGCCTTACGCTGCTGGACGCGTTTTCTATTCGCGCAGATTCAGCGCATTTCCCACCAGATTATTGCAATTTGGGTTCTATTCTAATTACATTATTAAATAAAATGAAATACCACGTAAGCTAAGCAACCGTGCAGTCACGGGCGTTGCCACCGCGCAGTCTACTAATGAAAAGATTTTACATTTCCATAGTATCTAGTATTCTTGCTTCTGATGGTCGGGAGCGACCCTTGAAAGAGCACGACGTGTATACTTATTGATTCTGAGGTCAACCTTATTATGTATGGTCTATGCCTGATGATATCAACGTTTACCTTCCGATTTTTAAGGTCAAACCTACGTATACCATCGAAACATCTACTAAGTACGTCACATTCCATAAAAAACAGTTACCAAGGCAGACTAGTAAATAAAATACTCCCATCCCTTAGATGGGCTAATAAAACGCCAATATAAAGGTAATCGCTCGTGAAGCATCGATAAACGAATCGATCTAAGTTTGTTCCCCGGAGGTGACTCCGGAGAGAAACTTTAAATTGCTACGAAGGAATTTTACTTTGAGGGACCTGCTGGTGTCAGGGGCATGACGTCGACAGTTTATTTTCGAGAATGTTGATCTTTGGTTAAACTGTTTTTGTTGTCAGTACATTTGCTCTGAAGATTTATTTATCAGGACTGGCAGAGTATTAAAATGATCCTGCCACTTATTCCTGAGGCTCGGGCTAGATACCCAGTGAGGATGGTCACCAATACAAAAAAAACTTACGTCAATATAGCGTCATATCAGTTAGTATGAACGCCAGCTTCATTCGGTTAAAATCGTACTAGATGTTTTCCACTTGTAATAACTTTTGTCATCAGATTTTCCTCGCTTTGTGTCTATGCCTTATATATTTTAATCTCTTTGTTGTATTTCAATTAGGATTGAAGTGGTTTATTAGTAAATAAACTATAGTAAGTAAAAATAAAGTAAGTTGTAATTTGTTAATAACTCAACGGTGAAGGAAAATATCATGAGAAAACCAGAAGGCAAACCAGTTCGGGTATGGGCTCATAGTAGGTCACGTTTAAACGTGAGTCCCGGGTCGAAAAATCACACTGGCGAAAAGCGTGTAAGTTCCAGGAACAGTATACCTCGGGGATAAAGCGTGAGCACATTAGAGAGAAGGCAGGGGCTGGAAAGCAGATGTTTTGCTGAGACTCAAGTCTTTTCATCCACCCATAACGAATTCTTAGTTTTACTTGGGTATACTCTAATAACATCGTGAGGAAATCCGCAGGTCCCAGAATAAATTCGGGGACATGTGTTAACAGACCCGGTCCGGCGATGGGCCTACCACCTATCACGTTTGGGGGCCCAAAGAATATCTGGTGAAAAGTAGGTATATCCAGAAATGGAATACCTCTGCCTACCCCCTCAGGGATATAAGGCGTGAGATTATGTACATATGTATGTATAATTATCATATTTATATATTTATTTTTATTTATAACTTCTACAAAACCAAAAACTAGGCAGTTCAGACAAATACTTGAGTTTTGGCCAACCTGCGTATATCAATAGCCACAAAAATGGACCACATACCGCCCGATTAATCTGTAACAGATTCGGAGGATTTATAAAGGCAGATTAAAATCATTCGTTCAGTGAAAATTTATTTTGTAGTATTTGGGCCTGTTTACTCAGTCGGTAGTGAGCGTGCTTTCTGAGTCGGAGGTCGCGCGGGTTCGATCCCCGTTCGGGGCCAACATTTGTGTGCTCGAACATGTCTGTTGGCTTCGTGTCTGGTCATTTAATATTTATTTAACTATGTTTATCTCTTGTGTATTACCCCTAGTACAGGCCCTGCCCTGCCTAGTTTGGGACTAAATAATCGTGTGTGAATTGTGTTCCACAATTTATTGCACAAACGCTGTATTAAAATACAGTGGAGGAGTTACTCCATCTCCTGGCTGCATCATCAGATCAGCGCGGTGGTACCATATATTGCATTGTCACCGAAATTAAATAAATTCCAAATTTCTGCACAATCAGTTTCACCAAACATACCCACATTTCAAGTTAAACAAAAGCTTGGCGGACTAATCAATCAACGTACAGACGATACCTTTGGGCCTACATAAA
This sequence comes from Ethmia dodecea, assembly GCA_963855545.1. Taxonomy (NCBI): domain Eukaryota; kingdom Metazoa; phylum Arthropoda; class Insecta; order Lepidoptera; family Depressariidae; genus Ethmia; species Ethmia dodecea. The sequence goes on from OY979444.1 coordinate 3,000,588, forward strand.
TGACTCCATAAAAAAAAGGTTCCTTACAAGACATAAGAAAGCACTCCCACAAACAAAAGAGGATTTTTGGAAGAACACACGGGAACCGGAATAGACAGGGTAACGCCGCTGGGCAACCACTAGTAATTAATAATAACCACTTGAGTGCTCGATAAGCATCAGAGACGATTTTCAAACCTCAGTCAAATAGGCTCTTCTGTTCGTGGACGCATAACGCGCTTATTATGACTATTCACCGGAACACTCTGGCTTAGAATAACAGGCGGCGTATGGTAATGGCAACCGGACGGGGAGGGACGATCCGGAAAATCCCGGAACATGGGGAATATAAACAGACCCGATGCCGGCTACGTCCGGTATTCGCGTACAGTCATCGACCGTGTGATTTTACGAGTATCGCAGCAAAATACTCGGCGTGTATACAAATTCTTCGCCCGAAGCGAGGATTTTGTTCGGAGATTTGTACATGCCTTAATTTTGCCTGTAAACGCGAATATTAAATGGCAGTTTGTAAAAGGGATTCTTTTTCAGTACCTATTGTACAAACTTTTTTATGTAAAAATATTTAATTTTACTTACTCGACGCATTTGAACGTACTGCCAAGCCACATAATAATATTTTGATATAATAATAATAATAATTATAATTATAATAATCTTTATTTCAGGCAATATTTACGATAGTAGATCTTAAATAACGTAAACAGAGGCCCATATTATATATACCTTAAATCTAACATACATAAAAAATAAATAACTAAACTATTTTACACGAAGTGTCGGCGACGTGCGAGCGCTGTCGGCAGGTAGTTGACCCCGGAATTTCCGAAATACAACTCCCTGCGGCCAGAAGTCCTCCTTCATGAAGGTTTCCAGATGATGGGTTGGTACTCTCACCACAAAAGAATTAAAATTCGTTTTGCGACGAGACTCCAACCGTTCAACCCTCAATGAGAAAGTGGACTTCTTCACTATGTAGTCTACGACGTCTTGGACCTTCGTAGACCAGTGCAAACGGGACACATACAGCTGCGTCGACGGTACAGCAGGACGCAGCAGATGGTTCGGTCCGGTCGGAGCAGTGCCATGGGTGTTGCGGCTAGAGGGCTTCTTCTTCTTCCTCTCTACTCTTTGGAAGCCCTCCTCATCACACTGGTTTTTCCTGAAAACCGGTGGGGGCACTTGCTTGCCAGCAGATTTGCTCCGGCTCTTCTTCCCTTCCTGGGAGGGCCGCTTCATTAGCGGGGAAGGTGCGGCAACAGCGACGGGGGCAGGCGCGGCAGCGGCGGCTGCGTAAGCACGCGGCGGGGCCGTGACCGCGCTCGCACGCGACGTCATCTGCGGAGGCGGGGGCGGGGCGGGGGTTGTGGGCACCTCAGCAACAACCGGCGGCGACAAACTGCTGATGGAGGCATTTTGCGCGCCGCGACGTGTGTTTACGTAGGCGGTCTCCGGCGACCTACTTACCGAATTATTACCTTTTAATGATAATAATTCGGTACGTAGTTCATCGATGGTACACTCGGAAACCTCCATCTTAAACTTCATCTCGGCCAGGTCAGCTTTCAGGGTGGTGATGTCCCTCAACAGCCTGGTGACGTCGACGTGGTCAAACGTGACGGGAGGCAGCTTGTGCAACTGCTTCGCCACGAAGGCTGGCACGTCGTCAGGATCGGTGATCTTCAGGAGGTTAATAATGTCCTGAAGACTTCTCTCCCCTTTCTCGTCCCTTCTGCGTGTGGGCATCTTATCCGCCTGGCCGAGGGTCTCATAGAGCAGCACCTTGCTGCTGCAAATCTCCTCCGGTTTGAAGTTAGACTTGCAGATCTGCATGATGCTGACCTCGTCCATGGTGTCGATGGTGTGTTTTATAAACGCCAGCAACTCGTTGGCTATAAGTTTTTCGGAACTCATAGCGGCGATTCCGGGCAGCGGCTAAGCCGCGCAATTCAACTAATATAATATTAGTGTCAGTTGGCCGAAACGCGAGCGGATCGGAGCGCTGCGCGCGGCAAACTGATGATGATGATGATGATGATAATATGTATGATATAAGGTGTAGAGTTTGTGAAGTTAGGGCTTGTAAATATAGCGTGTAGAGTTAGCTTCTACATGAGATTTGATAACTTTTTGACATTGCGAGTCATATGGTCTCGTCTTAGTTACATTTTCAATTTAATCCCGCTTCACGGCTACAGTCATTTGCTTTTATCGACACTGACGAAACTGAAGTTGAGAGTAGACTGGATTTGACAACATCCCTTGCTTCTTCGTTAAAAATCACAAAAATCTACTGATTGCTCCTCTAACACACCTCTTTAACCTCTGCTTCTCAACTGGAACTTTTCCCAAAATACTAAAAACAGTTCTTGTAAAACCTATCCATAAAAAAGGTGACAAAAACTGTGTCAACAACTACCGCCCGATTGCCATACTACCATCAATCTCTAAAATTTTAGAAAGAATAATTTATAAAAGGCTTGTTAAGTATTTAGAGGACAACAAGCTTCTTTCGGACACTCAGTGCGGTTTTAGATCCGGTCTATCCACAAGTGATGCAGTACATGAATTAACAGATTATTTTGTAAGGAGTCTGGACTCCCAGAAAAAATGTCTAGCCATATTTTTAGATCTGGCCAAAGCATTTGACACAGTAAATATCCAAATACTGCTTAACAAGCTAGACAGATTGGGTGTCCGAGGACACCAGCACAAACTCTTGCATAATTATCTTTCTGTAAGGACTCAGCGCGTAAAAATTTACAACATCGTAAGCGACGAACTCCCCATTGATTATGGTATTCCCCAGGGAAGTATTTTGGGACCTCTTTTATTCCTTATTTACATTAACGATCTATGTAACCTTTCCTTTCCCAACGGTAAGATTATATCTTACGCTGACGACACAGTTTTAATGTTTAGCGCCAACAGCTGGAGTGAAGTATTCCGAATAGCACAAGTAGGCTTTGATCTGGTAATTCAGTGGCTTGGGCAAAACGGCCTTACACTGAATACCGACAAATCACAATATATGACTATTACCTATAATTCCTCCACCCAACCCGCTGACGATTACTTTTCAATATTGGCTCATCACTGTCAAAAGTCAAAATGTTTTATTCCAAATAGGAACTTACAAGTCTACTTATTGAACGTCATTTCAACTCCACCGCTTCAGCATGTATGGTTGAGGAGAAGAAGCGGGGCCAGAAACTCCTCAACACAATATTCTTTTAATCAATTGTTACATAATATTACTAAATTGGGTTACATAATTTCGTTTGTTTTTCTTCGTTTGTTTAGACTGGAGGAAATCTGTTCCAAGCATCATTGTCATTTATATAGTCGTCTAGTTTGTAATATGCCATTTTACAAAGTACATGTTTAACATGAGTTTTGAACACAGTTTCAGGCAATTTCAAAATATCTTCTGGTATTTTATTATAAAAGCGTATGCAAAGCCCCACAAAGGAATTATTAATTTTACTTAATCGTGACTGAGGTTGCTCTAGTTTATTTTTATTCCTTAGATTACAATTATGCCTGTCACAGTTTTTAGTATACAGTAATATGTTTTTCCGTACATACATAATGTTTTCATAAACGTACTGACAAGGCATTGTTAAAATATTAATTTCTTTGAACAGTTCTCTTAGGGAATCACGACATCTTAACTTGTAAATGGCGCGTATAGCCCTTTTTTGTAAAATAAAAATAGATTCTGCATCAGCAGCTCTGCCCCACAGCAAGATTCCATAGGACATTATACTGTGAAAGTAGCTAAAATAAACGAGTCTTGCTGTGTCTACATCAGTAAGCCATCTGATTTTTCTGACGGCATAAGCAGCTGAGCTCAGTCTGTTAGATAATGCAGAAATATGAGAATTCCATTGAAGTTTGGAGTTTTGTCCTGAAACAAAGTCCTTGCACATGTCCTAAACTTACCTGCACCAAGACAATTAAATACCTGGGTGTCATAGTTGATCAACACCTCAACTTTAAATCACACATAGAAACCCTAACAGCAAGAGTCCGAAAACTGATATATGTGTTTAAAAATCTCAGACATTCTGCAAGCAGTAAGTTACTAAAGTCAGTCTATCTCGCTCTCTGTCAATCTATAATAATGTACTGCATCACGTCCTGGGGCGGTGCTAATAAAACTACCCTAATTGAGTTAGAAAGAGCGCAAAGAGCTATACTCAAAGTTAGTACTTTCCGTCCGTTTTACTTCCCGACAACCGAACTATTTACAAACTGTGATGTTCTCTCTGTCCGTCAATTGTTTATCCTACAGATCATCATCAAAAAACACTCACAAATACCCTATGATCCCACTTTCTTAATCAGCAACAGACGAGTAGATAAGGTATGTCCCAGAGAGTGTTTTAGCACAACGCACTCACACAAATTTTTCTGCTTCCTCGGTACTTTTCTATATAACAGGATAAATTTTCATCTGCAAATTTCTCCTATGAACAAAGCGTCATGTAATAAAACCGTACAAGACTGGCTGAAAAGTAAGACATACGAGGAAACAGAAAACTTACTGGTCGTAGTTGTTTAATCTTATAAATAAGTAATTAGATTAATGTAAAATAGTTTTACTCATTTATTGTTGTTATTAAAATAAAACCTTTTCGTACTAACCGTTTACCGTGCTACTAACATGATACCTAAGACACAAGTATTTAGTTACTTAGTTTAGGTATCACTAAAATTTAACTAGCAATAAGTTTTACTCTGTTAACCATTATTATAATTAGACTAAGTTTATGTAATAAATTTTTATTATTATTATTATTATTATTTTACATGAAAATATTCTTGATTGGATAACCTTTTCTTTAAACTATTAGTAGGTAGAGATGAGATATAAAACTATAGAGACAAATCAAACTATACGTATAGCCGATCAAGGGGGTTCCCGCGTTTTAGTTGTGCAATGTAATCGACATAGGTACTACATTTATACAAGAATATACAATGATATCAACGGGCATAGTAATTACACAAGATGTATCGGCTTCGAAGTACCAGGGTACTATGAGTTACAAGGCACGAATACTCGCCAAAATTGTACACTTCGGTTCAGCGTAGCACTCTCGTTTCGCAAACGGATTTATGCTCCAATCTATATCTTGGGACACACAGTCATTACAGGCTAAGAAAGAAAAGATGAACCTTGATAAAAACTGAAACAAATAATTGTGTCTGGTAATTGTGGTATTAATTTTCTGTTTAGCAATTACAATGAAACTTTCGCTACGCCAATGTAGGGACCGGGACTTATCACCTTGCCTGTTTTAACATGCAAAAAATTGAATTTAATATTACATAGGTATAATCAATTCCAAAATATTTTGACTGGATAATAAATCCTGTAGACTGTTCGACGCGACGTGGAAGAATTATTAAGAACTAAAATAAATAATTATGTGATTTAACACAGGCGGGCAATTAATCAAGTATAATATAATTAATCTATTCCAAAAATAGTAATAATATTATATAAGTAGTCTGCAAAATAAGCAGTTGATAGACAAACAGATGAACTCGCACCATATTGGTTACTTTTTTACCTCTTTGGTAAGGAACTCTAAAGAGGTTTGAGAAATAATCTGTGACAGAAACAGAAGTTATAATGTGCCGACGACCGTCTTTATTTTATATGTTCAGCGCGGTTTCACCCGCGTAGTTTCCATTCCCGTGGGAACACAGAAAAAAATATAGCCTTGATACTGAGTAATATTGTATAATTATAATGGTATTTTTATAATATTAGTGTAGATAAGGTGTAGATGTATAATTAAAATTGCAGTTTTGTTGGTCGTTTTCAATGTCTGTGTGTCCCAAGCATAAGTCGCCGAGTCTGGCAACAAGCCACGAGGCTCGTTTATATATCATCGTGTTTTGACGCATCCATCCCTGACGACGCCGCGTCGGTAAAATGGCGAAAGAAATGCACGTGACTGTGTATTGCAGATACCGCTTTTTGTTATTTCGTGTTCTTTGTTTTAAAAAGCTGTGTGTCTCATTTAAACAATAGATATGTAATTTTTGTGAATGAATATACGGCACTGTGTAAAACAGTATCTGGGTCACAGAGTTTGCAACAAGCATAAACCTACATCTACAGTAATATTAAAAAGGGGAAAGATTTTAATTTTTGTGTTTGTAAGAATAGTCTTCGAAACGACCGATTTAAAAAATCTTGCACCAATTGAACGCTTACTGATAGTAACGTGGGCTATAATTTTAAATAGCACATACAAAAATAATAAATACAAAAATGACAATCATACCGTGCTGTATGAAAATAACTGGATTCAATAATAAATACAAACCATAACAACTTAAACAAGTAGCTGATATACTATACGTTGTCACGACATCGACATATTGGGAAAGCACCCGTAGATATAGTCAAGCTTGACTGCATTATTCCCAACAGATCTTTTGGTACTTTTAGAAATAAAGGGAAAGAATGGCTCACGTGTTGTGCCTTCCTGTTTTGGCATTCCTGGTAATACCGATTTTTCGGTGTATTATTTCCGACCCCTTAATTCATACAGTGATAGCCCGGACGGTTAAAGAGCCGGTCGAAAATCAGTGAGGCTCGGGTTCAAATCCTGGCATATACCAATGAGTTTTTCAAAAACTTACGTACATATTTATCACTAGCTCGACGGTGAAGGAAAACATCGTGAGGAAACCTGCAATTCTCAGAATTAGATCTGAGACATGTGTAAATAGACCCGGTCCGGCGATGGGCTCACCACCTATCACGTTTAGGGGTCCAATGTATCTCGTGAAATGTAGGTATATCCAGTAATGGAATACCTCTGCCTACCCCCTCGGGGACGAAAGGCGTGAGATTTTTTATTTTTATTTATTTAATTCATACAATATCTTAATCCATACATAACATATTATTATACAAGCGGAAGGTACGCCAACACAAACCATAGTTACTTTTATTTCGGACAACTACAGCTACATACTCAAAGCTCACGCCATTGTCCCACAGGGGTAAGCAGAGACGATGGATCGCGGTGGACAAACGTTGGAGATTATGATCCGTACTTCTTGATGTGAGAGGAAAGACCCTTAGCTCAGCAAAGGACTGTTATGAGTTGATACTGATAATAATGTTATTTTGTCTAAATTAATAAAAAACGTGAGAGGTTAAAGGATAGACCTCAGAAGCAATTCACGTCTTACACTCAAATCGATTGGGAGGATTGGAGGAGTGCGATTTTTGAATCTCACTGGTGATATCAAAATCACCGGTGACTAAAATTATCACCGATGACCTTTTTGTCACCATTTTCCAAAAGTCGTATTTTTAAAAGTCACACGCTGTTTACCAACATGCAGAAATTTTACAATGTCAGTCAGATAATCTTCCCGTTACGTTCCTTTTTACGCAGATCTGCTGTGTGTGATTTAGTGTTGCCCTTGATATCGGTTTTTATTTTCTCATACTACAACATAAAATAGATTTATCAAATTGGTCAAACGTAAAACGTAGCGTATCTGTCAGTGTCCTGTAAACGAAAATTAAAGTTTGAATTGAAAAATTCACTTAATTCACTAGGAAAGGACGAATAAAGAGAATATAACACAGATTTTACAATTTATAAGAAAAGGTATGTACATTTGTTACTAGCATATGTTTTACAAGTATATTTAACTTAATAAATGTATTAACTAATAACTTGGATATTGTTTTACTTGTTAATTGTAAGCTTTTTATAAATAATTTTGGCAGATGTCACATACGTCAACTGTCAAAAACAATCGCATGGTGATTTCAATTACGAGCGGGTAGGGGCACTCGTAAATCGATATCATAGGTATGAAAAATGTGTCACCGATGAGTTTGGAAAATACGAACTTTCGGAAATCACTCACATCGGTGAGAATTAGTCACTTGGTGAGATTCAAAAATCGACCCCCAGGAGACGCGTACCTTCAAAACATTCCGCAAATTCATTAATGAGCAACTGTCGACCGGAGCTGTGTCCCCGAGCATCGCCGCTCGTATATTTTACAGCGGTATGCACTTTCACCTTCATTGCCCTCCGGGGCCGCATGTTCCTAATTAACACTCCAACTTCTAGGTCACAGGTTGCAGATGTTTCAGTTTACTTAATACTGTGGAGGAGAGGAGAATACTCCTCCATCGTGAAAAGAGATCTTTTTCCAAGCGGGGTCTCGTGCCTAGGGACCGCGGTCCAAGGATAAGATTGTTTTATTTATACAAACTCTGATGAGAAATTTGTTTTAAGGACTAGATATCCACTATGTCTTCGAGTCTGGTCGCTTAATATTTATTTAAGTATGTCTATTATTTATTTAAGTATCCATAGTGCAGGCCCTGCCAAGTGTGGTACTAAATAACCGTGTGTGAATTGTGTCACACAATTTATTATTGTTATTATTAAGTACTTGACCTCTAAATGACGTCACATCGACGGATGTAAATAAGGTACTTTTAGATTGGCATTTGACACTCATAGTTTGACATACTTATTGTTTTTTGTAACAAAACTCGCAATAAATAAAGAAATGACTTAAAAAAAAAACCATAGATTTTCTTAAAAATAAAGATAATTAGATAAAATGAGTTAAGAATATTAAAATAAAGTGTAGAAATTTAACATCTCGGAATGGTTTCGGATTCGGATCACCAAATGTTTTCTTTACATACCGAATTGGAAAAGACACTTAAAACCTACCTGTCTTATTGAAATTTGTTAAAGCCCTGAGGAAATACTCAATAGAATGCCCAGTAACAATTCTGCGGGTAAACTTATTCCATTTGACGGAGGACAACTGTTCTTGGCGTGAGCCATTGTGTTCACCTCTTTCGTTTTTTTATTTTATTTGTTTTTGAACAAGAGTTTCATTCAATCTGCTGTGTAACATTAGACATGCAAGGCACGTTTGGGCGCGACTGCTTCACGTTTAAGTTGTAAACTGACTTTTAGATAAGAGATAAAAGATAAAATCTAAATCGAAGATAGTATTCGATCTCATCTGTAAAGAAAATAACGAATATTAATTTCGGTTGGCTGAAGAACAGTAAATAATTTTCGTTTTTTCTATTAATAATAATAATATAATATAATCTCACTCCTTTTTTTATCCCCGAGGGGGTAGGCAAAGGTATTCCATTACTGGATATACCCACATTTTACGAGATATATTGGACCCCTAAACGTTTCTATTAATATTACATAAATAAATTCTTTCAAGGGGGTTGGAAGATAGAATACCTACTCAGTTTTCATCACTGTGTTGTTCGCAACTAAAATTGATTGCTGGTAAGCCCATTACGGACCGCAGTGGGTTTCTTCACAATGTTTTCCATCACCTTGAATTAGTCTATCTATACTTATAAAGAGGAAATATTTGTATTTTTGTATGTTTGTAACGAATAAACTCAAGAACTACTAGACCGTTTTTAAAAAATTATTCATCAAATGAAAGCTTACTGTTCTGGGAGTAACATGCTCTATAATTTTTCTATGGGAACGGGACTTATCCTGTCGAAATCGAGCGAAACATCTAGTAATGTTATGAAACGAAAAGTTTTCTTTTGTTTGTTTGAATAGGCTCAGAAAATAATAAAGCGATTTTAAAAGTTCTTTCATAAATGGAAAACTTTTTTTTTTGGGTGTAACAAAGGCTTTAATTATCCTTCAAGAACAGGACTTACACGAGTGTAGTCGCGAGGAGTAGCTAGTAATAAATATACAACGCGTAATTAGTATATTTATATAAAAAAAATGATACCTTCGTACTTTACTTGTGTCTAACCATTATTTTAAATCAAGAGGAATATTATTACGATTTCCATAGGTAGCACTAAATTCAGCTATGCTAAGTCATTTTTGGAACAATTTAACTCATGTTAAAAATATCTGAAATCGATTAAGTAGTCGATACTGAACAAACTACTTAGTTTCAGGAATTGCGCTTATTCTGTTACATATTTTATAGGTATGTAAGTGTATAAATCACTATAACTGTAGACGTATTCTCAGAGACTCGATACCGTTTCCGTTCGATTCGAGTCGAATCTATCGACATCGGAAACGAATCTATCGAGATGGGCTGATGTTGGTATTGAAAACTAATGTCATATGTGACACCAACTCTCATAATATGTGACATTAGTTTTCGATACCAACATCAGCCCATCTCGATAGGTTCGTTTCCGATGTCGATAGATTCGACTCGAATCGCACGGAAACGGTATCGAGTCTCTGTGAATACGTCTGCTGAAGAAGTTTCCATTGATTTTCCCGTGCCACAAAGGCATGAAAGTATTTTATGATGCATTCTAAATCCCTAATCTTGTACAATGTAACCTCTACAAGAGTTCGATGTGTGAACGCGCTATTCTATTGATACGTGCAAATGAGACACTCCGTCGCGTTTGTCTTCAACTTTGTCTTGAAGCTCATACATTATTGACGACCTAACATTTGATGCCCAAGATCGTCGACGTCGTCTGATTATTTCATAAGGAGGTCTCGAATTCAAGAATTACGATCACACATGAAAATATCATTGTTCTGTGACTATATTACTTGAAAAAGAGTTTTAGGCTGGTATTTTTCTGCTATTTTATGATTACATTTAAGAACGTTAATTACTAATTAAACTCCATGGAAGAGCTTCTTCTTGTCGAATTTACCTTCTAAATTTCTTTGGTATTTCTTTGATTTAAGATACCGTGTTTGTTAGAGATTTGGCTCATAGATTAATGACATTGTAGCAACATTACATAGAACGCGCCAATAGACGGCCGAGTTCTAAACCGCGCAATCGGAGTTTTCTAATGAGTTTGTATAAATAGAACTGTCCAACATCAACCGTTGGACCGCAGTCCCCAGGCACGATCACCTCGCCTGGCGGAAGATCTTCCTTCTCACGATGGAGGAGCATTCCACCTCCGCTCTTCCATAACATCATAATATGACAATGTTGGTATTTTCACTAAATCGGCTTGATTGCCGGGTATGACAAGCGTATTTTCAAAATATTTGAATGTAGTTGTTTTTTTAAATACAGGCATCCTATTTCCTTGAATTAAAATTGACCATTGGCTATGGAACTCTCCCTTCAGGTACGGTTCAAAAATGTGTATCGTCATATAGTATAACCCTTATGTTTTTTTTTTAAGAGAGAAGGGGACGAACGAGTAGACGGGTCACCTAATGGTAAGTGACTATCGTCGCCCATGGACACCTGCAACTCAAGAGTCACAACTGCGTTGCCGGCCTTTGAGGTGGGAGTAGGGGGATGTCAAAGTTAATCATAAGACGTATTTGTATTATGGTCACTGTGGATCGAATTAAACAAGCAAATAACCTTAAAAATAATAAGGTAGGTACAAAATGGTCTTTTTTTTTTACCATATTCAGCCAACTACTCCTCTTTAGTCAACTCAATAGTCACGTTAGGTGGCGCTAGTTTCTACGTCAAGTTTGGGTCATTTCAAAAGTAGCATGATATGAAATGTATTTAACTATGTCGTACTGATATTTTCCTTTACCTTAGGCTTTTACTTAGGAATACTACGAAATCCTAAATCACGCTAATTTTATGACATTTTTCACATTTCCTATTTCATTTTCACTTGAGGAATCCGACCAATCAACGCATCGGATTAGGTTAGTTCTACTTCTTGACACCGGAATAAATATCTTGGTGTCAATGCCCTTTACACGCATATCCCAGTGGGAATAGTAGCAATTCAATTATATATCAAGGTAATTATAATGTTTTATGATATGAATTTGATTAATGTGGTACAGACGTAGTATATACTCGAATCGTAACCGTTATAAAAATACTGTTGTCATTTAGACCTGTGTTATGGTCCGTCAATGCCACTGCTATTAACATATTTGATTACCTACCATACAATAATTTAAAACGCAATGTTCGATGTTCGTGGATTAAATTGAGATTACATTCTTTGCTTTCTTATGCTCTTTGACGAGAGCATTTAAATCGGTAACTGACAGTATTACCTATAAACTTGTAAAACCTCACCTTTTTCGTTTAGCTTCATGATAGTTTACAAAACTCAAAGGACGTCCAATATGCCAAAAATGTACTTACGCAATCGTATTTAAGAGTGCAAACCGCGCAAATGTTTTATTCATGGCTTCGCAAATGGCAATTACTGAAAAAAGAGTCCTCGAACGGAAGGGAACATTGTATAAAAGCTTCAGTAGTCGCTCTCTGGACGGAAACATTGTTCACCCTTAAAATTATGCTCACGATATTACGTTCATTTTCTCTGACCCATCTTTGTTCCGTTTTTGGGATTTTTTTCTTTTCATTTTCTAAGGAACCTTTTTATCAATATGTTAGCTGTTTTTAGTTGTAAGACGGTGTACCTGATACATTTGTTCTTTTCAACCGACTTCAAAAAGGAGGTGGTGGAGGAGACTTCAATTCGACTGGTTTTTTTTTGTTTGTTACCTCAGAATTTTCAACTGGGTGAACCGATTTGGATGATTCTTTTTTTATTTCAAAGGTGGTGCTTCTAGATTGGCCCCATTTTAATTTCGACCACTTCTGACAGTGGTAGCCATAAGAAAACCCTTTATGTATTAAATTTGCATTAAGTATGTACGCGACAAATGGACGAATATAAACTCAAATCACGCCAACTGATTTCGATGATGCTTTTTTTAACAAACTTAAAAAAAAAGAGGTTCTCGATTCAACTGTAGTTTTTTAGTATTATTCGTTGAAGTCGGTTTTTTACTCTTTAAAACAACTGTAGGTATATTGTTTTGCAAAGACTAACAATCAAATGTTATTCAAAATGTTGAATGGAATTTAAATAATTTATTTCATCATAGTTTCTGCTGTTGACGATAAAATGATTTAGGTACTTTATTTCATAGACTACTTTCATACACTGGATAGTTATTCGATAAATGTACACACGCTTTGACAGGTGTGTACACGTAAACAAAACGAAAACCGGGACCAACAATTTAACGTGCCTTCCGAAACACGGAAACACTCGTGATATAAATGCCACTAGGCGGTCACACATTTATTGACTGACCGCACCCAACTTTGCTTTACCTGATCGTTACAAATTAGCCATGGCATTTTCAAAAAAGGAACATAGGCTGAGCAACAAAGGCCCACCAAACATAAATAAAGTTATCCAACCATAATTCAGGTACCTGCGTCATCGTGTGGCGTGTCGCTGCATAATTAACGTTTGAGAGCGGCTCACTCCCAAATCCGATTCACGTATGAGCAGCTTTAGCTATGCAAATACGGCGTGGCTAAGTGGCTGGCAATGTACAAAATGTGCAGAGCAGTATATTTTTGCGAGCTATGGAACGGGCTATGCTTGAAGCAGTGTTGCTAGTAGCTAGTAACCAGATTGCCTGATTTGTTGTCACAAAAAAGTAGACTAGAAGTAGCTAGCTAGCTAACTTTAAAATAGGTAAACAATGTTAATAACCTAATATGAGTATTAAATCGTTGGAGATTACATCAAACACTATTTTGAATGTATTGACATTCAAATAGTGACCTGCTGACAACAATTTGTCACAAAAAAAAAAGTTTCGTACAAAACGCTTTGTTTGCTGATTTTAATCAAATTTTTACCTTTAAACTCATTCATATTTTCTCAACCCAGTCCGTATTTCTCTACGTAAGTACGTCTATTTTTTATAGGTAAATCAATTTTCACAGTTTATTAAAACAAGAAATAAATAAATATCAAGAAATAATTTTAAATTGATTTCGAACATTACGTCGGTATTTGTCACTTCGGTCAATTATCGGTGAGGTAAATCAATTTGAGGGACTTTGTATATAGGTATTTCAAGTTTTATCCTTTTGAACTTCAGTAATATATCCATTTGACATTTTAAACTTTCGGTATTTTAACTTTAAGTCAAACAACCATTAGGTATTTTGATTTTAGGTATTTTGAACTGAGGTTATTTAACGTTAGGTTTTTTAATTTTAGACATTTAAATACGTAACCGTATAAGACAGGAAGTATACGTGTAAAATTAAAAATCTGGTTTATCCCCTTCATTTATATGCTTATTAATAATAAAATAAATAATCCAGCAACGTTTAAGCATAATTTAAGGGCCGATACCCTGCTACGAAGTCTTGAAAGTACTCACATCTTGTAAAATAGTGAAAGTAGCTAAAAAAATTTGCTACAAGATTCTATAAGTTGTAGCTGCCTGACACCTAAAAATGACTAGATCTAGCTATAAAGGAGCTAAGTTGGCAACACTGGCTTGGAATCTCTCTGAGGGATCGAATCCGAAACGTGACGATCCGGCACAGAACCAAAGTTGTCGACATAGAATAAGCAAGCTGAAGTGGCAATGGGATGGCCATATTAGCCGTAGAACCGATGACCGTTAGGGTAGACATGTTCTAGAGTGGAGACCAAATCGGCAAGCGTAAGGAGGACGCCCTCAGGCTAGGTTGAGCAACGACCTTAGTAGGTTGGCTGGTAGCAGCTGGATGAGAGTTGCCGAGAATTGAGCTGAATGGCGTGCAATTAGAGAGGCCTATGTCTAGCAGTGGACTGCTATAGGCTGATGATGAGTCAATTTTTTTCCGGCTACTAAAAAGCTAAGAGGAAATGTTATGAATCTTTGTAGTCTAACATAGCTCTTACTTTGTAGCCGGTCAAGTTGCGTAATCGGAAAACAATAGGATTCTATTGACGGCTCAGTTGGTAGTGACCCTACCTTGTGAGCCAGAGGTCGCGGGTTCGATTCCCGCTCGGGCCTAACATTATTGTACACGAACATGTCTGTAGGCTGCGTGTCTGAGTGTTTAATATTTATGTAAGTATGTCTATCAGTTATTTAGTACCCATAGTACTACAGTGTACTATGGGCTCTGCCTAGTTTGCTTGCCTGACTATCTCCGAAAGTATGACAGCACTATTTATATGCATCGGGCACTATTTGGAACTATTTAAGAAGAGTTGTTTAAAGCATCTAAGCAAAAGACGAGTGGGTTTAAATATTTGTTCCGGTAATACTCCTAGTTAATTTCTACCTCCATATTCCACATCATGATATCACATTTCACATCACACACAACGCTAACATTTCCGTGAGTAAAGTGTAATTGATCTGGCGGATTAGGCCGGTTTTAATTGTGCCATTGCCTAACAATTCTAATGGGGAAGGGACATGCGACACCTTGCTTATGTGCCCGTACATTATTGTTCTATTTTTAAAACTTATAATATAGAAATAAATTTAAATAAATGTCAGACGCCTGCAGATCGAATTTGGAATTGTGACTTTATGAGCATTAAGTTACAACCTGAAAGGGTGAAACTTTGAACTGAAAGTCCGTCATGTTGAATTTTATTTAACTTATAACAAAAACATTATACAAAAATAGTTAATGTTTTTGTTAATTCCTAGAAAAAAAAACATTGTTTCCGCCCGGGATCGAACCGGGGACCTTGTGCGTGTGAAGCACACGTGATAACCACTACACTACGGAAACTCGTTCAAAATGTTTAAAATTTTATTTTTAGTGCATGAATATAATGGCATAGATGTTAGGTACTCTAAAATATTATATTCTCTATGCTGCTGTTATCATAAACCAAATGCACCAAATGAATAAAGGTGCATACCTCTTTATTTTTTCAGACTATATACATAAATAACTTTTCGAAAAATAGTATGTACCAACAAATAAATATATAGGAATGGGACGTAAACAGAATGCATGAAATGGAACATAATGTGTGTGCCAGAGAGACGGTGGGAGTGAAAGGGAGAAGAGATTAATGGGCGACGTGTGTAGAGTGAAATAAAATATTAAATAAATAAAGTTGAAAAGCCTTCGTCGCGCGTCGGACTTTCCTTGGGAAATACCCATCCCTCTACAAATATTAATTTAGATTTATGTCGTATCTTATGATTATGAAAATAAGTGCGTCGACTGACATTTCAATCAGCAGACGTATTCACAGAGACGCGATACCATTTCCGTGCGATTCGAGTCGAATCTATCGACATCGGAAACGAATCTATCAAGATGGGCTGATGTTTGTATCGAAAACTAATGTCACATATGACAGTTCGTGTCACATATGACATTAGTTTTCAATACCAACATCAGCCCATCTCGATAGATTCGTTTCCGATGTCGATATATTCGACTCGAATCGAACGGAAACGGTATCGAGTCTCTGAGAATACGTCTACAGATGAATAGTATAGGAGCGTATACGGGACTAACAAACAACTATCTTCATAAACATACCACAAAGACAACATCAATTGGCGTCAAAATAATAATTTTAAACAAAATCAAAATGAGAGCTATAAAAGTGATGAAACATCTATAAAGCTTTACTGTACGGCCGTCTATCTCTTTCTACGACCTACCAAATGTGCAGTTCCTTCCGATGAATATATGCTAACAGCCAAATTGCCATTAACACTAAGTTATATAAACAACATAACTTTTTTACTGGTTCATGTTTCGTGTAGAGAACACGAAACACGAAGCAAGAATTGATATTATTTTATCGTGAATCTAAATCATACGTACTAGATTCCGTAGGGTTAGGGGTTTCTTTGCAAGTTCGTTCCATCGTAGCTAGTCCCACGCCCCGTATTTGCTCTCTGGCTAGTCTGAGGTCAATAGCAAGCCCATAATAAATAAAAAAACAGTCCGTTAACCTCCCAGACCATGAATCACAGACACAATAGATTTTTAATTGTGTCTCGGTTCGAATTGGAACCTGATTAATATAATAGTATAAGCTTTACGTAGTTAGGGATAGAAAAAACCGTATGGTATTCATATCCCACATTTATTTTTATTATTATTTTTATTTAAAATTTATTCCGCAGTATGTGGATCAAAAAATATTTCCCGCAGAATTAGTAAAATAAAGTGGCAATGTGAAAAAGCAGTGCGCCAGTTGTATCCATAAATAAATCGAGTGATTTTTGTTAAATGAAAAATTTTCCACTGTGTCCGACACGGGGCATTAAACGGATGGACCTCGCCACGTCTGTTTATCAAAAAGCACTTTTGTGGTCTCAACGCCACGTGGCACGAGCGGATTTACCGCTCGCGGCATTTCCATGCCGACCGCATTTCGAATTACACGGATATAGAATATTTGCATAGCTCTAGAAGTTTTTAAACCGACTTCAATAAAGAAGGAGGTTTTTCAATTCGACGGTATATCTATAGTATACTGTAGATTCTATACTAATCTATCTATAGTAGCGTTATAAAGAGAAATGGTTTTTATGTTTGAATTTACGTATCTTTGTAGAATATCTCTGAGTAACGTAGGCTATATTTTATTCCCGTATTCCCACGGGATATTTTTTTGTTGGCAAGGTAATATCCCAACGGTGGTAGCATGATAAAAAAACCTGATGATGGCATCCCAGAGAAATCGAGGGGACCTTCGAAAATCGTAGTGGCGACTAGTACTTTTTTTAGTTTACTGTTTGAAGTCGATTTTTTTTGTTTAAAATTATATAGCTAGTGATAGGTAAAAAGTAGAAGTAAGAATTATTTGACAACTCACACACACTTTAATAGGTAAACCCATTAGTATCTTTACCTGAAGGTGATAAAAATACATATATTCATGCAACTAGTTTTAGGTCGCGATGAGAAGTAGCCTATGTCTGTGGAATAAAGCAGACAGATAGAATTACTTTTTCAAAAACTTACGTACATATTTATCACTAACTCGACGGTGAAGGAAAACATCGTGAGGAAACCCGCAGGTCTCAGAATTAATTCTGAGACATGTGTAAACAGACCCGGTCCGGCGATGGGCTCACCACCTATCACGTTTAGGGGTCCAATATATCTCGTAAAATGTGGGTATATCCAGTAATGGAATACCTCTGCCTACCCCCTCGGGGATAAAAGGGGGGAGATTATATTATTATATTATAGAGTTACTTTTGCATTTATGATATAAGTATGGAAGTAGAAATTGTTAGGAATAACACTCAGATGGAAAATAAAACTAAATAAAATCCTACATTTTTATTTTATATTGGAATTTGAAATATAATTCAATAAATAAAATTCGCTAAGACTGCAAGAGTTCAAAGTTGAAAAACCCTGCCAAAAAACTGTAGAATCACACTTTTATACAATAATATTATATTTAAATAAACAACTTCTAACAAAAATGCTTTAGACAATGATATTTAACTAAATTAAGATAGCTTGAATAGTGTTTATTTAAACTATTCTAGTATTTTTACGTCAATGTGTCGACCACACTGGAATACTATCACTGAACTGACAGAGGTTACAATTAATTTCAAACGTACAGAAATGTTGCCTCCATTTCGAGTAAGAAATTGAACATAGGTAATCCATATAATATGTTGGTATAAAAATATAAACTAAATAAAATAAATAATCTCAAGACTTTTATTCCCGAGGGGGTAAACAGATTCTGATACCTGCTGGTTTTCCTACGATGTTTTCATTCACCGTCGAGCTAGTGATAAACATGTACATAAGTGATTGAAAAACTTATTGGTACATAATAAGATTCTAACCCGAGCCTCACTGATTATCATCATGAGAAGCAGGCTCTATAACCGTAAGGCTATTACTGCTAGTTTCCATATAATATGTTGATATAAAAATATAGGTAGGTATATGTAAAGATTTTGTTTTAATTCATAAAATTACATCTTAATGAAAATCCATAATATATGAAGTAGATTTGGTATAATTTATATGACTAACTACTGCGGCTCTATAACTTCCGAGCTTAAAATACATACCCGGAATTGGGTGGATAAAAAACCTTGCTTACATCAAAGAAAGTAGGTTATTTATGATACGCGTACGTATTATTTCGCAACTCCATCAATATTGAGGATCTCGCTTTGTCTACGCCTCCGAAATTGAGATAAACGACCTTCAGAATAGTATCGAGGACCAAATCCAATTTGCCACTTGCAAATTGAAGAGGGAACGTCTTGGGTCTCCGGGAATATATTCTGAAATTCGGTGTTTTAGTGATCGATTACGAAAAAAGGATTTCAGTTTTGCTGATGACACAACAATGAAGGTGGATACAGAAAAATAATTAAGCTATATCGTAATAATCAGTCGACAAACAAACCATTCGAAAACATAATTTAAAGAAAGAAAGAAAATATATTTGTTGCCGTAACGAAATTGAAAACATTTCTCGGCACCATGATAGCTTGGCAAAGGGAGAATAATCAGCTTGTCCTACCAAGCCATAATACTTGGCTCAGCAGAGCTGGTTTTCATTAAATAGGATAAAATGGAGATAGTTAAAAAACTTCCAGATGTAAAACACAAGCTTATAAAAACACAACATAATAAAAATAGTCCCCTATTTATAGGTAAAAATAAGTTTAGACACGTCGTACACTATAATGTATTTTCAAATAGTAGTAGATAGCAAAAAACTTCATCATCATCATCATCATCAACAACAACCCGTAACAGCCCACTGCTGAGCTAAGGGTCTTTCCTCACACATGAGGAAGTATGGGCTATAATCTCCCACGCGAGCCCACCGCGGATTGGGAGATGGTGTAAGCTGGTGGCCACTTAACAGTCAGAATTTTTCAAGCCACCCAAGGGTATCTGACATGGCTTAACGACTTTCATTGTGCGTAAATTAACGTGCCTTCCGAAACACGAAAGCGCTCGTAATATAAATGCCACTAGGCGGTCACCCATCCACTGACTGACCGCAAAAAACTTAATCGATTAATATTCGGTTGACAGTCGCCCATTCCACAATATGATTAAATTATGGTGATATTTACAAAAATCTCCTAGACGTTAAACATAAAAGGTTTATCAAAACCGGCCAAGTGCGAGTCGGACTCGCGCACCGAGGGTTCCGTACAACCTTGCAAATTTATGATTTTCGTAATTTTTCCTTTATCTATGCTATAAGACGTTGCTTCGTACCAAATTTCAAGATTCTGAGTTCACGGGAAGCACCCTGTAGGTTTTGATTCCCTTGCAAGTGTCGAAAATTTGCGGCATAAACGGCTGTATCTTTTGATTGCGTTGGCTTAGAAGTTTGATTTTTTCACAGCTTCAAGGGACAGTAGACCTGAGTAATTGATATAAATTTCAGCTTCATACCTCCACGCGTTCCTGAGAAAAAGGGTCTTGACAGACGGACGGACAGACGGACAACAAAGTGATCCTATAAGGGTTCCGTTTTTTTCCTTTTGAGGTACGGAACCCTAAAAACTATACTATTATATTAAAACTAGACTATTATAGTAAAAATCAGGCTAGACACGTATCGTAGTGACTACTACGATAAATTTTCAAGATCCTAGTAGACAGGAAATTACGAAATAATCATGTGAAAGTCGACAAATTCAACAGTATATAATTTTAAATGGCAACTTTATAAAAAATGTCCTCTACGTAAAACACACGAAAACGTAACATAATCAAAGCACTGCTCTATTAGGTTATATGTAAATTTTAATCTTGGCCCTTACAATAGTGACCACTATAATGCATTTTCCAGATCATAGCAGATACTACAGTAAGTAAAAGTGGCAAAAACATACGAACTACATTATAAGTAAGAAAGAAATCTTTCAATTTGGGGTCACCAAAAGAGGGCTGTTGTTTTATTGTCGCGGGTTTGTGTTAGACGAATGTACATTTTATTTGCACGTCCCCCAACACAAGACGCTTACTATCCTAAAATATGTCGTATTGCCAGCCCTCCTGGCATTCGCAATGTGTAGTAATATTGTGAAATGTTACATAAAACATACATCGTGAGTCTCCAGCAAAATATTGGAATTGAATTTTTAGAGTCCCCCGAAGGTCTCATGAATTGTAATTTCCCTTTTATTCTTGTTCTTTTGGAGGAATTTATTCGCCAATAGCTACTGCCGTTGAGATTTTTATTCTTTCAAAGCGATTTCTGCTTTAAATAAAATATAACTGCCTTCTGTGTTTCGTTTCTTTGACATGGTGAACTCATATCCATAGCCTAGCTAGAAAAACGGAATTCTCTGTGCATATTTATAATCTAAAACGAAAGAAAAATCGCAAAAGCGATCGCACTCACGTAACTACGTTAAGTCGTTAAAGGGTTATGTTTTAAAAATGTAAAATAACATTCATAAGAGATATTGGACGACTGGAGTTGATAAACGGGCTCTCTGGCGGTGTTAACACGATGATATATTACACAATTTTCTTTACGAGCTAAAGTCTAAACGGATTTATGTACAACAGCGTAGCGAGCGCTTTGAATATACACGTTTAGTGAAATAGCTTAAACTAAATATAAGATAGGTTTTGCTATTAGCGAAGTGACGTCACTCGGCGTCTGTCAAGGAACGATGTACACGCAGCTCGATTGATCAACGTGAGCAAAATTTATTTCTAGTATGATCTTTTATATAATATAATCTCACACCTTTTTTATCCCGGAGGGGGAGATATATTGGTCCCCTAAACGTGATAGGTGGTGAGCCCATCGCCGGACCGGGTCTATGTACACATGTCTCAGAATTAGTTCTGAGACCTGCGGGTTTCCTCACGATGTTTTCCTTCACCGTCGAGCTAGTGATAAATATGTAGCTACGAAGTTTTTGAAAAACTCATTGGTACATGCCAGGATTCGAACCCGAACCTCACTGATTTTCGGCCGGCTCTTTAACCGTCCGGGCTATCACTGCTCTTTTAATCTTATGATCTTTTACTCTCTTTATAATAGGTATGATGAAAAAATTACACTGGTAAAAAATGGGTAGGTAATTTCAGGAATATAATACTCAACTGTCTATCAAAATCCACCGTAAAGTAATATGAATAGATAAGTATTCCACACGAATTGACTGTAGGTAATGAGTAGTTACTGGACACCCGCACTTTTTATAGGTGTGAATAAAAAGCAGTTTTTATTAATCACCTAAAATGCTACTCTACACACTTTAAATAAGATTCAAAATCGAAATTAATGTCTTAATACAAAAATCGATTGATTCACAGACTTTTGTAAAAAAAAAAAACTGCAAGAAACAAAAAAGTACTTCACATCGTCACGTACCACCCTAATATGGCGGACAATCATAAAATGAAACATCATAAGGGGAATAAAAACTGAAAAGAGCCCGTAACGACCCAGGCAGGGGTCTTTGGAGGTCTTTGGGGTCTTAACAAATCGGTGGTCATCACTCAGGGTTATATAGCTCAGGGGAGCTGGGTGTTTTAGTTTGGGATCTATAGGAGGTACTCTGATTTTAGTCGAGTTAATATGGACGCGACTGAGGTAAATAATAGAAGAATGATTCGGTAGAATTATTAGTAATTTTACTGGTGTTTAGCATTCTGGGACTCGCCTACGAAGTGTTCCGAACCTTTTTTATGCATATCAATAGGTGTGATTAATTACGCAATAAAAATATTAATTTTAAGATAGATTGACTAACTGCTTTACTGACTTCTAAAAACCTAGCGACATATTTTTATTTTTCTTGTAGGAATACATTCACATTATTATAATATAGAAAATAAAATCATGTAGTTCGTTGGTAAGCGCATCACTTGAAAACGGCTGGACCGATTTGGATAATTTTAGCATTTACTCTAAAATTGGGCAATCGGGTGAAACTGAAAGTACTATTACTGTATGAGAACGTCTAAAAATATCCTAAGAGTCTACCACACTAAACGCATTTGTTTTTAAAGATAATTTCGTTGTTTTCATTATTAGTAGTATAAATAAATTATCCACAATTCCACAAAAAATTAATATTATAAAGAGTAAATATTTGTATTTTTGCAACGAATAGGTGTACCTCAAAAACTACTAGGTATATATTTCTTTTATTCTTTCACCAATAAAACTTACTTTTCTGGGAGTACCATGATATTTTTTTACTACTTGAATGCTAATATTGACGTTATTTCCACTTCACAAATAGCAAAGAACAAGTACTCTCTATAGATACCAGTCTTATAGCCTGTGTATAGAGATAAGTCGATCTTTTGTCGGAGAGGAACATAGCTGGTTCGATTTATAACAAATTGAGGTCCGCTGACTCACGCCTTATTACGGGCCATAATAGCATATCTGCCGATATGTCTGGGAAGGATGCATTGTTGTGTCGAGATATCAAAATAGGCTGTTGCTAGGCGTCCGATAATCGTATGAATAAATATAGTTATCCGGTTTACGGACGACTAAATAATTTTATTCGTCCATCAAATCGTACGACTAGACACTTGGACCAAATTAAAACAAGTGGCAAACAAATGGTTTCATTCGGTTAGTTGGCGGTCGCTTATCTGTAGTAATACTATTAAGAACAACGTGCCAATGAATATACTTCTTTGAGAGGTTTAGGTCAATTTTACTCGATCGCGCTATAATGCCGCGCCGTAACAAGTCGCAAGCTAATGTCAATCCCATACATGTGTTATTCTATCCGACTACCTTTACGTTTTACAAAGCCACTAGGCTGGGCCATTGTAATTGCTTATCTATTGTAACGATTCCTCCGAAATATTTTAGGTATTTACTGGTCAGAGAAAATTTCAAATATGGCTCTACTAGAGCGCTGCCACAAAACCCCGATCGACCAGCATATCAAAATGCCGTAAGTGAAACTGGATTGGCCATACGCTCCTAAGGGATCCCAACCATATACCTAAACAGGCAATGGATTGGAACCCTTAAAGAAAGTGAAAACAGGTCGTCCCAAACAAACCTGGCGACGCACTGTGCTGCATGAAGCGAAGAAGATCGGCAAGACTTGGAGCGACATCAAGCGCGAAGCTCAAGACCTAACGCGATGGCGAGTCACTATGCCCTCTGCCCCATCTAGAAGATTTAAGATCATAAGTAGGGTCCATTGTAAGGATCACACTGGTTAAACAATGCAGCGCGAGGTAAGTCCCACGTATTGGCATTGACACGATCGACTCCCTGTTTCGGAAGGTTTCCGTTGTGTTCACGAGTAATGTCAGATATTCTTAGGTGGCTTGAGAAATTCAGAAAGTTATGGAGCCTCTAGCATAATATCACCTCCCAATCCAAAAAAGGATTAGGTTCTCAATTCGACACGTATGTTTTTTTTTATATTTGTTACATCAGAACTTTCAACTTGGTGAAACTATTTTGATGATTCTTATTTTATTTGAAAGCTGTGCTTCCAGTGTGGTCCCATTTTAATTTGGTCCACTTCTGACAATGGCATTCATGAGAATAACCAAATAAGTTGAAGTCGGTTTTGTTACTCTTTAGAGTTCTCTGTTATTTATTAAGAGTTGTCGATGACCATGAATCATAAATACGTGCATGTGCATAGTATTTTTTTTGTGCATGGCTTTGATACTCAAAGGTGAATGGCAATTGAATTAAATTGAATACAGTCTTGGGCAGATAATTTAATTAAGTCCCAAATTGCGTCTCTTAAAATACATTGATAAGATTTAAAAGTTTACCAACTCGCAACCACCGACTGTTACTGTGTTATCATGACTATCAATTACAAATAGTATTTCTTATATTTATACACATGTTGATTAAATTCGTTATAAAATATTTTCTCTTGTTGATGCTTCTCATTAATTGCAAGATGGACTTTCATAATTTGGAACTTTTACAAAGAATTTGTATAATGAAGAGGAAACTGCCCAATGAGAAAGTTTTATCAAAGAAATACTGCTTGAAAGCATTATTAACTGTGAATATTGAATTTAGGGTCTTTATTGAAACTTTCAAGATAATGACTATTGGATTAATATTATTTCAGACGATTTTTTGTTTATATTCCCTAAAATTTCATTTAAAAATATGAAATGATATTAAAATATACTGTATAATATGTATTTTTTATTTACCTAAAGAAATTAGAAAAAAAAATCACGATATAACCACTGAACAGATCTTTTTGAAATATGATAAGAAATCGTAGTGTTTTTTAACTAGGAACGTTCTGAAATTGCCAGCAAAATCTCAAAAGTTAAATGATAAAAACTAATAACACATTTTACAGTTTAAAATAAAGCTGTGTGCATATTTGCAAATTGTGTTTTTACAAATATTTATGGTCAGTTTGCGTTGCGCGTAAACGTTCGTCAGGCTTTAGGCAGTGGCAAAATAAAGCCGGCTACATCGCTGTATATTATGTTTGCTGAGTCCATTCGCACGATTCATGCGATTATGTCCATTATAGTTGGGGCAAATGACGTTTATTTACATTTTTATGGCTCTCTCAATAAATCGCATGTGAGGAACAGCACGGTTTATTGTGACAACAGATTGATGCCTTTTTTCAACTGTAATGTGCGAGTCTTTGACGCTGAAAAACAGGTAACAATTTAATAGGTACATCTATGGTCGTCCCCGGGAGTGTTGGTAAATCAAGGTATTCTGTTAATATAAAGACGTTAATTAAGAAGATGTTAATTATTCGGCAGTGTTACTAATTGACTTTTTTCAGAATTTGAGTTGAATACGACCACATAAAGTGAAAGTTCAGCCACAGAATAAGTAATAGTACTACGTACAGAAGGTTCTCTGATAACAAATTCCCTGTTTAGGTACGTCAAACGTGCCTAAATGTGGCCATCTCTTTCTATCGCATGCAACGCGCTCTTTCGGAGGCGGAGCCTTAGATCTAGGGTTACCGGCAGCTCGACCCAATTAATTATACGTTAGTAGTAGTAGTTAGTATAATAGTGTATTTTACCTACGATATTACGATTATTCTTTATTTAGATACTAAAGACCACCCAACTAAACAAAAGCTGTGTAATTTGCCTTTAGGTTATGTTATGACTTCAAAACTGCCTGTTTCTGCAAAATGTAGATGTAAAGACAAATAGTTTATTAAAATTCAATATCTATACAAGCAATGGCCGGCGGAATGTACGCAGTGTGCCTCCTCTGGTTCAGCTAAGTCTATTCTGCTAGATTTAGCAAAAGGATTAATTTCAATGTACATGCCAGGATTCGAGCCCGAGCCTCACTGATTTTCATCATGTGAAGCAGGCCCTTTAACCGTAAGGCTATCACTGCTCCCATCTTGCTGTTGGGCACTAGCTTAACGCTAAAGATAAACATGCCTTGTGAAGAAACCCGCTGCCCCTTGTATTTTCTCAGGCGTGTGAAACAGCACACGGTCCGCCGATAGTCTTATAACCTGTCACGTTTACTCGATGGCGTCCGAAAATACATTGATGAAAAGAGGGTGATTCCAATCTGCCTACCCCTTCAAGGGCAACCTTTATGGCGTTTACATATTTAAAAAGGAGGAGATTCTCAATTCGACGCGTATCTTTATTTTTGTATGGATGAAGCATGACTTTTTTACAGAATGGTTAGATAGTTGTGAAAAATAGTTGTGGAAGTAGACCAAAGGAAAAATATAGCTTGTTTTTCAGTTTAAATTTTCACTGGTTATTTATTTAGGTGATATGCGACCTCTATGCGAGGCAAATTTAAATGTCAGACTCCTTAGTTGTCTAATGGCATCCTATATAATATCTGTCTGTGGTTGTTATTATAATATAAAAACAACCACAGATTATGTCATATTATTTGTCTTTCATATTATTAAAGTCAAAGTCAAAAGTTTTTATTTAATGTAGGGCAATGATATTATATGTTACTATAAGCCAAAGAGATTTAAATATAATAGGGCATAGAGGGGACAAAGCGAGGAAAATTTGAAGTCAAAAGTTATTCCAAGTGGAATAAGTCTAGTACAATTTCGACCGAATGACAGCTCGCGTTCATACTAACTGACATGACAAGAAGGACATGACGTAGGCTTCAAAGTTTTGTATGAAAAAATTCCCAATGCCCTCTCTATGCCCTATTATATTTAAATCTCTTTGCTATAAGCTCACTGATGTAGGGACTTATAAGTCATCTTATCAAAAGTCATTGCGACTCCACCGCTTCGGTATGTATAGTAAGTAATTCATATGTAGCGTAATTTTTTAAGTTAATTAAATTGTTACATATTAAATTAAATAAAATTAGCACTTATTCAAATTCCGTGTACTATTAGGTATACTCTCAGCTGAGGAAAAGAAAAAAAAGTTTAAAAAGGTTTTAGTAATAGTATACACGACATAATCACTGTCAAAGTCATAAAACTGTTAACTGTATCAAAACAATGTATCATATTTCCTCTTAAAAGCTTAACGAAATGTCTGTCATTAAAATATTTGTAGTTGCGGATGCAATAAATTCAGCCGGGGGCCGTAATCTAACAAACTAAGAGAAAGTGCACGTAAAATGGGGCATTTAAAATTTATCGTCAGAAAATATTACCACTTTTGGACCAAGGAACCCGCTAACTCTGCAAACTAATGTTGCAGGCAACTCGCTCCGGTAAAATAGTAAAAAGAAATGGGTAATATTCCTTGCGGGAATGTAATTTTGTTTTGAATTTATTTTTCAAGCCTCCAAGATTACCTGATAATAATAGGACTAGATATTGTAAGTAGCTGAACTTATAATGAGCTTCAGATAAAAGTCACAACAGATTTAGAACATTTTGGGTTCTAATAATCAATTACATAGTAAAAAAATTGCTTACGAGAAAGTTTCATTTTTTTAAGCTAGAATAAGTACCTAGTAAGTCGTTTAAAATCAAAAGATACAAGTTTAAAGATGAATATTTTATAAAATTTAAGAAGTGTATGTTAATAAATAGAGTTCAATTAATTATTTTATTTTCGTGGGAGTGGCCAACTTTCCAAAACTTTGTAACTAGTAATGAATTAATTCGAAAAATGCAGTATATTTCAACAAAAAGGTGAAGGAAAATATCGTGGGGAAACCCGCAGGTCCCAGAATTATTTGTGAGACATGTATAAACATACCCGGTCCGGCGATGGGCTCACCTCCATCACGTTTAGTCTAATAGTTTGGTCGAATATTTGCGTGAAAGTGGGTCTATCAAGTAATGGAATACCTCTGCCTACCCCTCGGGGATAAACGGTGTGAGATTATTATTATTTATTATTTAATATTTCAACGATCTGCATCGATCAGTTTTAGTACTGGCACGCCACGTCACGTAAGCACAGAATATGTAATAATAGGTACTAGGTATAATATCATCAATATTTGTTCGAATTTTAAAAGATGAAACTAGCATCATGATACATTCACGCTTCCTGAGGGTTTTGTATATTTCTAGGAGGACTCACTTTTTGTCAAGATATTTTTGAACTCTAAAAATGTTTGTTGAAGTTTTTTTACGATTACTTCACCGTCAAGTCAGAAAACTCATTGCCCATCTGAACTCAGACCTCGTTTATAAAAAACGGTCACTCCCAAAAAAGCTATTACTGCTTGACACCATTATTAGTAATGGATTTTCCTAGATTTTTGAAACCTGAATAAAAATTTTAGAAATTTAACATCTAGATATGGACTTGGAATAGGTCCACCACAAAGATATTTATATATGAAAAGACGTAGATATGTTACTAGAGCGCGGAAAATGAGTCAGACAAATGTAGGTAATTGACCTAATTTTATATAGTCACAATATTTGCATTTTTCACCTAGTCCTATTTCAAGCACATCTCTTGACAGATAGCTGTCTCTTTCTTTGTTAATCGTTCCGTATCATCTTTCGCCGTCATTATTGCATCCTATAAAGTGTATGTGTGGATTGAGTGAGCACCCTTCAGAAAAAAAAGGAAAAATGCTCTTCATTTAGTAGAAGTTCTAAAACAATTGTAAAAGTAATCCCTGAATTTGTAAAAAGATAAAAAAAAAGATACAGGGTTTAACGTATGCTCACTCAGTTCTCACAAACTACCAATGAAATCAGCGAATGTATTAATGCAACATATAATATTTATATACTAGGATTTAGTAGAACCTAAGCTTACTTACCTTTATAATTTGTAGATCACCTAGTTACGTATTTAAGGTTTTACAAAAAAAATAAAATGCTCACTCAATCCTCACACTTTTGAAAACCCGATTTCTGATGAAGAAACTGAAGATTGAAACTGCTATGTATGTGTATAGTTTAGTAAAATTAATATGGGAATTTGTAAAATAAAAAACAAACCACTAACGTGGCAGATTTTTGAATAATGAATTTTTTTAAATGCTCACTCAGTCCACACATTTTACGAAAGTTAAAAATGTGAATATCTTAAGATTTATAGTATTAAAGAAACTGGCAATTAGTTGAAGTTTTTGTAAAAATTCTACAAAAGATCTACCATCTAATATTTTATATTCGTTGTCTGTTTTTAAAGATATTCAATTTTAATTTTTCTAATGTAAATATATCGTTTAGGGTGACCACACTTCTTCATAATATTATGGTCTTAACCATTATTTTGACAACCTTCTTCGAGTTAAATCGAAATTGCTGTACTGGCCAAATACATGAGCAGCGGCTGGTAAAACATGTATGAAAATCCATATCTGTCGTCTTTTAGCGGCCAAATAAATTGCATAGTAAGTATTTGACAGTCGGAACAAGTTGCAATGACGGTTCCGCACGTGTACTGAACAACTATTTTTAATACAGTTGCGAAAAAATGAAGCAATTTATTAAAATTATAAAAACACAATAAACTCAACTATCAGTTTTGGAAAATGGCGCCAACCATAAACATAAGCAGAGATTTTTTTTTTACTTCACCCATTCTGGGTAGGCAAAGGGAACTATGCTTAATGCCCAGACAGCCAAGTCTTCGGTAGAATTTTTTTATTGATATGAAATGCAAATGAAATTTAATGAGATAAAATGAAATGAAACCCAACCTAGCTCATTGAATCAAATCATGAAATCTGATATTGAAACAAATTAATAGCTTCTTTTTAGAAATATTTGCATTAAGAATCATAAAAACTTCTATGATTTTTTTTTAAGTAAAAACTTCGTGGTTGGTTTTTTCTTTTTAATAGACATTATTTTGACAGTTTCGAAAGAAAACGCACGAGTGCGGAAAAGGTAAAGAAAAAGCTCGAGTGTGTACCCTCATCCCGAACGCTATACGTCCCTGCAATACGCCACTTTTTGAGCAACTGTATTAAAAAATCTTTTACTCCAAAACATGGCAACCAAGG
This sequence comes from Ethmia dodecea, assembly GCA_963855545.1. Classification (NCBI taxonomy): domain Eukaryota; kingdom Metazoa; phylum Arthropoda; class Insecta; order Lepidoptera; family Depressariidae; genus Ethmia; species Ethmia dodecea. The sequence goes on from OY979444.1 coordinate 3,030,751, forward strand.
AGGCAACTTATCAAAGGATTTATTTAAATTTCGAACTGGCTTGCAAATAGGAAGCTGTTAATTGATAAAATAAAACAAGTGAACACTTCAAAGTAGGAAAAAATATTGTTGTTCTTCATTGCTTTTGTTTACTTATGTACTAACTAGCGGATGCCCAGCGGCGTTGCCCACGCGGATTCCGTTTATTCCCGTTCCCGTGGGAATTTCCGAAAATCCCTTCATAGTGGTTGCCTACGACATATTTAAGACACCTACATACCATATTTCAAATAGCGGGTGCCCAGCGGCGTTTTTCCGCTTGGATTTAGTTTATTCCCGTTCCCATGGGAAATTCCGAAAATCCCTTCATAGTGGTTGCCTACGACATATTTAAGACACCTACATACCAAATTTCAAATAGCGGGTGCCCAGCGGCGTTTTTCCGCTTGGATTTAGTTTATTCCCGTTCCCATGGGAAATTCCGAAAATCCCTTCATAGTGGTTGCCTACGACATATTTAAGACACCTACATACCATATTAATTCAAATAGCGGGTGCCCAGCGGCGTTTTCCCGCTTGGATTTAGTTTATTCCCGTTCCCGTGGGAATTCCCAAAAATCCCTTCATACCAATTTTTTATGACATATCAGACACCTTCATACCATTTTTCAAGTTTCTAGGTGTTATCGTTTCGGAGTAGTACGTATTTCTCTTTTTAACCAGTTTTTATATTTTCCCGTGGGAATGAGATATTTTCCTGGAATAAAAAGTAGCCTAGATGTTGACCCGGGTACTCAGTTATCTCCATACCAAATTTCATCAAAATCCGTTCAGTAGTTTTTGAGTGATGCGTGCACAACCAGACAGACAGACAGACAGACAAAAATTCCAAAAATTTGTGTTTCAGTATCCATATCGATAACTATATACACTAGCGTTAAAATTTTCAAAAAATATTTAATGTACAGACTAGGGTTCATTCCCGGGAATTCTCGAGCCGAGAATTCCCGGGAAATCGTTGGGATTTGTTCCCGGGAAATCAAGCTCGAGAAAAGTCGAGAACTCGAGAAATCATGTACCCATATAGAAATTAAATCGTCGTTTGTTGTGTTGCGTAGCGACGCGGGCCAAAGCGCAGCGGCAAACTTTGATCTCGCTGCAAGCGCTCTGGCGTCATTTTTACACGTGTTTCGACTCGAGCCAAGTATAGTTTACGTAGTTAGTGTTTCACAGATTACGTGATAAATTGAAATCAAACAGGTAAGTCTTTTCACTTTTATTGACATATATCACAGCTTTATTATTCATATTATTTTTGTCAATAATATAATTTATAATATGATCGTAAATTTTACTAGGTAGGTACGAGTCTATCTGTTCTTTTCTACTATTTTTTAGTCAAACTTCAATACATATATTTTTTTTGTTTTATGGAAGCAATTTTTGTTTACAAGTTTTAAGTTGATTTTTTTCTAAATAACCAGGCAAAAATAGAGCTGTGATTGTAATTTAATTTTAAGTTATGATATTAACGTTTTATTTCATGTAGATTTTTTGTTTACTTTAATATAAACTACTTTTGTTTATAAGTTCTAAATAACCAGCCAAAAATGGTGCTGTCATTATAGTTATGACTGTTATGAGTCTGAATAATATTATTTCTGTATTAAAAAAAACTTAATTAGCTTATTCATAAAATTAATGTTTTTAAATATAAATATGCACTTTTAAATAATTATTTGTTTGTTCCCCTTGCGGTGGAGACGTCTGGGTGTTGGCGCTCGGAGGCAAAGACGTTTTTATCGGAGCTTGGGAGGCGGTTGCGAGAGGCAGGACTCGACCCTCGCTCTGGGTCATTCCTGATGCAGAAGTTGTCCATCGCGATTCAACGCGGTAACGCAGCGAGTGTGATGGGCACCTTTGCATTGGGGAGGGCAGGGGGGAGACTTCCGATTTAGGTTTAAGTTTAGTTTAGTTTTAAGTCTTCTGTTGCTTTATTATGTATTTTTATTTGTAATTTTAATTATCAATAAAAGTTTTATAATTAATTTGATACTTTTATTTGAGAGGAAAACCACTGAATTTATTGAAGTCATTGGAACCAAATAACGTGAGAAAACTTAAGTAAACGTAAATTTCTCGACAACCCGAGAAGCCCCGAGAAGTTAGCCTCGAGAATTCTCGAGACCCGAGAAATTGAAAAGCTCGAGAAATCATGAACCCTAGTACAGACACGTCCCCGTTAGAGTTTTATTATATGTATAGATACATTTTCAAAAACTATTTTTTGTCTCAGCCATACCTACCTATATAAATTTCAAGAAAGAAATTTTGATGAAATAGAATTAAATGTTGACTTGTCATCGTCGAGAGGTTGCCTTTGCTGATCAATCACAGCATCATCCTGCCTGATCTTTCAGTGGTTCGACGAGATGAAATTAATTTCGTTTTGTTAATGCTAGTGTCTAATAGCATAGCCGGGCAAGAACGCGAAAAGATGTACATTGGACTTTTCTACGTGTCCCCAAGTAATATCGTAATGCTACGCGACTTTGATATGTTTTACAAGAGTTGTTACGATGTTATTTGATTTTAGATAAAATTGGCATAGTATATTTGTTAAAATATTAAGCATTTAACCATATTAACATATCAAAAATCAAGTTTAAAAAAATGCAATTTTGCCCTGTAGTACTGTCCTCAAAAAAAAACCGGCATTTAACAGCGTTTTGTAAAGAAAATCTGTTCTAGACTGTTAAACTTCTGGTTACATATTTGAAATTTGGCGGGATTTTTATTATTGTTCATGTTTAATTTGCTGCTAAAGCCAGAATTTCTACTAAATAAGTAATTTTTAAGTCTGTCCCCGCCATATGGACCTGCTGGACATGTCCGGGTTTCGTTACCGCATTTTCGTAATATTTCATAGTATTTTTGTTCGATGTGGTATTTTTTTTATTTTAAAGGCAACATTGTATTGAGACAGACAAAAAAGTAAAAGGGATGTCTATGGTTAAATCCGCCGTTTATTCAAAACAGCTGTTTCATTTTCGGCGTTCAGTGAGAGGTTGTGTTTTTCCGAGCACTGTCCGGTGAGTAAATTTACTTGTTTTTTGATGTTAATACGTATTTACAAGGCATATCTTTTTTCTACTACTTACTTAACTATCTAGGATTACTTTAGTGCAAGATAATGTGTGCTGAATATTAGCAATTGTAGCAATTTTATAGTTTTGTTTATGAAGTACCCGATTCCGTTACCTCCTATTCGTTACCATTGCGGTGGTAACGTATATGTCGGACTTGAAAGTCACGAAAAGGACCACGTAAAGGAAGGTTTACATGGTGTAAACTGGGATTTTTCTTTTATTTACGACACATATTTTCTTACTGTGTGAAGGCAAAAAGTTTTAAGTATGAGTGCTGTGTGTGCATTAAGTAGGGTTTTAATGAGATTGTATTTTTTCGTTGTTACCTCAGAACTTCGTATTTCTCAAAACCAGTTCAGTAGTTTTATTTTTAAGTCAAGATAGCTAGAAAAAGTATGCATTTTTTTTATATTTTAGCTTTTGTTCCATAATTAAATAAAAACAATAAATAATCTCACGCCGTATATCCTCGAGGGAGTAGACAGAGGTATTCCATTTCTGGATATACCCACTTTTCACCAAATATTCTTTGGACCCCTAAACGTGATTATTAAAATTCTTAAAATTATTATATTAAACGATCTCATTCTAAATAGATAATAATGAATAAAAATATTTAACTTAATATTTAAGTGTTATGTCAACTCAGCCTTACAGGGTCCTGTTCGTTGTGAGCATGTCCTGTTACGAGATTGTACCCTAAACCTAATTTGCTAAAAATTTTGATATTAAATTGAAAGTTTAAAATATTATACATAATGTTTAAAAAAAATAAGGAGTTTCTCAAAATACAACAAATTTAAAAATTTGAATATTAGAACAGTCAGATTGGAGATTTTATGAAGAACTTTTAGATAAATTTTAGACCTGAGTAACGTACTGGAATGGAAAAGTGGATTGATCTCGTTAATTTCTAAGTTATAAAACTGATTAATACATTTTATAAATAAAAAAACATGTTTCCTTTCATTTAATCAATAACACTAATCTACATTACAGTTTTATACTATCCTAATAAACCAAAAACGAGTGGTAACGAACAGGATTCAAATTAGTGCCTACTGTAAGAAAATTGCTAATTTCTCACAAAATAACGATTTTACGTAAAAACTTTTATGATTTTCAGAAAAAAGAATTATTAGAGATAATATTACAGTAAAATATCCAAGAAAATTTTACCAAAAAAAATTCAAGCTCAATTTCGAAGCAGTGTACATCTTTTCGCGTTCTTGCCCAGCCAAGTTGTATTTTATCGCATACTAATAATGCCCCACGGTTTCACCCCGCATCAGTTCCGTTCCCTTCGGAAAATTATAGCCCATGTTACTCCCAGAAAAGTAAGATTTCAATTGGTGAAAGATTTTTCAAGTCTCGCGTGTAAAATTTTATTACAAACTAGCGGATGCCCAGCGGCGTTGCCCGCGCGGATTCCGTTTATTCCCGTTCCCGTTGGAATTTCCGAAAATCCCTTCATAGTGGTTGCCTACGACATATTTAAGACACCTACATACCATATTTCAAATAGCGGGTGCCCAGCGGCGTTTTCCCGCTTGGATTTAGTTTATTCCCGTTCCCGTGGGAAATTCCGAAAATCCCTTCATAGTGGTTGCCTACGACATACTTAAGACTCCTACATACCATATTTCAAATAGCGGGTGCCCAGCGGCGTTTTCCCGCTTGGATTTAGTTTATTCCCGTTCCCGTGGGAATTTCCAAAAATCCCTTCATACCAATTTCCTATGACATATCAGACACCTCCATACCATTTTTCAAGTTTCTAGGTGTTATCGTTTCGGAGTAGTACGTATTTCTATTTTTAACCAGTTTTTTTATTTTCCCGTGGGAATGAGATATTGTCCTGGAATAAAAAGTACCCTAGATGTTGACCCGGGTACTCAGTTATCTCCATACCAAATTTCATCAAAATCCGTCCAGTAGTTTTTGAGTGATGCGTGCACAACCAGACAGACAGACAGACAGACAGACAGACAGACAAAAAATCCAAAAATTGGTGTTTCGGTATCTATATCGATAACTATATACACTACCGTTAAAATTTTCAAAAAATATTTAATGTACAGACACGGCCCCGTTAGAGTTTTATTATATGTATAGATAGCGGATGCCCAGCGGCGTTGCCCGCGCGGATTCCGTTTATTCCCGTTCCCGTGGGAATTTCCGAAAATCCCTTGATAGTGGTTGCCTACGACATATTTAAGACACCTACATACCATATTTCAAATAGCGGGTGCCCAGCGGCGTTTTTCCGCTTGGATTTAGTTTATTCCCGTTCCCGTGGGAAATTCCGAAAATCCCTTCATAGTGGTTTCCTATGACATATCAGACACCTACATACCATATTTCAAATAGCGGGTGCCCAGCGGCGTTTTCCCGCTTGAATTTAGTTTATTCCCGTTCCCGTGGAAATTTACAAAAATCCCTTCATACCAATTTCCTATGACATATCAGACACCTTCATACCATTTTTCAAGTTTCTAGGTGTTATCGTTTCGGAGTAGTACGTATTTCTCTTTTTAACCAGTTTTTTTATTTTCCCGTGGGAATGAGATATTTTCCTGGAATAAAAAGTGCCCTAGATGTTGACCCGGGTACTCAGTTATCTCCATACCAAATTTCATCAAAATCCGTCCAGTAGTTTTTGAGTGATGCGTGCACAACCAGACAGACAGACAGACAGACAGACAAAAATTCCAAAAATTGGTGTTTCGGTATCTATATCGATAACTATATACACTACCGTTGAAATTTTCAAAAAATATTTAATGTACAGACACGGCCCCGTTAGAGTTTTATTATATGTATAGATGATGATGATTATTCCCGTTCCCGTGGGAATTTACGAATATCCCTTTATATGGGTTGGCTACGATGTATAAGACACCTTCACACCATATTTCAAGATTCTAGGTGTTATCGTTTCAGAGTAGTACGTATTTTTCTTTTTACCCAGTTTTTATATTTTCCCGTAGGAATGAGATATTTTTCTGAAATAAAAAGTACCCTAGATGTTGACCTGGGTACTCAGCTATCACCACACCAAATTTCATCAAAATCCGTCCAGTAGTTTTTGCGTGATGCGTGCACAACCAGACAGACAGACAGACAGACAGACAGACAGACAGACAGACAGACAGACAGACAGACAGACAGACAGACAGACAGACAGACAGACAAAAATTCCAAAAAAATGTGTTTTGGTATCTATATCGATAACTATATACACTACCGTTAAAATTTTCAAAAAATATTTCATGTACAGACACAGCCCCGTTAGAGTTTTATTATATGTATAGATAGCGGGTGCCCAGCGGCGTTGCCAGCCCGGATCCAGGTTATTCCCGTTAACGTGGGAATTTCCTATAATTCCTTCATAGTGGTTTCTTTAACCATATAAGACCATAATAATTTAAATAGCGGGTGCCGTGGATCCAGTTTATTCCCGATCCCGTGGGAATTTCCTATAATTCCTTCATAGTGGTTTCCTCAAGCATATAAGACCTTAATATTTGAAATAGCGGGTGCCGTGGATCCAGTTTATTCCCGTTCCCGTGGGAATTTCCTATAATTCCTTCATAGTGGTTTCGTCAAGCATATAACAACATAATATTTTAAATAGCGGGTGCCGTGGATCCAGTTTATTCCTGTTCCTGTGGGAATTTCTAAGATTCCCTTTATAGGGGTTGCCTACGACATAAAGACACCTATACATACGATATTTCAAATAACGGGCTCCAGGGAGTTCAAGCGGCGGCGTTGCGCGCACGGTTCCTGTTTTTTCCCGTTCCCGTGAGAATTTCAAAAAATCCCTTCATAGCGGTTGCCTACTACATATAAGACACCTACATACCATATTTCAAGTTTCTGGGTGTAATCGTTTCGGAATAGTACGTATTTCTCTTTTTAACCAGTTTTTATATTTTCCTGTGGGAATGAGATATTTTTCAGAAATAATAAGAAAGAGCTCTAAAGAGTAAAAAAAAAAGGACAAATTGATAACCTCCTCCTTTTTGAAGTCGTTTAAAAAGTACTCTAGATGTTGACCCGGGTACTCAGTTATCTCCATACCAAATTTCATAAAAATCCTTCCAGTAGTTTTTGCGTGATGCGTACACAGATAGACAGACAGACAAAAATGTAAAAAAATGTGTTTTGGTATCTACATCGATAACTATATACCTACACTTAAAATTTTCAAAAAATCTTTCATGTGCAGACACGGTCCGGTTCGAGTTTTATTATAAACTAGCGGATGCCCAGCGGCGTTGCCCGCGCGGATTCCGTTTATTCCCGTTCCCGTGGGAATTTCCGAAAATCCCTTCATAGTGGTTGTCTACAACATATTTAAGACACCTACATACCATATTTCAAATAGCGGGTGCCCAGCGGCGTTTTCCCGCTTGGATTTAATTTATTCCCGTTCCCGTGGGAATTTCCAAAAATCCCTTCATACCCATTTCCTGTGACATATCAGACACCTTCATACCATTTTTCAAGTTTCTAGGTGTTATCGTTTCGGAGTAGTATACGTATTTCTCTTTCTAACCAGTTTTTTTATTTTCCCGGGGGAATGAGATATTTTCCTGGAATAAAAAGTACCCTAGATATTGACCCGGGTACTCAGTTATCTCCATACCAAATTTCATCAAAATCCGTCCAGTAGTTTTTGAGTTATGCGTGCACAACCAGACGGACAGACAGACAGACAGACAGACAGACAGACAAAAATTCCGAAAATTGGTGTTTCGGTATCTATATCGATAACTATATACACTACCGTTAAAATTTTCAAAAAATATTTAATGTACAGACACGACCCCGTTAGAGTTTTATTATATGTATAGATGTGTAGTTTTATTATAAATGTGTAGATGTACAGTCAAGAGCAAGTCAAGCTTTACACTACCAGTTTAAGCTGAGCTCTGTTTTATACTGCGCGCCATAGAATACAGGGCCGGTTCAAAGTCCAAAGTGTCAAGCTTAACGTGCTCTTGACTGTACAATAGTATATTATGATTTATGATATAAGTGCGGTAAGTTGAAAATTACAGCCGAGGTAATATTGAGAGCCCAAGCCGTAGGCGAGGGCTACAAGAAACCAGAGGCTGTAATTATCAAAGCGCACGTATGTCATACGACATTTTATAATATATTTGGAGAAAATAAATAAAACTCGGACTTTCATAAACGAATAAAAACTATACAGCGAAAAGAAAAAGCGCGCGGAATAATTTTTACTTGTTCACAAATAAGCGATACGCGCGCATTGTATTTTATCTCCCAAAGTTAATTTTATTCATAAAATGTTGACCACTTTTCTGACATAAAAACTCTTTGCTAAGATTTTAAAAAGTTCCTTTCGTTTTTAGGCGAAGAATCTTAATAAACCGTGCGTTCTACATTACATTACCGCACAAGTGCGTAATAAGATACAATACGATATTGAAATTGGTGAAATGAGAGACCTTTTACGCGCAAATGTGTTAAAAATTATATTAAAGAGTCGTAATCAGCAGAGGTCGTATGTCAAAAATTTACTTCGAAAACCAGAAGGAATATTTTTTTTTAAATTGTCCTGTATTTTTAATATGATCATAATATTATGAAGAAGTGTGGTCACCCTAAACGATATATTTACATTAGGAAAATTAAAATTGAATATCTTTAAAAACAGACAACGAATATAAAATATTAGATGTTAGATCTTTTGTAGTAATTTTTACAAAAACTTGAACTAATTTCCAGTTTCTTTAATACTATAAATCTTAAGATATTCACATTTTTAACTTTCTTAAAATGTGTGGACTGAGTGAGCATTTAAAAAAAATTATTATTCAAAAATCTGCCACGTTAGTGGTTCGTTTTTTATTTTACAAATTCCCGTATTAATTTTACTAAACTATACACATACATAGCAGTTTCAATCTTCAGTTTCTTCATCAGAAATCGGGTTTTCAAAAGTGTGAGGATTGAGTGAGCATTTTATTTTTTTTGTAAAACCTTAAATACGTAACTAGGTTATCTACAAATTATAAAGGTAAGTAAGCTTAGGTTCTACTAAATCCTAGTATATAAATATTATATGTTGCATTAATACATTCGCTGATTTCATTGGTAGTTTGTGAGAACTGAGTGAGCGTACGTTAAACCTTGTATCTTTTTTTTTTATCTTTTTACAAATTCAGGGATTACTTTTACAATTGTTTTAGAACTTCTACTAAATGAAGAGCATTTTTCCTTTTTTTTCTGAGGGGTGCTCACTCAATCCACACATACACTCCTATAAATACGTTAAGAATTAAATATGTACAGTCAAGAGCAAGTCAAGCTTGACACTACCAGTTTAGGCTGAGCTCTGATTTATACTGCGCGCCATAGAATACAGGGCCGGGTCAAAGTCCAAAGTGTCAATCTTAGCGTGCTCTTGACTGTACATATTTTAGCCACTCGGACTGGATCAACATTGAAACGCGCGCAGTATGAATATAACTCATCCTTCCTGTCTTCCAATATTTTTTGCAAGTACGGTATTGCTAAATTATACAACTTATTTTTATTAGGACGTCGAACCCATAAATTGTGGGAAATTCAAAAATCAAGCATTTCACGCTTCATCCCCTCGGACAATAAGTTCGTTCAGGAAGTTGGTGGAAGTCTCACGTTCTATGGCCCCACTTGGGAGCCAAGGAGCTCCGCAGTCAGATAAGTGAATTGTAGAGAGCACTCCATACGTGACGTTAGCTTTTTGTGCACGCGCGTTTTTGCACGCACTAAAAATATGCGTTTTTTATAAAAAAAAAAAACAGAAATTATTTATTGCATAACTGTTCATAACAATTATTGGTAGATGAATTTGCTTAGAAATAACATAGTACTACTTATATTTAAATTAATAATTATTAAACATCAAAAACGTCGAAATCTATTACTGTTAGTTGAACTAATAATTATAATAAATGTAACGTAACGTAACTTTGTCTATATGCTGAAAAAATGAACTTATGTTTCAGAAAAACACAGTTCCTGGGGAAAGTAACCTAAATTTAAGTATCAAGCAATAACTAGTACTTATATAATAAATTAACAATCGAAATAATATTACAGGATTTACTTATTATCTGCTAAAATTTCCTACAGGATACTAGTAACCAACCTTAATGGATACCGAAATCTTCACAGCATACATCACCAACGTATCTATGACAAGCTACAATTTTTTTCTCTTAATTTAGCAAAAATCTTTAATAAAATCTCTGTATAATATTAAAAAGTTTTTCGAACAGATCATAAAAATTCCTCCACTCTCTTAACTCCTCTAACTTAGTACCGATAAAATTAAATTTGTAGAGAAATAAACTTTATGAACACTAGCGTTTTGTGAGCTGTAAAATACGCAAGTGTGAAAGTTTGACATCCAGGAGTCTGTGTGTTCAAGGTTCCAGACTTGACTGAATAGTACGTTATCCCAACTTCTCTGGCAAACTAACCGACACGTCTTTTATTAGAGGGATGGTTCAAGTCTGCCCTAAGAATAATGCATCGTTTGAGGCTTTATCTAACTTTAGTAAGGAACGAGAGAAATTGTTTCTAGTTTTACACCTTCACGTGCAAAAGTTTAGACTTCTTGTAGAAATTTAAAGTACTGAAACAAAGACGTTCGAAATAGTTGTTCTTAATATATCAGATAAAGAGATTAAAATATAATAGGTCATAGAGGGGACAAAGCGAGGAAAATTTGAAGCCAAAAGTTATTCCAAGTGGAATAAGTCTAGTACAATTTCGACCGAATGACAGCTCGCGTTCATACTAACTGACATGACGCTTGAGCTTCAAACATGCTGCAAAGTTGTGTATGAAAATATTCCTAATGCCCTCTCTATGTCCTATTATATTTTAATCTCTTTGATATCAGACAATTTGGTGATAAGCGGCGTTGACCGGTTTGATTTCTTTTTTTCTGAGTTGTATAAAAACTCAGCCTGTGACACATAAGACATAAATAAGAATTTACGGCACATCTCATTTATTAAAACCTACCAACCTGTTAAGTTACGGGCAGGTGCCAAAGAAAACGACTCACATAGTGTTCAATCACAATGATTGAATCCCGATTACATTATATGAAATAGGTAGTGGAGTTTGCTTCTTCCCATCGAGATGATTTCAAATACCTTCTAAAACTTCCAATTATTCTATATTACGATCATTACCAATATCACAAACTTCCGAAGTCACAAATAAATGGAAATGCAAAATCTGCCGAGAGAAACTAATCACTTGAATTATTTTGCACAAATTCTTGCACATGAAAAATGTATATTTTCCTGGTAAAAATCGTTACTCAGAATGAAAGGAGTGTGGCATTCGCGTTGCTCTTTCATAAGTAGTAATGTTTAAAATTTTAAAATATTCTGCGGCATTCAGCAAACGGTAAGCACCAATAAATTCAAACACCCAAAGCAAATAAAATGTGATTTTAAAATTTTACGTGTTCCCAACTTTCCGTCGTTTACTGTTAACGACGAATCGGCAGTTTCCGAATTCGATTCACCGGCAATCCGAAATCGATTTAATCACGGGAATCATGCAAACTTTCTAACAAAGTTTGCTTAAACTTTGGAATTGGAGCAAATTGGAGCAACGTGCCCGCGGCTAGATATTAATGGTAGATTCATGACGCCAACTCTTAGTTTTGATATTTCAATGAAATAGCGTCCGACGAGAAAAGTTGGAAAGTAACGCAAAAGTTGGTCCCAACTGTTTTTCATTCGGCGAAAATTTATTTTCCATTGATGCAAAAACTGAATCAGAGGGGCAAGTTTTTGAGTTATATTTATTATTCAAAATAGTCTATACATGGAATTACTGGTTTTATTAAAATGCCAAAAAGATCTGGAACTAAATGCTCCAATATACAGGGTTCCACAAAATGAATGGTAACTTTTCACGGGAAAAATACTCCAGTGCGCCGGCTCCATTTTGCATTTATTATGTACATTTATTCATTAAAAGTACTGGATATACCGAGCTGTACTGTGTAACCGTGGCAAAAGATTTCAAATGTCCTTTGAAACGTGTGTACTTAGTCCTAGCTTAGTGTCAGGTTTAGACGAGCCTGGTGCTAAGCCAGTAATTCCTCTTGTGAAACCGAACACACATTTTAGCTTAAAGCGACAGGTAACTAGGTGAAGCAACATTCAAAGTGGAGGATTTATAGCCCCAAGTTTTAGGGGACGTGACCATTTGGTCTTCACATCCGTCATGGAAACTTTAAGTGCTATAATGGGTTGAGTCTGATCGCAGACGGTCACATTTAGATTGATAAATTTAAATTAATTTAGGTAGAACCGATGGTTTTAGGCAATTCTAAAACGTTACCTATTTAAAGGTTGTTTGCTATAAACAAAAACAGAAGACACGCTCACACTTTTATCCCCAAGGGGGTAAGCAGAGGAATTTATATGCAACGCGTCACAGAATAAGCGCAATTCCTCGTACACCAGAATTAGTATGTCAATGTAAAAAATATATGATTTATTCGTACTTTAGTTTTTTCGTACCAAATTTCTTAAATAAAGAGCAATAATAGTTACGCTTTCCATAGTAGCTCTAAATTCAGTTATGCTAATTCATTTTGCGGAAAATTTTACAACATATTAAAAATAACTAAAATCTATTAAGTATAGCCTATACTGAACAAACTAGTTTCATAGACAGTTACATATTGTATATATACCCACGGTGAGCCCATCACCGGACCAGGGTGCTGCTACACAAGCCTCAGAATTAATTCTGAGGCCTGCAAGTTTCCTCACGATGTTTTACTTGACCGTCAAGCAAGACGTGATCTGTGTATATAAAATATAAAAATATATAAAATATAACCTCACGCCTTTTATCCCCGAGGGGGTAGGCAGAGGTATTCCATTACTGGATATACCCACTTTGCACGAGAAAATTCGACCCCTAAACGTGATAGGTGGTGAGCCCAACCCCGGACCGGGTCTGTTTACACATGTCTCAGAATTAATTATGTGTATATAAGTTTAAAAAATATACGCCAGGATTCGAGCCCGAGCCTCACGTATGAGAAGCACGCTCTTTAATCCCAGGGCTATCACTACTGTATCACAGAAAAAATACTTTATACTTATACCTATATATCAATGCGCAAAAGAAAAATCGGCAGAAGTCAACAAAAGTCAATAAGCAGTTGAAATACGGTAGATAAATTCTACGTTTAAACAGACAGAAGCGCCATCAGTCCCACTAATCACGACGTTTACATTCAAAATGTCGGGCGAAGAAAAAACGCTGAGAGAAAAAGGTATTTGTCTCCCAAGATTTCATCCAAAAGTTCATTGTGATTCCGGCTCCGTACGCGATACGAAATCGATAACAACAAAACGACCCCGATCCTTGAAAAAGTGAGATTCACTGCTTTGCTATTCAACCGGCGAATCTTTGTCATTGAAAAAGAACGCTAGTCATATTTATGCAAACGGAAGTGATAAAAAAGGATAAAATATGGTAACTTACATTCTCGGTTGGTGAATGGGTATTTTTAAAGTAGGAAAATTTTATTTAGAATTTTTCTCATTCCTCCTTCGCAGATATTGAAACTCTTTTAGGAATTGCCTGAATACAAAAATGGAGTACTATAAAAAAGTTTGCTAACTTTTAATCTTTGCGAAAATAATATATTTCATTCTCTATTCCATGATCTACCAGACAGATTTGACATATTCAGTAAGTACGAAATATAATTGGTTTGGACCCTCGGCTATATAGTCAGATGTCACTTGCAGATCGTCAAGAATAGATCTTGAGTTTATTTTCAAAATTTTCTCAGGACTCGTCCTGTTATAGACTTTTTGTGATGGGTAAGTGAACAGAAATGTCTTTGTTTGCACATTGTGTTCACGTCCCAAATAATCTACTATATAAAAATAAGTCGGGTTTTCCTTCCTGACGATTTAACTCGAGAACGGCCGGACCGATTTTCATGAAACTTTTTGTGTGGGTTCGAGTGGGTCCAGGGATGGTTTATAGCAAAGAAAATTCAGCATTGCACCCGTGCGAAGCCGGGGCGGGTCGCTAGTCTACTATATAAAAATACGTCGGGTTTTCCTTCCTGACGATTTAACTCGAGAACGGCCGGACCGATTTTGATGAAACTTTTTGTGTGGGTTCGAGTGGGTCCAGGGATGGTTTATAGCAAAGAAAATTCAGCATTGCACCCGTGCGAAGCCGGGGCGGGTCGCTAGTGTTCTATAAAAAGAAATATTAGATTTCTATTTTTTTTTTAATTTTCGAACGTAGGTCCTTACCGCGAGACGGAACAAATTAAGACCAAAAGTTGTAACGACCGACACTTTCTGCTATAGTTGAAGCTCCATGATAAATCTAATAATGATGATGAGATGATGATGATAATGATGATGATGGAACTTCGTTCCATCCGGGTGTCCCTTGACAACTCTCAAGTTTTTTTTAGGACAGGTTCACACCTGCCCTTATAAAATGTTAGAACTCGGGTTCTAACATAAAAATTTATGTTTGATAATTTGATTTCAAGAAAGGTACCACAGTTAATTTTGATTTTTTTTTCATTACCGCCATATTGTCATGACTGGAGTAAATCGAGTCAAAACAGGGTGATAAAGAATTTGCATTTAATGAAGGAGTGCCTTCTAAGTGCCTACCCATACACCGGTCTCGGCAATACGTTCACAGGAATTTGCATTTTTATGAAAATTTCTACGACACCGCTGGCCACGCGTTCAAACAAGAAAGAATATTTTACTTATAAAAAGCTGTGCTAAAGTTTCTGCAGATAATATGTGAGGCGGGCAGCTGATGCTTTTTTCATTTAGGATCGGGTGGTGTTGAAGGCAAAATGGCGTCTATTTGAACCGATCTAGAGGAAAACCGTGGGAGAGCCATGCTTCGGCACCTTTGGGCCGGCCAAACCGAAGTGATACCACGACCCCACAGAAAACCAGCGTAAAGCAATGCTTGCATTGCGTTTCGTTGAGTGAGTGCGGTAACCGGAGGCCCCAATCCCCCCCCCCTCCCCTCCCCTCCCACTATTCCCACCTCCTAAGGCCGGCGACGCAGTTGTGACATTTGGGTTGCAGGTGTCCATGGGCGACGGTAGTCACTTACCATCAGGTGACCCGTCTGCTCGTTTGCCCCCTTTATTTTATAAAAAAAAAAGAGAAAAAGAACTGATCCTAATTAACAACGTTACAGGAGCAATAACGTCCATAATCCTTAAAGCAAATGAAACATATAAATGCCATGAAAGCAAAGCCTCTGTAAAATTTGGCATTTAAGCTAAATGTTATCTTTACCTGATTATCCTAGAAGGAAGGCAATATTTTTTGGGTGTAAGTATGCGAGTTTGCTAGTAGGTATATTCCTTTGGAACAGTCTGTAACCTAAACATGTTTGTATATTTTTAAAATTTGGTCTTACTTGTGGAAGTGACACTGGGCTAGTGACATTACAAAAATATGGCTGTTCTCCCCCCAGCCAAGTGGAAAACAATTTCGTTCGCTTTTATTGCTATTATTTGTAAACCATTAGTATGACAGGAGATTAAAAAGAGCTGCCCATGAGTTTCTTGCTGGCTCTTCTCGGGGTAACGCATTTGGAACCAGTAACTCGTCGGTGTAGATGGGCTGCTGTTTACGTTTAGCCAATCTTCATGGACGAGTTTAGATTGCCTTTTTATTATAAACTATTGACGTTTCTAAGTGTATATTTCATACCTAAAGAAATAAATGTATTTTGACATTGACTTTGCTTAGCTTGCGTTCGCTCAATTCCAGTACTAACTATTAAGAACAATGTGTCAGTGACTATAGAGTGACTATAATTCTTTAGAGTGTTGCATCAATTTTACTTGATCGGGCTATAAAGCCGCGTCGTGATATTCCAAGCGCTAATGTCAATCTCATACATTCTTATTTCTATTTGACAAAATTTTACGTTTTACAAACCCAATTCGCATGGCATCAATACATACGCCAACAAAATTAATTATGATAAATATTAAATATGGAACATGAAAAAGACCCTTAGCTTACACTGAACGCTATTTAGGTAATGAGGGGATTAATCTTGGTAAAGAGCCTTGAATTACAGAGGGTGTCCCATAAATCTCGAATAATATCAAAATTTCACCGGTTTTTGTGCTAATTACTTAAAATTTCTGATATTCTCTACTAGTAGGATCTTATTTTTAAGTAACTTAAATAAATGTTAATTTGATAGATATGTTCTGCGGGTTCTACACCTTCACTCGGATTTTTTTAATAAGTGGATGTTACTGATCTTCATATTCTATTTATCACATGTAGATACTTGTTATACACTTTAACTGGTGAGCATTTCGCATTTTACCAGGCAGTACCAGAAACAATAATCTGATAATCTTTATTCAGTTACGGTGTTGCAAGGTATGTCGATACGTATTTGACAATGTTGAAAAGTTGGTATCTTAGACGATATTTGGCAACGAATCGCAATGCTTCGCAACGTGATGCGATATTGAGCAATGTATCTAAGTATTTGGCGATGTAATAATAATAAATAATAATCTCACGCCCAATATCCCCGAGGGGGTACGCAGAGGTTTTCCATTTGTAGACATACCCACTTTTCACGAGATATTCTTTGGACCCCTAAACGTGATTAGACGGTGAGTCCATCGCCGGACCGGGTCAGTTTACACATGTCTCAGAATTAATTCTGGAACTGCGGGTTTCCTCATGACGTTTTCCTGCACCGTCGAGCTAGTGATAAATATGTACGTAAGTTTTTGAAAAACTCATTGCTACATGCCAGGATTTGAACCCGAGCCTCACTGATTTTCATCATGTCAAGCAGGCTCTTTAGCCGTAAGGCTATCGCTGCTCTCTCGCTTTGGCGATGTACTCTATTATCGCGATATGTGGCGAAGTAGCGCAATCGCGAAACGTATATAATATGAAATAACGAATACTTGGCAACGTTGCACGGTCAACCCATCCGGGAATGGAATATAGACACACTATTATATTTTTTTGTCCTTGAAAGCCCGTAGGCAGATGCTTGACTATATCAACTTATTCCATGTATATTCCGTTTTCAATTTTAACAAACACTTAAATAATGTTAGTCCTAACACCAAAGATATTAAAGTAAGGATGAGTTATATTCATACAGCGCGCGTTTGAAAATTGATCCCCTACGAGTGTGCTACAACATGTACATACTTACTTCTTAGCGTATTTATAGGATACAACAATGACGGAGAAAGATGATACGGAACGAATAATAAAGAAAAAGAGAGCTGTCTGTTAAGAGTTGCGCTTAAAATACGACTTGAAATACAATGCGACTAAATGAAATGTGGTTAATTAACTACATTTGTCGGCCTCATTTTCCGTGCTCAAGTAACATATCTACTTCTTTCTAGATATAATATCTTTGCCTAACACCTAACATAAGTACAAATTCACTCGGTTTAGTATCTAAAGCATGGCACGTTTATTTGCGACACGTCCCCACCTGTCCGGACAGCTAATTGCCGGGAACGTTAACCGGATTAAAGTTTGAATCTGGTTAGGTTACGTTTAACGAATACAGTCTCCCTTAGTTAGGTGCGCTCGTGAACAAAAGCCCACGTGCTGTACAAGTTAAAACTGAAATGAGATTTATAGTTACACTAATGTTCCGTTTAGCTATTAATATATTTTAGGATACAACAACTTTATTTTAACACTAGCGGATGCCCAGCGGCGTTGCCCGCGCGGATTCTGTTTATTCCCGTTCCCGTGGGAATTTCCGAAAATCCCATCATAGTGGTTGCCTACGACATATTTAAGACACCATACTTCAAACAGCGGGTGCCCAGCGGCGTTTTCCCGCGTGGACTCAGTTTATTCCCGTTCCCGTGGGAATTTCCAAAAATCCCTATATACCAATTTCCTACGACATATAAGACACCTTCATACCATTTTTCAAGTTTCTAGGTGTTATCGTTTCGGAGTAGTACGTATTTCTCTTTTTAACCAGTTTTTATAATTTCCCGTGGGAATGAGATATTTTCCTGAAATAAAAAGTACCCTAGATGTTGACCCGGGTACTCAGTTATCTTCATACCAAATTTCATCAAAATCCGTCCAGTAGTTTTTGAGTGATGCGTGCACAACCAGACAGACAGACAGACAGACAGACAGACAAAAATTCCAAAAATTGGTGTTTCGGTATCTGTATCGATAACTATATACACTACCGTTAAAATTTTCAAAAAATATTTAATGTACAGACACGGTCCCGTTAGAGTTTTATTATATGTATATAGATTATTATCTGTATAGATATACTTACCTGCCTAAACACTAGCTGGCGTCTTTTAATATAATTTTCAATAACGTTGATTTGTAGTGTTGATCCATTGTTACACGAAAGAAAGACAAACAAAGGAAACAAAAAAAAACACACTTTTGTTTTTATAATATCAGTAGTATCACAGCTGTCAGTACTGTTACACTTACTTAGACTTGCAACACTTGATAAAATACAGAATACATGCCACAGTCGAGGCGTTTTAGTCCAAATTTACTAGAAGATAAAATCGTTTGGTTTACATTCCATCCCGTTGGGATCTGTCTGAGCATCATCCATAACACAATACATCAAGTTATTTCTAAATCATCAATTTTATTAGGTAAATTATTTGAAAAAAATAAGGGATAGGTATAGTGTCCGGAATTAAATCCTATTAGATTTTTTTAGGGCAGTTTAGAGTGCCTTTTTATTAGACTATTGACATTTTTAAGTGTACTTTTTGTACCTACAGAAAGTATATGATTATTATTATAGATCAACGATTGGACAGTGTTTAGTTGTTAAGGTATATTGCTTATAGAAAACCTGGTATATACGAGCAGGTAGAATTATGAGCAATACATTTTCTCAATTTGCTCACATTAGCTGTTCGTACAATTCGTGAATCGTAATTGGCAACTTGTACAAATAATCATTTAGATGTGGTGGCTCACAATGAAACTATTGTGCTAAATACCTTTTGTCTTAAATCTAGAATTGGTATATTATTTCCTTTTGATCTGATATTTACGTTTGAAATTAGAAGGTCAATTTCTATTTGGTTTCCGGCAATGCTTGCTTTGCAAATTGGTTGGCTTCTTCGTTGCTCAAAATACCAATATAAGACGGGATCTATTGAAATGCCAAAATATTGTGACGTAGTGTGAAATTCCTCGCTCCAGAATCCGACCTAACAAAAAACTGACGTAAGTCATCGGAATCTGTCCCCTTGAGAATGTGACCTCGTCTCCCCCATCTTTATTCCCCTGACCTTTTGAATTTATAATTCACTACGATCGAATTTCGACCCCACACAAGGACTATTCAGACTTAAACAATCTATACCTAAAGTTTAACTTTGCATAGCATTATCTCACATTAGCGAAGCCATTAAGTGTATTGCGGGCCATTATGTACATATTGTCCGAATAGGCGTACGTAATCTATTTATCTGGTTCTGTCACGCATGGTGGATTTGATTCGATGGCAGCTATCGTCTAATGATGCGACACATTTGCCGGTATGTGGTATCTCCGTAGTGAAACGTACTGCGTCTTTGTATTCAGGACGTTATAGTAAGTGGTTGTCGTTGACCTACTTATAAAGGGTGTTGTGAAGTGATTATTCCGTTGTTGTTTTTGTGTTGCACGAAGTGTTGTTTAGATAATAGGGTTTGCGAATACTGTAATAAGCAGCAGTCGAACATGACATCAAATAAGCTTTTCATTGGTGAAAGAATTTTAAAGTCTGTGGGTGCAGTAGTTTTGGAACCTCTTCATTTCAAACAAACATAAAAAAAATAACTTTCCTTGTTATAGCTGGTCAAGCAACGGTTTCGCGCGGTATAGTAATACCAAAGAGGTTGGAAGAAAATCATTGGAGAGAGAAACTTTTTCTTTAAACGTCTTTGAGTAATACATTAGCTATTATCTCACGGAATTATTACCAGACCGGATATTATAAATTTTGACTTGTAGTATACATTAATACATTTTTGTGCCAGTGGCAGTAGAGACCATGGGCCCATGGGGCCCTGAAGCAAAGACATTTTTAAAAAATCTGTCAGCGCGCCTAACAGAGGCCACTGGCGACCCAAGGGCTGGTGGCTATTTCGACCAAAGCATTAGCTTTGCTGTCCAGAGGGGAAATGCTGCCAGCATCTTGGGTGCCTTACCTCAACCTGGTGCGCTGGAGGACATGTAAATATTATGTGTGTTTTATAATTATTATTGTTTATTAAATCACATTAACTAGTATACATTAATAAATATCCGGTCTGGTACATAGCGACAAAACTATACAACGCGTAACAGAATAAGCGTAATTCCTCATACACCCCAATTAAAAATGATGATGCATTCACACTTTAGTTTTGTCTAACCAAATTTCTTAAATAAAGAGCAATAACAGTATGGTTTCATTAGGTAGCCCTAAATTCAGCTAAGCTAATACATTTTCGGAAAAATAACACATATTTATATAGCTGAAATCGATTAAGTATAGTCGATACTGAACAAACTAATTTCAGGAATTGCGCTTATTCTGTTACATACTGTTACATACCTATATGAATAACGAGAAACCTACGATGAAAAATGAGACATAATTTACCTTTAAAACGGTAGTCGTCTTAATATGCCAAATATTGCTCTACACCATCACATTTAGACCGAAACCCGGTCCTAATTACAGGACCATCTTCAATTAACCGTGTATGAAGGCACCAATAGATACGAATGGCCACTAGACCGTGGCGAGCCAACGGACGTATTACAAGCGGTCATCGGATAATTTGAGAGGCGATATCCGGATATTCAGAGCCGGGTGTGAGCGGATAATTATCCGGATAATACGGCAAGCTCACTTTGTCTAATTGTATGTGTACGTATGATATTAGGCTCGAGGATTGGTTGATGACTCAAAGGAATTATCCGATTCTGAAGTGGTTTATTCTGAGATAAAAATTAGAGATAATAAGAGATTAATAAAGTTTGTAAAAATGAAATCCTGATATTTGGTGTTTTTTTATTTAGTTAAGTATTTCATTAAAATCAAGCAACCCCTAGTTTTTAACCGACTTCAAAAAAGGAGGAGGTTATCAATTCGACTGTAGGTTTTTTTTTTATGTTTGTTACCTCTAAAATTATTTCCAAAATGATCTAAGACATTTTGGAAATAATTTTTTTTTTCTTTTTTTATTTTCATTTTTTTTATTTTTTTGTATGATTATTGCGAAGGGGGTTTTTTAAATGTTTAATTTAACAGTCTCGATTATTGCGTATTAAATAGTTCTGATTTAGTCCTTAGGGGTCATTTAAATTTTAAATTTAATCCCTTAAATATTCAATGAGATGATACAAATTTTCTGTTACAAAAAGAATGGTCATTTAATTGTATGATTTGGCATCGTATTGTAAGTTTTAACTCAGAATTTGAGTTATAGATACCGTTTTCACACATAGATCAACATTTTTGAACGAAGTGCTGAATATAGTAATTTATACCTCTTCAGCCAAGAAAATGAGACACAAATGATTTTTGATGATTAGTCATTTAATTTCCATGTAAGCTATTAATAAAGTTTTTATAATTTATTCAGCATAGCATGAATGTATTGAAGTATAAATATTTTATTATAATAGGTATATTTAAAGATTCGTCGAAAAACCCCAACCGTTTAAAATTGTATAAAAGTGCCTTTTAAAACCTAAATTCAGAGTAAAATTTTGCCTCAAGACATCCACATAGCGTTTGCTCTAACTGCAGTAAAGTCCTCTTCAAAGTTGCCCCGAGTGGAGCTTATCTCATAGGTGTACTGTTCTAGAAACTTGTTCCGTGTAATTTCTATATCGCAGTATAATAGATAAGCTTACTTGCAACCACAGACATATCAGTAACAAGACGATACAATAATTAAATTTTGTATGAAAACGAATTCGACAAAAATTGGGGGTGTACACGGAGTATTATAGCTGAATAAAATTAGGTCCACACACAACATATTGCTTGTAAAAATATAGTATTTTTTCCGATGTTATAGCCTAGTGAGGTTTTAATGAGATTTTATAAGTACAATATATAACTCGTGATAAGTATATATCCATTTTTTTACTGGGTACTGTCAGTCATAATCATCACATGATGATGATGATCTGTCAAACAAACGATTAAACAATTTTATGGCAAGAATTTTTATACAGATAACATCGATTTTACATAACAGAGATTTATCAAGATTTCTTAATATATTTTTGTATTAAGAAATCGAGACAAGATAAAACAGAACTAATGTCCCATAGGATAAATTATTTTACTGCAGTATCCAGCAACGTTATCTCATTGAGTCACACTACGCAACCATTTATTATAAGCATATTGGCTGTTGGTATGACTAAATCGAGATTGAGTGGCTTTCAATGGCTTATGTAGATGTGGAGCCTAACTTCGGGGAGGTTGCCGACTTATGCGGTGTCTATCGTTACGTTTAGTTGTGCATGCTATGCAGGTAGGGAGCATTGTTTCGAGGGCTTACACTTTACGAAATTGATTTTGTAGTGTCCAAGATAGTCTAGCTACGGGAGAAGCGGTATAATGGAAGCTCTAGGATCAAGTTTGCATTGAGGCTTATCATCGGTGCAGGTGTGGCTTCGAGGTATTCCATCATACTTGGAATAGTTTGGATTTAGAATACCTAAATTGTTTTTTATATTAACAGTGTTGCCTCTTTTATTTTTTAATTAACAAAAATATTTCCATAATGAATTATTACTTATAATTAGACATCGTTGTATTTTTTTTTATTGTACCAATGTTGGCAAATTAAATCTTTTAAAAAATTGATCATTTACAGGGGAGTCACTACAATAAAGAACAATGGCAAATGTCCATGTGTTTTGGGTACCCCACTTACACCTGCCCACGGAAGCCGAAACCGTGTAAAATCGATAGTTCTTGGACAGACTAAGATAATATGTAATCATACCACATTTTTATAAGTTGAGGTTTAAAAGTTATTCGTTACCTAGTGTATTTTGTAGGTTATTATGAGATTTTAGGTACCAAAGACGTGTAAAGAAAAAGTTTCTCTAGGAAAGAAAATGATTTTCTTCCAACCTCTTTGTTAGAAAATAGCACTGCCTACCACATGCCATATAAGTTACTCTATGCCACATAGTGGCAGTAAATGATGGCTTGGGCAAAAAATATCGATACCTATATTAAAATATCGATATTTTTCAAAATACATAATTAGCATATTATATATATCGTCGATATTTTTAATGGCGATATATCGACATTTATTTTACAGTATCGAATTCGTATCAATTTTAATATATTTTTAAAGCAATTCTGGTTTCGTGTATCATTTCATGTTAGGTACTAGATACTTGTTTAGACTCAAGCATTTATAAAAAAATACTATTTTCATCATCCTTTTTTACGAATTTGGGAATATGTTTTAATAATAATGTAAAAACTGACGATGTATCGATATTTTTCACTCGATTTTTATCTATAGTATTTAGAAATGTCGATACGATAAATATCAATTTATTTTTTCACTTGGCCATCCCTAGTGAATGACATGGTTGACGTGATGACACGACGTTCAATTTTACCACAACAACAAAAAAGTTTTTGTATTAATCAAAGACATTAAAATATAATAGCATAGAGGGGGCATTGGGAATATATTCATACAAAACTTTGAAGCTCAAGCGTCATGTCCTTGTTATGTCAGTTAGTATGAACGCGAGCTGTCATTCGGCCGAAATTGTACTAGACTTATTCCACTTGGAATAACTTTTGGCTTTAATAATCCTCGCTTTGTCCCCTCTATGCCTTATATTATATTTTAATCTCTTTGGTATTAATAGATTTCCCAGTCGATCGATTCGTGTTTCTATGATATTTCTGTTTTATTTGACTCAATATTTCCAACTGCTAGATTAATTTAAAAATATGGAAAATTTCGACTTGTTATGAGTCAATAAAACAAGCATAGTGTGATACCCCGTGGGTGTCTATTTCAGTGGGTACCAAAACTGCCGATATTATTTAGTGCTCTATTATTTTGCAGTGCCTCTATGGGCTATCACATGTCTTAGCTCTAAATTAAACATATGATAATGTACTTACCATGTGATAAGCAAATAAAGAATTGAATGTGTCCAAAATGCAATATATGCAAACAATTTATATTAACTAACACAATGTATAGATTTTAAACTAGCTGCAGTTATACTAAAATATAGATAAAACTGTATGTTTCCTTACACATCTTCATCTACAATTATCTTTACTAAAAATGAAATTTAAAATGAAATGAATTTATAAAGATGAAAGATTTGAATTTTGTATGTTTGTTACGAATAAACTCAAAAACTACTGGACTGATTATAAAAATTATTTCACCAATGGAAAGCTAAAAGATGCTTGAGTCTAAAAGGTTATATTTTATTCCCGTATTCCCACGGCAACCAGAACTACGCGGGTGAAACCGCGCAGAACTAGTAATATTATAAACATAAAAGATTTGTATTTTTGTATTCTTCTATTTTTGTATGTTTGTAACGAATAAAAGCAAAAACTATTAGAACGATTTTAAAAATTCTTTCACCAATGGAAAGCTAAATTATTACTGAGTAACATATAGGCTATATATTATTCACATACTGTAACTATTGTGTAAATTGAACTGATAAGTAGATATAATTCAATTTATGAGTTGTTAAATCGAGTAATATCCCGCCAAATAATCGCCTGAGTAATTATTCAAGAGGGCGCGTGCACTGAGGCATGTTATTGATATTAAATTTAATTTCAGCGCGCAACTGCCTACAACTTAGCAACATTTAGGCCAAATTACCCACGAAAGTGATACGAAATATCTTACTCGCAAATATCTTCCTCTCTAACTTTTAGGTCTAGTTGTTTGCGTATCAAGAATATCGGCAGCTTTGGTACCCACTGAAATAGACACCCACGGGGTATCACACTATGCTTGTTTTATTGACTCATAACAAGTCGAAATTTTCCATATTTTTAAATTAATCTAGCAGTTGGAAATATTGAGTCAAATAAAACAGAAATATCATAGAAACACGAATCGATCGATTGGGAAATCTATTAATACCAAAGAGATTAAAATATAATATAAGGCATAGAGGGGACAAAGCGAGGATTATTTGAAGCCAAAAGTTATTCCAAGTGGAATAAGTCTAGTACAATTTCGACCGAATGACAGCTCGCGTTCATACTAACTGACATGAAAAGGACATGACGCTTGAGCTTCAAAGTTTTGTATGAATATATTCCCAATGCCCCCTCTATGCTATTATATTTTAATGTCTTTGATTAATACAAAAACTTTTTTGTTGTTGTGGTAAAATTGAACGTCGTGTCATCACGTCAACCATGTCATTCACTAGGGATGGCCAAGTGAAAAAGTAAATTGATATTTATCGTATCGACATTTCTAAATACTATAGATAAAAATCGAGTGAAAAATATCGATACATCGTCAGTTTTTACATTATTATTAAAACATATTCCCAAATTCGTAAAAAAGGACGATGAAAATAGTATTTTTTTATAAATGCTTGAGTCTAAACAAGTATCTAGTACCTAACATGAAATGAAACACGAAACCAGAATTGCGTTAAAAATATATTAAAATTGATACGAATTTGATACTGTAAAATAAATGTTGATATATCGCCATTAAAAATATCGACGATATATATAATAATATGCTAATTATGTATTTGGAAAAATATCGATATTTTAATATAGTAATCGATATTTTTTGCCTATGCCATCATTTACTGCCACTATGTGGCATAGAGTAACTTATATGGCATGTGGTAGGCAGTGCTATTTTCTAACAAAGAGGTTGGAAGAAAATCATTTTCTTTCCTAGAGAAACTTTTTCTTTACACGTCTTTGGTACCTAAAATCTCATAATATCCTACAAAATACACTAGGTAACGAATAACTTTTAAACCTCAACTTATAAAAATGTGGTATGATTAAATATTATCTTAGTCTGTCCAAGAACTATCGATTTGACACGGTTTCGTCTTCCGTGGGCAGGTGTAAGTGGGGTACCCAAAACACATGGAGTTTTGCCATTGTTCTTTATGTATTGGTATAAGATATACGTGATTATAATGTTACTAGTTTCTATTTAAGCAGTGCTAGCCCGGACGGTTAAAGAGCCGGCCGAAAATCAGTGAGGCTCGGGTTCGAATCCTGGCATGTACCAATGAGTTTTTCAAAAAACTTACATACTTACATATTTATCACTAGCTCGACGGTGAAGGAAAACATCGTGAGGAAACCCGCAGATCTCAGAATTAATTCTGAGGCATGTGTAAACTTTTAAAAAATTCAACCCCTAAGGGGGTGAAATAAACATGCGCGAGCGAAGCCGCGGGTAAAAGCTAGTATATAATATTTATTTCAGTAATAAAAAGATCGGTCAAGTTCGAGTCAGACTGGCACTCGTAGGGTTCTGTACCACCAAACGAAGCACGTTTCTTGTATGGTTTTTACTTTTATGCGATAAAAGAATATTACATCCTGTGAAAATTTTAACTGTCTACGGTTCATGAGATACAGTGATAGACATACAGACGGACGGACAACAGAGGCTCGAGAGAGAGAAGAACCTGTTAGTATTCAAAATGAAACAGTGTTATGTTAAACTAAATAAATGAACAGAATACGTAACACTTCATTAAATATTTCATTATCATTGTTTCTTTCTTATTTGCCCCACAATCCGAATTATACGAGGGTTGGTGTTAGGGCCTGTATATCGCACCGTAAATTGCCAACAATAAAATCGTGACACCGTTTAAAATTCACTGGAAGAGACTTAAGTCGTGGGTTGCCAACCGAACTGTTAAAAACAGTATTATACTGTTTTTCGCTCGTTTATACTTTTTACTGTTGTATCAAAAAAAAGTATCCAAAATACTGTTTTCAGGACCGCTGGTATTCGAAGCTATGATAAAACCTAAAAATTAAATATTGAACACAATGTCGGAACGCACGCGGAAAGCCATAGAGGGACGTAGTCATGTTTTTTGTAAAATTTTCATTTGTTTCCAGCGATTTCGTGTAGTTTTGTTGGTTTTTCAGGTGTTTTTTTATGCACAAAAATTAAAAATAAGAATGAGTAATAATCATAAAATATTGAATGGTGGTTAGAAGCTCTAAAAATAGGTTTTTAAAACGTCTTCCAAATAAAATACTGTTTAATTTTCTAAAATACTGTTCATTTCATTTCTCCGACCTCATTAAACTGTATTAATTCTCGTATAAAAAGTTGGCAACCCTGTGGTAACCACTCAACAGCTACTTAGTTACCTACCATGGTGGCCAAAACGAAAAATAAAAAAAAACAATCCTACGCCTTTCATCCCCGAGGGGGTAGGCAGAGGTATTCCATTACTGGATACGGTATACCCACATTTCACAAGAATTTGAAAAATGTTGTAGATACGAATTAAATAATAACTATCGATTTAAATATCAAAACACAAATTTTTAAGCTACTAGATGGAGTTTGGTGCAATTCGATGTGGAGTGAACTGAGTAGCCGGGTTAACAATTAGGGTAATTTTTACAACAGGAAAATATTTCATTCCCACTTGAAAATATAAAAATTGGTTAAGTAGAGAAATAAGTAGGTATACCTACTTATTTTCAAGAAATAAGTAGGTATACCTACTTTTTTTTTTTTTTTTTTTTTACTTTATTTAACATCTTAACATAGGCAAAACATTATCATACATAGCATTTATAAACCACTAAGGTTTGCTTAATGCTATCAGCAGTCTGCATCGGCATTAAATAAAAATAACAAACTTAAAAAAAAAAAAAAAATAACAAACTAGGGAAGTAGCTAGCATACAGACTGGAATCGGTGGGTACATTTCTAAGCCATTGACAGTTCAGTGTGCTGCTGGAAATAGGTCTTAAGAGTAGATTTAATATTTTTACGAGTAATTTTAGTACGCAATTCATTAGGTAGGTTATTAATCAGGCGAGGAACCAGATACGACGTCGTCCGCTCGCCGTAGGTATTGTTTGCGCTAGTCGTACGCAACCGGTTTTGAGCGACAGCCCGCGTGTATACAGGATGTTGAATCACTTCTCTTAAGTTATCATTAAAAAAATGTTCTTTAAGTAGCATATATTTTAGTTGTGTAAAGATAGGTAAGATTTTGCAGTGGTTGAAGAGTAGAAGTTCGTCACTTTGAAATTGATATTTATTTTTAGTGGATACAATATTTTTAAGAATTTTTACTTGAAGTTTATATATTTGATTTAGATAAGACTTGTATGTACGACCGTAGCTGCTGAGTCCATATTGTATGTAGGATTCAGCTAGTGAGTTATACAACATTAACTTTACTTTGAACGGTATACGGTTTTTAAGAATTACGATATTAGCCAAAAAATGTCTCAATTTATTGCAAACATGTTCGATATGTTTGCTCCAATTAAATTTGCTATCGATTTCTACTCCGAGATACTTTTGAGAATCTACTACCTCTAAACGAGGACAAGTACATGTCCCATTATACACATCGTGTAGGCAGCTATGGTTATGTGCCACAATATTTTTGACAGGAGAGCTTTTTAGGTATGGAGATTTTATGACTAAGAGTTTGGTTTTATTAGCATTTAGAACCAAGCCAGCGTCATGGCACCATCTCAATAAGGCATTTAGATCCGATTGCAAAAGGTCACAGGCTTTTTGGGGGTCTTTGTCAGCGATTACCAGACAGGTATCGTCCGCAAACTGGTAACATGTGCAGTTTTTGATGTAGTAATTCATGTCGTTTACATAAGACAAAAAATGAAGCGGTCCCAATACTGACCCTTGAGCCGTGCCCTCGGTGACTTTGATTGGTTCACTTAGTGTACCATCAATTTTAACAGTGAACTTCCTGTTTTGAAGGTAGTTTTTACACCAGCTAAGCAATGGACCACGTATTCCACTCTGGTCCAATTTATTGATTAATTGCTTGTGATCCAGGGTGTCAAAGGCACGCGAAAAGTCAACAAAAAGGGCTAGTACAACGGTTTTCTTATTTCTCTACTTAACCATTTTTTTCTGAAATTCCTTTTATAGCAGTGGTCTACGACATATAAGACCACTGCTATGAAAGGAATTTCATAAATTCCCACGGGAACGGAAATACACCGGTTCCGAGCGGGCAACGCCGCTGGGACCGCTAGTGATAAATATGTACGACTACGAAGAAGTATAATCTAAAACGAACTCTTCTAGTAAAGGATCATAGCTAAATCAGCGTGATCGGCCCCGCTGAATAAGCAAAAGGGAAATAAGCCCGAAAGGGAGGTCAAAGTAATTAATGCTTACGTTTAATTGTTGCTGAAACAAGCGCCTTGCAGATCCGAGACGGGTCGCGTTGACAAATTTAGGGAATAACGAATTTATTAAAACGACAACTGCTTGCCTCACGCTAAAGACAGCGAAATAACCATATAATAAAATTAACTATCTCACGCCTTTTACCCGAGAGGAGGCAGGCAGAGATATTCTTTTTTTGAAAATACCTACATTTCACCAGTATATAGGTGGTGAGCCCATCGCCGGACCGAATTACAATTAATTCTGGGATCTGCGGGTTTCCTCACGATGTTTTCCTTTACCGTCAAGATAGTCAATAATAATAATTAGCTATAATCTCGAAAGTTCGTGACGATAAATCTCTCACGCAAAAACAACTGAACGGATTTTGGTGAAACTCTACAGTAATATAGCTTATACATCTATCTATCTATCTATCTGCTATCAAATGAAGTCTGGGGCGTTGTCTGCTATTGAAATAATTGGAAGCAAGTTATATTATAATTCGATTACAAGCTTTGTTTATCAGTCGGGCAGCCAGATGGCAGTACGAAATTGTATAAAATAGTTTTACAAAATGCTATCTCTATCGATTACTTTTTTTACATTTTTTTATGAAAATATTGAGGAAAATATACCAGAACATTTCTGTTTCCTTCTGGTAACCTTAAAATGTTAAGGTCCTCATAAAAGGTGACCCGTAATCCATTTTGCACGGGAAGCTAAATATATTCTATCGAGTTTTGGAAAGTTACTCTTTCCGTGGGCTAAATTAATCGGAATACAAAACATGAAGCACAGGTACTGTTTACGAATTCCCTTTAATTGTTTGGAGCAAGAATTTCATTTTAGATAAGTAATTATTGTTAATTTACTGGGAACCCTTAACGCGTTAGGTGTCACGTAAATGTGTTGGTGGGAACGAAATTATTTGTAGAGTTTACTTAAAATGTTAGAATCGACGGGAAAAACGTAGACAAAAGATAAAACATTGTATTAATAAAGACTTACGCCTTATCCAAAAGAATGAAATAGAAAAGAGAACTCATTATTTACTTGAAAAAACACAAACTACTCGTAAATCTAATCTAATCTATAACTATTCTAATATCATAGAGAGGAAAGATTTGTATTTTTGCATGTTTGTAATGAATAAACTCAAAAACTATTGGAACGATTTTAAAAATTCTTTTACCAATGGAAAGCTACAATATTCCTGAGTAACGCAGGCTATATTTTATTCCCGTATTCCCACGGGAACAGGAACTACGCTGGTGAAACCGCACAGAACCGCTAGGGGAGCCTGCTAGTTTCCCCACGAGAACTTTCTTTACCGAGTCTAGTTAAAGGCATTATGGGCACGTTATTTAAAAAAAATCATTACTATATGCATAGAATTGAATCAAAACCTCATGTGTGACAGCGGGGTTTACTTCCAACATGGCTATATTTATTTACTAGCTACCCACCCCGTCTTCGCACGGGTGCAATGCTAACACTAAAACCTTTCTCTTGAATCACTCTATCTATTAAAAAAAACCTCATCAAAATCCGTTGCGTAGTTTTTTTAAACTACGCAACGGATTTTGATGAGGTTTTTTTATAAGCATACATACATATAACATAAGCATACATACATACATTTATCTTTTGATAAGCATACATAGGGACATAGGGATATAGGGACAGAGAAAGCGATTTTGTTTTATACTATGTAGTGATATAACTTCATATACTTAACAAGAGAATGTATATGATTACACATTTACTTACTGGCTTTTACAGTTTTATAAATGTATTTGACATAACAAGTAACGGATTAGGTAATTAAATAATGAATTGGGTACTATTTTGATATCTGACGAAGCCTGTTACCTGTTTATTGTTTAATGCAATTGTTTGAAATCTTGTTTCTTTCGTTAAATGTAAACGATTTGGACTTAGTTTAGTCTGCAAGTTTATGTTGTTATATAAATAAATAAATACACATTAAAATTTTCGTTCGTATTTAATTTACCTTAACGTTTTTGCATCAATTATTTATTTGGTTATTTTTATTAATATAGCCTTTATTACCTACTAGTGGTAAATACGGTTTTTTCGGTCATGCCAACCGTCCCTCAAGTTTCCGTAGGTTCCTAAAGAATAGTTAAGTAAGTAAATAAGTGGGACTCGCATTTGGTAGTTTTCTTATCATTAAGATTAAGAAGACATGTCATTAATGAATTAAAGAACATAGGGACATTCCCTATATTCCCTAGGTATTTATTACATAGTAGGTATTGCAAACATTTGGGTTTTAATAATTATTTTATAATTATTCTTTTTATTCTTTTTCTCTCTCTCTTTCTTTTTAGGTATACTTACAAAAGTATGCATGTTTATGGAAATTGAGAGCTCTAACATAAAACCAGTGGTGACGTTATCATTTCTAGCATCACTTTTGGGATGACTATATAATATTTTAAATAATTATATAGTAATACATAAATAAATAATAATAATAATAATTACTAATATCGAGCACATTCAGGTTGTCTATACCCGTAACACGAAGAGGAAAGATTTGTATGTTGGTTTGAAGTGCTTTGGCTTTGAAACTATTGGACGGTTTAAAAAATATATTTATCAAATTGAATGCTTACTTTTCTGGAAGTAACATGGACTGTATAATTTTCCCAAAATTGGTGAAAAAAAGTCGAATAGCGGGAATCTATAAACTTCAAATTATACTGAAATTAACAAATAAAATGGTTTTATGGAATAGAAAAATCTCTCCAGAATTTGAGACGAAATAGCCTCAAGTGAATGCTAAGCAACGATAAGTAACTTTTACCTCAAAACTGAATATAAATGCTAATGCCGTCTGATCCATACTCTCAATTCCGCAGCTTCTTTTGAGAGATTATTATAATTTCGTCTTGAATCCTTTCAGGAAAAGTTACGGTTTCAGAACTTGCATGAATAAACATTTAAAGTATGATTGAAGCTTAATATTCTACTTTGAAAGTCACTGTTTGAAATTTATGCTACTTATTTCGAATTTTTCACTCGGAGTTTCTTTGGTACGCTGACTCTTACGTACGCGGGGAATTTTCTCAATTATCTTTCTTGTTTGTAAAGAGAAATACTCTTGTATATTTGTACTAACTAATGAAGGTAACTTTAAGATTGTGTCTTTCCTCAGAAGACCCGTCTTGTTATTTCTGCATTTGTGCGTACTTACCGAGACGATCAACTTCTGGACTTAAATTTATTTTAATTGTATTAAATACGTCAGTAGTAGTAGTCAAGTGGGTGGACGTCGTCCTGTCAATAACGTCAACTATAGGGTCCAAAACTATCCTATCTTTCAAGATGGAACCAACCATATTCACAAAATTTCATTGTGATCCTCTTGGGTTTCGAAAATTATCGTGTACAAACACAGCGATACTTGGTTTTAATATTATTCAAGACTAGACAATTGGGAATTATAATAAGTCCCTCATTAATGCATTTTGTGAGTGAATTTTGACGTTACTACTAATATTATAAGAGCGAAAGATGTATAGATGTATGGATGTTTGTTCCTCTTTCACAAAAAAACTACTGAAAGGATTTTGATGAAACTTTACGGTTATATAGCTTATACATCAGAATAACACATAGGCTATATTTTATCCCCGTATTCCCACGGGATCGGGAACTACGCGGGTGAAACCGAGGGGCGCTGCTACTAAAATATGAAATAAAAACACTTCGACACATAAAATAGACTTGAATTTCAAATTGAATGACGTTAGTGTAAATAGTCCCATCACTTAAATTTTAAAACTGTGTAAATATATGTCATCGTTAAAAAAACGTCACATACCTAATAAATAAAATGACTTGGCAAATACGTGACTTAAATATCTCCAATCGCTTTTCCACAGTGACAAATAGTTCTTTTTGTGCGAAGACAGCAACGATAACGTTTTAAAGGAGTGGCTGGAGCAATATCCAACGTGTGATCGAGCTGAAATGGATAAGAAAAAAATAAATGAACCGGGTGTCACCTAAAAGAGATTCGGAAAAGCTCGTTATTCTGATAAATTGCACCTCTCAGTTTATTTGGAGACAGTTCCCCATTCCGTCTCACTTCTGGATACGGGACAAATTGATTGGAGATGTTGTGGAGTTTTTAGTTAGATTTATTACGTAGACTAAATCGAAAATTATTTTTTAAATACCATTACTAAATGAATAATAATAATAATCTCACGTCTTTTATCCCCGCGGAGGTAGGCAGAGGTATTTCATTTCCGGATGTACCCACTTTTCACGCGATAATTGAGCCCATCGCCAAACCGGGTCTTTTACACATGCCTCAGAATTATTTCTGGGACTCTCATAATTAAATAACAATTATATACCATAATATGTTGCATTTAAAAAAACACGCCTTATCTCCACGAGGGTCGTCAGAGGTATTCCTTTTGGTGACACATGTACCTACCATAGTGCTTCCGCTGCATTCTGATGTAGCACGCTGCGTGGTCGCGGCAATCGTTCCCCGAGCACCTAGCCTGCCACTCATGTCACAAAGTACATGTAATCTAAATTAAGTTTTGGACAATAATATATTCGAAAATTTCGTTAACCGCATTTCGGCTTTTCATGTGTAGCGACACTACATAGAACGCGCCAATAGACGGCCGAGTTCTAAACCGCGCTATCGAAGTTTTCTAATGAGTTTGTATAAATACAACTGTCCAACATCAAAACCTCGTCTGGCGGAAGATCTTCCCTTTCTACGAGCTCCTCCATACATGCAACACCCTCCTTCTTAAGCTAACAATAACACGTTACCGTAACAGTGGTTTCCCTAACACATTCTTGAAAATATCCACTTTTTCACTAGTGTATTTTTGAACCCCGGGAACTGACAGGGGATGAGCCCTGCATCGTTAGGAAGAATCTGGAACAGACACATGTGTCAGAAATAATTCTTTTGTTTCCATAATCATGGTCACGTAATGTAAGTTAATTTCTATTCTTAAAAATCTTTCTTACACAGTATTTCTTTAGGGGTAGCGTCCATTTTTATGCCTAAGAATTGTAAGGAATATTTTTACTTTTATTCCTAAAAATCCCCGGGGAACCTTCGCCCACTCTATCCTTGGTTTCATTCATTATCCCTCCCTAAATGGTCTTGTATTAGGTGTCCAAAAATATGAAACTTAACTTGGTGTAGTTAAAAATTTATATCAAATTCGTAAAATATTCTTTCCGTGTAAATGTTGCTGATCAACTGACTATTTTATTTGTTTGTGTTTTTTTAAGTCAAAATATTTTCCTCTATAATATTGGATTTTTTTTTGTAGATTTGCTCAAATCTTTTATTTTTTTTTATTTTATCTTTATCCTAGAGGGGGTCGACAGACGTACTCAGTTCCAGGAAACACTCTTTTGACCTGCATATTTTAGGACCCCTAAATGCGACAGGTGGCGATCCCATCGTCAGACCGGGATGCAGTTACATAATATGCCTTAAAACAAATTATTTGACATATTTTTTTTAATAATGTATCATGAAGGAATCAATAATATTTATACACAAATTTATTTGATGGACAAATTTTTTAACCTCAATTCCCAAACACCACAAACTCATTTGTAAAATTGACATCGAATCACTTTCTGGCAAATATACCTTTCCATACAAAATATCTGAAACATTTAAGTACATTCCATTACAAAATTTATTCAACCGCAGACGTCTAAGATGCAGAATCCCCTTGAGAAAGTATTAGAAAAATATAAGAGACTGATAAAGCTCATCGTTAGAAGAGCGTCCCTGGAGTGTCCGACGTAGCGAGATATTTCACGGTATTTTAACAATTTTAACGAGCTACCATATTTACTTCAAGGCACGGTTCTCCGAGGATATGTTCGTTTAATCATGAGGCCTTATCGTACTACGGCTTTATACATACTGAAATATATTTGCATAAACATCGGGTTTCTTTTCATCGGGTTTTTCGGGATAAAAGTCGTACATTGCTAACTTTGAAGATTTGTATGTCATTTTAGTCTTTCATTACTGTGGGTCCTTAGGGATGATATTATGACTAATTTTACATGTCAGAAAACATAACATATGAGGGTTTTATAAATAACTTATACACGACATTTACACCTATATATCGAATAGCATATAACCACAAAAGGATAGTTGAACAACTGTAAGTAGATGTTATAAATTGTGACTGGCAGGCTATTTATTTCTTCGCTATTCGAAAGAATAAAAGCAAAATCTTTTAAAAATAGAACACGCGCCTTAGAGTTTATGTAAAAACCAAAGAGATTAAAATATAATAGGACATAGAGGGGGCATTGGGAATATGTTCATACCAAAGAGATTAAAATATAATAAGGCATAGAGGGGACATAGCGAGGAAAATTTGAAGTCAAAAGTTATTCCAAGTGGAATAAGTCTAGTACAATTTTGACCGAATGACGGCTCGCGTTCATACTAACTGACATGACAAGGACATGACGCTTAGGCTTCAAAGTTTTGTATGAAAATATTCCCAATGCCCCCTCTATGCCCTATTATATTTAAATCTCTTTGGTTCATACAAAACTTTGAAGCATGTTTGAAGTTCAAGCGTTATGTCAGTTAGTATGAACGCGAGCTGTCATTCGGTCGAAATTGTACTAGACTTATTCGACTTGGAATAAATTTTGGCTTCAAATTTTCCTCGCTTTGTCCCCTCTATGTCCTATTATATTTAAATCTCTTTGGTAAAAACAAAATAGATATTGAGTTTAATTGGAGAGATAACTTTTCTAAATTCAATGCAGCGTCAGAGTTCACGAGTTCTACAATTATTTAATTATAACATTCTGTACATAAAGCTGGGAAATTCATGCTGTAGTTGGAAGCAATCCCAAGGCAATACCTTTTCTTGTAGAAATTATTCCTTTTCCCGGAGCGGGCATTTACCTGTTATATTTTATAGCTATGCTTTTGGGCCAACAAACAGTATTTTAGCGTCATACATTTTTAAGCGCTTGTAGAATAAACAAATAAGGTCGTACTCGTTCCTAGTTTTTAGGGTTCCGTACCTCAAAAGGAAAAAACGGAACCCTTATAGGATCACTTTGTTGTCCGTCTGTCCGTCCGTCCGTCCGTCTGTCAAGACCCTTTTTCTCAGGAACGCGTGGAGGTATGAAGCTGAAATTTATATCAATTACTCAGGTCTACTGTCCCTTGAAGCTGTGAAAAAATCAAACTTCTAAGCCAACGCAATCAAAAGATACAGCCGTTTATGCCGCAAATTTTCGACACTTGCAAGGGAATCAAAACCTACAGGGTGCTTCCCGTGAACTCAGAATCTTGAAATTTGGTACGAAGCAACGTCTTATAGCATAGATAAAGGAAAAATTACGAAAACCATAAATTTGCAAGGTTGTACGGAACCCTCGGTGCGCGAGTCCGACTCGCACTTGGCCGGTTTTTTTGAATTTGGAATATCACGGAAATGTAACAGGTTCAATTCAATTCAATTCAATTCAATTCTTTATTTTGCTTATCACATGGTGAGTACATTTTGGTACTTAATATTAGGTACATCCAACACATGTGATACCCCGTAGGGGCACTGCAATATAGAAAGGTTACTATAGGTAACTAAAGTAATTTTCTTAGTTATCTTATTCTACCTAAACTAAAATATGCTAGGTAACATCAGACGAGTTGTTATTATTTATAATATACAATCTATAAAAATCTACTATAATCTATATATTATAAATAATAACAACTCGTATATATATATATCTTAATATATATCTTACATATATATATATATATATATATATATATCTTAATATATATCTTACAAAACAGTTTAAATATTTGATAGATATTAATATGGCACGGTTATGACTTATCCTTATCTCCAATAAATTCTTCTATATTATAAAAGGCCTTTTGTAACAGATAGTTTTTAAGTTGTTTATTGAAGCTTGATATGTTTTCTTGATTTTTAATATGGTTAGGGATGTTATTGTATATTTGTATTAACATAGAATGAGGTCCTGATCTGTATAAATTTAGAGTAGTGAATGGTAGTTTTAATTTGTTCAAATTTCTGTTATTTCTTTTTACTGTTTTAATCGGTGAGAAAAGATGCATATACTTTTTGATAAATTTACAACATTCCAGAATATATATTGAGGTTATGGTTAAAATTTTAAATTTAATAATATAGGGTTTGCATGAATCGGTTTGATGAATATTTACAAGTATTCTAATGCATTTCTTCTGAAGTACAAAAATATCTTGGATAATTGTGCAGTTTCCCCACAATATTATACCATACGTGATTCTCGAGTGGATAAACGCGTAGTATGCTGCTAGAGCTGTTTTAAAATCTGTTGTTTTCTTTAATTGTGTCAATGCATATGTGAAAGATGATAGTTGTTTAGTTAATTTATATTTATATAGGTTTCTACCAGTATCTAATCAACTACTCATAAGATATTTTATTTCAAAAAAAATACACTCACATCTTATTGTTAAGGTATATTCGTATTTTAAGACCCCTAAACGTAATAAAAAATATATGTATTAAAGGCATTTTTATCGTCCCCGTTTTTGTAATATAATGTATTTATCTACTTTATTTACTTATGTCTGATTCTGGGATCCCTGAGAATGAAATGTAATAAGATATTACAAAAATAGTAAAATAGAGCAGTGAATATACCTACATTTATAGAAATGTTGCAAGACTTGAAAGTGCGCTCGTCTCTCATTCATGAGCCCCGGGTTCGATTCCTGGTAAGGGCTTGGATCAATTACGTGCATATGTATCACTAGATCGTCGGTGATGGAATACACCGTGAGGACCCCCGTAAGACCCGTTGGTCCGGACGTATGTATAACAGCACTTCGGTCTTGTCACGTTTTGGGTTTCAAACTACGCTTAAAAAAATCGTAGTTACAGGAACTGAAAATACATATGACAACTCACTATTCATTTATATATTTATTAATAAAATATATTATAAAATTATCATAAAACCACCAAAGACTTTCAGCAGAATTCAATTCAAACCAGTCGAATAAAATTCAGGTATAAAACAACTCGGGTACTGACCACAGCGACCGCATAATGAAGCTGCTATAAAAATGCAATACTTACCTTTCCGCTGTAGTATAAACTGGAATTTATTATAGAGTTAGTGCTTCACATTCCGGTACAGCTGTGCAATAATGGCCAGGGAGGGTGTTAAGGCTATCTGCTAGAAAACTAGCCCCTGGGGGGTTAGATTGATGACTGCAGATGCCCTCAGGTGATCTACGGGTAAATTGCCAGAGGAAACATTCTTTGGAACACATCTGTATTTTCTGTTTTATTACTCCGTGTTTAGAGTGTGCAACTGTGTATCTTTAGCTGTTGTTACGTCAGCTATCATAGTGATGAATTTATTCGTTGAAATTGATGGCATTTACACGTTATACTCATTGAGGTAAGAAAACAGCTTGTTGCGCTATACCAGGGGCCTAATTCTCGCGAAACACGACATTTTCTCGAAGTCGACATAATGTCGATCCGGCAATGTCTACTTAAAATCTCACTAAAATGTCTATTTCACTAAGAAATCGTATTCTCAGTTAGAATAGAGATGGTTTGTCGACGATACGTTCCATTTTCATCGATTGTATTTAAAAACATAATCGTGAAAAAATGTAAAGAAAAATCCAACTAGAAACGTTTGGAAAATGACAAGTTTTCTATTATTACTTGCGTCCTACGAAACGCAATTGTCATAACAACCGTCAATTTGTCAAAAGTCAAACATCGAAAATTTTAATTATTATTAGGTTCGAGGCTGCAAATGAGGCTCCAAAATACTCATTAATTCGATAACTAGTCCCATGGACATCCGAAAGTTTTTCCTAAAAAGAGCGTCCGACATTTGGAAGGAGTCGTCTCTCGACATTGCTCGACGTCGTGGAATCTCCGCTGAATTTTTCATAAAGTTGTTCAATCGCAAAATGACTCCATCAGCAGTTTGTTGTCGCCGGTTGTTGCTGAGGTGCCCACAACCCTAGCCCGCCCCTGCCTCCGCAGATGACGCGGACGTCGCGTGCGAGCGCGGTCACGGCGACGCCGCGTGCTTACGCAGCGGCCGCTGCCGCGCCTGCCCCCGTCGCTGCCGCCGCACCTGCCCCGCTAATGCAGCGGCCCTCCCAGCAAGGGGAGAAGAGCCGGAGCAAATCTGCTGGCAAGCAAGTGCCCTCACGATGACGAGGACGACTGATGAGGAGGGCTTCCAAAGAGTAGAGAGGAAGAAGAAGAAGCCCTCTAGCCGTAACACCCGTGGCACTGCTCCGTCCGGATCGAACCATCTGCTGCGTCCTGCTGTACGTCGACGCAGCTGTATGTGTTCCGCTTACACTGGTCTACGAAGGTCCAAGACGTCGTAGACTACATTGTGAAGAAGTCCACATTTTCATTGAGGGTTGAACGGTTGGAGTCTGGTGAGAGTACCAACCCATCATCTGGAAACCTTCATGAAGGAGGACTTCTGGCCACAGGGAGTTGTATTTCGGAAATTCCGCGGAACTACCTGCCGACAGCGCTCGCCCGTTGCAGACATTACGTGTAAAATAGTTTAGTTAGTTATTTTATATATATGTTAGTTGTAAGGTATATATAATATGGGCCTCTGTTTACGTTATTTAAGATCTATTAATGTAAATATTGCCTGAAATAAAGATTTGATTATTATAAATGCGAACATAAATTCCTCAACACGCCCGGATATAGGAATTACGGCTAATAATAATACCCTAACCTAATTTATGTCTTAGTGATACATATCCGTTTGACGTATTTGCATACGACTTTGCGTTCTACATCACGTCTCGACTGCAACCGACCACTCGTTGCATGTCGAGCGCTGAGGGTAGACATATGTCTACCGTGAGATTCTGAGAATAGCGAAAACTGTTTGCGATCGACATTCGCCATGTTTTTTCGACATATCTCTACTTTGACATGATCTCTATTGTGCGAGAATTAGGCCCCAGGTGTCAGAGAAAAAAGCAGGAGCGGTAATTTTAGCTTATATTTTGAAATAATGTAGAAAACCAGTGAAAGACTGGTGAAACCTGGGCACTTCCAAAAATAAAATACCTTTGCGTACCCCCTTGGGAATAAAAGGCTCGAGATTTACTTTTGAAGGTAATCAAGAAAAAAAAGGTCATTCGTACCTACTTCAAATGGTTGAATTATAATACATTTCCCAATGACAGGTCCGTGAGCGGTGGTCTGCTACATACGCCGCCGGTAGTCCGGCGTGACGCTGTACGCGGCTGACGACATTTCATCATAGAAATACAGTACAATGATCTTTCTCGCCCACGTGGCGCACGTCCCAAACGCTAGACGCCGCTTGCAGCATCTGTCAGACCACTACCACTCGGGCAATTACTTGACATTTATATTGCTTTATTTTGAGCACTTGCACTTTGAACACGTTTTTATCTCAGATTATAGAGAAAACAATTGTTTTAAAAAATAAGTAAAGTGTAGAGGCCCGAGGATCTTGGACCACTATTGCTACGAGTCAACATTGAGTATGAGCAAAACCCTCAAAATGTGTGGCGACAGAATTAGAGATTTCATGTTACAATATGTGAAAATTTGCTCCATACTCCATGATAATAATAGTCGAAATTTTAATATGGGTAGAGAGTGCTCACTGCAATGTTCCTCTTGTCGTCTTCATCTTCACTACTGCAATGCTTGAACCCAAACTGTTGCGGTACATACGAATGTAACCTGTTAGTACCCTCTTTTAGCTACCAAAGACTTTATCATTTCCTTTGCTGATGGAAAGATGATATGGCAGTTGTACGTGGCAAGGAACTCTTGAGACATAACTATAAATAAAGCCCGGGCTACTGTTTAGATCCATAAATAGGAGCTATACATAAATAGTGCGGAATAAACAATACAAAAGGAATAAATATCCCGACTTATGAGCTAAAAAATAAATGTTATCCCCATAAAACACCGTTTACTGTCCAATGGCTGTCCGTACGCTCTCTTCATACAATATTTATGCGATAGCACACTCAGGTCGCGTTCGAGAGTTATTTTCCTTTTTTTTCTTTTACTACCCGTGTTTATTATTTATTCGTTTGAAAAAGCAACTAGTTATTAGGTTTGAAATAGATTGAAAGGATGCTTTATTTGCTAAGTGGTACGATGGCATAGAATGTGGTTTGCTGGTTTTTGCATTACAATAACAGCAAAAGAAGACTTTCATTCTATAATCTCAATCCCGTATAATCTCTCGTGCTTTATCCACATCCATTAAACAACTAATACAAGCTCGTCGGTTTCGGGTATCTACACTTTGTAAGTACGCTTAGGTCATCTTGTATGTCTTTAGTAAAGTCCTGAGACCACTGTCACAGCACCCCGGTACAGCTATAGACGCCCCACGTATTACATTTCCAGGCCTATTAAAATAAACAAATGAAAAGTGGGTATTTTTAAAGAATAAAATCAATCATGCGCAGGACTGTATATTTATTTGTTTAATATATTTTAGTTAAATAAACTAAATGAAACTGTTCTCACCTAAATTCCCGGTAGGTATATGTATATGGTCCCGGAGGAAGTCAAAGTGCCTCATCACATTTGCACGAGAAAATACAGCTAGAATTGTTCTCTTACCGATTAAAATAAAAATAATGTTTACCAATGAACATAGAAATTTGTAATTATC
Source organism: Ethmia dodecea (assembly GCA_963855545.1). NCBI lineage: Eukaryota > Metazoa > Arthropoda > Insecta > Lepidoptera > Depressariidae > Ethmia > Ethmia dodecea. The sequence goes on from OY979444.1 coordinate 3,073,174, forward strand.
TACATGTACACTATCTACACTAATATTATAAAGAGGAAAGATTTGTATGTTTGTAACGAATAAACTCAAAAACTATCTGGACCTATTTCCTCGTATATATATCGTTGAGTAATATAGGATATACTGTATTCCCGTATTCCCACGTGAACGGGATACCACGCAGAACCGCTAGTAATTACTAAAACTCCAACACTGACTTACAGACGCGTATGGCTTGAACCACCGTTCAAGAGGTATTAAATTTATAATACTCATCGTTATAAAAAATGAATGCGGATATACGAGAGAAGTGTGGTTTGAAAGAAGATGTAGTGACAAGGATAGAAAAGGGTATGTTACGCTGGTTTGGTCATGTAGAACGTATGGATGAAAGAAGAGTAACGAAAGAGATTTATGGTGCGAATGTTGAAGGATGCAAGGAAAGAGGACGCCCCAGAAGGACGTTCACGGATTAAACTAAGTGACGTCCTTCAGAAAGCTGGGGTCCGGAGTGCGAAGAATAAAAGAGCGTGCAAGAAAAGGCTAATGGATGTGAAGGAAGCGAAAGAAGTATGCAGAGATCGAGCAAAGTGGCAATCCGTCGTCTCTGCCTACCCCTGTGGGACAATGGCGTGACCCTTATGTATGTATGTTATAAAGAAATGATTTTTAGAATTTCATCTCTTAAGAGGATTAAATAGAGTAGATGTTTATGTAGAATATTGTGTTTTTTCTATATCCCATCGAGCATACACAAATAATTTACGCAATCACTTCTAGCTCCAATTTTCGCTTACTTAAGTGGTGGCTCGGACACTTCCAAAACCAAATCATCCAATTATAATATTAATGACACTTTCCCTATTTACTCATCTTAAACTGAACACCAAAGCATAATTTCGACCAATTTCTTGAACAATAAATGAGCCAAATTTCCTGAAGTAAACTCTTGTAGAAATTCAAAGACATTTTCCTATTTAATTGTGAGTACTTATTTGTTGAGTTAGCGTCCGGGAAACAATTTATTTGTGTTATCTTGTGAATCCTTTGTTGTTGAAATTCGGCGAATAACTTCGAATAAAGCAGTTACAATTTAACCAAATGGACTATAACTGCCTTCGAACGGTTGCCAATTAAAATTTTCTTATATAAAAGAAAACAGTAACTGACTGATCTACCAACGCACACCCAAACGACTTGGTCTAGGAACTTGAAAATTTGCATGGAGGTCCCTTGAAGAGCGTAGCGTGAAAGTATTTCTCTGTTCGTAAAGTTTTCACAGCTACACCACTGAACGAGTCCTAATAAAATTTGGCAAGGAGATAGGTACTTTCATTATGCATCTTGAGGAACGCGAAAGAAGTCACAAGCAAAAGTTAGTATTTTATAATTTTAAATATAAAACTTCTCCTTTGTTTTATGACATCCTCGTAAAGGTAAAAACAATTGGTAAAAATCGAGATAAAGATCTAAAAAATTCGAAGAGTCTTTCGGGAGGAAACCATATTACGCGAATCGTTGTGCAGGCGGAATCCTATTTCGCTAGATAGTTTGTTTTTATTGCACAAGACTATTGTTTCTACTGCTTACGTTGTCGTTGTTTACTTGGGTTCCGTAGTGACCATTTTTACCCGACTGCATCAAAAGTAATGTACTTAGTATTTTTCGATGATGTAAGTATTTTACTTATTTCTTATTTGTTTGACTGAGTTCGATGTAGAATCGTCTTAATCTCCGGAATGTTATATATAGGCAAAATGTTTACCTAACTGCATCAGAAAAAGGGTTATGTTTTCATTTTTACAACTTTATTTGTGTTTTAATAAGTAATGTCATTAATACAAATACACATACTCACAACTACATAATTATACTCTAATAAATACTTACACTATAAAAACTTCAATAACTTCGTAAAAATAAATTTCAATTTAATATATTCACACGAATAAGATATCGATCATTTATTAATATACTAGTAAAATGTTGTCTACCTATTATAACCCAGTGAATAGAGAGCTTATACCTTACAAACGGTCCGGTAGTTCTAAATTTTTTACCCCCCCTTACTTAACCGCAAACCTGTAACCCCCCTTATTTGGTCTCTATTCACTGTACTATTAGTATATTATCAACTTTCACTTGTTATTATTGAGATTGGTTTTACCTACAATTAGTAATAATATCTGTAACATATTATCTCATTAGCCCTAGTATAATACTGTTTTGTGTAACTGTTGATAACCAAAATAAAATGTACTTGTAAAAACTACATTTTTGGGAAAGTAAATATATACCTCATTATTTTTATTTTATTCATCTCGATTACTCGACGACGTCATTCTGCGAATCCGACATTTTGCGAATCCGTCATTTTGCGAATCTGACATTTTGCGAATCCGTCATTTTGCTAATCTGACATTTTGCGATGGTTCCGTTCATTTATTGTAGAATCTTAACAAACACATCTCAGTTCCGTATGACGTCATGGGGAAATATATTTCTAAAACTGACTCGTATGTGCTCGTATAAAGAATTCAAATTAAATTTGGACTTTGCAAAATCAAAATTGAGGCACAGAGGTGCACCTTGAGACCCTTTCCGAATACCTACTCGTTTCATTGGTGGAGGCCGAATAATGCCGTAAGTAAACACTTTCTATGTGACCCTTTTTGCTAACTTTCCATCCAGTTACGCTTAAGTTTCCATTGGAGACGAATTTTGGGGCAAATTTGAATAGTGCTGATATTCGTTTAAGATGAGAATGATTTTGCCTCTTTTTGTGTAAACGTTTTGGATACCTAAATAAACAAAAGCAAAAATTGGGGGACTACTACGGTACTCCAAATCAGTAACGTAGCCTTATAGTTGAGTCCAATCGGATAAGAGTATATTTAAAAAAAGACGTGTGGCACTCGGGGACTGCCGCGGTAAAGCTATTGCATAGCATTTTGTATCAACAAGACTGCCGAAAACAAACGACGTTAGACAATGCACGGCCTTCAAGCCACACCTCCGTGCCCGTCGGAGTGGGGAGCGTGAGGTTTTTTTCGTTACGGAATTTCTGGATTCGGTCCCCGCGCTCAAGGCCCGCGATAGAAGCTATGCAATATTAGCTTAAAAATCGGTTGTCTGTAAAGTCGGTTTACTGACGATAGTTGAACGTGACAAAGTCATAAGAAAATACAACACAACACGACATGACACGACACGACACGACACGACACGACACGACACGACACGACACGACACGACACGAAACGAAACGAAACGCAACGTAATAAGAAAATACTGATCGAATGGATTGTGCCTCTTTGTCGCTCGTTGCGCGCTCTCGCTTGCACTGGAACGCCGCATACGTCATACTTTTTCGTGCATGCAGCCGGATCCATCGTATTATAAGACGTTGTCACGTCAAAAACTTTTACAATCTTACTCCTAGACTATTCACATGGGACAATTTAGCCCAATATCATAAACTAATAAAATAAAAAAATTATAAAAAATAACAATATCACAAATATAAATAAACTGAGCTATGGACTTTCTTCAGATTAAGTAGTTAGTTCAAGTTAAGTAGTTATGTATAAGTACAACTCGTCACAGAATAAGCGCAATTCTTCATACAACCCAATTACTAGGTATAATTATTATAGTACGGTTTCCGATATCCCTAAATTCAGTTACTTACACTAATTAATTTTTCGGAAAAATTTAACACATTAAAAATAGCTGAAATCGATTTAGTAGTCGATACTGAAGAAACTAATTTCAGGAATTGCTCTTATTCTGTTACATAGTTGTACCTATAATCTCTAAAGCCGTATACAGAAAGAAAGCCGAAAACCCATCGGCGCCTACAGGCGCCGGTCTACGCAGGTAACCGGCGGAGGCATTTATATGAACAAGCGCTGATGGGCGCCGACTCGCGCCGGTCGGCGCTGGTGCCGCCCGCCAATCATCGTACGACATTTTGCTCGCTCTGCTTCAATCTGCTTGCTTTCTGTAGAATGGACCGGCGCCGATGGGCGCCGATCGGCGCCCATCGGCGCCGACAAGCTTTCGGCTTTCTTTCTGTATACGGCTTTACGCTTGCTCACCGCACAAAAGGGTAGTTAACACCCAAATGTCAACATTTTCAAGCCACTAGTCTTAACGACTTTCATTCTGCGTAACCACAAATAAAACTTGAATTAATGGTTTCCGGAACACTGTGGAACTCGTGAATCTCACATAGGTACTTTTCAAATACTCTGCACCATAATTGCACCTACATTGCACCCATTTTGCACCCAGTTGCACCTACATACTGAACTCTATAGTCCATATTTCCTCAAAAGTATGCGTGAAAAGCGTGTATTCCAACATATTATTATAGGTATGAACAATCGGTTATTACTTTTTTTAATAGAAATGATTTACTGCACATAAATATTTACACGTCTGATAAGTTGAAGGTCTGACAAGGGCTACGCATTATGAAAGGCCTGTTTGGTTAGGTCCTCGCCTACTAAATTATTCACGGCGTGTTATACCAACATAATATTTCGATGTAGACTGGACCTATGGTTCAGTTGGTAGCGCCCTGCTTTCTAAGTGAGCGGTAGCATGTTCTGTTCCCAGACGGGGCCCGTTTGTGGGCTTTTCGTTTTGTATCTGGGGGCCAATTCTACTAAGTGTCAACGGGTACAGTTGGATGACAATCACATATCAATGGTCATTGGTCAGTCGTTGGTGTTATTTGCTCTGAAAAGTGCCAAAATAACACCATTGACTGACCATTGAAATGTCATTGTCATCCAACTATAACCGTTGACATTTAGTAGAATTGGCCCCCTGGTATGATGTATTAATTCCATGGTACCTATTACAGAATCTGCCTACTAGTTTGTAATCAAAATTTTAAACAAAAATGCAAACCTACTTCAACCAATAGCAACTTGAAAGACTTTTATTTGCACTGAGCAGTGATAGCCTTATGGTTAAAGAGCCTGCTGCACATGATGAAAATCAGTGAGGCTCGGGTTCGAATCCTGGCATGTACCAATGAGTTCTCCAAAACTTACGAACATATTTATCACTACCTCGATGGTGAAGCAAAACATCATGAGGAAACCCGCAGGTTCCAGAATGAATTCTGAGACATGTGTATAAGACCCGGTCCGGCGATGGGCTCACCACCTATCACGTTTGGGGGTCCAAAGAATATCTGGTGAAAAGTGGGTATATCCAGAAATGGAATACCTTTGCCTATCCCCTCAGGGATATAAGGCGTAAGATTATGTATGTTATGTATGTGTTTGCAAATTTAATATCCATTACCTACTGTTACTAAAATGAGTGATTTGCTATGTTCGTTGAGGATTTCAGTTATTCAAATGAAGTTCTTTATCCGAAAAAGTGAAAAGTGGGTATATCCGGTAATGGCATTCCATTACTGGATAGGTAAAATATTCCTCTGCCTACCCGCACGGGGATAAAAGGCGTGAGATTAATATAATAAATAATAAATATTTTCATCCGATTTTTACAAAACTTATAGATGTGGATTACGTTAAAAATTTACGGAAATATGGATTAACATAAAAAAGTTATATTAATGTTGTAGGTATAGTTATTCAAAATCGAAAAGGAATCTTTTGGACGCCATTAACATAAGACGTCACATTTCCAACTGTACTGTCGCTAGTCGCTATACTGTGTTCTATTCTGCACCTCCTCACCATTCTGAATTCGTGAGAATATTCTCTCTGAAACAACAGACTGTCGGTTAGGTGCACTCGCCGGAATGCCTGCATTTGCCGGGTGTTTTTGCTTTGTCCGGGTAAATTAATGGACATTCGTTTAGTTGACTACCTCGCGCTAACTGCTACGTGAATTTGAAACGCATTTTGTAAGCTGGTGCTATTTGGGGAGGGATTTTTTGATTTTATTTTAATGAATGCCGTTGGAAGCTTCCCGTGCCGGTAAGATTTTTGCAAAATGTCATAAAATGAATCTATTGTGCAAACAAGTCTTCAGCTTCTAGTTTTGGTTGTGCCCTGATGAGTCATTCAGGTTTTCCGTCTAAATATTTTTAATCTTATGTACCCAGATTAAAAATACAAGCTTTGTGATATCAGTATGGATCGAAAAACAATTTTATTTCTTTTTTATAACACGCGTTTTACGAAAAAGATATACAATTTTCTTGGTTATCTATCTAATTACTAGCGCCAACAATTATGCTATAAATCGAAGTTCTTCTAAACCGAATAAGTTGATAAAGAACTTAATTTCATTGTTGCTAATTACATTGAACTACTAAGAACTCTAGACTTTCAGACACTATATAATTTCTATTGCCATAAACTACAGCGTTAGGAATTAGCGAATTAATAAGAGAAAAAACTGTTTTTGGATAAATACGACTGTAGAATTTTGTTTTGGCGCTAGCTTAGTTTACCAGTCGGAACATAGCGCAAGTTACATTGTATCACGCATAATCAGGTGACAATGATGATGGGCGTGGCCATCAGATGATGGCACGCAAATACTCGTATAGTCTTCTCCCTCATTCACGTGGTTTTAGGTTAGGTACTTTTTGTGCTCTTTCTATTTTGCAAGCGTCGTTAAAACCAAAATTCGGACCGGCAAAACCTATCTAACGTAAAATGTAGCACCAAAAGATCTGTATACCTAGTATTTTCCAGTAGTACCAGTAGCAGAGAAACTTTACATCCACCGAACACAATCCATCGTTCAAGTTACGACTGATTGAACAAACTCCGTGGAACTAACTATTCGTCTTGCAACGTCTTACGTAAGTCGAAAATGTTTGCTCCGCTTATCAGCAATATCTGGATGGATGGAATTTATTCAATTTATGCACTTGGCACACGTATGCGAGATGAGGCTGATAAAATCAATCAAGAGTTAGAATTGGTACTGAAGTTTGGATACCTTTTCAGGCAAATATATTATTTTCGTTGCTTTAATTTTTATTTTAAATCCTTAATTTTCTATATGAATTAAATAAAAGCATAACGACGGGACTTTGGTGCATTATTTGCAAAAAAATTATGTTTTTGACCATGATAACTGAGCTCAGAAATTCTGGTAGCAACACTAACATCCATTACAACTAGTGTCCATAAACGAAACACATCTTCTCGTAACCTAGACACGGTCACCGTCTAAGAGTCCATAAAATTCCTTCCTCTTCCACGTTGCCAAACCAAGAGGCATCATAAATATGTATAGTGAGAATCAAGCATGCGTCGCGTATAAAACGCCACCGAAAATGTGATCTCGTGGGACTCGGTGGTTCCGCACGTAAAATCTTACTGGAATTGAAAGTTGGATTAATTCAGCATCCACGGAAATGTCAAGTTTTTGGAAATACTACGGCCTCTGTTTCACAAACTTAGTTCCCGTTCCCATGGAAATACGGGGATAAAATATAGCTTATGCTACTCAGTGATATTCTTGCTTTCCATTAGTGTTTTTTTTTAAATCGGTGAAGTAGTTTTTGAGCTTATTCGATACAAAAAAAAAAAAACAAAAAAAAAACAATCTTTTCTATTAAAAAATTATAACAAAAAGTAATATACTATATATATATATATATATAGTATTGTTTGCTACAAGCAACCCCTCAATAGTTAAGCAAAATTTTAAAAATCACGTTTTGTAATCTCTTACACGAAAAACCAGCTCTATTTCCGTTCCAGCAATTCTATCTCCCACTAGCGTAGACTCGCACTCGGTTTATTTGCCCCTATTTGCATGGAAACGTTTTTTGTGGGCGTCCTTGTTTGTATAGTGGATAGGTGGAGAAAGCTTCTGAGGCTCGGTCGGAAACTCCGTGTCGTCACCGACAGATTTGTTTGTATTGAACGCGTATATTTTGTGTATAGCTTTTTGTTGAGATTCAAACAAGGCTTTTTTTAAGCATAAGGTTCACTCTTACACAATAGAATAAACAGTGAAAAACAATGAATTTTTTTATTTATTTATTTACAATAAGCATTGCAATTTTTAGCCCGTAAGCACTCGCCAAACTGCATAGCAGTTTATTGGCAAGCTTACACTTTTTTTATTTTAACACTTATTGCCAATAAGTACATAATTATAATAATATCTTATTTTTAAATATCTTAAAGAAATCGCTTAGAGCGATAACACCGCCCATTGTACTTCTTTTTAAATCACTTTTTAAATTACTGTGTCACTTATTCCATATTTGTTAGTATTGTGGCCAGTACTCGCCGACTTGCCTCTAATTCTTTTTGATGTTTTTATTTAAAGGCTGTCTGTCATGTCTTTGAAGTGTAAAAAGCCACAATTATATTTTCTCGCTCCCATATATCTAACGGTCTTATTAATAAAAATGGCCTATTCCTAGGATGATCAGAGGTTACGCTAGAAGTAGTTAATCCCTGAGTAACCAAGTATTACCTCAGTTTTTTTTATGTCATTAATAAACACGGAGTATCCTCGGACTAACTATACATTCCTTACACCTAGCTTACACTTAGATTACGTCTGAAATGTGGCAATACTGATGAATTTAAAAGTAAAAAGAGAGATAAGAACTTTTCCAAAATGGAAGAAATCTTGCCAAGTGCGAGTCGGTAATGGTACGAAGGGTTTCGTACCATTACCTATAAAAACGGCAAAAAAATAACGTTGGTTGTATGGGATCCCTCCTTAATTTATTCTGTTTTTTAGTATTTGTTGTTATAACGGCAACAGAAATACATAATCTGTGAAAATGTCAACTGTCTAGCTATCGCGGTTCTTGAGATACAGACTGGTGACGGACAGACAGCGAAGTCTTAGTAATAGGGTCCCAATTTTACCCTTTGGGTATGGAACCCTAAAAAAAATGAGTTTCACAAGTGACAGCTGGCTATCTGACATCCGTATTTGTGGTTAGTGAGTAGCAAAGAAATTAAAATATAATAATATTTAAATCTCTTTGATCCCATCGCCTTACCGTCATCCTTCCGTCATCGATGAATGTCAAAGTAACTTTTAGGTTAGCATAAAACCTAAACCATGGCTAATCCCTGCTTAAACTAGGTGACACCAAGGCGTAACTTTTACTCCGGGAGTAGGCATGGATTAGGTTACTCCTTGCTTACTCTGTGTTTATTAATACTGAAATTGGTAGTAATGAGTTAATACTTGGAGTAAAGTTAATCTTTCTCTAGTCTGAATTTATTAATAAGACCGTAAGATTTTAATTTATAGAAAAGTGCGCATACAGCCACTTTAGTATTACATTTCTTAAACAACTTATTTATAGAGTTCTTTATGCAGCTTCTTCTCCTCAGTTATACTATATTCCGAAGAGGTTCTAACTGCAATGACTTTCAATAAGTTGAATTTTCAGTCAAAAAAATAGAATTAGATTGAACTGATTCCACGTGTTTTCAATAAGGATATAGTCCATTTTATCAAATAAATAAAACAAGTGATACAGTGAATCATTTCAATATGATCACCTGTTTGATTGATTTTCATCATCGATTCAAATCCCAAACGAAAATTTTAATGTTAAATGTTAACCAAATGCAATTTGACGATATATTTATAGATTATATCTGAACTGGGACCCAAAAGCGCAAAGACAAATAGAATTCAACAGTTATTTTTGTTTTATAATTTTACTAGCGACACGCCCCGACTTTGCATGGGTGCAATGCTTATACTAAAACCTTCCTCTTGATTCACTCTTTTTTTTTAAAAAAAACCGTATCAAAATCAGTTGCGTAGTTTTAAAGATTTAAGCATACATAGGGACATAGGGACAGAGAAAGCGACTTAGTTTTATACTATGTAGTAATATAATTGCTAAATAAATCGGCATCAAATTAGATATCCTGATCAAAAAGTAATTAAATGAAGTAAGTAAATTACCCTAGTACAGTAGCGTCGTCTCTTCCATTCAGCTAATTGCTGTCCACTGCTGGACGAAAGCCTCCCCCCAGGCGCCAACCATTCCGGTCTTGGTCAGCCCGCATCCATCCATCTACACACGTCTCTTAATCATGTCAAATATAATCAGGGAATTTAATAACCACTCTAAAGAGTAATAATCTTCAACTTATATGGTTTTCTCATGGATGCCGTTGTCAGAACTGGACGAAATTTTACTGGGACCAGCTTTCAAATAAAAAAAAAATCCAAATCGGTTCACCCAGTCGAAAGTTCTGAGGTAACAAACTCCTCCTTTTTGAAGTCGGTTAAAAATACTGCTTTTGTAGAAGTTTTCAGCATTGATCAAGACTCTCAATTTTGCTTACATCGCTTAATTCTGGAACGATGTCAGACGGTCAGAGGCGGCCCTTTCTTTATCCCGGTATTTGTACTGTAATCCCCTGAAAATTAATTACAACCTTCGCCTTTACTTACCGTAGGTATTAGGTAAATTATTGCTTGTCTTTCGCACAGCTTAGGGAAAGGTAACTTTACCTGGTTAGGAAAAAAATTTAAGTCTATTATTTTGGAAACGGGAAAAATATTAGAAAAGTATTAGGTATTTTGTTTACTCCGGCCTATACCTAGATTATGATGGATGCAGGGAATGCATAAAAATATAATAATATAAACTATCCCAAAAATCTTTGACATAATGTTTTTCCAATGGATCTTTCAAATTGTCTTGAATCTACCTTTTTTATAGGCGAAACTAAGTATACTATTTTTAAAATAATTTTATTATATGTAGGTAATGATTTTCGCAGAATAATTCGTGTATATATTATTAATAAAACAAAAAAAAAACAGCCATAATTGCTTCATTCGAAGAGTCAATATAAATTAAAAATATTAACAGCATACATACCAAATATCTCCAGAATTATTCCAAAAAATTATCAACTCACGCTTCCAATGTGTAACTTATGCTTGTAGTTACTATAGCTTCTTACATGTTTAGATGTAGGTATCGAAACTATTGTAAGAAAGCACATTCCAAATTCTAGCACAGCATTTTAATAATTCAGTCGATGAGGTAATTTTACTTAGCAACCGCAATGTTAGTACACTCTTGTGTTTGCTTGGATACTACTGCTATTGTATTCGGATTCAACAGCCTTTGTTTATTATCGAAGACCATAGATATGAAAATGATATAATAAACAAATAAGTATATTTCAGATACTAACCCTTGGTGTCCGAAAAACAAATTCAACAAGTATTTATTGACAGACTAAATCTCATGTCAACTGTTTTGAATGGTTCGTTGGTGTCTTTAGGAGATCTTCGGGCGTATTCACGGAGATTTGATATTCGATATTCTACTCGTAATCGGAAAATCTGTAGAAAGGTTTTGAGATGGGCTATTTACAGATGTCATATTTGACATAAGAATTCGATAGATTTTCCGATTCCGAGTCGAATATCGAATCTCCGTGAATAAGAACGCTGAGGCCGTATATCTTGGGGAAGCTTTTATTATGCTTCAATTTTAAGATATGTGTAGGTAGTGCTGCCATCTTTTGGCCATCCGTAGCATCGTCGTGTAAGTATTTTGGTAACAAAAGAACATCGGAGTAGCGTTCAATCCCTTGCAGTTACCGCGAGTCCCTCCTAAGACTAAGTCCTTAAGGATCACAATACTTGCCGGTTCTTAGAGGCTTCCGCCGCTGAAAGGGTGTGTGGTCAGATGAGGGATCCCTAAACTTACCTGGGTTACCAATTCGTTAAATATTTAACAGGCCAAAGAGCGTGGGACACCGCATGTGCGTTCTGATACTATTACTAAGATTTTATTAACATAAAATATTCAATCAAAGTTACGTGGTAGTTAGGTCTTGGGAATTAAACAAACTTTTATACTCACACAATAGCGGTCAGGTAGCAATTCTGCGATATAATAGCGTATGTATAACAATAGCTACATCATATGCCGGCCGGGAACCCCTATTACCGTTCAATAACTGTTCGTATGCAATAATTTTATAAATTGAATTCAAAAATAAATAGATATCATCGAATTCCGCTAACTCCTTATAAGTATAAAATATTATGAATGTAAAATGTTGTCATCGTGACCCTATGGTTTAAGCCTTCAAAAAGTGTCATCTCGACCATCAGTCGAGTGGTCGAGTAGCCACCTAACCATTCAAAAGGTGGCTTCTCGACCATTAGTCGAGATTTCTGTGGCCGAGTAGCTACCTAGCCATTCAAAAGGTGGCTTCTCGACCATTGGCCGAGTTTTCTGTGGTCGAGTAGCCACCTAAGCCTTTTTTTAGAAGTTCTTGATACAAGTACAAGTTGAACAAATTAGAAGTGCTTGATAAACTGAAATCGCTAATTGATATCATGTGACAGATATATAATTTACTTATAAACTACATTTTTATTTATTACATTAGTACCTAACCCGTCCTAAAAGTTCGGGTACTGTAATAAGAACGTCAGCAGCGTTGCCCACCCAGCAGAGAATTTCACGGTCTTTGGCAATGCTATACGATGCTGATAGTGCCATTTTACTGTTCTCTATATTAAATCTGTAAGACGGTGTTGTATACCTAGTTGTCGATGAGATATTCAATCGAATAAACGAGAAGGTGAAATAAAACCAGGACCAGAGCCCCGGTCCTGATTTTATTTCATCTTTCTTGACAGGCCCTCTACATCTGAAAAGTTTCATCACAATCAAGTGAGTGAATTAACAGCATGGACAAATAAATATACCGCAATCTTTGAAAACCAAAGTTTTCAATCAGTGCGTCCTACCCGTTATGACCTACGGAGCTGAGACGTGGACACTCACGGTAGGGCTGGTCCACCAGTTCAAGATCGCTCAGCGAGCTATGGAAAGAGCTATGCTCGGAGTTTCTCTGAAGGATAGGATTCGTAACGATACAACCGACAACCGCTGGGGTAGACGTGTTCTGGAGTGGAGACCGCGACTCGGAAAACGTAGTGTAGGGCGCCCTCCGGCCAGATGGGATGACGATCTGCGAAAGGCTGCAGGCAGATGCTGGATGCGTCGAGCCGAAGACAGGGCGCTATGGCGCTCATTAGGGGAGGCCTATGTCCAGCAGTGGACTAATATAGGCTGATGATGATGACAAATAAATATTCATTTTTAAAAACATCGTCTATCAGGGTTCTTGCTATAATGACGGTACCTACTAAAAAGTATATTAAAAAAATGTAAAACCAGACTGCTAAAAAAAATTAAGTTTAGAAAAAATTGAAATCAAGATCTGCTGCACAATCTTAAAACAATCTAAGCTGCGGAGGCAATAAGTCTTTATTGTTAAATTAAGAAGTCTCTCTGTAGTCGGGCACACACAACAGAAAACACGAGCAAATATCCTGATATTTTAGCTAATTAAACCGTATCACTATTTCGAAAGCTACGCTCTTATCTCAGTACACCTGCTGTAGAGACAAAAAGAGCCAAAAAAGTTAATTAATTACGTATGCAAATTGACGAAAAAGTCGTAGCGGAGCGAGCTGCACGGAACGAGATAATGAGATTGTGCGAGGCACGTAGTCCCGTGATTAAATCATTGCGATGGAAAAATTCTAAGTTGAATATTTTAATGATTTGATGAGAAATTCATTTTATAAAGAACATAATAGAAGTTTTTCTTTTGTGAAACGATGAAAAAATTGATGAATGAGGTTTTCAGTTTTCAGTGGACGCGTCTGTTGAATTTGGCTAATGGGATGCTAACAGGCTAACGAATTTTCAACAAACTTACACTCAATCTAGACTTAAATCGATAGCTGGACAGTTTTGCAGAAATTTTGTTCATGACAATAAAATTTAAAATGAATAGAATAGAATAGAATAGAATAGAATATATTTATTGTTAAATTGTGGTACATACAAAGGATCTTATATTAAAAAATAATCACACAATCTACCCGCTGCGGGCATACAATGTAGTATGAAGTTATATAAATGAAGGTATATTAATTAAACAGCTGAGAATTGATAATGTCAAGTAAGTAGCTTACAACTAGAAATTTAAGGATATGTAAAACAAGTATCGATAATTACAAATTAATATGTCAAAAGGTATCTACTAATATAAAAAATGTCAACGAAACGAAAAGAATTCATTCAGCTCATAAAAACAGTTTTTTATAAGCCAGTTCTTTAATGTAGTGTTAAAGGTTTTACCGTCGAGTTCTTTAATAGTTTTTGGTAGGTGATTATACACACGAATCGCAGTCGTGTATGCACTCTTAAAGTAGATATCAGAGGTGGTGCTCAAAAGTGCTAAGTTTTGCCGTGATCTTAGGGTGGTTTTGAGGTATGTAGATTTTTCCGTAAAATTTGTTCCGTTGTTGCGCACAAATCTACACAAGTTAAAAATATATAAACTAGTAAGCGTAAGAAATTTATATGTCATAAAAAATGGTCTACAAGATGTCCTGCGGTCTAATTTATATATTGTCCTGATGCACCGTTTTTGTAATATAAATGTCGATTTAGAGTCCACCGAATTACCCCAAAAAATTATGCCGTAGTTTAAAAGCGGATATACTGTACCATAGTATGCCGCAATCAGTACTTTCTGAGATACTGATCTTGCTAGAAAGTGTAATGCGTATGAAAAGCTGGACAGTTTTCCATTGACTTTTTCTATTTGGTACTTCCAACTTTGATGTGAATCAATCTGCAGACCTAAAAATAAATGATGCTTTAGTTTTCCAATTTCCTTTGTGTTGCAAATTATATTAAGGGTAGGGGGTTTAGCTTGTCGAGGGTGAAACTGCATTGCCTTAGTTTTTACTGCATTAACACTTAAATCAATGGCTTGTAACCAATCTGTGAGTGTCTTTAATGTTACATTAATTTCTGTTTCATACTGAGTAATAGATAATCCTCTGTTAACGATGATAATTGAAGCATCGTCAGCAAAAAGGACACACGGATGTGAAATTACCAATGGCAATTCATTTATATAGATAAGAAAAAGTAGGGGACCCAGAATACTACCCTGTGGCACTCCTCTGCTGTTATTCCTAAATGAAGACAATGTTGACTCTATTGTTTTACACGATTTGTTCATAAAAGTAACTTCTACAGCCTGACTACGGTTACTGATATAAGACTTAAACCATTTTTGTGCAATGCCTCGTATCCCTACGTTGTGTAATTTATTCAAAAGTAAGGTGTGGTTGACCGAATCAAACGCCTTAGAGAGGTCTAAGAATATAGCAGTAGCACTAGATTTTGTATTAATTGCATCCCAGACGATTCGCAACATTCTGAAGATGGCCTGTTCCGTGGAACGACCTTGCCGAAAGCCAAATTGACTGTCGGTTAGCACTTTGAATTTGACTAAAAATTTTGTTACTCTATTATAAATTGCCTTCTCAAAGACTTTTGAAAGAACAGGCAATAGTGAAATTGGTCGGTAATTAGAAATATCATTTTGTGAACCCTTTTTGAACAAAGGTTTTACTATTGCTCTTTTCAGAGGTTGTGGAAATACTCCCTTATCAATTGACAGATTTATTAAATAGGTTAGTGGGCGGCTTAAAATATCACCACATTCTTTAATGGCCGCTGTAGAGATTCCATCGTGCCCACAACTATTACTGTTTTTTAGTTGCCTAATTAATTGTTTTACTTCTGAATCTGTGACTGGACTGAAGTATATACTATTTCGTAATGGAGCTATTGGAACACTCGGGTGTGAGACACCATGATTATGGCAACCTACATTGATAAAATAATCATTAAAATGTTCAGCTTTGCATTGTGGATTTGACACTATAGAGCTATCTATTAATAGGTCACTTATAACGGATGGCGACTTTAAAGCACCCCTTGAGGTGCGTTTTATAACGTTCCAAGTAGCTTTTGTGAGATTGGAGCTTTTCTGTATATAGTTATTGTTACTGTTAACTTTTGAAACTCTTATCACCTTCTTTAACATTTTCTTGTAATTATTATAATACTCTTTACCGTTTGTATTATTTGCACTACATAATTTCAAATACAAGGTTCTTTTCTTTTTACTAGAAATTTTAACCCCTTTTGTTTTCCAAGTTGAACTAATTTTATTACTTACTTTAATTCTTTTTAAAGGAAAACAACAATAATAAAATGTCCTAATAATGTCTGCAAAATGGTCAAAAGCTTCGTCCATGTCTTTAATGTCATATAAATCTAGAAATGTCAAAGAACTTAAACATTGCTTAAAAATACGAAGGTTAGTGTTATTAATTTCTCTTTTATATAAGAACCAATGTGTGTCAGAGTCTACCGACATCGGCAGCGTAGCAACTTGTGCGGTATGATCAGACAGACCATTGTGACAAACTTTTACACTACAGTTTTTGTGGTTAGATAAAATATTATCGATGCATGTACTCGAATTTGATGTAACTCGCGTTGGTTCCTTTATTAATAATGATACATTATATATTTTAATTACAGACAGAAAAGCTCTTGACTGTGGAGTATCTTTTAAAATGTCAATATTATAGTCACCGGCAATAATAAATTTAATGGTTTTACGTGATTTCGTAGTTAATTTAAGTAAAAGATTATCAAAAATTTCAAGAAATTGATTTAGAGACTCGGAGGTTGGAGGTCGGTATACAACCACAACAATAAGATTAGCATGTGGAATCTTGATGCCGCAGCATTCTAAGCATCTAGCAACCGAAAGATTTGCAACCCATCCCAGATCGATGAATTCAATACTATTCCTAACAAATATGGAGACACCACCTCTATGTCTATCCTTGCGTGAAAATGAACTTGCGATTTTATAATTTGCTAAATGTACATAGTCATAATCATTTTTTTTCATGAAGGTTTCAGAAAAGCAAAGCACGTGGTAAATTGTACTTTTATCTAAATATAAATCGATTTCGTCGGTCTTATTACGCAATGATTGGATATTCTGATGGAGTACATTACAATATTCTTTAGTCACGAAAGGAAAAATTTAAATTACAAGGTTCTGTTTGCGTTTCTTGGTCACAGTACTGAAATTCTGTAAGCATACTATTGTTATACTCTGATATATCTGACATAAATTTACTCAAGTATGTAAATATCTCTCTCATTCCATTATTGTTCAAAAAGCCTGTAAATTTGTTATACAATGAATAGTCATCATACCTCATATGCATGTTACAGTCAAAAATATATGCAAATTCATGAACAAGATTATCTCTGTAAAGCATCTTATTAAAAATCTCAACTCGATGGTTATATATACTGGCATAGTTCCCACAGTTGTAGGTAGGTAAACTAATAATGATATTTGTGTGAGTAATTTTTTGCAGGACTATTCTAATGTTTTCTATTAACAATTCAAAATTCTGTGAGTATTTAAAGTCTCTCTTTCCTATAAATATAACACAAAAATCATTCATAGTGAAATTTTCTAATTTGACATCAATATTTCTTATTAATTCTAGTATTCCAACGTTTGTTTTAAGAATATGGCAATGCTCGAAATCTTGAGAAAAATCTTTTTCCGTAATACTTGTTATTTTATTCACGTTGTCACTACTTATGATATAGAGTTTTCTTTTTGGAATATTCATTTCAGCAGTAGACCGGTCAACAAGTGGCCTCTGTTTCACGATAGTTGTTTTTGGTGGCTCTTCTGCAGGTGGAGTTTTATCCATCAAAATTACATTTTGTTTTTGCCTGTCGTCAGTAGACGGAGAAAAAAACAACTTTGTTTTGTTAAGCTTATCTCGTTTCTTTGTGTTTGATCTAGGCTTGGAAACTGTTGAACATATGTGAGAAAGTTTTTTGGTTTTTAATTCATAATCTGAAAGTTTGTTTTTTAAAGCAGAATTTTCACACAATAAGTTATCGATCTCATTATCTGCTGTAATTAATTTTTCCTGTAATTCGTTGATTTTTTCTCTTAATTCACGAATTAACGACTCATCTGATGTGTCAGTGTTTTCAGGGCAGCTTCTGTTAAGAGAGTTTAGCGATGAATATTCTTGTTCTTCTTCAGAGAGCGAATCAAACGAGTTAGAAGTAGGTATATTAATTTTCGTCCTGTTTCTCTCAGTAACATTATTTTTGTCTTTATCCAAGCATAAATTACAAACAAAACTTCTTCTCCTTTCGGGGCTTCTTAAGTAAAAGAGTTTTTTTGGCAAGTTGGTACAATGAATATGGAAATATTCTTCGCAAATTGTGCAGTTCAAATATTCTCTATCAGTTATGTTGTGGTTGCATTTGTAACATACCATTTGGGACATTTTTATTTCTTTAATATGTACGTCGAATTAAAACCAAAAACTAATTTTTTGAACGGTGAGACTCGAACCATGGACCTCTCGATTCTTAGCTCTCCATACACAACCGCAAGGCCAATCGGCTATGCAGTTATCACTGCGAAATTTGTATTCCCTAGGAGCGTTGACATGTGTACAATATTACAATATTGATGATTCATACCTCGACGGAGGTCAGTCTATTCAGCTCGGTCGTTGAACCGGTTAACAAATTAGAAAGTTTGTTTTGCACTCAATCACTCTAACGAACATTTTTATAGATTTTTGCAAATATCACGAACACTGCTTATTATTTTATAAAGATGTTTATATATTCTCATTCGTTACACTTTTATCTATACACTGATGCAAATTTCAAGTACGTTATCAATAATTTTTCAACTATTTTGATTTTTTTCTGAGAACTGGCACTAAAACTGTGTTTACTTGTCGGGGTCGCGCGGGGGTCTCTGAAACTTGAATACCTATAATTTTCTAAAATTGTTAATTTAAGTATGTAATTTAATTTTGCACATAGATAGCTTATACAGTGTAGGCATCCACTAAGAAAGGATTTTGCAAAATTCAACCCCTAAGGGTGAAATAAATGTGCGCGAGCGAAGCCTCTACCAGTCATCCGCATTAAGATATTTCTTTTTTGACATAGTCTTTGGTATAGCATATACACATTTAAATAAATATAATTTTCCACTTGTGGTGACTGCAATGAATTCTATCAATTCGGGGGCCTACCACAACTTTTTTTAAAACTATCATAGTTCAAGAAAGTTTTGTTTTAAGCTTTAAACAATATTATTCAGATTTGTACCACGATAACAATCTTGTTTTATTCCTAAACAGTAATGTAAAAGAACGAAAGATTGTCTAATAAATGTGAATTCCAAAACGAGAGCCTCATTTTAAATAAGCGTGATCACTTTTGCACAGTGTTCCTAAACAACCTTACATAATGCAAGTTATTTGATTTGACACAAAACAATATTAAAACTAATAATAACTTTATACGTCATTGTACGAAAATAGCGATCTCAAAACATTACCTACTGTTCTAGGCTGGTTTTAAGAGATGATGGTACGGGACCAGGTCTGCTAATAGGATCCTTTTTTACCTTAGCGCTTGCTACCTAAGCGCTCTGGCTCCCGAATGAAGGCTGGTTATAGCCACCAACAACAGTAAAGAAGGTTGGCGTAAGTGAAGGCCCGCCTTAAAAAAATGCGAAAGCCTTTTCAGTATTGATAACATACTAAACTGACTTCTAATAATAGAAAATAAAACGGACAAGTGCTAGTCGGATTCACCCACCGAGGGTACCAATAGTACCGTACATATTTGTAGGACATATAATACCTCGGTGATTGTTTACGTACTTTGTATGATTTAAATTACAAGTGTATAGTTTTCAGTAGGTATGACGAAATTACTTGCAAATTTCCACAGTTCTGTGTCAACGGGAAGTACCTATCTTATAAATTTTAATTCCCTTGAGAGTGTCAAAATATAGGATTTTTGCTGCATAAACGGCCGTATCTTTTTTTCGTTTACTTAGCTTCAAGTGACTGTATATCTGAGAACTATGGTTTTAATTTCGACTCAATACCTTGACGTGATCCCGAGATAAAGGGTCTTGACAGACAGACAGACCGACAACAATGTGAAAATATAAGGGTTAAGTTTTTTTCCTTTTGAGGTACGGAACCCTAAAAATACAGCAGAATAACGACGTAAATACACAGATAATGCAGATAATGCAAGACTAACATGCAAAACCTAAAATACATACAAAAAAAAACTGAAATCGTGGGCATCATTCAGTTCGCCGGGCCGGACGCGTCGCTACGATTTTTCGTGTGCATGGAGCGGAGACCACGGTCGTTACACGTCATTAAGCGATACTTTACAGCAGACGGCCCTCGAGACTGCCTACCCGTCTACCGCTCCATATGCCGTTCTCTTTTGTAGATGTAGCTATGCTAGATGAGACACAGCGTTCCAGTGTCCACGCGTTAGGGTACGCGTCGACAAGCGGACTTTTGCCGATCGGCACGATGCTCTTATGGCCGAAACAGTTGAGTGCGCGGCACCGCGCGGCGACGCTCGGTGAAAGCATTCACATGACAGAAAATGTACGCTAGATCTTGCGCGCGGTGGCGCGCGGTCATATTAGACATTATGCACTGTTTAGATTGATCTTGCGCCGCGCGGCAAGCATTTCGTCTCGTCGTTTCGCGAGCTCATATGAACTTAGCCTTAAGGTCAGACCTCCGGCGGTCTTAACTTACAATAGGTCCTTACACGGTCCTTTCACATGAAATTGTCGTTTTGTATGAAGAATTTCAAGAAAACTGTTTTTCTACACTAACAGTTTAGTGTTATTTTTGGTATTGAAACATCGAAGTCCAGTATTCAAATTCAAATTCAAAAATTCAAAATCGTTTATTTTCTATTGGTATTAAAATATACACTTAGAAACGTCAATATTTTAGTATAATTGTGTATTAGTAGAATTGTGTATGTATGTTACACGAAATCATTAGAGTTTAATCAGCAATATAAGGCTTTAAAATTGAAGAAGAGCTGTGAATAATTAAACCAATCAAAGCAAAGAATGGGAAAACACATGGCACGAACTTTTTTGTACGTTATTTATCAAGCTTTAAACTGAAACAAAAATCACTTTTTGTGCATTTATAATTTTACTAATGTAGTCAAAATTTCAATTAAAAAATTAATTTTGGGATACTAGCAAAGTTACAGAAATTGGAAACAAAAATATAAGTAGGAATTTTTCGCCAATTTCATGGGTAAGGACCCAATATATTGACAGTGTCCTCACGTGTCGCCAGGGTTCACGCACGTTTACCATAACATTTTCTGTTGCAGCCACCTTAGGGCACATGATAGGGTAAATCAACGCCGCCCCAATAATGCGGATTAAGTAGCGGTCACTGTAGCCGAAATCGGCAAGGAACACACACAAACGACACAAAATGTTCGAGTGTCTACGCGTTAGGGTACGCGTTTACTAGGCACGTACGGCACAAAACCAGTCGAAAGGATTTTAAAAATATCAATGGTGGTATGTCAAACCTACCGTTTATTCTAATCTACCGCTACATTATTTTTTTACGCAAGAGTTATGTCACTGTGACACACAAAGTTCACAGGCGACTTTTTGTACCTACTTGCGTGTTACTTTGCAATGGCAGAAACAGACTTTTTGTCTTAAGCGGAGATTTGAAGTTGTATGTCATGATATCGGCCAAAAAGCTAAGTTACTTTCTTTAAAGAGTTTACAGATACAAACGATGAATACACAATACAGTGTAAATTCCATGTAACGTCACTCTATTTAACGACAAACTCCCTTAAGCGTCGAAATCAATTGGCTTTGGTTGGTTTAGCTTGTCTTTCATACAATGTTTCACTCTACATAGCATTACACCCACTCTCAATAACGACAACAATTGAGTAATAAAAAGTTCCTTTTAAGTTGCTAAAATTAGTAAAAACTGCGCAGCTGTGTACGATCTATTGTCGCTTTATTATCCTAGCCCGCAATAAACTCGACTGTCGGCATCATGCATACCGAACTTTCTAAGAAATTCGTTCTGTTGTTTACAAATTGGGATTGCTTGTAAGTGTAGACTGTTGTTGACCATGACTCATAAGTAGGAGTCATGGATTATCTATACGTTATCATATTCAATCAATCATATTGCTAGATATGAATAAAATAAGTAAAAAAATACATACAACAAAATTACCTACTGGTGCAGCAAAAGACGTCAGACAAAAATAACAGACTATACGCAATAGCGTTCAAATAACATTTTTTTTATGCACATAACAACTAACAATAGTCGGAAATAAACTTTTTCTTTTTCTAATTCTGATGTTTCTTCTCTCCATTTAACGACAACTCTCTATAACGCCATAAAATGCACAGTCCCTTCAGTGTCGCTATATAGAGTTTACACTGTATTTAAAACCTAATATTAAATAGCATAAGGCATTGTAATATTGGTACACAATTTGACTATTTGTATAATTTAGTGAATACCGAAAGCATCCATTGATGTCCTAATCGTCCTAAATACCTTTAAATACAAAAAATATTTTATTTTAATAGTCACTACAAGTAACTTTACATCCACGTCCCGCCTATTAAGTAACGAATATGTTCTCGAGTTGATGCACCATCCAGCGCAGCGAGATCCTTGCATCGGGTTCGTAACGTGATTTTTGTCAAACCATACGCACGCTACATTTATTAAAACTTGCCATGGGCTTTAATTACAGCCGCGAGCCGTGTATTAATTAAGCCTTAAATATATTCCGATGTCGGGGTTGAGAGGTAGAAAATGAAACATTGGAAGAGCTGAAACGAAATTATTTCAAGAGCGAGTTGAGTACGGATGTGAATAAAGGTTGGAACAGACTTTATTTATGTCGGACGTTAGTCACAAGTACATTAATGATTAAAACACCAAAAATCGTAACTGCTACAAAAATTCACTGATTTTTTGACTGTCGGTGTCTTATGGGTAAAAAGGTAGCAAATGATACACCAGATATGATGACATTGATGATGACAATTCGCACAATTATGTATCTCACGTAAATGAGTTTGGGTAATTAAACAAGTACCTACACATTCTTTTCTACTTTTAGGTACTGACTGATTCAACGTTCAGACCAATTATAAACCCGACACATTTTCCTCTGGTGCAATCTGACACTAAGAAAACATGCAAATTCTATACGTTAAAAACCTATGATCCTATTTATCAAAATGACATAAAACTCTTCTTCTAAAATAGATACTTCTATTCCAGCGGTATACAACAACCGATTCAAGTCTCAAATTTGGATTTTGTAAAAATTACTGTAAACTACTTTTGACTAGTTAGCTTGTGAATGTTTTTGTATGGAGTGAGTCCTCACACCACTGTACAAACGAGCAAGATATGTTTAAAACCATTTCTTGTTTCACTATTAAACTCGCGACTATCCAATGTCATTTAATATTATAGGTCAATGAAGTAATAATAATTATTAAATATAATAATAAAATTAATAATTAATAAAAATAACTCAAAATACTTTAATTTTAAATGTTTTAGTTGTTTAATAGATTATTTTAGACAGGAAATTTAAAGATTCAAAATTTTGCGTAGCACAATTTATCTCGGCCCGAATCATTTAGCGGCGGCGCAATAAAAGAAATAAAGAATTTCCTCAACTCCCCTCGACGCTGAGGCGACAATTTATTCACGTCTGACAAACCCCCCTTCTTGGGAAATACCGTCTTTTCCGTGCACTGTCATAGCTGTATCTTACAATCCGATGAAAAGATATACAAGCGATGTTAATTCAACCGAGAAATGTAAGGAGTTTTGTTTTACTTTTCTATTGTACTATGCGACTTAAGATTTTTGTTCAATTGTATTATTTATCCTTATTACCTTATAAATATTTTCATGGTTTATATCTAAGAGTATTGACACACATATTTCAATACTTCTTGAACCCCTAAATTGACAGGTTGTGAGCACTTGGCCGGACCTGGGGCCTTTCTATTTATAATTGTAATCGCAATCGTCTTCATCTGTTAATACAGTCACTGAAAGAAGAGCAAGCACTGATCGCGTAACAAATGTCAAATAAAGACGATTACGATTACAATTATAAATAGACAATGGGTTCGATTCTGCATTACAGCACCTAAACTTATTTTAGTTTAGTCCTGTCATTTTCTTTCTCATAGAGAAGAAAAGAGACGAGTGAAATTTAGTCCTGTCAAATTAAAATTAGTCCTGTCAACTAAGGCATTTCATAACGTGTTTAGTGCATAAGTAAATAAGTCACGACTAAAATACAGCCTCTGACAGGACTAAATTCGGTAGGTTATCTTCTATCCCTTTTCTTTTTTTGAGGTAAAATAAAGACAGGAATAAACTAAAATAAGTTTAGTCGCTGTAATGCAGAATCGAACCCAATAAGGCCTCAGGGTGGTTTTTTCCCTCGGACCAAATCAAGGGTGTACGGGATTCCTCACAATGTTTTTCTTGACCATGGAGCTAGTGATAAATATGTCCGAAATTATTAAAAACTCATTGGAACATGCTTTGATGAGGAATCTAAACCCAAGACAGATAACAATGCTTTATCTTTCCTCGCAGCGACACCCACGTCCGTTTTCGTGAACGTTAGTTACTAAGTTAACCCGTTGAACCCGTTTCATAGGTGTTTTTCCAGGATATAAAAAAAACTTACTTCCTTTTCCAAGGTCCAATCTATCTACAGACCTAAAATCTTAGATAAAAGCAAAAGAGGAAGATACGGTACCGGCGCCTCGCGCGTGGATCCTTTAAATTTGGTGCAAGTAGCGTAATTCGTTGTAGTCAACTCGTTCGCGCTTGTGCCCGAGTACGTCTTTCTATCTCTTTTTTTATTTGCGCGTGTAGTTGTATGTAGTCCAAATGTCAACGATGATTTCTATGACTATACCGTATCTTCCTCTTTTGCTTTTATCTGAGCCTAAAATTATTAAAATCCATCCATCCACTTACGTTTTTAAGTCTGAAAACAAACAAATAAACTCACTATCCTTATCCATTCCGATGTCTGTTTTTCATAATTTTACAAAAGATTATCTACCTGATTATATATTCTATACTTGCATATTATGAAATTGAAGGATCTGGAGATTAAACATCATAAGACTTCTTAAAAAGTTTTTCAACGCGGATTCTTTACCAGCTTTTTAAAGCAATTGTTTCTTAAGAGCCCCAAGAGAATGTCTTATTTCGGGGCACAGTGTGTCTTGCATTCTTAATAAGCACAATGCAGAATGTCGCCGACACGGGCAGCCGTTATCGAGTTAGAACAACGTGCATAATTAAAACTAATTCAGCTGAATTCAGATTTGAATACAAAATCATTGTTTCATTACGAAGCTGCATAGTCGATAATTATTAGATTCTGTGTGTATAGATCTACAAACAACGATACATTAATACGTACAGTCAAGAGCAGATGAACTGAATGATGTGGGACACAATTTACACACGGTTATTCAGTCCCAAACTAGGCAGAGCGTGTACTGTAGATTTTGCATAGAAGAGTTACAAACATCCATCCAGCAGTCTATCCTCACATACTTTCGCGTTTATAATACTAGTAGAAAGTAGAATAAGGTCTCGTATTTTAATACATTTATAGAAACTTTTCACAAATATATTTCAGAACTCTGAACGTTCACTAACAGGCGATGGATAGAACCAACGAAAAATCCTTTCTATTTATTTATTTTGTTTTCTTTGTCAACTAAGACATACATTTTGTTCTTTTTTTTTCTTACTTTTAAAATTAAAGTTTATGGGAACTGAGCTGCCAGAACAATATAAAATACCTCTTTTATAAAATTTGTAGTAAACGCTCAGTTGCACGATTAGATCCAGTTTTCTCCGTTCCCGTGGCAATTTAAAGAAATCCTTTCTCATTGGGTGCCTGTATCATAATATATACCGCCGGACTGGGTCTTTTTACACATGTCTCAGAATGAATTCTGGGACCTGCGGGTTTCCTCACGATGTTTTCCTTCACCGCCGAGCTAGTGATAAATATGTACGCAAGTCTTTTAAAAACTCTTTGGTACATGCCAGGATTCGAACCTGAGCTTCACTGATTATCATCATGTGAAGCAGGTTCTTTAACCTCAAGGCTATCAGAGCGTGTGGGTAAGTATATCAAATATGGGTAGGTAAGTGGGTATATCAAAACCCCGAACTTCTTCAAAATGTTTGTTGTCACCCAAACTTCCTGAGCGATAAGTATAAGAAACACAGCCTCAAACTAAACATCCATGTACGCAAAACTTTGGAGCACGTCTTACCAACTCGGGCCCGCAAAGCGCTGTCACTGTAAATCCTAAATTAATATGAATCTCTAATTTTGAGCGGCACACGTGTTGCGAGGCTCGCAACTTTCCAGACTACGCCAAATTGGATAAACATGTGCGAGAAACAGGCCTTAAGATTGAGCACACGGATTGTTATTGTATTCTCGAGTTTCGCACCTTTTAAAACATCTATCTCTGATATTGAGATGAGTCGGAAATGACGTGTAGAAGTTTTTGAACATAGGTGTAATAAAAAAAATTATAAAAGATCATTCTTACATTCAATAGAAAAAATATAGTAAAATAGGCTTCGGCATGCGAGCTCTCGAAATCTTATATCTTCCATTTAAAAAAAAAACTATTTTTATGTATGCAAGATCATCAATAATTATAAACGGCTCCATCGATTTGACTGCTTTTTGGTTGTGTTTTTAATAGTTACTTAAAATTTTAAAAATACGTTCCCTAAACAATGTAAGCATCCGCTGAAGAAACATTTTCTGTGTTATGAAATTCTTACAGGAACCAGGTTTTAGGTACGCTTCGCAGTGGCAAGATAGCTGTGCGCCTGCTTAGTAATAAATATGCGAATAATTTTATTTCGAGCTAAGTACCGAAGTAAGTAACAATTCTTTATTGTACACCTCTAAAAATATGCAATAAGTTACACAATGATGAAAAAAAGTACCCATGAGTGGTCTTATCTAAGCTAAGTATGACGCAACATGTAAAATCTACATACTTCTGAAAGTTTCATAATGCATTATTACCGAGAAAAAATCCAGATTAAAATATAATAGGACATAGAGCATTGGGAATATTTTCATACAAAACTTTGAAGCTCAAGCGTCATGTCAGTTAGTATGAACGCGAGCTGTCATTCGGTCGAAATAGTACTAGATTTGTTCCACTTGAAATAACTTTTGACTTCAAATTTTCCTCGCTTCGTCCCCTTTATGCCTTATTATATTTTAATTTCTTTGATAAAAACTGTGACTTGTTGTAGCATAAGCATTATAATCATGTGTACAACATTTAAGACACATCAGATCAATAAAAAAACACCCCCTTTATCCCCGAGGGGGTAAGCAGATGTATTCCATTTCTGGATATACTCACTTTTCACGAGATATTCTTTGAACCCATCCCTGAACCCTGAGCGCATTGCCGGACCGGGTCTTTTACACAGTCATGTGTCAGAATTAACTGTGGGACCTGCGGGTTTCCTCACGATGTATTCCTTCACCGTCGAGCTAGTGATAAATATGTACGCAAGTTTTTGATAAACTCATTGGTACATGCCAGGATTCGAGCATCACTAATTATCATCATGTGAAGCAGGCTCTTTAACCGTAAGGCTATCACTGCTCTTATAATCAATAATTGTTGTAGGATCAAACACTTCTCAGGGTCCTTAAATTGATATCTATAACCTAACCTGAATTGATTGTTATAACAATACCCAAATCTGGATGTTTCTTTGTTTCCAATTTATTCCCAAATCAATCAACTCGATTGTTGTGAAACTTATATGAGTTGTTGTGGGCACGACAGAAACTTCTGAAAAAAGAAAATAAGTTCCTAAGGAAACGGAAATAAACCTGGTATGTTTGTTGGTTTGTCCTTTTTTCACGCAGCAACGTAGCAACGAATTGAAGTGTGTGTGAGAGATACTTTGAAAACAAAAATGAAATGAAATGAAAAAACAAATCCCGGGACGGTGCACAGTGGTAAAGTTGCTGTGTGTGATATTTATTTTAAAACCCCCTTTATCAAAAATGTAAGATTCGTTGAGTAATTTTCTTACTTTGCATCGTATATTTCTCCTCTAGTCTCGGTTACCTAGCTGTTCGTAAATATTTCCCAATGTTTCTCAAGAAACAATTCTCAGTTATATCTCGCAAGATAAATAGAGTTAATTAATCTAGTAACTCACGATTCTAGCCAATTGCAAGCGCGTATAAATCCGGGTTGAAACTAAGATGAATCGCATTAAGGCGCGCAGTGAAAAATGCACTAATTCTAAAGTAACGCTGCCTGCAGACGGCCAGTGCAATTCATTCTCATTAGCTCGCGGCGCCTTTCTCATAACATGGGAATCGCAGCATCACTCGGCTCACGAAGTATGCAACTCGTCTCTCCTCACTTGTATAAACATATTTATATAATAATATATTAAATAATATAATAACATGTTAGACACTCCAATTAGTATGTGATAATATTTTTACAATCATTATTGATAAGCATAAACTAAGAATTATTTTTATTCCCATAGGGTTTTTTTTTGTGAACTGTCAAAACGAACATCTACAATGGAATAATGAATGATGACGTCATAAAATTATTCCATTGTAGATGTTCGTTTTGACAGATCATAAAAAACCCTATTGGAATAAAAATTATTCTTAGTTTTCAGTTCATTTACTTTTTTGTGTTTTATCATTTTAAAATTTACTTTTTTAAAATATTTTAATATTGTCTTGATCGTCGTATTTTGGCTTCAATTTGGTGTCATACACTAAATGTTTAACTCATCTGCAGGGTATTGTGTTAATTAGCGTAGGTATGCAATATGTTTGTTCCATTGTGGCGCTCGCTCTAGAGATTAAACGAGTGGGCCGATTTTGATGATTCTCACATGCATTGATTTGTCCTAATCTTGCAAATGTCACTAAATATTACCTTAATCAAAACTCAATATTGAAACCACCACATTGGCGATCATGTCAATAAAAAAATTCTGTACATTTTATGGCCAGGTTTTTCTACAAATGAATGTACAACTTGTATTGATACTTTTGTCTTTTCCGTCCTATAGTTTTAGGTACCGTTGTTAGTGAGCCGCGCAACACCGCCTCATCGCGAGGAAACGTTCTGATGAATTCTTCCACATTGTGGATAATTCGCGGAAATGCAGCCTTTCATGTGCCTTATCTCTCCAGGTTTAATTTCATACCAATCATATTTTGCACAGATATGAAAGTAATACGTAAAAGTAATACCCACCGTTTACGTTTTTTATTTGCGTCCAAATTCTGAAAAATAATTACTGTTCCGATAACTGAACTGATACTTGAAAGTCATTAATTTTGGAGCAGTAATAGCGCTGTGGTTATTGAGTAGTCTCTCATACGTGAGGCTCAGGTTCAAATGCTGGTGAAGAGATGTGCCAATGAGTTTTGAAAAACTTACATATTTATCGCTAGAGACGGTAAAGGAAAAGATTGTAAGAAAAACCCGTACAGCATCTTGGTCCGGCAACGGGCTCACCACTTGTGGAACGTATTTTCACGTATTTCCAGAAATAGAATACCTCTGCCAACCCCTTAGGTATAGATAAGCCGTAAGGACCAGCATAGGTAGGTATCCCGTTCCTGGAAATACCAACTTTTCATCAGTATATTTTTGAACCCCTATACGTGACACGTGTACCCACTCATACCTCAGCATTAATTCTTGGGCTTGCAGGTTTCCTTCACCGTCCTAGTGATAAATATACATCTTTATATAACAGCATATTTGAAATTTTATCAATATATTTTTTTATTTCTAGCTTATGGTACAAATCTTAAAACTTACTTTATTTAAAAACAGGTCACCTGAAACAGGAACTAAATATCTTGACTTAACTCCATTTCTTTAAGCCATAAATCCTTATACACAGGTGCAAGGACTATCCGACTAATTAAAGTGGTCACGTAAATCGACCTCCTCTTAAATCCATTTAAGCCTACCATTTTTAGGAGTCAAGTAATATTAAAATAAGCCGCATTGCAGTGAGTTTCGTACTGCGATATCCGTTTTACTTATGAGTATCAAATTGTGTGAGCACAGAATAACTAATAGTGCTATGCTGAAGTTATTACGACTATATAGTGCTATGATAAAAATATTAATATTTATTAGGTAGCATCTCATATCTATGAACGGTCACGTTACGGTTCCTATAATTTCAATTATACAGGTATCTATAGGGTATTTTGGTTGAATAAAAAATATAACTACATAGGTAGGAGCCGATTTCAATTCTAAAAACCCGGCCAAGTGCAAGTTGGACTCGCGCTCGAAGGGTTCCGTACCATTATCTATAAAAACGGCAAAAAAAATATATTGTATTGGAGCCCCCATAAATATTTATTTCATTATGTTTTTTAGTATATGTTTTTTACAAAACAGAAATACATCATCTGTGAAAACTTCAACTGTCTATCACGGTTCATAAGATACAGCCTGGTGATAAACGCACAGACATACGGACGTACAGCGGATTCTCAGTAATAGGGTCCCGTTAGTAGGTACAGAACACAAAAAAATGTGACGTCATAGTTTTAACACTCAGTACATTTTCTATAGACGATTTGCATTTAGAACGATGATAAAAATTTACTGATTTGACTACGTAGTCTACTTCCAATTTTAAGCCAATACCGTAAGCTAACATAACGTAGCGAGTTTTTTATCATCTGTACATGGCTTTCTACGGCGAAGAATGATTAATGAATTTTATGATAAAGCTTGCAGTCGCACGGAAATTAAAAATAAAACGGTTTTGCCGAGGACTCCTTAATTACGTATGATTGATGCTCCAAAGTGTTATTTAAGTTTGATTTTGACATTTATTCAATTAATCACTTCTCGTTTACTCATTTTAATACAATGGCAATTATAAAAATTGTTGAACTTATTAAAGACTAGCAGCACCCCGCGGTTTCACCAGCGTAATTCCTGTTCCCGTGGGAATGAGGGGATAAAATATAGCCTGTGTATTATTCTGATGTATAAGCTATATAACTGTAAAGTTTCGTCAAAATCCGTTCAGTATAGTTTTTGCGTGAAAGAGGAACAAACATCCATCCAGACATCCAGACATCCATCCATAAAAACTTTCGCGTTTATAATATTATTAGGATATTGAATTTTTTTATTATATTTAAAAAAGTGCAGACCAATAAACAACCAGACAAGTTTTTAAGTTATAAATGTAATTTATATAATTTTAAATAAAAATAAATGATCTTATTCCTTTTATCTGATGATGATCATTGCACTTGAAATAGTTTAAATAATTTCATAAAACGAAAATCATTCAAAAGGGTCAGTCAGCCTGACAGTCTTGGTATGACTCTGGTAGTACGATTAGGTATAAAGAAAACAATACAAGAACAAATATGGCGCCGCGAATACGTTTTGCTATCGACAAAAGAGGCGTATCACTTTTCAATACAAGCGTTGTGAGTGTTTTATTTAGCAGGTTCGATTCATATGAATAGAGCTTTTTGACGTTCAAAAGGAAACAAAACAGAGGTATTTGTCGCCAGCGCACACGGGCTGCGTTCTGAATGAGCGCCGCCGGGATCGCATAAAGGTGACTTCAGATTACAGAGCAGGATGAAAATTAAATATGTATATCATTGCTTTTTTATTTTTTAACTATTTTGTTTTTGCTAGGAGACTTGGGCCCGTATTCACGGAGATTCGACATTCGATATTCGACTCGGAATCGGAAAATCTGTTGAAATGTTTCGAGATGGGCTATTCACAGATGTCATATTTGACATATGGGTTCGACAGATTTTCCGATTCCGAGTCGAATATCGAATCTCCGTGAATACGGGCCTGAAGACCTACGAATAAGGAATAAGCTGAGGACTGACTCGAATTAGCACCTAAGTATCATGTTTAAGGGTAATATTCGACGTCTCGAAGGGGAAGTAATAAAAAAAGGTTTCCCCTCAAAGTCCTACCCTATATCTGTATAAATAAAATGCTGTTAGTTCGCTAGTTCATCAAAAAAATCGTCCCTAAAAATGGATGGCCGATTTAGAAATTCGTAAATAGTCTAAATAAAGAATGTAGAAAATATAATTTAAAAAAAAAAACTCTAAGTGCATCTTTCCATTGGATTTTGACAGAACAACGTCTGTCACTTCAGCTTGTTATATATTTATAACGTCATTTAGATTTACGCTTTATAATACAAATGAGTACTTAGTCAAAAGTAGATATGTATTCAACAAAAGAATACAATAATTATTTCTGCGTTATTCACCATAAATAACAATACCCTAAAAGATAACAGCAATAAATCGACCTATGTTGAGCAAAAAATAGAAAAATACTTTTTGAAATTTTGATTTACGAACCATCGGAGCGTCAAACGTGAAGGTGGGCTTTACATTCATATGAATATTGCATGAACTGTCCCGCGGGACGAGCGTCTCGGATAAACGCCCGTTTTAAAAAGTAACCGTCGGAAATTTTTCAGTGACACTAGAGAAATACTCCAAGTACCCCTTTAATACAGACCTACGCCAGCTTTGTATGCTTTTATGAGAATACATTGTTTCCAGTCGATATATAACATTTTACTCTACTACGAAAAAGTTAAATGAAATGGTTATGAATTTCACTGTATAATGCATGAATGTGATAGTTTGCTGTCTGGTTTCAACAAGTCGCAGTCGGATTTAATTTTAATCAAAAATTCTATTTCCATGTGATGACATCACAGAAAGACCAATATTTCGAATGTCACAAGTCCTTTGAGCACTAGACCTACTATATGATTGTTTTCTAAAAAAAAATCACATCACTACATAGTATAAAACAAAGTCGCTTTCTCTGTCCCTTTATCCCTATGTCCCTATATATGCTTAAATCTTTAAAACTACGCATCGGATTTTGATGCGTTTTTTTTTAATAGATAGAGTGATTCAAGAGGAAGGTTTTAATATAAGCATTGCACCCGTGCGAAGTTGGGGCGGGTCGCTAGTACACTATATAATACAATAGGCACTTTTCACGAGTATATTCGACCCCTAAACGTGATAGGTGGTGAGCCCATCGCCGAACCGGGTCTGTTACACATGGCTCAGAATTAATTCTGGGTCCTGCGCGTTTCCTCACGATGTTTTCCTTCACCAACGATCTAGTGATTAATGTGTACGTACATTTTTGAAAAACTCATTGGTACATGCTGATTTGAACCTCACTGATTATCATCATAAGAAGCGGCCTCCTTATCCGTAAGACTAAAGGCGTTTGATGTCTTTTCAAAGTAAAGCCTTTAAAATTAATATAGTTATGGCAACAGGTAGAAGCAGGAAATGATGACATAGTGTGTATTGCCATAGATACCTATAAACAAATATTAAAATAAAAAATAAACTTTAAAGTTAGACAACAACGTCCGGAAGACGTGTTTTGTTTTTTTTTTATTCGGTTTTTTTTGTTATAGGTATGGTACACTTTGTGTTCGAATTTGACTCTGCTTTTTTAGATTATTCCAAAAATTTGCCTTCAAAGCAGCAATGGTCTACAGACGATCAGGAACAATTAAATCTATTATGACTGGATATCCATTGCTCGGAGTTAATGCTTCGACGGTTATGTATATATTTTTATGCTTTGCATAATTATATTTATTAGCGTGTGGCTCAGCAACACTATTAAGAAAATGTGAATTTAAACTCATAGCTATTATTTTTAAGAACTCAATTACCATTGTTAAGCAAAACCGAAACCTAAAAAAACATTGTTGTTTTGTTTTCGTAGTAACTAACCAAGTGGCTGCATACAGAATATCTATGCCCCGGGCTACTGTTTCTACTCGTATTTTGTCATAATATCCCCCTCATTATTACATTATGCTCAGAGCTGCACTCGACATGTTTATTTTGTTTTCAAATTGAAATCAAAATGATTTTTGTTTTGTTTTAATAACGAAGTTCTTGAGCGGCCATGGAAATAGCGAAATTGTAATAACATTGTGAGATAGCAACCTACATTTATTAAGAAATATGAAATTTTGATATGAGGGCTGCAAGGCATTTATAAAAAGTAATTTTCGTAAAACTTTTTTGTTATCGGTAACCTTTTCTGAACGGTTTCAATTAAAGGATGAAGTTACCATTTCATCCATCCGATATATAGGAGCCCTGTTTTATAATATTTTGTTGAGATATAAGGCGTAACAGTTTCAAAATAGAACATGATTGTTATATTGATAAATTACTAGATGCAAGAGTTTTTTTCGGAATTAATGATAAAAAAAATATTGGAAACACAGCACTTTAGGATATTTTTTTTTTATAAGATGTCTTCCTTCGTCCTAAAGAGGAAGGGAGGTCCAACTTATTTGTTATAATAATTAGTATTACTGTTTGTCTTTTCCAATTCACGGGACAATAGATTCCTGGACATTTGAGGGGCGTACATGAGGCTGAAACCAATAGATAGAAGCCCTTAATAACAATACATAATAATATCTTTTTATTGTACACCAAAAACAAAACAATATAGATACCAACATTAACTAAAGTACAATGGGCGGTCTTATCGTTTTTATCGATTTCTTCAAGACAACCTTAGGATATAAATAACCACTACATAACGTGAAAATTACCATACCATAATTTCGTAAATTTTGTAAAACTACACCCGGAATTGAACCCAGGTCTCATGCTTTAGAGGCGGACTCATTTCCAACATTTCTATCACTGCTCAGTAAATTCACATTCACTAAACGCAACTACAACAAACGAACTAGAAGCTCCAACTTGTACGTTTGACAGTAATAAGTCGGCTTCCCTGTTAACTCCAAGTTTCAAGCCATCGAGCTGCCATGCTCTCTCAACTGCGATTTAACGACCAACTTGATGCAATAACATACCCCTTAAAACTTTTGATACCCCGACCTAATGAAACTTCCAGTCGATGGTGAACTTAAATGTAAAAATAATTGACATTTTTTTTGGTGTACCGATTCTTTTTTAGTAAAACTCTAAGGTTACTTTCATACGACAAAATTTTGACGCAAGTTTTCGGATTATGGTATCTATTACACCAAGACATGATAGTATCTAGGTACAGTCCAGAGCACATGAAGCTTTACACTTTTAGTGCCAGTCTGACCTCTAAGGTGACCGTAATAAGAACGTTACAAAGTCCAATGTGTCAAGCTCTTGACAGTACAACTAATACTCTGTAAAAAAGGCTACGTTTAGATGTAACGTTGAAGTGCATCAACGCGCTTTACATCTAATACTGAATGACTGACAAAAAAAGCAAAGTCGCTCTGAAGTCCCCTTCACGAGATGGTAGCGACACCACATAGAAAGCGCCAATAGAAGGCCGAGTTAAATCGAACGCGCTAATAGACGGCCGAGTTCTAAACCGCGCTATCGGAGTTTTCTAATGAGTTTGTATAAATACAACTGTCCAACATCAACCGTTGGACCGCTGTCCCCAGGCACGATCACCTCGCCTGGCGGAAGATCTTCCCTTTTAACGATGGAGGAGCATTCCACCTCCGCTTCTCCATAAACTTCTACTGAGTTACGTAGCGACAGATGAATTAACCAAATCCAATAAATTTAAAAACTAACAAGAAAATTAAATAAGTCCAAGTCCAGTTGTACGAGTACATGGACATGAGATTATAAGCATTCGATCGTCCAGTGTTGTGGAGCACAAAAAGTCACGGGTTGCGTAGAGGTCTATCATTGTCACGTTATAATAAAAAAAAAGACGTGTGGCACTCGGGGACTGCCGCGGTAAAGCTATTGCATAGCATTTTGTATCAACAAGACTGCCGAAAAGAAACGACGTTAGACAATGCACGGCCTTCAAGCCACAGGGGTGTTCTTTAAATGGTTAGCAGAGTATTCGTATTTTTGTAAGCAGAAAAATATAATCTGTAAGCAGAAATGCCTAGTTTGGGTTCCTGTCTCCACTAATGTTCTTCTTGATGTGTTAATAAATGTATCTACATTCATTGAGTTATCTATAAGGACTGTGTGGAGAAAATAAAGATATTTTTAATTTTAATTTTATTTTTTTAATTTTTAATTTTTAATTTAATTAAATAGCTAATTGGTCAGCAACTCATGGCCAGCAAACATTACAAAACCTATCAGCATTTTATGACATTCTGGATGGCTGTAATTATTTTTGAGCTGCAATGAGCTGCTACTGTTTAATAAAATTTTGGTAAGCACTCAGAGGGGAAGCCAAAAAATATTTTTTGAGCTGCATATAAAAGTAACAAAAATAATCTTAGCATATAAAACTTGTCATGCGCAAAATGGGCGCATTCCTTACAAAGATTAAGAAGGACTTTGGATTATGCAACTTTTATCATTATAATTATTATCACCATTACAAGTAGTGGTGGTAGTGGTAGTGGGAGTGGTGGTGGTTGTAGTGGGGGTGGGTGTGGGAGTGTGAGGGTGTGTGAGTGGGAGTGGGGGTGGGTGTAGGGTGGGAGTGGGAGTGGGAGTCAGAGTGGGAGTGGGACTGAGACCGGACTCGGACTCGGACTCGGACTCGGACTCGGACTCGGACTCGGACTCGGACTCGGACTCGGACTCGGACTCGGACCTCCGTGCCCGTTGGAGTGGGGAGCGTGAGGTTTTTTTCGTTACGGAATTTCTGGATACGGTCCCCGCACTCAAGGCCCTCGATAGAAGCTATGCAATAGCTTAAAAACGCAGGGTGATTCAGATATAACTAGCTTCATAAAATTGTACTAAGAAATGTATAGCGTTACATACACTTTACTTAGCCACTTTACTTAGGTACCTATAGAACATACAAAACGTCAAACGTGATACTAAGTAAGTAAGTAACAACTCTTTATTATTTTATTGTATGTATGGATTTTTAAATTTATTGTCATAAAATTAGTCTGTAAGTCTTCCTAAAAACTATAAAATAAAATAAATAAATACATTACCAACTAAGAACCAGTCAATTTTCTCTATAGTCACACGACACTGAGTAAAGCCAAGTTCGGAAAACACCTATTATTCCGCAAATATTATAGAGGTTATCCGATCGCTCTTTGATTTTAACCCTTGAACTACAGGCGCTCATACAAATTGTCTGAACATTTTCCCATCTCGTAATACTTTGTTTAAGCGTTCCCTACAGTACACGCTCCAGGTCCCAGACACCCTTTTAATCTCCAAAGTACCTATATGCCCACAGAGTAATTTAGATTCTATCTGAGGGACCATTGAATATATGGTAAAGGGTGGTAAGTTACTAAAACAAAAAAAGTGCAAAAAGTAGCAAAATTCTATACTGCGGGGAAAGATAGCTCATCAAAGTGGTTTCTTTGACGGCTGGATTATGTACGTACCTCATTTAAATAGAGTGATAGGACAGTTCTTTTGAGATGAGCTTACTCAAACACTTGAGGGGATTAAATAATTTGAACTTTCCTGATAGTTAAAGAAATTGTTTTTAAGTTAATAGTTTTAAGATATTATGTTTGTTATTTATAGTAGGACTGATGTTGAAGGTTACAACAGCCCTCATAGCTGAGGAGTAAATGACACTTTTATTGTTGGCTTAATTGTAATACTAATAATTAAGAACAACATGTCATTGACTATACTTCTCTGGATTCTTGCAGCAACTTTGCATGGTCCAGTTTTAATCCAAGTGCGCATTATTGCTCAATGTAAAGATAAATAAATTTCATGCGACTAAAATTCACGTTATACAAATCCACTTGGCTGGACCATCGGAAAAGTTAGACGAGTTTTATTCATAGCTTGATTAAAATGCATTCAGCAGTTTTCAGGTCAACGTGGATGAAATCCTTATTGGAACTTTATATACTGAATCGCGGAAAAAGTACGACAGGGAAAAAAGAAACAAAAGCAGAAATATATTCGTCAATTCAGAGACAAACGGGCGAGTGACGCTGTTACGGATCAAATTCAATTTGGGAGGTGAGAATTGAAGAGGGTCCAAAATGACGGGTGAAAACGGGAACGTGTGGGAACGGATGGTAACGGACAGAACGGTTCAGTGGACACGCGATCAAAATATTAATGTTAACCTTAAAAATATATTCGAGAATAAAAGGGTTGATTTAAATACGAGTTACCTACTTAAAAACGTTTCAGGGCATTTCTGTATCTACTCGTGTATTTAATATATCTTTTTTCCACTGCGTATTATTTATAAGTTAACAAAGTAAATCATTATTACATTTTCAATAGTGATTGATGTTAGAATAATGTCTATTTGAAGTTGAGGGTAAACGGTTACCAAACAA
Organism: Ethmia dodecea; assembly: GCA_963855545.1. Taxonomy (NCBI): domain Eukaryota; kingdom Metazoa; phylum Arthropoda; class Insecta; order Lepidoptera; family Depressariidae; genus Ethmia; species Ethmia dodecea. The sequence continues at coordinate 3,111,376 of OY979444.1, forward strand.
TACATAACTGTATAAAGTCATTTGAAGGATTTTGTTTTTTACAAGCTTTTATTTATGCAATGTAAGTGATTGTTCTGGTGGAATCTTGAAACTCAATTTTCAAGCAGATATCTTTAAGCGACTGCAAGCAGCGAATAAGCGAGCAGAAATTTGGTATACTTATGTAAGTTTGGTGACAATGCAATAGGTACTATGCTACCACCGAGTTGATGTGATGATGGAGCTAGGAAGTAGATATCGTAATTCCTCAAGGGCTAGTCGTACACCCTTCAACTTTATTTTGATTTTTTTTATGTCGCGTGTCATACATACAAGAGCCTGTTTTTTTTAGTTTTCATGAACTATAATTACTAACTTTTTGTAACTAATAATAATAGAGAGATACGTTCACGCCTTATCCCCTAAGGGGTTTCCAAAGGTACCCCAATTAATTTCACAATCGAGTTTTTTAGACTTAAACGTTTTTGAAAAATCGAGCTCGGCCCTCTTGTATAATGAAGATTTTTATTCAAGAAGACCAATACAGAACACTACTTGTCTATGGTATCCACACTAGGCTGGGCCTGTATCGTGGATGTCCATAATCAAAAAATATATACCTAATACACTGGTCAGTATTACAAATAATGAAAGAATACATTTCAAGTGTCTAGGAAAAGGCTCTAACGATTTGGATATTTTTATAACTTATCTTATTTTGAACGTAGTACCTACATCAATGAAAATTAAGAGATTGTTAAGTAAAAAAATATTTGATTTACTTACTTTAAGTATCAATACTTATATGAAACCGCTGTACGTAATCAAAATCTGTATCACCTTGTGAACACACTAAACTAACCTCGAAAAATACAGTACTGTATGATATTTTTTTCTTAGCAAAAGATTTAACTTTGTAAAAAAAGTAATTGAGCAATTTGGCACAAACTCCAAGTAACTGCTAACAATTAAAAATTCTTAACACGTAACCCATATGGCTGCAGTGAAGAATTTTTAATCAGACTGTGCTGAAGATTTCTTCGGGGGGTAATATTACAAAGTGATGATTAAGTTTATAACCGACTTCAAAAAAGGAAGAGGTTCTCAATTTGACTGTATGTTTATTTTGTTTTTTTTTTAAGATTATTCCCTCAGAACTTTCGACTGGGTGAACCCATTTTGATGATTCTTTTTTTATGTGAAAACTGGTGCTTTCCGTGTGGTCCCATTTTAATTTGGTTTAGTTCTAACAATGGCAACCATATAAGTAAAAGTCGGTTTGTTTACTCTTTAGACTTCTATGTTATTTAGAAAAGTGTTACATGACATACGTCTGCCTCCTCAAGGATAAAAGGCTTTTGTTGCTGTTTATCAATTTATTTTGTCACCACAGGATGCCTCAACCACTATTGGTCGGCGATGTAGGAAAAGTTATTTATTCTTCATACTGGGGTCGGTTTAGTAGTTACAGAACATACATACAATTTTACATCTTTATAATAATATATGTACACAAATTATATTACAGCCTAAATCCCTTTATAGTTTCTAACTATTGCAAATGCACTGAAGCCACTTCTGTAATAGTTTAGCCAGAACATTTTAGTGGCCCGAGCGCTACTAGAGGAAATTCTAATTAAGTTAACTAAGCGGGAATGCCCCTGAAGTTGGACTTAGATAACTAGGCATGAAGCCAGCTCTAATATTCCTAGACACTCAAAGAGCAGTGATAGCGTTGAGGTTAAAGAGCCCGCTCCTCATGCGTGATGAACGGGTTTCCATGCCTGGAAATACTCACATTTCATCAGTATTTGTTGACTCCTAAAGTGACAGGTGGGGGCTCACCCTTACACATACCTGTTTACACATGCCTCAGAATCAATTCTGGAATCAGTTTTCTTCACGATTTACCTTCACCGTCCAGCTAGTGATAAATAACATAGGATTCACTTAAGTAATTTATTTATATAATTTACTATCTTTTACTCGTGGCTTCGCTCGCGCAAGTTTATTTTACCCCCTAAGGGGTTGAAATAACACTGTATAAGCTATCTATGTGCAAAATTTTAAGTCTCGAGACCCAGCGGTTTAGGTGGTGCGTTGATATATCACCAATCAGATAATTTATCACTTTATATATCTAGATTATTTACACATATAAATGGTTCTATCAGCTTTCTAGCCGTGCCGTAGTGCGTGAATCACCTAAACTTTAGGCCATAATAATAATCAAAATGTCATAGTCAATGTATAACGGTAATTCCTACGAGCCTCCAGCGCACGTCATCATAACGTGAAGCAATAAAACATCTACACAACACATACACACGTCGCTATAATTTCTTTATCTCGGGCCCACAGCTCTACGTTTCCATTTGTCGTCCTCATCATAAACGCGTTGGAAGAAAGTTGCCTGTAGGACGGAGTTTTGCTTGGGAAAAGACAAAAATGTTTTCGGTTTTTTATCTGTGAAAATCTTTACACTTTCACTTTTTTTTTGCTATAATTTTATTATTTAGTTGTTAGACGTTGTATCTACGTCAATATTTAAGGTTGAATACAATACAATATACTTAATAAGTATTTATTGTAAACAAAAAACAATATAATATAGATATACACATTAATTAAAGTACAATATATTGTGCAATTACATGTGTTTAGTTTCTTCACACTTATGTGAATCACACACTACATCGCAACTCAGAACGACATACATTACTATCACAAATCTCACGCGAGTCTCTTATAGATTACGTAACACTGTCGCAAAGTAATGCATCTTAATATTTGGGAAGCTGTCAAAAACGGCTGCGACTTGTGATTTTTTACACAGATATAAAAAAAACAAGTCTATTTTTATACCAAAAAGCAGACAAAATACAGGGTAAAATATTAATAGAAAAAATAGGATGGGGTGGTGATCGCTCCTTTGGAGTATTTTGTGATCTATGGTAAAGATGTTGGCTGAGGAGGGGACATAAATTATTATTGCGCAGCATTTCTTAGCAAAAGTTTATGCTGGTTGTATAAGATCGCACGTATACCACTTTATGGTATGTAAAATTAAAATAGAAAAAAACACGGGTTGCACTCCGGGAGTGCCGGCAGAAGTGAAAACTTGACTATCGATTTCGGTGTTACAACACTACTCTCCAACCGTCTTACGGTTTTTCGATCGGCACACGTGACCTGACGCGAGTTTTACAATTTTTACCCATCCCACAAAAATGCTCAACGCCGCTAAAGAAGTTTTCACTTCAAAAATCAATTGCTGAAATAAGCTACTCGTATCTATGTATACTCCACTTTACAAAAACAACTAGTTATATAAATTGTACCTTATAAAAATACCAGTACAAAAAAAATATAGAAAAGACCGATTTGGACTTACGTACCGAGGTTCCCGTAATTTAATTAGAACGAAAAACAAATAACGCTATTATCAGTACTCATAAAACTTATTTATTTTATTTATTTATTGATTCAATCTTCAAATTTATTATTTTTATTTGGTCTCCATAACTATTTTGTAACAATGCATTTTTAGAAGTGAAAACTTCTTTAGCGGCGTTGAGCACTTTTGTGGGATGGGTAAAAACTGTGAAACTCGCGTCAGGTCACATGTGCTGATCAAAAAACCGTAAGACGGTTGGAGAGTAGTGTTGTAACACCGAAATCGATAATCAAGTTTTCACTTCTGCCGGCACTCCCGGAGTGCAACCCGTGTTTTTTTTTTATTTACGTATACTAGATCACTAGATCGACCGTGAAGGAAATCATCGTGAAAAATATTATGACTAACAATAGAACGGCACCATAAGAATTAATTTAAATCAATTTAGTACAGACAAATTAATTCTAACCCTAAAAATACACGTGTTTTCCTCATTTATTTTTGCACAAATTTCTTGCCGGGTCTACAAACAACAACATATTAATGTTATAGATTCAAAAAACATAATAAATATCGCGATTAAATCTAAATTTGTGACTGCCATTGTGCGGAATTTTCCCAGAAATCCGTTCTACAAGCCATTCTCCCGTTTATTGTAAAAGTTTAATAGAGAGAGGATCCGTAAATGGTCCAATCAATACTTTATTGTACTTTTGCGAGCCGAGTCTGTTTCAAAGCGTGGACTGGAGTGAAAATAGCATTGCTGGGTTAGATTACGTTGCTTTCATCAATTTTTACACTGTTTTTGATAAAGTATCACTACATAGTATAAAACAAAGTCGCTTTCTTTGTCCCTATATCCCTATGTATGCTTAAATCTTTAAAACTACGGATTTTGATGCGGTTTTTTAATAGATAAAGTGATTCAAGAGGAAGGTTTTAGTATTAGCATTGCACCCGTGCAAAGCCGGGGCCGGTCGCTAGTATGTCTATACGATGAACTTTAGTCTGTTTTCGTGGAAATTAATAAACATCCCGTGTAAAGGCTCAGTCAGGTCAGTTACCTGACTGCAGTAGATTGAGTACAATGTTTTTTGAAGTATGAATGTACATAATAAGTATGTGAGCATATTTCGTTGAGACCTGTAGCCTAAACCGTTTAACGGATTTTAAAGGACGAGTTGTCAGAATTTTCTTCATCTACAGAAAGACTAACCCATTTCCTTATTACCCTATCATGATTAGAAGATGGGCAATTTCCTAAATCTTAGTTTTGTTTTCGTTATTTACCACTAGCTTATGCCCCCGACTTAGTCCGCTTTCTGGGATAAAAAGTAGCCGATATGTTATTCTGATGTGTAAGCTTTATGAATTAAAAATGTTATTACAATCCGTTCAGTATTTTTTTCGTGAGAGAGCAACAAACATCCATCCATCCTCACAAACTTTTGCATTTATAATATTTGGATGACACTAGATGTATGTGAGTATTTGTAATTGTAATAATAAAATCTCTGTCTATCAAAAAAGCGATAAAAGGAACAGATAGGAGCGTGTAGGAAGTGTAAACAACCATTTTCTAAGAACTTATTAGTTCCGTAGTCGTGAAATGTGGGTATATCCAGTAATGGAATACCTCTGCCTACCCCCTCGGGGATAAAAAAGGCGTGAGATTATATATATTATATATTATTAGTTCCGGGAATCAACTTACAGAGGACAAAATAAATATTTTAGCTATGCTGTTTCTGTAAGCTGGCTGTGTTATTTTTGTTGACGTTACGAAATATTGAACCTTTCTCCCAAGACATTTGAAGGAAAAGTTTCTCTTTCCAATAGACTGTTAATGTTCTAATGCCAGTATGAGAACTACTTCACCCTAAAATGGGGATGTGGTTTAGTATGAGATGACAAAATAAAAGTCAATCAATCTACCAATAGCATTGCAATTTTTATTCTACTTTTGAATTTGTTTTTGTTTGTTCATTTGTTGAATATGAACATTGACCGTCTAGTGAAGAATCAAACGCCACACTACAGATATCAATACATGCTTCAACGTGTACTATATATCTATATTTATAAAAAGATAAACTGACTGATTAGTAATATATCAACGCACAGCCTAAGCCGATGGGTCTGGAGACTTCAAATTTTGTACCTAGATAGCTTATACAGTGTAGGCATCCATAAGAAAGGATTTTTCAAAATTCAACCCCTAAGGAGGTGAAATAAGCGTCTGCAAGCGAAACCGCGGGTAAAAGCTATTAATTCATAAAACCTCTTTGCCTTTTACAAACCACAAAGAAGTGCTACAGCACAGCCTTGCCAAAAATAGTCTTCATTAGAATTAAACCGCTTCACAAAGTTCCCCAACTGTACCAGGCCCCGAAAATAATGAAGGCAAAAAATAAACCGTAAATCTCAGAAGGAACGAGTTCTGCATCTTTCCTAGTTATAAAAGGTAAAAGAGGTTGCATTTAGTGAATACCTATTCAGAGTCGGATTCATACTATTCCAGGCAAACCGCGACCGCGCGTTTTCAGCACTTCGCGAAAGCAACTCCTTTTCAAGGAATTCGACGGTTTTTTTCGACAATTAGACCGTGGCTAAGACTTTTGGGTCTCAAGCATCTGTTTACAAGACCTTAAAGTCATACAACATAAAACTCTAAAGAGTAAAATACCGACTTTAACGAAAAATACTACAAAAAAATAGTGTCGAAATGAGAACCTCTTCCTTTTCTGAAGTCGGTAAAAAAAAACATCGAAATCAGTTGGAGTTCGCCCATTTATCGCGCACACACTTAATGCAAACTGAAGACTTATATGGTTTTATTATGAATGCCGTTGTCAGAACTGGACTAAATTAAAATGGGACCACACGGGAAGCACCAGCTTTCAAATAAAAAAAAATCATCAAAATCGGTTCACCCAGTCGAAAGTTCTGAGGTAACAAACACAAAAAAAAATTTTAAAAAAAAACAGGCTACGAATTGAGAACCTCCCCCTTTTTTGAAGTCGGTTAAAAAGGGAGCAATTGTTCTTGAAGGTGAGAGGAGACTATGAAAAAGATACGTCCATGCCTTATCCCCAAGGAAGTCCGCAAAAGTTTTCCATTCCTGGCAATGCCAATTTCTTACAAGTATATTTTCGATTCTCTTGGCCTATCCTTCCGTTCCGTGACAGCCTTGGTCTTCCTAACATCGACTATAGTCTATTTCACATATCAATGGTTCGGTGACAGTAAACATTTTTCCGTATTACGCTTACTACTTTCGACTAATAAAGATTATTGTATTTTTGAATTGATAAAATAATAAAGTAATAATCGTTTTTAATACTAATATTTTTATTAGTCGAAAGTAGTAAGCGTAAAAGGGAAAAATGTGAACTGTCACCGAACCCATGCTATGTGAAATAGAGTATAATCTTACTCGCAGTACATAATTGACGGGTCTGTATGCTCAGTTGGAAGTCACCCTGCCTTCTGAGTCGGAGGTTGCGGGTCCGATCCCCGCTCGGCGGCAACATTTGTGTGTATGAGTATGTCTGTTGGCTTCGTGTCTGGGTGTTTAATATTTAAGTATGTTTATCAGTTGTTTAGTACCCATAGTACAGGCTCTGCCTAGTTTGGGACTAAATAACCGTGTGTAAATTGTGGCCCACAATTTGTTTTTATTATATGACTAGCGACCTGCCCCGGCTTCGCACAGGTGCAATGCTAACAGTAAAACCAAGGGAGGGAATTTGTTAACAGTGAACCTTCTGTACGTAGTACTATTACTTATTCTGTGGTAAAACCTTCCTCTTGAATCACTCTACCTATTAAAAAAAACCGCATCAAAATCCGTCGCGTAGTTTTAAAGATTTAAGCATACAAAGGGACATAGGGACATAGAGATATAGGGATATAGGGACAGAGAAAGCGACTTTGCTTTATACTATGTAGTGATTATATAGTATGTGGTTACGCCAAACACTACTCGCTCAAGTCACGGAGGGGAGGCAAGACGCGCGGGGGAATGGACCGGGCTCAACCGGCGCCCGCGCACGGACAGTCTCTTCGTCATCGATCGCCGCACGAATTTGTACGCGCGCGAACCGTTCGCTGTAACCGTTATTTATTTCATTATATTTTAACTTGTAATACAGTCCACTCTTTCATTCGAAGTCTAGACACCCCTTGTGAGTGATAGGGCTCTAGATATCACCATATGGTCCTTCAATCCGAGAAGACGCCTAGCTACTTCATAAAGAAATAACGGCGAGAAATTTGGACTGCCGCTTTGGTTAACGGCTCTTACCTATCTTCAATTGGGAAGTCAACAACCACGGAAGCTCATTTACATTGCTGGAACGGTTTTCAATCGAGTGCAAGCAAGTGCAGTGCAGTTAACGTACATACCAGAAAATTTAATTTTGGAGCTCCAGTCAGTCGTCGCATCACAACATCATTGGACGGCGGATACTGTGAGATCTTTCCAATTTCCTTTCAAACACATAACAATATCCTATCACTAATTTCACTATATAAAATTGCTCAGACCATAAGTACCTACCTATACATTATCATTATTTGAACATAAAAATTGCATTCACAACCTTCTTTTAAGTCGATTCAAACTCAATCACTTTATCATTTTACGTAATCATTCCTTTTTAACATTGCATTAAAATTTACCAGATTTTTTTTATTACCCGCATTTCTTTGTTTACATTTTTGACAAGCAATTTGCTTAAGCGCCTGTCAGCATAGTGATAGCAATTAATTTGTTTGAATTTTTTGCTAATATTTTTCATCAGGCATATCTGCCTCTTCTATTATTTAGTGTTGCTCATATTTTTTGCCAGGCGCAATAAGTTGATGCAAGTGGCAGTATTCTTGAGTTGTCTTGTTTTTTTTTTTCAATGCTTAGCTTATCATGGCAGAAACTAAATTAAAAGACTTGATTAAAAAACGTGCCTCCATTAAAGCCAAGCTTACGCAATTCATCGGCTTTCTTAATACTGCTAAAACCTGTGAACAATTGAGTGACTCACAATTAGTAGAACTCGAGCTTAGAATTGATAAAGTAGAAAACTCATACGTTGCTTACGATGAATTTCAGACCGAGCTTGAGATGTTGTCGGAGAAGCCTGACGAGACGTACGCGGAGCGTGAGCTGTTTGAGAGTACATACTACAGCGCGCTAGCCAACGCGCGGGAGTTGCATAATCGCCATCGCGCTCAGCGTGACGCGGACAACAAGTCTGAGGGAGGCTCGAGTGCTCATACAGTAATAAATCAGAAACAGCATCATGTTAGATTACCTATTATTAATATACCTCATTTTAGCGGGGGCTACAAGAATTGGCTCGAGTTTAAAGATCTTTACATTTCCTTAATTCACCAAGATAAAGACATAGACGATATTACTAAATTTCATTATTTGCGCACTTCTCTTCATGGAAGCGCAGCTCTTATAATTCAGAGTTTAGACTTCAAATCAGATAATTACAACACTGCTTGGAATTTATTATGTGATAGATATGATAATAACCAATTATTAGTAAATAATCACGTGCAAGCTCTCTTCAATGTAGAATCTGTACAAAAAGAGTCTAGTCGATCTTTACGTCAAATAGTTGATGACACAAAGAAACATTTAAGAGCATTAGAAATTTTAAAGCAACCCGTTCAATACTGGGATACATTAATAATTCATATAATGGCTTCTAAGTTGGATCCTGTAACTAGCAGACATTGGGAAGAACATAGGAATTCTCTTAGTGAAGCTCCCACGCTAGAAATGTTCATAAAGTATTTAAGTAATAGGTCAAACCTTCTGGAAACAATAGAGGAGACAAAATCTTTAAACGCTAAACAGGAAACTAGTTCAAATAAAACAAAAAGCCTAGTTCTTGCCACAAATCCTAAATTTGACCTCAGTAAAATATCATGTCCAATGTGTAACAAACAACATTACATTTTCAGTTGTGAAACATTCAGAGCTCTACCAGTAGAGTTGCGTATACTTAGAGCAAAGGAGTTTAAAGTCTGTCTTAATTGTCTTCGTCCTGGTCACACAGACGGCAAATGCAGACTTGGTCATTGTAAATACTGCAAGGCCAAACATAATACGTTATTACATAAACATGAAGAAACTCCCCGTACGCCTGAAAATTTTGCCTTATCAGCCAGTAATAGCACACAACACTTACCCAGACATGTCTTGCTGTCTACCGCTCTAGTCAAAGTTTATGACGGCGATAACAAACCGCACAGTGCTAGAGTCTTACTAGATAACGGCAGCACGACAAATTTCACTACGCAGAACCTTTGCCGTAAGCTTAAATTACAATCTCGTTCTGTTTCGTCTAAAGTTACCGGCATTAACAACCAAGTTTCCGATATTGCACATTCTTGTTCTTTTCATATAGAGTCTTATGATGGTAGTTATAGGACGGCTATTGATTGTTTCATAATGCCAAAAATCACAAGCAACATACCAAACACCTTCATAAACACACAAAATATACCACTTCCTTCAGGAATTTGCTTAGCCGATCCGACTTATAACGTCCCTTCCTCCATCGACATACTTGTTGGAGCTGACGTCTTCTGGAACGTAATCGGCACTAACCGAATACAGCTAGGTAAAAACTATCCTAATCTATTTGAGACAAAACTTGGATGGATCATCTCAGGAATTGTGCCCCAGCCAAGTCATACACAATCAATTTGTATGTTCTTACAAACACCTGCAGACTTAACACGCTTCTGGGAACTCGATACCATATTACCCAAGCATGATTACACAGAAGAGGAACACTCATGTGAACAAAACTTCATAAAAACTACTAAACGTAGAAATGATGGGCGGTTTATTGTCTCTATCCCTCTTAAAGAATCTCCGGAGGTCTTAGGGAATTCGTTTGAAATGGCTAAACGCAGATTCTTATCGTTAGAGCGTAGACTAGAAAAAGAGCCTAGTTTAAAGAAACTCTATGTAGAGTTCATGGAAGAGTATGAAGCTTTGGGTCGCATGAGTGAAAACTCACACCATACATCACTGACTAAATCTTACTACTTACCTCATCACGGGGTTTTGCGAGAGTCGAGTACAACAACCAAACTTCGTGTTGTATTCGATGCATCTGCAGTCACGACCTCGGGTAAGTCTTTCAATACGATACAGTTAGTCGGACCTACAGTGCAAGATGACTTGTTATCCATATTACTTCGATTTCGTCAACATAAGATAGTAGTATCTGGCGATATCGAAAAAATGTATCGACAGATAGAGGTTGATACATCACAGCGCTCTCTACAGCAAATACTGTGGAGGTCAGATCCATCGCATCCACTTAAAACGTACGTCTTAAACACTGTCACATACGGTACAGCTTCTGCACCCTTCTTAAGTACACGATGCCTACTTCAATTATCAAAGGAGTCATCAGACACTTCTACACAACGAGCAATAGCTCACGACTTTTATGTCGACGATTTCTTGAGCGGTACCAATTCAATTTCGGAAACAATTGCCCTATGCCAAAGCGTAATTGATATTCTCTCTTCTGCCCAATTTAACCTTCGTAAATGGCAATCAAATAGCAAAGAAGTCTTACAATCCGTATCTAACAATGATTGCTCATCAAACTTGGTTAATCTTAGTGCCAATGAGCTTTCTAAAACGTTAGGTCTAAACTGGCAGTGTAATACAGACTCACTTACTTTTTCCATAAATCCATCCATACATACAAATACATTGATAACAAAGCGTCATATTCTATCAACCATTGCTCAGGTATTCGACCCTTTAGGACTCGTCTCTCCCTGTATAGTCGAAGCTAAAATCCTGATGCAAAGATTATGGATTGAGAAATGTTCATGGGATGATGAAGTTTCTGAAGAGATTAAAAAATCATGGCTTAATTTCTCTTTTACTTTACCATACCTTAATCAGACAAATATTCCTAGATGGGTCATGTGTAATACACCCTCATCCATTCAACTTCATATTTTTACAGATGCGTCAGAGAAAGCATACGGAGCTTGCGTGTATGTGCGCACCGTGGCTTTAGATGGTTCAATCACAGTCCGTCTTCTGGTCTCCAAAAGCAAAGTCGCCCCTATTAAGCCGACAACAGTGCCAAGGTTAGAGTTGTGCGGAGCGCTGGTGGGAGCACGATTATGTACAAAGGTTCTAAATTCACTTACTTTAAAGCCTGAGTGCATATTCTGGTGCGATTCCATGATCGTCCTGGGATGGCTTGCCTCTGAGCCAGCTCCACTAAAACCTTTCGTACGCCATCGCGTTTGCGAGATACAGGAAGGTTTTCGAGATCACAGCTGGCGCTACGTACCCTCTAAAGAAAACCCCGCAGACTTAGTCTCACGTGGACTAAGCGCTAACATGATTAGCGAATCAACCCTGTGGTGGTCAGGTCCTTCTTTCTTGTCATTAGACCCTTCTTTCTGGCCTGATACGACTAATAAAGAAAAGCCCATTGATCTTCCTGACACCGTTAATACTCAAACCTTTCTGGTGATAGAAAGTCTTGCGGACAGTTCTATACATAATTTAATTCAAAGGTCTTCCAGTTTTCAAAAACTTCAACGCATAGTAGCGTATATTCGGAGATTCGCACACAACTGTAGAAACAGTCTTACAAAGCAGCTTGGCTGTCTTACAACTTCAGAATTAGATTCTGCTTCTAATTGTCTTCTACATGTCGCTCAGCAGGAATCCTTCCCTGTTGAGTATGAATTAATAAAGGCAGGAAAGGCTTTGCCAAAAAAGAATCGCCTTATATCTCTATCACCCTACGTAGACAATGACATAATTCGAGTTGGTGGTAGGCTTGATAATTCGTTCTATGATTATAACACAAAACACCCTATTCTTATATGCAGCAAACATCATCTTACAAAACTCATTTTTAATATGTTTCACTTACGGCTCTACCATGCAGGCCCTCAGCTCCTCTTAGCTACAGTCAGACATAATTACTGGGCACTGGGTGGTCGCAATCTGGCAAAGAAGACAGTACGCACATGCATAAAATGTCTTAGATTTAAAGCGCAGACTGTTCAACCCATAATGGGTAATCTGCCAAAGGAGAGGTTGCAGTTAGAGTTCCCCTTTATTGAAACAGGCACCGACTACGCCGGGCCAATTCTTATAGCTGATCGCAAGGGTAGAGGGTGTAGACTTATCAAATCATATATTTGTGTTTTTATCTGTTTAGCGACTAAAGCGGTGCATCTCGAGCTTGTCTCAGACTTGACCAAAGAAGCGTTTATTGCAGCTCTGAACCGTTTTACAGCTCGTCGAGGCAAACCGAAAAACATTTACTCAGATAATGGTACCACGTTTGTAGGGTCTTTCAATGAACTTTCTGATCTTTTACAACAGGAAATTTCTCAAGAAATGTCTGTCACAGGTATCAATTTTTCATTTATCCCAGCGTATACTCCACACTTCGGTGGTCTATGGGAGTCAGCTGTTAAATCTATAAAGCATCACTTAAAACGCATACTCAGCCTCACACATCTCACTTACGAAGAGATGAGTACATGTCTTATTCAGGTCGAAGCAATCTTAAATTCTAGGCCACTTACCCCACTCTCCAATGATCCTTCTGACCTCATTCCTCTAACCCCTTCCCATTTCCTTATTGGAAGGTCTCTCATGTTCTTGCCTCATCCGCAGATCAGCAACGCAAAAATCACCAGCCTGCAAAGATTCCAGCGCGTGGAATTTCTGAAGCAACACTTCTGGAACCGCTTGCTAATGAATACATTTCATCACTTCAACAGAGGCTTAAATGGCAACGTGGAAACGGAGAACTTGAAGAAGGAATGATGGTAATCGTCAAAGATAAAAACTTACCTCCATTGATGTGGCTCCTGGGTCGCATTGTACGTGTTGTTCCTGGCAATGATGGAGTAGCTCGAGTCGCCGACGTGAAGACAAGAAAAGGCGTTCTTCGGCGAGCCTACAACATGCTCTGCCCTCTACCAATAAATTCTTGAACAAAGTTCAACGCGGGGAGTATGGTTACGCCAAACACTACTCGCTCAAGTCACGGAGGGGAGGCAAGACGCGCGGGGGAATGGACCGGGCTCAACCGGCGCCCGCGCACGGACAGTCTCTTCGTCATCGATCGCCGCACGAATTTGTACGCGCGCGAACCGTTCGCTGTAACCGTTATTTATTTCATTATATTTTAACTTGTAATACAGTCCACTCTTTCATTCGAAGTCTAGACACCCCTTGTGAGTGATAGGGCTCTAGATATCACCAGTATGCAATTATATATACTATACTATACTATACTACACTTCCAAAATCGGACATACCTATCTGTAACTGGAGTCAAAATTGCTAAAATAACATTGGAGCTTATAATAAGTTGGTTGTCAATTAATATTGTTATAGATTGGCGACATGCCACACAACTGGCTTTCTTCTTAATTAATTGTAAACTTACTCTTCTTCGTCATTCGTTTATCATTCAGTTTATTAAATATAAAAAACTTAAGATCGGGCTTCTAAATCCTGGCTCCTTAAGAACTAAGCACGATGAGTTCATTGTAGCTATTGAGCGTCATGCGTTGGACATTGTCGCTATCAACGAGACATGGTTGCGGGCGGGCGAGGAGGCGCGCGCCCCCGTCGTACCCGGGTACAGGCTGCGGCACGTGCCGCGCCCTGCGGAGACGCGTTCGCGTGGCGGCGGCGTTGGCTTCTATCTGAGCAGCGACGTGAGCGCGCGGCTCATCGCGCATCCCACCAACCCGCCTGTCGAGCAGATGTGGCTAAGTCTCAACGTTAATGGGGTAAATTTGGCAATAGGCACAGCTTATCGGCCACCCTGGCTCGATGTGGGTGTATTTGTGGACGCTCTCACCGAATCAATAGCTTCAATGGCAGTGGCTGACCACATTATTCTCTTGGGAGATTTCAATATCAATTTATTAAATACTAACTCATGTAACACTAAAACCGTTTTAAATTTCTTAAATAGTATGGGACTCACACAATATGTTGATCAGGCAACCCACTTCACCGACCATAGTGAAACCTTAATAGATTTGATTTGCTCTAACAACAGTCTGTCCAATATTAATGTAGAATATATACCAGAGTTGAGTAGCCATGCCCTTATTACCTGTGAAATAAATGTAAAAAAGGTAATACCCCCCCCTAAGTGGATAGTGTATCGGCCGCTTAAGGATATCGATATGGATCGTTTTATGTTTCGCCTTAACTCTATACCGTGGAAACGTTTATATCACGAGAATGTGAATGTTATGATTGAGTCGTTTAACAGTTATGTACTATTTTTGTTTGATGAGTATGCACCTGTAAAGTCGGTATATATTAAGAAAAGAAGTTACCCGTGGATAACAGACAATATCAAGGAAATAATGAAGATTTGTGACTGTGCTCATACCAGGTACAAACGTTCAAAATCACCTGTTCATAAACAATATAATAAAGATCTAAAGAATATACTTATCTCGGCTTTACATAATGAAAAAAATGCTTACTTTTGTCACTACGTTAATTCAAACTCGACAAATCCCCGTGCTCTGTGGAAAAATATTAAAAGTAATGTTGCTGACTTTACCAAGAAAGATTCTGAATTACCACATCATCTTAGTGAACCCAATAGCATAAATGACCATTTCCTTAGAGTACCTGGTAAAAGCACAGTCGATATCTCTGACGTTACCTTTTTTGAATGTAATCGCCATAGTCGGGCTTCCAAATTCTCTCTTAAACCTGTAAGTGAGGCTGCAGTATCGAGTATTATCAAGTCCATACATACAAATGCACAGGGTATAGACGGAATTACTTTGGACATGGTGGTGCTCACGCTGCCCCAAACCCTCCCTATTATTACTGCCATCATCAATAAATCCATTGAGACTTGTGTATATCCTGATCTCTGGAAGATCTCTGTTATAAAACCAATACCCAAAGTAAACTCTCCAGTTGATTTCAAAGATTTGCGCCCAATAAGTATTTTACCATTTATATCAAAAGTTCTCGAGAAAGTTGTATGCCGTCAGCTAACCGAATTTCTAGAAAACAATAAAATTTTACCCAAGATGCAGTCCGGTTTTAGAAGATCGCACAGCACAGCTACTGCTCTCCTAAATGTCGTGGACGATTTCCTTGCCGCTAGAGACGTTGGTAAGAGCACAATTCTAGTTTTACTCGATTTTTCGCGTGCTTTCGACACGATTAATACTTCGTTGCTACTGTCTAAGCTCTCGTATTACGGGTTTGATAATGACGCAATAAAATGGTTTGCCAGCTACCTTAACGGGAGAACTCAACTTGTTGAGACGCGTGATTCTCGTGGCATTACGGAGCGATCTGCTACTGCCGCTGTTGTCCGAGGTGTCCCACAAGGATCTATTCTAGGGCCCATCTTATTTATTCTTTATTGCGCGGACATTACTAAATGTATTAAGAATTGTACTTTCCACCAA
Organism: Ethmia dodecea; assembly: GCA_963855545.1. Taxonomy (NCBI): domain Eukaryota; kingdom Metazoa; phylum Arthropoda; class Insecta; order Lepidoptera; family Depressariidae; genus Ethmia; species Ethmia dodecea. The sequence continues at coordinate 3,127,247 of OY979444.1, forward strand.
TATGCGGACGACCTACAACTCTATCTTTCTTTTACTCCCAGTGATACACAACATGCCATATCACAAATTAATAAAGACTTGGATGGAATTGCCCAGTGGTCGGAGTCAAATAACCTCATCCTCAATCCGTCCAAATCTAAATTTTTAATTCTAGGGTCTCAAAAACAATCAGAGTCTGTTAGCTCAAAAAACCCTATTGTAGCTATAGGTGGTATGCCCATAGAATGTGTTAAAGTTGCTCGGAATCTTGGCCTATTGATGGATGGTGCGCTGCAATTTGAGGCTCATGTGCAGGAAATAGTACGTAACTGTTTTTATAGGTTGAAAGTGCTGTATAAAGTACGAAATTATTTAACTGTTGATTTACGAATTAAGCTATGTGATTCATTAATTCTTTCAAAGTTAAATTACGCGGATACCGTAATTGGCGAATGCCTCCTTGCCCGTACTCGCAAAGTAATACAACGCGTACAAAATGCATGCGCACGCTTCTGTTTCCCAATCCCCCCCAGATCACATGTAACCCCCTTTTTAAACAACAGTAACCTATTAAAAATGTCTTCCCGCCGTAATCTTCACTTTGCGACGTTGCTCTTCGGTATCATAACAACTCAAAAGCCACCATATCTCTACGAAAAACTTAATTTCTCGCGCTGCGCCACCCGCGTAGCAACTCGTCTTATATGCCCACGACACCGCGGGGCCGCGTTCAGGGGTAGTTTCCGGTATGCTGCGACCAAATACTGGAACAACCTGCCTCCGCCAGTTAAAAATTCTACAACAATTAATTCGTTTAAAATAAATTTAAGGAAACATTTGATAGCCTTACAAAAAATCTAACCTACGAAAATTAGCCTACAAACCTAGCCATATTATCTTTCTTCTTCTCAAACACACAAAAACACACCCCAATTCATTCATACTTACTTCATACTTTACCCTACTTACCTTACTTACCTGACCCTACCTTACTTACCTGACTCTACCTTACTTACCTGATCCTACCTTACTTAATCTATCTTGCTTACCTTACCTTACTTTACTTACCTTACTCTGCTTACCATACGTAACAAAATAGTTTTCTTGCACTATATTGGCGAAAAAGTGGGGGCTCCACATAATACCAGCATTGTGGCGTTTCACAAACCGCCGCAGCTTGTGCTGAGTGGGGTCCCGTTAGGACACATAATATATAGGTTCCGTGTATTTTATCTTTAAGATTTTTTATCTCCTAGTTATGTGTTCCTAATAAATATTTTTCTTTCTTTCTTTCTTTCTTTCTTTCTTTCTTTCAATTTAAGTACTAATCTGCGCTTCACTTTCTCGAGCAGATACCGCTATATGAGTCGCCTAAAGCCTTCAACTTCGAACTGTCCTCAAGTTATGTTTTGTGATACCACCCTTAAACCTTGACTGTGTGTACAATATATCAGGAGTATAGTCAAGAGCAAGTCAAGCTTTACACTACCAGTTTAAGCTGAGCTCTGATTTATACTGCGCGCCATAGAATGCAGGGCCGGGTCAAAGTCCAAAGTGTCAAGCTTAGCGTGCTCTTGACTGTACAACATAATGCAGAGGAGCAGAGCCCAAAATACATTTCATAGGTAGCGTTTGTAAATGTTACGTAAATATTGAAGCCGACAAATACGATGTTTAAGTTCACGGCAACGTTTATTTGGCAAATGGAAGATTATGGAAATGGCACTTTCTGTAAAGGACAGATTCCGTTCTTTTTTGGGATTTCATAGTTATTTCCATTGTGGAAGTCGCTTAAATACAACGCGTAACAGAAAGCGCAATTACTCATACACCCCAATTAGGATATTAACTAGCTTTTACCCGCGGCTTCGATTGCGCACGTTTATTTCACTCCCTTAGGGGTTGAATTTTGCAAAATCTTTTCTTAGTGGATGCCTACACTGTATAAGCTACCTATGTGCAAAATTTCAAGTCTCTATACCCGGCGGCTTGGGCTGTGCGTTGATACATGACCAATCAGTCAGTCAGTTTATCATTTTATATATATAGATAAGTAGTGTAGTATGATATACTAAAATATATATATAGGTAAATGTACTGAGGAAACCCGCAGGTCCAAGCTGCGGGTAAAAGCTAGTTTAACTATAACAGTCATAGTTCTTTTAGAAGTTCATTTGCCTCTAATGCATGAGGTTTGAATTCGATCGCCGACAAGGGCTTGTGCAAATGATTAAAACAATTGCGTACATATTTATCACTAACGAACAACTTCATTAGAACAATGGCATATGTAACAGCACCCCGTCTCGCAAAGGGCCCACCACCTCACAATACAATACAATACAATACAATACCCCTTTGTTGTACACCAAAAAACATTGTACAATATTGTACATCCGTAAAATACTGATTACTCCCTGTACCTCTCAGAGCATTAGAAGTCTTTGAATGTCTTATGGTGCTGAAATTTATAATTTATAATTAAATTCTCTTAGATTTAAAACAGCATTGTGTTACAAAAGCTACTATCAAGAAAAAGTTAATTAATAGTATGTATTTAATTTAATAATTATTATTAAATTTAATATTGATTCCTTTAATCAATACCTACCTTCTATGGACAACGCAACAGTTACCCTTTATGCTTTAACTTCCCAACTAAACCGTTAAGAACCAGTCGCCGAACATTTTAGCAATCCTTAACATCAAAAGCCTTTCCAAGTGGTTGCTCGAAATTTCCATTATACTCGTTCAAAAGGCAAATTTACATCAGCCTTCGAAAAATTCTTGTTCTAAGTTTCGTGTGGCATCAGTAGGGAGTTAGGGTCTAGAATATTATGTATTTAAGGTAATTCATTGGTGAAAATTTATTTTTAATAAATTCATGTGTGGCTAATGGTACCTAATTACTTAGATGTTCATTATGTGGTGTAGAATTGATTTCAAAAACAATAGAAGTATTGTTGAAAATATCGGCTGCAGTCTGTTGGCTCAGTTGGTAGTGATCCTGATTTCTGAGTCGAAGATCGTGTGTGCAATTCCCGCCCGAGGCCAATATTTGTACATGAACGTGTGTTTATATTTATTTAAGTATGTTTATCAGTTGTTTATTACCAGTAGGTACATGTTCTGAGTAATGTGGTACTAAATTACCGTGTGTGAATTGTTTACCACGATTTATTACTACTTGAAGTGTTATTTATTTATTTATTTATATAGGATAACAAACAATTACTTAAAGAGCTTACTTTATAATCTTAAATTTACGTACCTATTATTGGCTATGTAACCAGCCCCGTTGTCCCCATATAAAATATATAATATAATATAATCTCACGCCTTTTTATCCCCGAGGGGGTAGGCAGAGGTATTCCATTACTGGATATACCCACATTTCACGAGATATATTGGACCCCTAAACGTGATAGGTGGTGAGTCCATCGCCGGACCGGGTCTGTTTACACATGTCTCAGAATTAATTCTGAGACCTGGGGGTTTCCTCACGATGTTTTCCTTCTCCGTCGAGCTAGTGATAAATATGTACGTAAGGTTTTGAAAAACTCATTGGTACGTGCCAGGATTTGAACCCGAGCCTCACTGATTTTCGGCCGGCTCTTTAACCGTCCGGGCTATCACTGCTCTCGTTGTCCCCAAATTATCACAAAATCCGAGTAATCACCGAAAAGATGAATGCGGCAGACAGCTCATCGTACAGAGTTCATCGATATGATTTGACTTAATGATTGTATCTTAACATGAGTTCACACTTAAAAAAGATTGTCTTAACCAAATTAGGAACAAAATCTTGCGTAAGCAGTCAACGTATTGAGCCCAAAATTATTTAACAATTTTTCTCCAAACCCATCGTTACTGCGTAAACCCAATTTGTATAGCACTTGAAAAGGTCGCTTTTTAATCAAAACGACCGAAAATCCTCTTAGTTTGCATTTAGAGGAGAATTTTTCCATCTTATTTATTGCTTGTTTAGACAAAAAGCGTAGAAAAAATATACGTTCAATTTTAAAATAAATGTATGTACCTACTATCTCTTCACACACATTCTTAATGTGTTTTATCCAAAGAGATTAAAATGTAATAGGACATAGAGGGGGCATTGGGAATATTTTAATACAAAACTTTGAAGCATGTTTGAAGCTCAAGCGTTATAATAATTATGTCAGTTAGTATGAACGCGAGCTGTCATTCGGTCGAAATTGTACTAGACTTATTCCACTTGGAATAACTTTTGGCTTCAAATTTTCCTCGCTTTGTCCCCTCTATGCCCTATTATATTTTAATCTCTTTGGTTTTAGCAAGATAACCTCTATTGACATAATATTATTTACTCCAGCTTTCTAAGTCCGCGATAAAAATAAATAAATCCCTATCGGCGGGAACGCAACGCGACCGACACGACGTTCCTTCATATTACTTGAACAAAAAGTTTGTAACATATAGCGGCGTTCAGCGGAATTGGCAATAGCGAACGGACGCGGCTCCCGATAGTTCTCAAAAAGGAATTCCCTCTGGAGAAAAATTAGATTTGTGAAACTGAAACGTGCCGAGATGCTGAGAGGTAAAGAAATACGAATGAACGGTACTCGCGGATTATCCGTACCGTAATAGCACAGCTACTACATTGGAAGGAAATGGAGTTTCGATAGTCGACGTTGGCGCAAAAAACATTCGATTATCCTTTGTAACTTCACCAAGTTTATGCACTTAAATTAAAATATTATGACTTGTCATTGAACAAAAAGCACGATGAGATAAGATTAAGTATAGGTACTAGGTAAATCTACTTACATAAAAATAGTTTGAATTTTGTACTATTGGACTAAGAAGCCGCTTTCAACAAAAAAAATTGCTTTCAATTGCTTTCAAAAAATTTTACATTGGGCGTCGTCGCGTCACTATCTATCACGTTACAGAAATTGTTACATTGTTTTAGTTACAGATGAAACATAAATGCTTATCTTAGCATTTCTAGACGGACAAGTAGGGAAAATTGGTACAGTTCCATTTCTATTTCGCTTGTGTATGTCGAAAACTTCTCACCTTCTTCTGATATCTTAGTACACGTACAGTATTGGAGGCCTCTTCAGTGTTTTTTTTAGTAGCCTATTCTAAATTTTGGTATATTATTATGTCGTTTGTATATTTATTCTTTATTTTTTATATTTCGTATTTACAACATGGTCTGTCAGTTTTTATTTTCTGTTTTACTGAAATTTGTAGTTACTCTAGTTATGTATTACCTATTATACTTAAAGCCAGGCATAAGACAATTAAAGTATCTATCGTATCAAAATAAATAACAGTAATAATGCCTCTGGTAAAGCAAGTAATATAGATCCAATAACGACGGTGTAAACGTCAGCTATTAACAAACAGTGTTATATTATAACTAAGACACAGTAAGTAACAAATTGATAGAATAAAACAAATCAACTGTTTCAAACGTCGCACCAAACCAGTCGAAATCAAGTTAACATTCAGATACCATTCTGTGGAATGCAGTCAAAACCGCAGAGCTAAACCAAAAGCAAGTCTGTCCATTTGGACTTTCAAAATGTTCTACATTCCCGGCGCATTTGTAAAACGTACAACACTGTATGTAAAGTGAATCTGTGAAAGCATTTTACGTTCGCCTTCTTGCACTAAACTCAGCTCGTTTTGTACGCGCAGAAACCCTCTCTCGGATGGGAAATGAACATCGTCTATCTATACATCTAGAGGTTCCATAAAGCCGATTAGCTTATCCTGATAGTAAGTAACTTTGCCGAGATTCCGAGTGATTTCTGAATGTTGCTATCAAGCTTATGTTGCTGGATTTGGCGATGGCGGATTATTAACGACATTTGTAATAAGGGCTCCATTTGCAAGTTTTGCTTGGGATTAATTTGAGTTTCTGTGCTAAAGAGATTTACCTTGCTAACATTAAAAACGCAAAAGTTTGTATGGATGGATGCATGGATGTTTGTTATTCTTTCACGCAAAAACTTCTGATTGGATTTTGATGGAACATTACAATTAAATAGCTTAAACATAAGAATAAAATATAAGCTATATTTTATCCCTGTATTCCCACGGGAACGGGAACTACGCTGGTGAAACTGGTAGTCTACAAATGATTATCCTACAATAAAACAAGCGATGTATTTGACGGGCCTGTTGGCTCAGTTGGTAGTAACCCTGCCTTCTGAGCCGGAGGTCGCGGGTTCGGTTCCCGCTCGAGGCCAGCATTTGTGTGCATGAACATGTCTGTTGGCTTCGTGTGTGGGTGTTTAATATTTATTTTTACTTAAATAAATATTAAACACCCACACACGAAGCTATCAGTTATTTAGTACCCATAGTACAGGCTCTGCCTAGTTTTGGACTAGATAACCCTGTGTGAATTGTGTCCCACAATTTATTATTATTATATATTAGGGTGGAGTGATAATGTATGAAAAAAAAAAAACTTTTTTTTTTTTATTGGAATAGCAATACAAAGTTGCCTTTTAATGAGTAAATTCAGCATACAAAAGATTGTTTACTTGTCTTGATGTTATGAGGTGCCCCAACCCAATTGAAAATTAGAAAAATACTAAATTTTTAAAAACATTGATCTAATTTTGAATGATAGTATTTTTATAGATTTCATGTCCCTCATAAAAAAAACTACATTGTGATACGTTAATTAAGAGCCTGGTTAGGAGTACTAATATTTTTAATCAAGAAAAATAAAAAAATATATATTATCAAGGAATGAACAAAACCAGAAATTAGTAGATTATTTGGTATTAAATTGTTTTTTTGTTTCAAAATTAGGCATTTGCTGCCGTGATAATAGTCTTGCCCTTATGAAACCGTCTCGTTTTTTTTCTCCACAAACTGCACTTGAAGCTTCGGTCACTAATTTGATACAGCGCTCTACAGCTTGGGTATGGCACGGAAAATCTTTAATATTCTGACATGTAGTCAAACCGTTTTCGACAATCTCTTTCAAGGCTTCATCAGATAAATTGGAAGTCAGAGGTGGCTCAGTTATCTTACATTCTTGCCACGTAATTAAGTCGGTGTAATCTTGAGCATCGAAATTTAAAGCAGGCACTCTAAACGTTCGAAGCCCTAGAGTATTCCCTGCTCTTGCTTTTAAAATTCGCTGATATGCTAGTTTACGTACGATTTCTCTGTCGTCTCCAAGCATAGCAATAAGAATATTTTCTGGATGACCAAAATATCCATTTCTTTGGATTACCTTATCAAGGATTTTCTTCAAAGGCGCATTCAAATATCGAGTTAGGGTAATTGTTTGCCACAGGTGCTTAGCTCCGTTTATACATGAAGGATAACATTTTATGGTGAACCACATTGGACCATAAACTCTCATAACGAAAGTGGCTAATATCACTAAATTTTCTTCGGGGTCTGTTTTAGTAGCATATAATCTTAAGATTCTATTTGCTGTAGTAAGCCATCTAGAATGGTTAAGTGGTCCAGGTGTAATATTAGCTAGATCAGGAGAAAAAATGCCAGTACTGATAGCTGTCATCACATCGTAAAGATATTTTTGGTCGGTGCTCAAGTCATTTCTAGTGACTTCAGGTAATATGCAGGGAATGGTGGTAAATTGAACAAGTGGCATTGATTCACATTTTTGTAATTCAGATCCAATAGGGCCTGAAAAGCATTTAGGCCCTGTAGTTTTTCCATCCAGATGCAATAAAAGATGTCGCAATGGTAACTCATTCGAATGTAACTGGCAGACAAACCATTGTAATGGTTTGTTAAGTTCTACTTCCATAAAACGAATAACACCTCCTTTGAAACCTGTATTCACGACTGTACCATCGCAACCAATAACAACTATTTCATCCAATTCCACCGATTTTGTTCTCAAATGATTTATTATGGTACTTTCAATACCTTTAGCAGTTCCCAACTCACACGTAACATGCCCGAAATAATCACTTCCTGGCTCTGATACAATCACATAATGGTCTTCTGTTACTCTTTTTCTATAAAATTTGCCTTCCTTCTGAATACTAACCAAAGTCTTATCTTTTCTGCCATCAAAATAAATTCCGCGTATATTTTTATTGCGATCTGCATCGTGTAATGCTGATCTGACTTTCGTTCTTTCTCGGCGCAACTTTGAACGATCAATGACAGCACTTGGATCCTTTGATGTAATAATACCAACATCTTTTAACACAGAAGAAGCTATAATAGCAGCTGCTCTGTCAGAGACTCCAGTACGATCGCAGGCGAGAGCTAATGATGGTAAATTTAATCTCTTTTTCTTAAGTGGCGGAGCAGCTACTTGTTTTGGCGATTGATAAGGACTAGAAGCTACGCTGTTATTGCTTGAGCTGGTGCTTTCGGTTGTTAAGTCATCAGGCAAAGAACGAGAACAAGACGGTTGGTTAGGATCCATTATCTCTTTTTTACGCAGTAATTCTTTTTCTTGTCTTTTTAATTTTTTCATATTTTTTACAGTCACAACCAAATCTACACCGCCTATCATCATTTTTCTTGTAGTTCTTTGATCAAGTAAAAAACATACTTCTTCATTGGGAACACGACTGTCTTTTGAGCAATTACACTCTGAGATTACTTTGCATTTGCAACTGCAAATATCAAATAACCGTTGGGACTCAGTAACAAATTCATTTATTTTCTCTTGATATTTCTTGTTCGTTTGACGGCTTTGATAAGGTTTTAGTAAGCTTCTATATTTGTCATGGTAAGATCGAATAAGTTGTAGTACTCTCTTAAAGCTGACAGTAGGAAGCGTCGCTTTTCGCCAGATATCTAAAATTTCCGTAGCCAATCTTTGGGATATATCATGAACTGTCGGCTCTTTTGTTGTTTTGTCAGGCTTTAATTCATATTTAATATATAAGTAATTTTTCATAACAGCATTATAAGTTGGTAATTGAGACACTGGTAACTTCTCCGGTAAACCAAACACAGGACAACATGTCTCTTTTCGTGTTTTGACTCGCGACATTTGACTGTAATAAAGAGAAATAATAGGTATAAATTATATCGAAAATAGTGTGTCATCGACAATCTGTGAACAGGAAATTAAAAATATTACTTACATACAGTCTTATTTTCTTGACAGCAGTGGTTAAAATCAATGTTTCTCACAAGTAAAATAACTATAATACACGCGCACAATGGCGTTCGAACAACGTTTGACAAGTGCAGTGAAATCATCTCTCCCGCCTCAACACCCCCGCCCCCACCCCACCTATCCACGCACTATTCAAGGTTAAACAGTTGCCAACGAAACGGAACACACAGAATATGATTTAGCGTTAATTTGACAATATTAGACGTTGGTGTTTTTTGACAAAATTTTGCGAATTTCTCTAAAGTTCATGATGTTGGGGGCACCTCTAAATCTATCATGTGCCAAATAAAATTTTGTATGTGTATTTTTGAACAATAACAGCAACTTTTTACAGGTATTCCGAAACGAATATGAAAAAAAAATTTTTTCACTCCACCCTATTATATATACATATTTCTACATTTATTTTTAAATCGCGTTCTCAGAGACGGGTCTCACGATTTTGGAAAAATTAACAGTGAATACAATATCGGGAGTAGGGATTCCAGCATCTAGCTAGAGGTCGCATTTCTATCTAGAAAAATAATTTTCTACAAATTGTCACTAGTAGAACCCGTGCTAACTTATTCTACTGAGGAGTTTTCTATAGCTTTTATCGAGATAAACTAGATCTTAATATTTGATTGACAACTTGCGTATTAAGTATATAATATATTAACGTATTTATAACGTATTTGTCCCATTTGCAATAGAGACTTCAGGGGTATGGTGAACTGCATTGTGCATGACATTGGGCGCTGCTTAAGTAACGTGGCAGTGATTCCCGCGTCAGAGATTTCCTGGTGCAGCAATTGTCACTAACTATTCAAAGGGGCAATACCGTCAGCGTTATAGGCACCTTTGGACCGGGGGCCACCCTAAATGTATAAAGATAATAATTATTTATGTATAACATATCATATACTAGTTGTTTAGTTAAGTATTTCTTAGTATCAGTTATTATTTGTCATTGAGAAAATGTATTTCATGTTATGTAAGTATTTTTGTATTTATATATATTGGGATACTGTATGTATATTTGCTTTGTATACTATATGTTCTAAATATTTTAAGATCTATTGTTTAATAAATCTACCTTCATTACGTATCGTAAGAGTACTGTACTACTCGCATGCCTAATTTATTTATGCATATAATTATAATATATATGTATTTTACAAATACCTACGACACTACTGGACCAGTAGGGCCGAAGGGAAAAAAATAACCACGCCACTACCAGTAGTGCGGATTGGTAGTGTGGTGGGAAAGGAGGGCATAATTTGGTTGTGGAGGACTTTTTTTTGTCAAATTTTGCTTTATTTTACAAGACTTGTACCGTTCGAGAAAGTGCGGACTGGTAGTGTGGTGCAGAAGGAACGAAATTATGACTTCGATAAAATCTCTAATGACATCCCTAACCAAAAGCCTAGTTATAAATATTGAATTTATACTAGTATATTTCTAAATAGACATAATCTATCGTGAAATACGTAGACCTCTTCTACAACACCTGTTTCTCAATTCTTTTACCTGCGAAACTTTTTATCACTGAACATCCGTTGCCTACTCAAGGGCAAAATCCTCAATCATACCGGATTTCACTTCAGAGCTTCCTTTCTTATCGACAGAAAGGGTAAAAGTAGTCAGGTAGAAGTATTACTTAAAATAGCTAACGGCTAAAAGAGTGTGTGTCAAAACTAGGGTTGTTTTCTTAATTTTTTTAAAGAGGTACTTTTGTTGCTGTAACTGATTTCGTTGCATCTGCTTATGACATTTAAAAAAAACTATAAACTTTTTTATAACACATTTGCTCGTAAAAGGTGTCTTATTTCACCAATTTTAATATCGTTACCTATCTCATTACGCCCAAGTGCGGTAAGTGTAAAGTAAAACGCACGGTTTATCAAGATGCTCCGTCTTAAAACGAACGGTACTTTTTAAAATCTCAGCAAAGAGTATTTATGTCAAAAAAGTTCTCAACATTTTATGATTTAAATTAACTTTGGGAGATAAAATATAATAAAGAAATATTTATGTCCATAATTATTTTATTTAATTAATTTTGACAGTAAATTACAACCAATTAATCTGTAACAAAAACACAAAAATATTAATTTACTTTATTAGTAATACTGGCTGTTTTTTGTGCCTTTGCCTAAAGAAAAAGCTGATGCGCGCCGCGCGCTTTTTCTTAACGCTGTATTGTTTTTATTCGTCTACCATAGTCGGAGTTTTATTTTATTTCCTCGCAAATGTGCTATAAAACGTCGTATGACATACGTGCGCTTTGATAATTACAGCCTCTGCTTACTTGTAGCCCTCGCCTACGGCTCGGGCTAGCAATATCGCCTCGGCTGTAATTTTCAACCTACCGCACTTATATCATAATGTACTATTAGGTCATAGCTGAAAATCAATGTTACATTCTAAGCTTTGATTCTAACGGATGTAAGATTATGCTGAGCTGTGACCTTTGGACAATGTTCATTTTGAAAGAATAAAACTTTTTTTACTTGACTTTGTAGTTTTTTTTGGGCAGTGTCAAATTAATATAATATATTCGTTTTAATATAAGTAAACAGTACATTTTATATTCAATTATATTCTATTCTATGTAATCTGAAAACAAATAATTTTGATTTATTTATTTAGTCAACATTTATTAAATTAATACAAGAAAAAATTAGGTAATAAGACCAACCCTAGGTCCAAAGTATTGTAGTTTAATCTGGCTCAGGGTGGATATCTATTTTTCGGCTCGCGCTTACAAAAAGTCGGGGCCTCTATTGTAAAGGAGGCCTGTATTATTCACGTATACGAGTTTATGTGTACCAATATTGTAGGTGAGGTTGTTAAAGAAGAACTACATTTTTCATTATTATAATATCCTCGTATAGAAAACTGTGGGAGATATAATATTGACACGACAAATTTGAGATAATTCCTTTCATAGTAACTGCCAGTATCAAAATGTAAATTTCGTGCCGAAAATTTTAAAAATCTATTAAGATAAAACGTTTCTTATTTTCAAGACGAGGAAGTTTTATGGTTTGTAAAATATTGAGGACATAAATAAGGAGGCTGTCGTATATTACAGCACGTCCCCGCTGTTTCTACCTACAGCCGTATTTCATCTGGGATTCTCTTATTCGGCGAGAATAAAAAATGAATGCAAACGTGTACACTTTTGAAATAAAGAACAGATACATTAACATAGACTACGTAATTGGGTAGTCGACAGCGGTGTAAAATCGCTAATTTTTTATCATCCCAGGTACCCAGATACTTACTTATGACGTCGTTATTTTAGAACTCAATAAGTTTACCTTTGTCAAGTTTGAGTCGGACTCACCACACAGAGTATAATAAAAAAAAGACGTGTGGCACTCGGGGACTGCCGCGGTAAAGCTATTGCATAGCATTTTGTATCAACAAGACTGCCGAAAAGAAACGACGTTAGACAATGCACGGCCTTCAAGCCACACCTCCGTGCCCGTCGGAGTGGGGAGCGTGAGGTTTTTTTCGTTACGGAATTTCTGGATTCGGTCCCCGCGCTCAAGGCCCTCGATAGAAGCTTATGCAATAGCTTAAAAACAAGTTTATTTTATAGGGACGCTCTTATTTTCAACCGACTTCAAAAAGGTGGAGGTTCTCAATTCGACTGTTTTAACCGATTTTGATGATTCTTTTTTTATTTGAAATCTGGTGCTTCCCGTGGGGTCCAATTCAATTTGGTCCAGTTCTGACCATGGCATCCATGAAAACCATATTAGTTTAAGCTGGTTTTTTACTCTTTAGAGTTAGAGAGAGAGACTAAAAATTTCAAATATCTGAAAGGTTTATGAGATACAAACCCACTGACAGGCAGACAAACGAACGGACAGCAGAGACTTAGTAATAGGGTCCCGGTGGCACCCTTTATGTAAGGAACCCTAAAACAAAGATATTACAGACCCCTGTCGAAATAAATATGAGATGGGCATCAATTTACTCGGATCCATATGAGACAACTACTAAAACAGGCGGTCCTAAGAAAACACGTAAGGGTATAGGCTTGATTTAGTTTTCCCAACTGCGATTCGTTCGCGATTTCATCGTTTGGAATCTGCCATTCCGTTAGAGGTTATTTTTCACTTTGTTGATATAAAATCCATTTTAGGAGTCCGTATCTAAAAAACGAAACCCTTTTAGTAAGACTACCATCTGTCTGTCTTACCTTTAAGGAACTGTAATAGGTAGCCGATTACAATGTTCCAAGAAATAATGTTGTAATGGCGGAATTCTTAGCATATCATAACAAAAACCGGCCAAGTGCGAGTCGGACTCGCTCACGAAGGTTTCCGCACCATTATCTATAGAAACGGAAAAAAAATTACGTTTGTTGTATGGGAGTCCCCTTTAATATTTATTTTATTCTGTATTTCAGTATTTGTTGTTATAGCCGCAACGGAAATAAGTACATCTATGAAAATTTCAACTGTCTAACTATCACGGTTCATCAGATACAGCCTGGTGACAGACGGACGGACAGTGGAGTGTTAGTAATAGGGTCCCGTTTTACCCTTTGGGTACGGAACCCTAAAAAGTTAAATATATAGATAGATGGTTCCCATGCAGGAAACGTAATTTTATCACCTTTTTTGCTCTATCTTTAAAATATGCAATTGCCAATATTGTTGCATTAGTAGGGCATGTTCTAAAGCTGAGCAACAAATAATAAAAAGTATAAAAGTGTGGGTTTTGAGTGATTTTTAAGCTATTGCATAGCTTCTATCGAGGGCCTTGAGCGCGGGGACTGAATCCAGAAATTCCGTGACGAAAAAAAACCTCACGCTCCCCACTCCGACGGGCACGGAGGTGTGGCTTGAAGGCCGTGCATTGTCTAACGTCGTTTCTTTTCGGCAGTCTTGTTGATACAAAATGCTATGCAATAGCTTTACCGCGGCAGTCCCCGAGTGCCACACGTCTTTTTTTTTTAATAATACTACAACTTTTTAAATAATACTAGGTACAACACAAATATATTGTGTGCTGATAGCTAGCCCTAGTTGCTCAGCTCAAGTCCAAAAATTCATCGGACTCACACGGTTTTTGGAGAAAGCAAAACAGAGCTTCAAATAAATGTACTTGTAAAATCAATCAGAACATTTTTTCTTCCTAAAAATTTGAGTTTCAACTATAAAAAGTTATATTATAATAATAATATGTTACAAATTACTTTCTAGAGAGAAAATCTTTAGCTAAATTGTAACAAGACGGTTTCAAAGTGACAACGTTCTCACGATCAAATCGTTAATTCTTGCAATAAAAGTTGTAAATGCAACTGCGAGTTTTATTACCTTAGTAACTGCAGACGACCACAGAAATGGATTAAACTGTGTTTTTACGTAGACATTGCTTGATAATCCTACTAATATTATAAACGCGTAAGTTTGTATGTATGGATGTATGGATGTATGGATGTTTGTTCCTCTTTCATGCAAAAACTACTGAACGGATTTTGCTGAAACTTTACAGCTATATAGCTTATACATCAGAATAACACATAGGCTATATTTGATTCCTGTATTCCGATGGGAACAGGAACTACGCGGGTGAAATCGCGGGGCGCTGCTAGTGATTCATAAATAAGTCCATTTTCCAGTAAAAATCCTTGTCAATATTAAATAGCCTTTATCAACGAACATTGTACTATCATATCCCACTATTACATATTATTAACTCGATTATTATCATGATGAATTGATATTTCTTACTCTTTGACACAAGTAATATAGTTTCCTATCAGTTGCCCGCCACTCGGTCCGCGTGAACTTTTAATTATCTCGTCCCCTAGGAGTTGTGTTTTTTGGGATGAAAATATGTAAGTATGTCCTTCTCCATCACAATTCATCCAGTTCGGTTAAAAACGTAACAAACTAACCTTCGCATAATCTAGTTTAGGATACATCAGAATAACTTTTAAGAATATTGAAGTCGCTTTCGCTAGTGCGTACAAGGATAGGAGTATAATATACATACAGTAGTAAGGCTAGTATACGATTAAGATATATAAGGAGGACAAGGTAACATGATACTCAAGTTGCTAACTTCTCTAACTAAGTGAACCAGGAATGTTTCACCGCAATAGTGCAATGTTGCGATGACTCCAACCATAGTATCTCTAGTCTCTATAGTATCTTATTTGTGTTCTTAGTTCTTATAAACAGACGGATTTTGATACGATTCCAAATATCATTTAGATAATTTCTTCCGCAAAGTTTAGGTACCTATATAAGCACATACACGTCGCTAGCAAAAGCCGTACTATCTAAGACAATTCCGTAAATATCTGACATCGTCAAATACTGTTTAATTGCCACTAAAGTGTTCAATTAAAATTTTTAAGCTATTGCATAGCTTCTATCGCGGGCCTTGAGCGCGGGGACCGAATCCAGAAATTCCGTAACGAAAAAACCTCACGCTCCCCACTCCGACGGGCACGGAGGCGTGGCTTGTTTATTGGGCATAATCCAAAGCCAAGTTATGATAGTAGATGGACGGACGGACGGACGGACGGACCGACCGACCGACCGACCGACCGACCGACCGACCGACCGACCGACCGACCGACCGACGGACGGACCGACCGACCGACCGAACGACCGACCGACCGACCGACAGACCGACGGACAGACGGACGGATGGACGGACGGACCGACCGACCGACCGACCGACCGACCGACGGACGGACCGACCGACCGACCGACCGACCGACGGACGGACGGACGGTCGGTCGGTCGGTAGGTCGGTCGGTCCGTCCATCCGTCCGTCTGTCCGTCGGTCTGTCGGTCGGTCGGTCGGTCGGTCGGTCGGTCGGTCCGTCCGTCAGTCGGTCGGTCGGTCGGTCGGTTGGTCGGTCGGTCGGTCGGTCGGTCGGTCGGTCGGTCCGTCCGTCCATCCGTCCGTCTGTCCGTCGGTCTGTCGGTCGGTCGGTCGGTCGTTCGGTCGGTCGGTCGGTCCGTCCGTCGGTCTGTCGGTCGGTCGGTCGGTCGGTCGGTCGGTCGGTCCGTCCGTCCGTCCGTCCGTCCATCTACTATCATAACTTGGCTTTGGATTATGCCCAATAAACAAGCCACGCCTCCGTGCCCGTCGGAGTGGGGAGCGTGAGGTTTTTTGTTACGGAATTTCTGGATTCGGTCCCCGCGCTCAAGGCCCGCGATAGAAGCTATGCAATAGCTTAAAAATTTTAATTGAACACTTTAGTGGCAATTAAACAGTATTTGACGATGTCAGATATTTACGGAATTGTCTTAGATAGTACGGCTTTTGCTAGCGACGTGTATGTGCTTATATAGGTACCTAAACTTTGCGGAAGAAATTATCTAAATGATATTTGGTCGGTCGGTCCGTCCGTCCGTCGGTCGGTCGGTCGGTCGGTCGGTCGGTCGGTCGGTCGGTCGGTCGGTCGGTCGGACGGACGGACGGACGGACGGACGGACGGACGGACGGACGGAAGGACGGATGGATGGATGGATGGATATTGCATAGCTTCTATCGAGGGCGTGCATTGTCTAACGTCGTTTGTTTTCGGCAGTCTTGTTGATAAAAAATGATATGCAATAGCTTTACCGCGGCAGTCCCCGAGTGCCACACGTCTTTTTTGTCTTATGCAAAAAGAGATTAAAATATAATAGGGCATAGAGGGGGCATTGGGAATATTGTCATACAAAAACTTTGAAGCTCAACCGGCATGTCAGTTAGTATGAACGCGAGTTGTCATTCGGTAGAATCCCGGTAGAATCACACTAGACTTTTTCCATCTTGTGGCTTCAAATTATCCTCAATTTGTCTCCTCTATGCTCCATTATATTTTAATTTATTTGGTCTTATGCTTATATTTTATTGCTGAATTAAATATCCCGTAATTAAACTTAGCCATGAAATATGACTGCAGGTACCAAATAATACTGCATATAGAAGAGCATCTCGCATAATTCAAACCCAGCAAATATATAGACAGATCTAAATTATTATTATTTTAGCCAGGGTGCAAGAAAACATCAATTCACTTTTGTATTTTTAAGCTATTGCATAGTTTCTTCGCGGGCCTTGAGCGCAGAGACCGAATTCAGAAATTCCGTAACGAAAAAAACCTCACGCTCCCCACTCCGACGGGCACGGAGGTGTGGCTTGAAGGCCGTGCATTGTCTAACGATGGACGGACGGACGGACGGACGGATGGGGACGGACGGATGGGGACGGACGGATGGGGACGGACGGACGGACGGATGGGGACGGACGGATAGGGACGGATGGATGGGGACGGATGGGGACGGACGGACGGACGGACGGACGGATGGGGACGGACGGATAGGGACGGATGGATGGGGACGGATGGGGACGGACGGACGGACGGATGGGGACGGAAGGACGGACGGACGGATGGATGGATGGATGGATGAATGGATGGATGGATGGATGGCTATTGCATAGCTTCTATCGAGGGCCTTGAGCGCGGGGACCGAATCCAGAAATTCCGTAACGAAAAAAAACCTCACGCTCCCCACTCCGACGGGCACTTGTTGATACAAAATGCTATGCAATAGCTTTACCGCGGCAGTCCCCGAGTGCCACACGTCTTTTTTATCGATATGACAAGTGATAGCCCAGACGGGCCGGCCGAAAATCAGTGAGGCTCGGGTTCGAATCCTGGCATGTACCAATGAGTTTTTCAAAAACTTACGTACATTATTATCACTAGCTCGACGGTGAAGGAAAACATCGTGGTGTAAACAGACCCGGTCCGGCGATGGGCTCACCACCTATCACGTTTAGGGGTCCAATATTTCTCGTGAAATGTGGGTATATCCAGTAATGGAATACCTCTGCCTACCCCCTCGGGGATAAAAAAAGGCGTGAGATTATATATTATATATTATTTTTTTATCGAATTACCAAAAAAAGTACCTTTGGTAATTAAAACGTGAATATGTTAAGTATTTTTATTAAAAATAGTCATATTCCGTGAGAGCAAATACTTTGTCAGTGACAATTCCTGGCAGTTCTTAGATTTTATTGCACCAATCCACGAATACGAGCTCGTAAACTTAATTAACTGCAAACGAAACACCTCCCGAAATTGAACGGATCATATCTGTTGTTGTCGCCTCTTTATATTGCTTTTTGATAGCCTATAAAAATCTCCTGGCATCGTAAGAATACTTTAGGCTAAAGGTGAACGAAAGTAGGTACCTAATATTAGTTGGTATAATTATGTTGTAGAGAAGTCAGGAGTTATTAACTATTATTTAGTTACTATATAGGTCGTTTCATATAAAGCCTGAACCAAAAATGATAGACCAATACAACGATACAAGTAATGATTATTATAATCTGAAAGTAACTAAAATATAAGCTAAATGAACCTACTGAGAGACAACAAAAGGTAAAATAAAATATAGTAAAATAAAATAAAAGTAGATTACAGACTCTGTCCACGCTAATTTGCATATGTTTCCTCCAGCTTATCCCTGAAGAGGTTATAGACAGACAGACTAACTTTTCACATTTGCAATATTCATAGAAGAGATTATATTAAAGTATATGTCCCACGATATGTAATACAATGCATTCGAGTGAATACTTAGACTGTAAAGCCAAGAAAAACGTTTTAAAAAATAAGAAATCAAAAGAGCAAGACTAAAACATTGTGTCAAATAGTAACCAAGATAAAAACACCAGTCTCATAACAAGTTGAAGTAAATTACTTTGTCTTCCTAAAAGTATTTTAATTCGATGAAGGAAGCAAGTTAGGACTTCAGTCTGCCCGACGGCAATACGTTGTTGGCGATTTGCATTTTTATGAAAACGTTTTACGGCGCTGTGACGGCCCGAGGACTTCCTAGCGGTACTTGGAAGACCCTAGTAATATCAGATCGAGAATTTCACTTTAATTAATTTTTGAGTTAAATATTTTAGAAACCAGAGGGCCCCCACCAAGTAGCTTTGTATAACGTAAATGTTAGTCAAATGCATAGAATTGACACAAGCGTTCGACCACCTACGCACGCCCCGTTATAACGAGAAAAAGGAACGTTTACGCAATGTTCTAAAGAAATGTAGTGACTGACACGTTTTTCTTTATTGTTCTTCGTAAACAAATGAAAATTTCGTTTGTCACTAGTCTAGGGGGCAAATGCTTTCTGTGTATAGGTACTAGAGACACCCAAAGGAATATACTTTCGGCAAATTTGCGACAAATTTCGGCCCGCTCCGCTAAACAAAGTTGCCGCTTTCCGCCTCCGTCGATAAGAAAAAAAGTATACACTCCCCGGGAAGTAAATAAGAAAGCCTTAGATCACATGTTTGTAGACCTCGGCTTCGGCTCAGTCGACAATTAGTTTTGATCTGAGACATTTCTTGTTTTACTTCCCTAGGAATGTAATATACTATTCTATAGGACGAGTCGCTGTACTGCATTCTCGGACTAACCATCTATCACTATAATTATCGATGACGAACCTACCCACCAATAAGCTGCAAGTTATACCTATCTTCCAGAAAGGGAATGCAGCGATTTTTCTATGTAAAAAAATTAGTACATACCTACCCTCAGAAAAAACTATCTATAGAACCATTACCTTGACAAGAAAATATATCGCACAAAACATAGTACCGAGAAAGGACTTTGTAAGTAACCCTTACTACTTTATCGAATGTTTCCTTATTTACTGGTAAGAGATAGTAAAATACGTAATAAAAATGTTTAGTAGACGTGTGTTCGTCACCGTGTGTGTCATCCGGAGCACAGCGAAATAAGGAAGCCAGCCGGCACTCGGCATAAAATGTTAAAACATCTGGACCGTAGTGTCCATAGACTTGAAACAGCCTGTAGGAGAAAGAGGAGGTATAATCTTATTGAAATGACATAAAATACCTTATTTTTATGGGTAACTGAAGCTTTACCAATGAGTGCTCGGCTTTATTCAGATCGACCACTCTATTCTCTTTCATTCGATTGTATATCTTAGAAGACAACTATACGTAGATTTATTCAATTTCAATTTATTTATTTATTAATCACATGGTGAGTACATTCATGGTACTTAATATTATATCCAGGATATGTGATACCCCGTAGAGGCACTGCAATACAAGAAATCACTGCCTAAAGATAATATCTATGTTATGTTATTCTACTTAAACTAAAATATCGTAACATACTTTCATTGATATATTAAATGGGCCTATATTAATAAATATAATTAAAACTCCACTATATGTGTCGTAAGAAATTGTAATATCAAAAGAATGAGAATAAGGGGACTTATTTGATGGGAGACTAGAATTTAGAGTACTGATATATTTATTCCATGGAATGATAAATACGGTGGACTTAATATTGTTAATTTGTTTTTCAATTCTTATTCTTACATTTTATGCATATAAAAATTTATGTTTGTTTTTCAGTCCATGTGTTTTTACCAGTTTTTAAGCCTTATATCTGAAATTACTGACAACACTTCGGTGATTCGTTGTGTACATTCGTGGAAAAAATTTTAAATAAATATTGAAAATTGGAATCAGAAAAAATAAGCCCTAACCTTTTTTTACAGAGATCCTATGGAATGGTAGTGGCGCCAGTAGGTATTGCTTCCGCAAGCGTTTTCTCTTTTTTATATTATTACGTTGACAAAATTACAGCCATTTCTATACTCCCTCTCCGTTACAAGTGTTCCTTTCTCCTTCTCAAGTATGAGCGCTTCTAGGACACCAGTTCCATTCATTCTTGCACTCCTTTTCCCGTCGTATTTTTTCGCGTTTTACATTTTCGTAGACTGTTCCACTCTGTAGGCTTTTGTGTCAGCGAAGACTACTTTCTCTTATTTGTTTAGTGTAAGACCGGTCTTTTTGTATCACAACAACATTATTTTTCTTTCGGCTTAAGAAAAAATGCGACACTAATTTATGTTAAGCCTGCTAAATCTTATATTGCAATACTTAGTGCTGATCATTCAACTATTGATTTGTCTAACTGAACTATTACTAGTACCAACTTAATTGATTGTGGTAATATTCATCTCAGAGCACGTCCTCTACTGAACAAAGGTCTTCTGGTTTTGTGTGTGTTAAATACATTTCCAAAGCTAAAGAACAGATTCCAAGTTTTTAAAATAAAGTTTCAAGGACCGCTATCGTATTAAGATGAAAATACCAAACTTTCTCCTTCAAGAATTGATGAAGCGGGAGCTACAGTGGTATTGTTCTAATATTTTAAGATTTGATTTCGTAGGTTTGTCTCATTAAATAACTTTTTTTTGACGAATGTGGCACCTACTTATTTACCAACAAAAATCTGCATATCTGAGGTCCTCTGTATGCAAGTGAATTGCTATGTGTATTTGAGTAAAGTATATAAGTTCATGATATTCTATTTTTAAGAAGTATGATAAAAGATTGCCCTAGACATAGTCTGTAAGTTACGTTTATACATAAACAAATAAATAAAAATTAACAGCCACGCTGGAGCAACCACGTAATGTGAACTCGCTGATAAACTTCATAGTCCGCTGGAAACTTGGCCGTTCAATGTCTAAGAATTATGAACAGACGGAAGTTCAAAACAGTCTTAAGAAATTTTTACTTTAATAGTAGTCGACCACTTTACTGAAGAGCCAAGAGATCCCTGAACTTAAGCAATTAGTGAGCTCAAGTCAGACAGCAATTAAGGAGGAATGGTATTTGAAAGCAGAAAAGGTAGAAATAATTCAGCCAATAACCAGAAGCGACTGCGAACCGAGTTCAGTCGTTAACTAAATTATTCATTTACTACTAATGACCGAAATATATCGGGAACGCTTGACTAGGCTGAATTTAAAGTGACACTTTATTTCGGAGCGACGTATTCCAATCAACATGGAGTAGAACTAAATTACCGTCTGTTGTTTGTTATGTGTGTCTAATCCGAGCTTTGTCGTGACATGATAATGGTGTAGCCGTAATTTGTTGGTCAGACAAATTGAAATTTGCTTTTCATCTAAACTGATAGTACAAAACGATGTAGCTATAGTTACTCCTACGAACAAAAAGTATCGCACTACTTTGACACCTAGAACACTAGGAAGCGGTGGTGTTATGCCTCGTCCACACGCTTGTCACAAAAGTCCAAATCTTTACAACAATCGAACAAACGTCGCTATCCACACACTTGCGAGTGCGATAGTATGTTGGTATCTATATTATGTTGTTTTTGGTGTACAACAAAGAGTTATTGTATTGTATTGTATAGTTTCTCCCAGAGACAATCATGGCGGACGTCCACGTTATTGTAATCGAAAAAAGATCAAACATATCTATGATCAATATAAAAATGTTTGATATATATAAATGTTTTATTTATTAGTTACTAGGTGCACAAACTATTAAGATTATTATTTTTTTGTTTATTCACTTTTAACATACTGCTCCACATCTTCGAATGCCTTCAAAAGTGTATAAACGCAAGCGCTTGCTGAAAAAAATCCTTAGGTTTGCGACAAATAAATTAAGTAAAAAAATAATTTTTAAAACAAGCTTTTATTTTAATGCGCTAAAAAGAACAAAATAAACTTTTCCTTTAAAACTGTCTTAAAACGTCATTACACAATTTATTATGTAATAAAAGCTTGTCGCGAGATCTGAGGCCTGAAGCTGAAGAGGCCTTCTCGCGCATTCGTTCACTGGAGTTTGAACTCCGTGACGCGCACAAACAAATATCTGAGTTGGACCGCACAAGACAAGAGTTCCAGTCATCACGAACGCACTCCCTATTTGAGGAGCTGGTCGGCAGCCAACCTGGCACGCCATCAGCTGTTTCTGCTGTCTCACACTCACGAAATCCCTGTGTAACCATTGACCTCACCAGTGAAACCCCGACCACTACACCAGTGAAGTCAATGGAGCCAAGTAGTAGTACTAACAGTAATAAGAAATTAAAAAAATATGTAAACATTAAAAAGTACATTACAAGTACTCAAAAACTAATTAAAAAAAATAGTAAATTTTGCAAGAATATGGATTTAAGAAAGGAACGTCGCGAATTAATAAGCGAGTTAAACAGTTGTAATGTAACTTTAGAAACAAGTAGGACTACTTATGAATGCGACACACAAAAGCTTCAATCACAAATTAGCGGATTGAATGATTCTTTGAAATGTATAACTTCAAAATATGAGACTGCGCAAAAGGAAATACACGCGTACTCGCTGGCACTGGACGAATTGTTACAATCCACTAAAGACAACTACGATCGGTTTGAATCTCTGACTAAATATAACACTAATAGTAACTGTCATCAGAGTCCCAATTCGCCCGTGCCGTCCGCGGGTACCGCCGTCACCAACTATGAGCCGCAGGCGGCGGTGGGCCCTGCGCAGTCTCCCCTTCCCCCGTCGCCCCCTAGCGGGATAACTACTGCTATGCGCGCCTCTTTCTCACTGTCAGGTAATAATATAAGCAATAACAAGACCGAGCAAAACATTGTGATGTACAGTGATGAAATAGGTAAAAGCATGGGTTTACAGCTTAGCAGCAAGCTGGGGCATGCAATTAAAAACAATTGCATGCCAGGGGCCACTTATTTAGACATATTAAAAAATATTCTGGATGCCAAGCATAACAAAAATACATCTATTATTATATTAATTGGCAGGCGGGGAAATGCAAACAAAAAATGTCTTACAAACATTTTTGCACAATTAAATGACCTAGAAAATGTCACTAACGTAATATTGTTTGCACTCCCTTATAGTAACAGTCACACTGAGTGTGAAAATAAATATAGACATAATTTAAATATGACATTACATACTTTGACATGTCGTCATACTCATAAATTTAATTTTATTGACACTAATAATTTTATTAGTAAACATTTTTATTTGACCAAAGATAAATACTATCTTCCTAAATATTATACGCGACAGTTAGCAGATATGCTATCTTATTTTATTACTAATTCAGTCAATTCGTTGACTAACCCGACGGCTGACCCTATTGGGCAATCGATTAATTTGACATTAAATTGTAACAGCTTGGAATTTGTTCCAAATAATAATTTAAATTAGAAATAGAGACAACAGAGATTAACTCTAACGTCATGTCCTATTAATAAAAATGTTACTAGTAAAAGTAAAAAATTAAATTGCAATACCCTAAATAAAATAAACCTGGTGCATCAAAATATTCAAGGTATGTTAAGTAAAGAGCTAGAAATTGAACTATTTATGAACTGTAATAATATTGATATAATGTGCATTACAGAACACTGGCTAAAAAAACACCAGTTCATTTTTGGTTTTACCCACCACCAGGTTGGCAGCTCATTCAGCAGGGAGGCCTCGATACGCGGTGGCTCTCTAATACTTGTACGTAACGGTTTGAAGTGTAAAGAGCGCGCGGACATTGTTGGGCTCTCTGTTGAGCGATCTGTGGAGATAGCCTGCACAGAGCTCGAGCGGCTTATTGTAATGAGCGTGTACAGACCCCCTAGTTCTTGTTATGAACACTTTGAGAAAATCATGGATGAAGCCATATGTAAAATTAGCAATAAAAATAAATACATTGTTGTTTGTGGAGATTTTAACATTAACCTTTTAGATACTTCATCCAGTATTGGTAGTAGGCTTGTATCATTTTTCAAATGCCATAATCTTGTAAATCTTTTTTCAGTGCCTACCAGAATTACTGCGACCACAGCAACATGCATCGATAATGTTTTTACAAACCTCGTGCCTGATGATACAGCCGTAATTAATAAATTATCCTCAGATCATTGTGGCCTGATGGTAACTTATCAGATGTGTACTGAAAAGGCACTAAAGAAAGATATTAAATACAGACCAGTAACGTGTACTCGCCTTCAGCAATTTAGAAATAACATAGAAAATAAACTTTTAGATTTTTCATACTGTGATGACTTTAATGATTTGTACAAGTCAGTATTAACACTAGCTAAGAACGAATGTAATAATGTTTTTAAAACAAAAAGTGTAAAAATCAATAACAACCTAATGTTCAGTGATTGGGCGACGGTGGGAATTCATAAAAGCAGACAAAGATTATATGAACTATACGAGGAAAGGACGTATAACACTAGTGATGCCTTTTGCAATTATGTTCGTCAATATTCAAAAGTCTTTAAACGTATTTGTACCGCGGCTAAAGCTAACCATGTAAGTAATAAAATCAAAAATAGCACAGACATTGTAAAAACTACATGGAAAATTATAAATAGCGAGACTGGAAAATTAAAATCTCAACATTTTGACTTTCAGTTGAAAGTTAACAATAGAATTTTAAGAAATGATAAAGATATATCTGAAGTGTTTGTAAATTTTTTCTCTGATATTCCAGTCTCGACGACCAAGTCACTTAACTCGTCACCCGCACTCGCTGAATCGCTAATACAAGAACATACCGCTGCATGTAATACACGCAATTTCGTATTCGATCATGTAAATCCTTGGGACATCCTAAAAGCATTCAAATCAATACAAATGAAAAATACTGCCGATCTCGACGGCTTATCTGTAAAAATCATATCATCCATAATAGACTTAATTGCCTCACCTCTAGCTTGTTTATATAATAAATGCGTTGATGATGGCGTGTTTCCTGATCTGATGAAACATAGTAAAATTATTCCATTATTCAAAGCCGGTAGTAGATTAGACCCTTCTAACTTCAGACCAATATCAATTCTACCGACTCTTAGTAAAATTTTTGAGAAAATTATTCTATATCAGTTGAGTGCACATTTTTCTATCAACAGTATAATGTCTGTAAAGCAATTTGGATTTACTAGGGGTCGCTCGACAACCGATGCCGGTGTTGAGCTAGTAAATCATGTGTTTGATGCTTGGGAGGAGTCGCAGGATGCTGTTGGGGTTTTCTGTGATTTATCTAAGGCATTCGATTGTGTCCATCATGAAATTCTCATCAGAAAACTACGTCATTACGGAGTACAAGGCCGCGCTCTTGATTTAATAAAGTCCTACTTGAAAAGCCGGATACAGTGTGTTGATGTAAACGGTTCAAGATCGTCTGGATCGGCGGTTTGTATTGGTGTACCGCAGGGCTCCATTTTAGGCCCCTTTCTATTTCTGGTCTATATAAATGACCTACCCAACCGAGTGCAACATGATATTGTACTGTTCGCAGATGATACATCTCTACTTTTTAAAATTAAACGACCTATTAAGTCTTATGACGAAGTGAACAGTGCAATTAATGATGTTGTCAGTTGGTTTAACGTTAATAATTTACTTCTCAATGAGAAAAAAACTAAATGTGTACATTTTTCTTTATCAAATGTTAAACGAACTTTAAACTCAGTTACAGTTAAAAACGAAAAATTAGAATGTGTAAACACTACAGTATTTTTAGGAATAACTCTAGACTCTAAGTTACAGTGGGGACCGCACATTGATACGGTGGCGAAAAGGCTCAGTTCTGCTGCATATGCCGTAAAAAAAATACGTAATATGTCAAGCGTAGAAACAGCTAGACTTGTCTATTTCAGCTACTTCCACAGCTTAATGTCATATGGCATTCTACTGTGGGGGAATGCTGCTGATGTCCAGAGAATATTTATTTTGCAGAAACGAGCCATTCGTGCAATTTATAAAATGGGGTCTAGGATGTCTCTAAAGGAAAAATTCAAGGAAATTAATATACTGACACTGGCGTCACAGTATATTTACGAAAACGTATTGTATGTTAAAAAGAATATATCACTTTACAAAAAAAATTGTGACAGACATTGTATAAACACTAGAAAAAAGAATGAACTGGCTGCTTGTGTTAATCGATTATCTAAAGTTACCAAATCATATAAGGGTCAATGTATACGCTTTTACAATAAGATTCCCATTGAATTACAAAATTTGCCTCTTGACAAATTTAAAATAATAGTTAAGCAAAAATTACATAAAAAAGGCTACTATAAAATTACAGACTACTTAGTAGACCAACATGCATGGGACTAACCGACTCGACGCTATGTAAGGCTATTAATTATAATTATTATTGTAAACGATATTTATTAGTAAGACATGAGATTAAAAAGAGCTGCCCTTTGAGTTTCTTGCTGGCTCTTCTCGGGGTACTGCATTCGGAACCAGCAGCTCGTCGGTGGAGATGGGCTGCTGTTTGCATTTAGCCAATCTTCATGGACGAGTTTAGAGTGCCTTGTTATTATAAAATATTGACGTTTCTAAGTGTATATTTTAATACCAATAGAAAATAAACGATTTTTGAATTTTTTGATTTTTGAGTAGGTACTCATATTTAAGTAAATATATAAGTAACTCTAACTGATTGAATTAAATTTTTAGAATTTTCAGACTAAGTTAATATGGGTAGTTACCTAATTAATCCCGCGACAAGCTTTTATTACATAATAAATTGTGTAATGACGTTTTAAGACAGTTTTAAAGGAAAAGTTTATTTTGTTCTTTTTAGCGCATTAAAATAAAAGCTTGTTTTAAAAATTATTTTTTACTTAATTTATTTTATACTTTTTAGTTGGATTTAGAAGGGCGTCACATGGCTAACCCTGCATTGTTATCCAAACTAAACGTGTATACAAAATTTCAGCTCAATTGGTTATCTTTAAGCTCCATCATCAGACCCTGGTTACCATCTAGTACCAAAGTACTCGTCAAGACGAATCAATCGAGCCCAAACTCGATGGGGTTATCTTGTTTAATAACTGAGTTCTTATGGCCATCTTCCAGCTCCATCATCAGACCCTGGTTACCATCTACCACTAAAGTACTCGTTAAGATAAATCAAACGAGCCCAAACTCGATGGGGTTATGTCGTTTAATTACTGAGTTCCTATGGCCATCTTCCATCTCCATCATCAGACCCTGGTTACCATCTAGTACCAAAGAACTCGTCAAGACGAATCATACGAGCCCAAATTCGATGGGATTGGGTTCAATTCTACGCGTCCACTGCCTAAATAGCTTAAAACTAAATTTCTTAAATTATATTTAGTTTTACGCAGCCGCTAAGCCAAATGCAATTCTAGAACGCCATGGTTACTAAATTTAGATAGTCTATAACCACAGCGTAAAATGCCTAAGTTGAATAGTGTTGCAATTACAAATAAAAAAAGAGCTGAGTGAACGAATGAATGAAATCTAAAAAAAATACAATAATAAATGTGTATATATTTATAAATATGTAAATGAAGTTCTCAACGATTACTTTCGATGCCATTTGTATCATTTTAACATAGGTTTAATTTATATTTTCTTGTTTTACTTCAAATACTAAAGTCACTATTATTCGGGCAACACTGAAAAGGTATTATCAAATAGATTTTTTTTCTTTGGACAGGGTAGAGTCATAGACCGTACTGCCTCGTCTTCAGTTAAGTTTATCTTTAAATGGATATGTGCCTCGTCCTCAGTCTTTGTTTTCTTGTTAATTTAATAACATCTCCACCAATCTTCAAGTTTCTTAGTTAAACGGCTCTGCTTTGGAATCCATGTACAAAAATACTGAGTCATCAACACCCCTTTTTGGATCATCGACAGTAAAATTATAGTACTTTTACTGAAGACTTCATTAAATGACTTCTGCAATCTAACAACGTCGATCCCATGCATTTTATCGAACTTTCCATTCACTGCACACCTTCACAGACACCTACCACACAAAATATTATTATTCAAAACCCAAAATATACAGCAAAATATGAATTTTACAAAAAAACATGATCCCCTTTTCGTATTTCCACCAAAAACCCTCTTGACTATTTCTAAAAATATTGAAAACATATCTTGAAAAATAACACAAACACAAATATGTCGGGATTTTTCCTATATTCTAATTTAAGCGACACCATTTTAATCGCCGCTAAATTTAGGAGGTTTAGTCGTGATGACATTTCTAAAATGCTTAAAATGGCGTCCACAGAATAGCCATAAGGTGGCTAAACCTAAATTGAATTGGCCAGATAAATTAGGAACGTCAGATTCATTTTTAGTCCTGTCATTTGATTTTGACAGTACTGTCTAGAATAGCAAAATGCTTTAGCAGCTGTCAAATAAAATTAAGAGGTTTAGACGGTGTTGTAGAATTGAACCCATAGTGTCGTTTAGTTACCGAGTTCCTATGGCCATCTTCCAGCTTCATCATCAGACCCTGGTTACCATCTAGTACCAAAATACTCGTCAAGACAACTCAAACGAGCCCTAACTCGATGGGAATATGAGGTTTAATTACTGAGTTCCTCCTATGGCCATCTTCCAGCTCCATCATCAGACCCTGGTTACCATCTAGTACCAAAGTACTCGTCAAGATGAATCAAACGAGCTCAAACTAAATGGGGTTGTGTCGTTTAATTACCGAGTTCCTATGGCCATCTTCCAGCTCCATCATCAGATCAGCTCGGTGGTACCATAATATTGCATTGTCACCGCACTTACATAAGTATACCAAATTTCAGCTCAATCGGTTGAAGATATCTGCTTCAAAATTGAGTTGCAAGATTCCACCCGAACATACATAGTTACTTACATACATACTTACATACATACATTGCAAGTTAAATAAAAGCTTTTAAAAATCAAGACTAGATCGGATCGGCTACAAGCGGTTGCGAACTTACACAAACCAAGCCTAACACTATCCACACGATTATCTTATCGGATCTTGGGACCAATATCTAACTATTGGTCTCAAGGCTGTTTATATTCAAAAGCCTGAACACAAAAAATGCCTCTAGTGGGAAATTGTGCTTGAGGGAGCATTCGATTAGTCTTCATTAGCCTTGGGAATATAAAATTATATCTTCTCTGGTGATGCACAACTTACCTTTGATGTATGCCACTTGGTGCCACTGTTGTTCTTCAGTTAATATCTATACATTTGGAAAAAAAATGCGGTAGTGTAAATAGTTATCGATTTAGATACCAAAACACCAATTTTTGAAATTTTTGTCTGTCTGTACAACTAAAAGCAAGATACCATCAAAGAAAAAATTTTTGGTGGTACGGTTCCCTCAGAACGTGACTCCGTCTCAAAGTGGTTCGATATTTACTGTCTTTATAAATTATTCATCATCATCATCAATCCGTAACAGCCCACTGCTGAGCTAAGGGTCTTTCCTCACACATGAGGAAGTATGGGCTTAAGAATTATTGCAATTAAAAAAAAAACTCAACACACAAATACATTATATCGACGACGATGTTCGAATACCTCCTAACTGACACCCGGGGCCAAAATGAGTTATCTATGCCACTGTACTTAGAGTTCAATTTCGCACCTACTGGCAAAGACTCCGAAGTGATTTTGTAATAAATAACGCCACAAATTCATAATGAGAATACCTCCTAATATCACGCTTTGAGCGTGTTAGCCTGCTGCGGCTGCTAATATATTCTAACTTACCAAAACGAATATCTCCTAAGTTAACTTCCGAACTAATTTTGCTGCCAATACCTCCTATCTACCATCAAACACGTGTTTCCATGTGAGTCTACGATCCAGATGTAGCCCGAGATAACTGACATGGTCCAATTGAGGGACTTGGATATCATTAAGAGTGACAGATGGCCAAGTTTCTCGCTTATGCGTGAATGTTACATAAACAGATTTTGCTTCATTTGCCTTTATGCGCAATTTTTTTAACCATCCCGAGATTTCATTCAGGTCGCCTTGTAGCATTTGTGATGCGGTTGAAGGGTTGCTGTGACATGCTAGAATAGCAGTGTCGTCCGCGAAGGTTCCCGTTGTTGAACTTTCACCTATTGATTGATCGCATGTGTGCAGGAGGTACAGAATCGGACCTAGTACACTACCCTGTGTACAAGGTCTGATTCTGTACTCCAGCATGTATGGGTTGTAGGCTTGTTATTTTCTCACCATACTTTATCAGGAATTGTCGGTCTCGCAGATATGATCGTAGTATATAGAACAGGCTGCTCGGGAGAAGATTTTTGAGCTTATATAATAGACGTTCGTGCCAGACACGATCGAAAGCTTGGGAGATGTCGAGGAACACAGCAGAGCAGTAGCATTTATCTTCGAATGATTGATGTATTTTATTTACCAGTCTATGGACCTGTTCGATGGTACCATGTTTATGCCTCAATCCAAACTGGTGGTCAGGAATCAGTGCTTTATTTTGGATTTGTTGCATGAGCCTTTTCAAGAGTAGAGTTTCGAGAAGTTTGGAAGTTATAGGGAGGAGACTAATTGGTCTATAAGATTTTGGGTCGTAATGGTCTTTCCCGGGTTTTGGGATCATCTTAACTTGTGCCAATTTCCATTGTGCCAATTTCCATTCCAGATTACAGCATTAAACAAATATGTGAGAAATAAAAATCCTATGTTTGGTAAAAGTTAAAAGCTCGTACCCGGGGCTTTCTTATCTTTGACTTTGTAATGGCAGTCATTACTTCACCCTTTGTTATCTTTTAGCATCCTTGGTCCGGTGATAATTGGCACAGGGTGAAAAGAGTACTCCCGAATTTTTCAATGTGTGCAAGAGGTCCATCATAAGGATGTGGTGTGAATACCTTAGCCAAGTGCTCCGCAAATGTTTCTGCCTTCTCGGCGTCACTTCTGGCCCGGTCGCCATTACTTTAAGGGGAAAGATGGTACAACAGGTTTTTTCAAATAATTTGTGGCTTTCCACAGTGAGTAGTCGGTGGCTGAAGTAGGATCCAGTGTGGAAAGTAATTTTTGAATACTTGAGTTATTTTCCTTGTTCAAGAGTCGCGATAGTTTTTTCCTTAAGAAGTTTAGCTTTGTCTTCAGAGGCGGGTATTTAGTTTTGTGCCATTCTTTCCTTAGTTTGCGCTTCTGTGCAATAACTTCTTCCACTTTCTGCGAGAGATTCTTAACGCCGTGTTTGGGCTATTTGAATTCTTTACTGGTGTAGTTTCCCAAGCAGCTTTTTGGACGGTAGTGTTAAATATCTCCACTGCTTCAACCAAGTCCTCTTCGCTTTTAAGGCGTACGTTCGCGTCAAGGGATTCATTTACCAATTGTATTTAGTAGTCCCAGTTAGTTAGTTTTTTTTTTTTAGAAGAAGAATGAAGTAATTTAACGTGATTTTTGTGAGGCTTAGTAATAGAAATAAGTTTTCAATTACTAGTAGAGAGTTACCGACTTATTTTATTGGTCATCTAATAAAGATTTTCGTCATTATTTCCTAAAACTATTATTATGTAATACCTCTTAACTTCATCAAAATAAGTTGGACATGGACATTAGTGAAACTAATAACTCCTAACTAACACTAACGTGGAAACCACTTGTCTGTATGTAAAATCAATGCTAGCATCAATTTCGCAGCCCCATTTAATAAAAACTTGCTTTAGAACACATTTTCATAAAATAGGTACAAAAAGAATTAAAACGTTTTTTTCGCCTCCTGTAAAATTAGCTTTTTGTTAGTTAGGAGGTCTTCGAACATCGTCGTCGATATAATATATTAAATACATAATATTAAATACATATTTATTTGCAACTGGTAGTTTTCGAATCACCCAGTCCATCTAGTTTCATATCTGTCAAAATAACTCCAGTTCTTCACCACGTACATTTTCGTAACACAAAACCATTTCCTTTTAAACTATTTCCCGTCCGATTCTTTTCGCGTTATCTGGTTGAAGGTACAAGATACAAAGCGGAGTGGAGCTTAGCGGGTGAACTAAGCGTGATTTATTTTAGGCTCGGAGTTCCGCGGCCCGTGTCACGCCTGATTCCGAGAGTTCCCCCATTAATATTCATTACAAGCCCTAACTTGTTCGCGTTTTATTTAATTTTATCTAATACAGACACTACTTCGTGTAACCACACCTTTGTTAGCCAAATGGATGATGTATGGATTTATTTAGCGCCCGTACGTGTAAGTGTGTGATAATTCGTCCAAGGTGTGTGTAAGTCTATAAAAACTGGCACCTTATCTCGAGGGGATGGGATAGATTAGACCCCTTTAGTGATATGTTGTGCGATGTTAATAATAAGGACGTGGGTGACCCAGTTCTACTCGTGATAGTCACAAAAAAATATTTTTCCCACAATTCAAAATTTAAATTCATTTACATATTTCAGTAGGTATACAAAGAGAAAATACCCGCGTTTCGCCAGTACACATGCCTCATGCCTCTTTGATGCATGCCGCAGCAGGACTCGAATCCGAGTCTCATGTATGAGAGGCGGGCTCACTTCCAACAAAGCCATCACTTCTTTTATTTAGTGAATGATTCTGAAACCTGTTAAAATATAAACGAAGCTCCCAAAAATACTAAAAATGTCAATCGGTCAACCGAAGAGTCGCTTCGGCCCCGTTTAATTTGATCGGTATTACCCTCATGTAAACCGCAACATGCTAGCGTCTTTTATAAACTCCTTTCAATCCTTCTGCGGATTTTGTTTTGGGATAGTCACGTATGGAAACCGATTATTACACTTTTTCTTTTTTGAGGCCGTGGTATCACTCCGGTCGAGCCGGCCCAAGCGTGCCGAAGCATGGCTCTCCCAATTTTACTTATTTTAATTGTAGTCAGATAGTAGTGGCCTACAGTAAGACATTGACAATTTATCATACTATTATACCTATCACTACATAGTATAAAACAAAGTCGCTTTCTCTGTCCCTATATCCCTATGTCCCTATCTATGCATAAATCTTTAAAACTGCGCAACGGATTTTGATGCAGTTTTTTTAATAGATAGAACGATTCAAGAGGAACGTTTTAGTATTATCATTGCACCCGTGCGCAGCCGGGGCGGGTCGCTAGTTAAGAATAAAATACATTTTCATTTACCTATTGTACCTGTGCATCTTGATGCATTACTTAAATTTTGCTAAAGACGACTACGTAGACAAAACGAAATAATTAAAAATATACTCAAATAATAAACTTAACATTTAGGTAATTTTGACCATCCGAAAATGAATGCTTTCAGAAACTAGATACCTCTGCGAATCTCTTCGGGGCGAAACCATGATTATATAGTATTTATTTTGTGTCCTTTTAACCTGCCGGTACTCGCGTCTCATTTTGTGATATAAGCGGTCGCTTGAGGGTCTAAAAGACCCCAAAGATAAATGCATTTTTTTATATAAGTATAGATATTTATTAATTTTTTTATAAACTAAAAAGAAAAAGGGTGATAAAACAATAATGAAATCACAAATATTTATAATTTAGAAAACAATTTATATCTTTATCACAATAACAAAGAGTTAAATGCTATCTTAGTTTTTTATGCATATGAACCAGAATCACAGTCTAACTTTTTTTATTCTAGTACAAGTTAAAAAAAAAAACATTATTTTTACAAAAACGAATAAACTTTCTTCTAAAACAATCAATAAAATAAAACATTTAACATAACAAGTTTTTTAATAATCAGCTTTCAAACTTCTCATAAAAATCTTTCTCAAAATATTTCTTACTGGTAGCGCTCTGCGGTTTCTCCCGAGTAGTTCCCGATCTCCCATGGAATAAAATATAGCCTATGTGTTATTCTGATGTATAAGCTATATAACTGTAAAGTTTCATCAAAATCCGTTCAGTAGTTTTTGCGTGAAAGAGCAACAAACGCCCATACATCCTTACGCACAAACTTTCGCGTTTATAATATTAGTAGGATTTGTTTTCTAATTAATCTTCTTGCAGTCTTATCACTTTTGACTCATTGTCTGTTTACAATTTGTGCATAAAAATGCGGTGTGATCTCTACATATTTGACATTAAGTTTTGGATTTTTATCCTTTTTAGGGGGGTAGATGGAACACCATCTACACTTACACAAACCGTCGCGTAAGGGTCAAATTGACCTATACTCACTTTATATGTTCATACTGTCCAAACGCCGCGCGTGAACTGAGTGAGGCGGGGTGTGCGAGTAGCCTAAATTGTAGCGTGGCCTTGAATAGTAACCAACATTTAAAAAGTTATGGAACAAGAAACAAGGTACTGGGTCTTTTCGACCCATGCGCGACTACCCGCGGGTTATGTATAATTTTCAGTGATGAATTTTTATGTTTTATAATATATTTTTTGCTTATTTTTATTATGATTTTTTAAAGGTGATGGTTATCTCTGTGTAATAAGAAGATAAGTATAAGGAATATTAGTACTTGCGTGTCGCACCAGCACTAGCATGCAAAATTAAATAAAAATGAAAAATAATAATAAATAGTGGGACACAATTTACACGCGGTGATTCAGTCCCAAACAAGGCAGAGCCTGTACTATGTTTACTAAACAACTGATAGACATATTTAAATAAATATTAAACACCCAGACACGAAGCCAACAGATATGGTCAATATGCACACAAATGTTGGCCCCGAGCGGGAATCGAACCCGCGACCTCCGACTCAGAAGGCAGGGTCACTACCAACTGAGCCAACATGCCCGTCAAAAAATGTTTTAATAATATAATAATAATAAAATCTCACGCCTTTCATCCCCGAGGGGGTAGGCAGAGGTATTCAATTACTGGATATACCCACATTTCACGAGATACATTGGACCCCTAAACGTGATAGGTGGTGAGCCTATCACCGGACCGGGTCTATTTACACATGTCTCAGGATTAATTCTGAGACCTGCGGGTTTCCTCACGATGTTTTCCTTCACCGTCGAGCTAGATAAATATGTACGTAAGTTTTTTGAAAAACTCATGTTTGTTAAAAAAAATGTTTTACAAGCAAAAAAATAACATAAAGCCACCTCTACACTATTGTATCAGAAGCTGAAATGCGATTCGCTAAGCGACTCCCAACATTAAATAAGATTTCTGTTTTATGTCGAATCAGCTTATTCGCTTCGGAAAATATACGAAATTGTTTAAATACTTTCAATGGATGGGCTTACTCTAATCTTACAATGTTGTACTAACTTTTGACCGCGACTTCACTCATGTTGCGGAACTCTAAAGATTAAAAAACCAATTTCAACGAATTATACAGAAAATACAGTTGAATTGAGAACCTCTTTCTTTTTTGAAGTCGGTTAAGGAAAGACTCATCGAAATTGGTTGGCGTGATATTAAATTATTCGTCCGTTTGTCGCACACATACTTAATGCAAATTTGAGTCTATGGTTTCCTCATGACATTTCAGTATATGGGATATTATATAAAACATACATACATACAGCTCACGCCTTCTTCCCACAGGGGTAGGCAGAGACGATGGATCGCCACTTTGACCGATCTTCGCACACTTCCCTCGCTTCCTTCACATCCCTAAGCCTTTTCATGCACGCTCTTTTATTCTTCGCACTCTTGACCCCAGCTTTTTGAAGGACGTCACTAATTTAATTATATGAAACATCAAAATATTTATACGTTTTTATCCAGTTTCTATCATAATACAATGTTTCAGACGCTGCAGATTATTAAAAAATATTTCAGATTTCAAATTATAGTGAGTAATACAAAACAAGAAATAAAAGTGGTTCCGGCGAAAAGGCAGTTGACGCAAGGGAAATTACCAAAAACACTCCACTGTTCCAATCATCCAAAATTTACGAGCTGTTTTTAATACATGATGCTGCAGGCTATAATATCAAACTGTTTTTATGGAAAATAGTAAAAATATATGTATGTATACACGTTGATCCAACGAAATTATACGTTTTGTTATCGTTCCAATTTTCACGTTTACAGTAATTTACATGAAATTAGTATAGTAGGTAGGTACATAATATAGTGAATAGTGTCGTTACTATCTTAAGTTGTACGATATAAAAATAGATAGAAATATGCCTGGCAAGTTTCCTCATCATTCATCAAACCCTAAAATTTTAAAATTCATTTATAAACTTTCGTGCTTGTAAACGAATTTGAAAAATTAATTATCTAGATATCATAATGTTGATTTTTTTTGGAATTTATGCAAATATTATTTAATTTTTACTCCACTACCCTTAATACGCTCAATTTATTATACTTTTTAATTTATTATTATTATAAAATAATATAAATAAAATACATGGCTATATCTCTTGCTAAGTACAAAATTTAATGCGTGACTGTTTATTTGTGGTGTTTATAATTTTTCGGACAAGGTTTCTATGAAAGTTATTTTGTTAAATTCCCACCAGAAAGGGAAAAAACGTTTTCCTTACTAGTTAAGATTATAGTAATAGTTAAGAATGCACATTCAATTTTACTACGATTTCATTGCCATTCTTTAGAATTGTGGATGAGGCACGAGAGATCTGCCACAAATGGCAGTCTATTGTCTCTCCCTACCCCAATGCGAAAAATGAGTGTTATGTATGTTTCTTTACAAAACCTGCACGTCCCCGAATCATAGAAAAGTTCCAAAAAGCTGGCTCT
Source organism: Ethmia dodecea (assembly GCA_963855545.1). Lineage (NCBI taxonomy): Eukaryota > Metazoa > Arthropoda > Insecta > Lepidoptera > Depressariidae > Ethmia > Ethmia dodecea. Next base: position 3,164,691 of record OY979444.1, read on the forward strand.
ATAACCAAATCGTGTTTCTCGCTCCAGTGTCACTGACGGCACAAAAAACTCTACAAAACTTGGGAACAATAGAAAAGCTACACGTCGCTGTGGAGTATCATCGTCTGCCACTCTTTTTGGCTACAGTAGATCCGTCAAAGGCTCTCTCGTCTTAATATTTCTGTTTTAGTCTTATTTCATGTGACATTAGCGAATCCTCTGGGAACAAAGCTGTTGGGGTATTCTAAAAATGTAAGTAGGGTTTTTAACGAGAATATTATCCTGTTTTTACTACTAAAAATTTTGACAGTTTCGAGAATGTATTCAATATTTTTTTATGAAATGGTCCAAAATTCTATTGAAAATTAGATCATTACAATATAATTATCTGTGACAAAATAATTGGTGTGCTATTATAGAAGGTAGGTTTTTGTTAGTTTTGATATTTTTTATTAAATAGTCACGCCAAATTACATTACATTCCAAACGATTGAATTATAGAGAAAAGGCTTATCAAAATCATAATAATACGAAATTACAAAATCATATAAAATTACACTTTTCACGATTATTTTGAAAAATTCGTGGATTAAAACAATCAGAAAAAAAAAATCGTAGTATTTTAATTCAATAACTAAATAATAATTATACCAATAATATTTTACAAACAAATTGCAGAATAGCACAGGAAAGGATTTAGTATACGCGCAACCCGAACGCGAGGAGCTCTTGTAACATGATGCGATATACTTTCTTTGTCAGAATACACACGCCTTGCTCGGCTTGCAAAAACGTATGAGGCTCTACCGGTGATTAAAACGTCTGGGAGTAAAAAAACTAAATGTTGCCTCGTGTCGTGTATGTAGGCGCCTACAAAAATATTGACATCACCAGTATCATTCCATAAAAAATCTGTTTCAATCCACGTCCAGAATATGCATTGTCAGTTTTTTTACAATAATACTATCCCAATTCAAGACATGCGTGTACCAATGACGCCAATTTATGCATAGCTTGTCCGTAGACACAATACGTAAATTTTCTGGTACAGTGAAGCTTGACCCCCAAAAATGAGAAGGAGAAAATCCGGATGACTTCGTCCACATTCCCAAGTCCTCCACTTTATTATCTCGTCTACTTCCTATTTCGTTCGCTTCATATCTTGTCAACTTCCTATCTCGATCACCTCATATCTCGTCCACTTTCTATCTCGTCCGCTTCCTTTCTCGCCCCCTTTCTATCTCTGCCACTTTCCCAAGTCGTCCACTTTCCCAATTCGTCCTATTTCATATCTCGTCTATTTTTCTATTTCGTCCACTTTCCTATATCGTCCACTAGAAACTAATTAATTACTACTAGTCGCTGTCATCCGCTAAAGAAGATAGATAGATATCGAAAGAACTCTTCCTTAACGACCTTCCGCAGTGTTACTTGTACTATGGTCATCAACATGTAAAATATTGATTTTGTTTTGTTAATAGAAACTTATCAGTGGCTGCAACCGACATCTGTTTTTAAAATAAACAGATCAGAATATAATGATAAATATAGGAGGGATACGTTAAGTTATCATATAGACAGACTTTTCTTATAAGCACTGCATAGGAAGAGTAGAGTGAAATCTCTACAAAAGTTAATCGAATTTGCTAACTGTCTCTATTAAGTAACTATGTGTGATTCAAACTATTTTGTAAGTAACATTACAAAGTCCCATTTGTATTTGGCAATTAGCGGGAGACCTTCATGTTAGTTGTATCAACACAACGCTTCCAAACTAAAACTAACTGCCAATTTGGATATTTGCACAACGGTTTAGTGTAATAGATTTAGCAACAATTGAATTATTAATAAATGCAAACAATGTAATCTAGTTGAGGGAAACAGTTAATAAACAATCCGGTTATTCAAATACAAATCAAATAGTTTAGCCAATTTACCTATGTTTGTATTGTCATTGGGCGAATCGAATTGGGTATGGGTACGATATCAATGTTACGAAATATTACGATAATCAATATTTATATTCTTAGTTACTTAAAAAATTGTAAGTTGTTAAAAAAAATTTTAAAAAAAAATATATAGAAAAACCGTACGAGAAGAGAAAATGCATAAAAAAGTAATTGCGGGTTTTATCACTGTTTTCCCTCATCGACGGATTTCAATGAAAATTTTAGACTTGCAGGGTTCAGAAGATGTATTTTACTTTGTTAAAATTAAGGTTGTCTGGAAGAGATCGCTAGAAAGCGATAAGACCGCCCATTGTACTTTATTTTATGTTGGTATCCATATTGTGTTATTTTTGGTGTACTATAAAAAGTTGTTGTATTGTATTAAAATGTATAATTTTAAAGTACTTTATTTGAGTATTCGAAAACTACAAAAACTAAATCATTCGTTGATCACCCAAGAATCAACATTGAAGAGTTTTGTTGAGATTTTTGTACTTCATTCGTTAAATATTTCCTCTCGGTCAGGCGTCACCACGTATGGCACCTCAACTATTTGGATCGAGTTGCTGTAACCTGAGTTCAGATCCCAAGGCGAGAGTACCACTAATTTGGCTCCATTACCGAATAGACTTGCCTTCAGTGCGAAAGTTGTGCCAAAACGAACGCGTTCCCGACACTCTTTCTGCCAGGTCTTGGCGCTAGCTTCTGTAATTGCAACACATTATGCTAATGCGAGAGGTCTTTAGCGAGAAAGTTTTTGCTTAGAATATTGGATTTGGATGAACTTTTGAAAATGCTGCATTTTCGGCTCCTAATAATCGTACTTTCCATGTTAGCTTTCAATTTACTACCCGCAGATTAACCTTTTGGAAGTTGCTCCAATTTCGTTTTGTTTCAGTTTGGCTCGGGTTCGATTCTTAGTAATGTACCAATGAGTTTTTCGAAAGCTTATGCCCAAATAGATATCTGCTATTATTTCTACATACACACATAAGCTTGTGCCTCTTTCTCATTGGGGCAGGCAAAGAAATAGGCACTTTGCTACAAACCTCGTTCGTCATCCACATACATCAAACTACTCATGCTTGTCGTTTTCGGTTACTCTTAATCTGTTATTTCTACAATACATCGCCACCTCTGCAAATATATCTACGGAAGGGGCGGCCCGTGATCGTAATCACGTGGCAAGGATAGCCACCTGGCCAACCTACCCGTCGTAGTGATCAGGATGATCGCAATCTTTCCCCTCTTCTTCTTAATATTGTTTATTTTTAGGTATATGCAGGGACAGCATATAGGCTAAGAAAAAAAAATATACAGAATCTCACGTCTCTTTCCCGTTAAGGTTAGGGTAGGCAAAGACAATACACCACCACTAAAAACCTGGCAGATTATACTATTTTTTACCCGGATTTTTAACTGTACCTCTCAAAACTACCTTATTAAATTTACAGCTAAGATACTAACCAGTATACAACAGCGGTATGATCATCCTGTACAAGTGCATCACCCTGGCCGTGGAGGGGCGGGCCGTGATCGCGACCACGTGGCACGGGGGTCGCGCCCACGACAGCCACCTGGCCGACCTACCCGTGGCGGTGATCAGAATGATAGCGCTCGCTCCACTGTGCGCCGCGGCCGCGCATGCTGCCAGTGCTACCGATAAATGCGGTAAGGCTGGTGTTTTTGTCTGAAAAAATGGATTTTATTGACTACCGGAAAATAGTCAATGCGTTCTTGCCCTTATTCTTAACCTTTCACGCAAAAATAGAGGGCGTTACAAGGTTGTACTATATGTGTTCCTGTCAGTAGCATCGTCGCTTCCAACCGGCTGAACCGATTTCGTTATTTTTACAGAACTCTACTAATATTATAAATGGGTAAGATTTTTAGCATAATAATAAATGGACTTTGAAACTACTACACCGATTTGAAAAATTATGTCATCACTTACTTACTTTTCTGGGAGTAACATAGGATAATTTTTCCACAACGCGGACTACAACGTGAAATCGCAGAGCACAGCTGGTCTTATATGATTGAATAATATATTTCAGGGGCTTCGTACCTGTAAACTAATTTCAAGATAATCCTCGTCATCCTTAATACCAGTCTCTACGGTATGTAATGCCATAACAAGAGATCGGACAACGTCCTTCGGTGAATTGTTTATGTCGGAGTCTAGAACTACAACTCCATCCAAGCAAGATTTTACTATTTGTGAAGCTATTGGTAGTAAAGTATGCTGACTGCTATATTCTTCCAACAAATCTGATTCTAAGGAAAATACTGGCTTCTGTAGCTGAAAAGAAAATCTTAAAAATTGTACATAAATTTATGCTAACTCCCATAAATTGAAAAATAGATTCAAATTTTCGTAGAAACATTTAAACTAACCTTTTGACATAAATCTAGCATACACGGACACAATTCCTTGACAATTTTGCCTTTATGTGTATATTCAAGAAGAACACCATCTGAATACTAAAGTGAGATAATTTAATTATTCATTCTATACATATAAATAATATCTATGTATATACATATGTTATTCAACAAGGGAAATGAACCTTTCTTGCATAAAATCTGATGAGTCCATGTGATAGCATATATACTATACAAATAAGTTTCAAAAATATACATACTTATGACTCTATAAAATATATAAGTGTAAACATAGATAATGCAATGAGGAAACCCAAAGCCTTGTCCCAGAATTGGTTTTGATGCTTCAGTAACATATGTCAGAGATTTGGGCCGTATTCCTTGAATTCGTGGTTACGTATATTACATACATTACTATTTATTAACCAAATTTCATCCAAATTCGTTCAGCGGTGTGGCGTGAGTGGTAATCGAAAAATCAAACATTGGGATGAATTACAACCAACCTGAACTAATTGATGCATATTTTCCAAACAGCATTGAGTACAATGCACTAAAATCCGAATTTGTGCGAATTTTGGATTAAGTTTCTTGAATGCAATCAATGTATCTTCGTCAACAACGTCTTTTAGGATAATAAAATCGACCTGTAATGAGAAGAAAATTATTTGACTACAATGTAAGCTATAAAGTATCTTTTTGTAAGAGGTTAGAATACAATTTTATTATTGCAATATAAACTTTATCCGTTATATTCGTTTTGGACTAGCTCATAATTTCAATCTCAGAAGGGTTGATGAATTAGAATTGTGAGTACATCTCAAAGATAATTTGTCTGTCTAACACATTGGGAGTAATGGTAGGAGTTTTATTTCCTTTCCTTCACACCAAAGAGATATAATATACAAAGAGATATAATATAATAGGGCATAGAGGGGGCATTGGGAATATTTTCATACAAAACTTTGAACCCTAAGCGTCATGTCCTTGTCATGTCAGTTAGTGTGAACGCGAGCTGTCATTCGGTCGAAATTGTACTAGACTTATTCCACTTGGAATAACTTTTGACTTCAAATTTTCCTGGCTTTGTCCCCTCTATGCCTTATTATATTTTAATCTCTTTGCTTCACACTGATGTGACAGAATCACAGAACACTTTTAGACAGAATAATGATAAGGTAAGTCTGGCGCAGTAAGTAAGGCAATTCAACAATAAAAAATATTTTCATTGTAGATAAATACTCAGTAAATTACCCATTCTTTTGTAATAAAAATAAAATTCATACAGAAGTAAAAGTATAACTACCCAATTGTTGTAGCACATAGGGCATGCAAAACTCGCTCGATTTTAGTATTCGAGTTATTCGGGTACCTACGAAACAGTATTCGAGTTTATTCGAGTTAAACGAGTTTTTCGAATACTTCTTTAAAAAATTGGGAAACGTACCTATTTTGGGTCGAAATGGCTAATCCAACAATCATGCAGCTACGAGCAAGTACTTGTGCTGCACAAGTTCATAGCTGAGATACAAGCTACAAATAGGTGTGCAGTCTGTCTGCATCGAACTGAAATGCACATACAATGCGGCCAAACCCTTACACTTAGAAAGATTACCAGTTCTTTTCAATAATATAGGTTACCTGAAAACTTACTCTATCGTCAATATCTATTGGTGCATGTACCGACATCGTGACAGACAACGCTACAGGTCTGTAATAAGGCGGTTGGTAATATGTCTCCGCTTCAGAGATTTTCTTTTCAATATCTTTTAGAAACTGATTACTGTGGACTGTCCTGTCGACATTGAAAATGTTTACGCCGGAACACCATAGCGCGTAGATATCATGTTCATCGTAATTTTTTTGGCCTGTAAATTGAATAATTTAAAGAATAATGTAATAAGCGAGTTGTTGAAGAGCCCGCTTCTCATTCCTCAGGCTCGGGTTCGAATCCTTGCATGTACCAATGAGCTTTACAAAAATATTACGCTCCTACATATCTTACTTATCACTAGCTCGACGGTGTTGAAAACATTGTGAGAAACCCTCAGGTCCTAGAGTTAATTCTGAGGCATCTGTAACACACCCGGTCCGTCTGTCTGTTTACCGAGTGTGTTTTTTTAAGTTTCCTTTTAAATTCATTCATTAGTTTTTTCATAAAAAGGAACAAATATCAAGTCATCCTCACAAACTATCGCGTTAATAATCTTATTTCGAAGGACATTTATATTCCAAAAATAACAATATTGATGATAATTGATACTCACTGAGACTAAACATGACACTAGTTCGTTGAAATATCACATCACAATCAAGCTGAAATAGAAATAAAAAACATCAAATCCAAGGAAAATCAAAAAATCCGATTTAAGGTCATGGTCACTCGCATCACATTATAAATCCATTACCAAACGCCCACCACTTAGCTTTATGGAACTTTCCTTAAACTTGAGGATCATTTCACTCTCACGAGGCCACTCCGAAGATTTTAGGCTACAGAGCACCCTACTTATAAAATACATCAAGCCACCTGATATCTGAGATGGCAACTTTCGGTGTACAACGGAAAGAGAAACCAAAGGCGTAAAGGTCCCTTCTTATTCACCGAGGAGTACCTGATGCAATCCCACTAGGCTAGGAATGATCCCATGAACTAATGTACTAGTTTATCCTAAATTAGTATGGTCTTACGTCATTATTCCTCTGGAATTGACCTGCTACATTAATAAACCAAACCATTGCTTATGACTTCAAATAAGGCGTTGCCATCTCGATTTTCATAATTTTTGCACTTGTAAGACACTATCTACGATATATGTATTATAAAATATTGATACGTTAAACTCCTAATGTATCATCAAAACTCATACCAATTCTCTAAACATAGTAATAATATATCCGCGAAAGTTTTTATGTATGGATTATTATGTATTATACATATTGATAGATGTTTGTTCCTCTTTCACGCAAAACATCAGAATATCACAGGAGCTATATTTTATCCCTGTATTCCTAAGGGAACGGGAACTACGCGGATGAAACCGCAGGGTGCTGCTAGTACAATCTACCTCTTGTAACATCATTGGAACAAACAGAAAAAAGATGCATGACCATTTGGCATTTAGATTATAATTAAAATATTTGGATCGGTTCTATGATAATAATATGTATGAACACTTATAAGCCATTATCTCCACATAACACTAAAATTACTATAAATCCCTATAAATCCATGCTAAAATCACTATAAATCCATGCACACAGTCACTTTTTAACTTTGTCCTTAACGCAAATACATAATTCTATAAAATAAAATAAATAAATAATCTCACGCCTTTCATCCCCGAGGGGGTAGGCAGAGGTATTCCATTACTGGATATACCCACATTTCACGAGATACATTGGACCCCTAAACGTGATAGGTGGTGAGCCCATCGCCGGACCGGGTCTATTTACACATGTCTCAGAATTAATTCTGAGACCTGCGGGTTTCCTCACGATGTTTTCCTTCACCGTCGAGCTAGTAATAAATATGTACGTAAGTTTTTGAAAAACTCATTGGTATATGCCAGGATTCGAACCCGAGCCTCACTGATTTTCAGCCGGCTATCACTGCTCATGATACAAGATTCTACTCACTTTATTTCTAGTCCCAGTAAAAATCTGTGCTTTGCTCTCTGAGAAACGCTACACACTGTATTTCTTTGCACTGAAATGCACTGAAATGCATTGCCTGTAAATTAGGTATATTATTCTTATATGTACTTTTCATTAAATGTTATAATTTAATGCTTCTTATTGGATGTGTCATATTGCAAATAAAATTATTATCTTTCTTCCTATGTTGAGGGGGAAAAATGTTTTGCTTCAAACACAAAGTCGAGGCCGCCTCATTAATAAGATTAAAACATTTGCGGTCTTCCGATACTATAATGTCTAAGAAATGATGTTTTATGAGACGAGATGCGGCTACATCCATCGTGTAGGGAGAGCACTTCAATTTATGTGCGTAATTAAGTGGAGTTTGCGTTGGAGCCCGCCGCTCGGCACTTTCCAGCGGTAAATGAAATTTACGTACGCCTCCATCTTTCGAACGGCGAGCGTGGCGCAAGTTCATAAGCGACGCGGGCGGAGAATACGTTTAGAGTAGCACTCCGCACGCTGCGGTCATGCCATAAGCTGGAGCGGGCAGCTCAAGATCTTTGATTTAAAAATATATAAAAGACCCTTAGCTCAGCAGTGGGCTGTTACGAATTGATGATGATGGAGACTAGCTTTTGCTTGGAACTTTGAAAAAATAAATAATAAATATACTCATCATCATCATCGTCAACACGTAACAGCCCAGCAGTGGGTTAAGGGTCTTTCCTCACACATGAGGAAGTATGGGCTATAATCGCCCAACGCGGATTCGGAATAAATATATTATGGGACACAATCCATATATGGTTATTTAATCTGAAACTAGTAGAGCCTGTACTAAGGGTACTAAGTAACTGACAAACATGCTCAAATAAAGAGTAAACACACAGACACGAAGCCAACATACATGTTCATGCAAACAGAGAAAAAAAAACAGGCCCGTCCTAGCATCAAAACCCGTTTTGTAGTTTATTACGTAAAAAAAATAACATACCTCCATTCATCACAAACTTTCGCGTCTGTAATATTAAAACAAGTTATATAAGATACATCCACTACAAATGTACTTCCACTATTTAAATTAAGTCGGTTGCTTGTATTTACCTTATGCATTTGTGAACTAATTTGACGCAACTTCCCCAATTAATTAGTATTAAAAATAACATAATTATAAACTTCTTAACCTAGAAATACTAATTTATGATACATTATCGCTGTTCACTTGCTTCTTGAAGACGCTACAAGGCTTTTAGTCTCGAAGCATAGAGGAAAGGGTGCCCAAGATGCTGACTTCGCTCAATCACATTAATAATCTTTAGGTCCACAAAAAAGGTTCCAACAATAATTTTGTAAAAAAAACTGACCTGATGATAACGTCTATATATATCGTCTGTCGATGTCGAAATTCGGTGGCGTTTTTGCAAAAATCTATTCTATTCTTAAATTATTTCCTTCTATCTTCCGAAAAAGATGCACGACTACTCTCTCTCCCTATCACGCTATGTACTATCAACCACGTTGTTTATGTACCACAGTCACATTGTGGGCAATCTACCAGGCCTCTCGTACCAGATGGTAGATACCACATTGCGTACCATCTATCACTTTGTGTACCACCTAATATGTTGTGTACCATCGACTGTATTGTGTTTGTATACCATATACCATTTTTTACTACCTCATATGTTGCGTACTATCTAATACTTTGTGTACCATCTACCATTTTTTGTACTACCTAATACGTTGTGTACCATCTACCAAGCTGATACACTAGTAGGGATCTATCAAACTTACACATTATTCAGCAATTCTGGAATTATAATAAAAAAATTAAGTAAGCCATAATAATATACCAGGATTAGGCTACTGTGACTCGAATTAAAAGTAATGAAACCAAGGGACCATAGACTTACATAAAAAGCAAAGCATGTAGGATGAAAGAGATCCCTTAGAGGGCACTACGTCATCACTTTAATATGGCATAAGAAACGTAGCAGCAGACTGTTATAATGAAGTAAAATATTCATCAGATCCTGTCTGGAGATCTACCTCATTCTCACGAAAACGTGCCTGTAGCATATTTATTCTGATCATTAAGATTTTAATTTAAGCCAACATCGAGAAAAGGTGGGCTTTCAGACTGGTTTCCTATAATACAACTCTTAACAGAATAAGCGCAATTCCTTAAATACCCCAATTACGAGTAGTATAATAATATTTAAAAAATACGATGCCTTCGTACTTTAGTTGTGTCTAACCAATTTTCTTAAATAAACAGCAATAATAGTACGATTTCCATAGGTAGCACTAAATTCAGCTATGCTAGGTAATTCATTTTTTCGGAAAAATTTACCACATTAAAAATTGCTGAAATCAATTAAGTAGTCGATACTAAACAAACTAATTTCAGGAATTGCGCTAATTCTGTTACGGAACCATACCGATTATTAATGCCTTTAAATTTCGAGAACTAATAGGATAATTAATTTTTTTCAAGAGACCATACACCATGATTACCTAATGTACCAAAGTGACGTGACATTCAATGAAACTTACACAGACTTATACATATTTTACAATTCAAGTTGTTCGCGTCAGTGTTGATGTCGATTTTCTATTTTTTCGAAACATAAAAACATGAATATAAGAGCAGTGATAGCCTTACGATTAAAGAGCCTGCGTCACATGATGATAATCAGTGAGGCTCAAATCCTGGCATGTACCAATGAGTTTATCAAAAACTTACGTACATATTTATGGGTGCTCAACGGTGAAGGAAAACATTGTGAGGAAACCCGCACGTCCCAGAATTAATTCTGAGACATTTGTAAAAGACCCGGTACGGCGATGGGCTCACCACCTATCACGTTTAGGGGTCCAAAGAATGTCTCATGAAAAGTTGGTATATCCAGAAATGGTATATCTACCTCTGCCTACCCCATCGGGGATAAAAAGCGTAAGATTATTATTATTCATTTTATTAAGATAAAAATGTCAATTTAACTGGACACCGACACACAAATGTTATTTTAATATTAAAAAGTAACCGTTCCAAGTTTTTTCCAGAATAGGCCGTCAGCACTTTTCTCGTAGAATTTTTGAGGGCCCCATGTGAGTCGGAGCGCATATTTCGGATGAAAATCTGCGGCGAGGAAAACAAAAAAATTCTCATTTGCCTAGCATTAATCTCATCACGCTTTCGTATCACCGCCTTGCTTGTTTTCATAGACGAGAACAGAAGTACAGAGATTCACCTTTGGGTTTTACTATAAAACATAACTTAAACATTAGAAGACAATTGAAAACTCAATGTTATGAAAACAAGAACACATCCCGACAAGTACAAGATTGCTCGTACCTAATAGGATTCCAACGCGTCACAGAATGAGCGCAAATTAGTATATTAATATAAAAAAATATGATGCATTCGTACTTTAGTTTAGTCTAACCAAATTTCTTAAATAAAGAGCAACAATAGTATGGTTTCCATAGGTATCCCTAAATCAGTTATGCTAATTCATTTTTCGGAAAAATTTAACACATTTTGAAAATAGCTGAAATCGATTAATAGTAGTCGTTATAAGTAGTCGATACCGAACCAAATAATTTCAGGAATTGTGCTTATTCTGTTACGTATTATATCGTCTTTGATCACCCGTGTAATGCTGATGCTTCACTGTCAAAGATATTAAAGTAAGGATGAGTTATATTCATACTGCTTGCGTTTGAAAATTGATCCCCTACGAGTGTGCTACAACATGTACATACTTACTTCTTAACGCATTTATAGGGTACAACAATGACGGGGAAAGATGATACGGAACGAATAATAAAGAAAAAGAAAGCTACTCGTATCTGTTAAGAGTTGCGCTTAAAATACGACTTGATAAATTGTGGTTAATTAACTACATTTATCGGCCTCATTTTCCGTGCTCTAGTAACATATCTACGCCTTTCATATATAATATCTTTGTTCACTGTATATTTTGCTTGCGAGCTCAATTGAACTTTTTGTATTAATATGTCTATTCTATAACTTATACATGCTTTTACTTTTATTAATTATACGAGTATGTTTATCAATCTGTTGCTTACAACTGCTCTTATCAATTTTCATCTACAACATACTCTACTACATCTGCAACACACTTTACTACATTTGTCACATACTGTACACTCCGTCGCTATTTTCATTTGTACAAACCAACAACCGCAACATTCAGCAAACATCGTCTGCTATTCAGCCAAACAGCATAACAATCCAAGACATCTACGTTTACTTATTAAGCAGATTACTAGTGCTGTAGTCGAAACCCCATCCGCCGAAACCCATTCAGGCTCCAGACGGGCGATGAATTTTTGAGAGGCCTTCACGACGTGTGGAGCCGACTGAAAAAGCTCTTAGGGTTCCGTCAAAGAAGCGCACTTGGGAAAAAAAAGAAAAACCACTGACGATTTTTTGTGTCGTGATCCTTGGTATGGACCAGGGGCCTTTTTGTCTATTTATAATTGTAATCGCAATCGTCTTTTTGACATACGTTGCTTCTTCCGTACGCCTGTCAATACAGTCAGTGAAAGAATAGCAAGCACTGATCGCGTAACGAATGTCAAATAAAAACGATTACGATTACAATTATGAATAGACAATGGCCCTAGGTATTTTGTGGATGTTCTATTTTTTGTTTTGTTCCGCGACTCCAAAAATCATATCTTTGTTCTTTGTATTAGTAAAATAATATAAATACTTGAGCAGTGATAGCCCGGACGGTTAAAGAGCCGGCCGAAAATCAGTGAGGCTCGGGTTCGAATCGTGGCATGTACCAATGAGTTTTTCAAAAAACTTACGTACATATTTATCACTAGCTCGACGGTGAAGGAAAACATCGTGAGGAAACCCGCAGGTCTCAGAATTAATTCTGAGACATGTGTAAACAGACCCGGTCCGGCGATGGGCTCACCACCTATCACGTTTAGGAGTCCAATATATCTCGTGAAGTGTGGGTATATACAGTAATGGAATACCTCTGCCTACCCCCTCGGGGATAAAAGGCGTGAGATTATATTATTATTATTATAAATACTTATAAGTATTTAAACTAATACTTATAAAGTACAAAGATATAATTTTTGTTTGTTTGTATCAGATTGGCTTCGAAACTACTGGTGCGATTTCAAAAATTCTTTCACCAATAGAAAACTTACTTTTGTGGTATTTAAGATTGGCTATAATTTTCCGACGTCAATGGTACTTATACGTGAAATTGCGCAGTATAAATATGTATTTTGTTAAGTTTTTTTTCTAATTTTGCTACTACTTCTGCAATATTCATAGACTTTTGTAATTGTCAGTAATTCAAAGTTCCTGTTTTCATTGCAATTATTACATACATAATGTAACGCTATTCCTGAAATTGGAAAATTATCAGCTTGTAAGTTAAACTTTTAAAACTTAAAATGTATATTTGAAATGAAAGTGGATGAGGTCAAGAAGCTGTTAGATGCAGACCTCCTTAAACTGGTCATAGTGCAAAATTATAGCGTATGGTGACCTATTTTCAGTTGTGATTATAATAAGAATAATTAATAATTCCGTCATCAACCCATAACAACCCACTGCTGAGCTGAGAGTCTTTCCTCACACACGAGGAAGTGTGGACTATATTATCCCACGCGAGCCCACCTCGGATTGGGAGAGTCGGAATTTTTCAAACCCCCGAATGGGGTCTGAAATGGCTTACTTCCATTGTGCGTAAACACAAAGATATTATATATAGAAAGACGCGTAAACATAACAAAACCGGGACCAGAAATTTAACGTACCTTCCAAAACACGGAATTATTAATTAGAAACTTTGCAACTTTTGAAACTTTTGCAGTGATAGCCTTACGGTTAAAGAACCTGCTGCACATGATGAAAATCAGTGAGGCTCGGGATCGAATCCTGGCATATACCAATGAGTTTTTCAAAAACTTACGTAGATATTTATCACTAGCTCGACGATGAAGGAAAACATCGTGAGGAAACCCGCAGGTCCCAGAATTAATTCTGAGACATGTGTAAATAGACCCGGTCCGGCGATGGGTTCACCACCTATCACGTTTAGGGGTACAATATATCTCGTGAAAAGTGGATATATTCAGCAATGGAATACCTCTGCCTACCCCCTCGGGGATAAAAGGCGTGATTTTTTTTTAAACTTTAAAAATACAATATTTTTATGTCGGAACCCAGTATTTAAATTGGACTGACGCTTGGCAAACTCCTTTCAAAAAAAGAATCGGTGGCACACGGGATAATGAACTAGTGAGACAGACGTGCTTTGCGTTTTAATACGACGAGACACCACTGGATTATGACGAGGACGCTTTTGTCTTTATTTTGTGCTTTACTATTATTGTCTGTATATACCTTTCTTCCCCAACTTCTTTGTCTGCGTGGTACCGATTGTGTAGATGATAGATAAAATGTGTGTTTTTCTATGTTTAATAGGCGTTCGAATAATCCAAAAGGACATTGTTTGAGTTCGGAATATCTATCGAGCATATGGACAGCTTTTTAAAGTTAAGTTTTAAATCCTTGTAACTATTATGGTACCCGGAATATTTTAATCGGAATATTTTAGATTTTTTTCTAGTAAGATAGTCTAAATCTAAAAGTTACCTACTAGCGGAAGTGGAATGCATCTCCATCGTGAGGTAATTGTGCTTGAGATTTTGATATTTGAACGAAAAGACCGAAGAAATAACCTACCAATTTCAAAGCTAAATTTAAATCTGTAAAATTTTATATCATTAGCTCGAAACAGTTCTTATATTTTTCTGTGAACTTGACACATTTTCCCCCTACAAAAAGTATCCTAGTTGATCCACGAACTCAGTTCTTATATATAACCACACGAAATTTCTGTCAAATCCGTCAATTAAATTTTGCGTGCTGCACATACAGACTTTTTTTAATTAAAAAGTGTTTTGATATACTTATAATAATAGATATTGCAAATTACAAAACAAATGTCTATATACAGACTAGGTATTGTTACTTTTATAATAAGTTTAGAAATAATTATCTCATTTAGAAATGCTTGAGGTAGAGGCAAGCGCCTGCATCGACGTAGAAAGACAAACATAAATTATATTAATCAAAGATTTATAATCAAGCTATCATGTTTATGTATGGAAGACAAACAAACTCGTCTCATTATAATCCCAGCTTGTGTTTATCCGTAAAGCTACGTGAAATTAATTAAACGGGCTAGGCGAAATTAACCGGGACATGAATAATAATTAAAGGGACCCTTGCAGTCCTTACCTCTGTGTCCCAAACCCTGTTGTTTATTCAGTAAATAATTTCCAAGCTAAATGTTTAACAAACATAATGTTTATGGCTGAAGTACGCTGCCCAAAATCTTTTATATTCACATTAATGTGTGTAATGCAATTTTATCTGTTGTTTTATCTTTTGTGTTTCACTTTTTTTTTTTTCCAACTTTTCCAACTCTCTGAATCATATCAACTTAATTTTTAATCGCCTGGTAATTCAATGTAAATTAAATCATCGCATAGTGCCTTTTATTTATACAATATGTAACAGAATAAGCGCAATTCCTGAAATTAGATTGTTCGTTTCAGCAATTTTTAATGGGTTATTTTTTTACGGAAAATGAATTAGTACGAGTATAACTGAATTTAGGGCTACCTAAGAAAACCGTAATGTTATTGCTGTTTATTTAAGAAATTCGGTTAGACAAAACTCAAGTACCTACGAATGCGACATATTTTTTATAGTAATATACTAATTGGGTTGTATGAGGAATTGCGCTTATTCTGTGACGCGTATATAAGTTTCGTTAGGAACATATAAAAATTAAATAAGCTTAGGTATATGGTAACTTGGAGCCCAGAGGCTCGGCAGGTTATCAAAGAGCTGTCGTTGCGTTTGAATCAGGCTTCAGGTGACCAGAGGGCTGCATTTGACTCTGTCAGAAGATTGGCTATACAGAGAGGAAATTGGAGCTGACACATTTCTCTCTTGGCTCCTCGAAGAAGTTAGAAATTGTAGATACATTCCTTGCTAGGTGCTTTCGATAAGGTTTATTATAAAATATACTTTCTTTAATAATCTTGAAACTTACAATATTATATATTACTTACAAACACCACTTTGAAACAACGGAATCCATAATTTAATACAACTAAGAAATATTAGACTTGAGTTAGGTTTTTCTTAAAAATATGGTTTAGGTATGTCTTCTCAGTTGTAGATCTGAAAAGTGTACATTGACATTACGTGTTGATGAGGGTTGCTTATTGTATTTTAAATAATTTTCATAAAAGTTAACACCAAATTGAAAAACTTTAAGATAGATAGATAGATATATAGATAAAAGATTTATTTACTTTTACAGCACATATAAACAGGTTCATAATACAATCATTAGGTACCTACTTTTTTCAAATTTCGTCTGTACATGTGCTGCTGAAGCAAAAGGGTCCCAACTCAGCATGATGCCGTGCCGCAAGCAGGGCGCTGGTTTTCAGGTGGGACCTGGTCAGGTGCCACTAAATAAATATTTGTAAGTTCCGCGCTCTTTTACTCAAAATTTAAAACTTTAAATAAATAAAACAATCCATCGGAATATATAATAGTATTAAATACATAACCATGAAAATAGAGTACAATACCATATAATAATACATATAAATAAATGAATAAAGATTTTAAAAGAATACTTAAATTTATGATGTAAAAGGAATCGACATGAAAGTACCAGGCAAACCCGTCTTCTGTTTTTCCAGAAAGAAAGACTTTAAGTGTTTTTTAAAGGTATGCACAGAATTATATTGTTTAAGGGGGGGAGGAATATTATTCCAGCATTTGGTTGCCTGGTATCGAAAACTGCCGGTAAATGCGACCGTTTTATGTTTCTGGCACACAAGTAGAAATCTGGTCGGTCTAGTGCTATATTTACTATGGAATGGCGATCTCTTTAATTTACTAAATAAGTATTCGGGCTTGTGGTATTTTAAAACATTAAAGACCAAACCTCCCAGATGCAAGTATCTCCGCGAAGCCATATTTAGATGGGAAGCTTTATTTAGATAGTATCTTCCATACTTTGTTGTAACTTTAAAAGACACTCAATGTATTGTATATGTAACAACAAATTTTGTCTCATCTAAATAAAGAGCTGTAACGTTAACGCATACTCCATCTTTCTAAACATATATTTATTTTTCCGTGTCATAATGAATGTAATGAGGGTTCCGTATCACGAATTAACCTGACATTAAGCTTTACATCACCATCAGACCCTCTGAGGTCGACGTCGATTGACCCTCCATCGATATATCACGGCGGGCCTCAAAGGCTGCGGAACACAAAAACTTATTTGTAATTTGTAAGTTCCGCGCTCTTTTACTCAAAATTTAAAACTTTAAATAAATAAAACAATCCATCGGAATATATAATAGTATTAAATACATAACCATGAAAATAGAGTACAATACCATATAATAATACATATAAATAAATGAATAAAGATTTTAAAAGAATACTTAAATTTATGATGTAAAAGGAATCGACATGAAAGTACCAGGCAAACCCGTCTTCTGTTTTTCCAGAAAGAAAGACTTTAAGTGTTTTTTAAAGGTATGCACAGAATTATATTGTTTAAGGGGGGGAGGAATATTATTCCAGCATTTGGTTGCCTGGTATCGAAAACTGCCGGTAAATGCGACCGTTTTATGTTTCTGGCACACAAGTAGAAATATGGTCGGTCTAGTGCTATATTTACTATGGAATGGCGATCTCTTTAATTTACTAAATAAGTATTCGGGCTTGTGGTATTTTAAAACATTAAAGACCAAACCTCCCAGATGCAAGTATCTCCGCGAAGCCATATTTAGATGGGAAGCTTTATTTAGATAGTATCTTCCATACTTTGTTGTAACTTTAAAAGACACTCAATGTATTGTATATGTAACAACAAATTTTGTCTCATCTAAATAAAGAGCTGTAACGTTAACGCATACTCCATCTTTCTAAACATATATTTATTTTTCCGTGTCATAATGAATGTAATGAGGGTTCCGTATCACGAATTAACCTGACATTAAGCTTTACATCACCATCAGACCCTCTGAGGTCGACGTCGATTGACCCTCCATCGATATATCACGGCGGGCCTCAAAGGCTGCGGAACACAAAAACTGCGGAGTATACTTCATGCCAATCATAATTTATGCTTTAATAAAACAAGAAAAGTAAAAACAAAACGGTCGGAAACAAACATCTGAATTTGAAATGAAAATAAAATAGGGTAGGATTTTTTTTTAATTTTTAGTATTAGTACAAAATGTTTACGTCTTTTATCCGAGATATATAAAAGGGGGTAGCTAGAAGTTTTTCATTTCTGGAAATACCCACGTTTCATCAGTATATTCTTTGGACCACTAAACATGATAGGCGGTGAGCCCATCTCCGGACCGGGGTGTTGTTTACACATACCTCAGTAATCATTCTGGAGGAATTTCTAGGTCATAATAAATATCCACGAAAGTTTAAGAAAAAATCATTACCCTTAGTAGGATTCGAACCCGACTGTCACGTATGAAAGGGCTCACAAGGTGCAACTGCTGCATTCAATAAATGAAATCACCATTGTAAAAATCCCAGACGGTATCTTGTTAAGGACATTCAACAAAATATGCAAACAATTTGTTAGGACCTTAATAAAGTTCTAGTACTAACATGTACATTGTTCAGCTTTCGCACACATCCTACACCAGTTCAAGAATGCTTAGAAACATTCACTCTCCTCCAGCTTTGAGGTCTCGCATGCTCTCTTAGCCCCAAAGATGTCTCAAGAAAATTATCTTTTTACTTAAAACGTACATGAAAAGGTGCTAAAAGTCTATAGCCGTAGAGTTTGTTTACTAAAATAAACAAGTACATTAATTAGAAAGATACGCTACAATGATTAAAAAAACACTCTCTTTATAGGTTCAGTCAGGTACAAAATTGTGTCTATGATACTTATGAGATACAGACGAATCTTACAAGTTTAAAATTCGTCGAACCGTTGAAAGTATAGGTACTGCATCAAATAAGTAGACTATACTCAGATACTTACATCCATAAATTCCCTTCTATTGCCCTCGTGTCAGGGGTATATTTAATAGGAAACAAAATGAACCAAAAAATCGCCGACCTGCCCATTGTGCATTGTGGTTATAACAATTTTCTCAAATGTTAAACTCTGTATAGTAAGGGAATCGATTAATTAATTCTGATAAACAAAAACATTTACTTTTTTTTTTATAATTCGCGTCACAAAACTCGCAAAACCCCAGTTAAATATCTTTTACAGTATTATTACTAAAATAATCCTACATGCCTGTAAATCCACTGTACAGATTACAAAGTAATTTGTCTACCTTTTATCTCTTGTTAAAACTTGGAGAAAGGTAAACTTATCACAAAGAAGTTTAATTAAATTAATTATTTCATAATTAATGTCTTTGGAAGTGAAAATTTAACGATAGCAGACATTTTTTATTAAAACTGTTGAATTTCTTTGTTTCAATTGAGGTGTTGTTCAAGTTTCACCTAGCTAAGACGATTAAAATCCCAAAATTAATATTTTCACTAGGTATAGTAAAATTTACTTGAGGTGCGTCAATATTTACTCGTAAAACTTTAAACTAGTATCTATAGTATAAACACAAGACTATATCTTGTAGTTATACCACTCCCTCGACACTTTATTAAGTGAAGCGTATAAAAGGAATCCCAATACAATAGTAAGTATATTTTAAATCGAGTGACTAAACGAAGCAGAGGTGGTTTGAGCCATAATAAACCAAGGGTATATTAAGTTGGCGTTTAGTCTTGAGGTGCAAAACTGTACTTTTCACTTTGAGCGCGAGAAAAATAGTCAATTTAGTACACAATTATTTAAAACCGAACACATTTACACCCGACTAAATTCTGAAATTTTCAAGGTCAGTTTTTTCTTCTGAACCTGTTACAGATTAACAATAGTATATTTTATATCGAGGGACTAAACGAAGCCATTATATACCAGAGGTGGTTTGACTCCCGAGTAAGTTGGCGTTTAGTCTCGAGGTGCAAACTGTACTTTTCACTTTGAGTGCGAGAAAAATTGTCAATTTAGTACAAATTTATTTAAAACCCAACAAATTTACACTCGACAAAAATTCAGAAATTTTCGCGGTCAGTTTTTTCTTCTAAACCTGTCAGGTTGTCACAGAATAACAAAGAGATTTAAATTTCTTTGCAGGTAAACAATTTAAAACACATGGCGCCACCTTCTTCGCGAAAAAACCATGGAACTAAAACTCTTTACATTTTCGCAATGAAGATGGTCCACACTCTACAGATATTTACTGGCTGTTTGAGGTTGTCTTTTTCTAATTAAGGAAATTAAAAAAAAATTACTTTATACTCCCTAGGGACTAAAGTGGTCACTTTAGTCCCGCTTCGTAGGGCTATATTGGCGTACTTTTAGAGCATGAGAAGTGAAAAATATGTTTCATAATATAAACCTTTAAACGGATACCAGCTAAGTACCTATTGTTTTGTTTGTTTATGTTATATTTTATAAAACCGACTTTAAAAAAACCGGCCAAGTGCGAGTCGGACTCGCGCACCGAGGGTTCCGTACAACCTTGCAAATTTATGGTTTTCGTAATTTTTCCTTTATCTATGCTATAAGACGTTGCTTCGTACCAAATTTCAAGATTCTGAGTTCACGGGAAGCACCCTGTAGGTTTTGATTCCCTTGCAAGTGTCGAAAATTTGCGGCATAAACGGCTGTATCTTTTGATTGCGTTGGCTTAGAAGTTTGATTTTTTCACAGCTTCAAGGGACAGTAGACCTGAGTAATGTTTTTATATGTAGTGCTGTTGGTGTACCGTATAATAAATAAATAAATAAATAAATAAATAAATAATTGATATAAATTTCAGCTTCATACCTCCACGCGTTCCTGAGAAAAAGGGTCTTGACAGACGGACGGACAGACGGACAACAAAGTGATCCTATAAGGGTTCAGTTTTTTCCTTTTGAGGTACGGAACCCTAAAAAGGAGGTTTCTCAATTCGACGGTCCTTTTTTTCCTCCTTTATTAATCGATTTTGATTATATTTTTTTTGTTGGAAAGGTGATATCCCTATGATAGTACCATGATAAGGAAACCAGGATCTGATTATGGCATCCCAGAGAAATCGAGACGAACCTTCTAAAATCTTGGTAGCTACTAGTGCTTTTTATTACTTTTTTAGTTTTCCTTTCGAAGTTGTATTTTTTTTGACGTGACAACGTCTTATAAATTGATAGAGCCGGCCGCAATCCCGAAAAAGTGTGACGTATGCGTCGTTCCAGTGCAAGCGAGAGCGCGCAACGAGCGACAAAAAGGCACAATCCATTCCATCAGTATTTTCTTATGACATTGTCACGTTCAACTATCGTCAATGAACCGACTTTACAGACAACCGATTTTTTAATATTGATATGGTCACTATAAGATGTTGTTAGGTTAGCTAATTACGTAATTACTTAAGACAGAATTTCCATTGGCGTAGCTAAGGATTTTTTTTTGTTTAAAATTATCTCGTTTACATTTTTTCATCTTTACTATAACATTTTGTTACAAAGTCGCAAAATATAAAACATTTCCTCTTTATTCAAAGTGTTATTTCGCATTAAATGTATTTAAGGCAAATTCTAATTAGAAAACACTGAAGAGCGTAATTAAGTCGGTACTTAAAGAGTTACGAGCTCCTAATAAAAGCTTTGTCGAAGCCGAGAGAAAGGAGGTTATTACAGATGCAAAAAATTTGCTCTCTTTAACTATCATGCAAAAGTAGCAGTTTATGTTAAATTGTAATTAACAGAAATAAAAATACAAGCGCAAGTATTTCTATTTAAAATCCAAGGACCAAACGATACAGATGTGGATCATGTGGTTACTCACTATATTTATCTAATCACAATTATATTGTAAAAGTGTGTTTTTAACCCCCGACCCAAAAAGAGAGGGGTGTTTTAACGTGTCTGTCTGTGGTATCGTAGCTCCCAAACGGATGATTTTTTTTTATTTTACAGATAATTTTATCTCGAGTGTTCTTAGCGATGTTTCATGAAAATGACCCTACCTTACTTACCTTACTTAATCTACCTTACTTACCTGACCCTACCTTGCTTACCTTACCTTACTTTACTTACCTTACCTTACTTACCATACGTAACAAAATAGTTTTCTTGCACTATATTGCCTAAAAAGTGGGGGCCCCACATAATACCAGCGTTGTGGCGTTTCACAAACCGCCGCAGCTTGTGCTGAGAGGGGTCCCGTTAGGACACTCAAATATGTTCTTTGTTTTTTATCTTTAAGATTTTTTATCTCCTATGTAAAGGTGTTCCTAATAAATATTTTTCTTTCTTTTTTTCTTTCAAACTCTGTTCGGCTGTTGGTGTTTATATGTATTTATTGTGGAGGGGGTTTTATAAATTTCTAATTTATTGTTATGTTGTTATTATGCTACTATTTGTCTTTATTAGGTTTTATATTCACATAAACACATTGTTATTAAATACTTAAATTGTTTTTGGTAGTTTAAGTACAATAGGTGAATTATCACTACATAGTATAAAACAAAGTCGCTTTCTCTGCCCCTATATACCTATGTCCTTATGTACCTATGTCCCTTTGTATGCTTAAATCTTTAAAACTACGCAACGGATTTTGATGCGGTTTTTTAATAGATAGAGTGATTCATGAGGAAGGTTTTAGTATAAGCATTGCACCCGTGCGAAAGTCGGGGCGGGTCGCTAGTACAATATGTAACAGAATAAGTGCAATTCCTGAAATTAGTTTGGTTCAGTATCGACCACTTAATCGATTTCAGCTATATAAATATGTGTTATTTTTTCCGAAAAATGGATTAACTTAGCTGAATTTAGGGCTACCTTTGGAAACCGTACAATTATTGCTCTTTATTTAAGAAATTTGGTTAGACAAAAGTAAAGTGTGAATGCATCATAATTTTTAATTGGGGTGTATGAGGGGTGTATTCCCGTTGTCCCCATTGGCCGTATCCCCATGATGGGGACAACGGGAAGTCAAAAAAAATTCTTCCCGTTGTCCCCATTATAGAGATACGGCAGTGGGGACAACGGGAATACATAAATTTCACGTGTCGATATCCCCATTAAGTCTGTATTTGTTTTTTAACCTTAGTTGTTAAAGCAGCAAGAAGAAAAACAACCCTTTATCAATAATTTTTTACCTGCCTGGGCCTCTTGTGACATTCTTGATAAAAAAACGGAAAATTCGTAAAAACGGAATTATTAATTAGAACTAGGTAAATAGGAAAATCAATAGTTGATTTATTGGAATAGTCTAGTGTGATAATATATTCTCCGCTGTCATATATGTGGTTTTTAGGGTAGCTCGTGCCGTGCTAGAAAAATGATATCTTGAAAAATAGTAATAGGTATTAGAAATCTGGTAGACGGAATCTAAAAATGCGCACTCTATCTTTAATTATTATGGGTACATATTTGAATGTCTTAAATTAAAAAACCTAACGTAAAATAACCTACGTTTAAAATCCCTAAAATCTAAATACCTAATGGTTGTTTGACTTAAAGTGAAAATACCAAAAGCTTAAAATGTCAAATGGATATATTACTGAAGTTCAAAAGGATACAACTTAAAATACGTACAATTATATGTACAAATTCCCTGAAATTGATTTACCTCACAGTTAATTGACCAAAATGACAAATACCGATATTAAAGTATGTACAAAATCTACTTTATAACACATTGGTTCGTAAAAGGTCTATTATTTCATTAATTTCAATATCGTATTGTATTTCATTACTTACTTGTGCGTTATTGTAGTGTAAAACGCACGGTTTATCAAAATCCTCCGTCTAAAAACGAACGGTACTTTTTGAAATCATATTAAAGAGTTTTTATGTCAGAAAAGTGGTCAATGATTTATGAATTCAATTAACTTTGGGAGATAAAATATAATAATAAATAAACATTTAATTCTTTAATTTAATTAATTTTGAAAATAAAATACAACCATTTATCTGTAACAAAAACACAAAAATATTATGTGTTTTTGATACAGATAAATATTTGTAACAAAAACACAAAATGTTATTTTATGTACTTTAATAGAAATATTGGCTATTTTTTGTGCCTTTGCCTAAAAAAAATGCTGATGCGCGCGCATCGCTAATTTGTGAACAAGTAAAAATTATTCCACGCCCTTTTTCTTTTCCCTGTATTGTAAGTCCGAGTTTTATTAATTTCCTCCCAAATATGTTACATAACGTCGTGTGCCATACGTGCGCTTTAATAATTACAGCCTCTGCTTTCTTGTAGCCCTCGCTTACGGCTCGGGCTAGCAATATCGCCTCAGCTGTAATTTTCAACTTATCGCACTTATATCGTATCTTATTGTATACTATATCATATTGTATTATACCTACTTAACAACGGTTATAATAAAACATATTGATTTGTTGCTCATAAAAAAAAACTAACATCAAAGTTTCTATATACTGGGTGTATTTAAAAAGTTGGTATAAAATATTTGTCGTAATAACTATAAAAATTTTGAATATTAGGTATTCAGTCCAATCTGTATTATAATCTTAGATATTTCGTAGGTAAGTATTCGCTGCGTAGGTATATTAAAACATTAGGTATTCCGATTTTAGGGATTTTAAACGAAAGTTATTTTACGTTAGGTTTTTTAATTTTAGACATTCAAATACGTACCCAGAACTGAAAAGAAGAAATAGACTCAAACCACATTCTTATCCAATGGCAAAGGAACTAATGAGCAACTCTCAAACATTCAAAAGATTAAAAAGAAAAACCCCTCAAGATCTAATCTAAGAATAGATAAAAATTTATAAGGGTGGAACACTGTTCCCATTTCTTGCAATACTATATTCTCATCAAAATATTGCTGAGTGTCCAAGGACTGGTTGCATTAAATAAAAGGAGAGAGAAAAAAAATTCAATGGGGACAACGGGAAGTATTTTTGATAATTTTATTTCATTATTTCAATGGGGACAGATAGTGGGGACAGCGGGAAGTATTTTTAATAATTTTATTCAATTCCCGTTGTCCCCACTCAATGGGGATATCGTCAATGGGGACAACGGGAATACACCGTATGAGGAATTGCGCTTAAATTATGTCACACGTTGATAGTGCTTTTTTTTTTTAAAAAGGGGGCAAACGAGCAGACGGGTCACCTGATGGTAAGTGACTACCGTCGCCCATGGACACCTGCAGCTCAAGAGTCACAAGTGCGTTGCCGGCCTTTGAGTTGGGAGTACGCTCTCTTCTTGAAGGTTTGAAGGTCGTATCGGTCCGGAAATAACACCGGCGACAATTTGTTCTACAGATCGGTTGTGCGAGGCAAAAAGTTTCGTGAGAATCTCACAGTGGTGGACCGCCAACTATCTAGGTGGTGTGCATGATAGTTTAGTCGCGTTTAACGTTGGCGAATCGCTGTGGCCGGTATAAGTCCGAACAATTCCTAGGAGCACTCCCCATGATACATACGATAGAGAATGCAGAGAGAAGCTACATCTCTACGCAACGCCAAGGGGTCAAGTCGGTCTGAAATGTCCTGGCAATCGACGATTCGAGTCGCATTCAATTGCCAACACTGATACTCTAGATAGTTTCGACTTCATAGCGGCAATTGACGGTCTACAGTATCAATATTATTAAAGCCGTATTTTTACGGTACGAGAGCGCTCAGACCGAGTATCTACTCTGACGCCACTCGTGTCATGTAAACATTTATTTATTTATGTATTTCATCATCATCATATCTAAAAATGTTGTTATTACAGGCAAACCAAATCAACAACATTACAAACATGTTATCTGAGTGTAACAGTATCATAAAAACGCAGCCTGCATCTCGTCAATAGTATTATTGCTTTAGTTCTAACTGTACTATCGATATTCTGACTATTGACGGGCCTGTTGGCTCAGTTTGTGGTGACCTTGCCTTCTGAGCCGGAGGTCGCGGGTTCGAACCCCGCTCGGGGCCAACATTTGTGTGCATGAACATGTCTGTTTGCATCGTGTCTGGTCGTTTAATATTTATTGAAGTATGTTTATCAGTTATTTAATACCCTTAGTACAGGCCCTGCCTAGTTTGGGACTAAGTAGCCGTGTGTGTCCCACAATTTATTTATTATTATTATTGCTGGACTATCCATAGCATAGATTTAGTATACTAACGTTAAAGATTGGCAATAGACCCAGTACGGCGAGACCAAAAAAAATAACACATCTGTGCGTGTAACGTGGATGTGTGCAAGACCAATAGTGCTCTCCCTAAACTTGTAGCTCTCGATAAAAAATAGGCGTGTGGTTTATTGTGTAGTTAATACCTTTGCCAGTCACGTTATCGAATTATGGTTAATCGATATTACGACAATCACTATAAAATTGAGGTTAGAAATACAAGAAATTCACGTATTTTATTTTTCGCTTAAATCAATTCTTATACATTCAGAACATTTATATAATAAAAAGCAATGTTATTACCTATCTATTTATGCACGATTTGTTTTTCAGATTTCTATAACCATTGCATTTAGAGAATTAAATCTTTCAATCGCACTTACATGTAAAATGACAAATTCTGTGGATTTTCTTTCCTAGATGAATTACAACCGGTACTGCACACGTAACCATAGCTGTTCACGTCTATTAAATATCAAACTTACTCTTTTAATACGCGAGATTAATGAAAATAAGCGAAATTTGTTTTGTTCACAACCGTCATCGGCCCGGTAGAACCCCGTAGAGTTGACAAAAATGGTCTCGTCTCCCTATCTCGCTCTAACACACGAGTACCTATGTTCTTTCTCTGTTGCAATGCCAATCTATGATCCATAGGCTATCGATCGGAAATACAAAAATTATTTTTAATAAATTTTTAATGATATAAAATGATAAACTGACCGACTGATTAGTGATATATCAACTCCCAGCCTAAACCGCTGCTGGGTATAGAGACTTGCACATAGATTATACAGTGTAGGCATCCACAAAGAAATTATTTTGCTAAATTCAACCCCTAAGGAGGTGATATAAAAGTGCGCGAGCAAAGCCGCGGGTAAAAGCTAGTGTAAAATAAAAACGGTTCAAATTACAATAATAGAGTGAAACCTACAACACAAAAAAATACTAGTAAAAACAAAACACTTGAAATAATTAACCTAAGTATCAAAAGATCGTCTACGATAGTCTTGATTGCAGAAATTATTGTTTTCAAAGACTTTTTTGAGCTTTCAGCGTTACCCCGGTGTTCAGGCTATAATTAATGTATAGTACAGCCCACCATAAGCCTTTGTTCACTCAAGTTCAACAGAGCCGAGACATCCGGCCCTTGGCTATGAGTTTGGCAAGAGGCTGTGTCAGCCATACGCCATGGTACACGTCCACACTAAGCTAACCATTAGAGATCATTAATTAATAAACCTTTATTAATTACAAATTATTTCATTGATTGCAAATTATTATTTTATTAAATACTAGCTGTGCCCCGCGGTTTTACCAGCGTAGTTCCCGTTCCCGTGAAAATACTGGAATAAAATATAGCCTTTGTTACTCCCTGATAATGTAGCTTTTTTTTTAATGTAGCTTTCCATTGGTGAAAGAATTTTTAAAATCGGATTCATGATTTAGGCCTGTTCCCGTGGGAAAATTATAGGCCATGTTACTCCCAGAAAAGTACGCTTTCCACTGGCAAAGGAATGTTTTAATCGGTAAAACCGGCCTTTTCAATACAAACCAACAAAAAATCTAATCATTCCTAAATCCAGTACATACCAGTTCCCGTGGGAATTTCCAAAAATCCCTTCATAGCGGTTGCCTACGACATATTATAAGACACCTATATACCATATTTGAAATAGCTGGTGACCAGCGGTTTTGCCTTCGTTGATCCAGTTTATTCCCGTTCCCGTGGGAATTTCCAAAAATCCCTTTATACCGGTTTCTTACGACATATAAGACACCTTCATACCATTTTTCAAGTTTCTAGGTGTTATCGTTTCGGAGTGTACGTATTTCTCTTTTTAACCAGTTTTTATATTTTCCCGTGGGAATTAGATATTTTCCTGGAATAAAAAGTACCCTAGATGTTGACCCGGATACTCAGTTATCTCATTACCAAATTTCATCAAAATCCGTCCAGTAGTTTTTGAGTGATGCGTGCACACACAACCAGACAGACAGACAGACAGACAGACAAAAATTCCAAAAATTGGTGTTTCGGTATCTATATCGATAACCATATACACTACCGTTAAAATTTTCAAAAAATATTTCATGTACAGACACGGCCACGTTAGAGTTTTATAATATGTTCTTTGTTTTAATAATCTTCTATTGTTGAAAATATGTTTAAGTTCACCAAATAGATAAAGAGGTCGAGAGCATTTCGTTATACATTTGCACACGTTTCATATCGATATAGAAGATAGATTGAAGTCATTTGCGCATGTCCGCCTGGTGGTCACAATCGCAGCGGTACCATGGTGGCAGACGCGGTCCTTGATGATTATCGCTATAAATAACGTCTGCCATGTGTGCAAATCATATAGAAATATTGCTCGATATCATTTACTAGCGGATGCCCAGTGGCGTTGCCCGCGCGGATTCCGTTTATTCCCGTTCCCGTGGGAATTTCCGAAAATCCCTTCATAGCGGTTGCCTACGACATATTTAAGACGCCTACATACCATATTTCAAATTGCGGGTGCCCAGCGGTGTTTTCCCGCTTGGATTTAGATTATTCCCGTTCCCGTGGGAATTTCCTAAAATCAGTTTATACCAATTTTCTATGACATATCAGACACCGTCATACCATTTCAAATTTCTAGGTGTTATCGTTTCGGTACTCCGAAAAAAAAAAAAAAAAAAAAACTACTGTACGTATTTCTCTTTTTAACCAGTTTTTATATTTTCCCGTGGGAATGAGATATTTTCCTGGAATAAAAAGTACCCTAGATGTTGACCCGGGTACTCAGTTATCTCCATTTCAAATTTCATCAAAATCCGTCTAGTAGTTTTTGAGTGATGCGTGCACAACCAGACAGACAGACAGACAGACAGACAGACAGACAGACAAAAATTCCAAAAATTGGTGTTTCGGTATCTATATCAATAACTATATACACTACCTAAAGAATTTTCAAAAAATATTTAATGTACAGACACGGCCCCGTTAGAGTTTTATTATATGTATAGACTAGCGGGTGCCCGTTCCCGTAGGAATTTCCGAAAATCCCTTCATAGTGGTTGCCTACGACATATTTAAGACACCTACATACCATATTTCAAACAGCGGGTGCCCAGCGACGTTTTCCCGCGTGGATTCAGTTTATTCCCGTTCCCGTAGGAACTTCCAAAAATCCCTTCCTACTGGTTTCCTACGACATATAAGACACCTACATACCATTTTTCAAGTTTCTAGGTGTTATCGTTTCGGAGTAGTACGTATTTCTCTTTTTAACCAGTTTTTATATTTTCCCGTGGGAATGAGATATTTTCCTGGAATAAACAGTACCCTAGATGTTGACCCGGATACTAAGTTATCTTCATACCAAATTTCATCAAAATCCGTTCAGTAGTTTTTGAGTGATGCTTGCACAACCAGACAGACAGACAGACAAAAATTCCAAAAATTGGTGTTTCGGTATCTATATCGATAACTATATACACTACCGTTAAAATTTTCAAAAAATATTTCATGTACAGACACGGCCCCGTTAGAGTTTTATTATATATATAGATATTCTTAAAAATATTTCTCTTCACGCCATCGAGTATCAATAGTGTGAACGCAGCATTAGCTATCCCTCAGTAACTGAAGGGCTTCCCTGTAGGGTCCTCGACCTTCCCCAATATGAAGGGAGGTCTGTTTTAACTTCATCTCGACGGCACTTGATGTTTTACTGATTACCGCGGCCATGCCCTACGAATTAACGCCAAAGGTGTTGGCTATTCTTTGTTCACCATTTATGATATCTGCAGCCTTACCATGTATACGTATATGTTTCTTTACGGCATATCTTTGACGCCGCCTTTATATTTGGCAATGATAGACAATCCTTGCTCACGCCTTTTTCCCGAAGGGGTAGGCAGAGACAACAGCCCGCCACCTGCTATCAATCCGCAGCGGGCTCGCGTGGTAGATACTTTCTCATGTGTGAGGGTTGCGGGTTACGGGTTGATGATGATGATGGTGATAGACAATCATAAAACAAGAATAACGGTTGATCTTTATTCTGTATGCGTGGACGACGCCATGTTGTGTCCCAATTCAAATCGCAACCCAAATTATACGTTGAATAGTGACAAAATGCCATTTGACGCTTTCGGATATACAATGATTGTCTTAGATAGTAGGCTTGCTGATCTACGATGTTTTTGTGGATGTTTAAGACTAGCCCAATATTTTTTTTCTATTAATTGAGCAATAGAGTACTAAGTAAAAAAATATAGTAAATATGCGACAAGACAAATATAATGCAAGTAAATTATTGAAAAGTCACAACATTAAACTTTTAATTAAATAATATGTTTCATGTAGTTTTTGTCTTAAAACGCTATTTACAGCCTATAGAAATAAACATTCAAAATGTTGCCAGTCTTTAGAATATAAATCTAGTATTTGTGATATACAACCTAAAGACTTCTTACTGCATACAAATGTAGTGAAAATAGAC
This sequence comes from Ethmia dodecea, assembly GCA_963855545.1. NCBI lineage: Eukaryota > Metazoa > Arthropoda > Insecta > Lepidoptera > Depressariidae > Ethmia > Ethmia dodecea. The sequence goes on from OY979444.1 coordinate 3,195,466, forward strand.
ATTGGTTTTGGAGGTGTTAGTTTATTGGTTTTTAAGATTACCATAAAATCATTTCTCGTTTTTTAATAAGGAATAGGAAACTTTCGAATTCCTATTAGAACACTAGAAATCTTCGTTTTCAAGCTCTTTCTTAAAGATACGTTCTTAACCGCTATCTTAAGGCTAAATAAGACGACAGAGTTATAAAGGTTTGCTTTGTGGCATCGTACACACTGCACTGGGTGTTGGCATTCATTTTGCACATTTTTAATATTATGCTGCTTATAAAATGTTTAAAATTGTAGAGGCTTTGTTACGTAAGTATTTTAAAAGTTAAATCTAATAAGACATTTTATAAATTTGCATCTAATACTCGAAGACTTTATACGTTTTCTGAATGTATTCATTTTTTTGTATACAATTTCTTAGGAAAAGCGGAGATTTAATTTTTTATATTCGAGGATATTTTTCACCTGTAGAGTATTTAGTATAAGGAAAAAAATACTTTCTTGTTCGAGATTTAATAGTAGAGACGAACTCGATTTAGATATCAAAGTCAACTTATCGAAAACTGATTCCCTGATCCGGTACTTTTGTTCGACATTCGTGAAGCCCGTGTGTACACTATTAAAGAAAGTTGTCTACGCGGCCTATTGTGTGCGCAGTGAATTATCTGATGAGACCTAATTAAATTTCTTCGCGTCGCCATTCCGCGCGCCTCGGGGTAAAATTGGTAGGCTATTTACGAAACTGCTTTGTTTTGTTTGAGCTATCGTGGAGATTTGGGCTTGTTCAGTTCGGGGTCGGTTTGATAGCGCCACACGTATTACGTTTGAAAACACTTGACATTATGAATCTCAACAATATTACACCGGTGTAAAACTTATTTCATTCTTATCAGTACTAAAGTAACTGGAAAAGATCGCATTAGGATGAGGTTAATAAATAAAATAAAATAAATAATCTCACACCTTTCGTCACCGAGAAGTAGGTATTCCATTTATGGATATACCTACTTTAACACGACATATTCTTAGGTCGTCTAAACGTGATAGGTGGTGAGCCCATTGCTTAACCGGGTCTTTTACACATGTCTCGGGTTTCCTCAGGATGTTTTCCTTCACCGTCGAGCTAGTGATAAATATGTACGTAAGTTTTGATAAACGCATTGGTACATGCCAGGATTCGAACACGAGTCTCACTGATTATCATCATGTGAAGCAGGCTCTTTAACCGTAAGGCTATCACTGCTCTCCTTGCTGCTTAGGATCCCTCCGGACTCGTGATCCCCCTATAATGTTCCCCTGTGGGACAACAAGGCATTCGCATTCGCTTGTTGACCCCCCAATCCCCCTTGATGAGGTTGTCTTTTGCTAAATGCAACTTTGTAATTATAGCTAGATCGTCGGCACTGCACCGCGTTTTAGGTAGTCTCGGAAGTGCGCGGGGAGGGAAATCAAGATAAAGTCTAGGCGTGGTAAGTGTGCGAGGGGGAGGGTGATCTGCTCCCCCGCGATACTACCTAAAGGTGCTAGTTCGCACCGAACTGCCAAATGCGACTGCCAACAGCATGTACAGCAGCTGCACTACGGTCGGCGCAGTGCGCATGCAACTGCGAGTGCATGCTGCCGCGGCGCTTGGAAGCCATTTCATATAAATACATAGAAACCAGTCGTGCAGCTGCATCCGACTGAATGCAGCGAATGCGAACCGGCACCTTTAGGTGCGGTAGAGGGCTTGCGATCAGACTATAATTTTAACCCAAATACTTTATTCTAATATGTTGTCGTCAAACATTTTGAGATAATTAAACAAGTTTTGATTATTAATACGAGTATAATATTTATAAAACCAGTGTTCAACCTGATGTCTAGATTGACACTAGAATCCATAAATATTTTAGTCTCTACTCTATCACAAGACTGACCAGTTTGAAACAGAAAAATGGACTAAGATTGCCTTAAACCACAGACTAAAACTTTTACATGGTTCGAAAATAGCGACATATCAGTGGATCAAAAATTCCTTTGGAAAATTTTCTAGCGTATGTTATCCAAGATTTTAAAACCCAGAGGGGAACGATTGTGGTAGGTGACGTCCTCTTCTAATATTACCATTTAAACAAGTTTTATGTAAATCGGCGAGAGCCGGAGGGAGCTTATTCTCAAGCCAAATTTTAAAGGAACACCGAGTTTTTCTTGCGAGTTTAAAGGCGGAAAGTTACAAGATTTCTGATACCGACCTTAATAGGATTGGATGTTGTTTAAGGAATAATTTTGAATTATTAACTTTCTGACTCGGTAACCTAAGTAAATTATTTTGGAAATGACAGAGCTTGAAATCAGTAGCATTAATCGTCAAATGTAGGACTGGTAGCCTTATCTAGGGTGCGTTAGTGAACGTATTCTATAAGTACATTTTATAAGACTATTTTTCGAAACTCTAAATGTGCTGGTGGTGAGCCCATCGCCGGGCCTGCGGGTTTCACTGTCGAACTATGTACATAAATAATTGAATAAGTTTTTTCTACATATCCTCCAGAATTGAACCAACTCGTATATGAAATGCGAGACTTCCATCATTGTTCTTATTGTTTCCAAAAGATACCCAGAAATTTAACCATAATCGGAAGACTGGTATAGGATCTAACAGAAGCCGACCAATAAAATATTTACTCGTATTATATGCAGAAAGGTTCAATATTTTTTGTGTCTTTAAAAACCCTTAAACACAAATTTAAATAAACTAGTTAATTGTCAAAACTTTATACATACTAACTTTAGGCTACCCACCACTAGTTCAAAGCTAAAATTTACCAACCCTAAAATACAAATTTAAATAAAAATTACTTAATTTTCAAAACTTGATACATACCAACTTTACGTTACCCACCACTAGTTCAAATATCGAAGCTATGTACTTGTAGGTACGAGTAAGTTACACGCTGCCACAATGGTTACATTGTGGAACTCCCAATAGTTTTCATATACCCCGAGGTTTATACCGGTCTCCGTTCCTTAAGTTGGGAAGGGGTAATGCAGCGATGCTCCTGTGGGATAGCAATACGGTCCATTGTAGAAGAGCTAAAAATACTTAAGTTCCAATTCAGTAAGGGATATATGGTTTGGAAGTCTGTACATATATGGTTAACAGAGGGTTATGATATAGGTATTAAAAAAAAATCTCACTCCTTTTATCCCCGAGAGGGTACGCAGAGGTATTCCATTTCTGGATATACCCACTTGTCACGAGATATTCTTTGGACCCCTAAACATGATAGGTGGTGAGCCCATCGCCGGACCGGGTTTTTTTTCAAATGTCTCAGAATTAGTTCTAGGACCTGCGGGTTGCCTCACAATGTTGTCCTTCACCGTCGAGCTAGTGATAAATATGTACGTAAGTTTTGATAAAATTATTGGCACATGCCAGGATTAAAACCCGAGCTTCACTGATTTTCATCATGTGAAGCAGGCTCTTTAACCGGAAGGCTTTCACTGCTCTTTATTTATGTATTAGTTTTTTTAAATGCAGCAATTAGTGTTTTATACTGCAGAAAGTGGTTTATATTATCTTAATATTACGCATTGTAACGCCCGGAGCTATGCATGTAATTAAATTTCAAATTTACTGCTACAGTTAAACTTTTTGCTGTTTGCGTGAAAGTTTTCGTTTTACGCATGAAGTTTTTATGGCGGGAACGAGTTTTGGTAACTCGAATTGCGTAACGTTATGCGACGAGAAACAATCCCGGTTTCTATAACGGTATTTGAATAAACGTTTTTCCAGTTTTAAATCGAAAAACGTAAAACACTACTCCCGTATAAGGTTGCACAAGTTCTCAATTGTTTTTGTTGCTATAATATAATAATATAAATAATAATAATATAATCTCATGCCTTTTTTATCCCCGAGGGGGTAGGCAGAGGTATTCCATTACTGGATATACCCACATTTCACGAGATATATTGGACCCCTAAACGTGATAGGTGGTGAGCCCATCGCCGGACCGGGTCTATTTACACATGTCTCAGAATTAATTCTGAGAGCTGCGGGTTTCCTCACGATGTTTTCCTTCACCGTAGAGCTAGTGATAAATATGTACGTAAGTTTTTGAAAAACTCATAGGCACATGTCAGGATTCGAACCCGAGCCTCACTGATTTTCGGCCGGCTCTTTAACCGTCTTGGCTATCACTGCTCTTAATATAATAATAATAATATATATAATATAATCTCACGCCTTTCATCCCCGAGGGGGTAGGCAGAGGTATTCCATTACTGGATATACCCACATTTCACGAGATATATTGGACCCCTAAACGTGATAGGTGGTGAGCCCATCGCCGGACCGGGTCTATTTACACATGTCTCAGAATTATTTCTGAGACCTGCGGGTTTCCTTACGATGTTTTCCTTCACCGTAGAGCTAGTGATAAATATGTACGTAAGTTTTTGAAAAACTCATAGGCACATGTCAGGATTCGAACCCGAGCCTCACTGATTTTCGGCCGGCTCTTTAACCGTCTTGGCTATCACTGCTCTTAATATAATAATAATAATATATATAATATAATCTCACGCCTTTCATCCCCGAGGGGGTAGGCAGAGGTATTCCATTACTGGATATACCCACATTTCACGAGATACATTGGACCCCTAAACGTGATAGGTGGTGAGCCCATCGCCGGACCGGGTCTATTTACACATGTCTCAGAATTAATTCTGAGACCTGCGGGTTTCCTCACGATGTTTTCCTTCACCGTCGAGCTAGTGATAAATATGTACGTAAGTTTTGAAAAACTCATTGGTACATGCCAGGATTCGAACCCGAGCCCCACTGATTTTCGGCCGGCTCTTTAACCGTCCGGGCTATCACTGCTCTAGAAAAAAATTAATATCGGAGAAAAGATCTTGTATTTACATTAAGACCAACTTCGCAGGTAGTTAAACATACTCCAAGATATCAATCTATATTTTATTTATTTTGTTGAGAAAGTGTTATCATTACGTGAATGATTTTATAGGGGATTGGAATATGTGTAATGTTAGATAGTAAGTTTGGTAGTTTAATATAAAAAATATTATTTTTATAATTTTCACTATTCAGCAAATTTAATAATATGTAATTATGTTAATATTCAAATACAATGTATATTGTGATAGAATAAATAAATAAATAAATAATAAAAAAATATTATCAAAGAGCTGTCAGCTTTACTTCTGGTCAAAAAATACCCTTCGAAGAGGAACTGTATTAAACAGTAATAATAAAACAGATTGCGTTTCCTCTGTGGATAGTTAGGTCGATTCTATGACAAATTATACTTGTACTTATTTATTATCTCATAAAGTTGAAATTGCTTATTGACAATTACTTTTAAGTATTGTTTGTCAATTTGCATAGGTCTAATATTTATTTAGAAGTAGAATGATGGTTATACAGCTTACAAATTAGAATCTTTTTGTTTATATCGTCTCTGCCTACCCGTGTGGAAAGAAGGCATGAGCTTATAAGATACCTACTGTAAATTCAATACTTAAATTAAATACCTAATCACATCAGATTTAAGCTAGTTTGCTCCAAACATCTGTAGTTTAAAGTGTAAAATAGAATGTCTGCAAAGGATAATGTCTCTGCTTTAACTTTTTAAAGTCAGTAGACGGTGCGCCCGAGTCGCGATCGGATTGATTTATCGAACGCTCCCCTATCCGGAGCTTGGAACATTTAAATGAGACTGTTGTCTTCCGAGATACGCTGCAGGAATCGGACGGGACAATTCATTGTCACATGAATTATTGGCTAGCGAAACGTGCCTGGCTTAAAGGTTGCACCAACAATAACGTAGAACTCTAAACAGTAAAAAAGCGACTTCAATCCTTAACTTATATGGTTTTCTCATGGATGCCATTGTCAGAACTGGACGAAATTAAAATGGGATCAATCTGAAAGCACCAGATTTAAAAAAAAAAATCATCTAAATCGGTTCACCCAGTCGAAAATTCTGAGGTACATAACGTAAAAAAACAAGCCGAATTGATGACCTCGACCTTTTTGAAGTCGGTTTAAAAAAGAACATTGTGTTAAACCTTCCACCGCTAATCAGTTAACCTCTCAAACCAAGAATCTGACACACATTGATTTTTAATTGTTACGGTGCGCGTTGGAACCACACGGTGATTTGACTGATATACGTTATTAAAATGTGTTTTGATGAAATATTGTAAACCACTTAATTTAGGATATCCTGAAACTGTGTCTTCTGCTGAGCTGTAATATTTAATGCGTCCCTTTAGTTCAGAAATTCTATTCCCACCCTGGGTCACAGTTTGTGTTCATAGGTAATCATGTTTTTATTTAGGTATCATGTATTTACGATTGTGTACGTAAGTTTATCAGCTCACTAGGCCCTGAAGTAGAGAGCAGAGGCAGAAGAGTGGATAAAAGCGTGGGCATATCTATTTTTAAAACGGTATGAGCTATTAAGAATATAGAATATAATAAGTGCCTGAGCTATTAAGAATAGCAAATCTGTTTTCAGAGTTACATACGGTCTGAACAATAGTGTTGAAAAACAACCCTATGACCTATATAAATAATTACCGTAATAACTTGGCTGACATTAAATTAGGCAGTACGTCAACCACAACTTAGCGGAAGCACTGTCAGGGACGTGTTGCCGCAGATGACTCGGCGTTGTACATAATAAGCAAACACAGAATCGCACTCAGCTCACCGCCTTTCTACTGAGGGGGTACAGTCTCAAGCCGCTCGACAGCTGTTGCTCACTCGATATGATTACTCATCTTCTTGTTTTTTTAGCTTTATATTAGCTTCGTTTGGACCCTAGACATGATAGGCTCAGAGCCTACCGTTCCTAGGGTAAAAAAAACTGCTAAAATGTAAGTATTTAAAAAAAATTAAGGCATAAGAGCTGTTTTGATTATTATTTACATCTTTACATAATCTCACGATTCTTTACGATTGAAGTAGGTAGATGCAATAGATCCACACTTCTTAAAAACCTGGTTGATCTCATCCTCATCCATCAAACGGCTCGTGTTGGTTTTGGGTACTCTTTATCTAGCTTTTCTTCTATCTGTAATTTTTTTTTTTTCATAATGTTTGTAAGAGAGACATTGACACTTTTTTATGAGGCGTATTCAATTCGATTCGCTGCTGTACGGTTATTAACAGACACTACACAAGCTCAAAGTGTGCATGTGTTGTATGTGCCAGCTTTAGCTAACCGATCGGTACGCGCCTCTGACCGCCATTATTTCCTAAATAATATCTCACAGTGTGCAGAATCGCGGCGGCCGTACGTGAGATCCCCGAGACCCAAGGAGCACGGACATAAATTGCGAGACGCAAACTGAAGCCAGCTGTTCCACTGTTTTGGGAAATAAATACGGATTAGACGCGCCAGAGTAAAGCGGGGTACACGCGAACGCTGAATTATTGATCGCCAGTGCACACTACGCCTTACACTTTCTCCCAAACAACTTTGCGGGAGATTACAAAGTTTTTGCGGATTGTAAACAAAAGAAGCGCCAAATAATTTTCGGGATTATGAGCGGTTCGTAAATGTCTGTCAAATGGATTACTTTTTGTTGGTGCTACAGTATTATCAACAATGGCGACCGGGCAAGTGGATTTTGAAAATCTTGTACGTTATAAAATTCTAATCCTTTCTTGTAAAAGCGAATATGACTTTGTAATTCCAACCAACTTCAACAAAGGAGAAGGTTCTCAATTAGACACATATGTTTTTTTTCTTACCTCAGACCTTTCGACTGGTTGAATCGATTTGGATGATTCTTTTTTTATGAAAGCTAGTGCTTCCCGTGTAGTCCCATTTCTATTTGGTCGGTTGAAGTCGATTTTTTACTCTTTAGAGTTTTACGTTATTATTTGTATTTTACATTTTCACGCCCATACCTGAACCGATCTTACTGAATATTCGTGTAGAAATTGATTGTACCTTTGAAAATGATACTTTCATCATCCTGGCAATGGGTTCACCACTTGTCTCGTTTAAGGATCTGAAAAATATATTGGTGAGAGTTCTTATTTCCAGGAATAGCATAAGGCTTAAACATACAAATATAAGACGATACAAACCCTCAAATCTGAAACAGCAATGGTGTAAATTTTTCCAGCTCAGCAAAGCTATAAAACCATGTAAGTTGTACGTTGTATTATATTGATTGTTTAAAAGAATAATGTGTTGAGGAGTTTCTTGCCCCGCTTCTTCTCCTCAACTATACATACCGAAGCGGTGGAGTCTCAATGATTTTCAGTAAGAGGGCTTATAAGCTCCTACATTGAAAAAAACTTTTGACTTTGACTGACTTTTACTTTGACTGACTTTTTTTTTATGGTAAAAAAGGGGGCAAATGAGCAGACGGGTAACCTGATGGTAAGTGACGTCCGTCGCCCATGGACACCTGCAACTCAAGAGTCACTGCGTTGCCGACCTTTGAGGTGGGAGTAGGACTTTTACTTTGACTGACTTTGACATTGCCAAGCAAACATACTTAAACTACAAACCGCAAAATAACGTCGGTTATCTTTTCGCTGAACTTATTAGGTATATGGAATACGAGGAGGCAGTCAGAGTATTCAATTTTAACCATATTTCGTGTTCATAAAAAGTAACGTCGCTCCGTCTGTTCATTTCAGGATCTACCGATTCGCGTGGATATTGCTTTGGATTACACATGTCGAAATGACGAAAATATTTTTTACAAATATTGAGACGCTGTTTACTTACCTACAGCTGATGTGTGTGTTTCAAGTTGTACTTATTCATAGTCCTGATAGTCGATAGCACTAATGACAGTTGAAAGTGAACCCGAGTTGTTGTTGTTAGTTTAGTACCATCCTCTTCCTACTAATATTATAAACGCGAAAGTTTGTTTGGATGGATGTCTGGATGTATTGATGTCTGAATGAATGTTTGTTCCTCTTTCACGCAAAAACTACCAAACGGATTTTGATGAAAATTTACAGTTATATAGCTCATACATCAGAATAACATATAGGCTATATTTTATCCCCGTATTCCCACGGGAACGGGAACTACGCGGGTGAAACCGCGGGGCGCTGCTAGTTATCTATAAAAACGTCAAAAAATCACGTTCGTTGTATGGTAGCCCCCTGAAATACCTACTTATTTTATTCTGTTTTTTAGTTTTTTATTTGTTGTTATAGCGGCCACAGAAATACATCATCTGTGAAAATTTCATTTGTCTATCACGGTTCATGATATACAGCCGGTCGATAGACCGACAGTGGAATCTTAGTTATGAGGTCCCGTTTTACTCTTTGAGTACGGAACCCTGAAAACTTACGTATCTACATATTTATCACTAGTTTTTCAGAATTGTTTTTGATAAATTAGTAAAAGCATCACAGTTCAGCTAGATTGGCTCATAACCTCGAGCTAAAAAAAACACTGGATAAAACTAGACATTTCATCGAATGGCATGAGCGCAGTTTATTTTAATGTTATTCGTTATTATTTTTCTATTGCTACGATTTTTCTACCATCAACTTAGTGGAAAATATATTTTAAAAATAGCATTATGCTTGGGAGCGATATATTCGGAGTATACATGGCTTATCTACACGTCTCGCCTTGTATCATCACTAGTAGGCTCTACATCAAACATCAAAATCGCTACGTCTTGTATTTTGGTATATTGAATAGCAAACAAAAATAGAACTTTTCCCGGTTTGCTATAGATTAAAATCGCAATGAGTATCGACCACCGTAGCGGGCGTAGAATAAATGCTACGAGCTACGGTCGGCAGCTACGTGGCAAGCAGATTTATTGCTACGCTCGTAGCTTCATTGAAAATGAGATTTGTTACTGATTAATTTATCCGTTTCTTTCTTTATTAGGAAGTCTTTTAATTGATACAACACAATCTATAAAATGTAGAAGAAGAAACTGACTGATTGACTGACTAACATATTTCAAAGCACTTGGAACTTTGCATGGCGGTTCCTTAGAAATAGTATGTCCACCCCTTTAGGTTCATAAAAACCACTTCCTAATATGTCAGTTTCCCAGAATGTCCGTTTTCAAAATGACCATTTCCCAAAATGGCCATTTCCCAAAATGATCGTTTCTCAAAATGTCCGTTTCCCAAAACAACCGTTTCCTAAAACGACTGTTTCCCATCAAAATTGTATAATATTATTTCTATATACCTACAGATTGATACGGTGATGTAGTACGTACTATGTTTAGCAGCAGTTAACATTGTTTAGTTTAGTAAGGCTAGAAAATAATTAACACAGAATAAATACCGGTGTACTACCGGTGATGATTTGTGGTATATTCACACAAATTGGATGCTATAACGTCGTTGGCGACATAGTAAAGGCAATAATCAAATCAAAATGGTTGTTATTTTATGTAGAGGATTATAAGTCGATTTATTAAAAATGTCTACCGTTTTGGCATGTGTTATAGCTGAGAAAAAAAGAAGCCGAACAAGAACAATCGAGCATCAACAATATTATAGACAATCAATATAATTTATAGTACAAGTCACACTACAATGTTAATGTTTTCAATGCTATACTGGCCTGGGGGAATGTATTATTTATATTATATTAAAACTAAGTTAATTCCGATGTGCACTAATGTTTCATAAACTTATATTAACTCAAATGAATCCCTAAAACAAAACAGATTAATACAGACTTACAAATATCAGCAGGCGTATTCAGGGAGCTTCGATATTCGATATCGGAAAATCTGTCGAACACTTTCGAGATGGGCTGATGTTGGTATCGAAAACTTTCGAGATGGGCTGATGTTGGTATCGAAAACTAATGTCATATGTGACATAAGGATTCGGAAAATTTTCCGTGGCTGTCAGAAACGCCTAGAATAGTTTCCGAAGTCGATAGATTTGACTTCGGAAAATTTTTCACTCGATCTGAATCGAACGGAAACGGTATCGAGTCTCCGTGAATACGTCTGCTGAAGCGTAAATCTTTTTAGTTCAATTAAACAAATTAACCGTTTAATTACCCTTTCCACACCCCTATGAACAAAAACAAAAGACGATCACTCCACTACACACAAAGAGCAATTAACAATGTAAACGCCCGCATGTCAGTCTCAAAACCTTGCTTATTTGCATATCCCCGAACATTATATCGTATACGATACACATTAAATAGTAAATGTGGGAAAGTCTGTATTACATGTGCAAGATAATTTTTGATGTAAGTAAAGCAAAGAGATTAAAATATAATAGGACATAGAGGGGGCATTGGGAATAGTTTCATACAAAACTTTGAAGCACGTTTGAAGCTAAAGCGTCATGTCAGTTAGTATGAACGCGAGCTGTCATTCGGTCGAAATGGTACTAGACTTATTCCACTTGGAATAACTTTTGGCTTCAAATTTTCCTCGCTTTGTCCACTCTATGCCCTATTATATTTTAATCTCTTTGAAGTAAAGAGAGTACGACATAATATTGGAATCTTGTTAGTAATAAATACAAAAAAAAGCAAGTGAAATAGTTGTAATGACTTTCAGTAAGTGGGCTCATAAGCATTTTTTTTTATTTCATAGAAAGTAATAGATGCAAAATAAATAAAAATACTCGTGTGATGAACATATTTGTATCATGACTAGATATTACTGAAACTTTTATTCGTGTAAGTCCTTTTTTCTGTTCAGGGAAAATTAAAGCTTATGTCACTCCCTGAAAACTGAGCTTTCCATTAGTGAAAGAATTTTCAAAATCAGACCAATAGTTTTAGAGCAAACAAATAAAATATATTTCCTTTTTAAAATATTAGTGTAGATTTAGATATTTTAGTAAAACTGACCAACATATTTTTATAAAATGTATCTACACTTGATTTAGGAGACCAAAGACAGTCATTATTAAATTATCGAATATGTTTTTAACTGCACATAAAAAATATCGTTATTAATTTTATAATTTAACAAGTCCTAATTATAATCTGAAAGTGAGCAAAATATACATTTTGTACAAAGTTTAACAGCAGCACAGACGCTAGCAATCCCTAGTGATAACAAAATGTGAACTACAAAGTAAATTAGCCGTTCTTATATTAAGAACACTCTTACTCATACGAGAGCACCGCTTCAGTGATTCCTTTGAATTAAAAACTTCTGCAATAGCCCCAGGGTCTTCCAAAACAGGGATGTTTAACATTTTTAGACGTCGCTCGACAATGATAGCGATTCTGGTTTACACCTACTAAACTTATTTTGGTTTAGTCCTGTCTTTGTCTTATCTCAAAAAAAAGAAAAGGGATAGAAGGTAACCTACCGAATTCAGCCCTGTCAGAGCCTGTAAAACAGCTGTGTTTTAGTCGTGACTTTTTTACTTATGAACTAAACACGTTATGACTTAGTTGATAGAACAAATTTTAATTTTACAGGACTAAATATCTCTCGTCTCTTTTCTTTTCTAGGAGAAAGAACATTTTCTTTCAGGATTAAAATAATATAACTAAGTTTAGCCGCTGTAAAGCAGAATCAGCACCAATAACGTATTTTTTAATCTTAAAATTTATTTATTTACAATTAATGAGTTATAATTATTACATTACAAGGTTACAATACAAAAAAATATATTCTCTAATCACATTTATAATTATATTTTTGCTGGCGTCTTTATTACAGAATTTTTTTTTAAAAGCCACATCCAGTGTCCTTACAGTCATGTACAGAACAAGACAAAGGATCAAGATGAATTACTAAAACCTGTTTGATGCCCTTTTTGATTCACTGTGTAAACTATGTGCAGGGGCCCAGAAAACCCTTTGAACTTCTAATCTCATTTACGAGCAGTAATTGCAGTTTAATGGAAAAACTTTTAGTGAAAATGAATTAAATGTCTCTAAAACGGCTTTTAATTGTTCTAAGAAAAATCTTGTGCTAATAAACGGTTCAACGCTTTTTGTATAGTTTCTAATTAATGTTGACTTGACTATCACTTCACTACATAGTATAAAACAAAGTCGCTTTCTCTGTCCCTATATCCCTATGTCCCTATATCCCTATGTCCCTATGTCCCTTTGTATGCTTAAATCTTTAAAACTACGCAACAGATTTTGATACGGTTTTTTTAATGGATAGAGTGATTCAAGAGAAAGGTTTTAGTGTTAGCATTGCACCCGCGCAAAGCCGGGGCGGGTCGCTAGTAAAATATATATAATAATATCTTCTCTAGTCTTCATGTATGTCTATTCACTAAATTGTATAAAACGCAGTAACTATCCCCGTCTGTCTGTTTGTGCGTGCTTAGTTCTTCTAAATTACGCAACGGATTTTGATACGGTTTTTACTATAATTTAGATAGTTTCTTCCCAAAGGATTGTACGTACGAGTATATAAACAAAATGTACCCTCGCGAAGCCAGGATGCATTGTTACTAATAAATAATGCGTCAAAATCCACACATGGTTATTTATTTCCATACTAGTAAATCAGTGAGGCTCGGGTTCGAATCCTGGCATGTACCAATGAGTTTTTCAAAAACTTACGTACATATTTATCACTAGCTCGACGGTGAAGGAAAACATCGTGAGGAAACCCGCAGGTCTCAGAATTAATTCTGAGACATGTGTAAACAGACCCGGTCCGGCGATGGGCTCACCACCTATCACGTTTAGGGGTCCAATATATCTCGTGAAATGTGGGTATATCCAGTAATGGAATACCTCTGCCTACCCCCTCGGGGATGAAAGGCGTGAGATTATTTTATTATTATTATTATTAGTAAGAGTATGTGAGTTTAGAGTAGGTACCTTGTTATTAGACTATTGACATTACTAAGTGTATTTCTTTTTACCTATAGAAATTAAATGATTCAGAATTTTGTGCTATGGGTATTGGGCACCTGAAAAAAGACTGGACGCGGCCCCAAGTTGTGTTCATGGATGCAATTTTGGCTAGGACGGGAATCGAACCCTCGGCCTCGAACTCAGAAGTCATGGTCAGTAATTTTATATCATCTAAAATATAAGAAAAAACATAAATGCTTCTATATCTTTTGTTATGCTTATGTTTTTGATAACTTACTAAAAAAAAAACTCTACAACGCGTAACAGAAAAAGTGCAACTCATACACCCCAATTAGTATATTAATATAAAAAAAATATGTTGCAATCGAACTTTAGTTCTGTTATGTCTAACCAACGTAGGAACCATGCTTCGGCACGCTTGGGCCGGCTCAACCGGAGTGATACCACGGCCTCACAGAAAACCAGCGTAAACCAATTCTTGCATTGCGTTTCGATGAATGAGTGAGGTAACCGGAGGCCCTAACCCCCTCCTCTCCCCTCCCCTCCCCCCTCCCACTATTCCCACCTCCTAAGGCCGGCAACGCAGTTGTGACTCTTGAGTTGCAGGTGTCCATGGGCGACGGTAGTCACTTACCATCAGGTGACCTGTCTGCTCGTTTGCCCCCTTTTTCTAATAAAAAAAAAAAAGATCTTAAATATCGATTAATAATAGCACGATTTACATAGAAAGCACTAAATTCAGCTACGCTAATTAATTTTTGGGAAAAAATTTACACATATTAAAAATAGCTGAAATCGGTTAAGAAGTCGATACTGAACAAACTAATTTCAGGAATTGCGCTTATTCTGTTACATGTTGTATAGCATGTTGCAATTCAAGTAGGTCTTAGTACTCTTAATGACCCAGTATAATAATATGTACAATTCTCATATAATTATGGTTTTGAAAATTTATTGCAGATCTCCTAACAGCCGTTTACACAAAATGTAATTGAAACAAAATTCAGTTGAGTAAAATACTCTTAGAAGCAATGTCCAACTAAAACCCACAGTCTAGGACACAGGTAAACAGTGAGCAATTTGTGGCCGCCTGACTCGTCTGACCGTCACTGGGCGAAGTTAAACTATGTACTTTACAGTCCGGTAATTATCATCTCCCGTGTTTTGTACCTAAGCATTTGGTACAAAGTTAGTTTTACATGCTGTCTTGGCTAAGAAATTGTCTTTAAAATGTTTAAATAATGTTTTCACCTTTTGTCTATTTAGTCCACTAACGTGGACAGCCTCTAAACTCCTATTCTCACAATAATTTCGCCTAAAATTCTTTGGTTTCCTATTCTTGAATGAGGATGATATAAATAATATTATTTATTATATAATGTTACATTAGCCTTTGCGTTTTTACAGACTTATTATTTAAAGTGTTCTTGTTCACTTCACATCTCCGAGGAATTATTCGGACTTATACCAGCCGCAGTAATTCGGCATGGTTCAATGCGACTAAACTATCATCCACATCAATGGGATAGTTGGAAATCCGTGACAGTGCGGTTCTCACGAAACTTTTTGCCTTGAACAACCGACGTGGAAAAAATTGTCGCCTGCAGTATTTCCGGACCGATACGACCCTCAAGAAAAGAGCATAAGGCCGGCAATGCACTTGTGACTCTTGAGTTGCAGGTATCCATGAGCGACGGTAGTCACTTACCATATTTAGAAGCAATTGAAGGCACCTGAAAATAGGGATTTCTGTTACATTAGTACTTGTATTTTAGCTGTCATATCTGTATTAACTTTCTTTTTGCGCATACCAACTTACTTACAAGTCATCTATCTATTCTTTCGTCTGGAGGAAGACTATCCACGTGTCAAAAATGTACGATTCTAATTTCATCCCCATAAAATCATAAAACGCAGGTAAGTGAAATGGCATTTTTACTAGAAGTCTTCATTATCTTACCAAATTCATATTTCCTTACATTGTTATCCCATAGATAAAGTTACATCTTAACATTTATTCATTGGACGTGCAACTCTTGCACCGCAATATCAAAGTAATAAGTCGCAAGCACGTTTTATATTGCTGCAGCCAAAGATGGCACTCTATTTGTGTCACTTAGGGGACATGACGGGCATAGTGCTGTGCTCCGGGTGGATGTGACGTTTTGGAATTATTCTGTTTCTTTTTGGAAAAAGTTGGAAAAGATATCTATGTTTGAGATGAGCTCACCTCTAGTGCCCGAGGCCAGAGTTAGATTAATGTTTGCACGTGGTTTGAAGCATGTACCAATGAGTGTTCAAAAACTTACGTCTGTGTAGGAAAACATGTCTATGACACCAGTAAGCTTGAGAATTAGGTGAGATATATTAATAAAAAATGGGTACTTCTACAGAGAATAGGTTTGATAATCCCCTCAGAGGTAAGGTTATATATTGTGTACTATTGGTTATGTCAAGTATTTATTTTACGTTATCATAATCAAGCTCATTTTTCTTGAAAAATATAAATTATTCGCAAATTGACACACTTATCTCAAATAATTATTTTAGGGTTCCACACCTAAAAGATGCCAACGGGGATTACTGAGCCCCTGGTATCCGTCCGTCCGTCTGTCTGTCTGTCAGCTGTTAGTAGAATGTATCTTACGAACCATAGGTGACGTGACAAAAGGGTGACGCTTTATAAGGTACTCACAGAGTGTGTGTTCCTATAGTCACTATAAAAACTAATAGATTACCCCTTTAAGTCCATTAACAAAAGACGTGTTTTTTGACGTTTTTTTATTGTATAGTGCCACGAAACTCTTCCTGTCGAAAACGACTCGCACGTGTAATGTGATTAGTGATTACAGAATATCTTCAGAATTTTCTAAATACTGAGCAATGTTGTGGCCTACGTTGAAATATTCCTTTGTAGATCAAAGAAAATGCCGCATCCACTCTTTTGAAACTCCATTTCCGAAGTTGTCAGGATGGCAATTAGTTATAAAGTATAGACGACAGGTGCATAAAATCGATCCTTCAATTTCCTCGCTTTACGAAATGGGAATATAATGATTCGCTATTATTTTGTACCTAACTACAATGGAAGACAGAATTTATGATTAAATAGAAGACACTGGATAGATTTAAAATATTACTCTCTCTCTATAAAACTGAAGCCTATGACACTGCTGAGATGAAAACCAAATTTATAGCATGTCTCATTTCAAAATTTATCGTCCTTTTTCTAATATAATATAATAGTAAGGACAATCTTATGTAAACTTATTGGGTGCAATAAATGATTGAATATTGAATACTTTTCATTAGTACGGATCGATACGACCTTCAAACCTTCAAGAAGAGAGCGTACTCCCACCTCAAAGGCCGGCAACGCACTTGTGACTCTTGAGCTGCAGGTGTCCATAGTCGCTTAGCATCAGGTGACCCGTCTGCTGCTCGTTTGCCCCCTCTTTTTATTAAAAAAAAAAGTGTATTTTAAGAACAACTCCAGTGTCACAGATGCCTCAGAACCAACTTTTACCTGCGAGTTACACGATGTTTTCCTTTACCCTCGAGTTAGTGGTCTATTCCACTAGTCCCTACCAGCTGTCCCTCCTGGTAGGGAAAAGTGGATTTATTATTCCACTCTTCCCTACCACGCCGTCAGTGGTTGGGATAAGTGGAATTTCATTTCAACTCTTTTCAATCAGACATATTTTGTTAATAAGTACTGTTGATAATAATGAAAAAAAAAATGAAAAGACTTAGGTTCTTGAAAAACTCGTTAGTAGGTAGATACCCTCCACAGGATTCAAACAAAAGTACTATCACTGTTCTGAAAATTGATGCATAAAATCTTAGCATATTTTTTTGCTGGAGAAATAAGTTCGCCAAACTTATGCATCAGCCTAATATACGGCTCAGCTTCCCCTAAACACCTTACACGAAAATTAGCGCTGTGTACCAACAGACCACAGCCAAAAGTCCACTACAAGTTGACATAATAGTGATTTGTGGAGCAAGTTTCCCGAGTTCTTCCGCTCCCCACTTTGCCCGCGGGCACCCAAGAGAAATAAGTCTGCTCGTAGTTTCTTAACGAAATGATTGCCTACGTGTAGGTTGTTAGACCCATTTATTTGGGGGTGGATTTTATTTACTTTTCCTCCCCGGTGGATAATTCACTTTCTAAGCATTTCTTATCGACCCGTTGGGACGCATAAAGTATTTTCTCTTAGATCGGAGAAATAAAATACATGTAGTTGTTTTCTTACCTGAGTCGTATCGCTAGGACAACAGTTTTATGACGTACAACAGATAGTATCATATATGTTGTTTCCAATTTTATTCCATCCGAGCGACCAGCTTCACTTCAGTTCAAGTCAGCAAGAAATCAAGCCTCGCAACTCAGTTCTTCTACCGTAAAAAATTGTAAGATCCATGTAATACCAAGTCGCCTAATTTATTCAGTCCCTACTAAGGGACCTACTGTCTTATGTAATTACGCAATTATCTAATCTAACAACCTCTTATTATTTATGCAGTTGGTGTATCTAGAAACCTAGACCGAAATTGCAAAATGTTTGAGTTTTTCCTTGATTTATACACTAAACCCTAATTGTATTCTAAATTTGAAGCTTCTCCGACTGCTAGAAGTGCCTTAGAGTTTTGATGATCGGTCAGTCAGTCAGTCAGTCAGTGAGTGACAAAATTAGGAAACTTTGAATATTTATAATTCTAAAACTACTGGTTCAAATTGGACGAAATTTGAAATATACTGTGTTTATACAATGCCTGCTTGGTTCTGAAAATTCAAGCTTCTAGGTTTATCCACAACGAAGTTATAGGGGGTCGAAAATGGCCTGAATTGCTTCGAGAAAAGGATGGTACGACCGTGCCGCTTTTTGCTCGACTTGGCGGGGGCACTGCCGTGCCTACAGATAGAGCATTCTTGAAAACTTAGGTACATAATTATACTCGTAGATAACATATTTCACTTAATTCTGGGTATTTTGATTTTATATCACAGACAGACACTTAGTTTTCATTATTGGTATACCTACAGATATAGAAAATACTGCGGTAATATAAAAATGTCACCCAACATAGAATATAACAAGTCTGCATTTGCATATACAATCATATAAAAGCAGCACCCATTTAAAGCAGCATATAAAATGTAATTAATTGTTACTTATTTATTTTCGTAGCATGGTCGTCTTAATTGGATATCGCTCACGCCATCATTAGCAGTGATTTGGATAAGCGTAAATTAGGACATTCAGAGATAACATTGTAAACATTATTGACTGTCTGTTGCCAAAATAAAAGAAAAGTAACTGTAACAACAATATGTACATTGTGACACATGACAAATATGTGTAACAACACCTCAGTCTGGTATAGTGAAGACACATTTAGATTTACGACAACATTAGGTACGAAAACGTTTCATCTAACATTTTTACATGACTAGGTACGATTCCGACGAGATTTTCGTAAAACAAATTACATTGGTTCGTGGATTGTCCGCAAGTCCGCATTTGGAAATAAAAACTACCCTATCTCAAATTCCAGTATTTCAACTATTTCCATGCAGAAAACAAGAAGATCCATTTTTAGAAGGAGAAACTAACAAACACACTTTATAATATTAACAGACCAACTATCTTCCTTTTCTACAAATTATTTAGTTTGCTAACCTAAAAATAAACCGATCTTGCTAAAACTTATAATAACTTAAGCAAAACAAAAACAAAACTCAATTCCCACTTGCAAACGCTCCACTTTACAATATCCAAACTCTTATGAACATTTCCAAAGAAATTTGTTTTGGTATTTAACTGGGCTCTCGTTGGAATTCAACTCGGATTGCAGCTTCTCTTAATATAAAATACTTGAGCTTTGTTTGTGTTTTCTTTAAAATTAGAATGAGTCTGAAAACTTGCATGGATTTTTATAGGGGCTTTAACAAGGAACTTTATTGTCGGACTTAAACTTTTTCTATTTTTGTCTACGTTTCTCACATTGTAAGGAACTTAACAATCCACTCATTGAACTATAATAATTGCAGATATTTTGAATTATCTATGCCTAGATGTTCCGCGCGATTTTACAAGCGTAAGTCCCGTTCCCGTGGGAAAATTATAGCACACGTTACTTCCACAAAAGTTAGCTTTTATGATGGTAAGATATTTTTTAAATCGGTCCAGTATTTGTTAAGTTTATTCATTAATAACATACAAAAATACAAATCTTGTAGATAATGTAGATAGGATAGCTAGACGTGGTGGTAAGCCCTAGGTTAATGGTTGTGTTTTTTTTTTATTTATACCAAATATCGTTGTTATTAGAAGCGCTCGTAGCCCTGCGGTGCCAGTGTGTTTGTAACGATCACACTGGTTAAGCAAAGTTGGGTGCGGTCAGTCAGTGGATGGGTGACCGCCCAGTGGCATTTATATTACGAGCGCTTCCGTGTTTCGGAAGGCACGTTAAATTGTTGGTCCCGGTTTTCGTTGTGTTACGCACAATGGAAGTCGTTAAGCCATGTCAGATACCCTTGGGTGGCTTGAAAAATTCTGACTGTTAAGTGGCCACTAGCTTAACACCATCTCCCAATCCGCAGTGGGCTCGCGTGGGAGATTATAGCCCATACTTCCTCATGTGTGAGGAAAGACCCTTAGCTCAGCAGTGGGCTGTTACGGGTTGATGATGATGATGATGATCGTTGTTATTGAGCATAGCCCTAGTGGTCGTACGCCCGCTTCTCATGCACAGAGCCCAGGTTCGATCCTGCTAAGGGCATGTATAAATAAGTTTATCAAAAACGTACGCACACTGTGGATCGACGGTGAAGGAAAACATCGTGAACCCGCAGATCCGAGAATCAATTCTGAGAGTGTCAGCACCCTAGTCCGGCGGCGGGCTCACCACCTACAACGTTTATGGGTCCAAAGAATATACTGGTGAAACGTGGATATTGCTTGAAATTTATTACCTCATCGTACCTTTTTTGTTAATCATTGCATCTTTTATTGCATATTTTTATTGATGTACATTACTTATATACTCTGCCTATCCTCTCGATGATAAAAGGCTTAATATTTTTTTTATGTTTTGTATCCAAACTTATATCTCGCTTATTATGATAATGCATAAACTATTCAGTGGAATCAAATCTCTTAGTAATTTTAAAACAACCAGACATCGTAAGCTACTTATATCAAGAAGCTTTCTTTAGAATTAGATCAGCTTTGTAATAATCACGCTTCAGCGCCACGTGTGCAGAATAACCGAAGGGAGCTAGGTTACGTATTACCTGCGTGGTACTGCGATTATGGGGCAGATGTCTGCTACGATTATGTTACCGTATGCGTATTTTGATGCTTCCATGCTTCCCATTGGTTTTATCTACATACTAGCGACCCGCCCCGGCTTCGCACGGGTGCAATGCTGAATTTTCTTTGCTATAAACCATCCCTGGACCCACTCAAACCCACACAAAAAGTTTCATCAAAATCGGTCCGGCCGTTCTCGAGTTAAATCGTCAGGAAGGAAAACCCGACTTATTTTTATATATCTACATATAAATACGGGCCTGTTGGCTCAGTTGGTAGTAACCCTGCCTTCTGAATCGGAGGTCGCGGGTTCGATCCCCGCTCGGGGCCAACATTTGTGTGCATGAACATGTCTGTTGGCTTCGTGTCTGGTCGTTTAATATTTATCTAAGTATGTCTATCAGTTGTTTAGTACCCATAGTACAGGCCCTGCCTAGTTTGGGACTAAATAGCCGTGTGTGAATTGTGTCCCATAATTTATTATTATTATATATAAAATGATAAACTGACTGACTGATTAGTGATGTATCAACGCACAGCCTAAACCACTGGGTCTAGAGACTTGGAATTTGGCATATAGATAGATTATACAGTGTAGGCATCCACTAACAAAGGATTTTGAAAAATTAAGGGGGTGAAGTAAACGTGGGCGAGCGAAGCCGCAGGTAAAAGCTAGTCTATGCTAAAGCAAGTAGGAACATTCGATAGTGTATTTGTTGCTGATTTTCGGTAGGTGCTGTCCACGGGCGAAGCGTTTTACGTGGGGACATCCAGCTTCGAACAAAAGTAAACTAGTTTTAGTCCGTGACTTTGCCCAAGAAAAACAGCGTCGGTGCACGCCCTAATTCATATATGCCCATGCATTTTGTTGCATGGGGCATTTTGTTTTATTTTTACATTTAATTTCCTACCTGACTACGGCGAAGCCGAACGGAAGCGTGTTTTAGCAAGTTTTGTTTGTTTGTGTTTACGTATGTACTTTCGTAGTAATAATAATAATAATTTATTTCAGACATTCGTCGTTTTGTTCGTAGTGCCTTTTTTGTTAACATTGATTAGATTTTGGAGAATGGCGTGTCTGTCAATTCGTTACTATGGTCCAGTTGATATGGACTTCATTTGCCGTATTTATTATATTATTTCCACCTGCTTACTTCCATTTGTTATTTACAGTGAAAAAAATGATAAAACGGCAAAACCCAGTGAGGTTATATGACGGGTTCAACAAGCTCACACGGGATCTGCAAATATTGTCTGCTGTAGTCGGTGCAGTGTGGACACAGCTCTCTGCTGCAGCTCAAACATCGGCTCGAGCGCCGACACTCAGGATTAGAGGTAATATTGATGTTTGCCGGAGCCTGGCTCTCGGATCAGATTAGAATTCGATACCTGTATGATTTGTGAGTGGAGGGGTACATTCTCCATGCATTAAAGCTTAGCAGTTAGCACGGTCGCCGTCAGTGTATCATTTCTACTACAATGTCACGCATTATCACGCAGTACCTTTGAACCGAGCATCGCTCGTTCTTACACCAGTTTCGCTAACGCCATCTGCAGGTGAGTGGCCGTATTATTTACAAAATATTTTTTTTGTGTAGAATTTCGTTTTTACGGGAAGTAAAACTATGCAGCTAAACTTAAAATATGCAAAACTGAAAATATACAAAAAATCATCAAAATTGTTAGAGCCAAGTCCAAGATACCTTAGAGTATAAATAAGTACAAGAATATATCGATTAAAGTAATAGGATTAAGAGGTGACAGAACAATTAAAAATCAATTGTGTCTCATATTCTTGGCTTAAGAGGTAGTAGTACTTCGATTTGTAGTACTCAATAAATAAACGGATATTGTTTATTTATCTCTTATCTAAATTAAACAACAAACAATGTATCATCACTTTTACCTGAACGTAGCACCTTTTAGAGCCAAAATAACGGTAAAATAATTCCTGTAAGACGCACGCCGCTCGTTGTACATAATTGTCCATTACTCAGCGATGCAGCCAATTACCCGTCCATTAGGCGTGAGGCTCCTTAATAGCAATTTCGTCGCTAAAGAGCCTGCGCTTCGGGGAATTCAGTAATGAAACAAGTGACGACCTAGGCCCGGCGATCATGGGAAATAATTTTATTACGGAATTTATTTACGCCAAATTTATTGCGATTTGAGAAGTGAAATGAGCGAAATCATTTATGTTGAGGTTATTGAAATTGTTACAAATTAATTTCAAAAATAAAATTGATATGTTTAACTCGCCAATACTATACGTTGTCTACAAAAACAAGTCTAATTCTGAAACCAGATAATTTTGGCTAATTTCATCCGAAACATTACCCTCAACTGTGTGAACGTTGCAAGTTGCAAAAACAATTGACGTTGGCGCCATGTTGTTTCAAAGTTCCCCCTTTTCGCCGAAATGGTTGCAGAGCTGCATCTCTGAATGTTTTCCTTTGTTCTACAACAACGTGCGAATAAAGTTGCATTGATTAATGTGCAACTCATGATTTGCCTCATTAAACGAGGTCTTGTCTACCGAGTTGACCCAAGATCTTCACAAGTTGTGTTACTCCTCATAAATACAACAATACAATGCGTAACATAAAAAACGCAATTCCTCATACACCCCAATTAGTATATTAATATATAAAAAAAAAGACGTGTGGCACTCGGGGACTGCCGCGGTAAAGCTATTGCATAGCATTTTGTATCAACAAGACTGCCGAAAAACGACGTTAGACAATGCACGGCGCCACCCGGGTGTTATTTAAATGGTTAGCAGAGTATTCGTAGTGGTGGTAGTGGTAGTGGGAGTGGTGGTGGTTGTAGTGAGGGTGGGTGTGGGAGTGTGAGGGTGTGTGAGTGGGAGTGGGGGTGGGTGTAGGGTGGGAGTGGGAGTTGGAGTGGGCGTAGGAGTGGGAGTGGGGGTGGAAGTGGGGTTGGGGGTGGGGTGGGAGTGGGAGTGGGAGTCAGAGTGGGAGTGGGACTGAGACCGGGACCCGGACTCGGACTCGGACTCGGACTGGGACTCGGACTCGGACTCGGACTCGGACTCGGACTCGGACTCGGACTCGGACTCGGACTCGGACTCGGACTCGGTGTCGGACTCGGACTCGGACTCGGACTCGGACTCGGACTCGGACTCGGACTCGGACTCGGACTAGGGAGCGTGAGGTTTTTTTCGTTACGGAATTTCTGGATTCGGTCCCCGCGCTCAATGCCCGCGATAGAAGCTATGCAATAGCTTAAAAATATGATGCAATCGAACTTTAGTTGTGTCTAACCAATTTTCTTAAATATCGATTAATAATAGCACGTTTTCCATACAATACAAAGCACTAAATTCAGCTACGCTAATTAATTTTTTTTGAAAAAATTAACACTTTATTAAAATAGCACAAATCGAATAAGTAGTCGATACTGAACAAACTAATTTCAGGAATTGCGCTTATTCTGTTACATGTTGTATAAGTCAAATACCGCTGACTCACTCACTCATCACAATAATACATATATCCAAGAGAAATATAGATTCTTTTTTTATATAAAAAAGAAGGGGGCAAACGAGCAGACGGGGCGCCGGTAGTCACTTACCATCAGGGTACCGTCGCCCATGGACGTATCGGTCCGGAAATATAAATTCTTCATACGATATTCTGAAAAAAAAAAGGATCGTACGTGCGACGCTGCTGGGCGCCCGCTATTAATATTTAAATCATTGGTATGACTTAGTTTCGCTCCATCATCGTAACCTCGTTTTAACAGAAAGAGAATATACAAGCGGATTATTTAAAATCTTAGGTTCACAGATTATTTTTATTCAGGTAGTAGCTTAGGTTTTGCCAGCTAAGTGTAGCCTTCTGTGCCACGCAGGGTGAAACGCGATATGGAACTTTATTATGATATACATACATAGCATCCAA
The DNA here is from genome assembly GCA_963855545.1 of Ethmia dodecea. NCBI lineage: Eukaryota > Metazoa > Arthropoda > Insecta > Lepidoptera > Depressariidae > Ethmia > Ethmia dodecea. The sequence goes on from OY979444.1 coordinate 3,220,497, forward strand.
TATACTAATTTTCTTGCTAAACATGCCTTGTTGGGCTTGCTAAGCTTGTCAGCAAGTCTAACAAGGCAGGCAGCTTGTAGCAGTGATTGCCAAATGCCAGCAAATCTGATATCAATATCAATGCAGGCAAAGTTACGTGCAATCAGTATTATATTAATATGATCAGTCTTACCAGTGCCGATGGAGGAGAATGTCACATCTCGTTGACCCAGTTGCGTAACCAAGTTATTGGCCCTTTCTGCACTTGCTAACTTATGAGTACTCGCATAACTTTGCCTAGTCTCAGCTAATGGAAATATTCTGACCGAAATAATCTGCCAACTTATTTGTGTTGATTCATGTATACTTACTGTTAAGTTTACTGTGTTGTTTACTAATTTTATGTTGAAGAGCAGATAATTAGTCTAAAGTGACCGAAACACACTATCGAAATTCGTAATATTCGGTTTTATTATGACACTTTATTTTGATTTTATTATTCCGATTTAATTTTATGTTGATATAATTAATGAATAAAATTTCTCTATGTTTTGCATGCTGATCTCTAATTTAGGAAGACATTATTCGAACTGAATTGATATTATTTTCCAACTTCTTATGCAGGTACCATGTTTTACGCAAATAAAGATTTATCTTATCTTATCAAAATAAAATTTATTTATTTTTGTAGGTAGACAAAATACACTTCCAACACTTCTTGGCGTGTTTAGTGTATACTCTGTGTATACGTATACTTCTAGGACTGCAATTGAACAAGAACTGAGTCAAAAAGTCGAAGTCAAACTTTGTATGAGTTATTAAAGATAGATGGAAGCCCACCAGGCTGATGGTAGGAAGAAGGCGGACGATATATGGCGCAACTATGTCAACCTCATCTACTAAAATAAGTCGGGTTTTCTTTCCTGACGCTATAACTCCGGAACGCACAAACCGATTTCCACGGTTTTGCATTCGTTGGAAAGGTCTCGGACTCCGTGAGGTTTATAGCAAATAAAATTCTTATAAGCATTGCACCCGTGCGAAGCCGGGGCGGGTCGCTAGTTGGTAATAACAATAAGAACCTTCTATAAAGTAAATAAATAAAGCGTGAGGTTTTAACAAAAAAAACTAAAAATATATACGAAGTACGAAATATTGCCATAACAAATCCTAAATGTAATTGAAAGGAAGTTTCGTGCACCATACAAAAATCCAATTAAAATAGGACGCATCGGATCAATCACTGTTTTTTGTGGATGGTCTCGGCATATTGGATCCAATCTAACTGTCACCGAGATAGAAAGTCTGTTACACTGGCAATCGGGCCTACCCCGTTGTCAATTGTTGCTATATGTAACGACGCTTTTGTAGCATGATACCTCACAACTATTTCACTTATTAGCCTTTATTGCTGACTATATAGCGGGTGCCCAGCGGCGTTGCCCGCGCGGATGCAGTTTATTTCCGATCCCGTCGGTATTTCCAAAAATCCCTTCATAGTGATTGCCTACGACATATAAGACAACTACATACCATATTGACGGGCGTGTTTTCTCAGTTGGTAGTGACCCTGCCTTCTGAGTCGGAGGTCGCGGGTTCGATCCCCGCTCGGGGCCAACATTTGTGTGCATGAACGTGTATGTTGGCTTAGCTTCGTGTCTGGGTGTTTAATATTTATTTAAGTATGTCTATCAGTTGTTTACTACCCATAGTACAGGCTCTAAATAGTTTTAGACTGCATAACCATGTGTTAATAATTTCAAATCATTTATCAAATTTATTTATATTTCAAGTTTCTAGTAGTAGTAGTATTTCTATTTGCGACCACTTTTATGAGATATTTGCGTGAAGTAAAAAGTCCCCTAGATTTTGACACAGCTACTCAGTTATTTTAATACCCAAATTCATCAAAATCCATCCTGTAGTTTTTTCAAGACTACGTCTACCCGGGTGTTACTGCACACACTAGGTATAGTATTTAATATTGAACAATCTCATACACCAGACTAGCAAACATTTGGATAACGATCCTAAATGTACGAAGGCAATAAAATGTACAATAACATTGCCTCGCTTATTGCGTCGTTACGTAAGTAAAGTAATTACGGGTAGTATTAGGGAAATTAATATAAAGCTCTTGGAACACTCCCGAATAATAATTAACCTTAACCTCTTTCATTATGGTTTGCAAGAATCGTGGGAAACGGTGATGGATTTGGCAATGGGTGAATTTGGGATGAGATGGATAATACTGGATGGATAAAGAGCAGTGATAGCCCGGACGGTTAAAGAGCCGGCCAAAAATCAGTGAGGCTCGGGTTCGAATCCTGGCATGTACCAATGAGTTTTTCAAAAAACTTACGTACATATTTATCACTAGCTCGACGGTGAAGGAAAACATCGTGAGGAAACCCGCAGGTCTCAGAATTAATTCTGAGACATGTGTAAACAGACCCGGTCCGGCGATGGGCTCACCACCTATCAAGTTTAGGGGTCCAATATATCTCGTGAAGTGTGGGTATATCCAGTAATGGAATACCTCTGCCTACCCCCTCGGGGATAAAAGGCGTGATATTATATTATTATTATATTATTATGGATAATACTTACTTCAAACCTACTAATATTATAAACGCGAACGTTTGTGAGCATGGATGTATGGATGTTTGTTGCTCATTTACGATATCTATATCTATATAAATAAAAATGAATTGATGTTCGTTAGTCTGATTAAAACTCCAGAACGGCTGGACAGATTTTGATAAAACTTTTTGTGTGGGTTAGAGTGGGTCCAGGGATGGTTTATACGGTGGCAGAACGACGTCTGCCCGGGCCACTAGTATTATATAAAAATCAATGCCACTTTTCGTTGTTATTTTATAACTCAAGAACGGGCTCACCTATCCAAACCTTATTTTTAGACTTTATTTGGACTATTTAGCAGATGGTTTATGTGAAGTATGCTTAAAATCTGTCGAGTGGTTCTTCATTTATCACATTGCGAAGCACGTACCGGGCCTCTAGTAGCTATCGTTATAACTATATATAGGGTTATTATAATAACACATAGGCTATATTTTATCCCCGTATTCCCACGGGATCGGGAACTAACGCGGGTGAAACCGCGGGGCGCTGCTAGTTGTAAAATAAATTCTTAGTTATTCAAAGGTAAAAGTCAGACCATCACCTTTGCATGATCATTAATGTTGTGATTTTTGTGAAAGTACAATCAAAAACGAAATAAGTACCTACCTATCGAAACTTCACTATAATGAGGAGGATGCATGTAGGTATTAACATATTTTCTACGTTTATTGTAACTATAAAAATGGATTCATCGTAAACTTCCCAGCCAAAACATCTATCGGGCAGGCACACATCTACTATAAATAACAACAAAACACCAACCATTTTTAGTTCCACGAATAAAAGAAACATTGGAAAAGTTTAGCGGAAAAGGTTTTGTGTCCTACCCTTACTTTTTTCCATAATTCATGGGGAAATCCCTAGGGAATAGATGGGCTGATGTCGCACAGATCACAGGAAAACTTTGCGACGTCGGGGAGTACTCAGCCGCAGACCAATGAAAGAATCCTTTCTTTACTAAATAATGAATGGTTGTAGCTAAGTCTTGAAATACAAGCTTTTAAAATTCCTGCTTCCCTACTAGGTACTTGAAAGACACTATTCTACTAATATTATAAACGCGAAAGTTTCTATGGATGTTTGTTCCACTTTCACGCAAAAACTGCTGAACGGATTTGATGAAACTTTACAGTTATATAGCTTATACATTAGAATAACACATAGGCTATGTTTTATCCCCATATTCCCACGGGAACAGAAACTAAAGGTGAAACCGCTGGGCGCTACTAGTCTATCTATAACGTTTTCACAACAAACAGCGAAACATGATCTTGATAAAATTTAACAAGTAGACAGTTTACATCTTAGATCATTATCATCGTGATCATTTCAATCACAGGAAATTCACTGCTAAAAATATAAGACTGCCGAATTTTCTTACTGAGTTTTTGGTTTCTATTCTACCTTATACGTACTAACGGTTCTGCGCAGTTTCACCCGCGTAGTTCCCGTTACCGTGGAAATGCGGAAATAAAATATAGCCTATGTTACTCAAGGATCTTCTAGCTGGTAAAAAAAAATCGGTCCAGTCGTTTTTGAGTTTATTTGTAACAAAGATAAAAAAATACAAGTCTTTCCTCTTTATAATATTAGTATAGAAGTATAAATTATCAATAGTCAGTTCTACAAGCTATGTATGCCTCTTCGTCTTTCTATCCAGTCATCAATATAGCAAAGCCGCTATACTTGTGACTTTTGTTTCTAAGCGGGTTTCTTCATTTCTGATTCGATATCGAAGTGAAAACTTCATCATCTTGATCATCATTATGTGACATTGAACTTTTTATGAGGCCTCTAGTAAGAAAATACAGTTGAGTGCTATATTTCATAACTGGTTAAAGAATTTTGTATTTGGTATAGAAGCTGCTTTTAACCTCAGACTCTAAACCTCTAACGATGCAGGCAATACAATAGTAATTTAAAAAGTTGAAAAAGTAATCATTTGTGCGGAGCGAAATCTAACCACACTGCAGTACGTACAGTGTCACAGACCGTTAGCGTCACAGCACAGAGTTTTAAACCGCGCTATCAAATTTCTCACAATAGTCCGTATAAATGCCCGACATCAACCAGGCACGATCTAGACTAACAGAAGACCTCCCCTTTTCACGATAAAAGATCATTCCACCTCCTCCTCACTTGTAATTAACCAATTTCCGTCGCGCGATCGAGCAACAACGAAAATCAATGTGTAGTTACTCGTATGTGATCTTTGACCCTCTCAACAATCAATACTTGGTGTCAGTGTCTTGTGTCTCTGTAAATTTGTATTTGCCATAGACAACTTAGTAATCCTTAGACATCGCGTTTATTAAATTTAGCTTTGTCCTAAAATTATCAAAAGCAGTGGAGTGGACGCATAACCCGTTGGCTGTTGTGAGCGTAGTTTCACGCTCGAATTAAAAATATATTGTTTGGAATAGGACCTAATAGAAAATAGAGTTGTAAAAAACGATTTGCTAGCACATGCACTTTCCTCTGCGCTAGAGTAATTTAACATTCAATACGATTTATATCTCTATTTGCATGGAATAAGGATATTATTATTATTTAAATGCTCGAGCATTGCTCCTTTGCGCTGATGTTTAAGAGATAATCCACGAAAGAAATTAAATTGACGGCTATAGCATTAGTTAACCGAGCACATACCTAGTTGAGCTATCACAAGGGGCAAGTTTTGCTGTAACGGTCCTGGCAACTGAGAAGCAGATGGCGCTAGGTACTGATTGGTACATTAAAGCGTCACAAACTTTTGGTTATTAGTTCGCTTCGCTTTATTAGTGTGCTAAAACATTTAAAAGTTGACAAAAATTTACCACTCGTTACGGCCGCTTTGCTGGATATGTGCTCGGTACGCTATCTTAGGTAGTTGAAGACCCTAAGCTTGTTGGCTTCCAATGCGGCATCTACGTACGAAACTGTCTGTGATATTTGCTCAGTTTGCGGCTGGCTAATGGACAAACACAGGCCCGTGCGATGTTGATTTTCAGTTAGTTTCGGCGACGCTCGCCCTTGTATCTTCAGAGATTTATCTTTGCCCCGGGCCTCGGCAGGAATTTGTTTTCTTTGATTCAACAATCGAATTGCTAACGGAGCAGAGCTTCCATAAACCTAAAAATAAGAAACCATTATAACAATGACCTGCTGTGGTAAGTATTGTTAAATTGATTGTGTATCCATCCAATCGTATCCCTGAGAAGGTGAGCAGAACTAATACATTCCTAAAATTTTCACTTTTCATTAGTTTTTTTGATGGACCCATTAGGGGTGGATTCACCTTAGAACCAAATTATGGAGCCTGTCGCGCCGCCTCCCTCAGTCAAGCACGGTTAAAAACAGAACAATTAAAAATCAATTGAGTCTCATTTTCTTGGATTAATTGTGTCTCATTTTCTTGGCTTAAGAGGTTAAAGTGTTTTCATGCATTTAAATTTGCTAGGTAGATGTGTTCTTTGATTCACTATACAAGTTTAAAATTTCAGGATATATCTACTATCACGCGATTTGGGCCTGTGCCTACTAGCTATCTACTTTGTTTTAAAAAAATATGTTGTGTTGTATTTTTCATAATACTGGATCCGACTTTCTTGTTCTGTACGACAAGCACTAATGAGGTCATATAATAATATAAGATTACATATTATGAAGATTTTACTTCAAATGCCAGTAACATTCACAGAAAAACTAAAAAATTCATCATCTGTCATACGTTTTATTTATCTACGAGCTCGATCGTAGTTATTTTTTCTGATGTATTTTTAGTATTTTGATAAAAATATTCTTTAGAAAACTTTTTTATTGATTTTAATTATTTAAAGAATTATTTTCTTTTCGTCTACACATCTGATATGCAGGTAATTTTGTAATATATTTACCATTATAGCACCAGCGACACACGGCTACTAAAAACTTAATTTGTTGTGAGTTAATAGTACAAGGTTTACAAATAAAATAGGTAATATATTACATAGTTCGGGTTCTAAGCTAGAGAGAGCCTGCATGTGTACTATGGCCACGATACTGTTGATAGACATTGTGGGTTGCTAAAGTAGGTGAAAGAATTTTTAAAATCTGTCCTGTAGTGTCGGGGCCTATTCATTTCAAACAATATTTTCTCTTTATGAAGTTAGTGTAGAGAAGTCTTATGATAGTTGTGAGTAGGCGAGAGTGTAGATGGCGACCTAGGCGTAGGTATATAAATTGTTCCTATCGGTGATGTACTGAAAAATAAACCAGATATGGAGTAGGTACCTACCTAACTGAAACCAACAATTGAATATCATACGGGGATGAAATGTTCTTATTTTTTTTAATTTATATGCTCATTTCATGCAGTTTTTTTCACTAAAAACACTAAATTTTTTTACACAGACATATTATACGTATATTAGAGAGTTTCATATTCCTAAATACTTCTTTTTCAATTTTAGAACAAGAGAAGTGAGTTAATTTAGGTAAAAAATCCCATCATTATCAGAAGTCTTGTTAAACTTATAAACATGAATTGGACTTCATATCAAAAAGCTAGTCAGCTAAATTTGACTCAAGAAGAAGTCATTCTCAGTGCGCTTCATTCAAAATCTTACAGATCAACACCATTGATAATCACTTTCTGTAAGTATAAAAAAAATATAAAAAAATCTCACGGTTTTTTCCCCCAAGGGGGTGGGCACAGCTATTCCAGTTTAACCAGTTTATTATTTGGACCTAAACGTGTAGTCTGTCTGTAAGTACATTACACAAAATAAATTATTAATTTATGCTTACGCCTTATCCCAAGGGAGTCCCAAAGGTATTCCATTCCAGGAAATACTAACTTGCACTGCCTCACCGGAATACTGTCACACATGCCTCAGAATCAATTTTGGGTATTGCAAATTTCCCATGAATTTCCTCACGATGTGTTTCTTCACCATCGACCTAGTAATAAATATCTATGTACGTAAGTTCTTGAATAACTCATTGGTCAGCGCCGGAAAAGATGTAACCATATTTATTAATTTTTTTAGGTGAAAATATCCTGACAGCTATAGACATCCAACAATTTATGGAAATGGGTCTACATATAATCAGATTTCAAACAACTCGAGTGACCTTTGGGGACAAACTCAAGGTTTTGGCCATGATAAAGAGAGCGGTGAGATGGATCTGTGAGAAATATGAGGTGACAGATTGGCCGCTTGCCACTTGTATTGATATACCCAATTCATCGATCAAAAGTGGTTACAAAGATATGGTAAAAATTTACTTTTTTAAAGCATAAGTAACCATTCAAAGCTGAACCAGTCTTACCTCAAATTTGATTAAGATATGAGCTGTAATCTCCTAAGCACTCGTGGATATTCTTATAAGATATCACCGAGATCGCGCCGCTAAAAAACCGCTCACCAAGAAAGGGAGAAGCTATGGTAGATATGTCCAGATTGGTGATAAGGCAAAACATGAGGTGTGGGGATGAAGTATCATGTTGAAAGGAGTTTTTATGTTTAGCTAGTAGCAAGATGTCATATAGATTTGTTTATATACATATTTTAAGAATTTCTTACATTTCTGATCATGCCTTTTGCACGCAGACTGAATTATTGTTCCTTTTTCTTGAACTAACTGTAATCTCTTTTTTTTTAGAATTTAGAGGGATCAGGTATCGAAATCAAAGTGGACTCTATAGTTGAAATAACATGCAATATGTTGTACTGGGACCGGTGTACCCCGCAACGAGTGTTCATAGATGACACGTATACAATACGCGAGATCAAACCAGGTCAAGAAATAACATTCTGCGGTGGATCTGTGGTCATGAATTGCATTGAAGTAATCGATGAACAAACAGTGAAATGCAAAGTTGCCAGAGGAGGCAGGCTAGACAACGCAGAATTTGTGTGCTTCCGTGGCGTACCGTTTAAAAGACCTCCATTTACCGCCAAAGATTTGGAACTTCTGAAATTTTCTAAAGATTTCAAGGTGATACCACAAGATAGCTAATCATATTACATACATATCACAAAATTGGTTTTATGTCTCAATATAAGTTGACCGTATTTATATTGGTTGAACCAATACTTAAAGGAAACAAGTCTTGTCCGCTTTTATTTCTTCATTTCTGTTACAGTTTGACATTGTGACTATGAACGGGGTTCGAAAACGTTCCACATTGAAAAAAGTTAGAAGAATATTTGGGGAAACATACAATCCATTACTATTAAGCACTATTAACGACCAGGAAGGATTGGATAATATTGATGAAATTATTCAGGTTTTTGACATTTTATTGATATTTATTACAAATGCAAAATTTGGAATTAATCATTACGACAAGCAACGTACTAAAAATGTTTGAAGAAAAAGTTTCACTTTCCAAACTTTGTCTTTCAATGATTGTGGGTTTAATAGCTATTCCTTACTATGAGTTTTCTTTAAATAAAAATCAAGAGATTGAGAGTTTTATTTATTAATTATGAATACTTTTTCAAAGGAATCGGATGGAATTGTTTTAGCTAGAGAAATACTTGCTCACCAAATAATCAACAAGCACCAGATGACTGCAATACAGATGCAAATAGCTGCCAAATGCCGAAGGGTAGTTTTTTGTGTCTTATCTTTTAAACTCAATAAACGTGTTGTGGATTCTATAAGATAGATAGGTAACTTAATAAATATCAGACCCAAATTATAAGTTTACTTAAAAGTTTCCAGCACTTATACAGACCTTTCATATCCTTCTCATTTTGGATGTCAGCAAAGTTACAAAAAATTTTTTTAGGAATGAGGGCAGAAATCACAGATATGCGTCAGATGCAACGCACATCAAATAGAAACCGATTGCGATAAAGGTTATCAATAAACAATAAGTAGTTTAACCGGTTTATTGGTTTTCGAAGTATCTTAAGTTTTTGAATATTGTTCCCTATCTTTTCGTCAAGTGGTTAGCTGTAATCACCCAACGTATGAGAGTAGTTTTTTTTATTTTCTGCGTCCTTAACTGTGAAGTGATTGATTCCAGATACCAATTTCTTCGACCAGCTATTAGAAATATTGATAATGGAAAATATTTTTTTGCAGGTAGGCAAACCATTCTACATTTCCGGTGACATACTGGAAAACACTCTAAACAATGGCCTTTTAACTGGTAGTGATTTATCAGATATCACTAATGCAGTAATTCAAGGTGCAGGATTCCTAATTCGAGACTACAAGGAAACGTCATATGTTCAGCAAGCCATCAAAATTCTGGATTCCATTTGCAAAACTGTTGAGACATTAGGCAAAGAAGACGAATTTAGACGACTCCTTGATGAGGTCTGAAAATAATAACAATACTTTCAAACCAACAACAAAAAAAATTGTTCGGGGTACACGACCAATACCGCCAAATAGTGTATGCACTACTGAAAATTTATTTTACATGTCCATGTATTCAACATAACAAATATTCGATCATTTGATTATTTCTTTTATAGAATCGATCTTTTAAGCGTTTGATTTATTGACTGTTTGATAAAATGACTGATCGACCATTTTAAAGATAAAATTATTTAATTCAATCAATTGATTTAGGATGATTCCCTATATGGAGACCCTAATTTACCTACCATATCTGACGAGGACGACAAAGATTATAAAAGAAAACTTAAATGAATTTTATATCGAATCCCAAATTTGACGCCGCCCTTTTGATGCTCAATATATCCTTCAGATGCCCATTACAGTATAGTTTATTTTAAAAACACGTTCTTACATGCATTGATCCGAAAAGGAACCGACGCCTATACATAAGAGGCAGGTTTAAAACCGTAACGTAAACCGTACGATTTTCAACCCGCCGAACCCTTAACTTTGCCGTGCTGGCGGGCTCGTTGAGTTTGTGGTCATTATTATTCAATATAGCAACCCTCAATCCTTAGTTCAAGATACCAGTGAACGCAGCAGAAGCTGCGACGTTAGCTTGTGCTGCATTGGTCCGTCAGTCTGGAGCCATCACCGTCATCGTCCCAACGGTGTCAGGGAAAACCGCCACACAACTGGCCAAGATATCTCCGTGCGCTATCATACTAACTGTCAGCACTAAGCCAGAAGTCGCGAAGAAGCTAATGATAAATAAAGGGATTATTACTATAATATATGACAGTAAGTTAAAAATATATATATAGCATGTTTAAAAGGCGGATTGAAATTGTTGGTGGCAGGGATCTCAATTTTTCGCAGCAATTATAAAATATTTGAAGTTGATACTTAGGTGCTCCATTTATGGCAGGAAACATTTTAGAAATTTCTTTGCTTGATTACCGATTATTTATACACCAGAGAAAAATATCAAAATCTACGTCTAAAACTGAGGTTCTCAGAGAAACGAAACCGATTTAAAACTATAAATTTCATTTATATTAAAAAAAACCTTTCGACTTGGGATAATTTGTTCCCACTGATTCACCATAAAAACACACCTTTCAGTTTCATACTCTACTCATGAATTTAAGCATCTCTGAAATCGTTATACATTTTAGTATTGAGGGCATTGTTCTTTTGTACCAATACACACACTTTGTAACAATACATGAGTAGGATCATCACCTAGTGTAGTGCAATGCTATTCCTTTACTTGCAATGTAACTTCTTCCACAAATTACTTTACGTTGCAAAGCAAGTCTCTAAATATTTATGTTCAATCTCTGTTTTACAGAAAAGAAACAGAACGACTGGCGTGATGAACTCAACGCTCGCATAAAATTCGCAGTCAACTACGGTGTAAAGCAAGAGATTTTGAAATACGGCAACAATTATGTCACCCTTAAAAAGTCCTCACCCACGAGCGCCTACTGTGACCATATCAGCGTGTGGAATGTCCAGTCTGAGGAAGTAGACAGAGTCACTAAACATGAGTTAGTACAACTTCATTATAAATCAAAAACAACTACACTAATATTATGAAGTTCAAAGATTAGATTTTTTATCTGTTTGTTTGTAATGAATGGGCTCCGAAACCACTAGACCGATTTTAAAAATTATTTCACCTATGGAAAGCTTACTTTTCTGGAAGTAACATGGTTTATAACTTTACCACGGGTACTGGACGTATGTAGAATCGCGGGGAACAGCTAGTTATAAATAAAACAATCTAAAAAATATGTAAATCTGTAAAAACTCCCATTGGCTTCTCCTTTTAAAAACTGGTTGATGTCCAGCAGCCTTCACAAATCTAGATTTTTTTAAAAGGCTCGAGTTGAGGCGATGCTGAAACGTTTCCGTGTTTATATATATGCGTCTAAGTCTTAGTAAGTGTCCAAATCCTAATAAATGCCTACAGGACGTTGATAGATCAATCAGTCAGTTACTAGCTTTTCTTGGAACTTGGTTAGCAGAGAATCAGTATAACGCGTTTTGTTTCGTAGTTTATTATTTCGTAATAGCTCCGTTCTTTATGTTGCCGTGAAAATTTACTTGAATCCTTTTTATTTGGTGCCAAATTTCAAGTTTTTATGTTAGCTTCCCATATTTTATAATGAGTCTGACTTATAGCTAATGGGAAAATATTATATCTGTACCTATTGTTATTAGTATGCGAAGGGCAGCTGAGGATTGCAGTGTATGGGACCGGTGGAAGGCTCCGTACAACTCAAAAATGGAAGATCTCCCGCCAAGCGATTCCATGCCAGAGGCGAAAACCGCACCCGATAACTTTGGATTCTGGTATAAATTAAATTTCAAGCCTCCCAGTCCCAATCCCAGAGGGGGTAATTTCTAAAAATACCCACGTTTCACCAGTATAATTTTTGGACCTCCTAATGTGATAGGTGGTGATCCCATCACCGGACCATCCCCTCTAGAAAAGATGCATAACTCTAACAAAAGCAAATGATTTTATAGATTGACCTGAACGGGATCGACATAAGAACATTATCATTATTTCATTTTTAGATTTCAACGATGAAATGGAACAACTATTGAAGACATTTTTCGAATAAGTACATATTTTTACTTTTCTAAAACTGGTAGAATATTTTTATGGATGATTTTATTTTACTTTTTTATGTAGTTTTGTATGGATTTATTTTATTTATATTTTTATTGAACATTATATTTTTTATTGAACATGGCGTATATTCAAAGTTAGTCAAAGTCAAAGTCAAAATGTTTTATTCAAAATAGGAACTTACAAGTCCACTTATTGAACGTCATTTCAACTCCACCGCTTCAGCATGTATGGTTGAGGAGAAGAAGCGGGGCAAGAAACTCCTCAACACAATATTCTTTTAATCAATTGTTACATATTACTAAATTGGGTTACATAATTTCGTTTGTTTTTCGCTATCGTATTGCGCTGGACTGGAGAAAATCTGTTCCAAGCATCATTGTCATTTATATAGTCGTCTAGTTTGTAATATGCCATTTTACAAAGTACATGTTTAACATGAGTTTTGAACACAGTTTCAGGCAATTTCAAAATATCTTCTGGTATTTTATTATAAAAGCGTATGCAAAGCCCCACAAAGGAATTATTAATTTTACTTAATCGTGACTGAGGTTGCTCTAGTTTATTTTTATTCCTTAGATTACAATTATGCCTGTCACAGTTTTTAGTATACAGTAATATATTTTTCCGTACATACATAATGTTTTCATAAATGTACTGACAAGGCATGGTTAAAATATTAATTTCTTTGAACAGTTCTCTTAGGGAATCACGACATCTTAATTTGTAAATGGCGCGTATAGCCCTTTTTTGTAAAATAAAAATAGATTCTGCATCAGCAGCTCTGCCCCACAGCAAGATGCCATAGGACATTATACTGTGAAAGTAGCTAAAATAAACGAGTCTTGCTGTGTCTACATCAGTAAGCCATCTGATTTTTCTGACGGCATAAGCAGCTGAGCTCAGTCTGTTAGATAATGCAGAAATATGAGAATTCCATTGAAGTTTGGAGTCTATCGTTATCCCCAAAAAAACTGTATTATCAGCGAAGTCTAATTTGTCATTGTTTAAAATTATCTCATTCTCTACTCGTCTAACATTAGGGAGTACAAACTTTATACATTTGGTCTTCTTAGCGTTGAGCACTAGATTGTTTGCAGTAAACCATGAGAGAATTTGTTGAAGAGTGTCATTTACCTCGTCGAGCTTCTGAGCTTGTCTATCTACTTGGAAAATCAGAGATGTATCATCAGCAAACAACACTATCTTTGACAAACTCTCTACCATGAATGGAAGATCATTTATATATACAAGGAAAAGAAAAGGACCAAGAATCGAACCTTGAGGCACCCCAATTTTTACGGGTGCGCCCTGTGATTTACAATCATTTATTTTTACTTTTTGTATCCTATTTTCGAGATAGGACTGTAAAATATCAAGCGCTTTACCGTTGACTCCATAATGATTTAATTTACACAGCAAGGTCTCATGATCTACGCAGTCAAATGCTTTTGATAGATCGCAAAAAACTCCAATTGCGTTTTGAGATTTCTCCCAGGCATTAAAAATATTCTTGAGTAATGCTATTCCAGCATCCGTAGTTGAACGACCTTTGGTGAAGCCAAATTGTTCGTTATGAAATAAGTTATTTATATTGAAGTGTGAAATCATTTGATCAAGCAATAACCTTTCAAAAACTTTGCTAAGTACTGGTAAAACAGAAACAGGTCAATAATTTGAGGGGTCTTTTTTCTCTCCTGATTTAAAAAGAGGAATAACTTTACTATGTTTCATTAGGTCAGGAAATAATCCTTTGTCAATACAATTGTTAAAGATATAAGCTAAATATGGTGCTACTAAGGTTATGATGAAGCTACATACCTTAACAGACATGCCCCATATATCTTCAGTACTTTTAAGTTTAAGTGCTCTAAAAGTTTTAATGACGGTATCCGGACTAGTGTGTCTAAATATAAGAGATTCGTTACAGCTATTTACATTTTTTCGTAGAAAAGTTATGGCAAGAGATGTGGATGAGTTCAGATGTTCTGTTGTTTTAATAGGTATATTAGTAAAAAAATGTTCAAATTCCCTAGCCACATCCTCACTCTTGGTAAATAGGCCGTGGTCCGTTTGAATAGCTAAGTCATGGTCACGTGGTTTCACTCTACCCGTTTCTCTGTTTATTACTTTTCAAACAGCCTTTATTGTGTTATCCGATTTTTTAATAGTATTACTTATGGACATTGCTTTTGCACAAGCACAAACCTTTTTGAATGTTTTAGAATAGTTTCTAACATATTTCACAAACTTTTCATCATGGGTATAAGATCGCTTTTCATACAATTCAAATAATTTGACCCTGCTTTTACGAATACCACTGGTAGCCCATTCGCTAAATTTAAATTTATTAGAAAGTATTTTATTTTTAAGTTCAAAATGTGAATCAAATTCCTCGGTTAAAACAGAAAAGAATTTCTTAAAATAGCCGTTTGGATCAGAATCAACAGGATCGGGCAAAGGTAACTTACACTCTAGTGCTCTTTTATACTTCTCTATTTTACATACTGTGACAGGTCTTATCTGAATTTTTACTGATAAATCGCGATTGTCCACAGGGAGTAAAATACACTGACCGCTGTGATCGGATTTTAGCTTATTTATTATAGTTTTACTATTAGGAATGCAATTACAATAGATATTGTCAATGCAAGTTGCCGAAGTTTCTGTGATTCTGGTAGGATCTGTAAATACATTCATTAAATTAAAAGATTTGAATAAACTTAATATCCTAGTTTTATACAAGCTTGGTTCAAGCAGATCCACGTTAAAATCACCACAGACCACAACACTTTTACTATTTTTACTTAACAACTTTAAGACCTCGTCCATTTTGTTCTCAAAATTATCAAAATTTACACTATAAGGGGGTCTGTATACGCATACAATGATGTGTTTCTCCAACTCAACGCATGACAATTCAATAGTACTTTCCACCGATAATTTAATTACGTCCTGGCGGTCTTTCGCTTTGATATTATTTCTAACAAAAATTACGGAACCACCACGTGCGGCCAATCGCCGATTGAAAGTACTGACAGCTGTATAATTTACAAACCCAAACATCATTTCTGTGACTCTAAGCCAATGTTCTGTCACACAAAAAATATCAACTTTTTCGTATTCTAAGAATAGTTCTATTTCTAATTCTTTGCTGGAAAAGCCTTGAATGTTTTGATGAATTAACTTTAAAGATCTATGCTTTTCCTTCGTCTTACAGGTGGTAATGTTATGGCCAGAAAGTCCCTGATTTACAGAATTTATAGGTTTGGGACTTTCTGCTGTCGGACTTAACAGTTTAAATTCACATTAGTAGTGCTACTAACAGGTACAAGTGACTGTGTTATACTGCTTATAACAATGTCGTGTATATATGGAGCTAACAAAGTAGCTAGTCGTCGCTTAGATTTATTTGATAGATACATTGTATCCCTAGTCATCCTAAAATGTGTAATAATTTTATTAATGTCATAATACAAAATAGCGTCGCTATGACGGCATGTCGTGTTGAAAATAAATGAATTTATATTATAAATAGTCTTATTGTAATTATTATGTTCTTCCGACAAATTCTGACAATAAGGAAGAGTACATAGGATGAATTTGCAACCCTGTTTCTTGTTTAAGTTGAGAAGCAACTCAATATTTTTATTAAATTCTAGCTTACTGCTATGCATAATACTACCTGTCATTACAAGTACGGTAGTGCATTCATCCCATTTTTCTTTACATATTTTGTCAACTATATAGCTGAATGACGCATCAGGATAACACATGCTGATCACCTGCTGGTCCATACATTTGTCAAGGTACGGTCCTAAGCCAACCCCTAATTTATCTGAATACACTACAGTCTTTGAAATTGGTTTATTCAGCATCACAGACGGACAGGGACTCGATGGCAGCTTGCTCTGGTGACTGAAGGTTGGTGCAATGGCAAGCGGGTGCTGGCTGCGTGGTAGTGATGGGTACGGGGGTGTATGCGTAGATGACAGATCACAGGAACGAGACGAGGGTGGGTTATTTGGTTTCTCCACCTGACGTTCATCATCTTCCAGCACTTGGCTCACCAACATCTGAGTCTCCCTTTGTGTTTGGAGCAATTCACTGGTGGCCGCTGACAGAGTATCGAGGAGACCTTGGGTGTATTGCTGCTTCCCAGTCATTTCTTGAATACGTGATTGCAGTTCATTTATTTGATTCAGAAGTGGTGTCTTTCTTAGTCTTAGGGGCTGAATTTTTTGGAACCTTTTTAGACATTTAATATTTTTCCTCGTCTTTTCAATGAATTTTTTCAATTTCAAATATTTTCTTGCTTTTCTACTACTATTCATTTTTTTATTTTCGGTGGTGGATTGTATATTGTAATGTGCAACAGTAGTTTCATTTACTTCAGCTAACTCGATTTGTAGGGAAACATCTAGGCGGCTTTTGTACTTCTCAAGTTCTTGTCGTAAAAGTATTTGTTCTTGGAGAGTCTCAGAAAGCTGTTGTTGCAGTAACTCACACTTCTCAACTTCTGTTTGCTGCTCCACACAGAAATCTATATAGGCATTATTAAGTGATTTAAGGCTACAGATTTGTTCCTGTGCTTTCTTGCTTTCTTCGTCATATGACGACCGTGAATCCGCAATCTTCGAAGTAAGGTGGTAAATTTTTGCCTTTAAGTCGTTTATTTCACCCTGATATGTCAATGAGTCATTTGACAGTTTTTCTTCAAGGGCCTCTGATTTTCTCAACTCCTCCAGTGAGTGATGTAGCTTCTGCTCCAACAGCATTCTGCGGGTCGTCATACTGGATTTTCTGAAATAACCGGGTAAAAGCGGTAGAAAAACGGTGGAACAATAAATTTAAAAGTATCTAACTGTCTAGTAATGGTTGTATTGTACTGACTAAAATATTTTTGTGTTTGGCTATTTGGTTATTGAAAGTAGTGCAAGATGAGGAAGGAAATTAGAAATAAAAACGTAAAAGAGAAGAAATGGTTTAAAAGCAATAAATAAAAGTGAGATAAAATAGGTAGGTACAGAAAAATAGCAAGTAAATGTGGGGGAAGATGAGTGAATATTTAGGTATTATTAATCGTACATTGAGTTTATACTACACATATATTAGAAGATCAAGTACTTAATCATAAAGTATTATATTTCTTGTGTAAATAATGTGTGCAGCTAGTGTTTAGTCATCAAGTATTGTTTCCACTGTACGTCAAACAAACAGAGACCGAACGGCGCTGGAGTGTGAGAAGTGACGATTCTCACTAGGTGAGACTTGTGGAGTCTATGTTTTGGTTAGTATAAATATAGCTGTCTGGTTAATCGCCTAAAACACATTAGAAAACAAAGCAATACTCCCCGGGTTAATCCGTTGAACCGACAAGTTCAAATCCAAACTGACAGGACGTCGGTTTCTTCACTGTGGTTTTACAAATATACTAGGAACTTCACAATAGCTTTCACTGTATTTGCATTTATGATGTTATTAAACTAATTTGTAACTATTTTTGGACTATTTAAACAAGAAAATAAATTATAAAAGTATAAAATTAAGAACAGCTGACGAATGACGTCTAGCCCGCTTAGTGTTGCCAGACGAGAGAGTTAGCACAGTAAGTAGTCATGAGGATTGAAACCATATATTTTATTTCCACTTTTATTTTTTCGCCCCGTTGTCGTTAATCTACAATCAGATTTCGGAAAATAAAGGGGCACAATCATGTCATGCTGATAAACCATGTTGAACATCAACCCAAATGACAAAGGAGAAGGCCTCAGCAGTGAGTGACTGCCCTGTGTTTGAAATGATGTATTGAATCATAATCATTACTCTAATTAAAGTTATGGCCTAATAAATGGTATAGGTACACAACTACATGATATAATGATTTATTGTATGGCATTTTACGTAATTAAAAATATGTTTATATTAAATGGGTTTTATTTCAAAACTGTTCAATGCCGTGTTATGATTTAACAGTTTTTTTTAAAGTAGATACACTCTTCCATTAAATATTATTGTTTTTTTTATGATATTCAGCTATGTACCCTAAAGCAATGTTTATAGAGGCTATTGATTCAACCAAAGATGGAAGAAAAACATATATTTCCTTTTGGATGAAACTGAAAAGGTCCTGAACTATGCTATTATTCCATAACTTACGTGTGTGTTTATAACATAGTACAATACTCAGAGCAATCATTCTGGAAATTGCTAAGAGCTAATTTGTGTACAATATGTTTATAATACACTAGTCGTAGAGAAATATAATAAGCAAAGACATTTAAAGAAAAAGTTTCTCTCTGAGAATGATTTTCTTTCAACCTCTTTGATATTAAGTTATGGCCCTAGAGTAACTTAGACCATGATTAGAACACAGTGTCTTAGAGCATTTAACAGCGTAGAGACCACAGAGTTTATAGTCCATTTGCTTGACGTCTCTAGTATAATCTATATGAGCATTTCTATAAGAGTAATGACGTTTCAGGAGTTTTAGAAAAAAAAACTACGATTTGCAAATAACAATACTTATAACAAGATTTTAGATTTATAAGCAATTTACATTAATTTTGAGATAGATTTGTCGTGTAGTGTTTGATAAGAACAGTAATAATTATAAAACTAATATAATTACTAAGGTATATATAATTTTGATAATCGGGTAAGTTTCATGTTGTATAATAACATTATACTGTTAATCGTAATTTTACCTGTATTCAACCAATTTTTGACGGACCTTTGGCTTAACCGGTAGTAGTCCTTTCTACCGAGTCGAAGTTGCAAGTTGGATCCGTGTTTGCGACCAAAAAATTGTTCTTCTCGGGGTACTGCATTTGGAACCAGCAACTCGTCGGTAGAGATGGGCTGTTGTTTACATTCAGCCAATTTTCATGGACGAGTTGAGAGTGCCATGTTTTTAGATTATTGATTATATATTACACTATTGACTTTTGCGAGTGCAATTTTTAATTACCAACAGAAATAAATACATTTCCTTTTTTTTACTAAAACCTGGATGCAGATTCAATTGTAAGAATGTTCCAATAAGACCACAAGAATTAGCTCCTTTTCTCACGTACCGGTTTCCGCCGGTCCGGCGGTCCGGTCCGGCGGCGAAATGTATGGCCGATTGCCCGGTTTCCCGCCGGTACGTATGAAAGCTAACGTACAGTCAAGAGCAAGTCAAGCTTGACACTACCAGTTTAAGCTGAGCTCTGATTTGTACTGCGCGCCATAGAATACAGGGCCGGGTCAAAGTCCAAAGTGTCAAGCTTAGCGTGCTCTTGACTGTACATGGCCATATACTTGGCCGCCCGCCGGCCCGGCGGAAACCGGTACGTGTGAAAAGGGGCCAGTTTCATAGCAGCGCACAATAAAAACCTGTCGGTTTTACTAGATCGTAATCGTTTTCCCGCTTTTCCTGCCTCTTTAGGTGGCCTTTAGGTATTTTCCAGTAGTCCAAGTCATCCCGTGTGGTCCATCCCACAGAACCATTAAAAAAATCCTGAAGTATTTCAAATCATATTTCAGTATTTTGTTCAGGTCTTTTAAGGAATATGGAACCAAAATATCCAGAAGACATGACATTTAAAGACCAGGACATATGCGACCCGAATATTGTGGACTCCATACCACTGAGACGAAGGAGGAGTCCCGTCATAATCGAGTTTAGTAAGTTTATAATAGACAAAGTTCCCAATTCGCTGTAGTCTTGCTTGGGTTATAGCTCATACTTTCCCAGTATGAGGAAAGACTGAGCTCAGCAGTGGGATGTTACGGATTGATGATGATGATAGATTTTCCTGATTCGATCTCTGAAATTAGTTTTTTCGGGCCTCACGAACGCATCAAATCCATAGAAAGTCAATAGCATATCACACACATTTGCTGCGATTGAATGACCTGAACATAAAAACAAAAACCAATACTGTGATCGACTTAAAAGTCATAACTAAATTCAACTCAACCCGTAACAGCCCACAGCTGAGCTTAGGGTCTTTCCTAACACATGGGGAAGTATGGGCTATAATCACAAGATCATTAAAATAATTTACTAAACAGAAGCAATCTATGCTGCTCTAATCTCGGCTTTTATCAAATCTACAGCTTTCCTTTTTGTCACACCATTTCCTTAAAATAATGCATTATAACCAAAATGGTATATCTCCTAACACGGTAAAGCGCTCATGTTATGAACTGTCGTATTAATAAAAGTTCAAATTCTTTTATTTGCTTCGAATAGGTTTACAGGGTCTTAAAGTAGGTACATTTAGTTCACTATTCAGCTAACATACATTAGCATGCAAATTTGTGGACAAAAATTCATGCACACTATAAAACCAGTAATTAATTAACCACTTATTTAATTTCCTAGTCATAATTTTAGTTTGACCTTTTTTGAATATCAGGAATCTTATTCTACACCTGGACACATAAAATAGCAACTCTTTTGGCACAATGACATCCTTGGACAAAACTCTGTTACTATTTTAAAAGGGAACCTTGTACAGCTAGGGTCCAGTTCCAAAGTTATTCTAAATAATGTTTTATGTTGCATTACGAATTTGAAAATTTCAAGGATATACATTCCACCCAAAGTTTGTATCCTCAGCTTAAAAAATAGTGGCTTACATGTTTCATATGACCCTTCATATGGCTTCGTCTTTTCATCAGCTGATCCTCGGGTAACAACAGTTGATATCCAAAAAGTCATGGAAGCAGGCATGAACGTTTTCAAATTTCACATGTCGTACAGTACTAAAACAGATAATATATTACTAATTGAGAAAATAAAAAGAGCTTCTCAAAAATGCTGCGAGAAAAATGCAGTTGCTAACTGGCCTATAGCTACGTGCGTCACGCTCAAGACTTGTGTGATCAAGACTGGACTTCTTGAAAATGTATGTACCTATCTGTGAGAGGTTCTACTTTTTTTACATCTTGAAATTCAGTCGTATTGAAAAGTGTTCCGTTTAAGACTAAATATTACACCATCTAAGCCCTATTCCAAAATTGAAATTAAACTCGTCAAACCTACTTTCTACATGAGAACTAAGTATTGTATAGTGTGATTCGAAAGCGTTGCGGCCTGAAAGACGATATAGTGACAAGGATTTAAAAAGGAACGTTGAGGTGGTTTGGTCATATTGAGAGGATGAATGAAAGGTTCTTAACGAGACAAATATACAATGGTGTTGTGAATGGGCGAGTCGGTTGGTAGAGGGCGACCTAGGCGTACTTACATCGACCAGATCGGCGATGTACTGAAGAAAAGTCAAAGTACCCGAAACCGACGAGCATGCATGGGTCGTTTGATGGATGTGGAGGAAGCACGGATATGCCATGTTCGTAGCAAGTGGCAGTCTATTGTCTCTGCCTACCCCAATGGAAAAAAAGCGTGAGATTATGTATGTATGTGTATGTAACTAATTATTGTGAATTGGGAAAAAATCAATTAATCGGTTTGAGGACTTCCCTTACCTGTAGAGATGCAATAATAATATGCACCCACACACAATGTGATTTGCGTCTCACCAGTAGGAGGAAGACAATCATAGCAAGTTAGATGTAGTAATATTACTAACAAGTTCTGTCCATCAGTTTGATAATCTTATCACAAGTTTAGAGAGACAATCTAGATACTATATTTGAGCTAGCAGTGGAATGTTTTCGATACTTTTGTTTTGGTGGTACCATTATCATTGTAATAGACACGCATCCTAATTCCAGGATACACTAGATTTTGTTCATATAAGAGAGGGCTCGGAAGTAATTTTGACAAGCGATATAAGGAATGCCAACAAATGCAACGCGGAAACCATTTTTGTTGATAATGTCCAAGTGTATATTGAATTGAAAGCTGGAATGGAGATATGTATATCACAAGCTGAAGTCGTGTTAATCTGCAATGGCCCGCTTGACTGTAACTCCGTAAAATGCACTGTCGTAAAAGGAGGAATGTTAAAAAACATGGCTAGTGTATCGGTACGCGAGTTACCATACCACCATAGACCATATTTAACCAAAAAGGATCTACAACTCCTTAAATTCTGTATCGACTTCCAGGTAAATGTTGACAATTACATATAATCTACTATATAAAAATAAGTCGGGTTTTCCTTCCTGACGATTTAACTCCAGAACTGACGAACCGATTTCCATGGTTTTGCATTCGTTGGAAAGGTCTCGGGCTCCGCAAGGTTTATAGCAAAGAAAATTCAGCATTGCACCCGTGCGAAGCCGGGGCGGGTAGCTAGTTACCTATATATTATAGAGAAATGCCACTAACTAGCCGACTAATTGCCATGAAAACTCCAAACCTATAACATCTAGAAAATTTTAGTTTAGCAAGTTACATAATAAGTACTATTTAGGCATTTGCAAATATAAGATATAACGAAGTTCTCGCGGTACGAGAAAAAATGGGATCCAAGCCGGAAACGCTGCTGGGCTACAATATAAAAGGGAAATAACACTAACTCACTCACCCATCATCAAATCTCCAAAACATAAACATCATCAAACTTAAAAATTAGCACGTGCATTACTTATATACAAAGTAGGCATCTGCTAATATAAGAGTATCTGGACTAACTTTGTTTCTTTTCTCGAAATATTTCAGTAAGTTTTAAATCAAATTCACAGACGTAATAGAAACCTTGAAATTTGAGTTACCTCGGGGATTATTAAAATATAATTTCTAAATCCAGGTTGATATGTTGATTATGTACTATGTGCGCCACCCAGACACTATAAGACAGGCTAGAAAATATTTGACAAAGAATAATGGACTATGCCCAGTGATGATCTGTGGTATCTGTACTCAAATTGGACTCGATAATATTGACGATATAATAAAGGTAACTAGCATCCCAATTTGCGGTTTAATCTGTTTATTGTTTTAAATACAAACTTTGCATAAATGTTTAAGCTTCATCTAAATTCGTTGGTTTCGTTAATTGGATTTCATCGGCAACTATGCTGCATTGGTTGTGTAATTCATATACCTTGGTTGGTTTATCTATTTTTGTTTGCTTTTAGTCTATCGGATCAATTTGATAATATTTTATTGAATGTTTCCAAGGCCGGGGAATGTTTTTTTTTTTAATCAGTCTCCACCTTTTGTGCTAATGTTTTATGTAACGTGTTTGTCCTTAGTTTTGGTTTGATAAATAATGAAACAGAAACTAAATATAACGTCACAATAAATTTGTGAAGATCCCAGAACGACGTTTATTAAAAATATGTTTTAATCTATTTAATCATATAAAGGTTTCCATAAGTTACTTTTGTTATAATAATCACTGTTAAACTTCCAGGAATGTGACGGTATCATGATAGCGAGAGACTATCTACCATATGAATTACCAAAAAGTAAAGAGTTTCGACAGTCACAAATACAAAAGTTTATTGCTGGCAAATGTGTGCAGGTAATCAAAGAATTACAATTTAGTGCGATATTTTTTTGTGATACATTTTACTCTCTTTTTAACTTTAGAAGTAGTTTTCGAAATAAATGAACACGTTTTTTTATCGGCGTTTTCACTTTTTCTAAGATCACTAAAATTAAAATCTTAAAGAAATTCTAGATCTCCAAATGATTCTAATTTCATTACTATACCTACCAAAAATGCAATAGGTACTATCCATTGGCAATTGCTCGTAGAAACATGTGATAATCGTACTAACTCCCTATAGTATTTTAATCGGACGATTGAATACTAATGCACTATAGTTTGACTGCTTGACAATATCGCTAAATGTTTTAAGTGACGGCTTACAGGCTGGTAAACCGCTGTATTTATCTGGAGGAGTATTCAAAGTAGCTGTCTCAGAAGGAACATTCATCGACCGTGAGATATCGGATGTGTCCAACGCAATACTCGATGGAGTATCCGGATTCATACTAAAAGATTGCGAAAACATTGAATATACTATAGAAGCAGTCAAAGCTTTGAACAATTTGTGTTGCTATATGGAACCACTTTCGTTTAGCAAAAGAGAATTTTGGCGAATCATGACAGAGGTAAATACTTATGTATTCATGGCTAATGTACAAAAAATAATTCTTCAAATATAGCTTTCGTGGATATGCTAAATGTTTGTAAATGTTTAGCCGCACTTTCTGACAATTAAGTATAACTGACCTATGAGGAGCAATGAGCGAATGTTTTGAATACTTAGTTAATATTAAGTAAAACTGAAAGATGCTTAACGATACAAAAATAAGGTGTTGTAAATGCAATGCAAATGCCAATAGCTGGAGATGAACAACCCATCCTTGCATTGTCAGATTGGCGACAAATTGACCAAAGGCCGTAGATGAAGCACGAGAGGTCTGACAGGTTTTTAGCAAATAGCGGTCACTCATTATCTCTGCCTAACGGGGCAACAGCGAAATGTAAAACTGAAATCACAATTAATAGATGTACCATCGTCAAAAACACAATGTTATAATTATTGTTCAGATAAAAGTACCAATAAACGCAGCAGAAGCGGCGCTGACTTCCTGCGCTGTTGTCGCCAATCAGATGAACGCGAGGGTGATAGTCCTGCCCACAGTTACTGGTCGCACCGTCAAGGCTCTGATGATGCTGCGACCTAGCTGCCTCGTCCTCACAGTCAGCACTGACCCCAGAATCGCAAGGCTTCTGTATACGTGCAGATGCGTCGTCCCACTCATTTACAAAGGTAAGCTTAGACCGCCAGCTATGGCACGCAGCATTGCTCTAATTTGCCTTAATTTGTGGAGCACCGCCGGTTCCAATAGGCATGGCAACAACTTTTTTGTGGTATAATTTATTGGCTTAGTTTAAAAAAGGTTCCAAAATTTAAATGAGTTTGGGCCAGGTCTTTGTACACTGTATTAAATAAAACTCAATAGTATAAAGATTTAAATATGTTAGCTTAGGTAATGTACCACGTTTTCCACAATATGGCGTCAAAATGGCTAAAATAAAGACGGAGAATCCTTTTGAAATCTAGAAATTTTCTAGCGCTATTTAAATTTTCATGGGATTACAAAAATGTCTTAGATATTTCTAAATACTGATCAATGTCTTAGCTCATTTAAAAATAGTTTGTAATTTCTAAATTTCGAAATCTTTTGTTAACTAATGCGTACGCTCTCTTGAGACATGCTTTTCAAGTTCTCAGCAGTTTAGGCGATGCGTTGATATTTCGTTCAGCCAGATAGGTACCTTTTTCTATGCGTTTCGATATTATATTTACCATAACACTCGCTCTTTAAGGGATAACTCATAAAAAGTTTTACTTGACTGTGGAGTCTCGAATAGCTTATGCTGTTGAGTATGCTGTAAAGAACTCCTGGCTTGTCGAGGGCGACCCTTACGTGGTGTTGCATCGATCTGATGAGTTCTGCTCGTTCTGCGACACCGTCCGCATTTGGAAGGTCACCACATCAAAGAAACCTATTATGGAGTGAGAAAATTTTGATTACTTAAGCACGCTATTTTCCTCTTGAATTAATTTAACGTCTCAACGTTTGTTACTTTCTTTGTGTAGCTCATTGATCATGTATTGTGTGTTTGCCTCGGGTATAAAATGTCATAGTAAAAGTAAGTTTTTAGTGCTAAACATATTGTGTGTCTTAAATTTTTACTAACGTAACCAAGTCGTGTTCTGCAGCATTGTTACCTTGTCGAGCTTTTAAATTGATGAGTTTTTTGAGTTTCTTATTCTGTTTTCAGATGTCCAGATGACAATGAAGATACAAAAGCAATAACGATCCTTTATAATAAAATAGATAATTAAACGAATATAATTTTGGTTGTAGCTTTTTTATGTGTGTGTGTATTATTTCAATACCTTATACTGCTTGAAGCCACGAATGGTAAAATATAGGCAATAATTTTGCTTACAGAATGACAGGAGGTGTTAGGTATTAGATGAGATGCTTCTTTCGGTGTGACCATAAGGTGTGGCAATATACTGCAACATGGTACCTACTACGTACGCCTAAATATAGGTATGTAATATCCACATTCCACGGGTTATCCAAGGCTGGTATGCCATCACTGGAAGTAACCACTTCTCAGTGTACCACTAGTGTATGTTTGTGGGTAGGTGTCCTTGTGGCAACCCGAAAAAGTATCTTTAGCCTCCTGCTTTGAGTTAGCGGAGCAAGTCTGCATTGTCGATGGGCTTCACAGTGAGAGATGCTATTGCCTATTCTTTTTATGTTACAATATTTCTCCGATGTATCATATTATATTGTGTTTTATTAAGAGGATGCTGTAGATAAATATATATAGTGTAGGTACATATCCAAAGCCGAACTTTCAATTCACCGTTCAGCATCCCAAATCCTCATGATCTATTCCAATAGGTACTATTCCTAAGAGTGGCATACTCACAATGAATTACCGCTTAATTTTAAATCAAGTCCAAATATTTTAAGGATAGCAGGGATATACACGTAAGGAAAATCGAATCACAATAGAATTGAGGCTAAAGAAAGAACTATTTTGGAGCGCAATTTTTTAATATAGTGTTCGTGTAATATAAGTCTCTCTATGGTTATGCTTTATAGGTTATTGTATAATAATATGATAAAAATAACCGATTCTAATGTCTGCATGCTGGCTATTCGAAAATCTTGGAAATTACTTTTCCGTTATCATTCAAATGTCACAAGTCTTCATTTGTCAATCTTTGACATTTGTAGAAGATTTGAACACATGCAGTTATAGATTTATGAAAATTTAGATTTATTGTATGTTTTTTACATTAGTTTTGCTAATATTATTCGAGATTTGCTAAGAGTTTATTTTTAAGATATTATTATTGTTGCGGCATAAGCATTTCATGTGTAAGCATATCCTTTTAAAATGATTAATGACCTACCCTAAACATTTGTTGCCTGTTGACGCATGCTTCCTCGTACAAATCGGCTCAGCGTGGCGCGACTTATAATATCGCGCCGTGAGAAGCCAGCTTAGTATACTTAGCAGGGCCCTGTGCCCTATAGGGTGCCGTAAGTATACTGGTTCTATAGAATGGAATTGTTAATGTAGGTATATAATATAGTTAGTAAACATCCCCATTTAATTCTACTTCATTTTTACCTCGGTCATTACGACTCCTTTGGTGATAATGCATACTTACGTCCACACACACACATACACCCTACACACCCATACAGAAAATTAAATGTTCCTATGTCTAAAACCTATAAAAAAAATTGTATGATATTATTAAGAAAGAGCGCGGCTGCCTGTCACAGGCATTTTTTCCTTACTAGTTTGGCCCCAGCCACCACTTGTCAAACCACTTTTTGGGAATGAAATAAACTTTTTATTATTATTATTATTACGAAATCTCGATCCAACTACATACATACATGCATAATGCTCACGCCATCGTCCCACAGGGGTAGGCAGAGACGATGGATAGCCACTTTGCTCGATCTCTGCATACTTCTTTCGCTTCCTTCACATGCATCCATAAGCCTTTTTTATGCACGCTCTTTTATTCTTCGCACTCCGGACCCCAGCTTTTTGAAGGACGTCACTTATTTGATCCGTGAACGTTCTTCTAGGGCGTCCTCTTTCCTTGCATCCTTCAACATTCGCACCATAAATCTATTTCGTTACTCTTCTTTCATCCATACGTTCTAAATGACCAAACCAGCGTAACATGCCCTTTTCTATTCTTGTCACTACATCTTCTTTCAAACCACACCTTTCTCGTATACCAGCATTCCTCCAATCACTGTTCCACTGTTCTGATCCAACTACTGTTCTACAATTACAATCGAAGCTTGTACCATTAGCTCACCTTTCATATCAGCAACTACCCAGTTTCTGTTCCCGCGGGAATTTCGAAAAATCCATTCTTAGCGAATGCCTACGCTAGGAAACCTCAACTCAAAATTTCAAATTATTAGATCCAACCGTTTGTGCGTCCAATAATAAATCAGTCAGTCTACTCAGCCACGGTTTTCTTTTATTATATAACATGTAACAGAACAAGCGCAATTCCTGAAATTAGTTTGTTCAGTATCGACTTCTTATTCGATTTCAGCTATTTTTAATATGTGTTAAATTATTCACAAAAATTAATTAGCGTAGCTGAATTTAGAGCTTTCTATGGAAATTGTGCTATTATTAATCGATATTTAAGAAAATTGGTTAGACAGAACTAAAGTTCGATTGCATCATATTTTTTTATATTAATATACTAATTGGGGTGTATGAGGAATTGCGCTTTTTCTGTCACGCGTTGTTTTGCAGACTACAGTCTAGATTAATGTTATCGTTTCTACATTAAATGAAAAATAAGTCGATAGCGCTCTCTCAGGGACTACACTAAATTCTTTGTTAAAATTCAAATACATTGTGGTCCTTGAAGCTCACATGGGAGGGACAGCCACTATTTTGCTTTTAAGGTACACAGATCTCGGGTTAAATTTATATATAACCGGTATGGTAACAATTCTGTGACATAATAGGTTCTGTATTGTGTTGTAACTGTGCGCCTTCGAGAAATCACATACTTGACCGGCTAGTGATCGTGATGAGTGAATTGAGAATTTATACTCGTACCGCTCTATGAGAGATTGCTTGATTCAAAAGTTTGAAATATTTTTTTGTTCGTTCTGATGTAGTGAGCGTATACCTAAAATCATTTTTTCTGAACAATCCTGACTTTTTTTAAAAACAGCTAAACATCCGTTGCGAAAAAATGCAAGATATCGAGCAGCAACCTGAAAGTTTGGCGTTTTCCAACATTGACATAAGCGACCCGAGAATTTTGGATTTTAAACCCTACAGACGCAAGAGAAACCCAGTTATTGTGGAATTTAGTAAGTCTTTTTAACATTTTTACCATTCTGTGACAGTGACTATACCTATTTAGAGTGTTGCGTAAATTTTACTTAGTCGCACTTTAATGCCACATGCCAATTCTACCGCTTATTTTTTTAAATCCCACACATTAGTCGGCACTTTAATGCCACATGCCAATTCTACCGCTTATCTAAGTCCCACAAATTGGTCATTTAATTTGACAGACGACTACAAACAAAACGTTTTAGAAAGCCACTTGCCGAATCTCTCAGTAGTAGACTTGCCAGTATAAATGGGTTGTATCGTTCTCAACTCATTGTAGTAGAAGTAAGTAATAAATTGATACCTACGCTTGTATAGACTATCGGGGCTGTTTCTGGAAGCCAGTTCTTTGATAAGCTAAGCCTCAGCCCTAAGTTACCATATTCCCATTTCTATGTGGTATGTTTTCTATAAAAAAGTATTTGTTTTATATTTTTCCGATTTAGATACAACATCCAATACTTTTGTTGACAGTAAATCCGAAATTACCCGTAGTTGATATACGAAAAGCCATGGAAGCAGGTATGAATATAATTAAAATCAGTATGGCGTACAGCACAATGGCGGACAAAATTTCATTGATGGAAAATATAGAATTGGCCGCTAAGGCTTGCAGAGAGAAACATGGAATTCCTGAGTGGCCTATTGCCATATGTGCCACACTCAAGACTTGCATGGTAAAAACTGGACTTCTGGAAAATGTAAGTATTTCAATACCAAACTCACAAATAACTTTATTAAAGTTTCTCGTTAAATCCGAAAGGGTGTTTGTTTGTCATCATTTTCACGTGATAACGAATCTCTACAGATTGACGTGATTTTTTGTTGAGAGTTAGTTGGCACGGGAAGAGACATAGACTACTTGATATCCTAGAACACGACGAAGAACGAACTGAAATTGTATGCTTTACTATAAAAACTAAAATATTTCAATGTCATTCTATTAAATTCCTGTTTTGAGTAATTTACTTAGTGAATTAAAGAGAATAATTTATCTTCCCTGCGCTCTGGTTTGGTTTTCGAGTAGATCTATGCGCAGAGTGATTTCGATGGATTTTGGTAGTTCGGGAAAGGTATCACAGTGCAGATTGCGCTATGGAATAAATGAGCCAAAAAGAATGTTCCCTATCTAGATTGGTTTTCACGTAGAAATAAATGGTTTTGATAGAAATTTAGATAGTCCAGTTTTTCATCCCCGGGATTTGACGAACCCTGATATATTTTATAGGTACCTAACAATATTACTATATACAGGACCAATATTTTGTTCACGTCGCTGAAGGCTCTGAAGTAATATTAACAAACAACCCGAAAAAATTCGACCAATGCAATCCACAACTGATTTTCATGGACAATCCCCAACTGACAACAGATTTGAAAGCTGGAATGGAAATAAGCATATCTCAGGCCGAAATCGTGTTGGAGTGCTTAGGACCAGGAAAAGACTGCAGGTCCATGCGATGCATTGCCACCAAAGGCGGGGAACTGAGGAATATGTGCAGTGTTTCGGTGCGAGAGATGGAATACTCACGGCCTTATTTGACCAAAAAAGATCTACAAATTCTGAAGTTTTGTGTTGATTATCAGGTAATTTACAACAAATAACATAGAACTTAACACTTAACATATTTTTATATATTTATATATATATTAACATAGAACTCTAAAGAGTAAAAAACAAAGGAGACGTTCCATCTTGAGCCTGCACAGAGTACAATAGCGTGAAATATAGAGAAAAATCTAGTGATTATTGAAGTAAACACCATGATAGCTTGACCAAGACTGTCGTTTATTTACAGTTACCCGCACCAATACATAATAACTACTACATCATCCTTATCCAAAAGGAAAAAAAAAATCTCTAAATGTAGATGTAACACACGCAGGTGTAAACAAAATTAAAACAGTAAAAAAAAAAACGAGTTTGTGGGTAGGTACTAATACAATTCACAATGTCTATTTCATGAGTAGCATCTGAAAAAAATATATTTAATAATTGAAATGAATTTTCATACAATTAAGAAGGCTACATATAAAATCGCAATTCAGGTTAAAAAAAAAAGATTTGATTGGGGGTAATTAGGGGATGAAGTTGAATGTTTAAAGCCCCAAGAGTTTGTAAATATTTTAAATTCTTTTGATACGTATGCAGGACCGTTGTCAGTTATTAATTCATGCGGAATCCCATGTCTAGCAAATTGGTCTTTCATCGCTACGATTACACTTTTAGAATTAATTGAGGTTAGGGGCGAGACTTCAACGAAGTTTGAAAAGTAGTCCACAAGTATAAGAAAATATTTTCGGCTATATTCAAAAATATCCGAACCAATTTTATTCCACGGTGTACCGGGTATATGATGTGGAATCATCGGTTCCCGTTGCGGGAGGGGCGCGAGCTTGGCGCACTCGCGGCAGCGGCGCACGACCATCTCCACGTCACGTGACATGCCTGGCCAGAACATGACGTCACGCGCCCGCCTTTTGCATCGGTCAATACCGAGGTGCCCCTCATGCACTCGTGATAACATTTCAGAACGTAGACTGCTCGGGATAAAAACTAAATTATTTTTAAACAGGACACCATCCGCATATTCTATAGATTCCCGATAGCTCCAATGTGCACGAGCACAAGCTTCAACCTCATGTTTATTTGAAGGCCAGCCCATTTTTAAATATCTTACTAAAGTTTGACATTCGATATCACTTAGTGTATATTTCTTAACTAGTTCAAGTTTATCTTCGCTAAACCGCACATTTTTCAATAAATAACAAGTTTGCTCCTCGACTTCGTCTGACACTTTAGCATGCAATAGCTCTGGAAGTGGAGCTCGAGAAAGTGTATCTGCAATATACATATACTTGCCCGGCTTGTAAACAACTGAAAAGTCATATCTCTGTACGCGTAACATCATGCGTTGTAATCTCACCGGTACTGAGTCTAAAGATTTTAAGAACAATGCCTCCAACGGCTTATGATCCGTTTCTACAATGATGTCGCTCTTGCCAAATACATACTGGTGAAATCTTTCGAGGGCGAAAACGATACTTTTTCGATTTGTGCGTACCGCTGTTGTGTGTCGGTGAGCGTAAGCGAGGCAAATTCGACGGGTCGGCCCGCCTGCAGCAGCACGGCACCAAGCGCTTGCGCACTCGCATCTACCGACACTACGGCGGGTTCGCGAGCTGCAAACAACGCTAGCACCGGCGCCGTGCACAACTCGTACTTCAGTTGTTGTAACGCATGCTCCTCGCATTCACCCCAACACCACTCGCTGTCCTTTTTGAGTAAGTTGCGCAGTGGACTTACTTTTTGCGAGTGGTTTGGGATGAACTTACTTAGATAATTTACCATACCCAAGAAGCGCTCCAGAGATTGACGATCATGCGGGCTTGGCATGTCAATAATTGCTTTAAGTTTTGTCTTATCAATTTTCATTCCCTCTACACTAAAAGTGTGGCCTAAGTAAGTGACCTCTGTGACACAGAACACGCACTTTTCACGGTTAAATTTAATGCCGACCTGTCTGGCTCTCTCCAGAAGCCCTTTCAAGCGGCGGTCGTGTTCCTGCTTAGAACTACCCCAGACAATGACGTCATCGACAAAAGAGTCAACGCCATCCAGGTCTTCTAGTAGCTGTCTGACCTTGGCATGGAAAATTTCGGACGCCGAATTGATACCATACGGGAGACGCATGTATTGATAGCGTCCAAACGGCGTCCCAAATGTGCACAAATCAGCACTTTCATCATCAAGCTGGATCATCCAAAACCCTGATCTAGCATCCAACTTACTAAAATACCGCGCACCTTTTAGTTTGGTGGCTATTTCAGTGAGCGTAGGCAATGGATAGTGTTGTCTACGAATAGCACGATTAAGCGGTCGTGGATCTAAACAAACACGAAAACTGCCGTCTTTTTTCGCTGCTATCACAATTCCGCTCACCCATGACGTCGGATGAGTCACCTTTCTAATGACGCCTAAATCCTCCATACGTTTTAGCTCCTTTTGCAGCTGATCCCTAACACCAATAGGAATCTTTCTCACTGGACAGATGCAAGGGTGTGCATTATTATCAATAGGTATTTTATAATCACCCGGAAGTTTTCCTAGGCCTTTAAATAAGTCATCATAATCACATATATTTAACGAGTATATACGCTTAATCAACCCTAATTGTTCTAAGGCATTTTTCTCCAATATGCTCTGACAATCATGCTCAGATATTACAAATTTAAGATCATATTTATTGCCTTTGTATATACATTTTATAATAACTGAACCTAAAAATGATAAATAGTTGCCACAAAATGATTGGGCCCTTACATTTTCAAATGTAATATCTAAAGGTGAAAACCCTAACTTTATATAGCTATTGTTAGACAGAACATTAAGATCTGACCCCGTGTCCAATTTAAAAATATGTTCAGAGTTACAATGTAATAAATATAAACTTTCATACCATTTATTTTCCTCTGTATTCACTACATCTACGCAGTCAATTGTAGAAACATAGTACAATTCACCCTCGTCGCTGTCCTCCTTGAGTTCAAATACGCCACTAGACTTCCGCACCGAGCACATTTTTTTGTAATGACCTTTACCACCACACAAGAAACATTTCACATTCCTAGCCGGACATCGAACTTCGCTGTTACAGTAGACACTCCCGCAGGCCGCACAAGCCCGCGCCGCCGCCGCCGCCGCCGGCGCCGGTGTGGCGGCCGCAGCCACGGCTGCCGGTCGACCACCGAAGCCGCGCGAGCGCCCTGCCGCGGACCCTTTGCCGCGCTGCCTTGCGCCCCGGTTGTTCCACACCATATCCACAGCCGCTGAGCCCGATGCCTCACTTTTTACTATTTCGATTTGCCGACCCTCCTCACTTGATAATTCGTTTGCCTGGCATATTTTAATTGCTTTGTCCAACGTTAGGTCGTCCGTCCGCAGCAGCCTATCGCGGACCCCAGCGTCGGTGATGCCACATACGATACGATCACGTAACAAGCCATCCTCTAGGTGTTCAAATTCGCATTGTTGGCTGAGTAATTTCAAGGCCGTGACGTACTCATCGATACACTCGCCTGGTTCTTGACTTCTCGTGAAAAACTTAAACCGAACCATCGTTGTATTAGTTTTTGAGCCGAAATGATTATTAAATTTTTCTATTATTATTTTTATATCTTCACGTTCGGATTCGGTAGAAAATTTGAATGTAGAATAAACGTCGTAACCTTCTGAGCCGATTAAGTTTATCAACAAACTAGCCTGTACGTCACTGGACTCCTTATGAACTCCTGATGCCTTCAAAAATACCTGGAACTGTTTGAGCCACTTCCGCCACGTGTCGGCCCGACTGGCCGGACCGCCCTGTAGGCTCAATCCTGACGGAGGACGCGCGTGTTCCATGTTTATTTTATCTTAAAATCACTTATTGCAATTTTATGATATCTGGTAACTGTGTACAGACGTTTTAAAGAATAAAAACACGTATTTTTAAGCACCGCTGTCACCATGAAGTAAACACCATGATAGCTTGACCAAGACTGTCGTTTATTTACAGTTACCCGCACCAATACATAATAACTACTACAATTATCAAAAAAATATTTTAAAAAATCATCTCCATCTGTTTAATTTGAACCAAAGTAATTAAACTTCAATGGATCCGCATGGAATCATATTAAAATAATACTATTTCTAACTTCTTAAGCCCAATTTCCGTGATATTGTGAATTTTTTTTTTTAATCAAAAATCATGAATAAAACTAGATATTTTATGTATATTTATCTAAAAAACTGGTGTACATGGTGCAGGCCCAGTCTCCATACATTCATGAAACGTCTCCTTTTAACGAAATCAATACAGTCGAATTGAGAACCTCTTCCTTTTTTTTTCGGTTAAAAAAAGAATAATCGAAATTGACTTAATAGTCCATTTGTCGCGTGCAAATTTAAGACTTATATGGTTTTAGAACTGGACCAAATTAAAATGGGACCACCCGGGAAGCACCAGCTTCCAAATAAAAAAATAATCGTAGCAGTCGAAAGTTGTGAGGTAACGAACATAAAAAAAAACATGCAGACGAATTGATAACCTCCTCCTTTTTTTGAAGTCGGTTAAAAAGTAGAAGTATCCAACGGTTGGCGTTTTTCCAAGCGAATACCTATTCCCTATTTGAAATCTATCTCCCAAATTTCAATTTTCCAGGCGTTGTGATTTCCGATAGTTCTTGATGATGCAGTCGGTTTGTTGTGATTCTCTTTTATATTTGAGGACATTTTCATTGTCTTCTTTCTGTTTTTTTAATTTATTTTGTATATTATATTGCTACTATCACCAGTCGAAGTATTTCAAGTGGTTTGAGAATACAATTTTCGAAAAAAATACTCCGAACTGTGAGATTTTGTAGTAGAGATACAGCAAACTCCATTCCACGGTGAAACGATTGTGCGAGAATATCCTACCTGGGCATGTATCATCGAGTAAATCTTTGATTATTCATTAAACCAATAAATATTATGTTCCTATGCAGATAGATATGATAATAATAAATTACGTACGGAACTGTGAGACTATAAGAAAGGCCAAACATTACTTGAAGCAAAAATTGAAAGATACGAGTATGCCTATTATTTTATGTGGTATCTGCACACAAATGGGTCTCGACAACATCGACGATGTTTTAAAGGTACGTTACTTCATCCTCGAGGGATTTGGCAGAGATGTCCATATCTTTTGTGCGAAGTCTTCTGCTTGTAGACTCAGCATTTTCAGCTGAGCGTTGATTAATCAGTTAAGAACCGCCGGTTCCAATTGTAACCGAGACAAAATAAAAAATAAAAACGGTTTTCTGTAAAGTCGGTTTACTGACGATAGTTGAACGTGACAACGTCATACTTTTTGGATTGTGCCTCTTTGTCGCTCGTTGCGCACTCTCGCTTGCACGGTAACGCCGCATACGTCGTACTTTTTCGTGTATGCAGCCGGCTCCATCGAATTATAAGACGTTGTCACGTCAGAATCTATTGTGTCTGTGATTCATGGTTTGAGAGGTTAAACAGACAGCCCGACTGTTTCTTCTTTTTTAAATTCAGATTATTCACTTTAATGAAACATTCAACTTAATGTGATTTTGTGCAACTGCTCTAATATGGCCTAAAATAAATGAAAACCTAAATCTTATTATTTTGTATTTAGGAATGCGACGGCATGATTATGGCACGAGACTATCTGCCATATGAACTGGCGAAATCGAAACAATACCGTATGACGGCAATACAAAAATATATTGCTGGAAAATGCGTACAGGTAGGTACTACAGTTCCCGCAGATGAAATAAGACCCCAATATCTTTATAGTATTATTGTAGATAATAGATTATTGTAGATTAGTGCCGATTAGTGCAGATTGATGCAGATTAGTGCAGACCATTGCAGGTAAGGGCATATTAGAATGCACATGAATTTGGTTTGGACAGATGCGTCTTAACCTTGTCTGTCTATGGAACATAAAAATAATTAATTGAAATTGAATTAAGGCAATTCAACCTTTTTACAGGCTGGAAAACCACTTTTTTTGTCTGGCGGCGTTCTCCGTAATGTTATAAAAAACGGCTATGTCCTCGATAGAGAGATGTCGGATGTAACAAATGCCATCATAGACGGTGTATCCGGATTCGTTTTAAAAAGCTGTTGCAATATGGATTTCTTTTTGGAAACCATGCTCGCGCTTTATCACTTGTCTTGCTTCATTGAACCACTTGCTTTCAGCAAAGCGCAGTGCCTAAGATGTTTGGACGTGGTAAGTGATGATACCTAATAAATAATACAGCCGTTATTCTAGGTCCTACCACTTTGCAAAAGACTGGCAATAAAGTGGCAATCTTGGAAATATCCACTTTTATCATTGTACTTATCAGACCCCTAAACGTGCAGGCTGATTCAGGCGAATTAGGGCCCGATGTTTTCCTTCACCGTCAAGCTATTGATAAACATATACGTAATACACCTTAATAGTGAATGTATATGTCTGGATTCTAAATAAACAAGTATACATTAATTACAAAATCCAAAATACAATTTTTAGTCAAAAAACATTGAGACTATTGACAAACATTACGCTCATACTTGATAAACACTTACAAACACAAGTGCAATAGTATACAGGTATCAGTACTAAGTGCTGCTTGTGTATTATTAATAATAATAATAATTATCGCGTTTAGGGGTCGAATATATCTCGTGAAAGGTGGGTATATACAGTAATGGAATACCACTGCCGGGGATAAAATTATCGGGGATAAAAGGCGTGAGATTATTTATTGTTTTATTTATTTATTAATAATAATTGGGTAAAAATGAAGCCGAAGAGCGTATGACACCCCGGACCAAGAAATTTTTTTCGTTTTGTCTACAGCCAAACACCACCCACATGCCCCTTCTGGTGCATTCAAATTAAATAATCATGAATTTCAATTATTTTCCAGCTAAAAGTGCCAGTGAATGCTGGAGAAGCAGCACTGATGTCTTGCGTGCTAGTCGCTAACCAGATGAATGCTCAAGTCATCATCCTGCCAACTGTTAGCGGTCGCACCGTCCAGGCCCTGTTGACGATGCGACCTTGCACTCTGATCATTTCAGTCAGCACCAAGCGCAGGATCATCAGACTCTTGTTCACATGCCGATGTGTTATCCCTCTCCTTTATACAGGTACATGACTGTGACTCTACTTCTAGGTCGTCGATATGAATAATCGTAATTATAATATCAGCGCCCCGCGGTTTCACCCGCGTAGTTCCCGTTCCCGTAGGAATACAGGGATAAAATATAGTCTATGTGTTATTCTGATGTATAAGCTATATAACTGTTAAGTTACATCAAAATCCAATCATCAAATCACATCAAAATTACAACAAAATCGAAAGAGGAACAAACACCCATCCAGACATCCATACATCCATCCATACAAACTTTCGCGTTTATAATATTAGTATGATTTATTTACTTTGTCTTGTTGTTACTGTGGCAACAGAAAAACATAATTTGTGAAAATTTCAACTGTCTAGCTATCGCGGTTCTTGAGATACAGCCTGGTGACAGACGGACGGACGGACAGACAGCGAAGTCCTAGTAATAGGGTATATCCATGTTCCCTTTGCAGACGGGAATAATGTGTTAGCTAGATAGATATTTATATTTTTTGTTTAACTTTTAAGAGTCACTCCGCAAGAAATACCATCATAAAACAGAAGAAGCTCGAATACAGTATGCAGTAGATTATGCTGTTAAAAACTCGTGGATTGACAAGGGTGATACGTATGTTACATTACAAAGATCTGGTGATGGAAGTGGTTTTTGCGACATGGTCCGTATATTTCAAGTCACTGGTACCAAGAAAAATTTAATTGAGTGAGTGCATACCAAATTTAAACAATATATAATTTTTATTTTTTACAAGCTGACCCAGCAACGGCGTTGCGCCTGACTAGTTTATTCCTGTTCCCGTGGGAATTTTTAAATGACAGATTCCAAACGCAATAGACTTTTAATTGTAGATGTTACCCACTGATGCTTGGCGGAGAAAATTTCATATACTTAAACTAAACTTTTACACAAATGTAATGCAAGCTTGCAAGAACTAGAAATTAAATTATAATATTTTGCTATAGTGTATTCAGTACCATCGTTCATTTGGTACGGAAGAAATGCCGGATTTATACTTTTCATGAATATAGGCCATTCAGTGTACGCCTCCTTAGAAAGAGATTTAAAATTTAAATTGTAGAAAACTATTTGAAAAAAATAAAATAATAGTACATTATGATATAAGTGCGGTAGGTTGAAAATTACAGCCGAGGCGATATTGCTAGCCCGAGCAGTAGGCGAGGGCTATAAGTAAGCAGAGGCTGTAATTATCAAAGCGCACGTATGTCATACGACGTTTTATAACACATTTGCGAGGAAATAAAATAAAACTCCGACTATGGTAAACGAATAAAAACAATACAGCGATAAGAAAAAGCGCGCGGCGCGCATCATCTTTTTTTTTAGGCAAAGACACAAAAAACAGCCAGTATTACTAATAAAGTAAAATAATATTTTTGTGTTTTTGTTACAGATTAATTGGTTGTAATTTACTGTCAAAGTTAATTAAATTCAATAATTATGTACATAAATATTTCTTTATTATATTTTATCTCCCAAAGTTAATTTTAATCATAAAATGTTGACAACTTTTTTGACATAAAAACTCTTTGCTGAGATTTTAAAAAGTACCGTTCGTTTTAAGACGGAGCATCTTGATAAACCGTGCGTTTTACTTTACACTTACCGCACTTGGGCGTAATGAGATACAATACGATATTGAAATTGGTGAAATAAGACACCTTTTACGAGCAAATGTGTTATAAAATCGTTTATTTCTATAAATCCAAAAAGTACACTTATAATGTCAATAGTCTAATAACAAGGCACTCCAAACAAGTGACATACTAATCGCAAACGAACTTGAAGGTATAACAAAGCGAGCGAGGGACCGCAAAACTAAACTATACAGCCTAGTGACATATTCAGGGCTGTACGAAACAATCATTGCACAAATCCAAACTCACACTTGTCTTTTCAGATGTCCAGATACAACTGAACCCACTGAGTACCAAACTGGATTGCAATCGGAGTTACAATCAATAAATAATTAAAAAAATATCTTGTTTTATTTTACTGATTAGCTAATTATTGATATACTCTAGGTGTCCATGGGCGACAGTAGTCACTTACCATCAGATGACCAGGCTGCTAGTTTGTCCCCTTTTCTCACAATATACATATTTGTTTAATTCAGTATTCAAATCTGCTGCCCAGAATGAAGAGCTACTTTTGTCTTTGTTGCAAGCAGGTACAAAGATACCTACATCAGTTATACCAAATTACACATCACGTTCACTAAAATATATCTCAGATGCACACTGCATTTTTTAAATACTTTATTGTAATTAGATTCTAATTGGAAAAGCGACTACGCGTTACATAATATAGTAGTTTCTCAACTTTCTTCCAACAAACCTTCGAAAAAGATGACTGCTTCATGTAATACAAAGATGCGCGGCATTCCTGCAATTCTCCGGAAGATTTTACAATAAATATAATCTCACGCCTTTTATCCCCGAGGGGGTAGGCAGAGGTATTCCATTACTGGATATACCCACATTTCACGAGATGTATTGGACCCCTAAACGTGATAGGCGGTGAGCCCATCTCCGGACCGGGTCTGTTTACACATGGTTAAGAATTAATTCTGAGACCTGCGGGTTTCCTCACGATGTTTTCCTTCACCGTCGAGCTAGTGATAAATATGTACGTAAGTTTTTGAAAAACTCATTGGTACATGCCAGGATTTAAACCCGAGCCTCACTGATTTTCAAATTTTTCAAATTTTCTACAATATAGAAAACTAATCAAATCCAAGCATGATTCTGCTAGTAACAAAAACTATGAAACCATGTGGACGGATCTAGGGTAAATCATGATCCCAAACTTGATTGCGTGGGGATCCGGAAACATAGTCAACTTTTGAAAACGGCGAGGGTTTTACGGACTTGGGTTTTATCAGGTTTTATAGATTGCGCCTCCCTAGAGAGCTTCAAGTGCCGTACCGCAAATTGTTGGTACACTTGATTCTTGGAATTGACGAATTGGAGTCCTACAGAGTATTGCTATCTGATTTAGTCGACGGTAACAATACAGATCCCTTAGGCTGAATATTTTTAGCATCCAAAATGGAGTGAGGTAGCTCTTAGGAATAGTAAATAGAAAACCTGTGACAGCTAAGAAAATTTAAATAGAAGCTGTTGTGAATATGTCTTACGTATAAGATATGCTATTTACTTAAATATGGTTCTGAGTCCAGCGATGAGCTTTTTACCTACCACGTTTAGGGGTCAGAAAATGCATTGGTCAAACTGTTGGGCTATTCCACTAGTCCCTACCAGCTGGTAGGGGCAGCAATTTCACCCTCGTATGTCCCGTTTTCGTAGGAAAATTAAAGGAGGTGCTTCTGAATTTTTTTAATCGGTTCTGTACGGAGTCATGTATTACAAACAAACATAAAAATCTTTCCTCTCGATAATATAAGTGTACAAAAGTGGGTATTTCGAGCAAGGGAATTCCTCTGCTGACCGGTTCGCGGATAACGGATGAGAGTATTTTTTTTCAATATCAAAACCGTTTATCATGTATTAGCATCGGTCTGTCCTCAGGACCTTTTGGAAATATGTAAAAAAAGTATCTTATTAGATACCTACTAAATCTAAGCATGAAACAAAAATCTGGTGGATTACAAAAATAAAGTCAAGAATCCCTGATCACAGTAAGCGGAATGACAAACAACGACGCAGCTGTCGCTAACAACGCCGGATAAATAAACAAGGCCACAAAAATAAACAAAGCAACGTTTTATTTGTGGGAAAACCATTAGGGGATCAAAACGAGGTTTACGAAAAGGTAAATACAACAAGACGTCGAATACAATCGGTGATATTTTTAAAGTAAGGACGCTTCGGACTTTCTTTGGTCGTTCGCTGGAGAAAACCTGAGGAAACAGATGACTGTTATATTAGGATATCAATGCTACATTAATGATCGAAGGTAGAATAACCTAGAAAAGGTTGAAATGAACTTCTTTTCTCTTTGTGAACTTTTTATTGAAACGGCTATTTTTACCAATGTTTGTATGTAATCAAAAAAATCCGATTTATGCATATTCAGATTATTTATGACTTAAGTATGTCTATGATTTGTATAGAACCATGGAAATAGTTTGGATAAAACTTAAAAAGAATTTTTGACAATTCTATTAATCCGTTTGTTTAGAGATTTTTTGTGACGAAAGGTTACTTTAGCATATTATCATTTACTTAACTACTAATCAACATGTGGCCTACGGAACATGATATTAAACTTGCTGAGGTAAGCACTTAAAATACATTACCCTTTATCAGTCAGTCCAGCAAACTTTATGTTACGAGAACCACCACAGTTGAAATCAAAATTCCCGTGAAAACCCAGAAAATGAGCTGCCCAAAAAATTTACATTTCTAAATTAGCTGTAATGATCAATTTGTGCTCCAGTTAGGTTATTATATGTTTCTATTATCATAACAATATCAATATTGCTCATGTCATTATTCCGGTCCACAATCCGCATATTATGCTTCCATCTTCAAGTTCAAATTTATTTATTACACTATTACATGTTATAGTAAGATTAGTAAGTGGAATTATAACGATTCATCTGATTCTCGGTTCATCCATTATCGAAAATTATTTCAGATATTGTTATGATCCATTGTTACCTTTTTTCTGTTTTCTCATTCCGCATGTCCTTATTAAGTAACTACTGGATTCACTTCTACTTACTTCTATAATCATTCACACAATCCATCTTCCATACTTCT
This sequence comes from Ethmia dodecea, assembly GCA_963855545.1. Lineage (NCBI taxonomy): Eukaryota > Metazoa > Arthropoda > Insecta > Lepidoptera > Depressariidae > Ethmia > Ethmia dodecea. Next base: position 3,263,385 of record OY979444.1, read on the forward strand.
CTGTTAAAATGCTAAATGCGTTTCTTGTACCTATTACTATTTATTTCGTAGAATCTTAAACGTTTTGCACCAGCTGTAATTCCCTAACTTGTTTAATGCTTAATCTATGTTGCAAGTATGACGCTATGGATCTGCCGGGACAGCAAATGCAAGCTACGCATGCGCAAACGGCGCTCGATCATGTTTTAAATCTAGACATCAAGTTGCCTCCGGGATGTTTGCGTCTAACGGGAATAATTGCATCCATAGGTAAATAATCCAATATTATACGGGTACATTGTAAATGAATTTAAAAGCAAACTCGTAGTCACGTCAACTATTGACTCTTATCATGACGATGGTGTTGCGTGAGTGAGACAAGGATAAGGCTTAGCAGCAGATGATGCTGAAAGTCATAATACTCATAACAAAATCAATAATTATGTGAGTACATAATTCCATTAAGAGCAGTGATAGCCCTTACGGTTAAAGAGCCGGCTGAAAACCAGTGAGGCTCGGGTTCGAATCCTGGCATGTACCAATGAGTTTTTCAAAAACTTACGTACATATTTATCACTATCTCGACGGTAAAGGAAAACATCGTGAGGAAACCCGCAGGTCTATGTGTAAATAAACCCGGTCCGGCGATAGGCTCGCCACCTATCACGTTTAGGGGTCCAATGTATCTCGGGAAATGTGGGTATATCCAGTAATGGAATACCACTGCCTACCCCCTCGGGGATGAACGGCGTGAGATTATATTATTATTATTACTATATTACATAATTCCATTTCTGGAAACACCCATTTGGTCCCATATTTTTTTCGGACCTCTAAACGGTACAGTCGGTGACTTAATCGCCAGACTGGGATGTTATTACACGCTCCAAAACCAATTCTATTGACCGTTAGTTTCCTTTTGATCTTTGCCTTCAATTTTGAGCTACCATAGTAAATTTCTGATAAACTCATTGGTATTAGCCCTCATCCGGAAACAAACCTAAACTCGCGTATAAGAAAGTGCCTTGTTTCAATGTTGCAGGAAAATCAACAAGCGATTTAGAAACTTTACAGAAAATGATACTTGCTGGCATGAATATAGCTTTGCTGAACATGTGCTTTGGATCTCGAGAGGAGCACATTGAAATGATAAAGATGATCCGACAAGCAGCCAAGAACGTGAGTGTTATAATGGGAAGAAATTGCCCTGTGGCCATCGCCGCACGCTTGGCAGGCAGAAAAATCAGGACTGGGAAAATTGCTGAGGTACGTACAAGTGCAAACAATAATCAAATCTGGATAGAAAATAAACGCTACCTCAATAATTCATGCCATTTCATTACTAGTTATTTCGCCACCACACTTGAAATAAAGACCCAAAAATTTTACAAAGTAACAGGTCATTTACTCCTAATAGTATTTTTAATTAGACATTTAACAACATCATTAATATTGTCAAACTCACTCAATAATTCAAATTTTAGAGTTACGGTGACTCCGTGGAGTTAAAAGTCGGTGAATCCCTCAGACTAACCACAGATGAAACATACAGAGAAAGATGCTCCACCTACACTGTTTATATCGACTTTATGAACTTCGCTGAGCAGCTAAAGAAAAATGATGTAATCTTATTGGACAACGAATCGATCATGTTGAGAGTTGAAATTATATCCGCAACGACAGTCACCTGTAAGATAGAAAGGGGTGGTTTTCTAGGCTCTTATAAAGATGTGTTTGTCCCAAATGTTGTCATTAACATGCCAAATTTCTCAGAAAGAGACAAAGTGGACATTGAAATGTGTATTCGGAATCAGGCAAGTTTTTTCAATATTTTTTTTTCAAATACCCACCAGGTTTAGTAAAACTTTGTAAAAATACTATCTTATGTTACTGGATTGCATTTTATGTTTTCCATTATGCTATTCATTACATTTTGTAATAGCTTTTTCTATAATGGCATTACCAATTTCTATAAAACGAACTGCGTTTTGGGCAAAAAATCGACATAAGTCTTAGTATTATTGGAAAATTTCTATACATTACAATCAGACCTCAGTTACCCACCTAAGCCAATAAGAAACTTTCAAGAGAAAACTGCCATTGATAATGTTACGAGTATTAATTGCCCTCTTCAGCTCTCTATTTGTACCTTTATTTTTCTAAATTCGTCCAGCCGTAATTGGTAAATCGGCTTTCTCCCTTTGAATATTTTTTTTGCGTTTATTTTGTATTCTTTTTTCAGGTCGACATTTTAGTAGCATCTTTTGTAAACTGTTCTAAATGTATTACTGATCTGAAAGATTTACTGGGAGAAAAAGGAAAGAAAATCTCAATAATTGCCAATATTCAAACTATTGAAGGGTTCCGTAATTTTGATAATATTCTTGAGGTAATTTCGATAAGTAAAATAAATATAGTTGATTTATATATCATGTAGTTATTACGAGTATGTCTTTGCAGTTTTCGGATGCTGTGATGATAACAAGACAAGAATTGGGATCAGACATATCACCGAAAAAATTAGTTGTTGCTCAGAAAAATATGATTGCTAGAGCAAATAAGGTATGTAAATTTACTATGTTTTTTAATAAGAAAACAATACTGAGGTATTGCTAATTTTCACCTCTTCTTTAGACTGTACACACAGCGCTTGGTGTAATTCATTGTCTTCATCTGCTGTAATTGGTAAAAAAAACATCTATTTTCTGTAGGTACAAAAAATACACTTAGATAAATGTCAATAGTCTTATAACAAGACACTCTAATCTCGTCCATGAAAATTGGCTAAATGTAAATAGCAGCCAATCTTCACCCACAAGTTGCTGGTTCCAAATGCAGTACCTACCCCGCGAGGATAATAATAATATACCATAATCTTGCTTATGTAGTATCATCTCTACTCTTCTAAGACATACCAAAGGTTTTATTCAAAAACATAGGATGCAGAAACCATGCCCATAGATTGCAGTAAATAGTATAATGACATAGAAGTGGCTGTTCAGTTTAACCCTGCTATTCATAGTATTCATCTCTAGGCAAATGTTCCTGTATGCGTGAGTGCCCATCTGTTAAGCAGTATGAGGTATCAGAAGATTCCGCTGAGAGCTGAACTACTGGACATATCCAACTGTATACTGGACGGTGCTGATGCTTTGGTGCTCTCAGCTGAGACAGCTGTTGGACAGTATCCTGTGGAGGCTGTTATGTGTATGTCGAGTTGCGCTAAGGAGGCCGAAGCGTGTGTCTGGTCGAAGCAACTCTATTACGATCTTATTGATAAGGTTATTTACCGCAAAGTCTATATTAAATCTACACAGTAGATAAAATAAGTACAATAAAACTTGGATAATAGCTGTAATTATAATAACTCCAATGATGAATGAGAAACTGATGATTACCATATCAATCCACAAAAAATATTTTGTTCTTTAAAGATTTTAAAATGTTTGGGAAACACCATAATCTTGATTGAGGACAAAAAGATGAGATACATGTTTGATTAAATAGATATTCACATAAATAGTAAAACCCTGATAATAAAGCCCAAAGTAACAGTAGGTATAAACCTATTTTAAAAAACAACACCGAATAAACACCAAAAATAGTCATAGTCACGCAAAATTACATACATACTGACTGAACTATGGCCCATTTGGTGCCACAGCTGCACATTTATTTGTTCTTGGTGCTATCTCTTCTGTTATTATTTTCTCGCTATTTAAGTTTTTAGGTACTCATTTTTTTCCATTGTTGTTGTAGTATATTATGGATACGTCATTGTGTGTACACTATTGGATGCAAAACTTTCTTACTATTCACTATTGAACAAAATCAAAATGCTTTAATTCATAGTTTAAGTCCACTTACCAAAAATCGTTGCAACTCCACCGCATCAGCATATTTAGTTGAAGAGAAGAGGGGCCAAACTGCTCAACACAGTCATTATTCTTTTAGACAATTCACAACTACTTGGATGTACATAATTTGGTTATTTCTCGCTGTCGTATTCCGTGGGTTAGAGGAAATCTGCTCTAAGCATCATTGTCATTTTTATAATATAGTAGTTTCTAGAACTTTCTATCTCTAGAACCTTCTTACAGACCCCAATGCCTTGCGACTACGCGACTGGTGCCGCGCTAGCAGCAGTCCTGGCCGCTCAGCGATTAATCGCAGCGGCCATCGTTGTGATCACGACGACAGGTCGATCGGCAAAGATCGTCTCCAAATACCGACCACGGTGCCCGATAATCGCCGTTACTCGTTACGGACCCATCGCGAGGCAGCTGCACTTGTTTAGAGGAATCATGCCTCTTATTTATGAAGGTAATGATTGAAGGTAATGATTTAAATACAATAATAGCAATCGTGGAGAGCAGTTTTAGCCTTTACGTACATGTTTATCACTAGCTTAATAGTAACAACATAGTGGGGCAAACTGGCCCGGGAATTGATTCTGAGGTATATGTAATAGCACCCAGGTCCGGCGATAATCTGACCGACAAATATACTGGAGAAATGTGGGAATTTCCTGGAATTGAATACCTTATGCCAACCCTCTTGGGGATAAGGGATGAGCATATGTTATTTTATACATTATATTTTTCATTTGTTAAGCATCCCAAAAAAATCTGATAATCAAAAAGGTTGGTTTTTGCGGTTTTGCTCTAAGATATAATTTCTAAGTGTTACCTGACAATGAACACCGTATTAACGTAAACTTAGCAAACGTACTAGTGAACTTGTGAAGCAAGATAGAGATATTGGAAAACTAACCTTTAAGTTTATGTAAGTCTTGTACTACTCATATACCTTGAGGTATCCAACTTTGAGGCAATAATTAAATTATTACGGCGCCTTCAAATTCTAACGTAGAATGGAACCACAAGAACATTAGTGGAACTAGTTATATATAGCAACTAGATAATTAAGTTACTCATGGAACAAATTGTTCCAAGATTCCCCGGACCCAGACTGGCAAGTGGATATCGACAAACGCGTTGATTTCTGCACCAAGTGGGCCATGGAACAGAGGTTCATCAGGATCGGAGACCCGCTGGTCATCGTGTCTGGGTGGAAGCAAGGCTCTGGATTCACAAACACCATGAGAATTATTTACGCAACACCTGCTACTCCCTCTTTTTGAAATGTTATTTTAGTGCTGAATAATATTAGGGCCATATTTATGAAATTGCTAATTCTGACTAATTTTCTTTCGTAATAAATAAACCAGAAAAGGATTCATCTATTGTCCGATTCAAAGCTCAAATTAGTTTTATTATTTACTTGCCTTCTTCAATTTTATAAAGAAAACTTTACCAATTATATTCAATTAATTTCTTAAACATACATACACATTTTTTTTAGATTTGGATACAATCCAAAAAAAAAAGTACGAATGAATTCTGGTTTCTAGCCATTCTCTATACAAAGCAATTTCATATGTAGCTCAATATTTTAACTGTGACATAATAATTGCAACCGCAAGAACGGGAAACATTGTAAGTTTATTTTAGAATAAAGTTTTAATTCACATATTTATATATCTTTTTGTATCAACCATACCACAGTTACTGGAATTGAATCTATACAGTCCGTCATTACTGACTATAGCTATCGGATTGCTTGAGTCTCATGCCTATAGACCCCGGCCGTTGCAAATGGCCCCGGTTTACGAGATCGGGATGAACGGGAACAGCGTCAAAGGGTTAACTGTAGCCGGTTGACGGCGACGAGGCAATTTGCACAGCTCTCTGAGGTGTCCAAATTGAATTTATGTAACCTCACCCCCATAGCCCCACTTGACATACTGCCGTGTTGTTCAGAGTGCCACGATCATGAATCCACTAGGGAATTCCGTTTGTGATACCAAAGGGAATTACATGGTATTCACCTCTTTGTACAATAAAACTATTATTCGATATGATCCTTTATTTCATCTAGTTCTGTTGAAATTGGGACTTTATTATAATTCATCTCAATAAGAAACTGCATACAAATACGTTATAACGTTTATGATTTTGGCCTCTCTTTATACCCGACTGTCCTCCAGAAATACTTCCAAGTAGTTTGATTGGAATAGATGTATATTATGTAGCGATACCTAGCGGTAGCAGTCTATGGAGCTTTAGTTAGTTCTATGTAGTAACATAGAACTAACTAAAGCTCCATAGACTGCAAGTTTTAAACCGCGCTATCGAAGTTTTCTAGTGAGTCTGTATAAATACAACTGTCCAGCATCAACCGTTGGAGCGCAGTTCCCAGGCACATCACCTCGCCTGGCGGAGGATCATCCCTTTTTACGACGGAGGAGTATTCCACCTTCGCTCCTTTACATGTTAACAGATTGGTAGGTAGGTTATATACCTAATGGCTGAGGTGTCGTCAGATTCATCTTCATGCCAGGAGTACATATCGTAGGCCGACGATTTTTGAGCCGACTGCATCGGAATATCGTTAACCTTTTCCGAATCTCAACTAAACAAAAAATAAGTCTTCGTAACTCCTCTGATGGATGTCTAATGCTTTCCAGTTGGCAGGTCAGTAAGTACATATTACCCCGATGAGATGGCCAATAATGGCGGTCACCTCAGTCGAGAGCGACCACGGCCCACGTAAAAGGTGAAGCGAGGCCATTGCTAGTTACCGATAGATGGCTTACAGCTTTTGTGGAATTCTCTTTTACATTTTAATGTTTACATTTGAAAGTAACACTGTAACCCACAGAGTTTCACACATTCTGTTTATGCATATATAATAGATTGGCTTAAGACTTGATTGCACCATAATGTTATTTTTTTTTTATCCTGTGAATTCTTTAGCCAGTGTTTAGTAACACCAGAGTTCTCCAAAGTTTAGGATTGACACTAGAAAATATTATCCTACTAATATTATAAATGCGAAAGTTTTGTATGGATGGATGTTTGTGCCTCTTTCACGCAAAAACTACTGACCGGATTTTGACAAAATGCGGGCAAGTATATAAATATCGATAATTTACTCAGCTGAGTCTGGCTACAGACTGTCTACTTCTAATTTTGTAATACGCTAATACAATCAGAGTTGTAGTATTCTCAGAATTTCAAGAGCTACGCTACTTCGTGGAAATACTAGAATACTATCCCTTGTTGGCTCCAAGCAAACAGATACGTTTTCAATGAATTGCTCTTTCAGACATTCTGAGAAACGTTAAGTGGCTTAATAACGGAAGACGAGAAACTAACTAGTTTGTATTACTGCCATATTACTGCCTAAGTATTGGTACCTATACTTATAATATATTTATAATGAATTATTTTATGGTAGGTACCATTATAGCCTGCGCAGACGAAACACTTTTGTCCCCGTATTTTTTTGTCCGCCGAAATAGATCGCTTACAACTGTATCGAGTAACGCACACAAGGGATTAAAAGTATGGCGTACAAAAAGTCCCCCGAATAATCGCGGACACCGAGGGGCGGTACAGGACAAAAAGAGACGGACATATTTTTTTACGATTCGGGGGACTTTGTCCTCCGGGGACAAAGTCCGTCGTCTGCGCAGGCTATTATATACAATACTATAGCAGCGCCCGTAGCTCCCGTTCCCATGGTAATACGTAAATACTTAGTGATGGAATATAGCCTATGTAACAACCTGATAATCTAGGTACCTTTTCCTTTGGTGAAATATGTTTAAAATCGGTTTAGTGGCTTAGGCGTGAAAGCGTATCAAATAAACAAAGTTACTTTGCCATTTACCATATTTGTAGGATTATTTTGATATTATAAATACTAAAGGATCTACTATAACTACTTTGAAATCGCTCTAAAGTAAATAACAACATGCTAAGTTTCACTACACAAAATTTTACAGAAAATAACACATTACATTTTTTTTGGAATCGCATAACAATAGTTGTATGTTAAAGAATTTTGAGGATTTAAATCAAAATTACCAAATTTTACGTCCTAGATAGCATAGAATGCTGATGCTTTTTATTCCCAAGGGGGTGTGCAAAGGTAGTAAGGTATTAAAGGTAAAAGTTGGTATCTTTCACTAGTATAGTTTTTGTGCCACTAAATGTGACAAGTGGCCAGCCCTTCGTCGGACCGGGGTGCTGTTACACATGCCTCAAAAATACTATTAGAAATTGATGAAATAAGCAGCTGTACCCGAAATGAAATAACAAAAGTCAAAGTCAAAAATCTTTTTTTTTGTGTAGTAAAGGTACACTTAGAAAGGTCAATAGTCTAATAACAAGGCACTCTAAACTCATCTTTGAAGATTGGTTAAATCTCCACCGACAAGTTGCTGATTCCAAATGCTTTACTTTTATACAACATGTAACAGAATAAGCGCAATTCCTGAAATTACTTTGTTCAGTATCGACTACTTATTCGATTTCAGCTATTTTTAATATGTGTTAAATTTTTCCGAAAAATGAATTATCGTAGCTGAATTTAGTGCTTTCTATGGAAATCGTGCTATTATTGATCGATATTTAAGAAAATTGGTTAAACACAACTAAAGTTCGATTGCATCATAATTTTTTTATATTAATATACTAATTGGGGTGTATGAGGAATTGCGCTTTTTCTGTTACGCGTTGTATACCTTTGCCTATACCCTCTTTATTAATATATTCTTTAGCCCCCTAAATGTGACAAGTGGCGAGCTAATCGCCGGACCGGGGTGCAGTTACAAATGCCTTAGAAATAACTATTAGCGGTTGATGAGATAAGCAGCTGTAACCGACAAGCAGAGTATACCTAGTACAGTCAAGAGCACATGAAGCTTTACACTTGTAGTTCAAATCTGACCTTAAGAACGTTACATAAGGTCCAATGTGTCAAGCTCCACGTGCTCCTAACTGTACTGTAAGAGTTTTTATCATTTTGGTACGAAAGCAAAAAAACGCTATTCTAAACAGAGCTGAATACCTAGCAAAATGTAAATGCCCTCAAGAATTGGAGTTTAAACAAAACCAATAGCAGTTCCATTCGCTTAAAGCGATCCTCGTTGACAAAGGTGGGCAGAGATCGCAGGAAGCAATTACTCGCCGCCTGCAGTGGACAATGGCGTCGCTGCACCGTCGCCAATTTGCTGCATGATGGCAATTTGATTTGGCTTCAACTTTGGCTCCACAACTATCAAATTGTAAATCCTCTTTCACCTCGTCATGGGCATTTGACTGGTAATTTATCTTGACCGGTCATGAGGTCTCATTTCATACAACGAAACTTGTAGTTTAAATTAATTACATACCTTAGGTTAGCACCGGTGGAAACGATTTCAACAAAGCTATGTTTTTGTAACTATGGATACGCAAGTGTAGCTATGTACAGAATAGCAAAGTATCATTTGTTTCTGTAAGCAAAAAAAATACACATAAAAGAGTCCATACTCAATAGTCCAAAGTTATCGACATAGCTCAAGAATTAGCAAGCTGAAGTGGCAGTGGGCCGGCCATATCGCGCGAAGAACCGACAACCGTTGGGGTAAACGTGCTCTGGAGTGGAGACCGCGACTCGGCAAACGTAGTGAAGGACGTCCTCCGGCCAGATGGGATGACGATCTGCGAAAGGCTGCAGGCAGATGCTGGATGCGTAAAGCCGAATACAGGGCGCTATGGCGCTCATTAGGGGAGGCCTATGTCCAGCAGTGGACTAAGATAGGCTGATGATGATGATAATGACGATGACTCAATAGTCTAAGACCTACTTGGTTTCAAATGCTGGTCCAAGAGAAAAATCTGCAAAAAACTCAAGGTCAGCTCTTTTTTTCTTATAATCCACCTCTCTTACTACTAGCGAAGCATGTTTCGCTTGATTCGACGCTTAGCTTTGGCGGAAACGGTTACGTAGTTTTGTGGCGTGGAAAAACAGCCTAACAGTGATCAGCATTCTACGACCAAAGTACATCCTCAATGTATGTCGCCCTCCAATTATTCGCCACTTCTATTACACTATGTCCACTTGTGAGTGCTGACGTTACCAAAGGACTAATCAATTATGGACATGGTTCCGATGTTCTCCTATCGCAGATTTGCCCTTCATTCTGGATTCTATCTATTCGAATTAGAGTTTAATTTCATGTGGTAAGCTCGACGAAGTGAAGTCTAATTGACTTGCAGTCGAGGGTGCTAGATTTGGTTTCTAAGTTTTGTTATTAAGTATTGCTAAATTAATGAATGAATGAAATTAAAATGTATTTACTTATTTATTTATTTTTGTATACTTTGGGAGAATTGTTTAGATTTTTATCAGCAATTTATTTTTTATTTATTTATTTTTGTATACTTTGGGAGAATTGTTTAGATTTTTATCAGCAACAGCACCCGGGTCCGGCGATAGGGTCACTACCATTTAAAAGGGTCCAAACATATACCAATGGGTATTTTCAGGAATTTTTATAATATTTAATAATAGTACTATAATGATGCAGCTGAAAATAAAAGACTAGGTAAGAAAATTGAGTTTATTTTAGAAAGATCATCCTTTGGCAGATCAGAGATACAGAAAAAAGAATAGATAGAGATTAGGTATACTTACCAAATAACACGTATTTAGCCAGAATATAGAGGGAACACTAATACACATCCCAATATTATCCATACTCTAACAGCTTTGCATCACACCCCAACCGCGTATAAGTTTTTACAATCCCATCCACACCGAATAAACAAAGTTGCTCCCAAAGAAATAACAAGCGAACAAAAAACGAGAATAAAATACAATATAAAAATTCGCGGAATGAAGGTAGCGAATGGCACTTTTGGAGGCATCAACTCGAGATGGGCGGCTAAATTGTAATGTTTACAAGTTAAATTAGGCGGGGGTGGCGGAAGTTATTCATAATGGGGCAAACTCACCTTTTGCGGCGAGCTGGGGGATTACGCACAATTTGTGACGTCAGATATAGGCGAGTTTCCTCCCGACGGCCGCACTTACTTGTACACTTAATTTGATTTTCCTCGTCTGAGACTGAAGCAAATAAACGAAATAGCGGCCTCCGTCGTGAAATCGTGAATAAATTTGGATTTAAAAAAAGTTTTGAGAAAGTCCACTACATAGTATAAAACAAAGTCGCTTCCCGTTGTCTGTGTATGTATGCTTAGATATTTAAAACTAAGTATGCAACAGATTTTGATGCGGTTTTTTAATAGATAGAGTTATTCAAGAGGAAGGTTTTAGTTTAGCATTGCACCCGTGCGAAACCGGAGCGGTTCACTAGTTCTTTTAGACTTTACAATCACAAAAAGTAGTATTTTATTTATAAGTATGTATTTTTTGGGACCTTGAATAAAACAAAGTTAGGTTTATGTAGTTTTACAGTAACTTGAGAATTTTTTAATCTTTTGGTTCTCACCAAAGTGATCTTACTTTGGGTCCAGTGAGTCTGCAAAGTTGAGAAAATAGGATATATTTTTCTCCCCTTATCCTTATAATTACGTAGCTGTATTTTATACGAGCAAAACGTCCTGGTGCCTCAGATTGTAGCGACTGAAGTCAGAGGTTGAGGGTTCGATTCCAACCCAATATTTTTGGGCAGGAACATATCTGTAAGATTTGTGCCTATCCTTTATATTCATATGTATTTGTATGTACATACATACATATGTCTAATTAATTGTTCTGTACTTATAGTACAGGCTTTGCCGTTTGGGACTAAACAACCAGATAACCAAATTCAACGATTTATCTTCGCTGAGCATTTGTTGACTTTCGATCCCAACACTACCAATTAATAAAGGTACTCGTAGTTGATGCAAAGTTAAAGAATCAAATGTCCCATGAGATTAGCCGAGTTCTTAACAAGTATAAGGCCATAGAACGGTAATTACAGTACATTTACCGTCACCGCAGCTCCGAGAAATACAAGAACATTACACCTTGTTTACGAGTTTTCCTTTGCTAGGTATTATTAAGGCCTGGGAAACTAACAAATTTTCATCTGCCTAGTTGTTTCTGTCTATTTAATTTGATGTAATATAAAAACCAAAGAGATATATTTTAATCTCTTTGATAAAAACCGAGAAATGAAATCACCCTCTGAAAGTTCAACTACCAAGTATAAAGAGGTGAATTTAATATAGTAGGATTTTTTATTTTATGAGTACTGAACTATATATGGTCCTTTTAGATCAAGTGCAAATATTTTAAGGGTAGGTAGGTACATATATGTAACAGAAATAGAATTAATATAAAAAGAGAAAAAAAACTCAGTCTTTTTCTACTTTTTTTTTCTAACAAAAAAAATACTATGTTGTAAACTACCGCACTAAAACGCCACGTTTGTCGGTTTTTTATTTATTTATTTTGTTGTGTCGTGTAGTGAGCTTGTATTTTTATATACAGCGTGTTAGTTTGTTTTTCATTTTTGTAATTATCGATATTATCTAGTCAAGTAGCGTATGCAACATAATTTTTAATGCCAAAAATAGTTTCTTGATGATTTTTTTTTATCTACCCATTAAATTTATGCACTTCATTTAACATGACCACGTATAAATATAAACAAAATAAATTAAAATATTCATCTCTTACAGATTTCTCTTATTTATACCAGGCTTTAGTTAAAAAGCAAGATAAAATTTGAGTCCATTTTATTTCGAAATTTCTTGATCAACAATACTTCAAATTATTTTACAATTTATCAATTCTATTGAAGGTAATCTCTGCAACTACTGATCTGATTTTGAAATTTCTTTCAGTGATAGAAAGCTACACTATTTTCTACTAACATAGACTAAGTAATATATATCGTGAAATGTGGGTATATCCAGTAATGGAATACCTCTGCCTACCCCCTCGGGGATGAAAGGCGTGAGATTATATATATATATATATATTAGTAATATATTTTATTGCTATATTTAAAACGATACACATAGCGGTTAAAAAGCCTGCTTCACATGATGATAATCAGCGAGGCTCGGGTTCAAATCCTGGCATGTACCTACCAATGAGTTTTTTCAAAACTTACGTACATATTTATCACTTGCTCGACGGCGAAGAAAAACATCGTCAGGAAAACCGCAGGTCCCAGAATTAATTCTGAGACATATGTAAAGGACCTGGCGATGGGCTCATCACCTATAACGTTTAGGGGTCGAATATTCTCGTGAAAAGTGAGTATTTCCAGAAATGGAATACCTCTGCCTACCCCCTCGGGGATAAAAGTCGTGAGATCATTTTTTTTTTTTAATTTGAGAAAAGAAGCTAAAGAAGCTTATCGAGTACCCACTTAATAAATTCACTGTTCGCTGTACGCTTGGACCCATAAATTAATAACATTATTTATACTAGCAATTTAACTTTATAACAGTAGATAGTACATGCAGTATCACGTAGTATCCAACTTGGGAAGCAGCGCCGATATAACGTCGTTACAGGAACGCGAGACGCCTACGGAACCATCAAAGGCCTGTGTTAATTGCATATGACATTATGCAAGACGGTCGCTGCTCATAACTATGCTGTATCAATATATTGCAGCATCATAGTATAGCTAACGACGAACCCAGATTCCAAATAGTAAAGGTGATAAAAGTGATCCGCGATAAAAATCGACATTGCGAAATACGAGTCAAAATCAATTTATTATATTACTATAGCGGTCCTGCGCGGTTTCACCCGCGTAGTCCCCATTCCCGTGGGAATACAGGAATAAAATATAGCCCATGTTACTCAGGGATCTTCGAGCTTTCCATTGGTGAAAGAATTTTAAAAATCAGCCTAGTAGTGTTTGAGTTTATTCGTAACTAGCGGGTGCCCAGCGCCGTTGCCCGCGCGGATTCCATTTATTCTTCGTTCCCGTGGGAATTTCCGAAAATCCCTTTATATTGGTTGCCTATGACATATTTAAGACACCTACATACCATATTTCAAATAGCGGGTGCCCGGCGTCTTTTTCCTGCGTGGATTAAGTTAATTCCCGTTCCCGTGGGAATTTCCAAAAATCCCTTCATAGTGGTTTCATACGACATAAAAGACACCTACATACCATTTTTCAAGTTTCTAGGTGTTATCGTTTCGGAGCAGTACGTATTTCTCTTTTTAACCAGTTTTGATATTTTCCCGTAGGAATGAGATATTTTCCTGGAATAAAAAGTACCCTAGATGTTGACCCGAGTACTCAGTTATCTCCATACCGAATTTCATCAAAATCCGTCCAGTAGTTTTTGAGTGATACGTGCACAACCAGACAGACAGACAGACAGACAGACAAAATTCCAAAAATTGGTGTTTCGGTATCTATATCGATAACTATATACACTACCGTTAAAATTTTCAAAAAATATTTAATGTACAGACACGGCCCCGTTAGAGTTTTATTATATGTATAGACAAACATACAAAAATACAGATTTTCCTCTTTTCCTATTTATAATATTAGTATAGAAGTATAGATTACTTATGCTCCGCTGTCTGTCCGTCTGGCACATTTTCACAGAGCGTTTATTTCTATGATAACAAATAATATAAATAAATAAACTTAAGGGTAATCATGTTTTTTATTGCACCGTGGTATGAAATCCTTGGTGTGCGGTTCTGACTCGAACAAGGCTGGTTTTTTTTTTCACAATGGGAGGTTAATAGTACATTATGGTACAAGTGAGTAAAGTTGGTGATTACCGCTGAGGCGCCATTGAGACCCGAGCCGTAGGCGAGGGTCATAAGAGAGCCGAGGACGGTAATCATCAATACACACGTGTATCATACGACGTTTTTCAACACACTTGTGAATAAATAATACTAAAAAATCATTTTAAAATAATCATTCGCAATGGCGGGGAAAATTAATTGGTTTTCCAATTTTTTATTTATATAATTTGGAAAAGGCAAAAGGATCTAGGCCCATACAGCCTCGTTTTCCTATGCGCTCGCATCTTACAATGGCGATCGGCCATGGACTAAAAAAATTAGGTTTCTTTTTCTTTGGTTTGTCGTGGATAGCGTTTTAGCCACGTACAAAATGGGGTATTTAAAGTTTTTACAGAGAAAACCAAAGTTATATTTGAGTGAAAGTTTTGTTTATTAAACACGTACAAGTTGAAATGATCTATTTAAATACGAAGTTGCATGAAATGAGCAAGCCATATTTGTGTATTAATTTATTAGTACGATTGAATACGATCTTTTTTGTATCGAAACTTTTTTAAGAACAAAGCAACTCTAGCAACAAAATTGAAAAAAAAAATCTATAACTCACTAGTGAATAATAGCAAACAAAAAGTCTCAGTTTGATTATAGGTGTCATTATGTGCCTAATTGCAGTGAAATTAGAGCCACTTTATGAGCAAGTGTGTTGAAAAAAGCTTTATTCCATGAGCCCCCCAAGCCCTAGGGGAAAGCCTCGCTAACAGTCTACTGAAGCTAGTACTTCTAGCAACCACTTTAGAAATGTCTCTCAAGAAACTTTGCCATTTCCATTTTTATTAAATAAAGTATGATCTCATACATATTTACAATAGGTAATACGAAACAGCAACTCTTCTCTTTAGAAATGAAATACTCTTTTGATACGGAAGCGGTGTGGTGTGGTCGCCATAAAACAAACTAGATAAGAACGCAATATTTATGCAAGCTGCATTTCTTGCAAGAATAACTTCTATTTTATATTAAATCATAGTATTTTATATTAAACTAATCATCTACCGTAAGTAAGAGCTAATGAAGACTTCGGCTTGAGAAACTTTTGATACTTTAAAAAACCAAAGTACTTAAAACCTAATTGCGAAATATAGTGGATCATTAAAAAAGTTTTTATTTTATTTTATACACAGTGATCCTCTGGGAAAGGTATTTAATTAATTATCTGTTTAATGTATTAGTAAAAGCCTTAAATCCATACTATTTATTTTATTTAAGGTATGTCAATTGTACAAATACCAAACATACATTACGTCAACCATCAGGATAAGTGGAGATGTTTTCCCGAAAAGAACAATCAGCCTATAGGTATAACTTAATGCTTGCTATGAGTAGGTATGTTAGGTTAGGATGTAGGTCCTTACATTAGTGTAAGGTTCTTAGGAAATATGTATTGATTTCACCAATCTAAATATAGACACAAACAAACATACAAAACTAAACCAAACAACTGCGTATTTCAAAGAGCTGTTTATATAAAGTTTTCCAACTAATTTTCGGGAACTGTATTTATTTTGCATCGCATCAAAGATGCGATCTGAATAAACCGAGCCGATTGCAAGATATCTGGGAATTGAGCAAACAAACTGCTGAAAATTTATTCACGTCTCCAAACAGATTTATTTATTCACTATTCTGAAGTCTGGAATAACTTTGAGTTCCCTTCGAGGTATTTTATACGCGCGTAACATGAAATCGAGTGCGAATCCGGCAGTAGACTCAGTATAATTTGCGAAATTGTAAGTTACAAACATAATCATATTCCCAAAAGGGTTGGCAGAAAAAAACACATTTTTTTATGTTTATAGTTGGTGAGTACATGACCAAGGTACTGTGGTTGATACTTGTGGTTCAATTGTAGAATAAAAATAATTTATTCCGGACAACTTAGAGACATAAGAGTGTAGTAGTGTAGAGCCTATGCGCATAATATCAGTTTTACGACATTTTCTATCATCTTCGAGCTAATAGTAAATTGGTACATGCTTTAACCTATATTTGAAATCATATCTCATAGAAAAGGTTAACTTCTAGCAACATTTATGTTTACAATATATGTATATATTTATATCACGTGGCCAAAGCGTAAGCGCGTATCATTACACCTATTCTACATAGTGCTGACTAACGAAGCCGTGCGTAGCTCCAAGCAATGTATCATACCAGTGCCGTATTCAGAAGTATAGTGCCCTGAGATATTTTAAATTATCCCGTAGTTTACAGATTTCTCCTGAGGAGCTGAATTTCTCAAGTATTTTTATAGTTATTTTCGTAGATTATTCAAGTTCATTTTATTACGCTTAAAATGTTAAAAATCTATTTAAAAAAAATTAAAGAAACAATCCTTGACACCGAAACCATTTGAAGAATCATAATTACTAATTATGTCAATAATAGATATTTATTGTTATATAAATACTTGGAATCACTAACTTTGTTAAGTGATCCATAGTTTAATTAGGTATATAAGTTCATATAATTATGAGTCATAACGTAAGAAGACATATATTTTCGTATCGGTCAGTTAAGACATTTTAAATATCTTAGAGAGCAATTTCTGTACGTGCAAGTTTATTTAATGACATCACTACTGTATAATAAGTTAAGTCTATAATTTAATTAGTTGCCTTATTCAGCTAAGACTTTCTTTACAACCAATTTATTTTTCTTTCTTTTTATAATTTACTTCTTGATGTTCGCTTTTAACTATACTTTGTCAATTATTTATTAGTATGGTTCGATTTTTAAATAGTATCTAACACTGCAACCCTCGTATCCAAGTTGAAAACGAAGGTTTCATTCGCTTTGTTAGCGCTCACTTAATTGTAATACGAACTATTAAGTAGTATCAGGTCGACAGTTAGTAAAGACATATTTTACTTGCTCGATTTATAAAGCCGCGCACACGCATTTGCCACTCTATTTGATGATTTGATGCGACAATTTTTTACATTTTGAATCGACTTGACTAGTAGTAATAAAGGTGGCAATAAAGGTAGTGGACCCCAACATTAATTCCTCAGTCGATGAAACTTTGCAGGATTGGTGTATAGTATGAGACAATACTTGCATAAAAAAATCCAAAAAAAAAACCTAACCGAAGTTAGGTTTTTATACTAAAAAAAAATTTTTTTTTTATTTATAATTTGATAATTTCTAAAAATAATGTAGCCAGAAGGTTTTTATTTTGGATTTTCCTATTGTAAGTCCACAGCGACCATTAAATGACATTCCAGTTAAAAAAATGGACTGAGCAATTTTCCCGTGCAAGGTACATATACGTCTGAGTTTTGTTGTTTCTACCAGGAGATTTTTTTGGATATTTCGCATATAGCTTTCTTAACACACATGAATATTGCTGGAGAAGAAAATTTTGACTGAGCATTTTTCCCAACAAAGATATCAAATAAATAAGTATTTCAGTAAAAATACCTAACTTCGGTTAGGTTTTTTTTTTGGATTTTTTTATGCAAGTATTGTCTCATACTATACTACAATCCTGCAAAGTTTCATCGACTGAGGAATTAATGTTGGGGTCTTCATACAAAAATCCGCTTCATTGCCTAGACTATAGGCCCTCCGGACGACAAAAAGAATATCTAAAATTTGCGCCCTGGCGTAGACCCTGGTTCCCCGTCTTGCTACGGTTCTGTTCGTAGAGCCCATTCGTAGCGGTCGTAGCGTGCCTCATTAGGCTCGCCCGATTCATGCTACACAAAATATATGAAAACATTTGATGGGACTAGAGCGGAGGCTAGAGGCAAACGCAGTCATATTATTAGATTATATTTTAATAAGGATTCTCGTTAGCTTGGATTTTTTTTACTTATACTCAAAATAAAACTTATAAAAAGTATTAGACGTTAAATTTTAATGTTATATTTTGGTTAAATGCTCTAAGGTTGTCAGATTTATATTTAAATCGCTTTGATTGGATACTTAAAATTCTAGAAAACTACACTTTAAAAGCCATTAAAAAAAAAGTCATTTTTTTGTAAGACATTACAACACACAATTCCCCGGTGACGTTTACTGACGCATGTGAAACAACGGCCTACCTACGGGGAAAACCTACTAATAAGTAACGGTGTGTATAAAACTGCTTTATCTATAAGCAAAGCACGTGTCTAGTTTGCTTTAGTTTTCTTAAAGTAAGATAAAGTTAATAGAGATAAAAATTAAATTCAAAGATAGCTTAAACCTCTCGACGCTCAGAAGCTAGCATCAGAAGCTTGAACATTTTAGCAGCACACTTCCAACACGTCACTCAGCAGTCAGGTGCAAAGAAAAGGACAAAAGGGATAATAAGGGTGCCTGGAGTGGGGTAGCCACAGAGGGAATGTGCCCTATCATCGCAGCGTCGAGTGGCCGGCCTCTAGTGGGCGCACACCTTCTAGCCGAGAACGTTCGAAAATTCTACGAGGAAATCGAAGGTACCTACGATTTCCACGTTTTCAAACGGCTGCAAAGATTCTTTTTTTAAATTTATTATTGTTTTTTACGTGTTGTAATGGCTTAAAAACAATATTTTTACTAAAATTATAATATTCCGTAAGATAGTAAATGATTCTAAAATCAAATCCGTTTTCAATACAATAAATTTACGTACTTGCCACACGTAAGCAGAAAGGTGATAATTTTTTTTTTCGCCTTGCGTAGGTACCTGAACTTCTTAATTATGTCTTTGAGGTTATCGGTTAGGGTAAGGAGGATATTTTTTTTGTTATGTTATTTTTATGTTACGACTTTACCTCTAAATGTGACGTTGCCGGATGTAAGTAAAAACTTGTCTTGTTGAATGACATTTGACACTTCAACTAACCCAGTGTCGCCGGCATGGTGACGTCATTCAGAGGTGAAGCGGCAACATACATTTTCATACATTACTATGAGATTAAAGTAAAGAAATAGGGTTTAGAAATCCATATCTCGAAATAGTTTTCAAATGGGATCATATATTTTTTAAATAATAATCTCACGCCTTTTATCGCCAAAGGGATAGGCAAATGTATTCCTATTCTGCAAATACCCACTTTTCACGAGTATATTCGACCCCTTAACGTGATAGGTGGTAAGCCGACCGGGTCTGTAACACATGCCTCAGAATTAATTCTGGGACCTGCGGGTTTCCTCACCATGTTTTCCTTCACCGTCGAGCTAGTGATTAATATGTACGATATTTTTGCTTACCAAATAATTCACCCGCAGCCTAGTGCAGTTGAAAAAAAAATACCAGCAGAACAAAACATAAAACTTCCCTTAAGACCTGCACTAATGAGACCATCTACTTTTACTTCTGTCGTCTAAAAGAACAGCAGCACAAAAAAATAAGTATGCAATTAGTGTTCCACAAACGTCCTCGGTAATTAACTCGATCAAGTTCCTTTATTTCAGAGCCCGTTTGCATTCGAGCAGAGGCTTGTATTTTGTATTGTGACGCTAAATTAAGTACAATACAACTATTGAATGACAATAGACTTGCTTCGAATGTGGCGAGTTTAGTTAAGTCTAATTTGAGGAGTTTGTTAGAGTTGTTTTCGTTTTATCACGCAGCTTAAGAAGTGTTGGATACAGTCTACCGTGATTCGAAAGGTTATTCAAATCAAAGACCCAAAGAAGTGAATATGTGACGCCTCTGAGAGCAATGCGAAAATTCTTGCAAAAATAAGCTTGAATAGACTTGCCATACAGCCCATATGAATAACTAGCTTTTACCCGAGGCTTCGCTCGCTTGCAAAATTCAACCCCCTAGGTGGTGAATTTTGTCAAAATCCTTTCTTACTGGATGACTACACTGTAAAAGCTATCTATGTGCAAAATTTCAAGTCTCCTAGACCCAGCGGTTTCATTTCCTGAAAATATTCACTCTTCACCAGTTGGTGGTGAGCCCATCGCCAGACCGGGATCCTGTACGCGTGCCTCAGATCAATTGGGAGGCCTAAAGGTTTCCCCACGATGTTTTCCTTCACCATCGAAGTAGTGATAAATATTTATGTAAGTTTATGAAAACACATTGGTTGGATCCCCTAATCAGGATTAGACCCGAGAGTGACGGCTGCAGTAAGAAAGAAACAGGAGAAAGTTCCTTCAACGAATAAAAAAGAAAACTTCTTCCGTAGTCTTCTTCTATGATAGTACCTATAACAAAATGTTAGTTCTTCTTAACTGGACAAGCGACAGATTTTGATACCTACAGTTTGCTCTTTCTAGATTTTTTTCCAGGATAAATATACAGTAGTCGCTAGTGTAAAAAGAAACGTATTTTTACAAACTTACAACAAAATAAGTTGAACGAAGAACTCGTCTTCAAGAGAAATCGAAGCTTTATTATCTGTATCTGTATGGGACAAGGAAAGAATAGGATTCTTTCTTCGCGATTTGTAGCCATCAATAGCTACAAAGTGCTGGAACGAAACAACGACACAAACGGGTGCGATCGGTGACTGAACTATTTGAGCTAAGATAAGGCCGCCACACACTGTTATCTATGCGAATTTTCCCGAAAGAGATGAACTACATTTTCTTGTGTTAATTCGTGGTAAACATATCTGTTTTCAATAGTATGTTGTACAATTTGAATTTGGAGCGATAGTTTTTTTTTTTAAATGTAGAGTCGCTTCACAGTATCTTGGATTCGAAGGTAATCCCGGCCGAAATATACATTAGATGCCTATTCGATTAGGGATACAACGTAGGTGCAACTGACGTATTTTATGCATACAATAATCAATTATACCTATAGAGAATGCGAAGTATGCATAATAATAATTCTTTTAATTCATTTGGGATATAGCGTTTGAAAAACGAGTCAAAATATCGCTGGATTCAGGCTGCTTTTAAGCGGCTGTCATAGAATACAACGGGGAAGGCTTTAAGAAGATTAGCAGTGGATGTTTTGTGGCGAAATGATGATGGAAAATAATAATGAGAAAACTACGATCTGGCAAATAAAATGAAGTCTTGAAAATAGGCCGCTTTCGAACTGCCGTCAGGAAAATCATAGAGGTCATGTTCAAAGGGGAACTTTCTAAGTCTGAGATGATGACTATGGAACACAAACGAGCTCAAGAGCCATTGAATAATCAATCACTACTATCTACTTCAATTTACTTTGTAAAAAATACGATTTTCAGATCAAATCAGAAGACTTTGGTAGGCCAGACTAAGTATTGCGCCTTTATAGTTATCAAAATGTAGACACAATATCTATGATGTCGGACAAATGTAGCGTAGGCTTGTATAAACAAACCTTTCAACTACAATGCTACGAGAAAAAAGTTTCCGTAACAGTCATATGCACGTATGTAACCCGGCTTAGACGAGATTGGAAAATTGAATGTTTGTTTTTGGGTCGGGCTCTAGCCGCATTGCAATCCCGCGGATTGTGGACAAATTCAATTTTCCCCCCGACGATAACTGGAACAATAACTGCTATGGTGCTGTATCGAAGGAGTTGAGAATAAACCTTACCGCTGAGTTAATAGCCAGATAATCTGTGCCAATGAAATAATAAAACGTGACTTCGTATCGGGTTACGGGATTTGCGACGGGATGATTGAGTTTTTTGGTTATGTTCGTCTTTATAAAACGCCGAGAATTCTATAATACTATACAAAAAGTAACTAAAGCATGAGTTAAGCAAAGTTGGACGCAGTTTGTGACCCCATAGTGGCTCCTCCACATTTCAGAAGACGTCATAAGACGTAGTTTAGTTGAGGACTACTTACAAACACATTGTAAAGAAAAAAAATTGATGATTTTATTCCCTTTAAAATCAATGTGTCACTGATTCTAAACCCTTGTTCCCATTCCACACGTTCATATACCGTAATATGCCAAGTCAAATTTTATACCAACCTCAATTTGTCCGTCGACCTGTGGGGTCGGGAGGCCCGGCAGCTTATCAAAGAACTCAGAGCGTTTAGTGAAGACTTCAGGTGACCAGAGGACTACCTTGCTATCCAGTGGACTGTCACGTAACTCTGCCTTGCTATCCAGAGGGCTGGCAGGTAGATAACTCTGCCTTGCTTCGAAGCACTATACTACATGTTTCCTCATTAGTGATATTTTTTCTTTAATTATTGTACCGACAGTGTACCTATGTTTTCTTTCCAAATAAATATAATAATGATTGATTCTATAATCAATATTGTTAAAGCATCGGCCAAAATTTTCCAATAGTCCAAAAACTAAATGTAGGCGGATTTCTATTTGGAAAAATAAACAGATTAAAACAGCAACAGTTGAAGTTGCCAAATGTTTTTAAAGTGAAAATAAATCATTTATTCCGGGCAGCGTGGACAGCGCAAGCTCTTAGCAAGTTTTAATTACTTTAAGGCAGCTCACGAACCGGCGAGGTAGACTTGGCTTCCATTAGATAGGTATCTATTTTAACTTCACCTGTTTTGTACTTAAATATGTAGGTACAGTGGCAAAAAGTTTTTTTATCCGAGGCAAAACCCAAGCTAATGTTTTGCAAGATTATTTTTGGTCAGTGTTAAAAACCTAAATCCTTACAGACTCCTATCTTTCTTTGCTATTGACTGGAAAGTTTTAATCAGTTAAGAACCGCCGGTTCCAATTGGAACCGAGACACAATTAAAAATCAATTGTGTCTGTGATTCATGGTCTGAGAGGTGGGTATGAATATGTATATATAAGTGACGGCATATTCCTTTCGGACCATCAAGTTGATTTCGAGTAAAGTTGAAATCCCAAAATGTAGGATTTCTAATCACAAAATAACAAATCTGTGAGAAACGTCATGTAACTTAATTCGCAGTCTAATGTTGGCTGAGTTGGTAGTTGTTTACTATTGTTTTTTTTAACGCTCGACTCAAAGAGAGGGGTATTATAAGTTTTACAGTGTATCTGTCTGTGGTATAATATAATTCAAGAAAATGAAGATCCTCAGCTCTTTTCCAGTTCATGAATTTGATATATCTTCAGAAGTCTGATCAATTCGAAATTGGCCTGTTTCTTCAATGATATTGAGACAACAAGGAGAACAAGGTAACATTATCACCTGGTATATCTTGTTTTTTTTTTGCGTCAAGGGTTTTTATTTTTTTAAATTTAAGTTAGTTTTTCAGTTTATATGGGACACAAATCACAAACGGTTTTAAAGAACAAAATATAAAGGGTAATTGTACTAAAAAATTTACGTAGGTATTATGTTACAGTCAACCACCTAGTTAAGTTACTAAAACATACCTAACTCCATCTACAGTTCTTTTCCACCCTGTCACCCCAATGTTGTCTCCCGACTATCTGTTTATAGAGAATGCACCAACATAAACTAGTTGCTTCGTAGCTCCACTAAGTTGTGGAACTTTTAATAGTGTTCGTGTCCCCAGAGCTAGTGCCACGGAGACGTGCTGTCGTATACCGAACACTGGTTTATCTGCCAACCGAAGATATTAAGATAAGTTTAATATAAAAACCGTGAGAGAAGTAGACACAGTTATAGATGTCTTCATAAACATTTGTATGCAAGAACATTGATTAAAAGTCAAAAAAACTTGATTAAAGGCACTGAAAAGATATCAGTTTCCATCTTTCTGGTGCAGCCTGGTAAAAATGCAGCGTACAATACACCGAAAGGAATATGAAAACCGCGAGAGATGCAGACACAACTAAAAATATCCTCATAAACGTAATGATTAACGTCAAAATACCAAATTGCGTGTAAAAAGCACTGAGTAAAATGGTGCATATAATAAGTACTTCAAAACTGACTCCAAAGAAAAACCTAACGACACCCCGCACTTATAAAACTGTCAAACCGTTTAGGCTACCGAAGGTTGCAACGGTATATGCTCACATAGTTTTTTTATTCATCAAAATATATACCTACCTACCTACACCCGGCAAAGATTATCCCCTTCTTCTGATGACGTCAGGTAAAAAATCTCTCCGCAAATAACAAATTAAAAACAAAATATCATTGCCAATAACCACTGTTTTTCCAATTTCCTATTTACCTGAGACATTTTTTCAGTTTCATCTCTCTTCCCACCGAAGGCATCGTGTCTGTCGGCTACGTACCGGCGTCCCACGGGACTTCGCATCCTTAAATTTCCGATGAAAACAAAAGAATCCGTGAATATAGGTTTGCGAGAGCGGCGAATGAAAATTTACATCCTAATTTCCCTGGTGGTTTCCATCGCGAGCGTATTCGTCAGCAATATCAAAAATCGAATGCATTAGTTGAAGTATTTTACATACTACTACAACAATAAGTGAAATTATTTAAAGAGACTTCGGTTACCTATAGGTGCAGCGCAGCTATTTTGACGCTTTATTTGCTGCCGTGAT
This sequence comes from Ethmia dodecea, assembly GCA_963855545.1. Classification (NCBI taxonomy): domain Eukaryota; kingdom Metazoa; phylum Arthropoda; class Insecta; order Lepidoptera; family Depressariidae; genus Ethmia; species Ethmia dodecea. Next base: position 3,288,315 of record OY979444.1, read on the forward strand.
TGTAAGTAAAACCTCTCTATGAAACTACGTTTGATCAAAAACTAACCTAAGTATAGTGGTTAGCAGAAAAATATTTAATAGAAAGCCAGTGGAATTGAAACGGTTGGACTAAATAAAGTTCGTATCTCGGCTATTAGGTAATTCTTGCAAAAGCTATTCTAAACCCCACATTAAATGTGTCTCACTACAGAGACAGGCTATGGAGGTTTCTTCAGCGATGGGGACATGTACTACCTACCCTTATTATCTATTAACGACCATAATAGCAACGGCACTACTTAGCATAAATAAAACAGCTGTCACTGAGTTTGTTGCGGGTTCTTCTCGAGGTAGGTACTACATTTGGAACTAGCAACTCGTCGGTGGAGATGGACTACCGTTTACAATTAGCCAATCTTCATGGACGAGTTTAGACTGCCTTGTTATTACTATTGAATTTTCTGAGTGTAGGTACTTTTTGTATGGACCTACCTACAGAAAAAATATATTTAGGTACCGTAAAATGGAGATATTTGGAATTTGAGGGGTTATTTGAAACACTTTGGAAAAAAGATTTAACCCAAAATATTTTTCTAACTGACAGTAGTATGTTTTTCATTCTATTTTATTACAACAGAACCACTAAATGACAATGCCATTAAACATTTCTGTAGGTTATCGGTGCGTGTTAGGCCGTGAAGAGTTATTTAAAAAAACGTGAAAATTCTTGTAATTTTTTTGTCGTCTTACTTCTGGGTGGAAACGTACGAAATATTAAGGTAAGAAAACTGTTATTATATTTAAGTTACCATACGTTTTACGCTCTTTTTGATAACAATTACAACGCAGCTGTAGCTTTTATAGATCGCCATGATTTTAATGATGTTTTCAGTGGGTTTATTTGAAACGGTATTTTAGGATATTTGGAACGATCCAAATATCCCCACTCCAAATATCCCCTAGTACGATATTCGTTAGTAGTAGGGCAAGACAGCTTATTTCAATTATCCCCTGTCTAGTATTTAAAGTTACAATTAAGGGGAAAGCTGTATTTTTTATTTACAGATATAAATGTAATAATGCCGCGCAAATACAAAAAATCTTACATGAAGAACATAAAAGGTAAATCGTATAAGCCCTACACACACTACTCAGAAGAAAATTTGCAGATAGAACTCCAAGCAGCTAAAAATCAAACTCTTATTATAGAATAAGCTGCTAAGCTGCTGCTGCTGCTGTATCGACGCGCCAAAGTATTAGATTTAACAAGTTCGTTAATTTTGAATTTATTTGTAGTTTTTTTTAATTAGTTCAACTTATCTGTATGTTTTTTTAAAGGTATGTGTTTCATTTGTTATTATAATAATAGCCTTAAAAATCTACCTTTCTTAATATTAAACGCTGACTGTGATATATAACAACAATATTGATTTAATACCCTTAATGTCCTTTAGTTTCTCAACAAAATTAGAAAAATAATTTTCTAAATCCTAGTCTAGGTATATGTCAATTAAAAAAAACCGGCCAAGTGCGAGTCGGACTCGCGCACCGAGGGTTCCGTACAACCTTGCAAATTTATGGTTTTCGTAATTTTTCCTTTATCTATGCTATAAGACGTTGCTTCGTACCAAATTTCAAGATTCTGAGTTCACGGGAAGCACCCTGTAGGTTTTGATTCCCTTGCAAGTGTCGAAAATTTGCGGCATAAACGGCTGTATCTTTTGATTGCGTTGGCTTAGAAGTTTGATTTTTTCACAGCTTCAAGGGACAGTAGACCTGAGTAATTGATATAAATTTCAGCTTCATACCTCCACGAGTTCCTGAGAAAAAAAGTCTTGACAGACGGACGGACGGACGGACAACAAAGTGATCCTATAAGGGTTCCGTTTTTTCCTTTTGAGGTACGGAACCCTAAAAATGTTTTTGTTATGCAAAATCTTGGCCTTAATTCGTTCCAATTATTGCTTGCCAGGTTTAAATCGAATAGAAGTAGAAAATCTATTAAAATAAGGTGAACAATTATCAAAATCCAAATATCCCAAACCTAGTAATATTTGGAATAGCATCTTTAAAAATATATAAAAAAATTATATGCAGACTAGCTTACTGCAAAGGACAGCCACGTTGTAAAGCTAAACATAGTGCTGCCATTAAAAATATATTTTGGTCACTAGCTATTTTCGTTAAAATGACACTTTTATGCAAAAAACTGTTTCAAATATCCCCACTTTACGGTATATTGTTTTTTATACATCTGTCATTAATACTCATAACCATGTATGTTGTAGAGCAAGCATGAAATGTCAAATATAGACGATTCCGATTCCAATCATAAATAGACACTAAATCCGCAGGTCTAGCTGACCTTTCACAACCTGAGCTCTAAATGGTAGCCTTTACAGGGCCCTCTCAGCACAATCCTTTGTTCTAGGTGACAGGGTCCTCAAAAGCCACGACTACCGAAACTACAAAATAGTAAACAAGATCTGAAGCACAGCATTTATAGTCGAACTCGCAAACTCACTAATTGCGAGCGACAGCTAAAACTAAAGAGCTTTTTTGATTACCGTTACCGTCTCGCCGCGTAGTGGTGCTCGAGACACGAATTCGTCACCTGTTGAAAATAATTAGGCAAAAAAAATCTGCATTAAAACAAAAATGCTGGTGCTGTGCTTCACGGGCTTTCTGTGTGGTTCTTGACGTAAAATCCGGAATTTATGGCGGGATTTCGGAGGGAATTTTTATTGGTCTAAACTATTTCGAGCGCTCGTTTCCAGCAATATTTTTAGAGTGGAAAACAAGCTGATCGACGTTTTTATATTTGAAAGTTTCGTTTTTTTTTATTTACAGCCATTATGTAAATTTTATTTACTTGACGTAAGTAGGTACCCTCCTAAGTAGGTATTTAGTGACATATTTTCTTTACTTTTTGTTTGATGCATTATTGTTATTACTATTTTATCAATAAATTACAACACAGACTATTTGATAGATTTTTTATAATATTGATGTAGCAAACGAGCAGACGAGCCATCTCACGGTTAATGGTCATCTCATCCTCACTATAGTAATTAATAAGTCATCTTCTTATATTTATGCAGTTAAACAAATTTACAGTAGGTACCTAGGTATCAAAAAATTATCGTTAAGTATAGGTACCTAAAACACTACCTACCTAATAAAATTCCTGTTGGTTGACTGGGCCTTTCTTTAGGCATTAGGATCGCCATGTGTAGGAACATAAAGTTATAAAAATAAATATCTACTTATGTAAAATTCACCAAGAAAAGAATTGATAGGTACAAACACTTAAAATTCATAATACCTAGGTACCAAAAGAAAAAGTACCTACAGGTAGGCTCAGGTTTTGTAAGGATGAATGCGTTAGCATTTTGTAAATGGGTTTTTTAAGAAATAATTGCTGTTTTTGTTAAAACTTAAAAAATATATATTATATGTTCATTTCTGGGTATCTATAGGTAATTTAATTGGTAATTTAATTTACTTTTAGAATAACTATCTATTTTTTAAGTGATGCATGGAATAAAAGGCTTTTTTTTTATTTATACTTATGTTCATGAATGTTCAATTATTTATATATATTTCTATACTAATATTATAAAGAGGAAAGATTTGTATGTTTGTATCTTTGTTATGAATAAACTACTGGTCCGATTTTAAAAATTCTTTCAACAATGGAAAGCTAGAATATCCATGAGAAACATAGGCTATATTTTGTTCCCGTATTCCCGCGGGAACGGGAACTACGCGGGTGACACCGCACAGAACTGCTAGTTATATATCTGGACATGAAAAGCATAAGGTCGGATGTCGAAAAAGTCGGGTTTTCAGGAGAGCAAAAACAAAATTGAGAAACAATTTTGTGAATATTTTTTATAATATAAGGAAATTGAACAGTTTTTTGATACGTATTTATTGTAAACATGTTCACCTTTAGTTTTATGATAACTGGACTTATCTAAAACTGCAATAAAGTGGTAAATTATTACTTTTTTTATATTTTCGCCGACACCCGACCTTATGCCTGAAATAATATAGTTCATCATAGACTCTACGTACAATATGTTAAAATACGACTTTATGCTGACAATTTGTGTGACAAACCCATTGGTCAAGTCAGTACTAAACTGTAATTTTATATTTAAATGCAGCATTATGGCTTAAAATTCTCAACCATGATAAACGTCTCATGTCAACATAATCTTGGTCACTACAAACAATTATCTCAGGTATAAGGTTGGAAGTACTTGGAAGTGCTGATAAAAACCGTTAAAGCCTTTCCTAATTTGTTGGCACACTTACTCTTCTTAGTCTATTATCTTTAAAACAACTGAACTGATTGTTATGAAGCTTACACTGTTCCCAGCTGGAGTCAGAATACTAATTTATGATTATGTATACATACATAAAATTACCTATATTTTGTAAAATTGTGTACATTTGCTTGGAAGTCCTAGACTAACATAATGAATAGAATCGTTAACCTCCCTTTTGGAAATTGCTTAAAACATTTTTATTTAAAAGACTTGTATTTCTTAAAACTTAAAGTTCTTTCTCAATTTAAAATCACGAGAATCATCTAAAAATCTTATTTTTAAAAACACTTTTTACTTAACAGTACCTACTGTCTATAAAACAATTTTTCTTTACGAGGCGTCGTTAAACTTCAAAATAAATAGATAATATGATAATTTTAACAAATGAAATAATGCGTGCAATCAGCCTTTGTTCAGGTTGTGACAAATTTGCAATCATTTCTGTAATAGGGCCTGGATGTAGATTATTCCAATATGCTGCAATTATAATAATTCTTTATTCAGGCAATAGTCCTATTACATACATACAAAAATAAAAATATAAATTACAGCATACATGACAAAACATTATGTACTTCTATTTACAATGTGCACAGCAAGCTGGTACTTATAATACGGACAGTTGTAGCTGTCAGCTATCATCCTCAGTATGCTGTTTTTCGATGACCGTAAGCGACACCGAAAGAAAACTATGCGTGAATTTATAATCGCGTAGAAGTCAGGAACCCTCATCCGCAGCAAACATGCTTTAGATGGTGGAATGTTTTACTTTGGACTTAAGTGACATTTACAATGTCTGCAAGTGATTAAACGATTTCTTTGCTTAAGTTCATTGGGAAAATAAGAGGCTGTGGTTGTGTTTATAGTCCAATTAGAAATCTGATGCAGATACCAACGCTTGGTGCAAATTTCACATATTTTATCACAAACTGTGTTATCCCCTGTAAGAAACCTGTGAGACTTGCGTTATGTAATCGTCTAGATTCCCCATTATGCTGCCGCATTTGCTGTAAGCGAGCTACTCAATCTTATTCAGATTGTGAAGCTGGGTATTCGGCATTATGCTGACTCATTTTTTGTAAGCAAGCTGCTCTGTCTTTTTCGGATTGCGAGGCCCGATATTCGGCTAAAGCTCGTGAGATTTGCTATAAGTGGACGGCTCTTTCTTCTTCAGATTCTGAGAAGCTTGGTATTCGGCATTATGCTGACGTATTTGTTGTAAATGACCTTTTCTGTTTTTTTTTCGAATTATGAAGCTCTATAATTTCTCATAATAGTCTCTCCTGTTCTTCTTTGGCTCTTCTAAATCTACGCTATATAATTTTTCTTTTTTGGTCTTTTAACTTCCGTCTTTTGTTATCCAATGTTTTTTTCTTTATCTTTTTGTTTCATTTACTATTTTTTATCCCACGAGAAATGGACAAATAAACCGTCAACCCTCCTAGAGGGCCGATAGAAGGGTGAGGTTCTTAAAAACAGGGTGTGCCCGGTTCTTGAGGTTGACGCTAGCGACACGACATTTTTAACCAACCTTTGCCATTCATCCATCGGCACGTTTCTTAACTATATATCGGATTGGGTGGAAGTTCAATTTTTTTTAATTAAACTCAAGTGATCCTCAAGATAAGAACTTACACCGTTCAGCATACATGAGTGTTACAACTCGTTAAGTTTGACGGGACGAAGCAATCTGAGATGCTGTATTGTAAATCCAACTTCAATTCTATGCTATTTCCTAGCCTTGAAAGTTTACTATTCTATATACATAGGAGCAACGCAAGAACCTGTATAATTAGAGTTGATAATATACAATTCCCTAAGCAGGGGCGGATTCTTAGCTACTGTCAAAAACTCAAGTTGCATCTATTGACTTAGAATAGCTGCACGTTACTTCCCACATGTACACAAATATTTTGCGCAAGTATGTAAAGCTGCGCGAGCATGATTGTCCTAGTAAGGATTACGGGTCTGACTGTTTAAAATATTGAATTGTCATCGATCCTTGATAATTATCCAAATTTTGAGTTAATCCAATGTTTGAAGGGGGTCAAAATAATTTTCAAAGTTTTCGTTACATACTAACATACATACGTATGAAGATAATAAAAGTGTGTGAAGCAGTTTTGTTTATGATGAGTAGGTATTCAAAATCAAATTACCGGCCTGGCACGTGCCATCTACATTTACTATCTTACTTTAACACGCGTGACCTTTAATATGAATGCACAAGACAAGATAAACAATGAATTTGCCTCCCCACTTGCTCCCACTGGTGCTTACTAGCGACGAAAAAATCCGAAGATATCCGACCTATCTTTAGTACCGACCGAGACGCGCCTTGAAAAATTTAAAAAAGTTGGTAACATAATGGTTTAAAATGACATATGCCTAAGATTTTTTACGTAATAATAGTATATTACAGCTAGATTGTCTCATGATTACATTCGTCTTTATGCTATAATAGTTAAAAACAATATTTTACTGGCATAATGGCGTAAGTTATGTTTAATACATTAATTCCGTTGCAAGGTTTAGCGGCATAAGTGCGTATCTGTTGATACACCCAACGCGAAAGTTCATGAAGAAACAGAATACTTTAAATGCATGGGTGTATGTTTGTTTACGTCTCCAAAATAAATTAATAATTTATGGAATAAAGGTATCAATACAAATAAACCTCTATGCTTCCTAAATTTTTCCGAAAGTAGTCAGATCCGACTTTATGTATGTATTTATCTCTGCAATGAAGAAGGATAGAATACAAGAGTGAGTTTGCCAGAAAGAGCACAAAAATTTAGTTAGTTTAGTATGAATATGTTAAAAAGTGGTTTTGGTCGTATGTATATGCAAATCCAGCCTAATGCTTTTTAGGTCCAGATATATTTTGTGAAATAATAGATGCAGGTCTTTATTGACACATAAACACATCACATCATACCTTTCTTTACAAATGCTTTATGAAATGTCAGTCAAATGTCCAGCCTCCTTGGTTGCGTTTGGCTTACACAATTTCTACGTGCAGTGTCACGATAGACAAAGAAAGGACTATACAGAAAGTATTAGTATCTCTATTTCTTTCTAGCGTTAATATCGTGATTTTAAAACATCATTGACATTTTAAATCATAAAATGTAAACACGTTGTGTATAATATGTATCGATTGATTGTATTTTTATCTCAATCAATTTATTGACCGGCTACAAGCTATTGTTCAAAATGGACATGGACCAAGAAACTGCTAAGAAGCTTCTAGTGGAAGGAGGAACGTTTGTTTTCCTCGGAGTGCCTCAAGAGACCCAGTTTGGTATTGATATGCAATGTTGGAATACGGAGGAGGATTTTCGCGGTATAAAGATGATCCCGCCGGGTTTACATTACATCCACTACTCGGCGGTGAGCAAAGGGACTGGCGATGTGTGTCCCAGGTGAGTTACACTGTTCAATATTTAAAAATGGAAAAGTTGGAAACAATGACTGTAGCTGTAATATTGTTTAGAATTTGGGTATGCATATCTACAAAATTTCGTTCGTCTCAATGCACTAGATAGTTAAAAAAATACTAGTTTCTGTAACCAGTCACACAATCATTTCCACACATAATAGGATTGATTAAAATAGATGTTTTATTAAACACAGTATTCTCTTTCGAAATAGGTCGGGCTTCATGCACTATTTCCGCAAAAAAGAGTTCCTGGTAAAAATGTGGGATAAAAAGACTGAAGACATTAGCCAGGAGGAGATCAGTGAAGAGAGTATCCAGCGCCTGAAAGACAACCTTCTCAACCTCGACAGACACCTGGCACCGTATCCATATAAAATCTGGCAAAAATGGCGGCTACTCACTTCTCAGATCACTGGTATAACATCTTTCCATTCTTACCTGCGTACTATCTAGAATTGAACCTGCAAAACTTCATTTTCATAATTTTGTCTATGTATAAGGGGGATATTACATTGACCAATATTTCTGATCGTTTATATGATCATAATATTTGATCCAATATAATTTACTATAAAAAGGAAAATAAAAATGAATCATATCTCTATATTACATTATCCAATCACATTGACTCATAGATCTATGATCCAAGATAAATGATAGTGTAATATGCCCCTAAGAGAAGGTGTATTTTTATTTAATTTTGTTGTAATTGTAATTTAATATACACACACCGGCACAATTAGCGGAACAGAAAAAAAAAGGAGAAAAAAGAGGGAATTTAGAACAATGAATGTAATGTTAATTAAATTAAACAAAATGCATTTTTCTTCGATTTTTAATTATAGAGAAACAGCAGAAAATTCAAGATTTTCCAAAGTTTAACAACAATTTCAATGACTGTTCAATATCGAGTGTTTCCTCCTCGTGCTCTGATGAGGGTTTCCATCCGTCTGGGCATGCTGCGGATGATGTTATCAATGGTTTCTTGGGGCAACCTCTGCCATTCTTCAAGTAATGCGTTTCGCAACTCGTTGAGATTATTGGGAGGGGGCATTCTTGACTTTACACTCCTCTTTAGCAAGTCCCAGACGTGTTCTATAGGGTTCATATCGGGGGACCGTGCTGGCCACTCCATCACCGTTATACCAACATGGTTTAGGTATGTCTGTACTGTGCGAGCACTGTGAGCCCGAGCATTATCCTGCATTAGAATGAAGTTGTTACCAATAAAGGGGGCAAATGGCACAACATGTTCTTCTAAAATCTCCCTGATATACCGATCAGCATTCAGATTCCCGCCATCGACCACTACTAACTCCGTACGAGCTCCTAAACATATTCCTCCCCAGACCATAATTGAACCGCCGCCATATGCAACTGTATTTTCAAAATTAGACTGGATATACCGTTCTCCTTTGCGTCTCCATACTCGCTGCCTTCCATCAATTTGATTTAACATAACTCTGCATTCATCAGTAAAAAGAACCTGTCCCCAGTCGTCGAAGTCCCAATCACGATGTTCACGACCAAAGTGTAGACGGTTTGTGCGATGATGTCTCTCAAGTTTTGGGGCTTTGGCGGGCACATACGAGCCTATACCCACTTCTTCGAATCTTCTACGAACTGTCCGCTCACTCATCCTTACTGCTCGTACCTCTTCCAGTAAATTTCGAGCCAGCACCGCCGTTAGTCTCGTGTTCCGTCGGACTTGAAGTTGGAGAAAACGGTCATCCCTCCTTGAAGTACACCTTTTCCGGCCTTGTCCTCTCCTTCTCACTAGAGCATTCGTCAATCTGTATCGTTGGATGCTACGATAAATCGTTGATAACGATCGACGAAGGCTTCTGGCAATCGATCTGTAGGTTTGACCATTTCTCCTCATTTGATCTGCCCTAATGATTTCTGATGGCGTTAAATCAGGCATAATTAGATGCTCGTAAATTATCAATATGCGAAAAAACTCAAAAGCCTCAAAAACTGCAATTCAAAGCTTTTCAAATGGAATTCACGAACCTTCTAAAAACGGACAAGCGGTGGAAAAAATGAATCAATGAAAATTAAAACAAAAGAATGAAAAAAAGGGCAGTCGCTTAGTATTCCATTTTTAAATTAAAACCCAAATTTAAAAAAAGCTTGTTTAGCCGGCCAGTAACACGCAAAAATGCGTAAATACTCCCTTTTTTTTCTGTTCCGCTAATTGTGCCGGTGTGTGTATAAGAACTTTTAGGGTACTCATAAAGAAAAGGATGTACCGAAATAGCCAAAAAAAAAATTCCTCATAAAGAATATGACTGGGCATCACAGCTAGAGAGCAATAAAAAGATAATTTCGAATCTATTATTATATTTCAGCTGAACTTGCTGAGAAACTATCACCAGAGAAAGGCATTATCAGAGCCTCTGTGGAACTCCAGCCCATGTCCAATGAAGACAGGCCAAAGGGGGTTAAAGCAGAAGTTCCCATGGAGAGTCCAGAAGCCACCAGTTCCGAAGAACTTCCAGCCAAAGAGTCTGAGAGTGTAGAAGAACCAGTTGCAGGCCAGTCTGATGCAAAGAGGGCTAAGAGGGTCACACAGGCAGAAAAGGAAGAGGCTATGCTTCCGAATTTAAAACCTGTGCCTGGTGCGTACTTCAAATAATTTTCCTAAGAGTATACCTATCAGTATTATGCAGCTAAGTGCGACTAGGACTCTGGCACATTGCAATATATTTGGTTTATATGTATATCTAGTTGCAATAGCCCAACTTCACTCTTGGGCAGTTTTTCAGCCTATTCTATCTAGGTAGTCAAGGAACACATGCTCAACTGCTGATCACAGAAACCTGAAATTTGGTACCTTTTATGATGTAAACTGCAAGAAAAGTGACAGTCTCACTCAGAGTAGGTACCTAGACTATCATTATTCTGTGCTCCTAGTCTCAATATAAAAATGCCAATAGAAATTCTACTTCTTAATTCTCTAACTTTATAATTACAGGCACATCCATGAGGTTTACTGAGATACCTCGAGATAAGTACCCTCCAGGATCAACACCAGAGGAGATCACGAAGCATTACTTGGACCAGTCCTACTCATTGGAGCTGATGATTGAGCAACAGGAGCAGTAAGTATACAAACTTAACTACAGTTGCAATTCACAAAGGCGAGATACGCACATTGCAGTACGGCTTGTATATTGAGCAATCAGTAGCAAGCACTACCATGGGTCATTTTATGCTAACCATACCCAATTTCGCTCTGACACTTATACATAATAATGTGTTAACCACAAGCCTGCTTGCCTTCTAGAAATGCAAGGACTGTACAATCTAATCTATAAAAATGGTATCACAGTGTTTGTAGTTGCACACCTCCTAGGGTCATAAAGTATTTTTCCGACTTCGCACAAGTGCAATGCTTATACTAAAACCTTCCTCTTGAATCACTCTATCTATTAAAAAAAACCGCATCAAAATCCGTTGCGTAGTTTTAAAGATTTAAGCATACATAGGGACATAGGGATATAGAGACAGAGAAAGCGACTTTTGTTTTATACTATGTAGTGATTTATAGTTAAGCAAACAAGTTAGTCACATTCTATCTCATAGTCAAGAAAATTATTACAAAGTTACTTGTTTCAGACCTCTCCATATAGTAGGGGAACTGCAATTTGCATACCTATGCTTCCTAATCGGCCATTCCCTTGAAGCTTTTGAGCACTGGAAAGACCTGGTCATTATATTCTGCTCTTGCGATGACGCAATCCACAAGTACCGAACCATTTTCTTCCATTTCATCAGAAGTATTGAAGTACAGATTGAAGAAATGCCAGAGGACTTCTTAGCAGACATCGTAATGAATAAAAATTTAGTCTACAAAAAGTTGAGGGAGTTTTTCCGGACGGCTCAAATGGGAAAAGTTGATGGACGATTGTTGACGATGATTGAAAGGTTCAAAGATAATTTGACAGATAAACTGCAGTGGGATTTTACAGGATTGGACGCGGATGAAGAAGACGAAAGACCAGTTGTGGTTGATCTCGGTGAAGAGGCGGAGTGATTTCTAATTTAGTTGCGTCCCAAGTGTCTTTGAAATACTTTCATGCTGAAAGCATTTTTGCACTCACCATAGAATGTGTAGACCAAGCCATCAGTCCCAACCCAATAGTGAATAACTAATCATAAGTGGAATATATTTGACAAGATTATGATATAATTTTACGGAGCAATTAGCTGCTAGTTTGATTAACATTACCACAAAAATAGTGTAACTTTTATTCATAATAATTTCAATGAAATAGCAAAAAAGTATAGATTGAATCTAAAAAAATGCATTTAGTAATAAATAATAACCACAGGTACATAATTGTTGTGATTTGTTTGTATATTTTGTGGATATACAAGTATATGGATATAGGCGAAAGATAATTTTGTTTGTGTACTATGTACATAGGTTTATTTATTTTTAAATCTTTTTGTATAAGTAAAGTGATGAAGATTTATTCTATTTTGTAATACTACAAGTTAATTATCAATGTTTAGTGTAATCTATCAAATGGTCCCAGAAAGTAGTGATTTTTCTCTACATATTTTCTTGATGTTTTAATAGGCTTTTAAAGTCAATAAAAAATTCATGACAATTGTTGTTTCTTTTATAAAAAATGCTTATTGTCTTTACGTAATGAGGGTGTTCTGAAATGACGACCACCAGGTGGCAGCACCTAGGCGTTTGGTCCAGAAAGCTGTCAAAACTGTCAGAGCGCGTATATTTTCTATTACTATGTCTGATTTTTTTGAATATTCTAATAAAATTAAACAAGTATAACGAATATTTTCTCCAAATCGAAATGCCACAATGTTGTGCAGTTCCAATGTGCTCAAAAAAACCGAGTGGTCAAAAGTTTCCTAAGGACAAAATACGTTTAAAACAATGGCTTGTAGAGATCGGTTTACGCAATGTTATTATATGTTACTACTGGGTTTACGTCTACAAATAATAGTCGTATATACAAAGATCGCTTTAGTAAAGACGATTACGAGCTGCCAACAGACTCAGTGTTAGAGAACTGTAAGTATTTTAAAGTTTTATAAGCATAATTAAGTCTTTCTTGTTGTGTAATTTAAAAAAACTTAAGCTCAAATGCAAGTACCATAGCACTCAACTTTTAAAGTTTTTGCTACATCATAATAATAATTTGGTATACCTATTTCATTGTAAAGTATGTAAATGAAGACTAATGCCTTCATTTGATTTAGTGAATTTCTTAATAAAACCATATTTATTTGATGTTTCAGCCAGGCTAAATTTGAAAAAATGCAGTACCGAGTAGATTTCCATGGAATGAAGCTATGATTTATTACACCACAAAAGAAAAGAACAACAACGTTGTTGTTTGGATCGCGATACAAGATCAAAATATCAAAATGTATATCTCTTCATACTAGTGATATGCTTTTACCAGATTATAATATAGGTACCACAATTTCTGAAAAATACCGATGGACAGTTTAAGACTGATCAGCTGATACGACAAATACATGTTGAAAGACTAATTGCTGGTATAGCTAAAACATTTTGAAGTGGCAAGTTAGATTCCAAACTGATGCCTCTTGCAGACCGCATAATATTTGTTTGTTTCATGATGACAAATTTTAAAAGGAATATTATTATGTAGATAGACATATCTCTAAAACATTATATTTAGTTATTTCATAATAGATTTTTTTTATAAAATAGAAACAATGTATAAATAAGTTTTATTATTTACTTACCTTTCTACACTACAAAACCTGGACAAGCTAGCTATAGTTATTCTTTGACAGAACTTTAACAATCATATTTTGTTTTTGCTATATATTTAAAATAAAAATCCTTTATTTGTGGAACTATAATATTTTCAATAAATATATCATCTTTTTTGATGTTTATTATCTTTTCATCCACATTCGTCCATATGAACAAATCACAGCTTTCTCTACCCGTAACAAGTAATTGTGTTTGAATTTTGTAGTAATAGCTACTGTTTTCTTTGAGTTGTAAACAATTTAAACTGTAAACCACATGTGGACAGTTTTCTAGCCCTATACACTCATCCTTTATGGAAAATGGACATTTAACTTCCAAAAGTATAAGGTAAAGTTTTAATTCGGCAACCCTTTTTTGTCCATATGCACGATCCATTTAGAGAATATTAATTTTAGGAACTAAAAACCAGATACTAATATATAATATCATTGCTAAAAACTGAAAAACGCTATGCAGAAACTATGTGTTTTGACAGCGCGCATGACCTCATGACTAAGTGGCGCCAACTAGTGGCGTAAATTTTCGTAAACACCCTCTTTATCATCATTTATTTCTTCTTAAACTGTTTGTTTCTTGCTTTTTGATTGTTTTGTTTTTCAAACTTTTGCTTCTTAGGTGCTGCACCAACAACCGCTTCTGTAACATTATATAAATATATAATAATATAGAATAATATTTAACCTTTAGTCTGCTAAACGGCAACCACGGTTGCCTCTGCGCGCGTACCGTCGTCTGCGGCGCGGCACCCACGGTTGCCTCGAAAAAAGGCGCGAAAGCGCGTTGAGTTGGCGCCAATATCTTTGGATTCATGTCTCTCGAACGGGTGAACTTTTTTATTCTATGTCAGATTAGTGTAGGCAAGCGTCCAAGACAAAAAAACAGACTTGTGCGGTAGGTTAATATGACCTAACAGACAGAGAGAGAGACCAGACAGTTACCTATAGTTTTATTATAAGTATTAAACCTTACTTTGAGGTTGAGGTGCTTTCCTTTTTCCCTGTTGAGGAATTTTAATCTGCACTTCTTGTTTGTTTGCATTTTTCTTTGTATGCAATGGTTGGGCCAATTTTGGTACAGGCTTTGCTTTTTGCTGCTTTTTCGGTGGAGGTTCCACTTCACTGTAAATTTAAAAAGTAAAATTAGACCTACAGATCTGAGGGATGTTTATACACCATATAATATGCTGTCATCAATAACACAATCATCTTAATCGTTGAGGCTTGAAATTACTACTGGTAAGTCGCTGACTTTCTGTGGCATGACATGAACACAACAAAAATATTTATTCTTAAGAATGAATCACTATAAATATGCTTCAGTTAGATAATTATAATAATATAATACCAACCTTTCCTCACTTGATGCATCAGAATCAGCAACCTCTTCATCAGAACTGTAGTCACCCTCACTATTATCATCAGACACATCGGAACCAGATTCGTTTTCATTCTCTATCATTTTCTCATACTCATCGGAATCAAAGGCGTAAGAACTGTTACTTTCATCATCAGACTCTTGTACTTTTAAGAAGTCTTCTAAGGGTTTAACACCTTTGTCTTTTAAATCCTGCTGCTTTTTCTTCTGCAGATTCTTGTTTGTTTCTTTTTCTTGTATATCTTTTTTGAGTTTATCTGCTTTTTCTTTCTTTAATGGTTCTGACTGCTTAAGTTTACCAATATTTTCTTTCTTAGCTAGTTGATTTTGTTTAGATTGATCTACGTCTTTTTTAGCTTGTTGTTTTTGTTTAGGTAGATCAACATCTTTCTTAGCTTGTTTTTTTTGTTTGGACTGATCAACAATTTCTTGCTTAGATTGTTGTTTTTGTGTAAGTTGCTCAACTTTTTCTTTTTTACCTGGTTGCGTCTGCTTAGCGTGTTCTTGTTTTTCTTTTTTACCTGGTTGTGACTGAGTTAACTGTACAGAAGTCACAGCCTTCTTTTTACTTTTAATATCTTTTACTGCCTCCTTATCTTCTGCAACTTTATCCTTTTTAGCTCCCTTCTTAGTTTTAGCAGCATTTCCTCCTTTTTTAATCTCTTCATTGTCCTTTTTATTTTCATTTTCGTCTTCAACCTTAATAAGAGCTGCTGGCATATCTACTGGTGTAAAAAAGTCGTAATTTATTCCTAGTTCACGTAACTTCTTTTTGTTTTTTGAAAGGCTGAAATCAAGAAAAATGTTACTCACTACAGATTAAGTCAAAACATTTAATTCAGCTGTAAAAATATTGGCGACCAATTAGTTCCATAATGGTTACTTATATAATTCTTGAAGATTTAAAAAATATACAGGATGTCCCAAAAGTCAACGATAAGCCGGAAACCAGCGATAGGCCTAGTCGTGAGGGTAATCAGAAAAATATAAAAAAAAACTATGTTCTTTTTTCAAAATGTTATGAAGGTTTAAAAAAAATCCTAGAAAACGGACACCCTGTAATGAACTTTCTTGTACCGTGACTGTAAATATTTACTTTTTGAATATTTTTTTTCTGTAATGCTATGATGAATAGCCGTGCTACAATTTACAATAAAAAAAATTACATAACTGCCTCACTTTTAAGTAAAAAGTTAAATTTGTTTCCAACATTGAATTCTAAATAATTTCATCAACCAACTTAAACCAGCTGTACTGTAAAAAAAATGTATGGCTACTATTTTGGCAAGTATACTTAAAAGATGACGCATTTAGTATAAATTCTAGAATGGTATAACACATGCTAGGTTTTGTTATAGTTGAGGCATGAAAATTTTTTTTCTCGATGAATCCGGATTCTATGCCAATCTAATTTAATGAGGTGAAATGTTGGTAAAGCAACCTTAAGTCTGCAGCTGACCTGAACTAAGCCTTTTTATTCTCTTTTTTAACCCTCCTTTAAAGTAATGATACTTAAAATAAGTTTGTGTAATATTTTTTTATTTAATGTGGTATGTTTTACAGCATTTTTATAACAAATGTTCAAACTGTTTTCCTTCAGCTAATATGCACGCTCTACATCTCCTTAAAAATGATCGAGCTATGCGCCGGGCGTGACGTTTGGAATTGATTTGTTCAGCGGCTTCTGAGATTCTTCGGCGCAGCTCTTCTAAATCTTGAATCGGTTTGTGGTAGACTTTTTCCTTAATTGCACCCCAGTAAAAAAAATCTATTGGATTAAGGTCGGGTGACCGCGCTGGCCACGAAATTGGACCACCCCGACCAATCCACCTATTTCGATATTCTTGATCGAGAAACTCTCTGACTAGACGAGCATAATGCGCGGGGCAGCCGTCTTGCTGATACCACATGCTGCCGTAAATATTTAGCGGCACTTCTTCTAATAAATCGGGTAGTTGATTTTGTAGGAAATCTAAATAAACACAATGATCGATGCAGATTAATAAAAACTCGGTAATCAGGATGACGCTCTAAGTTTGGGTATCTCTCGCGATACACCCTAGCTGCATCATTGGCGTTACATAAGCATTCTCCGTAAATAAGATGCATGTTGGCGTACTCCTGTACGGTATATCTATTTGGCATGATAACTTCACTTTACGAACTCGTAATTACACGCAAATACAATCTAAGCAACAGACTCCAGAATCTTTACTTCTGGGACAGATGGATTTAAATCAAATCCATCAAACAAATGACATAAACAAAAGATGTACGAATAAACAAAAATCCCTGTTAGGTTCTCTTTTCAAAATTATGAGTCCGTATCCATTCAAAAAGATTTTAACCTGGATTTACCTAAGAAGGTTGCGTTACCAACATTTCACCTCATTAAATTAGATTGGCATAGAATCCGGATTCATCGAGAAAAAAAATTTTCATGCCTCAACTATAACAAAACCTAGCATGTGTTATACCATTCTAGAATTTATACTAAATGCGTCATCTTTTAAGTATACTTGCCAAAATAGTAGCCATACATTTTTTTTACAGTACAGCTGGTTTAAGTTGGTTGATGAAATTATTTAGAATTCAATGTTGGAAACAAATTTAACTTTTTACTTAAAAGTGAGGCAGTTATGTAATTTTTTTTATTGTAAATTGTAGCACGGCTATTCATCATAGCATTACAGAAAAAAAATATTCAAAAAGTAAATATTTACAGTCACGGTACAAGAAAGTTCATTACAGGGTGTCCGTTTTCTAGGATTTTTTTAAACCTTCATAACATTTTGAAAAAAGAACATAGAATTTTTTTTATATTTTTCTGATTACCCTTATAACTACACTTATCGCTGGTTTCCGGCTTATCGTTGACTTCTGGGACTTCCTGTATATTAACATATTAAATAATTAAAGTGTAACATAAAACTTAAAAGAAATTACTTTGACAAAAGTTTCTTGACTCTCTGTAACTCTCCTTGTTCATCTTTTTCTGCATTATGTGCCTGGAAAATCAGAAATCACATTAATTTTGGAGGGTAACGTTTTTTTTTTGTCGGGTAAGAACACACTTAGTACTCTTTAATTTTCAAACCAAAACTTAAAATAGTACTTTGATAGTAACAGCATTTTACAAACTGGCAGGTGTTTTAAGAATACAAGCAAAGATAATAAAGAAGTCATTGTATATAATATACCTTTTTCATTTTGATTCTTAAGGAATTTCCAGGATTATTATTAGCACTCCAGTGTTTCCTGAAAACATGTCGTCTTTGCTTCTCTGGGGGTATGTATGCAGCTGGAAACAGAAAATTAGTACCAATTTCTACAATAAATTCAAATAACAAAAGGTTAACTATTAAATTGACTCTTCTAGTTTGATGTAGGTCTATGATAGATACTAATATACACTTATACTAGTGACCCAGGTTGCTCTGCCAGGCTTTCAAGCAAGAAACTGGCATGACTATGTATTTTTTGTTTTTTGTTGACAAATTAACATAAATAAATAAAAATTTCATGGTCATAAAATGACAAAGTTACTTACACTTTATCAATCTTTTCCCCATAAGATAATTATTCATGGTTTCAGCAACAATTTCTGCAACAGTTGGCTCTTTGAACTCAACAAAAGCGTAGCCCTTGGAGTTGCCAGTTCGCTTCGACCGTATCACTCTGGCATTCGTGACAACACCGAACTGTTTGAAGTACTGCGTCATCTCATGCTGTAAAACAAATATGAGACATTCAATATAAATTGAAACAAAAGCAGAGAGAAGTACATTATTTTTAAGATTCTGGACAGAGTATAGTATAATAAGAGTTCAATTTAATGTGCCATCTATTCGTCCTATACCTGGCCGAGGGTTAAAATGTAATTAACAATTAAGTGGTGAGCCCATCACCGGACCGAGTCTGTTTACACACATGTCTTAGGAATTAATTCTGGGACCTGTGGGTTTCCTCACAATGTTTTCCTTCACTGTTAAGCTAGTGAAAAATATGTACATAAGTTTTGAAAACTCATTGGGACATGCCACGATTCGAACCTATCACATTTAGAGGTCCAAAGAATATCTGGTGAAAAGTGGGTATATTCAGAAATGGAATACCTCTGCCTACCCCCTCGGGGATATAAGGCGTGAGTTTTTTTTTTTGTTTAGAAAATAACATTTATTTTCCAAATATTAATACTGTAATAGAACCATTTGTCTGTATTTTCCTTGCTCAATAAATGTTTTTTTAATAAATATTAGTCATTATTTTTCCCTTAGTAAATTACCCGGCACTGCCGGGTACGCTACATTGACACCCGTTACCCGATCGGATCCTAAAAAAGTGCCGGATCCAAAGTAGGTACCTACCCGTCCCATGTCTAGTGGAGTTAGACTTATTTTATTAAAATTTATAGAACTTTGCGATAAAATTGAAGCTATACTTATAGTTGGACATCTGCAAAACAAATATAATATTATGATGGACTAACCTCATAAAAACCATGTGGAATATGACCCAAGTAGACCAACCCTTTCCGCTTAGGCTTCCTTTTGCGTATTTTCCCAGCTATGGGCTTTTCCTTTACCTTTACATCTTGAGGCGCTTCGACCGTCGATTTAGCAACATTTTTCTGTAAATTTTCAAAATGTTTTAGTGAAAATACCATGCAACATAACCTCAATTGCAAACAGATGCAAATGTATGATATTTTACCTTTATAAGCTTTTTTATCCCTTTTATAGACTTAACAAACTGCTTCTGTTTATTGGAATCCAAAGCAACATTTTCTTCCATCTCAAAATTGCAATAATTGTCAACACAATAATAAATTGCACCACCACAGATGGATGAAATAAAATTGATCGTTTTTTTTTATTGAGTCAATAACTACGAAGCTAGAGCGAGTGAAATAGTGCACAACGCAACTGGGGGCCAATTCTACTAAATGACAGCGGTGATAGTTGTATGACTGTGGTCACTCAATGGTGATATTATGTCAAATTTTGACACTTTTCGTATTCTGTTAACTGTCAGTTTTCACAATGATTCAACTATCATTGTTGACCACTTTTGGTATTCTACTATTCCTACCATGGAATGGCGCTGTCCAGTGATTGCTTTTTTCCCCTTATTTTAAGGCATTGGCAATTTAGCCATCAGCCCTAAACACGACACGAAATTCAGATTTTAGCTCTGCTTCAGAGTCTATGCACAAAAATACACAAGTTTCTTCAAAACTTATCGAAATGTCACATGTACCATAAATAAAATCAATCATCTAAAGATTTTAGTGCCGAAAACCCGAAAAAAAAACTAATGACACGCATGGTAGTAATAGTTATATATGGTAGGCAACACCTAACGTAGTCCATAGTCATTCCATTGTTATGCCACTATGATTTTAGTGGAATACAAATTAGATGTCATAGTTGCCAGTTGCAGCATAATGGAATGATAGTTCGATGACAATGGCTGACATTTAGTGGAATTGGCCCCAGGGGGCCAATTCTACTAAATGACAGCGGTGATAGTTGTATGACTGTGGTCACTCAATGGTGATATTATGTCAAATTTTGACACTTTTCGTATTCTGTTAACTGTCAGTTTTCACAATGATTCAACTATCATTGTTGACCACTTTTGGTATTCTGCTATTCCTACCATGGAATGGCGCTGTCCAGTGATTGCTTTTTTCCCCTTATTTTAAGGCATTGGCAATTTAGCCATCAGCCCTAAACACGACACGAAATTCAGATTTTAGCTCTGCTTCAGAGTCTATGCACAAAAATACACAAGTTTCTTCAAAACTTATCGAAATGTCACATGTACCATAAATAAAATCAATCATCTAAAGATTTTAGTGCCGAAAACCCGAAAAAAAACTAATGACACGCATGGTAGTAATAGTTATATATGGTAGGCAACACCTAACGTAGTCCATAGTCATTCCATTGTTATGCCACTATGATTTTAGTGGAATACAAATTAGATGTCATAGTTGCCAGTTGCAGCATAATGGAATGATAGTTCGATGACAATGGCTGACATTTAGTGGAATTGGCCCCCTGCTTGGCAACTGCCACAGTTATCTCTTTTTCTCGAAAAATAATTACTTCGCATGTCAAGTTAAAAAAACAGTCCTATTTTTTTTCTTATTTTAAGGCATTGGCAATTTAGGGGTCAGCACTAAACACGACACGAAATTCAAGATTTTTATGCTCTGATTCAGAGTAGGTATATGCACTAAAATACAATAAGTTTCTTTAAAACTTATCTAAATGTCACCTGGCTATCAACAGTAAAACAATAGTACACTTTTACTGAAGATTCTATAGAAGCTTTTTGAGGTAATTCGAAAACGACCATTGCACGCATTTTATCGAATTTTCTATTCACTGCATCATGGGAATTTTCCACATAATATACTATTACTATTAAACCCTAAAATATACGCAAAAAATAAAAAAAATACAAATAACAATGGGATGTTCGCCAAAAACCGCAGTTTCATTTAAAATCTTTACATACATATTACAAATAAAACGCATTAGTAGTTTTGAACTTTTGACATTGACAATATTGACACTATCGTTTATTGACCTTTCGGTTTCCGAGACCGAGTTAGTTCTCTCGAAATTGTTTTGCTTTCTTATTTTAATTTCGCGATTAACTGCTTCTTTAGCCAGGACCTAATGAAATCTTCTACATAAACACAATATAAAAAAAACATAAGTATGGCCGGTACCATGGGAACTATCAACCAATACATTCAGTACGTTGAGCGTGTTTTTAGGACCGGTCAAGGCACCGTCCTGGCTCGCCTGTTGTCTCTTAGAGATGAGCATATAGGCAACAGGAACCTGCGTTCGAGTGATATTGCCAGTCTTGTGGAAGGCAACTGTATAGCACCATTGGATGAGCTGATCATCACACACTTGCAATGTGTTAGGGTTAGTAATTTTCTGAATTTATTTCACCTTGGGAACTTACTTTAAATGTATAGCTTATTTGAACAGAAAATGTATTATATTTATTTATTATTAGATACTTGTTATTAATTAGACAAGCAGTGTACAGGTGTTAGCACTGAAGCCAGTTGTTTATCATATTCTCCAATGAAAGTTTCTTTTTAAATTGATTTGTCTACCACCACATAATGTAACTATACTTTATACATGATGAAACCTCATTTTGAATTTATACTTAAAATCAGAATCGCCTTTATGTGAAATTATATATTTAAGCAGCCAGCAGATGCTTAACAGATACTGACCAGGCGGTAATGACAGTCATACATCAGAAGAAATATATAAAATTATGCTGTGTAGTTAATAGACAATAATTCCGCTGATATGTAGAGGATGTTAACCATTTCCATCCATCTATAAGCTGAATTTTATAAGCTTGTATTCCAGGCTCTCTACGGCCGTGACTACATGGCAGCGTACGAACACCAGAGTGCATGCGTTGCTGTGGTAGTAAGGCTGCTCCAGAACCAAAAGGAGGAGAACTGGAGCCTTCCACTCATGTACACAGTCTGTCTTGAATTGAGACTTGTAGCACAGAAAGCTGAAGGATGTAGTGGTATGTTATTTTTATGACAAAGCTCTTGTATTTCCTTTCTAACTACTATCTATACTATGCAATGACTTTCATAAGAGGACTTACAAGCCCCTACATTGAATAAAAACTTTTGACTTTGACTTTTCCATTATTTTCATTGATCAGGCCTGTTAGTTCAGTGCGTAGTGAGTGAGGGGAAGGAAAACATGGTGAGGAAACCCACATGTGTAAATAGACCCGGTCCGGCGATGGGCTCACCATCTATCACGTTTAGGGGTCCAATATATCTCGTGAAATGTGTGTATATCCAGTAATGGAATACCTCTGTCTACCCCCTCGGGGATAAAAGGCGTGAGATTATTTATTGTTTTATTATATTTTATGTGTATATTGTGTCTTACCAATTTATTTTATATTATTATATATTTTATATATATATAATATATTACATATTATTTTATATTTAAACTTTATTTATCCTCTTCACATAGTCATTTTTTCCCTTGATAATTCAAAGGTTTTAAAATGTGTTTCTGTGATTGTTTTGGAGTGAAATCCCCCTGCCGACATCTTATCAAGGTTGTTCTAAACTCTACATGTCACTATACCAAAATGTTTCCACCATGAAATGAGTGAGCTCTCAATACATGCAACAATAGCACAGATTATCATTATCAGCATAGCTAACAGTCAAATCTTGCACACGGGCATGGCAAAGCAGGGCTGGCAGTTGGCACCCACAATCGAACCACAATTATATGTAAACATTCTATTAAAACATGAAATAACCATTGAAATAAGATCGAAAAAACCGGCCAAATGCGAGTCAAACTCGGACACAAAGGGTTCCATGCCATTATCTATAAAACGGAAAAAAAAAACACGTTTGTTGTATGGAAGCCCCTCTTCAATATTTATCTTATTTTTTTTTTAGTATTCCTTGTTATAGCAGCAACAGAAATACATAATTTTTGAAAATTTTAACTGTCTAGCTATCGCTGTTCTTCAGATACAGCCTGGTCACAGACAGGCGGACAGACAGCGAAGTCTTTGTAATAGGGTCCCGTTTTTACCCTTTGGTTACAGAATCCTAAAAAATGAACTTACAAAAACCACATAACTTTAAATGTTGCTTTCTTGCAGCTCAAAGTAATGGAAAAATATTAGAAAAAGCCGCTGAAAGCCTTCTAGCTTGCTTCAGAGTATGTGCAGCTGACAACAGATCATCTGACAATGACACAAAACGGCTTGGAATGCTCACCCTTGTCAACCAACTACTTAAGGTATACTTTCGTATAAATAAGCTACATTTGTGCAAACCACTGATAAGGGCGATAGATTCATCACCATTTAAAGACCAATTTCCACTCGCACAGCAAATTACATACAGGTATTTCGTTGGCCGTAAAGCCATGTTTGATTCGGACTATCGCTTGGCTGACGAATACTTATCTTTTGCATTCCAAAACTGTCATTTGAAAAGTATTAAAAATAAGCGACTGATTCTAACATACTTAGTGCCAGTAAAAATGCTGCTTGGGTACATGCCATCAAAAGATATTCTCCAGAAATACGACCTGCTACAATTCTGGGACCTAGTTGATGCTGTGAAGAAGGGAGATTTGCGAGGCATTGACCAAGTGATGGAAGAACATGAAAGCTTCTTCATAAGAGCCGGAATTTACTTAATGGTGGAGAAGCTAAAGATTACAGCCTACAGAAATCTTTTCCGAAAAGTTTACTTGGTAGAGAACAGTCATCAAATTGATATTGTAAATTTCCAAGCTGCCTTGCAAATTATGGGCCAACATGATGTAGATTCGGATGAAACACAATGCATTGTTGCCAACTTAATTTATGATGGGAAGATAAAGGGGTACATTTCTTACCAACATAAGAAAGTTGTTGTAAGTAAGCAGAACGCATTTCCTCCTTTGTCTAGTCTGTATTAATTATTCTTTAGGTATTTATGTTATAGGTTTATGTTAATGTTTAAGGTTTTCTAAAATACAAACATCAATGACATTAAAGTTTTTTATTAAATCCACAATATATTTCAAAGAATAATATAAATATAATAAATTTTGCTGATCACTAACATAGCATTATTTGCAACAATGCCTAGTTATTATAGTATTTAAGTCTTAACATTGAAAATATTTGTGATTCTAATAGAGACATGATTTAATCTATTTATACATTTATGCTCTTATAGCTTGCAAGATGTTACTATAAATATTGTTATTTATTTTGAAAGTTTTAAGGGTATAATAGGATGTGAGGCGCAATTCTAAGTTCTTGTTATTCTTGACACTATAAATTCTACTAAGTATCCATTTTCTATATAGAAATGAGATTAATTATAAGAATATATAAGGTTACATTACTCATTATAAAAATATTTGTATAACAGGATAATTTCATAAAATTAGTTTTGATAAAGGGATATGTTGTATGATACTTTATTGATATGCATCATATTTTAAATAAAAGAAATGTTGTTTTGCTAAAATAATATCAAATTATGTTTAATAAATAAGTTCATTTCCAGGAAGACATGTTGCTCCTTTAACATAGAATTGCGCATCACATTTTATTAGAAAAATATTAAGGAATATTTGACTAGTTATTTTAAGTTGATTCATTTGAGTCAGTGCAAATCCAGCCCGTATCGTAAAGGTAATTAGAACTTATTAGACACTGAATCAATAAACCTTGTTCTATATCATTTATATCGTTATACATCTTATACTAGATCTTAATAATAAATATAATTCACGTAGGTAAATATGAATTACATACATAAAATTAAAGCTAAATAAGAATACTATGAGACACACAAAGCTACTAACAAATATTTCTATAATGTGATTTTAATCTGCCTTGATTTAATAATGGTTTTGTACTATAACACTCAAATATTTATAAAATAAAATGTAACACTTCGATTTTATTTTTAATAATAATATGGATTAGAAATACATAGCTCATCAAATAATTTGATGTTCACATTGAAATTTAGATACAATTTCAATTAATTTCCGGATACAGTATGTAGGTACCTTTTACATATTTTATTATATATTTTTATTTATTCTCAATTGGATAGGTACCTATTATGGAAATTATTTACAAAAGACCAAAAAAGAGTTGGTATACAAGATCCTAGTTTTTAGAGACGAGAAAAACCTGTTTTTCATTCATCACTTTCAAAAAAGTTGTTAAAGTATTATTAGTTGTCTACAGCTGCCTTATTATTAACTTATTGAAAGTAATGACATTCTCTACATTAGATGTTACTTACATATAGATCAAGATAGAAAA
Organism: Ethmia dodecea; assembly: GCA_963855545.1. NCBI lineage: Eukaryota > Metazoa > Arthropoda > Insecta > Lepidoptera > Depressariidae > Ethmia > Ethmia dodecea. The sequence continues at coordinate 3,314,119 of OY979444.1, forward strand.
ACCAAATAGATTAAATTACCCAAAAGAAATATGGACCTGTTTTGAAACAACTCCTTTTGTGAAAGATTTTAAATTAATTAATTGTAAGTACATTGAAGATTGATTCTTTTAGTTTTATTTAAATAGATATGTTCCTAGTTAGTACTTGTTTTTAATTATATTGGTAAGAATATTTATCGAGCTCGGGAGTTCAGGAAAACTTAGTCTATGTATAAAAAATATTTAAGTTGGTAGGTACCGTAGAATGTAGACAGAAGATTATAAGCATTATGTACTTATTGTATAAAACAATGTTAAAAAAAATACTTAAGTAGAATACAAAACCATCCTGGTACAAGTATAATTGTACCTATATTCCAAAAAGTTATACACCCTCCGAATATTTTAATAACTACCTTTCTGTCTTCATCCGCCATTCCAAACATTTTACCAAAAAGGTTAGAAGAAAAAAATTCTAAAACTTTTTCTTTAAACTTCTTTGGTTACCATCTTTCTCTATCTTTCGTCTAATAATACTGTCCTTTTCAAACGTAGGTACCATTTGTGAAAAAGCGAACGATTAAGTAATCAGGTAAGTTTTTGAAAGTTGGCTAAAACCGGGGGAATAAACATAGATACAGCTTAGTTTCGTTCTGGGAACGTGAACTTATGCATTGGCCCTTTAAGCAGCTCGTCTTTGTAAGCGGAGAGAATGGCTCGGGACATGCCTGGCTCGGCTGAGGTGGTTTGCAGAAACTGATGCATTAACCTGAAAAATAATTAATGTTGAATCTACCGAGGTCTTCAATGAGGCAGGCTTGGTTGAAGATATTACTTTCGGTGATAACACTAACGACATACAAATTCTAAAAAGAGCAGTGATAGCCTTACGTTTAAAGAACCTGCTTTACTTGATAATCAGTAAGGCTCGGGTTCAAATCCTGGCATGTACCAATTAGTTTTTCAAAACTTATGTACTTACTTACATATTAATCACTAGCTCGCTGATCGACGGTAAAGAAAAACTTCGTGAGGAAACCCGGAGGTCCCAGAATTAATTCTGAGACTAGTGTAAGACTCGATCCGGCGATGGGCTCACCACCTTTCACGTTTAGGGGTCCAAAAATATCTCGTGAAAAGTGGGTATATCCAGAAATTGAACACCTCTGCCTCCGCCCTCAGAGATAAAAGGAGTGAGATTATTTATTTTAAATACAAATTCACTGCTAAATACAATCAACTTCATTTAAAAACGGTATTTGGTTAGCTATCCGGAGAGAATATAGGTAGAGCCATTGTTCGGTAACCATTCTTCCACTACACCAGTAATACTCGAAAATGGTGGCAGGTTCATAAACATGTGCCCAAAAAATCTATCACTGCTATTTTGTAAGGCAATAACTTCAAGTTACCGATTAGCTGGAATGCCGAGTCCCTCGTTGGCCTGAAGCAGCTCAGGATGGTCGCCGATGGTGTCAGTTAAGGCCGCAATCATTACATCTGAAACAAGGTGAGTTAGACACTTAGAAAGCAAAAAGAGGAAGATACGGTATTACATCTGAAACAAGGCCAGTTGCCCCAGTTGGACACTTAGATTAAGAAGAAGGTACGTTACGTTCTGTTAGCCCATAAATATTGATTGGAGCAACTCTATTGGAACTACGTCTGTACGCGTGACGTCAGGCACGAGGAACCGTCAATAATCCCGCACATTCAAATGTTTGCCAGAGTATCTGAAAGTTTGTAACTTAAATAATAAACCATAATATAATAAGACTATCGTTTATAAATTAATCACCCAATAGTTCTTACTTCGCCAATTTGACAACTGGTACAACTACGATTTCGTAACAAGACCCTTTATGACGAGCAGAAATCGAAATAGGCATTGTGAATTTACCTAAACCTTATGATGAAATCCTATAGGTACCTACTTATAAGTTCTTATAGAACTTCGATTTTTAATTTTAGTTTTTATCACATTAGCCACAACAATAATTAGTTAGGTACTTTGTGTTCTGTTTATCTTTCCGTCTCGTGAATTTTTTACTAAAATTTAATGAATTTTAAAATTCCATATTTTTTTATGTCATTGTCATTAAGTATGGGAACCTGTTGTACAGTCAACAAAGTTGTTAGTGTTACATGGCCAAAAATTAAGATTCACTTTTCTCTTAAAGCCTTAAATGTATTTATAGTATTTTTTTGGTAAATTATAGGGATCAAAGATTCCTTTCGAAATAAATATTAATCAAGAAGATTTATTTATGACTTCCCCAGAAAAATGAATTCTTAGTTACTGGCCAAGTAACCCTAACAACTTTGTTGACTGTACCTTGGTCACTTTTTCATTCAACGATTTTTTTTTTAAAAAGCGGTTATAACTACTGCGATTAAACAAATTTTAGCTGTTAGACGAACTAATGTGGTTCATAATATAAATTATACAAAAGCATAGATCATCCTTTTAACAGGTTTTACATAAACAAAAAAAAATTTGGAATGTTGATGGTGTCAAGGTACAACAGGTTCCCCTACCTAATGATTATAAAAAAAAACAGCTGTTCCGCACGGTTTTACCCGCGTGGTTTCCGCTCCCGTGGGAATACGGAAATAAAATATAGCCTAGGTATCTATATTATTACTTCCTGATAATGTAGCTTTCCAAAGGTGAAATATTTTTTTTAAATCGGTCCAGTAAGTAGTTTTTGAGTTTGTTCGTTACAACATACAAGAATAAATCGTTCCTCTTTATAATAATTATTAGTGTAGATCACTACATTACATACTTAGTATAGAACAAAGTCGCTTCCGGTCTGTCTGTCCTATGTACCTATGCTTAGACCTTTAAAACTACGCAACGGATTTTGATGCGTTTTTTTTAATAGATAGTGATTCTAAAGGATGGTTTTTATATACCATATAAACCGAAGCGAAGCGTGCGAGAGCGGGTCGCTAGTCCTACTAATATTATAAATGCGAAAGTTTGTGTGTATGGATGCATGGATGGATGTTTGTTCCTCTTTCACGCAAAAACTACTGAACGGATTTTGATGAAACTTTACAGTTATATAGCTTATACATCAGAATAACACATAGGCTATAATTTATCCACGAATTCCTACGGGAACGGGAACTATGCGGGTGAGACCGCGGGGCGCTGCTAGTAAATAATAAATAAGAAAGAAAGGAAGGCCCGTAAGTAGACCTATATTTACGACGAAGAGACATATTATGTAGCTGGCCAAAAACATGCTTCTAGAAACTACTGACCAAGCACTTTCTTTTCAATGGTCCTCGAGAGTTGCCCCCTCTCAGCCTCCAGCTCCAAGAAAGCCATGAACCGTTGTGTGGCTGCGCGCGCCGAAGCAGGATCCCGCGCCAGCGACTGAGAGAACATCATCTGTAATTAAACAGTTAAATTTAGTGCTTAGGGTGATAATGATAAGACTGATTTATTCTTGCGTGTTATCTCGACAGAGATCTCGAGAGAATAGATAGAAATGTCAGGAGAACAAGAGCGCTACTTAGAGTCAACGACACAATTCGTGACCTAACTATACGTACCTATACCTATACGCGCTATATAATATACAACGCGTAACAGAAAAAGCGCAATTCCTCATACACCCCAATTAGTATATAAATATTTCAAAAATAACATGTAATCGAACTTTAGTTGTGTCTAAGCAATTTTCTTAATTATCGATTAATAATAGCACGATTTCCATAGAACGCACCAAATTCAGCTACGATAATTAATATTTTTGAAAAAATTAACACATATTAAAAATAGCTGAAATCGAATTAGTAGTCGATACTGAAAAAACTAATTTCAAGAATTGCGCTTATTCTGTTACATGTTGTATAAGTGAAAAAAATAAACAAATTATAGCTTGGACAGTGAGAGTTACCAGGTGTAACTATTATAATGCCAGGTGTAATAGAACATACCTATAATACGTTCCGTACCCAAAGGGTAAAACACGACTTTCTCCTCTTTGCCCTATTTTGATAACTTTTTTTGTATTAGGTAATGGGGTCACCTGGAAGGTTCAGGAAGGGAAATCATCAGGTCAGGTACAGATACCTCTTTATTAAGTAGGTAAGTATTAGTGTATTATACCTTTGCGAGCTGGTAAATGATTTCCTCGAGTGTGTATTCGGTGTAGAGAGTGTCTGCGGCTTTCAGCTTGTCCATCATCTCTTCGTATTCCTCCTCGCTGATGATGGGCCCGTCACGGTCATAGTCCGATGTGCCTGTAGGTAATAAGGATAAGACATGATATGCAAAATATAATTTAGTCATACGCTTGTAAAAAACCGGCAGAAATATCTCCGAAAGTAGGTACCTACTAAATAGACACTCAGTTTGACTATCTGGAACAGAATTCCTCGTGGTCAAATCAGTTTGACCATTAACTGCCTGACTGTACAAGTATACAAAGGGTGGTTATTTTTGGTTAAATAAGAAGTTTGACTATCCGGGATAGAATTCCTCGTGGTCAAATCAGTTTGACCATTAAGTTTGACCACGAGGAAGGAACGCTAAATTTGGCAGTTAGGTTCCTTATACGGTAAACATATCAGCTGAGAAAAGGTTTTTGGAAATTCCTACAGGAGGAGCAAATAAAGGTTGCGCGCGGGTATAGTGCACTGAGCTCTCTAGCAAAGTACCTACTACTTATTATTTACCTAGCCTCCTTATCAAATAGGTAGATTAGCACAGCGTGGGGAAACAGCAACAGTCTGATGCCACAAATCGATGAAATGACAAAAAAAATTAAAATGTCTAGTGATAGGTATATTAGTCCAGTAAATTTATACATTACCGCATGCGTCAAATCCGGTAGTTCTGATTTTTTGCAGACTTGTTTATGATATTGGCGTAATGTATAATCCAAGTTTGTGACCTCGAGCGCCGAACGCAACTTTGTCAAAAATCGAAAAAACCTCGAAAAAATGTTTTATTTTTTATTTTTCGCGATTATAACCCTAAAGGAGTAGTTTTTGAAAAAACTTTCTGAGGACGTTTTTAAAGTATACTAAATTAACTACAATATGATACTAAAACTGTCTCTGTGGACCTAATAGTTTCCGAGATTTAGCCTTTCAAAGTTTATATTTTTTTTTTCGATCTTAGCAAATTTTTGCATTTCCGTCGTTTTAAAATGTTGCCCGCTACTTCGTTCGCGTTATTTTGGGATAAAAAGTAGCCTATATGTTAATCCGGCACCTGATCTATCTACCTACCAAATGTCATCTAAATCCGTGCAGCCGCTAAGTTTATTTTTATCTTTTATCACACACATATCACACATATCACTCACATCTAAACTAATCTATATTAATATTATAAATAGGAAAGATTAGAATTTTTGTACGTTTGTTACAAACAAACTCAAAAACTACTGCATCGATTTTAAAAATTCTTTCAGCAATGGAAAGTTAGAATATCCCTGAGTAAGATAGGCTATATTTTATTCCCGTATTCCCACGGGAACGAAAACTACGCTGGTGAAACCGCGCGGAACCGCTATTATATTATAGCACTAACGATGTTGGTAACTAATAAACTCAAAAACTACTTGGCTGATTTAAAAAAATCTTTCACCAATGGACAGCTAAAATATCCCTGAGTAACATAGGCTATATTTTATTCCCGTATTCCCACGGGAACGGAAACGACGCGGATGAAACCGCGCATATCATATATAATAGTGGTTCCGCGCGTTTTCACCCGCGTAGTTCCCGTTCCCGTAGGAATAGGGGAATAAAATATAGCCTATGTTACTCAGGGATATCCTAACTTTCCATTGGTGAAAGAATTGTTTAAATCGATGCAGTAGTTTTTGAGTTTATTATAATCTTTCCTATTTATAGATTAGTGTAGATATCTATGTGATAAAAGACAAAAATAAACTCAGCGGCTGCACGGATTTATATGAAATTTGGTAGGTAGATAGATTAGGACCCGGACTAACATATAGGCTACTTTTTATCCCTAAATAACGTGAACGAAGTAGCGGGCAACATTTTAAAACGACGGAAATGCAAAAGTTTGCTAAGATCGAAAAAAAAATATAAACTTTGAAAGGCTAAATCTCAGAAACTATTGGGTCTAAAGAGACAGTTTTAGTATCATATTGTAGTTAATTTAGTCTACTTTAAAAACGTCCTGAAAAAGTTTTTTCAGAAACTAGTCCTTTAGTGTTAAAATCGCCAAAATTTGAAAAAAAATATATTTTTTCGCAGATTTTTCGATTTTTGACAAAGTTGCGTTCGGCGCTTGAGGTCACAAACTTGGATTATACATTAGGCCAACATCATAAAAAAGTCTGCAAAAAATCAGAACTACCGGATTTGACGCATACGAGCCCATACATACATTCAACCGACAAATTTACTGGACTATATTGCTACTTTTATAAAATCATTCTCGTTTGGTGAAATGACTAATTTTTTCACATGATTATGATTTTTAATTACGATAAAGTCACACTTGCTACTGGAAATGTAAGAAAAGTTTTTACTTGGTTGCACCCGTTAGTTCCCGTTCCCGTTTGAATACGGGGATAAAATATAGGGGATTTCACTCCCTGATAATATAGCTTTCCATTGCTGAAATAATTTTAAAAATTGATCTACTCGTTTCGGAGCCTATTTAATACAAGAAAAAAAATCTTTCCTCTTTATAATATTAGTATAAAAGTATAGATATAGATAGGTGCAGCATGCTAGGTAAGGAAGAGTAGAAGGAGCGACTTATGAAAATTCATTTCCTATGATTTTTCACATGTTATACATAAAATGACCTATCATAACCTCTTAAGCCAATAAAATAAAACACTATTGATTTTTAATGGCATGTACCAATGAGTTTTTCAAAAACTTACGTACATATTTATCACTAGCTCGATGGTGACGGAAAACATCGTGAGGAAACCCGCAGGTCTCAGAATTAATTCTGAGATGTGTAAATAGACCCGGTCCGGCGATGGGCTCACCACTTATATATCACGTTTAGGGGTCAAATATATCTCGTGAAATGTGGGTATATCCAGTAATGGAATACCTCTGCCTACCCCCTCGGTGATGAAAGGCGTGAGATTATCTCTATTTTTCAATTTGTTTTTATTTGATTTTTAATTGTTACGGTGTCCATTGGAACCGGTGCTCGACGAATTAATTAGTCTTCAGCAAATGTAGTTATGTTACTTGTGCAAAACGCCTCTCCGCATAGCCCGTACAACGATCGATAACTACCTGTGGACGCTGGGGCTATGACCCACTGACACAATAAACGCCTTTGTCGTTCGTAAGATGATAATGAAATATCACACAGCAATAAAATATGCCGCAGTAAGTAGGTACCTACTCTTATTCATAAAATAAATAAAAATCTTATTCATAAAATAAATAAAAGTAGGCAGAGGTATTCCATTTTTGGAAATACCCACTTTTCACGAGAATACTCGACCCCTAAACGTTGAACCCATCGCCGGACCGGGTTACACATGCCTCAGAATTAATTCTGAGCCCTGCGGGTTTCCTCACGATGTTTTCTTTCATTGTCGAGATACTGATGAATATGTAGGTAGGTATGTAAGTTTTTGAAAAAAGACGGGACTATCGAGTCCTGGAAATTTGGACGGCATGGGGCCGAAGCCAATACGACGTAGATGCCCTTACAAATCTACTAGATAAAAATAAGTCGGGTTTTCCTTCCTGACGATATAACTTCAGAACTGACGAACCGATTTCCACGGTTTTGCATTCGTTGGAAAGGTCTAGGGCTCCGCGAGGTTTATAGCAAAGAAAATTCAGCATTGCACCCGTGCGAAGCCGGGGCGGGTCGCTAGTTATTAATATTATTGTGCGTCGGTATGGAACTCCTCGTGTGCGAAACTGCTTAGCACTTGGCCGATTTTTCGACCGACTTCAAAAAAGGAGGGGGCTATCAATTCGACTGTATGTTTGTTATCCCAAACTTTCGACTGGATGAACAGATTTTGATGATTCTTTTTTGTTTGAAAAATGGTGCTTCACGTGTGGTCCCATTTCAATTTGGTCCAGTTCTGACAATGGCGTCCTTGCGAAAACCATATAAGTTGAAGTTAGTTTATTAAGAGTAAAAACCGACTTCAACTTAGTTCTATGTTATTTAAAGTTCATCTTGAAAATGCTCACCGACAATGTTTGTCTGAAGCATAGGGTCGAATCGCTTAGCGGGCTCGGGTCGCAGCTCAGTCACTGGCAGTCCGGGATACGGGGAGAGGTTGTTGTTCAGCTCCCAGTTTTTGGTCGCGATGGTCCGGATGATGTCCGGACTGTTTCCGAACGGGAACGACTGGAGAGACGGGTTGTGGTACTGGTATTCCTGGAAAGAGATCCTATAGTTAGAAAAGAGGACCTAGGACCTTGAGGCGAGTACTGACCTTTTTGCCGACTTTCCCATTTTGCCGACTCTTTTGTAAAGTCACACTTCTATTGCCGATATTCCGTCATTGTGCTAACGAATCAAATGATATTGTAAATTGAGAATGTAGGGGATTGACATAAGCACTCACGATCGAGTGCCAGCTTAAAGATTCCATCTTTATCAATGTATGGTATTGACGTGCTTATGTCAATACCATACATTATCAATCTATAAGATAGTTCTATAATATGATAGTTAATAGGGGGGAGGGAATAGTCAAAGGAACTTTTGTAACAAAAACGGTAACGATGTTTTTCGTGTGCATTGCATGTGTGGTACAGTCTTTAGAGGAAGAGAGTCTCTAGAAGCTTTACACTTGTAGTGCGAGTCTGACCTCTAAAGCGATCGAAAGAAAGAAAATGCGATGCGAAAGTGACTTTCCTTCTATTGTAACCTTGTCATGACTTAACCGGTGGATCGATTTTGATGAAATTTGGCAGGGCGATAGTTTAATTATTACACCTTGAGGAAGGAGGCTACTATTAACCCCGAAGAAGCACAACCAAGGGACGCCATACCCTAAAGTTTAAAGTTCGCGTAGACTCAGTTGTAGGCAACAGCTAGTCTGAGAATATTACGTTGGCGCAGCCTGTGGGTACCTAACCTAAATAGTTTGACGGATTTTGAAGTGCAATGCGTTGTTTGATTCATTTTTATCTCCGGAATGTCATAGACTGCATTTTTAACTGACTGCACCAGACGAAAGGTAATGTTTTAAATCTTTTCTGAGCCTTTTACCCTCTTTTCTTTTTAGTCTGGTTATTGTTTTCTTTTTTAATAATGATTGTCAACCTACCTACTTGTTAACTAGGTAGGTACAAGCGTCGCCAAGCCCAACCTCTCACTAATTCGAAGCTAAGGTATCAATACGTTATCTAAGCATCATGTTTCATAGCAACTCATTCAAGAGATACTTATACTATATCACATCCCTTGGTACAGTCAAGAGCACGTGGAGCTTGACACGTTGGACTTTGCAACGTCCTTATTACAATCGCCTTAGAGGTTACACTCGCAATACAAATGTAAAGCTTCATGTGCTCTTGACTGTACAATACAACTTACACCAAATATTGACTATCTACTCATGTGTGTTCAAGTCTCGGGGAGTCTGAATTAATTTTGTCATGTGTGACAAAATTAATTCAGACTCCCCGAGACTTGAACAAGATGGAGTGATAAACAAACTGTACCTAAATGTTGTAAATGTATTACAACTAGTTATTGAGTATATTTAGGTACATAGGTAGATAAGAAGTATAAAACAAACTCGCTTCCCGTCGTCTGTAGGTACCCTTAGAGAAACCATAGTTACATAAGCTCACTATTCCAGACCAGATCCCGGTGTTGTATATACAGTTAGGTCTCAAATTAAATCTGGAGCCTAGAGGATGTTTTCCCTCACCGTTTCAGTGATAAATATGTACCGTGTACGTTTTTTCAAAAATATCTCCATGCTTTTACTAGGAGTCGAACCCGTGCCAGCATGAGAAGCAAGTTCACTACCTATAGTAACTGCTACTTATTTTATGATTTGAGCTCTATAAATCAATCTAAATTTGACGCAAACATAAAATACCTTTCAACTGTATTAAGCTCTTTAACACTATGTGGTTCGGCGTTATGTTGCTTTTAGCATTCAATCTATCACTTATAGGTACTTAATGTTGGCAATACCAAGTCAACCCATTTTCACTGAGAAGCTAACACGTCGTACACTTTGAAAGAATGCTAAGAATATTGTTATGTTCCTACCTACATAAGGGTACCCTATGTGTTTGTGGATATATAGCAGGTACTTAATGTAATCTATATAGCACTTCTATACAGCATTTTTTTTTAAAGTTAATGTCTCACGCCTCCCATCCTCGAGGGGATAGGCAGAGGTATTCCGTTTCTGGATATACCCACTTTTTACGAGATATTTTTTGGACCCCTAAACGTGATAGGTGGTGAGCCCATCGCCGGACCGGGTCAGTTTATACATGTCTCAGAATTAATTCTGGGACCTGCGGGTTTCCTCAGGATCCGTCAGAAGGTGAACCGTCGAGCCAGTGAAAAGTCGTCCACCGAAAAATATGTACAGTCAACAAAGTTGTTAGGGTTACATGGCCAGTAACTAAGAACTCATTTTTCTGGGGTAGTCATAACCACATCTTATTCATTATTGTTTATTTCAAAAGGTATCTTTGATCCCTATAATTTACAAAAAAAAACTATAAATACATTTAAGGCTTTAAGAGAAAACTGAATCTTAGTTTCTGGTCATGTAACACTAACAACTTTGTTGACTGTACCTACGTAAGTTTTGATGAAAACTTATTGATATATGCCAGGATTTTAACCCCCGTCTCACTGATTTTCATCATGTGATACAGGCTCTATGACCGTAAGGCTATCACCGCGCTTTTTTAAAGTTTACATATTTTCCTGATATGACGAATCACAATATTGTATTGGTTAGGTTAGAACAAAGATGTTTGAAAGAAAAGTCTCTCTCAATGTTTTTAAGCTATTGCATAACTTCTATCGCGGGCCTTGAGCGCGGGGACTGAATCCAGAAATTCCGTAACGAAAAAAACCTCACGCTCCCCACTCCGACGGGCACGGAGGCGTGGCTTGAAGGCCGTGCATTGTCTAACGTCGTTTGTTTTCGGCAGTCTTGTTGATATTGTTTATTGGGCATAATCCAAACCCAAGTTATGATAGTAGATGGTTGGATGGACGGACGGACGAACGGACGGACGGACGGACGGACGGACGGACGGACGGACGGACGGACGGACGGACGGACGGATGGACGGATGGATGGATGGATATTGCATAGCTTCTATCGAGGGCCTTGAGCGCGGGGACCGAATCCAGAAATTCCGTAACGAAAAAAAACCTCACGCTCCCCACTCCGACGGGCACGGATATGTGGCTTGAAGGCCGTGCATTGTCTAACGTCGTTTGTTTTCGGCAGTCTTGTTGATAAAAAATGCTATGCAATAGCTTTACCGCGGCAATCCCCGAGTGCCACACGTCTTTTTTTCCAACCTCTTTGGGTTAGAAGGTAGGTGTTCACATTATCTGTCTGTTGTGTCATCCTATAAATTATTATTTAAGTAACATGTAAAATATCCAATGAGTCAGAAGAGTTAGGTGTAAATACGAACGAACGTCGTACGCGAAAGGTTCGTAGCCAATTTACTGGGTTGGCTGTCTGGTTTACTACCAGGCTGTCGCAGCGGTCGTAAAGCTAAATTAGTTAACAGACCCGTTAAGTGTCATGGCTTGAACCACGCTTGAACACCCAACTATGTAATAAAGTACCCAATCAAAGTATTTGCCGATGAATTATTGACAAAGATTTTGATCTGGCACTTTATAGCGAATAATTATCTCAATAGACACGCGGTAACTTTATACCAAGCTCTTGGTATAAAGTTACGCAGTGTTAGTCGAAGTGAAGACTGAAGACACAATAATTATCTAAACATAAGTTTATGTAGGTACTCGTATTTAACTTAAATTACTTTGATAGTCGAGAAGTTTGATGGATTTTCATTTGACATTCTAGTAATTCATAGCAAAACATCTCTTTTTTCCGAATTCAGTTCTAGTATTCCGAGAAAATTACCTACATTCCGCCTTCGCCTCAGTGAGCTTGGTAACATTCATCGATATGACAACCTGTAGATACGCCGAAGTAAATTAGAGACAGGCCCTTGTTGTTTTAATTTTGAGACGATATCCAATAATAATATAATCTACTATCCATCTTACTAAACATACCGAACGGTAGAGTCGCAATGACTTTCAATAAAAGGACTTATAAGCCTCTACAAATATTTGACTTTGACATCAGGCCTGGATTACTCAATAGGCCGTATAGGCCGCGGCCTAGTAGCGGCAGATTACCGATTTCGTTCGCTTTTGTAAGTCGTAAAATTCATTCACGATTATGAAAAGCTTAAACATCGGTTGTGGATAGTCAGACTCAGTTCCATTTGATCCTGGGTCTTAACGCATTGCGCTCCGGTCCCCGAACATCAGTAACATTCCCAAGGAAGGAAAGCGACAGTTGGGAAGCCTTAAAAAGTTTGCTAAAACCTTTTGCAATAGGTACCTATGTGTAACATACTCAGTTTTGCCAGACGTCCCAGTTTTGCCGAGACATCCCGATTTTAGCCTATAATTAAACGTCCCGCACGGGACAGGCTAAGTCCTAACTTTCGGGAATTACTCGACGGTGCTACTTAGTACATATTGAAAAAACCTGATAACATAAAACGTGGTTTTATTACACTTGGCAACAAAATTAACAAACGCACTAATGTAAAATTTTCTAAAAAAGCAAAAAAATAATACCGATCTACCATCGGTATAATTGTTTACCTATCTATTTATTCCTTAACCTCTCAGACCATGAATCACAGACACAATAGATTTTTAATTGTGTCTCGGTTCCAATTGGAACCATATATTATGTATATTTTACTTGGCTAATTAACACGTAAAGTATTTCTTTCCGGTCACACCACCGCAAGCCGTCTGATTGACCTATAACCTTCTTTTGACGCATTGTTACTAAATGTTTGACCTTTTCCGTAAAAGTACCTACATTTAGCTTCTTTAGTCTGAATTTTTTATTTACCGTTTTAGCAATCTTTACTTTAGTGTTAAAATAAATGACGAGCACATTAAGTGCTCGTCATTTATTTTAACACTTATATTTATAGTGCAATTAGTGCACCATCTCACCTAGTTCTAATTTCGCAGTTTCTTCCATCCCATGTTGGCCTGGGAGAGATTGCTAAAAGCAATAAGACCGTTCATTGAACGATATTTTATTTTACTATCTCTCGTTTTGTTTTTGGTGTACAATAAAGAGGTATTTAAGTTATTACGCCACGGCTTCGATCTGAGTTGCTACACAATATAGAACAAAGCTAAACATTTAATCTTGCAAATATTAACAGAACACATATTTATCTTTCAAACAATAGTATGTCAATAGTTATCACCATGTGAGTATATAGCATAGCATCCCACTGGGTAATAAGGGAGAGCACACAATATCTTCGAAACGCAATATCTTTAGATCTGTTACACATCTGGGGCAACGGTTGTGTCCCCGCCAAGTCGGGCAAGGGCATTTTTATTGCTAAGCAACTTACTTTTAAGCTCTTTAAGATGAGATCAAGAAATTGAAGAGAAATTTATTTGGGAAGGAAATTATATGTCACAATTAATACTTGTTATAGTTTATAAATTAGGCTTTACTATTACTAAGGTGGGAATCATCAAAAGTGCAGTATCCCAAGAATAAAATTAACATCCGAGTAAGCTGTTTTACGAAATTTTTACAAAACTGCGAGACTTGGCTCTACTTAAGATAATAAAGATAACTCCCATTCCCGTGGGAAAATTATAGCCCATATGTTAAAATTAACACTAGTAAATAATTTTTAAAATCCGCCTGTTAGTTTCGAAGAATACCTATTAATTACAAAAAAAATCTTTCTTCCTCTTTATATTTTTTTTATACCTATTAATTTATTTTTAAAATGCCGAAACAGTAGATTCGTAGGCGTTGGCGTAACTTTTTACATGAAACTTTTTGAAGACTTTTGTTTACCGAAGATCTTTTCTTTCTATATGGTATCGCCCTTCAAAGGGAGATAAAAGATAAGTTTTCCATCCGAAATGCCTCATTACGTCATAGTCATGACAATGGTATCCTCTTATTTTTAAGAAGAAGACTTTTATGAAGACTAAAAAGTAATTTAGTTTAGGGATCCAATGTATCTCGTGAAATGTGGGTATATCCAGTAATGGAATACCTCTGCCTACCCCCTCTGGGATAAAAGGCGTGAGATTTTGCCTATTATATATAATTTAAATATTTTAGTTATTTTTAGCTTCAATGCGTCAGCAAAGTTGTTATGCTAATATCAATAAGATCAAAGTTTAGGTATTTTATATTTATGAAGCCATCACAATAGGCACAAAGTAAAATGTATTACGTTGAATTATCCTTCCCTTCACCTTTATCTTTTTTTACTTGTTCATATCATATAAGTTTTTGGCAAAAATCATGCACATACATTCTATTATAGTAGCGACCCGCCCCGGCTTCGCACAGGTGCAATGCTAACACTAAAACCTTCCTCTTGAATCACTCTATCTATTAAAAAAAAACCGCATCAAAATCCGTTGCGTAGTTTTAAAGATTTAAGCATACATAGGGACATAGGGATATAGGGATATAGGGACATAGGGATATAGGGACAGAGAAAGCGACTTTGTTTTATACTATGTAGTGATAGTGAAGTTCCGTACTACGGAATAACAATGCCATAGAGAAGCTTTTAACACTATATTAATCTAACGACTAATTTAATATTTACCAAAAATTTTACACTATGTGTAAGTTCAGACGACGTGCACTGTAGTGGAATGCTTAATTTAATCGACACCCTTAAGACGCGAGCAACAAAACTTTACAGGTCATTAAACATATCAGCATAACTTAACAATGTGAACAACCTAGAACATGCCTAGAACGCACCGTAAGTATAGATTTGTACGTCAAACTAGTTTTATCTATAAGTACTAATATTATAAAGAGGAAAGATTTGTATTTTTGTATGTTGGTTACGAATAAACTCAAAAACTACTGGACCGATTTAAAAAATTATTTCACCAATGGAAAGCTAGAAGATCCCTGAGTAACATAGGCATATATTTTATTCCCGTATTCCCACGGGAAGGGGATCGACGCGGGTGAAACCGCTCAGAACCGGTAGTAGACAATAAATTGAAAGTAAAAAAAACTTTTTTTTAAGCAAGCTTTTGGATTCAGAGTGAAGTCATTTTATTTTTTAAGTTA
The DNA here is from genome assembly GCA_963855545.1 of Ethmia dodecea. Taxonomy (NCBI): domain Eukaryota; kingdom Metazoa; phylum Arthropoda; class Insecta; order Lepidoptera; family Depressariidae; genus Ethmia; species Ethmia dodecea. The sequence goes on from OY979444.1 coordinate 3,329,457, forward strand.
TCCTCAGCAAGCCCTTTCATTTGATACCGATATTGTAGGAGTTGATTAAAAATAACTAGTCCGCCATCTTGGGAATTCCACCATATTGAATTTAGAATGACGCCACATAAATGCTAACCATGCAGCCTTGTCATCCAAACTAAACAAAATTTTAGCTCAACCGATTGAAGATATCTGCTTCAAAATTTAGTTAAAAGATTCCACCCGAACAAACATACATTGCAAGTTAAATAAAAAGCTTGTAAAAACAATACAAACTCTTTGTCACTCTAAACGCATATTATACCGTCTCCGATCCGTACGCATCGTGAAAAAAAATATTGAGGTAGAGATTTAAATTCGTAATGAAAAACTGAAAGTGCTTTTTTTTTATATAAGTACCTATTAGTCGGATCAGCTATATATGAATGAGAATAAAATTATTAGTGGGCTGCTTTACTACAAAACATTTTTTTTTTCGTTTACTCGTATAAAAAAAAAACACATACGTTAGGGTTGCCACGCTTCTTTTGACTAAGACAATATTTGTTTTTTAAGGCCCTGTGACAAAATTATAGTAGGTAGAGGTAGGTATACTTAAAAGAAAAATTGAATCTGTGCTAGTATGTTGTGTGTGTATAAAGGATACATACCTTAGAATTGGCCTGTTCCAACAGCATGTTCCTCAGTTTCTCCTGCTGAGCAGTTTCTTCAGCTGCCTTCAGGTTTTGCGCATAGTGGGCCCGGAGGTAATCGATATTGAACTTTATCTCTTGAAGAAACGCGATGGCTTCTTCTTTTGTCATCTGTGGAACAAAAAGTTCATCTGTACACAAAAGTTTTTGATAAAAAAAAACCATTTGCCTTATAGGGTCGATAGAGGTATTCCAGTCCTGAAAATACGCACTTTAACTTCATTTTATGGACCCTTAATAAAGTGAGTAGTAAGAATTTTTTAAGAAATTTAAAAAAACCGCCTTTCTATTTCTATATTTATTTCACCCGCGCGGATTCCTTTGTTTCCCGTTTTCGAGGGAATTTCAAAAATGAAACTATCTGATACATTTCCAGTTTCTTAAAGTTTAGATCATATCGTGAATGGTGAGTGAGCGGTATTTCTATTTATATGTATTTTATTTATGAAATGGAAATGCGCTCGTTAGGAAGCATGGAGTACGACTAATAGAACGAGGAATCACGTGTTCATGCTGGTAAAAATATTCGTCATCGAGTAACAAAAGGAGCATAGCCAAGTTGTCGTAAGTTCGAATCTCCGTGAACACACAAGTTTGTTTATAATAATAATATATTCTTTTTACGTTGTGTCACTGGTTGGGATAAATTAATTCACATCGGGTAACGCTGTTACTCAATGAAACATTTTATTACCATCCAGAAACACTAGCTCGCACACCTCTCGCGCTTCAATGAAATCCATCAATCGGTTCATACATGCTAGGTCGCCCTCTGCCGATTCGGCCGCTCACAATTCCCTTATAATATATTTCTCTCGTTAGACGCCTTTCATCCATCCGCTCGATATGTCCAAACCACCTAAGCATTCCTTTCTCAATCTTAGTCACTATATCCTTTTTCATCAAACCACAACGCTCTCGGATTACAGTATTCCTCATTCTATCAATCAATCGTAACGCCATTGTTTTAGCTATTTGCTATATGTGGCTATAAGTATTTAAAGAAACGTAGGTACTTAAATTCACTAAGTTATCTATGCAGGTATAGTACCTAAATACCTGGATAAATAACTAACGACCATAAAATAATAATAACATAAAATCTCCTTCTATACTTACTCGTGATGTGATTTACATCTCTCGAGAACAACAAAGAGATTAAAATATAATAGGACATAGAGGGGACAAAGCGAAGAAAATTTGAAGCCGAAAAGTTATTCCAAGTGGAATAAGTCTAGTAAAATTTCGACCGAATGACAGCTCGCGTTCATACTAACTGACATGACGCTTGAGCTGCAAACATGCTTCAAAGTTTTGTATGAAAATATTCCCAGTGCCCCCGCTATGTCCTATTATATTTTAATCTCTTTTCTCGAGAACGGCAGCGTATCTACAATGATTTGCAATGCTAAGTTGGCGTCACCTCGCATGCCCGTATTTTTGTTCACTTCACTATAACTTATAAATAGCATTGATGGTGACCTGCAGCTGCACAACCTAAGTTTATTACGAGACTAGCAGCGCTCCGCGGTTCCACCAGCGTATTTCCCGATCCCGTGGGAATACGGAGATAAAATATAGCTTATGTGTTATTCTGATGTATAAGCTATATAACTGTAGAGTTTCATCAGCATCCGTTCTGTAGTTTTTGCGTGAAAGAGTAACAAACATCCATACTTACAAACTTTTGCGTTTATAATATTAGTAAGAAGTAGGATATTTCATTTAGCAATGATAAACTATCAAAAAAAATATATAAAAAAATTATCTCACGCCTTTCATCCCCGAGGGGGTAGGCAGAGGTATTCCATTACTGGCTATACCCACATTTCACGAGATACATTGGACCCCTAAACGTGATAGATGATGAGCCCATCGCCGGACCGGGTCTATTTACACATGTCTCAGAATTAATTCTGAGACCTGCGGGCTTCCTCACGATGTTTTCCTTCACCGCCGAGCTAGTGATAAATATGTACGTAAGTTTTTTGAAAAACTCATTGGTACATGCCAGGATTTGAACCCGAGCCTCACTGACTTTCGGCCGGCTCTTTAACCGTAAAGGCTATCACTGCTCTATAAACTATCATAAAACAACAATATCACTGTTGATTTCTATTCTCGGTACGGGACGGCGCCATTTTGGGTCCCAATTTTATTCATCATCCTCAACCCATATCAGCCCACTGCTGAGCTAAGTCTTTCCTCACACATGAGGAAGTCTGGGCTATAATATGCCACGCGTGTTCAGCTGGTGGCTATCTAACAGTTAGAATTTTTCAAACCACCCAAGGGTACCTATCTGAAATGACTTAACGACTTCCATTGTGCGTAAGCACAACGAAAACTGGGACCAACAATTTAACCTCTTCCGAAACATGGAAGTACTCGTGATATAACGCCACTGTAGGTGGTCACCAATTCACCGATTAAAGCACCCAACTTTATATAAATATATACAACGCGTAACAGAAAAAGCGCAATTCCTCATACACCCCAATTAGTATATTAATATAAAAAAAATGTGATGCAATCGAACTTTAGTTGTGCCTAACCAATTTTCTTAAATATCGATTAATAATAGCACGATTTCCATGGCGATGCGCTCACCATCTATCACGTTTAGCGGACCAATGTATCTCGTGAAATGTGGGTATATCCAGTAATGGAATACCTCTGCCTACCCCCTCGGGGATAAAAGGCGTGATATTATATTATATATATTATTATACGATTTCCATACAAAGCACTAAATTAAGCTACGATAATTCATTTTTTTGAAAAATTTGGCTAAAATCGATTAAGTAGTCGATACTGAACAAACTAATTTCAAGGATTGCGCTTATTCTGTTACATGGTATATATATTTCGTAGGGCTATGAGCGCTTCAAATAGCAAACGTCTAATTAACGTTAAATAGTAACCAAAAGCCATTTCACTTCATCAAATATTCAAAGATTGTCTTAGATGGTAGGATCGCTTATGTTGTAACCTCTCTTGAATCCTCGTAGAATCAAGAAAAATATCTGAAATTATTTGAAGGTAATTTCCAGACTGTTGAATGTATAATAATAATCTAGATCGCAAATCACAACCAGCTAAACCGCTCACTGTATAATCATTCCGGCGAATTTCATATTTAAGGGATCATTTACGTAGCGCTAATAGAAATCCAGTGGATTAAACACGTCAATTTTATTTAGGTGTTTTTTTAGTTAAGCCATCGTCGTTAAGCCATGTCAAATACCCTTGGTTGGCTTGAAACATTCTGACAGTTAGGTGGCCACTAGCCAAACACCAATCCGCGGTGGGTCCGTTGGGCATTGTGACCCATATTTCCTCATGTCTGAGGAAAGTCCCTTACCTCAGCAGTGGGCTGTTACGGGTTGATGATGATGATGATTTAACTGGATCGAAATGTTCTCTTTTTTACGTGTTCTTCTATGTTCTGTGCAGGTGTTCCGTTATCTTCACGGGTACTACCACATACCAGTTTTTATTTAAACTGGTCTATCGTATCCAATCTAACATCTGTTATCCACGGTAGATCGAGGACATTAGATAATCCTATATTCTTTTGTTTTGACGGCATTTAAAAAAAGTTTTTTTCTTGTTTATAGAAGGAAATTTCAGATAAAATAAGTCAGGTTTTGTTAAAGCTGCTTAGTAGGTTGAGAGATACAAGGTTGTGTGACACCTCCTCTTTTGGTATGCACGTTACTTAAATATAGTAACACTTTAAAAACTAAACATGATCGCAAGATCTAAACAAAAGTAGGTACCTATCATTGTTTAAAAAAAGAATTGGCAAGTTTGTGTCATTTTCGGCAAACAAGAACCAGTGAATTTTCGCTTCTCCTTGTAATATTTCCGTGCAATTAACCCGCTCCACCTCCTGAGCCTTGGGTATTACATCTCCTTACCAATTGGTTTATTCAGTCTCACGTCTATTGATTTACGCTGTTTCTCGCTTAGATTATTCAACCCTTAATCCCCTAACAATCACTGTGGAACGTAACTTATTCTCCTAGCAATTCATACAAGGATTCATGTGCGAAAATAGCCTGTTTTCTTTAAGTGATGAACACAGACCTATGATTAACTAGATTACTAGTTTTACCACGTGTTTTTTCAGTAATACTGAGTTTATTGCTAATATCCGCTCCACCGAGCTTCTCGACCCAGCGTGGTGCAAAGTGATAAAGGAGTAAGTTATATAGAACTCTAAAGAGTTTTACTCTTTAGACCGACTTCAACTTATATGGTTTTCTCATGGATACCATATTCAGAACTGGACTAAATTAGAACCACACGGAAAGCACCAGCTTTCAAATAAAAAAAGAATCATCAAAATCGGTTCACCCAGTCGGAAGTTCTGAGGTGATAAACATAAATAAAAAACATACAGTCGAATTGATAACCTCCTCCTTGTTTGAAATCGGTTGAAAATACTTAAGTGTCGCTGCTATATTACAGTGGAAATGAAAATGTATTTATTTCTGTAGGTACCGAATTAAAAATTACACTCACAAAAGTCAATAGTCTAATAACAAGGCACTCTAAACTCGTCCATGAAGATTGGTGAAATATAAACAGCAGCCCATCTCCACCGACGAGTCCGAAATTCAGTACCCTGAGAAGAACTAGCAAGAAACTCAAGGGCAGCTCTCATAGTTTGACGTCGTAGGTCCAAAATTACCATCCAATGGAACTGTAAAATTCCGAACTGTAAAAGAGGTTTCCGTATCACTCAACATTTGTGAACGTCATATTAAAGAGTACTCTGAGTACTAGAGCATTTTTGAGACCCCTAAATGCTTGTGAGATGGTCGATAGACCGAGATGCAATCAATTCTGGGGCCTGTGGGCATAGAATAACTAATAGTCTGTGGTTCTTTACGATGTTTTATCGCTGTCAAGTTACTAATAAATATGTACGTATAAGTGTATAAAAGTAAATAATATGATTATTCTCTCTTTTCATTATCTAAATCCATTCTATTCTAATCTTACCATTCCCTCCTGTAGGAATTCTTCAATGGCCGCGGTCACTCCTCGCTCGTCTCCCGTCCAGAAGACGTACTCTGCCATGTCCAGCGGCGAATACTGGACCCCTACGTAAGACGAGAAGTGATCCATCTGTTGACAAAAATATCACTCCTTACACATCTAGCAAGCAAAATATACAAGTAGTCCACACAAGGAGAGTGTAGCTCCATCACTACATAGTTTAAAACAAAGTCGCTTTCTCTGTCCCTAAATCTCTATATATGTCCCTATGTATGCTTAAATCTTTAAAACTACGCAACGGATTTTGATGCGATTTTTTTTAAAGGTAGAGTGATTCAAGAGGAAGGTTTTAGTGTTAGCATTGCACCCGTGCGAAGCCGGGGCGGGTCGCTAGTAGAAAATAAACGGTATCTTTATGGAAATTTTCCTACACGTGGGAACAGAATGGTGACGACATTTGATGAAAAGTGAAACGTGGCATGAAAGTTTTATTTCTAAGGACGAAATGTCGAAAATAAAGTAGAGGATCAACAAAAGTTGGTTTGGAAATATAGTAGGAATCTAACAGAAATGTTAAAAAATAATTATAGCATGGGATACTATGGGTACCTAAATTAAGAAACGGTCCCCGCCTTGTAATAAAATTAAGTCTCAAGTCACAAGGGCTAATCTAAATTGCTCAATTTTAGCAATAATTGCCGATTAAGATGTACACCTCAAGTAATTAATGCCAGAGACATGGAGCAATTATTATTCCTAGAAATACAGAGCTATTTGAAGCAATTTAATAAAAAATTCCAAACCTACTGAATTTGCGGCTATTTATTACATTAGTCAACACGGAATATACGGAGCAATTAGAAACAAGATATTGTTCCACTTCCACTACATCCGTCAACTTTTACCAGACAATTATTGTTAAAAAAAATGGATCCTATTTTATTTGTTTTTTTAAAGAACGTCAAAATTGCTATATTGAAGATTTTGCACCTCCTATATTATTCCATTACCTAAGAGATAAATAATAGAGAGTTTGACAGAACGCCAAAATAATAACTTGTAAGAAATGCCAAACCTTATCATATTCCGTCTGCGTCAGTGACTTTCGTACCTTTTCTGTTATTTATTCGTTTTGTAAGACGAAACAATAACAGCTTCGTAAGGACGGTCATACAAAGTATATACAGGTCTTACTGTGTTGAACATTTATTTTTATTATTAGAGACTACCACGAAAGGTTAACGTAGTAAAGTGTGAAGGATAATAGACATTTATAGATAATAATAATAATAATAATCTTTATTGCTTTCTTGTTGTACAAAAAAAGGGTCTTAAATAATTATTCATAAGATCAACAAGAACCCTGTAAGGGCACCGCCATTATAAATTTACAATGTTATAACTTAAGTACCTAAATTCTATATCTATCTAATTAAAATCAATAGCAAACATTACATATTTCTTAATATAATAAAAACAATTAATTATATTCACTATATAATTTTTTAAATAACTAGCGACCCGCCCCGGCTTCGCACGGGTGCAATGCTATAACTAAAACCTTCCTCTTGAATCACTCTATTTATTTCAAAAAACCCGCATCAAAATCCGTTGCGTAGTTTTAAAGATTTAAGCATACATAGGGATATAGGGACACAGAAAGCGACTTTGTTTTATACTATGCAGTGATAAAGAATCGGTAAACCTATGTATACGATGTTAGAAAACATAATAATATTAAATACAAAAGCTTTTTGTAATAATGGGACTGACAGGCATCTTTGACAAAGAATCAGCTACCAATCAGAAGAAAAGAAAAGTACGCCATACTTCGGGCTATTGTTCCACTCGATATGTGTTCTTTACTGTACTTCAATAATAAATCTGTGACAAGTGACACTATAAAAATAGACTGTCCTACTGTTTTTAAAGCCATTTCATTCAGACAACTTTGGATTTATCACTATACATTTATTATCTACTACCAACCCCCAGAAATAAAAATAATTGTACACGATACTATGATTTGCAGTTATATCGAAGTAACTTTTTGTTATAAGATATTAAATGTAATAAGTTCTCGGATAATGGCGACTTCACATTGTCGGGTCACGGAAGACACCCAGCCTATCATTTACTTTTACGACAACACTAGTGGCGATCGTGAAATTTCCCAACTACTGCATAATCTTAAGTTAAGGCACCCAAACACAACTTCACGGTAATCTTTTGGACCTTTTCTCGCTATACAATTGCATTGCCATAATTTGATTCTAACATTATAGTAATACTGATGTTGGACGTCTGAATAAGTATTTGTAAACTATAAGTACTTGTTTGTTAAGACTTTGTATAGAAGTACTAAATCTGTTAAGACATGATTTCAAATATACCACGCTGCCACGATCTTATCAGTGATAATAATATAGTCTGTCGGGAGTAGTGTATAGCTTCCTATTAATGAAATAATTCGCTTCATTGTAATATTTTAACAACTACGTATCAGTGACTAAACTTCTTTAGAGTGTTGCGTCAATTTTACTTGGTCGCGCTATAAAGCCGCATACATGACAAGTCGAACGCTAATCGCAATCCCTTAAATTTTTCATTCTATACGTACGACTAATACCTTTTAGAAAAGCCACTTCGCCTAGGTTTAGCCCTCAGCAGTTGTAATATTAGCGTAGATCTATAAATACTTAACATCTTAAGACTTTGTATAGAAGCAATTTGTTTATTAAGATCTCGTATACGTACGTTGTTCTTAGTCTCCTTAGTGATGTCAGCGTTGAAGGAGCGTCGAGTGGCCGTGTGTCCATTGGTCGGATTGTTGGTGCCGGACCCCGCCTGGATCAGACGAGCTGCGCCGTGGAATACCTGTACAGACACTCTGAATTAACTAAGGTAGTGGTAACTAGCTCGGCGTTGCCAAAACTGTTAAGTGGCTACTAGCTTAACACAATCTCTTAATCCGCGGTAGGCTCGCGTAAGAGATTGAAGCCCTTACTTCCTAATGTGTGAGGAAAGACCCTTAGCTCAACATTGGGCTGTTACGGGATTATGATGATGTCCAAAAACATTCCCCTGCGTGCGCGCAGCAACTCACCAGAGTTTCATCTTAATCGGGTGAATGGTATCCGGTATACGGACATAGACGGGACGTACAAACAAACATATTTTTTATATATTACTCTAGCAGCTGCGCAGCAGCATTGCTAGCGTGAATCCTGTCTATTTCCGTTCCGGAGGGAATTTCCAAAAATATCTTCTTACTGTTCACTTACGAAATTTTAGGAAATTTTGCACAAAATTTCATGCTTTTAGACCCAGCTGTTTCGACTGTGCATTGATGTATCAATCAGCCAATTGGCCAGTCAGTTTCTTCTTTTATACAACGCGTCACAGAATAAGCGCAATTTCTCATACACCCCAATTAGTATATTAATATAAAGAAATATGATGCATTCATACTTTAGTTTTGTCTAACCAAATTTCTTAATAAATAGCAATAATAGTACGGTTTCCATAGGTAGACCTAAATTCAGTTATGCTAATTCATGTTTCGGAAAAATCTACACATAAAAAATAGCTGGTCCAATATATCTCGTGAAATGTGGGTATATCCAGTAATGGAATACCTCTGCCTATCCCCTGGGGGATAAAAGGCGTGAGATTATATTTATTATTATTATTATTAAAAATAGCTGAAATTTATTAAGTATAAGTAGGTAGGTATAATCGATACTGAACAAACGAATTTCTGGAATTGTGCTTATTCTGTTACATATTGTATGTACTGGTGTTTTTCTTAGCGTCTGGTGATAAATATGACGTTTATGGTATGTGGAGCCGAAGTTATACACGTGATTAATTGTTTAATTATAGGTAATCATGTAATAGGTAATAAATGAATGGAAGCTATGGAAGCTCCGAGGCTTTTTCTTTTCTAAATACAGTAGAGCGTCGATTATCCGAACTAATTGGGAGACATAGGTGTTCGGAAAACCTGTATTTTCGGATAATCGAACTACCTCTATGTAAATTTATTCAGCCATACATATATTTACGTAGGTACAGGTAAATGAAAACCATATTCTTTGACATAGAAATCAAACAAAAAAAGTGCAGAAAATCTTGTAGTAAAACATGTATGAACTAAGTACGATTAACGAATAAAAAATCTTTAATCTTCGTCTGCCGAAGCAAGACTACCCTCTTAGAGTGGCTAAGTCACGTACTTTTTAAGGACAAATATTTGATACTGGATTTGGATTCGAATGACAGATTCGCCTTCCTCTAATAATCTCGTACTTATTTTTCTTTTATAGAAAGGACAACACATTTTTACGTTTATGCCTTTAAATCGAGAGTTTACTTTCACGCGGCAAAATTTAGTTTATTGACTAGCGACTACTTGGAAGTGACATACGAGCACAGATATATTTAACTACTTAGTCGGAGTCATACAAGTACAATTAACAAGTGCGCGAGGCCGCGAGCCCTGTAGAAAGAGGAACGCGTTGGTCGGGCGGGCGTAGTAGTTCGGATAAGCGGTCCCTCGGTTGATCGACGTTCGGATAATCGACGCTCCACTACTATTTTGTAAGTAACAATGCCAAATGAATTTATTACACTTACCTATCACACCATATTTTTTTCCAGATTGTAAAAAAAATCATCCAATATACAAGAGGAGGGAAGTAAAAATACTGTGCCTTAGCGGTTGTATCGTCCGGCGCCGGCGCAAGGGTGGTGCCTTCGAGCACGCTGACGTGCACGCCGTCCTGCACGACGACGCGATGCACGCCTTCCGACGGCACGTCCAGCTGCGACTGCGCATGCAAGTGCGGTGACTGGCCACCCGCCGCGTCGGCTGTGCCATGTTGCTCTAGTCGGGACACCAGTTCGCCGTTCGCTTGCACTGAATCTGAACAAGCAAACAAATTCAAATGTTTTATTTGCATGCCATGGTTTAAGGTACATGATAAAGCTCTTAAAGTTAAACTTAAAGAACCAAGGAAGGACCTTTTCGATAGTATTATTAACCCTTCTGAGATCCATTGAGATGTCACAGCTCTCAATGGCAATGTTTGTTGATCCAAGCCTGTTCCAGATGACTTTCAAATTCAGTGTTCTCCCAAAAACAGTTTGATGGGAGATGATGGCCAACTTGAAAACAAAAGATAAGTGTTTTAAATTTGTATACGTGTCGACTAATATATAAACGTATCTTCTATCTATCTATATATAGATTCTATCAACCTTGATGATTTCGTCAATGTCAGGGTTAGATATAGCAACTGTATTGAGGTGTATTCTTCGCTGATTGATCCTTTAACTGTCGCCGATGAATATACTTAGATCTCGTTTAAATTCACTGAATTTGATGGTATTACTCATTAGTCTAAATCTAATCAATAAGTGAATCCAAAGGGTTCGGATTAATTCACTCAGTGGTTGTTATATTTGCATTCTCTTTGAACTTTACGCTATTGACCAATAATCAGTGAACAAAGTGAATGAGCATTCGCTGTACCGTTTGATCAATAGGTACGTATAGTCTCTCGACAACCTCTATTGAAATGTTGTTATAGCAGTAGGTAACCATTAAGTAACCGGTACGATCATAGGTCTGTGGGTCGATGTAGTGCTGGTAATGTTCGAAATCAACTGTATAATATGTATAAAATCTTATAAATTTGCATGCTTGTTCTTCTTGCTGAAAACACTGTACTAAATATTAATTATTAAGACCTTTTTTACTGTTTTCTTGCAAATAAAAAAAATATTATTATAAAAATCTAAAAACAAATTATTTCTTTTTACTATATTAATTTATTATTAGTGATACTCAACCGTCTTTTATAAATAATAAGTACCATTTGTATACGAAAGTGGCAGATATTTTTAATAAGTTCCACTTTAATTTGATGGAAATTGGAGTATCCGGCTAGTGCTACATGCTTAAATAACGTATAAACGAAAAACATTACCATCTTTCAGTTGTAGTGTGGTAAAAATTACACTTTACGTTTTAGACCAACCTATACTACTTTACGTTTTAGACCAACCTATACTAAAATTCGTTTGTTATCTCTGACAAAAGATTTGCAAAATACCTTTGTGTCGTGACACCGATCCACAGGTAGGATAACAACACATGTTACACTGCAACCACGTAGCGCTATTACAACAAGACATAAACCGCGATATCAAAGTTTGCAAAGAGCAGTGATAATAGCCTTACGGCTAGAGAGCCTGCTTCACGCGATGAAAATCAGTGAGGCTCGGGTTCGAATCCTGGTATTTAGCAATGAGTTTTTCAAAACTTACGTACATATTTATCACTAGCTAGACGGTTAAGAAAAACATCGCAGGTTCCAGAATTAATTCTGAGACATGTGTAAACAGACCCGGTCCTGCGATGGACTCCCCACCTATCATGTTTAAGGGGTAGAATATTCTCGTGAAAAGGGGGTATATCCAGTAATGGAATACCTTTGCCTACCCCCTCGGGGATAAAAGGAGTGAGATTATTATTTATTATAAAATTTGTACATTAGTCTGTATAAATACAAGTGTCCAACATCAACCGTATGTCTGAGATCCTTATCGCCTGTAGTAGGTACCTAATATCGATCTTTAATCATCACGATACACAAATAGGATTCTTCTATCGCCTTTCCCTATAGGTACTATAAGTTTGACGGATTTTAAAGTGCGAAGAGTTCTGCGGAGCGTCTCATATTCGCAATTGGTCCAAAGTGGAAATTATCCAGTTCGCAATTTGTCCAAAGTGCAAATTATCTTATTTTCACATTTTCAAATGGACGAGTATTAATGAATTAGAATAATTCCGCAATGACCCGTACTATAAAATTTAAAAGCAAACCTGTTGGTTTTCTGTACACACTTTATTAAACTAAAGCGGCTAGGTGTCAAACTGAATTATTTTCTAACTGTTGACATTCTCAAAACTCTCAACCGAAACTCTGTTAATTGAAAATACAACACCAATTTGTTTTGAAAATCGGCACCTGCCGCTAGACATATGTCCCGTAAAATACCGCCAAGTACGAAACAATACATCAGAAATTGTTTATTGTGTACTGTTCATCACAACGAATGGCAGATGGAAATGCTTAATATTAAAGTTCTAAACGATTCGAGAGGGTAGAGGAAAATACGTTCTAAAATATTCCGCTGTATAGTGAATCCTAAAATAAACTTAAATTATTTAAACCTTAATTAAAATACGCTCACGCCTTATGCCCGGAGGGTAGTCCGGAAGTTTAAATTCCTGGAAGTATCCACTTTTCAACTGCGTATTTTTGAAGCCACTAAACGAGAGAGGTGGTGAGCCCCTCGCCGTAAAAGACTGTTGTGACACGTGGCAGAATCATTCTGAAAACTGAGACTTTCCTTACAATGTTTTATTTCACCGTACAGAAAAATATGTTCGTAAGTTTTTAAAACCCTTTCAATATGTTAAATATTTTTTATTTCAATCGAGAGTTTGATATCAATTTCTCTAGGAAACTCAATAACTAAACCAATGAACTGTATACACCGTATGTACCTACCAATAGCCTGTTTACTAATAGCCAATAGCCTTCGCTAGAGAGGATGCTAAGCCAATAACCTGTTACCTGTTATGATGCTAATATCTGATTGAGCCAGTTAAGCTTCCCTCATCCGTAATCACATCACGTGCGGTTCACTTAGTGTATAGATCTCCCCATATTTACCTCAGTTCCGGTGCTTGATTTATAAAATAAAATGTGTCAATAATATAACAATAATAGTCAAGTAAATGAGGAATCAATCCAAGTAAAAAGAATGGGTTTTCTGGTCAAGAAACATTGCAAGTTTTCTCTATAAGCAATTAAAAAACGATGTGCCAGTAGCTATGATTTAAGGATCATATTATGTCCTTTGAACTGAACTTGGCTCTTTTTACATGTACCGATTTTGATGGATCATTTCTCTGTGAGTGTCAGAATACAATGTGCTGACCATAGATTTAGAAAAATTTGAGATCTGTGTTTCTGACATGATATTTACCTAACTGCCATAGAAAAAGGGTAATAGAGCATTATAGGATGTTTAAAGGATTTTGAGATATGGCTAGATTTGTCTTAATTAAAGATTGTCATAGACTAAATTTTTAACCGACTGCACCCTACAAAGAGTAATATTTGAAATCCTTTCAGTATCTTCAGACGCAGTTTATTGTTTTTAAATTGTGTGCTTGTGCTGTGCTTGTGCCTATTTACAATTCGTCCGACCCGTTTCGTAGGAGCTGATTGTTTGAAATGTAGCGGTTTCAGGGGCTAGTATAGTCAAGAGCACGCTAAGCTTGACACTTTGGACTTTGAAACGGCTCTGCATTCTATGGCACGCGGTATAAATCAGAGCTCAGCTTAAACTGATAGTGTAAAGCTTGACTTGCTCTTGACTGTACCTATAATCTCGTTTTTCCGGATTATGGACTTACCTAGTCTGTGGAACTCCACGTGTTCACGATTAAGTGCGTGATCCGACGATTGGCTTGCTTCTTCCGCTAAAAAATAAAATTCATGTTAGAATATCTAGCACATTTTAATTCATAGAAAAACAATCTAGAAGACTATTGAATACTAAAAATAATGACATTCAATAATATTAAAGTAATAAAAAAACTCCCGCCTTTTATCCCCGAGGGGGTAGGCAGAGGCATTCCATTTCTGGATATACCCACTTTTCACGAGATATTCGTTGGACTCCTAAACGTGATAGGTGGTCAGCCCATCGCCGGACCGGGTCTGTTATAGGTACATGTCTCAGAATTAATTCTGGGACCTGCGGGTTTCCTCACTCACGATGTTTTCGTTCACCGTCGATCAAGTGATAAATATGTACGTACGTTTTGATAAACTCATTGGTACATGCCAGGATTTGAACACGAGCCTGACTGATTATTTAATTATTATCATCATGTGAAGCAGGCTCTTTAACCTATTACTTAATAAATTAACTACTTAATAAATAAATGAAAAATATATGTAAGGTTTAGTATTCTGTACACTCTCAATAGATACCTAAAATCCAAAATACGTAAATACTTCTACATTTTCAGAAAAATGTTTACTTTTTATTATGAAAACAATTAAGTTTTTCCCGAATTTAATTGCCGTTTCTATCGCGTGTTTATCGAGCAGGAAATAATCGCAATCGCAAAATGTTTAATTATTTTTCCATATAAAAAATCTGTTTAGTAAAAAGTTTTAATGGGTAATTAAGTAGGTACCGTGCTGACTCGGAGATGATTTCTTAAAGGTTTTCTATTTCTGGAAACGTTTTGAATGTGAGGAACATGTCTGTAATTCACGTTCAAGTTATTAAAAGTCCCAAATGTTCAAACTTTATGCGAAGCGAGCAAACACAATCTCTATACATTACGAAAACTTGCAGTCCCAAAATAACTTCGGGTGACATGACGTCAAGTGAAAGCATATTTATTTCACTGAGAAACACTTAATAAGTATTTTGATATTTAATGGTAGGTTTACATTTTCTTTTTTGAAACAATATGTATTTATATTACTGTATTAAAAAGAGGATAAGAGCAGTGATAGCCCGGACGGTTAAAGAGCCGGCCGAAAATCAGTGAGGCTCGAGTTCGAATCCTGGCATGTACCAATGAGTTTTTCAAAAACTTACGTACATATTTATCACTAGCTCGACGGTGAAGGAAAACATCGTGAGGAAACCCGCAGGTCTCAGAATTAATTCTGAGACATGTGTAAACAGACCCGGTCCGGCGATGGGCTCACCACCTATCACGTTTAGGGGTCCAATATATCTCGTGAAATGTGGGTATATCCAGTAATGGAATACCTCTGCCTACCCCCTCGGGGATAAAAAAGGCGTGAGATTATATTCATTTTTATATATTTATTTATAAAAGAGGATAAGTTGTTTGTAAATATGTTTGTAAATATGTGTGGTAATCTGTGGAACTACACGTCCAATTTTAAAAATTCTAACACTGGCAGTGCACGTGCCGGATTTACGGTTTTTTTAAGAATAGGTTTCTCACTTTGTGTCGCTTTTCACTTCAGTTTGTGTCACCCCTAATAGGTAGAAGCAAATAGGTTGTAAGAAAAATATTCTCATTCTTATGAGAGAGAAACGTTTTCTTTAAACGTCTGCCTATCTGTCCGCTAGTGACTTGTTTGAACATCATTTATAATCGCGAACGAACTTGACAGCTGACCAAAGCGAGCAAATTCATTCAATATAAATTAATTTTTTTAATCAATTTAGGAAGTTCACTTATTGAAAGTCATTGCAACTCCACCCCTATAACTCCACTGTTAAAATTCAAATTGTTCTTATATACAATTTCGTTTTCTTAAAGGAATCAAATGACATTATAAAATGGGACGTCGAAACTCCGAACGACCTTTCAATGAACTCAATTAATCTTGTACCACTTTCAATTAACCCTATCTAATAGATTAGACCTTTTAATGTTTGTTTTCAAAGGAGGAACATCAGGGTGAACCCGTGATTTCACGGACGAACGCTTGTTCAGGGGTTAGCAGATTACAGACGCGAAAAGCGACTACATATTACACTATGTAAAGATTAACAGATTCCGCACATCGCGTAAGCCCATCCCTGATTCAGAAATTCATTAATGCAATATACTCAGAAAATAATTGAGAGCCGGTAAAGCAACAAAGCACAAGCTACACGTAACAGATCCGGGATAACAGGCGGCTTAAAAGGGGGGGTTTTAATCCACGGTGTTTATGGAGGTAAAATGAAACAGTCGACGATCAACACGTGTTTCTTATTTCCATAGACTTGAAATTTGAATTATAATAATTTGCATTGAAAATCTTACAGGCGCTAAGCAGCGTTGGCCGTGCGGATCCTGTTTTTTCCCGTTCCCGTGGAAATTTCGCAAAATACCTGTCATGCAAACCTTTTTCATTGAGTTACGAACACAATTAAAACTCAATTCGAAGTCAAGCTGTTTACGAGTTTTGCGATTATAGCAATACATTTCGCTATTCATTTTTATTTATATAGAATGCCAAAGTTATTAGCGACAAAGTGAGAGGTATACGGAATTAATATCGGAAGCATCATCACTATCACAACATAGTATAAAACAAAGTCGCTTTCTCTGTCCCCATATTCCTATGTCCCTATGTATGCTTTAATCTTTAAAACTACGCAACGGATTTTGATGCGGTTTTTTTAATAGATAGAGTGATTCAAGAGGAAAGTTTTAGTGTTAGCATTGCACCCGTGCGAAGCCGGGGCGGGTCGCTAGTTTCTTTAATGAAATTACCATAACAAAGAGTACTTATTTATTACATTGAGACGTAAAATTCTATTCCACTCATGCGCCAGCTTACCACTGGCGCTCGAGGACTATAGATAATCTTACTCTGTCTACATTTCGTTAGTTGATCAGCCGTATCACCTAAGTTTCTTTACGGGATATTTAATTTGACGCCGTTTTATTTAGCAATGGTAGACAATCATAAAACAAAAATAAAGAGTAAAAAACCGACTTCAACGAATTATAAGTACTAAAAAAATGCAGTGCAATAGAGGACCTTTTCCTTTTTTGAAGTCAGTTAAAAATCATCGAAACCGGTAGGCGAGATATTGACTTATTCGTCCATTTTTCGCGCACATACTTGCAAATTTAATACTTTTTTTCTCGTCGAAAGTTCTGAGGTTAACAAACATAAAAAAACATATCGAATTTTACGCTCTCGGATATTGAAATATTGTCTTAGATAGTAATCGTAATCCTGCACATCTATCGTTCAATGTCACAGGCCGATTAAATTTGTTACGTTTTTTTTTATTTCGTAGTATTCTGATGTTTCTAAAGTAAAAGAAAAAGACCAAAAATGAGTAGTTACTAATGAGATAACAGTTGTCTGAAGTCCACGGAATAAAAAATCTGAATTTAGACTGGTCTGACTTTAAACTTCTAAGTTTCAGGATACAACCCTATTGCTGTAACGTGATTCCGGTCACGTTGCAATAAACGTCGGCAGAGATCGCGTTGAGTAATTCGTGACTTCAAAAAAATTTGAAACTTCATTTCTAAGGGCTTCGATTTGTAAGTTTCCTGTTTGTAATTTCAATGGTTTCGTTGCGAAATGTTTTCGTAGAGTATTTCTTCATAAACTGAGTTAAATTGGAATGATACAATCGGAAAACAAATAGTACAAAAATACAATAGTAGAGATAAGTACTATACTATTAAAAAAAAATTGGAACAGGATTCTGTACAATTACATTTTGCACAGTCTTTTTGGTCCTGGTGAAGGCATGTACCAATGAGTTATCAAAAAAACTTACCTAGATATACAACGCGTAACAGAAAAAGCGCAATTCCTCATACACCTCAATTAGTATATTAATATAAAAAATATATGATGCAATCGAACTTTAGTTGTGTCTAACCAAGTTTCTTAAATATCAATCAATAACAGCACGATTTCCATAGATAGCACTAAATTCAGCTACGATAATTAATTTTTCGGAAAAATTTTACACATATTAAAAATAGCTTAAATCGATTAAGTAGTCGATACTGAACAAACTAATTTCAGGAATTGCGCTTATTCTGTTACATATTGTATTTGTGACTAGCTCGACGGTGAAGGAAAATTTAGATTCTGAGGCATGTTTAACAGCACCACGGTCGGGCGATAGTCAACAAAGTTCAACACTGTATTAATTAATACTTTCAGTATTTTGCAGTAGTTAGTAAAAAACGGAGTTTTCGTGTCGCACGATACATAGTGAGTCGTCGATTAACACGTGAAATATATTTACTATTCACCTTTAAATAGGTAATTCACCTATTTATCAATGGCAATACCATTTTTTTTGTACTTGACTGATAGCGCAGTACAAGTAATAGTACTACGTACTGAAAGTCAAATGTCATATTTTATCATCTGTCAAAACGCAAATTTACCATGGAAAATGTACTGAATATTTGCCTATGACGTCATTATTTTTAGTATTCAATTTCTTAAGTTTTTCTTTGTTTTATTATTTTAAAATTCTCTATTAAAACAATATGTACACATTTCGAAATTTTCCTAAAATAAAATATTATTAATGCTCGCAATTTAATTTGATACAATTTATCTATCCTATTCTACGACCTCTACGACTTTCGTAGTCGCGTAGCAGTCGGTCGTAGCAATGCGGTACCGAAAAACTGCAGAAAAATATGTTTATTCTCTACATTCCCTCAGTCTTGGATTTTCCTGTGGAAACGGGATTAATGAACTGAGCATTCACCAGACCGTTAATAATAATAATTGGATGAAATATTAATACAATTCGTTAAATCAAATTGAATTCTTCATAAATTTAATCTATTTTGTGTTGTACTCCAATGAATTTTGAACAAATAAACCAGTTGTAGAAAAATACTATTAAAAATAAATATACTATTTATGAGGTCTAACCTGATTTCAGCTTTTCCAGTTGTTCGACAGGGACATCCTGAAATAAAAAAATATGATAATTAATTTAATTACCATAAAAGTCCTAATAATATTAATGAGAAATGTGTTGTTCATTTGCCCTTTTTTACGTCACCAACTTCGGCCTTTACTTTGAGAAAATCGGTGTCAAAAGTGACACGTGCCATAGTAAAAGTGACAGCGCTATAGTGCCGTTTGTTACAAAAATCTATCTATTACGATTTACGACGAACTAGAACGTAGCGACGTTCTAGTTCGTCGTAATAGATACTTTAATCATTAGTTTACGGACTGTATATGTTTATCTGTCTATCTATATCTTTGCCTACCCTATCGGGAAAAAAGCGTAAGCGTGTACTGGTGAAACTTTCATTTATTCTATTGAAGTAAGAGAGGGCAAGATTGTAAATACCTACATATATAATATGTTTATCAGTTGTTTAGTACCCATAGTAAAGGCCCTCTAGTTTGGGACTACATATCCGTGTGTCACTGTGTCCCACAATTATTATTATCATCCCGAACCGTATGAAGAAGCGCCTGAGCCTCCACTCTAACAGACACATGCGGCCATATTGTATTTACTTCGGTGTTTGCAAAGAGAATAGGACATAGACGGGACAAAGCGAGGAAAATTTTAAGCCAAAAGTTATTCCAAGTGGAATAAGTCCTAGTCTAATTTCGACCGAATGACGCTCATACTAACAGGGGCCTAATTCTCGCACAATAGAGATCATGTCGAAGTAGAGATATGTCGAAAAAACATGGCGAATGTCGATCGCAAACAGTTTTCGCTATTCTTAGAATCTCACGGTAGACATATGTCTACCCTCAGCGCTCGACATGCAACGAGTGGTCGGTTGCAGTCGAGACGTGATGTAGAACGCAAAGTCGTATGCAAATACGTCAAACGGATATGTATCACTAAGACATAAATTAGGTTAGGGTATTTTATTATTAGCCGTAATTCCTATATCCGGGCGTGTTGAGGAATTTATGTTCGCATTTATAATAATCAAATCTCTATTTCAGGCAATATTTACATTAATAGATCTTAAATAACGTAAACAGAGGCCCATATTATATATACCTTACAACTAACATACATATAAAATAACTAACTAAACTATTTTACACGTAATGTCTGCAACGGGCGAGCGCTGTCGGCAAGTAGTTGACCGCGGAATTTCCGAAATACAACTCCCTGTGGCCAGAAGTCCTCCTTCATGAAGGTTTCCAGATGATGGGTTGGTACTCTCACCAGACTCCAACCGTTCAACCCTCAATGAAAATGTGGACTTCTTCACAATGTAGTCTACGACATCTTGGACCTTCGTAGACCAGTGTAAGCGGGACACATACAGCTGCGTCGACGGTACAGCAGGACGCAGCAGATGGTTCGATCCGGACTAAGCAGTGCCACAGGTGTTACGGCTAGAGGGCTTCTTCTTCTTCCTCTCTACTCTTTGGAAGCCCTCCTCATCACACTGGTTTTTCCTGAAAACCGGTGAGGGCACTTGCTTGCCAGCAGATTTGCTCCGGCTCTTCTCCCCTTCCTGGGAGGGCCGCTGCATTAGCGGGGCAGGTGCGGCGGCAGCGACGGGGGCAGGCGCGGCAGCGGCGGCTGCGTAAGCACGCGGCGTGGCCGTGACCGCGCTCGCACGCGACGTCAGCGTCATCTGCGGAGGCAGGGGCGGGGCGAGGGTTGTGGGCACCTCAGCAACAACCGGCGACAACAAACTGCTGATGGAGTCATTTTGCGATTGAACAACTTTATGAAAAATGCAGCGGAGATTCCACGACGTCGAGCAATGTCGAGACACGACTCCTTCCAAATGTCGGACGCTCTTTTTAGGAAAAACTTTCGGATGTCCATGGGACTAGTTATCGAATTAATGAGTATTTTGGAGCCTCATTTGCGGCCTCGTACCTATTAATAATTAAAATTTTCGATGTTTGACTTTTGACAAATTGACGGTTGTTATGACAATTGCGTTTCGTAGGACGCAAGTAATAATAGAAAACTTGTCATTTCCCAAACGTTTCTAGTTGGATTTTTCTTTATATTTTTTCACGATTATGTTTTAAAATACAATCGATGAAAATGGAACGTATTGTCGACAAACCATCTCTATTCTAACTGAGAATACGATTTCTTAGTGAAATAGACATTTTAGTGAGATTTTAAGTAGACATTGCCGGATCGACATTATGTCGACTTCGAGAAAATGTCGTGTTTCGCGAGAATTAGGCCCCTGATATGACGCTTGAGCTTCAAACATGCTTCAAAGTTTTGTATGAAACTATTTCCAATGCCCCCTCTATTCCCTATTATATTTTAATCTCTTTGGGTGTCTGCATGTGTTTCTGATTTTCGCGGCAGATTATTACGCAATACTTTTGTAGTGTTGTACAAGGTAAGTAAGTACTTAATATTAATCATTTTTAATTACGCACCATCTCTCTTTAGTTTGATTAAAATAAAGGATTAACATATATATTTTTTATTTTATCATTATACAGTCAGGACTTCTATCTAACCCTCTCTTCCCATAAGTACAGTAACTTCTGAGCATGAGCTTGTAAAAACTTTGGAACTAAAGAAAAAAGCTAAACTATAGACTAGACCACCATACACGAAGACTGCTTCGAGCAATATTTCTATTTTGCGCACCAAGAAAAGGTTTCGAAATTATTACGTAGTTTCTGTTGAAGGGTATTTTTATTTGCTATAAAATTGAGTAGCGATCGGCTGTTTCACGACACCGCGGGGAACTCCCCTTGGCCGTAAATATGGTAACCATCAAACAAGGCCCTTGCAAGGGGGATTGGCGGTCGTACTTTCTCCAGAAATATCATCACCTTACAGTCCCCCTCTATAATGGACGTGTGTTATGAAACCTATTCTATTGGACACATGCCCCCCTAGCCAGGGATTGACATAAGTGTTAGCGCTCGTTGGCAAGTGCTTATGTCAATCCCATACATGACAATCTAAAAGAACATTCGATTAGATTGTACAATGACACTTGGCTAGGGGGCATGGTGTCCAAGGTGACTGAAGATCGCAATATATTTATATGTAACTCTGTGAAGTGTGCATGCCTTTCATACACGAGGCCCAGGATTGTTTAAGAGATAATTATCAGGAAAGCATATGTACCAAAGAGTTCTCAAAAATTAATGTACAATCTGTGATGGAAAACTTTGTGAATAACCTAGAAATAAAATACCTCTGCAAACCCCTTTGGGATAGTCTGTGAGTCTAAATTTATTTTTGGCTACTTACAGAGGAGCAAAGTTTAAACTCAAGTTTTCTTTTAGTTATCTTTGTACAACATTATGATAAAATTTAAGTGATTATTTATCAAAGCCTTCCTAAATGACCGTATTTAAAAAAAAAATGTCTAAAACTTTGTATCGAATAGTCTCCGAAACTGCTGCTCAATGGATTTCATTATATTATTTTAGGGATTCAAACAAGAATTTAGACATAAATTATTCTGTGTGTTGCGTTTCCATATCTTGCCAAGATATATTTTGTTTAGACAAACCGAAGCGAAGCGTCGCTTGCTAGTAATGTTATTAACTTGCTTCCAACTTTTCGCCTGCTCGTACATACATAATCTCACGCCTATTTCCCATTGGGGTAGGCAGAGAGAACAGACCGCCACTTGCTACGAACCTGGCAGATCTCACTCGCTTCCTCCACATCCATCAAACGACTCATGCGTGCTCGTCGGTTTTGGGTACTCTTTATCTGGCTTTTCTTCAACACATCGTCGATCTGGTCGATGTAGGTACGCCTAGGTCGTCCTCTACCGACTCGCCCATTCACAACACCCTCTTAATTGCCTGTTCGTGTTCTCTCTTAATTTAAAACTAGTGGTTTCAAAAATATACGACCTTAGTTAAAACATTTATTGATAATGAATTATCTATGCAAGTTACATGCAAAATATCCGCAAAAGGCTTTGTCAAAAAATTAGGTTTAATATAAGTTTAGGACACAGACAAAAAACAGACCCGGTCCGGCGATGGGCTCACCATCTATCACGTTTAGGGGTCCAATATATCTCGTGAAATGTGGGTATATCCAGTAATGGAATACCTCTGCCTACCCCCTCGGGGATAAAAAAGGCGTGAGATTAAGTTTAGGACAATCGTTAAAAAAAGTATGTGTCCGAAAATAGATAGCATCTGACCTTTTATGTCCTCTCGCCTCTCCTTAGATCACAACTAAACTATTTATTCATAAAATGTAATTATGTCTGCCAAATTCCTCTTAATTGAAACTCATTTATATCTCACTATGCATAATGTAGAAACAGAAATAGCAAATTGCTGAGTAGAGCCTACCACCAAAGAAGTACCACTTTGCATATTCAGAGGCGCGAAGATCGTGCCTAGAATATTAAACGAATGTTGTATACCATTGACATGATGTTTATGACAGAAAATGGTTCGTTGAGTAAATCCCTCTAGGTATAAAGTTAGATTTACTCTCAAAAATACTTTGGATTCTCTTACGAACTAAATTGAGTTAAATACTAAATTTTCCTCTGAAATATCCTTTGAAATGTTTTTGAAATTATCTGAAATTTCCTCTACTGAAGACTTTCGGTAGGTACTATTTGTCAGAAGTACTTTAGGAAAAATTGCTTTTAACGAAATATGTACTGTCTTGAGTGTCTTAAAGTAAGTAGAAGCAAATATGAATAAATGTATCTACCTGATATTCCTGATACTACATACATACATACAGCTCACGCCTTCTTCCCACAGGGGTAGGCAGAGACGATGGATCGCCACTTTGCCCGATCTTTGCACACTTCCCTCGCTTCCTTCACATCCATAAGCCTTTTCAAGCACGCTCTTTTATTTTTTGCACTCTTGACACCAGATTTTTGAAGGACGTCACTAATTTGATCCGCGAACGTCCTTCTGGGGCGTCCTCTTGCCTTGTATCCTTCAACATTTGCACCATAAATCTCTTTCGTTACTCTTCTTCTATTCCTGATACTATGGATGGTAATATTAGTAATTTTCTATAGATAAAGAAAGAAAGAAAAATATTTATTTGGTACCTATTCAAATTTCAATATTACAAAATAACTTAAAACTAAGAAAAACTAGGCACAAAAAGGTCAGCCACTCATCATAATGTCGTGGCTCGACGCGAATAGCGCAGAGTCAGCGACGCTGGTATTCTGTGGACACTCAGGGCGCGGAGCTGCACCGCACAAGCAAATAACATACGAGTACAAACACTATTACATAATACAATATACATAATAATATATACATAATAGATGGCTAGGGAACCGCCCGTCGCTTTGATTCGCTTTATCAAAATAAAATAGGTATATCTTCTGTACTTGTGGACGATAACTAAATACTAACCATTAATATGAACTTTCCATGGTTTGAAATACAAATTATTCTATTATATTCTAAATTAAACATACGGCTAAAATGAAAGTTAAAGTACTTTTTTAATCACTACAATTTTCGTTAAAATCCGTTCTTTCTGGAGCCAATCAAGACAATCTTTCATACTGTCAGGAAAATTCAAAAAACGGTCTTCATGATTGGACATAGTATAAATAGCAGTTTTCACTTAAATTTTAGCTATTCTTTTGAAATCACAGATATACGCTTCAATTTTATTATTGGTAAAGATTTTGTATGTAATATATTTTATGGTGTTTATTTTACAAAAACTGAAATCAAATCCAATCAATGTGTCATTGCGAACCCTTAACAAACTGACGACACCTATATTTCTGGCAAACAAATATTTACTTTCATTTCTCACACCGCTCATTTTACGCCCACACTCATACACGATTGACTGACTTTGTGATAAATATAAAGAAATTATCCGACAGTATCCCTCCCATACATCATCCTCACTCATATCACTCTCATCCATTACAGCCGGCGGATATTAAACTCGGAGAAATATCAATTCGCAGGAAAGGCAGCTTTTCATCCGGAGTTCCCGGATATTGATGGGCTGGTACAGAGGAACGTAGCCAGCGAGCGCTTACTTTAAACACAAACAAGTCAATTGATTTTGAAGACAGGACCATCTACATATATAAAATGACTAGCGACGCGCCCCGGCTTTGCACGGGTGCAATGCTGATACTAAAACCTTCCTCTTGAATCACTCTATCTATTAAAAAAAACCGCATCAAAATCCGTTGCGTAGTTTTAAAGATTTAAGCATACATAGGGATATAGGGACAGAAAGCGACTTTGTTTTATACTATGTAGTGATAAACTGACTGATGTGACTAGTTTAAGTATAATAATAATAATAAATTGTGGGAATTCACACACGGTTATTTCCAGGCCCGATGTGTGTAAGCAAAAATTTGTAAAATGATAACCACAATCTCATTTTATCTATAGATGCAGAAAATTTCTAAAAACTAAAATTGTTTTCAGCTACGTAGAATTCAATAAATAAGTTTTCCGAAAGAAAAGTTTATATTTGAATTGTTTGGCTAACTTTGGCTCCTAGGAGCACTAATAAAATAGTAGTAAATATTTTATTTTATTTTATTTTATTTAATGCTAGCATTTTTTTGGTCCTCGCCGTAGTCAAGAAGAATGGCTCCAGATAAATTATTATACAGGGCCCATCTAGGGCAAGCTACGCCACTGATCGTTGTTATAAGATCGGATTGGGCGTATTAGTGAAACCATTTTTCAGATTTATATAATTAAGATTATTTTTATATTCTTCTTAGGCACGTGTTTGGCTCCCATCGGCTACTTCAAGTTTATTGATAATCTTAGTTGCAAATCGACATTATTTTGACGTACACTGCTTCGTCATTACCGTCCAATGTCTATAGAGAAAGCGTTGTTCGCGTAATAGATGTCAAATAAAGGCGATTCCGATTATTTCCGATTCCAATTATAAATACACAATTAGGCCTCTGGATGGCACTGTCGAATCCCGCTTGCCTAGAAAAGCCAAATTAACTCTCTCTGAAAATGTTATGTTTCAGCATTTAGAAATCATGGATGACAGGAGTGTATTCTAAACCGTAGCTGTTCACATAACAAACGTTAACATATTTTTCTTTTTTTAAGTGTAACAAAACAATTAACTTTTAATAATTTTATTTTGATAGAGTTTCACGTATAATAAATAATAATAATAAAATAATAATCTCACGCCTTTTATCCCCGAGGGGGTAAGCAGAGGTACTCCATTACTGGATATACCCACTTTTCACAAGATATATTGGACCTCTAAACGTGATAGGTGGTGAGCCCATCGCCCCGGACCGGGTCTATTTACGCATGTCGCAGAATTAATTCTGAGACCTGCGGGTTTCCTCACGATGTTTTCCTTCACCGTCGAGCTAGTGATAAATATGTACGTAAGTTTTGAAAAACTCATTGGTACATGCCAGGATTCGAACCCGAGCCCCACTGATTTTCATCATGTGAAGCAGGCTCTTTAACCGTAAGGCTATCGCTGCTCTTTTAAGTGTAACAAAACAATGAACTTTTTATAATTTTATTTTAATAGAGTTTCACGTATAATACATAGTACGAAGTAAACATCTGTTTTATTATCAACGATAAAACCATTACGACTCAGCAGTCTGTGATTTTGATGCGTCTACACAAAATTGAAATTAAAGAGTCGCTATTATATTTTATTAGTGTACTTAATGCATAAAAAATGTAAGTCTAGTTTATTTTAGTGAATAAATGCACCGAACCAGTATTTATTAAGGCGCAAACTCGTTTATCAAAAACGTTATGACAGTAAATAATAACATGTTTTAGGCGAGTCGGACAAAAGGTGTGATCAATGGGCTCACTTTAAGGGGTTAAGAAACTGGAAAATATGAATCATTTTTGACGGTCTTTTTTAGGGTTCGGTAACAAAATGGATAAAGGAACCCTTATGGTGAGACTTCGTCTGTCGGTCCATTACACTTGTTTCAGCAACTAATAATACTATCGACTTAAAATTTAGATCAGTTTTTAATAATGTCGGCACACTTATTGCAAAATCAATTATTTTAAAAAAAATATGAAAAAGTTATCACAAATTGGGAACGAAACTAGTGTCTAAAAGGTCAAGTGCTTTATTTAGGAATTTCGTCTGCAATATCTTTTCATTTGAATTATGATGCAAAATGTCTAAAAAAAATAGCACACAATTTTGAAACGCGACATTTCTGAAATAATTTCATTCGATAAAATATTATGTAACGTAAACCAATGTCTGTTATTTTTACAGTTGTTAGAAACCAAGACAATTCATTATCTATCTCTACATTTTAAAAAACAATTTGAACTTTATTACGCTTATACATATTCCTTTTAAGATACGGAGCCCACAGTGCGCAATACGATTTACTTATCTCAATATTTTCGAGTAAAAAATCTATTGCCACAATATTTTATGTCTTTACTAGCTTTTTGGACTTCAAATTTTAACAACCCTTGAGTGGCTTGAAAAAATGCTGAGGTAGCTGGCCACGGCCAGCGGGTCCACAGGTCACGACCCTGAAACTATCTACCAATCAACTGTGGTCTCACTTATACTCTCTCATGCATTAAGAGATTAAAATATAATAGGACATAGAGGGGGCATTGGCAATATTTTCATACAAAACTTTGAAGCTCAAGCGTCATGTCAGTTAGTATGAACGCGAGCTGTCATTCGGTCAAAATTGTACTAGACTTATTCCTCTTGGAATAACTTTTCGGCTTAAATTTTTCCCTCGCTTTGTCCCCTCTATGCCCTATTATATTTTAATCTCTTTGCTCATGCATGAGAAAAAACCCGTGGGCTTACAGATTCATGATGTAATACATACGAACAATATTGTGTTCAACTTGTATAACGCTTTGAGCTATGTCAAAGACAAAACATGTAACCAAAGACGTTTAAAGAAAACGTTTGGAAGATAATGTTTTCCTTCCAACCTCTTTGAATGTTATATTTGCAAAGCTGCAACTTTGAACACAAAGATTTAAATAACAAATGATATAAATGCTCGTTTCCAAGCCCGCCATATTTTCTTTGTCTATTTTTTAATTGAAAACAGTACTCGTATACGTATCATCCCGCTTTTCATAATTGCTGCACTTTTAATCATAGTAGATACCAATTTGTCTCTTAGTTTTAAGGGTTCCGTACGGAATTGTTTTACTCTTCTCTGTCCGTACGTCCCTGTCTGTCTGACGGTGGGGTGTATCTCATGAACCGTAATAGTTAGATAGCTTAAATTTTAACAAAAATTACATTGAATGAGATTTTTTTATCTGACAATATATGGCCCTTTTTAAAGTTCTTTAAGTCATGGTTAACTTTTTATTTGACGCTCGAATATTCGGCTATTATTGTTATGAGTCTTTGTAACTTGCTAAATAAATGATTATTACGGTATTAAATATTTTATCATAAGAATGTCATTGATGATGAACTTTGTCTACGTGTCACCAGTGCATTTTAGCAACCAAAGTAACGATCAATTCAGGTGCCTACGAGTTTTGTCACGATGTTTTCTATCACCATCAGGCTAGTGATAAAATATAGAGATACGTAAACATTTATCACAATGTTTTATAAGTGTAGAGTTACAATAATTTATTTGTGCCTTCAGAAATTGAGAGAATAATTTATCATGTAGGTATAATGTGTATCTAAACGTCTTATAAATACATAAATACAAATATAAGTCCAATTTATTTAACGATATTCAGCCCGTTTCTTCATTGTAATACAATCGCACCTTTCGATTTTAGACTTAAACCTTCTTAAAATTCTTTAAAAATAAATACATAGTTATTATAAGAGTATTCTTTATGGTAATTTTAATTCTCTTTAATATGCAAAGAAACAACGAAGCACCTACAGGTACATATAATAAATTTGTAGTACATATAATAAATTTATATAGAATAAAACTTAATATTATGAGGTTATAAAACTTAATATTTTTAGAATTTTTGTATGTCTATCTGTCCGTATGTTTGTAAGCGCATAACGCAAAAACGACTGCAAGAATTTGGATGCGGTTTTCAGTTGTACTGTTGCATATGCATATGTTTCATAGTTTAATAAAGCTGAATCATCTACACATACAGAATATTTTTATCTGGGTCAGGGAACAGGGCGGAAGCCACAGGCAAAAGTTAGTCTAGAACAAATCTGCATTTAACTCTACAGAGGTCGCCAACAATTTCAACAACCCGCAAAATCAAAAACATATTTGCCCAATAAGATCCTATTACGGATAAGGACGCACTTCGTAAGTTTTTCCAACTCATAAATTCACGTAACAAGACGCGTAATAGCACAGCCCTAATGGAGGAGGATTCTCGGATTCTCGTCAAACAAAACGAGGGTAGGTCAAGATGATAAAAAGCAAATGGGCATTTACGAGAGTCAATTCTTTTATAGCTTGCGGGCCGACTTTGACATTTGATGTAAATTCATGTTTATTAAAATTCTTTTACGAAAAATTTAAGGTATTTTTTTAATTCGGTGTTCTTTGTGAGTATAAAACATTATACTTACCAATTTCTCTTCCAAACCGCTACTTCCTGAAACAAAAAAGAAAACAATACTTATACTTATAGTGATGAATACGAGTAGTTGTGGACCTTATTATTATAGCGAAGTGGCCTTTGAATGACAACTAAAAATAATATCTTTTCTTTTAATTAAAAGGTATACTTTATTTACTTGGACCCGTATTGGCTGGGTGCGCGATGACAGCGCCAACTAGTGGTAAAAATTAGGGCGGACTTTGAAATGTCAAATGGCTGGCTGTCATTACGAAAAGTAAGTAAACACAAAAATAATTTCAGTGAAACAACGTTATTTACTTAGGTCCTGTTGGATATTGTAAGTCTATAGCGTCGATAATAATGTTGACCTTTTTTATTTCCCGTCAAAAATGCCACAATCAGTAAGTTTCAGGCAGTATATGTATACCTACACGGACTTTCTCATGGCTTCACGGGAAATAAGTAAAGAAATGGACAAAATTTATCGACTAGAGCGTTTCATGTATCTTGTAGACCATTATTTATAGCAGTACTGTCGATAATAATGCAGACTGTTGTGTATTTTCAGTTCAACATGGCCCAAAGAGATTAAAATCTTTTGACATGGCCAAATTGATTATAAAAACTGGATTCCGGACAATAACGCACAATATAGTTTTCCAGCTACAAACCACTACAAAAGACAAACAGTTAGTTTTGGCTCAACATGTGCAAGATGTAAAAGAAATAAAATGTGAAAATCAAATGAGCCACACCATTGAAGCTAGTGTAATTAGACAAACTTCAGTGACATCAACGCCATACAAAACATCATTGCAGTCGTTGATCTTGTTTCCAACGTGCTCTTGGAAATTTATAGAATTTGCGATCACTATTGTTGCCATTATTCTTGCAGTTGACTACGCAATAGGTTTCGTTACCCATGTTCAAGTATTTATTTCCACTAAGAATGCACGAATACGTAAATTTCTCTAGTAAAAAGTGACAGTTCGTCTGAGTTCATCCGACCCGAGTTTCTTTTTTAGCCACCATGGGCGCTGCGATCGATTCGTGGTTCCCCCACCCCCTACTTCGCACCCAGCCAATATAGTATCATACGAATACGATATCATTGTACCTATTTTGCTTTGGTACCTAAATACAAAGGTAAGCTAGACTATACTACGAAACGAAACCACAAAACTTTAAAATATTTTTGAGATAGAATTAGGATATCAACCCTTAACTACGTGTTTTTTAATACCTACTTGAACAGTATTAAATAAAAAGACTTCAAAGCTAGGTGTCTCTTTCAAGTAATTTTTTAGAAATGTTTACATTTTGAATAGAATATAATAGAATTGAATTTTAATGTTCACAGTATACAAAAGGTTTTAAAAATAATAAAAATGACTGAACAGTTAACAGAGCAAGCCCATAATTAATAATAAAAAAAGCAGTGTACCCATTTCGGACGATGGTAAAATCATAAATTATAATACATTGACAGTTTAAGACATTACAATTACAAGGTCAATTCAAATTCATAAACAATAATCATGTCAAAATGTATTTAAGCTAAAATCCAATTAATTCCAATTTCAAAAGGTTAAAACTATTAAAAGTCAATTTGTAGTAGTTATAAAATCACTCAAATCGTAAAAAAAAATATTAATTACCAAGTTATTTCAGTTGCTTTTGAACCTGCTACCCTTTGCATTTCAAAATATATATTTTTGTTTTTTTTAATACACGAATACAATTTTACGGATGTTATAAGTAGCGTCAAGATAAAATCGAGTTTCGTACGTCATATCGAAAGTCGCTACATGTCGCTACATGTCGCTACATTGAAAGTCACCGACAGTGAAATCATGACACAACTGTCTCTACAAGCTTAAAATGTTATCGTTGTCTGTATTCATCCAAACAGAAAACGTAGCTCTTATTATTAAAAATGTAAACACAGTCGCCGTGAGTTTCCGCGGGGATGCTCTCGAATGCAAGCGTGGAAAGCGGTCGGCCGGCCATCTAGGTTACAAGCTGGGATACCATATCGAAATAATATGCACTAGATGCAAAGAGATTAAAATATAATAAGGCATAGAGAAGCCATTTTAAATTAAAATATAATAAGGCATAGAGGGGTCATTTTAAATATTTTCATACAAAAACTTTGACTCTAAAGCGTCATTCGGTCGTCATTCGGTATAGTCACATCACACTAGACTTTTGCCCACTAGTTATACATTTTTGTATTACTAGTGGGCTTAAAATTTTCCTCACTTTGTCCCCTCTATGCCGTATTATATTTTAATCTCTTTCACTAGATGTCACACCTCTAACCATAAACATGCCTCTGAGGCTCTAGATAACATGTATGAAACAAACGTATTAGGGTACCATAGACACGCATCGAGTAGATGACGTTCAAGTTCCGCGATCTACGACAAGACAATGATGCTTGGCAAAGCGATAATATGTTCATCATTCCAATGAGGATCCGTAACGTTTTTAGTTGAGAATGCAGATTTATAGAGCTAAAAAATCCTTAACATACAGTACAAAAATTTTTGTTCTACGACAAAAATTGACAAAGTTATGACCGAATTCCTAGCGAAGTTCACGGAGTAGCCGCCGCGGTAGCGTCGCCCTCATTGTGACGTCATCACGCTCCCGCGATCATTGAGTGCCGGCCGGCCGGCCGTACTTGGTTCCCTCACAGTGACGTACACGCTCTCGCGATCATTGAGTATGTTTATTATTTAATATCTTCGTAAGTAATGGTCCGATTTGGATAATTCAAAAACAGATATCATTCTTATATCATAAAGAATAACGTGGATAATATTTCTAATGGATTTGCTATAACTGTACTGATCCTCATTGTGATCCTTAGTTGTGATGGGGACTACAGAGACACATTTGCCAATATAAGTAAGTAATCCTGGATTATTTGCTAGGTGATTTCTAAAAATATTATAATCCCTGAATTCGTGCCTGGCTGTATTTACTAACGTCACCGCCTACGCGTTGTTACAGCCGATTTGGTTTGAAAATAAACTCCATTGGATACTGAGAACAAACCACGCGTTTATTTACCAGTCTCCGAATCGAATATCTAGTAGGGTTGTCGATTTGGGATCGAAGAATTGATGATTTTAAATATATTTTTTAAATCGATTTTGAATAAATCTGACTCGGACACATGGATTGATTTCTACGGAGTTGATCTCCGTATTGGTAACTGGATTGGTTTATTAAATAAAGTAAGAAAAAAAGTATCTAGAGTATCTTTAAAATCATTTTAAAGATTAATTCTTCGCTTGGAATTCGGTATAATATTACAATTAAATGCATACATATTTTTTTAGGATAACACGATCACAAACGATAGGTACTCATACTTTTAACTTATAAAATATATTTATATAAATGATCGATAATATTTTAGAGTTTGCATACATATTTCCCATAAATAAAAAGAACCGATAAAGATTTATTTTTAGGAACTCAATCGTTTGGGTCTAAATTTTTATTGATTGATGAAGAATCGATCAATAACGATTTAGACGGTTTCGATTCAAATCGATTCAAAGATCGAAAGTCTGAGAAAGAATCGCCACCCCTAATATTGAGAGGCAATATTCTCAGAATGCTTGCTCAGGGAATTGAATAAGTTCTTTTGACTTCAGTAAATACAATACTTCAAAGGCAAATAACATATCTACTAAAGAAATAATGGAAAACATTATTCTTTATTAATGAAAAAAATAGTTCAACTCATAAGCTAACTGTATAAATGAGGATTTTATGTGCTATATATAGGGTGACCAGCAAGGTGGACCGCGTTAAATCAGTTTTTTTTTTCGTTCCCAGGAACTTCCGGTAATCTCTTTGTGAAGAATATATTTTTTAGTTTTTTTTTTACTTTTAATTTGATGGTTAAGAAAAGTGATGTTCTTATATTTTTCTCTCCATGTTATCACGTATTATTACTTTAACCAGAGATCTATTATTTATATCCTTAATTTTCATTTCATTTCATTTATTTATTGCAAGTCACAAAATTTCATATTAAGGTGGTAAAATAAAATAGAAGTAAGTACATTGTGACGCCCTGCAAGGGCACAGCAACATGCATAGTAAAGTTGTTTAACATATTAAAAAAAAATAAAATATACTATAACAAGAAACTTATAAGAAATTTAAATAAGAAATATTAATTTTAAAATAACACGAGGATAAAACAACACACAAAAACAAACAATTTCAAATAAATGTAGGAACTAATATAACTAATCTAGGAACTAAGATAATATAGGAACTATTTCATAATTATTATTATTTTTAATGTCACTAGTAGGTATTGAACTTATCATTAAAAAAATCCTTTACATCATAATAGCACTTCTTAATGAGGAACTTCTTTAAATTATTGTTAAATAGTGGATCTTTCTCTATATTTTTTATTTCGTTTGGTATATGGTTATATATTTTAATTGTCATGTGGTGGGGACTAGAAGATACTAATTCTAATTTTGTGAATGGTTTCTTTAGTTTATTTAGGTCACGATTATTTCTTTTATTCTTATTATCTAGAGGGGAATATAAATTTCTATGTTTTCTTACAAATTTACAAGATTCCAGTATATAGATAGATGTTAGGGTAAGTATTTGGTATTTTACAAAGTACGGTCTGCAGGATACCTCTTGATTAATATTTGTGAGTATTCTAACACATTTTTTTTGAAGCGTGAAAATATCGTTGACCTCACAACAGTATCCCCATAATATGATACCATAGGACAGTCTAGAATGTGCGTATGCGTAGTAGGCCGTGAGAGCAGTTTAGAAATCTGTTACGCGTTTGAGTTGAAGGAGGGCATATGTAAAAGATGATAATTTGTGTTTAAGTTTCTGAATATAGGGTTTCCAGCTTAAGTTTGTGTCCAGATCGACCCCTAACAAAGTTGCTATCTTTGTCATTTCCAGGGGTGTTTGTTTGTACGTATAGGCTATTTGTAAGGGGACTTTTTGTGAGGGCTTAAATTGGATAATTTTAGTCTTTTCGAGGTTAAGTGCCAAATTTGATTCTTCTAGCCAGTTTGTTATCTTATCTAAAGTTATGTTCAAACTATGATTTAACTCGCTGGTATTAGTGCAAGAAAATAAAATGGAAATGTCGTCTGCAAAAAGAGTAGATATGTTTTCAATTTTTTTCGGGAGATTATTTATGTAAATAAGAAACAATAAACAACCCAAGACACTACCCTGAGGGATGGAGCCAGTCGAGATAACTCCATCTGACCGAATCCACTCCGTTTTACCCGTCTCTAAGTTATTATTTTCAATCTCTACATATTGGACACGTTTGTGT
Source organism: Ethmia dodecea (assembly GCA_963855545.1). Lineage (NCBI taxonomy): Eukaryota > Metazoa > Arthropoda > Insecta > Lepidoptera > Depressariidae > Ethmia > Ethmia dodecea. The sequence goes on from OY979444.1 coordinate 3,364,583, forward strand.
AGATACGACTTGAACCACTTGTGTGCTACTCCTCTAATTCCAGAGTCATATAATCTCCCCAACAAAGTGTCAAAGCAGACTCTATCATACGCCTTGCTCATGTCGAGCAGAAGTCCTACAGCATAACGTTTGTTGTCTATTACTTCAAAAATTTTCTGTACGTATTTGTATATTGCTAATATGGTAGAACGATTTTTCCGGAAGCCGTATTGATCTTCATGTAGTATATTATATTTTTCGTAGAAGTGATTCAATCGTTTGACCATTGCAGTTTCAAATAATTTTGCTGAAGTAGGTAGCAGAGCAATTGGTCGATAGTTATGTATATCGGTAGTGTCTCCCTTTTTATGAATTGGTTTTATAAGTGATATTTTTAGGGCGTCGGGAAATAGTCCTTCTTTAAAGGATTGGTTAATGAGTTTTCACTTACCTACGTCATAGTTTCGTCTACGTGTGTTTCGTTGATTGATCAGTAAGCTAGTAGTCAGTTTCTTCTTTTGTATTTAAAAGGAAGAAATGAAAGTACCTACTTAGAAGAAACTAAACCGAATTTTGTAAGTGTCGAACATCGTTCAAGGAATTTTCAAGTAAATCAAAGCTTCTTTCGTTTATTAAAGTAAATAAACATTTTAAGTCAGAGAATTCTACAGAGCAATTGTTGCTTTCTTTTGCTGATTTATATTGGTTTGTAAAATTAGCTAGCAAGTCATTTACGAAAGAAATAACATTAGAAAATAATACTAGTAATAATACCCTTACTTACTGACAAAGCAGCAGGTCTCAGAATTAATTCTGAGACATGTGTAAACAGACCCGGTCCGGCGATGGGCCCACCACCTATCACGTTTAGGGGTCCAATATATCTCGTGAAATGTGGGTATATCCAGTAATGGAATACCTCTGCCTACCCCCTCAGGGATAAAAGGCGTGAGATTATATTATTATTATATTATATTAGTGACAAAAAATATGTACCTATTTCTTAGGATTTCAAATGATAATATCCAGTAAGTTTCTGAAAAGAAAGGACATTATTAGTTCGTGTAATGAACTGAAAACAGAGCCTTTGTGACAACCTTCTAGACGGGCATATTGAAAAGCATAAAATATGGGAATTGTGTACCTTGAACAGAGATTCGAGGCTGTCGTCTGCATAGCTAAAAAAAGATTTTGACAAATCATCAATACTTTTGAAGTTCGTCCTTTGCGGCATGTTGATTTGCGTTCGGGAATAAAAATGAGCCTAATGTAATGGTGCCCACACACTATGTGAATTAAATATATTGTAAAAGACGCGATATTATAATTTCCTTTGTTGGCATTTGGTCAGATTTTTAAATCGTCAGACTTCCAATTCATCAGAATTTCAAATGGTAAGATTTGCAATTCGTCAGAATTTAAAATGGTCGGATTTGGTACAATCAAACACATACTAATCTGAATTTAATATTTTACAATGAATGAATAAATCCTGGCACACTTGAAAGGTGCTGTATTACAATTTTATACCCTTCAAAAAGTGCCAATCTTACAAAAATGGTGGATAGAATTCCGAACAAATTTTCATAATGTGAAGCAGGCTCTTTAACCGTAAGGCTATCACTGCTCTTAATAAATTATAACTACATACATAACATGGTACCCGCTCAGGCGCCAGAGGTCTACTTCTCAAATAGCCCATTTCGCATTTTGACTACTTCTCGATGTGACTACTTGGCTATCGGCCCACTTAGCAAACAGTCTTGACGCTTAGTTTTATGGATTGTGACATCCACTTAGTCTTGTCAACTTTAAAGGTGCCACTCGCCCTTGCTACATTTCTTATTTGGATAATTGCGGCTTTGTAATCGCTTTTTAAGCCCTCATTGGGACACTATAATGAGGATAAGATCATTGCGAACCTATTCCGAGTTTTTCTGTCATGTTTATCACATAATAACTCCAAGAAAATTGCTCGTGAAGTGTCGGTTCCTGACACCTTCTGTAACGGTTTTAATTACTTCGCGGTACGCCGCTGTTCCGAGTACCGTTAACATGCAAATTGCCGTGCCCATCCCTACAAACCCAACTACCTACATATTTCCGTGCCAGTTTGTCCGTCTGCGATAACCCTTAGTAGGTAGTTAATTAATCAATTCTACTCATTACTGTACTCACCTCACAGGCCTGCGAACCAAATAATCTATTTTTGAATGCAAATGTACGAAGGAACTGCCAGCAATAATAAAAGAGTAAAAAAATATGAAAAAAACTTAATACCAAACAGTGAACTTAATATCAGACGGTGAACGAAAACATCGCGAGGAAACAGAATTAATTCTAAGAAATGTGTAACAGACCCGGTCCGGCGATGGGCTCACCGTAGTCCGTCTGTGAGATTTGCAGGCGCAGGTAATGTGCTCAAAGGTCTCGGATTTGCTATGGCAGTGTCGGCATAGGTCGCTTTGTAGGGAGTTGTCACGGATAATGTGTTTGCGGTAGCTCCTAGTGTCTATGATGGTCCTGTATTGCCATCAAACCTCTTTTTCGGGGAACAATTCACCTCGCTTGAGCCAAGCGTTTGACGCTTCTTTGTCAACTATTATTATCAAACAGTGTATTAAATACTTAGATAGGTAATCTATACATATAATAAAACTCTAACGGGGCCGTGTCTGTACATTAAATATTTTTTGAAAATTTTAACGGAAGTGTATATAGTTATCGATATAGATACCGAAACACCAATTTTTGGAATTTTTGTCTGTCTGTCTGTCTGTCTGGTTGTGCACGCATCACTCAAAAACTACTGGACGGATTTTGATGAAATTTGGTATGGAGATAACTGAGGACCCGGGTCAACATCTAGGCTACTTTTTATTCCAGGAAAATATCTCATTCCTGCGGGAAATTATAAAAACTGGTTAAAAAGAGAAATACGTACTACTCCGAAACGATAACACATAGAAACTTGAAAAATGGTATGAAGGTGTCTGATATGTCATAGGAAATTGGTATGAAGGGATTTTTGGAAATTCCCACTGGAACGGGAATAAACTATATCCAAGCGGGAAAACGCCGCTGGGCACCCGCTATTTGAAATATGGTATGTAGGTGTCTTAAATATGTCGTAGGCAACCACTATGAAGGGATTTTCGGAAATTCCCACGGGAACGGGAATAAACGGAATCCGCGCGGGCAACGCCGCTGGGCATCCGCTATATATACAGTATAAATGTGTACTTACTTGCCAAAACAGAGACAAATGCGTAAATAACATTGGTAGATATCAATAAATTCGGCTACTAGCTACTGCTACACATAGTCCTATTTAATATTGCGTGCCATTTGTTACAGGCGCTTCCCTCGGGATTGCAACGTGAAAACAAAGCAGAAATTGTACGTGTGGGTGTGGGCGCAGTGCGATTGCCACGTGGGAAGAAATAGTTGCTTAACTAGATATGAGTAAATATCTAATTACAAACGTTGTTACAAATAAGGACAAGTGGCTACAAAGGATTCCGTACATTTTATTTTTAATACCTGCCTATTTTCCATCACTCATTTATTTATTATTATAGTACCCATAGTAGAGGTCCTGCCTTATTTGGTACTTCAAAACCGTGTGTAAATTGTGCCCCACAATTTATTATTATTATGATTCTAGACCAGCAATTTGCTGTGCGTTGATCGATCAGCCAGATAGACAGTTAGTTTCTTTTTCTTCTTTTATATATTTGATATGTATCGATAGAACAATATAGACATCGCTAGATAGAAGAAGACCTACTTTTCCATCTCCAAAATGTAAGTTTATAATCGAAAATAGTATGTTACACAACATTTCATGTGATCTCAGACATTTCTTATTTTACTTCCGAGGTGTGTATACTTTTTTCTCATCGACGGAGGCGAAAAGTTTCAAAAGTTTAGCGCAGCGGGCCGTAATTTGCCGCTTTCCGCCCGGAGAGATGAAAAAGTTTTTTTGTGTGTGATACAATACAGTAACTCTTTATTATACAAAAACAATGTATAAGGGATATCAAAATTTAATAAAGTATAATGGGCGGTGATATCGCTACAATCTAACTACTAGGCCGAGTATCCATATTTTTTGGTCAAAACTGGCTCAAAGTTTGCAGTAGCCATATTATTGAACCAATAATCAGAAACATAAATAAAAAAATCCAACTTTCGCAAAATAAAAATTTTTCTCCTCCCTTGCATCGTTGAAAACAATGAACAGACTCGAATTTTCTTATTTCTTTTCACAATTCTGAATTCAAAATTAAAAAAAACATACGAAAAGGTTGACCAATAAATCAGCTTCAAAACTGCATACCAAACAATAATTTTTAGGTGTATAAAATAAATGTTAGGTGGAGCAATAGCTCCACCTAACATTTATTTTTAGCTAGGGACCATCAAAACTTAAAACTCTAGGTGGCCCGATAGACGTGTCCGGGAGTGTAGATACATTTGAAGATATTCGGATTCATTACTTGTGCAGTGAAATCCTGGTTCTTGCCAAATTTTATGTACGGATGTCTAATAAAGATGACTTTTAAATGTAAAGAACAATTTGTTTTGTTTACGACTAAACCGATGTTTTTCTTTCAGAAGACTGTAAAGTGTACCTACACCCCGTTTATGGTGCAAACATCAACGATCATCATGATTTTGAAGTCGGTAACAAATTGAGGAAATTTCCGGACGATTGACATTAGATTCTTCTGCTAGTCATTCCACAATTTTGTACAAAACAATTCTATCGACACGGTGGCCATGTAACAAAATTACTGAGATATAGTAGGTAATAGTAATAAATTGTGGGACACAATTAACATACACTTATTTAGTCCCTGACCGTACACTGTGGGAGTTAAACAATTGATAAATATACTTAGATATACACTAAAGCAATATTTCATTTCTATGCTCACAATTGTTGTTCCCGGACGAGAAGCGAACCCGCAACTCAAAACACTCCACCAACAACAAGGTCCGTCATATTACTTATTATTAAACTTAGTTAAAAACTTCTGTATTCATGAATTGACTTATTGAACAGACTAACAATGTTATCATCAAAAGTTTGCGGTTACAGTCCTGGCAAAAGTTCGAATGTTATCGCGGAACTTCGACGTCGACGCCTTGATTCGTCGAAATAACTTAGTACTTTAAATAAGGCCAAGGTTTTAGGCCCGAAGGCAATTACAAACTATCAACTTAAATTAACGGTAGCCAGGATTGTAACCGTTTCCGTCGTTACGTAAAACGAGCTCAGTTTTAGAACCTTCATTTGATACCATACTTTTACGATATCATTGAATTATAATTATACTGTACTAACATATCTAGCTATTCTTCATACACCCCAATTAGTATTTTAATATAAAAAAAATATGATGCCTTTAGTGTTAAATAGGTACCAAAAGAAATCTATGGTGAGTTAAGTAGTCTATGGTGAGTTACTTTTGAAATAAACGATCAGTCTGTTAGAACCACTCTTGAGTTTTATTAGGTTATGGGCCCAGACCCGCGATTTAATTAGTTTTCGATAAGATTTAAGTAGTGCACAGTTATAAAAATGTCAGGTAATTACTCAGTGAACGTTCCTAAGCTAAAAGGACGAGAGAATTACGACGATTGGGCGTTCGCAGTAGAAAACTTTCTCATCTTGGAAGGCGTCGATTTGAATAACCCCCAAGCGCTAGATGAACAAAGTGACAAGAAAGCCAGGGCTAAGATGATCATGACTATTGATCCGTCTCTTTATGTCCATATTAAAAGTGAAAAGACAGTGAAAAGTTTATGGCTAAAATTGAAGTCATTATTTGACGACTCCGGCTACACACGCAAGATCAGTTTACTAAGGAATCTAATTTCTATTCGCTTAGAAACGTGTGAGTCCATGACTAGTTACGTCACACAGGTCGTAGAAACAGCACAGAAACTTATAGGTACTGGTTTCGAAATAAATGACGAGTGGATTGGCTCTTTACTTTTGGCGGGACTTCCAGAGAAGTTTAGTCCTATGATCATGGCAATTGAGCACTCAGGAATAAGTATAAGTGCAGATGCTATTAAATCGAAGTTATTAGACATGAGTACAGATTTCGAAGTGAAATCAGAAGGTGCATTCATCGCTAAAAATTATCACAAACGAGTTGGAGGTAGCAGTAAAAATTCGAATTCCAAGCCGAATAGCTATGGCAGCGCCAACGGCGGCAACGATACGCAACGTCAAGCATCTGTCAACTCAAATGTCAAATTGTCAAAAAACATTCGTTGCTATAAATGTAAAGAAATTGGTCATTACAAGAATCAATGTTCTTTAGAAAAAGCGAAAATGAATGCATTCAGTGCGGTGTTCCTAACAAGTAAATTTTGTCAAGACGACTGGTATGTTGATTCCGGCGCGAGTACTCATTTAGTGTCAGATAAAAACATGTTGACAAACATCTCGTATCAACCGAAAACTAAAGAAATTATGGTGGCTAATCGAACAAGTGTACAAGTTGTATGTTCGGGAGACTTGCAAATTACGACTGAAGTTGGTAACAAGCAGTATGAAGTGAATGTAAACAATGTTTTGTACGTGCCTAACCTCACCACGAATTTGTTGTCAGTGAGTAGAATCATCGCGAGTGGCAATAAAGTGATATTCAATCATAAAGGATGTTTCATTTACAACTCACAGAATGATTGCATTGGTGAAGCAAGGTTAGAAAACGAGGTCTACAGATTAAACATTGTGAAGTCTCAGCAACTTTTAGCGGCGGCAGTAAAAACTTCAAGCACGACATGGCACAGACGACTAGGTCATATAAATCTGAATGACTTATGTAAAATGAAGAATGGGACAGTTGAAGGGGTGACATTCCAAGATAAAAGTGGTGAAATTGACAAATCCAGCTGCACAGTATGCTGTGAGGGTAAACAAACAAGGTTACCGTTCCCTCTGAGTACAAGCAAAAGTCAGGAAGTGCTGGAATTGGTACATACTGATTTGTGTGGACCAATGGAGAATAAATCACTTGGAATGGCTTCGTATTTTCTAATTTTTGTTGACGACTACAGCCGAATGTGTTTTGTATACTTTCTACAGTCAAAACAGCAAACATTCCAGTATTTCAAAGAGTTTAAGAAGTTAGTCGAGAACCAGCAATCGAAGAAAATAAGAAAACTAAGATCTGATAATGGCGGTGAGTTCTGTTCAACGGAAATGGAGAACCATTTGAAACAATGTGGTATAGTACATCAAAAAACAAATGCATATACTCCAGAACAAAACGGATTGGCCGAGCGGTATAATAGGTCAATTGTTGAAAAAGCACGCTGTCTTCTATTTGATGCTAGTTTTGAAAAAAAGTTCTGGGCGGAAGCTGTTAATACAGCAGTGTATATAAAGAATAGATCGCCAGCAGCAGGACTAGACAGCAGTACTACACCCTATGAAATATGGACGGGCAGTAAACCAAATATTAGCCATTTGCGAATTTTCGGCAGCCCAGTAATGGTCCATGTCCCCAAGGAGAAGCGCAAAAAGTGGGATAAAAAAGCAGTCAAGATGTTCTTAGTTGGCTATTCAGAGAATACCAAAGGTTGTCGCCTGTTTGACCCACAGTCGCAAAAGATTATTGTTGCCAGAGATGTGGTGATCATGGAGGATACTAATGACACAACAACAGCGACTGTATTGGTAAAGAACCAACATCCACCGGAGTGCACAGAGAACAGGCATTCAGATAGCTCAGATGTCATAAAAGATGATGTTAATGATTTAACGTATGTCCCTGATGAAGCATCAAGTGAGTCTGAAGATAGTTTTAGTGACTCTCTTTGCCCAGCTGACACAACAGTGGTAACACAGGAGATTTTGGATCTTCCAGAGAAACGTGTTATACGAAGGCCTGACTATTATGGTTTTTCGAATATGTGTGTGGAAGATGTAACAGGTGAGCAAATTTCACTAAATGAAGCTATGAGTGGACCGGAGAAAGTGCAGTGGCAATGTGCAATGAAGGAGGAACTGAAATCTTTTAGTGACAATGACACTTGGGAGCTTGTGGACAGACCAAAGGATGGTACAGTGGTAAAAAACAGGTGGGTCTTTAAAAAGAAATATAATAGTGATGGTGAAGTTAGGTACAGAGCTAGGCTTGTGGCTAAGGGTTTTACCCAGAAGAAAGGAATTGATTTTACTGAAACTTTTTCACCAGTGTTAAGATATTCTACGCTAAGACTATTATTTGCTTTGACTGTTGAACTTGAACTTAATATGAATCATCTTGATGTACCTACAGCTTTCTTAAATGGTTTTTTGAAAGAAAATGTATTTACAGAAATACCAGAATTTTCTCTTTTTCAGAATTGTGAAAATAAAGTGTTAAAATTAAAGCGAGCAATCTATGGTCTCAAGCAGTCTGCTAGGGCTTGGTATACTAGGGTGGAAGATTGTTTGTTACATTTAGGTTACAAAAAATCCAAAAATGAACCTTGTCTTTTTATAAAATGCAATAATAATGTCAAAGTGTTTGTAGCATTGTTTGTGGACGATTTTTTTGTGTTTTATAATTGCAAAACATCTTATTTAGAATTAAAAACTGAGCTTACAAATAGATTTAATATAAAGGATTTAGGTCAGATCAAACAGTGTCTGGGAATGAGAGTGAATGTCCATAAAGACTGTATTACTGTTGATCAGGAGAAATTTGTAAAATATATTTTAGATAAATTTAATATGTCAGATTGTCATTGTTCAGATACCTCTATGGAGGTTAATTTAAAGTTAGAAAAAGATGACAACAATTATTGTGATAAAAAATATCCCTACCAGCAGTTGATTGGGAGTCTCATGTATCTATCTGTATTGACAAGGCCGGATATAGCTTATAGTGTAAGTTATTTAAGTCAATACAATAATTGCTTTACAGAAACCCATTGGAAGCACCTTAAAAGATTGTTAAAATATTTACAGAAAACTAAAAGCTATGGTTTAGTGTATAAAAAAGATGGTAATTTTTCTTTACATGGTTTTGTAGATGCAGATTGGGCATCATGTACTTTGGATAGAAGGTCTTATACCGGTTTCTGCTTTGTCATGTCAGGTTGTGTTATATCTTATGAGTCTAGAAAACAAAGAACAGTAGCTTTATCAACAACAGAGGCTGAATACATGGCTCTTTCTGAAGCCTGCAAAGAGGCTATTTATTTAAAGAATTTGTTATGTGATATGTTACAATTTAATGAAAAGACACCTGTATGTTTGTATAGTGATAGTCAAAGCTCACTAAGTTTAGCAGCTAATCCTTTGTTTCATAAACGTACGAAACATATTGATGTGCGACATCATTTTGTACGTGAATGTGTATATAATAACAAAGTTACACTTAAATATTTGTCATCCTCAGATATGCCAGCTGATTTACTGACAAAAAGTCTGTGTTCAAATAAACATTATAAATTTCTAAGTTTAATGGGAATTAAGGATGTATAAGTTTAGCTTCTGGTGCTATATATCTTTGTATTTTTTTTTGTTTATTACAATGGTTAGTAGTTTATTTTGTTACGGGGTGATGTTAAATAGGTACCAAAAGAAATCTATGGTGAGTTAAGTAGTCTATGGTGAGTTACTTTTGAAATAAACGATCAGTCTGTTAGAACCACTCTTGAGTTTTATTATTTAGTTGTATCTAACCAATTTTCTTAAATAAAGAGCAGTAATCGTACGATTTCCATAGGTAGCACTAAATTCAGCCATGCTAATTCAGTTTCCTGAAAAATTTAACACATACTGAAAATTATTGAAATCGATTAGGTAGTCGATACTGAACAAACTAATTTCAGGAATTGCGCTTATTCTGTTACATATTGTATAAAATCATTCAATTCGTTAGAACAATGCCACTTGGATAGGTGGCAGATGTTCAAAGATTGTCGCTTATATAGTACGCCTAGATTAATGATCTGTGGTACGCCTACAGTTCACTGTCAAGCTATGACATGATATGAGTCTTTTAGAACATAATTATGATTGTAATACTTCATCATAATATCACTATATTACTTCCATGCTTATGTCAGGAAGTGAGGCAACTTAATAGCGCGTGATGAAAGGCCCCTATTACTATTAGTCAGTCTGGCGGGAAGTCTCGGAGATTGATCGGGAGATTACTTCGGCCCACTTTCCGAGTCTATAGTGAAGGAAGTTCCTATGCTGAGCGTAAAGAGATTTATGTGTTTTAATGTTAATAAACTGACTAGCATTGTACAGTTTTTATGAATGTTTCACCCAGTTCCCGTTCCCGTGGAATACGTGTGAAACCGCGCAAACCTTAATCCATTGTTAACTTTAGTGCATCCACCCTAAGGTTGTCTGGAAGAAATTGCTTAAAGCGATAAGACCGCCCATTGTACTTTTTTTTTATCATTGTGTCATACAGACATACGCGCTTTGATAATTACAGCCTCTGCTTTCCTGTAGCCCTCGCCTACGGCTCGGGCTAGCAATATCGCCTCGGCTGTAATTTTTAACTTACCGCACTTATATCATAATGTACTATATAGGAGGATAATATTAGTAGGATACACGTTACGTAGTCTCTACCAGCCATTCTTCTATCTTTTTTTTACATATACATCCTTCTTAATACGACGTACTCTGAAACTCTAACTTAAAACTATACAGTAGCCAATGAAACACATGTAGGTAATTGTGTTGTTTGATTTTTAACATATTTTTTTATTTTTACTTCAAGAATGTTGTATACAATACAATAACTCTTTACTGTACACCAGCCTTGTATACCTACACATTTAATTGGTATAACACAATGTCTCAGTTTTTTTGTATAATGTGTTTATGTTGTTGGTGTATCATAAATAAATAAATAAACAAACAAAATGTTTCCGAGAAAGTTATCAGTAACTTAAGTTATCTTGTTCAACCGACTAACAAATCGTACCACCCTAAGTATTTTTGAATTTAACTCAACAAACAATTTAACAAAATTAACATCGTAAATTACGGCTATCTGTAGACTGGCTTTTCACACTGTAATTAGGTACCAAAGTAATTCATTACACCAATTTATTTAACAAAATGTTCTGTGTATACCTGAATTTATGGCTTGAGGAAATAAATTTGGTATTTTTTAAATAACTAATTTTGTAGAGCATATTTTTTTTTCTTTATTAAGGAAACAAACAGCTTATATAAGTAATAAAAACTTAGATATAATATTATAATAAATAGAAATATTACAGTAAGGCAACAAAGTTTCCACTAATCTTTAGCAGTTAAAGTTGCTAAGGACGCGCTACTAAACAAAGAAGTCTATCCACTAAACAGTCTTTGAAATATTATGTAATTTCGTTCCTTTTACCGCATGAAAAAGCCTACTAAGCTCTTCTAACCACAGAATACCCAATTTCTTTACAGAGGTATAACTTAGGTAAGTACCGTACAAGGATTAAAAGAATATTTACTTTGAGACAAACGGCCAGCATGCAGCAGTCTACAACCATCTAACAAATAAGTAACACTACCACCAAAGAGGTTGGATGAAAATCATTCTCTTAGAGAAACTTTTTCTTTAAACGTCTTTGACTACCACATGACCACAATTTTCTCAAAATACTTGTACTTTTGTAGGTACGTTTGTAAAACACTACTGGACCGATTATATTAATTATTTCACAATTTTTTTTTTATGTTAAAAAAGGGGGCAAACGAGCAGACTTGTCACCTGATGGTAAGTGACGTCCGTCGCCCATGGACACCTGCAACTCAAGAGTCACAACTGCGTTGCCGACCTTTGAGGTTGAAGTAGGGGGAGGGGTGGGGAGGGGAGGGGAGGGGAGGGGGGTGGGGATTAGGGCCTCCGGTTACCTCACTCACTCAACGAAATGCATTGCTTTACGCTGGTTTTCTGTGAGGAACATGGTCTATAACTTTCCCACGTTAACGAGATTTACGCGGGTGACATCGCGCGAAACAGCTAGTATATAAATAAAAGAAGAAACTAATTGGCTAACTGATCGATCAACGCACATCCGAAACCGCTGGGCCTAAAAGCATAAAATTTTGAACAAAGTTTCATAAATGACGTACCTAAAAGTGAGCACTAAGAAGGTATTTTTGAAAATTCCCATGGGAACGGGAATAAACAGGATCCGCGCGGTTAATGACGCTGGGCACCCGCTAGTAACTTTAAATTTCGCTTTATTTTTCCTGCGACTTTATATGCGTTTCTGCATAAAAAGTATCTTACGATCCGCTACTTTGTGAAAAAAGCACGAACTAACAAACACGTTTTCGCAATGCTTAGGTATACTAAAACCTTAAAAAAACCGCATCAAAATCCGTTGCGTACTTTTAAAGATTTAAGCATACAAAGGGACATAGAGATATAGGGACAGAGAAAGCGACTTGGTTTTATACTATGTAGTGATAATAAAAATGAGGATAATATTAGTATATATTAATACGCAAGCACAGGAAAACGTAAGTAAATATTTTACTGATCAGTTGACGATGGCTTGTATTGTGTAGCACGGTAATATATTTCTTAATTCATATTCAAATAATAGATCGCAGAGGTACCAACTCATCGAATTACAGAGGATACTGCAATTTTCAATGAACATCCATTGCAGAAAGTATGAAATATAATCATTTATATACGGTTCTAAGAGATACCAAATTACCGAAAAATTCTGAGTCAGAGTACAAAGGAGCGTGGAATTTCATCTTTTGCGTCGGAATCCTCAAATGTTTTCCTTTTCCAACAAAAGCCTATTTGCTTTATAAAAACAACCACAACTTGTGTTTTAAAATACTATATGGTGTTTTCAAGAAAGAGTTCGTAGAAAAATTCGAGCTTCGAGCACTTCGAGCTTATTTGTCTTATGTATTTACTCTTGGAAATACCGATTGTAAAGGAAGACATAATTAAAATCAACAAGAGTTACAAATAGAGAATAAAGCATTGCAGTGACCTGGCATAGAACCTCTTAAATTCAGAGACAAATTCGCCTCAAAAGATGCCAAATCCTTGTAAAACGTAGAAACTAATAATAATCACAGTATTTTAGTGGATTACATTTAATAATGCCGTACAGCACAGCGGACAGCACCACAACCAATACCTACTACCATAGATCAGTTGTCAATCAACCGGTCAGTTTATTTTTCTATTTCTTTAATATATAAAGCCCAAATAAAAAAATATATAAATAATTTAAAATATATAGAGCAGTGATAGCCCGGACGGTTAAAGAGCCGGCCGAAAATCAGTGAGGCTCGGGTTCGAATCCTGGCATGTACCAATGAGTTTTTAAAACTTACGTACATATTTATCACTAGCTCGACGGTGAAGGAAAACATCGTGAGGAAACCCGCAGGTCTCAGAATTAATTCTGAGACATGTGTAAATAGACCCGGTCCGGCGATGGGCTCACCACCTATCACGTTTAGGGGTCCAATGTGTCTCGTGAAATGTGGGTATATCCAGTAATGGAATACCTCTGCCTACCCCCTCGGGGATGAAAGGCGTGAGATTATATTATTATTATTATTATATTATATATATTATAAAGCCCGATTTTTTATATACAACGCGTAACAGAAAAAGCGCAATTCCTCATACACCCCAATTAGTATATTAATAAAAAAAAATATGATGCAATCGAACTTTAGTTGTGTCTAAAATTGTCTTAAATATCAATTAATTATAGCACGATTTCAATAGGAAGCACTAAATTCAGCTACGCTAATTCATTTTTGGGAAAAAGTTAACACGTATTAAAAATAGCTGAAATCGAATAAGTAGGTAGTCGATACTGAACAAACTAATTTCTGGAATTGCGTTTATTCTGTTACATGTTGTATACAGACAGATAGATTAGCCTGTTTGCCGTATCTACTTAAGATCATGAACAGCCTGCACAAAACAAAGCTACGAATAAAGCTGTTTAGTAAGTATAAACCACCGTTATTCGTGTTTGCAAACTTTACTCAACAGCAAACTAATTAACATTATTGCAGTCGTGAAGACATTGAAATTTCCAACTCTCGAGCAACTTTGACTTTATTTGGCTTCGTTCGATTTAAAAGGTTGATAAATTACATTGCAAATAGTTATATATTTTAAACACTTTCTGTATAAGACCTTTTACTTTGTGAAAATCCTATATTGAAGACTGATTGATACATATATTTATATCCCTGAACACTTATGTTCAAGATTGAGAGTAATTATCGAAAATCTTGTTACGAAATGAAGGCGAGAGAAATATTGACATAAGATAGGACCAGCCAAATATCAGATGAACACGGACACCAGACAAGTGCAGTAGGTATATAATCCTACTGTGTCTGTATTTTGATATTTGATTATCTATCTAGGTTAATTTTAAATACGAGTTTAAGACCCAAAGACGTTTAAACATAAAAATTCTAGGCAAAAGATTGTTTTTGTTCATACTTCTTTGATATGACCCTTATGATGGAAAAAGGGTTTTCCGCTATTAATAATAAGGATGGGCTAAGATAATGACTAACCTTAGCTCACAGCATACCGTTGTGTTTTATGAATAATTTCAAGAAGAGAAACGACATGAGGCATATAATGACCAATTTCGGATCCAGTATATCCGGAAAGAAGAAAAAGTACCTACCTCTTTATAAATAGAAAGTTCAGTATAGAGTATGTGACTCGTTACATAATGAACGAAACGAATTTTGCTGAAAAAGTTTGGAATTCACAGAGGTTTTCAATACGTACATATTTATCAATACCACTGCGTGACGTCATCGCGCCGCTACAAGTACATGCGGCCGGCCGGCCGCCACCCGGCGGTCTAGTAATGGTTGCCGCGCATTGGTTGTATAGATATTGAATTTTAATAAACTATTTTTCTTTACATTATATAATGTATGTATGTAGATAACGAAGTTGTATGTCTTCGTCCTACATTTTGCAGAAACAGGCAGTTTTGAAGTCATAACATAACCTAAAGGCAAATTAAATTACACAGCTTTTGTTTTGTTGGGTGTTCTTTAGTACCTAAATAAAGAATTCAAATTCAAATTCAAAAACCGGCCAAGTGCGAGTCGGACTCGCGCACCGAGGGTTCCGTACAACCTTGCAAATTTATGGTTTTCGTAATTTTTCCTTTATCTATGCTATAAGACGTTGCTTCGTACCAAATTTCAAGATTCTGAGTTCACGGGAAGCACCCTGTAGGTTTTGATTCCCTTGCAAGTGTCGAAAATTTGCGGCATAAACGGCTGTATCTTTTGATTGCGTTGGCTTAGAAGTTTGATTTTTTCACAGCTTCAAGGGACAGTAGACCTGAGTAATTTATATAAATTTCAGCTTCATACCTCCACGCGTTCCTGAGAAAAAGGGTCTTGACAGACGGACGGACGGACGGACAGACGGACAACAAAGTGATCCTATAAGGGTTCCGTTTTTTCCTTTTGAGGTACGGAACCCTAAAAATCGTTTATTTTCTATTGGTATTAAAATATACACTTAGAAACGTCAATATTTTATAATAACAAGGCACTCTAAACTCGTCCATGAAGATTGGCTAAATGCAAACAGCAGCCCATCTCCACCGACGAGCTGCTGGTTCCGAATGCAGTACCCCGAGAAGAGCCAGCAAGAAACTCAAGGGCAGCTCTTTTTAATCTCATGTCTTACTAATAAATATCGTTTACAATCATAATTATAATTAATAGCCTTACATAGCGTCGAGTCGGTTAATCCCATGCATGTCGGTCTACTAAGTAGTCTGTAATTTTATAGTAGCCTTTTTTAGGTAATTTTTGCTTAACTATTATTTTAAATTTGTCAAGAGGCAAATTTCGTAATTCAATGGGAATCTTATTGTAAAAACGTATACATTGACCCTTATAGGATTTGGTAACTTTAGATAATCGACTAACACAAGCAGCCAGTTCATTCTTATTTCTAGTGTTTATACAATGTCTGTCACTATTTTTTTGTAAAGTGATATATTCTTTTTAACATACAATACGTTTTCGTAAATATACTGTGACGCCAGTGTCAGTATATTAATTTCCTTGAATTTTTCCTTTAGAGACATCCTAGACCCCATTTTATAAATTGCACGAATGGCTCGTTTCTGCAAAATAAATATTCTCTGGACATCAGCAGCATTCCCCCACAGTAGAATGCCATATGACATTAAGCTGTGGAAGTAGCTGAATAATCGTAATATCGCAGGTAAAATACACTATTACGAGTATACTAACTACTACTACTAACGTATAATTTAATGGGTCGAGCTGCCGGCAACCCTAGATCTAAGGCTTCGCCTCCGAAAGAGCGCGTTGCATGCGATAGAAAGAGACATTTAGGTACGTTTGAAGTACCTAAACAGGGAATTTGTTTACAGAGAACCTTCTGTACGTAGTACTATTACTTATTCTGTGTCAATACTTCGACCCCTGCATTGGTTCTTCTTGGTTCAACATGTGTCCGTCAATGGGCTTACTATCAAATTTAGAGGTCTGGTGTGAAATTTAGGTACTTCCAAGAATAGCTAACCTCTTCCAACTTCTCAACTTATTAACATAAACACAACGCTTTAATAACCTTAGCTAACACTGCGCTCAAGTTCTAAAGATTGTATCACAAGAAACTCATTAACAGCTTGTTGCCAGTTCACACAGCCAAGCTTTTAAAACGCAGAGCAATTATTCAACTTCGCTGCTTTGCAGCAATCAAACTCGGTAAATGCAAAGGCAAAAAGTTATTTTTAGTTTCGGTCTTCTTCACACACCTAAACTCCTGTAAATCTAATACAGCCTTCATAGTCAGGGATAGTGTGGCTTTCTATTATAATATTTCAGGGTTTTTTAAATTGTTTCATTAGTTCCCAACTTTGAGTATTAAACCAACAGGAGACGTCACGCGCACTAGTTCCTTTGCAAAAACGTCTGCCAATTTCTGCGGGGGGGACGAGGAAACAAACACAAATAATGTTAAAACAAACGCATTTTTCGACAAAACAATTAAACGCTAGCTTGAACTAGATGCACACAAATACATTCATCAATCCAAGCACTCCGTGAACTCAAAAAAACTAGTTGTATTTAACAGGTGTGCGCGTTGACTGACACTTTTTTTTGGCAGAGGGGAACGCCTGTCAGTGGCGTCTCCGGTTGGTTTAATACTCAAAGGTTCCCAAGATTCTAAACATCATTACCATTACCACTATTATATTAGATAGATACCTAGTTTAGTACCAAGATACAAAATAATAAAGCGTTCCCTCAAAAAGTATTTATAGCAAAAGATTGGATTTTCCCTATCACTTAGAAAACGTGACCAAACAGTGAAACCTAAACTCTACGAAAATGGCTTTCCTAAATATTGACCACGTGCAGAGATTATTTCGTAAACTGTCACAAGGACGCTATGTCAGCTAAAACTCCGATTAGGCTCTGGTAGCGAATCCTTATACAGTAGTTTTAAAACGTTTGTAAAATGTCTAGAGACTCATTTTGGCAGATAAATGAATATTATTCATTGGGTTATTGGTAAATTACACCTTTATAGCTTCAAAACTGGAATTAGAAAAGTTTAGGTTGTATTTTGTGTAACGAAAAATCTAATCTGTTGAATTCAAATGTTTCGTAACTTTTTTTTCTATCTATACAGGTAGCCGATTTGGGTAGCATAATATGGTAACATTATTTGTAATTTAAACAATATTTTAGGGTCTAAAAATACAGGTTTGTTTGTCGAGTAGTGATAAAGCAAAATTCGTACTGAATCATTATAATCAAAGTCTTTTTGCATGTTTTTTGCTAATACACCAATGAACGACTTTTTTAGACACAACAATCATAAAGCACTATTAAGTACTAGCAGCGCCCCGCGGTTTCACCCTCATAGTCCCCGTTCCCGTGGGAATGCGGGAATAAAATATATCTTATGTATTAAGGGCATCACACACGGCTAAGATACGATAATATTAAAAAACCTGTTCATTTCCTTACGAGTCTGCGTTGGTGCCTCACGTATTCCTTGTTAGAGTTCTATATACAGGGTGATTGACTATGAGTGATACTGCCTTACTTCTTGATTTGTTAGACAGCTCCTCAGACGATGATTCTGATATAGAATGTGAAATGCAGATTACATTAGCACATTCCAAAAGGAGAAAAATTTGGATAGAGCCTTACATAAGAAAGAGAAAAACCTGCGGCGAATTTAACCTATATGAAGATCTGTCAGTCGACAGCGTAGTAAACTAGCTTAGGTAGACAGAGAAGGCAACAGCTTTCGTGCGAAGTTACCCCCTCTCCTCTTCCTTCCCGGAGCACCCCGCGCTGCGTCCGCACATAGCCCGACACAAAAACACCATGTATTTATATTAAGATGTGTATATTTCGTATCTTAAGATAACATATTAAGATACGAAATATATATTTCCATATTTGCGTATTCGCTCGGTATCTTAAGATACTGAAGATAAAATATAAATTAACTTCGTCGTGTGTTATGGTTCATAGGCTTTCTAAGGTGAGTGATATTCTAAAATATGCTCTAAGATAATATATATTTTATATTATCTTCACCGTGTGTGACACGCTTTACTGATGTATAATCTATATTATAACTGTGAAGTTTAATTATAAAAATTCTAATCCGTTTAGTAGTTCAGTTCAGTTTTTGCGTGAAAGAGCAAGAAACATACATACTCACAAACTTTTGCGTTAAATATTAGTAGATACGATTTATTTCAAATGACATTTTCTTAAGTATTTTATGGCAGTATTTTAGCATCACTGATTAAGAAAACGTCCTTGGCAGTATGTTTTTCACGAGATGCAGAAGAAACCTTTACCATTCGTTTTATGTCCTATTCAACTTAAAGTGCCACTGTGCTTGCGCTCAGTTTATAACCTGCATAGCCCCTTGAGTGCCGATAAAACCCTTCTATTTATACGTATCCACTATAGAGGAATTACTTTAACTATCCCATCAACCCGACAGAGTATGAAATGCCTTTAACATCCAATAAGTTTAACCGTCAGACCAAATAACATCTCATTTGAAGAGGGATAAAATTTCCATACTCTGAGGATTCACACTAATATTATAAACACGAAAGTTTGTATGTCTGGATGTCTGGATGATTGTTCCTCTTTCATGCAAAAACTACCGAACGGATTTTCGGGGACGGAGCTTATACATCAGAATAACACATAGGCTATATTTTATCCCCGTATTCCCACGGGAACGGAAAATACGCGGGTAAAACCTCGGGTCGCTGCTACTACGCTATAATACTGGTTAATCCGGATAATTCGGCATTCTGGAAAACGTGACGAAATCACGTAACCGAGAGACAAATGAGATGAATGGTAGGTTGATACAAACAGCGGAACGTGCTAATTCAGCCTTGGAATAGTTGCCTTATTTGAACATAGTTAGAAAAAAGTAATATTACAAAAGAGGAATGCCCATGAAATGCCTGAAATATACATAAAACAATACTAGCCCTAAAATTCATTCATCATAAAATATTACCTAGTACTAATCCAAGTATTTTTGAATCTGTTTAACTAGGGTGAAAATATAACGTTTATTACCTGTTTTGATTTTTGTTTAATTTCCTGTTAAATTCATTGTTCATTGAAATAATAGACATAAGGTTTTGGGTCTAAAAAGTATGTAGCATGCGAACATTCAATAATACAAAATAGTTTTTATGTCTTGGGCTCTATGAACACAGGATACATGAAAATATGACATTTCGCTCACTCGTTGATTCATTTCGTTTGCGACTTGTGTTCCTACAGGTTTATTATTACGATCTTTTATTTTCTAATACTTTGACTATTATTTAATGGATTTGATGTCTTCTCTTCACGTGATACATATTTGCAAACACGGACTTTGATTAGACACGCCTAACACGACAACTCAGATTTGAACCCGCTATACACGACAACTCTGCTTTTGGTTTGGATTTGTGCCTCCGAACACATAGGTAATATAACAGAAATGTGTTGGAACTCCTTCTCAATGTAAAATGATGAAGTTTTTACTCTGATGTACAATGATGGATACCACCACAAGCTGTAAGACTGAGATAAAGCTTTGAGACATATTATTTTCTTTAAATTGTAGCTCTTCATTACCTAACAGTAACAAAAATCGAACTAATTTGACATAACCTGTATTTTATTTAAAAAAATTAAAACAGTGTCTTTGGCAGACGATCGCAAAAAAGTAGCTAATCTGAATACGAGGTCTTCTTTGAATATTCGGCATCATCAAAGTACATTTGGTTACGATTTGACGTTTGCGTTTTGAATTCGGACTTAAAATCATAAATAGTATCACTCAAAATCTACTGAACGGATTTTGATGAAACTTGGTATGGAGATAACTGAGTACCCGGGTCAACATCTAGGGTACTTTTTATTCCAGAAAAATATATCGTTCCCACGGGAAAATATAAAAACTGGTTAAAAAGAGAAATACGTACTATACTCCGAAACGACAACACCTAGAAACTTAAAAAATGGTATGAAGGTGTCTTATATGCCGTAGGAAACCGGTATGAAGGGATTTTTGGAAATTCCCACGGGAACGGGAATAATGGGATCATTGGAAACCGAATAAATTGGGTGTGCTAATTGTTATATCCATACTCTTTTCTGCTTTACTGCTATTTTTTTTGACAATGTCTTGGTGACGTTTTTGATATCTATTCAATACAAAAATTAATTGATAACAAATATTATCAGAAAATCGCATTGAAACTGAAATTACAAAGCTTGAAACCTACCTACAGCAATGTCATACAAACAGGAGGAATCCACTCCACGTACCAAGGTCAGCCATCCTTCACACAGTCTGTTACTCTAATGTTCACGCCTCATGCGAGAACTACTGAACGATAAAATTTGGAGTCTGGATAGTAACAGGGTAAAGGTTGATTCACGTTACACCGTGTCGGGTCCGGGCCGGGCGCCGTCCAGGCCCTGGACAGAGCACGGTCAAACATCTATAGTATACTTTGGGTATGAAGTGCTTGACCGTGGCCCGGCTGAGGCATGGACGGGACCCGTCCGGGCCTGGACGGGGCACGGCGTCGAAATGTCAAGGCGTATTGTTAGACTCGGCACAGTGTAACGTGGATTAGCCTTAACTGGGTCAACATCTAGACTACTTTTTACAGCGGGAGAATGTCTCATTAACACGGGAAAATAAAAAAACTGGGTAAAAAGAAAAATACGTACTATTCTTAAATGATAACACCTAGAAACTTGAAATATGGTATGTAAGTAGGTGTCGTAGGCAACCGCTATGAAGGGATTTTTGGAAATTCCCACGGGAACGGAAATAAACTGAATCCGTGCGTGCAACGCCGCTGGGCACCCGCTAGTTAAAAATAAAATAATAAAAAAGAATAAGCTGACTGTTATCATTGTTCTCTAAGGAGTCGTTTTGGAGAAAATGATGCTTCCTTATCGGGTACATGTTTTATTAAAGTATTGTACATGTATGCATGAATAAATAAAATATTTTATTGCAAACAAGTTCCAATGTCCAGCGTTTGAGACTGGATTGACAGATGAGATGTCAGCACAGACCCTGTCAGTCAGAACATTTTTCATGTTAAAAGAATTTGCGCAATTAGATTAACGTTCGACACGACACTCAGTTACTCCGAATTTTATCCGGAGAAAAAATTAAATAGAGCCCGGGCGTAAAAGTCAGCTATTTTGCTTTTATCCATGTTTACCGCTTAAATATTTTGTGATTATTGACACATTTTTTAAATATCCACACGTTTAGTGACGTCTGCAATGTACAGGGTAAATGTCTACAACCCAATTTTATATTACTGAATCTTTAAAAAGATTTGTCACTCCTTGACATTGTCAATTATATATCATGCAAAACTTCACCTAAAGCAAGTCATTATTAACCAGCGGGTTATAATGAGAATCAGTAGATACATTTTAATTTTTATTTCATTTTAATAATTTTTTTAGTAGATACAATTTTATGACCCGGTGGGTTATAATGAGTTCGTATGAACAATACAGCACAAAGAACATATTTGAAAATGGAACTGGCCACTACAAGCCATATTAAGTAGCCTTGCTTTTTATTGTCTTGCAAAAGGCGAGAAAAGTAGAGTAATCTCCTTTGGGATAAAGCTCTTTTCGGCTTGGGCTGAATTCCTCGCTGTACTTAGGACTCCACCCTCGCTACGCTCGGGATTTAAATCTGGAATCCCTCGTTTGCTCAGGATTCAATATCGCGCCCGTGACATAAAACAGTGCTTTATACTCTCGGTGTATAATCTACTGTTATTGCATTTACTTAGCCACACCATTGACAAAATGTTTTCCCTGCCTATCTCCATCTTTAGCTTCTTCTGGTCATGTCCTTATGTCATCTTACTACGAATGACAATCGTAGTATTGGTGTTCCAGACATTATAGAATAGAGTGACAGTAAAGGGGTTAAGGTTGTAAAATGGAGGAAACCCTAACCAAGGATAACTATTTTTACAAATTCTACAGTACAGCAATTCCATTCCAAAACAGATAACAGACCTGGCGCAACTCATAGGTATTAGTATTTATTACGCAGCGTTTGGGGTATACATCAAGGAGAGTCCATTCTATACCTTTTATCACTAGCTATGCAATCAAAATTAAAATCATTTGAAAACACAAATACCCATGATTGTAATTAACGAATTATTAATTTATTCCCAGACTACGAGAGATATAATCTCGTACACATTTATTGGTAAATTTAGAAGCTGTGTACAATTTACAAGTTAACTAAATCCAAAACTAATTAATCAACGAGTCCCTTCGAACACAAGGCAATTGCTCCAGTCCCATCTATAAATAAATATTCCGCGGAGATTCATATATTTGTACCAATATGTATAAGGTAACAGTTCGGGCCCACAGACAGCCTGAATCCGCTGCGCCAGATTGAAAGCAGGTAGCTTTTTGCAAAATTCTTACGGGAACCCCTCCACCTGAGATACCTTGTGATATAATAATAATTATCAACCCAGCCCAATTCTGGGCTAGGAATCTTTACCTGACATAATTTCCCACGAGAGCCCAATGCGGCAAAAGTTTACTGGCCACTACACTGTAAGCTGCCCATCGAAAACCAACGGTTGAATGTGCCTTCCGAAATACAGAAAAACTATTCCCGAGGTGGGATTCGGACATTCTTCGCCGATACACCGACCTGCATCTTAAAAAATAATAATAAGTAGGCTATAAACCCACTTATGTAAACTTTTAATTTTACATAATTTTAATTTAACTTAATTCTATTTCACTAACATATTAGTTTTATAAGTTTTTACTAACAATTTATGGATCTTAATGTAATCTGAATATAAATCATTTTTATTTTTATTTATTATTTATATTCCGTGACTTCTGATTCTTTCTGGTAAATTATAGGGTTCAAAGATACCTTTTGAAATAAACATTAATTAATATGATTTATTTATGACTACCCCAGAAAAATTAGTTCATAGTTACTGGCCATGTAACCCTAACAACTTTGTTGACTGTACTAAACAACTGATAAACATACCTAAATAAATATTACCAGACACGAAGCCAACAGACATGTGCACACAAATATTGGCCCCAGGCGGGGATCGAACCCGCGACCTCCGACTCAGAAGGCAAGGTCACTACTAACAGAGAAAACAGGCCCGTCAAATAAACTTGAATGTTAACGTGAATCTTTCCATGCATACCAAATAGCTATATGAAGTTAACATTAATTAGGAACTCTCATAATGCGAATTTTCTCAAACTAATATTTGAAGAACCCGCCTCGTAAAACTTACTATCTAATACTGGGTGCGTGTTTGTGTTAGGAGTTTGAAACTAATTATGTAGTACTCATATATCCCAAAGGTATCGATATTGAATTACTTTATGAAACTCGAGAAAATTGGGAATGATCACACCTAAACAGTAAAGGTACAATATTTTTGTCAGACGGTTTTATTTTACATTAGATGATGTGTTAGAACATAAATCCTATTATTATGGGTGCACTGCGCCATCGGAATTTAACCTATCCTCAATAACGTGATGACCTTTAACGGTTTAATGGTTGCCACCATAAATTGAACTCTATGTAATTAAAATAAGATTCAAAACCAATGAAAAATTTAAAAAGCTGTGCCCGTTAAAAGGTTAATATTATTATAAGAAAATACAAGTAGATAGGTATAACAACTACAAATATAATCAATGATTTTTTGCAGACAATTTCAATACTGAATTATATTGACAAATAATAAAGTATTATAAACACTACCTAGGCATATTATGGTATACAAAATAATTCTAAAAGTTTTTGTTTTTTGAAATTGCGGAAACAGTTACTTATAATCAGCAGTCCGCCATGCCATAACTCACGGCTTATGTAGGTCGTACCGTACACGATTTGAGGAATGAAGATTAAAATGATAACATAGCTGTATTGTCATAGGGACCATAATAGCGTGTCATTGGATAACTATAGAACTGAATCTTAATAAAATCCTTTAATAAAACCGCTGCGGCTTCCATCATGTTTACGCCTGATCAGAATCGAATTTCTGAATATTAAATAACTGAAATTCCATCGGAGAATTGGAGTTCGGTGTCTTACGTAATCCAATAAGACTCGCAATTATGGTGCTTTGTAAATTATTTTATTTTGTTCTAGCGACAGCATCACTTCGGTTAAAATATAAGTCAAAAGTCAAAGTCAAAATGTTTTTAATCAATATAGGGGCTTATAAGTCCACTTATTGAAAGTCTTTGCGACTCCAGCGCCTCTAAATATCTTTTTAACCCTGCCAGATTGTAGAAATGAAACATACACAAAAAAAATACCTTAAATTCCTGTTTTTCTTTGGAATCCTTTGAGCATTTCGGGGCCTATTTGAGACAAACTTTCACGACAGTCGACAAACCGAAAAATTATCAAGCGCACAAATATAGCAGTTTTAACTGAAATGTTGTATTTTTTCTTAAATCACAATCAGACTCTTCAATCTTGTCTAGATTAGGTAACGGTACCGATTTTATGTCTAGATATACCTATCTATAGAATAACATACATTTTCATATACCTATTTACACATTTAAACAAGTAGGTCCTGTACTTTTTTACATTTATACAGTTAAAAATTGCCTTCCACGAAGGATGAACATTTAAAAATATTATGTAGAGCGTGTTTCTTTGAATATATATTTTTGTCTCACAGATAAGAAAAACCTTGGAGATTACCAAATAATTATAAAATATTCTTATAGTTACCATTTTGTAATTATTGCTCTAACATTACTGGCAAATGTCCACATAGTAATCTTTGCTTTACATTTACTACCAAAGCGTAATTATAAAGTTAAAAAGCAGCCAGAACACTCCAGGTGACCTAGTTTTATTTTCCACCTATACGCACGTTTCGCTACACCACGTCAACTTTAATAAAATGTCGGGAAAATGCTCCATTTTCTCAAAGGACTATGTTCTCACGCAATGCTGAAAGTTAAACGAAATTACAATTTAATTTTCGCGCAGCAATTCATTGTTGTCTCAAAGACGTATTTTAAAAGTTTCGCGATGAAACCTCGCATAACCTGTTCGTCACACAATTGCGAAAGAGAAATGACGAAGGACATAGAATTTGGTGATAATTTTTTATTTATTATTTCTCAGTAATGGTAGATATACTTCAGATTGTTACTTAACTATGGAATTAAACGTATTAGACTTGTTTTTTATAGCACCCTAATAAAATACTGACACTATTATTTAAGTCAAAAATCGTATTAAAAAAGAAACGATTTCTTTTTCCGTCAAAAAATCGCCCAACCGTAAAGGGATTATTGAGTAACCGTCCAAAATATTTGGTCTTAATATTTCGTGTAGCCTACTGCTACCGGAATTGGTGTCCCATCGACGAACTCAGGAGATGAATTAGATTTCGCAGAATTGAGAGATTCAATCGAAACAAAACAACCTACATAATATAACTTTGATTATTACTTCCAAGAGAGTGGTAATAATCAAAGTCTATCAAGTCTGTTTGATGACCATAAATAATAAGTTGTGTCTTGTAAGTTGCAGCAAATAAGTACGTATATAAAGGTAGTCACGAGTTTCGAGATCACAGAGTATTTGTGTGTGTCATTTTTGCGATCAGCTATCTTTTCCCACCCTATGGCCAGAAAGCAATATCTCTTAAAGTAACAATGACAATTCAAAAAAAGTGTTTCTTTTATCATTTAGTGTCTATGAATAAAGCGATGAATAGATCGGAATGGAAAGAAAAGACAGTGTTACTGCCTTCTCATTGTTTAACTCTAATTAGGGTAGGGGTAATAAAACTTGAGCTTACAACCGAAAAATTCTTCCAAATGTATCAGGCTTAGCGTTCTCGATAGTACCTAGGTGCCTGTGGTATGAGAGGAAGGAATCTTCCAATTGTATTCAAGTACATAAGGTTTACCAACGAAAAAGAATTTTCCGAATTCATTACATAAGTACATCGTATTATTCGTATTACTTATGTTATGACGTAACTTAGTGTGAAATAACCAACTTTACCATGTACCTATCCTCCTTCCTACCTTTTTTTTATTATAGTGGATATACTGAATTCGTCAATTTCATCTCGATAAGCCGCCTAGAAGCCGAGTGATCCATACATAGATGGTGTTTTTTTTAACTGGGTCAGTATAGGGACGAAATTGCGGGCGTTCGCTAGTAATCTATAATATAAAAATGACTCGCAAAAATGTGTTGGTAAGCGCATAACTCAACAACGGCTGAACCGATTTGGCTGAAAGTTGGTGGGGAGGTAGCTTAGAACCAGGAAACGGACATAGAATACTTTTTATTCCGATATTCCCACGGGAACGGGAACTGGAACTTTGCGATAACGGGAACGGGAACTACGCGGGAACGGGAATGGGAACTACGCGGGTGAAACCGCGGGGCGCTGCTAGTATAATATATAAATCGCCTAAGTTAATATAGTAACTAACTATAATCCTGATAACGGATAACTATGTAGCAGATTCAACATGGTTTTTAATATCCCTAAGTAGAAACGATGTATACAATCAGGCCGACGTCACGCGTCAAACTGGCGGCGTTTAGCTAAAATATTTATTTTGTTGTTCACACATCGTGGTTTCGCTTATGCCTATCATGTATATCGTGCATTATGTCATGTTATACATATTGTATGACGTAACCTCGCCATAAACTGGGACTCGTGAAGTGGAACTTTATGGGGTAGACTTTTATGATAACTGCATGATAACGTTTAGATTATGAAATCGATAGTTTGTAGAATATTTTGCTAGAATAGTTTGTAGAGTATTTTATCAAACTGATTGTTTTTGGAATTGGGTTGCTGAATATATTTTTTTATTGTCATACATCGAAAGAATATAATAGATATATATGGTATCGAAAACTAATGTCACATATGACAGTTGGTGTCACATATGACATTAGTTTTCGATACCAACATCAGCCCATCTCGATAGATTCGTTTCCGATGTCGATAGATTCGACTCGAATCGAACGGAAACGGTATCGAGTCTCTGTGAATACGTCTGCAGGACACCATATTAGACGTGCTGTGTGCTACGACGAGTAGAAATTAACATTGTGACGTTACACGTGGACTTTGTAACGTTTATAATACAATCGCCTTCGAGGTCAGACTTGCAGTAGGTATAAGTTTAAAGCTTCATGTGCTCTGAGAGAGACTGTACTGAGTTCAAAAAATATTTTTATTCAACTTCTTTCATAAGAACACATAAAATAAAACTAAACATAGTTTTGCTATAAAACTAATTTACAATCTTTCGGTATATGATATAAAATAGAAAAAAAAAAGGCTACTTCATAACCTAATTACATACCGAACGCTACATTTACTCTTATTCTATCTGTAATCATTTCAGCATTCGTATTCAGCATACAGAGAACTGTGTAAATATATAATTTTATGACCGACTTTACACGTAAAGTAGGTAATAAATGTGAAATGGTGTGGATAGTGCCATTTATGGATTTTATTATCTTGCAGCAGCTGAATCATCTTATTATCTTGCAGCAGCTGAAGCAGCTTATTATCTTGCAGCAGCTGAAGCAGCTAAAACGAGTACTATATTTTTAAAATGATCGGACACATTAACGCACTGAAAAATGACAAGCTAGCGCCGTCGCTTTAGAAAAAAAAATTAGGTATTTTTTTTTAATTTACTAAAAAACTATTAAGTAATATTTCACAATGACAGTTTTAAATCGTGTGTTGTAGAATTTTAAGAATACAAAACAATACTTTTACCTAAATAGTAATAATAAAAAATAATAACTTCAGAAACTATTGTTTTATCAGTAGAACATATTTTTATTTTTGTGTAGATTTGATTTCTCTTATTCTAGAAATAATTCATCAAATAGTTAAAACATAATGTGTAATATGTAGAAATTTTAAACTAACGTGTATTTGTGAAAACGCTTTTTAACACGTTTGTCAGCGCCTAACATGAAATAATATACTTTGTAAAAAAATACTTATCAATATCATTATCATTAGTTTTGCAAAACTTTTATTTATTTCAATACTACTATGAACCTTACTACCAGGCAATTATAAAGCTTTTAATCCCGAGTATCTCTATATAAGGAAAATTTTATGAATGAAATAAGAAATCCATTATTTAATTACTTCTGTACTTCGATCAACTATAGCAACTGTACTGTTATATTTCTTGCAGACTGGTCTATTAATAGGTTTTAAAGCTAATTGGCTTACACAATATAAGGATAACAGAAAATGCTTTGTTATTATAAATATTTATGATTCTGCGGAGCTTTTAGTTCAATGACATTCCAGCTTAGTGTTATTCATACGAGTGATTTATGGCTATCGATTTTTAACATCACCTTTAACGAAGCCTGGGGCCCTACCATCTAGTTTCATTAAGAGATATCTCTTTTGACGCCTCTTTATTTGTGCATATACGCAGCAATGATAGACAATCATAAAACAAAAATAGCTCTTAACCTCTATTATCTGTGCGGACGGGGTCAAAATTTAAATCACAAACGCCAAATTGAACTTTATATGGTAATCAAATGCAATTTGACGTAGTCGAATATTCATAGATGCTAGTGAGGAATTCTGTCGTGTATCAATGACTTTTGTTAGTGCGTACGTATTTATCACTAGAACAGCGGTGACGGAAAATGTGAGGAAACTTGCACGCCTCAGAATTGCTTCTGAGATAAGTATTAGCATCCTAGTCCGGCAAAGGACTCATAAATATCACCACTTGTAAAGTTTTTAGATCTGAAAAAAACACAATTGAAAGGTGCATAGTTCTAGGAACGGAATACCTCTGCTACGGCCCTTCGGGGATAAGGAATGAGCCTTTCTTTTCTAAATCCTTGTAAAAACATAATATTTTCATCTTGTATTTAGTAATAAATGGATAATCTTTTCACAATCAATTCAAACCCTCTTTCTATTCAAGACACAAGTCACCAGACTACCTTTCCTTTTCGCTATAACCCTTCCAAAACATGTTGATATAATACCTGAGCAGCCGGCAGAATGTGACGTAATCGGTCGCTGTTGCGTGAAATCGAGCCTTTTGAAGTTAAGCCACATAGCCGCCATTGTTAATCACTGGAAGCAGTCACGTGGGTGAAAATGCGTTCAGCCCTTCAGGCTCACACGGACGGAACGTTGTCCCATGATTCTTTGATATAAAGTTTCCTATATGCGGTGAAATTTTATATTTTACACTGAAATATACTGCCTATTACAACATGTAACTTAATTAACGCTCACCCTCATACGTCAATTAGTTTTACAGTAGGTAGGTACTTATAAAGTAGATAACATACAGTAAGTATACAGTATATCCTATATAAGTATTTTTGTAAACTGGAATATTCTCATTCTAATGATGATTCAATTCAAGATCCATACATTTAAAATTAAGCTTTAAGAACATGTACCTAATAAAGTTAATATTAATTTGGTCCCTATACTTGTAAGTCTGTTTTATTTCACTTTTGAATCGATACCACTTCAGATTCATAACAAATTAATTTAGGACTTAATTAATGTGATTAAGTTTTATTATACAACTAGCGACCCGCCCCGGCTTCGCATGGCACTTCGCACGCAATTATATACCTACATATATACATACATAAACATTCTAAGCATACATCTAAGCATACATAGGCATAGACAGACAGACAACGGGAAGCGACTTTATTTTATACTATGTGGTGATAATTAAAGTGAATCAGTGTCATTTATAAAGTCAATAATTATCAAATATTACGCTTTATAATTAACTAGCGACCCGCCCCGACTTTGCACGGGTGCAATGCTTATACTAAAACCTTCCTCTTGAATCACTCTATCTATTAAAAAAAACCGCATCAAAATCCGTTGCGTAGTTTTAAAGATTTAAGCATACATAGGGATATAGGGACATAGGGATATAGGGACAGAGAAAGCGACTTTGTTTTATACTATGTAGTGAAGAAAAGAGTCAAAAAATAAATTAAATTCATTTTACAGGGAACTTTGCAGAATCTTAAACAGACTTATTAATAAAATATTACTACAAGTAACTTGGAAGTATCAACACCGAGAAAGACTTCTTTTAATATTCAAAGCATTCCCTACTTTGCAGGCGGTAATAATATGACTAATTTTAAAGAAGTAAAGATAAATTTACCATTTTTTTAGCTCATCTAGAACGTAGCCTCAATTCTTCTCCATCGTCCTGTCGCCATGCCACTTATATAGGATATTATATTATTGACTTTTCTCGAAGGACTGAGCACCCACGGTTTTATCGAAAGCGTTTACCCACTTCCAATCCACAAGCAACCATAGCAACAAGTCGTTGATTACTCAATCAATATTGGAGATAATGAAGAACTAATTATACTGAGTAAGTATGCATAGATTGGTTTTATTACAGTATTACGTCATCTTTGGAGGAACTTATAAAATGGCGCAAAATTTCTAATACAAACATCGAGCTACAAGCGAGATAGGTAGGCATAGTTCCATAATGGTTGGAACTGTTAAAAATAATAATAAATTGTATGTACATTCACACTTCCACATATTCACATTATACATATCATATTTCAGTATTAATATTCCCAAGAATCTCCAAAGGAACCCTGGAAGCGTATGTCTTACCTATTTAATTTCCCTAATCCGTCTCGCTCAAGTAAATTTTGAGAAATTCCCAAAAACTACAAATATAAATGTCTTGGCCATATTTTAAAATTTTGCCTGCAAGGCCAAGTTTCTGAAAGTTGTAAGCACTATTATTCCTGAGAGAATACGCTTTATTGGACTTCGCTTGTAGACAAGATTTGAGCTACTAACCTAACTTTTTTAATATTACCCGTCTCCCTGGTGGGGGCAGCAAGTGTTTGTAACTATAGTTTTAATTTGTTCAATCCTCATCCATTAAGTAGATAGATGAGTATTTGAATGCCAATGATGTTTTTAGTAAAGTTTTTCAAACACAGCACAGCCCTAAAAACATAATGAATGAATTCAGAAAAATCTTTCGCAATATTGGCACCATACATTTTTATTTTTGATTATTATTTTGTAGTTTGCGAATAGAACTATACGATTCAACTGCTGAAAAAATAAAACTATTATCATTCTTCATTTCAAGGTATCAAAATATACAACATGTCACAGAATAAGCGCAATTCCTGAAATAGTATGTTCGGTATGGACTACTTAGTTTATTCGATTTCAGGTATTTTTAATATGTGTTATATTAAAAAAAATTAAATATCGTAGCTGAATTTAGTGCTTTCTATGGAAATCGTGCTATTATTAATCGATATTTAAGAAATTTGGTTAGACATAACTAAAGTTCGATTGCAGCATATATTTTTTATATTAATATACTAATTGGGGTGTATGAGGAATTGCGCTTTTTCGGTTACGCGTTGTATACTAGAGATCATCTGAAGTATTTAACCGTCTCAAAATGTTCCGTACAGTTTTTATGGGTCAAAGCTGATTTAACCCATGCATTTGCTTGACGATAAAGAAAACAAATTTCAATAAAAGTAATGGGACGTCAAGCTGGAATGGCAAAGTTGGAAGTAGAGAGGACTGAATATTTTAGCTTGTGGCCTCATTACCTGCGGTCGTGTTGAATATTATAAGAATCCAACGTTAAAATCTCTGACGATTCGTCGTGAGGTTTGAGTAAGCTTGTGCTTACGTATGCAGGAATGCGAAGGTCGGAAAACAATTTCGTTTATTCATAAGCTTGCCTCTCGGTCGGACACTAGACTTGTTTTAGTTCAGAAAATTATTCAAAAGTATATTCATATCTGTATGGAAGGAGAAAACATACTGTGTTGACCCCAAATAATGGGAAAAGGGCAAGAAAATGATGAAATAATCTTACTAATATTATAAATGCGAAAGTTTGTATGGATGGATGTATGGATGTCTAGATGTCTGGATGGATGTTTGTTCCTCTTTCACGCAAAAACTACGTTACGGATTTTAACGAAATTTTACAGTTATATAGCTTATACATCAGAATAACACATAGGCTATATTTAATCCCCTTATTTCAACGGGAACGGGAACTACGCGGGTAAAACCGCGGGGCGCCGCTAGTTGTTCATATTTGCAGCCATACCACCGCCATTACGCCGCTGAAAATCATAATTCAAAAATGACTGTTGATCTATCTCCTTTATGCGCATTATTAAACAGGAATAAAATTTTCTGAGTAGCTTACACCTTTCTTCATTTTTGTCACGTGTAAACGCAAGAGTACTAATAAGTGCAATAATAAGCCTCCGACCAATATTAAAATTTATACGAAGTGTGCGAGTAATCACACACTCACTCGTACCTACTGACTAAATCATCAGGAAATCTCTAATAAGCTGTCATACAAATCTACCAACTTGACATTTGTCAGGTAAATTCCTAATAAGTAGGCGTCGGCTAAGAATTGGATTTTCTAATTCCCACGGGAATGGGAAATAATTGGATCTACAGCCCTGGACACTAACTATATTACTATCTGAAGGGCAAAGAGGCTCCAGTTTCATGCCAGTAAATTCAAAGATTGTATCGTTGAATAATCGACTCACTTTTCCTTTGAGTGTCTATCTTTGACTTTATCGTGTTTTTAGGATTCTTTTATGGGAACCATTTCTTCAGAAGTATTTTTACGAGGGGAGCTCCGTTGATAACTTCTAATATCATATTGCGTACCTTATATCA
Organism: Ethmia dodecea; assembly: GCA_963855545.1. Classification (NCBI taxonomy): domain Eukaryota; kingdom Metazoa; phylum Arthropoda; class Insecta; order Lepidoptera; family Depressariidae; genus Ethmia; species Ethmia dodecea. The sequence continues at coordinate 3,397,970 of OY979444.1, forward strand.
AAGACATCGCTCAGGATTTTCTGAAGCGGAAATATACAGGACGTAATATATAATAAGTGAAGATAAAAATTTGTATACATAATTCATAATTTTATTGAAAGAAACAATCGCCACTTTGTAAGACTGAAAATAAAATGTGTGTAACTGTAACTAACGACATTGCGCGGTGTTACTTTTACAAAGGCCCGACACTTTTGGACACCGATTGATCTAACGTAACGGACGAAATATAATAGTCACTTGCTTATTTTGGCATCCAGACCGATTTTATAATTTTAAGGCGTTCTTAAATGTCTAACTCTTTTGTGTGGCATTAAGAGATAACAAATATTGTGTGAATATACCAATCCCATATTTTTAAGTATATATTTTATATTATATTTTCTTCTGTAATAATCGGAGTACGGCCCCAGAAACAAGACTTTGCACTAACTACTTGACCGTATTACATAATTTATTCATTTAATTTCCTGTTCTAACTAAATTCTTATACCCTTGTACAGAATTAAATATAAGTATAGATCCGAAACGTGAAGGTCACAGGGCAATGAACCCGAAGGATGTTTATCGTGTTCGGAAGTAATTCCCTCCATTGTGAATTCTAGGGGCTATTTGGATATTCAATACACGTTGTTTTCATCCCTCCATTTGCTTTTGGTATCTACAGGCTGCCGTAATGAGTCTTCTTTACTTCAGTTGAAGGATGATTTAATAAACATCTAATTTTAAATAGTTGTCAGTCGGGCATTTGAGCTAGAGGTCAAGGGTTCGATTCCCGTTCGGCGCCAAAATTTGTGTGCATGAACATATCTGTTGGCTTCGAGTCTGGGTGTTTAATATTTTTTTAAGTATGTCTATCAGTTATTTAGTACCCACAGTACAGGCTCTCTAGTTTAAAACTAAATAAATGTAAGTAAACTGTGTAAAAAAAAGAAGTTTTAAAACATTTTCCTTTTTCTAGTTAAGTCAAGTAAATATGTAACCCACGACACTTTTCCAACTAAAACGAATCTAACAACACATCATTTATATTAAGTAATCCTAGTTCATAAAAACTACAAAATATGCTTTTTTTATGGATAGCAAGCGTCATAAAAAAACAAATGAGACCAAGCTCGAGGGGTTTACGACTAGCCATTGAGGAACTGCGATATCCATCTCCTGGCTTCATCATCAGATCAGCTCAGTGATACCATTATATGGCATTCTCAACAAATTCACATAAGTACCTATACCAAATTTCAGCGCAATCGGTAGAAGATATTGGCCCCGATTCTGCTTTACCGCGACTTAACTTATTTTTGTTTACTGCTGTCATTTTCTTTCTCTGAAAGAAAAGAAACGAGAGCTATTTAGTCCTGTCAAATTAAAATTAGTCCTGTCAACTAAGGCATTTCACAACGTGTTTAGTGCATAAGTAAAGAAGTCACGACTAAAATACAGCCTCTGACAGGACAAAATTCGGTAGGTTATCTTCTATACCTTCTTTTTTTCAGGTAAGACAAAGACAGGACTAAACTAAAATAAGTTCAGTCGGTGTAAAGTAGAATCGCCCCCAATATCTGCTTCAGAATTGAGTTGGAAGATTCTATAGGAACAAACATACATAGCAAGTTAAATAAAAGCTTGTAACAATCTATCAACCTACAAGCTACTTGGTAGTCCTGTCGGTAATGCGAGACTCGAGTCAATACTGGCGTGGGCATGTACCAATAAGTTTTCAAAAACTTACGTACATATTCATCACTAGTTCGACAATGAAGGAAAACATATATCAGGATTCTGATTCAAGTATAACAAAACCCCGATTCAAATATAATCTCACCAACTGTCACTTTAGTAACAGTAAAATATACTAATGAAAGTTAAATATTTCCATGAATAGAAGACTGCTCGGCAGCATCAACTCCCTCTTAAGAACTGCTGATAGGTTCGATTCTTTTATCCTGAGACACTGGATAGGTAGGTACACGTATGACTATCTAGTGTCTCAGGGTAGGGAATTTACTAATTACTAAATAAATACGTTTGTGTGTGTCCCAAAACTAACATCTATGATTAAACATGTCCGAAATAAAATAATTATTATTATTAAACCCGAAAAACATTAATCTCCTTCTCGTACAGTCGGCGAAAAATATGTAAGTTAGGTGGGTATGATTTATTCGAAAAAATAAAGATAATAAAACACGGACACACAGTATACTGCCAGTATTTTACGCTGCTCGGCAATTTGTTTTAATTAGGGTGTGAATTGTGTGCTCGTCAGCAGTTATGCTTTTTATTCGTTTTTGTATGCTGATACTTTGTGACAAAAACATCGTGAGGAAACCCGCAGGTCTCAGAATTCGTTTCGAGGTATATGTAATCAACCCGGTCCGGCAATGAGCTCACCACTTATCAGGTTTAGGGGGAGGGGATAAATATTGTATATTGGTGGGTATTTTCAAAAATGGAATAGGTTCATCTGACTGCTCCCTAGGGGATAAACTAAATTATAGCCCATGCATATTTTCGCAAATGTGAGGAAAGGCCCACAGCTTAACTGTTAGATGTTATTGGTCGATGATGATTCTGGAACCACTTATTTTTATACTCTGAAAAAAGTCCTATAATTTTGTTATCAAATTATTAGAAAAAATATTTATTTCACAGCTAAAACACTTTCCTAAACATATTGTAGCGAAGCCCGGCGCTACGAAGTCGTAGCACGTAGCGGCATGCTACGACAATGCCGGGGCTACATAAAACTAGTTACACTAAACATTTCAAAAGTACCTACTCGTATAACCAACTTACAGAATAAATAGGGTTCATAATCGTATTTAACTAGTAGCCTGCAGCTGTGCTGAGTTTGAAGATAGATTTTTCTTTTACTTTGAATTATATTTTCATCAAAAACGAAGTTAATGAAAATAAAATGATATATTAGACTAAAATTGACACTGACATGATAAAAAATTAGATACGGCAATAATATTGGTTCCAAAATTATAAATCGTTTTGGTCCAAAAATATCGAAATTACTTTACCACTACTTTCTATATTTAAACCAAATTAGGAAAAGAACTAGACAGAGGCAAGAAAACTGAACCGTCTTATTATTTAGGTTGTTTGGAAGAGATCGCGAAAAGCCGTAACACCAAGCATTGTACTTGATAAATTTTTTGTATTATATTTGGTGTAAAATAATGATTTAGTGTATTGTATTAGGTAATTCAGAATTTGACTGCAATACCGACCCTGAAAACTGTTCATTTTCCCCATAATTTATTCTTAGAAATACCTATACAGGCTTTTCTTGTCTTTGTATTTTTATTTATCTCCTCCACAGTATGTTAATAAATGTAAATGTATACTGACGGATATAAAATTTCAATGTCAGGAGCAAGCAAGACGAGCAATGGAATGGAAAATAAATTGCGTCACCGAAGATTACGTAACGCGAAATGTATTCTGAAAGTTATAAAGACGGGACTGAGATCAAGACAGAGACTGAGAGAATTTCAAGAAAGAAATCTTGGGCCAAATAGGTAAACAGACAGATGGTTTTTCACTATTAAAAGAGCCGATATCAGTCTGGTCTGCTATAGGTACTATACTCGTAATGTAGTTCCATAAACTACCTTCCACAAATCAACAACTTAACGCCTTTATAATGTTACTATAGGTCTTAGGGGAAATCTGGTCAAATTTATAAAAATATTTGCAAATAAAATTGGAATGGCCATCATTGATTCCCTACGTGTTATTTTATGATTTTTCGAAAAAAATCATTTTCTTTCGCCTTGTAATATTGATAATTTTCGTGAAACTTTTTAGGGTTCGTTCCGGTGTCATGAACCGTTACAGTTGAATTTTATACAGAACAGGTAACAAACAAACCCACTTTCATGTTTATAATATTAGAAATATTAGAATCAGCCTTGGATTTCTCCATAGGCCGTATAGGCCGCGGCCTAGAGGCGGCACATTTCAAAGTGAGCTGTCGAGTTCATTTCACGACTACTAACGTAATGACTTATTATTTTTTAGGGTACCAATCCCAAAGGATAAAATGGGACCCTATTATTAAGACTCGGCTGTCCATCCGTCTGTCTGTATTCCATCTGTCACCAGGGCCCTATTTTATAAAGCTACAGGTTACAATTTACAGAGAAAAAAGCAGCAACACTGATTAATTAAACAGCAACACTAGATAAAATTACAGATACAGGCGTTTTAAAAAGCTACAGGTCATTTTATTTACAATCTACAGGAACCCGTGCCTGTAACTTTCCATAGACAATTTAATGCATATTCGAGCATGATTCAACCTATTATTTACAGGTGTTTACGGAAAAACTATATAATATAATCTCACGCCTTTTTTATCCCCGAGGGGGTAGGCAGAGGTATTCCATTTCTGGATATACCCACATTTCACGAGATATATTGGACCCCTAAACGTGATAGGTGGTGAGCCCATCGCCGGACCGGGTCTGTTTACACATGTCTCAGAATTAATTCTGAGACCTGCGGGTTTCCTCACGATGTTTTCCTTCACCGTCGAGCTAGTGATAAATATGTACGTAAGTTTTTGAAAAAATCATTGGTACATGCCAGGATTCGAACCCGAGCCTCACTGATTTTCGGCCGGCTCTTTAACCGTCCGGGCTATCACTGCTCTTTTAAATTACAACTTGTAAATTACAACTGTAAAAAAAATTTAAAAATAAAAACTTGTAAACATTTCTACAGGTGTTCAGACGTAGGTAATTTAGTTACAGGAGGAAGTTTGTTATATTGACTCACGTTTTATTGTTTGTTAATTCGAATATTTTGAGTGATGTTGCGTGTTTGGAGCTCAGATTCGGACTCTGAGCATGGTGGTCAACATCCAAGTATCGCCATAACTTTCGCCGTTAGAACCAAAATGAACCCGCAAACGATTTTCAAATTCAATGAGAAATTTAGAATGGGTTCTACTCAAATGCAATATGTTTTGGAGCATATTGGAGGAGATATAAAAATTAAAAAGAGAGACGTGCAGAAAGCATGCTCTTACACCTAAAGAGCAACTTTGTATTAATTTTACAGAAAATAATGTGATTTCCTTCTATAAATACGTAAATAAACCATAGAAATACAAGTAAATAAACAAACATCTGTTTTTATTATAAATAAATATTAATATTTTATGGCGGTAAACTAGACTTAAGCCAAAAATCAGATGTCGATTCCGTAATTTTTTTTATTTTTACGGTTGATTCATAGTGCTGTACTCCAACTTGTTAACTGCGCCTGTAGTCAAGATTTTCGACCATAAGCTACAGTAGTAATATTACAGGGGTCTTTATAAAACACCTGTTATCTGTAGATTGTAACTACAGGAGCACTACAGGCTTTTTTTTCCTGTAGCCTGTAACCTGTAGCTTTATAAAACAGGGCCCAGGTTGTATCTCATGAACCGTGATAGTAAGACAGTTGAAATTTTCAAAGATGATGAATTTCTGATGGCGCTATAACAGACATACTAAAAAACAGAATAAAATAAATATTTATGGGGACTTCCACACACCAAATGTTTTTTTTTTGGCGTTTTTATTGATAATGGTACGGAACCCTTCGTGTCGAGTCCGACTCGCACTTGGTCGGTTTTTAATTCTTAGAGTGCCGCTTAAACTGAGGGGGAATATACTTAAGAAAAGTTCAAATCCAGCACTGGTTAGGATTAGGGCTTTATACTTCTGACCAAGAGTTGAGGTCTTATGCGGATGAGAGATTACATCACAAAATGTAATATATATAGTTAAGGTTGTCCATCCCCAAGATCAAAGACGTTATTGTCTATTAATCGTTGTAATCTATACTAATACTATAAAGAGGAAAGATTTATATTTTTGTATGTTTATTACGAGTAAACTCAAAAACCACTGGACCGATTTAAAAAATTCTTTCACCAATGGAAAACTAGAAGATCCCTGAGTAACATAGGCCATTTTTTATGCCCGCACTCTCACGAAAACGGGAACTACGCGGGTGAAACCGGGTAGAACCCCTAGTCTTCTTTTATAGTGCGGCTCTTTATTTCTGTCTGTCGGTCACGCTGCTTATATGTAATCAATATTAGGTAATGATTTGAAATAGGTAGATTCAAATAAAATGATTGCCTAACTTAATTGAATATAATCTTAATTGAAATAAAATGAAACTTTTTTATAAATCTATTGTTAAATTATTGGTCCAAAATAGGGCATTTAAGTTTTTTGGTGAAGTTCCTAGCTTAGGTTGTTAGGGTAACTACAGTATGGTAGACTTGTAATGAAAAATAATGCTGTCTCTAACTTTCCTAGTTTTTGTTGAAATATCAACAAAAATCTTTTAAACATATTATATCTATCCATCTACACATATTAAAAAAAAAGTTCCGGAACCCTCCATGTGTGAGCCTGATTCGTACTTGGCCGGTTTATTTCCCGTTTTGCCAAGCTGTCGACCACAGACACGGTGGGTAGTTTTTTCTCGGAGGCGTAATACTACTTTGATTGAAATCTGATAAAAACTGTATTATCAATATATACCTACACTAAAATTATAGAGAGGTAAACTGACCTTGGAACTGGCTTCAACTATGCTTCATTTTTTTAAATGCTGGGTCTAGAGACTTGAAATTTTGCACATAGATAGCTTATACAGTGTAGGCATCCACTAAGAAAGGTTTTTTTTAAATTCAACCCCTAAGAGTGTGAAATATGCGTGAGCGAGTGAAGCCGCGGGTAACAGCTAGTAGGCTATGTTTTATTAGTGCAGGTGCAGCTAATATGAAACAATAGTACGACGTAGGTTTAAATGACTATCATCAGAAAGTCAAGTACCTACATAATACCTATGATTACTACAATGTCTTATAATACGAGCAAGCATACTATAATTCATTATATTGGTATAACGAAAACGCGAAAACGATAAGCTTTAGTATTAATTTGTACAAAATACAAATTAAGCGTAGTTTGGGGAATATAGAAACTGTTAATACTTCTACCTTCAACATTGTCAAAGTAATTGTTCGCGTAATTAAGGACTCTTACTAGTGTTGAAATTTCAGACGCGATCTTTTAGGCCGAATTTTCTTTTAATTATTTTTTGTTTGAAGTAATCTGCGCTTATCTTGTTACGCGAAGAGACAAGATTAAATAGAGAAACAAAGTTCCAGCTTTTGTTCAGTAAAATATATTTCCAAAGAGGACCCGTGCAGCTGTAATTAACAGTGCCCAGAAGGCTGACTAAATTTCCTGGATAGAGGGACTACTCCTTAACTGCCTGAATTGCGAAACTGCTTTTGACAATTTGCAAATTTAAGGGACGACGTAATTTTTACATGAGATAGATTGGAGGAGCGAGAAACGACAAGCTACTTGACTTTTTATCCCCAAAACCCCTTGTTGACCACTGGCCGCATGCTTATTTAAATTTAGAATTGGTTTATTTTTTATATCTATATTTGTTTATTCTGTCAGCTGTGTTGTCATTAAATTGCAGTACGGAAAATGCGTGTAAAATATCATCAACAATATCTTCAACATCCCTGTTGTCTAAGACGGATATGAGCTAGTCAGCTACAATAAGTAGGTATAAGGTATATTGTCCTTCTATTATATGTAGATATCACTTAAAATAAGTCAGTGCTCACGGCCATACATAAGTTCTACAGGAAACCAAAGGGATTAAAATATAATAGGGCATATAGAGGACAAAGCGAGAAAAATTTTAAGCTAAAAGTTATTACAGGATGGAAAAAGTCCAGTGTGATTCTACCGGAATTCTAACGAATGACAACTCGCGTTCATACTAAACGACATGCCAGTTGAGCTTCAAAGTTTTTGTATGAAAATATTCCCAATGCCCCCTCTATGCAGGAAACCATACATTTTCACCGAATATCCAGCTTTTCCATGCAACATTTAATAATTCCTTACGATGTTATTCGCTATATAAACAATGGCGAAGGCTATTGCGTATTACTTTAGGTAGTTTAAGTGAATACGGACCTTTTTGACGACTTTCTCATTTTGACGAAATTTTTATCATACATCTTTTACCGATATGCCGACTTTTCATGTTTTGTTGACTTTCGTGCCTTTGTATGGGCAAAGCTGGAATGCTGCCCCCCCATCCAAAAACTATAGTTACGCCCATGGTAGTACGTAAGCAAGTTTTAAACAATCAGACAGTTACGCCATTATGTTCACAAAATAGATAAAATCTATTTTTATGTTGCGGTAAGAGAAACGACGTGTAGCCATTAGTTTGTTCTGACAACTCAAATAAAAAGTTTGTAAGCGCTCCGGAAAACATTCACAGCTATTTTCTCTGAGGTAACGTCGCTGTCATAAGTTATAAAATATAACTGGTATTTCTTTAACAGTTATAATAAAGGTTACCTGTTAAGAGACCGTCAATATGGAAGCCTCACCATGAAATTGAGCAGTTCTGATAATGCCAAACAACTATTCTTAAATAGTGCCCGAAGCATATAAATAGTGCTATCATGGTTTCGAAGATATTCAGGTTAATCAGTGAGGCTACAGGTCAATTACACAAAGGCCACTGCACTGTTCTTGAAGAACTATAGGTATACCAAAAAACTTTTCGTAAATAGTGCCTCCGATTTGCAAAAAAAAGTTACTACACCAAATTGGATGCGGTTTTCACAGTTGTATTGTCCCCGGTCTAACTTAAAATCTTATACGTGTTTTACTTTTACATGCCATCTATATACACAGAGCTATCTTTACTGCGTCAGTACAGGGACAAAGTCGAGAGTAGCTAGTAATCAATAATATGATTGTGTTCAAAATTATCAGATTGTTTGAAAATTTGGAACATGTCGAGTTCTGTTAATTGCCTAAAACTCACCAGTATGTTGAGCGACAGGCGCCGAGAGCACAAGCGATGCTCCCAGCAGAAGCAGCGTCAACGCCATTTTGCGAATCAATTCAGCCATTTTGATCTGGAACAAAATATAATTTCAAATGTTGAATCACCATCAAATAGAACGTCTCGTTCCTTGACAATTTTATAATATGAAAATAACCAATAAAAATAAGGGATATGCTTCGTTTTAGACACATATTGCGGGCGATTCTGGTTTACACCGACTAAATTTATTTTAGTTTAGTCCTGTCTTTTTTTAAAGAAAAGGGATAGAAGATAACCTACCGAATTGAGTCCTGTCCTGTCAGATGTATATTAGTCGAGACTTCTTTACTTATGCACTAAATTAAACTAAAATACAAAAATGGGATACAAACAGGACTAATTTTAATTTGGCAGACTAAATATCTCTCATCTCTTTTCTTTCCTAGGAGAAAGAAAATGACAGGAGTAAACTAAAATAAGTTTAGTCGCTGTAAAGCAGAATCCAATCTATTGACACAATTACGTCTTTTTCAATTCCGATGGGAAACAGGAGAGACCCTTTTTTAAATTATTGCTTAAATTTTAAAACCTGTCTTCATACACAATTGTATCTTCCTACAGCCAGCGGTTTGTTGTTAAACCATTCACTTTAGTCTTTAGTGTAGAAATCTTTCTCGATTCTACTTTTTATTTTTACCAAGACAGGTAATAAGATTATGTTTCTTTTACATACTTTAGATCGTTCAACTCTGCACGCTCTTGAGATATTAGAAAAGCTGTTTCATAGTTGTGCTTACAAACATATTTATGTCAAGTCAACCTTTTTCCCGAACGGGTGAGGCAGTTGAGACTATAGACCATTTTTGTGCCTGTCCTTTGAATAATGCTAATAATAGTAATTAGAATAAAACGCAGTAATACCCCTCGTGGAAGTGAGCCCACCGCGCCAAAGGTACGAAAGGAAACCTTTTTCACTCTAGCGTCCTGCGATGGGCACATAACCTCGTGAAAAATGGTACCAGGAATGGAGTACCTGTGCCAACCCCTAGGAGAGAAAGCGTGAGCGTATATTTATTTCTATCCTGTCACTATACAAAAAAGATTATTTGGGTATGATGAACAAATAAAAGAAAAAATATCCATCACCTTTCTCACGTTATTTGTTTCGTAATGTTAGCCCAACAAATAAAAAGTCACTCCTGTCGAAAAAACATTTACTTGGGAAATAGGTATTCATGCCACATCTCTTCGTAGGAACTACGAGAATAGTTTGTTCTAAGAAGAAACTGTTCCTTTATTTATATACGTTTTACATTCCGTACCGACAAAATTTCTAGGTACGTGTCTTTTATAAGATTGTAATAAAGATTGTGTTTCATAATTTCGTTAGCACTGGAACATGATTATCAAATAAGTAGGACATATAATTCATAGGTAGGACATGTCGCGGGTTCGATCCCCGCTCGTGTGTGCATGAACATGTCTGTTGGCTTCGTGTCTGGTCGTTTAATATTTATTTAAGTATGTTTATCAGTTGTTTAGTACCCATAGTACAAGCCCTGCCTAGTTTGGGACTAAATAACCGTGTGTGAATTGTCTCCCACAATTTATTATTATTATTATTATATCACGTCATACAGCCGGCCAAAAAAACCGCCAGATCATTTTTCACAGTGTAGATATAGGGTATATTCACTCCGATTTTTAAGATACGATAATACTTACTCGCTATTTAATTAAATTAAACTAATACATAAAGTATGTTTTTAATTGTCTTCCGTAAAAACATGTATGTTTTAAGTTGATGACCCTTATCTAAACTCCTGAGGAAGTATCGAGCAATGAGCTGGAACTGGATGATAATTATTATGCGTTTATCAGACGTTATCAAGAATAATTTAGACAATGTATGTAAGTACATAGAAAAGTACTACAGTGTAATATACATACACATAAATAGGTATACAGCTACTACGAGGAAGCAGCTCGCGTAAGAAAATCGGAGCTAAGTATTTTCCAACAATTCCAACATGAAGACGTAGAAATGCATTTCATGAGCGTATTGGTTTGGAAATTCATGCCTTTGCTTCAAGTACGGTCAACATAAAAAGATCGTAATTCTCAACATTGAACAGTTTATCTCTTGATTTATATGAATACTTATAGGCTAGGCGAGGATACATCGCCAAAAGTCTATAAATCTTAGGTATATTGCAATTGTATCTTTGGGTAATCCTTATTTTTACCCGACTAGACCTGTGATTTATACGGCGCCCGCCTGTAATTTACACAGATTGACAGATTTTAATTAACAAGGTGTGTCGTAAGATTCGTATTAGCTGTAAGAAGTTTGTTGAATGTGTAAAAAAACACACATAATATTTATTAACAGACAAACATATTCATTTACGCTTTTTATAGGAATTCAATAAGATAGAAAGTAACTTGTCACTGATGGATATATATAGAGACAGCTAGATGATAGTTCACACTATTTTGAGAAAAGGTCCTATATTTTTTTCACATCAATTTGTTGTGTAAATAGGTCGCATCCTCAATAGGTACTTGTTGATACCTTTCACGTCAAATATAGCGCGTATAATGGCCACCTGAGACCCAGACTCGGAACAAAAAATATTTTTGGTAACTTATAGGGCACAGGTTGTTGTTCTCAAAATAGGGCAAAACAATATGTAGAATTGCCATAATCTACTTGATAGGTGTATCTATTTGTGAAAAATAGGTCATGTGGTGGGTAACACTCGTGAATAATATCAACCAAAGAGATTAAAATATAATAGGGCATAGAGGGGACAAAGCGAGGAAAATTGAAGCTGAAAAGTTATTCCAAGTGGAATATCTAGTACAATTTCGACCGAATAATAGCTCGCATTCATACTAACTGACATGACGCTTGAGCTTCAAACATGCTTCAAAGTTTTGTATAAAAATATTCCCAATGCCCCCCCTATGTCCTATTATATTTTAATTTCTTTGATATCAACCCGATTCAACCGGGTAAGAAGCAAGTAGATAAGAGTCGTATTACAGAAGATTTTCAATTAAGACAGACAGCACAGTGACCCAAAATATAGGGAAAGGCCGGAATGTGGATGAAAAAATATTGGCAGCGAAATTGTTGAGAAGTAACCTCATCATCAACCCATAACAGCCCACTGGGCTATGGGCCTTTCCTCACACATGAGAAAGTATGAGACTTATCCTCCCACACTAATAGACCATACCATTTACACGAGGTCATACAATTGAGCCATTCCACTAAGCCAATCCACTATGGCTTCGTGTAAATGAAGACAGTCCACTGCAATGGATTGTCCTCAAGCTTTTTTTGTATGCAGTTTGGATTGGCTTAGTGGATTGTCTTAGTGGAATGGCGTCGTGTAAATTGCCCATTACCCATTAGGCTAGTGGCCCATTACCCACTCTGACACCTATCTGTATCTGACATGTCACATGACACAACAGAAAGAAAGTCGGGGCCAAAACTTTACTCCTTCCGCAAACACGGCGCTCATGAGTCGTGATATAATGCCAAATGCACCCATTCCCTGATAATGTGTTTGTTACACACCGGCATTGCAAACAAGAACCTCTATAACCTACATTTAATTAACTGTGTTATAATTCGTAACTATATTTTGTGGGTCGTCATCTGGATGTTCCGGTGACCCAGTTCAGCCCACATCCTCCCGCGCCCCGGCCAACCAGTTCACTCTGCAAGTCCCCGAAATGAACGAAGAATATTGCCCTATTTTCATCTTTATTTGAAAATTTACGATATGAAATAGAAAGAGCAAAAATACTGAAATAAAATTTTCCGAATAAATTTATGAAAATATTTTTTTTTAAAATGTAACCTTGACAAGATAATGCAATATTTGCGACATCGGAATGGTCTTAATAAACAATGAAATATTTTATTATGTACTACCCGTGTACTACCGACCTGCCCGCTTCGTTTCGTTTTGTCAAAATAAAATATAATATCTTCTAAACCTTGCAAGATATTAAAATGGAATACACGTTTTTTTGTATATATTGGCGTCCCAAGTTTTCATTGAAATCCGTTGAGGCCTTTTGGAGCCTAGATACAAACTTTCAGGCACCCAGACAAAACATTCAGAAAAACAGTTATTTATGTTTTATTAATGACTAGCGCGTGTCCAGTGCCCGCGCGGATAAAGTTTATTTCGGTTCCTACTACCTACCTACCTACTACTACCCAGTGAAAAGGATTATTATTATTATCAACCAAGAAAAAGGACTACTACTTACTCAATAATTCAGCTTTTGATGTAGAAAAAACATATAATACGCAGAGTATAATCAACTAGCGCCCCGCGCCGGCTTCGCACGGGTGCAATGCTAACACTAAAACCTTCCTATTGAATCACACTATCTATTAAAAAAACCGCATCAAAATCCGTTGCGTAGTTTTAAAGATTTAAGCATACATATGGATATAGGGCAGAGAAAGCGACTTTGTTTTATACTATGTAGTGAAGTAAATTAAAATTTTGATCACGTTAATTCCTACAGTTCTGTTATTTTTTCTTAATATGATTTGCAGTCTAAATATTGAACTTGTACTTGTATATTATTAATAGAAATACATTTTAAGAGGTGAGGATTTTGTAACTATATTTGTAATGAATTAAACTCGCAATTCAATTCCCGGTCAACTACCCTATTGAAACACCATAGCCAAGATTCCAATTTTGAAAGTACATTGCATACAACCATTTCAAATCCTACCACTTGACCCCGAAGGCTACTCGAATCAACTTGAGAACTGAACAGACACTCCGGTGAACCTATCTCCTTCTCTTTCTGCTGACATCATTTGATTGACAATCCGATTAAAATTGCGACGACAACATGCTGTTTACCAAGTTTAATTCTCAGCAAATTGGAATTCATAACAGGCCCTTAGCGGTGTTGCGATGTCAGCTGACGATATTACGTGGCATATTCCTATAGGGCTTGGTTAAATCATGTTACTTCCAAGCTATGGATTCTAGTGAGGCATGAAGTTAAATACTACATCGATAGGCTGTTGTTTATTTTTATTGCTCCCGACAAAGGGTGACAACGGGACTCTATTACTGAGCCTCCATTTTCCGTCTGCCTGTCAGTGGCTTGGATCTCATTTATTTATTAGACACACAAAACAGGTTACAATTAATGACGCATTGCAATGAAACAGTTCAGTATGAAACAGATTTCAACCCCAAAGTACCTATGTGTGTACAATATTGTTTATGGAAATAACAAAATAAAGTCTGTCAAAAGTTATAGGTACGTGATTAAAAAAGCTGAACAAATAAATTGTGTTATTTTTCCTATCAATTTGTGGACCTACAATTTAAAATAATGTTTTTTTTATGGTAAAAGATAAAAATAATAATAATTAAATTCAGTTGGTATTTTGAGTAGGTATTTACTTGAGGACATAATAGTAAGTTATTTTGGATCCTTTTTAGTTTACCTACAGTCGAATAAGTCTAGTCTATCTCCACTTATTCGACAGTAGACTAAAAATATTCCAAATAATCCTGTAATGAACCGTAATAGGTAAAAGTATTTATAAATCAAATCCAATAATTTTATTTCTATATTGGAGTGTGGAATTTACTGAATATCAATACTAAAATTGTAATCACTGCTTCGTACGGTATTCTAGCCAATGAAATCGGCGCAAGAAACTCCACAACAACCTAAATACCACATTACTGTTTTCTTAATACAAAATATATAAAATCTACGTGCAACGTAGAAGTTACAGTCCTTTAATTCATGCATAATAAATCAAGAAACTCTCATACTATTATTTTCGTGTTGGTGAATGAATAAGTAACATGGAAAGAGTTAAGGGAATGTTTTTGAGAGCATCATGAGTTGTGTAAAACGGCTGCCACCGTTGAAACAGGAGTTACAGACGTTAATTTTAAATTTGAGAAGGGTCCTCCTAACATCTACAATCTACATAATTTAATAAGACCCTATATTAACAACGCAACAGGCGTAGAGGAGCAGAAGCAAAATTAAACGATTAAAGTTCCATTGCAAAAGATTAATAATGTTAACGAGAATTACAGAAACCATCAGAAGCTAAAAACATTCAGTTTGTAGGGACCAGCCCTAAGTGATAGTACTCGTACAGTCAACAAAGTTGTTAGGATTCCATAGCCAGAAACTAAGATTCAGTTTTCTCTTAAAGCCTTAAATGTTTTTTTTTTTTTGGTAAATTGTAGGGACCAAATATACCTTCAATATGATTTATTTATGACGACCTAGGAAAAATGAGTTCTTAGTTACTGGCCATGTAACCCTAACAACTTTGTTGACTGTACTAGTGCAAAATCGTTTAATTAAATGTGGAGATAGTTAAAAGATGTAGCTGAGTAAGTACCTAGTTGAAATGTGCTTGTTGAGTGGATCTATTAAATTAACATTTGAAAGTGACTAATTATAACCACTGGCGGAGTAAGGTCGGTCGCGGAAGGGGTGGACTGCCCCGGCCTCTGGTCCTGGAGGGTCTCCAAATTTAGCGAAAAGTTCTCATAATCAAATCCTAAACAAGGATAAAAGGCAGTTGGGTGTTGGTTAGAGGCATCATAGATACAAATACGATTAAAGCTGCACTAAATTTTATAATTATATCTTAATCGGAATCGGTTGCATATCTTAGAAATAGAATAATAGCCGTAAAGCGCGATTCTAGGTCTATGTTTCATGTGGTTTCATGGAGTGCGTTACTCCAGAAATTTGTCGAATATCGGCCTTTGAAGGATAATTAGAAATCCGGCTTCTGTAAATGTATGTGTAGATTTAAAAATTTGTATTGCTTATAGTTTTTGAGTAATTCAAGAAAAATAGTTTCCGCTGGAGTAACGCACTCGGTTTCATGTTGTCGTACTGTATCTGTCTTTACCGTCGTTGTAAATGTGATAAATGTCAAATAAATACTTTTTTTCGCCCAATTTTGTTGGACAGGCTGGGATCAAAGATCATCTGCCTCGTCTTTAGTCAATACCCAAATCTTTGTCTTTTCATCTGTTTCTTCTTCGGTATACTATATTCCTAGGTAGGTAAATGGCTCTGTTTTAGAATCCATGCACAAAAATACAGTGTGTTCAACGCTTTCTTTATTCTCTTCTTCCATCGGTCTTCGACGGTAAAATAAAGAAAATTATTACAACAAATTACTTTGTAAAAGGATCCCCTGGGTGTACAATGCCACAATGTGAATAGTAGAGTCAGTAGAGTCTAGTTAATGTCTACAGCAAATTTAAAGGAAACTCGACTGTCTGTTGGTTTACTCTATTCTCGTGGCGGATACGAAGTTCAGTCCACATTCCGGTGAGTTCATTTATACGGTTGATTCAGTATATGTCTGTTTTTTATGTTTATGAGGATACGATAGTTTACAAATTAAGGATTACCCTATCTTGTAAGCTATCGTAAAAAATATATTTTAGCGTAGTAAACTTCAAGCTAAGATATGATTCACCCACCCCCTCCATAGGTATATAAAAATTATGTGAAAAAATGTGACCCTAGAATAAACTGTAGACATCCGGGAAGTACATCCAGGGGTTCTGGTGATCCTAAAGCACAGGCTAACGCCTATTTTAGGTGCCAGTCTCCACGTGTAGGAACCATTGTATAGATCCTTAAAATACTGTACTCTTAAAATAAGTATATGTGGAGAAGCAAATAAAGGTTACTATTATTATTATTACTATCCTGAGTAGGTACTAGATTCATTACCTTAGCCTTACGTATAATTTGTATAATTACCCGACTGCTCAATGTATCGTATAATTTAGTCGATTTCGAGTTAAGAAATTTTATTAAATGAGGTACCTACCCTAATTATCGTATTTCGTTTTCATCTTGGAAGTGTCATGTTCTACATATTTATCCGATAGCGCAAGATCCGGAGTCATATTTTTAAAACCTTTTACGCGGAATAGTGTTTTTGGTGATTAAACCCGTGAAGCAACAATTTGCAGACACAATAGAGTTATCTATTTTCCTCGCCCGCCATGGCTCACTGCTGTTTAACTGGCCATGTATTAGTATTGATGAAATAACTCAGTGGAATATTCAGTGACATAAGTTTGGAGACACAACAATGGAGGTATGTGACCGAGTGGAGCGTTATATTACAAATTCCCCGAACAAGCCGAGCAAAAGCCAGCTGTCGACAGATGCTGCCAGTCCATAAATTCCGGCGTCGAAAATCATTTTTCATGTAACGACAAATTCTCTGATGGTTCGATCGTCACCCTTCGCGAAGTCACTCGGAAGGGATTGTAACAGATTTTGTTCCAATGAAAAATCGTGTAAGAAAGTTAATATAAAGTTCCATTAGCCGGTCTTCCGTTGTCCGTAATACTGGCAAAATGTTTCAAAGTTATTGTGGGTATCAGATGTATTTTGTACCCGTGCCAACGGGATTTCCACTGTCTGTTAGGGATTGTTACACTTCTTTTATATTTTTAAAGGTTAGCATTTATTGATGTGAAAAATACTCCCAACCCCTTGTGTCAGAGCCATGCATGGACGTAGTATATCTACTCGTATGTATACTACGTCCATGCATGGGTATACCTACGAGTTTTTCTTTTATTTTATTTAAAGTGATGTGAGCACAAACCATAGATTTTTTAATCTATGGCACATACATACATATAAAAGCTCAGTTTAAAAGTATATTTAATTTTTTATTACCTTTATAATGGCTACGTTCATTAATTTTTTTAATATGACTTCGCTACAAGATATGTATGGATCGTAATCAAAAAGAAAAAAAAACCTGACGCCTTTTATCCATGAGGGGGTAAGCAGAGGTATCCTATTACTGGAAATACCTACCCATATATTATACCCATAGTATATTCCACCGCTCAGTCATAAAATTTGCATCATCACTGGGAAAGCCCCGTTCTCGTCGAATTTAGACGAGTAGGTACTTACCTTTTTGCCGACTTTCCCATTTTGCCGATTTTTTGTAAATTCATATCATATTATTATGCCGACGTTTCATGTTTCATTACATATTAAACCGCAATTTATTTCCTAAATAGTCGAGAAACGCCATCGACGCTGCGATGATGATAAGATTTGCCGCCAAATGTGGCAATAATAATATTTTCCCAGCCACTCAATAAGAATTCCGTCGCAAATTACTTTTTCTCGAAGAGAAGGAAAAAGCACGCAAAAAAGGGAGCTACGTGAACAAACATGTGTAAGTAACTTTTCTGAGATATTAATGCAATGTCTGTCTGTACATTTGTAAGGTTAAACATTTACGAAATCTGAGTAAGTACCTACTAAAAGTATTACAAAAAACGCGTTATCTTTATGTTATCGCGTCCCTTACAACACATGAGTAAAGAAACGGAACAGAGACAAAGCTTCATACAACCGCGCTGTCGTAGGTACACTACTACAAGCATGCAATGCTTGTGTGCGTTTCTACTAGCGCTGCGTCACATACGCGCCGCAACTGGATAAAACCGGCTCGGTCAGTAGAAATGCCGAGGGCCGCGCAATGGTTGCCGTATTTGTTTCGCGCTCCTGCTTAGTGAGAAATGGTTATTTTAAATTGTTTATGGTAGAATAAAGTATTAAACTAAAAAGTCAAGAAAGTGTAAATAATTAGATTCGGAGGTGTAAAATGGTTACCTACTGTACAGTTTGCATGAATGTCTTGAAAATCACATATGTGACGAAATAAAATTGTTTGTTAATAGACCTGAACAACCTATAAATATGGGCAAAGATTCTTTAATTACTCATTACAAAGAACTCGACGTAAACATTGTAAATATTGGTACCTAATGATATTCTGAATCGAGTGTAAGATTGTAAAAATATTATGCCATGTGGAAGCGTCCTTAATGATTATTTGAAAAAACTTTATATCCATTAGATTTAGAATTCATCATTAGATTAAAAGATTTAATAATTTATTAAAAATAAAAAGTTATAAAAAAATATTTAGAGTAGGTAATTTGTAAATAATCTAATGTACAAATAAAAGTCTAATAAACGTTTTGTTTATTTTATTCTCCTTTGCCAACCCTACTAAAATAGGTAAGAATTTTGCACGCTCCTTAGAAGCTTTGTCTCTGTTCCGTTTCTTTACTCATGTGCTTACAAACTAAGTTTTGTACAGATAAAAATAGCTAATTATGTTATTGTTCAAAAATTCAACAATATTTTTTTCTAAATTTTATCTAGTTAGATCGGTTCACCAGTTTAGCCTTGAATTCTCAATTTGTTTGCAAATAAATGAATTATTATTATTCTTTAGTAGGCAAGTAGGGACGGAAGTTTCCTTGCATAACCATTATTTTTCATTGTATTTGGCGGAGATACGGCCAAACTTTCGCTACACTTGTATCCTATAGCCTAGCAGTTAAATGGAAAAACAGTTCCTCGTAGTCAAAGTATAAAATAATTTATTTCTGTAGGTAAAAAAAAAACACAAAAATATTTCCGTACAAGTAGATATAGGTACTATATTTGATAGTCCAGTCTTATCAGTCGGACCAAATCTCCTTTAGTTATAAGTTACTAACATAGGTTAATGTAGATTTGTAATGTTTTGTGTAACTAACATAGTCTATAAGATACTTTGTTACTAACCTGTTAGACCTAAGAAGTCTGAGAAATAAATAAATTATTATTATTATAACCGCATGAACAATAAAGCAGCAAGTACTAAGCGGTGGTCCACTTCTGATGGATTCTCTCGAAGCATAGTAAGCGGTATAATGGACCATAACTTGGATATTTATTAGTCTTTGAAGCTAATCTCTGGCAAACAGGCGCGGCGCGACAGTCGTTTTACGACACATCAGAAATTTCGTCGTTTTATATCATGCGTGGGATGTTATAACATAGTGATTATCTAGATAGACTAGTACGTACGAACAAAAAGACTTAGGTAGGTACTTATATTTTTAAAAGAAAAGACGCTAAGTCATCGACATTCTTTGAAAGAAATCTCGTTTTGTTTTAATTGAATCAGTAACTTAATAAAGAAGAATTAGACATTATAAAAGGTAATAAGTAATAAAAATATCATAATGAACACATTTTTGATATTATAACATTTCATTTGTTTAATAACTTCAGTTTTCATCATGCCCCATGTTGGGCGCCAAACATTCTATAAGGAATTATTATTTTATACCTGAACCAAATAAATTTCAGTATGGGAGATATAAAAAAATGTAATATTCACATTTTTAGTTTTTTATTGATAAGTATAAGTAACTTAAAACCACTTTTGAAGATAAATTCTTGTATATAATATAAATCACAATTTCGTCACTTTTCGATCGAAATTCGCAAGGGGCATACTTCTTTACTTGTACCTATTGATTTGCCTTTTTATCACGAGTGGCTCACACAAGTTTTCCTGTTCTGCGATAGTGTTACGCCATTTATTATTTATATCTAAGATACTTTATTGATGCGTGCTTTGATTCTGGAATGTTCCCTAGAGTGTAAGGGCCTTGCTACAATCCTTTTGTTGCCTATCATAAGATGTAAGGCTCTCTCTATCATAAATATAACTAACGCGCATAACACTTCCAATCCCATTTGCCTACATAACATTTTAAGCATTAATACTTATTGCTACGTGAATATGTTTAGTGCCAAAATCAAAGAGATTTAAATATAATAGGGCATAGAGGGGGCATTGGGAATATTTTCATACAAAATTTCGAAGCCTATAAGCGTCATGTCCTTGTCATATCAGTTAGTATAAACGCGAGCTGTCATTCGGTCGAAATTGTACTAGACTTATTCCACTTGGAATAACTTTTGACTTCAAATTTTCCTGGCTTTGTCCCCTCTATGCCTTAATATATCTAGGGCCAAAATAAACGTGACATAATCAGTGAAACAAAGAACGTCGCCAAAAATCTAACGTTTTACTACCAGAATAAAAATATTATTTAGGCTTATTTTTAAGTATTTTGGTAGTCTAGACTATTTACAGTTCTATAAAAATTACTTATTTGTAAAGAAAATAATCAGCAAATACATAATAATATAATCAAAGACGTTTAAAGAAAAAAAAATCTCTTTGAATGATTTTCTTCCAACCTCTTTGGATATAATATATCTACCCACTTTCAAATATTATTATGTTCAACTACTATGTTAGTGTCTACAATGACTGAAAGAATTTCCACAGAACTCATTTATACTAAAAGCTTCGGTTGATATTAGAGACCCTTTAATTAGCATTTCAATGAATATAACACGAAGCGAAGCGAAAAAGCAACACAATATGTCAATCTTAATGGACATTTTAATATACATACATACATGCATAAATAATCTCATACCGATTTCGCATTAGGGTAGGCAGATAATTTTTTTACTAACTTTAATAAATTTAGGATCGTAAAACGTCTCATTTATCGCTTCTTGTTTTTAGCAAATTTATTTTGAGACGCACTCATATCGCCGAGATTGGTTACTTCTAAAGGGTCCTTTCCTGTCACAGATTATTCCATGAAACAAAGGACAATAGTTTTTTTATGTTGTTGGTATTTATTTCAAGAAAAAACTTCAAGAGTTTGCATTTCGAAAACTTCGTCTTATAGGCCAATTCTTTTATCGCGACACCCAGTAGATTTTATAAATCCTTTTTTCTGTATGTTATCTCACCTAATTACTTAACCAAAATAAATCGTAAAGATATTGACTGTAGGTACTAAAACTATCTGAAGAATGTCAGTCGTAAGGGTGTAGGTACTTAAGTACTTAACTGTATAATGAATAGGTAGGTATCTTCGTAAACAATTGGTGTCCTTTCAAAGACATAGCAAAAATCATCCATTTCTCCAGATTTTCGTCCATCATTGAAAGTTAAGTTACCTATGTAAATACATTTATAGTAACGCCATCGCTTGAGAAAAACCGATAACCTAATAACTTATACAAAAAGCTCCATTGTCTTTCTATTTTATGAGACGATACCTTACTGTTAGAGTTATGTGGTGCTATTATGTTTGTACCTATAGGTAACCTATTCTATTGCTCTTGGGAGGCCTGTTACAAAATGACGCAGCAAATAAGTAAGTACCTCCGTAGGTAGGTACTTATAGCACAATATAGTTAAGTACTTGAGCGAGACGTAATTTCCTGCAATGCTATCTTTTAAATATGTTATGGACAATTTAAATTTAATCCAGTCAGCTTAGTTTTCTATAAGAAAGACTTATGTGCCAAGATTAGGGCAGTCCTATGACATAGGTAGGTACTAAGTATCAGAACATATTTGATATTTGGATCAACAAGCTACTGAAATAAGTATATTTTTTATTATTTTAGGAACATTAGATCAGAATAAACTTACTCGTAAGACTTAACTAAACAAACCCAAAGGTGATGTTACGAGTAAAACTTTAGGGTTAAAATTATGCCTACGAGTAACAAACACAGGTAGCTTTATTTGTTTCCAAACTTTCGGGTTTTGTTGTACCTACTCATCGTTTTTCAGATTGTACTAAACTGGTAACAACTTTTGCAGACCTACAACCGAAGCCTAACGTAAATTTGTTTAAAATCTGAACTCTAATTGTAATACAACTGCGTAGGTGTAATAAAAAGGCAGTTACTTGATCAATCCAAATTAATCTAAAAATATAAGCAAAATATTTACACATGAAATGTCAATGCGCGATAATACCTTTAAAAGCATGATTTACAAATTGCTGCCAAATAAAAAAAAAACACTCATAACCACAGGAATTGTAAAGCAAAATAAACTTTTTAAATAAAATAAAATTAAATTAATACGTTCATTCAACGTATACTTACCGCTTGAAGACTTCCGCGATTTAAGTTGTAGGTATTTGAAGCGTCTGCCCGCCAAAACAGCGTGCCGCGTTCTGCCGCTATTTTATTTGCGTTGGGATATGGCGTCGCATCCCACAGCGCATGTGCCATCCTATGACGTCAATGGGTTCGTTCACAAGCTTACAGGTGTTCGTACCATTATACATTGTGATATATCGTGGCACCGCATGCATTCAATGGAGTGAAACTTGAATAAAATGAATACCCACGCGAGGCTCTCAAGAACGGTAGGTATGATGTGCTTAGTCGTAGGTAGGTAATGTAAGTACTTAGTAAAGAATAAGCGACCCGATATTGTATGATATACAAGAACCTTCCTTGTTTATCGATCTTTCTATTAGTGAAAACCGCATCAAAATCAGTTTAAAGCGGCCTTGTGTAAGACAGACGCGGCTTAATGTCAATGAGTAAAAGCTAAAAGGGAAAATTGCACTTATTTAAATCCGCCACGTTTTTCTATTAATGTATGTAATAAGATCGGAAAAGTGCTGAAACGGGTAAAGAGGGTTCACCTAAGTGATGGCTTTGATTCTAAGTAGGTAGGTACCTAGGATGATAAACGTTCAGGGCCGGATTTAGAGGTCTGGAGGCTTCGGGGCAACAAAGGAGCGGAGGCCCCCTTGCCCCAAATTATTGTCTAAATAAAATAAAAAAAAATTTTCAGTCGAGTTTTTCAATAAATAATTTATTGTGGATCCAAGTAGATTCTCTTAATATTCATAAACATATTTGATATGCGTACAAACAAAGTACTGTAGGTAACAGTGAAACAGCCAAAAAAATATATAAAAAGATGAAAGATGTTTACTAGTGTTTATTAGTCGGAATTTGAAAGATTTTTATTCCGAAGTCTCTATTGTGGGGGCCCCCCGTTTGTGGAGGCCCGGGGCTTTCGCCCTGGTTGCCCTCCCCTAAATCCGGCCCTGTAAACGTTACTCATCATTAGGTAATATTTTTTATTTTGTGAAATTATGTAAGTACTTACCTAGTTACTCACTTTTTGACGTGACAACGTCTTATAAATTGGTTTGCCGGGTGACACTTCAAGAAACTGCGTTACGCTCCGCTCACGTTATGCGCTCACAATGAGAGCGAGTGAGAGGCACGCGTCCCTTCCACTCGGGCATGGTTAGCCCGCCTAAGAGCGAGAGAGACAGACATAAAATCGTTGTCACGTAAAACTTTCGCCCGTATACCGACTTTACAGGCAACCAATTTTTTTTATTTTATTCCACCTTTGAAATTTCACAATATCATATTTAATTAATAAGTAAGTAGGTACAAATATAGAAATGTAACTGTAACTATAGAATAACGTGAATAGATATACATTCAGGGGCAGGCAAAGACAGGACAAAAAAACTCACGCCTTTTATCCCCGAGGGGGTAGGAAGAGGTATCCCATTTCTGGAAATACGCACGTTTCATTAGAATACATACCTCTACCTATCATATTCGACCCCTAAACGTGATAGGTGGCGAGTCCATCGCCGGACCGGCTCTATTACACATGACAAGACAGGATAAGCAGGATAAGCCGTTTATACTAATTGTTATATGTTTGCTAGAACCCTAAATTAGGTTGTAGGTACTAGTTCTCATTAATTTTGCTTTGACGCTATATTTTTTCAAGTACCTAAGTAAAACTTTCACCCTGTTAATAGGGTCAGTGCGTATTTTGTACATTGCAACCCTAAACTATAACTTGAAGTGAAGTATTGAAGACACTTTTATATATATTTTTGTTCATTAACTTTGTAGCAGCTAATAGAACCTACGTGTTGTTTCCAACCGCAGGACTCCATGGTCATGACTTTAAGTTTACAAAAAAAATTATAGCTGTCAGTGTCAAATGTAGCTCGTTCGAAAACCTGCATGGCTTTTTGGCGGGAATCCGAAGAGGGACGTCATGTTTTTTGTATAATTTTCATTTTGCTGTGTATTTCGGGTTTTGACTCATAATAGTGGTAGTTTATTATGTGGCAAGTGTCCGTGAAAGTGTGCAGTGAATGGGAAATTCGATAAAATGCGAGATATGGACATTTTTGGATTGCCTCAAAAAGTCACAATAAAGTCGTCAGTAAAAGTGCTATCATTTTACTGATAACCAAGTTAGGGCACGTTAGGGTTGTAGAAAGTGTTAAAGACACTGTATTTTTGTGCATGGACTCTGAAGCAGAGCCATTTACATAAGGATATCATTAACTAATGACGAGGCTGCATGGCGTAATGCCTTGGCCTACCCTGTAAGGGGTGAAACAACAAAAAAAAAAACCTGTTCACATTATTATTATGTTCAGGCCTGTGACACTCTTGACACTTGTTAGTACCGATTGGTTCACCAAGCGCTGCAATCGCATTTAATTTTTATTTCTAGTATGGTAGTAAGTATCCACCATCTTGCAAAACGTCACACTTTTATTTTACTTGTCATATTGGTCACACTGTCTGTCATTGTGCCGGCCGGCTGTTTTTCTGTCGTTTCTTGGATTTTAATTTGTTTTACTTAATTTTCGTTATAGTTTGATTACTTTGTGTATTCCTCGCTTTCAAGCTTGAGTTACAAAGTAATCAGTAAACATGCAAAGTGGACAAACAAACTATAAAGTGTTGTGTTGTGACTGTCGTCATCGCTTGTATAATATTCCGAGAAACGATGATTTACGTTACGGGAACTATGGTTATCTTTGCTAATTCCTCACAAATACTCACAATGAAGAGTTAAGTGGGTTGTCGAAAGACCAATTAGAAAAAACCTGTGTGTCAACCACACTGCTAAATACTAATTTGACGGAAAGGGTGATCGCATTCAGGCTGTTTTGTATCTCCTCAGACCAAATAAAATCCCTCACTGAAGCGGAAATAATGCATGGCATCCCACTGAGTACTTCTGGTAAGCTTTTGAATATTAAGATTTTCTGACCAATCTGATCAAATTGTATTAGTGTTTAATTTTTATTTAAATATGTATATTTTCCATTTCCAGATGGATTTTTTTCAAGTGAACACACCTATTTAAAATCTGAAACGGAGGTCAATGAATTCACTGTAAAAATAGTAAAAGATGGCAAGTATGTATCATTGTTTATATTCTGCTTCTAAAATCATTTTTTTTATATCAAATATAATTTATTTTCTAAACATACAAAAAGTACACTAAGAAAGGTCAATAGTCTAATAACAAGGCACTCTCAGCTCGTCCATAAAGATTAGCTAAATGTAAACAACAGCCCATGTCCACCGACGGATTGCTGGTTCCAAATGCAGTACCCCGAGAAGAACCAGCAAGAATCTCAAACTCTTTTTAATCTCATGTCTTAGTAGTAAATATGGTTTACAATAATAATTATGATTAATAGCCTTACCGTCGAGTTGGTTAATCCCATGCATGCTGGTCTACTAAGTAGTCTGGATCTTTTATTTTCTATAATAAAGTTGTATGCTTACAGAAAAACTTTCGAAGGAGAGCCCGTCAACGAAACCATGGAAACAACAGGGGAAGCAGTAGAATTTATAGATAAACTGTGTCAATGGCTAAAAAACAACAACAAAACAAGGAAAGCTTCACGGCTCTATTCAACCCGAATCTGAGCATTTCAGTTTTTGGCATGAAGCAAAGGACATTATGAAAAATGTTTCATTTGTAGACTCAACCAGTAAACTATAAAAAATAATAAAACACATTATGGGCGTGTTCCTTCGTTAGAAGGATCGATCACGACAATAGAAAGCTTTGAAACGATAGGAAAGTTGCTGTTCAAGGAGCATAATATTGTGTACATTTTTCAAAGAAATCCAAATGAAGACCCATTAGTAAATTTCTATGTCCCCAAAATTTAAGTGCAATAATTGCAAAAGAACATACAAATATTACAAATGAAATAGAAAACTTTGAGATTAAAGAACAGCAACTTAGCTTATCTTTACCAAAAACTTTTTAATGATGTACAGAGAAGTAACTTTTTTGGTCCATACTTTAAATAATATTATCAAATTAATATAATATATAATAATAATATAATCTCACGCCTTTTTATCCCCGAGGGGGTAGGCAGAGGTATTCCATTACTGGATATACCCACATTTCACGAGATATATTGGACCCCTAAACGTGATAGGTGGTGAGCCTATCGCCGGACCGGGTCTGTTTACACATGTCTCAGAATTAATTCTGAGACCTGCGGGTTTCCTCACGATGTTTTCCTTCACCGTCGAGCTAGTGATAAATATGTACGTAAGTTTTTGAAAAACTCATTGGTACATGCCAGGATTTGAACCCGAGCCTCACTGATTTTCGGCCGGCTCTTTAACTGTCCGGGCTATCACTGCTCAAATATCAAATTAATAAACTAATTTACTGGTTGGGCTGCACCATTCATAAAAAAGAAATTAATAAGTTTTGTATGAAATTGATTTTAAGAATGCACAATCATAATTGGTATAACATTATAAACAATTTCATCATCATCATCAGCCTACATTTGTCCACTGCTGGAAATAGGCCTCCCATAATTATTACATACATAAATAAAGAAATAAAAAGAAATAACTTCGAATTGTTTTTTATTGCTTTTTGAAAAATAAGACTTAACAGTGGCTCTATATCGATCTTTTTTAAAAGCACATCACTAGCCATGTCGATATCGATTACAATTGAAAGGGGTACTTTCACAACACTATGCGACACTAGCGCTCGGTGAACTTTTAGGAACTATTGCTTAAACGGAAGAGTGTCCTATCTGTCTCCGACTAGTTAAAGATATCTGTGATTATGTTGACTGACACTTGAATTATTTTAAAATTTATAGTAAAACTAATTTTAGATTGTAATTTGCGCATTTTATATTGAAATTTTGCTAATACCTACTTTTTAAATTTTACATGTTTAATTTTTAAATAATTTCAAAAGTTAAAGTTTTCAAAGAATCATTAACCTGAAGTCTGAACATAGTTTAGAACGTTTCTCGATATTTGTCAAACTTTGTTTTGCCTGATTGACAATAAACTTAACTAGTTACTTGGTCTGTGAAACTTATAATGAACGCTGGCATATTCAGAACATTTATCATCCTTAGAAAAACAGATCACAGTATAACGATGGCGGTCAGACAGTCCAGCGATATGGCAAAGTTCCGTGGTACCTTGAAGTCGGCGAAAGAAGTAGTTTTCTTATCCGGTGCCGGCATGAGCGCCGAATCCGGAATACCTACGTTTAGGGGGTCTGGTGGCTACTGGAGGAAGTACCAGTCAGCTTCATTGGCTTCGCCTGGCGCGTTTAAAGCCAATCCCAGCTTAGTTTGGGAGTTTTACCATTACAGGAGGGAAATAGCAGCGAAGGCACAGCCTAATACAGTAACTATATTAAATTATAAAACATTTTTAATTTCTTCTTTTTAACTTCACCGCTGGCATGTCTAATAATTGAGAAGAAATGGGGCACAAAACTCCTCAACACACTATTCTTTTAACAAACAATACAATATTACGCTCACATCTTAATTCCAAGGGGTCTGGGAGGAGTACTCCATTCTTAGAATTATATGTATGCTTTTGAACAGTGCAATTTTAGACCGGTAAATGTGATAAATGGTTAGTTAATTGGCAGAGGTGTATGCATTTCTGAAAACCAATCTGGACCCTGGAAATTTCTCCTTTACTTAGTGTTTGTAGCATAAAATCTGAGATGGTCCTTTGTTTTATGATTCTCCAAGTATTGTCATTCCAGGGTCACTATGCTATAGCAGAATATGAGAAGAAACATGGATCACAGAAGAAAATAACTGTAATAACTCAAAACGTAGATGGTCTCCATGGTCGAGCCGGATCAGTAAATCTTATAGAACTTCATGGCAATCTGTACAAGACACGATGTACTAAATGTAAAGAAGTTTTAGTTAACACCGATAGCCCAATATGTGAGGTAACTTAAAGGTATTTAAAAACCTGGTGAATATTCCAAATATTTGAACATCCATTAGACATGAAAGTAAGACTTAAAAGTAAAGTCAGATATTTTGGTCATACTAAAATTTGAGAGATGTTCAAGTATGTAGTAATAGATTGAATTTCCAAATGACCCACATATTATACACTTCCTTGCAATCCTGAGTCCTGCATGTAAAGTTACTTTAATGATATTTAGAAAAAGACTAATTTATCGAAGTTGGCTACCATACCACTACTATAATTTCTTAAATTTATATTTTTAAGAGCCGTATCACAAAACTACGCTCCTCAAGATTAGGCATTTGAACGCGACAGCCCGCTTGCTCGGGGTCACGAGTTCACGGCACTACTCTGCCGTAGCGGCAGCAAGCGATTTAACGTCCTTGATACTTTTCTATTTTTTTTATTGTAGTGTGTTCAACTTTTTTAGCGGGCGTATGTTAAGAAAGTTTAAAACAATACAATTTACACCCTTTTAGAGATTATAGTTTATATAATATGTTTTTAGATATAGGTACGTAGATTTTTGCTTAAACTGAGAGGGACCAACCTTGAAATAAAAAGTCTGTTCTCTCTCACACATAAAATGAAGGTTACCAGGGGTCTTTCATCTATACATATAACAAAACTCTAACGGGACCGTGTCTGTGCATAAAATATTTTTAGAAAAATAAATAAATCGTTGTCATGCAATAATATTCCACGCACAAAGTTAGTCACCATATTCTCTAAGTAGGTGTTTTCTTGGTTAATATTTACGATGTATTCCCGTTGTCCTCATTGGCCGTATTCCCATTATAGGGATACGGCAGCGGGGACAACGGGAATACATAAATTTCACGTGTCAATATCAAATCTTTTTAAAATCCCTAAAATCTAAATACCTAATGGTTTTTTGACTTAAAGTGAAAATACCAAAAACTTAAAATGTCAAATGGATATATTACTGAAGTTCAAAAGGATAAAACTTGAAATACCTATGTACAAAGTCCCTGAAATAGATTTACCTCACAGTTCATTGACCAAAATGACAAATACCGATATTAAAGTATGTACATAATCTACTTTAGGGTAAAAGTACCGGTTATCGGCCACTTAAGCGACTTGTTGATTTCAAGAGTTGATTTCTATCATAACTGTGTAAGTCAAGACTTTTAAAAAATTATCATTTGATCCTACAATAGTCTATTTTCAGAAAACCTAACGTTTATATATGTTGGAGTGAGACATAATTTAAAAAAAAAAATATTTGTAAAAATAGCAAATATACCGGTTATCGGCCTTCTTAACTAGTTGTCGTCCACCAGTGCACTAGTTATCGGCCGCCTAATTCACGGTACAAAAACGATTCCTATTCAATAGCTCATAGGGTTTATAATAGTATGAAAGCAAAAGAGTACTAAATTAAAAAAGCTGTATATTTTTACTCTCTTCTGAGACTTGAAAATACAATTGATTAACAGTTTAAAATCTCGATTCAAACAAATAGCTACTTTTGGCTTTGGTATTTATAAAGATCTCCTAACACAATCAT
Organism: Ethmia dodecea; assembly: GCA_963855545.1. Taxonomy (NCBI): domain Eukaryota; kingdom Metazoa; phylum Arthropoda; class Insecta; order Lepidoptera; family Depressariidae; genus Ethmia; species Ethmia dodecea. The sequence continues at coordinate 3,428,271 of OY979444.1, forward strand.
ATAAAAATTAAATTTTAAAAGTACATGAAATTCTATGCCCAGTAAAACCTAAACTTTAATGCGAACTAAAATAGGTACCAATAAATCGGGAAATGCCAGTAAAATAAACGACACAAAAAACATATTAATACTTAGTATTTCCAGAGACCAGTACTGGTCTCTGGTATTTCATAGCATCAGCTCTGGAAACACCATCAACTCTTATAGATGAGGATCAATTTAAAAAACACCTGAAATTTCTTGATATCGTTACTAACCAACGACAACTTTTCTCCTTTGATCAGCAATACGACCGGAAAGCCTGGCATGTGTGTTGGCTCAGGACCAATCTGAGCACAGCCCAGAAAGACCTCGAGAATCTACAAAGATTTGCTTGCGTACCAATTACCGGCAGCATGAAAACATCACCTACTGCTGCCCTTAAGGCGATGCTGGGTTTACCACCCCTACACCTTGTCGTAAGGAAAGATGCAACTCTATTTACGATCAGGCTGGAGCTATCCGGCACCTTAAGCAGAGATTCCAGAATCAAACAAAACAAGTTTCGAGGAGTTTCTTGCCCCGCTTCTTCTCCCCAACTATACATACCGAAGCGGTGGAGTCGCAATGACTTTCGATAAGAGGACTTATAAGTCCCTACATTGAATAAAAACTTTTGACTTTGAAACACATACGCATAAAAGAGGATGCAATGTCTCTACACACGATGATGGCATCACCGAGCGATAGGTAGGACCCAGAAAACATACTGCTTCGTGAAACACTACAACGTACAGCAGAGTTGTATGATCACTCAGGTCCAAAAGAGCTAATGATCTACACTGATGGAACAAAAACCAACATTGAAACTGGAGTCGGAGTCTACTCAGATGATCTAAACATTAGAATCTCCAGACCACTAGGAATGCTCAACACTGTCTATCAAGCAGAATGTGTAGGCATTATCCAGGCAGCACATGCCATAGAGGCCAGAGAATTTACGGATACCCATATCCGTATATTCTCCGACAGTGCCTCAGTCCTTCAATCCTTAAAAAAAACTAGATCACTTTGAGGCTGATATTGGAGTGCCATAAGTACTAGAACGCGTTACGGTACTAAACCACAACACAGTGACACTTCAATGGATTAAAGGGCACAGTGACTCGCGTGGACACGAAGGCCATCAGACCCGAACCCATTGTACCCATTCCGTTTATCCAGCTTAGGAACTGGTTACGGGAATACACACAAACGCAAGCGGAGAAATGGTGGACCTCGGCGCCAGGATCTAGGCAATTTAAGGAGGCTATGACATCCCTGGACACGAAGCTGACCAAGCGCCTTCTGCGCCTGAACAGAGACAGCCTGCGAATGGTATCGGGGACCATCACCGGACACTGCTTATTGAATAACCACTTACAACCTTAGGTCTTACTGACAGCAGCGATATCCCTCTATGCAGAGCGTGCATTGAGGCAGAGGAGACGGTAGTGCATGTGCTCCTCGAGTGCGTTCACGTTGCCCAGATCCGCAAGAAAATTCTTGGAACACCAAAATTCCTTGAGTAGACTCGGAAGTTTGATCCTCTTGAGGGAAGGTGGGTTGGTTGGAATAATCGGCCGCTCTGGCTCACGTACAATGTTCCAATTTAATTTCATTCAAACCCTTCTAGCCGTTGAAGCATTTATGCTTCAATCCTTTAGGATTAACAAACATAAAATCACAAACAAAATGTAACAGCCAGAAAGAAGTTACATTAATATTTTTAACATATAAGCCGCCTTTAATTTCCTAGGCCGAAAACAGATTTATTTCTTACTAATTATCGGCTGTTGTTTCTTTGAAAGGCCGGAATCAGGTGTAATTTTTACCAATTTTCGGCCGCTTAAATTTTAGACGGCCGAAAACAGGTTTGGTTTTTACTGGTTATCGGCCGCTAAACTTTCAGTATTTTTGAAAGGTCATATCTTTGAAACTATGAGGTATACTGGCGGCCGGAATCTAGTTGTCAATTCACAAAAATCTTGCTGTTCACTAATAGAATGGAATCTATGTTGGTGAGTTTAAGGTTTCCGCAATGTAGGCAAATAGAAATGACGTGAATAAACCGGTTTGCGACCACCCGGCCGGAAACTAGATTTTGAAATTAATCGATAACCTATTGTCCGACCACTGAATATATTACAAATTACGCAAAGTTTGATGAGTTTAGACACTTGAAAATTGAAATTAAACATGCTAATTACACACAAGCCAAATCTTTCACCAATAAAACAAAAGTAACACCTAAAATTTTTTCTTTGAAAATCAATCCACCCGCTATTTTTTTTGCTAAATTTACCTCGCGTCCACATACCGAATTTTGAAATGGCGATTGAAGGCTCAGTTTGCAAATTGCAAGGTCATGAAGTTGGATTATGAACCGTGAAGTTCGTCCGGGTTAAATGGCGCGAAATCAGAAAGGAGCTGTCTATAAACTATCTATTATTCAAAATAACGTGCGAAGTGGCCGATAACAGGTAGTGGCCGGCAAACCGGTACGGTTACCCTATAACACATTACATTGTATTTCATTACGCACTTGTGCGTTATTGTAATGTAAATCGCACGGTTTATCAAGATCCTCCGGCTAAAAACGAACGGTACTTTTTAAAATCTTAACAAATATTTTTTTTTTCGCTGTTTTGTTTTTATTCGTTTATGAAAGTTCGAGTTTTCTTTATTTCCTCGCAAATATACGGCTGGGGCTAGCAATATTGCCTCGGCTGTAATTTTCAACTTACCGCACTTATACTATAATGTACTATATCATATTGTAGCATACTTACTTAACAACGGTTATAATAAAAGATCTTTATTTGTTGCTCTTAAAAAAACCTAACATCAAAGATCTTCTGAACCTAACCAGTCCAAATAATTTTCGCTCTGGTATTTTGAGCTCGCTTCGCTCGCTCTCGCAAGTGGTGCATTATTTTAAGTATTTTGACCATTTGGTATTTAAAATGTTGGTATATCAAACTTTGTTGTTATAACTATAAAGATTTTGAATATTAGGTATTTAGTCCAATCTGTATTATAATCTTAGATATTTCGTAGGTAAGTATTCGCTGCCTAGGTATATTAAAACATTAGGTATTTAGATTTTAGGGATTTTATACGTAAGTTATTTTACGTTAGGTTTTTATGCTATTGCATAGCTTTTATCGCGGGCCTTGAGCGCGGGGACCGAATCCAGAAATTCCGTAACGAAAAAAACCTCACGCTCCCCACTCCGACGAGCACGGAGGCGTGGCTTGTTTATTGGGCATAATCCAAACCCATGTTATGATAGTAGATGGATGGACGGACGGACGGACGGACGGACCGACCGACCGACCGACGGACGGACGGACTGACGGACGGACCGACCGACCGACCGACCGACCGACCGATCGTCCGGTTGGTCCGTCGGTCGGTCGGTCGGTCGGTCCGTCCGTCCGTCCGTCCGTCGGTCCGTCGGTCGGTCGGTCGGTCCGTCCGTCCGTCCGTCTGTCGGTCGGTCGGTCGGTCGGTCGGTCGGTCGGTCCGTCCGTCCGTCGGTCGGTCGGTCGGTCGGTCGGTCGGTTGGTCGGTCCGTCCGTCCGTCCGTCCGTCGGTCGTTCGGTCGGACGGACGGACCGACCGACCGGCCGACCGACCGACCGACGGACGGACGGACGGACGGTCGGACGGATGGATGGATGGATATTGCATAGCTTCTATTGAGGGCATGCATTGTCTAACGTCGTTTGTTTTCGGCAGTCTTGTTGATAAAAAATGCTATGCAATAGCTTTACCGCGGCAGTCCCCGAGTGCCACACGTCTTTTTAATTTTAGACATTCAAATACGTACCCGACCACATACAGAAATAGACTCAAACAACATTTTTATCCAATGACAAAGAAACTAATGAGCAACCCTCAAACATTCAAAAGATTAAAAAGAAAAACGCCTCAAGATCTAATCTGAGAATAGAAAAAAAATTATAAGGGTGGAACACTGGTCCCATTTCTTGCAATACTATATATTCTCATCAAAATATTGCTGAATGTTCAAGGACAGATTGCATTAAATTAAAGGAGAGAGAAAAAAATCTATGGGGACAACGGGAAGTATTTTTAATCATTTTATTTCGTTATTTCAATGGGTACAGATAGTGGGGACAACAGGAAGTATTTTTAATTATTTTATTAAATTCCCGTTGTCCCCACTCAATGGGGATATCGTCAATGGGAACAACGGGAATACACCATATTTACTTGAGCCGAAACTTTATTTACGGCGCTTTTTTTGTTTACGGAAATTTATTTATTGTATGTCGCGAGATTTAAGTACTCGTGTTTAAGTAAATATATGTATAAGTAACTGATTGAATTAAATTTTTAGAATTTTTAGTGTAAATATGAGTACCTACTTAAATCTCGCGAAAAGCTTTTATTACGTAATAAATTTTGTAATGACGTTTTAAGATAGTAGAAGTTTTAAAGGGAGAGTGTATTTTATTCTTTTTAGTGCATTAAAATAAAAGCTTGTTTAAAAATTATTTTTTTACTCTTAATTTATTTTTTACTTTTTAGTTGGATTTAAAATGACTTCACATAGCTAAGCATGCATTGTCATCCAAACTAAACGTGTATACAAAATTTTAGCTCAATTGGTTATATTCCAGCTCCATCATCAGACACTGACATGTCTGACATCAGACACACCAAAGTACTCGTCAACGCGAATCATACGAGCCCAAACTCGATAGGGATATCATATGTCGTTTAATTACGGAGTTCCCATGGCCATTTTCCAGCTCCATCATCAGACCCTGGTTACCATCTAGCACCAAAGTTCTCGTCAGGACGAATCAAACGAGTCCAAACTCGATAGGGTTTTGTCGTTAAATTACTGAGTTCCTTTGGCCGTCTTCCAGCTCCATCATCAGACTCTGGTTACCATCTAGCACCAAACAACTCGTGAAGATGTGTCATACGAGCCCAAACTCGATGGGGTTGTGTCATTTAATTACCGAGTTCCCATGGCCATCTTCCAGCTCCATCATCAGACCCTGGTTACCATCTAACACCAAAGTATTTGTCAAGACAAATCATACAAGCCCAAACTCGAGGGGTTTACGAGTAGTCATTGAGGAGTTGTGATATCCACCTCCTGGCTCCATCATCAGATCAGCTCAGTGATACCATAATATTGCATTGTCACCGAACTTACATAAGTACACCAAATTTCAGCTCAATCGGTATACAAACAACCATCACCACATGAGCAACTATTACAAGTTACAATAAAATACTTCGATGATTAAAACTTGTTATAGGTAGTCGCACTACAATTACGACGAAATTCGCGATCTTTCGGCGTGACAAATTTTGACACAGGTCCATCGTCGACGAGCGCTCGCGCAGTACTGAGCTCGGCCGGCCAAAACTTTGCTTTATGTAGCAATTTTGCAGTTTGAATTATTTTTCTTTTCAGGTTTATAATGAATTGTTTTTTAAAACATGTATGATGTTTGTATTCCTTATGAACTAAAGTATCTTTTGATATAAAAATCATGTGATATTGTTAATATAGTAAGGAGAAATTTACGGTTATTTCCAAGCGTTTTTGGCAATTTCACGGTCTCGAATATGATTTAATTTCTAGATATTCAATACGTATTAAAAAAAAATTGAAGTAGCTATCCACTTAATCACTATATAAGCAATATTATTATATATTTTTTTTATCTCATTTGTTTACTCGTTTAGTTCAAACCACGAACACAAAAAAGTGCCGTCGCGCGTTTTTCGAAAAACTTGCTTCGGATTTTTTACTTTTATATAGTTAACTAAGATAAAATCGAATAAAGTAGGGTAGCCATTCCCTATAATAATATATTTCTCTACCATCCCGAAAGTATAAGTTGTTCAAGTTTCCTAGTTTCTCAGATCCAGGAAGCCAAAGTTGGCCTTTAAACGCAAAAATCACGCTCGAAATGTAATAGGGCTCTTAAGTACATACCTCAGACCAGAAGATTTCTTGGCAATTTTTGTTTTTATTTGAGAACTTAGTACAAATCTATTCACTTTTATACTTTGATGGCAGTTTATTATTTATGTAACAATTTATTTCTCAGGCTCTACGTAACAAAGGGGCTCCTAATGAAGATGTAGTAGGCTCCAATATCCCGATACAAGAACTGCCGCATTGCAAGAAAAACAATTGTAACGGACTATTGAGGCCACATATAGTGTGGTTTGGTGAGAATTTACAGACTGAAGTGCTTCAAAAAGCTCGTGCGTATTTATTATTACTTTAGTCTTTACTGTTATATGAGTTGAGTTCCTTGTTCATTGCATTTAATTTAGCTTTGACTATAATATTTAATACAGGAATAAGACACGATGTTGATACTACAGGTGTATATTATTATTATATTATTATCAATGTTGATAAAAATAGGAACCCAACACCAACTTATTTTTGGTCCTGAACCCTGGGCCATTAAAAATGTTGCTTAAAAAACTAATTTTATTTTTTGCTACAGATGCAGCAATGGCGACATGTGATGTATGCCTAGTAGTGGGTACATCATCTGTGGTTTATCCTGCGGCCATGTTCGCGCCAGAAGCCGCGAGCCGAGGCGCCATTGTAGCTGAATTCAATATCGAACCCACTTCCGCCACCACTGACTTTCATTACTACTTCGAGGGTCCTTGTGGGACCACTTTGCCCCAGGTTTTGGCTGACTAAACTTTGTGATAAGTAAATACATGCTTTACCCTGTTTTACCTAATTTATCAAAATATACGGAAATAGAATAAATAACACTAAATATGTAGGTATGTAAGAATATATAATGTATATCTCCCTATAAATGGTAATTTCAACAAAATAATAATAAATAATAGTAAAATAATAATAAAATACTATTTAAAATAGAAAGCAGGGAAATATATGTAATGAGTTGATGATAGTAATTATTATGTATTTTGTGCTTATCACAGATTTAATTTTTAATTCTATGCTAATCTGTTTTGTATTTATTTAGTTTTTTTCAGACTATTTATTTTTATTATTATATGGCACAGTTGTTAACTGAGAAGACTATGAAGTTCTACAAAATGTAAGACTATAATGTGGTTTCTATTTTGCATTGATGAGGGTTTTAAGTTCTATCAAAAAACGAATACACTGTAAGTAAATATTATTGAAAAATTTATTAACATTATTATTATCACATTTCATAGAGAGAAAACTGTTGTAAATATTGTTTATTAGTTTTTGTAAACGTTCAATAAATTATTACTTGTTTACTTTTTGCTTTTTGTGACTGGAAAAGAACTTCGCTATGCTACCAACTGTCGGTCCAAAAGTACTATTCAATATCAGTGATTTCTGAAAAATAACAAAAATATATTAAACTTCTGCCTTTTCCGGAATTGTGTTACAATCGAAGATAGACAAGACAGGTTATTATAATGGATCTTTGCAATGTACACGAAAATGCAGCTTAAAATCCTACTATGTACTATTTTGAGTGTGAAAGTTTGGATGTTTGTTATTTATTCACGCAAAACGGTTGAACGGATTTGGATGAAATTTGACATACTTACATAGTTTATAACCGTAGGATTTTTTATCCCGGAACTTAGCATACATTTTAGCCCGAAATCGTCTTGAAAGCGAAATTGCAAAAAGGTTTCATTTGCCTTGTTTCAACTTTAATAAAGACTTGTCAAAAATGATCATAAAACTCACTTGCACAAAGGAGGGTAACGCAGAAATAGTCTGCGATCGCGAATATCTTTCATCTACCAACAACACGGAAGCATAGTCATTGGCATGTCTCACTGCTCTGCCTAAAATATAAAAATTATATTTTAAATTGTTTGTTCAACATTAAAATAAATGTGGAATATGGTCTCTATTATACTGTCATCTACAACGTATCTTCAAAATATAAAGACATCTATCTCTCTTTTGGGCACTTTTTTATTCAACAATTTATTAATCACTCATGTATGGTAGTCATTGTGTCAGATTTCCTCAATTAACTTTAAGCCTTATGTAAAACGGATTAGGTCCTTTTCACATTCATTTATACAAATTGTATAAATAACCATGAAATTGACTGTAGGTATTTTGTTACTGTAGAACAAGGTGAATATAAATCACAACGGGATAGATTTTACTTCGTACAAATATGAAAATAACCCTGATTTTTATTAACCCGATTACCTAGTCTACATCATAAAAAAACAATTACCAATGCACTGGTTGACTGCCTTCATACACAGATTCTCGTAGTATATGTTTCCCGCACTGCCGCCTGCATTTTTGTTTAGGTAGTTCATTTTCTCTTGCAATTCTGGCGACTTGATATTCGGGTATGGCATGCCAACTACCATCACGCAACGGCCTAGGTCGTCACTAAAAACGTAAAAAATGAATTAATAATCTCACGCCTTTTATCCCCAAACAAAGGGGTAGGCAGATGTATTTTCTGGAAATACCCACTTTTTTCCGAGAATATTCGACCCCTAAATGTGATAGGTGTTCAACGGGTCTGTTACACATGCCTCAGCATTAACGATGTTTCCCTTCACCTACTACGTACTCGTAAGTTTTAAAAAACTTATTGGTACATGCCAGGCTTTGTACCCGAGCCTCAATGATTATCATCATGACAAGCGGGCTCTTTAACCGTAAGGCTATCGCTGCTTAAAAAGTTACTAGCAACAGCCAACTACCGATTCTTGCGTAATAAATATGAGGACATATGGACTATTGTTACTCGTTAGTCATCCAAAAATATATTGCTTTTTCGCTAATCTTAGAATGTTGTGTTGAGGGCATAGCAAAAACATTTTTGTCCCATCATTTCCAATGACATACACTTTTTGCTTCATAAATATATGAAATACGAATTATCTCCTTGAAGCAATGTCTTAAACTAATAAACAGTGACTTTGCTTGTTGTATTGCGACAATCTTAGCTGCACTTGAGTTCAAAAATTAACGTTAAATATACTTATAGTATCAAATGAAAAGAAATTTATTGCCAGGATACCATAAAATACAAAAATAATAAACCAGCTAGAAAATTATAGAAATAAATGATCGAATACATAGGTACCTGAAGTTCAGACCCTCACTCAATTTTCCACCAACTACACTCAGTAATAAGGCTCCATTTCTATCCGCATCTGTACTTCTTACGGCAAGTGCAAATTTTTGTAATACCTAAAAATAACAGATAAATTAAGTAGGATTTGAGACTATCAAAACATAAAACGTCTAACACAGTTTGTACAATTAAAATTAAAGATGCAAGTAATTCGATTTTAACTGACGGTTTAAATATAGTCCCCGAGGAGATAGGCAGGCAGGTAGACCTCTGCACAGTACACTGGTGAAATGGAATCCCATTGCACTTTTCACCAGTGTACTTTTGGGAACCCTGAACGCGACAGGCAGTGAGCTAATCTGCAGACCAGGATGCTGTTACATGCCTCAAAACTACAGACATTTCACGATGTTTTTCGGCATCGTCGAACTAATGATTTTTTTTTAACTTTTTTTAAATTTAAATGTACATTGTACATGGGCGACCGGAATTTATTTTTCGTGTAATATTGCGTTTTTTCGGAAATACATCAATATAAATAAACTACAACAGAAAAAGTTATCTAAGTACAAAAAAAATATCTGGTTAAAGCCTTTTCCGAGATATACGAAAACCTATTTATTTTTAATAATATTAGATTATTATCTTACCTGTTCAACATCTGAGGCAGATTTTGGTTCACGAAAAACGACTTTCTTCTTACCGATTACCTCTATCACGTTACTATTCTTCAAGTGCTCAAACACAGTCTGTTCGTAAGAATACGAAGGTAGAAAACAGACCACCCCGCCAGGAACAATGCTGCAAATATTCCTGAGAATACGACCCACTTCACTTAACTGGAAAATAGAAAAAATATTATGATTGAAGGTGAGAAAGTAGAACAAGTGTCAGAATTTGTGTATTTAGGAAGTAAGTTTAGTAGAGACGGTAAGTGTGATAGTGATATTGAAAGGAGGGTGAATGCAGGTAATATGGTAAACGGTGCATTGCACGCCTTCATGAGGAGCCAGAAAGTGACTAAAAAAGCACGCCTGGCTGTTCATGATGGGGTGTTGGTTCCTACCTTAATGTATGGTAGCGAGAGTTGGGTATGGCAGAAGAAGCACGAGAGTCGAATAAATGCAGTAGAAATGCGATCGCTAAGAAGCATGAGTGGAGTACGATTGATTGATAGAATGAGGAATAGTGTAATCCGAGAGCGTTGTGGCTTGAAAGAGGATGTAGTGACTAAAATTGAGAAAGGAATGCTTAGGTGGTTTGGACATGTCGAGCGGATGGATGAAAGGCGTTTAACGAGACAAATATATAAGGGGATTGTGAGTGGCCGAGTCGGCAGAGGGCGACCTAGGCGTACTTACATCGATCAGATCGGCGATGTATTGAAAAAAAGCCAGATAAAGAGTACCCGAAACCGACGAGCTTGTATGAACCGATTGATGGATGTGGATGAGGCACGTGAGGTATGCCAGGATCGTAGCAGGTGGCGGGCTGTTGTCTCTGCCTACCCCTTCGGGAAAAAGGCGTGAGCATATGTATGTATGTGTAGAAAAAATATTGAATACATACTACATCGTCTACATATAAGACCCGCAGGTCCCAGCCGGTCCGGCGATGGTATCACCACGTTTAGGGGTCTAATATACTCGTGAAAAGTGGGTATTTTCAGAAATGGCCTCTGTCTACCGCCTCGGGGATAAAAGGCGAGAGATATAAGACAACACAGCATAATCTTCACACGGAATTTTAAAAATGGCGATGTACGTGCCGGAGTTTAAAACTAAAGTTTATTATGAACAAAATGCGACAACTTAATCTACATATCGATTTTCGGTAGTAAAAATTATTTTGCAGAAATTAAATATGTTTTAGTGTCATATAAAAAAAGTGCCGAGTTGAAACTTACCAATTGATTAGACATCCGATTCTCAAAGGAGAAGTTTAGATTAACGTTAGTCGGTCCTTTCGCCAGACAGACAGCTAGCACATTTTGCGGTGGCACTACATGCTCGCATCTCACTATATTTACTCGGTCTTTGGAGTCGGCGAGTAACTCCTGAAACTCGCCAATGGGCTCCATAGTACCACCGGCTAGTATAACCTGTAAATTAGGTTGTTTCAATCAGTTACAATAATTTCAATAATATGGCAGAGTTGTTATGGAGTACCCTGCGCTATTTCTTCTCAGCTTTCATTCAATGTCCGAAGTGGTAGGCAAGGGAAATATCCGGTTCCAAAACTATTTCGAAAGACATTAGATTTCAGCTTATTTAAATTATACGACGGTGGTTAATTTTACGAAAATCTTGATTGCCGTAGAGCCTCTGAATGACGGACGTCACCATGCCGGCGAAACTGGGTACCTAGGAGACCGAGCTTCCTCGTTCTAATACCACGCCATCTACCGGTCAATGGCCGTATTATGCTGCTTACGCTATCTACCGGCGAGTGGAGGCACTATGTCGTAACGCCATATGCCGGGGAGTGGCCGTATCATGCCGCTAACGCCATCTATCGGTGAGTGGTTGTACTATGTCACTGACGCCATCTGCCGGCGAGTGGCCGTACTATGTCGTAACGCTATTTGACGGTGAGTCGCACTAGTCGTAACGCCATCTATCAGTGAGTGGCAGTACTATGTCGCTAACGCCATCTACCGGTGAGTAGGAGTACTATGTTGCTAACGCCATCTATCGGTGAGTAGCAGTACTATGTCGCCAACGCCATCTATCGGTGAGTAGCAGTACTATGTCGCTCACGCCCCGGTGAGGAGCACTATGTTGCTAACGCCATCTATTGGTGAATAGCAGTACTATGTCGCTAACGCCATCTATCGGTAAGTAGCAGTACTATGGTGCTAGCGCCATCTATCGGTGAATAGCAGTACTATGTCGCTAACGCCATCTATCGGTGAGTAGCAGTACTATGTTGCTAACGGCATCTATCGGTGAGTAGCAGTACTATGTCGCTAACGCCATCTATCGGTGAGTGGCCATAATAATACTTAACGTAATATCACAGGTAACATGTAGAAAATATTTTTTCTTGTGTAAAATTGCGATTCATTGCATTCAACTGCATAGTTGTATTTCCACAACTATGCAGTTGTATTTCCACAACAATGCAGTTGAATGCAAAACTGTATTTGATTTGATATACAAAATTTCATCAAAATAGATGGAGCCGTTTCCGACACAGACAGACAGACAAAAATTTCAAAAGCACTAGCACTACAATTTTCAAAAATTATTTCATGTACAACCACGGTCCCGTTAGGGTTTTATTATAAGTAGCGATTATCATGTACTTACAGATCTGCACTGTGTGACGACATCAGCGAACCGTTCCGCTGGGTTCAGCAAGAGGTACTTGAGCTGGCCACCGTCCTCGGCCCATTGTGCCAACACGCGGCCATTCTCACTGCGTTCGCACAACATTTCTAACAAATCCAATATGGCGTAGAGCCCACTGCCTGCTGACGTTTCAGTTGGCACGTATTGCTGAAACAAAAAAAAACATCAAACTATAATACTTAACAAAAAAGTAAAAAAATCGGTTGTCTGTAAAGTCCGTTCTTTCCGTCCGTCCGTTACTGACGATAGTTGAACGTGACAACGTCATACTTTTTGGATTGTGCCTCTTTGTCGCTCGTTGCGCGCTCTCGCTTGCACTGGAACGCCGCATACGTCATACTTTTTCGTGCATGCAGCCGGCTCCATCGAATTATAAGACGTTGTCACGTCAAAAAATTGGTTGTCTGTAAAGTCGGTTTACGGGCGATAATTATACGTGATAACGTCATCATAAGAAAATATTCGATCCGAGCCGATCGTGCCTCTCTATCGCTTGCTCCGCGCTCTCGCTTGTACGCTCGGCTCTCAGGCGGAATTACTATTTCGTGCGTGTAGCCGGCGATCATCAATTTACAAATTAAAACGTTATTACGTCAATAACTAGTGCGCCATCTTGAATTTAGAATGACGTCACACAGCTAACCGTGCATTTTCATCAACTAAACGTGTATACAAGATTTCATCTCAATCTTTTGGAGATATCTGCTTCAAAATTGAGTTACAGATTCCACCCAAACAAACATACATACATTGCAAGTTAAATAATGGCTTGTAAAAAAGCAGTCATAGTCAACTGAACTATACAATACCTGAATATTCTCCTCGACAATCGTAGTAGTTTCCTCCACTTCTTTTTTCTTAGAAATATTTTTCAGAAACGACTCGAAAGAGCTCTTTTTGCTGACAGTCTTTTTCATTTCTTCCTCAAGTGCTTGCTGACTGTACCTCATGGAGAAACCGTGTAGTTTAGGGGCGAGCCTGGTCGTTCTGCAAAAATCGACCAACGGCCGCAAGTTCATATGGTCTATTTCTGCTTTTATAACGAAATCTTCTAGTGTGTATATTGTGGTTTGTTCTGCTTTACTCTCGCTTTGATTCTTGGGTTTGATCATAGCTGAAAATGGAAAATATAAAAGCTTCCGTTATGCTTTCATGTAAGATAGGGTTACGAGAGCTCTAATATATATTTTTCAGTGTGACAATTTCGAGTTGAATTTGTGAGTGGTATTTCGCATAAATATGCTTAAATAAAGAAGATAAATCAGCCCAGGATTTTTAAATAGACACTTGCTAGATTTTTTAAACCACGATCATACATATCGGTTTCGTTCGATCGTTTCCTAGTAAATTTGTATTTTTTGACGTGACGTGACAACCTCTTATAAGTCGATGGAGCCGGCTGCACGCACGAAAAAATATGACGTATGCGGCGTTACCTCGCTCTGAGGCGTTCCATTTGGCTTGAAGTGCAAGCAAGAGCGCGCAACGAGCGACAAAGAGGCATAATCCATTCCATCAGTATTTTCTTATGACGCTATGATGTTGTCACGTTCAACTATCGTCAGTAAACCGACTTTACAGACAACCGATTTTTTTCCATACATTTGTCATTAAAAACCTGAATAAGGAGGGTTGGAAAGTTTGGGACGGTACATCATCAAGTGGACTATTTGCGAAAAGTATAAAAAGTATAAAACATAGACGAATCAATTCAATAAAAAAATGCTTACCCAATAACCTGCCAACAACAAAACTGATTTGGTTCAAAGACAATAGATTCTTACTGCTCAACCTGGCTCTGTACTTATTGATGTAGAACTGCAGAAATGTCTTCACGGCTGTCAACCGTTTAGCCGAAACGGGGGCTGAGTGAGCATTTTCTAGAGCTGCGGTAAGGCCATGAGCTTCGTCTAGAATCAGTACGTTGTTTTGAAGCTTCAGAGATACACCTGATCTTGCTCCAGAGCTCACGATGCCAGCATGACTCAGTAATACTACCTGAAATAAAAGGTTGAAGGTAGAAAAGTGTGTTAAACAGCCTTCGGCCCACTTTGCTGGAAGCGCAGCGGAGCGCGTTTGAAAACAACAATTCAATATAAGCCTTAACGATTTGGACATACGGTCAATAATTGCATGAAAAGAATAAACACGAGCGCGGCTATCGGAGCGCCCCGTTCTTCGTTCTTTTCATAGCTGGAAAATTGGGTAGTGACGTACGTTTTATATCGGAACGCAGACGACGTTTACAGTTTCAAGAAGTTACAAGTTCAGTATAGAACTTGACAAATTAGTACAGAATGCTGATTGCCACTATTATTATAAGTGTACAATAGGTGTTAGTTTAATGGCATTTAAATGGACATTAGAATAACAATATAAAACCTAATTTGCATAAATAAAGTGTGACTTTCATTGAATAATAAGTTATTTTACTGCACAATCAAATGAGTTACTTGTTTGATCCGTCAAAACTTAAATTGACTATGGAAAATACAATGAGTACTTACTGACTTTGTGACGGTATCATTTTTAGTACCTACTCCATTGCATAAGTTTTTCTATTTTTTTATTATTAGAGTACAATATTATTCTTAGCGTTTCATACAACACTTAATGCAATCCATCATCACATGCACAGAAATAGTGGCATGTCTTCGTCCAGTATCTGGCCAAGGGTCAATCTTATAAGGTCAGCAGGTGGGTTAGGTTGACTATAAAAAATACTTACTTCAGCATCATCTAAAGCCATTCTCGACGCATAATACGGACAAGCCTTTAGTTCCTTGCCACTTTTTACCAGGTCTTCCATATCCATGATGTCTACAAGCATATGATCTTTCAACTGAGAGATATTGCTTTGGTTGTAATAGGGGCAGGCTGTGCAGGATTTGGTTTTAGTCTTCTTGAGGACTTTGCCATCCTCGGCTATAGATGTGGACTTTGCTTTAGACTTTTGCATGTCTAAACATCTGGTGAAAAAAATGTGTATATAAACACTCAACAATAATCATTATAAGCCGATCAACTAACCCCCGGTTGCCCAAAAAGAAAAATTAAACAAAAATTTATTGATCAAATAAAGACTTTAGGTTTTTCAACAAGCAATGAGAACAGTAACATCAGATTTAAGAGTACGTCAACTGATTTGATTTTGCCTCGGAAACTGGGGGCAAGGTTTGCTGCTTTCAGTGTTACGTCACTAATCTGATGATGTTGTCACTGTGCCATCAAGTCTGACCGCTTTCAAATGTATGTTTTCTTGCTATGATAAGTTATTACGAGGTTGTTTCCACAACTAAAAAAAAATAAAAAAAAAAAAATAAAAATCATTTATTCAGGATAAATAAACCCAATTTAACAACATATTTCTTCTGCCAAACTGCATGACAGTTTTTTGGCAGAGGGACTCCCTTAAAACATAGATGGGTAGGTAATTGGCTAGTTACTTCTAAGTTCATCTTATTTATGGTTGTAAATTCATTTTAATTTTGTTTAAGAGAAACTTTTTAAATTTAAATTTAAACATTTGAAATGATTGACATTCTCTTATATCACACGGTATTTCATTGTACAATTTTGGAACCAAGTACTTCCTACTTCTTTTACCATAATAATTATTATTACCACACGATGGAATCTCTAGTATTTTTCTACTATTTCTAGTACATGCTCTTGTTGATCTTGTGTGGTTAATGTAGATTTTAAATTCATCTTTTTTGAACTGCTCTAAGGCCAGCAACAACCCTACCTCCTCATGAACCGGCAAGATACGGCATTCCACAAATAATTGCTCATAGTCACTTTTTTTACAGCGTGTTTTAGTTTTTTTGTCAACTAATAGTTTGATACAGCGTATCTGTAGAGATTTAATTCTATCTAGATATGTTTTAAATGTCCTGCCGTAGCATGCCAGTCCATAAGAAAGCAGGGAGTCTGCCAGCGCATAGTATAAGGTAAACATCGTGGCCCTATCCAATACATACTTTAACTGGTGTAGTTTTACTAGCACCATTCTTAATTTTTCACATAATTTGTTAATATGATTTTTCCAAGAAAAATTGTAATCTGTAATTAAGCCCAAGTACTTGTACTCTGACACAACATCGATGCTCCCACACTCACAGGTCTGTAGCCCGCTGTGCAAGCACTCATACGTGTGGCCAATTATGCGTGGCGGTCGGTTCACTTGCCTACTGTACGGGGATCGCACGTGCATACATTTGGTTTTGTTTATGTTGATAACAATTCCATTGTCGTGTGCCCATTTAATGATGTTAGTAAAATCCTCTTGTATTTTATTTTCTATTAAGGACAAGTCATTATCCGCATACAGTAGACATGTGTCGTCCGCATACATATATATGTTACAGTTTTGAACCACATTACACATACTATTAACATGCATGATATAGCCGACGGGACCGAACACGGAGCCGGTCGGGACGCCGCACTCAACGAGCGCGGGCGCTCCGCACACGCCGTCAACGACCGTCTGGAGGGTTCTGTCCGTAAGGTATGCGCGCAACCACTTGTTCAACGGACCCGCGATGCCACACTCCTCCATAGCCTGAAGCAGCTGGTGGTGCCCCAGAGTATCAAAGGCTTTTTTGAAGTCTATGTACACCACCACCACCTGCTTCCGCTGCCCCAGACTCTCGTTGACGTCGTCCGCAAACCGCGCCAGGGCCGTAGCCGTGCTTTATTACTAATTGATTTTGTTTGCCTATTTTGCGTGTTTCTAAGAGAGACCTTTTCCTTTCTTGCCGCCTCGTTCAAGAAACCCAGCAACTACTACCTACCTACTCTATGTGCTAGAGTACCACAAGGACAACCTCGAGAATCCGAGGTACTTTACCAGTATAGAGCTTATATCATATTCAAGCAACATGTGGACATGTCGAAACTAAAAAATCCAAAACAGATATACCTTTCATTGATGAGATTGACGTTTTTTAATTTGTTCACATCAGAATTGATACAATAGTGTTGTCTAGATGCTAGAGTGACCACCCTTGTGTCTTCCGTGAACACAGTCCTTTTAATCTCACCAACAAACTGTGACAGTTGGCTATGTGTTCTGCTACTTATGTATATCTGAAATGAGATTATTTTTAACATTCTACATTTTAAATGACTTCTACTTAAATAAATAATAAAATTAAGCACTCATAGCCCTGCTTGGGTGGCTTGAAAAATTGTGACAGTGAAGTAGCCACTAGCCTAACATCATCTCAAAATCCGCGATGGGCATGGGAGATTATGTCTCATACTTCCTCATTTGTGAGGAAAGACCCTTAGCCCCGGAGTGGGCTGTTACAGGGTGCTGATGCTGATGAAATAATAAAATTTATTGTATCAAACCTGAACTTCATCCTACTCAAATATTTTGTGGACACACAATTATAACTTTCAACTCCTATATTATGCTTTCAATACAAACACAGACCAAAAAATTACTACATTACCTTAACAGCATCATCCTGTTCAACTTCTTCATGCTCTTCTTCATCAGATGCTTCATCTTTTTCTTCACATTCTTCAAGAATGAGATCTTTGTCTTCCTCAGCCTCTTTCTCCATGTCATTCTCTTTATTCTCACTCAAATCTGTTTTACTCTTATCAATGTTTTGAAAATAGAATTCAATTTTTTTGCTTGCCACTTTAGTTTTGAGTTTGGCAACCCAAAGTTTCATTTCATTGAACTTTTCGTCGCGTTTCTTTAGTTTATCTAATTTTAACTGTAATGTTGCTAATGTTTGGTTTTTCTTGATTTTATTATATTCCTCTTGCAGCCAGTCATCTGTGCCTGATATGTAAAAAAAAATTACAACACACATAAACATGCTCATGCCTTTATCCCCGAGGGTTTTGGCACTTATTCAATTCTTGGAAATACCCACTTATCACTAGGATGTTTTAGATAAATTAACATGTCAGGTGATGAGCCCATCGCTGGACCGGGTTGATCTTATTTTTTATGACACATACCTCCGAAATACTATGAATCAATTCTGAAACCTGCAGGTTACCTCAATGTTTTTCCTTCGCCATTGAGTTAACTATAAGATCCAGTTCTCAATAGTAAGTGATGTTTAGTTTACATCCTTAAAACAAACATCTGACAAAGTTTTCATTCCCTATGTGAGAATGTAGTTTATTTTATATTGTTGATAAAACTACAATGATTCAAGTTGTGCAAAATGTTCATCTCTATTGTGTTATTTGTTATATAAAATAAATAAAATATGTGTTGTTTGAACCTACTTGTTTCATTGAACACCTCAAGTTTCAGTTGAGCAATTTCTTTCTCTAAATTTTCTAAATTTCTCTGATTCCAATCTTTCAACCATTGTAAAGCCCCACAGCATATGCTTAAGGATTTTCCCTGTAAAATAAAGAAAACTTATAATTCATAATCTTAACAATCATACAGATTTATTAAATGATTGACTGTTTGGAAAGGTATAGGTAACTTTAGTAACCTTTAAGTCCTATAACATATCCCGTCTTGGTGGCATAATACAAATACAACAGAATTGACTGATCCTAAACAACTGTTTAAATAATAATCAGGTGCCTCAAACCATACCACTGCTCATCATTTTAAGCATGGACTCCAATTTTCAGATTTTTTAAATTACAGACAAAAACACATGATAATCCGTTGCACTGTAGCAGCAGAAGCAACTTTGTTTTACTAAAGTCGAGCCGAAATCATTTACTTTTATTATAAATGAGTCCTATGTGAGGCGGAAAAAAACTTAAGAGACCACGGAAGTAGTCAAGAGAAAGAAACCAAAGAGTCTGACTCTAGATAACACTGTAACAGGACAGTTATTTATAAGTCTGCCGTCACTGAATGTGATGATGTGATGTTGAATTACTGAATTAGATTTATATTCTAATTATTAGTGTACTTACTGTTCCAGTAGGACTTTCGAAAATGCCCAACTTACTGGTTTCTATAGTAAAATAAAGTTCTCTCATAAACGTTTCCTGGATAGTGTAAGGCTGAAAAGGGAATTGAAACTTGGGCTCCATAATAAATAAGTAATTAAATGTTTCTCCTGTTAACACTATGTAATACAATGGAAGCGAAATATTTAATTCAGGATGTAGGTAAAGTTTGTTTCCCGCCCTTGCTTTGTTAAGGATGATTTTGATTTTGTCAATAACAAATATCAATGTCATTGTCAGGCGTCCGTCAGCAATGCCGAACTTAGATAGAGTTCTGGAGGCCTCAGGGCAACAAAGGAGTGGAGGGCCCTGGGCCCCAAATTGTTTTCCAAATAAAATTGTACATTTTTTCAGTCGGGTTTTCCAATAAATATTTTATTGTGAAACCAAGTACATATATATTCTTTTATTATTTAACAAACATATAAATATAATCGGAAACAAGAATTATCTGAACTTAATTTGTTACGTTAACGAACTATTTTCTCCGAAACATCATTGATTTTGCTGAAATCCAGTTTCTGAAGTAAATCACTTTCAGAGATCTAAATATATTTTTTCCAGTTCCTATTGTAGGGACTAGGGGGGACCCGGGGCTGTAGCACCGGTTGCCCTTCCCTAAATCGGCCCTGGGCGTCAGTCAGTGTCAAATGTTTCTTTAATTGAACTTTAGAGGCAAAGAGTATTTGAGCTATACGACCAGAATATTTATAAGCTGTCTTAGATTCTGATTCTGCTTCACAATCTAAGTGTTTGATATCTTTTACAAGCTATTGGACAGAGAGGTGTATGAACTCTTTTGTAAATTTTACTGTCATTAAGTGTCATGTCTGCCACAAACTCCTCTAAACGGAGCATCAGCCTGCCATCTGATTGTATCGTATAACCCGCTCTGATAAATATAAGAGATTTGCCGAAGTTAGGTGTAATAAAATTGCTGACATAGGTAGCATATTTATGTCTCAACTTCTCAAGAAAGCAAGTATGACGCCTTGTAGCTGTCATAGGTCTAGAGGGAGCAGTGTTGCCAACTTAGCTACTTTGTAGCTAGATCTAGCTATTTTTGGGTATCAGGCAGCTACAATTTACAAAATCTTGTAGCTAAATTTTTTAGCTACTTTTTCTAGCTACTTTTACTCTTTTACAAGATGTGAGTACTTTCGAGACTTTATGTAGGGTATCGGTCCTTTAATTGTACCTAAACGTGGCTGGCTTATGTATTTCATTACTAATACCTGGATAAATGAAGGGGATAAACATATTTCTTCGTTTAAAACTTAAATTGCGTTCTGCTTTGTCTTATTTTATAAATTTAAAATTATTGCTCGCTGTTTTAATAAACTGAAAATTGATTTACCTATGAAAAAATACACGTAATCTGCTTACTTTACCTAGTTTAAAGTGTTAGCTACTTCTGGCTACTTTTTTGTGTCACCAAATCGGGCAATCTGGCTACTTTTCGCAAGATGTCTAGCTACAAGGTAAGGGTAGCAGTTGGCAACACTGAGAGGGAGTGTCACTAGTGTCATTGTCAAAAAAAGAAAACAACTAGTTTTCTGAAAATTGGGGAGTTTCAATCAAGATTTATTGCTATAAATAATCAATAAATATGTCTCACAAGTGGGTGCCAATTACATCTAAAGTTAACATATAAGTTTTCACAGCTCTAATGGCTGCCTACTTAAATTTCAGTGTTAAAATCCTGCCAGGAGCGACAGTTTGTGAAGACTGCACCTTAGAAGGTGATATTACTATCGGAGGAGGCACAGTCATACACCCAAGGGTGACAATCATCGCTGAAGGAGGTCCCATTATTATAGCAGAGTATTGTATTATCGAAGAATACTCCACAATCATACATAAGTATGTTTTACTAGCTTTTACCCCCTTAGGGGGATAGATAAATGTGAATAGATACTCATGCATCGTAGTGGACAGGCAAAGTTCCTAAAACAACCCACACACATCATGCAGGCTCATAATCATACATAACACAATAATATTATTATTAACAGGCAAGCAGTTTACAACTGATAAACACCTGTATGTGTATGTGTACCTGTGTATGTGTTCTCCACTCAAGCTTTCTCATTACAATTACATACAATATTGTCATGTCATAACAATTAGTAATAATGCAAAAGACTGTGACCCTTTTTACTGAATGTTTATAAATATAAATTGATTTATTCATAATATTTAGAGTATGTTATAAGTTTTTTTACAGTACCTATTATCTAATCAAACCACCTTACTGTGATTCTGCTTCCAGTGGGATCCAGTGGGAGCAATATATGTACATAAGCTAATTTCTTTAAAAAAATACCAGCTATCAAATTATTGATGATAGTGTTAAAAAATGCAAAGGATGTGTTTAGTTTCATTTTAAATTTCTTGATTTTACAGAAAAAGTGACAACCAAGAAAATCCCCCAAAGCCTCTCTTCATCGGAGCCCACAATGTGTTTGAGGTGGGATGTCGACTGGAATCTCCGTGCGGACATATTGGCGAGAGCAATGTCTTTGAATGCAAGTCATTCGTCGGAGTTGACATAAAAATTGGCAGTGGCTGTGTTATTGGTAATTCACTGGAATACTTATTAACATAGCATAATTTATTGTAGATCTATCTCATAACTAGTGATATTTTTCCATTCAAAATCAATAATAAAGTTGTATATTATTTTCTTTGTAAATAAATATTATATGATTTATAATGAAGAACAATAGGTAGCATAATTTTCAAGATTCAACTTTTCAGGTGCAGCATGCCGTTTAACTGCTCCACAAACTCTTGTAGATAACACAGTAATTTGGGGCTCCGAGCACCATATCCGTGAAGCCCTGGAGAAGCAACCCTCACAACTTCTGCAGCTGGACTTCCTCAGTAAAGTGATGCCAAACTACCACAGGCTAAGGAAACCTAATGTTCATAAGCGGCAACCATCCAGATCATCCCAAGAATCTTCACCAAAACCTTAATTTATAGAGAAAGTATTATGTATTTAACTGCTGTTTTTTTAAGTTAGCTATGTTTTGAATAATTTACATTTATTTATTTTGTTACAATGCTTTGTAAACCTAATAAACAATTAATGCAAGCATTTAGGTAGTATTTAATCTTTATTTAAGACAAGCAGTGCCCCGCGGTTTCACCCGCGTAGTTCCCGTTCCCGTGGGAATACGGGGATAAAATATGGCCTATGTGTTATTCCGTGAAAGAGAAACGTTTGTTTCTCTTTCACGCAAAAACCTTCTTTCTTTCATTTGATGGATGTTTATCCATCCATGGAAACTTTCGAATTTTTAATATTAGTAGGATTCCATAACGTGGAGACCCATGAACGTGACGTGACTCATTTAAACAAGGCCCAACTAATAAAGTGTAGGATGTAATGGAACTACCGATAAAAAAAGCCACAAGCTAAGAAAATATAAGTAGGTAGGTAGGTACCAAGATTTTACTTCCTGGAAAGGAACAAACTAAGACTGCATACAAAAAAAAACTTGAGGACAATCCATTCCATTGTCCTCACGTTTTTTTTGTATGCAGTCTTAGTGGATTGTCTTAGTGGAATGGCCTCGTATAAATGGCCCAAAAGAGTATGCATAAAAGGGAAAGGAAGGAAGATATCTCCGAGAAAGAAGCCTCTCCTCTCTTCCAAAGTATCTTTTAAATAATTATTTTGTGACCATGGATACAAGTCTTTCACAGAGTAAAATATTCATTGGATTTTATCTGCTCATAATGAAAAGGGACTTTTGTAGATTTACTGAGTCATTATAAAAGCAAGATTTAATCATACATCGTACTAAGATCTTTATTTTTTGTGGCTAACCCGCATATTATATAGATACTAAATCTATTACCCGAGTCTGAAATGTCTGTCCTGTGTTCTAGTACTTTTTTAACTCTCATAAAGTTGTCAAAATGGTATGTAATAAAACAAAATGTAGACGTGACAATATTATCTTCTTTCCTATTTAATTTGGTTATGTGAACAAAAAGTGTCGTACATACACTATACAAGTGTAAACAGTACTTTAGTCATGACTTTAGTGAAGTTTACTGTCATGACATTTTGATTTGACAAGTTGACAAGCCAAACAAATTTATGGAAAGGCAAGAAAAAAAAATGCATTGTGTCGTTCGTTTTGGACGCAAGAATCCATCGATTTCTTTAATTTTTGGAGAATTTGTTTCTTTCTGCTGTTTTTATTTTTGTATTTTAGCTTTAATAAATTCGGTGTAGTATCTAACTTTTTCTTTTGGATTACTCAAAATTTCTCATTGATTGCCAAAAAACTTCGTCAATCACTAATAGACAACAAATTACAGTTTCTATACATTTGCCTTGACAACAATATTGGGATAGAGTGGGCTGTGATTAGTTCAGTTTGGGTGTTTTAGCTGTGTATAGATTTAAATAGAGCGGTTGCTTTGTGCGTTGTACTATCGTGTGAACGTAAATTCTTTACAATGATCGGCGCCATGTTGTTATTTACTTTCTGATTTCGCCCCGTGGGGTTTCCCGATGGGGATTTTGTTGTGTGCCGCGCCCGCCAGTGTGTGAGCATGTTGGAAGATGTTCCCGTCCACGGAAGCCGCAGCGACCCGAGGAGTTCAAAGGTGGCGACGCACCAGAGGAATCTCAGCTTGGACTTCAGGTAATTGGCAATCTTATCTTGATGATTTGATAACTTTATCAATTGTTCTAAGGCGGAACTTTTTCAATGCTAAGTACATTTTTGTACCTGTGTCAGCTATTGCGATCCTTGTTGATGATAAGCTCCTTTATTGCACTACCTTAACAAACCATTATTTCTTTTTATTATCCTACTACCATTTGAGAGTAACAGTAGCATATGTCTTTCCTCAAGATGCTATTTTCCTCTTCCTACCAAATTGCATCCAGATTGGCTCAGCCGTATAGCCAGCGAAGTCACAAATTGAGTGAGTTACTTTTACTTTGAAAAATATAGCTATTTCTCTTGACTTCATTTGCGTTCTCTAATTAAAAGTAACCTATACCCTTCCTGAAGATATGCGAAGAATGTCCCCGACAAATTTTATAAAGATCAGTTTGGACATCTAGCCATCAAAAGGTAACAGAGAGACGGACAGTTTCTTTTGCTTTTTTATTGTTTGTGGGAAAGAAGGGATTAGAACTAAAAGTTTTTTTTAATTGAAAACTCCAATATCCTACTATCTAGGTTACAATACAATAACTCTTTATTGTACACCAAAAACAACACAATATGGATACCAACATTAACTGAAGTACAATGAGTGGTCCTATCGCTTTTAGCGATCTCTGCACCAGTAGATGACTTCCTTTGGCATCTCAATTGTAATGCTAGTATATTTTCCTTCACCATCACACTTGCATCTAAATAATAAGTCTGCATAATTAAGTTACTATGTACTACTACTCATTATTCCAATTTACATAATATATGACATGGTCAGGTTGCCTCCAAAGAAAACCAGTTTGTGTAATTGTGAGGTAACCTTGGAGGCAATCTATCTCTATCAAAGAAGTTGCAAGCTTCATTCATATGCCAAGTCAAAGTAATCTTCATGTTAAGGGACCATGAAGCTATCCTTAAGCAATTTGCTGGTCACACATTGTGAGCAAACAGTAACAATACTGCAAATTTGGGTCATGTTTCTTTAGTTTGAACGACTAAGAAATATTTAGTTGTTTCCACATTTAAGCTAATACCATATGTAGGTACTTGAAATTATGTAGTTTAATGATATATCACTACATAGTATAAAACAAAGTCGCTTTCTCAGTCCCTTTATCCCTATGTATGCTTAAATATTTAAAACTACGCAACGGATTTTGATGCGGTTTTTTTTAATAGATAGTGATTCAAGAAGAAGGTTTTAGTGTTAGCATTGCACCCGTGCAAAGCCGGGGCGGGTCGCTAGTTTCATAAATTACTAGTTGTTCCCTGCATTCTTTCCCACATAACTCCTTTTCCTGCGAGAAAATTATAGCACATTTTACCCAGAAAAGTAAACTTTCCAGTGATGAAAAGATTCTTTAAATAAGTCCAGTAGTTTCAAGACCTTTTCATGAAAAACTAACACTAAAAACAAATCTTTCCTCTGTATAATATTAATTTAGATGAAGTTTAACATTTATTAGATGGATTATAATAAAAATAAAGAATGTGGGTAATCTAAGAGTGTATATTAAATTTTTACAACTTCCAGACAATAATAAAGTTGAAACAGTTTTGAAAGACCTTGACATAAAATAGAGAGGTTATTACTGTAGCAAGGCAGGTATAAGATTTATATTTCCTTGCATTAAAATGTTTCTATGTAAAAGTAACTACTCTGTGGTTTAAAATATAGTTTTATTACTTGTACGAACATACTTAACCAAAGCAGCAAGTTTTGGATGATGTTTTTGTTTGTGATGATCTATGGGTAGTCTTGGCCATGTGAAGTGGTGTCCCAAGGGGTTGATGTAGACCCAACACTGAGTAGGTATGAAATGGATGACTATGCTCTGTAATCACTACCTAATGTTCAGATAACAGTTTCATATCTGCAATTCTTATTAATATATGGATAGATTCAAAACAACCTGGGTGAAAAGATAAAAAAAACAACATAGGTGCTGGTGCACTTAAAATGGTATGCCACATAGGAACTGTGGTAACAGTAGTTCAGAAACCTGTTTAAGATTGTTTTTACCTTATCTTATTCTCAAATTACCAGCATACTTTTGCATCTAAATTCCTATTTAATGTTTTTAATGGTTGTTTTAATACTCAAAGTTTTATTGCCTTTTTGGTAATTTTTATCTGATAAATATTTTATCATGACTTCAAAAGACGGTCTGGTAACAATTCCTAGACCTAATAGGTAAGCTTTCCATTGGTGAAAGAATTTTTAAAATCTCTAAAGTAATTTTTGAGTTTCTTCATTACAAACATACAAATCTTTCTTCTTTATAATAATTATTTCAATAATAAAAATTACAACACTTACTTCTAAAAATTACTAAAATAGGTAGATAAGTACTAAATTTAGTTTAGCTATCTAGATACTGATATTCTGTTAATTGCTTAAAAGTTTATTTACAACAAATACTTACCCTGATTCTAAAGGACATGCAAACATTATTAAATTTCTGCATGTAATACTGCATTTCTTAAATAGTATGTGGGTATTCAAAGGAATGTGGTTGTTTGAGTTATGCTCCAGTAAATACTTGTGTTAAAACACACCTTCTAATTTATGTGCACATGTTTTCCTTCTATTTTTTATCTGCAGGTTAGGGTATGTTTATGTCGTGGCCATATCGTAGAATTGATCTACTACTATTACTACCATTTCATGAAATGGTCGACTATTTCATGAAATGGTCAATTCTATTACCTGGGCACGACATACATTACAGTTCCATTAATTGCTACCTCTGTAGTAAATATTGGAAAGAAGCATTAAATGTTGTGATTTAATAGACACCAATTTGAATGTTGAAATGTTTATTGTTTGTTATTGTGAGAAACAAAGTTTTTGTAAAAATATGGTCGATTGTGTGAGCATAAATTGCATTATTTATAATTATAAAAGTTCCTGTTTTGTTTTGTTACATTCACCCATAACATAGTTGCTTAGAAAAAAATCGATATAATAAATCTTTTTTACTCACTTAGAACAATATAATCCTACTAATATTATAAACGCGAAAGTTTGTATGAATGGATGTTTGTTCCTCTTTCACGCAAAAACTACTGAACGGATTTTGATGAAACTTTACGATTATATAGCTTATACATCGGAATAACACATAGGCTATATTTTATCCCAGTATTCTCACGGGAACGGGAACTACGCGGGTGAAACCGCGGGGCGCTGGTAGTAGATATATAAAAATTAATTAATGTAGGTACAATGGGCAGCCATATCCCTTTTAGTGATCTCTTCTACAAATATTAGATATCTTAGATATTGTAGATTGTTTTGTTTATCTTATTATCAGTTTTCTTGACAGGATTTGGTAAAAAATGGGCTTCATAATTTTTGCAAATTGCCGCATTCTAATGTTTTAACTTCTTGGATAATTATACTGCGGACAAAAATAAATCTGTTACTCAGACTTCCTGTAACTTATGTATTATTAATTTTGTCTTCAAGCATGCCCCACTCAATGAGATGGGTTGACCTATCCAAGACAGAGACATCAGAGCTGTCAATTGCAAGGAAAAGTAGTTATCTATGAAGCAGGGGGCTTATTGTCTATTGACAATCTTAACTGTAATCGGTTTTATTTTGGCGATGCTACTGTTCTGACGTTACATTACCGTCAGTGTATAGAACAAGATAAATGTCAAATAAAGACAATTTTAATTATAAAATAGTAAAGTCTCGGGCCATATCCTTTCGCTCATGACTTTATGCATTTCAAGTGAACCGATTAACAACTTAAAATTTAAACCACCTACTGTACCAGCCGTTTTTAATCCAATACCCACTTGATTCAAGGCAATCTCTCAAGTACTCATCTAGCTTACTTAAACTTTAGTAACTCAATATCTGATATGGAATCCTTATTCGACTCTATTAAGGTCACTATAGTAACTCAATATTTGATATAGAATCCTTATTCGACTCTATTAAGGCCAGTAAAAGGGATCATGTAAACATAAATGTATCTGGGGCGGTCGGTTCGTTCCGCCCAGGTGAACGGACGGGGCGAAAGTAAAAGTGGTCGCCGACCGAAAGCGGCCTACCCGTCTGATGATACTACTCTCTTATTAGTTTATACAAGACGGAAAAGCGCCGTATTAAGAAATCTTTGTAAATAAAGTGTTTATGCTTTTCGCTGGTAAGCGCATCTCTTGGCAATGGATGGACTGACATAGCTATATATTTTGTTAATGTTCATAATAGTCTGAATAAGGTTTTTAGGAAAGAAAATTGGAATAGTCGCAAGTCAAATGGGAATATTCTATGGATATGAAAGCGACTGTTTGGTCAGATAGTTAATAATATTTTAAAATGGATTTTCGTAATTATCCGTTTGCAAAATTCTGGTGCGGTAAAGTACAGGCGAGCTGTAGAGCAAAACAATTAACGTCGTCCAGTGATATTGCCACTTTACATCAGCTCATATGATGATACTAGTCTCTTATTATCGAGGACAGAGAAACTTGAAACAATATTGCAGTGCTCACCTTACTAATAAAAACAACTTAAGACTTTGCCATCGGAGGGCAGCTCATATGTTTTCTTTTGCAGACAGTTTTATGATCATCGAAAATATGATTCGTAGGTATCTCGATGTGACGAATGAGCCTACATGAGAAAGTATGACATATAATCTCCAAAGCCAGAGAACTAGGTATTAGGAAGCCAACAAGGCATTGTTTACATAAATATGTTATAGAACACTAGAACAGTAACAGACAATGATTAGTACCTATATTTGCGAGATACTTGAATATGGAATTTCTCTTATAATTGGAATTAATTTATGGTGCTGATACAATTGACAATATTATCTCATAATGTAATTCATTTATCTTGATTATTTATTACGCATTAATAAATAAAGTCAAAAATAATACGATAACATCAGAAGATTACAATATTATGTTATAGTCTATCTCTACATAGTATAAAACAAAGTCACTTCGCGCCGTTCTGTACGCTTAGATCTTTTAAACCATACAACGGATTTTTATGAGATTTACACTCATAAAAATAGCAACAAACGATGAAGGATTTTGTATATCACGGTAAGTCAATGAATGGGTGATAAGTATTTTAGTTATTACATCACGAGCTTATTCGTGTTTCGGAAGGCACGTTAAACCGTTGATCCTTGTGCTTAAACTGCGGTGGGCTCGATGGTTGGTTGATGACCCATACTTCCCCATATGTGAAGAAAGACCTAGAGCCCAACAGTGAGCTGTGATAACGGGTTGATACAATTGCAGTTCCCTTTTAACTGAATTATTTCATAATATACCAAATGAAAATCTAACAGTTTGTTGAACCATTAGACTAAAGGATCAACGAACTGCCTCAGTTTAACAAGTCACGTTATTAAACGATCTATAGATGGAAGATTAACGATCATTAGCCCTTTCGTTTTGTCTCGACTCGGGAAAGTAATCAATCAAGTGTGTAGTCAAAGCGATCACAAACACTTTGTTTTCAACGTCCGAAGCTTTGTTGAAATTTGTAAGAAAATTTCAATTATTTTTTAACCAAAAAGGCGATAACTGTCCTTGCGATGGGGCCATACACAAGTTCATAAGCCTACGCCTATAATTACGTACTAAATCCTAATCCACAAAAGATTCACCTTGTACGCGTAGATGCTGGCCCCGTTTGTAAAGACAATACGCTTAGTGCCTACATGGAATGAAGTTGCAATTATGTAAACAGTCGCAAAACAATTGCTTCGACATTTTCATGGCCTTCTCCGCCGCTGTGCAATGGACCGACCAAGGCAAACCATCATCGTGACTGCGTAAAGTTAATAAAATGCTATTTTCTAGATGCGAGACGTATGCGGGTACTCAAATTAACATTACTAAGAAAATCGTTCGTTTGTGAAATATATACTAAGTACATTTACATCTACAACGTAATTTAATAGTAAATTGGAAAATAGTTGTACCTTTTTATGAAGATATATATCTTCAACATATATTACTGACTGACCTACTCGTCTCGAAATGTTCGAAACTATAACGCCTTGTTGAAACTTGAAATTTCGCAGATAGGTTCTTTTTGTGATTGTGAATTTATTGTGATGAGCAAATAAAGAATTGAATTAAATTTTATATGATCCAGACACATTTTAAGAAAGGGTTTTTCTAATTTCCAAGGGCACTTGAGAAAATGCCCTCCAAGCGGCAATAAAAAACATGAGTTATCCTCTAGTAAGATTTTAGCAAGTATTACAATAATTTATCGAAACACCTTTCGAATGATGTAATCTATCATTCTAAGGAGCTAATATAATGTCTTGATCTAAGAATACAAGAATACCTACTTGCTACGTAACGTGAGATTACTTGATCGGTGTCCTACATTAGCTGACCTACCAACCCACCATTCACCGAATACCAAACCGCTTCGGAAGTTATTTTTGACCATTACGCCCTTGTTGCAAAACATTCATTGACCATCTTTGCCGCTGATAACTTCCGAGTAGGAGAAAAAGAGCGAGGCAAGATTCGCCATTGTCGTTCCGAATCGTCGGGCATTCATTTCTTGTGAACTCCTGACTCGTTTTACTATCTTTAGTATTACGAAGAAATTTGCTGTTTTAAAAACTGTCTGGAGGCCTTTTTTTAGGGTTCCGTACCTCAAAAGGAAAAAACGGAACCCTTATAGGATTACTTTGTTGTCCGTCTGTCCGTCCGTCCGTCCGTCTGTCAAGCTCAAGACCCTTTTTCTCAGGAACGCGTGGAGGTATGAAGCTGAAATTTAT
The DNA here is from genome assembly GCA_963855545.1 of Ethmia dodecea. Lineage (NCBI taxonomy): Eukaryota > Metazoa > Arthropoda > Insecta > Lepidoptera > Depressariidae > Ethmia > Ethmia dodecea. Next base: position 3,459,176 of record OY979444.1, read on the forward strand.
ATCGATTACTCAGGTCTACTGTCCCTTGAAGCTGTGAAAAAATCAAACTTCTAAGCCAACGCAATCAAAAGATACAGCCGTTTATGCCGCAAATTTTCGACACTTGCAAGGGAATTAAAACCTACAGGGTGCTTCCCGTGAACTCAGAATCTTGAAATTTGGTACGAAGCAACGTCTTATAGCATAGATAAAGGAAAAATTACGAAAACCATAAATTTGCAAGGTTGTACGGAACCCTCGGTGCGCGAGTCCGACTCGCACTTGGCCGGTTTTTTTTGTGCCAATATCCATGGCTCATACTTTCAGTAGTGGCTATTTTTAGATCTTGACGGAAACTGGAATGACTTACGAATGCGATTCGAGTCAACTCACCGCCTATCGAACGAAGCTCTAGACAAGGGCAAACCAATCTTTTTCGTAAATGCTTATTATAAAAACTAAAGTATCAGTGACTATACTGAGTACTGACTGTATATGTTACCGGCAATTTGTATAATCCGGTATTATATATGATCCCTAGGGAATATATATAATGCCTAAAACGTGCAGGTAATGTATGAAATATTGTTTATTTCATACTCTTCCTAGGTATTGTATATAATACCCAATGCGCAGCCGGTAATGTATCGAATGAGTTCATGTTTTCAATGTTTTAATATTTCCTTGCACAGGACCTATTGAGCTAAGATTAAATAAATATTTTTGAATACCTACTAAATTTTGAGTAGGCAATAAACATTCTTATTTTTTTTACTTAATTATTTGATTAATTACCTACTTCTTATTTATGACATTATTTTGAAAAATTTAAACAGCAGTGATAGCCTTACGGTAGTTACGGTTAAAGAGTCTGCTTTACATGATGATAATCAGTGAGGCTCGGGTTCAAATCCTGGCATGTAACAATGAGTTATTCAAAACTAACGTACATATTCATCACTAGCTTAACGGTGAAGGAATAACTTCGTGTATAACATACCCGCGGGCGTATTCACGGAGATTCGATATTCGACTCGGAGTCACGTTTAGGCTTCAAATATTCTCGTAAAAAGTGGGTTTTTCCAGAGACGGAATACATCTGCCTACCCACTCGGAGATAAAAGGCGTAAAATTATTTATTTAATTATTATTTTATTTTTGAACAACTTTCACTATGGGAACGAGTTGACTAGAGCAACTTTATATTTTACTTTACCATACAAATCAGCTGAACGCTGGGAACGAAATATACTGAGATGAGAAAAATAAAGTTGCTCTTATCAAGTTGGTCCTATAGTGAATATTGTTCCGAATAATGTTTCTAACAACCCACTTTCGGCTTGTAAACCTCTTTTTGTTACTTACTACAGTTACAAAGAGGCACTCTACTTTTTTAAGGATTATTTAAAAGAATAATTTATTGATTAAATAAAGGGTCATTAATATTTACTCTTCAAGACTTAATTATTCTGCAAAAATGCCAACCCATTAATAAAGATTATTTTTGAGGAGCAGCATAATCGGTAATTTAATAAAGTCGATTTTAAGCAAACAGCACATCTTTCATTGGTCCATCATTTCATACGTAGATAGGTATAGGTACTTACATAACATTGATAAATAATACAGACCAAAATCTATTTATTTTATACATTGCCGGTATCCAAGTAGGTATTCTATATAATCCCGGGGCATTCTATATATTACCTAGGTAGAGTATGTAATGGACATTAATATTAATAATATTTCATACACTGCCTGAACACCCCAGGTATTACATATATTGCCTAGGGATTATATATAATACCTGCATTATACAGATTGCCGGTAACATATATACTTTTCTGAGGTGTTGCGTTAAGGTATCTTAGCAACCGTCGATAAATATCTCATGACTTTTATTGCTCAATTATCAATCTGTTCTACTGGTATTTATGCTACTAGAAACCTCTTGTCTGGTCCTAAAATTTCCCCTTCCCTTCCATGCACTGTAACAAAGTCTAAAGTATAGGTCTTGGCTATCAGTTGCTCAGTGTCACGGATTTAACCATTTACGAAAATTATCAGAGAATCCCTTTCTCTTCATTGCGAATTTCACATTCCTAAGGGTTGAAGCCGTGACATTTCTCTTAACAATTAAATAAAATAATAAATCAATTTAAAAAAAATAAAATAATATATTACTATAATTGAAATGAAATTTGTACATAATTTGTAACGACGATCTCCACACTATGCAAGGCCTTTGTACAGATAATTATTAATTATGATGTCCGCTGTATCTATAGGTAGAAATGTGTGATTCAACGCGATGCTGCTTCTGTCTGAAACAATTGCAGTTAATTAAGTAGCTCTAATTGTTGTCACTCTATCTAACTGCCAATCAAATTACAGACATTCCTGGAATGTGACGTGTACTGACTCCAGCTCTTTGTCTCGGGTCAGTTATTTGACCTCTTATCGCGGACCTTCCGCATCGAAAATTAACTCAATTAATACCACGCCTTGATAACTAGACTATTAAATATGTCAGTTCGGCGCCCATTCACTCTTCTACAGTGTGATTGTTTTTTGTTGTATCGCCTACGTTATCAAACATATCCGTGACAGAAAATCCGTTTGTCCACACGCCATTCACATTTCAATATCATATTACGGTCCCTGACAAGAACATTTTTATTGTTCGTTCTGTTATTAACACTTTAGAACTTCAAGTAGGTAGTTGTTGAGTGACACTTCTGATTAAAATCTTTAATTTAAACTGATTGGAATTACAGGAATAATCTAATGTCGCGCCTTTCCTGACCTGACACCCTGCATGGTTAAAGGATTATTCACACACATAAGTCACTGCCAAGTCGTCCATCTGTCCACGTTTATTCACAAACAGGCCACGTGACGGTGAGGAATGACGTGTGGGGTCGAAGTCATACTACCTATATCATTATCAACTCATAACAACTCCCTACTCAGATATGCGTCTTTCCTCACATAATAATATGAGGAAGTATGGGCCATCGTCTCCTAATGGTACCCACCGCGGATTGGGAGATGCCTTATATGTATATGCCTGCCTTTCAGAATTATTTTAGCGTGGCAAGGGTATCTGTGGTTTAATTTCTATTTTGCGTAAACGTAACGACAAACGCTTGACAGTTTTTTTAAGACATTGGGGAGTTTGTAGATTTTTTTTAGCATGCCTTACCGATGATGTGACTGACAGGCGACTGATGTGTTTGATTGATCCTTTAAGGATCTGTGGAATATGGCTGACGGGACATTTCTTGCGGCGGTGTAACTAGCCTAACAACATCTTAGTGCCATTTGAGACAATATGAAAAATAGATCAGGGGAATAAAACCTCTATTTCCGTTTACATATATTTACGTATCGTACTGTATTCTGACTCATTGCAATTGTTCATATCGGTTGGTGAGTGCGCGTGCACTTAATTCCGATGTGGACTTTAGCAGACGACTCTTATTTATTTGATGTAAATAATTAACGTATTTTTTCCGCAACGTTAGCTATTATGGGTGTTTAGTGTTTACAGAAAATAGTTTGAGAATTGTATTTCACTGACTTGCGCTAGAAAAAGCGTAGGTACCTAATGTTTTCGGGTGTAAGTAATTGGATTAATTTCTTCCTAAAAAGGTTTATAGTTTTAAAAAAAATCGGTGTTGTTAGATTTATTACCATCTACTGTGTCATGGGGTTCCTTTTTTCATCCGATTGCACCAGATATAGGACAATATTATTAAAATATGTATTTTCAGTTGCTTTTTAAAGTCGGGTTCTTTGTTTTCGACATTAATAATAATACTATTTTTAAAATGTACCTTGTCGTGTGTCACCATAAATTACCATTTGTCCAAAGCCCAAATGGTCTGGTCACTGGTTTGGTTGTAGATACTATAGTATCGAAGATACCGCCTCCATCCTTTTGTTACCATTATAGCAATATTTCATGCATGAAGTCTGCATATTACCTACCTGTTTATTTAAATATACTTAGTAGTGATATGTTATGGATATCAAACTTCAGTATAAGATTGTATATCTTCTCTGATGTAATACTGGTAAGTCGGTATATTAATTTTTGTCGCTAGTAAGAAATGAATTCGCAAGGAAGTTAGGAAACTGTTGCGTGACTGTATCAAATAAAGCTACTGCCACCAATATTTTGCTAAATGTGGCTCGTGAATCATGAAACGACTTCGTAGATATAATATTAAAAAAATAAAACTAATGTGAGTCATGTTACATTGTATTGAATAATCATTTCTCATAATGATAAGAGTACCTTTTTATGTTTGTAAACAAACGTTTCACTTGAATGGGAACGAGTTGACACCAGTCGTGTTATTGATTTCCGAACTTACTGTTCATGCTATCACGTTGCAAATGACTCATTGGGTGATTCAGAATTAGTGTAAATTTAGTACTAAAGAATAGAAGTTCCCAGTTCAATGACTTACTTTTTATAATCTGTGAAAAAGAAAATTGACTATGAAAAATTTTGCTGAGTAGGTACTGCTTCATTTTTTGGTTGTTTTTATCATTTTAAAAATAGCTACATATATGTAATTGAAAAAATAAAATGTAAATACATTTTAGAGGTGTTTTGCAATCTTTTAATGTACTTGTTTAATTTAACTTTTGTGAGATCCAGCCCACTGACAACAGACAGACAAACGGACGGACAGCGACGGCTTAGTAATAGTGTCCCGTTGGCAGTTGGCACCCTTTAGTTACGGAAACCGAGAATGCAGGCATTTTTTATAGTTATGTTTTTCTGAGAACTTGCTTACATAATTTAATAAAGCAGTTCAAAAGATGTATTTATAAAACTAATCTTTTACTTCTCAAGTGTCTTTAGGGAGTGAAAATATGAACTTACTCATGTGTAACTGGTAGTTATGATAACGGATGGCTTCGCATTAGCTGTCTCATGAGCATAACGGTGTTGTACTGTTCTCGAGACTGCGACTCGAGTGTCGCCGTAATGCGTCTTCCCACGAATTGGTATCGAGGTTGGCTCGCCTACGTGGCAAATGGAGGTCATACTCCGTTCATACTCGTATCGTATCGTATATTATATTCGGTTTTGTAAATTCGTCCCCGATCCGGCATAAAAAGATCCATGTCACTTCCTGATGATACAACTATGCTGAAAATCACTTCGATCAGTTGCTCCGTTGCCGCATTGCTGCGCAAAAGAGGGACCAACCAAATAACACACATTCCCATTAATAATAGTAGGATTACAGAGAATATTCCTGCTTGGTCTTATGTAAATATATACTCGTAGACCAGATAAATATGAGCTATAATACTAACTATAGAAACATACGTGTCGGTGAGTACTTGGTGTCGCGTCAGTTTTAATTGGTCGCACTTTAATGGTATCCTAGCAATAATCGATAAACGCCACGTGACTTTTCTGTAGCATCCACAATAATAATAAAAAGCCACTGGTCAGATACATTTTAAAGTTACAGCGAAATATAATTCGAAAATTCATAAAGTTATAATATAATATAACACCGCTTCAAAATAATGCAACTTCAAGCGAGCGTTACTAATACTTCTGGATACTAATAGTACTGGATAAATACCTATACAGTCAATGTACAGTCTGTATTTACCATTGAGTTTATCAACAACTTACATATCACAGACTCGATGGTGACGGAAAATATTCTGAGGAAACCCACAATCTCTAGATGGTTGGTCTGGTTTTACGAAAAATAATCTTGTGAAATAATACCTCTGCCTACTTCCACATGGATAAGGCGTGAGTGTATATTTATTCATTTTAATCCACAAGATAGTCAGAGACATCGCTGGATGCGGGCCTATCAACCAATCACCATGGGTTTTTCAGCGGTGGACGTCCTGTAGCTGAGCGGATGATGATAATGATGATAAAATTCATAGCCCATAGTAACATCATCAAAACGAGTAGGATAGATAATGTAAGTTAGTTATGAAAACCGATAGATAGCGTTTGATGTCCCTTTATCCGACTATATAATCCGCTTCCGCACTAGTCATTGTCACAAAATTTGGTGCTATTGTGAGACTGATCTGAGATCTATAAGGTTTAACTCCATTAATTGTATCGTTTACATACCGTATCGTATCGGCGACGGAAAACATCCTATGTATTATCATTTTTTGCGCGAATTCGAAATATGTTCCAAGTAGTTGTGGTCTATGAACTAATATTGTATTTAGTCATCATGCGGTGCATATTTTTGCAGTAAGTACCTCTTCTATGCGGGTAGGTTATTTATTCAGTGGTCTGATAGATAACCCCAGTTTTTTCTCGAACATGTAACATCGGTGTCGACGAAACTATACTAGAAATAATACTGAACAATGTCGGAAACTACATAGCAAAAAGCAGTAGTTAGTAACAATGACTTGTTATTGTATAGCTCTTGAATGTTCTTAATTATGCAGTTGATCCAGCTCAGACATTACTTCAATGATATCCATTTCCAGTTTTATACAAAATCCGTAAGAGACAAAATATTCTCATTGTTTCAGAAGGTAATTGTCTGGTCAATAAAAAGCAACCAAAACTTGACTTAGGTTGAAATCATAAAGCGGTACGTTTCATGGTAATGTCACGTTTTTCTTTAAAATCTCCAGAAAACACGTGATCAGTGATGTCATTCCGGGTCGTATTAAATATCATTACAGAAGTCGCACATGGCTCGGCATGTGACGTACTCAAAACATGAAAAACTAAAGCGGATTTATTGGATATATTTTATATTGGTTGTAAAGTTCAGTTCATTCCTTCGGTAAAGGAATGAACCGAATGAACTTTTAACACACAGCTTCGACCTTTGGACAATTTTACGACAAGAAATTTACGTTTTTAGTTCGTACTAAGGTATCGACATAGAAAAGTTTTAAGAATTTCCTGCTTATAAAATAAAATATAAGAAAGATGTTATTGACTCCATGACCTTCTTTGGTGCACGTTTTGATGAAATAGAAGCTGAACAAATGAAGGCCAGGGACTCTATGAAAATTCTACAGGATGAAAACCTAAAACTCAAAACCACGGTCTCTGATCTTTCTGAACGTTTGAATTATTTGGAACAACACTCTCGATCTAACAACTTGGAAATACAATGTGTACCAAAAAAAACGCAGGAAAATCTTTATACTATTGTTAAACAGCTGGGGAAGATAGTAGATTGTGAACTCGAAGACCATAACATTTTACATTGCACTCGAGTAGCCAAACAAAATTCTACAAGTTCACGTCCAAGGTCTATTGTTGTACAACTTGCCTCCCCGCGGACGCGTGACCAGTTACTGGCAGCATCTATTACCTTCAACAAAGCTAACCCACAAGAAAAGCTGAATAGTGCTCACTTGGGCTTCTCCGACATAAAAAATCCGATCTATGTTGCTGAACATTTGTCGCCCACAAATAAATCACTACATGCTGCAGCTAGAAAGGCCGCAAAGGAGAAAGAATACAAGTACGTCTGGGTGAGGAATGGCCGTATCTTCATGAGAAGAAGTGAGGACTCTAAGTTCATCTTAATAAAAAATATGGACACCATATTGAAGTTGTAGTGGGTGGGTACCCGATTTATATTTCTAAAGCGTGCAGTGGTGTAAATAAATAACTTAAACATTCTCGAACCTTAAAATTTATTACCAAAATGTTAGAGGCTTGAGAACAAAAACTCATCTTTTTTATCAGAACTTATGTTGTAATAATTATGATGTTATAATCTTAACTGAGACCTGGTTAAACAGCTCTGTAACAAGTAGCGAACTGTTTGATGACCGTTACGTTGTTCATAGGAGAGATAGGGAAAACTCAGCATTACGAGGTAAAGAGGGAGGTGGTGTACTAATAGCAGTTACTAAAAACATACCTTCGAGACATGTAAAAAGTTGGGAAAGCAACTGTGAAGACCTTTGGGTCGTGATTGACATTCCTACAAAAAGAATGTCTAGAACAATAACGTTTTGCGCAATTTACCTTCCTCCCCCGGTATCTAGCTCGCGTTTAGAGCATTTCCTAGATCGCTGCAACGCTATTTTTGATCAGTGTAAAAATGAAATTTGTATTGTAGGTGATTTTAATATAGGCGTTATTGACTGGAAATTAGTGAATAACACCACATACATCCCTAAACTACCAAATACAGCTGAGACGTTACTGGACTTTATTTTTCTTAATAAGTTATATCAATCAAATTACGTGACAAATTCCACGAGTAGGATACTAGACTTGGTTCTTACCACTGTCCCCTTTTGTACAGTAAATAAGAGTGATGGTCACTTAAGCGTGGCTGATCCTCACCATCCTCCACTCGACATCCAGTTTGTACGTGTTGACACCCCTACTCTCCCCTATAATGCTAATAATGCTAGACCAAATTTTTATAAAGCAAATTATGAAATTATTCGAAAATATCTACACGAATTGGATTGGGAAGTATTATTCAAGGGCCTTGATAGCGTGGATGATATGACCCGTGTCTTCTATGAACATATAAATATGGCCATTAATAAATTTGTACCTTTCCGTAATACAAAAAAGAACCGTTTTCCTGGGTGGTTTGATGGTAAATTAATAAGCGTTCTGAAGGAAAAAAACAACATTAGAAAACGTTGCAAAGTTTATGGAAATCCGTTAGATAAATTGGAACTAAAATTACTTAGCAAGCGCTGCGAAAATTTATCTAAAATTCTATATAGTAATTATATCAAGAAATTAGAGGCTGAGCTAAGTAAAAACCCTAAGGTTTTTTGGACCTATATTAAAAATAAACGTGGTGGAACTAGCTCGTATCCTATAACTCTGACTGACGGATCAATTACTTCCTCTGTTAATGCTGAAATCTGTGAGATGTTTGCAAAATATTTTTCCTCTGTGTACAACCCTAGTGTTAACATTACACATCTAAATCAGTCCCCTTTCCTGCGGTCTTTGGAAAATTATAGCCAATGTATTACAGCACCGGTACTTGATTTCGATTCTGTATCAAGAAAGCTAAAGAGTATTGACAGCAGGAAAGGTGCCGGGCCGGATGGAATACCGCCAATCTTTATCAAGTCATGCTCTTCGGTTTTAGTTCAGCCACTATTGCTGATTTTCAATAGGTCCTTGATCACTGGCGTTTTCCCGGCTATATGGAAAACTACGAAGGTGGTTCCCATACACAAATCGGAAGATAATAGTATTATAGCTAATTATAGACCGATCTCTATTTTGTCCTCATTTGATAAAATTTTCGAGTCACTTATATGCCCTTATATCCAGAAACATTTAAAATTGTACCTGAGTAATAATCAACATGGATTTGTACCACTGAGATCTACATCTACCAATTTAGTTCCTTTCACTGAGTACTTAATTAAATCTATTGACTCCGGCAAGCAAGTCGATGTTCTCTATACGGACTTTAGCAAGGCGTTCGATAAAGTGTCACATCAATCGTTGATATTTAAGTTATCAGCATATGGTATTTCTGGAACCCTGCTCTCGTGGATCAGTTCGTATTTATCAGATAGGTCGTTTTATGTTGTAGTTAATGGTTATAACTCAGCAACCTGGGACATTACTTCGGGGGTACCACAGGGTTCTCACTTGGGACCTGTTCTGTTTAACTATTTTATAAACGATCTACCAAAATGTTTTTCCTTCGCTAACCCATTAATGTATGCCGACGACCTAAAAATTGTAAGAATCATTGACTCTGCTGAGGATGCTTCCTTGCTGCAACGTGATTTGGATAGGTTAGAAGTTTGGTGTAAAAACAATGAAATGGTTCTAAATGTCAAGAAATGCTTTAAAGTTACTTTTTCGAGAAAACACGACATAATTGACTATGTGTATAGAATAGGCTGTAACCCAATTCAAGATGTGGAAACTATTAGGGATTTGGGTGTTCTGTTTGATAAAAAAATAACGTTCTTGCCACACATACAGAGCATAATAAACAAAGCCTCCAAGATGGTAGGTTTTATAATTAGGAATTCCAAAATCTTTAAAAAACTCAGGGTCAAAATCCTGTTATATAACACTTATGTTAGGGGAATCTTGGACTATTGCAGCGTGGTATGGAGGCCCCACTACGCCACACATTCTTTGCGTTTAGAACGGATACAAAAACGTTTTCTTTCGTACCTCTCTTTCTTCGCTGGAATTGCTAAGAAAACACGCTCATACAATACCAGGCTACAATTTTTCAAGATGACCTCTCTTGCAACGCGTAGAGAACTTCATGATGCAATATTTTTGTTTAAACTCTTTAATCATAAGATCGATTGTCCTAAGTTATTATCAATGTTTAATGTTCGCGTTCCTTTTCGGATTCCTCGACACAGAATAACGCCTTTGTATCCTCCTCCTAGGAGAACAGTTTTGGGAGCATCCTCCCCCGTACCACGGTTATGTAGGATTATAAATAACTTTAGTGATGCGATTGATATCAATTACGACTCAGTTGGCCAATTTTATCATAAAATGCTCGACTCATTGTTAAATTCCAATTGTAATTAGTTTCACGCAGGTTCTTTTTTCCGTTTACCTTTTATTTTCTATCTGATGTTTACCTTTTAAACGAGCATGAGGAGCTTACCTTTAAGTAGTTACTGCACTTTGTTAGTTGTAAGCCTAAGTATTAAGTAGTATTAAGAGTGTTGTTAACTGTTGGTAAGCCTAATAAATAAAATAAATAAATAAATATAGGATCATGTTATATAGTGCACTTGTCATAGTAATTTAATTAAATGTATTCACTCTCGCTCTTATAAAGTTAGAATATCTTTTCCGATACTAAAATAAGTCTTAAATAGAGTTTATTGTTTGAGATATTGAATTATTTTCTACGAAACGATCTATGAATAGTTGGGTGTTGAAATATGGATATGCAATTTCTAAATTACCATTACCTATTTCGTAAGAACTTAGTATTTCCAGTAATTTCCAGTTCGTTACTAAAACATAAATGTTATGAAATCCACTTTAGTATAGATTAGTTCTCGTTCCCGTCGGAATACGGGAATAAAATATAGCCTATGTTACTCAGGGATATTATAGCTTAACATAGGTGAAAGAATTTTTAAAATCCGTCTTGTTGTTTCTAAGTTTATTCGTAACAAAAATACAAATACATATTTCCTCTTTATAATATTGGTATAGGTATATGTAGACATGTCAAATGTAAAAACATGTTTACGATCCTCAATTTGTTGTAGACACCGCCAATTGTGTTCGTTCACATTCCGTATTGTGTTATTGTGTTTATTTGTTCTATTATCTATCATTGATATAGCAGAGTTTTGTGTGGCATTGGCGTCCATGAGATGCGCAGAATGCCAGACAATCGGAACATAAAATCTTTTTTGTTGCAAACTAGCTACATTTATTATTTTCGGGATCCCATCCAAGTTATCTTGGGTCAACAGCCCAACACGAATGTGGGACAGCCCGAACAAGGGGGGTGTTACCGTACTTATGCGGGTGTTGTACATAATATTCCTGAATAAGCACGATGACCCTAAAATGGGGTCACGATAACCCTCAGATACCGCTCCCCCATGTCGTTTACACCATTGTAGGATTTGTAGGTCTCGTATCTAGCTTAGTGGAACGTTTATTGATTTAATTACTATAGCTAGGCACAAAATGTTGGCAATCGTTAGGTGTATTATCGTTAATCTAGACTAGATAATAAAAAACAAAGGTAGTTTTTTTTTTATCGACAGATGTGTGGTTAGATTCCAGCCTAGGGACAACATTGGGATGAGTTGCAACCGCCGCCATCTTTTAATTTTGAGAACAATTTCACGAATATTACGTCGGGTTATTTATGTCGCGAGTGGGAAAAGTGGAAAAAGTCGTTTTACGTATATTATGAGACATGTGAGTTATCTAAAGAGGATCAAAAAGTACAAATTAAGTTATCTATATAAATAAAAATGAATTGATGTTCGTTAGTCTGATTAAAACTCCACAACGGCTGGACAGATTTTGATGAAACTTTTTGTGTGGGTTAGAGTGGGTCCAGGGATGGTTTATACGGTGGCAGAACGACGTTTGCCCGGGCCACTAGTTATTACATATAATAGGAGACAGATGTGTGTATGAAAAATTCACAGAAGAATCAAAAACTGTAAAGGTTAATGATAAGGCAGACACCTTCAATGGAAACAAGTACTAGATGCAGACTAACTCTTTATTGTATTTTCTCTTCTACCTACATACAAAAACATGTAATAAAGATACAAACAGAAACAGTTTTCCAAAAAAATAGTAATTTGTATTTGGTCAATAATAATCAACAACCATTTTATGTGTAGTTGTAGTAAGTACATTAGAAAATGGATTGTTGTTGTTACCGTCTAATGTGTTTCCAACATGTCATTAATAGTATTAAATCCATAATCTGAATGTAATCTACATTGCTTTGGATAAGTCAAAATACTACTATGGCTTGTAACTTTCATAGAGCTTAAAGGTTATAAAATTATAAGAATACAATAATGTAGTGTTATTGTGGAGATCCTTGCTCAGTTTCTACTCCTTAGCTAGAATCACACACTTACCGACGTGATGGACCTGTTAGAATGGACCTTCAATATATTATTCCACATTCTAATGTTCAATAAAAATATTTGGTTATTCTAAAGATTTACTTAATAAGTTTGAGGTTCCAGAAAAATAGCAAAAATGTTGCCTCTCTTGGGAATTCCAACGAAGACTATATACTCATTAATCTGTGAACGAAGCAAAAACTTCAGACAGTAGATGGGACAGACGACCTTAACGATTTATAAAAAAAAATTGCAACCTTTTCGAATTCCTTTTTGTCTTTGGTATTTTACAGAGTAGTCTTGTCGTCTGAGAGTTACTCGTAGATGTGAGCCAACAAAAACTCGCCAACATTACCTATTAAAACACCAAAACTGAACTGCGTGTAAAACATTTATAATATATCCCCTTCTCGTGCGGTCTGTTCAAAAAGTAACTTGAGAAACTTCGGAGGTGAAAGCGAATCTAATGACACCTCGTACTTACTTCAAAATCAAACTGACGAATTATGCACATGTGCTCCCGAATTAACCTCCTTATGGTACAGTCTGCTACAAGTGCTATATTTAGCCGCCACAAGACTCGACTGATGACGTTCACGGCATCAGGTCAAGTATAAACCAGGCAGATTACGCTTAGGTCACTCCGGGGTGAATAGAAGGGAATGACACAATGGGCGGAAATCATCAATCTGAGTCGTCAAGCGCTACCGGAGGGTCCGCTGTAAAGTACTGTCGCCGGGGCCAAATTGGCCCCTCGGGGTTTTCTCAATTATTTCGTGCTATTGTGACTTTTATGTCTCCGTAAGATTAGTTGGTGCGGTTTTCCATATGTAAAGTTATCGGCAAAATACTACATAAAATACTAATGTCTATAATATTTTTAGACCTGAATAAATACTAGATTTAAAGTCCCCGTCAGGAGAAGTTATAAATTAAGTAAATCAACAAACTTCTACTGAGTTACATAGCGACAGTAATGAGTTAACCAAATACAATCCCAATAATACGAAAATAAAGTGAGTTTTAAGTAGCAGCATTGTATTTCAGCGATATAGAACGCTGTCTCCTAAATATTTTATAGCTCATCCTGACGGAGACTTGACATAATATGTAAAAAAAAATACGTGTTTATTCAGGCACCTACAGTTATTTTATAACAAGAAAAAGATGCGCCAAATAAATTAGGACTTGAGAAACAATCATAACTGGTCACTTGTTAGAAAATCTTTTGGTTTTCCTTTTTTTTCAGTTTATTGTTTAGTATCCGTTTTTGGATGATAGCCAAAATCTACCTAACAGACGAAGTGGCAAAAATTGTTTGTGGAAAGAATACACCCCCATTCCTTACAACATATACCTTTATATGTATAGAAAAATATTATAATAGAATAAATAGATAGTAAGGTATTGTATAGGTATCTATTAAAAATAATGACTGGTATAATTCCTTAGTCGTAGTTCGTGCCTCGTGCTGTGTCTTATTATCTATCTTATCGATCAGTTTTAATTGTGCTAATGGAACCATTATTTTTATTGTTTCGCTTCTAAATTAAGGCTGCGAAAGAATTGTCCTTGGACTATTTATCGACACAGTTCAACAACTTGATCACAGATTATAAGATGCTAGTTTTTCTCATGTTGTATTTCGCCGATCACTTTATTAAGAATACCTTTGTGTAGAGGATAATTTTATTAATATACTACAAGGATATTTACCTTAAAAAAGAAAAATGTTGAGAATAATTGCTGGTTTTCCCTCTTTGTTGTTTATTAGGATGGTCCCAACAGAAATCATACCTAAATATCTGTTTTTATGTATTTCGTGGATAACTTCGACGTTTATGAAAAGATTTTGATCATTTTTATTTTGTTGGAAAGGTGATATCCCAATGGTGGTACCATGATAAGGAAACCAGGATCTGATGATGATGGCATCGCAGAGAAATCGAGGGTAACCTTCGAAAATCGTAGTGGCGACTAGTGCTTTTTTACTTTTTTTAGTTTTCTGCTTCAAGTCGTTTTTTATTGTTTAAAATTATGTTGAGCTCTATTTTATACTGGGTGTCCCAGGTATTTTCGGTTCCAGCGGGAATTTAAGGATGCCTAAGACCTAATAGCTACCTACAGTTTGCTAGGTCCAGCGGTTGAGGATCTTAGGTTAGTCAATCAGTCAGTCAGGAATATATTCGTTCCAAGATTATAAGTTAGTGCCAAATAGGTACTTAACAGAAATTAGATAGACGACGAAAGCTACCTAACTTTTAATGTCCACAAAATTGGTGTGATTACGTAGGTTGGTTTTCTGTTATTTCCTCGTTTTGTCTCCACACTATTGTATTATTTTTATTTTATGCTTATAGTTTAAATACAGTATGTATTTAAACTAAAATGTGTGGATAATTAGTGATAAAACTGTGTCATTTAGAAAGTTAAAACGACCATTTCCACATAAGTTTTTTTATAGTTCGAGAACTGACGTTTCAATTAATAGTTTCACAGAAAATCCGACCTCGTCGCTGGTTAATACAGTGTGAATTAACTTAATAGGTGATTTTTAGCGTTTAACCCGGGATTAGGGCTGCCGCTAATCAATAAATCAAAATATACACGTATTAAAAATATACATTTAATATAAGAAGTACACGCATCTATCTCGAAAATGTAGTCTTGTTTGATGTGGCTATAAGTGACATACGCCCTTACTACATTGATAAACATAATCTCTTACATTATGACGTGTGCTTTTCACTGCTGCAGTGCTATTCTATTACTTATTTATTTATTTATTTTTGAAAGGAGAATCATCAGCTACACGTTACAAAATCTAATAAACTTAAATAATTTCTTAAAAGCTAATAATAGATTCCCGCCGATAGATTTATATTATGCTAAAAACTACGAATAAGCTTGAGTCTCATGTTTGCGCTACGCTAACTTACCTATGTAAAACTGACTTAATATTTTTTTAAAATTAAACATTAAGTGCACCTGGCTCTTATGTTTCAATTGTGGCAACATTTAAGTTATCTTTTTAACTATCCAACTACTGGCAACATCTTTTTATTCGCTTCAGTGAAATAAAGTTAATGTGCAATTCGTAATTCTGGTATTTATTATTAATAATCAATAATCTAGTCCACGCTTCTTCACTATAGACTATAATTATTTGTTAATCATTATAGGATTATCTATTGTCCTCATCCACGCGTAGGTCACTGCTTTACTCTGTGCTTTTCCTGTTTGAGCAATATTTTCATATGTGCCTGTCATAAATGGATATTATATTCTATATTAGCAAAGTGAGATTAGGCGGCAACCCTACCGTTGCGGTGACCTCGCACAGCTTCGGAAGTGCCAATTCGTGGTTCAACTCACCTTGCACGCAACGAGGTCGTATCGGCAGCAAGTCTGAAAGTGTTCGCCTATTTGACTATTATTTATATTACTTCCTTTTTTAACTATGAAATGCACTCCTCGCAAAACTCAACAGTATTCTTTTATCGCTTGGCGATTTGAAACAAATAAGATTATTGGTGGTAGGTAGTTTTTGTATGACATAATAGGTATAAGAAAACATTGAAGCCGAAAACGCGGGGGTCGCGAAAGTTATACTTAATATGTAGTTATATTTTTCTCTGGAACTACTTACTTTTTATTATCATTTCACTATCATCTTCTATGTACAGTCAAGAACTCGTGGAGCTTGACGCACTGGACTTTGTAACAAAAGTATACTATTGACGTTTGACCGTGCCCCGTCCGGGCCCTGTGTAACGTGAATCGGATTAGGCGCATAATGCCACATTCGCAAAATGACACATTCGATTTTCGCAAAATGACACATTCTCAAAATGCCACATTCTCAAAACGCCACATCGCAAAATGTCACATTATCAAAACGTCACATTATCAAAATGCCATTTTCGCATAATGCTACACTCTCGTACTAATCTGTGTGATGTGATTAAATACTATTATAAGTACATATAACAATAAAACAGCTGAATGATGTAAATACAAAAAATATCCTTTTTTTTAAAAAAAGATATAATATTTTGTTATTAAGTTTTTATGATTCTCAGCGGCATTCATAATTTCAGTTAACATTTTAAATTTATTTTGTGTTAAAATAAATGGAAATTAATAAATAATGTGATTAAATAACTACATACATACTAAAATTATTAAATTAGTTTTATTTTCTAATTTATAAATCATCGTAGTCTAGGCAATAAAGGTAGTGGACCCCAACATTAATTCCTCAGTCGATGAAATTTTGCAGGATTGTAGTATAGTATGAGACAATACTTGCATAAAAAAATCCAAAAAAAAAACCTAACCGAAGTTAGGTTTTTATACTAAAAAAAAATATTTTTTTTGGTTGATAATTTGATAATTTCTGAAAATAATGTAGCGAGACGGTTTTTATTTATGATTTTCCTATTGAAAGTCCACAGCGACTATTAAATAACATTCCAGTTAAAAAAATGGACTGAGCAATTTTCCCGTGCAAGGTACATTTACGTCTGAGTTTTGTCGTTTCTACCAGGAGATTTTTTTGGATATTTCGCATATAGCTTTCTTAACACTCATGAATATTGCTGGCGAAGAAAATTTTCACTGAGCATTTTTCCCAACAAAGATATCAAATAAATAAGTATTTCAGTAAAAATACCTAACTTCGGTTAGGTTTTTTTTTTGGATTTTTTTATGCAAGTATTGTCTCATACTATACTACAATCCTGCAAAGTTTCATCGACTGAGGAATTAATGTTGGGGTCTTCATACAAAAATCCGCTTCATTGCCTGGACTAATCGGCCTACATACTGCAAGAAAGGGAGTTGGACAAGTATAGCACTTTGTTAGTGTGGCATTTTGCTACTGTGGCATTTTGCTGTGTGGCATTTTGCGAATGTGGCATTTTGCGAATGTGGCATTTTGCGAATGTGGCATTTTGCGAATGTGGCATTTTGCGAATGTGGCATTTTGCGAATGTGGCATTTTGCGTCATGTGGCATTTTGCGAATGTGGCATTGTGCGCCTAATCCCGTGAATCAGCCTTAATTCAGTAGCACTTCCCAAGAGTTTGTGCGATAAATCAAACGCAGCTGGTAGCTGTAGACTCGTTTAACCTCACATAGAGCCGGGTAGACGCCTTAAGGAGCCCTGCAATAAACATAAAGTGGCGCCCAAAGTCGTAATTAATTTCAGAAGGCCGCACAGTGTTGCTAGGAGATAAATAAATCCGTACCAACAATGACTTTAAGGGTCTCTAATTATAATAATGCGTCTTTCAAAGTTATCAAAATGTAAATGAGATAGGTTTAAGGTTGTTTTTCGAAAACCGCTAGCTTAAAATGTAAATAAGAGGTACTACTTGCAATTATTTAAGTATTTCATCAATATTATGTTGAGGACGTTGAGGTATATTCTTGTCGTATTTTATATTAACTTGTTTCCTCTTAGCGTAGGTACTCATATAAAACGTGGATAGTTATATTTGGCTCATTGCAATGTAATTATACGTAATATGAACTTGTAGCTTATTTTAGTTGTTGTTATTCGAAATAAAGTAAAACTTTATTTGTAACTAGATAGACCGATAGGGTATTTGCCTATATTGAAGATAAATTACAAGTAATAATTCATTAAGATCAAAACAATTTTAAAAATAGCAAATTTGTTAAATAATAATACAATCAAAAAAGTAATGCAATTGATTGCTATGACTCATAACGTTACAGATCGCAATTTTTTGAAAGATCTTAACAAGTTACTAATTTGACTATGTATTCAAAACCTCTACTTTTAGAAAACTGGCAGCACCACTGTACTATCGACCTCCCATCAAACTCAAAGGACGATCATGAAATTACCTCTTTAGTAAATTGTATTCGTTCGACGCAAAAGCAAATATCGATTAACGATTCACGATAACATTAGGTTGATTTATGTTATTTGAGATAATATATTACTTTAATATCTTTATAGTTTTTAATAAGGTGATGACGATGGGATGTTTGACTATGTTATCTACAGAGAAATGAGTTGGAATCAACTAGACAATATGTCACTCTATCTTACCCGTAGCTCCATTTCACGCGATTAACCTAACAAATTGGAGTGTAGCAAGGTTAAGTCCAATTCCAATTATGACCGTAAATTCCCATTTCGGACGCATCAAAGACAATTTTATTAGGGCTCGCTTCTACCTCGTAATCGCTAAAAGAATATAAACCTGGGTGTATACTAACACCAGCTTCTGTTTAGAATGTGAATTTCTTTCCAAATTATTTCTATTGCTTATTTTTAGGATTTCGTACCCAAAAGGGTACCAACGGAACTCCATTAGGTACTAAGCCTTGTTGTCGTTCGTACGTCTGTCTGTCAGAGGACTGTATGTCAATAAATAAAATAAATAAATAATCTCACGCCGTGAATAACGTTATAAGGTTATTTATAGTATTTTTTATGGTGTCCCCGGAGCGGATCGCCAGAGGTGTACGTTTCCTGGAAATATCCACTTTCCAAAGTGGTCTTTGACACTAATTCGTGTACCAGGTCCACCATCGACGTCGTCACCCCACCTCGTTTGTAATTGTTGTGCCGTCATGCCAACTAGTTTTTACATTCTATTCTGAGCAGAGGAAGCAATCTAATTAGCCCCCATTGCATGGAAGGAAGTTGCTTCTCTGTGCGTAGGAAGTGACATTGTTAAAGTGTACGTCTTCACACGCTATGCGCATTCAAAGTGTGCTTTTGATTGGGACAAAAATAATGTTAACATTTTGATGCGAAAAAAGCACTTTCCTTATCTACAACGCGTAACAGTATAAGCGCAATTCCTTATACACACATATTAGTATGTTAATATAAATAATTATGATGCCTTCGTACTTCAGTTGTGTCTAACCAATTTTCTCAAATAAAGAGCAATAATAGTACGATTTTCATAGGTAGTAAATTCAGCTATGGTAATTCATATTTCGGAAAAAAATAACATTTATTAAAAAAATCTGAAATAAATTAAGTGTCCGTACCATTTCCGGTAATTTCCGGAAAAATGGCATGTCCGTGTTATGATATTATAATGATGCAAGTATAATAAATCTCCAAAAAATTACACTTATTAAAAATTATTATTATTTATTTATTTAATCATACAGACAGAGTACACGTGCTTACAAAAATAGTCCTCCAAAACCGTCTAGACAGTTTGACTGGGGGATCATGAAGTCTCATTTAGATATTTAAATAATTAACACGGATAATAATTAATATCTGAAATAAATTAAGTGTCGGTACCATTTCCGGTAATTTCCGGAAAAATGGCATGTCCATGTTCAGATATCATGATGCAAGTACAATAAATCTCCCTACTCCGATCACTGCTGATCAATCAACACCACAGCCGGAACCTGTCTGGAAGCTTGACATTTTGCACAATGATTCCTTAAATGGTGTAAGTGAGTTCTAAAAAGACAAGAGATTTCAAAAAAATACATAGTCTTTCCTATAGAGTTTATCCACCCGATTGAGCTTCGACGGTCGTTTATGGAGGATGAATTTGCAGATGGTGAGATGTCAGCGTTATTTGCTACAATTTATGAGGGTGTGATTGCCGTACGTGTTACGATCCCAGCTATGAATCTTTATACCGCAAAATCCCGAAAGTCATGTAGAATTTTATTATTTCATTGTAGGCCACAGGTCTTTTTAACTATTTACTAGCGGTTTACCCGCGTAGTTCCCGTTCCTGTGGGAATACGGCGATATTGTAGCTGTATATTGGTAAAGAATTTTTAAAATCGGTTCAGTAGTTTTTGAGTTTCAGCCCAAACCAGCTCAAGCAGCTTGAAATGTGATACTAGACGTTCTTTATATAATGTAGGTCAGCACTAAGAATGGATTTTTGACAAATCATCCCCTAAGAGGGTTAGATAGGGGAAGTTTGTATGGAAGTACGTCATTTTACCAAATCAACTTAGCATTAAACGTTTTTTTTTACAATACAAATATTTCTTTTCGAGTGTATTTTAGCCTTAGATAGAACGCAACGCCGACCAAAAGAATTTTATTTCCAGAACTCTAATTTTCTCTTCGCCTTTGTTTCATTTTTGTTCAACTGATGAATTAAACGAGATTTTGTTTAGTTAAGACAAATGAGCTTGTCGGCGGGGCGCCTGCGTCCCCAAGGGAGCGCCGAGTCGCCTAATTTATATGATACAGGCTAAGCCACTGTTTAATTGTGCTTCGCCTACTTTTGTGAAAAAGTAACATTTAATTTACAAAGTAATACTTTATTGGATTCTCCAACCGCTTTGAAATCTTCAAAGAAAGAAGGCAAGTATAGGGAAACCTTTCAGCTTTTGTTGGAACATTTCTCCGCCGTAATTAAATTGGGAATATAAAGGTATAATATTACGCGAACATCACAAGATTTAATTTCCTATCGAAATTCGCTAGAACATTATCGACGCCGTGAAAGCTTGCGGAGAAGATGAGCTGTCTTTGACGCTTTTTCGCTTTTTCAAAGATTGCTCGGATGATAAAATTATTTCTTTCATACCATTTATTTGAGTATAATCAAATCAAAATTACTCCGTATTTTGTGAGAAGATAGTGGCCGCAGGAGTGGTGTAAGAGCACCATTCCGAAATCGCAGTATCCCGGTTTTCACAAGGCATTATATATCAGGCAACAACCGACTACGCATCTCATCTGAAAAGCTGATGTGATCTGGCGTATCCTGATGACGTTTCGGATGGCTGATATTGTCGTTGATGATCTAAAAACTAAATGAAATGAAGAAAAATGTTTATGAGGATATTTAGTAACTTCAAAATAACCATGAAACAAGCGACTACTGGACCAAAATTGGCCACTTTTGGTGATTCGTGGAAGATCTACATTGGTGCTGCTTAGTAAGATAACGTCGGAGAAACGATCTCAGCATTGTATATCAAAAAACATATTGTCTTGATCAATGAATGTAAACTGTGTACAGTTAGTTAGGTATACTTCTTTGCTGTTATCAGCCCACCTGTTTCATTAATGCAGTGTGACCAGTAATTTATAACAGTATTGTTCTCCGGTCTGTGCAGTGTATGCAACCAACTGGCTTTATCGAAGCGATTGTCCTTATCATAGAAACGTGTCACCTAATACGTTTAGTGTACGTATATTTTTGTAATGTGGCCTCGGTTGAATTGCAAAATTATTGTTGTAATCTGCGGATGGTATCAATCCAACAGATGTTCTGTGAAGACAGTCGACCAATCAGACGGTTCGAGTCGACAGCTGTTCATACAAGCGCCCTCCGAATATTGAAAGAGCTATATTGAAACAGTTTTTTACAAATTTTGTTTCTATTATTGATGGCTTTTTGAAACCTTTTCTCATATTTGTTGTTGTACTGTTGTATAAAAGAATCACCGGCGCATATCGGCGTTGTTCACGTGGATCCCTTTTTCCCGTTCGTTTGGGAATTTCTAGTAGCTAATCCTTAGTGGGTTACCTTACTCCTAAAAACGTAGTTGTTGAGGCTGTGCGTTAATAGGTCAGTCGGTCAGGGCATTTCTCTTTATACATAGATTTCGAAGTCAATGCGTGAAAAAATACTAGGTAAGCGATACCAATTAACAAATCTTTTTAAGCGATGCCAGATCGAATGAATAAGCAAACAAACAGTTTCATCATCTACAGGACGCTGAATTGTTTTTACGACGTGAAACAAATTACATGTAACCTTCACTCGTCAATTAAGAAGTTCATGAATGGTGTAGATTTGTTCAATCTACCAATAAGAGCACTGCTATGCTTTTTTATTTAATCGATTTCCGTCTACTTAGCGATAATTAAAACAGATGACTGTAAATATCAAGCCTACCCACGCTTGTGATTTCCTTACCAATATTTAGTAATACTCCATGCTCTTTAATATTCTCTATTTATCGGTTAGATATATTCGATAATATAACTTGAGTCAACGAAAAGCGTCCTAATTTTATACCAAGACAGTTTTGATATTCAAAATGGTGTGGTCAGTCTATACTGTTTAGGCAGCTTGCGAGTCTAGTTTTTTATTTCTTATCTAAAAGTTGTTTACATTTGAATGTCGTGTAGGCGTTTAGCACAGTTCTCAGTATCGTGAATCGCTATGAATATCTGTCCAGATCAAGGTTAAACTAGAATAAAAAAATTGGCACTGGTACTTTCTCTAGATTTACTTTTTTGTAAAACAAATCATGTGTATTTACAAAATTCTATCGTAGGTACTATGAATAAGATTTCGTTGTCTACAAATGCGATTTACGGTGACCTTCAAAAATATGAGTAATCTCTGGAATGGTGTTTCGATAACATTATTAACATATTCATTCAACCGTTGCACTCGACAGTACGTGAGTACACTCATAAATTGATATGATTCTAAAGTGTATTACTGTTTTTTGCTGAGACATCTTTTGTTTTTATTCATAACACGATAGTAGTTCTCTTCATACAATAGTATTTTCCAATAAGGGTAAAAGCGTAAACCTCTGCCGATGAAGCCATATTGAAAGAATCAGGGTGCTGTAAATAGACTTTTATTGGATTAATACCCGCATACAAAGTAACAATGCCATAGGGAATATATCTATTGGATGAACGATGTACGTACTTTATAGCAGCTTATTTAAGTAATTGGTTTTAAATGAAAGACGTTGTTTATGGAACGTGACCAGAATTAGCTTTTGGTTAGCTCCTTTTACAAATTGAATCATGTCAAGCCTATTGGTATTAAGTAAACGATTTTGAACTGTTATTTACCTGACAATAACGTCTAGTTTAAAAAAGTACATATTTATCACTAGGTGTCGAGTGTGAGGTGTGTTTTTCTTTGCCGTCGGGCAAAGAAAAACACAAGAATATGTAATATCACCCCGGACTGGTACTGTTGAAAAGTGAATAAAACTTATATTCCAGCAGATAGTGAAATTGCTTAAATTGACAGAACTTTCAGTAAATCTTATATATTATATCCGTAAATTATATCGTATATTATTTTGCATAAAAAATATTTCAAGTGAATTAAAATTGTGAAAGTGACAAATTGACAATGCTTCAGTGAAAAGTTTGCTCAATATAAAAAGTAAATAAAAGCTAGAAATATCATTTGTGATTTCAGAATGTGTTACATAACGCAATATTACGGTCCAGCTGACTTTTAGAATACACTGTTACCCAACCTAATAAATTGGAACAGTATCCTCAACGCATATTAATGGCGACCACTGGTGATAGCAAATCAAATCATTATGCAAATATTTCATCATTAATGTCCCACTTTTACAAGTATATAAATTCAAATAAAAATGTATCAATGTATCTATTACCTACTTACTTTTGTCGTCTACAATTTCTAATCACTCAGTTTCAAGTTAAACCGCCCATTGTTACTTTATCTTAGTATTTCTTTTGTTTTTGGTCTACAATAGTTACTCGATTGTATTGTCCAACTAAAGAGTATAACATCATGTTGCTTAAGTGACGGTAAATTCAAATTACACTTACGTACCTAGTTATACTTACTCAAAACGTAGGTAAGTACATACCTACACGTTTTGCTATCATAAACTTTATGTTCTTACGACATAAGGAATAAGTGTGGTAATGTAATTTTATAACACATTTGCTCGTAAAAGGTGTCTTATTTCACCAATTTCAATATCGTATTGTATC
Source organism: Ethmia dodecea (assembly GCA_963855545.1). NCBI lineage: Eukaryota > Metazoa > Arthropoda > Insecta > Lepidoptera > Depressariidae > Ethmia > Ethmia dodecea. Next base: position 3,483,465 of record OY979444.1, read on the forward strand.
TCATTACGCCCAAGTGCGGTAAGTGTAATGTAACACGCACGGTTTATCAAGATGCTCCGTCTTAAACGAACGGTACTTTTTAAAATCTCAGCAAAGAGTTTTTATGTCAAAAAAGTGGTCAACATTTTATGATTAAAATTAACTTTGGGAGATAAAATATAATAAAGAAATATTTATGTACATAATTATTTAATTTAGTTAATTTTGACAGTAAATTACAACCCATTAATCTGTAACAAAAACACAAAAATATTAATTTACTTTATTAGTAATACTGGCTGTTTTTTGTGCCTTTGCCTAAAAAAAATACTGATGCGCGCCGCGCGCTTTTTCTTAACGCTGTATTGTTTTTATTCGTTTACCATAGTCGGAGTTTTATTTTATTTCCTCGCAAATGTGTTATAAAACGTCGTATGACATACGTGCGCTTTGATAATTACAGCCTCTGCTTACTTGTAGCCCTCGCCTACGGCTCGGGCTAGCAATATCGCCTCGGCTGTAATTTTCAACCTACCGCACTTATATCATAATGTTCTATTATGTAATGTCGAATAAAGTTGTTTGTATTTTTATATTTCATTTTTTTTTATTTATTAGGATTGCCAACAGGTTAAACACTATAAGCTATTGTTATACATATAAAGAAAACTGAAAAGACAGAGTGAAAACCCAATTACAGGCAAACACAATATATTTACTACTATATCGACGGTGAAGGAAAACATCGTAAGGACACCCGCATGATTTTTAATGACGACGAAATATCATACGAGTTCATATAACCCGTCAGCCTTTAAGGCTCGAGTGAACAGGCATCATCTGGGCAAGCTCGTCCTATCGTTGGCCCCGTCTTGGCCTTCGGGCAAGTCTGGGGTCAAGAGTAAGATCATCAGCAATTAAATAAATTAGAAATGTAAAATATAAAAGGTGAAATGCAGTCGCAGCTAGGGTAGATGAAGGAGAGTAGCAGGTGTGACGTATGAAAATTTATTTCACATGATTTTTCACATGCTTCTCATGAAATGACCGATCTCTAATGGAAACTCCCTCTGATTCCATATTAATAGAACCATCTATTTAGTGATCCGTCAATTTACATCATATTTATATTTCTTTGAATAGTACTATCATGGGTCTACTATAGATTAATAAAATTACCCGTGGACCCAGTAATCAGTCGATCCTCCGGGACTACAGGTCAAGGTCAAGTATTATGGTAAAAAACGAAGCGATATTATTAAAATATATAAACCTATATATCTATAAGTATTAATATTGTAAAGAGGAAAGATTTGAATTTTTGTATGTTAAACTCAAAAACTACTGGACCGATTTTAAAAATTCTTTCACCAATGGAAAGCTAGAATATCCCCCCCGGGAACGGAAACTATGCGGGTGAAACCGCGCAGAACCGCTAGTATTTTAATAAGCGTCTTATCGGAAACAGATACAGTGTTTCTGACGCTATGAATATTCTTTTGCACACAAATCGATCATTAATTCATCAGTGCACATAACATTAATTATATTTCGAATGCTTTCAAACATATTTTATTCATTATCAAGTTTCATTATTATGTATCTAAGTCAAAGTGTTAATTAATTTTGATAACTTTTATTGCAACTTTTGAAATTTGGCCTCAATAACGGTTTTGCAACGATGGATGTTTGAATTGGTTCATACTTCTATATTAATCTAATTTAATTACTTTGTCTCTCATAATTTCAATAGTTTTTTATCCAAGGAGTAAACAAATAAAAACCGGCCAAGTGCGAGTCGGACTCGCGCACCGAGGGTTCCGTACAACCTTGCAAATTTATGGTTTTCGTATTTTTTCCTTTATCTATGCTATAAGACGTTGCTTCGTACCAAATTTCAAGATTCTGAGTTCACGGGAAGCACCCTGTAGGTTTTGATTCCCTTGCAAGTGTCGAAAATTTGCGGCATAAACGGCTGTATCTTTTGTTTGCGTTGGCTTAGAAGTTTGATTTTTTCACAGCTTCAAGGGACAGTAGACCTGAGTAATTGATATAAATTTCAGCTTCATACCTCCACGCGTTCCTGAGAAAAAGGGTCTTGACAGACGGACGGACGGACGGACAACAAAGTGATCCTATAAGGGTTCCGTTTTTTCCTTTTGAGGTACGGAACCCTAAAAAATAAACAAATTTACCGTTTGTAGACTTCAATGTAAAATATGAAAGTTTCTGAAAAGACCTTCGCTCGATTAGATTTCAAAACAAGATGAAAATTTTTAGGGGGTGAATGTACTGACGAATCTGAACAACTTTATTATGGAAACAACTGTGATCTCGAAAAAAAATTTGTATTCTGTACATTGTAATGGCGAGGATATTGTACTTTTGTACTGCAAAGATTGATTCTTTATCGCGGTATTTAAGTACATTCACTCCTTAAAAAAGAGTTACCTAATTGTCTCAGACATTGAATAATGACTTATATTAATAGTAATTAAATATTACATTGTAATCTGTGTTGGTGTAATAAAATGTATTTCAGCACACAGCAATCGGCTTGTAAATGATAAATGAATTATCCGTTTCCACTTTCGGCTAACTTCAAGTTATCGAGTAACTAATGCTATAATTAGTTTAGAAGGATACCATAATTGAGTTTCGAGTCTCTGCGATTTTTTTCTCGTGGGAATGAATAGAATGATTTAAAAGAATCGTGAAACAAGAAGCTCGTTAGAAAGAAGCGATGATTAACGTTGGACGTGACGGTTGGCGACTAATGATGTCTATCTTGTCTAAGTTATTGTCGTGTCAAAACTAAATGGACTGTAACAGGATAGATACAAGGTCCTCTTTCTGCGCCGTCACTGCTAAATTGCAGCGTTTGTGTTGTCTTGCTACAGATTGGATGCAAGGACACGCGGGCACACATCCCCCTATGTCCATTCATTATTAATTTCTCTACACACTGCAAAAAAAGTTGTTGTTATATGAGCCCATAGTAGTAATATATTTATCAAAATTTTTACGGGATTGGGAAAACATATGCATGGCATGCACCAGTTACGTGAATTTGATGCGACAGAGAAACCCACTTCGAAGTAACAATGATTTATAAAAAAAAATGCAGACGATTTTGATGAATGTACCCGCATTTAGAATACAATCAATGTAAGTAGTCACTTATACTTTTTGAGTTGTAATATGTTGAGAACAGTTCTTTTCTTTCTGATAATCTTTAAAAGTGCTCTTTAGTTCCTACTACGGTTTAGTAGATGGGTTTGCAATAAGGTCCATTGTATAATTTTGTATGGACGCTGCAAGTAAGGCAACGTTTAATTAGGAGGGATTAGTTAGTTTAGACCACCTAGCCAAAATGCATAGCGCTAACAAAAGCGAATGATTAGATATAGTGACATGTATGGGATTGACATAAGCACTCGTTAACTTTAATTCTCGTTGGCAAGTGCTTATGTCAATTCCATACATGTCAATCTATAAATAGCTTTGATTAGCGCTAGCATCTTGGCTAGAAGGGCGGAGCGGTCGAGCCTGCTGCAGTGTGAATTACTTCAGACATTTTAGATATATCGAAATGTTGAGTCGTTTTAAAAGTTAGCCAATGATGGGTTTGGGTTACCATACAGGCTTAACTAGATCGACCTTACATAATTATTAACTTACCCAACTATGATGAATTTATTCCTTCGATACGGCACAGTTACATTAACGAGATTACGTAATAATAACAGCTAGCTTTGTTAAATTAACATGATTACGTTCTTTATTTAATATTGTTGACTCTCACCTGCTTAATAAAAATCACCAAGCGCATTGTTACGTTATTAGTTGGTTACGTTACGAACATTGTTACTATATTATTTATGTTATTTGCTTTAAATAAAATGCTTTGTAGTAGTGTAGCAAGCCCACGATAAACTTTTTCTTACTACCTATAAGTATTTTAACTCGAGATATATAACCACTCTAAAGAGTAAAAAAACCGACTTCAATCTTCAACTTATATGGTTTTGTCATGGATGCCGTTGTCAGAACTGGACGAAATTGGGACCAATCTGGAAGCACCAGCTTTCAAGTAAAAAAAGAATCATCCTAATCGGTTCACCCAGTCGAAATTTCTGAGGTAACAAACTTAAAAAAACATACAGATGAATTGATAACCTCCTCTTTTTTGAAGTCGGTTAAAAAAAACATAAGATGAATTGATAATCTCCTCCTTTTTGAAGTCGGTTAAAAATACCTGTTACCTGCGAGTTGGACTCGCACTCAAAGGTCGCGGTGCAATAAAAACACGTTTCTTGAATGGGGACTTTATTTTGTAAATTTTTTAGCTGACTGCGACGCAACCATTATTTTTTGATGTAGCGGCCGTAGTGATACACACTCTGTGAAAATTTAAATTGACAGAGTGACAAACAGTCAGAGGAGCTGTAGTAATAGGGTCTCGTTGGCACCCTTTGGGTACGGAACCCTACAAAAGAAAAACAAACAGTGCGTGCTCATAAAATTCACTTCTTTTGTCTTTTAAAGATTTGGAAAAACGATTTACATAGTTCAAAGCGTCCAATTAATTAATGACTGCTTTTAAAGCTTCAAAGAATTTAAATCCGATGTTTGTTTGTCCTATAACGTCGTTAATGAGACTCGCAGACTGTTTATTACTACTTAAATACTTATACCCAAAATAGATTTAACATTTTCTTTCATGGATAACAAAACAAGAAGACTGTACACACAAATCATCATTCATCTTTTGTTCTATACGGTTTGACGTGACAGTCTTTAGATCATTAGAAAATCATGATACATTAAAGTATATTGACAGTGTTCATTTACATCTTTATTAAAACCGGACATGATCGTTTAATTGACGTGACAAGTTCTACACCTCACGTATTTACCTACTTAGGACATGGTCATAGATATAGCGTGTGCTTACGGTGCAAAGAGATTAAAATATAATAGGACATAGGACTCGATTCTGCAGACCAGCTAAAACTCCTAATTTTAAGTTAGCCTATCCTTCTCCATACAATAGGGAAGAAAAAGGACAGAAACAAACCATAGATTATAGAGTAATGTCAAACATGTAAAAACCAACTAAAACTAACTTAGCATAATATTATGTGTAAATTCTTTTTTGTGTACCTACTTTTTGTGAAGCAATAAACATTTTTATTATTATTAACTAATTTGAACCTTATGAACGTGCTCATCTGTCACTTCCATCCATGACCTTTTTACATCGTCGCTAAAATTGCTAAACACGCCTTAGTTGACAGGACTAATTTTAATTTGACAGGTCTAAATATCTCTCGTCTCTTTTCTTATATAGGAGAAGGAAAATGATAGGACTAAACTTAAATAAGTTTAGTCGCTGTAATGCAGAATCGAGCCCATTGAGGAGGCATTGGGAATATTTTCATACAAAACTTTGAAGCATGTTTGAAGCTCAAGCGTCATGTCAGTTAGTATGAACGCGAGCTGTCATTCGGTCGAAATTGTACTTGACTTATTCCACTTGGAATAACTTTTCGGCTACAAATTTTCCTCGCTTCGTCCCGTATATTATATTTTAATATCTTTGTAACGGTGCCTATTGGAACCGAGCGGTGCTCGACGAATTAAACTTTACGCCTATCAAAATGGTAATCATATAAAAAGCGGTCCTGTCAGTGGGCCTTAGTGCCCCAGTCTGTGTGTTGACCTTAAAATTATGACGAATTTACTCCTACGTAATGGCGGTAGTCCATAAAAATGCAGAAACTTGAACTTCACTATTCATTGCTGTTTTAAATAATCTGTAATACAATCATAAAATCTAATATACAATATAAATATATGTTAAGTGCAAAGTGCTTCATTGTGGATCAATGCTTCATCATCGATGTTTAGGGTAGTGAGCAACGCGGGGCTTGAACCACGATACGCATGCTTCGAAACCAATTCTGGGACCTGCTAGGTGTTTTCCTTCACCTGTCTGTACTTGTCCTTGAAATATATTTCATACTTTAATAATATAGTTTAGAATAAACACTAACAGTTGTCTCCCTAGTTTTAGTAATTTTGAGTACGCTCAATCTCAGTAGTAATTTTGTGTACGCATTTCAATTTCTGTGGCGTTTTAGCGTATTAGTAGGGTGTGCCTTTGGTCGTAGAATAAAGCCAGCATGGGCAGCAATAACTCTAAGAATAGTTTGTGAGGCACCACACCCAGACAGTCTAGAGTCTAGCTAGACCCTTCGATCCTTATCCAAAAACGGCCTACGAAAGTAACGTATGCTACCTGAACTAAAACGACAAGGTCGAGAGGCGTTCACTTTCGCTACTACACGGTTTAGCAAGCGGCCACTCATTTCATGTACACTTGGAAATCACAGCTCAAGTAATTACTTAACTGCCTCAAACAGCTGTTATTAAAATAACCATTATCCGCGCTTTGCTGTGAAACTTGAGAGAAAATTGTCCGGAGCAATTTGAGACAGGTAAAAGTTTGTGCGTGTCGGATATACCTTGGTTTTCTATATTTGTACTCCTTTTATTGGTTGCTTTGTGATTGATTTCCTTTGAGAGAAGGAAAGAAGAAACAAAGTTTATTGGAATGAATTTATTGCGTATAATAATATTGCTACTACTTATACGATGAGGAAATGGTTCAGTTTTATACTCAAGGAGCCGCCCATGCAACTAGCATTAGCATTCTCCTACACCTAGAACTCGCAAATGACCAATTGAATGGCGTTTAATGATTGATCGTACGGACTTACTTGGTGTGCAAAGGCCATTCTCTCCATAGCTTTCACTGTTGTCTATGTCGATACAATGGTATGGTGCCGGCACAAATCGATCTACTATTGTTTGATCGTTGACGTCACACGAAATGTTATGGACAGGCATTACGGGGACCTTCGCGACTCAGTTACCGTCACCGGTAACAATCATCCATCACTGTTTATGTTTCAACAAAATGCACGAGATGATTGGTTTTATCGAGTGTATTCGTACCAGTGACTATATCTAGTAATGTTTTCATAGGTTATATTATTGTTACTTCATCAACTTTGGTTAAAAATTCATGCACTGCTGTTCCTCATACGTGCTTGGCATTCCCACTTTTTACCAACAAAAAAAATACCTGTTTTTAAAACTGGATTCACACAGATTATTTACGACACGAACGACAGATTCAACAGTTGTTTTAATATTTTCATAAAAATTATGATGGACTTTTAATGTCATTTCTTTGAATAATCATTTGTAATTCCTTTCAAGTCCATCTCTTGCGTCAATTTGCTAAAACGCGTAGATGTAGGTAATAAATATCATTATTTTATTATTTTGGTGTATAAATAGTTTCTTGTTTTTTGTTTCAGTTTTGTTCACAGTCGTTGCGTTCTTGTTAACCATTCAAATACCATTCCTTGCCAAGGTGAACCATTCCATATTCGATCGCATGTTTTGATATGAACGTCAATTGATCTCTCAACGTACGCTCACAGATCTAATTGAAATCAATATAAAGATCGTTACTCTAAGTGGTATGCCAATCACACGGTCTTTCCTATTGACACTTGGCGACTTTTGTTTGAAAGTAATAGTTTTGTTTGCGTATTACTGATTTACATAGTTATTTCCAAATGCGTGTCTCCTTGCTATTATGTAACGAGTTGTTTGGAGTTGGACCGTTTCTCGCCTTCAGGCACGCGAGGCCACTCCGAATGTAGATGTTAACTCTATTGATTACGTTCGGTTGACCTGAATATGCTCGGGTATTTATATCTTAAGCTGATCGATTAATAATGATTTTCTCGATTTACGGTCAATTTATTTTTTAAATTGATTTCGTATTTTGTATTTGGATTTATTCAGCTCTCATACTTTTATTTGAATCGATTCTTATGTACCCGCAACTACATGCGTCAATAGCTTGCATATTTCTCCCATTTGTTGATCTTTCCATCGAATTCTAATCGTTCGATTGTTTGCCGGCCTCTGACGGAACACTGATTTCATTGTTCATCTACATAATAACAAAAATCAATTAAAAATGAATGAACGCGAGCGTGGCAAACAATTTGGTTTGGCTGAGTTCCAATCTTGCCAGTTTACTGCCAGCATCATCATAAAATTTTAAGTTGTTTATTATGATTTGTCGACTGTGGTAAATTAGGAATTCGAAATATTTTAACATACTTTTATTGTGTGTAATCGACTATAATTTCAGGGTTACAATTTCTCAACTTAAAATATTTTATATTACATATAATTTTAGTAAGTATATACCTATATTTATAGGCAAGTAACTCGGTATGTTAACTTTTAGCAATTATCATATAATTCTGATTACAAGGCAAAATGTCACATTAGCAAAATGCTATTTTCTCGTAATGTTACATTCTCAAATGATTTTTTTATTTTGAATCTTGTTATTTGTCTTGTGTCTAATAAATTTATTTTCTTTCTTTCTTTCTTTCTTTCTTTTCTTTCTTTCTTTTCTTTCTTTATTTTGATAATATGGCACTTTGTTAGTGTGGCATTTTGCTAGTAGGTTGGCATTTTGCGAATGTGGCATTGTACGCCTAATCCGCCTTCGCCTGATAATTTTAGTTAAAGTTGAATTTAAATTTTAGGTCCAAACGATTTGAAACAAGTTTAGTAAATATCATGATTAATGTGACTACTTATTTTGCTTGTCTTTGTATCTGCTTTGGATCATATCATGTGCAGATTGTGAAGTCATTTCGAAAATCAGTCATTTGTAGACAACAGTACACTGCGAGATGTGTGTCTTTCATCACATAAGTATAAGGAAGGAAGTATTCAAAATGTTCGAAATGATTGTTAACTAAGACTTAAACCGTTAACCGTTCATGCGCACATCTGTTTTGGAGGACGCCACACATGCTCGGTTCCCGATAACGTTCCTAAAATAAACATTGTTAATTCGTTCTCCACTCACGCTGTGAGTGCGCTCGCACGCTCAATGACTGGCTTAGTGGCTACACACTTCCACTTCCTCTACTTTCCTGATTGAATGACTAAGCGGCCACTTCGAGAACGCGTTAACCACTTAACAGAGTCGCACGCCACATGCATCTTTTGAAATTGATAGCGTATGAGTGGTGATAAAAGTATTCGGGGTCGTCGGCCGCTTTCTCCCGGTGCTATGCTTTCGTAAATCTTATGTCACGGTGCCGAGATCGTAAACAAGCTGAGATCTAAGACGAATACCCAACGAGAAATGTGCTGCTGAGACCTAGATAATACGCATATTTTACGAGCAACTGTTTCTGCAACATTGTTAGTTAATATTCCGTACAGCGGCAACTAATACGAAGCGCAGTCTCATAAGGAAATGCTTTTGTATACATTCGATGAATGCAAATTTTGAAATGTTATTCTTCAATGTTAGCATCACGTTGCGTTGCGCACTGTGCTTGTAAAAATATATTATGTTTGCAATTTTATCGTACGTAGGAGTTATGCAAATATAATATTTGACGCGGATTTACACAAGTGAAACTAAGAAAGAAAAACAAATGACACGCGAACACAGAACAGGTTCCACGTTCTACAGAGTACACAAGGGCGTAAAGTCGGTCGGGGAAATCTTTAGTCCAAAGAATGCCAAAAGATCTTTGTTTACGGTTTTTGTTGTTTAGGCGAGGCGAGACTTCGTAATCGAGGCGATCCTTGTTGGAACGCTATTCGGGCGCGTGTCTGAGTTATTGCGTAAAGCCGTAAACCATAATTTAGCAAAGCAGTTCGCTGCTCGACGTCAGCCGGGGTGGACGTGTCACGCCGTTCCGTTCGGTTCTAATTACGCGCTATGATATATCGCAAAGCTAACATTGTTTTCTTTACTGTGCCTATATAATGCATAACAGCCATGTTTGTGTAAGGTTAATAGAGTTACGTGCATAGTGTACCTGTGATTGGATTTCAGTGCTAGCGTATAATCGGTCATGGTTAGGAAAATCATTGTCGTCGGCATCCGGCATTACGAGGATCCGTTTTATAAGTGTGTTAAGTTGCTTTATTTGTTAAAATGAAAGTGTCTGTTGTGGATGCTAATGGGGTGATTTCTTTGTCCGCAGACATGTGACGGGCGCGAGTGGGCCGCCGCCGGGATGCGGCCACCAGAGGAATAGGTCCCTGGACTCTGTGCTCCAGCGGATACCAGAGGACATGACACCGACGTCGCCGGAGGGAGCGCCGCTCAGGATCCCGATCGAGGTCCCGGCACCCCGGCTTGCTCTACCGCCGGAGGTGCCAGCGGGATCCGATGACTCTGGCATCCACACACCGCCCGACGCCAACGATGAAGAGCGGCCGCAGCCTCCCGCCGCTGCTCGCTCCCGGGAGAGCCTTGACTCCGGCAACCCAGAGGACACAGAAAAACCTCCAGACCCACCCGACACAATCGTGGAACCGCCTCCCAAAACGGAAGTGTCAGCCGCCGACACATCAAGAAACAAAGACTTTTTGTTACGGCTCTTCGAAAGCAAACTCTTCGACATGAGCATGGCCATCTCGTATTTATTCAATTCGAAAGAGCCCGGTGTTCAGACGTATCTAGCCAACAAGCTGTTCTCGTTTCCCTACGAGGACGTAGACTTTTACTTGCCGCAACTGGCGACGATGTTTGTAGAAATGGGTGACGTGGCTGACGTGCTCCGACCGTACTTAGTGCATCGGTGTAAACAGAGCGCGGAATTTTCGTTGCGGATCGCGTGGCTGCTGACTGCCTTCAGTGGTGACGTGAAGAGGTCTAAAGCGACGAAATTGAGGGACTCTATCCTCGCTGAGGAGATAAGGCCGGCGGCAAGGAGAGGGCACCACAGGTCACAGTCAGATTCCTCAGCCCTGAGGTTAGCTACGCCCTCCGGGAGGCATTTAGGAGACTTAGCGTCAGGACGAGCGTTTGATAGTGGATGTGTTTGTGGGGAGCAGTGTTCGTGTGGTGCTCCAAGATTAGCGCCGCAAACTCAGGTAAGAATACACTACCTATTTATTATTAGAATTTTATACTATCCTTTTTAATCTCTGTTATCTGGAGAAGGTATCCGGTAAGATATCAGGTATCCTTTTAATACAAGCATCAAAAGGAAACAACTTCCTTTCAAGTAAATAAAAGAGGTACTTGTGAAATCTGAAGATGTCTCCTTGGCAAACAGTTGAGAGTTCCCAGTCCAAGAATGCCAATACTTGTGAAGGGCCAGGCGTAATAAGCCTTGTAGCAGTGTCAAGTGTTCATGCCAAAGTACCATAAATAACAAACTCGATGGGCGTGGAGACTCGTTTCGCAATTTATGAGGACGCGTTCCCTAAATGCGAAGGTGATTGCTAAAAGTAAAATTAGAATTATTCCACTATAATATATATTTATACATATGTAGGTACACGTATGGTATACAATCACTCTGAGGCTGGACTCGACCCACCGGAAATAAGCGATATCCCAAGGATATACAGCAACAACACCATAGTATTTTGTAATGTATTCTGCTTTGGATAAATCCACCCTTAGGGTGCAAAAGATAACGGTTAGTTTAGTATGTACAGAATTATCGGCTGTCTTATTTATATATGAACCCAAGGTTTTGTGATAGGCTTCTACTGTAGAAATAATTTAATCTCGGAGATTTCATTACTCTTTTATATAAGCATCTTACTGCCTATATAAGAGAGTAATCTTATAATTAAACTAGTTATAAATAATGGTTAATGTCATGAATAATACCAAAAGTATGCTTGACTATCAATTAATGTTTCCTATTAAAAATCAAAACTATTTGATCAAGAAAATTTCGGTTAGTAGAGGCCTAGAGTGATATGTTAGAAATTTATATATAACCACCCTCATAGTTCCCGTTCCCGTGGGAATATGGGAATAAGGGAAAATATAGCTTATGTTACTCAGGGATCTTGTAGATTTCCATTGGTGAAAGAAGTTTTAAAATCGGTCCAGTAGTTTTTGAGTTAATTCGTAGAAACAAACAAAAATAAAAATCTTTCCTCTTTATAATATTAGTGTCTTTGAGATTAGTATAGATAGGGATTTAGTTTGAATTAATTATCATCATGGCCATCATTGGACAGTCCCCGCTGTCAACTACGCTCAGGACGCTGGTTGCTGCGGCGGCTTTGCAGAAGTGACGAGATATCGGCTCTTCTATCTTACAGTTCCTATTCAAGTGACATTAGTTTTCTAGTCAGCTCAGTAGTAATAGGTGACAATATAACGTCTTCTTGCAGTTCCTGAACTCTCTAACGAGTATCGGCCGACGGTTGGCCAGCGTGGCGGACAAGGAGCGTCGGAACGGCCGCCTTCGAGCGGAACTGGCGTCTTTAGACCTCAACCTCCCTGCCCGGGTGTGGCTCCCGCTGCATCACCGACCCCACTGTGTGCTGAGGATACCTCCCCACGCCGCTGCTGTTCTCAACAGCAAAGATAAGGTACCTATGTTGGTTAGATTTTATTATTATTTACTAGACGTTTTCACCCTTCGTAAGACGGTCCTGTTGGCTCAGTTGGCAGTGACCCTGCCTTCTGAGTCGGAGGTCGCGGGTTCGAGCCCCGCTCGGGGCCAACATTTGTGTGCATGAACATGTCTGATGGCTTCGTGTCTGGGTGTTTAGTATTTATTTGTCCATGTAGTATTTTGTGTCCATTAGCGACGGTAGTCGCTTACCATCAGGTGACCCGTCTGCTCGTTTGCCCACTTTTTCTTATAAAAAAAAAATATGTTTATCAGTTTACTACCCATAGTACGGGCTCTGCCTAGTTTGGGACTGAATAACCGTGTGTAAATTGTGTCCCACAATTTAAAAAAAGGAAAATAATAGCCCATGTTACTCCCCTCCCAGAAAAGTAATCAATATCTGGCGGATGGAAATAACAAGCCAAAGCGTTACTTTATAAAGCTATGTAAAAAGATATTAATAAAAAAAAAACCGCCATAACATTCCCACGTCTTAAAACAAGACAATAATCACAATCCTTCACGAATAAAAATAGACACCTTTAAATAGGTTACTAACCAATCTCATTCCTACAAATTCCACATAATTAGGGTTCCGTACCTCAAAAGGAAAAAACGGAACCCTTATAGGATCACTTTGTTGTCCGTCTGTCCGTCCGTCTGTCAAGACCCTTTTTCTCAGGAACGCGTGGAGGTATGAAGCTGAAATTTATATCAATTACTCAGGTCTACTGTCCCTTGAAGCTGTGAAAAAATCAAACTTCTAAGCCAACGCAATCAAAAGATACAGCCGTTTATGCCGCAAATTTTCGACACTTGCAAGGGAATCAAAACCTACAGGGTGCTTCCCGTGAACTCAGAATCTTGAAATTTGGTACGAAGCAACGTCTTATAGCATAGATAAAGGAAAAATTACGAAAACCATAAATTTGCAAGGTTGTACGGAACCCTCGGTGCGCGAGTCCGACTCGCACTTGGCCGGTTTTTTTTTTAAATCGACCCAGTCTTTTCGCAGACTATTCAGTACAAACAAACAAACAGAAAAAAACACCAAATCGCTTTCTCCGTGCGAATACGGAGATACAATATAGCCTATGTTACTCCCTGATAATGTGAAATTCCATTGGTGAAAGAATTTTAAAAATCGGTTTAGTGGTTTAGGCGTAAAAGTGTAACTAAAAAACTCACTTTCGCATTTATAATATTAGTTACAATTTACTAGCAGGTGCCCAGCGAACATGTTTATTCCCGTTACCCTGGGGATTTCTAAAAATCCCCCTTATTGCTTACTTACGCCGTATAACAAACTGGAAGGGAACTGTACAAAATTTCATGCTTCTAGGCCGTTTCGCCTGTGCGTTGGTCGCTTAGTCAAATCAAATCAAATCAAATACTTTATTTGCATGCCATAGGTAGTCAGCCAACTAATAAGTTTATTTTTTCTTTTATATAGATTAATAACATAAGTATATACATGTATGTTTTAAAATCGTTCGCCAAACCGGTTAATTGTGTTGGCGGATTTATTCACTCAGCTAAATGTAAATACTTACGAGCTAACACATTTTTAAACAAGACTAATTATGGAATAAATATATTCTTCCTTTGTTTTCGAACATTGCTTTAGGGCTGATTTTTCAATAGTCAGTTAAAAGTTATCTGAAGAATAAACATCACCTGTCACTTTTCCTTTTTATTGTGTTAGACAGTGACAGCATCAACATATTCTCCAGATAAGATTTATCTGACGATTGAAAAATCAGCCCTTAGTAAGACAGTCATCTTCGGACACTATTTCATTATAAATGCTATGTATTATAAAATACATTATTTCTCTTACCCTATTATACATAGATAGGACTTACAAAATGATCCTCAAGCAAAGAGCTTGAGGACACGCAGAAAGAGATGACACTATACGATTCGCATAAAGCTGTCACTGTGTCCCTAATGTTAAGCGGAGTTCAATGCTTGAGTAACGTACTGAAATTTATTAGAAACCCTTTGTTAGAAACTGGTATTTGCTCGCTGGCTCGTTTACATATTCACATAGACTTTATTTTGTTTATTTTATTCGGAACACCTAAAGATAGAATATTAATAACTTACACATAAAAATAAATCAACAAAACCATTTACAAGTTCATTACATTACATTTTCGTGGTACTTATCCCATGGTAATCATCATCAACCCGTAACAGCCCACTGCTGAGCTAAGGGTCTTTCCATACACATGAGGAAGTATGAGCCATAACCTAGCACGTGAGCCCACCACGGATTGGGACATGGTGTTAGGATAGTGGGCCACCTAACTGTCAGAATTTCTCAAGCCACCCAAGGGTATCTGACATGGCTTAACGACTTCCATTGTGCGTTAACACAACTTGTCTCGTGGTAAAGTTACCGTCATATCAAAACGTTTAAAGCCTTGACACATTCATTTTCGTTGATACGTCATGCAAATTGACAATAGATCAATAGTCAACTAAGGGCAATGGTGGGCGTTAGTAGTAGTAGGAACTTATGAAATGATTGACAATCGTCCTAATTTCGTACTTGTTGCTGACGTTGCTAGTAACGTTGACGTTGCTTTTGAAATCCCTACGGATATTATAAATGCATAAGTAACTGTTTTTTATACCTTTTTACGGCTATCCGTGTGAAGCGATCTTTACGAAATTTGTCAGCTAGTGTACTAAAAAATGCCTAAAACTGCAAAAAACCCGTGATAATTGTTGATATTCAGTCAGTTAACGTCATTACGTTAAAGGGGATTGGGGTATTTACCCACAAGTGGCGTTTCCACCTTTTTATTGTACGAGATAAATCTGGTTAGGAATGTCTGGTACACATGCGCGCGCACGTGCGATGCCTGCGCTCAACCACGCGTTCTGCGCATACTAATCTAATGTTGTAAATATAGATTTCTTATAGTCTACATTAAATCATGTACTACAATATTGGAAAAACGAAACATCTGTGGCAACAAATGGTTGTACAAACTTTGGTATCCTCGCACTTCTTGTGTAGCTTACCACTGGCATCACACGCGTACAGTCAAGAGCATGAACATGAAGCTATACACTTTTAATGCGAGTCTGACCTCTAAGGCGACTGTAATAAGAACGTTACAAAGTCAAATGTGTCAAACTCCACATGCTCTTGACTGTGCAGTCACGTAGTAAAGTTCTTATTACAATTGCCTTAGAGGTCAGACTCGCACTACAAGTGCAAAGCTCATTTACTTTACTGTACAAAGGTTGTCAAATAATTTGCCCCACACAGATGTGCTTGCTTAGAGATAAGAGTTATATTGCGTCGTCACGTTTATTGGTCTAAAAAGCATATTGCTGAATAGTAGGTATATCCTGGAATGGAATTCCTCTGCTGACCTCCTCGGGGAGCAGCGAAAGGCGTGGGCATTTTTTTTAAGTCGTAACATACTATTGTTATCGATATCGATGTTTGTTTATCAACAATTCTAAAAATAAAAATACTACTCAGGCTATCAACGCAACGACGTGTTAGCGATAAATTGTTTTTTCAATGTAGCTCGTTCTGATTAATATAAATAATATAATAATAATTTGCAAAGTACATATATAAATACATATATGTATATCGATGTTTGTTTATCAAACAAGTCGAAAGAATAAAAAATGTGGTTTTTCGGCTTGAAAAATTTAAAAAACTAGTTGTTGCCAATCAGGTTTTTAATCTAAAATCGATCGACATCACATTGTTTTATGCGTGTTGTGACTTACTATCACTCGATTCTCCATTATGTTATATGGTATTAGATAAACGAAACGGCGTCATTTCTTTTTCAACCGACTTCAAAACAGGAGGAGGTTCTCAATTTGACTGTATGTTTTTTATGTTTGTTACCTCAGAAGTTTCGACTAGGTGAACCGATTTTGATTA
Source organism: Ethmia dodecea (assembly GCA_963855545.1). Lineage (NCBI taxonomy): Eukaryota > Metazoa > Arthropoda > Insecta > Lepidoptera > Depressariidae > Ethmia > Ethmia dodecea. The sequence goes on from OY979444.1 coordinate 3,499,872, forward strand.
TTTTTTTTATTTGAAAGCTGGTGCTTCCCGTGTGATCTGATCTCATTTCTGGTCCAGTTCTGACAATGGCAGTCCATGAGAAAACCATATAAATTGAAGTCTGTTGCTTACTCATTACAGTTCTATGGTATTTCGATTTACATTGAAAGTAGAGAAGCCAGACAGTCGTCAAAGTAAATTCCTTCATTGAATAAAGTAATATTACCAACAGCCACGCCCTGAAATGAATTTGTATTGTTTGTAGCTCTGTAAGTACCTACAAAATTAAGTTAGTTTCTACAAAATTAAATTAATTCCTAAAAATACTGAGTTTTCATTAGTGTGTCTATTTTCCCATACTTCTAAGTAATCGCGGTTCCGAGAGTACACATTGTTTATTTAATCAACGTTCAGTTTCATGACTTCATTCATCTATTTTAATCTACGAATAAGGAATGACTTATATTCCTTATTAGTAGATTTTAATATATTTTTTAGATATTTTACCTAAGGGATAAAAAGCGTGAGATTATATTATTATTATTATTATTTTACCTAAGAGATTTAAATAAAGAGTGGACAAAGCGAACGTAATCGTAATCCAAAAGTTATTATGTAGTGGTCATAAGTCTAAAGTCTAGTAAAGTCTAGTTTGATACGTGCTAAAGACAGCTCGCGTTCGTACTAACTAAAGTGACGCTTGAGAAAGTTTTTGTATGAAAATTCTCTTCGCCATTAGCTAATATTACAAGAGCAGGAGGCCAATTCTACTAAATGTGAACGGTCATAATTGGATGACTATGACATATCAATGGTCAGACAATGGTGTTATTTTGACACTTTTCAGAGCAAATAACACCATCGACTGACCATGTCATTGTCATTGTCATCCAACTGTAACCGTTGAAATTTAGTAGAATTGGCCCCCAGTACTGGTACAACATGGTCGTTTCCTTCTTTATTCTCTGTAATTGTATATTTTTTTGCTATATATTATTATGAGTCATTGAAATATTATTATTGTTTAAATATATCTTCTTATTATTTCCTCTAAGTTGTGTTTAGTTAGATACGCATTTACCTAAACCATGTGTCATGCTATGAACCAGTGTAACGATTTCCGGTTAAGTGCAAAGTAATCTCACTGAGCCGTGCGGAATGCGAGCCACAAACTGTTTCACCAGATGGCTAGCGGAAAAGCAGACTAAAGCATTATCTATCTATACAACGCGTAACAGAAAAAGCGCAATAATTCCTCATACACCCCAATTAGTATATTAATATAAAAAAAATATAATGCAATCGAACTTTAGTTGTGTCTAACCAATTTTCTTAAATATCGATTAATAATAGCACGATTTCCATATTAAGCACTAAATTCAGCTACGATGTTTCATTTATTTGAAAAATTTAACACATATTAAAAATAGCTGAAATCGAATAAGTAGTCGATACTGCACAAACTAATTTCAGGAATTGCGCTTATACATGTTGTATATATAAAAGGAGAAACTAACTGGTTGACTGATCGATAAAGTCACAGACGAAACCGTTGAGCCTAGAAGCACGAAAAGCACAAAGGTTCCTTAAATAGCGTAAGGGATTTTTATCCTCTTTGGTTTGGCGTGACTTTGACTTATGATCCCAAGTCCCAGATGGGGCAGAGGGCGTCAACACTGTGACTCGCCATGAAGATCCCGTTCGGACTTGAGCTTCGCGCTTGATTGGTTTGGCGTCGTCTGGTAAAAAGGTAACAGACCGACAGCCTTACTGAACTGTTAGTGATTACTGACACTAGTGGGGGAGTTGAAACAGTATTCTACTATACAACTATCGTACCTCCAGCGCCACAGTGATGTAACGGTATGTGGTAGCCCTCACTAGACGGAAAAAGTTAATTACACGGCTATAATGGTACGCCACGTGTGATAATTAATGAGCGTTGGAATCATTAGCCGAGCTATTCAGTGGCAAACAAAGAGGCTTGATAGTTCACTCCGTGCACCTACGTTATTCCATTAACACGTCTTAGCTCACTGAAAAGATGACTAGATACTTATCAATCTTACTCACTAATGCCCCGTTTTACATACTCTGGTATGTTACTGGTAAGAGCGTCCTCAGGACACGCAAAGTTTATTTTCATAAAAAGCATGAGCGGGCGTTATTTCACGGGACCGAAGTAAGTATTTTTAGTTCCTACTTTTTCAAATCTATTGGATCAGAGACGAAATTATTATTGGCTAATTTAGAATGCCTATTAGTTTTAACCCAAAACCGATCACCTGTTCTGACCTAATTGGGTAATTATATTGGGTAAAAATAAATAAGTTTTTAGATTTAATATTAAAATTGAAATGCGTCGCAATATGTTGAAAAGAAAAAATATAGTATACCTAATAAAGCCTTTAACAGGTTTTCGCAGATATGTTAAACCAGAAGGATATGGAGACATAATTTAACTAATTAATTAATTTTAATAAATAACTTAATTAGTCTAAATATGGTAGCATGTGTTGGGAACTAAATAATTCGTGTGTATAAAATAATATTTGTAATGACTCTTCGAAAAATGTTCGTCATTTATCTCCAGACAAATGACACTAATTGAAATAGTAATCGTTTAATTTTCACTTGAGTTTGTCGTTTATACGGACAGTAAAGCAAATAGATTATCGTATTACATGTAGCATGCTAAGGTGTTATGCGTTTTTATCAGTGCCACGCACGAAAATGTGAGCTCAGATTATTTTTTATTGTAACATATTTTATAGCATAATTTATTATGCAACATTTACAATACAATTTCCGATCATAACATTTCCTAGTACCTATGATGTTGGCATTGTTGGCAACTTGAAGATTACGATTTCAAGGGCTGACTAGAGTTAAAATATTTTATAATACTTCCTATATACAAACATATAAACAACAATACCAGGTAATGCCTAACAACAAAAAGAATTGTAATAATACTGTTTTGAGAGACCAAGGTTTCTAAATTATCAGTATCGAAGGTGGCAGAAAACATCGTGAAGAGACCAAAAGGAGCAGACCTCGGAATTGATTCAGAATGTGTACAGATATTTAATATAGCTAAAAGTGGATACTGCTACAGATGGAATGCCTCATTATTTATTTATTTTTAAACGGGCACACCATACGCTCAGGAATAAATTTATTTACGATTGCTATCATTACAGTTTACGGGTTTCTTTACGAGTCAATTCTCAATTTGCACATGACGTAAAGTTATTTCGGTCTCACCAGCGCCGGCGTCTCGCTTGATATTATAATAAGCCGATGATGATGTCTATGTGAGCAATTGCCAAGAACTGACTCAATGTTTTGACTCTGATGTAAACGAACTAGTGACGTTCTCTCACTCTCTTTACCGCGTAAACGTGAATAAGGTAGTTGACTGTACCGAAATAAATACGGTAATTAAAATTATCTCAGTGCACTTATAATTGATTTGGAGGCACATGTAGCCCAGAACTATAGATACTATAGTAATATATAAAATGATAAACTGACTGACTGATTGGTGATATATCAACGCACAGCCTAAACCGCTGGGTATAGAGACTTGAAATTTTGCACATAGATAGCTTATACAGTGTAGGCATCCACTAAGAACGGATTTTGCAAAATTCAACCCCTAACTGGGTAAAATAAACGTGCGTGAGCGAAGTCGCGAGTAGCTAAGCTAAGCTAGTAGATACTAAAATTCTGTCTGCATTACGTTACGTGATGGGTATTTGCGTTTTGAGTGATTTGAGTAGGCAGTCAAATATCCCTATTATTAAAATTTATTTATCAGAATTAATTCTGAGACATGTGTAAATAGACCCGGTCCGGCGATGGGCTCACCACCTATCACGTTTAGGGGTCCAAGGTATCTCGTGAAATGTTGTTATATCCAGTAATGGAATACCTCTGCCTACCCCCTCGGGGATAAAAAAGGCGTGAGATTATATATAAAGTTTATTTGTCATTAACAAACACAGATTAGTTGGTGATTTCATTTATTAATACACACACAATGATTTTACCATACCATTAAGATTAACACTATGTCGGTTGGAGTTCTCGGTTACTTGTATCTGGGTGTTATTATCAATCATTGCACGTGAGCTGAGATAATTAATTTATTAATTGCAGACCAAACCTCGTTCCGGTCTCGCAAACCTGTTAGTGATGCAAAACAAACAATATGTCACGTGAACCATGATTTCTAGTTTTACTTGGAGCGGGAATTACAATTTTTTTAAGCCAGTTATAAAGCATTAATAAATGATATGGTTTTATGTGGCCAAGAATGGTCGTGGAAAATAAACAAGACACCATAGGATGGTGTAGATGCACTTAAACAACCATATGGCTGAAACATACAATATATCTATGTCTACACTAATATTATGATGAGGTAATTTTTTTTGAAGAATCTTTTAGTGATAGAATGCTATAACTCTTCTTGAGTGATAGGCAATATTTCGTTAATGCTGGTGAAACTACGGTTTGCTGAGTTAGTATAAATTAAAGACTGAGTGAAAGAGAGGAGTGGTTTATAAATAACGATAGTAGTACAATGTGCAATCTCGTGGTCGCTTCCATACTACACAGATAATTAAGGCTGATAACAGATCTAATACCTCACCAAACGTAGAGCTACATGCGGAACTAACCAAAGATAAGGTTGATCAAAGTTTTACCTTGGAAACCAAACTACTATATTAGGAGCTAACCACCTGCCATTCACTTTAACGAGGCAATTGATAACGACCCACATTGAGGCAAGCGACATCGACATCTATTAGAGCTAATGACCGAGGCCAAGGCACCGGTGTTAAATTACCAAATGGAACAAGAGCCTTATTTAAACCTTTCTATAGTATAGGGCAGGGCTAAAAGTTTGAACCCAAATAAACTGACACCCAAAACTCGACACCTTAGTCACGCGATGATGTGAAATATTGGTCACACGCACTGGCCTTAATTTCATTGTCATTTAGCCCTTCAGCCTGGTAGCGGCAGAATATTTGCACACCATAAATTGAACTCTATATAAAGGTAGTTGAAATAAGATTCAAAAACAATGGAAAATTAATAAAGCTATACCAGGTAAAGGGCTTAGAATAGAGATAGAGAGATGAGGTAAGCGTGCGGGAGGGTGATTTGCTCCCCCGTCTCACTGCCCAGCTGCCTAAGGGTCGCGACACATCTGCGGAACGTACAGCACCGAAGGCTCGGTGAACAACAACGGTTGACGCGGGTGGCTGATCCATTTATCTTTAAAGTGAAACGTCAATATATTATGTTGTTCACCGAACCTTCGGCGCTGTACGTTGCGCAGATGTGTCGCGACCCTAAGGCGCGGTAGAGCACTTGCGGTCAGACTACAGTGCTATTGGTGATAGTGAGAATCTCTTAAGCAAGGAAGGTCTTCGATTATAAAAGGGATGTAAAAATACTGTACGCAGTAAAATTCCTTTTGTAGATGACGAAATAATTCACACATAGTGTTATATCTAAAATGTGGACTGTAGTTTAAAATCTATTGAAATAAAATCAATAATTATAATTATAAAATAAACTGGAGTGTAGCTAAGCTATACTAGAAATAGTTGATAGATGTCCTTGAGATTATTGATAAACACGTTATAGTCACGATATTGTTTCCATGCCTCGGTCTTGCTCACTAAAATACTTTATTTTATTAAACCGTGTTTATTGATAGCTTGCTACAACTGTTGGTAAATTGGCCACCCAATGAGTTAGTCCACAACAATCAACTTATCAATTAAAGCAACCATATAGTATTGCAGCATGTCTAAGGCTTATAATTCTCTGTGTTAATTGCTAGTTACTCTTTGATTGTTTGTAATTGTTAAAATTCTGTTGTGAAATTGGGTATTATAAAGATCTTACAGGAACAGTTTACAACTGCATCTACTGTTATTTTACAAAACACAAAATGATTTTCATTCTGAGGTATGAATTTGGAGTACGGTCCACTCAAAGCAATATTTACTGTTGATAAACCTTTTTATAGCTAACAGCCCACTGCTGAGCTAAGGGTCTTTTCTCACACATGAGGAAGTATGGGCAATAACCTCCGACGCGAGCCCACCGCGGATTGGGAGAAGGTGTTAAGCTAGTGGCCACTTAACAGTCGGAATTTTTCAAGCCACCCAAGGTTATCTGACATGGCTTAACGACTTCCATTGTGCGTAAACACAACGGAAACCGGGACCAACAATTTCCGAAACACTTATTTACATATTAGCTGGTGAAATTTATTTTTCATAAAAAACACATAACAGCTAACCTCCGCAATTTCGCACCCACAGGCGCCGTACATAATGTACGTGGAGGTCTTAGAAACGGACGGCCACGAGCCTCTGCCCCCCCGCCTGCTGCCCCCCGCGCCCCCCGCCCCCCACTCGCCCCCCATCAGGCACACAAAGAGCGAGGAGAACCTCGTGCCGGAGTGGCCAGCGTTATCGCTCTACTCCGGCCTGGAAGACGTCGACACAGGGGACTGTTGGAGCCACGACGACGAAGATCTCAGTACCCAGTACGCGCTGAGGGCGCCCGCGCCTGATAGCCTGTCGCAGGTATGGTGTCGTTCATGTTTCATATTGACACCCGGTTTCTGAAAAAAAATAAATAGCTGACTGTTAAATCTCATCAACTGTTGTGTTTGGTTGTTGAAAAGCTTGTTCGTTCGATTAGCTGGAGTTCTCGAGCATTGTAATACTAACTATTTAGAACTACGTGTTAATGACTATACCACAATGTTGCGTTAATTTTACTTCATCAACAACTCGTAACAGCTCACTGCTGAGCTAAGGGTCTTTCTTAACACACGAGGAAGTATGGGCTATATCTGATCTGATCTCTGACGCGAGCCCATCGCAGATTGGGAGATAGTGTTAGGCTTGTGGCCACCTCACTGCCAATTTATTTTAAGTAAAGTGACATGGCTTAGCGACTTCCGAAACACAACGGAAATTTTTTGTAGTCCCGTCGAACGCTTATGTCAATCCCACACATTTCTCATTCTATATACAGGATGAATTTTTCAAGTGGGCGTGGATGGCTAAATCAGAAACTGAGGAATAGCGAAAAGTACTCAAAGGAGTTTCGGGTCCGATTTTGATGAAAACTAAAATTGCATCTTTGGATTTTTGAAAAATCAATACTCCTAGGAAGGAATCAAACACGTTGATTTTGAAAAAAAAAACACTGTATTATTACATCATTTGATAGTGTCGCTAATAATGATCGAATTCTGGGAAGAAATTGCATACGGCAAACTTAAAGAAAGCTCAATTTTAACGAAAATACTTTTTTATTTTTCTTACTTTACCTACCTTAAGTGATTAATTGTAAAATCGGGCCCGAGACTCCATTGAGTATTCCCTATTTCTCATATTTTCTGATATAGCCATCCACACCCACGTCTAACAAAGCGAGTTGGCTAGCTTCTGTGGGAGGGACTGATAAGTGATGTGGTGTTATAGGTGTCTGCTGTGTCTGCTTTGTCGACGTCGTCGTGCGGGTCCCGCGAGTCTGTGGCGGTGGGCGCGGGCGAGGTCCGGCGCCGCCTGGCCGACGCCACGGCCGCGCCTCCGCCCAACGCCTTCCGACACGACCCCCACGATCCCTCCGCCACCGCGCTCAAGGTCAGTACGTACCGGTTGGCCGATTTCCCGGTTGCCCGCCTTTACGTATGAAAGCGAACGTACATGGCCATATACTTCACCGCCGGGTAGCAGGCGCCGGCTACCCGGAAACCGGTACAGTCAAGAGCAAGTCAAGCTTTACACTACCAGTTTAAGCTGAGCTCTGGTTTATACGGCTCGCCATAAAAAGCAGGGCCGGTTCAAAGTCGAAAGTGTCAAGCTTAGCGTGCTCTTGACTGTACGAAAAGGCACTAAGTGTAAAGTTCAGCACGATATAGTATAAGTGTTAAGTCAGCTTCTGACGATAATAGGCTAGTGTCCTGCCTAGTCAAATCAGTTGCTTTTTATGATCTGTCAAAACGAAAAAGCAATGTGTGACGTCATAGTTTCTAGTATTCAATTGCAAGACTTTTTTTGATTGCTTTATTATTTTTAAATTTGCTACAATTGTCAAGTGAAAATCGAAGTTAAAGGTGTTACGGGATAATCTTTTTTAATGAATAACTACTCGCAATTTAATTTCGATGCTGTCAACTACCCTATTTTACGTGATAACGTCAAAAGTAAACATTGATGAAGATCGTGTCTCTCTACCGGTTCTTCCGCGCTCTCGCTTGTTTTCTCAGGCGGAAAGTGACAATGAGTCATGCTTTTTCGTGCGTGCAACCGGCGTTCATCGATGTAAAAGACGTTTTCACCCCAAAAGTAATTATAGTTCAAAAAAAACGACCAAATATGAGTCTTCCACGAGAAAGTATGGTCTACGCGAGCCCACCGCGGATTGGGAGACGGTGAAATGAAATGAAATATCTTTATTTGCGGTATAAGGCTAGTAGCCACCTGGTAGAATTTTTTAAGCCACCGGAGTGTCATCTGACATGGCTCGACGACTTCCATTGTGCGTAAACACAACGAAAATCGAGACCAACAATTAGACTTACCTGAATATACAACATGTTACAAAATAAGCGCAATTCCTGAAATTAGTTTGTTCAGTATCGATTACTTATTCGATTTCAGCTATTTTTAATATGTGTAAAATTTTTAAAAAAAAATAATTATTTTCTTTCTATGGAAATCGTGTTATTATTAATCGATATTTAAGAAAATTGGTTAGACACAACTGAAGTTCGATAGCTTCATTTTTTTTTATTAATATACTAAATGGGGTGTATGAGGAATTGCGCTTTTTCTGTTACATATTGTATATATTTATTATTTATGATTATATCAGGAATCGTGGGAGAACAAGCTGGCTCGGATGCGGTCCTCGTCCCCTTACGGTTCGCTTTCCGGTTGGCGGCTTCTCGGGTGCATCGTGAAGGTGGGCGATGACCTTCGCCAAGAGATGCTTGCGGCCCAACTGCTGCGGAGGCTGCAGGCAGTATGGGCCCAAGAGCGAGTGCCGCTCAAGCTGTACCCCTACGAGATCATATGCCTCGACAAGGAGTCGGGCCTGATACAGCCCGTAAGTAGTTCACTAGATATTGAGTTAGGAGAGTTGGAGAGAGCAGTGATAGCCCGAACGGTTAAAGAGCCGGCCGAAAATCAGTGAGGCTCGGGTTCGAATCCTGGCATGTACCAATGAGTTTTTCAAAAAACTTACGTACCTACATATTTATCACTAGCTCGACGGTGAAGGAAAACATCGTGAGGAAACCCGCAGGTCTCAGAATTAATTCTGAGACATGAGTAAACAGACCCGGTCCGGCGATGGGCTCACCACCTATCACGTTTAGGGGTCCAATATATCTCGTGAAAAGTGGGTATATCCAGAAATGGCATACCTGGGTAGGGGGAACCTTTTGGGATATAGAACTGAGTTTTTTTTTTAATTGTACCCCTACGAGATCATATGCCTCGACAAGGAGACTGGGCTGATACAGCCCTGTAATAGTAGAAAGAAACTGTATCTTATTCATGCAATCACATTGTAACATTGATTTCTTTATATAGGAGAATTCTTAATATAAATATAAGCAAAAATAATTATTTATAGAATTTTAGTTTTTTTGTTTGTCTAACTTAAAATCTGGTACATCTTGATACGCCACCTAGAAATCGACTTGACATAATAATATTATACATTTTTTTATACTGGATCATTACAAGAACAAAATTGCTTGTGAACTAAAAGAATAAAGGTCATACCCAATAGAGAACATTTGAAGTAGGTATGGATCTAATATCTATATTTATTACGTGCTATGCTACAGTACCTGAGAGACCGAGTTTCGCTCCTTATAACACCAGTGTCACCATCTGTCGGTGAGTGGCCGTACTATTCTAACGCTATCTGCCGGTAAGGGGCTGTATTATTTAAAAAAAAATGTTTTTTGTTAAATTGCGATTTTACAGGAATTACAACTATGCAGTTGAACTTAAAATGCAAAATTATATCTGTATACAAAATTTCATCACGATCGTAATGCTCCGATACCCGAAATATAAATACAGTAGTGCCTCGGTAATCCGGACTCTCGCTTGTTCGATGATCGCTGTAATCCGGCCGGGCAATGGGCTTCGCGGGGGAGCCGGGCGGGTATAGGTGCGGGCTGCCATGAGTCAATGCGTCATCAGTCTTTTGTTTATCGCCTTTCGTTTAGTACGTACAGTGTCAATTTAGCGCGCTTGCTAACATCATGGCTTAAACATTCGATATTAACAAAAAAAAAATGATTAAAGAAACTTAAGGTTAAACATTTTTTTCATTACCATTAAATATGGCATACTATAATCCGGACGCCTCGATAATCCGGGAAGGGTCTTGTTTTTTCCTCTCCGGATTAACGAGGCCGTACTGTACATACATACATGAATTGCTTGTTTAAATGAATAGGATAAAACATACGTTTTTCCTTCTCCAGGTGTTAAACTCTGTGTCCCTGCACCAAATAAAGAAGCAGTCCGGCAAGACGCTCCGCGCCTGGCTGGAGCTGGAGCACGGCCCTCCCACCAGCGAGGGCTTCTTGCGAGCTCAGAACAACTTCGTCGAATCGGCCGCTGCGTACGCGCTGACCAGCTACCTGCTTCAGCTTAAAGACAGGTAATGATAAGTAATAATAATAATATATATAATATAATCTCACGCCTTTTATCCCCGAGGGGGTAGGCAGAGGTATTCGTTTACTGGATATACCCACATTTCACGAGATACATTGGACCCCTAAACGTGATAGGTGGTGAGCCCATCGCCGGACCGGGTCTATATTACACATGTCTCAGAATTAATTCTGAGACCTGCGGGTTTCCTCACGATGTTTTCCTTCACCGTGCTAGCTAGCTAGCTAGAGCTAGTGATAAATATGTACGTAAGTTTTTGAAAAACTCATTGGTACATGCCAGGATTCGAACCAGAGCCTTACTGATTTTCGGCAGCTCTTTAACCGTAAGGGCTATCACTGCTGTAATGATAAGTATTTTTGTATTTATGTTTATTAGGATAATTATATAGGATGTATTAGTTTATTTTATCAACATATTCAACGCATGACAGAAAAAGCGCAATTCCTCATACACCGCAATTAGTAAATGATATAAAAAAACCGGCCAAGTGCGAGTCGGACTCGCGCACCGAGGGTTCCGTACAACCTTGCAAATTTATGGTTTTCGTAATTTTTCCTTTATCTATGCTATAAGACGTTGCTTCGTACCAAATTTCAAGATTCTGAGTTCACGGGAAGCACCCTGTAGGTTTTGATTCCCTTGCAAGTGTCGAAAATTTGCGGCATAAACGGCTGTATCTTTTGATTGCGTTGGCTTAGAAGTTTGATTTTTTCACAGCTTCAAGGGACAGTAGACTTGAGTAATTGATATAAATTTCAGCTTCATACCTCCACGCGTTCCTGAGAAAAAGGGTCTTGACAGACGGACGGACGGACGGACAACAAAGTGATCCTATAAGGGTTCCGTTTTTTCCTTTTGAGGTACGGAACCCTAAAAATATGATGCCTTCGTACTTTAGTTGTCTATCCAATTTTCTTAAATAAAAAGCAAGAATAGTACGATTTCCTTAGGGGAGAACTAAATTTAGCTATGCTTATTCATTTTTCGCTAATTCATTTCAATATTGAAATCACCATATTTAAAAAAAAATACGTTTCTTGTCCTCTTAAATTATTAGTCTCTTGAATTTTCAACTTCATTTTAATATTTGTTTTTATAGGGCCTATAGTAATACACACTGAATATTTCAAGTGTCTACTTATTGTCATTATTAAAATCAAGCAATAAGGCACTTGTTGTAGTTATAGCGGCAATAGAATTACACATTATGTGAAAATTTCAACTGTTTATCAGATACAGCCCAATGACAATTAATAGAGACCTGTTTGCACCCCTTGGGGCACTAAATTCTAAAAAAGCTGTGTAATAATAAATAAATAAGTAAATAAATTGTGGGACACAATTTACACACGGTTATTCAGTCCCAAACTAGGCAGAGCCTGTATTATGGGTACTTAACAACTGATAAACATACTTAAATAAATACGAAACACCCAGACACGAAGCCAACAGACATGTTCATGCACACAAATGTTGGCCCCGAGCGGGGATCGAACCCGCGACCTCCGACTCAGAAGGCAGGGTCACTACCAACTGAGCCAACAGGCCCGGCCCGTGTGTAGGACTCATATTTATAATAATAATAATATATCAAATGATTAGTGGCGATATAAATAGTAATGGTTAAGTTTTTCCATTCCAGGCATAATGGGAATATTCTATTGGACAGCGCAGGCCACATCATCCACATTGACTTCGGGTTTATCTTCTCGATCTCACCCAAGAATTTAGGATTTGAGAGTTCACCATTTAAGGTAAAGTTGCAAATATTTTTAATTAGCATACAAAGTTTAGCAAAATCATAATGTTTTTGTGTTGTTCATAATAAAACTGGTTTCACCAAGGGGTCATGTCAGCGGCGACCTTGCATTATCCTCAAATCTGGTTTCGTTTCTTACCTGCATTTTACGAAACTATAAAACAGCTATGTGTCTGAGAGATTATGAACCTACAGCTACACATAGAGTTTGATGGAAATATACTGTGGAGGAACGGAGGTGGAATGCTCCTCCATCGTGAAAAGGAAGATCTTTCTTTAGGCGAGGTGATCGTGCCTGGGGACCGCGGTCCAACGGTTGATGTTGGACAGTTGTATTTATACAAACTCATTAGAAAACTCCGACAGCGCGGTTTAGAACTCGGCCGTCCATTGGCGCGTTCTATGTAGTGTCGCTACAATAGCTTAGGTATCCTAGCGATGCAAAAATGAGATTTCTCCCACATCCCATTTCTTCTACAGGGAGTACAAACACACCGCAGGATATCACGCATACTTTTATGAAAATTGTCTCGTTGGGATCTACATTTAATTAATTTTATTATTTTCTAGCAGCGTGCGTAGTTCCCGTTCCCGTGGGAATACAGGGATAAAATATAGCCTATATTACTCCGAAAGAGCAGTGATAGCCCGAACGGTTAAAGAGGCGGCCGAAAATCAGTGAGGCTCAGGTTCGAATCCTGGCATGTACCAATGAGTTTTTCAAAAACTTACGTACATATTTATCACTAGCTCGACGGTGAAGGAAAACATCGTGAGGAAACCCGCAGGTCTCAGAATTAATTCTGAGACATGAGTAAACAGACCCGGTCCGGCGATGGGCTCATCACCTATCACATTTAGGGGTCCAATGTATCTCGTGAAATGTGGGTATATCCAGTAATGGAATACCTCTGCCTACCCCCTCGGGGATAAAAGGCGTGATATTATATTATTATTATAAATATTACTCCCTAATAATGTAGTGTTCCATTGGTGAGAGAATTAAAAAAAAAACAGTCTAGTTTTTAGTTTATTCGTTACAGTTTTCCTTTTTATAATATTAGTGTAGATTGTATGTTATTTATTGCGTCATGTTTATAAATATATGTAGTTCATACTTATATAGTGTTACCCAATCTTGCTGCTACTTCAGGGCAACAGTTTTTTAAACACATTTTTCTTTATATGCAGCTGACGCAAGAGTTCGTGGAGGTGATGGACGGCGAGAACAGCGACATGTTCCAGTACTTCAAGATCCTGATTCTTCGCGGGCTAATTGCGGCTCGCAAGCACTGCGACCAGATCATACACCTCGTCGAGCTAATGCGCATGGGTGAGTTTAAAACTAGCTATTTTATCCGCGTAAGTCCCGTTCCCGTGGGAAAATGGTAGCTCATGTCACTCCCAGAAAACTAAGATTTCCATTGCTGAAAGAATTTTCTAAATCGGTCCAGTAGTTTCCGAACCTATTCAATACTAGCTGTTCCGCGTTGTTTCAGCCGCGTAGCCCCTTAAAATAAATAAACAATCTCACGCCTTATACCCGAGGGGGTAGGCAGAGGTATTCCTTTGCAGAATATAACTACATTTCACCAGTATAATATTTGGACCCCTTAACGTGATATGTAGTGAGCCCATCACCGCTCAGAATAAATTTTGGGTCCTGCGGTCCCCACAATTTCCTACACCGTCGAGCTAGTGGAAATAAGTTTTTGAAAAACTCATTGGTCAATGGAAGGATTCGAACCCGAGCTCATACACCATAAGTTAACGGGCCTGTTGGGTCAATTGGTAGTGACCCTGCCTTCTCAGTCGGAGGTCGCGGGTTCGATCCCCGCTCGGGGCCAACATTTGTGTGCATGGTCATGTACATGCACACAATCTGTTGGCTTCGTATCTGGGTGTTAAGTTGACGGGCCTGTTGGCTCAATTGGTAGTGACCTTGCTTAGTGAGTCGGAGGCGGGTTCGATCCCCGCTCGGGGCCAACATTTGTGTACATTTCTGTTGGCTTCATGTCTGGATGTTTCATATTTATTTAAGTATGTCTATCAGTTGTTTAGTACCCATAGTACAAGGCTTTAGTTTGGGACTGAATAACAGTGTGTAAATTGTGTCCCACAATTTATCATTATCATCATCAGCCTACATTCGTCCACTGCTGGACATAGGCCTCCCCTAATGAGCGCCATAGCGACCTGTATTCGGCTTGACGCATCCAACATCTGCCTGTAGCCTTTCGCAGATCATCATCCCGTCTGTCCTGAGGGCGACAATTTCCTCTTGTTTATAAATTGAGGGCTCCACAATTTATAAACAAAAGTAAATAGGGTTGTGTCCTACCTAGTCAAATCAGTTACTTTTTACGATCTGTCAAAACGAAATTTTACTATGGAAAATGTACTGAAATAGCAAACCGTGACGTCATAGTTTCTAGTACTCAATTGCAGCACTTTTTTTGATTGTTTTATTATTTTTAAATCTGCTATAATTGTAAATTGAAAATCGAAATACATATTTTGAGGTGTTTTGGGATAATCTTTTTAATGTATGACTACTCGCAATTTAATTTCGATGCTGTCAACTACCCAATTGTTTTCTTCTCTAGGCGGTCAGCTGTCGTGCCTCCGAAGCAGCGGTGCAGTAGCGGCGTTCCGAGGACGATTCCATACTGGCAAGACGGAGCCGCAGGTTCAGGCGCTAGTCGAACGGCTCGTCAGGGACGCTCTCAGGTCGCTCTCCACGCGCCTCTACGACAACTACCAGTACTACACCAACGGGATCCTGTGAGCTCAAAAGGCCTATTCGACAGCTTCCAAAAGGCCTATTGAGCTTTTTTGCTACATCGCCAGCTATTTGCAATCGGAATCAGTCGTCTTTCGAATACTCGAACGATGTAGTGGTACTACACCAACGGGATCCTGTAAGCTCAAGAGGCCTACTCGACAGCTTGCAAAAGGCCTATTGAGCTTGTTTTGCTACATCGCTAGCAATTTGCAATCGGAATCAAGTTCGCTACACTCGAACAATATACCAACAAGAACCTGCGAGCTCGCAACCTATGTTCGATGCGATGGCGATTCTGTTTTGTTTTCTTAATATCCAAAATACCCTAAAAGTGGGCACGTGCATTGCCAATGAATAATATAAATGTTTTTTAATTCATAGTGCCCATTCGTTATCTGAGGTGAATTTCCTAGGATAAAATTTAATGTGAATTAACATTAACAATGGAACTAGGTATACTACGGCCGTTTTAACTTGGCTTCTCTGAACATAGGCTTCGCCTGCGCAAACCCCCTCCTACCGCCAAATGGTCGCTAAAAAATGTTACTGCGCAGCCATTTGCGCAACTTCAGAGTGGTCAAGTTATAACGGCCGGGGTGTAATATTCGCGTTAAATGTGATGATAAGTCACGAATTTCACGAAGTTTTAGTATCCCATTATTATGAGATTTTGAAACACGCATTGAATATTAATTTTCGATTATCGATTATCACACTGTATATTTAAATTAATATATGAACGACTCGCGTCGATCGTTTAGTTATTTTTATGAATCCTAGCTTACTTTGTAGTTTTTTTTTAAAGAATTAGTGCCATACATAATCCATTGTCACTCGCTGTACCTTCAATATAATGAGAAGGATTTATTATTTGCTCAATCCTATAAAAAACTAATCACTGAAAATTAGCGCATCCTACCTAACCCGTCCATTGTATTCACTTCGTAGAGCTGGTAGTGCTTTGTTAATAAAACCTTCGCGTCGTCAATAAAATAAATAAACTTATATTTTATTGTAAAAAAGTTGGTATTTTGTTGGCGCATAGATTAAAATAAACTGAAATCAAATGTAAATATTATAAAAAAATATTATGATAATTTCTGCAAAGAGAAGACTGATTGTTCAGGCATGAAAAGGGATTAGTTTTAGATTTCCCAATTAAAATTAAGTTTTATCCTGTAAATGAAATTAGCTGTGTAAATGAATTTATGAATGAGATCTGCATTTTCTAGATTGACAATGAACGAAATTGCTAAAACGTTAAAGACATGGCATGTTATAAATAAATAAATGTAACAAAGTGAATATTAAAATTTATGGCGAAATTAAATTGTTGAATACGGGCTAAATCCCCGAAGAATGTGTAACTAAATTTATATATGTTGTGATTTTTATCTTAGGGAATGTTTGTTGTTCAATAATGTCAACAAGGCTACGTGAAATTGAGATTATTGTAGTTCGAAAGATGTTTGTTAATTTCCTGGACTTCGCGATTCATCAATGTAATTTTTGTACTAATTTCCTATTGTATAATATGATAATATATTGTATAATATGATTGTACTAATAATAGTACAATCTTATTGGATGTTTAGTGTTGCCGCTAGATAAATTCACAGTACATACTACTAAAAGTATTGTTCCATTTCGATACGTGAAGCTGTAGTATATAAATAATGATATTTATCTCGTATTTAATGCAAACTCGGGGAGGTCGTATGGTATATAAATTATATTGTTCGCTTAATGTAAAGGGGAGTGAGAATGTTGCCAAATTTTTAAATGTATCTCGCGGAGAACAAACGCTTCTATTTTTCGAAATATTCAAAACAGTTTACAGATTTTTCACTATTCCTACACAATACTGATATACAATAAATAAATGAAAACGATTTCGATAGACTTGGATGTATATGTACGGACAGTATAACATGATTAACTAAGCATAGTACCATGTTACAATAAGCTTGATGTTTGATTTGGGACAAAGAAATTAGCGTAAATTTGCTTCGTCACTATGGTTTGATCACGTGGTCATCAATTTCCAAACTAATAGTTTTCTTTAAAAAAGACAGACATGCATGAAATATACCATTACTTAATTCTATAATACGTATCTTGATGTTTTACTCTTATTTATATTTGTGCGAGTGAATTATTGTTGTGGATTGACATATTGGACTTGTAGATAGCATATACATAATTCTCTTATTATACCTTTAAAATATAATATTATTCGTAAAGGTAAACCGTAATTGTATTTTTTTTAAATAAAGTTTGAATCTGTAAATAAATTCTTTCGCTTGCTGATTGCATCCAAAGTCCAAAAATATTTTTTCTCAATATTAATTCAAGTTATTTATCAAATTGTACAGGTAATCGTAAGTAGGTACTCTAATGTTTATCTTAATTTTTTAAATATACATTATAATGATTTTTTGTATGTGTTTTACTGTGAAGTTGCGGTTGATATGCTTGTCACATGACATTGAAGCACGATTGTTCAAGAGTATTCAAAACGTATGTCTTGTGCGACTTTTGAACCTATCACGTTAAAAAGAAGCCTATTCATTACAAAAGATCATACATAAAATAAATATTTCTTTTTATTATGTTAGTGTCGATCTACACTATTATTATAAAGAAAAGGGAATATTGAAAATTGTTTGTAACGAATAAACTCAAAAACTACTGAACCAATTTCAAAAGTTCTTTCACCATTACAATGCTGCCCTGAGTAAAATAGGCTAAATATATATCTTATTCCCACGGGAACGGAAACTACGCGGGTCAAACCGCGGAACAGCTAGTGTATAGTAAAATAAAAATCCAATTTTAAGAATACAATACAAGATGTAATAAAAGATTACTTCTTCTTCTTTTTCTTTCCGTGCATCTTGTGTTTGAGCTTCTGCTTGACCTTCTCTCTTCGCAAGCGCTCCTTGACGATCTGCTGCTTGTCTCGGAACTCTTTGGAGGAACCATTCACTTTCTTCTTCTCCAATCTCTCGTTGTGCTTCACCCAGTGCGGACGGAACTCTGATACTGCAGAGATACAAGAACAATAGGGTGTTTAGAAATGTGAAAAATTTTGTGACAAATTTGGGGGGGGGGGGGCGGCTGTTGGCTCAAGATAACAATACTTCTAATATTATAAACGCGAAACTTTCTTTGTAAGTATGGATAAAACTACTGAACAGATAAAACCTTACAGTTATATAGCTTATACATCAGAATAACACATAAGCTATATTTTATTTCAGTATTCCCAGGGGAACGCGAGAACTCTAAAGAGTAAAAAACCAACTTCAACGAAAATACTAAAAAATATCATCGCTGTAAAGAATTTTTCGACTTTTGTTGATTTTTTAAAAACCGCATGAGGGATTTCGATAAAATTTAAATGGGACCACCTCTGCTGAAGTATGATCTACCAAAATAAAAAAAAAACAGTCGAATTGGGAACCTCATTTTTTGAAGTCAGAATATAATTCTGACAGGTGGCCACTCGCCAACACCATCTCCAACCCAATCCTCTGTGGGCTCGCGTTGGAGATAGCCGACACTTTCTCAGTGTGAGAAAATACCCTTAGCCCAGCAGTGGGCTGTTACGGGATGATGATGAAGAGCCCAGCAGTGGACCAGCGAATGGCAGGACATACCCGGTTTCCTCCTGGTGCCGTCGTTTGGCGTATCATCGTCAGAGCCAGCATCAACGTGCGAGTTCCTCTTTTTCCACTCGTCGTACTTTCCGCTGCGGAAAGAGGCCGGTACGCGACCACCGCTCTCAGTTCGGATCATTTTCCGCCCGCCATCCTGTAATGGAAATTGGATTTATTGTAAAACTGCAACGTTGTTACTAGGTACTACCTCCTTCATTGACATCTACTACAGTAATATTCTAAAGAGAAAAGATTTGTATTTTTGTATGTTTGTAACGCATAACTCAAAAACTACTGGACCGATTTAAAAATATATAAATAAAGTGGTTTAGTTGTAAAATTTTGAATCTGTATTTCGTATTTCACATTTTCTATTCAACCGACTTCAAAAAAGGAGGAGGTTCTCAATTTGATTTTATTTTTTTCTATTATTCCGCCAATTATGAATCTATTTATTATTTATATTATTCTTCTTTGTTTGATAATCATACTTCAAGGGTGATCCCATTTTAATTTGATCGAAATCAGTCAAACGGTTTTTAAAAAGCCTAAAAATATCGTTATTTTGGGCGGCGGCGTATCAAGATCTACCTGATTTTAAGGTATACTTGAAACGATACAGTGTGACTGGTAAATCGAGGGAATCCTCTTAGGAGGTAAAAGAGTAACCGATCAACATTCCCCATACATATAAAAAGTATAAACAAACAAAAATAAACACTACTTTTGCTCTATTTTCTAAAATACGATTATTCTGAATTTGCCATATACTACGCAGCGTATTGCACACACGCCCGCGCGGCGCCGGCGGTCATCGACCTCGCACAGATGAAGAATAGAACTTTTTAATTGTGAAAATTAAGGTGATGTTTTTAATACGAATGCTAAAGCCTTGCGTCTTATTCACCTCCTTGAAGGATGCCTTCGATTTGCCAGTCACATTGTATAGAATAAAAGATTTGGTAAGTATCCAGCTGCGAATAGTATTTAAGAAAGAAATCTCTGACCGGGTCGACGTGAACCATCTTCTTCCGCTTCCGGTCCCAGCGCAGTTGGCTGGTCCTGGCTCGCAACATGTCGCCGCTGTCCGCCGCCATCTCCAGCTCCGCCGTCGCAGCACCAGTCGCGAAGTTCACGGCCATGCTGAAGTCACAAGAGAAATATAGTATAATAATATAATCTCACGCCTTTTTTATCCCCGAGGGGGTAGGCAGAGGTATTCCATTACTGGATATACCCACATTTCACGAGATATATTGGACCCCTAAACGTGATAGGTGGTGAGCCCATCGCCGGACCGGGTCTGTTTACACATTTCTCAGAATTAATTCTGAGACCTGCGGGTTTCCTCGCGATGTTTTCGTTCACCGTCGAGCTAGTGATAAATATGTACGTAAGTTTTTGAAAAACTCATTGGTACATGCCAGGATTCGAACCCGAGCCTCACTGATTTTCGGCCGGCTCTTTAACCGTCCGGGCTATCAATGCTATAGTATAAGGAATCGTGAAGAAACCCGATGGGCTCACAACCTATATTCTTTGGACCCCTAAACGTGATCATGTTTAGTCCAAAGAACACACCGGTGAAACATGAACATTTCCAGAAATGGATTACCTCTACCTTGCTTCGCCTCTGCCTTGGGGAAAGGCGTAAGATTTTTATTATTTTTATATACTTAAAGTTTCAATCAAAGAGGTTGAAAGAAATTCCTTTCTTTCCTTCCAAGAAACTTTTTCTTCATACATACGGTTTCCAGATTGGGTTAAATATTATACTCTTATATTAGTATTATTGGGTTCATTGATTACAAATTGTGGTGGATAATTTTATATTTTTTTCTGAGTTGGAACATCCTTATTCAGTAAAATTGTGTGTTAGAGAAAATATTTATTGTAATCAGCAACATTAATTTTATTTGAAGAAGAGCTACTAGTACAATAATCAAATTAATCTGAGCATCAAATCAGCCAACACATGGCACGAAGCCACGAACTAGTGGCTCAAGTCATTTAGCTTATTTATTAAAATGTATTTTATCAATAAGGCTAGCTTTATTAATTGACCCAAGCAATTTTATCATTTCTATAAAAAGCTTTTTATTTTGACATATTTTTATATTCCATATTATTATATCAGATATAGAAATTTACACTACCTATTTCGCATTTCGTCAGCGAAAATAAGATACCATTTATAGGAAGAATTATGATATTAAGACGACCAGATTTTGCTGACCCACATTTCACGAGCAAAGTCGTTATAATTAATGATGCCAATCGCCATGACACTTTATAACGTTGATAAGCTCGTTTAATTTAAGGCATTTTAAGGAAATAATAGTGTTTAATTCAACTTGATTGTCAAGCAAGTATAATTTTCGTATTAATTTATAACGGTGTTAAATTAACTTGATTTATACCAATACTAGCGAGCCGCCCCGACTTCGCACGGGTGCAATGCTTATACTAAAACCTTACCCTTGAATCACTCGAATAAAAAAAAACCGCATCAAAATCCGTTGCGTAGTTGTAAAGATTTAAGCATACATAGGGACATAGGGATATAGGGACAGAGAAAGCGACTTTGTTTTATACTATGTAGTGATTATTTGGTACACCAACTCAAAATTAATTTTTTTTTGCTTACCCGGTTTCCGTGTGCTGATCGCTGGCAAAGTGCGATATGTAATTTTCGTCGCGTACAACTTCTTTCTTCTTTTTAGACTTTGTCTTTGAAGAAGGATTATTTTCTGAAATGCCTTCGGCCTAAAAAAAATTGACTTATTAATTTTCTATAATATATCATATAATAAATATCCTCTACATGCAAATAACAAACTTTTGGGATACCTATATCAAAAGGATACAAATTTTTCTGACACATGTGTATAAAGTGTCTGATCTGTCTGACCTCTGATCAGGCAATCGCTGTAACTACTTAAACATAGTAGAAAGTAGGTAACATTTACGATCACACGGAGTTTTCGAAATTCCTTCGGGAACGGAAAAACAGATTTCGCATAGGCAAAGCGGCTGTGTGCTTGCTAGTAAAATTGGGTTAGGTTATGTTATTCCAATTCCTGAATCAAACTTTTCATTATAAGTACCTGTAACTTTTTGTTTTCCCGAGTTTTCTGAACAGTTTTGCCGTGAGCTTGTTTCTTCGCTTTCATAGCCAAGTACATCGGCGAGTCATTCTTCGTATCCAACTCCAATATTGTCTAGAAACAAATACATATTTTATTAAATCTTATGCCTGGCCTTGCTTCGTCTATGTTTCTATTAATGTTTGTCTAGCCACGCGGAAGTATTGTTCAAGTTATTTATATACTTCCGAATATTTTAATAATTATTTATTTTTAAGTATACTGTTATATGTAAATATTACTTTTCTTATTTACCAAGGTTATCACTGTGGAGGATCAAATATATTATGTTTTTTGGAACGGGTTTGGGACTATTAAGTTTATGAACAAACTTAATGAATGATTTCTTGGAAGTGGTTCTTAAATTTAGACAAAATCGTTTCCTGTGGTTCATGGTTGAGCAATTTACTTATCTGACATTTATTTTATTGTTCTTCTGGTAAATTTTATACCGGGAATCATATTGGAAATATATCTTTTTCTTGGTTTTATATTCACTAATAAAGAATACCTAAATATAATTAAAAAAAAACAGATTATATAAACCGCACACGATTTCGTTAGATTTCAAGACCTTGGACATTACATTAGCTAGAAATCATTGGTCTTATTTCCAGTCAAACGCATGTAGTTTAATCGTTTGTGTTATGGACAAATAAAAGCTTAGGGTAGTTGACAGTGGGGAGTACTAGGAGAGTAAACTAAAATAAGTTTAGTCGCTGTAAAGCAGAATCGAACCCAGTCTCTAAATTAAATTGCGAGTAGTCATTAATTAAAATATTATCCCAAAACACCTCTAAAAATTTATATACTTATTATGAGTTTCACTTTACAATAAAACAAATTAAAAAGGGTACCAATTTAGTAATTAAAATTATGACGTCACAGATAATTATTACAGTACGTTTTAGTAGTACATTTTCGTTTGGACAAATCATAAAAAGTCACTCGTTTGACTAGGCAGTTTGTTTGAACAACGAAAACTACTCACCCCTTTAGGAGTATAGTTCTTGATCTGCTCGACGAGATCCATAGTAATGTCCGCCTTCTCGTCGACGAGGAACGGGTGTGTGTGAACGGGCAGAGTCGTTGCCTTAGCCCGCTTGTTGGCTTCAGCCGAAGCGGGTTCCCGCCATTTCACGTATTGCTGCCACCCACGACCGCAGACTCGTGCTGCGTCTTCCTAACAGGGATGGGTCATCATCATCATAAATAAATAAATAAATTGTGGGACACAATTCACACACGGTTATTTAGTCCCAAATTAGGTAGGGCCTGTACTATGGGTACTAAACAACTGATATACATACTTAAATAAATATTAAACGACCAGACACGAAGCCAACAGACATGTTCACGCACACAAATGTTGGCCTCGAGCGGGGATCGAACGCGCGACCTCCAGCTCAGAAGGCAGGGTCACTACCAACTGAGCCAACAGGCCCGTCAATCATCAACCCGTAACAGCCACTGCTGAACTAAGGGTCTTTCTTCATAAAATCGGACTACTCTGACTGTCATAAATAAAAAAATTGGTTGTATAGTCGGTTTACGGCCGATAATTTACGTGATAACGTCTTAAGATAACACCGGTGAAAAATTGCATACTGGAGTTAAAGAGAGATGGGTCACAAGAGGAACGCTTAGGCTGATCGTGCCTCTCTATCCCTTGTTCCGTGCTCTCAGGCAGAACGTGACACTTTTTCGTGAGTGCAACCAGCGTTCAAAAGACGTTATCAGGTCAAAAAACTTGAGAACCTCCTCCGTTTTTTCGTCGGTTGAAAAGTGGGTAGCAAACATAAAGTGAAACATCTTACGATTTCCGAGTAATTTGTGTCCCAGGCCATGACGTCCTGGTGCCTCAACTCCAGCTGGCCTTCATCGATTTATAAGTCGTTATCACGTCACAAGAAATATACGCGTCGAAAATTGCTACCCTCCTTTTTTTTCGTCGGTTAAAAAGTGGGTAGCAACTACGAGGTAGCAAACAAAAAGTGAAACGTCTTACGATTTCCGAGTAATTCTTGTCTCAAGCCATGACGTCCTGGTGCCTCAACTCCAGCGGGCCTTCATCGATTTATAAGACTTTATCATGTCAAAAAACAAATACTTGAAAACCTGCTCCGTTTTTTCGTCAGTTAAAAACTTGGTATGAAACAAAAAGAGAAATGTCTTACGATTTCCGAGTAATTCTTGTCCCAGGCCATGACGTCCTGGTGCCTCAACTCCAGCCGGCTAGTGGGCATTGTGCCCCACACGCCGCTGGGGCACGCGGCCCCAATCTCCGCCACCTGCTGGGGCATCTTCAGCTCTGCCCCGAGGAACAGCTGCAAGTCCAGGAGATGGGCCACGTCTTCTGCCGCTATCAGGGAAAAGGCTCGCCCAGCGCGACCAGCACGGGCACTGCGACCTACGCACGAATAAGAATAGAAATTATAATCCAGTCATATAAACGAGTATATAAAAAAACTGCCAAGTGCGAGTCGGACTCGCACACGAAGGGTTCCGTACCATTATCTATAAAAACGGCAAAAAAAACACGTTTGTTGTATAGGAGCCAAGTTAATTTTTTTTAAATATTTTTTAGTGTTTGTTGTTATAGCGGCAACGGAAATACAACATCTGTGAAAATTTCAACTGTCTAACTATCACGGTTCATGAGATACAGCCTGGTGACAGACGGACAGCGGAGTCTTAGTAAAAGGTCCCGTTTTACCCTTTCGGTACGGAACCCTAAAACGGTTGAATTACGGTTAAACAAACCAAGAAGACTGATTTTGGATATGCTATAAATCATCTAATCGTGGTAAGAGGCGGCAACAAGATCGCGGCAAATAAGTATGTTTTACGACAGAATATGTAGGTAGGTAATAGTTGGTTTGACTCTCTCGAAGTTGATAAATAGATCTTGATGTATAACCTTACCTTATGACATTGTACGAAATTATTTTACGAGGCGTTATTTTGTGTTTTTCATTATATCCTCAGAGTTTATTACGTTTGGAATCTAAATATTATATATCCTAGCTATTATTATAACTGCGAAAGTGACTTAGTGTGTTTCGCTTTCACGCCTAATAAACCCTAATAATAATATATATAATAAAAATATATAATCTCACGCCATTTTTATCCCCGAGGGGGTAGGCAGAGGTATTCCATTACTGGATATACCCACATTTCACGAGATACATTGGACCCCTAAACGTGATAGGTGGTGAGCCCATCGCCGGACCGGGTCTGTTCACACATGTCTCAGAATTAATTCTGAGACCTGCGGGTTTCCTCACGATGTTTTCCTTCACCGTCGAGCTAGTGATAAATATGTACGTAAGTTTTTGAAAAACTCATTGGTACATGCCAGGATTCGAACCCGAGCCTCACAGATTTTCGGCCGGCTCTTTAACCGTCCGGGCTATCACTGCTCTAATAATATAAACCCCTTAACCGATTTTAAAAATTGTTTCACCACTACATTATTCCGCAACATTATCAGGGAGTAATATAGGCGATATCTTATCCCTGTATTCCCACGGGATCGAGAACTAGGCGGGTGTAACCACGGGGCGCTGCAAGTATCAATACAAAACATACCAACTCTATGCACGAACAACTTGGGCTTGGCAGGAAAGTTGTAGTTGATGACGGTGTCCAAAGCGGGCAGATCCAGCCCTCGGGCAGCCACGTCTGTCACCAGAAGGACGGAGCACTTCTTGTTGGTGAACCTGCCCAGCGCTATCTTGCGAGCGGACGGGTCTAGCCCGGAATAAGCATACGTAGACGATATACCGGCTTGTTTGAGGACCTGTAATTAAAAACCATAGGGTAGTTGAGCACATAATGTTTCCGAACTATTGATACAATTCAAATAAAAAATTAAAATAAATAATCTCACGCCTTTTATACCCGAGGGGTAGGCAGCAGTATTCCGTATCTGGATATACCCACTTTTCACGAGATATTCTTTGGACCCCTAAATGTGATAGGTGATAAATTAAGACAATATTGCATATTATTTTAATACTCACCAAATGTAAATATTCCACATGATGCTTTGTGGCAGCGAATACAACTGCTTGTGGAGTTTTAGTCGTTAACACTTTATCCAACAGCAATAGCAATGCAGCGGTTTTCAATTCTGCTCTCACTGATATCCATCCGAGCCACAATGTAGATGGCAACTTCCAGTCTACGTCTAATCTGATGAGCACGGGGTCCGAGAGACCTGCTCTAGCGAATTCTACGAGCATCTTTGGCAGGGTTGCTGAGAACAGCAGCGTCTGACGACTGGATGGTAGTCTGGCTACGATTTCTCGAAGTTGCTCCCCAAAACCAAGCTCGAATAAGCGGTCAGCTTCGTCAAATACTATGACTTCTGCAACCAGAGAAATAATATAAAATATTAATATATTATTATTTAAACAGTAACAATTGAATATTATATTGACAGTGAATAATAGATAGCACCCTTATATATTTTTTATTTTGACCTAATTTCCAACATATAAATTTAAGTTTTGTTGCAGGGACAGAATAATTCTCCTAAGAGCATGATTCCATAAGGGCAGCTATGACTAGAGGGATAGCTAGAGGGCTGAAAAGACAAAGAAGACCTAAAAGACCAGCGCCATTATGGTTTTGAAATTTGGAATATACTCGTAGAACATTCAAAATTTTCCTATGAATCTACACTAATATTATAAAGAGGAAGAATTAGTATTTTTGTATGTTTGTAACAAATAAACTCAAAACTACTGGACCAATTTAAAAAATTCTTTCTCCAGTTGAAAGCTACAATATCCCTGAGTAACATAGGCTATATTTTATTCCCGTATTCCCACGGGAACCGGAGGGAGGCTTGAAGGAGTTGAAATTGCAGCCCAAGGGCAAAAGCTACTTTTTTATAACTTTGTCAGAATGTACTTACTTATGTTATCAAGTTTCAAGTTCATCTCAATGCAGATATGCAGGAACCGTCCTGGTGTGGCCACAACAATGTCTGGAGCAGTGCCCGACATAGTGCTGAACTGCTGGTCAATGGACTCCCCTCCCAGGATAGCAGCAGATGAGAGACCGGTGAACTTGCCTAGTTCTCTCACAAAACGCAGGGTCTGAAATATCACACATTTTTCGATATTTTTTGTGATCTCATTCATTTTTGTAAAAAAATCTTTATTATATAGGTTAGTATAGTTTATAGGATTGGCAGTGTTGTCATTTGTATGTAACTTGGTGGCACTAAGTGATGTTGCGAGTAAAAAATCTTAATTAGACAAGCACTTTAAAACAGATGATCTCCTGTATTCTCTGTTCCATCGGAAATAATATTTTTTACTAGACTACATCATATATAACTTACATACTTACCAAATTCGAAATTTCTAGGAGCTTACAGTCTAGGATAAAATGCAATATGCGAAATTAAGTAAAATAAAAAAATATAGTAACCTGTAATGCAAGTTCTCTCGTAGGAGACAGAATTAGAGCTCTGAAGTTCTTTCCTGGTAATGTCTTATTAGTTGGGGCCGTCAGCTTCTCCAGTATGGGAAGAACAAAACATGCCGTCTTTCCTGATCCCGTCCGAGCCATAGCCACTACGTCTTTGCCTTCTAATGCTAGAGGTATTGTCTGAAAGATAAATATAACTTAATAAATTTAAAAAACAGATCATACTTTTTTTTATCATTTGGAAACGATGTATTCAATTGAAGTCAAAACAATCTTTATGGTGTCAAATAAATAAACAGAATGAACTTGGTAGTAAATTAAGCCAAATGTAAGATTGTTAAATAAAGGCTATTTTTAAATATTGAATTAAAATTGTTATTGATAATTAATGTTAATGCTGAGAAAGGCCTTGTAAATGCGTAAATTCTTAAAATTATATAAATGTTACTGTAATAATTTGGAGGTTATGTCCATACTTCAAAACAAGTTTACATACTAACCTTTCGCTGAATAGGTGTTGGCTGCTTGTAGCCCCTTTTGGTAATACCTTTTAAGACCGGAAAACCGAACCCCATGGCTTGAAAGCCACCAGATCCTTTCTTTTTCTTCTTATTCTGTTTAGACTCATCTGCAGTAGTGGTCTCTTCCGCTGGGGCTTCGAATCCTGGAAGATCATCTCCCAGATTTTTCGGTTTCAACATTATGTCACTTTAGAATTAAAATTCAAGCGTTAATTACATTATTTAACAAAATAACTTTTCGAAACACGTGCGACACCACACCAAAACCATAACAAACACATGTTTTTGACATTGACAGTTTTTTTTCTTATTATTATCCTAATGAAAAGCAAAAAGATCTCAGTCTACACAGCCATGTATTTTGTAATTAATAATATGGGCTCATTAATATTATTAATTAAATGGCTCTGTTTCATAATCCAAGCACATTATTATAGTATCTGCAACAACAACAAGTATAAAGTATATTATTTCATCGACTTCTTGAGGTAACACTGTCTTATTCCCTACAACGCAAAATACATACAATAAAATATAACTGAAGCGGATAAGATGTGTTAGACTATATATGTATTGCTAATTTAAATGCTCTGCAGCTCTTCCGTTAAAAACTCGCTTTAGCCCCTTTTCACACGTACAGTCAACAAAGTTGTTAGGGTTACATGGCCAGTAACTAAGAATTCATTTTTCTGGGGAAGTCATAAATAAATCTTATTAATGTTTATTTCGAAAGGTATCTTTGATCCCTATAATTTACCAAAAAAATACTATAAATACATTTAAGGCTTTAAGAGAAAAGTGAATCTTAATTTTTGGCCATGTAACACTAACAACTTTGTTGACTGTACCAGTTGCCGGATAGCCGGCGCGCGGCGGGCGGCGAAGTATATGGCCATGTACGTTCGCTTTCATACGTACCGACGGGAAACCGGACAATCAGCCATACATTTCGCCGCCGGGTAGCCGGCGCCGGCCCGGTGGAAACCGGTACCTGTGAAAAGGGGCTTACTCAACTACACCATAAAAGAACTACTAGAACAGAGAATAACAAAAAGTATCAAAATTCAAATAAAAGAATATAAAAATTACCTAAAAAACAAAGAGTTCGTAATATAAAATATTAAAAAAATAAAAATAAACTTTCCCGTTTTTTATCCCCGAAGACGTAGTGGTAGATATTTCATTTCTGGAAATACCTACTTTCTACTAGTATATTCTTGGACCCATAAACGTGATACTTAGGTGAAGTTAGGTGGTAATATGTAGGTATCTAATAATAACTAACAACGGGCCTGTTGGCTCAGTTGGTAGTGACCCTGCCTTCGCTGAGTCCAAGGTCGAGGGTT
Organism: Ethmia dodecea; assembly: GCA_963855545.1. Classification (NCBI taxonomy): domain Eukaryota; kingdom Metazoa; phylum Arthropoda; class Insecta; order Lepidoptera; family Depressariidae; genus Ethmia; species Ethmia dodecea. The sequence goes on from OY979444.1 coordinate 3,529,275, forward strand.
CGATCCCCGCTTGGGGCCAACATTTGTGTGCATGAACATGTCTGTTGGCTTCGTGTCTGGGTGTTTAACATTTATTTATGTACGTTTATCAGTTGTTTAGTACCCATATATCAGGCTCTGCCTGGACTGAATAACCGTGTGTGAATTGTGTCCCACAATAAATAAATAAACATTATTTTAGACCCATAACATAATTATTTATAAGTATTGATGCTATGAATAGAGATACCTCTATTAGTTTACTAAAAAAAACTACTATCTTGACTAATCCCCTCTTGAGGGGATATCCTTGGTTAAAGCGTTAGCGTATTTTTTATATTTACTTATTTTATGTATTTTTTTATACAATAGGTATTTTGTTTATTGATCCGAATTCAAAACTTTCTTCATTGACAAATTAACAAAAAAAAATGTTCTAATGATAAATCAATCCTTCCACAGTCTTAACCTATAGGTAGGTACCTACAATATCCGCTTCGCCGCCCGTGTTAAGTACCTACGATCCGACATTTTTTTTTTGGCCAAATTGCCCGTGTAAACTAATAAATTATTATTTATTGCACCTTGACAAAAATACTTACCTATTACTACTTACGATACCTACTTGTTTACTGGATTGCGGACGGAAGTAGGTAATTAATCTTTATTCTGCTCCTCTGCGAATTCTTTGGTGATTGATTACATAAAATTACTCGTACATAGGTATGTAGTACCTACTTAGTTTAACTCATTAATGCTCATTTTAATGCAATCCTACCTAGCTACGTTATTTATCAATCTCATATTTCATCAATCATGTTTAACTCCTTCAGAATGACCAACAGGTACCTGCAACTAGCCTTTTGGCTTTAGCCCGCGCTCTCTTGCTACTAAATAAGTAAACTTGTACTAAGAAGTAGGTTCTTGCTGGTTAAAGTTTTATTCGGGGAAAGGGCTTGCACACAAAACTGCGATGCGACGCGATGCAAATTCGCAACGCGTAAGTTGCATTACAAAAATTGCAAATTTAAATAGGTAGCAATTTTTACGATGAGTTTTGTGTACAAGCCTTAAGTAGATAAGTATGTAGGTATGTTTGTAGGTAAGTACCTACCTATGTACTAACTTATGTAAGTTTTTATCAATCCGACAGCAAAACGTGGAAAAAGCAAAGTATTTTCATTTTTTTTAAGTTTATACTAACCTCATCTAACATTACTGTAGGTAGAGTAAAGTAGAGAAGCAATATCAAGGCATAAAATAATGAAACCTAATGTCACTCATAGAGAGGTTGGAAGAAAATCATTATCTTTCCTAAACTTTTTCTTTAAACATAACTACGTCTTAGGTCACTGTATTGCTAAGTAATTACGATTACGAGCCGATTGCAAAGTCATTTCTTACACAATGTGAAATGGAAGAGCCGAAGATGGATGATGATGAACCTTGCCATTTCCTGAGAAAATATTTTTTTTATCCTCTCGACTACCTATAGGAAACATGTAGGTACCTACGTAAATTTGACCAGGGTGATATGCACCTCAGTGCTTCTAATGGATTCAATCGGTACCTACTTCACTAGACAGGAGACAGGAGCTGCATCGAACCTATTATAACAAACTCGACGTCCTAGGAAAAATGAATTAAGTCGCACACCTTAAAATATTTTTTACGCTATTGCATAGCTTCTATCGAGGGCCTTGAGCGCGAAGACCGAATCCAGAAATTCCGTAACGAAAAAAAACCTCACGCTCCCCACTCCGACGGGCACGGAGGTGTGGCTTGAAGGCCGTGCATTGTCTAACGTCGTTTCTTTTCGACAGTCTTGTTGATACAAAATGCTATGCAATAGCTTTACCGCGGCAGTCCCCGAGTGCCACACGTCTTTTTTTAATTAAAAAATAAACTATTTACCGCCCGATATGTGGATTTGCACTACCTACTTTTCACACATCACAAACTTAATGCTTTTAATTTGGAATAGCTTAGATCTTTCGCTCGTGTTGACACGTCCGTCCCGTCGTATCCTCGGGGTGGCCACAGAATAAATATAAAATTCTGCCATGGTGGTGTCACCCGAGGTCATCGCCGAGGAGCCAGCTATGTGAGACCGTCTTCAATTCATTAACTATATTAAACCACTCAAGATCAACAAGAGCAAGTAGTAGAAAAATGTTAGAGGTTCCATCGTGTGGTAATATCCTAATTATTATGAAAAAAGATGTAGGAAGTACTTGGTCCCAAAATTGTATAATGAAATACCGCGTGACATAAGAGAATGTGAATCATTTAGAATGTTTAAAGTTACAATGTTTCTATTAAACAAAATTAAAATGAATTTACCACCATATGTTATAAGATAAGCAAAAGTAACAAGCCAATTAGCTACCCCTCTATGTTTTTAAGGGAGTCCCTCTGCCAAGAAACTGTCTAGCAGTTTGGCAGAAGAAAATTGTTTTAAAAAAATGGGTTTGTTTATCCTGAATAAATGATTTATTATTATCATTAACTGTAAACAAAATTGCTTCACAGTATTTACTGTGGCAGCTTATCAAATAGGTACCATCATAGAAAGTCCAGGGAAAATGCTTGTTTTTTTATTGTTGTCTCCATTAGCTAACTGAAACATTACGTTCTTGAACTTATGCGGTGTCAAGTAGGTATTATGTTCCGATCTCAGCAATTATTGGCACTTCCTGGTTTCCGGGCCACGTGGGCTGCACCGTGAGCATTTTGTAGGTGTTTTGCGTTCAAGGCCCGCAAGTTTAACGCCGGGTACACACATACTGAACAGAACTTCACTTCAACCAGCTGACCAAACGACTGCGAACAATATCGAGTTCGAGACAAAACTTACATCGAAGGAAAATAAGCATCACCATAGCGTTGGTAGTAGGTACCTTAGCGCAAGAGGTCCAGTAATTAATGGCAACCGTAGAGTAAGAAACATTGGAGGGAATTCCCTTCAAGACGGGCAATCTATATGGAAAGTGAAGTGTGTTTACGGTTGTCGTAAACAATATATCAACTTGGAAACGAATAAGGAGCAGTTTGCATGAAAAACCCTTCTACAAGGCACAGTACAGTAATCAGAATCGTACATAATAACAGCACGGGCCGGCATCCCCTTGCCTCGGGACAAGCTCGAGCAAGAAATATTAAATCTATGGGCGAGACGGTGACGGTTCGTTTCCTACTAAATGTGAAGGTATGCCTTTATAGGTAGGTACTAATGTTTATGTGAGCCCACCATAGTTTGGTAAGCTAACCGTACACGGCACAATCACACAGTAGCAAAAGAGCGACCGAGCATGGTCTAGTTTTTTCTGCATTTTTACCACGTTTGCGTTCGTTCGAAGCGTATGTATCTGCCTTTACTTATAACAAGTTTCACACTACTTAGGTCAAACGAGCATGAACACGAAGGCGGGAAAAATAAAAGTAAAAACCGGCCAAGTGCGAGTCGGACTCGCGCACCGAGGGTTCCGTACAACCTTGCAAATTTATGGTTTTCGTAATTTTTCCTTTATCTATGCTATAAGACGTTGCTTCGTACCAAATTTCAAGATTCTGAGTTCACGGGAAGCACCCTGTAGGTTTTGATTCCCTTGCAAGTGTCGAAAATTTGCGGCATAAACGGCTGTATCTTTTGATTGCGTTGGCTTAGAAGTTTGATTTTTTCACAGCTTCAAGGGACAGTAGACCTGAGTAATTGATATAAATTTCAGCTTCATACCTCCACGCGTTCCTGAGAAAAAGGGTCTTGACAGACGGACGGACGGACGGACAACAAAGTGATCCTATAAGGGTTCCGTTTTTTCCTTTTGAGGTACGGAACCCTAAAAAATAAAGTTAAGAGGTTAAACTGCAATAAGTAAACAGCTTAAGTAGTTAATTATTAAGGCACTTAATTTTAAATGGGAATGGTAATTGTAATATTTTTACACTTTAATGATGAATGTTTCATTCATGACTGTGGGTTATGTTGATAAAATAATAAAAAACCAAGTAGGCACTGGGTACAGGATACAATAAGAGACAATAATATTTATATATTGCACTGATTGTTTTTATTATTTTCGGTCAATTCCGCTAAATTATTTCGATGGGTAGATAGGTAATGCCTTTAGGCATTAAGTTTGCCAATGATGTGTACAATTGTCTTTGTAAGTACATGCACATATAAATAAATAATTTATTTACCCAGGTAAAATAGTATTTCGACCTTCAAAGTTGCAGTCACGATACGTTAATGTATGCGTTTAATAAAAAGTTTTCAACAAAAAAATTTGTTTACTGCATCCTAATGTTTTTTTTTTACTTTTTTCGAATTGTCTTTAATAATGTTTGCCCTAATGGCTTGACAGCATTCACCGGAATAGGGATAAGTGCATAGGGCCAGTTTTATTTAAACTAGAACCTTGAGAAATGAGACCTAGAATTTCGCCTCGTAGAGCACTCTACCCTTGTTTTTGTAATGTAGCTTGTCGTGCTCTTGTAAGTAGAGCTCTACACACTCGCTTCCTCTCTCTCTCTGTTTTTTTAAGACGCAAGTTGTTTATAGTCAGTGTCAAATAGTTATTTCTTGTCAAACCGTAACATTCCACTGAGATTTTCAGATTCTTCTTCTCATAATAAGGAGTATAAGTGTACATTTCTTCAAGTTGGCCTCGAGCTTCTGACATCGGCGCAGCTTCTGTTCACGTTTCCGAGAAAATATCGGAAACCTTCCTGGGTGCGTACATGGTAAAAGCTAGCTACATTTTACACTTATGTTCATCGATTCAGACTGCTCGTTAATAACTTAGTATTACTGCTGCCTAAAAATAAGTATGTAGGGCCATCATCATCAGCCTATAATAGTCCACAGCTGGACATAGGCCTCAATGAGTGCCATAGCGCCTTGTCTTCGGCTTGACAAATCCAGCATCTGCCTACAGCTTTTCGCAGATCGTCATCCTATCTAGCCGGAGGGCGTCCTACACTACGTTTGCAGAGTCGCAGTCTCCACTCAAAAACACGCTTACCCCAACTACTAGTTTGATATTGTATTATCTGTGTAGTATTGTAATATCTGTGCCCCAACGGTGGTCGGTTCTTAGCGGAATATGGCCGGTCCACTGCCCCTTCAGCATGCTAATTCTTTGAGCTATCCCGATAACTTTGTATGTATGTAGGGTATTCCAGATCAGCCAGTGTCTGTTTCCTAACAACTCAGGTTAATTATACTTAATTGAAAGATATTTTGCACGTGTATGTCTAGGTATTTATTTATAGCATACATAGTATGGTTTTTCCAATCATATTTAAGTGGAAGATTACTGTGGTCAGTTGACACTGATTCTCAGATTCTAAGTAAAAAACCAAGCAAACAACGCTGACGCAGTTCGCAAGTGTGAAGTCAGTTCCATGTATCCACAACCATTGTTGTAAGTATATTAATAAGTTTTACAACTCATTGATTCTCCTTAATATGAATCATGTCCGGAACTTTTCCATTCAATCTGAAAGCAAAATTGGACGTCAAACCCCATCATTGATTGATCATTTGCTAAATTCTTTGTCGTTGACTTGACACCCATCTATTAAAATATTATTGTTCCCATAGCCATATTCAAAGAAATAAAATACTAACTACATATAGTCATTTTGTTTTAATATGACGTTTATGATTGTTTCTGACGGGCCTGTTAGCTCAGTTGGTAGTAACCCTGCCTTCTGAGCCGGAGGTCGCGGGTTCGATCCCCGCTCGAAACCAACATTCGTCTGCATGAAACATGTCAGTTGGCTTCGTGTTTGGGTGTTTGATATTTATTTAAGTATGTTTATCAGTTGTACCCATAGTATAGGCTCTGCCTAGTTTGGGACTGAATAACCGTGTGATAATTGTCTCTCTATACTTATTTATTAATACATCTGTTAATACTGTCAGACATCTTTGACTGTAACGTTTCCATAGTGTTGTTATGACCTACTTTTCTAATGAAGCGGACTTACTCTAAGAAAAATTTACTTGTAACATTCACTCGTCCTCTATTTTTTATTTTATGAGAACGCTACAAGCGGGAAACTGCGTCTGAACTATAGGATACGAAATACGAAAAGTAATTTTGGAGCGATTTGCTAAAGCTGTTCCGTCACAGTCAGAAACAGAGCCGGATAATTTATTCGATTGAGTAGATACGAAGATTGGTAAATAACAGTCTTTATTGCATGCCTATATAACTTTACGTACTGAGTGAAGGATACATTTTAATAAAGTGACTTTCAGAACCTACCCACACCCATACACACTTTCAGACATTACTGTGCTCCCATTCTTCACCCACTCCATAAAATATCTATAAATAAAATAATAAATAATCTCATGCATTTTATCCCCGAGGGGCAGAGGTATTCCATTTCTGGATACATCCACTTTTCACGAGATATTCTTTGAACCCCTAAACGTGATAGGTGGTGAGCCCATCGCAGGACCGGGTCTTTTACACATGTCTCAGAATTAATTCTGGGACCTGCTGGGTTTACTCACGACGGTTTTCTTCACTGTCGACCTAGTGATAAATATGTACGTAAGTTTTGAGAAACTCATTGGTAGATGCCGTGATTCGAATATAAGTCTTGTAATATAATAATGTATATACGTTACCCTAGTATAGACTGTAGACATCTGGGAAGAACATCTTGGGGCTCTGTTGATCCTAAAGTACAGACTAACGCCTATTTTATATATCCTACAATACTGCACCTAGAAAATATGTATATCTTGAGAAGATAAATAAAGGTTATTATTATTATTATATGAAAAATAGTGCCAAAGGTATGATGGTATTGGCGTGAATCTTCTGGGGGTCCAGTTGTCAATACCTACAATGCAAAAAACCTTTAGAGTAAAAAATAATCCACACCTCTTTCTCTAAATCGTATAACTGAATGAGACTTAAGTATATGGCATATATCAGACATTGTTTCATATCCCGTAGATATCCATAATTATACATCTCCTTGGTCCTCTTAAGAAATTAGTTGTTATACTTGATATGTTGGTATCTTGGACCTATTATGGACATAGGTAACTGTCAGCACCGATGTACCAGTCAAACCAGAACGTGTTGTTAACCGCACAGAATTGCAAAATGATTTAATCATTCCGGTAGGTTGGCGTAAAAACGTGTTACAAAATGCGTGGTTTGTGCAAATGTTGAGTGCTCGAACCGCTGACTTCTTTAATCCAGCTGAAGGCGTATTATGAGGATATTTTTTAAAATAAGTAGAGTCCAGTTTTTGTGCAATTCACTGTTTAGCAAGTCTTGTATCTAAGACAATCTTTGAATATCCCAGAGTATATCAAATTTTAGGTTATTGAACTTTGAACTCGACGTTTGCGATTTGAATATGAACCTAAAATTGATTCGTCTATTATTCGTATTTTTTAGACTGTAGGGCTGCATTCCCTAAATCTATAAATATATAATGATAAACTGACTTATCACGTTTAGGGGTCCAATGTATCTCGTAAAATGTGGGTATATCCAGAAATGGAATACCTCTGCCTACCCCCTCGGGGATCAAAGGCGTGAGATTATAATATTATTATTATTAAACTGACTGACTCATTGGTGATATAGCAACGCACAGCCTAAACCGACGGGTCTATAGACTTGAAATTTTGCACATACCTACTCTTATATAGCTTATGCAGTGTAGGCATCCACTAAGAAAGAAATTTTGCAATGGGGTAAAATAAAAAATAGTAATAATCCACAGGTAAAAGCTAGTTTAGAACAAAACGGTCTAAGGGTATCACTGCTCTTATGTTGGTTGTGTACCAAATTTAAAAAAAACATTACGCTAATATAATTGTGAGCATGTGATGTAGGTACCTAGGTGATAGCTTAGTCAAAAGATCTGTAGTTACAAGGGATCAAGCTGTTTATGATCTGTTGTGGAACATCAATCATTCATGCTTTACATACAGAGCTAAATAGATTTTGATGGGTTAAAATACATTTTAGACATAATGCTTAGTGTTTTTCATCAATCACGCTACGTCAATCTAAACGAACCCCAGAATATCTAAGGAAATTTTATTAGAAAGTTTTATAAATAAATAAAAATAATCTCACGCCTTTTATCCGCAAGGGGGCAGGCGGAGGTATTGTTCCATTTCTAGAAATACCCACATTTCATCAGTATATTCTTTGGTTGGACCCCTAAACGTGATAGGCGGTGAGCCCATCGCCGGACCAGGTCTGTTACACATAATCATCAAGCTACAACAGCCCACTGCTGAATCTTTCCTCACTCATGAGGCCATAATCTCGAGCCCACTGCGGATTAGGAGATGGTGTTGCACATGTCTCAGAACCAATTCTGGGCTCTGCGGTAGAGCTAGTGATAAATATGTACTTAAGCCCTTTTGAAGAACTCATACTAACTCATTGGTACATTCCAGGATCACGAATGAGAACTTGAAAAGCGGGCTCTTTAACCACTGGGCTGTACCCATTGCAAACTTTTTTCTTTTATAACTTATTTTCGTTTATTTTGACACAGGTAATTATATCCTAAAATAACTTAGTTACGGTCGTAGTCTATTTACTTTGCTATTTATTACCGAAATAAACATTTGGCAAACAGCTAGCCAAAAATAAACCTGCCGACCTTAGTCTAGCTTTTACTGGTTTCCTTAAACATTGCAATAATATTTTTTGACAATGAATTAAAGTGGAAAAATTGAAACTTTGTTTTGTTTTTGCCGTAAGAATTTGGCATCGATGTCATTCTTCCGTTGCCAGCGGAAAGGAATTATGAAGGTTGCGGGGCGTGGCGTGTCAGACCCGAGTTAAGTAATCAATCAAAATATTATTTATTTTTCCTCATTCTCGTTGCCCACGTTTCATCTGTCTTTTTCTGGATACGATACGATTAGAGAGGCTACGTAGAGGTGTGGTAGAGGCCTGTTTCCATCAATTGACAGGAATTGGAAACTTACATATCGTTAAGTTTCTTTTCCTTGGCTTCACCTTATACAAAATTCAACTAATAAAAACTAGCCAAGTGCGAGTCGGACTCGCGCACCGAGGGTTCCGTACAAACCTGTAGGTATATATGTAAAATTTCACCCATCACGACAATCGAACCCTAATAAACTATGACGGGTTTGTTGGCTCAGTTGGTAGTGACCCTGCCTTCTGAGTCGGAGGACGCGGGTTCGATCCTCGCTCGGGACCAACATGTGTTCATGAAATGTCAAATGAAATGAATCAAGGCTGAGTCGGGTCACAATGACTTGAGAGCGTTGACTTGATTATACTATATTTTAACAGTGCCTATCGAAGCTGCAACCACGAATAAGTTTACATCTCATGAATCACAAAGTCAATCGAAACGCTGACCATAACTCGGCTTAAATAGATATCCAATATTTAAATTATAGCCTAAGCCTTGGGGGTTTACCGGACAACTGCCAATGTGACACATTGGCATTAGGTAAGTGTCAATTCAACTTACAATCATCGCGTTTATGATTCAATGTGTGTTTTATGTAGTTTTATGAATGACTAGCTATCGGAAGGTATCGCGTGCCTTGGAGTGTGTTTCCGGTAATATAAGAAAAGTAGCTTATAACCTTCAAGGTGTAGTTGAATGTTCTACTAAATTTAATTAAGATGGATCCACGGGCTCAGCCGTGATATGGTAACAAACAGAAAGTTATTTTCGCATAATATTAAGTAGGGATATGAGTAATAGGGAAGTAGGGATCTCTGGAATACGTGCATTTTATTCTCATAAGACTGAATAAAATAAAATAAAACCAACAGCAAAAAGTTTTCATTCAATGTGGGGGCTTATAAGTCCATTCAATGAACAACATTAATTATAAGGTCAACTCCGAAATCTAGGAAGAAAATATCTGGCGTTTAGTATGATTTGAACACTAATATTATGAAGAGGAAAGATTTGTATTTTTGTTTATTCGTAACGAATAAACTCAAAAACTAATGATCCGATTTCAAAAATTCTTTCACCAATGAAAAGCAACAATATCACTGAGTAACATTCCCGTATTGCCACGGGAACAGGAACTACGCAGGTGAAACAACGGGAAAACAGCTAGTATTACATATTCTGTGGTATGGCTTTGACAAGAGGGGGACCCCAGTTTGGTACAAACGTACAATAATTGTCCTTGACTTCGCTCTATAAAATAAAAAGAAAGAACTGTAAGCGACAATTCAATTCAATTCGTTTTAGCATAGACTAAGGGGAACCCTAAACGTAATAAGCCTATGGATATGGATGAACTTCTAAGAAATTGAGAATAAACATATATCAACCGCCCATTGTACTTTAGTTAATGTTGGTATCCATATTGTGTTGTTTTTGGTGTACAATAAAGACTTATTGTATTGTATCAATTATAACTTAACTAGCGACCCGCCCCGGCTTTGCACGGGTGCAATGCTAATACTAAAACCTTCCTCTTAAATCGCTCTATCTATTAAAAAAACCGCATCAAAATCCGTTGCGTAGTTTTGAAGATTTAAGCATACTTAGGGACATAGGGATATACTCGTAGGGACAGAGAAAGCGACTTTGTTTTATACTATGTAGTGAAGATATTATTAGGTGTATGTCTATAGAAAAAGTTCAAAAATCCCGACTTGGCAAAAAAAATCTGGCAACACTGCTATAGATACTAAGCTAATTGTAAGCAAAAAATACAGACGGAAAATCACACGAAACCAACAAAAATGTTCAGCACCAGACCAGGCACCCAGGGAACTCAAAACCTCGAACTCAGATCTCAAGGGCTATACTAGCCAAAACAACAGGTTTGTCTGTCGAAAGTCACCATAAAGTGTTTACAGAAATTACCTCTGCCATTTAAATCTTAGATCTTGAACTATATTGACAAGGATTTGTGATTCAGCTGAACTTCCGTATTGCTTCTGAGGAACGAACTAACCTTTTGTAGATAAACAACAAATTAGGCTCTGATACTGTTTCGTACTCTAATATAAGTTTGAGAACTCCTCTGTCGTCTAGATCTGTTCGTCTATCCTGCTTTGAATCGCAATAGATACTTAGCCAGCGGAAATTTTCATAAAATAAGTAGGTACCTATGTGTTATTACGGTGATTATTCATTTTTTTAAATAAGGCTTTTGCAAAAAATGATATCGAGTCAATTAACGTATTTTATTTACTGTTTTTTTTTCTTATTCTTTTACAAAAACTTTAATATGCTCATGGTCCTCTCCCGTCCATGAGGCACTTACCAAAAAGTGTCTGAAACATCTAGATAAATTAAATAACACAATTGCCTACTTAGGTTTAAAGAAGAAACCGAGTTTTTGACTGACTGATCGATAAATGTTTAGCCGAAACCGCTGGGTCTATATAGTAGCATGAAATTTTGGACAAATAATTATACGTGAGGGTAAATCATCAAACAGAGTAAGAGATGTTCTTCTGAAAATGACCAAATCAAGGCACAGTGGAGCTCAGGAAACCAATGATGTGTTGTTATTTTAATGACTTACACAACTTTCAGTGTACCTACACCAAGCAAATAAACAATACGATATCTAACAAAATCGGCGGTCTTCAGTGCTGTAACTAGTTTTCCAGCAACTTATAGGTGAAGGAAAAAATATTTACAAAAGGTGTGATAAGGGCTTTTCAAGTCTTTATGAGAAGCAATGGTCACTGCAATAAATAAATGGTGATAAATTACGTGGGACCTCGTAGTCAGAGTGTGGGACGTCCCCTAACCCAGGCGATCTACGAGCTAGAAGGGGTCTGGTGGAGGTGGAATGTGGAAGGTTGAAGACCGACGTGACTTGAAGTGTCACTGGTAGAGTAAGGTTTGATTAATAGTAGTGATTTTAATAATTTTTGTTTGATGAAATTATATTTTTTTTCACATGATTTAATAATAATAATAATAATATAATCTCACGCCTTTCATCCCCGAGGGGGTAGGCAGAGGTATTCCATTACTGGATATACCCACATTTCACGAGATACATTGGACCCCTAAACGTGATAGGTGGTGAGCCCATCGCCGGACCGGGTCTATTAACACATGTCTCAGAATTAATTCTGAGACTTGCGGGTTTCCTCACGATGTTTTCCTTCACCGTCGAGCTAGTGATAAATATGTACGTAAGTTTTTGAAAAACTCATTGATACATGCCCGGATTCGAACCCGAGCCTCACTGATTTTCGGCCGGCTCTTTAACCGTCAGGGCTATCACTGCACTTCACATGATTTCACATGATTTCACCTGTGAAATTTCACACTTACCTACTACTGAAAATGATATATGAAAATTAATTAAGGGAACGAGTGTAGAAGGGTGAAAATTATTCCATATGATTTATCACATGCTACACTCATGAAATGATCCATGTCTAGTGACATGTGGAGAGGTCTTTGTCCAGTTGAATTGTTGAATGATGAGAACTTGAGAAACCACATTTGGCTGTTAGGTACGTTTATATAAAGTCTTCAATTATATCTTTCAAACTTGGCGATATTAAATCGAATGAAAATGAAATTATCTTTGAACTTTAGGAGTCAAGTCTTCTGATGTTACTCGACCAACCGAAACCAACTATTACAAACTGTCTCTAATTACAAGAATGTTTTGTGGTAGTTGTTTCGAGAGGTGATCGACTCTTTAATTGAATCCAGATACTTTTATGTGTAAGCAGCCTTATTTCGCGTTTTATAAAAATGTACATGAAAGATGATGAATTCTTGATTAACACACGAATGAAACATGTAGGTAATACAATGGAGGGCTAATATTAAACGCGTATTGTAATACTATCCTAAGCATATACTTAATTAAGTACACACTGAACAAATGTTCTAGGTTTTTTCTATTTGAAATTACCTATTCGTGTTCTTTATACTACTCGCTGGGCCAGATAAAAAAAAAATATTCATTTAACTCGATTCTGTTTAACCTTTCTCATTGGTATTACAAATTCCACACAGATTAAGTAATCTACGTTTATAACACATTTGCTCGTAAAAGGTGTCTTATTTCACCAATTTTAATATCGTCACCTATCTCATTACGCCCAAGTGCGGTAAGTGTAAAGTAAAACGCACGGTTTAACATGATGCTCGGTCTTAAAACGAATGGTACTTTTTAAAATCTCAGCAAAGAGTTTTTATGTCAAAAAAGTTGTCAACATTTTATGATTAAAATTAACTTTGGGAGATAAAATATAATAAAGAAATACTTACGTACATAATTATATAGGTTAATTAATTTTGACAGTAAATTACAACCAATTAATCTGTAACAAAAACACAAAAATATTAATTTACTTTATTAGTAATACCTAAGTACTGGCTGTTTTTTGTGCCTTTTCTTAAAAAAGAATGATGATGCGCGCCGCGCGTTTTTTCTTAACGCTGTATTGTTTTTATTCGTTTGCCATAGTCGGAGTTTTATTTTATTTCCTCGCAAATGTGTTATAAAACGTCGTATGACATACGTGCGCTTTGATAATTACAGCCTCTGCTTACTTGTAGCCCTCGCCTACGGCTCGGGCTAGCAATATCGCCTCGGCTGTAATTTTCAACCTACCGCACTTATATCATAATGTACTATTTCGGAACATCTGTTAATCGAACGAAAAGTTAAAAAAACATTCAAAGGAAACGCACCACATCCGTACTACGTTAAACAAGACATTACTTCCAGTTAAGCAGAATGATCCAGAACCGAAGGTAAACCACCTATAAGTTATTTTTCATTGACGTCACAAGTTTTATAAAGGGTTTTTGCTTAAATCATTCAGGGTGTTTCTTTGACTCACTCATTCGCGGATATCCTCTGGAAGTTACTATCCCAATTATGAACTTTGTCACCTTAAAACGTTGTCAAGGCGATAATACTTAATTGTTACTGAGAAGTTATAATAAAGTAATAAATAAACTTATTTCTCGATTGCCTTTCAATATAATTATGTAGGCGTACCAGGCGTGGTTTTCCATTAAGATTTATCATACTACATGGTATCTTTTTGGACTAATGCCGATTTTTTTAGTAATAACTAGCGACCCGCCCCGGCTTCGCACGGGTGCAATGCTGAATTTTCTTTGCTATAAACCTTGCGGAGCCCTAAACCTTTCCAACGAATGCAAAACTGTAGAAATCGGTTCGTCAGTTCTGGAGTTAAATCGTCAGGAAGGAAAACCCGACTTATTTTTATATAGTAGATAATAATAAATTGTAGGACACAATTTTACACACGGTTATTCAGTCCCAAACTAGGCAGAGCCTGTAGGTACTAAACAACTGATAAACATACTTAAATAAATACTAAACACCAACAGACATGTTCATGCATACAAATGTTGGCCCCGAGCGGGGATCGAACCCGCGACCTCCGACTCAGAAGGCAGGGTCACTACCAACTGAGCCAACAGGCCCGTCAAATTAAGATACCTTTATAATATAATATTAAAGTTTTCACCTGGATACTGTCAAAACCCAATCAATGACTCGATGCGGGTGGCTGTTGCTCTTCGCCTGGACTGCGCTGTTTGCGAACCTCATGTATGCCTCTTGCAGTACTATGGTGGAGAGAAATGGTCATCACGCGGCGTTGCCGTCGGTGTTCAGGGAGGTTCCCTACCACGCCCTCAATGACCTCGTCAGGAGAGATCTTGTCTTGGCAAATGTGCCGTGTGTCTTGGCTCCTGGTCTTAGCGCAGATAGGAAGAGTTGACCTTGGTGCCCTGTAAGAATTGTAGGTACTTAATGTGGGACGCAACTTGAGTCAGCACTTTCGCGGCCTCGTCCATCGGTCGTACCATACAGCTGGTGGGGGCAGCAGCTGCCCTGGCAGCATTACGGAAACGGTAAAAATATTCATAATTGAATAATTATTTGTTTGTTCCCCTTCCGGTGGAGACGTCTGGGTGTTGGTGTTCGGAGGCTAAAATATTTTAAGGCGTTTGCGAGAGGTCCTCGACCTTTGCTCCGGGTCGTTCGTAATGCAGAGGTTGTCCACATAACCTAACCTAACCGGCTAAAAGTAGGTGTAGACGGATTTCAGGTTCTAACCGTAACAATAAATACTTACATCATACATCATATGGCGTGCCGATGTGTTGGTAATTATTTGTAAGAAAAATGTGTAAATACTTACACAAAGATTTTGTCTATTTCAAATGCTTTTCTTTTATATTTTAAAATTGTTTTAGGCATGATGTAAAATACAATTTTTTTGGGAATGGGATCGACCTTGTTTTGTGTATTAAACCAACGGATCGACTGTAATTAACGACGTAAATATGAAATATGTGGTGAAGATTTATTTCATAAATAAAGACCTATGGAAGTATGGACTGATTTACAGTTGATCGTAGGCCTTCACTAAGGCACACGATTTAATTTCACTGACGGGCGTTTACGTTTCATCATCGTCTTTCTCAAGTAAAACAATCTTCATCACTTCTTACAATTAATAAAATTATATCCTGAAAGGTATTTCGTATGTGAAATTAGAGCCCTTGATAAAACTGTTGACATTGAATTTCTAGCCGTATGTAAGTAGGTATCTATTCGTAAACCAACTAGGTGTTGCCTTTATCCGAAGTAGATAGGGGATACCCAATGTAGTGAAACCCCAAACAAAGCCACTTATTTCTACTATAATATGCCAAGGGGTTTTTAGAAAAAATACATTTTAGGGATGACGGTAAACATTAAAATTTCTTTCTACATATATCTTTGTAGGCGTAAGTTTTGGATATCGAAAGGAAATGAATAGGATATCGTGCGTATCTTAATTGGAAAACGTATTATATTTATTCTTATGCGGGGAGTTAAATGTCCCTTTTCCATTTTTTCGTAAAATGGAAATGATTTTTATTTAGTTTAGCTTTTGAACGCGATTGCCTGTGTATATGTTATTCAAATCTAGTATAAGCTATATCACTGTAAAGTTTCATATCTAAGTCCGTTCAGTAGTTTTTGTGTGAAAGAGTAAACATCCGTATACCTATCTATTGTCACAAACTTTGGCGGTTTTTTATATAAGTAGGAGAGGATAGTATAAGTATTAGGATAACTGAAATCTTAATAATATACCTGAGTACCAGACCAATGTTTAAAGTGTTACAGAATTGCTATAATTTGGAAAAAAAAACTAGATAGAAAATATATCCGCCAATACAAACTAAACTCTTTGGTACAAAAAAGATAAGTGGATACAGCGACTTTTAAAATATATTTCGTTCACAAATTCCGTTCCGTCTGTTGCCAAGCTGACTGTCTTTACTGATTCAAAAGGATCGTACACACAAAGGCGATCAGTGCGCTTGCAAGGGCTATAGATTCTGCGCTTCTTTACCGTGTACTTACCGATGACTGTCTGTATGCCAACATTGTGTCGGCGACGAAATATGTTAGGTAATGAAAATATATATATCGTAACTTTAGAACTTGAAATCTAATATTACAGGCACTGAATTTCTTCTAGCGTTTCTAGGATTTCCTCTAGATTTCTTCGAGCGTCCTACCGATTTATTTATATTTATATATATAATATATAAAGCTGGACTACCACTCACTCACTCACTCACTGACTGACTGATTGACATAATTGTTCTCCCAGAAGGAGTCGTTTTGGAGGCAAGTCATATATGAAAAAAGTGTTCAAGATGGCGAGGTGACCCCAGGAAAATTCCGACTTTTCAAAAAAACAAAATGGCGGCCAGGCGTGCCTATCGTATCTCTTTTGTTTTCCGGCCGATTCGGTTCTAATTTTTTTAAATCTGTTAAACCTTTTAAATGATTTACAAATATTTTTAAAAAAGTTGAAAAAACAAAATGGCGGCCGCGTAGTAATGTTTCAAAGTTTAGGCTATTGTAGACCCCACTTGACCCGAATTAGGCGCATGGTTGCCGACATTGTGCAGTTACAAGTGGCACGTCATCTTTTTAGGCATATCCCGTAATTTACCAGAAAAATCCGAAAAACTCAAAATCAAAGATGGCCGCCCTGTGATTGGCTCTTAAAGAAAATGATGGATTTTACCAGACTTTAAATGTCGATTTTCGACAAGATGGCGACACCTGAGCGAGTTGGTGTGTATGGCGGGGTTGGAGGTCTCATTACGTAGTGTTGCCATGTTTAAGAATTTTCCCAAAATTTGTCGTAGTTTTTTTAATTTTAATGCAAAATGACAAAACTCTAAATTTGACCACTATGCAAAACCGAACGACAGTCAAAAATTACTGTCAATGAAACATTTTACTACTCCCTATGACTTTTGTTAGGTATTTTAATTTTCGCATGGCAACACTGAAAGTTATGGCTAATTGAATTTTCAGGGTAGACCTTAAAAGACCCGAATTGATCTCCCAGATGCCAATATGCTATAGAGACGTGACTGGTGTCATCGCATAGGGCATATCCTGTAGTTTACTAGAAAAATCCGAAAAACTAAAAAAACAAGATGGCCGCTCCACTCGACATCTAGTTTATATTATATAAAGCTCGACTACCACTCACTCACTCACTCACTGACTGATTGACATAATTGTTCTCCCAGAAGGAGTCGTTTTGGAGAAAAGTCTTGTAGGGGAAAAGTGTTCAAGATGGCGGAGTGACCTAGGGAAAATTCCTACTTTTCAAAAAAACAAAATGGCGGCCAAGGTTGCCTATCGTATCTCTTTTGTTTTCCGGCCGATTCGGTTCAAATTTTGGGAATCTGTAAAACTTTTAAGATGATTTACGAAAATTGTTTAAAAAGTTGAAAAAACAAAATGGCGGCTGCGTAGTAATGTTTCAAAGTTTAGGCTATTGTAGACCCCACTTGACCCTAATTGATCTCCCAGATGCCAATATGCTACAGGGATGTGTTTGGTGGCATCACATATTGTTTTCCAGCCGATCCGGTTCAAATTTTTGACATCTGTAGAACTTTTAAGATGATTTACAAAAATTATTTTAAAAATTGAAAAAACAAAATGGCGGCCGCGTAATAGTGTTTCAAAGTTGGAGTGGTTTTAGACCCCAGTTGACCCTAATTGATCTGCCAGAAGCTAATATGCTATAGGAATGTTTCTGTGTTATCACGTAGGTCATGTCCTGTAGTTTACCAGAAAAATCCGAAAAACTGAAAATCCAACATGGCCGCCCTGTGAGTGGCTCCCAAAGAAAAAGATGAATTTTACCAGATTTTGAATGTCGATTTTCGGCTAGATGGCGACACCTGAGCGAGTTGGCTTGTATGGCGGGATTAGAGGTCTCATTACGCAGTGTTGCCATGTTTAACAATTTTCCCAAAATTTGGGGTATTTTTTTACTTTTTATGCAAAAAGTCAAAACTCGAAATTTTACCATTTTGCAAAAACGAGTAACAGTACATTTATTTCTTTCTATGACCTTTTGTAGGTTTTTTGAATTTCACCTGGCAACACTGAAAGTTATGACCGATTGAATTTTTAGGGTAGACCTCAAAAGACCCGAATTGATCTCCCAGATGCCAATATGCTATAGAGACGTAATTGGTGTCATTGCACAGGGCATATCCTGTAGTTTACCAGAAAAATCAAAAGTACTGGAAAAACAAGATGGCCGCTCCGGTATTCTCTCTTTACTGAAAAAATTGGATTTTTATAATTTTTATCGGTATTTTTAGGCAAGTTGGCAACCCTTTGGAAAGTTGGGTTGTATGGAGCGATTGTGGGTCTCAGTAAGCAGTGTTGCCATAAAAAGAAATATTTTACAAAATTTTATTATTTTTCGATTTATACTAAAAAAAGACAAAATTCATATAGAAAATTATCAAAAATGGCTAAAACAAGATGGGCGCCCAAAATTTGACTTTATTTTTCTGTCAAAATACGACCCCACAGAGACACGCGTGGCCGCTTGCGGCCTCGCGCACCGCGCGACCTCTGGTCTTATAAATATGAATGAAACATTCACGAGATAGCTGTGTTCACTGGAATTTCTGCATTTAGTTTGGCTCCCACTTCGCATACCACCTGACTGATGCTTTCCAGCGTTGATTATGAACGTTTTATTTATACAGTATTGATTACAAGCAATTGAATCTAGTGTACAATAATAATTGCAAAAATAATAGATTTAAGCTTATATGGTTACTATATATTCATTGATATCATATTTCCATCTGACCGACGCTTAATATTACCGCGTAGGTCAAAGATCTGAATCGTTATAATATAACATACGCCCTTGAGTGATCGCTATAAAATTACTGAGTTCACTGATTTGGAATGACCGCTTATCTGAATGACTGAAAGAGAAAAAAAAGGATTAGCAATAGAGTATGTGTTGCGTTGCGACAGCCTACATTTAAAATTGTTTGTGTGTATGTAAATATTTTACTTAAACTTGAACTCAATGTACTTAACAAACCAGACAAATTTTTGTGATTTTTGGTCTGTTTCGTAAATTTTTTGTCTATGTTAATGTATTAAATATATAAATTTAAGAAATTTTCATATTTAAAAAAAAAAGAGCGTCATCTGTCGCGCGTCTGACGTACCCGCTTCGCAGTCGTACCGCACAAGTGTGTACGATTCTTTAATATTGAAATTTTTTACGACTAGCGTCCGTTTGTTTCCGTAGTGGCCCGGTCTAACTTGTTGCTCAACTGTCACCTTGACTTTTCCATCGCACTTCACCCACGTGGCGAGATTTTAGACGACTCGTGAATTTAACATGTTTATTGGCCAACTCGATGAAAATAACCCAGTGAATAGAGAGCTGATACCTTACAAACGGTCCGGTAGTTCTAAATTTTTTACATGTTGTCTAGGATGGTTGATAAGTGTTTAAAATGCAAAATGCACAATTCCCCCCCCTCCGCGCCCGCCGCCATCTTGAAGAAACCGAAAAAAATCGGCACTTTTTTTAGATTTTCACTTATATCTATGTTTCGGTGCATTTTAGCTACAAAACAGTTCTATTCAATGTTGTAGAGAATGAAATTCCCTATAATATACGTGTTAAATTTTGTTTGTAGGGCAGATAGTTTACGAGATATGATATTTTAAAAAAGATAAAAAAATACGCATTTTCCGGAAATTTTTCAAATTCCTAGCCTAGGCCTAGTGGTAATAGATATTGTAAACCATATTTACTAGTAAGACATGAGATTGAAAGAGCTGCCCTTGAGTTTCTTGCTGGTTCTTCTCAGGGTAATGCATTTGAACCAGCAACTCGTCGCTGGAGATGGGCAGCTGTTTGCATTTGGCCGGTCTTCATGGACGAGTTCAAAGTGCCTTATTATTAGAGTATTGACTTTTCTAAGTGTAATTATAAACAAAACAAAACAAAATACATTTTTATTTTCATTCTCATACACCTCCGTGTTTCGGAAGGCACGTTAAACCGTCGGTCCCGGTTTTCGTTGTGTTTACGCACAATGGAAGTCGTTAAGCCATTACCCTTGCTAATGGTTTGGAAAATACTGACAGTTAGGTGGCCACCTCCCAATCCTCTGTGGGTTCGCGTCGGAGATTATGACCCATCATACTTCATCATGCGTGAGGAAAGACCCTTAGCTTAGCAGTGGGTTAGGGTTGATGACCTTGAGCACAGTCAGAAGCCGATATCTATTTCTGACTGTACTCAGTGAGTTCTATGCTTGATGATTGTTATGTGATACTGCCCTTAAAGGTCCAGAGGTAATTAAATATAATAGTTTATTAGTAAGTAGGTACGCATCCGCTGTGCCACCTTCACCTCATTGTGGAGGAAACGACGATTCCGCTCATTTGTAGTTCAACAGCACACCCAATTATATTCATTCTACAGACCTACTTAAGATAATTACATGCATGTTAAATAGAACTAGGCGAGGGCATGAAAACTCTACATATTTATCCCTAGCTCGACGGTGAAGGAGAATTTGTACCAGCAGATTTGATTCTGAGGCATGTGTAACAGCACCGCAGCGATGTACTAAACATCTGTCCCGTTCCACGACATCTATTGGTGTAAAAGGGTAATTTTCAGGATGGGAATACCTCTGCCTACCGCCTAGGGGATAAAAGCATGAGCAATTTAGCGTATTTATTTTAAACAGAACTATTAATTGTAATATTATAATTAATAATTATTTATGGGCTGACATAAAGGTTTTTCTTTAAAAGCCCGTTTAAATAAATGATTTAAAAAAATATATATATATATATATATTTATTATTCTGTATGCCTACAACTAAAGATGCGTAACTAATTAGTTCTCGAAATGATTTGTGAGCATTTTATACACTTTCTCATTTTATGGAATTTTGAATTTGGTCATATGTCTCGTAGCATTTTTTGCACTTTATTAGAGTCATCAACATTTATTCGCAATCCCTACACTTTATGGACTTTCTTTGGAAGTATTATCAAAAATGAAAATTTTGGCAAAAATCCGGTTATAATTTTTTTTCTGGAAACTTAGCCAGTATTTAATTAAAATACGTATAATATTCTTAATTCGTATGTAGTATGCAAAAGCATAATTTTTATGACAGCGAAATCTGTATCAAATAGCGTGAAATGAAATAAAACTAAGTAACTATTTAAAGTTATTTTATTATCATATAAATTTATATTAAATTACATTAAATTACAATATTAACTGGGAGGTTCTTAATTTAAAGCTTAAAATGGCATGTTAGCATCAGAGATATACTTAATTATAATAATATACCTAAATATTAATTCTAATTACAAACTTATCAAAGGCGAATATTATAAGCACAAAGAAGTTAGAATTATATAAAAATAAATTAAATAAACATGTACTTATTTAAATTAAATATTTACAATGAAAAATTGTACATTTACTCGTTACATGTACAACCGAAGCAATAGCCCAGTAGAACAATATAAACTAAACCCTTTAGATAATGATATATAATTTCTGATCTGTAAACATTTTATCTCAACTCAAAGCACTTCTAAAATATATTTCGGTTTTGTTTAACAACTAGCGGTTCTCTGCGGTTTTACCGCGTAGTTCCCGTTCCCGTAGGAATACGGAAATAAAATGTAGCCTAAGTTACTCAGGGATTTTTAGCTTTCCATTGGTGAAATATTTTTTAAAATCGGTCCAGTGGTTTTTGAGTTTATTCGTTACAAAAATACAAAACTTTCCTCTTTATAACATTAGTATAGATTGTCGCGAAATACATCACAATAAAACAGTCAAAGAAGTTGAAATAAAATTGAATTCTAAAACTGTTGACATCGTAGCTAAGTAGGTATATATCCAGTATGTTTTTAGTAGTAAAGCATTTTAACAGATGAACAAAACTAAATAGTTTGACCAACTACGATAAACATGGTTTGTGGTGTTAACTAACACCATAAGGTTGTTGTCTGGTTGTAATCCATTGTCAAAGAGAAAACAAAATCAACAGCATAGGTTGTTTTTTGGCAGCAGTTTGGTGAAACTACGAATTGATTTACGTCTTACGTAGACGAGATTGATTTTAATTCATAATACAGCACGGCCGTTTTAACTTGACAACTCTGAAGTTGCGCAAATGGCTGCGCAGTAACATTTTTTAGCGACCATATGGCGGTAGGAGGGGGATTTGCGCAGGCGAAGCCTATGTTCAGAGAAGCCAAGTTTAAACGGCCCTACTGTACTATAAGTATATTTAAAAAACAAACAACTCTTGAGGTCATTAGAATAACAAATTTTGATTTCCTAAGAGAATGAATTATGGGCGATATTGACAGTTAAAGCAGATTCTAGCCGCATATAATTGTGTTGTAATTTCTCTAATATGTAAATTTATTAATAAAATCATCATCATTTTAGTCACAGGATGTGCTGATCATAGGACCTTTCTACTAATATTATATACACGCGAAAGTTTGTGAGTATGGATGTTTGTTGCTCTTTTACGCAAAAACTATAACGTATTTTGATTAAACTTTAAAGTTTATAGCTTATACATCAGAATAACACATGGGTATGCTATATTTTATAGTCCCACGGTTACGGTCCCATTATATTTTATTTCATATTCATTTCAAATCAATAAAATTATCTTTTTTTTAATTTGCCAGCGTAAGATGTTATGATGACACTTCGAGAGCGGTGTTGTGAATGTGTTTTTTAGAAGTTATTATTATTATTATTACTTACATCCTCCTAATTTGAAAAGGACATATGTAATATGTATACTTATAAAGAAGCTTATAATAAACTAGCTGATGCCCGCGACTTCGTCCGCGTGGAATTTGTTATTCCTTTGCGTTTAGAAAATATATCAAGAAGGATAATCTACACTATCTATCTATCTACAATAATATTATAAAGACGAAAAAAAATTAAGGATCCTTACTACAACTTGACTGTACATGCCGGGATTGGAACTCGAGCCTCGCGAATGAGAAGCGGGCTCTTTTGCGACTGGGCTATCATTGCTATTTATATTTTTGTTATTAAAAATACCCTATATACAACGCCTTACAGAATAAGCGCAATTCCTGAGACGTACCCCGATTAGTGTACTAACATAAAAAGATGGTGATTAATAACACACTAAAAGAGCGTTATTCTCGCCGACAAACCTGCATTATAGTTTGGGAAGTGTAATTTAAAATTGTATACTATAAAAAAATATTTAACTTATACTTGTAGGTACATAACATCAGCGATGTACAATACAAATAATTCAATGCCAAGTAAATGAAAAAACTTGTTGCTTAATTCGCCTGTGCGATCTTTGAAATGTCACCGGTAACTCGATAACTTGACATTGAAGCGATTAATCGAACTACCAAAAATAAACGATTTTTATTTTTAGGCCTAAGAATTCCTGTTTTTCAAAATTTACGTATCTTCTAATAAAATATTCATCTCAAGATGTAAACAGAGTAACCGTATTACGTAACTCGACGGTATTATTCTAATCAGAATTAAAAAAGAGTCTCTAACAATACAGGTCCGATTTCAGAGCATTTTTCATCAAAGTATTTTTTAATCTTGATTATATGTCCGATGGACGCGTGGAGGCGGCAATATGATAATCCGTAATTTTTGCGCCATCAAACCGAAAATACCCTTGAAACGGAGTCTCGTTAAGCCCTGGGTAAACAGCTCCTTTGGCCGTGACAGGGTCACGTGCACGTGATTTCGGTCATCCATTAATTTCTTTGGCACTAATTGACACATTATTCACAAGCTTTCTATGACCCACTAAGAATGTTACTGCCAATTAGTATAGCTGCGGTGTTCCTATGCTGAATGTGATTTATGCTTGGGTAATCCTTTGCCACCATTTCGGGATTTCACGTACCTGGAACAACAATCATTAAATTAATTATCGCAATCAAATTAATTAATTCGTTACAGTGAAATAATTTATTTCTTCAATTTGAATCAATGTGACACAGTTGCCAATTATGTAACTTATAATAGATTTATGAACTAGTTCCAGTTCATTCCGGTGCCCGTCGGAATTTCTAAAAATCAGTTCATAGCGGTTTTTACATTTTTTCGATAACTCTTTACATTACCTCAGAAATATTCAAAAAAATATTTCATGTAGGTACAGATATAGGTACGGTCTCGCATCAGTTTTATCATGTGTATATATATTTATTTAAGAACGTTTTAAATAATGTTTAAAAATGGCAAAATAGGCAAAATTGAAAGTCATGTAAGACAGGTAGGTACTTCATAACACTTGACAATATAATTGACATTATCAATTGTGTTCCGGATTCCTATAATCCTTGGTCAGATACCATTTATCTTACCGCAATTATGTAACATTGACGATAAAACGCAGTTATTACTTTAGCGTCTTACGAGTTTAGCATTACAACATTAAATACCTGCCATAAACTGGCAATCAAGAACCCTAAATAAGGAAACAGTTGAAGAATGCTGTGCAGTATTTTATACTGATAACATTATATTAATGTATTATAATAATATAATATTAACAGCAAAAATTATTCTGATTGTATATTTAGGGTTCAAATACAAACATATTTAAATTCATTTTCATCAGCCCGTCAGCCTATGGAGTCTATTTTACTGAGTTATTTATTTAAATTATGTTACTACTTATGCTACATGAGTAGTAATCTGTAATTACATGACTAGATTACTTCTATGTTTGTACAAAATTATTCTTAACATCAGTAATTAATATACCTACACGATGACATGTATTTTTTATTACAAACTAAGTGGCCCGGGCAGACGTTGTGTGGCCAACCAACACACAAAAAAATATCAAAATTGGTTCAGCCATTTTCAAGTTTTAGCGAGACTATAACGAACGGCATTGGTTTTTGTATATAAGTAGAAGATAAATAAATTCAATTCGATATTAACAAAATATTATTATAATCCATTTAGTTTATTTAAGTACAATATAAAGCATGCAAACAATACAAATTGTATTTTAGTAATCGTAAACCTACAAATAAACGTTTGTGCGTTTGTTTGCGTAAACCTATTTAATAAATAAATGTTTGGAACAGAATCGTAACATGATAACAATTTTTATTCTCGTTTTAAATTTTCTCTTTCTTTATTTTTTTCTCTTCCATAATTTTATGTCTTTCATCTCCCCAACTTCCCCAAGCAAAATGTGTCGATAATGGTACGTGTCAATTATATAAACAACACATATACAACAACAAGTACAACAACAAATATATAAAAATTATAAACCAAAACAACCATGGAAGATTTCTGCCAAATTTCATTGGGATTAGTTCAACGGTTTAGACGTGTAAGGGTAACAGATAGATAAAGTTTAATTTGATGTTGATGTTGTTTAGTTTCACCAAAATTTGAAGCCGATCCTCATGCTAAGAGGCGACGTAGTACCTATAGTGATTGCCTGTACTAAACTAAATAGCGTTTTCATCACACAGCTCATCAATTATGAGCCGTTTTGTGGCGGAAATGGATTTAGCTTGGTACGTGCATCGAGTTTGCGGAATCATATTAGGCAAATGAAGTCCGTTAATTATTCATGCACCAAACAATTGACTGTTTAAACGATGTTTAATGATATGCAAATTTACACAATATTAATTTACTGGAATAAAACTCTAACGGGGTTATTGCAAAAAATCACAAAACGTGTTTTAAAGTTAGACACTGTTGAAAACATATGATTTCTTTTTTGACCTTTATTGACAAGAAACTTTAAACACCGTTTTGTAATAATGCCCTAATACTAACTGACTAATAGAAACTGGTGTCGGTCAAGAAGTGTGCAATTTTGCAGAAAAGTTCCTGTTTTATATAAGCGAGCTCTACGAAAGGAAATTCATTCATTCATTCCCTTAGATCATAACATGAAAATCGCACCCGTGACCTTTGAATCGAACTTTTTAGAGTATTAATGCATGAAATATTATGATTATTGCACTGGAAGACATGTCATATAGAATCCTATTCCTAACTATCATGTTTGCAATCAGAATCACCTTTTCGAAAACAGCTAACGTTGTAGCTCGATGACGTCGACCTATCAATCTGCTACACTTTGAAAAAATCATTTTTTGAGAGGTCGGGTACCTACTTGAGAAACTTCAAACTTGAAAAACTTCCTTTCTAAGCTGTAAAATTCCCATAAACTTATTGTAGTATAATATACGATTCTTAATTTTAATAAAAATAAAAAAAATAAAAGCCAGATAAAGAGTACCCGAAACCGAGGAGCTTGTATGAACCGATTGATGGATGTGTGTGAGGCGCGTGAGGTATGCCAGGATCGTAGCAGGTGGCGGGCTGTTGTCTCTGCCTACCCCTTCGGGAAAAAGGCGTGAGCATATGTATGTAGTTTTAATAACAGACTACAGTACGTTTTTTAATATTACGAAAACTTACCAAACTTTTTTTTTATCATTAGTGGTTATTGCGTGAAATATTGTGTAAAACGTAAAAATATTCGGCCTTATCATTATACGAGTATACATATGCATTCAGTATTTAATTAGTAGGTACCTACATTATATTATTTTACCTATTAATAGAAATTCTAGCAACCACGGTGGAAATTGAGTAACTTATCTATGTATAATTAATTAACAAAAAAATATTTAAACATCAATGAATATGTAATAAGGTCTTGCTTACAACGAAAATAGATTCTAATGTTTTCTCGAATTACCTATATTTAGAATTTTAATGTTTATGATCGGAAGGCGAATTTGCGGAAATTAGTGGTGGGTTGACCTTAGAATAGATTAAGGAATTAGAGATTTAAAGGCACGTTACAACAGCGGCATAAAGCTTGTGACAGATAAACGATTATGGACAGTATCGTAAAGCAATAAGACAGCATTAATTTCCCGTATCCTTCTCTGAGTTTATCTTTAAATTTTATTTATCCGGAAAATCTATAAAATAATTAATAATAATTTAAACTATTGCGAAATTTGAAGAAAGCTGACTTTGATGAAAAAATTTAGTAAATAATTACATTTTATCCTTGATTAAACAAACCTTCCCTTTGTGTCGACTGTAAAACCGAAAACCTAATAGTTATATAGTATATAGTAGAAAACCTGTTGTAAGAACGTGGGAGGGGTGTACTTTAGTATCAGAAGCTCTTGTTATTTTAATTAAGAATCAAAGGTGTTTGGGATACCTTCTCACTTCCTGATTAATAGTACCTATAAATAAACAATACAAATATGTAGCTACTAGCGACCCTTCCTCGCTTAACTACGCTTTATACATTTTTATGTATCTTTTTTTAATATTAGGTACTGGGCCTACACTTGACCCCAGACTAGCCGGAGGGCAAAGACGACGATCGATGGGAAGAGCTTGCCCAGAAGATGCCTGTTTACTCTATTCTGACGGGTTATATGAACTCGAAAATACAGACGTATCTGTTAGGTGTAGCCTACATAAGTCATGTTAATATATTATCCCGCGAGTTAGATGCAAAAGATAGCTTTTTTCAATTTCAATTTATAAACAGTTAATTAGGTTTTGTAATTAAATTTAAATCTGTGAAATGTTTCTAACTGATCATAGTATAAACCGCATCAAAATTCATTGCGTGGTTTAGTAGGAGTTAGCGGATAAGCTACAGACAGACACAGAAAGCGACTTTATTTTATACTAGCTATTCCAGGCGAGTTCACCATCGTAAGTCCCGTTCCCGTGAGAAAATTAAAGCCCATGTTACTCAAAGAAAAGTAAACTTTCCATGGTTTTTTCATACCTATCCATTAGTTAATTATACAAATCTTTCTTATCTGAAGATTAGCTGTGCCGCACGATTTCGTAGGAAATTAAAGCCCATTTTAGTCCTAGAAAAGTTAGCTTTCCAATGGTAAAAGAATTTTTAAAATCGGTCCAGTAGTTTTTGAGTTTATTCGTTACAAAAATACAAATCTTTTAACCTTTATAATATTAGTGTAAGTATATAAGTTAAGTACTATAGAAGTAAGATTAGTATGGATATAGACTATGTAGAGATTTGTGAGAAAGTAACCTTCCGCAACGGAGCAGCCGGCCGCGCCGGTGTTAAGGTTGCAAGCATCGAAGTTTCCAGTCCATCGCTATGCAATGTGTACCAACAAACCAATGCTGCCTACCATCTCTGCCTAATGTAACCAAATTCATTCATAGTTTCGACAAAGTTATCGTCCAGACTAGATTAATATCGTAGTTTGGCAACTCCCTCTCTGTTGTTCGTTCTAGAAGTATGAGAAATGGCTTGTTTAAATAAGTACTCACTATTGGCTAAGTGAAACAGAAACGGTGGGTGGAAACAGGTTTTCAGTGGAAGAGCCAACAGTTCTTGCAAAAGACATTTACCTACGCTGTTGTGTGTAAGTATTAAAAATTTGACAACCGTTGCTTAAGAACGAATGAGGTTTTGGTGACGAAATGCTACTGATATACAAAATTAAATTACCATTAATTGTAAAACGAGCTACGACCGGCCTTGGCAACTAGCTTTCTGAATTTGCGAAATCATAAAAACGATGTTTAGTAAAATTATAATGCTGCTGGAGTGATTAATGCGTGAACTGACCGTGTATAATACATCCAAATGCCTTTATAATGTGTGATAATTAAAAAAATATATTACAATGGCGTATAAAAATATTACTAAATAAAGACAGCCTCACACTCACCGAAGTTTACGTAGTGAACCGCAGCGGTGACTCAGGCCGGTAACATCCACATACAAATTTGCACACAAATGTAACTGTCACTAAATTCCACCTCAGGAACTGCGCAGGCTAAAGCCTCCGAAGATCCTCCTGATCTCCGAAGACGTCGAAGACGAGCTCGACGACGACCCCGCCGACGAATTTGAGTACGACGAACTGGACGAAGTGTTACTATCTTTTCTCGACAGAGCATTGCGTCTAGCCGAGCTTCGGTCTTTGAAGAATCGGTCGAGAACTTGTCTGATCGTCGAGTGTTTTCGGTCGAACGGATTTGGGTACATGGTTGTGGAATCGTGCGCGCTGCTCCGCGGATGTTGCGAGAGTATCGTAGTTGCAGCAAGCAGCAATCAGCAGTCCGCCAAGTAGTGGGGCAGGCTGGCATACACGCTTGCAAAATAACGTGAGGTCAAGTTCAAAGGCGCACATTCGACTACCGATGGTACCGATGTTTGACAGATAAATGGACGCATCGTGGTCGCGTGTGTAATTTAATTGCCCACAAATTATTTTGTAATTGCTGTGCGCCCGGCTATGGCTCACATTGCTTTGGGCCGACTCTTTTAAAAAACTTTCTATATTAATAACCTTCTTTGTGTAGTGCTTTGATTTTATCACTAACTATAGTTTTTTTCCCATTCCTGTGGGAATTTAGCATAATACCTTTCTTAAAAACCTTGTCTTACGAACACAACAAAAAATAATTCAGACAAATCTGACATCCTCAAGTTATCGCGTGACCATGGGAACTAGGGATACATCGCGTCACAGAATAAGCGCAATTCCTCATACACCCCCACTAAAAAAATTTATGCATATGAGTACTTTAGTTTTGTCAAACCAAATTTCTTAAAAAAGGAGCAATAATAGTACTGTTTCCATAGGTAGCCCTCAATTCAGTTATGCTCATTAATTT
Organism: Ethmia dodecea; assembly: GCA_963855545.1. Taxonomy (NCBI): domain Eukaryota; kingdom Metazoa; phylum Arthropoda; class Insecta; order Lepidoptera; family Depressariidae; genus Ethmia; species Ethmia dodecea. Next base: position 3,559,368 of record OY979444.1, read on the forward strand.
TTCGGAAATATTTAACACATATTAAAGAAAGCTGAAATCGATTAAGTAGTCTATACTGAATAAACTAATTCCAGGAATTGCCTTATCTGTTACATATTGTGCCTGTATAGACTGTAACAAAAGTTTCTTAATTTGTAAACATCTATCTTGACATAAATCATCTTAAGAGTGGAGTCGACTATAAGCCTTATTTCATAGAATAGAATTTAATTTCAAAAAATTTCCTATTCTTAGTAATACAAAATTGAATTAATCAGGCATTTATTGCATTTTTTCGTTAATATTTTAGATATTGCATAAAAATATATAGGGTTCACCCTAACGTCCTGGACGCCTGGTATCCCACGAACAGGGGGCCAATTCCACTAAATGTCAACGGTTATAGTTGGATGACAATGACATTTCTATGGTCAGTCAATGGTGTTATTTTGGCAGTTTTCAGAGCAAATAACACCATTGACTGACATGTCATTGTCATCCAACTGTAACCGTTGACATTTAGTGGAATTGGTCCCCAGATGGCCTGCGCGTTGCCTTGTTCATATGAACTGTGAAATGAGGTTTTGTTTTTGCGCTACGACATGAAGAACTCAAAAGGCCAACACATCAGTCCGATTTACCATTAGATAGGTCGTCTGCTCGTTTGATTGCAATAAAATACCATAATATTGTAGCGTAAATAATTACGGTACAACATCGAAATTGCAAAAATGTTTTTATCGTATACAAACCGAATATTGTAAACCGTCTAATTGTATTTAATTCGCAATTGGTAATATTATTATTTTTGAAGTGAAAACTTCTTTAGCGGCGTTGAGCACTTTTGTGGGATGGGTAAAAACTTGGTAAAATCTGTGAAACTCGCGTCAGGTCACGTGTGCTGATCGAAAAAAAAATACCGTAAGACGGCGCAGTGCGCTTGCGCGATCTGCCATCTGCGAGCTATTCTGGGGTACGCTGCAAAAACTGTGTCTACGGTAGACTCAAACGAAACGCACATCAATTTGAAGAGCGTAAAAAATAAGTCGACAACTTATAGGCGGAAAATTCGGATTATCGAGTATTTTCAATATAAAAATAAATAAATTGCTATTAAATTAATGGTGTTGCTAAGTAAACATGTCAATGTCATCACGTGTCACAGGTTCGTATTCCCTTCTCCTTTGTGTTTTGGGTAAATAAGATTTAGCAGAAATATCTAGAGAAGCAGAGAGAAGATAATCACGATGTTGTCAAGAGAGGTTAAATGCTATTCCCTAACTATTCCAATAAATCAAAAATGCGCAAACGTTAATAATCAAGTTTTCACTTCTGCCGGCACTCCCGGAGTGCAACCCGTGTTTTTTTTTAATTCTTATTATTTCTTTATTTACCTACTTAGGTACATTTTCTGTGTCATAATTTTGTGAGTGACTGAAGGTGATAATAAAAATCTGTCTATTTCTATAGACTAAGTAAAAAGAAGTTCTCACGTATTTTGAATTTGCAAATCTTAATTTAACTTTGTATGTACCTATAGCTACCGTCTTAATGTTAAAATAAACTTTATATTAAAGTATGCACTATGTTACTTGTATACTAACAAAATTAATAGGCAGACATATTTATTAATGACTTGAACGTACTTGAACCTTTTGGTCTGCTAAAAAAAAAGCTAATAATAAGTTAAAATGCAGTTTAAGATGATAATTTTAAAGTTCTTCTTTGACTTTTTTCAAGACAATTTACAGCGTTGTAAAATGTCAATGTAGAAAAAGACGACGGGTGTTCTTGATACCAAAAGATTTTTAATCTTAATTCCAATGCAAATTTTACGAAGGGGAGGACCAACTGTTTGTGTCACGCTTGAGGCTAATAAATTACGCTATTTTCATAGTGGTATTAACATTTAAAGAGCAGTGATAGCCCGGACGGTTAAAGAGCCGGCCGAAAATCAGTGAGGCTCGGGTTCGAATCCTGGCATGTACCAATGAGTTTTTCAAAAACTTACGTACATATTTATCACTAGCTCGACGGTGAAGGAAAACATCGTGAGGAAACCCGCAGGTCTCAGAATTAATTCTGAGACATGTGTAAACAGACCCGGTCCGGCGATGGGCTCACCACCTATCACGTTTAGGGGTCCAATATATCTCGTGAAATGTGGGTATATCCAGTAATGGAATACCTCTGCCTACCCCCTCGGGGATAAAAAAGGCGTGAGATTATATATATATATATATATATATATATATATATATATATATTATATATTTATATTTATATATATTATATTTATATTAACATTTAAATGTTAGTACGCAAATAACAACTAAAAATGAACTAAATTGTACATGAAATGTAAATTTTACACATATTTTAGTATATTTGATTATGGCATTAATTTAATAAGTTTATGGTTTACGCTACCGGACGGGCCTGTTGGCTCAGTTGCTGCCTTTTGTGCCAGATGTTGGTGGTTCCATTCCCATTTGTGGCCTCAATTCATGTGTTTTAAACATACTAATTAGTATCACTTTTGGGTGCTTATATGTCTATATTTAAGTAAGTTTATCAGCCTAGCTATCCAGAGAGGGAATGCTGCCAGTCTTCTGGGCACTGTCCCACATGGTTCCTCTTTGGAGGACATTTTTTATCTGTAATTATTGTAAATCAATGTATATTTTCTTTGTAAATAAATGTATATTTATTAGTAAGTTTATTAGCTAATTATCATTTGTCTAAATAACCGTGATTTATTAACACGCGAAGATATTTTATGGTTAAATTATGTAAGTATATCAAAATAATAATGTTAGTATTAATTATAATAATAATAATATAATCTCACGCCTTTCATCCCCGAGGAGGTAGGCATAGGTATTCCATTACTGGATATACCCACATTTCATGAGATACATTGGACCCCTAAACACCGGATATCGACACGTGAAATTTATGTATTCCCGTTGTCCCCACTGCCGTATCCCTATAATGGGGACAACGGGAAGAATTTTTTTTGACTTCCCGTTGTCCCCATCATGGGGATACGGCCAATGGGGACAACGGGAATACACCAACGTGATAGGTGGTGAGCCCATCGCCGGACCGGGTCTATTTACACATGTCTCGGAACTAATTCTGAGGCCTGCGGGTTTCCTCACGATGTTTTCCTTCACCGTCGAGCTAGTGATAAATATATACGTAAGTTTTTGAAAAACTCATTAGTAGTAATAATTATTAGGTAACTAGATAGGGTGCTATAGTTATTGACTATAGACTCGCAACTGTACCTAATTCCGTGTTTGTTCCTCTTACGACTTCAAAGAATCTACTGTTTAGGTATGCTTAAAACACTGTAACGCATGTGTTCAATCTAGAACATAGTATCTATAATAATGTTAGAACTGCTTAAACATGACATACTTACAGATAGTCTCTAAGAGCAATTAACATTATTAAACTTATTTCCATAATCTCAAACTACGACATCATTTGCAAGCAAACTATTAATAAATATACACTCCCGTTTTATATCTGAATGACTTACCAGAGGTATTCCATTTCTGGTAGGTAGTACCCACTTTTCATTTGTGCTATTTTTCGAACCAATTAGCGTTACAATACAATAAGTACAATAACTCTTTATAGTACACCAAAAACAGCAGAATATGGATACCAACATTAACTAAAGTACAATGGGCGGTCTTATCGCTTTTAGCGATCTCTTCCAGACAACCTTAGGGTGAATGAAACTGAGAGATTAGAACTAGGGTAGACGGTGCACTATATATTATTGAACATACTATTACATAAATAAATATATTAGTATAAATAAATATATAATTAAATAAATTAACAAGAATAGAAAATACTTACACACATTCACACATACTTGAGGATAAAAATTAGATACAGGTTGTGTGGACACACTTGCCTCAAACCTTTAGATTCAATTCTGGCCTAGGGGGTTTTCTTACGATGTTTTGCCTCACCATCTACATCTACACTAATATTATGAGGAAAGATTTGTATTTTTGTATGTTTGGAACGTATAAACTCTAAAACTACAATTCCGATTTTAAAAATTCTTTTACTAATGGAAATCTTACTTTTTTGGAAGTAACATCGGCTATAATTTCCTTTGTATGTTTGGAACGTATAAACTCTAAAACTACAATTCCGATTTTAAAAATTCTTTTACCAATGGAAATCTTACTTTTTTGGAAGTAACATCGGCTATAATTTCCAAATGGTAACGGGACTTACGGATGTGAACTCGCGCGGAATAGCTAGTCTATGATAATTTATTAGACGAAATGGTTCTGTAAAGTTAATTGCGTATATACTTAAAACACCAGAATTTAACATAAGCAAGCATTGGTATGCGTATCCGTTTCACGCTCCGTGGTTTTATAAGCAGACACTCTTAAAACTTTTCCCAAGATTGTTCCTAGAATCACAAAAACCCAACTTATCAGGACACGCTTTAACTAAACTTTAACAATGGAGCCATATAAAGATTTTTACATCTTGATATATTGCGGAATCCGTCTTTATAATATAAATCTACAACAAAGATTCAGTGTTAGTTAGAGTACCTACAATAGCAGCAGTGAGAAAAGAAACTCTTTGAAAAAAAAATAGATTTTCGTCGTAACTGTCTGCGAGAATAAAAGCGAAATGCTCCCATTCATCTAAAAAAAATACTTTTAGTTTTGCCCGGGAGCGTGAAAAAACTGGCGTTTGCCAGTGTCGGATAAAGCGCGGAACTCGTAGCTAATGTGAACAAGAGACCATAGAAATTGCATTACCTATATAATAATATATAAACAGGAGGCTCCTAGCGGCGTTCTGCAGATCCCGTTTTTTTCCGTTTTCAACTATCAACTTTAAACCCCTTTTTGTTATTTATTTAGACATTTCAATAAGTTTTCAAGAAACTTATTGACATAAAGGGAGCAAGTGCTCCTAAGAAAGCGGCCGGTCCCATTAAGAGGCACCTCATAAAGAGTTGTGTCACTTTCTCACCTAAAGTCCCAAAGTACCAAAGTACAAAAGTCCCAAAGTACTAAAGTACAAAAATACAAATCCTTCCTCCTTATAATGGGGCCATCCATAAATTACGTCACACGTTAAGGGGTGGGAGGGGGTCGACGAATTGTGACATTATGTGACAAGGGGTTGGGAGGCGCCCCTACATTTTTTGAAGTCACATTTCAAAATCTAATATTTTCAATTTTTTTTTATATGTTGTTGATTTTATTAAAAAGAATTTAAATGGAAATAAAACTAATTACAGAACTGTTGTTTTAATCCAATCTAGTCGTTAAATCTAGTTGTTAAATTGCAAGTTATGTGACGCCACACTAGGGAGGGGGGGGAGGGTCTCACAACTGTGACCAGTTGTGACAAGGACGAGGGGAGGGTCACGGTTTATTTAGGGAGGGAAGCAATTACCACGAGTCTTTCCCTCCCTCGAGCGGGAATTACATAGTAGTAGTCTCACTTTAAAATGTCAACCCTTCTTAGCTTCGAAATTCTACTAATACTATAAACGCGAAAGTTTGTGATTATGGATGTGTATATGGATGGATGAACGGATTTTGCTTAAACTTACAGATACGTATATAGCTTTTACATCAGAGTAATAAATAGGCTATATTTTATTCCCGTATTCCCATGGGAACATGAACTACGCGGGTGAAACTGGGGGATGCTGCTAGTAAATAATATTTTAAAAAATCTTTATATTATTTAAACAATCTCTCAACAATCAATGTAAAATGCCAAATTGTCCATGTTTCAAAGAAAATTGTGGTTGCACTATTAGAAAGGGACAATACTATTCGAGGTGCCTCTCAAAAGGACTCGCAGCTTTCTTAGGAGCACTTGCTCCCTTTATGTAATCTTGTTAATTAGATATATGTAGGAAACGGTTTTCATTGACGGTGGAATGCAACAGAAAACCTTTTCAAAGTGATCACTTCATGAGTAGGTACATAATTATTTGATTATTTCACAGAGAAAATACAAAGAGTAACTGCGTGGAACAGTAGCCAGAGGGTGGCCACGAATTATATTTTAATCTCTTTGGAAAGAGACAACTGCCAGCCCCCTGGTTAGCTAAGGCCTCGACCAACCGCGCTGACAACTCTTTGATAAGCTGCGACGCGTCCAGACCTTATTTATTTTATTTTAAAAAGAATTTAAATAATTTATGCGTAAAATAAAATAAAATAAAAAATCTCACGCATTAGGTACGTATATCCCTCATGGGGTAAGCAGAGGTATTCCATTTCTGGATATACCCACTTTTCACGAGATATTCTTTGGACCCTTAAACGTGATAAATGGTGAGCCCATCGCCGGACCGGCAGGCGTATTTAGGGAGCTTCGATATTCGATATCGGAAAATCTGTCGAACACTTTCGAGATGGGCTGATGTTGGTATCGAAAACTTTCGAGATGGGCTGATGTTGGTATCGAAAACTAATGTCATATGTGACATAAGGATTCGGAAAATTTTCCGTGGCTGTCAGAAACACCTAGAATAAAATTTCCGAAGTCGATAGATTCGACTTCAGTAATTTTTTCACTCGATCTGAATCGAACGGAAACGGTATCTAGTCTCCGTAAATACGCCTGCGGGTCAGTCTACACATGTCTCAGAATTAATTCTGGGACCTGCGGGTTTCCTCACGATGTTTTCCTTCACCGTCGAGCTAGTGATAATGTAATTTATGCGTATGGTCTCAAATTAATTAGTGTTGAGGATTGAATTATGTTAGAGCTTGCAAGATTTTGAATTCTCTTGTTGGAGAGATATCTTGTGTTCTTAATGCCGCCGCAGCCTCGGGGAACGTTCGGACTTACTAAGGTTAGATTTTCAGTTGTCTAGCTCTAGAAAGTACTGAACTCGACTGTCTCTGGGGATGTACAGGATACGGGAACACATACATATATTATACGCCCAGGGGCGTGCACTGGTTGATAGTACCGGTCATGCTATTAGAATTTGATTTGCTAGAATACCTATGCAACATCAGCACGCCGCCAGGCGGTGTTACCCAGATGTTTATTTATAGGTAGTTTTAATAAATCGTAACTAAAATTATTTATGAGACCTTACCATACATACAGCTAACAGGTAATTACATCGAGGTTTCCTTGCGGGTTACTGTAGTGTAGGTACCTACTGTACCTTTCCTACTGTAATTATTTCCAAGTACCTATGCTCACACTGAATGCAGAAAGCGAAATTATTTGGGCAGCCACATCAAACATCTCAGTAAATGATTGATATTCACAGTCAGATAATGGATATTCAAAGTGACCTCCGTTTTTGCATTCTTAGTGCAATTTCAATCGAATTGGTACCTAATCCTGGTTGCACTAAAGAAAACTGGTTAGTTTTTAAATCTTTGCACATAAACTATCACTACACGTATCACAACGTAAACTTTCCATTATTTCACTTTTGTTCGTAAAGAATTCACAATATATAAAAAAGGATTTCATCAAACTATTTCCTAACTTGTATCAAAACAAAAACAATATGGCCAAAAACTTTAAGTGCAATGCCCCGAAGACAGCACAGACCAATAACCAGGAAGACAGGAAATGACAAAACGCTTTTTATTGAAAAAACAAACAAGCAATACTGTAAAAATGCACTTAGTGTAAATGAATAAATATTGCATTAGAAAAATGTTATTTTGAAATAGAGATAGTTGTTTATTTATTATTAATCTGCTTATAAACAATTAAATACATAATGAATTGATAACCCATTCTAGACTTCCGGTCTATTCGAAATTAAAGAACTTCGTCAACTAACGAACGTCGCCGAAGTCACCCGACTGTGGGCTGCTGTCTCTTTCGTTACATAGAGATGCGTATTATGCCATACTCCTCTAATCGGGTTGGCTAAGAAAAAGCGGAGCTTATTTCCCATACAAAATTTCACGCACACTCCGAAACATTTCCACACTGACGTCTAATATTTGCGTGTAGGAATAGAGAGAAAATGGCGATGAAGTAGGCTGGTGTAGTACCCGCTTACGCCGCAAACCGTATATGGCTATTTAGTGGCGGCGCTACGGGGCTAGTAGGAAGCAAAAATAGTTTGATTTAGAAACAAAAGGTGGCGTTATTAGTTGATTTGCGAATTGTTAAGAATAGTAAAGTACTGAATATATTGCATGTATTTTGGAAAAAATACCCAGGGCATGCGGCGCTTATCAGCATCTATGGACCGCACGCCCATGTATACGCCGTAGTTTACATATTACGTCATTAGTTTTAGTTTATCCGTCTGTTACAGACGACGTTGGCTGCGTCCCGATACCACTATAATGCGTTTCCATTCTAATAACTACATACATAGTATAAAACAAAGTCGTTTCCCGTGTGTCTGTTCCTGAGTATGCTTAGACCTTTAAAACTACGCAACAGTTTTTGATGCGTTTTTTTTTAAATAGAGAGATAATAGAGTGATTCAAGAGGAAGGTTTTAATATAAAATATGAACAGAAGCTAAGCGAGGGCGGGTCGCTAGTGTTTTCACGCAACATCTTTTGTTTTTTTTATTTTAGCTTTAGCGGGAAATACAAAAAATGTGTTCGTTCTAATAAAGTTGTATTATAAGAACGAGACAAACTCATGCCTAGTTGATTTGTAATTCATGTTTGAACTGTGACCTCGGCACTCGCGTTTGAGAAAGTAGGTTTATTAATGTTTGTTTTGATATTGATCAGATATTAATACAACATTTAAATTTGACAGTCTGTGCCTATTATTTCCATGACGTGACATATTGACTTCACACGTGATACATAGATGACACACAAAAATAATCATTTATCTCACTCAGCCTCTGTTTCTGTCATTTGTCCTGACAGTTCCCATTTGGTTCCCATGATATATAGAATACAAGTACTTAGATAACGACGTTGAAAAGTAAATAATAACTCAAAGCCTACGAGGCAAGTCAGGGCCGGATTTAGGGGAGGGCAACCGGGGCGAAAGCCCCGGGCCTCCACAAACGGGGCGCCCCCACAATAGAGACTTCGGAAAAGAGAATCTTTCAAATTCCGACTAATAAACACTAGTAAACATCTTTTCCTTTGATATATATTTTTTTGCTAACTGTACTTTGTACGCATATCAAATATGTGTATCAATACTAAGAGAATCTACTTGGATCCACAATAAATTATTTATGGAAAAACTCGACTGAAATAAATTGTTCATTTTATTTAGACAATAATTTGGGACGAGGGGCCTCCGCTCCTTTGTTGCCCCGAGGCCTCCAGACCTCTAAATCCGGCCCTAAGGCAAGTAGGTACTCGTACCTAAGCTAGATAGATTACTTTATCCCTAGACCGTGCCCGGAATATTAGATTAGGCACCCGCTAACTCTAGGCGATCTTCATGCTAAGAGGTCTTAGTTAAAATGATTACAAGGCTTATTTTGAGAGCATTTAAGTAAGTAACAACTTAATTATGTTCTTATCTGTAGTCTTTATATTCATTTGCATTCTTTTTAACTGGCTTTAATTAGCTTTACCTGTAACTAACTAATTATGTATGTTAACTGTGTATGTAAAAAAATCTTGGAAGTCAAATTTAACCACCTTCTAACTGTCGTACAGACTTCAAACTTTGGAACTGTATAATACTTAGTTTGGATGACAATAGACTTTGTGGTGAAGTTTCTTTGATATATTGTTAACTAAATTGTGAGACAAAGCCACGGTTTTTAAATAGTCCTTGAACATTAAGCAGTGTCAAGTTTATTATTGAAATATGTGAATATTGTATTGATGAAAGATTTAAAGATTTGTCAAGGGTAGAATGACAGAAAAACATTATCGGCGATGGGCTATCACATTTAGGGACCTCTGCCTACCCCCTCAGGGATAAAAGGTGTGAGATTATTAATAAATTAATTATTTATAGAAGAAGTAAAATGTACATGACTCAACAAAACTAAGTAATTGCTTCTGGTCGGCTTTGTTGTTCGACAAATCTACCGGCCCGCTTATGTGTGTAGTAAGCAACCCTTATAGATCGTTACTTACACTTGCAATATGCTTTTTAAATTTAGGCTAATTAAAATTGTTTTCATTGCTTGATATTTTACACGTGACATACCTACTTAGCTACTCGCAAAGAGATTAAAATATAATAGGGCATAGAGGCCAAGCGAGGAAAATTTGAAGCCAAAAGTTATTCCAAGTGGAATAAGTCTAGTACAATTTCAACCGAATGACAGCGTTCATACTAACTGACATGACGCTTGATCTTCAAACATGTTTCAAAGTTTTGTATGAAAATATTCCCGATGCCCCCTCTATGTCCTATTATATTTTAATCTCTTTGGCTACTCGTAAGTAATCCTATTTCAGCGGACAATCGGATGATGATGAAAGAGTGGAATCGAGCTCTCTTCTGTTACTCATATCATTAAGAATATTTTCTCTTATTAATATCTAATTGTAAATCTATTTAATGACCAAGGTTTTTTTATTTTTTTTAAAATTTTACACTTTATTGTTTAAGAGAGAGATTTAAAATCGTTCCTTTCCACCTTAGAGTACAAATACACTTCAAAATGTAAACTAATAATAACAATTATATAAGTACATATTGCATTCCAAACTTTGCAAAATACGCACCTGGTACATACCTATTTGTCGCCATTTCTGTAGTTCAATATGTAACATTACCTACATGTCTATTTATAAAATGCCATTGACCTACATACATAATTAATATGCCTAGTATTTTTTTTATTATCTACAGATAACTCCTTTAAATCTGTGAAAAATAACAGCTTATTACATAAAGCCTTATTTGTAATGATACCCTGACCGAGAGTAAAGAACGCACGTCAAAACTCAAGAGCAGTTCCGTAGATGAATGTGGGGAATTCCGCAGTAATGAGTGCAGTGGCCATGGGACGGCGGCGGTCATGCGCGTGCGACTGCAATTACTGCGTTTTTATCCGACTGCGGTTAGACATGTCGTCAAGACATGTCACTGTTTTAGCTAGGTTTTATGAAATATTAGCGGCTCTGCGCGGTTTCACCCGCGTAGTTGTCGTTCCCGTGGGAATACGGCAATTAAATATAGCCTATTTTACTCAGAAATCTTCTAGCTTTCCATTGGCGAAAGAATATTTAAAATTGGGCCAGTAGTTTTTGAGTTTATTCGTAACAGACATACCAAAATACAATTCTTTCATCTTTAGTATAGATGTAGATATAAACTTTATAGTTTCATGCCCTGAATCCCTATTACCTGCTAATATGTTAGACTAAAGTCCACGTAAGGAGAAGCTATGAATTATGTAAACAAACATTGAGTCATTTGCAAATATTATTTTCGTAATAATTTTTTTTGAGCATGACGCGTCTATTTCAAAATGGCGGACAAATGTCTACAATACCGAATCCCTGTACCACAAAACATTCAATAACAGCGATTTATATCGCAAAAACATAATCCGACTAATTAAATAGTTACTTTAGTAGTATTATCTCCTAATTTATAAAAAAATTGTGTCACATCAATGATTTTGTTTGTACCTATATGTATTTGGTATGTATGAGTATAGGTCGTATAGTATCCCTCCTCCCTCCTCCCTCCAATTGTTATATGGCAGAACAACGTTTGCCGGATTATCTAGTTTACGTATAAATTTAAGTCGATTGGATTTGGTTAACTCCTAACTATCGCTACGTAACTTAGTAGAAGTTTGTTTATGTACTTAATTAATAACTTCTCGTGACGGAGACTTGACTGTCCCAAAAGACTTTGTCCCGTCCAAACCTCATAAGAGTTTTTCAAATTTTCCGGGGAACCATTTCCAAATTTTCCATCACACAAAAAAAGTAACACAACAAAAACATAAGGCAGATAGTTTTTCATACATGTAGCATATCGTTTTTATTTATGTATTATGGATGGTAAAATAACTCGGTTTGTCTTTTCAACTTGCGACCGTAGCATGGAATTGTGGACGTGTGCTTAATTATAAAAAAAAATTGTTTCTCCAACACAGCCCAAGTTTCTTAATCGCCCTTAACGACACGCACAGCTCTTCACCTTTTTGCCCTTAGCCGAGATGTTCCCTCAAGTTCCGGGGCCGCTCGCTATCAGCATTATCATCAGAGCTATATTCATGAGGAAGTCAGATTATAGTAAATGTACAAAGTCATTAAATTATTTCTCGGACCTTGATAAATTACACACCCACTCATCGAATTGTTTCTTTTTAAAACTACAATACTAAATTATTTTTCATACACTAATAAGTACATCTAGTCTTCTACACTATCTACCTACGTTGATACTATCATAGAAAGAGGAAATATTTGTATTTTTATAATTTTGTAACGAAGAAACTCAAAAACTACTTTACAGATTTTCAAAATTCTTTCACTAATAGAAAGCTTACTTTTCTGGGAGTAATAAATTTTCCCACGGGAACGGGACGGTGTTCGTAGATGTTACCGATACCTACCGAGTACCGCCCAACCAATTACCTACATTGGAATTTTGTGGATACCTACATGTGTATGGTAGATTCCAACTCGAAATGTAGGATGGTTTCAGACGTGGCACAGCTTTCGTGATCTAAGAATTCGTATGTGGAACGACGAGACAAAGAAGGCCCGGGCCCACTAGTAGGGATACTTTATATATCAAGGAAAATAGCTGGACCTATTGACTGACTTTTCAACGCACTACCTAAAAAGCAACATTTTTTATGTAAATACATATCTACTTGAATTAAAAATAAGAGAGCATTTCAAAATTCAGGTTTTGTAAAAAACTCAGGGCCAGAATTTTTAAGAATAAAAATACTTTTTCTGTTCGTAGGTATTCTAGTTGCAAAAATAATTCAGTAATCTGTGACCTTGTAAAAGCACTAAATTGCGATAATAGAGAGTAAACATTTAGGTTGTGTTGTGAGGGCATTGTCCTGCAAGCAAAGACGTTTAAAGAAAAAGTTTCTCTCTCCTAGGAAAGATAGATAATGATTTTCTTCCAACCTCTTTGCCTGCAAGCTATATTCTTTTATATAGTACCTATACTACGAGTACTCTGGAGTACCTACAGTTGCTACACTTACTTAAGTATGCCAAATTTCAGCTCAATTGCTTGAAGATATCTATCTGTTTCAAAATTGAGTTTGCAAGATTCCACCAGAACACACCGTTCATTGCAAGTTAAATACCTAATGTACCTACCTAAAAGGTTGTAAGAAACACACACAAAATGCTAGTAATAAGTCACTTAGTTCGAAAATGGGCAATAAAGGTTTTAATTAATGGTCTTTCAATTACGACTGAAAAGAAAGAAAGAAATTTTTCTGTAAATAAATAGTTATTTCTAAATAGTTTCTTAAATAGAATTTTATTCATTCTTTTTGCTTTTTTTTCTATTTTCGAAATTGGTTACTAGTCATATTTTTGTTGTTACTTAATTTATTTAATGATAAGTAGGCACTTTGAATGATTACCTATGTGACATGAGTAATTAAAACAGAGTAATTTACATTTAATCAATATCTACTTGTTTGTTTTCACTGCAAGCTACCTTGTAGCATTAATTTATTGCCTACTCAATTGAAAACCCGAAATACCAATTTACAAAGTTATTTAGATGAGGCACTACAATGTTGGTAAACATTTACCAACACGGTCAGATAATAATTGAGTAAACCAGTTGTAAATTGTTCAGGTTCTCTAGTGCTTTTTGCATAATTACAAACTGTATCGGTGTACAAAAAGTAATTGAATGAGAAGCTGTCATCACAAGTCTGATCACTGACTGATCTTATCAACACATAGTTTTAGCCATAGATTTAGAATTTTTCTCTTACTTCTATCCCCTCGGGGATATAACGCGTGAGTTTTTTTTTTAATTTTTCCCCTACGCAGTTTTAACCGTTGTCGAATAAATTGGTGATAAAATTACTTATGACCTTACCACAAAACATCGTAATTAAATTATACAAACAAATTACCTAACCATCTTGAAATATTGATAAACCTATCCTATTCTATAATCTTGTAAAAATGTTTCTTATAAGTAGTTAAATGTAACTATACTATAATTGATGCATAATACCTATGTGATATTTTTGTACTGTTATAATTAAGTATTGGTGCGGGCTATTGTATTTTATTTTATAATGTAACAGAGTTCTAGAATAAAGTTATTATTATTATTAATACTTCGATTGATCTGTCACGATATTACTATATTTTTTTAAATAATTGCCCTTTCTGTTTGCTGTGCCTTTGCAGGGCGTTTAATGTACCTACTTTCTTAACTTACTACCTACCTTTGAAAAATTTTCACCTGTGATTTGCAATATGTATATATTTCTTTTAATTGTGATTCTTTTAATGGTGATAGTATATAATGTGGCAAGTGACCGTGAAGGTGTGCAGTAAAAAGGAACAAAGACGTTTGAAAAAGAAGTTTTAGAAAAAAAAAATTCTTCTTCTAACTTCCTTGGTTTTTTTTCAATTTCCATAACCGTACTTTCAATCATTTCTTTCCGAAACACGTAGAGAAAAATATCGAAGTAGGAGTGTTATATTTCATACTGTTGAGACATGTGGTAACGCTATTCAGAACTGCTATGTGCTAGGTGGGTCTTGTGTGCATGTGTTATTTTTTGTAGCCGATAGGTGTCGCCATAGATATAATCACAGTAAAGATATATTATGAGCTAAATATTTAATGTGACGTAACGATAATTTTATTATGAGTTTCTTAGAAATTCTAATTAAGGTAAACGCAGCTATTAACGACCCATCGAAAATCTGCAGGTATTGCCGACCCATTCAGCTTATTCTTATTTTTATCGGTTTGAAACGATTTGAGTCACAAGAGAGTAAAATATACACACATGTTTGTATGTTTCCTAATTAATTTACTGGTGTTAGTGTACGTAGTTACACGGGAATGTGACCAAATACGTTAGTTTCTGTGAACGTAACGAGTGCACCGATCGTGTCATACTAACCCTTACTTCCTCAGGTAAGTACTCAAATTTTTTGCTTAAGATATTTTATATATAAATATTTACGTGTGTTTATTCTGAATAACTCAACATATTCCTTTATTGCCAGTATATTCGACATTTCGCAACTAAATTATTGTGTTTTAAGGGATTTCAAAAAGTATTTTTGAAATTAAAATAGAACGGCAATAGCTGCAGTGCATTTTAGTAGAGCAGTCATTACCGACCCATGGATCGGCAATGGCTGAGAGGTTATTTTTTCCCTTTTTTGTTAATGGTTATAATAATTAAACAAGTTTTTATAACACCATTTCAGTCTTAAGTATTCTAAAATTATAAGCATCTATTAGCGACATACACCATGTTATACTATAAACTTGTTTTTTCGCGATAAACTGCCACGCATTATTAAACATTTAGACGTGGGATATGAAAGAAACTACTTAGAGTTTTCTTCGTATTTATACGAAAATGGTGTATTTTTTTATAGTTTAGGACTAAATCAATAAATTATTGTATTAAAACGGATGGGGAAATATATTACAATTAATATCGATTATTTTTCGTGGCTCGGTAAAAGCTTTGTACATTTTTTTATTTTAACACTAATTAACGATCCATATGAATCGGTAATTGCAACAAAGAGAAGCTATCACCGATTCTATACCGATTAATTGGTATTTTTTGATTAACAGTATGTAATTTCTAAAAGTAAAGCTACTAATTTGTTTCAATATAATGATTTGATTCAATGAGTTAGGTTAGGTTTAATTTAATTTAATGTCATTAAATTTCATTTCCATTTCATATCCATTAAAAAATCAACTGAAGACTTGACTGTATGTATAGTTCCCTTTGTCTACCCAGAATGGGTGAAGAAAACAAAAAAAAAACCTCTGCTTTTAATCTTTTACGGTTGGCGCGATTTTCCAAAAATGTTAGTTGAGTTTATTGTATTTTTATAATTTTTTTAAATTGCTCATTTGTCAAATAAAAAAAGGGTTTTAGTTATTTTGAAATAAAATTGTCTGATTATTTTTATTCAAAACATGTAAATTATATATTTATAATAGTTTTTACTTTTATTTTCAGGTTTGTGACTCTGACTTAAATAGTATAAAGTATTAGTGCTAGCCACGGTGGAGCAAATCATGATTCATGTGTGTAGAAGCACCCGCCGCTATCCCAACTTGAAAAAAATCTGTGCTGAAAATAAAACAGTGTGTTTTTATTTTATTAACATCTACACATTTACAAAATTGTCTCTGAATTTTGATATTGAATATTTATGTTTCAGGTGATTCAGTGATCCCCTATGTCAAACACAATTGACACTAGGACCAATTCCCTTCAACGGCACTACATGGAACTGCATTGTGAAGTAACAGCATTGACATTGTTTTAAAAAGTAATTACTATAAAGCAGGTTAATCAATTATAAAGAAAGGCTATGGTAACTATGGTTTGCACTAGCTGGCCAAGCAGCAGCAAGCAGGTTTCCGGGGGCGCAAGATAACAATATATGTCCTATGTTCTCAATTTGATTTAATGAATGTTTTTCTATTTACCATTTCTATTAAAGTCTATTTTCTTATATTACTAAAATTTCATTTATGTCCACCGAGAAATAAATACCTTTATTTTTATTGAGGTCCAAATGTGAAAACAATCTTTAAAGAATCCACAAGCATTCCGAGGTTCACTGCGATTAGTTGGAAAGCATGGGCACTAGAAGAAGAAATCTACTTATCAATGAATTTCATGTTGGTTCTATTCATATTTTTTTTCACCCCTACAGGGTAGGCAAAGGCATTACGCCATGCAGCTTCGTCATTAGTTATTGATATCCTTGAGTAAATGGCTATGCTTCAGAGTCCATGCACAAAAATACAGTGTCTTCAACACTTTCTACATCCTTAAATTGGTTATCAACAGTAAAATAATAGCATTTTTACTGAAGACTTCATTGTGACTTCTTGAGGCAATCCAAAAATGTCCATATCTCGCATTTTATCGAATTTCCCATTCACTGCACACTTTCACGGACACTTGAAACATAATAAACTATCACTATTATGATGAGTCAAAACCCGAAATACACAGCAAAATGAAAATTATACAAAAAACATGACATCCCTCTTCGGATTCCCGCCAAAAAGTTTAAAGTCAAGTTTATCTCCATTTTCATATTATTTTAGTAACTATAATTATTGTAATGAATCAAGTACAAAAATGAGAAGCAAATAAAAGTAAACGGGACATTTCGAAACGGGATATTTTGGGAAAGGGATATTTCGCTCAAATTAATAATTATTTTGAGAATCGAACTTGTAGGTAGGTATTCTGTGAAAAAAAGTATGCTTTATTTACTTACGGTCGGTGTTAGATTCATAAAAATCGGTAATAGCTTCAAAGCGTTTCGGGTGGGTCGGTAATAGAAACAATTGACTTCAACAATCCTTTGATTATTTTTTCAATGAAAACATGATATTTATAAACAAATGAAAATATAAATATAAAATATACAATCTATATTTAAATATAAAATAAAATAATCTGGTGTGCTTGCAACCACTACCCTTAATTTTATTAATCAATTTCAAAACTTGCTTAAGGGGGTCGGTAATAGCTGCGTTTACCTTAGTTAGAAATACAGAGCAGTGATAGGTTAAAGAGCCTTTCGAAAATCAGTGAGGCTCGGGTTCGAATCCTGGCATGTACCAATGAGTTTTTCAAAAACTTACGTAGGTACATATTTATCACTAGCTCGACGGTGAAGGAAAACATCGTGAGGAAACCCGCAGGTCTCAGAATTAATTCTGAGACATGTGTAAATTGACCCGGTCCGGCGATGGGCTCACCACCTACCACGTTTAGGGGTCCAATGTGTCTCGTGAAATGTGGGTATATCCAGTAATGGAATACCTCTGCCTACCCCCTCGGGGATGAAAGGCGTGAGATTACATTACATTAGAAATACAGAGAATCTACCTAAATCGTATTTATATTTGCAGTTAAATTACGGTTAATGAGAGGTAGACCGTCTACTTTCAAAAGAGTAATCCTTTTGTAAAGGTAAAATTCACTGCTGAAATGAGATTGAGTAACATAAAAACCGAAATAGAATAATAATTTTTTTTTGGAATCTCGAAATTTGATTTCATACAGTAAAATAGAATTTACAATGAGCCTTTTTTACGCCATTTCAACCTAAATTTTACAAATGGCCTTTTGTTGACAAATTGACATATTGCGGATGTTAATTTCCGAGAGGGACCGGGACAGCTTCCCAAAGCTAATATATAAATTTGGAAGTGACACAAAATAATTGAGAGTGCTGCGAAACCAATTTGCGGTAGAGCGCCCTTGATTGTAAAATAAATGTTCATCCAAATCAAAACGGATAAATATATATATATATATAATTAAATTGTAACTGGCGAATTTTTGTACGTAGCAGATAATTCATGACATTTCATATGAGGAGTCTTTTATTATCATCACTCAACAAAAGCTAAAACTGTTTTTAAAAAAAAATTTCTCTGGGACTTCGTATGTTTTTACGCGCATCAAGCAACACCTACCTACATACTGCACCAAATTGGGTGCGGTTTTCACAGTTGCATTGTTGCAAGCGTAACTTAGGTACTTTACAGATACTATTTTGAGACAGTATTACCGTTACCTGTGTATTTTAGCATAAGTAACTAAGTAAATTATATGGCTCCTGTGAGCAACCACTGACTCTCAAGGCTGCTACACACTATGCCGGCGGCAAAGCCGACAGGTTTTGCCGCGAGGGTATGCCGCCGGGATATTCAGGCCGCTGGCACTTGCCGCTGGCTGCTGCAGAGCATCATTGTCTGATCTGTGGCATCATTTTCAAGTTGTCGGCCGGGTAGACCGGTAATGTTGTACGCTCGGCTTGTGCGGCATGGGCCGCCCGCCCGGTCGCCGGCTCTGCCGCCGGCCGGCATAGTGCGTAGCAGCCTTCATAACACATGTTTACCTGGATTGAGAGTCAGGGGTCACACTTTTGTTCTATTCTACTTTAAGCCCATAAATTAAGATTGTTGAAGCTAAGACTATATGTAAAATCCTGGATCATGAATTAATAAAGAAATATTATTAAAAAAAAGACAGTCCAAGTCCATCCTAAGGTTGTCTGGAAGAAATCGCTTAAAGCGATAAGACCGCCCATTGTACTTTTTTTGTATCACTGTGTCAGTTGTTGCATTTTTTTATTGGTGTACATTAAAGAGTTGTTACTTACTTACAGTTTTTTTAAAGGGTCGAAGTCGCGGCCAAACGCTAGTGGAAAATAAATTTAATTAGAAAGGTTTGAATAGACCAAGCGAGAGGGATGGTTTTATAAAATGCACCAAATACCTAGCGTAAATACAAAGCGTTTGCAGTCTGTACTAAATTAAATTTTAGACAAACCATCAAACGCGCTTTTGTGTTGTGCGGACATTTACCTTTATGAGGTTAAATGTTTTTGTCCAACTGTACCTACTAGGAGGAGGGTAATGTCTTTCGGTGTAAGTATGTACGTGCTTGCGAGACTTCTGGTGACCAGAAGAATTTTAATAAACAAAGAACGATTTGTCTTGGTGATGGGTGTAACACCGGGTTAGTGACGTCATAAAATAAAACAAAATGGCTGAGTTGTGAGAAACGTCAACTGATTACAGTCTAGAAGGGACTTGTTCATGGAGGTTGGTTAATAAATGTAAACAGCGATCTCCACCGACGAGTTGCTGGTACCAAATGCAGTACGTCTTCTTCTCGGGGTACCAGCAACTCGTCGGTGGAGATGGGCTTCTGTTTGCATTTAGCCAATCTTCATGGACGAGTTTAGAGTGCCTTGTTGTTATAAAATATTGACGTTTCTAAGTGTATATTGAATACCTTTAGAAATAAATGATTTTTGATTTTGATTTTGAGTACCCCGAGAAGAAATAGCAACACATTCAAGGGAAGCTATTTTTAACGCCATCCTATCTACCTCTTTATAGCGTGAATGGTTGTCGCGGATGTTGCAGTGCGAGATGTTGAAAGAATTGTCTTCATCTCCGGAGTGTGATTAACTACATTATATGTAAGTAGGTACCTCATTATCATCAACCCGTAACAGCCCACTACTAAGTTAAGGGTCAATCCTCACGCATTTAACGAAGTATGGACTATAATCTCCCACGCGAGCCCACCGCGTATTGGGGGATGGTGTTAAGCTAGTGGCCACCTAACAGTCAGAATTTTTTCAAGCCACCCAAAGGCTGACATGACTTAACGACTTCCATTGTGCGTAAATACAAAGAAAACCGGTACCAATAATTTAAACCTTCCGTGTTTCGGAAGGCACGTTACCGTCGTCGTCTCCCATTTACTGAATGAATCTTTAGAACCACTCTGGAATGGCAGAGCTACGAGTGCTTTGATTAAAGTACTTGTTGAATGCCGAAGTAAATCAATATTAAAATTAGTTTTACAGAACCGTCATGTGTAAGGCATCGTTAAAACAAAATTGGACTAATATCCCTATAACCGCTAATGCTGTCTTAATGTACATTCCAATTAGTTGTAATTAAATAATGCTATCTAAGACCTCTCTGATGGCATTATAATGAGACCTAACCAATGTTTACGAAAATCTTGTGCGTCATATCAAAGCTAATTGCTCTTCGGAATTTGTAAGGAAGTTGAATAGTTGTTCTTTTATCATTGGAACTGTAAACAAAAATTTTTTTTCCATTGAGGCTGTCAATTAATTACATAGCCTACTAGCGACCCGCCCCGGCTTCGCACGGGTGCAATGCTGAATTTTCTTTGCTATAAACCTTGCGGAGCCCGAGACCTTTCCAACGAATGCAAAACCATGGAAATCGGTTCGTCAGTTCTGGAGTAAAATCGTCAGGAAGGAAAACCCGACTTATTTTTATATAGTAGACTAGCGACCCGCCCCGGCTTCGCACGGGGCAATGCTGAATTTTATTTGCTATAAACCATCCCTGGACCCACTCGAACCCACACAAAAAGTTTAATCAAAATCGGTCCGGCCGTTCTCGAGTTAAATCGTCAGGAAGGAAAACCCGACTTATTTTTATATAGTAGATTACCTATAGTACAGAAGAAGGTGTTTGTTTGTTTTTAAGGTTCCGTACCCGACGGGTACCAATGGGACCCATTATAAAGCATCCGTCCGTCTGTCTATCTGTTAGCAGGCTGTATCTCAAGAACCGTATGTAATACGTGAAATGTTGACAGAGACCTTTATAATAGATGGATAGATTAATTATTATCGTTTGGAATAACAATGATTTTACGTTTAACATTTCAAACCATATCTTCGATTTACTGCCAACAATAAGACAGTAATGGATTGGATTCTGAGCCTGAGCCTATCTCAGAATATGCGCACATTCGAACACAAACAATGCTTTGAGAATTATGGGATTCATTCAATTTCTAAAACTTATCATTCTGACCATCAAACGTGGTACCCGGTCTATACAATTCATTATCTACAGTTTCAATCCGGGTAGATAGTCCATAAAGCTGTAGGATTCACGGTTTAATATGAAGCTATTGTTTTAGTTTTAACTAGCAAGTTCCCATTGGTATTGCTTGGTTACCGTTGCAACCGGTCCTGACAGACTTTCGCACCCTACAGTTCCGGGTTCGCCAACACTAAAGCGTTATCACGGTACGAACGACCAGTCTCGGACCGAGTCTCCTAAAAGTACGCTACTCGTATTATGTAATCCCGTGATCCGAGTGCGCTTGAACGCTAGCATCCAATCAGATGTTCGTGCGGTGTTCTTTGTCTCGTTATACCTACCGTGAAAAAACATTAATCTGGTGCCCAAATCCATACCACGGCTTATCACCTAGTATCAACTTTTGATGATCAGATCTGTTTAAAACTTTCTTAACGAGCGATTTTAAGTAAAAAAAACTACAAAGCAAGTGACACAGGCTTTGTGTCACTTGGAAGCTTTCTATGGGGGAAAAATTTTTTATGGAATCGGATCGTACCTAGTTCCAAAGATTACATCTACAAACATACATGTAGGTAGACCTACAACTTTACTTCTTTATATGTAGATGGATAGATATTCTGTTTTTAAGAGAAATAAGAAGGCTTTTAATGACCAGAAACATAATTTGTAGTGTTAGTCTCTGTATACTATGTCGCATACTGTAACATTAATTAACAACTCTTTATTGTTTACCAAAAAACATGTTACAAGAGACACAAGTCCAAAAATTAGAATGGATGGATATAACAGATAAATTTAAGAAATTAAACATTGAAGGTAATAGCTAATACAGTGTGTAAAAACGAAGATTTTGCTGGAGATTCTTGACGAACATTGTTTAAAAAAATATAAAATCTATTTTTTTAAATATACTTATTAGTTTTAATTTTTCATTTATTATCGTGAAATGATACATAAAATTCCAATGAAAAATATAATAATAATACAATAGAATAGTAGGATGTATGTATGTTATCGGGGGCTTGTTTTCGCAACTCGACGTCTTTTCTGCGCCTATTTTGTGTGATCATGGGAATAGCTCTACTCTTGCCTAGTCGAATAGTGGGATACAGTTAAAACAGTTATTTAGTCCCAAATTAGGCAAAAACGGTTGCAAAAAATTCCGAAAGTGTTTCTCTCCCTGTAGGTATAGAGTGTCGCAGGGTCGTGTATCAAACGTATTGCGCTTGTAAAAGTCACCGCAACATGTGACCGTTTTAAAATGAGCAATTTAAATACCTAATTTAGTTCACATAAATTCCCGAAATGGCTTTGAAGTTTTAAATTGTCCGTAAAATAAACTCCGTAACATTGATTTAGCAATTTCATTGTTTGAACCCTCTTTGGGACGACAAAGAGGTCGTAACAGAATGGAAAATTATTGTATTATCGTGATATAATACACAAAGTTATAAATTATATCTCTAATTTGTAAGTTGTACATCTAGAATTATTAAAAAAAATATCTCGCGCCTTTTATCCCCGAGGTGGTAGGCAGAGGTATTTCATTTCAGGAAATACCCACATTTCTACAATACCTATAATATTTGGACCCCTTAACGTGATAGGTGGTAAGCCCACCGCCGGACCGGGTCTACACATGCTTAATGCTTATCTATCTAGAAATAATCTTACTTATAAGCCCCTACATAAAATAAAAACTTTTGACTTCCTTTTTGATTTCTTATTTAATTTAATTTACACATAATTGTTGGGAAACCAATAAATAAATATTCAAAGCCATTTAAGTCTAAGCATAGGTCATGGATTTCTTGATTCTTCGAACGTGCTGAATCGAAAGTCATTCAGACTTTCCTCAAGTATTATATAGTAATCGAAAACGTTTCAAACTTCATACTTCGGAAGTTTCCACGACTTTTCTTACCAGCAAGGTATGAAACAAAGTTATAGCTCATTATGCTCACTTCAAATGTTTGGAATTCGCGTGATTTAATAATAATATACTTAATTTAATTTTCTGAGCATGAAAAGGGTGATGTGTTCTAAGAATTTTGTTTGCGAGATTGATTGATCTTGGCATTTTATTAATACAGTTAATCATAATTTTCTTGCCATTTCCCAATTGGTGACGTACGTGACCAACCTAGTGTCATTTTCGAAGTAAAATCCGAGTACACTGTCGTGTTTATACTCGTATTAGTCAGGTTCGACATTTTTTCCAGTTATTATCAACACCTACAAAATAATAACCCAGCTGATTTACTGACAGACGACACAGCATATTAACCCGTAGATCGAGATACCTATGAAATTTGAGTACGTAACGTCGCTAATACAATACAAAACTATTTATTGTACTTACACCAAAAACAACACAATACGGATAAAAACATTAACTAATTTACAATGGGCGGTCTTATCTCATCGGTAACCTATTGGTTTAACTCTCAGTAAACCTCTAATCTAACTAAAGTGAAGCATACATGTCCCCGGGTTCGCCTAAAAGGTGCAGCAAGGTGTAGTTTCGCCAAAGGTACGGTACCAGGTTCCTCAAACAAATTCAACTGTGTTTTGGCAGTGCTCGAGTGCGAGACGGCCATTAATGCCACCGTGATGTTTGCATCTTCCAGGCAGAATAGTGTCACCGTGATCCTAAAGCTGGATATAGAAAACGCCATCGTAGAAGGGACATTAATAAAGCGAACATAAAGAAGTGTGTGTGTTCTTTAGCCTCTTTCTTTTATCAATGTAACAGTTCTCCCGTCAAGAATATATTTTATACAATGTGGCAAGCAAAAGAAATATTGATTTTATTACGTACCTACTCATATAGATAGCAATAATAAATTGTTTAATAATTTGTTGATACTCAGGCTATCCAAAGTTCATTATGTTAGGAATCTGTGACGTTCCGACCTTACGAGTATCAATTGATGTCAAGAGGCTATTAGCTGTGCCAAGAAAGTTATCAGACTCGTGTATCGGAGATTAACCCATAATATTGTGCTCTGCTAGTAAAATTATCGGTGTTTCAGTACAAGACACAGGCCTGCCTAATGCCTATAAATTAATAGTACGAATTTGCTGAAGGGACATTTTGCTCAAGGTACTTCAATTTTTGAAAAGAAGTTTACTTATTTATCGCACTGCATCATTTATATATTATTACAGCACCACCATTCCCAATGTTGGCGTTGTAAAAATTATAGCCAATCTCCTAGAAAAGGAAGATTTCGATTGGTGAAATAATCTTTCCACTTTATAATACGAGTATTAATGTATATGATATAGGTCATAATATGATATACCATGTACGGTGTTGTAACTGAATATAAGTGGAAGTTTAATATGGGAGAGTCATAATAATAACAAAAAGTATTTGATACAAAATATATTTTCCAAAATAACCATTACCACCATCCTCATATAACGTTTAAAGAGATTAACGTGATCGTCTTCAATGTCTGCGTCTGCGCTGCGTCCGGGACCGACCCTGGGACCGGTTGTAGCCCATTGACGTCAAACAACTGGTTTTCACGCACTCAATCTGTTGGCAACAAAAACGAATCATTAATTTTTATGTTGTAGGTATTTGAATGTTACTTTCTAAAGGGATTAGAGTACAAAATAGGTACTTTGTCTAAAGTATTGACTTCCCAATGTCAGTCAGAAAAATAAAGATTGGTCATTGGTGTTGTAAGATGAATCTTAACATATTTAATTTCATAAGTTGGTTGAGAAAGTCTACCGGTGCTATTTCTTATTTATGTGTAAACGTTAGAAAATTGTGAAAGGTATAATTATGTTGAAAGATATTCAAGATATTGTTGACATCATGTGCCAACGGAAAAAAAACATTAAATTTGTTGTTTTATACTGAATATTCATCAAGACCCTCATAACTTTTATGTTCGGTTGAGATGCGTGTGTTGCAAAGGTTAGAAAGTTTGTTAATGTGAAAGCCGATTAATAAAGCAAATTTATATTAATGGGTGTTTAAAAGAAATTAAAACTAATATCAAGTAAATAATTTTAAGCTAATTGGGATTACTTTCGAGTACTTAGTATAAATATTTTTTGTTAAATTTGATACCTAATCATTTATTTCAAATTAACTTTACGAATGAGTTTTGAGCACGCAAAGAGCAAATTTATACGATACTAGTTTATACGATATAGCATTCATCAACTTCAAGATCGCAAAATTACAGTTCTGTGAAACTATTGTCAGTGATAAACCTAAGTAGTACAGATATAAATATGTTTTTACAATGTATGTATAAATTACCCTAGCTCGCACTTAATTATTGTTGTTAGGAAACAATCACGTGTTTCCGAAGGTGATCGTAGACCAATTAAATAATACAGAGAAACAGCTATGCTACAATTAAAATAATGAGACCAACCTGATTCAAGAGTTGCATCTGCAAAATTTTTAACTGGCACATCACAAGTCACTTGAACTTCATCTCTTTTCACTCTTCACTCTGCAATCCAGCGTAGTTGAGGACATGGAGGAGGCCACCGATGAGGTGCTTCCAGATACAGCACTGCTGCCCTTGGAGAGGACCTTCTTCCCTCTGAAGCTCCTCCTGGTTTCCGTGATGATGCGATCCAGGGCTTGTCTCAACACGGAGTGTTTTCTTTCAAAGGGATTTGTATACATTTTGTTATATTGTTTTAATTCTGCAACGCGACCGTTCTCTTCGAGAGGCGGAATGGGATTGCTAGTGTTCTAACTTCCACTCCCACTCTTATATTAAACGTGCGATGCGCGTAAGCATATCGGTCTAATGAGATCCGCTACGTCAAACCTGGCCGTTTGACCGCGTTGTCTCGGCGCATTCGAAACAACAGTCGTGACGTCAAAGTTTCAATAAGATCTAATAGATTTTCCTAACGGATCTGCCAGACATGATCATTGTAGGTTTATGACTTGGATCGATTTAAGGGGTAATGTGACACATATTTTGAAGGAAAAACCTTTAGCGTTGCGTAGGAGGTGCTAAGTGGATGGTAAACATAATATTTACGTGACAATTGGTGACAAGCATGTGTGAAATTATGAGAATAGAAATAATCTCATTAGATCATTTCTATGAAAAACCTCCTATAAAAATAGAATTTTAATTCGGCTGAATCTGTTCTTCGCGCAATTAAAATTTTTGCGGTAGGCGTTAAGGTGACTGGGCATTGAAATGTCCTATACAGGTCTGTTTATGTGCATTTAATAAAATTCTTACTACAAATTGATGTCTATTTCTAGTAAACATGCGAAAATCCTTTTGAAATTCCACCGTAATAATAAGTATCGTCAAGCACCCTTTGCCAGATCTTCAGAAAATTCACCTCACTGGGTTCATAATATAATATTTTATATATTGTTGAAAATTAACAGATTATTTGACGAGCCACTCCTAAACATTGGCTTTACAAAATTTCAATAAGGTAACGTAAATAGCTTGCTAAATACAAAAATTTATTTTTGGAAAGCAGTGATAGGCCTATTCTAAGTAAATGCTCAGTAAATCTCACGCATAAGGTCGGGTTCGATTTTGTAAGACCTTTAATGTAACCATGTGACATGCAAACAAATAAATTCAATTAATTGAATTCGATTGCTTGTCAAGGCATGTCAAAACAAAATAAAAACTTACGTAAATATTTATCAGGAGCTCGACGCTGAAAGAAGAAACCCGCAGGTTTCAGAATTGGTTCTGAGGCATGGGGATAATCCCAGGATAGGTATCCTGGGATCTACCATGCCTTCCAACCTCCTCTGGAATTTGTGTGAAACTATATTTATTTAGGTACATGTTTAATTGCAGTTGAAAATAGACAATGGAAGTGTAAATCTTTCTACTAATTCAAGGTGCTTATTTCTTTGGGTGTGTTACTGTGAAAAAAACATTGTGGGATGTCTTCGTATCTGAGATCGGAAAACATTTTTTGCTCTCCCATGGGTAAAGGGGTGGGAGTTTGAAACAAGAGGTTAACTTCTAATTAAAGTAATATCATTCAAAACAAAGATCACAATAAAGTCAATAGATACGCCCTTATTGTGTTGTGACCGTGCAATAATGTTTCCACCCTTTAGTTTCTTAAATCTGTGGTTTCCACCGTCAATTGAGTGAGTTCACTGGTTTGGAATTAGTGCTCGCTCATTTAAATTACTGTAGGAGAAAATGAGATTATATTAGGTACTATTTCATTAAATACATAATAATGCCAAGAATTTTCGGAATAGCAGCAGTGATAGTCTTACGGTTAATGAGTCTGCTTCACATGATGACAATCAGTGAGACTCGGGTTCGAATCTTGGCATGTACCAATGAGTCTTTCAAAATCGTACACATTCATCACTAGCTCCACTGTGAAGGAAAACATCGTGAGGAAACCCGCAGGTCCCAGAATTAATTTTGAGGCATGTGTGTAACAGACTCTGTCTGGCGATGGGTTCACCCACCACCTAATCACGTTTAGAGGTCCAAAGAATATCTCGTAAAAATTGGGTATATCTAGAAATGGAATACCTCTGCCTACCCCTGTGCACTATGTAGTCTGACTCATCACTATTCGCAGTACGGCAGAAAGCTTGTTTAATACAAAATAGGTAGACGTCAGCTCCTAAACCAGTTCACAGTCCGCAGCTGCGATATGGTCTCACGAAACAAATTAATTATGTAGGTGTTTTGAGAAAGGAGAATTTTATCACTCAGTGACGCAAGTCAGTCTTTTTTTTTGGTTTTTACCCCGTTATTCGTTGTACGTTTCCATTGCGTGGAATTTCTACCCTTTATTCTTGATTGTTCATGGTTCCGTTGGTTATTCCTCATTACGTTTACTGAACTGTAACTGGAATTCGAATGTCTGTCAAAAAATGCGTCACAAACAGGTATAGATTTACAATGCGCAGTTCCAGCGTTGTTTACAAATTACGTTATTGGGGTAACCTTCTGCTAGGGCAAAGGCGAAGCGATACTTGTGTACCTACTTAATACCTTTTTTATAAGACGTAACATCACGCGTTTAGCGCAGCCGTATAACCGGTTATCAAATTAATTATTAACTTCCATCTCTTGTTCGCAGAAGAACATTTTTTATCAAGAATCCCATCGTAAACTAATGCATTAATAAATGCAATGTTTACGGATTTTTATAATCATTTCCATAGATACGTATAAGTAATCAAAACAAAATAATTAGAGGAAGTTTTTGTAGTACGAGGCAAAGATATTAAAGTAAGGATGAGTTATATTCATACTGCTTGCGTTTCAAAATTGATGCCCTACGAGTGTGCTTCAACATGTACATGCTTACTTCTTAGCGTATTTATAGGATACAACAATGACGGGGAAAGATGATACGGAACGAATAATAAAGAAAAAGAGAGCTATCTGTTAAGAGTTGCGCTTAAAATACGACTTGAAATACAATGCGACTAAATAAAATGTGGTTAATTAGCTACATTTGTTGGCCTCATTTTCCGTGCTCTAGTAACATATCTGCGTCTTTCTATATATAATATCTTTGGTACGAGGCGTGTGATGTCAGGCGCTCGTGTTGCTGCGATGACCTGAGTTTGTAATTATCAGATATGCGAAGGGTGTGCGTATTTTGTCTTTTTGCGAAGCTGGACCTGGGGCCTTATTGTCTATTTATAATTATAATTGTCTATTGTATCTGCCTACCCCAATGGGAAATAGGCGTGAGACTATGTATGTATAAATAAAACCGCAATCGTCTTCATTTTGACTTCATTTGTCAATACAGTTTAAGGGGCAGCAAGGGTGATGGCCACTAGGTGATGACGAGGGCGATGAGGGTTGATGAATGATAGATGTTGCTCGTGTCGAGAGTCGTGATCGAATGTGATCGGTGATCGGATCTGACCTCCTTTAATGGGCTACCTCTATTTATACAAGCTGTGTACATAAATAAGGAGGGTAGATACATTTTAGTAAACCCTGTAGGTGGGTACCTACACAGTCAGTGAAAGAAAAGCAAGCACTGATCGCATAACAAATGTCAAAAAAAGCCGATTACTATACAATTATAAATAGAAAATAACAATAAGGTTCCTGTACACATAACACATTTGGCGGACCGGGAAGTTACATGGTCTACTTTTTACCCCCAAAACAGGCCGAAGTCGCAGGCTATAGCTAGATGTAAATAAATAGCACCTTCTCATCATAACTGTAAGGTCAAGATTACGCGAACAGTACCCACGTCAAATGTGAGCAATTACGTTGTTATTATCAAACACGTCGAACGTAAGGATAGTAAAGCCGAGAACAAAGTCATTTAGATGGAAAATAATAGTGAATTATAATTATGCCTAAGTATAGGTTTGCGATGGTGCTTACGCAATAGTTAACAATCTTACGAAGAAAATACATTGGATTAAAATATGTATACGTCTATAGTTTTAAATTTAGTAGCCCTGAGAACAGACTACAATATTTCTTTTCATCTCTCCGGGCGGAAAGCGGCAAATTTCAGCCCGCTGCGCTATACGAACCGCTGTCTACCTCCGTCGATAAGAAAAAAAGTATACACACCTCGGGAAGTAAATAAGAAAGCCTCAGATCACATGTTTGTAGTTTGACAATTACATGTGCTCTGAGACATTTCTTATTTTACTTCCCTAGGTGTGTAATATACTATTTCACATCACAAGCTCGGAAATATTCTGTTTGTCATTCAAAATCTAGGTAAGTGCAAAAGTGCATTTTGTTCACTAGGGTGAAAAGAGTTTTTTCTACCATTGGGGTCATGATATCATGTGCGGGGTGCTGTTACTTATTCATGTCAGTGCTCGCGCCCACTACATTTTTACAATAATTGTACTGGCCAACACGACGATTGAATGAAAAACAAAAACATCAATTTAATATATTACTTATTTAAGTTGTTTTTTTTGCACTTAGTATTTTTATCGCGGGGGTGAGGTGAAAACTTGTGTGTTTCGTTTGGCAACAAAGTTATTCTGCGTCTCGTGCCTTTGAAACACTCGCTACTCTCAGGATTATATATTTGTTCAGGTTTCAATATAAATATCGTTCCTAAAATCAACTTTGCAGCCATGCATAACAAATAACTATTACTTATTTGCGTAAAAGTAATAAATTCCTGAAAAAAACGTTACTTTCCAGTGGATTTGACGGGCTTGTTGGCTAAGTTGGTAGTGACCCTGCCCTCTGAGTCGAAGGTCGCTGGTTCGAGCCTCGCTCGGGGCCAACATTTCTGTGCATGAACATGTCTGTTGTCTTCGTGTCTGGTCGTTTAATATTTATTTAAGTAAGTATGTTTATCAGTTTTTTAGTACCCATTGAAGTAGGCTTTGAATAGTGTGAGACTCAATAACGGTGTGTGAAATGTGTCTTACAATTTATTTATTTATTGATTGTCGAACCCCTAAACGTACGGTGACAAATGTCTCGGAAACAATTCACTCATCAATTCTTCAGTTTACTTCCTTCGTATAGCTAGTGATAAATATATAATTTAGTTAAGTACCTATTAGTATTAATTATGTCACTGCATTTATATTATAGAGCGAGGGCAATTATTAACCGCAAGAACAATTGATAACAAATCATAATAAACAATGCACGGAAATTGTTATCTTTCCCACATTCACGACAAAAACGGCAAGAATGTCGTTCTCATCGACGACTCGAAAAGGATTCAGTTGGCTCTACAACTTTTCAGTGACAAAATTACAAATTTATACAGACGATTAATAATATAATATAATCTCACGCCTTTCATCCCCGAGGGGGTAGGCAGAGGTATTCCATTACTGGATATACCCACATTTCACGAGATACATTGGACCCCTAAACGTGATAAGTGGTGAGCCCATCGCCGGACCGGGTCTATTTACACATGTCTCAGAATTAATTCTGAGACCTGCGGGTTTCCTCACGATGTTTTCCTTCACCGTCGAGCTAGTGATAAATATGTACGTAAGTTTTGAAAAACTCATTGGTACATGCCAGGATTCGAACCCGAGCCTCACTGATTTTCGGCCAGCTCTTTAACCGTCCGGGCTATCACTGCTATACAGACGATTACAGAACTAAAATGCCACTGCTCCCTCTTGTTAAAAAGGTATAAGAGTATAATTAGTGCATTTATCTTTACCTCGACGGAGAAGAAAAATATGGTGAGGAAACCTATATGTAAAGCAACCTGGTCAAGCGATGGACTCACCGCCAGTCATGTTTAGTAGCCCGAAAATTACACTGGTGTAAAGTAGATACTTCCAGAAATGTGAAATTCTCAATCAATTAGGGATGATGAGCGAGCATCATCGCTGTTTTCTGCTACTAACTCATCTTCCTCATCAACCCACTGATGAGCTAATGGTCTTTCCTCACACATGAGGAACTATGAGCCATAATCTCCCACGAAAGACCACCGCGGATTGGTAGAGTTTTAGGCTGTTGGCCACCTAACTGTCAAAAATTTTACAGCCACCCAAGGGTATCAAATGCGTAAATACAACGAAAACCGGGACCAACAATTTAACGTGCACTAACTGACCGCCCCCAACTTTGCTCAACCAGTGCGGTGTCATAAAAACACCACTCATTCACTTATAAATCAGAAAATCTCTAACAGTATAGTATTACTTGAAATTTGAAAGGTAGATTCCTCGTAATAAGTATAAATATACGCTAACAAAGGATTTTGCTAAATTCCGATAGGAACGAAAAAAAAAGCGGGATCTGCGGAAAACCGCTGGGCGCCTATTAGTATTACAAATTTATAATATAAATCAAATGACCTTAGTGGTCAAAATTGTGGTTTTATTTTGATGTGTTTGTTTGGATTCATATTTTTCCTTGTACGAAGGATACGATAAAAAAACAATCTCAACGGAACTACTTCTGCAGAACCCTGAATAACTGTAGCGGATCTATAGAGAGCTTTGATGAATTTCTTAGATTTATCATTGATGAACAAAAAGGTCCGCATGACTCTAATCAGATAAATACCATCTCATAATTATGCCAAGGACACTTTACAAAAATGATATTTTTTGCATTCATTGTTTTGTAACAATAAAAAAAGCAAAAAATGTGTCGGCATTATAATTATGACTCCTTGTATTTTTTTCTGAATCTTGGTTTCTTATTTTTTTACTAAGTAGCACACAGAAAAGACAGTTGTTTCTGTAATATATATAATATAATCTCACGCCTTTTTTATCCCCGAGGGGGTAGGCAGAGGTATTCCATTACTGGATACACCCACATTTCACTAGATATATTGGACCCCTAAACGTGATAGGTGGTGAGCCCATCGCCGGACCGGGTCTGTCTGTTTACACATGTCTCAGAATTAATTCTGAGACCTGCGGGTTTCCTTACGATGTTTTCCTTCACCGTCGAGCTAGTGATAAATATGTACGTAAGTTTTTGAAAAAGTCATTGGTACATGCCAGGATTCGAACCCGAGCCTCACTGATTTTCGGCCGGCTCTTTTACCGTCCGGGCTATCACTGCTGCTGTTCTGTAATACGTATAAGTAATAATATTTTTTTGTATATAGCTCTTTACCGCTATGATTATTTAAACCTCACGCGAATGAATGAAAAAACATTGTAAGAAAATTAACAAACCTGGAATTGGTCCAGATCTTTACTCACTCAAAGTGGATGATTCCAAGAATGTTTATCTGCCAACCCCCTCGGAAAAAGAGTTATCATTTAACAATCATTTTTAATACTAAAGCAAACATCGATCAATAATCATGGATAAACTACTGCTAACAGCATATAAAACATAACCTACCTCTGAGGCCGTCAGTAAAAAATCTGTTGGAAAGATCAATGCTTGAGCACGATGTGACCGAAACAAATATAATATTTGTTGCTTATGAAAACAATCATGAGATTGTCAGGACAAGGTTAGTTTCAAAGATGTTTTTTTGGACACCACCCGTAAGGATGTATTCCCCCTACATCGACTTTATAACTCTATTGTTCTGCAATGGTAATAAAAGCCGGGTCGGGTCGCTAGTTGCAAATAAATTATGATTATAATACTCGTCGGTGCTATTATTTATAAATTATTCATAAAAAATCGTTTAAGGAACCGTGCGAAATGAAGGCTGCCGAAGAACACGGCACAATTCACAAACCCAGTAACCCAAGGTGACTGCTTTCTAGCCCAATTATGATTATGACGATTTGTTTTTCTCTGCGGTCTGAAAATCGTCAAAGCGTAACCGGAAGGTAAGTCCCCCAAGTTAACGACTACCCTATTAGTTTATGACGGAATTACCATTTCCCTAAAATAATATAAAAGTTTGGTCAAAATCCCTCCCTTTGAACAGATGTGGTGAACGTTAGGCTACCAACACTAAAAGGTTTAAGGTCAACCCAATCAAAAGTTATGATGCGAACTTCACTTCATAGATACGTAGATACGTTTCAAGCAAAACAAAAATGGAGCTTATCGAAGGCGCTAATTGGCGCTTCTCGGTTTAGTCGAACGCTTTGTACGTGTTACTCGCTTTTAAATGTTACTAGTGGCCCGGGCAGACGTCGTTCTGCCACCGTATAAACCATCCCTGGACCCACTCTAACCCACACAAAAAGTTTCATCAAAATCTGTCCAGCCGTTCTGGAGTTTTAATCAGACTAACGAACATCAATTCATTTTTATTTATATAGATTATTGTGTACTAGGAGTGCCCCGCGGTTTCACCCGCGTACTTCCCATTCCCGTGGCAATAGGGGGCTAAAATATAACCTATGTGTTATTCCGATGTATAAGCTATACCTATAACTGTACAGTTTCATTTAAATCCGTTCAGTAGTTTTTGCGTGAAAGAGGAATAAACATCCATACATCTATCCATACATCTATCCATACAAACTTTTGCGTTTATAATATTATAGTAGGAGGAAGTATAACTGGCAGGTATCTATTACCGGTCCCTTGAGTATTTCTAAAAGATCTTTCTTCAGTGCAGGACCTGTTGCTTCTTCGGTGTTGGCGTACATGGACCCACCGGGAGCCGGTGGGCTCACTTACAAAAGATTGGACGCGTTTATCCTAAAAGCTATTCACATTCCAAATTTCAATTTCTTAGGTCCAACGCTTTTTGTGCATTGATACATAGAGGAGTCAGTTTCTTTATATAGGTACCTACTACGGTTGCTCGTGGGAAATGCGTTCTTTTCGGTTCCCGTGTCCGCACCCTTGGAGTACTAAAGGAATATTTCCTCAAAATTTCAAGTCTTTAGATGTCACTTTAGTTTGTGCGAGCTGTCAGTCATCCACAGTACTGTTTTATATGTAGGTAGGTTAGGTTTAGACTTGTGGGTGTACACTGCTATAATAAAGCAAAAGTTTGGAGAGCGGAACTGCCTTCCTAAATGGGCTCTACATACAGTAAAGTCGTCTGTGGAAAATGAAAATGACACGCTTCTGATTGCACCTGCTCCCGGTGTGTTTGACGGTCACACAGGTGACTGCAATGCGCGGTCAATCCGCGGTGACTTTAAAGGCACGTAAAACCTGTGGTCTCAGTATTAATTAATGAAGGTAACGCAATGTTGATCGTGATGATCGTTTGATGATATTAAAATAATGTAGCCATACCCGATAATACACCCGAGGCGTTTGCCAGCTAATGGAATGGAAAACCATTCCTGGAAAAAAACACTTTATTAGTGCATATTCGGACGTTAGTTCCAAATGCGACAGAGGGATTTTACACATGCCTTGCCTTTTAAGGCCTTTTTGATTGATCAAGTAAGATTTTCTTTTAAACTCGAAAGCACTGAAGGAGATGTGTTGGTGATAATTACGTGAGCTCTTCTGTGGTTTATGACTTGTTAGAAACAGTGAATTATAATGGTTTCTGAAGGCGCTGGCAGGCAGAACCGATGTCAAAATCTCATTTCTTTGAAGTAAGACATTGTATTTTTAGTGGTGGAGATAATCTGATATAGAGTAGGGTCGACCGATTTCCACGGCAGCGGAGGTAAAACCTTTTGTACAAATAATAAAACCAGTTCAAGAAAAACTCCCTTTGTGACGGACTAGACGTGGTCTGACTCGACACTAAAGTCAAAGTCAAAGTCAAAGTCAAAATGTTTTATTCAAAATAGGAACTTACAAGTCCACTTATTGAACGTCATTTCAACTCCACCGCTTCAGCATGTATGGTTGAGGAGAAGAAGCGGGGCAAGAAACTCCTCAACACAATATTCTTTTAATCAATTGTTACATATTACTAGATTGGGTTACATAATTTCGTTTGTTTTTCGCTATTGTATTGCGCTGGACTGGAGGAAATCTGTTCCAAGCATCATTGTCATTTATATAGTCGTCTAGTTTGTAATATGCCATTTTACAAAGTACATGTTTAACATGAGTTTTGAACACAGTTTCAGGCAATTTCAAAATATCTTCCGGTATTTTATTATAAAAGCGTATGCAAAGCCCCACAAAGGAATTATTAATTTTACTTAATCGTGACTGAGGTTGCTCTAGTTTATTTTTATTCCTTAGATTACAATTATGCCTGTCACAGTTTTTAGTATACAGTAATATGTTTTTCCGTACATACATAATGTTTTCATAAATGTACTGACAAGGCATTGTTAAAATATTAATTTCTTTGAACAGTTCTCTTAGGGAATCACGACATCTTAATTTGTAAATGGCGCGTATAGCCCTTTTTTGTAAAATAAAAATAGATTCTGCATCAGCAGCTCTGCCCCACAGCAAGATGCCATAGGACATTATACTGTGAAAGTAGCTAAAATAAACGAGTCTTGCTGTGTCTACATCAGTAAGCCATCTGATTTTTCTGACGGCATAAGCAGCTGAGCTCAGTCTGTTAGATAATGCAGAAATATGAGAATTCCATTGAAGTTTGGAGTCTATCGTTATCCCCAAAAAAACTGTATTATCAGCGAAATCTAATTTGTCATTGTTTAAAATTATCTCATTCTCTACTCGTCTAACATTAGGGAGTACAAACTTTATACATTTGGTCTTCTTAGCGTTGAGCACTAGATTGTTTGCAGTATTGATATGCCAGTGTAATATTGATACTGCTACAAACTTCACAAAGTGAGCACAAACAAAAAGATATTTATTGGCCAAACTTGTTCCACGAGCCCGTTCCAAGTAGGACGCGAACCGCGGATGCAAGTCGGACTATATAGTCGGTTTACTACGTAGGCAGGTCTCAGTGGATCGTTCCAAGTAGGACGCGATCACCAAATGCAAGCCTTGTCGTAAACGAGTTGACTTCGAGTATTAAACTAACTAAAACAAGATGTATCGACGAACGTCATGTTTCCGCGGCGACTGTTGATAGCGCGATTCAGAGTTCGGTACAGCGCCACCTCGTTTCTGCGTAATGATTCATAAGTGCACGTATCGGCTGCATTCCAATAGCATTCCTTTGCGCGGAATCTGCGATACATTGGAGTAATTACGTTTACTGTTTAAATGTGATTTGGGGTGTTACATTCTCCCCCACTGGCCCTGAAGTCGTCCCGACGAAGAGGACAGTAATTTTGTTTTGTTTAATTTAAGCCATATTCTTCCTGGGGCGTCTACGGCCACGGTTGGTTACTGCTGGCTTCGCAGTCATTGGTCCTTGGGCATCCTCTTTTTCGTAAAGGTTTGAGTAATTTCTTTCGCCTGAAGTGAGGAGTCGACTTGAAATGCATGACTTCCACAGAATGCTCATTCTCTCCCTCCCCCTGGACGAGAACCACTCCTAGTGCGTAATTGCACTCATCTGTTTTTATAATATATTGATGTGACTCATCTGCTTGTCGTAGAATTGGAGCTGAGGTTAGTCGCCTCTTCAATTCATTATAAGCTGCATCTAGTTCCAGCCTGTCAGACATGGTCGTCATCTTTGTGTTTGGGTAGGTAGTGGTACGTCCTGAATTTGTTTCATAAAACTTGGGTTGCCCGCCGTTGGTCGCCAGTGTAATACTTGGTAGTATTATATAATGAAAATACGTTTTTATAACAGTTATCAGGACGTATATTATTTATAACTACAACTTCACCACTACGTCATTTACCTCGTCGAGCTTCTGAGCTTGTCTATCTACTTTGAAAATCAGAGATGTATCATCAGCAAACAACACTATCTTTGACAAACTCTCTACCATGAATGGAAGATCATTTATATATACAAGGAAAAGAAAAGGACCAAGAATCGAACCTTGAGGCACCCCAATTTTTACGGGTGCGCCCTGTTGTGCCACCGTTGACTCCATAATGATTTAATTTACATAGCAAGGTCTCATGATCTACGCAGTCAAACGCTTTTGATAGATCGCAAAAAACTCCAATTGCGTTTTGAGATTTCTCCCAGGCATTAAAAATATTCTTGAGTAATGCTATTCCAGCATCCGTAGTTGAACGACCTTTGGTGAAGCCAAATTGTTCGTTATGAAATAAGTTATTTAGATTGAATTGTGAAATCATTTGATCAAGCAATAACCTTTCAAAAACTTTGCTAAGTACTGGTAAAACAGAGACAGGTCTATAATTTGTGGGGTCTTTTTTCTCTCCTGATTTAAAAAGAGGAATAACTTTACTATGTTTCATTAGGTCAGGAAATAATCCTTTGTCAATACAATTGTTAAAGATATAAGCTAAATATGGTGCTACTAAGGTTATGATGAAGCTACATACCTTAACAGACATGCCCCATATATCTTCAGTACTTTTAAGTTTAAGTGCTCTAAAAGTTTTAATAACGGTATCCGGACTAGTGTGTCTAAATATAAGAGATTCGCTACAGCTATTTACATTTTTTCGTAGAAAAGTTATGGCAAGAGATGTGGATGAGTTCAGATGTTCTGTTGTTTTATTGTTTTACTATGTACGGTATTGCGACTTTTTGAAAGAGATCGAACTTGAAATGAATTTGAATACAAGCCTGATGGATTCACAAAACCATAGATGCTTTTCGTAGCTATCGTTATCATTTACAATGTAAAGAGTCGATATTTTATTTATATCAACTTTTATTAATTGGGTAATACTAGTAAATTTATAGATAAAATGTATATTGATTTTAATTTGAATTTTAACCACCTACACAGCCTACATACACCTTGTCCTACATAATATGATCAAAAGTCAAGTCAAAGTCAAAGTCAAAATTCTTTTATTTCAGTAGGTATAAATAATACACTTTGAAATGTCAATATAAACAAGGCACACTAAACTCGTCCATGAGGATTGGCTAAATGTTAACAGCAGCCCATCTCCACCGACGAGTTGCTGGTTCCAAATGCAGTACCCCGAGAAGAGCCAGCAAGAAACTCAAGGGCAGCTCTTTTTAGTCTCATGTCTTACTAGTAAATATGGTTCACAATAATAATTATAATGAATAGCCTTACATAGCGCTGAGTCGGTTAAACCCATGCATTTTGGTCTACTAAGTAGTCGGTAATTTTATAGTAGCCTTTTTTATATAATGTTTGCTTAACTAAAAAATAAATAAATAAATAAATAAATAATCTCACGCCTTTCATCCCCGAGGGGGTAGGCAGAGGTATTCCATTTCTGGATATACCCACATTTCACGAGATACATTGGACCCCTAAACGTGATAGGTGGTGAGCCCATCGCCGGACCGGGTCTATTTACACATGTCTCAGAATTACTTCTGAGACCTGCGGGTTTCCTCACGATGTTTTCCTTCACCGTCGAGCTAGTGATAAATATGTACGTAAGTTTTTTTGAAAAACTCATTGGTACATGCCAGGATTCGAACCCGAGCCTCACTGATTTTCGACCGGCTCTTTAACCGTCCGGGCTATCACTGCTCTTTTTGCTTTTTTGCTTAACTATTGTTTTAAATTTGTCAAGAGGCAAATTTTGTAATGCAATAGGAATCTTATTGTAAAAGCGTATACATTGACCCTTATATGATTTGGTAACTTTAGATAATCGACTAACATAAGCAGCCAGTTCATTCTTATTTCTAGTGTTTATTCAATGTCTGTCACTATTTTTTTTGTAAAGTGATATATTCTTTATAACATAAAATACGTTTTCGTAAATATACTGTTACGCCAGTGTCAGTATATTAATTTCCTTGAATTTTTCCTTTAGAGACATCCTAGACCCATCCTAGATCAAAAGTATCTCCTTCAAACTGTCTTATCATTACGTTTTATTAGGTATCCATAACGTACAAGCGTTATCAAATAAGATTATTAGTATTTTGTTAATAATTTAGTATTTTCACTAATAATCTATAGGTTTCTGTTTCATCTTTTTTTACCCTTTTCCCATTATTTGTGTTAGGCGCAGTCTTCTGCTTCCATTTATGTGTATCAACCATCATTTTATCTATATTTACTTCTTTTTTGAACAAATTATCATCCTTCACACAATCTTTCCACAATAAATAAATCCACATTGTTTTGGTTTATCCCTCTTTTTATAACTTTCATGGGTATCAGTTTCACTTCAATCCAATTACAATGTACAAGAGCGATTAAGAAATATTTTTAATAAACAGTAAAATTCTCTAATGCCTAAATATATGTTCTAGAACATACTGAGTCAAAATAACTACCTACCCAAGTTCAGTGCCCGAAAAATTATGTTACAAACAATGACAGACGCAACGAGCTCGTGGTAAATATTCTCTTAGGTCCACGGTAAACGTCCTCCAACAAATCTATGGCTTCTAATAAGAGTGAGTAACATTCACGGCAAGAAGCTCAAATTATCTTGCTATTATTACACTTAAAGCAAAAAGACAGCATATCTGGGGACAGATATGAATGCAGGATGGCCGAGTGTAGGAATGGTAATGTAAGTATGATGCATAAAATGGAACGGGATGTGTGTGCGAGTGTGACGACGAGAGTGAAAGAGAGACGAGAGTGATGGACGACGTTACATAAGAGGACGGACGTGTGTTAAAAATATTTAAAGTGAAATAAAATAATAATTAAAGTGCCCGACTTTCCTTCTGGGGAAATATCCCTCTACAAATCAGGAAAATAAATTCCAGCTCTACTGTATATACAGAGTTAACTTTTTAAATGTTCTATTTGACACTGGTCTCATTCGGTTACAAAAAAGGAACGCAAAGAAAGGAAACAAGCGTTTCGTAGCTCAACCTTATAAGCGCATTAAGGTGCTTTTACACGGGAATTTTTAGAACAATTTTATTCCCTTTCAACTGTTGCCGAATGTAGCGGAGCAATCAGAAGCAACATCTTAAACAATCGACAATACTGCTTCAAACAGCTCCATAAACACTGTACAATGGGATGACTTTCCGAATATACAGAGATTTAATTTAATTTTAATATATTGATGTATGTCGCTCTATATTTAAAAAATAAAATAAATAATATCACTCATTTTATCCCTTAGGGTGTAGGCAGAGGTAAGTAAGTAAGTAAGTAAGTAAGTAACAACTCTTTATTGTACACCAATAAAAATATGCAACAAGTGACATAGTGATACAGAAAAGTACAAAGAGGTATTCCAGTTATATATAGGCATAAATTTTTACAAGTGTTATAAAGTCATAATCTAATTATTATAGCCCAAAATGTTGCTTTTTATGTGTGTTACTGCACCTTTAGTGGTAAGCTCTACTGCAAAAACAAGAAACCCGTCATACACCAATAAGCCGGTCTAGAGCTATGGCTAATGCAAACAAGATAGCAAAATCCGCGCTTTAGAACATATAGACCGTCCTGCTGAAATAGTTGAATACATTTTTATCAAATCTGATCTAATATTAATAAACAAGCAATTCTTCTATGCAGGCTTATTAAATATACCTATA
The DNA here is from genome assembly GCA_963855545.1 of Ethmia dodecea. Lineage (NCBI taxonomy): Eukaryota > Metazoa > Arthropoda > Insecta > Lepidoptera > Depressariidae > Ethmia > Ethmia dodecea. Next base: position 3,600,731 of record OY979444.1, read on the forward strand.
TTTCGGGTATACCGTAAACGGCTCTAAGGATATAGATAAAATTTTGGTCAAAAATCAATCAAAGTTAAAAACTTTTTTAGTTTTTCCATAAAGTCGCAAAAAGCGATTTTAAGCGATTTTTATTATAATGCGGTCTCCTGAATCTTTTAGGTATTTGGACTAGGCTGAGCAAAGTTCGGTCGCTCAGGTACTAGAGTGAATAGACATCTCTAGTAGCAGAATAGGTAGAGTAATGTAAATAAAATCCAAAAAGAGTTTCTGTGTAAAGAACTCGTAGGCTTGATTAGTAGAAAATTAGTTTCGATTGAACTTGCATTCTCTAAAGAGGTGGCAGGCAAATTGAATCTTTAAATCTTAAGGTCTTCGGTAGAATGTCTTCTACGGTCAGTGACTGTCTGAAAGGAAGTGGAAGACTGCCGTTATCTAGTGCAGTCTCGGACGTACTGTCGTTCGTCTGTAAGCGCCTTCACAGTTAATTCCCGTTCACGTAGGAATTTCCAAAAACACCTTCATACCGGCTTCCTACGACCATAGTAAGACACCTAAATACCCTATTTCAAGTTTTTTAGGTGTAATCGTATCTGAATAGTACTTATTTCTCATGTTATCAAGTTTTTTTTAATTTTCCCGTGTGAATGAGCTATTTTTATGAAATTAAAAGTACAAGTATGTTAGAATCGTAGCAAGTGGAAAGAAGTGATCTCTGCCTACCCCTACGGGAAAGAGGCGTGATTATATGTATGTATGTATGTAAAAATTACCATAGATATTGACCCAAATACTCAGTCATTTCTATACAAAATTTAATCAAAATCGGCTCAGTCATTTTAGCGTGATGCGTGCACAGACTGTCAATCAGACAAACACGACAACACAATCCCGTTACAATTTTATTATATGTATAAATTAATTATTTTGCACTTATTCTTAGGCGATTCACATATTATTTTCATCACATAAAGAATCATATAAAGTGGTAGGAAGTTGTAATTTGTAAAATTTATTTTGAGGTCATGTTTCGTCTTTGCCCAAAAATAAATAAGCAATTCCATAAAATAAATCCTTCTTCTAGGCCCATCTTATTGAGGGGCGAACAGATATGTTGTCGCTATCTAGTTTCTCCAAAATTTATTCCTTTGACCGTCTTCGGATTTATTAAAGGAACAAGTCGTTTAGCAGTCAAAAGATGGGGACAGGGTCCAAGGTGACTCTATCTTTTAACATTCGCTGTCTGTCTGTTTGTCAGAACCGTAATGGGTAGATAGTTGAAATTTTCACAGAATATTAGCTAGTTCTACTGCCGCTATAACAACAAATAATAAAAAACCGGCCAAGTGCGAAGAGTTCCGTACAACCATACAATAAAATCGACAAAAATACATCTTTTGTGCCATTTATTTTTATCTTTATTTTAATATTAGCTTTTGTTTTTATTGCAACTGTAGGAATACACACTGAACATTTCATGCATCTACCTATTCAAAAACAACAAAAACGCGAAAAAAAAATTATATTATGGTATCCCCTTTAACTTTTTATTATATTCCTTTTTAGGGTTCGCTTCTTGTTCCCTACCCAACGGTACACTATTACTAAGTAACTTTTTTTTATTTCAGACACTCTTATCTCTACCGACTTCCTAACATAACTCATCAATGAATCCATGATTTTGACATTACCCATTGTTTACATTTAATTATTATTGTTTACAATAACCCAGAATAAATAGTAGATAAATAATATCCTATTTTTAAACGTACTAAATGAAGATAAACAGTAGTAAATATCGGGTCTAACGTTACATGTTAAATGTCACGTAATCAGCATAGAAATAGATCACTCGGCCAGGGTTAAGAAGTCTACAGTATCTATCTAATCTATATAAATTATTGTTAGACTTAAAACGTCCCATTGCCATCTATAAAGAAGTAAACAAATAAATAATCGAATACCTATACAGTACACACTTATTTTAAAGTACCTAGCTGTTCCGTGCGATTTAACCCGCGTAGGTAAGTCCCGTTTAAGCCGAAAAATTATAACCAAAGAGATTAAAATATACTTGGACATAGAGGGGGCATTGGGAATATTTTCATACAAAACTTTGAATCTCAAGTGTCATGTCAGTTAGTATGAACGCGAGCTGTCATTCAGTCGAAATCGTACTATATTTATTCCATTTGTGATAACTTTTGGCATCACATTTTCCTCGCTTTGTCCCCTCTATACCTTATTATATTTTAATTTCTTTGGTTGTAGCCCATGTTACTTCCAAAAAAGGAAAGTTTTCATTGGTGAAAGAATTTAAAAAATCAGTTCAGTAGTTTTAGAGCCTATTCAATACAAACAAACAAAAAATGGAATCAAATCTTTCCTCTTAATAATATTAGTGTAGATGTAGAAGTATGGATATGGGAACGTGGAATAATAATAAGCAGAACAAAAAACCAAAAGTCTGATGAAGTTAGCGGCAGTTATTAGTTGCTAGGTCATTATCTCGACAATACTCGTAAGTATAATTTAAATAGTTTGATAAAGAATTTCAATACCGATAAAAACAAAGTTTCTGCAAAAAAAGATAATCTTAATATTTTAGATTTTCAGAGCGTTCAACCCTTTTCTAGTTTTGATTATGATTATGTTACATGTGACTCAGCTAAGTATTTTTTTAATTAGAAAATCTTGATCAGGATATTTAAACATACATAATAAGAGTTAGGAAAAAGGCTCGTCGAGAAAAGCGGTGACTCCTGCGCCGGATCGTACCTGGCGCAGAGGCTGGCCATCGAAATCCAGCGCGGAAACGCGGCGAGCGTGATAGAAAGAAAGAAAGAAAGAAAAGTTTATTTTGGCGTAAATAAACAACAACAAAAAAAAAAAGTACAACTAAAAATCTTATTCTAAAAATACACCAAAAATGGTCACCACTCAGCATGTGCTTTAGCAGTACAGGTACTGCTGCAGCGCTGGTCTTCCGTGGCGCCACAGTGAGAGTGGAACTGCGCCGTGACACGGCGAGCGTACGGTATTGCTTCTTATACAGACAGATATACAAAATTAAAACATAAACAATTAAACATAAATGGTACATAAATATATAGATAGCTTAGGCACCTTTGCACCGGGAGCGATTAATTAAGTAAATTATTATTTTTAGTAAAATAATCTGAATCTAATAAATCTACACTAATATTATAAAGAGAAAAGATTTGTATTTTTTTTTCACTTGTGAATTTATTTTCAATATGACAATAATAATTATAAAATACACGTAATATTTACAAACTAAACTAAACTAAAGATAAAAAATGTCCTTCAGCGCACCATGTTGAGGTAAGGCACCCAAAATGCTGGCAGCTTTCCCCTCTGGACAGCCAAGGTAATCCTTTTAGGCGATATAGCCACCAGCCCTTGAGTCGCCAGTGGCCTCTATTAGGCGCGCTGAACGGCTTTTTAAAAATTTCCTTGCTTCAGGGCCTCATGAGCCCATTTGTATTTTTGTATGTTTGTAACGAATAAACTGAAAAAATTCTGGACCGATTTCAAAAACTATTACACCATTAGAATGCTACAATATCCCTGAGTAACATAGGCTTTATTATATCCCCGCATTCCCACGGGAACGGGAACTACGTGGGTGAAACAACGCGGAACAGCTAGTAAGATAATAACACAATATCCGCCATAATAATACCTATACAGTTACATATAACTAGGTACTTTATTTTATACTTTTATTTTAGGTGAAGGAAAACATCGTGAGGAAACCCACAGGTCTCAGAATTAATTCTGAGACGTGTAAATAGACCCGGTCCGGCGATGGGCTCACCACCTATCACGCTTAGGGGTCCATGTATCTCGTGAAATGTGGGTATTGGCTGGGTGCGAAGTAGGGGGTGGGGGAACCACGAATCGATCGCAGCGCCCATGGTGGCTAAAAAAGAAACTCGGGTCGGACGAACTCAGACGAACTGTCACTTTTTACTAGAGAAATTTACGTATTCGTGCATTCTTAGTGGAAATAAATACTTGAACATGGGTAACGAAACCTATTGCGTAGTCAACTGCAAGAATAATGGCAAAAATAGTGATCGCAAATTCTATAAATTTCCAAGAGCAAGTTGGAAACAAGATCAACGACTGCAATGATGTTTTGTATGGCGTTGATGTCACATGAAATTTGTCTAATTACACTAGCTTCAATGGTGTGGCTCATTTGATTTTCACATTTTATTTCTTTTACATCTTGCACATGTTGAGCCAAAACTAACTGTTTGTCTTTTGTAGTGGTTTGTGGCTGGAAAATAATATTGTGCGTTATTGTCCGGAATCCAGTTTTTATAATCAATCTGACCATGTCAAAGATATTTTAATCTCTTTGGGCCATGTTGAACTGAAAATACACAACAATCTGCATTATTATCGACAGTACCTACTGCTATAAATAATGGTCTACAAGATACATGAAACGCTCTAGTCGATAAATTTTGTCCATTTCTTTACTTATTTCCCGTGAAGCCATGAGAAAGTCCGTGTAGGTATACTGCCTGAAATTTACTGATTGTGGCATTTTTGACGGGAAATAAAAAAGGTCAACATTATTATCGACGCTATAGACTTACAATATCCAACAGGACCTAAGTAAATAACGTTGTTTCACTGAAATTATTTTTGTGTTTACTTACTTTTCGTAATGACAGCCAGCCATTTGACATTTCAAGGTCCGCCCTAATTGTTACCACTAGTGGGCGCTGTCATCGCGCACCCAGCCAATATCCAGTAATGGAACCTCTGCCTACCCCCTCGGGGATAAAAGGCGTGAGATTATATTATATTATTATTATTATATAACTACTTAACCATAGACTTAACCTGTGGATTCAACCGCCTACCTATATGGTACGCTTATATTTCAGCGAGATGATACGTGAAAAATATAAAATAAATTACCATAGCGACGACTTAGAATACTGATTTAAATCGTGTTATCAAAGATTAAAAAAACACTTGGAAACTCTGAAAAAAATATGTTTTTATGACTTACCAACTTTTGCTTTGAAAGGGTGCTTAGATAATAAGATGGTCGTAGACTCCTATCCCACCCTAACAGCGTGCTGGCCATTATAGCTATTCGGCTGGACACTCAGTATGTCCAGAAGTCGGAACGCACACACCAATGTTTTTTTTCATAACTTAATGTTACTTTAAAATTATTACAAATGTAGGCTACATTGATGAATATGTTGAGGCAATAAGTAATTTAAATTTAACTTAAGTTGTTAATAAGTCACTATTCTAAGAAAGCCAATTTAAATAAATCATAATCACATTTCCATTACTGACACTATTTTTAAGATTTTTCTTTTCACACTATTTTTAAGATTTTAATCGGAAATAAAATTGATATATTTTTTGTGGGTACGGACTACGGAACTCTAAAAAATATTCTAAATTGCTAAACACTAGTTAAGGTCTAGGTCAGACACCAGCGTCACACCCTCGACGCGCGTCAATTCTGCAAAAAAACTCATCAATCAACATTCATCTAACAAACAAGTTTTGAGTTGGATACATACTTACCTTCTTACCTTCTAAATATTCGAACAGTCTTTGTGTCGATATTGTTTTGTGTGTTTAAACAATATGTAACAGAATTAGCGCTATTCCTGAAATAGATATTCAAAAATGTGTGAAATTTTTCCGAAAATTGAATTAGCATATCTGAATTTAGGGCTATGGAAACCGTACTTATTATTTTTATTTGCTCTTCATTTAAGAAATTTGGTAAGACAAAACTAAAGTACGAATGCATTATGTAGCACTCAATAAATTATTTGTATTTGTATTATATATCTACTATATAAAAATAAGTCGGGTTTTCCTTCCTGACGATTTAACTCCAGAACTGACGAACCGATTTCCATGGTTTTGCATTCGTTGGAAAGGTCTAGGGCTCCGCAAGGTTTATAGCAAAGAAAATTCAGCATTGTACCCGTGCGAAGCCGGGGCGGGTCGCTAGTTTTTTATATGAATGTACTAATTGGGGTGTATGAGGAATTGCGCTTATTCTGTGACGCGTTGTATAAAGAGTACTAAACCGACAAGCATGTATGAACCGACTGATGGATGTGCGTGAGAGGTGTGCCAGGATCGTAACAGCGGTCTATATCTGTCTACCCCGTCGGGAAAAAGGCTTGAGCATATCTATGTATGGTACTGTGTGGGAGAATGTGTTTTGAGGCATCGTCAAATCGTCTTCAGACCTTACTTTTCTGTTGTTTCTTTATAAAATGACCATATAATTTGTACCCAAAACAAAGCCATTAGAAGATTTTGGCCAAACATTAGTGAGTTGCATGAGTAGAGGACAATTGAAAGTTTATCTATAGTGTCGGAAATCTGAGGCTTGAGAGGTTTTTATATAATTTTAAGAATGCATACATACATACATGACGGGCCTGTTGGCTCAGTTGGTCGTGACCCTGCTTTCTGAGTCGGAAGTCGCGGGTTTGATAGCCGCTCGGGGCCAACATTTTTGTGCATGAACATGTCTGTCGTGTCTGGGTGTATAATATTCATTTAACTATGTCTATCACTTGTTTAGTACCCATAGTACAGGCTCTGCCTAGTTTGGGACAGAATAACCGTGTGTGAATTGAGTCCCACAATTAATTAATTCATATAATATAGATATAATCACGCCTCTATCCCGTAGGGGTAGGCAGAAACCACTTCTTTCCACTTTCTACGATCCGTACATACTTTTTTCGCTTCGTCCACTTTCATTATTCCTTTCATACATGCTCTTCGGTGTAGGGTATCTCTTGACCTGGCTTTTTTTCTTAATATTAAGAATTGTCTATAGAAATACTATATAGACATTCTTTGTAAATTTCGAATGTCTACCTTACAAACAGTAGGAAGTACGTAGTGATCAACGGAAGGACAGACAGCGGAGCACAGCATAGCGTTGGCACCCTTTGGGCACGAAACCGAAAAAAGAGTTTTTACAAGCTTTTTCTATGTTTGTTCGGGTGGAATCTTGCAACTCAATTTTGAAGCAGATATCTTCAACCGATTGACCTGAAATTTGTATACTTATGTAAGTTTGGTGACAATGCAATATTATGGTATCATCGTACTAATCTGATGATTGAGTCAGGAGGTGGATTTCGCAACTCTTCTATGGCTACTCGTAAACCCCTCAGCAAAGACGTTTAAATAATAAGTTTCTCGATTTTCTTCCAACCTCTTTTCCCCTCAGGCTCATTTACTATTTTATGACGCCTGCCACTAATACAAAAGCTTGTTTTTTTAGTATTCAAAAACTCTACATAATTACTTATTTAAACGGTTCGTGACCCGTGCACCCACTGGCTTCACCCCACAGAACACTTTTACTCCTAGCGGCTTCACCCACCGGTGGGTGTAGGGGTAATTCCTGTTTACCCGTGTACCCACTGAGTGAAGGTTGGAATATAAAATTAACAATTCAATATCAACATAAAATGAAATACTTACAGATAATCTTGGTTTGGATATTCAAATACCTACTGAAGACAGTGGCAAGTCCAATCTAACTTTTGTAATTTATATGTGACTGGACTGACTCCCATTACCCAGTTTATCTCACTTCCAATGACTGTCAGTTCGTCTTACCCACTGTTATAAATTTTCGTAAAATGGCAACAGATTTTTTTTTTAATTTTTTTTTTTTACTTTTAGGAAGACTTACAGCATTTTACATCAATAAAATAAAGATACAATAAGAAATATCACTAGCTAATTATAAGTAAGAAATATCACTAGCTAGTTATAAGTAAATTGAGGTGTATCGTAACTATTTTATTTCACTTATCACTATCTTACTCATATATAATATAATAATAATAATATAATCTCACGCCTTTTATCCCCGAGGGGGTAGGCAGAGGTATTCCATTACTGGATATACCCACATTTCACGAGATATATTGGACCCCTAAACGTGATAGGTGGTGAGCCCATCGCCGGACCGGGTCTTTTTACACATGTCTCAGAATTCATTCTGAGACCTGCGGGTTTCCTCACGATGTTTTCCTTCACCTTCGAGCTAGTGATAAATATGTACGTAAGTTTTTGAAAAACTCATTGGTACATGCCAGGATTCGAACCCGAGCCTCACTGATTTTCGGCCGGCTCTTTATCTTACTCAATAGGTATTATATTACAAAGTTACATCGAATTGTTCTTAATTTAAGTGTAGTGACTACTTACAGTAAATACAGCATGCAATATAATATAGACAGCTGATTTATATGTAAAATTATATATTATATAAATAACGAAAAATGGAGGACGTAGCAGTAAAAGTTTTTACTCAAAATCTTAAGTGGATATCAAGGCTTTAAAAGGCATTGCCAGACTTTATATAATTTAAGATTTTTTTGACGAAAACTATTTAAAGAACTAAAGTTTACATCCAGGACATTTTACAACTAGCGAAGTTACGTTGTATGTACGTACGTATCTGCTGCTTATTGAATTTCAACAATAAAACTATTTGTTGGCACTTTCACTGTTCCCGCAGGAATATTGAGATAATACATATATGCTGATTCGACTGGATTTGTTAAAAACCGTACTATCAAGATATACGAAAATAAATAATGTATCTTAACCCGTCGATTTATCAAAATCCAGACACAATATGATTATCTCTATTGTATTTGTCCAGCCGTGGGCATCTGGTCGTTCAAGATTTTTCTTTTTAAAGTTAGTTAGTCTGTTAAAAATTTTACAGTTTTTCAAAAGGTTTTTTTAGAACAAAAAAAAAACTATCTGGCCGGATGATAATTTTTTTTTTACAAATAATATTTACTAAAAATCAATTGCAGTAACAAATTGTGGGTTGCTGTTATAAAAGTATGTTCTAGAAATGTTTAATTTTTGAGTGTGCTCGCTGACTATTCCATACACATTTTAAGTCCGTGGTTCCTTCATGACACTAAAAAGATACGACAGATAGATTTGCTTAGAGGCTTTTCCTAGAAAACTTTTAAATCAGTCTGAAAATAATTTACCCTAGTCCCGTACCCTAAGGGTAGCAAGGGAACCCTTTTACTAAGGCCTCCGCTATCTGTCCGTCCGTCTGTCTGTCGGTCACTGGGTTGTATAGATAATATCATGAACCGTTATAGGTACTGAGTGGAAATTTTCAACTTCTTCAAATAAAAAAAAAAAATGGGATATACAAAAAAGAGTTTTTTGATTGGACAACACTTAGGTTTTACTAATTTTATACCTAACTTTAAGTAGCTAGGTAACTGAATAGTACTTCAAGACCAAAAAAAATGCCATGTAAATGTGGGATTTCGTAAATAAAGAATAATTTGAATTATAATGTCAAAATTTAATTATCATAGCATTGTTGTTTAGAAGATGTTCATGTGAGATGATGTTCAGATGAGAAGATGTTCAAGTGGCCGTGAAGGCAGCGTGCAATAAAAATGCAACAGACTCTTCCTCTTCCCTGTTAAACATTTCAAGTTTTCTGAAGTCACCTTGTTATTATTTCACAGAATTTTGAGGTAAAGACCTGTAAGAGATTCAGGTCTATGCTCTACACTATACCGTCCTCGTTGGACTTGGAAAACATTTTTATCCGTATATTGTAAAATTATGTATGAATTTGCTGTTGAAAAAAACAAGCGAGACAATATTATTTGGTGACAAAAATAAATAAATAAGTACCCCATATGCCCGAGAGGGTGTGCAGAGGTACCTTTTCGGGTATACCCATATAACTAGCGTTTTTGTTTAGGAGCCTATTCAATACAAACAAACAAAATAATTAATTTTTATATTAACTAGCGGTTCTGATCGATCAATAAAAAAATCTACGGAAATGAAGATTTTAATGGACCTGTTGTACTTACATATATTTTTTTAATATGTTAAAATTGGCTATAATAATTGTAAGTTGCTAATCGAAATATATTTTGAAGGTGTTTTGGGATCATCTCTTTAATTAATGACTTTTATTTTGATACAGTCAACTTACACTACAAAAGTCGAATTTTCCAAAAAAAGTTTTCAGTGCAACTTAATCTAACTAAATACAGGTTCACTACATCCGTGAACTCGAATCCTAGTTCACCACGGACGGTCGAACTAATGGCTTCGGGGTATTGATATACAGCAAACAGGATTCGAAATCGAGCGGGAAACACACATCCCTAAAGGCATATACTCACTATATAGTACGGCATCCAATTTGCTGTAGCCGCGTTTGACCGTGCCCTCATTGTACACTCAAGAGCACGCGCGCTTTACACATTTGTACCGTTCTTATTACAATTGTCTTAGAGGTCAGACTCGTACTACAAGTGTAAAGCTCCATATGCTCTTGACTGTAAAGCAGGCTACAACACACCTAATAACAATGCAATCTGCTGCCTGGCAGTAGATTAGTGGTGCAGAGTGGAACGGAAATTGTATAGTGAGGAATATCCTTAATGTAAATTCAGTCTTACCAAACTAGAGGGAGCTAATTATTAAAAGAATATAAAATAAATTGTAGGATACAATTAATTTAGAGCAGTGATAGCGATAGTGAGACTCGAGTTCGAATTCTGGCATGTAGCAATGAGTTTTATTAATTTTGAGGCATGTGTAACAGAACCGGTCCGGCGATGGGCTCACCACCTATCCTCGTTAAGGGGTCCAAAGAATATAATACTGGAGAAACGTATTTCCAGAAATAGAATACCTCTGTCTACCCCTTTGGGGATAAAATGCGTCAGATTTTTTAAATTCCACTTCTCTAATGGTTGCTATCCAAAACTAGGCAGACTAGAGCATCCCAAACTTGTACTACGATGTCTAAACAACTGATAAACACATAAATACCCATACCTATACGAAATCTATTTTCATGTTCATGAACAAAAATGTGGGTTCCGATCTGGAATCGTACCTGCGACCTCTGTCTCAGAAGGCAGGGTTACTATCAATTAAATTCGTCGAGCACCGCCGGATCCCATAGGCACCGCGTAACAATTAAAATCAATTGTGTTTTATTTTATTGGCTTGAGAGGTGCCGACAGTCCATGTCCTGCGCTCTTCGAAAAACGGATTGTTTATTTTTATTCCCAGATGAAATGTATTTATGCATTTAAGCACAAACTACATAAATCAGTTAATAACGATAGGTACACTCTTGCAAGTTGCAATCGATATAGAGATTAAAATATAATAGGACATAGAGGAGGCATTGGGAATATTTTCATACAAAACTTTGAAGCATGTTTGAAGTTCAAGCGTCATGTCAGTTAGTATGAATGCGAGCTGTCATTCGGTCGAAATTGTAGTAGACTTATTCCACTTGGAATAACTTTTGGCTTCAAATTTTCCTAGCTTTGTCCCCTCTATGCCCTATTATATTTTAAGCTCTTTGAATCGATATCACTTCCTACTCACGTCCGTCCGACGATGTACATATACACACGTCGTATATACGACGACCATAAACATCACTACATAGTATAAAACAAAGTCTCTTCCCGCTGTCTATCTGTCCCTATATGTATGCTTAGATCTTTAAAACTACGCAACGGATTTTGATGCAATTTTTTTAATAGATTGAGTGATGCAAGAGGAAGGTTTTAGTATCAGCATTGCACCCGTGCGAAGCCGGGGCGGGTCACTAGTATTAATAATTTAGACAGATAAATGATGTTTCATTCTTGATGAACACAACAAAAGGGCCCCTTGACAGACCTTAGCAGGGATATCACTTCGCAGTCTTAATTTTACATATTATACCCTCTATAACTAATCGATATAGAATTAACTCACTGTTATTTGCGTAGTTTGACTGAGTTTAATAGACTATCAGAGGATTATGGTATCGATTTATTTTGCCCAATCACAATTCAACGTTTATATTGGTAAACACCTTTTTTAATAAAACTTCAATGTAAACTGAGTTTATAAATTTCAATGTCAATATTCTACATTAAAATTTGAAGTCTGAGTAATTTGTTGGCTGGAAAAAAATATGACATGTAAGGTAGGTATATAGAGCTGAAGTTAATTGTAAAATATAGTCATATTTAATGCAATTTACAAAATCTAGAAAACTACACACACTGTATGTAGCAGCTGGCGGTTGTAGGTAGATTGCGCATGAATGGAAGCTACGAGCCGTCCTGTAAAGGCGTCCTAGCGTTCTGACACGAGTATGTGATTGATATATTGTATGTCAATCATTTAGTTACCTATTAGGACGTCGTCGGACGACTTGTACTGAACAAAAAAAAACATTTTATAACATTGACGTCATTCACTAAGTATTGCGGTTGACTGGCCAAATTTCGTTTTCTCGTTCAATCATTATATTCTGTTTGTTCCCATTTGGACTTGGAAATTATTTGCTAAACTAAACAGATCTGGCGATTTATTAATTTAATAATTATCAATTTAATTAAATTTTCCTGTTTCTTGATTTGTTTATAGTTATGTTCCTTTTACGATTTATAAATCTTTTGAAGTAACTACCTAATCCACAAAACAGACCAACGGAACATTATTTTATTTTTGTTTTGCTTATTTAAACTGTTGCCTCGTGAGATCCCCTGATACTTGGTTTACTGATTATTGTTAGTAGTAGATTACTGTATTGATTAGTTTAACATATTATGATTATCTTTTGAATATGAATCCAAAACAATGACTCAGACTTTGATATTAGTCTTATCTCGGTTAGGTATTATAGCCGGGAATACTTACATGCATTGAATAATATAAAGTAAGTTCGCATGTAACTTCAGGGAAATAACAAAATCCACATGGAGGTACTTCACATAACCACAGTAAACAGTTTCAGTGAGCTAACTCTTGATAACGGGGATCCACCCTCTGTGATCGATTGTACAAATATACGCAGACATCTACTGTAACGTCCAGTTGATGACAAGAGTTTGCTAAATAAACATAATAAAAATAAAACTGTTAGCATTGCTAAAATGAGGGCAACGATTGTATTTCTGGTTATCTTCAAGATAGTGATTGCTGAAGACCAAGCAGGTAAGTCGAAATTATTGTGCGAATATTTTTTATTGTTATTATTTTGTCTATTTTTGTAGCTAAGCTAAGTTTGTAGTCCATGTTTAGAACTGCTACTTACAACTTTTTTAACCAGTGGGATCGTTACAAACATACAGTACCGCAGGGCTACGAGCGTTTCTTACATAATACTCGTATTAGTGTACATTTATTTATAATAGCTTTAGGTAGTAGGGTAAAACACCCAATCGTTGACCCCCACCAATTAAATGTGTATACATATAAGTCTATCCCATACCATACAGTGTTACGAAAATAAGTCATTGTCGTAACAAGTTGGTTCCTATTAAGTTGATGATACTTCTCAAGTACACATACCCACCTAGTTTTAAAGAAATGTAGTGTTATTGGTGATTCACGCATGATGTATTGCAATGCATGTTGCAGACATTATCACTATCGCTATTAATAAGCACCGCTATTAATAATGTTTCTGTTTATTCGAATTCTGTGTTCGTTAAATTGTAATTAAAACCATTAAAAGTCGGCGAAGTGCGAGTCGGATTGGCACAGGAAGGGAAACTTAGTTTCCGTGCCACCATTTATTAAAAAAAATCAAGAAATACACCAAAAAAGACGTCTTTTGGACGGGTACCCCCTTTCATTTTGAACTATGTTTTAATTGTAACAATCACAGCGCCTACAGTAACACACACTCTGTAATAATTTCAAGCGTATTTTAATTAAATATAAAAAAAATGCTAAAGTACGCAAAATATTTGTTGTAAGCCTCTGGTTGTGTCAGATTAAAGTTGTCCCATTGTAGAGCAACAGAACAGAAGAACAATTGGTTAATTTAGTGGAAGAAAGCTAAATAACGTCTTTCGTATCTCTATTTACGTGATAGCTAAGATACAATATTTATATCGTAAAAAAGTTACAAAAGTTTTTTGGTGGTTCTTGCAGACCCTCGATAGAAGTCACTACTCTTAATTAACCCCAACTTACTATTCTCAAGCACAATTACCTATATTGACTTGGTAAATTTTGTGACAGACCTAATTGTTTTTCTCAGAAGTTCCAATGTTGTTATAAGCAGTGATAGCCTTACGGTTAAAGAGCCTACTTCACATCAAAATTAGTGAGGCTCGGGTTCGAGTCCTGGCATGTACCAATGAGTTTTTCAAAAGTTACGTACATATTTATCACTAGCTCGACGTTGAAGGAAAACACCGTGAGGAAATCCGCAGGTCTCAGAATTAATTCTGAGACATTTGTTAATAGACCCGGCCCGGCGATGGGCCTTTAGGGGTCCTAGATGTGGGTTATATCCAGTAATAGAATACCTCTGCCTACCCCCTCGGGGATAAAAGGCGTGAGATTATTATTATTTCCGATGTTTCTAAGAGTTACCAACTCACATAATTATAACTGCTGCTGCTTTTGATCACGCTTTAGACCTAATCAATCTTGGAAGCTTTCTATTACCTACTGATTAAATTATAAAACGTTCTAATAGATTGCCAAGTGGCAAACGAAAGCTTTATTCCATTAACTGCTTCTTTAACTAGGTAATGAAAGTTGATAAAATATTAGGGCGATGAAAGTCAAAAATCAAATATATAATCTCACGCCTTTTATCTCCGTCTATTTTGTATATTTATTTATATTTCATCAGTACAATCTTTAGACCCCTTAACGTGATAGGTGGGGCCCATCGCCGAACCGGATCTGTTACAATGCCTCAGAATTAATTCTGGGACCAGCGGGTTTCCTCACGATGTTTTCCTTCACCGTCGAGGATAAATTACGTAACCTTTTAAATACTCATTGGTACATGCCAGGATTCGAACCCGGTCTCACGTATGAGAGGTGGGCTCTTTAACCGCTGGGCTATCACTCCGTCAAATGAAACGTCAGCTTTAATTATATATTAATGTATAACTATTATGCTTACAGACAATTCCTGTGGGGTAGTACCGATCTCCGAATGGGGAGGGTCTGACTCCTTTCGCAAGGACAAACTACAGACTCCGGTGGATCTGGTAGTAATCCAGCACACGGTTTCACCTCCCTGCATCTCTGACGCCGTGTGCGAAAATAACCTCAAAAACATACGGAGGTATCAAATTAATCAAGGCTTCGATGATGTGGGGACGTCGTAAGTTTTAAAGGATTCCTAAATGGATCAGAATATCTGCATCTACACCTATGATCTACACTAATATTATAAAGAGGAAAGATTTGTATTTTTGTATGTTTGTTACGAATAAACTCAAAAGCTACTGGACCGATTTTAAAAATTCTTTCACCAATAAAAAGCTAGAAGGTACCTGAGTAAAACAGGCTATATTTTATTCCCGCATTCCCAGGGGAACGGAAACTACGCAGTGAAACCGCGCAGATCAGCTACTAAATTACCTATAAATTAGGGGCAGCAAGTTCTGCACCCGATAAAGATGCCAATCATCTATAACATAGACGCCGCTGTTGTCCCAAACGGTTGACAATAGAATTAGTATTAGTTCTCTGGATGGGCTAATCTTGTTTGTTGAAACACAGCTGGCTGTGTTTTGACAAACAAGACCGCGAACAGCACGTAATAATCTAGAGTTTGTCTGTCTATTGGTACTCACGATTTTTGTGATCTAATATTATATTACGTATCCTTTAGTTATCAAATGGCTCCAAAGGCACAAGTTCATGTATAAAAAATAAAATAAGGATTTGTTTCTTTATAAAATAAGTTTTTAAACAATAGTTGTAAACTTTAGGTAACCGCATTTTACAACTGATAAACATACTTTTCACACCACATGCTCGACAAAGCCGGATTATATATCATATAAACGTCACCGAAAGCAAGACATTATATCCCTTGGCTTTAGCCGGGTTATAATGTTGTATGGAATTTCATTATAACCCTAGGTCAATAATGTAATTTTCACTTTTTTATAATCCTTATTGCTATGATAATAAAGTCTAATTTAGTTAAGCAAAATGTGGTGCAGTCGTGGCCAACTCGATTTTCGAAAACCGAAGCCGCGACCAACTAGATTCGCACGATATTCATTTGTTAAATCAAGTAGGTCACGCCGGCAGAAACAAGTTGCTGTATCCATTTTATAGCTTTAACATTTCAAAAAGAATATCGAAAATGTCGAATGATGAAAGTACTTTGACTCCAGAGTCTATTAAACTAGATGCCATAGGCATTGTCATTAATCATTCAATAATCTACTACCATGCAATTGCATTTTATTGTCTCGCATAAGGTGAGAAAAGTAGAGTATATAACTCGGGAATAAAACTGTTTTTGTCTTGGGCGCTTAAATCCCTCACTAAACTCAGGACTAAGTCTTAATTTCCTCGCTTCGCTCAGGCATTAAATCATAACTAAAAAAACTGGGAGTCCTTCGTTACGTTCAGGATTCAATGTCGCGCCCGTGACATAAAACAGTGCTTTATTCCCTTGTTGTATAATCTACTATAAATTAATATTCAAGAAGACCCAGACACGAAGCCAACATACATGTTCATGCACACAAATGTTGGCCCCGAGAGGGGATCGAACCCGCGACCTCCGACTCAGAACTCAGGGTCACTACCAACTGAGTCAACAGGGCTCATCCATATGTGTTCGGCTTTGTGACTAGGTGTTTAATATTTGTTTAAGTATGTTTATCAGTTGTTTAGTACCCATTGTATAAGCTCTCTCTAGTTTTTGAGTAAATAATCGTGTATAAATGTTTTAAACGATCTGGAATGTTCAAACAGGAGAAAGATGTTAGAAAACTTCAATACTTTTTACGTAAGGAGAGTCAAACGGAAACTGAGGCGGGTTTAGATATATCTCGACATGTGAAATTTATGTAGAGAACCTTACTTCAGACTAACATGGATCGTAATAAAGTTAGTTGAAACTTTCAAAGCAAGGACTTAGATTTCCCTCGAGATTAAATATTGTTTTTACTACGAAAACTAGAAGTCAATGTCAAGCTAGAAAGTCTATTTTTAAACACACTAGCAACAGCTCACAAACACAAAGACACGCTTTCTTATATTCATTAAAAACTTTTGCAAAAATGCCTATAAATGTTATTACGTTAGTATATATGTTTTTTATTTTCAGTTTCTTCATCGGAGGTAATGGAAAAGTGTACGAGGGAGCCGGGTGGCATGTCGGAGCTCACACGAGGGGATATAACAACAGATCAATCTCGCTTTCATTCATCGGTGATTTTAGACGTAAGGATCCTTATTGTTTTGACACTGAGGTCGTCAAATGCGGTGATTATTTGAGAGGAAATTCGTGTTAGTGTCACTGTGGATAAACGACTGACGTCTCAACGACTGTCTGAATTGTCTGCAATGCAATGCTTATATACTAAAACCTTCCTCTTGAATCACTCCATCTATTAAAAAAAACCGCATCAAAATCCATTGCGTAGTTTTAAAGATTTAAGCATACATAGGGTCATAGGGATATAGGGACAGAGAAAGCGACTTTGTTTTATACTATGTAGTGATACTCAATAATTTATGGAAAAAAAAATCTCACTCCTTTTATCCCCGAGGGGGTAGGCAGAGGTATTCCATAACTGGATATACCCACATTTCACGAGATATATTGGACCCCTAAACGTGATAGGTAGTGAGCCCATCGCCGGACCGGGTCTATTTCACATGTCTCAGAACTAATTCTGAGACCTGCGGGTTTCCTCACGATGTTTTCCTTCACCGTCGAGCTAGTGATAAATATTTACGTAAGTTTTTGAAAAACTCATTGGTACATGCCAGGATTCGAACCCGAGCCTCACTGATTTTCGGTCGGCTATTTAACCGTAAGGCTATCACTGCTCTTTTATTAAATCTTACAGTAAGTTTACATGAAGTGGTATTAACTAAGTGAGATTAATTTATGGACCCTGTAATATTAGAATAGAGAATTGCAGTGCTCATATTAGTTTCATGTTAAAGTTACTTTAGTAAAATAATAAGATAAAGTATTCTTTTAAAATATTTGTAATTTAGGTATATTTTTTTCTTTGAAATTCACTTTTGCATTCTACTTTGTTTATGGTCTTACAATCATATCGAGGGTAGACATCAAAATAGCTTACCTACAGTAGCGAGAATATTTTAGCTGCAACACAATGTTTTCATACCTATTGCTTACACCAGCTCTAGGGCACATCAAAAATATAATATTTCTATTTGATTTGTACAATAATTATATTTATGATGAATAATATCTTTTACCCGCGAGTTAGCCCCTGTTCCGGATTAAAAGTAGAGTAAATGTAATTCGAATGTGTAATCTAAGTCATTGTAAAGCTTAATCAAAATCCGTTTAGTAGATTTTGCGTTAAAAAACAACGAACATTCCATCATCCGCACAAACTTTCACTTTTATAATATTATAGGATTGTCTTTAGACAATAATAATAATATTTTAATATTATTCCTCTTAGCCATTGGCTTCCTCAAAGTCACTATCGCGTTTTCTTAGGTATAATACAAATTTTAGAATTAATAAATGTTCCTAATTAATTCTGAGGCATGTATAACAGACCCGGTCCGACGTTGGGCTCACCAAAGAATATATTAGTAAAACATGGGCATTTGCAGAAATTGAATGCGAGTAATTCTACCTACCTACCTAATTAAAAATTATTAATCTTTTTTTTTAACACTGTTTCTATTAAGTACATTGTTCTATTTATACACACAAGCTGAAAAGTACCTATCCATTCTACTAGATGTTGCAAAGTTCCAGGAAAGTTAGTTTAGGTTTGTTTCTATTTTGCTAAAACAGTGTGCCGTGTGATTTATTTAAGGGATGTTTATTCAGTAAACTTTGGAGTCACTTAGGGACTGACATTAGGCAATCAGAAACTAGTTCTTAGATGTGGTCGCGTCTGGCGTCATCAACAATGGTTTTATGAAAAAATATCCTTTGCTAGTCACCGACTACCATACCACCGCATACTTTCACCCGTGGTAAAATAAATAAAACACACGGAAAACAACAGGAAAAAAAAGGAGGAGATTTTTA
Organism: Ethmia dodecea; assembly: GCA_963855545.1. Lineage (NCBI taxonomy): Eukaryota > Metazoa > Arthropoda > Insecta > Lepidoptera > Depressariidae > Ethmia > Ethmia dodecea. The sequence goes on from OY979444.1 coordinate 3,619,836, forward strand.
TTAATATCACAGCCTCCCTGGACAGGATGTCCTCAAGAATGTTTCATTAATGTTTTTTGTAATATGCCTTTTAAGGACGAAAATAGGTTTTCTTCATCTGGAATATTTATTTGACCTTTATATTCTTTGTGGATTGGAGGCGTTCCATTTTAGGCCTGCACATTGTACAGCAACGTGAAAGATAAATCTAGTGATTATCAGAATAATATTAAAAAAAACTTAACTTGCACAAAAGTAATTTTACTTCAATGATGATCCATGGAATCCTATTTAAAAAATGGCCTCATGAGCCCACATACCACTTAGCCCGCGGCCTAAGTTGACACTCTTATTTTTTGTATGGGTAACTTGATCTACTGTGTTAACTGAGCCCGCGGGCCCGTTCACGCACTAATTTATCGCTAAAGCCCAACTTAGCCCACGGGATCAATCGACCACTAGCTACCGCTTATACTATTTTTAACTCCATAAACACAATTTCCATGTTATTATGAAAGACAATCGTCAAAATATAATGTCAATTGTCATTTTATCGGTCAAGTAGTAATTTTTTGGTCGTCACGTTGCGAGCTTAATGAAAATTAAAGTTTATTGTGCAACGAAACTAGACAAATAAGAGCAAAATCAAGAATAAAACTATAGTTATTTTATTTATATTTATCTAAAAAACTGGTGTAGGTACTTGGTATAGGCCCAGTCTCCATACATTCCTGGAACGTCCCTTTACGATACATTATTTCACATCAGATTTCTATCGATCGATTTTTCACTTGACTCATCAACACCCCGTAACAGACCACTGCTGCAATGAGGTAAGACTATTTCCGTATGGGCTATAATCCCCCGAGCCCACTGCGGATTGGGAGATGGTGTTAAGTTAGTGGTCACCTAATAGACACATATTTTAGACTCACCCAAGGCTATCTGACGAGTTCCCTATGTTATATCGAAAGTCGATATCGAGAGTCATTGTGCGTAAACACAACGAAAACATTTTTTTTCACTGAACATTTTCCCCCAAATGTCACTTTTCTGGTTGAAGCTGTGTTTTGAAAGATCAGTTTTCCTTTTATGGTGAGTTCATATTACATGTCGCAAACCACTTTTGACAGCACCAAATATAACTTGATTCGCGACAGACGACGTCCGCATGCTACTCTCATCTCATGCGATTTCTGCGATCCCAAAATACAAATGATACATGTGTAATGTGTGTTGAAACTAAAATCCATTAAAGGCTGATTCATGTTACAACGGGACGGGCCCCGTCCGGGCCCGGGCGTGCCCCGTCCGGGGAACGGTCAAATATTTTTTGTAAGAAGCGCTGGCCCGGACGTGCCCCGTCCGGGCCCAGACGGGCCCCGTCCGCGCCAAATGTCGAGGCGTGTTGTAGGATGGTTCGCCCCGGACGGGGCACGCCCCGTCCCGTTGTAACATGAATCAGCCTTAAAGCTGTAAGTCCACACTCGGTTAGTGGATAACCTTAGTAAATATTTGACTACATTTCTTTTCCAGAGAAACTACCGACATCACAAGCGTTGAAAGCGGCTCAAGATTTCCTTTCTTGTGTTGTTGCCAAAAATAACCTAAAAGAAGATTACCACCTTGTTGGTCATAGACAGCTGTCTGTTACGCTGAGTCCAGGAGACGCTTTGCAGACCATGATCCAAACATGGCCGCACTGGTTGAAGGATACCGACAAACTGATGACGTAGATTACAGAAGTTTCCGAGATCAGCAGGCTTACTATTTAAGACATAGTTATTAGAATATTGACTGTTTCAAGTGTAATTCTTATTACCTACAGAATAAAATACATTTTCATTTTGATTTTTAAAATCTTTGAAAATCCCACAGCGTCAAACAGCGTTTATGTATATCGTTTTAAAGACTTTTCAATTTGAATTATGACCCAAACAAAAAAAAAACGAAAAAAATATAGATATGCACAGTTGTTCTTGTTTATGATTGTCGAATTAAAACAACCTCAAATTAGATATTCTGTGATGAAACTTAGATGATATGGCTGCAGAGCGCTGGATCAAGAAAAATAAACGAAAACGGCTTCAAACTATAATATTGTGTTTAAAATTTAACGCATTTTCGTTTATAATACCTACTATGTGTTTAAGATTATTGACCAAATATAGAATCTGTTTTACGTCAAACTTTAAAACGTTTGTAGTAAGGCATATTTAAGTTTAATAAGTACCTACATAGTATTGTGTATTTTATAAATTACCTATGTTTGAATTGTCTTTGTATTATTTTTATGTTCTTATTTAAGGAAGTATTTGTATTTTGCCATTATGTTACGATCTTAAAATGAATTCCTTTACTTACGATGTGAGATTCTGATTTCATTTTATTTTTTGCTCTAAACTGTAATAAAATAAACTATTTACATAAAAGCGAAGTAGTACTGATACACTCATCAAAAATAATCGAAACTATAACGGGAAAACGGGATCTGAGCTGCCAACGCCGCTGTGAATCTGATACCTACAACATGATGGTCCCACGAATAAAACTAATTAGTATTACGTGATTTTTTATTTTATTTTTTTTATTTTATTTTAAAAGGTTCGCTTACAGTTGATACATTACAACAAAATATATAATATTACATAAGTCTTATGGTTAATGTACAAACTAATTAAAAGCAAACACAGCATGCAATTATATTATGATAACATAAGTAACTAGGTAGATGTTATTACAAACAAACAAAAAAGACATTGAAACACTAACTTTTTATCAGGTGGTGACAGAATTAATTATTTATTGACGTTAACAGTTTTAATTATTTCAGAGCGGAACTTGGCCATTGAATCAAAATTTATGTCGGTAATGTGACTATATTTATTGGCTAACCTACAGAGACGGGGAATCGCGGAATTAGAACCTAAAACTGTGCGACGGAAGGTCGGGGCAAATGGCTCGATTCTTGATCTAGGATAACGAAAAGGAACTCTTAAGTTGAATTTTCGTAAGAGATTGGGACTATCAATTTTATTTCTAAATACTTTGTACAAAAACAGTAAGTCCAATACATCTCTACGTTTAGCTAGATCCATTATGTTAAATTTATCTAATCTATCTGCGTATGAAAAGGACCTATTTGCGAGCCTTGTTGAATGCACCAGATGCCAAACAAACCTTTTCTGCACTCTTTCTATTCTGAGGCAATGTGTGGCAAAATGGGGCCGCCACACCACACTGCAATATTCTAGAATTCCACGTACATAGCTATAGAATAGCAACTTTTTTGTCTTAATCATACGAAATACCCTGCCATTTCTTATAATAAACCCTAACATTTTTGATGCCTTCTTTATGATGGAATCAATGTGCGGTATAAACGTGAGTTTACGATCTAGTATAACTCCTAAGTCTCGTATACAATCACTGTCCTGGATATAGTGTCCATCTAAATGGTATGATGAGGGAAATACTTTTAAGTTACGAGTAAACTTAATGTGCGAGCACTTTTTAGAGTTTAGACTCATTTTATTAACCAAACACCATTCAGACAATCTATCGAGATCGCTTTGGAGCAGTAGAACATCGTCAGCAGATTTAATAGTTCTGGCGAATTTGAGATCGTCTGCATACAAAAAAGGAACCGAATTTTGGAAACAAGCAGGAATATCATTTATAAATATATTGAAGAGGACGGGTCCCAAGTGCGAGCCTTGCGGAACGCCTGAAGCTATATCATATACGACTGATTTAAAACCGTTTACCACAACATGAAAAGCACGACCACGCAAGTATGAATCTATCCACTTCAAAAGAGGACCAGTGAACCCATAATTTGAGAGCTTGTGATACAAAACGTTGTGTGACACTCGGTCGAACACTTTACTGAAGTCAGTGTACACGACATCTATTTGGTTTTGAGCGTCCATTGCCTCTACTAAGGTTTCAGTAAAAGACACTAAATTAGTGCACGTTGACCGGGCTTGTACAAAACCATGCTGATGGACTGTGACTCTCTGCTTAAAATGGTTTTGAATAACAGGACATAACAAGGATTCAAAAATTTTGCCTAAAGTTGACAGTATCGAAATTGGTCGATAGTTATTTACTTGAGAATCATCATCACCTTTATGAACCGGCACAACTTTTGCTACTTTCCAGACGTCAGGGAAGGTACCAGTTTTTAGAGACTCATTAAAAATTAAGTATAGAGGGACAACGAGACTAAATGCGCATTCAGAAAGAAAGCGAGGTGGGATACCGTCGGGCCCTGCACCCTTATATATGTCAATGCTCAAAAGTTTTCTTTTTATTGTATCTTTGTCGACTAACACCTGACCAAGGCACTCACCCACCACTTCATATTGTGTAGTTCCAGATGAAGAATCAATACCTGTGTCATGCTGGTATACGGAAGAGAAATACTCCGCAAATAAATTACAAATTTCAGTGCCATCCGTAGCCATCTTTGATCCATCTGTCATTGAAGTTGGGTAATTACTGGAAAACCCTCGCTTTGCTTTAATAAAGGACCAGAAATATTTCGAGTTCTTAGCTATCTTCTCCTCTACACAAGCTATGTAAGAATTGTAACACAAGACAGATAGCTTTTCACATCTAGTTTTTAGTAGTTTGAACGATAACTCATCTAACGGGTTTTTATGTACTTTGAAACGCTTTCTAAGTTTATTTTTCTCTTTTAATAATTTTATTAACTTACCGTTGAACCACACTGGAAATTTACTCCTTCTACTCTTATTGAAATGGGGCACAAATTTAATGATAGCAGCATTCAGGACATCGTAAAAACTACAGACCATCTCGTTTACATCAATACAATTTTTCAACAATTCGCTCCAATTTTGCTCGTTAAGAAATTTCCTGATAGCAACATAGTCAGCTTTATTAAAGTTCGGGATTATGTTTTTAAGATTAGGATTAAGACTTAGGTCCGGATTCAAAGGTATAGTAACTTCAATGGGAGGATGGTAGAGGTCTATTTTGGTAAGTACATTAGTTGCTGCTGTGACTTGACATTGGGGCAGATCTGACAAAACTAGGTCGAGAATCCTGTTTTGCTTATTAGGTATGTCATTTAACTGTTTCAAATTATTCATATTGCAGAAATCTATAAGTAATTGATTCATGGACGAATTTCCAAAATAAGTTAATGAGCCATCCACTTGTTTCCAATTTATGGTACTAAGATTAAAATCTCCTAAAATGCAAGAGGGAAAGTCACAATACTCTAGTACTTTGTTACAATTGGCAATAAAACTATTCAAAACCTGACTTTTCACCGGTGACTGTAAATATATGGCACAAAGGGCGATTTTGCGACTTTCTCCCAGTAATGGTATGTCAAGTATTATCCAAATATCTTCACAATTGCTCTCCCAGATATTGATACGTTTTGATTTAATTTTTTTTAAAACTGCGATTAATACTCCGCCTCCATTCTTCCCAGAGCAGAAATCAGCCGAATCCCTATCTCTTCTGTGAACAATATATCTTTCATCGAATAGCTCATTACTGCTCATACCATCAATTAACCATGTCTCAGTCAATACAATAATGTCGTAGTTAGTACAGCATAAATTTCTATAAAATAAATGTGTTTTTGTCCTGAGCCCTCGTGTGTTCTGATAGTAAACATTAAGGGACGAGAATGTTAAATTAAAGAAAAGCAAAAAATCTTACATAAAAGTTTTAACAAAAGAAAAGAAAATCAAACTAGAGAACCTTATACTATCTTATTTAAAGAGTCCATATTTTTGATCCATTTATATTCCGAGTCATCCGATTTTCTCATAAATATGCGGCCACTTCTTACCCACACGTATTTATATTCTTTCAGCTTAGCCACTTTTCTAGCAGCGGCATGTAGTGCTTTGTTAGCAGCGGAAAGATGTTCAACAATAAAAATCGGTGTTTTGTTGCTACTCATACCTGTATGTGTGCTGTTGAGTTTGTCAGTAGGATTGCGTTTATTGAATTTAATTGCAGAAGCTAAGATTCTGTCACGTAGTAATGGTGTGTTAAACTGAACAATGATTGAACGTGGGCGCGCACTTTCTCGATCCAACTTGGCTATGCGGGTGCAGCTTAAAATATTGTCGTTCTGTACTTCACATTCGATGGTCTTGCATATTTGTGTAACGATCTCGACGATATTTTCGTTTTTACGTTCTGGGACACACTGAATTTCCACATTGTTGGCGCGACAGTGTTGTTCTAGCTGATTTATTCTTGTATTTAATTCATTAATATTAGAACTGAGCTCATCATTTTGAATTTGCATATTCTTTAACGCTTGCGATGAGGTTTTCTGAACCTTTGCAATTTCTTCATATTGCTCATTAAAAAAAGCCATTGAGTTCTGCATGTCCTGTATTTCCTTTTTCAGTGGCGCTAATTCTACTGACAAGATACCTTTCATTCGGTCTCCCAAACGTAAGAAAAAGTCATCCATCTCTTTCTTCATCACCTCCTGTACAACATCTCTGACATCGTTACGAGAGATAGGCAAGTGGACTTGCACATCGGGCGGGGAGTTGTATGCTGGTCTCTTATGACCTCTAGTGTTATTAACATGCATGTTAGAGCGTAACGGGGTGTCATCATTGTTGCCTTTTTTTGGCTTATTACATTGAGGGCACATCCAGTCTAGAGGTAATTGCTGTGATGAAGAACCATCTTGAGGCATCGACGAAAATATGCATGTTAAATGAAAAGCCTTCTCGCATGCTGGGCACAAAATATAATTTTCTTCTTCCCTTTGGGATCCACAACATCCCCAGCTCAAACTCTGCTCAGACATAATTGAGTAGTTAGTCCAGCAGTAAACAACTATTATGATGATCTTATCCCTTCGTCCCACATCGTAGCTAGATTTGGTAGCCAGCTTCGAGATGGGACTGTTCTCTTCCCATGTCAAAGCCAGCTAAGAGTTGGGACTATTTTAGTATCATTTCGTAGCTGGCTTCGAAATGGGAAGAAAATAGTCCCATCTCGAAACTGGGTACCAAATCTAGCTACGAAGTGGGACAAAGGGGATCTTATTGTTATCAGACTAAGCTAACAGTCGTTGAGTCAAATCGCATGGCCGTTCAGCTAGTTGTATGTATCCTTACTCAATATAGGCACATTTTTATCCTTGTCAAGTCTATACTAACCTAGTTTAAATAAATCCATGATTTATTATTTTCTATCGTATCTGGATGATTTGCCACTAATAAATGGATTATATCAATCAGTATCGAAAAGTATTATTATTAAGTATATATTATTAATTATACACCAAATTGTTATGGTGTTAGGACTATGTATAACTGATTACTGCTTCTCATAAGCGATTTCCATCATTTTAGAATTAACAATGTTCTTATTTGTGTAGCGGGACTGACGATGAAGATCCAAGTCCCCAATGAATTTAGACAAAAATATTTTTTTTGGAAGACCAGCGAAAGCAGATAAGAAGACGGATACTAACGGTTGCTACCTGATAATGACTTTAATGCACCAAAGGATTTAGGTGGCGCTGAGCTAAAAAAAAAACGACTGCCAGTTGCGATACTCTAAGACTAAAAAACGGGTAGATACTTAGCCGAAAATCCTCCTTCCAAAAAAGCTACCTCGTATTCCTTTGGGAATTTATACTTCCTCTGTAATTATATTTATTAAACTAACTAATATTATAAAAAGGAAAGATTTGTATCCATAATTTATTCATCCAAGTCAAATATAGGTCAATAACAATACATAGTTACAAAAGTGATATCAGTAAGACCACTAGTCCCCCCCCCCGAGACGTCCCAGCAGCAAAGGAGCCCATGACACACATCGCGTTGCCGCGTTATATGGCAATGAAAACCTTTGCAGCAGGTAAGCCCCCGAGCGAGGGTCACACCCACTCTCAGATTTGTATTGTTGTTAGGATGTTTGTTAAACTCAAAAACTACAGCACTGATTTTAAAAAATATTTTACCAATAGAAAACGACATTATCAGGGAGTGACATAGATCATATTTTTTCTCATATGAGAACGTGAACTACGGGGGTGAAACCGCGCGAAACAGCCTAAATTCAAAGATAGATGAGCAAGCGGTGCGGTGTTGAGGCTGTTTCTTTCGCTGTATGAACGAGTATAGATCCTACCGCATCGCATTTCCAGTAAAAATCGACTGGAAAATACCAGTTTTATTGCACCAAACCGTCTTCCGGGCGAGAAAAGTTCAGCCTTTTAAAGGAAATTGCAAACTGTGGCGCGACTAGATTTAATAGAAGGGAAAAACTCCAGAAAAATTAAATACCTATTTCAAAATTACTTTTTAAGGAAAGAAGAAGGTGGATGCAGTCCCAAACCCTAATGTAATGTGATCTAGTAGATATGATAATAGTGTAAACCTATGTTGAGGCTTAACAATACACAATCCTACTAATATTATAAATGCGAAAGTTTGTTTGGATGGATGTCTGGATGTATGGATGTATGTTTGTTCCTCTTTCACGCAAAAACTACTGAACGGATTTTGATGAAACTTTACAGTTATATAGCTTATACATCAGAATAACACATAGGCTATATTTTATAACCGTATTCCCACGGGAACGGGAACTGCGCGGGTGAAACTGCGGGGCGCTGCTAGTCTCTAATAATTAAGATTAATAAGCCCCATAATGTTAGTTTTTAAGGTATTATTATTTGAAATAAACAGTTTTTTTTTCATTCATTCTTCAAAAATTACGTTTAGCAGTAAAGTACTAATATTTCGTGATTGTAGTATTTTCGGAAAAGAATTTGTTTTATTGCTATCCCTCATGTTAGCTTTCTTTGCCGTTCAGTAATACAAAAGTTCAGAATACTCCAACTTTAATGGCAAGGAATAACAATCTTCCTCGTACATTAAACAATGTATTCTCAAGAGATTCTGGGTACCTGCTACGAAAACGGAAAACTTGAATAACAGGAAAGTAGTTTTTCTTCTCTCATTTAGAACTCTGCGTCTATTTTATACTTACCTACGTTTGACGAAGTTTGGAGATTATTTATTTTGGGTATCTTAAAGAGAGAAGAAAAACATGTATGTGAATGTATTAAGCTATTATAATAATAAATCGGTAGCGATCCAGGATGGTTTTCTAAAATTCGAGTTTGTATACAAGTTGTCCCTATTGCTAGAAATTGTATTATTATAAAATACAGCGGCCCGGTACGTGCTTCGCAATGTATATGTTACCGGCAATCTGTATAATGCAGGTATTATATATAATCCCTAGGCAATATATGTAATACCTGGGGCGTTCAGGCAATGTATGAAATATTATTAATATTAATGTCCATTACATACTCTACCTAGGTAATATATAGAATGCCCCGGGATTATATAGAATACCTACTTGGCCACCGGCAATGTATAAAATAAATAGATTTTGTTCTGTATTATTTATCAATGTTATGTAAGTACCTACCTACGTATGAAATGACGGACCAATGAAAGAGGTCCTGTTTGCTTAAAATCGACTTTATTAAATTACTGATTATGCTGCTCCTCAAAAATAATCTTTATTAATGGGTTGGAATTTTTTGCAGGATAATTAAGTCTTGATGAGTAAATTAATGACCCTTTATTTAATCAATAAATTATTCTTTAAAATAATCCTCAAAAAAGTAGAGTACCTCGTTGTAACTGTAGTGAGTACCAAAAATAAGATTTACAAGCCGAAAGTGGATTTTTAGAAACATTATTCGGAACAACATTCACTATAGGACCAACTTGATAAGAGCAACTTTATTTTTCTCATTTTAATCTCATTTCTCAAAATAATGTCATAAATAAGAAGTACCTAGGTAATTAATCAAAAAAATAAGTAAAAAAAATAGGAATGTTTATTGCCTACTTAAAATTGAGTACCTACTCAAAAATATTTATATATTTTTAGCTCACTAGGTCCTGTGCAAGGAAATATTGAACATTGAAAACATGAACTCTTTCGATGCATTACCGGCTGCGCATTGGGTATTATATATAATACCTAGGGAGAGTATGAAATAAATAATATTTCATACATTACCTGCACCATTTAGGCATTATATATATTCCCTAGGTATTATATATAATACCGGATTATACAAATTGCCGGTAACATATACAAATGAAGAACCACTCGACAGATTTTAAGCAAACTTCACATAAACCATCTGCTAAATAGTCCGAATAAAGCCTAAAAATTTGGTTTGGATAGGTGAGAACGTTCTTGAGTTATAATATAACAACGAAAAGTGGCATTGATTTTTATATATATAGATAGATTGTTTTGTGTAACAACCAATAGATGGCGGCAATACTGTACTTAAATTGAATAGTTTATTTTAATTGGTTGTTTAAATCGGCACTTCTGATTGGCCATCTTTGGTTATGAGTGGGGAAAAGAAGAGGTAGCATCGAAAGTTTATAAAATAGTGTGAAGCCGTACTAGGGCAGAAGTGAGTGAGTGAGAAGTACCAGTTTTTATGTGAATTTTAATTAAGAGTAAATAAATGGGTGTGTTATTTTGTGATATATATGACTTTTAATTCGGTTTTTCAACACTATGGCTATTAGTAATACCCATCTGTGAAAATTTCAACTTACTATTTACGGTTCATGAGATACAGCTGACAGACAGAGAGAACGTTTGGGTGCTACGCTACTTTTTTTTTTTTATGATAAAAAAGGGGGCAAACGAGCAGACGGGTCACCTGATGGTAAGTGACGTCCGTCGCCCATGGACACCTGCAACTCAAGAGTCACAACTGCGTTGCCGACCTTTGAGGTGGGAGTAGGGGGAGGGGAGTGGAGGGGAGGGGAAGGGGGGATTGGGGCCTCCGGTTATCTCACTCACTCAACGAAACGCAATGCATTGCTTTACGCTGGTTTTCTGTGAGGTTACTTAAAGGTTTTTTGCTTCGCGTTTTTTGCCCAGTACCTACGCGGCGCAAAATACACTAAGTGTGTTTTGGCACTTAGTGATAATAGTTTTATTTTAGGTACTTTGTTGTATGTCTGGTCTCTTTGTACTCCTAAATACATTTAAGTATTTTTAGTATGTGAATTAAGTTAATTAATTAATTTCAGCAAATGGTTCATGTAGTAAATAAGTAAATGAAACCACTCACAACAAAATTGAATACTTGCAAGATAGGCTCACTATCTGTCTGTTACAGATCCAGCGGGCTTATTCACGGAGATTCGATATTCGACTTGGAATCGAAAAATCTGTTGAATCCTTATGTCAAATATGACATCTGTTAATAGCCCATCTCGAAACCTTTCGACAGATTTTCCGATTCCGAGTTGAAGATCGAATTTCCCCGTGAAGACGCCCGCAGGTGTTGAGTCTGTGGCATGTTTAGCAGCGCTCCGGTTATAGGCTCACCAGTTACCCTGTTATGATAACCTTTCGTCACCTGTTGCTCGTCAGTAGCTGGCGCTAATGACAGACCCTCAGGAAGCCAGTGGGCTCACAAATTAAGGGTACCCAAGGGATCCAAACTTACGGAACTTGCGCGAGTGAAATAGTGGGGAAGAACCTGTCCTTATTCTGATTGTATAAATGTTAGCATTGAACTTTTAGGGTGTTATTTATACGATTTGATTTTATTTTTGAACAAGTACGCTAACAGTCAGAGATTTAATTACTTTGAAAAGTAATAGGTAGGTAATAATTTTGTAGATTCTTATGACGTCTATGGACACTACATCAGAGATATCAATAAAATATTACCTGTTTCATTTTTTATAAATACCGCTCCAAGTGTTTCTTTTAGCTATAAAAAGTTTGCTCCATCTTCACAGTGTAAGCTGGTTGTTTTCATTATTATTAGACCTGTAAAATTGCGCTGAGGCAAATACAGTAAAAACTGACCAATTACGATTCAGATTCGCACATGAACGGTTCCGTACCACCATACAGTAAAAAAAATTAGATGAAAGGCGAAAAACACACGTCTCTTGTATGAACACCATTTAATTTGTAACTATACCTACTTATTTTTTTTTATATTATTATTTATAGAAAAATTCTATAAAATTTTAAACTGTTTGCCCATTACGGTTTATGAGATGCAGCCCATTACGGAAGCATTCAACTCTGCCGGGACAACTTCGATCGAAAGGCCAACAGAAGAAGAATTCGTCTGGGCTTGGCAGCATTCGGGAAGCTGCGACATGTCTTTGGGTCGTCGATCCCACAGTCTGTTAAGACCAGAGTCTTTAACCAGTGCGTCCTACCCGTAATGACACACGGAGCCGAAACGTGGACATTCACCGTTGGACTGGTCCACAAATTCAAAGTCCGTGCGATGGAACGCGCGATCCTCGGAGTTTATCTGCTCGATAGAATTTGGAATGAAATCATTCGACAGAGAACAGGAGTTACCGACATGGCGCGGAGATTGAGTACGCTGAAGTGGAAGTGGGCCGGTCATGTCTAGAGGCGGACTGATGGTCGCTGGAGCCGACACGTATTGGAGTGGAGACACGCTTAGGCAAACGAAGTTTAGGGCGCCCTGCGGCACGATGGACTGACGATCTAAGGAAGGTGGCTGGCAGTAGATAGGGGTAGGCTTTTGTCCAGGAATTATCTGAAAGATGAGATACAGCCCGCTGGAGGCGAAGGGTCGGACGGACGGACTTCCCCGAGCAGGAATCGAACCCGCGACCTCCGACTCAGAATGGAGTGTCAATACAAACTGAGCCAACAGGCCCGACGTTTGTTACATAAAACTTTATGACCAAAAAACAGATAAGGTATGCTCGAACTGCACATTTATTTGTTTTTGTAACAATTTCGATCAACGAAATGGATTGAATGAGAAAAAAATGGTTTTTTGGTAGCCAATTTTTATTTCATTATCACAATTTTCCTGTCTTTTTCAAATTATTTGGGATATTACAATAGAGTGAGTAGGTATATCTTCTTCTTCCGTTTATCCATATTTTTTATTGTTTGAAGCACTAAAAATTAAATTGGGGAAAACGGATTCAACGGTGGCAACGCCGCTGGTCACTCGTTAGACTTTTTACTTCAATGAATTAAAAGAAAAAAATGAATGACACGTATTAAGAAACTTTTACTATTTTCACGTAAGTCTTACGTGTCCTTATGTGGATAAGAACAACTCAGATAATTTTAGCTAGATTATTGAAATAAACAAAATAACTCTGTACCCCTTTGTGAGTTTTTAAGCACGTCTGTTAGCTACTATGAATGTATAAAAAAAGTCATGCGTCATAAGAGCTATTGTCTTAATGCAAATGTTTTTGAAGATTTAATTAGCCATGTCAAAATTTATTAAGCTAAGGTCATAAGTATCAAGAACTTTAAATGTATATATCTAGCACATAATAAACCGACAAGTAATAATAAGCAGTCACATACATGAGAATAATTACTTATTCCATAACTAGTCAAGAACGTACATATTGAAAAGAGTTTTATTAATATGTTCTGTGAAGTTATATTAATACAAATACTTTGCCGTTTTGCGCGATGTAGTGATGTAGAGTATCTAATTGGCAATTATTTCCCAAAATAAAGCAAACTTTAATTTCGCGTGTCGCTGCGCCAAAGTAACTAGACACTTTTTTTTGTGTCGAATACAAGCCGCCAGTGAATATTTCAATTTAATACAATCAATATGGAACAAACCAATAACTGGCCAGACGTAGACACTGTAAGTATGTCATCATCATCATCAGCCTACATTCGTCCACTGCTGGACATAGGCCTCCCCTAATGAGCGCCATAGCGCTTTGTCTTCGGCTTGACGCATTCAACATCTGCCTGCAGCCTTTCGCAGATCGTCATCCCATCTGGCCGGAGGGCGTCCTACACTACGTTTGCCGAGTCACGGTCTCCACTCCAAAACACGTTTACCCCAACGGTTGTCGGTTCTTCACGAGATATGGCTGGCCCACTGCCACTTCAGCTTACTAATTCTTTGACCTATGTCGATAACTTTGGTTCTCTGTCGGATGTATTCGTTACGAATCCTATCCTTCAAAGAAACTCCGAGCATAGCTCTTTCCATGTAAGTATGTGTCTACTTGCTTCTACTTCCACACACGGTTTGCCGAACAAAAAGAAACTAAATGTCAGTTGAAGACACAAGCCACATTAATAAATTTCCGTAGATACAGGTATTACACTGTATCTAGATATTTAAAATAATAAACTGACTGATTGATTGGTATTACATCTACGCACAGCCTAAACCGCTGGGTGTAGAGACTTGAAATTTTGCACCTAGATATCTTGCTTATTTGAAAGTTAGTTGAAAATAAATTGCAAGTAATCATTAATTAAAAAGCTTATCCCTAAACACCTCTAAAAATGCATTTCGTTTTTTATTTTACAATTAAAGCAAATTTTTAAAATAATCAAACAATCAACAATGCGTATCAGCAACACACTAATTATAAGTGGTAAGATCCCAAATATAATCATATATACAACATGTAACAGAATCAGTTTGTTCAGTACCTATCGACTACTTAATCGAATTCAGCTATATTTAACGTGTAAATTTTTTCCGAAAAATGAATTGAGTGCTATTTTTGGAAATCGTACTTACAATTATTAATCGATATTCAAGAAAATTGGTTAGACACAACTAAATTCAATTGCAACATATTATTATTTTTATACTTATTTATATACTAATTGGGGTATAAGAGGAATTGCGTTGTTTCTGTTACGCGTTGTATATTTCTAGTATTGGTCAAAGGTCGGAAGTGTTGTTTTGTGGAGAGTGTTTATCTCAGAGAAATTAGGTCGAAGTATCAATTGAAACTTATGCAAGAGAGATAATTATTTGGGTTATTGTGACTTGACATGAGTGTAAAAGAAATTGCTATCATATTTTCCGGTCTACAGTATGATAATAAAAAATCCAAAAAAAATATGAACTAGCGTTTGATTCGGAGCTCTTCAGCTTCAGTTATTTACAACAATATTTTTATTAGACCTCCTGAATTGCGAACAAAAAAGTAACAATACTACTACTCTCTGACAAACCGATACAGTTTATATACCTAGTAAGTACTGTTATATGCAAGTGAATATACAGGTTGTAGGATTAAATAAAGCATACCTAAAAACTGCGATTATCTAAAAAATACGAATAGAGCAGAGAAGAATAAAAAAACTATTGTTTTGCAGAAGCACCGGTATGCTAAGGCTAAGTTTAATATTTATAATTTGTGAAGTGCCTATCAAATTCTTATTTTCTTATTGTTACCGCTATAAAACTCGAAATAAGATTGAAAGCTCCTCTACCTACATTGTCCCTAGAGAGGATATTTATTGTCTTTGCGGTATGTATGTCACTGATATTATAAAAGCCGTGATATAGTAATTTTACTAGTGGTATTATAATGACATGGGTTTTAATTATAGACTTTAATCAATCGTTTTCATACAATATCATTGTGTGACATAGTAGCATAAAGTAGCATTTCTGTTACTATCTTCAAATCATTGTTTTGTAATAACACTTATATCTATAAACAAATAAACAAAACAAATAAATACATACGAATATTATAATGCAAATAAAAATACAATACTATGCTACTAAACTTATTAACGTCTGTCTACATATACAAGGACATAAAATATCACTAACAAAAGTTTAACTCGCCTAATTGCTGCCACATCCATTTATAAGCGCTCGGTGTACTTACTATCTGTTGCTAACTCCAATAAACAACCGAGAACTTAGTAATCTACCCTCATTAGGATTCTTACATAAAATTGTTAGTATTGTTTGTCATTTCGACGCCTTTTAAGTACTATGAGTAGGTACTAAGAGCAGTGATAGCCTTACGGTTAAAGAGCCTGCTTCACATGATGAAAATCAGTTCGAATTCTGGTATGTACCAATGAGTTTTTCAAAAACTTACGTACATATTTATCACTAGCTCGATGGTGAAGGAAAACATCGTGAGGAAACCCGCAGGTCCCAGAATAAATTCTGAGACGATCCACCTATTAATCAGTTAAGAACCGCCGGTTCCAATTGGAATCGAGACACAATTAAAAATCAATTGTGTCTGTGAGTCATGGTCTGAGAAGTTAAGGTTCTTGAAATATTATGAATACACGAGAGAGACAGACGGACGAATGGACAGCGGAGACTTATTTAATTAATAGTTTGTACCCTCTGGGTACGGAACCCTATAACTAGCATAAATATAGAGAGTGAACACCGAAAGAGTTGTTTCTTATCAATATCCGACGGCCGACCAGAGTTGATGAGTTGAGTGACACTTATTACATGTCAGAATACAATAGACACAAAACGTGTCGACTCTACTGTTAATTTAATTATTTAATTCTGAAAATGTACACCAATCCGTTCAACAGAAGACATTCTATAATCCGTCAAGTTTTGGATCGTTTTTTCCTGAAGGAAATGAGGAAAGCGAAGAGGAAAATCGTGAGAAAATTTGGTTGAGGGAGTCGAAAGTACAACCGATAATAAGTTGGTTACTTCAAATAGATGAGGTAAGATTTGGTCCTTATACTTTACAGTCTTCCCAGAAAGTTGAATCTGTTTCCGCCGGCTTTGTGTTTGTGATTTGGTGTTTGTTAGAGTTTTCCTCAATAAATACGTTTTGCGAAGAAAAATACAAGTAGGTAGTATCAAATCAAATGTATGATGCAACATTGCAATATGGAATTGTCTTACTGAATCAATACAATAGTTATAGCTTACCACCGCTTCGAAAAATGTTCTAGCAGTGGAGAACCATAACATTCTAGGCGTTACCAGTAAGTTAAAGCAATTTTTTTTGTTAAAAATATTCATTCTTATTATCCGAAATTTTTGTCTTCGCTGTTTCAATGATAACCATATTTATAACAGCGGTCAGTTCTGAAGTGGATACTGCCTGTCGCTTTTGTCCATGAGTAGAGATAAGGTTAGGACTTGGTCCCATTCTTGACATCAGAATAATGAATAAATTATTATTATACATTGGTCCTCTGTTATCTTGTTTCTCAACGCGATGACAGACATTTTTAAATGTACGAGGTCGTTTATTTCTTCACTGCGATAAACGAAAAGTATTTGTTTAATAGTTGTAAGAAAACACAATGATTAGGGTTCCGTAATCAACAACGAACCCTTGTGGTTTCGCCATGTCATTCAGTCTGTCTTTAAGTAGAGACTCCTACTAGTACTAAAAAGCTGTTATTTTACAAATAGTTATATAATAAATAATAATAATAATTTATTACATAAACTTAGTCTAATTACAATAATGGTTAACAGAGTAAAAGTTATTGCTAATTAAATTTTAGTGATACCTAAACTAAGTAACTAAATACTTGTTTCTTAGGTATCATGTTAGTAACACAGTAAACTGTTAGTACAAAATAATTTTCTTTTAATAATAACAATAAAAGATTAAAACTATTTTACATTAATCAAATTAGTTACTTATAAGATTATACAACTACGGTTAGTAAGTATGCTATTCAATCATTATATTATTATGTGTGACACAATTCACACTGCCATTTTGTAACAAACTATAAGTAGGGCCGGTACTAAAATCCTGGCAACATACCAAATTACCTACATATGAACACCCAACACGAAACCAACAGACATGCTCATGCACACAAATGTTGATCCCTGCTGAATTTAAACCTGCAGCCTCTAGGTTATATGACAAAAAGATAACACAAAATAACTATGAAATATTTTTCTTCTTTTGCAGGTAGACAAGAAAACGACTTGAAAAAAATCCTTACACGCTTACTAAGGAATTTCTTAATCTACGTTGTGCGTTATGTTGCGTAGGTTGCAGCATAATAGAAAAATGTTAATCTCACGAAAATGTCGCGAGCAATAACAAAGTAAGATGTATTTGCTCTTGAGAAGTTCTGGAAAATGTTATAGGTAGTAATCGTTGTTCCCAGAGAGAGAGAGAGATCATCACCCACCCTAACAAATCGATGGAACTGAGGGCCAGTCAACCGGCTTTGTAAAACGTTAAGACTGGTGGAATTTAATCCAAAATGTACTTATGGGATTAACATTAGCACTCGACTTGTTATTCTCGCGGCTATATAGTGAGACCAAAATGATGTAAAGTAGTGTAAAGAAGTATTAGTCACTGACACGTAGTTCATAACGGTTCGACGTATACTGCCAGAAACGCAAAAGGCCAAATCGAATTTTTTGGCAGATCGCGTGTTTAATTTCGTCAATTAGTGAATGACCATTAATAGTTAGTAGGTATGTACTAAGATTAAGGCGAATGAAACCTAATTTTGCCAGTTAACTTGGAGGGCTGAATCAACTGTCTCATGAAATAAATTACTTTTTATCATTCATCAAAACGCATATTTATAAGTGCCTTACTTTTTATTTAATTTATTTGTAAAAAGTAAATTGAAATAAATATTAAGAGCTATTATGAGACTGATATTTTTAATTAAAAATTTAATTACTTGCGAATGAAACGATACTTTCAATGACGTACTTTATTAGCTTCAGCTATGAAAAGAATTAATTACTGCTCAATGATTACACTGTAATACAATTAGGTAAACATTAATTATGCTGCGAATTTTTTGTTTGTATTTTTCTTAAATAGTTTTAGGACGAAGCATGTCGTGGATACTAACACTAGATTATACTGCGGAAAATAAAAAGTTCGAATATAGAATATAGTTTTATATATAATCAACCTTTAAGTATAGAGATGTAAGTTAGAAGCAGACCCCAAATGGCTGGATGAAGGTGGGCACCTTCTCTAGAACATAAC
Organism: Ethmia dodecea; assembly: GCA_963855545.1. NCBI lineage: Eukaryota > Metazoa > Arthropoda > Insecta > Lepidoptera > Depressariidae > Ethmia > Ethmia dodecea. The sequence continues at coordinate 3,638,642 of OY979444.1, forward strand.
CAGAGGTGGCAGGGGACTAGGATACAATGAAAGGATAGAAGAGGAATTAAAAATGGTGTGGCATATAAGTAACCAATATAGGGCTGATATTAAAACAATTGGGCAATTATCATAACTTAGGTTTCTGTGTTCTACAAATGGCGTCATGCACTTATGGGCTAGCCAGACCATCTTTAACTCAAGGATTTGTTCAGTCATGGGATATAGAGTAGGTTATTTACCGTGACCCACTTAGTGAGCTATCGGTCTTTCCTCACACATAATTACGAGATGGTGTAAGTAAGGCCTATTATTAGCCTTAGAAACTTTAGAAATGTTTCAAGCTACCCAAGTGTATGACATGGTACACAATTAAAACAGTGACCGACGGCGTAACTACCCTTCCTAAACACGGACGAGGAGCGGCCATGAACGACCAAGGAGAAGGCCATTAAAAAAAGTTAACAAATAATTAAAGTATTTTGTATTCACTTCAGGACAAATGCATTATTTGACTACAAAAAATTCTATATATTAATTTGAAACTGGATTACTTCAATAATTACGGTGACCAATAATTAATCACATAAAATTTTTATGTCATAGGTCGATCGTAATATTACTGTTGGTTTGGGACATCCATCTGTGTGGCAATATTATTTAACTGACCTGTTTACTCAATTGGTAGTGACACAGTGCTTTCTGAGTCTGAGAGGTCGAGGGTTCGATGCCCGGTCGGGGCCTACATTTGTGTACACGTCGGTTGGCTTCTTGTCTGGTCGTTTAGTATTTTTATCAGTTTAGTAGTTTTAGTACCCATCCATAGTAAAGGCCCTCCTAGTTTGGAACTAAATAACCGTGTGTTGTGTCAAGGGAACGGGAACTACGCGGGTGCAACCGCGCGGAACAGCTAGTTATATATATGTATATATGTCACTGTAAAATTGCAAACACCGTTAGATTATAATCTATCTCGCGAGATTGTAGACTGTCGAAAGATTGTGAACCGAACATACTGCTTACAATTTAACGCATTATTTTTCGGTAGATTATAATATATCGAAGCGAAACTGATAGATCACAATCTCTCCAGCGTTAAATTGTCAACTGTCCAAGGACTGTCCCTGATTGGTCGGTCTTGCAGTAGTTATTTCTGTGCCCATAGAGTTAGTAATCAACCACAGTTGTCAGTCAAACAAAATAAAAGCATTAAAAAAATTGTGACAACAAGTATACTGTATTTATTGTTTAGTAGGTAGACTGGAAATAAAATTCCACTTATTTTTGTAACTGGCTGGCCCAGTTTGTTGCTGGTTCTTCTCGGGCTACTGCATTTGGAACCAGCAACTCTTCGGTGGAGATAGGCTGCTGTTTACATTTAGCCAATCTTCATGGAAGCGTTTAGAGTGCCTCGTTATTAGACTTTTAACGTTTCTAAGGGTACTTTTTGACCTACAGAAAATAAATTATTTTTAAATTTTGAATTTTATGTCGCAGTGTCATTGTATAATCCGTGGTCATATTATAATTTCACTAGTGGTATTATAAATTGGATGAGCTTTCTTCCATCGTCTCCATTTCATTCAATATCACTCGACAATCTTAGTTAGGTGCATTATAATTTCAGTAAGTACTTGGATGTGGAAGGATGCCTAAGTTCGTTTTGATTGGTCGTTGCACTCATCACCGTGGCATGCTGACCAATCAGAGACTGTTTTACAATATTGTATGAAATTGTGACGAGTAACAAAAGACCGTGCAATTATAATATCACGACTTACAATAACCGACTTAAAAGTGTTGTGTGTGAATTGCAATTTTCTCTTAACTCCTTATTTGAAATGTGATTTGCGATTTTTTCTATTTCTATTTTTAGAATTTAACGTATACAGAATAGCCCCATTTTGTATTGTCACGTGTCAGGCAACGCGCTTGTGGAAGTCAGGGTTGTGCGATTCTACGAAGTCGGAGATAAGTTTTATAACTTTGACCTATTAATACTTAATAACAGAGAGGCACAATGCAAATGGAGTGTCTGTACGTATTTTTTACACTAAATGTAATTGCAAGAGTTTGTTGGTTTGTTACCTACTCACCACATACAACGCGTAACAGAATAAGCTCAATTCCTCATACACCCCAATTAGTATAGTTATTAATATAAAAAAAATATGATGCAATCGAACTTTAGTTATGTCTAACCAATTTTCTTAAATATCGATTAATAATAGCACGATTTCCATAGAAAGCACTAAATTCAGCTACGATAGTTCATTTTTTTGGAAAATTTAACACATATTAAAAATAGCTGAAATCGAATAAGTTATAGTCGATACTGAACAAACTAATTTCAGGAATTGCGCTTATTCTGTTACATGTTGTATAGATAAAGTTTAGGGATCCGAAAAATTCACTGGTTCAATTGGGTATTTCCTGGAATGAAACCCATGCCGCATCCCTCGGGGATTACAGGTAAACATACTTATTTTTAGTCTATATATTATTCTAATGATTGATAGATTCTAAATACCTATAAGTACGAGTACTTAAATAGGTTGCTTTTAATATTGGAAAGCGAATTTTGCGAAACACATTTAGCTTTTGGCAAGACAAATGAATCTTAATACCTTGTAAATGCTGTACCGAGCTTCGCTCTTTCTAACGCCAGTATCGCAAGCCATCTGTCGGTGAGTGTCTGTTTTTTTTGTTAAATACATACATTAATAAATAATATATACAAGAATTGCTCGTTAGTACTAGGATATTATCAGTATACACTTCGCAGAGGAATCTAGTCAAGTGACACCTCGAAACTACCACTTCAAAAACTATCTAAGCAGAAACTTAGACCACCAGCTGCTACGACCCTGGGTTCTTACCGCCCTTCTCCGATTTACATTTTAGTGCCAGTGTCAAAAAGTGTCGGCTCTATAGTGTCGTTAGTTACAAAATCTTTAATCGGAGTTTAAGTAGTAGTAGGTACCCCCATCGCACTGTCGATGTTGGATTGCCGTAGATGCAACAACCAACGTATGCACAGTTTACGCTGTCATGACATACGATGTAACGACTCTAATACTACGTCAATATGACGTAGGAATCTGTTGATTGATGATAATCAAAAAAAAATATTATTAAGGCATTTATTCACAAAAAATACAATAAAATAACAACAACAATGTACTAAACTGTATAAACACGTGGAGTGTTCCCTAACAACTCATATGCTCTTGTCTGTTTGTGTATTATTTACTTATCTGGCTTACAGTAGGCTACAGTAGGTACGTCACCGATCTAATCAATATAGCTACTAGATCTCTACCGATTCGCCCATTCCCAACCCATTTAGGTATATATTTGTTTCGTTAGAAGCCCTTCTCCCATTCATTCTCTTAGGGTAGCCTAGTTCAGGCATTTTTATTGTAAATTTATGTACTTACCTAATTTAGTAGGTATTGGATGTTGTTTTTAAAGTTTAATTTTATTAAACTTTGGGTCTCGAAATGTCTTGATTACCAAACTACATTATACCGCCTGATTTTTTTTACCGTCTGGAAAAAAATATGGTGTGATAGGTAAAAATATGGTAAGTGTAATAGATTCATATAGCATTGCTACTTATATATTTTTTTTACAAAATTCTTTTAATATCATTATACTAATATACATTACTCAATTATAGTCAATATTACACCCTGAAATATTTGAAATAGTATTTTAAGAAGAAACGAGCTTGTAGCTTCCATTAATGCGCAGTCTACCTACAACCGCCAACTGCTAATAGTAGTGTGCGTAGTTTTCTAGATTTTGTAAATTGCATTAAACATGAGTATATTTAACAATTAATCTCCTGTATAACTTCGGCTACAGATACCTTACACGTCATATTTTTTTCCAGACGATAAAAAAATCATACAGTATAATTTTCTATGTTTTCACTATTTCACTAATATTTGAAAAAGTCGCATAAAAATATAATTATTTTGAAAAATAAATTTACTATTTCCTGTATGGACTGTAACATTTCTATGGGATGGTTTGTTGAGCTTTTTTTTCATCTGCCACCACCGATCATATTATTTAATTAATAATCTCTATGATTTGTAAAGTGTTTCGTCTTCTGCAAAACTTCTGCTTCTCGTCAGATGTCCGGGTTCTCTAGAAAACACCTAAAAGCTTAGGAGCTTATATCTTACATGTACAAATTCAAGAGCTGAAGAAGCTAAAATTTTGGTCTTATTTAAATATTATTTGTTTTTTTCTGACAACTTATTTTAATAAACGTCTTGTATTCTTTTTCGAGTACATGGCATAATGTCTAAGCCACTTATTCAAATAATATTTTTTTCTATTCCAGCCACTATTTATTATTATCTTACAAGCCACAACACTCTAGGATCACACTAGGTTTTATGGTAATAAAAAAAATGATGAAATTGGTTATTCTATCTATAAGTCTTAAAGGTCCCAGAATTAATTCTGGGTAACATGTGTACAAGAACCAATCCGGCGATGGGCTCACCACCTATCACGTTTAGGGCTCCAAAGAATATTTGGTGAAAAGTGGGTATATCCAAAAACGGAATACCTCTGCCTACCCCCTCGAGGATATAAGTCGTCAGATTTTTTATTTCATTTTTATAAGTCTTCAAGAAAATATGCAAATATTTCATGTTGCACAAGTCTAACTGTAGAAATACTTAGTACTTCATTACATTTTTTAAGGCCTAAAGAGTCTTGTATAATTTATATAAAAAAATATGTCTGATGTATATGGCGGGTAATTAAAACATCTATACGAATTCCACAGCAATAACAGGTTCGCAAATAAGATAGAGTAATTACTTTATATGATAGTGTCTGCTCATGTAATGCTAAACTATCGAGTAAGTACTTGCAATAACGACGTCAATGGCCGCCTAGGCATTGACCTTTAGCACCGGAACATGCAAACATGATATCGAGCAGACTGACATAATGATACCACAGCAAGTAGGTATAACAAATTTTTTCACTTCTTAAGCTCTAAAAGTGCGCCAATATAGCCCTACGAAGCAGGACTAAAGTGACCACTTTAGTCCCTAGGGAATAAAAGTAATTAGTTTTTTTTAATTTCCTTAATGGATGTAGACAAACTCAAACAGACAGTAAATATCTGTGGAGTGTAGACCATTTATTGCGAAAATCTTGAGAGTTTTAGTTTTATATTTTTTCCGCATAGAAGGTGGTGCCATGTGTTTTAAAAGAGATTTAAATCTCTTTGTTTATCTGCGACAGGTTTAGAAGAAAACACTGCCAGTGAGAATTTCACAATTTTTGTTGAGTGTATTTGTTAGGTTTAGAATAAATTTGTACTAAATTGTCTATTTTTACAGTTTGCACCTCGAGACTAAACGCCAAATTAATATACCCTCGGTTTCATTGACTCCCTCGCTGTATATAATGGCTACGTTTAGTCCCTCGATACAAAATATAATAATAGTAGATTATACAACAAGGGAATAAAGCTCTGTTTTATGTCACGGGCGCGACATTGAATCCTGAACGTAACGAAGGACTCCCATAGACTGAGTCCTGAGTTTAGTGAGGGATTTAAGCGCACAAGACAAAAACAGTTTTATTCCCGGTTATATACTCTACTTTTCTCACCTTATGCGAGACCATAAAATGCAATTGCATGGTAGTAGATTATTGACAATGCCTATGGCATCTAGTATAATAGACTCTGAAGTCAAAGTACTTTCATCACTCGACATTTTCGATATTCTTTTTGAAATGTTAAAGCTATAAAATGCATACAGCAACTTGTTTCTGCCGGCGTGACCTAGGTACTTGATTTAACAATTGAAGATAGTGCGAATCTAGTTGGTAGCGGCTTCGGTTTTCGAAAATCGAGTTGGCCACGACTGCACCACATTTTGCTTAACGAAATTAGACTTTATTTTCATAGCAATAAGGATTATGAAAAGTGAAAATTACATTATTGAACTAGGGTTTTAATGAAATTCCATACAACATTATAACCCGGTTAAAGCCAAGGGATATAATGTCTTGCTTTCGGTGACGTTTATATGATATATAATCCGGCTTTGTCGAGCATGTGGTGTGAAAATATTTTTTATGGGACTATAAAAAATATTTTCACACCAGCCTTCTGTAATCACGAACTCACTATATCTATTCGCTATCTCACGTGACGATGGTAGGTATATAGACGATAGGTATTTTATTATTTTGACTAATCAAATCAAGACAAACCAAACCAGTGCGAGTTGGACTCGCCCACCGAGGGTTCCGGACAAGTACCATATTATACGGTATATCCCCCATCCCATCCAGTAACACCCCTGGCTGTCACACTATACATGCCTACGTTCATAAATACCGATTTTTTATGATTTATATTTTTCCTGTAGGTACTTGTAGTAAAAGACGAGAATGTAGTACCTAGCGTAGGTACCTTTTAAGAAATGCAACTTTATGCACATTGTCAGAAGAAGAAAAAGCCTAAAAAAACTTACACAAAAGGTTTTAAACACCTAAAAGAGAAATCTGATGGAGTCTTGATGGAGTTCAATAAACGGGAAATAATAGCACGCGTCCATAACTCAGAGAACGCGTAAAACCTACACAGTACGCACTGAATTTAAACATTTTTATTCTCATAATTCATGCGTCCGCAGCCTCTCCGGAATTTATTGAGCAACGCAAATCCGTGACTCCGTTCAGTCCGAATTTTTGACATCCTACTGAACGCGTACCATAAATAAACAACAACCCGAATCCACGTGTCGTTCAGTTCCAGATCCTTTGACGTGTCAAAGCAGTCCCATGGAAAAACACCCTTTATCAAACGGCGTCTGCATATGACGTAAACGTAAAAGCTTTTGCCTATGCGGATTATTTGACTTTTCAATTAATGCTTTACCTTTACAACTATAGAGTATATACTACAACTAAAATAGAGTATGACACAATTTAAACTTTAGTATTTGGTGAAGCTTCAAATTCTTTGATATAGGTACAGGAATTCGTCACAAAATGGGACCATCCTACGAGTAAAAGAAGGCTGTACGCAGCTAGTGAAAATGTTCAGATGGATGTGTGGAGTGACTAGAATGGATAAAAATAAGCATCCATAGGTAGGTACATACGGTATCTACGGGACTAAATAAAAAAAAGACGTGTGGCACTCGGGGACTGCCGCGGTAAAGCTATTGCATAGCATTTTTTATCAACAAGACTGCCGAAAAGAAACGACGTTAGACAATGCACGGCCTTCAAGCCACACTGGTGTTATTTAAATGGTTAGCAGAGTATTCGTATTCTTGTAAGCAGAAAAATATAATCTGTAAGCAGAAATAGCTAATTGGTCAGCAACTCATGGCCAGCAAACATTACAAAACCTATCAGCATTTTATGTCATTCTGGATGGCTGTAATTATTTTTGAGCTGCAATGAGCTACTGCTTAATAAAATTTTGGTAAGCACTCAGAGGGGAAGCCAAAAAATTTTTTTTGAGCTGCATATAAAAGTAGCAAAAATAATCTTAGCAAACTTGTACTGCGCAAAATGGGCGCATTCCTTACAAAGATTAAGAAGGACTTTGGATTATGCAACTTTTATCATTATAATTATTATTACCATTACAAGTAGTGGTGGTGGTGGTTGTGGTGGTAGTGGAAGTGGGAGTGGTGGTGGTTGTAGTGGGGGTGGGTGTGGGAGAGTGAGGGTGTGTGAGTGGGGGTGGGTGTAGGGTGGGAGTGGGAGTTGGAGTGGGCGTGGGAGTGGGAGTGGGGGTGGAAGTGGGGTTGGGGGTGGGGTGGGAGTGGGAGTAGGAGTCAGAGTGGGAGTGGGACTGAGACCGGGACCCGGACTCGGACTCGGACTCGGACCTCCGTGCCCGTCGGAGTGGGGAGCGTGAGGTTTTTTCCGTTACGGAATTTCTGGAATCGGTCCCCGCGCTCAAGGCCCGCGATAGAAGCTATGCAATAGCTTAATAAATAAAAGATATGTATTTTTATTGAATTTTTTTTTAGGAATTGTGTTAAGAATCACAGTTTCCGGAAGCTTTACCCTAATACTCTGTATAAAAAGTATTAAGCGCGTCACACACGGTGAAGATGCTATAATATTTTATCATAAGATACGAAATATATATTTCCATATTTGCGTATAAACGTACTGAAGATAAAATATAAATTAACTTCGTCGTGTGTGATGGTTCATAGGATTTCTATGGTGAGCGATATTCTAAAATATGCTCTAAGATAATATATATTTTATATTATCTTCACCGTGTATGACGCGCTTTACAAATGAACGAGGTTTGTAGGTATAGAAATGACATAATGTTCTTTATAACACATTTGCTCGTAAAAGGTGTCTTATTTCACCAATTTCAATATCGTAATGTTTCTCATTACGCCCAAGTGCGGTAAGTGTAATGTAAATCGCACGGTTTATCAAGATGCTCCGTCTTAAAACGAACGGTACTTTTTAAAATCTTAGTGCCAAAGAGTTTTTATGTCAAAAAAGTTGTCAACATTTTATGATTAACTTTGGGAGATAAAATATAATTAAGAAATATTTATGTACATAATTATTTAATTTAATTAATTTTGACAGTAAATTACAACCAATTAATCTGTAACAAAAACACAAACATATTAATTTACTTTATTAGTAATACTGGCTATTTTTTGTGCCTTTGCTTAAAACAAAATGCTGATGCGCGCCGCGCGCTTTTTCTTAACGCTGTATAATTTTTATTCGTTTACCATAGTCGGAGTTTCATTTTATTTCCTCGCAAATGTGTTATAAAACGTCGTATGACATACGTGCGCTTTGATAATTACAGCCTCTGCTTACTTGTAGCCCTCGCCTACGGCTCGGGCTAGCAATATCGCCTCGGCTGTAATTTTCAACCTACCGCACTTATATCATAATGTACTATTATGAGACAATGAAACGTTACTCCATCTAGCCAGTTACAAATAGCCATTATCGTTCGCAGATTTACGCAAAAAAATAAAACTGTTTCTATAATGACTATGACGCAGCGATCCTGTTAAATTCATATCCAGACATAAATCAAATGCGAATTTATTGCTGGATCGTGCTTTTGATATTAGACTTATTCCATCCATGTGAATGATGAATCTATAAGCCGACCGAGTGCAGATCGTACGCCTGTAAACAAAAATGGTTCCGTATCCCGTATTAAATAGGGTTTAAATTTGTGAGAGTATAGTCTTAGCTAGTACGGTAACAAACTAGGTCCAGAAAGCCGAGTATTTTTTTTGCCATTGCAACCTTTGTTTGATACTCAACCAGACAAGATAAGTGATATATCAGTCAGTCAAAAGCACATGAATCTTTACACTTGTAGTGCGAGTCTGACCTCTGAGGCGATTATAATAAGAAAGTTACAAAGTTCAATGTCCAAGTCAAGCTTGCTTGCTTGTCAAGTCTACGTGCTCTTGACATGAGACTTTCCTATTCCAATGTCTAATAATCATTATACTAGTTACCAATAACTACGAGTCATTTACTTCTTTCTTACTTCTTGGGGTAATTACAATTTTATTTGGTTGCATTTCGTATTCGTGGCTTTTTGGCTAGGTTATGTCAATCTACATAATAATGGTCTCACTCTCTCATTCATTCATCACGAACTCTCAGAAAGTATACATGCTACAAACTTGAAATTTGGCAGGTATAGTTTCCTCATAGATAGGGGTAAGTCTGGTAAGTATAGAATTCTATGAGCGAGTTTCTAAGGCAAGCTATGATCGTAAATCTTGGTAAAGGGATACCTGTGATCCTCGAGAAACGACAAAAGATCTCGTTTTTATCCTGGTTGAATACGTCATTCTCTCGGGATAAAGTCAAGCTACTACATGCGGACAAAAAGCTGGTTTTTCCATAATTTTAGTTTGAACCCTCAAAATACCCTTTTAGCCGGATATATGCGGCCTTCACAGACAGTTTTTCTTACACGTTGGTATAAAAAGCTTTTTCATATCACACTTAAACGACATAAGCCTATGCAATTTCAGTTTCGCTTCGCGTATCTTGAATACTTGAAATAAATAAATAAATAAGGTAATAAATAATCTCATGTCTTTTATATCCGAAGGGGTAGGCAGAGGTATTCCATTGGAAATACCCACGTTTCACGAGTATTATCTACCTGTATAAATAAATAAATGGCAAAAATACCCAAGGTAGGAGACGCAACACTTTCGCAATCGCTAATTTATGTTTACTAGTTTTGAATCAGAATCGCGATTAATTAACTTCGGTAATACCGGAAGTTGATTGCCATACCCAAGTTATATTGCCATACTTTGAGCACAGATACACATCTACTTTAGTTTGTCTATTACATCTAATAAACTGTAACGAGACATGAAATATTTTTTGAAAACTTCAGTGGTAGTGTACTCGTATGTGATAGTTATCGACGTAGACATCGAAACACCAATTTCTGATTTTTTTGTCTGTCTGTATGTGCACGCATCACGCAAAAACTACTTGACGCATTTTAATGATTTGGTGTGTCAATATCTAGGGTACTTTTTAGCGCGGGAAAATGTCTCATTTCCACAGGAAAAAAAAACTGGTTATAGATAAATACGCAGTACATACCTACTCCGAAACTATAACAGAAACTTGAAATATGGTACGTGTCCTATAATAATATATCGTAGGCAATCGCTATGAAGGGATTTTTGGAAATTCACACCGGAACGGGAATAAACTGGATGGAGGAAAGATTAGATTTTTTGTTTGTTAGTATTGAATAGGCTCCGATAGGTACTACCGGACCGATTTAAAAAAATCTTTGCCAATGGAAAGCTTACTTTTCTGGGAGTAGGTAAACACGGGCGACAATTTTCCCACGGGAACAGGTCTAAAACCACGAAACCTATTTTGGAAAACTACATTATTAGGGAGTAACATAGGCTATATTTTATTCCCGTATTTTCACGCGAACGAAAGACCTAAAAACGGAGGGCGCCGCTGCGACAGAATATAATTGTAGGATATCGCCTTCTTTATTTCATCAACGTTTCTTATCTAAGTGGCACTGGTAGTTCTGCTTTAAAATAACTATAAATACTTCAATGCTGTTCACTTATCCTGTCTGACCGTAGGCGGTTGATTAGTTATTGCCATTGTAACCCAACTGAACGTAATTAATCTCAGGTTCAAGGGTCGTCGCAAAGAGAAGCTATCAAAGTCGTTCATGAAAATGTGACCATGACTATAATGAACCTTAAGTGGTTTGGGATAGGTATTTATTCCTAAGTTTCCCAATTTTTAGGGTCCCGGACCTCAAAACGAAAACACGGAAGCCTTATATTATCACTTTGTTGATCGTCTGTCTGGTAGGACCCTTTACCTCGGTAGCCTCGAGTTGAAATTAAAACTATATTCCCTTGAAGCTGTGAAAAACCAAACTTCTAAGTTAACGTAAATAAGATACGGCAGATTATGCCCAAAAAGTAGCATAATATTTCCGGTCCGGCGTTGGGCTCACGACCTATCACGTTTAGGGGTCCAAAGAATATCTCGTAAAAAGTGGGTATATCCAGAAATGGAATACCTCTGCCTACCCCCTCGGGGATAAAAAGGCGTGAGATTATATTATAAGTAGTAGCATAGTTCGACACTCTCGAGAGAATCTAAATTTATAGGTTCACTTTCCCGTTGACATAGAACTATGAAATTTGGTAAGTACCTAATATCGGGTTGTATTACAAGTACGGGAAAAATCTGGAAAGTAATTAACTTATAAAAAATATTGTATTTATTTAAAGTAGGTAGGTACTTAATCAATCATATTGCGAGGCTCAATTCCTAAATTATTTATAATATGCTAAATTTGTACGGAATCCTCAGTGAGCGGGACGGCTCGCACTTTTCCCGTTTTTAACAGACTTCCAAAAAAGGAGAAGGTTATTTCATATTTCACACACACATTTAACACAATTCGTAGCTTATATTTTTTTTATGTTTGTTACATCAGAACTTTCGACTGGCTGAACAGATTAGATTATCCTTTTTTTTTATTTTAAAGCTGGTGCTTCCCGCGTGGTCCCATTTTAATTGGTCCAGTTCTGACGGGGGCATCCTTAAAGAAAACCATATAAATCTTAAATTTGCATTAAGTGCGCGACAAATGGACGAATAACTCAATATCACTCCAACCGATTTCGATAAATCTTGTTTTAACTTATATATTTAAACTAGATGTCGCGCGGTGCGCGAGGCCGGAAGCGGCCACGCGTGTCTCTGTGGGGTCGTATTTTGACAGAAAAATAAAGTCTAATTTTAATTTAAAGTTTTAGCCATTTTTGATAATTTTCTATGTGAATTTTGTAATTTTTTAGTATAAGTCGAAAAATAATGAAATTATGTTAAATATTTTTTTCACGGCAACACTGTTTGCTGAGACCCACAATCGCTCTATACAAGCCAACTTTCTAAAATGTTGCCAACTGGCTAAAAATACCGATTCAGATTAAGAAAATTGAAATTTTTGAGTAAAACAAAAATAACGGGGCGGCCATCTTGTTTTTCCTATTTTTCGGGATTTTTTAGTAAACTACAGGATATGACCTATGTGATGACACCAAACACATCCCTGCAGCATATCGGCATCTGGGAGATCAATTCGGGTCTTTTGAGGGCTACCCTAAAAATTTTATCGACCATAACTGTCAGTGTTGCCAGGCGAAAATCAAAAAACCTACAAAAGATCATAGGAAGAGATAAAATGTTTCACTGACTGTCACTTGTTTTTGCAAAATGGTAAAATTTAGAGTTTTGACATTTTGCGTTAAAAGTAAAAAAATACTCAAAATTTCGGGAAAATTCTTAAACACGGCAATACTACGTAGCAAGACCTCTAACCCCGCCATACAAACCAATTCGCTCAGGTCTTGTAATCTTGCCGAAAATCGACAATCAAAATGTGGTAAAATTAATACTATTCTTTGGGAACAAATCACCGGTCGGCCATCTTGGTTTTTCAGATTTTCGGGATTTTCTGGTAAACTACAGGATATGTCCTGTGCGATGACACCAAACACATCTCTTTAGCATATTGGCATCTGGGAGATCAATTCGGGTCAAGTGGGGTCTGAAACCACTCCAACTTTGAAACACTATTACGCGGCCGCCATTTTGTTTTTACAACTTTTTAAAAAATATTCATAAATCATCCTAAAAGTTTAACCGATTCCAAAAATTTCAACCGGATCGGCCGGAAAACAAAAAAGATGAGATAACCAAGCCGGGCCGCCATTTTGTTTTTTTGAAAAGTCGGAATTTTCCCTGAGTCACTCCGCCATCTTGAACACTTTTCCCCTACAAGACTTTTCTCCAAAACGACTCCTTCTGGGAGAACAATTATGTCAATCAGTCAGTGAGTCAGTGAGTGGTAGTCTAGCTTTATATATTATAAACTAGATGTCGTGCGTTGCGCGAGGCCGCAAGCGGCCACGCGTGTCTCTGTGGGGTCGTATTTTGACAGAAGAATAAAGTCTAATTTTGGGTGCCCATCTTGTTTTAGCCATTTTTGATAATTTTCTATGTGAATTTTGTCTTTTTTTAGTATAAGTCGAAAAATAATTCAATGTTGTAAAATATTACTTTTCATGGCAATACTGTTTACTGAGACCCACAATCGCTCTATACAACCCAACTTTGCAAAGTGTTGCCATCTTGCCTAAAAATACCGATGAAAATTATAAAAATCCAATTTTTTCAGTAATTAGAGGATACCGGAGCGGCCATCTTGTTTTTCCAGTTTTTCGGATTTTTCTGATAAACTACAGGATATGCCCTGTGCAATGACACCAATCATGTCTCTGTAGCATATTGGCATCTGGGAGATCAATTCGGGTCTTTTGAGGTCTACCCTAAAAATTCAATCGGCCATAACTTTCAGTGTTGCCAAGTGAAATTCAAAAAACCTACAAAAGGTCATAGGGAGAGATAAAATGTACCATTGACTGTCACTTGTTTTTGCGAAATGGTAAAATTTAAAGTTTTGACATTTTGAGTTAAAAGTTAAGAAATACCCAAAATTTTGGGAAAATTGTTAAACATGGCAACACTCAATAATAAGACCTCTAACCCCGCCATACAAGCCAACTCGCTCAGGTGTCGCCATCTTGCCGAAAATCGACATTCAAAATCTGGTAAAATTCATCTTTTTCTTTGGGAGCCAATCACAGGGCGGCCATCTTGTTTTTTCAGTTTTTCGGATTTTTATAGTAAACTACAGGATATGTCCAATGCAATGACACTAATCACGTCTCTATAGTGTATTGATATCTGGGAGATCAATTAGGGTCAACTGGGGTCTAAAACCACTCCAACTTCGAAACACTATAACGCGGCCGCCATTTTGTTTTTTCAACTTTTAAAAAATATTCGTAAATCATCTTAAAAGTTTTCAAGATTCCAAAAATTTTAACCGAATCGGCCGGAAAACAAAAGAGATACAATAGGCAAGCCTGGCCGCCATTTTGTTTTTTTGAAAAGTCGGAATTTTCCCTGGGTCACCCCGCCATCTTGAACACTTTTTCTTTACATGACTTGACTCCCAAACGACTCCTTCTGGGAGAACAATTATGTCAATCAGTCAGTGAGTGAGTCAGTGAGTGGTAGTCGAGCTTTATATAATATAAATATGGTACATAAATATTCATAAATTTTACAAAATTCTAATAAGACCACCTAAAAATATATCGCCCGTACATACGGCTCTCATAGAGTTCATTTTCAATTAAATTAACTTTGTCATTCGTTTTCTTATGTATCAAGTAAAATCTTCAAATATAAGACGGTCGGGGATTCCCTACGCTTATAAAAATAAAACAACTTGTTAGATACTTTTTAAGATCTTCCACGAATTTGATAAAGGCTGACGCAAACGTATTTAGGGTTCAGTTCAGAATTACATATAATCAAAACATCTGGATATACCTACGTTTTGAGTTTCCTTTTACTGAATCAATTTTTTATTTAATAAATGATTTCGTGTAGGTACCTAAGCACCAAGCCAAGCAATCAAAACATCTTGATATATGTACCTACCTACGTTTTGAGTTTTCTTTTACTGAATAAATTCTATATTTAACGAATGATTTCATGAATGGAGGTGGCTTATTGAAATGCATTTGCGTCTTATCTGCTTTAAAAATGTTAATAGATAATCATTTAAATTTATCTCGGAATGCTCGCACAGATAAAAGACAATTTGTTTTTTAAACAGCTATATCTATTGGTTAGTAAGTATTTAGATCGATGAGTAAATTTTTTAAAACACAAATATTTAATATAGTGTAGCTATAGCGAGAACCCATCTGATAAGGGCACAAATAAAGGCACGCTATTCACGTGCGATTTTACAAGTGGGAACATATTTTTCATCAATTTCTCAGAATTCCAACAACACCATGCTCTTTCAAGTTTAAAAAAAAAGTAGTGTTATGTTATAAAATAAAAATATTGATTTCAGACACTATTCTTTCAGTCCATATAGTTTGTGAGTTGGTTAGTAGCCTTACGTTAGCTTCAATTAAATTAGTATGTTAGTAAATACACTACGCTACGGTGCATCTGCGACCAGTGTCTGGTGTAGCAACTGTCGAACCTATCAGCGATGTATGTAATGTAAAAATGACATATCTATATTTTTAACCGACGAAATAAAGGAGGAGATTCTCAACTGGACGCATACGAGTATATTAATATTTTTTATTGGATAAGGTATATCCCGAGGTTCGTCCCATAATATAAAAAAAATCATCCTGTTTTTTAGTTTATATTCTTGTCAATAATTTTATTTTTTATTACAAAGGTTTTTAAAATACGTGTTTATAGGCTTCAAAGGAGTAAACTATTTTTATGAGCTCTCCAAAATCGCATTTATTTACGTATTGTTCGTTACAAAATAGGATATTAAAACTCAGATTTTTTCGTGATCGTGATTTGAATACCTACCTAAATATTGTTCAGTTTTAAAAGTAGTTAAGTATAATAATAATAAATTGTGGGACACAATTCACACACGGTTATTTAGTCCCAAACTAGGCAGGGCCTGTACTATGGGTACTAAACAACTGATAAACATACTTAAATAAATATTAAAAGACCAGACACGAAGCCAACAGACATGTTCATGCACACAAATGTTGGCCCAGAGCGGGGATCGAACTCCGACTCAGAAGGCAGGGTCACTACCAACTAAGCCAACAGATCCGTCATGTACATCCCTTAAAATATTGATACTTTTAATAAAATCATTATCTTTTTAACTTTAAGTATACTGTACGTATTAAAGATAAAAATTAAATATTTTAATAACTTTAAAAATCATCAAACTTTAATAGTTCCTATGTAAGTAAAACTTTTAGTACCGTTCCAACTACTGAGTATAACCTTTATTGTACTTATTAGTTCTACTGAAAACTCAATGATCGCAACTCGCAAGTTTAGTGAGAAAATGAATGGACGGCTCTAAGACCGTAGATATTAAGGTACTTCCAGACAAACTTGCATGTTACTTTATTTGATTTTAGAATCACGCTGACACGACATTGTTCCATAACAATGTTATATTGTATAAACCTGTCCATGTTACAATTTCATCCCTTTGTTGTTTGCATCAAAATTGCATAAAAGAGTAAGGACCGATCTGCGTCTAACCCATACATTGTAGAGTTATACAATCTACGAAATGTGATTTTATGAATACCGCTCTAGAATACTCTGCAATATGCAAGAAGAACTGAAATTTATCAGACAAATTATTTACCCACCTAACAATAGAAATATTTAATTGTGTACTACATAAATGCGTTCGATATTAAACTCTCCATAAATATATTTTATGCATCATCCAAACTTAACATAAAATCAATTGGCAACCCTGCAGAACTATCATCATCATCATCAACCTGTAACAGCCCACTGCTGAGCTAAGGGTCTTTCCCTCACACATGAGGAAGTATGGGCTATAATCTCCCACGCGAGCCCACCACGTATTGCAGAACTATATTGTGTTATAATATTTTACGTTAAATAATCTGAACACTCCTTTACAAGACGTCATCATTGATCTTGTAGGTTATTTACATTACAGTTCTCATTTTTATCGTTGGACCTTAGTGTTTTCCTGTGAGTGAACTGAGTGACCGTGTCCGACTCATAACATGATGTTATTGTACTATTTAGTGTTACTTTGTGTCCTATTAATAGGACAATGGGATTTAGTAAAAGCAGGTAAGATAAAAACCGGCTATAACTGGTTATTAACTAGATAAAAAGTCACTTTTTATATTATTGTACATATCCGACTTGACTTATGCCTTTTTTATGATGTATAACTCATTAATCAATAGTAATAAAACATTTGTTATGGACCTTAAACATTAAGTTTGATAATTAATACTCATAATTATAAAAATACATTAATAATATCGTTCATAATAATGAAGTTACATAAATAGAGTACGAGGTAAGTAATAAAATAAATAAATATACCCTCATTCCTAATCGCACAGGAAGGTACGAGTTCTACAAAAGTATCCAGTTAACATCAGTATTTTTCGTCACCCCAATACGTTACAGGTGGTGCATCAGACCAGGATGCAATGAGCTGTTACACATCTCTGATGATGGGGTGTTCTTCCCAAGTTCTTTTTCACTGTAAAGCAAGTGATAATTGTTTATAAAGTCATTGGTACATAGTTAAACTTACTGCCAACCTCTAAAACTTCTTACTTAGTAATAATATTTTTGTTGAATAATTTTACTTTGTCAGGATAGGTGAAAACTTCGCAAAAGTTTGGAGTTTCTGAGCAGATGAATAGTCCCTGAATAATTCATCCAAAAACTTGTTCAGTTTCCGAAGCATGTCAAAACTTAGTGTCGTGTCCAACAGTTTGAGAGTGCTTGTAAATTACTAACATACAGGATGTCAAAATATATAAATACAATGATTTTACGGACATGTTGGCAGTGAGTGTAATTGATCTTTAGTGTGAAAATAGTCTATAAGAGATTGTATCTTTTATCTTGGTAACCTAACTAAACCATTTTTCAACAGACAACTATCTCACGTCTGATCTAAAGTTAAATATTAACAGATTATAGTTTCTGGAATCGGTTGCTTGATAGTTTAACTTGATAACCTAAACGTATGACAGACAGACAACAAAGTGGTTTTTTATTATAAGAATCGGAACCCCAAAAACAACAAGCACTAGAACAAAATAAAAGTTCATTTTTAGGGTTCCGTACCTCAAAAGGAAAAAACGGAACCCTTATAGGATCACTTTGTTGTCCGTCTGTCCGTCCGTCCGTCCGTCTGTCAAGACCCTTTTTCTCAGGAACGCGTGGAGGTATGAAGCTGAAATTTATATCAATTACTCAGGTCTACTGTCCCTTGAAGCTGTGAAAAAATCAAACTTCTAAGCCAACGCAATCAAAAGATACAGCCGTTTATGCCGCAAATTTTCGACACTTGCAAGGGAATCGAAACCTACAGGGTGCTTCCCGTGAACTCAGAATCTTGAAATTTGGTACGAAGCAACGTCTTATAGCATAGATAAAGGAAAAATTACGAAAACCATAATTTGCAAGGTTGTACGGAACCCTCGGTGCGCGAGTCCGACTCGCACTTGGCCGGTTTTGTAAAACTAAGTACAAAATGGCATGCAAATAAAATATTCCACCAAATCACATAGAATTGACGTACTAATTCCTTCAGTTCAGTGATCCTGCCTTCTAAGTCAATGGCCGTGGGGTCGATTCCCTTCCGTGACGAAAATTTGTATGCATAAACCTTAATGGTGGTTCGTGTCTTAGTGTGTATGTTTATCAGTTGTTTACCCACAACAAGATGGCCTAGCTTGGTACTGAAGGCCTTTATTTGACCCCTAAACATGTGAGCCTATTGTGGGACCGGGGTGGTTTTATACATGGCTAAGATCAATTCTAGGACCTGCGATATGCTTCGCCATCGAGGTAGTGACGTGTACGTATATTTTTGAAAAACTCATTGGGACTTTCCAGGATTCGAACCCGAGCCTCACAAAAGGGTCTCACTAACCACGGGTCTATAACTACTTATGAATTAATCTACTAATTGTCTCATTCTAGATTGCGGAGTGGTCAGTAAGAAAGACTGGGGCGGACTGAGTCCAGTGCACGTGGAATACCTCCCTCGACCTGTGCAGCTGGTTATCATCCAGCACACGGCCACAGGCACCTGCAATACCGACGCTGGATGTGCCGAGCTCGTGAGGAACATCCAGACTAACCACATGGACGGGTTAGGCTACTGGGACATTGGACCATCGTGAGTAACCGAAAAAGTACTCATAAGTTTCGGTGTTAAAAAAACAAAAGTCCTTTAAAAAGTAAGCTTAACTTCGAAAAATTTGTTGAAGTAAAAAAAAAAACAACAGAGATACACTGATATTCTTGGACAAAATAACTAACAAGATGAGCCACATGATCTTATCTACGTCAGTAAAACGTATTATGTTACTCGAGAAAAGTGTAACTTTCTATCGGTGAAACAATATTCAGAATTGGGTCAGTAGTTCCAGAGATTAAAAATTAATATACCTACAGAAAAAGAATGGTGCCATTTTCATCTCCGTATGATGTCATATTAAAGCCATGATATTCTGATGATCATTACGAAATTCTTACAATAATCGAGCATTTCTTACAAATGTGTTAAAAAGGCTGGCGTATATGCGAACAAACTCTGACATATATATTTTCTACGGTGAGGTAAAAAGGGCAAAACATTTACTGGGATTTCAATCACCAAATTCCAAGAAATCGTTCGCTAAATGTAAACATAATTATACTACTGTTCTTAATTCTGAGTACAAAATCGATCATAAATAAAAACAATTTGAGAAAAACCTAAATAAAAAATATTTTCAACACACTTGCTCATAAAGTGGCTCTAATTTCACTGCAATTAGGCACATAATGACACCTATAATCAAACTGAGACTTTTTGTTTGCTATTATTCACTAGTGAGTTATAGATTTTTTTTTTCAATTTTGTTGCTAGAGTTGCTTTGTTCTTAAAAAAGTTTCGATACAAAAAAGATCGTATTCAATCGTACTAATAAATTAATACACAAATATGGCTTGCTCATTTCATGCAACTTCGTATTTAAATAGATCATTTCAACTTGTACGTGTTTAATAAACAAAACTTTCACTCAAATATAACTTTGGTTTTCTCTGTAAAAACTTTAAATACCCCATTTTGTACGTGGCTAAAACGCTATCCACGACAAACCAAAGAAAAAGAAACCTAATTTTTTTAGTCCATGGCCGATCGCCATTGTAAGATGCGAGCGCATAGGAAAACGAGGCTGTATGGGCCTAGATCCTTTTGCCTTTTCCAAATTATATAAATAAAAAATTGGAAAACCAATTAATTTTCCCCGCCATTGCGAATGATTATTTTAAAATGATTTTTTAGTATTATTTATTCACAAGTGTGTTGAAAAACGTCGTATGATACACGTGTGTATTGATGATTACCGTCCTCGGCTCTCTTATGACCCTCGCCTACGGCTCGGGTCTCAATGGCGCCTCAGCGGTAATCACCAACTTTACTCACTTGTACCATAATGTACTATTATTCTCTGTAGGTACGAAAAGTACTTATACTTAGAACTGATAATAGTCCAATAACAAGGCATTCTGAACTCGTTCATGAAGATTGGCTAAATGTATACAGCAGCCCATCTCCACCGACGAGTTGCTGGTTCTAAATGTCCCGAGAAGAACCAGCAAGTAACTTAAGGGCCGCTCTTTTTAATCTCATGTATTACTAGTAAGGTTTACAACAATTGTGATTAATAGCCTTACATAGCGTCGAGTCGGTGACATGGCCGATTTATGTTTTAGTACATATATTAAAAACCAATTAAAAGTAAGATTTCCGTGGTGTGGAGTGTAGGTAATTTTAATAGAACATTTCTGCGGCATATTAAACTTGGGAATTACCTTCTTCGGGAAAACAGTTATCATGTGAGATAATAAAGAAGTAGGTACATTTTACTAAGCTGGGTTGAAAGATGTTTTATTCTCATTACAAACCTACGGTCACTTACAAGAGAAGAGGATTTTTGTTACCTACATGAAATTTTTGTCGTTCACAGTTACAAATAATGACATAAGTGGGTATATTATAAAACACACAGTGCTACAAAGCAAGAACTTAAAAACTTAAAGCTGTAATCTACATTGTAAGAAAGTAGAAAGATTTCTTTTCTTTTTGTATATTTGTACGTTCGTTTGTATTGAATAGGCTCCAAAACCGCTGAACTGATGTAAAAAAGTCATTCACCGATGAAAAGCTTACTTTTCTGGGAGTAACATGAGTTATAATTTTTTTTTTATGGAAACGGTACCTATACCTACGCGAGTGTAATCGAGATGGAGGTTTTAGACCTTTTTTCAATAGAGGGATAGAGTGTGAGGTCTTTAAAATAAACGTTACGGCCCGATGATAGATGTTACTTCATTTTAAGTTGATTAGATGTACGAGATTGCAAAAATAAAGAATTTATAAAAGTGTATTAAACTGCTCTAGTTCAAGAGGTTAGGGATTATGGGGCTACTGAAGAGTCGAGAGTGGAAATCTGTAATAAATAATGGTCAAGGCTTCATGTGAAGTTTAAAAAAAATAAGTGCACACTAGAACAAATGGCAATCAGTTTACCTTACAAATATAAATTGAATTATTTTCATGCATGCGGTACGGCGATAGCACGTTTGTCGAGTTTAGGGGTCAAAAATATAAACTGTCGATAGTGGGTGTTTCCAGAAATGTTCTCAGGAATCTTAAAGTTTTTTTTTACAATGGAATTATTGAAATCTGTTACCTACTTAATTATAATAATATATCATCATATCAATCGCTGAAGTAAAATTGGTAAATATTTTAACAGTGTTGAAATGTAAGAAAATGACTATAATATAACCTGCTGAAAGAGGAATTTATTATTATTGTAATAACACCAAAATACATAGAGTAAGAAAGCAATTTGTTTCTAATAATCTGTCTCCGTCATGTCTCCGTATACATGTTTTATTTTTAGAAAATCCGAGAATGTTGCTTTCGTATATTGCCCATAGCATCTGTAATTGACAATCATTACTTTTACCAAAAACATGATCTATTTTGTTAGCAAAGAACAACATCTATATATATAGAATGATAAACTGACTGATTGGTGATGTATCAACGCACAGCCTAAACCACTGGGTCTAGAGACATGAAATTTTGCACATAGATAGATTAAACAGTGTAGGCATCCACTAAGAAATGATTTTGCAAAATTCAACCCGTAAGGGGGTGAAATAAACGTGGGCGAGCGAAGCTGCGGGTAAAAGCTAGTTTAGTATGTAATTCAATCATGTTGTTTATTACATTCAAAATTATAATGAGGAACAAGGGAGATTCGAAAAAATCCTATTTGTTGCTCTTTTACGCAAAACCGACTGAACGGATTTTGATGAAACTTTACAGTTATATAGCTTGTACCTATTATACATCAGAATAACACATAGGCTATATTTTATCTCCGTATTCCCGCGATCGGGAACTACGCGGGTGAAACCGCGGGGCGATGCTAGTATTTCATACATTGCCTGAACGCCCCAGGTATTACATATATTGCCTATAGGGATTATATAGAACAAGCAGCGCCCCACGCGGTTTCACCCGCGTAGTTCCCGTTCCCGGGGGAATACGGGGATAACATATACCCTATGTGTTGTTCTGATATCACTATCACTATCACTTCACTATTACTATCATCACTATCACTACTTAGTATAAAACAAAGTCGCTTTCTCTGACCCTATATCCCTATGTCCCTATGTCCCTTAGTATGCTTAAATCTTTAAAACTACGGAACGGATTTTGATGCGGTTTTTTTTAATAGATAGAGTGATTCAAGAGGAAGGTTTTAGTGTTAGCATTGCATCCGTGCAAAGTCGGGGCGGTTTGCTAGTACTCGTATAAGCTGTACGAGTATAATCGTAAAGTTTCATCAAAATCCGTTCCGAACAAACATCCATCCATCCTAAATTTGAAAAAATGTCCCTTACCTCCATAGCTTATAACTTCTTTTAAGTATCAGTTTGGTTGTAAAGGCGGTCATTATCTTTTTATTTTAGAAATAAATGTCTTAAGAAGTACTGTGCTACATAAAAAATATGTGAATTTACCAAAACCAGAGTACTTTTTAATTTGTTTTGTTTTGTTTTTTTGTTTGTTTTGAACATCAGAAATAGACTTTAAAATAAAAAATAAATAAAAATCAATTTTTAATGAATTCTTACCTATTCTTCAAGTCGAGTTGGATGATTATGTCGAGAAAAGTTAGATTTATTTAGAACCTAACTAAACAGCTATGTACTCATGAACGAGCATTAACGACAAACTCCAAAGAAGGCATCTCGAAGTCTGTCAGCAAAGCTCTCGTGATTAAAACCAACTAGAAACGACCCTAAAAGAAGAATAACGCTTTAAAATGTGATTTTGCAAAGTAGTTGGACACTACAAGAAGGACTGTCCTAAGAAGAAACGTGATGAGAAACCTGGGGCTAGTACTAACATGACGCTAGTGTTAGTAAATGCGACAGATTGCAGTCTCGATCGAGATGAGTGGTATGTGGACAACTGGGCTACACACCATGTCACAATGAGAAGCGACCTCTATCAGGATTTTCAACGTTACGACTGCACCGCTTACAGTTACGACTGCAGATGGAAAGACGATTGAAACATTAGGAAAAGATTCGATCATGATGAAGACGAAGAAGAGAACTTTCTTGTTGACAAGGCACGTTCCGAAGGTAACGAAAAATATCTTTTCGGTATTGGCAGCAAAAGATGCAAATTTGAACAGTCTGCTTGAGTCACGGAGTACCACGTGTTCTTTTAGGATCGAAGGGAAACTATGCGTGACCGGAAATAGACAGAAGCACGGTGACTTGTATAAGCTGAATTGTAAACCAATTCAACCTACAGAAAGGTGGTTAATGCGGTCGATATTGCAGTCGCGGTTGATACTTTACAGCTTTACCACGAACGTATAGGTCATTAAGACGTCAAGCGCCATGTAAAAACAGGTGATTGAGCAGGAACTTGGTCTCAAAACCAAGGACAACGGGAATTTATGCGAAGGATGTGTTTTTAAAACGCACTAGGCTGAGCTTTGGTGTTCGAAAAAAGCGTCCAGTCCTGGAGAACGCATAAGTACATTTAGATGTGTGTGGTAATATTCCTCCAAGTTGCTTGAAGGCACGGTATTTTGTACTTTTCAATTATTAATTCGTACGATACCGCTATGTCTACATTATGAAAAATAATTCAGAGATACCTGGGATTTTGATTCTGATGTTACGGAATTAAGTGATAACGGTGGCAAATTCGATAATGTGAATGTTCGCAAGGAACTAACAAAGTACGGGGTACAACAACGGCTGATTATGTCGTATACTCCAGAGCAAGACAGTTTCAGTGGGAGGGAGGGAGGGAAACCGTACGATAGTTGAAATGGCTAGAGCGATGATGCATTCACAGGAAGAGATACCTCGAGTTTTGTGGGCAGAGCTGGTAGACTGTTGTCTATATTTTAAACAGAATACTGTAACTACTGTAAAATACAAGTCGCCTTTTGAGCTTTGGTTAGGAAAAAAGCCAAAGAGAAACAAAAACGGCAAAGATGCAGAAGAATGCAAAGAAGTGCATTCTAATCGGCTACAACCTCGACGACGGTTATAGGATCTGGCACAAAGAGTCAAACTCCTTAGTGCGATCCCGAGATGTCACTTTCGATGAAAGACCACTGAATTCAAAACTTGAATTACAGGATTCGACACAAATACCAGAAGTGACTGAAATGGAAATACCATTGAGAGAATACGAATGCGAGACGCCTACATTCGGTGACAATGGAAGCGAGCGAGGATTTACCAGTTGTTAGCGACAACGAAGTTAGGCTGCCTAGAAATGAAGAAATTCACGAGGCTCTTGCTCCTGCTAGCAGTGACGAAGATGAGTTAGAAGACGCGCACTCTGAGAAGCGTTGTGATGAATCGATTGATTTAGGGGTTGGAGAATAAGGAAGGTGAGATCATAGATCACTTGGCTAGGCATGGTATGCTGCTTAGAAATAGATCTCTGCTCAGACTTCCAGTAAAGTTCAACGATTATGTGTCCCAAGTTAGTGGCAACGACTTTTATTTAGAACCTGGAACTTAAAGGGAGGCAATAGCCTGCCCATATAGTAAATTGTGGGCGAAGCTATGCAACGAGAAATAAATTCTCTGAATGAGAATAACACACCGGTTTTGGAAAATCTATCCAAGAATCGGAAAGCGATTACGTGTAAATGTGTTTATAAGGTTAAATTAAACCAAGATTATATTATTTAAATAATATATTAATTCAAATCTTTTTCTTGTAGTGTGAGTTGTAAGTTATTGAGTCGCCAAAATCTGCTGACATGGCTAATGCAACGACTACTTTCATAGAAAATAAATCACCAGAATCGTCGGCTTTACGTGCTTTCCTTCCGAAGCACTCGTTTGTCAATTTCGTCCGTTTACTTGTTCAAAATGACATCAGTACGTGTAAAGGGAAAGTTTTAAATTAATCATTGTTAGAGTAAATATCAATGTATTGTACAGTTTATGATTTATGTGTATGGTGTAAAGGACAATAAAATCAGTCTTATATGACGTAACGTACAAACAGTAATGTAGATGCGGCGTAAGAAGGGCGTAAGGTACTTTTTTATTTATATCAAATGGTGTAAGGGACAGACTGACAACTTTAAGGAACTTATTCCAAAGTTCTTTTCTTTTTTTGGTATATACGATAAAATTTTAAAATTATTTTGAATCAAGTGTCCTTTAAATCAAAACATAACGGTTTATCTTTCGAATATTCAGGGGCGTAAGGGAATTATTAAAAGAGATATCGGAATTCCAAATATACAGAAAAATAGAGTAAAAAAAATGATGTAAGATGGTAAAATAAAAAAAAAATGGTCACTTGTCCCTTACGCCAATTGAGTTTATGACCGTCGATATTAACATGCTTTTAAGTTATACTACTTATATATATCACCGTCCGTTATTTTGGTTTCAGGTTTCTCGTGGGAGGTAACGGCAAGGTGTATGAAGGCTCGGGCTGGCTACACGTGGGTGCACATACTTACCAGTATAACAGGCAATCTGTAGGCATCTCATTTATCGGAAATTTTAATAGTAAGTATCCTTTATTATTATTAAACTAGCGACCCGCCCCGGCTTCGCACGAGTGCAATGCGAACACTAAAACCTACCTCTTGAATCACTCTATCTACTAAAAAAAAGCCGCATCAAAATCTGTTGAGTAGTTTTAAAGATTTAAGCATACATAGGGACAGAGAAAGCGACTTTGTACTATGTAATGATGTAATAATCATATTATACGGAATTTCCACGAAAATAGAGAAATCATAAAGGACAAAATAATATTACCTAGTACATTCATTTATATAGGTAGCGTTTAATGAGTATATTTTACTAATAGTTTGTGAGTATGGATCTTTATTGCTCTTCCACGGGAACGGGAACTACGCGGGTGAACCCGCGGGGCGGTACGGACAGATCAAGAAATATGCCACGTTTGCGTTAGTTGTTACCCTAGGGTCTGGCCGAATAGTTCAGTTTTCGGGCTTCTGTGGGTGTCCTGCGTATATCAAAAGATTTTGTCGCAACGCAACAGCGTGAACCTTTGCCAAATCTCGATAATGTAGGCACACATATGGCCATTCCAGCGTAGAACGAACACGAAGTTTTTATCATGAAAGTTAATTTCGCCCGACAAAGTGGCCTCAGCATTAGCAGTCTTTATCTATATTGTATACTAGCTGTTCCGCGCAGTTTCATCGGCATAGTTGCCGTTCCCTTGGAAATACGGGAATAATATATTGCCTATGTTACTCAGTAAAATAATGTAGCTTTCCATTGGTGAAAGAATTATTAAAATCGGTCCAGCAGTTTTTGAGTTCATTCGTTACAAACATATAATATTAGTGTAGATATAAAACAAAAAAACTGACTGGCTGTCTGGTTGACTGACTGATCGATGAACACACAACCAAAAGCTGAGCCGAGAATTATGAAATTTTGTAAGTAGGCACTAAGAAGGGATTTTTGGGAACATACATTGCAAGTTAAATAAAAGCTTGTAAATATTTTTTTCAGACGATCAGCTGAAACCTGAAGTTTTGGAAGCCGTGAAGGATCTCCTCAAATGTGGCCAGCAGAGCGGGCACCTGAAGCCCAACTATTACTTAGTGGGGCACAGGCAGCTCATCGCCACCGAGAGCCCTGGGAGGAAGCTGTACAATGAGATCCGAAGGTGGCCCGGGTATCTTGAAAACGTCAAAATTGTCGAGGAAACGCTGAAGAACAAAAGCGTTTAGTTCAAAATAACGACCCGCCATCTATTTGTCTTACCTTTACACGTAACACTTTACAACCTATGATTCGATCTTCATGAAATTTAGTAGGACTTCAGTTTACCATTTAAGAAAGACTAGGCGACTTTTAATCCCCAAATACAGATTGTAGGGGTTACAATAATAAAAATAAATTTATAACCAATTTAATTTTTTTATTTGTATTTCTGTACATTTTATAAGTAGGTAAGTACTTTTTTATTGAATATATGTTGTACTTTTTCTGATTTCTGAGTTGGTAGTTGATTATAAATACGGATACGTAGACACTCAGCCTTATTCCGTGGTTGGTTAGAGTATTCCCTTTGAGAATAGTAGATTATACACCGAGGGGATAAAGCAGTGTTTTATGTCACGGGCGAGATATAAGAAAGCCACAGATCACAAGATTGTAGACCTCGGCTTCGCCTTGGTCGATAATTACATGTGTTCTGGGAGATTTCTTATTTTACTTCCTTATGTGTGTAATATTAGTAGTATACAAAGATGTTTAAAGAAAAAGTTTCTGAATGATTTTCTTCCAACCTCTTTGGTAGTATATTACTAGTGTATTTCTCGAACTTCTAAACGTAACAGGTTTATCTCAGAACCAGGTTTGGATGTCGCATAGAGTTACCAAAAGATACTCGAATTTTCCTTATTTTTTTAAACTTGTAATAAATGAGTAGGTACGAAGATATTCTTTGATTAGTATTCAAACATAATGTTTATATTATTATTATACAATATGGAACAGAATAAGTGCAATACTCCTAATCGATTTCAGCTATTTTTAATACGCAAATTTCCCCAAAAAATTAATTGGCATAGCTGAATTTAGTGCTACCTATGGAAATCGTGCTATTATTGCTCTTTATTTAAGAAAATTGGTTAGACACAACTAAAGTTCGAAGGCAACCTATTATTTTTATATTAATATACTAATTAGAGTGTATGAGGAATTGCGCTTATTCCGTTACACATTGTATAGTGTTATGATATACCGTGTTTAAAGCATTTCTGAAAAACGTTTTTATACGAATCAAATTCAATTTAAGTTTATGTTGGCTAATCCAAAGTTCTATACGGAAAGTTTTGATTAAACCTAGAAATGTTGAGCTTTTCCTAGAGGTCAAAAGCGTCATGCATATCACACGCATACAAATTTTCCATCCTAACAAAATTTGGAATTCATTCTGTATTTAAAATTGGATACGTATACTAACCTACAAGTATTCACTTGTTAAACGTGGCACGAACCAATTTCCTTTTCGCCCATGATATGCGTGTTAACAATGTTAACCCTTATTATATATGATATATTCATATCTTCTTTTCTGCTGATAAAGTTGTTACAACTGTTATAAGCCAAATTCGTACTTTTATGTGCTCAAAATTTGAAAGAATGCCAGCTACATGATCTAATGATGAGAATGACTAAAGATTAGATTCTAATCTAAGATGTTTTTAGATGTAGTTTTTAAGGCAAGTACTCAGATTTTCTTCCATGACCTTACGTGAGTGTTTATCACTGGCTCACCGGTGAAGGAAAACATCGCGAGGAAACTTGCAAGACTAAGAATATAGTTCTAGAAATCTCCTGGAAGACAAAAGCTTGTGTGTGTTTTTTTTAAAGTCAGAAACAAGTTCCGGTCCATTCGAGAACCATAAACCTAATTGGAATTCGGCATACGCTCATACGTGGAATTTCCAATTTCCTGTTTTCTCGACCCCTTGTGGGAGTGGTATTTTGGTTTTTGTGCGTATTGACTACACACTAATTAACAAGAATGTATGTTATACATTTGTGTGTATTATTATCAAAGAAACAATCGGACTGGGTGATTATCTAATCGATCAACGCAGAGCTGAAACATCTGGATCTAGAAGCATGGATTTTTTATAAAGGTTCCGTAAGGCGTCACATCGTCGCCATATCGATCGCTGACGCCTGTCCTGTCCTACTAAAATATATATCTCAGAATCATATTTATCATAGCTTTCGGTTACCTTACGATGTTTTCCTCTATCGGCAAGCTATCGTCTGACCGCAAGCGTACATTGCCCCTTAAATCATCAACCAATGCCAGTTTTATAAATATCCTGCAAACTTCTATTCAACATGTCTATTAAATCAATCAAAATAAGTCCATTTCACTTTTATTTAAGCATTTACATGTTACTATTTGAAATTATTTTAAGAAATGATTTTCTCACAAAGATACAGATTTCAATTCAACCTCACAAATTTAATTAGTGAACTGTCCAACAACTTCGTACTGGTTGACGTGTATTCTCACTGGTTACTCTTCGTTATCTTGAAACTGGAGCCTGACCTCATACTGGGACCGGTACCAGATCCACCATCCGAGGGCGTGACGAGTAGCAGCCGACACGATGCAGTAGTAACAAACCTGATGATAAAAGAAAACTTTTCAGATGAAACCCAGCCGAGTAGGTACTTTGGACAAATACTCTTAGTGAGGTCGTAAGTGGACGTACTGGTAGCATTTTTGTCCAACGTAATTATTATCAACCGACTCCAAAAAAGGAGGACGTTCTCAATTAGTATGGTTTTTTTTGTATGTACTCGTATGTTACGCGATTATTCCGCCAATTATGAATCGATTTTAATGATTATTTTTTTAAATCGGTCAGGGCGGTTTTTTAAAAAAGCTGGCCAAGTACACTGATATTAAAAAGAGGAAAGAATCGTATACCTACTTGTATTTTTGTATTTCTGTAACAACGAATAAACCCAAAAATATTATAATTATCTATAAAAACGGCAATTAATCACGTTTGTGGTATTAGAGCCTTCAATATTTATTTTATTCTGTTTTTAGTATTTGTTATAGCGGCAACAGAAATACACCATCTGTGAAAATTTTTACTGTATAACTATCACGGTTCATGAAATACAGCCTGGTAAAAGACGGACAGACAGACAGACAGACGGATAGCGGAGTCTTAGTAATAGGGTCCTGTTTTACCCTTTTTGTACGAAACCCTAAAAATCTACAAAAGTCTAAAATAGTATATATAGATGATATCTTTAGTGCTATTAGTTGAAATCGATTTTTTTACTCAAAGTTATTTTTGTTAATTTAGTAGTATTTATTAACAATCAGCAACCGCACCACCTAAGTTTCATGACGGGGTGTATAATTTGACGCTTTATTTAGCAATGATAGACAATCATAAAACAAAAATAACTGTTGATCTCTATTCTGTATTGGACTTAAAGCCTCGCAAAAGTAAAATTTTGCGTTTAATGGTACCAAATGCTATTGGACGCTGTCGGATATGCAAATATTGTCTTAGATACGAGTAGTAGTCCTGCTGGTCCTTCTAGAAAAGTCTTAGGTAAATTAGATCTTTCAGGGTCGTAGTGAACGGGCCTTGCCAGCGCCAATCTAAATTAATATTACTTCAGTATTATATGAGGAATTTGAGAGAGAGGAATCATAGATCACAAACGAAAACAAACAAATTTTCATAATTTCCACTCAAGTCAAATTTCCCAACAAAATTGTTCGAACTTTACAACCTCTATGCTTCATTCAAACCCGAATCTGCAAGCTCCCGTAGTACTTGGAGGAATTTTGGAATTTTCACGAAAACTTATTAGCATACCACTCACACACACTTGTATAAAAATGTAAGTGCAAAATGCGCTCACCCGTATAACGAAATTTATAATATTTTGGAAGGTATGGTGCTGGAGCACTTAATCCACCAAACCATATTAAACATGAATACCTTCAGCATTATTTAAAAACATTCCAAAAACAATCCAAAACATTTGTGGACATCGCCATTGATTGAACCTAATTAAAAACATTGTACCTACCTAAATGTTTGCTACAATTTAAAAAAATCATTTCAACTTTTGACAACTTACTATTTTTTTTAAAACTTTTGCAAAACAATCATACTTACACAAAGAACATCAACACCGGTATCGTTCGTACAATCTAATCTGAGGTACAATGATTGCTGAAGAGGCGTTGGCTTGTGTTTAATTAAACCTCGTTTAATTAAAAGCGCAAATGTATACACGATTGTGTACGTTGATAATATTGTTTTGGGATCGAACGCGTAATGAACCATTGAAATAAACACTTTATTTGTATTTTCTAGTAATTTGAAATCAGTGGTCGAAAGTTTTGTGTTCCAATACCTACACAATTAATTTCAAGCAATGTTCTTTGAAATCACTGTTTTGGGTACATTGGCACATCCAACGACGCGACGCGGCGAGCGGCGGTTGGGGCCACGTTACAATTATATTTATTCTTTGCCATTTGCTTCACGTACCAGGTATTTCATAATTTTTATGTTTAGGTATTTTTATTTATTTATTTATTATTATTATTTTAACCTCTTTGGAAAACTTACAGCTATATTATACGAAAAACATCTTTTAAAATGCCAGCGAAAATAATTAGATGTCTCCCTGTGAATTTAAGGGTGAGGCCAAACGAGCGTAATTTTGTGAGTCGTGAGTAGCAGAATTTCGGTCGCAGAAATTCTGCTGCATTCGGTTTCTTATAAAAGTCCTATTTGATTCACACGGCGACGCAAAATGAGTTGTCTGCCGACTCACATGCATTATTCGGACCGAATTGAGTTCGCGGGGCGAGGGGGTAGACACGGGACGAGTGTGTGAAATGTGTAAAAGAGATACTAGAGTGGAATGTGACGGATCACTCAAGAGGGAGTGAGAAATAAGATATATACAACCGAAATTCTGCTACTCACGACTAGAGGATTCGATCTCGGGATCCCGCGGTCATATTTTAGTCCCGAAAATTTCGGGATCAAATTTAATGAATCTCGGGATTTTCGGGATTGATACATATACATATTTTACAGTGCCTATAAACATTGATCTCTAACATATTTTTTATAGTTTATCTTTTTATGTCTAAAGAAGTAGATTTTTTTAAGGTTATTTTTAGTTTCATAAATTATTTACAGAACAAACTAGACCCAGTTTGTTTATTTTATAAGAAGAAAGTATAATTTTATGATAGGTATCATCATCAGCCTATAGTAGTCCACTGCTGGACATAGGCCTCAACTAATGCGCGCTATAGCGCCCTGTCTTCGGCTTGACGCATCCAGCATCTGCCTGAAACCTTTCGCAGATCGTCATCCCATCGCCGGAGGGCGTCCTAACGTTTGCCGAGTCGCGGTCTCCACTCTAGAACACGTTTACCCCAACGGTTGTCGGTTCTTCGCGAGATATGGCCGGCCCACTGCCACAAGTTTATTCATATTATTTAAAAATATTTGCATTTAATTTAAAATTACCATGTATGATGAATCTTAAGGGGTTTGGTATAGGTATTTATTCCTAGGGAAAGATTGTGCACCCTCGCCGGACGAGGCGCTGTTACGCAAGCCTCAGAATCAATTCTGTCGCCCGCCCCGGGTTTCCTCACGTTTTCCTTCACCATCGAGTTAGTGATAAATATGTACCTATGTAAGTTTCTGAAAAACTTATTGGTACATACATGCCCTCGCCAGGATTTGAACCCGAGCCTCACGAATGAGAAGATATAATATAATATGTATAACATAGAACTCAAAAAAACAAAAAAACTACTTTAACTTATATGGTTTTCTCATGGATGCCATTGTCAGAACTTGACCAAATTAAAATGGGACTTTACGGGAATCAAAGTCGGTTCACCCAGTCAAAAGTTCTGAGGTAACAAACATAAAAAAACATAAAGTCGAATTAAGAACCTCCGTTTTTTGAAGTCGGTTTAAAATAATTGAATTTTTCTAAATATAATAACATTGTGGGACACAATTCACACAGTTATAAAGTACCAAACTAGGCAAAACGATTTCAACTTGCTCCCAGATTCAATTGATCATAAAATTAAATACTTACGTGGCGTGGCTTCGCAATATCCGTCATGACTTTTACTTTATATTTAAATATTGGACATTAATATGCATCAATTTTACAAAACTCAACTAAGACCATCTAAAAAATATATCGCCCGTACATACGGTTCACATAAGGTTCATTTTGAATAAAAATACTTCTATCTATCAAGTATAATCTTTAAATGTAAGAAACGGTCGGGGATTCCCCTACGCTTATACAAATAAAATAACTAATTAGAAACTTTTTCTTCTTCCACGAATTTAATCAAGGCTGACGCAAAAGTGTTTAGGGTTCAGTATAGTGTTTAGATACATTATATTTTATAATAAAAACATTTTGATATAACTACGTGTTGAGTTTTATTTTACTGATTTAATTCTTTATTTAATTAATGATTTCATTTATCAATAAATTGAGGTGGCTGATATGCATTTGCTTATCAGCTGCTTTACTAATGTTAATAGATAATTATTGATATTCCTCTCGGAATGCTCGCACAATTACCTAAAAGAGAAATTGTTTTGTTTTTAAACAGCTATAATTATCAAACATTTAAGTTTCATCTTATGTTGTAGCTAGTAGATCTATTACTTAGTATGTATTTATTTATAATCGATGAGTGTTTTAAAACACAAATATTTAATACAGCTGTAGCTATAGCGAGAACCCATCTGATTTATACATTATTAGCAGTAGTTTTTTTGTGTCCGATTCGATCGACCGGCCCAAATTAAGGCATGCTATTCACGTGCGATTTTAACAAATTAAGTGCAAACATCTTAGATAAAAGCAAAAGAGGAAGATACGGTACCGGCGCCTCGCGCGTGGATCCTTTAAATTAGGTGCAAGTAGCGTAATTCGTTGTAGTCAACTCGTTCGCGCTTGTGCCCGAGTACGTCTTTCTATCTCTTTTTTTATTTGCGCGTGTAGTTGTATGTAGTCCAAACTAGATGTCGCGCGGTGCGCGAGGCCGCAAGCGGCCACGCGTGTCTCTGTGGGGTCGTATTTTGACAGACAAATAAAGTCTAATTTTGGGCGGCCATCTTGTTTTAGCCATTTTAAGTCAAAAAATAATACCATTTTCTGAAATATTTCTTTTCATGGCAACACTGTTTACTGAGACCCACAATCGCTCCATACAAGCCAACTTTCCTAAGTGTTGCCAACAGTGTAAAAAATGCCGATTAAGATTAAGAAAATTGATTTTTTTCAGTAAAACAAAAATAACGGGGCGGCCATCTTGTTTTTTCAGATTTTCGGGATTTTCTGGTAAACTACAGGATATGACCTATGTGATGACATCAAACACATCCCTGTAGGATATCGGCATCTGGGAGATCAATTCGGGTCTTTTGAGGTCTACCCTAAAAATTCAATCGGCCATAACTTTCAGTGTTGCCAGGTGAAATTCAAAAAACCTACAAAAGTTTTTTCAACTTTTTTAACTATTTTCGTAAATCATTTAAACATTTCTACAGATTCCAAAAATTTCAACCGGATCGGCCGGAAAACAAAAGAGATACGATAGGCAAGCCTGGCCGCCATTTTGTTTTTTTGAAAAGTCGGAATTTTCCCGGGGTCACCCCACCATCTTGAACACTTTTCTCATATATGACTTGTCTCCAAAACGACTCCTTCTGGGAGAACAATTATGTCAATGAGTCAGTCAGTCAGTGAGTGAGTGAGTGGTAGTCGAGCTTTATATATTATAGATAGATGTCAACGATGATTTCTATGACTATACCGTATCTTCCTTTTTAGCTTTTATCTAAGGCAAACATAGTTTTTTAGTCTCTCAGAATTCCAATAAATGACTATGCTGTTTCAAGTTTAAAAAAAAGAGAGAGTAGTGTACCTAATGTAATGTTGACATATATTTTTTGTAACTCAAACTTTCTTTTGCAACTCTTAAGTTTAGTGAAAAAATGAATGGGCGGCTCTAAGACTGTAGACATTAAGGTACTTCCAGACAAAGTAACATGTTATTTCATTCGATTTATAGAATCACGATGTGACATTGTTCTTTAACAATGTAATATTGTACAAACCTGTCCTAAAGATAATGCCTACCAATGTTACTAATTCATCCCTTTATTGATCTTGTAGAAAATTTGCATCAAAATTGCTATAAAGTACCTACTTAGTAAGGACCGACCTACGTCTAACCGATACATTGTGGCGCTATACAAACTGCAAAATGTAATATTATAAATACCGATCTAGAATACTCTACAATATGCAAAAAGAACTGAAAGGAGATCACCCACGCTTCATACAAAATTACCCCAGGCCCGGCGCAAAAAAAAAATATCTCAGTTTTTTCTACATTTTATACACTAATATTTTTTAGGTGATTGCCGCAGGGTGTGGCTAACACAGAAAAAAATGCTATGATATTATTTTCAGGTAACGGTTAAAAAATGCAATATGTTGAATAAAAATGATTAAAAATGCTTATAAGTACATAGATAAACGAATCATACAATAAAACCCACCTCGGCACACTAAAATCGGTATCGTCAAAGTGACTATCGCAATTGCAAAAAGAGCAGGACCTTTTCGTCGTATTAAACGGAATAAGAAAAATTGGGCGTTTACAATGCAAAGAGTTTCCTCATCTTGCAGAGCCTCGCGAGCGTCCATACAACATAACCTAAGACCCAGCGCAGAAAAGATGTATCTCAGTAACTTGTGTATATAAGTAACATATTTTTAAGCTATTGCATAGCTTCTATCGAGGGCCTTGAGCGCGGAGACCGAATCCAGAAATTCCGTAACGAAAAAAACCTCACGCTCCCCACTTCGACGGGCACGGAGGTCCGAGTCCGAGTCCGAGTCCGAGTACGAGTCCGAGTCCGAGTCCGAGTCCGAGTCCGAGTCCGAGTCCGAGTCCGAGTCCGAGTCCGAGTCCGAGTCCGAGTCCGAGTCCGAGTCCGAGTCCGAGTCCGAGTCCGAGTCCGAGTCCGAGTCCGAGTCCGAGTCCGAGTCCGAGTCCGAGTCCGAGTCCGAGTCCGAGTCCGAGTCCGAGTCCGAGTCCGAGTCCGAGTCCGAGTCCGAGTCCGAGTCCGAGTCCGAGTCCGAGTCCGAGTCCGAGTCCGAGTCCGAGTCCGAGTCCGAGTCCGAGTCCGAGTCCGAGTCCGAGTCCGAGTCCGAGTTCGAGTCCGAGTCCGAGTCCGAGTCCGAGTCCGAGTCCGAGTCCGAGTCCGAGTCCTTGTAATGGTAATAATAATTATAATGATAAAAGTTGCATATAATCCACAGTCCAGTACCACCAGTTACAATATTATTATAGCATTTATCACTTATTTTGTTATAATTGAATGTCTACCATACTTCGTCTAAAAGCAGGAAGGGAAACTTGACCAGTCGATACCGGTTTTATTATGTATTGCTAAGCATCGAAGTGGTGGCCGTGGTGTTTTTTTTAACAAAAAGGTCATGTTTGATAATTGATTAAACTCAAAATATATGTAGTGGTTGTGATTTTTATACTATTTTAAACAACTTATTTTTATTTTTTCAGCAAGTATTTGTAGTTTTTTTATTACAATAAATCTAAACGAAGTATATTACGATATTCGGTATGTTTTACGATAGCTTATAACATTTTATATAAGTAATTACAATTCAATACAAGTGAAATGTGGGTATATCCAGTAATGGAATACCTCTGCCTACCCTCTCGGGGATAATAGGCGTGAGATTATAATTACAATTCAAAATATTAAATCTCTAAAACTTTTCCTGAAAATAATAAGATAGCAATTTTTTTACGTTAGCGGCAATGACATATATAATTTATTTTTACTAATAATATACACAAAGCTCTGAGAGATCCATCTTTTGCGCCGGGCCTGGGGCTTTTTTGGGTGTTCGTCTTTATCAGGAAAATTAATTACCTAACAATAGAAATATTTGATTATTTACTACATAAATGCGACTGTTGAACCAAGGCCTCCCCCATAGAACGCCATAACGAACGGCAACTTGCCGCTTGCATCCACCGGTTACCCGCGACCTTGACGACCTTGCCTACCAACGCTGCGTCTTCCGGTTCATGGTCGCCACTCGAGAACGTGTTATAATATTTTACGTTAAATATACGAACACGCCTTTATAAGACGTCGTCATTGGTCCGCTGGGTTATTTACATAGCAATTCTCATTTTTATCGTTGAACCTTAGTGTTTTCCTGTGAGTGAACTGAGTGACTGTGTCCGACTCATAACATAATGTTATTGTACTATTTAGTGTTACTTTGTATCCTATTAATAGGACAATGGGATTTAGTTAAAGCAGGTAAGATAAAAACAGGCTACAACTGGATATTAACTAGATAAAAAGTAACTTTTAATATTATTGTACACATCCAACTTGATTTATGCCTTTTTTATGATTTATACTCATTAATCAATAGAAATAAAACATTTGTTACGGACCTTAAACATTAAGTTCGATAATTAACACTCATAATGATTAAAATACATTATTAATATCGTTCATACTACTCTATTTATGTAACTTCATTAATTACATAAATAGAGAACGAGGTAAGTATAATATTAAAATAAATAAATATACCCTTATTTCCTAATCGTATAGGGAGGTACGAGTTCTACAAAAGTATCTAATTTTCATATACAAAAGTGTGTTTTGTAAAACTAGCTTTCTGTTTTCAACACAGATGATTCAGGAATAAAACAATATTATTATAGCATTTATCACTTATTTTGTTATAATTCAATGTCTACCAATACTTCGTCTAAAAGCAGGAAGGGAAACTTGACCAGCCGATACCGGTTTTATTATGTACTAGCGGATGCCCAGCGGCGTTGCCCGCGCGGATTCCGTTTATTCCCGTTCCCGTGGGAATTTTCGAAAATCCCTTCATATTGGTTGCCTACGACATATTTAAAACACCTACATACCATATTTCAAATATCAGGTGCCCACCGGCGTTTTCCCGCTTGGATTTAGTTTATTTCCGTTCCCGTGGGAATTTCCAAAAATCCCTTCATACCAATTTTCTATGACATATCAGACACCTTCATACCATTTTTCAAGTTTCTAGGTGTTATCGTTTCGGAGTAGTAGGTATTTCTCTTTTTAACCAGTTTTTATATTTTCCCGTGGGAATGAGATATTTTCCTGGAAAAAAAATACCCTAGATGTTGACTCGGGTACTCAGTTATCTCCATACCAAATTTCATCAAAATCCGTCCAGTAGTTTTTGAGTGATGCGTCCACAACCAGACAGACAGACAGACAGACAGACAGACAGACAGACAGACAGACAGACAAAAATTCCAATAATAATAAGACCCCAATAGGTACGTAACGTTACGTTACGTTGGTGCATAGACCAGGATGCTTTTAGCTGTTACACATCTCTGAAAATATTCTGAACCAATTCTGGTGTATCGAGGTGTTCTTTCGAAGTTTTTTTTCACTCTAATGCAAGTGATGAATGTTTATAAAGTCATTGATACATAGTTATACTTATTGCCAACTTTTCTTTAAAACTTCATACTCAGCATTAATCGTTTTGTAGAAGCATTTTACTTTTTTTTGAAGTTTCTGAGCTGATGAATAGTCCCTAAATAATTCATCCAAAAACTTGTCCAGTTTCAAAAGCATGTCAAAACTTAGTGTCGTGACCGAAAGTTTGAAAGTGCTTGCAAATTACTTTTTTTTTTTTATTTATTGAAATAAATTTATAATACAGTGGTGTTACTTAATTCTAACATCGCCAAACTTTTACGTTTGATGGCGAGAAGCGCTCTTTCACATAAAAGTGAACCACCTTATGCACTACTTATCTACTACTTATCTATAGGTTACTATTTTCATCTTAAATCATCTTTACTTCTATATTTTGCAATCCTGAATAATGTTTTTTAATTTTGTCTTAAGTGATCCTTTACTAATTTTTACTTTTTCTCTTAATAGATCTATTTTGTTAAACACTTTAGGTACCAGATACTTAGATGTTCTCTTACCATAATAATTTGTTGTCTGTGGTTTAACCAGTTTGTTTTCTCTAACCCTACGTGTGTTGTACTTGTTTTTAACATTAACTTTAAATTCATCATTATAATAATATTCCAGACCGACCAAATATTCTATTTTTCTATCTATGGGTAAAATTTTACAGATAGGAAATAACTTATCATACTCCTTGTTGCACTTGTCTTTAACATTTTTAGTAACTAGATGCTTTATCAGTCTTATTTGTATGTCTTTAATATCTCTCAAATATGTAATAAAGGTTCGCCCGTACACCAGGAGTCCATAACTCATTAGTGAGTCAGCAAGAGCGAAAAAGACCATTCTTAAAGTCTGCTTGTTCAAGACATTTTTTAAGTGGTAAAAACTCCCTAATACCGATCTGAGCCTATTGCAAATGTCATTTACATGTAATCTCCAGTTAAAGTTCTTATCTATTGTTAGACCTAAGTATTTAAATTTGTCTACATAATCCAGTTTTGTACAGTTACAATTACACTTATTTCCATGCAAACAATCGTATGTATGCCCTATTATTGTAAGATATTCATTGTTTACAGATTTTGCATTCCGATTATATGGCGAGTGTATATGCATACATTTAGTTTTTAAAAGATTTAATATAATTCCATTGTCGTGTGCCCATTTGCTAACATTTTCAAAATCATTTTGTACACACTTTTGTGCCTCAACTATATCTTTTGAGGCATAAACTAGACACATATCATCAGCGTACATGAACACCTTACATTTATGCACGACATTTGACACACTGTTCACATGCATTATATATCCTACAGGGCCATATACTGAGCCAGTAGGCACACCCAACTCGATGTCTGCCTCTTTCCCAGCCACACGGGAGATAATTGTGTTTATTTTTCTGTTAGTGAGGTAGTTTTTAAACCATTTATTTGTGGGACCGCGTATTCCGCATTCGTCCATTGCCTGTAATAAGATGTCATGGTCCAAAGTGTCAAACGCTTTTTTGTAATCAATAAAAACTGCTATAATTTGTTTGCCAGAATCTAAACAGTCATTAATAAAATCTGAAAATCCTAACAAAGCAGTGACAGTGTTGCGCCCTCTCCGGAAACCGTGCTGGGTGTCACTTAATATATTGTGCTGTTCTAAGAACGAGCTAATCTGTCCTACAATAATTTTTTCGGTAATTTTATCTATAACAGATAGTACCTATTGCGATAGGCCTATAATTGACATATTCTAAATGACTTGCTGTTTTGTATATGTGACGTATAATTGCCTTTTTTAACTGATCAGGATAAATTCCATTAGACAGGGACATATTTACTAATGCAGCTAGAACTGGACTTATTTGCTTACATAAATATATAATGTCTTGCACCTGTATTCCATCTGAACCTGGTGCTTTCTCACAGGACAATGTTCTTATTACCTTTTCTACATCTGTCGAAGTTACCTTATTATATCTATAGCTTACCTCGCTTAGTTTTACATATTTACTAGCGGCCTGCCCCGGCTTCGCATGGGTGGACATTTATTTTTTCAACATTTTTGGATGCACAAACAAATTTCTCCTAGCAACCCATAGTAAATTATCAAAAAAATTAGACTTTGTATGGAGACTTTTAAAGAATATTTGTGCCAAGTTTCAAGTTGATAGACGCAAAAAACCCCTCTTCTCTATACCTACTTCAACCCCTAATTTCACCCTTTTAGGGAATGATTTAAAATAATACAAAAATACGTTTCTCATCATTTATTTTTAAGAGTATTTGTGATAAGTTTCAAGTTGATAGACGTAAAAAAACCACACGTTTCCATACAATCTCCAACCCCGTTTCACCCGTGAGTTGTGAAAAATCGAGATATACCAACTTGTCTTGTTGTTTGTTTTGAGGAGTATTTTTACAAAATTTCGAATTGATACATCCAAAAATGAAGGTATTCATGCAAACTTCAACCCCCAAGGGGATGAAACCCCTTGGAGGATGGTTTTCGATAAATCCTAGAACTAATATTATCAAGTTTATTTTCAAGAATATTTGTAAAAAGTTTAAAGTTGATACACGCAGAAATCACACTATCCCATACAAACTTTATCCCCCTCTTTCACCCCTTTAAGAGATGATTTTCAAAAAATCCAAAAACACGTGTCTCATCATTTATTTCTAAATGTATTTGTGCCCAGTTTCAAGTTGATAAGACGTAAAAAACAACACGTCTCCATACAAACTCCAAACGCTACTTTCACCCCCTTAGGGGATGATTTTCGAAAATTCCTAAAACATGGGTCTCATGATTTATTTTTAAGAGTATTTGTGCCAAGTTTGAAGTTGATAGACGTAAAAATCAAACACGTCTCCATACAAACTCCAAGCCCCTGTTTCACCCCCTTAAGGGGTGATTTTCGAAAAACCAGAAATACGTATCTTTTTATTTGTTTTGAGGAGTATTTTTACAGAGTTTCGAATCGATACACCCAAAAATGAAGGTTTTCCATACAAACTTCAACCCCCACTTTCACCCCCTTGGAGGAAGATTTTTGAAAAATCCTAGAACTAATATCTCATAGTTGGTTTTCAGAAGCATTTGTACCAAGTTTCAAGTTGATGGACGCCAAAAATAAACTTGTTCGTATCAACTTCAACCCCTACTTTCATCCATTTAGGGGATGATTTTCGAAAAATCCAAAAATATGTGTCTCATAATTTATTTATAAGAGTATTTATGTAAAGTTTGAAGTTGATAGACGTAAAAAACAACACGTCTCCATGCAAACTCCACTCTCCTGTTTCACCCCCTTAGGGGATGGTTTTTGAAAAATCCGGAAATACGTGTCTTGTTGTTTGTTTTGAGGAGTATTTTTACAAAGTTTCGAATTGATACACCTAAAAATGAAGGTTTTCCATACAAACTTCATCCCCTACTTTCACCCCCTTGGAGGATGATTTTCAAAAAATCCTAGAACTAATATTTCATAATGTGTTTTAAAGAGTATTTGTGCCAAGTTTGAAGTTGATAGACGTAAAAATCAAATACGTCTCCATACAAACTCCAACCCCCTGTTTCACCCCCTTAAGGGGTGATTTTCGAAAAATCCAGAAATACGTATCTTGTTATTTGTTTTGAGGAGTATTTTTACAAAGTTTCGAATCGATACACCCAAAAATGAAGGTTTTCTATACAAACTTCAACCCCCACTTTCACCCCCTTGGAGGAAGATTTTTAAAAAATCCTAGAACTAATATCTCATAGTTTGTTTTCAGAAGCATTTGTACCAAGTTTCAAGTTGATGGACGCAAAAAATAAACATCTTCGTATCAACTTCAACCCCTACTTT
This sequence comes from Ethmia dodecea, assembly GCA_963855545.1. NCBI lineage: Eukaryota > Metazoa > Arthropoda > Insecta > Lepidoptera > Depressariidae > Ethmia > Ethmia dodecea. The sequence continues at coordinate 3,681,434 of OY979444.1, forward strand.
CATCCGTTTAGGGGATGATTTTCGAAAAATCCAAAAATACGTGTCTCATCATTTATTTATAAGAGTATTTATGTAAAGTTTGAAGTTGATAGACGTAAAAAACAACACGTCTCCATACAAACTCCACTCCCCTGTTTCACCCCCTTAGGGGATGGTTTTTGAAAAATCCGGAAATACGTGTCTTGTTGTTTGTTTTGAGGAGTATTTTTACAAAGTTTCGAATTGATACACCCAAAAATGAAGGTTTTCCATACAAACTTCATCCCCTACTTTCACCCCCTTGGAGGATGATTTTCAAAGAATCCTAGAACTAATATTTCATAGTGTGTTTTGAAGAGTATTTGTGCCAAGTTTAAAGTTGATACACGCAGAAATCACACTATCCCATACAAACTTCAACCCCCTTTTTCACCCCCTTAAGGGTTGAATTTCGTAAAATCCTTTCTTAGCGAGCATCTACACTATAAACGTAACCTACACACAAAATTTCATGTTTCTATGTGCAGCGGTTTGGGCTGGGCCTTGATTTTTAGATTTAGCTTCTCCTTTTATATATATAGATTTCTATCTAAAAACTTCAAGTTACATACATGTTTAATTCCCTGTATTTCCTCTGTAAATGTTTTAGAAAAGTTTGTACAAATTTGCTTTAAACAATCTGTTTTTCCTAAATGCCTTAAAATAACATCGTATAAGCTAGTTTTATTGCGAAACAACCATATGTTTATATTTGTCCATATCTTCCTATAATCTCCATTACATTTTACAATTTGTTTCTGTCTAAATTTATTTTTTGCCATATTTATTAATTTATTTACTTTATTTCTAAATTTTGTATAGTCTAATCGCTTGTTCATATTCTTTCGATCCGCTTTCCAAACTCTAAATAAATAGTCCCTTCGCATTACTGTCTTATTACTGTCTTATTATCTGTGTTAATTCTAAATGTACTTTCCCTGTAGGTATATGCGATCAAATACACTACACATCGTCTGATACAATAATAACGGGCACGTTATTTGTATTAACTGGGCCCAGTTATATTCATCCAGCTTTTGTTTAACAATTTTGTCATTTAACACTTCCCGCATACTATTGTTATTTGTATTGCCACTCACACTTTGATTTCCGCTTCCACTCACACTTAGGTTCAACATTAATCCGATTCCATGATGATCTGCGATGCGTGACTCAAGCACATACGCGCACGCGTCATGCTCGCTCCGTCCCGCTGGCACCCAGATATGATCCAAGCACGAAGCTTCAAGCCGGCCGTCCGCGATTGCCTCGCGAGTTGCCTCTTCGCTCGGTATTGCACACAGTAGGCCGCATTCACACAGGGCGTTTTTGTACCTTGTTACAGTAGGATTATCCATGTCGTTTAATATATTTATATTGGTGTCTCCAATCACTATAACATTGTCAGATGCTGGCAAAGATGTAACTAGAGTTTCCATTTGCTGAATAAATATCTGTTTATTTTGGCAGGTGGTCTATATATCGCAATGACATGTGTTTTATTTTCCCTGAGATTCAATTGACCATGAAGTGTTTCTACTGCTTCTGTGTTTACCATTTTAGCTTCGAAATTCAATCCATTCTTAGCGTTTATTAATATTCCCCCTCCTCTGCTCGTTTCTCTAGTATGTATAAATGTATTATAACCTATTATTTGATAAAATGTAAGTTCTTCCTTCTTTATATTTATTTCGCTTAATATTAATATATCTATGTTATATTTATTTTTATCAAGTAGTATTAATAACTCGTTAAAGTTTTTCCGAAGAGATCTTATGTTCAGATGTAGTATGTGGGTATTCCATATATTTTGGGATAGGTCGTTATTTAAATCTATTATAGCATAGTATCTTTTAAATTTAAAATTATTTGAGACGCTTTCTATACTGTCGAATGTTGCTGTGAGAGATCAACTTGTGTGTACTCGCCGCGTCATGTACGCGTTTTTATTTACATTCATCGAACTTATTTAAATCTTCTTCCTATCTAATGTTATAGATTTTTTTTTCCTCACTGTTCTTTTTGACCAGGATACTACAATTCTGCACCCAAATATATTGAAAACCTTTCGGCTTAAGTTTATTTCTCACAGTCCAAAGAAGCTGTCGTTTATATTTTGGTAAATCTTCGTTAATGTATACTCGCTTTTCGCTGCCATTATCATAGACTTTATTAATATATATAATAATATATAAATATAATAATATAATCTCACGCCTTTTTATCCCCGAGGGGGTAGGCAGAGGTATTCCATTACTGGATATACCCACATTTCACGAGATATATTGGACCCCTAAACGTGATAGGTGGTGAGCCTATCGCCGGACCGGGTCTGTTTACACATGTCTCAGAATTAATTCTGAGACCTGCGGGTTTCCTCACGATGTTTTCCTTCACCGTCGAGCTAGTGATAAATATGTACGTAAGTTTTTGAAAAACTCATTGGTACATGCCAGGATTTGAACCCGAGCCTCACTGATTTTCGGCCGGCTCTTTAACCGTCCGGGCTATCACTGCTCTATTAATAATAATAATAATAATATAATCTCACGCCTTTTATCCCCGAGGGGGTAGGCAGAGGTATTCCATTACTGGATATACCCACATTTCACGAGATTTATTGAACCTCTAAACTTATTATTCGTTATAGACTTTATTATTCGTTATTTTTTTTTCTTTTTTTACAAGCATCCACCTGCTGCGAGCAGATTTAGACCGAAGCGTGACCAGCACATTCTTGGGCTTTGTGTCATCTGGTTTTTCTTTGCCTACCCTCTGTGCATCTTCTATTTCGTTAGGGTCCAGATTTAGTTTCTGTGTCAGTTTTTGGACTACTAATATAGTATTTTCGTTTTCATGCTTCTCTAATCCGTAAATTTCAATGTTTTTCTCTTTCTCTTTTATTTCTAACTCCTGTACCCTCTCTTCTAATGCCTTGTTACATTTCACCAAATAAACATTGTTTTGTTCTAATGCTTTGATTTTCTTCTGAGATTCTTCTTTGAAATCATGTAATTTCTGGTACATATCAGCATAGAATTCAACGCTATTGGTAAGTTCTTCTATTTTCTTCTCCAGGCTATAGATCACCACTAGCTTTTTATTTACCTCAGCTAAAACGTTCTCTCCAGACTCTTCTCTAGGGTTTAATGTGATTTTGGAATCATCCGCTGATTGTTTAGGGCTGCTTTTGTTTGTCTGGCAGTCTTCGCAAAGCGTACTACATAGGATCTTTTTAGTTGTACATTTTTTATGGTAAACATTTTCACAATCACCCTTACATCTCACTATATCATCTTTAGATAAAGATAAAAACATTTTGCATTTCTTACATTGCACCATTTTTACCTTCACTATGTTTTTTATTGCAAAATTGGTAATTGATGGTCACTGTTTAAACACTTATCGAATCACACAACCGTGCGTTAAGCGCGCGCGCACACGAATGCAAATGTACTAACATACAACGTCCAAGAAAAGTAGAATTTACCCATTAAATAGAATGATTTTACGGATATGTTGTCAATTTTAGTTTTAATATAGTATTTATGAGGTTGTATCTTTTATCTTTATAAACTAAATAAATACAATTTTGTTTACAATAGTCAACTATCTCACGTCTGATCTAAAGTTAAATATTAACAGATTATAGTTTGTGGAATCGGTTGCTTGATAGTTTAACTTGATACCTAAACTATTTTTAAGAAATAAAAAAAGAAAAAGACCTTAGCACACAGACAACAAAGTGGTTTTTCATTATAAGGATCGGAACCCTAAAAACAAAGCATTGGAATAAAATAAATGTTTCATTTTTGGTCTCAAACTAAGTACAAAATGGCATAAAAATATAAAACATTTCACCAACTATAATCGAGTTGATGGACTTAATTCCTTCAGTTGGCTCTGACGCAGAATGTGCACTTCGCAAAATGGGCACTCGACAAAAAAGGTGCATTTCGCAGTTGGTGCACTTCTCAAAAGGGGCACTTCTTATAATGTGCACTTCGCAAAATGAGCACTTCGCAAAATGTGCACTTCGCAAAATGTGCACTATGTAAAGTGCGCACTTTTCTAGGGTATGAGCCATTAGTTAGTAACAATATGAAAATAATATGATTTGTATTTTAAATTAAATAAACACTTTTACAAGTAATCATTTTATTAAAAAATATTAAGTCAAGACCAAGTTTTGATCGTCAAATACATATTTCTATATATATTACTTGTATATAGATACTTTAAACGTAATGAAATAAGTAAAAATTACTTTGTAAAAAGTGTTTATTTTATTTTAAATACAAATCATATCGTTTTAATATTGGGACTAACCATTGGCTCATAACCTATAAAAGTGAGCATTTTGCGAAGTGCACATTTTGTAAAGTGCACATTTTGCGAAATGCTCATTTTGCGAAGTGCACCAACTGCGAAATGCACCTTTTTTGTCGAGTGCTCATTTTGCGAAGTGCACATTCTGCGTCAGAGCCCTTCAGTTCAGTGATCCTGCCTTCTAAGTCAATGGCCGCGGGGTCGATTCCCTTCCGGGACGAAAATTTGTATGCTTAATATTAGTTTCGTGTCTTGATGTGTATGTTTATCAGTTGTTTACCCACAACAAGACGGCCTAGCTTGGTACTTCTTTTAAGTAATTTATTATTTTTATTTATTATTTTAAGTAATTTAGCCTTTATATTGACCCCTAAACATGGTGAGTAAGATCAATTCTAGGACCTGCGTGTATGCTTCACTATCGAGGTAGGGACGTGTACGTATATTTTTTAAAAACTCATTGGGACATGCCAGGATTCGAATCCGAGCCTCACGAGAGGGTCTCACTAACCACAGGTCTATCACTACTCATGGATTAATCTACTGTCTCATTCTAGATTGCGGGGTGGTCAGTAAGAAAGAATGGGGCGGACTGACTCCAGAGCGCGTGGAGTACCTCCCTCGACCTGTCCAGCTGGTCATCATCCAGCACACAGCCACATCCACCTGCAATACAGACGCTGAATGTGCCGCACTCGTTAGGAAAATCCAGAATAACCACATGAACAGCTTAGGCTACTGGGACATTGGGCCATCGTGAGTATCCGAAGTCTCGTATTAAGTTGCGGTGTACAAAAAGGCTTTTGAAACGTACACGAAACTCTTAACTTCGAAAAATTTGTCAAAGTAAAAAACAACAGTAGATCCACTGATATTCTTGGACAAAATAACTAAGAAGATGAGCCACATGATTTTATCTATGTCAATAAAACGTATGTTACTCGAGAAAGATTAATAGCGTCCAGTATGTGATTATGGCCGATCCGATTTATGTTTTAGTATAATATTAAAAAACGCCCAAGTGCGAGTCGGACTCGCTCACGAAGGGTTTCGTAATATTATCTATAAAACGGCAAAAAAACCGCGTTTGTTGTATGGGAGCCCTCCTTAAATATTTTTTTTAGTATTTTTTGTTAGCGGCAACAGAAGTACACAATTTGTGAAAATTTCAATTGTTTAGCTATCGCGGTTCTTGAGATACAGCCTGGTGACAGACAGACGGACGGACGGACAGACAGCGCAGTCTTAGTAATAGGGTCCCGTACCCTTACCCTTTGAAACCCTTACCCTTAAAAATCAATTAAAAGTATGATTTCCGTGGTGTATTTTAATAGAACATTTCTGCGGCATATTAAACTTGGGAATTACCTTCTCCGGGAAAACAGCCAGCACTTCATACCAAAAGTATACTATAGATGTTTGACCGTGTCCCGTACGGGGCACGTCCGGGCCCGGACGGGGCCCGTCCCGTTGTAACATGAATCAGCCTTTATCATGCATGCGGTCCGGCGATAGCACGTGTGTCGCGTTAAGAGGTCCAAAATATAAACTGTTGAAAGTGGGTATTTCCAGGAATTTTCTCAGGAATCTTAGTTTTTTCTGCAATGTTTGCAGATTTGAAAAGTACACTGAAACCGTGAAAAGTGAGCGTTTTTATAGTGGAATTATTGAAATCTGTTACCTACTTAATTATAACATAGGTATATATAACCTGCTGAAAGAGTAGGTAATATAATAATATTATTATTGTAATACACACAAAATACCTAGACTAAGAAAGCAATTTGTTTCTAATAATCTGACTCCGTCATATCTCCGTAAGTAATCAGTCATGTTTTATTTTTAGGAAAGCCGAGAATGTTGATTTTGTATATTGCCCATAGAGGAACAAGAGAGATTCGAAACATTATTTATAGCTCTTTCACGCAAAAACTACAGAACGGATTTTGATGAAACTTTACAGTTATATAGCTTATACATCAGAATAAGACATAGGCTATATTTTATTCCCGTATTACCACGGGAACGGAAACTATGCGGGTGAAACCGCGGGGCACTGCCAGTCATTTAATATTTATGAGCACCCACATAAATTGGTTAGTTAAATAGTTAAGTAGAAATTTATTATTTAAGTAGTTATTTCAGATTAAAGAATACTTTAGGTGCTTCCCCAGCCTTGGCCTCAATCGGCAGCCTCAACGTATCACTATCATCACTACATAGTATAAAACAAAGTCGCTTTCTCTGTCCTTATATCCCTATGTCCTTATGTCCCTTTGTATGCTTAAATCTTTAAAACTACGCAACGGATTTTGATGCGATTTTTTTTAATAGATAAAGTGATTCAAGAGGAAGGTTTTCATATAAGCATTGTACCCGTGCGAAGCCGGGGCGGGTCGCTAGTAAATAATATACAATACAGTAATTCTTTATTGTACACCAAAAACAATATAAGTAGTAATGGATATAAACATTAATTAAAGTACAATGGCGGTCTTATCGCTTTTAGCGATCTTCTCCAGACAACCTTGGGATGGATGAATATATACTGGATGTTTTTTTTTACCGTCTGGAAAAAATATGACATAATGTATCTAGAGCCGAAGTTGTATACGAGATTAATTGTTAAATATAGTCATGTTAAATGCAATTTACAAAGTCTAGAGAAGTCACACTGCCATGTAGCAGCTATCGGTTGTAGGTAGATTGCGCATGAATGGAAGCTACGAGCCCGTTTTTTCTTATAATATTTCAGGGTTTAATATTGACTATAATTGAGTAATATATATTTGTATAACGATATTATAAGAAAGTTGTAAAAAAAAAGTTTTTTATGTAACAATGCCAAATTATTCTATTACACTTACCTATCATACCATATTTTTTTATACTTGCATACATACATATAATCACGCCTCTTTCCCGTAGGGGTAGGCAGAGACCACTTTTTTTACTTGCTACGATCCATACATACTTGTTTCGCTTGGTCCACTTTCATTATTCCCTTCATACGTGCTCTTCGGTTTAGGGTACTCTTGACCTGGCCTTTTTTCAAGACGTCCCTGATTTGGTCTCTGGTTTTCCAGACGGTAAAAAAAATCAGGCGTTATACTTATACAACGCGTAACAGAAAAAGCGCAATTCCTCATACACCCCAATTAGTATATTAATATAAAAAAAATGTGATGCAATCGAGCTTTAGTTGTGTCTAACCAATATTCTTAAATATCGATTAATAATAGCACCATTTCCATAGAAAGCATTAGTGCTATTCTGCTACGATATTTCATTTTTTTGAAAAAAAAAAACATATTAAAAATTGCTGAAATCGAATAAGTAGAGTCGATGTCTCGATATTGAACAAACTAATTTCAGGAATTGCGCTTATTCTGTTACATATTGTATATACCTATGGGCAAAATAAAGCCAGTAGTCCCATTGTCCTAAGTTCCCAATTCCCATATTATCAACATGTTTCTAAGTTATACCAATATCACCGCTGTTTTGGTTTCAGGTTTCTCGTAGGAGGTAACGGCAAGGTGTATGAAGGCTCGGGCTGGCTACACGTAGGTGCACACACTTACCATTACAACAGGCAATCTATTGGCATCTCATTTATCGGATATTTTAATAGTAAGTATCCTTTATTATTATAAAAAATATAAAAAAAAGCGCAGTGATCGCCTTTCGGTTAATAACCCAGCTTCTCATATTGATAATCAGTGAGGCTCGAGTTCGAATCCTGGCATGTACCAATGAGTTTTTCAAAAACTTTCGTACATAGGTATTTATCACTAGTTCGACGGTGAAGGAAAACATCGTGATTAACCTGCAGGTCCGAGAATACCACCACCACCACCACTTACCACCTATCAAGTTAAGATTTGTCGATGCGACATAATATTGTCTGACCAAATAGTTCGATTATCGGGCTTCTGTCGGTCTCCTGCGCACATCAACGGGTTTTCTCACGACATCACCTTTGCCAAATCTCGTTAATGTGGGCACACAATATGGCTATGTATTCCGGCGTAGAAAGAACACGAAGTTTTTATGATGACAATGAATTTTCTTTATCTAAATTGTATATATAAAACAAAAAACTGCCTGTCTGACTGACTGATCGATTAACACACTGTCGAAACCGCTAGGTCTAGAATAATGAAATTTTGTAAGTAGGCACTAAGAAGGGATTTTTGGAAACTCCCATTGGGTACAGGAAAAAACGGTATTAACGCCGGCAACGACCCTGGTCATCCGCTAGTTATTAATTAATAAAATTGTGTGCAAAAAGCTTTGCTGATATGAAATAACTAGGCGTTTCCGACGTACGGTTAAATAACTGAAATAACAACCTAAATATCCAATAAGGCATCCACACTGGAATTTCCGCTGGGCACCTGGTAGTTTCATTAATCCCAATGATTTAAGGTTGCGTTAAGGAAGAGTTAATTGTATGGGATTGACATAAGAGTTCGACATCAATTATAGCGACAAAAGTAAAATTGACAAAACACTCTGCAGAGTACCTATAGTCACTGACACGTACTACGTAGCGCCTAATAGTTATTACAATGAGGGAACGGTCCTTACCCGTGGTCCCGGTGAGTTGACCCATTACCGGGTCCACAGGAACGTAAGCTAAGACATTAAAACTTTAGTTCGGCATTTGACTAGGTATAGGAGGGTTGGATATAAATTAGTAATTATAAAAATAAAAAAATAAATACCTAATTTTAATGAAAAACTGTAGGTTTACTAACGAAAGAAAAAATGCTACCACATTAATGCTTTTTCTTATGCTGATACTATGAAATCCCAACCGTTTCTTTGATTGGTAGTTTAAATCTATTTTGCTTTTATTCTTTTTCATTGTAGGTACGTTCATTAAAAATAAGTAGTTCCTTTGTATTACGAACACGGTTTTGCTTGGCTTTTTGGATCCTAACTATAAATTTTCATTATAAAATAAAATGAACGAGTTGGTAGAGGACGACCTAGGCGTACTTAAAATTCAAAATTCAAATAATTCAAAAATCTTTTATTTTCTATAGGTATTTAACATACACTTAGAAACGTCAATATTTTATAATAACAAGGCACTCTAAACTCGTCCATGAAGATTGGCTAAATGCAAACAGCAGCCCATCTCCACCGACGAGTTGCTGGTTCCGAATGCAGTACCCCGAGAAGAGCCAGCAAGAAACTCGAGGGCAGCTCTTTTTAATCTCATGTCTTACTAATAAATATCGTTTACAATAATAACTAATAGCCTCACATAGCGTCGAGTCTGCTAATCCCATGCATGTTGGTCTACTAAGTAGTCTTGTAATACTTGGTAGTATTATATAATAAAAATACGTTTTTACAACCGTTTATCAGGACGTGTATTATTAATATCTACAACTTCACCACCAGTGAGCAAACAAAAAGTCTTTATAAGCCGAACTTGTTCCACGAGCCCGTTCCAAGTAGGACGCGAACCGCGGATGCAAGTCGGACTATATAGTCGGTTTACTACGTAGGCAGGTCTCAGTAGGTCGTTCCAAGTAGGACGCGATCACCAAATGCAAGCCTTGTCGTAAACGAAGTGACTTCGAGTTTTGAACTAACTAAAACAAGATGTATCGACGAACGTCATGTTTCCGCGGCGACTCTTGATAGCGCGATTCAGAGTTCGGTACAGCGCCACCTAGTGTCTGTGTAATGATTCATAAGTACACGTATCGGCTGCATTCCAACAGCATTCCTTTGCGCGGAATCTGCGATACATTGGAGTAATTACGTTTACTGTTTTAATGTGATTCGGGGTGTTACATTCTCCCCCTCTGGCCCTGAAGTCGTCCCGACGAAGAGGACAGTAATGTTGATTTGTTTAATTTAAACCATATTGTTCCTGGGGCGTCCACGACCACGGTTGGTTACTGCTGGCTTCGCTTCGCAGTCATTGGTGCCTTCCTTGGGCATCCTCTTTTTCGTAAAGGTTTAAGTAATTTCTTTCGCCTGAAGTGAGGAGTTGACTTGAAATGCATGACTTCCACAGAATGCTCATTCTCTCCCTCCCCCTGGACGAGAATCGCTCCTAGTGCGTAATTGCTCGCATATGTTGTATTGTAACGTTGTACTTTCGTATTGAAACATTTAATATTGTGACTCAAAAATAGGCAGAATGTGATGATGCTTTTGCCTTTGCCAAACTTCAATTTAAAAAGAAGTCGGTGTTGTTAATTTCTACGACAGAATTTCCTTTTGTTGACAAAAATAAGTTATTCAATTTAAATGCATTGTAAAGTTATAAATAATAATAATATAGGGAAAATAGTGTTGTGTAATTATATTTGAGATCACTTAAATGTCAAACAGTTTTGAACTATGAATTTTGCACAATTGTGTCTTGTGAATTTGAGGTCAAGATTGCCTGCAGTTACCGTGTTTTTCGGGAAGTGTGTGAGAGATGGTCTTCCAAATACAGAACGTTGACTTCGTGCTTTTCTTAGCCGTGATGTCGTCGAAATAACTTGGCTAGCGACATTTTACAAAAGCAAATGCTTTTGAGCTCAAACTTGAACATCCTGAATCTACCCTACTTCAAATTTTTATTAGGAAACTCATTGTTAAAGAAAGAATGTTTCCTGAAGTATTCTTCTATATTCAAATTTGTATGGGTTGATATACCCACATTTTTGTAAGAAACCTCCGGGGTTGACATGAGATCCTGATGCTTCAAGCTTGACTCTTCTCCCCCATAAGGAGGTTTCTACGATACGCAAATTTCTACGATACGCAAATTTCTACGATACGCAAACTTCTACGATACGCAAATTTCTACAGTCCCTAAATTTCTCCGTTGCAAATTTATTCGATGACTACGGTGTTTCTCACCGTGCCAGTTTCTCCGAGCTCCGAGTTTTTAAGAATGGTGTAGCGCTTCTCGCTATTTTTAAGATAAGTCGCCATGATCAAGTAGGTGTTTTAAATTTCAACATATTAATGATAAATTTAACCTAATTGGTGGTATAACCTCGTTAGGATTTTACAGTTAAGTTATTTTATTTGCCCCGTGAACCCGGCTCTGCCGATTAACTAGTCTGGTATAACTTTAGTTACAACTTATCTGTAATAGTGTTAACGGTTAATGTACAACATCTGATATAAAAGATAAATAAATAATAACAACAGTCATTACCCACATTCAGTTTATTTTATTTCCAATCACAAGCAAACCCAGAATATAGCAAATTTCACATCATTATTTTATTCCGGTATATTTTATTTTGTCATGAAAAATTCTTCGTGACAAATGGCGCCCACATGTTATTTTGTTTAATTTTGTGAATTTTGAGTGTTTGCTTGTGATAAATTTTTTGGTAAAGTGGTATCACCAAGAATATAAAAAAAAAATTGTGAACTGTGTTGATCTATTTCAGGTTTAGATATAAGTTTATAGTGTGTATAAACAAAACCACTACAAAAATTTATTAATTGGGAATTCAAAGTTTAAATTTATTATATTAAAGTTTAAATAAATATTTTATGGTTTACTATAAATAAGTGATATACAGCAAATATTGTTAAGGTTACCACACAAAAATATTTTATATAAAAAAACTATATACAGGGTGTGACTCACAAAAAGTGTATACAGGGTGTAAGAAATTTGAATTTTTTTTCTTTGCATAATTTAATTATACGGCTTGACATTACCCGATTTCGTGGTTTTCGATTTTTTTTTTACGATTTTTTTGCGTTTTGAAAAAAACAAAATTTTTTTTTTAAATGTTTGTAACGGGTATAAGCACTCAACCAAAGCTACCCCTGGTCTTATGGGGAAGGCCAAGTCTTTTCTAGACCTTTTTAAGTAATAACAATGTATATTTTCGGACCTTTACCCAAGTCAAGTTCTTTTATTATGCGCACCGCCAAGGAGTGGAACTACCTGCCGGCGTCTGTATTTCCGAGTTCATATAACCCACAAGCCTTTAAGGATCGAGTGAACAGGCATCTTCTGGGCAAGCTCGTCCCAACGTAGGCCCCGTCTTTGCTCTCGGGCTAGTCTGGGGTCAAGAGCAAGCCCATTTTTTAGTAAAAAAAAAAAAAAAAGTCAAGTTCCGGTTATACAAATCTTTTGGTTGTTACATGTTGCTTTTCAAAGTATACAATGTTATTTCCTTCACACAGTGCAACAAATGCCGCGGTAAAAAAAAAAAAAATATTGAGAACCATGTGGTGCTTGTACACGGTATTTCTGAAACCATAATTGTAGATAATGTAGTACAATTCACGGGATCGGAATTCCGACAGCTGATCAAGCAATTCAACGTACCTAATTTGCATTATGGTCCTCGATACTCTCCGGGCATTGCAAAGATTTTAAGATAGGCGTTGCTAACGGTTACATTGTTAGGTTTTCGTAGTGATATGATTATACGGAAAATCATAGCACCAATAGTAAGGGCTAGTGGACAAATGTATTTAATTGTTCTACTGGATGAGAGAAAGGTGAATAGTATGTAAGAAGCGTATATAAGATGAATTAATAATAGGTGATTAAGAATGTGACGATTGTCTGGATGTGAAGTATGAATTTAATATAGATTACCTAACCGAGAAATTGTACCGTGGTCGCGCTGAGAGAGGGGTTTATCTTATGTTTTTTCTGCTACTTTTGTATTAAACTTGGTGTTTATACGAGTAGGTTTTTTCCGGTTGTGGTCTAGTCAAATGACAAACCACATTTTTGGAGGCGTTTACGTTTTGGTTATTAACGTCTTTTTGTTTTTTATACAGGTTCATAAGAACATTTGTATGGTATTTAAGGGTGGTGATGATGAAAAATTCTTCGTGACAGTATATTGTTGTGACTCATCTGCTTCTCGTAGAATTGGAGCTACTCCTTCCAAACTGCGGTACACGTTGTTAGCAGCTAGAAAAGCTTCCAGCATCTCCGAGTCCTTTTAACCTTCATATGATGCAGAACAGGAAGCAAAGGATCCCTTTTTCCCCGAGGAAATAACAGCCATCAACTTCTCGAACTGGGCGTCATCTTTGCTGTCTTCTTTGTTTTGGGGTAGGTAGTGGTACGTCCTGATTTTGTTATAAAAACTTGGGTTGCCCGCCGTTGGTCGCCAGTGTAATCTTTACTAAGTGAGTAAACAAAAAAATATTTATTGGCCGAACTTGTTCCACGAGCCCGTTCCAAGTAGGACGCGAACCGCGGATGCAAGTCGGACTATATAGTCGGTTTACTACGTAGGCAGGTCTCAGTAGGTCGTTCCAAGTAGGACGCGATCACCAAATGCAAGCCTTGTCGTAAACGAAGTGACTTCGAGTTTTGAACTAACTAAAACAAGATGTATCGACGAACGTCATGTTTCCGCGGCGACTCTTGATAGCGCGATTCAGAGTTCGGTACAGCGCCACCTAGTGTCTGTGTAATGATTCATAAGTACACGTATCGGCTGCATTCCAACAGCATTCCTTTGCGCGGAATCTGCGATACATTGGAGTAATTACGTTTACTGTTTTAATGTGATTCGGGGTGTTACAGTCTGTAATTTTATAGTAGCCTTTTTTATGTAATTTTTGCTTAACTATTGTTTTAAATTTGTCAAGAGGCAAATTTTGTAATTCAATGGGAATCTTATTGTAAAAACGTATACATTGACCCTTAAAGGATTTGGTAACTTTAGATAATCGACTAACATAAGCAGCCAGTTCATTCTTATTTCTAGTGTTTATACAATGTCTGTCACTATTTTTTTTGTAAAGTGATATATTCTTTTTAACATACAATACGTTTTCGTAAATACACTGTGACGCCAGTGTCAATATATTAATTTCCTTGAATTTTTCCTTTAGAGACATCCTAGACCCCATTTTATAAATTGCACGAATGGCTCGTTTCTGCAAAATAAATATTCTCTGGACATCAGCAGCATTCCCCCACAGTAGAATGCCATATGACATCAAGCTGTGGAAGTAGCTGAAATAAACAAGTCTAACTGTTTCTACGCTTGACTTATTACGTATTTTTTTACGGCGTATGCAGCAGAACTGAGCCTTTTCGCCAACGTATCAATGTGTGGTCCCCACTGTAACTTAGAGTCTAGAGTTATTCCTAAAAATACTGTAGTGTTTACACATTCTAATTTTTCGTTTTTAACTGTAACTGAGTTTAAAGTTCGTTTAACATTTGATAAAGAAAAATGTACACATTTAGTTTTTTTTCTCATTGAGAAGTAAATTATTAACGTTAAACCAACTGACAACATCATTAATTGCACTGTTTACTTCGTCATAAGACTTAATAGGTCGTTTTACTTTAAAAAGTAGAGATGTATCATCTGCGAACAGTACAATATCATGTTGCACTCAGTTGGGTAGGTCATTTATATAGACCAGAAATAGAAATGGGCCTAAAATTGAGCCCTGCGGTACACCAATACAAACCGCCGATCCAGACGATCTTGAACCGTTTACATCAACACATTGTATCCGGCTTCTCAAGTAGGACTTGATTAAATCAAGAGCGCGGCCTTGTACTCCATAATGACGTAGTTTTCTGATGAGAATTTCATGATGGACACAATCGAATGCCTTAGATAAATCACAGAAAACCCCAACAGCATCCTGCGACTTCTCCCAGGCATCAAAAACATGATTTACTAGCTCAACACCGGCATCGGTTGTCGAGCGACCCCTAGTAAATCCAAATTGCTTTACAGACATTATACTGTTAATAGAAAAATGTGCACTCAACTGATATAGAATAATTTTCTCAAAAATTTTACTAAGAGTCGGTAGAATTGATATTGGTCTGAAGTTAGAGGGGTCTAATCTACTACCGGCTTTGAATAATGGAATAATTTTACTATGTTTCATCAGATCAGGAAACACGCCATCATCAACGCATTTATTAAATAAACAAGATAGAGGTGAGGCAATTAAGTCTATTATGGATGATATGATTTTTACAGATAAGCCGTCGAGATCGGCAGTATTTTTCATTTGTATTGATTTGAATGCTTTTAGGATGTCCCAAGGATTTACATGATCGAATACAAAATTGCCTGTATTACATGGAGCGGTATGTTCTTGTTGTAGCGATTCAGCGAGTGCGGGCGACGAGTTAAGTGACTTGGTCGTCGAGACTGAAATATCAGAGAAAAAATTTACAAACACTTCAGATATATCTTTATCATTTCTTAAAATTCTATTGTTAACTTTCAACTAAAAGTCAAAATGTTGAGATTTTAATTTTCCTGTCTCGCTATTTATAATTTTCCATGTAGGTAGTTTTTAAAATGTCTGTGCTATTTTTGATTTTATTACTTACATGGTTAGCTTTAGCCGCGGTACAAATACGTTTAAAGACTTTTGAGTATTGACGAACATAATTGCGAAAGGCATCACTACTGTTATACGTCCTTTCCTCGTATAATTCATATAATCTTTGTTTGCTTTTATGAATTCCCACCGTCGCCCAATCACTGAACATTAAACTATTATTGATTTTTACAGTTTTCGTTTTGAAAACATTATCACATTCGTTCTTGGCTAGTGTTAATACTGACTTGTACAAATCATTAGGGTCATCACAGTATGATAGATGTAAAAGCTTATTTTCTATCTTATTTCTAAATTGCTTAAGGCGAGTACACGTTACTGGTCTGCATTTAATATCCTTCCTTAGTGCCTTTTCAGTGCGCATCTGATAAGTTACCATCTGGCCACAATGATCTGAAGATAATTTGTTAATTACGGCTTTATCAATAGGCTCGAGGTTTGTGAATATATTGTCGATGCATGTTGCTGTGGTTTTAGTAATTCTAGTAGGCACTGAAAAAAGATTTACAAGATTATGACATTTAAAAAATGATACAAGCCTACTACCTATACTGGATGAAGTATCTAAAAGGTTAATGTTAAAATCGCCACAAACAACAATGTATTTATTTTTATTGCTAATTTTACATATGGCATCATCCATGATTTTCTCAAAGTGTTCATAACAGGATGTGGGGGGTCTGTACACGCTCATTACAATAAGCCGCTCGAGCTCTGTGCAGGCTATCTCCACAGTTCGCTCAACAGAGAGCCCAACAATGTCCGCGCGCTCTTTACACTTCAGACCGTTACGTACAAGTATCAGAGAGCCACCGCGTATCGAGGCCTCCCTGCTGAACGAGCTGCCAACCTGGTGGTGGTTAAAACCAAAAATGAACTGGTGTTTTTTTAGCCAGTGTTCTGTAATGCACATTATATCAATATTATAACAGTTCATAAATAGTTCAATTTCCAGCTCTTTACATAACATACCTTGAATATTTTGATGCACCAGGTTTATTTTATTTTTTGGTGTTGTTGTATAATTTGACATTTAAATTTGTACTTTTACTAGTAAATTTTTTATTAATTGGACATGTATTGCCAGAGTTAATCTCTGTTGTCTTTATTTCTAATTTAAATTATTTGGAACAAATTCCAAGCTGTTACTATTTAATGTCAAATTAATTGGCTGCCCAATAAGGTCAGCCGTCGGGTTAGTCAACGAATTGACTAAATTAATAATAAAATAAGATAGCACATCTGCTATCTGTCGCTTATAATATTTAGAAAGATAGTATTTATCTTTGGTCAAATAAAAATGTTTACTAATAAAGTTATTAGTGTCAATAAAATTAAATTTATGATCATGACGACATGTCAAGGTATGTAATGTCATATTTCTTACACTCAGTGTGACTGTTACTAAAAGGAAGTGCAAACAATATTATTTTAGTGACATTATCTAGGCCATTTAATTGTGCAAAAATGTTTGTAAGACATTTTTTGTTTGCGTTTCCCCGCCTGCCAATTAATATAATAATAGTTGTATTTTCGTCATACTTGGCATCTAATACATTTTTTAGTATATCTAAATAAGTGGCCCCAGGCATGCAAATGTATTTAATTGCATGCCCCAGCTTGCTACTAAGCTGTAAACCCATGCTTTTACCTATTTTATCACTGTACATCACAATGTTTTGATCGGTCTTGTTATTACTTAGATCATTACCTGACAGTGAGGAAGAGGCGCGTATAGGTTGTAGTTATCGCGCACGGGTGCGACGGGGGTAGGGGAGGCTGCGCACGGTCCGCCGCCGCCTGCGGCTCATAGTTAGTGGCGGCGGCACCCGCGGACGGCTCGGGCGAATTGGGACTCGGATAACAGTTACAATTAGTGTTATATTTAGTCAGAGATTCAAAGCGATCATAATTATATTTTGATGACTGTAACAATTCGTCCAGTGCCTGCGAGTACGCGTGTATTTCCTTTTGCGCAGTCTCATATTTTGAAGTTATACATTTCAAAGAATCAATTCAATTCAATCCGCTAATTTGTGATTGAAGCTTTTGTGTGTCGCATTCATAAGTAGTCCTACTTGTTTCTAAAATTACATTACAACTGTTTAACTCACTTATTAATTCGCGACGTTCCTTTCTCAAATCCATATTCTTGCAAAATTTACTATTTTTTTTTAATTATGTTATTTTTTTATTAGTTTTTGAGTACTTGTAATGTACTTTTTAATGTTTACATATTTTTTGAGTTTCTTATTACTGTTAGTAGGTACTACTACTTGGCTCCATTGACTTCACTGGTGTAGTGGTCGGGGTTTCACCGGTGAGGTCAATGGTTACACAGGGGTTTCGTGAGTGTGAGACAGCAGAAACAGCAGATGGCGTGCCAGGTTGGCTGCCGACCAGCTCCTCAAACAGGGAGTGCGTTCGTGATGACTGGAACTCTTGTCTTGTGCGGTCCAACTCAGATATTTGTTTGTGCGCGTCACGGCTATTCACGCTTACATTGACCATATCGGCGATGTATTGAAGAAAGGCTTGATAACGAGTACCTACATGAAATCGGCGAGCATGAATGAGTCGTTTGGTGGATGTGGATGAAGCATGAGAGGTCTGTCAGGTTTATAGCAAGTGGCAGTCTATTTTTGCCTACCCCAATTTGAAATGGGCGGGAATTAAATAAGTAGGTATTAAAGTTCCGTAAAGCTGTGTAAGTTCGCAAATATCTGTTCGCAGAAGTTCTCTTATGTTCTCATTTATGTTCCAAAACAGGTTTAGAGGGAGGCTCAAGACGAAATACCTCGGACGGATGGCCTCGCTTATCATCGGGCCCAGCCCACCCGCTGTCGGTGAGACCGCCTTCACTTACTAGACCGTCACTTTACAGTGAGTTTTTCTATTGCGTTGTCATTATCTTCTTCGTCTCCATTACTGTTCTTTTATGGCTGTAGCAAAGAAAACGCTATTTCATTATTGTTTTTTGTGGCTTTCACCTTGAAAGCCATTATAGCATCTTTCTGGTGTATTTCGTTCAGGTCATGAGGGTTGGGTGAAAGATATCGCTGAGAAACCAAGTAGACTTATGTCCTAACTAACCCATTAGTCAAATGCAAAGGCGTATCCACTTTTGGACAGGGGGAGCTTGCCCCAGCCTGGAAGCCCTAATGATTAACCACACGTTTCTTTCAATTCGATTAGATTTTCATAAAATACTAGAATCCAGGCCAGAATCTTCCTAGGAAAACGCTACAAAAATTCTTATCCCGTTGATGAATTTCAATTATCTTTTTTTTGTATCAAATTCGGGTTACGGGTGGTCCAATCCCTCTTCTATCGATGCGACCGCTTTCGTTATGCCTCCAATCAATGGTCTTATCACACCAACTGTAGGGTCGCTACTTGCGTGTTAATTTCTGCTTCTTCATCATATTCATTCATATTTTCTTTCACCGTCGAGCTAGTGATGAATATGGAAGTTTCGAAAAACTCATTGGTACATTCCAGGATTCGAACCCAAGCCTCACTGATTTTCATCATGTGAAGCAGCGCTATTACTGCTATATAGTTATTACTGCTATATAAAGTAATTATAGTTCATGAAAACAAGCTTTTGTGTGTATGGCACGCGTCATAAAAAATCAAATGAGCCCAAACTCGAGAGGTTTGCGAGTAGTCCTTGAGGAGTTGGGATATCCACCTACTGGCGCCATCGTCAGACCAGCACGGTGGTACCATAGTATTGCATTGTCACCGAACATACAATTTAAGTATGCCAAATTTTAGCTCAATCGGTTAAAGATATTATCTGCTTCAAAATTAAATTGCAAGATTCCACCCAAACAGACATACTTATACCTATACTTTGCAAGATATATAGCTTGTAATACTTACTTACTTTTTTACTTGTAATTATTATTAGCTTGTAATATACGGTATACAATAGGTAACAGAATAAGCGCAATTCCTCATACACCCCAATTAGTATATTAATATAAAAAAATGTGATGCCTTTGAACTTTAGTTGTGTCTTACCAATTTTCTTAAATATCGATGAATAATAGCACGATTTCTATAGAAAGCACTAAATTCAGCTACGATAATTAATTTTTTTGATAAATGTAACACATTAAAAATAACTGAAATCGAATGAGTAGTCGATACTGAACAAACTAATTTCAGGAATTGCGCTTATTCTGTTACATGTTGTATAAAATACTTGTTTTTTTTCAGACGATTATCTGAAACCTGAGGCTTTGGAAGCCGTGAAGGCTCTCCTCAAATGTGGCCAGCAGAGCGGTCACCTGAAGCCCAACTATTACTTAGTAGGGCACAGGCAGCTCATCGCAACCGAGAGTCCTGGGATGGAGCTGTACAATGAGATCCAAAGGTGGCCCGGGTATCTAGAAAATGTCACAATTGTCAAGGATACGCTGAGGAACTAAAGCGTTTAGTTCAAACTAGCGACCCGGCCTCTATTTCTCTACATGTAACACTTTACAACCTATGGTTCGATCTCACTTAAGTTCACAATTTAAGAAAGACTAGGCGACTTTTAATCCCCAAATAACAGATTGTTCTTAGGGGATGCAATAATAAAAATAAATTAATAATCAATTACAGGTTTTATTAAAAAAAAACTGACGCCTTTTATCCCCGAGGGGGTAGGCAGAGGTATTCCATTTCTGGAAATACCCACTTTTTCACGAGAATATTCGACCCCTAAACGTGATAGGTGGTGAGCCCATCGCCGGACCGGGTCTATTTACACACGTCTCAGAATTAATTTTGGGACCTGCGGGTTTCTTCACGATGTTTTCCTTTACCGTCGAGCAAGTGATAAATATGTACGCAAGTTTTTGAAAAACTCATTGGTACATGCCAGGTTCGAACCCGCGCCTCACTGATTATCACCATGTGAAGCAGGCCCTTTAACCGTAAGACTATCACCGCTATTAAATTAGTAATAAGCAGATATTTGACTTTTTGAGGATATCATTGGTCACTGGATCGAACTCAGGCGTAATGCTGGAGAAACAGATAATCTTTGATTAAATTAGCATCCAAAAATAATGCTTTTATAGTATTGATGTACAGTGTTTATAGAATTTCTGAATTATGTTTGTATACCCATAAAATTCAATTTAAGTTTATGTTGGCTAATCAAAACCAAAGTTCCTACGGAAAATTTAATTAAACCTAGATGCGGTGAGCTTTTGACCTCGACATGCGTCATGCATGTCACACGCATACAAAATTTCCATCCCAACAAAATTTGGAATTCGTTATGTATTTAAAATTGGATACGTATACGAACCAATTTCCTTTCCGCCCGTGATAAGCGTGTTAACACTGATGTACCTTGTGATATTCATATCTTCTTTTTATTTTTCGTTGATTGAGTTTTTTTTTCAAAGTTTTAAGCCAAATTCGCTTAAATATAAAAGAACGCCAGCAACATGATTTAATCTAAGATGTTTTACAGGTAGTCTTAAAGGCAAGTACCTACTAATATTTTCTTTCATAACCTTACGTAAGTATTTATCACTGGCTCAACGGTGAAGGAAAACGAGGAAACTTGCAGGCTTAACCCGCGAGCACTCGCGCTATGAGCATTTTGCTCACAGTAAATTTAAAACACGCGCCATTTTGTCAAAATTATTCCTACGTACATCGTTCATTTGGTAGCTGAGTTTTGTTCCGTCCCCCACCCATGTATGCAGTTTACTCCCCGCTAGGTTGCGCCAGTCACTTGGACGAGGTGGTTTGTTGCGCCGTGTACCATCAGGCGGCGTTTTGCTCATCGCGCGGGTATCGACGTAAGTACTTTTTTTCATCTTAGCGACAGTTTTACTGCTACTTTTATGTAATATTATGATTGTACGTTACTGAAAAAGCAATCTATTATGTATTTCTATTATAGATGGATCGTGATCGAAGGGACGAACAAGTTTTGGCATGGTTAATGTAGGAAGATTCAGAAGAAATTGAGGACCCGTCTTTTAGAGCCTATGATATTGAAAGCGATCGAGACAGTGAACACAGTCATCACTCCACCAACCGAACAATCGTCATCGGAGTAGTTTTTTTTCCGTAAGACTGCCTCACAAGACTGGAAAATTAGTTCCTATGATTATTAATTAAAATAAAAAAAGATTAATATTGTTAACTTTTTGAATATATATTTTGTAGAATAAATAATGTGTATTTTATTTAATAAAATATTTTTATTTATATTTGTTGGTAAAACTTGCATTTATTGACATTCATAAACGTGAGCAAAATGCTCTACACGCGAGTGCTGATGTAATTTCTTGAGGCGCGAGTGCTGGCGGGTTAACAGAAATCCCCTCGAATACAAAGCTACACAAGGGTGTGTGTTTTTTTGAGTCAGAAACTAATTCCGGTCCATTCGCGAACCATAAACCTAATTGGAATTCGGCATACGATCTCATACGCGGAATTTCCAATTTCCTATGTTCTCCACCCATGTGTGGGAGTTGTGTATTCGTTTTTCTGCGTTTAACTACACACTAATTAACAAGAATCTATCATAATCAGTGATCGGCTAATTGGATGCATCTTTACCTAAAGTGTAATGTTGGTTAATATGGAATGCACTTTTGTATCGAAAAAATCCCGGGAATTCAGAATCGACAAATTTAGTTTTTTTACTATAGAATCCAATTGGGTGTAGGAATATTTACTTAGTTTTAGGTGTTGGATAAAGTAAATGCACATTAATAATTATTTATTTCCCCGTGTTTTTTTTTTAAATAATTTATACCACACTCTAAAGATGACGTTTCTTCACCATGTTACAGACTAGTTTCGCATTCCCGAATTTTCTGGAATCCCGGGATTTTTATTTTAAAAAATATGTTTTAAGAAGCCGCTTCCATAATTTCCTAACCAAAACTGAACTTTAGGTAAATATGCATCATATTATCCGATCACTGATTATAATACTCTTATTAAAGAAAAAAATCTGCCTGGGTGATCGGCTAATCAATCAACGCACAGCTGAAACATCTAGATCTAGAAGCATGGATTCTTCATAAAGGTTCCGTGAATGACGTAAGTGAGCACTAAGGAGAATTTTTTGGAAATTCCCATGGGAACGGGAATACACAGGATCAGCGCAGCGCAGGTAACGCCGCCGGGTCACATGAGTAAAGAACTGTTTCTTTACTCTACCCGCGTGTTTATGAGAATAAGGTGAAAATATTAAGGTTAAAATAATCATATTTTGATGTTGTTGTAGACCTCGTGTAAAAGAAGAAAATAACTCACTAACTGCCAGCATTATTAGATGATAATCATAAGTTCTGGAAACTTGCTTTCTTTTTTTGTACCCTAATCCTATCGTTGAGCCCATCACCGATGCCTGTCCTGTCCTGCCAAAAGACATGCCTCAGAAACATAAGTATTACCTTACGAGTTAACTTACGATGTTTTCCTCCATAGTCAAGCTATAGTCTGACCGCAAGAGCTGTACTGCCCCTTGTCCTCAAGCGATGGAAGTGCGCTACGCATCTGCCAGTTTTATAAATATCCTGCAAACTTCTGTTCAATAATTTAATTAATAAATAAAAATTAAATAAAGAATCTCACGCCTTATATTCCCGAGGTGGTAGGCAGAGGTATTCATACTGGGACCTGCGGGATTCCTCACGATGTTTTCCATCACCGTCGAGCTAGTGATAAATATGTAGGACGTAAGTTTTATAAAAACTCATTGGTACATGCAAGGATTCGAACTTGAGCCTCACTGATTTTCATCATATCGTACCCTTAAAGGCAAAACCAACTAACTGCAGTGAACATAGTTTCGAGTAAATCAGTTTTTAATATTTGATGAGAAAATTATATACCTAAATAGTGCATTTTGACTTTGTGTGTTGTTTTTTATATTACGCAATCTAATCAGCTATTGTATAGTGTAATAAAAAATGATAAAAAATATAAAGATCCCAAAAAAAAATTGGAAAATCTATCGCGGGGGGGTCACTTAGTTGGTTTTACCTGAATTATGTAAAATAGAACTTATTTCTGAAGGGAAGCCCTGGACGCTTCTGAGGCGAATATTAACGTTTTAATTAAGAAAAAATAGATTAATTACAAAAACAGCAATACAAATATAGCAAAGGAAGCAGCCAAAATAAAAATAAAATAATTTTTATAGTTGGTTTTGCCTGAATAAAATTAAGACTGGTGTGCGATTATCTGCAGGTGCCGAATCTATTAGGGCTTCATTTTCTTTATTTTTGTATTTAGAGCTAGATTTTGCGTACCTCTTCATTCCCCTATCTTCCTATACATTATAAAATCTGTAAAATCTAATGTTTTTAGTAAAATTTACACATTTTTACAAAAAAAAGATACAGAACAGACTAAACAACGAAGAGACAAAACAGTCCTCTAGAGCGTAATAATGAAAGTATTAAAAGGGGGTTGTGAATGGAGTGTCGGTAGTGGCTGACCTAGGCCTACATGATCTTCGGAACTTCAATATACTGAAGACAGCTAGATACTAGGTTGAATGAGTCACTTGGTGGAGTACATCTTTTGGGTGAAGCGCAAAACATGTACAGGTTCATAGCAGGCAACGTTCTATTATCTCTACCTACCCTGTGACCTGAAGAAGGTTTTATATCAATTAAAATATCAGAGGATCACATTATAAACGTTTATTATCAAATCAATTAAAAATACTTAATGATAAAAATCGACTTTAAGATTCTTCGCCGGACTCCACACATACGGAGTCTGAAGAAGCTGTTACATAAGGCACGTAATCAACACTATTTGTATCAGTCGGGAAAGTCTCAAACCAACTCATCAGGTATTCATCAGGTATTACTCCTATCTTGCAAAGATACACTAGGTCTTTCTTTTTTGCTACCGAGATAGGCAGGGGTCCCGAATATAATTGAGTTAACAAAACAGGCTCCAAGAAATTTACCCAAAACACTGACCATGTCAATCAATTCAAATATGACGAATTAAAAAATTGGAAGAGTCTGGCTGAACACATCATCTTGATTAGGTCAAAAAACAAGAAAACTTCACGACATGTTGATTTTTATAATTAAGTACTTTTAATTGATTTGATAATAAACGTTTATAATGTGATCCTCTGATATGTTAATTGAGATAAAACCTTCAGGTCACAGGGTAGGTAGAGATAATAGAACGTTGCGACTTGCGTGCTATGAACCTGTATATGTTTTACGCTTCCTCCAAAGATGTACTCCACCAAGTGACTCATTCAAGCTAATATCTAGCTGTCTTCAGTATATCGAAGTTCCGAAGATCATGTAGGCCTAGGTCAGCCACTACCGACACTCCATTCACAACCCGTTTCAATACTTTCATTATTACGCTCTAGAGGACTGTTTCGTCTATCTTTTTTTGTAAAAGTGTGTAAAGTTTACTAAAACATTAGATTTTTACAGATTTTATATGTATAGGAAGATAGGGGTATGTAGAGGTAAGCAAAATCTAGCTCTAATACAAAAATAAAAAAAATGAAGCCCTAATAAATTCCGCACCTGTAGATAACCACACACCAGTCCTAATTTTATTCAGGTAAAACCAACTATAAACATTATTTTATTTTTATTTTGGCTGCTTCCTTTGCTATATTTGTATTGCTGTTTTTGTAAATAATCTGTTTTTTCTTAATTAAAACGTTAATATTCATCTCAGAAGAGTACGGGTCCCCCTTTCAGAAATAAGTTATATTTTACATAATTCAGGTAAAACCAACTAAGTGCCCCCCTGCGATAGATTTCCCAATTTTTTTTTGGGATCTTTATATTTTTTATATTTTTTTATTACACTATACAATAGCTGATTAGATTTGTGCAATATAAAAACAACTCACAAAGACAAAAGTGCGCGATGCACGCACGACGTGCGAGCGAGAAAAACTATTAAACGCGGATAGTTGGTTTTAGCTGCAGCAATTATCAAAACTGCAAAACTAATACCTACAGTAAAAAGCAACTAAAGTGAGGATAAATTGTTTTACCAGTATACAAATTCAAAACATACATATTATGTCATCAGTTAAAAACAAATAAAGTTATTTAGTCTGTATTGCATCTATAGATAAAATCTTTGTACTGGTAAACGTTCAGGGAAACAATAGGTTAAAGTAACGTTAGTTGCTTTTTCTTGTAGAAATTCTGAATATGTTTGCATTTAGCTGGTTTTTCGCCCTGCTAACTTTGAAACTAAGCGGAATAGCAGATAACCGGTTTTACTAGTAGATACAGCTCAAAAAGACGAATCGATTGGTATATTTAACTCATTTTTGAAAAAAGTGTCGGTTAGTTGGTTTTGCCTTTAAGGGTACGATATTAGATAATAATAATATTATAATAGATTTTATAATTTAATTATATCTATTAAAAGTTTTATTTATATTCAATAAAGAAATAATAAGTCCGTTTCACTTTTATTTAAGCATTTACATGTTACTATTTGAAATTATTTTAAGGAATCTTTTTCTCACAAAGATACGGATTCCAATTCAAAATCGCAAAGGACAAATTTAATTAGCGAACTGTCCAACAATTTCGTACTGGTTGACGTGTAATGTTACTGGTTACTCTTCGTTATCTTGAAACTGGAGCCTGACCTCATACTGGGACCGGTACCAGATCCACCATCCGAGGGCGTGACGAGTAGCAGCCGACACGATCCAACAGTAGTAACAAACCTGATGAAATAAAAAAGATAATCAAAATTTAAAAAAGGTTTTTTAAAACAAAGTTTTGGATTTAGAGTTACGTCACATTATTTTTCGACTTATTCTCATTAAGCCCTTTCTTTTGATACCCATATTGCAGGAGTGCATTAAAAATAAATAGTCAGCCATCTTGCTGGATTTAGAATGACGTCACACAGCTAACCATGCATTGTCATCAAAGCTAAACGTATCTCCAACTTATCTAAATTTTGTATAGGTACATACAAAATTTCAGCTCAATCGGTGGGAGATATCTGCTTCAAAATTGAGTTGCAAGATTCCACCCGAACAAACATACATTCCAAGCTAAATAAAAGCTTTTCATAAAACTCTTTATATTATGAAACCGAGTCGAGTATACCTACTTAAGATATAATATATATATATATATATTATATATATATATATATATATATATATATATATATATATATATATATATATATATATATACCCCCATACATATATATGGACCCCTAAACGTGATAGGTGGTGAGCCCATCGCCGGACCGGGTCTATTTACACATGTCTCAGAATTAATTCTGAGACCTGCGGGTTTCCTCACGATGTTTTTCCTTCACCGTCAAGCTAGTGATAAATATGTACGTAAGTTTTTGAAAAACTCATTGGCACATGCCAGGATTTGAACCCGAGCCTCACTGATTTTCGGCCGGCTCTTTAACCATGAGGACTATCACTGTAAGTAACTACTAAAATTTGTCGTACTGAACTTAGCATTCTTCTCGATCGTATTGAGTGGGCGTGGTAGCATCTTTGTCCATGAGTAATTATTATTTTAGTATTTATTAACAATCAGCATCTGTAACACCTAAGTTTCAATAGGGGAAATCTAATTTGACATTTTGTGAACTTCTAGGAAATTCTCAAGTCTTGAGCTTTTATGTCCGTATCAACCTTGACAAAATAACTTAATGTATTTTCTGTATTTAATAAGAAATAATAATAAGAGATATAGTAATGGTACATAGAATCATATACAAAAGAAAAACAAACAAATAAATTTTTATCTTTTCCAAATGTTGCCTACAATGTAATTCCTTAATTTCCACTCAAGTCAAATTCTCTAACAAAATAGTTCGAACTTTACAACGTCTAGTACTTCATTCAAACCCAAATCTGTAAGCTCTATTAGTACTGGGAGGAATTTTGGAATTTGCACGAGAACTTATAAGCAAACCACTCACACACACTTGTATGAAAATGTAAGTACAAAGTGCGCGCACCCGTACAATTAAATTTATTTAATATTTTGGAACGTATGAAGCCCACCGAACCCCAATAAAAATGAATGATAGAGAGCATTCAGTATCATTAAAAAAAACTGAACATAATTAAAAACTTTGTACCTACCTAAATGTTTGCAACAATTTAAGAATTTTCATTTCAACTTTTGACAAGTTAATACAATTTTTTGAAACTTTTGCAAAACAATCATACTTACCTACACAAAGAACATCAACACCGGTGTCGTTCGTACAATCTAATCTGAGGTACAATGATTGCTGAAGAGGCGTTGGTTTGTGTTTAATTAAACCTTGTTTTGTTTAAACATAAAGCGCAAAATGTATATGTCGCAGTAAGATAGATGAAGCCGTAATATAGTTATATCCCTAGGGATATAATCATATACCGTAACATAGTTATACGAAAGCGATTCATTACTATCTCACTAGGAATATAGTTATAAAACGGTCCAAGTTTAGTGATATACTTATATTACTAGATTAAGTTTAGTGAAATAGGTTTCGGAGTGTGCGGCGCAGGCGGCGCGCCCGCCTTGCCTGTCGCGTCTGCTCACTTGCAACAACCGTTATCAGCGTACACGATTGTGTACGTTGATAATATTGTTTTGGGATCGAACGCGTAATGAACCATTGAAATAACAATAAACACTTTATTTGTATTTTCTAGTAATTTGAAATCAGTAGTCGAAGAGTTATGTGTTCAAATACCTACACAATTAATTTAATGTTCAATAAGATAAAATACAGGCTTTGTTTTAAAAATATAATATTGTGGCTGCTTTACTGTCACATTTGTCAGGCCTTCAACGGCGTTAGGCTTAACGGTCTTCATAATGTGAAGAGACAATAAAATCTGGGATCAACGATCCACCGGAGCCTTCTGAATTACGGAAGAGGTCTACTTATGATTTAAGTGGTTTTAGAAACTTGATGAATTTACTCTAGAAGTATATTTAGACAAACACAAAAATCGTATAAAGAAATCGTAGAATGAACATTGAGTTATGTACTAGATGGTAGAGAAAATACAGCAAACTAAAAAAACTAATCAAAATATAGTACTTCGTGAAACTGTTGCATAAATCATACTAAAATTAGTTGACAGACTATTAAATCTCATGTTAAACGTTTTTATTGGTTGTTGAAAAGCGTTATGATATTATTTAACCAATCAGAATAGCTGACATGAGATTTAACAGCCTGTTAGCCATTTTTGCTTGATTTGCTTTTCGTAAACCAGGGGATACTAGTACATATCTTTAATTCCAAATATATTTTACTAGGGTAACATTAAAATCATTACCATACAAGAAACGTGTGTGTTTTAGCTTCTTTTTGCTCAATTTTATTGTATGGTAATACGGAACCCTTTTTGTGCGTTATGTGTTTAGCCCGGTGAACGGAAAAAACATGGAAGCATTCCTAGCGCCCGATAATGAACCAACGTAGATGGTGAGCGGGTAGGCGGGGCTTGTCAATTGTGTCACGAAGAAGTTTAGTTCGGTACTGACTGAATGTGTCGCGCAGTGAAATTGTGCATAAATCAATCTAAACTACATAATAAAAATGATGGAATAAGTTTTCACGTGTAAGTAAACAACTACATTCACATGTGTGTATTTCGAGAGCCAATGATGCCATGGTAACTATGCGATGCTTAGCCAATTAGCGACGAGCTATGACAACCTACCCAATCATTACTTCGTGTTGTCAATAGAGAACAAACTAGCTGTTTATAGAAAACAAAGGTCGTGGGGCCGTCTTTAAAAAATATTTTGTTTGAAGTTACTCTTTCATGTTTATTCCGTTCACCGGTTTAGCCATACAGTATTTTTCCTATTTTATAATAGTTACATAATAAAGCATTATTATTAAATAACCTTAGATACAAGCAAAAAAGGAAGATACGTTACATTCATAGAAAGCATCGTTGGCATTCGGACTAATACACGCGCCCGTGGATTTGATTTTTTGTTTTAGTGCTGTTGGTACACTTCATAAAAGCACGGCGTTTGATTGTATAGCGGTTTAACCATTCAATGTGTTTTAATCTCGTCGACTATCACGTACTGTCGATACGACAGCCCAATTGAGACTGCAGCGAATTAGGTTCCTTGGACCCAATTTAAGCGGTCCACGCGCGAGAAGCTAGTACCGTATATTCCTTTTTTGCTTTTATCTAAGTAAATATTTTCATTTAACGCATTGACCTCTGTACAGAGTGAGGTTCATGAACGTTGGTGTCCAATGTCCCGAATAGAAATTACTATGAGCAAACCAAAATTTCTAGCAAAGAAAGGTTAAATGAACCGCTAAATCGACCGGAAACTCCAAGGAAGTGGCTCTTTTGTTGTTTTCTGCTATCCCAAGATGAGTCTATTGTGTATTTTTATTATGTTTCTTGACGTTCAACCGAAATAAAACAGACTTTATGATTATGTCTTCGTTAACAACCTTTATTGCATTGTTAGAAATATAGATAGTGGATTTTTGGTTTGATAACCATATAATACATACTCCACAGGGTGCAATTCGGGAAAATCGTCAGTAGTAGGTTTCATTTTAGAAATAACTTTAATGATCTACAGTAATATTAGAAAGAGAAAATACTTTTTATTTCGTATGCATCATCATCACCATCATCAACCCATAACACTACACCGCTGAGCAAAGGGTCTTTCCCCACACATGAGGAAGTAATAAACTGTCAGAATTTTTCAAGCCACCAAGGGTATCTGACATGACAACGATTTCCATTATGCGTAAACACAACCAAAACCGGGACCAACTTCTACTGAACCGATTTTACAAATTCGTTGTTAATTTTATACCAAAGGAAAGCTCAGTTTTTATGGTCTATGATTTTTGTATTATCGCTGGGTAGCTAATAATAAATAACTTTAAAAATTAATAATCTCACGCCTTTTATCCTGTAGGTAAACGTACCATTTCTTGAAATACCTACATTTCACCACTAAGTATATTCTTTGGATCCTTAAACGTGATATGTGGTGAAGCCATCGCCGGACTTGTATGCTGTACACATATCTCAGAATAATTTCTGGAACCTGCGGATTCCCTCACGATATTTTCCTTCACTGTCGAGCTAGTGTTAAATAAGTATGTACGAAAAACTCATCATTGCTACATGCCAGGAGTTGATTTGAACCCGAGCCTAAGGAATGAGAATTGGGCTCTTTAACCACTGGGCTATCACGAAGTTTATTATAAGCGCAACAAAAGCTCAAGAAAGAGTCACCGGTACTGTTAATATAATAAAATTTTAATACTTATAGCAGACTAGCAGCGGCCCGCGGTTTCACTCGCGCAGTTCACGTTCCCGTGGGAATACGGGGATAAAATATAGAATATGTAATATTCTGATCTATAACCTACATAACTGTAAAGCGATGGGCTTACCACCAATAAGGCGTCCAAAGAAAATCTCGTGAAGAGTGGGTAGAACCAGTAATGTCTGCCTACCCCCTCGGGGATAAAAGAAAGAGCAACAATCATACTCAGAAACTTTCGCGTTTATAATATTAGTAGGATAAGTTCACTTGACCAATATTGTAAATAAATAGTCAATGTAATGGTATTATATATAGGAAATTCAACTGAAACCACTACAAGTATAAATAGTTTCAGAATACACATAAACAGCTATCTTCCCTAACCGCGAAATGTTAAAAGGTTCTTTATGTGTTGTGTTCTAATGTTGGGAGTGGAATTTGAGGTGTATTCAAGGATACAGCCTTGCTCGTGTTGAATTAGAGAACATTCGAATAAACAACTTTTCCCTGTTTAATATAACAAAGGTAATGCGAGGAGAGTGAGATGGGTATAAGTTAAGCGGTGACGCAGACCAAGTAATACTCGTATGTGCTACTAGTTAGTGCTCTGCGGCGTTGCCCAGGCGAATCCTGGTTATTCCCGTTCCCGTGGGAGTTTCATAAAATTCGTTCTTTCTCAGTTTGTCTCGGCTCAATTATGTCAATTGAGGTACTTCTGTGCAAAATTTCATACTTCTAGATCCAGTGGTTTTGGATGGCGTTGATCGACAAGTCAAGTCAGTTTCGTAAAAAATAAAAAATAAATATCTCACGCCTTTTTTCCTAGAGGAGGTAGGCTTAGGTATTTCATTTCTGGAAATACCCACTTTTCACGTGAATATTCGACCCCCTAAACGTGATAGGTGGTGAGCCCTTCGCCGGACCAGGTCAGTTATACATGCCTCAGAATTAATTCTGGGACCTGCGGGTTTCCTCGCGATGTTTTCCTTCCCCGTCGAGCTAGTGATAAATACAGTACGTAAGTTTTTGAAAAACTCATTGGTACATGCCAGGATTCGAACCCTAGTCCGTGTCGTCCGCTTTTAGAATACCTACACACTCAACGATCCAAGCTAAGCGTTATGTCCCTTGTAGTAGAATAAGGCGTCTTCTGCTCTGCATTTAGCTCCTCGTGCTTCCATCAGGGTTTTTGGCGGGAATCCGAAGACAGACGTTATGTATTCGTAAACTTTCTATTTTGCAGTATATTTCGGGTTTGGACTCGTAATAGTGACAGTGCATTATGTTGCAAGTGTGCACTAAATAGGAAAATTCGATAAAATACATAGGATGGACATTTTCAATACCTATTCTTCAAGAAGTGAATGCAGTCTTGAGTAAGTGGAAAACAATTATTTTTCTGTTAATGAAAAAAAGGGCGTTTTGAAAGTGTTTAAGCAGTAATTTTTTTTGTGAATCTACTCTAAATCAGAGCCAATGAAAAAAAGGGCGTTTTGAAAGTGTTTAAGCAGTATGTTTTTTGTGAATCTACTCTAAATCAGAGCCAATTAATAAGACGTGGTTTAAAAACCCGGTAGTAAAACTATAAAAAAAATACATCCTTAGTTAACATCATTAGATTATTTTGTCATTAGATATAAATTTTTACTTAAATTGGAATTGTATACTACATTTATATATAATAATAATATAATATAATCTCACGCCTTTTTTTATCCCCGAGGGGGTAGGCAGAGGTATTCCATTACTGGATATACCCACATTTCACGAGATACATTGGACCCCTAAACGTGATAGGTGGTGAGCCCATCGCCGGACCGGGTCTGTTTACACATGTCTCAGAATTAATTCTGAGACCTGCGGGTTTCCTCACGATGTTTTCCTTCACCGTCGAGCTAGTGATAATAATGTACGTAAGTTTTTGAAAAACTCATTGGTACATGCCAGGATTCGAACCCGAGCCTCACTGATTTTCGGCCGGCTCTTTAACCGTCCGGGCTATCACTGCTCTGTATTCTTTATACACCCCAATTAGTATAATAATATAAAAAAAAATATGATGCCTTCGAACTTTAGTTGTGTCTAACTAATTTTCTTAAATAAATATCAATAATAGCACGACTTCCATAGGTAGCACTAAATTCAGCTATGCTAATTAGTTTTTCGGAAAAATTTAACACATATTTTAAAAAATCTGAAATTGATTAAGCAGTCGATACCTGAACAAACTAATTTCAGGAAATGCGCTTATTCCGTTACATATTGTTTAACAAAACTATCGTCTTATTTCCTCTCTGATTACTTACAAGAGTCATACAAGCGAGTACAAAGGTCGAAGCGAGGGGCCACGGCGTGACGCGGCTGTCCTGAGTCATCAGTCCTGCCAGGGTCCGGCCAGACAGCCACGCCGCCAGCACGGCCAGAGGAGACATCAGCATGATGCCCAAGCTGTCTACCATCAGCTGTAAACGAAACAAAAAACTTTTTAGCAACTTGTTTATTTTTTAATCTATAAAGGACACTACTTGCTGCTGTGTTGTAAATCGAATATAATGTTAACCATCACTTAATAATACAATTTATGTTTTTTCTGATTGCTTATTGTGTAATACACAATACTTACTTATACTTATACTTTTTATAATGTTAATTTACGAACAGTTTTTAAGGAATAAGGTATTTCACATCTTTTTCTTGATCTTCAAATTATATCTATTGTCCAAACTAGATAAAGCGATGAATTTAAATAAATATTTTTTAAAAGTCAGAAGATGGAAACTGTGAAAAGATATGAATTGAATATAGATGAATCTGATAAGAAATAAACTAGTAGATAAATCAAATCAGCATTCCAGAGTTAAATAGTCTTCTGAATTTATTTCAATCTGTTAGTGAAAAGTTTAAAGAATTGAAACGGTGAAAACACGGACTGCATGATTTAAATCTACTTTGCATTTTGTTACGTACGTTTCAATAAAAGCGAGTAAAAGGTGAAAGCACATTTTGCCTGAAAATTACAGTTAGCTTAGAAAAGCTAGACTCTAGCTTTTGTAAGCTAACTGCAATTTTGCTAGCTGCTGAAGGCTACTACGGTAAAACGAATTTTAAAAACAAAAAGACTCTCCTTTGCTCCACCGCGGATAATCACCGAGTAAGCTGAGTACTAGCAGAAAGAAAAAAATATAAGGAGATAAGAATGTAGTAGTATAAACTAACAAATAAAAGTTATTCTATAAAGTTACTTCCTTTTACGATGTACCATCTACTAAAAAAAAATTTTCCGAGATTCCTACAGGAACGAAAAAAAAAATTAAAACAATGGCAGCGTCACTTGTTAATATAATTTACATCTACACTAATGTAAGGAAAAAAGATTTGTACATTTGTAGATTTATAACGAATAAACTCAACAACTACTAGACCGATTTTAAAAATGTTTCACCAATAGAAAGCTACATTATCAGGAAGTGACATACGCACGAAGCAGCTAGCTCGAAATATATAATATAAATATCATAAATGCGAAACAGAGTTTTTTTTTAATTCTTGGTTAGGCTTTCAAGCCTAAAAAATATTGTTAACCGATTTTAAAAAATATTTCACAAATTGGAAAGCTACTTTTGATGAAGTCCTGATGGAAGTAACATAAGCCTAAATTTTATCCGCGTATTCTTACAGGAATAAATAATAAATAATTCTATTTTGGGTGACCGATTAATCGACGCCCAGTCAAACCGCCAAAGCCGGAACTTTGCAACTCAAAACCCAGTAGAGGTTTTATAGAAATTTCCCCGTCAAGAGGTAGGAATGCAGAAAATTCTTATGAAATTCAAGATAATTTAAAGTTAGAGGTTAGAGACTAATTTTAGAAGGTTGAGAGTTGAGTCGTAAGTACCAAAACTAGGAAAGCATTTGATTTATTTATTTTTTCCCTAAGATAACGACGTCTTGAAAAAAGGCCGGGTCAAGAGTACCCTAAACCGAAGAGCATGTATGAAACGAATAATGAAAGTAAACGAAGCGAAACCAGTATGTATGGATAGTAGTAAGTGGAAAGAAGTGGTGTCTGCCTACCCCTACCGGAAAGAGGCGTGATAATACCTATGTATGTATTTATTTTTGCGCGGCATACATGTAGGCGGTAATGGCTAAGCTTGGACACTAAAATCGACGTGTATCGAAGATTTGAGTCTCTTTGTGTAAGAAAAACTGAACTCCGTACCTCTGTCTGCTAAGGGTCGCGCCACATCTGCGGAACAACATACATTGACGTTTCACTTTAAAGATAAATGGATCAACCACCCGCGTCAACCGTAATGTATGTTGTTCACCGAACCTTCGGCGCTGTACGTTCCGCAGATGTGTCGCGACCCTAAGTGATCACAGCTAAGCTTACAAGTCCTGTTATAAAAGCTAAGGATAATTTGACGTTCAAACAATCATCTATAAGTTTATAGTTCGGTATTATAAGAAGTCATATAGAACAAGAAATATTTCCACTAAACACGGTGGTATACGTGAAACACTACATTGTTAAATGAACCCATTAATTGTCTCTTAAAACGAAACCGTTTTTAATGGAAAACGAAAGTATTTACGGGTAAGTATCCGTTATTCCGTAATAAAAATAAAGTCTCTCGTAATTTATCGAGCGATAAAAACGTAAGCCCGGCGGACGCCAGATAAATACACATCGGATGTGATATACGACACTCAATTACTATGTAACAAAGCCACTGGAAATTTTATTATATATGGATTATTCTTTCAATCAGTCGATTATTGTTTCGTATACGAGGGGTGTTCAAAAAGTAGTGAGAATAGCTATGTTAGAAAATGAATTTATTCAATATTATTTTATTTTTCGACGTAATCACCCTTTAGGTCAATACATTTAGCAAATTTTTTTTCTAAAGCCAAAATTCCCTTTTTAAAAAAAATATTTATCATGAGTACTTAAAAAATCGTTTACGGCGGCCTTCACTTCTTTGTCTTCTTCAAATTTTGTGCCTCTCAAGTTCTCTTTCAAACGCGGAAATAGGTAGAAATCACTAGGGGCCAAGTCCGGTGTAATGGTGGATGATCGAGGATCTCAAAGCTAGCATCTTGGATTGCTGCAATGGTAACTGCAGACTTGTGCGCCGGCGCGTTGTCTTGATGGAACAAAACTTTTTCGCGAGTTTTACTCGTCGCTTTTTAAGGATTTTTTGACGTAATTTTTTTATTTGTTCGGCGTAGACATCATCATCATCATCATCCAGAACAATTTTTTCAACTTTTTCGATAATTTCCTGAGTGACTGATGTCGAAGGGCGGCCCGAGCGCGGGTCATCTTTAACCAATGTTCTACTACGTTTAAACTCTGCACTCCACCGAGCCACTGTGGAATATGGAGGAGCCGACTCCCCCAATGTTTCACGTAAGGGTGAGGCCAAACGAGCGTAATTTTGTGAGTCGTGAGTAGCAGAATTTCGGTCGCTGAAATTCTGCTGCCTTCGATTTCATACAAAAGTCCTATTTGATTCACACGGCGACGCAAAATGAGTTGTCTGCCGACTCACATGCATTATGCGGACCGAATTTCAGTTCGCGGGGCGAGGGGGTAGACATAGACAATGTGTGAAAGAGATACTAGAGTGGAATGTGACGAATCACTCAAGAGGGAGTGAGAAATGAGATATATTCTGCTACTCACGACTCACAAAATTACGCTCCTTCTGGCAGCCCAACAGAATTTCGGCCGGGCAGAATTTCTGCAACCGAAATTCTGCAACCTAAATTACGCTCGTTTGGCCTCACCCTAAATCTTTAAAAATTTGTTCCGTAGTAAAATTTTTAAAGCAAAAGTATTTTGTCACCGCACGGATTTCAATTTTATCAATTTTTAGCGAGAGTTATCGACACGTCACAAACAAATAATTAATACAACTGACACAGACAAGATAGAAAGCTAATTATTTGAGGGTATTATGATAAAGTCCTAATCTTTCAGTGACAATAATTTTTTTTTCAAGTACCCCCCATTACTACGTTATTCTCACTACTTTTTGAACGACGACGTAGTAGTACCTGAAGTGATAAAAATAATCATAGTTCTGTATCTAAAAAAAAGTCTGAATATAGACCACTAGTCTCTTTCAACGTAGCATGCCTAGCGCAGTGATAGCACAGAATAAGTTATAGTACTACGTCTATTGAAAGAAAGATAGAAGTGTAAGATTTATCAATCATGGGACTCAGTTTCGATTCATTGTAAATTGGCGATGTAGGTACCAAAATGTAATTTTTTAATAACATAATTATACCTATTTCACTAGTTCATCGGTGAAAGAAAACATAAATGCTACAATAACTTTCTTTAGAAAAATACAAAACTACAGTTTATGTCAATTTATTAGAGCAATTGTTATACAATTCCATATGTATAAGGAAATTGCGTTTCGTTGGCTCCAGAATTGTCACAAAAAAGTTATGGGTTTTGTGTTGTCAGAGGCATGACGTGGGCTTAATCGATCATGTTCCTCAGGAGACACATCTAAAGTAATCGCAGTTTAGTATACAGCTCACTTTATCTTGATCTTACGGCTTTCCTGTTTTTCACATAGAGGCCTCATGCTCAATAACACACTAGACACATCGCATATAGCTGCGATACGAGTCATAATATTATTAGCATCAAACTTAAGTACATATTTGGAATCAGAGTAGAAGGATATACAATTTTTCAGAGTCACCCATTCAGATTATATAGGTAGTATGCAGATAAAACATGCGACGATTTCTGTTTTCTTTTAATTTTGTATGTATATAATAGGTATAATCTCACGCCTTTTTTATCCCCGAGGGGGTAGGCAGAGGTATTCCATTAC
Organism: Ethmia dodecea; assembly: GCA_963855545.1. NCBI lineage: Eukaryota > Metazoa > Arthropoda > Insecta > Lepidoptera > Depressariidae > Ethmia > Ethmia dodecea. The sequence goes on from OY979444.1 coordinate 3,719,307, forward strand.
TGGATATACCCACATTTCACGAGATATATTGGACCCCTAAACGTGATAGGTGGTGAGCCTATCGCCGGACCGGGTCTATTTACACATGTCTCAGAATTAATTCTGAGACCTGCGGGTTTCCTCACGATGTTTTCCTTCACCGTCAAGCTAGTGATAAATATGTACGTAAGTTTTTGAAAAACTCATTGGTACATGCCAGGATTCGAACCCGAGCCTCACTCATTTTAGGCAGGCTCTTTAACCGTCCGGGCTATCACCGCTTGTTATTTTGTATGATTTTCAAATATTGATTTTAATGGAAAAGACTTGCACATAAACTTACTCGTAACCGTCAAACTCAAATTTGAATACCTATTAATTGAAATAATGTTGAATAAATTCCGCTGCCCCATATTCGAGATAAGAACTCGGTCATGCATTTCAAATGCCGCGGGATTTGAATATCAACTGTTCAACGGTCGAATGGATAATTTGAATAAATTTTTCATCGCTTGGTTTTTAATTCTGGTGTCTGCGAGTTTACCTATTATATTTTCTTTCACCGTCGAGCTACATACCTTGTAGATAACATGCGATAAACTCATCGTTATATTTCCAGAGCGGGAATGGAATCCTGCCCCCCTAGCCAAGTGGCATTGCACAATCTAATCGAATAATGTCAATCCCATACATTTCAATCTAAAAGAACATTCGATTAGATTGTGCAATGCCACTTGGCTAGGGGGGTGATCTTCTCGCAGTTTATTTCTAACAAAACTATTACGAATGAAATAAATATCCAGAAGTTGAAACTTTACCTGTTTAGCGTTTTGACTCATTACCCACATGACCAGGGCTCGCGGCACGCCATATCTGTGAACTCTTCGGGTGTGATATCTCGTTCCGCACAACTCACACTTTGATTTGCCTGACTCTGTTAACCATCGCTCTAAGCACTTCACGTGCACCCGCCCGACCGTCCCACGGCACGAACAAGCTGATATCAGCTGGCCAACCTCAGGAGACAAAGCGTCTCCGCCGTGGCAGATCCGACACATATCTTCTATAGAATGGTTACTCGTTCTTGCTTCTTCCTCCACGTTAGGTATCACGTTATTCTCATTCACATGTTCGATATAAACTTCAGATTCCTGGTCCCAATCGATTACATCTGTACCCATGTTCGTTTTGTTTTCCTCGCTCTTCTGGTCTCGCTCTGGTGTGGGTATGCGTCTCTTCGGGCTCCTCACTTTGACTCGATGCTGGCGAGGCTTATCACGGCGCATGACAGATTCATGATCTCTATTTGTTTGTCTTGCATCTCGTTTCTTAGGTGCCCGGTCTTGACTGCGAATCATCTCGTTTGATTGATCAGCTGGGTAATCTACTGCATTGATAGCGGTGTAAAGGTCGATATTGCTTGAACTTGCGGTGACATCTTTGTCTGCTTTTGTTATAGAAGGACTACTCCCACATTCTGCCACTACTTCTAAACTAGAAACATTTCTAGAACTGTCTGGTTTAAATTTGTTTTTGTGTTTGTTAGGCATATTGCCAACCAAGTTTTGAAATGAAGTTTCAAATTCTGTGTCTGTATAGCTGTAAAAAATATTTTACTGGTTACAGCTTATGAGTAATCTTTGGAGAATTTATCAGAATGCGCTAGCTACTTACGTGGAGGTCGGATTACGTTGTGGTTTAGAGGAGACTGCTATGTCATGCTGCACCGAAAATCTGCGCCGCCTTGTATTCGGCATAGTACGAAAATTTATACTATTTTTGTAAATTTTAATAATTTATAATAAAAAATTAAATAAAAATCTATTTCATTCTGTTAGTGACATGTGTTTGAGTGTTTTTTTTCATAAATTTTGATAGTTAACAGTTCGATCTCTTTTATGTAAAGTACCTACGTACGAAGGTAGAGGTGTACAGTCAGTTTGTGTCATGTTTGTGGAGGGAATTAATATAACCTCAAAAAAAGCCAAATAATTTAAAAATATATATGGGTCGGATAAATATTTATAAAAATTCCATGTAAGCTGACTTTTTGAACAGACTATATTTTATAGTCATCAAGGTTTGTTGATTGATTTTACGTATTTCTAAGAAAGAAGGTTTCGACAGACAGATAGACAGACAACCAAGTGATCTTTTAATTGTTCCTTTTTTCCTTATGAGGTACCTAAGTAACCCTAAAAATGCAAATACCTACTGAAGTAGATACCTACTTGTTTTGCCGTCTTTACAGGTTTTGTTGAATTTTCAGTATCTATTCTTTTAGAGCTTCATTTTTTATGTGTACGTATGTAAGACGTATGTAGGTGTAAGTATTACTCAAAGAGATTTAAAATAAATTTTTTAATCTATTTGGTAGTACAATACTCTTTAGTTCTAAACACATCAATCCTTTTAATGTTTTTTAATTTAATCATCATAGAAAAAATATAAATCTATGGGAATCATATTTTTTTCTTCAAGTAGGTATTTAACCTGTGGGGCTAATATTGATCTGCGTTCCTGAAACATTTGTAATCTTCTAATCCTTTAGGTTTTGAAGAACTGATAATTACTAACAAATAAAAGTTTTCGTACCGTTTTGACAGATGGCTCCCCAACAATGCTTTTATAAACTGTTTTTAATTAGATTTTCCGTCGGAGTACAGTAATATCGCTGCTAAATATTTACGTGCGCTTCAAATATTAGTTGGCCTTTGCAAATTGTATAGCGATGCTTTTGTTTGAATTCAAATATATTATATTAATAAATTTTGCTTTATAGAAATTTGATCGAGTTGGTCTCAAACTCAAAGACTAGGGGTCTTTGAGTTTGAGATCGAAGGTTCGATTTCCGTTTCAAGTTTGTGTGCATGATACGAATGTCGCTTTTGTTTCTGTTTATATGTATTTAGGTATGTTTATCACTTGTTTTGTTCATATGTATGTGTATGCGTCGTTATGCATTAATAGAACAACACCTATCACAGACGGTAATATAGCAACGAAGTTTTAAACCGAGCTGTTAAAATTTTAACAACAATAATCTGTAGATTCAACTTTTCAACATCGCTCGTAGGACCGTGGTCCCCTGGGTCTGTCGCAATTTTCACAATGGAGGAGCATTCGCCTGTCTCATCTCCATATTGTTTTCCGTGTTTCTTCAGTTATTTGTGCCAAGTTTTAATTACAACTTTTATGAAATTATGGCATCTGATTCATTATGGGAATTTTAGGACATCGCTTTTCCAAAGACCACTAATTAGTATGCCGGCAACGTTGAAAATTTAAGGGCAAACTAACGAGTCTTCATGGTTTGAATAATTTACTTTTTAAACAATACCGAGTAATTTTGTTATTAGAGTTGTAGTTCTTAGCAATTTTGTGTAGAATACTGAAAAAAGTAATTATAACGGAATTTCTTTTATTAAATAAAATTATATTTGCGATCATGGTAACTATTTTTCTAATGACGATTTACATTTAAGCTAAAGTATTTACTGTGGTAGAACCAAACCTATTATGATCAATTGGTCATTGTGCGTAGAACTATTTGACTTGGTTGATAGATGAGTATTTTTTTAAGTAGCTTCTCTTAAAATAATTTATTGAAACTTCGCGATCCAACCTTCAAGTAATGTAAAAGATTCTTCTTGTTTATAATTTTGGAGGAAAATTTGCGAACCGAAAATGGACAACGGCAAAGTTTTAATGATATTTCTCCTAACTGCCTTATAAATGGCAGACTAAGAAATAAGGTGAAGATTTTGTTAAGACTTATTGCTGAGAACATTATTGTGAAGGCGTGAAAATATTCATTTTGTTTTTAAATACTTAAAATAAAGTACTTACGTAAGGCAGTCTTTATAACATCGAAGTTTCAATAATATTAATTTAGTGGCCTTTTTGTAAATTACTCTTACTTCCTACTTCCTTTTCATCGTCATATCTTTAAAAGTCATATACAATACATATGTATTAGTTATAAAAAAATCTGTATCAAGAGGTTCTATTTTTTGGAATCACATTATCAATTTAACAACAAAATTCAAAATATCCTTTTTTTTTAATTTTGTTGTTGAATTGATATGTGTTTCCTTTTCTTCTATACTTATATAATAGCTACCTATAAAAAGAAAGGGGAGAAACATTATCAATTCAACCATTTGTAATAATTTTCTTGCGCCTTTTTCCATTATTTGGGGTCAGCATGTCTTCTACTTAATTTTTTACCTAATCAATAAAACAGCCATATTTACATTTATTTTCTTCTTCTACATAATATCATCCTTCACACAATCCATCAATATTTTCTTTAGTGGCTGGGTGCGAAGTAGGGGGTGGGGGAACCACGAATCGATCGCAGCGCCCATGGTGGCTAAAAAAGAAACTCGGGTCGGACGAACTCAGACGAACTGTCACTTTTTACTAGAGAAATTTACGTATTCGTGCATTCTTAGTGGAAATAAATACTTGAACATGGGTAACGAAACCTATTGCGTAGTCAACTGCAAGAATAATGGAAAAAATAGTGATCGCAAATTCTATAAATTTCCAAGAGCAAGTTGAAAACAAGATCAACGACTGCAATGATGTTTTGTATGGCGTTGATGTCACTGAAGTTTGTCTAATTACACTAGCTTCAATGGTGTGGCTCATTTGATTTTCACATTTTATTTCTTTTACATCTTGCACATGTTGAGCCAAAACTAACTGTTTGTCTTTTGTAGTGGTTTGTGGCTGGAAAACTATATTGTGCGTTATTGTCCGGAATCCAGTTTTTATAATCAATTTGACCATGTCAAAGATATTTTAATCTCTTTGGGCCATGTTGAACTGAAAATACACAACAATCTGCATTATTATCGACAGTACTGCTATAAATAATGGTCTACAAGATACATGAAACGCTCTAGTCGATAAATTTTGTCCATTTCTTTACTTATTTCCCGTGAAGCCATGAGAAAGTCCGTGTAGGTATACTGCCTGAAATTTACTGGTTGTGGCATTTTTGACGGGAAATAAAAAAGGTCAACATTATTATCGACGCTATAGACTTACAATATCTAACAGGACCTAAGTAAATAACGTTGTTTCACTGAAATTATTTTTGTGTTTACTTACTTTTTGTAATGACAGCCAGCCATTTGACATTTCAAAGCCCGCCCTAATTGTTACCACTAGTGGGCGCTGTCATCGCGCACCCAGCCAATAACCTTCATTGCTACAATGTACACTTCAAGTAACTTTTATATGCTTGACCGGATATAGAGGAGAAAATGACGCAATGATGTCGACTTTAATCTATAAACCAGCAGCTAAAATAATACAGGTATATAGTGATTGATAACCTAACCTAATCTATCTTTCTATATATAAAATGTTAAACTGACTGACTTATTGGTGATATATCAACGCACAGCCTAAACCGCTGGGTCTAGAGACTTGAAATTTTGCACATAGATAGCTTATACAATGTAGGCATCCACTGAGAAAGGATTTTGCAAAATTCAACCCCTAAGGGGGTGAAATAAACGTGCGCGAGCGCAGCCGCGGGTAAAAGCTAGTACATTATATGAGTATGTTGGCGACTAATTTTTAGTATGCAATAGGATAGTTGGCAGAAATATGCACGAACAGGTCTGAGCGATCGAGCATCGCCGTTGAGGCTGACTTTGGAGGAGATAGTGGTATGAACTGGATGTCTTCTCGAGACCATGGCCACCTGACGCAGAGTACAGGAATAAATGGATAGATGGGTTAGCTCAGATGTGGGACAGTGTTGGAATTTTGTGAATTAATTGACCTACTTAAGTTCAATTCTGAATATCTATTCTTGCTTGACAAAAAGTTTCAATGGTACCGTAGTAGATAAAGTCAATACGATATTGACTGACAAGGTAGGATACCTTGTCATTTTCGTATATTTCTAAGAGCCCATGTTTGTTTTTTACTTTTTAACCGACTTCAAAAAAGGTGGCCATTCTCAATTCGTCGCGTGTGTTTTTTACATCCATAACTTCATCAAATCTGAAGCGTAATAATAAATTTAGTATTTTTTAGTGCTATTGGCTGAAGTCGTTTTGTATTTTTATTTCAAATTTTATTTATATAATTTTTCGATTTATCATAGCTGAAATCTTTTTCATCACGTCCTTAGTGTGTGATTTTGTTTTACGGCCCTACTCTTCAAAATACGCGAGTGTACTGCTAGTATCAGCCAGCAAAAATGATTATAAAATTGCCTATAACAAGAAAAAAGACAAAAATGTTTCTAAGAAAGCCTGTATAATGTTTTGTCTAGCCGGATCTTTATCTTTTATTTAAACTCAAGACAAAACATTTTCTATTTAAAGATAGACTAATTATATTGTAATTGCAAACAGTGTTTTGTTTTTGTTAGGAAATTTAATAATGCTTTCTCTTTGTTTTCTCCGTGTAATATAATATTTAATTATTAAAATACCTACAGTATTTTTTTTTTTTTTCATGTTATTTTAAATGAATCTTATGAAATATAATATTCGTGTATTTTTTTTCAACCCACTAAACAAGGGCATCCGGAAAGTGCTTTCGACTTGAAAATAATTGCGATTTTGTGACTATCATAATCATTATTAAAACAGGTTACTATTGAACAATTAATCTATTTAAAAATGATAAACTGACTGACTGATTGGTGATGTACACAGCCTCAACCGCTGGGTCTAGAGACTTGAAATTTTGAACATAGATAGCTAATACAGTGTAGGCATCCACTAAGAAAGGATTTTGCTAAATTCAACCCATAAGGTAATGAAATAAACTTACTCGAGCAAAGCTACGGGTAAAAGCTAGTAGTGATATATAAGGTCATTTTAAATCAAGTGTAAATATTTTAAGGGTAGATACAAATATGTAAGATAAATAGAATTAACATATGAGGAGAAAAAAAAGTTAGTTCTAACAATCAAGTTTTATTTTGTAAACGTGCTTTGCATTTTTACTGGGTTCGATTCTGCTTTACAGCGACTAAACTTATTTTAGTTTACTCCTGTAATTTTTTGTCTGTTGATCTCTTTCTGAGTTCTTTCTGAGATGAGTTAAGGCAATTCGTCACAAAATGATTAAATAAATTTAAAGAAGAATCTATTCACACTTGAAAGTAAAGGATAAAGTTTACTGTAACAGATTTAAAACTCAAATATATATTCGATGGCGAGTTTCTTAACAACTTATGCAAAATTTGCAGAAAGACAGCAATGAGTGGAGTTAAAAAAGATCTAAAGCTAAATACAGTAACAAAAATAACATCTACCATCTAAATAATTTTTTTTCAATAATGTTAAATATAATGATTTCCCCATTAAATGTCTCCAATAATATTTGTTCAATATTTTCTACTCCCACCTAATAACAAACTGGTTCTAAATAAATGTTGATTTTACTAACAGAAAAGCAAGGAGATAGCCGTCCTCTCTAATAACTCTTTTAAGTAGAAACGAGGTTTCTCTAGAACAGGATCGTTTAATCAAACTAAGTGAAGAGAAACGACTTTGTTTCAACGAGCGCTTTTACTATTTCAACTGTACTTCAGAATTGTATGCAACCTTAATTTAATGAGAATTCAATGTGATCGTTTATTATTATAGCATTACAATAATTAAATCGAAATTGTTGTCCTAATCTGCAACAAAGTTCACAGAAAACATAATTTCAAAATATGTTTTACGTATTAATAGCAATTTTTAATGTTACGAAACAAAATTTTTATATATTAAATATATTTATTTTAATTTGCCTAAGAGTTATAATAAATTTAGTTCATATAAATGAACTATGTTTAGGTAACGACTCATAAAATATTAAACAACTTTGAAATTTTAAAAATCTTTGAAGAACTAGATCTCATTTTACAATTCCTTAAATTTATTATTTACTTCTACACTATTAATATTAGCTTTTTGCTCGACTCGGCGGGGGCACTGTTGTCCCCCCAGATAAAGAGGAAAATAATTGTAACGAATAAACTAAAAAAGTACTGGACCGATTTTCAAAATTCGTTCATCAATTGAAAGCTTACTTTTCTGGGAGTAACATTGGGCTATAAGTTTCCGACGGGAATGGGAGTTACGCAGGTGAAATCGCACGGAACTGCTAGTGTCTCATATTTGCCAACTCCGCTCTAGGCAGCGGTGTGCGGCCTTACCGACGCTAAAATTGCGAGTTTGTCTCATAGAAGGAGTAAGCTCATTTCCTGAAATTAGTTGGTTCACTATCGACTATTTAATAGATTTTAGCTATTTTTAATGAGTAAAATTTTTCCGATTTAGCATAACTGCATGAATTTAGGGCTACCTATGGAAACTGTACTATTTTTGCTTTATATTTAAGAAATTTGGTTCGACAAAACTGAAGTACAAATGCATCAAACTAAAGTACGAATGCATTATATTTTTATATTGGGGTGTATTGGGAGGAATTGTTCTTATTTGTATTTCTCATACTTGATCCCTAAAGGAGTTGACAAAAGTATTCCATTTATGAACTTACCCAGTTTCCACTCCACGTGAATTACAATACAAAATAGTGAAGCTCTCGTAGCTCTGCTGTGCCAGTGTGTTTGTAACGATCACACTGGTTAAGCAAAGTTATCTGCGGTCAGTCAGTGAATGGGTGACCGCCTATTGGCATTTATATTAATCTATCTAGCGCTTCTGTGTTTGGGAAGGCACGTTAAATGTTTTCGTTGTGGTTACGCACAATGGAAGTCGTTAAGCCATGTCAGATGGGTTAAGTTACATTCCGCGGTGGGCTCGCGTGGGAGATTTATAGCCCATACTTCCTCATATGTGAGGAAAGACCCTTAGCTCAGCAGTGGGCTGTTAGTGTGCATCTGGATTGAGGGCCCACTTTTTAAATTATTGCGAAACGAAATGATACTTACAGGGCATTTACTTAAAATTTTGTAAAACCTAAAGCAAAGATTCTTAAATTTCTTAAACGTGAATCAAAAGAGTTATGGTCAAATAGCTTGGGCCCTCAATCCTGACGCCTGCATAAAACGGCATAGTCGAATCTCAGAAAGTACTATCCCTGGGATAAAAGTTATTATTCGAGTATTTAGTTAGGAATTTGTTAAATACATTAAGAAATTGTCAAGTCTTAAGAATGCGACAATACAGATTTATGGCGGTTTAGCTTGGGCCCTCAATTCATCAATTTTGATATTGTAGAATCAGCAAAAAATATGAGTTTTTCTAAGGAAAGATATTAATACGACTTTAATATATTTGAGTTCCATATCTCGGAAAATTTGTTAAAAAGAAATAACGACACAAAAGTTAATTGTTAAAAAGTTATTGAAATTCGTATTTTTTCAAAACGTCTGAACTGAGGGCCCAAGGTTTTTGTCAGTATTGACTAGACTAAGCTTTCTACACTACCGCACTTTAGGCTAAGTATTTTAACAAATTCTTAACTAAAAGGCTACAAAGCGTCCATTCTTCTAAATGCCGTACTTTAGGAGAAAATTGATTTTCGATATTTTATATGAGAAAATTCAGTAGGGTGTATATGATTTTGTTACTTTTTTGAGACAAATCAGCATGTACCCTCTTAGAAGATATTTCATAAGTTGTTGTCGGAAGCGATTACGTTTTGTGTGATCCAAAATTAATAAAAGGTGTTATTTAAATGGTTATCATAGTATTCGTATTTTTGACGCCTGACGTACGCGCGTCCCCGTCATGTTTTTTGTTTAATTTTCATTTTGCTGTGTATTTCGGGTTTTGACTCATATTAGTGATAGTATATTATACCTATGTGGCAAGCACAGATCATTAATCTAGCTCTGTGGTAGCAAGGGTCCGTGACAGTGTGCAGTGAATGGGAAATTCGATAAAATGCCAGGGATAAACATTTTTGGATTGCCTCAAGAAGTCTTAATGAAGTCATCAGTAAAAGTGCTATTATTTTACTGTTGAAAAAAGTTTGTTAAAAAAAAAGACCCACAATCGCTCCATACTTGTATGGTTTTTTTTTATTGTTTAGCGGCCTTTGGATTCTAGTCCTAATAGCCTTATTACTTTCCTATTATTATTAATCTTAGTAAAATGGCTCTGCTTTGAATTTTTTGATTTTTTGTATTGAAAAGGCTCCAATACTACCGGTTTTACCGATTTAAAAAAAATGTTTTGCCAGTGGAAAGCGTACTTTTCTGGGAGTAACATGTGCTATAATTTTTCCACGGGAACAGGCCTAAACCACGTTACCGATTTAAAAAGTTCTTTTAAAAACCCGCCAAGTGCGAGTCGGACTCGCGCACCGAGGGTTCCGTACAACCTTGCAAATTTATGGTTTTCGTAATTTTTCCTTTATCTATGCTATAAGACGTTGCTTCGTACCAAATTTCAAGATTCTGAGTTCACGGGAAGCACCCTGTAGGTTTTGATTCCCTGGCAAGTGTCGAAAATTTGCGGCATAAACGGCTGTATCTTTTGATTGCGTTGGCTTAGAAGTTTGATTTTTTCACAGCTTCAAGGGACAGTAGACCTGAGTTATTGATATAAATTTCAGCTTCAAACCTCCACGCGTTCCTGAGAAAAAGGGTCTTGACAGACGGACGGACGGACGGACAGACGGACAACAAAGTGATCCTATAAGGGTTCCGTTTTTTCCTTTTGAGGTACGGAACCCTAAAAATGGAAAGATACATTACCAGGGAGTAACAAAGGCTATATTTTATTCCCGTATTTTCACGGGAACGGGAACTACGCGGATAAAACCGCAAGGCAATGCTAGTTGTTAATATACAGGGTTATAATTTTAATACGTCCAATAGGTACATAATTTCATTGATTATTGGCACTTTCTTATTTTATTTTTCCACGCATACGTAGGTGAAGGCACAGCACAGCTAATCGTATATAATTATATCGAGCTTTATATATTATATACAATATGTAACAGAATAAGTGCAATTCCTGAAATCAGTTTGTTCAGTATCGACTACATATTCGATTTCATCTATTTTTAATATGTGTTAAATTTTTCCGAAAAATGAATTAGCATAGCTGAATTTATTGCTATCTATTGAAATCGTACTATTATAGAACGATATTTAAGAAAATTGGACACAACTAAAGTTCGATTGCATCTTTTTTTATATTAATTTACTAACCGGGGTGTATGAGGAATTGCGCTTTTTCTGTTACGCGTTGTATAATTATATATATTGTATCTGCGCTTTACAAAATACTACTTACATGATCACAACGAATACTTGTTTATACTTACGATAAACATTATGGTCACCCTACTGAATTTTCTCATATAAAACATCGAAAATCAATTTTCTCCTAAAGTACGGCATTTAGAAGAATGGACGCTTTGTAGCCTTTTAGTTAAGAATTTGTTAAAATACTTAGCCCAAAGTGCGGTAGTGTAGAAAGCTTAGTCTAGTCAATACTGACAAAAACCTTGGGCCCTCAGTTCAGACGTTTTGAAAAAATACGAATTTCAATAACTTTTTAACAATTAACTTTTGTGTCGTTATTTCTTTTTAACAAATTTTCCGAGATATGGAACTCAAATATATTAAAGTCGTATTAATATCTTTCCTTAGAAAAACTCATATTTTTTGCTGATTCTACAATATCAAAATTGATGAATTGAGGGCCCAAGCTAAACCGCCATAAATCTGTATTGTCGCATTCTTAAGACTTGACAATTTCTTAATGTATTTAACAAATTCCTAACTAAATACTCGAATAATAACTTTTATCCCAGGGATAGTACTTTCTGAGATTCGACTATGCCGTTTTATGCAGGCGTCAGGATTGAGGGCCCAAGCTATTTGACCATAACTCTTTTGATTCACGTTTAAGAAATTTAAGAATCTTTGCTTTAGGTTTTACAAAATTTTAAGTAAATGCCCTGTAAGTATCATTTCGTTTCGCAATAATTTAAAAAGTGGGCCCTCAATCCAGATGCACATGGCTGTTACGGATTTATGATGATGATACAAAATAACCTTAGAAAGCGAATAAAGGGATCATGTGCGATTTAGTAATAATAATTTTAATCCCAACAGACTCATAAACAATCCAAAATATAATTAATGAAAGGACAGCCCCTAGTTAGATTTAATTATAGAGGATCAAACATAGCTAATGTAGCTAGGTAGAAACCCTTTATACATCGTTGATGATTTATTTTATTTGGTCTTTATGTGGCAACTTGTTGATCCGACTCAAAGGACCAATATGGGGCTCCGGGAGAAAGCAGTAAAACTAAGCAGCTAGTTGAGAAAAGGAAATTATTTTATTATTATTGGAGAGCGTCAGAGCCAACCACAGACAAAAGAACAACTGTAACTTTTTATTTTATGTTGGTAATATTGCCAACAACTGCTGTTCCGGTGGTCATTTAAGTCGGCCATTTTTCCCAGCTGGTGCTATTATTTTAATGTATATAATCTATATATATATAAATATATATATATATAATATATATATATATATATATAATCTTAAGCCTTTTTTTTATCCCCGAGGGGGTAGGCAGAGGATTCCATTACTGGATATACCCACATTTCACGAGATATATTGGACCCCTAAACGTGATAGGTGGTGAGCCCATCGCCGGACCGGGTCTGTTTACACATGTCTCAGAATTAATTCTGAGACCTGCGGGTTTCCGCACGATGTTTTCCTTCACCGGCGAGCTAGTGATAAATATGTACATAAGTTTTTGAAAAACTCATTGGTACATGCCAGGATTCGAACCCGAGCCTCACTGATTTTCGGCCGGCTCTTTAACCGTCCGGGCTATCACTGCTTAATTTATTTATTTTAATGTACTATTTTACTATATGTACGTATAAGGCAAGTACTCATCACTAACTCGACGGTGAAGGAACACATCGCGAGAAAAGCAGGTCCCAGAATTAATTCTGAGGCAAGTGTAACAGTCTGTCATTTTGTTATTAGTTTTAGGCTGTGTTTCTCCAGTCCCTTTTTGTCTATGTATGTTATTCTGAACTGTTTGCCTGATTGCAATATTGCAAAGTAAACAACGGACGAGACAGAGAGCGCTTTTATCGGTGTTGGCAGTACCTACACTGTATATTTTAGTCAACTGAAGAAAAGTTGAAAGGAGGTTTATTTTAATTTTATTTATTTTGTTTACCTACTAGCAATTATTATCATCATATATTACATAGTCAGTCATTGCGGAATTACATTGCAGAAGTATTGTCCATTCACGAGTACGTGTGTGTGTTGTGTTACCAAATTGTTTTAAAATAATTTAAACATCTAATATCCGTAACCGTATCCGAAACCGATACAACATTGTTTCTATAACATCCCTTGTATCCCACACAAGTGATTATAAACCATATAGGCAAAATAAAATAATAAGGTTAGTATGTTATTGCTCTATTTTAATAAGAGATAGTTTTAGATCAATTAAATTATTGCTTTGGCTTAAGTGCGTAATGCGTCAATTCCGATAGTATCACGTAGAATGTGCGATGGAGATTGATTGCTCCGTGGTATGTGAAGCTGGCATAATTCTCCATAAACCTAAAACAAACACAACACAAATACCTGGAAACGTTCATAACATGTAACATAGAATATTAGGAAGCTAATGGGTTCAATTCTACAACACCGTCTAAACCTCTTAATTTTATTTGACAGCTGCTAAAGCATTTTGCTATTCTGGGCAGTACTGTCAAAATCAAATGACAGGACTAAAAATGAATCTGACGTTCCTAATTTATCTGGCCAATTCAATTTAGGTTTAGCGACCTTATGGCTATTCTGTGGACGCCATTTTAAGCATTTTAGAAATGTCATCACGGCTAAACCTCCTAAATTTAGCGGCGATTAAAATGGTGTCGCTTAAATTAGATTATAGGAAAAATCCCGACATATTTGTGTTTGTTCAAGTTTCAAGATATGTTCCATATTTTTAGAAATAGTCAAGAGGGTTTTTGGTGGAAATACGAAAAGGGGGATCATGTTTTTTTGTTAAATTTATATTTTGCTGTATATTTTGGGTTTTGACTAATAATATTTTGTGTGGCAGGTGTCTGTGAAGGTGTGCAGTGAATGGAAAGTTTGATAAAATGCATAGGATCGACGTTGTTAGATTGCCGAAGTCATTTAATAAAGTCTTCAGTAAAAGTACTATAATTTTACTGTCGATGATCCAAAAAGGGGTGTTGATGACTCAGTATTTTTGTACATGGACTCCAAAGCAGAGCCGTTTAACTAAGAAATTTGAAGATTGCTGAAGATGTTATTGAATTAACAAGAAAACAAAGACTGAGGACGAGGCACATATCCATTTAAAGATAAACTTAACTGAAGACGAGGCAGTACGGTCTATGACTCTAGCCCGTCCAAAGAAAAAAAATCTATTTGATAATACCTTTTCAGTGTTGCCCGAATAAAAGTGACTTTTTTATTTGAAGTAAAACAAGAAAATATAAATTAAACCTATGTTAAAATGATAAAAATGGCATCGAAAGTAATCGTTGAGAACTTTATTTACATATTAATAAATATATACACATTTATTATTGTATTTTTTTTAGATTTCATTCATTCGTTCACTCAGCTCTTTTTTTATTTGTAATTGCAACACTATTCAACTTAGGCATTTTACGCTGTGGTTATAGACTATCTAAATTTAGTAACCATGGCGTTTTAGAATTGCATTTGGCTTAGCGGCTGCGTAAAACTAAATATAATTTAAGAAATTTAGTTTTAAGCTATTTAGGCAGTGGACGCGTAGAATTGAACCCAATACTTGAGACAATAATAATAATAAACCAATTTATTGAGACCAACACTTATTAGTTTTGTTAGTAACACAATGGGTTCGATTCTGCATTACAGCTCCTAAACTTATTTTAGTTTAGTCCTGTCATTTTCTTTCTCATAGAGAAGAAAAGAGACGAGTGATATTTAGTCCTGTCAAATTAAAATTAGTCCTGTCAGCTAAGGCATTTCATAAAGTGTTTAGTGCATAAGTAAATAAGTCACGACTAAAATACAGCCTCTGACAGGACTAAATTCGGTAGGCTATCTTCTATCCCTTTTCTTTTTTTGAGGTAAAATAAGGACAGGAATAAACTAAAATAAGTTTAGTCGCTGTAATGCAGAATCGAACCCAATGATAACATAACCTATTGTTAGTACCTATACAGTATTAGAGGGCTTATTTGTTTCTTAGTACGTGCACCATACAACAATGGTTCAGGTACTGAGAATCAAACCTGTTCGCGAACATGCGCAGGATACTATTGGCGCTGGCCCGGACCCTGCGCGCTAGGGATGTGCATCGCTTATCACGTAAAAAAGCAATCCACTCTCTTCTAGGCGAACATCCCCGACGCGCTGCAGAATCGGAGCCGCCCCATCAGCATAGGCGTTATTGAATTGAACCCGTAATAATGAAAAACAAAATCGGTTGTCTGTAACTGACGATACTGACGATAGTTGATCGTGACAACGTCATACTTTTTCGTAAATACTGATGGAATGGATTGTGCCTCTTTGTCGCTCCTTGCGCGCTCTCGCTTGCACTGGAACGCCGCATACGTCATACTTTTTCGTGCATGCAGCCGGCTCCATCGAATTATAAGACTTTGTCACGTCAAAAAAAGTTTATTTATCTCACAAAATAAATAAGACAATTGAATGTTTGACATTTAGGCAAAAGCATCCCCATTACGAAAAACGAGTCGATAGTAAAGTATAAGTTTACGATGACGTTTTATTGCCTAATAAATTAGGCAATAGCACTGAATAGGTAAAGATAAGACAAAGGAGGTAGCGAAAAAGATGTGGAAATATAAACGTATTACCTAACTCTTGAGATGGTGCATAATAAGTCAAAAACCCTCATAAAACAAAACGAAAAACCAGCACAGTACAATAAATTATTATTGCATTTTCATTATTATTTTTGATATAGCGGCAATAAAAACACTCATTCTATAAAAAAATTCAACTCTCCTAATAATATAATAGCTACGCTTCATGAGATACAGTCAACTGACACATATATACGGACGGACGGACAGCGAAGACTTAAATTAGTTATAGAGTCTCCAAACATTTGGGTACAGAACCCTAACAACCATAATTAGTGCTCATAGAAGTAAAATTCTATTTTTAGTCGGTTTTAATTTATAAGATACTAGCGACCGCCCCAGCTTTGCACAGGTGCAATGATAACACTAAAACCTTCCTCTTGAATCATTCTATCCATTAAAAAAAACCGCATCAAAATCCGTTGCGTAGTTTTAAAGATTTAAGCATACATAGGGATATAGGGGTATAGGGACATAAGGACATATTGATATAGGGACAGAGAAAGGGACTTTGTTTTATACTATGTAGTGACTAATACCATAAATTAATTAGTACTAATTAATACCGAATGCAGATTTGTCTAACAACTATCATTTGTTACTGTCGGTAAATGTTATCAACACTCGGCACGTTAACCGGGCATTAATCACGGCCTGACCTTTTAGTAATAAGTACTTATCAAAAAAATTTTTTTAACCTGGTGTGAAATCCCTACGAGAAAAAATAAGTAATCACCTTACATAAAGGACGATATTTTTATGTAAAAAGTAACATCGTAGTGTATTAAATTATTATGCATAATAATAACAATCAAAATAGTTTTCAGAAAAAGAATTAGATTTTTTACTTTTGCTTCAAAACTTTGAATAGTCTAGGAGATTTCGTAATTTATGTAAAGAAATCCTTAATTTTGCTTGTTAGTTTATATTTAACACCAAATGTTTATAAATGTTTCATAAGTGCGATCTAGTTGTTTTTTTTTGAGATAAAACAGCCAGAACAGATAACAGAACAGACAGCCACAGACAATTCAAGACAATATCATTCTTAAACTAAATTATAACCAATGTAGAGGTACATAAGAGTACTGGACCAAATTAACCCATTTAGTTGACAGAAACAAAAAACATTTGACCTTGACATTTGACTTTTCACCACAGGCGCACTGCCAGACGCCGCGAGGCCGCCGGCGTCGTCGTTGACACTTGACTGGAAATCACACATTTTTGTATCGTCATTATATCATTTTTGTGTCTTCGTTGTGACTAACTAGGTTAAAGCCGTCAATGTACTAAAAAAAGGAACTTGTTTTAAACACAATTGCACTTCGGGAAGTGTGCCTAAGAGCTGCATAAGCTCATTCCGCCTTCCTCTTTTTACCATCGGACTTCCAGACGCACGGCTGGGCTTCCTCCCCACTTGGTGGATATCCCGTCTATACGCATGAAGCGCTTTTCAAGATCTTTTATTATGCGCACCGCCAAGGAGTGGAACTACCTGCCGGCGTCTGTATTTCCGAGATCATACAACCCACAAGCCTTTAAGGATCGAGTGAACAGGCATCTTCTGGGCAAGCTCGTCCCATCGTAGGCCCCGTCTTTGCTCTCGGGCTAATCTGGGGTCAAGAGTAAGCCCATCAATAATACACAAAAAAACAATTTATTTATTTTTATTTATTTATTTAAATTATTTTAATGTAAATGTCTGGTAGGTACAGTAAATTAATTCAGACTATTTTAATTATTAGCTTCCCTTTTTAATTCAGTCCGCTATAGACTATTGCTTACTCTTTACGGAAAGAAAATTCAAGTGACATTGTCTTTAGGGAAACGGGACACATCACACGACAGACATCTGGCGCCAGACCAGCTGTAAACAATAGGGTTTGGGAATAAAATACGAGTACAGCGGACGAAGGAAAAACTTAATAGATACGAGTACTTCGATGACACAAGAGAAGATAAAATAAAAACAATTGGGGATGATTTACACAAAAGTTTAAAAGATTTTAGGCTGCTGAGCGGTAAAAGAAAACTTCGGCTTTGACTATATGCACTCTATATATATATTTATTTACAGCATCCTCTCAACTAAACATAATACAATATAAAACATCGGAGAAATATACAATAGTAACATAAGAAGATCATTAGGCATCTATGGGGTTTAAAATGTTCTTCTTCAGTTCTTTTCTGTGCTTAATTTAACTTAGCTTCACTTATTTAGTTTCTTTAATTTATATTATTCAGTGCATGTTGTGTTTGCTTTAATAATGCACTTAACTTTAAATACTAGCAACATAAATTTAAGAATTGTATTAGTGTTTAAGCTGCTAGCGAACCTTAATAAATAAATAAATTTAAAGTGGGTTGATTTTCGATCGATTTTCACGTAGTAACGTGTCAGTCCAAGTTCAAGTGTGTGTTTTTACTTTAGTTCCGTTCACGGCTGATGGAATACGATGATTACTTGATCGGAAATAGTTCCATAAAAGTAAATTAATAGCCACGATCGGAACCAGTTCCGTAAAAGTAATTTAATAGCCTCGTATGGAACCAGTTCTAAAACTCCGGTCCTGTAGACGGCCGAAGGGCTATCACTGTCACGCCCATGGACAATGCAGACTTGCTCCGCTAAGTCTAAGCTGCCAGGCACACAGGAGGCTTAAGCCGTATACAGAAAAAAAGCTGACAACTTATCAGCGCTTATAGGCACCGGGCTACGCAGGTAACCGGCGCAGGCATTTATATGAACAAGCGCCGATAAGCGCCGAACGGCGCCGACAAGTTCCGACAATCTTCGACACGCGTCCGTCAGCGCTGGTGCCGCCCGCCGTTAAAAACCAAATCATCGTACGACATTTTGTTCACTCTGCTTCAATCTGCTTGCTTTATGTAAAATGGACCAGTGCCGATAAGCGCTGGTAATCGGCGCCGACTATCCGCTTTCTTTCTATGTATACGGCTTTAAGATACTTCTTCGGTTGCCACAAGATGACGGGCTAAGATAAAAGTGACCGAGCTTCAAGCGTCATGCTTGATCCCCGAGTAGATTCTTAGGCGCATTGAGGATACTGGTTAGACGAATTTTCACCAGTGATTTTTGGAACTCTAAATGTGACAAGTGCTTTCTACAGGACTAGAGTGCTGCTATACATAACATCAAAGCCATTTCATTAACAAACGATTTGATGCTGTCCATAGATCTCCACAATGGAAGGGTCTCATTGATAGGTTCTTTCAGTACTCAAGGATCAGTGACTGAATGAAAAATATACATTCAATCGAAAATATATCATTATTGTAAGGCCAAGTCATTAATTCAAATTCAGAATTCAAATAATTTATTTTAGTTTATAAATCCATTTATTACATTATTTTTTATGAAATTAATTTCTCACATATTTTAATAGTATAGGAGGCAAACGTGCAAACGGGTCACCTAATGGTACCTACGTGCAACTCGAGAGCCGCAAATGCATTGCTTGCCTTTTAGGTACGCTCTTTTCTTGAAGGTCGTATCTGTGGGGAAATACCGCAATATCAAAGGCAAACATCAATATGCGTCACACAGTCATCATTTATTTATTTTATTTTCAATTTATTATTATTATTATTTCATTTAGTAGGAAGATGGCAACCAGGGATTTGTTGTCTATCTATAGTTGTAATCGCAATGGTCTACTAGCAGCGCCCCGCAGTTTCAGGCGTGATTCCCGCTCCCGTGGGATACGGAGATAAAATTTTGCCTATGTGTTATTCTGATATATGGCCAATGTCTCTGTAAAATTTCATCAAAATCCGTTCAGTACTTTTTGCATGAAAGAGGAACAAACATCCATACATACAAACATTCGCGTTTATAATATTAGTAGGATTTGTTACGCGATTAGTGCTTGCTCTACTTACACTGGTGGTAGTGACAGATGTACGGAAGAAGCTACCGAGAAAATGGAGATGATTGCGATTAAGGTTATAAATAGACAATAGGCCAGTTTCCCCTTAGGTCGCGTGGTCCGATCGACTAGTCCGATCAATCGGAATACGAAGTTTTTTTTTTCCTGTTGGCTCGATTGATCGGACTATAAAGACTTAGAAAATCCTGTCAGTCCTACTATCGGTGTAATGGGATTTTAAAAGTTCGTCTAGTTCGATCGATCGAACCACGAGACCTTGAAAAATCCTCTTAATCCGATCACACAATTTTTATTTTTCCTGTTTGTCCGACCGGTACTTTCATGGTTACTTTTGTAATCTACCAACATCTCAAAAGTGTTTTCTCACTTTAATTAGCCATACACGAACGGTTTTGCCCGTCGGATCGGGCACATCCGTGGCTATATCTCACCACACACCGACGGATTTGCCTGCGGACGGGTGCCCGGCGGGCAGATCCGTATCTATATTTCTCGACACACACGCACGGATGTGCCCGCTGGCGGTACATCTGGCGGGCTGATCCGACGGGCAAAACCGTCCGTGTATGGCTAGCTTTTCGACGCGGAATTTTACTACCACGAAATAGTGGTTTTGAAGGAAAGATCTAACAAATAATCTTAAGAGCCCTTATTCTCTAAAAACCGCTCAAGGATATTATATCCGCCTGTTTTCAATGTGAATTAGGATTAATAAATTTTATATAGGTATTAAAATAATAGGCATATTCTTAAATAATAGTTTATTAAATTTTTATTCTAGGGCAGACGCTACAGTTATTTGTACTAACTGCAGAGCACTTTTATATATTTGTACTATGTCTGCTGCGTGAGTTTCGTCGAAACTTGTGACAGCAGTACTGGCGTTAATGACGCAGTCCCAGTTTTCAGCATCGATATGTTGGCGGCACACTCGTGAATGTGGCGGCAGGTAGAAGTTGTATTTTGATAACATCATGGCTTTTTGCAAATATGGTATCGGGAGTACTTCAACTGCGAAGCAATGGTCGAAAACACATTTATTGGCATTGATAATCGCCCTTTTTAAAATCGACCCGGAACTATTACTACCGTTAAATTCAAAATAACTCATGTTAGTTAAATGGCACATTTACTGTGTATCTGAATCGCAAAATATTATACTTTGGCTTAATGAAGAAACCTTCAGACAATAACATTTACTGACAGGTGAATTGCTATAGAAACCATGGCCAAATGCGTCTATCTGTGATGAGGTTGACGTATATCTACTAAAGAGGTCCGTGCTATCAGTTTTAGTGTACAAGACTGAGTATCTATCTATCTAATACCTACAACAATAATAATAACAACAAAATGTTTATGTATGACACATATTTAATGAATTTAATGAATTCTGCGGCATTAACAACAAAGACAACCAGAGTTGTTCAAAAATATAACATATTATTTTTAACACTTCATTATATAACAAACTCATTTTAGCATCTCCGACTATATATATTAGAAATTACTAGTCTTCCTAATTAACGTAGAAATAAACCTTTCCAAGCCAGTCGCTCTAAGAAAAATCCAACGTTCATACCGGTAACTTCTAGCATAACAAACGTTTTCTCAATAAATTCTTGTCGTTTTATAGTATTTTTCTTTCGTTTCTCACGAAGCCCACCTTTCATCTTGATCATATAATAATCAGCATCTATTTTTAAAATGGACAGTAATTTTAGTAGGCTTGGTCGTTTTCTTTTGCCCACGAGACCATTAATTTTACTGTGCCATCCTTCTAGACAATTATTTGTCCTGACAAGCTCCCGGTATATAGACCACTTTTCTTTAAATTGAATAGGATTCAACCATTGCTCCTCAAAGTATTTTTTAAATTCAAACATTTCGTGATCATCCGAATCGTATAGGTCATCCAAGATGTATTCCCATCCTTCGAGTATTAAATCAACCGGTAAAAATGGTAGCACTTGTGTCAAAGCAACAATTCTCTTGTCATGTTGCCTTTTTGTAATTTGCAACTTATTGGCCTTTCTCTGTATGGCTCTGGCATAGTGATACCAGCATCCTTTTACTGTAGCTTGCGGAAATACTTCGGAAATGGCATTCATTGCTGCAGTTTCGTAGTCAGTCATAAACTGTGACGGATTAAATCCTGGCAAGTGTCGTTTAATTATGTTAAAAACAGTAACGTAGCTTTGTGTTGTACTGTCCGTCATGAACACATAAATCAAAGGAACGATGTTAAGATTATCGGTGGTGGACCCGACATCCCCGTGAATTGTGTACAACTGTTGAAAAGGTGATGGGCAACTGTGGAACGTACCGTCGCCATAAAATATCTTATAGGTGTTAATCCTTTTTTTAGCTTCTTCTGAGCAGAATGTTATTATGCAAGTTTCATCACATCTATACTCTTCCAATTTAAAGTCGTCAAATTTTAGCGGGACCTCAACCTCGGCGGGGTGTTGAAATGTTAATTTTGTTACACCGGCTGCTTGTTTTCTACCATTATACAGACCAGATTTCACGGAGCTATAACTAGGAATTTTAGCTATTAAATCAGTACCGGCGTCTCTCAACGGTATTGTGTGCTGTTCGTATATGCTTTTAATAGGATCTAACGAGTTTCTCGCTGCATTCCGCATCTTTCCCATTTGATAATCTAGTTCATTTTTTGTATAATCTGGAACGCAACGGTCGTGTGGCTTCTTTTGTAAGATCCGCACACCCTGTGTGAAATAATAAAGGACGAGCTTAGCATAAATAAATCTTATTACTATTAACAAATCATAATTCACTTTTATTATGGTCTAAAAACTGTAATAAATTGATTAAAACTTACATGAATGGTAATCGTTCCGCGGCATTTTTGTTTTTTTTTATTACAGCATGTCCATACTGACGGCCCTTTTTTATACTTTTTATTTTTATGATATTGATGCCCCTTATTTAGTAATACACAACCACCTTTACGGCGTAAGAAAACGATTTCGTTGTGATCTATTATTTCTTCCATCTTCCGTCCGTCCAGTTTAATAAATTGATATTGATCAGATGTTGACATTAGGTTCCTACTGACATCGCATCAAATAAAATTCAAGAAAGTTTATCAAATGCCAGTGTCTAGTAATGAATTTAGATAACCTTTATGTGTCATCCGGACTTAGAAAAATATCAAGTCTACGGTTACGTCCGATCAGTCGATGCAACAGGAAAAAAAACGTCCTCGTGGTTCGATCGATCGAACTAGACGAACTTTTAAAATCCCATTACACCGATAGTAGGACTGACAGGATTTTCTAAGTCTTTATAGTCCGATCAATCGAGCCAACAGGAAAAAAAAAACTTCGTATTCCGATTGATCGGACTAGTCGATCGGACCACGCGACCTAAGGGCCAGTTTCAGAGTTATTAAGGTTTAGCGGCCAATAACTACTTTTATTTTTTGAATTTAGAGAAATTTGCGAAATCTAGAAATCAGAATATTGAGAGAGAAATAAAAATGTAACGTAAGATCACATTGCCCCGGGGACTGAGCTCATTAATAAAAGCGGTCAGTTGAGGTTTCAGGCGAAATCAAGTGAAATATCGACTGACGTCGCGACATCTGATACATAAATTTTTACTCGACTTAGGAGAGGTTTTCTTTTTCAGGAGCACGTTTCTATTTCTACATATAAAATAAAGTCACTTCCCGCCATCTGTACGCTTAGATCTTTTGAACCACGCAACGGATTTTGATGTGGTTTTCAGTACTAGAAAGATAATATACGATAAACGAGAAAAGTTTAGTACAAAAAAATAATAATAAAAAACGTAAGGTTATTTAAAAATAATACTGTTTATTTTTTTACTTACCTTGACTCGGTATAATTGACTAGTATACTTCGGTATGTATTTTATTTTCGTGCTACATGAAGTTGAATAAATAAAAATAAACTAATAATACTTTTGTAAGGAAATCGCAGATAAATTCCTATAAGAGAAATGTAAATTACATTGAGGAATAACGTTTTATTTTCTTGGGTTTCTTTATACCGGCTGAGCCGTAGGTACTTTACCTACCAAGATCGTGGTACCATGGCTATTGTCAATTCAATATTTTATCAATAAAACAGCTAGGAGAGCTTAATTTTGTTGAATATTTTCTTAACAGTCTGATGCCTGTTCATGCCCGAAGTATTCCTAATATTAATAATTACCTACAATAAAAAAATATCAGAAATTTTTGGCGACAATCATTATAAAAACAAAAAAATATTTATACAAATATTCATAAAAGATAGCTCACATCTTGAGAATATAATATATTTAGTATATAAGATCCATAACATGTTTATTTAGTATTTAATTGCCCCCCAGGTTCTGAACAAACGGGTGACATTTAAAATCGTCACGTTTATTCATAATACTAGCTTTTGCCCCCGACTTTCGCCTACGTTCTGGAATGAAAAGTAACCTATCTTTTCTTATCAACATGCAAGCTATCACTCGGCCAAGTTTCATCAAGATTGGTTCAGTGGTTAAGCCGTGAAAACGTTATAAACAGACAGAGACACTTTAGTCTATTTCACGTAGCATGGGTTTAGTGACAGTTCACATTTTTTTGTTTTACTGAGACTACTGTTGACTAATAAAAATTATTGTATTCTTGCAATGATAATGATTTTTTAATCAAATAATATGTTTTATTACTCGAAATTAGTAAGCGTAAAACCGAAAAATGTCAACTGTCACCCAATCCATGCTACGTGAAATAGAGTATAATAATATTATATTGGTAGAGATAGGTATTGTAGTAAAATGATACCAGTTCTGAGGGATTAATTAATATATTATTCCTTCTACAATTAGAGTTCAACCTAATTAGGTAAAGGTATCATCTGAGCACTAATTCATTAATATAATGGTCTAGAGTTCGATCGCTATCAATTTGGAGCTATATATTGGTATACTCGTATTATCTAAAGCTACAACTACATTGCGCCCGCGTGTTGTACTTTGTGTTTTTCTCTTTCTAACCCTAGTCAATGCATAAAGCAGATATAAGTAAAAATATATATCTAGTTATGTTCCTTGATTCCAAAAAACCTGAACTGATTGCGTACCTATATTACCTAATGAAGCTTCACATAAAAACTTTTAGTTTCTCATAGAAAGGATAAGTAGAGTTTGGTATAAAGTGAAGTTTTGGTATATAAAGCAAACAAAATAGAAAATTATATTAAACATCGCTTAAATCACTTTAATTTATAAATCATCGGCCTACATACTGCAAGAAAGGGAGTTGGACAAGTATGGCACTTTGTTAGTGTAGCATTTTGCTGTATGGCATTTTGCGAATGTGGCATTCTGCTAATGTGGCATTTTGCGAATGTGGCATTTTGCAAATGTGGCATTTTGCGAATGTGGCATTTTGCGAATGTGGCATTTTGCGAATGTGGCATTTTGCGTCATGTGGCATTTTGCGAATGTGGCATTGTGCGCCTAATCCCTTGGGAATAGTAGGTAGTATTAGCATGCGCTGTATAAGATCAGTAGCTCCAGATATTATCCTCAAAATGAGTGTACTGACTGTCGCGGTCGGGGCCCTTTTACTCAGAAACAGTTTCCAATTAATTTAGAACGGCAAAATGAATAAAGTTTGCCAAAGCGAAGTAACGTTAAGTAGAAAAACCAAAAAGCAGAAAGCGTATGGAAACGACTGAAAGGATTTCAAAACATTATCATACGGTCTAGTAGGATAAAATATACTTATAGCCTAACTAGCAGTGCCCCGCGGTTTCACCTCCGTAGTTCCCGTGGGAATACGGAGAAAAAATATAGCCTATGTGTAATATATATAACTGTAAAGTTTCATCAAAATCCGTTTAGTAGTTCTTGCGTGAAAGAGGAACAAACATCCATACATCAATTTATATCAATTTATAGCTTTAAAAGTTCATTAAGATTTAGATTTAGACTTACTAAAATATCCTTCATAAGTTTGTTGTATGGTTGTGCTGAAGTTGTTGTGGTTGTTCGATGTTTCAGATCATTTCGTGTTAGTACTGATTAGGTATTGTTATTTATTTTTTTCCTGTTATGATGTTAGTTATAAGTTATAATAGCACATTGTCACTATTTATCAAAAAAAAAACACGGGTCGCACTTCGGGAGTGCCGGCAGAAGTGAAAACTTTAGTATCGATTTCGGTGTTACAACACCTACTCTCCAACCGTCTTACGGTTTTTCGATCAGCACACGTGACCTGACCCGAGTTTCACAGTTTTTACCCATCCCACAAAAGTGCTCAACGCCGCTAAAGAAGTTTTCACTTCAATAATATGTATAGCCGTTTAAGGCTGCGTGGGCCAGCAGAGGCCGATTTTTGTGATTTTTAAAATCATCTGAGACATAGAAAATAGTGTTTAAAATTCTGAAAAAAAGATATATATAACTTAAGGACATATTCTAGTCAAAGTCGCATTCGGTTACACGATTTGATGAACTTCACTCGATAGAAAAAAATATCAAAGTTACCCCTTTTTGTTTTGTTTTTTCTATGTCATGACTGAACTACTGATATTTTACATTTATTTTTTGTACTAGATTAAAGATACGAAATATTTCTAGACAAATTCGCAGAGTTTGTTTTTATAAAATGATTTTTATAATCACTATGTTGAAAAAACTACAAAATGCACGAGCGCGGTGGCTTAGCTGGCGTGTTCAGTCGCGCGCTGGCGCTTACGGATGACGGACCTGTGTCAATTTTTTCCGTGTCAATTTTTTGCACCAATCAATCAGTTTTGACGAATTGATATATTTGTTGCAAGTTATCCATAATGGGTAATAAACAACGCAAGCGAAAAAAGGCGTTTACCACTATAAAATTAATAAATAAAAATAATTATCTCAAAATATATGTGAAGAAGTAAGTAAATGTTTAATTGGTTATGTCATTTTCGACTTTGACACAATCACATTAAATTTCATTTTACTTTAATCTCATTTATAAATTCATAAAAAGATCATGCCATAGTATAAGATTATCAGTAGGTATAATTCAACTGAAATTAGGCAAGTAATCAAATAAATCGGAATATGAAGGTGTAATGATCTATCTAATCGGAATATGAATGAAATAATCGGAATATGGGTAAGGCCGTCAATTTTTAAAATCTGAAATATTGCATACATGTGTAAATCGCGTGAAAATGCAATATTATGATGACATGGTGCTGATCTGATGATAGAGCTGGAAGGTGGCCATAGGAACTTCGCAATGAAACGACACAACCTCATCGAGTTTGGGCTTCATCGAATCGTCATGACTAATTTGGAATACTATTTTAAGCTGAATACCGGAATATCTATCGCTGAACATAATTCCTCAAAGTGAGAAAAGCCTATACCGGAAGCCACAATGCCAGTAGTGGCGGCTGTATTAAAATTAACTTGGTCTTGATTGCATTTAAAACAAAATGTTTTAACATTAATGTTTTAAGTTGTTTTTAGGCTTATTAAAACATACGTACATATTTATCACTAGCTCGACGGTGAAGGAAAACATCGTGAGAAAACCCGCAGGTCTCAGAATAAATTCTGAGACATGTGTAAACAAACCCGGTCCGGCGATAGGCTCACCACCTATCACTTTTAGGGGTCCAATATATCTCGTGAAATGTGGGTATATCCAGTAATGGAATACCTCTGCCTACCCCCTCGGGGATGAAAGGCGTGAGATTTATTTGTTTTTAGGCACTTGTCTGACGTGGCTGTCGTGTCCGAAAACTCTGTCAGTAAATTTAATTCTGTCGATCTTGTCGACACTGTAAATCTTACGTAAGGATCACATTTTAAATGATAACATTTATCTTAACATTTTTATGTGTATTTTTGTCAGTCTATTAACTTTTCATTATGCTAACATTAAAAAAAATATAGGTAACTAATATTAATCTAAAATATGTAATACTTACTATAAGTTCACTGTTTCAGAGATACTGAAGATGCGGAAGACTCACTTATCGTAGAGTATGCATTAAA
Organism: Ethmia dodecea; assembly: GCA_963855545.1. Classification (NCBI taxonomy): domain Eukaryota; kingdom Metazoa; phylum Arthropoda; class Insecta; order Lepidoptera; family Depressariidae; genus Ethmia; species Ethmia dodecea. The sequence goes on from OY979444.1 coordinate 3,747,105, forward strand.
AAAAAATGAATTTCAACCTGTTTCGGGATGGCGAATTGTTGATATAAATTACATTTTACAGGAGTTACAAGAGAAAGCTCGTCATAAGGGTTTATTTAACTGCACCTTAGGATAATTCCGCTTGATTAGTGAAAAACGACAAGGACTTTTATCAGTATATCATTTTAAATGCAATATTTGCAAAGAAATTTTGCTGGATTAACTCTGAAGACCTAAACGATAGAGATCAAGTTAATCTTAATACAGCCGCCACTACTAGCATTGTGGCTTCCGATATTCTCTTTTCTCAATTTGAGGAATTATGTTCAGCTATAGATATTCCGGTATTCAGCTCAAAATAGTATTCCAAATTAGAAGATGAATTATTTGAAAAATGGAAAAAGACGGCAAATACTTCTATGGAATGGAAGAAGCAGCTCAAGTGGAGAAGGATATCGCTATCGCAGAAGGTCAATCTTTTTCGTCATCATGGATACGTTAAAAATTCGAGTAATTATGGAATATGAGTACCGTCGTGGCAGCAACGCGACACAAGCGGCACGCAACATCAACGACATTTACGGAGCTAACACTACAAACCCACGCACCACCTGTTATTGGTTTGCTCGCTTCCGTTCTGAGAATAACGAACCTCGCGGTCGTCCGAAGACTTTGGTCGACAATGACGAATTAAAGGCGACTATGGAAGCTGATGATACACAATCTACGGCTGAATTAGCAGCAGCTTTCGACGTTAGCGTCAAAACAATATTGGTCCATTTGCGTCAAATTGGCAAGGTAAAAAAGCTTGATAAATGGGTGCCCCACGAACTCAATGATCGCCAGCGCGAAGTACGCGTCGAGACGTGCCTTGCACTGCTCAACAGATGCACAAATGAAGGAATTTTGAACCGCATTGTTACCTGCGATGAAAAATTGATTCTGTTTGATAACCGCAAGCGCTCAGCAAATTGATTGGATCCAGGTTCAGCACCTAAATAATGCCCTAAACGAAATCTTCTAGTGCCGGTGTGATTCATCACAGCTTCTTACCCAACGGGGTGAGCATTACTGCAGATGTGTACTGTGAAGAACTGAACACAATGATGGAGAAGCAGGCACATCTCCAACCAGCTTTGGTCAATCGCTCGTCTCCGCTGCTCCTGCACGACAACGCGTGACCTCACACTGCACAACAGACGGTCTCCAAGTTGCAAGAACTGGGGTTGGAAGCTCCCCGTCATCCGCCCTACCCACCAGACCTTGCGCCTACAGACTACAACTTTTTCCAGAATTTGGATAAATTCTTGGTGGGAAAAAAATTAAATACCCGAGAAGCAGTAGGTACAAAATGCCTTTGAAGAATTTGTTGCCTCCCGTCCAGCTGATTTCTTTAAGAAGGGCCTCAATAAACTGCCACTGCGTGGGCAAAGATGCATTAATTGCATAGGTGATTGATTACTTCGATTAATACGAATAAAAAATACATGAAAAAGATTCCTTTCAATTTTTTCATACAAAATGGCGATTTCATCGTAAAGACCTAATATTTATGTCAAACAGAATTTTCGATTTTTGATTTTCGTCACCATGATGTATACACATAATAGTTATAATAATTACATAAACAAACAAAATAAAAACAGAGAAGTTACTTCATTTATTTACGTAACTCTAATTTATTACTATACTATAAACAAAGTTTGATAATATATAAAATGCATTTCTAAAGTCAAATAAAATTATCCTACTGCTAATTTCTATACTATGTCGCTGGCGGGGTCATGCGAGTTCACTGCCGCCACATGAGTAAAGAAACGGAACAGAGACAAAGCTTCTAAGGAGCGTGCAAAATTCTTACCTATTTTAGTAGGGTTGGCAAAGGAGAATAAAATAAACAAAACGTTTATTAGACTTTTATTTGTACATTAGATTATTTACAAATTACCTACTCTAAATATTTTTTTATAACTTTTTATTTTTAATAAATTATTAAATCTTTTAATCTAATGATGAATTCTAAATCTAATGGATATAAAGTTTTTTCAAATAATCATTAAGGACGCTTCCACGTGGCATAATATTTTTACAATCTTACACTCGATTCAGAATATCATTAGGTACCAATATTTACAATGTTTACGTCGAGTTCTTTGTAATGAGTAATTAAAGAATCTTTGCCCATATTTATAGGTTGTTCAGGTCTATTAACAAACAATTTTATTTCGTCACATATGTGATTTTCAAGACATTCATGCAAACTGTACAGTAGGTAACAATTTTACACCTCCGAATCTAATTATTTACACTTTCTTGACTTTTTAGTTTAATACTTTATTCTACCATAAACAATTTAAAATAACCATTTCTCACTAAGCAGGAGCGCGAAACAAATACGGCAACCATTGCGCGGCCCTCGGCATTTCTACTGACCGAGCCGGTTTTATCCAGTTGCGGCGCGTATGTGACGCAACGCTAGTAGAAACGCACACAAGCATTGCATGCTTGTAGTAGTGTACCTACGACAGCGCGGTTGTATGAAGCTTTGTCTCTGTTCCGTTTCTTTACTCATGTGCTGCTGCTGCGTCCGATCTAACTATTTTGCGCGCGACACGTGACAGCGCTAAATACCTACTGCTGCAGGAATACCTGGCCTTAATAATAAATAGTCTTCTTGCCATGCGCACGCACTGTGGCGCTAAAAAAGATCAGCCCTGTCAGTCTTCTGCTGCAGCACATGCTGAGTAGCGACCCTTTTTGGTAGCTTAATTAATTAGTTTATATCTTAAATTATATAATCATATTTTTGAAGTGCACCAAAACAAATAATTATCTTTCTTCTTTCTTTCTTTCATACATCCATGCATACAAAGCGTTTTCACCATAAGAAAGAACGCGCTAGGACGGAGTTTCTACTCGGATGCTACTCATCTACACCTACACTTCTACATTAATATTATAAAGAGGAAAGATTTGTATATTTGTATGTTTGTATTTTTATATGTATGTAACAGATGAACTCAAAAACTACTGGACCGATTTAAAAATCTTTGCGAAGACCAAAAACTTAATAGGTATACCTACAACTATATTAAGCTACTAGACCGAGAGCGTACCTACCGAGAAAAAATAATATGACATAAGTTTTATTTTTCTTATGTCTGCTAACAGCATTATACTGGATGTCTGCCACATTATGATAGTGACAGTTACACTCGAGTTGCTTATTTAGACGTGTGGGCTCTAAAATAACTACGTTAGGTAAGTAAGAACACAGCTCTACTTAGTGGAAAATTTTCCGTATATATTTTTCTGAACAATGAATAAATACCACCCAACACAATTCTGTAGACCAGTTGCTTTTTTTATATCTTTTTTTTTTTTTTTTGCAAAATTAAAAAATATAATTATGTTTATGAGTAGATTGCCATCAAGTCCTGACTGTTAGTCTTTTGTCTATCTATATATCTATCTGTCTGTACATGAAAGATTTTTTGAAAATTTTAACATTAGTGTATATGGTTATCGATATGTAGATACCAAAACACCAATTTTTTGCAATTTTTGTCTGTCTGTCTGTCTGTTTGTCTGTGCACGCATCACGCAAAAACGATTCGGATTTTAATGTAATTTGATAAGGAGATAACTGAGTACCTACCCGGATCAATATCTAGGCTACTTTTTATTCCAGGAAAATATCTCATTCTTACGGGAAAATATAAAAACTGGTTAAAATGAGAAATACGTACTATTCCGAAACGATTACACCTAGAAACTTGATGTATGGTATGTAGGTGTCTTATATGTAGTAGACCACCGCTATGAAGGGATTTTTTGAAATTCCCACGGGGACGGGAATAGACTGGTTCCGCGCGGGCAACGCCGCTGGGCACCCGCTAGTTATTTAAAAAATCTAACGACACCTCATACTTTTATCAACTTATTGTACAATTTATCACGTTAATTCAGGTGAAAATAGTATTACATGGGAGATAATTCGTTTATGTAACTGACCTCATTTCTCTAAATCTGTGTAAATCAGCACCTGAGTCAGGACTTAGCCGGAAATTACATTAAAAGCCTACCGAACTTTGGACCCATAAACCGCAACCCAAACTAATGAATTGAGGTTGAATTAGTAACAACGAACGGAAGCGAATCTGTGCCAATGGGAAAAACTTCTTTGCCGACTGCTTCTATTGCAGAATGCGAATAAAAATAAATAAATATCACGCCTTAATCCCTGAGTGGGTCAGCAAGCGAACTCAATTCTCGAAAATACCCAATATTTACCAAGTATATTTTTTGTTATGTTACTCATGAAGCTAAAAGTTTTCATGCTGAAAATAAAATGACAAAAATAACCACCATAGGCAATAATTATAATTAAAGTTATGCTTAATAAATTAGAGAGCTCGTTTTTCTCTTTAAAGTAAGTTATTTTTTACACAGGGTTTTATTTTTTATTGTACTACTTAAATATCAACGGACAGTTGTCGTTTATTCTGTATAGTATATTCTCTCTTGGCCTGGCTTGCCGCGAGATCCCGTATTTTCCAGTTCCTATAGGAATTAGGGAAAATCTATATCAAAATAAACTACCTACGTTTCAAGAATGATGGATGTATACCTAGTTCCGGAGATTCACCAGAGATTTCATGTTTCGCGATACATTATTAATTTACATAAAGTAGTAGGTTACTTATAAGTCATGTAGTTTCTATTTGTATACATTTTCCATTTTCAATTACTTTATTTTACCTTCAATGCCAAAGGTTTTAAAAAGTAAACCTACTGTTTTTTTTTAACTTAATTCAAGGCATTGGTAATTTAGCCATTAGCACTAAACACGACACTAAATAAAATTCAAGAGGTTAAACTCTGCTCAGAGTCTATGCACAAAAATACAATAAGTTTTAATTAAAACTTATTGAAATGTCACTTGGTATACGAAAAAAACATGACGTCCCTCTTCGGATTCCCGCCAAAAATGTAAACTACTGGCGTTTGCGCGTGACGTTTTCCTTTTTTGACAGTTGAGTCACAGATTAGAGAATAGTTACTTCGACTTGAGTTTACAGCTATAATATCTAAATAACTGGTCACACGCGCAAGCGCCTATTATTTTCTAAAATTGTGTTTGCATTTGAACCTTCACCACTCCACTGTTACCAGTATCGCTTACAATATAGGATTCTATGTTTTTAGGTTCTTTTGTATTTTTACAAATGTATGTATGCCCTAATCGTTTGTATTCTAACAATATATAATTCAATATTTATGACAGAAAATACAAGTTTTGCAGCGGTACTTAATTATGTAACAGATACTAGCGATTCTGCGCGGTGCACCCGCGTAGTTTCGGAAAATTTTTCACTCGGTCTGAATCGAACGGGAACGATGTCGAGCCTCCGCGAATACGCCTGCCGGGCCGATACGACCTTCAAACCTCCAAGAAAAGAGCGTAGGTACTCCCACCTCAAAGGCTGGCAACGCACTTGTGACTCTTGAGTTGCAGATGTCCATGGGCGACCGAAGTCACTTACCATCAGGTGACCCGTATGCTCGTTTGCCCCCTTTTTATATATAAAAAAGATAACTTTTTGGTTGCTAAGCAATTTATGTTCATCACAATGTATGTATGGTGAAGTGGAGTTGATGGTGAATTACCAGGACTCTTTAAATAGTAATGGGAATGCCTGCATCGGAAAAACAATACTTGGTAAAAGGTGATATGCAGTGTTTAGTGTTTTTAGTACTTGTCTTAAAGTAGGTTTTTATTCGTGTTACGAAAGTTTCTTGTTGTAACAAGAAACTTTCGTAACACGAATAAAAAACTACTTTAAGACATTGTAATACAATTATAATTATTAATTATGAAATTATAATATTTATTATAATTACAATTGTAATTCCACAGACACTTCGTATTTATAAACACAACTCCTGGTGTATCCAAAATCTAATAAAGTAAGATTAATCCGTTTAAGTGATGAATGTGTTCATGAAACTGAACAACTTCCATAATGGGACCGACTTCGAAATCGCGAAATAAACACCTGTGCCATTCCCATATACAAAATAGTCCACATTCTACCTACTCAAAAGCTGATTTTGACAAGTCCAATATTTATTGTCCACCAAAAACAATCGAATTCCAACAGTCTTTGGATGGATGAAACTGAGATTTTAAAAGAGCTGGCTAAGCCATGGAAGTAACTATTTTCCGAACACCATGATTCCGGGAACAGAATAAGGTGTTTTAGTCAGTGCAAGCCTAATATAACCTGGGTTTCGTCCCCGCTACCACTAGGTACGCGTAAGATATTTTATAACACATTTGCTCGTAAAAGGTGTCTTATTTCACCAATTTCAATATCGTATTGTATCTCAGTACGCCCAAGTGCAGTAAGTGTAGGTAATGTAAAACGCACGGTTTATCAAGATGCTCCGTCTTAAAACGAACGGTAGTTTTTAAAATCTCAGCAAAGAGTTTTTATGTCAAAAAAAGTTGTCAACATTTTATGATTAAAATTAACTTGGGAGATAAAATATAATAAAGAAATATTTATGTACATAATTATTTAATTTAATTAATTTTGACAGTAAATTACAACCAATTAATCTGTAACAAAAACACAAAAATATTAATTTACTTTATTAGTAATATTGGCTTTTTTTTGTGACTTTGCCTAAAAAAAGGCTGAAGCGCGCCGCGCGCTTTTTCTTAACGCTGTATTGTTTTTATTCGTTTACCATAGTAGTTTTATTTTATTTCCTCGCAAATGTGTTATAAAACGTCGTATGACATACGTGCGCTTTGATAATTACAGCCTCTGCTTACTTGTAGCCCTCGCCTGCGGCTCGGGCTAGCAATATCGCCTTGGCTGTAATTTTCAACCTACCGCACTTATATCATGATGTACTATTTCCCGCATGCCAATTGCCACAGGGAAAAAGAAAGGGCGGTGCACTTAGGCGAATTTGAAATTTCCCACATCATGTTATACAGAGTTAAAGCTAATTTTGTTTGACCATATTTAATAATCATTAAACAATAATAAAGATAGCTACTAGAGTATGAGCAGTTAGAGAAATATTTCATTATGTTTACCCTATGGCGTCAACGAGACTGATGACCAAAATTATTTCATAAATATTTACGATAAACGCTTTGCTGAGCTTCTACCGAAAATAGCGTTATATAAAATTAATGCTCAACCAAAATTGTATTACACGAACGAAAATTTATCATGTCAGTTCGGTAACAATGAAGGTTCGAGCTGTCAATGAGCAGGATAAGGTTCAGAAGACAACAAAAATATCCTTATGCTTGGCATCACGAAATAAATCAGTGATATCTTAGAAAGGAGCAGTGATAGCCCGGACGGTTAAAGAGCCGGCCGAAAATCAGTGAGGCTCGGGTTCGAATCCTGGCATGTACCAATGAGTTTTTCAAAAAACTTACGTACATATTTATCACTAGATCGACGGTGAAGGAAAACATCGTGAGGAAACCCGCAGGTCTCAGAATTAATTCTGAGAAATGTGTAAATAGACCCGGTCCGGCGATGGGCTCACCACCTATCACGTTTAGGGGTCCAATATATCTCGTGAAATGTGGGTATATCCAGTAATGGAATACCTCTGCCTACCCCCTCGGGGATAAAAGGCGTGAGATTATATTATTATTATTATATTATCTTAGAAATGTCTGAGAATAATTACAGGTCTACCTAAACTGAGCAGTAGTAGCCCTAGCTAGGTTATTGAGCTAGTGTTTGGTTAGCAAACCCGCCTTTCACAGATGAGAATCAGGTTTGAATCATAGTGGAGGCATGTACCAATGAGTTCAAAAAACCTAACTCACGTATTTATCAGTAGGTCGACGGGTAAGGAAAATATTGTGAGGAAACACGCAGGCCCCAGAATTGATCCCCTCACCACCTATCTCTTTTAGGAATCCAGAAATGTTTCCAGAAATGGTATACCTCTTTCTATCCCTTTCCAATCCCTGCCAAAATCAATTGTTTTCGGCACCGTTTATCAATGATTGCCTAAAAAGTTCAACTTTACAGCTTAGTTAAATATTAGATAATAATCACTTAAATACAACGCGTAACAGAAAAAGCGCAATTCTTCATACACCCCAATTAGTATGTTAATATAAAAAAATATGATGCAATCGAACTTTAGTTATGTCTAACCAATTTTCTTAAATATCGAATAATAATAGCACGATTTCCATAGAAAACACAATAAATTCAGCTACGATAATTAATTTTTTTTTAAATTTAACACATTAAAAATAGCTGAAATCGAATAAGTAGTCGATACTGAACAAACTAAATTCAGGAATTGCGCTTATTCTGTTACATGTTGTATAAACACCACTTACTCTAACACTATGCATTTGTATCAGTTATGTAAAATATATCATTATCGAATAAGTAAAACATCATCATAAAACACAAACGTGCTCGATTTCCGAGACCAGACAAGGCAATATTGGCTGAAGTGGAATAAATCAAGATAAGCCAAAAATTTTGTTATATTATTATTTTCAAATTTACAAAAACACATAATAAATGAGCTACTAAAACAATAACATGGATATACAACAGACAGGTCAGATTAATCGTGAACACCTGCGATAGAGGAAAATGTAGGTAATTCGTATTTCTCATTTCCACAGATAGCTCACCGGATTGACGGATTTTGGTGATTGGGGTTTATTATGTTTGCAATCGAGTGTATGTCATCTATCAGCAATAAACAATCGTTATTTTAACCTAAGTCTTGAACTATTAATTCCGATATGCATTCATCATAACTTTGAAGAAAATAGTACTACTACTTCAACACATAGTATAAAACAAAGTCGCTTTCTCTGTCCCTATATCCCTATGTCCCTTTGTATGCTTAAATCTTTAAAACTACGCAACTGATTTTGATGCAGTTTTTTTAATGGATAGAATGATTCAAGGGGAAGGTTTTAGTGTTAGCATTGCACCCGTGCAAAGCCGGGGCGGGTCGCTAGTTAATAATACTATAATCGAGAATTTTTTTATGAATGGATTTAGTTGCTCTTTCACGAAAAATCTATTAAACTCATTTACATACATACCTACATCAGAATATCACATAGGCTTGACCCCAGAACGCAGATAAATTAACGGGCAAAATCTACTATACATAATTTATTTACAGTCACGTCTGATCCCCGGGGGAGTGGGCAGAGGTAAGTAGTACATTTCGGAAAATACCCGCTGTATTTTTCAGACTCATAACCGTGACAGAAAGGGAGCTGGGAGGTTGGAAGAAAATCATTCTAAACTTTTTCTTGAAACGTCTTGGAGCTCATCGATGGAACGAGGCGCTATTACGAGTACAACTTGAGAGTCCTACCAATTTTGGGGCCTGCGGGTTTCCGCATGATATTTTCAAGCCTCGTTGAGCTTTTGGTAAATATGTGAGTCAAGAGTCGTTTTTTTTTGGTATCTTAAATAACACAAACATATTTTTTCTTAGAGTACCAACAAATTAAAAGTAAATACATTATTAACATGTGATTCGAAAACGGTAAATTTCACAAAGCAATTTGCTACGGTTTTCTAAGAAGATGTTTGAAGTTTACTAAACTGGTGCTCAATTACAAGTTTCTTAAATGTCTTATTATTATTTGAAAACAAATCTATGTGTGACAAATCCTTGTTATAATCGGTATCCACAGGGCAGCACTATTAACCTATGCAATTATTGATGCCAAATCCATACTAGAGGTAAGCGGTAGTAGTCTGTGCTTGCTCAATCAAAATCAAATCAAATTAAAAAATATAATGCGGTCGAAATATTATTTCGATATCTTTGCGAAACTAGAAACTAGTCACCAGGACAGTGCAGACGGAGTTATCTGGTCATTTACCTTTTATAGAAAATGTACCTATCAAATTACCTTTCTGTAACATTCGGAGAATTGGGCCCAGTCAGGCGAATCACTTTATTTAAACTTTTTTAGGGCTCCGCTGTCTAAAAAATCATGTCTGTCTTTTTTCATTTCATTTGTATCTTGATGGGTCGGTCACAGAATAATCATACGTCAATACCCTACCCTCGGTACCCTATTTGAAATTCAACACTTTATACAAACAGAAACAAATAGATTGATATGCTATTCACTACGCTTCAAAGTAAACTTTATAAAAGTATTTATCATTCCATTCGTCCATAAGATGATTCGACAAGACACGTTACAGCACTTAAAGATAAAATAATAAATTCTCCAGCCTTACTAAATACTGAGGCAAATCACCTAAAGTGCAGCATTTCTTCATTTCCAGCATTTGAAATAACAAAATTGATAATATCTTGACTTCGATAATACGGATAGACATTTCATTTAAAAACTACATACTTAACTCTGATAGAAGGAACCACATAACTCTATATTTAAAGTAGTTTTTGGAAAAAATTATCGGCCGGCGGTATTTCCGGATCGATACTACCTTCTAACCTTCAAGAAGAGAGCCACCTCAAAGGCCGGCAACGCACTTGTGACTCTTGAGTTGCAGGTGTCCATGGGAGACGGTAGTCACTTACCATCAGGTGACCCGTCTGCTCGTTTGCCCCCTTCTCTTATAAAAAAAAAGCGCAATTCCTCATACACCCCAATTAGTATATTAACATAAAAAAATATGATTCAATCGAACTTTAGTTGTGTCTAACCAATTTTCTTAAATATCGATAGAAAATAGCACGATTTCCATAGATAGCACTGAATTTAGCTATGTTAATTCATTTTTCGGAAAAAATTTACACATATTAAAAATAGCTAAAATAGATTATTTAGTCGATACTGAACAAACTAATTTCAGGAATTGCGCTTATTCTGTTATATTGTATAAATTAGCATTTTTGAGCAAAAATAATATGAATACCTACAAAACCCTTTCGATTAAGTTTTCGTTGACAGTTTAGTTTTAACTATCGGGTGCAGAATTTGTTTCGTCTCTTGGATTTGATTCACGTAAAGCCCAAGATAATGTACAAGTCACCTTGTAAACGTTGCCAATGTCAGAGAGCATTAGTTTATTTATTGTTATTACTACGTAGAATTTCTTACTCTACCCTTTCAGATAACGCTCACGGTATTTTGGAAGGCTCTTCTTAGGTATAATAGCTGAAATACTAAACTGGATGCTAAACTTTCTGCATGTATGTATAATCTAACTAAATAATACTAATAATTTATTTGAAAAAAAAACACCTAAACATACATATAAATTCTATATTTTTTAAAGGAACTCTTTGAAAAGGTGACCACATCATTTTTAATATGCAAGTAACATTGCGTTAAGTATGTAAAAATTGCTGTTTAATAAAATATAATATGTTTACAAAGTAATAGATTCCGTTTGTTGTAAAGTTAATGTTACTGTTCTCTAAAAGGAATTCTAAATAGTTATAGGGCCTGTGGTTGGGACAGACGTAAAAAACACCTGCCGGTCGGCACCTGCTTTAATTTATTAAAGAAAATTGACTACCTAACCGGGCCAGCCACCACTGGAATACAAAATTACGGGCTATTCCACTAGTCCCTACCAGCTGTCCCTCCTGGTAGGGACAAGCGGATTTATTTTTCCACTCTTCCCTACCACGCCGTCAGTGGTTGGGATAAGTGGAATTTCATTTCCACTCATCCCTACTAATAAAAATTTAACGTATTATTGTACAGTTTCAATAAAAAAGCTTTCACCATTTACACACTGGTAACGGTTGTACTCAAATCTAATTGCTTGGATAGTATTATTAAAAATATATATATAAAAACATAAATTCCAGAAATGGAATACCTCTCCTTGTCCTTTGTAAATATAAGGCGTGAACGTGTTTAATTTTTTTTCTATCTTCAACGAAGTGTTATTTTTTAATAACTTCCGTTGTTACATTTACTCCATTTGGATTATCCTATTTAATCATCACGCTAGCTTGTCCGCAATACTTTAAATTTAAAATTTATGTAATATTTCTAAAAATAAAAATAACATAACCGAATGTATCAATAGCCAAGCATATTGTTAATTTACCTTAAACAATGTCCTGTACAGGGGCCTTCCCTGTACAGGCCATTGTTTATTTAAAATTATTGTAATCGCAATCGTCTTCATTTTGACGTACGTCGCTTCTTCCGTACATCTGTCAATACAGCCAGTGAAAGAAGAGCAAGCACTGATCACGTAACAAATGTCAAATAAAGCCGATTACGGTTACAATTCTAAATAGACAATAAGGCCCCTGGTTCTAATAGTTATAAAAACAACTGTCCGCTAAAAATATTGTTATTACCGTGGACATAAAGTTTTAGTTTAATTCACAAAATAAAACTATTGTTATACAACGCGTAACAGAAAAAGCGCAATTCTTCATACACCCCAATTAGTATATTAATATAAAAAAATATGATGCCATCGAACTTTAGTTGTGTCTAACCAATGTTCTTAAAATTTAAGAAGTTGTGAGAAGTTCGATTGCATCATATATCGATTAATTTCACGATTTCCATAGAAAGAACTAAATTCAGCTACGGTAATTAATTTTTGGTAAAAATTTAACACATATTAAAAATAGCTGAAATCGAAGAAGTAGTCGATACTGAACAATCTAATTTCAGGAATTGAGCTTATTCTGTTACATGTTGTATATGTACTCGTACGTAGATTTTGTGACGACGGAAATTGAAGGAATAAATAGCCCCGTCTAATTTCTACTGGTTGTATAGAGTTCATCGGTAGGCAAGGGCAGTTCTTACAGCTTGCGTGTTGAAGGCAGACGTGTCTACCAGTACAGTGGTGAAACGAGCTTAGTTTCCCGCGGTTTATGAATGAAACGAAATAATTGCTTTCATATTTTGAAACTTGAAAAACACAATAGTGAATGTGCGTTTGCAAATACGATTAAAAAAATACGTGAACATTTATAAGGATATTTAACTTGTCTCGAAAAACTTTTTCAGAGAAGCTGGTGAGTTTTTAAATCAGTTTTCGCTAAGATTACAATGTTTTTTGCAAAAAGGCTTTAAAATTAAATAGTTTAATACAACTTTTTCAATCTTAATTTACTATGTAATTTAAAAGTAAACACTTGAATAAAAAAAAAATCTCTACGCTATAAATTAGTCAAGATAGGTCGTTCGAAATAAAAAGTATAATTAATAATGATAATATTATTCTTTATTTTTCAAAAAAAATATTACAAATACTAGAACTAGACTTAGTAGGTACTAGAGTAAGCCCATCATTCATAAATAAATATACTTAGCGTACGTGTATTCTAGGGCAGGATACTTGCACAAAATTAGTATTCTTAAAAATGTTAATAAATCTATAAACATATTGTATATTTTTTTTGTTAAAAAAACAAGAAAAAAACTTGAAAATTTAGTTAACTTTAGTTTAAAAAATATCGTCATTTACGTGACTGACTATTTATTTTTCATCTTCAATGTCGAACAAATCTCTTACAACAAAATATTTATAGCCTTCGTAATTCTTCCTACCAAAAGTACGCTAAAATGTTTGCTAAGTTAAGTGTTCGGACGATTAAGGATATCGAACAAAACGAAAATGGGACACTCATTGAATCCCCATGGCACTGTGGATTAGAGAATATTTTGCGGGCTTTGTCTCCTGATAGTGGGAGCACAAAGGTTAATTAATATGGCTAAGAAAAAAGGTTTCTCTTTCAATAAAATGACAATGAAGAAAGATAAATGGCTCCAGATTTTTTGTATAGAAAAAGTTGAAATCTAGTTTGGCAACTTTTAGATTAAATAAAAGAGAACCGCTAATCTCTATGCGAGTTGTCTTTTCGTATTGAGACTGCAAAGTAAATTGTGACTTATCAAATTATTAGGTAATTAATGGTAAAAGTCAATTCAGATGATTATGTATTTATTTCACTTTTTAGTGAAATGTAAAATAAATACATACTCATCTTAGTTGAACTTTACACAAGAAAAACATCGCGTAAACTTCTACAGCGTTGCAAATCACGAAAAGTACTACTTCAGAAACGATATTAAAATATTACATTAACAGTAAATTAGGTATAAATTATTATACACAAAAAATCTCACGCCTTTTATCTCCGAGGGGGTATATAGGTAGAGGTATTCAATTTCTGGAAATACCTACTTCGACCCCTAAACGTGAGAGGTGCTAATTTACATATGCCTCAAAACTAATTCTGAGACCTGCGGGTTTCCTCCCGATGTTTTCCTTCACCTTCAAGCTAGTGATACATTATTATTAATACGCATATAAATTTATCCTACTAATATTATTCAGAAATTGAGAGTTTCAAGGTTTGGATGTAAGTTTCTAAATCACGCAAAAACGGATAAAAGGCTTACAAATAAAAAAAAATAGGTTCACAATTTACATTATTTATTGAGGTTACATATTATCTCGGCGTGCGCTGTATAAAGGCTGATTCATGTTACTCCGGGGCACGGTCAAATACTTTTTGTATGAAGCGCTGGCCCGGTCCCGGACGGGGCCCGTCCCGTTGTAACATGAATCAGCCTTAAACCGTTAGTTTTCCAAAAAAAAACTTAAAATGGCGTGATTGTTTCTCTTAACCAATTCAAAAAAGGGCATATTATATCTTATCTTTTATAAATAACTAGAGGATCTGGTTCACTCACGTTTCCGTGGGAATTTCCAAAAATCCGTTTTTAGTGCTCACTTACCGAATTTATTTTTCTAGCTTTTAGGATTCTGGTGCGCATGTACCAATCAGTTTTTTCAATAACTTACGTACATATTTTGCACTAGCTTGACGATTCCCAGAATTAATTCTGAGGCATGTGTAACAGTGCCTTGGTCTGGCGATGGGCTTAACACTTGTCACGTTTTTGGGACCCGAAAAAGACACTGGTTTGATGTGTACTGGTATTTATTGGAATGGAATAAGTACATTTTTAGCGTTTACTTTCGACCTGCTGCGCTAAAGGAAATTGCCGCTTTCCGCCTCTGTCGAGCTGAAAAGTATACACACCTCGAGAAGTTTACTTATTATCAGTAACACGCCTACCTACTTAGAATAAGATAGCCTCAGATCACACGTGATTACATGTGACATTTCTTATGGTTGTGCGGGTGAAAAAACAATATGGCGAAATTTATGAGTGGACTGTATTTTTGCGAGAAATGGCACAATACGTTTAGTGGGGTTGGAGATGGACTGCCTGCGGATTGGGAAATGAAATTAAGGCAGCCCAAGCGAATAAAGAGGATGCACAGTACCTTTAGTCCAGGTTTTCACGTGCGTCGACGGCGTCGGGCGCGGCGGCGGCGGTTAGGGCCCAAGCCCCGATTGTTCTACGGCTTAAAGGGGTAGCAACGGCACCACAATTAGTACACACACACACTGAGGATAATGTTTGCGACACTTTGTTTAATGGAGGATTGTAATTATGCGGTTTTTTCTCGGAAAACAAATTAGCGGCTGCGTGCAGGCCGAGCGATCGCGCCGAACAGGAACAAGAGTCGCTTGCGCCCTCTCGAGGGCGAAATACATAGCACGTGGACCAAAGATATTAAAGTAAGGATGAGTTATATTCATACTGCTTGCGTTTGAAAATTGATCCCCTACGAGTGTGCTACAACATGTACATACTTACTTCTTAGCGTACAGGATATATTTATAGGATACAACAATGACGGGGAAAGATGATACGGAACGAATAATAAAAAAAAGAGAGCTATCTGTTAAGATTTGCACTTAAAATACGACTTGAAATACAATGCGACTAAATAAAATGTGGTTAATTAGCTACATTTGTCGGCCTCATTTTCTCTGCTCTAGTAACATATCTACGTCTTCTATATATAATATCTTTGACGTGGACAGCTTTCTCACTCGCGCGCGCGTTGATAGGTATGTGCGGGAAAGGGTAGGAAAGAGAAAGCGTATTGTGCCAATCGTATAACGCGGGAATTTAAATTAGAAGAAAAATATACCTATTTGGCGTAACCATCTTATTTTACTATTGCATACCAATAGGTACAATATACCGATCCTCTGGGGGAATAATATATATGAGATTTTCTTCTGAATTTCTAAGTAGGTAGGCGTTTTACTTTCTGATCTCTACATATTTAAGTAATGTCAGAATAAGTTCGTGTAAAACAATATTAAACAAGACTTTGTTTTGTTATTAAGTAATTAGAATCTGCTAAAAGCTAAGTCTAACAATTTCCGGAGAAGTAATGTTACTATTTACTCTTAAATGTTAAATTTATTTATCATGGGTTTCAAATTAATATACGCGTATAGGTATATACCTATGTCGTGCCCAGATCATAGAATTAAACATTCCATGAAATAGTCGACCATTTCATGAAATGGTTCTATACAGTTTCATGACAGTCTAACCTAACCTTACCAAATTATGAAGTATCTAAGCAATTCTAAACAATGACCACGACATATAAATTTTTTTTTTTTACAATAAATGAAGTCGCATCATCATTGAATTGGTTTTCACTAATATAAAGAGACGATAAACGAGAAAGGCTTTTATATAATCACTAGCGGTTGCGCGGTTTCACTCTCGTTGTTCCCATTTCCTTGGGAATACGGGAATAAAATATAACCAATGTTATTTAAGGACATTCTAAGTTTCCATTGGTAAAAGAATTTAAGAAATCGGTCCTAAGTTTTTGAGTTTATTCGTAACAAACATACAAAAATACAAACTTTCCACTTTATAATATTACTATCAGCGCCCCGCGGTTTCACCCGCGTAGTTCCCGTTCCCGTGGGAATACTCGGATAAAATATAGCCTATGTATTATTCTGATGTATAAGCTATATAACTGGAAAGAAAGAGGAACAAACATCCATACATCCATCCATACAAACTTTCGCATTTATAATATTAGTAGGATAGTAGGATTAGTATATACAACATGTAAGAGAATAAGCGCAATTCCTGACATTAGTTTGTTAAGTATCGACTACTTATTCGATTTCAGCCATTTTTAATATGAGTTAAATTTTTCAAAAAAATTCATTATCGTAGCTGAATTGAGAGCTTCCTATGGAAATCGTGTTTTTATTAATCGATATTTAAGAAAATTGGTTAGACACAACTAAAGTTCGACTGCATCATTTTTTTTATATTAATATACTAATTGGGTTGTATGAGGAATTGCGCTTTTTCTGTTACGCGTTGTAGATATAAACCGAAACGAAGCAGAGCGGGTCGCTAGTATATTATAAAGAAAAAAAAAGTAAGTAATAAAGTAGAAGTAAGTAGTAAAGTAAGTAAGAAAGTAATGAAAAAAATAAAACGAAAAAAACTGATGTCTATAATGAAAAGCGGATCGCAAGTTGAGTTAATCAGAGTCAAGCCAAAGGAGATAACGTAACAATATTTTCGTAGGCACTTCAGTATTTTACTCCCCGCCAGAATTTAGATGAAAGTCTGCATAATAATGGAGTTTACCTGGATTTAGTACACCGTAGCTATGTAGGTACCGTATTGAAAGAGCCTAAATTATTCAAAACGGAACTCCTAGCTAAAGGCATGGAATATTAAAAAATATAGCTAGCAAGGGTAAAACCGATAACTAGGTATAATCGTGTTAAATATTTATTAGCGGTGGGTATGATGTAGTAAATTTTATATCGAGGGACTAAACAAAATCTCGTGAAGAGTGAGTATATCCAGAAATGGAATACCTTTACCCCCTCGGGGATAAAAGGCGTAAGATTATTATTATTATTTATTATTGTTAAATAATAATCTCAACCCCTTTATCCCCGAGGTGGTAGGCAGAGGTATTCCATTTCTGAATATTCTTCGGACTTCTAAACGTGATAGGTGGTGACCCCATCGCCGGACCGGCTCTGTTACACATGCCTCAGAATTAATTCTTTGACCTGCGGATTTCGTCACGATGTTTTTTGTCACCGTCGAGCTAGTGATTAATATGTAGTGTTTTTGAAAAACCCATTGGTGTACATGCCAGGATTCGAACCCGAGCCTCACTGTTTATCATCATGTGAAGCAGGCTCTTTTACCGTAAAACTATCACTGATCTTCTAAAAAATTTTATGCTTAGGTACAGAAACACTGGATTAAATTAGTCTGTGCTTTCAAATTCTAGTAAATATTAGATAATTCAGCTTGACATATTATGTAAACTCAATTACTTATGTGATGTCAGAGTGTATAGGACTAATTCAAATTACAACCATCTTCACATTAGGGGTAGGTACGACTAGTACAATAAAAAATATAGAAAATTTAAAATTTTAATCTCAAACAATTTGGATTTTATTTATTCGTGACACGTTTCAAATACAACGATTGCTACTCCAATCACTTAAAATTCCGTTGGTTCTCCCGTTAGATCTGATGTTTTTTCCTATTATGGAATATTCCGCGTTCCCAATCCCGATCTTGAATTTTCACAGCAGCTGTGTGCCCGATGCACGATGGGATTTAGAATATATCCGGCTAAGTACGAGTTGGACTCTTGTACTAATACCGCGTATTATCTAAGTCGATAGCAATGAAATAGTATATTGAATTTGGGCTGTTGGGAAGTTCTTGAGTTATAATAAGTAGATTTTTGAATTTTTTTGCGCCCATGCTTAAGATTATTTGCACATTATAAAAGTTTGATAGTTTTAAATTTATTCTTTTAAACACTTAAACCCTCATTAAAATCTTTTCAATTTATCTCATATTTTATTGAGCGAACAATTTAAAAAGAAGATTTCAAACAGTTTTATTTTATTATTAAAAAATATGGACTATCTATTAATGTGTCTGAAATAAAGAATTTTTATATAATGTATTCCAGTTTCTGCTAAAACACTGGTAGGTACAATCTCACACTTGTAAATTAACTAATAATTAAATAATTTTATTACCTACCTATTCTTTAACCTACTATGTTTAAAAACGGTATCGACGATATTTTAATTTGATCGTCACTTTAGGCAATTAATTTAAAGTTACGAAAAGGCGCCTAGAGATTCTCACCGTCGTAAATTTGGTCACTAATTGAATTACACTCACAAATAACTTTTAATTGTTACAGGTTTATACATCCCAGGATGGCTGTGGTTACACAATGAAGATGAAGAACGAGGAGAAGCGTTCAATCTGTTTTAATTACTACATTACATTAAAAAAAACTTTATATTACATAGCTTAGTATAATGAAGTAACAATACTTAAGTGACAATATGTTTGCAATTTTATGTTAAAAAATATTATATTTTAGTGATAATGAGTGTTATATTACAAAATGGAAACCGTAAGAGAAAGTATTCTTCTCAAAAAGTATTTATAAACATTCGTCGTAGATATTTTACAGTATCAAGAGTAGTGATTTGAGTAGTGTACTGTAGCACAAACAATATAAAGCTGCAATATGGATTCCAACATCACATCGCGCAATCTTCTGAGTAACAATGACACTAAGCCGATGCAGGAAATGGAGGTAATTTTTCTTAATTCCATACTTCCTTTTGCCTGCGACTCCGATCCGCCATAAAAAAGTATCCTAATAGTAAACATCCATGACATATTTCATCCAAGAGATGAGGCAGTGACAGAGTGCAATATCGTGATTGGAGACGAACAAATTGAACAGGTGAATGAGTTTGTGTATCTGGGTTCAAAGTTTACAAGAGATGGAAAGTGTGAGAGTGATATTGAAAGAAGAGTGAATGCAGGAAACATGGTGAATAGAGCTTTGCACTCCTTTATGAGCAGCCGGAAGGTGTCTAACAAGGCTCGTTTAGCTGTGCATAGGGGGGTGTTGGCTCCGACACTCATGTACGGAAGTGAAAGTTGGGTATGGCAGAAGAACCATGAAAGCAGAATAAATGCAGTTGAGATGAGAGCGTTAAGAAGTATGATAGGAGTTAAACTGAGTGACAGGATAAGAAATAGTGAGATAAGGAAACGATGTGGTCTGAAAGAAGATGTAGTGACAAAAATTGAGAAAGGTATGCTGAGATGGTTTGGCCATGTCGAGAGAATGAATGACGAACGATTGACGAAAAAAGTGTATAAGGCGAGTGCGAATGAAAGTGTGGGAAGGGGTAGACCTAGGCGAACGTTTCGAGACCAAATTGGGGACGTCTTGAAAAAAGGCCAGGTCAAGAGTACCCTAAACCGAAGAGCATGTATGAAAGGAATAATGAAAGTGGACGAAGCGAAAGAAGTATGTAAGGATCGTAGCAAGTGGAAAGAAGTGGTCTCTGCCTACCCCTACGGGAAAGAGGCGTGATTATATGTATGT
This sequence comes from Ethmia dodecea, assembly GCA_963855545.1. Classification (NCBI taxonomy): domain Eukaryota; kingdom Metazoa; phylum Arthropoda; class Insecta; order Lepidoptera; family Depressariidae; genus Ethmia; species Ethmia dodecea. The sequence goes on from OY979444.1 coordinate 3,767,414, forward strand.
ATGTATATTTCATCCAAATCTGTTCAGCCCTTCTTGAGATAGAAGTGGTGAAACTAACCTAAACTATCCCACGGCTTTCCTTAAAATAGCACAATAGGATAGTTACTTTAACAATATTAAATTACGAGTACTATCTCAAAACTGTCTTAAAATTTGTCTTATTTTTTATTTCACGTATCATATCAAATTTCAAAATGATAGCAATATAAAGTGAGCCCATTATTAACTTCCTCCTGCGTAGCATTATAAGAGGTTAATGGTTTGAGTAGGATGTCTGTCTGTCTGTCTGTGTATCTGTCGACAGGATATCTCCGAATCTACTAGACCGGTTGACTTCAAATTCGGTCAGTAGATACCTTAGGTCAATACCTCGATCGAGTTTGAATTTCAGACCCGTGGGTCAAAAATCTCAAAAATGTCAAAAAGGTCTAAAATGTCAAAAAGGTCTAAAATGTCAAAAAGGTCTAAAATATCAAAAAGGTCAAAAATGTCAAAAAGGTCAAAAATGTCAAAAAAGTCTAAAATGTCAAAAACGGCAAAAATCTCAAAAATTTAAAAAATGTCAAAACTCAGAAAATTTAAAAAATGACAAATGGCAAAAAAGTCAAAAATGTCAAAAAGGACAAAAATTTCAAAAATCTCAAACGTCAAAAATGTTTTGTTGTTGGCAGTAAACAGGTGGAAGTTTGTCCATAGAATTACATTCTCTCGTTATTTTCATAAAATTGGCAGTAGCCAGTAGGTAACTGATCTGTCAAAATAACTCAAAAATCCTTGTCAACGAACCCGCTACAACTTTATAGACAAAGAGGTTGGAAGAAAATCTCTTCTTTTTTTTAAACGTCTTTGTTTATAGGGTTCGTTCCGCCAATCGGCTCACAATATTAATTAGATTTGACATGATTATTTTTAATGAATTTGACTTGACCTTATTAATTGTAATTGTAACGTATCTAATTGTCAATGTAAAATAATGTATTATAATTTATGATCATAATACCATATTGTACGTCCGAAATGGGAACACTTTCGAGACATTTTTAATTTTATTTTCAAGACCTTTAGTACATACACAGTGAACAATAAAATTCTATTCTATTCTATAACCTACGAGTGTGACAAGGGTCCGAAAAATGCACTGGAGATAAGTTGGTATTTCCAGAAATAGAAAACCACTGTCAACTAACTCCCTTTGGGATAAGATGTGTTTATATGTTTCTATTTATTCATTTCTAAACTAAAGAACAGGCCTAGCTTAAGTAGGGCGTCTGGACACGTTCACTAAAATAGTTGATCCGATTAGAAAAGTTCGGAATAGGCTGGCGAGTTGTGTAGACTCGAGCAGCCTCTTTTAGAAACTATTCCAAATTATAATTGACTCGAGCGGCCTCTATTAGAAACTATTCCAAATTATTAATAACTGACTTGCTTGAGTCTCTCTAGATCCGAGTTATAATGGTCATATGTCCTGGTTTCTGAAATTGATTTGTTTAATTATTTACATAGGAAGTCACTGGTGACACAGATGTTACATACAGGGTGTAAGGGGAACGCTTCCGAAGACAGGTGGTTATGGTTATTCTTGACACAATTCCATAAAAAGATGGACTATTTTTTTTTATTTTGCTGTATAATTTTGGGTTTGGCTTATCATAGTATTAAGCTATTGTTATATTTTGTGACAAGTGTGGCCCACGTGAATTGAAAATTCGATAAAATAATTCGGTTTAAGAAAGTCTTGAAGACACTGTATGTTTCTGCTAGGAGTCTGAAGCATAAAATTTAACTAAGATGTCTTGGTTTAAAGGCCTAGGAGGCAAATCGTAGACATAAAAAAAAAACATGCAGCATTCCAATGAAGAGGGCACACAGTCAGTTATTTAACAAAAAACTTATAATAATATACAGTGATTTTATCTTAACAATATCTAATTAAATTTCATTGCAAGATAACAAATCTTCTATATATTTATACACTAGCAGTTGCGGACGATTTCAATGCACGCATGACTTCCCGTGGAATAATTGTGGAGCATGTTACTTCCGGAAAAATAAGCTTTCCATTGGTAAAAGAATTTTTAAAAATCGGTCTGAGTTTATTCGTTACAAAAATACAAATCTTTCCTCTATAGAATATTAATGTAGGTATAGAAATATCGGAAAGACGTTATAATATAATTAAAAACCTAAATAAAGTTACTTAAAATTGCTAGACTGGTAGCAGGATGTTTTGATATAAATTCAATAAAGCTTTTAGAAGAACTGTACAATATCTGACGTAGAATTTAGGGGTGGTAGGGGGATGAGGGGTAGGGGGGGGGGAGTGGGGGACCCACCCCCCACCACCCCCGCCTGCCGGAAAAGCATAGTTTTTTTTTATGAATTTTTCAAAATTGAACATTCCTCTAGTTTCTGGGGCGAGTTTGATTTGGGTGGTCATAAAAAAAATAACCTGAACCTAAACATTCCACTAGTTTCTGGCGCGGGTTGGATTTGTGTGGTCATAAAAAAAATATATACATTCCACTAGTTTGATATATGTCCTTGCGTCTATTTGTACAGTTTTGAGGTTAATTTATTACAATTTCAAAAAATTATATCTCGAAAACTATTGATTTCCGAGCTCTGCAATTTTGGTAAATAAACCCTCTTATATACCTCTATCTACAAAAAAAATATGAAGCAGAAATTCCACGTCACGCGATTTTTCACTAGGCTCCATGTCAACTTTGATAATTCATAAAAAAAAAACTATGCGTTTCCGGCAAGTGGGGTTGGTGGGGGGTGGGTCACCCGCCCACCCCAACCCCTTCCCCTCCACCCCATCCACCTCTAAATTCCACGTCAGATATTGTACAGTTCAGCCAAGCTTTTTCTTGTAGACTAAATTGTACAAATTGTATACGTAAGTATTTTTTTTTTTTGTAAATTGTTAGGCATCTTAGAATATTTTTAGTTATAAATTAACTTTTCATTATAATAAAATATCAAACGATCACTGCACAGTTTGTGCAGTGATTGTTTGATATTTTATATTTTTGTAAAATCGTTTAATATCATGCCCTTTTTTTATTTCCCGCACTTTTCCTCCGCACGCATTCTACGCACAATTATACTACGCGGTTCCTAGATTTTTTGTTAGCGAGAATCTAATTCTTTCCTCAAAGAACCTTTTCTTAGCACAATTATACAAGTAATCTAGCTGCCAAATGTCTAGATGCAATGTTTCAGAGATTTCATGATTAGACTGTTAGAGGCATTATATTCCATTTCAGGTGGAGATTATGACTTTAACAACAAAGTAACCCACCGAAGAAGTAATAATTACCCTTCAAACCCTATAACAAGCAGCACTTCAACTCTTTTCTGCTTTACAAATGTTCGAAGTTTGCAAATCCTTATAAAATGGAATAAGTTTGACATAATGACTTTTGCCGGGATCTTATATTCGTACCGTTATAAAACTTATTATTAAGATGTGTCCCCTGAAAGTTGAGTACACAATTTTTGGCGAAGAACAAACAATTAAGTATGTGATATTTGAGTAGCTTTTCCCTACGCCTTTATCCAGGGACTGACCCAGTTAAAAACACTTTGAATATATAGATTACTATGGTTCTAGGAGGCATACCAAGATAAAAAATATGTATACTAGACTTTGAAAAGAGCAGTGATAGCCTTACGGTTGAAGAGCCTGCTTCACATGATGAAAATCAGTGAGGCTCGGGTTCGAATCCTGGCATGTACAGTCAAGAGCACGCTAAGCTTGACACTTTGGACTTTGACCCGGTCCTGTATTCTATGGCCCGCAGTATAAACCAGAGCTCAGCTTAAACTGGTAGTGTCAAGCTTGACTTGCTCTTGACTGTAAAAATGCGTTTTTCAAAACTTACGTACACTATTTATATCACTAGCTCGACGGTGAAGGAAAACATCGTGAGAAAACTCGCAAGTCCCAGAATTAGTTCTGAGTGAGACATTTGTAAAAGACCCGGTCCGGCGATGGACTCGACACCTATCACGTTTAGGGGTCCAAAAAATATTTGGTGAAAAGTCCGTATATCCAGAAATGGAATACCTCTGTCTACCCCCTCGGGGATATAAGGCGTGAGATATATTTTTTTTATAACTCGAGACTATAACTCTAGAACGCACGAACCGTTTAAATCAGGAGAGAAAAAAGACCCCTCAAATTATAGACCTGTTTCTGTTTTACCAGTACTTAGCAAAGTTTTTGAAAGGTTATTACTTGATCCAATGATTTCACACTTCAATCTAAATAACCTATTTCATAACGGACAATTTATCTTCACCAAAGGTCGTTCAACCACGGATGCTGGAATAGCATTACTCAAGAATATTTTTAATGCCTGGGAGAAATCTCAAAACGCAATTGGAGTTTTTTGCGATCTATCAAAAGCATTTGACTGCGTAGATCATGAGACCTTGCTATGTAAATTAAATCATTATGGAGTCAACGGTAAAGCGCTTGATATTTTACAGTCCTATCTCGAAAATAGGATACAAAAAGTAAAAATAAATGATTGTAAATCACAGGGCGCACCTGTAAAAATTGGGGTGCCTCAAGGTTCGATTCTTGGTCCTTTTCTTTTCCTTGTATATATAAATGATCTTCCATTCATGGTAGAGAGTTTGTCAAAGATAGTGTTGTTTGCTAATGATACATCTCTGATTTTCAAAGTAGATAGACAAGCTCAGAAGCTTGACGAGGTAAATGACACTCTTCAACAAATTCTCACATCACACACTGCAAACAATCTAGTGCTCAACGCTAAGAAGACCAAATGTATAAAGTTTGTACTCCCTAATGTTAGACGAGTAGAGAATGAGATAATTTTAAACAATGACAAATTAGATTTCGCTGATAATACAGTTTTTTTGGGGATAACGATAGACTCCAAACTTCAATGGAATTCTCATATTTCTGCATTATCTAACAGACTGAGCTCAGCTGCTTATGCCGTCAGAAAAATCAGATGGCTTACTGATGTAGACACAGCAAGACTCGTTTATTTTAGCTACTTTCACAGTATAATGTCCTATGGCATCTTGCTGTGGGGCAGAGCTGCTGAAGCAGAATCTATTTTTATTTTACAAAAAAGGGCTATACGCGCCATTTACAAGTTAAGATGTCGTGATTCCCTAAGAAAACTGTTCAAAGAAATTAATATTTTAACAATGCCTTGTCAGGTACATTTATGAAAACACTAGCGGCCCGCCCCGGCTTCGCACGGGTGGACATTTGTTTTTTAAACATTTTGGGATGCACTTAGAGTAAATATATCTTTATGCAGAACATAAGATAGGTTCTTATAATTTTTCAAATAGCCTGTGCCCAGCGGCGTTGCCCGCTTCGAATTCCTGTTCCAGTGGGAATTTCTAAAAATCCCTTCATAGAGCGTTTGCGAACGACATATTATTATAAGACACTTACATACCATATTTCAAGTTTCTAGGTAGGTATTATCGATTAGGAGTAGTACGTAGTTCTCTTTTTAACCAGTTTTTAGGGTTCCATACCCAAATGGTAAAACGGGATCCTATTACTAAGTCTCCCCTGTCCGTCCGTCTGTTTGTCCATCTGTCACCAAGCTGTATCTCATGAACCGTGATAGTTAGACAGTTGAAATTTTCACAGATGATGTATTTCTGTTGCCGCTATAACAACAAATACTAAAAAACAGAATAAAATAAATATTTAAGGGGCTCCCATACAACAAACGTTATTTTTTTGGCGTTTTTATGTTGATAGACACAAAAAACCACACTTCTCCATACAAACTCCTATCCCCTGTTTCACCCCCTTAGGGGGTGATTTTCGGAAAATCCAGAAATTAATACCTCATAGTTTGTTTTGAAGAGTATTTGTGCCAAGTTTAAAGTTGATACACGCAGAAATCACACTATCCCATACAAACTTCAACCCCCTCTTTCACCCCCTTTGGGGTTAAATTTCGTAAAATCCTTTCTTAGCAAGCATCTACACTATAAACGTAACCTACACACAAAATTTCATATTTCTATGTTCAGCGGTTTGGGCTGGGCCTTGATTTTTAGATTTAGCTTCTCCTTTTATATATACAGATTATGTATGTACGAAAAAACATATTACTTTATACTAAAAACTGTGACAGGCATAATTGTAATCTTAGGAATAAAAATAAACTAGAGCAACCTCAGTCATGATTAAGTAAAATTAATAATTCCTTTGTGGGGCTTTGTTTTATAATAAAATACCAGAAGATATTTTGAAATTGCCTGAAACTGTGTTCAAAACTCATGTTAAACATGTACTTTGTAAAATGGCATATTACAAACTAGACGACTATAGAAATGACAATGATGCTTGGAACAGATTTCCTCCAGTCCAGCGCAATACGATAGCGAAAAACAAACGAAATTATGTAACCCAATTTAGTATTAAGTAACAATTGATTAAAAGAATATTGTGTTGAGGAGTTTCTTGCCCCGCTTCTTCTCCTCAACCATACATGCTGAAGCGGTGGAGTTGAAATGACGTTCAATAAGTGGATTTGTAAGTTCCTATTTTGAATAAAACATTTTGACTTGACTTTGACTTTGACTTTGAGTCAAAACCAAATGTGTAAGTTGGGTTAGGTTATAATAATAACAATAATATATTTTTCTTCGAACGGAGCTTCGAGGTTTGACTATAACATAACCACCAAAGTTGGTTAGAAACTAAATATACTGATAACTCCTTGTTCTCCAGGTGGTGTATACATGGGAGATGGACTTCAACCGCAGTCTGCTGGGTGCGGCGACGTTGCTGGTCCCGAAGAAGCCTACACCAGCCCCGTCCTCTTCAAACATGCCGCTGTGGGCACACAACTCCTGGATATGCTTGTTTGCCGCCATGTTGGCTGTTGCTATTGGAGGAAATGCGATCGTCATTTGGATTGTCACAGGTACTTTTTGCTCCTGTTGTAACAAAACTAACATGTACCAAACGGACTCATCTCTTTGCCTGCCAGTTTTAAAAAACTCATTCTAAGTAGAGATACCTTCAACACATAGAATTCATTTAAGCCACAGGTCATTCTCAGCAATGCTCACTTTTATACATTTTGGAAATTCTCTGGAATATGTAAAATAAATAGACCTAACAACAACTATACAAATATTAACACTTCGAGTTAATACACAAACGTCATTGAATTTTAAACTACTTATCTATTTCTTTATTTAACTTCATGTACCAAGAAAATGTAACATTTCAAATTTAAAGGCCTTATCTACCAGTTAACCATCAGGCTAAGCAGAAATAATTTGGCGAAATTGGCCGCAAATAATAAAAATAATGAATGAAACATAATATTCGTCTTACGGTTAATCTTAATACTTATGTTTATAAAAAAAACTAATATCCTAATAAACATTAATACAAAAATACTTAATACAAAATAATCTAAAAATAATGATTCTCTTTCGAACAATTTATGCCTGACCCGATAAAATCTTCCTTTTAAAATAATACTTGCATTGAGATGTCCTAATGCGAACAGGTAGGGTGTTTCAAAGCCTAATGTTGTGCACAGTTATAGAGTTGGAAACAATATTAGTACAGTGAGATGTAATAACATATTACTGCGAAGACTTTGACTGTGAGAGGAGCCCAAAAGCTGGAATCTATCTACATTTCAAGTAGTTAAGAGAAAACGGATCGTTGAGAAGTGAATAAAGAATTCGAATCTGTCTTCGCTTTGGGATGGATAGCCAGTTAGGCTGAGCACGGAGGGTAGACATATGTTCGTATTTGCGTAAACCGAAAATAAAGAGGATACAATTTTGGAGGCGGTCTAGTTTATTGATTTGTGCCTGAGTAAGATCGAAACAACACACATCATCTCTCATCTATACCTTTTTTTAAACTTTTTACTAATAAATGTAGAAGATAGAATGCATACATACATACATACATAATCTCAGTCTTTTCCCATTGGGGTAGGCAGAGACAATAGACTGCCACTTGCTACGAACCTGGCATATCTCTCGTGCTTCCTCCACATCTATCAAGCGACTCATGCATGCTCGTCGGTTTCGGGTACTCTTTATCTGGGTTTTCTTCAACATATCGCCCTCTACCGAATCGCCCATTCGCAACACACTTGTATATTTGTCTCGTTAAGCGCCTTACATTCATACTCTCAATATGACCAACCCATATGATAGAATGCAACGATGTATAAAATATTAAAAAGTTAATGGGAATCAAAAATTTTCACACTGCTTTACAAAACTACCATAGACCTAGTCATTGAAAGCCTCAATCAAACATTTCAAACGTGGCCACCCATTATTTTCCCTATTTTATGACTATTGTGTTTAGTAGCTCCCAATTTTAAACAGTTTTAGCAGTTTACTAGATTCGCAACACAACAGATAAGCTCGTAATACAATACCATACTAATTTTCTATTATTTATAAGTGTTCCTTAAAACATGCCAGGAAATACTTTTTGTAGTAAATTGTTTAATAAATAATAAGTATATCAGAATAAAAGTTACTTGCTATAATGCAAAAAAGCGATCTGTTAAAGTAGAAAACTATAAAACATCAACGGTCAATATCCCCAAACACAATATCAATAGTGGCGATAATAATAGCTATGTCAGCAAGCATGACATTCTTTCCAATTTTTGACATCGACATCAAATGCGGAAACGATGATGCTCGAATGTGCACTCGGTATGGTTTTGAGGTCCCATCTGCCACCATGTATATACCTAGTTCACCCTTTGGACATTCCGTGGCTGTATAAGTAGCTCCAGGTGGGACAGGGTATCCTTCGGTACATAATTTAAAATGATGTATGAGTGACTCCATGGATGTTTTCATCTCCTGCCTTGGAGGTAGACTTATTTTCGCATCATCTGCCTTATATTCCCCTTCTGGCATTGTATCTAAGACCTGATTAATGATTCTCAACGACTGACGCATCTCCGCCAAACGAAGCAAATGACGATCGTAACTATCACCGAAGGTGCCAACACAAACATCGAAGTCATACAGATCGTAACCATCGTAAGGAAATGCTATACGCAAATCCCATTTCACGCCAGTACATCGGAGCATCGGCCCCGTGTATCCAAAACTGATGGCATCATGTGCACTCATCACACCTATACCAGCTGTTCTGGCGTAGTACAGCCTATTCCCGGTACAAACGTCTTCCGTTTCATCAAACCGTTCACCTAACTTAGATGCAAACTCATGTACGTCATCAAGATAGCCAATTGGTAAATCTTGGCTTACTCCTCCAGGACGAACGTAGGCGTTGTGAACGCGAGCTCCACAAAGTCTTTCGAACAATTCATAAATTTTTTCCCGTTCTTCGCACATCCAGAAAAATGGGGTTATTCCGCCAGCGTCAAGTACTGTTCCGGAGACATTCAATAAATGATTGGCTATGCGGGATAGTTCAGTGCACATGACTCGGATTGCTTGAGCCCTAGGTGGAGCCTGGATGTTCAGTAGATTTTCGATTGCCAATGCAAATGTTTGTTCGTTGGCCATTGTGGACACGTAATCCAAGCGGTCTAGGAACGGCAAACTCTGGTTGTAATGTTTATTTTCCATTAGCTTTTCGGTAGCTCTGTGTAAGAAGCCAATATGAGGGTCTGCTCTTACGACAGTTTCTCCATCCAACTCGAGTATAAGGCGCAGTACGCCGTGGGCGGCTGGGTGCTGAGGTCCGAAGTTAATCCACATATTCTGAATTTTCTTCTCGACTGGTGGTAGTCTACTATGGTAGATAATTTTGTAGTGTTTTTCGAGCATTGGCGTAGAAAAAATTACTGGACCACTGAATTGTTTTACATAATCTACATCGGGATACCATCTATCTCGCATAGGTGAATTTATTGTAAATTGACGCACATTTTTCAGAGCATTTAAATTAAATAATTTCATGTGCTGCATTTTGATAGTTTTACAAGTTTGATAGTAATTTATATTTCTACAGAAATTGCAATAACACTCAGAACTTCTTGTTTTAAGCTATAACCACAACCGCAACTCACGACTACTGCGCAAATAACTGACTTAAATGTGACTTTGACAGAAGCAAATAAATTCCACACTAAAACAAGGAGATGTATAAACATTTGTTTTTTTTTTAAAAGATTATCATACAAATAATCCTAAATAAATGGTAAAGTAAATTTTAGACGTTTGAAGAAATAGTTGAAAGAGAAAAAGTTTATTCGCTTAATTATATCACTAACTAGATAGCAGTGACTATACTTATTTAGAGAGAGATTGTTGCGTCTATTTTTTTTTAATAAAAAAAGGGGGCAAACGACCATAGTCTCCTGATGGTAAGTGACTACCGTCGCCCATGGACACCTGCAGCTCAAGATTCACAAGCGCGTTGCCGGCCTTTGAGGGTGTGAGTGCGCTCTCTTCTTGAAGGTCGTATGGGAAGTAACTATTCTCTAATCTGTGGTATGGGTCCGGAAATACTGCCGGCGAAAATTTGTTCCACAGATTTGTTGTGCGAGGCAAAGTTTCGTAAGAATCTAACAGTGGTGGATTTTCTTTGGTCGTGTTATAATGCTGTGTCCACGACAAGTCGTGCGCTTATGTCAATCCAATACATTTGTCGTTCTATTTAACTTCAAATCTGTGTGCAATCACGAAGTCCTAACAAACAAACATGTGCCCAAACTACATCTATAGTCATCTGTGCACATCCAATACCACCGACCAAGCTTTGTAAACTGGTCTTTGGCGAAATCAAAAAGGAAAGCCATTAGAAAAGAGATTGTTGTTGTCTATTTAACTGACGTTTACGTTTAAAGCTACTGTGCTAGGCCCTCTGATATCGATCAATGTCGATAGTCGAACTTATTGCCCGAGTTGGTCGCCAACATTGAATTTTGTGTTCGTAATCATAACATGCTCTCTGTTGGCTTCGTCTCTAGATATAAATTATATTTATTTAAGTATTATCAGTTGTCAGGATCTGCCTAGTTTGAAACTAAATGAACGAGTGTAAATTGTGTAAGAAAAAACTTACCTACTATCAGAATTTTTTGTGCAAATGTAGTGCATCCATCGGAATTGGGAAATTGAGTAGCGGCGCAGAAGGTACACTGTCTACTGAAGAAAATTACATGAATAGGACATATGATTTACTAGCGGGTGCCCAGCGGCGTTGCCCGCGCGGATTCCGTTTATTCCTGTTCCCGTGGGAATTTCCGAAAATCCCTTCATAGTGGTTGCCTACGACATATTTAAGACACCTACATACCACATTTCAAATAGCGGGTGCTCAGCGGCGTTTTCCCGCTTGGATTCAGTTTATTCCCGTTCCCGTGGGAATTTCCAAAAATCCCTTCATACCAATTTTCTATGACATATCAGACACATTCATACCATATTTCAAGTTTCTAGGTGTTATCGTTTCGGAGTAGTATGTATTTCTCTTTTTAACCAGTTTTTATATGTTCCCGTGGGAATGAGATATTTTCCTGGAATAAAAAGTACCCTAGATGTTGACCCGGGTACTCAGCTATCTGTATACCAAATTTCATCAAAATCCGTCCAGTAGTTTTTGAGTGATGCGTGCACAACCAGACAGACAGACAGACAGACAGACAGACAAAAATTCCAAAAATTGGTGTTTCGGTATCTATATCGATAACTATATACACTACCGTTAAAATTTTCAAAAAATATTTAATGTACAGACACGGCCCCGTTAGAGTTTTATTATATGTATAGATATCTTGTTTATTTGCAGCTCACCGACGTATGAGGACTGTCACGAATTACTTCCTGGTGAACCTGTCGTTCGCCGACCTCATGATGGCGTCTCTCAACTGTCTCTTCAACTTCATTTACATGCTCCACAGGTTGGTACACCTTAATTTTTTTCGAGGGACATATTGTATTTTGTTTACAAGTTAATAAAAGGCAATAAATACCTAAATGTATTGTGTACGGGTTTTCTATTTCACAGCTTCTCGAATAAACAGTTTTAATAATTGAAATAATAAACGCCAAGTGAGAGTTGAACTCGCGCTTCTCGCGCAACGAAGTTTCCGTACCTTGTATACATATATGAATATGTTTTGGTACTATATTATTACGGAATAGTTTTGAAATGCCATTCCACCCGGTTAGATTGAAAATCTTTTTGCTGATTTATTAATAATATAATTAATAATATAATTAATTTATTAATAATATATAATTTATTAATACTTAAGGCATCTTGATAGTAAAGCACGTCTATACTAATATTATAAAGCGGAAACATTTGTATTTTTGTATGTTTGTTACCAATAAACTCCAAAACTACTGGACCGATTTAAAAGATTCTTTCACCAATGGAAAGTTAAAAGATCCCTGAAACCTATAGGCTATATTTCATTCCCGTATTACCAAGGGAACGAGAACAGCTCGGGCGAAACAGCGCAGAACCGCTACTTAATCAAATATAAGAAACGAAAACATAATTTGATAAATCCGATGCATGCTTAGTCGACTGCCTCAATATTTTGTAATTTTATGTGTCATATTTTTTATATACTAATAAATGAGCAATATTAATAGTTATGTATATTTGTAAGGGCGTTCTCAAACATCTCAAAAATATTTCCCCGCAAGCAAAGATATTAAAATATAATAGGGCATAGAGGGGACAAAGCGAGGAAATTTGAAGCCAAAAGTTATTCCAAGTGGAATAAGTCTAGTACAATTTCGACCGAATGACAGCTCGCTTTCATACTAACTGACATGACGCTTGGGCTTCAAACATGCTTCAAAGTTTTGTATGAAAATATTGCCAATGCCCCCTCTATGTCCTAATATATTTTAATCTCTTTGCCCGCAAGTTGTTAATTTAACATTGACAACTTGCGGGTTAACGGTATCAAAAAATTCAGCTATGTCTCACCTCTGAGAAAATTCATTTTCTGTGAAATTTTACGAGTAGAGCTCGCTAAAACTTTAGTACTTATCCTCGCTCCCTTTTCGTAATATTACAGCTTTCAAATAAGGCACTTCTTGGTAATATACAGCTTAAAAATAATTTTATTCCCTCTCTGTTAGGAGTTAGGAGCAACACTTTTTATGTAAAGCATCATGAAATTCAATTCTCCTGTACCCACATCACGTATGTGACAAGACCACATTCATAGCTAATCGATACTTACAACAAAGATAAGTACACAAATATGCATGCATATAAAATTAAGATTTTATAACCTTCAGTAAGCTGTAGGTGCCTATTTTTTATGAAAGCCATTAACTAAAAAAAATATAAAAAAAATATAATCTCACGCCTTTCATCCCCGAGGGGGTAGGCAGAGGTATTCTATTACTGGATATACCCACATTTCACGAGATATATTGGACTCCTAAACGTGATAGGTGGTGAGCCCATCGCTCATCGCGATGTTTACAAATGTCTCAGAGTATTGAGTATTTTGTAAATATGCAAAAGAAAAGTACAGTATAGACAGTATCCTAATCCTATAATATATTAAATGCGAAAGTTTGTATGGATGGATGTATGGAGGTATAGATGTATGGATGGATGTTTGTTCCTCTTTTACGCAAAAACTACTGAACGGATTTCGATGAAACTTTACAGTTATATATAGCTTATACATTAGAATAACACATATGCTATAATTTATTTCCGTATTCCTACGCGAACGGTTACTACGCGGGTGAAACCGCAGGGCGTTGTTAGTAATAATTATGTGCTAGAATAATAATAACAAGGTAACTATCAAAATATACTGAAACAAAGTTAGTTTGGATATTTTTCTTAGTTATATTATTATTGTTTATATTTCAATAGTCATCTATATTTACTATTCTAAAATACCACGAAGTAATAACAATAATAAAATTGATTTTCAAAATTATATTCTAGCTGACTACTGTATTACAGTAAAATACACCACACTTGACAAAAAATCTAAGCTGATACATATACAACGCGTAACAGAAAAAGCGCAATTCTTCATACAGCCCATTTTTTTTGTGTCTCACCAATTTTCCTGAATATCGATTAATAATTTTCATAGATAGCACTAAATTGGGTAGTTGACAGCATCGAAATTAAATTGCGAGTAGTCATACATTAAAAAGATTATCCCAAAACACCTCAAAATATGTATTTCGATTTTCAATTTACAATTATAGCAAATTTAAAAATAATAAAACAATCCAAAAAAGTGCTGCAATTGAGTACTACAAACTATGACGTCACGGTTTGCTATTTCAGTACATTTTCCATAGTAAAATTTCGTTTTGACAGATCGTAAAAAGTAACTGATTTGACTAGGTAGGACACAACCCTATTCAGCTACGCTAATTAATGTTTTTAATAAATTTAACATAAGTATATTAAAAAAAGCTGAAATCGAATAAGTAGTCGATACTGAACAAACTGATTTCAGAAATTGCGCTTATTCTGTTACATGTTTTATAATAATGATATGTAATATGATTATTATTAAAAACACTAAAAGCTACAAACATGTATTTGACATAAACTTTCATTCCTCTAAAAGTATTTGTAAAACGTTTAATAATAACAACTTAGGCAATAAGAAGGTAATATATTTCATTATCATCCTAGCATCCACCTATACAATATTGTTAGCTTGCTTAATTTTTTAAAATTTTATTTTTAACTATCGGATGCCCAGCGGCGTTGCCCGCGCGGATTCCGTTTATTCCCGTTCCCGTGGGAATTTCCGAAAATCCCTTCATAGTGGTTGCCTACGTCATATTTAAGACACCTTCATACCATATTTCAAATAGCGGGTGCCCGCGGCGTTTTCCCGCTTGGATTTAGTTGATTCCCGTTCCCGTGGGAATTTCCAAAAATCCCTTCATACCAATTTCCTATGACATATCAGACACCTTCATACCATTTTTCAAGTTTCTAGGTGTTATCGTTTCGGAGTAGTACGTATTTCTCTTTTTAACCAGTTTTTATATTTTCCTTTTTATATTTTGGGAATGAGATATTTTCCTGGAATAAAAAGTACCCTAGATGTTGACCCGGGTACTCAGTTATCTCCATACCAAATTTCATCAAAATCCGTCCAGTAGTTTTCGAGTGATGCGTGCACAACCAGACAGACAGACAGACAAAAATTCCAAAAATTGGTGTTTCGGTATCTATATCGATAACTATATATACTACCGTTAAAATTTTCAAAAAATATTTAATGTACAGACACGGCCCCGTTAGAGTTTTATTATATGTATAGATAAAACCTACTTTCGTCTTTGTCAGGGTGCATGCTGTGTTTACTAGTAAGTAGTCACTACATTTAGCTTATTATGTATTTTTGTTTATTTTGTGTCATAGTGTAGGTACGTCAACTGTTAGTAAACCAAATAATTAAATAATCAAAAGTAACTTTACTTCAAAGTAGCTCTGTCTGTCTGTCTGTTATCTTATCACAGCAAATCTGATGTTGATGACATTTAAATTAATTTCAAACAATTTCAAGACGATTGTTGACATCTTGAGGACATCGGGTACTTTCATCTCGGATAAAATATACTTACTTATAGTTGTTACAGGTAACAGCTAGTTAATTTAGTCCCAAACTTATCTCGATGATGGTAGGATGTTATTTCTGATAAATTTATTTTTATTTTTAAAACAACAGTTCAACATTATAAACTCTTGGTGTGGGTTTAAGATGTTTAATAATCGGATTCGTTGGCAAATTGAAGATAAAATATTCGCGAACGCATATATTATGCGGTACTAGTGGCGTGAAGGCTAACTGACAGGAGCGCGAAATAGAGGCAAGGCTCATGAGCCGTAGTGCCTATCCTAACAATATTTAAAATTCTCGTCTCTACTAGACCATTAAAATAGTGCAGTCGGAAAAAAACTTACTAGCTATATTAACTTAGTTGAATTGCACTTTTTAGTTTTACTCTACGCTTCTAAAAATTCGGGTAGGGCTGAAAAAGTTTTTTTTTTAATTATTGAGGTCGACTTTAAAAATAGGCTCCGAAAGCATAAAAAAAATGTTATTTAAAATAAAGATGGGTACGATACGACCTCACTATATAATCGACGTGTCGATTTAGCTTTAAACTGAGAACTACAGGTGCCTTTGGAATATTTCCATCAAAGGAATTTAATTTTAAAACCACTACTACGTCTAGTCATGAAGTCGTGTGTTAAAGGCTTTATTGCAAAATTTCTAAAAATTACAGGAATACTTTATAAAATATATATATATTTGTACATTTGAACTGATCAGCAATAAATACAGGTTTGAATGTACAGTAGGTACCTATAGAAAGGTGAAATAATATATGTATTTTCAATGTCTTCAATATGACGTGATTTATTTAAAGTTTTTCAAGTATTTAAGTTTATTAATTATTTTTCAGTCGGGTTCTAGACTTTTTAACTTTAGCAATAAATATCTATGCAATATCTAACATTGTTTACAGACAAATAATGGCTTATAATATGCCTACATGAAAAGAGTGTGTGTCAATATTATTTTTAAAGGAAAACATCGTGAGTAAACCCGCAGGTCTCAGAATTAATTATGAGACATGTGTAAATAGACCCGGTTAGGCGATGGGCTCACCACCTATCACATTTAGGGGTCCAATGTATCTCGTGAAATGTGGGTATATCCAGTAATGAAATACCTCTGCCTACCCCCTCGGGGATGAGAGGCGTCAGATTTTTTTTTTTTTTTATTATAACAAAAGTGCTCGTAGAGCATAGACGTAGAGACATCAATAGTCTAATAACAAACGACTCATAATTGGTCCATGGAGGTTGTAAACGAGTTCCTGGTTTCAAATGCCCGCGAGGAACCAACAACAAACTCAAGATTAAAACGTCATGTCTCACTAATAATTATGACTAGCTTTTACCCGCGGCTTCGCTCGCGCACATTTATTTCACCCTCTCAGGGGTTGAATTTTGCAAAATCCTTACTTAGTGGATGCCTACTCTATATAAGCTACCTATTTGCAAAATTTCAAGTCTGTAGACCCAGTGGTTTAGGCTGTGCGTTGATATATCACCAATCAATCAGTCAGTGTATCATTTTATACTTTTAAGTGAGTTATTTGCAACTGCCATTGCCACAATGATTGCAACTAAATGAAAATATTAATGCTGTATCGTTGAAAAAATCATGAACCAAGTCAGAAAAGGTCGAACATTTATCACAAACACAAATTACTGTTCGATTTTTACTGCCATTTTCTGTTATTTTTCGAACTTTACTTGGGCTAGACAGACAATGACGTTGTAAGTTATAATGTAATCGATATGAATAATGGAATAATTTTATTAATATTAAAACTAGATAGGTCGTAGCCCCCGCAGATCCATGTTTGTCATTTACCGAAGGGCTATTTTTACCAAAATAATATACAACATGTAACAGAATAAGCGCAATTCCTGAAACTAGTTTCTTCAGTATCGACTACTTATTCGATTTCAGCTATTTTTAACATGTGTTATTAATTATCGTAGCTGAATTTAGTGCTTTCTATGGAAATCGTGCTATTGTTAATCGATAGGAGCAGTGATAGCCCGGACGGTTAAAGAGCTGGTCGAAAATCAGTGAGGCTCGGGTTCGAATCCTGGCATGTACCAATGAGTTTTTCAAAAACTTACGTACATATTTATCACTAGCTCGACGGTGAAGGAAAACATCGTGAGGAAACCCGCAGGTCTAAGAATTAATTCTGAGACATGTGTAAATAGACCCGGTCCGGCGATGGGCTCACCACCTATCACGTTTAGGGGTCCAATATATCTCGTGAAATGTGGTTATATCCAGTAATGGAATACTTCTGCCTACCCCCTCGGGGATGAAAGGCGTGAGATTATTTATTTATTTATTATTAATCGATATTTAAGAAAATTGGTTAGACACAACTAAAGTTCGATATTTTTTTTATATTAATACTACTAATTGGGGTGTAGAGGAGTTGCGCTTTTTCTGTTACGCGTTGTATATTATATAGGCTATTATCAATCAGGGATAATGTAGCTTCCCATTAGTAAACGAATGTTGAAATTCGGTTCATAGTTTCAGAAATTATCCTTGACTAGTGGCCCGGGCAGACGTCGTTCTGCCACCGTATAAACCATCCCTGGACCCACTCTAACCCACACAAAAAGTTTCATCAAAATCTGTCCAGCCGTTCTGGAGTTTTAATCAGATATACAAACTTAAGTATAATCATAGCATGACTTGGGCGTTGAGTCAAACTATTACGCATAAAATTACTAAAACCAGAACCCGTAATATTGAACTATGTTTACAAAATCAAATGTAACTTAAACACCTATTAACATTAATAATAATGAATCCAAGTAAAGTTTACCTACACTACAATACAATACTTACATGTAGGATGTAAAAGGAATTGCCGTTTCAAGTACGAAATACTTAGATAGCTTGTCACATTAGGACCCAAATTAATATACTCAAGTGTAATTAAATATTATATAGCGGTATCTCTTTCTGACATTCTCAAGTAGGGTTTCTGTGCTTTAAGGCTTTTTTGTTGCACGAGTATTATACTTTTTCTTTGACCGACTTTACAGTGTGGCATGTGTTAAGCCCAAAGAGATTAAAATATAATAGGACATAGAGGGGGCATTGGGAATATTTTCATACAAAACTTCGAAGCATGTTTGAAGCTCAAGCGGTCATGTCAGTTAGTATGAACGCGAGTTGTCATTCGGTCGAAATTGTACTAGACTTATTCCATTTGGAATAACTTTTCGGCTTCAAATTTTTCTCGCTTTGTCCCCTCTATGCCCTATTATATTTTAATCTCTTTGGTTAAGCCAATCTTTATTTTCAGTGACTGGGTTTTTGGTGTGCGGTACTGTCAGCTCAGCAATTTCCTCGCAAATGTCACCGTGGCTGCCAGCGTATTCACTCTCACTGGCATATCATTTGACAGGTTAGTGCCATCTTTCTACTACCATCTTCGGTTTTTGAAAATGTGAAGAATTAAAGAAAATAAGACTTGGCTTTGGCCTTGATGGATTTTGAAGAGATGGAAAGAAGTAAAAATAAGACTTGGCTCCGGCCTTTACACTTTAAAATTCTATATACTGAAAATAAAAAAAGACAAAGCTGTATGGCTTAGTTCCCTTGCCTGCTCTCTCGAGCGAATAATAAAAACAACAACAATCTTAGATTTACGACATATCGGCTGTTACTTCCAACCATTTGGTGTCAAAAAATGAAGTACGCAAGTGTTGTTGTTTACGAAAATCGTAAATCGAAGAAGCGCGGTGGCCCCCCAGACACCTTTAAAACACAAAATGGATGCTTAAAAATGTTTAGTTAAACACAATGTACAGGTATAAACCTTTATATTATAAACAACACACAGCTAGACCTGGTTCGAGTCGAGTCTAGGCCACAGAACACTTTTACTCCTAGCGGAGAAGAATGCCAACCTCATACAAAAATATGGCGACAAAACTCGACCTACAGCGCGATCTCTGTGATGACCCTAAAAACCACTGACGTATCACCGTATGGCGGGATATTTGAATTTTATAGTGGAATGTTTAAATGTATATTCAGAGCCTATTCATATACTTCTCCCGGGGTACTATTCATATTATATTCTATTGAAGTTTTACTAAATAACTTCTCAGAATATGATATGAATAATACCCCGGAGAAGTATATGGACAGGCTCTGAATATACATTTAAACACAAAATTAAAAAACTTAATTTAGCTAAAAAAAAAACTTTTTTAGGTATTGTTTTACTAAAATATAACATTTATTTACCAAGAAAATATACATTCATTTACAAAGAAAAATACATTCATTTACAAAAAAAATATACGTATTCAATTACAGTAATTACAGATAAAAAAATGTCCTCTAAAGTCAAAGGCGTTTATTGTCAGTAGGTGGTATTGAATTTACACTTAGAAAAGTCAATAGTTTATAATAACAAGCCACAAGGCACTCTAAACTCTTCCATGAAGACTGGCTAAATGTAAACAGCAGCCCATCTCCACCGACGAGTTGCTGGTTCCAAATGCAGTACCCCGAGAAAAGCCAGCAAGCAACTCAAGGGCAGCTCTTTTTAATCTCATGTCTTATTAATAAATATGGTTTACAATAATAATTATAATTAATAGCCTTACATAGCGTCGAGTCGGTTAATCCCATGCATGTTGGTCAAGGATTTGGTAACTTTAGATAATCGAAATCTAAAGAGGAACCATGTAGGACAGTGCCCAGAAGACTGGCTGCATTCCCTCTCTGGATATCTAGGTTGATCCTTTGACAGAGATAGCTGCCAGCCCTCTGGTCATCTGAAGGCCCCCACGGTCCCATGGGGTTATGTAATTTAATTACCGAGTTCTCATGGCCATTTTCCAGCTCTATCATCAGACCCTGGTTACAATCTAGCACCAAAGTATTTGTCAAGACGAATCATACGAGCCCAAACTCGAGTGGTTTACGAGTAGTCATTGAGGAGTTGCGATATCCACCTCCTTAAACCATCATCAGATCAGCTTGATGGTACCATAATATTGCATTGTGACCAAACTTACATAAGTATACCAAATTTCAGCTCAATCGGTTGAAAATATCTGCTTCAAAATTGAGTTGCATGATTCCACTTGAACATCTAATTTTGTAATCCTATACAATTATTATGGGATTACAAACTTATTTATGCAGTTAGTGTATCTAGAAACCTAGACCGAAATTGCAAATTATTTGAGTTTTTCCTTGATTTATACACTAAACCCTAATTGTATTCTAAATTTGAAGCTTCTACGACTGCTAGAAGTGCCTTATAGTTTTGATGATCGGTCAGTGAGTCAGTCAAGTCAGTCAGTCAGTGAGTGACAAAATTAGGAAACTTTGAATATTTATAATTTTAAAACTACTGGTTCAAATTAGATGAATTTTAAAATATACTGTGTTTATACAATGCATGCTTGGTTACTGAAAATTCAGGCTTCTAGGTTTATCCACAACGAAGTTATAGGGGATCGAAAAGTGCGTGAATTGCTTCGAGAAAACGTACGGCCGCTTTTTGCTCGACTTGGCGGGGGCACTGCCGTGCCCCCAGATCCGGGAAAAAAACTTGGCCCAAGATTCATAGCTGAAAACAAATTAAAATCATTCTTACAAACATTTTACGACAAAATTGACATAAGAATAATGTATGTATCATCCTAGCAGCGCCACACTACTCTGGGTACGAAATAGTCTTGAATTTCGTACCCTCGCCGTTTAGCAGATGTAGAGTTTGGTGGCGATGCCAAAATGATATATAGCATATTTCTGCATTTAGGCTGCACGACGATTTCGTACTATTTTGTACTTTTAGGAAGGGAGTACTCACACTAAATTCTTCGTGGACTTAAATATATACATCTTTTAAAGTAGGTACATCATATTTCTAAAATATGTTTGCAACATATTAAGATGCCCGGGTACGTAATAGTTTCAAAGAAAATTATACACTAGATATCGCTTCTAGCATATTATAATACAATCATAATTTATCTATCAATAAAATGTCATTGGCTTCAATAAATCAAAGAAGGTACATACTAAAGTAGTTAAGCAATGTTGGGCACGGTCAGTCAGTGAATGGGTGACCGCCTAGTGGAATTTATATCACGAGCGCTTCCGTGTTTCGGAAGGCACGTTAAAGTGTTGGTCCCGGTTTTTTGTTTACGAACAATGGAAGTCGTTAAGCCATGTTGGATACCTTTGGGTGGCTTGAAAAATTCCGGCAATTAGGTGGCCACTAGCCTAACAAAATCTCCCCATCCGCGGTGGGCTCGCGTGGGAGATTATAGCCCATATACTTCCTCAGTGTGAGGACAGACCCTTAGCTCAGCAGTGGGCTGTTACGGGTTGTCGATGATGTCGATGACATACTAAAAACTTATTTTTAAATTACTTCATCAACTTACAGCAAATGCCAGTACAATAAAATTCAATACAGGATTGGTGATCCAGGTCTTTTTCTTAATATTAGCCCATATCACTTCTCCAACGGAGTTTAAAAAAGCTGCCTTGTCAATAGTTTTAAATTCTTCCACAGTATTCTTGTTCATTATTGTTCCAGTCACAGTTATATAGAATTGCTCAATATCAGGGGTCCTAGAAAAATAATAATGATTAAAATAATAATTACAGATCTATATACAGTGGTTTTGAGAAAAATGAGGGCTACATTCAGGCAAATGGTTATTTTCATCCAAAAGTATAGGCTGAGACTGTACTATGGTTACTAGACATGTCATCTGATTTAGTAAAGTAAAATGAAATGAAAATGTTTTTATTTCTGTAGGTAATTAAAATTACACTTAGAAATGCCAATAGCCTAATAACAAGGCACTCTAAACTCGTCCATGAAGATTGAAACATTACGTACTAACGTCCTCACGAGTACTAAATGTTGGTGAAGTTATATACTATGAAAAAAAATGACCTTTATTTGAGGGGTGTAGTTTCAAAACCCACTAAAGCATTTTTTGGAAATTTTGTACAAAACGTTTTTTTTAATCTATTGTAGTTAGTTTAATGAAAAAGTTAATATTTCGTGATAAATTGGTTGCCACGGCATTTCAACCCTTAAAAATGTGAAAACCATTAATATATTTACAAGCATTTTCAAGAAAATCTAAAATTAAAATATATTATAGAGGAATTTGCAACCAACCTGTCATTTTAGTGGGTTTTGAAAATAAACTGTCATTTTGAAGGGGGTTTTGAAACTAACCTTATAATGCTCGATGGATGACATTATGCTATAAAGCATAGAGACCAATCTCAGTAAACTGTATCCAGCTATATATTAAAATTAACTAATGAAAAACAAAGTAAGTAAGTATCAACTCTTTATTGTACACCAATAAAAATATGCAACAAGTGACACAATGATAAAAAAATTACATTGGGCGGTCTTATCGATTTAAGCGATTTCTTGCAGATAACCTCAGGAACAAAGAGCGGAAAAAAATTGTTTCCGCTCTTCTTTTCTTTTCTATGTCTATAGGTATAGTAGTTTAGTTGATAACCGCTATCAAAATTCATCAGTCTTCAGCACATATTACAAGCAGGTACTCATTACTTATTGTTGCATAAAACTTTCTAACGAACTTTTGAAGTAAGTTTTAGGTAAGATTTTACTCACCGTTTTCTGGGCTCCTTTTCGCGTTTCCAAGATTCTGGATGGCGTGGCAGTTTCCGAGCATCTTTGGGATCACATTTTTTTACAAACTGCGCTAGATCTTCCATCCTTTTTAATGAATTTTGTTTAAACACCGCGAGCAAGTCTCATCTACACAGCCAAAATCCCCATACTATTTTAAAGTCACGTGTTTGCAATGCGACGCTCTCATTGGTCGATTTCATTTTAGAGGATTTTGATTGTGATATTAGATATTTTAGCGGCCTTTGCAACTAAACTTACTATTTAAACTGTATTTACTGTGCATTTTAGAGGGGTATGAAAATTTACATATGATCTATTAAGCAAAGTAAATTTAAAAACCTTTCTCTTAGTACAAAAATGTAAAAATGTATTCGAAATCGTTATAGAGGGTTTTGAAATTACACCCCTCATTTACGGATACAGGTTTTGGTGCTGCTGTAAAGACGTCATTTTGGCAAAACCACCAACCCCCTCCCCCACCGAAACGGTACGAAATTCAAGACTATTTTGTACCCAGAGTAGTGTGGCGCTGCTAGGATGATACATAAAAAAATAATGTGTAAATATTGTTACTTACCTCAATATATTTGTTGCTCCGGGGTTAGGAAATCTGTAAGCTTTGATGTCCGAATCTTCCTTCGGCTTTAGCCCACATTTCAAACATTTTCTTCTGATGTTATCAGCCATAACGACAAACAAAACACAAACACCTTTTCTATCTCCTCGAGTCTCTATCTCACAAATACTTCGCTAGCACTATAGCAAGCACGTCAACACTAATGCGGAGGAACAAAGACTCAACCACGGCTCAACTCAATGCAATAATGAAGAAAAGAAAATTGTAAATTGTAAATTGTAATTTTAAAAACCACAGACATCATGACAGACGAGACATCATGATGACAGTATGCCATGGGGCTGCCAATGTTTAATGATGTTCTCTTACATAAATACTTTTTTATGTATTTTTGAATTAATTTTTTTAACATATTTTAGAAAACAATACATATAATTAAATTATATATTATTATATATAAAACAATTTTTTAAATACTCCCTTTATAGAATATTGAGTTAACTTGTCACACAGAAGATTCCCCATTAGGTATGACACCCAAGTCCCATACCCACTTGACGCCGCCTGGTCTAGGCTGTGGCACGGACTTAGCACGGGTTTGGGTCATATACATTTTGGATAAATTTATTATTCCAAAATGTATACTTGGTCTCGAGAGTTATAAAATGATTAATGAGCAAGGAGGTAGATTTTTGGACTCCTTAGTGAGTTACTAAAAATTAAATTGAATATTTTTCTTTTATGAGTCCCAAAAACAGGACAAGGTCAAGTCGGACTCGTCCACCGAGGGTTCCGTAGAAATTTTTATAGGTAAATATTTTACCGTGAAGATTGATTACTTCCTTTATATGTATAAAGACTATATTTGTTATGATTTAATTATGTAAAAATGTATAGTTGTCAGATTTCCCCATGTACTTGTAGTGTAAGATAATATTACTTGCCATATTTCATAGTTCTAGATCAACGGAAAGTACCTTATTTTCGATTCCCTTGAGACTGGAAATATACCTACATTTAGTATACATATTTTACGTTACCTTACAAGTTTGATTTTCTTATAGCTTCAAAGGACTGTAGACCTGAGTACGTAAATGATTTTAATTTCAACTGGATGGATACCTCTACGCATTCCCTAGATGACAGACAGAATATAATTTAGGCTGAAACCCGAAATGGAAGATAGGCCTGAATGTTTAACTTTATGCTTACGAGTATTATAAATGCCCTATAAACTTGCTTCTATAGGCTTCTACGCCATCCTACGGGTTTTGCAGCCCCACAAAAATCATTGCGAAAATTAATAGAGTATTAATTTTCGCAATGATTTTTGTGGGGCTGCAAAACCCGTAGGATGGCGTAGAAGCCTATAGAAGCAAGTTTATAGGGCATTTATAGGCTCTACTTAACGACACGTCTCAATGGTAGTTACAAATTTTATGTGTCTTGCTCACAGACCTGAATCTTTCTTACATCTCTGTGGTTACACCAGTCTTGCATGTCTAAAAGATATTTCTCAAAATGTGTTTTATATGTAGATTTTGTCTAGAACCCGAAACCCTTTTTAAGATAATTTTGGTATACATAATGATATTTATGTAAAACATCTCAAACACTCTATCAGGACGCGAGTCCTTCTCGGAATAGACCGTCTTTCTGAAAATTTTCTACCTAACTTAAATTAAAACGTTGAAATATGCAAATTTTGGAGATTTAAGACTGAAGAATTGAGATGATGAGATGAGTGAGATTATAATTATGTTTAACTAGCGGGCACCCAGCGGCGTTGCTCAGATCCTGTTTATTCCCGTTCCCATGGAAATAAAAAAAAAACTTTTCAAATTACTTACGTGAAGATACAGTATACAATATAATAATATGGGATAAATCTTACGCACGGTAATTTATTGCGGTACTAAGCGGTCCGTATTCGGATTACGTAACTTAAGTAATACAATCTTATTACCCAGGCAAAGCGTGTTGTACTGCTTCTCACCCTTTTTATTATTTTTGTTCTTATTTTGGCAATCGCTCGCTCGAACATGCGATGCAGCGGGCGTATTCACGGAAATTGGATATGCGACTCGGAATCGGAAAATCTGTCGAAAGGTTTCGCGACTGGCTATTCACAAATCACAAATGTCATATTTGGCATTATGTCATAATGACTTGGATTCGACAGATTTTCCGATTGCTAGTCGAATATCGAATCTCCGTGAATACACCCGCTGGTCGCATCACATTATTACTACAATCGCATTTCCCTTGCGCGGTAGGACTTTTGAACCAGTTTTGATCGGACGATTCAATGGCATCGCGTTATCTTTTGATAGGTAAGGCTTTGGGATACTGAACGGTGAAAGAAAAGTTCGGCTTTGGATATGTACAATATATATATTTTCGTACCACTTGCTCAAAAAAGTGACATTCTTCATTCATACGCGTGGGAGAGCCATGCTTCGGCACGCTTGGGCCGGCTCGATCGGAGTGATACCACGGCCTCACAGAAAACCAGCGTAAAGCAATGCATTGCGTTTCGTTGAGTGAGTGAGGTAACCGGAGGCCCCAATCCCCCCTCCCCCTCCCCTCCCCCTACTCCCACCTCAAAGGTCGGCAACGCAGTTGTGACTCTCGAGTTGCAGGTGTCCATGGGCGACGGACGTCACTTACCATCAGGTGACCCGTCTGCTCGTTTGCCCCCTTCTCTCATAAAAAAAAAAAAAAAAATCTATGCCACAAAAAGCGAACATAACAATAGTAATTTTAATCTGTTAAAAACAGGGAAAGAAAATTGTACTGAATTTCATTCTCCCTCTAGGGAGAATGTGATTTAAGTTTGGAATAATACCGAAATTTATACTGAACTACATAATATGTGTTTAAACCATTGAGTTTGTATATAAAACATTACCTATAAATCTTTTTGAAAAAGGAATACGCATTTATTATGCAGTTATGATCTACTATATAAAAATAAGTCGGGTTTTCCTTCCTGACGCTATAACTCCAGAACGCACGAACCGATTTCCACGGTTTTGCATTCGTTGGAAAGGTCAAATGGCTGAAAATTCAGGAAAAATGTCAACAGAAAAGCGGGAAAATCTTATAAGCATTGCACCCGTGCGAAGCCGGGGCGGGTCGCTAGTTATTAAATAAAATTACGAAAACCGACGAGGCCGTATGAGCTTGATACCTTTGCTTTTCCGATAAAAAAATATTAGTCTAGGAATTTGCCACGTTTTTGTTTTCTTCAAATACATTTTAATTTATTTTTATAAATCCGAAGATTAGGCATCTCTCACTGACACGCCCATGGACAATGCAGCCTTACTCCGCTAAGTCCAAGATACCAGGCACACAGGAGGCTAAAGATACTCCTTCGGTTTCCACAAGGCCAATGATTTATTTAATTGAAAGTAAAGATACCACACAAACTGTTTTCGGAAGTATATGCATGTAATTTAAGCTCACGATTCAGCATTGCGGCAGTGAATACGTATATAGGTCGGCGCACTTTGGACGCGTTTTCGCAAAACGGATACGAGTTAGTCGTACTACCTACGTATATCTACGTACTATCAATAAACGCCAAGAATGATACATTTGGAAGAATTTTCGCTTGAAAGCTCAAGTTTTTATTACCCCGACCCTAATTAGAGTCAAACAATCAGAAGCCCGTAACGCCGTCTTTTTTCCATTCCAATCCATACATTGACACTAAATGGTTATAAACATGAAGGAAACACTTTTTTGTAATTGTCATTGTTACTATAAGAAGCTTTGTCGCCACGGGGTGGGAAAAGATAGCTGCTCGCAAAAATTACACTTATAGCCTGCGCAGACGACACACTTTTGTCCCCGTATTTTTTTGTCCGCCAAAATAGAACGTTTATAACTGTATCGAGTAACGCACACGAGGGATTAAAAGCATGGCGTACAAAAAGTCCCCCGAATAATCGCGGACACCGAGGGGCGGTACAGGACAAAAAGAGACGGACATATTTTTTTACGATTCGGGGGACTTTGTCCTCCGCGGACAAAGTCCGTCGTCTGCGCAGGCTATTAGACTGTATCAGGCAGAACTTTTACTGATAGTACCTACTTGTAGTTCAGACGACTGAAAACAATCCAAACTCTATACTTGGTAAAAGAAATTACTAAAGTAGTTGAGGTTATGGAGGAGCGGGAGTTTCTAACGCAAGCAAAAATATTTTCTTCCCAAACTTATAATGCACCTACCCCTTTAAAGGGTGTAGCTTTTTAAATTTTTCATGGCTTTTGAATCTTATCTTAATTACGTAGGGTTCAATTTATGCTGGCAACTATTGAGAATATACCCGTGTAAGGAAAATTCGTTAAGATATTTTAAAATATTTTCCCGTTACATCATTCGCAGACGTCGCGAGGTTAAACCAGCGCACCACAGTAGTCTTAACGAAATTAAAAAAAAAAAATCTCACGCCTTTTATCCCCGAGGGGGCAGGCAGAGGTATTCCATTTCTGGATATACCCACTTTTCACGAGAATATTCGACCGCTAAACGGTGCACGGAAAAAAAAAATATGGTTACCGTAACGATATTTCGGTTGTTCCCACCATTTTTCTGGTACTATATGTGACAACTCTACAGATAGTTAACTCTACTATACACTTCTTGTAAAACATAATAGTATAGACAACTATGTGTATAGTATTTACAACAATATGTATAGTACGCATAACAATTCAAATTGTAAACTGCCTTTTGTATACGTCGTACGTCCCATACGTCTACGACACTGTCTTGTAACGTCTACTATATGACCTTGTTGTGCCTACATTACTTTGTGGTATTTATTTACTATACTCATTTGTAGTATCATACCATCCCTAATCCAGGTATTGCAAAGATTTCAAAAAGAGTCGGGGAACCGTCTACTAGTGGTGTAAATCTTACGATCGAATCTGAATTCAAAGCGAAAGTCGTCCGACCTTATGGCTAAACGCCGGGAACCAAACGATAGCGCGTTTTAATTCGCACCCCACGCCATCTATGAACGACGTATTCTAACTGCGTCACGCGTTACGCCCCGCTGTCTACCACCGCTATCATCTCATTCGTTGAGAGAACGATGCATATTGTAAACACAACGATATTATTGCAACTATTACTTGCCTAATTGTTGGTTTAAACATTTAGATAGTAACCCTTACAATGTTGCAAGTTACTAGAAATGAATATTTCCCGTTACAAACAAATTGTCACTGTTACACAAAAAATACTTGGTGATGCGAAAAAATTCGTAAGGCCAACAGAAAAATTGTTAGGAGAACTAATTTCCATTTACTACACATTCTGGTAGTATTGTAAAAATATTTTTTTTCCGTGTGGTGAGCCTATCGCCGGACTGGGTCTGTTATACACACATGCCTCAGAATAATTCTGAGAATTTTTATATATTTTTATTCCTCCTTCACCGTCGAGTTAGTGATGAATATGTACGTACGTTTTGAAAAACTCATTGGTACATGCCAGGTTCGAACCCGAGCCTCACTGATTATCATCATGTGAAGCAGGATCTTTAACCGTCAGGCTATCACTGCTCGCGAAAACGAAATTTTCTCAAACGAATTCTAAATTTTTACGTTACACACTATGTTTACGATAGGTGTTAACCTTGATAGCTTGGAGCAGATACTACATTGAAATCCCCGTCTCTAGTAACTATACTTAGTAAACAACGAACTTCTACTGAATTACGTAGCGAGAGTTTTGTTAACCAAATCTAATTAACTTAAATTTATATACCTACTGGTAATACAAAATTATCATGCAATTTTGTCGGATTATATTTTAGCGATTAAAGCACTGGTATTCAATCTTTTTTTGTACACGGACGCGTTTAAACATGGTTTAAACCACAGAGTAACTTATGTTTAAACATTCGGTCTGTCATTTTGAAGTCGACGCGTCATGCTCAAATAAAAATGATTACGAAAATTGTATTTTTTAATAAATCCAAATGTTACGAACCACTAAATGTTTGTTTACATAACTAATAAGTACCACAGTTTAAAAAAATATTTCAATTTAAACCTTAAACAGTTTATTTCATAAAACAAAAAATAGCATTTAACAATCATATGATTGTTACACTGTGTTAATACTGTGATCGTGATGGAAACTTATATTACTACTTATGCTACTATTTCAGACTACTTAGTAGACCGACATGCGTGAGATTAAACGACTCGAAGCTATGTCAGGATGTTAAACATAATTATTATTATAAACCATAATTACTAGAAAGACGCAACTCGGTTCTTCTACCGTAAAAAGTTGTGAGATCCATGTAATACTAAGTTGGTTCATTTATTCAGTCCCTACTAAGAGACCTTCTGTCTTAAGTAATTATGTAATTCGCTAACCTACCAACATCATAAGACCAAATGAATATTAAAACTCTTTTATGTTCTAAAAAGCGGTGATAGCCCGGACGGTTAAAGAGCCTGCCTAAAATCAGTAAGGCTCGGGTTCGAATCCTGGCATGTACCAATGAGTTTTTCAAAAACTTACGTACATATTTATCACTAGCTTGACGGTGAAGGAAAACATCGTGAGGAAACCCGCAGGTCTCAGAATTAATTCTGAGACATGTGTAAATAGACCCGGTCCGGCGATAGGCTCACCACCTATCACGTTTAGGGGTCCAATATATCTCGTGAAATGTGGGTATATCCAGTAATGGAATACCTCTGCCTACCCCCTCGGGGATAAAAAAGGCGTGAGATTATATATTATATATATTATTATTATGTTCTAAATAAATAGATTGACTTGGCATCGCAATAAACAATCTAATTTGATATAATATGTATCACTTGTGAGATACATTGGGTTTTCATGCGATGGCTGGTTGTTCTCGGGGTACTGCATTTGGACTCAACAACTCGTCGGTGGAGATAGGCTGCTATTTCCATTTAGCCAATCTTCATGGACGAGTTAAGATTGCCTTGTTATTAGACTATTGTCATTTCTAAGTGTACTTTAAGCAAAGATATTAAAGCAAAGATGAGTTATATTCATACTGCTCGCGTTTGAAAATTGATCCGACACAAGTGGCTACAAAATACGATATATTTACTTCTTAGCGTATTTATAGGATACAAAAATGACGGCAAAAGATGATACGGAACGAATAATAAAGAAAGAGACAGCTTTCTGTCAAGAGTTGCGCTTGAAATAAGACTTGAAATACAATACGACTAAATAAAATGTGGTTAATTAACTACATTCATTGGCTTCATTTTCCGCGCCTTAATAACATATCTACATCTTTTTATTTATAATATCTTTAACTTTATTCTTTGCCCAGGTACCAAGCGATCGTAAAGCCGATGCGGCCGCGAATGTCCAAGACGTGCTCCCTCATCATGATAGCTGCGATTTGGATCTGCGGGATGCTGTTAGCGATACCCTGTTTACTCTACTCCACTACTAAAGAGTACAAGTTAGTAACATTACCCTCTTTCTGGGGCGATTGGGTATAAATGTAGCCCGTACGTGTCTCGTTTATGAGAATCCATCAACCTGCCTAGAATTTACACTCACATATTTACATACCTACGAGTACATCAGAAAATCATTACTTTCCTTCAGCTGCATTCGGGATAGCCACTTTTCACACGTACCGGCTACCCGGCAACCGGTACGTGTGAAAAGGGGCTTTCCGCCGGGCCGGCGCGCGGCGAAGTATATGGCCATGTACGTTCGCTTTCATACGTACCGGCGGGCAACAGGGCAATCGGCCATACATTTCGCCGCCGAACCGGACCGCCGGACCGGCGGAAACCGGTACGTGTGAAAAGGGGCATACATTTCGCCGCCAGACCGGACCGCCGGACCGGCGGAAACACGTGTGAAAAGGGGCGAACGTGTGAAAAGGGGCTTATGGCGTAGTTGTGAAAAAACAAAAGGTTTGCGTTTGACCCGGTTTATCCAGATGCAGTGCCTCTGGTTCGAAACACTTGATTAATAATTAATAATGTATTTTTTGTTTATCGGGATATATAGCATATTAGGATTTACCGTAAGGTTAGGTTATAGAATTTTTATTATTTGCGGCCCATTCCGCAAAATTATTTCAACTTAGTCTGATGGTTGGCTGGTAGATAATGCCTTTAGGCATTAAGTTCGCCATGTGTACATTTTCTTGATAAAATGAAGTTAAATAAATTAATGTAAATCAGAAGAATACAATGGCAGAATTTGATAAATTTGAAATTCTTTTAAACCTAGGAGCGTAATATTTTTTTTATCAAAACTATAATTATATAACGATAAATTTCGATCCGTAACTATCTATTTGAGACCGTACAGTAGATTTTATTATTCCAGGGATTCCACTTGAGACGATTGGAAGGGTTACGTCTTATCCCCAAAAGAGTTGGCACGTATTTCAATTAAGAACCTACCCTCTTCTCACCAGCGTTGTTTTACCGTTGATTGAGAAATATATTATGGTAAGCGTTCGTATCCCTGCGATACTAGTGTGTTTGTGGCGATATTGGGGTAGGGTATTCCCGAAAGGCAATATATTAGACCTACCAACCACAAATAGGATATTTGTGGTTGGTAGGTTTCTGGGTATTCCCAAGAGGCTGCGCTGTTGTGATTTTCAAAATCATCTGCGACATAAAAAATTGTGTTTAAAATTCTGTAAAAATCTGTATATTACATGGATATAATTTAGTCAAAGTCGTATTGAGTTACATGATCCAATGAATTTCACTCGACAAAAAAAATTTCAAAGTTACTTCTTTTTGTTTTATCAATATTATGACGGAACTACTGATATTTTACATTTGTTTTTTGTACTAAAATAAATATACTGAATATTTCTAAACAAATTCGCAGAATTTAACTTGATTCAATGATTTTTGTGATCACTATGTTGAAATACCTCCAAATGCACGAGCGCGGTAGCTTGGCTGGCGTGTTCAGTTGCGCGCTGGCGCTTACTAAATGCCTACTGCCTACTCACTGAGCAAGTAATCACTATGTTACTTCTACTGCAGGAAAATCTGGCCTTAAGCAAAGTTGAGAGCTTCCGTATTTCGGAAGACACGTTAAACAGTTGGTCCCGGTTTTCGTTGAGTTTACACACAATGGGAGTCGCTAAGCCAAGTCAGATACCCTTGGGTAGCTGACAAAATTCTGACGTTAGGTGGTCACTCACTAGCCTAACACCGTCTCCCAATCCGCGGTGGTCTCGAGTGGGAGATTATGGCCCATACTTCCTCATGTGTGAAGAAAGACCCCCTAGCTCAGCAGTGGGCTGTTACGGGTTGATGATGATGATTGATGATGATAAATATGTATCTATCTAATTATATAATAGCTCTTATGTACATACTCTGACTCTGGTAATCGAAACTTCTCATACCTACATCAGAGGTAAGCTCACTTTTAACATACGGAAGCGGGACAAAATAACAGATTTGATGACATAGATACGTGAAAGGAACTTCGTACTTCGTACTTAGAGAAAAGTTTTCTTGATCAAATCCTAAACAAGGATAAGAGGCAGATGGGTTTTGGTTGGAGGCTTCATAGATAGAAATACGATTAAAGCTGTAAGTTTGGAGGCCCCCGAGGACCAGAGGCCTGCCTTGGGTCTGGGGGGCCTCCAAATTCAAAAGTTCTAAGACCGGGGGCCTCATTCAGTTTTACCGCCCCTGGCCTCCGACAGGCTTAGTCCGCCACTTGAGCTTCGAGTGTCAAATCTGTTATATAATTGGAAAGTGATTAACTTTATAACCCTTTGTAATTACATTAATGATTGTTACCAAAGAGGTTGGAAGAAAATCATTTTCAGAGAGAAACTTTTTCTTTAAACGTCTTTGATTGTTACATTATCCCAAAGAGATTTAAATATAATAGGGCATAGAGGGGACAAAGCGAGGAAAACATGAAGTCAAAAATTATTCCAAGTGGAATAAGTCTAGTACAATTTCGACCGAATGACAGCTCGCGTTCATACTATAACTGACATGAAAAGGACATGACGCTTAGGCTTCAAAGTTTTGTATGAAAATATTCCCAATGCCCCCTCTATGACCTATTATATTTAAATCTCTTTGCATTATCCTTATGTCGTCCAAGATTAACTGTTACGGAGCTAAGTTTCAAAATTTGTTGCTCTTTCTGTGTCTTTCTTAGCTCGATATACAATCTTCAATAAAGTTAAAGCAAACATACAAACATTCATTGGCATGTATAATATTAATAATTACCAAATTATTAATTACCAAAATATGTAGCAAAAAATGTATATAGGATGTTTATAAAAATAATATGACCATCAATACAAGCAATTCTCA
This sequence comes from Ethmia dodecea, assembly GCA_963855545.1. Classification (NCBI taxonomy): domain Eukaryota; kingdom Metazoa; phylum Arthropoda; class Insecta; order Lepidoptera; family Depressariidae; genus Ethmia; species Ethmia dodecea. Next base: position 3,801,603 of record OY979444.1, read on the forward strand.
TTTGTCATATTAGTATGACATGCCAGTATGACCACCAAGAAACGGCCTATTATTGGTTACCAAACAAATATGTTTCTGTTTTTATCTATATAACTGGTATTCGTTCTGCCTACTTTCAATACGTATTTTTTTCTCTATTCCCTAGAGACTACACGTTCCGAAATATGGCTATAGTTTATTGAATGATAAATTGCATTGGCGCGGTAAAAGGTCCGAGCGGGTCCGAGGCTTGTACTGTCAAATTTAATGTGCGTTTTCACATTAGCCGATACCGATATCCCACAAATACACGATATCGGTGGACTGATAATAACATATTATATTTGCTAAGAAATATATCACACTGTATTCTTTTTCCATGCTGATGTCATCACAGACATTGGTAACGTCCCTACGGGCTACCACTACCACTTTATTTATTTAACGGTTGTCTAAGTTGCTACTTAGACATCAGTCTTTGCTAGTACTAAATGTCAAACCTCTCTGTCCTTTCCACTAACAATATATCGGCATCGTTTTTGGCTAACGACTCTAGCTCGACGGTGAAGGAAAACATCGTGAGGAAACCCGCAGGTCCCAAATAAATTCTGAGGCATGTGTAACAGACCACCCGGTCCAGTGCATGGGCTCACCACTTATCACGTTTAGGGGTCCAGAAAATATCTCGTGAAAAGTGGGTATATCCAGAAATGGAATCTCTGCCTACCCCGTCGGGGATAAAAGGCGTGAGATTTTTTTATTATCTCTTAGCTACAAAGCTATCTGATTATCTCATTTCATTCAATTAATCAATCGTTCCATTTTATGCTTCTTAAGGAGACCTTAATGTGGTTATATTGCATTTATTAAAATAAAAATATGTTTGTTAATAACTCGAGGTCGGTTACGAGTAGGTACGTCTAAGGAGCAAGAGCAATGTTAGGTAGCTAATATAACAGGTATCTCTATCTACATCTTGTGATTTTTTTCGCGTTTGTGGAGAAAATTTTCGTGCCGATTTTCCCACACAAAATGAATTATTAAATACATAATGTGTGTTAGCAGTGATAATATTTTTTTAGGACATCACACACATAGCTTTGCTATATATCCCGTTTTACAGTTGGACAAGAAATTGCGTAGGTATATAGAGGGGCGTCACATTTTCGTGACGTGCGTGTAGATATGATAAAATATTTACATTACTCTTTTATAGACGGGCCTGTTGGCTCAGATGGTAGTGACCCTGCCTTCTGCGTCGAAGGTCGCAGGTTTGATCCCCGCTCGAGGCTAACATTTGTGTGCATAAACATGTCTGTTGGCTTCTTGTCTTGTCGTTTAATATTTATTTAAGTATGTTTATCAGTTGTTTAGTACCCATAATACGGGCCCTGCGTATAGTTTGGGACTAAATGGCCGTATTTATTATTATTATTTATGCCGTCGAATACAATATCTTAAATTGAATAAATAAATATGATCACGCTCTATCCCCAAGGGGGTTGGCAGAAGTATTCCATTCCTGGAAATATCTACTGTTAATCATCATACTCGTATTTTAGAGGACCTCTATAAGTAACATGTGGTCGCCGGAACGTGGTGCTGTTACATACATATGTCTCAAAATCAATTCTACGAACTGCGGGATACCTCCCGACGTTAACCTTCACCGTCGATTTAGTCATAAATATGTACCTACCTACTCGTATATTCTACCTTCAGAACCTATTTCTATAAAAATGGATGCCATGATCCTTTTAACAAATTTGTATTAATAATTGGCCCGCGCGGATCCCGTTTTTCCAATCCCGTACAGTAATTTCGATAGACCCTTTTGAAAGTGGTTTTCCTTCGCCTTAAAAGCTATATTTCAATTCAAATCCATTGGTTGGGGTTATGCGATGAATGACAAATCAGTTTTAAAATAATTATTTTCGAATTAATGAGATCAATGATGTTAAATACCTTATCTTTTTATATTTAACATCATTGATTGAGATACAGTATACTAGAAATTTATAACTACCTACTTAAATATAATTATAAAGTAATAATAGTACTAATAAATCGATATTTATAGAAATAAAAAAAAACTAAATAAACTAAAATAATACATAATGTTTAAAAAACAAAGCAAATAACCCACATGGGATCGCGCCCGCCAAAATGTTCCCAAGGTAATAGCGGCGACGCCTAGATGGCTATAAAGATATTCTTTGGATGAGGCACTACCCAGAGCGGGCATCAAAATCGATATCTACTATACCAACTTTTATTATTCTAAATAAATGGTCCACACCATGTCTAATAAAATTATAATAAGTTCATCGCATTATAAATATAAGTAACAATGAAATTTACATTTTTATATGCCTTAACCAAATGACGACTTTGAAATTTTTACAGTCCTCCTAAATGCAATATTTTATGTTGTTGTTTTATAATTAACTTATACTTGTATGCATAAACTCCAGAGCATAGCCTGAGCTTCGCAATCTATACTAATAAAAAATTAAGTGTCTGTCTGTAATTTTAAAATAAATAGTTTTTTTTTTGTGAAAACTGCTATTCGAAGCCTAATCATAAATACAAATATTTTGAATTGTTGTGTCTGTCTGCCTGAAAATTCGTCTAGAATAATATGCTTTGAAACGGTTCAACGGATTTTAATAACTTATAGGAATTAAAATAAGAGTTTTAACTTTTCTTCATTTCGATATATTGCAGTATTCAGAAGATATACTGACTTGTTTTATTTTGATAAACCGAAGCGAAGAGAGGAAGGGTCCTAGCGACCTGGCCTCGCATCCTACTAATCCTTTCCTATCCTTCCTACTATATTATAAACGCGAAAGTTTGTATGTATGGATGTATAGATGTACTTATGGATGTTTGTTCCTCTTTCACCCAAACAATATAATAATAATATAATATAATCTCTCACCTTTTTTATCCCCGAGGGGGTAGGCAGACGTATTCCATTACTGGATATACCCACATTTCACGAGATATATTGGACCCTTAAACGTGATAGGTGGTGAGCAAATCGCCGGACCAGGGGGTCGATTTTTGAATCTCACCAAGTGACTAATTCTCACCGATGTGAGTGATTTCCGAAAGTTCGTATTTTTGAAACTCATCGGTGACTTACATTTGTCATACCTATGATATCGATTTACGAGTGCCCCTACCCACTCGTAATTGAAATCACCATGTGATTGTTTTTGACAGTTAACGTATGTGACATCTGCCAAAAGTGCCAAAGTATGTTTTTCGGAAGAATTAGCAGCGGGTAGGGATGTAAGATTAAAGGAAAATAATCGATTAAATAAAAATCGATTTTTCTTTCTTCAAAATTAATCGATTTTCCAAAAATCTATTAATATTGAAAAGAATCGATCATTTTAAAAAATCGATTTTTTTCTAATACATATTTAAAAATCTTTATATGCTTTTCATATTTTAATAATAAAATCCTAAGAGATTCATATTAACATTTTACTAGGTTAAAATGAAATAAAATAATATGATAAAGAAATAACAAAATAGAATTTCGATAATCTTCAAATTTAAACAATAAAATAATTAAAAATAATTAGTGTCACAAAATGTCCAGTCCTCTTTTACATTTGACTAGTATTAAAATAAAATAGGTACTTAAAACGAGTATAAAAAAAATAAACGACTACGTTATGGTCTCAAAAACTAAAATAAAAGACAAATCTTTCTTTATTTTTTAAGTTTAAACAGTCAAAAGACGAAAAATATTAAAAAATAAGAGTACTCGTAGTATTAAATAAAATGAAACGATAAGTAAAAAAGCTTAACGACAACGTTAAGGTTCATCTACCGCATAGATGTCTCTGTTTATAAAAAATCGATTAAAACGCGTAATTTATATAATCGATTAATTAATAATCGATTATTTTTATTTAAGAAATCGATTATTTATAATCGATTATTTCAAAAGAATAATCGATTATTTTAAAAATCGATTATTTTTTTACATCCCTAGCAGCAGGGCTCGATTGTGATATTTCGTGATTGCGACGATTTATTGAAAATATAAAAAACCTTTCAATTAAATAAAACAATATCCAAGTTATTAGTAAATACAATTATTAAGTTAAACCACAAATATTATACTTGGTAAAACATATGCCACTAACAAATGTACATACCTTTTCTTATAAATTGTAAAATCTGTGCTATGTTCTCTTTATTCGTCCTTTTCTAGTGAATTAAGTGAATTTTTCAATTCAAAACTTTAATTTTTGTTTACATGACACTTACAAATACGTTACGTTTTACGATTGACCTATTTGATGAATCTTTTTTAAGTTATAGTATGAGAAAATAAAAACCGATATCAAGGGCAACACTATAACATCTGCGTAAAAAGGAACGTAACGGGAAGATTGTCTCTGACTGACATTGTAAAATTTCTGCATGTTGGTAAACATCGTGTGACTTTCAAAAATACGGCTTTTGGAAAATGGTGACATAAAAGTCATCGGTGATAATTTTAGTCACCGGTGATTTTGATATCACCAGTGAGATTCAAAAATCGCACTCCGGGTCTGTTTACACATGTCTCAGAATTTATTCTGAGACCTGCGGGTTTTCTCACGATGTTTTCCTTCACAGTCGAGCTAGTGATAAATATGTATGTAAGTTTTACCCATACCTACCCCCTCGGGGATAAAAAAGGCGTGAGATTATATTAATTATAAGTTTTACCCAAAAACTACAGAAAGGATTTTGATGAAACTACAGTTATATAGCTTATACATCAGAATAATCAGAATAACACATAGGCTACATTTTATCCCCGTATTCCCACGGGAACGGTAACTACGCGGGTGAAACCGCTCGGCGCTGCTAGTTTTAAAATAAAATAGTGTTAATATTTTGTTTGCAGGTCCAAGGGCATCCTGAAAACTGCTTGCCTTCTATCCTGGCCAGACGGGCTCCCAGATGTCTCGTACATGGACTTCATGTTAGTCAGCTTTAACTGAATTTAAAATAAGTATTTATATACTATCAGTGCGCCTGTCACACGCAAGTTTAATTTTTGCAGATGGGTCTATAAAGTATATAAGATATACGAGTATATAAGGTAAATAAAAATAAAGCTACCAAAAGTGAGTGATTAAAAAAATTACGATACTACCATTAGTGACTCTCTTATTACCAAAACAATTCCGTTAAAGTATAAATTTCATTTCGCAGAATTTAATTCCAACGCAAATATTTTCACAGTATAAAATGTTAACAACAGTTTTCTTCACCTTTCGCCTTAGGACTTAAGACAAATTATACAACATTTTTCTGCAAACAATTTCTGAGAAAAACAAAAAGAAATCAGTTTGCTATTAGCGAGTAACAAAAAGTTACCTTTTCTTTCATAAAGCAAATGAGCGCACGGATCCCATTGTTCCGGGTTAGATAAAATACTCGTTATATCCAAGAAAAACAATAAGCGCTGCAAATATACCATGAACTGGTAGTTATTAAATATATTTTATATTCTACTGTAAGAGAGATACAATACAGGCACAGACATTTTGGCACTTTTCAGAGCAAATAACACCATCGACTGACCCTTGACATGTCATTGTCATCCAACTATAACCGTTGACATTTAGTGGATTTGGCCCCCAAACGCGAAAGTTTGTAATGATGGAGGTATGGATGTCATTTAGTCTTGCATTGTATGTATGGATGTTTGTGACTCTTTAACGTAGCCTATGTATCAGAATAATACATATAGTCCACTCAACAAATAACCCAAAAAGAGGTGGTAGAGTGCGTGAGCTGGGACCTAAGAGATTTCTTCAGTAAGATGTTCAGGATGCTTATGGAGTAAACATACTAAAAGTCTAGGCCTTTAGGTACATGAGGTCCGCCGGAGTGAGGGGCGGGGATTAAAGTTCCCACTTTTGAGGTTTTCGTTAATATCTTTAAAACGGTGTATCGTAGAGAAAATAATGTCATGAAAAAATTCTGAAATTAGTTATATTTTCCCCACATCAAAGAAGGGGGAGGTTGTTAATTCGACTGTATGTTTTTTTTTGTTACCTCAGAACATTCGACTGGGTGAACCGATTTTGATGATTCTTTTTTATTGGTTTTCTCATTGATGCCATTGTCAGAACTAGGCCAAATTAAAATGGGACTACACGCGGAAGCACCAGCTTTCAAATAAAGAAGAATTATCAAAATCGGTTTACCCAGAAAGTTCTGAGATAACAAACATAAAAAAACATACAGTCAAATTGATAACCTCCTCCTTTTTTGAATTCGGTTGAAAATAAACATTCTTAGTTCAAGTGTCTATTGTAACAGTGACAAAAAGAAAACTTAAATGTTGAGGACTGACCAAATGCCAAAGACATAAATTGTAATTTGGGACAGACTTTGTCTTTATAGAAAATTGGTTTTGTTAAAGAATGTGTTAGTTTCATATAAAAGTTTTAATTGCAATCTGGTCTAGAGTTTTGGGGCAGACCAAGTTTTATTCTGCTGCGTTGAGTTTATTGCAAAATATTTAAAAGCATCAGAGTGCATTCAAGTGCATTTCCCGGGCACAGAATTGCATTTCACGGAAAGCAGCCAACGAAATTCTGGTGGTTTGCAAAACAAAATAAATTGGATTCGAACCACAGAGAACCATTTTCAGGAACATAGACTTCATGCATCCTACATATATTTGTTATACAGCGATGTGTGACATTTCTAATTGAGTTTCTTTAGTCTAAGCCAAATCTCGTCGGAGATATATGCGTCATAGCGGTTTTAGCACTAACTTCTATGAAAATCTTGCGCCGAAATATTTACTATTGTTCTTTCAAGATTATGGCCCATACTTCCTCAGGTGCGAGGAAAGACGCTTAGCTCAGCAGTGGGCTGTTACGGATTGAAGATGCTTCACAATAAGTGGGCAAGTGATTTAAGGTCTTTTACAATATACCTACTATTTCTGGAGCGTTTCCAGATGTACTAGTTACCTGTATTGACGTATTTCTATTTGAGCAAAGATGGAAGAGGAAAAGTTGTGGAGACTCGAAACTCAACCCGAATGAATCTAAGACCCGACAGAGTATTAGTGCTGGATTTATACTTTTCTTATGTTTATGCAGCCCCTTAGGAAAACATCTCCCCGCAATTGCCTATTACGCTCACAATGGCAAACGTACTTGAATCATCATCAGCCTATAGCAGTCCCCTACAGGACATAGGCCTCTTCAATTGCACTCAGCTAGATTATTGGCAAGTCTTATCCAGTTGCTACCAGCCACCCTTCGCAGATCGTCGCTCCACCTAGCCTGAGGGAGTCCTACCTTACGCTCTTGAACGAACTTGATGACTTACTAAAGCGAGCGGACAAACTCGGATATCTGTCACCCTTAAATTACTACATCCCCTAGGCTGCGGACTATACAGCCTATTAACAAAACTATATCCAGAACTGCAGATGTTTTCTTTCTGTGACGGATAAAGTGCAGACGCCAGCAAACTTAGCCACCCAGGAAAATTTAATGAATAGCTCCCAATAAAGCAAAAATTCGCAACCAAAAAACCTATTAACTTGGATAAAGAACTTGGTCCTCCGTAATTTCGAAGTTACAGCAATTAATTTTGCTTTTATTGTAAATTTTACTACGACTATTTGGCGCAAACCTAATAACCGTTACTCTGATTTAACTCCGCTCTTTTTTTCGTACTGACACAAGCTTTCCGTATCCTCTGTGGTGCCTTTCAAAATCGATCGCCTTAGGCCATCGCTTAGTACGCCGGTGTAGGCGAACTGTCCCTGACGTCATGATATCAGTAAGCACATTTTCCAGCAGCTTTTTGTCTTTTATATATTCTTAATACTTTGTCATTAATGGTATAAGCGTGAGTCCATCTAGATAGACAACATGGCAATAGAACTTTGCTTCAGGAGAGCCGAAACCAGTTCTAAAATTTGGATAAGTTGTACCTACAACTATTTGTGCAAAAGCCTACAAGGATTCTGACTGAACCCGGTCAAAACTGTTTTCCATTGAAGGCTGACGATGAATTTTAAAGAATGATGTTCGGTTACTCTTAGAGCAACTAGAGTAAGGCAAGCGCTGCTTCGTACTTGAATCACGGTATACTATTTCTTTCGTACACAACGTTCCTATGCGCTGTCCGCTGAACGATAGTCAATTAAAAGTAAAAAAACTTTTTTTAAACAAGCTTTTGAATTCAGAGTGACGTCACTTTATTTTTCGAGTTATTCTCAGCAAGCCGTTTCATTTGATACCATAATTATTGTAGGAGTGCATTAAAAATAATTAGACCGCCATCATGGGTGTTCCGTCATGTTGGATTTAGAACGACGTTATACCTAATCATGCATAGTCATCCAAACTACATTTGTATACCAAATTTCAGCTCAATCGGTTGAAGATACCTGCTTCAAAATTGATTTGCAAGATTCCACCCTAACAAACATACGTTACCAAGACGTTAAATAAAAGCTTGTAACAATTACTTATTACTCGTACGTTACCACAGCATATAACTATTCTTTTCAACAGGTACCAAGTGCTATTCTCCGTCGTGACATACGCAGTCCCAATGTTGGGGATGACGTTTTTTTATTCGGCCATGGGCAGAGTGCTGTGGGGATCTCGATCAATAGGAGAATTAACTCAGCGGCAAGCGGACTCAATACGATCGAAAAGGAAGGTTAGTAAAGTATATAAATCATGCCCCTTTTTGTCTACTTGAATCGAAACAAGGGCTTCCGACAGGCCGCTTAGCATGGGCAAAAAGTGACATGGATAGCAAAAAATGTGATGACAAATGGAGACAGCGCCTAAGGTCATGCTTCGATTCCGAATAGCGGTCGAATACTTACCTACTTTATGATTTAGAACTTTCTAGATTTTTCGGTTGCAATTTTATAAATTACTAGAGACCCGCCCCGGCTTCGCACGGGTGCAATGCTGAATTTTCTTTGCTATAAACCTTACGGAGCCCTAGGCCTTTCCAACGCATGCAAAACCATGAAAATCGGTTCGTCAGTTCTGGAGTTAAATCGTCAGGAAGGAAAACCTGACTTATTTTTATATAGTAGATTATTCCTTATTTATAAATTATTATTCCATTGGTTTTGGCAATAGAATGTGCCTTATGAAACTGTTCTCTAATATGAGCGACAAATTATTATTTTTTTAAAACAAATTTATTTTCCTTTTAATTTTCTAGAGAAACCCGTTTTTCACCACTTCATTCTAAACCCCTTCAAGACTGGGACGCTGTTACATTTGCTTAGAATCAACTAGGGCCTAAAGGGGCCTAAAGTAAGGAAACCTCACGATGTTTTCTTTCAACATTGATAAATACTGGATGATTTTTTTTACCGTCTGGAAAAAAATATGTCGTATTAGGTATCTAGAGCCGAATTAATTAACCAATTAAAAAGATTAATTGGTAAATATAGTCATGTTTAATGCAATTTACAAAATCTAGAAAACTACGCACAGTACTACGCGCTGCTGGCGGTTGTAGGTAAATTGCGCATAAATGGAAGCTACGAGCCTGTTTCTTTTTAAAATACTATTTCAAATATTTCAGTGTGTATTATTGACTATAATTGAGTAATGTATATTAGTTTAAGAAAGAAAAAATTTTTTAGAGAAAAAAAATTTTTTTTATATAACATGACCAAATGAATCTATTACACTTACCTATCACACCACATTTTTTTCCAGACGGTAAAAAAAGTCACTCTGTATATGTAACATACGCAAGTTTTTGAAATAAATATTGGTACCTCCTGGTTTTGAACCCAGACCTCACTAATGACAACCAGGGTCACATGCAACAGGGTTGTCACTGCCTAATTATGAGATTTTTAGAGATTCGAGCCAGAATTTATCTCAATAGTTATGATTTTATTTCTGCAGCTACAAAACAGATGAACAAAGTTAAATTTTATTATATGTGAGGCATCATTAAAATGCTTGTATTGTGCCGAGTAACATAAACTTCTCTCTGATATTGAATTCAAATAATGAATAGGTACGGACGTACGTACGCATATTGCATTAAAAGTAAAATAAAATTGAGTCTGTACACTAATGTTAAAATATGTATATATTATACATGGTCATTTTAAATTGAGTGCAAATATTTAAAGAATAGATTAAAAAATTTACAAAAAACTTTTTTCGGTATGGATTTTTATTTTTCATACCCTATTTTACCATAATATGACATCTATTATTGAACATAATGTTGTGAAGATAACCGCGCTGCGTTGCGGGTCTGTGTTGAGAAAAATATTGAGCATCATTTCGGACAAGGTATGGGTAATGCAGGTATGAATTATTAAGCATTACTTTAAAATATTAATCAATTTATTAAAATCCAACATTTTCCTTAAGTTTGCCGTTAGTCATTTCTTCCCAGAATTCGATCGTTATTAGCGACACTATGTTTAATAATACAGGATGTTTTTATTTTCCAAAATCAATGTGTTCGATTCCTGGCTAGGAATATAGATTTCTCAAAAATCCAAAGATGCAGCTTTAGTTTTCATCAAAATCGGGCCCGAGACTTCTTTGAGTACTTTTCGCTATTCCTCAATACTTTCTGATTTAGCCATCCACGCCCACTTGAAAAATTCAAGGAATTCAAAAATACTACTGTGTAAACATACAGGACGTTTAATCCCATTCCCATTTTTGAATCCCTTGTTATAATTAAATAAGTAATTACAGTTTTAGCAAACTAAAAAAGAACACTTTGTATCTATGGCACGCGTCAAAACAAATCAAACGAGAATCCACCTCTTGGCTCCATCATCATATCACTTCGGTGGTACCATATTGTTGCATTGTCAACTCAATCGGACGGTCTAACATTCACTTGCAAGATTTGACCTAAACAAACACACAAACATTGCCAGTAAAATAAAAGCTTGTAAAAAAAGTACTTTCGCATCTTCCGATTTCTAATTGGAAACAAGACGAGATAACTGATGACGCTTATAATGTTGGATGTCAAAGAATGAGGCTACTTGAGGGAGTGATAAATTAATGGGTAGCCACGACATTAGTCAGATGATAACTTTGTTGGAACCAAACAATTCCAAGATATAGACATAAGTAATAAATATAGCGTATAGAATCTAACATTTCATTCATTTTTTGTCCTAGTTGTATTATCTTTTCATATTTAGTCATAAATATCGAACTTACTATTAGTGAAACACTTCTTGAAAACGGTTTAGTTGTTTCAGAGATTAACACATATATCTATACACACAAATCCAAAATGTAATCTCTATACACGTAATCTACCGATATTGTCTTTATATTAGTACCTAGATGTGGTTGGTATTTGCTATATTAATCAAATTTACAGTAGATGTAGATATATTGATATCGAGGCTGTTTATCAACGTTCAATGCGAAAGCAATTCCAAAATCTCGAAAACATTTCTCACTTTTTCAATAGATACATTTTGGTAGCGTAATTGCACTGAACATCTAATTTATTCGCAATTTTGGAGTTGTTCCCCTTATAAAGTTTGATCGGTTTATTTAAATAAAGTAAAGTAAAGTCATGAAGTCAGTACGACTCGATTTGAAATGAGATTTCACTTTTATGTCACGTTCCTCTTGGACCCTAATTTTCGTTGCATTTACCACGACACAAGGTATTTTTAAACTTCATTTTATTGTTTTTTATTTCTCGATTTAAATAAATTCGACGGTCGAACAAATGCTAATTCTCAGTAGTTCGACGGTAGAACAAATGAGAAAAAAATTCTCACTAGTTCGACGATCGAACTAGTGAGAACAAAACGCCAATATCATATATGTATACTCATAAGTGGCTAGAATATCCGATTAATTACATACGAACTTTTATTGTACCCTAGCATGTGTATCTATTTGGCAGGCAGGGTTAGTAGAAAGTTTTGGGCATTCTATAGCAGTTCTATAGCCATTCAAAGTAGCTACGTATACAAAGTCATCATCATTAACCCGTACCAGCCAATTCCAGCTATATGGGGCTTTCCTTATGTTCTAGGAAGTCATTTAAGAGCTTTATCTCGACGAGTCCACCGCAATTTGAGAGATGGTGTTATGTCAGTTATAAAAATTGTGACTTAGGTATTAATTTTTAGTATTATACCGCTTCGGTGCTAAGTATTAAAAAATCTATATTTGTAAATTATTAATCAAAGAAAATTTTTAAGTGGCATTAAATTTAATTTCGTTACAGAGAACTTATTAGGCACCTAAGTCAAAGTTAAGTGTAAGTAGCTGAGCCATCCCATACACTGCGAAATTGCCAAACTTTATTAGTTAAACGTCTCAAATCAAGCAAGATATCTTGAGATTATTTGCCAAGTGTTTCTAAGACAAATTCTAACATGAATCCTTGAGCAGTAATCAGGACTCTAAATTAGAGTGTAAAAGCAACAAAGTGTGTTATTGCTCGTATCATCACGCTGTACTTTGTAGAATACTTTGAAGGTTGTAAATGTTGTAGATAAGTCGCGTTTTTTAAATTTTACGGCCCAAGCTTTCGGCCCATCCGGGCGAAATGACGCTGACTGACGTCACACGTCATTTAGCACAAGTGGTAACCGCACGAGCTAAATGAGTGACGTCAGAAATTATTTCTTGAGCAGCGAGCTTAATCTCATTTCACTTCTAGCATAAACCTATTTAGATTTTAGATACTTAAGTGTTTTATTTAAGCTTTTGTATTGTGTAATATGGTATTGAATAATCAATAAATTATCTTTTTCATTATAAAACACGGTGACTGTGCCATTTCTGCGGTTACGTAGTGTTTGTGAAAAGATTTTGAAATAAGTTTCATGTAATTGAACAGCCCCCCCTAGCCAAGTCATTGTACAATCTAATCGAATGTTCTTTTAGATTGTCATGTATGGGATTGAGATAAGCACTTGCCAACGAGCGATAACGCTAATGTCAATCCCATACATGTCAATCTAAAAGAACATTCGATTAGATTGTGCAATGCCACTTGGCTAGGGGGCAGAACCTGAATTGCAATTAACCAAGGGGAAAACGCGCTGAATCCGCGCGAATAGAACACATCCGTCGGTACCCGCTCTAAAACCAAAATGCGGTGCAATGTGCTGTTACACGTAAATGCCTTGGAAATTATCCTGAACCTGAGAGGTTCTTTACGATATTTTCCTTCATCGTCGCGCTAGATTATGTACTTACTGAAGTTTTTGAAAAACTAATTGGTACTTGCCTTGTCGAGGAATATAATACCCTCAAACACTAATAAGATCACTGTTACAATAAAAACAAGCAATGTGAATCCTTAAATGTATGCCCATTGTTTCAGGTTGTGAAAATGTTTATACTAGTCATAGTTATATTTGGTATCTGCTGGTTGCCATATCACACCTACTTCATCTATACTCACTTCAATCCATCTATACTGTACAAGAAGTACGTTCAGCACATCTACCTTGGTTTCTACTGGCTTGCGATGGCAAACGCCATGGTGAACCCCATCATTTACTATTGGATGAATGCCAAGTAAGTTTCCTTCCTTCGTATTGTAGTTTTAGGTAAAGAAGCTGATTCGTGGATCGAATTTATTTCTCTCCGTCAATTCCTATTTTTGTCATCCCTACTTATAAATGTTCTGAACTTGTAACTAGACATGTTGTTTAAAGGTATGTATTTTACTATAAACCGTCGTATTTTCTTATTAGGAAATTTAAACCGTAAATATTTCCAATTTGAATATTTCAAATGAAATAAAGCTGAATAGCCAACGTTGTAAAACTAGGTTTGTAGGATTGTCATAAATATTTACAACTGTAACTTTACAACCTAGTTTTCCTAGGTTAGCAAAAACAATGTCGATATAAAAATTATCATACCATAATAAAGCCGAAAAAGTTTATGCTAATGTCACCAGGACACGAATATTCAATTTACTTTGCGTGGGATAAAGGGATAGATACTTCGGAAGTTAGTTTTCCTCGAATTTACTTTTTGATCCATATTTTCAAAGTAGCTCAACGTTTGTCTTGTCTATAATGGTTATTTGTCAGTAATTTTGAGCATGATAATAGGGCTTCGGTTCATTTTATTAGAACATCAATATTAGGCTTTAGAACTTAGAAGATTTGCTATCGGATTGATATAAATTCGTGGTCTGATTTTATATCGTGTAACTCCTTTGTGACGTAATTCAGTTTCAAGTTTATGTAGACGGTTTCAATCACAGACCATTGTTTCAATCAAAGATGATTTTCAGGGTGCTTTCTGATGTGCTACAATTTTGATAATTTGTTTCTGATTGACTTAGGCTAAAAACACTATGCATACCAATTTTCAAGCTATGTTTCTCTTCAGGTTTAGATCATACTTCCGCACGGCGATATTGTGTCGGTGGTGCGACGCGGTGTGCAGGCGCAAACGACCACTACCAGAGTCACCTCCTGATTGCCTCTCGCAGTCGGGTAGCCGGTCCCGCTCAGGTTTTTACTCGTTAACGTAATTATTCCTACAAGATATGTTTGGTGTAATCCTTTATAATAATATTAGAAGTACTTTCATGCTACAAGAAAATAATTTTCGTAGCTGGATTTATGCTTCACTACATACACACACCGGCACAATTAGCGGAACAGAAAAAAAAGGGAGTATTTACGCATTTTTGCGTGTTACTGGCCGGCTAAACAAGCTTTTTTTAAATTTGGGTTTTAATTTAAAAATGGAATACTAAGCGACTGCCCTTTTTTTCATTCTTTTGTTTTAATTTTCATTGATTCATTTTTTCCACCGCTTGTCCGTTTTTAGAAGGTTCGTGAATTCCATTTGAAAAGCTTTGAATTGCAGTTTTTGAGGCTTTTGAGTTTTTTCGCATATTGATAATTTACGAGCATCTAATTATGCCTGATTTAACGCCATCAGAAATCATTAGGGCAGATCAAATGAGGAGAAATGGTCAAACCTACAGATCGATTGCCAGAAGCCTTCGTCGATCGTTATCAACGATTTATCGTAGCATCCAACGATACAGATTGACGAATGCTCTAGTGAGAAGGAGAGGACAAGGCCGGAAAAGGTGTACTTCAAGGAGGGATGACCGTTTTCTCCAACTTCAAGTCCGACGGAACACGAGACTAACGGCGGTGCAGGCTCGAAATTTACTGGAAGAGGTACGAGCAGTAAGGATGAGTGAGCGGACAGTTCGTAGAAGATTCGAAGAAGTGGGTATAGGCTCGTATGTGCCCGCCAAAGCCCCAAAACTTGAGAGACATCATCGCACAAACCGTCTACACTTTGGTCGTGAACATCGTGATTGGGACTTCGACGACTGGGGACAGGTTCTTTTTACTGATGAATGCAGAGTTATGTTAAATCAAATTGATGGAAGGCAGCGAGTATGGAGACGCAAAGGAGAACGGTATATCCAGTCTAATTTTGAAAATACAGTTGCATATGGCGGCGGTTCAATTATGGTCTGGGGAGGAATATGTTTAGGATCTCGTACGGAGTTAGTAGTGGTCGATGGCGGGAATCTGAATGCTGATCGGTATATCAGGGAGATTTTAGAAGAACATGTTGTGCCATTTGCCCCCTTTATTGGTAACAACTTCATTCTAATGCAGGATAATGCTCGGGCTCACAGTGCTCGCACAGTACAGACATACCTAAACCATGTTGGTATAACGGTGATGGAGTGGCCAGCACGGTCCCCCGATATGAACCCTATAGAACACGTCTGGGACTTGCTAAAGAGGAGTGTAAAGTCAAGAATGCCCCCTCCCAATAATCTCAACGAGTTGCGAAACGCATTACTTGAAGAATGGCAGAGGTTGCCCCAAGAAACCATTGATAACATCATCCGCAGCATGCCCAGACGGATGGAAACCCTCATCAGAGCACGAGGAGGAAACACTCGATATTGAACAGTCATTGAAATTGTTGTTAAACTTTGGAAAATCTTGAATTTTCTGCTGTTTCTCTATAATTAAAAATCGAAGAAAAATGCATTTTGTTTAATTTAATTTTTATTTTTATAAAATTTTAAGTATGGTGTTACAAATGAATGTCAAAACATGTTAATTTAATTGTTGTTTCATTTTAAATAATATATTGTTTAAAAATTACATTCATTGTTCTAAATTCCCTCTTTTTTCTCCTTTTTTTTTCTGTTCCGCTAATTGTGCCGGTGTGTGTAGTATAAAACAAAGTCGCTTTCTCTGTCCCTATATCCCTATGTCCCTTTGTATGCTTAAATCTTTTAAACTACGCAACGGATTTTGATGCGGTTTTTTTTAATAGATAGAGTGATTCAAGAGGAAGGTTTTAGTGTTAGCATTGCACCCGTGCGAAGCCGGGGCGGGTCGCTAGTAAATTATAAAACGTCACTTAGGCAAGTATAGAAACTAGCAAGTTATTTTTTTTGTACTTTTTTGAAACTTTATTGTTTATATGTGATATATACCTTGTGAAGTTTTATTTATTTATTTATTATAGCACAACCACATCATATATATTAACACATTTTTAAAAGAATAGGATATTAGTAATATATCTGATATATATGACACTTACGGTGTACATAACATTTACTACTAATTAATGGCGTACTTTATACTTAATTAACTAACAATATATATTTAAAGTTAACTAATTAACTAACAATATATATTTATTGTAATTTATTTCACCGTATTTATTCTTCTTGAAGATTGGTTCATCTTAGTTTGATTACTTACTTACTTCGACCGCTCAATAACTCCTATTGTAAACGAAAAGTTGAATAATGAACACTTTAATCTACAATTCTTATTTATAATTCAATCTGAATATAAAAGGTAAAATAACACCCTATACTCTGAAAGATTTTTAGTTTTAATACATATTTTTAATGAAAAACTGTAAGTTTCCCAACGAAAGAAAAAATACTACTTACTGCATAAATTTTTGCTTTTTCCTATGCTGATACTATGCAACAAACCAACAGTTTCTTGGATTGGTAGTTTAAAACTATTTTGCTTTTATTCTTATTTCATTGTACGTTCATTCCAAGTAAGTATAGTTCCTTTGTATTACGAACACGGTTTTGCTTGGCTTTTTGGATCCTAACTATAAATTTTGATTATTAAAAAAAATGAACGAGTTGGTAGTGGACGACCTAGGCGCGGCCTATTCGTACATACATTGACTATATCGGCGAGCATGAATGAGTAGTTGATGGATGTGTATGAAGCATGAGAGGTCTGTCAGGTTTGCCAATGGGAAATGGGCGGAAGATTAAGTAAGTATTAAAGTTCCGTAAAGCTGTGTAAGTTCGCAAATATCTGTTCGCAGAAGTTCTCTTACGTTCTCATTTATGTTCCAAACGACAGGTTTAGAGGGACTAAGAGGCTCAAGAGGAAATACACCGCACGGATGGCCTCGCTTATCATCGGGCCCGGCCCCCCCGCTGTCGCTGAGACCGCCTTCACTTGCTAGCTGCCCCCGGTGCCCGTATCACGCCAACTACGACCGTGAGTTTTTCTATTACGTTATCATCATCTTTATCGTCTCCATTACTGTTCTTTTTATGGCTGTAGCAAGAAAAAATCACTATTTCTTTATTGTTCTATTTGTGGCTTTCACCCTGAACGTCATTATAGTATCTTCCTGCAGTATGACGATCAGGTCATAAGGTCTGGGTAAAAGATATCGCTAATAAACCCATGCAAAGCAAAGTTGTATCCACTTTGGGACAAGGGGAGCTTGCCCCAGCCTGGATGCCCGAACCACACCTTATTCTTTCAAAATTATTGCGGCGACTTCGAGTCGACTCGCATAAAATACTAGAATTCAGGCCAGAATCTTCGTAGGAAAACAATACAAAACATTCTTATCTCTCAGATGAATTTCAATGATCATTTAAATTTGTATCAAATTCTGGTTACGCGTGGTCAAGTCCTTCTTCTATCGATGCGACGGCTTTCGTTATGCCTCCAATGGTCTTATCACACCAACTAGGGTCGCTACATGCGTGTTTATTTCTGCTTGTTCATCATTATTCATTCCTATTTTCTCAGATCATTCTCTTTAATCTTTAGTCTCTAGCGACTACTTTCTATGATAAAACGTGAGACGTGGTTTTCCGAAAGAAGCAAGCCATCAAGATAGCTCTTTCAGCCTTTCAAAAAGATAACAAACAGAACCACTAATTAATGTGGATTATGAAGATCATTACACTTTTAAGTGGTTTAAGCGACACTTTGGTCATTCAACCTTATGGTGGTGTAATATTATTATCTATAATAACGTTAATTACAATAAATTAATTCGTTTAATTGGGAATAAATGTCTATTTCAATAGAACGGTAATACTCAATACCATTTTGCACTATAAAATAAGAAACCTAATGAAATTTATCAATGGCGACAAACATGTTTCAAGTTTATCTAATTCAAGTTTTTGTTTCAGCCTACATCCATGGCAGAAAAGTGTAAATAACTAATTGTTATTCGAGGCTGTACAATTAAAAAATGGCCTAAACTTAATAAGTGAATAGTGTAATTTTTTAACTGATTAAGTGTAAATTAAAAATTGTTGAATTTGTATTTCAATTTATAAAATTGACGTGATCATTCATTGAAGTTCTTGTGAGACAATTTTGAACAATCTTAAAAGTATTAATTAGTAGGTATATAATGTAGGTAGACTTTGAAAATATGAATGTCAAAGAAATTAATAAATGTATTATGTAGTATAGATAGTCACTGTTACTATTTCCATTGCTGTATTTTTTGTTAAGTGTTTTGTCAATCTTATCGAAGTACAAAATATTCGGTGATTGTCCTTTAATAAGAACATTTCATTTAAAATTTATTAACCATCCAATTTAAATTACCTATTGTGTTTTTCCACAGTTTTGGTTTTTCGAATTTTTTTACCTATTAGTAATGCTACACTACACATGAATATTTCCAAGCACGACTTGTTAGAACCATAATAGGTCTTAACTTATGAAATTGACGATAAATTTTGACTAATGCTCCTTTTAGGTACCAGTTTCTGTAATGTTGCTATTAAGCCCGTTATTATTATTATTTAGTTCTAAAGGTAAAATTGTACATGCACACAGTTTTGTGTATTATAGGTAAGTAGATAATGTTTTATAAAAGAGTTCTTACTTAGTATGTGTTGCCCGATTCGATGTTGAGATTAGTTTTATTCATGACTCAATTAAAATAAAAACGAAATCGCTGTTTACTATTTTTTTTTTCTTTTCTAAAAGATAAAGAATTAATATTAAATTTTTGTGTATTACGAGTAACATAAATAGGTACATAGGCAAGGCATATAATAAAAAAACATGTGAACCAAAATGCATATCAAAACGTCTGGTGGTTTTAATTATCACAAATATTGTTTGACAGAACTCAAGTCAACGAGCATATTTTTCTTGTAAATATCTCTAAGTTCCTTAGCATTAATTTTATGAACAAAATGTGTTACAAATTAATTAAAATTTCGCGGTGGTCTTTTTAGTTTTTAAATGATCAGTAATTTATGTAACGAGACTTGAGTTGTTAGAGTTTTTAAATATAGATAGGTATGAATAATGAAGTTATTGCTCAACGTAAGGTTATGATGTGAACAAAAAACATCAGTTATCGTTAATAAAGTTAGTTTTAATATAATTTTATTTTCATGTTGATAGTGTCATGAACTACAACCTATTAGATACATAATAATAATTATAATAATAATAAATAATAATAATAAATTGTGGGACACAATTTCGCACACGGTTATATAGTCCCAAACTAGGCAGGGCCGGTACTAAACAACTGATAAACATACTTATACTGGTGATTTTTTTTACCGTCTGGAAAAAAATATGACGTATAAGGTATCTAGAGCCGAAGTTATACACGAGATTAATTGTTAAATATAGTCATGTTTAATGCAATTTACAAAATCTCGAAAACTACGCACAGTACTACGCGCAGCTGGCGGTTGTAGGTAAATTGCGCATAAATGGAAGCTACGAGCCTGTTTCTTTTTAAAATACTATTTCAAATATTTCACTGTGTATTATTGACTACAATTGAGTAATGTTAATTACTTTAAGCAAGAAAAAAATTTTTTTAGAAAAAAAATTTTTTTAAGTAACTTTGCCAAATGAATCTATTACACTTACCTATCACACCACATTTTTTTCCAGACGGTAAAAAAAGTCACCTTGTATAAATATTAAACGACCAGACACGAAGCCAACAGACATGTTCATGCACACAAATGTTGGCCCCGAGTGGCGATCGAACCCGCGACCTCCGACTCAGAAGGCAGGGTCACTACCAACCCAACCACCCACCAAAAACACCCACCAAATGAGCCAACAGGCCCGTATAACTTACTAAGGGCTGATTTTTCAATCGTCAGATAAATCTTATCTGGAGAATATATTGATGCTGTCACTATCTGACACAATAGAAGGAAAAGTGACAGGTGATATTTATTCTTCAGATAATTTTTAACTGACTATTGAAAAATCAGCCCTTAATACACTGTCAAAATACAAAGTACACTGATTTTTAATAGGAGCCCGGTAAAGTAGCAGGGTCCCACGCGTGAACGTGGAGAATAGATAATCCTATTGTCTAGCAAAAACTTTACCTGATTGTCATCAAGTGTTACTCATTTAAACGATTATGAAAACATGTGAACTGCACTTGAGTATACTCCAGAATAACCTAGCAATTATGTTAAAAGCCAGTTTTCTTTCACGAGTGCTTGACATAGGTGCTTGAGCACAAATCAAAATGGTCAATCCTGTTATCAAAACTATTAAACGACACGATTTTTTGTAACCCTTCTAAAATTTCTAAAACAAATTTATTAATTTAATTATTGTAATATCATGTAAATACTCTACCTAGAATTAAGATTTGAAAATAAATGTGATAAAGTGTCCATCGTCACCTGATTTTGTAAAATTAATGTGAAACTTATTTTTTGACCAATAAAAATCCGAATTCCTTATTTGTGTTTTATTTTTTCACTATCCAGCTGGTGCTACTTCCGCCTAATTCAAGAAAAGCTCATAATTTTTTTATTACTATTAAAGCAATTTTCCATGTCACATTTTTATACAGAAAGTTACGTACATTCCGTACTAAGTTATTATTTCTATATTCCTAAATCGCAACGTTCGTGACTAGGAATTCTAAATATTTTGTGAAATTTGATACAAAATTCGACATGGCTAAAGGTTTTGAGCGAAGAAACTAAATTTTATGCGTATAAAAATAACTACCTCTTGGGATCTCATTGGACGCAAACTTTCCTAACTCATTAATTTTTGACTGGAGATAAAAGATATAATTTATATAATAAGTAAGTTTTAAAAGTTGTGAAACTTGTTGATCTCCTACATTTTATAGCAGGAATTCAACATTATTTTCAATTTCTCTGCGTCTGCTACTCTTCTAGAGTATTCATGTACGGGACAATCAACTGCTGTTTTAATTAGATACCTTATTGTTTATTTATAATTGGAATCGGAATCGTCTTTATTTGACATTAACAAGATTTGTTAGACGGCTTCCGCTAAATCGTTTCTCCGTGCATTAACTTTCAGCATTCGCGTTTTTCCGCGATCTCTTTGTTTCAACTATAGTAAAAATTCTTGGTCGGACTTTTGTGTATGTGTGGATTGAGTGAGCACCCCTCAGAAAAAAAAGGAAAAATGATCTCCATTTAGTAAAAGTTCTAAAACAATTGTAAAAGTAATCCCTGAATTTGTAAAAAGATAAAAAAAAAGATACAGGGTTTAACGTATGCTCACTCAGTTCTCCCAAACTACCAACGAAATCAGCGAATGTATTAATGCAACATATAATATTTATATACTAGGATGTAGTAGAACCTAAGCTAACTTACCTTTATAATTTGTAGATCACCTAGTAACGTATTTAAGGTTTTACAAAAAAAATAAAATGCTCACTCAATCCGCACACTTTTGAAAACCCGATTTCTGATAAAGAAACTGAATATTGAAACTGCTATGTATGTGTATAGTTTAGTAAAATTAATATGGGAATTTGTAAAATAAAAAACGACCCACTAACGTGGCAGGTTTTTGGATAATAAATTTTTTTTAAATGCTCACTCAGTCCACACATTTTAGGTAAGTTAAAAATGTGAATATCTTAAGATTTATAGTATCAAAGAAACTAGAAATTAGTTCAACTTTTTGTAAAAATTTTTACAAAAGATCTACCATCTCATATTTCATATTCGTTGTCTGTTTTTAAAGATATTCACTTTTAATTTTTCTGATGTAAAT
The DNA here is from genome assembly GCA_963855545.1 of Ethmia dodecea. Lineage (NCBI taxonomy): Eukaryota > Metazoa > Arthropoda > Insecta > Lepidoptera > Depressariidae > Ethmia > Ethmia dodecea. Next base: position 3,823,948 of record OY979444.1, read on the forward strand.
ATATCGTTTAGGGTGACCACACTTCTTCAAATATTATGGTCATATCCAAAATACAAATTTTAAAGTAAACAATTGTTTTGATTAGGTTGGTACATAAGTTAGTACTTAAGTGCCAACCTAATCGAAACAAATCATTAAAGCTTTAGTAAATAAAAGGTAATAATTACGGATCAAATAAATTGAAAATGTAGTACATAGTTAACATTTACGATTTACCTGATCCGTAATAGGCATGATGACAGTCACAAAGAATCACTAAAATTATGTATTTATCTCATGAACTAGGGTTCATAGAGTATAAAAAACGTATTTATGTTTATATTAAATAATTTACAAAAAATAAAACTGCGAAATACAGCAACAACCCGCCATGATAAGCTCCAGGACTAACACCAATCAGGAGCGAGTGACGTCACGTATAAACATTGAAAAGTAAAAAGGGCTGCTTCTGTGTAGCCTATTGCAACTATACTACAAATAAAAATGTAGAAAAAATAATTAGTGTTACATAGTATGACAACAACTATATGGAATCTTTTCGTCTCGGCATGGAAGGATGTGTATCCAATATTATACCAAAGTATATTTTCATTTGTGGGTAAATAAAATCACCTGTATGTATGTATAGTAACTTTTTTTTTTAAATTAGTGAATCTTACAAGATGGTTAAAACACAGCAATAGTAATAATATCATTGCATACTTTAGTTAAATTTAGATATGCATGTGGCCATAGATACTAAACTCTCGAAAGCTTTGAATCACTCTCTCAACATAATAGTTTCAATGGTGATGTTGTCTAGTTTACTGAATTCATTTCTGTTTGAACGGCTTTACATGTCGTGTGTGCTTAAACACAGTCTTATCTGCTTCTTCTTGTATAACATTTTCTGTTTGTATGCAATACTGAAATTTTAAATAAAAGTATTAGATTCTCATGAAAAACTGGACAAGTGCGAGTCTGACTCGCCTACTGAGGGTTCTGTAGTTCTGTACAAATTTTAGGTATATATTACCCCTCGATGATTTGTTTTTTTATGATATTATAATTACAAATGTATAGTTTTCAGATTTACCTTCCTATGTCGAGAACTGGAAAGGAAAAAAATTAGTAAACCAAATCCAAACATGAATGCAAAATTTACAAAAAATGGTAATTTAAGTCCTTCGGTTTATATCAATTCAAACAATGTTAAAGTTTTAAACACCTGTGCATTTGATTCTGTAATGTACTTATTGGGTACTCAATATATCGGCAATGAAAATTTTAAAAAAATTGTAGACGCTTTCGATGAAAAAGAATTAATTCCAAAGTACATCAAATGTCTGAGTCGTACAAATTATAATGATGATGACATAAATAACTTAAGAGCAAAAATCATTACACAGTTTATCGAAAAGCCAACAAAAAAAGAATCAAAAATTTACAACTACGATGTCGCATGTAACGTTACACACATTTATGAACATTTTCTTTTGGAATACTTTACCAGCTCAGTTTTTACAAAAATGTGTACTAACCTATCGTGCTCATCACACATATTAAAAAAAAATGTCTTCTTGCCCATAAACATCGATATGATTAATATTTTTGATATTAGTATGTTAGATGAATCTATTTCGATAGTGGAAGGTGGATCAAAATGTGCATCGTGGTCTCTTTTGATTTAAATGGCACCAATGCCGTAGAACTAAATAAAGTGCCTCGTACTTTATCTATAAATAATAAAATATACAAAATCATTGGTGCAGTTGAATTTGTAGCACCTTTACATTCAACTGGCATAGGTCATTACAAAGCTCATCATTTAGTAAACGACACATTTTTTTGCTACGATGACAACTGTAATAATAAAATCACAAAAAGTACAAACCAAAACATTCTGTTGCACTTGTTAACTTATATTGTAATTGACACATATTAATGCAGAGATTTTCGATAAGTACCTAAAATTGGACTCGATTCTGGATAACCGACCAACTAAAATTCCTAATTTTAAGTTAGCTCTATTCTTTTAAACCGCTTTGGAAAAGGACACAAATAAGTGCCATATTTATTTATAATGTCACAAATGTCAAAATAACAAAATTGAACCTTATGAACGAATTCACATCTTATTCAAATACACGTGTTTAGCAAGTTTTATGGGTGAACCTTATAAACGAATTCACATCTTATTCAAATACACGTATTTAGCAAGTTTTTAGCGACGAATGTAACAAGGTCATCGATAAAAATTAGAGATAAGCACGTTCATAAGGTTCAAATTAGTTGGTTTTTACATGTTTGACTTTAACTCTCCAATCTATGGTTTATTTCTGTCCTTTTTCTACCGTATTCTGTGGAGTAGAATAGGCTAACTTAAAATTAGGAATTTCAGCTGGTCAGTCAGAATTGAGTCCAATACCTACACATATACATAGCATATCGACATAGAAGTCAAAATAATAACCCTCAAAATAATAGTCTTACGGTTAAAGAGCCTGCTTCACATGATGAAAATCAGTGAGTCTCGGGTTTGAATCCTCACATGTACCAATGAGTTTTTCAAAACTTACGTACGTACATATTCATCACTACCTCGACGGTGAAGGAAAACATCGTGAGGAAACCCGCAGGTCCCAGATTAATTCTGAGACATGTGTAAACAGACCCGGTTCGGCGATGGGCTCACCACCTATCACGTTTTGGGGTACAAAGAAAAGTAAGTATATCCAGAAATGGAATTTCATTAATAATAAAATCAAAGTAGAGTATAATTCATCTGGGCATTTTCGCCAACATCACTGTTTTGGGAGAACGAGAAAAAAAGTTCAAAATTAGAAGTAAAAAGGGTCAAAGTGCATAAAGGATCATTTGAACATCAAAAATATGTTGGATTGCACCCAATCTGTATCTTAATTTACGAGATATTTAGCAATAAAGTTTTGGTAAGGACATTTTTGGACCGGTAATGACAACTTTTAAAAACTCTGAAGATGTTTTGAAGGGTTTGTATCCACGGATATTAGCCACGGATAACGACGAGTTGTATGAGTTGGGCTAGTCTGAATACATACTACATATACATTTTAAGAACATTCGAAAATAAAATTAGTAAAATTTTGGTAGCCATCAACATTCCGCATACATTAAGGTGGTGTTTTTTTATACAAATGCTGAAGGTATCGGCTTTTTATTTACCCTCTTGAAGAATTCCCTTGATTTTCCAGTCACATTGTATAGTGTTATAGAATCAGTCTTTATACTAACGATTTCTGTAAATAACTAAAAACATATTAACTCTCCACAATTTATATGATTAGGTTAAAATCAAATTTAAAATAACAAAACTTTTTAAAAAACATTAAAAAAAAACAAATAACTTTTCACCAAACTATAAATCTGTCGTAACTTAGGTAAGCACTTTATTTTATACAACAGTCAAAAACAAATAATACCTATAATTTGAACATTCTTACGAAATAAGAAATAATAAAAGACTTTTACTTGAATTAACTAAAACGTATTTTCTCCAAAATGTAAAAGAAAGATACAAAACAAAAACACTCTTGCTTCAAATGCTAATAGTTTTTATAACATTTAATGCTTAAGTATATTTATGTTCTAAATAACAAACAATAATTCTTCAGTTTTTAGTTTTAAATGATACCCTTAAAAATAAATAAATAAATAATGTTCATTTAGTACTTTAATATTCATATATAACTTGATATCCTTTATAGCCCAGTCATATTAGGGGTGAAAATAGGTTTTTCGCAAATATCTTTGTTCCTATTGCTTAAATGAGATTCACACTTATTATAAAAGTTGTTGAGTATACAATTTTTTACAACTTTTGTTTGAAATTTTATACTTTACAACTTTTATAATAGGTGCAAATCTCATTTAAGCAATAAGAACCGATATATTAACGAAAAACCGATATTTATTAAGTTTGACTTTCAATATCTTAAGACGCGAACACGATAGCATTTGTGACTTTTGAGACAATATTTAGGACGACAAAACAAAGTTTTATACCAATTTACAGCTTATTTTCTTTCATTCCGAGGTTGAGGTCCCTTTTTTACCTAATATGACTGGGCTATTAGGATAATTCTTTCTATAAAAAAATTAAATGTCATTACCATCCCAAAACTGTCCTTACCGCTCTACTTAACAGGACCCGGCGAGGACAGTTGTGGTAAGGACATTCGACGGTTTTTGTGACTTCATTCTAAAACTTTCCAATATTACACCGGTTTTTTAGACGTATTACGCACAAAAAAGCTGTTTTTATAATATATCTAGGACTCAGACATATATAAATAGTACTTACCTTAAATCTGGATGTGGTGCCGGTGTGGACATATTTTCAAATTTTAGAAGGAACGCTTGTACAGCAAAAACAAAGGCGCGCTATCTAACATTTCTACGCTCAACGGACGAATGACGAGCTTGCCTATGCACAGTGATGCGCTTGTATGTGTGCGGTGCATAGTTTACTTATGCTTTAACATTTTGTAACGAAAACCGGTAAGGACAAAAATTGCTACCAGAAGTTGTAACGTTGTAAATAACATGTTTAGGAGGCACCTACAAATTTATTTTCTATTTTTACTTAATGCTAAAACTATATTCTAATGTATAAAATCATAAGTAAGTGTAAATTTGCTAGTAATTTTTTTGTACACCGAGTCAAAGTTTTAAAAGTAGAAATGCAGCACACGTTACACCCCGATTTTTTTGTTTCAGTCCAGTATTACTTCTAATTTAAATGAGTTGTTTGAAAGACAATCTTATAAAAAGTAAGTTAATAAGGCATTAATTGGTATCGCAACAGAAATTTCACATTTAATAAAGTAATTTTTAAAAAATCAGGTTGCAACCAGTTTTTGGCCCTTTGGCGAAAAGTCCCATCTGTTATTTCACAGTCAGATAATATACTGTCCTAGTTACTGAGATCTCGGGGCCACACCAACCTGATGATTTTTGGCTTTGAGGTCTAATAACTCCTGAACTATAGAACTACAATTTCAAAGAGATGTGTTTTTGCCTACTACCTACATTCTGACTACAATAATTTAGGCCACTTGCCAGCTCTGTAGCTCCGGGGCTCCAAGGTTCTGATGTCAATTGTTTTTGCACTTGGAGCAGGTAGCTAATGAATGTAGTAGGCATATTAGGTGTGCATCTGGATTGAGGGCCCACTTTTTAGTGCTGACTGTTTTTATTTTTTGTTCCTGCTTTTTGTGACATTCTTTTATTCCTTTTATTCTTTTACATAATTTAATAAAGAAGATTGTTTAAGTAAACAAATTGGTTTTCTTTTAAAAGATTGTAGCTGTATTTCGCAGTTTTATTTTTTGAAATTAATTATTGATTTCGCTCTTAATATAAACATGAATACGTTTTTTATACTCTATGAACCCTAGTTCATGAGATAAATACATAATTTTAGTGATTCTTTGTGACTGTCATCATGCCTATTACGGATCAGGTAAATCGTAAATGTTAACTATGTACTACATTTTCAATTTATTTGATCCGTAATTATTACCTTTTATTTACTAAAGCTTTAATGATTTGTTTCGATTAGGTTGGCACTTAAGTACTAACTTATGTACCAACCTAATCAAAACAATTGTTTACTTTAAAATTTGTATTTTGGATATGACCATAATATTTGAAGAAGTGTGGTCACCCTAAACGATATATTTACATCAGAAAAATTAAAAGTGAATATCTTTAAAAACAGACAACGAATATGAAATATGAGATGGTAGATCTTTTGTAAAAATTTTTACAAAAAGTTGAACTAATTTCTAGTTTCTTTGATACTATAAATCTTAAGATATTCACATTTTTAACTTACCTAAAATGTGTGGACTGAGTGAGCATTTAAAAAAAATTTATTATCCAAAAACCTGCCACGTTAGTGGGTCGTTTTTTATTTTACAAATTCCCATATTAATTTTACTAAACTATACACATACATAGCAGTTTCAATATTCAGTTTCTTTATCAGAAATCGGGTTTTCAAAAGTGTGCGGATTGAGTGAGCATTTTATTTTTTTTGTAAAACCTTAAATACGTTACTAGGTGATCTACAAATTATAAAGGTAAGTTAGCTTAGGTTCTACTACATCCTAGTATATAAATATTATATGTTGCATTAATACATTCGCTGATTTCGTTGGTAGTTTGGGAGAACTGAGTGAGCATACGTTAAACCCTGTATCTTTTTTTTTATCTTTTTACAAATTCAGGGATTACTTTTACAATTGTTTTAGAACTTTTACTAAATGGAGATCATTTTTCCTTTTTTTTCTGAGGGGTGCTCACTCAATCCACACATACACCGGACTTTTATATAATAACGAAAATGCTTAATCGGTTTTGTCGTCGGCAGTATGTTTACACGATCTCTTTGTTTCAACTAGTAAAATTTTTTGGTCGGACTTTTATATAATAACGAAAATGCTTAATCGGTTTTGTCATCGGTAGTATTTTTACAGGATCTCTTTGTTTTGACTAGTAAAAATTCTTGGTCGGGCTTTTATACGGGTGTCGCATGGATCATGGATCAAAGGACCTCAATAGCTACCGAATAGACACCCATTTATCGTTTTTTTTTTACTTTCAAAAATGTTGTTAAGCGCGCCTAGCGCTTGCTATTTAGACACTGAGACGTGACATAGTGTACGGCAACATGAAGCCGATTGCGATTACGGTTGTCAATAGACAATAATACCCACTCTCACTCAAAATATTCAAATTAACAAACAAACAAAACGTAAGTCAATGTAACAAACTTCCTCCTGTAACTGAATTACCTACATCTAAACACCTGTAGAAATGTTTACAAGTTTTTATTTTTTAAACTTTTTTACAGTTGTATTTTACAAGTTTTTCCGTATACACCTGTAAGTAATAGGTTGAATCATGCTCGAATCACGCTCGAATATGCATTAAATTGTCTATGGAAAGTTACAGGCACGGGTTCCTGTAGACTGTAAATAAAATGACCTGTAGCTTTATAAAACGCCTGTACCTGTAATTTTATCTAGTGTTGCTGTTTAATTGATCAGTGTTGCTGCTTTTTTTCCTGTAACTTGTAACCTGTAGCTTTATAAAATAGGGCCCAGGTTATGTTAGGCTTGCACTGACTTATAAAAACCCCCGATGCTGTTGGTTCGTCCTCTCGCCCTAAGTCAGAGTACCTGGAAACAGTTTCTTCCGTGACAGACAATAAGACCCCTGCTCTGTACATATCATGGGTGAACTCGTCTGTACGTCTCACGTGCCTAGTAGCTGTAGCATGTCGATGTATATCGTCATACGGCTAGTCAGGCACTCAATATATATAATTAATTAGAACACAAAAAAAAAAGTTTTGCTATAAAACTTATATTATAATGTTTCCATTTATGACAAGAGAAAAAATAATTTAAGAACCCATTTGCAGAGACATGCACACTAATGCCACTATTCATTATACTGTGCTAATGCACAGCATTCGCATAAAAGATCCATGTTTTTACTTCAACTGCAAAAATTAAGTGAGTTGGTACGAAAATTGTCACGAAATGAAATAAAACCTTTTGAAAAAGTAAGTCGTATATTCGCCTGCTTACTGTTACATATTTTGTGCCCGAAGAATGGATCGATTGGAGCAAAGCGGAAAAATTGTTGAACTGTGTTTTGCAAGCAAAGTTATTCGTTCTATCTATTTTATTTATTAGTTACCTATTTTAGTCTTATATTGATATGAAAGGTTGTGAGGTTTTACGTTTCACTTTATTATCTAAATAAGGTCACAAAGTAAATCAGAAACGAGACTTCAGTTACAATAAAGGTTATTAATTAATTGGGGAGCTGTTATAATTAGATAAGCGGGTAGATTGTAGAATGAGGCAGGACCCCCCACCCTCCTGAGGACAGACCCAACACCATCCCATGGTCTCCCCATTCCATGACTATTTTATTTATTTATTTAACTTCATGTACCAAGAAAATGTACACATGGCGAACTTAAAGCCTAAAGGCATTATCTACCAGTCAACCATCAGGCTACGCAGAAATAATTTGGCGGAATTGGCTGCAAATTGTAAACTATGACCAAAACAAAGAATGGATTTAGTTATCTCTCTCATACTCCTAGCGCATACTTCTCCTAATTGCACTGAGCACTATCTCAACTGGCAGGCTCGCTGTAGAGAGCTTGTCCTTCAATAATTTTACCGGCTAGTGACCATCAGTCTCAGTGTATTCCCGAATCAGGACCAGGAGTGCGATTTTTGAATCTCACTGGTGATATCAAAATCACCGGTGACTAAAATTATCACCGAAGACTTTTATGTCACCATTTTCCAAAATCCGTATTTTTGAAAGTCACACGCTGTTTTCAATAAATCGTCGCAATCACAAAATATCACAATCAAACCCCGCTGCTAATTCTTCCAAAAAACATACTTTGGCACTTTTGGCAGATGTCACATATGTCAACTGTCAAAAACAATCGCATGGTGATTTCAATTACGAGTAGGGGGCACTCGTAAATCGATATCATAGGTATGACAAATGTAAGTCACCGATGAGTTTCAAAAATACGAACTTTCGGAAATCACTCACATCGGTGAGAATTAGTCACTTGGTGAGATTCAAAAATCGACCCCCAGAAACAGAATGGCAGCCGTATAAGATGTTGCGGCCTGGTTAACTTGGTTTGGTAGACTTATTTTATTTTTGATGATGTGTCTATTGAACTGAATCTAGCTCAGAGGACACAGATGAGTTCAACGATGGACCGAGCTCAACCCAGAAGAAATATGCACTCGTGACTTGTTCTGATTCGGGAGGTATGAACTAGGGCACTCAGACTGCACAACTCATCTATCATCATCAACAACCCGTAACAGCTCACTGCTGAGCTAAGGATCTTTCCTCACACATGAGGAAATATCTCTTCTATCATTCAATCATAATGCTTCATTACAGGTTAGCCAACCGATCACGATGCAGTAGTGTTGTCATTTTTATTCCACAAACACAAAATAAATGACTTGCTACAGCGTTACTGAATCTCCGCACACACTTCAATCCATGTCGATATATTTTACCCATCCTATTTTCGGGCCGTGCTTTATAAATTGTATCGCAATTTTCATACAAATTTTCTAAATTTTCTAGACATTAATCTTTACCAAGCAATGGCGCAGTCTACCGTCAAACGATGATTTATTCCCCAAACTGTAACAATTTAGAAGTCCTGTTAAAAAAAATATCTTCGCTATGCTTATGTTGGTTATACGAGTATAAGGATAAATTATGACTATTTTGAAGTCTTTTTATGTCATATAAGTCTATATCTATATCTATATCTATATATATTATATAAAAGAAAGTTGTGTTTGTTACACTATTTATAACTCAAGAACGGCTGAACCGATTTGGCTGAAAGTTGCTGGGGAGGTAGCTTAGAACCAGGAGACCGACATAGGATACTTTTTATTCCGGTATTCCCACGGGAACGGGAACTACACGGGTGAAACTGCAGGGCGCTGCTAGTTTAAGATAAAATTAGAAACAAATAATTTATCGCAATAGTTTGGCGTAGATAATAATATTTCAGTCCTAAATGTCAAGTGGAATTAAATTGCTTCACATCGTGAAACAGGTAACTTTAAAGTAAGAAATGGTACCTACTCGTATTGGTTTCATGTCAAGCAGAAATATTTTTTGGAATGTTAGTCCCTTATCGCACTTTACGTTAATGGTATATTTTAATTGTCTGCTTTTTATGTTCTTATTAGGTTTACCAACATTAATTGGTGATACTATAACATTTTATACAAACAAATACACATAATAAAAGAAAGTCGTGTTTGTTACACTATTTATAACTCAAGAACGGATGAACCGATTTGGCTTGAAATTGGTGGAAAGGTAGCTTAGAACCAGGAGAAGGACATAGGATACTTTTTATGTCGATTATACTACGGAAACGGGAACTACGCGGGTGACATCGCGGGGCGCTGCTAGTATAAATATAAACCTTTTACCGAGTTCCTATGTTTTTCCTCCAGCAGCAAGATTATTGCCTAATCAATTTAGCCGTAAAAAGGTAACACACAGACAGAGTTAGGTATACTTTTTCTCATCTATGTCATCATCATCATCATCATCAACCCGTAACAGCCCACTGCTGAGCTAAGGGTCTTTCCTCACACATGAGGAAGTATGGGCTATAATCTCCCACGCGAGCCCACTGCGGATTGGGAGATGGTGTTAAGCTAGTGGCCGCTTAACAGTCAGAATTTTTCAAGCCACCCAAGGGTATCTGACATGGCTTAACGACTTCCATTGTGCGTAACACAACGAAAACCGGGACCAACAATTTAACGTGCCTTCCGAAACACGGAAGCGCTGGTAATATAAATGCCACTAGGCGGTCACCCATCAACTGACTGATCGCACCCAACTTTGCTTAACCAGTGTGATCGTTACAAACACACTGGCACCGCAGGGCTACGAGCGCTTCTCATCTATGTAAATATTATAAAACTGTAACGAGACCGTATCTGTACCAGTTTTTTTTTAATGTCAGCGGTATTACCTATCGATATTGTAGATATCAAAACACAATTTTTTTAAATTTCTGTCTGTCTTTCTCTTTGTGCACGAATCACCCTCCAACCAATAAACCAAACCAATCAAAACAACCAAACCAATCAAAACTACTGAATATATAGCTCAGTAGCTGGGTCAACATCTAGGACACTTTTTACCGCGGGAAAATGTTTCATTTCCAAGGGAAAATATAAAAACTGGTTAAAAAAGAAATCCATACTACTCCGAAACTATAACACCTAGCAACTTGAAATATAGCATGTACCTACTCTTATAAGTCGTAGCTTTAAAAAGATTTTTAGATACCACACGATACCACGGCCTCACAGAAAACCAGCGTAAAGCAATGCTTGCTTTTAAATTACACATGTCAACCTTTTTAGGGTAGGGGTTTCTTTACGATGTTGTCCTTCACCATTGAGCTATTAAAAACTGTGAAAACTCAATAATGTCCTTACCCGGAATCAAAGAGATTAAAATATAATAAGGCATAGAGGGAATATTGGGAATATTTTCATACAAAACTTTGAAGCTCAAGCGTCATGTCAGATAGGTATGAACGCGAGCTGTCATTCTGACGAAATTGTACTAGACTTATTCCACTTGGAATAACTTTTTAGGCTTCAAATTTTCCTCGCTTTGTCCCCTCTATGCCCTATTATATTTTAATCTCTTTGCCCGGAATACTCTCATACCTTACGAATAAATATCTGAAATGAATTGAATTTATTCGCCACTAGAGTATATTTAATTCAAAGAGGTTGGAAGAAAATCATTATTTTTCTTTAAACGTCTTTGATTTAATTATATACCTAATTAGATGTCATTGTAAACGGAATCTTACAGCTTATAGTCCTATCACTGTACTAATAGTTATAGTGAGTGAATATTATGAAATTAAATAAATTACTTTTCAACACACTTGCTCATAAAGTGGCTCTAATTTCACTGCAATTAGGCACATAATGACACCTATAATCAAACTGAGACTTTTTGTTTGCTATTATTCACTAGTGAGTTATAGATTTTTTTTTTCAATTTTGTTGCTAGAGTTGCTTTGTTCTTAAAAAAGTTTCGATACAAAAAAGATCGTATTCAATCGTACTAATAAATTAATACACAAATATGGCTTGCTCATTTCATGCAACTTCGTATTTAAATAGATCATTTCAACTTGTACGTGTTTAATAAACAAAACTTTCACTCAAATATAACTTTGGTTTTCTCTGTAAAAACTTTAAATACCCCATTTTGTACGTGGCTAAAACGCTATCCACGACAAACCAAAGAAAAAGAAACCTAATTTTTTTAGTCCATGGCCGATCGCCATTGTAAGATGCGAGCGCATAGGAAAACGAGGCTGTATGGGCCTAGATCCTTTTGCCTTTTCCAAATTATATAAATAAAAAATTGGAAAACCAATTAATTTTCCCCGCCATTGCGAATGATTATTTTAAAATGATTTTTTAGTATTATTTATTCACAAGTGTGTTGAAAAACGTCGTATGATACACGTGTGTATTGATGATTACCGTCCTCGGCTCTCTTATGACCCTCGCCTACGGCTCGGGTCTCAATGGCGCCTCAGCGGTAATCACCAACTTTACTCACTTGTACCATAATGTACTATTATACGTAGGTATATTTTAATCCAATAATTAAAAACTGGGCCGGCAACCTGCCAAACACAATCGAGTTAGTATTTTTAAATGTCATTTATAAAATAAAGCTTTGGCTTTTAATTTTGTTTGACGACGGACTCTTAACAGCTAAGTACAAAGGTTAGTTGAACATTAATAAGACAAACGCTTTAACTGCCGAAACAATGTATTATAGGACTCAAATCTGAATTATTTTGATGTAAAGAGATTTAAATATTCTAGGGCATAGAACTGCCTAGGAAATATTTTCTTATAAAACTTTAATATCGCTGATCTTGTCAATGTACGCCTAGGTCCTCTTCTACCGACTCGCACATTAACAACTCCATTGTATATTTGTCTCGTTAGACGACTTTCATTCATCCGCTCAATGTGACCAAAACACCTCAACATTCCTCTTTCAATCCTAGTCACTATACTGGATGATTTTTTTTACCGTCTGGAAAAAAATATGACGTCTAAGGTATCTAGAGCCGAAGTTATACACGAGATTAATTGTTAAATATAGTCATGTTTAATGCAATTTACAAAATCTAGAAAACTACGCACAGTACTACGCGCAGCTGGCGGTTGTAGGTAAATTGCGCATAAATGGAAGCTACGAGCCTGTTTCTTTTTAAAATACTATTTCAAATATCTCAGTGTGTATTATTGACTACAGTTGAGTAATGTATATTAGTTTAAGCAAAAGAGAGAAAGAATTTTTTTTAGTAACATTGCCAAATGAATCTATTACACTTACCTATCACGCCACATTTTTTCCAGACGGTAAAAAAAGTCACCTTGTATATCATATTTGAAGCCACAACGATCTCGTATCACACTATCCTTTACTATATCCGTCAATCGTTCTCCACTAATGCTCCTTAACGAGCACATTTTGACAGCATTTAATCTATTTTAATTTCAAGCGTCAGTTTACTGGTAGCTAGGTAGCTATCTATATTTCAATAGAACATGAGCTGTCGTTCGGACAATATATTTTGGATTACGATTTTTGGCCGCTATCTGACCTGTGTCTATGTATCTCTTCTCTTCTCGGGGTACTGCATTCGGAACCAGCAACTCGTCGGTGGAGATGGGCTGCTTACATTTAGCCAATCTTCATGGACGAGTTTAGAGTGCCTTGTTATTAGACTAGTGACTTTTCTAAGTGTATTTTCTATTAAATTACGGTAAAAGAGCCGGTCGAAAATCAGTGAGGCTCGGGTTCGAATCCTGGCATGTACCAATGAGTTTTTCAAAAACTTACGTACACATTTATCACTAGCTCGACGGTGAAGGAAAACATCGTGAGGAAACCCGCAGGTCTCAGAATTAATTCTGAGACATATGTAAATAGACCCGGTCCGGCGATGGGCTCACCACCTATCACGTTTAGGGGTCCAATGTATCTCGTGAAATGGGGGTATATCCAGTAATGGAATACCTCTGCCTACCCCCTCGGGGATGAAAGGCGTGAGATTATATATTATTTATAATTATTTTATTTTCTATACCTACAGAAAATAAATAGTTTTGACTTTGACTTTGACATAGTCGTACAAAACTTCGCAATAGTCCAAATCACCTGTATCCCACGTATACAAATATCATTGAGGGTATAATGAGGTCACGCGTGAGGGCAACTGCCAGAAAAATACACGTTTTCCGGAACATCGTGTCGTACGTGCCAATTACCAGTTCATATTACCACTTTCTTGCATAAAGGATATTTTCGCATAAAAACTTCGCCAGAGGAAAACTATGGTTTTCATTCGTGCTATTTTGTATTTTAACCCCCGACGTTTACGTCTAAAGAGATTAAAATATATTAGGGCATAGAGGGGACAAAGCGAGGAAAATTTGAAGCCAAAAGTTATTCCAAGTGGATTAAGTCTAGTACAATTTCGACCGAATGACAGCTCGCGTTCATACTAACTGACATGACGCTTAAGCTTCAAACATGCTTCAAAGTTTTGTATGAAAATATTCCCAATGCCCCCTCTATGTCCTATTATATTTTAATCTCTTTGGCTGTTATGTAATAAGTTTAACGTGAGTTTGTGTTTCTCTGTGATGTCGCTAGCAAACGGCTAAAGTGATTTAGATTGTTTTTAAGTGACTTGATCGAGTGTTCTTGCTATGATTAAAGAAAACCTGTTCAGCTCTCCTAAGATTTTCAGCTCTTTTCTACTTGATGAGCGAATGTGAGCATCTTCCGAAGGTCTGATCAAGTCGAAATTTGGTATTAAAATTTTGCTGATAGTGTTTTGTAAAGGATAGATTGGTAGGTGCACTATTAAGTTATAAAAAATGGTTAGAAAATGTAAAACCAATTAAGTATTGAAAAAGTATATTCTCCTGTCGTTGAGGGGCTGAGGAACCCGAAAGAACGCCTTTTTGGAATCGCCATCTCCCAGGATACTCTGAGCCGCATTTACGTCTTCCTGAAGCACAGTTGGTACAATTATTTATGATTAGTATTGTAGTGTGACGCATGCTAATATTTTTGTCACTATTATTATTGTTATTAAATATTTATATTTAGTAATACAATTACAGTATGCTTATCTATATAAAAAAATGTCCTCCAAAACTCTAACATAGATAAAAGATAAACATTCCCTTTTCTATTCCGTATACTTAGGTTCTAAATACATGATGTGCGAACTTGTTTAGAGTTGCTACTTAGATTATTACTTAGTTTAGAATAAGTGTGTACTTAACAGTAGTGACTTGTTGCATCTGCATTAAATCCTAAATACCTATTATAAAGGCGAAAGTGACTTTGACGCCTAAACCACTAAACAGATTTTAAAAAGTTTCTCCTAATCAAAATCTAAATTATCAGGGAGCCGCGCTTATGTTAGGCCGTATACGCCACGGGAACGGGAATAAACTGGATTCGCGCGGGAAACGCGTGAGCACCCGCTAGTGAATGAATTCTCAATACTCAATAATTTTATTGCACCATTATGTACCCTGAAGGGAACAGCAAAAAAGAGAGGGTCTTTTCTCGTCTCAAAAATAATATTACGAGTTACTTATACAATACAGATATTTTTATGTTATTCTCAGAAGATTAACATAAAAATTACAATAAATTTACATTGTAAGCCTTAGGCGCGGGACAAAAACAAGAAGCGTCGGGCGGAGGTGAGGCGCGGCGATACGTCTTTGATATTTCATACAAAATGCTAAAATAGAAGAGGTTCACCCGCGCCCCGCCGTCCCAGTATGTCTCACGTCGCATCTCTTCTATACATTTTGGATGAAATATCAAAGAAGTAGCGCCGCGGTCGCGCCTCACCTCCGCCCGACGCTTCTTGTATTTGTCCCGCGCCTAACATACACACACCGGCACAATTAGCGGAACAGAAAAAAAAGGGAGTATTTACGCATTTTTGCGTGTTACTGGCCGGCTAAACAAGCTTTTTTTAAATTTGGGTTTTAATTTAAAAATGGAATACTAAGCGACTGCCCTTTTTTTCATTCTTTTGTTTTAATTTTCATTGATTCATTTTTTCCACCGCTTGTCCGTTTTTAGAAGGTTCGTGAATTCCATTTGAAAAGCTTTGAATTGCAGTTTTTGAGGCTTTTGAGTTTTTTCGCATATTGATAATTTACGAGCATCTAATTATGCCTGATTTAACGCCATCAGAAATCATTAGGGCAGATCAAATGAGGAGAAATGGTCAAACCTACAGATCGATTGCCAGAAGCCTTCGTCGATCGTTATCAACGATTTATCGTAGCATCCAACGATACAGATTGACGAATGCTCTAGTGAGAAGGAGAGGACAAGGCCGGAAAAGGTGTACTTCAAGGAGGGATGACCGTTTTCTCCAACTTCAAGTCCGACGGAACACGAGACTAACGGCGGTGCAGGCTCGAAATTTACTGGAAGAGGTACGAGCAGTAAGGATGAGTGAGCGGACAGTTCGTAGAAGATTCGAAGAAGTGGGTATAGGCTCGTATGTGCCCGCCAAAGCCCCAAAACTTGAGAGACATCATCGCACAAACCGTCTACACTTTGGTCGTGAACATCGTGATTGGGACTTCGACGACTGGGGACAGGTTCTTTTTACTGATGAATGCAGAGTTATGTTAAATCAAATTGATGGAAGGCAGCGAGTATGGAGACGCAAAGGAGAACAGTATATCCAGTCTAATTTTGAAAATACAGTTGCATATGGCGGCGGTTCAATTATGGTCTGGGGAGGAATATGTTTAGGAGCTCGTACGGAGTTAGTAGTGGTCGATGGCGGGAATCTGAATGCTGATCGGTATATCAGGGAGATTTTAGAAGAACATGTTGTGCCATTTGCCCCCTTTATTGGTAACAACTTCATTCTAATGCAGGATAATGCTCGGGCTCACAGTGCTCGCACAGTACAGACATACCTAAACCATGTTGGTATAACGGTGATGGAGTGGCCAGCACGGTCCCCCGATATGAACCCTATAGAACACGTCTGGGACTTGCTAAAGAGGAGTGTAAAGTCAAGAATGCCCCCTCCCAATAATCTCAACGAGTTGCGAAACGCATTACTTGAAGAATGGCAGAGGTTGCCCCAAGAAACCATTGATAACATCATCCGCAGCATGCCCAGACGGATGGAAACCCTCATCAGAGCACGAGGAGGAAACACTCGATATTGAACAGTCATTGAAATTGTTATTAAACTTTGGAAAATCTTGAATTTTCTGCTGTTTCTCTATAATTAAAAATCGAAGAAAAATGCATTTTGTTTAATTTAATTTTTATTTTTATAAAATTTTAAGTATGGTGTTACAAATGAATGTCAAAACATGTTAATTTAATTGTTGTTTCATTTTAAATAATATATTGTTTAAAAATTACATTCATTGTTCTAAATTCCCTCTTTTTTCTCCTTTTTTTTTCTGTTCCGCTAATTGTGCCGGTGTGTGTATAATTAAATAATAATTAATTAGAACAGTCATCACTTCATCATCAATACTTACCCTCGTCACAGACATAGTTCTTGCCCTGACCATCCACAGAACAGATTCTGTACACGGTGGGATAGTCAGAGAACCTTGGTAGCAGGCATACAAGTTGAATGGTGGGCTAAATTCTTTCAACGCCATTGGTCCTAACGTGATGTTCTTAGGTATCATGTTTTCTTTTTCGCCGACAGCCTTTTTCAATATCTCTTTCAAGCCTTTTTGGGTTTTGCAGTCAAACTGAAAAATACAATAGTCCGTTTTTATACATATGTAGATCAGTAGCTTTCTTTCACAAAAACCGGCAAAATTCGTGAGACACAAAATTTTTCATAACACTTTACAATAAAAAAAGATTCAGTTCTGTAAGAAATTGACGTATAGACAGCAGAGCCTCAGTAATGGAGTAGAGTACTAATCTTTGGGTAAGGAGTGCGCCGGTTTTTATAATTTGTTGTTTTACTTTACACTACAAGTACGGCAGTTCTTTTACCGTAAAAAGTCGAGACAAGTGAGATCCATGTGATAGCAAGTCGGTTAATTTATTTAGTCCCTACATAATTCTGTCTTCATGTTACGTAGTTAGCTAACCTAAAAACATCTTATAGTAACCATATCAATATTAAAAATCTTTAATGTTTTAAATACATAGATTGAATTGGCAATTAAGTATATCTAATTAAGTATAATTCAAAGTCAAAGTCATTCAGTCAGTTTTATTCAAAATAGGAACTTACAAGTCCACTTATTGAACGTCATTTTAATAAAACTCTAACGGGACCGTGCTTATACATGAAATATTTTTTGAAAATGTTAATGGTAGTGTAGATAGTTATCGAGCAGTGATAGCCTTACGATTAAAGAGCCTGTTTCACATGATGAAAGTCAGTGAGGCTCCGGTTTGAATCCTGGCATTAACCAATGAGTTTTTCAAAAACTTATTTAGGTATATATTTCATACTAGCTCGACAGTGAAGGAAAACATCGTAAGGACGATGTGTAGCAGACCCGGTCTGGCGATGGGTTTACCATCTATATTCTCGTGAAAAGTGGGTATTCCCAGAAATGGAATACCTCTGCCTTCCTCTTCAGGGATAAAATGCGTGAGATTATTTATTTCTTTTATCAAAACACCTATTTTTATAATTTTTGTCTATCCGTCTGTGCACGCATCACGCAAAAACGGGACTGGACAGGTTTTGATGAAATTTGGTGTGGATATAACTGAGTACCTGAATCAACATCTAGGGTATTTTTTCATTCCCACGGGAAAATATAAAAACTGGTTAAAAAGAGAAATACGTACTTATTCCGAAACGATTAGGTACACCTAAGAAACTTGAAATATGGTATGTAAGTTTCTTAATATATTATGTCGCAGGCAACCTCTATGAAGGGATTTTCGGAATTTCCCACGGGAACGGGAATAAACACGCCGCCGCTGGGCATTTGCTAGTGTATAATAAAATACCGTTTACATAAAGATGAAAGCGAACAGAGTCACGGGCCGTGTCGCTTGTTTATAATAAAGTTTTCTAAGTCCCTAGGGCAAAGTAAAAATTGCGAGTAAGGGAACAAAATAAAATAATAAACGACACAATCCGAAACCTTTGGCATTACAACAACCTGTCGTGCGCAGAGGTAATGATATGAGAAAACGAGGCATATTTTTCACGAAAAAAATATATATGGTAATCGGGTGTATAATTCTGTAATCTATATAAAAGTCCACATCATAAAAATAAAGTGGCAGTGAAGTTCAGGCACTAGTTTAGCCTAAATTCCGCGTAGGTTAAGTAGCATGATTAGTGGCAATCGATTGTCTCTGCCTACCCCAGTGTTTTGTATAATTACGTATGTAATGACATACGTCAATGAATTTTCGTTGGGACTTCGGTGGAAAATAGTTCAGTTTTTAATTGTCTACTATTTAATTGAATTATTTTAGGTACCTACATATTTTAGGTACTCGAGCAGTGATGGCCTTACGTTTAACAATTTTCTAATATTTTTCCTTTGCTTACTAACCCTTTCATACCCTATCGGCTTTATGGGATAAGCGTGGTCGTGCTCATAACGCTCAACCGAATTTATCTGACAAATCTCTGATTTCAATCTATTCCATTGTACTTCGCATTGTGTGGGTGTGGTTTCTTAAGCGCTATAGGTACGGGCATCAAAAACCCTGTCAAATGATTTTCGACCTAATCACAATACGTACAACAAAAAGAAATTATTTTGCAAACAAACATTTAGAATTTGCAACATTTAAATTGAATAGAAATACATTTTTTTATATTTGTATTTGACCATCATGCTTCTACTTCAAAATGGCAGAGCGAATGTTGACAATCCAGGAGACATATGCACTTCAAACCGCTTGAACATATTATTATACAACTAATTAATATTGCTTGTGAGTATATTACCTCTATGTGATTTAAGTTGATTCGATTTAATAAACTCATATTTCTCGATACGTAACTGAGGAGAGGTTCGTTGATGTACTCGTATTTAATTTGTATCTTCTCGTCACTGGGACTTTCTAAAGTTTGACAAGTTTTGAATTAAGAGTTAAACATTATCTAAAACAGCTGCTACAAATTTCTTGATACTTAATCATGTTAAAAAGTAAGAGCATCATCTTTAGACAATTATGTTATTTCAGTATTATTATTATATAATAATTTATTGTTTTTTCAATATAAATTTACGTAATAAATCTTGTAATGTTTTTTCCTGACATTTAATTACAAACAATTATGTATTGATTAAAATATATGATGAGTGAGTGCCCAGCGGCTAAAGAACCCGCTTCTCATTCGTGAGGTTCGGGTGGGAATCCCTTCATGTACAATACAATAAGTTACATATTTATCACTAGCTCAACGGCGAAGGAAAACATCGTAAGGAAACCCGTGTCCCGGAGGTCCCAGAACTAATTCTGAGGCATGTGTAAAGACCCGGTCCGGCGATTGGCTTACCACATAAATATCGGAACACCTCTGTATAACCCCGTCGGGTATAGTGTTGAGTTAAAATGATTGGTACCTTATAAATATTAACGATGCTAAGAAATGCTTGCGGGTCACTAGAGGACGCTTCAACTGCTTCTTCGAAAGAGCTGTAATCGGCGGAAATGTGCAACAGCTGGGTCTCCATGGGGTAATTTAGGCCCCCCACTGTGTGTTCCGATGGCCAATGGAGGGTTAACGAGTAGAACAAATATCTGCGGCTGTGGGCTGCTCCGCCGTACACGAGTGGCCTCTTTTTTCTATCCCACTCACCATAAAGGACCACTGGAATGTAAGAAAATCCAAATCCATTATCGTTAGGCCTTTTCAAGTAACTGGGATATTTTTGTTCGATGAATTATTTATATTCATATCGTCTAAAAACTGGCTCTTTAAAATGAATGAGGCATCGCATAAATAGCATTTAGACCAAAAAATGTACCTTTTTTGTGAATTTTAGACAGTTCAATTTCATTAAATGGTATAGATTTCTTTTAGATTATTTGGAGTGTGTATACTGGGTGTAAAAAACAGCAAGTAAGTACCTACATAAAAAAAAAATATATTTCCATATTAAAAAAAAACAAAAATACCTTCTTTTCAACACACTTGCTCAAAACGACGTTTTTATTCCACCGATTTTTGGCTCATAATCCTAGATATTAAACACGCGTGCTTTTTCAGAATATTATTGAACGAGTGCCTGTAGTTTATTAACCCGACCAATTTACATTTGTACCCTAGTACCAAGTCGTAAGTAAGAAGAAGAAGAAGCGATATAATTTAGTCGGGTTATAACTTTTTATTTTAGCAACAAACAGTATTTATGCGAAAAATAACAGTAAATGGTAAATCCAGCTTTATTATTAAAAAATAACTTAAATTCATTTAAAATTATCTGTAATTTCTGTTTTAAACATTACATTTAAACTTAATTATATTTTTAATCTTGGCTGTTGGCCGATCTAGTTCGCACCTAAGCCTTGCGCGCGCATCTGTGTCGCGGCAAGAAAAAAAAACAACGCGCCATTTTTCGTAAATAATGAGAGGTTTTTTTTGAGAATTAAAAAAAAACATAGTTTGCAAGAACTCTGTAGATGGCGTTGAATTGACTACGTTACTACTAAATGCGGCAAGTCACCATAGAGTAACTTATAACCGCGACTTCCTTATAATTCTGTGAACTTATATTACTCGCGAACGACCTAATCTTTATAATCTGTGATTACGACACTTTCGTTTGCTGCTTGCTTCTGAATGTAACCTAGTTTTCTCGCGTTTTGTTAAAATTCAGTTTTTTTTTGTTCGTTGTTTTCGTTAAGTTTTGGTTTTGTTGTTTTATCTTTGTTTTGTTTGTTTTTTTTTCTTATTTTAAGGCATTGGCATTTAGCCATCAGCACTAAACACGAAACGAAATTCAAGGTTCTTAGCTCTGCTTTAGAGTCTATGCACAAAAATACTTAAGTTTCTTCGAAACTTATCGTAATGTCACTTGGTTATCAACAGTAAAACGATAGTGCACTTTTACTGAAGATTTTAAAGAGGCTTCTTGAGGTAATCCGAAAAATCCATCGCACGCATTTTATCGAATTTCCGATTCACTGCACACTATCACGGACATTTACCACATAATATACTATCATTATTATGAACTAAAGCCCAAAATATACGGCAAAATGAAAATTTTACAAAAAACATGACGTCCTTCTTCAGATTCCCGCCAAAAAGCCTTGTTTTGTATGTGTGTGACAGTGACATTTACTTTTATATACGTTTCGTTTTACGATATCAAAAAAATGATGTGACGTTCCGTTCCTAGCAGTAACTTAGCAAGTTCAGCGCCATCTATCCAGAGAACAGGGAAGAGTAAAAAAAAAAAACCCCCCATTGTCGGCTTTGTTTGACGAAGTTTGGATTAATTGTGAAGTTTACCTAATATTAACGAAAATGTCTACTTCAAGTGAAGAACATGAAGAAAACCTATTATTAACTCCGCCGGACATACGTAACGAGGCGAAAAACGCGTGCGATAGTCTTTTGCCATCAAAATCGAGTGAAATGTAAATATTTAGCGGCCGGCCTATGAAAAATTTTTAAAATGGAAAACCGGCAAGAACGCTCATTCTTTCTCAGAAAAACATCGTCTTGAGCAAGTGTGTTGAAAAACGTCGTATAAAACACGTGTGCCTGTGACCATAATATACGCGGCTTTCTTATGGCGCACTCGCTTTTGCTCGTGCGCACACAATATCGCCTTGTATATAATGGTCAACTTAGCACACTTGTATCATAATGTACTATTAAGATACTGATTCCTGTCACACAACACAACTATACATACAATTTATGGTCGCACATATTTATTTATCTACTCTAATATTGTAGAGATGAAATATTAGTTTTTTTTTGTTTGTAAAAAACTAGACCGATTTTCTGGGAGTAACATGGCATATAATTTTCCCAAGGGAACCGGACTTACGCGGGTGTAACCGCGCGGAACTGCTAGAAATATAATAATTTAGCGCTGACTGCTGCATGTTTTATAATCCAGGTCCATATGTTTTTTTTTTTTATAATAAAAAAGGGGCAAACGGGCAGACGGCTCTGCACCTGATGGTAAGTGACTACCGTCACCCATGGACACCTGCAACATGTACACAATAAAGTAAAAGCTTCTACATGGACAGGCTCTTAACGTTCCAATATGTGGAAAGGACTCTTACCGCCGACGCACTACGGCTAGCCAGTTTGTTTTGCTGTTTCGGTATTTGATTAGGAGACCCTCGTAAAAACCGTTCACAATTTTATTTACTTAATTTGCAATCCAGTAGTATATATATAGTTAACATTCATTATAAAGACTGCACCCAATTCAAATCATTTCTTCTCATGTGAACGCGATTGACAAATAGGTTAACTACCTATACACATTATAAATTCAAACACACATCATTACATTTTTCATTTCATTTCATTTTATAACCAAGTAGATACCTACTTGCTTTGCCTATTTTAATATGAGTTCGGCCATGAGGATATGTTAGTCGTCGTAGCCAAATCAGTTAGGCGAAATAGTTTGGCCACGAGAAAGAACCCTTTGTTTGCATGTTACATTGTTTTATTAACGGTCGTATAGTAAATCTTGGGAGCTAATACATGTAACACCCCGTAGGGGCACCGCAAAGGATTACAGTCTGAATATACTAAATTAGGATTGAGTATTTTTATTTTACATTAATTTCATATCAATTTCTTGTTCTTTAATAAAAAAAAATATTGATCTAAACAGCCACGATGTGATGCTGTCCCATTGTATCCTCTAAATTACTGTAGGGATTCTAGTAAAGTTATCACTGTAAATCACTGGTTCACGAGGAAAATTTGTGTAAGTATGTAATTTACTGACCGTTCTTTCGTGATAGGCAGAAGTATTCTATTTCTGAAAATACCCACTTTTCATGAGAATACGTTATGCCTCGACCGAGATGCCTCGGGGATAAAAGGAGTGAGATTATTTATTTTATTATTTTATATTCTTCTTGATTTCACCGGGGTTAAGACCCATGGGAAAATTATAGCCCATGTTCCTTAAGGCCACAAGCTTTCAATTAGTAAAATAATTTTTAAAATCGTCTTACTTTTTGGAGCCTTTTGATTACAAACAAACAAACCAAAAAAATATTTTTTATTTATAATATTATTATTTTTTTACTAAAAAATGGGCTTGCTCTTGACCCCAGACAATTACAATATTGGTGTAGCTGAATGTCACGTGAAAAAACGTGTCTTTTTAGATTCCTAACTTGCGAAAGTGACTTATTGAAGGATTAATTAATGTCAAAATCAAAAAATCTGACTGTTAGATGGCCACTAGCTTAACACTATCTCCGAATCCGCGGTGGGCTCGCGTGGGTGATTATAGCTCATACTTCCTCATGTCACGGAAATACCCTTAGCTCAGCAGTGGACTATTATAGGTTGATGATGAATTTATGTCTGTCACGTATGATGCTTAGCTATTATCGACAAGGTTTGAAACGTTAACGAAAGTCTTCCTTGTCACTTTTATGATAATAAACTCATTAAACTGACAAGGTCTACTGAGGATACTTAGACCCGGACTACAGAACGATCTTCAAGTACGAAACTCTAAGCGCAATTAGAAATGGACAGCTTTATGCGACTCATATAGCGGCATCTCTTTCTGACATCTCCAAGCGGAGTTTCGTTGCTTATATGATCAATACGTAATACGCGCCTTACTATATTTGGTGTTTGAATAGGTAAAGCTATAAACGGTATCTTACATTCACTTCTTAATACAATGCAGGGTTCCGGATGAATATTCTACTATTGTTATTACAATTATTTTTAATTTTTTTAGTCAAAGCTCCAATTGCTGTCATTTGCTGTTATTTAGGTCAATTTTGTAGGCAAATATATATTTTTTTTTAAATTCGCCTGTATTTGCCGATAAGTATTTTCGGAATTGTATTATTTATAGCATAGGGTACAAAAATCCTAGCTCCACGATGGATTCTTTTAATTAATGCGAAGTTTTTTCTAAGATAGACAAAAGTTTGTTCTAAATTATTTTTTAGACTTGAAATAGACCCTGGATTTTGATTGTAAATTCGAAATTAGTTCAGTTCTATGTACCCTCCCAATATGGATGTTGAATCCCTCTCTGCCTCGAAATAAACGTGGCTTGTGTAATAAAATCGAAAATATTAAATCATTTCAAGTAATTAAAAATTATACATTTTTTTTACTATTATTATTCCTACGTATTTTACAAAGGCTTTTTATCAAAGAGTGTTTAACACATACCTTCATATTTTGTTAGCATAAAACGTACTGTTAGCGTACTTATTGCGAATACTGTTTTACTAAAATATTCTACTATGTACTTGTGAAGACCTTTAATTGGCTTCCCGATGTTTAAACTCATTGACCATTATTATTATTATAGCTGTAGGTCTCCCTAAAATTATAAATAAACACAAATTTTCAACATCCATGTGGTGGTGTGGTGTTGGTAGTAGGTACCTAAATCTACGCTCCGTATAAACTGTCAAACTTTTTTTAAACAATGTTTGATTTTCTCAAAAACATTTTAATTTATTATTGAAGCAATGTATTTCGTGGGTGTAAGGTCTACTTTTTCTTTTTTACAAATCCGTTTCGTGGCTTAAGAGTTAGTGAATATACAGACGTACTTTATTTATTAAAGTGACTTTATTTTATACGTCATACGCGTAGTATAAAATAAAGACGATTTTGATGCGATTTTCATTTATAGCAAGAGCGATAAAAGAGGAATAATTTTGTAGGTATAGATATCATATAAACTGAAGCGAAGCGGGGTCGGGTAGCTAGTAAATTATTAGACATTTTAGTATCGTAACGTTGAAGACATATTATTAAATAAATTTATTATTATTACTAGTAAGAAATGGAATTATAGAAGTCGGTATATTTGACCACGGAACCTCAAAATTACGGGGAGTCATAAAAACCCAGCGAAAACATTTCCTCTGACCCCAAATAGTTGGCTGTGCTTCTGAAAAGGACAAGTGGCATACATATTCATTCACCCTCCTATTTACCAATCTTTGACCCAATTCATCGTAAGAACCTATCCTAAATAAACTAATAAAAGGTTTAGGGAGTTGTTTGTTGTGCTTTCTTTTACAATCAAAACCAACATTACATTATTAATTTATTCGAATCTTTCCTATTTCTTATTATTTTGTTATAATATAATATAGTTTCTATAATTTCTTTAATATCATTCATATTTATAAAATACTATTTTCTCCGAAGTGGCCACAATGCGACAAATTTAACACTGAGCAACATCGCAACTATATGCGATGCTGCTAAAAACTTCGATTAAAACGATAAAAATCTCTCAATATCCTATCTTTAGTAGAATCATAATAATTACAAAAATTTACAAACAAGAAATACTTACTTTTCGTTCAAAAAACACAATGGGGCCCCCTATACACCAGAACAGCGCGCAAAGAGCGACGCAATACTAAAATTCGTGTTTCGAGTTGTCACCCGCTTCGTTCTCTCCTTGTATGTACCCTCTACCGTATCATGCACGGGTGTCGAGATATTCGCTTTGTTTCAACCGTCCTGCGTTTCAACCGTACCCAGTCTACCCTAAGTATTTCCGGGAATGGAATACCTCTGCCGATACCCTCGCGGGAATAGGAGAGTGAGATTAAAAGTTCGAAATGTGGTCAGGGCACATAGGTAATGAGTTTTTCAAAACCATTCGAAAATATATCACTATCTCGACGTCTAAGGAAAAACATCGTGAGGAAATCTACATGCTCCAAAATTTCGGCTACTGCAATAGCACCTCGGGCCAGCAGCAATGTGCTCACCACCTGTCACGTATAATAGTACGAAAAATTCTCAGTTGAAAAGTGATTATTAAAATATAAAATCATTTCTTCTCGGGGTACTGCATTTGGAACCAGCAACTCGTCGGTGGAGATCGGCTGCTGTTTACATTTAGCCAATCTTCATATACGAGTTTAGAGTGCCTTTTTATTGGACTATTGACCTTTCTAAGTGTATTTTGTACTTACAGAAAATACATGATTTTTTTACCTTTTTTCTACTTTTCAATATAATACAGTTCGTCTTGTGAGTCCATGGCGACTTTATGAGTGCTAAGAAGCCCATTTATATCTTTACTGTCAACTAAACGGTCCTGACGACTTTTTAGCTATCATATAACTTCCATTCCACCATCTAAAGTAGCTTTTAGGTGTGTAATTTACTGTCATTTTCGCTAAAACATTCCCATGAATTCGCTATGAGCAGATTTTTAAAGTAAAAAATTACTTTTCCATTTTCTTTTGAACCATTTAGAGCCGTTGTCATTTTCTTTATTATACAAAATAATGTATTTAATGTATAAAATTTTTTTTACTGAAATTTTGTGTAAATAAATAATAGGTTTAAAGCGTTTAATCCTAACAATTTTTACCTAGGACAGTCTAGCTTCTTATTCAAAATTCCAACTCGTTTCATCATTATGTATTATTAAACTGTAACAAGCAACTGCTGAGTTAATTGGTCTGTAGTATGAGCTATGTTTTAATATGGGTCTACATGAGCGCAATGGTAAATGGTGGGCTTTCTCACTAGGCTAACAACCTAGTGAGAAAGTGTCTTTCAAAAATTTTTACTTACTGATGTCATAGCAATAATAATAAAAATACTCACATCTCTGATCGTTTTTCTCCAAAAAGAGGTTTTTGGGCACCACGTCATAATTGCAGAAGATAAGAGGTCGCCCCGCTTAAAAAAAAATATACCTATTATTTAAGTTGATCCAGAATTGTCCCGACTTTACACAAAAATATATAATTTAAAATTACTTAAAAGATGGCGTGAGTGACACATTATTTGACAGCACTATAATAACATCGACATCTGTCGTAAAGTTGGTAAACTAAAATTTTACTGTTATGGGAATAGTAGATTGTGTCATAAGCAGAGATCGGCATTAGGTAGTGTGATTTGGTAACATAGTAGGTAAAGTTGTTACGAGGATGTAATATGAAGTTGTTAAAACCACCACTTTATTTGGGACTAAATTTCCCGTGAATTTTATAAAAATACAGTATCACATTTACTTACTAAATATAAACTTCTTTTGTTCTAAGGTGATTTTCTCTACAGTGGCTGGTTATGGAGATAATCAACAAAATCTAAAAAACAAAATTTGTAATAGTAGAACGGCTAATTAGCTAGAAAAAAAATTGAGTTTCGGTCCCATCCGACACAAAGCACACGTATGAAATTTGGTATTTCATATGTGTGCTTCGATTTAAAAGTAGAAATATGGTGGTTTTAACAACTCCATATTATATCCTCTACCGACTTTGGTACCTAAAGCCGTATTCAGAAAGAAAGC
The DNA here is from genome assembly GCA_963855545.1 of Ethmia dodecea. Lineage (NCBI taxonomy): Eukaryota > Metazoa > Arthropoda > Insecta > Lepidoptera > Depressariidae > Ethmia > Ethmia dodecea. The sequence goes on from OY979444.1 coordinate 3,852,132, forward strand.
CGAAAACCTATCAGCGCCGACAGGCGCCGATCGGCGCCTATAGGCGCCGGTCTGCGCAGGTAACCGGCGGAGGCATTTATATGAACAAGCGCTGATAAGCGCCGACCGGCGCCTGTCGGCGCCGATAAGCGCCGATCGGCGCCGACTCGCGCCGGTCAGCGCTGGTGCCGCCCGCCAATCATCGTACGACATTTTGCTCGCTCTGCTTCAATCTGCTTGCTTTCTGTAGAATGGACCGGCGCCAGTAGGCGCCGATCGGCGCTTATCGGCGCCGACAAGCTTTCAGCTTTCTTTCTGTATACGGCTTAATGACACTACCTAATGCCGATCTCTGGTCATAAGGGAGCAAAACTATATTTTTACGGCGAGGGCGTTTTTTTAAATCACGAACATAGTGAATGATTCTAGGATAGAATCCCGAACGTAGTGAGGGATTCTAATGTAGAATCATGAACGAAGTGAGGGGTTTAAAGTACGTAGCCTAAGGTAAAAATAATTTTGCGACCGAATGATACACTCTGCTTTTCATACCCTTGCTATGAGAAAAATTGTTGATGACATTGTTTGCTTCTTTTTTAAATATTTTCCGGTATTTAACTATCACTGCAGTCACTGCTACTTGAATACTTTTTAAAATATAAAATACACAAACAATTCGATGTCGGAATTCGAAAATTTGGCGAAAAATAAAATGTAAATTGTGAAAAATAAGTATGACAGCGCGCGCATTGCCACAGCAATTTTTCTGACAGTGTGGCACAACCATCGAACCCCATTCAGCCTTGTCAGCATATAAGTTACTCTATGCTCGTCAGCCTAATGCGGCGAAAAATGGAACTAATTTTTTGTTATAGTACTTAAGCTACAGTGGCGCCAACATTAGATGCAAACTTATTTTGTTAATCTCTTTGGCTTAGAATGTTGCGGGATATTTTTAATTCCAAATTCAAAACACTTTTATTCGCACTTATTAAAATCCTATCGGAAAAGACTTACTTTGATCCCTGTTATTGAGGACCAAAACGTCACTTTTCGAATAGATGGTATGAATAACTCCTTTGCTGTACTTGTTAACTTTTACCACAGATATTACAATTCTATACTAGTACTTTTACTTCAAAATTAATTCCCGTTCGTTAGTCTCGCTAAAACTCAAAAATGGCGGTACCGATTTTGAAAAAAAAGAATTGTGGGTTCGATTAGGTCCAGGGATGCTTTATACGGTGGCAGAACAATGTTTTGCTTGGGCCACTACTACTTTTTAAAAGGTAGGAAAGTACACGCCAAAATTATATTATTGTTATCCCAAAATACAGAAAAGTTTGTTGCCGAGTAAAATATTCTCCAAAATAATACAAAATTTTCGGCATGCTCCTCCGTTGCAGGTTGGTAAACATTATGCATGCTCAGAATAAATTTTGTGGCCAACGAGTTTGTAGGCCCCTTGAGGTTTTCTTCCAAGATTGTTTCAAAAACATCGTTTGGCATGAGGCTCACTTTCCATCCCGGGTCAGGGTTAGCTACCAATGAGTTTTGGTTAACTTATATTCACTACTAGTTCGACTGTAAAGGAAATTCTTAAGAAAACCAAAAGAATCCGGAATTAGTTTAAATGTGGTTTAAATGCATGTTTAACTACCACACAGTTTCAGGGATGGGCACACTACCTTTCATGTTAACGGGTCCTAAAATTTGACTGGAGATAAGTAATTTATTTTCGCAATACCTCCGTATAATTATGTTTATTTAGAACAAAATAAACGAGGACGGCACATTTAAATATTGTCGGAGAACGCCAGCTGCGAGCAATATTCGATTGTGACAGTGTGAATGTGTTTGTTATGAGTAAGGGCGCGTATCGACGGACGCGTTTTTCTACTGGTTATTGCAATTTCAGTTTTATTATAATTACATAAATCTAATTTAAGAATCTATCAAACACCACGTACGTGCAGCCACCGCTCAGTATACTCATAAAAACTGTAAAATAATAGAATAAAAAACGCGTCCGGCATCTTTTATTTTGTGGTTAATAAAGACATTTAAAGTAAAAAACTTAACTTTTTTAAAACAAGCTTTTGGATTTCAGAGTAAAGTCACTTTATTTTTCGAGTTATTCTCAGCAAGCCCTTTCATTTAATAACCATATTGTGGGAGTGCATTAAAAATTACTCGCCATCTTGGGTGCTCCGCCATATTGGATTTAGAATGTCGTCACGCAGCTAACCATGCATTGTCATCCAAACTAAACGTGTATACAAAATGTCTGCTCAATTGGCTGATACTAGGTTCGATTCTGCTTTACAACGACTAAACTTATTTTAGTGTAATCCTGTCATTTTCTTTCTCCTAAAAAAGAAAAGAGACTTTGGTCCTCTCAAATTAAAATTAGTCCTGTCAACTAAGGTAGGTATTTCATGACGTGTTTAGTACATAAGAAGTCACGACTAAAATACAGCTTTTACAGGACTAAATTAGGTACCCAACTTATATCCATTTTTTTTTGAGGTACAATATTTCAATTTCATTTATTTGCTCATCAAATTTTACTTAAAAGATATTACAGGTAAGACAAAGACAGGACTATATTAAAATAAGTTTAGTCGGTGTAAAGCAGAATTGAACCCGACATTTCCTTTAAAATTGAGTTGCAAGATTTCACATAGCAAGTTAAGTAAAAGCTTGTAATTAAGGTACCTTTAGCCTTAACAAGTCCATCTGAGGGCAGGGTTACAGGTGACTGGGAGTGACCTGCACACGCCGGGAAGTTTTCGGCCCATTTGTGTTGAGCTGATGATGGGAAAACAGTAAGTAAGTACCAACTCTTTATTGTATACACCAACAAAAATATGGAACGAGTGACACATTGATACAAAAAAATTCTTCAAGACAACCTTACCTTACCAGTTACGCTGACTATATAAGAAAAACAAAATAAATAGCTTAGCTCTACTGGCTTACTATCTAAGACTTTAATTAGTCATGCACCGCGCGGTTCCAATGCGCACCGCAACAATTAAAAATCAATTGTATGATTCTTGGTTTGAGAGGTTAATTAAAAGCTCTACGGGCCATAATAAACATAATATTCGACAGCGTCAAATGGCATTTGGTTACCATTTAAATTTCAATTTGACGTTTGCAATTTGAATTGGGACCCAAAACGGCGCCGTCCGCGCAAAGAGAGTAGATAGATAAACAGTTATTTTTGTTACATGATTGTTTTTGCTCAAAAAAGTGAAATCAAATTAGATATCCCATAAAGATATTTAGGTAAGTAATGTGGCAGCTGAGCAAAGAAAGAATTAAAGTGAAAAATGCTAAATTTATTAAAAATCTCAATATTTCAAATTAAAAAAGTTCTAATCTAAAGGGGGAGGGGGGATTGGGGCCTCCGGTTACCTCACTCACTCAACGAAACGCAATGCATTGCTTTACGCTGGTTTTTTGTGAGGCCGTGGTATCACTCCGGTCGAGCCAGCCCAAGCGTGCCGAAGCATGGCTCTCCCACGTTAAAACATTGTAATCTTCCATTGTAACAATGTAAACTCTAGGCAAAGAATTCTAAATTATAGCAATTTGTTTTATTCTATTATGTACAGGGCTCTGAAGTCATTAGCAAATTGAAGGCAAAAGAATATCTATTATATGGGTAGAAAAAAGACGTGCTTTTGATGATATGAGCTCTAATAAACTGTTAGTAAAATACAAAGACATCGCAAATACTTTTTAAACCAATTGTCTTTATTATTTGTAAATTCTGTTAACTTTGAACATGTGTCGGTATATTTGTATGAAGCCTAGCATTATGGTAACCTTTGAATCACTATCACTACATAGTATAAAACAAAGTCGCTTTCTCTGTCCCTATATCCCTATGTCCCTATATCTCTATGTATACCCCTTTCGCACCTCAGTCACACGATCGTGAGTTACTACTTTGAAAAATTCTAGAGTGGCGTGAAATCCGTTTCTAAGCGCCAACGCGAAATCACACGACCGTGAGTTTATCAAGAATCCGGTTTAAAATAGTTTTCGCGCCAAAATGCCTCAGTCGTCGCGTACACAATGGAAAGATAGCTGCGTCCCTTGACCTCCTGACAGGACGTCGTAAGTTATTTAGTATTTTTCATATATTTTGTAAGATTTATATAATATTTTTATGTTTTTTACAGTCTCAGGTATATGTACTAACTAGAAAACAAAGCCTTATAACATCGTTTGTAGTAATTATTGATTTATGGTGTCACAGGAATCATATAGCACTTACGTGATATCCAGGATACAATTGTACCAAAGCACAATCGTGCGTAAAATTTTTATTATGTATTTTCTTACGTTTTTATAACACTTCAGGGATGCAGTTAAATATCGACCTAGACCTCAGTTTACTGCAAGATAGAAACTGTTCGGAGTTAGAAGTAGACGACGCTGATGGATAATTTGCCCCTCTGATTGATAAAGTAGAACAGAGTTGTGTAGAAACCGATTGCTTAGAACTGATCTACGTTTTATTTTGCCAGATGGGCACATAATAATACTATTTTTGTTCCGCCAGAAGGGCAGTTTGTTTCGTTACTTACCTAATTGATATTACTGCCTTAGATCCAGTATATCTGTGATATCTATACTCTAAACTAATATTATAAAGAGGAAAGATTTGTATATTTGTATCTTTGTTACGAATAAACACAAAAACTACTGAACCGATTTCAACAATTCTTTTACCAATGGAAAGTTAGAATATCCTTGAGTAACATAGGCTATATTTTATTCCCGTATTCCCACGGGAACGGGAACTACGCAGGTGAAACCACGCAGAACCGCTAGTAAATTATAAATACATGGTAGTTTTTATTATTATTTGTATTTTTATTTCATCATTTTATCATAACAATTAAACAGTTCCGTTACAGAACGGAATTTAGGCCTTAATAACATAAAAAAAAAACATAATTTGGTCGAGACTCACGATCGTGACTGGGTAGTGATAAACCCTAGATAGCACGATCGTGCTATTGACTTTTTGGAAATATGGTGTAGGATGCATTTTTTTAGATAATTTTTCCTTTATACACCTAGCATATCTATCACAAATTTGTAAAAAAACCTTTACAACATTACAAAAAAAATCTCAGGTGCGAAAGGGATACTTAAATCTTTAAAACTACGCAACGGATTTTGATGCGGTTTTTTTTAAATAGATAGAATGATTCAAGAGGAAGGTTTTAGTATTATCATAGCACCCGTGCAAAGCCGGGGCGGGTCGCTAGTCTATAGAATAAATCTAAAGCTGTAGTCTGTAAACTGTTACAATATTAAAAAGGTATTTAAATCAATATTAAGCCCACACAACAATAAAGTAATTTTATAGCTGTCGTCGCTTCTAAATGTGTTATAGATGCGGTGAAAAGACGACGTAATAAAGTTTATTATGATTCTGTCATAAAATTTTACGCACGTGGAATAAAGAATCTAATACGAGTATGATAATGGCCTGTTGGCTCAGATGCTAGTGCCCCTGTCAACTGAGCCGAAGGTTTGATTCCCGGCCGAAGCTAACAATAATGTTTAAGTATATGTCTGTTCGTTTTGTGGCTACTGATTCTGTTTATATATTACTGTTATATACAATTATATTTAACTCACTACTATAGTCCCATTGTGGTGAAGGACCTGTAATAAAAAAGGCAATATTATAGATTGGAATCACTAATTTTGTAATAAGAAACCTAATGATTCACTGTTTGACTGATCAACGCCATGACTAAACGTATGGGCAAACGTAGGCAAAGGAATTTTCGAAGTTCCCACGGGAACGGGAATAAACAGGATCACACATACACTTTAATTTGATACAGCTGTAGCAAATGCTCGAAATTGCTGATTTATATATCATGCAAACCTTACACAAATCATTAAACCAGCGGGTTATAATGAGATTCAGTACAATATTATGAACGCGGGTTAAATAATGAATTTGCATGAAAAAATATTTCATATTAGAGACTATATACAGCGAAAAGAACTTATTTAAAAATCGAACTGGCCACTACAAGCCCTATTAAGTAGCCTTGGTTTTTATCGTCTCTCAGAAGGTGAGAAAAGTAGAGTGTTCTCCTTTTCGATAACGCTGTTTTCGTCTTGTCTTGTCAAGCTTGAATCTCTCGCTGCACTCAGGACTCCGTTTTAATTTATATTTCTCACTACGCTCGGGATTTCAATCCGGGGTCCCTCATTTGCTCAGGATTCAATATCGAGAGCAGTGATAGCCCGAACGGTTAAAGAGCCGGCTGAAAATCAGTGAGGCTCGGGTTCGAATCCTGGCATGTACCAATGAGTTTTTCAAAAACTTACGTACATATTTATCACTAGCTCGACGGTGAAGGAAAAACATCGTGAGGAAACCCGCAGGTCCCAGAATTAATTCTGAGACATGTGTAAATAGACCCGGTCCGGCGATGGGCTCAGCACCTATCACGTTTAGGGGTCCAATGTATCTCGTGAAATGTGAGTATATCCAGTAATGGAATACCTCTGCCTACCCCTTCGGGGATAAAAGGCGTGAGATTATATTATTTATTATTATTAATAATCAATATCGCGCCCATGACATAAAACAGTTCTTTATCTCTTCGGTGTATAATCTACTATTATGAGTACTTGCGTACTTATAAGCTAATAGCACAGTTTAACAATCATACAGTTGGCTCACGAATGTACTTGTGCAGAGCAACGGAGGGGGCCTTGCGGGGAAGCGAGCGACGCGGACCGCTTCATAAAAACTCGCGTAGTTTGTCAGGTTAATCGTCAAGGGCTGACGTGAATCCGAGTTTAGACGAGAACAAAACCCTCATGATGGTTTTACCGTCATTACAACAATTTCAAAAGATTTAATAGATATTAAATAATAATAACTGTTTTTGTGCCATATTCAAGTTGATTTTCTCGCAGTGCGCGTAATAAATCGCGGGTCAGTGAAAACTTATTTATTATGATCTTTAGTAATTTTTGATAGAAACACGGTCACAGAATGTTACACTTTTTATTTGAACCAACTAAAATACTAAAAATAAAGTGTCGCGGAAATATCTGTCAGTGCAACATCTTTAAATGATTTATTTATAATGACATACATTTTCAATAATAATAATAATTGCTCGTGTGCATTCAGAATGTTTTTTTTCCATCTATATTTAATATATACCTATTTCAATAAGTGATTTTGTGATTGTAACTAAAAAAATATTTTGTTTACATTTTTGTAACAACCCTTGCATAAATACGTAGGACAGCGTCAATACCTACGCCTGCGCGGGCGGCGGCATCGCGCGCCCACAAAGGCGATAACCAACTGTATGATTGTTAAACTGTGCTAATAGTATTATAGGCTAAAATTTAAATATATAAGTAATAGTAAAATGGGAACAAACATCTATACGTACCCGTTCCCGTGGGAATACGGGGGTAAAATATAGCCTATATGTTATTGTGATGTATAAGCTATATACCTATAATGTTTCATCAAAATCCTTTCAGTAGTTTTTGCGTGAAAGAGGAACAAACATCCATACGTGCAAACTTTCGCGTTTATAATTATTAGTAGGATTACATTTTTACAAAGTACAATAAGTCTAATATAATATGTATAACAAAGAGGTTGGAAGAAAATCATTCCCTTTCCTAAAAACTTTTTCTTTAAACGTCTTTGATGTATAATAAGATTACTTCCTTTTTTCAAGCAACTAAAAAAAACACTAAATAATAGTAGATTGTGTCATAACTCATAAGGGAGCAAAACTATATTTTTACGGCGAGGGCGTTTTTTTAAATCACGAACATAGTGAATGATATTATGTAGAATCATGAACGAAGTGAGGGGTTTAAATTACGTAGCCCAAGGTAAAAATAATTTTGCGACCGAATGATACACTCTGCTTTTCATACCTCTCTATGAGAAAAATTGTTGATGACATTGTTTGCTTCTTTTTTTAATATTTTCAGGTGTTTAACTATCACTGCAGTCGCTGCTACTTGAATTCATTTTAAAATATAAAATATACAATCAATTCGACGTTGGAATTCGAAAATTTGGCGTTAAAAAAATAAGAATTGTGAAAAATAAATACGAAAGCGCTTGCATTGAAACAGCAATTTTTCTGACAGCGTGGCACAACGTTATCGAACACCATTCAGCCTTGTCAGCCTAATGCGGCGAACAATTTAACTAATGTTTTGTTATAGTACTTAAGCTACAGTGGCGCCAACCTTAGATGCAAACTTATTTTGTTAATCTCTTTGGATAAGAATGTTGAGGGATATTTTAAATTCGAAATTCAAAACACTTTTATTCGCACTTATTAAAATCCTATCGTAAAGGACTTACTTTGCTCCGAAATTCAAAACACTTTTATTCGCACTTATTAAAATTCTATCGGAAAAGACTTACTTTGCTCCCTGTTATTGAGGAGCAAAACGTCACTTTTAGAATAAATGGTAGGAAAAATATATTTACATGCAACTTTTTCACACTTGTCGTCAGCGCTATAAGTTCGTGTGAAGGGATACTGCAAAAATAAAAACCAGAATAAAAATTAATGTAATATGCGGATGCTTTCTACTACCTACATATGATGCGTGAAAATTTAAAAAAAGGTTAATTGTACAGAGAACCCTCTTTTACTTTATTTTTTTTTATTTTGGACGGACGAACAGACAGCTCAGCCTTCATAATAACGTCACTTATATGGGTATTCTAAAAAGGTTGTTGCTTTTAAATTCCTTCGGCAACTTTTGGTTTATGATACTGACCCTGGAACCAGGTTTACGGTACGGGTATCTTCTAGCCTACAATTTCAACTGAAGTCGAGATCGGACGTTACTGCACTAGTTGGGAGCTAAATATAATGGGTTTGAGGTTAAAAGCTCACGAAATGTTGACGGGGCAGCCTCAGAACTTCGTCGACGGAGCTCAGCATCGGATATTGGGTTGGGAAACGCAAAACCCACATGGTTTTAGGCTGAAATTCAATTTTATTTGTTAAATAAATTGTGGGATTCCGTTCACAGACGGGAATTTAATTCTACATATCACACATCCTTAATCCTTACAGGTTGAAATACAACTCTTTTTTGCCTGTCTCTCACGTACTTAGGGATAACTCGGGAACCCTTATCCCCTTTTCACACGTACCGGTTTCCACCGGTCCAGCGGCGAAATGTATGGCCGATTGCCCGGTTGCCCGCCGGTACGTATGAAAGCGAACGTACTCGTACATGGCCATATACTTCGCCGCCCGCCGGCCCGGCGGAAACCGGTAGATATATCTACCGGTACTATACACGTATACGTGTGAAAAGGGGCTAATCGACTTACGTGATTCATTTATCTAGATAAATATTATAAAGAGGACACATTTTTATGTTTGTTTGTTATGAATAGGCTTTGAAAATATTTGCCCGGTCTAAAAATATTTTATGAATGGAAAACTTACTTTTATGAGAGCAACAGGGTCTTTAATTTTCAACAGCTATTTCTAATTCTAATTCATAAGTAAAATAATTTATTCTCGTTAGTTTAGGCTATTATACATTATGTAACAGAATAAGCGCAATTTCTGAAATAAGTTTGTTCAGTATCGACTACGTAATCGATTTCAGCTAGTTTTATATGTGTTAAATTTTTACGTAAAATGAATTAGCGTAGCTGAATTTAGTGCTACCTATGAAAATCGTTCTATTATTGCTCTTTATTAAAGAAATTTGGTTAGACACTACTAAAGTACGAAGGCATCATAATTTTTTTATATTCATTTACTAATTGGGGTGTATGAGGAATTGCGCATATTCTGTTACGCGTTGTATTCTGTAACGTTAAGTAACATCTTCCATCATCCTAACGTGTTTGATGGTTTGTTCTTTATTCATGGAGCAACGCAATGTTGATCACATAGTAATTTCTCCAACGCAGTGGCGTAGCGTGGCGGGGGCAGGGGGGGCAGTCCGCCCCGGGTGGCACTTTTTAGGGGGCGGCAAAATTTCACACACATATTATGTATATAGGCATTAAGTTCAGTATCTAAATTTTATTCAAATTTGCAAAAATGTAGTCGTAAAATAATACAATTTATCTCTTGTTTATAATCCTACAAAACATGCGGATCTTGTTATCTTCCGGTGACATTTACATATAATAAAACTAACGGGGCCGTGTAAAATCTAACCTGTATAATGCAAAATAATGATGACTGTTATTGCCGAAAAGTGCTCTAGAATTAATGTATGTAATGTACAGTATACATTAAATTGAAATACCTAAACAAGAGGGCGGCAAAATTGTTTTCCGCCCCGGGCGGCCCACACCCACGCTATACGCCACTGCTCCAACGTGACATAGATAATTTTAACCCTGGTAAGTTGCTGGAAAAAGCTAGAGAATAATAAGCAGTGACTGTACCTAATAACAGTGGTTTTGATGCTGAATATGTAAAAATAGGTTTATAAATACATAGAATAAAATAAGACTGGCATATAGAACGTGTTTGTCAGTATAGATTGACGTTCTATTAATTTTCTTATTAGAAAAAAAATACTTCAGAGTCACCTTTCATCGTGTAAAACGTCTTTGCCCCAACAAAATAATCATTTCTGCCTTATTCCGTTTATTCAGGGCCGATTGGCGCAATAATTTATCCAAACCTACTTCAAAAAGGTTTTCGATCTTTTATTTGCGACCACCGAATGTTAAGCGCCAACCAACCCACCTTGCTATGCTGTTATTGGTTAATCCATTTCGAAATCGCTTAACGAAATAAATCTTTTCGAATCATCGGTGCGCAAGATAATAACTGTCAGGTTCAAAATGCAAATGGGACTTTTAGTTGCTTCTTCCACAGATCCAAAGACTCAAATCAACACATGGAATCCCACCAGCACTATTTTCATGACCCTACATTTTAGATTTTGTTCTATGTTAAAACTTTTTGTATTTTTAAAGTTCCTGAATTTGAGAACAGAAAATATGTTATGCTGAGTTTTCATTATGAATGTAGTTTTCACTTGCTAACGAAAATAATATTAACTGTTCTCAAATGTGAAAGACAAAAGAGAGTTCATTAATCTCACATTTGCATTATTTTTGCAATCGATTAAACAGCAGTAATTGTGTTGAAGTTCATATGCAAGTTCTAAGACTTTAAACTGCATAAATTTTCGTCAAATGATCTCACAGAACATTGCTGTAAGTTGTTTTAGGTAATCTTTAAAGATATAAAGTAGAAGTATGTAGTATTATAATTCCATTCAGCAACAGACGAGTGGATAAGGTATGTCCGAGAGAGTGTTTTAGCACAACGCACACACAATTTTTTCTGCTTTCTCGGTACTTTTCTATATAACAGGATAAATTTTCATCTGCAGATTTATCCAATGAACAAAGCGTCATGTAATAAAACCGTACAAGACTGGCTGAAAAGTAAGACATACGAGGAAACAGAAAAATTACTTGTCGTAGTTGTATAATCTTATAAATGAGTAATTTGATTAATGTAAAAAGTTTTATTTTTATTTTTAAAAGAAAACCTTTTTGTAAGTACTAACTGTTTACTGTGTTACTAACATGATACCTAAGACACAAGTATTTAGTTACTTAGTTTAGGAATCACTCAAAATGAGTTAGCAATACGTTTTACTCTGTTGACTATTATAATTAGACTAAGTTTATGTCATAAATTATTATTTTTATAATAGTATAAGTATTTTTTATATTCAAAGAAAGCAGCAAACTGGCAACCATCTTTAACAATAATGGAGTCACCGATATTTTGCCAACCTTTGAACTGCATTTGCAACCAGCAATTTGTCGGTAGAGACAGGCTGCTCATTACATTCAGTCAATCTCCATCCATGGATGAGCTTAGAGTGCCTTGTTATTAGACTGTAGAAGTTTTTAAGTGTAATTTGCAATTGCCTACAGAAAAAATATATTAAAAAAAAATTTTGAGAAATCCGTTAACACGTTTTTATACGATATATTATGATGTTCTGTGTGATTTCACCTGTGTAAGTCCCATTGCCGCAAGTTCTACTCTATGTTACTCCCAGAAAAGTAAGCATTCCATTGGTGAAATATTTTTTTAAATTGTTACAAACGTAAAAACAAACAATATTTCCTCTTCATACCTAATATTAGTGTACAAGTGTAGACTACACCTATTTTATGTAGATTTATATGTTGTAGCATTTCACCTACATTGCCTACATCCGCATGCACAATGTTACTTGTGCATGCGGATGCACGCGGACACTTGCAAAAGACATGCCGTTTATTCCAAAATAATCTAGATACATTTCATAAAGTCTTCAAAGGTAGCCATAATTTAGGTATATTTATTTTTGATAACAATGTTTTTATTTTTATAATATTAGTTTACTAATTCCATTACGTTTAAAGTATCTATATACAAGTAATATACAGAAATATTTATCTGACGATCAAAACTTGGTCTTGACTTAATATTTTTTAAATAAATTATAACTTTGTAAACGTGTTTATTTTAAAATAAATACAAATCATATCGTTTTCTTTTTGGGGCTAACCATTTTCTCATATCTAACCTAGAGAAGTGCGCATTTTGAAAAGTGAACATTCTGCGAAGTGCATATTTTGCAAAAGTACACATTCTGGAAAGTGCACATTTTGCGAAGTGCTCATTTTGCGAAGTGCACATTTTGCGAAGTGCGCATTCTGCGTCAGACCCATCACATCGAGGCAGCGTACAACTGGCAGCATTGCCCCTTTGTGCAGCTATGCAGACTCTTTGACAAAAATAGCTGACAGCTATTGGATCTTGTGTCGCCTCGGTGAGACGCTTTGAGAGCTCATTTACAAAAACTTTTGTTTCTGGCCCCCACGGACCCAACGTCTCTATTGCAAATGGGACGTAATTATGAGTTTGATCCAGACCCAGATATTTTCTCTTTTTAATAGATTCAGCTGCTAAAGAAGCAGCACTAGAGAGTGCAGATGTTCCGTCGAGATGAGAGAGAGCCAAGGTGTTCACACAAATCGCGTCCCACGCCAAGCACATACCGAATTCCACGGAATATTATCAAACAAGTTTTCTTCTTCATCTAACATACTGACCTTATATATCAACCTGTCACGAGCTTCATTGTCCAGCTGTCGTTGTAGATCATCAGCATCATCGAACAGGGTGTTGGCTCTGGACGTAGTCTGGTCTTTATTTACTGAGTCACCTGTAAACATTACTCCTTTAGAACTAACTAACTTTTTTCAGAGAATTTTATACCCTTTACTGAACCAGTTAAAGGCACTGTAAAGGTAGACTTCCGTGGGTCACAGCGGATCGCAGCCGGGCGCGATCGATCGCGTGCGACTGACGCGCGCGGCTAGTGCGACAATTCAATGTATGAAAACGTCGCCATTTCGTTGGAGCTGAAACGCGTTAATGTAGAGATATACTGGCTTTTGAAAAATATGACTCTCTAAAGGAAAAAGAAATAAAAGGCAATTGACCTTTTAAAAATATTGATGAGAATAAGTAGAAAAATATTCAAAACTTTTCGTTAGGGATATTCGGAGAATTCACTGAATGTTTTATATCTAACATCCTATTAAATTTACATTTCACGGAATAAACCTGATGTAGGTACCTATTTCTAAACGACAACGAAATCAACTAAACGAATTAGATGTAATCACTGGTATATTATCGCTGTTAATTACTGCACCGCAAAATGTGAAATAATTTTGAATGTAATGTGTATTGAAACTAAATTGGAGTCACGAATAAACATAGAATTACAAAATGAGGAACACCGAATTGGAATTGCTAGTAGTGAAAGTGAGGAGCGGATTTGATACGCGATAGTCTGCTGCTCTACACCTATGGATTAGAAATAGCACGAAAATGTATTAATGTCCAAGAACTAAATTATTTATCAAAAATTAAAAAAAATATACAAACCGACTTCTACGAATAGCAATAAAACACTATTATTTGCTTATCTATACATTACCTACTGATATTAAACCTATTACACTTATATGGAGGAGCGGAGGTGGAATGCTCCTCCATCGTGAAAAGGGACGATCTTCCTTCCGCGATGTGATCGTGGCTGGGGACCGCGGTCCAACGGTTGATGTTGGACTGTTGTATTTATACAAACTCATTAGAAAACTCCGATAGCGCGGCTTAGAACTCGGTCGTCTATTAATTGGTGCGTTCTATGTAGTGTCGCTACACACTGATAATGAGTGATAATAGCTATGTCCGTTAAGGAGTTCGGTTCTCCACCTGAAGCTCTTCATAAGATTTTTACAAAACTTATATGGGACCACCCTTTACGTATAAAAGTAAATAAAATCGTATAAGTACATATGGATTATCATACCAAAAAAAAACTTACATGACTAACTGAGAACCTCCTCCTTTTTGAAAGGCAGTTAAAACACTAATAAAATTACTTGGAGTAAACGAAAAAGCAAAAATCCAGTTCGATGATCCACACTTTTTAAACGTAGTCTCCATACTTGTAATTTTTACTGAGAATGTTTACTATTTTTTTACTACTAAGAAAAATCTTACATGTTCCTAGGTAGGCCTTGCCTTAGTTTACAGGGAAATTCACCCCTGGCTGAAAGTTCCAGGAAACGTGGACCGAATTTGTGGCAGTGCTATAATCAGTCAGAGGAAACTGCATAGGTAAGCCTAAGCCGAGATTTGTGGAACTGGTTCAAAATTTAAATGACTTTGAGGTAGGGAGAGTGTAATGTAGTTTTGAGTTGGATTCGAATCAAAACTTGATTGAAAATGCTTTTAAAATTAACTAGCGACCCGCCCCGGCTATGCACGCAATGCTAACACTAAAACCTTCCGTTTAAATCACTCTATCTATTAAAAAAAACCGCATCAAAATCCGTTGCGTAGTTTTAAAGATTTAAGCATACATAGGGATATAGAGACAGAGAAAGCGACTTTGTTTTATACTATGTAGTGATAAGCCTTGACATTAATTTCCTCATACAAAATAGCTGTTTTTAGCACAGCAGTTTTTTATAAACCTTTCGGACCATTAAGTTGATTTCGCGTAAAGTTGAAATCTCAAAATGTAGGATTTAACAGAATGTTGAATTATTTTAATTTCGTAAAATGTAATTTAGGAAAAACTGTTTTATAATTTATGTAAAAGTAGAGCTCTATTTTATGAAAATGAATGATGAATCAAACTACTCATGAAACAAACAACCTTAGCTAAGAACTGGGTATATATTTATGTTCAAGAAAACTTTTCTACCCATATAAATTGGGCCTATCATAGAATATACAGTGATCAATCCTACAATCACTACAGGTACTTGTCATGGGGATTGGTGATCAGTGATCACAAGAGAAATTCAGGGGGCCAACTCTACTAAATGACAGCGGTGATAGTTGTATGACAATTACATGATTGTGGTCACTCAATGGTGATATTATGTCAAAATTTGACACTGTGACCACAATCATGTAATTGTCATACAACTATCACCGCTGTCATTTAGTGGAATTGGCCCCCAGGTCTGTGGTGATCAATGTCCATGAAAAGTATAGTGATTGTAGGAACTTCCATCTCCACTCAAGCATAGTATGCCACGGGTCATATTTCTTTGTCAAGATTGTATACTTGCATGAAAATCACAACTGACAAAGAAAATCGACCAGAGACGCTGCATTAATTTGCATTTTTTTATTATTTTGGTAACTTGACTTCTAATTACTGTTGAAGATTTCTTTAGTAAAATAAATACCTTTGAATTCTTTGCCTTCTGTATAGTGCAATAAAACTAAAATATAATAACATATCGCAGTCCTTATGATAACTTCATTGGGCACCATGGGAGGATTTTTGTACGTTTCACATCAGACAACCGATGTTTTTAAAATCAAATCTATATGTTATCAAAACCTTTGTTTATTAGTCATAAATAAGGATTATAATAAAATCAATATTTGCTTTTCTTTGACTCAGTAAATTCGTAACCTTAAAATAATATACTTATTGCCATAGATAAAATATATTTTAAATTCTTATAAAAAAATTACCAAAAAGGAACTTTAAAAAATAGTATATATTTTATTATACAGGGTTACATAATAAGGCTTTATTATTTTTTTCTTTGTGTGTTCAATATAAGTACCTAATGAAAGAAGCAATCTTAAATCAATGTGTAGTTTTAAGATTGGTTTTCAAATATGAAATCGTAAAGTAGGTACATTTAAAAAAATCTAAATCTATGAGTAGGTACACAACATGTAAAAATTGGGTGTTTTCAGCAATGGAATAACTCTGCCGCTTCCTAATAAGCGTGAGCATTGTTAATTTATATAATTTTATTTTTATTACACGCAGATCAATCACAGATAATTTATTTTTTGTAAAACAGTGGTTTGATGTTTCATAATAGCACAGAGTAGTGTAATAGGATGGCGTAATGAAAAATTTAATAAAATGTCACCGGCGGCTTTCCGGAAATTTATAATAGGTTTATAATAGTTACACTATTTTAAAAAAGTAATTTATTAGATAATTTGACAAAAACACGACTTAATTATCGTTTTTTCATAAAAATTAATAGATAAGAAAAGCTCATAATAACAGATTAAACTAGCATCCGGTAAAATTATTAGGTTTAAAAAAATATAATCAGATTTTTTAATTTTTGGACACTGCCTAATTTAGTTTAAAAGATTTTTAAATAATAAAAATGTGACTTTGTAGACAAGTTTTTTTTACCAACAAACCTCTTTGGATGTGACCTTTTTAATCGTTAGAAGCGTATAAATAAAATTTCTTTACGCATAAATCTTCCCAATAGATGCATGCATATTTTCCATAACTTATATATTAGTCTACATACAGCCAAAGAGAAAATAACCACTAACGTTTTACATACAGCCTCAGAACAATAGAATAGAGCATACATCAGTAGTAAAAAAATACTTAAATACCCAGATGAAAACAGAAATAAAGACAGTCGAATATAATTGTTGAAGGATGCAAGGCAAGAGGACGCCCTAGAAGGACGTTCACGGATCAAATTAGTGACGTCCTTCAAAAAGCTGGGGTCAAGAGTGCAAATAATAAAAGAGCGTGCATGAAAAGGCTTATGGATGTGAAGGAAGGAAGTTTGCGAAGATCGCGGGCAAAGTGGCGATCCATCGTCTCTGCCTACCCCTGCGGGAAGAAGGCGTGAGCTGTATGTATGTATCGAAAATAAATAAATGTAAATATGCGTATAAGTATTCCATTTCTAGAAATATCCAGTGTTCTACAATAGTGTATTTTTTGGAACCTTAAACGTATTACACAAGCCTCAGAATCAGTTTATCAAATATGTAGACACGTTTTCTTAAACTGGTTGGTACCCTCGCGAAATCTAACCCCGAGCTTGACGTAACCACGTTAATAACAACGTTTATTTTAAATGACTACAAGATTACCAAATTAGTTTAAAATGTGATAATTGAAACTTCCTTAGATTGAGTTGGCTAAATTTAATCACAGTTTGAAACAAATGGAAATAGCTTTTGCAAGGAGAATATATACCAGAGGGAAGCGTCGAGGGTATACTCATAATAGCAGCGATAACATTGTAATAATGTTTCTAACTTTGATTTCGTGGACATTAAAACGATAGGGTTTACAGTTTCACTGGGCTAGGTTATAAATTGTAACAGTAAGGGACGATTCCAAAGGACCATGGGTTTTGCAGGCGACAGCTTTTTATAGAGCTGTCAGCGCCTTTGTTAGAGGTTTTGGGGGGTAGGTACGTATGAAAATGCCGAAGTAAGTAAGACCGAATTTTACAAGACCTATGGACGGAACACCGAAAATCGAAAGACCGAATGGTTGTTTGGCCGTACGTTTAAAATCACGAAAGGACATGACAACACCTCGACCCTAATACCATATAGTATACTAAAAGAACATAAAACCGCTTGGTGGGGGCTGTATACATGTAAACATACGTAAATTAGCCAAAAAATAATAAAACTTAGCAAAATACATGCAGTTTCAGTTTTCATTAAAATCGGGCCCGAGACCATGCCTTCATTTCAAACCCCCGTAATCGGTATTTATTATAAGTACAGGATGATTTTTTCAAGTGTGGTTTTCTAAATCAGAAACTATGAGGAAAGTACTCAAAGGAGTTTCGCTTTTCCTCATAGTTTCTGATAAGAAAACCACGCCCACTTGAAAAATCCACATGTTTTCTTAATTTCATTTTTACTACTTACCTTTTATTTATTTATTTATTTAACTTCATGTACCAAGAAAATGTACACATGGCGAACTTAATGCCTAAAGGCATTATCTACCAGTCAACCGTCAGGCTAAGCAGAAATCATTTATTCGTGGTTATGTTTAAGTATGTAAAACTTTTTATACCCCATACCCTCTATATTTAGAAATATAAATTAACTAGGTAGGTACACTAAATGCAAGTGAAACATAAAATGCCTAACTTGCTAATGTCCGTGCGACATAAAAATGTGACTCGAATAGCTTTTGATTTGTATCTACCTGTATTATTTTTAGTTTTAATTAATTATGCTTTCAGTATAAACTTATAAATCGCATTGCATATTAGATATCTGTAATAAATTATATGAAAATTGTGGCTCAAAGTGAAGATCGTTGTAAGTAGATAACCAGCAACCTAACGTGCAAATAGAACGAATTACCGGCACGTTAGTTGAATTATAACTATGTATATGAATAAGCATTGGAATAACATTGTCAGTCAATTTAACCGTGTCGTGTTGGTAGACTCAATGAAAATGTATATTTTAATTATTTTACTAATATTGAAAGTAGACGCGATGATCAATCCGTACGGACCAACAGTTGTAAGCGACTACACAAAATGTGTACAAAATGTAATTAATATTAGTTTCAAAAAGGCTGGCTTCCTAATTTTTGCAAATACCGATAATGCTAGTCCATCAGTTGCTAAAATGAGAGAAAACTTATTAAAAACTATTAATGGAAGTGGAAATTATTCTGTCGAAGTACAAAATCCAGGCAATGAGCTCCCCATTTGTGATAATAAAGATGAAGACGACGATCACAGTGTTGTGAATAAGGATCAGTTTGAAGCAATTCCCGTAGCTAACTATTACATTATTGTCTTAGACAGTTACGTAGACTTCACCCGTGTAGCCGGCAGACTAATCCGACTAAACAGTTGGAATCCTCAAGCAAAATTCCTTATTATACTTTTTAATTTAGTTGATAATGATAAAACTAATATTAGATTCGCTGAAAAAATATTAACTTGTTTGTTTAGATACAACGTTATAAACATAGTCGTTATAGCACCTCAAGCAAACCATATTCGTAATGCAAACATATACAGTTGGAGACCATATGATCCGCCACAATTTTGTGGATACTACAATGAAACAGCGAGAAATAGAATTTTGGTTGAAGACATATGCGAGCGAGGAGAAACGAAATACAAAACAGATGTTTTCAAAGATAGAATTCCTGATAGTATGGAAGGTTGCGTTTTGTACATACTAGCATTGCAAAGACAACCCTATATTAGCAAGGACAACGAAGACCCTAATATAGAGAAACTATATGTTAACGAAATTGCTAAAATATACAACCTAAAAACTAATTATGAGATCACAAATGAATTTAGAGGTGAAAAAGACTGTAATGGTACTTGGACCGGAGCTTTTAAAGAGTTAGCTTCTAAAAAAGGTCACATCGTTTTAGGAGGTATATTTCCAGATAATGATGTTCATGAAGACTTCGAATGTAGCAGACAATACTTGGCGGATTCTTATACTTGGGTTGTACCTCGCGCTTTTCCTTCACCGCCGTGGGTAGCTCTGATTATAATATTCCAGGATCTAGTTTGGTACTGCGTCATTGCTAGTTTCTTTATTTGTTTGATAAGCTGGAATATTTTGGGACACCTCAGTGGGGATATATACTACAAAGGATTTGCACATTGTTTTTTGAATACGTGGATTTCTATGTTAGGATTTTGTGCATACGCTCGTCCAACAAGAGAAGGGTTGCGGGTATTCTACGTATTCTTCAATTTATACTGCATATTGTTTCTAACAGCTTACCAAACTAAATTGTTTGACGTTCTAACTAATCCTTCCTTTGAAGAACAGATTGATACCATTGAAGAGTTGGTAGACAGTGATTTGAAGTACGGCGGATTTGAAGAACTACACGATTTATTTTACAATTCAAGCGACCCGTTTGACTATTTCCTCGGTGAAAACTGGATCGACGTAGAAAACATTTCTCAAGCTTTGATAGATGTAGCTGTCAATAGGAACTTTTCATTGCTATGTAGTCGTCTGGAGCTGACTCATTTATCTGCAACTATGCCGGAACTAAGTGATAGTTCCGGCAACTACAAATATTTTGTCTTTGAGAGGAACATGTTCACGGTTTCGATGGAGATGGTTGCTTTGAAAGGGTTCCCTTTTATTGATAGATTTTCACACACTTTAAGAATATTTAGTCAAATAGGAATAAATACGGGAGTAAGGCATTACTTCAAAGAACTTAATGCTCGACGAAGGGCCAGGTTGGTCCGTAGCTTGAAAAAGGAGTCATCCAATGTAAAATCTTTGTCTCTTGATCATCTTCAAGGTGGTTTTTTAGCCTTATTATTGGGTTTTACAAGCGGTTTTCTGGTATTCATCACGGAATTCATAGCAAGCAATGATTTTGTGAGAAATAAATTTCTACACTTTAAAAGATTCATTTATTTAATAACAAGAAAATCGCGAAATGTTTGAGGTATTTTGGAAATTTTTAAAGTAAGTATACTATAATAGAGAAAGAAATTAAAAAAAAACATTTATTGAAAAAAATATATTGCATAATAATCTGTACACATTCACAATCCTTATCTAAATTCAAGGAAACATGTTTCTTTAAATTTGTTACTTCTAAAGACTAGTGCTACATTCGTATTACACACCTAAAAATTACATTTTGCCATTACCTAATGTTTGTGAAGCTTAATTTAAAATAAACAGAAACAATGCAACTAACACCATGTGTTATAAAAATATATTTTAGTTGTGTCGTAGTAGGTATATTGTAATAAATTTCTGAGATCTGAAATAAATGAAATATAAAAATATAATTTAAAAAACTACAGTTTGTTTCAATTTTGTATTAATATCATAACATTAATATTCAACCGAGGTTCCTCACATTTTTTAAAGATTCCCATAGACATTAATTTACAATCAAAATTATTATGTTTAGTTTCATTCGACATACCATTTTCATAATTTCTTTTAAATTTTTTTATTTACATAATTTTGTAGCGATTTAGAAAATAAGCTCTATATAGGTATTTACTTAGTACTCATATGCCATTTTACACTATTGTCGTAACTACGCTAAAACATTACAGCTTATGTACAACCTTTTGTTTCACTATCCCCGAATAATTTTATTTTTCTAATATTCATATTTCACATTTCGAAAAGATATTAAGTACAAATGTGGAAAGAAAATATATTATTTTAAATTATATAAATACTTAAAAACCAAAATCTCTCGTTTTCTGTACATCGTAAAATATTATCATTTTTCACAGCACAAATAACTACCAAATTCTGAACTGTTTAAATTTTTTCCATCACCGGTCTGCATTGTTTTAGACAGTAATAATAATAACTATTATTTATTTCGGATATTGACCATCACACACATCACACACATAAACAACATACAACGTTTTGGACAGTGGTTTCTGTGTATCTTTTTTGCGGCTTTGTTTATGCTGCCGTCCACTAGCTATAATGCCGTTAAGTACCAAAACAACATTTCGAGAAAAACGGGTTTAAAGAGCGGGAATTGAAAAATGTATGCTGTTTCAAATTTAAAAGAGAAAATTATAACCTCAATATATCATTAGATAGGTATTTATATGAGCTTTAATATATTCAAACTCTCAGCACGCTATGTATTATAAATTTTAAAATATTTTATTTTTTGCATTATAACTTAGTATTACTTACAAAAATCTTCTAAAAAACCTGAACTATAATGCCGCTAGGAGTACCTTAACGGCATTTAAGTGTTGGATTTTAAACAACTTTGATGCGTTGGTAAATAAAGTTTTTCACTAATAATTTTACTGAACTTAAATGCCGTTACGTAATATAGCGGCGTTTTACCTAGGTAAAACTCAATTTTTCAGGCCGAACATTACTTGACTATAATGCAGCTAATGTCACTTACCGGCATTTAAGCGAAACATTAGTACAGAAATGAAAAAGATTTTGTAACGCAACATTTATTTGTGATTATTACTAAACTAAAATGCAGCTAAACAGAAAACATTTCACCATAACGGCATTTAAGTTATGCATTTGTTAGTTATCAAATTTAGGAAATAAAGCAAATCGTTAGTATTTATGTTATGAAATAAAGAAAATAAAATAAATAAATAAAAGGTATGACTACTTATACATGTCTTTATTAATTTTAGATATAATATTAGAATCAATATTTAGGTCATAGCACGGTTTATTGTTTAGTAACTGCTTTGTATGCAACAAGCCTTCAATTGTGCTGGTTTCTAATCGATTTCTTTTTTTCCTTTTTATCAGGTTTATGGAAGAAAAAATTCTCTCCACAGCTGCACTGGAATGCGGGAGGCACAGAAGTGCAGATACAAGTACTGACAATAGCGGATACAAAGCTGTCCCGTCGTCGCTGGGTTTACTTTCGTGAAGAATTTTGTTCCAATACCTTTCCATGTCTTCGTTAGCTCCTTCTGGGTGAAGCGCTGAATTATTTCTTAAATGTCTCCACTCTATATCCAGATCTTGAATATCTTTGGTTTCAATTAAATTGGGAAAGTGAAGGGTGACATTTACTAAGGATTGAATCTTGCGGGATTTTATAATATCTGGATTTAGAAATTCCATGTCTTCTATTATTTTGTTATTAAAATTGTATCGGTTCCTGATTTGTCTGGCACCTTCAATATACAACTCAAGACAACGGAGTCGCAATTTTTTAATATGTTCTGGTTCAAAGTTTGCGGATGTCGCTATGCTGGTTGCTACCTTTGTACCCAAGTATATTTGATACCGTCTTGGATTATCAAATTGGACTTCCTGCAGCTCTGTTGACATTAAATACGAGCTTTGAATATAATTGTCCAATAATGTTCGGAATGCGGTTTTCATATTTTCGTGCAGTTTGTGGATTTCTGGACGCTGAGACTGCATCAGTCTATTCATGTTATTGAAGATTTCTAATGCATATTCTAGAAACTCCAAGTACATTATGTTGTACGGATTTTTTAGCATGTTTAGAATGTTATCAGATGTCTGCAAGCGATCTGTGAAACTGTGTTCGGTGAAGTATAGTTTAAGCGCCTCGTATTGCTCCAGGAGTCTGGTCACAGCTGGACGCAGCGAAAGCCACCTGGTCTGGCACGGGTGCAGAATCTTGTGGGGTTTCAAGTTCAGGAATTCCTGAAATTCTTTGAGAATGCCAGCTCGCTTTGGACTATTGTTAAAATAATTGTAAATATCTCTTACTAGGCCTTCTGGTTCACGTGCCAGTTTAGCGCATGCATATGACGCACAGAGATGGAAAGTGTGGCAGATACATTTCATCACAAATAAATTCGGTATGTCTGCAAGAAACCTCGATGCTAGTGAATTGTGTTGTCCCATCGTAGTGCTAGCACCGTCAGCAGCAAATCCAACCATATTCTCTTTGTACGGAACAGAATTGTCTGAGAAAAATTTCACAATATGTTGGTAGAGTGCTTCTGCAGTCCCATCTTGAATTGGCACTAAACAAAGAAATGCATCAATTACTTTGTAATCTTTGTAATAGCGAGCAACAAGGCATAAGTGTTTAGTACACCCTCGGTCAGTACTTTCATCCAAAAGTAAGGAAAACTTATTTTTTCGGATGTGTCTTAAAATATTATCTTCGTCGGTCGCCTGTTGTCGGCTGTTACTGATGTCAGTATTTTTGTCGTTTTTGTTCGGCCACAGTTAATTCCCTTGGCTATTTCTGAGTCTGGACAAATCTGTATTAACAGTGGCAAATGTTCAATAATGTTCATTGACAAATTATGCTCTGCCACGAAGGAAGCTAAAAGGATATCCAGCCCTCTTCGTAGAATCTTTCTGTACGAATTTCGTTATAATCGTTTGCTTTGCACTGGAAGTAGGAACCGAATTTATATGTTTCGTAGTTTTCATGTATCGGAATATATCGGTTTTGCCACCACATCCTATTGCTAAATCAGTTATACAGTACTTGCAAAACGCAAACGTATCACCTTTCTGGCTGGGTTGAAGCCAAGAACAGAATCCCGGTTCTCCCATCCATTGCCGATTAAATCGCTGCAATATTCGAGGCTTTTTTGCCGAATCAGCCATTGTTTGCTGCTTATTTATAAATCACACTCACTTTATCTTTATAAAAATTAACAGACAACAGGCAGCTTGATACCAAATCGAATCAAACGAAACAAATGAACAATGAACGAACAAAATGAATGAGAAAATGAACTAGTAAATGGAATATACAATTAGGGAATTCCCCGTCACAACGGCGAAACTGTCGGGCACGATTGCGGGACAGAGCTAAAGGTGAGAGAAAGATGCAACTACATCGTAACTCTTCTAACCTATAGCTCTGTCCCCCAATCGTACCCGCTAGCCGCCAAGATTGATCGGTGTTATCATTTCGGTCCAAAAATTACCAAATTAAAATCTGTAAGGTTCTCAAAATCTGTATATAATTTGCCCCAATTTTTATATCGGTATGACATGCTGAAAATCTGTATGGATACCGAGAAATCAGTATATTATCTGACAACGCTGATCCAACCAACGCTTGCACCTACCAAACGTTCGCGAATTCGTCCTTGAACCTTTTGCACATAACCGCATTATAGTTAAGTAATGCGGGTTAGCCGCATTTAAGCCTTGTAAACGTGTACTTCTGGAGTAGCTTGTTACATTTGGATAGTGCTAATAGTTAACTCATACTTGAAACTTTAATCAACAAAATCCTGAATTACAACGCTATAATGCCGTTATCGGACTTTAACCGCGTTATTGTCTAGATATTTTACTTAACGGCGGTATAGTCCTGAGAGGTTATATTAACGCTTTGCAAAGAACAGCATAACAATATTGTCGTTAAAGTACTTTAACGGCTTTATTATATAGGAAATCCAAATAACGGCAATTAAGTCATGTAAATTGTGATAGGTTTTCAGCACTTTTAAAAATGAATAACCCTTAAAGACATTTTAGCTAAGAAATTTAAGGTAACTGCAATTTAGCTATGTAATCTTGAAAAAACGGAGCAGTTAACGGCATTCTTATTTTTCTTATCTCCGAAACTAAACAAGATATAAAAAAACTGGTAAGATGGTTAGATAGAGCATTTTTTTCTTAGTCGGGTGGCATTTATAGTTTGAAATTGGTCGATTGTCAGTTAACGGCATTATAGCTAGTGGACGGCAGTATGGAAATGCTTCAATGATTGTCATTTGTTACTAATTGGGTCCCTTTAACCAAAAACGCTTTGTAAAGGGTAACAATGACGCGTCATAACTTCTGAAACCGGGCTGTACAATAATGAGCTATTGTAGTCATCATATCAACGTGACTTTTTATTATAAAAGTATCTCGATTATCTTCATCAAAATGCTGCATTTATCTTAGAGCGATTGAGGAATTTATCACCAAACACAAACACATCCTTATATATAAGATAAAAGATAAATGCCACTACAATCGTCAAACAGATACGTATTGAATGCTCTTTCAGTATTAATTGATAATTATGCTAAATTGTGTATGTTACTAAAGTTTTTCCCCATCTAAATGCTGCACGTTGTAGTAGGAATGGTCAGGGAACCGCTCGAGTTCAATGTAATCCGTTTCCGTGCACAGAAGTCGCTCTAGCATCGCAACAACTTCCTTGAAGTCAGGACGGCTCGTTGGCTCCACCTCCCAGCAGTAATACATGATATTGTACAGCTCTCGGCGGCAATGCTCTGGCTTCTCCAAACGGTGTCCTTCTCGAACCTGGATAGAGGAAAATAAAAAACGGTCACGCGTTATCACAAACGGATGGCAAATGTATTTGTGCCAACTACAAGTTAACAGGGGGGCACCCTAGTCAACATTTCATTCGCTTTGTTGGCATTCACTTAAATGCAACGCCGTGTCAGTGATACTTCTTTAGTGTTGCGTCAACTTCACCTAGAATACATTAAATGAATACATTTAAGGATATAGAGCCAGATAAATCACCATAAAAATGGATTAGGAATGAAACACAAGCATTATGAATAAGAGACAGTTCATATCCAACAAAGTCAATGCTTTAAAGAGAGACATCAATCAAATAATGGATGGCACTTTCATCTTTATTCCTTGAATAAAGAAAATGAAATGTAATACTAAAGGAACTGGTTTAATTTACAAAGGAAATATATCTCCATTCAGAAGAATTCCTATTAGAGAATATAGAAAGTTTTGTGAAATTGACCTACTGGTTATGACGACAAGCAAAAAATGTAGCAATTACATACAATAAAAATTATTGTTTTTAAATAAAAAATATTCTTTTTATTACAGCAATATTAATAGACGTGATGACGTGTACCATGAAATTGACGGGCCTGTTGGCTCAGTTGGTAGTGACCCTGCCTTCTGAGTCGGAGGTCGCGGGTTCGATCCCCGCTCGGGGCCAACATTTGTGTGCATGTGTGTTCTCTTCGTTTTCGAGGTGTTTATTTAAGTATGATTTATCAGTTGCTTAGTACCCATAGTACAGGCTCTGCCTAGTTTGGGACTGAATAACCCACAATAAAAAAATAATTTTAAAAATGTCACTGGAGTGAGCTCAAACTTTGCTTTCTATAAACAGAACTTCAACTTTATTCCCTGGTTTTATTGTAGATACGTACTCGAATTGGAAAGTGATATATTTTTGCTATATTTATATGTAGGTATATAGATTTCAAAAAGAGTACCTACCCAAAAGGTTTCATTACAACATTTACAATAATTCTATTAAATTCAATAATTCTATTAAATCATTTCATTTCATTTCAAAATCCGCGCAATTCGGGGTGGGCTTTTGTTTACTTTTAATTATGATAACGCCTGTTGTGTTATTGTACTCTAGTTTATGAATAGTTTTACTTTCTAATCTGCTTATAAGTATTATTATTACATATATTCTATATAAGTTAAGAAAAGCTGAGTCTGTTACTGGTTCTTCTCAGGGTACCGCATTTGGAACCAGCAACTCGTCTTTGAAGAAAGGCCAATCTTCATGGACGTCTTTAGTGTCCCTTGTTTAGACTATTGTCGTTTCTAAGTGGATTTTTGTTAACTTGCAGAAATAGATGATATGAATAGATTTTTAAAATTGAACTAACCTTTCGCATGACGTCACCAGCTGATAGTCCAGGGTAGGGAGTAGAACCTAAAGTCACGATTTCCCAAAGTAGCACCCCGAAACTCCAGATATCTGACTTGACGCTGAATATGTCATCGTACAAGGACTCTGGAGCCATCCATCTGTAATATTTAAAAGAAATGAGTCACCAAATGGTGCACTAATGAAATTTGACGAGCCTGTTGGCTCAGTTGGTAGCTACGGTTGGTAGTGACTCTGCCTTCGCTCGGGGCCACCATTTTATGAACTTGTATGTTGGCTTCGTGTTCGGATGTTTAATTATTTTTATCAGTTGTTAGTACCCATAGTAAAGCGAGCCTGTGTAAATTCTGTGACAAATAAAAAAAACTAATAAATTTTAATTTACATTTACTTTAAGAGTACCTTTGAAATCGTGGAAACAACCTGTTTACGGCCGGTTTCCGGGAATTCTCGGTTCTCAGACAAGTGACCTTAATATGTAAGTAAGTAAGTAACAACTCTTTATTGACGGGCCTGTTGGTTATTATTATTATGTGTGTCTACAAATTCACGGGACTATAGAGTCCCGGACATTTGGGAGGCGTGCATGGGGCCGAAGCCAACATGTAGAGGCCCTTTTAGACAACTATGCTATAATTAAACAAATGTGAAGATGTGACACCAACCGGCGACTTTTATTATTATTATTATTATTTGTTTTTCTTTCTATTTCTCGAAATATACATTATATTTCGGTATTATTATTATTATTATATTATTATTATTATATTATAAACATGTCTGTTGGTTTCGCGTCTGGGGGTTAATATTTATTTATTGAAGTATGTTTATCAGTTGTTTAGTACCCATAGTACAGGCCCTGCCTAGTTTGGGACTAGATAACTGTGTGTGAATTGTCCCACAATTTATAATTTATATTGTACACCAATAAAAATATGCAACAAGATAAATTATATATTATTTTCATATCAAAACGATTTCAATTATATTTGTTTTGTGTCTGAGATAAATACATAATATCTATTTTTCTATACTTAAAAACTACTGCACCGATTCAAAAATTCTTTCGCCAATGGAAAGCTACATGATAAGGGAGCAACAAAGGCTGTATATTATATCCCCGTATTCCCACGGGAACGAGAAATACGCGGGTTAGACCGAAGCAGCTAGTAATATACATCTACACTATATAATATTATAGCTGATCCGCGCGGTTTCACCCGCGTAGTTCCCGTTCCCGTAGATTAATAGCGTTTAAAAAATACACAGGATTATCAGTGATCACTGTATAACATTAATTTGACCTTTTTTTAATAAAACAAAATAAAAGCTAGATACAATCTGTTTGTAAAAAAACTCAAAGAAGACTCATTAACAGACTCTGTAGCGACTTGCAAAAAGTTTTTCTACTGTAGGTACTAATTTACAAACTGTTGCTTAAGTACGACGGCGCATTTTAATAAGGAACATCGTGGCAGTTCAAGAGTTTGCGCTCAGACCATAGTAAAACAAATAAAGTGAGTTATTAACTACTACAGTACGTACAAGCTAAGTAATCAATTTTATTTAGTTAGAAACGCTTCTCATAACACGTTTGGGTAAACTGAATCTCAAAAGTTTAAAACGTCTAACTTCGATGTTACGGTTTACATTAAATTCTATTAAATGTATCTATACAAACAAAAAAAATATTGCTGTGCACATCTTAAGAATGGCGGCCATTTATGTTTTAAGAAAATAAGACACAATAGTTTTTTAATTGTTCTTGTTCTTGTCTTAAATGTGCTTGACTGATTGTTTCTAGGAAAAGAAAAATTTAGAAAGTTGCAAGAAAAAAAAAATTATTAGAAAAAAGGAAAAGTGTATTTCTATATATATCTCGATAGGAGAACATCTTTCAGGTCAGCCTAATAGATGCCCTGAAAGACATACAACTTCTACATATCAAAAATATAGTAAAACAAAACTATCAGCTGTCTTATAAAGCTTTTAGCTATACCAAATATTAAACCTATAACATATGCCCTTTGCATTTGAGATCTTGTGACAGATTTACAGACTTTAATATAAAATGTACCCAAATTTCACCTTTTGGTCCGGTATTATAGACTTTATACCCACACAGACAAGAACTAATTTTATGTGGCAAGATTTAGTGTGTTGATAATTAATGATAATGTCTGCTTGGAACTAACCAACCTTTACAAAGTAGTCGATGTAAACGGTGTACTGCTTTAACATTTTCTTTTCCTTTTATTTGAGGTCGGAGCTATATATATATATATCTGTTCTCCAAAGAGGTTAGAAGAAAATCATTCTCTGAGAGAGAAACTTTTTCTTGAAACGTCCGTCCATTTATATCTATCCACCGTACCTATTTATTTTCACTTCCTTCTTGCACTTATCATCCTTCACACAATCCATTCATCTCTTCTCTTTGGCTTGCACTTCTTAATAAAACATTGCTATGATTTACTATTAGAGTTTTTGCCCTGTTGTTTCTCCTCAATACCTTATAGGCAGTCGTCCGTCGCTTTT
This sequence comes from Ethmia dodecea, assembly GCA_963855545.1. Classification (NCBI taxonomy): domain Eukaryota; kingdom Metazoa; phylum Arthropoda; class Insecta; order Lepidoptera; family Depressariidae; genus Ethmia; species Ethmia dodecea. The sequence goes on from OY979444.1 coordinate 3,882,174, forward strand.
CCTCTCGTACACGTGAGTACCGGCGACGTCTCTTGCAAATCCGAAATCAGCTACTTTACATGTCCTCTCCTCTGTGATCAGCACGTTCCTAGCTGCCAAGTCTCGATGGATGATCTGAAAAAGCAAAAAAATATATTATTGTGCAACATAAACGATAAAAACAAGATATTAAAATAAAATATAGCTTACTCCTAAAGTTTCGAGTGGAGCAATATTTTTCATTTGGTTTAGTCTCAAAAATAATATTATAGATAAAAAAATTATATGTACCCTTTTGTACGAGTACGTATGGCACTCGTCGAAACAAATCAAATAATAGCAAACTCGACGGTTTGTTATCATCTCCTAACTCCATCATCAGAATAGCTCAATGATACAAAGTTATTGTTTTGTCATCCAAACTACCTACAATTGCAAAATTACAAGCCTGTACGATAATTAGAAATAGGTTTAAATCTGACTTCCATGATTTGTCAACGTGGTTTCTTACTTAGTTAGTGAAGCTAATATAAAGCGTGTAGACTTTAATGGAAATAGTTGGTCTCCACAATTCTTCAGCCTTTCCGAAAATAGAATTCCATTAGAAATTAATATTTCAATTTAGAACAAACCTATTGCTTACTTTAGCTCCCGTTTCAGTCTACACTCTTCATTATATTGTTTGGTATTAGGTGGAAGATTAGTTAGGCTCAAAGCCTTTGCAACATATATTTTAGGTCCGAAATATCTGATGATATTTTTTTGTTGGATTTAGTTAGTTTGTTGATGAATGTACTTGGTAAATATGAAGTGGTAATACTAATACGATCTCCATAATATTACTGCGAATATGCCGGTCGTACTTAACTACTGAAACTAAAATTACAACTGTATATCTGCTCCTATGATACATGATAGGGATTTCCATAAAAATTGTAGAGGAAAGAAAAACTTTCTGCAATATTTGTGTATATCTTGAGTTGCTGAATAAATTTTATCGGGAGTCAAATTCCAAGTTCCAACCTTTTGTTACATTGAAACTGAAGAATCCTCAATAATTGAATAGGTACCTAAACAACAAAGTGAACACAATAAACAAATCTTTATAATGCAAGAGGTTATTTATAAAGTAAACTTTCTTGTAGCTTTCGTTGTTCACCTCATTATTCTTTGACAAGCTTGGTGATGTGGCAGACTCTATTTAGAAAGAGCAAAGTTTAACGATCAACCCGTAAAGGCTAACTGAGGTAAGGCTCTTTTTATTAAAAAAAAATCTCACGGATTTTATCCCCGAGGGGGTAGGCAGAGGTATTCCATTACATGAATATATATACTATACCCACCTTTCACGAGATATATTGAACCCCTAAACGTGATAGGTGGTGAGCCCCGCGGGTCTATTTACACATGTCTCAGAATTAATTTTGAGACCTGCGGGTTTTCTCACGATGTTTTCCTTCACCGTCGAGCTAGTGATAAATATGTACGTAAGTTTCGAAAAACTCATTGGTACATGCCATGATTCGAACCCGAGCCTCACTGATTTTCAGCCGGCTCTTTAACCGGCTTTTTTTATTTATTTTATTAATTTAACTTCATGTGCCAAGTAAATGTCTCTTGTCTCACACATGAGGAACGTTTAATAATACCCTTTGACTTACCCCTTTTGAGCTGAGGAAATCCATACCCCTGGCAACTTGGAACGCGAAGTGCGTTAAATCCCGTGACGTCAGGAACTGGCTGCCACCATGTGTGTTCCCGTAATGCCTCTCAGCTCGGGAGTCCCTCAGGAACTGCTGCAGCTTGCCGAGGCTGACGAACTCCATGATAACCAGCGTAGGTTCCTACAAGAGGGAAAATATCTAAAAATATCCAAAAAATACTCATGGCGCAAGTTATTCCATATCTGGATATACCGACATTTCAGAAGTATATTTCTTAAATCCTATAACGTGACAGATGCAGTACCGTTAGGTACACATGCTCCAGAATCGATTCTAGGACTTTCCTGTTTGTTTGATGTTTGTCCACACCATTGAATCACTGAAATGTATTTTTATATACCCACACTAGCGGCCCGGTACGTGCTTCGCAACGTATAAATGAAGAACCACTCGACAGATTTTAAGCAAACTTCACATAAACCATCTGCTAAATAGTCCGAATAAAGCCTAAAAATTTGTTTGGATAGGTGAGCCCGTTCTTGAGTTATAAAATAACAACGAAAAGTGGCATTGATTTATGTAGGTATCTATTGTTTAATTTTACTGAACACAAAAATATTGTTTAACCAAAATCCCTAAAATGAAGAGACCAAAAGGCCAGGGGGCCAATTCTACTAAGTGTCAACGGTCATAGTTGGATGACAATGAGATGTCAATGGTGTTATTTTGACACTTTTCAGAGCAAATAACACCATCGACTGACCATGTCATTGTCATTGTCATCCAACTGCAACCGTTGACATTTAGTAGAATTGGCACCCAGTTTAATTTTCGCTGCAACTTCACAAACTCAGTGATTTCCATAAACCTCCCAATTTATTTGTTATGAGAAATACGTCATGAATGTGTTTAGTTTCTCTATATTCTGACCACTTTTTTTAATTGCAAGCAAAAAAAAATGGTAATTATGATTAGGTAGTGGGTATTTCTCGCAATTGCCTACCTCTGCCGACCCCTCGGATATAAAGAAGTGGGCATAATGATTTTTTACTCTCACTGAAAATGATAATCACTTTTTTTTCCTACCTACCTAGTATTGTTATACTTTGTGACCCTTCCACTTTACAAAATACCCTCACATCTTTATAGCTGGCTTAAACAAAGTAATACCTACTTCACTTACTACCTACGTAATGTTCTCCTATTGTCCCCGTCTGTATAACAGAGGGCCAAGTGGGCTATTTTAATTAATTAACAACGTTCATGGGATTTACTCAATGGTATCAAAGTAATTATACTATTATTTTAAGGGTTACTCAACATAAGTACAAAGTAAATTAGCCACAGTTGACGATTCTGTTTCTTAAAAAAAGTTAGAAGAAAAGTAATTTGGAAACAATATGACGTAGAAAATTAATATAAAATCTTTTGGAAATCCTTTTTCGTAAATAAAAATACCTTATTATCTGTATTAGTGTTGTGGACTATGAAAAAAAACATCCAATTATTGAGGTATTGCAGACAGAGCTTTTAAAAAGCAAAAAAGAGAGATACGGTAGGTACAAAGAGGTCGGAAGAAAATCATTCTGAAACTTTTTCTTTAAACGTCTTTGGGTAGGTACTAGTTTCTTACGAAATAAGTTTAGTATCTAACATAAAAGATATCAAGGAGAAAAAAATTAAATTGTCTAATCTGACAATCCTTACATAATAATATTTTCGTGCCGTTATAAACGTTAAAATGTGAAGACCATTCCCTAAAGATGAATAATTAATTAAAATAACAATTCCTTTGTTATCCGGGTATTTATCCTCAGCTCGCATTTATAAAGAAGGCACAATGAGTTAGCATTGCAGACACGACGTGAATTCATATTTTTATAAGGTTTATGCGGTTAATGTTATTAGGTCTATGGGTTTATACTATTACTTAAAAATTTAATGATCTCACGCCCTTTATCCCCGAGGGGGTAGCAGAGGTATTCTATTACTGGATATACCCACATTTCACGAGATATATTGGACCACAAAACTGGATAGGTGGTGAGCCCATCGCCGGACCGGGTCTATTTACACATGTCTCAGAATTAATTCTGAGACCTGCGGGTTTCCTCACGATGTTTTCCTTCACCGTGGAGCTAATGATAAATATGTACGTAAGTTTTTGAAAAACTCATGCTATGCTGTTTCAAAATATATCTACATTTTAAGATTCAGTTTCCTAAGTCTAGCGGTTGAGGTTATGTAATATGTGAATCAGTCTGTCAATAAGAACATATATATCTTTCTAAATCTGTTGCGGCATTTTCCCGTTTCCGCGGAAATGCTTGCCAAATATCTGGATGCTTGGAGTCAGTGAATTTGTGGAATTTCGATTTTACGTAATCCCTTTCGGGGTGGTCAGACACCTTCATCATTCACTACTCTCTCATTCACTACACCTAATTAACACTAACACAATCTTACAGATCTCATTCGGTGTACTTACTTAAAATTTACCTTTTTTATACCTACTCTTTTATTTTGTTCAAATTTTATGTTTCTTTTCTAAGAATTCTAACTTTGTTCTCGAGTCTTTTTGGAAGGGCAGTGGGCACTAGAATATAGGTACGCTAAGTACTTAATATAGTTACCTAGGGTTACTCTATTTGTATGAATATATTTTTATGAACAATAAAGATTAATATTATTTTTACCTTCCTACAACCACTAGTGCGGTTGTAGCATGGTTCACATTTAGCCGGTTTCAGATTTCAAAATTGAACGTGTAATGTAATGATAGTTGGCTAGCGTTTCGCCCACAAAAACACTAACAACCGTTATTCCTTAGTCGCCTCGTACGACACCCAGAAATGGGGGGGCTGATTCTAAACCGAAACCATTTAATATCGACGTTTTATTCTACGCCTACTACACTCCACTAAACTACCTACATTTTGTTTTTTTTTAATTTCCAAATAAGAGTTTACCTTCTCAGTGCAACAGCCAATCAGCCTGACGACATTGGGATGTGTCCCCAGGTTCTTCATTACGACCAGCTCCTGGATCAAGTCCGTTTTCTCCTTTTCCGAAGCATTCTCTTTCAGTGTCTTCACTGCCACCGTTTGTTCTCCCTTTTTACCTGCAAAACAATGAAGTTGCATCATTTTATTCAATCAGCAGGCGTATTCAGGGAGCTTCGACATTCGATATCGGAAAATCTCTTGAACACTTTCGAGATGGGCTGATGTTGGTATCGAAAACTTTCGAGATGGGTTGATGTTGGTCGAAAACTACTGTCATATGTGACATAAGATTCGGAAAATTTTCCGTGGCTGTCAGAAACGTCTAGAATAAATTTTCCGAAGTCGAATCTATCGACTTCGGAAAATTTTTCACTCGATCTGAATCGAACAGAAACGGTATCGAGTCTCCGTGAATACCTACGCAGAATATACGATTAGATTTCGACAGTAATATTTATACGTTGATATTATGTTTTTACTAGCAGCGCCCCGCGGTTTCACCCGCGTAGTTCCCGTTCCCGTGGGAATACGGGGATAAAATATAGCCTATGTGTTATTCTGATGTATAAGCTACATAACTGTAAAGTTTCATCAAAATCCGTACAGTAGTTTTTGCGTGAAAGAGGAACAAACATCCATCCAGACATCCAGACATCCATACATCCAGACATCCATCCATACAAACTTTCGCATTTATAATATTAGTAGGATTCAACTAGTTAAATATGTGTTGTGGTATGGTTCGGAGGGCATTTACTAACAGCTTCAGATAATGTTTAAATGAGGAGAGATTGAAGTTTCTATGAGATCTCTACGGCAATAAAATTGTAACATAATGACCACTCGTCGATTGATTATGTAAGTACATTATATGTTATTGGTTAGGTAGATAACCAATGTACCAAAATAAGTTAAATGATCAGTGAGATAAACCAAGAATCTGTCCTGGCGAAAATTCTATTTATTTTTTCAGTTTTGTAACGTGATTTACCCAGCTTGTACATAAATAAAATTGAAATCCGAATACGAAAATATATTTCAGATACACTAAATTTAGAGCAGCAAAATTCAAACTTAATTCTAAGATTCGTGGGTGTGTAATATAAAAAAATTGAATTCTGCATTAATAAAAAATATATTCAAATTTTATCGAATAAAAATAATCCCCTTTTTTATGATGTACTCAATCGTGCAGAAAGATATCAATATCTCTGAGTCTACAGTGCTACTTTTCCGACAAGAAATTCATAACATTTATAAGATATTCAGAAACCTTTTTGTAAAAACCATTTTAAAGTGGTTTACTTTGTGAGGCGGTAGGCATTATCTGCACATCGTTCATCTGAAAATACTGTACTTTTTAGAGAATCCGTTCGTGGAACGAGATTATAAATCGTTTACCTTACTCAGGTTAAATCAGTTTGTCATACACCAAGTTCTTTCCAATCCAATATTTCTGTTCTTTAAAAAGTTTATGTTCAATGCCCGGAGCACCTGGTGTTTTGAGATAGGTAGATCTCTATTAATAAATTCTAAACTGTTAGCCAATAAATATCGATTCAAGCGAACTCTAGTGGAACTACGTCTCTACGAGTGACGTCACGAACAACTGCCATGTCAGATAAGTAATAAACCGCGTTATAAATTAATCCTCTTTATAATACCAATGATCCGATTCGTAATCTTGCTATCAACACCAGTGGAAGGTTTGTTGAGATCTACATCTAGGTACACTTAAATATTTCAAAGAGGAGAGATTAGTTTTAAATAAATCTTAAGTTCGTATTGATGGCTTGGATGAGCAACATTAGGCTAAGCGTAGACGTACGACTGCGATTGTAACTTAAGTCGTTTAGTCGCACTTTGCCCGACTGCTCCAAAGAAAGAGTAGTGTTTTTCGGGTGTAAGATGTTTGTTTGTGCGATTAATTTCAGATAAAACCCTTAAGTAAAGATTTAATATATTTAGTGAGTCCGCCTCTTATCCGTGAGGCTTGAATTCTGAAAAACTACATACGAGTACAATAATAGTGACATTTTGCGCAATCTTAATCGTTACCAAAAGATAAAGAAATATAGGAGGTAATTAATATTTTGTGAAGAATTGAAGTAATTCAGTGATGTTAGCACGCAACAATCGTTTAAAAGACTTACTAATGCGACAGTTAAATATATCCAATGAAATTTTGCTAGATGACAGAGAGACTGATGAACATGCTGCCAAAAACTTGTTTCGTAAATTAAATTCCGCACAATAGTAATGAATGAAATCCTTTGACGTGAAATAGTATCCACCCAGTTAGTGTGAGTGTGTAATTGCATTACTAAAAGTAAAAACAAAACTCACGCCTTTTATCTTCGAGGGTGTAGGCAGAGGTATTCCATTTCTGGATATACCCACATTTCACGAGATATATTGGACCCCTAAACGTGATAGGTGGTGAGCCCATCGCCGGACCGGCAGACGTATTCACAGAGACTCGATACCGTTTCCGTTCGATTCGAGTCGAATCTATCGACATCGGAAACGAATCTATCGAGATGGGCTGATTTTGGTATCGAAAACTAATGTCACATATGACAGTTGATGTCACATATGACATTAGTTTTCGATACCAACATCAGCCCATCTCGATAGATTCGTTTCCGATGTCGATAGATTCGACTCGAATCGAACGGAAACGGTATCGAGTCTCTGGGAATACGTCTGCAGGTCTGTTACACATGCCTCAGTATTAATTCTGGGACCTACGGGTTTCCTGACGACGTTTTCCTGTTAATAAGGAATGTATGCCCTTTGGCATAGTTGACAGTCATGCATGACCCTTTTGAGTACTGTGGTCCCCTTAAATCTGCAGTCACATAGTTTGCCAGCTTGCGGTGATAAGGGCAAAAACAAGGATACACCATCATGTGGACAAAGAAGCTAAAGAGAAGTAACGTGTATTACTTATGTATGATATTAATGCGGTGAATTGGTTTTTAATAACGAGTAGATGAAAGTATATATTATATCCAATATAAATATCAATCCGCACGTAATTATGTCATACAATCTTTTTCAACATATTTACGAGAAAACAGTGAAATAGTTAATGAAACAAACTTTTTTATATATCACCACAGAATAAGTAATAGTATGATATCACTTGAAAAGTAGTAACAATGGACGTCTTTGATATAAAAATGGCGCGCATTTGCAAGTGGCGCCATGTGAGCTTGGTGAAAATTAGAAATAGGTGCATCCAAAGAGGTTGGAAGAAAATCATTGAGAATTTTTTTCTTTAAACGTCTTTGGGTACATATTTCTTTATATTTCCTCTATTCAGTGCATTTATTCTGGTAATGTTAAACTTTTTGGTGGAATTCTTATACATTTATATAATTATAAAAAAAAACGTAAATGATACTTACTTTTAGTGCTCTTAAATCAAGAATCCGCGATGGGCTCGCGTGGGAGATTATGGCCCATACTTCTTCATGTGTGAGGAAAGATCTTTAGCCCATCAGTGGGCTATTACGAGTTGATGATGATGAAATCAAGAACCTTTCTTATAGTTGAGATGGGATCCAGCAGTGAACTTTTAAGGGATGTTCTTACCATCTATATCGATTGCTTGCGCTCGCCACACCTGTCCGAAGGCGCCCTCGCCGACGATGTTGAAGATCCTCAGCCGATGTCGGGGGAACTCCCATTCATCAATTGGTTCTTCTTTCGTGATCGTCGTCTCTTCCGACAACTGTGAGAGAAAGAGAGAAAAAACAGATTAGGAGAAGGTTCTTGATAAGTACGAATAACTTATATCTAGTATTGGTATACTCAAGCGATAGTCTAAAAAATTGGATTAAAGATGCAACTTTTGCTTTCAGATAAGTACTATGTATCATCAAATTAAAGTAATTTAAATTACAATTGAGACTTATGTAATTAATACATAAGTACCGCTTGGAACATGATCAATTAAAGACATACCTAAGTATGTGTTTACTGTATCTTCAACTGTAACTATATCAAATTTAAAAAACATTTAGTCCTTATAATTTATATTATTTAGTGGGTAAATAGACCCGGTCCGGCGATGGGCTCACCACCTATCACGTTTAGGGGTCCAATATATTTCGTGAAATGTGGGTATATCTAGTAATGGAATACCTCTGCCTCCTAGGGGATTAAAGGCGTGAGATTTCTTTTTTTATTTATAGTCCTTCCCGGGTTTTGTGTCAGATGTAAATTTTAATTAGTTACAAGTAAATAAAACAGTCTAGGTAATAGCGGTAGTTAATCACTACATAGTATAAAACAAAGTCGCTTTCTCTGTCCCTATATCCCTATGTCCCTATGTCCCTTTGTGATTCAATAGATAGATAGTGATTCAAGAGGAAGGTTTTAGTGTTAGCATTGCACCCGTGCGAAGCCGGGGCGGGTCGCTAGTGTTTTATAATTTATTCCACGTAAATAACTTTTTGTCCATTCCTGCGGGAATTATGGCACACAGATTGGTAAATAAAATCTAATCTCAAAGGTTTGACGTACATAGAATACTGATATCACAACCCAAGCTTTTTGATCTAGGCTTTACAAAAAATAAACAATTTGTATGTGAAAGCTACGCAAACAGATTCAAAACGAGAGTCAGTATTAAAAATTTAAATTCAAAACGCGAGTACTGGAAAGCTCTTTCAATACTGCATCTCTGCATCTTGGAGTGCAAGTCGCTTGAGATAATAAGAATGTGATGAACTTTCAACCATTTTTAACCTTATCACTTAAGGTTAAAGAGCAAAATCTAAAATCAACTAGTCGTATATTCTGCAGAAAATGCCACATATCGAAGTGTGTTTGCGATGTAGATTGTAAATAATGTTGGTAGAATATCTTCTTTGGTTATGCCTTTTGCCAATCTCAGGTTGTGTTAACATGGCAATTTTAGAATAAACTAGTATGTGCCCGACACTGACCCAGATAATTAAAAAAACACCCTGTAGGTAACTGGACTTCTAGAAGATGAAACATGTACCAGATTTTATGTTTGCCTGCAATTACCTATAGGTACAACTGTCAAAATTGCATTCAATTTTGTCCAGTAGATTGGCGTTATCCTCGTTGTACACAGCATAGGTACATAGGTAAGGGCAGATAGAAAAAATCTAAAAATTGTTGTTTTAGATTTTACTTCCGACCGAACACAATAAGTTTTCATAAAAATATCTTAAGGTCAGATATCGATCAGTTACAATTTCATTAGTTTAGATAAAATAAGGTCTGTCTGGATAAATATGAAAGTCTATTAGGAACATTTTTCCCAGCATCCCTATTGTTGCCAGTACCGTCAGTCGTCACTTATTCTAACAAAATCTCGTTGATGCGTAAATCCTTTCATCGTATAGTCCTCTAAATGCTGTAGCTTTACAAAAGGGTTTTGAAACTCACATGCTATGTATAAGCGAATGAGATTGTTGTTATGACGTGAAGCCTAAACTGGCAAGTCGAGGATCATGAAATGAGATATCCTTGGTTTCCGAATATTATTTTAGTCTCACTCATTAAGTCTTGTTTATTGTTGAGGATAATAAATAGACATAATATTTTGTAGTTTAGTAATAATTTCTGTTTATTGCTCCAAAATATCGTATTTCTTTCGCTATTTACGAAGAGATAAAGATTGTTATACTAATCTAGTAATTATAGACAAATGCTGTGGCTAATGATAAATAATTATCGCAGGTACTTAATATGAAAACGTGTGTTCAAAAATGTCGAAGCCTGCTCAATTTAAGATATTCTTACGTAACAGCTACGGATAGTTAATTTAAAAATATCAAAACTGTCGAAATTTGTGTTGTAAGTATTTTTAAAAACTTACATAATCTATCAAAATCAAATAAATAAAATTTTCATGAATATTCAAACCAAAGACGTTTAAAGAAAAAGTCTCTCTCTCCTAGAATGATTTTCTTCCAACCTCTTTGATTCAAACTTTACCTACTAGGTACCATGCCAGTGGCGTAGCGTGGCGGGGGCAGGGGGGGCGCTCTGCCCCGGGCGGCACTTTTTAAGCCGTATACAGAAAGAAAGCTGAAAACTTATCTGGTCCATTCTACAGAAAGCAATCAGATTGAAGCAGAGCGAGCAAAATGTCGTACGATGATTGGCGGGCGGCACCAGCGCTGACCGGCGCGAGTCGGCGCGATCGGCACTTATCGGCGCCGATAAGCGCCGACTGGCGCTTATCAGCGCTTGTTCATATAAATGCCTGCGCCGGTTACCTGCGTAGACCGGCGCCTATAAGCGCCGATAAGTGCCGACAGGCGCCGGTCAGCGCTGATAAGTTTTCAGCTTTCTTTCTGTATACGGCTTTAGAGGGCGGCCAAATTTGACAATAAAGAATTAAAATATATAAGTAAACTATAGATGTCGTGATTCCCTAAGAGAACTGTTCAAAGAAATTAATATTTTAACAATGCCTTGTCAGTACATTTATGAAAACATTATGTATGTACGGAAAAACATATTACTGTATACTAAAAACTGTGACAGGCATAATTGTAATCTTAGGAATAAAAATAAACTAGAGCAACCTCAGTCACGATTAAGTAAAATTAATAAATCCTTTGTGGGGATTTGCATATGCTTTTATAATAAAATACCAGAAGATATTTTGAAATTGCCTGAAACTGTGTTCAAAACTCATGTTAAACATGTACTTTGTAAAATGGCATATTACAAGCTAGACGACTATATTATAAATGACAATGATGCTTGGAACAGATTTCCTCCAGTCCAGCGCAATACGATAGCGAAAAACAAACGAAACTATGTAACCCAATTTAGTAGATATTAAGTAACAATTAATTAAAAGAATATTGTGTTGAGGAGTTTCTTGCCCCGCTTCTTGTCCTCAACATACATGTTGAGGCGGTGGAGTTGAAATGACGTTCAATAAGTGGACTTGTAAGTTCCTATTTGGAATAAAACATTTTGACTTTTTTTTTACTTTTATAAATATATTTTTATAGATAATAATATACCTAAACTCGCTAGTTGTTAATAAACGTGCTTGTAAAATTTCGATAAACTTTTTTATTTAAAATCTAACCTGTATTAAGAAGAATTATGACTGTTTACTGCCGGAAAGTTCTCTAGAATTAGTGTATGTACTCGTAATGTATAATATACATTTGAAACACATAAATTAGAGGGCGCCAAAATTTTCTTCCGCCCCGGGCGGCCGGCAACCACGCTACCCCACTGTACCATGCATAAAAGTCTAAGGCGGGACTGTAAAATACTTTACCACAATTAGACTTCTATTCATTAATATTTTACAAGGACCTATTGTAAATTTTGGATTACCTACCAAGTACGAACTATGAGTCATTACTATTGCACAATAATGTATCCAATGAATTGAGCATAGACAACGTGCTTTTAGAATGAACGAAGGCGTTATAAAGAAATTAGATACTACCGTATGACAAGACTATGGAATTGAATCGAAGAGGTCAAAGACTGACCTGTAAGTGGTTGTTGTCCCATGATTCATATCGGTTGGAGTACGCACGTGGGCGATCCCACAAGTTCGCAGTCGCGTCTTGGAGGACGATGCCGCTCGAGTCTTTGCTCTGCGGACAACGGGGTTTTATTTTAGACTGATTATTATGCCATGAATGCAAAACAATAAGGTTAATGACGCGTAATGGATGAATCGATATTTTATATGTTACTAGCGGGTGCCCAGGGTATCCAGCGTTGTCCGCGTGGATCTGTTTATTCCAGTTTCCGTGGGAATTTCCAAAAATCCTTCCGTAGTCGTTGCCTACGACAAATAAGACACCTACATACCATAGTGTAAGTTTCTTAATGTTATTGTTTCGGAGTAGTACGAGCTTTTTACCCAGTTTTTTAATTTTTCTGTGACCCGGCTACTCAGCTATAATCACACCAAATTTCACCAAAATACCTTCAGTAGTTTTTGCGTGATGCGTGTACAACCAGACAGACAGACGGACAAAAATTTAAAAAATTGGCGTTTTAGTATCTACATCGATAACTATTCACACTACTGCTAAAATTTTCAAATTTATAATTATTTGCAGAGTTTTAATATATGTATAGATGATGGAGCATTAAATTTAGACACGGAACCAACTTGAATAAGCACAAAAATAACGTCAATTAAAAAAGTATGGTGGGTTTAAAAGCTGGACAGAAGCTTGTTAACACACGGTTGAATGTTCTGTGAATGTTGTTGATAGACATACTAACGTACATGTGTTTCAGTTGCTTAGCAAGGTTCTATCCATCTTCTTTAAATAAGACCATGGCTAAAACCAGACAGTAAATTGACAAAATTGAAACCAACCCTAAATATGCAAAAAACCGTATTAGTCCAGGCAATGAAGCGGATTTTTTATGAAGACCCCAACATTATATACGGTCCAATGTATACGGTCGAAGAGTATGGAAATGCATTGTACCGCGTATATTGAATAGATTTCCAAATGAATTAATAAGCTCATTAGAAGGTCGAACAAGTGGGCAAGCTAGACAAATTATAAAGAAACATTTACTTAAAATTAGAGAATAAATTAATAATATTATAACGAGACTCCTTAACGTGTAAAATGAATGCAATTTTTTATACGAAATAAACAGTTTAAATTTTAATTTTTTTTTTTTATTAATTCCTCAGCCGATGAAACTTTGCAGGATTGTAGTATAGTATGAGACAATACTTGCATAAAAAAAAATTAATAAAAAAATCTAACCGAAGTTAGGTATTTTTACTGAAATACTTATTTATTTGATATCTTTGTTTGGAAAAATGCTCAGTGAAAATTTTCTTCGCCAGCAATATTCGTGAGTGTTAAGAAAGCTATATGCGAAATATCCAAAAAAATCTCCTGGTAGAAACGACAAAACTCAGACGTAAATGTACCTTGCACGGGAAAATTGCTCAGTAAATTTTTTTATCTGGAATGTCATTTAATAGTCGCTGTGGACTTACAATAGGAAAATCATAAATAAAAACCGTCTCGCTACATTATTTTCAGAAATTATCAAATTAACAACCAAAAAAAAATTTTTTATTAGTATAAAAACCTAACTTCGGTTAGGTTTTTTTTTTGGATTTTTTTTGCAAGTATTGTCTCATACTATACTACAATCCTGCAAAGTTTCATCGACTGAGGAATTAATGTTGGGGTCCACTACCTTTATTGCCTAGACTATATGAAACGTTACTTTAATAACGAGAGGGGGGATACTAATCCAGGCACTTTGCAACAGTAATATATAGGTAATAATATTTATTTATTTATTTGTTTATTTACTTTTAGGAAAACTTACAGCTAAGTACACAAAAAATATAGGCAACAGTAGATAACAACTAAAAGCTAATTATAAGTTTCCACCTGTATGTAACATAATAATACTTCTTAAAAAATAAAGCCACACGTAATATCTACGTTATTAACAACTTACAGTAAGATATAAGTGAACAAAGTGAAGTGCCAAATTAAATAATATATATAAGTATATACAAAACGCCATAGGTGCAAAATATAATCCTACTTTCTTGGATTTAGCGCCTTTGATATGTCATCATGTGTTCTTTATTTTTAAATAAACAGATTATTTTTTTAATTTTATTTATAGTTTATCAATATGACTCACCATATCATCTTTTTTGCTGCTAGATTTTGCGGAAGTGTTTTTCTTCCAGACAAAAAGTATCACTGCCGCAACTATTACCACTAATGCTCCTATAGCAACCAAAGGAATGACCAAACTAGTTGGCACGATTGTGGAATTCTTATGCTCTTCCTCTGCAACTGGTATTGTGGGTACATCAATAGGTTTATTCGGCGGACTTAGAGTGGTCGGCGTAATCTCAGGTACTGTGGCGTTAATGTATTCCTCTGTAACTTTGGTGGTGCTAGTTGTTGTTCTAGGTGATGTAAACTTTGGTAGTAGCGATATGCTCGGGTAGTCTGGTAGAGTGAATGGTGGCGGGTAAGGAAGCTTCGGCCGCTGCCCGGATTTGTCTGTTATAGTTGCTAGTACTTCTGTACGCTGGGGTATTGAGCCATCTAGAGTCTTCACCCAAAGAGAGTACGATCTGTTTTCCTGTAACAAGTATTATTTGTGTTTGTTAGTATGACAATATAAAAAATGCGTACCTATTGGATGAACAAGAGTTTTAGAATTTCATCATAATAATAATAATATAATCTCACGCCTTTCATCCCCGAGGGGGTAGGCAGAGGTATTCCATTACTGGATATACCCACATTTCACGAGTTACATTGGACCCCTAAACGTGATAGGTGGTGAGCCCATCGCCGCGCCGGACCGGGTCTATTTACACATGCCTCAGAATTAATTCTGAGATCTGCGGGTTTCCTCATGATGTTTTCCTTCACCGTCGAGCTAGAGCGTGATAAATATGTACGTAAGTTTTTGAAAAACTCATTGGTACATGCCAGGATTCGAACCCGAGCCTCACTGATTTTCGGCCGGCTCTTTAACCGTCCGGGCTATCACTGCTCTTAATTTCATCATAAATTTCTTTAAATCCGTATGTGAAAGCACATGTAGCTTTCTGTGCCATAAATTTTGTTAAACGTTGTGGTCTAAAGTGACTGATGGGCTCATATATTTGCTGAATGTGACATATTCAAGTAGTTTCAAGAACTTAGTCTAACCTAACCGAGATGATTCATATTTATGATTGTGGAACTGTAACTATAGAAAGATAAATTAACAAATATATGTATGCTAACGCCTTTTATATCAGAGGGGGTAGGCAAAGGCATTCATTTAACGTAAATTCTTCTTTTCACTAGTATTTTTTTCATGGATGAGCCTATTGAGGACCAGGGAGCTGCAACACATGCCTCAGAATCAATTCTGGGACCTACGGGAATCATCACGATGTTTTAAATATGTACGTAAGTTTTTGAAAAACTAACAACTAGATCGACGGTGAAGGAAAACATCGTGAGGAAAAACATAACAAACAAACATGTGCAACAGACTCAATCCGGCGATAGGCTAACCATCTATCACGCTTTGGGGGTCGAATATACTCGTGAAAAGTTTTTTTTTTATAAGAAAAAGGGGGCAAACGAGCAGACGGGTCACCTGATGGTAAGTGACTACCGTCGCCCATGGACACCCGCAACTCAAGAGTTACAACTGCGTTTCCGGCCTTAGGAGGTGGGAATAGTGGGAGGGGGGAGGGGAGGGAAGGGTGCGGGGATTGGGGCCTCCGGTTACCTCACTCACTCAACGAAACGCAATGCAAGCATTGCTTTCCGATGGTTTTTGCTGTGAGGTTTGCTGTGAGGCCGTAGTATCACTCCGGTCGAGCCGGCCCAAGCGTGCCGAAGCATGGCTCTCCCACGTTAAAATACGGTATTTCCACAAATGGAATAGCTACCTAATGGAATACCCTCGTGGATAAAATGCGTGAGATTATTATTATTATCATGATTATTTATTTAATAATCAAGTGCCTATTTTAATTCACCTATCCTATTCGTATATTACAAATTCTGTTAATTCCTCTACCTTGTCTAGGAGTGTATCATTAACGGTAACATCTCCAGTTTGGGGGTTGATGGTGAATGGTACTGGTGGGCCGCTTGTCTCCAACTCGAAGGTCACGTTCTGGTTTCCCGAATGGTCCCTGTAGACCCTCGTCACGATTGAACCAATCGGGTCGGTCGGCAAAGCAAACCAGTTCCGGTTCACGTGTGTGATTGCTGGCAGGTTGAATGGCAGTTGCGATAAACCTGGAATGGATATGATTTATTTTTTTAACAAAAAAGAATGAAAACTATATGTCCTATACCATATGTAACAGAATAAGCGCAATTCATGAAATTAGTTTGTTCAGTATCGACTACGGACGAGTTTAGAGTCCTTGTTATTAGACTATTGGTCTAATAATAATAATAATAATTTTATATTGTTTTGTAAATGTTTTTATATATTTTACTTTTATATACATATTGTAAAAAAACCTAACTTAAGATATGAAATAAATAAATATAATAATAATAATAATAGCCTTTATTTAACAATCTTACTTTTAAATATACATTCTAAGTTAGTGTAGTAGTGTTCTTATTTTATTTTTATTATTTTTTATTCTTAAAGATCGTCTTGCTTTCCAGCATAGGCCTCCCCTAGAGTTTGCCATATTGTCCTGTTCTGTGCTTTTCTCACACTAGTTGTTCCATCATCTATTGCATTTAGTTTATTCCTGTGTCTTTGTTTGTTATTCGAAGACTATTGATCTAAGTGTATTTTAATTATTGGTATTCAATAAGATGCTTTAAGTGTATTTTACATACCTGTAGAAAATAAATGAATTTGTATTTGATATGTCTTATTTTTTTCGAAAAATCAATAATCATAGCTGAATTTAGTGCTACCTATGGAAACCATAGTATTATTTCTATTATTTAAAAAAATATTACACAACTAAAGTACCTACTAAGGCATGAGGAATTGCGCTTATTCTGTTACAAATATATTCGGAAATATCTTCAAGAATCTTATCCTTCAAAGCAATTTCGGTTTTCAGGATTGACAGAAAATCTCATGTACAACACATAAAAGCTTTTACATTAAACCCTAAGAAATACAAGGAGAATATACAATTTCAGCGAAAAGTGTATGAAAGTTTCTGTTCTGTGAATAGGTGTATTATAATAATCTACTTCAAACTGATAAAAACTATCTTGAGCTGAAGCGTTCCGAAGATCCTATTTTTCTTAGTTTCTGGAAATTCGAAAAACAAATTTATCAACAACTAGCAGCGCCCCGCGGTTTCACCCGCGTAGTTCCCGTTCCCGCGTAGTTCCCGTTCCCGTGGGAATATTGGAATAAAAAGTATCCTATGTCCTTTTCCTGGTTCTAAGCTACCTCCCCACCAATTTCCAGCCAAATCGGTTCAGCTATTTTTTAATTATAGGTAAATGGTGTAACAAACACGACTTTCTTTTATATATATATATATATATATACAGATATAGATAGATAATAATAATAATAATAAATCATTATTTCAGGCAATGTTTATATTAGTTGATCTTTAATAACGTAAACAGAGGCCCTAACAATAACCTGTGTGTGTTTGAAGCTGTACGCAACCGACAGGTACCTAACTAAGTAATTCAGAACAATTATATTTATACAGGATGACTTTTTTCACCGTCTGGAAAAAAATGTGGTGTGATAGGTAAGTGTAATAGATTCATTTGGCAATGTTACTTAAAAAAAATTTTTTTTCTCAAAAAATTTTTTTCTTGCTTAGACTAATAATACATTACTCAATTGTCGTCAATAATACACACTGAGATATTTGAAATAGTATTTTAAAAAGAAACAGGCTCGTAGCTCGTCGCTTCCATTTATGCGCAATCTACCTACAACCGCCAGCTGCGCGTAGTACTGTGCGTAGTTTTCTAGATTTTGTAAATAGCACTAAACATGACTATATTTAACAATTAATCTCGTGTATAACTTCGGCTCTAGATACCTTATACGTCATATTTTTTTCCAGACGGTAAAAAAAATCATCCAGTATATTGTATGGATTAAGATGGTTTAAGAGATACCTATGTAATGTGAGATAATCTTCCATTTGTTTATCATTGTAACAAAGCAAACATTATGCAGTAATATCCAGTACGAGTAATATACACACATACATAATGTACCTATAAATTGCTGTGAATCGATTAACTTGAGGCGACAGAAAAGTATAATGTCCGCTTGAAGAAAGATAAATTTATATTTAACTAGCGACCCGCCCCGACTTCGCATGGGTGCAATGCTTATACTAAAACCTTCATTTTAAAGATTTATTCATACCTACATAGGGACATAAGGATATAGGGACAGAGAAAGCGACTTCCTTTTATACTATGTAATGACGAGACTCCACTCGAGATTGTAGGTAGGAATATTACTAAACTAAGGTACGTATCGAACATGATTTACATATGTACCTTAGTATAGGTAATACTCTTTTCCAAAGGGCCTAGCCAAGTGGATTTGTATAATGTAAACGTTAGGCGAACAGAATGATCTGCTGGGATCGACATAAGCTTTCGTCGACTCATCTGCGTCGTCGCCTGACAAACGGCAAATATTTTCATTCCCTTATGTGATGTTCGCTTACACACAGGTTCGCTTACCTCAGGGCACAGAACACATTGCTGTAGTCTTCTCAATGAGGTAATTACAGATGCCAAAGGTTATAACTGAGTATGCCAATGGCATATAGCCAAAATCTTTAAAGCCTTTACCTTTAAAACCACGTGTCACTGAATTTTTCAATGAATGTGAATGGTTAGTACCAGCTGGACAGATAAGATAGTTTGTTTGTTGTATACAAAGAGATTAAAATATAATAGGACATAGAGGGGACAAAGCGAGGAAAATCCGAAGACAAAAATTACCTAAGGTCAGTTAAACTTAATATATGTGCTTATAAAGAGTGTGTTTGTGTGCTTATGATCAGATAAGGAGAATGTCAAAATTCCGACATTTTGCGAATCCGTTATTTATATGACATTTTGCGATGGTTCTGTCTATTCTAGTACTGATTCGACCAAATGACAGCTCGCGTTCATACTAACTGACATGACGCTTGAGATCAAAGTTTTTGTATGAAAATATTCCCAGTGCCCCCTCTAAGCCCTATTATAGTTAAATCTCTGATTAGGACAACCTCTGCCCGCACAAGGCCCGGACAAGGCCCGGCAAGCATTAACAAAACAGAGTTTGTTATAAAGACTAGTATCGTCCCTCAATGAAATAGAACCTGCTCTAAGAGACCGTCGCCGCGTCGTTGTACAGAACAGCCTACAGAACTTTTTATTAATCCGAAAACTTTTCCTCATATCGATGTCCGGAAGCAAAACATAATAACTGAAAATAAATTGGTACCTATTACGAAATACAGTGAATGGAATACAAAAAGAATATGGTAACACGTTACGTGGCTCGCTCGTAATCCAAGGTTATATTCGAGTGAAAGTCGGAGGTCGCATTTTTGCTTTCACTCCGAACATTGCCGTATTTGTTCAACCGCGACTTTGTCCCTTTCTAAATTGGTATGGCGAGAATGGGACAGGTATTCGGATGTTAACAGGTGAATCCATTTATACTTTTTAATTACTAGTTTTTTTTTTTACCCATCTCCGGAGTTTTTAACAAATTGCAGATATGGAAAAATTACTGCCTTACTCCACAATGGTGCTTCTAGATTGGCACGGCAAGAATGATACAGGGACTTAAATCGACTAATAGTTTTGTTTTTAATTAGTTTTTTTTTGTTTACGCGCACGATACAATGTCATAATATTCTATGGTATATACATTTCAGTGTATGTACTATATTATTTACTGTATATGTACAGTCAAGAGCAAGTCAAGCTTTACACTACCCTTTTAAGCTGAGCTCTGATTTATACTGCGCGCCATAGAATACCTACAGGGCCGGTTCAAAGTCCAAAGTGTCAAGCTTAGCGTGCTCTTGACTGTACCGTAATTCGCTGTTAACTTTAGTAAACTACCTTTTTTAAAAAAAAAATATTACTACCTTCATCTAGGTAAGTCCATCCTAGGGTTATCTGGAAGAAGTTGCTTAATTAAAGCGATAACACCGCCGATTGTACTCTTTTTGTCATCACTTGCCACATATTTGTTCGCCCTCGCTTCTCTCCGGTTTATGCAAGTAATAGGGTAGTGTCCTACCTAGTCAAATCAGTTACTTTTTACGATCTGTCAAAACGAAATTTTACTATGGAAAATGTACTGAAATAGCAAACCGTGACGTCATAGTTTGTAGTACTCAATTGCAGCACTTTTTTTGATTGTTTTATTATTTTTAAATTTGCCATAATTGTAAATTGAAAATCGAAATACATATTTTGAGGTGTTTTGGGACAATCTTTTTAATGTATGACTACTCGCAATTTAATTTAGATGCTGTCAACTACAATTATACAAAAACCTTTCTCGTTTATCGCTCTTTCTATTACTGAAAGCCGCATCAAAATCTGTTGCGTGGTTTAAAAGATCCGAACGTACAGACGGCGGGAAGCGACTTTGTTTTATACTATGTAGAGATGGTGTAGAATAAAAAGTTGGTAGGTACCTACTTATTACCCAGCAGTTCGCAGTTTTTGAAACAAGAATCTTGTAATTATGCTTCCCACATAATGGTTTTTTGCTTGTTTGTAATATATTTTTTAACAAGGTTGTCATTAAAGTTTCGGCATCTTTTTTAGACAGCGTCTAACATAAGAGACATTTTTTAGTTAAGGCTATATTTTTATAAAGTTTTTCGCAAAAACTGTCCTAATCTTTACAAGAAATACCTTAATGACTGTGTCTCAAAAGATAAAATATAAGGTATTACATTACCACATTTTATGTACCAGTTAAGGAATTATACTCGTTAAAATTGCTTTAGAGATTTTGCGAGAGTTTTATGGCAGCCGTTACACATAATGTCTGTATTTACACTTTACGACAACCAACCATACGATTTTCGTGGGTAGCTCATAAGGATATTTCAGACACGTTGAAAATGGAGTAATTCAATTAATTAAATTTATATGAAAACAGTAATTAATTTCATAATACTCTAATGAAGCTTAAGTATGTGGCCAGTACTCGCCGACTTGCCTCTATATGTTGTGTCATATTTTTGAAGTGAAAAAAAACCCACAATTATATTTTCTTGCTCCCATATATTTGAATAGTTAAATTTATAGAAAAGTGCACATTCAGCCGCTTTATTGGTGACCCCTCTTGAAAAAGAACACTGGGAGGAAGTTCTGTAGCGTAATATGGCAAAAAAAGGAAGATGCGGCGGTATTTCTGAGACTGCAAACTCAGGGCCGAACTCAGGGTCGTACCTCCTCAGACCCGTACGGTACGACCACCACCATTTTGGCCCGAAGAGCCAACTACTTGGTTTGCGCAGCTGGAAGGAAATTTTATGCTTTCCGGTATAAAAGACCACGATACAAAATTTTATTACGTCACTTCTACGCTGGAACAGAGGTATGCAGCAGAGGATAAAGATATCATAGTTTCGCCGCCTTCGAAGGGTAAGTACGAGATGTTGAAGACGGAGCTTACCTATTAAACGTTTGTCAGCTTCTAGAGAGAAGGAAGTACACCCTTATACTACACCCTTATATGGTGAGAATTCATGGAACTGTGCCAAGAAAGCATGCTGCATTGTACGAAATAGTGTTTTCAGAGTTCTATTACAGAGCCTCCACTGTCCGTCTGTCTGTTCGTCTGTCCGCCCGTTTTCGTCTCCGTCTATCTGTCTGTCTGTCAGTGGACTGTATCTTTGAACCGTAATAGGAAGATAGGTACCTACTTACAATTTTCACTGAATATGTATTAAAGTACTACAACAAAAAAAAAATTAAACGAGGTCCATACAAGTAACGTTGTTTTTTTTAATTAGGAACCCTTTGTGCGAGATAATAAATTTTAATTATAATAAAAATAAAAAAAATAAAAATATTTATTTCGCAAACAAAAACGGTACAAAAATTTGCTCATATTTGCAACCTTCTATTAAGTGAAGTACACCTGTATCAGAAGGTCGCGCTCCTCCATATCTTACATTAGAAAAGTAAGTACCTACTGAATTTGTTCACATATATAGTGACTAAAAGAATAAACATAAAATAAAATAAAATAAAATGTGCCAAAAATAGAACATGAAGTTAAAGATTTACACATTTTATCTGTAAATATTGTAAATGAAGTATTTATTTTCTTTCAAATAAAGATAAAAGCATGCTTGTATCTGTAGTGAAAGCAAAGTGTTGAGTGCAAGCTGAGTGTTGAGTATGACTATATTGTGTATGGTGTGTGTGAGTTAATGTTTGTGTCTTGTGTAAGTGTGTGTATTGTATGTGTGTATGTGTTGTGTGTGGGTGCATGCGTACGTATAAATTGTTTTGTTTATGAAGCTTACCGTAGCTAGCCCTACGAACTAAGTTCTTGGGGTCGATTCATCGTTGAGTCACTAACTACGGCGGCATCACAGTAATAATCAATATGCAACAAACAGTAATCAATCAGTATGTTTACAGGTAAGTGTCGATCGCTAATAATCACTGTATTTGTTTAAATAGGTCTTCTGTTTGGTCGCTGTCTATTGTTTTTAGCCATTTCGTAATCTTGGTTTTAATTTCATACTTTGATAACATGAAGATATTTATTTTTTTGTTGATTAGATTGTACAAATGTGTTGCTCTTGCATTATATTGTCGTCGTGCGAAGACAGACTTTACTCGATACTTACAAAAATATTGTTAAAATTAAGCTAAAATTCGGCACTCCAGCAGGCGTATTCACGGAGCTTCGATATTCGATATTCGACTCGGAATCGGAAAATCTGTCGAAGATAGGCTCTTAGATGTCGGTATCGAAAACGAATGTCATATTTGACATAAGGATTCGGAAAATTTACCGTGGCTGTCAGAAACGCCTAGAATACAGTTTCCGAAGTCGATAGATTCGACATCGGAAAATTTTTCACTCGATCTGAATCGAACGGAAACGGTGTCGAGCCTCCGTGAATACGCCTGCTGGTCTATCATTACTTAAGAATCTGTAAATATTGTTATAAATTACTGTCTGTTGCCAAAATAAAATAAAAATAATCACTACATACACATAGAGTGATTCAAGAGGAAGGTTTTAGTATTAGCATTGCACCCGTGCGAAGCCGGGGCGGGTCGCTAGTAAAATATAAACCCCTCATTTTTCACGCCAACGCAAAATATTATATTGAAAATAACCTGCTAAGTTGACAGAGTACCTAAACTTTTCTAAGTGATTTTTATCACGATTTTCCAATTTTACGCTTTGTTTCTTCGAATAACCTCACTGTTATTATATTGACACGTGGTTTTAGGATAAATTTCTATTATATGTTAGCTTTATTTAAAACCTTATGCCGATAGCCTTAAGATGGTGCGTGATTTTTCTACGACGGACTTGATAATGTCTATACAATGACATACACTTATGTGTCGTGCAATTTGTGAGAACCATTACCAAGCAATCACAGTGAGTTTCACGGTATGTCGGACTTTTTTTTTATGAAATTCTAATTATTTACAATAAAAACTTTTAAAATACCTTTTATAAGACTCGGTCGCTTTTCGCCGTTTGTACGCCTAGATGTTTTAAACCGCGCAACGGATTTTGATGCGGTTTTCACTAATAGATAGAACGAAAAACGAGGAAAGTTTCTGTATATCATAAACCGGAGCGAAGCGTATTGAATTACACTAAAAATAGGTCTCCCAAACAAAATTAGTTAAAACATTAAATGGTTTAAGAACCTACCCTTCAGTCCACATAATTAATTTTAGCCTGTCAACTAACGGAAGGCAGACATACTGGCATCCATCCCTGGATTTGAAAATAGGCCGTACAGGCTGCGGCCTAAGGGCAAACTTCAGAGTGCGTAAATTGAACGTAATGTCCAAACAAGTCACTTGCGGGTAGATACAGTTTTCTACGTGGTCTATTAAATTAAAAAAAAATGTACTCGTATAAAGGCGGCACAAACTGAAGGAGCTTGACACGGCACATTAGTTTATTTTATTTTATCGTGGGACATATTTAACATACGGTTATTTAGTTCTGAATTAGGCAGAGCATTACCTATGGGTCCCTACTAGACTAATGCCGGGAAACATTAAGCCCAAGTAGCTAGGAAACTAATTAGCATATGCATAGGAGATCCTCAACAAAGGAACAAAGAAACTGGAAGCTTTTGAGCTAAAACAATAGGAATTATCTCATTTCAAAAGTTACAAATCCAAAAACTCGGAAATTTCCTGTAATATTCTAAAGCCCACGTTTCACTCTTTCACGTTGCTACCTAAAATATATCTGGAAACAATCTCCAGTCAGGTTTTATTTATAGCGCTTTTATCCGCAGAGGGTAAGATATATATTTCAGTGGTATCACGTGACACCTCGATTAAGTAGCAACCTCCATCCGTTTCGGCTGAGAGATGCGCAAATTGTGAGCGTGTGCCGAAAATCAATGTTTCGTCATGCCAAGAACGCAAGTATGTCGTTATTAGCCACTATATCTTTACCACCCGAAGTTAGTGTGTGTGCGTGACCGATATTTTAGGGTTCATTATCTCAAAAGGAAAAAATAAACCCTTATAAGATCACTTGGTCCGTCTGTCTGCTAGTCAAGACTCTTTTCCTCAGGAACTCGTCGAGGTATCAAATTGAAATTATGTAATATCAAAAACTAACTACAATCCCTTGGAGCTGCGAAAAAAACAAACTTCTACGCAAAACAACTTCTGACACTCGTAAAGGTATCAAAACCTATAGACGTACATTCCATTGACCTAGAGTCATGATATTTCGCAAGAAGGAATTCCTTATTGCACAAGTAAAGGAAATAATCGGTATTGTTTGTATATAAGTTACGAAAAAAAATTTGCAAAATAATTACAAACTTCATTGCAGTTGATAAACTGACCGCTACCTATGTCGGCAGAGGTAATCCATTGCTGGAAATTTCTACTGTTCACAACCCTATTTCTGAAATCGACTTGTCGTTAACGAAAATAAAATATGTTGATGTATTTGATTTAATATGATGCAGACGCCCTTGCAAAAATATTTGATATCTTCTTAGCGTCGTAAATATATACAACCGACATAAGGTACCAACTAGTAAAGCTGTTTACCTTGTTACCATGATATGAAATCTACATCTATGTAATCATAAGTAATGTTGTACTATTTTAAGTCCGCTTCCATACAAAATCCTCAGTAGAACAAGCACACATTTTAAGGACTAAGATACAAATGTGCTTATTTTATAACTGCCGTATCAGAATGGGGTGTGCAGTTCTCGTAAGAAAGTTCACATACATACCATGTCGTCTAGACACCAGTATAGCAACTTTTGAAACCTGTTTTACCTTGTCAGGTGCACAGGGCAGCTTATAGGTGCAAGAAGGACGGGAAGCATGCATGTGAGTCTGCGACCTTGCTGTATGGAATGAGGCAAGTTGTAGCGTGGGACTTGTGTGCGATGGAGACTACTAGGCTCACAGAAACCCAAGGGAATCGTTTATAATTTTCCTCTATTGGAAAACTAGACGTTGCAACAGTAAGCTAAGGTTGAAAATCGGGTAAAGTGCCGTGGGAAAACGGAGGCGATAACTAGTGTGTGTTCATGCCGTTTTGGTACGTAAACGTGTAGCATTAAGTTTGCAGTTAGCGTTTCTTTGAAATTTATATTGTATAGTTATTAGTAACGGTTATCTATCAGGAAAGGTCGCGTTTGAGTACCTTTTCTACCCGTTCATCGCAAATTGGCTTTAATCGAGGCTTTTATTTAAGGTCATAAGTCATAAATTCAACGTACATTTTCCTCTTAAGTAAAATTAACGATCTCGAATACTCGATAAAAATGTTGTTATACTTACTTACTTACATATTTTTTGTATCTCTAATGTAATCGAATGATTTTTAATTTTCCTTGCATATTTATGTAACCGCACATATAAACACTATTTACAATTAAAATTATGCTCAGAAATTTATAAAATTTGCTTTTTATAAAATAACTTGTGTCAATGCAGAAACCTCTTCTGAATGCTTTTTCAAACGGTTGTTTTTTATTTTTTATTTATAGAAGATTGAAAAAACCTCTCAAACTTAAATTAGACAATTTTTATCTAAACAGATTGTAATAGCAAGCTGTAATAGACATTAAAAAGATACTGGAAACAAAATGGCGATTATTCGGACAAGAATCGAATAATATAATCGAATCGAATCGTATGAATCAGATCACGTCTAATTGGAATAGTGTAGAATTCAAATAGACAGTAACTAAAATCATATTAAATTAAAATTACATATTCAAAGTAGGTTATAGACTCCTTATTTTTTTTCATGCAGGTCGGTGTATCGGCGGAGAATGTCCGAATCCCACTAAATTAGCTATAATTTATAAAATATACATAAATAAATTGAACATTGTACTCAATAAATTTTATCAAAGCGGAAATTCTCCTAAATACTTACACTAAATTTTATCTTATTATTTCCGTTTAACAACATCCTAGCAAAATGTATTCTCTATTCCAAAACATTTGCATACAGTCGGAAATATCATACATATAAAAAATAATTACTTTTATTATTAAAATCCACACCTAGTATTAGATTATCTTTTACAAGCGCAGACACACATAATACAGGATAAATCTAAATCGCAAACATTCGTCTTTACTCATAGATATGCATAATTTTTTTATCCCATCCAAGCTTCAGAACTACCCCGAGGGTGAGGGAGACAAACATAGGGATCATAGAAACCTGTCGATGTGTGTAAGCAGTCATGCATTCGAGTCGGGATACGCATCCCACATACGGGAACCACGGTCTCGTGAACTTGCTCTCCGCTTCTAACGTCCTAGTAACTTCTAAGAACGTCTAATGCTCAGAGGTATCTAATACCCTTAAGAGGTGGCAAAGAAGGTTAAGGAACTCTAAACATGCGTGTGGAATAGTTCAAGTTTTCATCATTAGTTACGTAGCAGTACGATTTACTATGATACTAATATAGGTGTAGAACAAATTATAGGCATAAATTACGTATGCATGAATACCTAAACTACTTTTAGCGGAGCAATGTCTGAATGATCGTTGATAATTGTGTTTTTTTTATTCTTTGCCTAAGACCTTCAAAGCTTCAAGAAGAGAGCGTACTCCCACCTCAAAGGCCGGCAACGCACTTGTTACTCTTAAGCTGCAGGTGTACATGGGCGACGGTAGTCACTTACCATCAGGTGACCCGTCTGCTCGTTTGCCCCCTTTTTTTAATTAAAAAAATAAAAATAAAGTTATTTATATTTATTACCAGTCTGGTCCGCGCGATTTCACCCGCGTAAGTCCCGTTCCCGTAGAAACTTACTCCCAGAAAAGTAAGCTTTCTATTGGTGAAAGAATTTTCAGAATCGGTCCCGTAGTTTCGGAGAAAACAAAAAAAGTCCAATCTTTTCTCTTTACAATATTAGTGTAGAAATATGCAGGCACGAGTGAGGTTAGGAAACCTTCATTATTAAATTTTGTTATGTTGTTTTAATTTAGTTCTTTGCTATCGATAAACAATGCTGAAAATGTCATTTAAATACATATTTATTTAATTTAACCGACATAATATAGAAACTGATTGTAATTCAAATTAAATCGCGGAATAACTTATTAATATTATAATGTTAAATGTGAATTTTGTGATCCGTTTCACATTTTCTAAAGACTAAATCCAAGTTTCAATACTGTGTTTGATTGTGAATAATACATATAATGTCATTTTATATATTTTAATTACTTTCACAAGTAAAATAATACTTTCATAAGTAACATAAATTTTGTTTTTCTTTGTTCGTATCACCTCACCTTCAATTCTTTCAACCATGGCAACGGAAGAATGTTATCATACTTTTTCCCATTCACGCTCCGCTGGGCCTCATTGATAATAGGGGAGATTTTTTTACTCATAGATGAGTTTAGGTGTATATTGCAGGTTGCTCTAACTAAATTAGCTTCACAGGAGGACGAGCCATGTAAGAGAAATTTATCAACGTAATAGGAACCCAAGTGAATTTCGGAACCGACTAAATAGATATAAATTCGTACGCACACTTTTTGTGCTGAATTTTATTATTATAACAGAAACTAGGTGTCACACGCGACTCCGACCGACTAAAATTTAAATTATGTTACTCACTTAGCATCTCGTAGAGATTAGTTATCTGTTTTTCTGGGATGAAGCCTATTTCCTTCCTCAAAACGTAACCTATCAAGATCTGTCCACCGAATAACGCGGAAATTAACTAGACAGAGAAAGAGTGTGTGAGAAAGAGATAGAGAGAGAGTGTCATTCACATTTATAATACAATACAATACTTTATTGTACACCAAAAACAACACAATATGGATACCAACATCTCTACTATATAAAAATAAGTCGGGTTTTCCTTCCTGACGATTTAACTCGAGAACGGCCGGACCGATTTTGATGAAACATTTTGTGTGAGTTCGAGTGGGTCCAGGGATGGTTTATAGCAAAGAAAATTCAGCATTGCACCCGTGCAAAGCCGGGGCGGGTCGCTAGTTAACTTATAATATTAGTAGGAAAGTAGGAATAGTCTACCTAATACACTTCAGCATATCTATTTGTTCGTATATCGATGGTGGCAGTATGGGGACATCCACCTCTAGCCTACTAGGCTCTCAGAGGTTGTTAGCTGGTCGTACGAGTGGTGCAAGATCTAGTAGTAACAGCCTAGTGTACTGAACTTCATAGAGCTGTTAGAAGTGTGGTTTCGACGATTATGAGATTAACAACTGAATACTTGAACGTTTGTCACGTAAAAATATCTGTGATGAAATTTATAAAATTTCGAGCAATTCTTGTTAGCACGTTTCAGTGTTCGGTGGTTAATCTTGTATGTACTTCATTAAAGTATTGGAAATCAATACTGAAATAATATCTAAGATACTAATTAATATTATAAAGAGGAATAGTGAATTTTTTTACCCGATTTAAGCTTTAGGAGAGTCAGAATTATGAATTTCGGGTCCTGTTGTTTCTCTTATTAATATACTTGTTTTAACATCAAAGGACTTACAGAATAAAAAATAAAAATTGCCAAAACTGAGCAAATGATTTTCAAATTATAACTATTGGTGAACAGTAACAATATACAATTCGTTTGAAATCCTTAAATAATAAAGTCACCGAATATATTTAATAGTTTCTCGTAGCGTTGCTCTTTTGGGGCTACGCATATATTTCTGTTATAATATACGACATCTGCAGCTGCGAACATATGACACCAGTTTACAAAGCTAAGATAGTTCTCGGAATAGTAAACTTGACGTCCTATTCTTTTTAGGGTTTCGTACAGTCAACAAAGTTGTTAGGGTTACATGGCCAGTAACTAAGAATTCATTTTTCTGGGGAAGTCATAAATAAATCTTAATGATTAATGTTTATTTCGAAAGGTATCTTTGATCCCTATAATTTACCAAAAAAATACTATAAATACATTTAAGGCTTTATGAGAAAAGTGAATCTTAATTTTTGGCCATGTAACACTAACAACTTTGTTGACTGTACCTCAAAACTAAAGAGCAGAAACCTTATAGGACCCGTATGTTGCCCATTTGTCTGTCAAGACTCTTTATCTCAGGTACGAGTAAAGTTATCAACTTTGAGAATATAATTAATGTAAAATCAACGCAATCAAAAGATAAGGTTATTTTTTTTTATTTTTTTATTTTTTTTTATTTTAATATAATAAAATACGTAAAATATGTGAATTTAACCGTTTTTTTAACCCACTTCAAAAAGGAGGAGGTTATCAATTCGTCTGTATTTTTTTTTATGTTTGTGACCTCAGAACTTTCAACTAGGTGAACCGATTTGGATGATTCTTTTTTTATTTGAAAGCTGGTGCTTCCAGATTGGTCTCATTTTAACTAGTTCTGACAACGGCATCCATGAGAAAACCATATAAGTTGAAGATTGAAGTCGGTTTTTTTACTCTTTAGAGTGGTTATTCTACAATGAGGATCAGTACAGTTATAGCAAATCCATTAGAAATATTATACACGTTATTCTTTATGATAAAGGAATGATATCTCTTTTTGAATTATCCAAATCGGACCATTACTTACGAAGATATTAAATAATAAACATCTTCTATATATATAAAAGGAGAAGCTAAATCTAAAAATCAAGGCCCAGCCCAAACCGCTGAACATAGAAACATGAAATTTTGTGTGTAGATTACGTTTATAGTGTAAATGCTCGCTAAGAAAGGATTTTACGAAATTCAACCCTTAAGGGGGTGAAAGAGGGGGTTGAAGTTTGTATGGGATAGTGTGATTTCTGCGTGTATCAACTTTAAACTTGGCACAAATACTCTTCAAAACACACTATGAAATATTGGTTCTAGGATTTTTTGAAAATCATCCTCCAAGGGGGTGAAAGTAGGGGATGAAGTTTGTATGGAAAACCTTCATTTTTGGGTGTATCAATTCGAAACTTTGTAAAAATACTCCTCAAAACAAACAACAAGACACGTATTTCCGGATTTTTCAAAAACCATCCCCTCAGGGGGTGAAACAGGGGAGTGGAGTTTGTATGGAGACGTGTTGTTTTTTAAGTTTATCAACTACAAACTTTACATAAATACTCTAAGAAATAAATTATGAGACACATATTTTTTTGATTTTTCGAAAATCATCCCCTAAACGGATGAAAGTAGGGGTTGAAGTTGATACGAAGAAGTTTATTTTTTGCGTCCATCAACTTGAAACTTGGTACAAATGCTTCTGAAAACAAACTATGAGATATTAGTTCTAGGATTTTTCAAAAATCTTCCTCCAAGGGGGTGAAAGTGGGGGTTGAATTTTGTATGGAAAACCTTCATTTTTGGGTGTATCGATTCGAAACTTTGTAAAAATACTCCTCAAAACAAATAACAAGATACGTATTTCTGGATTTTTCGAAAATCACCCCTTAAGGGGGTGAAACAGGGGGTTGGAGTTTGTATGGAGACGTGTTTGATTTTTACTTCTATCAACTTCAAACTTCGCACAAATACTCTTAAAAATAAATCATGAGAACCATGTTTTAGGAATTTTCGAAAATCATCCCTTAAGGGGGTGAAAGTATCGTTTGAAGTTTGTATGGAGACGTGTTGTTTTTTACGTCTTATCAATTTGAAACTGGGCACAAATACTTTTAGAAATAAATGATGAGACACGTGTTTTTGGATTTTTTGAAAATCATCTCTTAAAGGGGTGAAAGAGGGGGATAAAGTTTGTATGGGATAGGGTGATTTCTGCGTGTATCAACTTTAAACTTTTTACAAATATTCTTGAAAATAAACTTGATATATTAGTTCTAGGATTTATCGAAAACCATCCTCCAAGGGGTTTCATCCCCTTGGGGGTTGAAGTTTGCATGAATACCTTCATTTTTGGATGTTTCAATTCGAAATTTTGTAAAAATACTCCTCAAAACAAACAACAAGACAAGTAGGTATATCTCGATTTTTCAAAACTCACGGGTGAAACGGGGTTGGAGATTGTATGGAAACGTTGTGGTTTTTTTTACGTCTATCAACTTGAAACTTATCACAAATACTCTTAAAAATAAATGATGAGAAACGTATTTTTGTATTATTTTAAAATCATTCCCTAAAAGGGTGAAATTAGGGGTTGAAGTTGGTATAAAGACGAGGGGTTTTTTGCGTCTATCAACTTGAAACTTGGCACAAATATTCTTTAAAAGTCTCCATACAAAGTCTAATTTTTTTTGATAATTTACTATGGGTTGCTAGGAGAAATTTGTTTGTGCATCCCAAAATGTTGAAAAAATAAATGTCCACCCGTGCGAAGCCGGGGCGGGCCGCTAGTACTCAATAATCGCGAGAGCGTGTACGTCACTGTGAGGGAACCAAGTACGGCCGGCCGGCCGGCACTCAATGATCGCGGGAGCGTGATGACGTCACAATGAGGGCGACGCTACCGCGGCGGCTACTCGGTGAACTTCGCTAGGAATTCGGTCATAACTTTGTCAATTTTTGTCGTAGAACAAAAATTTTTGTACTGTATGTTAAGGATTTCTTAGCTCTATAAATCTGCATTCTCAACTAAAAACGTTACGGATCCTCAATAGTCTATTGATTTCTTATCCTAACCTTGTGTACTAACTTTCTGTGGCTGGGACATTACAAATAATATGCTCTAAAAATTGTATGAAGAAAAATGTTGTTCTAATACTATTATGAGCACATTCTGACAAAGCGAGTACACTCCCCGTGTCAGAAATCTACGAGCAAATTCTTTTGCGGGAATTTCTCTCTGTCATCTTGAGAAAGTTCTTGTCTCCTTGAATGTTTTACAAATACATTGTTACATATAATTTTTCACTTGTCTTTGAACTAAGTTTTGTAAGCATACTAAAAATAAATAAGTATATGCGCACGTATTATCCCCGAGGGGGTTGCCAGAGGCTAGGTTTATAAGTTTCAGCGGTATTTTTCAGACCTTGAAACTTGACGTAAACGAAAAGCATAGGGGGATCTACAAAATATGTAACAGAATAAGCGCAATTCCTGTAATTAGTTTGTTCAGTATCGACTACTTAATCGATTTGAGATACTTTTAATATGACGTGTTAAATTTTTCCGATAAATCTATTATTACCGTACCATTATTGCTCTTTATTTAAGAAAATTGGTTAGACAAAACTTAAGTACGAATGCATCATAATTATTGGGGTGTATGTGGAAATGCGCTTATTCTGTGACGCGTGTATAAACTCTATTTAATAACATTACGCCTGGGACTTCATTAACTGTGCACCAGTATTTTACACAATATTTTAAAAAGTTCTAGCCTGTATTTTTTTATGTTAAGCTACAATTCGGTTTGCAGTTTTTGCGTGAAAGAGCACTGCATCTGTCCTCACAAAACTTTCGCGTTTATAATAACAAACCAAAAACATTTTCATGTAAACATTTTCATGTTACCAAGACCAGACAATATGGTTTGCACCACAGACCATTAGTCTGTGGCTTGCACGGTCAAAACATTATAACGTTATCTCATGTAGAGCCAAGCTTCTAACTCTGCAAGCTCTAACTTCACGAACTCTACAACGCTTGGCCGT
Organism: Ethmia dodecea; assembly: GCA_963855545.1. NCBI lineage: Eukaryota > Metazoa > Arthropoda > Insecta > Lepidoptera > Depressariidae > Ethmia > Ethmia dodecea. Next base: position 3,915,632 of record OY979444.1, read on the forward strand.
TTTGTTACTACAAGAACTATGATATTACTAAACGCTCCACAAGACGCGCTAGCAACCTCGTACTACCAACAATCAGAACAAATTATGGCAAACGAATGTTCTCCTACGACGGAGCGACAATTTATAATAATGTACCTTGAAAAAGAAAGAGCCGTGATAGCCTTACGGTTAAAGAGCCGGCCGAAAATCAGTGAGGCTCGGGTTCGAATCCTGGCATGTACCAATGAGTTTTTCAAAAACTTACGTACATATTTATCACTAGCTCGACGGTGAAGGAAAACATCGTGAGGAAACCCGCAGGTCTCTGAATTAATTCTGAGACATGTGTAAAAAGACCCGGTCCGGCGATGGGCTCACCATCTATCACCTTTAGGGGTCCAATATATCTCGTGAAATGTAGGTATATCCAGTAATGGAATACCTCTGCCTACCCGCTCGGGGTTAAACCGACTTCAAAAAAGCAGGAGGATTTCTCAATTAGACCGGTTTTTTTGTGTGTGTTCGCGGAAAACTTCGTCGTTTATGAACCGATTTTGATGATTCTTTTTTTGTTGGAAAGGTGGTACAGTCAAGAGCAAGTCAGGCACTACCAGTTTAACCTGAGCTCTGATTTTTACTGCGTCCAAACTGTCAAGCTTAGCGTGCTCTTGACTGTACCATGATAAGGAAACCAGGATCTGCTGATGGCATCCCAGGGAAATCGAAGAAATCTTCGAAAACCGTAGTAGCGACTAGTACTTTTTTTAGTTTCCAGTTAGAACTAGTTTTTTTTTATTACTTATTTAAAATTATATTGTAACTTCTTTTTGGAGTGAAGCGTTTTTTTTCGTTTCTTGCTTTAGTTTGCGATAAGACCGTCCATTGTACTTTAGTTAATGTTGGTATCCATATTGTGTTGTTTTTGGTGTAGGTACAATAAAAAGTTGTTGTATTGTAATGTGTTGTATTGTTACATAAACCAAGGTCTGGCTAGGTGAACCTTAACTGTCTAAGTCACATAATCTCTATTTACGACGCAAAGTTCATGATTGACTGATTAGGGGGGGATTAGGTTAACTACAATTTAATAGCCTCAAGAAGTCTAGGTTTATTCCTTCTAATCGGTTGAGTAGAACTTGAGACAGCTTGATCTTTCAGAAAGCTACGGCACGACCTACAATTTATAGAGATAAATATAAATGCTCTGAATGAACGAGTCCTTCTTTGTGTTTTTCTAACTTTAAAATACACCATTCATAATTTAGAAATAAGTTTCTAAACCAATATTTTCTGTCCTCTTAAAAAAAATTCTTTTTAAAGTTGCCGCTTCACTGAAATTCATATCTTATAAATGAATTTTAACTTGTTTCTGATTGTCCTATCGAGCTGAAACTTGATTTAAATCTGTGTTTTTGATGATTTCTGATAAATTATTGAATGATTTCTCTATAATGACATCACAATTTTAAAAATATTATATATGGAATAAATAAATAAATAACTTATTTGTTCACTCTGTCAAAATATCGTATTATAGAAAGTAATCAATACATATCGTTGACCCAAAACCGCAGACTGTAAATGAAAACTTACCAAGAGAAAAACACCCCGCCAGCACAATCCAAACAATATTCGCTAACATGTTGACGTTCACTGCACAGCACTAGAGTTCAAAATCCTGTTTCTGCGTCGCTTCATTGGTGACGGCGAACCACACTCTGTCATCACGTCACTGCATTCACGAATAACACTAAAAGGTGTTTCAGAAAACACTGTCACTTGTTATGTACCTGAAACAAGAAAACATTGGTTAGAATTAGCTAGAGTAAATTTTATGGATGTACTAGCTTTTACCCGCTACTTCTCTCGCGCACGTTTATTTCACCTCCTTAGGGATTGAATTTTGCAAAATCCTTTCTTAGTGCATGCCTACAAGCTATCTATGTAAAAAAAAATTAAGTTTCTAGACCCAGCGGTTTAGGCTGTGCGTTGATATATCACCAATCAGTCAGTCAGTTTATCATTATTATACCACGAATAAGGAAATTCCTTATTCGTAGTTATTATATATATAAAGATGTAGTATGTCAATCATTTAATTACATACCTACCTATTTAGGACGCCTAAAAAACACAAAAGTAGTCCAGAATTTTTCGAACCCGCAAACGTATGTGAGCCGAGTTGTATATAAAAAAGTGTGTTTACGAACAACAGAAGTAGTTAAGCAATGTCAGATACCCTTGAGTAACTTGCAAAATACTGGCAGTTAGGTGGTCACTAGCCTAGCATCATCTACTATTCCAGAGTAGGCTCCGCAGGAGATTGTGGTGTGGCCTATACTTCCTCATGTGTGAGGAAAGACCCTTAGCTCAGCAGTGAGCTGTTACAGCCATGCTTACAAATATGTCAAATTTTTCCGACTTATACGATGAAAAGAATTAAATAAAACGTTTTTTATCTATTTTTTCTAGATATGGGTTAACAATGTTCTCATTTGTTCATAGTAATACGCCCCCTTCGCTTTGGTTTAAAAGCACAAAAGAAAATTAAAAAGATCTAAGCGTATAGACTGCGTTAGACGTAGGGGGAAAGCGACTTTGTTGTATACTATTTAGAGATTACAGTGCACTTACACACACTATTAATACTGACTACAAAATGGGTTAATAAACGACAATTGGTTTCCGATAACGGACGCTCCGCTTCGGTCTAATTAATTATTTAACCAATTAGTCAACAAGGTAATAAAACGCCAATTGTGAACAACTATTTGAAATGGTTTCCCGTTCGTTCCAATCAGTGAAGCTTTTCATTAATAATTTTCCACGCTTATTATGAATTTCGAAATGGTGGTAGCATAGCACACTTAATTGATTTTTAACAATATTTTGCGCAAATACACACTTGCCCACCTACACAAAAGTGCCAAACGAAAGTTTAATACTCCACCTCTTAATGCTTCAGGTACTTTTAATAATTTTATTTTTATTATTTGTTGTTATTGAAAGACACATTTTGTGAAATTTAAACTGTCTACCTCATACTCTCATGAGATAAAGCTCGTTTAAAGACAGACAAACGGACAGAAACCAGATGCTTAGTGTTAGGCCCCATCAGTGATACCCTAAAAACAAATAACAATAAATTACAAGTCGATTCAACTACCTATATCATTATCGCCGTAGCAATCTATCATTTTGGGCAGTAACATTTCATTGGGTCCATTTGTTCTTAACTGTGGAGCTGGGTAAAAATATTAATATTAGAATGTATTAATCGAATACTTGTCCCATTCTCGATTATCTCAAAGTTGGTTGGTTGTAATCGACATTAAAACGATAGTGCACTTAGGCAATCCAAAATATCCATTCTACGCATTTTATCCAATTTTCAATTCACTGCCCACCTTCACGGACACTTGCCACATAATATACTACTTATTACTAAATGTGAGTCAACACCCGAAAATTTTACAAAAAACATGGTCTGGCATGGCATGTCCCTTTTCGGATTCCCGCCAAAAAGCCGTAAAAATAAAATGCAAACCCACAACGAAATATATTTTTTTAACCTTTTTTTATTTTATTTATTATGGCAACAGACAGTCATGTTATAACAATATTTACAGATTCTTAAATAATGATAGACCGGACCGGAAATAATGATAGAATGGAGTGCCGATTTAAACAATATTGAAAGTATCGAGTAATGTGGAGATACAATGATAAAACTTTATATATACGAGTAGGTATTTGATTTTAACACATCGAAATATTTTATTGCTAATTTAGATCGATTACTTTTTTGAATACAATCAACCCTATCAATTTCTACCACCAGTGTCGCTAACGCCATCGGCCGGTAAATGGCCATATTATTTAGAAATATTATTTTGTGTAAAATTGCGTTTTTTCAGGAAATACAATACAACTACACAGTTAAACTTAATATGTTTGGTCGAGGCTTCAGGTGACCAGAGGGCTTTCAGCTATTTTTGTCAAAGAATCAGCTTAGCTATCCAGAGAGGGAATTCGGCCATTCCTCTGGGCACTGTCTCACATGGTTCCTCTTTGGAGGATATTTTTTATCTGTAATTATTGTAAATGAATGTATATTTTTATTGTAAATAAATGTTATTTTTTCTTCCATATGCAAAACTGTATCTTTATACAAAATTTCTTGAAAATCGTTAGAGCCATATCGCAGATACCTACCCGAAATATAAATACCTATATACAAGAATTGCTCGTTGAAAGTAATAGGATTTGCCGACTGAAATGCATCGTGTTCGACTGGGTAGTTCAAAACCGACGACGCAGTGTGCTCCACTTGATCACTGCGCGGGAAACCGTGCCGACCATAACGTCCAAGCTTTCTCTTCAATAGTGGTTTACTAGTTGCTGTTTGCTATGAAGATGTACTGTAATTGTTTACTCATATTCCTCAGGACGGCAGAGTATTAAAACACAATATTATGGGTATAATATAACTGAGTAGCGTGTTCATTATCTATGGAAATAGTAGAAATGTTTTCTAAGAATAGGGTCTTTAGTTTACTTATTACTACTTGATCATGCATGTGCAATGATCGGGCAATGATGAATATAATGTGAGTATTTTTCGGAGAAGAAAATGGAATGTAAAACATTATTAATTTAATATTTTCAGTGATTTTAGAGCAGTGATAGCCCTGACGGTTAAAGAGCCGGCCGAAAATCAGTGAGGCTCGGGTTCGAATCCTGGCATGTACCAATGAGGTTTTTTAAAAAAACTTACGTACATATTTATCACTAGCTCGACGGTAAAGGAAAACATCGTGAGGAAACCCGCAGGTCTCAGAATCAATTCTGAGACATGTGTAAATAGACCCAGTCCGGCGATGGGCTCACCACATATCACGTTTAGGGGTCCAATGTATCTCGTGAAATGTGGGGGTATATCCAGTTATGGAATACCTCTGACTACCCCCTCGGTTTAAATTAAATTTTCCACCAAGTAGATACCTAAGGTTTTTATAGCTGGCATAAAACAGGTACAATATATAGTTAGTACAAAATAAAATTAAAATCAATAAGGAATATAGAAATACAGCGCGCGCGCGCGCGGAGTACGATCTCCCAGAAAAGCAATCTTTCCACTGGTGAAATTATTTTTAAATCGGTCCAGTAGTTTTGGAGCCTATTCCATAAAAACAAACATTCATACAAAAAACTTTGTTCCTTATACTTAAGTGTAGTTAAAATAAGCGTCAATATTTGCAGCAAATAGATTATTTTATAGAATAATAAAAATAGCAATTATGTTAATAATTTTCTTTCTAAATTCTTTATTATTGAAATTGTAAGGCAAATACATAATTACAGGGGAATCCAAAACGGATCTTTAAACAAATACCTTCTTAATGTAAATACTCTTGAAATAAGTTGTTAATGACGTCAATATCAACTCGTGCGCCGATGATTGGATTGCGCAGTCTAAGCTGAATAGGAGCAAAAAATGAAATGTTCATTTTTTCTGTCCATTGTATGGTGTAAATGTATGAGTTAAATGTTGAATAATTTAACGTCTGTATTATATTTATGTTACAAACATTATATAAGCTATTTAAATAGCCTGTGTCATCTTAAAATGTCTTATTAATCATATTATGTGAACAAAATAGATGTTTCTCAAATGAGTTTTTGCACTTTCGTCACATTTAGGTATATTTCGTCATTCAAAAAACTAGCTTACTTAGGAAAATTTCAGTGCGCCTCGGCGAGGCAACAGGTGTTTCCAGAGTCGGCAGGTTCCTTGCACCACATTATAATAAAATATAGTACTAGCTTCCTAGCACAGCGGGTCAGCCTTTCCATACAGCGGGGTAAAGTTGCCGCTATGCTGGACATCGTGCCTCGCATCGCGCACTGGATACATTTTTTTACTTGTAATATATTAATAATTATATTATATTTATTACAATTATACTTATTTCTAATGTGTACATTTAAAAACCTTTTTTGCTAAAGTTTTCGAAGTCAGAATTAAACTCTATATCGAATTATTTATTTAACCTCTAAAACCAACAATCTGAGACACAATTGATTTTTGATTGTTACGGTATGCATTGGAACAGCGCGGTTCTTGACTGAGTATTTTTATCGCTCAATTTTGCGGAAATAATATGTAAACCAAATTTTTAGACAGATGTTTTTTCGATGTCAGAAGGTTTTTCTTCGGAATGCACGTCACATACCTACTACTTTAAGAAATAGATGTATTGTGAATGTAGTACGCTACAGTATCTAGCTAGGTATTCTTCCATTCAAACAAAATAAAAGTAGTAAAGTACTGGAGTGCGTTATCCGCAAGTTAGAGAAAGTACAGACAAGCACGGAGGAAAGCGTGTAACTGCTGCGTCATTTAATTCGCCAATGATCGGTTGATAAGTCAATATATTAGAAAGTTTATTGATTATGTTAGCCGACACTACGAGTAGTCACGACCAGTGTAATGGTCACTGAAACAACAATTTGGACAATCACCTTTATTCCACATTGATCACGGTGTTATTTCTTTAATTAGTTTTCAATTAACAAAACCCACTTATTATCAGAATTTCACCACTGCTCTAACTTTGTTAAAGACTGGATCGTCACTGATTCGTCAGAAAGTTTGAAAAATCCAAGATGGCGACCTACGCGGTGCACGCGCCGGATCTCGCGGCTGACTGCGCGCGCGCTCTAGTCATGACAATGACATCAAGCCCCACCACCATCATAACATCCACATCAAACTTCCAACTTTATTTCGCTGATGTAAGGTGTATAGTACAAAAAAATTAATATGTTTTGCTCAAGAATTAACAGTTTAGCATCGTATCGGGGAAAACACAAGATTGTTTGATTGCGACCGAAACGAGAATGTTAAGTGGTGTTTAAAGCCAACTTCTCACAGTAATTTTGGCATTATAATGGTTATAGTTAAACGTGTCTTGTGTTCTACTGAGTTTTATTGTTTCCAATCAAAACTAGTGTCAATAAAGCCAATCTTTATTTATTTATTTACCTACCGTCGAATTTTATGACCTACAAAATAAACTCTCTCCAATTTAGAGTCAAAAAATTGTTTTGGAAACTTGTATTGGATCTCAGGTGGGGCAGCGAGATATTTGACAATTCGGAAAAATATGTACATCGCTTATTTTGCTTATACAACATGTAACAGAATAAGCGCAATTCCTGAAATTAGTTTGTTCAGTATCGACTACTTATTCGATTTCAGCTATTTTTATATGTGTTAAATTTTTCCCAAAAATGAATTGGCGTAGCTGAATTTAGTGCTATCTATGGAAATCGTGCTATTATAAATCGATATTTAAGAAAATTGGGTAGACACAACTAAAGTTCGATTGCATCATGATTTTTTAAATATTAATATACTAATTGGGGTGTATGAGGAATTGCGCTTTTTCTGTTACACGTTGTATAAGAACACAGAATTATTAGTACTAGCGCAAAAAGTACTTAAACGCTACTATGTCGAAGTCCCCTTTGCAACCTTGAAGACCGAACCCGACCGAATGATATCATCAAGTTGACGATCAGCTTCTGACATATCACAAAGGATAATCCACCCATCCTAAATATTATAAATGCCAAAGTTACTTTTTGTGTTTATTTGTTACGCTTTCAAGCCTAAACCACTAGACCGATTTAAAAAAAACTTTATTATTGAAACTGCTTTTACTATATAGACAGAAATAAATGTAAGTAGGTATATTTTCTTGTCCTTTTCTCATTATTTGGAATCGGCGCAGTATGTTTTTCCTTCCATTTAGATCTATCAACCATATCTACATTCACTTCCTTCTTAAACATATCATCCTTCACACAATCCATCCATCTTTTCTTTAGTCTACCCCTCTTCCTTCCTTCCACTCACCTTACAACATTACTCTCATCCCTCCGCAGGTCCACGACAAATGAATAAACCAGTTGTAAATAAATAGTATATAGCCAAACTAGTCTGGTCTATTTATTGTTCACAAATTTGTACGAGTAAAGTCATTATTTCTGGCGTTTGTGTCTATTTCTCCAAGGATTATCTAGTTAAGTTCTTTATTTGTACAGTGAAGAGCACGCTAAGCTTGACACTTTGGACTCTGAACCGGCCCTTTATTCTATGGAGCGCAGTATAAATCAGAGCTCAGCTTAAAATGGTAGTGTAAAGCTTGACTTGCTCTTAACTGTACTATTTCGTGCGAGACAAAGGATTCATTTTGGGAGTCAGATACAAACGCTACAACTCCTTTGAAATTTTCCTTTTATGTTATACATGATATCCATAATATGGTAAAGAGGAAAGATTTGTATTTTTGTATGTTTTTAACGACTAAACTCAAAAACTTCTTTCACCAGTGGAAAGCTACAATATCCCTGAGTAACATAGGCTATATTTTATTCCGGTATTCCCACGGAAACGGGAACTATGCGGATGAAACAGCGCAGAACCGCTAGTAATATTGATATATCTACTTAAAAAGTGGTGAATCTATCTATTAGTGATGGGACTCGAATCACATTTGATTCGAATGATGAAGGTGAAAAGTTGATTCGAATGAGATTCAAAGTTGATTCGAATTACCGAGTTGATTCGAATCATCTTTACAATTCTAATCACACGATGATTCGAATTAACATTTATGATTACAATCTTATATTGCGCGGTAAGCTTACCTTATAGATGAGACCTTTAAAATTCGTTCACGTTTTTTTTTGCATTTCTATCAAGATTTTTTAGTTTAAATATAGAGGTAATAATTATTCTTCAAAAATACCTGTAGTGAAAACTAATAAGTGATATTAGGTAAGTAAGTATATTATATTTTTTTCTAACTCCATCCTTAGTTTTTTTTAGAAAGTGGTCAAAGTGGATAATAGAGGTTTGTTAATTAATTTTTCAGAAGTAATTTGAACACGTTGACTAGTATATTGTTATCTATTGAACGATTTTATTGATTCGAATCAACGTATAAATTCGTATTGATTCGAATGTATCAGTCGATTCGAATCCAAGGTTTATTCGAATCATGATTCGAATTTTTCGCCAGGTTATTCGAATCGATTCGAATATTAATTTTCGATTCGAGTCCCATCACTACTATCTATGAAACGCCTATGTAGGTATATCGCTAACGATTTATCTGACCCATTGCAGTTGGCAGAGGTATTTCATTTCTTTAAGTGTCAAATTTTCAGCAGTGTAATTTCCGGACTGCTCAGCGTGACAGGTGGTGTGCTTCCTAGCTAATTTTGGGGTTTCCTCACGTTGTTTTCCTTAAATAGTGTTCGTGATAAATGTTTAGGTATATTACTCGTAGTTTTGAAAATCTCATTAGTATGTGCCCTCACCCGGAACGAAAATCGGGCTTCATGCTTGAGAGGTGTGCTCACTTTCGAAAGGGCTATATGTATGATTGCTTCAATGATAGTATTGTGTTTATCAGCCTATGTATGTATGTTTGTTCCTTTCTGACGTCCATCGATTTATCTTAACTTTGCATGCCACTAAAACATGACAGTAAACAAAATTCAAACCACCCCAGAGGCCATATCGTGAACAATTAAAGTCGACCAACTAATATTCAATGTGGTTTCCAAAGACGTTTAAAGAAAAAGTTTCTCTCCTTCCAACCTCTTTGGTGGTATGATTGAATATGTATTTGGAAACTATCTTGAGGTTTTTTATTACCATTTTTCGTTTTGGATAATATATAACTTTTAAACTTTCAGATATTTAAAGGTTGCTACCTAAGAAGTGTGATACAAAAATAGTCAATTTAATTAATGTAAAACTTTACTTTTTTAAATCAAATATAAATATTGCATATCAGCTGACTGAAATAAAACAGGATAGTGTACTGCAGTCTTCCTAGAAGACAACGAAGAGACAAGCAACAAATCAAATACCAACCAATAATTTAAGGTACAGTCAAGAGCACATGAAGCTTTACACTTGTAGTACGAGACCTCTAAAGCGATTATAATAAGAACGTTACAAAGTCCAATGTGTCAAGCTCTACGTGCTCTTGACTGTACAAGACTTGATACGACAAGAGACAACGCCACCTGAGATTGGTCGAATTCTTTGCAGCTATGAAGGCTGTACCGGCTGTATAAGCAGATGGGCTACTCAAATTGCGTACACACGTGCGCATGTGGTCAGTGACTCCGTCTAACGGTAGCTTCATGCCGGCCGACCGCATCTTGCACTGGATAGTGTCGATAGAGTGATGGCGTGACGTTTGATTCCATCCCATACCACAGAACCTCATGTGAGCCTACCAAAATCTGTTTGCGGTAAGTATGTACTATTCGAGCAATCAACCTACTCAACTCAGTTCTGAAAGCTATTCCGGATGCTGATTGCTGACCTATATGGATCTAAGTCTAATACTTTTAGGAAATTATGCAATAGTTTTTTGTGATTGTCTTAATTATGTAATTAACAATAAAAATCATCAAATCGTTACTTAGATTCGCACCGGGACTTTTCATAACAGTGCTGTTTTGTTCCTCAATTGTGCTGTAAAATAACAAATTATTGTCCCATTAGAGATTTACCTAACGTCATTTATATATTAATAAGGCATTTATTCACAAATTGTAAAAAATAATTAACCACTATCTGCCAAACTGTATAAACAGTTTGTATATTATTATAGTTTCATCAGTTACGCTTTAAAAAGTAGTGTGAGAGAAATTTCAACGCTGTGGCGAAATGCACCAAAAACACAAAAAAAACGCAATACTATATTTATTACCAATACAAACTTATCTATAATCAAACGCAATGTTTTCCCGTATCGTGTAGTATGTGTATAATATTAATAGCCGGGCTTTATACAACGCGTAACAGAAAAAGCGCAATTCCTCATACACCCCAATTAGTATTTTAATATAAAAAATATATGATGCAATCTAACTTTAGTTATGTCTAACCAAATTTCTTAAATATCGATTAATAATACCAAGATTTCCATAGAAAGCACTAAATTCAGCTACGATAATTCTTTTTTTTTAAATTTAACATATATTAAAAATAGCTGAAATCGAATAAGTAGTCGATACTGAACAAACTATAATCTCAGGAATTGCGCTTATTCTGTTACATGTTGTATAATATATTAAATTTCAATAAGTCAAGTCATTAAATATTATATTCTGCTAGCAGGTACCTATTATTAAAAATGTCAATTTATACTTTACTGCATGAAGGTGAACTCTGTCTATTCGAATATCAGATTGTCTATGCAGGCTGAGCATTAAGTTTACTTATCTAATCATAATGAAAGGAAATTCAATGATATTAGCGTAATGTAAAAAAGCTTTATCTAATTAAGTACAAAGTAATTTATAACGACCCAAAAAATTTAATAAAATATTAGATAGTTAAGAAGTTAAATCTGGGACCTGCGGGTTTCCTCAAGATGTTTTCCTTCACCCTCGAGCTAGTGATAAATATGTACGGACGATAAGACAAAGTATATTATCTTAAATATTCAGTTGAATGCCAAAGCAGAGATTTTTATAATTAAAAATTTGTTACAGGATGTAGTATTGCGAGTAAGTATCTCTGGGGACATTTCGCGAACTTTAGGTAAAACCCGAGGTTTAGAGCGTGGTGCAAGTGTGAAACACCTGCTTCGGGTAATAAATCATGTTTGTCTTATAAAGTTTTCTGTGCTGCAGTTTTACAGTAAATGCGGCAATCCAGGCATTCTTATATTAAACAGAAGTTATGTAAAAAAAGAAATTGTAGTATATGATATTATGAAGTAATAATAATGTTATTTTTTTATTCTTTTTGACTTGAGGGAATCGATACGTATTGATAATAAAATTTATATTTTATTTATCCATCCGTAATCTTTTCACTAACATCTCAAGAAATAAATAACATTCCCGTTTTTTTCATATATCGCTATCGTAAACCACTTTTGATAACACGACATGACTGATACGACCTTCAAGAATAGAGCGTACTCCCACCTCAAAGGCCGGCAACGCACTTGTGACTCTTGAGTTGCAGGTGTCCATGGGCGACGATAGTCACTTACCATTAGGTAAATCGTCTGCTCGTTTGTGTTGAGTTTGCATGAAATATGACAAGTATAAAACCTTCTTGTATCTGCAAGCTCTTTAAACAGACGTTCAAAATTAAAAAGTGTCAGACTGAGTTGTCAAGGTGAAAAAATAGTGTCAACATAGTTAATACAAATATTCGTTAAAATATCGTAAAAACACTGCAAAATTAATAGGTTATTCGGCCCCACCATGGAAAATTTAATGCAAAATTCTCGACCGGAAACCTGGAAGGAAAATCAAACTGGACCACCTGGAAGTACAAAATCTGTATCATGCTTCGCGGTACCGCAGATGCTATAGATGTAGTGCAAGGCAGGTTGATGAAGCCAGTAGCCCTTCAGGAAGGAGCAGGTGACGCAGCTGTCGCAAGTTATAATCAGGCTTCAGCCAGATTCACGAAGGCGAATTGCAGCGCTCTACTCATTCTGACGACGAATATGACGGATGAAACGTTGCAGAAAATAAAGAGATTTGAGACAGCATTAGAAGTCTGGCAAGAGCTACATCGCTTATTTGACGGGCAGACAGAAGATAGGGCATACCATCTGTGCATGGAATTTTTCAATTTCAAACGAAACTTATCCGACGACGTTTCCACACACATGTCGAAATTGAAGAATATTTGGAACGATCTAAACGTTGAGATCACCAAGAAGGATGGGACGAGCCAGCTCCCAGATCTGTTGCTCATATGCAAGATATTAGAATCTCTTGAAGACAGATTCTTCGCGTTCAAATCCAGTTGGTTACTTTTGAACAAAACTGATAGAACTGTTGACAACCTGACCACTCAACTATGCTCTTATGAGAAAATTCTACAGGACAAGGAAGGGACTACTAGTAGAGAAGAGACTTTAGTAGTTCAAGAAGTCCATGAGTCGAAAAAGAAGAAAGATTCGAAGGTGAAGTGCAACTATTGTTCACAAATGGGACATAGAGTAAGGAACTGCAAGAAATGGATAAAAGATGGTCGACCACCAAAGCCAAGCAGTTCAGCACCTACCTATTCGTCATAGCAAGTACAAAGCATGACATTGATGATGGTTAATGCGTGCTCAAAGGGAACAGATCAAGACAGAGAAAACTGGTATGTTGACAACGGAGCAACTACGCATATATCAGTGAGAAGAGATGTATTTCAAGATTTCGAGCCATTTGATTCTGAAGACCAATCTGTGAGGACGGCAGACGGCACAACCATTCCAGCGATAGGGAAAGGTAATGTCATGGTAGAATCAATGATAGGCAACAGGAAAGAAATCATACTACTTCAAGATGTCTGGCTTGTACCATCGTTGACGAAAAATCTATTCTCGACTCTAGTAGCACAAGACAACACGCGGAACAGCTTATTCACTTCTACCGCTACAAGTTGTCAGCTAGACGTTGATGGAGTTACCAAAGTTGTAGGGAAGAGAGAACCGAGAGGAGGACTTTATAAACTACAAATGAAGACGATCACTCCTTCAAGAAAGTCTAACTCAATCGAAGTGAACGCGATTACGGGCACCAATATGCTGCAACTTTATCATGAACGCTTTGCCCATCAAGACAAGAATCACGTGAAGGCCTTGGTGAAGCGGGAATATGGAATAACGTTACCAGACGATAAAGTAAAATGCGAAGCATGCATATTTGGGAAAGCTCATAGATTGCCCTTTTGGAGAAGAGAGAAAGCAACGGCTCCCGGTGAGCTTATACATTCAGATGTTTGCGGTTCATTCGAATATCCCAGTGAGAAAAAATGCAAGTATTTTGTACTTTTCAAGGACGACTACTCCTCATATCGCCTAGTCTACTTCATGCGTCACAAATCAGAAGTCAAAGAAAAGTTAAAGTTGATGCTAAACGAAGTCCAGACTGTCGGCCACACTGTCAAATGCCTTCTCAGTGACAACGGCGGAGAGTTTTACAATGAAGAAGTCCAGAGAATACTAAACGCACGAGGGATACAGCAGCGTCTCACCATGCCGTACACGCCGGAGCAAAACAGATGTAGCGAGCGCGAGAACCGAACGCTAGTAGAAGCCGCAAGGACCTGGATACACGCCAGAAGTGAGCTACCTAAAAAACTTTGGGCTGAACTGATCAACACTGCAACATAATCGCACAGGACCATCCAGAGTAAAGGATAAAGTTCCCTACGAGCTGTGGTTTGGCAAAAAACCAAAGATCTCTCACCTGCGAGTAATTGGCAGTGAATGTTATGCTCACATTCCCAAGCAATGCAGAAAGAAGCTCAGTAAGAAGGCCATTAAGGGTGTACTCGTTGGTTACGAAGAGAACGACGGTTACCGCATCTGGGATGGGATGAAAATGAATCGATCCAGAGATATCACCTTTGCGAGTGAGGTAGAGTTCAAGATCTCATTAGGATCAGAAAGGATTTAGAACCCTATAGAAATAGAAGGAGTACATCCACACCACTCAGAGGAGACGGAAGAACCTGAAAGTTATCCCAACAACCATTCACCAGAACACGACGTCGAGTACATCAATGAACCTGATATCCGAAATATCTCGGACCGTGCTCTAGAGGGAGAATGTTCGGAAGATCACGATCAGGCCGAACGTACGGAAGATCAGGATCTACCTATCCATATCCTATCCTCCTATAAAAAATATAGGTACCTACAAAAATATTTTATTTCCAATTTTTTCGCTGGAATGTTATTAATTGTGCCACGTCAAACATTTCTTGCGATTGCTTGCGGACTTCACGATTTAATGTTATGAAATCCGGCGGCTCATCCGGGTACGAAACTATTTGCAAGACCACTTTCCTAATAGGTTGCGATTATGTCATATAACCGCATAGCTAGAATAAAAGTTTTGAAAAAAAACATTAATAATATTAGTAAAATAAGGAAAATTGTTTACCTAATAAATATAGATACATATTTATTTCTCTGTAACAGACATTAATAAATTTAATGGACAATTTTTGTACCCCCGTTTTTTTAATTATATATCATATATAAATCAAGGTGAAATAAATCGACTTCTGTATTATTTTAGTATAAACGGTTATTTTCTTTAAATTTCAATGCTTTAACAAGGATTTCGAAAAAAATAACATCGCAAATTAATTACTTTAAATATAAAAAAAAAACTTCTCGAAACGTCAATGTAAATGTCAATTTGGCATTTCCCTAGCGGCAATAACAATAACATAACAAATTTAAGAATACCAAAATCTCCAAAAGGGGCGTAAAAGATCCAAGTTTTTGAATTTTGTTGTTGTTTGTGTAGTAAGTCAAAGTACCCTATAAATGATGATCATCAGGGAGTGAGTGAGTGAGTAATGAAATCGGAGCTTTTTAAGATATCAATAAAAATTAAAGTTCCTATAAAAGATATGCCATTGAAACTTTATTTTAACATGTTTTTATTATTTGCACTCGAGCTTATTTAAAAAAACTACGTTTTACTATCTACTCTTTTTTATAGCTCATATTTTAATTATAACCCAAATCTTCTATTTCTTTTCTATTGGTATATACAAAAGAAGACATTGACTGACTGACTGACTGATCGAACAACGCACAACCGAAACCGCTGGGTCAAAAAGCAAGTAAACTTTGCATAACGTTTCCTTATATATTACGTAAGTGAGCACTAAAACCGAATTTCTAGAAATTCCCAAGGGAACGGCAAAAAATTGGTGCCTGGTCACCAGCTAGTGTACCTTATTGTACCTGAATGTTATATTATGCAGGTGTGCATGTAACAACAGCAACAGTTACCAAACTTTTTACATGTTCTATAGCGGACGCAAAATGTTCAATTTAGACCAGCAGCGCTGTAGGGACATAATTAAAAAATATGACTGTTATTTTTTTACAAAAGTAAGAGATAAAAAACGGTATTTGTGTCAATATTTGTTTGTATATTTGTTCTTGCAATTACTGCATCAGAATAAAATGAAATGAAATGAATGACAACTACAATGAAACTGCACTGTCTATTTTCATTTTCAGAAAAAAACTGGGATAGAGGAATTGTTATAAATATTTTTTAGATAGTTATCACTCTTCTACTTATTATAATCATAAAACATCGTGAGGAAACCCGCAGGTCTCAGAATTAATTCTGAGAGATGTGTAAATAGACCCGGTCCGGCGATAGGCTCACCACCTATCACGTTTAGGGGTCCAATATATCTCGTGAAATGTGGGTATTTCCATTAATGGAATACCTCTGCCTACCCCCTCGGGGATAAAAAAGGCGTGAGATTATATTATATTATATTACTTATTATAATTTATAATTTATGCAAAAACCGTAAAAAAGTATCAATAAGGCCGACGGTAGCTCCGTCGGACTTATTGCGGTTTTTTACTGTTAGACCCCGAACTGCTGGCCTAGTGTTCATTTGTAACCTTCATCGTAATCGTCTTCATTTTGACGTATATTGCTTCTTCCGTTCATCTGTCATTACCGCCAGTGTTAGTAGAGCAGGCAGTGAGTGCGTAAATGTCAAATAAAAACTATTGCATTTACAATAATTATAAATAGACAAAAAGGTATCTCGTCTTGGTGAAATATAGCAGCGAAATAGATTATGTCTTGTAAAAGAACAATGTTTTTTGGAGTCAAAAGTGAGTTTGCCTGATTTAAAATTCAGACTGTCGGACAAAATTCATAGGGCAAGTAAGCAAGCAAACTTGCCAGCATACAAGCATGCAACCTGCGCTCGCTCCCAGGGGGACCCCTCTCCCCTTTTTTTCTCAAGTCTAACCATTTTTTTTTGTTGCTAACCTAACCTAACCTACTGCCTGATTTTTGCAGCCAAAATTTGTTTTGACCGATGCCCTTAGTCAAAACCGCTTATGACTGTTTTTCAGTCAAAAATGGTTTTGACCGGTTCAGTTTTGACTATTGAGTTGAGTGAGTTAAGTTTGAAAAGCAGTGACAGCCTTACGGTTAAAGAGCCTACATCACATGATGATAATCAGACAGGCTCGGGTTCGAATCCTGGCATGTACCAATGAGTTCATGTTTATCATAGCTCGACGGTGAAGGAAAACATCGTGAGGACACCCGCAGGTCCCAGAATTAATTCTGAGGCGTGTGTAACAGACCCGGTCCGGCGATGGGCTCACCACCTATCACGTTTAGGGGTCCAAAGAATATCTCGTGAAAATTGGGTATATCCAGAAATGGAATACGTCTGCCTCCCCTCCTCTCGGGGATAAGAGAGGCATGAGATTATTAGATAGGTATATTATTATCATTATATTAGTTTTGACTGTAACGTATGTCCAAATGTATACATACATTACTTGAAATGTCCACGTGGTTCCTATATCTTAGGTACAGTCAACAAAGTTGTTAGGGTTACATGGCCAGTAACTAAGAATTCATTTTTCTGGGGAAGTCATAAATAAATCTTATTGATTAATGTTTATTTCGAAAGGTATCTTTGATCCCTATAATTTACCAAAAAAATACTATAAATACATTTAAGGCTTTAAGAGAAAAGTGAATCTTAATTTTTGGCCATGTTACACTAACAACTTTGTTGACTGTACATTCCATAATACATAATATGCTATTGTTACCCTATTGTCATTGTTTAATTAAACTATATTCCGTGAACCTTTGCATTCAGATCAACGGACAAAAACAGAATCCTATTTTGAATTCAGTATGGATAAATTATGATCCTTTAACCTTTTGTCAGATATACCATGACGCGGTGACGGTGAAAGCTCATTTAAATTTTATTAGTCATTCACCTGGCTACTCGCACAATTAGTTTTAGTGTTCAGCGGTTGGCACGGTAGTAATTTTGTTATTTCTTGTTACATACATTTCAGCTAATTGCTGTCCACTGCTAGACAAAAGCTTCCCCCAAGGAGCGCCAAGAATTCCGGTCTTGGGCAGCCCGCATCCATCCACTGCCAGCCACCTTCTTTAGGTCATCGGTCCATCGTGCCCATAGACCTGTGTGTTAATATGTCTATGATCGTGCCGCTGGGCGCCCTCAACTTCGTTTGCCTAAACGCGGTCTCCACTCCTCTGTTTCTCGTTCAGTCAGCTTCTATGAGACTGCCAAAACCCAATGCAATTATTAGTTGTTGCAATGTTTTTTTAATAATTTTCAGGGTTTTGCTCGATTTTAATAATGCTGGCAATAGTAATACTGATCAAATGTTCGAAGAATGTGTATTACCACAGACCAGTTAAGATAAAGTATACTGTAGTCGCTATAAAAACAAAGAATATAATAAACATAATAAATTTAAAGTACTGTTAAAAATTATACAGTGGTACGGAACCCTTCGTTTGCTAATCCCACTTGCACTTGGTAGGGCTTTTAAACGCTTTTAGCTAATTAATAATGTTTCCAACAGTTGCAGTATGGTAGATGAAAGGATTTTAAACGTAATTTAGGTGTCTGTATATTGAAATACGCTTTATGTTGATTTCTCGCATTCAAGAATATAAATTCTGAACACAAAATGAAGATTGTGCGATTGTTCCACGTTTTTAGTGAACTTGTAAATCTTAAGCCCCGGTACATTTATCATTGTTATTACAACATAATTTCTTGAATAACACAGGAAGTGTACTACAAAGATATAAAATTCTCGTAATAACTACAGCCAGGAGACCCATTTTACTGGACTTCATACAAGTTTGTCACATAAGGATCAACCCAGACCAGGCCGGAAAATGTTCGAACATTTATCAAAAATAATAAAATATCGTCCTTATTCAATTGAATTCTTCTGAAAACATTTTCAAAACTAAACACAGTTTATGCAATAAATTACTTATGATTTGATTTGACTGATAGCTATTATGGGTATACCCATAGTACCTACAAGTGCTCATACATGAGGAAAGAGCCTTAGCTCAGCAGTGAGGTTTAACGGGTTTATGATAATAAAACAAACTACTTGTATTACAAACATAATTGTAGTGTATGTACCTTGTCTCGTGTGCCCTGCTTGTATGGTGTTGCTACGTCAGTATTTTCAGTATATATTAGTTACTCTATGGTCAGTATCACGAGAGCCACCGGCGAGAGTGGACGTATAGTAGTACAACGACACTGTCGAGAGGTTTAGCGAGAAAATATACCTACCGATTGTAAACATCATAAATAATATGTTTTATAACAATACAAATTTCCTTTTCGGGTACACTGGTTGTCTTAATTATTTAACAAGGGAGGGATGTAGTGTATTCACACTCGTGTGTCTTGTATGATAATAATAATAATAAAATAAAATAATTTATCCAGGATAAACAAACCCAATTTATAAAAAACAATATTCTTCTGCCAGTTTGCAAGACAGTTTGTTGGCAGAGGGACTCCCTTAAAACATAGATGGGTAGCTTTAGCTAATTGGCTAGTTACTTTTTAAGTACATTTTATTGCTTATTGTGGTAAATTCATTTTATTTTGTTGAAAAGAAACATTTTAAATTTAAATTTAAACATTCTAAATGATTCACATTCCCTTATATCACACGGTATTTCACTATATAATTTGGGGAAGTGCTTCCTACTTCTTTTCCCATAATAATTATTATTACGACGGAACCTCTACTTTTTCTACTACTTGCTCTTGTTGATCTCGAGTGGTTAATATCGATTTTAAATTCGTCTTTATTGTATAGTGTTGCTGCGTCTGTATATCACGAGAGCCACCGGCCAGAGTAGACGTAGAGCAAAGATTGTATGGGACATTGCCGAGCCAGTGACGCTGGGGAACACGCAAATGTTGCAATGATGATTATATGAATGACAATGACGCTTGCAACTAATTTCATGTCCAGTAGAACGCAATGCCCAAAGAGGTTGGAAGAAAATCGGAGAGAGAAACTTTTTCTTTAAACGTCTTTGGCAATGCCTTTGCGAAATAATATTTTTATGGTGACATGAATAACAATTTAATTAAAACCAATAATGCGGTGGAAATGTTGTCGACTTTCTTCATCGCTTCTTGTCCTCAGCTAAAACATTCTCCAAAGCTGTAAAGCTGTGGTAGATACAATATTAGAGCCTATTAATGTTTTATACTTATGTAAAAAACTTGTAAAAAACTTTTTTATAAACAAGCTTATTGTTGAGTTATTCTCAGCAAGCCCTTTCAATGGAAACCTATATTGTAGGAGTGCATTAAAAATAACTAGTCCGCCATCTTGGGTGTTCCGCCATATTGGATTTCGAATGATGTTACTCAGCTAATCATGCGTTGTCGTCCAAACTAAACGTGTATACAGAATTTAAGCTCAATCGGTTGAAGATATCTGATTCAAAATTAAGTAGCAAGATTCCACCCAAACAAACATACCTACATTGCAAGTTAAATAAAAGTTTGTAATAAATAAGTAGGTAATTATAGTTTATGAAAACGAAAAAACAAGCTTTTGTACTAATGGCACGCGTCATAGAAAATCAAATGAGTCCAAACTCAAGGGGCTTACGAGTAGTCATTGAGCAGTTCCAATATCCACCTCCTGGCTCTATCATCAGATCAGCTCGGTGGTACCATAATATTGCATTGTCACCGAATTTACAAAAGTATGCCAAATTTCAGCTCAATCGGTTGAAGATATCTGCTTCAAAATTGAGTTTCAAGATTCCACCCGAACATTGCAAAAGCCGTTATATAAAAGCTTGTAAAATACTGAACGATGTTGTCAAACGGTAGTAGCAAACACACTCCGCTAATGCAATTTATCTGCGCTTTTTACAAATCCATTTTCATTGGATAACGACGACATTTCAGAGTTATTTCGCTTTCGGAATATTCCCGCTTGCTCTGTGTTTACCCTAATACTGCAATTCTCACGAGACCTTTTATGGAATATTAACGTTACACGCTATAATTTTTCACTGTTATAGCTTTTGCCAAAATACCGGTAATATTGCTCTTGTTGCAAGCAGTAACGCAACTCTCTCAACAGATAGCGCTGAATTTTAATGCGGTTAAGTTATCTATTATAGACCTTGGAATAATAAACACAAGACCTGAAATAAGTTTGTCTTGAATCAGGGGTGAAATAATTCTAAGGGATTTAATGTAGGTTATAAGCGATATGTTCAGAAATGGGCGTCCGGTGACTAGGAAAGCAAGAAAATGTTGAAGATCGATATGCGATACTCGATATAAATTGAAGAGGCTGTATAAGAAATAATATAGAAACAAGACTGGCTTAAAAAGGCTTGTCAGTACCACAACAATACATAAAATACTATTTTTTATTATCCATTGAAGTAAAGGGCATCCCGTCCTTGTCGGCGACGGTACGAATAAAAAGCAAGCAATTCAAGTGAAGATCAGGTTTAGTGGGTCACTCGGGCGGGCAGGTGTACGAAGCAATGCAACCAACTTGCACGGGCCTGCTCCTCGGAGTCTACTATAAATAATTACTAGCCTGCTTCTGACGGAAAGACAAAAAGTTTTTGTTTCGATATATTCAATATATTCAATATATTATATATATATATATATATAATAAATTAAACACTATATATAATAATAGTAGATTGTTATACAAGGGTCGGAAGGAATCAATTCTCATACGAGGTATTTAGACGCCCGAGCGCAGCGAGGGCGGATATAGTCCGAGTAGGAATTGATAACTTCCACCCGCGTTAAACACTCAACTTTTCATTTCGAATTCAATGAAAGTAATAAAAAAAAATACAATTTTACAAAAATTCAAACATCAAAAACGCAATAATACCTACCAAAAAAAACAAAATTGTCAACTATACAACCAAAGAGGTTGGAAGAAAGAGAAACTTTTTCTTTTAAACGTCTTTGAATACTACATCATAGAGTACCTAACCTAAATAACATTACAAAAATAATATATACTACAAATCCTTCCTCTTTATAATATTATGTACTTTTAGCCGAGTAATAGTGTTCTGTGCTAATTAGTGTCGATAAAAAAAAAGATTTTGAATTTCGGAACAGCTTACCAAATTATTACCTACTCTTTTTTTAATTTTAAATATGGAACGCGTACCGCCCCGCGCGCGGGCTATTTTCTGTTGTTTATACCTACACTCACAAGACCGCACCTTTTTTTTTTATTCTAATTTAAGTAAAAAGTTTCGTATCCCTACTAAGTAAGTACCCAAAGAGGTTGGAAGAAAGTCATTCTCTTTCCTAGTGAAACTTTTTCTTTAAACGTCTTTGCCAAATGTAGTACTATTTTTTTTATTCATTCCCGCCCTAAGGCCGGAAGCAATTACTATAAGTCTTTCCCGACCGAGGGCGGGAATCACAGCCCTGAATCTCTCTGTGGTGGGAATCATCGCTTACGACCCGGTACTCAGATCAAACATACACTACTTTCCGAGTATGAGATATGAAAAATATATTTAACACTAGGTTTTCCGCGCGATTTCACCCGCGCGTAAGTCCTGTTCCCATCGGATTTATAGCCCATGTTACTCCCAGAAAAGTAAGCTTGCCATTGGTGAAATTATTTTTAAAATCGGTCCAGTAGTTTCAATACAAACAAACAAAAAATCTAATCTTTCCTCTTTATAATATTAAGTTAAAATTAGCTTAAAGTAACTACCTACGTAGGTAACTAGAAAATTCATTTTAATAATAATTTGCTGATTCGTTGTCATTTGGATGTGCCCAGAATCGTCCTCGTTCCATGATGAAATAGAGCTATCTCACTGCCAAATTTTATCCCGATAGGTTAGGCGTGAAACGTATATCAAAGGCTGTTCAATATTTCATTGCGCAGCGTATACTCACGTAGGTTACTATGTATAAGTATATTTTAAAAATAAGTTATCCCACCAAAAACATTTTCATGTAAAATGTTGTCAAGACGAGATCTTAAGGTTCGCATTGTAAAAAAATTATCAGATCTCATGTAAGGCAAAACTTCTAACTCTACACGTCCTAACTCTACAAGCCCTAACTTTAGAAACTCTATACCTTAGTCAAAATATGTGGCTTGGCCGTTTCGTTACTACAAGAACTATTTTATTACAGAAAAGTAGAATAAATAGCGCCCATGTGACGGTAGTCTACTATTGATATCATATCGTGAGAATTTGGTTTAACTGGTATGATCCAAACCTACGACGAAACGGTGGTTTGTGCCCTTGCGCTTTGTTTGACTGGTCTTGGCGGGACACTACCGTGACCCCAGATGTCTGAAGTTTCTTTAAAAGTTTTTCTTGTAAAACATTTTTAAATAAATATTTTACAAGCGTTTGCCCTTTTACAGCTATAAGTCTTAACAACATTTTGTAGTCGTTTAAACACACACACATAATAACGTGAATATTCAAATCAATTACTCAAATCATCTGTCAAAATGCAATTTTATTACGCAATATACTCGTATAATCAATACTTAAACTGTGTCATCGTTATTTTTATGTATGTATGTAGTGTGATATATAATTACTAGCTGTATCCCTGGGTATAGGGATAAAATATAAACTAAATATGTAGCTTTAAATTGGTGAAAGAATTAAGGTAAACGCAGCTATCAACGACCCATCGAAAATCTGCAGGTATTGCCGACCCATTCAGCTTATTCTTATTTTTATCGGTTTGGAACGATTTTAGTCACAAGAGAGTATAATATACACACATGTTTGTATGTTTCCTAATAAATTTACTGGTGTTAGTGTACATAGGTTCACGGGAATGTGACCAAATACGTTAGTTTCTGTGAACGTAGCGAGTGCGCCGATCGTGTCATACTAACCCTTACTTCCTCAGGTAAGTACTCGAATTTTTTGCTTAAGATATTTTATATATAAATATTTACGTTAAGTTTATTCTGAATAACTCAACATATTCCTTTATTTGTATATTCCACATTTCGCAACTGAATTATTATGTTTAAAGGAGTTTTAAGAAGTATTTTTGAAATTAAAATAGAACGGCAATAGCTGCAGTGCATTTTAGTAGTGCAGTCATTGCCGACCCATGGATCGGCAATGGCTAAGAGGTTATGCTTTATTTTTTAAATTTTTCGTTAATGCTTATAATAATTAAACAAGTTTTTATAACACCATTTCAATCTTAAGTATTCTAAAATTATAAGCATCTATTAGCGACATACACCATGTTATATTATAAACTTGTTTTTCTGCGATAAACTGCCACGCATTATTAAACATTTAGACGTGGGATATGAAAGAAACTACTTAGAGTTTTGTTCGTATTTATATGAAAATGGTGTATTTTTTTATAGTTTAGGACTAAATCAACAAATTATTGTATTAAATCGGATGGGGAAATAAATTACAATTAATATCGATTATTTTTCGTGGCTCGTTAAAAGATTTGTTAATTTTTTTATTGAACATAATTACCGATCCATATGAATCGGTGATTGCAACAAAGAGAAGCTATCACCGATTCTATACCGAATAATTGGTATTTTTGGATTAACGGTATGTAATGTCTAAAAGTAAAGCTACTAATTTGTTTCAATATAATGATTTGATTCAAAAAGTTAGGTTCGGTTTAATTTCATTTCATGTCATTAAATTTCATTTTCATTTCATATCCATAAAAAAATCTACTGAAGACTTGGCTGTATGTATAGTTCCCTTTGCCTACCCAGAATGGGTGAAGAAAACAAAAAAAACTCTGCTTTAAAGTTTTCACGGTTGGCGCGATTTTCCAAAAATGTTAGTTGAGTTTATTGTATTTTTATTATTTTATTAAATTGCTTAATTTTTTCGCAACTGTATTAAAAAAAGTTATTAAGTAAACCGTCACTGCAACTTGTTCCGACAGTCAACCCTTACCTTCGGCTGCGCTAAACTTGGTAAGTTCGAAAAAAAAATATAGGTTTTTTGGAAAATAAAACAAAGGGTTTAAGTAATTTTGAAATAAAATTGTCTAATTATTTTTATTCAAAACATGTAAATTGTACATTTATAATAGTTTTTACTTTTATTTTCAGGTTTGTAACTCTGACTTAAATAGTTTATAGTATTAGTGCTAGCCATGGTGGAGCAAATCATGATTCATATGTGTAGAAGCACCAGCCGCTATCCCAACTTGAAAAACTCTGTGCTGAAAATAAACCAGTGTGTTTTTATTTTATTAACATCTACACATTTACAAAATTATCTCTGAATTTTGATAGTGAATATTTATGTTTCAGGTGATTCAGTTATCCCCTATGTCCAACACAATTGACACTAAGACCAATTCTCTTCAACGGCACTACATGGAACTGCATTGTGAAATAACAGCATTGACATTGTTTTAAGAAGTAATTACTGTTAGAAATAATTAATTCTCTGTAATGGTATGCTATACATGGGATACTCTGTGGATGGTCGTCTTAATTGTACATGACACTAGCTGTCATTTCGATCATTTTGCTTCTTCATCGATCTCCAGGCTCGCTCGGCCATGTTTTGTGTTTGTGCTGTCCAAAGTAATATAAATATTAATGTAATCTCAATACATCTAAATAAATTGTGACTTGTTGATATGCTACTTTGATTCTGAGAAATAAAGAACGCCATATCAGTGTACACCGATGTTTATTTTTGGAACCACGCTGTCTTCGTTATTGTAGAATTTATCACGAACAACCACTACGCATCGCAACTCGCTTCAACAATTACTATTAAGCAGGCTAATCAATTAGAAAGAAAGGCTATGGTAACTATGGTTTGCACTAGCTGGCCAAGCAGCAGGTTTCCGGAACGCAAGATAACAATACATGACCTATGTTCTCACTTTGATTTTATGAATGTTATTCTATTTACCATTTCTATTAAAGTATATTTTTTTATATTACTAAAATTTCATTTGTGTCCTCAATACCTTTTATTTTATTGAGGTCCAAATGTGAAAAAAGTCTTTTAAAGAATCCACAAGCATTCCGAGGTTTACTGCGATTAGTTGGAAAGCATGGGCACTAGTGACATGGGCTGCAACTCGCTGCATTTCCATTTGTAATCCTTGAAGCCTCCGAGATTCACACAGAGGAGCCAGTGGACGACCTAATGAAAATAAAAATTCTTTGTCATTGAAATGTATCATATTTAAAACTTTGCACAATGATTCTTAAGCATTAAGAATTATAAAAATAATAACTACAATAACGTAGGCACTTACTTTAGAGTTAAGTTTAAAAATTGCTTCCAATTTGCAATTTGAAACACAATTTGTATTGGGTATGTTTATTGAGATGTTTACAACTTCGTTCAAAGGAATTCTTCCATGGTATCCAAAAGTGGATAGTTTTTTCTCCAGCGTAAGCCAGATATTGATGTATGAACATATTTTTGTTGAGTATATAAGAAATCTACATTAACAATGTTTTTTTTTTTTTAGTTTGTCCCTTTCGGGGAAAGGCATAGAGATCTAGCCCATACAGCCTAGTCTGTTGTAAATTTTCTCTGATCCGAATGTGGTAAGGCTAAAAAGCCAAGTCTTATGTTTTCAAGTTCAGGGTAAAAGTTTTAATCTTAGATAAATGGCTCTGCTTCAGAGACCATGCACAAAAATTCAGTGTCTTTAACACTTCCTACATCCCTCCCTTGTTTATCAACAGTAAAATGATAGCACTTTTACTGAAGACTTCATTGTGACTTCTTGGGGCAATCCAAAAATATCCATCCCGCGCATTTTATCGAATTTCCCATTCACTGCACACCTTCACGGACACTTGCCACATAATAAACTATCACTAACTTTTAACTATCACTAATATGAGTCAAAACCCGAAATACACAGCAAAATGAAAATTAAACAAAAAACATGACGTCCCTCTTCAGATTCCCGCCAAAAAGCTCCCATTAACAATGAATTTCATGTTGGTTCTATTCCTTTTTTTTTCACCCCTTACAGGGTAGGCAAAAACATTACGCCATACAGCCTCGTCATTAGTTAATGATATCCTTGAGTTATCCTTGAATGGCTCTGCTTCAGAGTCCATGCACAAAAATAATAGCACTTTTACTGAAGACTTTATTGTAACTTCTTAAGGCTATCCAAAAATGTCCTTATCTCACATTTTATCGAATTTCCCATTCACTGCACACTTTCACGGACACTTGCCACATAATAACTATTACAATTTACTATTACTATTATGATGAGTCAAAACCCGAAATACCTACACAGCAAAATGAAAATTATACAAAAAACATGACGTCCCTCTTCGGATTCCCGCCAAAAAGTTTAAAGTCAAGTTTATCTCCATTTTCAGATTATTTTAGTAACTATAATTTTTGTAATGAATCAAGTACAAAATGAGAAGCAAATAAAAGTAAACGGGACATTTCGAAAACGGGATATTTTGGGAAAGGGATATTTCGCTCAAACTAATCATTATTTTAAGAATCGAACATGTAGGTCGGTATTTTGTAAAAAAAAAAATGGTTTATTTACTTACGGTCGGTGTTAGATTCAGAAAAATCGGTAATAACTTCAAAGCGTTTCGGGTGGGTCGGTAATAGAAACAATTGACTTCAACAATCCTTTGATTATTTTTTCAATGAAAACATGATATTTTTAAACAAATGAAAATATAAATATAAAATATACAATCTATATTTAAATATACAATAAAACAATCTGGTGTGTTTGCAACCACTACCCTTAATTCTAATAATCAATTTCAAAACTTGCTTAAGGGGGTCGGTAATAGCTGCGTTTACCTTAATTAAAATCGGTCCAGTAGTTTTTGTATGTACTAGTTACAAATATACAAAAATAAAAATCTTTCCTTTTTATAAAATTGCGGTGTAGATTAGGATATCATCGTTTTAATTAACAATTAATCTCAATTTCATTACGATTCAGTCAAATATAGCACTTATTTAAATTATGCGGCTACGAAATGAAACTGAGAAGGCCAGACGAGCGGCATTATCATCTTCAGTTTAATAAATGGTTTCTTTAATCTTAGCTTAACATAAAAACATGTCTGGTACAATTCCACTGGAATCCAAAGAGCGGAAGCACAGGAATGTCGTCTATAGATACCTACCTACATACCACTGGCGGAATCTTGTTCACTTCTCATCGTGTGCTTAATTTTAATGCACGTTATTGATTGCAGTAGTAACAGATGTCTACACTTAAAAAAGATAGATACTTAAAAAAATATATATTATAATTTAAGAGAAGGAATAGTTTAATAATACTAATTTGAAAAAGTGTCATTATAAAAATATATTATTATATAGGTACATGTAAAAAAAGGAGCTACGTCTGCCAACAAACTGTTTTGCAATTTGGCGGAGGTAATAATGTGTCTTGTAAAAATTATTTCTGTGAATAAACACTTTTTCTTTCTTTCTTTCTAGACTTCTATATTCTATTTTATGTGTACAATGTAGATAAAGAATTCTTTTCCTAAATACCATATAGACTCTACAATAAATTTGTCTGTCTTGTTGTTTTTTTGTACGCCATGTCTGTCATGATAACAGTACTGAACGGATTTAAATAACGATACCGCCGTCTTAAAACATAAGCTGTGTAAAAGTATCAATCTAAGCTCCTACAAAAGCAATAAAAAAAATCAGCTCTATCGGTTGGAGGTATATCTGCTTCAAAATGGAGTTGCAAATTCCACCCCCACCAAAGATGTTTAAAGAAAAAGTTTCTATCTAGAAATATTTTCTTCCAACCCCTTTGATCCCAACATACATTGCAAGTTAATTAAAAGCTTGTAAAATCGTTAACAAATTTAATACTTTTTATCCAACAGACCTGTCACTAATTTTCCTTATAATAATTAAATCTCTGAGGACGATCTGTGAGGGATTAGAAAGCTAAAAGTGGTATTTTCTATCTTGATTGTGAAGCAAAAATAAAATTTAATAAATACAGGTAATTTGTTAGTTAAGTTCTATTTTCATCGTCTTTAGATTTAAGAGAAACCAAAAATAGCCTGAAACTGTCACTTTTCTTCGAGATTTTATCTTTTTCGCTTCGAGGAATTAAGAGAACAAATTGTTTCTTTAGCTATTTTTGGGACAAAAATAGTTAAAAGCTCAATCTCAGCAGTTAATAAGTTAAAAAGCTTTGATATTAAGGTGTGGTAACATAAAAGTTCATTTTTAGTACCCATAGTACCTACAGGCTCTGCCTAGATTGGGACTAAGGAACCGTGTGTGAATTGTGTCCCGCCATTTATTATTATTATTCTTACTGTTGAAAAACCAATTCTTTTATTTTAACTGACTAGAAATATCTTATTTATGTTATCGGTTTTATTTCATCGATTTCAAAAAAATATGACATTGTCTAATCAAGTATCTACCTACGCATCCTAATAGCCTTACAAAGTTAACGTTATTGTATATAGGTAGTATCTTTTTATATATACAATTTAAATAATTCAGAATCCACCTACAACATTATACTGGTTTAAATGTCTTTTTATACCTTGATTTTAATTATGGCTTTATTATGTTGTTTATAGGAAAAAAAGATCTTGCTGTAAATATAAAACATGTAGGTATATTATATATGATGTATCTATGTTATGTATATATTTTATGTAATAGTATAATAAATATATGTTACATTCTAGACATCTGTAAGCGTATACATTCATTGCTTAAAATTATATTATATGTATTAAAAATATTGTTAACACCTCACGCCTTGTCCCCGAGGAGATCAGTAGAGGTATTCTGTCATTGGAATTACCCACGCATCATTTGCGGATTTTCAAACTACGCGGTGAGACTGACGCTGCGCTATATGAAGTGAACATCGACACTAATATCTACAATCTATATCTATACTAATCACTACACAGTATAAAACAAAGTCGCGTTCTCTGTCCCTATATCCCTATGTCCCTTTGTATGCTTAAATCTTTAAAACTACGGAACCGATTTTGATGCGGGTTTGTTTAATGGATAGAGTGATTCAAGAGGAAGGTTTTAGTGTTAGCATTGCACCCGGGCACCCGTGCGAAGCCGGTGCGGGTCGCTAGTTTATTATAAAGAGGAAAGATTTGTATGTCTGAATGTTAGACCGATTTTAAAAATCTTTCACCAATGGAATGCTAGACTATCCCTGAGTAACATAGGCTATATATTATTCCAGTATTTCTACGGGAACGGGAACAACGAGGGTGAAACCGCGCAGAACTGCTAGTAATATTATAAATAAGAAAGATTTTTTGTTTGTTTGTATAAAATAGGATCCGAAAGTAGAGGACCGATTTAAAAAAAATCCTTTACCTATAGAAAGCTTACTTTTCTGGGAGTGACATGTGCTACGGGAATAATTTTCCAATAGGAACTGGACTTACACGATTGAAATGCGGAAAACAACCATATAAAATACTAGCTTTTACCCAGAGCAGTGATAGCCCGGACCAGCCCGGACGGTTAAAGAGCCGGCCGAAAATCAGTGAGGCTCGGGTTCGAATCCTGGCATGTACCAATGAGTTTTCCAAAAACTTACGTACATATTTATCACTAGCTCGACGGTGAAGGAAAACATCGTGAGGAAACCCGCAGGTCTCAGAATTAATTCTGAGACATGTGTAAAATAGACCCGGTCCGGCGATGGGCTCACCACCTATCACGTTTAGGGGTCCAATATATCTCGTGAAATGTGGGTATTTCCAGTAATGGAATACCTCTGCCTACCCCCTCGGGGATAAAAAAAAAAAAGGCGTGAGATTATATGGGTGTTATTTAAATGGTTAGCAGAGTATTCGTATTTTTGTAAGCAGAAAAATATAATTTGTAAGCAGAAATAGCTAATTGGTCCTCCTCCTCCTATTTCCTCCTACCACCTGGAGGAGGTAGGAGGATGGAGGAAGAGGTAAGAAGTGGTAGGAGGAGGTAGGAGGAGGTGGTAGGAGGTGGTAGGAGACGGTGGTAGGAGGAGGTAGGACGATGTAGTAGGAGGTAGTAGGCGGTAGTAAGAGGTAGGAGGATGTAGGAGGAGGTAGGAGCTACTACCTCCTACTACCTCCTACTACATCCTCCTACCTCTTACCTCCTCCTACCTACTCCTACCACCTCCTACCACCTCCTCCCACCTCCTACTACCTCCTACTACATCCTCCTACCTCCTCCTACCACCTCCTACCAACTCCTCCTACCTCCTCCAGGTGGTAGGAGGAAATAGGAGGAGGTATGAGGAGGTGGTAGGAGGAGGTAAGAGGATGTAGGAGGCGGTAGTAGGATGTAGGAGGAGGTAGGAGCTACTACCTCCTACTACCTCCTACTACCTCCTACTACCTCCTACTACCTTCTACTACCTCCTACTATATCCTACTACATCCTCCTACCTCCTCCTACCACCTGGAGGAGGTATGAGAGGGTAGGAGTGGGTAGGTGGGAATGAGAGTGGGAGTGGGAGTGGCTATAGTATAATTTTTTACGACATGTTTTCTCTGCTGTTCAATCATGAAGTCTTGCTGACCAAGTAGTTATTTTGCGGACCAAGTAACTATTTTTCGGACTGAATGTTTATTATGCAAACCCATGTTATTGTAAGCTGCCTATTTCTAATTTAATTTTTGACCATTATCAAAATTATTTGCCGAACAAGGATTGCTGCCTGATTTTTTTATTTGCGATCAAAATCTTTGTATGCCGACCAAATGATTTAAATGCTGATTTTTTGTGGCTAACCAAATTTTATTATTGCTGCCCATTTAATTACTTCTCAGATTATATTTTATTTATATATATTTTACCCGCGGCTTCGCTCGCGCACGTTTATTTCACACCCTTAGGGGTTGAATTTTGCAAAATCCTTTCTTAATGGATGCCTTCACTGTGTAAGCTATCTATGTGCAAAATTTCAAGTCTCTAAGACTCGGCGATTTAGGCTGTGCGTTGATATATCACCAATCAGTCAGTCAGTTTATCATTTTATATATATACATATAACTATATAGATATTGGAGTGTATTTTAAAGTTCAAACCAAACTTAAGTAACCTTCACGGTGAGATCCATTGTTATGTTATGTCCCTTCTATGCGGACTTAACCTTCGCTTACACACGGAAATTCAAGATAAGATACTTAATAACAATTTCGATTAACGCAATCGGATTTTTATGACCATACGCATTAGTAGATTCTTGCCTTTGGTTATAGATGTTTATAGTTTCTGTTGAGATTTGTGAGTAGGTCGCTTATAAAATACTTAGGTACTATAATTTAAGTGATTAGTGACTTTTATTCTAAATTTTCTATGCAATAATTCTACACTCAGGTGCAGTCATTCGAATATTTATTTGTAAAATTAATAAATAAAAATTTTGGTTTTACTGAAAATCACAAAACTTAAATATATTTTTAACGTTAGAGTTTTCTAAAAAAGATTATAATATTAGGTATAAAACAGCGACTCTTTTGACTAACTATGATTCAAATATACTGAATTATAATAAATAATGACAAAAATAACACCTTAAAACACTTTAGGAATAATATTTAATAACTGCTTATACATTACCATAAAAGACGTAGGTAGTTTTAGTAAAAAAATTCCATCAAGATGATAATTTACAAATCAAGGCCTTTAAAACTGTTAAGTTGGTCTTACCGAAAGTCAGAAGGAGAGCGTCATCGACTGATTCACCAACAACACGACACAATAACCATCGAAAATGATTAGACAGTTCACAGACACATAACACGTGTATTTCACAGCATCCTGGCACTTTCACTCGCTGGAAAGCAGTTCTCTTTCGGTTTTCAATGTTGGCAAAACCGACAAAACTGCTCTGGCGGCGACGATTCGCGGCTCTCGCGTCGTACTGGCGGGTGCGTACGCGCAGCAGCCTCCTTTCCCCCACTTAGACTCGTATCTATAGAGCAAACTAAAGCGAGACACAATGAAATAAGCTCAGTGGGTCTAAAATTGCCACTTTGAGCAATTCCTCTGAGCATTCCTCCTTTTATTAATTCCCAGCAAATCCTAAGCAAATCCTCTAAATTTCGTAAAATCCTCCCTCATTTTAGTGATTTACTGACAATTCAATTCATTATCAGATTCGTATTTGGTGAAAATTTCGAATATGAATCGAAATTCGAAATGGGATCCTATTATGATTCACCCGAAACGGCCTTTTTAGACCCCGTTAACATTAACACAGATAACAAGTACATTAACTTTGACTTTGACTTTATTAATTATTGAAACTCCTAAAATACTGCCTGGATAAAAGGCACGGAAATACGCAAACATAACTTTTTTTCTGGTATAAATGAAGCCTGTAACACTTCGGAGATAAAGATGAATCTAATGATACATCGCACTCTAAAATTCTGATATCATTT
Organism: Ethmia dodecea; assembly: GCA_963855545.1. Taxonomy (NCBI): domain Eukaryota; kingdom Metazoa; phylum Arthropoda; class Insecta; order Lepidoptera; family Depressariidae; genus Ethmia; species Ethmia dodecea. The sequence goes on from OY979444.1 coordinate 3,949,004, forward strand.
AGGCTACAGGCTGAGCCAGCAAAGTAGACACGCATACCTATTTAGGTACATACATAAAAAATAATGTGAAGTATCGAAGATATTAAAACCAATCTAGTAAGTAGTTGATTATTGTCACACGAAACGTGTAACATTCGTGTGGTCCGTGTAGAAATCTATGCCGTAGATTCAGGCGCAATGTAGAGACTACGGTACAGGTCAGCATGACGTCATAACTCGACAAAAACTATTCATATGCGAACCTGTGAATCTTTTAACTACTTTTAGTTTATTTTTGAAATTGCAGACTTTTAATTATACAACCTAATAAAGATACTGTCGACTACCTTAACTCCCAAATTATAAGTTTATCGCTTATAAGTCTGATTCAACTTAAATTAAGGACGCTCTATAGATACAGGAACCTTATGACCAACTTTGTTTTGCTCACCGTAAAAAAAATATGGTATTCGCAGCAACTTTATGCTTTTGCAAGTAAAGTTGATATTTGAGTGAAACTCATGTTCACCGTTTGTTACTTAACATAGGTCTTATTATTGGGTATTAGTTATCAAGCATTTTGCCTGAGACAACAGCTTTGTAAAGCTAAATAAACACATAGTGAAATCCGCAAGTAAGTCTTGTGCGGTTTACTTTACTAACATGAAACTTACCAGATTAACCTAAACTTCTCTCTATCTACTCTACAATATATACACGTATCTAACTTAATAAACTTTGACGTGCCTGTTGGCTCCGTTGGTAGTGACCCTGCCTTTTGCGCTGAAGGTCGCGGGTTCGATTCCCGCTCGGGCCAACATTTACATGATTTGTGCATGAAACATGTCTGTTTTCTTGTGTCCATAGCTGTTCAACGCGGTTTTCCGGTTTTGTATTGAATAGGCTCCGAAACTACTCTACCGATTTGAAAACTTCTTCCACCAATGGGAAGCTTACTTTTCTGGGAGTAACATGAGCTATAATTTTCCCACGGGAACGGGACTTACGCGGGTGAAATCGCGCAAAAGAGCTAGTACCTATTAAATATTTGAAATATTTCAGCATTTTCTTTATTAATATAAGTACTTAGTTAAACTTACGATACCGATTTTAAAAATTATCAAAGTAAGTAATTTAAAAAAATATCCAGATTTGTACTAAACTATAATCTATGCCAGGCTTATGACATTAATCACTACATAGTATAAAACAAAGTCGCTTTCTCTGTCCCTATATCCCTGTGTCCCTATATCCCATCAAAAACATAAATGTGAAATGAGAGCCAAGTTCAATATAATGCCTTGGTTGTTGACTTGAATGACAAAAGAAGTGATATCTAAATGGGTGCCAAGTTCAATGGTCAGTCCTGAAATTTATTTATAACAACATAAAATATCAATTCTTCTTATAATTTAGGATAATACATATATTGTAGCCTAAGGTCTGACGTGGCTAGTTTTCACATACCAATTATTATGTTCGATGGCTGGTGTAACACTCGTAATCTTGACAGGCATCCCCACTTACTTAGGTAATGCATATTTATTAATAGCAACACTGATTTGTATTGAAGTGGGGCTGAGCGAATGTTAGAGGGGGAAATTTATAAAAGGCCGATACCCGTCTCAGAGCGGGTCATATCGTGCACAAGCTTCAAGTGAGTGAAACCTCTGCCCAAATCATTGTGAATATAATAAAGTGAATAAAAGTGAAATCATTTAAAGAAGGTGATTTTATTTCTTTGATCTACAACTTCAGAAGCGAGATCGAAACGCCCACAAGCAGTTAAGACTATGAATATGGATGTCGAAGAAGATCTACCAGATTTGACTTCTCGCCGAAGCCCAATTTTACAAACGGCCGTTCGTGACCGGGGGCGTTGCTTAAGCCGCCGGAGCGGAGCTAGCGGAAGGGATCGCCACCGGAGCCGTTCACCTCATAGAACTCTACGAACTCCGAGACTTAGCCGCAACCGCAGTCGCAGCCGCACACGCAGCCGCAGTGTCAGAGCCAGCCTAGCGGAACGAGAAGAGGAGCTGGAGCTAGAAAGACAGCGTCTAAGAGTGCTGGAAAGCCAATTTAAGAGGGAGCGCGAGCGCCGGAAACGTAATCAGCGTGAGCGACGTCGGAGCTCGGAGCTACGAGATCGTGGACGGAGCCCTGGAAGGGACTATCATGAAGCCGGGAGGCCCAGGTATGAGTCAACATCCGTATTTTTTGAGGAATTTTTGAAATTATTTAAGAATCAGTCTAGTGAGCGTGATAGTTTCCCCGCCTTAAACAACGTGATTCCGGAATTCGATCCATTGTGCAGGGAACAAACCATAACCGTTTGGCTTAATAAAGTTGATGAATGCACCGAAATATATAAGTGGAACGATAGACAAACCATTCATTATGCTTTACCTAAGCTCACGGGTCATGCTTAGCTATGGTACCAGGGGTTACCGTCACTCAAACGTACGTGGTCTGAGTGGAAGTCATTACTAGTGGAATCCTTCCCAGCAACCGAAAATTATGCAGAGCTTTTAACTGAGATGTTAAATAAAAGAGCACGTTTTGGCGACTCGCTTGAGCTATACTATTTTTCAAAAATAAATCTCTTAAACCGCTGCAAAATTTTCGGCAAGGAAGCGATCGATTGCATAATTCACGGATTGGACGATAGGGGCGTAAGGTTAGGTGCTCAAGCAGCCAAGTTCGAAAAATCAGAACAAGTTCTGCAATTTTTCAAAACAGTTAAGTGTCAAACAAAGGATCACAATATAGAAATAAGAAAGGATAAACGTCCTTTAAATAACCCCATAGTTAATCGTCCCAATAACAAAGTCGGTGAAACAACCGTTCCCTTAAGGCCACGACGCAATTTCGAAGAGATTACTTGTTTCAATTGCAACGAGAAAGGGCCCATGCTCTAAATGTCCGAAACCCATTGTTAAATGTTCTTACTGCCATCTTATAGGACATTTAATAACCGATTGCCCTAAGAAAACTTCTAAGCCCGAATATAAGGAGAAAAGTATACTCAGAATATTACTAGATGAAGATGACGTGTCACCCAAACCCATTAACGACAAAAGTATGTCTCGGTACTGCGTGGATGACGATGCCAGTAGTAAATATAAAATAGCCATAAAAATAAATGGTAAGCCCGTCTCATGTCAGGTTGACTTGGGCAGTGAGGCTACACTGATACGTAAATCGGACGCCCAAGCTCTAGATCTGCGTTGGTCACTGATTGATGGTCCATTATTGCGAGGATTAGGGAACATTCCGTACTTGCCACTGGGAAAAATTCATGCCGAAGTAGAGGTACAAGGTGTAGTTGAGAAGGGGGTCGAAATTTACATAGTAGACGATTATTTAATAAATAATCCTGTATTATTAGGACATACCTTTACTGAGCGCCCAAACGTACGCATCACTAAAACTCCAACAGAATTAAAATTTGAAAAAATAGACCAATGTTTGAACATTAAAATTGTACTAAAAGCGGAGGATGTCGTAACTATTGGCGTAGGGGAGATTCAGTCTATTCGCGTCTTTGCTAATGAAATTTTAACTGGAAAGATTTACGTGAGTGGCTCAGTAAGGGGATGCGCAGAGAATGAACATTATCTTCTACCAGGCGAGTATGAAATTCATAATGGAAAATGTCTATTGTTAATGCAAAATTTAGCTCCAAATCCTATTATTTTCCCAAAGGACAAGTTAGTTACTCGAGCTAGGTACTTAGGTACGGGGAAGCTTGTTTTGAACGTGACATCTGATTTGGAAACACATACTACAAAGCCAGTGGTGAAATTCGGTTCACACCTTTCCTCCAATGAAAAAGAGAAGCTGACCAATCTTTTAGATAAATATAAAAATAGTTTTTCGAACGGCATGCGGGATTTGGGCTTCACTACTGAGGCCGAAATGATCATACATTTAAAAGATTGTGATCCAGTAGTCTACAGGCCCTACAGAATGTCACATTCAGAACGGCGTCATGTACAGACAATGATAGAGGAAATGGTTGACTGTGGGATAGTCCGCGAGTCCAATTCACCATATGCAAGTCCAATTGTTTTAGTACAGAAAAAATCGGGTGAAAAGAGACTATGCGTGGACTATCGCGCACTCAATAACAAGACTAAACGTGATCATTATCCCTTACCGAGAATAGAGGATCTATTGGATCAACTATCAGGGCATACGATTTTCACTACCCTAGACCTTGCTTCAGGATATCACCAGATACCCATCGCGGAGGAATCTAGAGAGAAAACTGCGTTTGTCACACCGGATGGGCAGTACGAGTATACTCGTATGCCATTTGGGTTGGCAAACGCCCCAGCGGTTTTCCAAAGGGCAATGCACAAAATTTTAGATAAGGCAAAGGTCAAATATGTTATTATTTATATGGACGATATTTTGATACCAGCAAGATCCTTTGAAGAAGGGTTGTTACGTTTGGAAGAAGTACTTACGTTATTACAGAAAAGCGGTCTCACACTGAAAATGACGAAGTGCAACTTTTTTCAAAAAAAATATTGATTTCCTTGGATTCGAAATCGACGAAACGGGAGTCAAACCTGGGTTACAGAAAACTCAAGCTGTAACCACTCCATCTAACCAGCATGACGTGCGTAGGTTTATTGGTTTGGCAAGTTCTTTCAGAAGATTTGTCAAGGGCTTCGCATTGATAGCGCGACCATTGACGAATCTCTTGAAGAAGGATACAACCTGGCGGTGGACTCCCACTGAAGAAACTGCATTTGAAACCTTGAAACAAAGATTGACCGAACGGCCAGTACTTGCATTATATAACCATGCTTCAGAAACTCAACTACATACTGACGCGAGTAAAATGGGATTAGCAGGTATCTTGCTGCAACGCAGTGGTTTGAATCCCTGGAAGCCTGTGGCGTACTACAGCAGACAAACTACGGATGATGAGCAAAAACTCCACTCCTTCGAGCTTGAGACATTAGCCGTAGTAAGTTCGCTGAGCAAATTCAGAGTCTACCTGCTGGGTGTCAAATTCACAATCGTTACAGATTGCAATGCGTTGCGATCAACTTTCACCAAGAGAGACCTCGTGCCACGCATTTCAAGATGGTGGATCCAATTTTTAGAATACGATTGTGAAATTGAATATCGACCAGGAGACAAAATGGCACATTTCGACGCATTGAGCAGGAGTCCAGTGCTAGAAGCAGGAGATCAAAATATCCATACATTGGACGTTTTGGCAGTCAAAATGGATGACTGGGTCATAACCGTTCAGTCAGCAGACTCTGAAATTAAACGGATAAGAGAAGTTCTGGAAGACCCTGAAACTGCCAAGATCGCGGGTATTTACAAAGAGTACAAACTGAAGAACAGTCGCGTATTTAGGATCATAGATGAGAACACCATACGCTGGGTAGTTCCAAGGGGTGTGCGCTGGCAATTGTTAAAAGCAAATCATGATGATATAGGACATTTTGGCTTTGAAAAGACCCTGCAGCGACTTCGTGCATACTATTGGTTCCCGAGGATGCGACGATTCACCAAAAAGTACGTAGCAGCATGTATGGAATGCGCGCACCACAAAGTACCATCCGGTGCAAAAGAGGGTCAACTTCATCCCATACCAAAAGTCGAAATTCCATTCCATACAATACATGCAGACCATTTAGGTCCATTTATACGCAGTAAACGCAAAAATTCGTACTTGTTGGTAATCATCGACTCCTTTACGAAATACATTACCCTGACTCCGGTACGCAGCACGAAGTCTAAGGCAAGTATAAAAGTCTTTAAAACCTTCTTTAGCTACTTCGGGACCCCTACACGGCTTATCACTGACAGGGGGACAAGCTTTACAAGCAAGAAATTTAAAACATTCATTGAAACATTAGGAATTAAACATATTTTGAATTCTGTCGCTACACCTCGAGCCAATGGGCAGGTTGAGCGTTACAACCGGACAATCCTTGCAGCGCTTAGCACCATGTCCCATGAAAAAAGTCCCAATAAATGGGACGATCATATACAAGACGTACAAACGGGCATTAACTCCACCGCACACGAAATAACAAAAAAATCTCCTACAGAGTTATTATTCGGCAGGAAAATAATCAATCCCTCACAGGGTATTTTAAATGATATTATTGAAGATGTGGGTAATGGAGTTGTGGACAAGAGCTTAGACGAAATTCGAAAGGAAGCCAGTATCTTTATTAACAGAAACCAAGAGCTCAGAAAAGAACGGTTCGATAGACGAAGAAAGAAATGTACACAGTACAAGGAAGGGGATCTAGTCCGAATAATGAGAGCCATTGCGTCTGGCTCTGGACAATCAAAAAAACTAGAGTCTAAACTTCAGGGCCCATACAAAATAAAAAAAATATTACCTAACGATCGCTTTGTGGTCGAAGATACTCCTCTTACCAGAAAAGGAAAACGTTACGAAGGAGTTGTATCAATCGATAAAATGTTTCCGTGGCTTAGTTTTGATAATGATCCCACTGATTGTGCATCCAGCGATGATCTTAGTTCGGAATAAATGTAATGGTGGTAATAACTATCTTGCTCACTTCATCTATAACCTTGTTCATACATATTATTTGTATATAATAGCAGTATTACAGTTTTCAATATTTATCTAATAATATAAATATATAAATTAAATATAAAATTATCAAAACCCAGATGTTGATTCATTATCATTATATAAGAATGTAAAGAAGGAGCATGGTTACTCACTAGTTATCATGACTGAGCATGATTCAGTGCGATCATGACATGGAACACGAAGACGTGTATAGGAATGTTAAAGAAGGAATCTTTAACATCATATTAAAAGTACCTAAGTCTTTGGCTAATTAACAATATGTACATAAAAACAACTTAAATAGATATAAATATTAGATTAGTCTTTGGCTTGTAATTATTATGAATTGTAATAGGTATCTTGTAACTATTTAATATTCCTATGTTACAGAGTATTTATTTACGTTGAATAATTTTATATAGTTAATCAATATAGTCACTGTTTATAGCTTATTATTTTATATTAATGTTATAGTTAATTTTTTTTGTTGGTTCATATACACATTTGTAATTGTAGAATAAAAATAATTTTTAGAACGAGAGGACTCGTTTTGAGACGGATGGCCGAATGTAACACTCGTAATCTTGACAGGCATCCCCACTTACTTAGGTAATGCATATTTATTAATAGCAACACTGATTTGTATTGAAGTGGGGCTGAGCGAATGTTAGAGGGGGAAATTTATAAAAGGCCGATACCCGTCTCAGAGCGGGTCATATCGTGCACAAGCTTCAAGTGAGTGAAACCTCTGCCCAAATCATTGTGAATATAATAAAGTGAATAAAAGTGAAATCATTTAAAGAAGGTGATTTTATTTCTTTGATCTACACTGGTTTCTACCAGCAAGCCAAATTTTTAGAATAATAAAATAAGACACGACAAGTAACAGAGAACCAGCTTGACTTAGATGTCTTATTTACGTTCTGTTTGTAAATAACCTTATTGCGAATGGACTAAGTGCTTTCTATTTTTAGAATTATCCTCTATCCTCGTAAGCATTAATTAGGTTTTAAGTAAGAAAGTAATTTTACCTCCACAAACTAGGTACTTAACTCAGTGTTGCCAACTTAGCTATTTTCTAGCTAGATCCAGCTATTTTTGGGTGTCAGGCACTTACAAAATCTTGTAGCAAAATTTTTTAGCTACTTTCACTCTTTCACAAGATGTGAGTACTTTCAAGACTTTATAGTAGGGTATCGGCCCTGAAATTTTATCTAAACGTGACTGGCTTATCTATTTTATTACTAATACCTGGATAAATGAAGGGGATAAACAGATTTCTTCGTTTAAAACTTATATCTACTGCGTTCTGCCTTGTCTTCACTACATATTATAAAACAAAGTCGCTTTCTTTGTCCCTATATCCCTATATATCCCTATGTCCCTTTGTATGCCTAATTCTTTAAAACCACGCAACGGATTATGATGCGGTTTTTTTTAATAGATAGAGTGATTCAAGAGGAAGGTTTTAGTGTTAGCACTGCACCCGTGCGAAGCCGGGGCGGGTCGCTAGTATTTTATAAATTTAAAATTATTGCTCGCTGTGTTATTAAACTGAAAATTGATTTTGGCAACACTGATTAACTCACGAAAATACTTAATAATTAATTAGGTAACTATTAAAACTTGGTCATTTATTTATACTGTGCCACGGGCTTAAATATGCCAAGTCTTAGTAACACCACAGACCAGCGTAGGTATTCACGGAGACTCGATACCGTTTCCGTTCGATTCAGATCGAGTGAAAAATTTTCCGATGTCGAATCTATCGACTTCGGAAAGTTAATTCTAGGCGTTTCTGACAGCCACGGAAAGTTTTCCGAATCCTTATGTCACATGACATTAGTTTTCAATACCAACATCAGCCCATCTCGAAAGTTTTTGACACCAACATCAGCCCATCTCGAAAGTGTTCGACAGATTTTCCGATATCGAATATCGAAGCTCCCTGAATACGCCTGCAGTTTAAATATTTTTTTATTTAAATTGGTCTGTTTTGGTAACACACAAACAGCGAAAGTTACTTTCGCATTTATAACGTTCGTAAAGACTTTTCACGCACAATGAAAGATGTTAAGCCATGTCAGATACCCTCAGGTGGCTTGACAAATTCTGACTGTTATGTGGCCACTAGCTTATCACCATCTCCCATTACGCTTTGGGCTCGCGTGGGAGTTTAAAGCTGTGTAATTCTGTATATCATATCGGAATTATGTTTTTTAAGCTATTGCATAGCTTCTATCGAGGGCCTTGAGCGCGGGGACCGAATCCAGAAATTCCGTAACGAAAAAAAACCTCACGCTCCCCACTCCGACGGGCACGGAGGTGTGGCTTGAAGGCCGTGCATTGTCTAACGTCGTTTCTTTTCGGCAGTCTTGTTGATACAAAATGCTATGCAATAGCTTTACCGCGGCAGTCCCCGAGTGCCACACGTCTTTTTTATATAAAAAATCCAATATTCGTTTTACAAATGTTTTAGAACTTTTACTAACTATTGTAGTACCTACAATTACAAAAAAAACATTGGGTCACTCAGTGCACACACACATCATACTTCCTAATGTGTGTCGAAATACCATTGGCTCAGCAGTGGGTTATTAAGGGTTGATGATGATACTTACACAATGATTTAACAAAAATCATGGTCCCGTTATTTCAACGCTCATACCTACATTCAATCTCCCTATCAATCTCAAAAATACTCTCATAAAACTTCAAATTTAAATCGAGCCATGGATGTCAGGTGTTTTTAATTAAAGAATGGCTGTTACCCCAACTCAGGCGACAACAAAGCTCCTGTGAAATTTAATTAGCAATGTGCCAATTCCGCGCCATCACTCTAATAAATACAGCAGGAAAAGCTGTGCTCGTGCTACTGGCATTGTAATTACCTGCGCTACGAAATGTTTGCTAATGATACACGTAAAAAGTTTCAATGCTTTGGGACAATACCGCTGAGAATCCTATACACTGAGAATAACAGTTGAAGTAATCGACACAACTTCTTAGAACGTGGAACTTTGCGGAGTCACTGCATGCCTCTCCCTATCACACATGGGTACGGGTCGTGTATTCGATACAACATGACGTAGGAAACCCCTGTTTTTTACACCCCCTCCTGTAGGTGCCTACTTTAATTTAATACCTTTATTTATTATAAGGATTGGTCATTTCACAAGTAGCATCTGAAAATCATATGAAATAAGAAATCTTATTTCAAAAAACAGAATAGGTATTAGATTAACCGATTCGTGGAATCCCTCTTTTTTTATATAAGAAAAAGGGGGCAAACGAGCAGACGGGTCACCTGATGGTAAGTGACTTCCTTCGCCCATGGACACCTGCGACTCAAGAGTCACAACTGCGTTGCCGGCCTTAAGAGGTGGGAATAGTGGGAGGGGGGGATGGTAAGGGAGGGGAGGGGGGGGATAGGATTTAAAATTAATTAAGTCTGTGTCAGAGCGAAATGAAGTTTCATACGTCAAACTTATTCGCCTTCACTCTAGACGACCTTCACTCTAGGTACTCACGAAATCGCAAATCATGTTTCATTTTTGAATTAAAATGATTTAAAACTAGGTATCATCATACCCATCCCTGATTTATTAGTGTTTAAGATGTTCTAGAGTTATTTTGTAAAAGAAGATAAATTGCCGTCGCGGTCTCCGAAAGTAGGTATATTACTTATTCATTAGTAGACAATGTAATATTCAAAAAACAAAAAAATACTTTTAATAAATTCACCATTAATATTAACTATTCGGTAGTGGATTGTTTTTACATTTTTTTAAATAATTATTATATTTTTTCATTTTTACGTGTTGTGGACAAAAAAACACTTAGGTACGTAAATTAAAAATGATCTGAGCAGTTGTGCATAGAATAATTAAGAAGAAAAATTGCCGGATATTATTCAGGTTTCAATTTGCTCTGATTCGCAAAGAAAACCCGCTTCCCCGTCTTGTCGTAGTGTTCTTTTTTTGGGAGCGACTTTTCCTATTTTGATGAGGAGGCCGTATTATTATTCAGTCATTGTGTGTAAGTCAGACAGTAAGAGCGGAAAAATCGCCCTTAAAAAAAGGGTTCCATTGCAAGTGCACCAATTATTAATCATTCAGTGTGTAAGTCAGTTAGTAAGACCGGAAAAATCGCTCTTAAAAAGGGTTACCATAGCAAGCGCCGGTGATAAGCGAAACCGGGATTTTTGGATCTTGAATTGTGCATAACTATAAGGCAGAGGGACAATATTTACCACCATAAATTAAACGGCTACATCCCATTTGGTAAACTTCCCATTTGGTAAACCTCAAACTGTACCTACTAAAAAGTTGCGTTTGGTAAACATTTTGTTACTTCATACATTTAATCCCATTTGGTAAACTATGTTAGTTTACCAAATGGGATTAAATGTCCCCTTTGTAACAAAATGTTTAACGCAACTTTTTAGTAGGTACAGTTTGAGGTTTACCAAATGGGAAGTTTACCCAATGGGATGTAGACAATTAAACTCTATGTAGTTGAAATAAGATTCAAAACCAATGAAAAATTCAAACAGTTTTTTCTTCTTAACCCCTTAACGGGCATAACCGTTAAGGGGTTAAGAAGAAAAAATCAGAATATTAATCGGATTGTCAATTCGCAAAGAGAACCTGCTCCCGCAGTTTTGTCGTAGTGCTCTTTTTTTGGGCGCTTCTGATGAGGAGTCCGTATTACTTATTATTCTGTCAGTGTATTTGGGTCAGTCAGTAAGAGAAAAATGGAAAATGCTTAAAAAAAGGACTCCATAACAAGACATGCCATAGGTAAGTTTAGTGACAAACAGTTTTAAATTATTTGAAAGCGATCAATAGTCGACCGAAATTTGTACAACTGCGAATTCGATACGCTGTCGAAGTTTTTATATATGATGGATGAGATCCGTAAGACAACTTACTTTATTTAATATTTTGTTCCACGTTCGCACCCTATTGCCGAGCTGTCAGTGGCGGTGTTTTATTCCTAGAAGTAGGTACCCACTTTTCGCTAGTCTATTTTTCGAGCCACTGAACGTAGACCCATCGCCAAATTGGGGTGCCTAGAAGAACTAATTCTGCGCATTTCCTCGCAATGTTTTCCATCAGCATGCTAAATAATACAGTACTAATACCTCAACTAATTCTATAATAATAGTTTAGTGGCCTTGGTAAATAACAAAATCGTCAAAAGTTACATCAAAAAAAGAACAGTTTTACTGTACGAGACTTTCATTTAATTTAGTCGAAACACGATTGCCATTTTTCAGTTTCCGTCAAAACATTGATTCATTTCATTTCATTTATTGCGATAAATTACATGTCACAAACACAGATGTCAAAAAGAATGCGATAAGGAAACAATGTAACTTCGGGTGTACCTACGCTGTACTATTTATTATACTGTGCTACGGGTATACCAATATACAAAAAGTAATCTTGCATCATTTGCACATTATGAACATAGAACAACACATCGCTGCGGAAGGGTATGGATATTTTGTTGTTTATTATTTAATTTCATAACACTAGGAAAAATAATAAATGTTCCCATCAGGGTTCCTCCTTGTAAGACAACTTTGTAAATATGTATGTAATAGTACATTATGATATAAGTGCGGTACGTTGAAAATTACAGCCGCGGCGATATTGCTATCCCGAGCCGAAGGCGAGGGCTACAAGAAAGCAGTCTGTAATTATCAAAGCGCACGTATATCATACGACGTTTTATAACATATTTGAGAGGAAATAAATAAAACTGTAACTTTCATAAACGAATAAAAAAATAGTTGACTAATGGTATTACAATTTAAATTAATTTATAATTGACAAATATTAATTTTAGACTTACAGGAAAAAAATATTTTATGACATCATTAGGTAATACTTTTTGAAATAATAATTGTTGAATTTGTAAAACTGGATCCAGCTTTTCACTTTTTTTTTCTAATTGATGTAATGTTTTATTTAAATTTAATGAATTTTATTAGGTTAAAGCATGCATTTCTCTGTTATAAAATAAATATAGTAAGTCCGAGATGGACAAAACTGTTGATACCCGCTGAATGAAACATGTAACAAATTTATGTACACAGTTTGGCAATAAAAATCTTATCTTATCTTGAATAAAAACAATACAGCGAAAAGAAAAACCGCGCGGAATAATTTTTAATTTTCCCTTTTTTTATTTTAGGCAAATTCAGAAATCCTCCTCCTCTGTGTTGATGTACAGAACTTTTCACCTCTCTAAGCGAGCATAGGAAACAGGTAACTAGGTAGTAAAATGAGTATAAATCAGTAATGGAAATAAGTACCTACACTCACTAGGTGTCAGTTGGTCATTTCATCCTCACTAGAACTGATATTCATCTTTTCTTGCTCAAATTTTGATAAAATCCAACACAAAAGTGACAAATTAAATAGCGCCCGCCAAACAATAAAACACGACGAAACAAATGAAACGCATTTTTCTTTTAGGGTGCGTTCTGAAACTTGTTTTGATTTTAAAGATAATATTTTATTTATTTTACATACATGCATCCCTACATATGCTCATGCCTTTTTCCCGAAGGGGTAGACAGAGACAGCAGCCCGCCACCTGCTACGATCCTGGCATACCTCTCGCGCCTCATACACATCCATCAATCACTTATATTCTTTTTGTAAAATTGTAAAGATATCCTTATATTAGTTTTTTGAGTTCTAGGATTTTGAAATATTCTTACCCCCTTCGGGGATAAAAGGCGTGCGGATTTATAAATTATTGATTGAAAAATACTCTCTTTAACGAGGAAATCCGAGGATCCGAGGATCCACAGCTCAGAGTATTACAGGGTAAAAAAAAAATTATCTCACGCCTTTTATCTCCAAGGGGGTAGGCAGAGGTGTTCCATTACTGGATATACCCAATTTTCACGAGAATTTTCGACCCCTAAACGGTATAGGTAGTGAGCCCATTGCCGGACCGGGTCTGTTTACACATGTCTCAGAATTAATTCTGGGACCTGCGGGTTTTTCTCACGATGTTTTCCTTCACTGTCGAGCTAGTGATAAATATGTACATAAGTTTTTGAAAAACTCATTGGTACATGCCAGGATTCGAACCCGAGGTATTACAGGTTGGTGATGATGTAATTTTGTTTTAGCAAGATGAGTAGTTTTCAAGACACCCTGGCGGCTGCCCAAATCCAAGCGACGCTTCCAGCAATACAACTACTTCAAATAGGCTTCAGCTTGCTGTCTTCCCTTTTTCCTTCTGACGAGTATCCTCCACAAGCCACAGTTTATGGTTAGTCACTAATACCTATACATACAATGGGTTCGATTCTGCTTTACAGCGACTAAACTTATTTTAGTTTAGTCCTGTCTTTGTCTTACCTCAAAAAAAGAAAAGGGATAGAAGATAACCTACCGAATTTAGTCCTGTCAGAGGCTGTATTTTAGTCGTGATTTCTTTACTTATGCACTAAACACGATAAGAAATGCCTTAGTTGACAGGACTAATTTTAATTTGACATTACTAAATATCCCTCGTCTCTTTTCTTTTCTAGGAGAAAGAAAATGATAGAAGTAAACTAAACTAAGTTTAGTCGCTGTAAAGCAGAATCAAACCCATTATGTAACAGAATAAGCGCAATTCCTAAAATTTGTTTGTTCACCTATCGACAACTTAATAGATTTCAGATATTTTAATGTGTTAATTTTTTTCGAAAAAGGAATTAGTATAACTGAATTTATGGCTATACCTACCTATGAAAACCGTACTATTATTGCTCTTTATTTAAGAAATTTGGTTAGACAAAACTAAACTACGAATGCATCATTATATATTTTTTATATTAGTTATAAGTAGGCAATTGGGGGTATGAGAAATTGCGATTATTATGTAACACGTTGTATATGATATTCGTCCCACTTACTTGTTTTTTGATTTGCCAAGGGTCATTATTGTAACCTGGAAGAATAGTACCTACTGTTGTAAGCCGGTTGTAAGTAGAAGAAAATAAATAAAGTACTTATACTTGAAATTAAATTATAATATAAGTACTTGAATGTTTGGCCCGTTTTTATCAAAATCAAATTCTGATTGGGATTAATTAGAAATTGAGGGAACTCCTCAAAGGCATACAATTTTGTGATTTCAAATTTTTCAGCAATTTTTCAAGCATTTGCATTCCAAATTTATAATTTGGCGAAGTGAATTATCCGTGTAATCGAGGCAAGTGGTGACCCGAGGTCTGGCAGCTACTTCTCCCAAAGAATCAGTATAGCTGTAGTAGCAGGGGGAATACTGCCAGTCTTCTGGGAACATTGCCTCGATGCGGTGCCTTGGACGAAATTTTTTATTTGTAATTTAAAAAAAATGTAATAACTTATTATATTCAAGTTGCAATAATGTTCTCAATAAATAAATCAAGCTATGTTTTAAAAAAAAGTGATGTGAAAAGAAGTACGGTTTTGAATATTTTGAAGTCATATTTATTTGAGTAGGTATTAATGTTTTCTAAATGTTTCAGATAAGCAAACGTTCGACTTTATCGTAGTGGGTGCAGGCTCCGCTGGTAGCGTATTAGCCAGTCGCCTTTCTGAGGTTTCCAACTGGACCGTGCTACTTGTGGAAGCTGGCGGCGACCCTCCTCTCGCCTCCGATGTTAGTAAATAATAAATAAACTGTGGGACAGAATTCACACACGGTCATTTAGTCCCAAACTAGGCTGAACCTGTACTGGTACTAAGCACATTAATATATTTAAATAAATATTAAACGCCCAGACGCGAAGCCAACAGAGAAATGTTCATACAAATACGTATACTAATTTAAAACGGCCTGTCTTCTGGGCACTGTCCCACATGGTTCCTCTTCGGAGGACATTTTTTATCTGTAATTATTGTAAATAAATATAGGTATATTTTCTTTGTAAATTTAAAACAGAAAGCATTGGAATGCCTTACGAAGAAAAGGTTGCAAAATATATATTATTATAATATATATATAATAGCAAATGTAATGGAGCAATAAGAAGGAGAATAGTAAAAGACATAGTATTACTTACATTAGTAAAAAAATAAAAATATTGAATCAAATTGAAAATTGGCCGCACAAGGTTTCTGACAATGTCAGAAGATAATCCGCATCTTTAATAAAAAAATTAATAAAAAAACAGACATGTTCAATATGTAAATGCACGATGGGAATGCTCAGGTGGTTTGGACATGTCAAGCGGATGGATGAAAGGCGTCTAACGAGACAAATATATAAGGGGATTGTGAGTGGCCGAGTTGGCAGAGGGCGACCTAGGCGTACTTACATCGATCAGATCGGCGATGTATTGAAAAAAAGCCAGATAAAGAGTACCCGAAACCGACGAGCTTGTATGAACCGATTGATGGATGTGGATGAGGCACGTGAGGTATGCCAGGATCGTAGCAGGTGGCGGGCTGTTGTCTCTGCCTACCCCTTCGGGAAAAAGGCGTGAGCATATGTATGTATGTATGTATGTATGTATAATAGGGCATAGAGGGGGCATTGGGAATATTTTCATACAAAACTTTGAAGCCTTAGCGTCATGTCCTTGTCATTTATGAACGCGAGCTGTCATTCGGTACAAATCGTAGTAGACTTATTCCACTTGGAATAACTTTTGGCTTCAAATTTTCCTCGCTTTGTCCCCTCTATGCCTTATTATATTTTAATCTCTTTGGACAAGATGCATAAGTAGTAGTTAATGGATTAGTTTTTACATTGCTAGCTACAAACGTAGGTACCAACCTATGTAATTATCATGTACTCGTATTACTTTAGAACAAAGAGATTTAAATATAGGTAATAGGGCATAGAGGGGGCATTGGGAATATTTTCAAACAAAACTTTGAAGCCTAAGCGTCATGTCCTTGTCATGTCAGTTAGTATGAACGCGAGCTGTCATTCGGTCAAAATTGCACTAGACTTATTCCACTTGGAATAACTTTTGACTTCAAATTTTCCTCGCTTTGTCCCCTCTATGCCTTATTATATTTTAATCTCTTTGCTTTAGAAGTAGGTAATTGACATGAAATCCCATTCACTCCCAACAATCAGCTAAAGATTCATCGGTTTCACAAACAATGATTTTTATTTTGATGACATGTGCTTTTGGATTATTAGTCTCAGATCAAATAAAAAGTAAAGATGGAGCGCTGCGAATGATAAACTGAAGCCTGAAAAAGTACGCCACTGCGACAAGCAAACTACTCAACGCACACCGGTTCGTCAATTGAAGCAATACGTACGAACAAATTAAATTATGTAATCGGGAAATGTGCCTATGAGCGTATGCATTCACAGAGCGTGGCGTACTTTTTCAGGCTCCAGTTTATCCTTCGCAGCGCTCCATCTTTACTTTTTATTTGATCTGAGTTATTAGCTATAATTTTGATTCTTTTATTTTTCTTCTTATCATTCAGCTTCCCAGTACATTTGTAATGGCGGATTACCCGGAAATAGATTGGCAATACTACTCGGAAAATGATGGATACTCCAGCCAGGCTCACAGGGGGTCAATTCTACTAAATGACAGCGGTGATAGTTGTATGACAATTACATGATTGTGGTCACTCAATGGTGATATTATGTCAAAATTTGACACTCAATGGTGATGTTATGTCAAAATTTGACATAATATCACCATTGAGTGACCACAATCATGTAATTGTCATACAACTATCACCGCTGTCATTTAGTGGAATTGGCCCCCAGGTCCAAAAACGTGCATTACGTCAGAGGCAAAATGCTATCTGGGTGTAGTGGAAATAACTACATGTTTTGGGTGAGAGGCAATAAAGCCAATTATGATAGTTGGGAAGCCCAGGGAAATCAGGGATGGGACTATGATTCTGTGTTGCCATACTTCAAAAAAATGGAACGCCTTGAAAATGTCAAAATAGTAATAGGTGAATCCGGACATTTGCACGGTAAGGATGGCAACATTGGAGTGACACAACCAGATTGGCAGAAGACAACGGAACCCTACTTCGAAGCTTTAAAAGAAAATGGTCGAAATGTTCATCTGGATTACAACGGTTACCAACAACTAGGGTACTCACCTGTAATGTATAACAATGCTAATGGGCACCGCGAAAACACGGCTTACTCGTATCTCCGATCTATAAAAAACCGTCCAAATCTTTTCGTCTTAAAAAATACCTTAGCTAAAAAGGTTGTCTTTGAAAATCAGAAAGCAGTGGGCGTTGAAGTTAAATTGTCTAATAATACAGTCATAACACTCAAGGCTAATAGGGAAGTTATTCTATCTGCTGGGGCTATCAACTCTCCCCAACTCCTAATGCTATCTGGAGTCGGTCCTAAACATCATTTGCAAGAAATGGGTATCGACGTGATATTAGATTCACCAAACGTTGGTCAGAATATGCAAGATCATGCTTATATAGCCCTACTGTTATCAGGAACAAAGGGTTTGTCTACCGTTGTTCAAAATTTTGAAATATTGAGGAACCTAGACAAAATGCCTTCACCTTCCATAGTTGGCTTTGCGTCTTTAAATGAATCACAGACGTATCCTGACTACCAGACAATATTTTTCCTTGCTCCAGCTTTTGCCCTCATACCTACCCTTTTTTGTACGTACATATTCAAACTCGAAGATCAAATATGTACAGCAGTAGCTAAAGCAACTATGACACAAGCGTCAATCCTTGTACCACTTTGTTTATTACACCCAGAATCTAGAGGCCAAATTAAATTGAGAAGTAACAGATCGGAAGACAGCCCGCTGATTTTCTCTGGATTCTTTTCCAACGCGAATGACTTGACCAGATACGTCAGCTACATTGAAGATTTCCTTACTATCCTTGATACGACATACTTCAAGAGCTTCAATTCAGAAGTGATTGATATAAATATTGAACAGTGTAAGGATTTAGAGTATGGCACTAAAGAATACTGGAAATGTTTTGTTTTGAACACGGCGATGACTATGCAACATCCAGTGAGTACATGTGCTATGGGTCCTCAAGGAGTTGTAGACGCTGAATTGAGAGTACGAGGTGTAGATGGCTTACGAGTTGTAGACGCTAGTATAATGCCATCGATGGTGAGCGGTAATACTAATGCTCCAGTCATTATGATTGGCGAAAAAGCATCAGATATTATTAAGTGTAATTATGGAGCAATCATTTGTTAATAAATTTCAAGTAACTGCTGTTTTCAATGTTTAATTTTATCTTATAACAATCATTTCTAACCCTCATTTGGCAAAAGGAGTAAGTAAGTAAATGTATGTATATCCTGGTCTCTGGTATATCCTTTAAAATTAAAAATTATGTTAATTCATCATGTTAGCCTTTTAAAATTATTGCCAAGGTTCTTGCTTTTTTACATAAATCTACACTAATATTATAAAGAGGAAAGATTTGTATTTTTGTGTTCTTGTATTTTAGGTTTGTTACGAATGAACTCAAAAACTGCTGGACCGATTTCAAAAAATATTTTACCATTAGTATGCTACATTATCCCTGAGTAACAAAGGCAATATTTTATTCCCGTATTCCCGGGAACAACACGGGGTGGAACCGCGCGGAACAGCTATTAATCAGAACTACACTACATACAACGCGCCAATAGACGGCTGAGTTCTAAACTATCGGAGTTTTCTAATGAGTTTGTATAAATACAACTGTCCAACATCAACCGTTGGACCACGGTCCCCAGGCATGATCACCTCGCCTGGCGGAAGATCTTCAATTTTCACGATGGAAGAGCATTCCACCTCCGCTCCCCCATATACTAATTACTAATTTACTAATCTATATCTACTTATATTATATTCTACACTAATATTATAAAGAGGAAAGATTTGTATGTTTGTTAGGTTGTTTACAATAAACTCAGAAACTTTAAATGAATCACAGACGTATCCTGACTATCAAACAGTATTTTTCCCTGCTCTAGCTTTTGCTCTCATACCTACCCTTTACTGTACGTACATATTCAAACTCGAAGATCAAATATGTACAGCAGTAGCTAAAGCAATTATGACACAAGCGTCAATCCTTGTACCACTGTGTAGCCCGCTGATTTTCTCTGGATTCTTTTCCAACGCGAATGACTTGACCAGATATGTCAGCTACATTGAAGATTTCCTTACTATCCTTGATACGACGTACTTCAAGAGCTTCAATTCAGAAGTGATTGATATGAATATTGAACAGTGTAAGGATTTAGAGTATGGCACTAGAGAATACTGGAAATGTTTTGTTTTGAACACAGCGATGACTACGCAACATCCAGTGAGTACGTGTGCTATGGGTCCTCAAGGAGTTGTAGACGCTGAATTGAGAGTTCGAGGTGTAGATGGCCTTCGGGTGGTTGACGCTAGTATAATGCCATCCATAGTGAGCGGTAATACTAATGCTCCAGTCATTATGATAGGTGAAAAAGCATCAGACATTATTAAGTGTAAATATGGAGTAAACGTTTGTTAATAAATATGAAGTAACTGCTGTTTTTAATGTTTAATTTTATCTTAGGACACAATAACTTCTAACCCTCATTTGGCAAAAGGAGTACATGTATGTATATCCTTTAAAATGAATAACTACGTTGATTCATCATGTCAGCCTTGTAATATTATTATCCAAGTTCTTGCTTTCTTTAAATAAATTCTTTCACCAATGGAAAGCTACAATATCCCTGAGTAACATAGGCTATTTTTTATACCCGTATTCCCACGGGAATGGGAATTACGTGAATGAAACCGGTAGTTAATATAATTAAATGACCACGTAGAGACAAACGACACCAAACCAAATTTAGTACGGAAGTAAATCTTGCAAAAAAATATCTACAGTTTTTATTAAAATTAAATTTTTTACTAAATTGAGCAGTGATAGCCTTACGGTTAAAGAGCCGGATGAAAATCAGTGAGGCTCGGGTTCGAATTCTGGCATGTACCAATGACTTTTTCAAAAACTTACGTACATATTTATCACCAGCTCGACGGTGAAGGAAAACATCTTGAGGAAACCCGCAGGTCTCAGAATTAGTTCTGAGACATGTGTAAATAGACCCGGTCCGGCGATAGGCTCACCACCTATCACGTTTAGGGGTCCAATATATCTCATGAAATGTGGGTATATCCAGTAATAGAATACCTCTGCCTACCCCTTCGGGGATAAAAGGCGTGAGTATTTTTTTTATTAAGTTGAAAAATAATGTCATGGCCTCTGCTACCATAGTACATAGATACACCTAATTATGTCGTATTTTGTTTTAATCTAGGATTACATAGCTAGGATTATTACTACTGATTATTACATATCTGTTAACACTGTAATGTATTTGCGAAAATTTAAATTCCTTTATTAGCATGAGCGTAGTAAAATACAACTGGTCTCTTTTATTTATGAAATAATTTTGTAATAAAAAACTCATAGAGCTTGACTTGAGATAAACTATATAACTTGTTTTTACCTGAATGCATACATCTATGGAATTGATAATGTATGCGAGAGTAGGTATTCCATTAGCGCAGCTGCAGCCTAATCGGGTAGATGGATATTAAAGATTTTAATAAATCTTAGTTTTGCATTAGAAGTGGACACCTACCTACCTTCATCTGTTTATCTCAGTTACATAAGGATGTATGAAGGCATAAGGTTGTCTGAAAGAAATCGCTTAAAGCGATAAGACCGCAAATTGTATTTTGTTTATCATTGTGTAACTTGTTGTACAATTTTTTTTTTTTTTTTTTACTAAAAAATGGGCTTGCTCTTGACCCCAGACTAGCCCGACAATAAAGAGTTGTTACTTACTTACTAGGTTGGTGACGTCAATAAAAAACCGGCTAAGTGCGAGTTGGACTCGCACACGAAAGGTTAGGTACCACAGTACAATAGAAAAACACGTTTCCTCCCCTTCAATTTTGAATTTCATTTCATTTTGTGAAATTTTAAACGGTCTACCTAAATAGGAAATCCAATTGGAAATCCAATTCATGAGATTCAGAATACTAACTGACAGAGAGACAGACGGACAAACGGACGTATGGACGTAATAGGGTTGGCGCGTTTTAGTTACGGAACCGTAAAAATTAGGCGTCTTGAGATTTTAGTTGTGACAGTGACACTAGGTTTTAGTGACGTTACAACAAAACTACGGATCTGTTCTTTTGTTTAAATCAAACTAAGAATTAAGATACTTAGTTTGATTTAAAAGTAGGATGTATCCCTGATTTATTAAATAAAAAAATAAAAAATAAAAATCTCACTCCTTTATCCCCGAGGGGCCCATCGCCGGACCGGGTCTATTTACACATGTCTCAGAATTAATTCTGAGACCTGCGGGTTTCCTCACGATGTTTTCCTTCACCGTCGAGCTAGTGATAAATATGTACGTAAGTTTTGAAAAACTCATTGGTACAGTCAAGAGCAAGTCAAGCTTTACACTACCAGTTTAAGCTGACCTCTGGTTTATACTGCGCGCCGTAGAATACAGAGCCGGGTCAAAGTCCAAAGTGTCAAGCTCAGCGTGCTCTTGACTGTACATGCCGGGATTCGAACCCGAGCCTCACTGATTTTCAGCCGACTTCTTAACCGTAAGGCTATCACTGCACTGATTTATTAGTGTTCTAGAGTTAAAGCCACATAGTTTTTGTAAAAGAAGATAAATTGCCGTCGCGGTCTCCGAAAGCAGGTACGAGTTTATTACTTATTCATTGTAATGTAATATTAAAAAAAAAACAAAAAAATATTTTTAATAAACTCACAATTAATAATAACTATTCGGTGTTGTCTGTTGACATGTTTTACATTTTTTTAAATACTTGTGACCTATAGGTATTTATTCATTTTCAAGTGTTGTGGACAAAAAAATAGTTTCAGGTTTCAATTTGCTAATTTAGTCGCAAAGAAAACCCACTTCCCCGTCTTGTCGTAGTGTCCTTTTTTGGGAGCGACTTTTCCTATTCTGCTGAGGAGGCCTTATTATTATTCAAGTCATTGTATGTGTAAGTCAGTTACTAATACCAGTACTAACTGGAAAAATCACTCTCAAAAAAAGGGTCTCCATTGCAAGTGCACCACCCCGCTGGTAATAAGCGGAACCAGGTTTTCTGGATGTGTGGAATTAAATAAGAAGAAAAAATTTCCGAATATTAATCGGATCGGAAATTCGCAAACAGAACCCGCTCCCGCAGTTTTGTCGTAGTATGTACCTGCTCTTTTTTGGGAACTATTTTTCCGCTTCTGATGAGGAGTCCGTATTAAGTAGTTACCTACTTATTATTCTGTCGGTGTATTTGAGTCAGTCAGTAAGAGAAAAACGGAAAAATCGCTTCAAAAGAAGGACGCCATAACCAGACAAATGTTATAGGTAGGTATAATGACAAACAGTTTTAAATTATTTGAAAGCAATCAATAGTCGACCGAAATTTGTACAACTGCGAATTCGATTCGCTGTGTCGGAAGTAATTTTTTTATGCAGTCTGGTCACAGATATTAGAATACTATAGGTCTGGTTATACTAGAGATCCGTAAGACCACTTAATTTATTTAATATTTTCTTCCACGTTCGCACCCTATTGCGGAGGAGCTGCCGGTGAAGTCATTTTATTCCTAGAATTACCAACTTTTCGCTAGTATATTTTTCGAACCACTGGACGTAGACGCATCGCCGAACTGGGGTGCCTAGAAGAAGAAGAACTAATTCTGTGCACTTCCTCGCAATGTTTTCCATCGGCATGCTAAATAATACAGTACTAATACCTCAACTAATTCTATAATAATAGTTTAGTGGCCTTGGTAAATTATAACAAAATCGTCAAAAGTTACATAAAAAAAATAACAGTTTTACTGTACGAGACCTTCATTTAATTTAGTCGAAACACAATTGCCATTTTTCGGTTTCTGTGAAACAAAAAGTAATCTTGCATCATTTGAACATTTTAAACATAGAACTACACATCGCTGCGGGAGGTATGGATACATTTTTGTTTATTATTTAATTTCATAACACATGTTCCCATCATGATACCTCCTTATAAGACGACTTTGTAAATATGTAAAGGTTTTTTTTTCTAAATCAAAATATCAAGTTAGTAGTAATAAAAAAAATCTGTATTATAATAACGCGTGTATTAAATTTCAGGCACATTAAATAAATAAGTTGAAGCACGGCAACTATGCCTCTTTTCGCATATACCCACCTACGCTCCTTCAGAGCGTTAGGGTCGTCACACATTTTCTCTATGTAAAATTGTAAAGGTATCCTGAAGACAGTAAAGAAGTCAAAATTTAAAAAAAATATCAAAATTCAAAAATCGATTATTTTCTATAGGTATTAAACATACACTTAGAAACGTCAATATTTTATAATAACAAGGCACTCTAAACTCGTCCATGAAGATTGGCTAAATGCAAACAGCAGCCCATCTCCACCGACGAGTTGCTGGTTCCGAATGCAGTACCCCGAGAAGAGCCAGCAAGAAACTCAAGGGCAGCTCTTTTTAATCTCATGTCTTACTAATAAATATCGTTTACAATCATAATTATAATTAATAGCCTTACATAGCGTCGAGTCGGTTAATCCCATGCATGTTGGTCTACTAAGTAGTCTGTAATTTTATAGTAGCCTTTTTTATCTAATTTTTGCTTAACTATTGTTTTAAATTTGTCTAGAGGCAAATTTTGTAATTCAATGGGAATCTTTTTGTAAAAACGTATACATTGACCCTTACAGGATTGGTAACTTTAGATAATCGACTAACATAAGCAGCCAGTTCATTCTTATTTCTAGTGTTTAATACAATGTCTGTCACTATTTTTTTTTTGTAAAGTGATATATTCTTTTTAAAATACAATACGTTTTCGTAAATATACTGTGACGCCAGTGTCAGTATATTAATTTCCTTGAAATTTTCCTTTAGAGACATCCTAGACCCCATTTTATAAATTGCACGAATGGCTCGTTTCTGCAAAATAAATATTCTCTGGACATCAGCAGCATTCCCACACAGTAGAATGCCATATGACATCAAGCTGTGGAAGTAGCTGAAATAGACAAGTCTAGCTGTTTCTACGCTTGACATATTACGAGTTTTTTTTTACGGCATATGCAGCAGAATTGAGTCGTTAATCAATTCTGGATTTATACATAATATAATAAGAATTAATTCTGAGGCGTGTGTAACAGACCCGGTCGGGGGATGGGCTCACCACTTATCATGTTTAGGGGTTCAAAAAATATACAGGTGAAACATAGGTAAGTACTTTCAGAAACTGAATTCCTCTGCCTACCCCCTTTGGGGATAAAAGGCATGCGGTTTATAAATTATTGATTGAAAAATACTTTCGTCTTTTACAAGGAAATACCAACAGCTCAGAGTATTACGGGTTGGAGATGATGTAATTTAGTTTTAAGAGCAGTGATAGCCTTACGGTTAAAGAGCCTGCTTCACATGATGATAATCAGTGAGGCTTAGGTTCGAACCTGGCATGTACCAATGAGTTTTTCAAAAACTTACGTACGTATTTATCGCTAGCTCGACGGTGAAGGACAACATCGTGAGGAAACCCGCAGGTCCCAGAATTAATTCTGAGACATGTGTAACAGACCCGGTCCGGCGATGTGCTCACCACCTATCACGTTTAGGGGTCCAACGTATCTCGTGAAATGTGGGTATATCCAGAAAGGGAATACCTCTGCCTACCCCCTCGGGGATAAAAGGCGTGAGATTATTATTTTATTATTATTATTTATAATTTTGTTTTAGCAAGATGAGTAGTCTGCTAGACACCCTGGCTGCTGCCCAAGTCCAAGCGACGCTTCCAGCAATACAACTCCTTCAAATAGGCTTCAGCTTGCTGTCCTCCCTTTTTCCTTCTGACCAGTATCCTCCACAAGCCACAGTTTATGGTTAGTCATTAATATACGTACAATTTGTAACAGAATAAGCGCAATTCCTAAATTAGTTTGTTCGGTATCGATTACTTAATCGATTTCAGCAATTTTTAAATATGTGTTAAAGTTTTATGAAATATGAATTAGCATAACTGAATTTATGGATACCTATGAAAGCCATACTATTATTGCTCTTTATTTAAGAAATTTGATTAGACAAAACAAAACTACGAATGCTTATATTTATATACTAATTGGGTGTATGAGGAATTGCGCTTATTCTATGACGCGTTGTAAATGATATTTGACCCATTTTCTTGTTCTTTGATTTGCCAAGAGTGTCATTGTAATCTGGAAGAATAACTTTTCTTCGAAGTAAGAAGAAAATAAATAAAGTACTCAGAATAAAAATATGATTTTCTTATAGGTACTTACTTGAAGATTGGGCCCGTTTTTATCAAAATCCAATTCTGATTGTGATTATTCAGGAATTGAGGGAACTCCTCAAATCTATTAGGCATACTATTGTGATTTTGAATTTTCCAGACACATTTCAAGCATTTGCATTCCAAATATATAATTTGGTGAAGTGAAAATGATGAAGACCACAAATAAGGTTTCAAATATTTCGATGTCGTCTTTATTTTAGCGGGTACACAGCGGCGTTGCCCGCGCGGATTTAGTTTTTTCCGTTCCCGTAGGAATTTTCAAAAATCTCTTCATACAGTGACTGCCTACGACCTATAAGACACCTACGTACCATATTTCAAGTTTCTAAGTGTTACCGTTTTGCAGTAGTACATATTTTTCTTTTTGCACAGTTTTTTAATTTTCCCGTGTGAATGAGACAATCGCCCTCTGTAAAAAGTATTCTAGATGTTAACCCAGTTACTCAGTTATCTCCACACCAAATTTCATGAAAATCCGTCCAGTAGTTTTTGCGTGATGCGTACACAACCAGACAGACAGACATACAGACAAAAATTTCAAAAAATATTGTTTTGACATCTAAATCGATCTATCTATACGACCGATAAAATTTTCAAAATCAATTTCATGTACACACACGTTCTCGATACAGTTTTATTATATGTATAGATGTATCAGAGACCAGTATTAAAACTGGTCTGTGAATGTATAGATTATTGTTTTCTAAATGTTTCAGATAAGCAAACGTTCGACTTTATCGTAGTGGGCGCAGGCTCCGCCGGTAGCGTGTTAGCCAGTCGCCTTTCTGAGGTTGCCAACTGGACCGTGCTTCTTGTGGAAGCTGGCGGCGACCCTCCTCTCGCCTCCGATGTTAGTAAATAATAAATAAATTGTGGGACAGAATTCACACACGGTCATTTAGTGTCTAACTAGGCAGAGTCTGTACTATGGGTACTAAGCACATAAACATACTTACATAGATAAATATTCAACGCCCAGACGCGCAGCCAACAGACATGTTCAATATTTTCATGCACATAAATGTGGTACCAGAGCGGGAATCGAACCAGAGACCCCGGACACAGAAGGCAGGGTCACTACAAACTGAGTCAGCAGACCCGTCTCTAAATTTCAACATCTACCTTTTATCAAAACATACAGCCACGTGACAGACAGACGGACTTCGAAGCCTTAGTAATAAGGTCCGATTTGTTCCCCTCCCCTTGAATAATAGTTATTGACAAGATGCATAAGTATTAGTTTACATTGCTATTCTACAAACATTGGTACTTGTGTGATTATCATGTTCTCGTATTAGTTTAGAAGTAGGTAATAACACAGGCCAACAAAAAAAATGTTTGTAAAAACTTTTAAACTTATCTACCCAAACATTATGTATTTTTGGGTGCTGAAACCGTATTCGATATCAGTTTTTTTTTATCACCCACTGTTCTCTCACAATTTGACATCAATTATAAATTTAAGAAAATAGAGAATATTTAAAGATTTCAAATTAAAACATCTGTTTTTTTTATTAGGTTACAGCTTTCACTTACAAAAATATTATATCTCTAAATATCAGATTTTTATTATTTTGCATTTCCTATCCCTTTTTTTCTGTTAAGTATCTTACATAGCTTTTTCTCCTATGTGACTCATTTTGGTGTTCTCTGTGAAGTGACGAACAGTAATCACCCATCATGTTTATATTTCACCGTTCCTGTTATCGTTTCTCCATTTTCTTTATGTCGTGATGAAACCGTTCTACCTGCTTTTCACTAACATGACCTAAGTTTTCGGAAAAAAAATGGAAGACGGTTGTGCAAGAAGCAAATAACCAAGACTTAAAATTGTTTAATAAGTTAGCTACTATAAGTTCATAGTTAAATGTGCTTTGTCACCACTTCTTTAAATGATATCCAAGCCTCTTTTTCTTTTGTACTCAACGTTGCTTCAAAGTGGGAATCGAACATCAATTTACAAATGTCAGGACCAACAGAAATGCCATCTTTAAGTTTAGCTTCTGATCAATGGGTAAATTTTCTACACAAATATGTAAAACTAGTACCATCTTTAGGCAAAGCTTTTACAAATTGTTTCATTAAGCCCAATTTAATGTGTAATGGAGGTAGAAGATTTTTTTTGGGGCCAACTAAAGATTTATTCAAAATATTCTTCTCGCTGGGGGTCAAAGTTTTTCTTGAGAGTCATTGCTTTTGCGACCAATGTTAATCTCTTGCTCTGCTGTCCCACTCACATAATAAAAAACATGGAATCTTTG
Source organism: Ethmia dodecea (assembly GCA_963855545.1). NCBI lineage: Eukaryota > Metazoa > Arthropoda > Insecta > Lepidoptera > Depressariidae > Ethmia > Ethmia dodecea. The sequence goes on from OY979444.1 coordinate 3,977,179, forward strand.
TAAATCCCTTTTGTTGACCAAGGAACTTCACAGCATCTAATTGTAAGCTTTCTAGTTAATTTTCTATTAAATTTAGATTTGAGTAATTTTTTTGATAAAACTTACAAGGGTTGTTTGATAAAATTTATTTTTATTTAATATTGAAATGTGAGAAATTGGGAGACTTTTTTGTTATTTTTTTCGGCATCAGCACACAAAATTACATATAAATTAGCTAGAGTTATTGAAAAAGTTTTTTCATCGTTGGCCTGTGTAATTGACTAGAAATCCCTTTCACTCCCAAAAATCAGCTAAAAAATGATCAGTTTTACAAGCAATGACTTTTATTTTGATGTGCTTTTGGATTATTAGATGATTATTAGTTATAATTTTATTTCGATTATTTTTTTCTTCTTATCATTCAGGTTCCCAGTACCTTTGTATTGGCGGATTACCCGGAAGTAGATTGGCAATACTACTCGGAAAATGATGGATACTCCAGCCAAGCTCACAGGTCCAAAAACTTACATTATGTCAGAGGAAAAATGCTTTCTGGGTGTAGTGGAAATAACTACATGTTCTGGGTGAGGGGCAATAAAGCCAATTACGATAGTTGGGAAACCCAGGGAAATCAGGGATGGAACTATGATTCTGTGTTGCCATACTTCAAAAAAATGGAACGCCTTGAAAATGTCAAAATAGTAACAGGTGAATCCGGACATTTGCACGGTAAGGATGGCAACATTGGAGTGACACAACCAGATTGGCAGAAGACAACGGAACCCTACTTCGAAGCTTTGAAAGAAAATGGTCGAAATGTTCATCTGGATTACAACGGTTACCAACAACTAGGGTACTCACCTGTAATGTATAACAATGCTAATGGGCACCGCGAAAGCACGGCTTACTCGTATCTCCGATCTATAAAAAACCGTCCAAATCTTTTCGTCTTAAAGAATACCTTGGCTAAAAAGGTTGTCTTTGAAAATCAGAGAGCAGTGGGCGTTGAAGTCAAATTGTCTAATAATACAGTCATAACACTCAAGGCTAATAAGGAAGTTATTCTATCTGCTGGGGCTATCAACTCTCCCCAACTCCTAATGCTATCTGGAGTCGGTCCTAAACATCATTTGCAAGAAATGGGTATCGACGTGATATTAGATTCACCAAACGTCGGTCAAAATATGCAAGATCATCCTTATATAGCCCTACTGTTATCAGGAACAAAGGGTTTGTCTACGGTTGTTCAAAATTTTGAAATATTGAGGAACCTAGACAAAATCCCTTCACCTACCATAGTTGGCTTTGCTACTTTAAATGAATCGCAGACGTATCCTGACTATCAAACAGTATTTTTCCCTGCCCCAGCTTTTGCTCTCATACCTACCCTTTACTGTACGTACATATTCAAACTCGAAGATCAAATATGTACAGCAGTAGCTAAAGCAACTATGACACAAGCGTCAATCCTTGTACCACTTTGTTTATTACACCCAGAATCTAGAGGCCAAATTAAATTGAGAAGTAAGAGATCGGAAGACAGCCCGCTGATTTTCTCTGGATTCTTTTCCAACGCGAATGACTTGACCAGATATGTCAGCTACATTGAAGATTTCCTTACTATCCTTGATACGACGTACTTCAAGAGCTTCAATTCAGAAGTGATTGATATGAATATTGAACAGTGCAAGGATTTAGAGTATGGCACTAGAGAATACTGGAAATGTTTTGTTTTGAACACAGTGATGACTACGCAACATCCAGTGAGTACGTGTGCTATGGGTCCTCAAGGAGTTGTAGACGCTGAATTGAGAGTTAGAGGTGTAGATGGCTTACGAGTTGTAGACGCTAGTATAATGCCATCGATGGTGAGCGGTAATACTAATGCTCCAGTCATTATGATTGGCGAAAAAGCATCAGATATTATTAAGTGTAATTATGGAGTAATCATTTGTTAATAAATTTGAAGTAACTGCTGTTTTTAATGTTTAATTTTATCTTATAACAGTCATTTCTAACCCTCATTTGGCAAAAGGAGTAAGTAAGTAAATGTATGAAAATCCTTTAAAATTAAAAATTATGTTAATTTATCATGTCAGCCTTTTAAAATTGTTGCCAAGGTTCTTGCTTTTTTACATAAATCTACACTAATATTATGAAGAGGAAAGATTTGTATTTTTGTGTTCTTGTATTTTAGGTTTGTTACGAATGAACTCAAAAACTGCTAGACCGATTTCAAAAAATATTTTACCATTAGAATGCTACATTATCTCTGAGTACCTAACAAAGGCAATATTTTATTCCCGTATTCCCGGGAACAACACGGGTGAAACCGGGCGGAACAGCTAGTAATCTATACTTATTACTTACTAATTACTTTTAGCGACACTACATACAACGCGCCAATATACGGCCGAGTTCTAAACTATCGGAGTTTTCTAATGTGTTTGTATACATACAACTGTCCAACATCAAGCGTTGGACCACGGTCCCCAGGCACGATAACCTCGCCTGGCGGAAGATCTTCAATTTTCACGATGGAGGGGCATTCCACCTCCGCTTCCCCATATACTAATTACTAATTTACTAATCTATATCTACTTATATTATATTCTACACTAATAGTATAAAGAGGAAAGATTTGTATGTTTGTTATGTTGTTTACAATAAACTCAGAAACGATGAACCGATTTCAAAAATTCTTTCACCATTGGAAAGCTACAATATCCTTTAGTAACATAGGCTATATTTTATACCCGTATTCCCACGGGAATGGAAACTACGCGGGTGAACCGCGAAAAAACCGCAAGTATAATATAATTAAATGACCGTGTAGGGACGATCAGACACCAATCCAAATTTGGTACGGAACTAAATCTTGCAAAAACAACACAGATTTTGCGAGAGTTAGGTTCATTAAAAAAATATTATTTTCATTAAGTTGAAAAATAATGCCCTCCACTACATAGATACACCTAGTTATATCGTATTTTGTTTTAATCTAGGATTACATAGCTGAAGATTATTGCTACTGATTATTACGTATCTGTACATACTGTAATGTATTTGCAGAAATTTAAATTCCTTAATTAGCATGAGCATGGTAAAATACAGCAGGTCTCTTTTATTTAAGAAATACATACATACGCTCACGTTTTTTTCCCGAAGCGGTAGGCAGAGACAGTAGCCCGCAATTTAGGAAATAATTTGTAAAAAAACTCGTACAGCCAGACTTGAGGTACGTATACAAAAATAACTTGTTTTTACCCGAATGCATACGAGTATATGTATGTAATTGATAATGTATGTGAGAGTAGGTATTCCATTATAGCCGTCAGCCAAATCGTGTAGATTGATATTAAAGATTTTAATAAATCTTAGATTTGCATTAGGAGTAGATTTTCTAAGATTTGCATTAGAAGTAGAAATCTTAGATTGGCTAAGTGCGAGTTGGACTCGCACACGGAAGGTTAGGTACCACAGTACAATAGAAAAATACGTATTTTCCCAAAGATATTAGACATTATATATAGAAAGACGTAGATAAGTTACTAGAGCACGGAAAATGAGGCCGAAAAATGTAGTTAATTAACCACATTTTATTTAGTCGCATTGTATTTCAAGTCGTATTTTAAGCGCAACTCTTAACAGATAGCTCTCTTTTTCTTTATTATTCGTTCCGTATCATCTTTCCCCGTCATTGTTGTATCCTATAAATACGCTAAGAAGTAAATATGTACATGTTGTAGCACACTCGTAGGGGATCAATTTTCAAACGCAAGCAGTATGAATATAACTCATCCTTACTTTAATATCTTTGTATTTTCCCCTTTAATTTTTAATTTAATTTCATTTTGTGAAATTTTAAATTACATTTCGGTAGATTCAGAATACTAACAGACAGCCAGACGGACGTACGGACGTAATAGGGTTGGCGCATTTTAGGAACGGAACCCTAAAAATAAGGCGTCCTTAAAGATTAGTTGTGGGAGTGACACTAGCTTGGTGACCTCACAAAAAATGATGGATCTGTTCTTTTGTACCCTTAATAGGTTTATTTAAATGTTGGTGTTGCCACAACATTTTTCATCTCCATGAGTGTCATAGGCACCCCTAATCTTTACAGTACCTTATACCGACTTTATTGGTTTGTATATTCAAATGACTGTACTATATACTCGTACTTGTTTCTCAAAAATCATCTCACCACCAAAATATTTGTCTTTACATTGTATAAAGTCGCTATCCCCGTCTGTTTATCTGTATATTATTATATCTGTTTTTTTTTTTATATATTGGCTTCATAGCATGAGGTGTTTACCTATGATTGTTTGTCATAGTTAGACTAATTATATCGTATTGTATTTTTCTTTACTTATATAAAAATGTAACAGTGTGAACAAATGTTGGTAAACCTAATAAATAAAATAAAATAAAAATAACTCCTCCTAAGCCAAGCAATGGATGTTGATGCTGTTTTTACGAATAGAAAGAGCGATAAACGAGGAAGCTTCTAATATCATATAAACCGAAGCAAAGCCAGGGCGGGTCGCTAGTGCAATATACAAACTAAGTGACATCGCTTGCCACTCTTCATCCATTTATAGGTCATCGTAATTAAATATAAAAGTAATTCATCGATTTTCTTCGAAATGCAGGTCATCAGAATCGATTCATATTCTCACTTAAGTATGTATTCGAAGGGAAATGCATTGATAGAACTCCAGTAATGCTCGTGTCATTCTTAGAGCACGGTTGTGTGATGTTTGATTTTCGGAAAAAGTTTCAAGCCGAGAAAAAAATATCATTTAATGGCCGGCGAAACGCCGGGTTTTTGGTTCGACAGACAGTGATATCCCGTCGATTTACGTGTATTTTGGACGATCTGAACCACATTCATTTAATAAATAGAATATTACGAATTATCAAATAACGTAAGTATAAATAAACTTTTATCACTAGCTCGACGGTGAAGGAAAACATCGTGAGGAAACCCGCAGGTCTCAGAATTAATTCTGAGACATGTGTAAATAGACCCGGTCCGGCGATGGGCTCACCACCTATCACGTTTAGGGGTCCAATGTATCTCGTGAAATGTGGGTATATCCAGTAATGGAATACCTCTGCCTACCCCCTCGGGGATAAAAGGCGTGAGATTATATTTATATATATTATATTTATATAAATAAACCTGCCGCAAAATACGCTGATATCACGGCGGATCTAATGACCGTTAAAAAATAAGTTCTATCAACGGTATGGTTACATAGGTAGATAGATAATTGAATAGTTATTCTTGAGCATTGAATTTTTTATTTACAAACTCCTTAAGTGACCTGATCAATATTATGTTATTTACCAAAATCCAAACCGGAGATCAGATTTTGATAAATTTTGTTATAGAGACAGATTCAATCTTTTAGAAGGATATAGTACTTTTGGGAAGCGATGCAGATGATCTAAAGTTTACGCGAACGGACAACTAAGTACTAGTAATAAATAATATCAAAATGTCAGTGTGTGAAAAAAAGTCCTTTACAACCACACTAATATTGCAAACGAAAAAATTTAATAGTGAATGAATGGATCCTTCTTACTCTCTTCTTTCATTGAAAAACCACTGTTTGGATCTGAATAAAATTTTACAGTACTTGCAGTTTTACCCCCGTAGTTCCCGTTCCCTGGGAATACGGGAGTAAAATATAGCCTATGTTACTAAATGACAAAGAGATTAAAATATAAAAGGGCATAGAGGGGACAAAGCGAGGAAAATTTGAAGCCAAAAGTTATTCCAAGGGGAAATAAGTGGAGTACAATTTCGACCGAATGACAGCTCGCGTTTATGCTGACATGACGCTTGAGCTTCAAACATGCTTCAAAGTTTTGTATGAAAATATTCCCAATGCCCCCTCTATGTCCTATTATATTTTAATCTCTTTGCTAAACGATAATGTAGCTGTAGTGAAAGAATTTATTATTCATAGGTGTAGTGGTTTAGGCGTGAAAGCGTAACAGACAAATGTATCCCACAATTTATTATTATTATTATTATTAGAAGTCGTGGGCGACTGATAGTATAAAAAAAATTGTTAGAAACTTATCATAATAGTATCTTTTATTAATCGACATAGAATTTGCAAGACCGATGGTATTAGATAGTTTTTAGATAATAATATATTATAAGGTATTCATAGGCTGAACAGAAGCTATTGAGTTGTTGATCCGTTTGTCAGTGTTATCAAAACAAATATCGCGATACTAATCCCGCGATTAATCACGGAATGAGCACTTGCACCTACACCATGAAAAAAAGTTTTGGAAACGGCTATTGACAGAGGATTTTATAATAATAATAATAAGCAAAGAGTCTCTGCCCCGCTGCCGGCGACACCCTAGGTTAGGTTTTCTATAATGTGTAATTTTTATATTGTTTTGTAAATGTTTTTATTTATTTTACTTTTATATACATATTGTAAAAAGCCTAATCTAAGACCAAAAATAAATAAAGAGATAATAATAATAAACTTTATTTTCTTTAAAAGATTTGTACAATACAATGCTTGTGCTTGAAGCGTCTTTTTAAGCATAATATGCCTGTGCCAGGAGGCTCCGCTCTTCCATAACTGTTTACATATATAAACATGTAACTGTACCTACTTATTCAATAAAATTACAATATTACTTACAATTTAGATGAAAAGATAATAAATAAAAGACAATTATATATAAATATATTTTCAATGTGAGTTATAAAAACCGTCGCGTGAAGAAAATACTGGATGATTTGATTTACCGTGTGGAAAATAATATTATGTAAAGGTATCTAGAGTCGAAGTACACACTAGATCAATTGTCAAGCCTAGAAAATCCTAGAAAAGTACGCTCACTGCTATGTAGCAGCTGGCGTTTGTAGGTAGATAGCGTATGAATGTAAGCTACGCTATTTTAAATTAATATTTAAAATATTTTTCACTTCTCATAGCCCTACGAAGCCCTACGAAGCGGGACTAAAGTGACCACTTTAGTCCCTAGGGAGTATAAAGTTTTTTTTTTTTTATTTCCTTAATTAGAAAAAGACAACCTCAAACAGCCAGTAAATATCTGTAGAGTGTGGACCATCTTCATTGCGAAAATGTGAAGAGTTTTAGTTCCATGGTTTTTCCGCGAAGAAGGTGGCGCCATGTGTTTTAAATTGTTTACCTGCAAAGAGATTTAAATCTCTTTGTTAATCTGTGACAGCCTGACAGGTTTAGAAGAAAAAACTGACCGCGAAAATTTCTGAATTTTTGTCGAGTGTAAATTTGTTGGGTTTTAAATAAATTTGTACTAAATTGACAATTTTTCTCGCACTCAAAGTGAAAAGTACAGTTTGCACCTCGAGACTAAACGCCAACTTAATATACCCTCGGTTTCATGACTCCCTCGCACTGGTATATAATGGCTTCGTTTAGTCCCTCGATATAAAATATACTATTAGTGTGTAATATTGACTACAATTGAGTAATGAATAATGTTAATGTACAAGATTTGTAAAAAAATGTTTTTAAAGTAATAATGCCAAACGAATCCATTCCTTACCTGTGCTTAAACTTACGTATCACTCCATATTTTTTTCCCGAGGTCCAATTATAGAGCCTACCAGTTTCCTCTCCGTTGAGCTAGTAGAATAATAAGAAAACTTCGGTAAAGAAAATACCTTGAAATTTACAGAAACTTACGTAAATATTTATGACGGTGAAGGAAACCACCGCGAGAAGACCTGCAGGTCCCACAATTGATTCTGAGGCATGTGTGCATTCCGATCCGGCGATGGGCCACCACCTGTCGTATTTATTAGTCCAAAAAACTGGTGAAAAGTTGGTATCTTTCCACAAATGGAATACCTCTGTCGACCCTTTCAGGGATAAAGACATGCGCATATTTCATTTAGTATTTTTACGGATAGAGGGAAGTAGAGATTATAACAACGGCGACGCGAGAAATACTCAAAATCAGATTTTTAGCGAGAGCGCTCACTGGATTCACAGCCCGATCAATCATAGTAAAATGAAACGTTTACTCGGTGGCATATTATCTACTGTGGCTCTGTGCACGGAAAATTACGCATCGCAGACACTTAGGATCAGATTTGATGGAAATCTGTGAGTATCTATATTTCTTGTGGATACTACTTTATATTGAATTTTAAAATAAAAATGTTATTACGTTCAAATTTTTCAGTGTTTTTTCTTGTTTATTGACACTGCCTGCCACAATGTCTAACCATAGTCTAATGGTCTGTGTTATTTTCTTACTATAAATGAATTATTGCCATATTTTAATAAAATCGAGTTAAATCAAATGTAACTTCTGTCTGTTTGTTTGATTTTTAATCTGATTTTCGCAATTTGATATCTTATCACGAAGTCATAATTATCAGGAAATCCGTGTTTTATAATTTATTTATTATTATTAATTTATTTATTTATTTATTTATTTATTTATTATTTATTTTATATGTATATTAGTTATAAGGTATATATATTATGGGCCTCTGTTTACGTTATTTAAGATCTATTAATGTAAATATTGCCTGAAATAAAGATTTATTATTATTATTATTATAATCGCTAGCGAAGTCGTGGGTTTTCTTATTACATATTAATATCATTTTAAAAGTCTTCCTCTACTTTAGTCATAATTTTGAATAATTTATTTAACAAAATATTTTCTAAAATAAAAAATATGCGGAAACTCGATAACACTTTCCGTCAGGTTTCAACTTTGCTTTAGAATAATCATTTAATCCTTTATGTATTAGGTATGTATTGTATCGGTGACAGACACTCGATAAAATGTTTTCTACAATCTAATCTTATTCACTTTGGATTGTTTTCAGACTTCTACCAAAACCAGACGTATTTTTAGGAAATTCGCATAGTTGCCGGAAATATATTGACAAAGAAATGGAAAATCGGTTAATGAAATTGAATTCACGATCTTTCAATGTCTCAACCTCAGACTCTTCCGGTAAGTTTCTATTGCTTTTACCATTTTAATATCCTACTATAATATTATAAATGCGAAAGTTTGTATGGATGGATGTATGGATGTTTGTTCCTCTTTCACGCAAGAACTTTTGAACAGATTTTTATGAAACTTTACAGTTATATATAGCTTATACATCAGAATAACACATAGGCGCTATTTTATCCCCGTATTCCCACTGGAACGGGAACTACCGAGAAACCGCGGGGCGCTGCTAGTAATGTATAAGAGAGGTGTGCATCTGGATTGAGGGCCCACTTTTTAAATTATTACGAAACGAAATGATACTTACAGGGCATTTACTTAAAATTTTGTAAAACCTAAAGCAAAGATTCTTAAATTTCTTAAACGTGAATCAAAAGAGTTATGGTCAAATAGCTTGGGCCCTCAATCCTGACGCCTGCATAAAACGGCATAGTCGAATCTCAGAAAGTACTATCCCTGGGATAATAATTTTTATTCGAGTATTTAGTTAGGAATTTGTTAAATACATTAAGAAATTGTCAAGTCTTAAGAATGCGACAATACAGATTTATGGCGGTTTAGCTTGGGCCCTCAATTCATCAATTTTGATATTGTAGAATCAGCAAAAAATATGAGTTTTTCTAAGGAAAGATATTAATACGACTTTAATATATTTGAGTTCCATATCTCGGAAAATTTGTTAAAAAGAAATAACGACACAAATGTTAATTGTTAAAAAGTTATTGAAATTCGTATTTTTTCAAAACGTCTGAACTGAGGGCCCAAGGTTTTTGTCAGTATTGACTAGACTAAGCTTTCTACACTACCGCACTTTAGGCTAAGTATTTTAACAAATTCTTAACTAAAAGGCTAAAAAGCGTCCATTCTTCTAAATGCCGTACTTTAGGAGAAAATTGATTTTCGATGTTTTATATGAGAAAATTCACTAGGGTGTATATGATTTTGTTACTTTTTTGAGACAAATCAGCATGTACCCTCTTAGAAGATATTTCATAAGTTGTTGTCGGAAGCGATTACGTTTTGTGTGATCCAAAATTAATAAAAGGTGTTATTTAAATGGTTATCATAGTATTCGTATTTTTGACGCCTGACGTACGCGCGTCCCCGTCATGTTTTTTGTTTAATTTTCATTTTGCTGTGTATTTCGGGTTTTGACTCATATTAGTGATAGTATATTATACCTATGTGGCAAGCACAGATCATTAATCTAGCTCTGTGGTAGCAAGGGTCCGTGACAGTGTGCAGTGAATGGGAAATTCGATAAAATGCCAGGGATAAACATTTTTGGATTGCCTCAAGAAGTCTTAATGAAGTCATCAGTAAAAGTGCTATTATTTTACTGTTGAAAAAAGTTTGTTAAAAAAAAAGACCCACAATCGCTCCATACTTGTATGGTTTTTTTTTATTGTTTAGCGGCCTTTGGATTCTAGTCCTAATAGCCTTATTACTTTCCTATTATTATTAATCTTAGTAAAATGGCTCTGCTTTGAATTTTTGGATTTTTTGTATTAAAAAGGCTCCAATACTACCGGTTTTACCGATTTAAAAAAAATGTTTTGCCAGTGGAAAGCGTACTTTTCTGGGAGTAACATGTGCTATAATTTTCCCACGGGAACAGGCCTAAACCACGTTACCGATTTAAAAAGTTCTTTTAAAAATGGAAAGATATATTACCAGGGAGTAACAAAGGCTATATTTTATTCCCGTATTTTCACGGGAACGGGAACTACGCGGATGAAACCGCAAGGCAATGCTAGTTGTTAATATACAGGGTTATAATTTTAATACGTCCAATAGGTACATAATTTCATTGATTATTGGCACTTTCTTATTTTATTTTTCCACGCATACGTAGGTGAAGGCACAGCACAGCTAATCGTATATAATTATATCGAGCTTTATATATTATATACAATATGTAACAGAATAAGTGCAATTCCTGAAAGTAGTTTGTTCAGTATCGACTACATATTCGATTTCATCTATTTTTAATATGTGTTAAATTTTTCCGAAAAATGAATTAGCATAGCTGAATTTAATGCTATCTATTGAAATCGTACTATTATAGAACGATATTTAAGAAAATTGGACACAACTAAAGTTCGATTGCATCTTTTTTTATATTAATTTACTAACCGGGGTGTATGAGGAATTGCGCTTTTTCTGTTACGCGTTGTATAATTATATATATTGTATCTGCGCTTTACAAAATACTACTTACATGATCACAACGAATACTTGTTTATACTTACGATAAACATTATGGTCACCCTACTGAATTTTCTCATATAAAACATCGAAAATCAATTTTCTCCTAAAGTACGGCATTTAGAAGAATGGACGCTTTGTAGCCTTTTAGTTAAGAATTTGTTAAAATACTTAGCCTAAAGTGCGGTAGTGTAGAAAGCTTAGTCTAGTCAATACTGACAAAAACCTTGGGCCCTCAGTTCAGACGTTTTGAAAAAATACGAATTTCAATAACTTTTTAACAATTAACATTTGTGTCGTTATTTCTTTTTAACATATTTTCCGAGATATGGAACTCAAATATATTAAAGTCGTATTAATATCTTTCCTTAGAAAAACTCATATTTTTTGCTGATTCTACAATATCAAAATTGATGAATTGAGGGCCCAAGCTAAACCGCCATAAATCTGTATTGTCGCATTCTTAAGACTTGACAATTTCTTAATGTATTTAACAAATTCCTAACTAAATACTCGAATAAAAATTATTATCCCAGGGATAGTACTTTCTGAGATTCGACTATGCCGTTTTATGCAGGCGTCAGGATTGAGGGCCCAAGCTATTTGACCATAACTCTTTTGATTCACGTTTAAGAAATTTAAGAATCTTTGCTTTAGGTTTTACAAAATTTTAAGTAAATGCCCTGTAAGTATCATTTCGTTTCGCAATAATTTAAAAAGTGGGCCCTCAATCCAGATGCACACTAAGAGAGATTCGGATATTATGTGATTTGACCCCTCAAACGGATCCCTCGGGCGGAGGAAAGTAGATTTTTTTTACATTTATTTTATCATTCTCACAGTATTTACATTACATAAGTAATCCTATTATGTGTGCAAATCGTTGTTTGACCGGCGTGTTTTCTGAAAGAGAAGATCGTATCCATAGCACAGATATTAGTACTCCTGTACGGTATATCTATTTGGCATGATAACTTCACGTTACGAACTCGTAATTACACGCAAATACAATCTAAGCAACAGACTCCAGAATCTTTACTTCTGGGACAAATGGATTTAAATCAAAGCCATCAAACAAATGACATAAACAAAAGATGTACAAATAAAAAATCCCTGTTAGGTTCTCTTTTCAAAATTATGAGTCCGTCTCCATTCAAAAAGATTTTAACCTGGATTTACCTAAGAAGGTTGCGTTACCAACATTTCACCTCATTAAATTAGATTGGCTTAGAATCCGGATTCATCGAGAAAAAAAATTTTCATGCCTCAACTATAACAAAACCTAGCATGTGTTATACTATTTTAGAATTTAGACTAAATGCGTCAACTTTTAAGTATACTTGCCAAAATAGTAGCCATAAATTTTTTTTACAGTACAGCTGGTTTAAGTTGGTTGATGAAATTATTTAGAATTCAATGTTGGAAACAAATTTAACTTTTTACTTAAAAATGAGGCAGTTATGTCATTTTTTTTTATTGTAAATTGTAGCACGGCTATTCGTTATAGCATTACAGAAAAAAAATATTCAAAAAGTTAATATGTATTTACAGTCACGGTAAAAGAAAGTTCATTACAGGGTGTCCGTTTTTTAGGATTTTTTTTAAACCTTCATAACATTTTGAAAAAAGAACATAGATTTTTTTTTATATTTTTCTGATTACCCTCATGACTAGGCTTATCGCTGGTTTTCGGCTTATCGTTGACTTCTGGGACATCCTGTAGAAGATGGATTGTCACTGCTTGGCTCCTCCTAGTTTCGACACTCCCCAAACTCAGTAATTGCTGTTTGTATACATGATATAGCGGATTGGGTTCACAACGCCACATTTGCAAAATGACACATTGACGCAAAATGCCACATTCGCAAAATGCCAGATTAGCAAAATGCTACACTAACAAAGTGCCATATTATTAAAATAGCAAGATTGTTCAACTCCCTTTCTTGAAGTAGGCCGATGATTTATGAATTAGAAAATAATGCTTAATTTAATTATTTTAGTATTAAATTACATTCTTTGTTAATTTCCATTTATTTTAACATAAAATAAATTAAAAATGTAAACTGAATTTATGAATGCCGCTGAGAATCATTACAAATTAACTTAAAGAAATAAACATAAAAAAAAACAATCGAGAATGTGACATTATGCGAAAATGGCATATCACTATTGTGACATTTTGCTTATCTGACATTTTGCGATGTGGCGTTTTGAGAATGTGACAATTTGAGAAAGTGACATTTTGCGAAATTCCAATGTGTCATTTTGCGAATGTGGCATTGTGCGCCTAATCCGATACAGCATAGTACTGGTACTATCGGTACCTACTTGCAATCAGTTCACTAGGTATTCTGAATTATTCCAGCGGAGCAAATATCGAGGCTAAGAGCGTCTCAGTCACCGATAGCGATATCCTTGCAGCGATGCCCAACCTGGACCTCATTGGAGCCCCTCAACTTTAAAGGGTACTGGGACAACGAAGCGCATGGCCATCTTCTCAACACTGGAACAACTGGTAATCATCAAACTTCATCATCATCAGCCTATAGTAGTCCACATAGGCCTTCCCTAATGAGCGCCATAGCACCCTGTCTTCGGCTTGACGCATCCAGCATCTGCCTACAGCCTAACGCGGATCGTCATCCCATCTAGGAAGGGCGCCCTACACTACGTTTACCGAGTCGCGATCTCCACTCGTTATTTCAATGGGGACAGATAGTGGGGACAACGGGAAGTATTTTTAATAATTTTATTCAATTCCCATTGTCCCCACTCAATGGAAATATCGTCAATGGGGACAACGGGAATACACCATTCTATTCACCGTCGCGATCTCCACTCGAGAACACGTTTGCCCCACCGGTACCTAGATCGCTTCATCGCGAAATATGGCCGGCCCACTGCCACTTCAGTCTGCTAATTCTTTGAGCTATGTCAATAACTTTGTTTCGACCAAAACATAAAATTAAATTTATATAAAATTATACCTAGTATAACATTGGGGTTATTTAATCTAATATTTATTTCATTTCTGTAAATACCTACCCACATTTCACAGTTGTCTTTTAGTACCCCCCAATGACACGTCTATCGCCGGACCGGATCTGTCACACATGCCTCAGAATTAATTCTGGGGCCTGCGGGTTCACGATATTTTCCGTCACCGTCAAGCTAGTGATAAATATGTACGTAAGTTTTTGAAAAACTCATTGGTACATGCCAGGATTCGAACCCGAGGCCTCACGCATCAGAGGTGGGCTCTTTGACCGTTGGGCTATCACTGCTGTATAACCTACAATATACCGCCTGTTTTTTTTTACCGTCTGGAAAAAAATATGGTGTAATAGGTAAGTGTAATAGATTCATTTGTCATTGTTACTTTTTTTTTTACAAAATTTCTTATAATATCCTTATACTAATAAAAGATACTCAATTATAGTCAATATTGCACACTACAATATTTGAAATAGTATTTTAAGAAGAAACGGGCTCGTAGCTTCCATTCATGCGCAATCTACCTATAACCGCCAGCTGCTACATAGCAATGTGCGTACTTTTCTAGACTTTGTAAATTGCATTTAACATGAATATATTTAACAATTAATCTCATGTATAACTTCGGCTCTAGATACCTTATACGTGACTTATTTTTTTCAGACGGTAAAAAATAACACCCAGTATACAATTAAATAACCCCGAGGTTATAATATCCATTTCATTTCTGTAAAATTCCACATTTCACAATTATTTTTAGTACCACTTAAGTCTGTCGTTCGACCGCGGTGCTGCTGCACAAGTCTCAGAACCAATTCAGGGGTTTTCTTCACGATATTTGTCTTGACCGTATAGCTAGTAATAAATATATGAAACTTCGAAAGTTTTTCGAAAAATTCACCGTGTTACCTGCCCTTAGTGGGCTATTTCATTTATTAAATAAAGATAACAATGATCCCAATTTTTATTAGTATATTCTTAAAAACAATGTTAGTACTCAAAAATAGTACTATAAAAGTGGATTTCTTTTATTATGAACCCTCTAGTAACATACCAATGAGAGGCCTGGCATGTACCAATGAGTTTTTCAAAAACTTACGTACATATTTATTTATCACTAGCTCGACGGTGAAGGAAAACATCGTGAGGAAACCCGCAGGTCTCAGAATTAATTCTGAGACATGTGTAAATAGACCCGGTCCGGCGATGGGCTCACCACCTTACACGTTTAGGGGTCCATTATATCTCGTGAAATGTGGGTATATCCAGTAATGGAATACCTCTGCCTACCCCCTCGGGGATAAAAGGCGTGAGATTATTTATTTACTTTAATTTTTTTTGTAACATACGGGACCTACGTACGGGACAAAATTCACTCGATATCGAGTGCGACCGATTAGAATTGATGCATTTATCTTCGACATTGTCATCCAACGCTTAGTGGAAATGACATAAACTAGATAATAATAACAACTTTATTCTAAAACTCTGTTACAAACATAGGCCTTAAATATTTTTTTAAACAATTACAAATAATCACATACAAAACATTCTATATCAACCAAAAACAATTTAAAGAATTGTAAACAATATTATATAAACTAAAATAAAAAAAAATATTAAAAATTTTACTTTAACACTACTAGTAAGTTCTCTGTATCTTCGTAGGACATAGTTTGGAGGGCATCGTCGATCATTTTCTTACAATTATTATAACTGAGATTACAAAATTTTACATTCCATCTGTTAGAGGAAGAGGTCCTAGCAAAACGTAAAATGTAGATGAGAAAGCATGTTTTGGTCCAGGTTCTTGAGGGCAAACTATATCTTTCCGTCTTTTGTTAGTAATTTCAGTACTGTAATAAGGAAGATTTGCGTGTTGTTTTTAGTACTGTGCTCATTATTAAAAGTGGTCTTACTGTTAGTTCATTGCAGGATTTATACAGGAAGTCAGTGGGATTGAGAAAAGTGCGGAAAGTGGATCGCTCTCCGGGCCCTCTCGACAGTCAGTAATAATTTTCAAGATACTCCACCCCATGACGTAATGCAATATGTTAATAGTGATTGACACATATTATCTTACGGAGTCTGCAGCTTAAGGCTTCAATATGATGCTTGAATGAAAGAGTTTCATCGAGTATAATACCCAGATATTTTATCTGACTTGTAATTTTTATATTAGGTCTAGCTTTTACCCGCGGCTCTTCGCTCGCGCACGTTTATTTCACCCCCTTAGGGGTATAAGTTTTGCAAAATCCTTTCTTAGTGGATGCCTACACTGTATAAGCTATCTATGTGCAAAATTTCAAGTCTCTAGACCCAGCGGTTTAGGCTATGTGCGTTGATATACCTATCACCAATCAGTCAGTCAGTTTATCATTTTATATAATATACAGATATGATATTTTATGTGACAATTTCAGGTGTCACATCTTGTCAGGTGCAAGACTATTTTACCATTAATTTTAGTTTACATTTATATCGGCTTTTGCAATATAAAAAATGATTAGAAAAAAATACTATGATCTCCGGGAATTATCCGATTTCTATATTGGCATACTTACATTGGAACAAAGAGATTTAAATATAATAGGGCATAGAGGGGACATTGGGAATATTTTCATACAAAACTTTGAAGCCTAAGCGTCATGTCCTTGTCATGTCAGTTAGTATAAACGCGAGCTGTCATTCGGTCGAAATTGTACTAGACTTATTCCACTTGGAATAACTTTTGACTTCAAATTTTCCTCACTTTGTCCCCTCTATGCCTTATTATATTTTAATCTCTTTGCATTGGAATAACCATGCGTTGTTTCTTCACCTTTAAACCCAACTACCACGTGCGTTGTCGACACGCGGTTTTTTGCTCATATGACCGATAAGATAACGCGAATAGTGCCTGTGATTAGTCATTGTCTGAATAATTTTGACTTTGAAAATCTAGACACGCGATAGCGTGTCAAAGCCAAGTTCTAGTAGCAGATACTATTACACCTGACTAGGGACCAAGTTCGAGTTGGAGTCGCACACCGACGGTTCCGTACCGTTTCTAAGATCACCTACAGATATCAGTATACCTACGTAATAAACTACACTTAAAATATAAATACATACGTACAAGAATTGCTCGTTTAAAGCAATAGGATAAAATCTACTCCCGTAAAGTATGGTCAAAAGAATCTAATGTTTGAGGCAGTACAAATGTATAATAACGAATGCGAAAATATAAACGTATTTATAAGTGTATAAAAATATCTTTTCTGTGTACCAGACTAATTAGTTATTAAGATTGAAATGTAAATCTCATTATAAGTGAACCTGTGTTCTTTATGAGAATAAAGTTCTGTAAACGTAAACAACAAATCCAAACACAACAGGTAGGTTTACCGGATGATGATACCGGAAATACCCTTGGATATGGCCTATCTACTTTTCTTCTTTCTTCTCGTTCCCTCATTGCTGAGGATCGCGACCACGTACGATCAGCCTTCATTTGGTGCGGTCATCTACCTACAAAAAAATACTTACAGAACTGGTACTTGAAACCAAAGTTTCTGTATGAACATATTCCCTACCTATATGTTAATCTCTTTGGGATTGATGACTCCCAAAAAAAAAAAATCTCACGCCTTTTATCCCCGAGGGGGTAGGCAGTGGTAGGTATTCCATTACTGGATATACCCACATTTCAAGAAATATATTGGTCCCCTAAACGTGATGATTACCAATACATATTATTAAAATAAATAATTAAAAAAACTATTTAAATAAACTAGCTTTTTTTTTTCAGTTATTCTCACCAACCATTGCAAGAGTGCATTAAAAATAAGTTGACCGCCATGTTGGATTTAGAATGTCGTTACACAGCTAATCATGCATTGTCATCCCAACTCCTAAATACAAAATTTCAGCTCAAACGGTTGAAGATATCTGCTTCAAAATTGAGTTGCAAGATTCTACCCGAACAAACATACCTACGTTGCAAGATAAATAAAAGCTTGTAATAACGGAAGACACATGAAAAGTAGTGATCATAAATTATGATTTAGGTACCAAATCGAAGCAATAACTATAAAAAACCAGGAAGCATAGAGAAGAATAGATAAAGCATAATATAATTTAGAATGTGGTGTACACTTACGTATTACATAAATCAAAGTCATGTTTATCAAGATTAGATATCAAATCAAATACACCCAAATTTTTAAAGATTAGAATCTTTCAGCATGTGCTCGTTAACAACAAGATGTTTAAAGAAATACTGATTAATATTTATTACAATCTTTTTAAGAGCAGAAACCTTTTTGTCTATTTATAATTGTAATCGTAATCGTCTTTATTTGACATTTGTTACGCGATCAGTGCTTGCTCTTCTGACCGTATTGACAAATGTACGAAAGAAGAATGGCAAATTACAATTATAAATAGACAATAAGGCCCTTTCATAGTTTTGATAGAAGTGAGCCTGCCTCTCATGCATGATGCTAGAGTTCGAAACCTAGTGACGTCATGCTCTAATGAGGTTTTACAAAAACTTACTTACATATAATTACAATATAATAAAAATAAATAATATAATCTCACGCCTTTCATCCCCGAGGGGGTAGGCAGAGGTATTCCATTACTGGATATACCCACATTTCACGAGATACATTGGACCCTAAACGTGATAGGTGTTGAGCCCATCGCCGGACCGGGTCTATTTACACATGTCTCAGAATTAATTCTGAGACCTGCGGGTTTCCTCACGATGTTTTCCTTCACCGTCGAGCTAGTGATAAATATGTACGTAGCTTTTGAAAAACTCATTGGTACATGCCAGGATTCGAACCCGAGGCTCACTGATTTTCGGCCGGCTCTTTAACCGTAAGGGCTATCACTGCTATACATATAATTATGTTACCAGCAATTATGAAACCCGCAGGCCATATAACTAGATAAATGAGTAACAGCACTCGGTCCGAGGACGGGCTCATCTGTCACGTTTATAAAAATACGTTGTTAAAAAATAAGTACTTTAGTACTATTTTTAAGAAAGACTAACGGCGAACGCCTAGCGTTCGGAAGATAGTGCGTGAACACATATTATGTTTATAATGTTCTACACGACTGAACTGCTAGCTTTGTTGTTAAAGTTATTTATTGACCTCAAGAGTTCAAGTCACGTCATGCGTGCGTATAATTTAATCACGAATACATTAAATTTCCATTATCGGGCGCAGTAATTTGTTAGCTGGATAAACTAAAATTGTTTTAATGAATTGTCGACGTGCCTTGATAGCAACAGGCGTTGTTTCATCGATAGCTAAACCAATTGAACTTCACATATAAAAAGGTACTTTTGAAAGGTATTTTTTTGCGGGAAAGGCGCGAAAGCGGTCGAGATCCGGGAGGGGAATTTATTGTAAAGTTCTAATTTTAATTCAACCTGCATCGCAATCGTCTTCATTTTGTCGTATTTGCTTGTTCCGTACATCTGACATTACTGCCAGTGCAAATGGAGCAAGCTCTGACCGCGTAAGAAGATTTCAAATGAAGACGATGGCGATTACAATTTTATATAAACAATAAGGCCCCTGTCATCTGTAGGTTTCGATCGCCTTTCTGAATGTTGCTAGAGACCTACATAGCATTATTATTGATTACACACTTTTACAGAATTATACACACTATTTATATCGTATTGATTTAAAAGGGAATGATACGGATGTCCGGAAAATGTTTGCGGTTGCTTCGAGGGTTTGATACTTTGACGCCATCTGTAAGCATAGGTTAGAACTTCTGGCACGTCCATGACTACCGCTCACTAGGCATAGTCGTTCCAATTTTAGTTCTATTTTTGCAGCGTTCTATCTAATATCTAACAGAGTAAATTATTTACTGTGGTTCTTATCCAAGCTCAAACGAGTAATAAATTATAAGCTAACCTAGCCCTCTGTATCAGTAGTCCGGTTATTTAGTCCGGTCGCCGGACTGGTGAGACTTTTTTGTCTCAGCTGTTCGGTGATGTAATACGACCGGACTACTGAGCCTAATAGTTCCATATCGATAAATGGCGAGAAGTACCATACTCTCGTTAAGTAGGTAAATGTGGAAACACATAATTGGTTTATAGGTATATAAGTACGTTGAGTTATTATTACAGGAACCTAGTGACAGGCCTTCAGTAACAGTTAGATTTTAGAATAAAAATCCGTCAAGTGAATGAACGGTTCCGTAGTCTAAATTTTGTTTCAGACATTAATTGTTACATTTTATAAGTTGGAAGTATCAGTCCCTAACTTGTAAAGCCTACTTAGCTGTGATTTAGCTCGAAATGAGGTGGGACACTTGACTCGAACAACTTAGAACTTTTCAGCTTTATATTTCGCCAACGGATCTCTGGAACGGAAAATGATTTTCACATAGGCGCTAGCCGCAAAATTTTTGAACGGCCTATGCAACATACAATACATCCCTACTTTTACGTATAGGGGGGATAAGCTAAAATTAGTTTTAAAGTTTTTAAGAACCACTTTGTCGGGGTACTTAAATTTTATTGTATACCTACCTGTGTCAAATTACAGCTTTCTAGTACTAAGAGGTTTAGAGCTAATCCACGGACAGACAAACAGAAAGAAAAACAGACGGACATAGCGAAACTATAAGGATTCCTTGTTGACCACGGAACCCAAAAATTGTGTTCTTGAACTGTTAATATATATTTGGAATTTTTTTTTCAGCATTCTTCACATTCGCGTCAGCATCTCGGCCGAGATTAAGCGGCGGTCCACTGATTGGGGAATACATCTTCGAGCAGATGCACTTCCACTGGTCTGTAGACGACTTTACCGGCTGCGAACATGTGCTCGATGGACACGGGTGAGTTTTTTGTAGATGTTTGTCACTTTTCTGCAGCTTAATCCAGAAACTATTTCAAGTAGGTACCTACGAGAAAATTTGAAGAGTGAAATCGAGATAATCAAAAAAAGAACTAAGTATAATCGTTAGGTAATAAAGTAGGTAGGTATGCACGTTGTATACAATGTTTTTCAAGAAAACTCCAGTCGCTCGTCGCAGCTGACACGCAATTATATTTAATCCGTCTATCTATTAGTACCTACTGAACCCGCCCCTTATACTTGAGGCTCGGGTTCGAATCCTGGTGAAAGCATTTATTACCAATAAGTTATTCAAGACCTTACGTATTCATATGTATAACTAGCAGCGCCCCGCGGTTTCACCCGCGTAGTTCCCGTTCCCGTGGGAATCCGGGGATAAAATATAGCCTATGTGTTAGTCTGATGTAAACTGTAAAGTTTTATCAAAATCCGTTCAGTAGTTTTTGAGCGAAAGAGGAACAAACAACCATCCATACATCCAGACATCCATCCATACAAACTTTCGCATTTATAATATTAGTAGGATTTGTAGGATATATGTGAAATGTGATCGTGAAATGTGGGTATATTCAGTATTGGAATACCTCTGCCTACCCCCTCGGGGATGAAAGGCGCGAGATTATTATTATTATTTTTTATTTTTTTATTTATGTAGGATATAATATTAGTAGGATAGTAGGATTATCTCGACAGTGAAGATAAATTTGTTCAGGTGACCCCGATAATTAGTTCTGAGTTTCTGAGGCATGTGTAACGGTACTCCGGTCTGGCGATGGACTCACTACGATAGTGAACTGATTACCCTAATAAAAAAAAAGTTTTCTAAAAAGTGGTTTAACCTCTTAAGATAATAAAATAAAACACAATTGATTTTTAATTGTCACGGTGCTGCCGATTGGAACCGCGTGGTGCTCGACGAATTAACAAAATATGGTGGCGGGGGTTAGCCCCCTAGTAAGTAAAAAATACATGTGACAGGCAGCCCCGATACAATTTTATTTATATGTTTAAGACAGGAACATTTCATTTTCTTAATATTAATTAGGTAGCATGCAAGAGTATGAGGGTGTGGGGGTGTGTAGGGTACTAGTTACCTACTATAATAATTACCGCAGATACGCAGCAGAATGTCACTTCGTGCACTACAATAGCAAATACGAGTCTTTCGAAGCAGCCGTTGGCCATCCCGATGGGCTAGCCGTAGTTGGATTCCTGCTAGAGGCTGCAGACGCTCCTAACCCCAGTTTCGATGAGTTGGTGGAGGCTTTAGACCAAATCCGGCAGAGTGAACAGGTTGTTCAAGTCACAGCAGGTTAGTAACACAATGCCATGTTATTTGTGTATTCGAATACGTAGCATAGAAGAAAAAAGAGGGTAAGTCGTTGCAGGTCAGGGGGGAGGATACAGTCTGTGGGTAGTGTGCTAGAGTGTCTGGAAGAGCTATAGGTATAAGGTCATTTTAAATCAAGTACAATAATTTAAGGGTAGGTACAATTATGTACGAGAAATAGAATTAACACATAAGGCAAGAAGAAAAAGTATTTTTACAAGCATTTATTTAGTTTCACCTGTCCCGTTGTCTGTAATCAAATTTTGCAAGTTAAATTTGACCCACTTTCCGGTTACCGATTGATGAAATTTTGTATACATGTGTAAATCGCGTGACAATGCAATATTATGATGACATGGTGCTGATCTGATGATGGAGCTGAAAGGTGGCCATAGGAACTTTGCAATTTAATGACACAACCTCATCGAGTTTGAGCTCGTTTAAATCGTCTTGACAAGCAGTTTGACTTTCAATGGTAACCAGGGTCTGACGATGGAGCTGGAAGGTGGTGGAAACCCTTTGCACTAAAACGCCACTATTATAGTTTTCTTTATTTATTTTGTTATTTTCGCGAAATTTTTGATTGGGTAGTGTGCGTGTATTGTTTGTGTACATCGTGTTAGTTTTTTTATATTTTTTTGTAATAATCGACGTTATCTTGTAAAGTAGCGTATGAAAAATAAAAATCGATGCCGAAAATAATGTCCTTGTATAATCTTATGTAAATATCCACAGAATCGCTGTCTTGGATGAAAAAGGTCGACCTCAACGAAGGCAGCTACGTGACATACAAAGGTTCGCTGACTACGCCTCCTTACACCGAATGTGTCACTTGGATCATATACGAGAAACCCATAGAAGTTGGCACCGAACAAGTGAGTGAACTATCATTTTCTTTAAATATATAAAAAAATATATAAACTGACTGGATATATCAACGCACAGCCTAAACCGTTGGGTCTAGAGACTTGAAATTTTGCACATAGATAGCTTATACAGTGTAGGCATCCACTAAGAAAGGATTTTGCTAAATTCAACTCCTAAGGGAAGTAAACGTGCGCGGGTCAAGCCGCGGGTAAAAGCTAGTTTTCTATAGATGCAAACATTACATATTATTATTATATACATTGTCTACATAATAAAATAAAACTGTAACGAGATCGTGTTTGTACCGTGTCTATAGTTCTATACTGATATTATAAAGAGGAAAGATTTGTATGTTTGTATCTTTATTACTTACTTAGGAATAGAGCGCAGTATGATGAATATTAAAAAAATACAAAAAATAAGACACACAAAAATAAGACACACGACCAAGGCAAGGGATGGATTGGTACATGCTCAATCTCTAAAATGGAAGTGGGCTGGGCATGTGGCGCGCCTAAGAGACCAGAGATGGACCAAAAGGGTGACCACGTGGGCAGGTCCACAAGGCAAAAGAAAGAGAGGAAGACCAGTAGCGAAATGGGAAGACGAGCTTATCAAAACAGCTGGCCCTAACTGGAAACAAGTAGCTCAATCTAGAGAGGACTGGCTATCTTTGGAAGAGGCCTTTACCTACAGAGGGGTTCTTGCAGAAAATAATTAAATATTAACAATATTAATACTATTTTATTTAAGATTTAAACTAACACCTTAGAAACTAAACTAAATTACTAACACAAATTTAGTTATAATAACAGAAAAAAAAATCTATCTCTTTTTACTTTTAAAACACTGCAATGAAATAAAAGGCTTTTTTTATTTTTATTTTTATTTTTATTATCTTTATTACGAATAAACTCAAAAACTACCTACTGGACCGATTTTAAAACTTCTCTCACCAACGGAAAGCTAGAATATCCCTGAGTAATATAGGCTATATTTTATTCCGTATTTCCACGGGAACGGAAACTATGCTGGTGAAACCAAGCAGAACCGCCAGTCTTTTATATGTATAAAAATATGAACTGATTGCAGAGCTATACCTTCTGAGTTGAGGCCGTAGGGTTCGATTCCCGGTCGGGGCTAACATTTGTGTGCCTGAACATATGTCTGTTGGATTAGCGTCTGGGTGTTTAATATTTATTTAACAATAAGTAGTTATATTTAGTTCCCATAGTACAGGCTCTGTGTAGTTTGGGACTAAATAACCGTTCGTTAAATTGTGTCCCACAACATTGTTGTTCCGATTTCGAAAGTTCGGGGCTAAATCTAAAACCCAAAAATTAAATGGCAGCTTATAACTAAGTACTACTTTGCCTGTGTAACACGCACGTGTGTATTGATTGCGTAACTTCAAAAAGTCGTTACTGTTTCTTTACTTCAATAACCGATCATGTTAAGCCTAATTACCATTACTTAAATTACTACCCTCGGGTGTTCTGCTTATTAATCCGGAGGTACTTTATGGAGAGTATTAAAAAGGGATGCCAGTTTGACACTGAAGATCAAATTTAATATTTTGTATCCCCTGTGGTCAGGCGATGTTATTTTGCCTTATTATAATATGAGATCTGTTTAAGTTAAATTGTTGTATAAACTCATTTATACAATGTAAAATTAAATTAAATTTTCATAATGGTTTTTAATAATACCTACTTATATCTAAATTAGTTAAAAAAAACCCCAAAAAATTCTGTGCTTAAAAATTGGTTTTATAATTTTTAGTTTTGTTTTGTTGTTTTTTAGTAGTGTTTATCAATTTTTTTTTTGCTGAAAGTTAATTAATTAATTATGTCTACTCTACTGTTACAGTCATGGAAGTAGTATATGTATAAAGATAGTAAACAGTAGGTAGAGCATGTTTTACTGTGAATCGTGATTACTCCATAAGCTTGAGTTGATCATTTATTTTTAGGTATTCAAATAACTTGTAAACAAAGAGATTTACCCAAATATATTTAAATCTCTTGCTTGTAAATAGACTTTCGCACTCGATTTTACTTAAAATTATTGTTAAAAGTTGGTAAACGCTCGTAAAGTTAACAATGAAGATTTTCTGAACTTTATGAATATACTCGTATTTATTCCCAGGGCAGATAGCGCCAGTGGAAAATAAGACACTAGTCGAGTTAGACAGCGCATTTCTACGAAGACGAATTAGATTATAAGTATATCAGCAATTTGATCGTTTTGTCGACCCAAAAATTTATCGAATACTGGATTAAAATTAATTTTCGAAGACAGTTTATTTAACCACTTCAATTAATATTCTTAGTTAATAGTCTCCTCTCTCATTTCACAAAGTCAAGCATCAACACTTCCCGCGGGCGATCAAGGCTAATAAGACTTACATTACGAGACGGGTTGGATACAATTTAGCTAAGTACCTAGGTAACTATATTATGTAGAATAAATATATAACCTGCAGGCGTATTCACGGAGGCTCGACACCGTTTCCGTTCGATTCAGATCGAGTGAAAAAATTTCCGAAGTCGAAGCGTTTCTGACAGCCACGAAAAATTTTCCGAATCCATCAAATATGACATTCGTTTTCGATACCGACACCTCTTCGACAGATTTTCCGATTCCGAGTCGAATATCGAATATCGAGGCTCCGTGAATACGCCTGCTGATCTGTGATTCTGGGTCTTCTAAAAAATAAATAAATAATCTCACGCCTTTTATCCCCGAGGGGGTAGGCAGAGGTATTCCATTACTGGATATCTTTCTGCTAGAATAGAAAAGAGACGAGATATATTTAGTCCTGTCAAATTAAAACTAGTCCTGTCAACTAAGGCATTTCATAACGTGTTAAGTGCATAAGTAAAGAAGTCACGACTAAAATACAGCCTCTGACAGGACTAAATTCGGTAGGTTATTTCTATCCCCTTTCTTTTTTTGAGGTCAGACAAAAACAGGACTGAAGCAAAATAAGTTTAGTCGCTGTAAAGCAGAATCGAACCCATTGATTAGGTACATTGATTACATCTTTTAAACATCAATTTTTGGTTTAGGTACAATATTGTTATATTATCTATTATGTTCCTTAATTAGCTGTTAACTTCCATACACCATCTACGTTTCTGTTAACCGCTGTTACATCCATACTATAAGGTTGTCTGAAAGATATCGATTAAAATGATAGAAGCGATTGCTTTTTTTCCATTCCGTCACCTATCCGTCCGTTCCGTCACAATTTATTGTTGGTGTACCTAGGTACATAAAGTAGTTTATTACTCAATTGGTTTGTATCAATTTTTACAGCTTGGACTTCTGAGACAATTGCAGGGAGCAGACAGCGTGCCCATTGAGAGAAATGTTCGACCTACGCAGCGACATCCCCCAGGCCACTCGGTGATCTATGTCAAGCAAACGAAATCTAGACTGTGAAATAAAGTGTATGAACAGTACAGCACCATTTAGGTGTGACCGTCTGAGCAAAACACAAGCAGTGCAGTAGGTATCTATAAAGGTCTGTCCACACACGGTGCAGAGGCCGTCCACTGCACAGTGTGTGGACAGATCTTTATAGACGGTTCTCCGATTTACGATATTTCAGCAGTTACTTATAACCAATGGGTGTCAAAAAGTTCCACCACCGTAGTATCTATCGTTACGTACAAGTATATCGCGAAACGGAGAACATCGGTGGGCCCCGTTCTCCAATCTATCTACACTAATACCTATAATAAAGAGGAAATATTTGTATTTTTGTATGTTTCTAACGAATAAACTCAAAAACTTATGGACTCATTTAAAAAAAAAATGACACCAGGGGAAAGTTACAATATCCCTCAGTAACTTAAGTTATATTTTATCCCCGGATTCCTATACGGAAACGGGATCTACCTGAAACTATGTAGAACCGCTAGTTTCCTATATTTGTGCCGTTGCTTATGACCGATCGATCGGTGTCAAAAGGTGACATCGCCGTAATTTTGTTATTATTAATTCATTTGATATTATGCGGTAACTAGGTGCATTTTGCTCTCGTTCTATCTTATATGCGTGCGCAACAGGCACATTTACACGTGTAGTCCAGGCAATGAAGCGGATTTTTGTATGAAGACGCCAACATTAATTCCTCAGTCGATGAAACTTTGCAGGATTGTAGTATAGTATGAGACAATACTTGCATAAAAAAATCAAAAAAAAAAACCTAACCGAAGTTAGGTATTTTTACTGAAATACTTATTTATTTGATATCTTTGTTGGGAAAAATGCACAGTCAAAATTTTCTTCGCCAGCAATATTCATGAGTGTTAAGAAAGCTGTATGCGAAATACCAAAAAAAATCTCCTGGTAGAAACAACAAAACTCAGACATATATGTACCTTGCACGGGAAATTGCTCAGTCCATTTTTTTAACTGGAATGTCATTTAATAGTCGCTGTGGACTTACAATAAGAAAATCCAAAATAAAAACCGTCTGGGTATATTTTTTTCAGAAAATATCAAATTATCAACCAAAAAAAAAATTTTTTTTAAGTATAAAAACCTAACTTCGGTTAGGTTTTTTTTTTGGATTTTTTTATGCAAGTATTGTCTCGTGCTATACTACAATCCTGCAAAGTTTCATCGACTGAGGAATTAATGTTGGGGTCCACTACCTTTATTGCCTAGACTAGTGCGTATTGTTGTTAAACGAATACTTACGAATACTATACCGATTTAGTAGAAAAGCCCGCTAGAGTGGAGTTAAGTGAAAAGATACTATATTATATTTATTTTATAAATTTATTCCAATACAAATTTTAATATCTGTATTATTGTTAGTGTTCGAAAGTTTTATTGGAATAGAATTGTCCAGTATCTTTGTGACAGTGGTCATCAAAAAACAAAATATTGTTTTTTATACATGTTTAGTACCTATTCTTAAAATGTACACAATATCATGAATTTAAACTAAACCCTCTCATTGTTTAATTTATAAATAAAACTGTAAACAAAAGCATCGCATTGTTTATTTTTGAATTAATTGAAAACTGGTAGAAAAACAACATCAGTGTTTATTTCTTAATTAATTTGCTATTCAGTCGCTGAAATGGGTAGGTAGGTAAGTACCCTACTTTATTTTAGTATAATTAAGCAAATTAGCACATAAGTACCTACTTTGCTTACATTTCGAGTAAATAATCTGTTCGCGTTGCTTTTACAATTTCAGACTGTCAAAAAATAATATAACCTCGGGGGCTTATAAAATTTATGATATAATTATTATTTATTTATTTAGAGCAGTGATAGCCCGAACGGTTAAAGAGCCGGCCGAAAATCAGTGAGGCTCGGGTTCGAATGTACCAATGAGTTTTTTAAAAACTTACGAACATATTTATCACTAGCTCGACGGTGAAGGAAAACATCGTGAGGAAACCCGCAGGTCTCAGAATTAATTCTGAGACATGTGTAAACAGACCCGATCCGGCGATGGGCTCACCACCTATCACGTTTAGGGGTCCAATATATCTCGTGAAATGTGGGTATATCCATTAATGGAATACCTCTGCCTACCCCCTCGGGGATAAAATGCATGAGATTATATTATTATTATTATTAATTATTATTTAATTTATTAATAATGATAAAATATAAAATAAATAAAAACATCCCAGACCAAAAGCTTGCAGAACGAAAAAAAATATATATTTAAATTCTGCAAAAATCGAATTCAATCCATCTGTTCAATTCAAGACTTCTCAGAATACCGACACACGTCTCGATTGTACTTCCCAGTTGCTCGTACATGGTAATATAGAAAATATTTTGGATAGTGTAAGGACTAAGTGACGTCACTGGTACCGGTGATTGAATGGTGTGATCATTTTTATTCGACGTGCCTTCGGATTCAGATATAACCCCATTCCATTTCGAAATACGCTGATGTTCGTCATAAAATTTATCCGCCAATTGTCCAAGAAACAGTTTCATAGCACGATACTTTTCTTGCTGCAAATCATTGTCTTCGTACCAAGGTCTCAGCAACTCTGCGTGGGATTTCTTCAAGAACTCGTAACACGCCATTCTTTCTTCGAAATCTTTCTTTATCATTTCGTCTCTCCAAGTATGTATTGACAAGTCCCATGTCGTTCCCGGCGTCATTTCCGAGTACTTCTCCTTCATGTTGTTCACTTCTGTCTGATGATAGAAACATACAGGATTCTTCATAACAAAAAGCTCCGCTTCCAAAAAATAGTTCTTGTAAGGGTATATTTGTGGATTTTCCGTTGTAATATCAACCAAGATATTTTCTAAAAGATCTAAAACCAATCGGTAGGACACTTTTCTATCAATTCTAGATTGAAGTTTTTCTATTTTTTTTGTTATACCTGTAGCGTTTTCTACGGAATCAGCTGTTAGATTGAAAATGAATTTGTCTGATAAAGATTCGAAAAGACAAATATTGCACAAACTGAATTCCCAAACCTCGCTATATATACCAGGCCTATCAGACACAAAAGTGAAAAATAGTTCTTTGCTTTGCCCTGGTGATAGAACGTCTTCATTTTTACAGAAAAAGAAATCCTGGTCATATATACGTTCAGGTATAAACGGAATGAGACGTTTCATTTTTTTCCAGCAGTAGCGTAATGTGACTGTTCCTAAATTTTTGAGAAATAACTTGGCTCTTCCTACTCTATTTACGGGCACATTAAAATAGTACGTCCAAGTATATGTTGACTCGTGCCAGTTTTCTTGCTGCATTTTTCGTAAATGATACAGATTCTGTCCAGCTATGTCTTTGTATATAACTGTGTTATTTATTCTCAGAGCATATACACTACCAAGAACACCTCCGCACTGCGATACTGGTTCAGTAGTTATTATCGATGGCAATGTAGGTTTCTTTTTTGGTGGAGCCTTCGGTTTTGCGCCGATAACCAATAACTGACTCATTGCAGGCCTGAAATTAAAATAACCTGGCTTTAATCATCAGTATTAACCCTTTAAAACCCACAGCAGAGCCACCTGACTTTCAGATTTTTTTTAAGCCACTCACGGGGAATTTGGCATGGACGAATAACGACTTCCATGTGTGAACACAACGAAAACCAAAACCAAAGGTTAAATGTGCCTTCCAAATTAGAAAGAAGCTTGTTTTTTTTGTAATCTACATAATTTTATACTTAAATTAGCATTGCCCTTTAATAAATAATACTGTGTGGTTTGTACCTAAATGGATCAATTTTGACTATTCGTTCTTTCAAATCACTTTCACGTTTAGTCTTGTATTTTTCATACTCAGCATCGATCAAAGCACAAGGGTTGCGTTCAACGACTCCTATCAAACCTTTCTCGTTTTGTTTAATATAATCTGGTACTCCAATGTATTCAATCACGCGTGGCCGACGTATTTCTGCTCGGGTCCTTTGGATTTCGTACACTGGCTCACAGAGGCAACATTTTCGTTTGTTTTTGGGGTCGCAAGCGCATCTGCTTCTCAGTTTTGGAGGTCTATCCCAAAGAGTGCCTCTTACGGTAGGTAGTGGCTGAATCTGGGCGTGTTCAAGAACGGTCTTCCGCTCTTTCTCTTCCCGGACATTCTCTAGCAGATTCATGACTAAATCAGCTGGCGATCTTTTTGTACGATTTGCCAATTCGACCACCTCCTCTTTCCTGATGTTTGCCCAGTCTGTCCAAAGCTGGAGCTCACGGTCAGGTTCCATCCCGAACATTTTGAGCCGATGAATTTTATCTTGTAAAGTTTTTGATAGTTTGTTTTGCATGGTTGCCGTGTATCTATAAATTTAGCGTATTTTATGAGACTATAGTACTCGATAGATTTGCATTGAAAAACTGACGTTAGCTATCATTACAACATCTGATAAGCATACAACCTCCTTTTTACTTTAATTTTGACTACTTGGTTAAAATCTCTGTTATAGAGTAACTTATATATACGGATACTTATGATCTCTGTCTCAAAAATGACAGTTTAAGACAGATTCAATCATTTGATAAAATTATTTTACCGTGTTATGTGTTTAATAAATTAAATTCCAGTAACAATGTCTATAAAACCTATACAAGTACAATCTGGTAAGTAACTCGCATCATAAAACCATTTCAATTAAATCCAAATAGGTACCTTTTTTAGTTCAGATTCAATAGTTTGCTGCAAACGCCAATGTATAATTGATTTCAATTTACAGTAGGTATTCCGATTTATCATTAAATTTATATTGTTTGTCTGTTACGTTTGAACGCCTAAATCGCTGAAACTAAGTATTTTGATGAACTTTGGTATAGGTTCGACCTTGCAGAAAGATATTGGCTACTTTACGGGTCTCTGATTTTTTCAAACCATTCAAGCCAAAGATAGCTGACATGGCAAGGTTCTTTATCCAAAGTGGAAGCCGAATGATAGAACTTTCACTATGCATAACAAAACTTACACGTCGAAAATCTCACGGCATTGTACATCCATAATCCTGTTTTCATCAGACGACGACGAACCACCACCACCCAAAGAAGAACCCAAAATAATTCCCAAATTTGGAACCATTGACTGGATTTACTACTTGGGCGAATCAGAAGGTCATCTCCCTACCCCTATTGAGGTTTCCATTACTGGCTCTCTGAAATATCAGTGTTCGGACCTCAAGTGGTATAATTTCGACGTTTACCCCCATAAAGTTAAGCTGACTAACACTGGGTATTCAGGTATGCCATTGTTTTCTACAGAAAATATTTAAAAAATAGGACAAGTGCTAGTTGAACTCGCCCACCAAGATTGCCGTACTTTTGTAGGTAGGTACACATATTATAAATAGTTTAGGAATCGAGTCTTGCTGTATGATTGATTACGTACTTTAAATAAAAAGTATATTTTTATGATTTAATTGCAAGTATAGTTTTCATATTGTTCTATGTACTTGTAGTATAAGACGATATTACTTGCATAATTTATTAATTAATCCACATCTCATATTCTCTACTTCGCATTATGACGTTTACGTTAACTTAAATGTTTCAAGAAACTAGGCTGTAGACTTGAGTAGGTACCTATATGGTTTTTAATTCCAACTTGATACCTCTACGCGTTCCCAAGATTAAAGGGTCTTGAGACTTGACAGACAGACGGACAACAAAGTAATCCTATAAGGGTTCCGTTTTTTCCTTTTGAGGTACGGAACCCTAAAAACGAGTAAGGAATTGAAAAGTATGGATTTTGATCTAATCGATGTCCGTATAGTTTTATGTTAGTAACGAACCATTAGCAAAAATTAAGCACCGAAAGACAAATATATGGATTAAACTCTACGAATGTAGCACTGGTAGGTACTTATGAGAGTGGCTATAACGGCTAATATTGAATCACTATCACCACTGCTTCACCACGTCGATTCCCGTCACACATCTCTTAAAAATATTATTCACGATGACAGTCTCTTAGCATTATCACTTTTACGGCGTGTTGTATTTGCCTTGATTCAGTTTCGTGATTTTGGATAACATCACTAGGAAAGATTTACTACAACAGATCCAAAAATATAATTCTAGGGCAGTGATAGCCCTGCGGTTAGAGAGCTCGCTTCTCATGCCTGAGACTCTGGTTTGAATTTTGGCCCGTAATCAAGAGTTTTTCAAAAAACTTACTACTTAGGTACGTACATATTTATCACTAGCTCGACAGTGAAGGAAATCGTGAGGAAACCCGAGGGTCCCGGAATTGATTCTGAGGCAAGTGTAACACACCCTGGTCCGGCGATATGCTTACCACCTATCAGGTTTAGAGGTCCGTAAAATATACTGCTGAAATGTGGGTTCCCCGAATGGAATACCTCTGCCTACCCCATCGGGGATAAAAGCCGTGAGCACATTAATTTTTATTTTATTTTTAGACAATAAATTGAAATACCTAAAGATAGAAATTTATTTGATGGACAACAAAATTTTAGGTCAAATAAAATTCTTCAATTACTTTGAATCTTCTGCATAATTTTCCATATTTGTAGTACTTCTTGCTGCTAAATGGAAGACGGAACGGCCCTATCTAGAAGGTGGTCCTTTTTTGGACAAACACGTCTTGTCACAGATACATTTCCACTGGGGCTCCAACATGTTTCAAGGCAGTGAACATACTGTAGATAATGTGCGCCACCCGGCAGAGATGCAGGTTTGGTTTGTGTATTTCAAACTTGTCTTGTTGTTTACGGAAATCAAAGACAAAAAATGTAAGCGCTCTTGAAATTAACACTTTACATAAAATGCTTAATTAATATATTTTATAGACCCAAGCGGTATGCGAGTTTAAAAAAACTTACGTGTCTTACTTAGTGAGAACTAGGCGTGAGATTATGTATGAATCTATGGTACGTAGCTACATATTTATTACTAGGTCGATGGTAAAGGAAAACATCGTTAAGAAACTCGACCCAGTCCGGCGATAGGCTCACCACCTAATGATGGGTCCAAAAATCAAATAAGTTGTGAAAAGTGCGTACTTCCAGGAATGGAACACATATCTGCCTTCTCCGCCGGAATAAAAGTCGTGAGCATTTTTTATAGATCTTTAAATTTCTTAGTTCTAGTAAGTAATTTTACGGTGGGGTCTGTGGGAATTATAAATACATAAACCTATATAAACAGATCATGACACTGAACCAACGAATTTTTCGGCCCGAGGCCCCTGATCCTCTCAGGGGCCTCGGGCCGAAAAATTCGTTGGTATTTAATGACTTAGTGACCGACCTTCAGAATGAATAAACATTTCAGACAACATGTTTTTTTTTTGTGAAATCGTAGGTCAAAGAAGTTGGAAGAAAATCATTCTCTTTAAACATTTTCTAGAAACTTTTTCTTTAAACATCTTTGTCGTAGGTAAGTACTAAAGAAAGTCCGTCTGTTACTGTATAGTTTTTAATGGAGTACAAATACTATAAAACTATACTACTGGAACAACGCATACGTAATGTCAAATAGTCTTTGAGTATTAAACCAACCGGAGACGCCACTGACACGCGTTCCCCTCTGCCAAAAAAAAGTGTCGGTCAACCCACATACCTGTTATAGTTATACAACTAGTTTTTTTGAGTATTTGTGTGCATCTAGTTCAAGCTAGTGTTTAATTGCTTTGTCAAAAAATGCGTTTGTGTTAACATTATTTGTGTGCGTTTCCTCGTCCCCCGCGCAGAAATTGGCAGACTTTTTTGCAAAGAAACTAGTGCGCGTGACGTCTACTGTTGGTTTAATACTCAAAGCAAATAGTAGAAGCGTTCACACATACGTATACTTGATTCTTGGCTTAGCCATAAGAATAGATAGTAATATCATAGGTACCTACTACTTACGTAATGGTAAATACGAGTATCTATTTTCTCCTACAGTACACATCACTGTCTTACGTGGATGGCCCCAGGGGCTGGTTTCTAAGAATAAGAAGACCAATATCGCTAGCTCTTATGTAAATCTAAGCGCGGGAGTGGTTTCCACATGCAGTATTATCTACTCCTATGCTTAGGTTCTTCTTTTATCCGGATTGAATGTTACCCCGTGTAGTTTATTATTCAAATCGAAACGATAAAATCTGAAGCATTAACATTTCAGGCGGTATTCTTCAGATCTGAATACATGACACAAGAAGAAGCTCTTCGCCACCCCGACGGTGTCACTATGTTTTGTTATTTGATAAAGGTAAGCATTGAAGATGTTTTTACGGAATAGTAAATGAATTCAACAAAAGAATAAAATTCTTGGTAAATCTAAAATACACTCCTTTGCAAAAAAACGGGCGGTTTTGATATTTCTACATTATTGGTACTTAATAATTTCTTTCTAAATCGGTTTAAATAGCAAAACTATGTTACTGGCCCTTAATAAAGAGTCTGGGTATGAAAATTAGTTAACTCCCAATCCGAAACTATTGTTTTTAACAATAATAATCCCTTTTTCAATTTGTGACTTTTTACTTACTTTTCGGGGATTTGCTGTTAAAAAACTAAAACTAATTTCTCGTTATTTTTATTAGAACAATTTATGTTTGTCGCATAATCGTGTCTTATAGGGACTTAAAACAGATACGTTTGTGTCTATTGTAATGGATGAAAAAGTCATAAGAGTTAGTAAAATTATAGAGCTGCTGGAAGAGGAGTGTAGCCAATGTTCCGTCTCACAGGAATTAAACGTGAGTCGTTCAACCGTCTAAAGAACCTGGACTCGATACCAAGAGACAGGTTCCGTTCAGAGAAGGCAAGGTTCTGGGATAAAACGTTGCACACAACTACGAAACCACCGCTTTTTAATGACTCCTGCGCTGAGGAACCGCAAATGCAGGTACATAGACCTCTAAAGAAACCTTGAAGAGGTACGAGGAGCAGAAGTTAGCCTATAGACTGTGAGGAGGAGGCTTTTAGCAGCTGACATACGCAGTCGAAAACCAGCTCAGACCCCCAAGTGACTCCGTGAGCACCGGATTGCTCGATTGATGTTCGCTAGAAATTGCCTATCTTGGACACTAGGCAACTGGAGTAGCGTTTTCTTCTCCGATGAGGCTCAAACACTCGTGATAAAATTATCTATGACACAAAAAAAATTTAACGAAAATCGGTTCATCCGTTTCGGAGCTACGATACCACAGACAGATACACAGACATACACGTTAAACTTATCTTTTTGGATCGGGGGTTAAAAATAGTCTCATCCAGAAATTTAATCACAAGCATATCAGTCATTTAACTATAATTTCCCCATGCTTTTAAAATTAAGCACAACACATTAATTCTAGTATGCCGTAAATCCTGACCAACGTCTCTCGTGGGTCATCGAAGGCTTTCCAAGAATACAGGAAGCCC
Organism: Ethmia dodecea; assembly: GCA_963855545.1. NCBI lineage: Eukaryota > Metazoa > Arthropoda > Insecta > Lepidoptera > Depressariidae > Ethmia > Ethmia dodecea. Next base: position 4,013,295 of record OY979444.1, read on the forward strand.
AAACATCTACCCGGATCGGTCCACTACCCATGTCCCAGCTGTTGCCTATGTTCGCAGAAGACTACTTCTTGTATTGGGGTAAATTGTCCACCGTTCGAGGGGAAAACTTCCCCATCAGGTGGCTTGTACCGCGAATGTCACTCTATGCATCTGGTGAACAGGTACCTATCGTACATTATTAAACTCAAGGATTATAAATAAACAAAGGAAGTAATGATATAAACATTTAATTCCTCACGATGTTTTCCGTCACCGTCAAGCCGAGTGATGAATGGACTCGATTCTGGCTGATCAGCTAAAATTCCTAATTTTAAGTTAATCTATCCTTCTCCATAGAATACGGAAGAAAAAGAACAGAAACAAACCATAGATTGAAGAGTTAAAGTCAAACATGTAAAACCAACTAATTTGAACCTTATGAAAGTGATTATCTGTCACTTTTATCCATGACCTTGTTACATCGTCGCTAAAATTTCTAAACACGTGTATTTAAATAAGATGTGAATGCGTTCATAAGGTTCAATGTTGTTATTTTCACACTTGTGAGATTATCAATAAATATGGCACTTATTTATGTCCCTCTCCTTGCTGAAGCGGTGGAAAAGAATAGAGTTCATTGGTACATGCCATAATTTGAAATAGCGCCTCACTGATTATTATCATGAGAAGCGGGCTCTTGAACAGAATGAATTCTGAGGCATGAGTAACAGACCCGGTCAGGCGATGGGCTCACCACCTATCACGTAGAGGTCGAATATACTCGTGAAAAGTGGGTATTCCCAGAAATGGAATACCTCTGCCTACCCCCTCGGGGATAAAAGGCATGAGATTTTTTTTAAGCTATTGCATAGCTTCTATCGAGGGCCTTGAGCGCGGGGACCGAATCCAGAAATTCAGTAACGAAAAAAACCTCACGCTCCCCACTCCGACGGGCACGAGGTCCGAGTCCGAGTCCGAGTCCGAGTCCGAGTCCGAGTCCGAGTCCGAGTCCGAGTCCGAGTCCGAGTCCGAGTCCGAGTCCGAGTCCGAGTCCGAGTCCGAGTCCGAGTCCGAGTCCGAGTCCGAGTCCGAGTCCGAGTCCGAATCCGAGTCCGAGTCCGAGTCCGAGTCCGAGTCCGAGTCCGAGTCCGAGTCCGAGTCCGAGTCCGAGTCCGAGTCCGAGTCCGAGTCCGAGTCCGAGTCCGAGTCCGGGTCCCGGTCTCAGTCCCACTCCCACTCTGACTCCCACTCCCACTCCCACTCCCACGCCACCCCCAACCCCACTTCCACTCCCACTCCCACTCCTACGCCCACTCCAACTCCCACTCCCACCCTACACCCACCCCCACTCCCACTCACACACCCTCACACTCCCACACCCACCCTCAATACAACCACCACCACTCCCACTACCACTACCACCACTACCACTACCACCACTACCACTACCACCACTACCACCACCACCACAAAAATACGAATACTCTGCTAACCATTTAAATAACACCCGTGTAGCTTGAAGGCCGTGCATTGTCTAACGTCGTTTCTTTTCGGCAGTCTTGTTGATACAAAATGCTATGCAATAGCTTTACCGCGGCAGTCCCCGAGTGCCACACGTCTTTTTTTATTAAATTCTGACAGCATGATCTATAAATTTGTCTTAATCCATGACTAGAGGTATATAAGAATCAATTGCCTGATTTTTATCATGTTTTTGTGTGCGTATTTAAGAGGGTCTTTGGTTCATCTGGTTCACCTGGTTATTTAGAATTGGACCAGATAGGTGGCCCTGTTGTCTGTGGCATAGCAATGTCTGCCGTATATAAATATTCAAAAGGTATTTTCAATCAATAAATTTTGTCCAAATAGATGAAAGCGTTCAGAAAATTATGGAATCCGTGGGACCTACCGAATTTAGGGAATTGGCGACCTCTACAAGAACGCCAAGACCGGTGTATATTCTTCATCAGACCGCATTGGAATCAATACAACTCCCTGCTGCCTATACCCAGAGTTCCTGAGCCATCAATATCCGTGTTATCACCAGAGTACATCGCAAAACCTTGGATGCTACCTCCACAGAACGAGTATATGATACCTCAACCTGAAGAAGAAAATTAATGGGGTGAGAGCTTAGATAGAAACAAAAAAGGAAGATACGGTACAGTCACAGAAAGCATCGTTGACATTTGGACTACATACAACTACCTAACTACCGTGGATTTTATTTTTGGGTTTTGTTTTAGTGCTATTTGTACACTTCATAAAAGCACATGAAGGCGTTGTATAGCGGTTTAACCATTCAATTATATTGTTTCCTTCTCGTCGACTATCACGTACTGTCGGTACGCCAGCCCGATTGAGACTGCAACGAATTACGTTCCTTGGACCTAATTTTACGCGGGACGCGAGAAGCTTGTACCGTATCCTCTATTTATTATTTAAGGGTGAAAGTAAATTAACATAAATAGTTAAGAGAGGTTCACGGCTTGTTGACGTGCTATTTTTTTTATGGAATTTGGTAGAGAAAATGATTTTGCCAGTTGGTATCGACCGAAAGTAATGTCGGTTTCGTTATAATACCAATCTGAGGAGTTGCTAGATTGATTTTTTTCAAAAGAAACAAAAGAAGAATTTGAATAAATAAATGTAACAGATAACGTTAAGAACGTAAAGTTAATACAGTTACATGTATACATATAGCCTATGTTATTTAGGGATAACGTAGCATTCTCATGGTGAAAGAATCTTTGAAATCGGTCCAGTAGTTTTTGAGTTTATTCGTTACAAACATACAAAAATATAAATCTTTGCTCTTTATAATATTACTATAGAAGTATAGACTAACAAACTATGTTTTTTTTTAATTTATCTTATCACATCTAACCATTTATTATCTTATCGTATCTTATCTTATAATCATTTTCCAAATTCCCCGCAAATGAAGTGTCATTGATTTTAGGGTTGTGTATTATTTCGTTGTAGGAAAGTAAATAAAACAATATATAACCACTTACACAGAGGGTGTATGCATTGCAATACGTCCGTTCCCGGTCAAGACTCCACTTACACACAGCTGCGAAGAGAAGAAGAGAGAGAGAAGAAGAAAGCGGTTAAGGTATGCGGTAAAAGCTACCGCTAGCTTTTTACCTCATTGATACCTCAAATAATAATAGCTCTTTTTTTGAGGACTTTAAAGCTTTATTCATTCAACTCAGAACCTTGGGTTCAAGCTAGGCGGGCCATCCTGATGTTAGACTGACATTAAGTAAGTAGGTATGTAAATATGAATGTGAAGTGTGGTTTGAATGAAGATGTAGTGACAAGTATGGAAAAGGGTGTTACGCTGGTTATGTCATGTAGAATGTATGGATGAAAGAAGAGTAACGAAAGAGATTTATGGTGCCATGTTGAAGGATGCAAGGAAATAAGACGCCCATGACGCTCCAGAAGGACGTTCATGGATTAAATAAGTGACGTCCACCAAAAAGCTGGGTGGGGAAAAGACTTATTTATTTGAAAGAAGCGAAATAAGTATGCAGACATCGAACAAAGTGGCGTTCCATCGTATCTGCCTACCGCTGTGGCACAATGGCGTGAGCCTTATACGTATGTAAGTATGTAATGTATAAGTAAATGTTTTTTTATAATTTCATTTCTTGCTTTAATTATAGGTAACCGTATGAACGTTAAAAAACTTTAAGCTTTCGGTAGGCAAAAGATTGTTTTAAATCGGTCCTGCAATCCTATTCAATACAAACAAATAAAAAAAAATCCTCTTCACAATGTTAGGGTAGACAAATTTAAATTAATGAGTAGATACAATTTATTATATGAAATGTAAGTAATTAACACAGATCGCTAATCGCAATATTTTTCCTAGATAAATTAAAGAAGTAGGTATAATTGTAGTTCTAACGAATAACAATATTTAAGTAGATACTATCTGTGTGATGTGATCAGAACCACAGCCGAGCTACGGACTGGCGTACGGTAACTTATTTTATAACACATTTGTTCGTAAAAGGTGTCTTATTTTACCAATTTTAATTACGTATTGTATCTCATTACGCCCAAGTGCGGTAAGTGTAAAGTAAAACGCACGGTTTATCAAGATGCTCCGTCTTAAAACGAACGGTACTTTTAAAAATCTCAGCAAAGAGTTTTTATGTCATAAAATTTGTCAACATTTTATGATTAAAATTAAACTTTGGGAGATAAAATATAATAAAGAAATATAATTTATGTACATAATTATTTAATTTAATTAATTTTGACAGTAAATTACAACCAATTAATCTGTAACAAAAACACAAAAATATTAATTTACTTTATTAGTAATACTGGCTGTTTTTTGTGCCTTTGCCTAAAAAAAAATGATGATGCGCGCCGCGCGCTTTCTTAACGCTGTATTGTTTTTATTCGTTTACCATAGTCGGAGTTTTATTTTATTTCCTCGCAAATGTGTTATAAAACGTCGTATGAGATACGTGCGCTTTGATAATTACAGCCTCTGCTTACTTGTAGCCCTCGCCTACGGCTCGGGCTAGCAATATCGCATCGGCTGTAATTTTCAACGTACCGCACTTATATCATAATGTACTATTGTACTCACTAAGACTGGCGTACGGTAACTTATATTTGTACTTACTAATAATTGACCAATTTAATTGTCGAGGAAATCTGATTAAATATTTCTAATTTATGTATTTTTGCTATTAACCCTAAAATTATTACTAAAAAAAATTTTGACGTTCGCTATACATAGCAAACTTCAATATTTTTTTAGTACATTGGAAAATCATAACAAGCACAAAAAATAAAAACTTACGGTACGCAAACTATAACAAAGTTCGTGTCATTTGTTGCCCAATTTGATATTTCGTTTAGAAAATAGTGTTTGGGCTACTTAATACGACTTGTAAAAGTAACTCCTAGATACTAACGCTTATTTATTTATTTATTTAATTTATTTTAGTTAGACCTACAGCTATAATAATAATAGGCAATTAATTTATAAATCAGGAAGCCAAGTAAAGGTCTTCACTAGTAGATAGTGGAATGTTTTAGTATTTTATTGAGATACAAGCATCTCTACGATATTCAGTTATGGCGGGCATGTTTTGTTTCCTAGTTGCAAATATGACTTGGTCTGAATTGTTACTCAAGTCTATTTTGTGCTATTGTTTCTGTTGTGTCCTAAAAGTCCGCGGACTTTTAAAGATCGCCAATGCCAATGGATCATGGCCTTTTGTAACAGTAGACGCAAAAATAATCATTATTAGACATTTTGTATGCACCTATTTGGTGTATGTCTGTATGTTTGTACGCGCAAAAATTGCACCAACAAAGATGCCGCTAACAGCAGTTGTAATGTTGCCGATCTAACTTAAAATCTGGTACATGTTTGTTAAAAGCCTAGTTTGCTATATCTACATACTGTCTACTGAGTTCTTTTACTGTGTCAGCACGGAGACGAAGTCACGGGTAAAACATATATGAATTCTAACTTAGGTTATGTAACAATTCCCATACAGTCATTGGTTAAACAGGGTGTGCATCTGGATTGAGGGCCCACTTTTTAAATTATTGCAAAACGAAATGATACTTACAGGGCATTTACTTAAAATTTTGTAAAACCTAAAGCAAAGATTCTTAAATTTCTTAAACGTGAATCAAAAGAGTTATGGTCAAATAGCTTGGGCCCTCAATCCTGACGCCTGCATAAAACGGCATAGTCGAATCTCAGAAAGTACTATCCCTGGGATAATAATTATTATTCGAGTATTTAGTTAGGAATTTGTTAAATACATTAAGAAATTGTCAAGTCTTAAGAATGCGACAATACAGATTTATGGCGGTTTAGCTTGGGCCCTCAATTCAGCAATTTTGATATTGTAGAATCAGCAAAAAATATGAGTTTTTCTAAGGAAAGATATTAATACGACTATAATATATTTGAGTTCCATATCTCGGAAAATTTGTTAAAAAGAAATAACGACACAAAAGTTAATTGTTAAAAAGTTATTGAAATTCGTATTTTTTCAAAACGTCTGAACTGAGGGCCCAAGGTTTTTGTCAGTATTGACTAGGCTAAGCCTTCTACACTACCGCACTTTAGGCTAAGTATTTTAACAAATTTTTAACTAAAAGGCTACAAAGCGTCCATTCTTCTAAATGCCGTACTTTAGGAGAAAATTGATTTTCGATGTTTTATATGAGAAAATTCAGTAGGATGTATATGATTTTGTTACTTTTTTGAGACAAATCAGCATGTATCCTCATATAAGATATTTCATAAGCGAATAGTTGTTGTCGGAAGCGATTACGTTTTGTGTGATCCAATAATTATTATAGGGTGTTATTTAAATGGTTATCATAGTATTCGTATTGTTGACGCCTGACGTACGCGCGTTCCCGTCATGTTTTTTGTTTAATTTTCATTTTGCTGTGTATTTCGGGTTTTGACTCATATTAGTGATAGTATAATATAATTATATACATACAATTTCATATGTTTTAGCAGATTATAATGTAAAATAATAAAGATTTTGGCAGGGTTTCATATTATTTTTATTTTCTTGTTAAAAACAAATTAAGGTTAAAGTATGTAAAAATGTTATCTATACATAAAACAAAACTCTAACGGGGCCGTGGCTGTATATGAAATGTTTTTGAAAATTTTAACGAGTCTATTTTATCTAGTCTATATAATTATCGATATAGATACCAAAACAACATCTTTTTAAATTTGTGTCTGTCTGTCTGTCTATATATGTCTGTCTGTCTGTCTGGTTGTGCACGAATCACGCAAAAACTGCTAGACGGATTTTGATGAAATTTGGTATGGATATAACTGAGTACCCGGGTCAACATCTAGGGTACTCTTTATTCCAGAAAAATATCTCATTCCCACGGGAAAATATAAAAACAGGTGAAAAAAGAAATCGATAACACCTAGAAACTTGAAATATAGGTGTCTTGTATATCTTAGCCAACCGCTATGAAGAGATTTTTGGAAATTTCCACGGGAACGGGAATAAACCGGATCCGCGCAGGAAACGCCGATGGGCACCCGCAATTTCTAATATGTTATGTAGGCGTCTTATATTATGTCGTAGGCAACCGCTATGAAGGGATTTTTTGATATTCCCACGGGAACTGGAATATATTGGATTGAGGAATTTTTTGATTTTTTGTATTGAAAAGGCTCCAATACTACCGGTTTTACCGATTTAAAAAAAATGTTTTGCCAGTGGAAAGCGTACTTTTCTGGGAGTAACATGTGCTATAATTTTCCCACGGGAACAGGCCTAAACCACGTTACCGATTTAAAAAGTTCTTTTACCAATGGAAAGATACATTACCAGGGAGTAACAAAGGCTATATTTTATTCCCGTATTTTCACGGGAACGGGAACTACGCGGATGAAACCGCAAGGCACTGCTAGTTGTTAATATACAGGGTTATAATTTTAATACGTCCAATACATAATTTCATTGATTATTGGCACTTTCTTATTTTATTTCTCCACGCATACGTAGGTGAGGGCACAGCACAGCTAGGCGTATATAATTATATCGAGCTTTATATATTATATACAATATGTAACAGAATAAGCGCAATTCCTGAAATTAGTTTGTTCAGTATCGACTACTTATTCGATTTCATCTATTTTTAATGTGTTAAATTTTTCCGAAAAATTAATTAGCATAGCTGAATTCAGTGCTATCTATGGACATCGTGCTATTATTGATCGATATTTAAGAAAATTGGTTAGACACAACTAAAGTTCGATTGCATCTTTTTTTTAGTATATTAATTTACTAACCGGGGTGTATGAGGAATTGCGCTTTTTCTGTTACGCGTTGTATAATTATATATATTGTATCTGCACTTTACAAAATACTACTTACATGATCACGACGAATACTTGTTTATACTTACGATAAACATTATGGTCACCCTACTGAATTTTCTCATATAAAACATCGAAAATCAATTTTCTCCTAAAGTACGGCATTTAGAAGAATGGACGCTTTGTAGCCTTTTAGTTAAAAATTTGTTAAAATACTTAGCCTAAAGTGCGGTAGTGTAGAAGGCTTAGCCTAGTCAATACTGACAAAAACCTTGGGCCCTCAGTTCAGACGTTTTGAAAAAATACGAATTTCAATAACTTTTTAACAATTAACTTTTGTGTCGTTATTTCTTTTTAACAAATTTTCCGAGATATGGAACTCAAATATATTATAGTCGTATTAATATCTTTCCTTAGAAAAACTCATATTTTTTGCTGATTCTACAATATCAAAATTGCTGAATTGAGGGCCCAAGCTAAACCGCCATAAATCTGTATTGTCGCATTCTTAAGACTTGACAATTTCTTAATGTATTTAACAAATTCCTAACTAAATACTCGAATAAAAATTATTATCCCAGGGATAGTACTTTCTGAGATTCGACTATGCCGTTTTATGCAGGCGTCAGGATTGAGGGCCCAAGCTATTTGACCATAACTCTTTTGATTCACGTTTAAGAAATTTAAGAATCTTTGCTTTAGGTTTTACAAAATTTTAAGTAAATGCCCTGTAAGTATCATTTCGTTTCGCAATAATTTAAAAAGTGGGCCCTCAATCCAGATGCACACTTAAACAGGTGCAGCCTTCAAAAAATGTTTTGTTCGTTTTCAAGTAGGTACCTGATGATAAAGGTCAATACCTATAGGCCTGCCATCTACTGTACCTACCTATACGTCAAAATTTTAAATCATTCAATTTATGTGACAGATTTAACGCAACCATGGACGTCGCTACCGTAATGTCCAGCGTGTGGACAGTTCAGTCTGTTCTATTGGGCCTTACTTCTTTAGACCTTACTGGATACATGTTCCCAGAGAGCTCGATTGTTGCAGGTGAGTGTCATAAATAGTTGTTAGAAGCTATAGTTTAGAGGCTAAGGATATCTTCAAGGTTTATACTACATGACCCGCTATAATTCATTTTTCTATTTTAGACGACACTACATTTGACTTCATCATAGTGGGCGGTGGCTCAACAGGGTGCGTCATGGCCAGGAGACTTACAGAAGTTCAGGATTTCAATGTGCTCGTCATAGAGGCAGGGGGAGATCCTCCAATAGAATCTATGGTAAGTAGGCACGAGTAGGTATCACAGGTGCTTGCTTGCGTAATTTTAACTTATATAATAAAGTAGATATTTGTGATAATGGAATACCTCTTCTTACCCACGGATAAAAGGCGGCAGATTATTTATTTATTTTATCTGATAACTAGGTACATGGATAGGAATATACAAAAAGAAACGAATATCTTTCTGAAACTAAAACTGCATTTCTTTGTTTCAGTACGCATCACTGTTTCCGTATTTACCAAATTCAACATACGACTGGAAACTGTTTACTGAGAATGACAACTATTCTCTTCAATACCACAAAGGTGAAGTTAGTGCTCTGACACAAGGCAAAATGTTGGGTGGAAGCAGCTCCATCGGTCACATGATTCATGTACGCGGCAATCCTCACGACTATGAGGCGTGGGAAAAAGCTGCCAACGATCCCGCTTGGGGTTGGGATAGATTGTACCCTTACTTCCAAAAGCCACAGAAGCTGGTAGACCCAGACCTTATTAACTCAAATTACGCTCAGTATTATGGAACCTATGGATATATAGGGCTCACGAGGAAACCTTATGATGAACTCAATCCACTTCTAGCTGCTGCCAAAGAGATGGGCAATGAAATCGTTTTAGATACCAATGGAAATTATACCCTAGGATATTCTCACCCAGTGTATGAAATAAATGGACAACGACAAACCTTGGCACTTGCTTTAGGAGAGATTAAAGGTCGTTCCAACTTACACGTTCTAAAGAATACTTTGGTAACTAAAATCCTTTTTAAAGGTAACACTGCTTACGGTATTAAAGCACAAACCGAAGATGGAGAAACCAAGATTTTTAAAGCCAGTAAGGAAGTTATAGTAGCTGCGGGATCGATAAACACTGCAAAACTACTTATGCTTTCTGGCGTAGGACCTAGAGATCATTTGTCTCGTTTTGGTATCAAAGTTATCTCTGATGTCCCCGTTGGACAGAACTACCACGATCATTTATCTGTTCCAATAATACATACATTAGAACCATCAAATGTTCCAGCAGTTTCTGTTGACCCGAACTTATTTCCTGTACCAGCAATTTCTGGCTTTAAAGCCATGAATCCCGAACAAACATATCCAGACTACCAAGCTATTTCTCTTTTATTCCCGCATGATTCGACTGCTACTTTAGCGTTCTGCTCCAACGTTTTTACATACAAAGATGAAGTTTGTGACGCTATTTACAATGCGAGTATTGGGAGAAACATACTCTGGACAGTTCATAACATTATGCATCCCGAATCACGCGGTCAAGTTTTATTAAAGAGCACTAACCCGAAAGATCCTCCTTTAATTTACGCAGGAGTGTTCAGTAACGAAAACGACTTAAATAACATGGCGACATACGCAGCAGATTTCGCGAAAATCGTAAATACAACCTACTTCAAAAGTATAAATTCTGAATTTTTAAATATGACTGATGTTGTTCCCGAATGTGCCAAATTTAAATTGTATTCCACCGAATACTGGCGGTGTTACACACTGAAATTGAGTGCAACGATGTTCCACTACAGTGGCACTTGTTCTTTGGGTTCCGTGGTTGACTCGCGCTTGAGGGTGATTGGCACGTCGAACTTGCGAGTGGTAGATGCCAGTGTGATACCTTCTCCCACCAGTGGCAACATTTTGTCGCCCGTCATTGCCATAGCAGAGAAAGGTGCGGACCTCATCAAAGAAGATTTCAATATTTCAATTGCGAGCTTAGAGGAGAACAGCTCGTCAGAGTCTGAACAGACAGATACCAGTAGTCAGGAACATTTCTCACTTACTGGCAAGATTTTGGAGCCTATTATTACCGCAGCTGACAAAGGTGTGGATCTCATCAAAGGAACATTGTATATTTTCAAAAGTTAAAGTTTTGTTTGACAAATATAACACTTCTTCAGTTTTACGAGTACGTATAATAAAAGTTTTAGTAAGGTACTCTTTAAATGGCTTTTCTTCAATAAATCTCCAATATGTTGGATGTAAGTACACGACGTACGCCTAGTTCGCCCTCTGCTGACTCGGCCACAAACAATCCGCTTATATATTTTCTCGTTAGACGCCTTTCATCCATCCGTTTAAATATGTCCAAACCAACTGAGCATTCCCTTCTCGGTCCTATAGTCGTTACATCCTGTTTCAAGCCACAACGCTCTTGGATTACAGTATTCCTCATTCTATCAATCTATCTGTGCTGATGATAATGCCACCATTCCTTACCTTGTGTAAGCCTCTCACCTGTATCTTCATTTCTTCAGGGCGGATAAATTTTTTGTACTATGGATTTAGTCTCCTCGCTGGTCTTGGTCTTATCATTAGGGTAGATCGCTATAGAACTCAATTTAATAGGCTGGATAAAATTGTTTGCACCTTTTTTTACCATATCGGCGAAAGAAGTTGTTTACGTTACAGGTTTTGAGGCCTTAATACTATTCTTAATTTCTTGAAGGCGCTGGGATAGTTCTTGTTTGTCCTTGAGGGCTTGAATAGCATCATGGGCTTGGACTGTTTTTTGTTTCAATGATTGGTACTGCACTGTAATTTGTGATGTGCCGTGACCAACTTTTCGGCACAGGTTGGTGATTCTCAGTTTCTGATCTGAGTTCAGCTTTCCTTCGGCTGCGATGGTGCATACCTCATTCAAGTATTGTTCTATATACGTCATCCAGTTCTGAATTTCAGCCGTTGAGACAACTTCGGGACCAGGTTCCATCTCCTGACTTGGCGGAGGGGGTCGGGGCGCAGGCGTAGTTGGTGGGCTGCGATGCGTTAAGGCACTCCGGTTAAAGGGACTGCCGTCTATTTTTTTTATAACTAATTGACTAATTTTACTTGGAATAAACCATTATACCACGTTCATACTTTATACAAAAGATGCATGCTATGCATGACACACTTATTAAATCGAGGTCACGATTTTCTGAGTGATTATTTAATTTAATGATCAGTGGGCACGCCTGTTTGCAACGACGAACGTATGATTTATATGCAATGAAGTCATGCTATAATAAATAATTAGGACATTTCTCTAAAACGACTTATTAAAGGTACTTACTTCGAATAATATAATAGGCAAATACATAAACACGTTGAGTGTCTTAAAGGTACTTTCCAAATAAAAAGAAATTAATGGAAAAAATATTATGTGGATTAAAATTAAAGTACTCGTACCTACCTTTTTTTAAAGATGTGAAATGAAACAATGTTATTTTGTCATAGTAAACCCCATTTATTTGTCTTCAAGTTGACTACAAAAATGTGAAACTTATTTTATTATGGAAATTTATAAATTGTATAGGCAAATTGTCAGTCTTAGAAAATATAGGATCGTGTAGGTACATATTGCTCAATTCCCCTGTGTCGGAGAATTGAGCCTCTAGGCCTTTGGACTAACTAAATTTAGCCGTCTCCGTTCACGGATAAAAGAGGAGGTTCATGAGGTTAATTGTATCTAACATAGATTTTATAGAAGTGACGTTCTCCTTCCGGTGACATAGCTCAGCACAAGCGCAGCATGGGACAAAAAATTTAGCAGACCAAGCTTCAGAGTTTACTTGAAAGAAACGTATCTTCAACCGAAGAAATTTCCTCAAGAACAATAATAATAATCATCTCCCCCCTCCTTTCTCTCCCACCGTATACCTACAGCATAATGCAGAAGGCCGTCATCCTAAATACATGCTGAATAACTAGGAAGTTCTTGCAGACAGAAAGTACACAATGGCCTCACCTAGCACCATCTACTCACTCAGGGACACGCGACCTGCACGCATCTCAGTCCATACACCCATGATATGCACAATGCGACAGGTGTTAAGTATGACAGCTTTTTGCATAGTTATGTAGGTGCTTTAGGGTAGTTCAGTAAGTAGGTTTTTTGGGATGAGTCCATTTACTGGAGAGCACCAGTGGCACAATGTATATCTACTTTATATTCATCTTCCATATTTTAATGATTTCATCCTTCAGTTCTGTGTATTTGTGTATTTTATCAGTAATGGTTTTATGAAGATTATGGGTGTTAGGTACTGCAACATCTATTAAATATACCTACTGTTTTATTATTTTTATCTATTAGTTATTATAATTGGTCATAAATAAATGTTTGAGATCTGAATGCCTAGGTAATCAAAAACATGGCGATCTCGGATTGCGCGGTATATGCGTAGGCACAGGGTCGACTCATTCTTGGAATGTTTTATCTTCAGGAGCAGAAGGCTCCCACAAATCACATATAAGGTATATTCCCCAACGACCGTAATGAGCCTAATGAGCAACGGCACTTGTAATTTATTCTTGATAGCGGGTGCCCAGCGGCGTTGCCCGCGTGGATCCCGTTTATTCCCGTTCCCGTGGGAATTTACGAAAATCCCTTCATAGTGGTTGCCTACGACATATTTAAGACACCTACATACCAAATTTCAAATAGCGGGTGCCCAGCGGCGTTTTCCCGCATGGATCCAGTTTATTCCCGTTCCCGTGGGAATTTCCAAAAATCCCTTCATACCGGTTTGCTACGACATATAAGACAGCTACATACCATTTTTCAAGTTTCTAGGTGTTATCGTTTCGGAGTAGTACGTTTTTCTCTTTTTAACCAGTTTTTATATTTTCCCGTGGGAATGAGATATTTTCCTGGAATAAAAAGTACCCTAGATGTTGACCCGGGTACTCAGTTATCTCCATACCAAATTTCATCAAAATCCGTCCAGTAGTTTTTGAGTGATGCGTGCACAACCAGACAGACAGACAGACAGACAGACAGACAGACAGACAAAAATTCCAAAAATTGGTGTTTCGGTATCTATATCGATAACTATATACACTACCGTTAAAATTTTCAAAAAATATTTAATGTACAGACACGGCCCCGTTAGAGTTTTATTATATGTATAGATATATAGATTTCGTTCAAAAGGATGTATTGTTTCACGCTGAGAACATATGCCACTGTTTTTGTTTTGAATAATGAAAGATGATTTTAAACTACCGATCGTCATTTAAAAAAATACAAATTACCTACAGGCGTTTTACGGGTTAAAAAACGATAAACATCCCAGCTTGGCGTCAATGTGACGTCAATGAAAGCCGATGGTTAGCAGTTTTCCGCGCTGCGGGTCGGTGTTTAGAAAAATATTGAGCATCATTTCGGATAAGGTAAGTACAGGGGGCCAATTCTCACAGTTCGGACAGTCAATGGTCAGTCGATGGTGTTATTTGCTCAGTGTGTTTGCAAAGTGACAATATAACACCATTGATCGACCATTGACATGACATTGTTATCCAACTATAACCGTTGACATTTAGTAGAATTGGCCCCCAGGTCATGCAGGTATGAATTAAAGCATTACTTTAAAATATGAATCACTTTATTAAAATCCAACATTTTCCATAAGGTTGCCGTATGTCATTTCTTCCCAGAATTCGATCCTCATTAGCGACAATATCGAATGGTGTAATAATACAGGGTGTTTTTTTTTTTAAATCAACGTGTTCGATTCCTGGCTAGGAATATTGATTTTTCAAAAAATCCAAAGATGCAGTTTTAGTTTTCAATTAAAATCGGGTCCGAGACTCCTTTGAGTACTTTTCGTTAATTTTCATAGTTGATTTAGATATCCACGCCCACTTGAAAAATTCACCGAGCTCGTGCGTGACTTTAACATTTGAATGGAAAATACTTTTAGTTTTTAATTTATAAAAAATGTACAGGGAATAGAGGAGTACTTGGAAGCTGCTTATACTTATGTAAAGTCAATTCATCAAGGTGTGGAAGTCGAGCGTGTTTTTTCTGCTGCTTTCTATTTATGCAACAAGATAAGATCAAATCTCAAAGATGAAACGTTAGATACTTTATAATTTCTTCGAAAGTGTAATAAAAATATGTTTTTTCATGCCTTTTGTTTCATGCCTTGTGTTGAAAATTAAATTATATCGTTTCTTAGAAGAAGCTGATTATTTTTAGCTATAGACCATTAGTTGATTACTAATTAGTATATAACTCTACTTGATAATAATAATGTTAATAAAAATGTACTTGTCTTAATTTCAATTATTTTTAAATACCTACTTAATGTTCACGCACAAAAGAGGTTCGCTCTCTTCTCTATTGTCATTCTAAGACGTTATATGTGATTTAACTAAAATTTAAATGAAAATATATACAGTTACTGGAATACCTAAAAAACTTGTTATTATTCATGAACAAACATTTTGGTGCCGAAACCAGGGAATGAACCAGGGACCTTCTTTAGGAGCTGGCGGAAAGTTTTGGAGCAGAGCTACCCAAAGCGGCGGAGGTAATTCGAACGAGCATGTACGTTGATGACGCTTTATTTGGCGCAGATTCCATCGCAGAAGCAATCGGTAAGAGATCAATTTATAGAAATCTTAAGCCGAGCAAACTTCGAGCTGCATAAATGGGCGGCCAACGATCAGTGTCTATTGAGTGGTATACCTGCTGTCCAACACCATTTTGAAGAAAGTGAGCTCTGCACGAAAACTGAAATGAAAGCTTTAGGCATGACCTACGATGTCAATCAAGACCGGTTGAAAGTAAGTTTTCCAAAGAAAAATGTAGAGTCCTGGGACAAACGCTCTATACTAAGTTGCATAGGGTCATTTTTTGATCCGCTTGGGCTGGCTGGGCCAATAGTAGTCAGAGCAAAAGAATTTATGCAACAATTATGGAAGGAAAAGTTGGATTGGGACTCTCCCATTCCCGAGAAATTATTAAGAATTGGGAATTGTTTTATTCTAAGCTAACTTCAATGCCTGTCATACAAGTAAATCGAAATGTTTTACCGCACAAACCTGACCGTTCTGAATTAATTGGGTTTTGTGACGCATCTATGCAGGCTTACGGTTGTTGTATTTATGTTACAGTTGTTTGTGACAACTGTGTTTATATGCAAATACTTTGCAGCAAGTCTAGAATTGCTCCTATTAAGAATGTACTTACGATACCTAAACTAGAACTGAACGCAGCATTGTTGCTGGCAAAATTGTATGAAAAAGTAAGTTCTGTTTATTCTAATATTAAGCTTCATGCTAATTATTTATTTTCGGACTCCCAAATAACCTTATGCTGGTTAAAGTCTGATAAAAACAATGTACCTGATTATGTAAAGAATAGAGTAAATATTATAAATAATTTAACAAAAGGTTGCGAATGGCATCATATAGATGGGGCCCTCATCCAGCAGACTGTTTGTCGCGCAGCTGCGATCCACTCGAACTTTCAGCTAACAAGCTGTGGTGGCTTGGCCCGCCCCAAATGTTGTCTTCCGATTTTGCTCCTCAGTCGACAGCAGCGTGTAATCATTCCATCTGCACTGAAGAGCTCGAAGAGCTTGATTTCAAACAGGATGTTTGTTTGAGTGCCTTGTCAGATAAACCACTGATTCTAAGAAAATATCATCTTTTAGATTATTATTAAACTGTAATAAGTTAGTCAAAGCTAAAGGTGTCTTATATAAGGTCCTAAATTTATTTTTATATTATATTAAACGTGTCAATCGGGCCCGCGGGAGTATGTTCACGCACAAAAGAGGTTCGCTCTCTTCTCTATTGTCATTCTAAGACGTTAGGTACATGTGATTTAACTAAAATTTAAATAAAAATATATACAGTTACTGGAATACCTAAAAAACTTGTTATTATTCATGAACAAACACTTAACTACACAAAACAAAAGAATATTTAGAAAAATCGCAATCCCTCAAATCCCGCGGGATCCGCAATTTTGGTGCGGGATTGGATTCCTAGTTTTAGTTCCACTGAATCGAGGAGGGCGAGGACGAGCGCGTGCACCTGCATTTGCGTAAAACGTTTATTTGTGCACCTTAAAATATCCTGCGTATCTGACCGCTTCTCTTGATCATCATCAAACGTACCTAGTCTTTGAAGAACTAAATAAAAAACATTTTTATGCATAGGACACTGTTTACTAATTTAAAAAACAAACTTCACAACTGAGAAATATATAAATCGAAAACCACAAATTGACTCGAGACTGAAAAACCATCTTGTGACATCAAATCATAGAACTACTGATGAAGTTATTATTTTGAAATGGATTCTTCGCAAAAGATCAAGTCAAAAAAATATAAAGAAGTTGGAAGAAAAACTGAATTTGTACAAGACTTACGAGTACTCTGATGCAAATAACTTTGTGTATCAGAAGTTGTATTTTATTTATCTAACCTTTGAAAATACTCAATGTTCCTTTGATGAGATCCGCACCTTTGTCAGCTGCGGTAATAATAGGCTCCAAAATCTTGCCAGTGAGGGAGGAATGTTCCTGACTAGTACTGGTATCTGTCTGTTCAGAGTCTGACGAGCTGTTCTCCTCTAAGCTTGCGATTGAAATATTGAAATCTTCTTTGATGAAGTCCGCACCTCTCTCCGCTATGGTAATGACGGGGGCCAAAATATTGCCGCTGGTAGGAGAAGGCATCACACTGGCATCTACCACTCGCAAGTTCGACGTGCCAATCACCCTCAAGCGCGAGTCAACCACGGAACCCAGAGAACAAGTGCCACCGTAGTGGAACAACGTTGCACTCAATTTCAGTGTGTAGCACCGCCAGTATTCGGTGGAATACAACTCCAAATCAGCACATTCGGAAATTACATCGATCATAGTTAAGAATTTTGAATTTATACTTTTGAAGTGTGTTGTATTTACGATTTTTGCGAAATCTGCTACGTATGTCGCCAAGTTATTTAGGTCGTTTTCGTTACTGAACACTCCTGGGTAAATTAGAGGAGGATCCTTCGGGTCAGTGCTCTTCAATAAAACTTGACCACGTGATTCGGGATGCATAATGTTATGAACTGTCCAGAGTATGTTTCTACCAATACTCGCATTGTAAATAGCGTTGCAAACTTCATCTTTGTATGTAAAAACGCTGGAGCAGAACGCTAAAGTAGCAACAGAATCGTGCGGGAAAAAAAAAGAAATAGCCTGGTAGTCTGGATATGTTTGTTCGGGATTCATAGCTTTAAGGCCAGTCATTGCTGGTACAGGAAAGAAGTTCGGGTTAACAGAAACTGCTGGAACATCTGATGGTTCTAATGTATGTATTATTGGAATAGATACATGATCATGGTAGTTCTGTCCAACGGGGATGTCAGAGATAACTTCGATACCAAAACTACTTAAATGATCACTAGGTCCTACGCCAGACAGCATAAGTAGCTTTGGAGTGTTTATCGTTCCCGCAGCTACTATAACTTCTTTACTGGCCTTAAAAGTCTTGGTTTCTCCATCTTCGCTTTGTGCTTGAACACCGTAAGCAGTGTTGCCATTGAAAAGAATTTTTGTTACCAAAGTATTCTTTAGAACGTGTAGGTTGGAACGATATTTAATCTCTCCTAAAGCGAGTGCCAAAGTTTGTCGTTGTCCATCTATGTGATACACTGGGTGAGCATATCCTAGGGTATAATTTCCATTGGTATCTAAAACGACGTCATTGCCCATCTCTTTGGCAGCAGCTAGAAGTGGATTGAGTTCATCGTGAGGTTGTCTCGTGAGCCCTAGGTATCCATCGGTTCCATAATACTGAGCGTAATCTGAGTTAAGGAGGTCTGGATCTACCAATTTCTGTGGCTTGCGGAAGTAAGGGTACAATCCGTCCCAACCCCAAGCGGGATCGTTGGCAGCTTTTTCCCACGCCTCATAGTCGTAAGGATTGCCGCGTACATTAATCAAGTGACCGATGGAGCTGCTTCCACCCAACATTTTGCCTTGTGTCGCAGCAGTAACTTCACCTTTGTGGTATTGAAGAGAATAGTTGTCATTCTCAGTAAACAGGTTCCAGTCGTATGTTGAATTTGGTAAATACGGAAACAGTGATGCGTACTGAAACAAAGAAGTGAAAGATATTTGACTATTTTTGTGTGTACATAATATCCAAGTTATTATGTGTATTGACCGTTTTATAGAATTTTAAATAACAGATGCAAACGGTCTGATTCTTACCATGGATTCTATTGGAGGATCTCCACCTGCCTCTATCACGAGCACATTGAAATCCCGAACTTCCGTAAGTCTCCTGGCCATGACGCACCCTGTTGAGCCGCCGCCCACTATGATGAAGTCAAACGTGGTGTCATCTAAAATAGACAAATTAATTATAGCGGGTCACATAGTATAAATGATAATCCTAGTTGTTTCCAATATTCGGTTCCTTTTCTGTATACCTACCGAAGATATCAAATTTGCCAGGACTATTAAATCTATTGACGATGTTTTATTGCTCCAAAACGATCTCGACAAATTGTCTGTATGGTATTTGGCTAATAAAATGAGTCTAAACTCTAAAAAGGGCTTGCACATTAAGTTTACCTGTAACATAAAAGTATTATCATCATACCATTTATACGGACACTATGTATATAATAGGAGAGTGATTTTATAAACGAGACTTCTAGGAGTCATAATTAGATCGTAAACTTACGTTTATAACACGCTTTGATTTCATCATAAAGAAAGGCATCAAAAATGTCAGGATTTATTATAAAAAATGGCAGGGTATTTCGTAACATTAATACAAAAGAAATGCTGTGCTACAGTTATGTTGGTGCAATTCTAGAATATTGCATTGTGGTGTGGCGGTCCCATTTTGCCACAAATTGCCTCAGAATAGAAAGGTTTGTTTTGCATCTGGTGCGTTCAACAAGGCTCGCAAATAGGTCCTTTTCTTACGCAGACAGAATAGATACATTTAATATAATAGAAAGCTAAACGTTGAAATATACCTATTGGACTTATTTTTTGTAAACAAAATATTTAGAAATAAAATTGATAGGTACTCCTAATCTTTGACGAAAATTCAATTTAAGAGTGCCAGTATGTTAAACACTGTTAACTTCAATAAATACCCGATTTTGTCACCACCGTTTCTCGGTGGTGACAAAATCGGGTATTTATTGAAGTTAGCAAGCTTAGTGATCTAATGTACTTTTTTTTATCTACATCTTATGTTATCATGATTGCATTTTGTTTGCTTTTTACTAGTTTGTTACATTAACCTTAAGACCTCTATGTGGGTAATATTATACATTTTGTTTTAATGTAACAACTGTAAGCAAATCTAATAAAAATAAATAAACCTTGAACATATCATTGGCCTCTAAATTACTATACTTTATTTATGTAGATGTCTTCAAGCAATTATGTATGACTAGCGACCCTCTCTCTCTTTGCTTCGGTTTATAAGGTGTATATAAAACCTTTGTCTTGAATCACTCTATCTATTAAAAAAACCGCATCAAAATCCGTTGCGTAGTTTTAAAGTTCTAAGCATACATGAAAGATAGACAGGAAGCGTCTTTGTTTTAAACTATGTAGTGATAGTGATACCAACCTGAAACAATAGAGGTCTCTGGGAACATATACCCAGTAAGGTTCAAAGTAGTAAGGCCCAAGAAAATAGATTGCATGGTCCACACGCTGGACATCGCGGTCGCGGCGTCCATGGTTGCGTTGAAATCCTGTTACACAAATTTAATTATATATACATATATATATTATATAGAGCAGTGATAGCCCGGACGGTTAAAGAGCCGGTCGAAAATCAGTGAGGCTCGGGTTCGAATCCTGGCATGTACCAATGAGTTTTTCAAAAACTTACGTACATATTTATCACTAGCTCGACGGTGAAGGAAAACATCGTGAGGAAACCCGCAGGTCTCAGAATTAATTCTGAGACATGTGTAAATAGACCCGGTCCGGCGATGGGCTCACCACCTATCACGTTTAGGGGTCCAATATATCTCGTGAAATGTGGGTATATCCAGTAATGGAATACCTCTGCCTACCCCCTCGGGGATAAAAGGCGTGAGATCATATTATTATATATTTATTTATTTTATATCTTAAGTTAGGTTTTTTACACTATGTATATAAAAGTAAAATATATAAAAACATTTACAAAACAATATAAAAATTATTATTATTATATATATATTCTTGACGCATGTGCATAGGTACAGTCAAGTCAAGACAAAAGTTTTTATTCAATGAAGGGGCATATAAGTCCTCTTATTGAAAGTCATTGCGACTCCACCGATTCGGTATGTATAGTTGAGGAGAAGAAATTGCGTTCTACAATTCCGGGAATATTATTATAATTAGTTAATAATAATACCATTATATTTATGTACAAAGAGTTATCCGCTACGAGCTTCGTCAAATTACAATATCTGTCAATAACAATACATTAAATTAAAACAAAAATTTGATCCACACAAGCTTCGTCGAACCTAACATAAATAAAAAAAATCACTTAAATCCCGACCATCCAGTTCCTAATATGCTAGCGGCATTTCCACGCTGGATGGCTAGGCTGATCGTTTGCCCAACCCAAGATATGACCCTGCACGTGGATTGCCAGTGACGTCGATCAGACGAGTGCGCAACTCTTTAAAAAGGCTTCGAGCGTCTGGCCCCCACGTACCAAAGGTCTCCACACCAAAGGGAATAAAAGTGTAGCCCGCAGGTAGGGTGGAGTATTTTCGGCGCTTATTAGCCTCTGCTTCAGCTGCGGCCGAACCAGCCTTGCTGGCGCTGGCTCTGACGTGACAGGCCGCTACGGTGTCCACGCAGGTTCCGTCCCACACTAAGGGCTGCCCATTTGCCCACGGAATCAGGGTCATGCCGTCAGGCCTCTTTCCATCGCTGCGACTTATGCCACTCGGCTCCAGCATGGCACGTAAGCCAATGCTTACGAAAGCTCTTCGTAGTATGTCATTGATGGCTGCATGCTTAGCGATACGACCAGCAGTTCGCTAGCATGACAAACCATGATGCCCGCATTTATCGACATGCCGCAGCGGCAGCAATGTGGCTCGTTTGTGCTTATACCAAGCCTCAAGCAGACAGCCAAAGAAAATGTATTTCTGTCTAGAAGCGTGCCTACGTTTTTTGATGGGATAGCATTAAGCCAATTAATTAATATTAATATTATTAAATATAATTTATTGACTAAAATACAAGTTAAATCGTTCCGCTTTGTTTTGATGCCGGAGGCACTATTTAGGACGAGATTGTTGGCATTAGTCTTGTTTCGAAATCCTTCCCCGTTTCTCCGGAATGATGGTGAGACTTCCAGCTTGACGTCAAGTTCGAAGCCTCACCAAAGTACCCTTAAATATCTTCGGTTCCTTTGAAGCACTAAGTATGAAACTTTGCAAATCCGAGGCACTATTTGAGAAGACTTTTTTGGTGTATAGTTCTTCAAGAACAGTGCAGTGGTTTTTGTGTAAGGAGATGAGCCTGCTATTTTGACGTCAAGATAGCAGCCTCGCTGAACGACCTGAATATCTCCGAAAGTATAATATCACCATATTTTATATGTTTCGGGCACTATTGACTTTTTTGGCATTATTAGAACAGCTCAATTCCATGGGTAAAAGTGTTCTGTGGTGACGCCAGGGCCGCGCCGCCCCTGTGTGCGAAGTGTGCGGCGCACACAGGCGCCAAGACAATAGGGGCGGGCGCCGCTATCGAAATTATTTTTGCTACACTTACACAACAACATATAATATTTATTGTAGTGGAGTATCGATAAGTAAGTAGGTATAATAGGCGCAACAAATGCCTCGTAAACAACAAAACATAATATTGCGCTTATTGTACAAGTGTCCCAAGATAATATTCACGTTTGTGGTTTAATTTTACGCTTTGGGTTTTAATTAGGTACAATAATTACGAGCTCAGCGTTAAAATCAAAAGAGCCGCCATGAGTTTGTTTGAATGAGTTTATGAACGCAACCCGACCGATGCGATGCCTGCGATGTAAGCGGGGTGGGATCACGGGGATTCCCCGACAGTCCGACTTTAAGGACGTATTTACGTTTGACTCGCGTCAATTTTAGGAATTTTGGGTTCTGTACCATTATCTATCAAAACAACAGAAAATTACGTTTATTTTATAGCCCCCCTTTAATATATTTTTTATTTTTTTTATGAATAAATTATTTATTTTTTTATAAAGATTGTGCAGTATTTATCAGATTTTTGGTCAACATCCTCGAAAGATAACTGTTTTTACTGGGTCTAGGTATTTTTTAAATAAGCTGTAGTCTTCCAGTTATCTAGATTTTTGAACCGAAAGTCACCTAGTTTTCGAGGTTTTTGCGTGAGTGTCTTACGGAAAATTGATTTTAATGAATTAAAATATGTGAAATTGAAAAAAACTCTCAACGTGAAATAAAGACAAAGGACTAGTGCTTCTATAGGTACCTTTATCATTTAAGAATGTTTAGCGGATTGTTTAGAAAATCGCCCGAAAACCACTAAAATCGGCCATTTTCTCGTCAAACGTAAATACGTCCTTATGGAACGAGAGAGCCAAATCAATTGATTGAACAGTCATTCAATCGAAAGTGTGGGCAAGGTGCGCATTATTTTTTTATAATAAGGAGAAGTTCCAGCACTAAAAACATTTTTTGTGAAAAAAAGAGGCGCTTCATGGGTTTCGCACACGGGCGCTGGACGGCGCAGCTCTGGGTGACGCTTCCAACTTGACGGTCTCCGAAATTGTCAAGCCGTATATTATTATATAAGTTACTCTATGTTGTCAAGGAGACATAAAATAATAGTTATGCGTAAGATATAAATAGTAGAAATATAAAGTAGTATTTATTTCAGTAAAACAATATGTTAATAACACTTACCTTCTGCAATTTAAATCGATTTAGACTACTAGCTTCTGGGTCAACCGTGCTTATGGTCTCCCTACAGACTCAGGGCGTTTATATATTACCCATTTTTGTTAGTACAGGTGAAGAAATACAACGCGTCACAGAATAAGCGCAATTCCTCATGGACCCCAATTAGTATGATAATATAAAAAAAAATTATGCATTCACACTTTAGTTTTGTCTAACCAAATTTCTTAAGTAAAGAGTAATAATAGTACCTACGGTTTAAATGGGTAGTAATGGTTAGTAATTTCAGTTATTGCTAATTCATTTTTCGGAAAAATTTTACACAAAAAATATATATAATACTTTTAAAAATAGCTGAAATCGATTAAGTGTCGATACTGAACAAACTAATTTCAGGAATTACGCTTATATTCTTTTACATTGTATATTTAACCGTGAAAAATACACGTCCACGTTTGATCTTTAGTGCCATACTAGCTTTTGCCAGCGACTTAGTCCGCGTTCTCGAAAAAAAATTGCCTTTGTCACTTTCCGGTTGTACAACTATTTCTGTGGATCCTTCGTCTGGTGTATCCCTTATCTCGTGTAAGGTAGCCACTGCTGGATTGCGTTCTCCAACGCATTTCCCGAGGTCGTCCCAAGCAGGTGCTAACCCTATGCATCTAACCTCCTACCAACCTACATCTCCTCTATTGTACGAGTATATGTTAAAAATAGTTATTATACATAATGACTGACTGGTCATTATACATAATAGCAAAATTGACTAGACAATGTGATAAATTAATCACTTTATCCGGATATTATTCATAGGTAATAGCGGATCAAAGTTACCAAAGTAATAAAAGTCAAAAGTTTTTATTCAATGTAGGGACTTATAGTCCTCTAACCTAAAGTCATTGCGACTCCACCGCTTCGGTATGTATAGTTGGGGAGAAGAAATTGCGTTTTACAATTCCTCAACACATTATTCTTTTATACAATCAATACAATACAATATCATAGGTCATACATACATGCCGGTAGATTCAATGCACTTGTTAATAGAGAAAAGTGTCAGAAACTCCTCGGTTTGGTCACCATCGCAATGGCCTACAGTGTTTAGCCTGGCCAGAAAGGTACCAAAGCCTTACAAGGTGACTGCTTTGACACACAAGGACTTCATGGCCTGGGATGTTGGTGTAGCGAAATATTTCAAAAACTTAGCAGGCAAGATAAGCAAGATTCGCATCGCGACCCTAAAGAAATCGCAGCCAGACAAGATATTTGTGAAGTTTTCCATGGATAAAGATGCCGCTACTGAAGAAATAACTGTTTTGAAGAAAAAAAGGAAACGGAGCTCAAAAAGTCGTACAAGAGTAGTTTACAGGTATCCACGGCTAAATATCAAGACATCCTGAAAATGTTGTCTTCATCAATCATTCCAGAAATGTCCCACTCCGAATACAACCGTTTCAAACCCTCCGAGACTGTACAAGATGTTCTTAAAGATACAGATGTAGAAGATATTATTGAAATTGAGGATCAATAAGTCTTTGGATTTGAATTGATTAGTCTGTGGCTGATCCACAGATGCCTACAATGCCTGGGCATTGTAATTTCCTTTTTTATTATTTTTAACAGTATTATTAAACCAAAAAATTACGTGCTAATAAGATCCAAATATTGTTTTAATATAAGTATAGGTAGATATTATGCGAGCTTACATAAGTAAGCTCCATGTAAGGTTCAAATACCTAGGGTATATTACTATTCTTCCTTTGTTTTTGATACTAATTATGTTACTTTGCTACATTTTTTACGACGTTTGTTTGGTGAGAGTGGGTGATTGGGAATCAAACGATGATAATCAGAGGTTTTTTGTTTGCTAAGCTATTATTTGAGGTACCTAAATACTTACCCAGTTAGAAAGTTTTTGTTTTGTTTTGTACCTAATAAATATATGAAAGTATTCCTATTCAGTCAGTTTATAATTTATCATTCATTTTCAGCTCATAACTATGTCCTCGCACCTCAGTAAAAGGCATTAAGCTCATGTTCTAAATACAAAAATCATGACTAAAGTCACTATTATGAATCACAGTGACTGTAAAAGTTGTAGTTTAGCTGTTTGTATATTAATTTAAATGAAACTTCAGTGTTTTGGTTTCGTCTGAACTGACATCGATAATGTTCTTAAGTCAGAAAAGAAAAGAGAGAAGAAAAGAAAATAATGTTCTAATGAAAAATTTTTATTTAAGAGTTATCATTCTTTAAAATTTTTGGTTTAGTTGGTTTTTAAGAATACTGGACTAACTGATAACAGACAACAGTGGTCACTTAAGTCACTTTAGAGAAATAAGTTAGCAAAGCAAATGGTCGATAAGTACTTTCAAAGATCTGTGTATTGAATGGAACTAGGGAGATAAGTCACTTTGCCTTACTCTACTCTACTTTACGCTGGAAGCAAAATTACTAAATCGCCACCTATCTCCTGAATTAAGCAAATCTTGTAAACATTGTAAATTGAATAAAATAGGGAAAAAAATAAGAATTAAAATTCTTTTTACCGATTCAAAATCGGACATCATGGGCGTGAGTTATGTTTTTTTTACCAAAAATAAAAAAATTAAAATGCTCTCCTGTAAAGTTACCCACATGGCGCTTTAGACGTTTTACCTTGGAAGGGACGATGTAAACTTATTATTGCAATTATTAACTTATTATTGTTATTGCAATAATGATTGATAGGCTCCAAAATCTTGCCAGTGCTTTTTGAAAGTCCGGTGGGTAATAGTGGGAGATTATGGCCCATACTTCCTCACGTGTTAGGAAATACACTTAGTTAAGCTGTGGGCTGTTAAGGGTTTATGATGATGTATGTACTTACTCGTAAGCATGTACATCATGACGATCGGGTCGAACGACAGTCAAGACTAATGATGTTATCTATGCACACGATTTTTACATAAAACATATTAAGTTTTTATGTAAAATTACTTAATACGTAAGAGTATAAAAATGAAATTATGTATAATGCATGTGGTACATACATTATTAATACATTTTATTTTTCTACTTTCAATTCATAACACAATGGGAACCGTGACCACCAAACAACGAGACTAATGATTATATTGTATGTAAACGTTTTTTGCAATTATTAAATTATAATTTTATTTGAAATAAGCATTATTCAGTACCTAATTAGTTGCACACAATTTTACTGTTCCGGTAGTGCATAACATTAGTCGTGTATACCTAATAAAAAAAACCTAAGTAGGTAGGTACCTACACCCAACTGCTTCTAAATGTCACTGATTTTATACACACTAAAATTTATGGTGCAGCCAATAGGTACTAGATAGTCATTTCCACACTAAGACACTTCTAACAACAACTCAGTTTTATTTTTCAGAGAGAATAGAATTACTTCTACAGATAAGTTGAAACAGATAACGAAACCCGGTTAGTAGTACATGCAGTGATATTGATGGCGTAGCCCGACATCAATTAATTCATTCAACACCGTAGTTACTAATGTAACTCCACAATGACTACATGAACTTTATACTTTAATTAATTAATAAGTAATTTAAAAAAAACATTTTTATATTGCAAAAGCGAGCTGTGAGAGCCATTTACAAATTGAGATATCGTGATCCCCTAAGAGAATTGTTTAAAGACATAAATATTTTACCAATGCCATACCAGTATATTTATGAAAATATTATGTACGAACGGAAAAATATATCTCTTTTTACAAAAACCTGTAACAGGCACAATAGTGGCGGGGTTGCTGCGGGCATTTCCCGAGCGTAGCGCGCCTCTCCGCGCACGTGGCCCGCATGCATGCGCAAGCGCACAGAGACGGGCCCTTCTACTGCGGGTGAAAGAACTGCATGAGGCCCCAGAAAGGATTTAACGCACGGTCAGGTCAGTCAGTTTCTTTACTACCTATTGTAATCTTAGAAATAAAAATAAAATAGAGCGACCACATTACAGATTAAGTAAAATTAATAATTCCTTTATGGGTTTGTGTGTACGCTTTTACAACAAGATACGAGTATCTAAAGCTGTTGTAGATTTGCCAGAAAAAATGTTCAAAACTCACCTTAAAATGGTTTTAAGTAAAATGGCATATTATAAGTTAGATGAATATTTGAATGACAATGATGTTTGGTGTCAACTTTCTCCAGCTCACCGAAACTTATAGTCCTCTAACCGAAAGTCATTGCGACTCCACCGCTTAGGTATGTATAGTTGGGGAGAAGTCATATATGAGAAAAGTGTTCAAGATGGCGGGGTGACTCCGGGAAAATTCCGACTTTTCAAAAAAACAAAATGGCGGCCAGGCTTGCCTATCGTATCTCTTTTGTTTTCCGGCCGATCCGGTTGAAATTTTTGGAATCTGTAGAAATGTTTAAATAATTTACGAAAATAGTTAAAAAAGTTGAAAAAACAAAATGGCGGCCGCGTAGTAGTGTTTCAAAGTTGGAGTGGTTTTAGACCCCACTTGACCCGAATTGATCTCCCAGATGCCAATATGCTAAAGGGATGTGTTTGGTGTCATCGCACAGGGCATATCCTGTAGTTTACCAGAAAATCCCGAAAATTTGAAAAACCAAGATGGCCGACCGGTGATTTGCTCCCAAAGAAAAGTATTAATTTTACCACATTTTGATTGTCGATTTTCGGCAAGATGGCAACACCTGAGCGAGTTGGTTTGTATAGCGGGGTTGGAGGTCTTGCTATGTAGTGTGGCCGTGTTGAAGAATTTTCCCGGAAATTTTCGTAATTTTTTACTTTTAACGCAAAATGTCAAAAGGTTAAATTTTACCATTTTGCAAAAACAAGTGACAGTCAGTGAAACATTTTATTCCTCCCTATGACCTTTTGTAGGTTTTTTGAATTTCACCTGGCAACACTGAAAGTTATGGCCGATTGAATTTTTAGGGTAGACCTCAAAAGACCCGAATTGATCTCCCAGATGCCGATATGCTACAGGGATGTGTTTGGTGTCACCGCATAGGGTATATCCTGTAGTTTACCAGAAAATCCCGAAAATCTGAAAAAACAAGATGGCCGCCCCATTATTTTTGTTTTACTGAAAAAAATCAATTTTCTTAATCTTAATCGGCATTTTTTACACAGTTGGCAACACTTAGGAAAGTTGGCTTGTATGGAGCGATTGTGGGTCTCAGTAAACAGTGTTGCCATGAAAAGAAATATTTAAGATAATGGTATTATTTTTTGACTTAAAATGGCTAAAACAAGATGGCGGCCCAAAATTAGACTTTATTTTTCTGTCAAAATACGACCCCACGGAGACACGCGTGGCCGCTTGCGGCCTCGCGCACCGCGCGACATCTAGTTTTTTAATAATAAAGCTGGATTTACCATTTACTGTTATTTTTCGCCAAAGAGGTTGGAAGAAAATCATTCTCTTTCCTATAGAGTGCCAATGTAGTAAATCTCGCCCTAGTGAATCCTCGCCAACATTCGGTTGACAGACCGTATTTTGATGTGGCCGCTGGTTTGACAACACAGTGCCATATTGGAAGTCAGATCGAAACAAGCTCTCGGTTTTGACAAAAATATCCCCGCTTGCGTAGTTGTTTGGTGCGGAGACACCACAGTAAATTCGCGGAAATCCAATACAGGCGTTACCTATCACCTGTTAGTATTTTCCTGTTCAGACAACACCACAAAAATATATTTAAATATTTGTATTTTTATTTATAAACATTTCCTTAGTGCTTGACAAAAAATATACAATATCTATAGAATAATTTTATGTCGATAAAATTTGAAATATTTTTTCGAAATGATTTTCAGATTTCCAAGAGATCCCAAGTTTTTTTTGTAATTTAGTGTTCTAAAGATCGAATCATACTATTCATTTAGAATTTAAAAATAGAATAACATTTACCTGAAGTCTAAAAAGTTTCTTGAGATACTAGCTTTTGCTCACAACTTCATCCGCTTTGCAGAATGAAATAAAACTTATATCCTTCCTCAGGGTGCAGCCTATATTCCTACCTTTCATCGACATCGGTTCATTGGCTTAGCCGTAAAAATGTTACAGACAGACAGCCAGAGTTACTTTTGCATTTATATTATAGTAAAGAAGGATTTTTTTAAAGAAGGAAGTAAAATAATGAGATAATTTATATTTATAATTCAAATTTGTAAATTTTTCAAATCAAATGAAATTACAGTACAGGTTGCAGCATTTATCGATATCGATTGTGTGGTATATGATTACTTCACTAGTCCGTCACTATTGGAGCAAATTCAAAAGTAAAATAATATGTGAGCTTTTTGATTGGCCGAGCGCAAAATGTCCTTTAAATACTATTGGTAAATTGATTGACATTTAGTACGTCATCTCATACTTCGCCCCCCGCGCCCCGATTTTTGGTTGAAGCGGTTTCCATAGTGTTTTTAGAACATTAGCAGTCTATAGGAGAGAGAAACTTTTTCTTTAAACGTCTTTGTTTTTCGCATTATATAGATACTGTTTGTTGCTAAAATAAAAAGTTATAACCCGACTAAATTATATCGCTTCTTCTTCTTCTTACTTACGACTTGGTACTAGGGTACAAATGTAAATTGGTCGGGTTAATAAACTAAAGGCACTCGTTCAATAATATACTGGAAAAGCACGCGTGTTTAATATCTAGGATTATGAGCCAAAAATCGGTGGAATAAAAACGTCGTTTTGAGCAAGTGTGTTGAAAATGTATTTATAATTTTTTTATGGTAAATTGTAGGGATCAAAGATACCTTTTGAAATAAACATTAATCAGTAAGATTTATTTATGAATACACCAGAAAAATGAGTTTTTACTTACTGGTCATGTAACCCTAACAACTTCGTTGACTGTACCAATGAGTTTTTCAAAAACTTATTAGGTAAGACAACGAAAGTGTAATAAATAAAATACAACTTCTGAAAGACTAAATTCTTTGCTTCAGTTTTACGAGTAGGTGAATTATTTATGTGAGTGAAAAATGCGAATGGGGAGCGCGTAGACATCGATCGTCTTCCCGCTCCCGCTCCGCCGCCTCCTTCTACGACATGACTTCGCCACAGAAGGAGACGACCGCCTGCCAGGCCTGCTGTAATACGTTAAACCCGTATCAAATGATATTTAAATCAATTTTATAAATTGTCAAAGTTGACAATAATTTTGGCCGAAATCGTGATCGTCTAGGTTACCGCTTAATCGTCTCGTAATTTAAAAAGGACCCATACGTTGTGTTACGACTAAGTTTAATGTGTTTTTCGTTTAAACAAAACCTTAAAATACCGCGTGTATAAAATAAATCCAAACCGTAGTTCAAAATATGAACACGTGCCGCAATTTTAAAACACAATATAAAGAAAACAGGTAAGTACGCGAGCACAAAGGGCGAACGCAATAAAATAAAGAAAAGGCAAAATTCATGCAACTTAGCTAGCAATCCAAAACGCGAAGGCCGGAACCAGGCAGATTCACGAAGGTTGATCTTCTCTCTTCTTGGCCAAAACCCACGCTAGATATGTGTACTTATAACTATTTTGTATAATTATTTATTAGTATATTAAAAGTAAATACATAAACTACATAGAATATATTATATTCTTAACAATTTGCGCACAACTCCGACAAACGACGATGTATACTACTGTTATTTCTAAAAGGAATGGTATGTGAAATTAGACCTTAAGGTCTTAGAATAGGATTCCTAGTACAATGGGAAAATAAGCAGGCCTCCCTACACACCTTTAGCCTGCGCCCACATGTAGATCCCAAACCCCAGTGTTCTACGATCTCACATGCCCATCGAATCCGTCGTCCGTATTCGACCTAACAACCCTATGCTGGCAGACCTATCAAACCGTCACTCTGCATTCCGATCAACAATATTGCATACTTCTCTTTTATAATATAAATCCGCATTTTTCTCTACTTAGTTTTGTTCCCTATCTGTCTAAGGATTCCTGAATCACCCGGTAACATCATAATATATCCAACTTAGCGTGTTTCCTCTAATGACAGCGAGCGAAGGTCCGATCCAACACATGACCGGTCAAGGTGTCCGGGCCAATGCCCCAGGAACCACAATTGAACATACAATGAAATCAAATAATATCAGGGCCTTGGTGAATACCTATTCTAATATGTCCGACGAGCGGGGTAAGAAAGACGGGACACGGTGTCAGACCGAGCTTTCCGGACCGCCTAACAGAATAGTGCATGTGTAGTGTATTTATAGTAGGTAAATATTAAAATTATATTTATTGTTGAATAAAGATTTATTGTTAAGAAAATTTAGAAAGTCTTAGCCGGCCATCAACTAATTTAGACTATGGTTTATTTCGTTTTCGTTTATTTTATTTCGTTGCGGAAATTAAGCTGCATAGCGTAATCCGAGTGATGTATCAGTGCGACCGTAGTCGAATATGTTGTTGGTATAGAATCGTAGAAATCGTTGCGGATATAAATCCGAAATAACACCTGTGAGACCTTATATTGTTCAAACGTCAGAAATATCTCATTTATGTGATAATATTTTATCGCGAGTTGATGGCAGGCGAGATAATAAAGTTGTTGTGATATAAAGTCCTCAAAATTAATAGTCACGCTTCACCTCATTATTCATCCTACTCTTAATAAAGACAACATAATATAAAGACTCTACCCAATCATGGCAAATAAGTGGTCAAAACTGGAACCTCCTGTGATTACAAAGAAACGGAATACAAAAGACGAGTCTAGCGTCCAATTAATATGTGACAACGAAGGCGATAACCAACTGCCACTGAATAAAAGAGTAGACCTTCGTCCCTAAATATCTAAGCGACATAAAATATATATATTGTTAAATACGATACCCCATAGTTTATACACACACAGTCCAAATAGGTGACCAATTTCACAGTCACTAAAACTAAAAGTACTCAGATCAATGTCACTAAATAGAACTTAACCCTGGAGCCCTACTCGGGGTGCTGGAGCACCCCATAGCATTTTGTTTTTTTATTTATTCGTTCTATTTTCAATGCACAGGTTTATGCGCCCACGTATTTTACTTTGGTATCACCTGCTCATGATTGGTCAGTTATGCGGCGACAGCCGTGTTCTGTAGACGTGTGTACGTGTGTCGTGGGGTGCCCTATCACCCCGGTGTAGGAAAATCTTAGTATTTTTTTATTATTTTATTGGCCTATGTGCTCTATGCCTGTGGCCTATATGTTCAAAAGCAAACAATAAGCTAGGCATAAAGTTCGTCGCACTTTTTTAAAGAAATTGGGGTTTGGACTTATCAATGAACATTTGGAAGAACGTCTGCAAAAGCCGTGTTTGAGGAGGGATATCAAAGAGATTATTTCCGGGCTCCTCAAGAAACCTGTACCTGATCAAAGTTCAGTTACTGGGCATTACACACAGGGACGTTGTGGTTTCTGTCCAAGATATAAAGACCGAAAGTCCAAGACCAAGTGCACCAAGTGCAAAATTCTATTTTTTTTGGAACATCAACTTAAAGTGTGCCAAAGGCTCAAATTAATTAGAATAGCTGGATATTTAAGTTGATTTATGATCTCGAATCCTAATTAATACTATTAAATAACATAAGTTTGAAACTTGGCTTTATTTAAAAAAAATTTAGACTCATAAACATTGGGGTTCTCCA
This sequence comes from Ethmia dodecea, assembly GCA_963855545.1. Lineage (NCBI taxonomy): Eukaryota > Metazoa > Arthropoda > Insecta > Lepidoptera > Depressariidae > Ethmia > Ethmia dodecea. Next base: position 4,046,772 of record OY979444.1, read on the forward strand.
GCACCCCTTGTAGTAAAATTAGGTAGGCCAAACAGTGTAGGGCTCCAGGGTTAATTTCACTATAATTAACATGCACTAAAGGACGCGCAAATTTGCGCGTCTATCTATCTCCGCGACCCGGCGTTGTCTTTTTCTCTGACTTCCGTATCTGACTGACTTTTTTTTTTCAATCCACACTTGGGCCTTTTATAACTTCTCAAAAGGACGCTATGCCCCCACCCCGATATGTACTTAAATCACGCCAAATTTCTCAACCGAAAACTATCCCGACAGGCCGTTAAAAGCGGAATTTATTACTGTGCAACTTGAGACAAACGTCCACTTTCAAATCTATAGCTCTGCTAACATCTGTTAACACTATTCAGCTGAACTCACCATTCCCACGGCGAATAGTTTTTGTTTTAGCAGTAGGTAAAGCAATAGCGACCCTTTTTTTTAACAATGAATATCTTGTAAAGTGATTCCTTCGAAGTTTCAAGAGAAACCGTACTTAAAACCATGTGTCAGAACCTTGCACATCCAAACGAGTGTCTTAAATAAACTAGAAAATATTGACATGAGGTCCGGCCGTTCACATAATGTCGAACATACATATTTATATATTTTTCCTTTAATTAAATTATATACTGTAATAATAATGATTGTTACACTGCTCACTGCCGATCATGGCGTTGACCATGTTCGGCAGTGTCGTGCCGTAACCTCGGCCACCTCACAGTGGTGGCACGCCGTTGACGGCTCGCGGCCCACCACTTGGCACAGATAGCAACCATGCCCGGTCAGCATCTGCACCAAGCGGTAGGTCAGTGGGCCGTGCCTACGCCCCAGCCAGTCTTTGAGGACTGGCCGGACAGCAGCCACCAGATCCCCGGCTAGCGTCCACTTCCGCAGGAGGACCTCCTCTCTCCAGCGAGCGACCTCCAGCGGATGGAGACGGCTCTCCTCTCGTGCTCGCCAATACACCGTCGCGAGTACCTCGGCCTCGAGGTCCCATGGCAGTGTTCCGGCGATCACGCACGCGCCGTCGAATGCGACGGTGCGGTACGCCCGAGCCACCCTCAACGCTATGCATGACCCGCTGCGGACGTCGCAGAAGGGGTCTGATGAGAGCGTTGAGGGTGTCCACCCATATTGGCGCCCCGTAGAGCGCCATGGAGCGTACCACGCCGGCGTACAGCAGCTCCCCCCCGGCCCCCTCAGATTGGGGAGGAGCCTTCCCAGCGCTCCGGCTGCGGCCACCAAACGTGGGGCAAAGCGCCGGAAGTGCTCCGCGAACCTCCATTTGCCATCGAGGACGAGTCCCAGATACTTCATCGTCGACCCGATGGCGATGGGGGTTCGCCCACCACGATCCTCGCCCCCGGAGGTGGTGGATGCCGGGTAGGTATATAATATAGGTATACCTACCTTTTTTTTGTTTCCCTGGGGATACATTTTAATTAAATAAAGTCAGAAGCATCTTCAAGTAAAAAAAAACTTGAATAGGTATTACGACTGAAACAAAAGTTGATCCACGATGTTACAAAAACAATATTATGAAGATAATCTGACTCAATGATGTTAAATGAGGATCTGACAGCTGTTATAACAACACTTCTTTAATATTTAGGTATATAATATCTAAGTTTCTTTGATTTTATTTAAATAACAGATGCATGATAAGTGATAACAGTAATAAATGAAATTTACCTCTGTTCAATACATAATGTTAATGTAATGAAATTGTGTTAACTAATTATTATATACTAGCAGCGCCCCGCGGTTTCACCCGCGTAGTTTCCGTTCTCGCTGAAATACGGGAATAAAATATAGGCTTTTTTACTCCCTGATAATGTCGCTTTAAATTGGTGAAAGAATGTTTAAAATCAGGTTTGTGGTTTAGGCCTGTTCCCGTGGGAAAATTATAGCCCATGTTACTCCCAGAAAAGTAAGTTTTCCACTGGCAAAAAATTTTTTTTAATTGGTAAAACCGGTAGTAGATATCGGAGCCATTCATTCCTCAATCCAGTTTATTCCCGTTGCCGTGGGAATTTCCAAAAATCCCTTTATAGTGGTTGCCTACGACATATAAGCCACCTACATACCATATTATTTCAAATAGCGGGTTCCCATTTCGACGTTGCCCGCGCGCATCCTGATTATTCCTGTTCCCGTGGGAATTTCTAAAAAATCCCTTCATAGCGGTTGACTACGATATATGAGACACCTACACACCGTATTTCAAGTTTCTAGGTGTTATCGTTTCGGAATAGTACGTATTTCTCTTTTTACCCAGTTTTTAAATTTTCCCGTGGGAATGAGATATTTTTCTGGAATAAAAAGTACCCTAGATGTTGACCCGGGTACTCAGTTATCTGCATACCAAATTTCATCAAAATCCGTCCGGTAGTTTTTGAGTGATGCGTGCACAACCAGACAGACAGACAAAAATTCCAAAAATTGGTGTTTCGGTATCTATATCGATAACCGTATACACTACCATTAAAATTTTCAAAAAATATTTCATGTACAGACACGGCCCCGTTAGAGTTTTATTATATGTACAGCGTGTTACGGAAAGGGTATACCTATTAAGCCAAAAGGGGCGAAGAGTGTATCTGGCATAGAATCTCTAGGCTGAGTTTTAGCTAAAAATGAATTACTTTAAAAATTCATAATAAATTTATGATTTAGTAAGTTTATTTATTTCAAATCAAAACAAACGTGTCCCCGCACTATGTGGGTCGTCATACTATTTCGTATCTAAAGCCGTATACAGAAACAAAGCCGAAAACTTATCGGCGCCGATAAGCGACGATCGGCGCCGGTCTACGCAGGTAACCGGCGCAGGCATTTATATGAACAAGCGCCGACCGGCGCCTATCGGCGCCGATAAGCGCCGATCGGCGCCGACACGCGCCGGTCAGCGCTGGTGCCGCCCGCCAATCATCGTACGACATTTTGCTCGCTCTGCTTCAATCTGCTTGCTTTCTGTAGAATGAACCGGCGCCGATCGGCGCCTATCGGCGCCGACAAGCTTTCAGCTTTCTTTCTGTATACGGCTTTAGCGGTTCTGCGCGCGCAGCTTTGAATGACAATGTTCGCTGCGCCACAAGGTTATGAGAAATATTGCAGATATTTATTTTCAATGTCTTTACGTAATAAATAATATCGTTATTTAATAAAGCGAACCGATTACGTCAAATAAAGTTTTTTGGGACCTACCGAATCTTTGCTAAAACGCAAGTAAACATTCCTGCCATTAGAAAAGTACTAAAGACACTGACCCAGAGAAGGTAGCTCCAGACGCTCAGCAAATGGTTTGCCAGCGAGGAATCTTTCATTATAAAGCACTCGGGTAGCACTCACATTTCCACAATATCATTTCCCTATTAGTCTACGACATTTTCACAATATTATGTAATCAGTCACAAAAATTCTGATATTTTTTTCAAAACAGTTACTAACACAGAACACTGGTTACTAAGCAACATACATTGTCTTTGGTTGATACAAAGAGATTTTAAATTTTGTAGAAGATACATATTTAAATCACTTAGGGTTGATAAAATAGTTTTCATTTATAACAAAAAAAATAAGGTTGGTTTACAAAGAGAAAATCTCTTTAGTTTATTTTTAGGCGCAGACAGTCCCAACAACTTCTGCTACTTAAGGGGTCCTAGTACTTTCATTAACTTTTTTCCCTAGTTGGATAGTAATTCAATAGGTGGTATGTAGTTGTACGCCTAGGGGTACTGGTAGGTCTTAGGTTTACTTATTTATCCCCGAGGGGGTAGGCAGAGGTATTCCGTTTCTGGAAATACCCACTTTTCACGAGATTTTCTGGACCCCTAAACGTGATAGGTGGTGAGCCCATCGCCGGACCGGGTCTATTTACACATGTCTCAGAATTAATTCTGAGACCTGCGGGTTTCTTCACAATGTTTTCCTTCGCCGTCGAGCTAGTTTTATTAATTAATTGAGTAATTTCGTACGTAAATTTTTGAATAACTCATTGGTACGTGACCTCGATAGGATTCAAACCTGAGCCTCAGGAATGGGAAGCGGGCTCTTTAACCGCAACGCAAGGCTATTGATGAGGCAGCAGTGCTGATCCAGTTTAGCTGAGCCTGGATAGGTTTGGAGTGCGAATGCGACCTAAGAGACGGTTGTTCAAAGGAGGTATCACGCTTGTTTTGACACACTGGCAAATAGGTTTGCTTTTTTTAGTTTTTTCTCATTTTGACTATGTCACTCGTTTTTGAGCAGTAATTTGTATTCTCTTTGGAAGTAATAGTGTTCTGTGAATTTGGATGTCTCCGCTATCGCCTTTTTATAAGAAATATAAAATACCTACGCAAGATAAGAGTCATTTGTCGGAGCGGGCCCGCAAATCAGAGACCGTCGTTTTTAAACGTGAGTACGTATTCCTATCTTGGCTCAGTAGATGGTCGACAATTCCGTCCACACTCGGTCCTCGCCCTCCTACGGTCACGAGTTACGTTCCCCGCCTGGTCTGGGCTATTTACACGCCCCACTAGCTATCACTGCTTTTGATAAAACTTAATACTAAGAACTTCATAATAATTTAACATGTTAAAAATGTTGATTTAGTTCAATCAGTTCAGGTGTCAAAAGTTTATTGACCCTGGTCTGCTATTTTCATACCAGTGATGTGCAAAATATTAAATTTTGCAATTTACTTTAAATGTAAGGTTTTAGGAAATCCTCATAAATTCGTAACATGTGTTGCAGGCATAACAGGCTGTGTCCGCATAGTTTATTATTACCTAAAGAATGCGTGCATTTGAGATTGATATACCCTTTCCGTAACACGCTGTATAGATATAGATAAATTTATTTAATTTGAAATTTTTCATAAAACCGATATCTTTAAGTTTTTGCGGTGCCCTTACAGGGTGTCACATGTCCTAGCTCCTAATTTGTTGTAAACACCTTATAAACACCATGTGATATGCGAATAAAAAAATTAATAAACATCTTGAAAGGTGTCTGTCTTAACAGAGCTCCGTCCGTGACCTAGGGATCACTCACGATAGCAAATTAATATTTGACACCCACATTAATAACATCGTAGCGAAGGCATACAAGGCTCTGGGATTTGTGATGCGCATTTCGAGTGACTTCAAACAAATTAAAACCCTGAAAATCTTGTACTGCACTTACGTGCGAAGTATCCTGGAATATGCATCATCGTCTGGAATCCTAGATATGAGACCTACACCAATCGTATTGAGCAAATTCAAAAAAAGTTTGTTAGACGCTTGTGCTATCGAACCAACGACAATTATTCCTCCGAGAACTATGCCGAGCTATGTAAGAAGCATCACCTACTTCCACTGGATAAAAGACGCGAAGTATCTGATATGGTATTCCTCATAAAGATCGCCTGCTATCGACTGTCCAGAACTTTTAGTAAAAACTAGCGGTTTTGCGCGGTTTCACCCGCGTAGTTCCCGTAAGATGAAATAATTTCTCCCGTTTTTTACACATTTACCACTATATCTTTGCTCCTATTGGTCGTAGCGTGATGTTATATAGCCTATAGCCTTCCTCGATAACTGGACTATCCAACACAAAAAGAATTATTCAATTCGAACCAGTAGTTTCGGAGATTAGCGCGTTCAAACAAACAAACAAACAAACTCTTCAGCTTTATAATATTATAATATAGTATAGAAGTATAGATAATGCTTAAAGTCCCATGCAGGATTCTGCGCTACAATGCACCACTGTTTCTTCCTGTTGCTTCGACTAGGTATCGGCAGAACACCTTTAATTGGCGGGCAAACAGAACTTTTAACATACTGTGCGAAGAATTGGAGCTGGATCTTTTAGGTACCGGTTGTATGGGGGCAAAGCGCACGTTAAGCAATTAGTTTTTTAATTAACAGATAATTACTATGTAAGTAGTTACCTGAGTAAATTATCAATCTTTAAACTTATTTTTATATTTTTATAGTTAATAAGTAGATACGTACTGTGCATTCAGTGTGCAAAAATGAGTTTTTTCTTCTATTGTATTGTTATTTGTGAAGACCTGTCATGGCTTAGTTTTTACTTAATTAAGTGTTTAGATCTGTTTTATAGCTGTTGGTCTTCCGATCATTAAATAAATAAATAAATAAAATAAAAATATTTTAATATTTTATACATTGTGGAAAAGTGCAGTGAATGAAAAGTTTGTGGATAGTTTTGGATTGCCTCGGGAGGCCTCTTTGATCTTCAGTGTCGTTTTTAGTCGATTGTCGAGAATGTCAAGTGAGATTTGGATAAGATTTGAATATGTAAACTTATTGTTCTGCATAGACTCTGTAGCAGGCTTAGCAGGGCTAAAAATCTTGAACATAATAATATTGTCGTGTTTAGTGCTGATGGCGAAATTGCCAATGCCTTGAAATAGAAAAGAAAATCAGCTGGCCGTGTTTGACTGACGTTTTCTCGCAATGCGCGTGTGGATGTGACATTGGTCGAAAAAAACGATTATTTCAAAATCGATTATATTATTAAATATAATCAAATAATAAAAATCAATTATGTACTTATATGTAAAAAAAACCCAATTCATATAAAAAAATATCATTTTTTTCATTATTTATTCTTTTAACATAAACTTTATATTAGTGAACTTACTTCGGTGCACAGATGGTGCTGTTTAGAAAAATCGATTAAAATGTGTGAAAATATATTCTATTATTTATTAATCGATTTTTTCTATTAAAACTTATTGGATTATTAAAAAAATCTATTAATCAAATATTTTTTTTTAACATCCCTAGCGCGTGTTCTTGTCAATGTCAAATCAAATCAAAACAGGCTTTTTCAAGAGTTGTCACGGAAGAAACTGTTTCCCGGGACTCGGACTTAGGGCGAGAGGAGGAACAGCATGGGGGGTTTTTAGTCAGTGCAAGCCTGACATAAACTGGTTGTCGTCCCCGCTACCACCAGGTATGCGTAAGGCATTTTCCCCGCATGCGAAAGAAAAAAAAATGCTTTTTCAAGGGCGTACCCAGGTAGGGGCAGGATAAGATAAAATAAACGTCAATTTTCCTGGCAAGTGGGAATTAAAACCGTGTTACCTACTCTGGGAAAAATGAAGTGTTGGAAACAAAATATCTTTTCAGTCATGATTTTCATGATTTTTTTGTTTCAATACAGTTACCTGACCTACCATCTTCTCGAAACAGGTATGAGCTGCCCCCCCCCCCCTAGCTGAAATCCTGAGTACGCCGTTGGGCTTTTTGGCGGGAATCCGAAGAGGGACGTCATGTTTTTTGTTTAATTTTCATTTTGCTGTGTATTTCGGGTTTTGACTCATAATAGTGATAGTATATTATGTGGCAAGTGTCCGTGAATGGGAAATTCAATAAAATGCGCGGGATGGATACCTATTTTTGGATTGCCCCAAGAAGTCACAATGAAGTCTTCAGTAAAAGTGCTATCATTTTACTGTTGATAAACAAGGGAGGGATGTAGAAAGTGTTGAAGACACTGAATTTTTGTGCATGGTCTCTGAAGCAGAGCCATTTATCTAAGATAAAAACTTTTACCCTGAACTTGAAAACATAAGACTTGGCTTTTTAGCCTTACAACATTCGGATCAGAGAAAGGTGATGTTCAGAAAAGCTATAGAGGGAGGTATAATAATAAATGAAAAATACTATAAAGATCTGAGTTAGTAGAGCGGTAAGAAGATATTATTTTAAACAAATATGTCCTACAAAACACCCCCCAGAATGCCCCCTCATTTGTAAAATTCTTCAAAGTACAAAAATCTGCTTGCAACATTATCTAAATACTGGTAACCCATCCAACATATTATATTTTTGTACATGAAATAAAAAAAGCTTGAATCCAGAGTCGTAAAAAGAAATATTTAAAAGAAATAAATATTTTTTTGCACGAAAGTAACGATTGATGTACTACGTGAAAGAGATAGCGCTCTACTGTATTTCTCACACTTATCTGTCATAGCCTTTATGCGGAAGTGAAATAAAACACAGTTATTTTTATTATAATAATGATAATATTAATAAATATTTATTTATCACAAAACAAATACATTTTGTTATGACACAAGGAGGTATTACAACTTATATAATTTGAGTATTTGACAAAAGAACGTCCCTGCGCTTCTAAACTAGGGGAAACCCTGTATCTTAGAAAAACAGTGACCGGCCTATCCAAACCTAAAAAGAGAAAAGTGACCGACTCACTGATTGACGATCAACGCACAGCCCAAACCGCTAAAACTTTGACTATAAAACTTGGAATATAGATTTGTTTAGTAGCGTAGGTGAGCACTAAGAAAGATTTTTGAAAAATTTCACCCCTAAGGGGTTTAAATTAGGGGTTGAAGTTTGTATGAAAGTCGTAGGTTTTTAAAGTTAGAGATTTGAAAATCCGTATTTGAGCTCTTGGTTAAAAAGGAATAAACACAAGTCTGATTTTTTTTCAAAAAACAACCCTTAAGTATGGCCAAATGGAGGGGATTATAGATTAATCAACGCACAGCTGATTCACCGAATCCGTCGGGCCTAGAAACTTGAAAATTGACAGGTAATTTCTTAGAATAATGTAGGCACGCACTAAGAAAGCATTTTTCATAATTCTACTCCTAAAAGGATGATAAAGGAAGTAAAAATTTGTATGGTTTTCTGGAATGGTTATGCAAAAGGGCAATTCTAACACCTAAAATGACCAAGCAGCTGTCATAAACGACATTGTTGTTGAAATCATTTCAACTTGAAGAAATGCATTATCGACACAGTGGTCAATGCAGACGAGGCAGTTAATTATCCCGTATAGTTTTTAAATACTCAGAACCCATCAGGCTTCCCATACCATAAGCTTATATAGAGAGTTGGCACACCGGTAATTTTGCTGAGAAATCTAAAGCTCCCCAAAACGGTGTAACGCCACCAGGTTAAAAGTTAAAGCCTTATCACCAGAGATCGGCATTAGGTAGTGTGATTAGGTACCAAAGTAGGGAGAAGATATAATATGGAGTTGTTAAAACCACCATGTTCCTACTTTTAAATCGAAGCACACATATGAAATGCCAAATTTCATACGTGTGCTTTGTGTCGGATGGGACCGAAACTTAATTTTTTTCTAGCTAAGGAGCCGTTCTATTACAAATATGCAGATTTTGTTGATTATCTCCATAACCGGCCACTGTAGAGAAAATCACCTAAGAACAAAAGAAGTTTATATTTAGTAAGTAAATATGATACTGTAGAAAAATCTCGGAAATTTTCCAGGAAATTTTCAGAAGTCCCAAATAAAGTGGTGGTTTTAACAACTCAATATTACATCCTCGTAGCAACTTTACCGACTATGGTACCTAATCACACTACCTAATGCCGATCTCTGCTTATCACACAATGTGGTAGAGGCTACTATTTTAACCGGGCCTTTTCAAGGGGAAACCGTGTTCATCCCACGCATTCCTTTAATCCCGAACGATCTGCCTTTTGAATTTAAAATACTACAGATTCCCTTGAAGGATTGTTTTTCTTTTTCAATTACAATTAACAAATCTCAGGGGCAAACTCTTAAAAATGCAGGAGTAGATTTGAGAGAGATTTGTTTTTCCCACAGTCTGGTGATTTTAGCAATAACTTCAAAAATTGTGAAGAACCTTGTTTTTAAAGAAATTTTATATAGTAGGTATATAGGGTGTACAAATAAATGTGTTATAAAGAATAGTTATAGCTCAGTCAATGATACTGAATAACTATCCCAAAGAAAGTTTTATTAGAAAAATTTAGTAAAGCTACATAGGAAATTAATAAGAAGGTACCTCCTATTTTGTCTGTTCTTTGAGAGAGTTGTCCGGTATGTATATATTATTCACTGAGTATCATTTTGTATCACTCCTTCTTTTTCACCCTGTAGGTGCTGCCTAGCAGGGGAAAACAAATCTTTTTCAAATCTCTAATTTAGGTACGGTAAAAAAAAAATTTTTGCAACTATTGTAGTTTACGCGTGCGAAGCCACGGGCATAAGCTAGTAAGTTATACAATTACTTAATGGAAGGAAGCTTAATACCTAAAATGATCTTATTGTTCTGTTAAGAGTACTGTGGGAAGGTAAGAGGGGGGGGGGGGGTATGTGTGGGTGTGGTGTTGTGTATGAGTGATTATATTGTCGGTCTGCCACTCTGCCAATGTCAATTTGACATTCCATCTGCATGGAGCACAGAACACTATAACTCCTCACAACGAAACGAACATACCACTATATATTCGACTAGAGTCTGGCCACGCTAACTCTGCAGAAGTCAAAAAAATGTGGAAATAAAAAAACTGCACATGGTAATACTGTCTATACTACAGAAAACGTATTTGATACTTGTATTTCTTGTGTACCCATACCACCTATTGCAAACCATAAAAAAATTTGAAATAAAAAAAAATTTAGTGTTAAATATTTAATATGAAGTGGGAATCATCATACGGGAATAAAATACAGCCTGTGTTACTCAGGGGTATTCTAGCTTTCCATTGGAGAAACAATTTACAAAATAGCTCTATTCGTTTTTGAGTTTATTAATAACAAAGATACAAAAATAGAAATATTTCCTCTCTAGAGTATTAGCACAGACCAGTTTAGTATTATATCACTACATAGTATAAAACAAAGTCGCTTTCTCTGTCCCTATGTCCTTATGTCCCTTTGTATGCTTAAATCTTTAAAACTACGCAACGGATTTTGATGCGGTTTTTTTAATAGATAGATTGATTCAAGAGGAAGGTTTTTATATAGCATATATACCGAAGCGAAGCGAGGGCGGGTCGCTAGTTATGAATATTTCCTTGACCGTGACTACTAAAATACTACAACTACTAATAAAATGTCATTCCATACGTTAAGAATATCTCTAGAATTACTCAAGGACAGTTTATAAATAATGACGAATTGTTTTAATAAAAATATTAGGTCGTTACATATGAACTTGGCGTTTTGTAAGGGAGGAACAAAAAAACGTTTTTTTTTTAATATAATATATTTATTTGATCAAAGTATGTACCATTGCTATCTATGCACTTTTGCTGACTTTTGCCATCTCATAGGTAGTTCCACAGACCATTTAATGGTCTGTGAGTAGTTCGTTGATCCCTTTACTAAAAAAAACATTCGGACGGGAATCGATAAAATCTTTGAAGGCGCTTTGGACTGCCCCATCGGAGTAGACTTTTTGCCCTTGCAAGAAGTTATCCAAATTTCGAAAAATATGGTAATCATCTGGCCAGATTTAAGAAAGCTGTAGTGAACGACACCGGCACTAGTCCACCAAACGCTAACAAGTAGGTAGTTTTTTTTTAGTCAATTTTCGCTTGGGGGAGGATATAGCTGGTTCGCCAGGGTTCAGCCATTGCGATGAACGTTTTCGCTGCGCACCTGCTATTAAAAGTATAAGTATAATCTCACGCCTTTTTTATCCCCGAGGGGGTAGGCAGAGGTATTCCATTACTGGAAATACCCACATTTCACGAGATATATTGGACCCCTAAACGTGATAGATGGTGAGCCTATCGCCGGACCGGGTCTATTTACACATGTCTCAGAATTAATTCTGAGACCTGCGGGTTTCCTCACGATGTTTTCCTTCACCGTCGAGCTAGTGATAAATATGTACGTAAGTTTTTGAAAAACTCATTGGTACATGCCAGGATTTGAACCCGAGCCTCACTGATTTTCGGCCGGCTCTTTAACCGTCCGGGCTATCACTGCTCTCCAATGAGGATCCGTAACGTTTTTAGTTGAGAATGCAGATTTATAGAGCTAAGAAATCCTTAACATACAGTACAAAAATTTTTGTTCTAAGACAAAAATTGACAAAGTTATGACCGAATTCCTAGCGAAGTTCACCGAGTAGCCGCCGCGGTAGCGGTGACGTCATTGTGACGGAAGCCGCGAGTCAGCCGTAGGCAGCGATAAGGTGCGAAGTGTTTTGTTACTTTAATTGGGACTTTTAAAAGAAATTAAGTGTCTGATTTATATCTAATTCAAGTTTTTAACTATGTGCAAATATTGTATAGTACCGAAATGTACAAACACTTCTATAAAAACGCCAGAAAAACTATTTTTATGGTGCCGAAATATCCAAAACTTCGTAAAAAATGGTATTCCGTTGTAAAAAGAGATGTTAAAACTCCACCCTCTGCCCAGGCTACAAGACATTACTTTGAAGATCATTTCGAAGTACGTACCTACCTAACTATAATATACCTATTATTTAGTTGATATTCATTTAAATAAGGTGGTACGTGTAGTGTACCTTCTCTTCTTTTAATCCTGCTGTATTTATAGAAACATACTTACCTTACTTTTCCTGAGTATTGTGGATAAACCTACGTAGGTACCTATCTATTTGCTCGTTCCCATTTCTGTGTAATATTCAAAGGATAATACGATGACACAGGGACGTACTCGGGTAAAAATCAAGAGTGAATAATATTTTTAGCGCAAATTCGTATTCTACGAAAGGGCTGTTGCCAACGAAATTTACGTGTGTATGTGTATGTATGTATGTATGTATGTGCGGTGTCTACCGGAGCAGCTAGAAAAGTTCTAAAAGCATATTATGTGAATAGCTGAATCGAAGCGAAGTGAATTTATAGGGTTGCGTACCCAAAGTGTAAAAAACCTCGACCCTATTATTAAGACTCCGCTGTCCGTCCGACTGTCACAAAGCTGTAGCTCATGTACCCTGATAGTTACACAGTTAATTTTTTCACAGATGATGTATTTCTCTGGCCGCTATAACAAAAAATACTAAAAGACAGAATAAAATAAATATTTAAGGGGGCTCCCATACAACAAATATTTTTTGCTTATGTTTGCTCGATATTGATAACGGCAACAGGTATCTACCTGCTTCAAATATTCACAGAATATTTAGTTATAATACACTTTAAATAAATAATTCATTTAAAATAAAACAAATATTTAAGGGGGTACTCCCATATATTTTTTTAAATACGATTCCTTGTACTTTTTCACAGATCTTAAATATTTGCTTCCACAAAACAAACATATTTTTTTAACGTTTTTATAGATAAATGGTACGGAACCCTTCGTGCGTGAGTCCGCACCTAGCATCCTTTACTCAACAGGGGTGCATTCATGTTATTCCATTACTTGTGTCATATGGCCCTGCTTCTTATCAAATTTCATAGCTCTAGCTAGACCAATGGGAAGTAGATTTTCTTAACAGACAGACGGACAAGAAAACGATCCTATAAGGGTTCCGTTTTTATTTTTGAGGTAAGAAATGCTAAAAAATTGCTTTATACCAAGTCATCCTTCCTAAGTACATACTGAGCGACTGACTTGTAACAAAAAGCGAGATGGCAAAAAAACCAGCTGTTGTCAACAAATATTCAGGTTTCTGTCATACCTTGATCAACAAGTGTAGATCACTAAATAAAGTGCAAGTACATAGGTTAAAAAGCCATCCGCGTAATGATGCACCTACGTATGAATAAACAAAAAACAACTTTCGTTTATCAAGATACTGAAAACAAAATTTATAAGTTCTAAATACGTCTCTGTACCTACACTTTATATTCATTCTTTCTTACACCTACCAACCACTACCAAATTTAAGAGTACTAATAAGTACGTATGTACGTAATCGTAGATAAATAAGCAGCACCCTTACCTTTGTAGTTTCCAACGACCAACCAACTTAGAATGATTACCTAGGTAATCAAATACCATGAAAGAATCAACTTTTGGAAGGTTATAGAATTGAGTTTGCACAAAACCTGCTTCTACTTTATTAGTACTTACTCATATTATGTAAGTACTTTTGTTTTATACTTAAATATCACAAAATTACACTCTAACAACACAAATATTACGCGCCGCTTCCTCAAATCGTGAGTGCCGGCCGGCCGGCCGAGCTCGGTTCCGTCACAGTGACGTCACCATGCTCCCGCGCTCATTGAGTTTTGCGACAGGAGCGGCATATGTTTATTATTTAATATCTCCGTAAGTAATGGTCCGATTTGGATAATTCAAAAAGATATATCACTCTTATATCATAAAGAATAACGTGGATACTATTTCTAATGGATTTGCTATAACTTTACTGATCCTCATTAGGATTAAGTTAAAGTAAATTTATTACCATGTTGTTTTTTTCATTGAAGGTGTGGTGTGACCGGCGGCCTCCATGGTTGGCAGCAGTGCTATTAAAAATATAATAATTAATAGGAAACTTTAAAAGTGACCGAATATCAATAATGTATCAAAATCATTCAAACTAAAATACTCGTCAACTCTTCTATATCTTGTAAACATTGTCTTTTTCTGCTAAGGATCATATCTTGTTCTTCTCTCACATCATTGAATTTACGTATCATATTATTTAATAGCTCCCGCACGCCACTTTTTATAGGTTTCACCATTATTTTTCTTTAAAATTAGAAAATACCACAAATTCGAACTCGATCTGACAACTCAACTACCACGAATTTGACTGACAAAAAAAATTGCCATATGCAAATGTTTTTGGGGTTGCCCGTTTATTCCATTGCAGAGTTAGCGTAGCCAGACTCTAGCAAAAAAATTATTTAATAATTCAGGGAATACTAAATAATCACACGAATTCGGTTAGCCTAATTGAACACGTAACTAAATAATTATTTTAAATCATTTTGGGTCCATATAGACCAAAAGGGTGACGTTCGTTTCTCAATGACCTAAACCCTTATAAATAATACTAAATTCAAACATAGGGTGTCATATAAAAATATTTCATTTTGTTATCGCAGGATTTTCTACCTTATTCCATACGAGATTAAGTGCTTCTAAGAAGGCAGGCGGTCCACTTGAGAGGCACCTCGAAAAGTATTGTGTCCCTTTCTAATAGTGCAACCACAATTTTCTTTGAAACATGGACAATTTGGCATTTGACATTGATTGTTGAAAGATTGTTTAAATAAAATAAAGAATTTTTAAAATATTATTTATTAGCAGCATCCCCCAGTTTCACCCGCGTTGCTCACATTCCCATGGGAATACGGGAATAAAATATAGCCTATGTGTTATTCTGATGTAAAAGCTATACACCTGTAATGTAAAGTAAAGAGCAACAAACATCCATACATCCATACTCACAAGCTTTTGCGTTTATAGTATTAGTAGAATTTCGAAGCTAAGAAGGGTTGACATTTTAAAATGAGACTAATACTATGTAATTCCCACTCGAGAAAGAGAAAGACTCGTGGTAATTGCTTTCCTCCCTAGGGAAGGACTGATTTTAAAAAATTGGACTATATTGGGTAAGGTAGTACTTATATTGCTTAACTTTTTACATCGATTAAAATAAGAAAAAAAAGGTGTGACCTTGTGAGAGTAGGTATAAACAACTATAAAATAAACCGCGGCGGTGAAGCTGTGTGTTTTGGTTGGTTGCTAAAATTTAAAAAATACTACTATCTTGAAGAGACACTCTGTAAGCTATTCCGAAATTCAATATCTTGTTTGTCATCTACACTAATATTATAAAGAGGAAGGATTTGTATTTTTGTACTTTTTGTATTTTATGACTCTTTGGATTCTTTTGCCTCTTTGGACTCTTTAAACTCTTTGTACTCTTGTACTCTTGTACTCTTGTACTCTTGTACTCTTGTACTCTTGTACTCTTGTACTCTTGTACTCTTGTACTTCTGTACTTCTGTACTTCTGTACTTCTGTACTTCTGTACTTCTGTACTTCTGTACTTCTGTACTTCTGTACTTCTGTACTTCTGTACTTCTGTACTTCTGTACTTCTGTACTTCTGTACTTCTGTACTTCTGTACTTCTGTACTTCTGTACTCCTGTACTCCTGTACTCCTGTACTCCTGTACTCCTGTACTCCTGTACTCCTGTACTCCTGTACTCCTGTACTCCTGTACTCCTGTACTCCTGTACTCCTGTACTCCTGTACTCCTGTACTCCTGTACTCCTGTACTCCTGTACTCCTGTACTCCTGTACTCCTGTACTCCTGTACTCCTGTACTCCTGTACTCCTGTACTCCTGTACTCCTGTACTCCTGTACTCCTGTACTCCTGTACTCCTGTACTCCTGTACTCCTGTACTCCTGTACTCCTGTACTCCTGTACTCCTGTACTCCTGTACTCCTGTACTCCTGTACTCCTGTACTCCTGTACTCCTGTACTCCTGTACTCCTGTACTCCTGTACTCCTGTACTCCTGTACTCCTGTACTCCTGTACTCCTGTACTCCTGTACTCCTGTACTCCTGTACTCCTGTACTCCTGTACTCATGTACTCATGTACTCCTGTACTCCTGTACTCCTGTACTCCTGTACTCCTGTACTCCTGTACTCCTGTACTCCTGTACTCCTGTACTCCTGTACTCCTGTACTCCTGTACTCCTGTACTCCTGTACTCCTGTACTCCTGTACTCCTGTACTCCTGTACTCCTGTACTCCTGTACTTCTGTACTTCTGTACTTCTGTACTTCTCTACTCCTCTACTCCTGCACTCCTGCACACCTGCACTCCTGCACTCCTGCACTCCTGCACTCCTGCACTCCTGCACTCCTGCACTCCTGCACTCCTGCACTCCTGCACTCCTGCACTCCTGCACTCCTGCACTCCTGCACTCCTGCACTCCTGCACTCCTGCACTCCTGCACTCCTGCACTCCTGCACTCCTGCACTCCTGCACTCCTGCACTCCTGCACTCCTGCACTCCTGCACTCCTGCACTCCTGCACTCCTGCACTCCTGCACTCCTGCACTCCTGCACTCCTGCACTCCTGCACTCCAGCACTCCTGCACTTCTGCACTTCTGTACTTCTGCACTTCTGTACTTCTGTACTTCTGTATTTTTGTATTGTTTACTTTACTTGTATTCGAAAATAAATGTAGAGTGTATAAACGCGGGTACAAGTTATCAATTCCTATTCCTTTATTATAAGTCGGACAATAAGTCTGACCTAAACAACCTACCCTACCTATATTGTAAAGAATGTCTACAAATATCATGGTCAGTATGGTCACCCGTTTCGTTTTCCAACTTATTCTTTTGAAATGAAATTAAACTATTAAAAACTACTAAAGCACTTATTTCTTCCTCAATATTCTCTGAACCGAACCTTTATTTAAGTATTGTTAAATATGAAATATTTGGTAAAAAATGACTGGAACCCATTTAAATGAAATAAACTTTACTAGACCGACTAAATCTAAAACATCGCTCACCTGTGAAATGAAAAGCCTCAAACATCCGGGGAAAGCTTCATTTCTACAACCAGGAACAGAGCAGCTGAACACTATAACTTGTGAAATTATTGTTTTGTTGAAAACTAACACAATTTAATTTCCCGCCATTTGACATTGAACAAATGTCAACGGTTGATGTTGCCAGCGTATGTTGCCAGGTACAATATCGTACCCCTAAAGGTATAATTTTTGGTATGCTAAATGTACTTATTTTTTACAGTTTCATATTAAACATAGATATTTTTAATCAGGAAACATATTAAAAAAAAACAGTCCTTATTCATTATAGAAAGTACATTTATTTTATAGATTTTATATTGGGATAAGTAAGTAAGAAAATATAGGGGGGAATTTGGAACAGCGATGATGTCAACACAACACTTATCGAGGTGCTTCTCAAGTGGACCGCCTGCCTTCTTAGAAGCACTTAATCCCGTATGGAATAAGGTAGAAAATCCTTGATGTTATCAAATAGCCCAGTAAATTAGCTTTACAATGATATATATATGGTTCTGGTAATAAAATACGACGAATAAAATACCACTAATATTCTTCTCTTTTACAACAGACTAGGCTATATGGGCTAGATCCCTTTGCCTTTCCCTGAAGGGACAATTAAAAAAAAAATTAAATCAAAACAACAGCTGTCTTGGCTTTTTGGCGGGAATCCAAAGAGGGACGTCATGTTTTTTGTTTAATTTTCATTTTGCTGTGTATTTCGGGTTTTGACTCATAATAGTGATAGTTTATTAAGTGGCAAGTGTCCGTGAAAGTGTGCAGTGAATGGGAAATTCGATAAAATGCGAGATATGGACATTTTTGGATTGCCTCAAAAAGTCACAATAAAGTCATCAGTAAAAGTGCTATCATTTTACTGATAACCAAGTTAGGGCACGTTAGGGTTGTAGAAAGTGTTAAAGACACTGTATTTTTGTGCATGGACTCTGAAGCAGAGCCATTTACATAAGGATATCATTAACTAATGACGAGGCTGCATGGCGTAATGCCTTTGCCTACCCTGTAAGGGGTGAAACAACAAAAAAAAAAAAAACAGCTGTCTTTGGCACAAAACTGTGGCTGTCAGTGGCCTGGTCTGTGCTAGGAGTAATAGTGTTCTGTGGGTCTGTGGTCAGTGGCTGTGGGTTAACTTGAATGTGTTATTTCCTAGTTCGTTGAAAGTTGTTTGCATGAAAATGTTTAGGACTCTTTTATGTACCGGCCGACGGCTGGTACGAAGGCAAATTAATACCTTTGTTCCTGTGGTTCTTCAACGCCAGTGTTACGTTAGAACATTGAACTCTAGCTGCAGTACGCCAGTAGTCCATCAGTTTTCAACAACTTCGGATAAACCTCAATCATCTGATAGCATTGAACCGGCTGTTTTTGAGGAAATCTGCAATGAAACACTTGAATCTCTATGTGAATACTTCGAAGAAATAGTCGATCAGGACCCTAATTTGAAAGGTGCCGATATTACGTTTAGTGTAAGTTTGAAAAATACCTATCATGAGGAATTACACTGATGACCAAAACTCAGTATTCACTTACATAATTGACTATCAAAAAACTGTTATATATGACATACCTATTAATTTTATTATGATTGTAAATAAGTAAGGTTCGGTTAGTGTAGATAATTAAATACACATCAATGTTATGTATCTTGCCTTTTTTAGGAAATACTGTCATTTATGTAAGTGACAATGTTTTCGTATGTCATGTTGTACTTTTTAGTATTTAGCTAGATAAAAGTAGCTGGTCAGGTAACATTTTTTTAAGATAATATCTTATGTATTATTATCTCGCACAGAATGCTGCGGCTTGATCGGTTAAAAGCAAATATATTATGATACCTTAAAAAACTCAGAAACTCTCTTACTGTCTCTCTCTCTCATTCTCTACTTGGTAAAAAGACATGCAAAAGAACTAATTTTATCCTAAGCTTGTTATTCCAGGAGATATTATGTTATTTAGAATTGTCGAGACCAGTATTTCAGTTACGAGACTAGGCCTCACTAAATCCAGTGTCAGTGTATGGAATCAAATGCCTGTCCAAATTATTTGTCACGGTTTGATGATGATGGTGTTGGCAGAATTCTGAGACTTCTTTCCTTTTAAATGACTATTTATGATTAAAAAAATATTAATATTTTTTATTTATATTTTTACTTCCTAATAGCGAATTCAATTTAAATAAGTCTGTTGCATTGACAAAATGTTACTGCCTGAGTAGCACGAGATGGGTAAGAGCAGTTTCAACGAAGAAACTTTATTGTTTAGGTGTGACATTGTGTTGCTCTCACCAATCTCATGCTACGCAGACTGTACGTATAAACAACCTACTACTACCACACATTAATGTATTTTCTGACTTACTCTGCATTTATTTCAGGATGGTGTCCTTACAGTAGCCCTTGGAAAATCATACGGGACCTATGTCATCAATAGACAAACACCGAATAAACAAATTTGGCTCAGTTCGCCTGTCTCCGGACCTAAACGCTACGACTTAGTACTTGAAAATGGTGGCTACTGGGTTTATAAACATGATGGTGTAACATTACATAGACTTTTACAAGAAGAAATATCTAAAGTTGTTAAACATAGAATAGAATTCAAAAACTGTTCTCACAGTTCGGATTGATCACTTTATTTTATTTTATTTATTATTATTTTAGTAAGTAAAGTATAGTTTTCATTGCCTTTGTTTTTTTTATTTAATTCAAAATGGAGGTTATAGAAGATGGGAATATTATGGATAGAATCCCTATTCTATTACAAAGGGACTTAGAATATTATCAGGTGAGCAGCTTCATAAATTATCTTGTCAAGGACCAAAAACAAAACACTTACTGTAATTTGTTCTAATCCATCTACAATAAAATTTTATTATGAAATCTTAAAACTAATTTCAGAAAAATCAGACGGTACTATCTGAGACTATTTGTCGGGGTGTAGTGGGAGGAAGACTGGATTTCCCGAGAAATGCTTCTTTCGCTGCTGTGAAAATAGTTCTTTGGCTCGAAGAAGAATTTTCTATCGCCTTTGAGTAAGTAGACTAGACAAACTTAAAATATGTATAATGTATGATCTCCATCTTGTATTCACATAAACACAGTAAATAAATAAGCTAAAGATACAGTGTAAACTCCATATAACGTCACTCTATTTAACGACAAACTCCCTTAAGCGTCGAAATCAATTGGCTTTGGTTGGTTTAGCTTGTCTTTCATACAATGTTTCACTCTACATAGCATTACACCCACTCTCAATAACGACAACAATTGAGTAATAAAAAGTTCCTTTTAAGTTTCTAAAATTAGTAAAAACTGCACAGCTGTGTACGATCTCTTGTCGCTTTATTATCCTAGTCCGCAATAAACTCGACTGTCGGCATCATGCATACCGAACTTTCTAAGAAATTCGTTCTGTTGTTTACAAATTGGGATTGCTTGTACGTGTAGACTGTTGTTGACCATGACTCATAAGTAGGAGTCATGGATTATCTATACGTTATCATATTCTTAGTTGCTCACCAACTTTTCTTCTCTCCATTTAACGACAACTCTCTATAACGCCATAATATGCACAGTCCCTTCAGTGTCGCTATATAGAGTTTACACTGTATTTGCTGCTCTATAAATCTTCATCTAGACTAATATTGAAAGGAGGATTAATTTTTTGTCCACTCTCAATAACGACAACAATTGAGTAATAAAAAGTTCCTTTTAAGTTTCTAAAATTAGTAAAAACTGCGCAGCTGTGTACGATCTCTTGTCGCTTTATTATCCTAGTCCGCAATAAACTCGACTGTCGGCATCATGCATATCGAACTTTCTAAGAAATTCGTTCTGTTGTTTACAAATTGGGATTGCTTGTACGTGTAGACTGTTGTTGACCATGACTCATAAGTAGGAGTCATGGATTATCTATACGTTATCATATTCTTAGTTGCTCACCAACTTTTCTTCTCTCCATTTAACGACAACTCTCTATAACGCCATAATATGCACAGTCCCTTCAGTGTCGCTATATAGAGTTTACACTGTATTTGCTGCTCTATAAATCTTCATCTAGACTAATATTGAAAGGAGGATTAATTTTTTGTATATTTGTATGTTTGTTTGTAATAATAAGCACCTAATCGAATGGGACGATTTTTAATCAACTTTAAAAAGGAGGAGGTTCTCAATTCGACTGTATGTTTTTTTGTATGTTTGTTACGCGATTTCTTTTTTTGTTCGGTAGATCATACTTCAGAGGTGGTCCAATTAAAATTTTACCGAAATCGTTCAAGTAATTTTAAAAAATCAACTTTTGTTTAAAAATAGCTATACATTGAACTGACTGATTGGTGATGTATCAACGCACAGCCTAAACCGCTGGGTCTAGAGACTTGAAATTTTGCAGATAAATAGCTTATGCAGTTTAGCCATCCACTAAGAAAGGATTTTGCAAAATTCAACCCTTATGGGGGTGAAATAAACTTGCGCGAGCAAAGCCGCGGGTAAAACCTATAATATAATATAATCTCACGTCTTTTATCCCCGAGGGGGTAGGCAGAGGTATTCCATTACCTACTGGATATACCCACATTTCACGAGATACATTGGACCCCTACACGTGATAGGTGGTGAGCCCATCGCCGGACCGGGTCTATTTTACACATGTCTCAGAATTAATTCTCAGACTTGCGGGTTTCCTCACGATGTTTTCCTTTACCGTAAAGCTAGTGATAAATATGTACGTAAGTTTTGAAAAACTCATTGGTACATGCCAGGATTCGAAACCGAACCTCACTGATTTTCGGCCGGCTCTTTAACCGTCAGGGCTATCACTGCTACACTGGTAAAACCTAATATCTAATATACCTTGTAATTTTTAGTCATGGGTCAGGGATGTTCGTCAAAACTGAAGAAGATGATAATGCTGACGGTGGCGTCGCAAAGACATCGGATCCTGACAAATTTGTGCAAATGGCTATCAAATCGAGCGACTCATTGTTAGGTTAGTAATTATGAGGCAACAAGACAAAGCACTCTATTCAATGCACTGTCTATTTAAGGTATTTTAAGTAAGAACATAGAATTTCCCAAAATAGTTCCCTGGATCAGAGCTACTGCTCAAAAGAGCTACAATTGCAATATTATTATTTTTTATTTCCGACTAGCGACCCGCCCCGGCTTCGCACAGGTGCAATGCTAATACTAAAACCTTCCTCTTAAATTAAATTAATTAATTTTTATCTATCTATTAAAAAAACCGCATCAAAATCCGTCGTGTAGTTTTAAAGATTTAAGCATACATATCGACATAGGGACAGAGAAAGCGACTTTGTTTTATACTATGTAGTGATTTAGGCAGGATATACCATTCCTGAAAATACCCATGTTTCAAATATTCTGTGGACCCAGTTCATCGCCGAACCGGGTCTGTTACACATGCTTCAGAATTAATTCTGGGACCTGCGGGTTACCTCACGATGTTTTCCTTCACCGTCGAACTAGTGATAAATGTTTACGAAAACTTTTTGAAAAACTCGTTGGTACATGTATGGAATGGAACGCGAGCCTCACGCATGAGAAGCGGTCTTTAACCACACGACAACCGGACAAATTAAAAAGAGCTGCCCATAAGTGTGGTTCTTCTTGGGGTACTGCATTTGGAACCAGCCACTCATCGGTGGAGATGGGCTGCTGTTTACATTTAGCCAATTTTCATGGACGAGTTCTAGAGTGCCTTCTTATTACCTAGACTGTTAACGTTTCTACGACGACGCTGCTACTGCCGCGAACTGTTGCGAACCAAAAAAAAACAGGAGCAACAATGATATTTCCTCGATATAAATAAGAATAAAGTACGCCATCCTAATCTAAAAAAGTCGCACGGCTGTAGTTGTAATAAGAAGGCATCTGCTGCACTGCTTGCGACCTAATTTGAAGGAGCTATGTGTATTTTTGTTTACCTGCAGAAATATTTGAATTTCCGTCAGCCTGTCTGGGCAAGCTCCTCCCATCGTAGACCCAGTCTTTGCCTTCGGGATAGTCTGGGGTCAAGAGTGACATTATTATTAATAAAAAACCTCTATCACAAAGTTAACCCTTATAATTTTTCAGAACATCTACACATGTTAGTCCAAGAGGCGCTAGACCATGCTGACCTTCCAGTCCTAACAGCCACTCTAGGGGCCACAGCGTTGTTGAAGAATAGCCTCTACTGCTACCTGCAGCATGTTGAAGACATGGGAAACTCGGAGAGACAGTCCATATTGCAGGTTCTATAATGTTCTTTCACCAAAAAATCACAGGGGAGTTTTTTCTCGGTTGTAACCTATAACACATTTGATAGCGGTTAATACACGCAGATGTGATGCTGCAAGTTAATTTTGAAGTTCTTACATTGAATAAATACTTTTGGATTTTGATTTGAAGTCAGGAAATTTTCAACATTAAGGAATTTACGAGAAATAAAGATTCTTAATTACTTAATAAGATACTGATCCCGAGATACGATTTTAACTTCTATTGTTTCTAATTTTAGATTCTTAGATAATTTACATTAAACTTGTAATAATAATATTGATTTAATATTTTGATTTGAATGATAATGATTTTATTTATCACTAGCTCGACGGTGTAGGGAAACATCGTGAGGAAACCCGCAGGTCTCAGAATTATGTGTAAATAGACTCGGTCCGGCGATGGGCTCACCACCTATCACGTTTAGGGGTCCAATATTTCTCGTGAAATGTTGGTATATCCAGTAATTTAATACCTCTGCCTACCCCCTCGGGAATGAAAGGCGTGAGATTATTTATTTATATTTATTTATTATTTTAACGATAAATGATATTTCTATCAACATTAAGAGTCAGACAGTCTCTTCTATGTTTGACCCACTATTTTTAGTCTTTTACAAATAAAATCTTAAACCGAACGATTGGTGAAAAACTTCACTTCATTAAAAGTTTCTATAAAAAAAAAACTATTTTTCCAGGCTTGCTACAAAAGGTATGTGACCATGTCAGAAGCGGTTGCAGAGAGAGTACTGGATTTGCACAACCGCGTGCTCTCCCTCTACATACTGCAGGACTCAGGCGGTAGGCGAATCGACGAACTGTCGCGGACTGTACCTGATTCCGGAACGCCCTCTGTACAAGGCTGGTGGCTTTATATGAACGGTTAGTTACATTGTGTGTCATTATTTACCCGTAACAGCCAACTGCAGAACTATGGGATTTTAAAGATTTCGGGTTCCGTAGAGGGTGTTTAGAATTAAAAAAGTAATTAGTTTTTTAAGGATTTTATGGTTTGACTACTAGGCATTTAAACCAAGTATTTATTTTACACTTTAATCTTAGTTAAATGACTCTGCTTCAGAGTCGATGCACAAAAATTCTGTGTCTTCAACACTTTCTACATCCCTCCGTTGGTTATCAACAGTAAAATGATAGCACTCTTACGAAGACTTCATTGTGACTTCTTGAGTCAATCCAAAAATGTCCATCCATCGCGTTGTATCGATTTTAAATATACTGCACACTTTCACGGACACTTGCCACATAATATAGTATCACTAATATGAGTCAAAACCCGAAATATACAGCAAAATTAAAATCATACAAAAAACATGACGATCCTCTTCGGATTCCCGCCGAAAAGCCTTCAATAATAAGTCAAATATATTGGTGTTTACAGGTAGCCGTAAAGATTTATGGGATACTGTGCCACCGAGGATGGCTCAACGAATATTTGCTGGCATGCTCAACGAAACATTGACTATTTTGACTGTCAGATATTGTCAGGTGAGACATAAAGTACAATTGACGGGTTTATTGCTTATAGCCAGCCCTTCCAACAACTATTCTGTTCCTCTATTATAATTCTATGGCTTTTGTCCGCGACTTCGTCTGCGTTCCAGAATTAAAAGTATCTTACGTTTTAAATCTGGTTGTGAACTATCTGTGTGCCAAATTTCATCTGTTTTTTGTATTATACAATAATTTTCACATTTATTATATGAGTTGGGATCTCTACGTTTACGTTATACAAAGTCACTTAGATAAGCTCTGGTTTTCTCTATTACATATATAACGCTACCTTTCGCGTTTATAACATTAGTAGGATGCAATGCTCTCCCAGAAACAGTGATAAGTGCCCCATCAACGAATTGCTTTAAAAATAGCTTGACAAACGTTTTAATAACACACAAGTGCAGTTATATGCACGCATCAGCATAAGAGCTGCTAGTGTATTAAATAAATAAATAATAATATCGATCGATCTTTAATCGACATCGGTCGTGCGATAACAACAGTATTGTTCCCCACATTCCCTATTAACTAGTCAAGTGTTTCCAGACAAACACAACCGAAATGACGACGCCACTTCTCATCAACGATATTCTTAACATTTTACTATGCGCTGCACAATTGTTGCCAGCTATATGCACGACTGGCGCCGACCTTGCCGGCTTAGACGCCAAGCAACAGACTCGGGATGTCAGAGATGTGCACGCTAAATGCAATGAGCTATTCAAGTGCTTAGTCTATAGGGGTGCAGAGCTGCATTTCATTCATCAGGTATTATGTACTTCAGGATTTTGCAAAGCTAGCATTAAAACGTGTTTTAGTTATGATTTATATAGTGGCAACATTCTCCCCTTCAGTTGTACCAAGTGAAATATAGTGTAAGTGCAGTTTCTTAATCTTGAGTTATTATTTCATCGGCCATCAATCCAGACCCAGAAGAATAATAAATTCAGTCCAATCTTCCACACATGATCATAAATAGTCCATATTAAAAACTAGCGGTTTTGCGTGGTTTCACTCGCGTAGTTCCCGTTCTTGTGGGAATACAGGAATAGAATATAGCCTATGTCACTCGGTATGAAGCTGAAATTTATATCAATTACTCAGGTCTACTGTCCCTTGAAGCTGTGAAAAAATCAAACTTCTAAGCCAACGCAATCAAAAGATACAGCCGTTTATGCCGCAAATTTTCGACACTTGCAAGGGAATCAAAACCTACAGGGTGCTTCCCGTGAACTCAGAATCTTGAAATTTGGTACGAAGCAACGTCTTATAGCATAGATAAAGGAAAAATTACGAAAACCATAAATTTGCAAGGTTGTACGGAACCCTCGGTGCGCGAGTCCGACTCGCACTTGGCCGGTTTTTTTTGTTGTTTTTTACCTCAGAACTTTCGACTGGGTGAACCGATTTGGATGATTCTTTTTTTATTTGAAAGCTGGTGCTTCCAGATTGGTCCCATTTTAATTTCGCCCAGTTCCGACAACGGCATCCATGAGAAAACCATATAAGTTGAAGATTGAAGTCGGTTTTTTTTACTCTTTAGAGTGGTTATTATAATATTAGTGTAGATATGCTTAATTTGAATGAAAAGTATCTAGAAACTTAAGATCTAAGTAAAGTGATAAAGTGAAATGACGTCGCTCCACTACACGGCTATAAATCACATATTTCTGCTTAACCTGATGGTTAACTGGTAGATAATGCCCCTAAGTTCGCCGTGTGTACTTTTTCTTGGTACTTGAAGTTAAATAAATAAATATTTTAATAATTTAGAATTGCTAGGCTTGGAAAAGCTTGTCTGCAAGAACTCTTCATTAAACACCAATTATACTGACACTGAATGGTACTGAATTAATACGTTTCTTTTTACAGGCATTCAAAGAAAAAGATGAGACAGTAAAAACAAAAGACGGTCCCTACCCATGGTTAATGTTTGTGTCTCCTAAGCTTTTCGACAACTCGCTCGATGACGTCACAGCGAGCACATTACAACTGCCGAACAAGACAGCTATAGGCTTAGAGCTTATTGTCTTGCTCGCACAACCGCAGCCATCTTGGACGTTGCTGGTTAAGGTAAATGAAAATGGTTTCTCCTAGTTTGAATAGATACTGAGTATTTTTTTTTAAGTTTTAAAATTATTACAATAACGGGACACTAATTTTTTTATGACAATACTTACGTCCCTCTAATCCTACTAATATTATAAACGCGAAAGTTTGTTTGGATGGATGTCTGGATGTATGGATGTCTGGATGGATGTTTGTTCCTCTTTCACGCAAAAACTACCGAACGGATTTTGATGAAACTTTACAGTTATATAGCTTATACATCAGAATAACACATAGGCTATATTTTATCCCCGTATTCCCACGGGAACGGGAACTACGCGGGTGAAACCGCGGAGTGCTGCTAGTATAATATATTCTCATAATAATAAATTGTGGGACACAATTCACACACGGTTACACGGTACTAAACAACTAATAAACATACTATTAATATTAAACGACCAGATACGAAGCCAACAGACATGTTCAGGCACACAAATGTGGGCCCCGATCGGGGATCGAACCTGCGACCTCCGACTCAGAAGGCAGGGTCCCTACCAACTGAGCTAACAGACTCGTTAAGTTTGTTGTATGGGAGCCCCTTTAAATATTTATTTTATTCTATTGTTTAGTATTTGTTGTTATAGCCGCAACAGAAATAGATCATCTGTGAAAATTTCAACTGTCTAACTATCACGGTTCATGAGATACAGCCTGGTGGAGTCTTAGTAATAGGGTCATGTTTCACACAAAAAATTGTCTAGTGCTATGGAACCTTTAGTGCACGAGTCCGACTCGCTCTTCGCCGATTTTCGAGTCTTATTATTATTTTTCAGGTCCTAATGATGCGTAATTGCCATCTAGCCCGGGTGCTGCTCATTGAAGCCATCAAAAAGATGTCTGCGGATAATTCTCGATGGCCTGCAGACGGGCTCTGGTACAGCGTCGCGGGAAAACATATAAAGTGCGATGGCTTTCTCTGCACAGCCGATGGATTCTGCAGGTTCAAGGGGGATAGCAATGGTAAGAAACAGTATTTTAATCTACATCTATTGTTTAGAAGAAGAATCTTTTTAATTTATTTCTTTTTAATTTGACAGCAGTCATTCTATGTTCTTTGTTTTCTCTTCAAATTTTATATCTTATTTTCTTCCATCTACTGAAAAAATGAAAAAATTTTACCAGAGAACTTTACTAGCGACCTTTTCATTTACATATTATTGTCATTAACATCTACATTAATATTATAAAGAGTTAAGGTTTGTAACGAATAAACTCAAAAACTACTGGCCGATTTAAAAAAACTCACCAATGAAAGTTACATTATCACATCACATTATAACATAGGCTTTATTTTATACGGAAACTGATAAAACCGTGCGAAGCGATCCGCCCTGGCTTCGCACGGGTGCAATGCTGAATTTTCTTTGCTATAAACCTTGCGGAGCCCGAGACCTTTCCAACGAATGCAAAACCATGGAAATCGGTTCGTCAGTTCTGGAGTTAAATCGTCAGGAAGAAAAACCCGACTTATTTTTATATAGTAGATTTAAGTGTCTGTGATTTCAAAATAAACGACAAAGTTTCGTTTGTAGTTTAGTCTGTCTGTCTCAGTTTGTCTGGAATACCTAGACTAAGAAACGGCTCAACGATTTCCAATAAAAAACTTAATGTGCGACTCCGACTCGCACTTTTCCAGTTTTTTAGGTTTCTTATTTAATTTTTTATTAAAAATCTAATAATTTTTTTTAGGTGTTTTAGGATAAGCTTTTAATGAATGATTACTCTCAATTTAATTTCGATATTTTTAAAACTAAGTACAACCTAACTTCCAACAAATAAGTTATACAATTATAACTAAAAAAATTCAATATTCACAGTCAGGTTGGAAGACAGACAGATTAATAGATGTACAATTATGCTAAACAAGTAACAATGTACGTAGTAAATAAGTAGTGTCAAGTCTTTACTTATATACCTGCAGCACATAAGATAATAATATTGGCTATTTAGAACGGCTCACCCGCACTGATAAACCCTGTGGGGTTTTCGTGTTGTGGTCACTTAGTTTTTAAGAACAACTTGTATTTATGTTGAAATCAAACAAAATAGTGTGATCCGAAAGCGTTGCGGCCTGAAAGACGAAATAGTGACAAGGATTGAAAAAGGAATGCTGGGGTGATTTGGTCATATTGAGAGGATGAATGAAAGGCGCTTAACGAGACAAATATACAAGGGTGTTAATCGACGAGTCGGTAGAGGGCCACCTAGGCGTACTTACATCGACCAGATCGGCGATGTATTGAAGAAAAGCCAAATAAAGAGTACCCGAAACCGAAGAGCATGCATGAGTTGTTTGATGGATGTGGATGAAGCACGAGATATTTGCTAGGTTCGTAGCAAGTGGCAGTCTATTGTCTCTGCCTACTCCAATAGGAAAAAGGCGTGAGATTATGTATGTATGTAAAAAAAAATTCCAATTTTGTTTTTTTTTATTAAATAAAATATTTTTGTGCAAACTTCAGCTGGAGAAGAATATGCGCGAGCCGCGGGGGCCCTGGCTTATATCCTCGCCACTATTGGCAGTAAGGCTGAGTTAAAATCCACGCTCTGCTATGCGCTGGAAATTTCTGGAAGAGACTGGGCATCGTGCTTGGATAAACGACAGGTGTGTTTATGTATTCTCACACCAGATGATCGACATTATAAAATAAGTGACGTTCTCAAAAAGCTGGGGTCCGGAGTGCGAAGAATAAAAAAGCGTGCATGAAAAGGCTTATGGATTTAAAGGAAGCGAAAGAAGTATGCAGAGATCGAGCAAAGTGGCAATCCATCGTCTCTGCCTACCCCTGTGGGACAATGGCGTAAACTTTATGTGTGTATGCTCGACATTGCCCAATTATATATTATGCACCTAAAGCAAGTCATTATTAACCAGCGGGTTATAATGAGATTCAGTACAATATTATGATCCTGCGGGTTATAATGAATTCGTATGAAAAATGGTTCCATAGAGACCTACAGAAAAAAGGACTTATTTGAAAATGTAACTGGCCACTGCAAGCCATATTAAGTAGTGTTTTTATTGTCTCGCAAAAGCTGTGAATAGTAGAGTATTCTCCTATGGGATAAAGCTGTTTTCATCTTGGCCGAGCTTGAATCTCTCTCTGCACTCAAGAGTCCGTTTTAACTCTATAAGAAGTCTGGTGGTTTGAAAATAAACTTCGCGTATATTATAATTACTTTATTGATTCTAAAAACACTTTTTGGGCAGCACTTCCCCGTAAGGTAGTTTACAACTTAATGCATCTCGACTGTTCGTGAGCGCTCGTTTTATAGTTTCTCCCCACCTTACAACGAGCGCTCCCCACTATGAACATACACTAGATTAAACAACTCAGTGACGTACAATATTTACTTATTATACTTGTATATGCCGATTAATACTAAAATCATATATATTTTACTTAGTAATTAATATAATATTTATTATGAGAATAATTTAAGTAGGTAAGATATGTTTATAAAACAAATATATTCTAACATTCGGCCTTTCCTGACATTAAGTTTGTCCTCAAACTTATAAAATGAACTAAAAACATATCTACTTGAAACAATTGTGAACTTAATAAAAAAAAAAAAAAAAAAAGACAATCTCACGCCCTCAGTCCCCGAGGGGTAGGCAGAAACTTTAGAAACTATTAACAAACCTTAACTTTAGGAAATATTAACATTACTCTTCAACATGGACTAAGTTTATTCTAATGGACATTATCCTCAGCGGATCTGTCAACGTTGAAGATAATTTTAAGTGTTATGATATTAATAAATGGATCTATCAACATTGACCAATATCGCACTTATATCCCGACTGATTAAAAACCAAATTAAATGGATCTGTCAACATTGATCGATATAATTCTTGTTCCAGACTAGATATAACAACATTGGGATCATTCAATGGATCTATCAACATTGATCTCCCTTACTTTAAATACAAAACCATACAGTTCTCATCAATGGATCTATCAACATTGATCTATATTTCTTTAGCTCCAAAACATTACAGTTATTATCAACGGATCTATCGACGTCGATAATAATTAAGTATCTGATATTAATAGATGGATCTATCAACATTGACTAATATCAGTACAGGATCTATAAATTCTGAATTCATACAATACAATAACTCTTTTTTTTTTGTATAACAACAACACAGCATCATATTTTTAACATACATAATATTATAAAGGACTTCATATTATTTTTATTCATTATAATCATTACAGTCTCAACTGTTTTAATCTGCACAAATTTAGTTTAATTTTCATCTTCATTATCCGTACTATCACTCTCAGAATCTTTGTTATTGTAAGTGGTTATCCACGGTTTTATACGATCAGCAGCCCAAACGTTACAATAGTTCTTTTGAGTTATGTTAGTACCTTCTATACTTGATATCTATCATTTTCTAAAACTTTTGTTATTTTAAATGGTCCTGAAAACTTTGGAAGTAATTTCTTACTTTTGCCGTCATTACCAGGCGTTGGTTTTAAGATCTTAACCAATTCACCCTCTTTATATGTCCTAGCTTTTATTCTACGTTTATCATACCTTGTTTTTTGAGCAAGTTGGTCTTTTGTAATATGTGTGTTTATATGTTCTCTAACCTCAGTTATTGTGCCTGGTTGACGTGTTTCGTTAAAAACTTCAGAAAATATATTGTCCCCTTTACTGACTAAGGAAATTCCAAATAATGCTTCCGACGGAGCTTTTCCTATATCTTTATTGAGTGTATTGTTCAATCCCCACTGCAATTTACCTAGAACTGTGTCCCAATGTCTTTCACCTAATTTATCTGAATAAGCAGTTAGTGTATCAAGTATAGTCCTATTGTACCTCTCCACTTGACCATTGGCACGTGGAGAGGCCACTGCATGCAATATGTGACGCATTTTTGACTCAACACAATAGTTTTTAAATTCGTTTGATGTAAATGTTGTACCTTGGTCAGAAATAAGTCTATTCGGAAAGCCAAATGTAGTAAAAACATCATCCAAGGCACGGATCGTGAGTTTTGATTTTAAATTTTTAAGCGGTTTCAGTAAACAAAATTTCGTGTAACCATCAATTAACACAAGAAGATACAAGTTTCCTCTTGTGCTTTTCACAAATGGTCCTAAATGATCTATGTGTATAGTGTCAAACGGTCTGTCAACCTTATGAATCGGATGCAAGAGTCCTTCCTTTGGACCACTGGGCTCTTTACTGTATGCACACTCTATACATGAACGTACATATTTTTTTATGAACTTTTTCATTTTTGAAAACCAAAAGTCTCTAGAAATTTTGTTAAAAGTTTTTTCGAAACTAAAATGAGCTATGTCATCATGGTTTAATTTACATAGCTGAAATCGAGCACTTTTGGGTACCACCCATTTTAATTCGTCTCCTACCTTCCGAAAAAGTCTATTATTTTTTACAACATAATTTGCTTTAATTTCTGAATATTGTTTATCTTCCAAAATTTTGCGAACTTTTTGCAATTCGCTATCATTCAACTGCAAACTTAAAAGCCAATCTTCCTGTGTGATTTTCAGTATAGAGGGCATGATATTATCCCGTATGGCATCCGGTTCATTAGATTGAGGATTTCTACTTAATGCATCTACATGCGACATACTATGGCCAGGTCGGTATTCAATGATGAAATCGAATTCTTGTAAAGTAATCCACCAACGCGCAATTCGTGGGATGAGGTCCCGTTTAGTTAGAGTTGCCCGCAAGGCACTACAATCTGTAATAAGTGTAAACTTTACCCCTAATAGATAAACACGAAATCTTTGAAATGAAGCTACGACTGCCAGTGTTTCAAGTTCATACGCATGATAATTTTGTTCATCTAAGCTTGTTTTTCGGCTAAAATATGCTATCGGTTGTATAAGACCTGAATTAAAATCTTTTTGCAATAAAATGCCAGCTAAACCGTACTTGCTCGCATCCGTATGTAAATATGTTTCATGATTGGGGTTATAAATTCCTAACAATGGCCTATGAGTCAATGCTTGTTTGAGCTCTTTAAAAGATCGTTCTTGTTCAATACCCCAACACCAATTTTGATCTTTCCTTGTCAAGTCAGTTAAGGGTTTAGCCGTTAGAGCAAAATTCTTGATGAATTTCCGGAAGTAGCTTGCCAATCCAATGAATTGTCTGACTTCATGGACATTTCGTGGAGTTGGAAACTGTTCTACTGCTAATATCTTTGCTTTTCCTGGTTTAATTCCTTTCTCGCTTATTTCATAACCGAGATATTCTAAGTTTTCTTGAAAGAAATTACATTTTTTCGGATTCAAAGTTAATCCAGCGTTTTGCAACAGCTGTAATGTTTCTTCTAACCTTTCAAATTCTTCTTTAAAATCCTTGCCTGGGATTAAAATATCGTCCATATAAGCGAGAGAGGACTTGAACCGAGAATTGCCTAGAACTTTATTTATTGTGCGTTGAAATACTGCTGGTGAGTTGACTAAACCAAAAGGCATCTTTTTAAATTGATACAGTCCGTCAGGAGTAATAAAAGCCGTAAGGTGCCTGCAGTCCGCGTGAATAGGTATCTGATAATATCCACTAGCGAGATCAAGACTTGTATAATATTTATTACCATTGAGCATATCTAATTGGTCATCAATTCTTGGCATGGGAAAATGATCCTTTACCGTTTTCCTATTCAAGGCCCTGAAGTCTATGCATAGTCGATTCCCGCCAGTCTTTTTTTTAACCAGTATGATAGGACTGGCGTAGCAGGAGCAAGATTCTTCCGCAATATCGTTATCTATCAGCTCTTTCACCATTTCCCGTACTGTTTCCCTTTCTACATAGCTCAGACGGTAGGGTCTGTGAACAACTGGGGTTTTATCTTGTAACTCTATTTCCATCTCCGTCATATTTGTACATCCTAGTTCTGTAAGATTTTGAGCAAAACAATTTCTATACCGGTTTATTAAGTTTATCACCAAATCACTGATCCTGACTTTAGTGACAGCTTTCTTAGTATCAGTAACTATTCTCAAAACAACTTTCTCATTGGATTCTTTGTCATTTAATAACTCTGTCAAGTCATCTGGTATATTACGTTTCAAAACTTCGAGTCTATCATTGGTTTTTATAACAAGTACATCAGATCTTTCCGTAAAATTTTGGCCTATCAACAACGATTCAGTCAGCATTGAAGATTCTACTACATAAGCATCTATTTCTGCCGTAACATCTCCCAAAGTCAAGTTTATCCTGGTTTTTCCTAAAGGTGTATATGATTTATTTCCAAAACCTCGAATAGTTGGTAAGTCATCGTCAAATTTGGGCAAAGTATTATCGTCTACAGTATCCTGCCTGATCAGTGTGCAATCGCTTCCAAAGTCGATATAGGCCCTAACTTCTATATCCCCATTAATAAATACTTGTTTATAATATTTTGAATCGGATTTTGTGGCTTGCATAAACATAGTTCGCTTATCAGTGACATTAGATTTTTTATTGTAGAAGCATTCGGTAGTTTTATGTCCAAACCTTTTGCAAGTATCGCATTTAATTAAAGGCTTTGGGCATTCACTTGCTGTATGACCTTTTTCTTTACAGTTATAACAGCTCATTTCAATGCCATTGTTACGGCATACAGAACTGCGATGTCCCGGTTTATTACATTTAAAACAAATTACGTCATTGGAAACGTTTGCACTTGGTCGTGGCCTAAATGTTTTTAAATTAGATTCCCTACATAAATCTTTGAGAAACTTGAGTAAATCCTCAGGGTCATTTATTCGTGCAGACGAGGCACCTGCTCTAACCGTACGATCGTCAATTCCATAGATAAGACAGTCAACTGCCTTCTTCCCTTTAATTTCACATGCATTTATCAACATCATTTTGTCAAAGTAATATTCATCTATTGACTCTCCTAATCTCATTCGCCGATCTAACATTTCTGTCAATAACGCAGCATAGTTACTTTCGGACGGAAACGCTTTTATTAGTCGTTCCTGCCACTCTGCCCAGGTCAGTAGTATGGTCTGTAGTCCCTCATACCACTTCCTGGCATGTCCAGCTAATTTTGGCAATGCAAAATGAGTAGTCTGTTCGTCAGTCCAGTTATAAATTTTAGCACATTCTTTAACCTTCGCTATCCAACCCTCAATCTTTTGATTTTTTTGTGCAGGATCAAAACTTGGTATTATATTCCGATCATACGACATTTTTTGAGAATTTGACCGCATCATATTTTGTATAAAACGTGAAAAGTCATTAACGTTAATCATCATGCTTGGTTCACTAGACGTAAATATATTTGTATTCGACTCACCCATCCTGCTTTGAGTTGTCGCTGGACCACAGGAAGCCGGAAACTGCGTCGGCAACTCTGCTGGCACTGGTAGTTGGGGCGGTGTGGCTGACACCGGCGGACCACGCGGTGCGGCTGGCACCGGCAGATAGACTGGCAAAGCGGACGCCGGCATACTTGGCGCTGCTGTTAGCACCGGCAGACTTGGTGATGTGGTTGCCAGTTGGGGCGGTGTGGCTGGTACGCCGGCGTACTTAGCGCTGCCGTTAGCACTGGCAGACTGGGTGATGCGGTTGCCACCGGCATACTAGACAGTGCGGTTGGCACCGGTTGACATGGCGATGCAGCAGTCTCAGGCGGATATGGCGATGTTAGTTCTATTTGTTCTGTTGTTTTGGATACCTCTGTATGAACACGTGAACCAGAAAAGGATTTTGTTCTTTCTGAAGGTCTTCTGTGATGGTGCTGATGGCGCTCTCTTGAACGTGACCTGCGCTTTTTGTCATAACGGTGACGACTTCTGCTTGAGCGGCGATAGTCTCCTCGTTCAGAAGAACTGCTCGTGCTACGGTATCTACGTTTACGACGTCGTCGGGATTTATCATGAGCATATTTGTCACAGTCTCCTGCCATTTAAAGTTCTTTATCCCACTTCTGATATAAGAAGTCTGGTGGTTTGAAAATAAACTTCGCGTATATTATAATTACTTTATTGATTCTAAAAACACTTTTTGGGCAGCACTTCCCCGTAAGGTAGTTTACAACTTAATGCATCTCGACTGTTCGTGAGCGCTCGTTTTATAGTTTCTCCCCACCTTACAACGAGCGCTCCCCACTATGAACATACACTAGATTAAACAACTCAGTGACGTACAATATTTACTTATTATACTTGTATATGCCGATTAATACTAAAATCATATATATTTTACTTAGTAATTAATATAATATTTATTATGAGAATAATTTAAGTAGGTAAGATATGTTTATAAAACAAATATATTCTAACAACTCGTAACTCATTTTCTCAGGATTCAATATCGCGCCCGTGACATAAAACAGTGATTTATCCCCTCGGTTTTTAATCTACTATTGTATAGTGCTTATCTTGGAGACTGCATTAACTTAGAGTAAAATTACCATGGTTTTTTTTCATTGAAGGTGTGGTGTGACCGGCGGCCTCCGTGGTTGGCGGCGGTGTTGGCCATCGTTGGCTCGGCCTTGCGCTTCATACCTCCAATATTGGTCAACGCTATCAACACTGGCGCTTCTATGTATCAGGTATGATCAGAATTTATATTAAAGTAGTTATACATTATGGAAATAAACATTGAGTTTTGCAATATTTCGATTAAATACTATTTTCGTTATAATTTTTTTGAGTATGACGCATCTACTTCAAAATCGTATTTTCACATTCCTACTGGCCATTTTGATGGAATTTTCTTTGAATGTGTTTATTGGCTTATTCTTTTATACAGCAACAGATTAAAGAATCGACGTGATTTTTATCATGGCGATAGGTAGTTGGATGACAGAGAAGTGACGTACTTTTTATTTATCCCTGAACTTAGACTAAAGGTATGATTCCGATCTCGGCAGCAAGCAGCACTACTGGTCCCCATACATTCTCTATTGTAATGTGTTGTTGTAAATGTTATCTCATATAAAACAATAGAGAATGTATGGGGACTAGTAGTGCTGCGGTAGCACCAGCACTGGTGCTTGCTGCCGAGATCGGAATCATACCTTAAGTCCCGGACAAAATTAAGTTGAAATCAAAATCGAGTTTAAAATAACCGTATTGTATCGCTATGTGTGACTATTGTTACAGACCATGTCTCTCTGCCTAACGTGCATATCAAGGTCACTGGACTGCGTTCCTCGAAGCTTCTCGAATGCAGCCTCGATTATCGAGAAGACCCTACCGTCTACCGTCAACCCTGTGGGAGGATCAGTGGTACTACAGCTGCTGGTCACCGTCGCCTACGAGGAGATACAGAACTGGGCGAAGAAGGAAGCCGCTAAGGAGAAAGCTGGTGAGTGGAGAAAATGCAAAAAATATTTACATGTAAGGAATACGGTAATTGCAGAATTACTAGATTTTTTATTTTATTTACTGAGGCATTTGTAAGGGTGTTACCAGACCAATAGATCGATCGTCTATCGAAGACTTCGATCGATGGTAGAATGGATTAGTCGACGTCGATCGATAGTTTCTACCAGACCAATTGATCGAACGTCGATTGACGGTATCGATCGATCAGTCGACGTCAAACATCGTACTGGCCAACAACAACGCGTCCTCTTGTGAATACATTTCGAAAGAAACTTATGGAATAAAGCGGGTGTTAATCGATCAACGTCGACCGATGCCATCGCCCGGCAATCGATCGCTTGGTTAGTCGAACGGTATCCGTCATTCAATTATAGCTACTAGACCTGTCGATCATCTTTGATCGACGTTGGCTGATGCTGTAAATCGACGATCGATAGATCTCGGGCTCAAAAGCTCACGTTTAGGGGTCCAAAGCATATACTTTGTTAAAAAGTTGCTATATAAAAGATCGCATAATTAATGGACGACCTCTAGGCTCTAAAACCAAACCGCAATGTATAATATAAAAATATAATATAATCTCACGCCTTTTTTTATCCCCGAGGGGGAAGTCAGAGGTATTCCATTACTGGATATACCCACATTTCACGAGATATATGGGACCCCTAAACGTGATAGGTGGTGAGCCCATCGCCGGACCGGGTCTATTTACACATGTCTCAGAATTAATTCTGAGACCTGCGGGTTTCCTCACGATGTTTTCTTCACCGTCGAGCTAGTGATAAATAAATATGTACGTAAGTTTTTGAAAAACTCATTGGTACATGCCAGGATTCGAACCCGAGACCTCACGCATGAGAGGTGGGCCCATCGCCGGACCGGGTCTTTACACATGTCTCAGAATTTTGAAACCGAAACCGCAATTTGTTTAGGTAGAATGAACTAAAAGTGTTTTTTTTACATTTGCAGCGGCGGCCGAAGCGAACGGGCAGCTACACAGTATGAGTTCGCGGAATAAGCAGAAGTCGAGACATGTCCGAATAGTGAGCCTTGGACATACAAGTAGGTATACTACTGGGCTCTGTCCAATATTGACTAACCTGGAGCTACGCCAGGGTTATGTTGTTCACGCGTATCTTTGTATTTATTTATTTAAATTATTGCAGAGTACACATGGGTTAAAATTAACATACACAGTTTACATCGAATACTTTAAAACGCCCCGTAAGAGCCCACCAATAAACTGCTATTTTGTATGCCCTCCGTAACGTCTCAACGGCTGGATGGATTTTAAATTAAGTATCTATCGATTCGTTAAACCGTGCGACGGTTATAGGCTAGTTTTTGTTTTTATAAAACCAAAATGGCGGCCGTAAAACGCAAAATGGCGATTTATACATCGAGTTGCATTTCACTGGATAGGTCCTTCAAAATGAATATAATGTTTTCTGGACTGTTTTAGAACTATAAACTATTGCTTGTCGTGAGTAATAAACAAGAGCGTTCGTTGGCAAGTGCTTATGTCAATCTATAAAATCATTCGTTAGCGCTATGCATTTTCTCTAAGAGGGCTATTGTATTCGGGATTTTGGTATTCCCAGTTCGACGGTGAAGGAAAACATCGTGAGGAAACCCGCAGGTCTCAGAATGAATTCTGAGACATGTGTAAATGTAAATAGACCCGGTCCGGCGATGGGCACCACCTATCACGTTTAGGGGTCCAATGTATCTCGTGAAATGTGGTCGTATATCCAGTAATGGAATACCTCTGCCTACCCCCTCGGGGATGAAAGGCGTGAGATTATATTATATATTTTAGTACATGTTTTAAGCCGGAGTTTTTTTTTTATTTACTTTTTTTATTTCCATCCAGACACATCTAGCTCGCTAAGTTTCGACGGCAGCCACAGCAGCCCTTCGTCCATCGCATTGGCTATCGCTGAAGCCCTCTGTTCCATAGATGAAGACGACAAACACACACAAGAGATACAAGACCTCGTCTCTCAGTCGAAGAGAACGTTCACTTTGTCTAACAGCTTCGGGTTGGAAGACTTTCCGGAGTTCGCAGAGTTGTTTGAAGAGGTAAGTTTTATGTTTGATAGAGTGAGATAGAGTGGAGGAGAAGAATTGGGTATTTGACTGTATCGAAACGAGAGAGTGAATGAAGAACGATTGACGAAAAAAGTGTATAAGGCGAGTGTGAATGAAAGTGTTGCAAGGGGTAGACCTAGGCGGACGTTTTGAGACCAAATTGGGGAGGCGTGATTATATGTATGTAAATTAAATTGGGACTAATCATAATCACTAAATAAAAAGATTATCCTTAAACACTTCTAAAAATGCATTTCCATTTTCATTTTACAACTATAGCAAATTTTTAAATAATAAAAGAATCAAAAAAGTATCGCGATTGAGTACTAAAAATGATGACGTCACAGCTCAGTAGGTACTCAGTACATTTTTCATAAAAAAAAACGTTTTAACAGATCATAAAAAAAAATTCAAAACCTACATAAAACTGGTTTTGTGTAAATTGGCATTTAAAATCATTTGACCTTTAAACTGACTTATAACGCAGTTGGTTTATTTCAGGGCGATGTAGCCGGCTCGAATGCAGAACGTGCGGGTGACGCCGCGGCATTAACTAGTCAAACTTTGATGACTGCGCCAGGCAGAGACAGTTTAAGAGTAACTATTATTAGTACCTACCAAATAAAAATCAAATCACGCTTTATATATCCGAGGGGGTAGGCAGAGGTATTTGAATTTCTGGAAATTTTCACTTGTCACCAGTATATTCTGTAGACCCCTAAACGTGATAGGTAGTTAACCCATCGCCGGACACGGGTTCTGTTACACATGTCTCAGAATTAATTCTAGAACCTGCGGGTTTCTTCACGATGTTTTTCTCACCGTCGAGTTTTTGAAAACCTCATTGGTATGCCATCGCCAGGATGGATTCGAACCCGAGCCTCACGAATGAGAAGCGGCTCTCTAACTACGGGTCTATAATTATAGCGTGTATTATATCATGATTTTTTTGTAATACCATTAGAATAAACGATTTTGTGAGTTAGGTTAACCTTTAAATTATATGTGACTAGCGGTTTTGCGCGGTTTCACCCGCGTAGTTCCCGTTGCCGTGGGAGTTCGGAAATAAAATTAAGCCTATGTTACTCAGGGATATTGTAGCTTTAAATTTGTGAATGAATTTTAAAATCGGTCTAGTAATTTTTGAGTTTATTCGTTACAAATCTTTCCTTTTTATAAAATTAAGTGTAGATAATTACTACATAGTATAAAACAAAGTCGCTTTCTCTGTCCCTATATCCCTATGTATGCTTAAATCTATAAAACTACGCAACGGATTTTGATGCAGTTTTTTTAATAGATAGAGTGATTTAAGAGGAAGGTTTTAGAGTTAGCATTGCACCCATGCGAAGCCCGGGCGGGTCGCTAGTTTTAAATATAGCTTATTATATCCTAATACTGCGAAATTTTTTGTATGTATGGATGTATAGATGTATGGATATTTAATATTTGTTCCCCTTTCACGCAAAAACTACTGGACGGATTTTGATGAAACTTGACAGTTATGTATCTTATATTTATCAGAATTTCAGGCTATATTTTATGGCCGTATTTCGACGGGAACGGGAACTACGCGGATGAAACCGAGGGGCGCTGCTAGTAGATTATAAAAGCGATAATTTTCAGGTTATCTACGAGCATCTACAGCTTCACTCGGAGTGGATATATAAGCAACTGGGTGTTCAGGAAGGTGGCGATTCTGACATACCGCTGAACAAGGCGCCCTTGCTCTATATCATGTTCCACATTGGTAGTAGACCATTTGATCAGGTATAAATTCCACTACAAATTGATTATAATAATCTAAATAAAAAAAAAGCTTTCTAAAAACATAATATAATAAAATTGTAACTACCAAACAAAAAAGAACGATCAGAGAATTTCCTTCTTTTTAGGGTTCCGTACCCAATGGGTCAAAACGGGACTCTATTACTAAGACTTCGCTATCTGTTCATCTGTCTGTAACCAGGCTGTATCTCAAGAACCGCAATAGCTAGACAGTTGTAATTTTCACAAATTATGTAATTCTGTTTCTTCTATAACAACAAATACTAAAAAAAAAACTAGTTAAAATCAATATTTAAGGGGGGTTCCATACAACAAACGTGTTCTTTTTTTGCCATTGTACGCGAGTCCGACTCGCATTTTCCCTGTCTCTTTGATCTTGGTTGAAAACTTCGAATTTCCCTCCCACATCGCCTTAACACTATTTCTACTTTCCCATCCCACCTCGCTATACAGTATCTATTCATTTCAGTACCTCCGCGGGGAATGGCCCATGCCTTGGAGCAAGCTGGTGGCAGTGGCCAAATATTGGTCGGGGTTGGACGGTGCGAGGGTCCACGTGAACAGACGCACAGACATGCGCAGCTACAAGACACAAAGCAAAAGCTCCAATAAACAGCTGGTAGAACTACACGATATGTTCAAGTCTCATAGTGATCGCATTTTGTAGATGGATTAGGTTATGGAGGAGCGGAGGTGGAACGCTCCTCCATCGTGAAAAGGGAAGATCTTCCGCCAGGCGAAGTGATCGTGCCTGGGGACCGCGGTCCAACGGTTGATGTTGGACAGTTGTATTTATACAAACTCATTAGAAAACTCCAATAGCGCGGTTTAGAACTCGGCCGTCTCAATAGACCGAGTAGATAGATAGAATAGGCCGAGTTACATAGACTCGGCCTTCTATTGGCGCGTTCTATGTAGTGTCGCTACAAGGTTATCATGACTTAACAGCCCGCTATGCTATGGGTGTTTTTATATGATTTCCCACGTCCGTTCACAGATTATATAGATGGTCTCAGTTGCTTGGCTAAATCATGCACAATAAATTTTAAGCCATCCAGAGATTATAACACACTTAAAGCCAATGAAAATCAATACTATTTATTTATCCATTTTTCTTTTTTTACTGTCTTTTTTTAAATAATTTTGTTACAAATGAAAAAAAATACAATAAAATACAATACAATTTATTTATCCTAATTTAATTTATGTAATTATCTACCTATTAGCATACCTACTTTCATTGTAATTAATATGTGGTTATTGAGATTGGTTATACAATTACCTATCTATGTTATTAGCCCTAGTATAATAAAGATTGTGTAACTGTTTTTTAACCCAAATAAAAGAAAATAAAAATAAAAAAAATACCAACGGTAGCAGTAATTTATTTATGTAATAAAGTCACGATGTCACTACTAACTATGTAGTAACATCTACCGAGTTGTAATCTCTCAAGTAGGTATGGCATTCTAAATTTTCACATCAAAGCAAACAGTAGGAAAATGGAGCTTTTTGAAATTAACACTTTATTATTCAATAAAATGTACTTAGTATAAAACACAAGTTTTTTTATTCATCATATAACAAACCAATTTCTACTAGAACTCGTTTCTATCGGAGTTCAAAAGTCCATGGTCAGACTCACCTATTGGAATCGTTTTAAAAGATTATTGAACACTAAACTTCCACTTTTCCAATAAACACTTCGAACTAAGAAAACATTTTTCTCTGCGGAGTTCCTTACAACAGCGTCATAGAAAAGCGGAACTTTCCGCAAGTTAGAGTGTCACAAGTTTTATAACGGAATTTGCGGAACTCCAACTTTATGGACATTGACGTTCCGCAGAATAAACTATTGCTGCAACTTTGCAGAAGTTACTATTTGACGCTTGTTTATTTGATTGCAAAAAAACGTTAATGAATAAAATAAACAAAACTTTAAAACTAACAGTAACACAGCACGGTAAGCAAAGAGGTTGGAAGAAAATATTCTAGGAGAGAGAAACTTTTTCTTTAAAACAAGAAAATCGTTAAAAGTCACTTATTAAATAACAAAAAGAAGAATTACGATTACAAACTTCCATTTAATTTTCCACTTGGAGAATTGATCGTGATGCACTAGTATATCCATGAAGGAAAACATTTTCTCAACTATAAGTTAAGCTTGTCCTTCAATCCAATTTATATTTTCGTTCCGTTCAAGCTTTTCAGTGCTTTCATAGTTTATGAACTTTGGTAATGTTAATTATTTTAGGAAAATTAACTTCGTAGAAGTTTGTACGGAATCCTCGGTACGCGAGTTCGACTCGAACTTGTCCAGTTATTGCACAACTCCCCTTTGAACTTTGACCCTCGGTCAAAGAGTTAGTTGATCCAAATATCAACAAGAATCTACATATAGGATAGGTACATCTATGTATCATAAACTAAACATTTGCAGATCTCCCAAACTCGTATCCGGTGCACATAAACTGGGTTCCAATATCCTGCTAACACCAGGGGCGACTTGTGGCTCAATCTTCGCCGAAGTTATTGACTAAGTTGTACTGAACATAAATTTGTGTGCTTGTGTTTGCCATTAGTTCCCAACTAAATATATCTTGAACATCCTAATATTTAGCTTGAGTTGGATACTAACTGAATTAGTTTAGAAGTCTATTTAGAAGTCTATTGTCACCACTCTGGATAGCCTTTATTATGTACAGTCAAAAGCACGTAGAGTGTGACACATTGGACTTTGTAAAGTTCTTATTACAATCGTCTTAAAGGTCCAGACTCGCACTACTAGTGTAAAGTTTTATGTGCTCTTGATTGTACTAGCTGTTCCGCGCGGTTTTA
This sequence comes from Ethmia dodecea, assembly GCA_963855545.1. Classification (NCBI taxonomy): domain Eukaryota; kingdom Metazoa; phylum Arthropoda; class Insecta; order Lepidoptera; family Depressariidae; genus Ethmia; species Ethmia dodecea. The sequence continues at coordinate 4,090,993 of OY979444.1, forward strand.
CCCGCATAGTTCCCGTATATTAAAACTTGTTTTACCAATGGAAAGCTACATTATAAAGGAATAACACGCTATATTTTATGTCCGTATTAAAATAGGTTTAGTTTCGGAGCCTATTAAATTCAACAAAACAAATCTCTCCTCTTTATATTATAAAGAGGAAAGATTTGTTTTGTTGAGTTTTAGTGATATTAAGTAGTAGGTATAGACTAGCTGTTCCCTGCGATTTCACCTGCGAGTTCCCTGAGATTAAGAGGGCGGGAGGGGGGATCAATAAACCTCCAAAACCATCTCACATCATTGATGGATTGAGGAACTTGGCTTGCTAGTCAAACTTTTCGTCGTCGTCGTCGGTATGATTGCACTTATTAGTAGGTAATTTAAAAATATACCTAGCTGAGAAATAAGTAAAATTTTGAAATAATTGGTAGGTAAGGTGAAATAGTAGATTGTGTCATAAGGGAGCAAAACGATATTTTTACGGCGAGGGCGTTTCTTTAAATCACGAACATAGTGAATGTTTCTAGGATGGAATCCCGAACGTAGTGAGGGATTCTACTGTAGAATCATGAACGAAGTGAGGGGTTTAAAGTACGTAGCCCAAGGTAAAAATAATTTTGCGACCGAATGATACACTCTGCTTTTCATACCTCTCTATGAGAAAAAAATATTGATGGCATTGTTTGCTTCTTTTTTCAATATTTTCCGGTGTTTAACTATCACTGCTACTTGAATTCAGTTTAAAATATAAAAGACACAAACAATTTGATGTTGGAATTCGAAAATTTGGCGTAAAATAAAATGTAAATTGTGAAAAATAACTACGAGAGCGCGCGCATTGCCACAGCAATTTTTCTGACAGTGTGGCACGACCATCGAACGCTATTCAGCCTTGTCAACCTAATGCGGCGAAAAATGGAACTAATGTTTTGTTATAGTACTTAAGCTACAGTGGCGCCAACCTAAAATGCAAACTTATTTTGCTAATCTCTTTGGCTAAGAATGTTGACGAATATTTTTAATTCTAAATTCAAAACACTTTTATTCGCACTTATAAAAACCCTATCAGAAAAGACTTACTTTGCTCCCTTTTTTTGAGGACCAAAACGTCACTTTTCGAATAGAAGGTATGAAAAAAAAATACTGTTTATTTCGTAAAAATAGCATGCATTTTACAAAAATTAGCTACTTATCATAAATAGTCTCCTTATAATAATGTATCGCATTCACGATAAAACTATTTGAGAGATATATATAAATATAATCCCTGAGGGGGTAGGCAGAGGTATTCCATTACTGGATATACCTACCCACATTTCACGAGATATATTGGACCCCTAAACGTGATAGGTGGTGAGCCCATCGCCGGACCGGGTCTGTTTACACATGTCTCAGAATTAATTCTGAGACCTGCGGGTTTCCTCACGATGTTTTTCCTTCACCGTCGAGCTATTGATAAATATGTATGTAAGTTTTGAAAAACTCATTGGTACATGCCAGGATTCGAACCCGAGCCTCACTGATTTTCGGCCGGCTCTTTAACCGTTCGGGCTATCACTGCTCTTAGAAATTTGAGAAATTCCCGCCGTAATGGAGAATAAATGGGTTACGCACAATACGTTAAGTACCTACCTTGTTTAAGCTGAGCAGCTAATCCTTAATTTCCGGGTGTAATAAACTACAGCTATCTTCAGATCAGTTGCTGTTTTGAATGACTTTCTAACTATTCCATAATTAGACATTGCATGAATACAGGTAACTCATATGTGTTACCCGTGCTACCTGGAAAGTTCATCAAACACGTCTCAGTACAACTCCTGCGGGAAAAGTTATTGCAATCTGCGAACCGGCAGTTCATATTGCACCCAGCATCACAATAGAGCAAGTTTCACAATTTGTGGCTTGGTCGGAAGAAAATCGATGTGCAACTTCCCAACTATTGGCTGGGGACCAAATTTATTGCTGCCCAACTTGGACAATGGCTTAGTTATTTGGTGTCGATCTTGATTTGGGGGCGCTGAGATTTTGAGTTTCGAATACTTAGATTGTACATTAATTTGCCGTTTGCGGCTTGGAATATTTGACCGCCACCGAACTAATTCGTCGAGCACCACTCGGTTCCAATCGGCACCAGTAAGAATTAAAAATCAATTGTGTTTTATTTTATTGGCTTGAGACGAGGGTAACCGTGATAAGCGCGGTACGCCCCGTCCGGCATCCTGTCTCGGACACTCACTAACGTGTCTGGACAGACTTAATTTTATATGACCTTGAGTTTCTCGAGAGTAGGTATATCCGTTTTACTCTAAAGGCCATAGTAACAAGTAACTAACTACCCTAAGTGCCTATACCCTAAGTACATTTTGAATTCATTGCCTTGAATTTTATTATGGTCAACGCAACGTTACGCAGTAGTACTTAGGTACAGTCAAGAGCACGTAGAGTTTGGCACATTGGACTTTGTAAGATTCTTATTACAGTCGCTTTAGAGGTCATACTCGCACTACAAGTGTAAAGCTTCATGTGCTCTTGACTGTACAAGGGCAAATAACAACGTCAGACAATCAATCCTATGTCCGACTCGGGTCTGAGTAATATATGAGACTACTTACGAGTGTAATTTCCTGAGAGCTAGGTATAATGTAATCTATGGTAGGTGAATGTCACAGGGAACAGACAACCCATCTTGTAGGTGACACGTAGACAAACAACGTGCAAACAGAAATACACTTTGTTGATTCATTCATTTAGTGAATGTTATGATGATACACTAGCAATGATTTCGCCTTTTTAATTCTAAGTATATGCGTTCACAAAATCATCCTGGTGTTAGCGAGTGTTGCAGTATCTAAAATCTATCGTAGTGTTGCGTCTAATAATAAAAAACAAGGGTCGTGGTAGGGTACGCTTAGGTACCAAAAAAATTTAAAAATCTCGTTTCATGTATCCCTGTTATTATAAATGTTATTTCTTTTTTATTATTTGTTGTTATAGATATACACTGTACCTATTACGGTTCATGCATGATATACCGCCTACTGATAGACATACGGACCGACAGCGGAGGCTTAGTACCTAATAGCCTAATAGGGTAGCGTTGACACCTTTTTTTGGTACGAAACTGTGCGAATGAGTATATAAACATATATACAGGTTGTTGTAAAAACTTTGATAGCGCGGTTTCAAAATCTCCGCTGTTATTAGTTCCGACTGGAGATACGAGCTTGCCGTCTCATGGAAAGCTTTAATTTTACATGAGCTATAATTTTCCGACGGGGATGGGACTTACGTGGATGACATCTCGGGAAACATCTGAGTAGTGTTTAAACCCCTTGTGTTATAATAATTTAGCCATAAACAATAAACATCCTAAGTAGGTCAATACTGTTGTTGAATGGAACATTTAATAATTGTTTCACTCCAAAATTTGTAACAAAGAGAAATAATTTAAAGAGCCATTCGTTATTTCATTTGGGAACAATTAAAGCAATTATTCTGTATTTGTTAGGCATTTGACTTTAATTAAATAAGAGTTCATGTCTAACTTGTGCCAGACTTACAAACTTTATCTGAATAACTCGTGACAAATTGTAAAGTCCACTTCGCGTTGTCTTTGAAAGCAGATCAAAGGTGAACTTGCCCTTTCCAGTGATTGACAAGGAATGTGGAATCTTTATCTATTTAAGTAGGTAGGTATCTACTTATATGAAAAGCAAGGTCCCTACCACAATGTTGAGGAATAAAATTTATTTACAAAGAAAATATACATTCATTTACAATAATTACTTACAGAAGACTACATTCCCTCTCTGGATAGCCAGGCTGATCCTATGACAGAGATAGTCGCCAGCTGGTCACCTAAAACCTCGACCAAACGCATCTGACAGCTCTATTAGTCAAGAACCGACGGTTCCAGTTAGAACTGATAACAATTAAAAATCAATTGTGTTTCTCATTCTTGATCTGAGAGGTTAATTTAATTCAATTTTGAAGCCTACCTACATTTTATGCAAAGAGATTAAAATATAATAGGACATAGAGGGGGCATTGGGGATATTTTCATACAAAACTTTGAGCGTCATGTCAGTTATAATATGAACGCGAGCTGTCTGAAAATTGTACTTCTTGGAATAACTTTTGGCTTCTAATTTTTCTCGCTCTGTCCCCTCTATGCCCTATTATATTTTAATCTCTTTGCACATATGTAACAACTAAAGCTAGATTTATTATTCCTTGGAATTTTGACAGCTTTCATTTCAGTATTAACAACCTTTCGTGGTTTATTTCTTTCTCTTTCCTTTTATTTTTTGTATCAGAATTTTGAAATTCTAGAATTCCATTGGTCTAAACATGTGACTTTTACTCACTATAATCCCTTTCCTGAAACTCCAGATATTAACTAGAAACATAAAATTTTCAGTGACTTAATTACTACTACTTATGTAAATTATTTATTCGGTGGATATACTAAAGTATTTAGGTACCTACCTGGGCATCGGCTCACAGTTTTTTTCTGTGTTTCCCACGAGAACGGTAAAAACAGGTATCCACGCAAGCGACCGAGCAGCTTCGATTTCGTCGTGAACAATCGATCTCATAAACTTTCCATGTGATGAAAGACCTATATGGGTAGTTCTCATTATGAAGGAATAAAACTGGACCTTTTTGGTTCCACACTTTTTTTTACTAGATTTAGTATACAAACTAGCCAGACATCAAGGATATGACTTAAATAAGCCAAAGTATTGCGGGTCAGACAAAATATTTGCAAATTTTCTAATTATGGCCGTTTTAAGATTTTTACACGACAGGCAAGTGAGACATGGCGCAGGAGAATGAAATCAATGGTTGAAAATGTTTAGAAATGCATAATAAGTTAATAGCATAGTACTTAACATATATGTTTTATCCTTGGATTGAAAACCAATATAAAATACAACTATGACAGCATTAATTTACTACCAGGAAAATGAGGAGAACCAAGAAAGTTAAATTATCACACACAAATGTCCATATTTATTGTTTATTTAGAAACAAATAATCACAAAGAGTAAACAGTGGAGCACTAGCAATCATCAGCGTTTTAAACAATTCTTTGTATGATAAAAATTCACTCGAGAGCAAAGAATCCGGTACACTTAAAGATACTTGAAAATCTTGGAAACTAATAGTACCAGCTAAATGAAATATTTTTTGTTTAATAGACATTTAAATACTCCTTAAATGAAGGTATTAAAACATCTAAGTAATTGTGAAGTTATGTCACAGAAAATCAAATTTCAAAAAGGGATACTTTCTAAAATTTGGTACTGGCATTTGTTTTTGCTTTTGTTTCTAATCTGTGATTTAAGTGGATATATAAACCATGTTTATAGTGTTCAATATTTATTATTCAAGCTGTAATCATGTCGCTTACACCTGAATAATGCACCAGAACTGTCAAAATGCTGGAAACCGGCCGGAGGCAGCGCAATACAGCCAGGACTGTCGGTGTGCTACTATCAACAGTACAAAGAGTTCTCTGACATTTTGAGGAAACTGGCTCTAACCTACGCAGACCAGGAACAGGTAGAAACCGGTGTCCCAGAGCACGAGAAGATCGATACTTTGTGAACTCCATGCTTCGTAATCGAAGAACTGAACATAATGTCGACGCCTTGGAGGAAGTAACATATGGACAGTAAGACCACCACTTGCTGAAGGTAACTTCAGACCACTTACCCTAAACTGGATCATGGGTATCGTATTTCAAGACTAAGATATGCTTATAACCACTTAAATTCGAGTGTTGAAGATTGGTCAAAAGTTATGTTCTCCGTCGAAACAAAATGTATGTGCTACAAGCACGATGGAGGACACAGAGTGTGTAGAAGACAAGGGGAACGATTCAAGCAAGCATGCATCAGGAAAATGGGTCTGTACTTGATTGCTTCTGAGAGTCGCACAAAACTGGTGTTTAAAGAAAATGGCTCTTTAACTAGCGAAAGATATGTGGAAGAAATCCTCAATGAACACATTGATCCATTTATGGTCAATTGGTGAGGATGCTATTTTTATGCAATACATGAAATAAAATGTAGTGACTCAGAAATTTTATTACTTTCATTTAAGGGGTAATATATTGTCTATTGAACACAATTTATTTAATTAAGCTAGCATTCTTAGTTTCCGAAATTTGATTCATTGCTCTCGAGTGTCTAAAGATTATGCAGTAGTTCTTGACTACTATTACTAGTTATTTCTTCCCAGCTCTTCTTTTTCTTAGGTGGCATTTTGGTTTCTGTGAAAAAGTCCTGAATAAGTTAATAATATTTAACCACACAAACTAGAAGACAATTGGAATCTAATATATTTGTTTCTTCCCGGTAACTAAGTTATATCTGGTAATATACAAATAAAACAATAACAACTACACGTATACGTGCTTTAAATCCTTTAAAGTACGTAATTTTCATCTCTCAGGTACGTTATTACATACAGAAACAACAATTCTATGAATTTTTATCATTTTCCTGCAGTGTTATCATTCTTCTGTCTAAGTGGATTCAGACAAGTGATATACAGGAAAGTGATAATTTTAAGGTTTTTCATGAATTCTACAAAAATGCTGTCTTTGATTGCAATTTCAAAGCTTTTTATTATATTTACACTAGGTATAGTAGTTAAAACTATTTAAAAAAAAATAAAAAATTAAATATTGATTACGTAAGTACTTACCATACGAGTGAGAACTTGTCTGACCCGAACACGTTTGCGCTAGAAGAAATCTCCGTCCCGACTGGCTGATTATCTAATCGGCTTCGTATTGAGCGGCAATGGACACATCGAGGTAGGCACTTTGCATCGAAAGTCTGGCAACTTCGCTTATCGTTTAAATTGTTGGTGTTTTATCATGTTTTTTAGCTCACAGGAATGTGATACGAAATTCTTGTCGCCTCTATTCTCTTAAGGAAAAATGGTTAAAAAGGAGGAGTTACGTATTTTTTTTTATGTATTAGCAAAGTTATATTAATTCTTACTGTAATTTGTTGCTAATCTGTTTGATTATGTACATATTTTGCTTATTATTCCGGTAGAAAGCTTGAGTTTTGGAAAATCGCCCCACAGGAAAGTGACAAATTTGATCACTTTTGGGCTTTCTTTTGCAAGAAATAAGTTTCTTATCGCTCTGAATTTCAGTGCCCAAATAGAAGACCATTAGTTAACTGTCTCAGATAAAAAATAAATCAGGAATATTTAAAACTTTAGAAGCTACGAGCTGAGCCCACCAAAATTCCTTCACTGTAAGAACTGCCCATATAATAAGTTTTCGATGTAACGTAAGCCGTATACAGAAAGAAAGCTGAAAACTTATCAGCGCTGACCGGTGCCTGTCGGCACTTATCGGCGCTTATAGGCGCCGGTCTACGCAGGTAACCGGCGCAGGCATTTATATGAACCAGCGCCGATAAGCGCCGATCGGCGCCGATAAGTGCCGACAGGCACCGGTCAGCGCTGGTGCCGCCCGCCAATCATCGTACGACATTTTGCTCGCTCTGCTTCAATCTGCTTGCTTTATGTAGAATGGACCAGCGCCGATAAGCGCCGATAAGCGCTGATAAGTTTTCAGCTTTCCTTCTGTATACGGCTTTAGGTAGTATTATTTCAACTAGTACCTACTTACTTAAAGTTAAGCAGTCCAACCTCCTTAGCCAAGCGGCAATCAAAGGTTTGTGTCTCTTCGCTTGATTGTACCTACTTACCTAATAAAAACTAGTTAGAACTGCGTATCAGTGAAAAGAGTAGTGATAGGCTTACGGTTAAAGAGTCCGCTTCTCATGATGATCTGAAATCCTGGCATGTACCTACCAATGAGTTTTTCAAAGTCTTATACGTCCTACATATTCAGCACTAATTCGACGGTGAAGAAAAACATCGTAAGGAAACCCGCAGGTCTCAGAATTAATTCTGAGGCATGTGTAACAGACACGGTCTGGCGATGAGCTCATCACTTATCACGTTGAGGGGTCGAATATTCTCGTGAAACGTAGGTAATTTATAAAAGGCGTGAGATTTTTTTGTCAGTGTGAATAGGTACTTCTTTAGTGTTGCATTAAAAAAGTGCGTACACGGATTAGCCGCACAATGCCACATTCGCAAAATGACACATTCTCAAAATGACATATTCGCAAAATGCCACATTAGCGAAATGCCACACAGCAAAATGCCACATTCTCAAAATGACACAGTCGCAAAATTCGTTTTGAGACTGTGGCGTTTTGAGAATGTGACATTTTGCGAAAATTGAATGTGTCATTTTGCGAATGTGGCATTTTGCGCCTAATCCGCGTAAATGCCATCAATCGGTCAATCCCAACTTTTGTCATTCTATATTATTCGACTAATCTTTACGTTTCAGATAGTCAATAGTGGCCGTCCTGAATAACGTCCTACTTAATTGAACAACGGAGCCACAGTCCACAGTAAATAAACAAATAAGTTCTCTTATAAATCGCCCACTATTAGAATTCAAAGCGACACCATTCCGATGCTCACAGCATCTGCATCTGTTAGTAGAAACGTTGCGGCCATCTAAATGGGTGCACGCCCGTAAACTAATGTCCGCTGCCTCGCCTGCCTCGCCTCACCCGCCTCGCCTCGCCTGAATAATGACGCTGCAACATTCCGGCAAGGATGGCACATTCTTTCGTCGCGCACGATAACAGTGAATAATTTCCTAATATTATGTCAGAATGTCTCCAGCAAAGATATTGTTCCCTGACTCCTATCTTGATACGTGGAAATTACATAATCCATTTAGGTAATGTAATAAGATTTGATGCATGCGTGCTCAGCGGGCGTATTCACGGAGATACGATACTCGATATCGGAAAATCTGTCGAATCCTTATGTCAAATATGACATCTGTGTATAGCCCATCTCGAAACCTTTCGACAGATTTTCCGATTCCGAGTCGAATAGACTGCCTGCATTCCCTCTATGTTCAATAACAGTTTATTAATAAATAGTTTTAAATATTATATGGAACCCTTCGTCTGCGGGTAAGATTCGTCCTTGGACCGGTTTTTATTTACGTTCCCGCGGGAATTAGTGAACACCATGGACAGTTTCAACACAACAAAACATTTTCATCTGACGAATGCTGACCCGTCAAACGGTGTTGGAATTTATCAATCTTATGTAAGCTATAGGTTTCAACATTCATTTTGATTGTAATACCTACCTAATTATTATTTTCTACCTATGGAGAATTATTTGGTATGGAAAAACGTTATCGTTACAGAGACCCTTTAGCAGCGCCAATCAAAACGCTTGACGCGAAATACGCACGTCTCCTGAAGCCAGGAGACATATTTCCATGAATAATGTTATTCAAAATAATTAATCACTCCACTCGAAGCTAATCCACACAGACGCTATATCTAACCGCACATTAATTAAGTAGGATATACCTTTAACATAATAATACAATTGAGTGAGCAATGTAAAATTGAAACCTGTCACTGTTGTAAATTTCAAAATTGTAAAAAGGGTGAGACTTTCGTAGAACTTACCTTTTATTAATAATTTTAAACAAAAACAAACAAGACTTCAAACAGGAAACAAAAAAAGCACGCACTAGCCCCGACTACGTTTTTCTATGTTCCCCTCCCCTCTTTTGGGATGTCATCATCAGATCCTGGTTTACTTATCATGGTACCACCCTTAAGATATCTCCTTTCCAACAAAAAAAGAATCAACAAAATCGGTTCATAAACGAAAAAATTATCCGCGAACGTACATAAAAAATATATACAAATAATACAGAACTCTAAAGAGTAAAAAACAGACTTCAACGAATAATATTGTGCTAAAAATACAGTCGAATTGAAAACCTCTTCCTTTTTTGAAGTCGGTTAAAAAAAGAATTGTCGGCATTATTCGTCCATTTGTCATCACATACTTAATGCAAATTTAAGACTTAATTATATGGTTTTCTCATGGATGCCATTGTCAGAGCTTAACGCAATTAAAATGGGACCAATCTGGAAGCACCAGCTTCCAAATAAATAAAGAATCATCAAAATCAGTTCCCCTAGTCGAAAGTTCTGAGGTAACAAACATAAAAAAAAAACATACTCCCGAATACAAACAAAGTCACTTTCGCATTTATAATATTAAGTCAGGATGTTACCTACAAATTTGTACGGAACCCTCGGTAGGCGAGTCCGACTCGCACTTGTCCGTTTTTTTTTTAGTATTTCTTTCTTCGACAGGCGAAATAACTTAGGCTCCTGAATAAGGCAAGATTGCGTGGCGTTAAGTAGTGAGTGTTTTTTTAAAACCTTTTTTTACGCCGCATGCGTTTAAGAGTAAACTCTGGCTAAGAAATTATAATTATCGTTGACGAAGGCGTGTAATGAATGAGACTTGCGGCCCTCTTGTCCCAAAACGGTGCCAGGATAATCTCCTAATTTTATAAGTGTCCGCCCGAGTTCCTTACGCCTGTCGCTTTTTAAAGAATTAATTGCTCAAGCTGGCGGATCTCGAAATGTTTTCTGAAGGAGATAAAAATTTATTTTTTTACTTTTATTTTTTATGGGTTGGAACTCACCGAGGTTCTTTGAAGCCCTCGCGGAGAGTAGATTAAAATGAGATTATCTTCTATTTTTAAAGTATTTAGAGCAATTTCAGTAAAATTTTCGACTGTCACTGGCCATCAAAAGTGAATAGGTACTTTAACTTAACGTGCCGATGAAAACATCATAAATACGAAATCGGAGATTGTGGCTTTTAGGTTTCCGTACTTACCTAAAAATTAAAAAACGGAATCCTTGTAGGATTCTTTTCTTCACTTTGTTGTCCGTCCGTCTGTATGACAAGTCCCTTTATTTTGGGAACGCGTGGAGGTATCGAGTTGAAATTGAAACAATATATGTACCTAATCAAGTCTACAGTCCCTTGAAGCTGTGAAAAAATCAAACTTTGTTCGGTTTTTTTACAAAACTAAATGCTTTATGACTGAGTTACATCAGTTTGAATCCAGTATCACTGAATGGTTCTTGGATTGTAAACACATAAGCATGGACACGCATGGATTGTACAAATTGATAAATCTTACCATCGACATTATAACCAGCTGATTATTTGTACAAACAAGAAATTCTACCAACTGCTAACAATAATTCCCATCCATTGATACCGGATTCTAACTCTAAATTGAAACACTATTAGGAGTAGTGAACTTACCTATATCAGCCATTACATTTCTATTTTCTGAGTAGGTCTATTATCTACAGTTGTATATTCATTATAAGTACTATAAAATACTTATAGGCCACCATTGTTTGTAGGTACATAAAAATATTACAAATTGTAATTAATGGAGGCCTCTCCCTATGTCAACAACAATCTTACAATACAAGGATACGTATCTGAAATTGCCATCAAAAACAGAAATTATTTTCTGTTCAAATACAAAACACGGCGTCTGTTTATCAGCAACACCCACGGGCAAAAAACAAAATGATATTTAATTTACTCCGAGTCCGTCGAAATCAATTTCCCCCATAAATAAGGAAACAGAGTAATATTCGGAGACGGAAAAGTCCAATGCTTGAAGGAAATCACATTTTCCTTCTCTGGGGAGCGTGGCTTGACCGCATCGCAGACGGGTGAAGGGACGGACTAAGGGCAAATGCACATGGTTTTGTACGACCACACGGCGCGCGTTTAAATGCGATATATTCGCTGTTTTTAACCGACTTCCGAAAAAGGAGGAGGTATTCGTAGCGTATGATTTTTTATGTTTGTTACTTCAGAACTTTTGACTGGGTCAATAAATTTTGATGATTCTTTTTTTATTTGAAAGTTGATGCTTCCCGTGCGCTGTCAATGACATCCATGAGAAAACCATATAAGTATTAAATTTGCATTAAGTATGTGCGCGACAAATGCGTTATAACTCAATATAACGCCGCCCATTTCAATTTATCTTTTTTCAACCGACTTCAAAAAGGAAGAGGTTCTGAATTTGACTGTATTTTTTTAAGTATTATTCGTTGAAGTCGGTTTTTTACTCTTTTGGCGTTCTATGTTATTTATCTTGCAAATAACATGTGCATACTAAGGCTCGTACGCGCGTGTGATTTTGTAGCTGTAAAGGAAACTGTATTATTAATAATCGTAAGTCTTACTTAACGTTTTAGACATATAGTCATTTTTATTGTAGGTACTTACTTACCTACCTATTACTAAGGCTTTAAAAAATCCGTTGTATCTCCTTATACATATAGGTTTAAACATGTAACTTTTATTAGGTACATCTGTAAATTCCCTCTCCCTCCCTTGGTATAGCTGTTCGTCTACTTGTTTGTTACCTTTTTAATATAAAAACACTTATTATTATTTCACCCATAACACATACACATTCTACTCGCACAGGTACAATACAGAAGAGCAACTAAATTAATAATAGTTTGTGCCACAAAAGTGGTCTAACCTCAGTATAAAATTCTATCTCCTAGGCATGAAAAATAAGAATTAATTAATCATTTATAAGGATAATTACTATCATATAATCTACCTCTCAAGCCAATAAAATAACACACAATTGATTTTTAATTGTTACGGTGCGAATTGCAACCGCGCGGTGCATGAAAAATAAGAATTAATAATAATTTTTAAGATCTTATAAGAATTGAAGCGATAGTTTTATTTGGGTCGCAAAAGTTCATCAAGTGTGTGGCCTCAACTGCATGGCGCCCCATACATAGGTACCTGAGTACGTGCCCGGCACTGACGTGGATTTCCCGCGGGACGTCGCATTTAATTACGTTCCCGACGTTGCCGGCTTTTGTTTAAAGAAGCTTTTAATTTTTCTTACCGACTGCTTCAGAATAGAAACATTTTTATGGCTGTGATAATAAAATAGCAAAACATTTCTCTTTTACATGGATAAAGAGAAATGCTTGATTAAATTATGTGTACTAACTGGCTGTAGTTCAAAGGATTCGCTTGCCGCTTGCTTTAGAAAAAAATATAGCTTATTAGAGTTTTTTCTTGTAGTACAAGTAGGTCAATTAGTTTCTCTGAAAGAAACATATTTTTTTAACAAGGCAAGACATTCATTGGACTTAATAAATACTTGGGAAATAAAAACAAATTACTGAAGCAGAATTTGTTCTGAGACTCAGGTCTGTGGTTCTGAGGCACGTGTTAAGGACGTCCGGCGATGGTTTCGTTACCACTTGTCACGTTTACGTTACGAGTCTAAAAATTGGTGGATATAAAAATTCTTTCAGAAATGAAGTAACTTTGCCTATCACCTCGTGGACATAACGATACCGTGTGTCTTATTTAGCGTGAAATAATAAATAAATAAATCGTTTTAACACTTAAGCGTTAAGCAAGTAATCCACGCTCTGAAAAGGACAATAAATAATCCTATTAACATTGCCGATTACTATAAAGCAGCAAAATCTCGGAATTTCTAAACAAACAAAAGTACCTACTTTTTTAAAACAAAACAAAGTTTGCTATAGCGTATTAGGTAAGTATAGGTACAGAAAGCTAATAGTACCAGTTTTAAGTAGGTTTTGATACACAAATATTTTTCTGTAGACGATAAATCATACGGCCAAGAAAGGGTTACGTGCACGAATGACTTAGCACTAAACCACGATAACATTGAGCCGAAAAATAACAATTTCAGGAAAGAAAAGAAAAAGTGGGCGCCTCTCTAGTTTTGTAATAAAATTTCTACACATTTCACTCAGAGGCTCCGAACTCAGTACGATGTTTAATACATCACCAGGTAGATGCTAAAATTGCCTGCAATTTTATCACGCATGTTTTAGCATATAGCCGAGTTGGACCTGTTTCTTTGTTTCCAACCCAGCATAGGTAATTTTCCCGTCACTCCAAGACTCGTTTATATTCAGGAGCTGTTGGGGTAGCGAGATCTAAATAAATGGATTAAAAAGGTTCTCGTAATACCGGTCTGGCTAACTAAAGGTTTGCGGTATTGGATATCTAATTAGAATGCCGCTTTATTTAGTTTCTCTGGTTTCGATAAAGCAGGAAGTAAATTGGGTTACCTTACACAATTATGTGTGATTTTTTAGATTTATTCGGGTGTTTAAAGGATCTTACGGAGCTGAATTTGAAAAGAAGAAACATATATAAACAAATATTATAAAAAGTTAAAATTGAGTGTTTGTTTGTCTGTGGAACCTTGAAGTGGTTTAGGGATAATGTAGCTTAACATAATCCTTGAATAATGTAAGCAGCAAGTATTTTATTTTGATTAAAAGTGATAAAAAAAAGCGAAGCTATAGGTAATGATTTTTTACATTAACAATGATCTAACCCACGAATGAAATGGGATTTCTGGTTTTGAAAAGTTCCAAGTTCATTTTGCGGTATTACACTTAGTAAAATCCGTGACTTTGTCAAATTACTCGACTGGTTTCAGTGATATTGTAATTTCAATTGACATATTATTATTCAATCACAATGAGACTATGACCGTTGGATTTTGAAACGACTTGGATTGGTGCGCTTTCAATGTGCGGTAGGTACCTACGGTCAGTTGGCCGTGGCGTGTCGTCTTGGAATCATTGGAAATTGAGGCGATTGACCAAATCCGTACAATATCATTATAATGTCACTAAAATTATAATTATTCCCACAGGCGGACGAAGACGATATACTCGTATAAACATATTGTCTTGCTAAAACGTTACCAGACTATTGCGATTATAGTATTACGGTTTTGATAATATAACTGCGACATAATTATATATGTACTGAGGAGATAAAAATACATGAAGTCATTTAAATAATTTAATACCTACCTATTGTTCCTACAAGACCTATATAAACATCTCTTCTGTATTGTGTCTAGCTTAAGGGTCATATTTCTCAGCAGCAAACTGCAATAACGTTTTTTAATTACACAATGTCCTAGCACAAGCCTCGCTTCAAGTATTCCGTAGAAACGCTGCAATAATTATTTATACTGGAGGAATGTGGAATTCCACTAGAAAATATAATTAAGAGGGCCGCTTAGATGTCACACGGGCCGTATTTTTCCGGCCCTTAGGAAAGATGTCCCAGTTGAAACATGAGCTGTGCTGTCCGGTAGCACATGAGAATGTAAAGGTTATTAGGAGCATTCATCTTCATCAGCCCACTGCTGGACATAAGCCTCAACTGAGTCACGCCACAATAATATCCGGATCTTAGATATTTAATGAAGCTACACTCGGATTTGATGATGACAGTGTATATCTACAATATGGAACAGAATGGTCACAATTCCTGAAATTAGTTGGTTCAGTATCGACTACTTATTCGATTTCAGATATTTTTAATTTTTTTTTATATTTTTTAAATATTTTATTTATTAATTTAACTTCATGTACCAAGAAACTGAACACATGGCGAACTTAATTCCTAAAGGCATTTTGTACCAGTCAACCATCATCATCAATTTCATACAATATCACAGGAAATATCTTTTTTAAATTTATTTGGAAAACACACAGCTTTAAACATAAAGTAGTAACAATTAAATAGACCTAGAGTTCCACTATTTAAAAGCACACAATCTTAATTACATAATAATTTCATGGTTAGGTACAAAAAAAAATTGAAGGTAGGTAGGTACCTAAACTACCCCCTAAAATTATGCTCTCGCCTTATCCTCGAGTGGTCGGTAGAGGTATTCCATTGCTATATACCTATATGTCTCAGAAACTTTTTTTTTATTAATGATGGGCCCCAACCTTGACCCCAGACTAGCCCGAGAGCAAAGACGGGGCCTACGATGGGACGAGCTTGCCCAGAAGATGCCTGTTCACTCGATCCTTTAAGGCTTGTGGGTTACCTATTCTGGGGTCTGCGGATTTCTTCCCAATAGTTTTACGTACCTACCTATGAAAGTTTTAATAAACTGGTACAGTCAAGAGCACGTGTAGCTTGACACATTGGACATTGTAACGTTCTTATTACAATCGCATTAGAACGACTAGCTCTACAAGTGTAAAGCTTCATGTACATGCTCTCGTCAGGATTCGAACCGGAGCCTCACTCCTCACAAACAGGCTCCTTAACCACTGGGCTATCATTGATCTTAACTCTCAGCTCTCAACTGTACAACTAGGTAGGTATACCTACTATAAATAGAACTAAATAAAATAAAAAAGAAATTGTACTGTCGAAAAACAGCGAAAGAGCGTTGCACTTGTTCGCGTGCACCGCCCGCAACCATAACTCTAGATAAATGTGTAATGGACATATCGTGTTAGCCCGGATACATTAAAGCCAGAACGTTTAAAATTTTGCACGTTTGCATTTGGCCCGTTTGAGTTTTGCACAGATAATAGACTGTGTTGTTCGTTGTTTTATTTCCTTAAGTCTTTTTATGCCTCCTTTGCAATTTCGGGATAAGTTTTATGATCGCTTAATTTCAGAACCCTCTTCTTATCCTTGAGGCTTGAGATCCAATCCTGGCAAAGGCCGTCTACGAATAAGTTTTTCTCAAAAACTTTCTTACCTATACAATATGTAACAGAATAAGCGCAATTCCTGAAATCAGTTTGTTCAATATCGACTACTTATTCAATTTCAGCTATTTTTAGTACTTATGTGTAAAATTTTTCCGAAAAATAAATTAGCACAGCTGAATTTAGTGCTATCTATAGAAATCGTGCTATTATTGATCGATATTTAAGAAAATTGGTTAGACACAACTAAAGTTCGATTGCATCATATTTTTTTTTATATTATAATAATTGCGCTTTTTCTGTTACGCCTTGTATAAGGTAATTTTAAATCAAGTGCAAATATTTATAAGGGTAGATACAAATATGTAAGAGAAATATAATTAACACATAGAGAAAACTATTTTTTTACATTCTTGGTCTAGTGAAGAACAAAAAAAAATATCATATGAACATGCTTTGCATAAAATGCACTGAAACGTACTTTTGTCGGCTTTTTTATTAATTTTGTTATTTTCGAATTTTTTTATTAGGTAGCGTGCGTGTATTGTTTATGTTGAGTGTGTTAGTTTGTTTTTTTTAATTTTTGTAATAATTGATTTTATCTAATAAAGTAATATAAAAATCTATGCAATAAATAGTTTCTTAGTCATTACTTGATCTACTCTTAAATATTTTCACTTGATTTAAAATTACCATGTATATTTATCTTTAATGGTGAAGTAAAATCCTTCGGAAACCCGCATCTCAGGATTGATTCTGATGCACGTGTAGCACCCCAGTCCGGCGATGGGCTCACCACCTGTTACTTTTAGGGGTCCAAGAACTATACTGGTGTTAACGTGAGTATTTTCAAAAATCGAACACCTCTGCCTCTTTGGAGTAGAAAGGCGTGAGCATTTATTATTATTATTGTATGGAGGAGCGGAGGTGGAATGCCCCTCCATCGTGAAAAGGGAACATCTTCCGCCAGGCCAGGTAATCGTGCCTGGGGACCGCGGTCCAACGATTGATGTTGGACAGTTGTATTCATACAAACTCATTAGAAAACTCCGATAGCGCGGCCTAGAACTCGGCCGTCTATTGGCGCGTTCTATGTAGTGTCGCTACAATTGTTTTTACGCTCTCGATTGAGGTCGGTCTCTATGTGGATGCATTGGGTGATAGTTCCCGATAGCTGTCTTATAAAAGTTTTGATTGCGAACATTCTTTTACTGATAGAAATTTACATTATTCACAAGTCAAGCCATAGGCTTTTAACAGGAATTGAACACGAGCCTTGCGCATGAGACGGGCTTAGGTACAGTCAAGAGCATATGAAGCTTTACACTTGTAGTGCAAGTCTGACCTCTAAGGCGATTGTAATAAGAACGCTACAAAGTCCAATGTGTCAAGCTCCACGTGCTCTTGACTGTACTTCCAACAGGCTATCACCTCTCTTTTAATAAGCCCCTGTTAACGATCGCTGAAAATTCCCACATTCAGATCAAAACCCTAAACAAACAAAACTTTCATTAATTTTAGGATAAATGAAAGTAACAGGCATTTAAATCAAGCCCCATGAAGTGAAATCCCTTCAGTTTCAATAAAAAGTCGAGTAATTTATTCATATTGCTCATAACTCGGCCGCTAAAGCCCTGACCGGCGCAAGAAACTTTTGAAATTTATTATGGGAAAAACTTGATCGGACGCGCGGGTTGTTTGAGGAAAACCCGTCACCTTCGTTAGCTATATTTCAAAACTTTTCGGAAACTGAAAAACTCCAAAGTTCTTATTACTTTTTGTAATGTTAATAATTCCTTTTAAAGCCGGCTGAATATAGCATTAGAGCCTTTATTATAAGTCTAATTCAATTTTACCTTTTAGGATTCCGTAACGAAAGGTTGTCGCTATAACAACAAAAATAGGATTTTTTTTATAAAATTCAAAAGTTCAAAACTATAAAAGGTGCCCTATACAAGAACCGTGATTTTTGGTTCGCTTTAATATAAATAGTAGACGCTAGAAATATTCACTGAGTGCGTATTCCCATACAGTCGCTATAAAACAAAAAATAAAGTTTAAAAAAATACAAGGACCCCATACAAAAAACGGACGTTTCGTGGACCATTTTCTTTATTGTAGGTATTGTGGAACTTTACTACCTATATGTGTCCGACTCGAACTTGACCAGTTTTTAATGTTTCGTACCCACGGCACCCTATTGCTAACCCTCCGCTGAAGTCCGCTGTCTGTCCGTTTATCCGTCGGCTGTACTTCATGAACTGTAAAAATGTAGACGGTTAAAAATTTCGCTGAAGTTTTGTTTTAATTATATAGGTACTTTATAGTTTCGTCCATCCTAAGGTTATCTGGAAGAGATCGCGAAAATCGATAAGACCGCCCATTGTACTTTAGTTTAGTTGGTATCCATATTGTGTTATTTTTGGTGTACAATAAAGAGTTATTGTTATAACAACAAATAATACCTTAAAAATTTAAGGGGATCCCCAATACGCGTTGTTTTATTTTCAAAAATATTTTCCTTTGGTACGGGACCCTTCGTTTTTGACTACGACTCTTACCTGGCCGTTTTTCTTTTTAGTATGCTTGGAATGAAGAGTTGCTGACAAACTAAATAAAAGTATTATTTAATTACAGTTACAGACTATATAAAAATTTCAACAAGGGCTTTTCGCAATTTTAAGACAATTGTTATAAATTCTTAGCACATCACTTTTATAAAAAACATTCTACTGTTTTTTTCTTTTCATGGCTATTTTTTCTTTCTGATGTGGACGTTTTAGCATTTAAAAAAAATATTATTGTTTCTACTTGTCAATAATTATTAAAATTTAAACCTGTATATTGGCTAAAGACTAACTATAAACTAGCACTCTAGCTATAGCTTACATGAATATGATTTTTCACAGATTCAGTCACAGAAAATGCAAAAAAAAAACTAATAAGTACGCCACTGGGGAATTTTCGTTTATTTTCAATATCACGTTTTGAGATCGACTCTAACAGGAAACAGCTCTGAAACCCGTTCCCTATGGATGTACTCTAACTACGCTAAACGAATTTGGTCTGAATATTTCTGCATAATTTACTGAGAACGAATGACAAGTCCGTGGTAGCAGAGGTGGTAGGTACGTTAATGCTCGTGAATCTGCAAATAATGAATTTATCAAGGGTTTTGCTGAAAATGCTTATATCGTGACATTTTAATTCATTAAATTCGTCAAAATTAATTTTGAAAATGAATTGCAGTTTTATATGCATAGAAAGCTGGAGTTTTACAGAAAGAAAACAATATTTTTTATTTTTATTATACGTACATTCTGTAGGTAATATTAGTCCTGTAGGCTGTTACGGGTTGATAATGATATTAAAATAAGCGATTAAAATAATAATGTCGTTCCCCACTCCACGCAATACACCTTCACATGTATGTTATAAGGGGCAGCTGGACATTTTATTAAAGTTTTGTGGCTTAATAACTAGACAACGCCAAGTTGTTATTTACATTTACCAGGAGATTGACAGCATCTGCGAGTACAGCCACAAGCACATGAAGCTTTACACTTGTAGTACGAGTCTGACCTCTAAGCCGATTGTAATAAGAAAGTCGCAAAGTCCAATGTGTCAAGCTCCACATGCTCTTGACTGTACCAATCTGCTGCGAGGTTATTGCAAAATCTATTTCAGCAGTGGTTTCCCATATTCATCAATTATTAATAATATTATAGCTTTAGATTTAGATTTTGAGTATAAAAACACTCGTTGAATTGAAACAAATTCAATTTAATTTTTCATTTATTTATTTAAGGCCCTCAAATCAAGTTACAATCATACAGCGTTTTAAGCAAAGATATTAAAGTAAGGATGAGTTATATTCATACTGCTTGCGTTTGAAAATTGATCCCCTACGAGTGTGCTACAACATGTACATACTTACTTCTTAGCGTATTTATAGGATACAACAATGACGGGGAAAGATGATACGAAACGAATAATAAAGAAAAAGAGAGCTATCTATTAAGAGTTGCGCTTAAAATACGACTTGAAATACAATGCGACTAAATAAAATGTGGTTAATTAGCAACATTTGTCGGCCTCATTTTCCGTGCTCTAGTAACATATCTACGTCTTTCTATATATAATATATTTGGTTTTAAGACTAAGTATACTTATTCTTATATATTTTGTTCTGTGCACAGAATTAACAAATTATCTTATTTATGAGGGTTAGTTATGCTACAACTTAAATAAAAGTAGGTACCTAACTAAACTAGCTGTTAGTAAGATGAGGTTATTAAATTCGACGTCCGAGATTTCTTTGTTAGTGAAAAAAAAAAGCGTGTAAAAAATTGGTACAAATGCGGAATCTGTACATGGAATATCAGTAAAAAAACAAGGACTGGAATACACTGTTCGAAAACGTAGCAGCCCACTCTCGCGTCGAATGTAGGTAAGTACCTAAATAGAACGGCAGCCGTTCGAACATTAATTAGTACAAGAAGCCTTCTCAACTGTGTGAGTTTATTGTTTATTCGTTGGCTGGCACCAAAGAGATTAAAATATATGTCCTATTATATTTAAATCTCTTTGGCTGGCACAAATATTTAAGATGAAATTAATATAAGTTAGGCATGATTTTTAAGTATTCACCCCTTATGTTCGACAGCTTTGGGTTTGGCAGAGGTTTTATGATTCTTTAAGAACCTTCTTTTCCGTTATTCTACGGACCTCAAACGTGACACGGTGCTAATAAATAAATCAAAACTAATTCTAGGGTTTTCAGTTTTCCTCAAAATGTTTTTCTTCACCGTCGAACTAAGTGTTAATATATATATATATAATATTGTTTTGATTGTGTTAATACTTTGTACACAGTAATTCTTCTAGAAATAAAACTATTTTTCATTTTTTTTTAATAGGTACATACGTAATATAATAGGTACTCAAATTTCCGAAAAACTTATGGTAAATGCCCTCACCCGAAAATGAAACCAGTGCTTTTACTCAGTTCCATTTTTAAAAGTTGCACGTCGTTTCAATTTACTATTGCAGACATCAATCATCAATATTTTATCACAGAGAGATATATAAAAAGTATAAAATTTTATAACCACTCAGCCAGGCAGTCCTAATGGAAATTGGCACATGCAGTTTTTACTTAAATATCGTCGTTGATTTTAAACAGTATCGGGCCAAAGCTGGCTGCAGTTTCGAGATCTTTCTTTTTATCCCTCGACGCATATTGTGTCTGTAAAACGGCTGAACCGATTTTATGTAGTTTTTGTTTGATTTGATAGGTGATTTGATCAAGAGAGTTTAAAAAAACCGGCAAAGTGCGAGTCGGACTCGCGCACGAAGGGTTCCGTACCATCTATAAAAACCGCAAAAAACACGTTTGTTGTAGGGACTCCTCAAATATTTATTTTATTTTATTTTTAGTATTTGTTGTTTAAGCGGCAACAGAAATACATAATTTGTGAAAATTTCAACTGTCTAGCTATAGCGGTTCTTGAGATACAGCCTGGTGACAGACAAACGGACGGACAGAGCGAAGTCTACTAGTCTAGAGTACGAAACCCTAAAAATTATCAACTCTTTTGAGAGCTTCTGCCACAAGTCTGATTGAGTCGTAATGTAGTAGTCAGTTACTTTAATCTACTATATAAAAATAAGTCGGGTTTTCCTTCCTGACGATTTAACTCGAGAACGGCCGGACCGATTTTGATGAAACTTTTTGTGTGGGTTCGAGTGGGTCCAGGGATGGTTTATAGCAAAGAAAATTCAGCATTGCACCCGTGCGAAGCCGGGGCGGGTCGCTAGTTATATCATAAAAACTTAGTAGCCTTGAACTAATTGTTGCTGCCTCTCTTGAAATGATGAAATGATGATTGATGTCCAGGTTTTTTTTTAATCCTTGATATTGAGTCCGTGTCCGGACTTTATATATATAACAGGCGGACAGACAGATGGTGAAGATTTAGTAATACGTTGTATAGAGCGTTCTCTGGGTAACGGAATCCTAAAAAATGCAAAATGGGTTGTCCATCCTTAAGTTACCTGGAAGAGATCGCTAAAAGCGATAAGACCGCCCATTGTACTTTAGTTAATGTTGGTACCTAATCCGTATTGTGTTGTTTTTGGTGTACAATAAAGAGGTATTGAATTGTATTGTATTGTGTGGGCATAGTACAATGTTACAGAACCCACTGTTCTAGTCGGGAGAATAGCCGAGAATCGAGCCCGGCAGAACAAGGGCCCGGGTGCGCGAACAGTTATTGCAACCGTAAACCACGGTTTAACGTTGCAAGTTCAGCACTACATTCCTACTGGACAGACTTATTGGAGCGTATGGGTACGCTGAACTGTAGATGGTACAAGTCAGATGCGAATCTCGGCCAGCAGGGCCTACCACCATCTTTTAAAAAGCTGTCATTGTTAAGGAACGTTTTGTTTCGATCTTAAAATGTAAATAAAAATGTTTTATTTTTATTTTCTATGGGTAATTAAAAATTACACTTAAAAAGGTAACAAGGCACTCTAAACTCGTCCATGAAGATTGGCTAAATGTAAACAGCAGCCCATATCCACCGACGAGTTGCTGGTTCCAACTTCCAAATGTAGTACCCCAAGAAGAACCAACAAGAAACTCAAGGGCACTACTTAAAACAACATTACTCAGATTCGTAGTTCATAAAACAATACTGTTTTATTTCTGTACAGAAGATAATTATGTTTATATACCGTCATCCCTTGCACACCGTGCAAAGCATAAAACACGTAATTGGATTTCACACAAGTAAGTAAGTAAGTAAGTAACAACTCTTTATTGTACACCAATAAAAATTGCAACAAGTGACACATTAATAAAAAAGTGACACATTAATAAAAAAGTACAATGGGCGGTCTTATCGCTTTAAGCGATTTCTTCCAGACAACCTTAGGATGGATGTAACTGAGATAAACAGATGAAGGTAGGTGGTGCACTAAATTACCAATGGATTAAGTAGACAAGCTTGTAATATACCTAAAGACGACGCAAAAGCAAGACAACAAAAACATTAATCTTGTTCTAAGAGATTCTAGTTGCCTTTGTAGGTATGTGTATATTTCACAGAGTTTATTCATTTTATATAATAAACCGGTATGATGGGATTTTCAGAAATTCCCACGGGAACGGGAGTAAACTGGATCCACGGGCAACGCCGCTGGGCACCCGCTAGTTTTATATAATTTAATGCATTGTTCCAGGTTTAATCACCGACGAGGAAGTATATATAAGTTTTTCGAAAACTTATGTAGGTACATACTAGGTACATCTATAGGATACAGCAAAATATTGTGAGGAAACCCGCAGGGATCAAGAATTGGTTCTGTGGCAAGTGTACCAGCAACCTGAATGGGTTCACCATCAACTTTTACAGGTTCAAAAACACACTGAAGTAAACAGAGTATATTTCCAAGATTGAAATACTTAAAAAGAAAGAATTACCTAAGAGCAGTGATAGCCTTAACGCTCAGACTCGGGTTCAAATCCTGGCATGTACCAATAAGTTTTTCAAAAACTTACGTACATATTTATCACTAGCTCGACGGTGAATGAAAACATCGTGATGAAACCAGCAGGTCTCAGAATTAGTTCTGAGGCATGCGTAACAGACCCGGGCTCACCACCTAGGGTCGTTTAGTGGTCGAATATCGTTTAGTGGTCGTGAAAAGTGGGTATGTCCAGAAATGGGATACCTTTGCCTCAGGTATAAAAGGCGTGAGATTATTTATTTTATTTTTATTTCTAAATACCTCTGGCGTAGTTACCAGAAAATACCACGTATACTCTCAATAATGTTAAATATGGACGTACTCTCTTATTTTCAGTACCTATAGTTACCCGCTCATAGCTCAGTCTTTGCACACGCATGCTTTTGACTGTCGCTGTGAGAGCCCGTTGTTCTTGGCAGAGTTTTCTTTACTTATTTATACTTTTTATAACTTCATCTGGTCTCAACTATTTTAGACGGCAAAGTAGCTTTCCATGTAGGATTTGTCGGCCAAATATAAAGTAAAATAACACAGAAAATATTCTCTGTTTGCAATCCAACAAATATACACTCACTAAAATAGATAGATGCGTCACATATTTTTGGGAAGAGAAAAATATAGGTAGGTAGTCTAGGTACATATTAATTAGTTTCATAAAACGGTAACAGTGAAATTTCGTATTAATTTATTTTTATATATCTACTTGTTTCTAAGGTAAACAATGTAATCATCATGTGGTACATTTGGAATTGAACGCAGGTTTTTTTTATATCAGTAAATAAAACTGGACAATTGTAAGTCAGACTTGCACACGTAGGGTTTCGTACCAACTTACAATTAAAAAAATGCATCTCCTCCTACTTATACCTACCTCTATTGTCTGAATAAAGCCAAGTCGAGCAAAAACGCACCAAGCCGTACAATCACAGCGTACAATCCTTTTCTCGAAGCGATTCACGCCATTTTCGACCCCCTATAACTTCGTTGTGGATAAAACTGGAAGCCTGATTTTTTTAGTATTTACTGTCAGTAAAATAAAAATCCTACTAACATTATAAACGCGAAAGTTTGTAAGTATGGATGTTTGTTCCTCTTTCAAAACACAGATTTTCATGAAACTTTACAGTTATTAGCATCAGAATAACTCATAGGCTATATTTTATCCCCATATTCCATCGGGAACGGGAACTGCGGGTGAAACCGTGGGGCACTGCTAGTAATAAGTACATACAGACAAATGCCGATCTATTGTGGGTCAACTCGTAATTACATGGACAATAATGAACATTAAAATACTAGAAATAATACGAATCATAGATTTAATTAATATTTTACTATCTTTTTAATGAGACGCTATAATACGAATGAAGCTTAAATGTATTGTTTCGACATGTACAGTCAAGAGCACGCTAAGCTTGACACTTTGGACTTTGCCCCGGCCCTGTATTCTATGGCGCGAAGCACAAATCAGAGCTCAGCTTAAACTGGTAGTGTCAAGCTTGACTTGCTCTTGACTGTACCTACAAGGTGCAATAAATAAATACAATTAATCTATGTAGTCAAACTTTTTGGTGAAAATAACTGTTATTTATTATCTTATGATCCACTCAAAGCAAAGCCGGCGTCTGTATTTCCGAGTTCATACGTTGATATAACTCACAAGCCTTTAATTAAGCCGAATTTAAATAATTAAAGAAGATAGTAGAGAATCTAATAAAATTTCTAAGTATTGAAAAATATTTAATGTAAATGATACAGAACATTTTAGCTTG
Source organism: Ethmia dodecea (assembly GCA_963855545.1). Taxonomy (NCBI): domain Eukaryota; kingdom Metazoa; phylum Arthropoda; class Insecta; order Lepidoptera; family Depressariidae; genus Ethmia; species Ethmia dodecea. The sequence goes on from OY979444.1 coordinate 4,116,788, forward strand.
ACTAGAAACTTAAAAAAAAAACTCTTTTGTAAGTACTTCAAATTAAAGCAAGACAATACTAGAGTGTATTACTTCTGGTGAATATGCTAACTACTATTAATTAGATCATGTAGGGTTTGAAACAAGATAACGTAACAATAATTCATTTACTAACTTTGGAAATTTACTAACTTTTACTTATGTAAAAGTATTTTAACATTGTACTTGAATTATTGTAACATTAATATAACTATTGAATATCTATATTACTGAAAAGCAACCAAAAAGTCTGCAAAGTAGGAATAAATAATTATTAATAATTTAGAAAACAAGTAGCGACGTAAAACAGATATAAGAGCAAAGAGTTTGCTTTACATGATGATAAATCAGTGAGGCTCGGGTGCGAATCCTGGCATGTACCAATTAATATCAAAACTTAACTACATATTTATTACTAGCTCGACAGTGGAGGAAAACATCGTGAGGAAACCCGTAGCTCCCAGAAATAGTTCTGAGACATGTGTGAAAGACCCGGTCCGGCGATGGGCTCACCACCTACCGCGTTTAGGGGTCCAAAAAATATCTAGTGAAAAGTGGGTATATCCAGAAATTAAATACCTCTGCCGTAATCCCCCTCGGGGATAAAATGCGTGTTTTTTTTTTACCTTTATAAAATAGTTTCATACTTATGCTAGAGTTTTAGAATTAGTAAATACTAAATATCTTTCAGATCCTCTATATAAAAAGGCTCCTATTGAAAACGTTATAATCAAACTATAAATACCGAAGTGTCTAGTCGTCGGCAAAATTATCGGATAAGTAAAATTAATTAGTCATCCGCTAAATTTGTCAGATGAATAAAATTTTCGGACGAATAGCAACAGTCTATAATTAATGTTTTATATTGTAACATTGTCTCTGCAATGTAAATTACCTAAATGGGTAACTGACTTATTGGCCAAATTTCTATTTAACATTACATTATTATTTACATTCTAGGCACATCGCTACATAGTATAAAACAAAGTCGCTTTCTCTGTCCCTATATCCCTATGTTCTTATATCCTTATGTCCCTATGTATGCTTTAATCTTTGAAACTACGCAACGGATTTTGATGCGGTTTTTTTTAATAGATAGAGTGATTCAAGAGGAAGGTTTTAGTATAAGCATTGCACCCGTGCAAAGTCGGGGCGGGTCGCTAGTTTGATATAAAATAAATAGGTACTGGATCTTAAAAACTAAAGGAATCCGTGAACTTTCGATTTCGACCAACAAAGAATAAGATGAATTCAATAATCATTAAATCGCTACTAATTCTATAGAATTTTCGGTATGTAAGATAATGTCCGGCTTTTAGTAGCAGTCCCGTTGCCCACTTATCAAAACTAGTGCTGCCCGGGGCAGCCTGCCCCATACACGGGACAAATAAAACTTTTATTCGCCTGGCTGGCTGTCGCTTAGTTGTAATACTGGCTATTAACAACCACGTGAAGGAAAACATCGTGAGGAAACCCGCAGGTCTCAGAATTAATTCTGAGACATGTGTGAATAGACCCCGTCCGGCGATGGGATCACCACCTATCACGTTTAAGGGTCCAATATATCTCGTGAAATGTGGGTATATCTAGTAATGGAATACCTCTGCCTATACCCCCTCGGGAATAATAGGCCTAAGATTTTTTTTTGCAACTACGTGTTAGTGACTATACTTTAGAGTGTTGCGTAAATTTTACTTGGTCAACGAGGACAAGATCCCATGCATTTGTCATTCTATTCAACACTATTCACTTAGCTAAAACATCTGGAATGCTAATGGAATGATCTGAGAATCACTTTGATTCCAGTAACAGTACTGGCGGTCTAGAAGATTCCAGTCACAGTGATCAAGGAACTGAGTTAAGTGAGCCCAGCATAAGGCATATTACGTTGGTCGAACCCACAATGTTCTAAGGTAAGCCTATATCTAAAAATTTAGTCTTCACATGATGTATCCCACGTTGTCATAAGGACCCTGTTGAACCGAATCCAGGGTCATCACGGAGTCTGAACGGGGCGCATCTTGAGCCTTCCCCGCTGGTTTCCAGGCTGGTGTCGGTGTAAACAGACTTCTGCCTCTCTGCAACCAATGATTATACCTCATCACTGCTGCACTGCGTCAATTAAACTACTAGCTGATTCGCGCGATTTCATGCGCGTTACTTCCGTTCCCGTGGGAAAATTATAGCCTATGCTACTCCCAGAAAAGTAAGCTTTTCATTGGTGTTAGAATTTAAAAAATGAAATTTAAAATTGGTCCAGTAGTTTTTGAGTTTATTCGTACAAATATACAAATCTTTCTTCTTTGTAATATTAGTGTAGAAGTATAGATGAACAAGTGTAGTGTGTGTTACTGCAATGACGTCTTTAAAATATATAGGCTATAAAAAAACTTTCATTGTAGGCTAAAAAAATCGGTACGATAAAAATATAGCCGGGTTTTCACGGAGGAGCGCGTTCAGATCGAGTGCGCTTATAGGTACGAGGCTACGAGACAATAAAATACCAGCCTATCCAGTGTTTGGATGCCGGCGTCATCGTTTAACATTAGAGTCTGAGTTACCATCAGAACAGACTATGCCCGAGCGCGCTCTTACCATGAAAACGTGGCTTAAAACATCGTGAGAGTTTGCCTACAATCTATTTAATTTAGTCGACTACCTATTTAATGTAGTACTTACATAACCGTGATACAGAGCCCAGCAAGCTCCGACTGGGAATAGAACAATTGTAGAAAGGCCCACAGCCCAGCCCAGCAGGTCAGCAAATAACGGGAACACATAACCCTCATATTCTGGAGAACTCCAATCGAAGAAGATGAAGGCTAGGATAGCCTGCAAAAACAGAGAAACTTGGTAACCTGCAGATATTTTAAATCTGTTAATCTCAAAGAAACGAAAAAAAATGCATAAAACGCATTGTGGTAGTTACATGACGCAGTGCACGCACAGCCCGATTTAATGATCTCATCTTTCAATATTGTTAAAGAATACAATATGCAGTGGTGGCATGCTACTCGGTTTTATACGCATCGTGCATTTTTTAATTACTCAATCAAGAAATCCAAGACACGTATTATTTGGTATGATAACAGGAATAACGCATTTTATAGGTGATTTAAAGATACCACAACGCGGTTTTTGCTATTTTTTAGCTCAATTAGCGAATTATCTTTTTGAGCGAAAAAAATTCCTTCAGCATACAGACAGGTAGAGAAATTTTCTTGGAAATTCTTTACAATTTTCGTAAATGAAGATTTGTTTTGTTTTATAAGTACTACTATGGTACTTATGGAAACAGAAACAAGAAGACAGCAGGCGTATTCAGGGAGCTTCGATATTCGATATCGGAAAATCTGTCGAACACTTTCGAGATGGGCTGATGTTGGTATCGAAAACTTTCGAGATGGGCTGATCTTGGTATCGAAAACTAATGTCATATGTGACATAAGTATTCGGAAAATTTTCCGTGGTTGTCAGAAACGCCTAGATTGAAGATTCGACTTCGGAAAATTTTTCACTCGATCTGAATCGAACGGAAACGGTATCGAGTCTCCGAGAATACGCCTGCTGGTCTGTCTATTCGAGGTTTGTCTGTTTCATAAAACAATAATTAAATTGACGGCCTTACCACATAATAATGTTTACAAAGCGGTTAGAAGAAAATCATTCTCTTTCCTAGGAGATAATTTTTTTCTTTGAACGTCTTTGGTTGTTTATAATCAAACGATTTCTATAAATCTATTGTCCATAAAGTGATAGCATCAACCAAAGACGTTTAAAGAAAAAAGTTTCTAGGAAAGATAATGATTTTCTTCCAACCTCTTTGGCATCAACATTACATTGTGCCTAACTTTCAATATCGGTTTGTGGTACCTTTAATGTAATTAATAAACATAAATAAAGAAAACTAATAAAAAAAAATTCAAACTTTTTTTCAATAGAGTAGTCGCTTTTGTATAATTAATAACAATATAAAATAGGGTTGTGTCCTACCTAGTCAAATCAGTTACTTTTTACGATCTGTCAAAACGAAATTTTATTATGGAAAATGTTAAATGGAAAAGTTGTAGTACTCAATTGCAGCACTTTTTTTGATTGTTTTATTATTTTTAAATTTGCTATAATTGTAAATTGAAAATCGAAATACATATTTTGAGGTGTTTTGAGATAATCTTTTTAATGTATGACTACTCGCAATTTAATTTCGATGCTGTCAACTACCCAATTATTCTTCTTCAACCGAATTAAATTCAGCGTTTTGAAGTTATAGGTACAATAACTTATATAATAAAACTTACAATACTTCCAAAAGGCACAATGCCTGTCCATACAGCTTTCCAATAGAACCTGAGGACTGGGTTCAATTTCATGTTCATTGTGGCCAGATCTTGAATGGCGCGGTTTATCCCGTAGCTCCAGGATACTGCTACGCACTAAAAATTACAGAATATTTTATATCAATATAGAACTTTTTCAAAATTTAAAAAACTTTACCTCTTATAAGTGACCATGTTGGATTGTTAGAAAATTTTTAGAATATATCGTCATAATTTCCTATAACCGGCGATAGGCTTCTTGTTGAATTTACTTAATAAAGAAAGGAAATTGTGTACTATGGGTACTAAACAACTGATAGACATACTTAAATAAATATAAAACACCCAGACACAAAGCCAACAGACATGTTTATTCATACAAATTTTGAACCCGAGCGGGAATCGAAGCCGCCACCTCCGACTCGGAAGGCAGGGTCACTACCAATTTATTAGCAGTTGCCCGCGAGTCCGTCCGCGTGAACTATAAGCTAGGTGTGTGTGTGTGTAGTCTCGTAGGAGATATGAGGTAGTTCTTGAATGAAAAGTAGCCTATATATCTTTCCCAAAGTCCAACCTATCTCTATACAAAAATTCATCGAGATCGGTTCACCAGCTAAAACGTAACAAACGAACAAACCCACTTTCGCATCTATATTAGTCAGGTTGTGAGGAAGACTGCAGAGCTGTTATGATCGATGGTTATAAATCAGTAATAATCTGTCTATGTTGAATAATTTTTCTTAGTAATCAGATTCTACGATAGATTTCAAACTATGCTTGCCTTTGCTCAGAATCAATTCTGTCTGCGGGTATCCTCTCGATGTTTTTCTTCGCCGTCGTGCTAGTGGCAAATATTATGTACTTTATGAAAATGTTTTTAGTAACCTTTACAAGTAATCTCATGTCCTTTTGATAAGAAGCGGGCTCACTTCCAAAATAGCTATTACTGCTTAGATCCTTTAAACCACGCAACAGATTTTGATACAGTTTTGCGATAAACGAGGAAGGTTTGTGTATCTATACTTCTATACTAAAATTATAATAAAGAGGAAACATTTGTATTTTTGTATGTTTGATATGAATACATTCAAAAACTACTGGATCGATTTAAAAAAATATTTTACCAATGGAAAGCTAGAATATCCCTGAGTAACATTTTAGTCACGTATTCCCACGGGAACGGGAACTACTCAGGTGAAAGAAGGGTCCCTAGTAAATTATAAGTAGTCACTCATAGAAAAAATCTAAGGAGCCCAAACTCGAGAGATACAAGTTGCCATTAAGGAGTTCCTCTATCCACCTTCTGGGATCTGGCAGCACATTACACTTACATACAAACGTTGCAAGTTAATAAATAATTGTTTTAGTTGTAAAGATTCTGACTACCTCCTAGTGTAATCTCACCTCTCCCACTCCGATAAGAAGAATAGCCCAGGAGGCAGTGTTCCAATCAAGCAGGGTGAATAGGTACACTCCACCGCTGAAGCACATCGGGATTCCAAGGATGAAGCACGCGGTACAAGTGCCTGCAGTTACCTTAAAAGACAAAATAAAATTTAATAGCAAAGAAGTAATACTCTTACCTAATCATCTGATCCAATATTTTTAAACTAAAAAACAACTTCTAACCGGAAACTAAAAAAAGTAAAAAAGCGCTAGTCGCGACTACGATTTTCGAAGGTTCGAGTTGGTTTTTTTGGGAGGCCATAATCAGATCCTGGTTTTCTTATCATGGTACCCTTAGGATATCTCCTTTCCAACAAAAAAGAATCATCAAAATCGGTTCATAAACGACGAAGTTATCCGCGAACACACATAAAATATATATAATATATGTATATGCGGTCGAATTCAAAAACCTCCTCCTTTTTTGAAGTCGGTTAAAAATACATTTTGAAATTCTAAATTGTGCTAAAATTACAAATTAGTTCCATGCTATAACATAAAAGCCACAAGGCAAATAAGATCACCAAACAAAATTCCTTACCCGCCAGTAATTCTTCCTGAGATGCGGCCATTGGTCCACAATGGCTGTATTGATGGCCTCAATGCCAGCGAACTGGCTGCCAAGGCCAAGGATGAACAGCATTAGGAAGAACAGGATCGACCAGAGCTGTGGCACGGGCATCTGGAGTAGCGCTTCAGGGTATGCCACGAAGGCCAGGCCTGGTCCTTGCTCGGCCACGTCTTGCAAAGAAGAAGTAAGTATAATAACATAGAACTCGAAAGAGTAAAAAACCGACTTCAAAGAATTACACTAAAAAATACAGTCTAATTATAGTTCTCAACCTCTTCTTTTTTTGAAGTCGGCTAAATAAGAATCATCGAAATCATTTGTCGCGCACATACTTACTTGGTGCAAATTTAAGACTTGTAGTGTTTTCTCATAGATGCTATTCTCATAACTGAACTTGATAGATAGAGATTGTGTAAAATGGGACCAATCTGGAAGCACCAGATTTCAAATAAAAAAAGAATCATCCAAATCGGTTCACCCACTCAAAAGTTCTGACGATTTGTAAAATTACCTAGTTTTCAAAGGGGTAATTTTGATCCGCTCCCTAAAAGTATATTTTGGTGAGCCCATCGTCCTGTGTTGAAAAGCCTCAGTCAGAACCAATTTTACGCATCCACGAGTTTTCTCGGGAAGATTTATAAATCTTTACATAATATTCGAAAAAAAAAACAATAAGTAGGTACATCCTTTGGGCATAGAATCCCGGAATAGAATCCAGATATCATACCATGAAAGGGGGGTCACTTCACAGCAGGTTATTACAGCTACTATAAAGAAGACAAAAACAAACCATTTTCTAGGAGCTTTTGGCTAAATATGACTCTTTTGAATGTTAATACTGCAGTAAATATCTAAATCCAGTACCTACTATATGTTTACATTATGTCGATACTAGCAATTAGGTACAATATTTTGGGTAAATATTATCTGTAATCGAGGAACACACAAAGTGTTAATATAAAGGGTACTTTAGTGTGGTTAATAATGTTTGTTATCACGTGATAACGTGTATTAATGTATTGTTATGGTGTTTCTAGTTCACTAATAAAAGCCAGTATCTGACAATAAAGTGATATATTGGATACCTGAAATTGTATCAGGGGTTTAGGTGAAAACAATAACATCTTGGGGAACTTGAGATATCACATGAGAGGATGCGGTAAAGCCAAAGGTATAAAGATGAGCTATAAACATAATATCAGGACGGGGTTATTTCAAAAACTATATTCTACCTTAGGCCCAGCGCACACCGTGGAAGCGCGGCGGAGTGCATTTGAAGACAACAATTTAATATAAGCCTTAACGACTTTTACATACGTCAATAATTCAATGAAAATAATAAATACGGGACGGGTCTTCGTTCTTAATATTTTTTTATTATTTACGGCCTATTCCGCCAAATTATTTCTACTTAGGCTGATGGTTGACTTTTAGATAATGGTTCGCCATGACGTGTACATTTTCTTGGTACATGAAGTTAAATAAATAAAAAAAAATAAAAAATAAAAACCGTCCAAGTCGTTACGGCTTCTATCAAATTGTTGTCACCCGCCGCGCTTGCGATGGGCCTTAGTGAGCTACAACGAAGATTTGCCAGATAATTATAATAAAAAATCCTACAAGAGTTGCATTTTAGTGCGATAGGGGGCTTATGCAAAGCATGTTTACAAAAATATTTTTTTTTTGTTAGAAAATATCAAGAAAAAAACTAAGGCTTTTTCTTTTTAGCTAGTTCTATTTCTATTACATGTTTGTACCTACCCTTAAGATATTTGCACTTTATTTAAAATGACACAATTCAGACAGTGCACACTGCACAGCCTAAGCCGGAGACCTAAAGATTTGAACTTAGGTGGAAATATTCTTTGATTACTTAGGCGTAGCAGTTGCTAGCTTAGGTTTTATTTCGAAATCCACCTAAACACACCTACAGAAAGAATACAAACTGCACCTTTGCACTTTAATATCAAATACAAACCCTCTTTGTGCAATTGCTACTTTCTTTTTAAAAATCAATGCATGTTGTATCTGGGTAATTTATCAGGCTGCGCATCAGATATTGTTTAATCAATCTCTTACATCGAATACGAAACCAAACACGCTGTTTGTTTGTACAACGTGGATTGAATCGGAGCCAAATTGTGATTGCGTCCATTTAAATTGGATGTATGAGCGAAGATTCATAGTGTTTTTATCATATCCGTGGTTTACATAGACTGCCATTTCATCTCACGCATTTGGTAAATATGCATAGGTACTAGAATACCCCACTGCTGAATACATCTTATTCTTGAGTACAGTAAATTTCGTTCGTTCCAAACTACCTAGGCAGCGTCTGCACTGCAAAGAGGTTTATATTTGAAAAATGTATTTGTATTGAAGCTATTTTTCTTGCACCTAATATTTTCCTCGCTTGTAGTGAGGTGAAAAATTAAGCAAACAAATAAAAAAGCAAGCTCGGTAGCAAATTTTATTCTGCGTCTTGTACCTTTGAAACCCTTGCTACGCTCAGGATTCGATTTTTGCATCCTTGCAGAACAAATAACTTTTTACGACGGTCACTTACCGTCAACGCTGACGCCCATGAGCTGCGCTTGGAAGCCGAGGACGGAGAATATGGCGAAGCCGGCGTAGATCGAAGTGAGGAAGTTGGCTAAGCTGACGAACACTGCGTCGAAGTGGCAGTTGTTATTGAAGTTGTTATACGAGGCCAACGTGATGAGGGAGCCGCACGCCACCCCAAACGAGTAGAATATCTGTTGATAGTATTATGTTATTTATTTATTTAATTTTAGGGAGAACTACAGCTATAATTATTAGTACTAGGTTTTAGTAGTGACATTTCCGTGATAAAAAGTATCCTACGTGTTATTCTTCTTCATCAAAATCCCTTCAGTTGTTACTGTGTGTAATATTAAACATCCTTCCAACCATCCATGTTACCTAATCAGGTAACTGTTTTTTAGGTTATTCACCTTAAAATAACGGTACCTACTTATTTCTTACGGTATGAACTCATACCGTTTTAATTCTATAACATTAAAATATTTTACTACCCTTTCTTTATTGTAAAATAACAATACCAAAGAGTTTGGATGAAAAAAATATAGTTACAAGAGAAAGAAACTTTTTTAAACAGTAAGTTCCTCATTTATGCTATACATAGACAAGAATTATTGCTAGAAATTGAACTATTTATGAACTGTAATAATATTGATATAATGTGCATTACAGAACACTGGCTAAAAAAACACCAGTTCATTTTTGGTTTTAACCACCACCAGGTTGGCAGCTCATTCAGCAGGGAGGCCTCGATACGCGGTGGCTCTCTAATACTTGTACGTAACGGTTTGAAGTGTAAAGAGCGCGCGGACATTGTTGGGCTCTCTGTTGAGCGATCTGTGGAGATAGCCTGCACAGAGCTCGAGCGGCTTATTGTAATGAGCGTGTACAGACCCCCCAGTTCTTGTTATGAACACTTTGAGAAAATCATGGATGAAGCCATATGTAAAATTAGCAATAAAAATAAATACATTGTTGTTTGTGGAGATTTTAACATTAACCTTTTAGATACTTCATCCAGTATTGGTAGTAGGCTTGTATCATTTTTCAAATGCCATAATCTTGTAAATCTTTTTTCAGTGCCTACCAGAATTACTGCGACCACAGCAACATGCATCGATAATGTTTTTACAAACCTCGTGCCTGATGATACAGCCGTAATTAATAAATTATCCTCAGATCATTGTGGCCTGATGGTAACTTATCAGATGTGTACTGAAAAGGCACTAAAGAAAGATATTAAATACAGACCAGTAACGTGTACTCACCTTCAGCAATTTAGAAATAACATAGAAAATAAACTTTTAGATTTTTCATACTGTGATGACCCTAACGATTTGTACAAGTCAGTATTAACACTAGCTAAGAACGAATGTAATAATGTTTTTAAAACAAAAAGTGTAAAAATCAATAACAACCTAATGTTCAGTGATTGGGCGACGGTGGGAATTCATAAAAGCAGACAAAGATTATATGAACTATACGAGGAAAGGACGTATAATACTAGTGATGCCTTTTGCAATTATGTTCGTCAATATTCAAAAGTCTTTAAACGTATTTGTACCGCGGCTAAAGCTAACCATGTAAGTAATAAAATCAAAAATAGCACAGACATTGTAAAAACTACATAGAAAATTATAAATAGCGAGACTGGAAAATTAAAATCTCAACATTTTGACTTTCAGTTGAAAGTTAACAATAGAATTTTAAGAAATGATAAAGATATATCTGAAGTGTTTGTAAATTTTTTCTCTGATATTCCATTCTCGACGACCAAGTCACTTAACTCGTCACCCGCACTCGCTGAATCGCTACTACAAGAACATACCGCTGCATGTAATACACGCAACTTCGTATTCGATCATGTAAATCCTTGGGACATCCTAAAAGCATTCAAATCAATACAAATGAAAAATACTGCCGATCTCGACGGCTTATCTGTAAAAATCATATCATCCATAATAGACTTAATTGCCTCACCTCTAGCTTGTTTATATAATAAATGCGTTGATGATGGCGTGTTTCCTGATCTGATGAAACATAGTATAATTATTCCATTATTCAAAGCCGGTAGTAGATTAGACCCTTCTAACTTCAGACCAATATCAATTCTACCGACTCTTAGTAAAATTTTTGAGAAAATTATTCTATATCAGTTGAGTGCACATTTTTCTATCAACAGTATAATGTCTGTAAAGCAATTTGGATTTACTAGGGGTCGCTCGACAACCGATGCCGGTGTTGAGCTAGTAAATCATGTGTTTGATGCCTGGGAGGAGTCGCAGGATGCTGTTGGGGTTTTCTGTGATTTATCTAAGGCATTCGATTGTGTCCATCATGAAATTCTCATCAGAAAACTACGTCATTACGGAGTACAAGGCCGCGCTCTTGATTTAATAAAGTCCTACTTGAAAAGCCGGATACAGTGTGTTGATGTAAACGGTTCAAGATCGTCTGGATCGGCGGTTTGTATTGGTGTACCGCAGGGCTCCATTTTAGGCCCCTTTCTATTTCTGGTCTATATAAATGACCTACCCAACCGAGTGCAACATGATATTGTACTGTTCGCAGATGATACATCTCTACTTTTTAAAATTAAACGACCTATTAAGTCTTATGACGAAGTGAACAGTGCAATTAATGATGTTGTCAGTTGGTTTAACGTTAATAATCTACTTCTCAATGAGAAAAAAACTAAATGTGTACATTTTTCTTTATCAAATGTTAAACGAACTTTAAACTCAGTTACAGTTAAAAACGAAAAATTAGAATGTGTAAACACTACAGTATTTTTAGGAATAACTCTAGACTCTAAGTTACAGTGGGGACCGCACATTGATACGTTGGCGAAAAGGCTCAGTTCTGCTGCATATGCCGTAAAAAAAATACGTAATATGTCAAGCGTAGAAACAGCTAGACTTGTCTATTTCAGCTACTTCCACAGCTTAATGTCATATGGCATTCTACTGTGGGGGAATGCTGCTGATGTCCAGAGAATATTTATTTTGCAGAAACGAGCCATTCGTGCAATTTATAAAATGGGGTCTAGGATGTCTCTAAAGGAAAAATTCAAGGAAATTAATATACTGACACTGGCGTCACTTTACAAAAAAAATTGTGACAGACATTGTATAAACACTAGAAATAAGAATGAACTGGCTGCTTGTGTTAGTCGATTATCTAAAGTTACCAAATCATATAAGGGTCAATGTATACGCTTTTACAATAAGATTCCCATTGAATTACAAAATTTGCCTCTTGACAAATTTAAAATAATAGTTAAGCAAAAATTACGTAAAAAAGGCTACTATAAAATTACAGACTACTTAGTAGACCAACATGCATGGGATTAACCGACTCGACGCTATGTAAGGCTATTAATTATAATTATTATTGTAAACGATATTTATTAGTAAGACATGAGATTAAAAAGAGCTGCCCTTGAGTTTCTTGCTGGCTCTTCTCGGGGTACTGCATTCGGAACCAGCAGCTCGTCGGTGGAGATGGGCTGCTGTTTTCATTTAGCCAATCTTCATGGACGAGTTTAGAGTGCCTTGTTATTATAAAATATTGACGTTTCTAAGTGTATATTTTAATACCAATAGAAAATAAACGATTTTTGAATTTTTTTGAATTTTGAATAAATAAAATAGCTGCTGGACTACATTAGTCGTGTATATGGATAAATCGATAGTAAAATTTAGTAAAGCGTTTGTGTATTTACTAAGCGATCTCAATTGCAAGAAATTTAATACTGTTTGACGTCTGACAAGTGATTGGGCTACCGCAAATGTAACCAGTAATTCTTAATTGAAAGCCAATTATAGAGTATTCCGTCACTTCGACTCCCACCCCCCCGACTTGTGGTCGAAGGGCTTGAAATTCCAATTCTATCTAGTATGTATCTATACGGGAAAAGAGAAAAGTATCCTATATTATTAAGACATTAAATATCAAAGAAAACACGTAGGAAAACACTTATAACTTACTCTCTGTCAAAGTGAATAAGCCAAGCTCGGTAAACTGTGCTTTATTTTAATAAGCCATTACCAAAATCGAAAAAGTACATTTTCGATAACTGTGTTTTCATTACAGTTATCGGAAGTGAAGTTTGAACAAATTATACTGTATCGTGCAATTCACATACAGTAACTTTGTTAATTTCAATTAAATAATGTTTGTTCGAGTTTATTGGTAAACTCTATTGATCATTGGTTTGTTTTCGTTTTGTCACCAAACATTTACAGGGTATAGTTTTACAGTACATACTAAAAAAAATAATGAGACTGGTAGTTTTTACTGGACTTTCTATCGGGTTTCCCAAAGCGATAAAATTACAAAGATAAAATTGTACTTTGTTATTTTATAGCTCTGGCAAGAAGCCACGTAATTATATACACTTTCTTTGTTGTTTTTTAGTTTAGCAAACCTAAATGTGCGGTAGAAAGAAAGCGTTTCATCCGAGTTATTAACCCCACGTACTATAGGAACTGACAGATAATTCGATTTTATGTCTTGAATATAGTTTTAATTGGCTGGAAAATTAATTTAAACCATGAAACCCAAATAACGTTTAGCATATTTTAAAAAACTGTATAACATACATACATACATATAGCTCACGCCTTCTTCCCACAGGGGTAGGCAGAGACGATGGATCGCCACTTTGCCCGATCTTCGCACACTTCCCCCGCTTCCTTCACATTCATAAGCTTTTTCATGCACGCTCTTTTATTCTTCGCACCCGGGAACCCAGCTTTTTGAAGGACGTCACTAATTTGATCCGTGAACGTCCTCTTGCCTTGTATCCTTCAACATTCGCACTTCTTTCAATCATAATCATAATCGAAATGACCAAACCAGCTTAACATACCCTTTTCTATCCTTGTCACTACATCTTCTTTCAAACCATACTTCTCTCGTATATCCGCATTCCTCACACTATCACACAATTTTACTCCACACATTTTCCTCAAAGACCTCATTTCCACTGCGTTCACCTTGCTTTCATGCTTCTTCTGCTACACCCAACATTCACTCGCATACATCAGCGTCGGGACCAGAACAGCGTTATGCATAGCCATCCTTGCCTTGTTAGACATGACCTGGCTACTCACAAGGCTATTCAGGGCCCTATTTACTGCATTTCCTTTCAATACTCTTCTTTCAATATCTTTCTCAAACTTGCCATCCCTTGTAAACACGCTACCCAAATACACAAACTCTTTCACTTGCTCAACTTTCTCACCATCAATCTTTATATCACACAAACTTACACTCTTCTCTTTCAAAAATCATCACTTTCGTTTTTACAACATTCACTTTCATGCCCTTCTTATCAAATGCTGCATTCATTATATCCACCATCTTTTGCAACTCGGACGCCGAATCGCCCATGGCTCGTTCTAGCAAACATAGTCAGAAAGACCACAAGCGGAACTCGTGACAGTTGCTATCATGCAATCTGACAACGTGTTCTGGCAATCTACATCCAGGTACACTAATATCATAAACAGCAAAGATTTGTATGTTTGTAACAAATAAACTCAAAAACTACTGGGCCGAATTTAAAAATTCTTTCTTCAATGGAAAGCTACGTTATCATCAAGTAACTTAATATTTGTTATTATTATTATTTATAATGGATTTCTGCAAAATAAAACATTGCATTGCTAATGCATCGATTACAAGTACAATAATACCTTACTTCTGAAATTATATATCTGAACTCGTGCTACCGACTATTTTGATGCAGGACTTCTAAGTTTAGGAGTCAGATCCTCACATATTAAAGCAGCTACTAATATGCTATTAACCATTGCATCACTAGGATTCAATTTAAATAAATCAATGAAGGTATTTACCTGTGACGCAGCGTCTCCCCATACCCTGGCCTCCAAAAGTGTCTCCCAATCTGGTGTCAGGTAAAATAGAATTCCATCAACGGCTCCCTCTAAAGTTACTCCTCGGATCATTAACGCCGTCAACATCACGTATGGGAACAACGCCGTGAAATATACCACTTTTCCTGCCGATTGGACGCCCTGTGAAGATTACAAACAAAATAAAACTCTTGCGCATCATTCTGTAGCAGTCAATAGAGAGGTGTCTACAGGTTGTTTAATATAGTTAAGTAATAAAAATACTTGAAAAAAACAAACAAAAGGAATATAACAAGCTTAATTAATTACTTTTGCAACATATGAACCTCGCCATTTACTTCGTAATGTATAATTCTAGAACACAATAAGAACAGCTTACTGTGTAGAATCACCTAATAACCATTATATATACATAAATTTGAAATTATTATAATCTAGCACTGTAAACTATATGCAAAAAGAATGTTCTTCAAATACAACTCTACTTATAACAATGTCTGAACTTACTTTGATAACGCAAAAGAATGCTATAACCCAAGACAGGAAAAGTGTGCCAACCAGATGCCATTGTATGGAGCCCCAACTCTCCCAAGTAGAATTGCCTCTGCCCAACACGCGTTCACTGCAAGAAAAGGGGTTTGAAAGTTGTACATTCATTTAAAAAAAAAAACATTTATAGAATTGACTTAAGCTATAGCAAGATATAAGTCCTTAGCATGGGAGGCAAGATTATTTCTCAGTTTTTTGACCTTTCTGGAAACTAATTCATCATCATCATCATCATGTAAGCCTATCGACGTCCACTGCTGAAAAAATACCAAGGTTCTCCACAGCGTCCGGTCTTGCGCCGCCCGCATCCAGCGGTTTCTCGCGACCTTAACCAGATCGTCGGTCCACCTGGTAGGGGGCCTGCCAACTCCACGCTTCCCTAATCGTGGTCAACACTAGACAACTTTTCTGCCCCAGCGGCCGGCAGTTCTGCGAGCGATATGCCCTGCCCATTGCCATTTTAGTTTAGCCATTCTTCTTATTGAGAAACTGAAATAATTGCTTACTTGTAATACTCCTCTGCAGCTAAAGTCCTCGTAACATTAGTATACCAAGGTATTTGCTCGGACCCATCTAAGCAGTATTTTCCATCATACGGCTCAAAACCCGTCATTGTACAAATATCTCCAATACTTTGGCACTTTTTCAAATAGTATGTAAGATCTGTTGATTCTCCGGTATTGTTTATTCTACAATCCTGGTCATAAACTCCACTGTAACAAACTGAGTATGGTTTTTTTTTGCATAAAATTGGTATAAAAATCTTGATATTAGACCTAAACTAAGGAATTGTATGTAGCTAGGTTAATACTGCTATCTTAACTATAATGAGCGTGATTTTATGGTTAAACTAGGTTTGATAATTATCAATAGTAATCATAAAATACATAAACAACATTTATACAATACATAAACAAGACAAAACTTACATTCAGTGTTAAAACTATTTTCACACGATCCCCAATCCAGGGAACCAGCAATGGACACAATTGTGTAAAACAACGTCCAGGCCACAATGATCATGTAATATATAGAAATGATACTGATAACCATAAGGGTACAGTATCCTAGGCCGCTGAAGAAAGGAGAAATTGAATAAAAGGCTTGGATCGGCCCCAAGCCAGTGTACTGTCCAATATACAGCTCTAAGTAGAAAAGTGGGAGACCAATGCCAATTAACATGATGAAGAAGGGTATTAAGAATGCACCTGTAAGAGAACAATACAATTATTATTAGGAACGTAGATCCATTTGAACTAAAACTTCTAATATAATGCAACCTAAATCCAATCCATGTTCAAATCGGTCGGCATCAGTTATCAATCAGGTACTTAAAATATTTACTTTTCTTTTAGAAATCATAATTTTATATACGCCCAAAAACAATTTTCAATTTTAATCTAATAAAAAAACGTCCTGAGCAGTATCCCGATGGCTGGTTGCATTCTTCTCTTTATATTCAAATTCATTTATTTTCAGTAGGTATATAAAATACACTTTAAAAAGTCTAATAATGTCAAGGCACTCTAAACTCGTCTACATTGTCTAAATGTAAACAGCAGCCCATCTTCACCGACGAGTTGCTGGTTCCAAATGCAGTACCCCGCTTGTACTAGGTTGATTCTTTGACCGGGATGGGACCAACTTTGCTTACATGAAGCCGTTTATAAAATACGTTCTAAACTTACCACCCCCATTCCTGTAGCAGAGATAAGGAAACCGCCAAACATTGCCAAGGCCAACTGCATACCCTAGACACGCGAGTATGAATTCCAGTGGACTTCCCCACGACGCACGCTGCGGTGTCTCTGAGTTGTCTTCTTGTGATGATATTGATGGTACGGACTCTACATTATACTGATTCTGAAACACAATTTGCTAATTGGGCGTTGATTTATTTGTCTGAAGTTTGATTTGGAAGTTATTCAGATTCCAGCAAAGAGTAAACCCAGCTCTAATAACCATACGGAATACGAGTAAAACAACTGATAGTACCTAAACAACACTGGAGCCTGTCTGGTATTATTTGGGAATAAAATGCTCATACTATGTGTCAAATACAAACATATTTTTTTCTCAAAAAGAACTATTTAGCAAGAAACTATTCTATTCATAAGTCTGCTAAAGTAATTACTAACGCAAACTTGTCGTGACACCAAAATCAGGCTGAACACTAAAACTTAATCCTTTCAAACAAGGGAATAATCGTTCTCATTTATATGTAAATTCGCACCGACTGCGGGTAGAAGTTCAATGGAGTCGGTAACTTTCCTTCGATTCCTGCTATTCAAATAATATTATACAGAAGTTCTGAGCTGACTCATTGGGAACTAGAAGACAACTTCTTGCTTAACATATTTTACGTTCAATATTTGCAGCTTTCTTTACTCAGCTTCCTGCTCAACTTTTTTTGCCCACATTATTTCTGTTATGGTTATGTCTATGTAAACAGATTTAACTTTTTTGTCTAATGTCAGACCTAGCATTTATGGTTTATCTATACTTCTATCTATAAATAACCTCAAAAACTACTGGACTGATTTAAAAAAATGTTTTACTACTTATTGGAAATGTAGAAGATACCTGAGTAACATAGGCTATATTTTATTCCAGTATTCCATAAATTATCATTTTTAGCATTGGATAAGTGTTTATATATAATGTATACCTTTTAATGTATAATGCTTGGGTATAAAGAGACAAATACCTAAAGGAACACAGATAATAATAAAA
Organism: Ethmia dodecea; assembly: GCA_963855545.1. Taxonomy (NCBI): domain Eukaryota; kingdom Metazoa; phylum Arthropoda; class Insecta; order Lepidoptera; family Depressariidae; genus Ethmia; species Ethmia dodecea. The sequence continues at coordinate 4,134,865 of OY979444.1, forward strand.
TTAAATTATCTTGCAATATATGTTGCCCTAGTGACTAATTTTCAAAGTAAGCCTGTAAGTAAGTGTCACTGTTGTTAAGGGCACATGCTCCACTTTCCAAATAGTTTGATAGTTAATGCTTTAACAAGAGACACCTACTTCGGAACCAGCTTTGTGGAGTTTATAAGACTTGTTGTTAAGTTACAGCTCGAAATCTTGTCTTAAAAGTTGAAATATGTTCATAATGATGGGTGGTGTCTACTATTTAAATCGATGGATTATCCTGACATATTGATTAACCCTATGTATTTTCTGGATTTTCTTTAAATAACTAAATGTAAAACAATAGTGTTTTTATTATGTATGAGTACTTAGTTAAATAAACATTTCCACCCTATGGTTATGGTCTGGATAGGAAACTGCCTCTATAGGGCCTACAAATACCTAAATTCTGCAGCCCCAAGATTATTGCTCATAATATCTACATTATTTTTCATCTATTGAGTACTTCTGTAACGTTCCATACTTCAAAAAATGTTACCAATGTTTCACAGCGTGGTTAATGTAGTTATTCGTGATGGGTTAAAGAGAAATAAATATACCTAAATAAAGTAATAGCATGGTACAATAGCGATAACATTTAAAGCTCATGTACTGGGGTGCTAACGCTGTCTTCCGATCAAAATATTTCTGCCGTTAGTAACTCTCAACGTAGGTACCTGTAAAAGCACAGAATAAGTAATAGTACTACGTAAAAGTAACACCGCGAGGCGCGGAATTGTCGTTAGTTACGAAAATCGGAAGACGGCGCAAACAGTGCTGAGCTTATATACTTCTGTTACTTTTTCTGTGGTATTGGCTTCATAATACCTACATCGATCAGATCGGCGATGTGTTGAAGAAAAGCCAGATAAAGAGTACCCGAAACCGACGAGCATGCATGAGTCGTTTGATGGATGTGGAGGAAGCGCGAGAGATCTGCCAGGTTCGTAGCAAGTGGCGGTCTATTGTCTCTGCCTACCCCAATGGGAAATAGGCGTGAGATTATGTATGTATGTATGGCTTCATAATTTTCTGATAGAGTGGACAGTCGAGTTTATGATTTGATTGGACAACATGAAATTTACACTTATCTTTTTACGTAAAGATAAGAGAGCTCTAAATTGGCTTTCATTAAAATTCACAATAATTATATTCTATCCCCGATTGATTAAACATACGTGTAGTTGTGGTAGGTAACATCAGATACGAATTTACCTTTTTTTTTACAATCTATTTATCGTCTTAGTATTCAGATAAGAATGTTTATAAACTGATTTTTTATTTCATCAACTCTGGTCTTTATCGCGAATTATACAGATATTAATCAATTTTATAGATAAATACATGCAATGGATATTAAGTGCCTTGGCCATCATTAAGTTTAGAACAGTAGGTACTCTTAGCTAAGATATATTAATATAGGTAGTTTAAGATTATATAGTTTCACCGACATTAGTCCCGTTCCCGTGGGAACATTATAGAAAAGTAAGCTTTCTATTGGTGAAAGAACTTTTAAGTCACGTAAGTGGAATTTTACTACCAATAGCGGGTGCCTACCGCCAGCGCGGGTCCAGTTTATTCAAGTTCAGTTAGGAATTTCCAAATATCCCTTCATAACGGTTTCCTACGACATATAAGACACCCACATACCATATTTCAAGTTTCTAGGTATAATCGTTTCGAATCTTTTTAACCAGTTTTTATATTTACCGGAATTGTTCTTTCATTTGTGAATGAACAAAATATATATATTTTTACATATCTTAGAATCTCCAAATTAATTTATTATTCCTACTAAATAAAATATACTGATGTATTGCATCAAAAATATTTTTAGTATCACGATAGTAGCAAATAGCAAATAATGCACTCAATTTAATCGTGAAAGATTAGGTATGATTAATATGTGATTAAATATCAAACCAGTAAGTATAAGACATTCAGACTTCATTATTTAATATAATTAATAGTAGGTACTAACATATTTTTTACTCACACATCTACTTTTATAATGTAGGTACCGGTACGTTTATAAATAACCTAATTTATGTTTTTTATTTGTATGGGTTGCCGGCTTTGCCGCCGTTTCAAAATAGATGTTTTCTCTTCATGAAAATTTCTTAGTACATTGTAAGTTTATTTTATTCATAAATCCTAAAACCTTAATTTGCAATGTCGTTAGAGATTCTGTGAAATCTGTTAATAACGAGGAAATAACACAACAAATAGTCTTTTAATACCTACAATAAAAAAGGGATATCATACCTTACTCATAGTGATATCTCCAATAGCCATTTGATGTAATTAATTTCAGATCCGTTGTGATAACAGTTTTGTTTTATTCGTAACATATGAACTACAATCGCGTGCGAATTGCACAGTACGAGAGTGAGTTGACATACAACTTGCGGTGTTTATCGAATACTGAATAGATTGAACATAAAATATATATTGAACAAATTCGGAGATCTTATCAAGCGGCCGAGTACCGTAATCAGTCGATAAAAAAGAAGAAACATGTGTTTGGAAGGTAGGGTTCTGTAATTTACAAATGCTTATTAATTTTCAATATGTGATTTGAAAAATCCCATTCCCACTCATATTCTAAATTCATAGGGGTTTAATTGGTTTTTTTGTTATAGCGGCTGAAGGGAATGATTGGTTTAGAGTTACCTATTAGATAAAGCGATATTCGATGTGAAGACACGCTCCGTAAAGCGACTACGCGTGGAACGACGCGTCTTAGCGAGGCTCGACGTAGCGAGACTCACTAAACAGTGCATAATTCACTAGCAGTGCCCCGCGGTTTCACCCGCGTTGTTCGGTTTCCGTGGGAATACGGGGATAAAATATAGTCTATGTGTTATTCTGATGTATAAGCTATTTAACTGTAAAGTTTTTGCGTGAAAGAGGAACAAACATCCATCCATACAAACTTTCGCATTTATAATATTAGTAGGAAAATATTTTGGAGCGGTTGCTTTGAATGTTTTAGTATGAAAAAAATAGCGTCAAAACAAAATTCCGCGCCAATAGCTCACGCTTTCGGTGCCATCATTCAGTGGTTTTATTTCAGTCCATACGTAGTAGGTATCTGTGGTAGATAGTGTTATTATCACGCACATGGTTATCACATAATGACACTTTTTCATCGTGGTACATGATTACGCTAAAGGTAAAGCCAAAATGGTAGGAAAAGGTTGCTTGGTCAACCGCATAATAGAGATGATTCCTGAGGAAGATACGAGGGGCGGGACGGGTCATGGAGGACGTCACAGAATTGTTGCGCTGCATACAAATTGATTTTGTCAGGCTGTACGTCATCTATCACCCTTCTCATCCCGCGCAGCTACGTCTGGAACCATCTCAGTTAAGTGGTAGACATATACTCAAATTATCTTTCAAACTCTATCAAAAGTTAAAATAGGAACTGCGTTCTTACTTATTTTTTATTACCATCTAACTTGACCTAATAGCAGAGGGCCTTAAGTCCAACTGGTAGGGAACCCAAAAAATACGGGTAGTGGTATAGTAACCTTCATTTTGAATTCGTCTAAGAACTGACATTTGTTAAAGCAATACCTACTAATATAAAGGTAAAAAAATATTCGGGAATTAGCGGACATATTTTCAACTAACTTTTACCCGTGACTTCGGCCGCGTTCTACGATAAAGAGTAGCCCTTGTCACTTTCCGGTCTTCCAACTACCTATCTCTTTGCAAAAAATTACGTCGATCCGTCGCTCCGTCACTGCAATGCCGGTCTTGCAGTGACGGAGCGACGGGAACCAATAAAAATACTTTTGCTTTTATAATTAAGCATTAGAAGGTTTTAGTATTGCACCCGGCTTCGCGCGGGTGCAATGCTAATACTAAAACCTTCCTCTTTAATGACTCTATCTATTAAAAAAACCGCATCAAAATCCGTTGCGTAGTTTTAAAGATTAAGGGTCACAGCACACATATCAACTCGGAAAGGGATCGGCACCGTATCGCCTTTCGCCTCGCCGTCAACCAGGCGTCAACCTAACGTATGCATGTAACCAAAGCGTAGCAGCGGCTCCTGTACGTCAACTCGGCTACGGCTAGGCGTCACCGCGCTTACGCCTCGCCGACCGCTGGCTGACCGGGTTGGCACCAAATCAGTTTGAATCCAAACGTTGAAAGTTCAATAAAACTTACGCGCAACACGAAAGGAAGTTGCCTTGCGAATGGCGGGCGGCGGCACGGTCAGCAGGCAAGTCGCGGGACGGACACGAACAAGGGTGGACCAAGAGCCGTGAGCTCGCGTACGGAGAGACGTAAGCGGGGGGACAGCGAGCCGTAAGCGCGGGAACTGCAAGTTGACCACTCACCGCATCGCGGTTTGGAGCCTGTTCCGAGGCGAGGCGATTACGTTCCGTTTCCAATTAGTGTGCGTTGCAGTAGGGAGTTTCATACAAAGAATACTGAACGGCTCGAGGCGATACGGTGACGATCCCTTTCCGAGTTGATAAGTGTGCTGTGACCTTTTAGCGTACATAGGGACATAGGGATATAGGGACAGAGAAAGTGACTTTGTTTTATACTATGTAGTGATTAGGGTAATTAGAATGGCAAGTAATTAAGTGTTGAATGTAAGTAAAAACTCTTTGGCTATTACAGCCTAAATTTCCCTTCCATTTCAGAATGCCGCAAAAATTCACGTAGGTACATTCATTTTGCATACCATCTGTTGTGATACATCATCGTTAATAAAGGGTCTATCTTATCAGTACACGAGTAGCATAATTATAATCCTAGGATAAAAAAATGACATATTATTGGCTTGGAAACAATATGGCGTGATTCATGACGAGATTCGTTTAGTCTTAGATATAATTGTCTAACCGTAACCGGCTACTTAGTTATTTTAGCTCTCTTTGACGTAGGCCAAGAGTAGATACAGTAGGTATATGCTGTCAAAACTAAAAAAAGTTTTTTTTTTCTTTTCTATTTTCTTTTAGTCAGAGAAACCGAGGGTATATTAAGTTGGCGTTTAGCCTCGAGGTGCAAAACTGTACTTTTCACTTTGAGTGTGAGAAAAATCGACAATTTACTACAAAATTATTTAAAACCGAACAAAAATACACTTGACAAAAATTCTGGAATTTTCGCGGGCTGTTTTTCTTCTAAACCTGTCACAGATTAACAAAGAGATTTAAATCTCTTTTAAAACACATGGCGCCACCTTTTATGTGGAAAGACCGTGGAACTAAAACTCTCAACATTTTTGCAATGAAGATTTATTTTATTTCATTTTTCATTTATTTTAAGATGATCCACACGCCACAGATATTTACTGGCTGTTTGAGTTTGTCAACATCTCATTAAGGAAATTAAAAAACTAATTATTTTTAGTCCCTAGGGACTAAAGTGACCACTTTAGTCCCGCTTCGTAGGGCTATATTGGCGTACTTTTAGAGCATGAGAAGTGAAAAGAGTTGTATCGCAATGTTATCGTAAAAGCCGTTCGATTATAATTTCATTGGTGGTATCATAGTTAAGCGGACTTTTGTCATCCGTCTCTTATTCAAATAATATCACAGGACAGCAAAGCAAATTCAGTGACATTGTAATAATAATAATAAATAATAATAATATTAATAATACTTTATTGTACACCGATAAAATATGAAATAAGTGGCACAATGATGTAAAATTACCCTACTAAAATTTTACCAATACTAGCAACACTTGGATGTGGTGGGAAGCCACGCTCCGTTTTGATTGGTCGATTCACTGGCCGCACCGTACCATGCTGACCAATCAATGACCGTTTTACATGATCTCACTGAAAGTACGCAGGAAAATTATAATGTTACTAAGATTGTCCCGTAATATTGTATGAATTTTAGAAAATTTACAAAATACCGTGCAAATTATAATACCACTAAGGAAATTAAAACGTCTGTGATTTTACAATAACTCTATACATACCTATATACATAACTCGTACACGAAATAATGGATTATAATTTATTATTGAACTAGCTTTTACCTGCGGCTTTGCTCGGGCATGCCTACATTGTATAAGCTATCTATGTGCAAAGTTTCAAGTCTTAGTTTTAGGCTGATATATCACCAATCAGCCAGTTTATCATTTTATATATAGATAGACCGATTTAAGGCACATAATGACACTAGAAAACTTTAAAAATTGGCAGCAATTCAGCACTCCATAGAGACAAAAGGGTTTTAATTTATTTGTACGGGGTCTACAAATAAACTAAAACCAAAGAGATTAAAATATAATAGGACATAGAGGGGACAAAACGAGGAAAATTTGAAGCTGAATGTGATTCCAAGTGGAATAAGTCTAGTACAATTTCGATCGAATGACAGCTCGCGTTCATACTAACTGACATGATGCTTGAGCTTCAAACCTGCTTCAAAGTTGTGTATGAAAATATTCCCAATGCCCCCTCTATGCCCTATTATATTTTAATCTCTTTGATTAAAACCTTTTTGTCAACAAGCAGAGTGATATCTCTAAAATTGAATAATCCCACGGGAAAGTAAGAACCGGTAACACTTCAGTAAGTCGATTATTATTTAGCCACTATGAAAGGCAACGAAATAACGTAATTAAATTGTGATCTACTTTGACAATGATATAAATTATGTACAGCGTTTCGCAAGTGATATTCAAAGGATTCTATTTTTACTTTTGAGATATAAAACATAGAAAACTTTCACGAGAAATGGATCGACGTATTTTTATTATTTTTACTCAGATAGTTGACGGATGTACACGAATCGAAAGACGCAGCCTTGGTTGGCCTCCCACCAGGTGGGTAACCGGTGGATGCAAGCGGCAAGTTGCCGTTCGTTGTGGCGTTCTATGGGGGAGGATTTGTTCCACAGTGGACGTCTTCCGGCTGATGATGATGATGATGACGGATATAGTAAGCTACTTTTATTGGAAAGCCAAAGAAGTCGTGGTCAAGTGTGACCATATCCTATTCTTTATTTGTATATTATGTATTTTATTTACCGTGGTCTCGCGATTACAAAAAATAATCAAAATTTCTAGAAATGCATATATTTATATAGGTGCATACAACATCCATGAATTTGCTAAGAAAATTTTTAAGGTATATAATATAATATATAAGATCAAAATAACTAAATTAGCAAAGAGATAATATAATTAAAATAATCCTTAATGGTATTACTACAATTTTTATTTAACTGTTTATGAAACAACACAAAATTATACAGGTACAAGTTCGTTATCTACAAGAAGTTAAAACATCTTTGTCTCTTCAAAAGTCTTTGCCCATTTTTCGGGGCCTTACGAAGAACAAAGGAATTTACCTAATGCAAAAATATATCGCCCATTAGTAGAGAAACAGCACTATAGTGGGGGCGGGACGCTCAAAACAAATTGGAAAAGGTCCTGTTTGCAAATTACAAATAATTCTGTACTAACGGCTAATGGGAATGGATAAAAATGTTTTCATTTGCATAATGAGAGGCACTTTTGCTTCTTTTCTTCATTTTTAAGGTTCCGTCGGGCGTCAGATCAGGATATCAATAGCAAAATTAAAGTGTCTGTCGGTGATTTCAAAATAAAAGTCAAAATATCTGCTGTTTATGGGAATACTTACAGGCTCCAGAATTACTTCCGCGACGTATAACACATACATCTCTGTATGGCGATGGACTTGTCACTTGTCACGTTTATTGGTTCGAAATACACTGAAAAAATAGAAAATAACTTCCAAACCCCCGAAGAGGTTAAATTACATTTATTATATGTAGTTTAAAAAATCCTGCTATTAACTAACTAAATATTAAATAGTGAGTAAATGCGTTTTCTTTTTGAATCAGGAATTCCTGGATTGGAAATTTTTTAATTGAAAATAGAACCTCTTTACGCAACTCGATTCCCACTTGTCCAGTTTCATTTCAATGACTTTCTTTTGTCGTTGCCCCGAGACGGCAGTGTTCCTCGATTCTTCCGCGTTCAATAGGGACTTGTCCTTAGAGATAATCGCAAAAATTGCTCGTTTATTTTCCTGGACTATAGACGCACTCGTCCTCCATTAAAATGTCTTGTCATTCTGTAACAATGCTTATTTAGTTTTTCTGTTTATTTGTTGTCATTTGTTTCAGTTAATAGTTTGTGAGACGTAATTATGCAGTATTTTTTTTCATGGGACAGCCAAGCTTCGGCACGCTTGGGCCGGCTCGACCGGAGTGATACCACGGCCTCACAGAAAACCAGCGTAAAGCAATGCTTGCATTGCGTTTCGTTGAGTAAGTGAGGCCCCAATTCCATCCCCCCTCCCACTATTCCCACTTCCTAAGGCCGGCAACGCAGTTGTGACTCTTGAGTTGCAGGGCGACGGTAGTCACTTACCATCAGGTGACCCGTCTGCTCTTTGCCCCCTTTTTCTTATAAAAAAAATCAATAAAAGAAGCAAGTGTAAATAATATGTGAGATCTATAGTGGAGTACTTTATAATTATGTGCACAGGACAGACTAGGAACATTAAACTAAAATAAAATAGGTACCTACATACGGACGGTGTAGCAAATTATGGGCTGATTTACTACAAATTATTATGAAACCATCAGAAATTGCAACAAGTAGCTTCTATCCTAGCATAATATCTGTGTCGCTTTTACTATATCGTATCTAGAATGTAAGTCATAGTAATTACTTCGCAAAAGATTGAATGAAGGTACCTATACTAAAAAAATACTTAACCAAAAAACCTCAAAGTATAATATAGGTCTACAATAACTTCTGGCATTTCTCTATTGACTTTAAAGTAAATATTAATTAGTTCTTCTTATTTTATTGCCGACTAAGGAGGTAGAGGTTATCACACAATTTCTGAGTCACAATTTTTTAACAATGTAATTTTTCTGACCCCTAGGTCAGCATCACCAGTAGGAGTCCTTTAAACATCTCTTAACCAATTCTCAAAACTTATTATTTGAAATTACTTTTAAAAATTGCTAAAATTAAACAACAATTATACAAAAATTTTACCAACGTTTAATAAAGTAGATACTAAGTAATGACAAGTAGGTTCGAGCAACTATAATATTTTGTAGAAATGCAAAAGGTTGTATAATAATTTGTCGACTAACCCAATACAAAGAAGAACATTGTATGAATTGTATCAAACCTGACAAACACGAATACATATTCAAATCGGAACAGTCGTTTGTTCTATTTGGAGTATCTACTCGAAATTCAACGGGAAGCAAGGTTTACCAATCAAATAGGCTTGTAGCTACTGCTCTACTGCTGTCGGAACTAACGACGTTCGGGCAGTTCGACGGATACAATGTCAGGAACGTTGGAAAAATTACCGAGAAAAAGCTTTTAGGAATTTCGGTGCAACTGATGAGCTAAGTGCACTATTAGTTACTACTAGACTAAGTGTATTTGGAAACTTTTACAGAGCTACGACTATGAGTCTGTTAGCATTGATGCAGCTGCAATGATGTTCGTAGACTTTTAGAATTCCATTAAGTTATGGAATAATTTGATAATTTTTAAATTCCATAATCACTTATTAATCAGTTAAGAACCGCCCGGTTCCAATTGGAACCAAGACACAATTAAAAATCTATTGTGTCTGTGATTCATGGTCTGAGAGGTTAAAAACTGAATGAAGAAAGAATTATCTTAAACAAAAATAACTTCGCGCCTTTTACCCCCGAGGGGCAAAGGTATTCATTCCATTTACATTTGCTACTTCACTCAATATGTTTATCACTCACAATAAAAATATTTGGTTACAATATTATGTTTTCTTCAGACCATACCTAAAACATTGAATTACGTCATCGTCGAGTAATAACTCGAATATGAGTTTATAGACCCCTACTTTCTTTGATATTCATCGTACGCTTGGATAGATTAAGATACTGAAAACTAAAATGCATGCAGTAAAGACGGTGACGGATTTCAGTGGCTTGGATGTAATTTTGAAAAGTATCTTTTACTTGCATATTTTAAGCGGATAGATAGAACTTGATTGGAATAGTGAGTGTGGACTAATATCTCTGTGGTAAAATAATATTCTTATTTAAAAAGGTTAATAATTATTTAAAAAATGTCATGGTCGTAAATAAAAAAACCGCCCAAGTGCGAGACGGACTCGTGCACGAAGGGTTTTGTACCATTATCTATAAAAACGGCATAAAAGTCAATTTTTCACATTTTTACTATCGGTCTACAAAAAAAAGTCATTTACTTACTTACTAATGCTTGGAACAGATTTCTTTCAACACAGCGCAATACGACAGCGAAAAATAACGAAATTATGTAACCCAATTTAGTATTAAGTAAGAATTTATTAAAATAATACTGTGTTGAGGAGTTTCTTGCCCCGCTTCTTCCCCTCAACCGTACGTGCTGAAGCGGTGGAATTGAAATGACCTTATAATATATAGGGTTGTTAGTCCCTACTCTGAAAAAAAAATATATTTTGACTTAAAACTGTTTAAAAGTGAGTTTGTATGTTTACATTATATATTTTATTGTAAAAATCCCTAACGATCAGCTATCTTCTACGTTAAAGCTCCCATACTTACTACCAAAGACGTTTAAAGAAATAGTTTCTCGAAAATGATTTTCTTAAAACCTCTTTGCTTACTACCCTACTTGGTAGTATCAGTCCGTAAACATAGTAAGATCTTTTTACTATCAAATACATTGATTAATTAATACTGGCACGTAGGTATATTCTAATTTAAATTGGGAAAGGGAAGAGAGAGTCAAAAAATAAAAGATGGAAGTAATACATCTAAATGAAAGAAAACGTATTTTTTATTAATTTCTGAGACCTCCCCTACATGTATATTGAAATGCATCCCTTGCGTCTCGATTATTTGCACATCATCGGCGGTGCATGAAGGCTGCTGCGGCTACGCAGTGATCCGAGTCATCGCAATGCAGTTGCTAATTAATCTGTTACCAAAGAGATTTAAATATAATAGGGCATAGAGGGGCATTGGGAATATTTTCATACAAAACTTTGAAGCCTAAGCGTCATGTCCTTGACATGTCAGTTAGTATGAACGCGAGCTGTCATTCGGTCGAAATTGTACTAGATCCACTTGGAATCACTTTTGGCTTCAAATTTTCCTCGCTTTGTCCCCTCTATACCCTATTAGGCAATGATGTTAAATACCAAGATGGCGTATAGTCATACGACGCTGGTTTAAATAATTGTTCCGCTACGAGTGACTACGACATGTACATACTTACCTCTTAGCGTATTTATAGGATACATCAATGACGGCGAAAGATGATACGGAACGAATGATATAGAAAGAGACAGTATCTGTCAAGAGTTGCGTTTAAAATACGTCAACGCAACATAGACTAGGTGAAAAATGCAAACAGTAGGGACATTAAATAAAACAAGTTATTGGCTTACAATCACCAACTTTCTTTCTTTCTTTGGTATGTTTGGCTTTTTGTAGGTTACCAATCATATTCACTTCTTTCCGCCTGTACTATGCTGACTATTGCTGATCCATTTATGTCGCATAAGCTCGTCACTTGAAAATCTGGATAACATTAAAACATAATAGTGGCTGCTAGTTATAATACTTACATAATATGACACGATTATATTCGTAAAATTATCTATATATATAAAGAGAGAAGTCCTGACTCACTGACTCATCAACGCCCAGCCTAAACCCTCACACCTGGAAAGCAGATTTTTTTCAAATATATTATTTTGACGACGTAGACTAGGAATAAGAAAGGATTTTTCCAAATTCAACCTTTAAGGGGGTGAAAAAGGGGTTGAGAGTTTGTATGCAAAACCTTCATTTTTAGGTGTATCAATTCGAAACATTGTGAAAATACTCCTCACAACAAATAACAAGGCACGTGATTCTGGATTTTCCAAAAAAAACCCCTAAGGGGATGAAACAGGGGGATGGAGTTTGTATGGAGACGTGTTGTTTTTTACGTCTATCAAGTTGAAACTTGACACAAATACTCTTAGAAATAAATAATGAGATACGTGTTTTTGGATTTTTCTAAAATAGTTCCCTAAAGGTGTAAAAGTAGGGGTTGAGTTTGATGTGTATGGAAAACCTTCATTTTTGGGTGTATCAATTCCAAACTTTGTAAAAATACTCCTCAAAACAAAAAACAAGATACGTATTTCTGGATTTTTCAAAAAAACCCCCCTAAATGGTTGAAACAGGGGATTGGAGTTTGTATGGGGACGTGTTGTTTTTTACGTCTATCAGGTTGAAACTTGGCACAAATACTTTTAGAAATAAATTATGAGATACGTGTTTTTGAACTTTTCGAAAATCGTCCCCTAAAAGGGTGAAAGTATGGGTTCAGTTTGGTATGTGTATGGAAAACCTTCATTTTTGGGTGTATCAATTCCAAACTTTGTAAAAATATTCCTCAAAACAAACAACAAGAAACGTATTTCCGGATTTTCTAAAAAACCCCCCCGAAAGGGGTGAAACAGGGGATGGAGTTTGTATGGAGACGTGTTGTTTTTTTTATTCTATCAACGTGAAACTTCTCACAAATACTCTTAGAAATAAATGATGAGATACGTGTTTTTGAACTTTTCGAAAATCGTCCCCTAAAAGGGTGAAAGTAGGGGTTCAGTTTGGTATGTATGGAAAACCTTCATTTTTGGGTGTATCAATTCCAAACTTTGTAAAAATACTCCTCAAAACAAAAAACACAAAACTTATAGCCGGATTTTCTAAAAAACCGCCCCGAAGGGGGTGAAACAGGGGATGGAGTTTGTATGGAGACGTGTTTGTTTTTTTTATTCTATCAACGTGAAACTTCTCACAAATACTCTTAGAAATAAATGATGCGATACGTGTTTTTATATTTTTCGAAAATCGCCCCATAAAAAGGGTGAAAGTAGGGGTTGAGTTTGGTATGTACGGAAAACCTTCATTTTTGAGTGTATCAATTCGAAATATTGTAAAAATTCTCCTCAAAACAAACAACAAGATTTCCTTATCTTCAACTTGAAACTTTGCACAAATATTCTTCAATAGTCTTCATACAAAGTCCACTTCTTTTTTTGAGTATTCACTATGGGTTCCTTGAGGAAATTTGTTTGTTATTATGAGCTCATGCGTAGCCATTGATATCAAGAACTAATTCAAAAATCATAATTCAGAGAGTGTTCTATAGGCTTTACAATATGTAAGAGAATAAGCGCAATTCCTGAAATTAGTATCGACTACTTAATTGATTTCAGCTATTTTTAATATGTGTAAAGTTTTTCCGAAAAATTAATTAGCATAACTAAATTTAGGACTACATATGGAAACCGTATTGTTATCGCTCTTTATTTAAGCAATTTGGTTAGACAAAACTAAAGTAACTACGAATGCATCACCATTTTTTTATGTTAGTGTACTAATCGGGGTATGTATGAGGAATTGCGCTTATTCTGTGACGCGTCGTATATAGGGTGTTTTTAATAACAAAAATATAAATAGCAATGATACCCCAGTTGCTAAAGAGCCCGCTTCTCATTCGCGAGGCTCGGGTTCCAATCCTGGCATGTACAGTCAAGTTTTAGTAAGGATCCCTAATTATTTTTCGTTATAAATATAGCCTATGGTATTTAGGGATAATGTAACATTGTAATGGTGAAAGAATTTTGAAAATCGGTGCAGTAGTTTTTGAGTTTATTCGTTATTAACATACAAAAATACAAATCCTTCCTCTTTATAATATTAATGTAGATAGATAGATAGTGTAGATTATCCTTCTTGATATGTATATTTTCTAAACGCAAAGGAATAAAAAATTCCACGCGGACGAAGTCGCGGGCATCAGCTAGTTAAAAATATAACCAAAAAATGTGTAAAAAAAAATTTGAGAGGTGTCAAGGGACACCCGGATGGAACGAATTTCGGTCATCATCATCATCTCATCTCATCATCATTATCTCATAATCAGCATCATCATCATCAACACCATCACCTCATCATCATCTTGACGGGCCTGTTGGCTCAGTTGGTAGTGACCCTGCCTTCTGAGTCGGAGGTCGCGGGTTCGATCCCCGCTCGGGGCCAACATTTGTGTGCACGAACATGTCTGTTGGCTTCGTGTCTGGTCGTTTAATATTTATTTAAGTATGTTTATCAGTTATTTAGTACCCATAGCACAGGCCCTGCCTAGTTTGGGACTAAATAACCGTGTGTGAATTGTGTCCCACTATTTATTATTATTATTATTATTATTATCTTATCATCGTCATATCATCATCATCGTCTCATCATCATCTCACCATCATCATCATCTCATCATAATCATCTCGTCATCACCATCTCATCTCATCATCATTATCATCGCATCACAATCAACCATCATCATCATCAGAAGCAGCACATAATCATCATGACATCATCATCATCTCATCAGCATCATCATCATTTCATAAACACCATCATCTCATCATCACCATCATCATCATCACCATCATCATCATCACCATCAACGAAGTTCCATCCGGGTGTCACTATCTTTCTGAGAGAGAGAGAGAGAGAAACGCGCACGCCGCACGGCTTACAACTATAGCAAAATGTGTCGTTATAAAAAGTGTCGTTACAACTTTTGGTCTTAATTTTTTCACAACGCGCGTTAAGGAACTTCTTTCCAAAAACTCGGTGTGTTTTACACATGTCTCAGAATTAATTCTGGGACCTGCGGGTTTCCTCACGATGTTTTCCTTCACTGTCGAGTGTTAGTGATAAATATGTATGTAAGTTTTCAAAAACTCATTGGTACATACCAAGATTCGAACCCGAGCCTCACTGATTTTAATCATGTAAAAGCTGATTCATGTTACACTGGTTTCAAGTTCAATTATATTTATTCCACAAACAATAAACACTGTGTAGGAAATTAGTCACAATAATACATAATATACAATTATAAAAACCTTAAATAAAATTAATTATATGTTAAGAAATTCATTTACATCATATGTTTTAATTTTTAATATAACATACATGAATCAGCCTTAAAGCAGGCTCTTTAACCGTAAGGCTATAACTAAGTACATGATGTTGTAAATTGTGCCTACGACTTCGCTTCTGATTGAATAATCTATGAATGGCGGACGTGCTCGCTATCTGGCCTTATCGCACTGCAGTTGCCGTCCATTTTCGCTATCCCTTTTCAACCATAATTTCAAATATTTAATAATATGATGTAATTTTGATAAAATATTAAAATATGACGACATTTTATGTATTTACGCGTGGTATGTAACTCCTTGGTCCTTTTTTATTTTTATACCATAGTTTTTGCATTTTCGCAGTACACAATGCGGCATTTTGAGAATATCGCGAGTAGTTATGATAGGCACATTCGGCACGCGCTTACTCATGCGCTGCTATAACGCGACTAAACAGTATTGCGCTAATTAGCAACATTTATCGGCCTCAGTTATCGCGCTGTAGTACGAAATCTACCTCTTTTTATATTTAACATCATTGCTATTAGGTATATTTAAATCTCTTTGTATGTTACCCACGTCGCCGTGATTTGGAAAGTGGGTTCAACATACGAGATATCCCAAGTAGCAAACAAGAATAATGATTAAATCTTACATGTCTAAACTTTATCTAAAGTAAGAATAAGCTAAATTTAAAAAGACTCAGTTTAGTAATTTTAATCTTAAAAACTAAATCGTCTTAAGCTACCGCTACTTTAGCAAGTCAAGAATACCTAAAACCTAGTTAAGTATTTTAAAAACTATTAGGTTTTAAAGATGTCTACAAATAAGTCTAACGATGTGTTTTTTACTCAACTCAGATTATTTGAAGGCTCATTTAAGATTCAATGGTATAATTTAAGTATCAGTTTAGAATCGCAAAGTAAAAATTGATTTTGTAGATAAACTTAAGATGATTGGTAACACCAAGCTCTATGAATTGGGTCACTTAAGATATCTGTATTCTTTTTTTATTAAATTTAATCAAGTTTAAGTGAAAATAAGTTTAACGGGACGTTTTTCAACAAACTAGAACCAATTGAAGATGGATGAAATAAATTTAAAAGATCTGGTGGTTTTCGGCGGCGACTCATAAACTTAAAAACGCGGCTTGATGATTTCTATAAAAATGGTTAACAGTCACAGCGCAGTACACCTGGAATGGGCACAGCACGAAACCGGGACTATTATGACAGTGCAATGTTGTTGAAGTGTCAATGTCAATGCTTGGTTGAATTTATGGTTTGTTTTAAACACAAGACAGGATATACAGAATAAATATATCATGAGTATTATAAACTTGATGGTTATTCTTGCATAAACATTTACCGTAAATTGGACGGCAACTTGCATTCATTAAATCAAACTAAAGATTTTATAAAGCGCCATTAAGTATTAATTAGCACTACACTAATTCGGTTTTTAGTACAGGTTTAAGTATAATATCTCTAAACCGGTACTACTCCAAATGCAATTTGCCTATACTTTATCTAAAATAACCTTACAAAATCAGTATCGTCTAAAGTCATACTTCGCTAAGAATAATAAGACTTAACGCCATTTTACTTTTAATAAATGAAATAAAATTGAAAAATTACGACACTAATTCATAAAAAATAAAGTATATTGTAGTTAGATTTTTGTAATAGCAATAATAATTGCATTTATATCTCAAACATTTACAGAAAAGTAGTATTCTGCGCTGTTTGTAAGCAAATTTTTCATTTAGCAACCTAATATTCCTATTTTTTATTGCTCTTTTTCCAGTATTTGGTAAGCCCGTTTGTTTCATAGCACTTTCAATCAATTTGACTCGATAAACAATCATGCGCTATAGTTTTTGAATACCTGTAGGGACATTAAACGGTCATTTCTAAACGTAATAAATAGTTAAGTAATCGCCATTTTGATAAAACTTCAATGAATTCTCTTGTTAGTAAAATAGTTCGCCATGTTTTCTTAAATACATTTCCATGAGTAAAAAGTTTTAAAATTTTCTTTGTTAAGAGATGATCGAATTTGTGCAACTCAGTGTTAATAGTTTTAAGTAGATATTGTAGATATCTTTAAGTTTATTTCTTGGCCTTAAGTCAACCTTCAAGATATCTTCAAATAGAAGTTTAGAGATCTGTAAAACCCCCATTCTTAAGTAGGGTTTAAGTTTGTCTAAACAGTAGTATTAACTCTTTCTTGAAAATGTCTTAAATACTGTGCCCACTTTGTCCTAACTGAGTCTTGGAGATATCTTCAAGATATCTTCAGGGACATAATGGATTTAGCCAAGACAACAGCAAAAATTTGTCTAATTGTCTTCAAGATATCTTAAATCCCTTTTTAAGACATTTGATTGCTACTTGGGATCTGCAATTCGGTATTTGACTGCATCGATTTAAAAAAAAACACATTCTCTATAAATATAGTTGTCGCGCCTGCTGCGTACCAGCAATAGGGTTGTGTCCTACCTAGTCAAATCAGTTACTTTTTACGATCTGTCAAAACGAAATTTTACTATGGAAAATGTACTGAAATAGCAAACCGTGACGTCATAGTTTGTTGAACTCAATTGCAGCACTTTTTTTGATTATTTTATTATTTTTAAATTTTGCTATAACTGTAAATTGAAAATTGAAATACATATTTTGAGGTGTTTTGGGATAATCTTTTTAATGTATGACTACTCGCAATTTAATTTCGATGCTGTCAACTACCCAATCCTGAGTGTGTTCGCGGACCTTTGTGGGACTCTCCGCTTTATATATCAAATTTATTTAAAATTTAATAATAATTTTGTGTGTTTACCTACTAACATTAGTTCTTAGGTTTGTAATTACTAACTCAATTTATGAACTCTGCCTGAAATACATTTATATTATTTTCATTTACTGTAATGAGTCATCATAACATCAAAAACACTTACTTAAATATTTTAATTTAAGAAAGCACTTCATAACATAATCTTGCTTAATTGCGAGCTTGGCAATTCCACGAAATGCATTTATTTCTAATATAAGTCGCCTTTAAGAGGTACGGAAGTGATAGCTTGTTTCAGAAAAGATCATTTTCCTGGAAACTTCTCAGAGACGCTTTTAAGCTTTCAGAATATTCGTTCAACTACTAATATATAAATTTTAAGACTTAATCAGTATACTGCTTTTTCTATTAAATTGCTGAGTCTAAATATAAAACCCCTTTTATTTATTTTCCCGCTACATCGCCCGTCTTCCATAATAAAAAAAACCTATGTCTCTTCCTACACTCCTAAAAGTAGACAATAGTCAACGTATGAAAATGTATGGCGCCATTTCCGAAGTCTGCGACAGACGCGTGCGGCCGACGTTCGTCATTTTCATACATTGGCTTGTCGCATCAGCCGCGCGCGTCAGTCGCATGCGATCGATCGCGCGCGTCTGCGATCGGCCTCGACCCACGTAAGTCTACCTTAACGATGCATAAAATCACGGTGATCCGTTGCTAATGAAAGAAGGACATACTAATAAACTGGTTTCGCATTTGTATCCTCTACTAGATTACCTAAACTTGAATGTGTCAATGAAGAAACTCGAAGGGCCTAAGCAAAAGGCTTTTTGAAACGTAAAGATTGAACATATGTGTATGGGAGTGACATTAGTGTTTGAGTTCTCACGCCATATAGCGCAACCAAATAAAATTGACGTAACGCTCTACAGAAATATAATCACGACTCGTAGTTCTTATAGTTAGTATTATACTTAAGCGAACGCCTACTAAGTGAATGGAACCTTGCTTTCCGCTGGCTAGGGGGCTGATCAAATCAATCACTCTAACGACATGTAGATGTGCACAGTCAAAGGAATCGAAGCAGAATTTCACTATCTACCGATCCAATTTGCTTGTAACAATGGAATACTCTGCGCTCTCCCTCTATAGACTAGACTTCCGATCTTCAGTCATCTCGGATCGGCGGTTGTAGAAGTATCGTTATTGTCAAATGTCATTTATATCTCTTATCATTGTCTGCGAGTATCGACTTCCCTCTGCGAACTTCGTTTCGTGGTCCGTAGTGTTGGAACCATGGACTATTCAAAATATCGATAGTATGAATGTTCAAATCTGAACAAGTTTATAGTTGACGAAAACGCGGGTGCGACTCTCACCTAGGACCAATGTTTGTGTACATGAATTCGAATATTATTCAGCGGTGGTATACTACTCATACTCCATGCTTCGACTATGCTAACTGTAACATAAAACAGCAATAACAGCCATACCTCGTATATGACACTACATTAAAAAAGAGTAAAAAGATTGATATTTAGATAACCTTAGTACAACCTAGTTATAAAAACCTTTGTCAACGAGCATTGGAAGGAGTTTTAAATAACAGGTACCTACTGATTTTGTGATAATAAATTTAGTAATAAAATAAAGGTAAAAAAAAATTCTTGTGCCAACAAAAGGTGAAAGTTGTATTTGACTATAATTGGAAGTACTACAATAGTCTGTATGTCTGCATAAGTTATATTCGTTTCACAAATCTGTTACCAATAAAAAACATAGATTAATCTAGTCACTAATTTCATTATTGTTTTAATTAAACAACAAAATAATGACACAAGCAGGTAGCAAGTTCATACTATGCTCTATCGAAAACCTATCGAAAACGACATCGTCGATAAAAACGGCACTACACTATTGAAGAGTCGCTCTCAAAATGTGATTCATAGGGACAATAAAAGATAGTGGAGAGAATCGAGACCAATCCCACTGACGAGTTCATTAGCAGATAAGTATCGGGAGGGAACCGGGCTCGAATCACATGTTCGGTAAATGGCGTATTTTGGACGAATTATTGAGTCTATTCTGGAGAAGTGTGCTTAATGAAATGCTGCGGTATACTTTCTACGATCGGCCTTAAAGTTTTGGCTGCGTGAGAATTCAAACCTACTTATAATCGTAGTTCATACACGAAAAGAAACGCGTAGGTAGGCCTATCATTGATTGTAAATATAAATTTTAAGCTCATGCTCATATTCCTGAGGGCGTTGGCAGATGTAAAAAATTATTGGAAGTACCCATTAGGCATTTTTTGGACACCTAAACGTGAAGGTCGTGAGTTACCTGCGGACCTTTAATCGTGATTCCTTACAATGTTTCTGTGGATGTTGGCCTCAAGTACATCATTCTACGTCACAATGCTGAATAGTAATTTTAGATGAATTTTTTTGAAGTTTTTCAAATAATATTTATGTTTAATAAATATAGTATTATTATTAGAAAACAACGTGTGGAAGTAGTCCGCAGGGCTCGGAATTTCTCACTGGGGTAGGCAGAGACAATAGATTGCCACTTGCAACGAACCTGATAGATCTCTCGTGCTTCCTCCACATCCATCAAACGACTCATGCATTTTCGTCGGTTTCGAATACTCTTTATCTGGTTTTGCTTCGATACATCCCCGATTTGGTCGATGTAGGTACGCCTAGGTCGTCCTCTAGTGACTCGCCCATTCACAACACCCTTAAATATTTGTCTCGTTAAGCGACTTTCATTCATCCGCTCAATGTGACCAAACCACCTCAGCATTCCCTTTTTAATCCTAGTCACTATATCATCTTTCAAGCCGCAACGCTCTCGAATCACACTATTCTTCACTCTATCTATCAATCTTACTCCACTAATGCTTCTTAACGAATTCATTATTATTATTGTTCTTAATATGAGACTTGTAAAATAGCACCCTTGGGATGGTTCCACCACCTGTCACGTTTAGGGGTCAAAAAATATACTGCTAAAAAGTGGGTACTTATATCCTGGAATGTAATGCGTCCTCTGCCAAACATCGCGGGGGAAAAGGCGTGAGCATACTTATTTTATAGTATTTTTATGAGATAGGTACGTTGTTATTTCGTGTGAATTTGATGTAGTAGTTTTAATACAACATCAAAAATGTTTAGTAAAACACGATAATGATTTAGTACGTGGTAAGTACAATCCCTAATTTATGAGAATACTAAATTAGTAACCTAACCTAACAGGGTGCAGCTTATATATTTGCCGTATGCGGTGGCCCCTATTCACCGTAATCCCAACATATCAGCTAAGAAATATCAACACTGCCACAGAGGAATGGCGCGGTCGTTTAAATAATTAATGTAAGAGCTGAGCGGCCGGCCGGTCCGGCCTGTAGGCCACAGAGGCCACGGGCTAATAGCCATTTGGGGACCGAGGACTTACTTTATTTGGCCAATTTCTTCCCATTTGTTACCCACTGGGCATAAATCGAGAGATTTTGTGTTGTTAAGCGCGTTTTGTGGAAATTAAAAGGCTTTTCGACTATTTTGCTGGCTTGTGCGGTGAACCATGAAAGGTGAATGTTTATTTAGGATTTGATTTTAAAAATTATTTTATTTTTTGCTGCCAATTCCGCCAAGTTTCAAGTCGATAAAGAAGCAATGGTGACAGACTGACGACAATAATAATAAATCATTTATTCAGGATAAAAATCATTTATTCAATTAAAAAAAACTAAATTCTCTTCCAAACTGCAAGACAGTTTGTTGGCAGAGGGACGCCCTTAAAAAATTTATTAAATTTAGCTAATTAGATAGTTACTTTTTAAGTACCTACATAATATTATTGCTTAGGGTGGTAAATTGTTTAGAGACAATTCAAACATTCTAAATGATTCACAGCGGCACCGAAAGGAATTTTAAAATCGTCGATCAAATAGCTATTGATAAGATCCTGCATAGCCTACGATATCCCGGTTTTTATATACTATTGTGTGCATCAACATGTATTTACAATCAATTGTACCAAGCCAACAGTTTGCTTACACACCTATTCTAGCGTACGAGACACGTCTGGCTCGAGCGATAAGTAAATACCTAATACGAACATGGATTTGCAATGGAATGATCATGCTAACAATATTGCATATTGCGCAACTCTGACAGTAAATAAACAAATCCGTTAGTATACCGTACAAACATATACAACCCGTCAGAGAAAACTCAATTCCTCATACACCCCAATTATTATATTACGAGTAATATAAAAAAACCATGATGGAAATTTAGAGCAATAATAGTACGGTTTTCATAGGTAGCCCTAAATTCAGTTACGCAAATTCATTTTTCGGAAAATTTTACATAAATTAAAAATAAAATCGATTAAGTAGTCGATACTGAAGTAAAAAATTTCAGAAATTGCTCTTATTATACAACATGTAACAGAATAAGCGCAATTCCTGAAATTAGTTTATTCAGTATCAGTACTTATTCGATTTCAGCTATTTTTAATATATGTAATTTTTTTCAAAAAAATGAATTATTGCAGCTGAATTTAGTGATTTCTATGGAAATCGTGCTATTATTTATCGATATTTAAGAAAATTGGTTAGACATAACTAAAGTTCGATTGCATCATATATTCTACTATATAAAAATAAGTCGGGTTTTCCTTCCTGACGATTTAACTCCAGAACGGCCGGACCGATTTTGATGAAACTTTTTGTGTGGGTTCGAGTGGGTCCAGGGATGGTTTATAGCAAAGAAAATTCAGCATTGCACCCGTGCGAAGCCGGGGCCGGTCGCTAGTTTTTTATATTAATATACTAATTGGGGTGTATGAAGAATTGCGCTTTTCTGTTACGCGTTGTATATTGCATATTTATTGGCAGTGAGTCCGCTTATAGTGAGACCATCGCTTAACTATTCATACCTGCCAAAAAGTGATATATGATCGCAATTTGTTAAGAACAGTATACCTATACCTAACAGTATAAAATATAATTGAATAATAATAATAATAATAAAACATTATTGGCAGGAAAGTCCTCCTACTGACACACCTTACTAAGAATTAAGCCACCGTCTAGACATTTTTATTGTTTTCATGATAAAAAAAGGCATTCTATGTTCGATACGTTACCAAGATAAAATAATTCCTGTATTTACAACTCCATATACTATAATCTTCTCGGTCTTCCTTTCATTTAAGCATATCTTGTATCCATCTGTCTAAGGGCCAAGATAAAATAAAAATTAAAAATTATTTTACTAAGCCTGACAATAACATGATTTTGTGATTTAATATTGGGCTTTGATATCAAAGCCAAATCCAAGCAATAATCAAATGTTTCTTGGCAATGTTGTTATCCCATATTTATGGTTGCAACTTGCAACTGACATGTACTTAAAGGAGTCCATTTGGATTTGAGAAAAAAAATACCTATATTTTGTTAAACAAAATTGTGTAAATTTCTTAAAATAACATGTATCTGCTCCAGAATTAAAAATAAAAATGTTGAATATTCTGTCTGTGCATTATTTTATTAGTCTCGTTCTCGTGGAAAAATTATAGTCCCTCTTACTTCCGTAGCAAGCTTTGAAGTAGTGAAAGAATTTTAAAATCCAGAAGATTCGGAACCTTTTTATCACAAACAAACATATAAAGAAACAAATCAATTTTTCTCTATAATTAGCGTAGATCAAAGGAAACGAGATAGCCACGACACATAGAACCATTATGATAACTAACACAGAAAGTTCAAAAATGTGCAAATCGCTTAAACTAGTAGCTTTTACAAACAGAAGAGGTTTCAGGTTGACAAAAGACAATTACGAATACAAGGTATTTCAAAAGGACCGTTTCTGCCACAAGTACCAGGACAGGAAACCAAAGCAGGCCATAAGAAATAGCTGTCCTGGCGATATCCGTCCTGAAATGATAAGCAAAATAAATGAGATATCTCCGTGTCGGAACAGCCCGATAGCAGGAATGAATTGCGAGAACAAAGCGCTCGCTACTCGTTCATCTTCAGATTTGTTTTTAACGAGAACAACTTCCATTGAATTTAATAGCTGAGAACTTAAACATTTCTGAGAAGTATTGTGCTGTTGAAACTATTATGGAATTTGCAATTAAGGAGCGAACAAGTAAGGCGAATCGCACATTATGAAGGAATTCGGTCAGACTTTTGACAATTTACTAGTTTTATAAAGTGCTGACATGAGCAGCTTAGTACTCACATGGTGGACATACGACCTGGGGGCCAATTCCACTAAATGTCAACGGTTACACTTGGATGACAATGACATGTCAATGGTCAGTCAATGGTGTTATTTGCTCTGAAAACACCATTGACAACTATAACCGTTGACATTTAGTGGAATTCGCCCCCTGGTAAAGGTCACAGGAAGTCACTGGAAGCAGGCTGCCTTCACTGAGAAAAAAATATTGTCAATCTAACAATAATTGGACTGATTATTATGACATACAATAGGGGAAGATAAGCAATAGACGTTCTATGGAATTCGCCTAACAGATGTGTTCTTCTCGTCCGCCTTTCAAAAGTGCTTGCTGCTGTGAAGTTGTCGTGTCCTTATTCAGGCCGTGATGTGAAATTAGCCTAAGGTAACAGGTAATACGATTCTGATCACTTGAGGATTTAATTTTGGACTACAATTTCTAAATTAATTTATTTCAATTATATACGAGATCGAAATATAATCCAAGGGTAGGTGCTTTGATTCTTTGCCTTTTATTCGTGACAAATGGAACTGGACATAATTACGAGTAGACACTGGGCATGTTTGGACATTAGTAATTATTGGACCCCGAACATTTTACACACTGGACTCTTTAGAAGACTAGACCTTCTCCGTCTGAAGGAATAATTTTCATATTACTAAATTTTGTTTAAAAGTTGAAACGGCACGAATCACAGTACACTGATATCATTATAGGTCAAAGAGATTTAAATATAATAGCATAGAGGCATAGAAGGGCATAGAGGGGGCATTGGTGGTGGGGGCATAAAAGTAAAAAATTAAATTGCAATACCCTAAATAAAATAAACCTGGTGCATCAAAATATTCAAGGTATGTTAAGTAAAGAGCTAGAAATTGAACTGTTTATGAACTGTCATAATACTGATATAATGTGCATTACAGAACACTGGCTAAGAAAACACCAGTTCATTTTTGGTTTTAACCACCACCAGGTTGGCAGCTCGTTCAGCAGGGAGGCCTCGATACGCGGTGGCTCTCTAATACTTGTACGTAACGGTCTGAAGTGTAAAGAGCGCGCGGACATTGTTGGGCTCTCTGTTGAGCGATCTGTGGAGATAGCCTGCACAGAGCTCGAGCGGCTTATTGTAATGAGCGTGTACAGACCCCCCAGTTCTTGTTATGAACACTTTGAGAAAATCATGGATGAAGCCATATGTAAAATTAGCAATAAAAATAAATACATTGTTGTTTGTGGAGATTTTAACATTAACCTTTTAGATTCTTCATCCAGTATTGATAGTAGGCTTGTATCATTTTTCAAATGTCATAATCTTGTAAATCTTTTTTCAGTGCCTACCAGAATTACTGCGACCACAGCAACATGCATCGATAATGTTTTTACAAACCTCGTGCCTGATGATACAGCCGTAATTAATAAATTATCCTCAGATCATTGTGGCCTGATGGTAACTTATCAGATGTGTACTGAAAAGGCACTAAAGAAAGATATTAAATGCAGACCAGTAACGTGTACTCGCCTTCAGCAATTTAGAAATAACATAGAAAATAAACTTTTAGATTTTTCATACTGTGATGACCCTAATGATTTGTACAAGTCAGTATTAACACTAGCTAAGAACGAATGTAATAATGTTTTTAAAACAAAAAGTGTAAAAATCAATAACAATCTAATGTTCAGTGATTGGGCGACGGTGGGAATTCATAAAAGCAGACAAAGATTATATGAACTATACGAGGAAAGGACGTATAACACTAGTGATACCTTTTGCAATTATGTTCGTCAATATTCAAAAGTCTTTAAACGTATTTGTACCGCGGCTAAAGCTAACCATGTAAGTAATAAAATCAAAAATAGCACAGACATTGTAAAAACTACATGGAAAATTATAAATAGCGAGACTGGAAAATTTAAATCTCAACATTTTGACTTTCAGTTGAAAGTTAACAATAGAATTTTAAGAAATGATAAATAATAATAATAATAATAATTCATTTATTTAACGACCAACAAAGGATCACAAAAATATAGGTTAGTAATCTTAGCACTATGAACTTATTCTAAATGTTAGTAACAGAGTTTACATTAGATTTATAGTAGACTGGTTTGGTTACCGCCACATGTACGCTACAACAATGATTCATGTAGCAGCAATCAAACCTGTCCGCTATCATGCACAGGATGCCGTTGGCGCTGCCGCGCACTCTGCGCACCAGGGACGCGCACCTTTTACGCATAGTAGCATAAAAACAGTCTACTCGCGCCTCTGCAAACATGCCCGAGGCACTGCAGTGGCGCGGCAAGCCCATCAACATACGAAATGCGTTATTATATTGGACGCGAAGGGCGTTGTAAGTTTTTTGAGTATAGTTGGCCCACAGACTGCACGCATAAAAAGATGTACAAAATGCTCTAAAAAGTGTTATTTTAACATTTCTGGAGCTGCGCGCGAACCTGCGGGCCACCATATTTGCTCTAACTGACAACGCCCTTCGCTCCCTCTCAATATCCTCATCATCTTTGAGGTCAGCGGTAATGATATGTCCCAAATATTTAAATTGATGCACTCTCATAAGCTCTTCGCCATCGATAGTTATGGGAGGTACACTGGATGGATACTTACCACTGGCCCCAAAAACCATGATCTCGCTCTTTTTTATATTATAAAGAAGGCCATGCTGAGCGGCATATTGCTCGCAGACCGCCACGAGTCTTCTGAGGCCGCAGATGGAAGGGCTGAGCAGCACCATGTCGTCAGCGTAACTGATATTGTTCACGCAAACGCCGTCGACATGGCAGCCTGCACGTGTGCTGCTCAGCTCTCCGATCAGCCCGTCAACATACAGGTTGAAGAGCGTGGGTGAGCTCAGGCCACCCTGTCTCACCCCGCACTCCAACCCATACGCCTCCGATGATGCGCCTCCCCATCGAACGCTGTTGACCTGGTTTCCGTACCAATACTTTAATAAAGCAGTAATCTCGGGTGGTGAGTTGATTTTTTCAAGTTTATTCCAAAGAATTTTATAGGAAACCAGGTCAAAAGCCTTAGACAGGTCTAGGAAACATCCATAAATGGGTGTTTTGCGCTCGGTGTAATATTTGACAGCCTGCTTGAGACACAGTATGGCACTCTCTGTCGATAGCCCATTACGAAAGCCAAACTGGTTATCATGGGGTATGAAATGCTTTTTGAGCTGTGTATTTAGCAGGCCGTCAAACACCTTTGCAATGATCGTTGCCAATGATATTGGTCTATAGTTCGATTTGTCACTTACATCTCCCGTTTTATTTTTAATGATGGGAACTACGATTGTTTTCATAAGATTATCTGGCAGGTATGAGTGGCTTAAGCACAAATTAAACAGTAAGGCCAGCAATCTTGATACATGAGGACCAGCATAACGTAGATGCTCAATACTGAGACCATCATGTCCCGGTGATTTGCCCTTTGACATTGCTTTTATGATATTAGCAATACTCTTAGCAGAAATTTTGACAGTACTCGGAACACGATGCGTCTCAGGCCCGGGCGATTCTGACGACACTGAAGATGATGATGATGAAGATCTCATATTAGGTTTTATGGCAAAATGAGCTTTGAATACATTAGCTATTTCTCTCGCATCGTTAAACCCGTTTACGCTTACCGGGAGGCCCGGCTTTGCGTTCAGCTTTTTTGTGTTTTTCCAAAATGTTTTAAAATCACTACTGGCGTGATTCTCAGCGAGGATGTCCATTTTTATTTGCTCCTCATGATTCTGACACCATTTCAATCTAGATTTAAATATTTTACGAGACTGAACCATATCATCATAAAGTGTGCCAGATACAGGCTTACCATGCCACAACCAATTAACAAAATAAAACCTAGCCTCTTTGTGTGCCTGTGCAACATGCTTACTTCAACCAGCAATAACTTTCTTTTTACAACGTATAGTTTTCTCAGCACTCAGGATAGCAGAGCCAGAAATGGCCTGTAAAATATCCTCATACAATTTATCTAATACATATCTATGAGTTGGATTATTACAAAAGTTATCCGCACAAATTCTGAATTTCTCAGGAAAATCAATATGTTTTAATTTCTCATTACATAATTTATTATATGATTCAATTTGATCATTATTTCGATTTCCCCACATTACTAGATTATTTATTAAATTACTACAATTAATTTTATTCGGTACAAATTTTAGATTAAATTCGAGAACAATAGGAAAGTGGTCCGACCACTGAACATCATACATTATGTAAACATTATTAACAGTTTTCATCGCGGACTCAGTTAGAACACAATGATCTAGCCACCTTTTCGACCCATGAGCATCGCTCACAAAAGTAAACGTTTTCGACCTTAAACCTAAGAAGTCTATATCTGCGCAGCACCATTTTTGTTCGGCACAGAAAGAACGCAACTCATCAAAAAAGATACTCGAAGGATGAGCATTAAAATCACCCAATAAATACACGCACTCTGTGTCTGTGTTATCAACTATAGCACTCACCGTACCAAGACAATCCGTGAATTCCGGTAGGTTACTCACTGCATCCGTAGGCATATAAACACTCATCACTACTATAGACTTGTCGTGTAACAAAATTTTTATTCCGCAGATACGTGTGTTATTACACTGCACAACTGATACATTTTGAAAAATGCTTTTCCGCCATAGTAAGGCTACTCCCCCGTATGGTCTTCCACGCAGCATTCCCGATGCGACGTCCACGGCGGAAGTACCCGTATAGCTGAAGTCATCATGTACTGTATTCAAGTAAGAGATTTCGTGAGGCATCAGCCAGATAAAGATATATCTGAAGTGTTTGTAATTTTTTTCTCTGATATTCCAGTCTCGACGACCAAGTCACTAAACTCGTCACCCGCACTCGCTGAATCGCTACTACAAGAACATACCGCTGCATGTAATACACGCAATTTCGTATTCGATCATGTAAATCCTTGGGACATCCTAAAAGCATTCAAATCAATACAAATGAAAAATACTGCCGATCTCGACGGCTTATCTGTAAAAATCATATCATCCATAATAGACTTAATTGCCTCACCTCTAGCTTGTTTATTTAATAAATGCGTTGATGATGGCGTGTTTCCTGATCTGATGAAACATAGTAAAATTATTCCATTATTCAAAGCCGGTAGTAGATTAGACCCTTCTAACTTCAGACCAATATCAATTCTACCGACTCTTAGTAAAATTTTTGAGAAAATTATTCTATATCAGTTGAGTGCACATTTTTCTATCAACAGTATAATGTCTGTAAAGCAATTTGGATTTACTAGGGGTCGCTCGACAACCGATGCCGGTGTTGAGCTAGTAAATCATGTTTTTGATGCCTGGGAGGAGTCGCAGGATGCTGTTGGGGTTTTCTGTGATTTATCTAAGGCATTCGATTGTGTCCATCATGAAATTCTCATCAGAAAACTACGTCATTACGGAGTACAAGGCCGCGCTCTTGATTTAATAAAGTCCTACTTGAGAAGCCGGATACAATGTGTTGATGTAAACGGTTCA
The DNA here is from genome assembly GCA_963855545.1 of Ethmia dodecea. Lineage (NCBI taxonomy): Eukaryota > Metazoa > Arthropoda > Insecta > Lepidoptera > Depressariidae > Ethmia > Ethmia dodecea. Next base: position 4,164,434 of record OY979444.1, read on the forward strand.
AGATCGTCTGGATCGGCGGTTTGTATTGGTGTACCGCAGGGCTCCATTTTAGGCCCCTTTCTATTTCTGGTCTATATAAATGACCTACCCAACCGAGTGCAACATGATATTGTACTGTTTGCAGATGATACATCTCTACTTTTTAAAATTAAACGACCTATTAAGTCTTATGACGAAGTGAACAGTGCAATTAATGATGTTGTCAGTTGGTTGGTTTAACGTTAATAATTTACTTCTCAATGAGAAAAAAACTAAATGTGTACATTTTTCTTTATCAAATGTTAAACGAACTTTAAACTCAGTTACAGTTAAAAACGAAAAATTAGAATGTGTAAACACTACAGTATTTCTAGGAATAACTCTACACTCTAAGTTAAAGTGGGGACCGCACATTGATACGTTGGCGAAAAGGCTCAGTTCTGCTGCATATGCCGTAAAAAAATACGTAATATGTCAAGCGTAGAAACAGCTAGACTTGTCTATTTCAGCTACTTCCACAGCTTGATGTCATATGGCATTCTACTGTGGGGGAATGCTGCTGATGTCCAGAGAATATTTATTTTGCAGAAACGAGCCATTCGTGCAATTTATAAAATGGGGTCTAGGATGTCTCTAAAGGAAAAATTCAAGGAAATTAATATACTGACACTGGCGTCACAGTATATTTACGAAAACGTATTGTATGTTAAAAAGAATATATCACTTTACAAAAAAAATAGTGACAGACATTGTATAAACACTAGAAATAAGAATGAACTGGCTGCTTGTGTTAGTCGATTATCTAAAGTTACCAAATCCTTTAAGGGTCAATGTATACGTTTTTACAATAAGATTCCCATTTAATTACAAAATTTGCCTCTTGACAAATTTAAAATAATAGTTAAGCAAAAATTACATAAAAAAGGCTACTATAAAATTACAGACTACTTAGTAGATCAACATGCATGGGATTAACCGACTCGACGCTATGTAAGGCTATTCATTATAATTATTATTGTAAACGATATTTATTAGTAAGACATGAGATTAAAAAGAGCTGCCCTTGAGTTTCTTGCTGGCTCTTCTCGGGGTAGGTACTGCATTCGGAACCAGCAGCTCGTCGGTGGAGATGGGCTGCTGTTTGCATTTAGCCAATCTTCATGGACGAGTTTAGAGTGCCTTGTTATTATAAAATATTGACGTTTCTAAGTGTATATTTTAATACCAATAGAAAATAAACGATTTTGAATTTTGAAATTTTGAATTGGGAATATTTTCATACAAAACTTTGAAGCCTAAGCGTTATGTCCTTGTCATGTCAGTTAGTATGAACGCGAGCTGTCATTCGGTCGAAATTGTACTAGACTTATTAACTTCCTCCTGCGTAGCATTATAAGAGGAAGTTAATGGTTTGAGTAAGATGTCTGTCTGTGTATCTGTGTGTCTGTGTGTCTGTGCCCCAAGTGTGATCTACTGGACCGATTGACTTCAAATTCGGTCAGTAGATACCTTAGGTCAATACCTCGATCGAGTTTGAATTTCAGACCCGTGGGTCAAAAGGGACTGGGCATTTCAGACCCGTGGGTCAAAAATTTCAAAAATTTCAAAAATCTCAAAAATGCCAAAACTGTCAAAAATGTCAAAAAGGTCAAAAAATTTCAAAAATGTCAAAATTTCAAAAATGTCAAAAAATGTCAAAATGTCAAAAAGCTCAAAAATGTCAAAAAGGTCAAAAATGTCAAAATGTCAAAAATGGTCAAAAATGTCAAAAAGGTCATAAAATGTCAAAAATGTCAAAAAGTTTAAAAATGTCAAATAGTCAAAAAGGTCAAAAATGTCAAAATGTCAAAAAAGGTCAAAAAATGTCAAAAATGTCAAAAAGGTCAAAAATGTCAAAATGTCAAAAAGGTCAAAAATGTCAAAATGACAAAAAAGGTCAAAAATGTCAAAAAGGTCAAAAAATGTCAAAAATGTCAAAATGTTAAAAAGTTCAAAAAATGTCAAATAGGTCAAAAATGTCAAAATGTCAAAAAGGTCAAAAAATGTCAAAATGTCAAAAATGTTAAAATGTCAAAAAGTTCAAAAATGTCAAAATGTCAAAAAGGTCTAAAATGTCAAAAGTTTCAAAAATGACAAAAAATTACAAAAATGTCAAAAAATGTCAAAAAATGTCACCATCAAAATTATTATCATCATTAACATCATTTTCGTTGTTGGCAGTCAACAGGTGGAAGTTTGTCCATAGAATTACATTCTCTCGTTCCACTTGGAATAACTTTTGACTTCAAATTTTCCTCGCTTTGTCCCCTCTATGCCTTATTATATTTTAATCTCTTTGTTATAGGTAGACTAGTCGCTTGCAAAATTACACTGAAATCGGGTCAATTTCATCTTATAAATATACTGCCACGTCAAACCTTACCAAAGCACTGCACTCAAAATTGCAGAGACATTTTTACCTGCTATTTTAAAGTTGATTTGTTGATGTGGGACTGGACTGGGTCTAGAAGCATTATTTTTTTAGGGTTCCGTACCTCGGAAGGAAAAAACGGAACCCTTATAGGATCACTTTGTTGTCCATCCGTCCGTCCGCCAGTCTGTCTATCAAGACCCTTTTTCTCAGGAACGCGTGGAGGTATCAAACTGGAATTTATATCACATACTCAGGTCTACTGTCCCTTGGAGCTGTGAAAAAATCAAACTTCTAAGTAAACTCAATCAAAAGCAAATTTTCGACACTCGCAAGGGAATCAAAACCTACAGGGTACTTCTCGTAAACTCAGAATCTTGAATTTGGTACGAAGCAACGTCTTCTAGCACAGATAAAGAAAATTTTTAGTTACATCATATAATAAACATGTTTTGACGTGACAATGAAGTGGAGAAGTGTGCTTAATGAAATGCTGCGGTATACTTTCTACGATCGGCCTTGAAGTTTTAGCTGAGTAAGAATTCAAACCTACTTATAGTTCATACACGAAAAGAAACGCGTAGGTAGGCCTATCATTGATTGTAAGTATAAATTTTAAGCTCAGCGCAGATGTAGTAATTATTGGAAGTACCCATTAGGCATTTTTTGGACACCTAAACGTGAAGGTCGTGAGTTACCTGCGGACCTTTGATCGTGATTCCTTACAATGTTTCTGTGGATGTTGGCCTCAAGTACATCATTCTACGTCACAATGCTGAATAGTAATTTTAGATGAATTATTTTTCAAATAATATTTATGTTTAATAAATATAGTATTATTATTAGAAAACAACGTGTGGAAGTAGTCCGCTGGGATCGGAATTTATTTAACAAACATACATAATCTCACGCCTATTTCTCATTGGGGTAGGCAGAGACAATAGACTGCCACTTGCAACGAACCTGATAGATCTCTCGTGCCTCCTCCACATCCATCAAACGACTCATGCATGTTCGTCGGTTTCGAGTACTCTTTATCTGGCTTTTTTGACGTGACAACGTCTTATAATTCGATGGAGCCGGCTGCATGCACGAAAAAGTATGACGTATGCGGCGTTCCAGTGCAAGCGAGAGCGCGCAACGAGCGACAAAGAGGCGCAATCCATTCCATCAGTATTTACGAAAAAGTATGACGTTGTCACGTTTAACTATCGTCAGTAATACGATTTTACAGACAACCGATTTTTTTTTAAGAATTTTTATGACAAGATTGACGTGATGGGTGAACTTTCACTTATATACCTACAGGTTTGTACGGAACCCTTGGTGCGCGAGCCCGACTCGCACTTGGCCGGTTATTTTATAAATGTTCCATAAATGACGTAAGTAATCACTAAGAAGGTATTTTTAGAAACTCCCACAGGAACGAGAATAAACAGGTTCCCCGGGAAACGCCGCTGGGCACCTGCTAGTTAAAAAAATCAACCACAAAAAACCAATGCAGATGATCACTGCCATTTTTTGCGACTTGTCAACCGATAAGGGTTTGTGCGTTTAGAACAAGTCCAAAGTTTTCCAACTTAATTTCCTTTTGGCTAACTTCTGGGGAATCTCTCCGATAAATCTCATCAATTTGTTGGGTATGACTTGAGGGCTATCAGCCCCTTTGGGAGTGTGGCTGGCCGTTTCTTATTGAATTACGTCAAACTCGCGAACCCTTCGGTTTGCGGCTATTTTTTGGCACGTGACGTCTGATCGAAAATAACTTATTTATTGCTGCCTTTTCTTCGTGATTATCAGCAAAGATAGTCTCATTCTGTGTAAGTCTGCCTTTTTGCGAAACTAAGGATTTAATTAATCAATACAAACGGCTGTTTCGATGTTTAATAAAATCTTAAATTTATCCATTGTAAGGTTAGTTTTCGGTGTTAAGTATATTCTATAATACAAAACGAGCAAAATGTTATATAAAAGTCTCAAGTTCCAAGTCCAGGCATTAATTTATTACAATACAGTACAACAACTCTTTATTGTACACCAAAAACAACACAATATGGATACCAATATAACAACAAGTATAATGGGCGGTGTTATCGCTTCGATCGATCTCTTCTAGACAACCTTAGGATGGATGGAATTGGTACTTACTCAAAAACGACAAATATATTTTTAAATTGCAATAAACTTTATTCAACCGGCAATTTTTTAATATACGTATTGTTATAAACAAAGATTAATACGCTATATTAAGAAAAATAACACTGTTCATTCTCCTCCAACTTAAAACAAAGTTGAAGTAGTGACAGGCCTTGCGTTAGTCGAATGAAACATGCTCTTAGAGTTCCGTGGTATAGAAATCGTTATTTAAAATAATAATAAATAATAATCAATCATTTATTTAGAATAAACATACCCAAGTTTTTTAAAACAAAATTCTTCTGAAAAACTGCAAGAGAGTTTTGGCAGAGGGACTCTCTTAAGAACATAGATGGGTAGCTACCCATCTATGTTCTTGAATGACCCAAGTTTTTAAAACAAAATTCTTCTGAAAAACTGCAAGAGAGTTTTGGCAGAGGGACTCTCTTAAGAACATAGATGGGTAGCTACCCATCTATGTTCTTGAATGACCCAAGTTTTTAAAACAAAATTCTTCTGAAAAACTGCAAGAGAGTTTTGGCAGAGGGGACTCTCCTAAGAACATAGATGGGTAGCTAATTGGCTAGTTACTTTTTAAGTACATCTTATTGCATAAGGTGTTATGTGTTTATTTTAATTTTGGTTAAGGAAAACATTTAAAATATAAATTTAAACATTAATGATTCACATTGTCGTATATCACACGGTATTGCGTTATACAATTTTAGGACCAAGTACTTCCTACTACTTTGTATATCTAGTTGTCTAATTTTTACAAATAGAAATGTATGCAATTTTAGCAAAAGATATTGGTCGACAGCAAGTAATCTGAACACAATCTCAAGAATAACTTATCATCTATTTAATAATGACAGTAAGGTATAGTTTTTTAAAAATTCGTAAGTTACAATTAATTATTTTATAAGTTTGTACAAATAATTGTAAATTATTTTGGAAGTTTCACAATTTAGGATTTTCTAAAATATATTTTGTTGTTTAGTCAGAATTAGAAAACTTACTATTTATTCACAACAAACTTATTTTTTTGTGGTAATAATTCTTGAGATTGTTGTTGATTTGTTTTTTATTAAATCAAACCGGACCGTTGAGCGTTTATCCGGTTCGCACGCCACCGTCTTTATTTTTTCATTTGACCACAGAAGAGAAATGATGTCCTGGTATTTCTTTGTTGATAACTCAATTTGTCGTTGTTACCCACGGCGGTAAACTTCGGGGGATTTATCTAAAGTCCAAGTTTAAGACAGCGCCAAGACGGCTCCCAGGTGCAATCTCTGTAACTATTGTAAGGAACGGAAATTTATAGTCCGGTTCGTATAAGACTGGCGGGTCACACCGAACCGCGCAGAACAATAAACACAGAATTTTATTATGCGTTTCTTTGTTCTGCGTACGGTAACGGTAAAGTAACGTAGGTTTGGGTGTATGTGGATTTTGTTGTAGCACGTCATTGAGTTTTATTCAAGTTTTACGTCTGTTGTTTGCAGCTGAGAATCATATTGCAACTGGATTTGTACATGACAATTATATTGAAATACTTACGTTGTTCTTTTGTCCATAGGTTTTTATAACGATTGATATTTTTGTTGTACTTAATATCTACTTATTGTCTATGTTGATGATACTAATTGATGTGGTACATAAATAAACAAGTAATTTAGAATATTACTGACATAAATGAATTTGTAGGTAAGTTTCAAATCAAAATACATATTTATCACTAGCTTGACGGTGAAGGCAAACATCGTGAGGTCTCAGAATTAATTCTGAGACATGTGTAAACAGACCGGCTCACCACCTATCACGTTTAGGGGTCCAATATAATATCTCGTGAAATGTGGGTATATCCAGTAATGGAATACCTCTGCCTACCCCCTCGGGGATAAAAAAGGCGTGAGTTTATACTTATTATACTTTCAAATCAAAAACAGTCTAGAGTTATGCTTATGATGATGAACGTAAGTTATAAGCATTATTGTTTGATAATGGACTTTCAATTCCAATATAAAAGGCTCTGCAAAAATAAATGCTTTATACTATTATATATATTTATTATATTATATTTATTTAATGATACGCAACGGTGTAACGTGATGCCAAGTACGGTGCTAATGAACGTAAGTTATAAGCATTATTGTTTGATAATGGACTTTCAATTCCAATATAAAAGGCTCTGCAAAAATAAATGCTTTATACTATTATATATATTTATTATATTATATTTATTTAATGATACGCAACGGTGTAACGTGATGCCAAGTACGGTGCTACGTCAATTGTTGAATTTGGTATGCAGATCCGAGACTTGACGTCTGGACCGTCCCACACTCCTGCGATTGGAACAGACTTGTTTGCTATTGTACAAATAGATTGATCCCAGTTCGAACTGAATTGTTTTGACGAAGCAAGAATTTTAGGTGTACGTCCAATTGGATGTTTCAAATTTTGGTACTGTCGAATCACATTTGGGAATGTTGTTGTAATATTTTCCAATAACTAGTTTCTATGTAGGAATAAAGGTCGAGGGATGTGACAAAAACTATTGTTTCTTTTACCTTTTTAAAGAGTTCGATTTTGCTTCGTCTTTGAAACATATTCCGTTGTTTTTCTGTTTAGATTTTATCTATTCTGTCTTTCCATGTCTGTATTAAAATCATATATCCCTTTACTAACACAATATATCACTCTTTTTTACATACCTCACGTTCTGTTATTGCTCACCCATTATACAATTCTATCTTCCTTCCAGGACTCTCAGCATCTGCTAACAGCCTTTCAGGGCTGTGTGTCTTTCCTTGAGTATGAAAAATAGGGTTGTCGACAAGAAAAACATTAGCTTATTACACATTTTCTTACGTATTGTTCATGATAGTACTTATTTGAAATTTTACTAAGAATATTTTTTCAGACCGAAAAAATAATACGAGTCTATATATTTTTTACTAACAAGGTGATGTCGTAGAGGTAGTGAGAAGTTCTTTGGTTGTGCTAAATTAAATTACCTTATGAATTTAATTTAACACTATCACTACATACCTAGTATAAAACAAAGTCGCTTTAACTCTGTCCCTATATCCCTATATCCTTATGTCCCTATGTCCTTATGTCCCTTTGTATGCTTAAATCTTTAAAACTACGCAACGGATTTTGATGCGGTTTTTTTAATAGATAGAATGATTCAAGAGGAAGGTTTTAGTATAAGCATTGAACCCGTGCGAAGTTGGAGCGGGTCGCTAGTTAATTATAATGAAAAAATATTTTGACCATATCATATCTGAATTTTCAAACCATCCATGAAACTGCCTACATACCCAAACACGCACAACATAAGATACTTGTTATTTTTACATACAAACTTATAAAATACGCGTATACTTTTATACCTAATATATTTCTTTAAACAATTCCAATAAATATAAAATATAATTTAAATAACTTTTTCCCTAAAACTCTATACTATATAAACTACTCGCGTAACAGCGTATATGGATAAATTTGCTTAAAATATTTTAGATTAGGCCTGTGTACAGCCCTATTAGCTGTATATCTGCGGTTGCAAGTTTGTTTATGTGATTAGATACTCTGCGCTTTGCTCGGCTAATTCTGTGAATACTGTTAATTTAGTGGCTCTTCTCACCGATGCTTGTTTGTTGAGGTTGCATTAAATTCAATCTGTTTATGTTAATTAATTGGCAAACAAGATAGTTTCTACCCAGTTGGACAATGTATTTCAATTATCCTATTTCTGATGTGCAAAATTAGTAAAAGTTAAGTATCTATATCTATACTAAAATTATAAAGACGAAAGATGTGTTTTTTTTGTTAAAAATAAACTCAAAAACTACTGGACCGATTTCAAAAATTATTTCACCAATGGATAGCTAGAGTATCCCTGAGTAACATATTCTATAATAATATTTAATTCCCGTATTCCCATGAGAACGAGAACTACGCGGGTGAAACCGCACAGAACCGCTTGAATAAAATACTTAGGTACTCTACGCTCTCTTTCTTTGTTACCTTTTCAAGGCTTTACCGCTGAACTGATCTTGAAAAAATTTTGCAGGAAGATAACTCACATCACGAGAAAGGACATAGCCAAGAAGGTTTAGTGATGTCACGGGCAGAAACTACTTAGTTCTAAATAATCATATGAATATAGCTACGGGCGTAGCTATATAGCAATAAACTTAGTTAAGTTTACATAGGGGTAAGGGATCTTATTCTGGGATCCTATTAATGAAAGTATCATCTTCATTGTCTAAAAGCCTTCTGGCCGGTGTGATGTGTGTCATTGTTTGCTTTTCGTACAACGTCTGTTGAAAGATTCTTGTCACACATCTTCCATTGTACGTTTGCTGTAGTATATTTGTCTTACCTTTTCTACTGTGTTTAATCGTCCCGCCCTTCTCATCATCAGTTCCATATTCACATATAGGTAAATTAACTTTCATCCGTGACCTCACTTCATTAAAAGAACGAACCCTATGCGCCACTAGATTCAATCAATTGGAAATTACAAAAACATGTTATCAAGCATCGATTCAAAAGGTGAATGTTTTGCGAAAATTTATGATTTTAATTTTACGATAGACTAAGGATAGATCAGCCCCCTAGCCAAGTGGCATTGTACAATCTAATCGAATGTTCTTGTTGCCAACGAGCGCTAACGCCAATGTCAATCCCATACATGTCAATCTAAAAGAACATTCGATCAGAATGCCACTTGGCTAGGGGGGGTGACCCCTGATGCCCCTATATATACGCCACTGATAGAAGCGTTTCTCATTATTGACAATATACAAGAATTAATTAGTACGCCTAAAGATCTTCATCGTCAGTACCCGAGGTTGTAGGTCTACGAAATCTAGGCCAACTAGCTGTATTAATTAAATTGTGAATTCAGCTCAACGCTTTAGCAATATTAAGCGCTGAGACTCGATACCGTCATCGGAAACGAATCTATCGACATCGGAAACGAATCTATCGACATCGGAAACGAATCTATCGAGATGGGCTGATGTTGGTATCGAAAACTAATGTCACATAATATGACATTAGGTTTCGATACCAACATCAGCCCATCTCGATAGATTCGTTTCCGATGTCGATAGATTCGACTCGAATCGAAAGGAAACGGTATCGAGTCTCTGTGAATACGTCTGCAGATCGACAAAATTTAATCTTCGCTCTACAACTACATGCCAGTGTGCTCTTGGCTGCTTTATGGGCATAGCTGTAACTCATACAAACCGAATCAAAACGAGCGCTAGATTAGTTAAGAATATTATCTCAAAACACATCTGAAAATACTTAAAAGGCTATTATTCCATGGCTCAGAATAAATTCTAAAGCCTTAAGCTTTCCCCACGATTTTCCCTTCACTATACTGTCGAGTATAGTGAAAAGTGACTATATGGTACGTAAGTCTTACAACTTAAGATGCTATTATTTCAATATATTTAATTTTAAACGTAATTAGCGCTAAAGGTGACGCGCTAAAATGCTGCAAGCAATACCACAGCGCTCGGAGCAATTGGAAATGGTCCAAGCACGTAGAGCGGATTAATGTGATAAACAGAAATCGTAAAGAGCGGTTCAGGTTTAATAAGCCTTGGCAGATTTTGCACTTTGTAAGTCGCATATTAGTTTTCGTTGCCAAATCGTCCGGGTGTTCAACTATTTCGTTTATAATCATTTGCTTTTATGAACTGATAATGGTCTTGTGGGGAAGCGGAGGTGGAATGCTTAATCGTGAAAAGGGAAGACTTCCGTGACTTCTTCCGTCTTCTTCTACCGTCCAATGGTTGATGTCGGACAGTTGTATTTATACAAACTCATGAGAACACTTAGATAGAACTTGCTCACTTTAGTTAATTCTATGTAGTACCGCTAGATGTCGCTACAGTCTAAGCTTTAAAGCGATAATACTAAATTCTAGCCAATACGTTCACTTATAATAAACACACTTCTGCAAATCAATGACACGAGGTGAGGGCTAATAACCAACTAGTTTGCCCTCAGATACAGCTACAACTGAGTTCTAATAGTTCAATTAACCACACACTTGTAGTTAAAAATTTATTATAGTGTACACTACTGTCCCTTTATATAGAAAATTTTCAATTACTAACTTTTTTCTTTTTTTGTGTGTGTAACTAAAGGTAAAAATATTTCAATCGATCTATCTATCAGACATATCTAACGTACAAAGGCAAACTGTTGTTCAGTGATTGTATAGGAAAATTCTGTGTGCCTTTTTTAAGGACCATTCACACATCAATGAAGGGACAGGGTGCTGGTGGGATAATTGCACAGCTCAGAAAAATATCGCCACCTACATTTTGTATACCTGAACCCGTTTACGCTCGTCACTTTTAATGATGGTGCCTGAATAAAGTCAAGTCTGGTCAAGTTGATCTAATTCTAACCACATTGCAACACTCTGTCCAAAGAGCGAACTACTCTACAAGTAAGAAACTTACTTGTAGAGTAGTACGGAAAAACATTACTGTATACTAAAAACTGTGACAGGCATAATTGTAATATTAGGAATAAAAATAAACTAGAGCAACCTCAGTCACGATTAAGTAAAATTAATAATTCCTTTGTGGGGCTTTGCATACGCTTTTATAATAAAATACCAGAAGATATTTTGAAATTGCCTGAAACTGTGTTCAAAACTCATGTTAAACATGTACTTTGTAAAATGGCATATTACAAACTAGACGACTATATAAATGACAATGATGCTTGGAACAGAATTCCTCCAGTCCAGCGCAATACGATAGCGAAAAACAAACGAAATTATGTAACCCAATTTAGTATTAAGTAACAATTGATTAAAAGAATATTGTGTTGAGGAGTTTCTTGCCCCGCTTCTTCTCCTCAACCATACATGCTGAAGCGGTGGAGTTGAAATGACGTTCAATAAGTGGACTTGTAAGTTCCTATTTTGAATAAAACATTTTGACTTTGACTTTGACTTAAATCGTACGAGTACGTAAATAGTGAAGTCGCAATTTTTCCCTTAGCTGATATGAAAAAAAAAAACATAAATCAAAAAATCTTTGGCATAAAAAGAAATGAAAGCATATTTTATAATGTGTAAGTGAAGCCCTACCTAGAAAATAAACCTCTTAGTTTTATTAAATTCTTTCCCAGTAAAAGCTGGGCAAACAATATTTGAACCTATTCTAAATTCCAAGATTTAAGCAATAATAACAGATATGAACAGAGAGAAAAAAAATAAGCCTTCAAGGTTCAAGTAATTCAACTTTATACAACGCGTAACAGAAAAAGGGCAATTCCTCATACATCCCAATTAGAATATGAATATAAAAAAATATGATGCAATCGAACTTTAGTTGTGTCTAACCAATGTTCTTAAATAACGATTAATAACAGCACGATTTCCATAGAAAGCACTAAATTCAGCTACGCTAATTAATTTTTGGAAAAAATTTTACACATATTAAAAATAGCTGAAATCGAATAAGTAGTCGATACTAAACAAACTAATTTCAGGATTGCGCCTATTCTGTTACATGGTGTATAAAACTTTCTGTCTATTTCAGCACTGCTATAATAGGACTTAAGGTATAGTTGCTAATAGAAGTGAAACTATTCAGCTCGCGGTACAGCTGCGTACACGAGGGTTGGTGTAACCTTACATCGTACCCTGTTGATTGGCCGTTAGTGAGCGCTCGGGGCTTTTACTGGTTCTTGCTAAGGTCGCTGCTTTCAACCAATAAAAGCAGTTAAAAATGTACTTTTACTTTACAATTACCTACACATGTGTTCCCAAAAATAGTGAGACGGGAAATACCTTTTTTGCCTTGATATAGAACTAAATATAGAGGCTTAAAAAGGTTTTTATTCTATTGAAAACTAGCGATCCGCCCCCGCTTCGCTCCGGCTTATATAATATACAAAAACCTTCCTCTTTTATATAATGTAGAGGTGAATATATAAGACAGAATCTAGTAGTCTGGTTTTGGATAGATTTTATACAATAAATTAATAAATATGCTATGGAAATTTCAGACCCTCAATAGTATATTTTTTGCGTAAGTATATTTATAGTAGAAGTTGGGACCGTCTGGATATACCCAATTTGACTTAGTATTATGGATATGAATATTCATACGTCTATATAGGATGATGACGTATACAGAGACAGTAAGTAGAATACCTCCTCTGGGACAGTTCAATTTGGTGGATGGGACAAACAATAGTCGCTAACGGCAGTATGATACCAGTGGTCAGTGCCCCGTTATAGTCCAATTACTCGTATCTCTTTCTTTGTACACATGCCCTAAATAGTGAGCGTTTTTCCCAGATGGGGTTTCAGCACTGTAAGTAATTGTAGTGTTAGGAAATTGTTTTTCGTTCTATGAAACAGCATTTCAGGAAAAATCTGTTTAGTAAATCACTAAATTGAAGGTATAAATTAAATGTCGCATAGAAACTGTGACAAAAAACCAGATTGTGTCAAGAAAATATTCTTGGCATATGTCCTAACTTTGACTAAAACAACAAAATGTGCTTAAAAATTATATCTTTTTCGCAATTCAAGTCCCGTTAAAGTAATTTTGATTATATTTAGTAGATTGTAATAAATGCACTTTGGTAATAATTTAGAATTTTATAGATGTTATGTTTGCACATTATTAAGCGTAAAATAAAACAAGCAATTATTTTTATCTTTATGCACCTACATTAAAATTTACAAAGAAGCTGCAAATGAAAGCGGAAAACAGCAAAAATACTTACCGAACTCAGATTTATAAATTATGTATTCAAACATTTGAAATTCATAAGCGGTACGGACCCATAATGCAAATCACGATGGATGCATTTATTTATGTACAGAAACGCGTTATAAGTAAAATATTTTTTTCATATCTTTGGTAGTAGGTAGTTACTACATTTACAGATGATATTTGTAAGACATAGGTATCAAGGTCCATGTAATAAAATAATATTTTTAAGAAATGTCGACCTCTACCAGAATTAGGATATGTTAATTCATTGATAGGTAGTACAACTATCGGTCATAAAGTACCTAAGTATTCTTCCTACATGACCTGGTTTTGTACAAAGAATACGTTTTCTTTATACATAGCTAGTAATGTAACTTAGTTATGTACGAAGAACAAGGATTTCTTGGTACATTACCAGGTTATGTACGAAGAATATTTTTTCTTTATACATAGCTAGTAATGTAACTTAGTTATGTACGAAGAACAAGCGGAATTTAGAACTCGTACAAATTAAGTAGTATTAGTTCTTACAATATGTTGTCACTATACACAACACACACGAAAGTCTACATTCTTTTCATATCAATTTTAATTTAGGAGGATATAATTAGGTGGTTATAAAATAACAATTGTTTAATTTTTTTGGCTAACATAAAACTTGTCTGTCGTGCTGTCCATGTGAAATCTTCATTTTTATAAAAAATTTCATTACTCAATTCCATGTCAGATTTTTTCTCTGTCGAAAGTATCTATGCCAGTGATCTCTGGTCATTTTACAAAACAATACGAACAGAGCATGGGGGATCAATCTTAAATACAGGGTGACTTTTTTTACCGTCTGGAAAAAAATATGGTGTGATAGGTAAGTGTAATAGATTCATTTGCCAATGTTACTTAAAAAAAAAATTTTTTCTCAAAAGAATTTTTTCTTGTTTAAACTAATATATATTACACAATTCTAGTCAATAAAACACACTGAAATATTTGAAATAGTATTTTAAAAAGAAACTGGCTCGTAGCTTCCATTTATGCGCAATCTACCTACAACCGCCAGCTGCGCGTAGTACTGTGCGTAGTTTTCTAGATTTTGTAAATTGCATTAAACATGACTATATTTAACAATTAATGTCGTGTATATCTTTGGCTCTAGATACCTTATACGACGTATTTTTTTCCAGACGGTAAAAAAAATCATCCAGTATAATGCACAATGTAAAACCATTAAAAAATTATACAAAAGACTGAAAATTTCTGCAGAAGAATAAAATGCTATTGTTAAAGAAAACACAAACCTAACTACATCGGTGATTGTAGCGATGTTTAGTAATGTTAAAACATGTTTCACGTTCCGTTCAGAGATACGAGTTCTAAAACATGACATCACCGAAACACACACACAAACAAACAGGAAAAAGATAGCTAAAGATAACAACGGAATAATTAGTCCTGCTAACAAATTATGCCCGTCAGTAGAGGGTACAACGAAAGTCACAATTTGAACAGCTGTAGCTTCTGCAAATATTACGAAAGTGGACACAGTGGCTGTTGTCTTGCTGATATTGCCAGTGAACAGACAAACGAGTTTCAAATAAGCGACGACCAAAGCGCAGGTCGTCCAGCAAACGGAAGACAGCTAGCAGTAATGGTAGGCTTCTAGGTATACCGTACACCAGAAATCACCAGTATTGTTGTAATCAAAAAGATTCGGACAGTATTTGATTAGGACTGTGAAACACAGTTGCATGGTGCCCGATGCAATTTGCCAGATGCTAATATAGTTTCGGAGTGTCCGCCATTTTGGGATGATGCACCATGTCGTGAATAAAGCACCGACGCCCACTACTGATCCCGCAGTCCCGGTATAAAGTACAATATGAAAATATTCCATTATATTTTTTTAGAACTAGTGCGCACGTGCTTTGAGTACAGATTTTAGTTATCATACTGACGAATGTAAATTAATTTTCCTCGATAGTAATATATTACTTGTGTTAATATCCTAATTAAATTAATCAGTTTTAGTGATTTCAATACTAGTGATATTGAAATTATAGAAATAAACGCGATCAGTGATGGTAACTGACATAATAACATTTTTATTGTGATTGCTCTCTATACTCTACTATTATATAAAAGCGAAATGCCACTGTCTAATTCATCAGGAAATCTCTCTATATCTTCCCCTAGAAACTAATTTTTGTCAGGAAGGGCTCTAAGACAATGTAGATATCAAAGAAAAGGTTCCTTAAAAAAAACAAAAAAATGTATAAAAGCATACAAAGTTTAAAATAACGTTCTTGTAAGTACCATGTTAGTTGGTACCACTATTGACGGGCCTGTCCGCTCAGTTGGTAGTAAAACTGCATTCTGTTCGGTGTTTGATTCCCGCCCAGGGTGAATTGTGTGCTTCATCATTATTGGTTTCCTGCCAGGTATTGTTGCATGTTTAGTATACCAAGAGTTCAGTCTCTGCTTATTTTGGAAGTAAATTATAACGTGAAAATGACTCCAAGAAAAAAAATATAAATAAATAACTGCAACTTTCATCCCAGGTCATCATCCAGGGCACAATGTGTCACCATAACAGCGCACTATAATTCAGTTTCAGCTAACTTGCTCGGACGCATACTATTAGGCTTCATTCTCATAATGAATTTGCATAGTTTAGTCCGACGTCATCCGTTTAACGTCAGGACAGCAGTGATATCTGCTGCAATAAGTGAATTTTGGTGCTATGTATCATGCAAGGTGATAGAAGAGCACTCCAATCTCTTTTATTTATTACTAGCGGGTGCGTTGCCCTCGCGGATCCAGTTTATTCCCGTTACTTGGGATCAAAACACGACCTTTTAAAAAATGTTGTCTGTCTATCTGCCTCTGCACGCATCATGCATAAACTATGGGACGGAGTTTGATGAAATTTGGTGTAGAGGAACCTGAGTAACCGGGTCAACATTTACTTACTTTTTATAAATATCTCATTCACACGGTAAAAATAAAACTGGATAAAAAGATAAATAGGAGCGAACTTCTCCGAAACGATAACACCTAGAAACTTGAAAATATAGTATGTAGGTGTCTTATATGTCGTAAGCAACTGCTATGAAGGGATTTTTGGAAATTCCTACGGAAACGGGAATAAACTGGGCACCAGCTATCAAAACTAAAACGATGAAGCTTCTTTTAAGAAATCTATAGTGCCATTGTTTTTAAGTACAGTAGAATAAGTCTTCATTTTACACAAAAGACAATATAAAAGAGATATACCATCGGGCGGTCTTATCAATATCTTCCAGACATCTGTAACCCAATTTAGTAACAATTGATAAAAATAATATTGTGTTGAGGAGTTTCTTGCCCCGCTTATACCTACTCCTCAACCATACATGTACCTATGCTGAAGCGGTGGTCTTGTAAGTCCCTGCTTTGTATCAAACATTTTGACTTTGAGTTTGACAACCTTGGGAAGGATGAACTTGCACTATAAAAGTCCTCAATAAAGCCACATCCAGTTAATCTTATTCCATACTTACGCGATACCAGTTATTTTGTATTCGCTCACTTGGAATCTGACTCATTAGCTTACAAACCAAATGAATACTTCTGCGTTCGTAGATAAATTTAGTTTATTTTAGTATGTACCATCTACCTACATTTATTTTGTAATAACACATCCACTAAACATAAAAAAAATACTTTGCAATTTCTCATGTACTGTGAATTTTTTTTATTCTTTTTGAGAAATAAAATTCTTAACCACAATAAAGTAATTGATTATTAAAAATGAATCGTTTTATCGGTTTTTTACTGCCTCTTGGAGTATTAAATTAACAAAAGCATTAAGTATCTACCTTCCCACATGTCACTTGAGCATGTAACATCGAGTGAACCGGCTTATCCAAATGTCCTAAGGAAAGTTAAATAGGTGTTGTTGGCAACTTGCTACATTACCCAGACCTCGAGTGTTTCACGTGACATCTACCTTCTAGAAATTTTTTCCGACATTTTTCAAAGAAACTAGCATATAAATATCATTTTAACCATCGCAGATATCCAAAGGCGCGAAACCGTCGCCTAGCATGCAATGGGCAACGAATTATATACCTACTTCATTCACTAATGTAGGTAGAAAACTGCACCTCTGCCAGTGATAAGAGAAATTGTGTTTTCAGCAAACTAAGCGTTAGTTAGCACTGGTAAGCACGATAAATAGACTCGTAATTTTATTTTACCTTTGGAGCTACAATATAACGGTGTAAGTGTGCACCTACATACCTCTACACATTGGTAGACTAACATGTTTTGATTGTAATTACTTTCTATTAACATTTATGAAAGTGCGTGTTTTCATTTACGAAAAATAATAGTTTTATCTTTGATGTAAAGTTCCTATACAAAGGATGGGATGCTATAGCTAAGATACCTTTTCTCTATCTCTTTGGTTTTCCCACCTTCCTACTGCCTACCTGCCTACTGTATCCAAGTTTTTTTATAATAATCATGTTGCGGAACCGTGCAATGTCAAAGTATTAAAAAAACTGGCTACGTACGAGTCGGACTCGCTCACAGAGAGTTCCGTACAATAAAGTACCATAGTACCATACAAAACAATAAACGTAGTATTGTTTCGTTAAATTTAATGTTATAAATTTTTTTTATAATGCAATAAAAATACATATGACAGACAAAAAGATAGACAGACAGACAGCCGAGGCGACCCCCTACGTCGTTGGTCGTCGTTGTGGGCACTATTTGGATACGGAACTCTACAAAAGTATTACACCTAATAGTTGTTTTCATACTTTTTTAGGATTTATGAAAATCAATTTTTGAGAGAAAAGGATACAAAGTTTTCATAAAATTAAAACAAAAGAAAAAAGAACAAAAGAAATAAAGTAAATGGAAAAATCGGTGGCTTAAACTGTTCGTCTATCGAAGTAAATTAAAGCAAAACTTTTGTTCTGAAATAACACAAATCCATAAGGGATTGCCGGGCTCGTCCGCTAACATTCCATCTTCCGACTGGCTAATCCATTTTAAATTGAACCAAATGTAGACTTTCGTATAAGGGATACCCATAAAATGGATTTAGGACAATAACTGTATAGAGCAGTGATAGCCCGGACGGTTAAAGAGCCGGCCGAAAATCGGTGAGGCTCGGGTTCGAATCCTGACATGTACCAATGAGTTTTTCAAAAACTTACGTACATATTTATCACTAGCTCGACGGTGAAGGAAAACATCGTGAGGAAACCCGCAGGTCTCAGAATTAATTCTGAGACATTGTGTAAACAGATCCGGTCCGGCGATGGGCTCACCACCTATCACGTTTAGGGGTCCAATATATCTCGTGAAATGTGGGTTTATCCAGTAATGGAATACCTCTGCCTACCCCCTCGGGGATAAGAGGCGTGAGATTATATTTTATATATATAACTGTATAAAACGGGCAAGTGCGAGTTTGTTGTGTGGGAGCCCCCGTAAATATTTATTTTATTCTGCTTAATTTCAACTGTCACGGTTCATGAGATACAGCCTGGTGACAAATGGATAGCTGAGTCTTAGTTATTAGGGTCCTGTTGTACCCTTTGGGTACGGAACCCTAAAAAACTGTATCATTTTAATCTACATAAGTATTTTGTGTCATTATTAACGCTTAGTTATTTTAGGCAACTAAACTGAACCCGTACTGATGATGATGAACTCCGACCGTTTTTGGCCATGGCGATCACTTCGACACTTATTGGTACCTACCGAACCCGTGCTAAACAACTAATAAATAAACATGCTAATCCTAAACGTTGTTTGTTTGTTTGTGTGTTACGCTTTCACTCCTAAGCCACTAAAACGACTTTAAAAATTATTTTACTAATTGAAGGCTACATTAACAGAGAGTAACACAGTCTATATTTTAACCGAGTATTCCTTCGGGAACGGGAACGCGATGATACTGCGCTTTGCTAGTAATAACATTATGAATGAGATAGTTTCTGAGGATGGATTTATGTTTATTGCTTTCGCACGCAAAAATTTGTAAACGGATTTTAGTGTAATTTCACAGTAATATATACACAGACTAACATAAAACAAAAATAACATAGGCTAGTTTTTATCCCCAAATAGGGACAAAGTCGCTGGCAAACGGTAGGTATAGTATTTCAAACCATCTAGCACTAAATCATGGTCACCACACACCCGAGCTTCAAACCCGAAAAGGCAATTTAACCAACTGAGCTAACAGGCCTGTTTGCATATTATAATTGTATTTTTCTCTGTAAGAAAAACTATATTTCTTCCATTACATCTTTTTAGATCAAAGCTCCCGTATCGGGTGACCAGTCTAGGTACTTCAAAAACTGAAAAAAATAATTTCAATTTCTTTTATCAGAAACATTAAGTCCAAAATGATTTTGCGAATGACCTTACGATCTTTTGCAACCTTTTAAGATATTCTATATGAGTTTACGCTGCGAGGTGTAGGTTAGTTTCTACAATATTTTAATAAATTGTGTTTTTTTGTGTTTTAGGCATTGAGTCGGCTCCGATATCCTGTGTACTAGCCTAACAACTCCTATATGTTTTACAAAGACACTTAGCTTTTATCTGCGGCTTCACTCGCGCAAGTTTATTTTACCCCCTTAGGGGTTGGATTTTGCAAAATCCTATCTTAGTGGATGCCTACTCTGTATAAGCTATCTATGTGCAAAATTTCAAGTTTCTAGACCCAGCGGTTTAGGCTGTGCGTTGATATATCACGAATCAGTCAGTTTATCATTTTATATTATAGATTAGGCCCCCCTGCCACCATATTTTCGTTCTTTCGTTTTGATTTCGTAGTCGATAGCTATATAGGTACCTGTCTCATAGGGTTAAAAAAGAAAAAAGTGAAATGGCAACACAGATATCGTATGGAAGTGCACTGTCGAAATAACGTGAATCAGGAGGCGGATCACTAAACTACAAACTTAGGACTGAAATTTTCTTAAGTGCCGTATTAAATGGATGATCCCCAATAGAACACTTCACAAATATCTGCAAGCCACTGGGTATTTTCTGATAAAAGTTTTATTATCTTTTATCCATTTCGCGGGTGACTTTAATATCTGGACGAGGGTTGGCTGTCGCTGAGCGCTGGCGGTGATAACTCCGGCTTCCAACTTTTTAATTAAATCGCAATAAAACGAAAGCAACTCATTGGCATTCTCCTATATTATTCCTGCATGTTTGGTTCGCAGAAAACATTTTACTTACTTATTTATTTTAAAAATAATAATAATTAATAATAAATTGTGAGACATAATTCACACACGGACTAGGCAGAGCCTGTACTATGGGTAGGTACTAAATAACTTATAGACATACTTAAATAAATATCAGTAAACTGAGACACGAAGCCAACAGACATGTTCATGCACACAAATGTTGGCCCCGAGCGGGAATCGAACCCACGACCTCTAGCTCAGAAGGCAGGGTCACTACCAACTGAGCCAACAGATCCATCAAAATATATTGTAATTCTCTCTCGCTCTCTCTCTTAATGTAATAACCAAATGTAAATAGATGTTTGATTGCTACTCAATCAGGCCTAAACGCGGAGGCCTATATTATAATATTAAAGAAAATTAACAATTGATTCCTACCTCTATAGATCCACAGATGTACTCTCGAATTCATATACCTACGAGCGGATAACATGCCAATACAAACCCTATTTAGGTTTTACCCTATTTACGTGGAACCAGCAACTCGTCGGTGAAGATGGGCTGCTGTTTACATTTAGCCAATCTTCATGAATAACAAGGTACTATACTATTGACTTTTCTATGAGTAATTTTCAATTACCTACAATTTTCATTTTCATAAGGCATGTTATTAGTGTTATTACTTAAGTGTAATAATATTCTATAAATAAAAAAAAGTTATTTCCACCAGGCAGCTTTGTTTTACGTTGTCGTCAAATCACTATGTTTTATTGATACTAACTCGCTTGTGCGAGGTAATTTATAGTACTTTACTGCACTTTGATTATTGTGCAACTTGTATTAGGTATAAAGATTAAATGGGGTTATTATGTTCGAAATAACGGATATATATACTCAATGTTTGGAAGGTTTTTTTGTCAAACTTCAGTAAAGCATTTATTGAGCTTGTTGTGGAAAAAAAAATTCACTATGGCGTAGTATGGTACCATGGTATTATGATATAACTTTTTTACCTATTATTGTCATCAACCACATGGCACACAAAATATAAGTAATGA
Organism: Ethmia dodecea; assembly: GCA_963855545.1. NCBI lineage: Eukaryota > Metazoa > Arthropoda > Insecta > Lepidoptera > Depressariidae > Ethmia > Ethmia dodecea. The sequence continues at coordinate 4,186,002 of OY979444.1, forward strand.
CTACATAGTATAAAACAAAGTCGCTTTCTCTGTCCCTATATCCCTATGTATGCTTAAATCTTTAAAACTACGCAACGGATTTTGATGCGTTTTTTTTAATAGATAGAGTGATTCAAGAGGAAGGTTTTAGTATTAGCATTGCACCCGTGCGAAGCCGGGGCGCGTCACTAGTTATTTATACACCGCGTCACAGACTAAGCGTAATTCCTCCTACTCGCCAATTAGTTTAAAAATATAAAAAAATATATGACGCATTCGTAGCTTAGTTTTGTCTAACCAAATTTCTTAAATTAAGAAAAATAATAGTACGGTTTCCATAAGTACCCCTTAATTCAGTTATGCTTATTCATTTTTCGAAAAAATTTAACACATAGGTATTCATAATAACTGAAAGCGATTAAGTAGTCGATACTGAACAGAGTAATTTCAGGAATTGGGCTTATTCTGTTACATATTGTATTGTGTACACTTTAATTTATACATTTTAAGAACAAGGAAATTCCATAAGTTTTCTAGAATTCGTTCCGCACCTACATGCAAAATAGTTGGGAGAAGTTTGAAAAATACACAATCTGAAGGCAAAGTTAGGTCACAAGTTAACGCCTAGGTCGCCTGTAAGACTATGCTCGCACCTGCTTGCCGACTAAAAGTTGTTCTTACTTCAGCATTTCAGTTGAATCTTACCCGAGACCGTGGAATTGCTTGAGTTCCAACGTAGAAATAATTTAGAAGTAACTTTTATTCGAGTAAGACATAACTTTTCAATAGAACAATAACCTTCCCATTGTTTTAGCATCGTTAGGTAAATTCAATTCAATTCATTTTATTCAATAACAGTTACATTGTGTGCGAATTATTTATAATGTACATATTTACCTACCTACACTTAAAAAACCATAGTTACACACTTAAAACTAAAACATAATAAGTAGATAATTGAGGACAGGAAAATCATGCTTAGCATAACCCCATTTAATTTTTACATAGGTACATACATACACACATACAGCTCACGCCATTGTCAAATTTAATTATTATTTTTTTTTCTATAGTGGCTACCCAAACCCAAAAAAACGTAGATTGGTTTAATATATAATATAATAATATATGATATTATAATCTCACGCCTTTTTTATCCCCGAGGGAGTAGGCAGAGGTATTCCATTACTGGATATACCCACATTTCACGAGATATATTGGACCCCTAAACGTGATAGAATTAATTCTGAGACCTGCGGGTTTTCTCACGATGTTTTCCTTCGCCTTCGAGCTAGTGATAAATATGTACGTAAGTTTTTGAAAAACTCATTGGTACATGCCAGGATTCGAACCCGAGCCTCACTGATTTTCGGCCGGCTCTTTAACCGTCCGGGCTATCACTGCTGTATTGGTTTAATATGGTTATAATAATGGTGCAGTCAATTTTTTAGGGTTCCGTACCTCAAAAGGAAAAAACGGAACCCTTATAGGATCACTTTGTTGTCCGTCTGTCCGTCCGTCCGTCCGTCTGTCAAGACCCTTTTTCTCAGGAACGCGTGGAGGTATGAAGCTGAAATTTATATCAATTACTCAGGTCTACTGTCCCTTGAAGCTGTGAAAAAATCTAACTTCTAAGCCTACGCAATCAAAAGATACAGCCGTTTATGCCGCAAATTTTCGACACTTGCAAGGGAATCAAAACCTACAGGGTGCTTCCCGTGAACTCAGAATCTTGAAATTTGGTACGAAGCAACGTCTTATAGCATAGATAAAGGAAAAATTACGAAAACCATAAATTTGCAAGGTTGTACGGAACCCTCGGTGCGCGAGTCCGACTCGCACTTGGCCGGTTTTTTTGTTTCTATTTCGTCAAATACCTACATCATGCACAGCGTCATAGCGGCCCGATGTTCGTAGTAAAATATGGTAAGTAAATTTCAATGTCCTACAAGATTAAACTCATTAAAACAAGTTTCCAACAACAAGAACAACTTGTTCAACAGATTTAACTTTCCGAAAATAAATAGCTTCTGTATTTCTCAATGTTTTTTGCAGACGTACAAACAGAGTATGTTCATACTGAATAGTAAGAGTTAAAATTTATACTCTGAGAGTTGGACGCAAAAAACTAAGGCTTCTGACCGCCACTGTTCACATGGACTGTATTTTAAAATCGACCGATTTAACAGTTTCACACTTTGCATACATGTGTTTTTTATATTAAAAACTTTCCAGAAGAAATTGTCTGAATGATATATTTTTTAAATATGTCCTGTAGTTTCGAGCCTGTAGAAACAAACAAAAAAAAGTCTTTATGGTAGTATATTCGGTAGCATCTTATTGGAATATACTCGTACGTTCAAATAATATAACGATAAATTATATAAATGTAATTGGAAAGTGTATCAAAATAATGTGATAAGGCTGCCTATTGTACTATTTTTGTCATAATTTATTATTGTGTGTAATAAAGGGTTGTTACTTACTATTAATGTTAGTATATTATATTACAGAATGATGCAATGAATTCCGAGTACTTTCATGATAGTGGCAGAATATGTTACATCTTACAAGCTTTTATTTTACTTGCAATGTACCTACCTATGTTTGTTAGGGCTTGAAAGTTTAGAACTCAATTTTGAAGCAAATATCTTCAATCGATTGTAATGAAATTTAGCATACCTATTTAATCCGTTAGGAACGGCCGGTTCTAATTGGAACCGAGACAATTAAAAATCTATTGTGTCTGTGATTCATGGTCTGAGAGGTTAAGTTCGGTGAAAATGCAATGTTATGATGATGGAGCCAGGAGGTGAATGTGGCAACTCCGAAATGAGTACTATTTATTTTACTTTGCCAATGGCTTAAGTCCCTCGAGTTTAGGCTCATTTGCTTTTTTACATACACAAAAACTTTATTTTTTATTTTCATGAACTATAAATAATAATTGTTTATTTAAACAATAAAGTCAAAAGAAAGTAAAAATTAGATTCATTGTTTTTTATGGTAGAATAAAACTGATAGTACCATTAGAATGCCGTCCCTGTAAAACCGTCAGGACGCGAACCAGATATATCCAGAAATAACTGAATACGAGTACTAAACAAACAAATTCACAAACTCTCCTCTAGCCAAAGGAAGAGTTAATAAATGAGTGTAGATGCAAAAATATAGATAGCTGCTTTAATTGGCCCTCAGTTGACTATGTTTCACTAACATTGTAAAATTCAAATAGTATCGTTCTTGCAGATTACGGCAAACGGTGAGAAGTTGACGTTTTCTTGGAAACTGGCGCGAAAAAGCGCAGATAAGAGACGTAGTGACTTCAGACAGAGGCGTTCTCTTAGATGCTATATCTGGTAACGTCAAATAAATGTAAAACAACCTCTCGGTGTACACGAAAAAAATATTTTTAAGCTATTGCATGGCTTCTATCGCGGGCCTTGAGCGCGGGGACCGAACCCAGAAATTCCGTAACGAAAAAACCTCACGCTCCCCACTCCGACGGGCACGGAGGTCCGAGTCCGAGTCCGAGTCCGAGTCCGAGTCCGAGTCCGAGTATATAATAGGGAATATTTTTTGGCTTCCCCTCTGAGTGCTTACCAAAATTTTATTAAACAGTAGCAGCTCATTGCAGCTCAAAAATAATTACAGCCATCCAGAATGACATAAAATGCTGATAGGTTTTGTAATGTTTGCTGGCCATGAGTTGCTGACCAATTAGCTATTTCTGCTTACAGATTATATTTTTCTGCTTACAAAAATACGAATACTCTGCTAACCATTTAAATGTGTGGCTTGAATGCCGTTCATTGTCTAACGTCGTTTCTTTTCGGCAGTCTTGTTGATACAAAATGCTATGCAATAGCTTTACTGCGGCAGTCCCCGAGTGCCACACGTCTTTTTATTTGGAGTACTGGTATAAGATATAGGATTGAGGTGCAATAGAAATAATAACTAGACCACAACACCTAAGATCAGTAGCAATCGATAGTACTATTTTGTATTCTACGCCCTTAATCGAGTTGGTTGGACAGACACAGAAGTTGGCCTACTACCCCCAAACGATAAGCTAGTCCAAGTTTAGATGACGACAGAATCGCACGTCCCCATCATGTTTCTATAAGGAAAGACTCATCACTCAATTTAGCTTATCACATATGTTAGTATCTGGCGATTCCTACGGGCGGTCAAACAGCGTGTCATCGTAACTATGTTAGTAACAAAAACTTTTAAGAAAGACGCCAAACACATTAGAAGTACGTACTCGTAAACTTGCTTCGTCATATCTGCTACAGGTCAATTGTAAAGGCGGCACTTCATACTGTTTTGTCAAAAGTTGCTAAGCATCCATAAAAAGCACAGTGATACGCTTCTCATGATGATAACCGATGAGGCTCGGGTGTGAATCCTGGCATGTACCGATGAGTTCACATCACTCCCTCAACGGTGGAGGAAAATATCGAGAGGAAACTTGCAGGTCTCAGAATCAATTTTAAAGCATGTGCAACAGACCCGGTCCGGCGATCGGTCGGGCTCACCATGCACCTTTTACGTTTAGAAGTCGAATATTCTCGTGAAAAGTGAGTATTTCCAGAAATGGCATACCTCTGCCTACCCTCTCGGGGATATAAATGTCGTGAAAGAGAGAGAGATTTTTTTTTTATCCATAATTTGTGACGTCATAAAAACCGACGGCTTCGAACAAATAGTCTGAAGAAAGTTTTAGCATTCATCACTTTTTTTGTTGCATGGTTGTAGCGAAACCTCGACAAGTGCCCTTAAGGGAGCCGTTTATCTCTCCGCAGCTTGTTGTGTTTAATTAATTCTGTCACAGGCACCCACATACGTTTTTGTAAGCGAGACATTTTTCTGAGGAAACTCTGTTGTTTTGTACCTACGCGGATATTTGGATGCGTGCTACGGAATCTCATTTATTTGCCACTTACCTCATTAATTCCACTTTAAAATGTCATACTTTGTGAGCAGAAGTACTCCATTCCTTTATATCAGGATTAATTCTGCGACCTGCGGGTTTCCTCAGGATGTTTTAATTCACCGTCGAGCTAATGATAAATATGTACGTAAGTTTTTGAAAAACTCATTGGTACATGCCAGGATTCGAACCCGAGCCTCACTGATTTTTCAACCGGCTCTTTAACCGTAAAGGCTATCACTGCTCTTTTTTTATGAATGTATATATTTTTTTGTAAATAAACTTATATCAGCGAAAAAAAAGTTTTTTTATTAATTACCCTCATAGCATTGCTCCCGCTCCCGCGTAGTTCCCGTTCCCGTGGTAATATCGAAATAAAAAGTGTTCTATGCCCGTCTCATGGTTTTAAGCTACTTCTCCACCAACTTTCAGCCAGATCGGTTTAGCCGTTCTCGACTTATAAATAGTGTAACACGAGATTCTTATATACGAGTATATATAGAATTCATTTGCAATAAAGTGGGCAAGTACTATTTAATACTATTTCAAGTTGCAAGTCAATATCGTAGTTGAAAGAACAGTTGCGACAGACACACAGATAGAGTTATTAACGCGTCTTTTACTATTTTGAAAAACGAATTTTTTTTTGAAAAGAGCACCAGTCATCTCTACTCATCTCACAGTTCAAAGTTCAATAGGTTCCTTCGAGAATGAGCGGCTTAAAGTTTAATTAAAGATGCACTAGAACAAAAGCCGGCTTAAGCCACGAATTGCTTACCAGTTGCATTCGGAGATAACCGGACGCCGCCGCTTTCATTAGCAAAGTCAGATTGAGTTTAAACTTCGTTACAAAAAGCTGCGAAGGGAGTAAGCACTTGGTTTAAAAATATCTAAATCCTCTGCTAATGTCTTTAAAACAAATGTCTGGGTCCGGGTCAGGGTATGCAGGTAGCAATGTCTTGGTTCTGAGGCATATGAAAACCCCCATCACATTTAGGGGTCTCAAAAATACACTTGTGGAAAACTGGGTGCTTCCAGTAACGGAGTACCTCTGCTAACCCCTCGGGGAGACAAAGTGAGTGTATAATAATATAATCTCACGCCTTTTGTCAACGAGGGGGTAGGCAGAGGTATTCCATTACAGTGGCTATATCCACATTTCACGAGATACATTGGACCCCTAAACGTGAAAGTGAGTGTATAATTTATTTTTACGGATTGAGTACCTCTTTTTTAAAATATAATTTTGAAGGAGGTAGGTACGTATTCTGACAATTTTACTCTTTTTGTACATCGACTAATTCGTGTCAAGAGACGATTGTCGAAATGAAAATCTGAGGAGAGATCTCAGAACTCTCAGAATCAGAGATCATCAAATAAATTGTGGGGTACAATTCAAACACTCTTATTTAAACTTAAACAAATAGTGAACACGAAGACAACATAAATGTTCTTGCACACAAATGTTGGCCTTGAGCGGGAATCGAACCCCGCGACCTCCGACTCAGAAGGCAGGGTCACCACTAACTGAGCCAACGTACCCGCAAAATTATAATAAATAACGCAGCTACATTTGACAACGCAATACATATAGCATCACACTGATATTGTATTATGATAATACCCCGTTCTTCAATCATAACTTTACCACTTTCCTTAATCACTAAAGTGCATAAATAACCAACTCCAGGGTAAATTCCTTCCAGTGTAAAATACGAGTATGTTATACCAGAAAATGATAATTTTCCTTAAACTCCAGTTACAAAGATATTGTAAGCAGGTCCGCGGGGCATCGTAATTAACCTTAACTAACTCCGTATGCAAAACAGGCCTCTCTTTATCGTTTTCGGGTTAAAATAGCTATTATATGACTTTATAAGCCCCTAGTGCTCTATAGAGCCTGCCTAATTTATGCTGAAGTTAATTTTAAAGGAAACCGTAATAGCTATAATGGTTAAGCCTCTAACAATTATGGTGAAGTCATATTAAAATTTAATTAATAAGATGCCTACTTCAAAGGATGGAAAATTGGGTATACATTTAACAATAGGCAGAGTTTAAGTGAAGGTATTTGGTTGTAAAATCATTATTTAATTTGGCTCTTAACTCCTTAGTCTTAGCTTACTAAGTCAGAGGTAGTGGGCTCGTTCTCCGTTCGTCATTAGAATGCACTTGTAGTTCTGTTAGAGAAAGTTTATTAGTGCATACCGTTAGTTTGTTAGTAGGTATATATACCTACAATTTACAGAATACAATATAAGATAAACACAATAATCACTACATAGTATAAAACAAAGTCGCTTTCTCTGTCCCTATATCCCAATGTCCCTATATCCCTATGAATGCTTAAATCTTTAAACCTACGCAACGGATGCGGTTTTTTTTAATAGATAGAGTGATTCAAGAGGAAGGTTTTAGTATAAGTATTGTACCCGTGCAGGGCGGGTCGCTAGTAAAATAATAATATGTACTGTATTCAAAAACTACTAGACTAATTTTAAAAATTCTGCAACATGCTATATTTTATTAACGTATTCCCACGGGAACGGGAACTACCTATAGAACCGCTAGTATGTTGTAAAAAGAAGTTGAAATTAAAATATCCTTTTCCAATAAACTTTTTTTCAAACAGTTTGGTGCATATACTCCACAGTACAAAAACATACCGAGCTGTAGGTACCTTATAATATCGTTCCCAATTTGTCGTACAAAAAAAAAACAAAAAGTCGCAAGATAACTTCATGTTTCCGCTGACAGTCATGTCTGGGTCAGATTAATGTGTTCCATTTGGGGACGGTCCCCTATCACTTTTTCACTTCCACTGTGGGGCCCCTTGAGATTTTTATAAAAGCGTTACCTGGCACCTACTGCTTTGTCCTATCAGAATGTTCGAGATTTGTCTTGGGTGTTAAAGGTAAGGTCTGATGTCAACAACTTTTTTATATAAAAAGGTGAAGGCTTTTCAGTAGGCGTATTCAGGGAGCTTCGATATTCGCTATCGGAAAATCTGTCAAACACTTTCGAGATGGGCTGATGTTGGTATCGAAAACTTTCGAGATGGGCTGATGTTGGTATCGAAAACTAATGTCATATTATGTGACATAAGGATTCGGAAAATTTTCCGTGGCTGTCAGAAACGCCTAGAATAAAGTTTCCGAAGTCGATAGATTCGACTTCGGAAAATTTTTCACTCGATCTAAATCGAACGGTAACGGTATCGAGTCTCCGTGAATACGTCCGCAGATTTTCTTTTATTAGTTAAGGCAATAGCTGGATTGTAATTGATATCATTGGTAGTTTAAGCAATTTTTAACTACAAATAGGTAATATTTTTTTATAAAACAATATTTATTGATGAGTTTCTTGAACAGCTTTTTCTTAGTGTGAATGAATGCTGTAATGACATTCATTATGAGAACTTATAAGCCCCTAAATTGTATAAAACCATTTAGATTTTATTTGTACTTTACAAAAATCTCAGTTTTTGATGCGTAGAGATGATGTAGGTATGCTATCTACTTCTGTAGGTACATGTATCTATAATATTATTTTATATACCTAATCGTTGTTCATGATATTCGCTGAGAACATAATGTTGACCATTTATAATAAAATAATAATCTTCTTGATATACCCACTTTTCACGAGATATTCTTTGGACCACTACACGTGATAGGTGGTGAGCCCATCGCCAGACCGGGTCTGTTTACACATGTTCCACATTAGGTAATTCTTTGACCTGCGGGTTTCCTCACGATGTGTTCCTTCACCGTCGAGCTAGTGATAAATATGTACGTAAGTTTTGTAAAACTCATTGGTACATGCCAGGATTTGAACCCGAGCCTCACTGATTTTTATCATGTGAAGCAGGGTCTTCAACCGTAATGCTATTACTGCTTTTATATATTTACCACTACCATTTTATATATTTGCTTAAAACAAAATTCACTTAAATTTCCTTTAACCTCTTAAATGTTGGTTGCAAATTATGAAATGTACATTAACGTTTTACCATTAAAGCATTACGAGTATTTAAAAAGTTAAATACAACCGACGCACGACAGCACGTTTCCCCGAAACTTTTAAAATGGGGTTTCCTGTAAACGAAAATTCGCTTAAATAAACACGAAAGCCATTCGAGGAGCTCGTAATATCCGGTTCGATCCAGATTCCAGGCTGGCTCCTAAACAAAATGGCTTCGAAACAAAAACATCAGGACGTGTTACATAAAACTGTATGAAGTGATCTTTTATCGTGTCTGAAAGGAGTACATTTATCTTGCAATACCGAGGGAAAATGAGAAAACGTTACTTCAAAGGCTGGCCGCATAGGATTTATATACACAAATCTTAGATAAATATGTTGAGTGAACTAATAGATGATTATGTTCATGCTCCATTGCTTGACACTAATGAAGATTCGCTAAAAGCCTCTGGAAGGCAGACAGTATTGTAGGACGTAAATGAATTATGGATACATTGATGAATCATCTCTAGTTTTTCACTTAGGTATCAACTAGAATATTTTATTGAAAAATTATACACTAAAGCTGGGCCCTTCGGCGGAATGTCAGCAGATTAATGGCTTGTCTTTCCATTTTTTCTCTTTTCATGCTCCCCGACGTTCGCTTTTGAGTGCTTTTGTGAAAAATGTTATCTTCGCCGCTTCGGACGGTGCTAGCCGTAGATTTCCATATTTTACAACTTTGTAATGGATATTGTAGTACGCTATCTGAAACAGTATCGGACTTGTTCAGTGATAGCTGATAGTAGAGACGGGTGTAAACTTTGTTTTTAAAATTTTAAAAACTGTCCTAGTAGCTCAGTTGGTAGTGACCCTACCTTCTGAGCCGGAGGTCGTGGGTTCGATTCCCGCTCGGGGCCAACACTTGTGTGCATCGACATGTCTGTTGGCTTTGTGTCTGGCTGTTTCATATATATTTAAGTATATCTATCAGTTATTTAATACCCATAGTGGCCATAGTACAGGCTCTGCCTAGTTTGGGACTAAATAATCGTGCGTGAATTGTGTCCTACAATTTATTATTATGATTTATTTATCATTATACCTACTTATCACCACCTTTTCTGGACCCATAAACGTGACAGGTGAATAGGACTACTGTGTTCTTAATTACAAATTTGAACACACTTGTGTATCTCACCGTATTACATTCCGGTTAGCTGTTATAAATACATCCAACACTGACTGTCAACAACGCTCAGCCTCGAGGTACAATTGATTTTTGTAATTTTTATTCTAATTCTATCAGAACACGGCCCTGGCACTTCTTGGAAACGGCATAGCGTGGATATATGTACCTTAACCCGGTTAGTCTGAAAGCTTGAATAGGGGACGAAAGTTTGTTTGGAAGTTCGTCATTTTTCCACATCCCACTGGGCGGGGACATTACTCGTACTCATAATAAATTCAAAATTGTATGATGATGAAGGAATAGGTCGAAGTAGTAAGTATTGTAGTATTTTAGAACTAAAATCCTTTTAGTGGGAAATATTTTGTTTTGTGTTGCTACCTTTTATTATATCTTTTTCTACTGTATTAGCAGATAGTATAAATAGAATACAACAGTAACTAAAACAAAAAAGGAAAAGTGAGTTTTCAGCTAAGTGCTATAGAGGTGGATGTTGAAATAAATATTCTGGAAACGACATATAAACCATATTTATCAGAATAGGATAAAATCATTACTAAATTACTATGTACGAGAAGAAAAGATAAATAAAGTTGTAATACATACATATGCTTACGCCTTTTTCCCGAAAGGATAGGCAGAGACAATAGCCCGCCACCTGCTACGATCTTGGCATACCTCTCGCGCCTCATCCACATCCATCAATCGGTGCATGCATGCTCGTCGGTTTCGGGTACTCTTTAACCTTTACGCGAGGTGTACCTAATTCGTAAATAGACTATTTCGCGTTATGCCTAAACCTCATTTTCAATTCGCTTTTAAACTCTAAAACTCTTTGTTTGCCTAAATTAGATTTGGACGTGAAAATGTCTTATAAATTGATGGAGCCGGCGGCATTCCCGAAAAAGTGTGACGTATGCGTCGTTCCAGTGCAAGCGAAAGCGCGCAACGAGCGACAAAGAGGCACAATCCATTCCATCAGTATTTTCTTATGACGTTGTCACGTTCAACTATCGTCAGTAAACCGACTTTACAGACAATCGATTTTTTTTGTCTATGTCGCTTAAGAACTACTTCGCAATATGCCGAATTCTTTCTTCAATACATGACCGATCTGATCGATGTAAGTAGGCCTAGGTCGCCCTCTACCGACTCGGCCACTCACAATCCCCTTATATATTTGCCTCATTAGACGCCTTGTATAAAGTTGTCAATTCCATAAATCGAGCTAAGATAGGAACCATCGAACATGAAATTGAATATTCAATCGTCGGCTGCACAAAAGTGAACTGTGTTATAGAAAAAACTATTCCATAGTTTTGATTGATCGTTCCAAGCGTACTGTGTCAACAGTGATCAATGTATTTTTGGAGAGATATACCTGTTTTGATGTGTGCAGAATGGATGGCGTTAGTAAAGGTATAACATCATTCATCGTGATACCGAGTCTTAGCTGTCAAACTGTTTGTTTGTTACCTTTTTACAAACGGAATCTATATGAATTTTGTTAGAGAAAGAGCTTATACCTAGATGAAGATACTAATGAAATAGCTAACGCCCGCATTTTCCTGATGACGATGACGATGAGATGACGTGTGTATCTACTAACTAAAAAAAGAGACAGATAATAGAAAAAACTAAAAAACAGTATTTGTTTGTATTGCTCGTCGACACAATCAAATGGTCCTAAACTCAAGAGGCTTACTAGTAGCCATTGATGAGTTCCAATATACATATATTGGCTCCATCATCAGATTAGCTCGATGATCCTAAACTATTGTATTGTCATCCAAATTACATAAACTTGCAAAAGTTTTAAGTACATACGACAATTTAGAAAAAGGTTAAATTCATTTTCAAAAATTGGATTAGGAACTTTGTTTATGTAAATACATAGTATAGTTAATTACAAGAGAAGCTAATACCTATATAAAGACTTTAAAAAAAATACAATGATATCTTTCATAGTTTACTGCTTGACAGTCTAATTTATGGTGAATACGAAATCATCTTTGTATTATGTATAGATTCTGTCAAGTGGAGGGTTGATTCCACTTTGTCCGATATTTGTTCACCCAGGTGCATAAAGGACACTTGTGTTCCTTTCAAAGTATGAGTCTCAAAGATCGAAAATATTATTTCAACAAAAACATTGACCATCGTCTTTCGCGGTTTTGGATGCAAACAGAACTAAGTTTTTGTCGGAATATTTTATTTTAGGAGTAGTTCTAATAAATTATAACAGTTTTCTTTCACGCAACATTTTTAATAAACTGACGTCTAAATTTTCAGTAGGTAATACTTTTGTTCTACAGAAATCCAATCAATAGTTTTAGTTGTTGCGAAAAACCGTATGAGCAACTTTACCTTAGTCCAAATTTCTAATTACAAAATTGTACGTTAAGCTTATGCCAATATATTAAAAATAAAAAATTGTGATGAATTTTTTTAATATTGTATTCAACTCCCAGAGGGGATAAAGTTTAATAAATACTTTTTGCAGCTCCATATAATAATATTTTGTGAAAACTTCTTTTACACCCATTTGTTAACGCCGCGCTGTATGTTGTCTCATAGTTATTCAGCGAAGTATTATTAACGGTTGTGCGTCATGACACCTGCGTAGTTCCCGTTCCCATGGGAATACGGGTACAAAATATAACTTGTGTTACTCAGGAATATTGTAGCTTCACTTTCCTCTTTATAATATTAGTTTAGAAGTGTAGATAGGTGTTTACCTTTAATTGTTTGTCATACATAGACTAATTATAATGTATTTTTCTTTATATAAAGAAATGAAACCTAATAAATAAAATTAATAAAAAGTCCGGCGAAATTAATGAACAATCTCCAGTTATTAGGTAAGGGAGATAACAATATCACCTGGTATATCTTGCTTATAAGCTTGCTTGCCACCTATCACGTTTAGGGGTCCAATATATCTCGTGAAATGTGGGTATATCCAGTAATGGAATACCTCTGCCTACCCCCTCGGAATGAAAGGCTTGAGCTTATATTATTATTATTATTATTAAGCTCTATTGTGTGAAAAAGTTATTGCATTCTCTATCCCCTGTAGCATCCTTTTTGCATCGCACAAACAACCTGCGGAACAAATTGTCACCTGCGATATTTCTGGACCGATACGACCTTCAAGAAAAAGGCCGGCAACTCACTTGTGAGTTTCAGATCTAATCCAGTTAACCCTCTATATTATAAAAAAAACTGTTTAGATAGTACTTCTGCTGATAGTTGTAAGTGCGCCTAGGTTGCTAGGTTGTTTAATTCACGTAACAAGATTTCACCTGCACGTTGCCTGTTCCTGAATCTGTGTCCGTGGACAGTACAGTCCTCTTAATGCAAAATATGACCCAACGTGCGGATATTCTCTTTCACCCCATTAGAGTACTTAGTACTGTATACTACGCAAATTTTGTATGAGCAAAAGTGAATCGGCAGGACCGTTTGTGATATTGAAATGGTATGGGGGAGATCGTAATTTGACTATCCCTTTGATCGGCCTAAAATGATGTGTTTAGACTCTGTGACAGCGGATTCCGTTGTTTTTCCGATCAGTGTGATCAGGATATGGGTCTGTCAATGTTATAAATGTTCATAAAACGATAGTTGTATTGTATTGGAGTGGTGGTATGAATTATAATCATTCCATACTGTAGAGAAGCACAAAAAGAGGGTAATGTTTTGATGTCTTCGGGGCTTCTTGTCAGCTGCAATGCGTTTCAAATAGTGGAGTTTTAAGCCCTTTGTTTAAATATTTAAATTGATTTAGTATTTTGATTTTAGCGTGTGTGTATATTTAGGAGTATGTTTCTATATTTTTTCATTTTAAATCATCGTATTCGGATAAATAGTATAGGAACGCATAGATATACAGACAGACAGACGCGGAAAGAGATTTTATGTTCTACCTACTATGTAGGTAGATATAAGGAAATATTACTCACAGCTATATAGTGTAAAGGTGTACGACTATTGAAGTATCGGAATCTCTATCAATTTGGTTGGAACTCGAAGCTGCTACATTTTCCCGGATATTACGGCAAAGCGATGCCTGTATTGTGTAGTTGATTCAATGTAGTGACTGGCTGTCACTGACCGGGACCGCACTCAGTCAAAACTTGGGATCAACAAAAGGGACCATCAAACTTTGAGTTAACAGAAACCCTACTAATTCCTAATTTACATATTATTGGACACCCGTTTTGGATGATAGACCTAAGATGGGCATCTTTCATCTGATGGTTCTATCCCATGATTAGATTTTTGTTGACCAGGAATCACTACATAGTTTAAAACTAAGTCGCTTCCCGTCTGTCTGTCCAGCTATGTATGCTTACATCTTTAAAGCTAAGCAACGGATTTTGATGTGTTTTTTTATTAGATATAGTTATTTAAGAGGAAGGTATATATGTATATAATACATGCACATTATAGTAAAGAAACACTGATAATAACCCGAAGCGAAGCGAGCGACGACGTAAAAAATAATTGCGAGTAAGCGTTCAGAATATTACCTCAAACTTAAAATGTATTTCGATTTACAACAAATTTTAAAATAATAAATGAATGAAGAGAGTTATGTAATGAATTAATAAAAATGATGACATTGATGACGCCATAGTTTAATATTCAGAAAACTTTCAATAAGTATATCTTCGTTTGCCAGATGATAAAATTAAACTGATTTGACTAGGAAGTTAACTACCCTATTGAGGATGGTAGAAAGAGCATAAAGAAGTATTAATTATTATTTTATTGTGCAGTAAAGGTAGATTTCTGTGGGGCAGGCGACTGACGCGCGCGGTTGATACGACAATAATAGTCAACGTATGAAAATGTATTTTCCAAAGTCTGCGACAGACGCGTCATTTTCATACATTGACTTGTCGCATCCGCCGCGCTGCGATCGACTGCGACCCACGGAAGTCTGCCTTTTGTCTCACAATATTTTGTTTCCTAAATCGTTACACGCAATCAATTAAGCACGTCTGAACCAAGAGCAAGCAGCATTGCAGTATCAATAAAAATATTATGCCAATGGCAATATGACTGAGGTCCAGAGAAAGCGCTGAGACGGTAGTGCGCGAATATACCCATCTATGTCGTTCACTTGGCTTTTGGTAGCTGAGTGTGTTGCTCTCTCCCTCTATTCTTTATACATATGTAAAGCTATTGCGGACACAATTAGCTTGACGTCTATTGCATAGTAACTACTTTGCGGCCTGCCGGAAATACTATCTTCTTCCATTATCCAATCGTCGTATTTTGCAGACATATTATTTCCTTTAAAAATAGTTAACAATAAAGGCGATTGTCCAGAGCTGCTAGGTAAACTAAATTTGTATGTACCAAACAGGTCTCTTCGTGTCACTCCCACCTTCACTACGTATAATGAAACGAAACATTAAAATGTGTAAACACTACAGTATTTTTAGGAATAACTCTAGACTCTAAGTTACAGTGGGGACCGCACATTGATACGTTGGCGAAAAGGCTCAGCTCTGCTGCATATGCCGTAAAAAATATACGTAATATGTCATGCGTAGAAACAGCTAGACTTGTCTATTTCAGCTACTTCCACAGCTTGATGTCATATGACATTCTACTGTGGGGGAATGTTGAGAGAATATTTATTTTGCAAAAACGAGCCATTAGTGCAATTTATAAAATGGGGTCTAGGATGTCTCTAAAGGAAAAAATCAAGGAAATTAATATACTGACACTGGTGTTACAGTATATTTACGAAAACGTATTGTATGTTAAAAAGAATATATCACTTTACAAAAAAAATGTGACAGACATTGTATAAACACTAGAAATAAGAATGAACTGGCTGCATAAGTTAGTCGATTATCTAAGGTTACCAAATCCTTTAAGGGTCAATGTATACGTTTTTACAATAAGATTCCCATTGAATTACAAAATTTGCCTCTTGACAAATTTAAAATAATAGTTAAGCAAAAATTACATAAAAAAGGCTACTATAAAATTACAGACTACTTAGTAGACCAACATGCATGGGATTAACCGACTCGACGCTATGTAAGGCTATTAATTATAATTATGATTGTAAACGATATTTATTAGTAAGACATGAGATTAAAAAGAGCTGCCCTTGAGTTTCTTGCTGGCTCTTCTCGGGGTACCTACTGCATTCGGAACCAGCAACTCGTCTGCGGAGATGGGCTGCTGTTTGCATTTAGCCAATCTTCATGGACGAGTTTAGAGTGCCTTGTTATATGTAAAATATTGACGTTTCTAAGTGTATATTTAATACCTATAGAAAATAAACGAATTTGAAACTTTGAAAATTTGAAATTGAAATGCATCAACAAATTACAGACAAAATTGTTATTTGCGGCGAGTTTGTAAATTATTTCATAGCTACTGCTACTACTAAACAACATTCATTTGATTTATTCTGCCTGAGTGAACAAAAACTTAAGAAGGATCTATGTGAAGATTTCTTTATGTTATTCTAATTTTTGTGGCTTCCTGAAAAAAAATTAACTGTTACAGTACCTTTGTAGAAACTTATAGTGCCTTAAATTGTTTCTAATTGTGAAAACTTGTGATTGGCTTTTTGTTGCTCATGATTTTTTCTCATCATGTTATTTTAGCTGTAAGTTTTCCGGAAAATAAATAAATAAATAGGAATTCTTTGCCTCTGAATCCATCTCTTTGTTAATTACAGTTAGCTAGAATCCACGTAGGCGCAAACTCATTACGCATTTCTGCATATTCGGTTGCCATAGGGTTCTAAACGTAGTTTAATAATTTTGACCGACATTTAGAGGGGATTCAAATTCAAGCCTTCACTTGTTTACAGTTTGTGTTCTTTGGCTTTATTTTACCTTACTTCTGTCATTACTACACTAGTCTGTAGAAGTTAGAGCAATGAATGCAAAGCACGTTTAATAAATATAAAATAAATAAAATCTAATTTCGTTCGTATGATAAATAGGGCCGACGAGCAGGTCAATTATGTTTCTATTATTTATTTGATTATGAGTAAGTCTGTCGTTGGAACTTTAACAATTTGACTGATGCTCAAAGTTTACTTATAAGAAAACATTAATTTTTTAATACACGATAATGCGTGTATTATAAAATTAATGTTTTCTTGTTAATTTGTCTATGTCCCCGTATTATTCGTAAGCCTACATCTGATTGCGATAAAACTTTGGTTTTGGTACACATGCACGGGAAGGCTTTCAAAGACAGTAATTTATAACCAAAATTTAAAAACTTCATAAAACTGCCCTTGGACATAGCAAATAAATGTTATAATCTAAATCCAAAAATACATCATGATATGGACCTGATTTTAAATAAAAAAAAGGTATATTTTTAATGTACTCCTGCCTGCCTGTAATATGCTGCCAATGTTTTCGTTAGTTTATTATAATACAATTTCGCGCAGACAGACATAATGAGGATATTATTTTATCAGGAAGCCACATAAAACACATTACAAAAAATCCCTTAGTGGCCTATAAACATGTAGATTCCGCACTAACTCGAAATAATGTCGCCGTAATAGACACAAATAAAGATTTATGGACAAACTCTTTGCCGTAAGGCCTCCGAAACAGCTCAGGATTTATACTGACAGTAACAGTAATACATTGTATAAACACTACACCTATTAATAGATATTTGACCAAGCTATAGGTGGATATAAATCACAAACGCTTTTGCTTATAATAATAATATAATATAATCTCACGCCTTTTATCCCCGAGGCAGAGGCATTACCTTTTGAAATTTAATTTATTCCTCTGTGCCATGTAATTTCAAAATCTAATAAAACATTTTCGATTAAATCTCGAATAATATCTTATTAGATCCATGTCTAATTGTATTTAATACCATAGATGCGGAAGTGGATTTGTTTGTTTGTTGAGCTTTCAGGCTGATCCACTGCACCGATCTCTTAAATTCTTAAATTCATTTATCATTGAAAACCTACATTATATAATAGATTACTCACCAGCATCACTAACACACATCAATACTATTCCTTCTCACATATAACTACACATACTTATATATATACTATACATCACATTCACTATTCACGTGTGCCTGATTATGTAATTGGACTGGATAAACAAAGATTGGCCTCTGCGATACAGGCTCCGTGCCTAGTGCAGAGGTCGCTGACTATCCCTTTGCTCTTACCCTGCAACACTATTGCTCTTGTACATTGTTTCTGCTGTATTTTGTTGGAAAATAAATGAATTATTATTATTATTATTACTACCACACCCTCTCATACATACTCACACACCTACACAGCACTCACCACAATATCCAACACACATCCTAGCATAATGTTCTACCTATTTCTTATAATATAGCTTTGATACTTTTAAGATACCTACCCTCATTTCTCGTACTTATATTGTTAATCATAATTATAACATCTTGCACCGACGTGACACTGTATCCCAAGTTGAAAATGAAATGAAAATGAAAATGAAAAAAATGCTTTAATTTTTCTCCCAAAAACAAAAATGTAACAAAGTTAAGGCTAAGAAACTAGAGGATAGGTGGGAGACAGGAGCCCAAACTAGGATAACCTGTGCTATGGCACTCCTGGCTCCACCTCTTAGAAAGTACCAATACAATAAGTTTTTTTTTTTTTTTAGTAATTAAGGATAATATTCTATTTTACTAAATATAAATGCAATTATGGTATGTGACAGTTTGGTGGATGTGAGAGTGTCGGGAGTGTGAGTGTGTGTGGATGATTAGTGTGGGTGATTGTATGAAGGGTGTGTGCATATGGTATGGGTGTGTGTTTGTATATGTGTGGGGGAGAGGAAAAAGAGGGTTTTTATATGGGGGGAGAACATGGGGGTAAGTATTGAGGCATTACGACGGAGCCAATAATAGTTCTTCAGTTTTGTCATAGTCAAGCTTTTGAAGCCAATTAGAGACGACAAGCTTGGTATCCCTTCGTGATTTAGGGTAAATATTAGAAATTTTGTTAGCTATGTTATAGAGTCTGGCGCCTTGGTAGTCGAAAAATCTTTGGGCAAAAGATGAAGTAATAGGTCTAGCGACACAGACCTGATACTCACGTCTGGTTTGGGCACGAATATGATCAGGGGTATATATAATTTTTCCATGTTTACGGAGGATGGAGGAAAGAATAAATAACTGTCTGACTGTTAGGACTCCAGTCTCCTTGTAAAGGATAGAAGTAGGATACAGCCGAGGTTTCCTTAGGCAGACCTTCAAAATAAGCCTTTGGGATCTTTCCACGTGTAGGAAGTATAAAATTAAACCAGCAGAGTGACAACACAGTTGTTTATTTCGCTACTTCAGAATACAGAGTGAACGCTTACACAACACTAAAATGAGTTTTTATAGACTAGATGCGCGTGGTGGGGGTAGCACACCCAATCACCGCACATCAACTGATCTACTATCACTTTTTGCATGTACTTACTTTATTTGTATTGCATGATTAATAGTATTAATACAAAGTTACTAAATTATTACATTATTAAATAATAGCTTACATTCGTCCATCCTGACATTAGGTCGCGTCCCTGCGACCTTTAGGCTTTTAGGACGAGGAACGCAAGAAACCAGTACCTACACAACTGATAATATTCATTTCTTTTTATATATAAAAAAAATACCGAGGCTACTATTATTACTGATAGATTCTATGACATTATGATATATTCTATGATATTATACCCATACTATAACATTAAGCAAATTATATAAAAGAACACTTCATTAATTCCCTGCGACCTTTAGAATGGACCACGTAATATCCAATAATTAACCATTTTTGACTATATTTTTTTGTAAACAATATAATAAATCATTAACTATTTATGACTATATTTTTTTGTAAACAATACAATAAATCATCAACTATTTATGACCATATTTTTTTTGTAAACAGATACCAACGCTATTTATGACCATATATTTTTTGTAAACAATACAATAAATTGTTAACCATTTATGACCATATTTTTTTTGTAAACAATACAATAGATAAATCATTAATTATTTATGATCATATATTTTTGTGAACAGATACGTACCAAATACCAATGCTATTATTCTAACAGAGATTCTAAGATATTGTTTCCATACTATAATTGCTATTGCTATCTATACTTCAATGCTATCTACACTTCAATGCTATCTATACTTCAATGCTATCTCTATCTATACTTCAATGCTATCTATACTTCAATGCTATCTATACTTCAATGCTATCTATACTTCAATGCTATCTATACTTCAATGCTATCTATACTTCAATGCTATCTATACTTCAATGCTATCTATACTTCAATGCTATCTATACTTCAATGCTATCTATACTTCAATGCTATCTATACTTCAATGCTATCTATACTTCAATGCTATCTATACTTCAATGCTATCTATACTTCAATGCTATCTATACTTCAATGCTGTCTATACTTTAATGCTATCTATACTTCAATGCTATCTATACTTCAATGCCTCGATGCCCCGTTGCCTCGTTACCCTGCTGCCTCGATGTCGCGATGCCTCGTTGCTCCAATGCTCCGATACCGCGATGCTGCGATGCTCCGATGCCGCGATGCTCCGATGCCCCGATGCTCGGCTGCTCCGATAACCCGATGCTCGGCTACTGCGATGCTCCGATGCCCCGATGCTCGGCTGCTGCGATGCCCCGATGCTCGGCTGCTGCGATGCCCCGATGCTCGGCTGCTGCGATGCCCCGATGCTCTGCTGTTCGGCCCCCGGCTACCCGGCTGCCCGGCTGCCCTGCTGCTCGGCTGCCCGGCTGCTCCACTGCCCGGCTGTTCCACTGCCAAGCTGCTCCACTGCCCGGCTGCTCCACTGCCCGGCTGCTCCACTGCCCGGCTGCTCCACTGCCCGGCTGCTCCACTTCCCGGCTGCTTCACTGCCCGGCTGCTCCACTTCCCGGCTGCTCCACTGCCCGGCTGCTCCACTTCCCGGCTGCTCCACTGCCCGGCTGCTCCACTGCCTGGCTGCTCCACGGCCCTTCTGCTCGGCTGCCCGGCTGCTTCAATATTTCAATGCTATCCAATACTATCCAATACTATCCAATACTATCCAATACTATCCAATACTATCCAATACTATCCAATACTATCCAATACTATCCAATACTATCCAATACTATCCAATACTATCCAATACTATCCAATACTATCCAATACTATCCAATACTATCCAATACTATCCAATACTATCCAATACTATCCAATACTATCCAATACTATCCAATACTATCCAATACTATCCAATACTATCCAATACTATCCAATACTTCAATACTATTCAATATTTCAATACTTTAATACTATTCAATACTTCAATACTATTCAATACTTTTCAATACTATTCAATACTTTTCAATACTATTCAATACTATTCAATACTTTTCAATACTATTCAATACTTTTCAATACTATTCAATACTTTTGAATACTTTAATACTTTTGAATACTTTAATACTTTTGAATACTTTAATACTTTTGACTACTTCAATACTATTCAATACTTCAATACTATTCTATACTTTTCAATACTTCAATACTTTTCGATACCTTTCAATACTTTTCAATACTTCAATACTATTCAATACTTCAATACCTTTGAATACTTCAATACTATTCAATACTTCATTACTTTTCAATACTTCAATACTATTCAATACTTCAATTCTATTCAATACTATTCGGCTGTAATTCAATACTATTCGATGTAAATCTGAAATAAAGTATTATTATTAAATACTATTCAATACTATTCGGCTGTAGTGCCTGTAGTTCAATACCATTCGATGTAAATCTGAAATAAAGTATTATTATTAAATACTATTCAATACTATACGGCTGTAGTTCAATACCATTCGATGTAAATCTAAAATAAAGTATTATTATTATTATTCAACACTATTCAATACTTTTCAATACTTTTCAATACTATTCAATACTTCAATACCTTTGAATACTTCAATACTATTCAATACTTCATTACTTTTTAATACTTCAATACTTTTCAATACTTCAATTCTATTCAATACTATTCGGCTGTAATTCAATACTATTCGATGTAAATCTGAAATAAAGTATTATTATTAAATACTATTCAATACTATTCGGCTGTAGTGCCTGTAGTTCAATACCATTCGATGTAAATCTGAAATAAAGTATTATTATTAAATACTATTCAATACTATACGGCTGTAGTTCAATACCATTCGATGTAAATCTAAAATAAAGTATTATTATTATTATTATTCAACACTATTCAATACTTTTCAATACTATTCAATACTATTCAATACTTTTCAATATTATTCAATACTTTTCAATACTATTCATTCAATACATACATAATCTGACTGATATCTCCCACTAAGGTAGGCAGAGACAATAGACTACCACTTGCTAAGATCCTGGCAGATCTCTCGTGCCTCATCAGAATCCATCAAACGACTCATAAGATATATCGCCGATCTGGTCGATTTAAGTACGCCTAAGTCGTCCTCTACCGACTCGCCCATTTACAACACCCTTGTATAATATTTGTCTCGCTGGGACTCATTCATCCGTTTAATGCGACCAAACCAACAGTCCCTTTCAAATCCTATTCACTATATCAACTTTCCAGCCGCAACGCTTTCGAATCACACTATTCTTCACTCACTACTATTCAATACTTACTCCAATTTATACAATAATAATGCACACACGTCGGTAGAGCCAGTACTACAGTTACAATATTTCAATACGCATATATAAAAAGACACTTGTTCATTAATAAAATTAATCTAACAACATAATTCCTAATATTATACCATCACTATAACCACTCATTACCATCATTATCTTGACAGTTTATCAAAGAATCATAAAATAATTTACGTAATCCTTATATAGGCATATTTAAACTCAGTTGCCAGTACCTACTTGATTTGTCACCATTATTAATTGTCAGACTCAGAACCACCAGCACTAGATTCGGTACTTTAAAGTGGCTGCATCTCTCACATGTAGGCTCCAAAATAGAAGATGAAGGCAGAGTTACACTGGCCAAGGATCGTGAGAAAACAAGATTTAACTTGGAAGACAAGTTATCTGTACCTGTACAGCTTCATTGTACATACAATTGTTATTTTCATTGCTCGGCGACCCACATTACCTACTCTCGGCGCGGTAACATGTCTACTTAGCGATTATTCTAATTTAAATACTGTTACTTATCTATCAACTCGAGAAAAAGAAGTACCATCAACTAAACTGTACAATATTAACTTATACCTTATAAACTTTATTAATAGTATGTGTTTGTGATCTATCCGAACGCACTCCAACAACTGAACTATAAATAACTTGACAGCGAACTAGTGCTTTTTATTTTCCTATATTATAGAATTTGGAATTTAGAGTGTCTTTTATTTAGATTGACTTTTTTTTAAGTGCAATGTAACTTGGATGATTTTTATTTTCAAAATTTACCCTCCAAACTATATCTACCTACTCACCAAAGAGTTCCCACATCAGACATTTTTTAACAAATCATTAAATTCCAGCTAACACACAGTATGCCAAAATACTAGAATTGGCCACTTCAACAATTACTACCTTAAAATAGAGGCGTTTCCGCCACCGCAACTATAAATATTGTAGGTATAGGAACAAGCGTGGTCACCCTTATATTTCTAAAGTATTCCGATTGAAACCCGCACCTCGTCCTATTAATTTGCTTCGCAAACTCACTAAAGGTTGATTCTGATAAAGAACTTGATGATGAAACTTTTTACCATGGCACCACTGGCGACCCAAACGCAGTTGATACTGTCTAAACATATGCTCATTGAAGATTCACTTACTGAATCATTTCATTGAAATCCGCACAGATGCGGACGATACTTTTTTTTTTATAAAATGTAGGTATTAGAATACTTTTAAAAAAACAACCAATTTACATCATGTAAATATAAACCTACAAGCAAAACGTAATGAGCCTAACCTATTTACAGCTTACCCCAATTCTTTGGTAATAACAACTTACAACATTCCAAATAATATAAAAACGACGAAACGGTTTCCTGACGAAACCTGTGTGTGGATCATTCTTATGTTTAACTATTAACGACGAAGCATGTTGCGGATATAACAACGTATAGTTAATGTTATTTTCTTTGAGTAATAAATTAACAATTAATATAAAAATATAAAATAATACCTCTTTTATAAAACTGAAAACTTTTCTTATAAACAAATTTCATAATGGCATAATATTATGAGTTCTTTTAGTATAGTCCAAAATTTAAAAATATTGACTATGTTAACGAAACAATTATTATTAGAGGAAATATACTTCGACTTTAACTTTTATAAATATTAGCTATATAGTTAAAAATTATGACAATCTCTATAGATTTCCTTAGCGACACCCCTACACGGTGCCATAGAATAGACCTCTACCATGTACCCTAAAATCTTGTAATACAGTCGTTCACTATTCTGCGATGCGCTATGAACCCGATGACTGTTCCAACGGCTCCCTCTCCAAACCGCACTGCAACTGCGGTAAGCGCCGCGAGAATCATCTCGCCGAGACTTGCTTTGACCCAATTTGACGTGGATAACCCCTCTTCTGAATTTGTAAAATTAAACCAGCAGAGTGACAACACAGTTGTTTATTTAGTATTTAGTTCAGAATACAGAGTGAACGCTTACACAACACTAAAATGAGTTTTTATAGACTAGATGCGCGTGGTGGGGGTAGCACACCCAATCACCGCACATCAACTGATCTACTATCACTTTTTGCATGTACTTACTTTATTTGTATTGCATGATTAATAGTATTAATACAAAGTTACTAAATTATTACATTATTAAATAATAGCTTACAGAAGTGAGACTTGGAGGAGCCACCCCAGACAGAAACACCATAGGACAGTATAGATTGGCACAAGGACAAATAAATTGATTTCATCAGTTGAGGTTCAGCAGCATACCTGAGACTCTTGAATATGTAAGTTAGTTTGCGAACTTTAGATGAGAGAGAATCAATGTGTTCCTTAAAAACTAAATTTTGATCGATAGTGATACCCAAGTATTTAATGCTAGATGCAGATTGTAGGGGACGACAACTACACTGGGAATCACTTTGAATGGAACAAGAATGAACAATTAACTTATGAGGTAAATTACTTATGGAGGGATCGCTACGGATCGAGAAGTTTAGATATTTAGTTTTAGATGCATTTAGAGTCAACGAATTCGAAGTTAACCATTTAACAACCCTGTTTAGGCCAAGCTGTGCGTAATTATACACTGAATCCCAATTATCTCCATGGAAAGTCAAGGATGTGTCATCAGCGTATGAAACAATCTTACAGTTTTGTAGCTTAAGATCACAGAGGTTGTTAATATAGCAAAGAAATAGTGTTGGCCCCAAAATACTGCCCTGAGGCACACCGTAAGTAACGAAGCTATCATCGCTCTCATAGTCAGAAACTTTGACGCGCTGGGTACGATTTGACAAATAGTCATTGAAGAGTTTGAGCTGGGTGCCCCTGATACCCAAGGATTCAAGTCTTCGAAGAAGGATGGGAGAAGAAACCGTGTCAAATGCCTTCGCGAGATCAAAGAAGATGGTCAGGCATTTGCACTTACCATCAAGCTTCTCTACAAGGTGGTCGACTAAAGAATGGACAGCATCATCTGTGGATTTAGATTTACGGAAACCAAATTGGCTATCAGACAGTATTTGCTTTGATTCAAGGTAATTAGTGAGTCTAATGTTAATGATTTTTTCCAGGATTTTTGACAAGGATGGGAGTAAAGAAATTGGTCTATAATTGGACACATCGTCTCGCTTTCCCGCTTTATGTATTGGAATAACAATAGATTTTTTGAGAGCGTCTGGGAAAATACCCTGATGGAGACAACGATTGAAAAGATCTGTGAGCGGAGAAACTATGAAATTTTTAGCGGCCTTTAGTACGTTCGAGGAAATACCATCCCAGCCAGAACTACAGTTTGATTTTAGACTTTTAATTAAGCTATTCACTTCAGCTTCGTTTGTGTCAAGGATCACAAAAGAGTCTAAAAAAGTTACAGGCGCTGAGCTTAGTTTGGGATACAGGGCGCATCCATGAAAATTACATTGTCAATTTTGTCAATAGGTATACCTAGTTTCAAAATGTTTAGCATGTAAACACATTTTAGGAAATAAATATTTTTATTATTATTTCCAGTAATGGAATACCTGCCTACCCCCTCGGGAATAAAAGGCGTGATATATATTTTTAAATAATTTCTTTTACTGACACATTTATAATGAACTAGCAGCGACCTGCGGTTTCACCCGCGTATTTCCCGTTCCCATGCGAATACGGGCATAAAATATAGCTTATGTATTATTCTAATGTATAAGCTATATAACTGCAAAGTTTCATCAAAATCCGTCCCGTAGTTTTTGCGTGAAAGAGGAACAAAAATATATATACATCTATGTGTACAAACTTTTACATTTATAATATTAGTAGGAAGTGATTACACTGTAACAAATTCATTTAATTTTTAAATTCATTTATGTAATTATGACCCGAGTGGACGAGTATAATGGCTAGTCCTATATATATAAATATCTGCAAAATATCGTAACACGACCGGTACGATAATATTAAGGTATTGCCAAGTGCAATAGAAACTAAGTTATGTCGGACAATATTTCTCAGTGTTACATAAAATAACATACATTTCATTTAAATAAAATCATAAAAAATACAATTACGTACTTTAAGAAAATAATAATAGAAAATAATAAAGTTTAATTAATATCCATTCCCAATTCAGAAGGTATACTTATCGGATTATTGGGTTTAGAAAGGGTACGGGTATCCATTATGCACACCTGAGATTCTGTGAGCCGATTGTGTCACAGTAATTTACAAGGAAATGCCTAGAATGAAAAATAAGAAGAAAATTTGCTCCTTCGTAAATTGTTTTTTACTTTTGCGCTTCTGACATCCTGTGAGAAGCGCTCGCCTTCCAATGAAAAATTTTCTACAAACTTTTGGTAGTCCTGATAATTTATGAGGACGAGAAAGAGTTGACACATTTTTTAACCGGTAGTCTGTCATAGATGCTGGAAGCAAAGTCTGACTGACTGTGGACGCAGCATACAACGTATGGCCGACTCATATAACGCAAGTGCGACGCGTCGGGCGTCTGAAAGAGACCACTACAATGTATTTCTTGGAACGGGTGTTTTGGGAACGGGTGTTTTTGGAAATGGACAGAACGTTCCGAAAGGTATAATAAGTACAGTGTCACACCGGACGCTGACACGGACCGCCTTAGGCTCTGCTAGATAAACAATATTTAAACTTAAATGTTTTGGTTATGGCTCAACCAACCTATTCGATTAATACAGTGATGGAACCCATATCTACATAATTCGTGTAACGATCATTGAATTACATAACAGAATCATAAATAATGTGGCCTTGTTAATGTGTGATTCAATTTCTTATTGTGTAAAGTTAATTTCAGAGTACAATGCCCCGTGAGAATCATCGAGGGCTGATTTAACGCGGTTCGATTTATGTTAGAAGGGCATGCGAGAAACTCGGCCCATTGCCGGTGGTACAAATCAAAAAACTATAGCGACAAGCTTGGAGGCAAAGACGAGCGAAGCAAGGGCCTACCGCCTTCACTGATTTACGATATTTCGCAGTTACTTCGGACCGATATGTGTCAAGAAGTGACAGTAGACATTATTGACACCGCAGTAATGTCGTTAGTTAATTAAATTTAAGGAACGCGGCCCTTAATAGGTTAAAATCTGATATAAGCGAAATCAGCAGGATCGGTATTAATATAAAAACAATATTACTTTGTCGCTTAATTTGTTAACATCAGTATAACTTTAAAACGTTTAGCGTTAATTAAACCGAAAAAGAATAAAAAATAAAAAAAAATTCAGACCTTTTCTCCCCGAGTGGGTAAGTAGAGGTATTTCTGGAAATACCCACTTTTAACGAGAATATTCGACCACTAAACGATAGGTGGTGAGCCGATCGCCGGACCGGGTCTGTTTACACATGTCTCAGAATTAATTCTGGGACCTGCTGGTTTCCTCACGATGTGTTCCTTCACCGTCAAGCTAGTGATGAAGTTTTTTAAAAGCTCATTGGTACATGCCAGGATTTGAACCCGAGCTTTACTGATTATCATCACGAGAAGCGGGCTCTTTAACCTTAAGGCTATCACTGCTCTAAAAAAATAGACTCCGAGTATACAGAGATTTAATTGCTAAATATTACACATTTTTAGATTTTCTCTATGAATAAGGTTTATTTCACTTAGATCGAATGCGAGCCAAATAAACTGAATTGGAACTTAGCTTGAATCTTATGACTTAAGTTTAAGTTTGAGACTTAATTGAATTTAGCGATATACGCCCTGCGCCGTCGCCGGAAGTGGCTCAAAACAAAAGGTAATTTAGAACCTGTCGAATGTACTTACCTGGTTTATTTATTCGCATTCTGAAATGGAGTAGGGCTCGCCTGGCATCTTGTGGTTTTGGATTCGAATCTGAATGTTTTTAAATTAGATTGGGCTTTTACGTAATTGATATTCTTATTGGTAATTCTTTTTCTCGTTTAAATTTGTAAAAGGGGACTAAAGTTCCTTTTATTTAATATAGCAGTTCAGTGCGGTTACACCCACGCAGTTCCCGTTCCCGTGGGAATACGGAAATAAAATATATCTGATGTTACTCAGGGATATTCTGGCTTTCCATTGATAAAAGAATTTTTAAAATCGATCCAATAGTTTTTGAGTTTATTCGTAACAAACATACGAGTAGAAGTAAGAAGTATAGATTCCACTTATTTTTTTTTTCAATATCTTTACATACTATAATATTAAGATCAAATTACATGCAAAATATCCTCAACAGGCTTCGTCAAATTTGAAAACTACATGTCTAAGATCCGCAACAAGCGTCGTCCAGGTAAAAAAAAAATCTGTCAAAAAGTCCACCACTAATCGTCCCTGTAAATCCAATACTTATGATGTTTCCGGTATCCGTTTTTATGTTCATGTCTGAGCAAACTTAAGATGTGTCGGGAATCCGTCTTTATATGTTCATGTCTTCACAATAGACATATTATCAAACAAGTTTTATAAGTACAAAACAAAAAAGTTCGGAAGTAAGCAATGATTTGGTTTCTTTGTTTTAAAAATAAATCTGTTAATAATTATTATTTTATAAATTCTCTTAAAAACTATGTCATTATTAATTGACTATTTTGATCACTTTGTACACCTTGCCCTCAAAGTCACTCGCATACAAAATCTGTCAGATCACGTCACGTCACGTCAGAAACTTCGATATCAACTTGAAAGTTAAAATAAAGCTGGAATATTATTCCAAAATAATTCAAAGAATAAGTGTCATATGAAAACATAATATTTAAATTATAAGCACACACCGAAATGCATCTGCTGCATATCGAAGCATTTGTTTAGACGAACGTGCATCGAATGCTACGAATGCATTTGAGAATGTGCACCACAGATATAGTTTTTTGGAAATTTTATTTTGTTCTAATACCGTTGTTGAGTGGTTTTTCTGTTTTCGACACCTACTTACACAAGCGCGTAAGTTATACATGACTTTTATCATGATCCATTCAGTAGCTTAGCCATGCAGATAGAAAGTGTGCCTAATCGAGGCACTAGACTAGATGTAGAAAAAAGTTAGAATCTAAATTTGATCTTATGCTACATAAAATCAAATTTAGAAACTCACTCTCTTCTACATCTACACTAATTTACTTACACCAAGAATATTATAAATACAAAATATAACAAATAGACTCGGAAACTACATGACCGATTTTGAAAATTCTATCACATAAAATAAGCTTACTTTTCTGGCAGTAAAATAGGCTATAGTCACGAATACCGTACAAAAGTATTTCTGAAGATTATCTATCCAACCAACTATAATATAATTATTTATATAACTATATATATGGAATATGACTTTTCTGACATTTCCATCATTCATAATTCTACGGAATACGCGCGAAAGAGCACGCTCTATCATCCATGAGTAAGCGTAGTGGTTCTACGAGCTACATGGTGCTACGCTGAATGCTACGAATGCCAACACTCGTTACATCGCATCATTTTTCTTACTTTCTTATTTTTTTATTGATTGATTTATTTATTTACATATTGCAAGTTACATTTCATTAGCATAATGTCACATAATACCCTGTCGGGCACAGCAAATTAAATTAAAATTATAACTTGAGATTTGAAATCGAATACCTAATACTAAACATAAATATTAAAATAAATTACAATTACAATAAATAATAATATTAATAAAAATAGATTATAAATATGTACCTCAGATAAAAACTCGTTTTCGTACTAGCTATAGGCTATTACGATAAACGTGTTCAGTGCCGAATTGTTCTATCATGTCAATCATAGGCCATCTGTCATGTCACTGTCATGTCAATGTCAATGATGCTTTCTATGAATGTACCGTATCTTCCTTTTTGGCTTTTATATAAGCATCTGAGTGATAGATTTTGATGAGCACAAAGAAAAAAACCTGTTACTATTTGACTATTATTTACTCTAGTTTCCAACCAAAGATATTAAAACATAATAGGACAAAGCGAGAAAAATATAAACCAAAAATTATTACCTAAGTACATGAGTTTAGTAAGACCGCCCATATGTTAGTATCCATATTGTGTTGTTTTTGATGTACAATAAAGAGTTATTGTATTGTATTAGTATACTGATTCGACCGAATGACAGCTCGCGTTCGTTACTAACTGACATGACATGAAAATATTCCCAATGCCCCCTCTATGCCCTATTATATTTAAACCTCTTTGTTTCAAACATATCCAAATAAAGATAAGCGTCTACATGACCTATGGGTTCTTTGTTTGACTACGGAACCCTGAGCTCAGTGAAGCTGTTAACATCCAGAATGATCCTGTGATTGGCTCGGCGGCTCGTAAAAGCTAAACGATGTCGACCCGTAGTAACTACTGCTGGGGATCGGCTATTAAACACAGAGCTGGAAAAGATGGATAGGGTTCCGAATCCGAAAACTGAAGGCGTTTTTCAACCGCATACGAAAGAGTAGTAATAAAAAAATACCTATTATCCCCGAGGGGGTAAGCAGCGGTATTCTGTTTTAGGAAATACCCACATTTCATCAGTATCATCTTTGGACGCCTTAACGTGATAGGTACTGCTGAGCCCATCGCTGGACCGAGTGTGCACATGCCTCAGAATTAATTCTGTGACATGCGAGCTTCCTCACGATGTTTTCCTTCACGTCGAGCTAGTGTTGATTATTAAAAAAAATCGCTCCTTTTGTCCCCGAGGCCTACCCAATGCCTACCCAGGCAGAGGTATTCCATTTCCGGATCTACCCACTTTTCACGAGATGTTCTTTGGACCCCTAAACGTGATAGGTGGTGAGCCATCGCCGGACTGGGCTTTTTACACATGTCTCTGAAATAGTTCTGGGACGCAGGCAGGGTTTCCTCACGATGTGTAAGTGATAAATATTATCAACCAGTGATGGCCTATTGTAGATTATATGGATTTTGCCTCCCATCAGAAAGTCTTCCCAATTATTTTCTTTAACTCTCTGGTGCTAACTACTAGTTAGGTAAGTGGTATGGACGGCTTACTAACACAGCGTTATAGCCGAGATTGAGATAAAGTATTGACTCTCTAAGTTATAGTGTCAGCTTCAGCGTAAAGCGGAGTTCAAAGTATAACTTCATTAATAATATAAATAAAAATGTTCGAGAATGAATTAACCTATAGAGGATTGCTGTTTTTTTTGTTGTGTTCCTAATAGTCTGGAAAACGTTTGTATGAAAAGTATTATGTGAAATTACCACGGAAATGGAAAAACAAGTATCCGAGGGGGCAACGTCTCTGGACGTCTGCTAGTATAAGTAAGCTAAATAATAATCTTTTTAAACTTGTTTGCTTATGTGGCTACTTGGCAAATAATTTTTAGACAGTTTTTTGACATGTAAATAAATTTATAAAATTGTCATTTTAATGCACATTTAACATAAATAATCTATCTATATAAATAAAAATGAATTGATGTTCGTTAGTCTGATTAAAACTCCAGAACGGCTGGACAGATTTTGATGAAACTTTTTGTGTGGGTTAGAGTGGGTCCAGGGATGGTTTATACGGTGGCAGAACGACGTCTGCCCGGGCCACTAGTCTTCTATATAAATAAAAATGAATTGATGTTCGTTAGTCTGATTAAAACTCCAGAACGGCTGGACAGATTTTGATGAAACTTTTTGTGTGGGTTAGAGTGGGTCCAGGGATGGTTTATACGGTGGCAGAACAGTAATAATAATACATACTGTTATTAAATGTAATAAGCAGTTCTTTAATATAGGTTATTGATTTGATTTATGTTTGAGTAAAATTTTGCATGCCATTACAATGCGGATCACGTGTGTTTTGCAGTTTGTTAAGATCTTTTTTGTACCATGGTTCTTGTAAATAAAATGATTTCATTTATTTTATTAGTTTTGACTATAGAAGAAACGTGGGAAGGTCAAGGCTTCCACGTATTTAATTAACATCAGAATAGCCTACTACTGGATATGTATACATGATTGATGAGCTTATGAGGCTTGGTATAGGAATAGCAATGACGCACCGACGACGCGAGGACATATGAAAAAACCACACAGGTCAAAACGAAAATACCTGTCTAATTTAGGTCAGTATTAGTAAATAAGACTTGGTGTAGCAACTTCATTCATGGGGCGGAGTATTATAAAAACCACACAAATCAAAACGATAATAGAGGGTAAGTTTGGGTCCGGATTGTAACCCCGCGGAGAGAGCGAAACACGACGCAGGTTACCGTATCTCCCTCTTATTTTGGCAAGCATCTATATATATAAATATATAATGATAAACTGACTGACTGATTGGTGATGTACTCGTATCAACGCATAGTCTAAACCGCTGGGTCTAGAGACTTGAAATTTTGCACATGGATAGCTTATACCAGTGAGCTTACGATAGTCACATATAATATCATTGGCTTATACAGTGTGGGCATCCACTAAGGAAGGATTTTGCAAAATTAAACCCCTGAGGGGGGGGGGGGGTAAAGCTAGTAATCGATATGAGCACGTAATAGCTAAATTTCCGTGTTTAAGAACTTTTGTCAAACCTGAAAATTCAAAGGTAACAGTGTCAAAAGAATTCCCGGCAAAACACTCGTACTAAAAATCGAATGTATGTAGCACGTATAACTGCCGATACGGTGATCAGATGGCATCGGATCGGCTCGTAAAGAGGAGCATAAAAAAGAGTTCAGCGATTCGCAATTCCAAACACCGACAAACAAGGTATGGAGCACGAAATACGCGAGGTACTTGGATGCGGTAGAGTACTTTTTTTACATGTTCTAACACAAAACTGAGAATTCGAACAAAACATCGCACTTCCGATTTGATTCGCATGGCGCATTCCTGCGATATTACGTTACACTTGGTGACACCATTTTAGTCAGCTCTGAGATAGCGTTTATAAAATTTACTTTCTTCTGTTCTCAGAATAGTTTTTCGAGAAAAATGACAGGCGGCTCGCTGGGGTCCGTTGTGGTTGCGATGTGGTCGGTATCACTGACGCGATCTTCATTTTCAATACAAAATATGCGTCCGCCCACGTAGTGTGGTTGTGGTTTTGGTATTGCTATGGGACGTTAAGGTCGACACTTATTTGCATCACTTTTTACCGCCTTCAAATTATCTTGGTGCTTCGTACATCCCCCATACCGTACGGAAGCGCCAGCAAATCTATACAAGGCGGTTTATGACGCCGAACTCAACACGTTCGTTAACGTAAACGTCACGTGAACATAAACAGATCGTTCCAGAGTAATGTCACCGCAAAATGGTAGAACAACAGCCGGGGAATAGTTTTAAAATTTTATTTTTATTATCGGAGTGCAGTGGATAATAGTGGTACTTACTGTATGTACGTTAGTTTAATTTAAAATTTTATTATTTACCAGTAATTTTGATCTTCTTCATTTCATGACTAGTGGTTCAGCGCCGTTTTTTCCGCGTAGTTCCCGTTCCCGTTCGAGTACGGGAATAAAATATAGCCTATGTTACTTAGGGACAATGTAGTTTTCCATTGGTGCAAGAATTTTTAAAATCGGTATAGTAGTTTTTGAGTTTATTCGTAACAAACATACTAAAATACAAATCTTTCCTCTTTATAATTATTTCATGATTTCGTGATAGCGTTCTGGGATAAAAAGTAGCCTACGACACTTTGCACTCTAGTGCAGTTTCATAAAAAGACTTGCTTCAAATAATGTAATTAAAAAACTTAATATTTTATGTATCTCTGACTGTGTAGGTATTATACAATAATGTAAAATCATGTAAAATTAAATTCTAGAGGACCCCTCATACAATATGGAGTGACAATTAGTTTACAACAATGTGAGAGGTCGTTGATTACTCGAGGCGGCGTTTGAGTGTGTGTAAGTGCGCGGGACGGCGCAGTGAGAAATGTTGAGTGCGTTGAGTGTGTAGAGTGAGCTGAGTGCGCCCCGGACGTGCCGTCGTTTATGTACACCTCCTACTCGCCGAGATTGTGACAACTATTGAAGTAATATTACGTAGACAGTACAAACTACCTTCGCACCTATGAATTGTTATAATATTGTGGACTCTACAATTTAGACATATTTCTGTGTGTATTCAGTAATTTCCTGTGCTTTGTGGTCATTATGAGCCCACAGACCACTTAGCCCACGGACTAAGTTGACAGTCTTATTTTTCTATGGGTAACTTGACCTACTCTGTGTTCCCATTGAAATTTATAAAATCTCTTGTCAGAGAAATAGAGGACAACATTTCAATTAAAATAAAAAATACTTAGCTTATTAGTAAAAGTTTCAAACCAAAATTTATAATTCAATATTTGCAATTCAAGAGCAGTGATAGCCTTTACGGTTAAGGAGCCGGCCGAAAATCAGTGAGGCTCGGGTTCGAATCCTGGCATGTACCAATGAGATTTTCAAAAACTCACGATAACAACACATAAGTTTTTTTTTTCGCAGAACTGTTGACCAGAGGTATTCCGTTACTGGATATACTAGGGATGTAAAAAAATAATCGATTTTTTTTTTAATAATCGATTATTAATAATCGATTTCTTAAATAAAAATAATCGATTTTTAATTAATCGATTATATAAATTACGCGTTTTAATCGATTTTTTATAAACAGAGACATCTATGCGGTAGATGAACCTTAACGTTGTCGTTAAGCTTTTTTATTTATCGTTTCATTTTATTTAATACTACGAGTACTCTTATTTTTTAATATTTTTCGTCTTTTGACTGTTTAAACTTAAAAAATAAAGAAAGATTTGTCTTTTATTTTAGTTTTTGAGACCATAACGTAGTCGTTTAGTTTTTTTGATACTCGTTTTAAGTACCTATTTTATTTTAATACTAGTCAAATGTAAAAGAGGACTGGACATTTTGTGACACTAATTATTTTTAATTATTTTATTGTTTAAATTTGAAGATTATCGAAATTCTATTTTGTTATTTCTTTATTCATATAATTTTATTTCATTTTTAATCTAGTAAAATGTTAATATGAATCTCTTAGGATTTTATTATTAAAATATGAAGCATATAAAGATTTTTAAATATGTATTAGAAAAAAATCGTTTTTTTAAAATAATCGATTATTTTCAATATTAATCCATTTTTGAAAAATCGATTAGACCAGCTACATAAGCAACATAATGTGTGGTAACAAAAACGGAAAATTCTTCAACGAAAGGCAAATTTTTTACTTGGTGAAGTTTACTGTCATGATGGTATCTGAAAACTTTTGTTTATTATAAACATCAAATGCAACTGCAAGTTTCCTACACAGCGTGTCCAAGAAATTTAGAAATAAATAAAATACCTACTGTATTTTTGTGAATATAACTGTTCACACATTGTCATTTCAGTTGCCTGTACTAAGATGATGCACAGGTTATATGCCTGTCTTGAAATTAAAAGGCCAATAATTTGCATTAAAAAGATTAACCCAAAAACCTTTTAAAAATGTATTTTTATTTACAATTAGGTACTTATAGCAAATGTTAAATTAGAAAACAATCAACAAAGTGTAGCAATTTTTTTACAAGCAATGATGACCTCACAGATCTAGGTACCTACTCAGTATATTGTCCATAGTAAATTTTGTACTATTCATTTATATTTTTATTTACAAAACAACATTTCCTAGTATTTGATTTTCAGTGATGGTGATAAACAGTAAGGCTCGGGTTCGAATCCTGGTATGTACCAATGAGGTTTTCAAAACTTACGTAGGTACATATTCATCACTAGCTCGACGGTGAAGGAAAACTTCGTGAGGAAAGCAGAATGACTACCTACTGAGACATGTGTAAAAGACCCGGTCCGGTGATGGACTCACCCCCTATCACGTTTAGGAAATCCAGAAATGGAATACTTCTGCCTAATCCCCTTAGATATAAGGCGTGAGATTTTTTTTCTTACAGCCTGTATGAACAGAAATGTACTTTGAGCATAAATATTCATAAAGTTTCAACCTGAGAGTAAATGACGACAATAACTTCTACACTCGACTGGCAACATCGTTGCATGTGTGAGACAAATAAAAAGAAAACTCGGACAGACAGGAAGAAAGTGAGTTTCGTCCGAGTGATTTACAAGAGGACACATCTGACGGACACAAATTCAGCCTGGGAATGACATTAGGCTGTGTTGCCAGACCTAGGCGTAGGGTTGTCAGCAGTTAGAATCGGATTTACCCAGCTTATTTAAGAATCCGACGAACATGTATAAAAATATTGATGGTTATAGATTAAGCACGAAATGTGTTCCAGGATCATAGCAGATGGTGAGCTGTCTCTGCCCATCCCGTCAGAAAGAAGAATTTAGCAAAATGCTTTCTGAGTGGATGCCTACACTGTATAAGATATCTATGTGCAAAATGTCAAGTCTCTAGACCCAGCGGTTTAGGCTGTGCGTTGATATATCACCAATCAATCAGTCAGTTTATCATTTTTGATATATAGAAGATTATTATTATAATCTGATTGCTTCTTTAAGAATATTTTCAAATCTTGGCGTGGCGTCAACCCTACGTGGGTGACTAATGACTCGGAAAACTACATTCTTAGTTTTGTTTGCAGCCCACTTGTTCCAGCGGAATTTTTATTCTATTAGAATAAGTTCCGCAAGTTTCCTCGCATATGTTTTGTATTAAAGTTCAATCTAGTTCACCCCGGGCTGGCTCCCCGGGGAAATAAAGCAACGGATATTTTAGTCAAATATTTAGTTTAGTTGTTGTGGCGGGTGGGATAAATTGTGTCTTGCCAAACAATGTCACAAGGGTACAACATGGACACACACAGTTTTTCCAAAAAACAATGTTACCGTCGCCACTATACGATAAATATAGTCTGTATAGACATATCTGAGAAACTACTGTTGGGATTTTGATATGGTTTTCACTAATAGATAAACTGAGCGTTTCGTTATATTAAGATATTTATTTACCTCAAGTTGTCGTTGTACATTCGGACAGACATAAATATAGTGGAATTAAAACAGAATTAAAATACTAAGTCTTCTAAAAAAGTCAAAGTTTGTTACTACTCTTTTTAATTGTATAATTATTGTGATCGTAGATTAGGGAAAAAGTGTTGTATTCTCTTTGCTTATTTTATTTTAAGCGATTTTTAAACACGTTTTTTGATTGAGGTTACATCAACTAGTAATAACTATTTTAAAAGGATAACGTATTGTATAAACTAAGGCATGAGAAATAAAATTATATTGTATCGACTGCGGATAGATACAGACAATACCTACAAGATAAAAGGAATTTGATATAAAGCTTCTGTGTAGGCATAATGTATTCTCTTTTCATGGAAACGTGTTCTTGTTTCCTTAAAGGCTTGAAACTGGATTATGTACACTTTGGAGTGTAGTAATAAAGTCCCAAATTATAATAATTTTGTTTAGTGCTGTGCCTACAGATATTTATATGTAAGTATATCTATGCATATAATAAAACTGTAATGAGACCGTGTCTGTACATGAAATATAAAAAAAAATCGTTAGTGTAGGGAGTAAATTATTCTGTCTGTCTGTCTATCTGTTCACCCATCAAAACCTACTGAACAGATTTTGATTCAATTCGTTGTGGAGATAACTGAGTAACTGGGTCAATCTGGGTCGTTTATTGTACTTTTTACTACAGGAAAATGTCTCATTCCCACGGGAAAATGTATAAACCGGTTAAAATAAGAAATACTTACTACTCCGAAACGCGCGGGCAACGCCGTTGGGCACCGGCTATTTGAAATATGGTATGTAGGTGACTTAAACGAGTATGTCGTAGGCAACCAATATGAAGGGATTTTCAGAAATTCCCACGGTGCAGAGTGACGTTTTCCGCGCGGATCCAGTATTTTCACTGGATCAACACTGGATCCACGCCCGCTGTGCACCCAGCTAGTCTCTTATATACTTTAATCTTTATCCTCTTATGATTCCGTAATCTTCTCACTCTGACTTAAACAAACAAACAGAACATTAAACACGTGAGGCTTAGACTTTATGGAGTAACATCCAGTCATCGTATAAACCCTCAGAACAAACAAGTAACTTCGCGTTAGCTCTATATTCCGTTTGACTAGCATGTGTTATTTAAGCAAATGACGGCGTAGTTCGATCCAATGGCACTGGATCACTACTGGATAGAAGTAAATTAATAAAAAACGGGAACGGAGAATCGATAATAAGATTAATATTTAGGTAATGGATAGGATAGCTAAATTTATTACTGTGAAAAATTACAGATTTTTGTTGCTTGGTGGCTCGCGGTACATATTATCACAGCTGATTGGAAAATTCGGTCTCTTTGCAGTATAACATGTACTTAGTTATGATAGAGGAGTAAAAAACTAAAAAAGGAAATATATTTTATCCCTTTTATAATATAGATATACACTTACCTACGCCGTATCTAAAAGGGGTTTGGCATAGGTAATCTATCTATTCAGAAATTAACATATTTTCGATAGTGTTTTTTTAACTACTTCAGAATGTGAGCCCATTGCTGACCCAGAGTGGCATTGCAGCAAAACCAATTCTGGATTTTGAGGGTTTCCCACGATGTTTTCTTAATATGTAAGTTTTTTTAAATGCTTTAGGCGGATTCACATTCACCGTTGCATGCAATTAGCCCTTTAAAAGTATAAATTGAATACAGACGGAACCAAAATCTAAAAACAACTAATCTTACTTACTGCAGCGTTAGGACAGCAGTCTTTAAATAAATAAAACTTTCAATCGCAAATTTTATTGGAACAGTGTCTACTCCAGTGAACAAACACAAAACTTGAGCACTAGATAGAATTCTAGAATAGCTCTCACTGAGCTTTAAAGCAAGCATTGACATGAATACGGAATCCGGGCTTACCGGCTTGGGCAACAAGACTCGCTAGGAACATGTAGGGTAGTTATGCGAAGTCGTGAACTCAGGTGTTGCCTCAGAAATTGTGTTGATAACTAAAGATTTGCAACGGTTTGGATGCAGAGTGGGTGACAATCCTTGAAAAAAATATCTCACGCCTTATATCTCCGAGGGGATATGCGGATGTATTCCATTACGAATATATTCGACGCCTAAACGTGATAGGTGGTGAGCCCATCGCTGGACCGGATCTGTTACACATGCCTCAGAATTAATGCTGGGAACTGCGGGTTTTGCTCACGATGTTTTCTTCCACCGTCGAGCTAGTAATAAATACGTACGTAAGTTTTTGGAAAACTCATTGGTACATGATAGGATCCGAACCCGAGCCTCTCTGATTATCATCATGAGAAGCGGGCTCTCCAATCTTTGTTTCGGGACTTTCTGAAACGTACCATTGATGTTGATGCAAGGGCCCTTGAGTGGACATAGTTTGAGGTCTTTTAGTTAGCTAAGAAAGGGTATGAAGATATTTCGCGCTTATGTTGGTGACCGCTGGATGACGAAATACTTTTTAGAACCCTTAATTGTGTGGAAGTTGTAGTGGAGTTCCGATAGGTTGTGAACCCATCCGTGCATTTCTACCGTGAAGCAGGGGTACTCGCACCCTACAGGTCCTTTACATAAAAACAGAACTGGATGTAATGAAGCATTGGTTATACCTAGTGAGAGAGAACAGTTTTTAAGTTATCGAAACCGCAAGGCAGTCTAAACCGATAATCTTTGTTTCCCTATACTTAAGTAATCGGATGTGACGTCACCGACACGTATGGTGTTTATCACTATCACTACATAGTATAAAACAAAGTCGCTTTCTCTGTCCCTATATCCCTATGTCCCTTTGTATGCTTAAATCTTTAAAACTACGCAACGGATTTCGATGCGGTTTTTTTAATAGATATTTTAGTATCCGTACCTACCTAGTGACGTGACCGTCGCCTGACGCCAACCCTCCTTGAAAATTCTGTTGGAGGTAGCTAACCCGCCACCATCTGGAGACTGGAGCTTAAGGTAGTTAAGCGCACACAAGCGCAGTACTTAAGCGCACAGTCAAATTTGTTCAGGGTGTCGTACACACGTCAACTCGGCAACGAAATCCCCTGCTGCAATGCACACTTATCAACATCGTAACGGCATAGTCTTGCCTCGGGACAAGCAAGCAAAAAAGGCGAGGCGGTGCGCTCCGTTTCAGAGTTGATAAGTGCTATATTTAGTCTGGTCTTACGACACCCACGGAAAAAGTTGGGTGTATTGTTACCAGAAAACTCTCATTTTAATATTAATTATCATAAATTGCTTTCAGTTAGACGGCAAAGAACGTGAGAAAACCCACAAACTTAGAGATAAGACGTGGGCGTTTATGTTTTCAGTGTTACAACAAAAGGTAGATACTGTTCCTATGATATTAGTCAGAATATTAATTAATTACGCAACGCGTCTTTCACATAATTCACGGGGAATGAAATTTTATTGGTTAAAAAGGAAACCAATAAATTTAATTTTATGTCTACGCCTTCGAAATTGGGATGCCCGAAGAAATCCTTCGTTTATTTTCATTTTTATTTTCAGTCATCTCATCGTCGATAGACTCACCGCCAGTCACGTTTGTACTGGACCCTCCAGTATATTTTTGGACCCCTAAACGGAAGTGACGAAATAAAAGAGACAAAAAGAGGATATTTCCTTTGATTACCCCCTCGGGTATAAAAGGCATGAGCATATTATCTTCAATCGACTTCAAAGGAGGTTATCAATTCTACTGTATGTTTTATTACATGTTTGGTCCCTCAAAACTTTCGATTGGGTTTTTTTTTATGATAAAATAGGGGGCAAACGAGCAGACGGGTCACCAGATGGTAAGTGACGTCCGTCGCCCATGGACACCTGCAACTCAAGAGTCACAACTGCGTTGCTGACCTTTGAGGTGGGAGTAGGGGTAGGGGAGGGAGGATTGGAGCCTTCGATTACCTCACTCACTCAACGAAACTCAATGCATTGCTTTACGCTGGTTTTCTGTGTGGTCGTGGTATCACTCCGGTCGAGCCGGCCCAAGCGTGCCGAAGCATGGCTCTCCCACGTCAAAAACTATTTTGATGATTCTTTTTTATTTGAAAGCTGGTGCTTCCCATGTGGTTCCATTTTATATTATTTTATGTTAATAGAACACATAGGTACTACTTTACACTACTTTGAGTTTTAATCCCGGAATGCACCCGAAGTTGCGGACAAAAGCTAGTATTTTATAAAATTAGGTACCTACTTAAAAAGATAAATCAAAGTTACATATCTGACCGTTCTATATGACAAATAGTGTTTGTGTTTTTAGTTATATACAATCTCATTTTAAATAACGGAAATTGAGCATGCCCATATTACCCATTTATACTCGATTTACGTAGTACCAGAGGTAGTACCTATCTAAAAGTTTTGACGTGGAGTCAGCTTTAATCTTCGATGGGCAAAACATTTCAGGATTAGTATTTCACTGAAAGCAAAGGGTTGCATTTTGAGAGGATTTGGAAAA
Source organism: Ethmia dodecea (assembly GCA_963855545.1). Lineage (NCBI taxonomy): Eukaryota > Metazoa > Arthropoda > Insecta > Lepidoptera > Depressariidae > Ethmia > Ethmia dodecea. The sequence goes on from OY979444.1 coordinate 4,228,297, forward strand.
CTTATCCTATATACATACTTAGTATGGTCACATTGGATAGGTATAAGTATATAAATAGTTGAATTTGGTACAAAATTCGTAGATGCGATTTAAAATCGTGGCTTAGAATTCGTAGTTTTTAATCGTAATTTATTTAGGTTGATTATAATAAATATATATAAATTTAGGCAGATATTACTGGATATACCCACATTTCACGAGATATATTGGACCCCTAAACGTGATAGGTTGATTAGTCAGTCGGTATTCAAAATAAGATACATGGCTCGCCTTATATCCCCGTGGTGAGCCCATTGCCAGATATTGGTGCTGCTACACGGTACCGTCAAGAGTACATGAAGCTTTACACTTGTAGTACGAGTTTGACCTCTAAAGCAATTGTTATAAGAACGTTACAAAGTCCAATGTGTCAAGCTCTACGTGGTCTGTGCTGTACAAGTCTCAAAATTAATTCTTGGGCCTGTGGGTTTCCTCAAAATGATTTCCTTCACCGTCGACCTAGTGATATACGTACGTAAGTTTAAAACTTAATAGTACAAGCCTTCGCCAGGATTCGAACCCGAGCCTCACGCAAGACTGCACAGGGCTATCACAGGTCTTAGGTGAAAGAGGAACAAACATACATCCATACTTACAAATTTTTTCGTTTATAATACCTATTAGTAGAATTCAAAATTGTTCTCCTGAGCTACACCAAGATTTTGCAAAAGCGACTATAGTTTAAGTGACTGGCCAAAAAACCCTTCAAACAAACAAGCTTACTAGGAGGTATGATAAAATATTAAAACCCTGAAGCGGCCTACCGCGTGCAAAATACCTACTCGCTAAGAGAAAACGATAAATATTAAAGCTTACCTTGGACGGTTTATCGCGGGTAACGGTGAAAAACGGATAACTGTGAAATCCTCACAAATCCCGAGCCCCAAAAACTTGGGAACGATTCGTATGGCTTATAATTGTATCGCGAGGTGAAAAACACTTTTTTCCTTCTTTCTCTTTAATTTAGCTATTTATAGAAAGACATTGGAAGAATTCTTCCAATGTCTTTCTATAAATAGCTAAATTTAAAAGAAGAAACTGAGACTGACGACCAGTCAACGCACAACTTCGACCTTAAGATTTAGATAGCTTAAGGACTAGATCTAGAACCTATTAAAAAGTGTGCAGAGATATTAAATTTCTGCTTTTACCCCTACTTTCAACGCAGCGATAACCAATTATGGAAATGCGGGTTTCGTCACGATGTTTTGATACACTGTAGAGAGGATAAACATAGAAATACAATATAATACAAATAATAATTATGTTCTCGCCTTATCAAAGAAAGGATCAGCATGGGTATTCCGCCTAGAATTCAGAACAAGTAGTGGGAAGATTTACTCTTCAGAACCAATACTAGGGCTTGCGGGTTTCCTCACAATGTTTTCTTTCACCATCGAGATAGTATACATAAGTTTTAAAAAAACTCATTGGTACATAACCCAGGATTCGAATCCGAGCCTCACAAATACGTACATTTTTAAAATATCATTGCAATCCCTCACCACGAATTAGGCCGCTTACCTACTTGAGAGTCATGGTCACCGCAACAGGGCTACGATATCTATTGAATAAAATGTACTGATGGGCCTGTTGGCTCAGTTGGTAGTGGCCCTGCCTTCTGAGTCAGAGGTCGCGGATTCGATCCCCGCTTGGGGTCAACATTTGTGTGCATGAACATCTCTGTTGGCTTCGTGTCTGGTCGTTTAATATTTATTTAACTATGTTTATCATTTGTTCAGTACCCATAGTACAGGCCCTGCCTACTTACCTACCGGACTAAATAACCGTGTGTGAATTGTGTCCCACAATTTATTTATTATTTATTTTGTTGATATGCGATTAGTAAATCGTAAATAGTCTGTACAAAAAATTCTGTTCTAAAACACGCAGTATGTCAGGGCTAAGAGCTGTGGCAGTCTGGGGAACGATTTCTGTCGTACAGACGGTAAAACATGGGCTGTGACAAACACAATACAATGTCAAGGGCAAGGGCGAAGCTAAATTTACTCGATTTTTCGAGAGCATACTTAACATTTCGCAAGTCGTATAGGGTGGTTGTCGTTACTCTTAATGGACGGATTAAGTGGCTACTCGACCACAGAAAACTCGGCCAATGGTCGAGAAGCCACCTAGCCATTCAAAAGGTGGCTACTCGACCACAGAAAACTCGGCCAATGGTCGAGAAGCCACCTTTTGAATGGCTAGGTGGCTACTCGACCACATAAGTCTCGACTGATGGTCGAGAAGCCTAATGAACTGTGTAAACGAAAATTTAACCTTTAAATATTCTATGTTCTTGCCTGTGAGGTCATTGTTTTTAATAGCTAGTCGATGTCTTTCTTAAAAAATAGTATTACCAATATTAAAAAACAGAATAAAACAAAAATTTAAGGGGGCTCCCATACAACAAACGTGTTTTTTTGCAATTTTATTGATATTTATCGGTTATGAGTTTTTCACCCGCGTAGTTCCCGTTCCCGTGGGAATACAGGAATGAAGTATAACCTATGCTACTCAGAGATATTGTAGCTTTCCATAGGTGAAAGAATTTTTAAAATCAGTCTAGTAGTTTTTGAGTTTATTCGTTACAAACATACAAAAATATAATTCTTTCCTCTTTATAATATACGGCACCCTTTGAACCTTTGACCCCTCATTGAAGCAATCTCACCAGAAATCGAACTCGAGTCATGTTCACTGCTTTCTAAGTCCACATTTTAAGATATTAATATTAAATACATTAATCTGCTAGTGCAGTATAGACTAATTGGTTCACTAATATCTATCTAATCTATGCTAACTCTAATTCTGTGCTGGAAGACCACAGCACGCTCCCAGTTCCGTAGTTTTCTGACTGAGATTACTAAGTTTAGAATGGGGAAGCCGTGTATGCATCGGCTTGAAACTCAGTGGTTTCCAGTGGACATTGGAGTTGCAAAGTGGGATTAATATAAAGGCGAATCACAGAATACGAGACATCAAAACGGTGCCTGATAGTTGCACAGTCTATGTGGCATGAGTCGTGGTGTGGAAACAGTATTTACAAATTCACGGGCAAAAAGAAGGTATGGCCATACATGAAATTCCTCTGCCGATCCCCTCGGGGCTTTGTCGTGAGCGTATTTATTGTGCATTTACTTTTTATTTAAATAAGCAGTCACTGTTAAATAATTTAAAAAGTGCACCTAGGTATTTCGAAACATCTTCAATAGGGATTCGAATAAAACTCAAGTAAGGTAAACGCAGCTATTACCGACCCCCTTAAGCAAGTTTTGAAATTGATTATTAGATTTAAGGGTAGTGGATGCAAACACACCAGATTTTTTTATTTTATATTTAAATATAGATTGTATATTTTATATTTATATTTTCACTTGTTTATAAATACCATGTTTTCATCGAAAAAATAATCAAAGGATTGTTGAAGTCAATTGTTTCTATTACCGACCCACCCGAAACGCTTTGAAGCTATTACCGATTTTTATGAATCTAACACCGACCGTAAGTAAATAAAGCATACTTTTTTTATTTGCCAAAAAGCCTATAATTTTTTTTCGAACTTCCCAAGTTTAGCGCAGCCAAAGGTGAGGGTTGACTGTCGGAACAAGTTGCAATGACGGTTCCGCACATGTACTTAATAACTATTTTGAATACAGTTGCGAAAAATTAATCAATTTAATAAAATAATAAAAATACAATAAACTCAACTAACATTTTTGGAAAATCGCGCCAACCGTAAAAGATTAAAAGCAGAGGTTTTTTTGTTTTCTTCACCCATTCTGGGTAGGCAAAGGGAACTATACATACAGCCAAGTCTTCAGTAGTTTTTTTTATGGATTTGAAATGAAAATGAAATTTAATGACATTAAATTAAATTAAACCTAACTCATTGAATCAAATCATTATATTGAAACAAATTAGTAGCTTTACTTTTAGACATTACATACCGTTAATCAAAAAATACCAATTAATCGGTATAGAATCGGTGATAGCTTCTCTTTGATGCAATTACCGATTCATATGGATCGTTAATTAGTGTTAAATAAAAAAATGAACAAATCTTTTACCGAGCCACGAAAAATAATCGCTATTAATTGTAATATATTTCCCCATCCGTTTTAATACAATAATTTATTGATTTAGTCCTAAATTATAAAAAAATACACCATTTTCATATAAATACGAAGAAAACTTTAAGTAGTGTCTTTCATATCCCACGTCTAAATGTTTAATAATGCGTGGCAGTTTATCGCGGAAAAACAAGTTTATAATATAACATGGTGTATGTCGCTAATAGATGCTTATAATTTTAGAATACTTAAGATTGAAATGGTGTTATAAAAACTTGTTTCATTATTATAAGCATTAAAGAAAAAGGGAAAAAATAAAGAATAACCTCTTAGCCATTGCCGATCCATGGGTCGGTAATGACTGCACTACTAAAATGCACTGCAGCTATTGCCGTTCTATTTTAATTTCAAAAATACTTTTTAAAATCCCTTCGCATATAGCTTTCTTAACACACATGAATATTGCTGGAGAAGAAAATTTTTACTGAGCATTTTTCCCAACAAAGATATCAAATAAATAAGTATTTCAGTAAAAATACCTAACTTCGGTTAGGTTTTTTTTTTGGATTTTTTTATGCAAGTATTGTCTCATACTATACACCAATCCAGCAAAGTTTCATCGACTGAGGAATTAATGTTGGGGTCCACTACCTTTATTGCCTAGACTAAAGAGCCTGTTCTCCAGTAGTGGTGTTTGCATTGGAACAGAAAAAAAAAGTTTTATTAAAATCATTGTTGGAGTCGGAATTGAAAATTAAATATAAAAAAAACCATGATTTTGAATTTATATGTTCCTACTGTTTAGGATACGTGGATAAAAAAACAACTGTGTACTATTTAGTAGGTACTAGCAGGGATCTGGCGGCATAGGCGGCGTGAAGTCCGTTCCCCGTTCCGGGAATTTTGAAAAAAAACTCTTGGCGGATAGTTACTCCCTATGAGTAATCTACCAGTGACTCTATTTATTTATTTACTAGCAGCGCCCCGCCGCTTCGCCCGCTTAGTTCCCGTTCCCGTCGAAATACAGGAATAAAATATAGAATATGTTACGAGTAGGTACTTACTGGTAATATAGCTTTCCATTGGTGAAAGAATTGTAGAATCGGTAAGACCGGTAGTATCGGAGCCTGTTCAACACAGATAAACAAAAAAAAAACTAATATTTCCTCGATCCAGTATTCCTGTTCCCGTGAGAATTTAAAAAAATCACTTGATGTCATAAGACCTATGTTATTACACGTTCAGTATATCAACGCCAATAACGGGATATCATAGTTATGAAACAAGGTTATTCGAACAAATCGTGTAGATATATTTATAATACATAAAGTTTATAGATATAAGTTTATAGGTATATTTGTCCTCTCTGAGATTTCCTTGTGGTAGCTAGTATACCTATTAGTATTCAAAACAGTTAAAATTACCGGAAAATTATTGCCAGTGCAATTAAGCCATTCGACACTAGAGCCTACTTTCTTCTCACATTATAACATTGTATTATACACTGGTGTGCAATAAATGGTTATTTAGTGTATCTATATATTACGTAGCGACATTGTTATTCAAATTGCGTACTACAATATGCGAGTGACGGTGAAACAAAACTTCACGGCAAATAACTTTGAATGGCAGTAGACAGAACATTCGACCCAACTAATGCGTGAATGGAGGCATATTTCCAACTGGTAGTTAGTAAGCAGTTTATGAGGATACATTCCCATAGTTCAAAGCTAACAATGTGCAAAATTCCCGACGGTGTTTCGCTTAATTTACTGTGATGATACCCCGTACGTATATGTCTGTGTCGAGTTACTATTTATTTTTATTTAACCCACAAACATATAGGCAGTTTAAATATAAATATCACAGGTATTATGAGTGATATTCGTTGGACCCCTAAACTTGATAGGTGGTGAGCACATTGCCGGACTGGGTCTGTTACACACTTCTTAGAATTAATTCTGGGACCTGCGGGTTCCATAAATATATATCCTACTAATATTATAAATGCGAAAGTTTGTTTAGAAGGATGTCTGGATGTATGTTTGTTCCTCTTTCACGCAAAAACTACTGAACGGATTTTGATGAAACTTTACAGTTATATAGCTTATACATCAGAATAACACATAGGATATATTTTATTCCCATATTCCATCGGGAACGGGAACTACGCGTAGGTACATAAATATGATTAATATAGGCGTCTGAGTACATAAAATGTTGATCTCAATTCGTTATATTATATATATAAGAAACTTCTGATAAAAATTTAATGTGTTTAAGTCTCCTTCACGAGAAATTAAGTAAATTAGGTACAGTCAAGAGCACGTGGAGCTTGACACATTAGGCTTTGTAATGTTCTTATTACAATCACCTTAGAGCTTCATGTGCAGAGTAAATAATGAACTTCTATTTAAATTTTTATGCTTTGTTTGTCAGTCAGTTAACAAGAACTGATGAAACAGAAAAAACACACAGGGTTGCATTAAGAGAGATATAGGTCTATGGTCGCATTACAGAACGTAACTCGAATAAGAATCTTCATTAGATCGCAGTCAGAAAGAAAAATATAAACACCATCCAAAACTCTCTTCTATTTGTGTTCAAAACGTAGAGATCGGTACTTAAGTTACGTTCTGTAATACCACCCTATAACCCCCGTTTCCGAACGGGAAATCAAACAAAAATTTTGATGATAATTTGCTAAATCTCATGTTAGCTGTTCTGATTTGTTAAAAGAAATCATAACGCGTTTCAACAACCAATTAGAAAGTTAAAATCAGCAAATGCGTTTCGAAAACCGCGGATAACTGCTTGCATGCATCATGCTTGTAAGCATGACGAGTTCACATTTGCTTTGAATTGATTTAACATTCTTTTTTAAAAAAAGTATAGTAAAGTAAGTATAATTGACTAAAGATACTAAGTAGTAGCTTGGTTTCGGCTACTTAGCAGAATACTACGCAGAATAGTCATTGCTGAAATATAATACATTCAATCACGTCATTCATTTCCAGCCTAATGGCAATTTAAGCTTCTACTACCTAATGCCTAAACAATCAAACTAGAGCTGTGCGAACGACTAGGTATATCTGCAATATCGGAGTGCATACAATCAGGGTCGTTTGCTGGCACGCGGCCAAAGTAAATGGCCTAGAAGACCGTCTATGAACCTACGGAATTCATTGGCAGAGATACAAATCTCGTTGCAGGCACCGACTGCGGCGTGGCACGAGAATACTAAGAACTAGGCTGAACACTGATGACACAAGTCAGTTCCATATTGCAGGAATGGGAATCTAGAAAAACGTAACTGAAAATTTAGATATTGCTGTGCCACCGGGGTATTTCCAATAGCTAAAAGGTCAGTGAATTATTGTTGAAGTTGGAAAGGACTGATCAAGTGAGATCCACAGTAGGAACCCGCATGTCAGACTGCGCCGGACAGTCTACGAACAGAGAGAGATGGCGAGAGATCGTGAAGAAAGCTGTGTTCGCCTCCAATACTATCATGGACGCCTCAACGTGACCACGACCGCTCTGCCAAGAGCGAAGCGACAGAGAAGAAGAAGAAGAAAAGGTCAGTGATCGCCTTTATTACCGCTAATTGATGTCCACTGTTGGACAAAAGCGCCACTCATTCCGGTCTTGGGCAGCCCGCATCCATCCACTGCCAGCCACCTTCTTTAGGTCGTCGGTCCATCGTGCCGCAGGGCGCCCTATAGCATGTAAGATAGCATGTAGCATGTAAGATTTCTTGTACCTACTAACCATCTATGGACTATTTTTGTCTGAAAATAATTTTTTCTTTTTTTTTTATTCTCCACTCCAATGTGCCGGCTCCAGCGGCCATCAGTCAGCCTTGAGACATGACCGACCCACTTCCACATCAGCGTGATTCTCCTATTGATTCGAATTATCGCCTATTGGCATTACATAGTGCCTTTGCACGTTAAACCGTTGGTCCCGGTTTTCGTTGTGTAAAGGCGCTTATTTATAGGATTTTGAGGCACAAGAATCATTGTGAATTAATCATGCTACCAACACTATCAAAATGGTCTACATCTCTTGGATTTGAATTTATATATTTACAATGTATATCTCGAACAAACTGGTACTTACCTACTATATTATACTGGTTCTTGAATTTATAGCGGAAAATAGTGACAGTGATTACGAAACTAAACTGAAATATCTACTGTAAAAAAGAAAGAAGAAGAAAGAAACAAAAGTTTATTTTGGCGTTATCTACTAACTACCATATTCAATAAATGGAAAAGCATCGCCAGAATTAAAAGAGATGTTATTTAAAAACCTCAGAAGAAAACACGACATAAAAGCACAGAAGTATTGAGGCAAGATTTCCATCGCGGCGCCCTGCGCAAACATTTCTTAATTAAATAAGTCCCGACAGGTGGAGACGGCTTGGAAGGAATCTAATATACCAGATTGGAATTCCTTTATTTATATCCACAGAAAAAATCAAGCGGAGGCTAGCAAATTGCGTGGAATGCGCCCTCGAGGGCCCGAGATTGCGAGTATACGCCTAAAATCGAAGGCATGCTTGCGCTAAGATTACACTTGATATTTTAATTATTTTGAATTTATTTAAATTTATTTGTATTTGTGTGAGTTAGAAATTTTATCCGACTATACAAGAACCGGAATATGTTCGATACGCATTACTATGAGCTCGTAGCAAAGGCGTAGAGCCTCATTTGTCGTAGCGAAAATTTTTGTCAGCCTCGGCACCGCGCAGGGTCTGTGACAAGATTCATTGATGCGTCTGCTGGTGAGAATAATAATTAATAGGTGTATTCTTTCAATTGAAAATTATAATAAAAATTTAACGAGACCGTGTCTGTACCTACAATATTTTTTGAATGTTTTTGCGGTAGTGTAGATATTTAGACACAATTTTTGAAATTTTATGTCTTTCTGTTCGTGCTTGCATCACGCAAAAACTACGATAAAATTTGGTGTGGAGATAACTAGAAAAATCTAAGTACTACTACGAATCGATAACACCTAGAAACTTTAAATATATTATGAAGCTGTCTTATACTCGTAATATGTTGTGTAAGCAACCGCTATGAAGAGATTATTATTATTAACCAGGCAAGCAGTTAACAACTGATGAACGCCTGTATCCAGCCGTTTTCCACTCAAGCTTTCTCATTATGTGGTTATTTATCAAGATTATTAAAAAAAATGAAAACTCCTACGAGAACGGGAATAAACTGGATCCTCCCGGGCAATGCCGCTTGGCACCCACTATTTACCTATAAATTCATCATAATCACCATCGACCCGTAAAAGCCCGCTGCTGAGCTAAGGGCTTTTCTTCACAGATTGGAAAGTATGGGCTATAATCTCCCACTGTTAAACTAGAGGCTGCCTAAGAGTCAGAATTTTTCAAGCCACCCAAGGGTATCTGACATGGGTTAACGACTTCCATTTCGAAACACGGAGGGGCTCGTGATATAAGTAATCCCATCAAAAACATAAATGTGAAATGAGAGCCAAGTTCAATATTATAATATATACCTTGGTTGTTGACTTCGACGACAAAAGAAGTGAGATCTAAATGGGTGCTAAGTTCAATGGTCAGTCCTGGAATTTATTTATAACTAGCGACCCGCCCCGGCTTTGCACGGGTACAATGCTTATATTAAAACCTTCCTCTTGAATCACTCTATCTATTAAAAAAAACCGCATCAAAATCCGTTGCATAGTCTTAAAGATTTAAGCATACAAAGGGACATAGGGACATAAGGACATAAGGACATGGACAGAGAAAGTGACTTTGTTTTATACTATGTAGTGACAACATAAAATATAATTTCTTCTTAGAACTTAGGATAATATATTGTAGCCTAAGGTCTGACTTGGCTGATTTTCATATACGAATTATTATGTTTGATGGATAGCTTCTACCAGCAAGCCAAATTTTCGAAATAACAAGTGGTGACCTCAACGCCATCTTGTACTCATCAACTCCAAAATTAACGGAAGGCTGTAAATGCTAAGAACCTCCTCAAACATAATAACTCCATCCGTCTTTTCTTGTCACTACCAGACAATGACTGAGACTTGAATTTAAGACAAGCCCTTTTAAATAGGTACATAAATAACGAGAGAATGTAATTCTATGGACAAACTTCCACCTGTTGACTGCCAACAACGAAAATGATGTTAATGATGATAATAATTTTGATGGTGACATTTTTTGACATTTTTTGACATTTTTGTAATTTTTTGTCATTTTTGAAACTTTTGACATTTTAGACCTTTTTGACATTTTGACATTTTTGAACTTTTTGACATTTTAACATTTTTGACATTTTGACATTTTTTGACCTTTTTGACATTTTGACATTTTTTTGTCATTTTTGTCATTTTTGACATTTTTGAACTTTTTGACATTTTGACATTTTTGACATTTTTGACATTTTTTGACCTTTTTGACATTTTTCACCTTTTTTGACATTTTGACATTTTTGACCTTTTTGACCTTTTTGACATTTTTGAAATTTTTTAAAATTTTGTCATTTTTGAACGTTTTGACATTTTGACATTTTTGACCTTTTTGACATTTTTGACATTTTTTGACCTTTTTTGACATTTTGACATTTTTGACCTTTTTGACTATTTGACATTTTTGAATATCTAATATAATAATATCTAATAATTTTTGAATAATAATATCACGTTTAGGGGTCCAAATATATCTCGTGAAATGTGGGTATTTTCAGTAATGGAATACCTCTGCCTACCCCCTCGGGGATAAAAAAGGCGTGAGATTATACTTATTATACTTATACATTTTTGACATTTTGACATTTTTGACCTTTTTGACATTTTTGAGCTTTTTGACATTTTGACATTTTTTGACATTTTTGAAATTTTGACATTTTTGAAATTTTTTGACATTTTTGACAGTTTTGGCATTTTTGAGATTTTTGATATTTTTGAAATTTTTGACCCACGGGTCTGAAATGCCCAGTCCCTTTTGACCCACGGGTCTGAAATTCAAACTTGATCGAGGTATTGACCTAAGGTATCTACTGACCGAATTTGAAGTCAATCGGTCCAGTAGATCCGGAGATATCCTGTCGACAGACACACAGACACACAGATACACAGACAGACATCTTACTCAAACCATTAACTTTCTCTTATAATGCTACGCAGGAGGAAGTTAATAAAGTAAGAACCGACAAGTAACAGGTTTAGAACTTCCGAAAGCTATAATATAATTCGTACATGAAAACTAGCCTAGTCAGACCTTAGGCTACAATATATTATCCTAAGTTATAAGAAGAAATGATATTTTATGTTGTTATAAATTAATTGCAGGACTGCTATTGATCTTGGCACCCATTTAGATTTCACTTCTTTTGGCGTTGAAGTTAACCACCAAGGCATATTTTTATCATTACATTGAACTCTCATTTCACATTTATGTTTTTGATGGGATATCATTATTTTTGTACATTAATTATTAGTAGATAGGTTTAATCGCACCGCTCCCACCCTGCTGCTCCGGCGTCTCCATTCATTGACAGGCCGCGCCCAACTTTGGTTACCCAGTGTTATCGTTACAAAACGCACTAGTAACGCCTATAAATGAAGCCCAATATCTTTCTTTGAGCTAAAGTGGAATCTGTTGGAAGTTTCGCAATGATGTTGCTTTTCCTTTGAAGTAGGCATTACCATAAACTCGTATTACTAGGTAGGTACCTACGCTGTTTGTTTATTACATATTTTAGGTACGAATTTTCACGAACAAAATTTCATAACGGGCTGTGTTGTACTTTACGTTGAATAATATATTATTTACTCTGTACTCAACTTGTTTATGCGAGCTAGTGCTTATTTGCAACTAATCGGAGAATTTTACGTTTTTATTCTGTACCTACTTTATTTGTTTTGTCTGCTTTAAGTACGAGTAGAATAAAAAAAAATTCTAAGCGGGGTTTGGTTTTCATCAAACCTCTATGACATACAAGCGTTTTCTCGCGACTTCTTCCGCCTTCAGGGATTTTGTTTATCATACTAGAAAATGTGTTTGTTTCGGTTTTTACTGTACAGTGACATCGTGAAAACAATTACAGGTCAAAAAATTTATTCTGAGACATGTGTAACAGCTTTCTGTTCAGGCGATGGGCTTACCACCTATCACGTTTAGAGGTCCAAGGAGTATGCTCGTGAAACGTGGGTATTTTCAGAAATGGAATACCTCTGTCTACTAGCTCGGGAACAAAAGACTTGAGATTATTTGTTTTTAGGGTTCCGTACCTCAAAAGGAAAAAACGGAACCCTTATAGGATCACTTTCTTGTCCGTCTGTCCGTCCGTCCGTCCGTCTGTCAAGACCCTTTTTCTCAGGAACGCGTGGAGGTATAAAGCTGAAATTTATATCAATTACTCAGGTCTACTGTCCTTTGAAGCTGTGAAAAAATCAAACTTCTAAGCCAACGCAATCAAAATATACAGCCGTTTATGCCGCAAATTTTCGACACTTGCAAGGGAATCAAAACCTACAGGGTGCTTCCCGTGAACTCAGAATCTTGAAATTTGGTACGAAGCAACGTCTTATAGCATAGATAAAGGAAAAATTACGAAAACCATAAATTTGCAAGGTTGTACGGAACCCTCGGTGCGCGAGTCCGACTCGCACTTGGACGGTTTTTTTATTTATTTATTGTACGGTTGCACGTAACCCTTTTTGTGTTTGAGTCGGTTGTTCGATTATTTTCCGTTTTCGTGGGATATTTCTTTTATTACCTTCTAGGCCGTGCTTTTCATAACTCACCAATGTTTTAAGGTAATCAGATTCATAGGATAAGAAAGTATGAATGACAAATATAATACAAATAATAAAATATAGCAAAAATGTAAAAAGAAAGAAAAAATGATTATTTTTGCTACAGATTGTGATATAATTTGTTATTTAAAGTCGGGGTCAGTTGTTCCCGTAGTCATTCCGGTCTGTTTGTACAAATTGTTGGAATGAAACTCGATGCGAACGGACAATAGAACACAAATTCTTTATTTTCACCTCATCATCCAACTCGAAGAGAACTACCATTGAAAACACATTCGCTCTATCGCGGAGAACTAACCATTTCGCTCGGACAGCGCTTCTCAATGTCACGATAGATATTTTAATTTTTTCTAATCAATACTGATGAATTAGCTTTAACCAACGGGAAAATGAGTATTGAGGAAAATGTGTATTCCTATTACATCTATCACAACAAGTAATCACTTCACTACATAGTATAAAACAAAGTCGCTTTCTCTGTCCCTATATCCCTATGTCCCTATGTATGCTTAAATCTTTAAAACTACGCAACGGATTTTGATGCGGTTTTTTTTAACAGATAGAGTGATTTAAGAGGAAGGTTTTAGTGCTAGCATTGCAACCGTGCAAAGCCGGGGTGGGTCGCTAGTAAAAATTAAATAAAAATGAAATGAAAAAAAAACCATACAAGACATACCCGGTCCGGAGATGGGCTCAGGACAAAAGATTATAGTGAAATGTGGGTATTTCCTGAAAAGAAATATCTCTTTCTACCCCCTCGGGGATAAAAGGCGTTAGATTACTTACTTATTAAAATACAAGAAACTCTTCGTCTTTTTGGCGTTTTTGATCATTTTATTATTTACAGCATACAGCAAAAGATGCAGCACACAGCGGAGATTTAGTACTGTCCTGTTGGCATCCTTTGGGTACGGACTCTTAAGAACATTACTATCATGCAAAGAAATTAAAATATGATAGGACATAGAGGGGACAAAGCGAGGAAAATCTGAAAATCTGATGCCAACAATTATTTCCTAAGGCCATAAGTCTAGCACTGATTCGACCAAATGACAGCTCGCTTTTATACTAACTTATATGACGCTTGAGATTCAACGTTTTTGTATGAAAATATTCTCAATGCCCCCTTTATGCCTTATTATATTTAAATCTCTTTGCGATCATGTAAATTCCGAAGACAGTTCCCAGTTTTAGAACACGAGCTAGACCAAACAAAAAGTGGGTAACGGGAGAGCTGGTGAGTATCTTCGTTGGAAGGTAAACACACGTCTAAGTGCTCACGCCCCATTTCAGACGAACGGGGTTGGCGTGGTCGTGGAGCCGCCGTCACACCGAAGTGCAACGTGGTAACATTTAATCTACATTTACACTTATGTAACAATGTTTTTTTCGTATGTTGGTTTGTATAGGCTCCAAAAGTACCAAGTGAATATATTACTTTCCTGGGTAACATGGGCAATAATTTTCTCACGGGAAAGGGACTTAAGTGAGTGAAACCGCGTGGAAGAGCTAGTAGTATATAAAACATTAGAGGTTCCTCGCCATTTCACTAACGATTGGTGTAGATAACGCTCACGTCCCTTTTTCGTTAAGATAGCCATATACTATAGACCGCCACCTGCTATGAACCTGACAAATCTTGCGTTGCGTATGCTCATCGGTTTCGAGATCTGACTTTTCTTCAGTACATCACTGATCTTGATTCGACGTCGGTACGCCTAAATGGCCCTCTACCATATGCCCACTCACAGCCAACTACAATATGTAACAGAATAATCGCAATTCCTGAAATTAGTTTCTTCAGTATCGACTACATTCAGCTACTTTTGATGTGTAAAATTTTTCCGAAAAATTAATTAGCATAGCTGAATTTAGTGCTACCTATGGAAATCGTACTATTATTGCTCTTTATTTAAGAAAATTGGTTAGACACAACTATAGTGATCATCATACTTTTTTGTGGTAGGGTGTATGAGGAATTGCGATTTTTCTGTTAGGTACGCGTTGTATAAACTTGTCTCGTTATACGCTATCGAGTACCACATAACACAATTGATGTTTTAATTATTCGGAAAGCACCGCGCGGTTTCAATGGGCACCGTAACAATTAAAAATCAATTGTGTTTTATTTTATTGGCTTAAGAGGTTAATTATTAAAAAAATATACATTCCGTGAGACTCGTAAGTAACCGTGCCCTTGATGCAGGGGCAGACACAACAATTGATTTTGTGTAGGAATATTTTAGAAGTTTGACCAAAGTAACAGACAAAGTAATTGGGTGCTGCTTACTGAAATCATTAACTTTTATCATCTGTCAAATAATAAAATTGAATTAATGCGAAAATTTACTCAAACAATGATGTCGTACTTTTTATTTCCACTTAAGTTGTTTTCTGATAATAATCTTTTTAATGAATTGAATAACTTGCAATATAATTTGATATAATCAATTATGTCCAACAATGGACGTCTTTCGACTGATATTATGATGACTATGATGAAAGTCAATTACCCTATTACGGGACACTGTAAATGAACATTACCAAAAAATTACACATAATTAAAAGTTTGATCAGTAGGTATAATTAGGTACATCTGAAACAGATACTTTAGGAAATATTAAAAAAAAAAATTAATTTACAACTTTACCGTATACCGTACCGTAGTACCTTGTCTGACTGACCTTTTCTGACTGACAGCTATTACTTATAGTCCAGTCAAAGTAGACTAAATTATGATTTCAGTTTGCATTAATTCCCAACAAGCTGGATTTTTGTGCAGGCCTTGAATACGTCATTAGAAAATATGATATGTCAAAAGTCCCCATCGATCCCGCTTGTGCGTTGTTTTTTATTCGAGGTCAAAGGTCACAAATTTGCGTTTTTTGCGTATGTCTCTGCAACAATGAGAGCTCCCGAAAAATGGTTCAAACAAAGTTTGTAGATCGTAAAATTGTCTACAAAAAAGATTTCAACACTTTTTCTTCTACGGTGCACTGTTCTCGAATTACAGCTATTTTAAACATAGAAAATACGAATATGCACTCATACGTGGTCAGTATGCATCATCGGGTTAACAGTCTACACAGTCTTGGAGCAGTCTACACAAATCGAGCAAGAGAAGAAAAGTGTTGAGATATTTTTTGTAGACAGTTTTACGATCTACAAACTTTGTTTGAACCATTTTTCGGTAGCTCTCATTGTGTCAGAGATATACGCAAAAAACGTAAATGTGGAAAAAAAAACAACGCACAAGCGGGATCGATGGGGACTTTTGACATATCATTTGTAATGACGTATTCAAGGCCTGCACAAAAATCCAGCTTGTTGGGAATTAATGCAAACTGTAATGTCTATTTTGACTGGACTATTATTCTGTGCTGACAGTCACAGTACGGCCTAAATCAGTTGACTTAGAGATTTGAAATTTGGAGAGAGAATGATTTTCTTCCAACCTCTTAGACTCATTGATTACAATAGGGGTGCACTAAGGAGGAACTTACATTGAAACACGGGATCCATGCGAGGATCCATGTGGGCTTATTTTTGAACGACTACAAAAAAAGAAGGAAGGTTCTCAATTCGTAGCGTATCTTTTTTTTATGTTTGTTACCTCAGAACTTTCGACTGGATGAACCGATTTGAATGATTATTTTTTTGTTTAAATGCTCGTGCTTTTAGATCGGTTCCATTTTAATGTGATCCAGTTCTGACAATGGCATCCATAAGAAAACCATATAAGTCTTAAATTTTCATTAAGTATGTGCGCGACATTAAGTAAGAGCAGTGATAGCCCGGACGGTTAAAGAGCCGGCAGAAAATCAGTGAGGCTCGGGTTCGAATCCTGGCATGTACCAATGAGTTTTTCAAAACTTACGTACATATTTATCACTAGCTCGACGGTGAAGGAAAACATCGTGAGGAAACCCGCAGATCTCAGAATTAATTCTGAGGCATGTGTAAATAGACCCGGTCCGGCGATGGGCTCACCACCTATCACGTTTAGGGGTCCAATGTATCTCGTGAAATGTGGGTATATCCAGTAATGGAATACCTCTGCCTACCCCCTCGGGGATGAAAGGCGTGAGATTATATTATTATATTATGTGCGCGACAAATGGACGAATAACTCAATATCACGTCAACCGACTTCTATTATTCTTGTTTATCCGACTTCAATAAAAAAAGAGGTTCTCGATTCGACTGTATTTTTTACTCTTTCGAGTTCTGTGTTATATACGTTGCAGTGTTCGCTTCGGTTTAATTTTAAAACTTTAAAATAAATCTTTCAATGTACACACGTTGGACGTCTTTTATCATCACTAAGTATACAAGTTTTTACTGACAGATTAGATCTATTGGAAAAAATTATGCTTTTCACCCTAGAATAAAGATCAAATTAAAGGGATATTATGAAAAAAATGAATTTGCGTGTCGTGGTAATTGTATCCCATCTAAACGAAACATTGTCAATAAAAAAAAATCTTACTTCTTATATCCCCCAGGGGGTAGGCAGAGTTATACCATTTCTGGATAAACCCACTTTTCACGAGATATTCTTTGGACCCCTAAACGTAATAGGTGGTAAGCCCATCGCCGGACCGGGTCTTTTACACATGTCACAGAATCAATTCTGAGACCTGCGGGGTTCCTCACGATGTTTTCCTTCACCGTCAAGCTAGTGATAAATATGTAGATACGTAAGTTTTGAAAAACTCATTGGTACCTAGGTGCATGCCTGGGTTCGAACCCAGGAAGTAGGGCTATCTGCTGCTTTTTATATAAAAAAATATATAAGAAAATCGTTCACGAGCCCTGCCGAAATAACCAATCACTGAAAGAGCACACAAAACAAAATTAACGAGCTCAAGTCGCCGCCAAATACCAGCAGTTAACATGTTGATGGTTGATTAAGTAACGCACGGGTCGACGTGTGGATAATTAATTGGAGTCCCCAGCTAGGCCGAAAGCCGAGGCCGAAAACTGAGACAGAAAACCGAAACGTGCGGCCACCAGGGTAGGAATACCGCAAATTGGCTAATTTATCGCCCCAGTTACCGACGTTCGAAATACTAGACCAGTGTTTAAGTGACAACTCTTTATTATGCTTTAAGACAGATTTTGAAGTGCGAGGTATTGTTTCATCGTAATCTCATTTTTACGCGACTACACAAGAAGTTAAAACACTTTTTTTGTGTTTTATTATTATCGTCCTTATTTGAATATTTTTTTCAGTTCTCTCTGCCTCTACAAAGGAAGCATGAATACAACATCATGTTATCTAGCAGGTGCCCCAGGCGTAACCGGAACTGCCCTAGTTTAAAAAAAAAAAAGTTTTTTCAGCAAACTTAATGGGAGTATTCTATTTCCACTACCGTAATATATTCAAAAAACTCTATAGTGTGTGTCTAAAACCTAAAACTAAAATTTATATAAAGTCGGTTCTAGCGTTTGAGGATGTTGATATATCAATCAGTCAATACCTGACCCTTCAGTCACGTTGCCAGCGCAGATTCATTATTCCCGTTCCTGTGGGAATTTCATTATTGTTTTTCATAAGCCAGGTGATATGGGCTATTTTTTATATATAACGAAGTGACGCGTAAAGCAAAGCGTATTGAAGATACCAATCGTGATGTGTTCCGTTTGTTACAACTTTGCCGCCTCTCGAATTAATGACTTTATTCCTTTTATTTGCATACAGACACACCTTTGTCTTGACTTAATATAAGTACAACTCGAATAATGACAAGTACAAATATTCCTAAAACAAAATAATAATAATAATAATAATAAATTGTAGGACACAATTTACACAGGATTATTCAGTCCCAAACTAGGCAGAGCCTGTATTATGGGTACTAAATAACTTATAAACATACTTAAATAAATATTAAACGACCAAACACTAAGCCAACAGACAGATGTTCATGCGCAACCAAGCGGGGATCGAACCCGCAAACTCCGACTCAGAAGGCAGGGTCACTACCAACTGAGCCAACAGGCCCGTCAAAATAAAATGAATGGAACTCATGAAGATATTTAAATACGAAACATTTATTCACGTCCGCGCCACACTTATTGACCTAACAGTTCAGCTAATAGGCTAGAGTCCGGACCGATAAATAAGAAAATTGGCACACTTGGTGCGGGCGGGAAATACAATTAATTACCCGAGTGTGCGCGCCGCTGTTTGCTTGACCGAATACACGAGACAGGAATTCTGATAGGTTCCAGCTAGCCATTTTGCTGAGACCTTTTTTCTCGCCAGCTTAATGTTTGACCTACTATTCGACTGACTTTGATTTGAGATTGTTATGTTATTACATTACAAAACAAAACAGATCCTACTATCCTACTTCCTACTAATCCTACTAATATTATAAACGCGAAAGTTTGTATGGATGTCTGGATGTCTGGATGTCTGGATGTCTGGATGTTTGTTCCTCTTTCACGCAAAAACTACTGAACGGATTTTGATGAAACTTTACAGTTATGTAGCTTATACATCAGAATAACACATAGGCTATATTTTATCCCCGTATTCCCACGGGAACGGGAACTACGCGGGTGAAACCGCGGGGCGCTGCTAGTATTATATATGCGAAAGTTTGATTGAATGGATGTATGGGTAGATGTTTGTTCCTCTTTCACGCAAAAACTACTGAACGGATTTTGATGAAACTTTACAGTTATATAGGTTATACATCAGAATATATTTTAGGTTATATTTTATCCCCGTATTCCGCTATATTTTATCCGGGATAAACCGCACGGTGTTTGACTGATAACATGTATTTTATATGTCCCAACAAAAAGAGAAAAAACAGCTGTGTTTACAATAATATATTTACTATTCCTGTGTTATATAGATCAAAATCGCACAGCCCAAACTCATTCGGTCATCATCCATAGCCGATCACGCGGTAACAAATGTATAGCTAGTTTCCAAACCCGACACTACGCTACCCGAGATGTTGCAACTAACGAGGGTGGAACCAACGACCGTTAACGAAGTAGTTTCCCCTTAATTATTACTTCTTGCAAAATGACACTTTACTTTTTGATTTTCAATCGAGAATCGGACAACTGAAACTAATGACGAAAAATCGTTTGTTAAATTGTTGGCAAAAGCTGAAATACTAAAAAAAATCTTTGTGCCGTTATTCTTATCATTTACCCTAATGCTAAGCCTCCGGTGTCCATCCATCTGTCCGTCTGTCAGTGGGCTGTACTGTACATCTTAAGCCGTAGACATTTGAAATTTCACACAATGTGTAGGTATTTGTATTGCCGCTGTAACAACAATTAAAAGTTGTTTATTTTTTGTATATATATATATATCTGACTATATATATATATATATATATATATATATATATATATATATATATATATATATATATATATATATCGTTGGTCATATTATTTATGTTACATAATTTATTTAGCCTGTGTATACAGTTGGTAAAAATACGTTCATAAATAGTAACTCAACAATACATCAATAGGATTTCTATAAAGACGTTTCATTCGACGAGACTTCCGATCATCAGACACTCAAATACCTCAGAATGGGAGCTAGATATTTCACCAATTCCCTGTAATGTCCATTACAGAGATACCGACCATCGAAATGGCCGCCGACGTCCGATCAAAGTCACAATGACACAGTTCACGGGGTTCCTCGTTCCCCACATTTATCTTGTACAATCTGTTCCCTATTGAATCCCTGGACATTGTGCCTGAACTGATTACTACAGGTAATGGAACTAAGGTAGCTCTCATGTCGAGATTACAAAGCCTAGCCCTGAGACTACTCTTTGGGTCTTTTATGTAAGACACTCTATTGTTATGCTGCGAGTCTGTGAAAGGTGTTTTATCAGACTCTCAAAAAATGTGAATCACGCACTATATAGGTATCTATATAACGACTACGACCGTCCGCATGATACTGGTTCAACTTTATTTATAAAAGGGATCCCGTTTTTATCCGTTCCCTTAGGATTTTTGTAAAATTCCTAAGGGAACGGAGGCCTTGGTCATAAAATAGATCTACTGTCCAAATTTCAAGTCTTCAGCCTCAATAGTTTCGGCTGTACGTTGATGAGTCAGTGAATTATCAGGTTTTATTTCTTTACGTTATAACTAGGTGTTACGAGTTCCGTTATCCCGTTCCCGTTGGAAAAATATAGTAGTTTACTCACAGAAAATTAACTTTTCCATTGGTAAAAGAATTTTTTAAATCGGTCCAGTCTTTTTTGAGTTTATTCATTACAAACATACAAAAATGCGAAAAAGCCTTATTAACTGTGTAATAATGTAGCTTTTATCAGTGAAATATTTTTTTTATTCGGATCACATATTCCAGAGACATTTCCTGGGAAGAACTTTAAAGTAATCGTGTTGATAGATATTTTTTATCTAGCAAACAACAAATATACGATGACCTAAACTTTCAAAAAATTAATACTACGTAAAAATATGTCCAGATATTTCTGCAAGATAACATACAACTTTTGATACAAAAGACAACAATATCCGTGAACAACGTGAAAAGTGCTGATAATCACTAACCCCTCAAAAACACATTCTTATAATAAGGGGCTGATGATTATGGGTTTGATTGAACAAACTGAAATTTCCTCGTGTATTGCTAGTGTATTGTAAGAGGGCCATTGAATCCTTTTCTTCTCCAGCTCCGGTCTGCGAATAAAAATATATTTAGGGTTCCGTAGTTCCGTACCTAAAGGCTGCACAACCGTAAATATATTATTATGCGTCTCTCCATCGGTCCGTTTGTCTGTCATCGGGCTGTCCCTCATGAATTGTAATAATTAGACAATTGAAAGTTTTACAGAATGTGTAGCCGTAAAAAACGAATCCGACTCGTACTTGGCTAGTTTTGTAGACTTAGCTGCCATTGCCATCCAAGTGGCCAGTAGTAGATACCCTAAATGACTTCACTTACCCCAAATGCCAGCCAAAAGGTAGGATGACGGAAAGAACAAACAAATAAATATCTCCAGCGTGATAATATAATCATTTGAATACCATAAAACATCTCTAAATTAAAAAAAACTTTATCAGTCCTTTTTGTCCGTTTTAATCTTGTTGATTTTGCGTTTGATGCGTTCAGTGTACGCGGCGACTATGTTCGACAGAAGAGGAAGGGACAATGACTTCTCGTCGTCTCTCACTCCCACTTCAGCGCAGAGGGCTACACGGTTTCTCTTATCTTTGGGCATGTTGGCTTCTGACGTCAGCACCGATGACGTATACAGGTAGCCGTTCCACTCTAGGTATTCCCTGACGAGTTCATTGACCAGGAGTACCTCTTCTGAGAGTGGAGGTGGTAATGTTTTTTTGTCAGAGTTGAGAACCGCCTGGCGATCGCGAAGGACTTCTGTCACTTTAGCTCGCATCTAGAATTAAGAATCAAGAAATAATATTGTCACTATTTTGTACAGAGAAGTAAATCCTTAGAAACATTTTTAAGGCGGTATTAGCTGATCTGGTAGAATTCTGCGAGATACTAACTTATGTATAGTTTATTGTGCGGCCCGGAAACAGGTTGATTGACTTATAACTTGATATAACATGATAGATGGTGGTAGGTTGTTGGATTCCCTTCAATAAGGAAATTCAACTTTCCAATGTTGAATAACTAAAATAGGTACTTCGTTTGGTTCTGTATACGACAAATGACACTGAACTCAAAGCTCTGCAAAACGCGGTCGAGAGTATGCTTATGCATAATATATGAAGTGAATTTGAATCATTATTGAATTAGTCGCGTTGCCCTCACTCCGTCCGTCTGCATTGAGATTTTGACTTGAAAAGTATAGATGAATTAAGCTTCCAAACATTTCTTCTACAAAAAATAATACAAAAAATAAAATTAAAAATAAAATTAAAAAATGCATTTTCAAAATAGAAAAGAGAGATCTTTGTTGAGCTATTTCGCAATGCAGAGTTAAAGTAACTTTATTTGCGAGAAAGTTCCCTTTCAGAATAATAATTGAAAATATTCGCATCCCCGTTTTCTTGAGCTTTAAGATTTATGATTTGTGTTCTACGAATATTTCAGTGACTTGCTACGGCGTAGCACCTGTAGCAAAGGCGTAGCGTTCCACAAAAAAATGTTGGCTACAGTATAATTTCATTTCGCATAAATTACGAATCAGTTAGAAAGTACTTAATTTTGGTAATTACCTCCGCCTGTAATTTATTCAGATGGCCGCTTTTCTTGAGGAGATCTTTTATTGCGCTCGCAATTTCTTTTTCTGTCGTCATTGTGATTCCGCTAATAAGAATCGAAATTAAAAGGGATATTTCATCGAGGATGGGAAATACAAATTTAATATCCTGTCATAAATTGACAGTTCAATTTTATGGCACCATCAAATTGTCATTTCGCTGCCAGTGACATACAAAGCGTAGCAAACTTTTTTATTGACATACTTTTTTGATTAATTCTCTTTTTGTCTGCCAACTGACTGATTTTGTGCATTCTCTATTGAAATCTAATAATACTTTAGTCGATTTGCAGTGAGATCGACTAATTATGGACTTAATCATTTTTACTGAAATATTTGCTTAGCATCTGTCTGTATGTTACCTTTTAACAGCTAAAGTAGAGGACCGATTTTGATGAAATTTGACATAACCACATCTTGAGAAAGTACATACCTAGGCTACTTTATATCCCGAAAAAACATAATTCCTAATATACAGGATGTCCCAGAAGTCAACTTTTCAGAAGTCAAAGTTTTTTCTGTAATGCTATAATGAATAGCCGTGCTACAATTTACAATAAAAAAAAATTACATAACTGCCTCACTTTTAAGTAAAAAGTTAAATTTGTTTCCAACATTGAATTCTAAATAATTTCATCAACCAACTTAAACCAGCTGTACTGTAAAAAAAATGTATGGCTACTATTTTGGCAAGTATACTCAAAAGTTGACGCATTTAGTCTAAATTCTAAAATGGTATAACACATGCTAGGTTTTGTTATAGTTGAGGCATGAAACATTTTTTTCTCGATGAATCCGGATTCTATGCCAATCTAATTTAATGAGGTGAAATGTTGGTAACGCAACCTTCTCAGGTAAATCCAGGTTAAAATCTTTTAGAATGGAGACGGACTCATAATTTTGAAGAGAACCTAACAGGGATTTTTTAGTAAGATCTTTTGTTTATGTCATTTGTTTAATGGCTTTGATTTAAATCCATCTGTCCCAGAAGTAAAGATTCTGGAGTCTGTTGCTTAGATTGTATTTGCGTGTAATTACGAGTTCGTAACGTGAAGTTATCATGCCAAATAGATATACCGTACAGGAGCACGCCAACATGCATCTTATTTACGGAGAATGCTTATGTAACGCCAATGCTGCAGCTAGGGTGTATCGCGAGAGATATCCAAACTTAGAGCGTCATCCTGATTACCGAGTTTTTATTAATCTGCATCGATCCGAAGTTCGATTCCCTGATCATATGGCTGGTGAAGGAAGGCCCCTCTTGCCCTACGAGGACGAAGTCATGCCAGCTGTGGAAGAAGATCCAAGTATATCCGTACGTGGAATTGAGGAAAGCCTTGGAGTACCTAAAAGCAGTGCACATCGTATTCTGAAAAAAAACCGTCTGCATCCATTCCATGTACAGTCAACAAAGTTGTTAGTGTTACATGGCCAAAAATTAAGATTCACTTTTCTCTTAAAGCCTTAAATGTATTTATAGTATTTTTTTGGTAAATTATAGGGATCAAAGATACCTTTCGAAATAAACATTAATCAATAAGATTTATTTATAAGACTTCCCCAGAAAAATGAATTCTTAGTTACTGGCCATGTAACCCTAACAACTTTGTTGACTGTACAACGAGTACAATCTGTACTTCCCCGAGACTACCCAGAGAGAGTGCGATTTTGTCAAACGATTTTGCAAAAACACACTGAAGATCCCCAGTTTTTTGAAACGATTCTATGGTCCGACGAAGCAACGTTTAAAAAGGACGGTTACATGAACTTACACAATTTACACGAATGGCACGTGGAAAATCCTCACCTAATACGTGAAGATCATTCACAGACCGTTTTAAAGTAAACATGTGGACAGGCATTTTAAATGGTACAGTTATTGGTCCGATTGAGCTGCCAGAGACCATAAATGGACATGTTTATTTAGATTTCCTACAAAATCAACTACCCGATTTATAAAAATATTACACAAACTTATTTTAAGTATCATTACTTTAAAGGAGGGTTAAGAAAGATGATAAAAAGGCTTAGTTCAGGTCAGCTGCAGACTTAAGGTTGCGTTACCAACATTTCACCTCATTAAATTAGATTGGTATAGAATCCGGATTCATCGAGAAAAAAAATTTTCATGCCTCAACTATAACAAAACCTAGCATGTGTTATACCATTTTAGAATTTAGACTAAATGCGTCAACTTTTAAGTATACTTGCCAAAATAGTAGCCATACATTTTTTTTACAGTACAGCTGGTTTAAGTTGGTTGATGAAATTATTTAGAATTCAATGTTGGAAACAAATTTAACTTTTTACTTAAAAGTGAGGCAGTTATGTAATTTTTTTTTATTGTAAATTGTAGCACGGCTATTCATTATAGCATTACAGAAAAAAATATTCAAAAAGTAAATATTTACAGTCACGGTACAAGAAAGTTCATTACAGGGTGTCCGTTTTTTAGGATTTTTTTTAAACCTTCATAACATTTTGAAAAAAGAACATAGATTTTTTTTATATTTTTCTGATTACCCTCATGACTAGGCCTATCGCTGGTTTCCGGCTTATCGTTGACTTCTGGGACATCCTGTATATAATTGCGAATAGAATCGCGGGCAATAGCTAGTCTACACTAATATTACAAAGAGAAATATTTTTTTTCTGTGTTTGTAATTAATAGACGATTTAAAAAAAATCTATTAAAGAACTTACTTTTCTAGAATAGTCATATCATATATTGGTGAATATACTGATAGAAGCAAAATATACAGCATATACACACCCTGGAAGTGCGCAGCAATAACTTAAAAAATCTTTATAATTTAAGATTAGTAGTTTTGTAAAATTCATGCTATTTCTACAAAATAAACAGTTAAATTTAATTTAATGTAAAAATACAATATATAATTTTCCTACGAGAAAGGGACTTCCGCGAGTAAATTTTTAGGGAACAGATAGTCTAAAATAAAATACTAATTACAGACTTCACTTATCATTCTTTTATTTAACTTATAGTAAGAATGATTAATTTGTGAACTGTTTGAATTCTTTAGCGAATTCACATAAGTGATTCAATTCTGATAATAAGGACTTATGAGACAATTTCATAGAAAACGCGATCCGTCGCGTGACACCGCAAAACGACTCGCCGAAATTGCGTTCGTTCTAGTCAATATTTCAAAATCAAATTGGTCCCGAACGGCGTCGGTTTAAAGTAATAAATTGCCTCCAATTCCCGATACGTAGGCTCTTTGGCATAAATGAGATCTTTTTAAAACTCCATTTGTAAGTCTTAGTTGTTTCGTGTTTTTTCGAATTATTCAAGACAAAACTCTGAATCTCGAGGGCAATTGGGAGATAGGCAAACTTTTTGAGGCACACAGCGGCTTCTAAATGACATTACAGCATTACACAAAACCACAACCGAAAAATAAATTACAAGCGGTTATAAGGTAGGTCAAAGATCACGCTAAAATATTGGGAGATCTTTGTATTTATATCGACCAGCGGGCGTATTCACGGAGATTCGATACTCGATATTCGACTCGGAATCGGAAAATCTGTCGAAAGGTTTCGAGATGGGCTATACACACACAGATGTCATATTTGACATAAGGATTCGACAGATTTTCCGATGTCGAGTATCGAATCTCCGTGAATACACCCGCAGACCAGCGATTAATTGAAAAAAAAACCCGAAACATAGAGCAAGTAAAGTTTTTAATAGAGACATTCTATCTTCATAGCAAGTGACAGTCTATTGCCTCTGCAGACATAAGAGAAAAAAAATGTCGTAAATAAAATAAAATTAATACATCATCGCAAATCTATAGCGAAATCCAATGTTACAATAAGTAAACCTTTAAAATTTTTAATTTCTCCATTTTCTTTCGATTTTGTCACGTGCTTAAGAAACAGTTTGTTAATGATGAAATAACTATATTACTTACTGTTCAATTCACATCTTCAAAAGCCATAATTTGTAAAACAACTTTGCGACAATGACCCACTCATCTATAGTCTGTACTCGTATTGCAGATGTCATAAATTGAAAAAAAATACTACTAATACCGACTTTTATGGCATGTATTACAAATCCTCAAGTACAGAACTCGTCTTGAGGACAATCAGACAGGGATGCCGCTATACGAAGCAGAAGCTGCCCCCTTCTCATTATGCTCAAGCGAAGTTCCGTAGGTCTGTTATACGACCGTAAAAGTTTAAACGCTTCACCGAAAGACTTGCCATTCTCAACAAAAATGGATTCAAGTTCGTTTACTCAAATGTTTTTTTTTTTTATTAATAATAGCCAAACCATTTGCCTGCCATCTCAACTGATGGAAAGTGATGATGCAAACGACGATGGATCATGTTTGCCTAGATAATGCCTATTCACTCTTGCCTTGAAAATGTCCCCATTGAAGAATGAAAGAATCTTATAATGACTTACCTGTAATTAATGAAGTAAATTTTTTTAGTACCAGCCAAAGGTAAAAAAGCTAGGTGACTCTGAAATATGATGTACAAATCGGGAACAAAAGTTCAAAAGAGAACTTTTCGTAAAGAAGCCTTCGGATCGTGCTCTTTCAAAGAATCCACTCGAACATGAAAGATTGTTTGACCTCGCTTTTAATAAAAAAAAAAGCGGAATTAATCACAGACTTATCCGTTTCTTTCATAATCACTTAGGCAGTTAACGATTTGGGGATAGAAAAAAAAAATTGTGACTATGTATTATACGATTTACGCCCGGGGCCAACATTTGTGTGCATTCAATGAACATGATTTATGGTTCTGCTCATAGCTGAGACTCTGTCCGGGTTTGAATTTTATTCAACAATTTTATTATTATAAGATAAATGTTCATGGAAATGTTAATTTATATTCGTTTATTATTTAGAATAATAAGTTCATTGGAATGGGAGCGCTGCACAATATCAGAAACTTCTGTGATATAAGGTTATTTTAAATTAAATGCAAATATTTTAAGGGTAGATACGAATTTCTAAGAGAAATAAAATTAACATATAAAAAAGAAAAAACTTAGCGTTGTTTTTTTCTTTAAAAAAAATATTATTTTGTAAACATGCTTTGCATAAACTCTCACTACTGCAATAAGACGCCACTTTTTACGTATTTTTTTATTTACTTACTTATTTTGATATTTTTGCTCAATTTTTGATTGGATAATGTGCGTGTATTGTTTATGTACAGTGTAGTAGTGTTTTTGTTTTTTTTTTAATAATAAACGATGTTATCTAGTAAAGTTGCGTATGAAAAATAAAAATTAATGCCGAAAGCAGTTTATCATGGTTTTATTTATATTTGCTTTTAATTTAAAATGACCGTGTATATTGACAACTGATATCATATATATTTATTAGGATTTACCGTAATATATATATATATATATATATATATTTATATTATATATTTACCGTAATGTTATGTTTAATTGATTTTTTACTATTTGCGGCCAATTCCACCAAATTATTACTGCTTAGCCTGATGGTTGACTGGTAGATAATGCCTTTAGGCATTAAGTTCGCCATGTGTACATTTTCTTGGTACATGAAGTTAAATAAATAAATAAATATCATGGTGAAGGAAAACATAGTGATGACGCCCGGGAGGTATGTTTAGTAGCACTCTGGTTCGGAGGTGAGTTCACTTGTCTCGTTTAGCTTTAAAAAAAAAAGGAAAGTGGTTACTCCAAGCAATGGAATAACTTTGCCAATCACCTTTTTGATAAGGTGTAAGTTAAAACTTATATATACCTACCTATAATAAACCTACGTAAAATATTAGAAAGATATAGATATATATATAATTTGCTCCTTCTCCTATTTTACTTTAATAGTTTTAATAATCATAAGAACCTTATAATAACAATGGTAGAATGGTATTTGAAGTTACGTACACTTTCACACATTATTAATTTTGCATATTAAGCAGATTATGATATGACACGATTATCTTCTCAATGAAGGAGGTAAGACATTAATTAATAATGAATATGAAGCTTCATCCGCTTTGTATCTTGGAGATTATAAAACTAATATTTTAGAAGTATCATATCATATAAATATAATAAACTGACTGACTGATTGGTGATGTATCAACGCACAGCCTAAACTGCTGGGTCTAGACTCTTGAAATTTTGCACATAGATAGCTAATTAATTAGCACATTACAGTGTAGGCATCCACTAAGAAAGGATTTTGCAAAATTCAACCCCTAAGGGGTTGAAATAAACGTGGGCGAGCAAAGTCGCGGGTAAAAGCTAGTGTAACATGTCATATTCCAAGAATGTCAAATCAGAGTAAGCCGGTTCTGGCAGTCCAAGAACTTCTCAAAGCTTCAGTCTATTGTTGGCAAACATGATTCAGATTTTGGTTTAAATATTATTTTTTTAAGTAAAATCTTACTTTAAGTCTATTAAGTTTATAACGTTTAATTTTCTTATGCGAGTCCAAAGTAAATCCCATAAGTTAACACTACACACGGAAAGACTATAATAGGGTATTAAGCAGTATCGAAATGAAATTGCGAGTTGAAATTATTCATTAAAAAGCATATGCCAAAACACCTTTACCAAATATACATTTCGATTTTCATTTTACAATTTTAGCAAAACGGGGAATTCCATTTGCTTTACAAAATAATGCCTGAGATACGATAGCAACATATAATATCATTGCCTGATATAGACAAAGATGAACTAGACATTTAATCTAATGGGCATTCCTCTTCAAAATAATAAAATAGCCCTGAAAGTGATGACAGTTCAGTACTCAGTAAATTTTCCTGTTGACGGATCATAAAAAGTAACTTATTTGACTTGGCAGTCAAATATCCTCTTATATCATCCTGACAACCTCAATTTGACACAAGTTGCACTATACTTAAAGTTATTTCGACTGAATATATTATTGTAGTCCCATAATTTTCCTACAGTCACACTTGCGTGCACAGAACTGACAGCTGTTATTCTTTGCATACATTGATAACAAAATTGCTCCATGTAACACAAATACACAAATTAGTACAGACCTTTTCGCCGACTTTCCCATAGGGTCCGAGTTTTCCCGAACTTTTCCGAGCGGTTTTGAAACTTAGAACGACGGAAGACAAGCTCAGTTTGCCGTTAGCTGTCGGAGCAAGCGGTCGCTTGTTTGCCTCTGGACTGTTTTCTCGTAATCCGTTTAGTGACAGTGAAATGATCAAATGTGTCTCGGATGTTGGTGTCTTATATTCTTTGAGGACATGAGCTACTTAAATATTATGACAATGGCTCTGAAAGCTGGTTGCAGGTGAGCTGATTTTGAATAGGGTTTCATTTTATAAACTTACAATTAGTATAATTTTATTTTGAGTGTTTTTTATATTGATTTTATAATTCTAATAACATTATGTTTTCGCTAGTGCCAATTTTTCTTTATTGTTCTAACCCATTTAATTTGATCTTAAAAATATGGGTATTAATATTATTTAGAATTCTCAATCTAGGTGCTCCAAGTTGAGTGCCAAGTGTCAGTAGGCATTATTGATGTTTACAAATTAATTACCAAGATTTACTCCCGGGTTTTTATTAACTAAGCTTTCTTTAAAATACAATTAAGTGATAGGGTTTGGATTTTTTTCGTATCAGGGTCTGATTTATCGAAAGCATAATAATATATATATATAATCTCACGCCTTTCATCTCCGAGGGGGTAGGCAGAGGTATTCCATTACTGGATATACCCACATTTCACGAGATACATTGGACCCCTAAGCGTGATAGGTGGTGAGCCCATCGCCGGACCGGGTCTGTTTACACATGTCTCACAACCCACAGGTCTCAGAATTAATTCTGAGACCTGTGGGTTTCCTCACGATGTTTTCCTTCACCGTGGAGCTAGTGATAAATATGTACGTAAGTTTTGAAAAACTCATTGGTACATGCCAGGATTTGAACCCGAGCCTCACTGATTTGCGGCCGGCTCTTTAACCGTCCGGGCTATCACTGCTCTAATAATAATAAAATTAAATTAAAGCATAATAATAATTTTATGAAATCTATTTTTTTAAACGATTGATTAATGTTTTCTATATTTTTTTATTTCATGGGTCACTGACGGTTTTTTAAACACACAGCGTGGTTCTGTTAACTCACAATTTTTTTTCCTCAAAGAAATGTGTCATTTGTTAAAAAGTCTGATATATTTAGTTTGCTGAATTACTTATGCTTAATGTAATTTATATGTTTAAACCAGCAACCCTTTGAGAATCTCGTAACCACATGCACTTCGGGTGGAATTAAGTAAATTAAGTTACCCCTAACTTAGCTACCCAAGTTTAAGTGCCGTCATCAGTGGAACCAGCTATCCAATGAAGGGTTTATCTGGATTTAAGTTACATCAAAAGGGTATAATTTAGACATGATGTTTGTTTATCTTTATAAAACACATAAACCTTTTAGAATCTTTGTGTAAAAAGGCGCATAAATGTCTCAGAAATAAATAATGGCAGAAATATTTATGATATTTAATGGCAATTTCATGGTACCATGATTTTTGATTAAGTGGCTCGTGGCTTAAGAGTTCACGTGCTTAGCGAATTTAGCGAAAGCCACAATTCCCCAATGCTCAAATAATGGCTTAAGTTCCTTGGCCTATTTACCTACCCACATTTTAAAAGTCAAGGGGACAACTAGATTTTAGATGAGTTTAGTGGATGAGTTCTAAAACGAGTATAGGCTGGTGAAATAACGACCTGATGAAGCAGCCAGCAGATGCAGAAAATAGATGCGGGTGGCATAGGACCAGGGGGCCAATTCTACTAAATGACAGCGGTGATAGTTGTATGACAATTACATGATTGTGGTCACTCAATGGTGATATTATGTCAAATTTTGACACTCAATGGTGATATTATTGTCACAAATTCGTCAAAATTTGACATAATATCACCATTGAGTGACCACAATCATGTAATTGTCATACAACTATCACCGCTGTCATTTAGTAGAATTGGCCCCCAGGAGTTGTGGAGAGCTATTAGAGGCTTATGTCCAGCGGTGGACGTCCAGTGGTTGATATGATGATGATGATAGACCTTATCTCGACTGGGGCACGTAATTAAAATCGCTAAAATTTTAAAACGACGTGTACAATAATTGTCTTCTTAATATGATTAGTCCTGTCCACCAAAGTTTAAAAGTGCAGTTACAAATTTCCTGTTAAACAAATGTTACTATTCTACACTAAAACGATAGGTCATATAAATTCTAGCTATATGTATGCATATGATAGTACGACGCGAGAACGATCCTTAGCCGACCTTATGAGACGAGAAATACCCTTAGCACAGCAGTGGGCTGTTACGGGTTGATGATGATGATGATAGTATGACATGATATTTTGTACAAAAATACTAGGGACTATTTAGATATAAAAGATACAAAAGTCCGTGCAATTATAAAATGTACATTTAGTGAAACTATAATATCACGACTTATGCTTATAAATAATCATCTATACTAATATTATAAAGAGGAAAGATTTGTAGTATTTTTGGATTTTTGTTACGAATAAACTGAAAAACAACTTGACTGATTCATAAAAAAATTTCACCAATGGAAAGCTAGAAGATCCCTGAGCAAAAAAGGCTATATTTTATTCCCGTATTCCGTCGGGAACGGGAACTACTCGGGCAAGCAGAACCGCTAGCATAAGTATATAGGGGCTGCCACATATTCATACAGGTACATATATTTTTCTTAAAATAGTCGACGCAACACTCCATTACATAATTGGTTTCACTCAGTAGTTAAACTCTGTTTAAAAGCAGATAACGCTTCAAGCTCCGTTTAGCTACTCCTGATTAATTTTGCAATATGACCGAGTCTCATATATTTCTGTACCAGTTTTAACGAGCCATTTATTTTATCTGAATGCTTTAATTAAAGTGTTCCAAAGTTACAAGGTTTCAAAGGGAAAATAAGAGAGCGGGGTAAAAACACCCGGCGATCTAATAACAGTTTTTGGGGCAATTAAATTCTGTTTACACAGCTTTTCAGCGTGATTTTTAAAAAAAAGTTCTTATATTTGTATATGGTGTAAATAAAAATAAATAAGGTCTCACTTTATTACAGAGGGGAATTGCACAGGTATTCTATCACTGGAAATACCCACATTTTACACGTTTGGTTTTGTTACAAAAAGTATACTGTTTTAGAAATTATCGACAGAACCCATTCTCGACCTGGGAGTTTCATGAGGATGCTTTCCTTCCATTTTTAGAAACGAATAAGGAAAAAAGCTATCAATTTTTGATCTTCATATGTTAATTCTATTTCTCTTAGATATTTATAACTACTATTAAAACATTTGCACTTTATTTGAAACTAGCGACCCGCCCCGCTTCGCACGGGTGCAATGCTAATACTAAAACCTTCCTCTTGAATCAATCTAACTATTAAAAAAACCGCATCAAAATCCGTTGCGTAGTTTTAAAGATTTAAGTATACAAAGGGACATAGGGATATAGGGACAGAGAAAGTGACTTTGTTTTATACTATGAAGTGATGACCTTATACAATATGTAACAGAATAAGCACAATTCCTGAAATTAGTTTGTTCAGTATCGACTACTTAATCGATTTCAGATATTTTTAATAATTATGTGTTAAATTTTTCCGAAAAAATTATTAGCACAGCTGAATTCAGTGATATGTATGGAAATCATGCTATTATTGATCGATATTTAAGAAAATTGGTTAGACACAACTAAAGTTCGATTGCATCATATTTTTTTTATGTTAACTAATTGGGGTGTATGAGGAATTGCGCTTTTTCTGTTACGCGTTGTATAATAAATAGGTATATACTCATGCCTTAGGAGTTTCGTTGAAACTATAACAAAAACGCATCAACAAAAGTATTGTAGCGTTTTCATTCTCATCTTAGTAGTTACCAACACAATACTGTACTTGAGCAACTTAGCTCATTACGTACAACTTATATGGATTATTACGTGTGTAACTTAGACTAACTTAGTAAAGTTCTATCGAGACCGATAACCATTTTTACGGAAGTTTTAATAGAATTTCGCAAACAAAGGTATACCTATACAATATTTTCATTGGGGGTAAAATAAAATAAAATAAAATAAGTAAGACTTTGAATCTAATTATGGTTATTAGCACGTCTAAGTAATCACGAGAAACTAAGTACTTCGTTCATAATTGGTAACTATTTTTATGTGTAATATTTTGTTTTAAACTATTCGACTTGTTCTAGCTTCGTTTCGGTTTATTAAAATATTATAGGTAGGTATCTTCTTAAAACAAAATAATAATTTATAATAATAAATTG
This sequence comes from Ethmia dodecea, assembly GCA_963855545.1. Taxonomy (NCBI): domain Eukaryota; kingdom Metazoa; phylum Arthropoda; class Insecta; order Lepidoptera; family Depressariidae; genus Ethmia; species Ethmia dodecea. Next base: position 4,262,851 of record OY979444.1, read on the forward strand.
TGGGACACAATTCACACACGGTTATTTAGTCCAAAACTAGGCAGACCCTGTACTATGGGTACTAAACAACTGATAAACATACTTAAATAAATATTAAACACCCAGACACGAAGCCAACAGACATGTTCATGCACACAAATGTTGGCCCCGAGCGGGGATCGAACCCGCGACCTCCGACTCAGAAGGCAGGGTCACTACCAACTTAGCCAACAGGCCCGTCAAATAATCATATAATATGTTCTATTTAGTTATCTACTAAATGGAACATACATGATCATTTTGTTAATAAAAATAAAATAAATAATCTCACGCTTTTTATCCCCGAGGGGGTAGGCAGAGGAATTAAATTTCTGGAATTACCTACTTTTGACTGACGTTGACCCCTACACGTGATGAGACGTCACCACCTGAGCCTATCGCCGGACCGGATCTCTTACACATGCCTCAGAATAATTCTAGGACCTGCAGGCTTTCTCACGATGTTTTCCTTCACCGTCGAACTAGTGATGAATACTGAATCCTAAAAATATATTTTACAGAATGGATATTTATAAAAAAAATCCAGTGATGTCTGGGCAGATTGCTTATAATAGGTATCTTCAAAATAGTACAATATTTTGAGACACGACAATTAGTGGCGTGAAATTTTCCTCCCCAAAAACAGTCCTTGTTAAGGACATAATGAATATTTCACAAAAAAAGCGTCAGCCGCGTAGCTTCCCACACTGTATACCTGGCAATTACCTTATTTTTAATAACCGGTTTCATACATCGCTTTTGTCGCGTATTCTTGGAAGTTTTTCTTTAGTTTTGTTACGCAGCTCCTTTGATCCGGTTTTTGTTTGGGTGTTAAATGGTTAAAAATACTTCTTGCTTGTACGATATAATATACTATGATTTTGTTATCATCCAAACGTTGTATTATCGTCATAATATATTACGTACATGAAAGATTTTCACACACCGTCGATAGGATCTAATTCATAAAAATATGTTAGAAAGGAAGTTACTCTTTTTTAAGGCTCTAGTAACCCTGCTATGTTGGTGTGTTTGTAAATATCACACCATGGTTGGGCGTGGTCAGTCAGTAAATGCGCGATCGCCATTATTACGATGTGTTTTGAAAGGTAAGCCACGTCAGATACCCTTCGGAGGCTTGAAAAATTCTGACAGTTAGCCACTACCCTAATTATCTCCCAATGGACAACATTTCATTTTCACCGAGGAAGCAAAATAAGAAAACTATTTGAGGGTATTAGCGTGCGGAATAAAATAATATATATATTTTTCAGATTTTTTTGATAATTATTTACTGAGATAATAAATAATTTCTAAATAATATGCTAAAAATGAAAACTCAGGCACAAGTCGGCACAACTTATTTTGTGTCTTAGCCTAACTGCAGGAAATAAATAAAAAATCAACGTTGGCATTTATTGTTGTATCGACATTGGCATTTTGTTGATTTGTGTACCTAAGCAAAGGTATGCCTGCATTATGCCTGAGTTTGCACTTACGCCCATTTGTAATAAGTTGATTTTAATTATTATTTTTGAGGCCAAAAATTTGTTTTAAAATTAAAACACAAAATATATGTACTCTATTTTTATGTCTACTTTGAATCTAACTTATAATTTAAGGGTGTTTAGAAAATGAAATGTTGTGTATTAGCGAATAGGATATAATATATATAATAAAAAAAAAAAATCTCACGCCTTTCATCCCCGAGGGGGTAGGCAGAGGTATTCCATTACTGGATATACCCACATTTCACGAGATACATTGGACCCCTAAACGTGATAGGTGGTGAGCCCATCGCCGAACCGGGTCAATTTACACATGTCTCAGAATTAATTCTGAGACCTGTTTGTTTCCTCACGATGTTTTCCTTCACCGTCGAGCTAGTGATAAATATGTACGTAAGTTTTTGAAAAACTCATTGGTACATGCCAGGATTCGAACCCGAGCCTTCCTTGGATGGGGGCTAACTCTACTTTTCATATATCTACGTTCTTCTGAAATGCGGGAGGGATTATCTAAACAATTACGTCCATACGAGTAATTCGCTTACTCGGAATATGGGGGCTTATTTTTTGTAACGGATAAGTATTGGAAAAGTGGAGATAGGACTTTCCTTACATAAGTAGGTACATAATCTCACCCCTATTTCCCACTGGTTATAGACAGAGACAATAGACTGGCACTTGCAACGAATCTGACAGATCTCTCGTGCTCCATCCACATGCATCAAACGACTCATGCATGCTCGTCGGTTTCGGGTACTCTTTAATTGGCTTTTCTTCAATACATCGTCGATCTGATCAATGTACGTTTAGATTTTTTAGTTTGTTTTACATACTATAAGTAATAGTTCTAAATATTTTGCGATTCCGGGTGTAATACAGCATCCGGATGATACCTACCAAACGTTCCTGAACTTACTTCAATACCTTTTAGACTATCTCTCGTAATTCCTTCCGCATTTCAGAAGTATGATATTTGAATATTGGAAGGATTTACATTATACACGCGACGTCGGAGGACGGTCTAAGTGACTGACTTACTCATTCCTGAGTTTGTCCGTTAACGGTCCGCAGGAACAGTTACGCACGTCAAACCCGTTTCTTGTGGTTTCAGCTCAGGCCACGGAGATCCGAAGGGTAGGGTTGGTGAATCTCGGTCCGCTACATTAGGTACTCATGTGCCCGCAAATTAGTGAGATTTTCTATGTAGCTAAAATACTGTGGGAATCTGATGCTTGATTAATAAAATTGTGATTGCTTCTAGAATAGATAAATACCTAGATAGAATTTTTATAAGTTTGTGCTTAAGCTTAGCTTGGGGAATATAATTATCTAGACTAATATTGTAAAGAGGAGATTTGTATTGAATAAACGCAAAACTACTGCACCGATTTCCAAAATTCTGTCACCAATAAATGCTACTTTATCCCTGAGTAACATATAGACTCTATCCATATTGAAAAAAATTAGGGATCCTTACTATAACTTCAATAATGTTGCGGCAAGGTGTAAAAAATGTGACCATAAAATGTCTTTCATCGGAAACGCTGCGAAAACTATTGATAAGAAAAAAATGTTCTCCAATATTAAAGAACATATTATCAAAATTTACTATATCTAATTATATAAACTTCAAGATACCATATTCCTAACGAAGTATGGTCATCGACAGTTTATTTTTATTTAAGTACATATCTGATTCAAAATTAATACTAAGTTTTGCATTTGGAACTTTACAGCGTAAACAACCACACTAGCAACTGTATGGCTGTATTCAGGTCAATTTCATTTTCCACAGAAATGACTGACAAATCCATTTTGGTTTCCACAGAAATGATGCACAGTGGACGGAATGAAAATACCCGCGAAAAATATTGGCGAACCATTAAAAGTTTTAAAATGTCGTTGAACCGATCGCTTTATTAAATCGCACATCATTACCGCAGCCTTATTACCGTCACGGCGTTGATCGTAAAAGTTTGATGTTCCCGTAATGCGCTCACATTTTTCAAGTGGTACTCCCTCCTAGCGAAATGCTACACACTTTATTACCAACGCCGCTTAGGCCGGCGAAACGTTTTAACGAAATTGTGTAAGATAAACTTTTTACTTTTCTTCGTGGGTCCAATTATTTCTTTATTATTTTGTGAGGTAAGCCACTTGACGTGCCCTGGAAGACAATTGGAGTTTACTCCTCGGAACGCTATTTGTTTATAAACTTTTAAATTTTTAATTAGTACCCACTGAGCGAAACTAGCGGTTCGTTCGGGACTTTGATAAAGTTTTAATTAAATGGAAGATTTTAAAAGTTTCGCCCTTTATCTGTGGTTTTATGGTATGATCTTCTGTATATTTTTTGTTGACCTGCAGGTGCCAAGCAGCGTTGCCGTTGCAAATTTTTTTTACCATTACTGTGGAACTTTTTAAAAATATTTCCGATTAGATGCCTTCATTGTCATCATCATCATCATAATCTCACGCCTTTTTTATCCCCGAGGGGGTAGGCAGAGGTATTCCATTACTGGAAATACCCACATTTCACGAGATATATTGGACCCCTAAACGTGATAGGTGGTGAGCCTATCGCCGGACCGGGTCTATTTACACATGTCTCAGAATTAATTCTGAGACCTGCGGGTTTCCTCACGATGTTTTCCTTCACCGTCGAGCTAGTGATAAATATGTACGTAAGTTTTTTGAAAAACTCATTGGTACATGCCAGGATTCGAACCCGAGCCTCACTGATTTAAGGCAGGCTCTTTAACCGTCCGGGCTATCACCGCTCTACATTGTAAATTTTAAATTTCTGTGGTGTAGTGTTTCAGAGATAAATTTCATGATTAGTCGCTCGTTCTAACAGCCCGCTATCTGCCGGTGAGTGGCTGTATTTAAATTTTGGACAAAATTGCGTTTCACCAGGAAATACAGGAGGCACAGATATTCCATTTCCAAATTTTCACCGTAGAGCTTGTGATAATTTTTTGGACATATTATTGGTACATGCCTGTGCCAGGATGCGGCAGTAGATGAGAAGTGGGCTCTTTGACCACAGGGCTGTCAATGCTGTATCACTGTTCGTGTACATGAAAGCTCCAAAAATGTAGATTAGATAATCCCATGTGAATTCCCGGCCAATATCCAGGCTTTGGCGCTCACTCCGTGCACCCTGGTCATTTTTACACAGGAAATTGGATTCTTCGTCCTCGTGTACCGATTCTTTTGAGCTAAGCAAATCCGTTTGTTGGGCTCTGCGATGCGACCGATGAAAGATATGGATGTCATTTGAATTTCAATGAAACGAACGTACCTAATATCATATCTTTATGTATATTTTGTGATAATAAAAGATAGGGAAAGTTTGTTGCGCAATATTTTTGTCCTTAACGTTACAGAATAAAAATAATTCGTTGGCAAATGTCTCTTTCTTATATCATGTTCGTTTGTACAATCTTAGAGTTTTTATGGATACTTTGTGAATTGGTCAATTTTATAACGTTTTTTAACCTATCGAAAAAAAATCGTTTTTTTTACCATTATAATAATATCATGGTTAGGTTTTCGATTAACTATTCGTGCCATTTTAGTGGGTTTTACTAGAAATAAGTTTATCGTTTTAATAACCCAATAGATAGTAAAAGTGATGCTGGATATGATCAGTTACTCAGACTTACTCCTCCGCAGTCGGGTAAAAAGACTGCAGCATTCTATGTTGTTAAATTTTATTAAAAAAACAAAACTTGAAGAAAAAACTGATAAGACGGGCAAATAAATCATATTTTTTAAGAGCTTGTGTTCTTTCTTTTGTTCAACGTAAAGGAAATGATTGAAAAAAGAAAATTGATTCGGGTGAGACAGCTAAATGTAAATTGAGTTTGGTCGAATGGATGGCAGGTTTCTGAAGATGAATCCAAAATTTTCGCATAAAAATCCGACCCGGATTAATTCCTTCCATTGTTGTTCGATCAATTTAAAATAATTCCATAAAAATAAAAATTGGTTTGTTTTATAATTGCTTCCGCTCAGAAGCATACAAACGTAAGTTTAGTATGCTCTAAAATATTATAATTTTCACTGTCTATAATTTGGTCCCTTAGTGAGCTGTGAAATCCTTTCTTTAAGGGAGTTTTTAGATAATTTCTTGTTAAATCTTGTTAAAAATTCTATAAAAAAATATGTCAATAGATTTTAAAAAATCTGTGAAGTCTTCTAGATTTGCGTTTATAAGTTTTTGAGCAGAATAATGTAAGATAGAAAAGTGCTGCGTTTTATACCTAAAAAAATATATATATCTCACGCCTTTTATCCCCGAGGGGTAGGCAGAGGTATTCCATTACTGGATATACCCACATTTCACGATCTCCGGACCGGATCTATTTACACGTGTCTCAGAATTAATTCTGAGACCTGCGGGTTTCCTCACGATGTTTTCCTACACCGTCGAGCTAGTGATAAGCATGTACGTAAGTTTTTGAGAAACTAATTGGTACATGCCAGGATTCGAACCCGAGCCTCACTGATTTTCGGCCGTTTTATACCTATTATGCAAATATACCCAATTATATAATAATTATTTGTATTTGTTGAGAAGCTTTTCCCCGCGATTGGACCCACGTAAGTCCCGTTCCGGTGCAAAAATTATAGTCCATGTAACTTCCATAAAAAAGGTTTCTATGGGTAAAGGAATTTTCAAAAAAACAAACATTTTTTACAGAAAAAAAAATCTGTTCAGTGGTTTGGGAGCCTACTTTGGGCCAACTTATTACAAAAACAAATCTTTCCTCTTTATAATAGCAGTAACATGATGACCAAAAGGTTGTGAAAATAGACACTAAAGAGTACAATTCTCTAGCGATACCCCTGAAAAACGAGACCACAAAAAGAGTACGTCGACACAAAATACGGATGCGAAATTTCATATCGTCTGATATTCCATTTAAACTGATTTTGCGAAATAAATCATATTTAGAGTTTCCGGTAAAAGATACTAAATTGAAAATTCAGACTTCTATGCTGTTACCAATATTTGTCATTTTGCAACTAACCCAAAGTATAATTATTATTATTATCTTTATTTATTTTTGGTCTTAGGTTACCTAGAAAAGAGTTTGTGCCATTTGTCGCCCGATTTTATGTTTACATTATTTTTAGTATTGTTAGCTTTAGATCCTATGTTTTATATAAACTGCGACCTATATACAAATTAACAGTAGTCAGAATATGGTAGGTAATATAAAAATCCAGTTATCGGCGGAAATGGTGTTCGTACTTGTCATCGGGATTTTTTTTTGTGGATGATTCAGGCCATATTTGCACATCAATTTCCTGAATTAAACTATCTTCTGTGATTCTAATTCAAATACAAAGTAAAATTAATTTATATTTTTTTTTTATAGATAGCAATGGCCCAAGTATGGTTATGGCTATTTGGGCCAGATAGTCCTTAGAAAACAGGCACGATAAGGAACGCCGAGTTTAAAACGCCTTGAAGAGTTATTGGTCCATAAAGTAGACCTATTGGTCCATGAGTAGACCTATTGGTCCATGAAATAGACCTATTGGTCCATGAAGTGGATCTATTGGTCCATGAAGTAGATCTATTGGTCCATGAAGTAGACCTATCGGTAAATGAAGTAGACCTATTGGTCCATGCAGTAGACCTATTGGTCCATGAAGTAGACCTCTGGCGCCTGAGCGAAGCTTATGAAGGGCAACCTTCCACTGTCGCTAAAGCGAAAAATCATCGACATGTGTATTCTACCCGTCCCAACTTACGTTGTCAGACTTGGTGACTGACTTCTCTACAGAAGTCCAAACCCAAGGTTTGCCAAAGGGCGATGGATCGCAGCATATACTAGGTGTAAAATTCTGGAGAAAAACTGCAAAATAACACAACAAATAAGATCATACTTCATTATAAAATACTTACTGACAAATATGAAATTTCTAAATATCTTAGGGATTAATTTAAAGCCGAAAAGAAAAAATAAATGGCTAAATATACCATCCTCCTCGTAAGTGAGCTCAGGGATTCCTTTCTAGGAAAATTTTAAGCTTTCCGAGACAGTTTTTACCTCGAAATAAACGTTTTTGTGTATTTCAGCGACGGAATGAGGCAAAAAAACCATTAAACTTTGTTTCCACTCAAAATGAATTAGTTTTTCCTTATTTGGAACTAGCTCTTACCCACGGCTTCGCTCGCGTACCTTTATTTCACCCCCTTGGGGGTTGAATTTTACAAAATCCTTTCTTAGTGGATGCCTACACTGTATAAGCTATCTATGTAAAAGCTATCTATCTAGCTAACTAAAATGAATTGTAATCGAGATTATAACAAGCTATTTTCTAAATGTAAGATTCTTCCTGTTAAAGCCAAAGCCCAGTACTTAATAATTGTTGAGAACTATCTTCATGAACACTTCAGAAACATTGTTAATAATAGATACAACGCTAGGCGGGTTAGATTTAAAAAATATTTGCTTCCTAAAGTTAAAAACTACTACGGGCAAAGAACGAATCAGTTCCTACTCCCAAAGTTGTTCAATGAAATAGATATTTTAAGACAGGAGACACAAATGAGTAAGGGTACTTTAAAGCAAAAATTAAAAACGGTGCTATCTGAAAATACTGTATAAGTAAGTATGTGACAACCCTGTATTGAAGACCAATAAAAATATGCAATAAGTGACACAGTTTTTTAAAAGAAGTACAATGGGCGGTCTTATCAATTTAAGCGGTAATGTATTAGGTAGGTATTCTAATATAAGATAAAAGTTATGTATTAGCAATAAGTGTTTATTGATAAAACAGAGTGCAAGCTTGCCAACAAACTGCTATGCAGTTTGGCGAGTACTTACAAGTTAAAACATGTAATACTTATTGTAAATAAATAAATAAATAAATAATAATAATAATAATAATAATGTGCAAAATTTCAAGTCTGTAGACTCAGTGGTTTAGACTGTGCGTTGATACATCACCAATCAGTCAGTCAGTTTATCATTTTATATAATATATATATGTTTCATAAAAAAAGTAAAGGCATGCCAAACTTTTTGGGTATATAGGTATATATAATAATTATTAACTACCTTTCGGATATAATTTCAATGATATGTGAACTGGACGAATACCTACTAGCAGTTACCAGGTTAGCATCCGTGGCTCACGGGTGGACAAAACCTTTATTGACGTGGGAGAGCCATGCTTCGGCACGCTTGAGCCGGCTCGACCGGAGCGATACCACGGCCTCACAGAAAACCAGCGTAAAGCAATGCATTGCGTTTGGTTGAGTGAGTGAGGTAATCGGAGGCCCCAATCCCCCCCCCACCCTCCGCTCTCCCCCCCCCCTACTCCCACCTCAAAGGTCGGCAACGCAGTTGTGACTCTTGAGTTGCAGGTGTCCATGGGCGACGATAGTCACTTACCATCAGGTGACCCGTCTGCTCGTTTGGCCCCTTATTCATAATAAAAAAAAAAAAAAACTTGTTTGAATAGAATTTCCAACTATTTTCCTAAATGAACACAAAGATATTTTAAAAATAAATATGAATATGCTCAAGCCTTTATTCCCGATGGGTAGGCAGAGGTATTTTTTTAACACCAGTAGGTATATTTTTTAGACCCCTAAACGTGGTAGTAAGTGAAATCACCAACGGCCTTTAGACCTCATTTTCGAACACGGTCGGTTTCCTCACAATGTTTTAGTTCAACGTCGCGCTAGTGATCAATATATTATATAGTAAGATGTTTTTTTAATCGAATCCCAGCCTCACGCATGAGAAGCGGCCTCTTTAACCACAGGGCTAACAGTGCTCTTTTTAAAAAGTAAATAGATATTTTTACTCGTTAATTTCAGTTGTTAAAATTGCTATTGTACTGAAATAATAAATGGCATCAGAAAAACAAAAATATGTTTATTAAATTCTTGTGCAAGATTATTTAAAATTATTCGCAGACCCAATGAGTTCATTTACAATTCAAGTATTAAAATCGGTAAAACCAACGCAAACTGTGAAAATTAAATTATCATTGGTAACCTTACTACAGAATCTCATTGGTGAGTTCTCAATTTGTTGTAAATATATCTTATAAACCAAATAAATTTTTTTGATATGTTTATTATATAATTTAATAAAAGGACGGCTTTGAAATACTAAACGAAAATGAAAATGTTTTTATTTTCTGTAGGTAATTCATAATAACACTTAGAAAAGTCAATAGTCTAATAACAAGGCACTCTAAACTTAATATCTATATTACAACTAAATATCTTACCAAGTTGAAATTTATATCAAATACGAAAGTCTATGAATGGAGATGTACAAACTTACTCAGTAGCTTATTTACTGTATCGAAAATAAATTGCGAGTAGGCATTCAATAAAAAGCTTATTCTAAAACACTTCTAAAATGAATTTACTTTTTCATTTAGAATTATAGCAAAATTTTAAATAATGAAAAGTATAATGCAACTGATTATTATTAAATTAAATGATTAGTATTAAAAATGATGTCGTCACAAAGTCAGTAGGTACTCAGTACATTTCCCATAGTAAATTTTAGTTTTGACAGATCATAAAAAGTAACTCATTTGATTATGCGGCAAAATACCCTATTACCTGTATATTGTGTTGGGGTCCGGAGCCCTCGGCACGCTAGTCAAACTCACACTTGGCCGGTTTCTCCTATTTAATAAAGCATTTCAGAGCAGAAGTTTTCTAAAAATAAAAACAAGATAATATGCACTGATTCCGTATATATTATTCTTTATAACTAATTTATCACATTATAATTACTAAATAAAAAAAAAATTATCACAAAAGCACAATGTTTACGATTTCACCTCCACTACAACAACTACTGCCACAGACAAATCATTAGGGTTGCCAGTCTATTAAAAGAAAATACCACTGTTGCTATTCAATAATAATTAAAAGAAATACCAAAAGTTTACACCTATAGCACTATTTCACTACAGTAAGAGCCGATTCGTCTAAACGTTTGCAACGCTATTGTATAATATTAATATTTGACTGTAAACTTTTTCTATTTCTTATTAGCAGGCGCCCAGCGGCGTTGTAGGAATTTTACGTAATACCTTTCATAAAAAACTTGTCCCGACAATAACGAACACAATTAACATAGAACTTTAAAGAGTAAAAAAACCGACTTCAATAATAATATAATAATAATAATATAATCTCACGCCTTTTTATCCCCGAGGGGGTAGGCAGAGGTATTCCATTACTGGATATACCCACATTTCACGAGATATATTGGACCCCTAAACGTGATAGGTGGTGAGCCTATCGCCGGACCGGGTCTGTTTACACATGTCTCAGAATTAATTCTGAGACCTGCGGGTTTCCTCACGATGTTTTCCTTCACCGTCGAGCTAGTGATAAATATGTACGTAAGTTTTTGAAAAACTCATTGGTACATGCCAGGATTTGAACCCGAGCCTCACTGATTTTCGGCCGGCTCTTTAACCGTCCGGGCTATCACTGCTCTTACTTCAATCACCGACTTCAATCTTCAACTAATATCGTTTTCTCATGGATACCGTTGTTAGAACTAGACGAAATTAAAATGGGCCCAATCTGGAACCACCAGCTATCAAATAAAAAAAGAATTACCCAAATCGGTTCACTCAGACGAAAGTTCTAAGGTTAAAAAACATAAAAAAAACAGACGAATTTATAACCTCCTCCTTTTTGAAGTCGGTTAAAAAAATGAATTATCCTATTTAGGACTGCTGTTCGGAAGTTATGCGCGTACATACATTTGGCGATTCATTTTAATTTATATAGATTTTAAGACTGTTATCCAGTAAAATGTTGCACTGACATTTCGGTTAATATGATATGGAACAATGTTAGTACCGTCAAACACGGCAACATTACCATGATTTTTTATATTCAATCAGAAATAACTCATTAAAAATGAACCTTTTTTAATGTCCTAAGTTAGAACATGTTAACTATACATTTGTCTTCATACTTTTATTGCTTTGAACTTTAATAGCTTGATTTAAAAAGAGTAAGGCATTTTTTTTAACAAAAGATAAAGTTGACACATTTGCGGCATCTTTACCTAGAGACATTTTTCAAAGAAAACTAGTAGTACGATAAAATGTGGGTAAAGAAACCTTCACAAATCATGAGTTTACAGTGGATTTTAATGAGTTTAGTAATAAAATAATGTTATTACACTGGCGTAGGAATAGTTTGGAAAAATCGGCCCTCAGCGATGCTTTGCTTGTATGTGGGACAGGCTAGATTTTCCGGTCGTCGCGCGCCGATGCGTCATTTCCGTGTGTCATACCCTGGCTTTAACTTCTCCGGAGCGGGACGCGCGGCGCCGCCGTCAGTACTGTGTACAGTCAGCAAATAATAATAATAATCTTTGTTTCATCCAATATTTACATTAGTGGATCTTAAATGACGTAAACAGAAGTCCATATTATATATACCTTATATCTAACATACATATAAAATAACTAACTATACTACTTTGTTACAAAGCAAGAAGATTCAGTAAAAGAACACCTATTGCACAAAAGTACGCTAGTTATAAGTCTAATCATCCATGAATTTCTGAACCACCATAAAATAAAAGTTGAGCATTTATTTTAGAAATAATACTTTTAAGTGATATTCGACTATTTTGTATTTTGCATGGAATCATACAAAGATACAAGTTCTCTAATTGGTAAATCGTACTTCGTAAATAAAGTGCTTGCTAATCGAACAAGAAATCATACTTTTGTTGCTGACTGTAGTGCTCTGTTAAATAGTATAGCAGAAGTGACGTGAATGGAGAAGGAGAGTACGAGTGCTGCACAGAATTCAGTAAGGATTTCTTGGTATAATAAATGACTCATTTATAAATTTTGAATTGTTTTTTAAGTTACTATAATATGTGAAACAGAACTGTTTTAAAGTGAGTTAGTATTATGTATGGGTAGTGCTAAAGTACAATAATTCTTATTTATTGTATACTAGCGACCCGGCTTTGCTCGCGCACGTTTATTTCACCGCCTTAGGGGCTGAATTTTGCAAAATCCTTTCTTAGTGGAACAAACATCCATACATAAATATACATACAAACTTTCGCGTTTATAATATTAGTAATTTAGTAATAAATTAGCAGTGATAGCCTTACGGTTAAAGAGCCGGCCGAAAATCAGTGAGGCTCGGGTTCGAATCCTGGCATGTACCAATGAGTTTTTCAAAAACTTACGTACATATTTATCACTAGCTCGACGGTGAAGGAAAACATCGTAAGGAAACCCGCAGGTCTCAGAATTAATTCTGAGACATGTGTAAATAGACCCGGTCCGGCGATGGGCTCACCACCTATCATGTTTAGGGGTCCAACGTATCTCGTGAAATGTGGGTATATCCAGTAATGGAATACCTCTGCCTACCCCTTCGGGGATAAAAGGCGTGAGATTGTTTTGTTTAATAAATTAGTACTGAAAGCGCAGATATAGGTATATGACCTTTACAATTATAATAATATGGTATATTTTAAGAATCAAATATTTATGCTCTTTAATTGATTACATTAAATTGTATTGAATACCTACCTATATTTAAAATTTGTGCGTCTACCTACACAGTCATGTTCCCTAACTACAAACGTACCTTTACTATTTCAAAGAAATATCTAAATAAATCATAATATTTCATTAAATTTGTGGAATGACTGATATTAATAGGGCCAGTCCATATTTCCGGGTTTGACCAAATTTATGAGGCCTCTATTAATACCACAACACTATTAGAGAGACAATAAATTTAACTCCGGTGTTAAATATCTATCATCATTACTAAGATTTTCTTTTAAACAGTCCAAGTGCGAGTCGGACTCGCCCACGAAGGGTTCCCTACCATTATCTATAAAAACGGCAAAAAGTCACGTTTGATATAAGGAAGGGGGCTTAAAATTTATTTTATTCAGTTTTTCATTAGGTATTTGTTGTTATAGCAACAGAAATACATCATCTGTGAAAATTTCAACTGTCTATCTGTGTTCTTAAGATACAGCCTGGTGACAGACGGAGAGACAGACATACGTACGGACAGCAGAGTCTTAGTAATAGGGTCCCGTTTTACCCTTTTGGTTTGAAAAGGTGCATAGCATAGTATTTATAAATTATAGAGATTTATTTTATCATGCACATCGATAAAAATCGACTTAAATTGCCTAATCAGGCAATATACAGTAGGTATATAAAGTACCTACAGGATAGTCAATCGATTGTAACATACATTAAACGAAAATGCTCTTAAATAAAAATATAACAACATTATCCACGCTGTCATACTATGTCCGTTAAGCATAATAATGATGACTGGCATTTTAATGATTACACACAGAAATGACATACTTCGGAGCTAACGAAAAGTATTTCCTTTTTCACTGATGATATGTTATTTTCGTCACAAACCTTTTATTTGTGTTAAATAAAAGTGGAGCCAGCACACAGAGCATCCATTTTTGCCACCGGAAAATTACCGAATCGCTGCCAAGCCCCCGCGCCACAAACAAAGCCTGATACACACAAAAAAGACAAAATGAGGACATTGGGTGACAAAGGCAAGCGTCGAACTGCCACCATTTACTATGCTGAAACAGTGTACGTAATGGTTTATATTCTGCTCCATTTCAATGTTTTGGTTTGATGTACTATAATAAGGGTTGTGTTAAATAAATTCTGATTATTCTTAATAATGGTTAGCAGCCATAAAACTGACCAGTTTACTTAATAGTCTATTGGTTCTTTTGTCTGATTAACACACCAGTTTTTTTCAGAACTGACCTAGGAAAATAGAATATAATTATAGATAGGTTTATAAGAAACTAGCGGTTCTGCGCGGTTTCACCGCGTAGTTTCGCGTTTCCGTCGGAATACTTGAATAAAATATAGGTTATGTAACTCAGTGATGATGTAGCTAGCATTCGCGAAAGATTTTTTAAAATCGGTCCAGTAGTTTTTGAGTTTATTCGTAACATACATACAAACACACAAATATACAAACCTTTCCTCTTTATAATACTAGTATAGAGTCTAGAAAACTGACTGTGATCAACGCACAACTGAAACCACTTGGTCTGGAATCATGAAACTTGGAACAAAGGTTCCTTAAATGACGTAAGTGAGAAAAGAGAAGGAATTTTTGGAAATTCCAATGGGAACGGGAAAAACGGATTCAACGCGGGCAACGCCACGGTAATACGCTAGTAAAAAATAAAATATCAAAATCATAAGCCATTTAGACTTTATATAGGTAGATTTTAAATCAAAGAGATTAAAATATAATAGGGCATAGAGGGGACAAAGCGAGGAAAATTTGAAGCCAAAAGTTATTCCAAGTGGAATAAGTCTAGTACAATTTGACCGAATGACAGCTCGCGTTCATACTAACTGACATGACGCTTGAGCTTCTAACATGCTTCAAAGTTTTGTATGAAAATATTCCCAATGCCCCCTCTATTTCCTTTATATTTTAATCTCTTTGTTTTAAATACATAATTATTTGTTTAAGAAATTAATTTTCAGTTCTTCTCAGTTCTAAGTCCTGAATGGTGGTAGCTTAAATGAGGTTAATACTGAATTGATGTTAAGAATTTTTTGTTCCTACCTTCACTATACTAATATAATGCACTGAATGAACCCAGGAAAATTACAATGTAACTAAGATTGTCTAGTGATATTTTATGAAATAAAGACGATTCAGAAAAGGCCCTGCAATAATAATACCACTAGGAGTAAGTTAATTTTATAAAATTGCTGGTTTTTTAATAACACTGCGACTTATATTATATAGGAAATATATAATAATACTAAACTGATAACGTTATAACACTAGTATATATACAGAGACATTTTAGATTATCATAATGAAAATTCCAATTTTACAAACTTAATTAAACTCCTTTATTTCATCGCCTGCACTGTTCGTTTTATAAAGAGGACGACGGCTAATTACTTTACCGATATCCTTTTTGAGAAGCTAAAATAATCGGAGATATCGGTAAATGGATTTTGCTATGTTGAAATATATTTATCGAAAATTACATATTTTTTTGTATTATTAATGGTAAGATAATTTAGTATTTAAATTGTGTTTGAGTTAAGGAAGTTTGATTAACAACTCTTTCGCTTGCAAACAGTATGTTTTAAATATGATAAAACGTTCTAAATAAAGGATCTTTTGAATCTGATATCGTTGGTATTTTGCATTTTCCTAAAGTATTTTTTCTTTTTTTTTCAGATATTATTAAGACAGTGAAAATGCGAGTTAGTTGAGTGTGAGTGATTACCATGGGGACCGCCAATCTTACGCTCACTCTCTGTGTCATCCTCTTCACATGCACACACGCCAAAATAGGTAAGTCTAGAATATTTTTAAACAAGTATAAACAAGTACCATGTGTTTAAATTGCAAGAAAAGTTAGGGCTCTAGACAAAAAAAAAATCATATTCAGAAGTTTCGTGTTTTTGAAACTACAAACTATGAAATCATTCGCATACAAAATCACAGTGAATAACTGTCTGTACTTATTTAAATTTATAAACAAAATATCACTCAAATCTTCCCCTGTACTTACACATTTTTTTCGGCCATCGGCGAAAATTATGTGTCTGGTGTTACATACTAAATTGTCTGGTTTAAAATAATGATGTACCATAAAAACATCATTTTACATTTGAAATGATTTAAATAAAATTATACATATTTTTCATAACATTTTTATAATTTGTAAAAAAAAATCCTGAAATTCCATCAGATGAAACTACTCCAAAAACCCTAATTCTTTTTACCTAAAAAATATCGCTTTTCCATGCTAAACTACCAAAACCTAATCAAATCTTGTGTATGCTTAGAAAATCTATCTTATCTTAACTATTACCAAAATCTATTTTATTTTCAGTATTATGTACCTCGATATTATAACAATTTTTCAACTTCTGTCAACCCCTACTCTTTTCTTACCTTCTTCCATAAAATACCTACACGGATATATTATATTATCGGAGTAGAAACTAAAACGTTCTTGAAATTACTTTTGACAGAGTTTCATACTTCAGAAAAGGAATACCTCTGCCTACCACCTCGGGGATGAAAGGATGGAGATGTATTTTTTTTTCATACGTCAAGATTTATATACATTTAAGCATAACACTCAACTGTATAACAAGTTAATTATACGTTTACAAGAGTGTTTTGTTATTTAAACCTTTGTTGACCTTTGATTACTTAAGGTTTCACCTGTGAAAATAACAGGTTCGGCACCACTAAAGCGTAAATTACATTTTAATATTCAGTGGAACTTGAAGTATAAAACTTATTTCTGTCAATACCTACATATCACAAATTAAACTATCATTTTATATCAAACTAGCTTTTACCCGCGGTTTCACTCGCGCACGTTTATTTCACCCTCTAGAGGTTTAATTTTGCAAAATCCTTTCTTAGTGGATGCCTAGGCTGTGCGTTGATATATCACCAGTCAGTTTATCATTTTATATACCTACTAGCTTTTACCTGCGGCTTCGCTCGCGCACGTTTAATAGGGGCTGTAGGGGTTATTTTGCAAAATCCTTTCTTCGTCAATCGAAATCGCGAAGTTTTTTTTCTAATTAACAGTGTTCTTTATATAAATTTATTTATTTTTTATTTCATTAATATAAATTCCTAATACTAAATTTCATACTCTATATATTTAGCCCCGCTGTGGGCTGCAAAACATGAATTAACAATTCGCCGCCTACACGTTAACGCCACTTCTAGCTCAATTTAGGACTACGGTGAACTTTGTCATGTCACGTGGATCAAAGTGTCACAGGAATGACGATGGATAAAACGTGTAGCTCAAATTAAATTAGGGTAGACTCTACGGAACTTTGATACAGTTCTTTGTGTTCCTCCGTTTTTAGCGGGATTCAGAGGAAAATATATAATTCTTTACCTATTTTTGTGCGAGTTGGAATATATGATGATTGGAGGACTTTATTTTGTTCTCAAACTATGCAAGTAATATGAAAGCCCTGTAGTTAATGAGCCCGTCTCTCATTCGTGAGTATCGGGTTCGAAAAGAGTTTAAAAAAAGTTTCGTATATATTTATTACTAGCTCGACGCTGAAGAAAAACGTTGTTAGGAAACTCGCAGATCCCAAAATTAATTCTGAGGCATATCTAAAGCTCCCTTTCTCATGGCTCCTGTCACGTTTAGAAACCAACAAAATTTATAGGAGATACATGGGTATGTCCAGGAATGGAATATCTTTGCAAGCCACGAATGGGATCAGGCCAGGCGTGGACGGACATATTTATTTTAAGTCAAAAGTAACTTGGTTTCCTTATAGTAATGTTTGAGTTCGCGTTTGAGTTGGGTTTCATAACATATCCAAAAGCTAAATGATCGTACACCCAAACGACCTACAGTTGAAATCGCCATGGGTCATTAGGTAAAATGACAATATATCGAGCAAAACGTCGAATCGCTATTTGATCGAGTTAAACAGGTAAGTAGGTCAAATGCTAAACTTGATTGTAAAATTGCAATATAAAATTTTAAAAGACATGCAACTAAATGAAGTTTCGTAACTTAAAAAAATAGCTCGATTTCTAGGTGTATTAAAATTAAATTTTTACCAGATTTTGAGCAAGACCTTCAAAAACACAACTGCAAAAACAACATCCAATTCGGTCCAGTAGTTTTAGCATGATGCGCGTACAAACATTGGTCAGCTAAATTTTTTTATATTATTATTTCTAGATGTTTAATACCTTAATGCATGTATGTATATCTATCTATAGACCAAATTGCCTGATAATAAATAAGTTTCTTTAAACCTGTGATTATGGAGGTACCTACTCTTTAGTTAATTTTTTAAAGTACCTAACTTATTTTTTACTTATGTAAGTACAAAATGACAATATTACGGTGTCATCAATGGCGTAGCGTGGGTGTCGGCCGCCCGGGTGGAAGAAAATTTTGCCGCCCTTATTTATGTGTTTCAAATGTATATTATACATTACGAGTGCATTGCATGCATTAATTTTAGAGAACTTTTCTGCAATAAACAGTCATAATTCTTCTTAATACAGGTTAGATTTTAAATAAAAAAGTTTATCGAAGTTTTACAATCACGTTTATTGACATATTAACGGATACAGTTTATATCTATAAAAATATATTTATAGTTTAAATATTTTTATTCTTTATTGTCAAATTTTACCGCCCCCTAAAAAGTGCCGCCCGGGGCGGACCGCCCCCCCTGCCCCCGCCACGCTACGCTACTGTGTCATATGGCACCTATTTGATCTATCAGAGTAATAAAAGCAATATTACGTGACCTCCTAAACCTAAGTGATAGTCGAGGCTAGGCCAAGGTCGTACAATACAGTGTGTATAAAGCAAGGCCCTAATCTAGGTGGATTAGGATTATCCCCGGTGAAAAATTGGGAACGTCTACAGCTCAACACACTTTGTTGAATATAGGCTCTAATAATCCGAGTTCATTGTTTAATAAAGTCTGCGTTTCACAATGGATAGCTTTGGATAAGTAAAACTAGGTCAGTTTTTTTTATTTCTTACTAATCATCACTTCGCTTCGGTTATCACTATCACTACATAGTATAAAACAAAGTCGCTTTCTCTGTCCCTATATCCCTATGTCCCTATGTCCCTTCGTATGCTTAAATCTTTAAAACTACGCAACGGATTTTGATGCGGATTTTTTTAAATAGATAGAGTGATTCAAGAGGAAGGTTTTTGTGTTAGCATTGCACCCGTGCGAAGCTGGGGCTGATCTCTAGTATTGTATATAAAAACCGTCCTCTTGAATCACTCTATCTATTAAAATAACCACATCAAAATCCGTTGCGTAGTTTTAAATATCTAAGCATACATAGGGACAAACAGACGGGAAGCGACTTTTTTTATACTATGTGGTGATGATAGTGATAGTGATAGTGATGCTGGACTCCCGTGGGAGATAATAGCTCATTCCTCATGTGTAGGGAAAGACCCTTAGCTCAGCAGTGGGCTGTTACCGGTTGATAATGAGGATGATTATAAATGCGAAAGTGAGATAGTTTGTTGTTTGTAACGTTGGTACACCTGAAGTGGGAAACCGATCATAATGAATTTTAACATATTCATAGACTAGCAGCGCACCGCGGTTTCACCCGTGTAGTTTCCATTTTCGTGGGAATACGGGAATAAAGTATAGCCTATGTTACTCCCTGGTAATGTAGCTTAATATTGGTAAAATAATTTTTTAAATCGGTTTTGTGGTTTAGCCGTAAAAGCGTAACTAACAATCACAGTCACTTTCGAATTTTTGCTAGAGGCAGACACTATCCAAACAGGGTATCAGTGCTCCTTCGTTAAACTATCTTAATAATGATTGTAAATAAATGTATAATATATTTTCTATCTTAACTAGCGGTTCTGCGCGGTATCACCCGCGTAACTTCCGTTCCTGTGGGAAAACGGAAATAAAATATAGCCTATGTTACTCAAGGATATTCTAGCTTTCCATTTATAAAAGAATTTTTAAAATCGGTCCAGTAGTTTTTAAGTTTATTAGTAACAAACATACAAAAATATAAAAATACAAATCTTTCCTCTTTATATTAGTATAGATTGGAACTTGAATAAGAAGGTAGGCTACTTCTCATCCCGGACAAATACACGTTTTGTTGGGGACCCGATACACTTTATGCGCATCTGCTATTGTAGCAGTAAACGAGTCTTGTACAAGCATCTCACCAGCTAAGGAAGCGGTATGAGATGCAGCTGGTCCTACAACTACTTAGCAGGTATCTAGGAGACTGAGCTTGGCTCGTGTCACCATCTATCGGAGAGTGGCCGTATTATTTAATAAAAAAATATGATTGTGTAAAATTGCATTTTTACAATAAATACTACTACTTAGTTGAACTTAAAATGCAAAAACTGTATCTGTAACAAAATTTCATCAAAATCGTTAGAGCCGTTTCCGAGATACCCGAAATATAAATACATACATATATAGTTAAATAAATAAGTCATTGGAAAAAAAATCTTTTCTGTTGTTGTTTTCTTTAGTGATGTACTAACACTTATTTTGTTGCTAAATTTGTTCATACGTAAGTATTCGGTGTAATCGAAACCAAACTGATATCTGCTTCCATACTAAATGTAGTCGGAAAACTATTTACAATTCTGCTAGTTTTCAATTTAAACTATCAGTAATATACTATTTGGTTGCAATATTAACAGAACTGTCCTATACAAATAGTTGCGGGGTCTGTCAGCACACGTTACGTTCACAGGTTTAGCTGCCTTCGAGATTCGTAGAATATTTGAGTTGGACTTGGATTGTGCTACGTTTAGATTTCGCTCACGTTTGCTCCATCATCAATTTTGAATGCGCCCGTGCGAGATGTATTGTGGGAGTGGCTTTGCGTTACATGGTCTATACCTACTGGCCACAGAGATATAAGTCTGTGATACTGGCTTATCATGTAATCGTATGTTGCGTTATAGATTCTCTAAGGTAAGGTAACATTTAATTGTTTAAGGTAACTTTGGACCCCTAAAAAGTCTGGATGGTATTCTGTTGAGTGACTAAGTCCATCTATTTAGATATTTAAGGGTCCGTAGTTACCTAAGGGTGTGTTGAACGTATGAAGTTAAAATTACTATCAAATACTCAAGTTTGCAATCCCTTGTGAAAAAAAAATCGATCTTCTTAGTCATCGCAATCCAAATATGCGACCGTTTATACCACATATTTTGCAAAAGACTTAAAACTCCCAAGGAAATCTAAACCCATTGTGTTTTTCCTGTTGACTTAGAATTATGTATGCCTATTGTACTTTAGTTAATGTTGGTATCCATATTGTGTTGTTTTTGGTGTATAATAAAGAGTTATTGTATTATATTTTATGTAATGTGGTAAAAAAGTCTTAAAGCGTAATTTCAGAAAATTCGAAAACCGTAAAATTGTTTTTACATCACAAAAAACATATTTTTTGCAATTATTTTGTACAATTACCTTAATCCTTACCAAAGAGATTATGAACGCGAGCTGTCATTCGGTCGAATTACTTAAGTAATAATCTCTGCCTTCAGTTTTTCCTCGGTTTGTCCCCTCTATGTCCTATTAATATTTTAATCTCTTTGCTCCTCACATATTCCCATGTCGACGCTGTTTACATGGATACCTACAAGCTTGCAGGGAACCCTCGGTTGTGCGAGTCCATCTTGCACTTCACCGCTTTGTTTTAAATTGTGTCAACGCCTTTTCATTTAACTAAAAAGTAAAGGCAACGTTCACAATAAACGCCAAATCCAGAAATCCAAAACTAATAATCTATATAAATAAAAAATGATAAACTGACTGATTGGTGATGTATCAACGCACACCCTAAACGGCTGGGTCAAGAGACTTGAAATTTTTACATAGGTAGCTTATACAGTGTAGGCATCCACTAAGAAAGGATTTTGCAGAATTCATCTCCTAAGGTGTGAAATAAACGTGCTCGAGCAAAACCGCGGGTAAGAGCTAGTTCCAAATAAAAAAATTTAAATAACAGAAGAGATCGTAAATGGAATCTAAAGTTTATAAAAGAAAATTACGTATACCTATATATCCAAGTCCACTAAAAATCTGTTAAAACATAGAACCATAAACCTTCAGAATTCACTTGAGTGCATCGTCCGCACGTACTTGAATACCTTCTTTTTTATACCTTCGGAAAAAGGTTTAATACCTTGAAAGAGGGAAACAATGGAGCTGGCTTATTAGGGTCCCTTTGAATGGGCGTGAATGAACTGAGCCGATAAAGTACAGCCCAAGGGTTCATACGAAAATACCAACTACTCGATACCGCCATTCGTTTTTTTTGGCTTTAGGGTTCCATTGTTTGAATTCAGTTATCTCCGTTCGTTATATCAGCTTTTTCCCTTAGCTTTGCTTGCATAGGGTTACCATCTTTACGTTTTATTTCAGAAAAGTGTTTGACCGCGACTTTGTCCCCGTATCTACTGACCTTGGTAAAAAACACTGTATTACTTTGGGTTCTAGGCGGTGTGTCACATACCACATTTTAAGGTAGACCGCAACAACACAACTGCGAAAACCGGATCCCATTTGGTGTAGCAGTATTTGCTTGTTGCGCGTACTAACATATAGATAGTCAGAAATTGTAATTTAATCGATTTAGCTTCTATTGATGTTTTAAAGATACGTCATATTAAGTTTTCTATGTAAATATATTAGCCAGTTACCATTTTATTAAATTTACTAGCAGCGCCCTGCGGTTTCACCAGCGTAGTTACCTTTCCCGTGGTATTTATTTATATCTAATCAAAAGCCTTAAAATAGGTTTCAAGCTCTAGCTTTAAAAATGACTGAATTTCCATACAAACTTTCATCCTCTATTTCAACCTCTTATAGCCCTTTTTTGCATTAAAAGTAGCCTGTGTCGCAGTAGTTTAGACGTGAACACACAGACAGACAAGAGTTACTTTCGCATTTTAAATATTAAAAATATAAGTAATGAAGTAAGGATTGATAATTAAGATAATAAATATGGTCTCGATAAATAAAAATCTGGTGTAAAATCTTAAATGTCACTCATAAAACCACAATACAGTGCTGAGTTCACTCTATTGAATGTCGAGTTTGTGATACGAGTATTATCGAATGCTATCAACTGCCACGTGAGTTGCTAGTTGAGTCGATCACATTTATAGATACCCATTTATTTTTTGTTCATCTACAATTTCTAAACAAGTTTGAACATAAGTTGTTATTCTATCGTTGCCAGATTTCTTAAAGTTAACCCATAGACCTTATGTCTATGAGTTCACCTCAGCCTTACAATATTTTTGGAGTTGAGTAAAAATCTCCATAACGATATTTTACCTACAAACTTCAAAAAGGTTGTATATTCCATAAAAAACTAAAGCCACTAGAAGTATATATCTAAAATGTCATAAATAAACAATAAACTTCTAAAATGTTCCAAATTCAAATTACTCAAAGCTTTTACCACCATCGAAGCTAGATTAATGGTCTGTGATCGAAACACTCACAAATGGATCCAGTCCGCTCCTTATTAGAGTAGCTACCTTGGTTACATTTTATTATGGTTTTTTCTATTGTAATACTTTGCGGTCCTGTTTAATTTATCACAATTTCTTAGCTCGGGTGAATTTTACCATGCTATCTCGATCGGAGTATTTCTTACTGCGGTCCTTGTTTTTAATTTATCATAATCTTGACCCTCTGAGGTTAGGGTTAATCTTCTTAATTCATCCCGTGTAAGTATAATACATTAGAAGGTGCTACATCCGTGACCGTAACACTCAGGGTTGATTAAAAATGTATCTGTTTGGCTTATCATAATTAAAGTTAATTATATTGTTGTTCAAACACATTCAGTGGGTTTGATAAGGGCTTACCTTCGATCCTGGTGATATCTGATCAATTATCATATCTCAGGTCTTCAGGTCTGTGAGAATTCATCTTAATCAACCAGAAATTCAATTGTATCACAAATGTTTAATACTATTTCATCTAATTCTGAAACAAAATCGAATATATTTTTATCACCTTAGTTTCTTTATAGTGGGTTTCCACCTTTGAGTATTAAACCAACCGGAGACGCCACTGACAGGCGTACCCTCTGCCAAGAAAAAGTGTCGGTCAACACGCATACCTGTTATATACAACTAGTTTTTTGAGTTCACGGAGTGCTTGGATTGGTGAATGTATTTGTGTGCATCTAGTTCAAGATAGTGTTTAATTGTTTTGTCAAAAAATGCGTTAGTTTTAACATTATTTGTGTTTGTTTCCTCGTCCCCCGCGCAGAAATTGGCAGACTTTTTTGCAAAGAAACTACTGTGCGTGACGTCTCCTGTTGGTTTAATACTCAAAGTTTTAGACCCACTGTGCAGCAGATGCCTTCTTAAATTACAACTACTACGCGGCTTTTTTAGGTTAGGGTCTCTGGATAGAGTCCAGGGAGGAATCTTTATAGCAGTCGTATCGTACACAACATAGCTCCATAAAGCGCGAAGGCCACGGGTTGACAACATATTTCCTCGCAGTATCGCATTATGAACGTGTGGGGCTTTTTCCTGCCTGCCCAGAAGACCGAATACCGATTTGGCGCTATCAAATATGTATAGTGCCAAGGCTCAAGGTTTGGCCTGCTTTATTGCTGTTGTTAAAGATTTATGTGAGACGGTGATTGACGGTTTTAGGTTGGGATTGTTATTGTTCGATAAGTTTTTTTGGGTACGAATATTTATACTCTATTCCGTTTTTTCACGCGTGTATTTATTTAATGACTATAGCGGTTCTGCGTGGTTACACCCGCATAGTTTACGTTTTCGTCGGAATACGAAAATAAATTGTAGCCTATGTTACTCAAGGATACTCTAGCTTTCCATTAGTGATAGAATTTTTTAAATCAGTCCAGTAGTTTTTGAGTTTATTCGTAACAAACATACAAATCTTTTCTCTATATAATATCAAGTATAGATAGATAAGTTATTTATCGCTCATGAAAAGTTGTAGGGCCCTGTCTTCGGGGCTTGATGTTAGGAGGCAATACTATGTGTCTCTAATCATATAATTCTCATCTCAAAGTGGCAGTTTCTTTCTTCGTCGACGTACAATGACTTTAGAAATAAATAAAAATTCTTGTTATAAATTAAAAAAAAAAATCTTACGCCTTTCATCCCCGAAGAAGTAGGCAGAGGTATTCCATTACTGGATATACCCACATTTCACGAGATACATTGGACCCCTAAACGTGATAGGTGGTGAGCCCATCGCCGGACCGGGTCAATTTGCACATGTCTCAGAGACCTGCGGGTTTCCTCACGATGTTTTCCTTCACCGTCGAGCTAGTGATAAATATGTACGTAAGTTTTTGAAAATCTCATTGGTACATGCCAGGATTTGAACCCGAGCTTCACTGATTTTCGGCCGGCTCTTTAACCGTAAAGGCTATCACTGTTCTTTTTATAGGTAGGTATAGTATAATGCTGCTAAAAATATTTTAGTTGTTTCTTCATTAGAATCAGGCCTTATTCTACCATTAAAACGACAACTTATCACCAATCTCACGTGAACTCCATTAAAATTCTATCTCACAAAGCTCACAGCTGTTATCCAGACCGTAATATTCACATTTTCTCTGTGTTATTCTTACGAAACTCGTATCCATAACAGATAATGTTTTCTTCCATTTTATCTGCAAAGCAACAAGTCGCTCACATATTTGCCTCGGCTGTCTGTAATGGGCAAGAAAGTAGATTATCTGTTTAGAAAATATTACTGCCGAGGAAAATACGTTTACGAGTGATAATGTGCTTAACCTACCAGATAAATTCTATAATATATTTCCGATACTGAAAACGTTCCTTTGGCAAATATACTGCACGACATTTCAAAGGGTAATCTACTTTTATTAATACTACTGTAAATGTAATAAGTGAGGTAATGTCTTCTAGCTCCTATGTATTCGTAGAGGTCAAACCACCCGACGATATTTTACGTGGCGGATTGATTGACTTTTTCCTCATGGCCTAACTGATTTGGCTACGAAGACTAACATATCCTCATGGCCGAACTCGTGTCAAACTAGGCAAAACCAGTACAGTTACCTACTTGGTTAAATGAAAATACCTCTGCAATACTTATGATGTCCTGGTACTTCATGCCCGTGATTGTTATTTATATCTTCACCAACACATATTGCCTAGGCGGTCACACGTGCAATATCTGAATCCAATTTGTATCTGAACCTACTCTTCTATTAAAAAGCGAGTGTACCCGCCACTATAGCCCATTTTTTCCTATCTCAGCTGAGCGATGTTTTCATTTCACGCTACAACGCGTCAGTGTGGCTCGAGGTATTTTATTAACGCCCATGTCTATTGCCATCGAATAGAATGGCTTTTATCTTCGTGTCGTTAGCATGCGTGTTAATGCGGCTGTTATTTGCCGGAGGCATGCAATAGGGAAGTTCTGTTTTTCTCTCATATAGCTGACAGGTAATCTGATTGGCAGATTTTGTTTTTGCTCCTTTATCAGCAAATACCTAAGACTTCTCTGACATCAGAAATCGATTTCTCGATTATATGATTATTTTGAAACACTGACACAGTTTTGTAACAGTGACTATTCATAGGGATGTTGCACCTTGTTGTTGTTCTTGGTTGATGATCATAACGATTAAATCACTAAAGAAATCATCTTGTCAAGAGGCATGCAGAAAGTAATATTTCTGTCATCATAGAATTGTGCAGTTTTCAAGAATAATAGCATGGGAAGAAATGATATTCAACAAATCAAACATAAGTATTTGATATCAGGCCTCACGTCGGCTGTACGACTTCATTTTCCTCATTTTCATACTCGTTGCTAAAATAGCCATCGTGTTTTACTTTGTTAGCGGTATTATGATAAAGTCACTTCATTTCTATAGGTGTCAAAAAATTAAACAGGCCTTCAAGAAGCAAATCCATGCACCTAAAATATTATCGTCAATGTGAGAAAAAAAACCACTTGTTCATGCAAAGTATGCAGATAACCTGGCATATTGTGTGTACCTATACAATGTTTAGTTTATAGGGTAGACAAAGGTTAAAACGCTTACGGTGACTGGGTTGAGAATATATTTATTATAATAACTTACCTAATATCAGTCGACAGCGAGGTTTCAAGGACAATTGCAAATCTATTTTAGCGAGATTTCAAGGACAATTATTATGTATTATTTTAGTAGAATCTTAGTAAAAGTGTAAATACTACAATTTTAACTCATTTTTTAGAACATGTTTTTTTTATTTGATTGAGTTAATAACCTATGCGATATATTATCAGGACCATCCGGATGTCAGTTCAAAACGCGAATCCAACATATTAGCTTTGCGTGCCTACGTAGTGACCGTTTTCAGCTTGAATTATGAATGTGCTAGCTATGATATACCGTATACTTTATATCGAGGGACTAAACGAAGGCGAGGGAGTCAATGAAACCGACGGTATATTAAGTTGTCGTTTAGTCTCGAGGTGCAAACTGTACTTTTCACTTTGAGTGCGAGAAAAATCGACAATTTAGTACAAATTTATCTAAAACCGAACAAATATACTCGACAAAAGGGACAAAAGTTCTGAAATTTTCGCTGGCAGTTTTTTCTTCTAAACCTGTCACAGATTATCAAAGAGATTTAAATATATTTTAAAACACATGGTGCCACCTTCTATGCGGAAACACCAGGATCTAAAACTCTCAACATTTTCGCAATAAAGATGGTCCACACTCCACAGATATTTACTGGCTGTTTGAGTTTGTTTACATCTCATTAAGGAAATTAAAAAAACGAATTACTTTTTACTTCCTAAAGTAACCACTTTAGTCCCGCTTCGTAGGGCTATACTTATTGGCGTACTTTTAGAGCATGAGAAGTGAAAATGGTATATACATATTTTGCACTACCAACTGTCGCTGTCATTGAGCACAATATTAATAGGTATTCCTGAGGGACTCGATAAGCCGCAGTAATACCCAGAAATATTAACGTGATGTGTATTATATTACCCACTCAATTCCCTAAATTCCAAAATGGTAGGAATTCCCCTTTCGAATACAGATCGTCGAGATAATTTAATGCCCACCTTCCTTTGTGGAAACCGGGGTGGTACCTAAAGTTGCAGGAAGATAATAAATTATTAATAAAAGTTAATTACATATAGGAAAGAAAATATTTCGATATGGAAAATTTTAAGGAGCTAATTGATACAGAAAGCAACAAGAGACAGATCCTACTAATATTATAAACGCGAAATTTTGTATGTATGGATGTTTGTTCCTCTTTCAAGCTTTGGATATTTTCAGCTAGAATTTGTCCGAGAATATACCATTTGGTGAAGTGGAACTGATGAAGAAGACTACAAATTCAGTTTTAAATATATTTTCGAAGACGGTTGTTTTTTTTTTGTTTAGAGAGATTATTTTAATCATCGATTCTTTTCGATTGCGCTATTGTCGTAAATAGTACTTGACATAAAATCTGATATCTAATTTGCAAGTCTGTCAAATAGCTTTGTTTTGGTGAAAAATATGCACCCGATTCTCGCCTGACGCAGACTGCGTTCAAACAAATAATGTTCCATTCCACAGTGCATTGTTTCTCCAACAGTATACATAGGCGCCGATGGTAGATAATTTAGCTCGCTAATCACACGTTGCCTGCTCTCTTTGTTGACGGGTAAAGCTTGATTGATGATCCGACTTTACTCACACGAAGTTGGGTTATTCTTCAAAGCTTGTTTGGGGATATTGCCGAATAGACAGGTGCGTATAGCTCCGGTTATTGCGAAATTGTGGGGCCTTGTGTGGATTTCTTAACTGTTTGTCTGTCGATACGATAGTCGAGTTTAAAGTACCTTGTTATTAGAATATTGCCCTTTCTAAGTGGGTTACACTTAGAAAGGGCAATATTAGCTCAGCAGTGGGCTGTTACGGGTTGATGGTTTGTGATGGTGTACTACGCAATCATAAAACAAAAATAACTTCTATTTTTTATATGCGCTATTTTGGGTCCCATTAAAATCGCAAATGCCACTTGACGTTAATATTTAAAGTTTGTCTTAGATATTAGGCCTGTTGCTCATACGATGAATATACAAAATAATAATAATCTCATGCCTTGTATCCCCGAGGGGGTAGGCAGAGTTATTCCATTTCTTGAAATATCCACATTTCACGAGAATAAGTATTCAACCCCTTAACGTGATAGGTGGATTTATTGTCATATTTTGATATTGGTTATCATTTCAAAATCTAGTCCATATGACACAAACTTGAAAATGTACCAAGTGTTACTTATTTAAATGAAAAGACCCTTAGCCCCCCAGTAATTTAGTAAGTGTTGATAATGATGAATGACGACTAACATGTATGAAGTCGTTAGTTTAGTGAAAATAACTACAATTTGAAGCCGTGTAACTTAACTGTTCCCATGTAAATAAATAGCACGTATTTTTTACAAAAACAAGAAACTTTCCTATGCTAATAATATTTTATCGGAAAATTATTGAATTACTGACATTATATCTCAACCTCCTTAGAGCTTCGGAAGAGATCATCATTCATCATTTAAACTTTGGGACCCGAAGGGAGTATTCAATGGTCCATTTCACTTGAAGCAAACCCAATTTTTCATATGATTCAAACAATTTGCAGACCGAGTTAACTTAAATGTTTCGTGACAATAATAAATTCTAAAGAGTTTTATTAGTAAAACAAACACTGCCAAAGTTTGTGAATTGTTAGAAACTAAACACCATAGATTTGACCTTTGATGTCGTAAAGTAAAAATGAAAATATTAAATAAATATGAACCCGCTTTAATCTCGTGGAGGTTGGCAGAGATATTCCATTTCTGGACATTTTCACCAGTGTATTTTTCAGAACCTAACCTAACTAACCTTGCGGTGATCCTTTCCACTCCTCAGCCGCAACCGCTGGAACGTAGAGATGATGAGAGATGATGAGGAGGACACGAAGTGAAGGTCGAGGGTTATACGGTCGGAATAAACGAATATTCAGCAGCCAAATAAGTTTATTGTGTGGAGCAAGACCACAATTTTATCAGTGTAGGTTGATTGCACAATTATCGTAGCACGATTGTATGTATAAATATAAATATTACATTAAAACATGAGGTTTTCTGCGTAAATAAAAAATACAAAATTTTAGGTAGAAGACTGTCAACCTTGAATTTCAGGTTAGTAGTGATTTCCTGGTAAAAGAAATAGAAGGGAGAGCTGTAATCTATTTCAAATTAAAAATTTAGAATATATGGCCAGATATAGAAGTTAAAAAGGCAAGAAGTTGATATAATGAGGGAGGGAGGAGGTCCGAATCTAATTTTACATTGCTGTTAGTACCTACATAAATACATCAGCAATATAAATTACCAACACGAGTAAAATTGAAGTTAAACAAGCTAACAACGAAAGCTTGCCAGCGTGCGGCAAAACTTCATTGTTCAAGGGATGTATTCATCAATCAAGGGGTCTTATTATGTGGCTGTAGCCAGTGTAACAGACCGTGGCTCTATAAAGTTGTAGGTAAAAAACTTTTTACGTTGTTACGTTGAAAATAAGATTGGATTAACAAGAACCTTATAAAAGACATAAACAAAAAGAATATTTTATGGCATCAACATAAGAATGAACCTGACAACAAAATAATCGAAGACGAACTCTTAAAACAGAGAACTAAGACGAATAACAACATCCAAAGAGCAAAATCACAGTATTATCACAAACAATTTACTAAATGCAGAGGTAAACCGAGAAAGATGTGGGCTTTATTTAATGACCTTTCTAATAATAAAACTTCGGAAAAAATCTACCAACGAAACTCCAAACACAAACAGGTATAACTTCAGATAAAAAAGAAATTTGCGAACACTTTAATATATTTTTTTCATCAATTGGCTCAGTCTTAGCTAGTGAAATACCGACAAAATATCACAACAATAAAATATATACCAATGCAACAAACTCCAAAACTCCTATCTGTCAATTATCCACAATAGACCCAGTTAGCACTGAGGAAGTATCTAAAATAATTGATAATTTAGACTGCAATACTAGCTCAGGTATAGATGGTATCAGTATCAAATCTATAAAATGCATAAAACACCTAATCTCTGATAAACTGGCACGCTGTATCAATAAATGTCTTGATGAAGGATCATTCCCTGATAGTTTAAAAGTTGCTAAATTAACCCCTATTTACAAAGCTGGTAATAGATTAGATCCAGGACACTATCGCCCGATCTCTGTCCTTCCCGTGTTGTCTAAAATTTTTGAAAGAGTGTTGTACAGCCGTCTAGAAAAATATTTAAACTCAATAGATTTTCTCTGTAAACACCAATATGGTTTCAGACCCCGATCCAGCACTTTATCAGCCACTGTAGACCTTGTGACCAAATTAAAAAATAAAATAGATCAGAAACAAATAGCATTGGGGGTGTTTATAGATTTGAGGAAAGCCTTCGATACAGTCAGCCATGAAATACTACTAAATAAACTCAGAGACGTCGGAATTATTGGAAATGCACATCAAATCTTTAAATCTTATCTTTCCAACCGCCGACAAATTGTTAAGATATCTCATTGTCAAAGCTCTCCTCAGCTAATCACCTACGGTGTGCCACAAGGATCAATAGTTGGCCCCTTGCTGTTTTTAATTTACATTAATAATATTCAAGATTTAAATTTAAAGGGGGATCTATCACTGTACGCTGATGATACAAGTATTTTTTACTTTGGTAATAAAATTGAACAAATCACTCAGGATGCAAAGGCAGACCTCGACATACTTAATATCTGGTTTCAATGTAATCTGCTAACAATTAATATATCCAAAACACATTATGTAATTTTTGCAGCCAAAAATAAAAAAATTGCTGATTTTGTACCTCTATCGATCAACAACCAAATAATAAGCCGCACAGACAAAGAAAAATACTTGGGAATAATATTAGACTCCAATCTTACCTGGAAACCCCAAATTGAAAAAATAAAATCCAAAATAACGTCGCTCACGGGCGCTCTTAGGGGCATTATCCGATATCTGCCGGAAAATATGAAATATAACGTCTATAATACGATGGTAAAGCCACACATTGATTACTTAATAGAGGTTTGGGGGCTAGCTGCTAAAACTAATCTCAGTGCCATTCAAATAGCTCAAAATAAATTAATAAAAACTTTATTTAATTACGACTTTCTTACGCCAACTAAAATATTATATAAAGAAACTAAAATTCTAACTATAAAACAAACATTTGAATACTATACTTGTATACTAATAAGAAAAATACTACAAAGAGATATACACACTCATCTATCATTTACTAAAAAGAAACAAATCCAAACACGACGTCTCCGAAATGCAGATCATCTAATACTTCGACCCTCAAGAACAAATTACGGCAAAAATAATACTACCTATTTAAGTGCTCAAATATACAACAAAATTCCAAACGAAATTAAAGAAGCAAAAAGTTATTATTTATTCAAAAAACTTCTAAAAAACTACATATTAAATCAAAACGCAGAAAGCCACATCTAGTTACGGTTGATCTCTGGATTTACGCTGTGTTGACCTACTTAACCGTTTGCCGACATGCACTTCTGCGATGCGAATTTGTCTTCGAAGTTATAATTTTTCTACCCACATTTAAATATTACTACGCTCTTTACAATATTAATTATACATTGTTTAAAATTTAAGTGTTCTCATGTAAGTGAATTTGTAATTCTTTATGAGAATAAATTTCTTTAAACCTAAAATCGAGAAAACCGATTCTCTTTTGTTTATGACACCGTGTGTATCGTGACTTTGTGTGAAACTACAAAGGATAGTTTTTAAATGCATCCAATTACCCAGTAAATTTGCTTTGATATAAAGAATTTTAGTTATTATATTATATTTCTTAAGGTATTTAGTTTTAGGTTTATTTATACTTTATTTTGGGTTTTTAGTTTTAGGTTCATTATAAGAAAATCCTGCTAATGTAAAACAAGTATAGTAAAGTAAATCAAAATCCGTTTAGTAGTAACAATTACTTCAAACTAGCCGTATAATTTTTCTTCCTTTGCACAGTACTTTTTATTGTAGAAATTCCAACCATGTCTATTCTATTGACTATATGTTCTGTGTAATAATAATTATTGTATACACGTATACATACATAATCTTTACGTGTAGTTTGATCACGCAACAGTCGTGAAGGCTGAACACTCATTCCGTGCCGGAACAAAAAATGTGCTGGTAATGAAAGCCACCTTAAGTGCTATTGATTTTGTATTATTATTAGATTGCTTGTTTGTCGAAGGAAGTAATTTTGTTGACGGCGGGCGTCGCGGACTGTCGTGTCGCTCTTGTTGATGGGTTACATAACAGTTCGGGTCAGACCTAAAATATGTACCAGAAAGAAACAGACCTGTCCTTGAGCTGCCAAAGTTTTAGTTGTAGATTTATCCTTTTAGTTTGAATGAGCAAGTTTTGTGTATTTATATACTGGTGAACGGCTTTAACGATTTTGATTAAATTTTGTATGCAGATACAGGTTTTTTAGGCAGATAAAACAGAATGTGTAGAGTACAGAACATAATTATTATATATTAAAAAAAAGTAATATGGCCACTCACCGGCAGATGGCGTAGCACCACTCTGGTGTCAGAAATAATTTGAGAAAAAAAGACTTCGTAAACTTAATTCACCTGAGCTTATTCACCTAGGTGCAAAACTGTCTACTTCGTAACGTCAAAAGCGTGCAGATTGTCTTTGATTGACATTACTGCGCGCCGTAAGTACCTACCTACCTTACGCACGGTTGTGATTGGTTGTGGTCGGTTGTGTTCGTGCTTCGGCCTGTAGAGATGACGCGGATGACGTAATTTCGAGACATACGTGACAGTTAAAGGTAGACAAATCTCTTGTCTAGCTGCTTCATGCTACTCCTGGTCAATACTATTTTGCTTCTCCTGGTCTATACTATTTGTTCGACTACTGTTCGAAATCAATTGTGGCAAGATCGATTAATATTTTTAAACTTTCTTGATAATTATGTCATACAAGCAGAAGAGTGGGAATAATTTAGTCTTTAGTTACATACACAACGACGTTAACCAAATGACCCTGATCACCATTAATCATTCCGCGTTTTTGCTAACCGAACGTCGAATGCAAGATGCGGGCGATTAAGCAGATCAATTCGTACGAATTACAAAAGATTTATAGGGTACTATCGGGTGCCTATTTATTCTCGTTCCCGTAACAACTTCCAAAAAACTCCATCTTAGTGATCACTTACAGCATTTAAGGTACCTTGGTGCAAAATTTCGTGCTTCTTTACTCAATGGTTTTGGCTGTTCAAAATCAAAATCAAAATTTGTTTATTTCAGTAGGTATACAAAATACGCTTTGAAACGTCAATAACAAGGCACACTAAACTCGTCAATGAAGATTGGCTACATGTAAACAGCAACCCATCTCCACCGACGAGTTGCTGGTTCCAAATGCACTACCCCGAGAAGAGCCAGTAAGAAACTCAAGGGCAGCTCTTTGTTCGTTGATCAATTAGTACGTCACTCACTTCTTCTTTTTTATAAGAAGTTAGATAGATAGATTTGCTCTGCGTGCTTAGTAAACATATCGCAGGATTTACCTATATAGTTTGGGATACTATTGGTATACATTGTGCCACTATTACCGGTTCTGAGCAGTTTTCCCCGCGTAGTTCAGTTCAGTCAGGAATATTCTAGCTTTCCAAATAAAAGAATGTTTAAAATCGGTTCAGTAGTTTTTGAGTTTATTCGTAACAGACATACAAAAATACAAATCTTTCCTCTTTATTATATTAGTATAGATATTGTTATTAGAATCAATTGATTAGTCTATCTATTTATTTATTTTATCTGTCGATGATGAAGTTCTTAAAAAATAGTTTTAAGCGCAAACTGACATAATTATACCGTCTCTAATTACATAGGACTTAAGTAGCTGAAGAAATAAGCCGTGTGAAGAAGCAGTTGGCTGGCGACATTGGTCCTTGATCCGATAATCGCTGGACTAAGTAATTTCTGAAGTGGAGACCGTCACTGACCAAACTTGGGGTGGGTGGTTGATAATGATGAGTAATGTGATGATCTGCGCAAAAAGAGATTTGAGACAGCAGGATATTATATAACTGAAGCTGGGTATGAGAGGCATGTTGATAAAGAGGCATGTTGTGACTATGATAATCAAAAACTATATTTTTCAAATGTAAAATTTTTGCCCCTCCCGTACCTAAATGTTAGCTCGAGAGCCAGCTCTGTACCGCGCCTTAGGTGGCGACAGACAGATAGGTTACCTAAGGCGCGGTATATAAGTCAAGTACCTACTAAGATACAATGAAAGTGCGACCAATTCAAATTTCTGCATCTTCCAAAAGAAGTATAATCACCGATACGATGTTTTTAATAATCAGAACTATAACTAAACGTATGCAGGAACGAGTTAACACCTGCTACTGAAAACTATAGCCTAGCCTTGAAGTTATGATCTCAAAATAGTCATCACATTACTCTAATATTTTTCCAAGTCTGTTCAGCTCTTTCTGTTTGTTTAGAGCTTGATTTGGATTTAAAAAACATTGGCATAAAGCTCTGGCAGGCTAGAAGGATGGCAATTCCCTTAAGTTAGAAAAAATGGGTACGAACGAGTATTTACCGTCGCAAATTTGTTCACGCTGATTCACATTTTCCTTTTTCTCAACTACAGAAAACGGTCTTTCACCTTTGGCCTTGATTTAAATCTTATAGTATGTATATTTAAGAGGGTATTCGGCAGGGGTTCTTAGCCTATTTAACCCGATTTTTCAATGTAACAATATTGATGACGCAAATATTGAAAGAAGAATATAAAAGGGTATCAAATTTTCTTGCAGAAAACGATGTTTTACTTTCAATACAGCCGTGCTTAGCAATAAAAATGGGCTGAATTTATTTAGATTTATAAAAGATTATTATTTTTTAAGTTAAATTTAAAAACGTGATGCTCTTCTTATGTGTGTGACATGAGTTCGAATCTTAGCGAGGGCATGTATTAAAAGTTTTTCAAAAACTCAATACAATACCATATTAAGATTTGTCATTATCACGGTGAAAGAAAACATCGTGAGGAAACTTACAGACCCCAGAATTGATTCGGAGGCATGGTTACATCACCTAGATCTGGCGATGGGCACTTCACTGTCACGTTAAGGGGTCCATAAAATTAAACCAAGTTCTTAAATACTTATTTAATTGAGTTTTTATTACAGGTTACTTCTGGCACATAACGGACTTCCACTATGATCCACTCTACACAGCACAAGGTGACACTAGAAGACGTAGGTATAAAATGTTAATAACATTGCTTGCTTTACAAAATATGATCATTGTTAGGGTCCCAAAGGAGGCAGCGGGACGTCGACAAAGATATTCTTAGGAGGTTTTCATTTAATTTCCTAGTCTTTTTTATCTTATCGTTGAATGAATACAGAAAGAAATTAATTTTGCTTTCATAAATAAAACTAATATGTTAATGTACTCGAAAGATTATAACACGCCGGAGGGGGAAGATTGAAAAGGTTGACGCTATTTTAGAACATTCTTTGAGCAGTGATAGCCATACCGTTTAAGACCCTGCTTCACATGATGATAATCAGTGGGTATCAGGTTAAAATCCTTTCATGTTACAATAATGAAGTTAAACATCGTGAGAAAACCCGCAGGTCTCAGAATTAATTCTGACACTTACTCGGCGCGTTAAGGGATCGAATATTCCTGTGAAAAGTGGGTATTTTCGGAAATGGAATACCTCTGCCTATCCCCTCGGGGATAAAAGCCGTGAGATTATTATTATTTTGTATATTCGTCGTATGAGCAACAGGCCTAATATCTAAGACAATCTTTGAATATTAGCGTCAAGAGGCATTTGCGATTTTAATGGGACCCAAAATAGCGCATACAAAAAATAGAAGTTATTTTTGTTTTATGATTGCTTATTACACCATCACAAACCATCAACCCGTATCAGCCCACTGCTGAGCTAAGGGTCTTTCCTCGCACATGAGGAAGTAAGAGCCATAATCTCCACAGGGAGCCCACCGCGGATTGGGAGATGGTGTTAGGATCATTGGCGTCAAATTTGTCCCGTTATGAAACGTAGGTGGTAGGACTGCAGGAGTATGTCGATTATTACACGTTCGACTTTTAAATGAGCCTATATATACTAATATTATCAGGAATAAAAGATTTGTATATTTGTATCTTAGCTTTGTTAAGAATAAACTCAAAAACTACTGCACAGATTTTAAAAAACTGTTACCAATGGAAAGATGAAACCGTGTATAATACTTGAATTCGATAATCTATAGTCTAAAATAGAACTTAGATCTCGTTTTGCATTTCTCTTTTGCCTGCCACAGTCAAGACATCTTCCAATCCATTAGCCGTAGCCGCATGAAATATGCATACGACCTGAAATAATACCTGGCTAACGTAGAAATATGGGAAAAAAGTAAAAGTTCTTGGCAACAGTTCCTTGTTTCGACTGAGAGAAATTGCTTCATGCATTATTAATCGAGTGCGAGTGTCTTTTACTTCTGTAGTACGAGTGTCTAAGATTTACGTATAAAGTAATAAATATTAAAATATCACGTTTTTATCCGCCTGCGCCAGAAGGAGGGTTATGTTTTTCGAGAGTATGCATGTATGTATAATTGTTTGGCACTGAACAAATTGTGACAGTGATCGTTGAATAGGTATTTGAAAACCCTGTTTTAGGCTTAGTACCATTTTTCATTTCGAATGACAATTTAGGGCTTCTATCGGTATAAAGTTTGTTACTAACTAAAAAGTATGAAATAAAAAACCTATTAGTGAAGTAGGGAGTAAAAACCATTTGCTGCAATTGCTGCACAATCTTACAACAATCTCAACAATCAACAATGAGATTCTTTTTATTATCATACTTCTACTAACATAAATGTTAATGCCTTCGGGCAAATCTGAGGTCAAGAGTAAGCCCATAAGAAAAAAAGAGAACCCTGCAGATAGGGGTTGACAAATTGCAACATTCATAGCATCTCCTCATCCCGTAACAGCCCACAGTTGAGTGAACTATGGGTATGAGGAAATATGGGCTAAAATTTCCCATGCAAGTCAATTGCTGATGTTATGATAGTGTTAGGCTAGTGTACTTTGTTCCCTAAGATCTCCTAAGATGTTATGTAAACATAACAAAGAAGAGTAACGAAAGAGATTTATGGTACGAATGTTGAAGGATGCAAGGAAAGAGGACATTAGTGGCGTCCTTCAAAAAGCTGGGGTCCGGGGTGCGAAGAACAAATGAGGGTGCCAGAAAAGGCTTCGTGAAGGAAGAAGGCGTGAGCTGTATGTATTTATGTAAACATAACGATAACCCGAACATACGGTTAAACGTGCCTCCCAAAAAATTTTATGCCACTCAGTTACAAGGACATATTCTCTGACTGATGCACGCCCAATATTGATTAACCTGTGCGAGCTAGCCTACTATCTAAGACAATCTTTGAATGTCTGTCAGCATCAAATGGCATTTAGTTACCATTTAACTTTGACAATTTGAATTGAGAC
This sequence comes from Ethmia dodecea, assembly GCA_963855545.1. Lineage (NCBI taxonomy): Eukaryota > Metazoa > Arthropoda > Insecta > Lepidoptera > Depressariidae > Ethmia > Ethmia dodecea. The sequence goes on from OY979444.1 coordinate 4,301,634, forward strand.
CTAAAAAGATATCAAGTTTTGTTTTGTGATTGTCTGTCACTGCTAAATAAAGCGACTTAGGTGGTATGGCATCAGGGGGCCAATTCCACTAAATGTCAACGGTTTTATTTGAATGACAATGACATGTCAATCATCACCATGACATCCAACTATAACCGTTGACATTTAGTGGAATTGGCCCCCAGCAGTGTGTCAGCCAAGTTCGAGGTTTATCTAAAGAAACATTTTTTTTTTATAAAACGTGATTGTGTCCACCAGACTGCAGAAAAGCAGACGAGCGGGGCAGCTCAGGACACCACCGCGCACTCGGTCGCTACGGTGACTACTCATGCGACAGCTCCCTTGCGCTTGTCGAGTCTGCCGCGCGATACATGCGCACACGCCACTCGGAGAACGTGGAGTTTGTGCTGTGGACTGGGTATGTACATCTATAGACAGTATGGTAGTAATAGTATATTGCACACCTAGGGAATAAATAATAATAATATAATCTCACGCCTTTTTTATCCCCGAGGGGGTAGGCAGAGGTATTCCATTACTGGATATACCCACATTTTACGAGATATATTGGACCCCTAAACGTGATAGGTGGTGAGCCCATCGCCGGACCGGGTCGTTTACACATGTCTCAGAATTAATAACCTAGGGAAATAAAATAAGAAATGTCTCAGAGCACATGTCTACAAACATGTGATCTGAAGCTTTCTTACTTACTTTCCGAGGTGTGTAAACTTCTTTTCTTGTCAACGAATGCGGAAAGCAGCAACTTCGTTTAGTGCAGCGGGCCGAAACTTGCCGCTTTCCGCCCGGAGATATAAAATAATTGACTATTGCTATTACATACCTTTCTTATATACGTAATTCATAAAAAATCTTGTACACTCATGTTTCAGGGTTGCAATATATTTTCATACCAGATTTTCTTAATTATAACGCAGATACAATTGTAATCTGTTTTGTGTGTGTAATAAATAAATACCTACCAATATAAAATTAAGGGTAAGAATTCTCATTGTAAGTTAAAAAAACACGACGACAACGCGATGTCTGTTTTCTCTGTAATTTATGATTTACATCGACGGAATAACTAATCTATTAAAAGAAAAATAAAAGCTGTTTTTTATTATAAAAGACTGCTCAGACGTTTTAATTGGTATTAAATATCTAATGTAAAGGCAAAGTTGAGCGCTAAATATTAAAATGAACGTTATTTTCTTACTGTAATAGGCAAAGGCTCTCTGTCTAACAAATATAACTTACTATAGGTACTAAAACGATAATTACGTTAATTACGATAATGTTAATTTAACATATTACCTTTAGGGTTTATTTTTAAATTTAAAATAATTTACTATTTTTTGGGAGCATTATTACAAATTTAGCCAATTACAGAAGAAAATATAAAATTTATAACAAAATGCCGACTAGAAAATTTATGGAAATCAATATCTCAAGTTTTCGATTTTTCATATGTAGGTAAGTATGCATGTACCTAAGTAAGAGAAAATCTATCACCTTTTTCACCGAGTTAGTTGGCAGAGATATCCTATTTCTGTAAATTTTCCCCTTTATAAGTTTAAACGTGACAGGTGGTGAACTTATCGCCGGACTAGAGTGCTGTTACCAAAGAGATTAAAATATAATAAGTCATAGAGGGGAAAAAACGAGGAAAAAAAGGAGAAAAAGATTCCCAAAAGTTATTACAAGTGGAATAAATCTAGTGCGATTTCGACCGAATGACAGCTAGCGTTCATACTAACTAACATTACGCTTGAGCTTCAATTTTGTATGACAATATTCCCAATGGCCATGTCCTATTATATTTTAATCTCTTTGACTGTTACAAATGGCCATAAATAGGTACTCGTAGAGGTTGGCTAATGACAAATGGCCTTATAGAAACCTGCAAGCTCCCTCACGATGTTTTCCTCCTTCGTTACCCTTGTTACAACCCATCTTACTACCAGTAGTAACACGGGAGTTTTTTTTTGCCCGTGTCACCACTAACTGCTCTGGTAGTAAGACGGATTTTTTTTATTTCCCCTTTCCTTCGGCTTCACTGTTCTGCTACTGATAACTAAGTACATAATATGTAAGTTTTAAAACAAAACATTTGTACATATCAGGATTCGAACCCGAGTCTCTGCTCTGTGAGAATATAATCCCTATAATAACCTTTCGAAATTAACATTGATCCAAAAAATAAGAATACCTACCTATGCCGTCATATTTGAATACTCGGTAATATCTAATAATTATGTCGGTTATTTTACATTATATACCTTGTTACATTGTCTATGACTGTACTTAAATCTGCAAATCCAAGAAATTTTGTATAAATGTTTCTCACAATTGCCTGATGGCTTATTTGTTGTCATCCGTCTATTGTACTCAAAATGCTGAGGTTTTCCGTATACCTCGTTTGTTGTCATCCGTCTATTGTACTCAAAATGCTGAGGTTTTCCGTATACCTCGTTTGTTGTCATCCGTCTATTGTACTCAAAATGCTGAGGTTTTCCGTATACCTCGTTTGTTGTCATCCGTCTATTGTACTCAAAATGCTGAGGTTTTCCGTATACCTCGTTCTTGAGTTTGTACGTTATTAAACTACTTTGTGGTTACCTTTTATGTTCTGTTCTATTTTATACCAACATAAACTATTATTTTTTTCGAGTTTTATTTTTCTTTCCCTCTCATATGTTGTTTTGTTGAAGAGACTCTTTGTTATCGAGCTAAGTTTCAATCTCACTTGTCCCTTGACAAGCCGATTAGAGCTCTTATTAGAACCAGTTATAGATAACTAGGTATATATTTTAATTAAATGTATCCCAGAAGCGACCCGCCGTCGCTTCGCTGCGGTTTATATTATATACAAAACCTTCTTGTTTATATCTTCTTCTATCAGTGTAAACCGCATCAAAATCAGTTGCGTTGATTAGGAGGAGTCAGTGGATATACAGACAGACAGAGGCGGAAACGTAATATAATACAATTTTTAACAGTTAAAATTAGGTACACAACAAGAAGCATGGTCACTGATTTGTTGTTTTTAAATTAAATTTAGCAACGATTGGACGGTACGAGCACGCTCGGACCACGTCTCTAATCTACTACTGGTATTATGTAAACGCATGATCCGAGAGGAAGACCGGTATCCAATCAGTGGATCGGACGGTATTCCACTGTCTCATACGATTGCACTCCGTCCGATCGTGCTCGTATCGTAAAAACCCGGTTTTATTTTATGACACCTAAGTAAGATATACCTAGTTAGCGAAATTGATTTAAAACATGCGCCTGTGAACCGTAGAAAGAGATTGATGAGAGCGGTTAGAGCAAGGAAATGTTACATCTTATCGTCAATTCATAAATATTTTATAATCACATATTGGACTCAATTCTACAGACCAGCTAAAATTCCTAATTTTATGTTAGCTCTATTCTTTTCTACCGCTTTGGAAAGGAAAGGGACAGAAATAAGCGCCATATTTATTTACAATGTCACAAATGTCAAAATAAAAAAATTGAACCTTATGAACGCATTCACATCTTATTCAAATACACGTATTTAGTAAGTAAGTAAGTAACAACTCTTTATTGTACACCATTAAAAATATGCAACAAGTGAGACAGTGATACAAAAAAGCAATTTTAGCAACGATGTAACAAGGTCATAGATAAAAGTGACAGATAAGACAACAAATTAGTTGGTTTTTACATGTTTGACATTACCCTATAATCTATAGTTTGTTTCTGTCCTTTTTCTTCCGAATTCTATGGAGAAGGATAGGCTGAGAGAAGGAGAGCAGTGATAGCCCGGACGGTTAAAGAGCCGGTCGAAAATCAGTGAGGCTCGGGTTCGAATCCTGGCATGTACCAATGAGTTTTTCAAAAACTTACGTACATATTTATCACTAGCTCGACGGTGAAGGAAAACATCGTGAGGAAACCCGCAGGTCTCAGAATTAATTCTGAGACATGTGTAAATAGACCCGGTCCGGCGATGGGCTCACCACCTATCACGTTTAGGGGTCCAATATATCTCGTGAAATGTGGGTATATCCAGTAATGGAATACCTCTGCCTACCCCCTCGGGGATGAAAGGCGTGAGATTATTTATTTTTTTATTTTATTTTAAGAATAGGCTAACTTAAAATTAGGAATTTTTGCTGGTCTGCAGAATCGAGTCCATTTTCACTTTACAAGGGTATTTATCGTCCTAAAAAAAATATTTTCTACACAGAGACATCATAGCATCACGGTATGCGGGCAACGAAGATGACAGGTACCAAGCTATAAGAAACATGACGGATCTTCTTAGAGGGACGTTCAGCTCTCACTTCGTGTTCCCAGTCCTCGGTCACTCAGACCCTGCGCCTTCGGAGAAGCTCACCAGTCTGTGGAGTAACTGGCTTCCTTTGGAGGCCCTCCAGACTTTCGAAAAAGGTAACTGTGTATAGTTCTGGAAGATTATTCGCTTAGGTGAGTACCAAGGTCGTAGATGATAAACTCCGCTGAGTGCGTTAGTATGGAAAACTCATTGCGCGAAGCCCGATTCGCACTTGCTCGCTTGATTTATTGCTAGAAATACACCCGGTTTCCGCAAGGTAAATCAATTGTGATTGTTTATTATAAAGCGTCATGATTCTGCTTAGCCTGATGGTTGACTGGTAGATAATGCCTTTAGGCATTAAGTTCGCCATGTGTACATTTTCTTGGTACATGAAGTTAAATAAATAAATAAATAAATAAATTTTATTCAACCAAACAGAACAGCTAACAATAGATTATTATTATTATTTATTCATTTCTTATATATCTACGTTATAACAAGCGCTCTTTAAAATATTTTTAACTTAATATCTAGATATACTTAGATTTAGGTAATTAGGATACTACTAACTACTGCAATAAAATAAAGATTCATTACGCAACAAAGAATAATCATACGCTCAAGCTTCTAAAAAACTTCTATGAGTTTTCTTTTTAGCGTATTGTATTTACATGTGATTTTGTGTTTGTAGATAATATAACTATCTGTTAGCTAAGTTTAATTTGTCTCTCGAAAATCGGGACGTTTTTTTTAAATGAAATAATTCATTTGAACATCTTTAAAAATGTAGTCTTATTGGATGGGCAACTTCAGAATTTTAGATTTATAAATAAAGTAAGTACTTATTTTTATCATCGTAATATATATTTTTTAAGCCAATTTACATTACACATGGAGGCAGATGTTTTATGCTACTAATTAGATTACCAATTCAGGCTGTAAATTGGGGAGTTATTAAAATCTACAATTTCATTTAACTCAATCTCTTTTTTACAAGCTAAGGTTATATCAAAATATTAACTTCATATTCCATATCAATCTCCATTTGATCGAAAATACATAAAAAAGAACGACATCAATTCTGTTTCGCCGCCTCAGAGCTCATAAAATATGACATATCGTATTCAGGATTGGAATCTGAGTGTCCTTGTTTTAGGAATATAGCAGTCTAGACAAGATCTAGATTTATTACCGAAGTTAGAAATGCCTACCTAAACTCGAAACGCTACAACATAGTTCAGACTAAAATTCAGACTATATTGCGACAACTTTATAATAGTTATGTTTGATATTATATTGATAATACTATCTGTAGTATTTAGATAGGAGTCTTTTAGTTCTGAATAATGTCCATAGTTTTTCGGTATATGTACCTTTGTTTAGTTGGTTAGTGCTATTCTTATGAACTTTAAAATGTGTAATTTTTTTTTGTCATAAGCATAAAAACAGCTATTTTTAGACCACTGCTGAACAAAAACCTCTCCTCTCACTTTCTCTCCACTTATTCCTGTCGTCTGTCTCATCTGGTCATGTCCTTGAGTCCGTCCAGCTCATATTGCCATCTCCTCCGGGGTCTATCTCTGTTGGTGTAGGTCTTTGCTAATCTGATCGACTACATACGATGAACATTCCCATATTATTATCAATCTTTTTCTTGCAAAGTGCAAACCTTGTACATTTGCGTTCGTTTTTGACATTTGTCTTATTTGCAGGTGGCTACTACACAATAGAGCAAACTCAGAGCAAGCTCAGGATAGTAGCGTTGAACACGAACCTGTTTGGAGCTCGGGCATCCAACAGCACAACGGCCAGACGGCAATGGGAGTGGCTAGACACCACTCTAGAAAAGGCCACTTCGAATAAGGAAATGGTGAGTTAGTAGTCTATGGCCTACTTTATTTTTAATGTATTCAGTCGTGTAAGACATCGTACCATATGAAATGTAGGTGAAGCTGCTGAATAGGCTGACCTACTCTTGGAATATTTTTTTTATGCTATTTGCGTTATTTTAGATCGCATATTCACCGAGAACTTAGGTTAGTTTAGGTTACCTACCAGTACGTGTAAACTATGCGGAACACAAAGCTCGCGTTGAGTACTACAAAGAGAAGTTTTTGCACCTCTTTTTCTTCTCTGTTATAGCACATTTGGAAGCTGCTGTACCTGTGCCATTTTTCTGATCCCCATACTGAATTAAAGTTTGTTTTTGCAACAACTCTTAATTATTATTATGCTGTCATTAGTCTGGAATAGGTATACTTCACCAGCATTTCCCTTCAGTATCGTTATCTCTTCAATCTTTATACATCTGCCATATTTCATAAAGATCGTTTTGGTGTAGCTAAGAAAAGGTTACTTCCCCTTATAATATTAATATTGTTCTAGATAAATCCACTGAACCCAAATAATATACGTATTTGTATCTCAAACGCCACAAACTCAGGCTTTACTCGGGATGTTCTATGTCAAATACATGTGTCTATCTCATTTGGTTTCGATGTACCTTCTGCACTGTAATTTGAATGTGATTATTCTCAAATGTAATGAGGATGAAAGCGGGCGTGAAATTGAATGAGCATCAATAGAACTAATTTCTTGTTCGGTCACAAAGCGGCATTGCTCGAGTAGGCTTGGGTCTACGTTTTACAAAAAGCAGTGTATGGTTTTGTTTGACAAAATAAGGACAGGCTACACGGCTCTGTCACCGAATAGATGAGTATTCGAAAGCTCCTCAGAACTTTACCATGTCTAGTTAGACTTTACTAGGTTTAGTGCGGGATTACATGTTACAATCCTAAAAGGTTATTTACAACCGTTTGCTGATCCGACATGCTTGGAAAATAGGAAAAAAGAGAAGCACGCTCGTCTACCGAAAGCCAAAGGAAAGACAGAGTTAACTATATTCGCTCGCCGTCGTCTTCAAGCTGTGCCCACCACACTACACTACAAACACCATTCACACCTGTTTATGGATGTTGCGATGCCACTTGCGCTTAGTTCAGACTGGTAATAGTTAAGCTCTGGTGGGATATCTGGCGTAACAGCAGCGCGACCTATGTGGAATCGATTTTTAAAGGGTCTGATTCCAGCTATCTTCATTAAAGAAGTCCCCATAATTTATTCAATGCCAGTAGCCAGTACAGAAATACGAGATTGTATTCATTCGGTCTACCATTTTAAGAAGATTTTTTAAGACACGTTATACTCAAATAAAAATTATTACGAAAATAGTATTTATAATTTAATCCTAATGTTGAAAACTGAGTTTTTTTTATAATTTATACCTTCTCGAAACAGGGACTTTTTAAAGTGTGACTAAGTAAAATCTACCCAATATCCCAAATTTTGTTGCTTTAGTCATACCTATTTCCTTTACTCATATACTTTTATAATGTCTCTTTACGGAACACAATCAACAAACAGAAGAACTATTGAACTGATAATAATTTAAGTACTTGTAAAATAACAAATGTTTTTTTTCATTTATCAAGACAAACGATAAACCTACCTAACGCTAAATAAATGTCAGCAATACGGAAAAATCACCGATGGGATCCCGCAACAATTTAACGCGCAATGTTTTTTTTTCAACATTTACAGTACGTTAAATAAAATATTTAATTCCTATATCAAATTCCAAATTTATTGTAATTTAAATGTTAAATTTAATTTTCTTTACACGGTAAAATCCTGTTGAAGTGATATAAATTCTTAGTGTGATTTGATCAAAGGGGCGGCATAAAATGAATTTACCACGGTGCGGGAGTTTTAGGGAAGTAAAGCTACAAATACGCTTAAATATGTTATAGGAGGGAAAATAATGTTCTTACATTATAAACAGGTTGTTTTACTATGCTTACATAATTTACGTTAGGATTAGGGTTGCCAGTTGCCACGTTACGAGTTTACATCAATTTAATACCCTTTTAATCATTTTCAGTACTAGGGTTATTCTTAGATTTAAAGTTCAATTTATCAAGTAACCCGTGACTTATTATTAGTTGAATAATTAACAGAATTTCAGAAGTTTATGTTTACAAATTGATTGAGCTGTTTGACTAGTATCGCTTAGTAAATGGGCTGAGTTTCTAAATACGCTAAATTAATAAGATTGCCTGTGTTGCCAAGATAAAAATATGAAAAAATCGACGCGATTTTATGGCACGCGGATTTAACACTAACTTGTAGTTTTGTGGCAACGTTCCCTTGTGAAAAGCTTTTTGTGATGCAAGCTATCTTTTTAGCAAACTTTTTTCTTCTAAATAACATTTATTAGCAAATTTAGATTTGAAATGCTAACAAATGTGCATCTGGCCCAGAGTTAGGTTAGTTATTCACATTTATTATATTACTTTTTGGTTGTTTTTTTTTTACATTTTTACAGTGGTGACTATTCTAAAAAGTCATTTTAATAATATTGATTTAAAGTACCTATATATAGGACTAAGAGAAATGCGAATACTGCGCCTTACCGTCCTGATATCGATAAAAAGATTTTTAACATTTTATAACAGCGCCCGCTCACCTATCACCACATAATATGACCTCTTAAAGAATAAACTCCCTTAAGTAAGGCTTAAAACTATTGTTAATTTTAAAAACCGCCATTTTACTCTGCAACGCGGTAACCCTGCTTCGCCCACCGTTCTCATAACTACAAGCCCGGAACTGGCCGGGGAAGTCCGGCGCCGGCGCCCTAATAAATTACAGATTAGAAACTCGTTAATCTAATCGCCTCTTCGGAATTGCAACCAAAGCAATATTTAAAGAGACTACGCCTTCGCTTGGATTACGTGACCTTCTTGCTTAGATTTTTTTCTAAGGAAAATCTTCGAAAACTACTTATTTATCAATTTGTTACGCGAATCGCATTTTCAATGAAAATTCAATATTGCGGTTTTATTTCGGTATTGATAAGGTTTATTAGCAATAGGATTACAACTGTTTTTATACTATGTCGAAATAGTTACGCAGAAGTCAAGTTACGTTTAATCCTAACTAATATTATAAATGTATAAGTGAGCTTGTTTATTTGATGCTTGTTACGTTTTCACGCCTAAAAACCTTGTAAAACGATATTTATAAATTTTCAATAGTTATTTTTTTTTATTAAATTTCTAGAGATCGGTTATAGATATATCGACATCAATCGGCATTTTCTACTTTTCATGCTCGAAAAACTCATTCTTCCTAGGGGAAGCGACAACCTAAATTTCACAGAGTCAAAGACATAGTTGGAAATAAATTAAACTTTCCTGCGGCTGTTACCAAGGGGATGATTATCTGTTGACAACCTTAATCTCAATCGGCTTCAGGGTCCATTAATTACGTGAAGCGATTTTGGTGACTTTTCGACCCCCCTCCCCTTGGTAAGTTGTCGTGAGATTTTTCTCGACCCCTCCCGCTTCTAATCTCACGTGATATTTTTCAAAACGCTTATTTTTAGTGTAAATAAGTTATTCTGTTGATTTCGTTGGAGTAATTAAACAATAAATGCTTAAGAATAATTATGATAATTTTAAAAAATTATATATGAACACTTGAAAAAGTATTACGTGATATTTGCTTCCACCATCTCACCCTTTTGACGTACTCGTAGGTATATTGCTTCTGAACTATAGCTTTGCTGCCAGTGTCTATAAAATTATAGTACATTATGGTACAAGTGAGTAAAGTTGGTGATTACCGCTGAGGCGCCATTGAGACCCGAGCCGTAGGCGAGGGTCATAAGAGAGCCGAGGACGGTAATCATCAATACACACGTGTATCATACGACGTTTTTCAACACACTTGTGAATAAATAATACTAAAAAATCATTTTAAAATAATCATTCGCAATGGCGGGGAAAATTAATTGGTTTTCCAATTTTTTATTTATATAATTTGGAAAAGGCAAAAGGATCTAGGCCCATACAGCCTCGTTTTCCTATGCGCTCGCATCTTACAATGGCGATCGGCCATGGACTAAAAAAATTAGGTTTCTTTTTCTTTGGTTTGTCGTGGATAGCGTTTTAGCCACGTACAAAATGGGGTATTTAAAGTTTTTACAGAGAAAACCAAAGTTATATTTGAGTGAAAGTTTTGTTTATTAAACACGTACAAGTTGAAATGATCTATTTAAATACGAAGTTGCATGAAATGAGCAAGCCATATTTGTGTATTAATTTATTAGTACGATTGAATACGATCTTTTTTGTATCGAAACTTTTTTAAGAACAAAGCAACTCTAGCAACAAAATTGAAAAAAAAAATCTATAACTCACTAGTGAATAATAGCAAACAAAAAGTCTCAGTTTGATTATAGGTGTCATTATGTGCCTAATTGCAGTGAAATTAGAGCCACTTTATGAGCAAGTGTGTTGAAAAATATATTATTCCGATTAATTTATATTTATATTACTAGCAGCGTCCCGCGGTTTCACCCGCGTAGTTCCCGTTCCCACGTGTTTTTAGGCTTTTTTCGGCAATTATTTGAATTTTTCTCGCCTTAAAAACCATCTTTGAACTTTAACGAACATTTAAAAAAAAGAATTGGCCAAATTGGTCTAGGCGTTGTTGAGTTATGCGCTTGCCAACACATTTTGCGATTCATTTTTATAGGTATTATAGAAGATAAAGAGGAAAGATTTATGTTTGTTAAGAATAAACTCAGAAACTACTGGACCGATTTTAAAAATTCTTTCACCAATAGAAATCTAGAATATCCCTGAGTAACATAGGCTATATTTTATTCCCGTATGCTGGTAGACCATGAGACCACTAGTCGTCCCGGATTAGGCGCATAATGCCACATTCGCAAAATGCCACATTCTCAAAACGCCACATCGCAAAATGTCACATTATCAAAACGTCACATTATCAAAATGCCATTTTCGCATAATGCCACACTCTCGAATGTTTTTATTTTATTTATTTCTTAATCTTTTTACGAATTACGCCACCTAGCAAAAACCTTAAGAACTACTTTATTACAAGCAATTTGTAGAATCAATGATGCAAAAATGAATGGAAATCTATACTTACATATAATATAATAAGTGGGCTGAAAGTCTGTACATGGAAGATATTCCAAAAAAAAATTATTGGGGATACCTACTTAGAATCAATAACAGTACATGTTAAAATAGTTTAAAAAAAAATGTATGTTTATTTAATCGCGCATCAGTCCGCATCACGTGAAAACAGCTGAACGGATTTTGATGCAAACTTTACTAATCTGTGTGATGTGATTAAATGCTATTATAAGTATTTCAATTAAAATTACAATAAAACAGCTGAATGATGTAAATACAAAAAAAAATATGCTTTTTGAAAAAAAGTTATAATATTTTGTTATTAAGTTTTTATGATTCTCAGCAGCATTCATAATTTCAGTTTACATTTTCAATTTATTTTGTGTTATAGTAAATGGAAATTAATAAATGTGATTAAATGCATACATACTAAAATTATTAAATTAGTTTTATTTTCTAATTTATAAATACTCAATACTCAATTATTTATTGCACCCCTTAAGTTTACAAGGTTGTCTTAACTAAGTTAGATCAATTTATGGACCCTGTACAGGGCACAGCAATAGTAGAGCAATAGTAAATCATCGGCCTACATACTGCAAGAAAGGGAGTTGGACAAGTATGGCACTTTGTTAGTGTGGCATTTTGCTACTGTGGCATTTTGCGAATGTGGCATTTTGCGAATGTGGCGTTCTGCGAATGTGGCATTTTGCGAATGTGGCATTTTGCGTCATGTGGCATTTTGCGAATATGGCATTGTGCGCCTAATCCGTCGTCCCTTGAGAGCAGACATCTTACGTCCTCGTCCCCAATTGTGAACCTTCCTGTTACATCGGCCGTCAGTTTTTCTGTCAAGTATATCACTAACAGCACATTCTGAAGAGTTCTGTTCGTCCTTAGATACTCCTAAGAAAGACAATGAAGAATCTAAAAAACTTTAATTTTCGTCAAAACCAGACACATAAATTAAGCAAAAACATTATATATTCTGTACTAGACTAAAATTAACTGTTATTAAATCTAGGTTTCCACGATTAATCATCGTCAACGTTGGTTGTAAATTTAATTAGAATGGACATCAATTTCGAAGAACGACAATAGCGAAATCATAATGGTTCGGAAAATGGATTTGATACAATTAATTAATTCCAAATTCAAACTAAATGGCAATCCGCCAATCATTGTAGTTTGTGAAACCTTCCTGTAATATCCAACAACGTAACTCACAAAATATAAACTCGTATCCACAACACAGTAATTCGTAACTACTGGCAATCTCTGTTCTACAAATCCGGTTTGAGTATGTTGCATACGAATTCCGCAATGGTACATATGAGTAATCACTTTAAGTGGTAACAATTTACTGTTACGTGTAACGTACAAAACGTTAAGTGACCCACAACTGCCGTCTACCACAGAGTATTAAAAACAAGTGCATTAATTCTAATCAAGATTCGAATCAGAGTCGTAAGCCCTTATTTATGAGGTTTTACTTGTAGAGTAGAGAAGGCAATGGTAACCATTAATCCTATCAAGGAAACTGCTGTGTGTTTTTCAATTTCTGTGGTTAAGAGATTTAGGGTCATGCTATAAAATAAAACCACCGATTTTCTACTAAAATTGAGTTATTCGGATACAGAACTTCTCCTGCAAAATAGTTAGTACACGATGTAAAACCTAATGAACATAATACACACCCTTACATACACTCATACACCCTCCTATACATATACACACTTACACCCTCCCATACATACACCCCCCCACACAATATTGTAATTAATCTAACAATTAGCTCAACCACTTGTCGAGGATCACTGACCCCGAAGATACAGTTTTTACTAGTTTCGGGTTCAGGAGTCCAAACTTTTGATGTTAAGTTAAAACCCTAGATTAGATACGAATGTAATGTAATTGTATTATTTTAAGACTTGTGGGTTGTGGATAAATGATTATTATTATTATATTATTATTATTATTATATATAACAACACACAATAATACTGAAAAAAAAATTATTTGAAGTGGATTCTTTTTTAATCTTACTATGTCAATTTTTGGTACCATATTATACAAAGGGTTCCAAACGGTTCCAGTTTCAATTAATAAAAGAACAACGGCAGCTTTGGTACCCACTGAAATAGACACCCACGGGGTATCACACTATGCTTGTTTTATTGACTCATAACAAGTCGAAATTTTCCATATTTTTAAATTAATCTAGCAGTTGAAAATATTGAGTCAAATAAAACAAAAATATCATAGAAACACGAATCGATCGATTGGGAAATCTATTAATACCAAAGAGATTAAAATATAATATAAGGCATAGAGGGGACAAAGCGAGGATTATTTGAAGCCAAAAGTTATTCCAAGTGGAATAAGTCTAGCACAATTTCGACCGAATGACAGCTCGCGTTCAATACTAACTGACATGACAAGGACATGACGCTTGAGCTTCAAAGTTTTGTATGAAAATATTCCCAATGCCCCCTCTATGCTATTATATTTTAATGTCTTTGATTAATACAAAAACTTTTTTGTTGTTGTGGTAAAATTGAACGTCGTGTCATCACGTCAACCGTGTCATTCACTAGGGATGTCCAAGTGAAAAAATAAATTGATATTTATCGTATCGACATTTCTAAATACTATAGATAAAAATCGAGTGAAAAATATCGATATATCGTCAGTTTTTACATTATTATTACTACATATACATATTCCCAAATTCGTAAAAAAGGACGATGAAAATAGTATTTTTTTTTAAATGCTTGAGTCAGCAAGTATCTAGTACCTAATTGCGATGCGAAAGAAGAAGGAGAAGAATGAATTGCGTTAAAAATATATTAAAATTGATTCGAATTCGATACTGTAAAATAAATGTCGATATATCGCCATTAAAAATATCGACGATATATATAATATGCTAATTATGTATTTGGAAAAATATCGATATTTTAACATAGGTATCGATATTATTTGCCCAAGCCATCATTAACTGCCACTATGTGGCATAGAGTAACTTATATGGCATGTGGTAGGCAGTGCTATTTTCTAACAAAGAGGTTGGAAGAAAATCATTTTCTTTCCTAGAGAAACTTTTTCTTTACACGTCTTTGGTACCTAAAATCTCATAATAACCTACAAAATACACTGGGTAACGAATAACTTTTAAACCTCAACTTATAAAAATGTGGTATGATTACATATTATCTTAGTCTGTCCAAGAACTATCAATTTTACACGGTTTCGTCTTCCGTGGGCAGGTGTAAGTGGGGTACCCAAAACACATGGACTTTTGCCATTGTTCTTTGAGTAGCCGCAGGTTTTTTACACTGTGAAAGGTATTTAAATAGAAAATTTTGATACGATCATCTAGACAATGGTATTTAGGTAGAAAGACCTGTAGTCGGATCGTTGAAATAACTATAGTCTTTGTTACAATGGTAGGTCTTAGTTTGTGAATATAAACCCACCGAAATGTTCGGGTACCCTACGTCATATTATCGAAAATGGCAGTATCATTTGTTTTTTGCATTAGGATCTTTGCAAAAAACAAATGATGTCTGACGTCTGTAATAAATAAATCGATATATATACGGGGCGTCATATAGTGTTATTACCTATTTATAATATATAAAGCTCGACTACCACTCACTCACTGACTGACATAATTGTTCTCCCAGAAGGAGTCGTTTTGGAGTCAAGTCATGTAGGGGAAAAGTGTGCAAGATGGCGGGGTGACCCCAGGAAAATTCCGACTTTTCAAAAAAACAAAATGGCGGCCAAGCCTGCCCATCGTATCTCTTTTGTTTTCCGGCCGATCCGGTTCAAATTTTTGGCATCTGTAGTATTGCTTAGATGATTTACGAATATTATTTAAAAAGTTGAAAAAACAAAATGGCGGCCGCGTAGTAGTGTTTCAAAGTTGGAGTGGTTTTAGACCCCACTTGACCCGAATTGATCTCCCAGATGCCAATATGTTACAGGGATGTGTTTGGTGTCATCACATAGCTCATATCCTGTAGTTTACCAGAAAATCCCGAAAATCTGAAAAACCAAGATGGCCGACCGGTGATTTGCTCCCAAAGAAAAGTATTAATTTTACCACATTTTGATTGTCGATTTTCGGCGAGATGGCGACACCTGAGCGAGTTGGCTTGTATGGCGGGGTAAGAGGTCTCGTTACCGCGTGTTGCCATGTTTAACAATTTTCCCAAAATTTGGGGTATTTTTTTTTGAGAAGTAATTAAATGAGCAGCAATAATAAAATTTGGTTAGCCACAAAAAATCAGCATTTAAATCATTTGGTCGGCATACAAAGATTTTGTTCGCAAATAAAAAAATCAGGCAGCAATCCCTGTTCGGCAAATAATTTTGATAATGGTCAAAAATTAAATCAGAAATAGGCAGCTTACAATAACGTGGGTTTGCATAATAAACATTCAGTCCGCAAAATAGTTACTTGGTCCGCAAAATAACTACTTGGTCAGTAAGACTTCATGATTGAACAGCAGAGAAAACATGTCGTAAAAA
This sequence comes from Ethmia dodecea, assembly GCA_963855545.1. Classification (NCBI taxonomy): domain Eukaryota; kingdom Metazoa; phylum Arthropoda; class Insecta; order Lepidoptera; family Depressariidae; genus Ethmia; species Ethmia dodecea. The sequence goes on from OY979444.1 coordinate 4,317,519, forward strand.
ATTGTACTATAGCCACTCCCTCTCCCACTCTCATTCCCACCTACCCGCTCCTACCCTCTCATACCTCCTCCAGGTGGTAGGAGGAGATAGGAGGATGTAGTAGGATGTAGTAAGAGGTAGTAGGAGGAGGTGGTAGGAGGTAGGAGGTGGTAGGAAGAGGTCGGAGGAGGTAGGAGGAGGTCGGAGGAGGTAGTAGGAGGTAGGAGGAGGTAGGAGGAGCTAGGAGGGGGGTAGGAGGTGGTTTGAGGGGGTAGGAGGAGGTGGTAGGAGGTTTTAGGAGGTGGTAGGTTTTAGGAGGTGGTAGGAGGTTTTAGGAGGTGGTAGGAGGAGGTAGGAGGATGTAGTAGGAGGTAGGAGGAGGTAGGAGCTACTACCTCCCACTACATCCTCCTACCACCTCCTAAAACCTCCTACCACCTTCTACCACCTCCTCCTACTCCCTCCTACCTCCTACTACCGCCTACTACCTCCTACTACATCCTACTACCTCCTACTACATCCTACACCGAACTCCTACACCCCATTCCTACCCCCAACTCCCACGCCCACTCCCACTACCACTGCTACAACCACCACCACTGCCACTAACACCAACACCACCACTAACACCACCACCACTACCACTACCACCACCACTACCACTACCACTACCACCACCACTACCACCACCACCACCACTACCACCACTACCACCACCACCACCACTTGTAATCGTAATAATAATCATAATCATAAAAGTTGCATAATCCAAAGTCCTTCCTAATCTATGTAAGGAATGCGCCCATTTTGCGCATGACAAGTTTGCTGAGATTATTTTTGCTACTTTTATATGAAGCTCACAAAATATAATTTGGCTTCCCCTCTGAGTGCTTACCAAAATTTTATTAAACAGTAGCAGCTCATTGCAGCTCAAAAATAATTACAGCCATCCAGAATGACATAAATTGCTGATAGGTTTTGTAATGTTTGCTGGCCATGAGTTGCTGACCAATTAGCTATTTCTGCTTACAGATTATATTTTTCTGCTTACAAAAATTCGAATACTCTGCTAACCATTTAAATAACACCCTTTTTTTTTTACTTTTAATGCAAAAAGTCAAAACTCAAAATTTTACCATTTTGCAAAAACGAGTAACAGTCAACGGTACATTTTATCTCCCCCTATGACCTTTTGTAGGTTTTTTGATTTTTGCCTTGCAACACTGAAAGTTATGGTTGATTTAATTTTTAGGGTAGACCTCAAAAGACCCGAATTGATCTCCCAGATGCCGATATGCTACAGGGATGTGTTTGGTGTCACCGCATAGGGTATATCCTGTAATTTACCAGAAAATCCCGAAAATCTGAAAAAACAAGATGGCCGCCCCGTTATTTTTGTTTTACTGAAAAAAATCAATTTTCTTAATCTTAATCGGCATTTTTTACACTGTTGGCAACACTTAGGAAAGTTGGCTTGTATGGAGCGATTGTGGGTCTCAGTAAACAGTGTTGCCATGAAAAGAAATATTTAAGAAAATGGTATTATTTTTTAACTTAAAATGGCTAAAACAAGATGGCCGCCCAAAATTAGACTTTATTTGTCTGTCAAAATACGACCCCACAGAGACACGCGACATCTAGTCTATAATATATAAAGCTCGACTACCACTCACTCACTCACTGACTGATTGACATAATTGTTCTCCCAGGAGGAGTAGTTTTGGAGAAAAGCCATATATGAGAAAAGTTTTCAAGATGGCGGGGTGGCCCCGGGAAAATTCCGACTTTTCAAAAAAACAAAATGGCGGCCAAGCCTGCCCATCGTATCTCTTTTGTTTTCCGGCAGATCCGGTTCAAATTTTTGGCATCTGTAGAATTGTTTAGATGATTTGCAAATATTATTTAAAAAGTTGAAAAAACAAAATGGCGGCCGCGTAGTAATGTTTCAAAGTTTAGGCTATTGTAGACCCCACTTGACCCGAATTGATCTCCCAGACGCCAATATGCTATAGGGATGTGTTTGGTGTTATGGCATAGGGCATATCCTATAGTTTACAAGAAAATCCCGAAAATTTGAAAAACCAAGATGGCCGACCGGTGATTTGCTCCCGAAGAAAAAGATGAATTTTACCAGATTTTGAATGTCAATTTTCGACAAGATGGCGACACCTGAGCGAGTTGGCTTGTATAGCGGGATTAGAGGTCTCATTACTTAGTATTGCCATGTTTAAGAATTTTCCCAAAATTTGGGGTATTTTTTTACTTTTAATGCAAAATGTCAAAACTAAAAATTTTACCATTTCGCAAAAACGAGTAACAGTCAACGGTACATTTTATCTCTCCCTATGACCTTTAGTAGGTTTTTTGATTTTCACCTGGCAACACTGAAAGTTATGGTAGATTTAAATTTTAGGGTAGACGTCAAAAGACCTGAATTGATCTCCCAGATTCCAATATGCTATAGATACGTGTTTGGTGTCATCGCATAGGGAACATCCTGTAGTTTACGGGAAAATCCAGAAAAACAGGAAAAACAAGATGGCCACCCCTTTATTTTCGTTATACTAAAAAAGTTCAATTTTGTTTATTTTTATAGGCATTTTTCAGTCAGTTGGCAACACTTTGGAAAGTTGGCTTGTATGGAACGATTGTGCGTCTTAGTAAACAGTGTTGCCATAAAAAGTAATATTTGAGAAATTAATATTAATTTTTGACTTATGGTAAAAAAATGTTTAATCCAAAATATTTAAACTTTACAAATGCAGAAGTATATCTACCGGGTACAATCGCTTAAGCTAAACCATCAAAATAAATTTTGTCAAATTTAAATGGCAACACTGATAATTATGGCCACTTGAAATCACGAAAAGACCCCAAAAGACACGAATTGATCTCCTGGATGATAATATGCTACAAGCACGTAATTGGTGTCATCGCATAGGGCATATCCTGTAGTTTATCAGAAAATCCTGAAGAATAGAAAAAACAAGATGGCCGCTCCGTTGTTTTGGTTTTACTGAAAAATTTCAATTTTCTTAATCTTAATCGGCATTTTTTAGCCAGTTGGCAACACTTTGGAAAGTTGACTTGTATGGAGCGATTGTGGGTCTCAGTAAACAGTGTTGCCATGAAAAGTAATATTTCACAAAATTTTATTATTTTTCGACTTATACTAAAAAAAGACAAAATTCACATAGAAAATTATCAAATGTGGCTAAAAAAGATGCCCGCCAAAAATTTGACATTATTTTTCTGTCAAAATACGACCCCACAGAGACACGCGTGGCCGCTTGCGGCCTCGCGCACCGCGCGACATCTAGTTTATATTATATAAAGCTCGACTACCACTCACTGACTGACTGACTCATTGACATAATTGTTCTCCCAGAAGGAGTCGTTTTGGAGACAAGTCATATATGAGAAAAGTGTTCAAGATGGCGGGGTGACCCCGGGAAAATTCCGACTTTTCAAAAAAACAAAATGGCGGCCAGGCTTGCCTATCGTATCTCTTTTGTTTTCCGGCCGATCCGGTTGAAATTTTTGGAATCTGTAGAAATGTTTAAATAATTTACGAAAATAGTTAAAAAAGTTGAAAAAACAAAATGGCGGCCGCGTAGTAGTGTTTCAAAGTTGGAGTGGTTTTAGACCCCACTTGACCCGAATTGATCTCCCAGATGCCAATATGCTAAAGGGATGTGTTTGGTGTCATCGCACAGAGCATATCCTGTAGTTTACCAGAAAATCCTGAAAATCTGAAAAACCAAGATGGCCGACCGGTGATTTGCTCCGAAAGAAAAATATTAATTTTAACACATTTTGATTGTCGATTTTCGGCAAGATGGCAACACCTGAACGAGTTGGTCTGTATAGCGGGGTTAGAGGTCTTGCTACGTAGTGTTGCCGTGTTTAATAATTTTCCTGGAATTTGGCGTATTTTTTTACTTTTAACACAAAATGTCAAAACTGTAAATTTTACCATTTTGCAAAAACAAGTGACAGTCAGTGAAACATTTTGTGTTGCCCTATGACTTTCAGTAGGTTTTTTGATTTTTGTCTGGCAACACTGAAAGTTATGGTTGATTTATTTTTTAGGGTAGACCTCAAAAGACCCGAATTGATCTCCCAGGTGCCGATATGCTACAGGGATGTGTTTGGTGTCATCGCATAGGGTATATCCTGTAGTTTACTAGAAAATCCCGAAAAATAGAAAAAACAAGATGGCCGCCCCGTTATTTTTGTTTTACTAAAAAATTTCAATTTTCTTAATAATAATCGGCTTTTTTAGCCAGTTGGCAACACTTTGGAAAGTTGGGTTGTATGGAGCGATTGTGGGTCTCAGTAAACAGTGTTGCCATGAAAAAAAATATTTAACAAATTTTATTATTTTTCGACTTAAAATGGCTAAAACAAGATGGGCACCCCAAAATTAATTTATTTTTCTGTCAAAATACGACCCCACAGAGACACGCGTGGCCGCTTGCGGCCTCGCGCACCGCGCGACATCTAGTCTATAATATATAAAGCTGGACTACCACTCACTGACTGACTGACTCATTGACATAATTGTTCTCCCAGAAGGAGTCGTTTTGGAGAAAAGTCTTGTAAGGGAAAAGTGTTCAAGATGGCGGGGTGACTCCGGGAAAATTCCGACTTTTCAAAAAAACAAAATGGCGGCCAGGCTTGCCTATCGTATCTCTTTTGTTTTCTGGCCGATTCGGTTCAAATTTTTAGAATCGGTTTAACTTTTTAGATAATTTACGAAAATAATTTAAAAAGTTAAAAAAACAAAATGGCGGCCCCGTCATAGTGTTTCAAAGTTGGAGTGGTTTTAGACCCCACTTGACCCGAATTGATCTCCCAGATGCCAATATGCTACAGAGATGTGTTTGATGTCGTCACATAGGTCATATCCTGTAGTTTACCAGAAAATCCCGAAAATCTGAAAAACCAAGATGGCCGACCGGTGATTTGCTCCCAAAGAAAAGCATTAATTTTACCACATTTTGAATGTCGATTTTCGGCAAAATGGCAACACCTGAGCGAGTTGGCCTGTATCGCGGGGTTAGAGGCCTCAATACGTAGTGTTGCCGTGTTTCAGAATTTCCCCGGAATTTGGAGTATATTTTTACTTTTAACGCAAAATGTCAAAAGTCTAAATTTTACCATTTTGAGAAAACGAGTGACAGTTAATGGAATATTTTATCTCTCCCTATGACCTTTTGTAGGATTTTTTATTTTCGCCTGGCAACACTGAAAGTTATGGTTGATTACATTTTTAGGGTAGACCTCAAAAGACCCGAATTGATCTCCCAGATGCCGATATGCTACAGGGATGTATTTGGTGTCATCGCATAGGGTATATCCTGTAGTTTACTAGAAAATCCCGAAAAATAGAAAAAAAAGATGGCCGCCCCGTAATTTTTGTTTTACTGAAAAAATTCAATTTTCTTAATCTGAATCGGCATTTTTTAGCCAGTTGGCAACACTTTGGAAAGTTGACTTGTATGGAGCGATTGTGGGTCTCAGTAAACAGTGTTGCCATGAAAAAAAATATTTAATTTTTTTTATTATTTTTCGATTTAAAATGGCTAAAACAAGATGGGCGCCCAAAATTTGACTCTATTTTTCTGTCAAAATAAGACCCCACAGAGACACGCGTGGCCGCTTGCGGCCTCGCGCACCGCGCGACATCTAGTTACCTATATAAAAATGTAAGCCTATATTATGTACTGTGCAATAATTTGAACTAAATAAATAAAATAAATAAATATAAACAAATAAAAAATAAATAAATCTATATGGAAAAATTATATTATAAATAAATTGATTTTAAAAGTGCCTCCCTGATTAATAACTTTCACTCGCCAAGCTCTCAAATTATTCAATTCTATGATGTTCAATTACGCTTTGGCTTCAGTGTACCTATAATCTAAAACAACAGTGTCGCCACGTGAGAGTTACGTATCCAATTTATTTGCCCTCCTTTCTGCGCTGGATTCTCGCTAAGCTGGGATTGATATTCAATTTAAATATTTGTTTTCAGTGAAAAATTGAAAATTTCATTTTACACTCTAATTTCATTTTATATGTAGGTATGTAAAATGTATTGTTGTGTAATTTATGAGTCCTATTTCTTTGAAATTAACCGCAATTTAGGTTTTCCTTCATAATCTTCTACTTGTAATTTTTTTTTTTTTTTTATTTAAATATCCAACGACTTATTATCTTCAAAAGTCCTCTGTGTAATTTTTCTCATCACTCTACCACCGAACTGCAGTCCCGTAGAAATATTCGGATCAATATAAATTATGTTATTACTCCATTTTATCTCTACATTTGAAGCCATCTGAGCGTCTGCCTTATACTTTGGCACTATTCTAAAAATACTTTTTTCATCAATCAAGGCTGATTCCGTAGAGTAAGAATTTTAACACTTACTCCCAGTTTCCGAAAGGTAAATCTCAATGCAAATGTTCTGATAGGTTGTTGAAAAGAGTTATGATTTTATTCAACCATTCAAAACAGCTAACGTAAGATTTAATAACAGTCTTTCATCTAATTTTGGTTTGATTTGCCTTTGGAAACCGGGGGTAAGTGTTAAAATTCTTACTCTACGGAATCAGCCTTAAAATTCTTTTTGGTTCTATCTATACGTACTTTTTCTTTTACTTGACTTATGCCATAAAATTCCTGCCAGCTGTATGGGTCAGACCGTAGATTTTGCCACAAATAGCGCAAAGGTGACGCAAAATCTTATACTCCTCGGTAGCACAGAGTGACGCAAAACGGTTACGCAAAATTGTTAAGGAGCGCATACAATAAGATGTGTGATTTTTACATAAAATGTTTTAAATGCAGATATTCATTAATTATTTTCAAACATTTATGAAGTTTATTAATATAATAATAAGCTTTAGGAGTTTAGGTACAAATAAAAAAACACAATTTTGGTATGTAAGTCTTACAATTTTTAATCACATTGTATCGTAGCCATAACGAATGTCTGAAATAACAAAAATCTGTTTGTTTTCCTAAAATAACAAAAACAAAAACTTAGTAAATATATATATATGAATATTAAGGAAACTCTTAAACATTATAGGAACTGAAATTGCTTTCACAAAATAGCGAAATAAAAACGTACTGTTACATATTAGTACGAAGTAATGTAACGTGGGTAATGGGTATACAACTGCACATCAATACAGCAGGTAAAAAGTGCAACGAATGTTAACAAACTATACATATTCTGCCTAATAACGCTACAAACATTTAATATCTGATTTGTTATTATTAAGATTATGTTAATATAAACGCTAGCTGACAGAAGCATAGACACACGGACGACTACCATTAAGGTACAAACCATTCATCATTATTCATCCTTACCATTCCGGCACAAACCCCCAAAATAGAAAACCACGATTTTTTTAACGTTTGAGCTTTGCAAACTACGTCAAAATATCTGCAAAATAGTGTGCATGCACCATTATTCCATAGCGCAAAATAAGTGGCGCAATTTCTACGCCACTGGTATCGCAAAGTGGCATATTGTAATATTTGCGCCACCGTGGCGCAAACAAAATCCATAATAAATCCATAAATAAGCAATCTTTTTAGGTTAATTTAGCCTTGAAAGATGACACACAGCTCATTAAATCGTGCGCAATAGCATTATTAGATATAAACCGAAAACTTACCTTGAAATCTCAAAAAATGCACTCCGCGAAAAATTTGACACTTTTATCTGCAAACGAAGTTGACATCAGACTGACAAGAATATGGCCGCTAACACCGTATTGACCATAGAGAAAGTTACTTTAATGTTGCCACTACTCAAAAACAACTCCTACTAATGTTTTAACACCATAAAAAGGGCAGACAATAGTGGCGCAATAGAAATAGCACAAAGAAATGGATTTCTTTAGTTTTTTTTAATGTGTGAAATTTAATATACTTTCTTAGGAAACACTAAACGATATTAAATATGCGGCTAGGTAACTATAATTTGATAGCGTCAAATCAAACAGATTATCAAAAAGTTTATCTTTTTTATTATTTTACGGGTGCGCAAAGTGCACCCTACCGAAGCGGATTCGCGTTTTTATCAAAATTTCGTCATTTTTTGTAGAAAAATGTCATATAATTTTCAAAGTTTACGAACCTTTTGAAATATCTTTAATGGCCGCGGTTCACCATTTCTTAAGGAATACGATACTGTGATTGAGGAATAAATATCTAGTATACTTTTTTTTTAAAACGTGGCGGAGAGTTAGGTTATACCAAATGTGGCAAAAACTACGGCCTGACCCGTATAACAGTCTTATGACAGAATTGTTATAACGGCACTTCATCCAGTACTAGGTACTTTTCTCTCGATGTTTTTCTTCACCGCCCAGCAGCTTATACAACGCGTCACAGAAAAAGCGCAATTCCTCATATCCCCAATTAGGTATATTAAATATGATGCATTCGTGCTTTAGTATCGTCTAACAAAATTTCTTAAATAAAGAGCAATAATAGTACGGTTTCCACAGCTAGTAAATTAAGTGACGCTTATTCAATTATCTGAAAAATTTAACACCTATTAAAAATACTTACTAATTTCAGGAATTGCCCTTATTCTGTTACATATTGTCTGATATTCTTCTTCTGTCTGCTTCACATATAATAAAGATAATTTATTTCTAGGTGTACATAGTGGGCCATGCGTCACCAGGGTCTGACTCTCGTGTGGCTTACGATGCATACTCAGCTGATGCCAACGCCATGTACCTCAGCATGGTACGGCGCCACGCCCGCATCATAGCCGGCCAGTTCTTCGGCCATCTGCACGCTGACTCCTTTAGAGTCTTCTACGATAATGGTAATAATTTAAATAGCGTGTGAAATGTACAAAAAGTAGATATATAGACTTGTTCTAGCGATAGGTTCACCATTTATAACTTAGGTGGTGAAAAGTGGATAGGTACTTGAATTGTTGGAATGGCTCTGCTAACACTGTCGGAGAAAAAACGTGAGCATAATATACAACGTGTCCCAGAATCAGCGCAGCTCCTCATACACCCCAATTAGTATATTGATATAAAAAAAATGATATTTACGAGTATATACATATAAAACTAAAAAAAATGATGAATTCGTACTTTAGTTTTGTCTAACCAAATTTCATAAATAAAGAGCAATAATAGTAGGGTTTCAGTTGTGCTAATTATTTTTTTCTGACAAATTTAACACAATATACTAAAATTAGATGTAGGTAATCGATTAAGCAGTCGATACTGAACAACCTTATTTCAGTAATTGCGCTTATTCTGTAACATATTGTATATGGTAGGTACTGCAATGTACACCAATTCTTTTCATTTCATTTCGCTAATTGTTCCTTTCATAAGGTACATTAGTCAAGCTATTAGAATATGTTGAAATATAAGTAAAATAATACTATGCCAGTGACTGAAGCAGTACGCATTTTAGCCTTCCAAAAATTCATATGTATCTAGTTGTATAGGCAAAAGTCTAAAATATTTGCCTACCTAACGAGACAACCCACAAAGTGAAGTTTGCTATACTTAGTCTTAGTTGAGATTCAAGAAATACAAACTTTTAATTGAAGCAGGAACCCTGAAAACTTTATCTTTAAATAGGAGGATGATACTGACATATTTATTTAACAGTTTTCGTGCTGTTGATCTTTCACTTGCCTTTGATTTAATAAGTGTAATCTAGTTGTTAAACCATTTCATTTTAATCCTGCATAGTAATTTAATAGAACGAATTATTGTCTGTCTTATCTATCTTCTATATAAATAAAAATGAATTGATGTTCGTTAGTCTGATTAAAACTCCAGAACGGCTTGACAGATTTTGATGAAACTTTTTGTGTGGGTTAGAGTGGGTCCAGGGATGGTTTATACGGTGGCAGAACGACGTCTGCCCGAGCCACTAGTAATTGTATATTTATAGTGATATCATATTATATAACTTCATTTTCATATAGCGTCGTCTATTACTTTCGCACCGTGTTCCAAAATTAGACACAACATAATAAAAATAACTAATAATCTCATGCCTTTTATCCCGAGGGGGTAGGCAGAGGTATTCCATTTCTGGATATACACACTTTTCACATAATAATAAAACAAGCTTATAGCTGCTAGATGTGAAATTTATTTCTGCTTAGCCTGATGGTTGACTGGTAGATAATGCCTTAGGCATTCAGTTCGCCATGTGCACATTTGCTTAGTACCTGAAGTTATATAAATAAAATAAATATGAAAGAAGCTATACTAAAAAAACAATAGGTACTGTAGATTGTAGTAGCGCCGACGGTTTTCATTAATGACCCAGTCAATAATACAAAGAAATAAATTTGTGGGACACAATTCACACTCCGTTATTTTGTCACAAACTAGCAGAGCCTGTGCTATAAGTAATAAACAACTGATGAACATACTGAATACAGATAAATACTGAGGCTCGAAACCATCTATCGTGTTTATTCTCACGATTCTTCATCCCTGACGGGAATTTAGCTCACAACATTTATTACAGAATGTATGGTCAGTAACTCACCTAACTGACTTCTCAATAGACATCGCATTTAAAGGGGGGATGCCAAAGGTATTCCAGTCTTCGAAGTAGGTACCCGCTTGTTATCAGTGTTCCACTTTTATTTCTTTCATTATTTTCTTACCATTTTTCCGTTAATTAAGGTCAGCGCAATATATTTTCTCTTTTCATGTCAATCAATCGTTATATCTACATTTATTTCCTTCTTTCTCCTGTTTCCCCTTCCTAACTTCCGTATCCACCTGGTTAACTTTTTTTAAACCTGTCTTTATATTTAGATCGGCCAGTCTCCTGGGCACTGCTCGCGCCGTCAGTCAGCCCCCATAGGGATCCTGCTGGCTCCTCCAACCCGGGCTTGAGGCTGTACAAGTTCGACATAAACACTGGCAAAGTAAGTTGTCTTTCAAAAAATATCTAAAACAATTACATTTTTTTCCCAACCCCACAAAATTGCAAAAGCCAAAAATTTTAAAAATTATTGACGATTTTTAAACTAAGAATAAAAAATGGTATAGGTACATACCATGTGAATATAAAAAAAATGATGTCTACTTACTACATAGCACAGTTTTTTCATTAGTAATCAGTACACCCTTTTAAAATGTAGTTTTACGCTCCCAATAGCCTTGCAATAACAGATACACAGTAAAATATACACGAACTCGATTGATATCAGCGAATGGGATTACAAAGAGATTAAAATATAATAAGACATAGAGGAGGCATTGGGAATATTTTCATACAAAACTTTGAAGCATGGTTAAAGCTCAAGCGTCATGTCAGTTAGTAATTTAGTATAAACGCGAGCTGTCATTCGGTCGAAATTGTACTAGAGTTATTCCACTTGGAATAACTTTTGGCTTCAAACTTTCCTCGCTTTGTCCCCTTTATGCCCTATTATATTTTAATATCTTTGGGACTACCCCTCACAGGTACTAGACTACACTCAGTACTACTTGGACTTGGCGGCGGCGAACCGAGCCGCAGGCGCTCCCGAGTGGGCGCCAGAGTACAACCTAACGCAGTACTACGGGTTGCACGATGTATCTGCCTTCTCGCTCCACAACCTTGCCGACAAGCTCCGTTTCAGCATGCCGCATGAGACAACTACATTTCACAAGTGAGTTACTTATTTTTACTAGACTATTAAAGTATCGCCTCCTTAATTTTGAGCTAAAATTGTATAAGGACATGATATTTACAGTTAAGTCACGAGACTTCCTACTGTACAAGCCCTATTCGACTTTGGCACTGAATAGTAAATTTTGCTTTTATTGCTCAGGACCTTAGATAAAAGCAAAAAAGGAAGATACGGTACCTATACATTCATAGAAACTGGTTTGTGTTCATAGAAAACATCGTTGACATTTGAACTATACACAACTACAGGCGCATGTGGGTTTTATTTTGTTTTAGTGTTATTTGTACACTTCATAAAATCACATGAAGAGCGGTTTAACTATTGTTATGTGTTTTCTTCTCGGCGACTTTAACGTACTGTCGATACGCCGCGCACCGGCCCGATTGAGACTGCAACGAATTACGTTCCTTGGACCTAATTTGAGCGGTCTACGCGAGAGAAGCTAGTGCCGTATCTTCCTTTTTTGCTTTTATTTAAGCTCAGAACACGATAAATTTTGATAATCAACAAGATTTCAAGTACTTGACTTATTGTATCTTAACCCGACCAGGTACTTACGAGCATACAGCGTTAGACACGAGAGCTCAGAGTCGTGTGACGGCGCATGCGCACACCAACACTTTTGCGCAATCACATGCTTGGAGCATGTTGCGTATCGGCAATGCGTGGAAGCAGCAGCGAGCGCTTTGGCTGCAGCTGGTAGATCAGCTGCACTGCTCGTCCCACCAGCCACCGAGTTAGTAGCTTTATTGGCTGCCATCGTTAAGTTGCTCGACACCTAAGTGCTCGAAACAAGTATGAAGTGTAACTTCTCGAAGTGTTTGTGCTTGAAGTGGAATTGGCTGAAGTCTGCGTAGTAGAATTAATTATTCTGTTTATTATTATTATTATTTTCCGTTTATAATACGAACGCTTGAATTATGTTACTCGAGACTGTCTAAAATAAACATTTTAAGATAACTTTTGCACTAGGTATATAGACAACTGAATATCTATGCGAAGACTATATAACCGTAATGATTTAAGTACCTAGTCATAGCAGTGATAGCCTTATACGGTTAAAGAGCCCGCCTCTCATGATGATAATCAAAGACACTATCACACACACACTCGGGTTCAAATCCTGGCATGTACCAACGAGTTTTTAAAAAACCGGCCAAGTGCGAGTCGGACTCGCGCACCGAGGGTTCCGTACAACCTTGCAAATTTATGGTTTTCGTAATTTTTCCTTTATCTATGCTATAAGACGTTGCTTCGTACCAAATTTCAAGATTCTGAGTTCACGGGAAGCACCCTGTAGGTTTTGATTCCCTTGCAAGTGTCGAAAATTTGCGGCATAAACGGCTGTATCTTTTGATTGCGTTGGCTTAGAAGTTTGATTTTTTCACAGCTTCAAGGGACAGTAGACCTGAGTAATTGATATAAATTTCAGCTTCATACCTCCACGCGTTCCTGAGAAAAAGGGTCTTGACAGACGGACGGACGGACGGACAGACGGACAACAAAGTGATCCTATAAGGGTTCCGTTTTTTCCTTTTGAGGTACGGAACCCTAAAAACTTACGTACATATTCATCACTAGCTCGACGGTGAAGGAAAACATCGTGAGGAAACCTGCAGGTCTCAGAATTAATTCTGAGGCATGTGTAACAGACCCGGTCCGGCGATGGGCTCACTACCTATCACGTTTAGGGGTCCAAAGAATATTGAAAAGATATCCAGAAATGCCTCTGCCTACCCCTTCGGGGATAAAAGCCATGAGATTGTTATTATTGTTATTACCTAGTCATACAGAAATTAAAATTTCATGTCATTATCCAGTTCAATATAATAATATTGAATTGAATACTAATTGAATAATATATTAATACCTATTGGATTTTCAGCCCTTCCTGAAACTGAACTTTTACAACTGTGCTTGTTCGATGCCGCTTAATTAATAAACATTAATTAAAAACAGGGGAAGTAAAATTTATTAACAAAGAAAATATACTTACATTAATTTACAATAAAAAAACGATATTACTAACCGGTTTTAGAGAACGACTTTAACCTGTAGGTGTTCAACGACCTCGAAGTCCCAGTTTTCATATGAATAACCGGTACTTGAAACCAGTTGTAAATATACTTTACTGTAAAAAATAAATCTGTAAACTATAGATGTAATAATTAGAAGTCTTGTACTTATTGGATATTAAAAGTAGGTAGGTAATAAAAACTACTCTATATACTGTCGAAGGTCATGCCTTAAAAAAGTCAGTACCTAGGTTTAAATAGCAAAATTATATTTCATGCTTTAAAATACTATTATTTATTTATTTTCTAATCGTAGGTAAATAAATATCTCTGCTTAGCCTTATGGTAATTGCCTACATTGAACCTGTCATTTGTAAAATCTTCATGATACATCAAGTTAAATAAATAAATAAAATTAATTTTACCATAGGATGGCACTTATACTGTAAATATATCCAATTTGATACCATATTCCTTCAGAAATGAAATTTAATACTATCAAAACTTGAATATTGCAGTGGTCAAATTGGTCATCAAATAATTGACCGGTAATTTAAATGAATTTAAAATACATTATGTAAATATCTACGTAACTATAATTTATTATAAGAAAACTGGCTAATACCACCTAATACTAAATAATAATTGCTTTGAATAACTGTCTGTAATAATAAAATGAACTGCTATTTGTAACTATCAAAGTATTACAGATTATTTTGTAAATGTTATATCAGCGAATTTTGTAAAAATATGTAGGTAGATAGAAGTAGGTAAAATATCCTCTTAAGAAGTACCACGTGTAACAGTCAAAAGTTTTTATTTAATGTAAGGGCTTATAAGTCCTCTTATTTAAAGTCATTGCGACTCCATCGCTTCGGTATGTATAGTTGAAGAGCTAGCTAGGCTGATCCTTTGACAGAGATCACAGAGATAACTGCAAGCTCTCTGGTTTGAAGACTTGATTGAACAAGCTGACAGCTCTTTGATAAACTGACGCACCTCCCAAGTTCGAAGTCCTATCCTAGGATTGTATGGTATCTATCTTAAACAGCACAAACGTGGTCGTGTAGCCCTCGTTAAGGTTTGTATATTTGTGAATTTATAGCAATCAACGAGTTAGCATTGAAGTGGATACTATGCGGTATTAAATATATTGTATAAAATTTTATTTATTCCGTGTAAATAAATAATATTCATTTGTAGTTAAGAATTACATTATGTATTTCTAAAACTGTTGTAGGCTCCTAAGTAAATGTTTTCCTTTGTGTTTTCATTCGTTAACCTAAATAAAAAAAGCTTAAAAACATGATGCTTCGATTGAAGGGAATGTGATTTTAGTATAAGTTAGTGTATGGTAACAAAATTGGATTATCTGCAAAAAAAACCTATTCAACATGTAAATAGTTACCTATCTAAAGTACATTTGTAATGAATTTGTAAAGGAGGAACAACTAGATAGTAAGTTCTAGAAGTATTGCTTGTTGCCATTTATTTTGTGAAGACCAAAACTATTTGATCAGTGTTTAAAAGCATTTGGGAGCAAAAAATTCCAGTGTTCTATTAAATTTGGATTTGATTAAGACTTATGCCAAGTTTACCAAAAGGTATCTATCGGTAAAATCTTGGGATTGGTCTTTTTTATTTTCTGGTTGATCCTGGCCTTAAGGTTGTCGCACACACATCAGCACCGCCTCTATTCGAGTTTAGTTCCACTATCTAAATCAGCATCGTGTCGGCCTCGCCTCGGGAAAAGATCGAGCAAAATAGACGAGGTGGTGACGTTCCGTTTTCGAGTTGAAATGTGTGTAAACCCTTTAGTGGTTCTGTTTTTGTATATTATATTTTGGTATTATGTTCCATAATAATATTATATTCGCAATAAATCAAAAAAATACAGGAGTCGAAAATTATATTGTATCTAAGTCAATGATGAAATCATGGTTTATTACTTTTATTTATGTAAGTAAATATTATTATTAAGTTTAAATCTATAAAAAGCTTGCACTCAAATGTAATTTCTTAAAATAGGATATGGGTATTAACTTACTGTGTTATATAATTTTTGTTTATATATTATTATTAATGTTGCCGTCATTATTAATTAAAAATAAACTGTGGATGTTGGATTAACGAATATTATTTAATAATAAAGACTTGTATTCGATTTAATCTTTTTTATTATCTAGAAATTTTAGAAAAATATTGTTTGGAATTTATTTTATTTACTAGGCTTACCAACAATTAACAACATTACACTCTAATACTACATAATACTTTGGTTTACAACTATCAAAGTGCAGTAACTATTTAAAGGTAAGCTCCTTCTGCTTTAACTTTGGATAGAAACGGGTAACATCAACGTTTTGTGGTATTTTTTATATTTAAACTAGCGACCCGCCCCGGCTTCGCACGGGTGCAATGCTTATAAGATTTTCTTTGCTATAAACCTCACGGAGCCCGAGACCTTTCCAACGAATGCAAAACCGTGGAAATCGGTTCTGGCGTTCTGGAGTTATAGCGTCAGGAAGGAAAACCCGACTTATTTTCATATAGTAGATAAACTTTACCATAACACTTATATCTACATAGTACTCGTATAAAACAAAGTCGCTTCCTGACGTCCGTACGCTTATTTTATTTTATATTTTTTAGGAAGACTTAGGTAAAGACTAATTTTATGACAATAAATTTAAAAACTACGTAGTCAAGTTGCTGCAAGTCTCGACATACGGCTATCAAAACTAACTTGTACCTACTTATTAAAATCGTTTGAGATCAGAAAATGAATAAAGAAAAAAACAAAAAAAGCACATATAGCAATTAAAACGATAGCAAGCAATAGGACTAATATAAGGTTAAACATTTGAATACATTAATAAAAACTTTAAACTTAACTAGGTGAGCAGTCCGAATTACATTGATCCATAAAAGACGAAAGCTTTTGTATATTATATAAACTGGAGCGAAGCGAGGTGGGTTGCTAGTGCATTAGTATAGTGGCCCGGATTGGAATCTCTATGGTTTGGTAATATTGTCCAGGGATGAGAGATAATTAAGGATATTAAAATAAAAGGCCGAGTCGATCAAAGACAACCTAGACCTGATGACATCGACCAGCCCCACTTGAAAGAGGTGTGTAAGTATGTATACTCAACTCAATATTACTAAATCAAGGCAAAATTGCATGGTTTGAAAACGGTTAGCTTCGCCATCTAAATATTTAGCCTCATTGCGAAATAGATCTTCGAATAATACCTTGAATATAACGTTACTGTGGTACTAAATATAATTAAGTGAGCTCTCGGGGGATTGGATTCCTACCGCAAGTCGCTAATCCTTGAAACTTTAATATCAGTTTAATAATTAACTTGCTTTTATCCGCAGCTGCGCTCGTTAAATCTTTGATCTCGTAGTGATAGGCTACGGAAACTTGGACAGTTCTGAATGGATTTGACCAAGAATAATATAATCACAGGGTTAATAAATGTTTAAGAAAAGAAAAAAGCATAACCCTTGTAACGCCTTGAAAAATTGCGATAGCAATTTAGTCAAGGGTTTCTTTATCCGACATTTTAACAAGAAGGCTTTAACTTAAAAACAAATTACACTTATAATTTCTTTATAATTTTTTAACTAATAATTAAATACTTAATTCTAACGATTTACTAAAAAATTACACCTAACCGTAACTTAACTACTTAATGTTTAGATGTCTTCGTAAACGGCTTTGGGCATCAGAAATTCCGAGATGACTCGACGAGTTTCGAAAACGATCCTTTCCCACTACCTCAGCTGACCGTTAAACAGCAAGGACTATCTGCTGCTTATACCTACTACATATTTCATATCTACAAAGAAATCTTGTACTTTGATTAATTTATATAGTTAGATTGAATAGTGTTTACCCCAACTACCTGGGTAAGTGTTGCAAGTGGATTACTAGTAGATAGAACCTAGATTTAAGAAAATGCTTTGTCATCGTGCTTAACTTCCTTTCTTTAATGTCACAGCAAGGTTTTATTTAATTTATACGCTTGTACAATCTTTTTGATAAATGCAACTTGTAAAATATGTAGTTAATACCAAAAATATTCTTGCTGTGATAATTTTGTATCTACCGACCTGCTTGCACGAAATGTCTCGTAGCGGTAATTGTGACTACCTAGACATTTCCTAGTAATTATGTAATCATCTTTTGCTAATTTTCTATTCCGCTACTAGACTGCCATATCTGGGAATTGCTTAAATATCACTTTTCTTCGCGATCAAAATCTAGAAATGTCGCAGTCAGTAGCACGGATTCGGTCATTTTGTAGAATGCCCAAATTTGTGCTATTTCAGGGTTCATACTATACTCCTACTCTTCTTGTCTGACCTGCTGCTGCTTGTCGTGCTGACCTCAAGCTACCGCGGTTTCACCTGGAAGTGCTGCATACTCAATACCTGCCGGCGGACCACTCCTTACTACCTACGCGAGATAAGTGATATATGAAACAGAGGCCATAAATAGTGAATCCGCATTAGTTTTCGAGCCGCGACCCGAGCTCTGGTTCTAAATCTACCCTATTTTATTTATTTTTAAAATTGTTAAATTCCAAATATAACTTGTAAACTCAATCTTTTATTTTATTTTATCTTCTCCGGACATTTTCTACTTTGCCACCTAACGTGACACCCTCCTCCCGAGGCAGTTGGGTAATAAAATATTGATTTAAACATTACCTTTATCTAAATTTCTTTTTCATATTTATCTCTAGCTCGACGGTGAAGGAAAATGTCGTGAGGAAACCCGCAGGTCTCAGAATTAATTCTGAGACATGACTGTGTAAATAGACCCGATGGGCTATTCAGAGATGTCGGTATCGAAAACGAATGTCATATTTGACATAAGGATTCGGAAATTTTTCCGTGGCTGTCGAAAACGCTTAGAATACAGTTTCCGAAGTCGATAGATTCGACTTCGGAAAATGTTTCACTCGATCTGAATCGAACGGAAACGGTGTCGAATACGTCCTGACCTCCGTGAATACGCCTGCTGGTTCGGCGATGGGCTCACCGCCTATCACGTTTAAGGGCCCAATATATCACTTGAAATGTGGGTATATCCAGTAATTGAATACCTCTGCCTACCCCCACGGGGATAAAAGGCCTGAGATTATTTATTTTTTATTTATTTCCTTTTTCTAAAAGGCCAGAACAATAGAAAAATATTTACCTTTATTTTTCTTGTATTTTATGTTCGCGTAATGCAATAACATCTTCATTTGTTATCCGTGTCAACCTCATACGGAAAATGCTACAAAATTGTGGAATGGCAACAACTGTGCAGGTGTCACTGAATTTAAGAGTTCAGTTTCTATCATTTTGTCTACGGAGCTAAGAATATGGAGAACAAATCTAACAGCTTGATGCCAAAAAGCTGAGTAAATGCGAAAGTGAGTTTGTTTTGTGCGTCGGGAACGGGAACTGCGCGGGTAAAATATTATAATACAAATTTTTGATAAGATTAAGTTACTACTTATTTTTATTAGGGCTGTAGGTACCCACCTACAGGGTTTACTAAAATGTGTCTACCCTCCTTATTTATGTATACAGCTTGTATAAATAGAGGTAGCCCATTTAAGGAGGTCAGATCCGATCACCGATCACATTCGATCTCGACTCTCGACACGAGCAACATCTCTCATTTCTTCAACCCTCATCGCCCTCGACTTTGCTTAGTGGCAATCACCCTCGCTGCCCCTAAAGGGCCTACGCTCACTAGCAGCGAGACACGGCAAGGCCACAAGGCTCAGTGAAGAAACGTGAATCTTAAGAATAAGTAAAATAAAATAGAAATTTCAATGATAAGCATCCAATGATTGATAGGTATTGTACTTACATTGGTCCAATAACAATCAGGTGACACTGGAAATAAATCAGCTATTACAGCAAAAACAAACAGGTCCCCAAAAATAAAGCTATGTCGAACTGTTTACCTATAACCGCATACTACGAAGGCTTACGTGTAGGCATAGCAGACGTGACATTCCCGAATTTCGCCGGCTTTGCCTTGTAAAGTGGGACGTAGCGGGAAAGTAATATACGAGAGTAATTTGACGACAAGCTCGCTCATGTTTTGTTGGTTACTGTGATATCAGAAGTCAACCGTAATCAAATATTGGATTTTTAGAATCACCAAAAGGAAAAAGAACAAGAAAATATGAGTGATGATGAGTATACGAAAGTGGTGGAAGGAAGCAATAAGGTGTTGGCTTAGTCGTACGACAAGTACTATATATGACTTGAAATTTTTAATAAATAATCTTACGCCTTCTATCCCCGAGAGGGTAGGCAGAGGTATTACATTTCCAGAAATACCCAAGTTTTAACAGTATATTCTTAGGACTCGAAAACGTGATAGGTGGTGAACCCGTCGCTGCACCGGGTCTATTACGCATGCATCAGAATTAAATCTGGGACCTGCTCGTTTCCTGACGATGTTTTCCTTTACCGTCGAGCTAGTAAGCCTTCTTAAAAACTCGTTGGTACATACCAGGATTCAAACTGGAGCCTCACGAATGAGAAGCGGGCTCTTTAACCACTGGATTATTACTGCTCTAATATTTATTATCATATATAAATCAGGATTACTTTAAAAAAATTGGACCAATGTCGATATGGGGCGGTAAAGTTTAAATTGGGTCTATACTACTAGGGCAAATTTGGTTTCATCCTTTTCTACTACATACTTAACCTAGTTTCGCGATCCCAAATAAAACCTTATTTCGTACTAAAATACCTCCAGATATTTATACTGAACCAACTCGGTGCGTGAGTCCACCTCGCACTTGGGTGGTTTTATTTTTCAATAGGACACTTGAGACACTGGAAGGCCAGCAACATTTGTGTATTTTAACAATATTTAAATTAAAGAGGATCTACGTGGTAAAGATCACCCTGGCTACAAGAGCAGCGATCGCGACGAAGGTTATTTGAAATTCAAACGCCTAATCATAATGATTCGGTTGCAAATCGTCCACACAGTCCAGTCCAAATCAAGGTTACTATCAAGTGCTTATTCCCAATCATCTGCAGGCTATTGGCTAGGTGCGCGATGACAGCGCCCACTAGTGGTAACAATTAGGGCGGACTTTGAAATGTCAAATGGCTCGCTGTCATTACGAAAAGTAAGTAAACATTAAAATAATTTCAGTCAATTTCAGTGAAACAACGTTATTTACTTAGGTCCTGTTGGATATTGTAAATCTATAGCGTCGATAATAATGTTGACCTTTTTTATTTACCGTCAAAAATGCCACAATCAGTAAATTTCAGGCAGTATACCTACAGGGACTTTCTCATGGCTTCACGGGAAATAAGTAAAGAAATGGACAAAATTTATCGACTAGAGCGTTTCATGTATCTTGTAGACCATTACTTATAGCAGTACCTACTGTCGATAATAATGCAGATTGTTGTGTATTTTCAGTTCAACATGGCCCAAAGAGATTAAAATACCTTTGACATGGTCAAATTGATTATAAAAACTGGATTCCGGACAATAACGCACAATATAGTTTTCCAGCCACAAACCACTACAAAAGACAAACAGTTAGTTTTGGCTCAACATTTGCAAGATGTAAAAGAAATAAAATGTGAAAATCAAATGAGCCACACCATTGAAGCTAGTGTAATTAGACAAACTTCAGTGACATCAACGCCATACAAAACATCATTGCAGTCGTTGATCTTGTTTTCAACTTGCTCTTGGAAATTTATAGAATTTGCGATCACTATTTTTGCCATTATTCTTGCAGTTGACTACGCAATAGGTTTCGTTACCCATGTTCAAGTATTTATTTCCACAAAAAATGCACGAATACGTAAATTTCTCTAGTAAAAAGTGACAGTTCGTCTGAGTTGGTCCGACCCGAGTTTCTTTTTTAGCCACCATGGGCGCTGCGATCGATTCGTGGTTCCCCCACCCCCTACTTCGCACCCAGCCAATAGTAATATATCTAAGACAATCTTTGAATAGCAGACAGTGACAATTTGACGTTGGTTTTTAACGTTCGATTTGACGTTTTAGATTTGAATTGGGACCTAAAATAGCCCCGCCCTTAGAGAATCTAGACATGCGGTAGCGTGTCAAAGCCAAGTTCTAGTAGCAGAACGGCGAGCAGCACCATGTGTAGTTTTACACTAATATATTACAATAGCTGTGTTTGTTTTATGATTATCATAGCAGCCTGTCTTGTTTTAGTTTTTTTATGTTTAGTTTTAGAATGTTATGATTATTTCATTTGTGCAAGAGATCTAAATATGAAGACTTATAGTTCATCTTGTTCATACACACCAAAAATGGTCTGGCGGTAGCAATTGCCTTGCGGATACCATAATATGCTCACAGTTATATTACCTCTCCTATACGATTAGCCTTTATGTATTTTTAACGTGTATTTAGATAGACGGAACCCAACCCGAAAATATATCTAAACGCCTTTTTAATCAGAAACCACAGCGTTCTGTGTCAGATAAGTGTCGGAAAGCAGCTTTCGAAGCAGGAAGCTCTAAAATTATACCGACCATACGAGACCGACACTGCAGAGCAAAATCAGGATTACATAAAGCTTTTCCATAAAGACTAGGGTTAACAGTCTCGAAGGTTTAAAGTCGAAGTCCAAACTAAAAATCACCCTTATGTATGCATTGCACTCGTTGATACAAATCAAATGAGGCCAAACTCGACGGGTATGCAAGTATCCAATGAAGACTTCTTTTATCAACCTCCTGACTATTATCAGATCCTGGTCATCAAGAGTAACGTATGGCACTCGTCGAAACAAATGAAATGAGCACAAGCTCAAGGGGCTTACGAGTCATGAGATCATGAAATCAGGGCGAATGATACCAAATTATTTTATTGTCATCAAAATTTAAAAAAAAACATGCAAAGATACTATAATTAGGAGTAGGTTTAATTCGACTTCCAAGATTTGTTTATATAATTACGAGTATAGTTAAAAGTCAAGTTAATGTAGGTACATAATATAAAAAGGAAGAGAATTTAGATTGATAAGGACAAATGGAAGGAGAAGATATACTGCGCCAACTCCAAAAACTAGAAAGGGCAAGAAAATAATGATGATTAAACGGTACTGTTATTTCACGTCATTCCCCAAAATTTTCTGTTGTTAGGGAAATAATTGTAATACTGGACAGCAGTTCTTTGCGTTTTCAGATTTAAGGCTCCGTGTAGCCTTAGCGACTAATGAATACCGCAACATTACCATACACGATAATGAAGTAATGAACCATAGAAGTCTGTAAAGTGACTGGCGTCCTACATTATCATACCGCGACCTAGTAGCGCAAAATTGCTGGAAGGCAGTACGCCTAGAGCAAAAGAACGCCAAAAAAAATGGTTTGCACCACAAAAATAAATTTTCCACGGAGAATCGACTTTCATGTTCAAGTTCAATCGCAGTCAGAATATCCGACGTTACTGCACCTATATCCCTTTTATATTTAGTCTAGATTTTGGCCCGGAACTTCATCAAAATTTTCTTCAAATTTTCGTAATAAAATGTAGCCTATATGATAATCTGAGGTAGGTTATCTGTAAAGTTTAATCAAAATGCATTCTCTAGCTTTTGCGTGAAAGAGTAACAAACATCTACCCATCCACACAAACATTTGCCTTTATAACCTAAAAAAAAGACTATGTAAAGAGCGTGTGTTACTTGCGTGGTGATATCAGTTCACGGCCGGCTGAATATCATCATTGTGGCATCGATGCTTCGTTGCTGTGAAAAGATTTATTATTTTCCCCCCTTGACATTAAACTCGGGTTATTTCCGACAGAATGCTTGATAAATTTTATGATATAGCATCAGTGGTGCGATGTAGCTTATATTATGTTCGCGGCATAAACAAGTGGCAGTGTTGCAGACAAACAATTTATAGTGACAATTTAACAAACGTCTTTTGTAAAGATACTAAAAGCATTCGGCATATAAAATGCACTTCGTTCTAAACTCTTTGTCGAAAGTCAGTTGAGTGTTTTAGATGAAGACGGAACATTGGAAATACATAAAGCACTTTTAGCATCACATTACTTTATAGTCGAATAAAAGCGTTGCACGATGGTTGCACGATATAGAGAGTAATGGCCTGACCATTGTATGCATGAAAACTGTTTTTTGTTTAGCTTCTTGGTGTTTAATCCGCAAAGTTTATCTATACATTTTTTATTATAGTAAAATTATTGTAACCGACTGTTATTTTGTACCTACTTTTGACATCTTTATGAAAACCTAATATTTTCGATTTATTAACATCAATAGAGGTCAAACCCATTATTTTTTGAATGTTTGTCTTTCTTTCTGTGTGTCCGTATGTTTTTACGCCACATCATGCAGAAAATACTGCACTGCATTTAATTTTTAATGTTTGTAGGATTTTGTACATAGCAAATATGTTAAAACTTCTGTGACTTAGTAACAACTACAAAATACCGATTTGAAAATTCTCATTTTTTTAATGACGTATCAAAATTTAACAAAGGCTTTTTAATCAGAAGTTTTTCAGATTACCAATAAACATAACTTCGATGCCACGCAGATATCTTTTCATGCAAATTTATGCAAAGCACAAAAGTCGATACTCGGCCTCTAGTATAACACGGCTGGCATCTTGTAACATGTATTAAGTTTCCGCGCGAACAAAGTCAAGCACTTTGTCTTGAAAGGGCGAACCTAGCAAGAGATCACGGAAAATTACACGTGCTTGCATCTTGAGCTATTAGAAGGTTTTTTGTCTTGACGCGTCGTCTGCGGAACTTTAGGTACCATTATTATTATAATTATCTTTATTTTTGTTATTGCATTGATAATTTCTTGAATTTATTTGGGGACAACAGGGCTGTTAGTATGTTGGGAATACGTGGATAATATATAGCCTATGTGTTATTCTGATGTAAAAGCGATAGTAAAGTTTCATCAAAATCCGTTCTGTAGTTTTTGCGTGAAAAGCAACGAACATCCATACATTGCATCCATACTCACAAACTTTCCCATTTATAATATTAGTAGGATTCTGTTTTGTAACTAAATTGTTTACATATTATACGATTTTGATCGATTTGGTGCAAACATGCTGTCTGTATTCTTACAAAATATCACAACCCAGGGACATTATCGAAGGCATGACATTATAATCTCACTATATACTAGATACATTACAATTACACGGATATAAGTAGGTATGGCAATCGTTTCAAATTCTTACAATGTATCGCACTGGTTTCAATGATATTGTGACAAATCTGTTGCACAAACCGACCTTGCTACCCAACTTGACACTGAACTATCAGTTGATTTCGAATCGCTTCTCTTGTTTGCCAAACGGCCTACATCACTAGATACTCGTTTTACCTCTCTTTTGTATCAGTGGTAAATAAAATAAAATAAATAATCTCACGCCTTTTATGCCTTATAGGGAAGGAATAGGTATTCCATTTCTGGATATAGCTACTTTTCACGAGATGTTCTTTGGACCTCTAAACGTGAGGTGGTGAACCTATCGCCGGACCGGGTCTTTTACACGTCTTAGAATTAATTCTGGGACCTGCGGGTTTTCTCATGATGTTTTCCTTCACCGTCGAGCTAGTGATAAATATGAACGTAAGTTTTGAAAAACTTATAAGTACATGCCAGGATTCGAACCTTACTGATTATTATCATGTGAAGCAGGATCTTTAACCGTAAGGCTATCCCAGCTCTTAGTATCAGTGGTCTTGTTAAAAAATTCAGAACTGTAAAATAAAATCAGCTAAAAAAAATTTCTTTGCAAAAACAGAAGGCTTCAAGACTATCTAAAAGCAAGGAAGAAAAACAAGGCAATTCATCAATCATAATTCCTGACGACAGACGAGTCAAAAGAATTTTTTGCTCGGGTTCTGAAAAGGGACAATTCTTTTTCGAAGTATAAGTATTCCTTTTA
Organism: Ethmia dodecea; assembly: GCA_963855545.1. NCBI lineage: Eukaryota > Metazoa > Arthropoda > Insecta > Lepidoptera > Depressariidae > Ethmia > Ethmia dodecea. The sequence continues at coordinate 4,343,211 of OY979444.1, forward strand.
TAAAAGCTTATTATTTTGTTGATGATTTTATAACCCTGTATGTATATGTATATAATTTATTAACGGTTTGAACCAGGTTATAGTTAAGTTAGTTTTTAAAGACACAATTTGAAACGAGGATGCATGAGTCGTTTGATGGATGTGGAGGAAGCACGAGAGATCTGTCAGGTTCGTAGCAAGTGGTAGTCTATTGTCTCTGCCTACCCCAATAATAAATAGGCGTGAGATTACGCATATATGTGTGTACATTTTGAACCCGAGCCTTGACAAGAGTAGTTCCAGCAAACAGCAAACAGTCTTTCATTAAGTAGCCTGAATAAGGCGCGATTATAGTTCTGTGGAATGACTAATGTCCTATATTTGACATAAGCTTTGGACTTGTTATGCGCGGCAATGCGTGTGAACACATTTGTGTGTCAAAAAAGAAGAATTGTAATAAAAAACGATTCATGAAAAAACTCTTATCTAAAGGGTTTGATCTAGCTATGATAAAGCAAGTCTCCCTTGTCACAGTGTGATTTGCCTCTGTAATTCGTGTTATCTAAACAAAGCTTACGAATAGTTAAGTACCCACTACTGAATTAGGATAATTCGGCACGTTTCGTCAGTATTGGTAAGGCACGAGTCTACATAGCTACAGATCCAACATTTGCCCATTAAACTGTGTACACAAATCTGTTGTTCCGTTTCTTGTTTGAGTAATCACGCCCGGATTGGGCTTGTATAGCGCTTTTGGTATTTGCGGTTAAGTACACAAATTCGTAATGATTGGGGGTGAAATAATTGTTCGTTTTTTCTCGATACTAAAGAGTACCCAGAAAAAACGAACCATTATTCCATGGCTTGTGAGGGTTATGTAGTATAATGAAAATACATTTGAAAGTACCTAAAGAGCAGTGATAACCCCTGTAGTTAAAGAGCCGGCTTATGTAGGTAAGAATATCAATGAGTTTTTTTAAAGAGCTGAGAAGTAAAACATCATGAGGAAACCCGCAGGTCTCAGAATTGATCCTGAGAATATTATGTTACAGTATAATAGCGCCTTGGTTCGGCGATGTGCTTACCACATGTCGCGTTAGAGTCCAAAACATACACTGATGCAAAGTGTGGATGTGTCCTGGAATAAAACTCTTTCGTCTACCCCCTCTGCTTATAATAATAATAATAAAATCATTTATTTCGGAAAACAGGTTCCATATAAACATCATGACATCCTGGTGGCGGGCTGGGCTCTGTTCAGCGATGAGCAGACCTAGACCGCCAGGCATTTCTTCTCATGCCACCGGGCGGGATGGCAGGTTGCGGATAGCCTAGCTCCGGCTGTGGGACCTGACTGCTTATAGTCGATCCCACATCCGAAGTGCCCCTTTTTGTGGCCCCGGACAAGAGAAGTTCCCGAACGCCAAACCCCAGGCGTAGGGTAGCCGAAACCCTCACTCCCATGATCCCTTACCCACTCCCTCCCTCCTTTTCCCCTATCTTCCCTTCGGTCCTTGAGGAGTGGTAACCTCGTTTCCAAAAAAGCCAACCCAACCTTTGTACCCCGTGTGCAATGAAGCAGACCAACAAAACAACTACCCAGGTGGGTCCCGGCAACGCCGGGGAATCCCATGCCGACTTGTCGGTCAGCCCCCATCGTATTCTGGGAGGGGGCAACGTTCTGCTTGATAGCGCCGCGCCTTCAGCGCGGTCGGCCGCTTCGGCGCCCACGACACTGGCTGCGACTAACGCGCCACACGACACGGAAATGGCTGCGATCACCGCGCCTCTAAACACCCATACGGCTGCGACTACTGCGCCCACCATCCCGACATACGCTGTTCCCTCTACGAGTGCCTGGCAACAGAGCATCGTAAGGAACAGCGTAACAAACAACCCCGATAACGACACCGAGAACGCACGACTCTCCAGTCTTAACGGAGAACTTCGCGCGCTGGCACTCCAGCGCGAGAAGATCGAAGCAAGATTGGGGGACGCCGGACCCGGTGGTTCTGTCCCTATCTCTGAGGACGAAGTACGCTCGCTTCAACAAAAGCGCGAAAAAGTCCGAAACAGAGAGAGGGACCTGAATAACCGTTTGCGCAAAATCCGCGAAGGCAGTAGCCAGCGCGAAGCAAAGACGGTTACTCACAAAAGAGTACGCGACCAGTCGCAAGTACGCGAAGGGGACACCCAGCGCGAAAAGCGACCGGACGCGGAAACACGCGGGAAGGGACCAGTACGCGAAGGGGAAACTCAGCGCGGAAAATCACTTACCGCACCAAAACCACCCGGGTCAGGTGACAGCAATCGTGTGTCACAAGACCTTCCCCGACCAAGGAACAAACGAGGAAAGCGAGGTGGGTCCTTGCGCAAGGCGTCATTGGCACACAACACCACGCCAGGCACCTCGGAACCGCAACCTGGACCAAGTGGCCAGGGAACGGCGAAGAGGATGCGCCCGGACGACTCGGCTTCACCGAGTACGCTCCAGGGTGACGCCAAACGCGTAAGAACCCAGGCCGCCCAAGGGGGGCAGCGAACCTACGCGCGGGCCACAAAGGATATTCCTGCGCGGCTCGCCGTAGCGATCTGCCTCCCTCCTCCATCCAGAGACCTAACCACAGACGAGGCTGACCACATTAAGGTCAGTCTCGAAGACCTGGTCATGGACACTGACCCCTCCACACCGCTCCCGGCCTTCCGTGGATACCCACGGGTAGCGGACGGCACGGTTCAGATGTGGTGTGAGGATGAAAAGGCCCTGTCCTGGCTGTACCAAAATGTCCCGAAAATCAGGCTACCAAACTCGGACGAAAGTTTGGTAGTCATGAAGCAATCGGAGGTACCGATCCGTGTCCGAGCCGCGCTCTTCGTACCAAGGTACAACGGAGACATAGCGCGGCTCCACAGTGTTCTGGTTCGCCAGAACACCTGGTATGACATAGGGAGGTGGTCGCTCTACAGGGCGACATCAGTCGGTGGGGATAACCATGGGACATACCTGACCCTGGGTATCCCACCGGATGAAGTCGAGAAGGTCTTGGGGCGGGAGCGACGTGTATCGTACCTACTTGGCTCGATATACGTGCGCTTCTACCCGAATACCCAGCCCTCGAACACCCCGACCGCAAACCCAAACACCGACCCAAAACCACCGGATACGGCGATGCTCCAACTCGAGGAGGAGATGGCCAGGACGGCGATGGCTGACGCAGTGAGCGCACCACCCACATCACCGGGGTGGACAGAGCAGCTGCTCGCCTCGTCGCCAGGCGATAGCCGGCTCGGGATGGAGGGTGGGGGAGAACTATCCGATGGATCGACCTCCTCGTAACCCCACCCCACTGCCGCCTACACCCGCACTCAATCCCCTCAACATCATCCAGACCAACCTCCAGCATAGCCAGACTGCGGCGGCTTGCTTACGCAGGGCACTGGAGACGAAACCCCGAACTATTGCACTGATCCAAGAGCCGTGGATCAGAAACAATAGAGTATGCGGCCTCAGTAACATCGGAGGTAAGCTAATTCTCGACACACAGGGCACAGACAAACCACGTACCTGTGCCTACATACCCAAAGATATCCCTACCACGACACTTACGCAATTCTGTTCCAGAGACCTAACAGCCGTCAAACTAATGACCGATGGCGACGCGCCCGACATCGTTCTAGCCTCGGCGTACATGCCAGGCGAGACCGATGACTGCCCACCGAAACACATGATCGATCTGGTGAAGCACTGTGAAGAGGCTAACCTAGATCTGGTCATCTGCACGGACTCCAACGCCCATCACCCGCTTTGGGGTTGCGACAAAACCAACTCTAGAGGTGAGGTACTATGCACATATCTTTTTACTACTAACCTTAACATCCTAAATCGCGGTTCGGAACCCACTTGGGTCACATCTCGCGGACAAACAATTATTGACCTAACATTAGCTTCAGGAAACGTGACGAGCCATATCTCTGACTGGCACGTATCCGACGAACCTTCCTGTTCTGACCATAGGAGGATTCGATTCAAAATAACAGCTAACACCAAAAAACTTGAACCCAGACGCAACCCACGCCGAACCAACATACCTGGTTACAAACGCCTTCTAGCCTCTCTGTTATCCAGGAACCCAATACCCTCAAAACTCACGGATCCCAAAGAACTCGAAAACACTACAAAAATACTCTCGGAATATATAACAGAAGCATACCACGCTTGCTGTAAACTAATAGATCCAAACACCAAGGGCAAGGGAAACTCCTGGTGGAATACGGAACTTAGTAAACTCAGGCAAACGATGCGTAAACAATTCAACAGAGCCAAAAATTCTAGGCTACCAGAAGACTGGGACCTTTACAAAGACACACAATATACATTCAAAAAACAAATTAGAAACGCCGGCAGAGCAGCCTGGCGGAAATTCTGTGAAGACATTGAATCAAACAGCGAGGCCGCGCGTGTAAGGAAAATCCTCTCTACGGATCAGGACCGTACCCTTGGCTCGCTGAAAAATCCAGACAATACATACACTACATCAGACCATGACACAAGTAAAGTCCTCTTAGAAACACACTTCCCAGACTGCAACCTCTCCGAGGACAGAACATGGGCAAGTGAGCTTCCGCACATACCTAATGATCAAGATTGGTCCAGAGCCCGTACCATAGTAACGGAGGAACGAATAAAATGGGCAATCACGACCTTTAAGCCATACAAATCCGCAGGCCTAGACGGCATCTTCCCTGCCTTACTGCAATGGGGAGTGGATTTTCTCACACCATGGCTGGTTGTAATTTATCAAGCCTGTCTAGCACACAACTATGTACCACTTGCATGGCGAGAGGTGAAAGTTATTTTCATACCTAAACCAGGCAAAACCGATTATACTCAACCCAAGGCGTACAGACCAATAAGTCTGACACCATTTCTACTGAAAACCCTGGAGAGACTCTGTGACCGACATATTCGAGACGGGCCCCTCCGGGAATTCCCACTACACAGACAACAACATGCCTACTCCACAGGAAAATCGACAGAATCCGCACTACATAGTGTGATCTCCAAGATCGAATGTGCGGTAGACCACAAATGCTCCTCACTGGCGGTGTTTATCGACATAGAAGGCGCCTTTGATAAAACCATCTTTCATAGCATCAGCGCAGCTCTCGAGGAGCACGGTGTGAACTCGACCCTGCGAGGATGGATCACAAACATGCTCAGACTCAGAGCCGTACAAGTAACAGTGAACACCACCACGAGGGCTATCGTGGCGAGGGGATGCCCACAAGGAGGCGTCCTCTCGCCACTTTTGTGGAACCTGGTGGTGGACAGCCTTATCAAACAGCTAAATGATAAAGGCTACTTCACGGTGGGCTACGCTGACGATATAACTATAATAATAAATGGCACTCATGAAAACACACTGTGTAACCTTATGCGCCAAGCCTTGAAGGTAGTAGAGGAATGGTGCAAGGAATATAAACTGGCAGTGAATCCTACCAAAACTGAACTTGTCCTATTCACAAAGAAAAGGAAGCTGGCAGCCCTACAGTTGCCACGCTTCTTTGGGTCCACCCTAAGCCTATCAACTGAGACCAAATACCTGGGTATATATTTGGACAAACAGCTGAACTGGGCAAAACACACCGATTATATCACAACAAAAGCTAGCATAGCCCTATGGCAATGCAAAAGGCTGCTAGGAAGGAATTGGGGCATAAGCCCAAAAATTACCTACTGGCTATACACCACAGTCATCCGACCAATTATTACATACGGCTCCTTGGTGTGGTGGCCCAGGACCACTCTGAGCTCAGCCCAGAAAGAGCTTGAGAAACTACAAAGATTTGCCTGCGTAGCAGTCAGCGGCAGCATGAGAACATCACCCACTGCTGCCCTACAGGCGATGCTGGGGTTGCCACCTCTACACCTTGTTGTGAGGGAGGAAGCAGCTCTAGCAACGTTCAGACTGGAGCTATCCGGCACTTTAAGTAAAGATTCCAGAATCAAGCACATACGCATAAAAGAGGATGCCCTCTCGCGACACCCGATGATGGCATCGCCGAGCGATAGGACCCAGAAAACACACTGTTTCGTAAAACACTACAACGTAGAACTCACAGCGGAGTTGTATGATCACCCAGGTCCAAAGGAGCTAAGGATCTACACTGATGGATCAAAAACCGACACTGGAACTGGAGTCGGAGTCTACTCAGATGATCTCAACATTAGAATATCTAGACCACTAGGAATGCTCAACACTGTCTACCAAGCAGAATGTGTGGGCATCATCCAGGCAGCACACGCCATAGAGGCCAAGGAAGTGACGGATACTCACATCCGCATACTCTCAGACAGTGCCTCAGTCCTTCAATCCCTAAAGAAAAACCAGATTACCTCAAAACTCATCTTGGAGTGCCATAACGCACTAGAACGCGTTACGGTACTAAACCACAACACAGTGACACTTCAATGGATTAAGGGGCACAGTGGCTCACGTGGAAACGATGCAGCGGATGAACTCGCCAGGAGGGGTTCTGACACGAATCCCATTGGACCCGAGCCCATTGTACCCATCCCGTTTAACCAACTCAGGAACTGGTTAAGGGAACACACTCAAACTCAAGCGGAGATTTGGTGGGCCTCGACGCCAGGATGTAGGCAATCCAAGGAGGCTATGCCAGCCTTGAACACGAAACTGACCAAGCGCCTTCTGCGCCTGGACAGGGACAGCCTGAGAATGGTGTCGGGGACAATTACCGGGCACTGCTCACTGAACAAACACTTATACACCCTAGGTATCACTGACAGCCCCCTATGCAGAGCGTGCATGGAGGCGGAGGAGACGGTAGCGCACGTGCTCCTTGAGTGCGTTGGCGTTGCCCAGATCCGCAAGGAAACTCTCGGAACACCAGGATCCCTTGCGGACGTCCTGAGTAGACTCGGAAGTTTGATCTGTTTCTGGAAGGAGGTAGGATGGTTGGAGTAACCGGCCGCCATGGCTCACGTACAATGGTCCGTTTTAAGGACTAAGTGCGGAAACCAAACCCCCTAACATAGAACATAGAACATCATGACATGTCGACGCATTAAATCAAAAATTAAATTAATAATTATAAAATCAAATAATAATAATAAATACTACTACTATACTACTTTTATATACATATTGTAAAAAAACTTTATCTAAGACCTAAAATAAATAAAGAGATAATAATAATAAAAATATTTATTTACTAAAATGTGTTTACATGCTAAACATTTTGAAACTGGGTATACCTATTTGACGAAAATTTAAATTCATTACATTTACGTATACAAATAAATCTCAAGTCAATAAATAATAAAATTTCAATAAATAATAAAACTTCAGTAAACAATAAAATGATGATAAACTTTAAAACATTCATATTTTACTTATTTTAATAAATTTGCCCAATGATGGTTTATATGACACGGACTCTATACTCTGAGGATGGTGTTGTGATGGTATTGTAGAGACAGGCAAGATGACAGTAAATCGTTGCCCAACTTTAGTAAACCCAGTGATAATCTTAAAAGTAAGAGTAGATAATCATAAAATCCCGAAATGTGGAACGTGATACAAAAATAGCTCGGAATGAAACGTGTTTCTGTTGGATATTTCATAAAGGGCTTCCAAAGTTTGTTTAGTGTGTCTTTATGACGTTGATTGATGGACTCTGATTGAGTGAGAGAGAGTGCTTTCTCTAGTCTAGTAACTCTAAATGACTACGTACATTGTTTTGGATTTGCAAATGGATTTTTTCATAGTACCTTCCCAGTTATAGTTTCAGCGTAGGCAGACTAATAATCTTACGAAATTGTTTATTGTTAGATTTTTTTCTCTCTCCAGGAACAACACAAGCAAAGCAAAAAAATGCTCTTTCTTGCTCTAAATTTTTAGTATATCCGAACATTTAAAATTTCATATTGACGTTTTGAATTGGAACTCAAAATGGTGCCGTCCATTGAGGAATTTTCAATGACATTAATATTATTTCTTAAAATTGAACTAGATGGCGCTGATCAACATTGGGAATTAGAAATTGGCAACACTGATGTGTCGCTTTACGTGACACATCCGTCCGTCAGTCATGTCATGTGCATTTTCGCAGATGAAGGAGACTGAGTTTTTGTTTATCGTGGATTCGGATCTTTTGTTGTAACACAAACCACTCGTAAACAATGTACAAACAGAACAATAAATAAAATACAAGCCAATGAGTACGTAACCTTATTTTGATAAAAAGTCAGATTGTTTTTTTTTGTTTGACAAATTCTTGCGACCATAGATTAGGTACAAAAAAAAACCAAGGCTTATCAGCACCATCTATTGACACCTTTGAATACTCAAGTGACAGCTGTCACCGAAAACGCCTCATTGTTTTTGTTTTATGTTTTGTGTATCATCTACATTTACACTAATATTATAAAAAGGAAAGATTTGAATTATTGTAACTAATAAACTCAAAAACCCCTGAACCGATTATAAACATTCTTTTACCAATGGAAACTTACTTTTCTGGGAGTAACATTTGTTATAATTTTACAACAGTAGGCTGCTTTCTGACGATAAATGTGACTTTAATTGCAATAGTAAGTTTCATAGATTCCGGTATCCGATTGTCGTATCCCGAACTAACTATCGACTTCTACAGGACTTCCACAAACAAGGGCTAATTTGAGCTGGCAGTCCCACTGTTGTTCTGAATGGAATATTATCACAACTCTTGTTTGTGTTGTTGGAACTTTGGACGTAGGAGTATCTTAGATCTACATTACGTCTAAAGTATGTATGGTACCTGGGCGACAAAGATTATCTTGTATAAACTCGTAAAAAGAAGTTTCCCTGCAAACGAGACCTATAGCAAGATCGATTTCTGGGACGAATGAGGAATAAAAACTGGGACGAAACAAGAATTCCAACTTTGGGACGAACTTATTGGGACGAACAAGGAACAAACCATTTCTGTTCCTAAAATACTTCTCCTGTGTAAAAAATCTACACTAACTTATATATGTGTAGTTTTTCGTTTATATAGGTGGTAAAGATCTTATAGAATACCGAGTATACCTACTTATTACCAGCAGGTACACAGATTCGATGCTTGTTTTTTTCTTGTTTACAAGGGAACTTCGCAAATTTCTTTTTAATCGGATAACTACTACATAATTTTTTTGCGAAACATCAAGTTTGTAGAGTTTATACTTTTTATTGAGTTATATAATAATATTAAATTGTGAGACACAATTCACACACGGTTATTTAGTCCCAAACTAGGCAGGGCCTGTACTGTGGGTACTGAACAACTGATAAACATACTTCAATAAATATTAAACGACCAGACACACACATACCTTTATAGGTTTTAGTTGTAGGATTAATCAGCGAGTAAGTGAGTGATATGAGTGGTATTTAGCTTTTTATATTATAGAAATAGGTAGACAATTGCTTCATTAAAAAATAGGAGTAGGTTGTAAAATATAATATTTACTAGCGACCTAGCGACCCGCCCCGGCTTCGCACGGGTGCAATGCTGATATCAAAACCTTCCTCTTGAATCATTCTATGTATAAAAAAAAACCGCATCAAAAACCGTTGCGTAGTTTTAAAGAAGCATACATAGAGACAGACAGACAGCGGAAAGCGACTTTGTTTTATACTATGTAGGGATTAATAACAGTAATATATTTTCAGAACATTATCGGAAACTAACATTTCCTTTAGACTTTGTCCACGATCCGTGATTCCGTGAAAGGTGGCCTAACCATCAAACGTAAGCTATTTTATAGCGCAACACCAAAAATATAGGTTCTTGAAAACGTAACAGACACATAATATACTAAGTTACTTTATTAACTTCCTCCTGCGTAGCATTATAAGAGGAAGTTAATGATTTGAGTAAGATGTCTGTCTGTGTATCTGTGTGTCTGTGTGTCTGTCGACAGGATATCTCCGGATCTACTGGACCGATTGACTTCAAATTCGGTCAGTAGATACCTTAGGTCAATACCTCGATCGAGTTTGAATTTCAGACCCGTGGGTCAAAAGGGACTGGGCATTTCAGACCCGTGGTTCAAAAATTTCTAAAATCTCAAAACTGTCAAAAAGGTCAAAAATGACAAAAAGGTCAAAAAATGTCAAAAATGTCAAAAATGTCAAAAATGTCAAAAATGTCAAAAATGTCAAAAAGGTCAAAAATGTCAAAAAATGTCAAAAATGTCAAAATGGCAAAAAAGTCAAAGAATTTCAAAAATGTCAAAAAGGTCAAAAAAGGTCAAAATGTCAAAAAGGTCAAAAAATGTCAAAATGTCATAAATGTCAAAAAGTTCAAAAATGTCAAAGGTCAAAAATGTCAAAAAATGTCAAAAAGGTCAAAAAATGTCAAAAACGTCAAAAATGTCAAAATGTCAAAAAGTTCAAAAATGACAAAAAGTTCAAAAATGTCAAAAAATGACAAAATGTCAAAAATGTCAAAAATGTCAAAATGTCAAAAAGGTCAAAAATGTCAAAATGTCAAAAAGGTCAAAAAATGTCAAAAATGTCAAAATGTCAAAAAGGTCAAAAATGTCAAAAAGGTCAAAAATGTCAAAAAATGTCAAAAAGGTCAAAAAATGTCAAAAATGTCAAAAACGTCAAAAATGTCAAAATGTCAAAAAGGTCAAAAATGTCAAAAAATGACAAAATGTCAAAAATGTCAAAAAGGTCAAAAAGGTCAAAAATCACTAAAATGTCAAAAATGTCAAAAAAGTCAAGTGTCAATGTCTAAAATTTCAAAAAATGTGTCAAAAATTTCAAAAATATCAAAAGGTCAAAAAATGTCAAAAATGTCAAAATGTCAAAAAATGTCAAATAGGTCAAAAATCACTAAAATGTCAAAAATGTCAAAATATCTAATTTCAGACCCGTGGGTCAAAAATTTCAAAAATCTCAAGAATCTCAAAAATGTCAAAAAGGTCAAAATGTCAAAAATGTCAAAAAGTTTTATTTGTAAATTATTTAGCAGACACCAAAAACGTTGCTTTTACGATCACCCATTTTTGACAACTCATTTTAAATTATGAACCTATGTTTTTATGTAGCTAAAAACATAGAGTATCTAGTGGCCAGCGTTACATACTTCAACACCCCCCCATAACGTAGGCACCGTGCAGTTACACCACACCAAGCTGTCTGGTAAATTCTAAATGTTTGACATACCCCAGTGGCTTGGTGAACACATCTGCAAGCATTGAGTCTGTAGGGATGTACAGTATTTTAACTCTAAGCCTATCCACGATGTCCCTCACATAATGGTACCGAATTTCAATGTGTTTGCTTCTTTTATGATGCATCTTGTTAATGGCTAATTGCATAGCCGACTGATTGTCACAATACATTATAATCTGACAACTAGGTATCATTAAAAGCTCCTTTAATAAAGCTTGGAGGAACACCGCCTCCCGACTAGCTTCACTTAAGCTAATATACTCCGCCTCGGTGGACGACAAGGAAATGCATGACTGTTTATAACTACCCCATGATATCGAATTACTACCGTATTTAAACACATAGCCAGTGTACGATTTTCGATCTACATCTGAAGCCCAGTCTGCATCCGAATAGCCCTCCAAGATGGGGTTTACATCGGATTTCTTAAATACTAAAGCCTTTTGCTTAGTCCCTTTAAGATACCTCAATATACGCTTCGCCTGATTCCAATGGAATTCAGTATAGCAACTATTGTATTTACTTAGATATGACACGGCAAACGAAATATCAGGTCGTGTAGTCACACATAAGTACATGAGACAGCCAATCAACTCTTGGTACGGAAACTTGGTTATACAATTGTCATTCGTAGTATTAGAATAACTCTCACAGACAGAACTAATATTAGTTATCATAGGAGACTTTACAGACTTGCAATCTGTCATACCAAAACGATCTAACAACTTGTCGATCCGATTTTCCTGACTAAGTTTGATAGAAGTTGCATCACGTTCTACTTTTATGCCTAACATATTTCTAACCGGTCCTAAGTCCTTAATTTTAAAATACTTCGACAGTGAAGATTTCAACGTCTCCACCAGACGATTGTCATTGTATACCACGAAAAAGTCATCTACATACAAAGCAATATACACAATTGACTCACCAGATTTCATCATGAAGATGCAGTCCTCTTGTTTGCATTGTTTGTAACCTATAGATAGTAATACGACTTTTACCTTTTGATACCAGGATCGCGAAGCTTGTTTCAACCCGTAAACAGCCTTTCGTAGTCTATAGACTTTGTTCTCACTCCCAGGGCATATGAAACCTTCTGGTTGATACATGAAAATCTCTTCGTCCAAATCACCATTCAGAAAGGCGGTTTGTATATCCAAATGATCAATCTTAAGGTTCTTTTCCACAGCCAGAGCCAATAACAATCTAATAGAACAATGACGAACGACTGGTGAAAAAGTTTCATGGAAATCTTCACCATATTTTTGGGTAAAGCCCTTCGCTACCAATCTCGCCTTGTAACGTGTAATGTTTCCCTCAGAGTCCCGCTTTAGTGTAAAAATCCACTTATTTTTAACGACATTTTTGTCCACTGGTCTATCGGTAAGCTCCCAAGCTTCGTGTAAGACAAAAGAATCTATTTCTTCTTGCATGGCTTTCTGCCACAATTCCTTATCTTCACAACTCAAAGCTTCTTTGACAGTTCGCGGCTCAATGGGATCGGTTACATTACAAACGTTAGTTACGTTACAATTTGGCGTAGGTACACGTGGACGTAGATTATACCGCTGACTAGTAGACTCTTGTACCAATTCTGGCACCATAACTGAGTCTTCACCAGACTCGTGTTCACTCTCCGTCTCTACAGGGTGATCAGGTGACTGTACAGGGACGAATTCTGGCTCCGCCTCCACAGGATAATCTGACGACTTGTCCAGTACGGGGATTTGCTCCGCCTCAACCGGCGTAGTATCCAGTTTTTCCTCGTCACCTCCTGTAAGAAAAATAGGTTCAAACATGCAATTTTGCCCTACTTTAGAGAATCTACCTGGAAACACAGATTCGTTGAAAACTACATCACGTGATACAACGATCTTGTTGTTATCAGGGTTGAACAGACGATATCCTTTGGTATTATCACAGTAACCTAGAAATATTAGCCTTATACTTTTTGGGGCTAACTTTTTTCGTTTACAATCATCTACATGTGCAAATGTCTCGCAACCGAAGACACGCAGATTCTTAAGACTCACTCGTTTTCCACTCCATACCTCCTCTGGTAATCTACCAGTAAGTTTTGAGCTCGGCGATCGATTGATAAGAAATGCCGCTGTATTTGCAGCCTCTGCCCACATCTTGTCGTCAAGATTTGCATTATACATTAGACACCTCACTTTATCAAGTAAAGTACGATTAAATCTCTCAGCTGATCCATTTTGTTGTGGACTGTATGGTACAGTCAGCTGATGAATAATCCCTTTCTTTTTCAGAAAGTTTGTTAACTCACGGTTAACATACTCAGACCCGTTGTCTGACCTAAGTATTTTCACCTTAGCATCACACTGATTTTCTACAAGTGTAATAAAATCAATAGTGTACTTACACACGTCACTCTTCTTGGCTATAGGGAAGACGAAGACTTTTCTGGAGTAGTCATCTAGAAATGTGAGGATGTAACGCTTGCCACCGAGCGAAGTAGTCGGCATTGGCCCGATGACGTCACTGTGAAGCAGCGCCAGTCGTGCGTCCGCAACCTGCTTGTTAGGATTTGTCACAAAGGGAGCGCGGGATTGCTTACCCTTAAGACAAACATCACAGACTTTCTTTTGAGTAGTGACCTGAAAATCAATATCATTAGCAACTTTCCTAAGTGACGCTAAGCTGTCAAAATTTAGATGCCCTAATCTTTGATGCCATAACATCATGTCCTTAGAAGTAGCTAAAGTTGTCAGATTGGCCCTACCGACAGTTGCAAGTCTGTAAACTCTCCCAAGCTTCCTAGCTGTTAAAACTACCTTACCAGCTTTTATAAAGTCACAATTTGTATTAGTAAAACTAAATTTAAATCCCTTTGCAGCCAGAGAAGACACAGATACCAAGTTTACAGTAAGATCAGGTACAAACATTACATCCTTTAAAGTAATATCTATCGCATTACCGTTAAAGTCCACAGTAAAATGTACGTTTCCTATACCGTTCACTGGTAACTTCTTGCCGTTTGCTACACAGACCTCCTTCGTCGACGACTCATCGAGAGATTCAAACCATCCTCGATATCCAGACATATGATCTGTAGCCCCAGAATCAATAATCCAAGAACTGTCAGTTCTATCCGCATTGAGTGCAGTCAATACCATAGACGTAGACGTAGATGCTCTATCCTGTTGAGGACAGTCTTTCTTGACGTGACCTTTCGATCGACACTTCCAACACCACTGTTTCTTGTTATTATTCGACGAGGTACTAGTATGTTTCGATGTACTTGAGGCATTTTTCTTGTCTCCTCGGGAACTGGTTTTGTTTTCAGCACGATTTCGTGTAAACAAGCAGTCATTGCTACCACCAGCGCACCCTTTCCATCGCTTGTCTTGTAGAAGTTTGGTTTTCACCATGTCTGTGGTTATATCTATGCTTGAGTGCTCAAGAGCCATAATCATTGGCTCGTAGTGTTGAGGCAACCCCTGAAGCATAATAGCAGCAAGAAATTCATCGTCAAGAGGTTTATTCATGTTACTGAGGTGGTCAGCTAGCGACATAATCTCATTTACATACAACTCCATGCTATCAAACTGTTCCAGCTTGACTGAACACAAAGTTCTGAGACATCCTAACCTTCTGTGCAACCCAGTGTCATCATACGCCTTCTTCAAGGCATCCCACACATCCTTAGCCGTCTTAGCCTGTACAATGTAGGGATAACATGATTTGTTGACACACAAACATAATCGCGCCCGAGCTTTTTCCTCTTTGCGAGATTTTTGTTCAGCGGTCTCACCGGTTACGGTATCAGACTTACCAGTAACATAATATGGCCATAGATTTTCGAAAATGAGTACATTTTGCATTTGAAACGCCCAATCTCTGTAGTTCGCAGCGCCCTTGAGCTTCTCCAATGTCATACTCTGGTCTTTATTTTCAGACATTTTCCAATTTCAATCTGGGCCCATAACCTTTTATTTGTAAATTATTTAGCAGACACCAAAAACGTTGCTTTTACGATCACCCATTTTTGACAACTCATTTTAAATTATGAACCTATGTTTTTATGTAGCTAAAAACATAGAGTATCTAGTGGCCAGCGTTACATACTTCAACAAAAAGGTCAAAAATGTCAAAAAATTTCAAAAATGTCAAAATGGCAAAAAAGTCAAAAAATGTCAAAAATGTCAAAAAGGTCAAAAAAGGTCAAAATGTCAAAAAGGTCAAAAAATGTCAAAATGTCAAAAATGTCAAAAAGTTCAAAAATGTCAAAAAGGTCAAAAATGTCAAAAAATGTCAAAAATGTCAAAAACGTCAAAATGTCAAAAAGGTCAAAAATGACAAAAAGTTTATTGTTTTGGATTATATCACTACCTTAATCAAAAAACATAATAAAGAGCACCTATTATTATATTGCTATTTCTGAACAATACAAGACAGGAAAACATAATAATGATAAGTTGGTGTTTATCGCCGAAAAAAGTAGAGCTTAAAATATTGAATTAAATAAATAACTAGAATAATAATAAAATTATTCTTCATATTTGTACTTTAATATAAATTTAAGAATGATGGTATTGATGGTTAACCGCCTTTTAGTTATTGGTTTGTTTCAACAACAACAGCATTATCGAACATGGTGGGTGTTGAAAGGGTGGGTGGGTGATTGATTCATCATCAATCATCATCAAAATTATTATCATCATCATCATCAACATCATTTTCGTTGTTGGCAGTAAACAGGTGGAAGTTTGTCCATAGAATTACATTCTCTCGTTCTTTACGATATGAGTAGGGTAGTAGGGTCGTATTATGGACCTAAAATATATTCAAAATTTTATACCACTCTCGGAATAATTCCACGTGAATATAAGACGGGATCACATTTATTCAGTAATTCGACTGGCAACATCGTAAAAGGCAGATTAAATTGCTCGGGCTGCGACGCAGTAAAAATGTATGAGGAGGCAGGGCAAAGTGGGACCTTCCTTGAGACGAGCAATTAGTGTAAGGGGATAATTTGCCCTCGGCTACTCCATTCCCTGATAACACAATTTTAGGGGTAAGCAATGTGTGTTATTCGTTTGTAAATTATAAAAAAATACACAAGAAACGTGAATAAAAAAAAATGGTGCTTGACTGTATCGAAATTAAATTGCGAGTAAATGTTCATTGATATAGTATCATTGTTTAAAATTTTCATTAGTGTAGTAATAGTATCTCAAAATACATCTAAAATGCATTTTACAATTATATATTTTTTTATATTATAAAAAATATGATCGTTAAAATTTAGTTATTACCTACTCAATTAAGAAGTTTCCCGATTTTTTTTCCTTTTGGGACGATAAAAGTTTTAGTTTGTTATAGGACTCGATTCTACCAGCACGTCGCTTAAAATGCCTAAAGCTAAATTTCTTAAATTTAAAATTAAATTTAGTGAGTCTTAAAAACAACTCGATTCCAGGAACATCAAACTTAGTCAGTTTAGAAGGTATTTTAGCAGGAACTAAATTGTATAAATTGAATTGATCTTGTGTTGCAACATAAACATATTATATATAATTGAAGGAATAAACGATATTAATAAAAACGTTAAAAATAATTAAATTTATAACTTGCTTGAAATAATTATTTTTCATTTGTTAATTTTATAACAAATTCGTACATTTTAAAGATTTTATATTTAAAAAAATCGGTTGTCTGTAAAGTCTGTTTACTGACGATAGTTGAACGTGACAACGTCATAAGAAAATACTGATGGAATGGATTGTGCCTCTTTGTCGCTCGTTGCGCGCTCTCGCTTGCACTGGAACGACGCATACGTCACACTTTTTCGGGAATGCCGCCGGCTCCATCAATTTATAAGACGTTGTTACGTCAAAAATACTTCTTATTTAACTTTTTTTATATATTAATAGTGTATTATGTGGCAAATGTCAAACGTAATAGTGTACCTACAGTGAAATAGGGATATTCGATAAAAAGCGTAGGATGGACATTTTCGAGTTACCTCAAGAACTAGCCGCTTCAATTTTCAGTAAAAGTGTACTATCGTGAAATGACATTTCAATAAATTTTGATGAATCTGATTATATGATAATATATTTTCTAAATTATCTTTCGGACCTATGCAATGGATCCGATGCGTTTCCTAGTCTTTTAAGATATATTTTTTCGGTCTCACCATGTTCTCTGGAAAGAAAGTTGAAACATAACCTAAGAGCCATCTTGGATGAATATATTTAGAATTGTAATACACAAACAAAAAAATATATCATTTGACTGCACACTATACGGCAGCACCCACAACAAAATTTTCGTCCTGGCTCATTCTTTCTTCTAAACTTCCTTTGGATTTTGGATAATTAGTTTTTTCCACCTCAACTTGCACATAAAATCACTGTAATGGCCGATTTTAGAATTAACTTAATTTTAGGAGGGACCTTTTTACTCGCCGCTAAATTTACGCAGTTTAGGCGTTTGGCAAGTCTAAATTCTTTTTTTTCTGGTTGAAATGACACACAAGGAATAGCGTTTAAGCCGCTAAAGCTAAGTTGAGTTGACCGGCTAAATTTAGAATTTTTAGAAACGTCAAATTCAAATTTAATCATGTCATTTGAATTTGACAGATGGCGTAGAATAGCAAAATCGTTTTTAAGAGGTTTAGCAATATTAGGAGCTTTAGGTGGTCAGCCAGAATCGAGTCCATAGTTTTGCAAATATTTTGTGAAGTCAAAGTAAAGTTAGTCAGTGGTATTTCTTTTGTATCTAGATTCCCTTAATTTAAAAGGGTGATTTTATTATCACGATCATGAATATTCCATAAAATGTGATGACATTTAAATTCTCAGTAACTGGTACGGTTCAGGAATTGATAGGTATCGGATTTACTTAATTGACACATATCAAATAGTTGAATGATACTCGTAGATGTTCAAAACAGTTTCATGACTCGTTGGATTATTTGATGCTTACATGTGTCATACATTGAGAACTGGTACATAGTATGAGATTGAGAGAAACAATTGATACTTACATATACATTAGTATGTGCTTATAAACGTCATACAGACACCCAGACATGATATCAACAACTAGAGTAGAGGTGCGTCATTTCATGACTATATCATGAAAAAAATCATATTATGAAACGAAGTTTTCATCTTTCCGGGTATAAAGCGTCAACTATCGGGCCTCTGCGAAGTTGCCGTTTTTCGCCTCGCGCAAAATAGTATATTACATACCTAGGGAAGTAAAATAACAGATATCACAGATCACATGTAATTGTCGACCGAGGCGAAGCCAACAACAACAAACGTTATTAACGTGTATGTAACATATATGTAAAACTTAATAGATACGAGTATATGCTGCTGCCTGTTGTATTTGATTTTGTATACAACATGTAACAGAATAAGCGCAATTCCTGAAATTAGTTTTTCAGTATCGACTACTTGTTCGATTTCAGCTATTTTTAATGTGTTAATTTTTTCCCAAAAATTAATTATCGTAGCTGAATTTAGTGCTTTCTATGGAAATCGTGCTATTATTAAACGATATTTAAAATTGTTAGATACAACTAAAGTTCGATTGCATCATATTTTTTTTTATATTAATATACTAATTGGGGTGTATGAGGAATTGCGTTTTTTCTGTTGCGCCTTGTATACTTTTGTATTTTTACATTGCTGCGCCCTTCCAGGGTTAATATATGTACCTACTGTATATCTACCATCTGTACTTATAACCAAATTGTGGAATAAATTATATAACTATTACCATATTAAGCCATAGTAGGTAATGGGTTCGATTCTGCATTACAGCGACTACACTTATTTTAGTTTATTCCTGTCTTTATTTTACCTCAAAAAAAGAAAAGGGATAGAAGATAACCTACCGAATTTAGTCCTGTCAGAGGCTGTATTTTAGTCGTGACTTATTTACTTATGCAGTAAACACGTTATGAAATGCCTTAGTTGACAGGAATAATTTTAATTTGACAGCACTAAATAACACTTGTCTCTTTTCTTCTCTATGAGAAAGAAAATGACAGGACTAAACTAAAATAAGTTTAGGCGCTGTAATGCAGAATCGATTAACCCAATAGGATACCATAATAATAAAAAGGGTCACTTTAGTAAGGGTTTCTGTTGAACTGTTGAAATAATTATTTAAGAACTTTCTGTACAACAAGAAAGCAATACCTAAATTTGGTACCTACTGAGTCGCTGTATGGAAAATTAAGCAATAATATATGGGGTTCGCACCGATAGATGAGGGAACCCTTTTATCCTTTAACGTTTTAGTTTAGTTCATAAGCCTACCTAATTATGAAAATAAGCTTTAACTACTAAAATTTCTTGGCAGCTCTCGGTTTGAGCATGTAACTTAATAAGTGCTCTGTGCAGCTGAATATAAAACAAACTGTCTAATGAGACACTTTCAAAGCTTTTTTTTTGTTCCCTACACCCATTTTTATTAAATATTTTTCGTCTATGGTTTAAATCATGTCAAACGTATCAGTAAAAAAAAACAATATCAATCGTAAACATTAGGATCTACATACATATTCGATTATAGACTTACGAATAGGTTTTTTCGTATTTTCCCGATTATTACGATATTCATGCATACCCAAGAAACGACGACTGTTTCATTTTATTTTACAATTCTTATTTGACATTCGCCTAATCTTGATACTAACTGAAGAACTAAGTACGTGTCCGGGACTATACTTCTTTAGAGTGTTGAGTTAATTTTACTTGGTCGCGCTACAAAGCCGCGCACATGACAATCATATGGCTATCCACTAATCTTTACGTTTTACAAAGAAATCTTGGCTAGGCCTGTTCTTAATAAGATAAACTCCTGCCATCTATCGTAAACCGATTTAAACAGCTGTATTATGACGCGACGACGACGCTTCTGCGCACGCGTGACGATAGCGCCGTCTGGTCTGTCAATGGCAACATTTCCGCGAGTTTTCATGAGTCGCAAGCGGCAGTTTTCGACTTTTGCTACTATTTTATTTATTTATGGACTAAGAAGAAAATACAGTGATGTGTTCATGATATGTGATGCTTTTAGTATTAGTAAACCTTATTAAAAACGTGATTGTGCTTCAAACTTCATGGTTGAAACGTGAAGTCACTTCGTATTGTAGTGGCGACAGTGAGGTCATCGGTGGCGCCGTCTCTTTGAGGTAAATGGTTACAATTTATTCTTAATTAACAACTTCACGTAATAGACAATTATGTTCCTCCGTCTTGTTAACTTACTTCTCCGTTGTTTTGTCTTCTACATTATAATATATGAAACTTTTCTTGGCCGCGCGTCATTCTACGTACCAAAAAGCTACTCGTAAACATCGAGGGCGAGGAAGCGAGACAGATATACATGAGTTGCATAACTACATCCTGCTTACTCAATCAATTCTGCAGAATTCACGGATGCCGTCAGACTGATGCTTAGAAGGCCAGTGTTGTGTTGGAACCACGCCAGCTCGGTCGAATACACCCATGGCTATAATAACACCGTAGCGTAACATTAAATAGTTGCGGGAGACGAGTAAATTCGTTGTTTGCTACACTGTGCCGTTTTTTTTCTAGAACTCATATTTTTTTTAGCTGAAAACGTGTCGTTGTACAAAGGTAGAATACATGGAAACTTCTTAGGGCACTGCAATACATTTGAAGTTTTGAGAAGTTTTTGAAAAGGTTTTGAGAATAGAAGCATTTTCTTTATGATACTACATAGGTATTCCGTTCAATTGGGAAAATTATAGCCCATGTTACTCTCAGAAAAGTAAGGTTTCCATTGTGAAATAATTTTTAAAATCGATTTATTTAGTAGTTTTTGAGTTAATTTCTTACAAACATATAAGAATACAAATTTACTTTTTATAATATTAGTGTAGATGCAAAAGTGTAGATTCTTTCAATTTCCTTGCAAAAATATGAAATTTGTCCTCTGCTTTGTGTTTTGCTTGTATATTTCTTTGGATGTTTTGTTATAAACGTTTGTTCACGTATGTACCTAATTTTTTAAATAATAAAATATATTTTTAATCGTTATGCAGGTAGAGCAAGTCTGTCCTCGTATTACATGCTAAGTGGTCGCGTGTAATGATCTTTTGCTTGTAAGAAAAAGTTTGTATATGTTATAAAAAATGTACTTAACTCCATAATTATATCCATATCATTTAATATGCATCTGCATACAATAGCTAGAGTGACAAACTTTCTCATGAATAGGGACTTAGTAAATTTTAAAAGTCTTCGTAGTTTTTACTGATTTTTTAAATATTTCTAATCTTTATATTATATAGAATGATTATATAAAGCTCGACTACCACTCACTGACTCATTGACATAATTGTTCTCCCAGAAGGAGTCGTTTTGGAGAAAAGTCTTGTAGGGGAAAAGTGTTCAAGATGGTGAAGTGACCTAGGGAAAATTCCGACTTTTCAAAAAAACAAAATGGCGGCCAAGGTTGCCTATCGTATCTCTTTTGTTTTCCGGCCGATTCGGTTCAAATTTTAGGAATCTGTAGTACTGTTTAGATGATTTACGAAAATTATTTAAAAATTAAAAAAACAAAATGGCGGCCGCCTAGTAATGTTTCAAAGTTGGAGTGGTTTTAGACCCCACTTGACCCGAATTGATCTCCCCGATGCTAATATGCTAAAGGGATGTGTTTGGTGTCATCGCACAGGGCATATCCTGTAGTTTACCAGAAAATCCCGAAAATCTGAAAAACCAAGATGGCCGCCCTGTAATTGGCTCCCAAAGAAAAAGATGAATTTTACCAGATTTTGAATGTCGATTTTCGGCAAGATGGCGACACCTGAGCGAGTTGGCTTGTATGGCGGGGTTAGAGGTCTCATTACGTAGTGTTGCCATGTTTAAGAATATTCCCTGAATTTGGCGTATTTTTTTACTTTTAATGCAAAATGCAAAATCGGCATTTTTTAGCCAGTTGGCAACACTTTGGAAAGTTGGCTTGTATGGAGCGATTGTGGGTCTCAGTAAACAGTGTTGCCATGAAAAGAAATATTTAGCAAAATTTTATCATTTTTAGACTTAAAATGGCTACAACAAGATGGCCGCCCAAAATTAGACTTTATTTTTCTGTCAAAATAAGACCCCACAGAGACACGCGTGGCCGCTTGCGGCCTCGCGCACCGCGCGACATCTAGTATAGAATGATAAACGGACTGACTGATTGGTGATGTATCAACGCACAGCCTTAACCGCTGGGTCTAGAGACTTGAAATTTTTCTTTGCACATAGATAGCTTATACAGTGTAGGCATCCACTAAAAAAGGATTTTGCAAAATTCAACCCCTAAGGGGGTGAAGTAAAGGTGCGCGAGCGAACCCGCGGGTAAAAGCTAGTCAAAAATATTGTAGATCTTTAACATGGAAATTCAGATTAAAGTATTTTGTTCGATACGAACAGATTGCGTAGGTATTTAATAAAAAGGTTTAAACGCTTCCGGCCACTAGATATTCGATTCAAAAAATAATAATAGCCATTTCTATTGTTACTGAATATACAATTTCAAACAGTACAAATTAAGTTGTTTTTTGTCTAATATATTATTTAACGTAAACTCGTAGCGAGGGATTATTGAAATGGTGGCACAAATGGTGGCGATGGCGTGACTAGATCCCATTTTAAAGTTATGTTTAGGGATGGGGAGTAACCCCAATCAAAACATTCAGAAAAAACTGCTGAAGTGTGAGCCGAAATCGCATACAAAGGGTCCGTATCACTAAACAATAAAATAAATTGTTACATAAATGCCAAAAACTCGTTGTTGGTTTGGGAACCCCCTTAATTAATTTATTTTTAATTTTGCGTATCTGTTGGTATAGGGGCAATAGAAATACACATCCTGGGAAAATGTCAACCGTCTACCTGTTACGGTTTATGAGATACAGCCTGCTGACAGACAAACATAGGGACGGATATGGACAGCGAAGTCTTAATAATACTTGACACCCTTTGGTTATGGATCCCTAAAAGTGAAAAAATAATGTTTGATGCGAAGTAATGGAAATCAAACAAAACTCTATCTTTAGTAAATACTAGCAGCGCCCCGCGGTTTCACCCGCGTAGTTCCTGTTCCCGTGGGAATACGGGGATAAAATATAGCCTATGTGTTATTCTGATGTATAAGCTACATAACTGTAAAGTTTCATCAAAATCCGTTCAGTAGTTTTTGCGTGAAAGAGGAACAAACATCCATCCATACATCCAGACATCCATCCATACAAACTTTCGCATTTATAATATTAGTAGGATTAAATGCCCTATACATCTATTATAATTCTATACTATAATTATATTGTAAAGATGACAGATTTGTTTGTTTCTTTGTATTGAATAGGCTCCGAAAGTATTAAACGAATTTTATAAATTTTTTCACCAATGAAAGCTGCATTATCAGGGAGTGATAAAGGCTATGTTATATTTATTATTTATTTATTTATATTACCGAATTCCCACGGGAACAGGAACGGGACATATTTTAACAGTAATAAAAAAAGTATCAATACGAATTCTAGGATTCGTTACGCATGCACGGTGTAAACTCCCAGTGTCGATAAATTTATCTTTATGAGTATAGTTGGTGTAGCTAATTCTAAAAGCACTGTGAGTATTGAAAATTTATATCCACCCATACACTTACGCCTTTTTCTCGAATTGGTAAGTAGAGTCAATGTACCGCCATCTGCAATTAAGAATTTGCTCTATGAAATACTAACATTATTAATAGCAGCGCTCCGCGGTTTCACCGATCGCGTGGGAATACGGAGGAAAAATATAGCCTATGTGGTATTCTGATGTATAAGATATACAACTACAGTTTCATCAAAATCCGTTCAGTAGTTTTTGAGTGAAAGAAACATCCATACATCCATACATACAAACTTTCGCGTTTATAATATTAGTATAATATATTTTTAAAAATGCACTGTATTTTTTGTTATATCTGCACATATATGCAGAGATTTATCATAGTGCTTTGCCATTTACTACCTAGGTAATATTAAAGTAATATAAAATAAGAGAGAGCTTTTAAGGCCTTTACGTTTTGTTTACGGATTTGACCTTTGCTACTTTAATCCAACCGCTAAAAGCTTCTCTTCTGGTATTTTAAAAAGAGTGAAATATAGTTACGTTAATACTAATACATTATCTGTGGCATGCCTAGTAGAAGATTGATGCCCTGTCGATGTTACGAGTATTACATAATACTAAACATCAAATTGCTCATTGATTCAATATTTAGCATCTTTAATTCGATATTGGGTTCGATTCTGCATACACAGCGCCTAAACTTATTTTAGTTTAGTCCTGTCATTTTCAGTCCCATAAAGAAGAAAAGAGACGAGTGATATTTAGTCCTGTCAAATTAAAATTAGTCCTGTCAACTAAGGCATTTCATAAGGTGTTTAGTGCATAAGTAAATAAGTCACGACTAAAATACAGCCTCTGACAGGACTAAATTCGGTAGGTTATCTTCTATCCCTTTTCTTTTTTTGAGGTAAAATAAAGACAGGAATAAACTAAAATTAGTTTAGTCGCTGTAATGCAGAATCGAACCCACTGATTTAATAAAAAAACTGATTTCAAAACTATTGTGTAATATTAGATTTCTGAAATTTATATTTACACTTTATGATAGTATGAGTCAGTGCCTATTTTAAGAAAATCTGTATTTTTGTGTAATCACATAAAAAGACAGATTGTATGGGTACCTAATTGAAGTACTGGGTAATAGAAGTGTCAAATGTATGTCAATTGAAAGTCACTTTTACTTACACCCATACAATCTCTTATATAAAATAATAAAAAAAAAACTTACGTCTTTCATCCCCGAGGGGACAGGCAGAGGTATCCTAAATCTGAAAATAGTTACGTTTCACTAGTAGGTTTATTCTTTGGACCTATAAATATAGTGATAGGTGGTGAGCCCTTTACTGGACATGCCTCAGAATTAATTCTGGGACTTGCGTGTTTCCTCGCGGTGTTTCCTTCACCGTCGAGCTAGTTATAAGTACGCAAGATGTTGAAAAACTCATTGGTACATCGCTTGGATTCGAACCCCAACAGCAAGACTATTACTGTTTTATTATTTTCTTATATCATAAAATAATTAGTGGTTGGAAAAGATAATTATTGAAAGAGTAACAAACATCAAGCAAACCCCAAAAATTTCGCGGTTTTAATATTAGTATGATGTTTTTGTTTATCAGTTCCTTAGGTACCCGTCGTAAAATCATTGTTCAGAATGCGGCACTGAGTGACCGAGTGTAAATAAAGAAAATAAGACAATAAGGTATCGGTACCATCGCAAAATGTCAGATACGCAAAATAAAAACTTGGATTATAAAAATGTTACAGATCTTGGCACCATCATTTATTTTAGTGTCGGTAATGTGACTACTTCACTGACAAACAACTTTATTTTATTGGTAAAGATAGTATTGATCCTGGCAAGACTATACAGAAGGGATGGATGGCATAAACTAGCTTTTTTCTCCAGCTTCTCTCGCGTAGTTGTAGTGGGAGATTTCTATTATAAACTAAGGTAGATATGGTGTACTCTACGATTTGACATTTGAAAACTAATTTTGAAACGACGCACATTCAAACAAAATCTAAACTGAAAATAATATATTATATAATAACCTTATTATATAAAATATTATAGTATCTATAACTGTAAATAATATTTAAATACAGGAATTGCTGGAAATACCCACATTTCACCTTAATATTATTAGAATACTAAACGTGACCTTTGGTTATAATTAACACTTTTCGAAGTTCAGCGTTGGTGTCTTATAGACTGGTTGATTTTTTTAAAACTACTCTACTTTTTTTAAGTAACAATTCCAAATGAATCTATTATACTTACCTATCACACCATATTTTTTTCCAGACGGTAAAAAAAATCAGGCGGTATTATAATTTATATATTATTAAATTGAAACTATCTTTTTCTGTATAATATGAAATTATGTTATACGATATTTTATTTAAAAAACAAGTGAATAAAATTTCGTGACAAAAGCAATGAAAATATGTTAATTAAAAATACTAGCGGCCATATTTCGATAGGCACCATGGTAGATATATATTCTCCTAATCATAAAGTAAAAATTTGGTTTGAAGCAAAATACTCGATCCCTAAACTAATTTTGCAGCCGGATCTTAGGCTATCTAGTGATTTCGATAAATGTAAATGATACAATTTCTGAAGTATGATCTACCAAACAAAAAAAGAATCATTAAAATCGATTCATAATTAGCACAGCACAATCATCACGTAAAAAAAAATACATACAAAAAGTACAAAAACATTCAGTCGCATTGAGAACTTCCTCCATTTCAGAAGTCGGTTGAAAAATCACTTCGAGACGTAAAAAAAAAATATGACAACAAACAAACACACTTTCGCATTTATATTAATATAGTTGGGAAGAAAGGGGTGAGTAAAACAACTTACCCATGAAAATGAACGACTTTGTTGTCGAGGCCACTTGTAATAACGAAAGATCTGTTGTTTAATAGCAATTACACTATAGGTATAGGGCCCGTACCACCATCTCATAAAACAAGCTTAAAACAGTATTGTTTTAGTATTGCTATCTTCATACCATGACTTCTTCATAAAGTAAGCTTGTTTTAATATTGTTTTGTGTCAAATTAAATAACTTGCATCATTTAAGCTTGTTTAGGAACACTGTGCAAAAGTGATCACGGTATTTGAAAATGAGGCTACATTTCGTTATGGAATAGACATTTATGCGACAATCATTCGTTCTTTTACATCACTTTGTAGGAATGAAACAAGATTGTTATAAGAGGTCATGGTACGAATCTGAGTATTGTTGTTTTAAGATTGAAACAAAACGTTCTCGAACTATGATAGTTTTTTAAGAGGTGGTGGTAGGCCCCCAGGATGTGTAAACTAAAATATATTAAAACAAGTCCTTCCTTAAATGTCAGCTGTTTGAATGGTCAGGAAAATGTATTTTTTTTTGGTTTTCCTTTATTTTCTTGGACATTAAAGTTCTTTTGAATTAAGAGTGCACTTTGAAACCGTTACGTTTACTGTGTCACTACGACTCTACCGAGTACTATTCATAAACAGGAGGAAAAGTAAAGTGAATCCGCACTGCCTATAATAATGGACACCCTGTACTCAGGTGCAAAGATATGAAGCGCAATAGGCATTGTAACATTCTACTCTGTGGTATAATTGGCACCGGGGCCGCCCATGTCACACCCTTGTCAAACTGACGTTATTTGCCTTGAAATATTTTGTAGGAATTGGCTTCTCTGATACCTTGACGACGGTCTATCATACAACCTTCGGGAAATATTGGAATTGTGAATTTTTAGTTACCTGACCCAATTGGAATAAATCAGCTGCGTTGATTCTGTTCTAAACAAACAAATTAATACTATGGAATGTAATTCATATGTCACACGATAGCGACCACACAAATACTCAGGTTACTAGCGGTCCGGTCCGTTAAAAATTAAAATATAAGAATTGGCCAATCCAAAGAGAAAACGTGGATATTTCCAGAAATGGAATACCTCTGTCTACTCGTTAAAAGTCTCTAAAACTCGATAAAGGGCGTGAGATTATTTATTTGTTTTATACGTAATTGGCATTTCTTTTGGTAGGTCTAAAAACTATGTTATAAAGTTTATCAGTTTTCATTTATCTTTCTCACATCAATTAGTAATTTGTGCAGAGATTCATTCATAGCTGTCATTGCCCCCTACAGATTACTAAATAGTTACCACAGCGACCATGTAACATTCATTCGCTTCACTGGCGTTCGCTTAGTTGTAACACCATTATGAACCATTAAATTAAATAAAAAAATTAATATGCTCACATCTTTATTACCAAAGGGACAGGCAGAGGTATTCCATTCCTGACTATATACATACATTTTATACAACGCGTCACAGAATAAGCGAAATTCCTCATACACCCCTATTAGAAGGTATATTAATATAAAAAATATATGATGCATTCGTACTTTAGTTTTGTCTAACCAAATTTCATAAATAAAGAGCAGCAATAGTACGGTTTTCATAGGTAGCCCTAAATTCAGTTAGGTATATGCTAATTCATTTTCGGAAAAATTTAACACATATTAAACATAGCTGACGTCTAAAACTTACACTTATACTACTAGGTACATATTGTATACTATATACATTTTTCGACGGCTAAACGTGACAGGTGAGCCTATTGCCGGATCTAATAATGCTTTAGAACCAATTCTGGGACTGGCGGGTTTCCTTACAATGTTTTCCTTCACCGTCGCGCTAAGTTCTTTAAAGTGTTGCATCAATTATTAAAGTGTCAATCCCATACATCTAATAATATTTGCGAATAATACACAGTTGCTGCAGAAATTTACATATTCCATTGTTCACTGGGAGAACTCAAAAGACCGACGTTGAGTATTGTCTGTACTCCGCCTGTATTATAGTTTATAAGTAGCTAAAATTATTGTTAAATAAGGATAAATTATTTTCAATTTTTGCATTTGTTATTATTATATTTTTGTATTTTATTTAGAGTTAAGAAAATAACCAATTTGGATATCATATCTGTGAGGTGATGTAATGAATGTTAAATATAATATAAAATAAATAAATAAATACGTCATTCTATTCCGTTAAAGTTTACGTTATACAAAGTCACTCAGTTTCTGCAATCACCCTGCCATACCAGGCTGAGTCCAAATGTTTATTGCAACCGAATCCGAAATCTGTTCAAACAAACAAATGAACAACGACCGCAGAAATATTATTGTCCCTGCATTTAGATTTTAATTACATTTGCCAACAGTGGATAATGCGCTCGCAAACAACGCAATTCACAAAATTTGTGGACTGCTCGTACCCTGATTAAAGTAAATTATTGTTATTGTGTCGTGTAAACAATACATTATAATTGACACTAGGCACTATCAGTCTGACTGCCTGACTCGCCGGCAATAAAAAAAACTCAAAAATGTTTTATGAGTAATACCCATAAGGCCCAATACCTTTTATTATCTTAACAGTACTACTAACACTCTTAGTTTCAAATTTATAGGTTCATCGTTTGAGGCATTATCTTACATAGTTAGAAGTAAACTATTAATCTATCATAAATACTTTATTGCAGGACTTAAAGTAGCTTAATTTGGATTCATAGTTGGAAAACTTTCAAACACAAAACATTTCAACTTTACATAGCGTCTAAAATCCTAGTAATATTATAGACGCGAAAGTTTGTATGGATGTATGTATGTATGAATGGATGTTTGTTCCTCTTTCACGCAAAAACTACTGAACGGATTTTGATGAAACTTGACAGTTCTATATAACTGTCAGTTCTATATAACTGTCAGTTCTATATAACTGTCAGTTCTATATAACTGTCAGTTCTATATAACTGGCAGTTCTATATAACTGGCAGTTCTATATAACTGGCAGTTCTATATAACTGTCAGTTCTATATAACTGTCAAGTCTCATCTCTTACACATCCGAATAACACATAGGCTATATTTTATCCGCGTATTCCCACGGGTACGGGAATTAATATGTATTTAAAGGCTACTATTTATATAAATACATTTCCCTTTAAGATAACATCGTCCCGAGTTTCTTTGTTTAATATTACTTAGTTCCTTACTCCAATTCGAATAGTGTAACCTCTTAATTAATTACATTCTGTATTTCTGAAAACCGTATACGTACCTTCATCATGCAAGACGTAAGTTTAGACGGCAAAGTTTGATCTATATTTCAGAACAGTCAAAGAGTTAGTATTCTCCCATATTTGTCCGATTTTTTGCTTATCCCTTGCTCAGCTTATCTGTTACTCTGTTTAACCGTTATTATCTGCCATTAAGCGTAGATCATTATCTTTGCTATTAAAAGTTTTTTAGCATTATCATCGATTAGATAGCCCTTATAAAAATAGGATAAAGATAACTTCACCATCTGTTTACAAACTATACACCTGTGTATTCTTGGATCCCTGAGTATCTAAATTTTCGTGTACGTTCTGGAATGGTACAGAAGATATATTTTAGTATGATGAACCGAAGCGAAGAAGGGCGGACCGTTAGTCATAAACAAATATGGGTAACAAGGGAATTATACTGCGACCGAGTTAACTTGTTGACCGGATTGTGTTGGAATGGGGCAGATAGCTGAGTCAAGCGTCGGGCAGACCTATCGCAAGACACGTGCCTATTAGTAGCATAGTCGTAGCATGCGCGTGTGCTTTTTGTATGATCTCTTTTTATTATGTCTCGAAAGTTGTTAAAGTGTAGAGATAACTGAGAAACTGAGTCAACATCTAAGGTACTTTTAACTACAGGAAAATATCTCATTCCCACGGGAAAATACAAAATCTGGCTAAAAATAAAAAATAAAGTCTTACTCCAAACCGATAATACCTAGTAAATATGGTATGCAGGATTGCAGGTGGGTGTCTTATATGTCGTAGGAAACCACTATAAAGGATTTTTGGAAATTCAACCCCCAAGGGGGTGAAATAAACGTGCGCTAGCGAAGCCGCGGCTAAAAGCTAGTATACAATATAATAACGTATTAGCGTCGCTACTTTCATAACTGTCTAGATGGCGTCTGACATCTAAGTGGCATCGAGATTGAAGACGAGACGTCTGCGAGATAAGGGGGGAGCGAAGTTTTGTCGGGACTCATGCTATACTGTTGGCTATCAAAGGTTATCTCTACACAAGTGTGGAGACAAAATATTCCATCACGGGCCCTTATGTTCTTTCCAGGTTTGCACGTTTATCTGGTGTGACATGCAGCTAGGAATATAAGAACAATAATC
This sequence comes from Ethmia dodecea, assembly GCA_963855545.1. Lineage (NCBI taxonomy): Eukaryota > Metazoa > Arthropoda > Insecta > Lepidoptera > Depressariidae > Ethmia > Ethmia dodecea. Next base: position 4,374,310 of record OY979444.1, read on the forward strand.
AAAAGTAGATTATGATATTGTACTTATTATACAACGCGTCACAGAATATTAAGCGCAATTCCTCATACACCCCAATTAGTATATTAATATAAAAAAATATGATGCATTCGTACTTCAGTTTTATTTTTTAACAAAATTTCTTAAATAAAGAGTAATTAATAGTACGGTAGGTACTACAAGTAGCCCTAAAATCAGTTATGATAATTCATTTTTCGAAAAAAATTAACACATATTAAAAATATCTCAAATCGATTCAGTAGTCGATACTGAGCAAACTAATTTCAGGAATTGCACTTATTCTGTTACATATTGTGTATAGGATAGTTAATAAAAACATATAAGTTAAAGGCAATACGATAGTGCTTATTGATTTGAGAAGTTTTTATTTGAACTAATGAAAGTTGTAGGCAGTTTGTTAACATTTATAATTAATTTAAACCCTTACCATCTTCTTGCGTATCAATATATTATTATGGTAAACTAAGTGTATAATATTCTCTGTAACCTCAAATATTTCATTTATCTTATGAGATTTATTCAAAAGCCGCGTTTATTACTTGGAAACACCTGAAATGCGTGATCTTGCTCACGTCAAGGCTCGGGAGCGAAATTACATTTCCACGTATACCTACCACTGACCTCGCTGAAATATGGGCTTTATTATTTAAAACTTTTTTCCTTTGCAAAAGGTTGAAATGATGAATAAGAAAATAAAGGTGAAATACAACGAAAGCCTTTTAGGAATCAAGGGGGATTTGGAGATGGAACTTTGTTTAAGTGTATTTTGTTTTAATGTATTCTTTAGGGTACACGTAAACATTTCGACAAACATTAAAATAAAAAAAAATTCGTGGGAGAGCCATGCTTAAGTCGTGGGAGAGCCATGCTTCGGCACGCTTGGGCCGGCTCGACCGGAGTGATACCACGGCGTCACAGAAAACCAGCGTAAAGCAATGCTTGCATTGCGTTTCGTTGAGTGAGTGAGGTAACCGGAGGCACCAATCCCCTCCCCCTCCCCTCCCCTCCCCCTCCAAATATTCCCACCTCCTACTCCTCCGACTCTTGAGTTGTAGGTGTCCATGGGCGACGGTAGTCACTTACCATCAGGTGACCCGTCTGCTCGTTTGCCCCCTTTTCCTATAAAAAAAAATACAGTTTTTTTGTAGTCAGTTCTCATCTCCTCTAACATAGACACAAGCGTTTTTCCCGTCGAGGTAGGCAGAGACGACAAACGGCTACTGCATGCTGCATATTAAAGACATGCATGAGATAACTGATTAAGCAAATAAAAATATTAGTCGAAAATCAATACCTGAATTTTAGGTTCCTAAATTGAAATAAATGGTATTCAATTTCGGTTCTTATAAATAAAATTTGCAATCGTAACGATAGGCTATGGGTAGGTATTTTCTCACTGATGATCTGATATATTTTTAAATATTTTAAACTTTGGACTGACATGACTTTATCGTTATTACTGTCAGCCCTGTTATATACCCACTTTTTACCCTCGCACCCTTAGCCGTGGTGCTGATATCTATAGCTCAGGTTTTACCTATTTTAGATATCAGCTGTTCCTTCCTTCTGCACATAGCCTAACTTTAATACCTGAATAGTACTTAAGGAAAAATAACAAATGTACGTGTATAAATTTAGGCTCTCGTTAATAGAGAATTACTTACTTACTTATTTTACTGCTCACATTTTTTGTAAACTACCTAAATTCATTCGTTCATTAAATAAAAAACATTTGTGTTGAATTGTTGAAATAATTTATTATGAATAATACTTGACATTATTTTATCATTTGAGTGTCATGGATATAATTACAAATGTTATTTGATAAATATTACAAAATGCAGTACCTAATAGGTACAAAATGCAGTACCTAATAGGTACTGCATTTTGTAATATAGTTTTTTTTTAGAATAAAACATATAGGTAAGTACTACCTATATGTTTTATTCTAAAAAAAAACTATTTACAATCTTATACCTACTCTGTTTTAGATATACCTAATCTAAGTCAGAATACTTACATACAACTAAACAATTAATATTTACAACTACTTTCAGAACCAGGAACTTTTTTACCATATAATATAACATTAAATATTGTGTCTAAAACTAAAAACCCAATTATAATAAAATATATACAATATGTAACAGAATAATCGCAATTCCTGAAATTAGTTTGTTCAGTATCGACTACTTAATCGATTTCAGCTATTTTTAATGTGTTAAATTTTTCCGAAAAATGAATGAGCGTAGCTGAATTTAGTGCTATTTATAGAAATCGTGCTATTATTGATCTATTTTTAAGATAATTGGTTAGACACAACTAAAGTGCGATTGCATCATATATTTTTTATATTAATATACTAATTGGGGTGTATGAGGAATTGCACTTTTTCTGTAACGCGTTGTATACAATTATAAAAACACAAATTTTGTTATTTTATTACTTATTATTTCTAAATCAAGATGCCGGCTCCAATTAACTTAAAGGTTAAATTTAAAAATATTAGATCATTAAACCGAAGATTCGTAAGAAAAATCTGTGCGAGTTTAAAAAATATAGGTAGGTTATATGACTTTAAAAAGGAGCATTTCTTCGTATAAGCGTTCCATTGACACCATTATTATACATACACTCTTGCCTTTTCCCCATCTTGGTAGGCAGAGACAAAAGACGCCCTCTGTTACAAAACTGGAATACCTTTAACGCTTCATTATCTGCATACATCAATAGATTCATATAAATAGTCTGTTTCGGTCACTCTTTGTCTGGCTCTTATTCAGTACGCCTCCGCTTTGGTAGTCTAAATTCAATTACTTATATATCTACTTATTTTGAGTATTTTGTCACACTTTTCTAATTTTCAATAGGGATTGCGTAGCCGAATGTGCGTATCCTACTGACGCCTCCATCTGGAGCTATAGTGACTCTTATATGAGACACTACATCTGAGTGACAGTCGTACCAGTGTTCTCTATGAGCGGACAACTGTAAAGAAAAAACACAATACATTATAGCGCATGTATTAACATTGAAAACATCAGGAGGAATCAGTAGTAATGTAAGGGAAAACTTCCTGTGAAGATCAACTATTGAGACCCTTTCAGATTTTAGACGCTGGAATCTCTACAGCTAAAAAGCGACAGTATTTCATAGCTGCCACTAAAATAGTTGTTGAAAAAACAATTGTTTCTATGCATTTCTATACTATCAGTTTATATTATTGGAACGTCACCTTTTGATCAACCGATTTTTTCAAAATTTCGTATTGACTAATAACTAATATGAATTCTGGACCTACGACTAATTAAAGAACCATCTTTTTTACGCAATTCATTAGATAACTCTGGCAAGAAATAATATTTTTATTCCTTCTAACAAAAACCTGGATAATTTTAATAGAAAGAAAGTAGAAAAGAAAGAAATACAAACCTTACTGGCTTTCAGGATATCATGCCAAATATTGTCCCTAGACTCCGGGGTCCAATCAGCGGCTCCTAAATAAACCCCCTCTATCTTGACTGAGTCTGGGAAATTGCCTTTAAAGTGTGCCGTATCTACGCAGATCTTTTCTATCCTGCCTGGGAAGCCTAATTTGAAAACTGCCCATTCTTCACCTGAAAGGAAGGATGTAGGTTTAAAATTGTACAATGGACTATGGTAATTATTTTCTATTATATCAATTTTTGAAATTGTTCGTGTTCATGGAAAAGAAAAAATATTTGAATTAGGTTTGAAGATGCATGATGAAAAAGATGCATAATAAACATTATTCACATAATATGTTCACACTGAACAAAACTACAACTACATTTTTTTTTACTTTTTTTCTAGAACCTTACCATCTACTTTTGCAAATGATTTGTAAAAATGTTCTCTCTTAAGTAATTTGCGTTTAGATTTATCAAAAAAGAATATTTTTATACGATTTATAAGTGATATCAAACGCGACAAGGTACATTTTTAACTTTCAATATTTTCTCTGATAGGAACCTGCCTAATAAAGCTCATTCTCGAAATGCAATTGCGTAAGTTTGACATTTTTAATCTCTTTGTGAGAAGTCTGCTTCAATCTTACCTGGGACTTTAAGTGTTCCATCGCCATTAGCTTCGATGACTTCAGGCCTATCGAGTCTTCTGGCTGTCTCCCAGCCATCTCCCATGCTCTCACTCTTGCCTGGCTTGATCATGTTGCGAGGGTGTCCATAGTGAGCATTTGAGTAACCTAAGGAAAGAAAAAACATTTATAAACGTGAATTGTTAGTATCTATATTTAGGCCGTGTTACAGAATAATGAGCATGAAACAGATTTATGCAGTTGCATATAGCTTCAGGATGTCAGAAAGAGATACCTATATAACTCATATAGTTTTGTTGCTTGATGATACAATACTTAGTGTTCGAAGTAGTTCGAAACTTCTAGAATCTTCTGAATATATGACGCTTGAGAGTGATAAGAAGCTTTAACCGTGTTTACAAAGTTATCGCAGTTATAAAGATTTTTTCTTTGAAACTAGCTTTTGCTGGCGTCTTCGTCCACGTTCAGAATACCTATACAACGTTACAAGCCATGTGCCAAAATCATCAAAGAGGTTTGCAAAACTGACAAACTTCCATACAAACTTTCATCACGTTAGGGAATTAACTTAAAAAGATCCCTTACCACACTTGACTTGGAAAAAACTACTTTGTAAAAACTGATACTTCCAGACTGGTTTAGACTGTGTGTCTCTCAGTCAGTGTTAACGTCTTATTAAGTACCTACAGTCAAGAGCACGTGGAGCTTGATACATTGGACTTTGTAACGTTCTTATTACAATCGCTTTAGAGGTCAGACTCGCACTACAAGTATAAAGCTTCATCTGCTCTTGACTGTACATACATTTGGATAAATATAGGTACTAGAGGTAAAAGGTACGTATATAATAAAGTAGATTTTATACACTACCTTGACACGTTGCTCCTCCCAACAACGACACCAAGTCGACGATCTGATTTAGAGGAGGAGCTTCAGGCTTTGCCTCTCCGTATACCCGGAACCTCGCAATTCCACCATCAGGAAATATATTTACTCGTATATGGGTGTATGCTTCATCGCTTAAAACCTGAAATGTAAAAGTAATTTAAAAATAATACACTCTCTCACACTCGTATACCGCATGCCAAAGCGGTGGAGTTGCAATGACTTTGAATAAGTTGACTTAGAACGCCCTATACATTGAATAAAAATATATAATATGATTTGTGTCAGGCGTGCAGTACTACATACACCTAGCGACACATTTACTGTAGCATAATTCAGAAAACAAATTGAAAGTATGCCAAAATGGAATAGAAAGAAGTATATTAGGTATAAAAAGAAGCGACAGAGTAAATCTACAAGAAATTAAAGCAAAAACAAAATTTAAAAATGCACATACAATTTACAGACAGCAAAAATGGAGATGGACGGGGCATATGCTAAGAGAAAGTAAGGAGAAATGGACTAAGTTAGTAACAGAATGGTATCCAAGGGACAGCAAAAGAAATAGAGGTAGACAAATTAAAAGATGGGAAGATGACTTCATGAAAATCGCTGGTCCAATATGGACCCGTCTAGCAAGAGACAGGAATAAGTGGAAAACTTTATAGGAGGCCTTTGTCGACAGACAAACTGTTTCAGAAAAACATCCAGTTGCCGATAATTTAAACAATAGATAATATTTAGAAATATAATAACAATAAGTTAGTTAGTAAGTAGGCATGTACCCATTGTAAGGAAGATAACAGCAATAAAGGCTATTTTATTTATTTATTTTTTAATTCAGACAACTTCACATACTTATCGTGCAACAATTGTTTTGTTGTCACAATTTCCATGAATATGAATGTCTACAAGGCATTTCAACTGACAAAAAATGACATTCTCAGCATGTAGCACACTGCTGAGCTAAGGTCCATCCTCACTGAGGAAGTGTGACCTATCTCAAGCGAATTTACTCCAGATTGCGAAGGGTTTGACTAGTGGTCACCTAGCGGTTATAAATTCAACGTACCTTCTGGAAGTTAAGCCTGGTATCTTCATAACCAGGTCTTAAAACGGTGATGGGCACAATCTCATCCCATGTCTCGGACTCAAGCTGTTTCACCTGCTCGAGGTGCCAGTCGCTGCAAGACGACCCCAGGACCGTGCGCCGCTCTGGGATTATGGCTTCTTCTGCAAAAAGTTCGGTTTTGAAACAAAGTCTCGGTATAAACCGAATTTGTGTATAGGCTCGGGATCTTTACAGCTGTGTCCAGAAAAGCAAATTGATGCTTCATATGTTAAATGTTGACGTTGCAATTTGCACTTACAGGTTCATGATAATACAAATGCCCAAAAAATCATCTATCGAAAAAGTCTTGTTCCCAAAAAACGTATCAGTAAGTTACCGTGTAGAACGGTCCTTAGAGTTGAATTGACAATGACCTTCTAAAATTAATTTATTGCAGTGTTTTTAGAGTTAAAAATGACAATACATACCTTTAGGCGAAAGGCAGGCGGCTTGTATGGAATATTTCGGGGCGTAGTTTCCAGTGAAGAACGCTGTATCTAAGAGCAGGCCTGAAAATAAATAAAAATATTGAAACATCCACACGTGGTAACTACTTATATCCCAAATTATGTAAGCTTTGGGTACTAAACATGTGATAAACAGAATATACAATAATGGACGATGATGTTAATACGGGGATTGTCCCAGGACCTCTGAGTCAGAAGTCGCAACTACTTGACCTCTCAAATTAAAAAGTACCAATATTTTCAAGAAGAAAATTTTCTAGTGATTGTTTTATAAAGGTCTTATACTTACCTTTCCTCATAAAGAATATTGAGCTTTACTGATATTTGTTTGTATGTATTTTTTACAAATTTTCTGGATGTAATGCAATTTTCTGAGCGTAAATCGTGAGATAGATTAATTAATATCACAAGAAACGTGTTGCCAAGAGACACGTCTATCACCGGCTTATATCGACGACTAGCTTTTACACACAGATTCGCTCGCCCACGTTTACTTCTCCCCCTTAATGGATGAACTTTGCAATATCCTTTCTTAGTGGATACCTACACGGTATAAGCTATCTATGTGCAAAATTTCAAGTCTCTAGACCCAGCGGTTCAGGCTGTGCGTATATCACCAATCAGTCAGTTTATCATTTAAGTATACATGGGGATATAGGGACAGAGAAAGCGACTTTGTTTTATACTATGTAGTGATATATAGCTTTTAATTTAAATAGATAGAATATTACCTTGAATAACGCATTTTGTTGCCAGCTTAACTATGCACCAATCGTGTCCGGTCACCCGCTTCCTCCTAGTCTCCCAGCCGTCCATCCATTTCCCGAACTCTGTGTATTTTTCCGCAATGAAGATAGGCTCCGAATCGGACAGCATGTTCTCGCATGTCGCGAAAAAGTCGTCGGTGGCAAAGACGACCTTTCCACCCGCCTGTAAAAAGATTTAAGTTCAGATGCTGAATTTTTTCATCATTACTATTAGGTCTCTAATAAAGTGAAAACTACATGGGTAAAAAGCATGTATTTCCAAAAATTGAGTACTGCATATGGCTAAACGAGAGTATATTTTAGGTTCCATAGCAAGGTTGAGCGTGGTGTTGCAACTTCATCAGTGCTTAAAAACCACTGCTGTATTTGTCGGCTAATATTATCTTCAGAGTAGCTCAAAAGTAAAAATTAATAATTTTAAAATATTACGTTTTGTATACGTTTTACGTTTGTTTCCCGAATAAACAATAAATAAATAAATAAATAAATACTACTTACGCTGTGACCTGCTAATTCGCTTAGCTCTGTAAATGCAGGAAGAGTTTTCTCAATCATTTTGTTTATTTGTAATGTTATCTAATAAAGTGGGTAATAACAAATGGAATATTCCTATTGTCCTGTGTGAACTGAACTCGCACGAGAACTGATTAACTATCGCTCTCTGTCCACGCTTTTATAGAGTTTTTCGTGTAAATATAACATAATCATAAATACATATAGCACACAGTTAATATATCTACCAACTTAAGATACAGGCTGTCCAAGAAAATGATAAAGGTTAATCTTTCCACGAAACATACTTACTTATCCAAAAATAAGTTTCCAATAAAATTGTAGACACGTTTATCGAACCAAAATAATAGGTATTATAAAAAAAATCTGTCGAGCAAAAAGGCTATGTAAGTCGTATGTAGTCGGACATCTGTCCATTTGGGCGAAAGTCTACACCAATTGGGTTCAAACGAAGAGTTAGACCTTTAAAAAGTCGACCGGATGACCTGCCCCCATAGAAAAGTGGAAAAATAATGTTTTATTCGCTTAGCTGACTTTAATGTTAACTGTTAAGAACTACATTTCAGTCACTAGACTCGAGACTTTTTTATGAGTGCTGCGACAAGTTTTACTCGACTATGGCGAAACAAAAAGGATTGCCGCTAAGTATTTCTTGGTCGGAAAAATCGGTTTTGTCAGTATCATACATTTGTTATTCTATTCGGTTGACGTTAACGTTTTAGAAACTCTCTTTGCTAAGCCCTATGAATGCCTTCTCGAGGACAGGAATTTGTGAAAAAACTTGAAAAATGATGGACAATAAAAATGTAATCCTCTTATAAGTAGTTTGTAATTTTTTTTATATTAATAACTAGCGACCCGCCCCGGCTTCGCACGGCTGCAATGCTAACACTAAAATCTTCCTCTTGAATCACTCTATCCATTAAGAAAAACCGCATCAAAATCCGTTGCGTAATTTTAAAGATTTAAGCATACAAAGGGACATAGGGATATATAGAGACATAAGGATATAGGGACAGAGAAAGCGACTTTGTTTTATAGTCAAACCATTTGTCTGCCATCTCACCTGATGGAAAGTGATGATGCAGACGACGATGGAGCATGTTTGCCTAGATAATGCCTATTCACTCTTGCCTTGAAAAGGCCCAGGTTAAATAAATTTACCTACTTATTTTACTACTCATCCAAATAAATTATTCGACCAGGAATATTTGTACGGCATGACAATATATTTCGTCTTTCCAAATAAGGTGTATTCATCCTGTGATCTTCTGGATGATATTGATCAGAGGACACGAAATCTAAACAAATTTATTATGTCAGATGAACAAAGTGGATCCTCCTCTAGGATAAATTGTTACGATCTCTTTTTCTTTTACATGAAATCTTTTGGATGCCGTATTTAAACCAATACTTTCAAATAGAAGTCGCAATGTAGTTATTTCGAAAAAAAATACAAAATATCTCGAGGGATTGGTAGGTAGGTACGTACCATAAAAAACTTTAAAATTTAATGTTACTCAAGCCTCTTTGATACATAAAATAAACGAGTGAGAGAGTATTAATTAAGTTTTTAAGTAAAGTTTTTCAATAATGGGATATCAAAATTAATTCAAAATTTATTGAACATGAAATATTTCAGACTCAAATAATTATTATTCAAGGTCAAAGTAAGAAACGTTTAGACATCTTATTTTTAGATAAAACGTGAAATTATTACGAAAGAGTTTACATAAATACTGATCGAATGCTTAAAAAGGTCAAAATAAGTTCAATATTTTAGGATAAACTGCGGTAACCCTGCGATGTCTTGAATAAATAATACATACATAGGCAGAGACAATAGACTGCCACTTGCTACGAACCTGGAAGATCTCTCGTGTTTCCTCATCATCCATCAAACGACTCATGCATGCTCGTGAATAAATTATATAATATTAATAAAAACACAGTTAAAGTACGAATGCGTCATATTTTACTTTTTCTTTGTGTTAATGCATTTTTATATCAATATAGTAATTGGGGTGTATGAGGAATTGCGCTTATTCTGTGACGCGTTGTATAAATGTCTTATTAAACAGACTATACTTACACTAATAATAAAAACATACATAATTATAACTCCAGAACTATTAATAATTGCATAAAGATAAAACTGCTCTTATGCTTCGTGCCATATAGCTTAGTAAAGCGTGATAGATTATCAAGTAAATACAAGATTGCTTCTCCATACCAAACTTCCAATAGAGTGCAATATTTATTAAAATATACTTATTAAGACTACTACTGCGTAAGTCCCGTTCCCGTGGGAAAATTCCATGTTACTCAAAGAAAAGTAAACTTTCCTGAAATATTTTCGGTCCAGGAGTTAGTATTAGACCCTATATTCATTACAAAGAAACGTAAAAATCTTTCCTCTTTATTATATTACTAGCGACCCGCCCCGGTTTCGCACGGGTGCAATGCTAATACTAAAACCTTCCTCATGAATCACTCTATCTATTAAAACAAACCGCATCAAAATCCGTTGCTCAGTTTTAAAGATTTAAGCATACATAGAGACATAGGGATACAGGGACAGAGAAAGCGACTTTGTTTTATACTATCTAGTGATTATAGATATAAGTCTAAATATTATTGAGATTGAGCAGGCTTACAATAAAAGTAAATAATCTGTAAGCCCTATTAAAAACTTGAAAGACATCCTATTTAATTAGATATAGAAGAAACAGAAAGTAGTGTTAGTATAATTATAACTAGATTGTACACGTATATGTAACTAAACAAGGTCGCAATAATCGATCAACTCTTAAAATTTTCCACTCTAAGATTCTGGAACACGTTAAATGAGTGAAGCTTAAAAAAGAGGCGTATCGTTTCAATTGGTCCACAAAATGACCCGTTGTAACAAAAAACTTATCAATCGGGACCTTGAATAATAAATCTATAGCAACACGGAAGAATAAAAGAATGGATTAGTTTAGTACTTAAATCCTAAAAATAAAATGATACAATAAAAATAAAAATGTTGTTAGTGTGAACAAAAAAGAGTGTGAACAGGCTGCGGAGTCGTAGTTTAAAATAATACCTATAAAAGTCTGAAACACGCCTTCATTGCGAATAAATTCAACCTGGATAGCTTTTATCTACCAACGAATGAAAATGATGTAAGTGATGTTATGAAATTTGTTTTTACAAATGAATATATTTTATCTCCATTGCCGCGTGGAAATAAATGTGTTGACCTATTTTTTTTATTATTCATTTTATTCTCTAAAAGTTCCGCTAGCAATAATGATAATTCGTCTAGTTTTCAATCACGGAATAACATTTTTAGCACTTCTTTATTATTATTTATTTTTATATTTTATTTAAGTATTTATTTATTGATGAGCACTGATAGCCCGGACGGTTAAAGAGCCGGTCGAAAATCAGTGAGGCTCGGGTTCGAATCCTTGCATGTACCAATGAGTTGTTCAAAAAAAACTTACGTACATATTTATCACTAGCTCGACGGTGAAGGAAAACATCGTGAGGAAACCCGCAGGTCTAAGAATTAATTCTGATACATGTGTAAATAGACCCGGTCCGGGCGATGGGCTCACCACCTATCACGTTTAGGGGTCCAATATATCTCGTGAAATGTGGGTATATCCAGTAATGGAATACCTCTGCCTACCCCCTCGGGGATGAAAGGCGTGAGATTATTTATCTTATTTATTTATTTTAATATTTTTCTGTCTGTAATTAATCGTAACACCTAATAATACTACTGCATGAGTATCAGTGCCCGGATAGCTGAAAACAAATCTGCGTGTTTTTGTTTGGTAACTTTGTACATTTTTATATTTTTACTCTTTTTTTTAACTATGTGCGTACACCTTTATGTTAAGGTGTTTCGTAGGTCAAAGACAAATGATAATGGAAAAAACTGCGTGGACACAACAAAAATAACGTAGAATAAAAATAGATCAAGTCCGTAACATGAAGTTTATAAACATTGAAATCATCTTGAAGCACACTAAGTTTGCAATAGGTTAGAGGTTAAAACTAAGTGCCAGTAACTGGTTCGATCCAGTTACGAAGATAACGTATCAGCGTTTATTCACAGTAATGTCTCGTGGAAACTTAGGAGCAGAGTTCGTTGGTATTGTAATTGAACAAATTTATTGATGTTTACTTAAACTATTTGTGGAGGTCACCCGTATCTAGTAAGTCAATGAAGACGCGGAAAAATAGGACCATGAATAAAAACAGTGTTGAGATGTTTTAGAAAAAATATAGATTAGACATTGGAATTTTTATTTGCAGTGTATTTTTAGAACCCAAATGGATGACAAGACCGGAGTAGTTTCCACATCTCAGAACCAATCCGATTTTGCAAATCGCAAAAATTTTATCCTAAATCATAGAGCTCGTAGTTAGTTCGTGCAGTGCTGCCCGGCTCACGCGCTCGGCGCTCACGGCTCGCTCATTCTGCTCAATCACTTTTTACTGCAGGTCCAGGATGTCAACATTTTTGACGAATATTTGGCTGTATTTATTAATAAGCTGCGAATGTATTTGTGCTGTTTGTAATTTTAGTATTGGTAACGGGCGCTTTGGTGTACACTGTAAGCCTGTTGCCTAAATGTCATAAATAAATAAATAAGCAGCTGCGTAAGTGTTTCTGTGAGAGGAACTCAGGTATACGTTTCCTACCCAAAAGGGTGCCAAGTCAACGGGTCCCTGTTACTGAAGCTGCGCTGTCCGTCCGCCTGTCAGTTGCTGTATCTCATCAACATTATATAAGTAGACATATAAGTAATAAGTAGACATTTGAAATTTTCACTGAATATTATGTTTATGTTGCCACTTCAGTCAGACATATAACATTTAGATGAGATAATAGCTTATTAGAGCAGTGATAGCCTTACGGTTAAAGAGCCGGCCGAAAATCAGTCAGACTCGGGTTCGAATCCTGGCATGTACCAATGATTTTTTACGTACATATTTATCACTATCACGACAGTGAACGAAAAAATTGTGAGGAAACACGCAGGTCTCAGAATTAATTCTGAGACATGTGTAAATAGACCCGGTCCGGCGATGGGCTCACCACCTATCACGTTTAGGGGTCCAATATATCTCGTGAAATGTGGGTATATCCAGTAATGGTATACTTCGCTTCGTCCTACCCCCACGGGGATAAAAGGCGTGAGATTATTTATTTTATTTTTATAGCTTATGTATTGTTACATCAACTGTGTGATCGGATAAGAATAAATAATAAGAATTACGTATAATAAAAAATAGATAGGGGTCCCCATCATTCAAGATACGTGTTTTTATTGAAAAGTGCATACATAGTACTCCTAAACTGGAATCCTTTGTCTGCGAGTACAACTTGAACTTAGCCTGTTTTACTCATTTTTAATCTCCTGACCCAGAAACAAACACGATCAGGCGGCTTACTTCCAACAGGGCTGCCAGAGATTTGAAAAAAAATGTCATAACTATGAATCTCAACATCTTAATACATGTGTCTTTTTCCTACTATTTGGGGTCGGTGCAATACAAGTACAGTATGTAATTTATTGATTTTGTAAATTTTTAGAGTTCCGTACCCAAACAGTGCAAACGTAACCCTATTACTGAGCCACTGCTTTCAGTCCGTCCGTTTTCCGTTCGACTTTTCTAATGTATATGGTGGTACTGAACCTTTCGTATGCGAATGTTAGTCACCGATGGCCTGCCTCAAAGCAATCCACCTTTGGAAAGTTATTGTTGGTGGTTAAACCGCTCGTCGACGCATTCGGGGTTGAATGAAAGTTTTAGTCGCATTTCCCGATACCCACATATACAGATGGGTTGGAGAAGAAAAACAATTATTTTATATACATACTAGCGACCCGGCTTCGCACGGGTGCAATGCTTACACTAATACCTTCCTCTTGAACCACTCTATCTATTAAAGTTGCGTAGTTTTAAAGATTTAAGCATACATAGGGACATAGGGATATAGGGACAGAGAAAACGGCTTTGTTTTATACTATGTAGTGATACAGTTAATACCTAAATACATACATTTATTCATACAATTATTTCAGACAATTATCCATAATTTGTTAGTAAAGTATCTTAAAACTACGTTAGTAACAATTTAATCTTATTTAACATTGAATATGATGGACTCCAAAATTAAGTGTATGGAGTTCCAGTGTCGCACAACTGGGCAGTCTGCCCGATCCATTATGGAACTGAATAGACAGTTGGGACTGTCCCGCACTCGATGCATCAGGGAGGCTCCTCTTACGAACTAATGACTGGTAAATATCCAATTCTGACCTTTGCAAACATACCTGCCTGATGCGTTGCAAAAGCGGGGTAGCCCCAACAACATCCTTTGTCCATTATTAAAATACATACTAGCAGCGCTCCGCGGTTTCACCAGTGTAGCTCCCGTTCCCGTGGGACTACGGGGATAAAATATAGCATATGTGTTAAACTGGTTTATAAGCTATATACTTGTAAAGTTTTATCAACATCCGTTCAGTAGTTTTTGCGTGAAAGAGGAACAAACATCCATACATCCATACAAACTTTCGCGTTTATAATATTACTAGCAGCTCCCCACGGTTTCACCCGCGTAGTTCCCGTTCCCGTGGGAATACGGGGATAAAATATAGTCTATGTGTTATTCTGATGTATAAGCTATATAACTGTAAAGTTTCATCAAAATCCGTTCGGTACAATGGTCTGTGGTTCGGTAGTTTTTGCGTGAAAGAGGAACAAACATCCATCCAGACATCCATACAAACATTCGCGTTTATAATATTATAAGTGGGACAAACTTTTGCATTTTTAATATTAGAAGGATAGTAGGATGCGTTATATACATTACATATGCTCACACCTTTTTCCCGACGGAGTAGGCAGAAACAATAGACCGCCACCTGCTACGATCCTGGTACACCTCTTGCGCTTCACCTACATCCATCAATCGATTCATACATGCTCGTAGTTTCGGGTACCCTTTATCTGGCTTATCTTCAGTACATCGCCTTTGCTTTAAAATGTTTTTATATGTCTATTTTATAATAAATACTTTACAGTGGACTGGTATTGATAGTAACAACGCTAAAAATATTAACTCAGAAGATATGATAATATGTCTCGTCTAGATACGTTGTACCCACAGTGGACTCGATTCTGACTGACCACCTAAAATTCCTAATTTTAAGTTAGCCTATCCTTCTCCACAGAATACGAAAGAAAAAGGACAGAAACAAACCATAGATTGAAGAGTTAATGTCAAACATCTAAAAACCTACTAATTTTAACTATGAACGTGCTTATCTGTCACTTTTATCCATGACCTTGTTACATCGTCGCTAAAATTGCTAAACATGCCATACATGAGAAGACTAATTTTAATTTGACAGGACTAAATATCTCTCGTCTCTTTTCTTTTATAGGAGAAAGAAAATGACAGGATTAAACTAAAATAAGTTTAGTCGCTGTAATACAGAATCGAGTCCAGTAGGTACCTACCTAGTGAATTTTTTCTAGATATATGGTTGTACCCATGCATGGATGACGTGACTAAGTGCCACTTGGTTCTCAGAAGGACTGACGTTTATCTCTATATATACTTTCAATCCAGAAGATTGGAATTCTAATAAAAAATTTTGAAGATGTCGTCAAAATTATGTGAATCTTTCAAATTCATTATAACTGAGGTTTAAAAAAAGTCGCTGTAATCTAGTCTTTATGACATTAATCTTTACTACTTACATTTATGACATCAATAACGTAGTGAAGATTTTTTAATATTTTTCAATGATTTTTTTAAAATAATACGTTAGTAGCGGCCTATCTTTTTTCTCAACGACCCTATTTAATTGTAATGAAACTTCTTGAACTCTAGAATACCAGATATAATATACTTTTAATTATCTTTGTGTCTAATCAAACCGAATCCCTGAACCTCTAGTGTATCAGACACTAGAGGTTCAGGGATCTGGTTTGTACTAACGCCCAACTATAAAATAATATTTTTTGAAAATACCTTAGGAACTAGGTATAGTTTTTTTTTTGGTGGGACACAATTCACTTACGGTTGTCAAGTCCCTAACTAGGCAGGGCTTGTACTATGTATACTAAACTTTATCAGTAAACATACTTAAATAAATATTAAACGACCAGACACGAAGCCAACAGATGTTCATGCACACAAATGTTGGCCACGAGCCGGGGATCGAACCTGCAACTGCCGACTCAGAAGGCAGGATCATTACAGACCCGTCCTTCTTACTTCTTTGGGTGTTGCATCAAACACCTCACCATAACTGTGCCATAACTGTACTTCTTTGTGCTGCTACGTCAATTATACTTGGTTTATTTCCCTTGCTGTGGGAATTTCCAAAGATCCTTTCTTAGTTCTCACTCTCACACGTCATGATTATACATTTAGGGTACTTTTTTGCAAAATTTCATGCTTCTGACCCAGTGGTTTCGGCTGTACCTAGATTGATCGAATATAGATATAGAGGAAGAAAGTAGATAACCTTTTAATAGTATCAAAGCAATCTAACACCAAATTACTATTCGATATAAAATGATAAACTGACTGACTGATCGTTGATATATCAACGCACAGCCTAAACCATTGGGTCTAGAGACTTGAAATTATGCACATAGATAGCTTATAGAGTGTAGGCATCCACTAAGAAAGCATTTTGCAAAATTCAATCCCTAAGGGAGTGAAATAGACGTCCGCTAGCGATGCCGTATATGTACGTGATGTACTATACATTTATCATTATATTCCAAAAACGTATGCAACAATTTGAATCCTAAAATTCGAGCCCATACCAACTGTAATAGAGGACGTTAGTTTCTGTGTGACATAGTAGCTATCAACAGTCCACTAATTAGTGGGCCGATAAATAAATAGAACGCTGCCGGGCTATCTATCGGACCGGTTCAAACAGGACTATTGGAGATTGGCTCGTGTCTAGTCGAACAAAATCTGTGTCCATGCATAAGGTTACATCTTTGTGATCTTTGAAAATTGTGTAACAGGGCACAATCAAAACCTTTTCTCGTTGCTACAGCTACGACAACTTATATGAATATTTTCTTGGATATTATTATTTTTTCTTTGTTAATTTTCCTACCCGAACGATGACAACGGAAGCCTATTACTAAGCCTCTGCTGTCTGTCTGTCTATTTGTCTGTCAGTGGGCTTGAATGAATTATAATATATAGGCAGTTGAGTTTTTCACATAATGTGTGTACTGTATTACGCGTTCTAATAGCATACCAAATAAAATTAAAAATTTACTTTCAACTGAGGCCCTTATACAAGAAAGGTGTTTTTACGGATCTTGGTGTGTTCTTCATTCGTTTGGGTTTTTTAAACCGACTTAAAAAAATGAGGAGGTTATTAATTCTCCGCATTATTGTAAGTATAAGTAGCACCGGTCCGGCGATGGGCTCACCACCTATCACGTTTAGGGATCCAATATATCTCGTGAAATGTGGGTATATCCATTAATGGAATACCTCTGCCTAACCCCTCGGGGATAAAAAAGGCGTGAGATTATATATATATATATATTGTTAAAGAAATTGGAAGCGACGTATGCGCCATCCTATTCTTCGGCATGTATTTGTACTACGCTCAGACCATGGATGGCGTTGGTCGTCGAGTTAATGCTTTAATCTAAGAGATGGTGCTGCTACGATGAAATACAGCTAATTATCGAAAGAGTAAAATATGACAGAGACTAGGAGTTATAGAGTTCTGTCAACAGAGAGGCCGGAAGGAGCTAGACTCTCTTTGGTTGAAGGCGGTTGTCATGGAATTGTGTTTTGTTCAAGAATATAAATTGATATCGAAATATTTGTTGGTCTCATTCTGAACCATTCTAACAATATATATAAGTAGCAGTGATATTGTTCTGGTGGCCCGACAGTCCGGGTATAATTCCTTGTGGAAGCTTGGAATAATGAGATTTTGATAAATTTAGGTCAGGTACAACATATAAGTATTTCCCACTAGCTCGACAAAAGAAAAACATCAAGAGAAAATCGGCAGAAACTTTGACTGTCTTTTTTAATAATTATTAATGATAAGCTTTCTCTTACTTTGCTCTCTCTTCTTCTTTGCTTGCTTTGAGCAAAGATGGGGCCTACGATGAGACGAGCTTCCCCAGAAGATGCCTGTTCACTCGATCCTTAAAGGATTTTTAAGGAAATAATTATTCTGATTCAAAACCGTTTTTAAGATGGCTTCATAATTTTCGTACTAATTAAATAGTACATTATGATACAAGTGTGCTAAGTTGACCATTATATATATACAAGGCGATATTGTGTGCGCACGAGCAAAAGCGAGTGCGCAGGCACACGTGTTTCATACGACGTTTTTCAACACACTTGCTTAAAATGACGTTTTTCTGAGAAAGAATGAGCGTTCTTGCCGGTTTTCCATTAGGCCGGCCCCTAAATACTTACATTTCACTCGATTTTGATGGCAAAAGACTATCGCACGCGTTTTTCGCCTCGTTACGTATGTCCGGCGGAGTTAACAATTGGTTTTCTTCATTTTCTTCACTTGAAGTAGACATTTTCGTTAATATTAAACTTTACAATTAATCCAAACTTCGTCAAAGCCGACAATTGGGTAGTTGACAGCATCGAAATTAAATTGCGAGTAGTCATACATTAAAAAGATTATCCCAAAACACCTCAAAATATGTATTTCGATTTTCAATTTACAATTATAGCAAATTTAAAAATAATAAAACAATCAAAAAAAGTGCTGCAATTGAGTACTACAAACTATGACGTCACGGTTTGCTATTTCAGTACATTTTCCATAGTAAAATTTCGGTTTGACAGATCGTAAAAAGTAACTGATTTGACTAGGTAGGACACAACCCTATTATTTACGAAAAATGGCGCGTGGTTTTTTTTTTCTTGCCGCGATACCGATGCGCGCAAGGCTAAGGTGCGAACTAGATCGGCCAACAGCCAAGATTAAAAATATAATTAAATTGAAATGTAATGTTTTAAACAGAAATTACTGAAAATTTTAAATTAATTTAAGTTATTTTTTAATAATAAAGCTGGATTTACCATTTACTGTTATTTATCGCATAAATACTGTTTGTTGCTAAAATAAAAAGTTATAACCCGACTAAATTACATCGCTTCTTCTTCTTCTTACTTACGACTTGGTACTAGGGGACAAATGTAAATTGGTCGGGTTAATAAACTAAAGGCACTCGTTCAATAATATACTGGAAAAGCACGCGTGTTTAATATCTAGGATTATGAGCCAAAAATCGGTGGAATAAAAACGTCGTTTTGAGCAAGTGTGTTGAAAAAAATATTATAAACTCCAGGATGCTTCAAGATTTTAATTAATTTTGAAACCAAATTACCTCCTACAATATTTATAAATCTATATAGACGACTAGCAGCGCCCCGCGGTTTCAGCCGCGGTGCGGCCGCGTAGTTCCCGTTCCCGTTTGAATACGGGGATAAAATATAGACTTTGTGTTATTCTGATGTATAAGCTATATATGTAACTGTAAAGTTTCATTAAAATCCGTTCAGTAGCTTTTAATTGAAAGAGCAACAAACATCTATACATTCCGTACCATACAAACTTTCGCATTTATAATACTTATTAGTAGGACGTTTTGTCAAATGCCGGAAATAAAGATGCGACTTATTTTTAAAGGACCCCAAATGGACAACGAGATTGCGTAACAATCAACCGTATTTTACAAAAAAAAAAACGATCTTGTTTATGTTGCAAGCTCTGACGAATCGTGTTGCGTATTATTTTAATGTTTCGAATTATTTTTGACAAGACTTGTTGTGGTTTCCCTGTGAAATTATATTGTTTTATGGGATATCTATACTAATATTATAAAGAGGATAGATTTGTATTTTTGTAACGAATAATAAACTCAACGAGGGTGAAACCGCGCAGAACCGCTAGTGGAACATAATTTAGTCCAAAAATGTAACTGTTAACTTTGTCGTATAAGAGCTAAATTCAATTTATGGGAATACAATTTTGATGCGACATAAAATTAACGCCCATGACGTATAATTTTGAGCCGTCTATCTGTCAACATGACGCGGCTGACGTGACGAGATTTAATTTAATTTAGAACATGTATATATTTCGCTCGTTTACCATGTGTACCTACCTATACAATATTGATAATTTAAGCTACGCGTTTTGTATTTTATTTGATAAGCGTACAAAAACACAGAAATGTTTTTATTATTTCTTTCACTACTGTGGAGAATGTGAACTTCATTTCGGTTTCTTATTTTTTTTAAATTGAGAATAAGTTAAGCTACTCATGGACACGGTTATTCAGTCCTGAGCTAGACAGAGCTTGTATTGTGTGTACAAAAGAACTACTTAATCATATAAATACTATCTACATATCAAGAGCGAAAATATTAGTGTTTTTTCTGTTTATTTGTAACAAAAAGGCTTTGAAATTACTAGATCGATTAAGCGAATTGAGATAAGTATTCTTTAACCAATTACCTACTTTCCTGGCCTTAATATTTTCCTACGGGAAAGTCTCTTACGAGGGTAAATTAGCAGGGAACAGCTACTATACTCATGCACTCTGCATTTTGTCACCAGTTAGGAATCGAACCCATGACATGTGACTCAGAAAACTTGGTACCAACCACGATAAAGATGCAGGTGTTCACCTTTATAGAGAAACACTTGTAATTTTGAAGTTTAAACAACTGAGGAACTTGCTACGCTGTTTGAAATTCCAATGGGATTTAAGAAAAACAAGAGCTGCGACTACTAATAAAAATAGAGCAGTGATACCCTTACGGTTCCGAAAGAGCTCGCTTCTCATAATGATATCAGCTAGGATCGGGTTCAAATCCTGGCAAATACCAATGAGTTTTTCAAAACTTACGTACATATTCATCACTAGCTCGACGGTGAAGGAAAACATCGTGAGGAAACCGCAGGTCTCAGAATTATTTTAAGACAATATGTCTAACAGACTCGGTTCGGCGATGGGCTCACCTCCTATCACGTTTAGGGGTCAAATATTCTCGTGAAAAGTGGGTATTTCCAGAAATGGAATACCTGTGCCTACTCCATTACTTACTTTTTCATATCTCATACTCGGAAAGTAGGTATGTTTGATCTGAGTACCGGGTCGGAAGCGATGATTCCCACTTCAGAGAGATTCAGGGCTGTGATTCCCGCCCTCGGTCGGGAAAGACTCATAAGTAATTGCTTCCGGCGTTAGGGCGGGAATAAATTAAAAAAAAATAGTACTACATTTGGCAAAGATGATTAAAGAAAAAGTTTCTCTATGAAAGAGAATGACTTTCTTCCAACCTCTTTGGGTACTTAGTAGGGATACGAAACTTTTTACATCAATTAGAATAAGAAAAAAAGGTGCGGCCTTGTGAGTGTATGTATAAACAACAGAAAATAGCCCACGAGCGGGGCGGTACGCGTTCCATATTTAAAATTAAAAAAAGAGTAATAATTTGATAAGCTGTTCCGAAATTCAAAATCTTGTTTTTCATCGACACTAATAAGCACAGAACACTATTACTCGGCTAAAAGTACATATTATTAAAAAGAGGAAGGATTTGTATATTATTTTTGTATTGTTATTTAGGTTAGGTACTCTATGATGCAGTATTCAAAGACGTTTATAAAAAAAGGTTCTCTTTCTTCCAACCTATTTAGTTGTATTGTTGACAATTTTGTTTTTTTTTTTGTAGGTATTATTGCGTTTTTGCATGTTTGAATTTTTGTAAAATTGTATTTTTTTTTGTTTACTTTCCTTGAATTCGAAATGAAAAGTCGAGTGTTTAACGCGGGTGGAAGTTATCAATTACTATACTCGGACTTTATCCGCCCTCGCTGCGCTCGGGCGTCTAAACACCTCGTATGGGAATTGATTCCTTCCGACCCTTGTATAACAATCTACTATATTTATTTATATCATAAAATAGAAATCACAATTACGTGTTCCACAAAATATAATATCTTTGATAGGTCTATAAATGTAGATTTCTATGTCCTATTCATCTATTTTTTTCATACTTTCAGCGCACACAAAAGTGAAAAAGAAAAATTAATATACAACTTGTCGAATATAAGCCCTAGGTAAATCGACCCAAACAACATTACGGCGGTCTTCCCCGACCTCGCCCCAAAAAAATCTGATTTGTAAATAAACCCTCTTCTAAAAGGAGGAGTAAGTCTAATTTTATGAAATCAGTTGATTCAATTCGTACCATCTCATTGTTTGAAGGGTCCCAGCTTAATGAGATGTACAACAAGTCCGTCTCCCGCCATTATAGACAAGACTTAAAGTAGACAAGTCTTTGAAATATTTATTTGAAGAAAACTCCGTGGAGTACCTATTCTATAATTCAAGAGGTATTTGTCGATGCTTGTAAACCTTTAATCTTTTGAGGGTTATTATTAAATTCTTTCACTGACCTAGTTTCATTCTGATGTCTTATCTTATATTAATTTATAAATTTAGACTACCTGTATGTGTAATGTTTGGTATTGCTTAAAATTGAATAGCGACGACGTTTAGATGTTTTTGTGAGAATCTATTCCTTTGGCGTTCGCTTGTAGCCTAAAACGTTTTGATAGATTTTAATAAAGTAGTGATAGGAAGTGATACGTGAGGCTCTGCTTCTAATTCTGGTAAAGGCTGAAGGTAGCATCTACAACGCGTAACAGAATAAGCGCAATTCCTCATATACCCCAATTACAATTAGTATATAAATATTTAAAAAATATGATGCCTTCGAACTTAAGTTGTGTCTAACCAATTTTCTTAAATAAAGAACAATAATAGTACGATTTCCATAGATAGCACTAAATCAGCTATGCTAATTTATTTTTCGGGAAAATTTAACATATTTTAAAAATAGCCAAAATTAATCGATTAAGCAGTTAATACCTACTGAACAAACTAATTTCAGGAATTGCGCCTATTCTGTTACATATTGTATAAAATTAAAAAAACTTACGTTAAAATAATAAATAATAATATCCTCACGCCTTTGATAACCGAGGGAGTATTCAGAGGTATTCCATTTCTAGACATACCCACTTTTCTTGAGAAATTCTTTAGATCAGGAGCCTGTAGCCCATCGCCGGACCGGGTCTGTTACACATGCCTCAGAACTAATTCTGAGACCTGCGGGTTTCCTCACGATGTTGTCTTTCACCGTCGAGCTATAGTGATGAATATGTACGTAAGTTTTGAAAACCTCATTGGTACAGGCCAGGATTCGAACCCAAGCCTCACTGATTATCATCATGTGAAGCAAGGCTCTTTAACCTCTTCACTGCTCATTGTATCTAATAACCTAGTAACAATTACGTAAATTTAATATTTTTAAAAATATCTCAATATTACAACACAATTCTCCCTTTTCTTTCCTTTCCTTTATACTGTACCCTCATTGTTGTGGTGTTTACGTAGGCTTTCAATTGCATGTGAATTGCTCCCGCAAAAGCGAGTTAACGTACCCCGATGAGAGACAAGGGACAGCTTGTAGTTGTAGCTCATGCCAGTGGTCCTCAAACATGACAAGAATTCTGAACCAAAATTCATAAATTCCACTTGTACAGCTATAGAATAGAATGAATGTTACGAAATATATATTTTGTTTGTAATTTAAGAAAATTTACAGCAGATATTCCTGAGCCACGCATGTATAAGGCCTGATTTCGATTCTGGATAGGGCCAACACCCATTAGTGTTTTCGAATATTTCTATATATATTTTAATATTATAATAATATAATCTTACGCCTTTTTTTATCTCCGAGGGGGTAGGCAGAGGTATTCCATTACTGGATATATCCACATTTCACGAGATATATTGGACCCCTAAACGTGATAGGTGGTGAGCCCATCGCCGGACCGGGTCTGTTTACACATGTCTCAGACTTAATTCTGAGACCTACGGGTTTCCTCACGATGTTTTCTTTCACCGTCATGCTAGTGATAAATATGTACGTAAGTTTTTGAAAAACTCATTGGTACATGCCAGGATTCGAACCCAAGCCTCACTGATTTTCGGCCGGCTCTTTAACCGTTCGGGCTTTCACTGCTCTATATATATATATATATATATATATATATATATATATAGATATAGGTATTATTTCTATGGCCAGTACATTGTATTTTCGAACAAAAGTTTGAGAGCCCATGTTCATAGAATACAGCGAGCCAGAGCACTGGGAGTGCTATGATGGCCATCGTTCGTGCAAATGGTTTAACTGTTCCTCCATAATAAAATGGCGCTCTACCGCCAACGCGGGAATACGATAGTTTATTGAATTCTTCGCAACCGATGTTCTGAGAAACACAAACAAGTTTCGTTTGTGGATATTGCGTCACAAATCTTGTTGAAGGGTAAGTCCTGTGGAACTTGAATATTGGCTCTAGTAGGTACCTACTCGTGATAAGAAATAAGATTTGAAACCGAAAGTAGTTTTATTTTTCAGGGTACGTACCATTTGGCGTAGCTAGGGATTTTTCCTAAGGGCCATGGTGATATCAAATGTCAGGTCTGCACATATCAATAAAACGCGAGCTGTCGACATTACTAAATTCGGTAGATTATCTTCTATCCCTTTTCTTTTTTTGAGGTAAGACAAAGATAGGACTAAACTAAAATAAGTTTAGTTAGACGCTGTAAAGCAGAATCGAACCCAATAAAATAATATTTATGCACTGTCATCTTCGTAATGTCTCTTGATCTTGAAGGTCTCGCAGAGTTATCACGTGACGTGGATGTGCCGTTCCGGTGCAACAAACGTGCAGATAATCTTTGTAGTCTATAACCAAAGAGATTAAAATACACACACCGGCACAATTAGCGGAACAGAAAAAAAAAGGAGAAAAAAGAGGGAATTTAGAACAATGAATGTAATTTTTAAACAATATATTATTTAAAATGAAACAACAATTAAATTAACATGTTTTGACATTCATTTGTAACACCATACTTAAAATTTTATAAAAATAAAAATTAAATTAAACAAAATGCATTTTTCTTCGATTTTTAATTATAGAGAAACAGCAGAAAATTCAAGATTTTCCAAAGTTTAATAACAATTTCAATGACTGTTCAATATCGAGTGTTTCCTCCTCGTGCTCTGATGAGGGTTTCCATCCGTCTGGGCATGCTGCGGATGATGTTATCAATGGTTTCTTGGGGCAACCTCTGCCATTCTTCAAGTAATGCGTTTCGCAACTCGTTGAGATTATTGGGAGGGGGCATTCTTGACTTTACACTCCTCTTTAGCAAGTCCCAGACGTGTTCTATAGGGTTCATATCGGGGGACCGTGCTGGCCACTCCATCACCGTTATACCAACATGGTTTAGGTATGTCTGTACTGTGCGAGCACTGTGAGCCCGAGCATTATCCTGCATTAGAATGAAGTTGTTACCAATAAAGGGGGCAAATGGCACAACATGTTCTTCTAAAATCTCCCTGATATACCGATCAGCATTCAGATTCCCGCCATCGACCACTACTAACTCCGTACGAGCTCCTAAACATATTCCTCCCCAGACCATAATTGAACCGCCGCCATATGCAACTGTATTTTCAAAATTAGACTGGATATACCGTTCTCCTTTGCGTCTCCATACTCGCTGCCTTCCATCAATTTGATTTAACATAACTCTGCATTCATCAGTAAAAAGAACCTGTCCCCAGTCGTCGAAGTCCCAATCACGATGTTCACGACCAAAGTGTAGACGGTTTGTGCGATGATGTCTCTCAAGTTTTGGGGCTTTGGCGGGCACATACGAGCCTATACCCACTTCTTCGAATCTTCTACGAACTGTCCGCTCACTCATCCTTACTGCTCGTACCTCTTCCAGTAAATTTCGAGCCTGCACCGCCGTTAGTCTCGTGTTCCGTCGGACTTGAAGTTGGAGAAAACGGTCATCCCTCCTTGAAGTACACCTTTTCCGGCCTTGTCCTCTCCTTCTCACTAGAGCATTCGTCAATCTGTATCGTTGGATGCTACGATAAATCGTTGATAACGATCGACGAAGGCTTCTGGCAATCGATCTGTAGGTTTGACCATTTCTCCTCATTTGATCTGCCCTAATGATTTCTGATGGCGTTAAATCAGGCATAATTAGATGCTCGTAAATTATCAATATGCGAAAAAACTCAAAAGCCTCAAAAACTGCAATTCAAAGCTTTTCAAATGGAATTCACGAACCTTCTAAAAACGGACAAGCGGTGGAAAAAATGAATCAATGAAAATTAAAACAAAAGAATGAAAAAAAGGGCAGTCGCTTAGTATTCCATTTTTAAATTAAAACCCAAATTTAAAAAAAGCTTGTTTAGCCGGCCAGTAACACGCAAAAATGCGTAAATACTCCCTTTTTTTTCTGTTCCGCTAATTGTGCCGGTGTGTGTATAATAGGACATATATTTTAATCTCTATGTCTAAAACCCAGTCACTTCCTCTGTACGCTTAGATTTTATAAACCATGGATTTTGTTGCGGTTTCACTAATAAAAGAAGGTTTTGTGTATCACAATATAAACAGTAGCGATACGAGGGTGGGTCACTAGTAAAATAATTATTTATCTGTATAAGTCGGGTTACTTACACCATTTATAAATCAAAAACGGCTAAACAGATTTCAATGAAATTTGGCATGCATATGGTTTTCAACCTGAATTAACAAATTGAATACTTTTTATCCCGGAACATATTACGTAAAATTACACCAAGTGAATAATAAAGTGTAGACACTGTCTGAAACTATAGATACGTTATTATCATAGATGCTGTCACATTTTTTACAATTATTTTCAACGGAGGCATACTATTATTTTAAACTGCCGGTCAATTTTAAACACCCATTTATTAGTAAAAACAGATTACGTAAACAAAATAATTTAAATTAATTCAATCAAAAAACTAGGACTGCATCACTGCTTGTAAAGAGCACTAAAATGGTTTAAAAACATTATTACCATCTTTAGATATTATGTGTTCGAAGAGGAAGACGCATTTAGTGACACTTCGCATTTCAAAATGGGCTATTCTACCAGTTCCTACCACCTGGTAGGGACAAGGGGATTTCTTTTTCCACTCTTCCCTAACCCGATATTGTCACTGGTTGGTATAAGCGGAATTTCATTTCAACTCTTTCCAACCAGACCGATTTTCTTAATAAGTACAGTCGATAATAATAACACGCTAATTTTAGGCTTCAGACAGGTTGATACAAGGGAAAAAGACAAAAATACATCCGAAAATGAACCATCTTCTGATGCAGTACGCTATATTTTTCTACACCACATTATTGCCACTGCCCTAACTTAGGGCTAAGAAACTTTTCTGAATTGATAGAAGTGCTAAAATTTTCTTCGAAATCAATCCTTTACTTTTAGAGAAAAATGGCAACAAACAAACAAACCCAAAAACCTTTAAACCCCAACGCTTACCTCGATTCAGTTTCAGGTAAAAATAACCGTTCAGAAAATACAGTTTCTGTTGCATTGTAATTACAGAAGTTCACGTGCAAACAATTCGCAGATTTAGCTGTAAACTGCTGCATAAAGTGAAAATTTACTATTCCGGCGTTGCGGTTTTGGTCCTGCGACATGGCCTAACTGGAAATTACTTCTGTTTGCACTTTTCGTACACCAGTTAGGTACTATACTTTGGTAGCCACTGCTTTATTTTACATTGGTATAGCTTATGCTTATGACTTCGTCCGCGTTCTGGGATATAAAGTAGCCCTTGTCCCTGTCCACTGCCTCTTTTGATTCGTTGCTCAGTTGCTACGTGAAAGACAGACAAACCAAAAAGCATATCTACTTTTGCATTTATAATAAGAATTAGCATAACTGACAGATGCTGTCCTATTCAAATCCCATAGGATCCAACTCTTCCAATTTTCAAGTTTTCCTTAAAAACCTAGTTACGAGTATTCGAAAAAACTATTTGAGAAATCGGTCGAGCCCGTCAACAGATGCGATGATCAATAATCAGCATTACACTTTTAATCTTGGAAAAGTTCTTTAACTTTGTTGTATTTTTACTGAGTTTTACACCAAGTAGAAGCAGAGATGAGTTTTTTTTAAATTGGTTTAGTACGGAGACGAAGTCGCTCGACAAAGCTAGTTTTTATATAGCCTAGTAGGATAGCATTAGCGCCTTTACTATTTATTATAGCAAATATGTTTAATTAGCTCTGCTAAAATTGCTAATAAAGAAAATGAAGTAACATGTTTACGTCTTCAAAATAGTTATTAATACTTAAATAATATAATATTGCTATTGTAATTGAAATGAAATCTTTTAACCACTAAACGAAAAAAATCCCTAAAAATCTTAACGCGAGATAGATACAGCTCCGACTTAACTTTCTACAACTAAGAAGTCACCACCTGGGACCATAGACGCAATACTTTTAATGGGTTTGTGGGAAGTTCTGCGTGCACGCTAGTTGAGCAGTGAACGGGTTGGCCAACCAACACATTGCCCTCTGGGGTATCGTAACTGAGTTACTGTGCCCCTGGTACTTGCGCTGCGGACAGAGGAATAAGAAACGTTCGAAAAGAGGGTTGTTTGACAGGATTTATTTAATTGAATATATAATTATAAAAAACCGATCAAGTGCGAGTCGGACTCGCGCACGAAGGGTTCCGTACCATTACCTATAAAAACGGCAAAAAAATCCCGTTTGTTGTATGGGAGCACCCTTCAATATTTTTTAGTGTTTTTTAGTATTTGAGTTTTTGAGTTTTTGAGTTTTTTAGTATTTGTTGTTATATTATAGCGGTTTGAGTATATTATAGCGGCAACAGAAATACATCAACTGTGAAAATTTCAATATAAAAATTTTTGTCTAACTATCACGGTTCATTAGATATAGCCTGGTGACCGACAGACAGACAGCGGAGTCTTAGTAATAGGGTCCCGTTTTACCCTTTGGCACTGAATTGTTTGAACACGTTACCCTCTTTCTGGTACAGTAGGGTAAAAGTGCTACATAATATACTTCTGATATAAGGCAAATCTAACTCTTATCACACCTTCATAAAATCTATGAAATAAATAAATGAAATAATCTCACGCCTTTCATCCCCGAGGGGGTAGGCAGAGGTATTCCATTACTGGATATACCCACATTTCACGAGATACATTGGACCCCTAAACGTGATAGGTGGTGAGCCCATCGCCGGACCGGGTCTGTTTACACATGTTTCAGAATTAATTCTGAGACCTGCGGGTTTCCTCACGATGTTTTTCTTCACCGTCGAGCTAGTGATAAAATCTATAATTCTACTTAATATGCATTACGACGGTTTTCCGCCATATTTGTTTTAGGGTTCCGTATCCATAGGATGCCAACGTAATCTGTGTGTGCTGTCAGTCTGTCTGTCCGTGGGCTGTCTCTCTGATGAATCATAATACTTACGTAGACAGTTGAAATTCGCACAAAATGTGTAGGTATTTCTTTAATTAGATGACAGGTCACATCCAAAGTAGCGCGTTTTTTATTGGACCATACAATGGAACCCTTTGTTTGCAAGTCTGGCTCACACTTTTGTACATTAATATTCACCAACACCCCAGACCATTGAAGGGGAACTGGACAACAGAAAATGTATCCGTTAGAAAAAGTACTTATTAATTACACACAGCGCAGTAGGAAAGATAAAAGTATACGTTAGAATAGAAACAAAGGGACAATGGGTGCACATTTGACCAACTTTTAATATCACTGGAGCGGAATAAAAGCAGGAGCTAGTACCTCCGGAGAGCTCATTTAGGGAAATTACGCGGGAGAACAGGGAAGAAAAAATAAAGCTCCCATTTCTGCTGCACACTAGAAGTGAAAAATCACAACTAATGTTAGATGAAATGTTTTGGGTCTATTGTTAGGGTATTTGTGGTGTGTGGTAGCAGTCGTGATCGTTACCAAAGAGATTTAAATATAATAGAGCCCTAACTATACTTATGGTTTTACACGGGGAAAGTGTCTAACTCCACATACATACATAGATAATCTCACGCCGATTCCCCATTGAGGTAGACAGAGACTATAGACTGCCACTTGCTACGAACCTGGCAGAGCTCTCGTGCTTCATCCACATCCGTCCAGCTACTCATGCGTACTCATGGGTACTCTTTAGGTGGCTTTTCTTCAATACATTGCCGATCTATTCGATGTAAGTACGCCTACGTCGTCCTCTAATAACTCACCCATTCCCAACACCAATTTATCTTGTTAAGCGCAATTCACACAAAGGTAAACTAAGTTACGAGTATCAACATCTATAAAGTATAACGATTTTTTTTAACATACTATTTTTAAGAACGGCTAGATGAATATTTGTCAAAAATTTCGGGTAGACTAAAGGGGAAGGGGTGTGTAGTGGGTATTT
Organism: Ethmia dodecea; assembly: GCA_963855545.1. NCBI lineage: Eukaryota > Metazoa > Arthropoda > Insecta > Lepidoptera > Depressariidae > Ethmia > Ethmia dodecea. The sequence continues at coordinate 4,404,634 of OY979444.1, forward strand.
CTTTCTCGTTCTCTTTTTTTAATATTATTATTATCCTTGCTAAAAATGAAAATTCATTATAAATAAAAGAGAGAGCCGATGATAATGTTATGGTACAAGAGATAGGGTATACTGCAATTCTTTATTCTGTCGCGTCGAAGTTGCAAAATGCAAATGTACAGTCAACATCATTTGTTTGAAATCATGAGGATTGACATAACTTCTCGTTTATTTTTGACTAGCGGGTGCCCAGCGGCGTTGCCTGCGCGGATTCTGTTTATTCCCGTTCCCGTGGGAATTTCCGAAAATCCCTTCATAGTGGTTGCCTATGACATATTTAAGACACCTACATACCATATTTCAAATTGCGGGTGCCCAGCGGCGTTTTCCCACTTGGATTCAGTTTATTCCCGTTCCCGTGGGAATTTCCAAAAATCCCTTCATACCAATTTCCTATGACATATCAGACACCTTCATACCATTTTTCAAGTTTCTAGGTGTTATCGTTTCGGAGTAGTACGTATTTCTCTATTTAACCAGTTTTTTTATTTTCCCGTGGGAATGAGATATTTTCCAGGAATAAAAAGTACCCTAGATGTTGACCCGGGTAGTCAGTTATCTCCATACCAAATTTCATCAAAATCCGTCCAGTAGTTTTTGAGTGATGCGTGCACAACCAGACAGACAGACAGACAGACAGACAGACAAAAATTCAAAAAATTGGTGTTTCGGTATCTATATCGATAACTATATACACTACCGTTAAAATTTTCAAAAAATATTTAATGTACAGACACGGCCCCGTTAGAGTTTTATTATATGTATAGACTAGCGGATGCCCAGCGGCGTTGCCCGCGCGGATTCCGTTTATTCCCGTTCCCGAGGGAATTTCGAAAAATCCCTTCATACCAATTTTCTATGACATATCAGACACCTTCATACCATTTTTCAAGTTTCTAGGTGTTATCGTTTCGGAGTAGTACGTATTTCTCTTTTTAACCAGTTTTTATATTTTCCCGTGGGAATGAGATATTTTCCTGGAATAAAAAGTACCCTAGATGTTGACCCGCGTAATCAGTTATCTCCATACCAAATTTCATCAAAATCCGTCCAGTAGTTTTTGAGTGATGCGTGCACAACCAGACAGACAGACAGACAGACAGACAGACAGACAAAAATTCCAAAAATTGGTGTTTCGGTATCTATATCGATAACTATATACACTACCGTTAAAATTTTCAAAAAATATTTAATGTACAGACACGGCCCCGTTAGAGTTTTATTATATGTATGTATAGATATTGGCTGTATACCTACACTACTGCATATACCATTGGTAAAATAATAAATGCACTGGAGTCTTCGTGTCTAGACTTTTTAGATTGGTCATTCAGCCGTATACGCCGCGGTCTCAGGGCGGCAGTGTTCTATTAGCAGCAGGGTTCAGCTTTACTTTCGCTTTGGTACCTTTCAGATTATGAACATAATGGTATATTTTTACTATTGTTTATTCTGTGGTAGTGGTTATAAACAAGTTACTGATTAAGTAAAGGTTTTTACTGTTATAAATAAATACACACATGGCTATTTAGTCTTGGGACTAGGCAGAGCCTGTATTATGGATACTAAACAACTGATAATTGATAAACATAATCACTATATAGTATAAAACAAAGTCGCTTTCTCTGTCCCTATATCCCTATGTCCCTATGTCCCTTTGTACCAACTACGCAACGGATTTTGATGCGGTTTTTTTTAATAGATCTAGTGATATTTCAATAAACATTAAACACCCGAAACCGAATTAAATAATATTAAATTGTTACATAATATAAAAAATAAAAAAATTATCACCAAAGGCAGCACAAGCTGAAGTTGCTTATTCTTATGAAAAGTTTCGCATTTCGCTTTTTTCGTTCCTGTAAATTCTTTGAAAAATCCATACCCTCTCGATTTTTTCCATGAAACCGGAATAAAACCAGAAAGAGCGGCTTTAATGAATCCATTAAAACTTTACGTATTAGATGTAGTAGAATATTTTAAAGTATATTATTTGAGAGTCTAGCCTAGCTAAGATTTGTCGAATATAATGACAAAGGTATGGATTGAGCTCGACTTGTCATGCGCGGTGTTATAGTGAGACCAAAAGAAAAATTCCTATGTTTTATGTTCCAGCACAAAAATATTGATATTATTCCTTACAATTACCAAAAATATTGAGATTATTCATTACCTAACTCTTTACATATACCTACTCAAAAGTTTGTACGGAACCCTCGGTGCATGAGCCCGTACCGCACTTGTCCAGTTTTTTTCCTAAAATCTTACCTATAATCCAAATTCGTGACATAAGTCAAGAGTTCGAAACTGTACATTGACAAATTAGCTAGTCAGTTAGTTTCTTGAAAAGTTGCCACCAGCTGAACACCATCCCCCTCTCCTCGGTGGGCTCGCGTAGGAGATTAAATCGCATACTTTCTCGTGTGTGAGGAAAGACCTTTAGCTCAGCGGTGGGCTGTTACGGGTTGATGATAATGAAGTTTCTAAATAGATATACTTTATACTAGCAGCGCCTCGCGGTTTCACCCGCGTCGTTCCCGATCCTGTGGGAATAAGATATAGCCTATAGGTATGTGTTATTCTGATGTATAATTTAAGCTATATAACTGTAAGGTTTCATCAAAATCGTTGAGTAGTTTTTGCGTGAAAGAGAAACAAACATCCATACAAACTTTCGCGTTTATAATATTAGTAGGATATACATATAACCGTGCTTAAAGACCTGGTACCACAAAAGTACGATAGTGCCGACTGTACGATAAACATGCACTTGTCACAGGGATATGGAAGGGGACTGCTTGCACTCCCGCGTATTCCCAGCACCTCTGAGTAGGGAATACGGGACTCGGATCACCGGAGCATCGTCTGAAATTCATATAAACACTTTTAAAGTATCGTGTGTCGACTTTTATGAGGACATAAGAGTTTTCCATCAATAAGGACACGTCGGCGGTAAGTGCTTGTAAAATGGAATTTACTGCCGCCATTTTGTTTTGACGAGAGAACCTATTGCAATTTGCAAGGACAGCAGCACAGGTAATAAATTAATACATGCTAACTACTAATAATATTAAAGTAAAATTTTGTAATGACGGACGGAAAAATTACTGAACGGATTTCGATGAAACAAAACTTATAGGTTCCATGAGAATAACATAAGGGATATAATTTATAAAGATATTATAATTATGTCAAATATGGGTCCACATTATTATAATATTTACTACCTAAAAAATATGTATAGGTCTACCTATAGTATGAGATCTTTTTTTTAATCAAAGTCAGTAGGTATTTTTTTTATTTTGGACTACAAAAATATACGTATAAATACTCGTAAATACTTATGCTTTAGAAAACCACAGGTTCGGCAACACAAACAAATGCTAAGTGATTCCAACATGCCATTACAATACAAATGCGGCAAAGCAGTCAGGGTGACTATGACCACTTGTGCAGCTAAACGCTAATTCGTATTCCCGAAACAACCCGAAACGCGACCGCCCGAAAACGTGAAGGGATTATTTAATTTTTCCATTTGTTTTTGTTTTTCCCTTTCTTTGCACATTATAAAGTGCGTGTCGAATTACGGCAGTGCCCGTGTCGACAGTGATTTAAATAAATAATTCACGAAGTAAATATCCGTTGAACTTATTTGATTTAATGTTAGTAGGTAGATATACCTAAATATTTCATCAGTTATTAAGTACCTAGGTACCTATTAACTCGTACATATTACTATATACGAGTACGTACTCGTATGTCTGCGTGGTTCAAATCCTGGCATGTTCCAATCAGTTTTTCAAAACTTACATACCTACATACCTATACCTACAGTAGCTCGACGGTGAAGAAAAACATCGTGAGGAAGCCCGTAGGTCTCAAAATAATTCTGAGACATGTGTAACAGACAACTCATCAGTCATCACATCAGCATCACCTATCACGTTTAGGGGTCGAATATTCTCGTGAAATGTGGGTATTTCGGAGATAAAAGGCGTGAGATTATTGATTTATTATATTATTTTTATATTTGCTTAGTTGGAACTAAAGTAAGTATCTCCCCTTTTGAAAATAAATAGCAATATAGTTCACATTATTTATTGTCGTCGCCAGAGATCTATAAAGCTACATGTCAATTTATCGATCTTTCTTATTACCTACTTCTATAAATTTCCGCTAGATGGCAAGAAACATATTTTAAATTAATATTCTACTATTAATTTTAAAAGTTTTCAGGTAGATAATCGTCACCGTAATCTGGTAACTCTATTGTTTTATGCACCGTAAATGTCAGTTTTTTTTTTTTTATTATGATTTCCTGATAAATGGTACCGCTAGCAAGGCAACAACGTTATTATTTTGCCAATTACCGGTAGGTGGCGCGAATGTTCAGGAAATTACAAACCAAATAGTTCTTTGTTTGAATTATCAATAGCAAAAATCCATCTTATATACCAACTTACAATTTAATTATCAGATTTATTTCAATGAAATAAGGTCGTTTCAGTTACATAATTCGTTCAAAACTTTCGTCTAATGGACTGTGTCTGTGTGATTCTATTGTATGTTAATTCTTTGAAACTACAGTGTGTCAATTACTTAGTAGAAGCAGGTAGAAGTGACTTAAGTCCACAGACTGCATGTATTTGCAACCGTGTGTCAGGATATTTAGCATCAATGGTGGATTAAATGCCTTGTCATATTCTAATATCTGTGACATTATTATTATTAACACCAGAAGAAAAATAATGATAAGGTTAGTACAATATAATTTTATTGATGTGTGAGAGTGTGTATGTGACAAATTACAGAATGCGGTAGAAAATGTAATATTATTTTATTGAGATCGGTTAAACTAGGTATGTTGTGCCGCATTAAAGAAGATTATAAAAGAAGAAGTATGTACCTACCTTGGTATATTTTATAGTGTAACAATCAAGTAGGTATGTATGACAATACTTATTTAAATACACGTCTAAACCAAAGATATTGTTACAATATCTTTGGTCTAAACTGTTATTAACTCTTGTGGGTAAAGCGGATATCATTAGATAGATAAATAAGTGTTGTAATGTACCTATCTACCTATTTCTTTAAAACATGAAGTTAGTGATAAGAGCAGTGATAGCCCGAACAGTTATAAAGCCGGCCGAAAATCAGTGAGGCTCGGGTTCGAATCCTGGCATGTATCAATGAGTTTTTCAAAAACTTACGTAGGTACATATTTATCACTAGCTCGACGGTGAAGGAAAACATCGTGAGGAAACCCACAGGTCTCAGAATTAATTCTGAGACATGTGTAAACAGACCCGGAGTGCAATTTTTGAATCTCACTGGTGATATCAAAATCACCGGTGACTAAAATTATCACCGATGACTTTTATGTCACCATTTTCCAAAAGCCGTATTTTTGAAAGTCACGCGCTGTTTACCAACATGCAGAAATTTCAGTCAGAGACAATCTTACAATACCTAAGTATTTAGTAGATTAGGAAGTATTCACTTATTTACCTTCTTTTCTACCGTCAATTCACTAGCTCGTTTAGGAGCCGGAATCAACGGTATTAAGTCTTCAATTAGAACCCGCACCAACGGTTTCGTAAGCCGATAATATTTTTTAAATTTCGCATTAGGTATACATCGCAAATGCTTGCTCGTGATGAATTCTTTCTGCAACGCCTACCGAAGCTGGATTATGTCGACGGTGAGGAACGTCTCGCCGTCGTCGTCGCTGTCCGTAGGTATCCGTCGTCATCATAATGTACTCCTCCAGTCTTGACATTTTTTATATTTTTAATGAATCGTCGCAATCACAAAATATCACAATCGAGCCCCGCTGCTAATTCTTCACAAAAACATACTTTGGCACTTTTGGCCGATGTCACATGCGTGATTTCAATTACGAGTGGGTAGGGGCACTCGTAAATTGATATCATAGGTATGACAAATGTAATTCACCGATGAGTTTCAAAAATACGAACTTTCGGAAATCTCTCATTAGTCACTTGGTGAGATTCAAAAATCGACCCCCGTCCGGCGATGGGCTTACCACACCACCTATCACGTTTCGGGGTCCAATATATCTCGTGAAATGTGGGTATATCCGGTAATGGAATACCTCTGCCTACCCTCTCGGGGATAAAAGGCGTGAGATTATATTATTATTATATGAACTTATAGTAAGTACCTAACTTTTTTTAAATTTATTTTATATCTAATTTTATTTACAAAAAAAACCTTATAAGAAAAATATTTACAAATGAAAAGTAGAATAGAATAGAAACGTTTTAGATGAAAAAAAATGTCTACATTTTTAGGAAACTGTGATATTTTTTAAGACTTCACAAGTAGAAACTGCTTAGAAACTGTTAACATCTTCATAAAAATATTCTGGTAAGCAAATTTTGTAATTTGGCTTTCGTTTCACAACAAATTAAAGTGTTCAGTTTCAGGAGTTAAATTACGCCTTTTGACCTAAATTCAAGGATTTATTTTAAACTACCATCACTTCGCTTAGGTGCAAAATATTTAAACACTCATTCACGAAAATTAAGTTAAAATCCCTTTATAAAAATCCCATAAGGCCTTTTGGTTTGGAGACTATTCGACACAAACTTTTAAACAGACAAACAATAATTCTAAGAACCGTCATCTGCACTATTCTACACTTATAATATTAAAAAGAGGAAATACCTATTTGTACTTATTTTAATGTTTTACACAGATTTTAAATTTTTTTTCACAAATGGTCTTTTCCGAGAGTAACATGACATGGGATATAATTTTCAAACGGGAACGGGACTTACCTACGCAGGTTAAATATCTAGTTGATAACAATTAGAGATAGTATGTTGACTTTTTTTAAAGTCTGGAAAAAAATGTGGTGTGATAGGTAAGTGTAATAGATTCATTTGGCAATGTTGCTTAAACTAATATACATTACTCAATTGTAGTCAATAATACACACTGAGATATTTGAAATAGTATTTTAAAAAGAAACAGGCTCGTAGCTACCATTTATGCGCAATCTACCTAGGTACAACCGCCAGCTGCGCGTAGTACTGTGCGTAGTTTTCTAGATTTTGTAAATTGCATTAAACATGACTATATTTAACAATTAGTCTCGTGTATAACTTCGGCTCTAGATACCTTATACGCCATATTTTTTTTTTTTTAGACGGTAAAAAAAGTCACCCTGTATAGCAGTTTCCAGTTAATTTCTCGCAATCAAAAACAATCAGACTTACTCGTACATTTCTATCCTCTTCATAATATTGAGGGATACTCGATTTTTAGTATCTATACAGGATGTCCCAGAAGTCAACGATAAGCCGGAAACCAGCGATAGGATAGTCATGAGGGTAATCAGAAAAATATAAAAAAAATCTATGTTCTTTTTTCAAAATGTTATGAAGGTTTAAAAAAAATCCTAAAAAACGGACACCCTGTAATGAACTTTCTTGTACCGTGACTGTAAATATTTACTTTTTGAATATTTTTTTTCTGTAATGCTATAATGAATAGCCGTGCTACAATTTACAATAAAAAAAATTACATAACTGCCTCACTTTTAAGTAAAAAGTTAAATTTGTTTCCAACATTGAATTCTAAATAATTTCATCAACCAACTTAAACCAGCTGTACTGTAAAAAAAATGTATGGCTACTATTTTGGCAAGTATACTTAAAAGTTGACGCATTTAGTCTAAATTCTAAAATGGTATAACACATGCTAGGTTTTGTTATAGTTGAGGCATGAAATTTTTTTTTCTCGATGAATCCGGATTCTATGCCAATCTAATTTAATGAGGTGAAATGTTGGTAACGCAACCTTAAGTCTGCAGCTGACCTGAACTAAGCCTTTTTATCCTCTTTCTTAACCCTCCTTTAAAGTAATAATACTTAAAATAAGTTTGTGTAATATTTTTTTTATTTAATGTGGTATGTTTTACAGCATTTTTATAACAAATGTTCAAACTGTTTTCCTTCAGCTAATATGCACGCTCTACATCTCCTTAAAAATGATCGAGCTATGCGCCGGGCGTGACGTTTGGAATTTATTTGTTCAGCGGCTTCTGAGATTCTTCGGCGCAGCTCTTCTAAATCTTGAATCGGTTTGTGGTAGACTTTTTCCTTAATTGCACCCCAGTAAAAAAATCTATTGGATTAAGGTCGGGTGACCGCGCTGGCCACGAAATTGGACCACCCCGACCAATCCACCTATTTGGATATTCTTGATCGAGAAACTCTCTGACTAGACGAGCATAATGCGCGGGGCAGCCGTCTTGCTGATACCACATGCTGCCGTAAATATTTAGCGGCACTTCTTCTAATAAATCGGGTAGTTGATTTTGTAGGAAATCTAAATAAACATGTCCATTTATGGTCTCTGGCAGCTCAATCGGACCAATAACTGTACCGTTTAAAATGCCTGTCCACATGTTTACTTTAAAAAGGTACTGTGATGATCTTCACGCATTAGGTGAGGATTTTCCACGTGCCATTCGTGTAAATTGTGTAGGTTCATGTAACCGTCCTTTTTAAACGTTGCTTCGTCGGACCATAGAATCGTTTCAAAAAACTGGGGATCTTCAGTGTGTTTTTACAAAATCGTTTGACAAAATCGCACTCTCTCTGGGTAGTCTCGGAAGAAGACGAAGTAGAAGCAAAGATTGTACTCGTTGTACATGGAATGGATGCAGACGGTTTTTTTTCAGAATACGATGTGCACTGCTTTTAGGTACCTACTCCAAGGCTTTCCTCAATTTCACGTACGGATATACTTGGATCTTCTTCCACAGCTTGCATGACTTCGTCCTCGTAGGGCAAGAGGGGCCTTCCTTCACCAGCCATTTGATCAGGAAATCGACCTTCAGATAATGATCGATGCAGATTAATAAAAACTCGGTAATCAGGATGACGCTCTAAGTTTGGGTATCTCTCGCGATACACCCTAGCTGCAGCATTGGTGTTACATAAGCATTCTCCGTAAATAAGATTCATGTTGGCGTACTCCTGTACGGTATATCTATTTGGCATGATAACTTCACTTTACGAACTCGTAATTACACGCAAATACAATCTAAGCAACAGACTCCAGAATCTTTACTTCTGGGACAGATGGATTTAAATCAAAGCCATCAAACAAATGACATAAACAAAAGATGTACGAATAAACAAAAATCCCTGTTAGGTTCTCTTTTCAAAATTATGAGTCCGTCTCCATTCAAAAAGATTTTAACCTGGATTTACCTAAGAAGGTTGCGTTACCAACATTTCACCTCATTAAATTGGTATAGAATCCGGATTCATCGAGAAAAAAAATTTTCATGCCTCAACTACACACACCGGCACAATTAGCGGAACAGAAAAAAAAGGGAGTATTTACGCATTTTTGCGTGTTACTGGCCGGCTAAATAAGCTTTTTTTAAATTTGGGTTTTAATTTAAAAATGGAATACTAAGCGACTGCCCTTTTTTTCATTCTTTTGTTTTAATTTTCATTGATTAATTTTTTTCCACCGCTTGTCCGTTTTTAGAAGGTTCGTGAATTCCACTTGAAAATCTTTGAATTGCAGTTTTTGAGGCTTTTGAGTTTTTTCGCATATTGATAATTTACGAGCATCTAAGTATGCCTGATTTAACGCCATCAGAAATCATTAGGGCAGATCAAATGAGGAGAAATGGTCAAACCTACAGATCGATTGCCAGAAGCCTTCGTCGATCGTTATTAACGATTCATCGTAGCATCCAACGATACAGATTGACGAATACTCTAGTGAGAAGGAGAGGACAAGGCCGGAAAAGGTGTACTTCAAGGAGGGATGACCGTTTTCTCCAACTTCAAGTCCGACGGAACACGAGACTAACGGCGGTGCAGGCTCGAAATTTACTGGAAGAGGTACGAGCAGTAAGGATGAGTGAGCGGACAGTTCGTAGAAGATTCGAAGAAGTGGGTATAGGCTCGTATGTGCCCGCCAAAGCCCCAAAACTTGAGAGACATCATCGCACAAACCGTCTACACTTTGGTCGTGAACATCGTGATTGGGACTTCGACGACTGGGGACAGGTTCTTTTTACTGATGAATGCAGAGTTATGTTAAATCAAATTGATGGAAGGCAGCGAGTATGGAGACGCAAAGGAGAACGGTATATCCAGTCTAATTTTGAAAATACAGTGGCATATGGCGGCGGTTCAATTATGGTCTGGGGAGGAATATGTTTAGCAGCTCGTACGGAGTTAGTAGTAGTCGATGGCGGGAATCTGAATGCTGATCGGTATATCAGGGAGATTTTAGAAGAACATGTTGTGCCATTTGCCCCCTTTATTGGTAACAACTTCATTCTAATGCAGGATAATGCTCGGGCTCACAGTGCTCGCACAGTACAGACATACCTAAACCATGTTGGTATAACGGTGATGGAGTGGCCAGCACGGTCCCCCGATATGAACCCTATAGAACACGTCTGGGACTTGCTAAAGAGGAGTGTAAAGTCAAGAATGCCACCTCCCAATAATCTCAACGAGTTGCGAAACGCATTAGTTGAAGAATGGCAGAGGTTGCCCCAAGAAACCATTGATAACATCATCCGCAGCATGCCCAGACGGATGGAAACCCTCATCAGAGCACGAGGAGGAAACACTCGATATTGAACAGTCATTGAAATTGATGTTAACCTTTGGAAAATTTTGAATTTTCTGCTGTTTCTCTATAATTAAAAAATCGAAGAAAAATGTATTTTGTTTAATTTAATTTTTATTTTTATTAAACTTTAAGTATGGTGTTACAAATGAATGTCAAAACATGTTAATTTAATTGTTGTTTCATTTTAAATAATATCTTGTTTAAAAATTACATTCATTGTTCTAAATTCCCTCTTTTTTCTCCTTTTTTTTTCTGTTCCGCTAATTGTGCCGGTGTGTGTATAACAAAACCTAGCATGTGTTATACCATTTTAGAATTTAGACTAAATGCGTCAACTTTTAAGTATACTTGCCAAAATAGTAGCCATACATTTTTTTTACAGTACAGCTGGTTTAAGTTGGTTGATGAAATTATTTAGAATTCAATGTTGGAAACAAATTTAACTTTTTACTTAAAAGTGAGGCAGTTATGTATTTTTTTTTATTGTAAATTGTAGCACGGCTATTCATTATAGCATTACAGAAAAAAAATATTCAAAAAGTAAATATTTACAGTCACGGTACAAGAAAGTTCATTACAGGGTGTCCGTTTTTTAGGATTTTTTTTAAACCTTTATAACATTTTGAAAAAAGAACATAGATTTTTTTTTTTATTTTTCTGATTACCCTCATGACTAGGCCTATCGCTGGTTTTCGGCTTATCGTTGACTTCTGGGACATCCTGAATATGTATGAACTAGCCGATCCGCCCCGGCTTCGCACGGGTGCATACTAAAACCTTCCTCTTGAATCACTCTATCTATTAAAAAGAAACACATGAAAATCCGTTGCGTAGTTTTAAAGATTTAGGCATACATAGGGATATAGGGACAGAGAAAGTAACTCTGTTTTATACTATGTAGTGAGGACTGACCTGACTTATGGATCAACGCACAGCCGAAGCCACGCGGGGACAAGAAAACTCCAAATTTTTGCAAAAAGTTTACTTAAATTACAAGGTATTTTGGACATTCCCACGGGAAAGGGAATAACTAGGACTAGCGCGGGCGCAGACAGTTAAAACTCAAAATACTTTTGACCGTAATAAAAAGTAAGGAGCCGCTCACTGGCCTTCATCGTGAAGCTAATGAGTCTAATGACCTACACTTGGTGCAAACGAATATATTAATATGTATGTCTGTTTGCTACCTTTTTACTGCATGGATATAAATTAGTAAAGTTATTGCATTTTGGAATAATAATATATCTACTCCTTTTTATCCTAGAACAATAAACTAAGTGGGAGGAAACTGAACAAAAAAATACAATAACTTAAAAATCTACCAAGTGTGAGTCGGACTCACACACAAAGAGTAGCATAGCGGAAAGAAATACATAATTTGTGAAAATTTGAACTCTCTAGCTATCGCGGTTCTTGAGATAACAGCCTAGTGACAGACAGACGGACGGACCGACAGCGAAGTCTTATTAATAGGGTCCCGTTTTTACCCCTTGGGTACAGAACCTTAAAAATCACGTTCCTTTTTTTATTTTTTGTTGATACAGAGGTAATAGTTATAAAACACATTATGTGTCAGCAATCAGCATAAATAAATAAGGATAAATAGCAAAAAATCTACAACATAATATAATAGGTATTGTCCCGTAAGGCTCTCTTCAAGGAAATATACTAAGATCTAATATAATATTTTACATTTTATTACATTAGTGGTTAAACTATATTATATAAATTTGCTGTCAATGTTCAAACTAGTCTCACTGATGGAATACGTGGCCTCATTATTGCTAAATACTACAGTAATACTAAGGTCGCATACGTTACGCACTGCATATGAATGTAACACTCACTGCGGGTACATCCCCGAACACAGTAGATCTGTCGCCAAGTCGAGCAAAAAGCGACACGGCCGTACCATCCTTTTCTCGAAGCAATTCACGCCATTTTCTATCTATTACCCTACTAATGTAGACCTTACGTTTTATAAAAACCTGCCAACTCAGCAGACGTATTCACAGAGACTCGATACCGTTTCCGTTCGATTCGAGTCGAATCTATCAACATCGGAAACGAATCTATCGAGATGGGCTGATGTTGGTATCGAAAACTAATGTCACATATGACATAAGTTTTCCATACCAACATCAGCCCATCTCGATAGATTCGTTTCCGATGTCGATAGATTCGACTTAATCGAACGGAAACGGTATCGAGTCTCTGTGAATACGTCTGCTGAGCTCTTTTAAGGTACGAAACCCTAAAATTAAAACTTTCAATATCAATGTTTGTGATTGCACTGTCTCTTTACTACTTTACTTTATCTCTTTACTTTAGCTCACCACCTATCACGTTTCGGGGTCCAAAGAATATCTCGTGAAAAGTTTATAGGTATACCTACCTATTCCACAATCAGTAAGCTCAAAAGACTGACTGTTAAACAATACAATTTGAATCGAACAAGTTTTAATCTTTGTTTTTATACTAACTCGCAGCCTACTCGTAACATTATCTGTCACAAGACGTGCTGTTGTAATCCACTAGTAAATGAATGAGTATTTTTTGATGATTCGTGTATAGACAGAGAACCTTATAAATCTTATAATAAACTTTAATTGCACCTTTTACGCTATACTAACACAACTACAATCATCAACAATACAAACAGATTAATGAAATCTGTTTATTGCTGTCGCGTCCTTGGCTTGTCAGTATTGTCATATCACTCACATACGAGTCATCGACAAACATCTCTATAATAGGATAGATGTGTTTACAATGGCCCTGTTTATTCAAAACCAGCTTGACTACCACATGACGGAATTTATATTCAACGTAATACAAAACAATATTACAATTAAATATTGCTGCCACTGCATCTGACATTGTGTGATAGTTGACTGCCTAGTCGAATGAGTTTGTTTTTATCATCTGTGAAATTAAGGGAAATTTAAGGTAGGAAACTAGGAACATATACTGCCCCCTAGCGAAGTGGAAAAAGAAGGCTTTATTAGCTAAACTGGCTTTCGCTTAATTCGTTGTAATATATTGTACTAAACTAATACAAATAAAAAGTCCTCAAAGAATTACTTAAACTATGGCGTCATAACTTTTGACTATAAAATAAATAAATAAAAATAAATAAATAATCTCATCGCCCTCGACGTCACCCAGTGGCAGTCATCATCGCTGCCGCTAAAGATTTATTGTATATGGTTTGAAATGACACAAACAGCTTCCAAACATCCGTAGTTCACGATCTATTGGTTCACAATCGATGTGACATGATATACGAACGAGTACATGAGCAGTGAGGAGAGATGAGCAGTTTGTATGTCCCTCTCTCGCGTCAATGGCAGTGGGAATCGTGACACAGTCACACATACATATTTTAAACGGGTTAAGATAAAACTGAAAAAAATACGTGCTGTTATATAGTTTGTGTCGTGAACCATATTGGGATAGGTGCAACAGGTTTGTTTTCTTTTTTCCTTAAAAAAGTTAAACCTTGTGCTAAGTACCTACTATAAGCTATAACTTAGGTATAGTGTAACTTACTGTGAATTCATATCCTATCCTACTAATATTATAAACGGAAAGTTTGTGAGTATGGATGTTTATTGCTCTTTCACGCAAAAACTACTCAACGGATTTTGATGAAACTTTACAGACTTACAGTTATAGGTATAGCTTATAGAATAGAATAGAACATCAGAATAAAACAGGCTATATTTTATCCTCCTATTCCCACGGGATCGGGAACTACGTGGGTAAAACCACGAGGCGCTGCTAGTCTATCATAAAAAAGTTACTGATTTTCTGACTGGCCGGTCGATCAACGCAAACGCTGGATCTAGTACTTCAGAAGCATGAAATTCACAAATGTTACTTAAATCAAGTGAGCATCGAGAAAGGATTTTTGGATATTCCAATTTGAACGGGAAAAATATATTTAACCCGGCGCTTCATCGCTAGTTTATTTATATTTATAATTTTGAGGCATCCGCTAGGAAAAGGTTCTTCTAAATTCCTACGGGAATGGCAAAAAAAGATTCCGCGTGGGCTACCGCTAGTAGGTATTTTATATTCAGGAAAATTTGATATTATACTAACATAATAAATATGGTTGCGAAAGTCTATACTTACTAATCAAATGATATGTTTATAAGATTGTCTATCTTATTAAAATGGCAACTTTGCATTCCGAATGGGAACGAAATCTCAGATGTACCTATCTGAGATTTAATCTCAGATGTACCTATCTGAGATTTCGTTCCCATCCGGAATGCAACTTATACAATAAGTACAATAACTGTTTATTGCACACCAAAAAACAATAATGAAATAATCTCAAGCCTTAAAAAAACTTTTAAAAACAACTGAATTTCTACGACAAGACATTGTACAGTCAAGAGCACGCTAAGCTTGACACTTTGGACTTTGACCCGGCCCTGTATTCTATGGCGCGCAGTATAAACCACAGGTCAGCTTAAACTGGTAGTGTAAAGCTTGACTTGCTCTTGACTGTACTACATCTTCTAATAACATCGTTTAACATTTTCGGAGCCTAATTATATTTATTTATTTGGGTTAATCAACAAGACATACGCTAAAGCATTTAAATACACTTATAGGGACTACAAAAAGGTGTAAGTGCTGACTTACCTAATTATAGATTACCACATCATAGGCATATCATAGACGTGGGGTATCTGACTGATTATCTATTAACTGGTATATCTGACTCGTTGCTCGTCGCTTACTCGCAAGTCACGAGTGAATTCTGGGAAAATATTATAAATAAAGTTATAACTTTAGTAAAAATAAATGCAGGTAATTTTAATATTATGGATACCTACTAAGAAATGAATACATAAGAAAATTATGACAATAAAACTTAAGTAGGTATTAATAAAATAATACAACAATTAATATGAGTAATAGTAAGTAAAATGTCACTTCACTCATGAAACTTATGTTCTGCACATGTTTTTCACCTCTTTTTGGTACTCATTCCTAAACAACATAATATGTGCAGAATAAGCTGCGTCCCGTTTTAACCGACTTAAGATATAGGAGGAGGTTCTCAATTCGTCACCATGTTTTTTTAAATATTTTTTTGAGATGTATTTATAACTAGCTTGACGGTGAAAGAAAACATCTTGAGGAAACCCGCAGGTCCCAGAATTAATTCTGAGACATGTGTAAAAGACCACGGTCCGGCGATGGGCTCACCACCTATCTTTAGCGGTCCAAAGTATATGTGGTGAAAAGTGGGTATATCCAGAAATTGAATACCTCTCCCTACCAATTCGGGGATAAAAGGCGTGAGACTATTTATTTTTATTAATATTTTTTGAGACGTTTATCTATAAGTCCGTCAAATCTAAAGCGATTTCATTTTTTTTTTCATATGGTTGGGTATGCCTCTGTTGCTCCATTATAAATTTTGTGAAAATCTGATGAAGAACTTCAGGTAGAGAATGGAACTCCATAACGGACATCATCAAATCACTCGCTATCAGCGTAATAGGTTTAGTAAGAGTAGGTAATGGATGTTGAATATGCAAATAATATACTTTTTAGTGCTATTCGTTGAAGTCGGTTTGTGTTTTTGATTATACATAATGCAAAGCTACTGTGTAAGTAGTCATTAGCGCTTATTGAACACTGTCATCGCACGTGACGTCATGTCGAGCGACCCTGAGCAAATGACGTCACACTCACAAGGTGTACTTATGTTTTATGCTCTCCGGCTCCGTATTCAATTTCTATTTACACGTAATTTATAATCCATTACTGATACATACATCAGTAGTGACTTAGTATCTAGGTAATCTAATTCTAATTAATGTAGGTATGCTTAATCCAATTATTTAAAATTAACTAATTATTCGTTACAAACATACGAAAATACAATCCTTCTTCTTTATAATATTACTAGCGGTTCTACTAGCGGTTTACTCGCGGTTTCACCCGCGTAGTTCCGTTTCGATGGGAATACGGGAATAAAATATAGCCTACCTACATTAGGTACTCAATGATCTTCTAGCTTTCTATTGGTGAAAGAATTTTTTAAATTGGTTTAGTAGTTTTTGAGTTTTATTCGTAAGTAACATACCAAAATCCAAAAATACTAATATTTCCTCTTTATAATATTAGTATAAATTACAATTTTCCTTATTAATTCAACCTTAAAAATCGTATAATACAAACTTCGAAAACCTATTTTCATTTGGTTTCTTCCAAAAGCTTGTAGCTACGACAGTTTAATTAAAACGACCTTAATTACGAAAGCTTTAATTATGTCTTAAAAAATAATACATAATTATGCCATGAGATAGAAAGAAATAGGTAAATAATTTACCAATACCCATACTGAAAGTAGTACTATGAATATTACTACATAGACCCAATTTAAGTTGAATGTAATTACATTTCATTTAACCAACTCTCTCAATTTAGTTGGACTAATAGTATAAAGACATTTTATTTTCAGTATTTATTCAAGTCATATTACAAATAAATACTTATTAGAAAATTAATACAAAATTTAAAAATATACAGTCTTAATATCCACATCAGGCTTCGTCAAAATTAAAGTATATACCTACTTACATTTTAAAAATATGCACCATGTCAAAATATTAAAATAATGTTTTGGACAAAACTAGTCAAATAAACCCCCCCGTACCGTGTCCAGTCCCAAAGTGACCATGACACTGGCCGCGATCCGCCGCTGGATCGTCAAAGAAATTTCATTTTAGACATTTTATTACACTAGTGTTAAAGAGAAAAGTAACGGTCTCTTTTGTTTGAAATTCTTCATTGCATACAAGAAACAATTGAAAACAATATTGTGTCTCTCATAACGGTACCTACTCAACAGGCGCGCAGGCGGTTTGATGAATTTTGAAGTGCGAACTGCCTTTAGATTTATGTTCGTCACCGCGTGTCATCGACTACATTATTGTGACGACTTCAGTGCCTTTTAGACATACTCGTTTATTTTAGTATTTTAATGATTTCTACCATATTGGATTCCGATTCCTCGTGTCTACATGATTTCTCAAAGATCAACACATGGGTGACTTCTCTGGAGTCGCAGATGTCGATATGACCAAAAGAACATCTTCTCGTTTGCCAATCTATACTTCTTCTATACTTCTATATCTATACTTAATAGTAGGTACTTATAAAGAGGAAAGATTTGTATTTTTGTTACGAATAATCTCAAAAAATACTGGACCGATTTCAAAAATTCTTTCACCAATGGAAAGCTAGAAGATCCCTGAGTAACATAGGCTATACTTTATTCTCGTATTCCCACAGGAATGGTGAAACCACGCAGAACCGCTAGTTTCTAAATATAAAGATAGTTCGGTCGTTATCAGCTGAAGAACACCATCAGCACTCTATAGCTTGTGTTTCAATATCCGGTGTTGTAGATCAATGACGGTGTTTAATTTTTTTTCTAAACTAACTAGGTAGGTTTGGTTAAACCGCAAGTATATTTTTTTTTATTTGTTGTCGGCCACAATATTATAAAAAGGTCGGTCATAATTCTCCAACCGGCCGGATTCGTTTCGCAGTTCGATTACAAAAAGATGCACAAGAGCGAGCAGTTCATGCAACTTGAGAGTTCCGTAAAATGTCTTAACGTTTCACTTTACCGCAAATGGAAAAAAAATGTCTCACGCCTTAGATGATTTTGACAAACGTGCATAGACTATTAAAAAAAACTTTGTCCGACTAAAGCAGGAAGTTCATTTACATATTCTGGGAAACTTAGGTTGTGTTTATATACCGCAAAACAATCAAAGAACTAAGTGATACCAAACCGTTTTTCATTGTGATGTACCGTGCCCTAAAATACCGGTTTGAATGAGTTTGTCCGACGACGCTGCGAGCATTTGTTCCGCCGCGAATTCATACCACTAAGTGTTTGTATGGAAGCAAATAGATTAACATCTATATCAGCGGAATATAACCTATTGCCATAGCAATTACTCACGACTTCATCGAGTTTTATAATTTCTATTTGTATTCTAGTTATCTACTAACATAAATTCTGTCATGATGACGTTTTACTACCAGGAAATTCATCCGTTCCCGTGCATGCCATGCGTCTCTGACGATTCGTAGCAAGGGTTTGCGTAAACGGTGTCTGGGTTTATTTTTGTCTGGTGTATCTTTCCACAAAATTTGACTACATTCCTTACTTGTGTGTATCGTGTACTTGAAACAGTATGAAAAACTTAGTTGAAAAATCTTCCGGGAAATGAGCTGATACAACGCACAACTGATATAAAAGTCCCTCGTCTGTGAAGGCGTATAGGTACTGCAAAATTCAGCCACGCACCGTGCAAAAGACCCGGGGTTTCGGATCAAATAAATTGTTAAGCTGTATGGCTTGCATCAACTGCTTGATGATTTCGCCAATGCCAGGTTTAGAAACGTGTATTCCTATGTTATTGGTGGGTTAAATTCCGTAACAACACCAGTGATAGTGACAGATGTCACATAATCCGTCCGATACGATGCGTGCGTGCCATGCGGCCTTCGTCGGCTGAAGTCGTACCACAATCCTGCCTATTTCTACTACGATAACTAGATTTATACGAATACAATTAATTATATATTATTATTTGCCACGGCTACATAAATATTTTAATCTCTATTGTTGTCTACCACAGTAGGTATTATTAAGTGGGTAGTAGAATTCGTGTAAATATTAGTTTGCACTATAATAATATATGATAATTTGCTGCAATCTTCATCAAGGACTAGATCATTTTCTTATCTTTGATAACAAATCGCTTTCAATTCAAACATACCGACCACCTAGTTTTGTTAGCTAACAGAAATTGAATAAGACAGTTAACAATTTACTGTTATTATCTGCCACTGTAAATAGGTCTACTTAGTAATGCCGGAAAACAACGTGACTTACACGAAGAATTACAAATTATATAGCTACTTACCTGCCTAAATAAAATTATGGGAAATAAATTATATAGTTTGACATATAATTGGTGCTCAAGACTCAATTATAATTATCTACCTTACATAGAAGACATTTTTAGAATCAATCAATCATTCGAAATCCATCAATATTCGATAACATTTGTATAAACAGGTAAGTATAGACATCCTTAACTTTTAATATGATCTGGCCACTTTTAGGCAAAAATAATCAATACTACTTATAATTATTGCCCCTGAGCCGCTGATGCTTAATTGGAATAATATAAATAATTTTGGCTGCTGACAAAAAAAATTAAGAGAAAGCTGTAATTCTAATTACAAATTCAAAATTTTAAATATGTGGCCAGATAAAAAATTTAAAGGGCAAAAAGTTGATAAGGTTAGGAAGAAAGGAGGTAGGAAACGAGCACCTCGTTACAGTTTTAATTGGGCTGCATAGAGCTGCAAAATTCTTCAAGAACACTGAGAAGTAGGTAGATCTCCCAGTCCCACATGCATCAATAAATTATCATCATCTGCAACCGCTAACACATATTATAACGAAGTATAGGCCATAATTTTCCACGAGGCTGGTGGCCATCTATCTGTCAGAATTGTTAAACCCAACCTAAGATATCTGAAATGGCTAACGGCATCCATTGTGCATTGACAAAAGCTCACAGATGATTGCAGTTCGATTCAATTGCATTATAGTCCGCGGTCTCCCTATACAGCATCCATATACATGCGCTAGCGCATAATTATGGCGATACAGGCTGCTATTAGAACGAATATCCCGTTCGCACAGGCGCGCACACTCTGCTAGGAATCTTGGTCCCGGTTGGTTGTGTTGTGTGGTTTAACAAGTGCGGGTGAGTGTAATTTTGTACCAATTTTGTGTTGTATCTCAGGAGTGTTTCGGCCTTCTGTCACAAGTGCTATCGACCTACGGAGCATTAAGTCCGTGTATTGACCTGTCACAGTTTCATTAACGGAAAGAGGTAGTAGTTAGGTAGGTTGTCATTTCTTCATTTAATTTAGATCTTTATGTGGACTACGTTAAGTCCGTTTCATATTATTTAAATTTGAAACATTCATAGTTTGTTATAATACACTTGAAAGCCTTTTTGTAATGCTTTGTTCTCGATGGTTCATGATTGTTCGTTCAGAAACAGTATTTTATGCAAAATATGAATAGGTAGGTATTTTGTGCAACAAAATGACATTTTCATATCTCATACTCGGAAAGTAGTGTATGTTTGATCTGAGTACCGGGTCGGAAGCGATGATTCCCACCACAGAGAGATTCAGGGCTGTGATTCCCGCCCTCGGTCGGGAAAGACTCATAGTATTTGCTTCCGGCCTTAGGGCGGGAATGAATTAAAAAAAAAATAGTACTACATTTGGCAAAGACGTTTAAAGAAAAAGTTTCTCTAGGAAAGAGAATGACTTTCTTCCAACCTTTTGGGTACTTAGTAGGGATACGAAACTTTTTACATCAATTAGAATAAGAAAAAAAGGTGCGGCCTTGTGAGTGTAGGTATAAAGGTAAAGGTAGGTGTACTCGTTCCATATTTAAAATTAAAAAAAGAGTAATAATTTGGTAAGCTGTTCCGAAATTCAAAATCTTGTTTTTCATCGACACATAAGCACAGAACACTATTACTCGGCTAAAAGTACATATTATTTTAAAGAGGAAGGATTTGTATATTATTTTTCTAATGTAATTTAGGTTAGTACTCTATGATGTAGTATTCCAAGACGTTTAAAAGAAAAAGTTTCTCTTTCTTCCAACCTCCTTGGTTGTATTGTTGACAATTTTTTTTTTTGTAGGTATTATTGCGTTTTCGCATGTTTGAATTTTTGTAAAATTGAAATTTTTTTTGTTTACTTTACTTGAATTCGAAATGAAAAGTCGAGTGTTTAACGCGGGTGGAAGTTATCAATTCTTTCCGACCCTTGTATAACAATCTACTATTATTTATATCTTCAAATGACATAAGTACGATACTATGTACCTACTTAATATTATAATGTTATTAGTTTCACGTCCGGTCGTACTAATTTTAAGTACCTATATTTCACTATAAGCTGGCCAACAAAAATTTGTTGCCCTGATTGCCCTATACAAAATAGGTATTCGTCGAACACTAACAAATTTTTTTTTGAGAGGTAGGTATACCTCTGGCGCCTGAGCGAAATTTTTTGCTTCCTCATTGAAAATGGATTAGGAATTCAATAATTAAATTTCAGCCTGTATAACATACCTAATATGTAGATAACTAATTAATATACCAAGTTCAAAAATATTACAAAAAAAACTTCGAAATATTCGAAACGGAGTTTGTGGTCTTCTTCAATAATTCTACGAGTACTTCATTAAATAATACTTACTTCTAAGTATTCTGAATGTAAATGCATGAAATATTGCTGAAAATATCACTAGGTATATGTATGGGCACAGGTATGGGTATAAAATTTTGAGGAGTCTATTCCTTCTGGATCCCATCATCAAAACTGGATTTTGATAAAAACGGTAAGAATCTGAAAGTATATTCTTTTAAATAAAACAAATACATATTGGTTTATATATGACGGAGTTCTAAGGTAGCCAAAATTTAAAAAATACAATTGAATTGAGAAATGGTTTCGCCGAAAATGTCTTTCGAAAATGAGTATAGGTACGAAACCCAGCATTCGCGAGACATATATATGGTGCAATGCTTACTTATAAGATTTTCCCGCTTTTCTGTTGAATTTTTTCCTGAATTTTCTTTGCTATAAACCTCACGGAGCCCGAGACCTTTCCAACGAATGCAAAACCGTGGAAATCGGTTCGTGCGTTCTGGAGTTATAGCGTCAGAAAGGAAAACCCGACTTATTTTTTTAAAGTAGATGATGCGGCAAGATAGGTCGACCTTCATAGTCGTACGCGCAACATACAAATAACAGCGATTATACATTTAAGTACCTAGGCAAGACACATATTCCGTTAAGTAGAAACTAAGTACCTATTAGAAGTAAGTAATAATAAGTAAATAATAAATTTACCGAAACCTTGGTTTATGTGGTCTCAAATATCTTATCGTAAGGCGATAACTATCGATCGAGTATCGTTTTATAGGTTAAAATTTAAGACCTTTTGAAGGACTAAGTAACTCTATTTCGTTGCTACATTTGCCGCCTTTAATGGGACCTTATCGCCTGACCCGTAAATTATAGTAACCAACCATTAACTTAAAAAAACTGAAATATAAAATTTTATTTTTAAAATGTTATTAATTTCATTGGAATTCATACGATAATAAGTATATTATCGACTGAGCTGTGTGAGGAAGAGGGGGGTAGGGGGTCAACCACTTGTATACGGACAAGAGAAATACTCGATAACTTCAGTCAAACAGCTGCTGGGAAAGTAAAACACGTGTTTCGCGTCCTCGATTCATCAATGACTATCGTCCATCCTTGTCATAAACACACGTTAGACACTGATGTGTGAGTGAGAGTGCAGTATAGTCAGTAAGTAAGTTCATTGTGAATTGAATTGAATTTTAAAACTGACTGTCTACAAGCGATGTTTATAAAAAAATATGCGTTTTTGTTCGCATATGATTGTATCGCTATTATAATATAATAGGAGTAGATTCAATTTAAAACAATCATTATCTGTAAGTAGGTATACCTACAATATTTTGTGCAAATAAAATCAATTTCATATTATTTGCAGATTCCTGTAAACATAAGTCAACACTGAAGCATTAAGTTATATTCTAAATATATCATGAAAATATGTACTTAATAACTAAGTCATAGTGTAGAAGATAGTGGATTAAACTTATTGATAATAAAATGGTGACAGCTGTAGAAAAGACGACAGGAGATGGAAACGAAGCGGAGCAGAAGCTATTGGAGAGGAATAATTTGGAGCTCGTTCCAAGAGATGATACAAATAAAATGGAAAAAAAGTATCTAAACAATGGTAAGTCTGCCGTAGTATATGGTGACGTAAGAGCAGGTCAAGGGAATAGACCTGCAAACGCAAAACAAAATTTACTGAGATCTTCTTCCTTTAAACAAAGCGGCTGCGAAGTGTGGTCATGCCGTCATAGGAAGATTCTTCCATACTAAAGAAGTTCCACTATAGGAATGGCCTATGAAATCTGGTTTTGATGATGACGTTAAAATTATTTTCGTATTAAAAAAACCGGCCAAGTGCAAGTCGGACTCGCGCACCGAGGGTTCCGTACAACCTTGCAAATTTATGGTTTTCGTAATTTTTCCTTTATCTATGCTATAAGACGTTACTTCGTACCAAATTTCAATTTCTGAGTTCACGGGAAGCACCCTGTAGGTTTTGATTCCCTTGCAAGTGTCGAAAATTTGCGGCATAAACGGCTGTATCTTTTGATTGCGTTGGCTTAGAAGTTTGATTTTTTCACAGCTTCAAGGGACAGTAGACTTGAGTAATTGATATAAATTTCAGCTTCATACCTCCACGCGTTCCTGAGAAAAAGGGTCTTGACAGACGGACGGACAGACGGACAACAAAGTGATCCTATAAGGGTTCCGTTTTTTCCTTTTGAGGTACGGAACCCTAAAAATCGACAATGCTTGAACCTTATATGTTATATGACGCACGAAATAAGTATGTCAAATTGAGTTTAAAATGATATTTGATACTGAAACTATGCAAAATTTACAACCAACCTCATCCTACTGAAATACGAGTCACTATCATTATAGGTCTTGGACTTTCACTATCTTCATAACTTTCTTTTAATATTGTACTAAAAAACATAGAAGTTATCTATTCATCATTCAGCCTAGCACATTCTTCCAAATAATATAATTTTAAATGAGAATACGGTCGCCTTTACATAAAAGAATTATTCGAATTTGTTAAGTCTACATCAATTAGAATTTGCTTTTCTAATACAAAGTTTTGCATAAGCAAACCAGAAACACAACCCAGTTGGGGTAAGCACATCTGGCATCTACTGATTCCTATTATTACTTCTTATCTCCTTCCCTCATTCATTAAACAATAATAAACAACTCAATAACTTTGAGTTATATGAACAACATTCATTACAGAAAAACAAAAGATGACAATAGATGACAAAGGTTCAGCAAATGGTACATTTACAGTTGGACCAGCAGCCAAACGTGAATATGAACTGGTCCCGCCCGATGGGAATTGGGGATGGGTGGTGCTGCCAGGTAAACTGTTATTGTTTATCGCTCTTTTATTTTAATTCTTGTTGTCCGATATAGGCACAGAACACTATTACTCCTAGGATATATGTATACTTACATAATATTACTTTTTATTGCAATAAAACATTATTTATTGCAAATTGAAATGTTCTTTTTTCAAATTATAATAATAACTATGAAATTTAAAGAACCCCTGACACAAAAATACATTTAAACAAACGGCTGCACATATTTTGTTTAAACCTTAGCTAAAAAGTAAGAACACTCTCATTCAAGTCACTTCTCAAACAAAAAAAAACCTAAATTAAAATCGGTTTAGCAGTTTGGGAGCTACGAACGAACAGACAGACATACAGATACACAGAAACACACAAACATATCACCCCTCTGTTTTTCGTCGGGAATATAACAGATAATGTTATTCTAAAAAAACTTGTTTTAAAAAGTTGCCGGTTACAATGTCGGCCATCATTTATTATTATTCTTTGGATTAACCTATTGGCGATGTCCTATGATTATTTATGAACACTAGAGAACAAAGGTTTATTGCTTAATAGCGACCCGCCCCGGCTTCGCACGGGTGCAATTCTAACACTTTTGAATCAACCCGTAACAGCCCACCGCTGAGCTAAAGGTCTTTCCTCACACACGAGAAAGTATGCGATTTAATCTCCTACGCGAGCCCACCGAGGAGAGGGGGATGGTGTTCAGCTGGTGGCAACTTTTCAAGAAACTAACTGACTAGCTAATCTGTCAATGTACAGTTTCGAACTCTTGACTTATGTCACGAATTTGGATTATAGGTAAGATTTTAGGAAAAAAACTGGACAAGTGCGGTACGGGCTCATGCACCGAGGGTTCCGTACAAACTTTTGAGTAGGTATATGTAAAGAGTTAGGTAATGAATAATCTCAATATTTTTGGTAATTGTAAGGAATAATATCAATATTTTTGTGCTGGAACAGAAAACATAGGAATTTTTCTTTTGGTCTCACTATAACACCGCGCATGACAAGTCGAGCTCAATCCATACCTTTGTCATTATATTCGACAAATCTTAGCTAGGCTAGACTCTCAAATAATATACTTTAAAATATTCTACTACATCTAATACGTAAAGTTTTAATGGATTCATTAAAGCCGCTCTTTCTGGTTTTATTCCGGTTTCATGGAAAAAATCGAGAGGGTATGGATTTTTCAAAGAATTTACAGGAACGAAAAAAGCGAAATGCGAAACTTTTCATAAGAATAAGCAACTTCAGCTTGTGCTGCCTTTGGTGATAATTTTTTTATTTTTTATATTATGTAACAATTTAATATTATTTAATTCGGTTTCGGGTGTTTAATGTTTATTTAAATATCACTAGATCTATTAAAAAAAACCGCATCAAAATACGTTGCGTAGTTTTAAAGATTTAAGCATACAAAGGGACATAGGGATATAGGGACAGAGAAAGCGACTTTGTTTTATACTAATGTAGTGAAGGTTCTTTTGACTATAGTGTACTTAGTAGATATATCTACTTACGGACTTAACGATTTGAATAAACTTTTAACCTAACGAATCCTACGCAATGTAAAATCTGTTTGATGGAAAGTAATCATAATAAGCAAACACATAAAGAAAATCATACTTTTTATAGCCGCCAGAAGACAAAATAATTAGTAGAGTGTCATACATAAGGGAGCAAAACGATATTTTTACGGCGAGGGCGTTTGTTAAAACCGCGAACATAGTGAATGATTCTAATTTAGAATCATGAACGAAGTGACGGGTTTAAAGTACGTAGCCCAAAGGTAAAAATATTTTGCGACCGAATGATATACACTCTGCTCTTCATCCCTCTCTATGAGAAAAGTTACTATGAAAGCGCGCGCATTGATACAGCATGTTTTGTCTGACAGTGTGCACAACTATCGAATGCCATTCAGCCATGTCAGCCTAATGCGGCGAAAAATGGAACAAATGTTTTGTCATACAAAAGTTTGATGTATGTACTTAAACTACAGTGGCACCAACCTTAAAAACATAAGTTTGCATCTAAATGCAAACTTATGTTGTTAATCTCTTTGGCTAAGAATGTTGAAGAATATTTTTAATTCCAAATTCAAAACACGTTTATTTGCACTTATTAAAACCCTATCGGAAAAGACTTACTGTTATTGAGGAGCAAAACCTCACTTTTCGAATAGATGGAATGAAAAACTAATTTTATCATTGCTTTGTTTTCAGCTGCGATGTTAGCAAACCTTTTAATTTCTGGCTCGATCAAGTCTTCTGGAGTGATTCTTCTGGAGTTCAGAGAAATGTTTGAAACAAGTCAAGCTGAATCTTCGACAATGGTCGCGCTATGCTACTTCTTATATTCCTGTTTAGGTGATAATTATTTTAAGGCATTTTAAACATTGCTGCGCTTCAAAAAACTTATATAATTTAGATCCCCTATGGGATCCGCAGAGGTCGGTATTTAATTAATACCCACGTTGTATTTTTCTGACCCCTAAACATGAAGTGAATGGCGGTTAGTAGTTATTGATTTTCAAGTTAGCTCAAATTATATTATTATTAATTTTCATAAAATAAATAGCAAAAAAGTTCATAAAACTAAAACTTTACTACTAGTCGCGATGAGTTGACCACGTGGTAAATTTATCAATGTAAAATAATAATTTTGGTAATAAATAATAATAATTTCGCAGGTCCGGTAGCCTCAATCTTGTGTGCTCGCACGTCGTATAGAACTGTAGTTCTGCTGGGAACTACTATTGGTGCCAGTGGGATGATAATAAGTAGTTTTGCCACCTCTATACATTATTTATATGTAAGGTTAGTGGGTACTATTATTTATAAGCCTACCTACATATTCCGCGAAAAAATCATTTTCCAAATCGGTTCATATAATAACGATATTATTGGTGAACGAACATACTCAAAAGGACAAAAATAAAATACATAAGTACACATGAATACAGAACCTTCTCTTTTTTGGAGTCGGTTAATAATAAACCACAATGCACATTTGTAGATTATCGCATTTATTAATTATCAAAAACATATTGTTGTTTTTTTTTATCCGAAAATTTTAATAATTTACATTCAAATTATAAAAATTTTACTAGGATATATATTATAAACTCATAATAATGTTTGAACCGTTGATTATTATAAAATTACTGTTAAAAAAAGTTTCGATTATTTTTTAAATTTGTATAGCTACGTATTTCTTTTATTTAATATGTATTTCCATCTTATTATTAGCTTCGGTATAATGCTGGGATTTGGAGCTGGTTTCTCCGTACCTGCCGCCATCTACATTGTGACGACATACTTCGTGAAATTCCGTGGACTCGCTAACGGGATCTGCGTCTCTGGTTCAGTCTTTGGGAGTATGTTGCTGCCACCTCTGATTCGATATTTGGTCGAGACTTATGGATGCAAGTGAGTTTTAGAATTATTGCAAATTGTTCATTGAACTTTTCGGCGACATAGGTTCAACTTAAAGTTCTGGAAAGAAACTGGCGTTAGATGAAAAATATCACACAACCATTACAATGAATCACATAACGCTTCAATTCTTCTTGAATTCCAGGGGCGCTGTGCTCATTCAAGGCGGTATAATGCTAAATGCAGTGGCTGCTGGATTGCTCTTCGACCCAGTGGAAAAACACATGATTAAAAAGTACAAGGACGCCGAGGATGGAGGCGAACTCCTTTTGATTGAGGAGAAGGATGAAACTAAGGATCATACCATAACAGAAACGGATGAAAAAAATGATAAAGAGACTACTCACTTAACTGGAGAAATTTCTGAAAAGGGCCAGAACGTTCCAAATGACTTGTGTGATTTGTCTGCTTTGTCTGCTTTGTATGAAAAACGTCGCAACTCGACAACAAGGAGATCATCTCAATATATCAACGATAGAAAATTGAGCCATGAAGGGCCGAGACGAACTAGCTCAATTGCCAGCTTTACTCACATGTCAACATCATTTTGTGGGTCTGAAGTAATTAATACGGAAGAAATAGAAGCACACCAGTGCGCTGCTTCTACGGATAATGAATCTAAAGAGACCACGTGCTGTTTTTGCGTTAAAAAAAAAGAAAAAGAGAAGAAGGAAAAAAGCAAAAAATTTGACATCGCCATCATGAAAGACCCTATATTTTTAATTATTTTGGTATCCAGTTGTGTTTTACCTATTTCATACACAAATTTTATGATATTATTACCAGCTTTTGTTCAAAATATAGGCTTTAGTAAAGCAAGGGGGGCGTATCTATTAAGTATTGTCTGTGGGCTAGAATTAACTGGACGGTTAGGAGGATCGGCCATCTGTGACTTGAGATTAGTGTCCCCAACTGTATATTACGCAGGAGGCTTGTTTTTTGCGGGCATATTTCAAGCAACTATACCATTTTTAGACTCTTACTTACCGCTCTGTATTATATGCGGATTGTTTGGTCTGTGCACAGGAGTTACCTGCGGTGCAATGACGATAGTTATGACAGAAGTCTTAGGCTTAGAGAAACTTATGTCCAGTTATGGTATTACGGTATTTTTTAGCGGAATTTTGCAATTGGTTGGTCCACCGATCTGTGGTCTATGGTTCGAACACGACAAGAATTTCTTCAACATGTTTGTGACTTTTGGATTTATTTATATTATTGGCGCCGCTTTATGGTTGTTCTTGCCAATGTTAAATAAGCGAAAGGCTCAATTAGAAATAAAAATAAAGACGCCGCCGCAGAAAGTATAATTTAGCGTAACGCTGTGGAATCTACAAGTAACTGAAGAGTCCATAACGTATTGGGCAATAGTCTCTGTTATTCCGTTTCTAGTGCCAAGTTTCTTTTTGCTGCTCTTCAGACACATGGCAGGTTTTTGACGAAACAAATACAACAGTAGAGGAAGATCATTGAATGTGTCAAAAAGGACATGGAAACTTCTATCCTATTAGTAAAACTTCCATATTAGTAAGCTGATGACGACCATACGTCATTATTTTTCGTGGTTTTATTTTCCATTACGCAATATTTGGAAAGTATCCGTGAAGCGGTGGAGACGAAATGAGTTGATCTATTCAACTTTTTTCAAATACGGCGTCAGAGTACCTACCTACGTAACACTAATCCAGGGACTATATTTTTTATTCTTAGGATGCTAAATTAGTCACCGGGACCCGATATTGTAAAAGTTTTATTAGATTAGAGCAGTGATAGCCTTACGGTTGCCTGCTTCACATCATGAAAACCAATGAGCCTCTGTTTCGAATCCTAGCATTTACCAATGAGTTTTTAAAAACTTACGTACACATTTATCACTAGCTTGACGGTGAAGGAAAACATCGTGTGGAAACCCGCAGGTCCCAGAATTAATTCTGAGACGTGTAATGTGATGTGTAAACAGACCCGGTCTGGCGATGGGCTCACCACCTATTACGTTTAGGGGTCGAATATACTCGTGAAATGTGGGTATATTCAATAATGGAATACCTCTACCTACCCCCTCGGAGATAAATTGCGTGAAATTATTATTATTTTTATATTTAGATTAATATGATTCTCATCTTCAGTAATGAGAGCTTCTTCATAACCGGCTTAACCAATAGTTGGTGCAAAGGATATTTATTTAAGGAAGGTTTTCCCCCAGTGAAAAGAAAAAGATAAAATTGTTGTAGATGCATTTCTGTGTTCATTATACATCTCATCATCAATATTTATAATCACATAGAGATACTTTTGATATTTATTGTATACAGGTACGACTATATTATTCTGCATCACCCTACGTACCATATAAGTGTCATTACGGCGTATGTAATTTGACTCCACTTTATTAAGACAATCATAATTTATAAAGAACCGTTGATCTCTATCTTCTATTTTTTAAGTCCCAAACGACAAATTTTACTTTAAAAGATAAACAAAGGCCATTTGAAGCTGTCGGAGATTCAAAGATTGTCTTAAATAGTAGGCCTGCAGACGCAAGTCCGCGTAAATAAAATATAATAATAATAATAGATAAATAAAATAATTAAGAATCCTGACCGTAGCGCGGGATTCAAAGTACGTTGGCCAAGGTAAAAATAATTTTGCTGCCGATTGATACACTACTTTTCATCCTTTTCTATGAGAAAAATAAATAAAATGTGCCACCAACTACGTAATAAAATGTACTACTAAGTGCGCTATTGTTATGATATTGTTATTAGTAGTTGGCAGCGAACGTGTTTGTGTCAAGCACCGCGCGGTTTCAATGCGCACCGTAACACTTAAAAATCAATTGTGTCTATGATTCTTGGTTTGAGAGGTTAAAAGATGTAATACAAAATTCACCAGTTTTTTATTGTGTATCTAAGTTACATCCATCCTGAGGTTGACTGGAAGAAATCGCTTACAGCGATCCGAGCACCCATTGCCCTTCTTCAAATCATTGCATATTTTATTGGTGTACAACATAGAGTTGTGTTACCTAATTAATAACGTACTTACCCCATTTCAATTAATTGAATAATCAACCCTTTTAAATAATATCAAATAGCAAGTCTATGTGGTGTTGTTGAATGGGTCATGACAAGGCTCGTGATATTTTGTGAATTTGAATAAATAAATAATTATACTATGTTACTTAATAAAATGCTTATAAAATTACTTAATTAGGTATAATATAGAGTAATTTAAGTAGGACCTCAATATTTTTGTACAATGTATTGCGAATTTCAGATTACAGATATAAATTACTTATTCATGTACTTAAAATCAGCTATTTTTAAGCTCAAAACGAAAAGGAATATAAAAATATTTATCTTTACTGCAGTTACGTATTTTATTAAAATATTTGCTTACACCTTGTCTCCGGGATTGGCCAGGGTATTCCATTCCTTCAGTCCTGAAAATTACCCACTTTTCATGAGTTTAATTCTCTGATCCCTAAACGTGAGAGGTGGTGTGGCCATTGCCGGACTGTGACTCTCTGTGACTAAAAACTTCATGTAAAAATAATTTGGCTAATAGCATGGCCGGACAGTGAGTTTAGGGGGCCCTAGGCTTAATACTACTTAGGGGCCCACCTAGCTACTCAGTTCAGTTCGAAGAACCAACACAACGTAGACTTGAATTAAATAAATTGAATGGGTTTGACTAATCGCAGGATTCGCAGGGCTGCAAACTTTACGATCAGTTTAATTTAATAATATTATAGATTTTTTCGCATTATCGTCTATTTTTTAGTTTGACTTGACTTAGCTGGGGCCCCTGGAATCCACGGGGCCCTGGGCTGAAACAAAAAAGTCATATGATAGATCCGGCCCTGGCTAATAGGCTATTATACGTAGGTATAATGATACGTTTACCAAATTTTATGTTAGACCTGCAACAGTACAACTGTAAAAACTGCATGCAAATTCATTCAGTAGTTTTTGATGCGCGTACAAACATACGGACAGACAGACAAAAAAAAACTAAAAAGAATTGTTTTGGCTTTTATTGCTGTTAGAATGGATTAGGCGCATATATTTATATATCTAACTGTAGGTACTTTTCACTTTCGGTGCGAGAAAAATTGCCAATTTAGTACAAATTTATTTAAAACCGACAAAATTTCTGAAATTTTCGCGGGCTTAAAAAAATTTCTGAAGTTTTTTATGCTAAGTTACATGTCACTGATTAACAAAGAGATTTAAATCTCTTTGCAGAATAACAATTTAAAACACATGGCGCCACCTTCTATGCGGAAAAACCATGGAACTAAAACTCTCAACATTTTCGCAATCAAGATGGTCCACACTCCACAGATATTTACTGGCTGTTTGAGTTTGTCTACATCTCATTAAGGATATTAAAAAACTAATTAAGTAGTGAGACTAAAGTGGTCACTGGCGTACTTTAAGACCATGAGAAGTGAAAAAAATATATTGTACCTACCTTTTTTCCAAAACGTCGGTCGAATCACGAAAAGGCGTAACCAACAAAATAGCGATTTTGAGTTCTGTGCACCATGGTATTGAAAAATATGCATTTTATTATGTCACGAAAGGACTTATCTGAATACCTGTCCTATGAGACGTCACTAATAATTTCGAAGAGACCTAACTACTTTTTCGTACTTCAATTATTTTTCACGAATAGGCGACTGCACTTACGACTCTTCATGATAATATTTTTTCCGTCAAACGCGGGTAAGATTCAGTTGCGCCCATTAGTGATCTATACAATGAACGTGTTGTAACTTGCATTTCGACAAGTTGAGCGAAAAATGTAACTGCTTTTTGTGTGATATTCATTTTGGGACTACTACTGAACAACCTCGCTCCAACCACAGTCAAATAGAATATCATGTCCAAAACCAAGAACAATTAGAAGAGCCTCTCACTGACTGTGAAGAAATGGAGGTGGATATTTTGAATGCATCAAATGAAACTGCTTTATTGCTAGAGAATTTGAAAAAATCACCTAGTATTTTAAGACATGGTGACTCTGATATAGAACAATCATTATTTTGCGAATATCCTGCTTGCCTTAACCTTATAAGTTCCAACTGCTTAAACTGTAATCTTCCACTATGCTCAGCACACCTTTCCGTTCATATTGCTTCGTTTCACCAAAGCTTATCTCAAACCAATAACTTACAACCTGAAGATTTTGTGTTAGATGGTTCCCCAAGAGAAAATTCACAAGCTAAATAGAAGAAATGTAATAAATTTAAGCTGGCAAAAAATCTTCGACAGCAGGGTAAAGAGATCTCCATATACAAAAAAAATAGTTTCAAAAAAAGTGGGCGCAATATGTAATCCTGAATATTGTGCGAAAAACGGAAACTATTGTTACTTATTTACAGAAGAAGATCGGGAAAATATTTTACTGGATTATGAGTGGACTGGAAAACTTGAGATACAAAGGGAGTTCATCGCTAGGTTCACAGAAAAAAATCCTGTTGCAAGATGAACCACCGCATCAGAGTCGTACCGTCAGTTCACTTCAAAATTATATCTGCCCCTGAACGATAACATGTTTTTAAAAACATTAGCCATCACTGACAAATTTGTCCTTGGATAAGCTTAAAACTACAGGCGTGTTTGAGAAGGACCGACGAGGTGGTAGACAAGGTTATGTACGAGCTGAGGATGCTAAAAAAAGGGCTGGCAGCACATTTGAATAGATCCCCAAGAGTTGAATCCACCTATTGTAGAAAATATAGCTCGAAAGAAGAGTATGAAACAAAAGTTTCCTTTACTTTGTACAGATACTTCTGTACAAAGTAAGTACTTCAAGGAAATTAATTTATCCATTCACAGGCCTAAGAAACATCAATGTGGCCTGTGTCCTGTGTGCAACTAACAGAGAAGGTACAACAGAAGTAAAAGAAAAACTGCAAGAGAAATACACGGGTCATATATCTGAAAAAGAAGAAGTACGGAAAATAAAAGCAGATTGTAAGAACGAATGTTCAAACACAGTTCGTTGTGCTTCGTTTGATCTTCAACAGGTTATATACTTGCCTCAAAGTAACGAAAGTGCTATATTTTTACTATTAACGACCTGGATTCGAAGGAGTGCACATGCAATTCATGGCATGAGGCTATAAGTAAAAGAGGTGCTTTAGAAATAAGCACAGCTCTTTTTTATTTTTTGTCTCATTATGATATGCAAGGGGTAAAGAAAGTTTTCTTCTTTAGTGATGGCTGTCAGGGGCAAAACAAAAACTCAGTAGTGGTTCCTATGCTTCTGTACTTTATGATGCATTGCGATTCAGTTGAAGAAATAAGCTTGCGATTTTTTTTGCCCATCCCATGGACAGAGTGAGGGAGACTCTGTACACAGTGCTGTCTTACGCCTTGTCCAAAGCAGGAAACATTTTTGTTCCTTCTCAGCTAGTTCCGATTGTGAGACTTGCGCGCCGAACTCCATACAATGTTAAAGAATACAACGATTTTTAAAATTTTAAAGAGTTTTCACATAGCATCAAGATCCTTCAGCTACGTCAAGATGATCAAAAAGGTGACCCTGTAAAATGGACTGACATGATGGAATTCAGAGTAGTAAAGAGCAAACCTGGAACTTTATTTTTCAAATCAAGCCACTTATAGAAAGAGTATCGGTCAGTTATAGTTAAAACGACTGAATTTTAATCATTTTAGCAACCAAATTGAACCCATCAACAAAAGTCCTAGCGACAAAAGAGTCACCAAAGAAAAATATGACGACCTTTTGTCAATGTGTACCTACTGGAGATACGCCGATAATAGGCAACCAAGAACATGTCCCCTTTTATAAATCTTGACCACATGATTAGTATGTTTTGAAAATATTTGGAGACGTAATAGCTACCTATTAAATTTTCTTTCTATCAGGTATAGCTTCTATTCGATTAAAATTTTCTTTGAGAGATTTTCAGACTGATTTATTTGATTTTATAATATAATATTAATTCATAATCTTTGCTTCAATTTAGTTCAATACCTGTCTACCCCCAATTCTTAGACACAATTGATTTTTAATTGCTCTCATATCTCATGAGATATTGCGGTCCTCAAGGAAATAGACACAAATGACAATTATTACAAAATGCTACACCACGAATAGGCGTAAGTGGATCTTTAGTTAAAAAAAGCACAATATCTCATAAATTAATAAACTTACCAGAAATCTGCTAATAACTAATTATAAAAGATTAAATTGCCTGTGAAATCAAACATTAACATTGTAAATAAACATTATTAATAATTTTCTGTGGCCATTCAATTCCCTGTTGATTTCTTTAATTCGCTGTCCTGCAAAGTTGTTAAAATACATTTACGCCTTTTCGTGATTCGACCGACGAAAAGTACTAGGTATAATGTAAGTAGTAGTAGTACGTAGTATAATGTAAGTATTTCTTTTACATCGACAAATCACAAATGGATAAGGTATTACAATATTTATCTTATACGCGTTCATATAATTTATGTGACAATGATTTACAAGAAGTTGTTTACCAGTAGGTACCCTCATAATGCAATGATTTTCTGAACTCATTAATTAAAATTACCATAATAATGATAAACTAAGAATAACGTATCTGTCTGGGATATTACCAAGCGTAATTTTATGTTGATAAAAATTTCCTATTAGGCATAAATATATATCTGGGGGCACGGTAGTGCCCCCGCCAAGTCGAGCAAAAAGCGGTACGGCCGTACCATCCTTTTCTCGAAGCAATTCACGCCATTTTCGACCCTCTATAACTTCGTTGTGGATAAATCTAGAAGCCTGAATTTTCAGTAACCAAGCAGGCATTGTATAAACACAGTAGGTATATAACAAATTTCATCAAATTTGAACCAGTAGTTTTAGAATTATAAATATTCAAAGTTTCCTAATTTTGTCAATCACTGACTGACTGACTGACTCACTGACCGATCATCGAACTCTAAGGCACTTCTAGCAGTCGTAGAAGCTTCAAATTTAGAATACAATTAGGGTTTAGTGTATAAATCAAGGAAAAACTCAAATATTTTGCAATTTCGGTCTAGGTTTCTAGATACACCAACTGCATAAATAACTTTGTAATCCCATAATAATTGTATAGGATTACAAAACTACATGTTCAGGTGGAATCTTGCAACTCAATTTTGAAGCAGATATCTTCAACCGATTGAGCTGAAATTTGGTATTCTTATGTAAGTTTGGTCACAATGCAATATTATGGTACCACCGAGCTGATCTGATGATGGTGCAAGGAGGTGGATATCGCAACTCCTCAATGACTAGTGACTACTCGTAAACCACTCGAGTTTGGTCTTTTATGATTTTTCTTGACACATACTTTGGTGCTGGATTGTAATCAGGGTCTGATGATGGAGCTGTAAAATGGCCATGGG
The DNA here is from genome assembly GCA_963855545.1 of Ethmia dodecea. NCBI lineage: Eukaryota > Metazoa > Arthropoda > Insecta > Lepidoptera > Depressariidae > Ethmia > Ethmia dodecea. The sequence goes on from OY979444.1 coordinate 4,441,351, forward strand.
AACTCGGTAATTAAATGACACAACCCTATCGAGTTTAGGCTCGTTTGATTCGTCATGACGAGATCTTTGGTGCTAGATGGTACCCAGGGTCTGATGATGGAGCTGGAAAATGGGCATGGGAACTCGGTAATTAAATGACACAACCCCATCGAGTTTGGGCTCGTATGACATATCTTCACGAGTTCTTTGGTATTAGATGGTAACCAGAGTCTGATGATGGAGCTGTAAGACGGCCAAGGAACTCAGTAATTAAACGACAAAACCCTATCGAGTTTACGATGTTGAGTTGACGACGAGACCTAATCGAGTAGTAAACTCGATTTAAGTCGAGTAACGTAAGCAGCCACTTTATTCCTATTTCAGTGTATAACTAGAAATATGAATAAAGTTTTGCAAAATATGAAAAGAGTGTCACATTTTTACAATGTTTGTCACATTTTTTTATTTGTGATAATAATTTCTTTCTTTCCTTGTGTGTACATAGCCTACTGCGAAAAGGAGGTTTGAATCGCATTCACATTGGTATCACCATTTCCCAAAAACTTATTATTCAAGTTTGATTAATCATTTCCTACCATAAAATAGGTAGGCTGTGAATATTATAACCATACAAAGTTTAAGAAAATTTAATAAAGTCCACTATTTTAGGAGGTGCGATATTCATAAAATAAATGTTAAATATGGGCTAAATTTACTAGGGTTGTGTCCTACCTAGTCAAATCAGTTACTTTTTACGATCTGTCAAAACGAAATTTTACTATGGAAAATGTACTGAAATAGCAAACCGTGACGTCATAGTTTGTAGTACTCAATTGCAGCACTTTTTTTGATTGTTTTATTATTTTTAAATTTGCTATAATTTTAAATTGAAAATCGAAATACATATTTTGAGGTGTTTTGGGATAATCTTTTTAATGTATGACTACTCGCAATTTAATTTCGATGCTGTCAACTACCCAATTGTCCAACTGACGAGTAATATTTTATATAATGTAGCAGAAAGTAAAGTAGGCTTTTTGTTATTTTATAATTAAGTTATAAAGTTATCCAACTTTTAATGAAATATGTGGTTTAATATTCGTCATACTTTTTGTTACACCCTATGCAAATATACCATAAAAATATGTATGTATTTAAAACACTGTTAGGTAATATAAACCGCCTTTAATAAGGTTGGGAATCCCTCGTTATCTTACAAAAGAGACTTTACTGAAGTCGATTGAATCGCTAGATTGAAATTTATACACCATATTGTGCAACAAGGAGCAATTGTGTAACCAATTTATCAGCCTCTTTCATAATTGTTTGCAATTGACATCGATTATACCGCGCAGTCATATATACGTATCCAATCTGATAAACTACGTTCATCATTGTGCGATAAATGCTGTCTAGTATACCTATACCTACTTTGTTATGTACCTATTCACTAGATTCCTATCACTATCTCAAGAATCTTTATCAATGTCGTAAACATAAATCATAATTGTTAGGTATGTTCTAATAATACATTCTTACTAGATCTCAAAGTAAATAGGAAAATCCTTTGTGTAAACTTATTACTGAAGCTTTATCTTTCAACTGAATTAAAAGTATAGTCTTTTGTTTAGATTTATAATTTTATTAAGATTTAGGGCTGATTTTTCAATCGTCAGATAAATCTTATCTGGAGAATATATTGATGCTGTCACTGTCTGACACAATAGAAAGGAAAAGTGACAGGTGATGTTTATTCTTTAGATAACTTTTAACTGACAATTGAAAAATCAGACCTTAGATTTAAAAATGAATAAATATATTTGTACTAGCAGCGCCCCGCGGTTTCACTCGCGTAGTTCCCGTTTCCATGGGAATACGGGAATAATATACCTATAGCCTATGTGTAATTCTTATGTATAAGCTATGTAATTGTAAAGATTCATCAAAATCCGTTCTGTAGTTTTTGAGTAAAAGAGCAACAAACATCCGTACATCCATACTTACAAACTTTCGCGTTTATAATAATACTAGCTTTTACCAGCGGCTTCGCTCGCGTAAATTTATATCACCCCCTTAGGGGTTGAATTCTGCAAAATCCTTTCTTAGTGAATGCCTACACTGTTTAAGGTATCTATGTGCAAAATTTCAAGTCTTTAGACCCAGCGGTTTAGGCTGTGCGTTGATACATCACCAATCAGTCAGTTTATAATTATATATATATATATATATATATATATATATATATATATATATATATATATATATATATATATATATATATATATATATATATATATATATATTTAGATAAGTAGGGTTTCATATACTGTCCACCCTAGTAACACCGACATATCAACAAAATGAATGTTCAGGTTAACATAATAATACAAATCGATCAATGAGATTTAATACAACTTTAATTTGGAATTGATCAGTCAACTATTAAAAACGATCAATCTCGTTATTTATTACGAACTTAAACAAGTTTAAGTTTGTAAAAGTTACCTACGTACCTACGTTTACATGTTGCTAGTCTTAAAGGGCTATACAGACTATCCAGCGGCGGTGTACGTCAAACAAATCATTCCATTTTGTTCACCTACGAGGTCTTGCACAATTCCCTGTGATAACGGCCATCCAGCAGACTATTAGCCGCCTGGCTTACTGATCGCTATGATCACTACAGCGCCTAACAAAAAATGATAAATGTATGGAATCGACATAAGCTTTAGACCAGTCATGTGATGTTTTAAACGTCTGCTACTAGAACCATATACATCTGACTAAATTGACGCAACACGTAAGTGTGATCACTGACATGTAGCTTTTAAGTTTCCGTACCCATACAGTTTGGCAACAGGACCCTTTTCCTAAGCCTACATCCGTCCGTAAGTCTGTCCATCCGTCCGTCAGAGGGCATTATCTCATGAACTGTAATAGGTACACAGTTGGAATTTAAACAGAATTATTATGTTACTATACATATTACAAATAATCGAATGCAGTAATGGGAATAAAAAAGTATCTATACTTTTAATTTGCTACTTGGTCGATATACAACCAACCGTACAGGACGAGTCTGAAGCCCCCTTAACTGTTCAATAGTTAAAGTCGATGTTAATTAACTTGATTGAAAACGCTGGAAGCTTTAAAGTCAAATAGTTTTTCGTTAGCAGCCGTACAAATTATCCAATTATTTTACTTAAGGTTGCCGACAAAACTCCATAATGAGTAGTGCCGCCAATATGTGGTTTTTATAAGTTCCAACCTATCAATCAGCTCCTAATTTATACATCGCTAGCTTTTTTCCACGAAATCGTCTTCGTACTGACCCAATTAAAAAGCAGCTTGTGTGTATAGGCGTAGTTCCAGTTCCCGTGGGAATAGGGAATAAAATATAGAATATGTTACTCAAGGATCTTCTAGTTTTCCATTGGTGAAAGAATTTTTAAAATCGGTCCAGTATTTTTTAGTTTATTCGTAACAAACATACAAAAATACAAATCTGTCCTCTTCATAATATTAGTATAGAATTAAAGATATACCTAGAAGTTATAGACTTATACTCGGCTTCTATTCTATTCTATTTAGGCGTAGCGTATCGAGATGAAACATTTACCAGATTTTAAGTTAGCCCTGCAACAATAGCTACATATTATTACCAACGAAAGAGCCGTTAGTTCATTTAAAGCATTTAGAGCGTATTCTGTGTTTTATTTTTGATACTCACTCGGCTATTTTTGATTTGCTGATCTGATAGTGTCTCTCTACATTTATGATATTAAGAAAAAGTGTAAAAAAGAGTTATTGAAACCATAATCTTCAGTATATTGGTATATTTAAAAAGAGAAATGTCAATTTATCAAGGAAAGTAAAAAAGGCTGATCAGAATCATCGACTTACATCTGAATAATCATACTGATTAATTTATAGATTACTACCGTTTTACTCGCGTGGTTCCCCGTTCCCGTGGGAATACGGGAATAAAATATAGCATATCTTACTCAGGATTCTTCTAGCTTTCTATTGGTGAAAGAATTTTGAAAATCTGTCCAGTAGTTTTTGAGTTTATTCGTAACAAACATACCAAAATAGAAATCTTTCCTCTTTATAATATTAGTATAGATATAAGTAGATTAGTGTAGTGTAGAAGTGTACCTAGATGTAGATATGTATAGATAGATGCTGTTTGATGCGACTCTTAGCCATGTGGCCATGTGTATTGAATTACCAATAGGCACACACACGTAATATTGACATGGAATATTTTTTCATGTATGCGTCATGGCATTGAGCGTAAACTGCCTCTCGGCCAATATGTTGTTATTTGTGTCTTTATTGAAAGACGAACACAACAGATAACAATAACATAATGTCCACTTAACTACCTATTTAACATTTAGCTCCAGATTGTTTTCCAAAAATGTGTACGTACAGCATATTGTCTTAACATGAACTCAGCTGCGCATAGAAAATATTTACTACATGATGATTGAAAAAATAATTAAGATTTTTTTTTTGAGAAAATAAAAACAAAATTAAGCTACAAAATAATAATTACAAAAATTAAAATTGTAATGTTTATGGTGCAATCAGTATACCTAGTACAAGACTTACGTGTGGGTCTATCTTTCTAATAATTGTGGATAAATGGAAGGCAAATTATACGTACGTACATTATACGTATGTACCTACACGGGATATGATTATAACACTACACTTTTTAAAGAAAAAAAATAAATTAGCAAACAAGCAGATAAGCCAGATGGTCATCATCTGGCTCATCTGCTTGTTTGCTAATTCTTCTTAGTATAAAGATAGCTCGACCGCTATCAGCTGGGGAACGTCCTCAGCTCCCTTCATCGCTCATAGCCATGGCATAGCTTGTGTTTTAATATTTAGATCAATCACGATGTTTAACATTTTGGTTCGGTCTGTTAAACCGCAGCTATATTTTTTTGTTGCCGTCCATAATTCTCCAAACGGTAGGACTCCCTTCGCGGTTTAATTAAAAAAAGGTCAAAAGCGAGCGGCTCATGTAACCAGAGAGTTCCGTAATAATGTCACATTACCGTAAATGCAATGTTTTTTATGTTGATCTTACGCCTTTGATGATTCTCACATCGACTAATCAACATTGCTTAATAGGGTTTCTTAATCAAGTAGGGAACCCCACTAATGTGCAAAGAGACTATAAACAAATATTTTTTTGAGGCTCACCAAACTTACCAAAAATTTACTTCAACGGAAAGTACCTACCTATTTTTTGTTTTTATAGATCGAAAGACAGTCAAAGACCAAAGTGATTCCAAAAGGTTTTGCACTATGATGAACTTACCTACTGGACACTAAGAATACCGGTTTGAATGAGTTTGTCCGACAATGCTGCGAGCTGTATTTGTTCAATTTGTCCGTGAATTCACACTGCTAAGTGGTTGTATGGAAGTAAATAGATGTTAAACAGTTGAATTAACCTAATGCCATAGCAATTACTCACGACTTCATCGAATTTTATTATTTATAATCTTTTTATTTATTTATGAATTGCACATTGTATTACAACTAAAGTATGTACAGATCCTGTCAGGGAGAAGGAATCTATTTTATATTAGGTAATAATAATAATAATTTTTATTTGCACAAAATATGGTTGGTAAATTAGGTACTGTTCAGAAATTGTTATATTTTGTAGTAGCTTTTATATATTAGTACATATATGTTTAAGTTTGCTTTAGTTATCTACTATCACACATACATAACTCATAAATAATGTCGTGACGGCGTTTTACTACCAGGAAATTCAGCCGTTCCCGTGCAAACCCTGCTAAGACCAGGAAGGTTTCAAATTAATTCCTTTTTTAAGATGTCATGGCTTCTAGGTATCAAATGCTTGATGGTTCCGCCAATGCCAGGGTTAGAAATAACGTGTATTCTTCTCCGATTGATCGGTTAAATAACAATCCCATTTGTATCGATAAAAGCACACAGAATCTTGCCATTCGATGCGGTCCGAGCAGTGGAGTTTCAGTCAATAGAAGTCTCTTTTGTATGAGAAAAGATGGCACCACCATACCTTCGCAATGGCGCTAGTAGCGTGAGTCGTTCGAAATACAAATCGAAATAAAAAAAATATAATGTCAATTTGTCAATTCATTTCGAATTCCGTTGTGTTTCATAAATGTGCTTTTTCTGTGATTTTCTATATTTAAATTTGACCCTGGACTGCTTTTTGGACCCCGAACAACCCTCTGCTGACCTTAGACCTTCGCTTACTCACTTGGACACCGTTTGAATTTGCTCATGCCATGTCACACCACACTATAACGTTTCAGGTGCATTGTGTTTTGTTATTAGTCTCTTTGATGTTCAATAAATAAATGTTTTCGTTTCATAATACTTGTTTTATTTCTAAATACTAGTTAGGAAATAAAATAAATGTTCAAGTCCGACCCTACCAAAAAAAGAAAAATATAGTTGCACCATACAATCCAGATGCCGCCACATGCTAAGGATTTAGTTTACTCATGCCTCTATTTCCGTATACATATAAGTTACTCTATGGGTCCGAGCATCAGCGTAGTCTGCGGTTACCAGATACAGCATTCAGGGGCGCTTGCGCATAAATTATAGCAATGTAATTCAGGCTGATAAATGAACGACCATCCCGTTCGCACAGTCATCTAAGAAACTTCGGCCCGGGTGGTTGTGTTCTGTTGTATAACTAGTGCGTGTGAGTGTTATTTTGTACCCATTTTGTGTTGTTATTCATAGCCACGTTGCCTAGGGAGTGCAACAAGTGATAACGACTTGTCACAGTTTTCATAATGGAAAGAGGTATTCAGCTCAGTCAAGTTCAGGACAAAATGTGCAATGTGCCTTTATTTAATTTTGATCTTCATGTGAACTACGTAAAGCTAGTTTCTTATTATTTAAATTTGAATAATTTATAGTACGATTTAATAGACTTGAAAGCATTTTTACAATGCTGTTCACGATTGCTTTTGAAATTATTTTTTATAAGTAATATTTTTTTGTTGAAATTGTACTTTATACCTTAATTTCAACGTTTCTTGCAATAAATGGACATCTATCATAGAACAATACAACATTGTAATATCAGACAACATTGGTTAATAACTTCAAATGACGTAAGTGCGATATGAATTAATAGTATATTTTATATCGAGGGACTAAACGAAGCCATGAGAGGTGTGAGTAAATGAAACCGAGGGTATATTGAGTTGGCGTTTAGTCTCGAGGAGCAAACTGTACTTTTCACTTTGAGTGCGAGAGTAATAGTCAATTTAGTACAAATTTATTTAAAACCGAACAAACTCGACAAAAGTTCTGAAATTTTACGAGATTTAAATCACTTTGCAGATTAACAATTTAAAACACATGGCACCACCTTCTTTACGAAAAAACCATGGAACTAAAACTCTCAACATTTTCGCATTGAAGATGGTCCACACTCCACAGATATTTACTGACTGTTTGAGGAAATTAAAAACTAATTACTTTTTACTCCCTATACAGACTAAAGTGGTCACTTTAGTCCCGCTTCGTAGGGCTATATTGGCGTACTTTTAGAGCATGAGCAGTGAAAAATATTATTAATTTCACGTCCGGAGTTTAGATATATAAGGTAGGTCTACTAAGGTAGATCTACCTTCTACTTGCAGTTAATTAACCAACTTGCAATGTTTTGTACCTACCTATAGGGCAGCTGATTCTTTGCTCCCCTAGTGCAAGTAGATACATCAGTTTTATAATCTTATACGTCATGAATGTACAAGGAATACAATTTCACCCAGTATCCTATAAAAAATACCACTTAAAACTATTCTGAATAGTAGATGCTTAAAATATGGGTGCTAATTAAACAGACTTTCGTTTTAATTGTATTATTCGCTATCTTCTATGCAAACCTCTCTAAATACAACTCAGAATTTACCTAAAATTGTATATTAGGTCACTAATTAAATTGTGTATTATTAAAATACCATTATTTTACGTATCGTATTACCGTTTGCCTGCCTTGCCTGATGACAAGAGTTGACTTAAGGGTCCGCTTCGGAGTCGCGCCGCGCTAAATCTAGATTTTTTGGCGCTGCTATCGCAACACAGTGAGTCGAATCGTCGGACTTTGACTCGCCAACTTTGGATTTTGTTACCAAATATAAAAATTGTTATGTCAAATGTATTTTTTCTAACAATACCTTCTAACTGCTGCCCACGACTTTGTTTGCGTGACAAGTTTTTCCGTATGAATCTGTCGGGAATATTTTCCTGCGTTCAGTACATTTTTTTGCACATTTAATATAAGTAAAAGACAAACTCCACATGGACCGCATCTTTCAAAATAAGATAATTAAAATTGTACTTACACCTAATTTATTCTAATAATATTTAATTGAATTAACCTGTGATCATGACAGTTGCAAATATTATACAATATCTAAGTATTTGACATCATAATGTACTACGTACGTAACGTATTTTCCTGACAAGAGTTTCTTGATGAATATAGTTATTCAAATGCTCAAAAGACGCACGGAAAACATAGGTATAATTACTAATTACTACCCAAGCCTTTTTTATGATCAAACCAAACATAAAAAAACAGAAATACATATGCAAAGCTAGGACTTAACTAAATACATTAAATTAGTAATCAGTTAACAGACTGCACTTGTTGATACCCGCAAAATTAATACATAACAAATGTAAGTGATAACATCTTTATTTCATACACAAGGCTGTCACGTTATAAATAAGGGCTTTGTCACGTTATAAATGAGACATTAAACGTAATAAAAAAAACTAAACGCATTTCCAAGTGTTAAAATCTATAATTGGGCGGTATAAAAATCTATGCAATGCATGCAATTTTTGCTAGCGCTGACACTTGACTTTCCTACTATGCCATCTGTTATCAATCAAGAAAACTAATTATTTCTACTTTTTAACTGTCGCTTCGAAAATCTCTCATACTTATTATAGTACATATTTGATGAAAATTCAGGCTTCTAGTTTTATCCACAACGAAGTTATAGGGGGTCGAAAATGGCGTGAATGGCTTCGAGAAAAGGATGGTACGGCCGTGCCGCTTGTTGCTCGACTTGGCGGGGGCACTGCCGTGCCCCCAGATAAGGACGTCAAAAATATAAATTACTAGCGCCCCGCACCGGCTTCGCACGGCTAAACATTTATTTTTTAAACATTTTGGGATAAACGTAGAGTAAATGTATCTTTATGCAGGAAATAAGTAGGGTAGGTTAGTGACTATAGTGCCCTCAATTCCTTAAGGATCCCATCATAAATTCTGTATTTTGAATAAACGGGACGAAAGCTTTAAAAAAACAATTTTCCAATGTAACAAACATTTAAAAAAGATTGATTTGAGATTTCTTCCTTTTATTAAAAAATCACGTTACATAAATATTGGTCTTCAAGACGCAAGAGAATGTATATTGTTATACGTGATCCAGCAAACGTTATTCTGCCATATTAAAGGTGTGGGGGGGAGGGTGAAAAATACTTTATGACCTATTCTCATACACTAAGTAGGTACCTAATATACAAAAAAAAATTAAAAGCGGTAGAGCCGTTTCGAAGGAGTGCAACCACAAACACCGTGATACGAGTTTTATATTTTTTTTATATACCTATTAGAGATAGCATTCTTCAGCGTTATGGAAATGGGTTTGCGGGAAATGAATAATAATATGAAAGCCAGCATTAGAGAGACATATTGTCCTTTACCTTACCTACCTAATTATATATATTGTACCTTATGCCGCCAAGTTAGGCGTAGGTACGTATTCGACGTCGAGCGCGCCTCATACAAATAACAGCGATTTTACATATGTATCAGTACCTACCTACCTAGCCTAGACATATTTTCAGATCAGTAAATACTAGGTTGAACAAGTAAGAAGTGATAAATATTTGACACAAATATATTATCAGGCGATAACTATCGATGGAGTATCATTATATAGATTACAAGCGACTAGTAGCGACCCGCCCCGGCTTCGCACGGGTGCAATGCTAACACTAAAACCTTCCTCTTGAATCACTCTATCTATTTAAAAAAACCGCATCAAAATCCGTTGAGTAGTTTTAAAGATTTAAGCATACAAAGGGACATAGGGAAACAGGGACAGAGAAAGCGACTTTGTTTTATACTATGTAGTGATAGTGATTTAGGAATTTTGACGGACTATGTTATATTACTTCGTTGCTGCATCCGCCACCTTTCATAATTAGAATATACGTAGTTAATTTCACTAACCAAAATGAATGTGACTGATAATTATTGACCTCTACACGCAACAAGATACAATATAAAACAATACGATTGTCATCCAGATAATGTAGCCCAAGATACTTAGAGGCCATCTACCTCACTAATGCCGCTCGTGATATTTTTATACTTACTAAATATGCAAAAAAGGAATATACCTACACAACTGTATTAAAATGCACGCTTTGTGATAGCAATAACCTTGACGAGGTAGCCCTTAAAACTATAACCATCCTTGTCTTTCATTATAAAATAAAAAAGGATAGCATTTACCTCTTGGACTGTGACGGAGACATCGTATGGATACTGCCTGTTGCGGATTCCTACATGGTTCTACTTCTACTCGACTGAGTCATTAAACTGACTCATTGAAAGTATGTTTGTGAGATTTCTGGTAAAAACCGCAATATATCAACATGACACGTCACAAACAAGGAACAAAGACGTGTAGCGCTAGCGCATTTACGCATTTATAACAACAGATTCAATGCTTTCTGTGGGAGCACCCTAACTCTTTGGATTCATGTTGTGACGTTATCTTATAAATATCACTAGCGACCCGCCCGGCTTCGCACGGGTGCAATGCTAACACTAAAACCTTCCTCTTGAATCACTCTATCTATTAAAAAAAACCGCATCAAAAACCGCTGCGTAGTTTTGAAGATTTAAGCATACTTACATAGGGACATAGGGACATAAGGACATAGGAATATAAGGACAGAGAAAGCGACTTTGTTTTATACTATGTAGTGAAGTGATGATAGTGATTATCGGGCCCGGCGACAGCAATGTTGAAGCGCGTTAACACAGTAAATCCTACTAATAGGTATTACCTATTTATAAACTCGAAAGTTTGTATGGATGTTTGTTCTTCTTTCACGCAAAAACTACCAAACAGATTTTGATAAAACTTTACAGTTATATAGCTTATACATCAGAATAACATCCTATTCTACTAATATTATAAACGCGAAAGTTTGTATGGATGTATGGATGTCTGGATGGATGTTTGTTCCTCTTTTACGCAAAAACTACCAAACGGATTTTGATGAAACTTTACAGTTATATAGTTTATACATCAGAATAACACATAGGCTATATTTTATCCCCATATTCCCACGGGAACGGGAACTATGCGGGTGAAACCGCGGGGCGCTGCTAGTAAGCTTATATATTCACTGTGGTGTTACTTTGATTCCCTAGTGGTACTTACTTAGCTAGTTTTGCCTCTATAGTCTATACCATTATTATAATTAGCAAATAATAGTCTGATTTAGCTTAGCATAAAATACATTTGCGTAATTATTTGTTGCTTGTCTTATTTTTACGTACCTAGTTTGAAACAAATGGTAGGTATATTGTTAGTTGTTACATGTGACCTAAATGTGACCTTATCGCCTGACCCGTATATACCTACCTAATAGTAACCAACCAGGAACTTACAACCTTTACAAGTTTATTAACCCACATAACAACTATACCTATGCTATGGATACTATAGGGTAGAAGTTACATTATCTATTGAGCCAAAGATTATTTAACATCGATTGAGCTGTTTATTTTACCGTGCAGAATGACGTACTGAGGAAGGAGGGGGGGACCAACTACTAGTATACGGAGAGAAACACTCGATAACTTTAGTTAAACAGCTATTAGTAAAGTAAACCACGTGTTTTGCGCCCTCGATCCGTCAATGACTATCGTCCATCCTTGTCATATGCATACATTTGACACAGCTGTGTGAGTGAGAGTGCTTTATAGTCTGGAAGTTAACTGTGAAATTGAAGTATAAAACAGAGATGGTTATGAAAAGTATGCCGGTCAATGGTCACACAATGAGTAAAACTAAGTTTTGATCTCATAGGACTGTCCAACTATTATAGTAGAATATAGGTATTCATTTTAAAACAATCATTATCTGTATGTAGGTTTACAATATTTTGTGTGAATATAACCAATTTTTGTGTTATTTGCAGATTCATGTAAATATTGAAGTTATATTCTAAATATACTGCAGGAATATGTCATAAAGAATTTGAAACCGAAAGACTTATAGAACATAGTGGATTTAACTTATTGACAATAAAATGGAGACAGCTGTAGAAAAATCAAAAGAAGATGGAGACGAAGCGGAGCAGAAGCTATTGGAGAGGAATAATTTGCAACTAGTTCTAGGAGATGATGCAAATAAAATTAAAGAAATTTCTCCAAATGACGGTAAGTCTGCCGTAGTAGATATATGACATAAGAGCAGGCTAATGGAATATAACTAGTGAACGGGAAACAACAGTCGTTTGAGAATTTTTTTCTGCAAACCAAGAGTTATCATTACGGGAAGCTTCTCCCGTGGCCTATAAAATCTGGTTTTGATAATGACGTTACATAGTATTTTGTTATTGAACAAATCGACACTGCTTAAAACTAATTTTAATATAATATGAGGCACGAACAAAGTGTGTCAAATTGAGTTAAATGATAAGTACTTGATAATTAAACTATGCAAAATTGACAAGAAACCTTATCCTACTTACTTTAAGCGCAATAATCATTAGGCCTTGGAATTTGACTATATCCTAATAACTTTCTTTCAATCTATTCATTATAGAAAAACGTACTTGCGTAAAAGCCTGGCACATAACCATTCTTTAAAATAGTATAATTTTCAATTCAGATACATAAATTACAGATACGGTCCGGCGGGCGATGGGTTTACCTACCACTTATCACGTTTAGAGGTCGAATATACCTACTCGTGAAAAGTGGATATTTCCAGAAATGGAAAAAATAAGAACAGATTACCTGGGCCCCCTCTCAGGGATTAAGGCATTTTTTTTAGGATACATACTGTGGCATTTGCATATAAGATTATTAAACGCTCTAAGATAAATTATTGCAATTTGATAATAATTCTGCATCAATTAGAATTAGCTTGTCTAAAACAAAGATTTGCATAATCAAACTAGAAACACGACCCATTTGAGGTAAACTCGTCTGGCATTCCTGTGGGAAAACGCAGTGAGCAAACCTACCTGCTTGCATTTAACCTTTAAGTATGGACGTCATTTTTTCTTAACATTACCTACTGTGGACGTGGAGCCCCACAGGCTCCTATATCTACGCACACACATTTTTTGGGTAATTTTATATAAGATCTTTATAAAACGGATTGAATATTAAAGTTTTAGGGGATTTAACAATAAAATAACGTGCTTATATAATCAGCTTTTATTTCAAATATTATAGAAATTTTTAAAATAAAAAAATATAGCATTTTTCATTCAAAATCTACTTAGGTTACATTTTTTTATAAAAAAACAGCCAAACTTATTCCAATAAAAAAATGAGTCTTTTTTTCTAAAAATATAAGTAATATCTAAAAAACCAAAAACACAATGCACCTACCTACTTCAAGTAACAAATATGAAACATTTTGACAACAGTCGAATAACGTAAATTTATTGGCATTCAGTGCACAAACATTGGAGACAAGTTGGAGACACAGGTTTCACAAATGTGGGTTTCATCCTATGTTTTTCGCGGTACCGATTCTACATGCTCTTCTGACAATGATGAAATTCTCACTTTCATGATTTTGTATCAGTTCGGACTCTAATATAAAAAAAATCTTCAATACCTACTCTCTTCATTGTCAGGCTGATCCGAAGCTAACAACAACTCACTTACTTCTTGTTCGAAAGATGGATCTCCTGCATGCAAAGTTTTTCTCGCAGGGCCCTGAAAAGAACTCGTTCGAGGTCGGTTTGATTGTTTTTTGACATTTTGTACTACAAAATCGGAAACCAACATAATCGCCCTTATAAAATATATCAAAGGGCAACAATGGACGTGTAGTTCAATTCAATACTATGGCTCAAATTGAATTTAAATATGAGCATATAATCTGTCAGTTTTTATAAACCATTTGAAAGAATAAACTTATTTAATCTCTGTTTCTTTTAATTACACATACCGTAATTTCTGATTCCGAGGGCCAATCAACTTTGATCATTAAATAGGCGTGGTCACTCATGGTCACTGCATGACAGATCACGCTGTTTGTAAGCTGTTATCAACTATGCCTAAACATGGGTGTGAAATAACTGTTCCATCGAATTTCATGATAATACTCTGTATTTTATTAAATGGGTCATCGTTTGGATTTACGTAATATAATGTAAATAAGGTATTGTAGTACACTGTCGAATATTAGCATAAAATTGGTTAAAACCACTCTTTTTTTTAATCAACAGACATAATTTTTTTGTCTTCAAAATATTTTTTGGTAATTATTCTTTGGTATATGTATATTAGAAATGGGATTACTGTAGTAGCGGTGAAATACCTACTTGCGTCTTTGACCTGTGAAGGTAAATTCGAAATTCCAGAGGAAATTTTTTATTAGTAATTTTATTCTAAAATGTTTAAAAAAAATGTGTTTAATTTTGCAATTTGTAAAATGGCGGACACTTTCAATATTGATCGTTAAGAGTCTGGCCACGCTAACTCTGCAGAAGTAAAATAAAATGTGAAAATAAAAAACTGCACATGGTAATACTGTCTATACTACAGAAAACGTATTTTATACTTGTATTTTGTGTACCGGAGTGATACCACGGCCTCACACAAAACCAGCGTAAAGCAATGCATTGCATTTCGTTGAGTGAGTCAGGTAACCGAAGGCCCTAATCCTACGTTTGATATAGTAAAATATAATAATTAATATGAAACTTTCAAAGTGGCCGAATGTCAATAATGTATTAAAATCATTCAATCTACTTACTCGTCAACTCTTCTCTAACTTGTAAACATAGTCTTTTTCTGCTAAGGATCTTGTTCTTCTGTCACATATTTGAATTTACGTATTGTATCATATTATATAATAAATCAAGCAAGCCACTTTTTATAGGTTTCACCATTATTTTTCTTTAAAATGAGGAATTTGCAATGACATTCTTAAAATTGAACTAGATGGCGCTGATCAACATTGGGAATTAGAAATTGGCAACACTGATGTGTCGTTTTACGTGACACATCGTACCGTTGTTGTGTTGTGTGTGAGTGAGTGTAACGCGTCAGCAGGCAACGCAATAAAACAGATCTTGTTTTAGGTACCTAAATTCCTAGTGCGTCAAGTCGAGCTTCGGTTCCTCCGTATTTTACACCCATACACTATACATGGTCCACGCATTTTCGCAGATGAAGGAGACTGAGTTTTTGTTTATCGTGGATTCGGATCTTTTGTTGTATCACAAACCACTCGTAAACAATGTACAAACAGAACAATAAATAAAATACAAGGCAATGAGTACGTAACCTTATTTTGATAAAAAGTCAGATTGTTTTTTTTTGTTTGACAAATTCTTGCGACCATAGATTAGGTAAAAAAAAACCCAAGGCTTATCAGCACCATCTATTGACACCTTTGAATACTCAAGTGACAGCTGTCACCGAAAACTCCCCATTAGAAAAAACAACAATTTCGAACTCGATCTGACAACTCAACTACCACGAATTTGACTGACAATAAAAATTGACTAAGTAATAATAATATATGCAAATGTTTTTGGGGTTGCCCGTTTATTCCATTGCAGAGTTAGCGTAGCCAGACTCTAGACGTATTTTTTTATCTGTAAATAACTTAGACCTTATTAATAAGTGCCTACGTATTCGGAATTTAGGTCGTCAATTAATAATTTATTACCTCATAGTTACCAATACCAATATGAATGATCGATCATACAACAAAACAACTCAATAGATTTGTGTTTTAAGAAAAGCATTAATTACAGAAAAACAAACCATACCAGATGACAAAGGTTCAGCAAATGGTACATTTACAGTTGGACTAGCAGCCAAACGCGAATATGAACTGGTCCCGCCCGATGGAAACTTTGGATGGGTCGTGCTGGCAGGTAAACTATGAATATTTCAATAATCAACTATGAATATATTTGTGAGTAGGTAAATAACTTGAGTTACGCCGATAAAATGGTACTGCTGAGCCCATCTATCGGTGCACTTCGCAGATTACTGGGCATTTGCGGCCCACGGACGTACAACAGTACAAAAAGTGAACTAATGGTATTCAAGGCGAGATCTAAGTGTTACCTAAATGTACCCTCCGTGACTCTTTGTGGTACAGAACTAAATGAAGTTAAACAATTTAGTTATTTGAGTCACTGGGTTACTGACAATCTGACAGATAACGTGGACATTAAGAGGGAGCTCAGGGCGCTGTGTGTGCGCTGCAATATGTTGGCCCGCAGATTCGCACGATGTGGTAAACAGGTTAAGCTAACACTCTTCAAAGCTTACTGTCAGACGTTCTACACGTGCAGTCTGTGGGTCAGCTTTACGCAGCGTATAGGGTGCACTGCGCGTGCAATAAAATAACGCGTTCAAGGTGTTGTAAAGCTGCGTATCCATTAGAGGCAGCCTCGGGTCGAGAGACTGCCTCGGCCCGAGGCCGCGCAATTGGAGACACTTGCTCAACCTGAGGCTCGCCGCGACACGTGCCTCGAGCCTTTGCCTCAGAGCGAGCAGCCTCAAACTGAGGCTGTTTGCTTCAAGTTGAGGCTGCTCGACCTGAGTTTGCCTCTAGTGGATACGCAGCTTTTGGGCTGGCGCGATTTTGTAGCACATCCACAATGTTCGCTGAGGCGCGAATCGATTGCGCAATCATGCCCAAGCGATGTGCGTCGCTATTGTCGCGCGTGCGCGCCAGCCCAAACAACATTGCGCACGCTTTCCGAGCGCTACCTTAGAACACTAGAGTAAGTTTGTATGTTACTAACAAATATGGATTGTAATGATTTGAAATAAAAATTATTATTATAATCATCATCACGCAAGAGAACGGGGCTATCACTGCACACCGCCTAGCAAATGTCAAATAAAGACGATTGCGATGATAATTATAAATAGACAAAAAGCTTTAGTTTTGATAAAAAATAAATATACAAATACTGTTGCTGGGCCTGTAGGCTCAGTTGGTAGTGACCCTGACTTCTGAGTCTGAGGTCGCGGGTTCGAACCCCGCTCGGGGTAAACATTAGTGTGCATGAACATGTGTGTTGGCTTCGTGTCTGGTTTGTTTAATATATATTTAAGTATGTTTATCAGTTGTTTAGTATCCATACTCGTGGTACAGGCCCTCATAGTTTGGGACTAAATAACCGTGTAATTATTATTATTATTATTATTTTCTTAAAGAAAATCATATTCTAAATTGCTGGCAGAAGTCAAAATAGTACTTATTTTATAATGCTTTGTTTGCAGTTGCGACGTTGTCCAACGTTTTAATTTCTGGCTCGATCAAGTCTTCAGGGGTGCTTCTTGTGGAGTTCAGAGAAATGTTCGAAGCAAGTCAGGCTGAATCTTCAACAATGGTTGCACTATGCTACTTCTTATATTCATGTCTAGGTGAATATTTAATTTAAGACATTGGGCTCGATTCTGGCTGACCAGCTAAAATTCCTTATTTTAAGTTAGCTCTATTCTTTTCTACCGCTTTGGAAAGGAAAGGGACAGAAATAAGCGCCATATTTATTTATAATGTCACAAATGTCAAAATAACAAAATTGAACCTTATGAACGCATTCAAATCTTATTCAAATACACGTGTTTAGCAATTTTAGCAACAATGTAACAAGGTCATGGATAAAAGTGACAGATAAGCACGTTCATAAAGTTCAAATTAGTTGTTTTTTACATGTTTGACATTACTCTTCAATCTATGGTTTGTTTCTGTCCTTTTTCTTCCGTATTCTGTGAAGAAGGATAGGCTAACTTAAAATTAGGAATTTTAGCTGGTCAGCAGAATCGAGTCCTATAAGTAGACTTAATATATAATTTAAAAAATAACGCTTGACTTATACCAGAGACCAGCTTAAATAAAACTGGTCTCTGCTTATACCTACCCGGTGAGAACCTCAAAGGTATTCCTCTCTTGAAAATACCCTCATTTTATCTTTCAATGTTTCGGTCCGAGGTGAAACTACAGAGATAATTGATTTGAATTTGTACATATTTTTTTTTACTTTTGACCCATTAGACCCTGTAGTTAATTCTATAATTTGCAGTTTTTCTTGAATTTTTCAATTGAGTTATCTTTTAAATTTTTTTCTCATTAAAAACCTTATTCAGACTATTTATGAACAAATTCACCAGTCGTGGCATTATTACATTTGAAAACAATAATTATATTTGCAGGTCCGGTAGCATCAATCTTGTGCGCTCAATGGTCGTATAGAACTGTAGTTCTGCTGGGAACCGCTATTGGTGCCACTGGGATGATATTAAGTAGTTTCGCCACATCTATATATTATTTATATGTAAGGTGAGGAATAAGCTTATAATTAATAATTTCGTTAACATAAGCCCCGATGAACATTAGTAAAATTTGTATAATATGTAACAAAAACTTATTTAACCTTCGTAAAATAAAAACGATTTTATTCTAAAATTAGAATATATACATAGTTAAATATACCTAGTTGTATATATATATAGTTAAAACCCTTCCGAAAGACTGTTTGCACCTTTACATTTTATCTTCACCTTAAACTGACAAAATTAATAAAATAAAATTTTTGTTTTCATTTTCTTCTTCATTTGTAAGTAGGTTTTAATTAAGATTTGTTTTTACTTATTATTAGCTTCGGTATGATGCTCGGAATTGGGGCTGGTTTCTCCGTTCCTGCCGCCATCTACATTGTGACGACATACTTCGTGAAATTCCGTGGACTTGCTAACGGGATCTGCGTCTCTGGTTCAGTCTTTGGGAGTATGTTGCTGCCACCTCTGATTCGATATTTGGTCGAGACTTATGGATGCAAGTGAGTTTATAGAATTTAATGGTCCATTCAGCTTTTCGCAGATATAGGTTCAACTAAAAGTTCTAAAAACAAACTGGCGTCAGATGGGTTGTTTCATTACTTGGGGTCAAATTATGTTACGTTATCACCTAATTTCGAAGGGTTGCGTTGCTATTTTCTACTAATATTAGTAGATATTGAGATTGAAAGTTTGTAAGTATGTATATGGATGTTTGCATAATATTGAGATTGAAAGTTTTTGGTTATGGATGTATGGATGTTTGTTGCTCTTTCACGCAAAAACTACTGAATGGATTTTGATGAACACAATTTAATCCCCGTATCCCACGGGATCGGGAACTGCGCGGGTGATACCACAGGGCGCTGTTAGCAAGATCATTACCCGAGAACAATTTTGATGCCACTTTATTTAGCAATGGTAGACATCATTACTGATCTCTATTCCCACGGGATATTGATAGCGCCATTTGGGTCCTAATTCACATCGCCGAGGTCTAATCTAAAATGGTAACCAACTGCTATTTGACGCTGACGTGTATTTAAAAATATACTTAAATAGTAGGCCTGCTATACTATGCGGGAGCCACGGGTCCAAATCGAAGTTCCCTTAACATCTCTGAGGATATTCAGGGGTGTAATAGGTTTGGAAAAGAGAACCAAAGTCTGGCGGTTTGCCATAATGCGTATTATTACGCAACCATATAAGTACAATTTAATACACAGCAGCCCTAAAATTCTTTTTGATTTCCAGAGGTGCTGTGCTCATTCAAGGCGGTATAATGCTAAATGCAGTAGCTGGTGGATTGCTCTTTGACCCAGTGGAAAAACACATGATTAAAAAGTACAAGGACCTAGAAGATGAAAATGATCCACTTTTGAATGAGGAGAAAGATAAAACTAAGGGCCATACCTTACCCATAACAGAAACGGATGAAAAAATTTACAATGAAAAGACTCACATAACTAAAGAGCTTTCGGAAAAAGGACAAAACGTTACAAATGACCATAGTAATTTATCTGTCTTGTATGAAAAACGTCGCAACTCGACAACAAGGAGGTCATCTCAATATATTAATGAAAGAAAATTGAGTCATGAAGGCCCGAGACGAACTGCCTCCATTTCTAGCTTCACTCACATGTCAACATCATTTTGTGGGTCTGAACTAGTTAATACAGAAGAAACAGAAGACCACAAGTGCGCTGGTTCTACAGATAATGAATCTAAAAAGACGACGTGCTGTTTTTGCTTTAAAAAAAGTGAAAAGGAGAACAAGCAAAAAGGGAAAAAATTTGACATAGCCATCCTAAAAGACCCTTTATTTTTAATTATTTTGGCATCCGGTTGTGTTATACCTATTTCGTACACCAACTTTATGATATTGTTACCAACTCATGTTCAAAATATAGGCTTTAGTAAAACAAGGGGGGCGTATCTATTAAGCATTGTGTGTGGGCTAGAGTTAGCTGGTCGATTAGGAGGATCGGCCATATGTGACTTGAGATTAATGTCTCCGACTGTATATTACTCGGTAGGCCTACTTTTTGCAGGTATAACTCAAGCAATTATACCATTTTTAGACTCTTACCTACCGCTCAGTATTCTATGCGGATTATTTGGCCTTTGCACAGGCATTACCTGTGGTGCCCAGACGATTGTTATGACAGAAGTCTTAGGGTTAGAGAAACTTATGTCCAGTTATGGTATCACAGTATTTTTCAGCGGAATTTTACAGTTAGTTGGTCCACCGATTTGTGGTCTGTGGTTCGAACACGACAAGAATTTCTTCAATATGTTTGTGACTTTTGGAATCATTTATATTTTCGGTTCCTCACTATGGTTGATCGTGCCACTATTAAATAAGCGAAAGGCTCAATCAGAAACAAACATAGAGAAGCATCAGAAAGTATAATTTACCTCAAGATTGTGTGATCTACATCCAGAATCCACATACCTAAATAGAGTCCATAATGCATTAGGAAATGTTCTCTGTTTTTTCATTTCTGGAGGCAATTTTTTTTTAAATCGTCAGACGTGGCAGATTTTTGGACGAAACAAATGGAACAGAGTAGAGGATGGTACTGTACATAAACTGAGGATCGTTGAATCTGTGAAAAAGTCTTTGGAAACGTCAATCCTACAAAAAGTTTGACATTTACACATCCCAATATGTTTGAAGACTTTATTTTTGGTTACGACAAAAAATCATAATAGCAAGTA
The DNA here is from genome assembly GCA_963855545.1 of Ethmia dodecea. Classification (NCBI taxonomy): domain Eukaryota; kingdom Metazoa; phylum Arthropoda; class Insecta; order Lepidoptera; family Depressariidae; genus Ethmia; species Ethmia dodecea. The sequence goes on from OY979444.1 coordinate 4,462,694, forward strand.
TATGACGACCATACATTTTTGATGGTTTTAATTTCCACAGGCAATATTCCTAAAGACGAAACGATTGGATCTACTTAACTTATGTAAAACGGCGTCACTGTACCTAACACTAATCCAACGACTGTATTTTTATTCTTAAGCATGCTAAATTATTAGGCGTATTCAAGGAGCTTCGATATTCGATATCGGAAGATCTGTCGAACACTTTCGAGATGGGGCTGATGTTGGTATCGAAAACTTTCGAGATGGGCTGATGTTGGTATCGAAAACTAATGTCATATGTGACATAAGGATTCGGAAAATTTTCCGTGGCTGTCAGAAACGAATAAAGTTTCCGAAGTCGATAGATTCGACTTCGGAAAATTTTTCACTCGATCTGAGTCAAAAGGAAACGGTATCGAGTCTCCGTGAATACGCCTGCAGATATTGTAAATGTAGGTATTTAAAGATTATTACAATTTTATTATCGTCTCGAGTAATGATCATAACCGTTTTATGTAATAGTTGGCGCTACAGGTACTTATTTTAGGAAGATTTCCCCTAGTTAATATATCCCCTTGATACTTACACATTTCGAAATACTTAGACTACCTGTATATTATATTATGCTCGTTTTTAACACCGCCAACTAGCGGCAATATAAAATGGTTGTGAATGCCTTTATGTGTTACCTGTACATCTCATCTAATATTTATAATCAGAATTACATAGATAGGTATATATATAAGTACTTTTGAAATTCATTGTACCTATAAAGGTACTAGTCTATTATTACACATCAGCAGCCGTATACCACCTACTTATGTTTTATTACGGGATATCTAATTTGACGCTGCTTTATGACGCAAGGATAGACAATCGTGAAACAAAAATAGCTGTTGATTTCTATTTTTTACGGTCGGCGCCATTTTGGATCCTAATTCAAATCAAAAACGTATAATTCAACGATAAATGGTAACCAAAAATACTATTTGACGCTGTCGGATATGCAGATGCAGGTACATCATAATAAATAAACATTTGTGGTGATCGCAGCATTTTCACAATAGATTATTTTACTGTATCGTAATTACATTGCGATGCGATGCGAGTAATCATTAATTAAAAAGTCTATCCCAAAGCACCTCTAAAAATGCATTTCAATTTTCCTTTTTCAACCTTATAACAAATTTTAAAATAATAAACCAATAAAAAAAAGTGACGAAATTCAGTACTGAAAGTAATGACGTCACCAAGTCAGTATTCAGTACATTTTTTATTGTATTCGCTTTGACAGATCTTAAAAAGTAACTAATTTGACTAGGCAGTCAAATACCTTAAGGTAATTGTGGAAAAATAGACACGTATATCGTTATTTCAATAGTTCTAGTAGTAGGCATGCAAAAGTACTTATATTATTTTCTTTTTTATTAATAGTAATTAAAGTACTCGCAACCGTAGCCAGGGGAAAACCTAGGGATAATACATGCCTATATTATAGCGAAATAAACTACCTAACTAAGGCAATTCATAAATATTTTGACGCACGACTGTGTGTGCTTTTCGTGTGACATAACACGTTCGCTGCCAAAGTAAGAGTATACTCGTAGTACCTACATATTGTTATTTTACGTACGTCAGGCAATGTCTGACAGGATTCTAATGCGTTATCAGTGGGTCTAATATGGCCACTTTGAGCAATTCCTCTGAGCAATTCTCCTTTTCTGAATTCCCAGCAAATCCTAAGCAATTCCTCTAAATTAAAAATCGCATAAAGTGATTCACTGACAATTCAATTCATTAGCAGATTCGTATTTGGTGAAAATTTCGAATAAGAATCGAAATAGAATTCTATTATGATTCACCCGAAACGGCCTTTTTAGACCCGCTGTAAACTTTGGGATAGTTCATATTATTGTATTATACTCGTAGTAATGAACTCGGGGCAAAAGAGATATTTCCAAAAGTCAAAGTCATATTCATTTATTTTCAGTAGGTACAGAAAATACACTTGGCTTGGCCAAATGGGCTTGGACATTGTCATGAATATTGAAAGAAAATATAATATGCCTGAATTTCAATAGGGTTTTCGACGCGGTATTAGGTTAGTTCAAAGTGTGGCAATTTTAATGGTAGGTACAAAAATGTAACAGTCAGAATGAACCATTTTTTTCTTGTTTTTTTTTTTACCAAAAAAAATATTATTTAGTAAACATGCTTTGAAAAAAACCCTCTCTGCCGCACTAAAACGGCACGTTTTGCCGGCTTTTTTATTTATTAATTTTTATATTTTGGCGCAAATTTTGAATTGGATAGTGTGCGTGTATGTACCTATTATTATTGTACAGCGTTAGGATAGGTTAGTTTTTTTTTTATTATTTTTGTAATAATCGATGTTATAAAATAAATAATCTCACACCTTTTATCCCCGAGGGGGTAGGCAGAGGTATTCCATTACTGGATATACCCACATTTCACGAGATATATTGGACCCCTAAACGTGATAGGTGGTGAGCCCATCGCCGGACCGGGTCTGTTTACACATGTCTCAGAATTAATAAGTAAAGTCACCAATGAAAAATCAAAATCGATGCGAAAAATAGTTGCTTGTTCATAATTTGATCTACCCTTTAAATATTTGCATGGGGCTAACTGCAATTTTATTATTTTTGTATTTTGCCCCAGCTCCTTGTAGTTTTGAAATATCTCCTTTGTGGGAATGGTCACGAAAATCAACGTGGGCACTATTACCTGAAACTATTTGCTGGACAAAAGGCCAGCCTTCTGTATTGGGTTTTAATGCAATGCAAATCGTCGAGACATGGCGTGATTCGCCTTCAAGCCCTTTTTAAATACCCAGAAAGAGTCTATTGTATGATAAAATTTAAGAAGCTTATACTTACGAAATACCTCATTTTTATAAATTAAAAAAATCATCCCTTTTTTAAAACATCAAATGAAAAGTAACTTATTATATGGTATGGAATGATAAGGCTGGTGATATTTTGTGAATTTAAATAAATAAATAATTATAGTATGTTATTTAATTTACTTAAATGCTTAATAAAATTACTTAATTATATAGACTATGTAGTTTAAGCAGAATCCTCAATATTTTTGTACAATGTAGTAAAATCAGCGAATTCCAGAATATATTTCTGTAATAATGTAAAATAAAGAAAAACTTACTTATTCATGTACTTAAAATCAACTAATGTAAGATATAAATATGTTTTCTTTACAGTAGTTACGTGTTTCATTAAAATACTAGCTTTTTACCCGCGGCTTTGCTCGCGCACGTTTATTTTACCAACTTACTGGTTGAATTTAGCAAAATCATGCCTACACTGTATACGCTATTTATGTGCAAAATTTCAAGTCTCTAGATCCAGCGGTTTAGGCTGTGCATTGATACATAACCAATCAGTCCGTCAGTTTAACATTTTATATATATAGATTTTGCACCTTCTCTTCGAGGGCAAATGTGTTACATTTATTCAGTCCTGAAAATCACCCACTTTTTACGAGTGTATTTATCGGTAACCTAAATGTTACAGGTAATATTCCCACCGCTGGACCGCGATACTGTCACATTGCCTCAGAATCAATTCATGTGTGGTTTCCTCACCATATTTTTCAGAATAGAGCTGATTTACATGCATAAATGTTGGAATACTTAACTCTTGTGCCCTTCCCAGAAATCCATCGATGAAACCAGGGCGGCACAAACTTAATGACCTTAAGGTACTTAAGAAAACGGACAAGTGCGAGTTGGACTCGACTACCGGGGGTTACGTACAAATTTGTAGGTAGGTACATAGGTATTATAAATAGTTAGGAATCGAGTCTTGCAGTCCTAAGTAAGTATTTTCTCTGTCTTCTTTATTGTACAGGTACACTAAAAATATGCAACAAGTGACATAATGACAAAAAAGTACAATGGGCGGTCCTATCGCTTTTCGATTCGCGAAGCGATTTCTTCCAGTCAACCTTAGGATTTTATTGATTGATTACGAAGGTACCTACTTTAAATAAATACAGTTTGTGTTGGCAGAAAGACAGACAGACAGACGTACACAAACTGATCCTATAAGGGTTACATGCTTTCCTTTTGAGGTACGGAACCGTAAAAAGTATGAATCCGATAACGCCTCTTGTTTATAAAGCCTCAAAATGATGAGAAATTCTTACAGCAACAACTGTTCACAATTACTAACAAAACTACAGAATAAGCCGGCACCCGGCGAAGCGTCGCGCTATACATTTTAAGGTGTTAACAGGCTACCTTGCCTCGCCTATTTGTCTTGGAAAATGGCTTTCCAGTTGTAAACCTGTAGCTAAAGAGATTGGTCTTTTTGTTACCTTTATTCGCTTTGTTGGCTTTCAACATGATTTTTGTACCAAATGTAGCTAAATGTTGATGCGAAAGACTATTGTATACAAAAGTTAAAAATGCGCAAGGCATTTGAAACCCGATTAAAATTTATAGGGATGGCTGGGCCCTTCGTGGGCCACAGAAATCGTCACCTGTCTGGCCAACTCAGCCCATGGGTTCAGACGACTACTCTCTTAAACTTAAGAGACGAGTTTTCTGTGGGCTCAGTTGCCCACGAAGGCGGATGGTGACCTGCTGAAAAACTCTGAGCAAAGTCTTCTCCGTGTGTATAGTTCTTGTTGCTGCATACTTATAGAAGGGAATCATTGTGGCCGCTATTGATTGCTAAGATTATTTAATTTATTTTATTATGATATAATGGGAAGTCATAATTAAGTATAAGTAATATATTGTCCATATTGAAAAAAAAAACTTATTACAAAAAAGTAAAAACTGGTTTGTAGGATACCTCTGCTGTAACTACTAAATACATTATAATAAAATACAACCGAATTGATAACCCTCCTTTTTTAGGAGTCGGTTAAAAATTTATTTTAAATCTTAGTTTCCCAATGCGCTCATAACCATTTTATGAAGTGAGGTTTTCAGTGCAAAAGACGTCTTCAAAATTGCAAGCTATAAAATGTCTTCTCATTTCGCCACGTTACACGTGATCTAATTCTAGGGTTATTAAACCTCGTGGGTTAGTCCCACTATGTCACAGACCAGCCCCCCAGCCAAGATGCAAGCGCTATAAAAGTTAATGATTTTATACATTGACATGTATGGGATTGACATAAGCAGTTGCCAACGAGCGCTAACGTTAACGCGGGCTTATTGGCTAGGGGGGCCGGAGCTCTAAAGTCTTAAGACTAGCTTTTTATGCGAAATAGGAAATGCCGTATTTTCATAGCTCGACTGCGATAAGTGGCAGATTAAATGTCATACATTATATTGATTGACATTATTAGCAACTTTAAACTTTTTTTTACAAAAGGCAAAAATATTTTCCCACGCTAGATTTGTTTGTACTGTTTTCATAACGGTAATTACCAATTAAAATTTTTTGTACGCCATCATTTTTCTCAATAGTATTATGCAACACCGGTGACTAACGATTCAAAAATATCGAAAGTCAACATCATGTGGAGACTTTTCATCAGCAATGTTGATATTCACAGTATCTTTATATTTATTAATGTAATTAGTTCTGTAAGTTTTCCCAAAAATAAATAAATAAATAAAAATAAAATGTGACTTTAAAATCGCATATGACTTAGCTCGACCATTTAATAATTTATTTACGACGATACAGTGGTCATAGTCACGATTCCGTAACTAGGGCTCCAGCTGTATACCACGGTGTGCTGTAGAGCAGTGATAGCTCGAACTAGAGCAGTGATAGCCCGAACGGTTAAAGAGCCACCCGAAAATCAGTGAGGCTCGGGTTCGAATCCTGGCATGTACCAATGAGTTTTTCAAAAACTTACGTACATATTTATCACTAGCTTGACGGTGAAGGAAAACATCTTGAGGAAACCCGCAGGTCTCAGAATTAACTCTGAGACATGTGTAAACAGACCTGAGTACACAGATAGAAAAGATTACTTAATTCAAGTAATATTACTTGATCCAAGAGTTTTTCATATTCGTATATGAGGAAAGTCGTAAATCTCTTGGATCAAGAGTAAAAAGATTTCAGAGTTTATTATTTAAATCAAACAATAAAATACTCTCTACAAAAGCGCATGAAACTTTTATCTAAAATTTTTACGCTCTTGGACCGAATAAATAAAAATTTTAGATTTAATTTGTGTCGTTCTTCATTTCAAACAACAAAGCAAGAACGAGAAATGCTTGAATGAAGAGTTATCGACTCTTTATTTAATAATTGGTGTGTCTTGCCTTAAGGTTTAAAGCTTAGTTTAAGATTTAAAAAATTTGACGTGAAGTATTTAATATGCTTGACACTAACAACTGCGCTTTTAAATTAAATTTATTTCTGCTTTGTTGTGAGATTGCGCATTGCTTCCAGGAAATACGATAAATATTTATCCTAAAATTGTGAATCTTTAGTATGAAAGAGACGAATGCTTTTTATAAAAGATTCGCATATTTCAATTAAACATTATATTAATTTGGGCGAAAAGAACCTATTGTTCAATATGAAAGTTTCTGATACTTCAATTAAACTTTATGTTAGTTTGGGTGAAAAGAGCCTATTACTTGATATGAAAGATTCTGTTAATTATATTAAACTTTATAAAAGTTTGGTCTAAAAGAGTGCAATTATTAATTTAGGAGAAAAAGTACACGATTTTGTTTTGGTCGTTCTTGGATATATATTAAGAACAACCAAATCAACATCGGGTACAATTACAAACGAAAACCATAGGTATTGAATTGAGTCATAACAAAACTGAAGAACCGTCACAGAATATAGGAAATAGGAAAGAAAAAAAAACGTTCCAATAGGTAACAATAAAATATGGAAAAGCAAAGCATAATCAATATCTATACAATGAGAATCTTTCATAAATTAAGTCCTAAAACTATTATATTAAAGGAAGGTACTTAATTATTAATTGAAAAAGCTGTATGCAAGTTATTTTATATTCAATTTTATTCATTTGTAAAGTAAACAAACTACTGTGCATTTAAAGTAAACAAACTACTGTCGATTTCACTGATTACACCTACTGAAATACAGATGTATGTAGTATTTCGATCGTCGGTAAAATATCGAAAATATTAATAGTCCGTCGAGTAAGCGACATACCTCAATTTTTTTGCACATACCTACATATAATATTTCGGTAAAAATTCTGAGTTAACGTAGTCCGAGACTTGCCCCATGCGACGCCCGGATGCAGGCGAAGGGTACTTATGGGTTAAAAAATTTAAAAAAATCTCCGCATCCAAGCATACACGTGGCAAGGCTCGGACCAAGTTGACTCGGAATTTTGTTAGGAATAATCAAAAGTTAAATTAATAAGTCACTATCTACATTCTTGTACTTTTGTTCAAAGTCCCAGGATATCTGAAATAACAAAACATGTGTTACGTTACTCTGTCATAATTTATCAGAAAAATACTAAGTATAAAAAACAGGACACTTGGTCAAAGATTTCTCAAGGATGCTACATCGTGGTTACTTACCAGCGTTTGAGCTTTGGAGCTTTTGAGTATTGGAAACTTTTCTATGTACTCATACACCGTCAAGGTTTTAGAATTCTGTCGCTCCACATATGTGTTTTCCCACTTCTTTAAGAGCTCGTCCCACGGCTCATAATTTTGCATAAGCCATAGTGCATCATCAGATGTTCCTAAAATAAAAGAGTACTTGCATTAATTTAAACACACAAAAATATTATGGCTGCAAATAGTCTAGTGTTAGGCTAGGTGATGATAACTGAAGAATGGAATATAACCTAACCTAACCATAATAATAACGGGTGTTATTTAAATGGTTAGCAGAGTATTCGTATTTTGTGAGCAGAAAAATTTAATCTGTAAGCAGAAATAGCTAATTGGTCAGCTACTCATGGCCAGCAAACATTACAAAACCAATCAGCAATTTATGTCATTCTGGATGGCTGTAATTATGTTTGAGCTACAATGAGTTGCTACTGTTTAATAAAATTTTGGTAAGCACTCAGAGAGGAAGCCAAAAAAATTTTTTTGAGCTGCATATAAAAGTTGCAAAAATTATCTCAGCAAACTTGTCATGCGCAAAATGGGCGCATTCCTTACAAAGATTAGGAAGGAGTTTGGATTATGCAACATTTATGATTATGATTTATGATTATTATTACGATTACAAGTAGTAGTGGTAGTGGCAGCGGTAGTGGTAGTGGTAGTAGTGGTGGTGGTGGTAGCGGTGGTAGTGGTGGTAGTAGTGGTAGTGGTGGTAGTGGTGGTGGTAGTGGCTGTGGCGGTGGTGGTTGTGGTGGTGGTGGTGGCAGTGGTACTGGTGGTGGTAGCGGTAATGGTAATAATGTAGTAGTTATAGTACAATTTTTTACGACATGTTTTCTCTGCTGTTCAATTATGAAATCTTGCTGACCAAGTAGTTATTTTGCGGACCAAGTAACTATTTTGCAGACTGAATGTTTATTATGCAAACCCATGTTATTGTAAGCTGCCTAATTAATTTTTGACCATTATCAAAATTATTTGCCGAACAAGGATTGCTGCCTGATTTTTTTATTTGAGAACAAAATCTTTGTATGCCGACCAAATGATTTAAATGCTTATTCTAACCAAATTTTATAATTGCTGCTCGTTTAATTACTTCTCAATAATAACCTAAGAGACTAATAGGTACTCATAAAAACTTAAAAAAAAAACATTATCAACTACTTATGCAACTCCTAGCTCCATCATGACACCCACAGTATAAAGTGCTGGTCAAGATGAATTAAATGAACCCAAACACGGTGGGTTTATGCTGGTCCTTATAACATTTCCTAGCTAACAGTGAAATCCACATTGAAGTCTCAGTGGTTTAGGAGGATAGGCAATGATAATTTAATTACTTTACACATATTCATCTGCTTAACTATCACGGAGAAGAGAACTTACCTTGTATTTCTTCAGTGTCTGCTGAATTCACCTTCGGTTAGGTTTCTTTTTTGGAATTTTTTATGCAAGTATTATCTCATACTATACTAAGTTTCATCGACTGAGGAATTAATGTTAGGAATTAACCTTTATTGCCTAAACTAAAGAGGAAAGTAAGGATAGCGTGGCCTCCTCTGCAGATTCCATTGCTTTCACTTCAGGCTCAAAGCAGTAACAGTTATGTCCAGGACTTCAGGAATTAATTTTCACAAAAATTTGCTGTTTGCTGGTTTTTCCGTTACGACACAAGAAATAGACGTGCACTCGTAAAATTTGAATTGCCAGTTGCCAACTTGCCAGTGACAAATCGGGGTGGCCAGATATGATTGTTCAGATTCCGCCAAACTAATTAACATTTTCCCATTTTTAAAATTCGTTTAAATAAATGCGCATAAACATGAATACGCATAATAAGTATGAACTCGCATAAACAAATATTAAGTTTAGGATTTGTGTTGAAAAATAAAATAAACATTTGTAGGAAATGGATAGAATCGATATATTGTTTTTGACAAAATCTATCATAGCAACACCATAGACAATAATAAGACCATAGAGTATCTACACTAAGATACTTATACATCTTCATAACAAATAATATTATAATAATGAAAAGTTAATAGGTGAGTTGACAGCTCTGTCAAATACATACAATTTACATCTTTTTGTCTATGATATGTATTTTGCAGAGCTGTCAAGTCACCTATTAACTTTTCCCTAGTATACCTACCTATGTTTACTATTGAACCTACTACATCGAATTTGGGCCCATTCGATTCGCCTCAATCAGAAATTCTGACCTGGTAGATTCCAAGGGTCATCTAATGATGGAGCCGGAACTTGGCCATGGGAACCCTAAGATGAAACCACCCAACTACGTCGAATTTGGGCTCATCGACTCAGCTAAGGTTGACCGAAGTACGAAATACCGAATGTCAAAAGACCGACGTACGTTTGACCGAATGTACGGCAGTCCGATATACGCGAGACCGAAAATGCCGAAGTATGGGCCGCTATTTTCTTTTTGTTGTGGCTATGATTTTTTAGCTTCACTAGTTATCGTACCTAACTGAGTAGTAACTGACTATCGTACCTAAGTCCTAACTGACCGACAACCAGTCAAGTAATTGAAATTTGATTGGTCTCCGTGAGAAATTCCGACCTGGGTGATTTCAAGGGTCTGATGATGGAGCCGGAAGGTGGTCATGGGAACTCGAAGATGGAACTCCCATAGCCACCTTCGGGCTCCATCATCAGACCCTCTAAATCACCAAGTTTCAGGTCGGAATTTCTTACCGGTACTAATCAAATGAGCACCAGTCAACGTAATTGGGTGGTTCCATCTTGGAGTTCCCGTGGCCACCTTCCGGCTCCATCATCAGACCTTTGGAATCACCCAGGTCTAAATTTCTCTCCGAGATGAATCGTACGAGAGCAAGTTCGACGTAGTTGGGTGGTTCCATCTTAGAGTGCCCATGGCCACCTTCTGGCTTCATCATCAGACCCTTGAAATCACTATGTTCCAAGTCGGAATTTCTCATCGATACGAATCAAATGAGCCCAAGTTCAACGTAGTTGGGTGGTTTCATCTTATAAAAATAACTTAAAAAAATACCTGACATCGATGTTTTCCATGATTCACAAGTTACATTCAAACATAAGCTGCTGAAATAAAACCGTCCCCCTGAACCGTCCTTTTTTAAGTTTTTTATAGTTTCTTATAATTTTGTATATGTTTTTATTATTAACTTGTCTTATAATTTTACGCAAATGTTGTGCGTGCTACTAATTGGCGAGCATATTATGTAATAGTTTTAGTCTACCTTAAGTTTAAAATGTCACGGTTTGTTTTGCTGTAAGCATGCCTAATAAATAAATAAAGGTTATAGTTCCCATGTCCACCTCCCGGCTCCGTCGTCAGACCCTTTGAATCACCCAGGTCGAAATTTCTCATCGAGACGAATCAAATGAGAGAATTTCGACGGTCGTCCAATTTACCATAGATCCAGGGAAAATTTATATAGTAGCAACACCAAAAAGGCACTAATATTAGTAACCTACAAATTTTTCCGTCCAAGAGTGAAACTTCCTTGGTCGAAGAAAGAAAAAAAAAGAAATTTTAATCGAAACAATAAATACTAAAAAAGTTTTGAGTTAAGAATGTCTAGTTCTTGTGCTAAGAAACCTTCCGCTCTTGGTGCGAGTAAGAATTTTGGTTCTAGATTTTGGTCGAAGAATGAATTTTGAATGAAATACCTAACAAAAATATTTGAGACAAGAATGAAATGTTCTTGGCCTAAGTACTGGTTTCAAGATTTAAAAACTCTTGAATGAAGATAGAGTGAATCTTATTCTAAAAGCTCTGTTTTCGTTCAAAGTGGCGTGCGTTTTTAAAGGAAGACTTTTGATAGTTCTTGAATGGAAAATGGCGATATTTAACGCAAATGGTAACAATCTTGGGTTAAATAAGAATTGCCAAGAGTTTTCACTTTAACGCTAAGAATGGGAAACTTTTGGTTGGAATAAGTAACTCTTACATCAAAACGGTGTTTCTTCAAACAAAAATTTCTCGGAATCAAACTAAATAAATATAATTTTTGAGGCAATATTTGGGACCCATTTAACTCAAGTAAAGTATTTTATACCAAGATATATATTACTTGCTTGGAGCAATTATTCCAAGAGATTTTTGACTCTTGGTCTAAGTAATCTTTTCTATCTGTGTACCGTTTCCGTTCGATTCAAATCGAATGAAAAATTTTCCGAAGTCGAATCTATCGACTTCGGAAACTTTATTCTAGACGTTTCTGACAGCCACGGAAAATTTTCCGAATCCTTATATATAATATGACATTAGTTTTCGATACCAACATCAGCCCATCTCGAAAGTGTTCGACAGATTTTCCGATATCGAATATCGAAGCTCCCTGAATACGCCTGCCGGTCCGGCGATGGGCTCACCACCTATCACGTTTAGGGGTCCAATATATCTCGTGAAATGTGGGTATATCCAGCAATGTCATGTCAATGGTGTTATTTTGGCACTTTTCAGAGCAAATAGCACCGTCGACTGATCATTGACACGTCATTGTCATTCAACTTTAACCGTTGACATTTAGGGGAATTGGCCCCCAGTTCCAGTGCATCTCTGAGTGAGATGTCAGTGAACTTATCAGATCATTGTCCAGCAGATCATTGTCGCATGCAGGTGAGTTCTGCAGTTCCTGACACTTTTTATAAAATAGTTGTGGCGTTTTTCCTTAATAAAAGTCTTTCGACAAAATGATCTGCTAACTTCCCGTGGCTGACTGAAAATTCGAAAAATACTTATTTTCAGCGTTTCAAACAAATCTTAAAAGCTAGAACTCTTTGATTTTTCACAGATTTGAATGAGAACTGCAACCTCAAATTCGATTCGAATCCACTGAGTGAGTGCGTCGTTTCGGGCCATTTGTACGTAGTCTACGTACAGCTTTAGCTTCTATGTTGTTTAGTTTGACTGAGCGACAGCTGAGAGGGGGTCGGGGGGGTATCGTATGCAATCTGAGGTAATGCAGGTAGTGCCCATGCTTTACGCTAGTTCATTATTATTCAATGCGTAATTATTTATATCTTATTATACATTCTCGATGCTTACCGAGTGGTACAGTCAAGAGCACGCTAAGCTTTGACCCGGCGCGGCCCTGTATTCTATGGCGCGCAGTATAAATCAAAGCTCAGCTTAAACTGGTAGTGTCAAGCTTGACTTGCTCTTGACTGTACTAGTCGCACCTTATATCCCACTTCTATCAAAACTGGCGTCCTCTGACATGTCAATCCTATGTCCAGCTCCGGAAGTGACTTCACTAGTTTAAAGAAGTCAGAATAGAAACATCCATAAACAGGTATATTAAAAACTTTATCGAGCATTTAAGAAACATTTGATCTTTGTTTGTCGGCAAGTTAGGCCGACGTCAGAGCCGTACGCGCATGACAATAATAATGTGATTTTATAATTATTTAGCTAAGTACCAGGTAATTTTTGTTTGTTAGTGCAAGTTTTAGTGATTGCTAAGTAAACAAAACCTCCGCGTAAGTGATCTCAAATATCTCACCTTTAGGTACGGAAGCACGATAAATGACAAGAATAATTTTATGTCTAATCAATTAAGAGTTTCTTCTATTAGGTACCTACTGCATATATTCGTGCATGTCACGGATAGGTAACGAACGTTTTCTGTGTTCATAATTTATGTTTGTTATTATGTCACTCACTTGTTTATTGCTTTGTGGTGTTATAGTTGTATTTATTCTTATCTCAACCTTCGATCAGTTTTCCGGAAAGAAAATTGGTCAACATCCTTCATCCTACATCCTATCATACATCCTATCCTCCTGTTGAATTTTACTACGATCAGAACAACGGTTTAATAAAGCTGCCGTATTACTCTGATTTTAATTTAATTTTTTTCATTAATAGTTTAGTTGACTGCCTAAAATTTGTTTTGTAGCTTATACTCGATCACATGAAAGAAATGATTTAAAGTGAAGCTAAATTCTGGTATATGCGTAGGAAAGATACGTACTTAAAACCACTTTTTTATCATTTATAGTATTTAACCTTCATATAGAGTTATCTAAGAAATACCTATACAATAACAGCCAAACAATTACAAGTATATCTTATTGTAAACACAATAGGTACTATAGGCCAACTATAGCTATCAATTTGAGGAACATACTTACGAAACTCAAAACAGATACACTTTATGAATGCCGCATTCGTTTCGAAACAGCATCTATGACAGTTATAAGACGGCTCGTAGTAACTAGAAAGTGAACGAGAGCTATATCCGATGCGCTTCCTTTACGAGCCGACTACAAAGCTCTTCGTTTTATTACACAAGTGCAAAGCAATATCGATACTACATGCTATGATCATTGATGTGAATCCAATATTCCTTGGACTGTGATAGCTTAATGCAGCGCAGGTTGGAACTTCCATAATCATTTTAGAATAGTAATAGAAGTTCTTTCAAATATTGCTTCAGTAAACATGAAGGAGAATACTTTTATAAAGAATAGAACCGTGGGATTGTTCTATCTGCCCATTAATTTGTCTGTAACAGGATGTGTATGTTTCATTCATTACTTCTCAAAATATTAGACACGCAAGAGATTCACCGTAACGAGACTCGACGTAATGAAAATCGTTGCAATATCAGTGATTTTTGGTACCTATTCAAAAAAATATTATATACTTACTTAAAAATATTATTACTTATTGTAAAACTATTTGAAAATAATTATAAACAAAACACTCTACAAAACTATATTCATAAAATATTTCTGTATACATATAATATTAACAAACATTTCTTTATAAATTATTTTCAGTTTCAACTAAAGCATGTATTGGTATTATAATTACGCCACCTAAAGCCATACAAAAACCAGCAAAACAAAACGCTACTGTATAACCAAAGGCGTTCTTAAATACTCCTGCTATCGGTGTGCTGATTAGACATCCAAGACCAATAAATATAAGCATCATACCTGTAGACGTAGTTAACTTATCTATACCGTATAAAGATACTAATACAAGACTTTTCATAGCACTTAGAACAGAAACAAAAAACCCAAACACCGCCGAATAAGTATACTGATATGTCAGACTGTAAGATAAACTCGATACCATGGTACTTGTGCCTGCAATTATTATTGATACACTGTAAATTTTCAAAACTGCAATTTTAATACTAAGAGCATTTAATGTTAATTTTCCGATCGCATTGAATATGGACGCCACACTTATAAAAAAATTACAATGTTTAGGATCTACCCCCGCTTGCTCATTTCGGTCTTGTAAATATATAAATGGTACCAACATACCCAAATGTGCAAAGAAATTACTAGAGCACAATAGACGAAAAGAACATTTCTTGAGAAGCGCAGTATCCATCATTTTTGCAAAAACTCTTTTAAATCCCGAGCTATTTCTCTCTTCTTGTGATCTTGTTATTGGAATATTGAATGATGAATCTCGAGCTACCACAACATGATATTCTACACTATCTCTTTGTCGGTGTACTTTTATTGATTCTAATCTTCCTGTACGATAGCCCTCACCTTGATGCCTAGGACAATTGTGACCAGAGCTTAACGCTTGTGATTTATGCTGACCCCGATGCCATAATCGACGCCAAAAGTTACGTTTTACAGTAGTTTTATATTTAACATTCACTAGTACTTTTGACCTGGACATCGTAGATGACATTTGTTTCAGCGGTTTTTGAATACTGTCTTGAGAAACTGTAATTACTTCACTAGGTTTCAAACTAGCCCTGGGAAGACTAGAAATCTCAGGTGGTACTATACTGTCAGTTTCAGAGGAATTCGAAGGGTCAGGCTTAGTAAGTGTCTCTGTAACACCTCCTTTAATGATAGTGGTATCTGGTAAAACATTTAAATTAGAAGCAACACCAAAAGAGCGTTGAGTACTTGTTGACAAACTTTCTTCTAATTTTATGGGTGCCTGGTGTGTGGAAGGATCCATTTCATTCACCTCTGCCTTCATAATTGGCTTAAAGCTCATTGCTAAAAAGTAAATTATGCCTAAAAGACCAGAATGTAGCAAAACTGTGGATCGCCAACCAGCTATACTGACTAGCGTTTTACTAACAGGGAAAAATGTTGTAATTCCTGCGCTTGAACCAATGTTTGTGATTGCAAATGCGATTGATCGAAATCTGTTAAAATAAAATCCTACAATCAATCCAGCGCCCATGTTGATCAAAGCACACCCAAATCCAGCAATGATACCGTAAAACGTAATGAGAAGTACATAATTAGGTGCGAAGTAAGAAATCAAAAGACTCATCGAAGCTATTACAGAGCCAGACATGGTGCAGGATCGAAATCCAAATCTTTCAATCATTGCTGAACCTAGAGGACTTAACACAAAATAGAGAGCAAGTTGAAGAGAGTTTACTAGTGCTACTAATGAGTCTGATACTTGAAGATCATTGACAATATCAGAAAAGAGGGCACCGTATGTAAAAACAATCCCATCTAAAATGAAAATACACCAAAACGAACATAAGAGAACGACCCACGCCCAGTTTCTGTCTTGCTTAGTAATGGTCTGTGGGTCTTGTGAAATTTCAATATTCTCGACATTTCCAGTCTGTTTACTTAATTCAGCTACGTCTTTCTTCACTGGTTGGTCTCCTTCATTACGTAAATCGATTTTGGAAGCCATGATTTATAACTCAGACTTTATTCAGGATTGATTTCACCTTTTTAATTATTATAAATAAGTTAAATGACTGTGCTATGTCTAACAATATTCGATGGAGTGAGAAATTTAGGATATAGTATTACATTTATTTTTAAATGAAATAGCTGACATACAATTTTTAGACAGCGTCAACAAGTGTTTTTACATCAAGGAAAGACAAATATCATCTTCAGTGAGTTTACACCAAAGAGATTAATAACACTCTCCGATCCCATACCGAAGACGTAAAAACCTCAAATTATTGATACTGTGTACAGCAATTACAGATTCTGTTGTGATATAATATGGTGTTCCTTGTCAGACTGCAGACATATTTTTAAATGTTATTTACATTTATTTTCTTTCAGTGTTGTGATCGTGTCAGTATCTGGAGTAAAAGTTTTCTTTCAGTGTTCTGTGCTGACACTGATTTAGAATTAAACTATATAAAGATCCAAAAGGTACAAACTCCTTGATCCAAATCTATTATTTTATCATACATCCAGTTTGTCCGTAGGTTATTCCAAAAAATTCGGTCAGCATTTAAAAGAAAGGGAAAGAAAGTAGATTTATGCAAATATCAAAACACGACAATATTCTTAATATTACAAATTATGTGTGGATGCAACTTTAGTCCATGCAATTACGTGACGGTGAGTTTTGCAAGGTCAGAAATTTATTGCTAAAAATAAATGTTTTATGATATAGAGAGGCGAAAGCAAAGAGATTGAAATATAATAGGGCATAGAAGGGACACAGAGAGGAAAATTTGAATCCAAAAGTTATTCCGAGTGGAATAAGTCTAGTACAATTTCGACCGAATGACAGCTCGCGTTCATACTAACTGACATGACGCTGACATGACGCTTGAGCTTCAAACATGCTTCAAAGTTTTGTATGAAAATATTCCCAATGCCCCCTCTATGTCCTATTATATTTTAGTCTCTTTGGGCGAAAGCATAATTAATTGAACTATGAACATAAAGAACATCGGCAGCTTTGGTACCCACTGAAATAGACACCCACGGGGTATCACACTATGCTTGTTATATTGACTCATAACAAGTCGAAATTTTCCATATTTTTAAATTAATCTAGCAGTTGAAAATATTGAGTCAAATAAAACAGAAATATCATAGAAACACGAATTGATCGATTGGGAAATCTATTAATACCAAAGATATTAAAATATAATATAAGGCATGAAGGGGACAAAGCGAGGATTATTTGAAGCCAAAAGTTATTCCAAGTGGAATAAGTCTAGTACAATTTCGACCGAATGACAGCTCGCGTTCATACTAACTGACATGACAAGGACATGACGCTTGAGCTTCAAAGTTTTGTATGAAAATATTCCCAATGCCCCCTCTATGCTATCATATTTTAATGTCTTTGATTAATACAAAAACTTTTTTGTTGTTGTGGTAAAATTGAACGTCGTGTCATCACGTCAACCATATCATTCACTAGGGATGGCCAAGTGGGCGGAAGTGGAGTGGATGGACATTTCTAAATACTATAGATAAAAATCAAGTGAAAAATATCGATATATCGTCAGTTTTACATTATTATTACTACATATACATATTCCCAAATTCGTAAAAAAGGACGATGAAAATAGTATATTTTGATAAATGCTTGAGTCGGCAAGTATCTAGTACCTAACATGAAATGAAACACGAAACCAGAATTGCGTTAAAAATATATTAAAATTGATACGAATTCGATACTGTAAAATAAATGTCGATATATCGCCATTAAAAATATCGACGATATATATAATATGCTAATTTAGTATTTGGAAAAATATCGATATTTTAATATGGGTATCGATATTTTTTGCCCAAGCCATCATTCACTGGCATAGAGTAACTTATATGGCATGTGGTAGGCAGTGCTATTTTCTAACAAAGAGGTTGGAAGAAATCATTTTCTTTCCTAGAGAAACTTTTTCTTTACACGTCTTTGGTACCTAAAATCTCAATAACCTACAAAATACACTAGGTAACGAATAACTTTTAAACCTCAACTTATAAAAATGTGGTATGATTACATATTATCTTAGTCTGTCCAAGAACTATCGATTTTACACGGTTTCGTCTTCCGTGGGCAGGTGTAAGTGGGGTATCCAAAACACATGGACTTTTGCCATTGTTCTTTGGTAGGTATATAACATCTTGATGAACTCCAGTAATAGGATAATTTAAGTTGTTCTAAAACTTTCTTTCATATTTATCACTCGCTCGATGGTGAAGGAAAAACACTGTGAGGACACCTAGGTTCCAAAATCGATTTTAAGGCATGTGTAGCAAGCCAGTCCGGCAACATTTAGAGGTTTAAAAATATACTGGTGAAAAGTGAGTATTTCAAGAAATGTAATCTCTCTGCTGACCCCCTCGGTGATAAAAGTCGTGAGTATATTTATAATCCTAAAAAGGATTGAAATTGAAAAATGTAAACAAATTGCCACACGATGTCTTATTACCATATTATTATTATATTGACCATTGTAAGATAGTACTATTACTTATTATATGCCATTTGTCTTTCTACCCAATATCATGTTGTTATGTGCCTTTGTATACAAAATGGAAACAAAATGTAAAAAAGTTATATGTTTCGTACTCATGAAAATCTCATTTTCGAATCCGCTTTTAAACATAGAAAATGCGAAAATGGAACCGTTAATGAACGCTCATTCAACTCTAACAACACATCAATTATACACTTTGCCTACATACAAATTAGGGCAATTCTCTGTACGTGTTGTACGAAAAATACAAATAGCAAATTGAGCTGACGAATCAGTGGAAACACACGACTAGCCCCTGTGAAACGCTTCTAAAAACCAAGACAAGTTTTACCAGTGATTCTGATTACATAAAAAAAACTTAATTCATATTTAAAAAATATATTTCTTAAATAAGAATATATTTTTTTATTTATTCAACACCGTGAAATAAAACAATAATTGATTTTTTCTAAATAAAAATTCCCATGAAAAATGTGACAATAACATTGTGGAACACAATTCACACAGTTATTTAGTCCCAATTTAGGAATAACAGTTTAATTTTTTTCCCTAGATTCGAAAGCTTTTCCCGTATACACTATATGTCATTTTGATTGTCTAACTAACAGAACATAATTATCATTATCAACATACAGCAGTCAATTGCTTTTAACGGGCCGGTTTGCTCAGTCGGTAGTGACCCTGCCTTCTGAGTCGGAGGTCGCGGGTTCGATTCGATACATTATATATATTCGATTTGATATATTATCATATGTACAAAAGAAATGTTAAAAATGATATCTGGTTTGGGAGGCTGCCCCGTATATTTCCAATTCAAATGAGGTCTGCCGCCCTCCAAATATCTACAAATTAAAATAAACTAATTTCGTGCATTCGCGCAAATGAAATCCAGCCCTAAATCATTGTTGGGATTGACGCAGGAGCATTTGTCTTTTATTGCTTAACCTTTCTAGAGCTTTAATCCGTAGGACAATTCCAATCTTAGGAAAGTTAAAATATCCATTGGAGCCATTTGGAGCAAAAGTAGGAGAGCTGAATATTATTACCACGGTTCATTTACTTATATTTATCGCGAAACTGCAGCCCTACCACCTAAGTTTTATTACGGATAAGTATCTAATTTGACGACGCTTTATATTGCTAGATAATAATAAGAACAAAAGAAATCTGTACCTATTGCATTTTTTTTTAAAACGGAACTTAAATTAAAAACTTTATCGAAAGGATTTTCAAATATTAAAATCTTGGATTGGAAATTGTCGGCTGATGAAAAGAAAACGTGTCCAGTCACAAAAGAGCAATCCTCCCGCTCGAGCTCAAAGGTCACGTCTGTTCGACAGCTTCCGTGCAATTGCCGGGTTGGCTCGCCTCTAAGGTTATCGGTGTTCAGCCATTGTCCGAGAAATGGCTACATAGAACTAGTAATTGTAGAATGGTCAATCTGTCTTACTACTGATATAGCACACACAACGCAAAAGAGTAACCATACCACAAAACTGTATTTAAAGGAGTCAGACTTGTGCTCGGAGAGTTTCTTTTATTAATTAACTACCGCCCCGGCTTCGCACGGGTGCAATTAAAACCTTTCTCTTGAATCACTCTATCTATTAAAAAAAAACCGCATCTAAATCATACATACATATAGGGACAGAGAAAGAGACTTTGTTTTATACTATGTAGTGATAATTATTACTCATTACTAGCCATGACATACAGAAACACCAGACAGACAAAAGAGACTGATAAACTGAGGGACAAAGAGACTGACGGGCATATAGATTTTTTTACCACTTTGGTACAAAACCCTAAAAATCGGGATTCGTACAAACAAAGCTACTCAATTATTTATTAATAATATTTTTTTTATTGTCAGAATATGTTTAAGCTGCTCTGTAAAATACCGCCAATACAATTTTCATCGCAGTTGTCGAAGTAAACTTGAGGTTGTGATTTCGATATTTCTCGGGCTGTCCAGACTGTTGCTTTGTTATTCCAGTCACGTATTAGGGTCGAGCGACGTTGCATTGACAATACTTCCGTCCTTGTCTCAACAAATTGTGATGAGGATTGCTTGGGGTTTGGTTTTTCGAGAAGGTTGTACAATATTTTTATATTTGGACTAGCTTTTCCGCGCGATTTCCCGTGAGTCCTGTTCCCGTGGGAATCCGGGCATAAAATAAAGCCGATGTTACTCCCAAAAAAGTCAGTTTTTTTATTGGAGAAACATTTTTAAAATCCGTAGTTTATTTAAAAATTTGCATACAAAAATCCTATTTTTTCCCTCATTATCTTGTAGGTAATTATAGAGCAAGAGAGTTTCATGTCTGTGGTATAGAGTAGTTACCTATAGATCATGGACGTAGTATATGTAATAAAGTTCTTAGCTTTATTTTTTAAATACATATCAGAGAAAACTGATATAAGTACCTAACCAAAAAAACTATATGTTAAATTCACTAAAACGATGTAAATTAATTAGCAAGCCCTTTCATTTCATTCCTATTTTGTAGGAGTGCATTAAAAATAACTAGTCCGCCATCTTGGTTGTTCCGCCATGTTGGATTCAGAATGACGTCACCAAACTCAATCGGTTGAAGATAATATCTGCGTCAAAATTGAGTTGCAAGAATATGTACCCGAACCAAAATACATTGCAACTGAAACTTAATTTATTATCAGTACGCCATAAAGTGCAAGTGGCATTGGTTTTGCAATCGCTTATCTGAGCTGGTTTTTGCTTTGTAAAATTATGAGATAATAGAAAATAGCAATTTTCAGTCTTTTCAAATGAGGCCCTTTTTAAGATACTATATTAATATTTTTAAATTTCGAACCCCCATTTTGGATCTTTGTCTCCGAAAATAATAATAATTTATTAAAGTTTCGCAAAAACGGAGTCGATAGTAGGTATCTACATATTAATATAGTTACTAAAATGAGCTGTTGTCACAGATAGTAAAACGAAGAAAATGGTCCCATGGTACAATAAGGGTTTCTTTGGGCAAAATCGAAGTTTTAAAACAAAGGAGTTTACACTTCACTTGCTTTTTCGTATCACGTACGCACTTTACTAGTTCAGCTTTGCAAAGTTTTGGCTCTCTACACGAGAGTTCGTTTATGTTTCCAACATGTTAAAAAAATTGCTGATCAAAATAGCAAAGAGGATTACTTTTGGCCTCACCTAATAACTACTCCACACATATTGTGGGAAAATATTTGGCTTCGAAAGCTTTGCAAAATACCAACTAGAACCGCGAAATAGTTTAATGGGAAGTTGTAGCCTTTTACAACATCCCGCGCGGATGCAGTAGATAGACAGTTACAGTCACACATTATAGACACAAGTCGCATATAATTTTGAGGCACTAGCACGACACCGGCTGTGCCCCTCGTGCCACTTTCATTTCTACTAATATTATAAGTGCTAACTTAGAAGTGCGAAATTACAAGGTCTGGAATATTTTTACGGTTAAACAACTGATCCGATCTTGATTAAATTTGGCGGGATGATAGTTTACATCTTGAGGCTACTTTGCACCTCGGGAAAACATAACTGTTTCGTATTTGATCCGTTAACCTAAAGTTGACTTTGAAGGAGTCGTAAGCAACAACTAGGATTATTATTTTATTACTATCTAACTATGAAAATTTATCGCAAGTGCAATACAATGTATTTCCTCGATAAGCATTCTTCAACTAACTACAGCGTCACACCCTGACCGACGCGGTCAACGGCGTCTGAACAAACCACCGCATGAATCAAGTCAGGAAAGTGACAAAATCAAAGGATTTACAGAGAAAGCGTAGAAGGTACTATAGTCTCGGGCATAGTCTTTCGCCATTGGGAGCGCTCAATTTAGTTCGCAGTCCTACCGCGAAGTATAGTTCGCTCATTTAGTTAGTTTTTTTATATGTGGAAATAATTCTTTATGGAATTTTTTTTATATTATTATTGTGAAGAACTTTAACCGTAGATAGATTATCACTATTACTACATAGTATAAAACAAAGTCGCTTTCTCTATCCCTATGTCCCTATGTATGCTTAAATCTTTAAAACTACGCAGCGGATTTTGATGCGGTTTTTTTTAATAGATAGAGTGATTCAAGAGGAAGGTTTTAATATAAGCATTGCACCCGTGCGAAGTTGGGGCGGGTCGCTAGTAATTTATATAACTTAATAAGAGTGAGATTGTGGACGAACTAGTTCGCATAGTTCACCTAAAAGAGCGCTCTTTCGAACTAGGTCGTTCGCGAACTACCCAAGACTACATAGTACTTACTTTACTGTGCTTCGCCGCTTCCCATGCTGACATTACAGTCCTGTAGGATTAATAGGACAACTTGGGTAACGTCGGTCACCGGACATATGTCCGAGTAATGAGCCCTGAAGGATACCGTTGACTTAAGGTCCCCCAAGGTTCGGGATGTTCTCAAACTTGTAGTTACGGGAAATGTCGTCGTTTGTAGACTTATGTTTTATTGTAGATCTGAGTAGGTAGTCATTTTAAACAACTACAATAAATAACTGGAAATAAAATTCAAAGTAATAAAACTTTTTCAAAACAAGTTTTTGGATTTAGAGTGACGTCACTTTTTTTTCGAGATATTATCAGCAAGCCATTTGATACCAATATTGGAGATAGTCATAAAATAACTAGTCCGCCATCTTGGGTGTTCAGCCATGTTGGATTTAGAATGACCTTACACAGCTAGCCATGCATTGTCATCCAATCTAAACGTGTATACAAAATAGCAGCTCAATCTGTCGAAGATATTTGCTTCAAAATTGAGTTGGAAGATTCCACCCGAAGAAACATAGATACGAGTTAAATAGAAGCTTGTAATAAAACTGTGTCTTAAAGGTACTTATAAGAATTAAAAAACATTACTTTCCTTTCTTCTAGTGAAGAAGAGCTTGACACTTCTGAGATGAAGACGAATGTAACAACACCTCATTTATTAAAATCTATAATTCTACTTACAGGTTGTGCGGTAATACGTAAGGCGATTTATTCGTAATTTCGTGGGAGAGCCATGCTTCGGCACGCTTGGGCCGGCTCGACCGGAGTGATACCACGGCCTCACAGAAAACCAGCGTAAAGCAATGCATTGCGTTTCGTTGAGTGAGTGAGGTAACCGGAGGCCCCAATCCCCCCTTCCCCTCCCCTCCCCCTACTCCCACCTCAAAGGTCGGCAACACAGTTGTGACTTGAGTTGCAGGTGTCCATGGGCGAAGGTAGTCACTTACCATCAGGTGACCCGTCTGCTCGTTTGCCCCCTTTTTCTTATAAAAAAAAATCCACCCCACTCCCCTTGGTGAGATGTCGTGAGATTAGTACTCAAACCCCTCACACCCCTAATCTCACGTGAGATTTAATTTTAGTTTGATTTCCCTTTCGGAAACCCGTGGTTAAACTTTAAGACCTTGTAATGTTTTGTAAGAAACCCAGTCAAAGTTAAACGAACGTATTTAATTTTTTCTCATGATTTTGTTCTAAAAATATCCTGTTTTGTATTAGATGCATCTTCTCGTTTATTTCCATGGGGATTGATTCCAAATATTAAGTTATCCTCTACATTCTGTTGATTCCCATCCATCATAGGGCTGTCCTCAAATATGTTTCGGGAGCCGTTCCATCAACCTCGGGATCCCAGGATAAAGACAAATTGATGTGGGATATGGATCCATGACAAATTCATTCAACGATGCAATGTCTTTATCCCCGACGAAAAACAGAGTCGTAATGTGTGTATCTGTATTTCTGTCTGTTCGCTCGTAGCTCCCAAACGGCTGAATAGTTTTTTATTATTTAAACTGTTATTTTAGAAATAAGTCCTAAAGTTTGCCTTATTTATATATGTGCGTACAAAAGTACGCATCCTTTATAGATTTTTCTAACAAACGTTGAACATAAAATTATATGGCCATTAATACTATATCATAAATGGCCATCATTTAACGAAATGGTCGACTACTTTATTAATTTTAAGGCCACGACATAAAGGTACCTACGAATATATCGTAATGGAACAATACCTACCTACCCACTGCGCAATACGGCTATATATACCTACCTCATATTTACATTTGTATCATTGCGTAAGTTTATTGTCACGTCGAAAGAATCACGTCTCTACAAAATTATAGTTGCGTAGGTTATAGTTAAATAAATAAAATTAATAATCTCACGCCTTTAATTCTCGAGCGTCTTGGTATAGTAGTATTCCATTTCTATAAATATCCACATTTCACCAGTATATTCTTTGAACCCCTAAACGTGATAAGTGGTGACCCCGTGATAAGCCATCGCCTGTGTCAAATTCAATCAGTCCAATTCTTCTTAGTTAAACATATTGCACGAATCGCAATACAAATACAATAGCAGTAAAGAAACAAAGACAAACGTTGTACAGGCGAGGTCTCCATCTGGGGATTGCTAATGGAGGAACGCGCTAATCCCTGCGGTGGATTAACGAAGCGACACTCCCGAGATAAAACAAAATTCTTTAGGAAAATAAAATAATACTATATTTCTTTTCAGTACCTAATTTCGCCTATATTGTGGTTGTCAAAATATACTTGGATCAAATAACTTTCTCGCCTAAAATATCTGTACCAAAGTAATGAAGATATCAACATTTTCAACTAGGAAATATGTCATCCTTGTCTATACTATAGGTACCAATATTATAAATTATTTCTAACTCCTAGAAAGTAATAGAAGTATTAACCCACCACTTTAAAATAAATAGCCACTGAGACTCCTTACGTTGCCTACCGGGAAATGGTGTGTGTTCCGTTCCGTAGCAGGAGCGATAAATTTTCTATTTATACGTAACTGAAGTATGTTTCACCCTGGGCTTAAAAGACATCAATATCGATAGAGGGGAACCTTCCGAAGATATAAAAGCCTAGAGACGACACGAGAGTAATGTAAGAAATTTGAACAGCTTAGGTACATATTTATACCTAAAGTAGATACTACTTTTAAACACCCTACCTATTTTATAGGGCTCTAAATGCCAATAGTCACAGAAGCAGAAGAAGCGTGAAAATGGTCGCGATCCACGACTATTTTTTTGTAATTTTCAAGTTTCTATCCAACCTGTGCCATGGAAAGCGGAGGGTCCAATCGCACAGCCTTCTTTCTACGCCTCTGTAAGTCTTAGCTTTATTAGTACAATCTCTACAGTTTCACATAAAATCACTTTCCGCGTCTGTTTGTATATATCCGCTAACTCCTCCTAAACCGCATTAAAGACTTTGATGCGGTTTTCACTAAAAGAAAGAGCGATAAACAAGGAAAGTTTTTGTTTTATCATCATTTAAACCGAAGCAAAACGAGGGTGGGTCGTTAGTAACTCGAACCTATAAATTAAGGAATGAATTTTTAAGAACTTACGTAAGTACATTTTATCACTAGCTTGACGTTGAAGTAAAATATTGTAAAAACCCACAGGTCCCACCCGGTCAAGCGTTGGGTTCACCACCTGTGTTTATAGTCCAAAAAATATTCATATTCATTTGTTGCACATTGTAATACAACAAAAGTAGGTATGTACAGACCCAGGGTGTCACAATCTAATCTAAGTGTAAATAATTATCATTCATAAACTCTTCTATTTTATAGTAGCTTTTATATATTAGTATTTGTTTAAGTTTGTTTAAAATACTTTTTGAGAATTTAATAATTTAATAGTGTCTAGAATGTTATTATTAATAAATGTTCTTCTGTATATAATATACTGATGTAAAGTTGGTATTTCCAAGAAAGTTATACCTCCACCGACACTCTCGGGGGTAAAGTCGTGATCATTTATATTATGTTATTGATAAATAATTTAAGTTATTTCCAGTAAATTTCTATGCCGCTAAAGATTGCGGTAATAAATCGCAGCTGCTACTCGATCGATGCCCCACTTATGATACATAGTTTCCCGCACCGGACTCTCACGATAAAACCTTGATTTGTGATCTACGGCGTATGGAAAACGCTTTAGAGGATTCCTATTTCAATCGAATGCGAACGGATGGTAGGGGAAATAGAATTCGTGCGGAGAATGTAGCGGCAGATTGAAGGCTTTAGTTCATGATCTGATAATAACACACACGTTAAATAAGTACGTTACTTACCTACTTTTGCAAAATGGCGTATTATAAACTAGTTGGTTGGATGTAAAATAATCAAATTATGTGTAGCAACAATACATAGCCGCGCCCGAGTTCTAAATCGCGCTATCGGAGTTTTCTAATAAGTTTGTATAAATACAACTATCCAACATCAACCGTTGGACGGAAGATCTTCCCTTTTCACGATGGAGGAGCGGAGGTGGACTCCGCTCCTCTATATATGTAACCCAATTTAGTATTAAGTTGGGTTGCAATCTTCAAAATCTAACAATCCGAAATCCAAAGAAAATGTGTCATACCTACCACCATTACAGCCGTCTGCCGAGATAGGTCTTTTCTCACATAGGAGTAACTATGGACCATAATCTCTTATGTGAGCCCACTGCGGATTGGGAGATGGTGTTAGGCACTCATGTCCACATAACTGTCAGAGTTCTTCAAGGTACTTCAACTGCGTAAACACAATGGAAACCGTGTGACATAATATCCATTGACGACAAAGCTTTGCCCTCTTTCAGGCGCAGTTGGGTAGTCTCTGGTTTACTTAATACCCAACGTATTTTGATCTCATTGTGTATGTGTGGATTGAGTGAGCACCCCTCAGAAAAAAAAGGAAAAATGATCTTCATTTAGTAAAAGTTCTAAAACAATTGTAAAAGTAATCCCTGAATTTGTAAAAAGATAAAAAAAAAGATGCAGGGTTTAACGTATGCTCACTCAGTTCTCCCAAACTACCAACGAAATCAGCGAATGTATTAATGCAACATATAATATTTATATACTAGGATTTAGTAGAACCTAAGCTAACTTACCTTTATAATTTGTAGATCACCTAGTAACGTATTTAAGGTTTTACAAAAAAAATAAAATGCTCACTCAATCCGCACACTTTTGAAAACCCGATTTCTGATAAAGAAACTGAATATTGAAACTGCTATGTATGTGTATAGTTTAGTAAAATTAATATGGGAATTTGTAAAATAAAAACGACCCACTAACGTGGCAGGTTTTTGGATAATAAATTTTTTTAAATGCTCACTCAGTCCACACATTTTAGGTAAGTTAAAAATGTGAATATCTTAAGATTTATAGTATCAAAGAAACTAGAAATTAGTTCAACTTTTTGTAAAATTTTTTACAAAAGATCTACCATCTCATATTTCATATTCGTTGTCTGTTTTTAAAGATATTCACTTTTAATTTTTCTGATGTAAATATATCGTTTAGGGTGACCACACTTCTTCATAATATTATGGTCATATCCATTATTTTGACAACCTTCTTCGAGTTAAATCGAAATTGCTGTACTGGCCAAATACATGAGCAGCGGTTGGTAAAACATGTATGAAAATTCATATCTGTTGTCTTTTAGCGGCCAAATAAATTGCATAGTAAGTGTACGTGTAATTTTAATAGTATATTTCAGTACAAGTGCGGAAAGCCTGTCATCGCAACGAGTTCCGACAAATGTCGCAGCCGAAGGTGAGGGTTGACAGTCGGAACAAGTTGCAATGACGGTTCCGCACGTGTACTGAACAACTATTTTTAATACAGTTGCGAAAAAATTAAGTAATTTAATAAAATAATAAAAACACAATAAACTCAACTATCATTTTTGAAAAATGGCGCCAACCATAAAAATAAGCAGAGACTTTTTTTTGTTTACTTCACCCATTCTGGGTAGGCAAAGGGAACTATGCCCAATTCCCATGCAGCCAAGTCTTCGGTAGAATTTACTTATTGAAATTGAAATGAAAATGAAATTTAATGAGATGAAATGAAATGAAACCTAATCTAACTCATTGAATCAAATCATTAAATCTGATATTGAAACAAATTAATAGCTTCTTTTTAGAAATATTTGCATTCAGAATCATAAAAACTTCTATGAATTTTTTTTAGTAAAAACTTCGTGGTTGGTTTTTTCTTTTTAATAGACATTATTTTGACAGTTGGGAAAGTTAACGCACGAGTTCGGAAAAGGTAAAGAAAAAGCTCGAGTGTGTAATAGCCCTCATCCCGAACGCTACACGTCCCTGCAATACGCCACTTTTTGAGCAACTGTATTAAAAAATCTTTTACTCCAAAACATGGCAACCAAGGAGGCAACTTATCAAAGGTTTTATTTAAATTTCGAACTGGCTTGCAAATAAATTGAAAAAATAAAACAAGTGAACACTTCAAAGTGGGAAAAAATATTGTTGTTCTTCATTGCTTTTGTTAACTTATGTACTAATACATTTTCAAAAACGATGTTTTGTCTCTGCCATACCTACCTATATAAATTTCAAGAAAGAAATTTTGATGAAATAGAATTAAATGTTGACTTGTCATCGTCGAGAAGTTGCCTTTGCTGATCGATCACAGCATCATCCTGCCTGATTTTTCAGTGGTTCGACGAGATGAAATTAAATGACGATAGGAAATTCCCATTCTTTAACCATATAAGACCATAATAATTTGAATAGCGGGTGCCGTGGATCCAGTTTATTCCCGTTCCCGTGGGAATTTCCTATAATTCCTTCATAGTGGTTTCGTCAAGCATATAACACGATAATATTTTAAATAGCGGGTGCTGTGGATCCAGTTTATTCCTGTTCCTGTGGGAATTTCTGAGATTCCCTTTATAGTGGTTGCCTACGACATAAAGACACCTATACATACGATATTTCAAACAACGGGTTCCAGCGAGTTCAAGCGGCGGCGTTGCGCGCGCGGTTCCTGTTTTTTCCCGTTCCCGTGAGAATTTCAAAAAATCCCTTCATAGCGGTTGCCTACTACATATAAGACACCTACCTACATACCATATTTCAAGTTTCTGGGTGTAATCGTTTCGGAATAGCACGTATTTCTCTTTTTAACCAGTTTTCCCGTGGGAATGAGATATTTTTCTGAAATAATAAGAAAGAACTCTAAAGAGTAAAAAAAACATACAGACAAATTGATAACCTCCTCCTTTTTGAAGTCGTTTAAAAAGTACTCTAGATGTTGACCCGGGTACTCAGTTATCTCCATACCAAATTTCATAAAAATCCTTTCAGTAGTATTTGCGTGATGCGTGCACAGATAGACAAAAATGTAAAACAATGTGTTTTGGTATCTAAATCGATAACTATATACCTACACTTAAAATTTTGAAAAAATCTTTCATGTACAGACACGGTCCCGTTAGAGTTTTATTATATGTGTAGATGTACAATAGTATATTATGATATAAGTGCGGTAAGTTGATAATTACAGCCGAGGTAATATTGCTAGCCCAAGCCGTAGGCGAAGGCTACAAGAAACCAGAGGCTGTAATTATCAAAGCGCACATATGTCATACGACATTTTATAACATATTTGGAGGAAATAAATAAAACTCGGATTTTCATAAACGAATAAAAACAATACAGCGAAAAAAAAAAGCGCGGAATAATTTTTACTTGTTTACAAATAAGCGATACGCGTATTACTAATAAAATAAATTAATATTTTTCTGTTTTTGTTACATACAGATACATAAATGGTTTAAATTAAATGTTTATTTATTGTATTTTATCTCCCAAAGTAAATTTTATTCATAAAATGTTGACCACTTTTATGACATAAAAACTCTTTGATAAGATTTTAAAAAGTACCTTTCGTTTTTAGACGAAGAATCTTAATAAACCGTACGTTCTACATTACATTACCACACAAGTGCTTAATAAGATACAATACGATATTGAAATTGGTGAAATAAGAGACCTTTTACGAGCAAATGTGTTAAAAATTATATTAAAGAGTCGTAATCAGCAGAGGAGCAGTCAAAAATTTACTTCGAAAACCAGAAAGAATATTCTTTTAAAATGTCCTGTATTTTTAATATGACAATAATATTATGAAGAAGTGTGGTTACCCTAAACGATATATTTACATTAGGAAAATTAAAATTGAATATCTTTAAAAACAGACAACGAATATAAAATATTAGATGGTAGATCTTTTGTAGAAATTTTTACAAAAAGTTGAACTAATTTCTAGTTTCTTTGATACTATAAATCTTAAGATATTCACATTTTTAACTTACCTAAAATGTGTGGACTGAGTGAGCATTTAAAAAAATTTATTATCCAAAAACCTGCCACGTTAGTGGGTCGTTTTTTATTTTACAAATACCCATATTAATTTTACTAAACTATACACATACATAGCAGTTTCAATATTCAGTTTCTTTATCAGAAATCGGGTTTTCAAAAGTGTGCGGATTGAGTGAGCATTTTTTTTTTTTGTAAAACCTTAAATACGTTACTAGGTGATCTACAAATTATAAAGGTAAGTTAGCTTAGGTTCTACTAAATCCTATTATATAAATATTATATGTTGCATTAATACATTCGCTGATTTCGTTGGTAGTTTGGGAGAACTGAGTGAGCATACGTTAAACCCTGTATCTTTTTTTTTATCTTTTTACAAATTCAGGGATTACTTTTACAATTGTTTTAGAACTTTTACTAAATGAAGATCATTTTTCCTTTTTTTTCTGAGAGGTGCTCACTCAATCCACACATACACGATCTCATTAGGTAAAGTGTACTGAGTCGCAACCGCTCCTTCTTTGCGTAATGTTTTGCCGGGATGGATTTCTAACAATATGAGTTCTATTTCCCATCTCTCCCTAATACCTACTATAAAATCAGTAATATCTGTTGTTTCAAAACCCAAATAAAAACAGGTAGGTCATAAATAGTAGTTAGTAGAACATTGGAAATGTACTAAAAACTTTCGCAAACAAATTTAGGTTGTGGAAGTAGTACCTACTAAAATTTTATTACCGGTAAGGTTTTGCTTGTTGACGAGAACACGACTCACAGTTTTAGTTATGAAAAGACAAGAGAATAATGAAAAAGTCTTTAATCAAAACATCATTTTCATTTTCAAATATATACTGGTGGGTATTTCCAAGAATGAAGTACCTCCTCGGGGATAAAATGCGAGAGCATTTATTTTATTTATAACATTAATTTCATTCATTAGCAATAAACAAAAACTACAAAAATGCAAAAATATAAATGTAAAATTATATTCTCACTTCTGAATGCAAATTTCATCGGAGCATAAAAGAGCTAGAGTCGAGCCAAGTATAAATTAATCCTCCCAAGTAGGCGTTTGGAACAAAGCTAAATTAACCTTAGCTTATCAACCTTTAGCCCGTTTGGCTGGGAACCAAAGTTTCTATTGCTTTTGTGGTTCTAAACCGCTCATAAGGAACCCACTTGGCAACCCCTTTAAAGTCAATGTTCGCAATAGTAACATCAGATACTAGGTTACACATGCTCAATGTGCAATCTCCTTAAGTACCGTAGGTACCTACTACTCCTTTTATCCCTGAGGGGGTAAACAGAGGTATTCCATTTCTGGAAATACCCACTTTGCACGAGATATTCTTTGGATCCGAAAACGTGATAGGTGGTGAGCCCATCGCCGAAACGGGTCTGTTACACATGCCTCAGAATTAATTCTGGGACCTGCGGGTTTCCTGACGATGTTTTCCTTCACCGTCGAGCTAGTGGTGAACATGAATGTAAGTTTTGAAAAACTCATTTGTAGTTGCCAGGATTCGAACCCGAGCCTCAACATCACCTTTTGTAACTTTCTTCAATTTAGACCTCTGGACAATGACGTCCATGGTTCAACGGTTACCGACAAATACTTTTACTTATTCCTAGATGGTAAAAACTCAATCGAAAATTAACGTGGTCATCATGGCCGTTTTTAGTGTTCCGTGAAAGGGAGCCTACGGGACCCTATTAGTAAGACTCCGATGTCCGTCCGTCTGTCAGTCAGTGGGCTGTATCTTATAATTTTCACAGAATCCAAGACAAGTTTTCAACAAATAATAAAAATAAAATCAAAATTTATGGAGGGCCTTACAAGAACCTTTTTTTACTGTGTGGTTATACGGAACCCTACTTGTGCTGGTCCGACTTGAACATGGCCGGTTTTTTTGTCTGCCATAAAAAAAACGACGTATGCACTTCCCTTATTGCAACGCTAAATATGCCGTGTCGTGACGTGCTTAATCGTATATCGCTCAGACTTATACCGTGTGTGTTTCGCTCACAGCACATATGGATTAAAAAGGCATGAAAATTACCCTGTGTTTAGTACAGAAGTCTTTATTTCATATATTCATAGAAAAGTAAGATATTTATCTAATATTCATCTACATACATACATACATAATCTCACGCCTATTACCCATTGGGGTAGGCAGAGACAACAGACCGCCACTTGCTACGAACCTGGCAGATCTCACGCGCTTCCTCCACATCCATCAAACGACTCATGCATGCTCGTCGGTTTCGGGTACTCTTTATCTGGCTTTTCTTCAACACATCGCCGATCTGGTCGATGTAGGTACGCCTAGGTCGTCCTTTACCGACTCGCCCATTCACAACACCCTTATATTCATCTAATATTGTCTTAATAACTTCTATATCGAATGTTCCGTAGCACGTTTATTGAACTAATTCGCTCTTCAACTTAACATCTCAAAATAGTGTTCCAGCTAAAGATAGATACATAATATATAGATATATGCATAAGTAACTCGTCTGTATATCTGTTACCTTTTCACGGCTCATCCGCAAAACTGGTTAGGATGAAATTTGGCAAGAAGATCTTGACTAATTTACAAGCTGGAGCGTAAATGAAGTCGCAGGCGGATAGTAAGAAGAGTAGATTGTTATTGATTTAGAAATCAAAGCACCGATTGTTTTTTTAAATTGTGTCATCAGACAGCATCCATCAAGAAAAACTACGATATTACAGCGTCAAAATAAAGTCAACTCACAAACTGGTGTTTCAAATAAAAACTGAGGGAAATCAGCGCGAGAACATTTTTCAATCCCCGGGCGTAATGAAACGGTGTTCGAGATTCGAACTACTTTTTATTTTTATTTCCTTTTTTTACTTCTTTGTGCTGTATTACGAAGGTTGCGATTGCACGCTGCCATGCAGAATATTTACGCTTCCAGACCGCCCGATGGAGTCGAGCTTTTTTTTTATTGACCAGTCAGAAAAGGAAAGCCGTGTATTCCTATTACAGTCGCGTGTGAAATGCGATACAATTACAGTCTGTCACTTTCAAAACTAGAATTGTTCGTGCTTGTCATAACGGAAAATTGTGTAATGCTTAGTATTTTTTCACACAATGTTACCTACGTATTAGAACCGACAAGACTTGGAATTTTTCAAAACTGGAACTTTATAGAAATAATAATAAAACACTCACTATAACACCTTATCCCTGAGGAGTTGTATCCCATTTATGCAAGCACCTAGTGTTCACCTGTCTATTTTTTAGACCCCTAAACATAACAGTCGGGGTGAACGAACCGGTGTGTTATTGCTATTACACAAATCTCAGACGCAATTCTTTGTCCTGCACGTTTCCTAACAATATTTTCAAGTCAGTGTTAAATATATAAGTGTTTTTAAAAATCCTGATGCATGAGAAGCAGACTCAGTTCCAAACAGAGTTTTGCGAAAAACTGGAAAATAGTGAAGGTAGTTAGCCTAGTATTGGGACTGTATTCTACCAAGTAGTTGAACTGTTGTATTTAAATAAAAATTATTATTATTTTCCTTTACATTGGACTAGAGTCCCGGGCATTTGTGAGGTGTGCAGGGGGCCGAAGCCAACATGTAGAAGTGGGTATAGGATTAAATAAATGTAAAGATGTAACACTAACCGGCGACTATCCCTAAAAATATTATTAGGGGCCGTTCAAATATTACGTAAGCAGATTTATTACAACTATTTACCCCCCCATCCCCCTTGTCAGCAAAAGTAAGCAAAGCTCTTACCCCCTCCCAAAATGCTTACGTAAACATTTTTCAATTATAAATATATATTTTCTTATTTACATACTTACATCTAATATTTATATCTATTTCAGTTGTTTTTATGTACATATTGTTAATTAGTCTTTAGATTTATATATTTATTGTCAATTTTAATTAGATTTAGAAGTTAATAACATAGTATCTAGATTAGATTATTTATTATTTATAAGTAATGATCTTATACTAATAACACTTAAATATTTTTTTTAAGTATAATGTTATAAATTATAATTTTAAAAATAAGAAAATAGATTTAGGATAGAGATTAGATTTTACTGATATAGTATTCAACATAGAATGAGGGACAAACATATTATAATCTTACGAACATAACAAATCCCCGAAAATGTGTTTCGATTTCAAGCATCGACAATGTGAGGGTATGCCATTCGTATAAAAAAGTAAATAACTACCGATGACGTAATCATCATCTAGACTCCCCTACTCCCCATGTCATCTAAAATAAGCAAAACAAAGACCCCACCCCTCCAAAGTGCTTACGTAATACTTGAACGGCCCCTTAATCCGTTGCTACAAACGCTTAAATATTATACTAAATCCATATTAACATACTAGAGCGCTCGGACGGAGTCAATAGAATACCATCCGATCCACTGATTGGCTGCCGGCGTACACTCAAATCACGACGTGTTGACGTGACACGTGTAGCGTCCAAGTAGAGAGTAGTTCCAAGCGCGCTCGTACAGTCAAGAGCACGCTAAGCTCGACACTTGGACTTTGCTATTGACTGTACCGTGAAAACCGACGGACGCGTTGTCATTTCACGCGGATCCAGCGTGTTTTTCTCCAGATTATTGCAATTTTGGTTTTATTATTGCAACTTATTTTAAAATCGTTTTACAAACACCAGGTAAGCGTAGCAACCGCGCTGTCACCGCCTAGCCACCGCGCAGTCTAGTAATGAAAAGATTACAAAATAAGTTTTATGTAATTAGAATAGAACCCAAATCGCAATATGTTATAACATGAATTGAAAACACGTCCGTAAGTACGCACCCTAAGTCTCGAGAATGTTTCTACCTTATCAGGCGTCAGTTCTACGAGTCATGTTACCTGCCCATTACTAAATCCCCTACGCTATTTGTGTGACATTTTGACATAGGCAAAACATTTATTGATATCGTCGCAAAAATATGGAATGGGATTAATATAATGTTTGATGTTAGAGAATAGGTAATTTATTCGAAAGCGTCTTTGAGTGATCTATGTGCTTAAAGCAATAGGAAGTTACGTCACATAGTATAGTACAAACAGAATTCTTGATTATGTCCTAAGAGGCCACCATTTTCCACTTAAAGACTTACATCTCAAAGATACCTACTAAAGGATCACTTAGTCTAAAGATGCGAAGAAGACTTGCTAAGAACTAAAAGCTAGCTACATTGAATTCTAGATTTAGCAAGGAGATTTATTTAATGTCTATAATAAATTGTTGCGTTGTCAGATTTCTATGTCGGTTCTCATTTAAAATTAAAATAAGAATTAAAAATATAAATATTCTTACTGTAATAAGTTAGCTTAATGTCTATACTTAAGTTGCAATTAAATTTTTCGTCTGCCTAAATAATATGTTTTGTCGAATGTTACCACCATAAGGTTTATATTGTTATGCGGTTAGTTATTAAATTAAATTTTAGTTTGTCTATCTAGTTTTGTATTATTCTTGAAATACAAAACATAAAACTTTGATCAACTTGATTCAATTAAAAACACACACCAAAATACTCATGTCAAATAGGTTAAGGGGGTAGATTTTTGAATCTCACCAAGTGACTAATTCTCACTGATGTGAGTGATTTCGGAAAGTTCGTATTTTTGAAACTCATCGGTGACTAACATTTGTCATACCTATGATATCGATTTACGAGTGCTCCTACCCACTTGTAATTGAAATCACCATGCGATTATTTTTGACAGTTGACGTAGTGCCATCTGCAAAAATTGCCAAAGTAGGTTTTTGATTTGACGTCGATTGTGATATTTTGTGATTGCGACAATTTATTGAAAACAGCGTGTGACTTTTAAAAATACGGCTTTTGGAAAATGGTGACATAAAAGTCATCGGTGATAATTTTAGTCACCTGTGATTTCAAATCACTAGTGAGATTCAAAAATCGCACTCAAGGTTACACTTATGTAGATCGATGACAGGTGGAAGTGTTATTTTTTATTGTAAAAACTCAATTTTTGTTTGTTTGACTATTAGAGATTTTTTATAGAAGCTCGACGTTTCCGCTTGTCGGCGCCTTAACACAAAATCGTATTTTAAATCGCAGTTTAGAATTAATAGGTGCGTGATCAGTCGTGCAATATGAGCTCACCAGATGTCGCCCGTTACAAATGGTAGTACTTTGATAGACGGCCGCTCTAAGTCGGTGTAACAGTTGCTCTACACATCAAACATTTTAACATTTGTAACGGATATTAATCAAATACGTTTCGGAACATCACGTTTCTGCTACTACATTGAGATTATTAATGGTTTGTTAGATAGGAGGAACGAACATATCAAATGATAATAGAAACACAAATTAACCTCTCTAATAACATGCAGTAATTTTAGCCACAATAAAATAAATCAAATCAAAATTCATTTATTTCTCTAGGTAAAAGAAAGACACTTTGAACCATCAATATTCTAATAATATCAGAAGACTCTAAACTTGTCCATAGAGGTTGGCTATAGATGAATTTAAGGAAAACTATTTTACAGAAAAAATCTATTGTAAAGTGTATGTGTTTTATCAACTTTCTCAAAAAAATCTCTATTTCAACAAAGTATAATACGAAAGTTGTTATTATTTTATTTTACATTCCATTCAGTTGTTGTTTTTGTTAAACATTTACCGAGTAGCTTCTGGTTTCCCATTTACAAAAAATCTACGTACAAGCAATTAGATGTGTACAAGAAATTTTGATAATCATCATTAAATCCTTCTAAATAGTGTTCAAAATGCGTTAAAACGAGATCACGTTTTGTTTCATTATCGTGGCTTTCGACGCTGTGAGTAGACAAACTCTAAGAACAACCTCAACTCCAGTAAAGCAATAATTAAAGTCAAAATTTTCTCTCATCTCTCACCTTGGGCCATGAAGTTCCAGAGACAACATATAACGTGCATAAATCGCTAGCGCTTGTCATTTATCATCGACATTGGCGATTCAGAAGGGGCAATGACGCCAGTCTTTTAGGCACTGCTGCAGTGTGCCAAATGGTGGACCTTTGGAGAAGGTTTTTTGCTTATAATCTAAGTATATCTATACTAATAATTATAAAGAGAAAAGATTTGATTTTTGTTGGTTTGTTCGTATTGAATAGGCTCCGAAACTACTAGACCGATTTTAAAAATTCTTTCAACTATTTAAAGCTACATTATCAGGGAATAACATTGACTTTATTTTATTACCGTATTGGGTGCTAACTGCGCGGGTGAAACCGCACGAAACAGCTAGTTAAACAATAAAATACTGACTTCGTCCTCGTTCCGGGTTACAGATATAGGTACCCTATTTATATATTTTCCCTGTCCTCTATATAAAAAAAAACACTTTTACTTGTCTTGGCAGACAGACGGACAGACGGACAACAAAGTGATCCTATACGGGTTCGGTTTTTTTCCTTTTGAGGTACCCTAGAAAGGGTGTGTATGTGGTGCATTTTCATACGTATGTACAGTTTTATCGCACATTTAAGAGCTCCAATGTCAGTTTGATTGGAGTAAGGAAACAAAAGACAGGCAATTTATTATAGGCAAGAGCAGTGAAAAGCAACAAAAGATTTTCTAATAGCAAACTCTGATTTTAATGGCAGCTAAGAAGTCGATTATAATATTTTTTTATAATCTTGTTTGGAGATGCGAGAACTCAGCTCAAAATATTATGATTATAGAAAATGACGGTTTGCTCTTCTTAAGTGGAAAGCAAAAATTTAAGGCGCTGACAGCTGCGAAACGACTGCCACTTTGGAAAATAAAGCATATTTCCACAAAATTAAATAACTACCATACTTTTGAAACAGCAAAGATTTTGATCGTGTTCTAGTATTCTTAAAATACTCAGACTCTGAGTCATTACAAACTGATCCAACTGTCCCAGGTTACGTATAGCAAATATAATATTTAAGTTTATTAGATTTTGTAACGTGTATAGCTGATGATTCTCCTTTTAAAAATAAATAAATCTATACATATAAAACTCTAACGGGGCCGTGTCTGTACATTAAATATTTTTTGAAAATTTTAACGGTAGTGTATATAGTTATCGATATAGATACCGAAACACTAATTTTTGGAATTTTTGTCTGTCTGTCTGTCTGGTTGTGCACGCATCACTCAAAAACTACTGGACGGATTTTGATGAAATTTGGTATGGAGATAACTGAGTACCCGGGTCAACATCTAGGGTACTCTTTATTCCAGAAAAATATCTCATTCCCACGGGAAAATATAAAAACTGGTTCAAAAGAGAAATACGTACTACTCCGAAACGATCACTTCTAGAAACTTGAAAAATGTTATGAAGGTTCTGATATGTCATAGGAAATTGGTATGAAGGGATTTTTGGAAATTCCCACGGGAACGGGAATAAACTAAATCCAAGCGGGAAAACGCCGCTGGGCACCTGCTATTTGAAATATGGTATGTAGGTGTCTTAAATATGTCGTAAGCAACCACTAAAAAGGGATTTTCGGAAATTCCCACGGGAACGGGAATAAACGGAATCTGCGCGGGCAACGCCGCTGGGCATCCGCTAGTAAATAAATAAAATAAATAATGTCGTCATTGTGCAACCCAACTCCAAACAATGCTAGGGCAAAGCTGTACATAATTAATTAATTAGGCCGAAGAGATTTGTGATCTGCAGTAAATCAGGTCCTCAAGGAACGTTTCCAGTGCCATCTGTCACCGTTGGAGTGTCTCACCTCTATGACACTCGGGGGAAGGCCCGGCCATGAACGTCTCCTAAGATTTATGAACGCAATAACGAAATACCTACTATTTTGAAGTTTCCGTTTTCGATACCCGCGTAGTATCTATTTTAGTTTTCAAATACAATTTTATAAGGTAAAGTGAGTGATGATGATTTTTATTTAAGTACTAGCGACCCGCCCCGGCTTAGCACGGGTGCAATGCTGATACTAAAACCTTCCTCTTGAATCACTCTATTTATTAAAAAAAACCGCATCAAAATCCGTTTCGTAGTTTTAAAGATCTAAGCATACATAGATACAGACAGACAGCGGGAAGCGACTTTATTTTATACTATGTAGTGATATAGTTCCTAAACTGTCATGTGACAAGTTTGATTTTAAAAGTACTTAGCCGGTCAGGTAACATGTCCGAGATAAAAGCTTATGTATTGATATCATTCAAAAGCGGGAACGCGCTGCTTGACCGGAAGGATATGAATAATGAAAGTAACTCTACGATAGGAACATACCTACAATGGATGCTATTCGTAATTTTATTTTTATTCATTTATTTACGAAAAAAAAATTTTCCCAATATCAAATAGGTCAGTCAACAAAGTTGTTAGTGTTACATGGCCAAAAATTAAGATTCACTTTTCTCTAAAAGTCTTACATGTATTTATAGTATTTTTTTGGTAAATTATAGGGATCAAAGATACCTTTCGAAATAAACATTAATCAATAAGATTTATTTATGACTTCCCCAGAAAAATGAATTCTTAGTTACTGGCCATGTAACCCTAACAACTTTGTTGACTGTAGTAGTACCTACCTACCTACCTACCCTTTACGTGGTAAAATCTCAACAAAAATCTAAGTAAGTAGGTAGGTACTTACCGACATTCTGCATGTCTCGAATAATCCATTCTTAGCAAGTCTGTCGTAAATTGACATAGTGCCTTCGTCGTACATTGTACTTATAAGTATTTTCCCAGTCGCAGCCTGCAGACGACGGTTTCTGATTTATTTTACACAAATAGCAAAACAGAAATGTATTTTGTTACAGCTAGGATATTTCCTGAAGCGCCAACAAGGCTGTACAACATAAGCAATGTTTTTGTCAATTGCAAATATAATCAGTAATTTTATAGTGTTCACAAATACAGAGGAAGTTCATGGCTACTTAAATATTGCGTCAAATTTTTTTTACAAACAAAATGTAAGTACATTAATTTACAAGTGGTGTTTTTTTCGATAACTTGTTTAAATGTAGGACACCTATTTAAATATATTTTTTTTTTTAGATTACTATTGTGACCTCACCTAGTCACAAAATTCTAAACGAGAGTCAGGAGCCGGCGTCATAGAATATTATTTTGAAACGAATATGCTAGTGATAAGATGACGTCATTACAATTAAAATAATCACAATTGTGATTTTTGCATATTTTAACTCAATCCTTTACTTTTTGTTTAGAAAATAAGGCTTCTCATTGAAAAATCTCAAAATGTTTTTTTAATTACTACTATTTACTACTTCTATACTAAAATTTAGCATGGCCAATTGAAGAAGTGAAAATCTTTACACTTAGCTTACAAAGGCTTATTTTAAATCCCCAAAACACACTCGCACAGAATAGTCGAAGTCTAAAGCAAATGCATACCTCTTAGGACCAGCTTTAGCCGCGGTGCTGCATGCAACAAACAATATCACTGTACTACATAAATAAGAACTGCTTATAGGTTAATGCCTGATACCGCATATTTGTGACAAAATATTTAAAAAAATATCAAAATCAAGAAATACAAAGATTTGTTTGGGATAACTTTAATATTAGGTAAACCATGACCAAAACCATGGTCGCCCGTGGCATGATATTAGGTACAGAAAAAAAAATATAAATTTCAACAGTTTTGACGGATTTTTTTTTTATATATTTATTGGTTTATTTGACCATTGCTTGTTTTAACCGCCACTGGCGGCAATACATCAATGTACAATTAATTCATTACAAACTAAAAACTTTTATTAGTGTATGCCTAACTTACCAAATATTTCCTGCCCCTCAACTTTATCCGACAAAATTAGAAGGTAGATGAATTCCAATTACCTTCACCAATAAATAAAATTGAATTTCCGCAGAGCCACTGTGGGACCTTATGCTTATGAGATCAGTCGCCTGTTATTGCGTGATTAAATTTTCCATTCCTATTCCCTCTTCTCATTTCGTGCAGGTGTTTACTTTTTTACATATTTTGTTACCTTCTTACGTATATTTAAGTATGGCAGTAGTTATTTGTTGTATTGAGTATTGAAACCTGAGTAAGCAAAGGATTCTAGTAGTGAACCCTGAGCGAAACTAGTGATCTGAGCGTAGCGAGGGTTCCAAAGGGGGGTGAAACTACAAGACGCAGAATAACTTTGCTGCCGAGCAAAACACTAAATTTTTCACCTCACTACAGCGAGGAAAATGTTAGGTGCAAGAAAAACAGCTTAAATACAAAGATATTTGTGCTATTTAAATCTTTCTCTCGCTTTATCTAGACTGAGGACAATTAAACTGATGTAGTTGTACTGGTTGCGGTACTTTTTGTTTGCTTAAATAGTTACATTACAGTGCTATAGTGTAAAGCTGGGAATAACTATTTCTTCTGCATTTTCAACGAAATTGTTGGATTGTAAAAACAATTTAAGTAGGAGCTGTCAAATTTAGAGGCCAGGGCGGCACAAACTTAGCCGCTATAACTTGAAAATGTGTAACTAACAGGTGGTTTAACTAACCCGACTTTGTTCTATATTTAAGAGATAAGATATAATAATTTAAGATTATGTAAAATAAGAGTTTACAGTGGACATAATTGCGAGTAGGCTGAATTCGTGTACTGGTGTATATTTGAGATCTTTTGACATTGTAATTCCTGCAAATAAATTATTTCTGATTTCTGTTTGGGACCGCTAGTATACTATCTGTCATACATTTTTTTATATAATCTACGAGTACTTTGGAGAATGACCAAGCATATTACACCCCACACGATATACAATGTTTAATTACTAAAAGGGATTATGTACATACTTAAACTGGCAATCGAAAGAGCCATAGGTATAAAGGTAGTTACGCGGCACGCAATTTTCCACAAATATACCGGTGACATTATCAAACCACAGACTTAAGTAGGAAGGTCTTAATAATTATTATTATTTATAACTCGATGTTAAATAATAATAAAGAAATAATAATCTCACGCCTTATGTCCCCGATGGGGTAGGCAGAGTATTCCATTTTTGAAAATAGCCACTTTTCACGACATTTGACTGCTATAACGTGAGCCAATTGCCGGGACCGGGTCTGTTACATATGGCTCAGAATTAATTTTGAGACCAGCGGGTTTCCTCACGATGTTTTCCTTCGTCGTCGAGCTAGAGATAAATATGTTTAAGTTTTGAAAAACTCAGTGGTACTTTAAAGGATTCGAACCCGAACCTCACTGATTATCATCATGAGAAGCGGGCTCTTTAACCGTAAGGTAACTGCTCTATATATCTGCTTTATCAATAATTAGATGTTTAAATTATCTGAATTTATAAGTAAAGTAATATATGTTCCCAGCAATTTCACCTACGTAAATCCCGCTTGGGAAAATTATAGCCCAGCAAATCTTTAAAGATCTTCAGCAGACGTATTCACAGAGATTCGATACCGTTTCCGTTCGATTCGACTCGAATCTATCGACATCGGAAACGAATCTATCGAGATGGGCTGATGTTGGTATCGAAAACTAATGTCATATGTGACACCAACTGTCATATTATTATGTGACATTAGTTTTCAATCTCTGTGAATACGTCTGCAGCTCTTTTCTAGTTTATGAAGGGATGTAAGCAATTTCCACCCACAGGTGTAATCAACTC
This sequence comes from Ethmia dodecea, assembly GCA_963855545.1. Taxonomy (NCBI): domain Eukaryota; kingdom Metazoa; phylum Arthropoda; class Insecta; order Lepidoptera; family Depressariidae; genus Ethmia; species Ethmia dodecea. Next base: position 4,506,310 of record OY979444.1, read on the forward strand.
TAAATTAGGTATCCTTTCACTTCAATGGGAACATGCATGGTAACCTTGGTCTGATGCTGTAGTATCATCTTAAATTAATGAAAGAAAATATTTATAATATAATAAAAAAGTGAATGATGACGTCACAAAGTCAGTACTTAGTAGGTACATTTTCCATAGTAAATTTTAGTTTTGACATATTATATACTATAAAAGTAACTTATTTGACTAATCAGTAAAATACCCTATTTTTAAACTAAATAATAATAATACTTTATTTCAGATTTACTTCCATATCACACTAGAAACAAAATATAATTAAAAAAAAAACTAAAAAAACAAGGTATTCATAAATAAACCTATAAATATTGATTCAGAAATTAGGTAATAATCAGATTGAGAATAACTAGATTGGGTAACGCTTCTTGAAAATCGTTTTTGCTCATCCTATATTAAACGATCCCTTGAAAATGACTTGAGGTAATGAAATCCATTCGTACCAACTCTGGAAAATTGAATTTTTTCCATTTTTTAAATAATCATGTAAATAGGAAATTCTAATTTGTATGGAAAAATTGACTGATTATATTTTTCACATGCCTTCTGTGTTTTTTTTTACACAATTACGTGGCCCTTTAAGTGTCAGTGGCCAAAGGGCACTTAAGGGCACCAGATAATTCCATATAATAAATTGTGGGACACTATTCACACACGTTTATTTAGCCCTAAACCAAGCAGGCCCTGTACTATAGGTACGTGTACACGTGTATGTGTGTTTGTGTGCGTATAGTTAATTCCAGTTCTGCCATTATCAGTCTAAATACCTATACGTGCGTTGTTCTTGCTTGTTTAGTTGGTAGTTTGGAAATACTTGAACAATAGTGGAATTGTTGAAGTGTAACCTGATTATCCTCAAGAGTAAGTACTTATACTAATTAGATTATCTGTAAGAAATTAACCAAGTGTTAGTCGGACTCGCACACACAGTACCACAGAATAATAAAAAAGAATTTTGCAAGAGTAATCACGTTTATTTTAAAATAAAAAAATCGTGAGCAGTGATAGCCCGGACGGTTAAAGAGCCGGCCGAAAATCCTGGCATGTACACAATGAGTTTTTCAAAAACTTACGTACATATTTATCACTAGCTCGACGGTGAAGGAAAACATCGTGAGGAAACCCGCAGGTCTCAGAATTAATTCTGAGACATGTGTAAACAGACCCGGTCCGGCGGCGATGGGCTCACCAGTCACCACCTATCACGTTTAGGGGTCCAATATATCTCGTGAAATGTGGGTATATCCAGTAATGGAATACCTCTGCCTACCCCCTCGGGGATAAAAAATGCATGAGATTATATTTTATATATTATAAAAAAATCGTCTGTCTATCAACTACGGTTCCCTCCACTGCAAACAGACGAACCAACAACGGAGGCTTTGTAATAGGACACCCTTTGGATACAGAACCCTAAAAACTAGTCCTATATCTGTAGTAGGTACAAGAATAGAGGTTGAGACAGCAGAGTGATCACGTGATCATCTGTTTGTTGACAAGAAACATTATCAGTGAAACAGATTAATAAAATCTCCCCCATGCTCCGGGGAAAACAGGAATTCATTTATCACTATACGTACTTTGTATACATTTTGTTGTGTGGTATAGTCTGTGTCACCTTAACTGTCTTATTACGTAAACAAACATGGTAGTTCAGTTGTAAAGAAAGAAAGAAAGAAAAAGTGTTTATTCACAGAAATTATTTTTACAAAACACATTATTACCTCCGCCAAACTGCAAAACAGTTTGTTGGCAGACGTAGCTCCTTTTTTTGGTAGTTTCCTAAATATTTGTTTTTTATTAAAAACACTATATAACCCGGCACAGGTACGTAGCCCACACTTGCCTTTTTCCCGTGGGAATGTATTTGGTTTCTGGAAACCTTCCACAACGTTCCCTCAACATCTAACCAAAGTTCCATTACAATTGAGTGAATGGTTAAAATTACTTGAAATCAATCAAAATTTTCAAAGTAGAGGCTTACAGGTCCACTTTTAGAAAATAATTGCAACTCCACCGTTTCGACATACATACTTGACTAGCGACCCGCCCTGGCTTCGGACGCGTGCAATGCTGATAATAAAACCTTCCTCTTGAATCACTCCATCTATTTAAAAAAAACGCATCAAAATCCGTCGTAGTTTTAAAGATCTAAGCATACAGACAGACAGCGCTGCGGAAAGTGACTTTGTTTTATACTACTTATGTAGTGAAGAGACAAAGTGGGACAAGTTTCTCAACTCATTACCGTCTATAATAGAACACAGATAAACGTTTCGATGATTTTGATACAACTTAACAGAAAAAAAATGTATTTTACGGAAAGAAAGTCCATTACCCAAACATCAAATTTCGAGTCGGGAAGTATAACATTACAAGATAATTACAAAGGTAATAAAACCCGCGCTTTTTAAAGGCAACTTTTAAACGATCGAAACTCGCTCTGTTTTAATAACAGGCCACTTTTTACTGCTACCAGTCACGCGATAAATGTTCGTCATGTCTTGGTTTACTATTATTTCGTCGTGTAATGAAAGGTTTGCACTGTTGACTTATTGTATGTGGTAGGTCCATACTATGATGTTATAGTCTCGTTTTCTTTGTTTGCGAAAGTGTATGTGCTTGTTTGGTTTGTCCTTCTTTCACGCGGCAACGAGGCGACTGATCAAACTGATTTTGTGCATAGATATAATTTGAGGGCTGGAAAGAGACAAGGCTAATTTTTGTCTCGGAACACGGACGAAGTAGCGGCTAAAAGCTTTGAGTAGGTATTACAATTGTTATTAAAATACTTTGTTGCTACGATATAATCATAGTTGAGAGCTACTAAAATACCACAATCGTGTTTAAAGTTAGACATTTATAATTTACCTTCTTCGAAATAATATGTAAGATACCTAATTTTTTTTATATAGTTACAAAAAAAAGCTAATTGTTATTGGTTTTGTTTTTAAGTTCTCATGGACAGATAGTAAATAAGATAGACTGTTTTCAATTAAAGCGAGTGATAAGCCGTGTTGACGTGTCGCAAGAAAGTTAAGAGTTTGGATCCTCAACCGAAACACATTGTGGACAAACAGCGCAATAACTCGTAAGCTGGTTAGTTGGGCTGGGACACACAACGGCACCCCTTGGGAAAGTTCATTAACTGAGCGGCTGTAGGCTTTTTAGGGATTTACTCAGTAAAGGATTCAATTTGTCATGGGCGTGTGGGTTTAGCATCTATGTATCTATGTATAGAACTTGTAAAATAAAATTTTTACCTTTACTCTAGTGTAAAAGATGCTAAACCCACACGCCCATGACAAATTGAATCCTTTACTGAGTAAATCCCTAAAATGTAATAAGGACTGCCTGGGAAAAGTAAACCAAGGTAAGTGAAGTAAAGTTATCCATTTCTTTAAATAATAGGGAAATGTCGTGAGAAGAGCTAGCAGCCAGGATTTAGGACGACGGCATAGTTATTCGACATTCCATATTGCCATTTTCTAAACAACAATACTTAAAAAAAAATTTTTTTAATTTTTACAACAACATTAATTTTGTATTCTACAAGATCTATGTAATATTGCCTGGGACAAAATGCATGGTGTGAAAGGCAGTTTAAAACAAATGGAAGACGAGACTACTGATACTACCGACAGACAGTTTACACAGTTTGCAGATAGTTGTGGTTGATTTTTTTATACAATTTGTGAATAAATGCCTTTTTATTATTTTTTTTTATTATTATTATTCGTAGAAATTTTTATAAGTAGGTAGGTACATCGATTTAAAAAGCTTGGGTGTAATGAAAACGTGAATGTTGATAATAATAAAATAAGTTATACCAAAACGTAAGGTTGGCAACAGACCTTATCTTACAGATGTTTTCTTAGCAGTTCATCCACAGATCATCCTTAATATACATAGTCATCCTCATTACTAAAAAACCGGCCAAGTGCGAGTGAGACTCGCGCACGAAGGGTTACGTACCATTATCTATAAAAACGTCAAAAAACACGTTTGTTGTACCTGGTTGTACTCTTGAACATTTATTTATTCTGTTTATTAGTATTTGTTTTTATAGCCGCAACAGAAATACATCATCTGTGAAAACTTCAACTGTCTAACTATCACGGTTCATGAGATACAGCCTGGTGACAGACGGACGGACAGCGGAGTTTACGTTTTACCCTTTGGGTATTGAACCCTAAAAAGTATAATCAACCTTATCCCCGTGACATAAAACCCAGTATCACTAGATATATCGAAATGTCTTAATAAATTCTTGAGCGTTTGATGACTCCTATTACTCTCACTAGACGAGATAATGACGAGGAAAATCTTGCCATTTTCTATCGTATATACCTAAGATCCTTTAAAGGTAAGAATTATTTATTCCTTGGAACTACTAGGTTGCCTTTTCTTTGTGTTCAAAGTTTAATAGATAAGTAATAAGAATACTGGGACATCTGAGACATCCCATTAAGTATCGCCTGCACATAATTCTCATATTGCTTTTATCTCCGGCAGAGGGAGTTGAGGCAATTTATTTCCCTTAAGGGTGATGTTATTCATATTACATCACCCTATGAGAAATAAATAAAATAATAGTATTTCACTTTACCTAAAGAGTATTTTTATTGCAAAGTTATATTTAAATATTTTCTTAACAATTGTGTATGTTGCTATGTTCACGAATTATTTGATATCCATTTAAGTATTTTAAGATATCTTAAATGTTATATATTTAAATGTAAATGAGTATTTTAAGGACCGGTTTCTGCATTGTCAAATTATCTCTGCCTACCTCAGCGAGCAGAAGACGTGAGCATGTAGGTATCCCTTCTACGATGAATATTTGAATGACAATAATGTTTGGTGTAAATTTTCTCAAGCTCGGTCCCCCAAGTACAGTCAAGAGCACATAAAGACGGTAGACCGGTTTTAAAGAAATTTGTCGAGACGATAATTTAAAGCATGAGGAAGGAAGTTGTCTATGGATGTAAAATCCAGGAAAAATACAGAGTTCCCAATGTCATGATTTCCTTAAATTTTACACGGACACACAACACGTAACATCTTTCTAGTAAAATATAAATTAACAAAAAACCGACTAAGTGTGAGTCGGACTCGTACTCAAAGTATAAGGTACATTATTTAAAAAAAACTTGTTTTTTCTCTTATTTTCTTTACTTTTGTGCTACTGTGTACCTATTACGGTCCATGAGATAGAGCCCACAGATGGACGGACATCAGAAGCTTAGTAATAAAGTTCCGTTGGGCCAGTAACCCTTAAAACTTATTCATACATTTCGAACACTCATAAATATACTATCTGAAGTGTATCATAAATCAAAAAACATGTCGCATCCACTACCTTTCGGTATTGTTATAATTGTGCTTCCGAGCAGCAACTCCCTTAAGCTCACTCCTCCTGGCCTCATGAAGATTGATTACCCACCACAGTGACACGGCTTCGGGCTGATTGACATCGCAATTTACTTCATTGGCGTTTTTAATTTAGTTAGTCCCATCGTTCTTGTCTCACCATTTTGAGTTTAAATTGATTTGCCCGATGCTCCTTAGCTTGGCGTTTTTACCGAGCCTGATCGAGTTACTAGATATTGTCTATTATCTCGTGAATCGCGTTCAACGGCTTTATAAAATAGCAATGATTCTTCTTTTACGCGCCTTTTCTTGTTAATGAGCTTTTCTAAATCACCATCTCAGCTGTAAAGGAACGTTAATGAAGAAACCCACAAGGTTTTCATACTCTGTTTTTAGGGGTCCGTACTAAAATTACGGTTCGAATTCAGCTGTGTGTCTGTTTGTCACGCAGCTGAATTTTAGCTACTGTAATGTTATCGATCTGAATATATTTAACTAGCAGTTCTCCGCGGTTTCACCCGCGTAGTTCCCGTTCCCGTGGGAGTACGGGAATAAAATATAGCCTATGTTATTGAGGGATATTCTAGGTTTCCACTGGAGAAAGAGTTTTTGAAATCGGTCCTTTTTTTGAGTTTATTCGTAACAAAGATACAAACACACAAACATACAAAAATACAAAACTTTCCTCTTTATAATATTAGTATAGAAGAATAGATATAATTTCTATTCGTTCCAAGGAGCGCGATACCAACTCGCGCTAGCCCATCTTTATTTACTGTTACTGTCTCTTACGTTCTAATTACTTTGCGAAATAACTTTTATGTCTTGTTTATATCTTTTACTGAAGAGAAAATTGCTAAATTGTACTACACAGACATTTTGCAGGCAACAGTAGTGAGACCACAACTGCGACACTAAAAACAATAGAAACACAAACGCGAGAGTGTAATTATGAATGTTGTTTTAGAGTACTAATGATAAACTAGATTTGATAACGAATTTTTGTATGGAACTTTAGACGTGAGAATAATACAAGATTATCTTCGCGGGAGCATTCCCAACCCCTCCCTCTTACTAGAGGGGAGTTGGAGGAATGCGCATTTACCTTACATTTTATTATTATTCGATAAAAGAGCTCCATTAGGTAGTCGGGCTACCTAATGGAGCTCTTTTATCGAATAATAATCATTTAAAATATTTAGTTACTTAATCGCTTAAACTATACTTAGTGAGTTAAAATTATTCGACGAAATCATGGGTTAAAAATTTTGTATCGTTCTATAATATGTTTCTAATTATTATATTTCTTTAAAAGGCTTGCATACTTGGGATTAATTAACATTTCCCTACTATTGTACTGAGTGGATACACCTTTCTGCAACTGGGGTGCATTCATGTGAGGTATTGTAAACAAATTCATTAAATTATAAATAACTGTATCTCCGACAATCCTTCCAGTCACACATTAAAAATGCAAAGAGAGGCTATAAGCCTAAGTATTGTCACAGATAATATTATAATAAGATGCTGGGCACTGATAGGTGGAGATGTTCACGCGTGTCGAATTTCTGGTCAGTAATAATCTTTGAGTAATAAATAATTCGTAATTGGTCCGTGGCGCGTTATTGTTTATATGCGCTAAACATTGACTGACTAGTTGACATAAATTTGCTCCTCAGTACGGCCAGTCTACTGGGTGTACATTATGAACAACAAGCAAGCTCGTCGTTTCATTTCTGCGGTTGCAGATGCGGTTAACCGCGTGTACGTAGAAGCCTTATAAATTCTAGAGCTATGTCAATCTGACCGTAAAATTGCCTAAATTTGGCGGATAAACAGAATTCGGAGGGGTCGAAACGCCGCCGGGGGTTGAAGGTTAAGGAAAACAACATTTCATATAGTTTGAGATGCCTACATTTCCATTTACGCATAATTTAGGAATTTATATCACTTAGAGCTTGTTCCAACTGTGACTGATGATCTCCTAATTAATTTATTTGTCAGACAACAGACAACTGTTTTAATGGTTACGTATCTAAATGTCGAAAATTAAAAAACCTAACGTTAAATAACCTAAGTTCAAAATACCTAAAATCAAAATACCTTATGTTTTAATATACCTAATAAAATAATACATACCCACGAAATACCTAAGATTACAATACCGATTGGACTAAATACCTAAAATTTAAAATGTTTATAGTTATATCACCTAATTTTGATATACCAAAATTTTTAATAACAAATGGTCAAAATACCTAAAGTAATGCACCACTTGCGCAATATTTGTTTGAAATAGTGGATCACCTTCCGCAAGCGTAAAAGTGGGTAGATTGATAAAGTTCATCGTTTTCTATTTTTAATATATTTTGTGTCAGGAAAATATATGTTCATTTACAATAATTACAGATAAAAAATGTCCTCCAAATAGGAACCATGTGGGACAGTGCCCAGAAGACTGGCCGTATTCCCTCTCTGGATAGCTAGGCTGATCCCTTGACAGAGATAGCCGCCGAGATATATATATCTATTTATATTAATACATTACGTCGGTATTTGTCACTTCGGTCAATTAACGTGAGGTAAATCAATTTCAGGGACTTTGTACATAAGTATTTCAAGTTTTATCCTTTTGAACTTCAGTATTATATCCATTTCACATTTTAAACTTTCGGTATTTTAACTTTATGTCAAACAACCATTAGGTATTTTGATTTTAGGTATTTTGAACTTAGGTTATTTAACGTTAGGTTTTTTAATTTTCGACATTTAGATACGTAACCGGCAGTATTCCCTCTATAATTTTGATAACGTAGCAATTAAGATAATTATAGTTTAAAATTATAGTTTAGACTTAAAATTAACTAAAGAAAACTGCTTTTTCATAGTAAAAAGTGAAATTAGACCCCCATTAAAAGAAAAAAATAACGATTCACGTTCTATCCGGATTTAGTACGCAAGAATGAGTTCACAAAACAAGTCTTGCAAATAAGCAAGACAAAAGGCGTCTCCACTGCTGTTTCAACACTGCCGAGCAGAAAAATCCCAAGTTCCGTATTCCAGATTTATTGCAGGCCAACTGAATTTGTAGGCCCTCTTCAAAATGATAAAACGGCCGTTTCCTTTCCTGCCACCCAAACAAAAGTCAATAGGTAGTTTAGAAAGTTTTGAAAAGGTTCGACCCTTATCCGTTTTCGGATTCCGACATTGTATCATGGAGCGAGCGTGGTTTGACAACAGACCCGGAACGGACCAATAATGCGATGTATTCAGATACGACGATCTACCTATTCAAATACCCAATTATATCAATTTATTTACGTAATTGGGTTTAATATGTTTAAACCTATTCTTAGCGACGTCGCAACAGCCTGCCGCGGTATGTCTTCTGTTTTGCAGCGAAGCTTTGATATAAAAACTTGTAGTCAACGCCCATCGCCTGCGTAGTATGGCTTTAATTGTAAATATAATAATTTATATTAATAAGGAATATTCAATATTTAATTTATTTAAAAATAAGTGCTACTATTTTACTACAATTTCCTAGGAAGAGAACTGGAGAAAGACTCGCGTCGATTGAAAAGGAATTGAAAATACTACTAATGCCGTTTCTGTAGAGCACGGCATTGCCATGAAAAAATTTAATTTATCTAATAGCCTAGATTACTTCAATCTCCTAACTACTACGTGTAGGTACCGTTTTAGGGTTCCGTCGATGCTAAAATGGTGAAAAAGATCTTTGCAAAAAAAATACATAATTTGTATTAGTCAACAGTAGTAGGTATATGTAAAATGAAAAAATGTGAACTGTCTCCGAACCAATGCTACGTGAAATAGACTACACCTACACATATTTCTTTTAAGTAAGAAACCCTGTGCGTCCAACTGAGACTATGGTCAGTTTTTTTAAATATATACTTATTTGCCAAGGTCTTCATGATATTGATCTACGAAACCTTAAAAAGTAACATACAAAAGCAGCTATACGAGTAACATGTATCTTAATCAAAAATATTCGCATATAAAAGCGATAAGACCGCCCATTGTACTTTAGTTCATGTTGGTATCCATATTGTTTTGTTGTTGTATTGTATTCACTATTTTTGTTGAACTCTATATCATGGACCCTAAAAGGTAGCTTCTACCTTTCAGAATAAAATAACCATTCTAACATTAAAATAAAGCAAACATCCCTCGATAAATCCCAACAGATCTTTCCCTCAGATAATACTGACTTTCACTAAAACAATACTATGATAATCTCGAAAATAATGGCCATAAATAATTCAGAGCCGGAAGCACGAAAATGCCTTCCAATGTTAAAGTCGTGATATTTTATTTTTATTGCATTATTTGTTGGTCATTCCAGACCAGGGCCGCTTCTAGCTTTGAGTATTAAACCAATACTCAAAGGCTTCTAGAGATCAAAAATATTTATTTAATATTAAATAAAAAGCGGCCAAGTTTGTGTCGGACCACGCATAGTGAAGGGTTTCGTAGTCGTTATAAAATATTTACACACGCGCTCTTTTTTTTTGGCAGCATCAATAAGTTTAACCGCGAGTTTAGGAATTTATCGGCGGTTGTTTTGGATTAGATTCTGTAAACAACTAATCACAAGGTATCTATATAATGCAACCTCTACCCGTGACTTCGGCCACGATTCGATTAACAAAGAAGATTTTGCCCTTCCTCAAAAAGCTATAATATCTGCCTCTGTCATGAAATCAGTTTAGCTGTTTAACCTTAAACAGTTAACCAACCACACCCACAGACAGCAGAGTTACTTTTGCATTTATTTTCTATACCTATATTATATATTTTATATGTAACAGAATAAGCGCAATTCCTGAAATTAGTTTGTTCAGTATCGACTAAGTACTTAATCGATTTCAGCTATTAAATTCCAGACCCACTAGTAATGTTATGGAAGTTGGAATTGTTTTGAAGAGTAATCAAATACAGTTGACCACAGTATCCTTATTACAACCCTGTACTCGCTGTGAGAGAGAAAGCTATGATATTGACGTCGTATTTTTGTTAGGCTACACTGTGGACGGAATTCTTATTGGCCTGTGAGGCCCATAGACAACAGTAATAAGAAAGTACGGCTGGTTTGTTTAGCGTGTTTATTGATAGGGATTGACGATGCCCATGAATTAATAAAGAGAAACATTTAACCTAGATGCTCCCCTGTTTTCTTTTTCTAGAAATAATACGTTTGAACCTTCGTCAAATTTAATAAAAAATATCTGTCACTTCTCGTTTAGTTCTTTATTAGGTAAATCTTTTTTAAGAGTTATCGATTGCTATTGTTACAATGTTGACGGAGGAGATCGCTAAAAGCGAGAAGATCGCTTGTAGGTACTTCATGTAATTTTTTATCTCTGAACAAAATTTTATGGAGAACTTGCATAAAATTTTGTTTTTATTTATCTTAAAGATTTAAGGATTACATAAAGGTACCAAAAAGAAAAAAAGTTAAAATATGCACAAATAATTTATTTATTGCAAATCAAAAATTGACATTTCAAAGTTCGCGTAAACGCCTACCGGCTTGACGTGACGTCACTCCTCATCTAATGAAGTAAACTTTTCATGACGCGTGATTATATTATTTATTACAGAAATAATATATTTTCAGATTTATTTAATACTAGCGGATAATGTAGCATTCTATTTGTGAAAGAATTTGTAAAAACGATTCAGTATTTTTTTGAGTTTATTCGTTTGAAACATACAAATATTTCTTCTTCGCTTTGCGATGGAGTGAAGTCACTCGTCGCTGATTGGTGTTTCAAATGGGTGTTATTTAAATGGTTAGCAGAGTATTCGTATTTTTGTAAGCAGAAAAATATAATCTGTAAGCAGAAATAGCTAATTGGTCAGCAACTCATGGCCAGCAAACATTACAAAACCTATCAGCAATTTATGTCATTCTGGATGGCTGTAATTATTTTTGAGCTGCAATGAGCTGCTACTGTTTAATAAAATTTTGGTAAGCACTCAGAGGGGAAGCCAAAAAATATTTTTTGAGCTTCATATAAAAGTAGCAAAAATAATCTCAGCAAACTTGTCATGCGCAAAATGGGCGCATTCCTTACATAGATTAGGAAGGACTTTGGATTATGCAACTTTTATGATTATGATTATTATTACGATTACAAGTGGTGGTGGTGGTGGTGGTGGTAGTGGTGGTGGTGGTGTTAGTGGCAGTTGCAGTGATGGTGGTTGTGGTGGCTGTGGTGGTTGTGGTGGTTGTGGTAGTGGTAGTGGGAGTAGGCGTGGGAGTTGGGGGTAGGAATGGGGTGTAGGAGTTTGGTGTAGGAAGGTGTAGGAGGTAGTGGGAGGTAGTAGAAGGTAGTAGGAGGTAGTGGGAGGTAGTAAGCGGTAGTAGGAGGTAGGAGGATGTAGGAGGAGGTAGGAGCTACTACCTCCTACTACATCCTACTACCTCCTCCTACTTCCTCCTACCACCTGGAGGAGGTAATAGGAGGTAGAGGTAGGAGGATGTAGTCGGAGGTAGGAGGATGTTGGAGGAGGTAGAAGGAGGTAGGAGAAGGGTAGGAGGAGGTAGTAGGAGGTAGTAGGAGATAGAAGGAGGTAGTAGGAGGTAGGAGGCGGCAGGAGGAGGAGGTAGGAGGACGTAGGAGGTGGTAGGAGGAGGTAGTAGGAGGTAGGAGGCGGCAGGAGGATGTAGGAGGAGGTGGGAGGAGGTGGTAGGAGAAGGTGGAAGGATGTAGTAGGAGGTAGTAGGATATAGTAGGAGTTAGTAGGCGGTAGTAGGAGGTAGGAGGGGGTAGGAGGAGGTAGGACGAGGGAAAGGGGTAGGAGGAGATAGGAGGAGCTAGGAGGGGGTAGGAGGAGGCACGAGGAGGTAGGAGGAGGTAGGAGGAGGTAGTAGGATGTAGGAGGAGGTAGGAGCTACTACCTCCTACTACATCCTCCTACCCCCTCCTACCTTCTCCTACCACCTCCTCCTACCGCCTCCTACCTCCTCCTACCCCCTCCTAGGCCCTCCTATCTCCTCCTACCTCCTCCTACCACCTATTCCTACCGCCTCCTACCTCCTACTACATCCTACTACCTCCTACTACATCCTCCTACCTTCTCCTACCACCTGGAGGAGGTATGAGAGGGTAGGAGCGGGTAGGTGGGAATGAGAGAGGGAGTGGGAGTGGCTATAGTATAATTTTTTACGACATGTTTTCTCTGCTGTACAATCATGAAGTCTTGCTGACCAAGTAGTTATTTTGCGGACCAAGTAACTATTTTGCGGACTGAATGTTTATTATGCAAACCCATGTTATTGTAAGCTGCCTATTTCTGATTTAATTTTTCACCATTATCAAAATTATTTGCCGAACAGGGATTGCTGCCTGATTTTTTTATTTGCGAACAAAATCTTTGTATGCCGACCAAATGATTTAAATGCTGATTTTTTGTGGCTAACCAAATTTTATTATTGCTGCCCATTTAATTACTTCTCGTTTCAAATTACATCTCAATTAGCGTTACTGAGAATTCAAATATTTCGCGAAAAAAAATTTTTTTTTCAGCAATGCACGTTTAGCGACTATCATTATGGAATTATTAAGATAATTTATCAATATAATTTTAGTGCAAGTTCCCCATTGTACGGACATTTGATAGTCTTCATTTCATACAAATACCTACATTTAAGTATACTACTCATAGGGCGTAGAGCTCGAGCGGTCAAAGCGACCAAAATCGTAATCCAAAACCTATTTACTTCAGAGGTATTAAGTCTATTAGTATCACAGAACACTACACACAGTAGAAATGACAGTAAGTACCACAGAACACTTTTACTCTAAAATAGAGATGCTTGAGATCATAATTATTAATGATATAGTGCGGTAAGTTAGTTTTAAAATAGAATGAACATAGATTAGAACTAAATTTTTCCTATTATTTTCTCTTTAATATTAAAGTGAGACAAACGTATTGAGCAAAAGCGCTTCCAAGGAGGTCCGAACATTCAGTTTATTTATTTTGGTAATGTGAAACTCTTTGGTGGGATTCTTATTTATTTTTTATATAAATTAAAAAAAAACGTAAAGGATAGCATGGCGTTATACAACGGGAGGTGCTTAGATCAGAGACTATTTTAGGTACTTAGGTGAGAGTACCTATTTTACTGCACGTTCCGTTGCATGGTGCGTAATTTTTAACTATGGAATAATGTATACGTGCTTCTTAAATGCATTTTTTAGATAAGGTGATGAAAAAGTTTTTTTCAATATCAGATTTAATGATTTGATTAAATGAGTTAGGTTAGGTTGTATTTCATTTCATCTCATTAAAAATTTTCATTTCATATCAATAAAAAAATTCTACCGAAGACTTTGCTGTGTGGGCATTGGGCATAGTTCCCTTTGCCTAACCAGAATGGGTGAAGTAAACAAAAAAAAATCTCTGCTTATATTTTTTACGGTTGGCGCCATTTTCCAAAAATGATAGTGGAGATTATTGTGTTTTTATTAATTTATAAAATTGCTTCATTTTTTCGCAACTGGTAATAAAAATAGATGACAGGCTTTCCGCACTTGTAATGAAATATACTATTATATCAAAATACTCTCAATGGCCGCACGACCTAGTAGGTACCTTGACTAGTACCTACCTATATTTTTACTGTTCCAATTTTTACTAACTTACTTATATTCAAATTCGATTCGAACCCGAGCCTCTGTGATTTTCGGCCGGCTCTGTAACCGTACCTAAGGCTATCACTGCTCTTACTATATATACATTTTCTCTCACGCTGAAAGCCAGTTTGTAAAGCTTAAAATTAAATTCGGATAAAGTATGTAACTATAATTACTTCAAATTTTATTAAATAAATGAAATGAGGGGCAGCGTGTTTGCGCTGCTTGTTTTAACCCCCGTTGCACTGTTCTGCTGCGAATGTTACTGATGTTTTTATTTTATTTTATGATGACACTGTGAAAATAAACCGTTGACTGTCAGCTTTACGATTGGCGATGTTCATCACGAAAACGGTGCTTAATTTTGTTATAACATTTATAAGCCGTATTGTTAATGGGCTATATTTCTCTTCATTGTAAAATGGGATATTTAAATTGCCTAGCAGTGTAAGTGACTTTTGGGTTTTAAAACTCCACCGACAAACTTCGTTTTCATTTCATTTTCGAAAGTGACAGCATTATTTGTTTTTGTTAATAATATTATAATAATGTAGATACCTATAATACTGGTAGGTATAAGTAGTACACAGGAAAAGAATATAGGCGAAGTTTTATCTGAAAAAAGTTCTATTTACAACCTTTCTGTAAGCATAAATGTTGGTTTAATACTTAAAGCATAAATCTTACATGTAAAAATTCAGGAGCTGATGCTGAATATTTTAGTGTTTTTTATACTTCAAGACGCTACAGTCTGACCTCAACTAATTATATGTATGGGAGCACGCCATGCTTCTTTGGGACTCACAATATAAATCAATCATAAATCACGAAAGTAAGTAAGTAGTTCAGACAGACAGACAAAAAATCCAAATGTAGTTTATGATGTGGCATAGTACAATAGCAGCTATAAATTTGGCTTTTGTTTTCAAATCCCAGTCAGATAACTTTATTTGTATTATTTTTAAAGGTTAAGTTAAATGTAAAATTGACTTGCTGAAGGTCAATACGAACAGTTATCTACCAGCGCTTCGTAAAGTTTTATATCCAAAAATAATCAGAGAAAGAAACTCCACGATGGACCGTATTTTCTTTTATTGTGATTGGTAATTATAACGATAAGCTGCACAAGGAGTTTTCACCGCAGATTGATTTTCTGAACACCATCATTCATGTATGCTGTGTGATGTGTTGAACACTACAGATTGCAAGTCTGTGTTGCCAGTTTGCATTAACGTGTTTATTTTGCATGATTAACGGCGCGGGCTCTCTGCATGTTAGGGCTAACATAGCCATTAATTTTATAAGCTCTCGGCAAGCAGCACCACGGAATTAGTTCCGTGGAATGGCTTTCGCAATACGTTTGTAGCGATGTATATCCACAACATAGAACAACACGGGATCGGATATGATTACTATGATACTTTTAAATCATTTTCATCTGATAAAAAAAATCACATGATTTCACAGACATTGATGAAAAGTCACACTTGCTACTGGAAATTAAATATGAAAATGAAATTGAAAAGTGATATTAAATTACTTGATTTACGATTTATTAAGTAGCAGGCTAAGTTATAAAAGTAGCAGTTGCGACTTATGAAAAATCATCTGCTACTCATCACTGTCCCAGACGGGCAAACACGTTATAGTACGTACTACTAATATCACATAACATTGTCCCAATATAATAATAGATATATATATTTTTCATACAACTGTCCAACATTAATCGATTGCAATCAACTCGCCTGACGGAAAATTTTGCCTTTTCAAGATGGAGGTTCATACCACCAACCTCGTGCACCGCTCCACGACAACACAAATTTTATCCCCGAGGGGGTAAGCAGAGGTATTCCATTTCTGAGAATACTCACTTTTCACCAGTGTGTGTTTTTGACCACTAGACGTGATAGGTGGTGAGCCCATCGCAGGGTCGGCTCTGTTACTACTGTTGATCGCGTCTGTTACGAGAGTGTAACGGATTAATTCTGGGACCAGCGGGTTTCTTCTATGATGATGTGATAAATATATACCTACGTAAACTTTTTTTAAACTCATTGGTATTAATTAGCATTCATAAATGAGAAGCGGGATCAGTAGCTACTGGGCTGGGCTGGCCTTTTTATTTATATACCTTGTTTCAAGTACAAAAACTACATAAAAAGGTTTTGTAACAGTTCTTCGCTGCTTTAGTTATAGATTTCACCAGAGACCAGTTTAAATAACTGGTCTCTGATTTCACTTATAAGCTCGACGTTGAAGGAAAACATCGTGGGAAAACCAGCAGGTTCCAGAATTGATACTGATGTGAAGTCCAAAAATATTCTGGTAAAGTTGGTATTTCTAGGATGTTAATACCCATGCGTACTCCCCCTGAGCATTTTTTTTATTATTTACATAGGAAGTACTGTCGACAAACTATAACTATTTGTATAATCGGTAGGTACCTACACGTATGCTTTCAACCAGTGATTTTAATTTCAGGGAGTAGGTACCCAATTTCTACCAGATATTCATTAAAATTGATAACGTGTTAGTCACTGGTCCTGTGTTTTCTGAAGATAAACAACCACTTGGCTAGACAGGTTGGTTTAAAATTAATTTAGTCTTCATATACTTGGTAAAGTGAGCACAAATAAACCAGTTCAATTAATTTCGGAGAGTCACTTTACGGAATTATAAATATATTTACTAGCGGTAGACTTCAGAGTTAGTTAATATTCGTGAAATCAATTTTAATATATTAAAATTATAAAAATAAATAATAATAATATAAGTAAAATAATGTACATCAAATGTAAATAATAAACATCGTGAGGAAACCCGCAGGTCTCAGAATTAATTCTGAGACATGTGTAAATAGACCCGGTCCGGCGATGGGCTCACCACCTATCACGTTTAGGGGTCCAATATATCTCGTGAAATGTGGGTATATCCAGTAATGGAATACCATTGCCTACCCCCTCGGGGATAAAAGGCGTGCGATTATTTATTTTTATTTTATTTTTAAAATAATGTTACGCCTTTTATCCCCGAGGGGGTAGGTAGAGGTATTCCATTGCTGGATATACCCACTTTTTAGGAGAAAATTCGACCCCTAAACATAATAAGTGGTTAGCCCAACGCCTGACCGGTTTACACATGTCTCAGAATTAATTCACGGACCTGCGAGTTTTCTCACGATATTTTCCTTTACCATCGAGTTAGTGATAAATATGTACGTAAGTTTTGAAAAACTCACGCGTACATGCCATGATAAATAAATAATAATGGTCTTATAATGAAAGCAGTCACCCACTTATCACTCTAAGGTAAATGAAAATATCGTGAGGTAACCCGCAGGTCCCAGAATTAGTTTGAGGTATGTGTGACAGCTCGGGCGGGCTCAACCACCCTGTCACTTTAAGGTGTCCCGTCAAGTTAGGGGTCCAAAATTAGACTGGTGATAAATTTGTGGGTACCTTTTTCCTGAAATAGAGTAACTCTACCAACCCTGCCTAAGGAATAAAGCATGAGCGTGTTTGATATACGCATACCGCAAAATATACTGTTCATTTCTGTGAAGCATTCATTTCAATTCTCGGCATTAGGTACATTAGGAGATACATAAACATGGCGCACTCCCATTAGTTAATACAGGCTTTTCTCGCAGCCATGTAAATGTCAGACAATCTTATCTAATATGTAGATTTGTTTAGCGAAGTGTCGCGAAGGCGGTCGAGATAACAAGTCGGCGAGGCGACAAATCGCGGACATTGCCGACATTCTCGTGAATATAAATTGCTAGAGTAGACACGGAACGTTCGATTCTTTTGCCTAGGTCATTAAGGGCCATTTCTATGGGAGCTAACTTTATATACCAGCTGTTTATTAAAGTAATTTATTTAAACGATAAACGGGTAAAATTTAAATACGTATTCTCTTAAATAATATGAAGAAGAAAAATAATTTATGGCAAAAGAAAATTTTGAGGTCTTTGCTTCAACGTAGCTACTTCTAATGATTAAAGTAATTACGATTGATTTACACAAAATATGTAAATGCCTGTGGCTTAGGGGAATATCACACCAAGTAAGAGCGACATCAGGCAAAAGCTAGTACTATAACAAGTGGAAGCAAATAAGTAAAACTAAAAGCAGACTACGGAAAAGTAAGGACTATGGCACCAGAGCTATAATACCCTAATAATAGAAACGTTTAGGCACGAGCAGTGATAGCCTTTACGGTTAAAGAGCCGGCCGAAAATGGATGAGGCTCGGGTTCGAATCCTGGCCAATGAGTTATTCAAAAACTTACGTACATATTTATCACTAGCTCGACGGTGAAGGAAAACATCGTGAGGAAACCCAAAGGTCCCAGAATTGATTCTGAGACATGTGTAAATAGACCCGGTCCGGCGATGGGCTCACCACCTATCACGTTTAGGGGTCCAATGTATCTCGTGAAATGTGTGTATATCCAGTAATGGAATACCTCTGCCTACCCCCTCGGGGATGAGGCGAGATATTATTATTATTACTAGCGACCCGCCCCGGCTTCGCACGGGTGCAATGTTAATACTAAAACCTTCCTCTTGAATCACTCTATCTATTAAAAAAACCGCATCAAAATCCGTTGCGTAGTTTTAAAGATTTAAGCATACAAAGGGACATAGGGATATAGGGACAGAAAAAACGGCTTTGTTTTATACTATGTAGTGATTATTATTATTTAGGCACTACGGGGTAACATACTTACCTAAATACACCGGCTTATGAGAAGCCGCGGCAAAAGCTAAAACTAAATGTAGCCTATATCACCCTGATCGTTATAACAAATCTAATCGCATCGCAATCATCATAATCGGTTTAGTAGTTTAGGCATTACGGTGTTACGTTCAAATGTTCAATAACACATAGCCTGCTAAAAACATAGCCCTATCTTTTGGCTTCACCGAGTCGGATAAAAAGATGGTGTCGCAACAGCATCTGTAGAGATGGGGTAGTGTTGTAACGTTGTCACTACTACCTCCTTCATTACTGACAGCTTTATAAATAAAGTGTTTCAGTTGTGAAATTTCAATGTGTTTATATTTCGTATTTCACATTGTCTTTTTGTTCTATCTAATGATATTTTGATGCATTCACTCTAAATCCGTTGGCAAGA
The DNA here is from genome assembly GCA_963855545.1 of Ethmia dodecea. Taxonomy (NCBI): domain Eukaryota; kingdom Metazoa; phylum Arthropoda; class Insecta; order Lepidoptera; family Depressariidae; genus Ethmia; species Ethmia dodecea. The sequence continues at coordinate 4,525,536 of OY979444.1, forward strand.
ACGTTGCCTACAAACCTAATTTAAAAACAAAAGAAAATGTTTAATTGATGTACGATAATTACAGTTAAAAAATGACCTCCAAAGAGGAACCATGTGGGACAGTGCCCAGTTAATTGATGTTCTAAAATACGAGTACTACCCAGTAACCTAAGTGATACTAGTATTTAGGTTCCTTTTCCTCCTTAAAAATCTACAAAAATAGTGAAAAACCAATTTTTATTTTGGCACCCGTCTAGCCTCCGGCCAAAGCCTCCAGCATAACACGGTCAGTAGTATATTACATACCTAGAGAAGTAAAATAAGAAATGTCCCAAATCACATGTAATTGTCGACCGAAGCGAAGCCGAGGTCTACAAACATGTGATCTGAGGCTTTCTTATTTACTTCCCGAGGTATGTATACTATTTTTCAGCTCGACCGAGCCGGAAAGCGGCAACTTCGTTTAGCGCAGTGTAGCGGGCCGAAACTTGACGCTTTCCGCCCAGAGAGTTGACAAAGTATTTCCACATACTCGTCTGTTACAAAGTGTGGCACATCTAAAACTAATAGTGACACAGTTTAATAAAATAAAGATGCCCAAAATGCTTGCTGGAAAACACAAACATATTACATATCTTAATAGAACAAGGAAAGTAATTCCACACAGAATCCCGGAATGAGATTACGCTAACCACAAATTTGCATACAAAGTAGTACTAGAAACTAAATCCCGTGTTATTGTAGGGAAATGAGTGATGCTTATCTGTACCTGGCTCATATCAATGGATTGAATTGAAGCCTTTCTCTGTACCCACAAAATATCAGGTAGCTTGAAGCATACTGAATTGGAAAATATATTCTATGTTGTATGTACTGTAGTTGGAATTCCTTGTCGTGATGCAAGTTAGAAAAATATTTTATCTTTTAATAAAACATAAGCACTGATAGCATTGTTTTATTCCAGGTTTAGAAGGAAAATATTATTATTATTACCACGTGCAGTTCTTGTATTTATATATGTTTCGGGTATCTCGGAAACGACTCTAACGATTTTGATGAAATTTTGTATAGGTACCTACAGTTACAATTTTGCATTTTAAGTTCACCTGCATAGTTATATCCTATAAAAACGCAATCTATATATATAAAAGGAGAAGCTAAATCTAAAAATCAAGGCCCAGCCCAAACCGCTGAACATAGAACCATGAAATTTTGTGTGTAGGTTACGTTTATTATTAATTATATAATTATATAGATGCTCGCTAAGAAAGGATTTTACGAAATTCAACCCTTAAGGGGGTGAAAGAGGGGGTTGAAGTTTGTATGGGATAGTGTGATTTCTGCGTGTATCTACTTTAAGCCTGGCACAAATACTCTTCAAAACACACTATGAAATATTAGTTCTAGAATTTTTTGAAAATCATCCTCCAAGGGGGTGAAAGTAGGGGATGAAGTTTGTATGGAAAACCTTCATTTTTGGGTGTATCAATTCGAAACTTTGTAAAAATACTCCTCAAAACAAACAACAAGACACGTATTTCTGGATTTTTCAAAAACCATCCCCTAAGGGGGGGAAACAGGGGAGTGGAGTTTGTATGGAGACGTGTTGTTTTTTACGTCTATCAACTTCAAACTTTACATAAATACTCTTAAAAATAAATTATGAGACACATATTTTTGGATTTTTCTAAAATCATCCCCTAAACGGATGAAAGTAGGGGTTGAAGTTGATACGAAGAAGTTTATTTTTTGCGTCCATCAACTTGAAACTTGGTACAAATGCTTCTGAAAACAAACTATGAGATATTAGTTCTAGGATTTTTCAAAAATCTTCCTCCAAGGGGCTGAAAGTGGGGGTTGAAGTTTGTATGGAAAACCTTCATTTTTGGGTGTATCGATTAGAAACTTTGTAAAAATACTCCTCAAAACAAATGACTAGATACGTATTTCTGGATTTTTCGAAAATCACCCCTTAAGGGGGTGAAACAGGGGGTTGGAGTTTGTATGGAGACGTGTTTGATTTTTACGTCTATCAACTTCAAACTTGGCACAAATACTCTTAAAAATAAATCATGAGACCCGTGTTTTAGGAATTTTCGAAAATCATCCCCTAAGGGGGTGAAAGTAGCGTTTGGAGTTTGTATGGAGACGTGTTGTTTTTTACGTCTTATCAACTTGAAACTGGGCACAAATACTTTTAGAAATAAATGATGAGACACGTGTTGTTGGATTTTTTTAAAAATCATCTCTTAAAGGGGTGAAAGAGGGGGATAAAGTTTGTATGGGATAGTGTGATTTCTGCGTGTATCAACTTTAAACTTTTTACAAATATTCTTGAAAATAATCTTGATATATTAGTTCTAGGATTTATCCAAACCATTCTCCAAGGGGTTTCATCCCCTTGGGGGTTGAAGTTTGCATGAATACCTTCATTTTTGGATGTGCCAATTCGAAATTTTGTAAAAATACTCCTCAAAACAAACAAGTAGGTATATCTCGATTTTTCAAAACTCACGGGTGAAACGGGGTTGGAGATTGTATGGAAACGTGTGTTTTTTTACGTCTATCAACTTGAAACTTATCACAAATACTCTTAAAAATAAATGATGAGAAACATATTTTTGTATTATTTTAAAATCATTCCCTAAAAGGGTGAAATTAGGGGTTGAAGTTGGTATAGAGAAGAGGGGGTTTTTACGTCTATCAACTTGAAACTTGGCACAAATATTCTTTAAAAGTCTCCATACAAAGTCTAATTTTTTTTTATAATTTACTATGGGTTGCTAGGAGAAATTTGTTTGTGCATCCCAAAATGTTAAAAAAATAAATGTCCACCCGTGCGAAGCCGGGGCGGGCCGCTAGTTTTACACAAAAACCAAATTGTTTATGTAGTGCGTCACCGGCAGGTGGCGTTAGCGACATAATATGGCCACTGACCGGCAGACGGCATGGTTTTAGAACAAGCGAAGTTCAATTTTAATAATATTCTGTTTACATTATCAGATGTTAGTAAACAAAATAGTAAATTCTCTGTAATATCTTAAATTATCTACATAACTATTGTTTATTTATGCTGTTTGGGAATGAGTCTATGAGACCGTGAAGTCCCAAGGCTCGGCAGCTCATCAAAGAGCGATCGTTTTGTTTTGTCGACGCTTCATGTAAGCTGAGAGCTGGAATAACCTCTGACAAATGACTACAGGCTATGGAAAGGGAAGCAATGCATACAACCAACATTCTGGTTTCAGTTCCAGAAGGTTCCAAGTATGTCATTTGTTAACTGTAAATAAATGTTTATTTTTAATTCAAATTGTGGTAGAAATGTGTGTACTATGAACTTAAACGTACTTTCTGTAAATTTGTAATTAAATTGTTTTCGATGACTGGATTGTTTTGAATATACTCTTGCTTGTAGGTATTAGTACCTAGAGCGTGTTATGAAGAAGAATGTTTTTGTACTTATATTTTATACTTTTTTAATTTGACTGGCATGACAAGTGATGTTCTTAATTATGTTTTATCACCTTTTATATAATATCACGTACTATTACAATACTATTACTTACTGTGTATAGCAACCGATTATTTTTATTCTTAACAGAGCGTTTAATATAAAGTTAATTCTAAAGCAACCCTTTTTAGGTTATTATTGATGTGTAAAGTTCTTGGGTATTATGCAGAGATTAAAATGTATTTAAATCTCTTTGGTATTATGTCTTCTCAGATCTTCTTAACAGAAATTGAATGAAAATTACATAAACATTTTCAAGAATTATTAAGAAAAAATTAAGACATCGAACCAAACCTTTTATCTTAGTTTAAAATATGTAGCTTATGATGATCAAAATTGAGCATTATTCTTCTAGTACCAAGAAACAGTAAGCGGACTACACATAAGCTTACGAAAGCTATCGGAGGCGGCGTATCGGAAAAGATATTGTTTGTTATTGCCTTAGAGACTCCTGGAATTTATCGGTGAAATTGGACTTGTTTCGTTGTTTTAATAGTTGATTGAGTTATTTGTCCTGTGCACAAAGAAATAACAAAATGTAGGCTAAAACAATAAAGAATGGATATGATTACCTAACCAAGGGAAATGTGGAACGAACAAATATTTACGTACCCAAACTACGGTAATATTAAATATATAATAATAATAAAATAATATAATCTCATGCCTTTTTTTTTATCCCCGAGGGGGTAGGCAGAGGTATTCCATTACTGGATATACCCACATTTCACGAGATATATTGGACCCCTAAACGTGATAGGTAATATTAAAGGAGTATTATTTCGTATTTTTGTTTCGGAGTATGAGCAAACATTCAGATTTCGAATTATAACTGTGGTTTCTAAATAGGTATTATGCTCACGCTTTCATCCCCGCCGCGCTGCTTACGGCTATGTATTCCCTTCCTGGAAATACCCACCTTTCATCGGTACATTGTTTGGACCCTTAAACAGGAAAGGACGGAGCCCATGCCTGACCGGGGTGCAGCTACACATGCCTCAGAATTAATTCTGCGATGCGGCATTACTCACAAAGTTTTCCATCACCTCCGATTTTGCAAAATTCACACCGGAACGGAAAAAAACTGGTACCTACCGAGTGGAAAACGACGCTAGGCTTCTAGTGCTAAACATACGTAAGATTTTTGGAAAACTGTATGATTGGCACATCCCTTCAGTGTAGAACCCGAACCTCAGAGCTCTTTTTAACCAGGGCTATCACTATTCATCTCTTATCTATCGCTATTTTTATTCAAAGTACGTCTAAGTCCACTCAGTAGAATCAGTACGCTGAAGTGGAAGTGGGCCGGTCATGTCTCCAGGCGGACTGATGGCCGCTGGAGCCGACACGTGTTGGAGTGGAGACCGCGTTTAGGCAAACGAAGTTTAGGACGCCCTCCTGAAGAAGGTGACTGGCAGTCAAAGGATGCCTTAGGGGAGGCTTTTGTCCAGCAGTGGATACCAATTAGCTGAAATGGACATAAGTCCACTTATTGGAAGTCGTTGCGACTCAACCACTTCGGCATGCATACTTGAGGAGAAGAAGCGTGGTAAGAAACTTCTCTTTTTATCAATCCATACTTAATATTAAATTGGGTAATTTTTCGCTGTCGTATTGCGCTGTGCTAAGGCTGTGCTGGAGCGAATCTTCTCCAAGCATCATTTTCATTCATATAGTCATCTAATTTTGTAATACGCCATTTTACAAAGTCCTTGTGTAACATGTATTCAGGCAAATTCAAAATTTATTTAGGCATATTAATATGAAAGGATACGAGGATTCAAAACCACAAAGCAATTATTAGTTTTACTTAATTGGGATTTAAGTTGCTGGCTTCTGTTTTATAATAATCCGTCAATATAGAAAGACACACAAAAGTTATTGAGTCACGTCACAATTTGATTTGATTAAGCTATCCAGATAACTCGCCCAATATTTTGTTCTACAAAAATGGGTAAATAAGTTACATCTCATTTTGCGATAAGCATCTACATAAAATTACTCGTTCGTACACGCAACTCGCCTTCGGGGGCGTTCAGTTATTCAGCCAGACACGATAGTATCGCCGCTCGAATGTACTTCCATAAAAATTGCTACGATCTGATTGATAACATTTATAGTAAATGTTATGTACACTGTAAGTGTATATATTACTAATTAATAATATATCTGATATATGTAGGTAGTAGTAATTAGTAATTAACCTATTATTTTGAAAATGTGTTAATATATATAAAATAAATGTGTATATGATGCGGTTACGCTATAATAAATAAAAAGATAGCTAGATATTTTTAAATGTCTTAAAATGAATTTCAGTTTAAGATTTATTTAAGATTTAGAACTGTTTCCCAAAATATGTATGTATAAGCATTCTGACCTTTTGTCATTATTTGCGGCCGGCGCGATATATTAGCTATACATTTCTTTCTGCGACTAGAATATATAGTAATTTTACTTGGTCTGACTGAGGTATCTACCTAATTGCCCAACGGCGTTCCCTGCACAGATCCTGTTCTTTCCGTTCCCGTGGAAGTTTCCAAAAAATCACTTTATAGTGCTAACTTATATACGTTATTTAAGAAAACTTTGTGACGATGTTTATGTACCTATACCTATATTGCGCATGCGCATTATTATACCTACGTGCAACTTATGCATCGAAATTTTCTTGTCTTGCGTCCGCCTAACTTAATAAGATTCATGTTGCTTTGTATAATAGTACATTATGATATAAGTGCGGTAAGTTGCAAATTACAGCCGAGTCGATATTGCTACAAGTAAGCAGAGGCTGTAGTTATCAAAGCGCACGTATGCCATACGACGTTTTATAACACATTTGCGAGGAAATAAAATAAAACAAGAAGTAATTAAATGGGCAGCAATTAAGTATAAAATTTGGTTAGCCACAAAAAATCAGCATTTAAATCATTTGGTCGGCATACAAAGATTTTGTTCGCAAATAAAAAAATCAGACAGCAATCCTTGTTCGGTAAATAATTTTGATAATGGTCGAAAATTAAATCAGAAATAGGCAGCTTACAATAACATGGGTTTGCATAATAAACATTCAGTCCGCAAAATAGTTACTTGGTCCGCAAAATAACTACTTGGTCAGCAAGACTTCATGATTGAACAGCAGAGAAAACATATCGTAAAAAATTATACTATAGCCACTCCCACTCCCGCTCCCGCTCCCGCTCCCACTCGCACTCGCACTCGCACTCGCACTCGCACTCGCACTCGCACTCGCACTCGCACTCGCACTCGCACTCGCACTTCCACTCGCACTCGCACTCGCACTCTGTCTCCGACTTCGACTCCGACTTAGACTCCGACTCCGACTCCGACTCCGACTCCGACTCCGACTCCGACTCCGACTCCGACTCCGACTCCGACTCCGACTCCGACTCCGACTCCGACTCCGACTCCGACTCCGACTCCGACTCCGACTCCGACTCCGACTCCGACTCCGACTCCGACTCCGACTCCGACTCCGACTCCGACTCCGACTCCGACTCCGACTCCGACTCCGACTCCGACTCCGACTCCGACTCCGACTCCGACTCCCACTCCCACTCCGACTCCGACTCCGACTCCGACTCCCACTCCCACTCCCAGTCCCACCCACTCCCACCCACTCCCACTCCCAGTCCCACTCCCACTCCCACTAGGACTACCACAACCACCACCACTACTGCCACTGCCACTACCACTAACACCACCACCACCACTACCACCACCACCACTACCACCACCACCACCACCACCACGACTTGTAATCGTAATAATAATCATAATCATAAAAGTTGCATAATCCAAAGTCCTTCCTAATCTATGTAAGGAATGCGCCCATTTTGTGCATGACAAGTTTGCAGAGATTATTTTTGCTACTTTTATATGAAGCTCAAAAAATATTTTTTGGCTTCCCCTCTGAGTGCTTACCAAAATTTTATTAAACAGTAGCAGCTCATTGCAGCTCAAAAATAAGTACAGCCATCCAGAATGACATAAATTGCTGATAGGTTTTGTAATGTTTGCTGGCCATGAGTTGCTGACCAATTAGCCATTTCTGCTTACAGATTATATTTTTCTGCTTACAAAAATACGAATACTCTGCTAACCATTTAAATAACACCCAAATAAAACTCGGACTATGATAAACGAATAAAAACAATACAGCGTTAAGAAAAAGCTCGCGGAATAATTTTTACTTGTTCACAAGTTAGCGATGCTGGCGCATCAGCATTATTTTTTAGGCAAAGGCACAAAAAACAGCCAGTATTACTAATAAAGTAAATTATTATTTTTATGTTTTTGTTACTTTAATAATAATAATAATAATATTATAATAACCTCACGCCTTTTCTATCCCCGAGGGGGTAGGCAGAGGTATTCCATTACTGGATATACCTACCCACATTTCACGAGATATATTGGACCCCTAAACGTGATAGGTGGTGAGCCCATCGCCGGACCGGGTCTGTTTACACATGTCTCAGAATTAATTCTAAGACCTGCGGGTTTCCTTAATAGATTTTTTGAATTAGATTAATTGGTTGTAATTTACTGTCAAAATTAATTTCATTATTTATGTACATAAATGTTTCTTTATTATATTTTATCTCCCAAAGTTAATTTTAATCATAAAATGTTGACCACTTTTTTGAGATAAAACCTCTTTGCTAAGATTTTAAAAAGTACCGTTCGTTTTTAGACGGAGCATCTTGATAAACCGTGCATTTTACATTATGTGGGTATCCTACCGGTGCCGTCGATTTATTCACAATAAAACTTCAGTCCGATACAACACTCAACATAAATATATTATCAAAGTTTTACATAGGTTACGAGAAACACAAAACACTGAGCACTTTACAAAGCGAAAGTAACTAGGTACAATTATTATGCGCGACTTATATCAATGGCTATTATGGCGATTAGCCGGTAGACTGACAAAAGCGCAGCCCGGCATCTCGCCGGCCACAATGTGTGGGTTTTTCCGCTGCATTGCATTCCACGCGATACAGTCATCCGCGCAGGTTCTCGTAGCACTTTTGCGCGCGGGTTTGCTTGCGTATTTATTAATGTTTTTTATATTACGTATCATAAAGGAGTGGTTCCCACAATTACATTGCCGCACTTGTGCGTAATGAGATTCAATACGATATTGAAATTGGTGAAATAAGAGACCTTTTACTAGCAAATGTGTTATAAATTTTATTACCTCTTAACTCGGACGCGCTCGGGTTTAGACTCTACCTTTTTTTAAATTACATTCTGTCGCTAATCGTCGCCCGAGTCACTTGATTCTCTGTATTATTCATTCATACTATTTTGAAAAAAATAATTAGTGCAAGATTTATTTCTATCTTTTATTTAGAACATGGGGGTAAAATAACAATAAAATAACAATCAATTTAACAAAATGAGTAAATTTTTGCAAACCTTTATTGTTTACCTGTTTGGTTTTAAAACGATTACTTTGCTATCAGATTTATTTTTTCCATCAAGTAAATTTTGTATAATGACCATTTTCCGAAAATGGGCACGTTCTATTTTCATGTAGTTAAAAGCTTTTCAACCAACTGCACATTTGTTTTATTTTTACAAATTTTTACACACAGTACCTATCCCGCAAAACGAGGTAGGAAAAAAGGAAAAATATTGAATTACTTTACTTCATCATTGTAGAAATACTAAATATTTCCAAATTTCCAGTCATTTTAATCGGATACGACTAGATATCGGCCTAAATCTGTTTCCAATACATCTGTACCGGCAGTGGGCCACGCAATCGCGTGCGGCTGCTCCAAATTGTTATTGATTCAATAATAATTACATGTCGAAAACAAACAGCAAGGCCAAATTCAATACCGTCACTAATTTTGATGGTTACTTACAAAAACTTTACTTTTTGTAGGATGCATATTGCAGGCAGCAGCGGACCGACTTAGTATTTGAAAAATATTTTTACCAAAATCTAAAGGAACATATTGAAATTCTGATAAAATCATAGATTTGATAAAATAGCACCAAACAGTATTTTGTTTCACATTCTTTTTTTTTTTCTTTTTTTCTTGTGTCCTGCCTTTTTAGTGGCCAGTCCGATTTTTAAATAAGCTATCTTATGCTAACAGTTAAAATGTAATGTTCCAAATTCAAAACCAATCCCAATCCCCTTCCCCTCCCCTCCCCCTGCTCCCACCTCAAAGGTCGGCAACGCAGTTGTGACTCTCGAGCTGCAGGTGTCCATGGGCGACGGACGTCACTTACCATCAGGTGACCCGTCTGCTCGTTTGCTCTCATAAAAAAAAAACACATTAAATCCATAGGGATTTTCATACAACGTCTCATCCCCTAATCCCTCGCTTTAGGTTATGATTGTGTGATATGTAATTGGACATTATCAAGCAGGTGGTGTGAAAATCATGAAATTATCAATCAATCAATGACTACCGCTATTGAGTGAGAAGGAATTATTTAAAAGATATCTTGTTCCCTCTGTAAAAACTTTTCAAAACGGCCATAGAAAAAAAGTGAAATTATTCTTAAACAAGTCATCGTAACGTATACAACCGAGTACCTAAGACTAGTAGATAAGATACTTAATAAATTTATTTTTAATTGTCTCTCTTGATCAACAATCTGGTTTTTATGGGGTCATTGAAATCTGGAGTGTGTCTAGTCTGTCGAGATCTTAGACCAACTGCTACTGAATATTAATTTTCTGTAAGCTATTTTTTTGCTCTCTAAAGTAAGTAAGTAATCTAAAAATACCTCGAAAAGTGTGTCGACTTTTTGATAACAGTGTTTTTTTTAAATATTTGAGCCGTAGTCGGTTAGGACTTTTAGCGCCCGATATTTGCGGTCAGTAACAAAAAACAGAAGATAGACAATTTCTGCAAAACAAAGCCAAGACAAAAACGCATGGAAGCAACGATTGCGCATAGTCGATTGGTAGGTAGATACTTTTAAAACTTATAAAAGTAAAAGTAAACTTATAGAGTATTCATCAAGAAGTATTAAGCGATATTTATGAAGAAGTCAGATGAAGTACACGCAAAACCTTTTTTAAATTGATTAACACTCCGCTCACGACATATGCAAGACTACTACAACTTGTCCTAACCAGGAATCGAACCAGGACGTCCTGTATGAGAGCTATGCTCGCTTTCAACAGGGCTGCCACTACGCTTACTTAAAACTTTGATGTTCAATGAATCATAAAAATATGCAAGTAGTACATACAATTATGAATATATTTTTTAATTAATACTTACCTATCGTTCCCACAAATTACACATACCTACCTATGTGTATCACCCAGAATCAAACCCTGGCCTAATACATGAGAGACTAGCTTCCAATACGAGCTTTATTTTTGAATTGATCGGCCTGAGGTGAGCGCTCGATTAGTACATTGACTTATCTCACAGTGATCGAGCGTGGACTGTATTTTTGTATCTTCTGGTTGTGGTTGATGGCGGATTAAATGATAAGTCAATGTTATAGAATTGCACATGCACTATATTTCACGTTACACATTTGAAGGCAGAATGTTGCCACATTCTAAATTATATACAAACATTTTAGTGTTGCCATATTTGCAACATGCTACGGCCCACAAGGAAACTAAGGTCTTTATTATGAGCCTATAAAATGATAAACAATAAAATAACACATGAACCAAACCCTGCATGAAATACATGTTTAAAAATTAATTATCAATCGGCAATAAACAAATCTTATGTATAGAACGGGTATGAGTATGCTTATTTGGAGTAATTACCTCTACAGCTCTTACTCTACCGTCTTGGCCGGGAAATAACTTTACAATTCTTGCCATTGGCCACATCATAGAAGGTATGTTATCATCTTTAAGAACAACTAAACTACCTAGTTTTACATTACATTTGTCAAACATCCATTTTGGCCTGTTTTGTAAAACATTTAGATAATATTTGTGCCAGGATTTCCAGAAAGACTGCTTTAACTTTGTACACAATTGCCAAAATTTAAGTCTATTTTGTGGTATATCACATACATCTTTCTCTGGGTACATTGTTAGTGAGCTACCTATAATAAAATGTCCGGGCGTTAAATAACAAAAATCGTCATCATGAGGATTTGACGAAAGTGGTAACAATGGCCTGGAGTTAAGTATTGCTTCAATTTCGGTAAGTACAGTATTGAGTTGTTCATAAGTTAATACAGTCTTTTGTAGCACTCGTTTTAAGTGATATTTGGTGCTCTTTACGGCCGCTTCCCAGAGACCACCAAACGTGGGTGAGTAACTAGGGATAAAATGAAAGTTTATGCCTCGCTGCGAGGCAAATTCGTAAACCTGCGCTTGGTGACTCCGTGAAGACTGCAGCGAGTAAAGCTCAACTAATCGGGTCCTCGCACATTTGAAAGTACTTGCATTATCGCAGTGAATTTCCGTGGGCAGCCCTCGTCTCGAAATGAGCCTCCTAAAGCACGCTAGAAATGTGTCGGTGGTTAAATCCGAAGCCAGCTCTAAATGCATGGCTTTCGTAGCAAAGCAAACGAACACGCAGATATAACCTTTTCCTATTACAGATCGTCTAACGCGAGAGAGCTTGATGTCAATTGGCCCAGCGAAATCCACTCCGATTTTCTCGAAAGGACGACTGGCCACTGTTACACGGCTAGCCGGCAAGGACCCCATCAGCTGTTTGGCCACTGTGGCCTTTTGCCTGAAACATACAATATATATATAATATATATATATAATATATATAATATAATCTCACGCCTTTTTTATCCCCGAGGGGGTAGGCAGAGGTATTCCATTACTGGATATACCCACATTTCACGAGATATATTGGACCCCTAAACGTGATAGGTGGTGAGCCCATCGCCGGACCGGGTCTGTTTACACATGTCTCAGAATTAATTCTGAGACCTGCGGGTTTCCTCACGATGTTTTCCTTCACCGTCGAGCTAGTGATAAATATGTACGTAAGTTTTTGAAAAACTCATTGGTACATGCCAGGATTCGAACCCGAGCCTCACTGATTTTCGGCCGGCTCTTTAACCGTCAGGGCTATCACTGCTCTAAACATACAATACACTTATGAATTACTTTTTTAACTTCTAATAAACCATTTATTATCCAAAACCTTTGGTTTAAGTTTGCAAGCAGAAGTTTTGGTCCTGCATGCAATAACCTTTCATGCTCACTTCTGATTAACAAGCTAGTAATAAGAGAGCCCCTGGGCAGTATCACTGGATGCTTTCGATTGTAAACAATTTCGGCGTTATGCAACCTACCACCCACACGCAAAAGCCCTTGTTCATCAAGAAAAGGATGCAAATTAGCTATATTGCCCTTCATATTGTTTCCCTTATTAATGTTTTCAATTTCAGAATGAAAATATTTACATTGCTCATACTTAATTATCAACATAAGCGCATTATTCAATTCAGAACTGCGTAAAAAACCTGTGTTCGACCTTTCATTCTTTTTATTTACGTTATTTAAAAATCTTAATATGTAGGCGAAGAGTCTGACAATCTTGTGAATATCTGAATAGTTATACAAGCGCGTGAAAATGTACTCTAGTGGATTTATGTTTTGACATACCAGGTTGCTGGAGAGCACAATGAAAGGCTTCATCTCTGGTACGTCATGAGGGACGTTAACTCGACAGGAAGCAAAATCATACTCACTGTTTTGGAGAAATTGTGGCCCCTGCCACCATAAGTCACAACCTCGCAACTCGTGCGGTCTGACTCCTCTACTTATGAGATCAGCAGGATTGTCCTTTGTATTAACGTATAGCCAAGTCCACTCCGAGGTACTTTGACGAATCACATTTACTCTGTTTCCTACATATGCCTGAAGTTTTGTTAGTTCAGTATTTAGCCATGCAAGAACTATTTTTGAATCGCTAAACAAATACACATTTGCTATATTGACCTTTAGCTTTATAATATCATACGTTTTGACTATCAACTTTGAAAGCAAAAGTGCAGCATTCAATTCAAGCCTGGGTACTGTCAAACCCTTCTTTTGTACGGGATTGATGCGTGATTTTGAACAAAGCAAATGTGAACTAGTTTTACCTGAAGTATTGGTGAGACGCAGATATACACAGCACCCGTAGGCTGTCGTGCTAGATGCGTCTGCGAAACCGATCAGCTGTGTTGTGTCTTTATCTGAAAAACTTATGTTCCTCTGTAATAAGATAGGTTCCATTGCAGACAAATCAGCTGTAAATTGTAGCCACTCCTGTACTATATTTGGAGGTGGACTAGCATTCCAATCAATGTTCAGTAACCATAACTTCTGCATTATGGCCTTCGCAGTCACTACAATAGGGCTTACAAAACCCATTGGGTCGTAAAATTTCCCTATGTGACTTAATATATTCCTTTTTGTAACCTTTTCGGGTTTGAATTTTTCTGGAGACGAAATAATGAAATAATCATCCTTTGTATTGACCTGCATCCCTAACGCTTTCATATTGTAGTTATCTTTTTCAAGGTCTAAATTATCAAAATACTGCTCGTTCGGCTGTATCCCAGACAATACTCGTTCATCATTGGAAGCCCATTTGTGAGTGTTGAAACGATTATAGATGAAGCTAGAGGATAATTGTTTTCAAACCTCATGGCTAACTCAAGTAAGCAACGTGTTGACAAAAAGCTAGAGCTTTTTAGACCATACGTGACAGTATCTAATCTTATGCACCGAATGGCTTCCGTGGGATTGTCCCTCCACAGTATGTTTTGTAGGGATGAGTATGCAGGATCAACCCTAATGTTACGGAACATACGTCTTATATCGGTAGTGAATGTATATCTTCCTAAGCGAAAAAGCATAATTATATCAAATAAGTTTCTTTGAACCTGTGGTCCATTAAGTTGTAAATCGCTTAAAGATATTTTCTTGTTAGTTTTCATTGAACCATCAAAGACCGTACGTAACTTTGTGGTTTTTCTATTCTCATCAATAACTGCATGATGCGGGAGAAAATAAACCGCTTGTTTATTTAATTCATATGACTCAATGTCAACATAGTGACCGTGATTGAGTGACAGATATTCATGTACGAAGGATTGATACCTTATGAATAATTCTGTATTTGCATGGAGTTTTTTCTCCAAATTAAAAAATCTTTTTAGAGCGAAATGAAATGACTCTCCTAGGACCTCATTTACTTTTGATAAGGGCAATTTCAATGGCAAAGCCACTTCGAATTGATTATTATTCAATTTTACAGTACTTTGAAAAATATTTTCACAGAGTTCCTGTTCCGAAGTATTTTCAGGGAATATTTCAGGGACCTTTTCATTTGTCCAAAATTGGGAAATCGTGTCGTTGAGACTTAGTTCGCATTTCAATACTACCTTATTACAGCTTTGTTGACACAAGTAATATGGCAACGTACCTCCCACCACATATCCAAAGAGAGTATTAAATAAATGCAAACTGGGCTGTTGTTGGGCTGAGCACTCGTCGACAGGCTTAGAGCCCGGTAAAGATGCACAATTTGCAGGCAGTATCAGGCTTGTTGTCTCGCTTGGCAGCAGCACCTGACAAAATACATCAGCTCCTATTAACATATGCACCTCTCCTGGTATGTTAAATTTTTCATCTGCTAATTTAATATGAGGTGGTATTATGACCTTGGAGATGTCAAATTTATTTTGTGGGAGATCACAAGTGATTTTATCCACCACATGGCATGTAATAGTAGTTTTGAATGGAGTTCTCAATGAGTATATTTCTAATGGCGTGCAATATTTTATTTTACTTTTTGCGTTAGATATGCCAATAATGTTTATGTCGCTTTGCTTGGGAGATAAACCTAACAAATTTATAATTTTGGAAGTCACAAACGAAACCTGAGAACCACTGTCCAGTAATGCCTTAATATGATATTCAGTTCCATCACTGCCAATTAACTTTACACGTGCTGTGGGAAGTAAAACATTATTATTAGCATTACTTGTTAAAGTAACAGGTGGTTCAGTTGCAGGAGTATCGCAGTGCAAGAGAGTGTTATGTGCACCCTTGCACTCTGAGCACTTGAAGTGGAACCTGCACCGACCAGAATGTGTGCCTAAACAAACATTGCACAATTTATTGTCTTTTGTGAAAGTTAGTCTGTCCTTCGGAGCTAACATTTGAAACTTTTTGCACAAAAATAGTCTATGTTCTTTGGACTTACAGTAACTGCATGCTGGTACGGTGGCGACATGTGCTGCTATTTTGTTGGTGCTGGTTCCCGAATAAGATTGTTGATGGGTCCGACCCTGGTCGGCGTTCTCCAGTGCTAGAGCTCGCTTGTCCATAAACGCAAGAAAATCCTCGAGACGAGGTTCTGTGTCCTGGTCACGCTCAAGGTGGTACGCTCGTGCTGTGTACCCATCTAGTTTTCGGGAAAGAATACATACCAGTATAGAGTCCCAATACTTCACATTTGGCTCATGATTTTTGATTGCAGCAATTTTTTGCCTGACAAATGAAACAAATTCCCTCAAATTACTAGCTGTTGACTTGTTGATACTTCTTAAATCCAAAATATTACAAATGTGGTCGTTGACGATTTTAAATTTATTATCATATCGATCGTCTAACAATTTTAGTGCCTCACTGTAACTTTCTGCAGTGATTGGCAAGTTTTTAATCAAATTGTAGGGTTCATCTTTGAGGAATGAACGCAAGAAATAAAATTTTTGAATTAAGTCAGGACTGGTATCGTTGTGGATCAATGACTCGAACAGATTAATGAACGGCATGTAATCGGTAAACTTACCGTCGAATGTTTTAATGGAAATTGGTGGTAGAGACATTCTAGTGGATGTGGTTGGTGGATTTGACGGAGTTAGCGCGGCATCCGAATGATTAATGGCTACTTTCATTTGGCTATCGATGTATGTCAATACTTTAAAGTAATCCGTTTCTACCAAATCGACATTTTCGTCGTCGTCAGGGTCTAAGTATAGAATCTCCTGGCAACGACTTTCGTAATCCCGGAAAACGGACACAATACGTTCTCTTTTGGCCACCAATTCGCACATAGGAACTTCGGTTAAATCACCCTTGGCAAAGGAAAGTAATCTTGTGATCGAACCTTTTAAGTAACCGCGACTAGCCCTTTTCTTTTTCAAATCTTCCTCCATTTTCAATAGACCACAATACAATTCGTAAACCACTTATAAATTGCACAACTGGTTGTAGATGTAATAAATTATCGCAGGATTGCCGGTAAAAAGTCCAAGTGATTTGCGTTCAATGAAAACAACAGGTGCAGCTTGTCGTTATTTTATTGATGTGAACACTTTGAGAATTCGCATAGGAATGAATCGAGCCTAAAAACATTCGGTTTCACAAACACGTGTTCCCCACTCAATTCGTCCCTACTCTCACAACAACTTGACGATCAATCAAGCAACCATAACAATATTAAATATTAATACAGTATTCATAATCTACTAATATAATATAAATATTTATAAATATGTATTATACAAAACTATATCTAACAATAGTTATATATTCATGTATATATGAGACTATATCTAACATTCGGCCATCCTAACTAAACCAAGTTTGTCCTCAAACTTGTTATTGAAATAGTACACTTTAAATCACTTGTAAAAATATGACTCAATTGAACTAATTTTTTTAAATCATCGTTGGCATTTTACGTTTATTTTACAGCGCTCTGTAGTAAAATAGCGTAAACCTCCCCAACATACCGGATTGCATCGAGGACTTCACCCACTCAGTCGGGCCACCCTCGCCTTCCAACCCTCTCCAAAAGTCAGCACATCTGCACCGGACCCCTCATCATCAAGTCATGAATCATCAAGTTACTACATGACTCTATGACCGTGTCCGACTTCCAGATGATCAATAATAGACATTATCAAACAGTTCATTTCCTATCTGCAGCGGATTCCTCGTCACAAGATCATGGGAAATTACAGTATCCCTTAGACTGTGACCGCATCTCGCATTCCAGATCATTGCAACTCATCTCAACAAAAATGTGGCTTAGTAATCTAATATAATAATAATATCAATATAATTTTACAATTAATTATGACAATTATATCAGTAGTATCAACAAATACAATAATCCTACATAGATTTCAATTATACCGGTCAAGCATTAGGCAGTAGAGAAAAAAATAATCAATTTGTTATCATTACCACGTAAGCCATTGATGCTTCACTGGTTTACATTATTAAAAATATCAATCTCTCGTCAAATCCGTCTCATCGTCAGAAGAATCACTTTGGTCATTAGAAATTGTGATCCAAGGTTGAATACGATCAGCCGACCAAATGTTTGAGTACTTGCCCCTAGTGATGCTTGAGCCAGGGATGCTTGAAACTTGATATCTATCATTTCCCAACACATCAGTTATTTTAAAGGGACCCGTGTACTTTGGCAAGAGTTTACGACTTTTACCATCATTTGATGGTACATTCTTCAAAATTTTTACTAGGTCTCCTATTTTGTAAACTTTAGCTTCTTTTCTGTTTCTATCAAATCTTAACTTTTGTTGGCTTTGATCTTTGTCAATATGTTCATTAATTTCCTGTCGTATTTGCTCAACATTCTTATCGTTTTGACGCGTTTCTGATATTGTATCACCTAATATTCCCTCGCCTTTACTCAACGGCCTTTTACAGAAGAGTGCTTCAGCCGGAGTTTTGCCAGTGCCTTTATTAAGGGTATTATTGAGACCCCACTGGACTTTTCCTAAATCCTGATCCCATTTATTCTCACCCAAACGGTCAGTGTAAGCTCTAAGACTATCTAGGACAGTACGATTGTACCGCTCTACCTGACCGTTGGCGCGAGGAGTAGAGACTGCGTTAAGAATATGCTGGATTTCAAATTCCGTGCAAAAACGTTTAAATTCTTGGGATGTGAAGCATGAACCGCGGTCAGAAATCAACCTACATGGATGTCCAAATGTATAAAATATTTCTTTGAGGGTTCTTATAGCAGGACTGGATTTTGTAGTACGCAGGGGTTTAATTATGCAAAATTTTGTATACGCGTCTATTATCAATAAAATGTACTGATTCCCGTGAGAACTTTTTACAAAAGGGCCTAAATGGTCTATGTGTAAGGTTTTCAAGGTTTTTTCTACTGAAAAATGACCAATGTCATCATGATTGCGTTGACAAATTTGCCATCTAGCGCTCTTGGGAACAACCCATTTAAGGTCCTCGCCTACCTTTCGATACAAACGGTTGTTCTTTAAGATAAAGTTTTGCTTTATATCAACGATTTCCTTATATTGAGGATCTTCAAGTGCAGAACGAATATGACAAATTTTGGGATCCGATAACTGTAAGCTGCGCAACCAGTCGTCTTGGGAAATTTGGAGTACGCGAGAAAAATGATCGTTCTTATCATCGTCATTGGCACACGGAAGTGGATTCCTACTGAGAGCATCCACGTGCTGCATGGCTTGTCCTGGCTTATATTCTATCGAACAATCATACTCCTGCAACGCTATCCACCAGCGGGCCACGCATGGTATTATATCCCTTTTCGCAAATGTGGACCGCAGAGCGTTGCAGTCAGTGATGATGGTAAAGGGTTTTCCTAACAAATATACTCTAAATCGGCTTAAAGAGGCAACAACAGCGAGAGTCTCTAATTCATACGCGTGCAGTTTTTCTTCGTCTATTGTAGTTTTTCGGCTAAAGTAAGCCACTGGTTTTAAGCATGATGAGGGGGATTCTTTTTGAAAAAGGATACCGCCTAAACCGGATTTGGAAGCATCACAATGTAATTCCGTTATGTTTTCGGGATTATAAATAGCCAAAATGGGTCGTCGAGTTAATTTTTCTTTCAATGCTAAAAATGCCTCTCGCTGTGATTGTTCCCATTTCCATGAATTGCACTGTTTTGTAAGGTCAGTTAACGGCCTAGCTATCGTCGCAAAGTTTTCAATAAACTTTCGGAAGTAGCTAGCCAGACCCATAAATTGTCTGACCTCGTGAACATTTTTCGGCTCGGGGAAGGATGTAACGGCATCAATTTTTGCTTTACCGGGCCTGACCCCTTCAGTGGAAATTTCAAACCCTAAATAGCTGATAACTGTGTCAAAGAAACGGCATTTATTGATATTTAATGTAAGTCCAGCTTCTTTTAACAAAACGAATGTTTGCTCCACCTTATTAAAGCATTCGTCAAAATCTTTACCGGAAATAAGTAGATCATCCATATACGCTATGGCGCACTTCTCCCTTGATTTACCAAGCATTTTATTGACAGTTCGTTGAAAAACAGCTGGACAATTAGCCAGACCAAAAGGAGCTCGTGTAAATTGATAAAGGCCATCGGGAGTCACAAATGCTGTTAAATGTTTGCAGTCGTCTTTAATGGGTATCTGGTAGTAACCACTGGACATGTCAAGACTAATGAAATATGAATTTCCACTGAGGAGGTCTATTTGGTCATCAATACGGGGTAATGGGAAAAGATCCCTGACGGTTTTTCGATTTAGCGCCCTATAATCTACGCACAAGCGATATCCACCAGTCTTTTTGGAAACTAATAGTATTGGGCTCGCATACGCAGAGTCAGACTCTTCGATTATTTTATTTTCTTCTAGCTCTTTAATAATGTCACGTACAATATTCTTTTCAGAATGACTAAGTCGATATGGACGGTAAGCAATAGGAATATCATCCGTTAATTTTATGTCTAATTCAGTTGGGTAAATTTTCAAACATACTTTTTTAGGCGTCCTATGCCCTTTATGGAGAAACTATCATTCAAAACAGACTAAACACATGCTTTTTTGAAAATATACCTCGTAGCTTAACTATTTACATAAACCAATTAGAATTAATATTAAAAACTTAAAAGAAATTCCACCTTGAATAATCCGACTTGTATGGCGGCCTACCCCTGGGGGGCTTGTCCCACTTCAGATTGCGCTCAGAAAACGACTCACTATAACACGAAATTTTAACGTATATTTTATCAAAATATCTCATTTTAAAGATATTTTTTCCATTTCATATTTAAAATCACAAAAACTTTACTAACTATTCAATAAAAAAACTGAGAAGCTAATATGTTTTTGTCCCGCGTAAAACTGCTCTTTTAATGCTCGTATTTGACTACTTGTTTCATATTAGTCAAGCGATTTCACGCCAAATTTTTGTATCGTACCACCCAAGCGTTTGTCGGACCCCAACTTGTGTGTGGAGAGAATGGCGTATACGCAGGTTTTCACATGTTCCCGAGGTAATTTTTTCCTGAAATCTGTTTTGGTCACCGTGAGCGGCCAGTTCGGTGGCATGTTTTAAATAATGAACAGAGTGATGTATTGTGTCGTCAAGTTAGTATGTTGTGGATAATTACCTCGATATTACGACCTGCCAATATCTTCCAAATTAATTAGGTAGTTGGGTAATTATCATGAAAAAAACATTTGGTCGTCATTTTGGTGGCGTCATTGCAGTGGCGCAGTGGGCCACCGTAATGATGAATGCCTGTATAATCAATACTATTACTAATAATATATTAAACATAGTACTTGTTTTTCATATATTATTACTGTGTTGTAAGTATTTTACCGTGATGATAGCATAACAGTAAAATTTACGTACTATCTAGGTATAACTGTGGTAACCCTATATTAAGGCTACATACATTAAGAAATAAATAATATGAGTAATGCGTTGGGTCCCAAAAAAGTTGATTAATACAAAATAAGACATTTCTGTATATAATATGTCTTCTTTATTTGAAATATTTAAGAAAACGTCATTACGGTGGCGCAAAAATTTTAAAAAATATATTTCTTTGAAAGTACTGTGTTTCCAAGGGCGCCTCCCAAATTATTAGATTCACAGCATCTTAATCTATAATCTAAAGCATTTAGTTTGAGTGAAATATGAGAAAAAAAAATTGCCACCGCAATGACGTAAAAAAGGCCGGTTTGAAAATTTACCCAGTTATGTTGGTACATCCTAACTCTGATAGGTTCTGAGCAAAACATTCACGATATTTATTAATTAAATTATAAACCATTTCTTTTTGAATGTTAGATAAATTTGGATTAATATGTATATCATCGCGGCTGAGAGGTTCCAATGTGGCATGAGTAGCAAGACATCGTAAACTATCTTCAGATACATTTGTGAAGCAATGATCGTGAACTATGGGATAAGCGCGTGCGATAGTAGAATCTTTAATGAAATATATTGGGTGGGAATTTTGCATGTTCAAAATTAATAAATCACATTTACCATTCTTAACTTTGTAAACTCCCTCCTGAATACAGTATTCTTGGCCGTTTATACTTCGGTAACTACCTGGGACATAGACATCGGTATCTTTCAAATCTGTATTGTAACAGCTCAACAAATCTACATCTTTTAGTTCAGAGTCCGATAAAACAAATAATTCAAGTTTTCTACTATCAACGCACTCCTGGTCCACATTTGGCAGCTCGGGCAACAAATTTCGGGATAAAATGTTCAAAGACTTTTCAGTTTTCGTAATGACAACTTCAGGTAGTTCAGTAAAATTTTGACCAACAAGCAAGGATGTATGTAAATAATGGTTGTCTATTACGTACGCAGTAATCTCTGCTTCAACTGACTCAATGCGTAAAGAAAATTTAGTTTTTCCTAATAGTGGAATGTTAACGTCAGCCACACCACGTATCGATGGCAAACATTCTTTTGATACCGCTAATCCAAGTTTATCTACAGTTTCTTGCGTAACAAGCGTGCAATCACTCCCCAAATCAACAAAACATTGTACCAAATTACTGTTATTAATAAAAGCTGGTTTATAGTATTTTAAGTTGTTGGAGTTTGTACTGTCAACAAACATAACACGTTTTTCATTATTTTTTGTATTACTTTTCTGATAGCAATTAGTACTAGAGTGGCCAAAACGGTTACACTCATCGCATTTAAGTATAGGTTTGGGACATTGGTGTAATCTATGTCCTTTATCTTTACAGTTAAAACATGTTAAAAGAGAAGCCGTGGTTTGATTGCTTTGGGGGTTGACCGCACGACATTGCACTGCGCGATGCCCAGGCTCGTTACATTTGTTACAAATTATATTATTAACCGGCCTGTTTCTATTTGAATTGGAAGTCCTGACAATATCTTTTTGCTCTTTACAAATGTCCTTTAAGAATTTAAATAAATCTTCAGGTTCGGTAAACCGTGCCGATGATGCACCAGCCCGTATTGTCCTATCGTCTATGCCGTGTATAAGACAATCCACGGCTTTTTTGCCAGAAATCTCACACGCATTCAACAACATAATTTTTTCGTAATAATATTCATCTAAATTGTCGCCGAACTTAAGTCGTCGATCAAGCATTTCTGTCAAAAGTACACCGTGGTTGGTTTCAGACGGGAAAGCTTTACGTAAAAGCGTTTGCCAATGTTGCCAGTCATGTGATACGGATGTTTGGCCCTGGTACCATTTTTTCGCATTACCTACCAGTTTCGGTAAAGCATAATGCATAATATGAGATTCATCCCATCGGTATATTTTTGCGCATTCGTTCACCTTGGCAATCCACAAATCGATTCGATGGTTTTTAATAGATGGATCAAATTCAGGGATCATATTATTTACGCTAGTATTAATCGACGACGGTAAGCCAGGCCTGACGAGGGATTGCAGTAAGTGAGAAAAATCATTTAAGTTCACTAATAAATTGGGTGTAACATTATTATTATTATTGCACTGACCTGATGTACCACTCTGGGGTACTTGCGTTTGTGGTCCATTTAAAGAAAAATCAGCCGGAGCAGCGGTGGCAGCATGGAGCGCAGCCTCGGCAACGGCGACAGCAGGCGCTGCGACAGCGATCACGTCGTCGCCGGTGCGATGCTCGCTCGACGCTCCTCCGCTCGGCTCCCTCGGCAGTTGCAGCGTATCTCGTCCGGTCGCAGAAATTCTTGAACGTACTACTTCTCTTCCTCTGCTTTCAGTACCTCGTCCGGTCGCAGAAATAACGTTCTCCAGTTCAGGTGTAACAACAGTACGGTTGCTTACGTTGTTACGTCGGCTTCGAGATTGATTGACAGATGAATTATCTCGTGTCCTTGATTTTTCTGGTCTTCTTCTCCTTGAACTGTGATCTCTCTTCCTTTTATCGTTTGATGAATTGTTTGAAGAATCACTCGTTGAATCGTCAGTATCATGTCGACGTCTTCGCTTTTCAGATCGGTGGTGTGAGCGTTTGGATCGCTTCCGCCGACCCATTTTATGGGATTCAAGGTTAAGCTATCCCGCTTCTGATAATAAATTATCGCAGGATTGCCGGTAAAAAGTCCAAGTGATTTGCGTTCAATAAAAACAACAGGTGCAGCTTGTCGTTATTTTATTGATGTGAACACTTTGAGAATTCGCATAGGAATGAATCGAGCCTAAAAACATTCGGTTTCACAAACACGTGTTCCCCACTCAATTCGTCCCTACTCTCACAACAACTTGACGATCAATCAAGCAACCATAACAATATTAAATATTAATACAGTATTCATAATCTACTAATATAATATAAATATTTATAAATATGTATTATACAAAACTATATCTAACAATAGTTATATATTCATGTATATATGAGACTATATCTAACAGATGTAAGTTTATAAACTAAATATTCTAAAATTATATATAGATTGTAATATTAAAAATAAATTACAAGAAAGAAAAAAAACAATGAAACTACAAAAGTAAGACAAAATGGCCGTGCCGATAGAAATCCGGTAATTTTGTCACGTCCTATTTATTGTCTTTCTTTTTTCGCACAGTCGCACTCCGCACCGATGATGTCAAAATATTTTGCCTCAGTTACTCAAATGCAATCTGGCATACGTATGAAAGAGATTGCAGACGAGTGAAGAATGACTGAAGGATGACAGAGTGATGTGTTGAATGGTAGTAGTTCTCTTCGTTCTTCTTGTATATGTTGTTGTTCGGTCACTCTTGTGGGATTGCTCGCTATATTTTTGCTCCTCACTCGTAGTCACGAAGACTTTCGCGAGCGCGAAGAACGAATCAATCCGATGGCTTCCGAAGTTGAAATTTAAATGGCCACGTCTCTACCGTTTATACTAACGAAACGATGCGATGAAACAAAATGGCGTGCTCTTCTTGGTGAAATTTCGTAGCGATGCAATTTTCTTGATTACCAATTATCACACCAAACCATTTTTTTATTATCCTCGAAGGACCATGATCGAGCGTGGACTGTATTTTTGTATCTTCTGGTTGTGGTTGATGGCGGATTAAATGATAAGTCAATGTTATAGAATTGCACATGCACTATATTTCACGTTACACATTTGAAGGCAGAATGTTGCCACATTCTAAATTATATACAAACATTTTAGTGTTGCCATATTTGCAACACACAGGCGACGATAAAATTTTATTCTTACTAACTAACGTTTCTTCAAAGGGCTCAGCCAAGTTTTTAAAACGCAAAGAGATGGGACAAAGCGAGGAAAATTTTAAGCCATAAGTTATTACAAGATGGAAAAAGTCTAGTGTGATGCGACCGGGATTCGACGGAATGACAGCTCGCGTTCATACTAACTGACATGACGCAGCATCAAAGTTTTCGTACTGAAATATTCCCAATGCCCCCCTCCCCCCCTATGCCCTATTATATTTTAATCTCTTTGTTAAAATGTCAGTTGAAGAGAATGACAAATGTATGGGATTGACATAAGCGTTCGACTTGTCATGCGCGAGGCATTATAGCGCGACCAAGTAAAATGGATGCAACTACAGTCTAAATATTATATTATGACACATATTTCTTAATAGTTAGCATCAGTAAAGCGCGTTTGCCACTTGGCAAGAGGGGCTGGGCTATAACTGATAGCAACTATACAATATGACAAACGATAAAGAGTAATAAAAAAACCGACTTCACCTAATATGGTTTTCTCATGGATGCCATTGTCATAACCAGACGAAAATGGGACCAATCTGGAAGCACCAGATTTCAAATAAAAAAAGAATCATCCAAATCGGTTCACCCAGTCGAAAGTTCTGAGGTAACAAAGATAAAAAATAAAGCATAGAGACGAATTCATAACCTCCTCGTTTTTGAAGTCGGTTAAAAATAGAGAGTTACGAGTACCGCGCGGAGGGCAGTGAACTTGTCTAGCAGCTTTCCTCTCCAAATAGCTTGGTTAATCCTGACAGAGATAACTGGCAGCGCCGGTGGGTCAGCTGACGCGGGGAAACTTAAGAGTCAGAAATATATTTCGTCTGTCACTTTTATTTTACAGCCGTCAAATTCAATGTGAATAACCAAAGATTCATTTTTAGCCGGAGGTAAAATGTCATTTTTCGAGGCTATGTAATATTGTTAGTTTTTATTTTCCCCAGCCTATTAGTTTAATATTTTTTTTTACTTATTGACGTGACAACGTCTTATAATCCGATGGAGCCGGCTGCATGCACGAAAAAGTATGACGTATGCGGCGTTCCAGTGCATGCGAGAGCGCGCAACGAGCGACAAAGAGGCACAATCCAAAAAGTATGACGTTGTCACGTTCAACTATCGTCAGTAAACCTACTTTACAGACAACCGATTTTTTTTGACGTGACAACGTCTTATAAATTGATGGAGCCAGCGGCATTCCCGAAAAAGTGTGACGTATGCGTCGTTCCAGTGCAAGCGAGAGCGCGCAACGAGCGACAAAGAGGCACAATCCATTGCATCAGTATTTTCTTATGACGTTGTCACGTTCAACTTTCGTCAGTAAACCGACTTTACAGACAACCGTTTTTTTTTAATACGCGTATAAACATTGAACAGTGATACACAAACTTGTAGGTTTAGCTATACCACATATTAGGTTTTTTGACAATAAAATTAAAGAAGGTCTGATAGTGTTAAATATTGTACAGTGTTACGGAACCCTTTGTGAGCGAATACAACTCTCACTTGAAAAAAAAAATACCTGCATTTTTATTTTTTCTATACCTGTTACAAGCAGTCGGTTTTTATTAAATGAATGTACCTACTTGGTACACATCAAAGAACGACACCGCCAAAGAAGCTAAATCTTTTTTAACAAATAAAGTTGTTCGCACCAATACGATTAAATTTTTTATAGCAAAATCCAGGGATCTCTTCAATCACATGGGTATTCCCAAGACAATTGCAGTAAAACTTTTATATTCCTCGCACTTTTGACGCCCACAAAAAATGAGTACAGATGTACGAAAGTTCGTGACATCTCAACGCCGAGCGAAGATGGATCGCCATAATTTTTTCCCTTGTAAATAATATATTGCAGAAAGATAAAGCCGGGAACTCCCACCTTGTTTTAAGGTAGGCAGGCAATAAATCTGAGAAGCCACGGTTCCAGTTAACTCGCACAACAAATTGCCGCGTCTAAAATTTTCAGTTTCACCTTTTTCAGTGTCCGGCTGCGCTACAGGATTAATTTCCGCTGTTCCGGCCGTCAGTTTTCTTTGAAGTTTGATGTACGATCGCGTAACGATTCTTTATGGGACTGATCGTAGAAGTTTATTCAGTGAACATGGATTAATTGATTTTGAATGTCTATACGTTGTGAAGACTTTGTTCTTTTTAAACCAGGGTAGGCGATTCAAGCAATTAAGATTCTAGATAATGCCAGCTCTAGAAAGAATGCACTTGATGTTTATGTTTAAAAGTTAATTTCGTTCTTTCTACCCGACTACTTCAGATCCATAAAGAACCTAGAAGGTGTAGTTTAAAATGAACCGACTTGCGATGACGTGACAAGTTTCGAATTGAGTAAAAACGTTTGAACAGAAATACCCAAATATAGGCCCAAATTTTATCATACAAAGCACCCGTAAGTTGTCGTGTCGTGACTGCATTAAAATTATTATTATAGATAGAAAGATATTGCTTGGTTTTGGAGGTACAAAGGGCATTGTAAGTCGGCAAGGTCGACACGCGACTTTCCTGTTGTGTTGTGCCCAATTATTAGCGTATGATTGGGACACCGCAAACTTATTTCAGTGGCTAATTGTCGTGTTTTTTCTTTAATTCAATTGGTTGATGCGGTGAACCAATATGATCATATCGATGAATGGACACGGTGCGTCTCCATTCAGCCGAGATCATTGATTAGAGAAATACAGCCATCCAAATGTTTTGAGACCATTAAAAAGCGTCATCTGTCCAATGTTGAGCAACATTGGTAGGATGTGAGTAATTATACGTCACAGGACCAATTTTTCTCCAGTCCAAACGTAGTAATATATTATAATCTCTGTGGACAAGATATATCTCAATAAACTTAGCTTAAGATATTAGGAATTTTAAAAGTTTTAAATTCAAATAATACAACATATGCTCACGTATTCTATCCCCGATCGGGTATTCCATTCCTGAAAATACCCTTTCAGCAGTGTTTTTTTTTCGACCAATAAACGTGACAGGTCACATCAAAGGCCCGGGTCTCTTACACATGCCTCCGAATTAATCCTGAGGCCTGCGGGTTTTCTTACGATGTTATCGCCTATTCTTTGATCATATTATCTAAAATAAATTAATGCTAAGACTCTCACTATTAAACGAATCATGCGCACCCCTCTGTGGGCCTTGATTGATTGAGATGATTCAGCGTAAACGAGCCTACGCCAGCGAAATAGCAATTACTTGTGTACTTAATACCTATTGTACATATACTTAAATGTATACAACCCTTCAGTTTCACTGAAATAAAGTCAGTGGTTTTACAAGTTTAATAAAGACAGTGCAGAAAACAGTTTTGATAAAATAATCATATCTTTAAAAAAATATCTGTGAGGATAAGTCTTTCCAAAATCATATTTAGTTTCATTAAAATCGTTACCTATGAATGGAAAAAAATTTAAACAATAATTTATTTCTTGTAGGTACTTAGGATGAATCAATGATTTCTTCATTAGGACAAGGAAGTATTGGTGAAGGGTATGTGGTTCATGTTATGTTATTTTGCATAAATAACGGGTAAAGTGTAAAGCTAAAATAAGCTTCGATAAAAAGCAAGACCAAGTAAACAATCCATTAGATTAATTGCAGTCTCGCATATAAACGCGTGACAAGGCAATAATTTTCGCAACACGCCATATTTTTGTACTGTAATCCGCTACCCGTTTATTACCAACAGTTTACTCGAAACCTTATTTTACTCGAACCCGTATTCCGAGGAGTTAGGGATGAAATTCGAAGCTAAGTACAAACGTACCAATCGTTGAGCGCAAACGGCATGAAATCGGTCAGTTCCCCCGTTAATTTTTATGTGCGTGATGATGAAACACACTCAAATGAAGATTGACGAATCAAGCAATGACACTTTATAGGTTGTCACATTACACTCTACATATTGCCATGCCTATTGCACTAACTAAAATACACCATGAAACAAATTCAAAATGATGAATACATCAAATAAACTTGACTTTTAGATACGACACTGTGTCACTCCCATCCATGCTACGGTTATGTTTTGTGATATTTCAATTAACTTGCAGTAAAATGATAATGCATGACTTTTACTGAAACGACTTTTTGAGGCAATACGAAAGTTTCCATCATGGTTCAGTGTTTGAAATTATGATTTTCTAATGGATACGTTTAATGTTATTCCTTTATCGAACAATATTGCTCGTCATATTTAGTCGCAGTGGGTATCGTGGCGCTGCAATAAACCCTGTAATAGCTGTTATTAAATCTTGGCGTTTTAATAACTCTAACAGATGCTGCGTCTTTTTGATTAGGTTTACGAGGGAGCAAGATTAGATTTGTTTCCTGCTTTATGTTGATGAAATTGTCGACAACATTCAAGTCATACTTTGTTTATAAGATTTTCAAAAGAACTTTCAGGTCTAACAATTCACATGGAGCAACTTATACCGTACCATATACTCGTGCCACACATATTATCTGACGCTGAACTATTATTTACAGGAAAATGATATTTGTTGTCTTATAAAAGTCTTTATTGAAAAAGAAATAACTCTCAGTGTATTTATCGGTTATGCATAGCAATCGTCACACTTTATGTTACCTTATAGCAAGACTCGCGATATTTCTCTTTTCACGCATATTTGCTGATGAAACACGGAGAATAATTTGGGATAACATGTCTTGTTTCAAGGTATTAAAATGCTTTGAACGATTTTGCCTCTCATTTAACATACTAACGATACCTCACCATTTTCAAATAACCAGAGGTATTTTCGTAAAATTAAACAGTATTTCTTCACGATTGAAGCGCTGAGATAATGTAGGTATCGTGCGGAGTGCGTAATACCTCCTTTGTCGAGGTGACTGGCTATTAATCAGCTCTTTCATATCTGAGCCCCTTATTTTGTTGAAGTTGATTATCTACAAAGGTGCCATTTTTTAACCATTTCAGGTCGTCTCATATTCTTTACTTGATTTTTCTTTCTCTTACTCCTTTAAATTTTTATAAAATACATAGGACTTGTGGATAAAATACTGTATGAAATCTGATTTCATGAAACTATCTATAGATTCTACGCAACTACGGACTTCACTACATTCTACACGCTACATAATACCACTAAATTCTACATGCCAAGCAATGTTTACCTTCACTACACTACACCAAAGTCAAAGTCAAAATGTTTTATTCAAAATAGGAACTTACAAGTCCATTTATTGAACGTCATTTCAACTCCACAGCTTCAGCATGTATGGTTGAGGAGAAGAAGCAGGGCAAGAAACTCCTCAACACAATATTATTTTAATCAATTGTTACTTAATACTAAATTGGGTTACATAATTTCCTTTGTTTTTTGCTATCGTATCACCTTACACAAAGCCTGATTTAATAGTACTCTACCCTCCTGACTTTGCTACACCCTACACTACGTAATACTGTTAAATTCTACAAGCTACGCAATGCCTGACTTTACTAAACTACGCCTTACGCAAAGCCGTATTTCATATAATGATAATATTGTGCTAAGTAGTATATAAACGGAATGACTTCTTGTCCAGGTATTTAGAATTTTTATATCCATTTGAATTTTGAACTCCAGCAAATTCTACGATGAAAATATCAAGATTAGTTAAAATATAAAATCTATTAAGCAATTTATAGCACAGCACAGTTTTCTTCTAATGCGAACCCTACATCGCCCTGAGTTTTCACTTTCAGTTGGTACTCGTTGAAATAGAATTGGTGTTTAAATATTTGTTAAATTATAATAAGTAACTCTTGAATTTGTCACAGTTATGGTTATAAATATAAAATTACTTAAACTCTAATAAATGAATGTTCCTTACCACAGCAAATATTAATTTTATTTAAATACTCTTTTAGAAAACATCAATCTATAGGTTCTTATCTAGCCGTTCGCTTATTTAAATACATTTTATAAATTTCTGTCAATCTTAAGTTGTAGAAAACTACTACCAAGGTTGCACTATACTCTACACAACGCCTGACTTCAGTACAGGCTACGCAACACTTGAAGTTACCACATTTTACACAGTACGCATGCTAAACACATGAAGGTCATTCCTGCTAATTAAGTGGGCCTTGTTACCCACTGCCGCCCGCTGACTGCGTCACTCAACCCTATGGACACAAGATTAATGACGGCGGCCATCTTGGAGTTTCGTTATCATACCCTCTTCTCGCTTTTGTGTGTATCGTGAGTATGTCTGTTTGTTTTTCGTGGTTATAAATGCTCATAGTATATTCTAGTAGAGTATGTTTATTACAAAGGGTAGAATACACCTTCCGAGATGTATTTGATACGTTTATTGACTAAGGTTTTTTAAACATTCAATAAGAATTTATAAAATATTATCATGACAGTTGTCTTGATAATAAGAGATATATTTTCAAGGAGCAAGGAGAGGTGTGACAGAATCGTAGCAGGCGGCAGTCTTTTGTCTCTGCCTACCACTTTCGGGAAAAGGCGTGAGCATATGTATGTACATATGTATGTGTTTACATTGATCCAATAACAATAGAGTGTTCAGTATCACTGTATACTGGTGAAGTGGGTTTTTCCAGGAATGGAATGCCTATGCCTACTCCTTCGAGGATAAAGGAGTGAGTATATTTATGTAATACCCCTGAATTTAAACAATATTTAACATGTTGCTATAATGTCAATGATCTCTACATTATTATTATTATTTATTTAATTAATAAGCATACAATTTACTCAACGCTATATGCATTGCCCCACAAAACTGTGTCAACAGTTTGACTGTGGGATCGGCAGTCTCTCTTTATTATATCATTTTTTTTTATTATATTAACAATGATAGGTAGTGTTTTTTTAAAAGTACAAAACAAAGTAGCCTCCAGCCGTCTGTATCTTTGATCTTTTAAACCATGCAACAGATTTTGATACAGTTTTCAATAATAAAAAAACAAAAGAGCTATACGCGAGGTATGTTTTTGTAAATCATCAACAACACCTTATACCTATCAGTTTACAACCACAGTGAGTTTTGTGACCATTTTTGACGTAACGTGGTATTCTTATCTTAACCGACTTAAAAAAGGAGGTTCTATATTCAGAGTTTCGTCATTCACAGATAGTTTCGTCTTGGAACCGTTTTGATTCGAAAAGCATCACAAAAGATTCACCGCTACCATAAACACATCGTGGTCACACGTCGCACGTCACTCAGCATTTGCCGGAGACAGCCCGGAGCGACCTCATCTGATAAATGACTGCCATTTGTGACTCCTGTCCTTTAGACTTGCCAGACCCTTATACTAATGTATGTAATCTACTGAATTTATTATTGAGCTCGTTCCAGAAAGAAGCTTTGTTTTATCTGAAAGCAGTTTGAAAATCCTTAAGCCATCAATCATCATCGTGGTGGCCACTTATTCTAGGGCTCAGGGTTTAGATTAAAAGCAACTAATTACCAGTAAGCAGGTATGTACCAACATGGCTCATTTATTGGAAGCTACAGGCTACATTAGCCATTTTCCGGCGCACCAGCGTCGGTAAGCTGACTAGGAGTCAAAGTGGTCGCCATGGCCGAATACGGTCGGAGCTTATCATCATCATCATCATTGGAATCACACTTGTTGGGAGAGCCACAGATTAAAGTCAAAGTCAAAACTCGTTTGTTACTTTAGGTAAAAAGATTAATACACTTAGAAATTGCAATATTCTATTAACAAAAGTGTCTCTAAACTAATCCACAGAGGTTGACTGTTGAAGAAAGTATGTACTGTGATCACCCACGCCAGCCCACCGCTTATTTGGGAATCGTGTTAAGCTAGTGACCACCTAAGTCGGAATTTTTTAAGTCATGCTGGGGTATCTGACTTGATTTAACTACTTCCATTGATATGGGAGCAACGGTTTAATGTACCTTTTCACTGACTGACCGCGCCTAACTTTGCATAACCTGTGTAATCGTTACAAACAAGATAGATATGAATACTTCCCAAAGCGTTCATACTCTATGAAGCCGTTCGTATTACACAAAATATTTTTGATCGGGTCAAAAGAACTGGCATTACGCTTAATATTTCTTTTTGCCAATATTTGTGTATCGCCAGTGGCGTAGCTAGCACGTAGTCCGTAGCCCGCAGCTTGTTTGCATAGTGCTACGCCGGGAGCTACAAACCGAAACAGTTGGCTGATACAATCACGTTCCGTTCAAGGAGAATAAACTATGTTATACGAAACTGGGTTGTTTTGTCATAGGTATACATATTTTGGAACAAAATCCTCCTAATATGAAGTTAAAATAAATTAATAATAATAAATATAATAATATAATTTCACGCATTTCATCTCCGAAGGGGTAGGCAGAGGTTTTCTATTACTGGATATACCCTCATTTTACGAGATACATTGGACCCCTAAACGTATAAATATTCTCTTCTCTGAAGAGGTCGGCAGAACGTTTAGGGATCCAATGTATCTCGTGGAATGTGGGTATATCCAGTAATGGAATACCTCTGCCTACCCCCTCGGGGATGAAAGGCGTGAGATTATTTATTTTTTTATTTATTTTTAGGTCGGCAGAAGTATTCCATTCCTGTAAAAACCCAGTTTTCTACAGTAAATTTTTCGGACCCCTAAAAGTGAAAGGTAGACTGATAGAATGGCATAAAAATATATGTATTAATTCGGAGGCATTGAGATTTGTACCATCTCCCAATAGGCGGAGGCTCGCGTAGGAGATTATAGCTCATACTCACTCATGTGTGAGGAAAGACCCTTAGCTTAGAGGGGGTCCGTTACGGGTTGATGTCGGGCTAATTATTTATATTTCTTATTTAAGTAAATTAACAGTAGGATTTTATCCTACAACTAGCGTTTATTTCACCACCTTAGGGGTTGAATTTTGCAAAATCATTTCTTAGTGGATGCCTATACTGCAAAGGCTATCTATTTGCAAAATTCTCAAGTCTCTAGACCTAGAGTCTGTGCGTTGATATGTCACGATTCAGTCAGTCAGTTTATCATTTAATATATTATATAAGATAAATAACCTAATGATATTTTCAAACGGATGCAGCTACGTAACTGCAAATGGCTTGATCAGATTTAAGACAGCCTGTATAAGTATCAATGGCTTAATATGAACGTGTACGAGAAAAGTTATTTAAGGATTTGATAACTGAAATTGGATTCGGGCTTCACGCGTCGACGTGAAAGGATTACGTGACGTTACCTCGCTGTGCATAATTTCAACGGGTCCAAATTCTGGATGAAGTCAAAACAAGCATATTGTTATAAAAAAAACGGTTGTCTGTAAAGTCGGTTTACTGACGATAGTTGAACGTGACAACGTCATAAGAAAATACTGATGGAATGGATTGTGCCTCTTTGTCGCTCTTTGCGCGCTCTCGCTTGCACTGGAACGCCGCATACGTCACACTTTTTCGTGCCACGTCACGTCAATAAAAGTTCGGTT
Organism: Ethmia dodecea; assembly: GCA_963855545.1. Taxonomy (NCBI): domain Eukaryota; kingdom Metazoa; phylum Arthropoda; class Insecta; order Lepidoptera; family Depressariidae; genus Ethmia; species Ethmia dodecea. Next base: position 4,559,971 of record OY979444.1, read on the forward strand.
TTCTGCCTATTCACTGAATAATCAAACCTATCTGTAAATAAAAAGAGATGGCCTGAGTCTATGTATGTTTTCAATTTAACCTACAATTATAGAAGAACAAAATACTACTATAATAATAAATACTACTCATTTCCAGATTAATCACCTAATAAATCTCAGAAAATATACTCGTAAATGTAAATGTAATTTACCTGGACTACGAAAAAGCCTTCGATAAAGTTCCTACGACGAGACTTCTACATAAACTGGAATCTGTGGGAATAAGAGGAAAACTATTAAAGTGGATTGAGGCATTTCTGCGACAACGAACCTTTCGAGTAAGAGTGGGTGAGATAGAGTCAGACGAAAGAGATATCCATAGTGGTGTGCCACAGGGCTCAGTTCTAGGCCCTGTGCTATACATAATCTACACCTTTGACCTTCCTCTTTGACTGCAATACAACGTCAGTATCTTTGCCGACGATACAAAGATATTCGCAAACCCACTGGTTGACTATGATCGTATCCAAACAGACTTAAACGAAATAGTAAACTGGTCAAAGGAATGGCTCATAAAATTAAACAATACAAAATGTACTGTGCTTCACATAGGAAGCAGAAATCCGCGCTTAAACTATAGCATAGGTGACACTGAACTAATGGAAGTCAAGGTACAATACAAACAGACTTGGGAGTGAAAATCACAGAGGACCTGAAATGGGAGGAACACATAACAATGATTACCAGAAAAGCAAAAAGTTTAATATACCTCACCAGAAAAGCCTTCGGGGTCATAACACCCGAGTTGATGCTGAAAATATATAAGACATACATTAGACCAATCTTAGAATATGCTTTTCAAGTTTGGAGCCCATACTTCGTCAAAGACATAGAGCTGCTAGAAAAAGTACAACGTAGTTTCACCAAAATTCCGAAACAACTCCGACAATTATCCTATGTGGAAAGACTTGAGGTGCTGAAACTTACAACTCTGAAGGACCGCAGAGAGCGTGGAGACCTGATCGAAACATTTAAGATCTTGACAGGGCACTATGATTTGCAGGATTTTCACAAATTATTTGAACGTGACTGCAATGCCCGTCTAAGAGGACATAGTCTCAAACTGCGTACCACCGTATAACACAACAATCCTTACAGACACTTTTTGAGCAACAGAGTGGTCAGATCATGGAATAAGCTACCAGAAGAAGTAGTCTCAGCTCCCAATGTCAATCAATTTAAAAATAAACTTGACAAATTCCTATCCTGTAATGAGAAAGCTTGAGTGGAGAACACCTGGATACAGGCTTTATCAGTTGTAAACTGCTTGCCTGATTAATAATAATAATAATAATAATAATAATAAATGCTCCAAATTTGGAACGTTCTCTATACGATGTAGATATCTACTAAGGGTTTTAATTCCCCCGGGAACCGGGGTCAGCGAGTATAATATAATTTCAAAGGTCTGTTTATTTTAAGTATATACTATTATGATGATGAGAAGTGATTATGTTTTAGGTACCTGAAAATTGTTTCAATCGTCTACTACCGGTTTAATGTGTTAAAAGTTCTTCCATAGAGAAACAACTTCAAATCCTAACACAAGAAGCAGTGATAGCCTTTACGGTTAAAGAGCCGGCCGAAAATCAGTGAGGCTCGGGTTCGAATCCTGGCATGAACCAATGAGTTTTTCAAATACTTACGTACATATTTATCACTAGCTCGACGGTGAAGGAAAACAAAGGAAACCCGCAGGTCTCAAGGAATTAATTTTGAGACATGTGTAAATTGACCCGGTCCGGCGATGAGCTGATATTCTATCACGTTTAGGGGTCCAATGTATTTCGTGAAATGTAGGTATATCCAGTAATGGTAGACCTCTGCCTACGATGAAAGGCGTGAGATTATTTATTTTTATTATTTATCCTAACACCGTAAATCTTAGAAGTCTTGAGTAAAGCTGAGTTCACCACGATTTTTACGATTTTGCATACCATTTCTGGCACACATTAACAGCCTGCATACAAGTAAGTGCTTTAACTTTTACAGGAAAGTTTCGCCCGTAAATCTATAATAAGAATCTCCTGTCTACCACCGGCGAGATTTAGGACAAAGTAAGATGTATGATGGCAGAGCTGTCACTCGGCAAAAGTTTATTTAGCTGACTTCCTGATAAATTCAGCTTCTAAAGGTTTGCGGATGGAAAATAGTGAATTAAAGTTTTTTCAACCGACTTCAAAAAAGAGGAGGTTTTTGACTGTTTTTTTTATGTTTTTGTTATCTCATAGAACTTTCCATTGGGAGAACAGATTTTGATGATTCTTTATTATTAATGAAGTTATTTTTTTATTAATTTACTCTAGTTCTGACAATGGCATCCATGAGAAAACCATTTATGTTGAAGTCGGTTTTTTCGCTTTAGAGTTTTATGTTATTCTCTTCTATACAATCCCGCCCAAACGCAATTTCACCTCATTTCCTTAGAATCTGAAGCTCACACTCTACAATTCCATTGCAGATTGAGAAAACATTTGCGAGCACACTGTAAAAACCACAATGAATATTCAAGCCGCGCTTTAAAAAGCAAGTCGGATAGTCCAGTCTATTTTCATGTAGTTACTCGCATGCTAATGTACATATTCAATTTATGGGCCCTATTAAAGACATTGCATAGCCAAGTGGGGCGGTTGGGAGTCGCAGCACGTTGGCAGCGCCGGGAGGGAATATTAACAAACCTTTGCGTAGTTTCTAGAGAAGGGTGATTTCATAATATGAAATGAATTTTCATACGTCGTACCTGCTACTCTCTTTCACTTAGACAGTCTTATGAAATCTTAAAGAAAGAAATTTAATATTAAGCCTTTACGACTCGGACATACGGTCAATAATTGCATGAAAAGAATAAATACGGGGCGCTCCGATAGCCGCGAGCGTATTTATTATTTCCATGCAATTATTGACCGTATGTCCAAGCCGTTAAGGCTTATATTAAATTGTTGTCTCCAAATGCACTCTGCTGCGCTTCCAGCGGGCCCTGGGGCAGAGGGCATCAATAGTGACTCGCCATCCCGTTCTGCATTGCTTCGCGCTTGTTTTCGCTCCAAGTCTTGCCGTTCTTCTTCGCTTCATATAGCACAGTGCGCCGCCAGGATTGTTTTGGACGGCCCCGCTTTCGCTTTCCTTGAGGATTCCAGTGATATCGTAAATCATGTTAATTTCATCAGACTTTTCATATTACACATTTCATTTTCAGTAGCCACTGTGTTTCATCCTAATTAAAAATCATTGCTTGTGAGATTTCACAAGGAAAATCATGTGACAAAATTAACTAATTTCATCGAATGAAAATAAATTCAAAGTAGCAATCCTACCCTCCCTAGTAGTTTCTAGAACTGCCTTTTAGCAGACACTGGAAAAAATCTTTTTAATACCCGCTGTTTTTATTTTAAAAACCTAGTTTTTCTTTATGCGATATATTCGTATATGTATACTGTACATAATGTGGTCTCTCATAATCTTTCCAACCTTTTTCAGATTCTGAAAGACCAGTTTAGTTAATAGTAAAAGTAAAGTAAATGAATTTATCAAAAGTACCTGAAATAAATAAAAAAATAATCTCACTCCTTTTATCGCCGAGGGGGTAGGCAGAGGTATTCCATTTCTGAATATACCCACTTTTGACCAGATATTCTTTGGACCCCTAAATGTGATAGGTGGTGAGCCCATCGCCGGACCAGCAGGCGTATTCACGGAGCTTCGATATTCGATATTCGACTCGGAATCGGAAAATCTGTCGAAGATGGGCTATTCAGAGATGTCGGTATCGAAAACTAATGTCATAATATTTGACATAGGGATTCTGAAAATTTTCCGTGGCTGTCAGAAACGCCTAGAATACAGTTTGCGAAGTCGATAGATTCAACTTCGGAAAATTTTTGACTCGATCTGAATCGAACGGAAACGGTGTCAAGCCTCCGTAAATACGCTTGCGGGTCTGTTACACGTGTCTCAAAATTCATTCTGGGACCTGCGGAAATCCTGAGGAAACCCTCAGGATGTTTTCCTTCACCGTCGAACTAGTGATAAATATACATATTACTATTGACTTACGTACATGTACGTAAGTTTTGAATAACTCATTGGTTATTATATATACTCACCTACATGTAAAGATTCGAACCCGAGCCTCACTGATTCTCATCATGTGAAGCAGGTTCTATAACCATACGGCTATCACTGCTCTAATCTCTACCTGAAATATTTAGACAGATACTCATGTAAGTTTCTTATTATTTTTTTACAAGAATTTTACAAAAGTTCTGAAATTGTATTTACAGGGTTACCTAAAAACATACTGTTATGGGGAATATTGTGTTTAGTGTGTAATAAGTTGTAGGTATACAAGGTTAACTACAAGAAGAATAAAAAATCGAAAAACCTCAAGGTGTAATCTACGGATGTTTTAATTTTCTACTCTCTGGAAGACTCATTGGACTACATTTTTCAAGCAAATTAATTCAGAACAAGCGAACAAAACGAGCTTCAAACACTTCTTGTGATGTTCTTTAAAAGTAAACCGACTGTGAACAAATTATTCAAACAAGAATTTCCAATCCATTTTACCTGGAAAGATAGCTGATGGATTTTTATGAAAGTTTGTTTACGGTAATGCAGTGATGGCCTTACCGTTAGAGCCTGCTTCACATGATGAAAATCAGCGAGGCTCGGGTTCGAATCCTGGCATGTACCAATGAGTTTTTCAAAACTTACGTACATATTTATCACTAGCTCGACGGTGAAGGAAAACATCATGAGGAAACCCGCAGGTCCCAGAATAAATTCTGAGACATGTGTAAACAGACCCGGTCCGGTTTTGGGCTCACCACTTATCACGTTTAGGGGTCGAATTTTCTCGTGAAAAGTGGGTATATCCATGCAGAAATGGAATATCTCTGCCTACCCCCTTGGGGATGTAAGTCGTGAGATTATTACTATTATTATTATTTGTTTTCGGTCATAAAGAAACAGTAATCGGGGGTACGATTACATATAGGGAAATAGAAAATAAACTAGGCTCCAGATTTGATAAAATAAGTCTATAATTTAATACAATATATTTTAAAAACAGTCACCTTACAGTCCTTACTCACTCCACACCAAAATTCAGTAACAAAATAAATCTTTGAATCACAAAAATCGATGCGACGTTTTCTACGATTCACAATATTTAAAAAACTGTGCTTAAAAAAATACTTTATAGCATAAGCGAACATATTTCAAAGCTATTAAATTTTTTGATTTTTTTATAAACACACGTTTATAGATTTTGAATCAATTTAAAAACAAATTTTCAAATCGATTTTCCCTGTATACAGATAAACCATGACCAATCAATCGGAATAGTTGACATGAGCGTTGGGCATAGATTTATCTGCATTTTATCCTTTTGCATAATGGCTACGTGCAATAATTAACACTTTTACTTTGTCGTATAGCCATTTTGTTCATTTTATCGAGCACTTCTTGCATTTCGTTCCACGGCTCGTACCGTTGTTTGATCAGCACCATCTTATGAACAGTGGGCGACCGCAGATCCATAGTTCGAGAGATGCTGTTTGCAGGGTTATGCGAACTAAACATCACATCCACCTGAAAGACGCATCATTGTATTGAAAAAGCTTATACAATTTCTTACAAACTCAGGGTTCATTGAAAGTAAAAATTTTATAATAACATGTTGGAATCGTGTTGACTGACGACTTTTAGTTTACTCGTACGTTTTAATGTCATGCTGTATGTATCATGTTTTATTCCTTTAAAATCGGAATTAACCAAATACATGCAAGGCCAATCAATCCAATGACGCATCTTTTAATTACACAGTAAAAAAAAATACATAAAACAACAGTTTCAATAAATAAAAGTATAATGAAATATCACAATTTAAAAAATATCGTGCACTGGGATAGATTTAACAGTTTAGTGATTTTATCTTTTCCCGGTGGAGGCAAGGAAGGCCCTCTAATTTCTCCATCTTCTCGAGGAGTTGTTGCATCTCCGGCCACGGCTCGTACTTCTGGTCGAAGATAATAAGTTTGTGGATAGTGGGGCACCGTAGGTTCATAGTCCGAGATATGGTGTCGCGATTTCTGTGCGAAGCGAAAGCCACGTCCACCTACGAGTATAAGACGCGTCATTGGATTCAGATAACTGCAGCCTCCACAAAAGGATATACTAACAAAACTTTTTCAATACTTGTCATAGACTCACAGTCAAACCAAACCTATTATAGCACTTTAAAGATATCCAAGATGATTATTTTCTCCTCTTTTCTAACCTAACCTAGGTATCAAAGTGCGGAAACTTATAGCTTCACTACATAATATAAAACAACTAGCGACCCGCCACGGCTTCACACGGGTGCAATGCTAATACTAAAACCTTCCTCTTGAATCACTCTATCTATCTATATTTTGACGCCGAGTGTATGTAGTGATAGTGAAGTCGCTTTCTCTGTCCCTATATCACTGTCCCTATGTATGCTAAAATCTTGAAAACTACGCAACGGATTTTGATGCGTTTTTTTCTAATATATAGAGTGATTCAAGAGGAAGGTTTTAGTATAACCATTGCACCCTTGCGAAGTCGGGGTGGGTCTCTAGTTTGTTATAAAATAATATAACTTATACTTTATTTTATTAAAAAGTCAATCATTATTAAATGATACCCATAAAAAATTACTACACGCTCTCGGCATCGCGCATCGTTACATTCATCATTTATTTGAACTGGACAGAGTAAAAAGTCTGTTTGTCTACGCATAGAAAGAAACTTATTAACAACTAGTGGCCCGGGCAGACGTCGTTCTGCCACCGTATAAACCATCCCTGGACCCACTCTAACCCACACAAAAAGTTTCATCAAAATCTGTCCAGCCGTTCTGGAGTTTTAATCAGACTAACGAACATCAATTCATTTTTATTTATATAGATAATCATTAAGGTTATTATTCCACAATCCGTTCTATGTTACGTTTTAGAAAGATCATTTTAAAAAATTATACCACAACAGAATTAAACCTGAAAACTCGATTAACAAATACATACTTGAATATCTAATCCCTTAAATACCTATACTGGTTGATGAATTATTAAATAACCTAAATTACTTTTTTATGGTTTTTTTTATTAGTGATGGAGCTTGCCCAGAACATGATTAATTTCCTTGAATGCATGTTCACTCGAAGGCCTTAGAGGCTTGCGGGTTATATGAACTCGGAAATACAGACGCCGGCAGGTAGTTCCACTCCTTGGCAGTGCGCATAATAAAAGATCTTGAATGCGTAGGTATAGATGGGATATCCACCGAGTAGGGATGAGCCCAGCCGTACGTCTGGATCCGATTGTAAAAAGGGGATTTGGGCTTCTAAGCCCCTTATCCAAATGAATGAAAAGATGGCATAAAGCTGAGTTGTAGTTCCACATACATACCTTATTTTTACAAGACCACATTATCGCAAAGACCATAAAGAACATAGCCAGAGCCGTCACCCCGAACATCGGTATCAGCTCCCAGTTGCTAATCAAAACGTTCATTTTAAATCTTTTTGAAAGTGGTCTATCGTACTGATTCGATGGTATCAGATGCCCTGCCCTTGTAACCAGCATTGTGGGTGGCCTAACTCTCCACAAAAGTTGTACCGCAGAACGCAACCCACATCTCACTCCCAGTAATTTAGTAGCCATTTTACCAAAGTCAGAATTTTGTTGCTAACACTTAAAAAATATAACGAACTCTACATGGCTAAATAAATGTGCATAGATAAATGTCAATGCCATCTAGACCAAAACTTTTTCTGTGATCTCAGTGGCCATGTTTCCTTTATACAAAGGAAACAAAGAGATTATCATATTAAAATTAAAAAAAAAAAAAAATGTATTCATTTCTGTAGGTAACACTTAGAAAAGTCAATCTATACATATAATAAAACTAACGGGGTCGTGTCTGTCAGAATGCATGCGTGCATGAAAGATTTTTTGAAAATTTTAACGGTAGTGTATATGGTTATCGATATAGATACTGAAACACCAATTTTTAGAATTTTTGTCTGTCTGTCTGTCTGTCTGGTTGTGCACGCATCACTCAAAAACTACTGGACTGATTTTGATGAAACTTGGTATGGAGATAACTGAGTACCCGGGTCAACATCTAGGGTACTTTTTATTCCAGGAAAATATCTCATTCCCACGGGAAAATAGAAAAACTGGTTAAAAAGAGAAATACGTACTACTCTGAAACGATAACACATAGAAACTTGAAATATGGTATGTATGTGTCTTATATGTCGTAGGAAACCGGTATGAAGGGATTTTTGGAAATTCCCACGGGAACTTGAATAAACTAATTCCGCTCGGGGAAACGCCGTTGGGCACCCGCTATTTGAAATATGGTATGTAGGTGTCTTTAATGTCGTAGGCAACCACTATGAAGGGATTTTCGGTAATTCCCATGGGAACGGAAATAAACGGGATCCGCGCGGGCAACGCCGCTGGGCACCCGCTAGTCGTCTAATATTATGTCACTTTGAACTTTTCCATGAAGATTCGCTAAATGTTAACAGCAGCCCATCTCCACCGACGAGTTGCTGGTTCCAAATGCAGTACCCCGAGAAGAGCCAGCAAAAAACTCAAGGGCAGCTCTTTTTAATCTCATGTCTTACTAGTAAATATGGTTCACAATAATAATTATAATGAATAGCCTTACATAGCGCTGAGTTGGTTAAACCCATGTATTTTGGTCTACTAAGTAGTCTGTAATTTTATAGTAGCCTTTTTTATGTAATGTTTGCTTAACTATTCTTATATGATTTGGTAACATTAGATAATCAAATAGATAACATAAGCAACCAGTTCATTCTTATTTCTAGTGTTTATACAATGTCTGTCACTATTTTTTTTGTAAAGTGATACCTATATTCTTTTTGACATACAATATGTTTTCGTAAATATACCTACTGTGATGATTAATTTCCTTGAATTTTTCCCATAGAGACATCCTAGACCCCATATTATACTATTTAACGTGACAAACGTAGTTCTTCCATATGATGGGGGGTGGGGGTAGGAGGGTGTTAAATACTTTAAGACCTATCCTCATACCTGCAAAATTTTATATAAAAAAATATATTAAAATCGGTGGAGCAGTTTCAGAGGAGTGCAACCACAAACACGGTGACTGGGGATTTTGATACTTATTAGAAACAAGAGAAAGATTACGCAAAGCACAGTCGAAACCGCACAGCTTCAACCAGTGGGTTGAGAACGTAGAAATTTATATAGGATTTTTTTAATACAAAAACTTTGATTTCGAGTGTCAGTTCAGCTATTACAAAAGTCTCACACTCCGATCACATAGACTTATTACGTAGCTTATAAATTTTTTTTCGCTTTGGCACCTTTATTCCTTAGTAGGTATATTTAAATCTCTTGCCTCTAGCCGGACTGGTAACTTTTCTGCGATATAATAGGTTATGTATAACTATTGTGCACCCGCTGCTTAACCGGCTCGAAGAATGAAATTTCAATAAGAAGTTCCATAAATAGCTTAAATGAACACTAGCGTAGCTTCTATATTGAACCTGATAGGATCAAATAGACGATGAAACCCTTTATGAAAGTTCGTCGTTGTTCCAAATCCCACCGGGAACGGGCTAGTTTTCTAATAATTCAAATAAAAGAAACCTGGCCATCATTTATTAGATTACAAAGAGAAAAAAAACATTGTCTAGGCAGAAAAATTCAGTCTACTATAGCGTCTTGTCTCTAGACAGTCTCGCTCAAACCTCAAGAGAGGGAACGAAATGAATATAGGGTCCTCACACGACGGCCACTTGCCGTCTGAAAAGACGTGTCTTCTGGCGTCCCGAGGGAAACTAAAGTGCAATTTCACGGTAGCGAATAAGCTCGTTTTAACCAACCGATACGACAACGACTCTATAAGTCGTAGTCTAGTTTCAGACGTTTTTCTTCTTATCTTAACGCCTAAACAGCCTTACGGTTAAAGAGCCTGCTTCACATGATGATAATCAGTGAGGCTTGGGTTCTAATCCTGGTATCTACCAATGAGTTTTTCAAAACTTACATTCATATTCATCACTAGCTCGACTGTGAAGGAAAACATCGTGAGGAAACCCGCAGGTCCCAGAATTAATTCTGAGGCATGTGTAACAGACATTGTACATTTTTCGACATCGCTTGATGTACGGCGTTGACCGGTCAGGCTCAAAGAATATCTCGTGAAATGGGTAGGATCCAGAAATGGAATACCTCTACCTACCCCCTCGGGGATAAAAGGCGTAAGATTATTTATTTTATTTTATTTATTTAGGCGTTAGGTATTTTGATTGCCGTTAAATTGGAAAAAAAATGTCGAGTCAATAATATTCTGTACCTTATTAGATTCAATGTAATAGTAGATAGTTTATAAAACACCAGAACTTTCAAACGGTGAAAGAATTTATCGAAATCCGTCTCTTAGTTTATTAATATTAATTTTTTATTACAAACCAACAAATCTTTTGTGTTTAATATTAGTGTAGATTATGGATACGTAATCCACAACATAAAATACTTTTTACCAATTGAAACTTAATAATTCTGACATCGCAATATTCGCAGTTCACACCCAAGTCCTATAGAAATGTGATTGGTGTAGATAGGCATTAACTTTTTCGCTCAAGCCTGGCCCTAAAAGCCGCCATAATGAGATTTTTCCCTACATTATGTTTTGGAAAAAATCGAGGACGGGCCTTATCAAGCTGCCGTCCAAGCCGAAATCCCGGATCCGCCACTGGAGACACAGAATACTTTTGCATCTATACATATAATAAAATTGTAACGAGACCGTGTCTGTACATAAATTTAAATTATAGTTTATTTAAATACCAAAACACAGATTTTTGTTTATGTCTGTCTGTGTTGTAAAAATAATAAATATGCTATTTATAGAGTGAAAATTTTATTTAAAGTGACAAAGTCAATATAGACAGTAGTTCAAATATCGTACATAGAATATAGATTAGAACATAAGCAGTATAAAACAGCCAGTATACAACATAACTCCCCCTTAATCTATATTCTTAATAAATCTAGCAAGTAACTAAAACAATTTAAGTAAAGGGCTTAGTTTAGTAAACCCATAGCACAGATTAGAGAATGCCCATAGATTGTAGACAACCTTTATGTTTTGTTTTTCCTAAGGGATTCGTTAAAACGTTAGCAGGGAGCTTTGCAGACTCTAAATACTTTAAATTAATAGTATTATCATTAACTTTTTCCCTAATAAAATGAAACTTAACGTCTACATGTTTAGTCCTGTTATGGTGGACTGGGTTCGACGCCAGTTTCTGTGCACTTTGACTGTCAGTGTAAATATCTAATATGGGAACTTTACCTGATAATTCGAAGATAATACGACGCAGAAAACAAGCTTCTTTTGTAGCGCTGGCCAAGGCCATATATTCGGCCTCTGCAGACGACAAAGCAACAGTGGGTTGCTTACGCGACTCCCATGCTATGGGACCTCCCGCTAGCTCGAAATAGTATCCAGTATACGAGCGCCTGTCTACAGTGCAATTCGCCCAGTCAGCATCAGAATATCCTTTTAAGATAGATTCTGAAGTCTTCCTGTAAGTAACACCCACATCTTTAGTCGCACTTAAATATCTTAAGCATTTTTTTGCACTATTCCAATGAGTGTTGTCAAATTTAGTGTTATATTGACTCAAATAACTTACCGTAAAGGCGATATCTGGCCTTGTATTCACGGCTAGAAACATTAAGGAACCGACCAATTCTCGAAAGGGTAAATTTTCACATTGTGAACCACTTGACGGTAGTAATTTTCCGTTCAAAGGAACATCGGCCCCTTTGCAGTCCGACATATTAAATCTTTTAAGAATTTTCTCTATGTATGTACGTTGACATAGTTTAATTTCATTATTATTCTGGCAAACATTTAAGCCCAAGCAATATTCGATATTTCCCAAGTCTTTACAAGAAAAATGTTTACAAATATCATTTTTGAAGTTGTCAAACGTCAAATCATTTTTGTAAAGACAAATCAGGATCTATTGGCAATGAAAGGTAATTTTAGAATGAATAGTAGTGACCACAACAAGGAGAGGGTTGAAAGTATGAAAGAACGATATGTAGCGATTAAGACGAAAGTAAAAAAGTGTATTGATAGAAAGAAAGAAGAGAAGAATAATATGCTGGACCAAAAATTTTGCGCAAGTTTTCGGAATAACATAAAGTTATTTTGGAAACTAGTAAGAACAGCGCAGGGGAAGTCCACAAAATCTTCGGTGAATGTAATAAGGGATGAAAGCGGTGAACTTATGATAGAAGAACGGTGTGTACTAGAGCGGTGGAAAAGATACTTTGAAAGTCTTTTTGAAAAGCAAGAGGATGAGCATGATAGTGAAATTTGTGAGGTATCAATTCCACAGGATAGTGAAATAAGTATGAAAGAGATTATGGAAGCATTGAAACGTTTGAAACTGGGTAAAGCTGCAGGGTATGACAGAGTAACCGTGGAGATGCTAAGGGCTGGCGATGGGCTAGTTGCAGGCCTGCTGCAACGCCTATTTAACCTCTGCCTGGCACAAGGTCGAGTGCCAGATGACTGGACTAAGGCGGTTATTGTGCCACTATTTAAGGGGAAGGGGTCGCAGCAGGATTGCAAAAACTATCGTGGCATTAGTCTTTTAAGTGTGGTAGGAAAACTTTATGCAAGGATTTTAATTGACAGGGTTGTAAGCGAAACAGATGAGAAAATATGGGACGTTCAGGCAGGTTTTCGAAAGGGGATGGGATGTATGGATCAAGTCTTTTCCTTACGGTGCATTACCGAGAAGTTTTTGGCTAAGGGCCAAAAAATCTATTGCGCCTTTATAGACCTGGAAAAGGCTTACGATAGAGTGAGGAGGAACGAATTGTGGTCAACACTGGCCATGCATGGGTTGGACCCTATTCTGGTGCGGGCTCTGAAATCCTTATATAAGGATTCCAGAGCCTGTGTTAGAATAAATGGAGCCTACACAGACTGGTTTAACATCTCCATGGGTGTTAGACAGGGATGTGTAGCATCACCATGGCTGTTCAACCTTTTCATGGATAGTTGTCTGACAGATTTGAAAGAGCGTGATTGTGGAGTACGAATGGGAGAGGTACCGGTCAAATGCCTACTGTACGCTGATGATCAAGTTATAATTGAACCATCAGCGCATGAGTTGCAGGACACGGTAACTATCGTGAATGAGGCATTCAAGAGGAAAGGTATGAAAGTAAATGTAAGCAAGACGAAGGTTATGGTTGTGGAGAAGAATATGGACATTTCTGCGTGCGATATTATGATTGAAGGTGAGAAAGTAGAACAAGTGTCAGAATTTGTGTATTTAGGAAGTAAGTTTAGTAGAGACGGTAAGTGTGATAGTGATATTGAAAGGAGGGTGAATGCAGGTAATATGGTAAACGGTACATTGCACGCCTTCATGAGGAGCCAGAAAGTGACTAAAAAAGCACGCCTGGCTGTTCATGATGGGGTGTTGGTTCCTACCTTAATGTATGGTAGCGAGAGTTGGGTATGGCAGAAGAAGCACGAGAGTCGAATAAATGCAGTAGAAATGCGCTCGCTAAGAAGCATGAGTGGAGTACGATTGATTGATAGAATGAGGAATAGTGTAATCCGAGAACGTTGTGGCTTGAAAGAGGATGTAGTGACTAAAATTGAGAAAGGAATGCTCAGGTGGTTTGGACATGTCGAGCGGATGGATGAAAGGTGTCTAACGAGACAAATATATAAGGGGATTGTGAGTGGCCGAGTCGGCAGAGGGCGACCTAGGCGTACTTACATCGATCAGATCGGCGATGTATTGAAAAAAAGCCAGATAAAGAGTACCCGAAACCGACGAGCTTGTATGAACCGATTGATGGATGGGGATGAGGCACGTGAGGTATGCCAGGATCGTAGCAGGTGGCGGGCTGTTGTCTCTGCCTGCCCCTTCGGGAAAAAGGCGTGAGCATATGTATGTATGTAAATCAGATCATCGACATAAGCTGCCAGTATTAAGGATTCATTATCATGATACTTCTTTGTAAAAATACATGGCTCAGAAGGAGTCTGTATGAATCCCAACACGCACAAAGTTTGTTTTAATTTTCTATTCCAAGCTCTAGGAGCTTGTTTTAACCCATAAAGAGAGCGTTTTAAAAGACATACCTTATTTTTGTCTTTTACAAAACCCTCTGGTTGGTACATATAAACTTCTTCATCTAAATCTCCGTTCAAGAAGGCTGTATCCACGTCCATATGCCGATGCCGTCCATACGATCTTGTAGTCTTCTTGTACGGCCAAGGCAAAGAGTGTACGTAGAGAAGAGTTACGTACCACAGGGGAAAAGGTTTCGAAGTAGTCTACTCCATAAACCTGTGTATACCCTTTGGCAACTAACCGCGCCTTATATCTACATATATTCCCAGCGGAATCACGTTTAAGTTTAAAGATCCACTTACAGGGAATACAAGACTTATGTTGAGGTTTATCTACCAACGACCAAGTTCCCTTTTGAAGTAAGGAATTATACTCTTCCTGCATGGCGGACAGCCAATTGTCCTTATCGTGACTTTGAACAGCGTCACAATAGTTTTCTGGTTCTTTTCCTATAGGTATCTGGGCGGATTAGAGTATTATAGGATAAGAAGTTTGGAGGCTTACGATCACGTTGTGGATATCGTCTTTCAGAACTTACATAAGTTGGAGTCATAGAGGAATCAAATTGATTACCTGGCACGTCGGCGTCAGCATTATCAATAAGAGATTCCATAACAACGTTTCTTTCCTCAATAACAGGTTCCGCGACGACGTCCTTACTTGTATCCTCAGAAGACATCTCCCTTACATCAGAGCAAGTAGGTAAAACTGGAGATTCTTCTAGAAGCGGTCGGGAAGTTGATGGTAAAGATACGAAATCTAAATTGTCACCAACAGTAGCTTGAGGTTCTTTTATTCCTGTAAAAACATTTTCAAAAAAGGTTATATCCCGTGACTTTACTAATCTCCTCGGGTTTTCAGCATTAAGAAATAAATAACTTCGAGGATCATCTGTGTATCCTACGAATATATGTTCTGACGCTTTCATATCCAACTTTGTTCTCACTTTGACAAGAAGGAGTATTTATCAATGCTCTACACCCGAATACCTTAAGGTGAGACAAGTCAGGTTTCTTACCATACCACATTTCGAAAGGGGTTTGAGCATTAAGAGCACGATGTGGACTTCTATTTTTTAAGTACACAGCGGTCTCAACGGCATCTTCCCAAAACGCTTTTGAAAGATTACTTTCCGACAACATACAACGAGCCTTTTCGACTAAAGAACGGTTCGTTCGCTCGGCAACACCGTTCTGTTGCGGACTATATGGGACAGTTGTTTCGTGTTTGATTCCCTGTGAATTCAAATAATCCGTAAAGTGATCATTAACGAATTCGGTACCGTTGTCTGTCCTCAAAACCTTAATTTTTACATCTAATTGTCTTTCTACTAGTGACTGGAAATCGCGAAATGTTTTATTAACATCAACCTTTGATGAAATAAAATATACAAAAATCATTCTTGTAAAATCATCAACAAAAATTAAAAAATATTTTTTGTTATGAAAAGAATTGGTTGACATAGGACCACATAGGTCTGCATGAATTAATTCTAAAGGAGATTTTGCTTTCTTGTATGTAATGCTTTTAAAAGGTTTTCTAGATTGCTTACCTTCTACACAGGGCACGCACGGCTCTTTATTTACTTCCTTGTATTCGATGCCCAGCGCAAAATCTGACGAGTCAAGGTGCACATTAGAGGCAACAATAGGTCGAGGATTA
This sequence comes from Ethmia dodecea, assembly GCA_963855545.1. Lineage (NCBI taxonomy): Eukaryota > Metazoa > Arthropoda > Insecta > Lepidoptera > Depressariidae > Ethmia > Ethmia dodecea. The sequence goes on from OY979444.1 coordinate 4,575,887, forward strand.
TTAATAGTACAGTCTAAAGTGTACAGTCCTCCATTGACAGTACCAAGCATTACAACATCACCAGTACAAGAAAAATTCCTATAAAAAGTACAACCAACTTTATCAAAAACTATAGTTAAGTCCTTATCAACTGCTTTATTCACTGATATTAAGTTACAGTTAAGATCAGGAACAATAACAACGTCTGATATTTTACCGTCACAAAGTTCAGAAGAAAACTTTATATCACCTTGTCCAGTACAATTAAGTTTCTTGCTATCAGCAACAGTAACCGACTCATTAGTATTTAATGGTTTCATATTTTCCACAAGGTCAGCTCTGCAAGTCATATGATTTGTTGCGCCTGAATCCACAAACCATTTATCTTTTGAGGGAATATTGTTAGTGGCATTCAACGCAGACACCAATGTAACATTAGCCTTCTTTTCTTTTCTAAGAGGGCAATCTGGTCTCTTATGTCCAGGTACATGGCAATCATAATAAATAATAGGCTTTTTACCTTTTAGCTTCTTCTTTTTATTTGCGGTACTAATCGTATTCGACACATCTGACTTGCCGGCTTGTAGTGCCGATGAGGAGGGTTGGTCAATATTTCGAGAGAATTCATTCAACAATTTACCTTTGACTGATTCGGTAGTAATTAGAATATTTGAATTTTCCAACGCCATTATTAAGGGTTCATAATGAGAACCTAAACCTCCGAGTAGAATGGCAGCTAAAGTGGCATCTTCTATTTTTACGCCAATGTCGGCTAAGTCCTGAGAAGTTCGCATGACCGCGTCTATATACTGTTCAATATTGTTATTAAAATCACTTAGTGAATATCTGTATAATCGGCGTTCAAGACCAAGTCTACGACCCATACCTCTATCCTCATAAGCAGCAGTCAAAGCATCCCAAGCCTGCTTAGCAGTTTGTGCACTCCTCACATGAGTAATAGCAGCACCTTCTAAACTTAGGCAAATCTTCGACAAAGCCTTTTGATCATTGTAAGATCTTACCGCAGGAGAAGTGGTATTACGAGTCAGGGTAACCTACAATAGTTTCCCACAGGTCTTCACCCATAAGATACATTTTCATCTTAAATTTCCACTCTGAGTAACCCTCTCTATTAAATAAGGATTTAATTGGATGACACGACATACCGCCCGACGCTCGTAAAGACATATTTACTGGTACTGAGATTCCAGGATTATTTTTGGGTACTTTATTTACTGTGTCACCATCAGCGGGCATATTAATCTATTAAGTTTATCCAAGAGCCTCTCGTGCTGATAACGAATGTTGTAAAAATAATAAATATGCTATTTATAGAGTGAAAATTTTATTTAAAGTGACAAAGTCAATATAGACAGTAGTTCAAATATCGTACATAGAATATAGATTAGAACATAAGCAGTATAAAACAGCCAGTATACAACAGTCTGTCTGTGCACGTATCACGCAAAAACTTCTTAACAACTTTTTTTGATATTTTTATGGAGATAACTAAGTAACTGGGTCAACATTTAGGGTACTTTTTACTAGAGGAAAATATCTCATTCCAACGAGAAAATATAAAAAGTGGTTAAAAAGAGAAATACAGTACTACTCCGAAACGATAACACCCAGAAACTTACGAGGTAAAATATGGTATGTATAAGGTGTCTTATATTATATGTCGTACACAACCGCTATGAAGGAATTTTTAAAAATTCCCACGGTAACGGGAGTGAATCAGGCACCCGTTAATTTATACCTAATATTGCCAATTCAGTCTGGGTCTTATCTTTGTCGTGTCGTCTAATGACGAATATTGTTTCCTAGAGTGGAATATTTTTCCTGCCTGGGCATCACCAGTGGAATAATTTGTTTGGAACCGCCGTACAACAAAGCTTTGAAACCATAACATAATTTATTTACTGATTTGGGACCTCCAACGAGGATAATATATAATAACGTCACTAAAATTCGTAGGTATTATGAAGTAATATGTAGTCCTTAATTAGATACAAGCAGACCACAGCATGCCATAAAAGTATAACAAAACATAATACAGTAGAATCCCGATTATCCGAACCTCGATTATCCGAACATCCGATTATCCGGACTCATTGATCTCGGTTCTAATTGTCAATTTAAAAATGTTTTGACAGCGCAGTAATTACATAGGTAGGTACCTATTGGCCTCGATTGTGCAGACCAGCGAAAATTCCTAATTTTAAGTTAGCCTATCTCCGTAGTATTTATTTTCTAAAAATGTTGAAAAATATTTTTAATTTCAAATTCAAAACACTTTTATTCGCACTTATTAAAAACCTATCGGAAAAGACTTACTTTTCTCCCTTTTAAGGAGGACAAAAGTCACTTTTCACTGAAAAAATACATACATTTAAACACCATAAAACAACAACAGCAGACACCTCAAAAATTATGAGATCATAAATATGAAATCCCTGTCAAAGGATCAGCCTAGCTATCCAGAGGACGGTTCCAATAGTCTCATAATATAGAGAACTTTCTTTTCTGTTAGTATTGTAAATAAAATATTTCTTTCTTTGTAAATTATCAAAAATTATTTAATATAATTTTAAATAAAATTCGTTTAAAAATAATAAAATAAATTGTTATTGTATTTTTTTTATCACACAGGCATTTATAATCATAGTCGTCACAGGCTGTTAAAGAAGTTGTAATTTTCCATTTTTATTGTGAAAGCTTCTTATCCCGTCCAACCGCAAAATCAAGCCATAACAGAATTACCTATTGTCCTGTATCGCCCGTATTTTTTTTAAATTAATTCGAGTATATAAAGCCTCCGAGGTCTATGTACCTTCAACAATTGAAAATACTTTATTATAAATTATGTCATGCCATATTAATTAAAATTTAGGATTATAATGTAAACCTTGGTCGAGATAATTAATACCTTCATTTATAATTAGGTTTCGTTTACGAATGAGAGTGATGTGATGCGAATGCGACAGATAGGAAAGATAGAAAAAGTTAATTAGATTCCCTTCATAGTGAAGTTAGCACTGAAAATATACCTTCTTTCTTTTATCCAGACCGAATAATATTATTTACCAGCTCTGTGACCTTTATAAATGCTAATAGAAGTATTTCAGGAAATAAAAAAGTATGTTTGGCCCGTTTTTAACAGGCACATTACAGAAGATTTTGATTACGTAAACCTATGGGAAAATGCATTATAAACTTTGTCTCAATAGTCTTTTCTGGCTACGTTTGCTAGAACCTTCGAAAAGAATTCTTCATATCAACTGCAGTAAAATCACATTACAAATGTCTTAATATGAACGTCATTTTATCTCCGTAGGTATGGAGAACCGTTGACAAAAATGACGATTTTGGTAGACAATACCTAATTGGTTAGATGTTTTGTACTATTGAATAGAATACCAAGCATAAGTCATATTTAAATTGTTAAAACAAGATAAGAAATCAATCTTACTTGTTTCATTTAGAGATCAAAATCAAAAGAAAAATTCTTACAGATTGTATAATTTAGATTACAATAACTCTTTATTGTACACCAAAAACAATAAACCTAGAATGGATATAAATATCAATTAAAGTACCTACACTGGGCGGTCTTATCGTTTTTAACGATGTTTTCCATACAACCTTGAAAATGATGAAATTGAGTGATTAGATCTTTACTTTGAACTTGAATGCATCCGTTAGTAAAAACTAGTAGTAGATAAGCCAATATTTTATAGCGAAATTAATTTCTCCCGCTGATACAGAAATCTACATAAATAAAATTCCTTTTCAACACACTTGCTCATAAAGTGGCTCTAATTTCACTGCAATTAGGCACATAATGACACCTATAATCAAACTGAGACTTTTTGTTTGCTATTATTCACTAGTGAGTTATAGATTTTTTTTTTCAATTTTGTTGCTAGAGTTGCTTTGTTCTTAAAAAAGTTTCGATACAAAAAAGATCGTATTCAATCGTACTAATAAATTAATACACAAATATGGCTTGCTCATTTCATGCAACTTCGTATTTAAATAGATCATTTCAACTTGTACGTGTTTAATAAACAAAACTTTCACTCAAATATAACTTTGGTTTTCTCTGTAAAAACTTTAAATACCCCATTTTGTACGTGGCTAAAACGCTATCCACGACAAACCAAAGAAAAAGAAACCTAATTTTTTTAGTCCATGGCCGATCGCCATTGTAAGATGCGAGCGCATAGGAAAACGAGGCTGTATGGGCCTAGATCCTTTTGCCTTTTCCAAATTATATAAATAAAAAATTGGAAAACCAATTAATTTTCCCCGCCATTGCGAATGATTATTTTAAAATGATTTTTTAGTATTATTTATTCACAAGTGTGTTGAAAAACGTCGTATGATACACGTGTGTATTGATGATTACCGTCCTCGGCTCTCTTATGACCCTCGCCTACGGCTCGGGTCTCAATGGCGCCTCAGCGGTAATCACCAACTTTACTCACTTGTACCATAATGTACTATTAACACTTGTTTTGATTCCAATAATAGAACGTTGGAAAGCTATTGAACGTTTCTTCTGCTTTTCCCCTCCAAGTTTTATTGCGTTCGTCCCAAAAATACTCGTCCCCTTTTCTCCCGTCCACCTGTTTTTGCCGAGTTGTAATCCATCTTCATTTTTCACTTCATTCTGTCTGCTGAAGCACCTCGAGCATCCTTGAGGTCTGCTCTATTGATCATGTAATTGGATTGTTTTTGAGCCAACCTCCTCACGAGGTACCTAAATTATGATCTTTACCGGTAGCACTTACCTTTATTTGATATAGAATTCCTTTGTGATTGGATTCAATTGAGAGAACGAACGTCTCGTCGTTTGTGAAATCCGATTTATTGAATTGTGTCTCTAATATTGTTATCGGTGAATTTAACTTGTTTCAATTGTAGTCCATTGACCCAACGTCCTAAAGTTTTATAATGTCGTTTTTAATATTGTCGTCAAGATCAGTCCGCTGTAATGATTAAAAATAGGTACCTAAATAAATTTAAATAGGAACTCCTACCAACGATGTTTCAAGAAAATGTTTCACATTACAAATATTAATTTATAGCTGACCCGACAGACGTTATCCTACCTGAACGCACACCTAGTGGGTCAAATTGTGAATCTATCTTAATCAAACACACAGAAAAGTTTTTGAGTTTTTGCTAGACTAACGCACGGCAATATCCGATATAATAGGTAGGTACGTGGTTTAAAAGATTCGCGAGTATCAGTAGTTCGGTTACTTAGTTCGGTCCCGGACTTTTCGTCTCAGTAGTTCGGTGATGCAATACGACCGGACTACTGAGCCTGAGACTGATAGTTCGGTATCGATATAGGACCTTGCACCACTCTATAGAGATCTAAAAGTAGGTATTAAACTTTTTCATGTAATCAGATTTGTTATCAAACCTATTTATTGTTTATTGACCACTACAGACGGAAGCTACTTTGTTTTTTGTAGGTACCTACTATACTATGTAATTACAATTATAAATTACATGGATTTAGTGTACATTGTTGTTGTATTACGGTGACAATGTGCTGTGTTATTCATGTGAGTAGGTACTTTCGTCAATATTACAATGCCGGATATCCAATGAATATTTTAAACTTCATTAACACTAGGAGCGAAGAGCGCGGATTTCACAAATTAATTCTCGCCTGGATCAATATGCATGTGCAAGTAACACTCGCTTAAATGCGTCAAATATTTACATGTATAAACCAAAGTCGCCCCCGCCGTCTGTACGCAAAGTATTATAATTTCAATTATAACATCAATAGACAGAGTGAAAGAAGAACTATACTATACTTAGATCATTTTAAATTAGGGCAGGGTCTAAAAAGCAGCAGTTGTGCTAGAGACTCTAGCCGTTTCATTCACATTGTGTTCTTACTCAAGTAACTAAGTTTCTAGTTAAGTCTAGTTATAGCATTGTGTGGATGTATAAACGTCTTATTTATTTATTTTTTTATTTTAAGAAGGTTTAACATGAAGGTTTAAATATATATAATATACATGCATATTATAGTAGAGAAAACCGGGTAAGTAAGAGTCGGACTCGCGCACGAAGGGTTCCAAGGGGCAAAAAAAACACGTTTGTTAATGGGAGCCCCACTTAAATATTTCCTTTATTTTGTTTTTAGTATTTGTTGTTATAGCGGCAATAGAAATACATGATTTGAGAAAATTTCAACTGTAGTTCTTGAGATATAGCCTGGTGGCAGACAGACGGACAGGCAGATGGACAGACAGACGGACGGACAGGCAGCGAAGTGTTACTAATAGGGTCCTGTTTTTATCCTTTGAAAAACTTTAAAATGTTTTTGTGTGCGAACGGCTAGTTAACAATAAGACCCTTTTTCCTGAAGAATACAATGATTATCTTACTATTAAACCTCCTCTTGATAATAAGAGGTAAGTATGTGTTCCATAAGAAACAGCTGTAAATATAAGTATATAGATAGGCTTAGGAAGCCCCCAACGGAGTTTCCCGACCGATATCGTGTTTTCCCATTCCCTTGAAAATCTTTTCTCATTGGATGCCTACATTGTATCAGGAACCTACGTGCCAAATATCTCAGTAGCTACCTACCTACCTACATACATAGTATCGAAGCTCTGAGACACCGGTGTGTATGTAACGATCACACTGGTTAAGCAAAGTTGGTGGTGGGTGACCACCTGGTGGCATAATATCACGAGCGCCTTCGTGTATCGGTAGGCATGTACGTTGGTCGCATTTTTCGTTGTGTTCACGCATAATGGAAACCGTTAAGCCATGTCAGATACCCTTGGGGGGTTAAAAAAATTCTGACAGTTAAAAGGCTCTCTCAATCCGCGGTAGGCTCGCTTGGGATATTATATGGCCCACACTAAGACTCATGCGTGAGGAAAGACCCTTAGCTCAGCAGTGGGCTGTGATACGGGTGGATGGCGCTAGTATTATATACGTTAGTCATAATGATTAAATAGCTATTATAAATAATGACTGGTTATTATATAAAATAACAAAATTGACTAGAAAATGTGATAAATTATACTTAGATCCGGATATATTCAATAAAGAAACGGTGCTTCGCATTTAAATATGTAGATTATTAAACGCAAACACACCACACGGTGTTAATGATTAAATAGGTATCATCCTATGTAGGCCATTATTGTTTCAAACATGAAATCATCACTTTATTCACATTATATTATCTCATTATTAGGGTTCCGTACCTCAAAAGGAAAAAACGGAACCCTTATAGGATCACTTTGTTGTCCGTCTGTCCGTCCGTCCGTCCGTCTGTCAAGACCCTTTTTCTCAGGAACGCGTGGAGGTATGAAGCTGAAATTTATATCAATTACTCAGGTCTACTGTCCCTTGAAGCTGTGAAAAAATCAAACTTCTAAGCCAACGCAATCAAAAGATACAGCCGTTTATGCCGCAAATTTTCGACACTTGCAAGGGAATCAAAACCTACAGGGTGCTTCCCGTGAACTCAGAATCTTGAAATTTGGTACGAAGCAACGTCTTATAGCATAGATAAAGGAAAAATTACGAAAACCATAAATTTGCAAGGTTGTACGGAACCCTCGGTGCGCGAGTCCGACTCGCACTTGGCCGGTTTTTTTATTATATTAGAAGGCATATACTATGAAAATTTTAATAAGTACAAAATGTACGCGGCAGATTACAAAAGGACAGCGGCAAAGACAAAGCAAACAACACAAGGAACCACTAAATTGAATTTGGAATTGAAGCTTAGAATTGAGATCAAATATTAGGATAAAGGGCACTGTTACGAGTACACTTTGATATTCTCTATATTAAGATAGTACACTTGACATAAATACATAGTTAGGAAAGTAGCATATTATTATCTTTTTTAACACACTTGCTCATAAAGTGGCTCTTGCGTTGCTTTGTTCATAAACAAGTTTCTATACAAAAAAGATCGTGTTCAATAGTACAAATAAATGAACATACCTATTGCTTGATCATTTCATACAACTTCATATTTAAATAGATAATTTCAACTTGTACGTGTATAATAAACAAAACTTTCACTCAAAAATAACATTTGTTTTTTCTGTAAAAACTTTATATTCCCCATTTTGTACGTGGCTATAAAACGCTATCCGCGACAAACCTAAAAAAAAGAAACCTCATTCTATGGCGGAATGCCATTGTTAGATGCGCGCGCATAGGAAAACTAATTAATTTTTCCCGCCATTGCGAAAAATTATTATTTTAAATTAATTTTTTAGTCTTACTTTTTTCACAAGTGTATTAATACAAGTGTGTATTAATGATCACAGTCCTCGGCTCTCAATGGCGCCTCAGCGGTAATCACCAACATTACACACTTGTACCATAATGTACTATTCCGTCTAAATTTGTATGTTTAAATGTAAAAAGGTTAAAAAATAATATAAAAATTAATTCCGTACGTTTCGAAAAAGACGAAAATCCATTTCTTTTAATAGGTAACAAATATTAAAATATGTTTGTAAAGGAAATGTAATTTTATATGGGTATATCCAGTAATGGTATACCTCTGCCTACCCCCTCGGGGATAAAAGGCGTGAGATTATATTATTATGTAATTTTTCTGACTGAACATACTGTATCTTACTACTACTACTTAGTCGCTATACTGCACTGGTGTACGAAACCAGTTGCCCGTGACAAATACAGTCCTCTGACATCGCTCCACCCTGGGTCTCACTGAACTGCTATTAGCTCAAAAGATGAATAGATCAAGCTATAAAAATGGAAAGTGAATAGTTTTTATGTAAAACGAGCTCAACCGATTTTAGAACCACATGAGTTTATGTGTCCGTCAAGTTAGAACGCTCACAAAAGATTTTTTTTATTTTTTAAATATACTTCATAAAGGGAGCAAGTGCTTCTAGGAAAGCTGCCAGTGTTATTAAGAGGCACCTCGAATAGTATTTGTCCTTTCTAATAGTGCAACCACAATTTTCTTTGAAACATGGACAATTTGGTATTTTACATTGATTGTTGATAGATTGTTTATATAATATAAAGTTTTCTTTTAATATTATTTACAAGCAGCTTCCCCCAGTTTATAGTTCACGTTCCCATGGGAATACGGGAATAAAATATAGGCTATGTGTAATTTTGATGTATAACCCCAACTAGTATATTAATATTAAAAATATATGATACGATCGAACTTTAGTTGTGTCTAACCAATTTTCTTAAATATATATCAATAATAGCACGATTTCAATAGAAAGTACTCAATTCAGCTACGCTAATTCATTTTTCGCCAAAATTTAACACATAAAAATAGGTGAAATCGATTAAGTAGTCGATACTGAACAAACTAATTTCAGGAATTGCGCTTATTCTGTCACATATTGTATATCTGTAAGTTTAATCAAAATCCGTTCATCCATCCATACACATCCGTACTCACAAACTTTCGCGTTTATAGTATGAAGTAGAATTTCGAAGCTAAGAAGGGTTGACATTTTAAAATGAGACTACTACTATGTGATTGTGAGTAAAAATTGCATGTGCCTAGAGCTTTGTGAAGACTGTAAATAAAATAAATTATAAATAGAAAAAATGGTCTAACTGTCCAGCCTCCTAATTCTCGTAGAATCGATTAGATTTCTTAGTTGATATGATAACTATACATCTGTCTCGTTCACTCAATTAAAAAAAAAAAGAAATGGTACCACAGTTATCATATGGAAATGTCGTGTCGAAATAACGGGACTTGGTTGGCTGGCAGAGAGGTAGAGTAGAAAAGTAGCTAGACTTCTTAGTCCTATTTGAAGTAGAGTTCATTTAAGGGTTCGAGGCCTAAAAGGAAAAAAAATCTGTCAAGTGCATGTCTGGTTACGATTATTTTATGGGGTTCCGTATGTTAATAATAAAACTTCATGGAATCAGTCAGTTATGTATTTTTTTATGTAATAGCAATAATATTTCTTATACTTAAATGTAATTTTAGCACTTAATAAAATGATAGTGACATACCTAGTGGATGTTCGGTTTTCTCATAAACTAAGTACTACTTGTTTACACGTAACAAACCTGAGTTTTTAGTCTTTACTCTTTTTTTCTTTAGTGCTTTTGTATAAAATGGAATAAAAAGGTTAACACAAAAGAAATCTTTAGCTCAGTACAATATGAACTCTTATATGTATAACTAATATATTTTGAACTAAATTACGCTTTTTCCGTCGCCTCTGCTTGAATATTGTTCCGCTTATTTAGCATTGGTACCAATAACCATAAAGCTGCCCCGGCTATGTATGTTATTCCAAAAGTTATGAACATATTAGAAAAATTCTTGTCATGTTCAAACCAAAGACCACAAATCGGTGGACCAATGAACTGCAAAATTCCGCAAAATAATATTGTAACACCATAACTTGACGTTAATTTTTCTAAACCTAAGAGTTCTGTCATAACTAACATTTGCGATCCACAGCTAATTCCTGCCGAAAGACCAAACAATCCGCATAAAATACTGATCGCTACATAAGAATTTAAAAATGGTATAATTGATTGAGTTAAGCCCGCAAAAAAAAGGCCTCCTGCGAAATAAACAGACGCAGGAACTAATTTCAAATCGCATATGGCCGATCCTCCGAATCGTCCAGCTAGTTCTAACGCACACACAGTACTTAATAGATACGCCCCCCTTGCTTTACTAAAACCTATGTTTTGAACGTATGATGGTAGTAAAATTATAAAATTTGTGTACGAAATAGATATAACACAACTAGATACCATAATAATTAAAAATATTGGGTCTTTTAAAATGTTGATATCGAACTTTTTGCTATTCTTCTTCTTCTCTTCTTCCAATATTTTGAAGCAAAAACAGCAACTGACCATTTTATCCTCATTATCGGTAGATGAATTTTCTAGAACACTGCACGTGTGTGCTCCTATTTCACTCCGATTGTTTGATTCAGATCCACAAAATGACGTCGATTCAATGCTAGAAGGCACATAAGTATTGTCACTTTGAATACCTTTGCGATCCTTAGAAAGCTCTCCAGTAAACTGGTTCTCTGTATCTACTTTCACATGCGTTGATGTTAGAAGTATAGTGGGTTTGTTTGTTTCATCTTTCTCTTCACTTTCAGAGTGGTCATCTCCATCTTTTGCTTCCTTGTACTTTTTAACCATGTGTTTTTCCACTGGCTGGAGGAGCAATCCAGCAGCGAATGCATTTAGCATTATACCACCTTGAATGAGCACAGCACCTCTGTAATCAAAGAGTAATAAATATTTAGGGTTGTGTTACGAAATTATTGTATTTTTTTTAACCTAAATATTATATTTGCGAAAGAGATTTTATTTGTTTGTTTATTACGCTTTCAAGCCTAAAACACAACCGATTTTTTTTTAAATATTGTACTTTTCTTACTGCTAAATTGTCAATGCCTTAAAATAAGAAGAAAAAAGTTAATATTTTTATGCAACTTTATAGCACATGATCATTGGGATAACATTCCAGCTTCAATTTATATTTTAGAGGTCATTCATGTATTTATGTATTCATGGACTACAGGAGGGCGGGGGTTCCCAGCTTTGCTTATTATTGACTAGCTTTTACCCGCGGCTTCGCTCGCCCATGTTTATTTCACCCTTAGGGGTTGAATTTTGCAAAATCCTTTCTTATGCCTACACTGTATGAGCTATCTATGTGCAACATTTCAAGTCTCTAGACCCAGTGGTTTATGCTATGCGTTGATACATAACCAATCAGTCAGACAGTTTATCATTTAATATATATAGACTAGCGGCCCGCCTCGGCTTCGCACGGGTGGACATTTATTTTTTCAACATTTTGGGATGCACAAACAAATTTCTTCTAGAAACCCATAGTAAATAATAGAAAAAAATTAGACTTTGTATGGAGACATTTAAAGAATATTTGTGCCAAGTTTCTAGTTGATAGACGCAAAAAACCTCTCTTCTCTATATCAACTTCAACCCCTAATTTCACCCTTTTAGGGAATGATTTTAAAATAATACAAAAACACGTTTCTCATCATTTATTTTTAAGAGTATTTATGATAAGTTTCAAGTTGATAGACGTAAAAAAACCACACGTTTCCATACAATCTCCAACCCCGTTTCACCCGTGAGTTTTGAAAAATCGAGATATATACCTACTTGTCTTGTTGTTTGTTTTGAGGAGTATTTTTACAAAATTTCGAATTGATACATCCAAAAATGAAGGTATTCATGCAAACTTCAACCCCCAAGGGGATGAAACCCCTTGGAGGATGGTTTTCAATAATCCTAGAACTAATATATCAAGTTTATTTTCAAGAATATTTGTAAAAAGTTTAAAGTTGATACACGCAGAAATCACACTATCCCATACAAACTTTATCCCCCTCTTTCACCCCTTTAAGAGATGATTTTCAAAAAATCCAAAAACACGTGTCTCATCATTTATTTCTAAAAGTATTTGTGCCCAGTTTCAAGTTGATAAGACGTAAACAACAACACGTCTCCATACAAACTCCAAACGCTACTTTCACCCCCTTAGGGGACGATTTTCGAAAATTCCTAAAACACGGGTCTCATGATTTATTTTTAAGAGTATTTGTGCCAAGTTTGAAGTTGATAGACGTAAAAATGTAAACACGTCTCCATACAAACTCCAAGCCCCTGTTTCACCCCCTAATATAGGGGTGATTTTCGAAAAATCCAGAAATACGTATCTTGTTATTTGTTTTGAGGAGTATTTTTACAAAGTTTTGAATCGATACACCCAAAAATGAAGGTTTTCCATACAAACTTCAACACCCACTTTCAGCCCCTTGGAGAAAGATTTTTGAAAAATCCTAGAACTAATATCTCATAGTTTGTTTTCAGAAGCATTTGTACCAAGTTTCAAGTTGATGGACGCAAAAAAATAAACTTCTTCGTATCAACTTCAACCCCTACTTTCATCCGCTTAGGGGATGATTTTAGAAAAATCCAAAAATATGTGTCTCATAATTTATTTCGAAGAGTATTTATGTAAAGTTTGAAGTTGATAGACGTAAAAAACAACACGTCTCCATACAAACTCCACTCCCCTGTTTCACCCCCTTAGGGGATGGTTTTTGAAAAATCCGGAAATACGTGTCTTGTTGTTTGTTTTGAGGAGTATTTTTACAAAGTTTCGAATTGATACACTCAAAAATGAAGGTTTTCCATACAAACTTCATCCCCTACTTTCACCCCCTTGGAGGATGATTTTCAAAAAATCCTAGAACTAATATTTCATAGTGTATTTTGAAGAGTATTTGTGCCAAGTTTAAAGTTGATACAAGCAGAAATCACACTATCCCATACAAACTTCAACCCCCTCTTTCACCCCCTTAAGGGTTGAATTTCGTAAAATCCTTTCTTAGCGAGCATTTACACTATAAACGTAACCTACACACAAAATTTCATGTTTCTATGTTCAGCGGTTTGGGCTGGGCCTTGATTTTTAGATTTAGCTTCTCCTTTTATATATATAGACTAGATGTCGCGCGGTGCGCGAGGCCGCAAGCGGCCACGCGTGTCTCTGTGGGGTCGTATTTTGACAGAAAAATAAAGTCTAATTTTGGGTGCCCATCTTGTTTTAGCCGTTTTAAGTCGAAAAATAATAAAATTTTGTTAAATATTTTTTTTCATGGCAACACTGTTTACTGAGACCCACAATCGCTCCATACAAGCCAACTTTCCAAAGTGTTGCCAACAGGCTAAAAAATGCCTATTAAGATTAAGAAAATTTAAATTTTTCAGTAAAACAAAAATAACGGGGCGGCCATCTTGTTTTTTCTATTTTTCGGGATTTTCTAGTAAACTACAGGATATACCCTATGCGATGACACCAAACACATCCCTGTAGCATATCTGCATCTGGGAGATCAATTCGGGTCTTTTGAGGTCTACCCTAAAAATTAAATCAACCATAACTTTCAGTGTTGCCAGGCGAAAATCAAAAAACCTACAAAAAGTCATAAAGAGAGATAAAATGTTTCACTGGCTGTCACTTGTTTTTGCAAAATGGTAAAATTTAGACTTTTGACATTTTGCGTTAAAAGTAAAAAAATACTCCAAATTCCGGGAATATTCTTAAACACGGCAACACAATGTAGCAAGACCTCCAACCCCGCTATACAGACCAACTCGCTCAGGTGTTGCCATCTTGCCGAAAATCGACAATCAAAATGTGGTAAAATTAATACTTTTCTTTGGGAGCAAATCACCGGTCGGCCATCTTGGTTTTTCAGATTTTCGGGATTTTCTGGTAAACTACAGGATATGACCTATGCGACGACATCAAACACATCCCTTTAGCATATTGGCGTCTGGGAGATCAATTCGGGTCAAGTGGGGTCTAAAACCACTCCAACTTTGAAACACTACTACGCGGCCGCCATTTTGTTTTTTCAACTTTTTTAACTATTTTCGTAAATCATTTAAACATTTCTACAGATTCCAAAAATTTCAACCGGATCGGCCGGAAAACAAAAGAGATACGATAGGCAAGCCTGGCCGCCATTTTGTTTTTTTGAAAAGTCGGAATTTTCCCGGGGTCACCCCGCCATCTTGAACACTTTTCTCATATATGACTTGTCTCCAAAACGACTCCTTCTGGGAGAACAATTATGTCAATGAGTCAGTCAGTCAGTGAGTGGTAGTCGAGCTTTATATATTATAGATATTATAGACTAGATGTCGCGCGGTGCGCGAGGCCGCAAGCGGCCACGCGTGTCTCTGTGAGGTCGTATTTTGACAGAAAAATAAAGTCTAATTTTGGAGCGCCCATCTTGTTTTAGCCATTTTAAGTCGAAAAATAATTAAATTTTGTAAAATATTTTTTTTCATGGCAACACTGTTTACTGAGACCCACCATCGCTCCATACAAGCAAACTTTCCTAAGTGTTGCCAACTGTGTAAAAAATGCCGATTAAGATTAAGAAAATTGTTTTTTTTCAGTAAAACAAAAATAAAGGGGCGGCCATCTTGTTTTTTCATATTTTCGGGATTTTCTGGTAAACTACAGGATACACCCTATCCAATGACACCAATCACGTCTGTATAGCATATTGGCATCTGGGAGATCAATTCGTGTCTTTCGAGGTCTACCCTAAAAAATTTATCGACCATAACTGTCAGTGTTGCCAGGCGAAAATCAAAAAACCTACAAAAGATCATAGGAAGAGATAAAATGTTTCACTGACTGTCACTTGTTTTTGCAAAATGGTAAAATTTAGAGTTTTGACATTTTGCGTTAAAAGTAAAAAAATACGAAAAATTCCGGGAAAATTCTTCAACACAGCCACACTACGTAGCAAGACCTCCAACCCCGCTATACAGACCAACTCGCTCAGGTGTTGCCATCTTGCCGAAAATCGACAATCAAAATGTGGTAAAATTAATACTTTTCTTTGGGAGCAAATCACCGGTCGGCCATCTTGGTTTTTCAAATTTTCGGGATTTTCTGGTAAACTACAGGATATGCCCTGTGCGATGACACCAAACACATCCCTTTAGCATATTGGCATCTGGGAGATCAATTCGGGTCAAGTGGGGTCTAAAACCACTCCAACTTTGAAACACTACTACGCGGCCGCCATTTTGTTTTTTCAACTTTTAAAATAATTTTTGTAAATTGTCTTTATAGTTTAACCGATTCTTAAAATTTCAACCGAATCGACTGGAAAACAAAAGAGATACGATAGGCAAGCCTGGCCGCCATTTTGTTTTTTTGAAAAGTCGGAATTTTCCCTGGGTCACCCCGCCATCTTGAACACTTTTTTCATATGTGACTTGACTCCAAAACGACTCCTTCTGGGAGAACAATTATGTCAATCAGTCAGTCAGTGAGTGAGTGAGTGAGTGAGTGGTAGTCCAGCTTTATATATTATAAACTAGATGTCGCGCGGTGCGCGAGGCCGCAAGCGGCCACGCGTGTCTCTGTGGGGTCGTATTTTGACAGAAAAATAAAGTCTAATTTTGGGCGCCCATCTTGTTTTAGCCATTTTAAATCGAAAAACAAAAAAAATTGTAAAATATTTTTTTTCATGGCAACACTGTTTACTGAGACCCACAATCGCTCCATACAAGTCAACTTTCGAAAGTGTTGCCAACCTGCTAAAAAAGCCGATTATTATTATGAAAATTTAAATTTTTCAGTAAAACAAAAATAACGGGGCGGAAATCTTGTTTTTTCAGATTTTCGGGATTTTCTGGTAAACTACAGGATATACCCTATGCGGTGACACCAAACACATCCCTGTAGCATATCGGCATCTGGGAGATCAATTCGGGTCTTTTGAGGTCTACCCTAAAAATTCAATCGGCCATAACTTTCAGTGTTGCCAGGTGAAATTCAAAAAACCTACAAAAGGTCATAGGGAGAAATAAAATGTTTCACTGACTGTCACTTGTTTTTGCAAAATGGTAAAATTTAGACTTTTGACATTTTGCGTTAAAAGTAAAAAAATACGAAAAATTCCGGGAAAATTCTTCAACACAGCCACACTACGTAGCAAGACCTCCAACCCCGCTATACAGACCAACTCGCTCAGGTGTTGCCATCTTGCCGAAAATCGACAATCAAAATGTGGTAAAATTAATACTTTTCTTTGGGAGCAAATCACCGGTCGGCCATCTTGGTTTTTCAAATTTTCGGGATTTTCTGGTAAACTACAGGATATGCCCTGTGCGATGACACCAAACACATCCCTTTAGCATATTGGCATCTGGGAGATCAATTCGGGTCAAGTGGGGTCTAAAACCACTCCAACTTTGAAACACTACTACGCGGCCGCCATTTTGTTTTTTCAACTTTTTTAACTATTTTCGTAAATCATTTAAACATTTCTACAGATTCCAAAAATTTCAGCCGGATCGGCCGGAAAACAAAAGAGATACGATAGGCAACCTTGGCCGCCATCTTGTTTTTTTGAAAAGTCGGAATTTTCCCGGGGTCACCCCGCCATCTTGAACACTTTTTTCATATATGACTTGACTCCAAAACGACTCCTTCTGGGAGAACAATTATGTCAATCAGTCAGTCAGTGAGTGAGTGAGTGAGTGAGTGGTAGTCCAGCTTTATATATTATAAACTAGATGTCGCGCGGTGCGCGAGGCCGCAAGCGGCCACGCGTGTCTCTGTGGGGTCGTATTTTGATAGAAAAATAAAGTCTGATTTTGGGCGCCCATCTTGTTTTAGCCATTTTAAGTCGAAAAATAATAAAATTTTGTTAAATATTTTTTTTCATGGCAACACTGTTTACTGAGACCTACAATCGCACCATACAAGCCAACTCTCCAAAGTGTTGCCAACTGGCTAAAAAATGCCGATTATTATCAAGAAAATTGAAATTTTTCAGTAAAACAAAAATAACGGTGCGGCCATCTTGTTTTTTCAGATTTTCGGGATTTTCTGGTAAACTACAGGATATACCCTATGCGGTGACACCAAACACATCCCTGTAGCATATCGGCATCTGGGAGATCAATTCGGGTCTTTTGAGGTCTACCCTAAAAATTCAATCGGCCATAACTTTCAGTGTTGCCAGGTGAAATTCAAAAAAGGTCATAGGGAGGAATAAAATGTTTCACTGACTGTCACTTGTTTTTGCAAAATGGTAAAATTTAGACTTTTGACATTTTGCGTTAAAAGTAAAAAAATACGAAAAATTCCGGGAAAATTCTTCAACACGGCAACACTACGTAGCAAGACCTCCAACCCCGCTATACAGACCAACTCGCTCAGGTGTTGCCATCTTGCCGAAAATGGACATTCAAAATGTGGTAAAATTAATTCTTTTCTTTGGGAGCAAATCACCGGTCGGCCATCTTGTTTTTTCAGATTTTCGGGATTTTCTGGTAAACTACAGGATATACCCTATGCGGTGACACCAAACACATCCCTGTAGCATATCGTCATCTGGGAGATCAATTCGTGTCTTTCGAGGTCTACCCTAAAAATTTTATCGGCCATAACTTTCAGTGTTGCCAGGTGAAATTCAAAAAATCTACAAAAGGTCATAGGGAGGGATAAAATGTTTCACTGACTGTCACTTGTTTTTGCAAAATGGTAAAATTTAGACTTTTGACATTTTGCGTTAAAAGTAAAAAAATACGAAAAATTCCGGGAAAATTCTTCAACACGGCCACACTACGTAGTAAGACCTCCAACCCCGCTATACAGACCAACTCGCTCAGGTGTTGCCATCTTGCCGAAAATCGACAATCAAAATGTGGTAAAATTAATACTTTTCTTTGGGAGCAAATCACCGGTCGGCCATCTTGGTTTTTCAGATTTTTGGGATTTTCTGGTAAACTACAGGATATGCCCTGTGCGATGACACCAAACACATCCCTTTAGCATATTGGCATCTGGGAGATCAATTCGGGTCAAGTGGGGTCTAAAACCACTCCAACTTTGAAACACTACTACGCGGCCGCCATTTTGTTTTTTCAACTTTTTTAACTATTTTCGTAAATTATTTAAACATTTCTACAGATTACAAAAATTTCAACCGGATCGGCCGGAAAACAAAAGAGATACGATAGGCAAGCCTGGCCGCCATTTTGTTTTTTTGAAAAGTCGGAATTTTCCCGGGGTCACCCCGCCATCTTGAACACTTTTCTCATATATGACTTGTCTCCAAAACGACTCCTTCTGGGAGAACAATTATGTCAATGAGTCAGTCAGTCAGTGAGTGGTAGTCGAGCTTTATATATTATAGATATTATAGACTAGATGTCGCGCGGTGCGCGAGGCCGCAAGCGGCCACGCGTGTCTCTGTGGGGTCGTATTTTGACAGAAAAATAAAGTCTAATTTTGGGCGGCCATCTTGTTTTAGCCATTTTTGATAATTTTCTATGTGAATTTTGTCTTTTTTTAGTATAAGTCGTAAATTAATAAAATTTTGTAAAATATTTCTTTTCATGGCAACACTGCTTACTGAGATCCACAATTGCTCCATACAACCCAACTTTCCAAAGTGTTGCCAACTTGCCTAAAAATACCGATAAAAACTATAAAAACCCATTTTTTTCAGTAAAGAGAGAATATCGGAGCGGCCATCTTGGTTTTTCTGTTTTTCGGATTTTTCTGGTAAACTCATGATATGCCCTATCCAATGACACCAATTACGTCTCTATAGCATATTGGCATCTGGGAGATCAATTCGGGTCTTTTGAGGTCTACCTTAAAAATTAAATCAACCATAACTTTCAGTGTTGCCAGGCAAAAATCAAAAAACCTATAAAAGGTCATAGGAGAGATAAAATGTACCGTTGACTGTTACTCGTTTTTGCAAAATGGTAAAATTTCGAGTTTTGACTTTTTGCATTAAAAGTAAAAAAATACCCTAAAATTTGGGAAAATTCTTAAACATGGCAATACTACGTAATAAGACCTCCCACCCCGCCATACAAGCAAACTCGCTCAGGTGTCGCCATCTTGCCGAAAATCGACATTCAAAATATGGTAAAATTCATCTTTTCCTTTGGGAGCCAATCACAGGGCGGCCATCTTGTTTTTTCAGTTTTTCGGATTTTTCTAGTAAACAACAGGATATTTCCAATGCAATGACACCAATCACGTCTCTATAGCATATTGGCATCTGGGAGATCAATTCGGGTCTTTTGAGGTCTACCCTAAAAATTTTATCGGCCATAACTTTCAGTGTTGCCAGGTGAAATTCAAAAAATCTACAAAAGGTCATAGGGAGGGATAAAATGTTTCACTGACTGTCACTTGTTTTTGCAAAATGGTAAAATTTAGACTTTTGACATTTTGCGTTAAAAGTAAAAAAATACGAAAAATTCCGGGAAAATTCTTCAACACGGCCACACTACGTAGTAAGACCTCCAACCCCGCTATACAGACCAACTCGCTCAGGTGTTGCCATCTTGCCGAAAATCGACAATCAAAATGTGGTAAAATTAATACTTTTCTTTGGGAGCAAATCACCGGTCGGCCATCTTGGTTTTTCAGATTTTTGGGATTTTCTGGTAAACTACAGGATATGCCCTGTGCGATGACACCAAACACATCCCTTTAGCATATTGGCATCTGGGAGATCAATCAATCAAAAAACCCACAAAAGGTCATACGGAGAGATAAAATGTACCGTTGACTTTTACTCGTTTTCGCAAAATGGTAAAATTTCGAGTTTTGACTTTTTGCATTAAAAGGAAAAAAATACCCCAAATTTCGGGAAAATTGTTAAACACAGCAACACTCTGTAATGAGACCTCTAACCTTGCCATACAAGACAACTCGCTCAGGTGTCGCCATCTTGAGAAAAATCGACATTCAAAATCTGGTAAAATTCATCTTTTTCTTTGGGAGCCAATCACAGGGCGGCCATCTTGGATTTTCAGTTTTTTGGATTTTTCTGTTAAACTACGGGATGTGCCTAAAAAGATGACGTGCCACTTGTAACTGTACGATTTCGGCAACCATGTGTCTAATTCGGGTCAAGTGGGGTCTACAATAGTCTAAACTTTGAAATATTACTACGCGGCCGCCATTTTGTTTTTTCAATTTTTTAAATTATTTTAGTTAATCATCTAAGCAATACTACAGATGTCAAAAATTTTAACCAAATCGGCCGGAAAACAAAAGAGATACGATAGGCAAGCCTGGCGGCCATTTTGTTTTTTTGAAAAGTCAGAATTTTTCTGGGGTCACCCCGCCATCTTGCATACTTTTTCCCTACATGACTTGACTCCAAAACGACTCCTTCTGGGAGAACAATTATGTCAATCAGTCAGTGAGTGAGTGAGTCAGTGAGTGGTAGTCGAGCTTTATATATTATAAATAAATAACATGGTAGATGGGGAGGTTTGGATGGTGATTAGTAGGTACGTCAGCAGTATTTCTTTTTTTACTTTTTCGGATTTTCTAAAGAACAAGTCGATTTTGGTTTGACATTAACGACTTGGAGTCATGGACTCGTGTGTGGACTGAGGACTGTAAAGAATTAATATGCTAAAATTTATAAAGAAGTTTTTTTTGTTCTTTAATATATTTAGATTACAACAACTAAATAACATGTCAATAATATTTGCTTAAATAAATATTATTTGCGTTGCGTTGCGTGCTTATTTCTCGACTTATAACTGCTACTTATGAATCAATAAAGAAAAGATAGAAAATGCAATAACCAATGTTTACGTAAGCATGGGATGCTTTTATCCCCGATTTATATCCCTCGAAAAGAACTTTGCTTACTTTTGCTGACGAGGGGGAGGGAGGGGTTAATAATTTCAAAATTTGTGCTTACGCAATACTTGTACGGCTCCTTAGAGATAAAAAATAATAAAAAACGTTCAGCTAATAAGAAATAAAATAAAAATCTAAGATTAAAATACCACTTCCGAATAAGTTTGTCAAACTCACCTGCATCCATAATTCTCGATCAAATAGTGGATTAAAGGTGGCAGTATAATACTGCCGAAGACTGAACCAGAGACGCAGATCCCATTGGCAAGCCCGCGGAAGCGCACAAAGTATGTCGTTACAATATAGATGGTGCTAGGTACAGAGAAACCAGCGCCAAATCCGAGCATCACACCAAAGCTGATAAGATAATAATAAATGTTAACACAAGTAATAGACAGCCAAAAGAAAAAGATGCAAGCTTCTACAAAAATATGTGAACTTTAATTTGGTAGTGTACCTAAATTTCAAGTTCCAAACAAAGTTACAATAAACCAATACAATCATGATCAGGAACAATACAATAGGTACATTACTGCAGCGCGGCCAGCAACAGAGGCACTGACGGACTAATGTATAAAGCAAAGAGATTAAAATATAATATTGCTATAAAGTAAGTAAAAGTCATATATAAGTCGTCGTAGGTAAGTCCATCAATGCCTAGTTGTGGCCAAGGCTTGTACTTTTTTTAAATAATGTGTTGAAATTAAAACTAAGAAATACCTATGCAGAGCTTATTATTTGAAAAAAATAGTAGATTGTGTCGTAAGGCAGCAAAATGATATTTTTACGACGAGGGCGTTTTTTTAAATCACGAACATAGTGAATGATTCTAGGATAGAATCCCGAACTTAGTGAGGGATTATAATATAGAATCATGAACAAAGTGAGGGGTTTAAAGTACGTAGCCCAGGGTAAAAATTTGTTTGCGACCGAATGATACACTCTGCTTTTCATCCCTCTCTATTAGCGAGTTTTTTCTAACAGTGTGACACAAACATCGAACGCCATTCAGCCATGTCGGCCTAATGCAGCGAAAAATGGAACTAATGTTTTGTTATACAAAAGTTTGATGTACCTACTTAAATAAATAACAGTGGCGCCAACCTTACATGCAAACTTATTTTGCTAATCTATTTGGCTAAAAATGTTGAAGAATATTTTTAATTCCAAATTCAAAACACTTTTATTCGCACTTATAAAAACCCTGTCGGAAAAGACTTACTTTGCTTCCTCTTATGGAGGACCAAAACGTCACTTTTCGAGTAGATGGTAAAAGGGAGCCACCCTTTTCCTCATCAACCCGTAACAGCCCACTGCTGAGCTAAGGGTCTTTCCTCACACATGAGGAAGTATGGGCTATAATCTCCCACGCGAGCCCACCGCGGATTGGGAGATGGTGTTAAGCTAGTGACCACTTAACAGTCAGAATGTTTCAAGCCACCCAAGTGTATCAGACATGGCTTCCATTGTGCGTAAACACAACGAAAACCGGGACTAACAATTTAACGTGCTCCGAAACACGGAAACGCTCGTAAAATAAATTGCCAGTAAGCAGTCACCCATCCACTGACTGACCGCACCCAACTTTGCTTAACCAGCGTGATCGTTACAAACACACTGGCACCGCAGGGACCACTGCTCTCTTTTATTAAGGAGCAAAACGTCACTTTTCGAAAAGATGGTATGAAAAATTATTTTTTAATACAGTTGCTCAAAAAGTGGCGTATTGCAGGAACGTATAGCGTTCGGGAAGTGGGCTATTACACACTCGAGCTTTTTCTTTACCTTTTCCGAACTCGTGCGTTTTCTTTCCCAACTGTCAAAATAATGTCTATTAAAAAGTTTAAACCAACCACGAAGTTTTTACTAAAAAAAATCATAGAAGTTTTTATGGTTCATGCAAATATTTCTAAAAAGAAGCTACTAATTTGTTCCAATATCAGATTTAATGATTTGATTCAATGAGTTAGGTTAGGTGTCATTTCATTTCATCTCATTAAATTTCATTTTCATTTCATATCAATAAAAATCTACTGATGACTTGGCTGTATGGGCATAGTTCCCTTTGTATACCCACCCATACCAGAATGGGTGAAGAAAACAAAAAAATAATCCCTGCTTATATTCTTTTACGGTTGGCGCCATTTTCCAAGAATGATAGTTTTTATTATTTTATTAAATTGCTTCATTTTTTCGAAACTGTATTAAAAATAGTTGTTCAGTACACGTGCGGAACCGTCATTGCAACTTGTTCCGACTGTTAACCCTCACCTTTGGCTGCGCCTCGGCCCGGGTAGACATTTGTCGAAACTCTTTGCAATGACAGGCTTTCCGCACTTGTAATGAAATATACTATTTCAAAATCAATGAAGAACAAAAATATTTTTTTCCGCGATGAAGTGTTCATTTTTTTGATGTGACAACGTCTTATAAATTGATGGAGCCGGCGAGACCGTCAAGTTAGAAGCCTCACCATGGAAATGAGCCGTTCTGATAATGTCAAACAACTCTTCCTAAATAGTGCCAAATAGTGCCCAAAGCATATAAATAGTGCTATCATACTTTCAGAGATATTCAGGTCGTTCAGTGAGGCTGCTATCTTGACGTCAAGATAGCAGCCTCATCTCAGTACACAAAAACCACAGCACTGTTCTTGAAGAACTATATACCAAAAAACTCTTCTTAAATAGTGCCTTGAATTTGCAAAGTTTCAGAATTAGTGCTTCAAAGGAACCGAAGATATTAGGGTACATTGATAAGGCTTCCAACTTGACGTCAAGCTGGAAGTCACATCATCAACGAGGAAGAATTTCGAATCGAGACTAATGCCAAAAATCTCTTCCTAAATAGTGCCTCCGGAATCAAAACAAAGCGGAAAGATTTAACTTGTATTTTAGTCAATAAATGATGATAAACTTCCACGTACATTTTGGATTCGGTACAGATAGGAATAAACCAACTAGATCAAAATGGAGGCTCAGCTATATAAAGAGCAACATCTCAGAATGTTTTTTTTTTGTTTTTTTTTTTTTTAGCCAGGGGTACAAATTGTGATGATTTATCAAGTATCAGGATGCGGACTGGTTTAGTTTTTAAAATAAAATTTTTTGAAGAATTATAACTTAATCATTTATCAAATATCAAAGAAAACGCAATGTCCAATGTCAAACTTCAAAAAAACGTTTAATTTTTTTTTTATTGATAAAAAAATCTTAAGTTTTTTTAAAACATCGCTTTTATTTAAGTTTTCTTTATATTGTATGTATTCTTGCTGAATATGTAGCAGATAACTTAAAAAACTAATGAGATGTACAAAATGTTCGATACAGGAACAAGGGAAGTAAAAAAAGCTCTATTTTTGGTGTTTGAGCAATTAATTATTAGAAATCTAAAGTATAAAATACATACAATGCACGAGCGCGGAACCGAGCGTGTCTAAGGCAATTGAAAAGACAAGATGGCCTTTTTTAACCGGTCGTAGTGAAAGGGTTACCAATTAAAATATGGAACTATCGCCCTAATTACAATGTGCTACTAAGCTTAAATAGAATAAGAATTAAGTAATGCGCATAATGCGTACAAGTGGAGCTATACGATTGGCCATTACGGTTTTATATAAATAAATATAAAAAGGTATAACACATTAATGCTCGTGCGTGCCACTAAATAATTAAATTACAAAAAAAACTACGACTATAAGGTCTGCGGCGTGAAGTAGCAGACACAAGATAAAACAATTCAAAGATTTTATCCAAATCTTTCTCCCAAACACAAACTTTGGGTAGAACCAAGCCATTGTTTGTGGACTGGTAGGAATTTAAAGGATCCGATGGAGAGACAGTCTGGGTATGCCTTTCCCTCTCGGAGACAGGCATGTATATATTTTATGTAAGTATAATACTTAGGTAAGTATATAAAATATTATGTTTTATATGGATTTTCATTTCCGTTGTTTGATTCTTTCAATCCTGTGGCACAGTTCTTTCATTGCCGTGAACGCTTGTTTCATTGCCGTGCACGTATGTTTCATCGCCGTGGCACAAAATTTTATTTAATTAACTTTAGTTTTTAAAAAACTTAAGGATAAAAAAAAACACGGAAACGAAGATTTTTATGGGCCTGTTGAAATACACCCTCATCTGCTAGATATTAAGCAAGAATACATTATAAAAAAACTCGATTTTGTTTGAACTAAAGATAAAAAAACCACGGAAATGAAGATTTTAATGGACCTGTTGATATTCATCCTAAGATAAAACAATATTGTTTAAACATGTTTAGGACACGGCGATTAAAGAAAATTTAAATATTTTAATAAATGTATTCCGTAACAAAACATTAACTATTAAATAAAAATAGGTTTTAATATAAATAACCAATAGATTTTTATCAATGAACAAAATTTTTTTTTTAACGTTTTTTTGAAGTTGGACATTGGACATTGCGTTTTCTTTGATATTTGATACATGATTAAGTTATAATTCTTCAAAAAATTTTATCTCAAAAATTAAACCAGTCCGCATCCTGATACTTGATAAATCATCACAATTTGTACCCCTAGCTAAAAAAAAAAAACAAAAAAACAAACTGAGATGTTGCTCTTTATAAAACTGTGCCTCCATTTTGATCTAGTTGGTTTATTCCTATCTGTACCGAATCCAAAATGTACGTGGAAGTTTATCATCATTTATTGACTAAAATACAAGTTAAATCTTTCCGCTTTGTTTTGATTCCGGAGGCACTATTTAAGAAGAGATTTTTGGCATTAGTCTCGATTCGAAATTCTTCCTCGTTGATGATGTGACTTCCAGCTTGACGTCAAGTTGGAAGCCTCATCAATGTACCCTAATATCTTCGGTTCCTTTGAAGCACTAATTCTGAAACTTTGCAAATCCAAGGCACTATTTAAGAAGAGTTTTTTGGTATATAGTTCTTCAAGAACAGTGCTGTGGTTTTTGTGTACTGAGATGAGGCTGCTATCTTGACGTCAAGATAGCAGCCTCACTGAACGACCTGAATATCTCTGAAAGTATGATAGCACTATTTATATGCTTTGGGCACTATTTGGCACTATTTAGGAAGAGTTGTTTGACATTATCAGAACAGCTCAATTCCATGGTGAGGCTTCTAACTTGACGGTCTCGGAGCCGGCGGCATTTCCGAAAAAGTGTGACGTAGGTATGCGTCGTTCCAGTGCAAGCTAGAGCGCGCAACGAGCGACAAAGAGGCACAATCCATTCCATCAGTATTTTCTATTGACGTTGTCACGTTCAACTATCGTTAGTAAACCAATAGTAAACCGACTTTACAGACAACCGATTTTTTTTTTCAATAAACCGCTTTCTATTTGCATGTCAAAATAATGCTCAAATTTTCAAACATGTTTGATATAAAGGGGTTTAAAGTATTTACAGAATAAATTGAACTGAACTTACGATCTTTAAAAAAAATACAGAGTTGGAAGACATTAGTAGATCTAAGTATGTACTTAGTTGATATACCATATACCATCCTCTTAGTATTTATCCAAACATTTTAATTATTCTCTAAAGTACATTATGAAACTACTCACCTTGCATACAAATACCGTATAGAAGTAGCAAAACTGCTTAAAATCATTCCAATAGATCCGAAAGAGGCTCCAAGTAGAACTAATTGTCTGTATGACATTCGTGCAGACAATATCGATGTCACTGGAGCTGCAGCGATATAAAACAGGTTAATACCATCATGGCGGAAATTTTCTCTTACAAACACTGACCTTCATATTTAGGTCTTTACCCATGAAGTTGCCGTTTCAATGAAATAAGTTAACATAACTTTATACTATTAATCAATGTTATCACTTATCACCCATGCAATAGATGCATATTTGCCAACGCAGTGGCAATTTATTTATGCCCTTGTTGAAGCAATCAGCTGGACGGGAGGTAACGAATTCTTCAAAAGCAATTTGTTCTGCTTCTCTAGTATTGAATTTTTTTCCCGCCAATAAGTTATCCAGATTCTGGAAAAAGTTAAAGTCTGTAGGCGCAAGGTCTGGTGAGTCTGGAGAGTGGAGAGTTTCAACCCTAGTTCTTGTAACTTGGAGACTGTCTGCTGTGCAGTATGGGGTCGCGGGTTGTCGTGCTGGAGCAGCTGATACGAGCGATTGACCAAAGCTGGTTTGACCTTCTCAGTACACATTTGCATTTATGCTGGTCCCGTTTGGTAAGAAGCTGTGATGAACACACCTTCCCTATACCACCAAACAGCGACCATCACATTTCTAGGGTAAAGTTTTCGATTAGGGCATTGTTTAAGGATTGACCCAGGATCCAAACAACTTATGAGGGGTTTTACAAACGTCGATTTTCGCCGTGCGGCTAATCGCTTCACAAATTTCCTCACAAAGCCGCATCGCTATTTACACATTTAACTGTAATAGCAAGCGGCTAGGTAATTTTTATTAAAATGTGAAGCAGAATAAGTGTTATACATGCTGGCATCGACATAGTAATAGCAAAACATGTCTCATGCGGCGGACGATCGCCTGCAACTGACCATTTACACGGTCGATTTTAGTCACAAGCCGCATGCGGCCGGTCGCCGGGCGACCAAAGTCTGATGCTTGCTACTCTACTTTGGGGCTTGCCACTTAAAGCCGTAGGTATACAGAAAGAAAGCTGACAACTTATCAGCGCTTATAGGCGCCGGTCTACGCAGGTAACATTTTATGAACAAGCGCCGAACGGCGCCGATAAGCGCCGACAATCTTCGACAGGCGCCGGTCAGCGCTGGTGCCGCCCGCCAATCATCGTACGACATTTTGCTCGCTCTGCTTCAATCTGCTTGCTTTATGTAGAATGGACCAGCGCCGATAAGCGCCGATAAGCGCTGGTAATCGGCGCCGACTATCAGCTTTCTTTCTGTATACGGCTTTAGTCACTTGCGGCCTAGCCGAATTGCCATTTAGGCAGTCGATTTTCTAGGCCTAGCCGTGCGGCGGAAATGGAGCCGTGTAAAGCCCCGCATTACTGAGCCCTTGTGATTGTCAATTAGAATCAATTGTTCGTCACAGCACAGGTAACAATGCGGTGATATGTATTTAGTTACTATATTAAGCCCCCAAAAAAATTATAAATAAATAAATAAAATAATTTTGTGTACCTGTTGAGCAGTTCAAGGCACGTCTCGACGCGTACTTCGCGCCAAAGTTTTAGAACGACCACGGGGTTCATTTTTCAAGTCTAAAACAGAACGAAAGCGAGAAACCAATAACAGGTGGTGCGTTCGTTAGTTTAGTATTTGCTCCGTACCTATACGTCGTTGATGTTGCGTGACGCTGTGCCGCGTTGCTGCTATGATTTTGGTATTTTTAAAAGTAATTACATGTTTTTAAAATAAAATTAATTTGAAATTTGAATTCTTAGACAAACAAAATTGTTTTTGGATTAAAATGACCAGTACCTACTGCAGAACGGCAATTTCATAAGTAAAGACCTATTTTCACGAATATTAGTCAATAGAAAGTTTATTATTCTCTAGCAAGTAGGAATCGTAAATTCAGAAAAACACAAACACATAATTACTTACCTAATACAGACCTTTGCTAAAGTGCAAAATTATGATATTAATATTTACCTAAACAAGAATAAAAGAAGTAGGATAGCGCGACCATTCCAGATGATTCAGATGGGCTTGCATCGAACACTTCTCTGAACTCCACAAGAAGCACTCCGGAAGATTTGAGCGATCCAGCCATTAGAAAGTTCGATGTCATCGCGCCTTAGAAAAAGTATAAAAAAAGTGCGTAACTGAATAAGTTTGTCTGCCCGGCAAAGCATTGCACTGAGCTGCGCCCTTTTTTAATTACTCCAGCACACACATGTTCGTAACTATTGATAGGTTACCACTGTTTTATATTATAAATGATGTTATTGTAAGGTTTGTTTAATATGTGTGTGTCTAGAGATTCAAATAAATGCTTAGTCTTAAGTTTAAAAATACAGTTTCCAAGTTTGCAAGGCGAAAAATCTTCAGTAAGTAAGTAGGTACCTAATGAGAGTTAACAAAAGACTCAAAAAAAATACTAAGTACATATAGATAATACTTAATAATATTAACCAAGATCTTCATAGACAAGGTACTCTCTGTGAGCTAGTCCAAATCTCACTTCGTTTTCGCCGTTTGATCTTTCTATAACGCTTTTAATCACGAAAATGAAGAATTTTTTGAAACCGACTTCATAAAAGAACAAATTGTATAAGTGCATCTATGATATTTTAGTGCTATTCGTTGAATAGAATAGAATAGAATAGAAGAACATTTATTTGCTTGGACAACACACGTACACGTACAATACAAAAAAAAAAGAAATAAAAACCTGTACACAAGAAATTGGCGTGTAGCATATCGTGCAAGCAAAAGGGCCATGACTCATGACTCGTTGAAGTTGGTTCTTTTACACTTTTACTTTTTTCTATCTTTTTAGGGTTCCCCACCTCAAAAGAAAAAAACGGATCCCTTATAGGATCACTTTGTTGTCCGTCTGTCTGTCAAGACCTCAGGAACGCGATGAGGTATAGAGTTTAAATTATCAAATCAAAATGTTTAGGGAAGGTACTTCCCGTTGACCTAGAACTATAAAATGGCAAGTAATAGTCTTGAACTACAAGTAGGTATAGGGTATAATTTGAAACTATACCTTTGTAACTACCTACCTAACTAAATCACTAGTTAAATCTAAAAAGAATGGTCTTTATTTAATCAGTTAAGAACCGCCGGTTCCCATTGGAACCGAGACCCAATTAAAAATCTATTGTGTCTGTGATTCATGGTCTGAGAGGTTAAAGTACCTACGTAATGAATCATCGAGGTACCTAAGATAATAATATTATGTTCCTACAAATTTGTACAGAACCCTCGATGGGCGAGTCTGACTCGCACGTGTCCGGTTTTTTTTTACATCATAATATCGAAAGATTATATAAGTTTTATAAAAAAACTGTTTTTAGTTTTTTTATGTTCTTATTAAAAAGTTATAATAAATTGAAAATATTTTTTTAACTCTGTACTTACCAAAAACACGACGACAGTTTCTGAACAAACCCGAGCGCGTGTGACGTCACAATAATAAGAACACTATAATTATCAGATGTGTGCTAAAGTTTTGCTATAAAACTTATTTGAAATATACCGTGTTTATACAATGCCTGCTTGGTTACTGAAAATTCAGGCTTCTAGGTTTATCCACAACGAAGTTATAGGGGGTCGAAAATGGCGTGAATTGCTTCGAGAAAAGGATGGTACGGCCGTGCCGCTTTTTGCTCGACTTGTCGTGCCGTGCCCCCAGATATTTAATCTTTCGACTTATGACAAGAAAATTATTTCTTTCTTTCTTTCATTCTTTAACTTACTACTTGACTTATGATCCTAGATGAGGCAGAGGGCATCAGTGACTCGCCATCCCGATCGGTAT
The DNA here is from genome assembly GCA_963855545.1 of Ethmia dodecea. Lineage (NCBI taxonomy): Eukaryota > Metazoa > Arthropoda > Insecta > Lepidoptera > Depressariidae > Ethmia > Ethmia dodecea. Next base: position 4,606,588 of record OY979444.1, read on the forward strand.
TGAGCTTCGCGCTTGATTCCACCCCAAGTCTTGTCGATCTTCTTCGCTTCATCTAGCACATTGCGCGGCCAGGTTTGTTTGGGACGGCCCCGTTTTCGCAACTTACTATTATCATTAATAATTCAATAACCCAATTGTTTTAAGTTGGAACCGTCTCAATATTTTTTGTCCTGCCATGTCCATCAAATCGCGATTAGGAAGTACCTAATAAAGTTTATGCCCTTAAGAAAAACATTGTTTACCTGCCAACACGACCCATCCCCATTTCCCATCCGGCGGAACCAGGTCATAGTCGCGTTTAGCCGCTGATCCAACTGCTTTGCCTTTCGTTCTATTTTTCCCATTTGGTATTTTACCTGTAACCAATACTTTTATTAGATTGTTTAAAAGTTTGAGGATCAAGTTGCAAAAGGGATCGTATTCTAGGTTCAAAATTATCTGTTTTTTCTATCTTTTTTTTCTTTATTTATCATATTTAAATAGACAAAACATTATGATACTTAGCATTTATATATCACTAAGGTTTGCTTAATGCTACCAACAGTCTACATCGGTACCTACTAAATAAAGGATATTTATGATGTATAACTATATTTGTGATGATGTAACTTATATTTTATTAGTAAGACATGAAGATAAAAAGAGTTGCTAATCAGTTTGTTGGTTTGTTGGTCATTTGGAACTCGTCAGTAGAGATAGGCTACTGTTCAACATTCAGCAATCCTCGTATGGATGTATGGATGCTTGTTGCTTTTGGATTTTGATGAAACTTTTCAGTTACTTATATAACTTATATATGCATCAGAATAACACATAAGCTATATTTTATCCCCGTAATCACACGGGAACGGGAACTACGCGGGTGAAACCGCGGGGCGCTGCTAGTCTATCTATATAGGTGAACTAAATAGTTGGCATGTACAGCACACACACACATTGTCTTTGTGTAGTATCTGTGAAATATATATATAGTTTGATAAAATTTAAAAAAAAAAACCTCACGCTTTTCATCCCCGAAGGGGTAGGCAGAGGTATTATATTTCTGGATATAGTTGCCCACTTTTTACGAGATATTCTTTGGACCCCTACACGTGATACTTAGGTGTTGAGCCCATCGCCGGACCGGGTCTGTTACACCTGCCTCAGAATTAATTTTGGGACCTGCGGGTTTCCTCACGATATTTTCCTTGACCGTCGAGCTAGTGATAAATAAGTAGGTACGTATAATTTTTTGAAGATCATATACTTAGTTTGATGTTTTCTAAAATTGTATACCCAACCTACATTGCATATTAAAACATACTGTTACAATAAAACTGTATTGGTGTAAATTTTGAAGGAATTTTGTGAATGTGCTTAGCTTTGGTTAATCGACTTGTCTGGACACTTCAAACTAACCATTTTTTATTAGAGGTTGAACTTCACCAACTTGACTCTTGCCATTTAGTAGAACTAACTCCAAGCTATCAATGTCCTGTGGCTTCTGTTTCGCTACCTCTTCTTCATCTTTTATTTTTTTTACAGCTTTCATCATTTTGTCATCAATCAATACTAGTTTATAGTCTTGTGTCAATTCTTGTGTCAAAACTTATTTGGTAGCTTGGTTAAAATTCTTCAAATAATGGTGTAGGTATATTTCTCAGATAACTCAGTGTCAAAATCAAATAACTGTTCAGTCCTATAAATGATAGAAAAGTGGTTTTAAGTACGTTTCTTTTCTATGTACACCAGTATTTAGCTTCACTTTAAATTATTACATAAATGTAAATTACCTAATAATTTTAAACAAAAATAAGCCGACTTCAAATAGGAAACTGAAAAAAGAAAAAATGAAAATGATAAATGAAAATATTCTTATTTCTATGGGTAATTAAAAATGACACTAAGAAAGGTCAATAGTCTAATAACAAGGCACTCTAAACTCGTCCATGAAGTAAAAAGCACTAGTCGCCACTACAATTTTCGAAGGTTCGATTTCTCTGGGATGCCATCATCAGATCCTGGTTTCCTTATCATGGTACTACCGTTAGGATATCAACTTTCCAACAAGAAAAGAATAAATAAAATTGGTTTATAAACGACGAAGTGTGATACCTAAGCAAATAAATAAAATTGAAATTAAAATTATTTGCGGACACACATAGGTTAACTTTTTTTATAGGTAGGTACCTAATCGGATTTTAATTCTATTTATATTCAGACTAGCTTTTACACATTTATTTCAACCCCTTAGGGGTTGAATTTTGCAACATAGATTCTTAGTGGCTACATTGTATAATCTATCTAAGTGCAAAATTTCAAGTCTCTAGACCCAACGGTTTAGGCTGTGCGCTGATATATCACCAATCAGTCAGTCACCATCATCATCATCATCAGCCTATAGCATTCCACTGCTGGACATAAGCCTCTCCAATTGCACGCCATTCAGCTCGATTCTCAGCAACTCTCATCTATTTGCTACCAGCCACCCTGCGAAGATCGTCGCACTACCTAGCCTGAGGGCGTCCTACCTTACGCTTGCCGATTCGCGGTCTCAACTCTAGAACATGTCTACCCCAACAGTCATCTGTTCTACGGCTGATATTGCCAGCCCATTGCCTCGTCAGCTTGCTTATTATATGAGCTATGTCCACAACTTTGGTTCTCTGCCGGATCACCTCATTTCGGATTCGATCCCTCAGAGAGACACCAAGCATAGCATGGTCAGTTACCGCCGCATGAGGCGTGTTTTGCTATAAATTTATAGCTAACTATTCAACTATACATACCGAAGCGGTGGAGTCGCAATGACTTTTAATAAGAGGACTCATAAGCCCCTACATTGAATAAAATTTTTTGACTTTGATACTAACATGACAAGTTATTTTTTTGACTTTGATACTAACATGACAAGTTAGTGGCTTACAGAGACACGCCGCATCCGGCCACGTGTATGGGCTTGCAGTTTATATGCCTTGACAGCCAGGAGGACGTAGACCGTCACAACAGTCAAGCAGTGCGGATTTTTACTGACGGCAGTAAGATCGAGGGGAAGGTCGGGGCGGCACTATCCTGCTGGGAAGGGGAAACCGAGACCAAAGCCCGAAAACTCATGCTCGCTCCGCACTGCTCGGTCTACCAGGCAGAGCTGCTGGCCATACACGAGGCAACTGAGGTGGCGCTGAAAAGCCCCCAAATTAGTTTCGGGATTTACAGCGACTCCAGGTCGTCACTAGAATCTGTAACAAACACGGGTTCCGTTCATCCCCTCGCAGCCAACATTCGAAAAAACCTCTTAAAACTGAAACTCCAGAACAAGGAAGTATCTTTGTTCTGGATCAAAGCACACGCAGGCCTACAGGGGAATGAGCGAGCTGACGACCTGGCAAAGCAAGCGGCCCTGAAGTCGAAGACGCGACCGAAATACGACGCATGCCCTGTGTCATTCGTCAAGAGACAGATTCGTTCGGAGTCTCTTGACGAATGGAACAGAAGGTACACGTCTGGCACAACAGCCAGCACAACCAAGGTGTTTCTGCCAGATGCTGTGCAAGCGTACAGGACGGTCAGAAAATTAAAACCAACCGGCATACTGACACAGATCCTCACGGGGCACGGCGGGTTCTCAGAGTACCTGAATCGATTCAAGTGCAAGGGGAGCCCGTCGTGCATCTGTGACCCCGCCGTCAGCGAGACCGTCCTGCACGTCTTATTCGAATGTCCAGCCCACGATCGCGGTAGATATCAAATGGAGCAAGAGATTGGACAGGAAATCAGAATGGGGAAAGCAAATGAATTATTATTGGACAGGAAAGTAGTAAAATGGTGGATTAGTATAGCCCTTAAGGCTATACAGCGGAATGGAGGACAGGGCGTGCTGTAGTTCATAAAAACTTATGAATTTTAACAGCACGCCAACTGAGACTGGAAAGGAAAGATAAAATAGACAGAGGAAACATTAAGAAAGAAGAAAGGGAAGAGAAGAAACATAAAGAAAAGAAAAAGAAAGGATGAAATTTTAAAGATAGACAAGGTCTCTGACAACGTCAGAGGGAAAACAAGGAATATATTAAAAAAAAAAAAAAAAAAAAAAAAAAAACATGACAAGTTATGTACTCTTTGACCTTCTCGCGACTAAGTCGGTGAACCGGTCTTGATGTTATTTTGAATGGTGATAGTTTACAATTTGAGGACGATTTTTGCGGACGAAGTCACGAGAAGCAGCTAGTCTAAAAATTTGACATCAAGATAGGATATCTTGAAGCAGGACATTGACCAATTTTCATTCAAAAAGGTTTAAAATAATACCTAATATTATAATAATTAATTAATTCTGGGACACAATTCACACACGGTTATTTAGTCCCAAACTATTCAGAGCCTGTACTGTGGGTATTAAACAACTGATAAACATACTTAAATAAATATTAAACGACCAGACACGAAGCCATCAGACATGTTCATGCACACAAATGTTGGGGATCGAACCTGCGACCTCCGACTCAGAAGGCAGGGTCACTACCAACTGAGCCAACAGGCCGGTCAAACTGAGAGAGAAGATATTTTATTCATAAATACATACATAATCTTACGCCTATTTCCCATTGGGGTAGGCAGAGACATTCGACTGCCACTTGCTATATAATATTGCCTGGCACATATCTCGTGCTCGTCACGCCGAACCGTGTCCCGGAGGGACGAAAAGCGGACGGCAGAGTGCCGTTTTGATACTTTGAATGTAAATTTTATTCATTCATAAATTTTCTGACAACACTTTAATTAACTATAAATGTATTTGATTAAATTTTCGATGAAGAGACTGAGAGACACGTTTTGCTTCACATATGATTTGCCACTGTCTATATGGGATTTGATGCCTTATCTGAATGACAAGTTACCTAATAACAGATCCCAGAACTATTTACCACTTTAAATCCCGATTGTTCATAAGTCGGAACACTCGGGGTTGAAATAAGAATAAATACAAATACAACGCCACGAACCAACCGACTAGTAAGTAACGTAATAGCAAATAAATTATAAACAGATAAAATGCACGAGTAGAACCGCAGGCAGTCAAAGAGTTATATTACCTACTCGTAGAAACTCTAAAACTGATATATTAAAATTATTCATGTCATTTACCGTGCTTCCGTATGAAAAAAAAAATTTTTGAGACCACTTACTCTGAATTTTCGTTTCGTTACTTAGCAATCACTAAAACTTAAAATTATCGCACAAATTGTATTTACCTAGTACTGTTCTAAATAAGTCTAAAATCACAATTATTTGTTTTATACGCTCTGACAGTCGGCCTACCTTCCCGACAATCAAATATCAATTAATGTTTCTCAAATGCTCGATAAAGTCCTTGTATAAATTATATAGGCCTAAATTATATGGGCTCATATGCGTCAAATCCGGTAGTTCAGATTTTTTTGGAGACTTGTTTATGATGTTGGCCTAATGTATAATCCAAGTTTGTGACCTCGAGCGCCGAACGCAACTTTGGCAAAAATCGAAAAAACAGCGAAAAAATAGTTTTTTTTTCAAATTTTGGCGATTATAACCCTAAAGGACTAGTTTCTGAAAACTTTTTAGGACGTTTTTAAAGTAGACTAAATTAACTACAATATGATACTAGAATTGTCTCTGTAGACCCAATAGTTTCTGAGATTTACCCTTTCAAAGTTTATATATTTTTTCGATCTTAGCAAATTTTTGCATTTCTGATAAAAAGTAGCCTATATGTTAGTCCGAGTCCTAATCTATCTACCTACCAAATTTCATCTGAGTCCGTGCAGCCGCTAGGTTATTTTTGTCTTTTATCACATAGCAATCTACACATTTATACATACATATTTATCACTAGCTCGACGGTGAAGGAAAACATCGTGAGGAAACCCGCAGGTCTCAGAATTAATTCTGAGACATGTGTAAACAGACCCGGTCCGGCGATGGGCTCACCACCTATCACGTTTAGGGGTCCAATATATCTCGTGAAATGTGGGTATATCCAGTAATGGAATACCTATGCCTACCCCCTCGGGGATAAAAGGCGTGAGATTATATTATTATTATTATTATGTATGTCTTTTCAAATTCACGGGACTATAGAGTCCCGGACATTTGGGAGGCGTGCATGGGGCCGAAGCCAACATGTAGAGGCCCTTTTAGACAACTATGATATAAACAAATGTGAAGATGTGACACCAACCGGCGACTATCCCTAAAATGGGAATGCATCTAAGGATAGTCGCCGGTTAGTGTAGGACTATTGAAAAATGGAGTATAAATCTACAGTTACTTGGACTATTGAGTTGGAGTGCTAATGGCCGAATACAAAATCTATGGAAAAACTACGGCGCCTGCCAGATGGTAACAGTGTTATAAACACGTAAAAAGGGCAGGCGGTGACTTGCCAACTTACTGGTCTGGGCCCCACAGAACGGCCGCACGCTGGGAGCGACAAGGAGGCAACAGAATGTAAGCGGCTAAGGGTCTCGAGAGGTGTACACCGCTTTCTACCCAGGGCGCCAGCCGCAGCCGGGTCCCCGTGCCCACTCGCGTCTTACGCATGTTTCACTTCGACCCTTCGAGCACGTAGCTCTTGCGACTCCACTCCGGACGGCCAATTAAGGCAAGCCAGAGGTGGGGGACCTGTTCCTCGTCAGTTTTCACTCGGGCCGGCCAGTTAAGGCAAGCCAGAGATGAGGAAAGGGGCCTTCCCCCAGGAGTAATAGGGTGCGTGGGGTCGCCACTCCCCATCAGCTCGCCACAAGCTGCCCTGCGCAGACTGATTGCATCGCCAATAGGCGATGGGCGATGGGGTGGTCACATCCCGACGCCTTATTATTATTATTATTATTACATCTACACTAATCTATACTAATATTATAAAGAGGAAAGATTTGAATTTTTGTACGTTTGTTACGAATAAACTCAAAAACTACTGAGCTGATTTTAGAAATTCTTTCACCAATGGAAAGCTACATTATTACTGAGTAACATAGGCTATATTTTATTCCCGTATTCCCACGAGAACGAAAACTACGCGGGTGAAACCGCGCGGAACCGCTATTATACATAACACTAGCGGTGTTTGTAACTAATAAACACAAAAACTACTTGGCCGATTTAAAAAATTCTTTCACCAATGGAAAGTTAAAATATCCTTGAGTAACAAAGGCTATATTTTATTTCCATATTCCCACAGGAACGGAAACGACGCGGGTGAAACCGCGCGGAACCGCTTTTATATTATAAAATTAACGGTATTTGTATTGAATAAACTCAAAAACTACCGAGCTGATTTTACAAATTCTTTCACCAATGGAAAGTTACATTATTACTGAGTAACATAAGCTTTATTTTATTCCCGTATTCCTACGGGAACGGGAACTACGTGGCTGAAAACGCGCGGAACCACTGTTATATACGATACTAGCGGTTCTGCGCGGCTTCACCCGCTCGTTTCCGTTCCCGTGGGAATACGGGAATAAAATATAGCCTATATTACTCCGCAATATTTTTGCTTTCCGTTGGTGAAATATTTTTTTAAATCGGCCAAGTAGTTTTTGAGTTTATTAGTTACTAACACCGTTAGTGCTATAATATAATAGCGGTTCCGCGCGTTTTCACCCGCGTAGTTCCCGTTCCCGTAGGAATACAGGAATAAAATAAAGCCTATGTTACTCAGTGATGATGTAGCTAAGCATTGGTGAAAGAATTTTTTAAATCGGCCAAGTAGTTTTTGTGTTTATTAGTTACAAATACCGCTAGTGTTATGTATAATAGCGGTTCCGCGCGGTTTCACCCGCGTAGTTTTCGTCCCCGTGGGAATACAGGAATAAACTATAGCCTATGTTACTCAGTAACAATGTAGCTTTTCATTGGTGAAAGAATTATTAAAATCAGCTCAGTAGTTTTTGAGTTTATTTGTAACAAACGTACAAAAATTCAAATCTTTCCTCTTTATAATATTAATATAGACTAGCAGCGCCCCGCGGTTTCACCCGCGTAGTTCCCGTTCCCGTGGGAGTACGGGGATAAAATATAGCCTATGTGTTATTCTGATGTATAAGCTACATAACTGTAAAGTTTCATCAAAATCCGTTCAGTAGTTTTTGCGTGAAAGAGGAACAAACATCCATCCAGACATCTATCCATACAAACTTTCGCATTTATAATATTAGTAGGATTAGTGTAGATACCTATGTGATAAAAGACAAAAATAACCTAGCGGCTACACGGATTTAGATGAAATTTGGTAGGTAGATAGATTAGGACCCGGAGTAACATATAGGCTACTTTTTATCCCGAAATAACGCAAACGAAGTATCAGCACATTCCAAAACAACAGAAATGCAAAAATTTGCTAAGATCGAAAAAAAATATAACCTTTGAAAGGCTAAATCTCGGAAACTATTGGGTCTACAGAGACAGTTCTAGTATCATATTGTAGTTAATTTAGTCTTATTTAAATACATTCTAAGAAAGTTTTTTCAAAAACTACTCCTTTAGGGTTATAATCGCGAAAATTTAAAAAAAAAAAACGTTTTTTCGCGGTGTTTCTCGATTTTCGACAAAGTTGCGTTTGGCGCTCGAGGTCACAAACTTGGATTATACATTAGGCCAACATCATAAACAAGTTGACAAAAAATCAGAACTACCGGATTTGACGCATGCGGTAATGTATAAAGTTACTGGACTAATATGTTTATGGATTTTAAGATTCTGGCTTCTTAACATTTGGTGAAGACTGCCGTGGAGTCTAGCTACGACATTGTGATGTAGTGATGACCAAAGAACCTTGACAAATAATAAATATTTAGGTAACATTTAAGTTTCCACTAACTACGTAAAAACTACCTAAAATTGTAACATGTAACCTAGTTTAAGCTTTATAAAACACTGAACACACGTGAACAACAATTAAAATGTGTATCATTTTAATTTACAACCCCCGACTAGGTACTTCAGCCGGAGCCTGACATATCACGTCAGAGAAAGCCATTTTTGATAAAAAGTGGGATATCAAGGTGCGACTATTATCTCCTGCCGTGTCACTCGAAACTCGTTTAAGTTAAAATAAACAAGTAACGCCTGTCTAGGCGACTTTATATTCGATGATAATCATTAATCAAAAACAATTGTTTAAATATCTTTATTAATTTCTGACAAACTGGCTTTGGAAAACTCGTTCAACTTGAATTTTAGTGACCTCGGCCATGCCCAACTCAAGTAAGTATCTAATATTAAAAAAGTTGACAGAATTATGCGGGAATCTATTAAAAATTTTAGTGAATAAGATGTTATCTTGAGTTAGAAAATACGGTATATGCCCGTCCAGTAACACCCCTTACTGTCACACTGTAACTGGGGGCCAATTCCACTAAATGTCAACGGTTATAGTTGGATGACAATGGTGAAAATTCCATAAAATGAGAAAGTGTATAAAATGATCACAAATCGTTATTTTGGCACTTTTCAGAGCTAATAACACCATTGACATGTCATTGTCATCCAACTATAACCGTTGACATTTAGTGAAATTGGCCCCCCGGTTGGGAAAAATATTCGTCATCGAGTAATAAATTAAATTAGTTAGTTGGTATAAATTAATTCACATCGGGTAACACAAGGGTAACACTGTTTCTCGATGAAACATTTTATTACCATCCAGAAACACTAACTCGTTTTATTTTAATTACGTCCCATCCAGAAACTCTAGCTCTTTAGAGGTTGTTGTCTACTGTGTTACTACTTTTTTTCTACTGGTTGGGATGAAATAAGATATAGGTATGTATAGAAACTATATGTCATCTATGGGAATATTTTTCCCAACCAGTTACAGTGTGACAGTAGAGGTGTTACTGGACGGCAAAGCTGGACGGGCATATACCGAAAATACGTGGGACCAGCGGAAACATGAATATGCGCGCTGCCCTTACAAATAACTTGAGCTAAAAAAAATTATATTTACCTACTGTAAATAAATATAATACATAAAAATGAAAATGTATTTATTTCTGTACGTAATTGAAAATATTTTATTGTTATTATTAGGTACCTAGTTATGCCACCCGCATCGCCGCGAAGTCCCATATTTTTATCTGCGTAAGCATTTTAATAGCCAGCTTAACTTAACTTGCTGATGTGGCATGATGGACCATTATAAATTTTAGTTCTAATATCTTTAGTCTGTAATGAACCGTCGTATGTTAAAGTCTAAATTGAATTAAATAAGTTTAACTTTAATTGATTTTGTTCTTTTTAAAAAGCTTATCCCGCGTTGCCCAAACTTGACTGGCGCCCGGTAGGATTTTCCGTGAATTTCCCAGGCTTCTCTCGTGCAATCCCAGAATCGTTCTGGAATGGAATTTAATAATACACTAATGAAGGAAATGTTATCATTTTATAAGATTCACCTTCACATTGGCACCCCTCATAACCCTAACTCAATGGGTATAGTCGAAAGGTTTCATTCAACCATTATTGAAATATACCGAATAGCAAAATATGACCATAAAATCACAGACGCAGCATCTGTCATGACATATGCGATAATGTCATATAATCACACTATACACACTACTACCGGTCTCACACCTTTTGAGGTAGTTTTCGGACATACGGAATCTAACAGCGCGTTTCACATAGACTTTAATAGACAATTTACCCAGCAACTGGTTAAAGAACGTTCAACACGTTTTTGATATATACAAAATTTCAACTAAAATACGGAGGAACCGAAGCTCGACTCGACGCACTAGGAATTTAGGTACCTAAAACAAGATCTGTTTTATTGCGTTGCCTGCTGACGCGTTACACTCACTCACACACAACACAACAACGGCACATGACATGACGGACGGATGTGTCACGTAAAGCGACACATCAGTGTTGCCAATTTCTAATTCCCAATGTTGATCAGTGCCATCTAGTTAAATTTTAAGAAATATTATTAATGTCATTGAAAATTCCTCATTCAAATTCCGCGCGTTGTTCAACTTTCCCAAAAAAATGATCACCTAAAAAAAACTACTTTGATTATTATCCTACTGTGAATGTATGTTTGTCTTTGGATAGATTATGTGCTGCCACATGTAAAAAACAAAGGGGTAGGTACTATGAGTCAAAGTTATTCATTTCTGTTCGTAAATAAAAACCCGGACCTGTTGCGAGAATAATCACATAATAATTGCTACCAATATTACCACAGTACTCAAATTTATTAACAATGTTACTAAACACCAACTAGAAAGATCGTATTATCGGCTAAGATAAACAACTCAACCTTTGGAGGCCACTTATGCTTATAATTGAACACCACTTGAAATCCGACACCGAAAATTTACTATGAAGTGGCCATTTTTTTTATGACTTGTCACTGGCGCGTGTTTGGAAGCGGTTTTCTATAAATAAAAAGAAAAAATATGTGTAGCTTTGGATATACAGATTCAGAATTTATTCTAGATCACGGAAGTAAATTATATATTCAATATCATGTCTTTAATGGTGATACAAGAAAGGTGGGTAGGCCCGCTGGGTAGGCCCGCCCGGCGGGCTCCTGCGCCTCATTGGGTTAAAACTGGCAGCGCCCCGCCAGTTCCCGTTCCCGTGGAAATACGGCTTTGTTACTCCCTGATGATGTAACTTTAAATTGGTAAAAGAATTTTTAAAATCGGTTTCGTGGTTTAGGTCTGTTCCTGAAGGAAAACTGTAGCCCCTATTTCTCCCAGAAAAGTAGATACGCTTTCCACTGACAAAAGAGTTTTTCTATACAAACAAACAAACAAAAAATAAAATCATTCCTCAATCCAGTTTATTCCTGTTCGGGTGGGAATTTCCAAAAAAAACCCTTCAATAGCGGTTGCCTACGACATATAAGACACCTACATTTATTTCAAATAGCGGGTGCCCACAGCGACGCGGCGACGTTGCCCTCGCGCATCCAGTATATTCCTGTTCCCGTGGGAATTTTCAAAAATCCCTTGATAGCGGTTGGCTACGATATATAAGCCACACACACCCCCTTTTTCAAGTTTCTAGGTGTTATCGTTTTGGAATAGTACGTACATATTTCTCTTTTAGAGCGGTGATAGCCCGGACGGTTAAAGAGCCTGCCTAAAATCAGTGTGGCTCGGGTTCGAATCCTGGCATGTACCAATGAGTTTTTCAAAAACTTACGTACATATTTATCACTAGCTCGACGGTGAAGGAAAACATCGTGAGGAAACCCGCAGGTCTCAGAATTAATTCTGAGACATGTGTAAACAGACCCGGTCCGGCGATGGGCTCACCACCTATCACGTTTAGGGGTCCAATATATCTCGTGAAATGTGGGTATATCCAGTAATGGAATACCTCTGCCTACCTCCTCGGGGATGAAAGGCGTGAGATTATTTATTTTTTTATTTATATTTCTCTTTTTACCCAGTTTTTATATTTTCCCGTGGGAATGAGATATTTTTCTGGAATTAAAAGTACCCTAGATGTTGACCCGGGTACTCAGTTATCTGCTTACCAAATTTCATCAAAATCAGTCCAGTAGTTTTTGAGTGATGCGTGCACAACCAGACAGACAGACAAAAATTTCAAAAATTGGTGTTTCGGTATCTATATCGATAACTATATAGGTACACTACCGTTAAAATTTTCCAAAAATATTTTATGTACAGACACGGCCTAGTTAGAGTTGTATTATATACAGCGGGTGACCAGCAGCGTTGCCCGCGCGGATCCCGTTTATTCCCGTTCCCGTAGGAATTAAAGAAAATCCCTTCATAGTGGTTGCCTACGACATATAAGACACCTACATACCATATTTCAAGTTTCTAGGTGTTATCGTTTCGGAGTAGTACGTATTTCTCTTATTGCCAGTTTTTCTATTTTCCCGTGGGAATGATATATTTTCCTGGAATAAAAAGTACCCTAGATGTTGACCCGGGTACTCAGTTATCTGCTTACCAAATTTCATCAAAATCCGTCCAGTAGTTTTTGAGTGATGCGTGCACAACCAGACAGACAGACAAAAATTTCAAAAATTGGTGTTTTGGTATCTACATTGATAACTATATACACTACCGTTAAAATTTTCAAAAAATATTTCATGTACAGACACGGCCCCGTTAGAGTTTTATTATATGTATAGATATAGATATAGAAGATATAGATGTATGCCGGTCTACGGTAGACTCGAACGAAATGCACATTAAATTGAAGAGAGTAAAAATAACTCGATCCGAGTCGAAAACCTATATAATATGCAGAAAATTCGGATTATTGCGTGAAAGAGGAGCAAACATCCATCCATTCATCCAGACATCTATTCATACAAACTTTCGCGTTTATAATATTAGTAGGATTTTCAAAATAAAAATGAATACATCTAGAGCGAGGACAATTATGCTACTTTACACACTTACTGAAACGCAAACAAAATTGTGGTCAAAAGCCAGTATATATGTATATTATAGGTAGGTATATATATTTATTAAGTTTCAAAACATGATTTTTAAACGGTCATGCGGGCTGTTCCATTTTCCTCGTTCAAATGAGCCTCTGTCGATTGGTTCGTTAGTACAGGCTCGTGGACAAACATTCGCAATCAGCGAAATTCCTGTTTGTAGAGTTCGGTAAATTGCGACAGCACGATTTAAGTGGGCATATTGATTCATTGATGTCACTGAGGAACAATTGCAATCATCAAAAGATTTCCTAAAAAACGTCATAATTATCAAGACAGAAGTTTTTGTTTATATTAGCACTACGTAGCCTGTCATACTAAAAATAATGGAATTTGTTCACATTTCCTGTTTTAAAATAAGTAAATCTATAAGACAAGTATGGGACACATTTCGAGTTCAAAGGCACACATATGGGTAAAAATAATATTTTTCAAATTAGTTATTTGGTTTGTTTTGTTTGTTTAATTTGACAACATTAGCACCGTTCAATATACGAATTTATAGGAGCACCGTTTAGAACGGCCATCGTCCCTCGGGATTTCGCAGCGAAGGTAGGATCCGCAAGAATTCAATCGGAATGTATTTTCCGATGGAATTGTGTTTCGTGGCGCGAATACCGACATTATAAGGGAAATAACCCCAGGCAATGGATTCTGAATACATTGCGAGCCAGGCGCGACCAAGGAGGCCGGGAAACGGTGACCAATAGGAGTTTGCCGATGCATGGAATTAAATCATAACTCCGATATTAATTTAAAAGAAAGAAGTATCTTTGGCTTTACCTACATTTGAAAAACTGTACTACTTTACTTGGCTATAACCTTTGGAGGTGGTTTTACCTATATATTTTTCGTTTTAAAAATATAATTGTTTTTCAATTATTTTATTTTAAATAAGGTATTTAAAATGTTCACTAAGGTTGGATTGTTCACATACATATTAAGTATGGGATAGATAAAGAAATGTCCTGACTGACATAATATATGCATATGCCGCTGGACCTAGGCAGGTGAAATTTAGAATGTAGGTAGGTAGTAATTTTGTATGTACAAATACTTGGCTCTCACTACGTGTAACCACCAACTACGGTGAGAGTGAATACTACCTATACCTACCAACAATTTACAAAAGAAACTAGGAGATGGTTGTTTTCTACGCGTTTTTTTAAATATATTCTTTAGTGTTCAGATACACTTCAGTCGGATACGTACGTGTAGGTTGAACCTGCAAAACAAAGCCTTATAGGTAGAATTTTTGAAGATGCACGAACATAATAGCGAACCGCGGTCGCGCCAACCAATTGTTTTACTACAACGAGTCTTGTGGCCACTTCGCCAACAAACGTGCGGCCCGCTTTAGCGACACTGGATTAATTTATTATGAACCTTGACTGCTGGGATATACGTTACATATTGTGTTACCATATTTACTATTATTTATTATTGGGGTTGAAATGCTCCAAGCGATTGTCCCGCACTCATATTAGTGCATGCAAAGACCTGAATCTCTCTTACAGAAGTAGATGCAATGTTGATGACGTGCCTTACTCAAAGTAGCTACTTTTAAACCCAGACTTACTCCATGACATTCACTATACCAGTACTGTGAGTTAATAACTGTAAGACAATTATTCATCTTAAACATTATACTTCTTCAACACTCTCATACTCCTTACATTCCAGATTCTTCCAGGCGAAACTACATAAGTAGTTACCAAAACTACCTGTTATAATACATCCTTCAGCCATAGATTCTTCTGCTTTCTTGGACCTTTCTTGTGTACCAATATCCATCGCAACTTGCAAATACATTCGCTTTACATAGATAGACTCATGTAAAAACATAGTAAAAAAAATATTACAATATCTCTCATACGATGATACAGAAC
Organism: Ethmia dodecea; assembly: GCA_963855545.1. Taxonomy (NCBI): domain Eukaryota; kingdom Metazoa; phylum Arthropoda; class Insecta; order Lepidoptera; family Depressariidae; genus Ethmia; species Ethmia dodecea. The sequence continues at coordinate 4,621,927 of OY979444.1, forward strand.
AACTCCTCTTAAACAATCTGTCTCCCTCATTCACTTACACTCTACACAAATCACTCACTCAATCTCACCCACCCTCAATTACACTTATAGTTATAGAGCCCACGACCAAAACCATGTCTCATAGCAATACGGCAAAAACCCTATAAAATCGTTAGATTGTATGATTCTGAACCCGACTAGGTGTGTAGTAACGGTCGAAAGTGTAGCAACTGCGTGGGAGGCCATTTCTGCTGTGTCAAAAAAAAAGGCAGTCGGTATTATAGCAATACGTCTGATAGTGAAAATGTACATAGATTTTATAATTGTATTACGAAAAAGTTTGTTTTCAGACATTTTGCGCGTAGCATATAGCCTGAGCGCATTTTTGAAAATGTCAAAAAATTTAGCCGACCTGTATCATAGCAATACGGATAATTTTTTTTTTAAACTCTTCGTATTGCTGCCAGGATTACCAAAAACCTGTTTTCAGACACTTTAAGTGTAGCATATACTCCCAAAAACGAAAATAACGTTTCGGAGTCGCCTGGCCGACGCCTCAGCGCTTGTTACGCTCCTGCGGCGGGTACGGCTTTTCGCGTGTTAAGCCGTATACAGAAAGAAAGCTGAAAACTTATCAGCGCTGATAAGCGCCGATCGGCGCTTATCGGCGCTGGTCCATTCTACAGAAAGCAAGCAGATTGAAGCAGAGCGAGCAAAATGTCGTACGATGATTGGCGGGCGGCACCAGCGCTCACCGGCGCGAGTCGGCGCCGATCGGCACTTATCGGCGCTGATCAGCCTATATAAGCGCCCATCGGCGCTTATCGGAGCTGATAAGTTTTCAGCTTTCTTTCTGTATACGGCTTTAGGGCCTGGCCACAGTTTCTGGCGGTGTGGAGCGCGGCGCGGCGAGAGGGGCTGCGAGAGCCGCGGTTTGCGGTGGTATGCCACAGCTCGACCAGTTGCGAGCGCGGCGACATCAGCGGTGGACGTATAGAGAACTATTATAATGGCCCTATCAAAAGTGGCACGATATTGCCTTGAAACTAGTGCGTTCTTAGCTCAAGATATCATTCACTTAAGAATAGGAGCCGATTCCGAATCCGACAGCGATTGAATACGAATACGAACTTCATCCCAGTTTCCTTTTGTGCGATTTATTTTAGTCCTTCAACTTCAATGTTACGGTTTCGGGTAACTCTATCGAAAAGTTGTCTGATAGAGAAGGTGCTACACTTAATTTGTCTGATATAAATTTTTTGCACATGTGGACAACTTATTTTATCATGTCCAACAATTTTCAGACATATTGCTATGATACCGATCGGTAAAATTTGTTAACATTTTCAAAACGATCTCAAAATTTAATGCGTTCACATTTCCGTCTGAAAATTGTTTTGTTCGCATCAAATAACCAAAATTTACTAATAAAAAAGATTTTCAGACGTATTGCTATGAGACATTTTTTTTGTCTCATTTTTAATTTTTTTAAGTGATTTTACGGGTTTGCGCTACACCATTAACGTCTGAAAAATATGTTTCCGGTATCTCAGAACTATCATTCAACTACAGTCTGCAAATCAGACATATTGCTATGATGCAGTTCGGTAAAATTCTTTGACAATTTTGAAAATTCGGTCAGATCAAACGCTACGCGGAAAATGTCTGATATTGGTATTTTCGAGTTCAGGATAATCGTATCTATCGATTTGATGCGGTTTTGGCCGTATTGCTATGAGACAAAAATTTTGGTCGTGGGCTCTCGTAGTACTATTACATATTATCTCTTTTTGTAATTTTATTATTTTATTTAGTATTTTAATTGAATTTCATTTCTTTCAATTTGAGATGCCTATACTTAAGTTATAATTGTATAGCAATTCATTAGTAGGTACCTACTGTCAGCCCTGTTCTGTACCTACCGTGCTGATATGTATAGCTCAGGTTTTACCTATTTTGGATATCAGCTGTTCCTTCTTTCTGCACATTAGCATAACTTTAACTACCGAAACTAAGTAGTAGGTACTTTTAAGGAAAAATACAAAATGTTACATAAAGAATATCGGCAGCTTTGGTACCCACTGAAATAGACACCCACGGGGTATCACACTATGCTTGTTATATTGACTCATAACAAGTCGAAATTTGCCATATTTTTTAATTAATCTAGCAGTTGAAAATATTGAGTCAAATAAAACAGAAATATCATAGAAACACGAATCGATCGATTGGGAAATCTATTAATACCAAAGAGATTAAAATATAATATAAGGCATAGAGGGGACAAAGCGAGGATTATTTGACGTTAAAAGTTATTCCAAGTGGAATAAGTCTAGTACAATTTCGACCGAATGACAGCTCGCGTTCATACTAACTGACATGACAAGGACATGACGCTTGAGCTTCAAAGTTTTGTATGAAAATATTCCCAATGCCCCCTCTATGCTATTATATTTTAAAGTCTTTGATTAATACAAACACTTTTTGTTGTTTTGGTAAAATTTAACGTCGTGTCATCAGTGTCATCACGTCAACCATGTCATTCACTAGGGATGGCCAAGTGAAAAAATAAATTGATATTTATCGTATCGACATTTCTAAATACTATAGATAAAAATCGAGTGAAAAATATCGATAATATTATATCGTCAGTTTTTACATTATTATTTATACATATTCTCAAATTCGTAAAAAAGGACGATGAAAATAGTATTTTTTTATAAATGCTTGAGTCTAAACAAGTATCTAGTACAGTCAAGAGCACGCTAAGCTTGACACTTTGGACTTTGACCCGGCCCTGTATTATATGGCCCGCAGTACAAACCAGAGCTCAGCTTAAACTGGTAGTGTTAAGCTTGACTTGCTCTTGACTGTACCTAACATGAAATGAAACACGAAACCAGAATTGCGTTAAAAATATATTAAAATTGATACGAATTCGATACTGTAAAATAAATGTCAATATAATATCGCCATTAAAAATATCAACGATATATATAATATGCTAATTATGTATTTGGAAAACTATCGATATTTTTTGCCCAAGCCATCATTTACTGCCACTATGTGGCATAGAGTAACTTATATGGCATTTGGTAGGCAGTGCTATTTTCTAACAAAGAGGTTGGAAGAAAATCATTTTCTTTCCTAGAGAAACTTTTTCTTTACACGTCTTTGGTACCTAAAATCTCATAATAACCTACAAAATACACTAGGTAACGAATAACTTTTAAACCTCAACTTATAAAAATGTGGTATGATTACATATTATCTTAGTCTGTCCAAGAACTATCGATTTTACACGGTTTCGTCTTCCGTGGGCAGGCGTAAGTGGGGTACCTAAAACACATGGACTTTTGCCATTGTTCTTTCGTAAATAAAGAATTACTTACTTACTTACTTACTTAAGTACTATAAAACTAAAAAAATAAACTCCCATCAAAAACTCTACATGACTTAATTTACGATTACAGGTTTTTTTTTCAGAGAAAACTCATCTTACATAGACACGACACTAAAATGTATGATATTGTATTGCTCAAAGCTTTTTGTAAACTATTTTACTAGTAAGTTTTTCCCGATTTCCCGGTGACTCAAAGCTAAGGGTCGTAAGGTCTAACACTTCGCAAAGTAAATCCCTCTAGGCGATAATTCGACAATTTTATTTCGCGAGGCAGAAAATCTACAACGAAAAGTAATTACAGTAATCTTCGAAGGGCTTCCGCGTCCCATGTTTGCATACAGGCTGATTTTAATACAATATTTTTAATGTTAGACAAATATGAAAAACAAAACTAAATGTTAATCTCAATTCTCTCATAATATAATAAATTGTGGGACACAATTCACATTCGGTTATTCAGTCTAGGCAGAGCCTGTACTATGGGTACTAAATAACTGATAAAAATACCTACTCAAATAAATATTAAACGATTATTGAAGTTACATTTAAATGTGCATTACATTAAGAGCAGTGATAGCCCGGACGGTTAAAGAGCCGGCCGAAAATCAGTGAGGCTCGGGTTCAAATCCTGGCATGTACCAATGAGTTTTTCAAAAACTTACGTACATATTTATCACTAGCTCGACGGTGAAGGAAAACATCGTGAGGAAACCCGCAGGTCTCAGAATTAATTCTGAGACATGTGTAAACAGACCCGGTCCGGCGATAGGCTCACCACCTATCACGTTTAGGGGTCCAATATATCTCGTGAAATGTGGGTATATCCAGTAATGGAATACCTCTGCCTACCCCCTCGGGGATAAAAAGGCGTGAGATTATATTATTATATTATATTATATTTAAATGTTACATGGCAAATTTAACGTTCAAAATCTTTGCCTAGTCTACACCCTGTGTATAGATTGACGCATTACGACATTTGTTTGCTTCTGCTTCAGGCAACTTCCTGTTTAAAGGCTGGGATTATGATATAAGATCCGTGAGAAATTCTTCAAACTTTGACAATCCGTTCTGGATAATATTATTGGTACTTTCTGATATAGGTATATCATTTTGCACGGCTGTGTCACGGACCAATCTCGTTTTTATTTTGCCATGAACTTGTTTGGGAATACAACAATGTAATCTCACGCCTTTTATCCCCGAGGGGTAGGCAGGGGTATTCTATTTCTGGAAATACCCACTTTTCACGAGAGTATTCGACCCCTAAACGATATAACACTGTTTACGAATACAACAATGTTTTCAAGAAATTTCTGGAATAGATCTAGATGTGTTCTCGGACAAGGCCTCTAAATTCAAGAACACTGGTAAGCGCTGCTGGCAGTTGTTGATTTACGTCATTTACTTCCTTTGGTTTTGCTTGTACCTATTCTTTTTCTTATTACTTTTTTTGAAAGTAGGTACCTACTATTGTTGTTCGTTCGTTCTAGCACACCATTGCTTGCCGTGGTTACTTTTAAATGAAGCAGCAAAAATCTGTATTTCTAATCAGACGTGATGTGTAAATGTATTGTGTCAGCTTTGTTAGCAATCCTAAATAAATAAATAAATATATTATGGAATTTTACCCGATTGCTTCAGGCGAAGGGTAGTCATCCTGAAATTTCTTTGGTTTTTAAGAAAACCGAATGGAATGTTTTTCCTAAAATTGTTGTGGGGAACTAAACTTTTATTCATTTTACCGATTACAAATACCTAGGACAGTGCCCAGGATCATCGCGTGGAAAAGTGCCTAGAAATCTGACTGCATTTCCTCTGCGGATAACTAAAGTATGCTGGGACTTTGAAAAGAGATAAATGCCAACCGTTCGGTCATCCAAAGGATCAACCATCTATATAAATATAGAAACGGGTATAATTTACACCATATTATTTATAAATAATTCCTCACGTAATTAGAAATTGGATTACGTCCATAATGTAACTCTTGCATTTCACTTAACTCAGGTAAACCTCTAATTATTTATAGACTATTGACGTTTGTACGTGTAATTATCAATTATGTACCTACGGAAATTAAATACATTATCATATTTTCATTTTCATTCGCTCATAAAATTCAGAGAATAAAAAACTTTGTTTTAATTTTGCTGTAGAAAGCAACCATTTCAATAAGTAGAGCCAGTTCCTCCAGCCAGCCAGTTATTCACCAGTACCTAATCCTACACGAGTTCCAATCTCAGGTTAAATAAACCTCATGAATTCAAAACATATCCATAACGCGATTAGACGTAAATTTAAAAATCTACCCCAGGAAACAGTATTACAGCGTACCTTTGCATAATGTGCAAATTTATTCAGGACACTCATTCAGCACTTGTCAAATAATATCACCGTGTTGCTTTAATTTTGAGTCGGGCTTGGTATTTTCGACCATAACTCTTTGTATCACGGATAGTTTTCGGTGGTCAGCCGGCCGGGGTATTTCAATTTGAGCATTATTCTAGTAATTTGCATTGCAGTGGCGGTCGCTGAGGCCATACTGACTACCCGGGTGTCGTCTAGATGCGGAATAATCACGTATTTTGCATTACTGCCTGGTTGAAATGCATTTGTAGGTAAAATAAACATTTTCTCTGGCTTTGCGGGGTTATTTACAAAGCCCGGTTTCACTTTACGTACCTAACATTAAGGGGCTTAGTTCAGATAATTTGTTCTGTAGAATCCTTTTCGGAAATTTAATTTGTTGGATTTAATGGAAGCCATTAGGACGTAACAGTCTTGATCCTAATGGAGTTATTTACACAAAATATTGAAAGTGTAGCCTTAGGTGCCTACACATTGTAAATTATTGTATGTATTACCTATTGCTGCAGTTAATTGAATTAGTGGATTAGGTTATCTATGTAATCACCCTTTGAGACAAATAGATTTTTGATCAGTTCAACGCTCTTTGCAAATATAACGGTATCTTTATTTTTACGATTCGTCGCAGAGAATTTTATGAGTCTATTCTATTTTAGTTTTAGTACTAGTTCAGTCGTAGTTCAATTCAAAGATTTTGTAGCAAAGAATTTGATGTTCGATTTTATCTTTATCTCTCAGAACTTTATGTTTAAAATTAAAAGTATTTATTTGTTTTAGTGGGGTTTTCTAATTACATCGATTTCCATATCATTTTCTTGCCCTTTTCCCCATTACCTATTTGGCGAAGGGCGCAATGTGTCTTCTCCTTCCCATATTTTTTATACATTTTTGTACATACTTTGTTATTTTAGCACAATTTTTCATTAGGTAGTGTACTTGTATTGTTTATGTACAGCGTGTTAGTTTTTTTTTTGTAATAATCGATTTAATCTAGTAAAGTAGCGTATGAAAAAGAAAACTCAATGCGAAAAATAGTTTCTCGTTTTTTATTTGATCTACCCTTTAAATATTTGCACTTAATTTAAAAGAACCATGTATATACCCATCCTTATCTACATTCACTATTTCCATCTTGTTCATTACATAATTCACCCAAAAAGTACTCCAATCCCTCCGCATTACAATACAAAAAAACAGATTGCTTCTCAACTTCTCCATCACCGTTGCTACCTTCAAACTTTCTGGAATGTATCTTTAGTTTTATGGGTTCATGACCTCCCTCCCCCTCTTTGCTGGGTCTAGGTCGACCACTCATAATTTTTCTAAATTGATAAATTTTATTTAATACCTACTTCGTATTTTCAAACACTTACGCGAACCACACTATAATAATAGGTATGTGACCCCTCCCTGACTCGAAGGCACCTCGAAGGGTTTCATAATTTTACCAATAGTATATTTTATATCGAGGGACTAAACGAAGCCATTATATACCAGAGTCATGAAACCGAGGGTATATTAAGTTGGCGTTTAGTCTCGAGGTGCAAACTGTACTTTTCACTTTGAGTGCGAGAAAAATTGTCAATTTAGTACAAATTTATTTAAAACCCAACAAATTTACACTCGACAAAAATTCAGAAATTTTCGCGGTCAGTTTTTTCTTCTAAACCTGTCAGGCTGTCACAGATTAACAAAGGATTTAAATCTCTTTGCAGGTAAACAATTTAAAACACATGGCGCCACCTTCTTCGCGGAAAAACCATGGAACTAAAACTCTTCACATTTTCGCAATGAAGATGGTCCACACTCTACAGATATTTACTGGCTGTTTGAGGTTGTCTTTTTCTAATTAAGGAAATAAAAAAAAAAATACTTTATACTCCCTAGTAGGGCTCTATATTGGCGTACTTTTAGAGCATGAGAAGTGAAAAATATATTTTCGTAAATATATGACTAACTATATTATATGTAAAAACTACCTGATTAGTTACTTACCCATTGCTTTCGAAAGTAAATGTTTGTTTATCTCTCTTTTTTTCTAAACAGTCATGGAAAGTATTTAAGTACTTACGTGTACAGTAAATAAAATTAATAATCTCACGGCTTTTATCCCTGAGAGGGTTAGAAGAGGCAGTCATTTCTGGAAATTCACCAGTAATTATATTCTTTGGACCCCTAAATGTGATGTGGTGAGCCCGTCGCCAGACCGGGTTGCTGTTACACGACATGTCTCAGAATTAATTCTGGGGCCTCCGTGTTTCCTCACGATATACGTAAGCTTTTTGAAAAACTCTTTGGTACATGCCAGGTTTCGAACGTACTCACGGACGAAAAGCGGGCTCTTCAACCACTCGGATTTCAATGCTCTCTATATAGATTCACAACCATAATCGTTACGTATTTAAGGATATTTAAAATGATGTGGACATTTTCTAGAGATAGTATGGAGAGAGGTATAGCACTCGTTCACTGTAAGCTATTACATCGAATATGAATAGAATGACTCTTCTATGATTGTTAAACTGTGGCTCTACTCTACCACTTTATATTAACAACAATCACCCATTTAATATTGATAGAGGAAATAGGCTGCACGACATACTCGTACATTGTTGTGCTCGTTTTTGATAGCTATTTACATAGATACTCCCGCATAAGACCGCCCTTTGTTTAGCCCGTTTAGTCAGTCTGAGTGACTGCCTTCTGAGCCGGAAGTAGCGGGTTCGATTCCCCCTCCACACAACATTTGTGGGTGGGTTAGGTGTTTAATATTTATTTACATCAGTTTATCGGTTGTTTAGTGCCCATAGGCAGGCATGCCTATATATAGGCTCTGCCTAGTTTGGGACTAAATAACCGTGTGAATAAAGTCTTATGTCTTCCCACATTTTATTTATTTATTTAATTTTGTATCTCTTCTGTATTGTGTGTATTGTACATATAAGTATACTTGTTTACGCTCATGCCTCGTGTAGTTGCTTACAGTACGGATAATGGATCGACTCCTGCTACGAACCTCTCGCCGCTCGCGTTTAATACACATCCATCAAATGACTCATGCACGCTCGTCGATTTCGGGTACTACGTACAATGCCCAGCATTGTAGGTATATAGATATTTCCTAGGTAGACTATGTATGGACATTTATATTAATAATATTTCATAAATTGCCTGAACCCCAATATAAGGGACTATTATTATGTATAACACCTAAAGCAATTTTTACCTATAGGTATTCGACAAAAAAAATATTTTGAATTTGAATTTGACGCCCCAGGTATTACATATTTTGCCTAGGGATTATATAGAATACCTGCATTATACAGATTACCGGTAACATATACAATATGTAACAGAATAAGCGCAATTCCTGAAATTAGTTTGTTCAGTATATGAATTACCATAGCTGAATTCAGTGCTATCTATGGAAATCGTGCTATTATTGATCGATATTTATGAAAATGAAGTAATTCGACAGAGAACGAGAGTCTGAAGTGGAAGTGGGCTTGTCATGTCTCCAGGCGGACTGATGGCCGCTGGAGTCGACGTATTGGAGTGGAGACCCCGTTTAGGCAAACGAAGTGTAGGGCGCTCTGCGGACCGACGACCTAAAGAAGATGGCTGGCAGTGGATGGATGCGGGCTGCCCAAGACCGGAATGGTTGGCGCTCCTTGGGGAAGGCTTTTGTGTTTCAGCAGTGGACATCAATTAGCTGAAATGATGATGATGATTTAAGAAAATTGGTTAGACACAACTAAAGTTCGATTGCATCATATTTTTTTATGTTAATATTCTAATTGGGGTGTATGAGGAATTGCGCTTTTTCTGTTACCTACGCGTTTTATAGGTAATACATGCATAATACACTGACAATATATTATTATATATAAACCGAAACGAGGGGCGGGTCGCTAGTCCTACTAATTAATCCTACTATCCTACTAATATTATAAATGCGAAATTTTGTATGGATGGATGTATGGATGGATGTTTGTTCCTCTTTCACGAAAAAACTACTGAACAGATTTTGATGAAACTTTACAGTTAACTATTACTTACCTATCGCCTATATAAGCTTAAACATCAGAATAACACGTAGGCTATATTTTATCCCCGTATTCCCACGTATTAACCCTTGGTATGCGGGACCACCCGCCGCGCTTCTTCCCGTCGTCTGCTGGGGCCTTTTTTTTTGAAGGTCGACAAGGGTCGGCACTCGACACTTGTTTACATTATCGCTTGTTATGACTAAACCACTCAACGGATCTTTATGGGGTTTTTTGTTATGGGTTGTAAGATGACTAAGCTTGCTTATTGTAGTCTAAACAATGTTAGTTTCGATAACATGTATTGTAAAAGACGCTGTTATTTTAGACTTATAGGTAAAATTGTCACATTGTGATAAATGCGATAAAATAAAAATATTATACTTGATTGTTTTATTATATTTTTACTTCCCTGGATACAGCATGATATGCTCTTATTGACACTTTCAAAAACTGACAAGGTTTGATATAAATTTTTCAAGAAATAGAGGTAGGTAGGAGCGTAAAAATTTACGTGACCGCATTTTTTTTTCGCTTTTGAAGCTATAAATTGCCATTCAATAAATAACTCGCTTATATCCGTACTTTTAGTTTTATTATTCTGTAAATATATTCTATTTTATTTATTCATCGATAAATTGGTCAAAAAGATAGGCTAATAATAATAAATATCGAAATATGAAACCCGAGTCAGACGCCTTTGCAAAAGTGCTTCGCGATTTGATCAATCACTTTTTTAAATAGAAATACACAATTATGGCCAGTTTGCACTAAAATCCACTAATACAATGTACCAATAACAAAAGTAACTCACCTTTATCGTAAATAAACTTCCAAAACCTCGTAAAAACACTCACAAATGCGAACTACAAAAACACCACGTGCGCAAACATATGGCGCAAGCAAATGACTGTCATTCTTTTTTTTTTCCTACCGCACAAGTCTGTTTTTTTGTCTTGGACGCTTGCCTACACTAATCTGCCATAGAATAAAAAAGTTCACCCGTTCGAGAGACATGAATCCAAAGATATTGGCGCCAACTCAACGCGCTTTCGCGCCTTTTTTCGAGGCAACCGTGGGTGCCGCGCCGCAGACGACGGTACGCGCGCAGAGGCAACCGTGGTTGCCGTTTAGCAGACTAAATATAAAATATAAAATAAATAATAAGCATTATGTACCTACATACTTACCTAAGCACTATAATATTATGTAGGTACCTACCTACTATAACAAGAGTTCTTTCGTGTTTTAGGTAGGTACTTATACCGTTGGTTTCTGATTTCATTGTGTTCAGACGCAATAAATGGCTTAATTTTTTTAGTCATGTAGACACTAGAATGACACCGTTTCTCAACCCTCGAGGTTGCATAGAAGATGAAAACTCAATGTAACCTTTATATATGTGAGAAAAGACTTTATAAAGAGCTCAGCAGAAGGATGCTATGGTTTGATGATGATAAAACAAACAGCTTTAGGTACCTACTGAACTTATTACCTAAGTTTTGTGTGAATTAATAATTAAACCACTGGTTCTGTATTCTTGGATACTCTGTAAAGGATATTGAATAGCAGGTTGTCTGTTTGATTCTTGTCAGGCAGGCGGTAACAGGCACACCTGAGGATCAAACAACATGGCGTTAGCATGTCGAGGCGGGCAGACGTCGGTCGTTGCGTGACGAGCATTGTTTGCGCAGCTGTTTGAGTGGTTCCGAAATACCTAGCACGCGACTGGACATACTGACAATACAATACAATACAATAACTCTTTAATGTACACCAAAAACAACACAATATGGATACCAACATTACCTAAAGTACAATGAGAGGTGTTATCGCTTTTAGCGATCTTTCTGACTGACTAGTTAGGGCGATACCAGGAGCGGAACCTGAGGATAGAGTAACCATCAATGTATTTGTGATTTCCATGAGATTACTTATCGTTAACTCTTACAAAACATATTACGTAGGCAAGCAGTCTTATGCAGTACTTAGTTGGCGATAGGTAAGTAATAGTATAAATAGTACAAAAAATATAAATGTTCTGATTCCTTTGATTCATTTACCTAACTCTTAGAAAATACACAGTGCTTTCTACCAGTGCTTACCTACTACCTAGGTACCTACTGCTAGGTGCTTACCTATTACCTAGGTAGTAGGTAGGTAAGCAGTGCTTAGTAAGCACTGGTAGAACGAGAAATATTTTTTTTGGAGAATTGAGGGGAATGTCATTGAACTCTAACTGGAAATATTTTGTTTCCCTATTCACTTCGCAAAATTTATTTTGTATATTTTGGTGTTTCACTCATGGTATAAATAGTAGATAGCCTAGATATAGATAGTCTAGAGCAGGGATGTTGCGGATGCCGATTTTTTCACATCCGCGGATGCGAATGCGGATGCGGATTTTCGAAGGCACACATCCGCGGATGCGGATGTTTGGGATCTTATATAATATAGTATATGAATAAAGAATTATCTTACTATAGGTAAAGGTATCATCCTATGGGGCAACAGTAAAAACGTAGGTAGGTAGAGCATTCATTCCGCAGAAAAAAAAGATTAGAGATAATAATAACGGTAATATCTCGCTTTGACTCTTGCAGATCATTCTTTAAAGACCATAATGGCTTATTGACATTATCATCTAACATGAATGAGATTTGCGTGTTTGCTAAACAGCAGGGGGAATTGTTTAGACAAATTTGTAATATAAACCCTCGTAGTCACAGACCCAAACACTCTTGTCTTTGAAACGATTCCAAAAATTATTAAATTATGGTAAAATTGGCTTTGAGTATTAGAATATATTATTATGTATAATAAAATCCCGAATGACATTAAAGACTTACCCGTTAAAATTATTAAAAGAAAATTGTATAAATAGCTCAATGAACGTATTTTTTACAATATTAATTAATTTATTAAAAAATAAAATAAAATAAGTGTGTCCATTATGTCAAAGGTGTTTGCATGTCTTTTAATTTATAGTGAACATGTATGCATTGCCAAAACTGTATTTTGTCATCTGTACCCAAATTTGACGCAAATAAAGAAATATTCTATTCTACTCAATCAATAATAGGAACCTCACTGGAAAAAATTAAGAATACTGTTATAAAACTATAAACTTTACCTACAATAAAACGTAGGTTTTACCGGTATAACATAATGGCATTTTCCTGGCGATTTTAATTTAATAAGCTGAGCTAAGACTAATATAAAGATTTCCCAATACTCAATTATCTACACACAATGATCACTGCATCACAATAACACTCAAAATATCTATCTTCACGATAAGTAACCCACAGCGCAAACAAACACGTCATAATTTATTTACAAGAAACAAAGGATGTACCACAACAAATGCGTCGGATCTTGTCACCAATTTTTTCACTCCCATTGGCCATTGTCTTATGCGAACGGTACGTGCCATTCGCGGGTCCCGCCCAATTTCTTTCTTGTCGCAACTTGTATTACATCCGCATCCGCATAAATATCCGCATTGATCAATGCGGATGCGGATGCGGATGCAGATGTCTACATCTATGCGGAAGCTCCGATTTTGCGGATGCGGATGCGAATATTCGCAACATCCCTGGTCAAGAGTAGTGAATCAAGAAGTCTTTTCAAGTGTTCAGCAAAAATCTAACACTGCTATTATATGCTCTTCATGAACAAATAAAATATAGACTCTGGAAAACACTGTTAAATTCTGAAGCATAGAAAGAACTAAAAATATTATATTAACGAACTTAGACCGTGGCTGAATGTGTTGAGATCCTTTTGCCTTTGATTAGGATAAAGATAAATAAAACTGAAATTTAGATGACATTGACATTTCCATTGTGTTCCATTCCAACAGCTGATTTTGTTTGTTTTGAGATCCGAAAATCAGTCGAAAATTGCAAAACACGATCGTACTCTATCGGTTTTATGAAAATTTTTAACTTCTGTTCTATCTTCTGTGTATATTGAAATTACTCGCATGGTTCTCCTACAGCAACTGGTATCTCCTATGACTCGCATATTTCAAATAGGTATGGTTATTTTTTCAAAACTATTGAGTTTTCTGAAATTAAATCTTTAGCCGGTCTGGTAACAATTCTACTGTACTAGATAAATTATCTACTGTACTTGTCCACCCTGCTGCTTGATCGGTAATATCTTTTTTTCGATGCTTTCCCCTTTTTTTTAGTTCTATTTATATTCTAACCATAATGATTACAGCAACCATCCAAAACATAAGAAGAATGTCTTCGCTGTCAGGCGTGGTCGAAAACTCAATCCGGAACAAACTGCAAGATGCATTAGGAACAAAACACTTGGACATTATAAATGAATCGTACATGCACAATGTTCCTAAAGGAGCGGAGACTCACTTCAAAGTCGTTGTTGTGTCAGAAAAATTTGAAGGGCTGCCTTTGATTAAGGTTTTTATATATATTTATATTTATACATACATACATACATATAATCACGCCTCTTTCCCGTAGGGGTAGGCAGAGACCACTTCTTTCCACTTGCTACGATCCTTACATACTTCTTTCGCTTCGTCCACTTTCATTATTCCTTTCATACATGCTCTTCGGTTTAGGGTACTCTTGACCTGGCCTTTTTTCAAGACGTCCCCAATTTGGTCTCAAAACGTCCGCCTAGGTCTACCCCTTCCCACACTTTCATTCACACTCGCCTTATACACTTTTTTCGTCAATCGTTCGTCATTCATTCTCTCGACATGGCCAAACCATCTCAGCATACCTTTCTCAATTTTTGTCACTACATCTTCTTTCAGACCACATCGTTTCCTTATCTCACTATTTCTTATCCTGTCACTCAGTTTAACTCCTATCATACTTCTTAACGCTCTCATCTCAACTGCATTTATTCTGCTTTCATGTTTCTTCTGCCATACCCAACTTTCACTTCCGTACATGAGTGTCGGAGCCAACACCCCCCTATGCACAGCCAAATGAGCCTTGTTAGACACCTTCCGGCTGCTCATAAAGGAGTGCAAAGCTCCATTCACCATGTTTCCTGCATTCACTCTTCTTTCAATATCACTCTCACACTTTCCATCTCTTGTAAACTTTGAACCCAGATACACAAACTCATTCACCTGTTCAATTTGTTCGTCTCCAATCACGATATTGCACTCTGTCACTGCCTCATCTCTTTCAAACACCATCGCTTTCGTCTTCTTTACATTCATCTTCATTCCCTTTCTAACAAAAGATCCACTCATAGCAGTTACCATCTCCTGCAACTCCTCGGCCGAAGACGCAAGTAATACTTGGTCATCAGCATAGAGGAAACATTTGACGAGTAACTCATTCATTCATTTATATTTATCTATAGCCTTAAGGTCAAAACATTACAAAAAATCTATAAAGCAGTCCTCTCTTCTACTAATTGCATAGACCTATATATGTCTATGACTAATTGCTATGCCCTGTACAAGGTCCATAAATTGATCTGACTTTAGTCAAGACCACTAATTAGTATTAAAATTTTATCTCCTGGACAGTGACCGCTTCACAGCCTCTGAGCATTGACCATTGATGTAAAATGAATGTCTTTGTCAGTTGTCTGTGATTCCATAACATTCATTTAATTGCAATGAACCTTGAGGGAGTTATAATGCACATGTATGGAAAACTCTAAATCCAGAAATTCTCACAGGCACAGGAAAAAACTGGATCTCCACATTTTCCCTAGTAAAAAGGGTTTTTTCCTCAAGATTTCGATTTAAGAGTTTATAATAAGTACTGCTATTATACAACATATTACATCTCTTACCTAAACCATATTGTTTATAAACTAAATCTTATTCTAGAGACACCGGATGGTGAATGACATATTGAAGGAAGAACTTCAGACCGGAGTTCATGCACTGTCCATCGTGGCTAAAACTCCTAGTCAGTGGGATGACAGTGATAAAATTGTGGAGAGCAGCCCTAACTGTCGAGGTGGCTTTGGCAAATAAAAATAAACTTTACACCTTACCTCAATTTTAATTTATTGTAAGTAAACTGTGGCTTATATGGAATTATTTTAGTCAGATAGTTGCCTTGTTCTAACAAATGTTTTACAGATTTTTTATTATATATAAAAAAAAAGTGTATGCCTTTGATTTTAACATAAATGCCAATATTTTATGGGAAACTCCTATTCATATGCCCTCCGGACTCGTGGTCCCCCTGTAATGTTCCCCTGGGGGGACAACGAGGCATTTCGCAATCGGTTGTTGTCCCCTTGATTCACTCTTGACGAATGATGTCTTATCATAAATGACCACTTAAAAGTTGTCTGTAACAGGCTCAAAAATGGCTCAACAGATTTCAATGAAAATTTTAGGTATTAAGACAAAAGTTTAGATATTGTTTATGTTTCATTGTGATATCTTGGAGGCTTTAGATCTGTTTCATTTTGATAAACCAAAGTGAAGTTAGGGCGTTAAAACCAGTTATAAGTTTATGGACAAACTAAGAACTTCCACCTCTTTGAAGTTGATAAGAAAATCTATAGAACTATGAAATGTAATTACACTCGAACTATGAAAAAGACATTTATTTCTTAGTTTGACATACATTTTGCAATCACAATCATTATTCATTATTCTTCTACAAACAATAATACCTACCACTTATATTCAACTTGATACTGTAAAGGTCATCCTGGAAATATTATGTGTTCAATAATAGTAGCCACAGAACTGCGCTACTGTAGTAACCACATTACTTACTTAATTTTTAAACTGTTTATTGTTTTTAGGTTTCCATCAATGTATTCCATATCTTCACTAAGTTTTTTTTACCACAACACACTTCTGCTTATACATGTTTATTTTCTCTCAGCATATAAAGTCATTCTCTCTATGTACAATGAATACATAAACACCCAGTCAACACACTCACACCGATCAACGGTGTTAGTTGTATCAGAGGTTGAAGTTGTCCAATCGCAGGTTCCCCTCATTCTCCGTCAAGTACATTAAATCTGCCATGGTTTGCTCACAGATCGCTTCCTCTGCTTTCTCAGACATCTGGAAGATTAATTTAGTATTATTTATGTACGAATCGCACAAAACCCTCTAGAAAATTTAATTGATTTGTTTTTCAAAAAGTCTTAAATATTGTACACCACAGAAGGTAGGACTGTCAGTCCTCTAATTTTTTATTTTTATGCATGGCAAAAGGCACTTTATTTTCTATATATTATGAGCTTAGATTCAGCAGAAAACCAATCAACCAGCGTAATTCTAGCAATCCAGCAGTTAAACATCAGGGACACATGTTTGGAAAAGTTTAATTGTAATAAGTATTTTTAGATGGCTGTCCCATTATAACCATTTTTTTATTTTGTGAGTATGTGTACCTACAATCTAAGTAGTAGTACGATGCGGCTAAACGTGGCCCGCCTTATTGAAGAACGTATTGCAATGACAATCCAGCTAATCGTTGAACCGCCGCATTTCAAAACGGACCTGTTTTTGATAACGGCTAGCCGTAATGTAATACGGCGGATTATACAATCCGACTGCGACATACATATTGTATAAACTTACCGGTCTATACGAATACTCAGATGGTGGCGGATTCTTGAAATTTGGTCCAAAATTCACACTGACAGTGACATTCTTATGCAGCGAGACGGAAGGGTAGTAGCACCCTTGGTAAACGTCCGTGAAGGCCACTCCCTGGCACTCCCCATTTTTGAAGAAGTATACTTTGCTGCCCGATAAAGGCTTGAGATTGTTAAGAGATTCTTGAATGTTGTCCTTGTCTTCGTAATACAGATGGCTCTTGAATTTTACTAATGGCTGTAAAAAAGTTGTTATTCAATAGTAACCTGGAAAAATATGTGGCAACATATTTAAACGTGTTCTCTTAGGGTATCATACTGATGTAGTGCCTAGCCCCTATTAGTAAGCCTCCGCTGTCTGTCAGTCTGCTGTATCGCATGCACCGTAATAGGTAGACAGTTGAAATTTTGACAGAAAATTTATTTCTGTTGCCGCTATAACAAAAATTAATAAGAATTACAGTGTAAAAAAATAAAGGGACTCGCCATACAAGAAACTTGTTTTTTATTGTACAGTGGTAAAGAAGCCTTTTCGTGAAAATCCGATTCACACTTGGCCGGTTTTTTTTAACACTAATAACCAGTATAATAAAAAAATAACATGATATCGACGTAAAACTAGGTTTTAAGTAATTTTTAAGCATTTTTTTGTCTTACTTTAATTCTTTGTCAACAAACTTTTTCTTCTTCTCTTGCAATCACTTCTTTTTTTATGACCTAGCAAGACTAAAGTACGATTTGCTGAATGTTGATGATTAAACCTATAAAATGATACCTAATAGTCCCATCATCATTAATTCTAAATGGGATTAAAAGTGGTTTTTCAAAGGTGCGATTTTTTTGACGCCGAGTGTAGTACAAGGAAACCATACAGAATGTAACTCACCCTATCCTTGTAAGTATTGGGCGTGTACTTGATGGTGCGGTTCTCTGGCAGAACGATGAGGAAGCCGAGCGTGTCGCCCTCCCCGTAGCCGCTGCTGTAGTGCTTTCCGCGCGATTCGTGAAACCTTTAAGTCATATCATAATAAGTATCTGGGAGACCGAGCTTCGTTTCTAACGCCATCTACCGGTGAGTGACCGTATTATTTAATTATTATTTTTGTGTAAAATTGCGTTGCTACAGGAAATACAACTATGCAGTTGAGCTTAAAATGCAAAACTATATCTGTATACAAACTTTCATTAAAATCGTTAGAGACGTTTTCGAGAATCGATACATACAAGAATTTCTCTCTAAAGTGTTAGGATGTAAAAGGCTTAATCTGAGTTTAAACTACTATGCATAGTGATAAGTGTAAGAAGTGAGCCTGCCAGGCTTCGAGTCCTGGTGATGGCATAAACCAATGAGCTTTAAAAAAACTTACGTACACAATTATCTATCGTTCGACGGTGAAAGAAAACGTGAGGATACCATACCATAGTTGAAATTTATTACATCGAAGTGTTGTACTGGCAACACTAAGTGGGGTTCTACTCTCCGCTAGGAGAGTAAGAGAATGCTCCGGCATTCTACGCTCAACCTCGAAAGCGAACGGAGCTCTGTTTTCGAATTATTGTACGAGTATATTTAAGTAAAATCTGGTGATAATCAACAATGGGGTAGTTTACAGCATCGAAATTAAATTGCGAGTAGTCATACAAAAGATTATCCCAAAGCACCTCAAAATATGTATCTCGATTTATAATTTACAATTACAGCAAATTTAAAAATAATAAAACAATCAAAAAAAGTACTGCAGTTGAGTACTAGAAACTATTGCGTCACGCCTTGCTATTTCAGTACATTTTCCATAGTAAAATTTCTTTTTGACAAATCATAAAAAGTAACTGATTCAAATAAGTAGGACACTACCCTATTGTTTTAATTTGAAATAGACGTGAGTTAACAGGTCCAAGCCGTGATCCTCACCTGGTGCCCTTCCGGCTGCGCCACGAGTATCCGAACTTGTCGTATCCGAGAGGCGCCTGCAGGTTGGCGTAGCAGCTTCCCCAGCCCAGCCTCGCCGCCGCGCCCTCGGGCAACTCCTCCACGGTGGCCTCCCAGTACCAAGACCCGCGCAACACACCTGAAATTTCGTCATGTCAGGCATATCATACAGATGGTAGGTAAATATACAGACACACATTAACAATGGAAGGGCGCAGTCAAAGACGTTTAAAGAAAAAGTTTCCAATTTTATTATAAACTCTTTGGGCGCAGCAATGTAAAAATACAAAAATATACAATGTTAAGAGATAAGTTCTCACAAAATTAAAAAAAAAACACATAGGTACTAATTTTTAAGTTGCTATGTTATGTTATTATCTCTATCCTACGGATAAGGAATAAGGACTTATTCCATGTTCGTAGGCTCTATCCAAAGACGTTTAAAGAAAAAGTTTCTCTCGGAAAGAGAATGATTTTCTTCCAACCTCTTTGGCTCTATCATTATTTTTTATCACAAAATTCCTCCAATGAGTAAAAATGGTTGTGATTCTTGTTCAATTCGATGTACCCCCAAATGTTTGCACTTGATTTAAAATTATTGCATGTGATAGTTATAGACGAGAGACGGAGATACCGACCGTGCGTGGCGCGCACCATGCAGTATCCCTTGTCCCCGGTGGCGGCGAGGCGGTCTTCGGCCAGTCGCAGCTGCGGCGCGCGATCGTGCAGCGCCAGCAACACCCCGGCCGGGCACAGCGCGCGGTACAGCCAGCCCGGGATCGGCTTACCGCTCCACTCGTTGCTCTCGTCGAACTCCTGCCGGACACATTCTATTCACAAAAGGTTTAGGCACAGAACGTCCCATTTGCAAAACGTGACACCGAAAAAAAATGTCCGATTCGCAAAACGTCCCATTCGCAAAGTCCTATTGGCATATTGTCCCATTCGCATAAAGTCCTATTCGCACAATGTCCCATTACGAATGATACCAGTAAACTGTAGGAGAAATAAAATGTTACTCTTAATTATTACATGCGAATAGGACAATCATACTTTACATAAGTGTCATATATATCTGATATATTACTAACTAACCTATTATTTTGAAAAATTGTTAATATATTGATGTAGTTGTGCTATAATAAATAAATAGTACTTTTTGCGAATGGGACTTTGTGCGAATAGGACCTTTTGAGAATGGGACATTCTGTGAATGGGACGTTTTGCGAACAGGACGTTTCGCGAATAGGATATTTTTTTCAGTGGGACGTTTTGCGAATAGGACGTTCTGCGCCTAAACCTCACAAAACACCTGAAGAAGTTTTTAGTACCGCGGTTCGGGGTATTACAGTTAAAGAATCAGAAGCCAGTAAGACCGATTTTTTTTTATTCCGCTGCTTTCATCGGCACGGAATGGTCATGGTCGCCACGGGGTACCTCAATGCTATTGTGGAATCGATGTGGGAAAAGATAGCTATTCCAAAAAAATACCCTTACGTGGATCAGGAAGAATTTTTGTTGATAGTACGTACGTGGTATAATAATAGTAACCTACCTGGTATTCCCATCCCATGAAAACTAGGTCACGTAGTTGGTAGGTTTTTTATCTATGCGAATAATTGATGATTTTTGCAGAACTAATGTCAGCATAAAAGGACTGAGTGGAAGAGCAGTTTATTTCACTAAACAAATTACAGTCTTATACAGAAGCAAATTATAACTCAAGCTGAATTTAAATCGTCGTCAGTCCATCCTCCGTCAGTTCTGCGCTCATCCCATAATTATATTGGGAATAGAATTAAAAAATATGGAGTCGAAAATCTCTACTGACCTGTCTAAACGGTGCATGGGGGTCTGGTTCTGCCAATATGTAACGGTACCCATCCTTATTGAAGGGATGTTCAGTGGGGTACCCGTGGGACGGTAGCTTGAGCGCCCCCATTTCCGCTGTGCGCCCCTTTTTGCCGAGAGGGGCGCCAGCATCGGCCGCGCCGCCTAGAGCAGGCCGCCGCTTGCCCTGACGGCCCTTGACGTTCCCACCCAGTTGTACTGCAAAAATTGGTAACTTTCCTTTAATATAGGCTGGATTTGTCCCACGAAGAGTGTGTGGAGGTGTAAGATGATTACGATTTGTAGGAAATAGGACTGACCTACTTCAACTTTACATAATCTCATAATCTCACGCCTTTTATCCCTGAGGGGGTAGGCAGAGGTATAACATTACTGGATATACCCAATTTTCACGAGAATTTTCGACCCCTAAACGTGATAGGTGGTGAGCCCATCGCCGGACCGGGTCTGTTTACACATGTCTCAGAATTAATTCTGGGACCTGCGGGTTTCCTCACGATGTTTTCCTTCACCGTCGAGCTAGTAATAAATATGTACGTAAGTTATTGAAAAACTCAACTCAAAACTTCAACTTTAGATTTATTATTTAATTTCAAGTCTACCGCTTAACTGAGATGGTTCGTGAAGTAGGTACGCGGAGCGGGGGGATGAAGGATGACGTAACGTCAATTTTAATCAATCTGTATGCAGCGCAACATTGCCCCCTTCCGCCCCGCCATCTAGTTCAGAAACCGTCTCAGTTAAGGGGTTAGGCTGTAGTCCTTTTCCGAAGTCATACCCAAAAAGTAACACGTATTCTCTTGCATAGCGAATTTAAACGATAAAGGCTAGCTTACTTTATCTTTTTCTTTTTTAGCGTATTCTTAGGATAACAAGCAAAACCAAGCGATTAAACCTCCGACTAAGCCGTAATCATCGTTGCACGCATCGTTCCTCGAGAAAAATAAATATGTAGATGACATAATATCGTTCACAAATCCCGCCTTGTTTCTTAAGTCGAAATTCGGTAAGGGAGAAAGCTTAACGTGGATTTTCTTTGTTGGGTAGGAAGACGAAGGACTATTTACATCTAATACTAGCGACCCGCCCCGGCTTCGCACGGGTGCAATGCTTATAAGAATTTTCTTTGCTATAAACCTTGCGGAGCCCGAGACCTTTCCAACGAATGCAAAACGGTGGAAATCGGTCCGGCCGTTCTGGAGTTATATCGTCAGGAAGGAAAACCCGACTTATTTTTATATACTAGATAACCATAAATTGCCATGGCAACCCTACAAAAAGGCTTGTCTATCATCATCATCAACCCGTACTGCTCACTGCTGAGCTAAGGGTCTTTGCGAGAACCTGTCTATAAGTGATTGATTATTTGGGAGTTTGATTGTGATCAGATAGTTGCTCAGTTGTGAAAATAGTAACACAAAGCCGACATTCTGTAAACGTAGACAGTCTGTAAATAAGATAACTGAGAAGTCACGATTCTACTAATGCCATAATTAATGGATTTCACAGTTATTAGTTCATGAAAAAGACACCATCGAGGCATCGATCATCTATTGGGCTCACGATCGAGCAAAATGGAGAGCGGTGGTCAATGGTGTCTCCTTAGCCATGCATGAGGATACGACAAAGAAGAGGGATAGGAACAACTAATTACTGTACTGTCAAAATACCTATAACTATGCTATAGGAGTATAGATAAAATCTATTGACTGAACTATGTATGTGAAACGATACGTCTTCCGTTAACGCGATCATAAGTATCACAACAAAACGCTATAAATGAGGCATTAAGAACTCGTTACCTAGTGCTAACCAACCAATAAACTTGCAAATTATTCACATAATAAACGTGAACCATTGATTACGTGTACACTGTCTAACATGATAATAGGTTTAGATGACCCCTAACAAAACTACATGCATTAGATATTCCCTAGTCTTTCATTGTCATGTGTGATATTACATAATTAGTGTTTGTCTTTAATGAGGAAATATATTTTACTTTCATATAATCTTTAGATATGTACGTACTTTAGAACAAGCACGACAGTAAAGTTATACAAGCGAAAGGAAAGTTAGAGTCAAGTACCTTTACTTTAATTTTCACATGACTACAAGTACTAAGGCAGCCTAAAATTTTAACTAGATAGGTACCATATGAAATACTTATAAGTATGTAACTTACAATCCATGTCAATATTACACGTATAAACTAATCGATGCTGGACAAACCTAACATTTTTGATTATTTACACGAATATACAGAGATAAGATAAAGGCGGCTGACCTACTACTGGTTCGAACCCGCACTTTAAAATCAGTCCTTTGCGATTTGTTCAAATTGACGTGAAATTGAAAAGGAAAATAGCAATGAAATAAAACTCAGAGCTGATTACAATGGGTATCTACATTGGAGTTATGTTGATGAAGTAGCACGATTATATTCAGTCTGCATAAAAGGACTTATGTAAATATTTGGTCAAGGCAACCACGATTGTCCCACTGATTGTGTTAGTGCGAAAAATAACCAGTACAATAGGAAATGAAAATACAAAAACACAAGAAGCAACTCACCCGCCATAGAGTTCAAGGTAATTGTGGACGATTTAAATATAAAATCAATAGACGTGAAATCGCACGGCTACCGCGGGGCTTATCGTTGAAATAGGTATACATATAATGTACGTACATGACTACATACACACAGGCAAGTGAACATAACCCGAGATAGTGTGCGTTTAACGCTACACTGTTTACAAACACCGAGGCGCTCAGACAATGTCATTATTCAATACATGACGGGGCTACGACTCGGTTGTCTGTAGGCATCATAATATGCACTGCGGATAAGACGCGTAGGTTTTCACAATTGGCCTCAAGCCAAATCCGTATTATAAGTCGATATAATGCGTTTTGTAACTTAATTTCAGTTAACAATGTAAGACTCTGTAATCTAGTCACCGGTGAAGTGACAATCCAGCTATAGTAACTACGATATTTTTCCATTTCAACACTACACTCAATTATGAATGGAACTAGTACAAGTGATATTGATTCATTTAAACCGGAGGAAACAGCGTGACGCGGCGACATCTATGTAGAGAATAAAAAATTCCGATAATAAAAAAATACTGAATATGAAATTACTACATATTAAACTAAATAAATATATTTGAGAACTATATAATAGGGTATTTGACTATATCCTAATTAAATTGCGAGTAATAAAACTTCTGAAAATTTATTGTTCAATTTTAATTTATAAAAACCGGCCAAGTGCGAGTCGGACTCGCGCACCGAGGGTTCCGTACAACCTTGCAAATTTATGGTTTTCGTAATTTTTCCTTTATCTATGCTATAAGACGTTGCTTCGTACCAAATTTCAAGATTCTGAGTTCACGGGAAGCACCCTGTAGGTTTTGATTCCCTTGCAAGTGTCGAAAATTTGCGGCATAAACGGCTGTATCTTTTGATTGCGTTGGCTTAGAAGTTTGATTTTTTCACAGCTTCAAGGGATAGTAGACCTGAGTAATTGATATAAATTTCAGCTTCATACCTCCACGCGTTCCTGAGAAAAAGGGTCTTGACAGACGGACGGACGGACAGACAGACGGACAACAAAGTGATCCTATAAGGGTTCCGTTTTTTCCTTTTGAGGTACGGAACCCTAATTATAGCAAATTGACGGGCCTGTTGGCTAAGTTGGTAGTAACTCGATCTTCTAAGTCGGAGGTCGCGGGTTCACTCCCCGCTCGGGGTCAACATTTGTGTGCATGATGTCTGTTGGCTTCGTGTCTGGTCGTTTAATATTTATTTAAGTATGTTTATTAGTTGTCTAGTATCCTGCCTAGTTTGGGACTAAATAACATTGTGTGAATTGCGTAGCGAATAAGTACTGAAAATCATTACATTATTATTATAAATTTTAGATTTGACATAAAAAGTAACTTATTTGACTATTGCACATACTATTTATAGAAATATTATCCGTTTTTGAAACTGTCTGTCTGTGCCTTGCAACTTAAAACTAATCGAATTATGTCAGGGTTTAAAAATATTTCCTTCATATATTCAATTATTATTAGTAGTTAGTAGTAGTAGTAGTTTTTGAGTTTATTTATTACAAACATACAAGAATATAAAAATACAAATCTTTCCTCTTTATAATATTAGTGTAGTCATAGTCATATAATTTATTGCAGCATGTGTTTACAATAGATGGTGAAAACAATATTATGTTCATGAACCCTGGAAGGGCACTGCAAAATATTTTTTTATAAATAAAATATATACATTTTCTCATTAACATAATAATATGATAACAAAATTATACACTAAAATTAAAAAATTCTTTCAAGTTGTAAAAACCATTCAATATTAAAAAATCTTTAAGTTTTTTGTAGAATAAGCTTTCTTTTTCTATTTGTTTTAGTTCTAAAGGTGATTTGTTAAAAAAATTTACTGACATAATATGGAATGTTGGAAGAACACATGAATTGCTGACAATGTGTAGCTTAAGGGGCCGCTAGCCTGTCCCTGTGCTGGAGGTTACGAGGTTGCGTATATGAGTCTTTTGCTTGTGTGTATAGGTACTGAGGTTTTTTAACATAATTACAAATTTCAAAAATGTACATTGATGTAAGAGTCATAATCCTTGATTTTATAAAATGTGGTTTGCAAGTTTCCCTGTTACATATGTTTACTAAGACCCGTATACACTTTTTTTGTATTATAAAATAGTTGTCCAACCTCTACACTGTTGCCCCATAGAATGATCCCGTAGTTCAACAATGTGTGTGCGTACGCATAGTATGCACTCCTAGCTGTTTTAAAATCTGTAGTTTTTTTTAATTGTAGATAATGTAAAGCATTTTTTTAATATCTGTGTTATTCTAGTAAAAGGAACTAATAAAATTACATTATTGTACTCCTTCATATATTACTCTCGTGTATTAATGAATTTTTCGGAAACTTTAGTAGGTATGTAAATAGATATTTATCACAAGTGAACTAAAACATCGTGAGGAAACATGCTGGCTCAGAATTTATTCCGAGCCTCCCAGCATCCCAGTCCAGCAAAGGGCGCGGCACCTGTCATGTTAAGGGGTTCAAAAAGGGCCAAAATATATGAAATGTCGGTTTTTCCAAAAAAGGATTACCTCTAGTTTAAAATTATTTGAGTTTGGTGACTTACCGGTAGCTATGCCCATGTCAGTGACTTTCAGTTGTCCCTGCTTGATCATAGCCTCATAGTTCGGCTTAATGGAGGTCAGCTCAACGTTGTACAGTCCAAACATGGGTCCCTGTGATGAATCCTCTTCGTAAACAAACAGAACTTGGATGTCTTTTATCAGTGCCCGTTGTACTGTTGCATACCACGATTGGGTTACTCTGTTAATGAGAACTTTATCTTATAATAAATTTAATTCAAATGAAAATAACTTGTTTGTGTATGTCCTTCTAAATATTATATACAAAAAAATCCAAATATAATAGGACATAAAGGGGGCATTGGGAATATTTTCATACAAAACTTTGAAGCTCAAACGTCATGTCAGTTAGTCATTCTGTCATTCGGTCGAAATCATACTCGATTTATTCCCTTTGATTATATTATAGCATTCAAACCTTACTTTTCATTTGCCATTCTACAAAAATACAATATAGATGATAATGAAACCATACCCAGAATTATCTACATTTGTCAATAATTTATGAGTAATTTTATACCTTGTTTATTCTTCCCATAGATTTTATTCTTTACTTGATTACTTGAAACAGAAAATGAAAGTATATTCTGTAGAACTCAATAATATGTACTATCATGATAAAACAAAATTGTGTAACGATGACAAATTTTTATTAACATTTGTCTGAAAAACCAACAAAAATGTAACTTTAAATTATGAATATAGGGTTTATATTTAAATGTCTCAAAATTATCTTTATTCATAAATAATTCTAAATTTCAAAAAGCCTTGAAGGAATTTTTAATATACTGCCAGTACTTATTTTATTTTTAAATAATACCTTCTAGGCATGGTGGTCATAGCTTCCCAGTACTGATCAATGTATGGTATGATATCCCGATCCTTGCTGAAAAGGAGTTTGTTTCTACCATCTTTGACACTCTCTTGTCGCAAATTAGCTATTGCTGTGAGGCACATTTGAGGAAAAGCTGGGAACAAATAATACATAAAATTAAATACTAGCAACTTGTGGTATGCTAAAAAATAAATAGCTATACTTTTTGTAGGTGCCGGAGATCTCTCACACCCATAGAGATGGCATCCCTGATTAGTACAACACTTATTTGAATTAACTCTTCTGTGTGTACTATTTAGTGATTTAATTACATTATAATATTTATTATTTCACAGGTATCAATAAAAATGAATGAAATACAAAATAATTTATTTTCTGTAGGTATACACTTAGAAAAGTCATTAGTCTAATAACAAGGCACTCTAAACTCGTCCATGAAGATTGGCTAAATGTAAACCGCAGCCCATATCCACCGACGCATTGCTGGTTCCAAGTGCAGTGTCTCCGAGAAGAGGATAAAAAATTCAACAACAATTTTGAAATATTTAGCATATGCTCCCAACCCAGTACAATACTTACGTGCTTGGTTTTTCTTAAAAGTTTCCAACCCTGTGGGTGAGCAGTTCTTACAAATAAACAAGTAGTTGGTCATAAATGGAACCAATTTTCCCAACTGGTAACCTATGCAGGACTCATGGTACCATCGATTGCATGAAGCGCATAGCAGCTCCACTATGTTCAAATTTCGATCTTTCCCGCTAAAACAACAAAGAGGGTTAGTTTCTTACTGAACAAAACAATTTTACATGTTAGCTAACATAACATCGAACATACCAGTAGCAGTTGCCCTGAGACTCTCCAGCTCCCTGTTTTGGTTTCTTATCTGCATTGTCAGCCGGCTTTTGAGATTCTGTTTGCGCGTTTTGACCAATATTGGGGGCCACTTCTACATCAGCAGATTTCCTCGTCAAATCTCCTGATTGTGACATGTTTACAGGTTCCAATGAAACAGAAACAAAAATTATAATATCTTCTTCATAATTTTGCACCGATTCTTTAATACATCATACAATTGTATGAATAAAAATTTGATAATAACTGTGTACAGTACGGCCGTTTTAACTTGGCTTCTCTGAACATAGGCTTCGCCTGCGCAAATCCCCCTCCTACCGCCATATGGTCGCTAAAAAATGTTACTGCGCAGCCATTTGCGCAACTTCAGAGATGTCAAGTTAAAACGGCCGTGCTGTATATCACAGGTGTATATTTATATATTTATAAGTAGGGATGTAAAAATAAACGATTTTTAAATAGTCGATTTTTTTTGAAATAATCGATTTTTAATAATCGATTTCTTAAATAAAAATAATCGATTTTTAATTAATCGATTATATAAATTACGCATTTTAATAGATTTTTTATAAACAGCGCCATCTTTGCGGTGGATGAACCTTAACGTTGTCGTTCATCTTTTTTACATAACGTTTCATTTCTACTACGAACTATTATTTTTTATTATTTTTCGTCTTTTGGCTGTTTAAACTTAAAAAATAAAGAAAGATTTGTTTTTACTTTAGTTTTTGAGACCATAACGTAGTCGTTTAGTTTTTTTGATTCTCGTTTTAAGTATTTTATTTTAATACTAGTCAAATTTAAAAGAAGACTGGACATTTGTGACACGATTACCGAAATTTTATTTTGTTATTTCTTTACTCATATTATTTTATTTTATTTTTAATTTGTTAAAATGCTAATATGAATATCTTAGTGTTTTATTATTAAAATATGAAAAGCATAATATATAGATTTTCTATGAAACCATATTTTATATGTATTAGAAAAAAATCGATTTTTTTAAAAATCGATTAATTTTGAAGAAAGAAAAATCGATTTTTATTTAATCGATTATTTTCCTTTAATCTTACATCCCTATTTATAAGCAAGCGTTTTTTTTTAATTCACCTAATTTGTGTTGAGCTGGCTACAGTCATAGACCATACTGCCTCGTCTTTAGTGAAGTTTCATTATATGGCTCTGCATAATAATAATAATAATTCATTTATTTGCCAACAAAATACAGCAGAAACAATGTACAAGAGCAATAGTGTTGCAGGGTAAGAGCAAAGGGATAGTCAGCGACCTCTGCACTAGGCACGGAGCCTGTATCGCAGAGGCCAATCTTTGTTTATCCTGTCCAATTACATAATCAGGCACACGGATCAATTCAAACATGCTCTACTAATATTATCGGGGACGTAGGCAATGATCAACATTTTAAAGCTAGTTAACTAAATACAAAAATAAACGAGGTAGAATTTAATATGGGAATAAATGAATCTGTATGATTTGTGTAATACGAGTGTGAGGGTGTGTTAGTGTAAGGGTGTATTTGTGTGAGTGTGTGTTATGTTACTCCAGTTAGGATGTCTTCAGTTTCAATGTAATTATGACCTAGAAGCCAGGATTTTACTTCTCTTTCAGCCTCAGAACTTCTTAACAGTTTAACTACTCCCAGATGGAGGCACACCGCGTTGTATATATGTGGGAAGAGAAATGGGGGGTGGCGTTTGGCAAACGTTGTCCGAGTAATTGGACGTGAAGAGTCCATAAGAGTCCATTCATGAAAATACGTGAGCATGTGAACCTTCGTTCCACCTCTACAATGTTTTCAACATTTTCTTATCAAAATGTCACTTCTTAGTCGATAGTAAAACGATAGTGCACTTTTACAGACTTAAACTTAAAAAAAGCAAGAACGTCTCTTCTTATTCCCAATCAAAAAGCCGTAGAGTTTAAAATGAGTACACTAAAGTATTGTACAATACTTTATAAGTTACTCTATGCAATACTTGTAGCAACATGGACGTAAGTATACTTAAACAAAGAACGACATTGTGACTTTGAAAATACATAATCATATAATATTATTTATTACCAAGAACTTTAAAGCAAAAATTACATTTTACCAAGGTAGGTATTTGAAGGTATTTAAACACTCAACTCCCGTGATTATCAAAACGAAAAAACTTAATTTAAATATCGTGACATTGTCACTTGTCAGTCATGACATAATCTTTGACGTAAGTAAAGTAATGTCCAGTGATGCCAGAAGGTTAGTACTTTTGTAACCTTTTAGATGATTTTTGACTTCATCAGGTTACTTTTAGGTTACACTATTCAAAAGGTTACTTTTTGGTGATTTTCCGGAATTTTTACAATAGTTTTTAATTTCTTTCATAAATAAATGCAACGCGAAACGGAACATCATTTTCTCATGTTGGCAAACTAGTCTTTGTGTAATGTTACATGATTTCTGTACATAACTTTTTTAATGGGTAAGTTCAACCTTTTTCCTATCTGTACCTATACACTTCTTGTTCTTATAGGAGACGTTTCAGGAATGTATGGGGACTGGGCCTGCACCATATACCTAGGTACACCAGTTTTTTAGAAAAATATAAATAAAATAACTATAGTATTTTTCATCATTTTGCTTGTATTTATATAGTTACGTTGCACAATAAACTTTAATTTTTATTAAACTGGCAACGCGACGACCGAAAAAAAAATAGCGACCTGGGGGTCTAAAGAGGCCGTTTCGGGTGAATCATAATAGGATCCCATTTCGATTCATATTCGAAATTTTCACCAAATACGAATCTGCTAATGAATTGAATTGTCAGTGAATAACTAAAATGAGGGACCATTTTACGACATTTAGAGGAATTGCTTAGGATTTGCTGGGAATTCATAAAAGGAGGAATTGCTCAGAGGAATTGCTCAAAGTGGCCATTTTAGACCCACTGACCGATAAAATGACAATTGACATTATTTTGACGTGTGTGTTTAGAATAAAACAGTTGCAAAATATAAAATGCAAATATAAACCGAATACGGAAAAATTACCATATTTCTGTAAGTACATAAAAATTATATTTACTAAAAAGGTTACTTTTTATTATAGTTCAGGTAACTTCTGACAAGTCCTGGCTGGCAACACTGGTAATGTCACTACAAAAAGCGTAACGGTTGCTAAGATTTGATTTTTGTATAAGTTGTTCAATTCAAAACTCAATAAATAGGTAGGTAATCGCAATAATGGACTTCGCAACTAACACTGAAGAACGTTGCGCAGAACTAAAAACGAGCCAAGAAAACATCCTTCTTGAAATAATCAAAGAAATATGTGCAACTGACAGCAAATTATCAGTCGACCTTAGAGGGAAGATCAACAGGATTGTAGCCGATTGTAACCTGACGCATTACTCGAGCTTGCATAAAGTTAGCACAGCAGACGAAAGCACTTCCACCATACTAGGTAAACATAACTCTAACAGACAATACTCTTAGATCTTTATAATAGATCACTGTCTCCCGTGGGTCTGAACTTTTATTTTTGTGTACATAGTATAGTGTATCACATTTATTTTAAGAAATCTTTCAGGATTTATGCAACAAACAACTAGAGAACTAACATTTGATGAGCAAACAGAACTCAACCAGGCGATCCTTCATAAAATTTCACAAAAAATGCCAGTTTGTATATCTGAATTAGATCACCTCAAAGCATCCATAGAAAAGTGCAAGAATTTCCGCGAAGATCAAATGAAGGAGTTGAAAGAGAGAGACAATAAATTGGATTTCCTACAAGAGCAAGAGAGTGAGAAAATGGAGCTTATGATGGAGTGGCTCAATTATCGATTCACCAGTGTTGCAGGCTTCAGCAATAATTCAAGTGAATTATTAGCACTGAAAAGCAAAATTTTAGACTTGAAGTCTAAGTAAGTTTTCCAGTATGTTGTTATTTTAGTAATTAATATTCCTCTACATAGAGCTAACTAGCGACCAGTCCTCTGTTCTGTTTATATGATATACAAAAACCTTCCTCATTTATTGCTCTTTGTATAAGTGAAAACCTCATCAAAATCCATTGCGAAGTTAAAAAGATCTAAGCATACAGATGGCAGGAAGCGACTTTGTTTTATAATATGTAGAGATAAGACTTGATTCCAATCAAGCAGCAGGGTATAGCCAGACACGGAAAAAAATAAAAATATTATGTGTGCAAATAGTTACATAAAATTTTCTTACCCTCATATTTTGATGAGGAAAGATTAGTAAGTTTGTTTGTAATTAATAAGATCCAAAATAATGACAGGTTTTAAAAATCTTTCACCAATGGAAAGCTAACTTTTCTGGGAGTAGGTACCTAACATGGCCTACAATTTTTACCATAGAAATGGGATTTACATGGGGATGAGCTGATGCTGAGCTGAATAATAATGTCAACGACAGGCATCCTTCTTACATTATAAACATATGGATGTTTGTTCTTCTGTAACGCAAAAACTACTGAACGGATTTTGATGAAACTTTGCAGTTATATAGCTTATACATCAGAATAACACATAGGCTATATTTTATCCCCGTATTCCCACGGGAACTACGCGGTTGAAACCGCGGGGCGCTGCTAGTAAATAATATGCTTAGGAGACTAGGTTCATAACAAGTGGCAGTCTATTGTCTCCTACCCTATCTGAAACAAGATTTTAGTGTATAATATTTTAAGAATAATCAAAAATTCTAGATAGTATTAAAAGCCCATGCTGTAAAGTCCATGTAAAAAGCTTGTGGTTTGGTAAACTTTTTTTTATGACATTTTCATGGTTTTTAGCATAGAAAAGTTCTGAAAGGTTATAAAAAGTTGGTTATATTCCAGGATTCTCTATCTGCAAATTCTTCAGAACATCTTCACGGAGACCAACCAATCCATAAAGGCGTACAGTGAAATCCATAAGGACCTCAAAGACAACATCAAGGAGACAGAGAATAGGATCAAACACTTCCGTGAGATTATTGAGAGTGATTTATAAGTTTAAAAACTAAGATGTTAGAAGTTTATGATTTCTCATTCTATCCATTTATTTATTCTAGAGACGTGTGAAAGTATTTTTGATTGTAGTTTATATAAACGTGATATTTTATTTTGGAATATTAATTAAATTAATCTTAATATCCTTCTTAAACTTTTCATAATAAAATTGTAGCCTGTAGGTACATTTCCATTTATCTACAAAGAATAAAATTTTAGTGTTACAGTATTCTAATCTAATTGAGAACTATTTTATTAAATACTAGCTGTTCCTTGCGGTTTTACCCTCTTAGTTCCCGGTTCCTTGGGAATATGGGACTTAAAAGAAATTTGAAATCGGTCTAGTAGTTTTTGAGTTTTTTGTTACAAACATACAAATCTTTCATTTTTATAGTATTAGTGAAGATAATAAACATTCCCTCCAAAACAAAAACAATTATAATGCAGGTAATTAAAATTGACACACTTCCTAGATAATAATAATATATGAATTAGCAACTGATACATAGATTTTTAAGTTAGTCTTGTAAGATCCTGCTAATACAATAAACACAAAAGTTTGTGAGGATAGATGTTTTTAACTCATTTTTAACTTAATTACGCAAATCTACTTACTTATAGGATTTTGATGTAACTTAACAGTAACATAACTTAAAGATAATATAATAATAATATAATCTCACGCCTTTTATCCCCGAGGGGGTAGGCAGAGGTATTCCATTACTGGATATACCCACATTTCACGAGATATATTGGACCCCTAAACGTGATAGGTGGTGAGCCTATCGCCGGACCGGGTTTTTTACACATGTCTCAGAATTAATTCTGAGACCTGCGGGTTTCCTCACGATGTTTTCCTTCACCGTCGAGCTAGTGATTAATATACAATGTACGTAAGTTTTGAAAAACTCATTGGTACATGCCAGGATTCGAACCCAAGCCTCACTGATTTTCGGCCGGCTCTTTAACCGTCCGGGCTGTCACTGCTAACTTAAAGATCCGAATAACATATATAGTCCAGGCAATGAAGCGGATTATTGTATGAAGACCCCAACATTAATTCCTCAGTCGATGAAACTTTGCAGGATTGTAGTATAGTATGAGACAATACTTGCATAAAAAAATCCAAAAAAAAACCTAACCGAAGTTAGGTATTTTTACTGAAATACTTATTTATTTGATATCTTTGTTGGGAAAAATTCTCAGTCAAAATTTTCTTCGCCAGCAATATTCATGTGTGTTAAGAAAGCTATATGCGAAATATCCAAAAAAATCTGGTAGAAACAACAAAACTCAGACGTATAATATGTACCTTGCACGGGAAAATTGCTCAGTCCATTTTTTTAACTGGAGTGTCATTTAATAGTCGCTGTGGACTTACAATAGGAAAATCCAAAATAAAAACCGTCTTGCTACATTATTTTCAGAAATTATCAAATTATCAGTCAAAAAAAAATTTTTTTTTAGTATAAAAACCTAACTTTGGTTAGGTTTTTTTTTGGATTTTTTTATGCAAGTATTGTCTCATACTATACTACAATCCTGCAAAGTTTCATCGACTGAGGAATTAATGTTGGGGTAAACTACCTTTATTGCCTAGACTAATGATAATAAAACATGGTACCTATGTTGCACGTTAAATAAAAGCTTGTAACAAAATTTCAAGACAATCCTACTAATATTATAAATGCGAAAGTTTGTATGGATGGATGTCTTGATGTATGGATGGATGTTTGTTCCTCTTTCACGCAAAAACTACTGAACGGATTTTGATGAAACTTTACAGTTATGTAGCTTAAACATCAGAATAACACATAGGCTATATTTTATCCCCGTATTCCTACGGGAACGGAAACTACGCGGGTGAAACCGTGGGGCGCTGCTAGTCTTAAATAAAATAGCTATTGAGTTCACAAGGTCAATGGTCATGGACATGATCTGCACGTGTCTGATTTAGTCATAACTCCTGACCTCTGCACCTCACAGCCCTTGCCCTTGGCAGTGGTTGGAATTACGTGTTTTATAAAGTCCAATTGCAGATCGAACATAATATTTTCCGATTATTTCCGAAAATCTAGTACATATAGGAATGGAAATTGGAATACCAATACCTTTGCCAACCCCCTCGAGAAAAGTCGTGAGTATATATTTATTATATCATATCTAAAATTAAACTAGTTTCCTGTATCATACACACCGGCCGTTATAACTTGACCACTCTGAAGTTGCGCAAATGGCTGCGCAATAAGATTTTTAGCGGACCATTTGGCGGTACGGGGGGGGTTTGCGCAGGCGAAGCCTATGTTCAGAGAAGCCAAGTTAAAACGGCCGTACTGTACTTCATTCGCGTTACAGGATAAAAAGGAACTTGTGTCGATTAATATAGGCAATTTTAAGCCAAATTGCATGCGGCGAAATATACAATCCGTCGGCAACATCTCTATACATATATGTACATACTTTCATGAAATTCTGTTTTTTCGTGTATCTGTCTCAAAACTGTTTCTTAACGAATTAGTTTTACCTATTTGTAAATTGCCATAAATACAAGTTGAACCATTTAAAAGCAATTAATTTTAATGACGTTTAATAAAACCATTTACAAGATCTCGGAGATGCTCGAAACTCAATTTCCTTACAATATATGTGTTATGTATATTACATCCTAGCGGTTCTGCGCGGTTTCACTTGCGTAGTTCCCGTTCCCGTGGGAATACGGGAATAAAATATAGCTTATGTTACTCAGGGATCTTCTAGCTTTCCATTGGTGAATGAATTTTAAAATCGGTCCAGTAGTTTTTGAGTTTATTCGTAACAAACATACAAAAATACAAATCTTTCCTCTTTACAACATATTATGTGTTATATTTTTTTCTTTTAATCGTACCTACATAGCGGCCCGCATTTAGCTCGTGGCCCCTAGTCTCAATAAGCTTGTGGAGTTCGATTCTGAACCGTAGGTACTACAAAATTTTCAATACTCGCGTTTATATGTACCTATCACTGTCTAAAAACTTCAAATAAAAAGAGAGAATACAACGACATTCTTGTCATGAGAATCATAATATTTAATAGGTACCTAATCATCAGGCCGTTTTTTTAATGATCACGATCTGGAAAGCCTTGAGTTCTCTAAGGAGATGTCAGTAAGAGTAAGGGCCAAGTGCACTAACACTAAACGACCGATAAAACAATCTGGTGCCGAAACCATAGCACTGCTGAACACTAGTGTCAACTAGTTGTGAGCAGTGGTATCATGGCTACCGCGATACCTATATCGACATCAGACTATCAAATAGTGATATACTTATAGATAGAGTTAGAGAATTACCGCCATGCTACCTCTGATTTTATTATAAGTTGCGGTGTTGAGCAGCAGTAGGTATATTTTGGGGTAGGTAAGTACTTGATTATTTTTTAACGGACGTTTATTGATACCTAGTGCACTCGCTCCAAAGAATACCTAGTCTAATTGCCCCCCGCTGAACTCCTTGCGTTACTAATTATACGTCTTCATAGTAATTAAATGTGGAGAATAGCTGATATACTTACCTAAGTACCTACCTACTCGTACAGAGATTCTGGGTGCAGGCATGAACTAATAAGTTTGTCATAAACTTACGTAGGTGTTAGGTGCAAGTAAAACACCGTAAGGTAGACCGAAGCCATAAGTAGTTCTATGGCATGTGTAACATGTGTGGTATTAGCCAGTAGGTAGGGACTACAAAATTGGCTTTCGGTGTTTTCACTTCAAAATGTAGCGTTAATAATCGCGGAGTAGGTATTAAGCGTTCGTTATGGTAGCGTTAAAAACAAAAAAAAATACAAAGAAATGTCAAACATCTACTCATAACTGCGAAACTACGCAAAATGAGTATACAATGCCCTTTTGACCGTCAAGCATAGTTTGCAAAGGAAACAATATAGATAAGCATTATGTGTTAGTAACTTATAACAAAACATGTGTAAAGTTTAATCATACAGTTAAAGTTAATGACATGAAAATGATGATTCAGACCAAATCAGTCGTCCCCGGATCGCAGAACCCATCGCATGTGCGTTGGAACTGTACTAGAAACCGCGGTATTTCGTGAAGTGACAATTGAGAATGCTTAAAGTATTTCGGAAACTATTTGTGTAAGTATTACCTATCATAATATTTTTAATAGCTAAGGTGAAACTTTTTTAAGCTATTAACTAGCTAGCTAGCTAACTTTACTACGTACCCGTAGCTCTTAAAAAAATATTTGTGTTATGCAAACACACGTGGATCTACGTTTACCTACTCTCCAAACACAATTTAGGTGCGAGTTTTGAATTCTTGTTTACCCGTTCTTCCTACCCGTGACATAATTAAAACACAATTTTATGTAATAATAATAATATAATATAATCTCACGCCTTTTATCCCCGAGGGGGTAGGCAGAGGTATTCCATTACTGGATATACCCACATTTCACGAGATATATTGGACCCCTAAACGTGATAGGTGGTGAGCCCATCGCTGGACCGGGTCTGTTTAGGTACACATGTCTCAGAATTAATTCTGAGACCTGCGGGTTTCCTCACGATGTTTTCCTTCACCGTCGAGCTAGTGATAAATATGTACGTAAGTTTTTAAAAACTCATTGGTACATGCCAGGATTCGAACCCGAGTCACTGATTTTATGTACTTTTGGTAAATAATGTAGATAATATAGTAATAACTCACCTAAACGTAGTAAAATGTCTGCTTAGTTCGAACTAAATGGCCGTTTGTAAATTATTTTTCTCAAATTTTTCATGTAAATTGTCTCCGCAATCTGATATTCTGGAAGTCGAGAATGACTCAAATAAAACTTTTATGACAATTTTTTAATAAACATAATTTCTGATATTTTTTATTAGGAGTACGGTAGGTAGGTACTACCTAGATCAAGGATGTTGAATATAAAAAGACGGTATTTAACATCATTGACCTAGATGCAATAAAATGCAGTAGAACCTTTTGCTAATGGTGGTCCTGTATTTACAATTAGTTTAACAATTTATTTAATAATAGGTTACCTATTGTAATTTTAGCTAAGTAGTAGGTAGTTAGTTATTCGTCACTTACTTTGTAGGTAACTACTGATAGTGTGAAGATAAGTAATATCGGTAGCTACAAGCTAGTAATAGTCACTTATCTTACTAATACTTTTCTTCAGCAAGTTAATGACTGATAGTAGGTAGGGATATTAATTTCGAAAGGAAGGAAACATCTACATTGGTCCGAATGTTAGGTGTTAAATAGGTAACTATTGCTGATAATAATAAAAGATAACAAATTCTTTTACTATCCTAGTTACCTAACAAACTACCTAAACTTCGTAATTATTTTAATTTGGTGTTCTTTTCTGTTTCTGGTTTCTCGATTTTGGCTCGACTCCTTTCTTTCCGTGCTATTATAATCAGTCGATCCGGTTGTCCAAAAGTGGAGTATCGCTGTATCACAGATATGGGTACCTACACATACCTATTTCTGTATGACATTATTGAAGGGAAATAAATAAATTATAACATAAATTGCGAGTACAATACGGCCGTTTTAACTTGGCTTCTCTGAACATAGGCTTCGCCTGCGCAAACCCCCCCCCCCCCCCCCCCCGTACCGCCAAATGGTCCGCTAAAAATCTTATTGCGCAGCTATTTGCGCAACTTCAGAGTGGTCAAGTTATAACGGCCGGGGTGTACTTGTGAGAGACAATTTACACACGGTTATTCAGTCCCAAACTAGGCAGAGCCTGTACTACGGGTACTAAACAACTTATAGATGTACTCTGATAGATATACTTTAATAATTATATTGAACATCCAGACACGAAGCCAACAGACATGTTCATGCACACAAATGCCCCGAGTCGGGATCGAACCTGCGACCTCCGACTTAGAAGGCAGGGTCACTACGAGCTGAGCCAACAGGCCCGTTAAATGCCACATGTGTCGTAGTAAAACAATCATAAGTAGGATCTATTTAAAACCAGCCCCCCTAGCCAAGTGTCATTCATTGCACAATCTAATCGAATGTTCTTTTAGATTGACTAAGGTACCTGGACCATGGAAGGCCACACTAAAAAATAAACAGTGATTATTCGTTTATTTACTAGATAAAAGAAACAAACAGATTATTATGTAACACTTTGTTTTATTGTGGTACATATAAAGCAGTTTTTTTTATTGCAGATTTAATAACTATTTAATACACTCAAGTTTTATGAAAGTCTTCCAAACGGCCTTGCTAGGAACAAGGCCAATATAATCCATCAGTCGTTTAACTTAAAACTAACGTTGTGGCTGTGAAATTTGAAACAGATGCGGTCACCATTTAAAATTATTACCAAAAAAGTTAGGTATTATAACATCTGTTTTAGAAAGTGTTATAACTTTAATCCCCGTTTTGTGGTGAGCCGTTTATTTTTACATTTGATCTCGAGATCAGATCTAAGTAAGTAGTACGTAACACAATTTAGAGATAACATCGTGGGAGAATACTAATTATAATTCTATTATGTACTTAATTATCTAATCATTAATGCAACTTCCGAAAACAAATTTCGAAACATACCTACTTATGTATTCTTTGGTTATGATTTTCTAGTACATTATCGGATGTCCTGGGCATACAATGGGCGCCATGCAACTTGCCCCTCTCCCGGCGACTGCAGACGCTAGCTGCAACAGGCTGGATCTGTCTGGTGCTCTTTGCGGAAGCCGTCTCCATATTCCTGTTCCTCAGGCTTGTCTACTCGGCCTACTGGTGGCTCGCGATCATCTACTCAATATGGATGCTCAATGACATCGATATTTGCAGTCGGGGTGGCAGAAAGTAATTCTTCAATTCTAGAAAAAACACTAGCAAGATTTGCAATTCAATACTGAATCAGGTCGAAAATAACGATAAGGACAAATGTTTTTATTATAAACATGGATCATTTAACACACTACTAATGTCCACATTACTTATTATGTATATTGGATTCGAATATAATTCTTTTGTTGTTAATAGCAGTGATAGCCTTACGGTTACAAAGCCTGTCCTGTCATTCAATCAGTGATGCTCGGGTTCGAATCCTGGCATGTACCAATGAGTTTTTCAAAAACTTACGTAACATATTTATCACTAGCTCGACGGTGCAGGAAAACATCGGCATAAACACTAGCAAGATTTTTAATTCAGTACTGTTTATCATACTGATTCACGTCGAAAATAACTATAAGGACAAATGTTTTTAGTATAAACAAGGATCGTTTAACACACTAATAATGTCCACATTACTTATTATGTACATTAGATTCGAATATAATTGTTTTGTTGTTACTAGCAGTGATAGCCTTACGGCTAAAGAGCCTGTCATTCAATCAGTGAGGCTCGGGTTCGAATCCTGCCATGTACCAATGAGTTTTCAAAAACTTACGTACATATTTATCACTAGCTCGACGGTGAAGGAAAACATCGTGAAGAAACCCACAGGTAAAAGGAGTGAGTTTTTTTTAAATATAGGTAATTGTTTCTTTAGTTTGAATTTTAAGAATTTTCGTATAATTGCATGTGATTTTGTGTTTACAGATTTGAATGGGTCAGAAACTGGTCATGGTGGCGGTGCTACCGTGACTACTTCCCCTTGAAACTCGTGAAAACAACCGACTTGGATCCTTCAAGGAACTATCTCTTCGCTTGCTTCCCCCACGGTGTAGTCTGTTCAGGGGCTTTTGGGGCATTCGCCACCAACGCTCTAGGTTTCCACAAGTTATTCCCAGGCCTGAGTTGCAACATGATCACTCTAAGGGGACACTTCCTTGTGCCTTTCTTCAGAGACTTCATATTAGCTCTTGGAGGGTGCTCAGCATCGCAGGAAAGTCTGTTGTATCTGCTCGACAAGAGGAGGAATCAGGGAAAATGTGTGGCGTTGATCGTGGGGGGAGCAGCCGAGGCTTTAGATTCTCATCCAGGAGAGTATAAAGTGATACTGAGTCGGCGAAAGGGCTTCGTAAGAGTTGCAATGAAGTCTGGGTGAGTGTCTTTTAAATTTTTCTTGATTTACTTACTTCTTATGTTTTGTTAGTTCTTATTACAGTCGCCTTAGAGGTCAGACTTGAACTACACGTGTAAAGCTTCATGTGCTTTTGACTACCTACACACCTACAAATAACTTTTTTAATAAATTTCAGTGCGCCATTAGTACCAGTATTCTCTTTCGGCGAAACCGATGTGTTCCGTCCATTCAACAACCCCGAAGACAGCTTACTGCGGAAGTTCCAGGAGACGGTCCGAAAAGTCACCGGCATCTCACCCATGTTTCCTATTGGGCGAGGCGTTTTCCAGTACAGCTTTGGCGTGGTACCACTGCGGGCTCCAGTCACTACCATCAGTGAGTACACCTGATTTATTAACCATGGATTCAACCAAAGCATTAGAGGAGTCGTACGTATCTTAAGGTTTTTTTAATAATCGATGAAAAGAGTACACAAATGTGGTCCACTATAGAACGAGTAGTCTTGGACATAGTTGGTCGCTTTTGAGCGCTAAATATAGTTCTCACCTATTTTTTTTAATAAAACCTTTAACCATAGACAAAAAATTATATACTTTAATAAGAAACTGGATAAGAGCGGTAAGAGTAAAAATAAATCAGTCTGTTAGCCATGCAGAGCATCACTCCATAATAGAGAGGACTAGGCTAGGTCGTACGCGAAGTAGACTAGGAACGAGCTTCGCCCAGAAGTCTATGCACTCGTGACTTGATACGGGTTGTATGAACTCGGGAACACAGAACCAATAACTCACGTCTTTACTGTGAAGGGGTTTGAAGAGGTATTTCATAATATCTTCAAATGTGATAAACCCACTAGTGTATTTTTCAGACCCCTACGTGATAGGTGGTGGATTTCCGGACTGTAGTGCTGTTGGTTGCACGTATTCCTCAAAACAAATTCTCTAGTATTTTGCGGTTTAATCTCAGTATATAAGCGTTATCATTGCGTTAACCGAGTTAGTCAACCAAAACAGTTTTGCTTAGTAAATAGTTTTAAATAAACTATTTATCCAGTTGTTTCACTAAGATTTCTTTTTCCACCAATTGCAGCCCCAGTCTAAATTTCGAATTTTTGTGCAGAACATATTAAAATAGTTAACCTAAAACGTATAGCTGCGCGAGATCGTCAAGTTAGAAGCCTCACCATGGAATTAAGCTGTTCAGATAATGTCAAACAACTCTTCCTAAATAGTGCCAAATAGTGCCCGAAGCATATAAATAGTGCTATCATACTTTCGGAGATATTCAGGTCGTTCAGTGAGGCTGCTATTTTGACGTCAAGATAGCAGCCTCATCTCAGCACACAGCACTGTTCTTGAAGAACTATATACCAAAA
Organism: Ethmia dodecea; assembly: GCA_963855545.1. Lineage (NCBI taxonomy): Eukaryota > Metazoa > Arthropoda > Insecta > Lepidoptera > Depressariidae > Ethmia > Ethmia dodecea. The sequence continues at coordinate 4,664,394 of OY979444.1, forward strand.
AACTCTTCTTAAATAGTGCCTTGGATTTGCAAAGTTTCAGAATTAGTGCTTCAAAGGAACCGAAGATATTAGGGTACACTGATGAGGCTTCCAACTTGACGTCAAGCTGGAAGTCACATCATCAACGAGGAAGAATTTCGAATCGAGACTAATGCCAAAAATCTCTTCCTACATAGTGCCTCCGGAATCAAAACAAAGCGGAACGATTTAACTTGTATTTTAGTCAATAAATGATGATAAACTTCCACGTACATTTTGGATTCGGTACAGATAGGAATAAACCAACTAGATCAAAATGGAGGCTCAGCTTTATAAAGAGCAACATCTCAGAATGTTTTTTTTTTTATAGATAGGGGTACAAATTGGGATGATTTATCAAGTATCAGGATGCGGACTGGTTTGGTTTTTGAGATATAATTTTTTTAAGAATTATAACTTAATCATTTATAACCTCAAATATCAAGGAAAACGCAATGTCCAATGTCAAACTTCAAAAAGGCGTTTTAAAAAAATTTTGTTCATTGATAAAAATTTATTGGTTATTTATATTAAAACCTATTTTTATTTAATAGTTATAATATATAGTAATAGTAAAATATTTAAATTTTCTTTCATCGCAGTATCCTAAACATGTTTAAACAATATTGTTTTATCTTAGGATGAATGTCAACAGGTCCATTAAAATCTTCATTTCCGTGGATTTTTTATCTTTAGTTATTCAAACAAAATCGAGTTTTTTTATAATGTATTCTTGCTTAATATCTAGCAGATGAGGGTGTATTTCAACAGGCCCATAAAAATCTTAATTTCCGTGGTTTTTTTATCCTTAAGTTTTTTAAAAATATCGTTTTTATTAAAATTTTCTTTATATTGTTTGTATTCTTGCTGAATATGTAGCAGATAACTTAAAAAAGTAACGAGATATACAAGATTAAAAATTTTGTGCCACGGCGATGAAACATTCGTGCACGGCAATGAAACAAGCGTTCACGGCAATGAAAGAACTGTGCCACAGGATTGAAAGAATCAAACAACGAAAATGAAAATCCATATAAAACATAATATTTTATATACTTACCTGAGTATTATACTTATATAAAATATATATATATATATGCCTGTCTCCGAGAGGGAAAGGCATACCCAGACTGTCTCTCCATCGGTACCTTTACGTTCCTACCAGTCCACAAACAATGGCTTGGTTCTACCCAAAGTTTGTGTTTGGGAGAAAGATTTGGATATAATCTTTAATAATTTTTTTTGTCTGCTACTTCACGCCGCAGACCTTATAGTCGTAGTTTTTTTTATAATTTAATTATTTAGTGGCACGGACGAGCATCAATGTGTTATACCTTTTTATATTTATTTGTATAACTAGATGTCGCGCGGTGCGCGAGGCCGCAAGCGGCCACGCGTGTCTCTGTGGGGTCGTATTTTGACAGAAAAATAAAGTCTAATTTTGGGCGGCCATCTTGTTTTAGCCATTTTAAGTCAAAAAATAATACCATTTTCTTAAATATTTCTTTTCATGGCAACACTGTTTACTGAGACCCACAATCGCTCCATACAAGCCAACTTTCCTAAGTGTTGCCAACTGTGTAAAAAATGCCGATTAAGATTAAGAAAATTGATTTTTTTCAGTAAAACAAAAATAACGGGGCGGCCATCTTGTTTTTTCAGATTTTCGGGATTTTCTGGTAAACTACAGGATATACCCTATGCGGTGACACCAAACACATCCCTGTAGCATATCGGCATCTGGGAGATCAATTCGTGTCTTTCGAGGTCTACCCTAAAATTTTTATCGGCCATAACTTTCAGTGTTGCCAGGTGAAATTCAAAAAACCTAGAAAAGGTCATAGGGAGGGATAAAATGTTTCACTGACTGTCACTTGTTTTTGCAAAATGGTAAAATTTAGACTTTTGACATTTTGCGTTAAAAGTAAAAAAATACGAAAAATTCCGGGAAAATTCTTCAACACGGCAACACTACGTAGCAAGACCTCCAACCCCGCTATACAGACCAACTCGCTCAGGTGTTGCCATCTTGCCGAAAATCGACAATCAAAATCTGGCAAAATCCATCCCTTTGTTTGAGAGCAAATCACCGGTCGGCCATCTTGGTTTTTCAGATTTTCGGGATTTTCTGGTAAACTACAGGATATGCCCTGTGCGATGACACCAAACACATGCCTTTAGCATATTGGCATCTGGGAGATCAATTCGGGTCAAGTGGGGTCTAAAACCACTCCAACTTTGAAACACTACTACGCGGCCGCCATTTTGTTTTTTCAACTTTTTTAATTATTTTCGTAATTCATCTAAACATTTCTACAGATTTCAAAAATTTCAACCGGATCGGCCGGAAAACAAAAGAGATACGATAGGCAAGCCTGGCCGCCATTTTGTTTTTTTGAAAAGTCGGAATTTTCCCGGGGTCACCCCGCCATCTTGAACACTTTTCTCATATATGACTTGTCTCCAAAACGACTCCTTCTGGGAGAACAATTATGTCAATGAGTCAGTGAGTGAGTGAGTGGTAGTCTAGCTTTATATTTATTTGTATAAAACCGTAATGGCCAATCGTATAACTCCACTTGTACGCATTATTAATTATTATGCTATTTTAGCTCAGTAGCACATTGTAATTAAGGCGATAGTTCCATATTTTAATTGGTAACCCTTTCACTAAGACCGGTTAAAGAAGCCATCTTGTCTTTTCAATTGCCTTAGACACGCTCGGTTCCGCGCTCGTGCATTGTATGTATGTATTTTATACTTTAGATTTGTAATAATTAATTGCTCAAACCTTAAAAATAGAGCTTTTTTTATTTCCCTTGTTCCTGTGTCGAACATCTTGTATATCTCATTAGTTTTTTAAGTTATCTGCTACATGTTCAGCAAGAATACATACAATATAAACAAAACTTAAATAAAAGAGATGTTTTAAAAAAAACTTAAGTTTTTTTTTATCAATGAACAAAATTTTTTTTAAATGGTTTTTTTTAGATTGACATTGGACATTGCGTTTTCCTTGATATTTGAGGTTAAAAATGATTAAGTTATAATTCTTCAAAAAATTATATCTCAAAAACTAAACCAGTCCGCATCCTGATACTTGATAAATCATCCCAATTTGTACCCCTATCTATAAAAAAAAAACAAAAAAAAACATTCTGAGATGTTGCTCTTTATAAAGCTGAGCCTCCATTTTTGATCTAGTTGGTTTATTCCTATCTGTACCGAATCCAAAATGTACGTGGAAGTTTATCATCATTTATTGACTAAAATACAAGTTAAATCGTTCCGCTTTGTTTTGATTCCGGAGGCACTATTTAGGAAGAGATTTTTGGCATTAGTCTCGATTCGAAATTCTTCCTCGTTGATGATGTGACTTCCAGCTTGACGTCAAGTTGGAAGCCTCATCAATGCACCCTAATATCTTCGGTTCCTTTGAAGCACTAATTCTGAAACTTTGCAAATCCAAGGCACTATTTAAGAAGAGTTTTTTGGTATATAGTTCTTCAAGACCAGTGCTGTAGTTTTTGTGTACTGAGATGAGGCTGCTATCTTGACGTCAAGATAGCAGCCTCACTGAACGACCTGAATATCTCCGAAAGTATGATAGCACTATTTATATGCTTCGGGCACTATTTGGCACTATTTAGGAAGAGTTGTTTGACATTATCAGAACAGCTTAATTCCATGGTGAGGCTTCTAACTTGACGGTCTCTAGCTGCGCTCGTCCTCGTATGACATGACAGAACTACATAATACTAAATTCTTCGCTTTAATTTTCAGTTGGCAAACCAATGGAAGTGAAGAAAAATCTCGATCCGTCTCCTGAAGAGGTAGACGCAGTGCATGCAGAGTTCACCCAGCGGCTCGTCGAGCTGTTCGAATCAGAGAAGAAGAAGTATCTCAAGAACAATGAAGATTTGCATCTGATCATCACATAGTATTCGAAGCTATCGGCGAGGTGTCATTTGTGTAAGGTATTTTACAATGATAATATATTTAAACTGAGAATGCCCGAAATAGCTTTCGGGAAAGTATTTTTACTTGATCATTTGAATGATTAGCGTATTTTTTCGGAATGTAGTTTCATATGTGTGCATCTGGATTGAGGGCCCACTTTTTAAATTATTGCGAAACGAAATGATACTTACAGGGCATTTACTTAAAATTTTGTAAAACCTAAAGCAAAGATTCTTAAATTTCTTAAACGTGAATCAAAAGAGTTATGGTCAAATAGCTTGGGCCCTCAATCCTGACGCCTGCATAAAACGGCATAGTCGAATCTCAGAAAGTACTATCCCTGGGATAATAATTTTTATTTGAGTATTTAGTTAGGAATTTGTTAAATACATTAAGAAATTGTCAAGTCTTAAGAATGCGACAATACAGATTTATGGCGGTTTAGCTTGGGCCCTCAATTCATCAATTTTGATTTTGTAGAATCAGCAAAAAATATGAGTTTTTCTAAGGAAAGATATTAATACGACTATAATATATTTGAGTTCCATATCTCGGAAAATTTGTTAAAAAGAAATAACGACACAAAAGTTAATTGTTAAAAAGTTATTGAAATTCGTATTTTTTCAAAACGTCTGAACTGAGGGCCCAAGGTTTTTGTCAGTATTGACTAGGCTAAGCCTTCTACACTACCGCACTTTAGGCTAAGTATTTTAACAAATTTTTAACTAAAAGGCTACAAAGCGTCCATTCTTCTAAATGCCGTACTTTAGGAGAACATTGATTTTCGATGTTTTATATGAGAAAATTCAGTAGGGTGTATATGATTTTGTTACTTTTTTGAGACAAATCAGCATGTACCCTCTTAGAAGATATTTCATAAGTTGTTGTCGGAAGCGATTACGTTTTGTGTGATCCAAAATTAATAAAAGGTGTTATTTAAATGGTTATCATAGTATTCGTATTTTTGACGCCTGACGTACGCGCGTCCCCGTCATGTTTTTTGTTTAATTTTCATTTTGCTGTGTATTTCGGGTTTTGACTCATATTAGTGATAGTATATTATACCTATGTGGCAAGCACAGATCATTAATCTAGCTCTGTGGTAGCAAGGGTCCGTGACAGTGTGCAGTGAATGGGAAATTCGATAAAATGCCAGGGATAAACATTTTTGGATTGCCTCAAGAAGTCTTAATGAAGTCATCAGTAAAAGTGCTGTCATTTTACTGTTGAAAAAAGTTTGTTAAAAAAAAAAGACCCACAATCGCTCCATACTTGTATGTTTTTTTTTATTGTTTAGCGGCCTTTGGATTCTAGTCCCAATAGCCTTATTACTTTCCTATTATTATTAATCTTAGTAAAATGGCTCTGCTTCAGAAACCATGCACAAAAATACTGTGTCTTCCTCATCTCGCCCAACCCAACTTTCCAAAATGTTGCCAACTGTCTGAAAAATTATGATAAACAAAATTGAAATTTTTCAGTAAAAGGAAAATAACGGGACGTTCATCTAGTTTTTTATGTTTTTCAGGATTTTCTAGTAAACTACATGCCCTATGCGATGACATAAAACACATCCCTGTAGTATATTGACATCTGGGAGATCAATTAAGGGGGTCTAAAAAAGGCCGTTTCGGATGAATCCCTAGGATCCTTTTTGACAGTTTTCTATGGAGTTTCGTAAAATGGCTCACAAAAGCAGAATTGCTAAGTGTCAAATAGCAACTGCTAGGATTCTGCACTAGAAGTTACTCAAGACCAACATTTTTCAATTCATTTTGTTGATTTTTGTGTAAATTGTCCGATTTGGGTTTATAAAAAAACTTTCCCAAGCACGCGCGAGTGACGGAGAGTAGGTATTATACCTAAATCACCTGCAAAGTGCAAGTTTTCGAAAAATGGAACTAGCTTTTCAAATGCCGTACTCAGACTTTGTTGGACCTCATACTAGAACCTTATTTAACCACCCGTAATGGTGGAATATGTACTATGTATCTCCAAGGTAAGTGCAAGAGTCTTAATGGTTAAATTTATGAATTTAGGTAGGTAGGTAGTAGACGGTACAAGTAACTGTGCCAGTTTCTTTAAGTTCTAGAGAACCTATTTCATTCGTATCTTCTCTAAATTTCGGTAAGTGCACGGTATGTGACTTAAATAGGTATCTTAAGTACCTATAAAAGCTAATTATGGTAGAGCAAATCATGATTCATATGTATAGTAACGCCGATGGGCACCCGCAATTTCTAATATGTTATGTAGGCGACTTACATGTCGTAGGCAACCGCTATGAAGGGATTTTTTGATATTCCCACAGGAACTGGACTATATTGGATTGAGGAATTTTTTGATTTTTTGTATTGAAAAGGCTCCAATACTACCGGTTTTACCGATTTAAAAAAAATGTTTTGCCAGTGGAAAGCGTACTTTTCTGGGAGTAACATGTGCTATAATTTTCCCACGGGAACAGGCCTAAACCACGTTACCGATTTAAAAAGTTCTTTTACCAATGGAAAGATACATTACCAGGGAGTAACAAAGGCTATATTTTATTCCCGTATTTTTACGGGAACGGGAACTACGCGGATGAAACCGCAAGGCACTGCTAGTTGTTAATATACAGGGTTATAATTTTAATACGTCCAATACATAATTTCATTGATTATTGGCACTTTCTTATTTTATTTTTCCACGCATACGTAGGTGAAGGCACAGCAAAGCTAATCGTATATAATTATATCGAGCTTTATATATTATATACAATATGTACTTAACAGAATAAGTGCAATTCCTGAAATTAGTTTGTTCAGTATCGACAAAATATTCCATTTCATCTATTTTTAATATGTGTTAAATTTTTCCGAAAAATGAATTAGCATAGCTGAATTTAATGCTATCTATTGAAATCGTACTATTATAGAACGATATTTAAGAAAATTGGACAACTAAAGTTCGATTGCATCTTTTTTTATATTAATTTACTAACCGGGGTGTATGAGGAATTGCACTTTTTCTGTTACGCGTTGTATAATTATATATATTGTATCTGCGCTTTACAAAATACTACTTACATGATCACGACGAATACTTGTTTATACTTACGATAAACATTATGGTCACCCTACTGAATTTTCTCATATAAAACATCGAAAATCAATGTTCTCCTCAAGTACGGCATTTAGAAGAATGGACGCTTTGTAGCCTTTTAGTTAAAAATTTGTTAAAATACTTAGCCTAAAGTGCGGTAGTGTAGAAGGCTTAGCCTAGTCAATACTGACAAAAACCTTGGGCCCTCAGTTCAGACGTTTTGAAAAAATACGAATTTCAATAACTTTTTAACAATTAACTTTTGTGTCGTTATTTCTTTTTAACAAATTTTCCGAGATATGGAACTCAAATATATTATAGTCGTATTAATATCTTTCCTTAGAAAAACTCATATTTTTTGCTGATTCTACAAAATCAAAATTGATGAATTGAGGGCCCAAGCTAAACCGCCATAAATCTGTATTGTCGCATTCTTAAGACTTGACAATTTCTTAATGTATTTAACAAATTCCTAACTAAATACTCAAATAAAAATTATTATCCCAGGGATAGTACTTTCTGAGATTCGACTATGCCGTTTTATGCAGGCGTCAGGATTGAGGGCCCAAGCTATTTGACCATAACTCTTTTGATTCACGTTTAAGAAATTTAAGAATCTTTGCTTTAGGTTTTACAAAATTTTAAGTAAATGCCCTGTAAGTATCATTTCGTTTCGCAATAATTTAAAAAGTGGGCCCTCAATCCAGATGCACACGTTTCATATTGTAAACTAAAATTAACCATCGTGCAGGTATTGTCTTTCATATTTTGCTAAACCCTGACTAGCTGGCGTGATTTGGACACCCTGGTATGATCACCATTTATTTAGTGTACTTAATATGTAGCTTATAGTTTATCGAGTCTACCTTGAAACTATCATTTGCCTACCTATAGGTTGAAAATATCATTTGCCTACCTATAGGTTGAAAATATCATTTGCCTTCCTATAGGTTTTTGTTCTACAATATGATTTTACGATATTCCTGAAGTCAGATTTTTAATTACTTACTTTGAATTTTGACAGCTGTCATTTCACTTGTTGGTAATAACTAACAACTCTTTTAGGTCAGTTTCTTTCTCTTTCCTTTATTGTTAAACTCGATATTTTGAAATTTAGAATTTGACGGAATCTGACTTTACGAGGTTCCGATTTACGTTTAAAATAGTGAGTTTAAAAGAAGTCAAATATCGTTTGGAACGCACTAACGGAAGGAGCGATAATAATTTGACAGTCAGAAAGGGTTCATTGTGAACAAACTTCTATCTCTACTGTACTAGCACTACTCCGCGTCAATTAAAAAAGTCATTTGGGAATAGTGCAGCAGTTTTGGTCAGTGAAATAATTATCAACATTTATTGGATCAGTAGTCATAGAGATTACTTAGGAGGTAAAGGGATAAACTTACAAACTCAGAAATAACTTTACTTATAATATAATTATAGAGAACGTCATCATGATGTTGAATTCGTTACAACAGGATATTATATAGAATTTAACGCGCTAGAAAGCGTAAGTTAATTTCGTTGTCATTGTTAAATAGTATTTACTTTACTATCACAAGTTATTGTTAATCGATAGACTGATATTTTAGTGTAGTCATTAGTAAATATAGAGCATATAATATAGAGCAGTGATAGCCCGGACGGTTAAAGAGCCGGCCGAAAATCAGTGAGGCTCGGGTTCAAATCCTGGCATGTACCAATGAGTTTTTCAAAACTTACGTACATATTTATCACTAGCTCGACGGTGAAGGAAAACATCGTGAGGAAACCCGCAGGTCTCAGAATTAATTCTGAGACATGTGTAAACAGACCCGGTCCGGCGATAGGCTCACCACCTATCACGTTTAGGGGTCCAATATATCTCGTGAAATGTGGGTATATCCAGTAATGGAATACCTCTGCCTACCCCCTCGGGGATAAAAAGGCGTGAGATTATATTATTTATTATATTATTATTATTATATTCATTAGTAAAGCGGTTACTAAGCGGGTTTTTATTAAGGAAATAAATCATTTGTATGTTTTCTATACTTAATCAGTATTTTTTTTCCTTCTCTTTCTCCAAATGACTTGTATTGTACATTGCACGTTCATGGTCAGATACATAACCACTACCTTTGTGCCTAAGCATGGCAATATAACATTGATTTATTGTACCTACACATACAAACACAACATACTCTTTCGTATAGGTACTATTGAAAAAAGTTCTGCCTGATACACCTAAGTGTCATTTTAGCGAGCAGCTATCTTTTCCCACCCCGTGTCGACAAAGCCCTCACTTATAGTAACAATGACAATTACAAAAAAAGTGGTTCTTTCATGTTTATGACCATTTAGTGTCGATGAATGGATCGCAATAGAAAAAAAAGACGGTGTTACTGGCTTCTCATTGTGTAACTCTAATTAGGGTCGGGGTAATAAAATTTGAGCTTGTAAGCGACAATTTTTCCAAATGTATCAGGCTTAACGTTTGCTGATAGTACCTACTTACATGAAAAAACAGTTAAATAATATAAAATGAAACAATACATAGGTTTTACTATTTTTATTCATTTTATATGTACATTTTATATACAACGTAACTAATAAGAGCGCTGGCTTGTTGCGCTTACTCTTTGAGCATTTATTATTCGATTAGCTTCACGTTTCCCTTACCGTTTTAATAATGAAGGTATCATTATAATTATACACAATATACATTACGAGCGGGAATGATACAGAAATATCGGGCATGTTACTACGTTACTTGTACGATGATAAACGGCCTAAGGAGTTCGCTGAGGTCGAGCGAAGGTTAAGGAACATTTAAGCAAACCAAGGAAATGAAGAACAATAAGCAACTCCTATGTAGGTGAAATACTTAGTTGCCTACATGCCCACTGACGTTACAAAAATCCTATACTATTAACACCACTCTAGCAATGACGGTGTTTTGTTTAATTACACTGTGAAGTACACACGAAAAGTATATTGACGAAGTATCGTAGTAGCATGCGGGCGTCAGTCCAGACCCCGCCCACCGGACAGTCACTCGAAAAAAATGAGCTCAAGAACAATGTCACACGAAAACTAGTACCCTAAAGTGAAAATATGCAGACGAACTTCGATTCGTACGTAAAATTGTCCTCGTGCTCGCAAACCCAAACACAAACTTAACAAAGGCTATAGATATAAAAATTAGACAGAGTCGGTGCAAATAATACTAAAGTAGAAGACAAGAATACATTGGAAATAGCATATCTCACGCTGAAGATCGATACTGAATTTGCTACCAAGTAGATGGAACAGTGCCGCCAAGATTTTAATGCTAAAGACCAGGCAGATTTTAAAAATATTATCTTGTCACATATTGTAAGACATACAAGAAGTGAACACACGCTTGGCTCATTTGACATGCCTACCCTAATACAAGGTCAAAACTCTCAGACTGCGTTTGCACCAACAACTTAGGTAAACTAACTACAGAAAAATCATGGTGGATCTGTACAGTCTTAACAAAGATAACAGTAAAAATTTAAAATGCTATAAATAGAAGAACTTACACGAATGTCGTTTTTACTCATTAGATAATATTATCAAAGGTTAAATTAATTTACATTCCAAGAAAACAAATGTCCCATCCCATATTACAAAGTTTGTCAATCCAGTAAGTATGCCCGTAACAGACCAACATAGAAATATCGAGTTTTATACGTATCGTTTAAACGATATTCTACATTTTCTGACTATAGTTTAAGGAGGCCTATAGTAAAATTTGGAAACGAAGCCAAACTAATACCTTCCTAACTATATACCAGGCATATATATATAGCTCTAAAATGTCTATCAAAAGTTTGATCCCAAGAACTTGTAATTTTCTAAATTGATCCACTGTCGACCAAATCTTCGCAGTTGGGAAGGTTTAGTTGATTGAATGGATCGCCATGGACTAGAAGATCAATTTACGTCAACGCCTTGGATGGCTTACTCGTAATTCATGTATATTTTAAAGAGTATTTCTTTAAAAGTCTGTTTGACGTTTTTCACGCTTGCTTGGGGTGCGGCGCCGGCGCAGGCGCTGCGGGTTTGAAGCACTGTAGCAAGAACGCAGTGTACATGACGAACGCTATCGATAGTGCGATAAGCGCGTACATGAAGATATTCAGCTCCGGCTGTCTGAACCTGTTCTTGCGCAGCCATTCGAGCACTTCATCCTCGTTCATTAAGTCACCTTAAAAAAAAATTAATCGTCACTACATCTGCATCATTTTGTCTAGGATTTAGTAAGTTGTAATCTTTAAACTTATGTATTTAAACTGAAAGGCTTTACCTCTGTATATACTGGGAAACCTCTTCCTAAAGTACACGATCGCAGGTAATTTGGTGACGCCCCACTTCCGCGCGTACCGAGGGTCTTGCATCTTTACAAACGTTATATCCAGATTGTCCGTCTCACTGTCAATATTCTCAAGTTTATCCAACACGGCTCGACTTTCAGGTGATTTCTCATCTACGGGATATTCATAACATTTAAAACTTGACAATAAGAAGAATAAACATCAATCATTTGTGTTTCATTTCTTCGCATTATCATCACAACCTACTTAGGTAAGCTAAAAAAAATCACTTACAGAAATATACAGCCAGAAATTCGTTTTCCTCCAACAACTTGTCCAGCATTTTGCGGTTGACCTCCTCAATTTCGTTTTTGATTTCAAAAACGTCCTGAGATGTCAACCACTGCAGGACTCTATCAACCTGATGCAGATCTCCGTCATAAAGCATTGGCACTTGTTTGCGGAAGTACATGAGAGTTGGTATATTGACCACATTGTATTTCGCTGCTGCTTCAGGGCTCGCAATCTTCACAAAGTCTATTCCGAACTGATCAACTTCACCATCGATCTGTTCTAGCGATTCCAGTATTTCTTGGCATTCTGGGCAGTCATCGTCGTCATCTGGTGAAACAACCAGATTAAATCAATATAGGCTAAATTAAGCTACTTCTTTTCCAGAAGTTTTTTAAATTAATGAATCGCTATTCGAAATAAATTATACTTACAAAAGAATACAACTAGCAAATGCGATTCGTGAAGCAATCGTTCCAACATTCTGTCGTTGACTGACTCGATTTCATCTGCTAATTCACGGTTATCGTCATCAATCAACCATTCTAAAATAGATTCTTCATTTTGCAAGTCTCCTTCGAATAGTAAAGGATTTCCATTTCTGAAATAGTCATTAAGTAGGTAATAGGATTGAACTAAAATAGATTTTGGTTAGCAAATTACAACTGTACGTACCTACATGTATAGTTTGGATATTATAATATTAACATCATTAGTTGTTTAAGTGTGCGCACTTAAGCATTCAAAGTGGTATCAAAATTAAACAATTAGATGTAAAAAAATTGAAGCCATGTATTTGATAAAGTATTTGTTTCAGTAATCATAAAAAAAACCGATATGAAACGATTGATTAGAGAAAATCCAAACACGCACACTTAACCCGTAGTGCGATTATGTGTGCGTACTCATGAAAGCTAAAAGTATGGAAATAAAGGGAATGCGCAAACTAACCCTCCGTCACCCTGGATGACTAAGCTTAAATGAATTCAGTATTATAAAAAAGAAAATCTTTATTATAATTGATAATTATATTGAATAAGAACGAATGAAAATTTATGTAACAGCAAAAGCTATCTTTAAACATTTGATTCATGTTTTTTTTCATACATTCATAAACTAGTTCCCCGCTAATATACCTTGGCACTGTGTGCGCATTTCACGACCTCCTCCCCCTTCTTTGGAGATTAAGGGGATGCGCACTCTTACCCTTTGCGCACAGTTACCCCACATGATCTTATCGTTAACAAGGATATAATCGGCATAATTATGGTATCATTGATCGTACCTAAAGTAAACCATTGCTGGGAAAGTTTTTATGGAATATCGTTTTGCTAACTGAGGATCTTGTATTTTTACCATGTGAATACCAAACACATCACATTCATCATCTATCTTCTCCAGACCTTCAAGAATGTGATCGCAAATGTGGCAATTTAGTTTATCTGTAATAAAAATATATCTTGAATTAGCATCGCTTGGTTAATAATTATCAAAGGTAGGAAACTTAATTAACTTACAAAAGTACACAGCCAAATACTGTGTTTCCTCCACCATCTTCTCTAGCATGACCCTTGTTATAAGTTCTATGCGGTCCTCTGTTTTCTGCGTGATTAACCATTGGAGTACTTCTTCCTCTTCCGCTAGAGAACCTTCATACACATTCGGTATATTATTTTCGAAGTATACTAGTACTGGAAAATCAGTCACTCCATATTTTTCCGCAATAGAATAGTCCTGTGTTTTGACAAACTTGATGCCATGTCTGTCACAGTCGTCATCAATGTTCTCCAACTCCTCTAAGATTCCCACGCATTGGTCGCACTCAGGCCCATCTGGAATATCCACATCTATTGCCAATTAATATGGTTTAACATTTTTTTTGTAGATTCTCCTGGCTGGAATATTGTTCTTGGAGTATAGTAATATGCATGTAGACAGGTATAAAAAAAACTTTTATTGCTCCTTAGTAGGTATGATATAAATAGTAAAATGTATTAGTGCGAAAAGAGTGTTTAAACGTCAAGTTATCAATATAAACAATTACCACGTATAATATTAAACAAAGGATAACGTGTGAATGAAATTTTGATTATATATTAATAACTCGTCTACTTCACTAAACAATAGGTACATAAAGATTGCTACGATTTAGAAACTATAATATCAACACAAAATATAGTTATTGAAGGAGCTAAAGTATAGATGAAATATAATGAAGTCTGTGATGTCAAAACCTTATCGGTGCGGGAACATCTAAGAAAAAATCATCTATAAAAAATAGCATGCCACATGCAACATAACAAGTATAGATCTCAACGACGACACAGGGATAAAAGAGGGGCTCATTTCTAAAGGAGGCAATTTAACAATCGTATTGGGTGATCCGTATTAAAGGGATAGCAATACCCTCGTCTTGTGCCTCTTCCTCCTCGTGGTCTCGCTTTTTCATCGCCCTTCTCATCGCTTTTGAATTGCAAATTTCGCACAACGTTTTGTTCCCTAATAAAAGCAACAACATCAAAATATTATGACAATTACAAATATTGTCTAGTCAATTAAAGAAACTGCTATTGCTAGGAATATTACTTGAAGGCACAACAATAATATAACACATGTATGACACACAGTTAATATGTACTTACAAAAAGCAGTTGTGTTAAAATATTTTAATGTATTGTAAAATTATAATTAATATATTGCAAGTAAAGATAGTAGAAGGACGTCAATATGAAAGTACCAGTTTATTCCGATGAATACTTATGTAGTGACAAAAGTGTTTTTGATGTTTGTGCAGTGTAAATTTGATGTGAATTAAGCGACGGTTAACTTACAGAAGTAAACTGCCAAAGATCCGGATTCTTCTATCAAATTCATTAAATCTTCTCCTTCAAGAGCTTCTATGACATCTCCTGCTGGATTTTTCTGAGTGAGCAACCAGTTAAGCAGTTGCTGTTCATCATACAGATCACCTGAAAAGGTTTCTCTAGTTTTTTGAATTTATTGTTTGAATACTTGTAATAGCTATTGTAAGTAAAATGAGTTTCTCCTTACCAGCGTATATAACAGGATCTTTAGATCCTAACTTGAAGAAGAGAACAGCGGGCAGGGCAAACACTCCGAAGTCTTTTGCCATCTGTCTATCGTCTATCTTGACGAAGTTAATACCCGCACCATCTGCGTCGTCGTCTATGTGCTCAATCTCTGCTAGCACTCTAGGGCACTGTTTGCAGTCATTACTGTCTAAAACAGGTCATATGTGCAATACAATTTGGATTGTAGTAAATTAAAATTCTGGCTTTGTTTAGTGACCTTGTACTTAAGTCATTAAAACTTATTATTATTGAATGTCAATTTTGATGTAAATTTTAAAAAGATGAGAAAGAATGAATTAACGTCATAAAATTTGTCTGAAAACTCACAAAAAAATACTGCTACGTAGTCCGACGTCTGCCTTATTTTTTGAAACATTTTTTTATTTACTTTTTCTATGTGATCGGTCAGTTCCATGTTCTCCGGATTTGTCAACCAGTCTAATATTTCCTCCTCGTCATCCATATCTCCATCATAGTTAATATATTTGCCCTTTCGGAAGTAAGTTATGCCTGGAGGATTGCGGAACCCGTACTTTTTTGCCATCAACCGATCACTGCATTTTACAACTTTTATTCCATACTCAGAAGCCTCGTCATCAATCAATTCTACGTGTCTAAGTATCTGCGGGCTTTTGGGATCCTCCTCTTTATCTACAATTAATATAGCACAAATATAGCACAGACAGGAAATAACTATAATTGTATCACTAGTCAAAATAAATATTCATAAATACTTACAGAAAACAACGGCCAAAAATTCTTTCGTTTCAATATATTTGAACAGTTTGTCTCTATCTATGTCTTCAATGCTCTCATCTTCCTTTTGTTTGACCATCCAATCTAGTACTTCAGATTCATCCAATAGATTACCTAAAATATTTGCATAGTTACTTCTATTCTGAAAACCCTATTATGTACAATATGTTTATTAAGAAACCACATCCATTTAATTATATTTTGAAAACTCACCAGTTTACATCCACTTAATGTCATGCTCGGATACAACTACAGCAATACCATGCTGACATCATTCGATGTGTACGTGTGTGTGTAGTGAATTGAGAGACATTAATTTAATAGAAAAAGTTTTTTTATTCAACAAAAATATTGACCCAGCGCTGACTCAACAATTCAACGTAACAAATATTAAATAAATAACATCCATGCGATTTTTCGGCCAAACAATACAACTTACTTATTGACAATAATGTCATACAACGCCAGCACTGTTCAGGCAGTATCCTAAAAGTATGCTGGTGAAAATAAATCTACAGGGTAGATAGATTCACTGTTTTAATAAGAGTATCTATCTGCCTGAATACAACTATTTTTATTCGGATATTATATCCGTTAATAGTGTTATGTAATCGTTTGTTTAATAACGGTAGATTACATAAATAACAAGTCGGTAAATAAAAACTGAATCAAAGTCAAAGGCTTCCCGACCCTGATAAAAATTATAGACAAACGAAATTATTTGAAAATATTTAATCTGGCATTGCGTTTATGAAATTAAAGTCAAGTTATTGTTAATGTTGATACAAAATAGTAAAAACTACAGTTTTTATTCTAGAGTGTAAATTAACGTTTATCAAATGTATTACATTACAAAATAATGAGAATCCATGAAGACTAGAAAACTATATGAACATGAAATCCTTACTTCAATAAGTCTTTCAAGATGGCACGGCAAAATACAATTAACAAATGCCTTTACGTTGTTATGCTTCCTCTCACTTTTAATTTCTAAATATTGGAATTAACAATTTACATTCATAATAACGATTTATACACCTGCTTAAAATGTCTCTAAACTTCCCAATATTTAGTCACCACCATGTTCTTGAATTTATACACATTGTAAAGCACAATGCATCGAAAAGGATAAATCGTTTTGAGCCGTATTCACATCTTCATTTACTATTGCGTTCGATCTGCGACACAGAAATGTTAGCGTTACAATCACTCCTGTCTATGTGAATACAGTTCATGTGCAACATGGAAATTACAACATCAACCCTGTTAAGTGCTTGCGGGGATCAAGGGACACGAGGTTATTAAGCTAGTAATGTTAATGAGCCATGACAAATTGATGCATCGTTAGAGTAGAGTAAATTTGATTAGGTGGATGACAGAGGTGAAACCGAAATCTGCAAGGGCTGATGAAATGATAACATTCGTGTCCGCTTGACGCCTCGCATGCACGTCGGTCCCACTTGCAGTAATATCTCCGATACTAGTGCAAGTTTATTTGTAACATAATAATAGTTTACCACCACCAATTCTCAGAATCGAATAAACCTTTTTTTCCCTTGCCACCCTTTTCCGGCTTGGCCGCTAGAGCCTTGCTTTTGCTCTTGACTGGCTTCTCCGGCAGTGACGCCGGTTTCTGCTTGTCGATTTTCTTGGAGGGCATCGTGGACGGCGTCGCTTTGGCTACTTTTGTCGGACTTTGAACTTTAGTGGGACAGCACTGGTAGGGTTCGTAAGTCATTTTTGGGACATCTGGTTTCGCCCCCATTCCAATGTAGAAACAGCGATCGCCTGCAGTCAGTAAAAATCTGTTGTTTATATCCGACAGACAAGATAATCACAAGAGAGTTAACTGCGAGTTAATACTGTGCACTTCTTGTTTATGCGCCTATTTGTTATGAGCGCTATTTAGTCTAAAATGAATGTTAGTAAGTAATAAGAACTGAAAACATTTAAATCGGAAAGCATCCGCGAATGACTGCAGGCGACAGCTGGAAAGTGGGACCCATGCGGGCACCATAATTCGACCATGCAGATGTGTGACGTGACTGGGGGGTTCCGTGCCTCCGTGCGGGGTCACCTCTCGGGGGTTAACACTATTCGTTACCTGTAAACATTTTCTTTATCCTACCAAAAAAACTATCGTCCTGATCATCATCGTCGTCGTCGTCGTCATCATCATCATCGTCGTCATTCCGATGACGTGTCGTGCTTTTACCTTTTTTCGAATTAACCCATTTTCGCTGTCTACTTTGCTCATGATCTTCGTCGTCATCGTCATCGTCCTCATTGTCATCGTCAACGTCCTTATCGTCGTCGTCCTCATCATCATCGTCCTCGTCCTCATCGTCGTCGTCCTCATCATCATCGTCATCATCTTCATCGTCGTCGTCATCAGTGTCAACGTCATCATCATTGTCTTTACTAATTTTGTATGTAGCCGAATGCTTCTTAAAAGTTGTACCAGTAGTACGTGTTGTCATTTTCCCTGTTTTTATTTCTTTAGCGTGATTACGATATTTTAACGTGTTTTTTATCTTAGATAGTTTGTTATGATGTTCGTCGTCATCATCATCGTCATCATCATCATCATCGTCATCATCATCATCATCGTCGTCATCATCATCATCGTCGTCATCATCATCGTCGTCGTCATCATCATCGTCGTCGTCATCATCGTCGTCGTCGTCGTCGTCGTCTTCATCATCAACGTCGCCGTCGTCATCCTCTTCTTGAAGCTTTGTATTGACTTTGCCACGTTTGTTCTTGGGATCATTCATTCCTGGGAATCTGATTTTCAAAGTTCCCATTGTCTTCCACTCAGCGGATTTTGCTTGTTTTGCGGTGGTGCTCTTCACGTTTCCTACACCTTTACTTCGTGCAAACCCCGAGGTTATTTTATCACCATCTGCATTGGCCTTCGATTTAGGATTAGCTTTAGATTTTTGTTGGTGGCTATCTTCACCTGCAGGCATTAGTAACTGTCATGCAAAATGACATAGCTCAAACATCCAGCATTTTAGGCGTAAAGTAAATATTATCATTTTTGTATAGAATCAAGAATGATGTCATGCACGTAATATTTCTTATTTGAATATTATAATTGTTTATATATACTAATATTTTAACACGGACATAAAAGGTTTATAAATGGATGTGGATTCTTACTTTTTTGATCTATAAGCCACTGCAGTACCTTTTTTTCTTTCTTTAAATCACCTATAAACAGGATAAAAGTGTTAAGTCAAAGAGAGAAAATTTAATTATCTATTCATTTGGCTTATAAAAGACATAATACAGTGTGAGTCTCCATAAAGTGCACATATGAAAATGGGTGAAACTAGATACATTTTTATCGACGGAAAAAATGTTAAAACAAATCTGAAATTTTATTTTCAACACACTTGCTCATAAAGTGGCTCTAATTTCACTGCAATTAGGCACATAATGACACCTATAATCAAACTGAGACTTTTTGTTTGCTATTATTCACTAGTGAGTTATAGATTTTTTTTTTCAATTTTGTTGCTAGAGTTGCTTTGTTCTTAAAAAAGTTTCGATACGAAAAAGATCGTATTCAATCGTACTAATAAATTAATACACAAATATGGCTTGCTCATTTCATGCAACTTCGTATTTAAATAGATCATTTCAACTTGTACGTGCTTAATAAACAAAACTTTCACTCAAATATAACTTTGGTTTTCTCTGTAAAAACTTTAAATACCCCATTTTGTACGTGGCTAAAACGCTATCCGCGACAAACCAAAGAAAAAGAAACCTCATTTTTTTAGTCCATGGCCGATCGCCATTGTAAGATGCGCGCGCATAGGAAAACGAGGCTGTATGGGCCTAGATCCTTTTGCCTTTTCCAAATTATATAAATAAAAAATTGGAAAACCAATTAATTTTCCCCGCCATTGCGAATGATTATTTTAAAATGATTTTTTAGTATTATTTATTCACAAGTGTGTTGAAAAACGTCGTATGATACACGTGTGTATTGATGATTACCGTCCTCGGCTCAAAAATACCCAAAAAACGGTACCAAGAAATAATAAAATGGGACAATCTAGAACGAAGTGTTGAATGGTGCACCCGGAACGACTTAGTTCAAAAAGTCTAGTAAACGCTATGATAAGGATATAGATACGGGATTTTTTGTTTTTGAAAGGTAATACGATGGAAAATAACAAAGTAATAAAAACTACCTATTATTTGGGCATTATTTGGAGAAATTTGACAAATAATAAAAAAAACACGAATTAAAATACAGATTTTCCTCAAAAAGTCCCTTTTTACTATGTTTTGGTACCGTTTTTCGGGTATTTTTTTATTTTATTAGTATTCTCTGTTATTTTACATCATAACTGTTTATATTCTCGTTTTCTTTACATAAAGTCAACAGTAGGTAATCAAAAGAAAAAATATTTATAAAAAATAAAAATAAAATCTCAGATTTTTTTGTTCATTTTTTCCGTCGATAAAAATGTGTCTAGCTTCACCCATTTTCATATGTGCACTTTATGGAGACTCACACTGTATAAATTTTATAGTTATAATGTTATTGCTGTGCTGTCGAAATTGTTAACCTTAAACTTTGATTTCATATTCTTGACACCTTAGGGTAAAAGATAAGTACACGAGATATCAGACAATATAATTAGCATATGTTTTTCATACAACAGAAGGAAAACACTCATAAACTTACCATCATACATAATAGGTACTCCAGTTTCATAGTAGACCAAAGCCGGAAAGCTGAAAATGCCAATGTCAGATGCCAACTTGGAGTCCTTTGATTTTACGAACTGAATATCATATTTATCTGTATCATCATCAATTGTCTCTAATTCCTCGAGGACTTCGTCGCATGTGTCACAATCGTCACTATCTACAACAAAAATATTTATATCCAAGACATCCCACTAAAGCCTATCGTGTGCAACAGGTATTTCCTCTTCGTCTTCATCAGATGAATTTATAAAAAAATACATAAAGGTTTGTCGATTTTTTTCTTATAACTGTTACTTACATATTTCACAAATAAAAATATAATCGCATTAAAATATGTGCATAATCTTTTGATAAACTAATTATTTAATAAACTATTGATATAGTTGATAGTAAACAATTTATCAGTCCATTATAATATAAGTAACACAAAATAAAATCACTTACAGAAAAATACAGCAAGGTGCTCGACATCCTGAATAAGATCCTTTAAAGTCTTTCTGTCAACGTTCTCAATGACATCTGGCTGGGAATCGTGAAGTTCTAGCACCCATTTTAGGATTGCTTCCTCGTGCATCAGATCTCCTTCATAAATAGTCCTAAATTTGTGTCTGTAGAACGCCAAAGCAGGCAGTCCAGACAAGTCATATTCTTTTTCGATTCCCTCGTCAGATGTTTTGACAAAATCAATATCCTTCTCTTCGCATTCATCGTCAATGTTCTCTAACTCACTTAATATTTTTTGGGATTTTTTATCACCTTCTGTATCTAAAATCAAACAAAATTGAAATTGTAAAATAGATATTATAAAACTAATTATCTTATTAACTAGGCTAAGGGTCGTTTGTTAAAAGTTTTCAAACTACTCTACTTTCCTGATTAGAAAGTAGTAATCTACTATATAAAAATAAGTCGGGTTTTCCTTCCTGACAATTTAACTCCAGAACTGACGAACCGATTTCCATGGTTTTGCATTCGTTGGAAAGGTCTCGGGCTCCGTGAGGTTTATAGCAAAGAAAATTCAGGAAAAATGTCAACAGAAAAGCGGGAAAATCTTATAAGCATTGCACCCGTGCGAAGCCGGGGCGGGTCGCTAGTCAATTATAGAATAATTGATACTTACAAAAAAAGACAACGACGTGATCATTTTCTTCTAAAATCTTGTCCAACATTCTTGAGTTAACTTCTTCAATTTTGCCAGGAATTTCGAGAGTATTTTCATCAGTCAACCAGGATAGAACCTCATCTTCATCCTCTATGTCGCCTGAAATAATTAGATAAAATTATAATAAATTAACTTCAATATTTTAACAGATTCATCTTAAAGCTAAGAAAGTTGAAATAATACACACTACCAATGAATAGACAGGTAAACAATCATTTAATTTGATGTGTGAATTAAGTACTTTGTAGCGTTAATTCAATACGAACCTTTGTATACTAGAGGGTCTTTATTCCTGAAGAAAACGAGAGTAGGGAATGTCTTAATGCCGTACTTTTTAGCCAAAGATATATCTTCTGTTGTAACGAAGATAATTCCGGTCTCATCAAGCTCATCATCAATGTTCTCCAGTTCATCTAATATGTTGTCGCACTCTTCACCCTCCTCGCAACTTCCACCTATAAACAGAAATTAAATACAAGTGAAAAGAATGTGCACTTTGTAGCTCCGCAAATTAAATATAGTAGGCATACTTACTGAAATACACGACCACATATTCGTGTTCCTCTATGAGATCAGTTAAGATTTCATCGGTAACCTCCTCGATAGTTGCGCTGTTTTTTTGTTCTATGAGCCAGGCCAAAACTTCTTCTTCGTTCATTAAGTCTCCTTCGTATATAGCTGGTATGTTCTCTTCAAAATATACTAACGCGGGAAGGTGATCAATTCCGAATTCCTTAGCTTCAGCTTCGTTATCCATTCTGACAATTACAATACCTTCCTTCTCCAGTTCATCGTCAATATTCTCAAGCTCATTTAGAATTCTGATATCTTGTTTGTCTTCTTTATCGTCTGTGAAAAAAATGTAAAGAATATTTTGATACTGAACGTAAGTATTAGTTTCTAGGAGGAAAAACAAAGCTTTCTTTAAACGATACTCACAAAAGATAACTGCTAAAAACTGGGTGGTGTCAATAAGTTTATCCATCATCTCATCTGTGACTTCCGGTATTTCACTGTGTCGTTTCTGATGTAGTAGCCATCCAAGGAGATCATCTTCCTTCATCAAGTCGCCTTCATATATATGAGGAATGCCCTTCTCAAACAGCACCATGGTAGGAATAGTATCGATTCCGTATTCTTTAGCTTCTTTGTCATCGTCTATTTTTACAAATGCAATATCATTTTGATCACACTCGTCATCGATGTTTTCCAATTCAGCCAAGATCTTTTGACTTTTCTTCTGGTCCTTGTCGTCTGAAATCAATTCGAAGAACTGTATTTCATTTATATGTCAGTTCTTGACAGAATAGTTTAACAAAAAATATGAACTTAAATTTATTTTCCACATATTTCTGAGCGGTGAGGTAATCTGGATCCTGGAATTGTTTCAAAAGATTCAGGCAATGTTTAGGCTAGAAGAAGTGAAAAAATACTTACAGAACAGCACAGCAACGTACTGCATTTTCTCGATGATTAAATCCAGCATTTCGTCGGTGATGTCTTCTATTTCATCACTTTCGCTCTGGTATCTGAGCCAGGAAAGAACCTTTTCTTCTTCTTCTAAATTTCCTTCGTAGTAAGTTGGAATACCCTTTTCAAAATATAACAAGGTAGGTACTTTTTCAATACCGTATTCTTTAGCCTCTTCATCATTGTCAATCTTCACAAACGCAATTCCGAGTTGGTCACATTCATCATCAATGTTTTCTAGTTCATTCAACACTTTTTGTGATTTACGATCGTTATTGTCATCTAAAAACAGTTGGTTAAATGTATATACTTCATGAAAAAACCGGCCATGAGCGAGTCGAACTCATGCACCATGTAGAGGTACGGAATCATTAGTTAAAAGTATTCCCAATTTCTAATTGACAATATTAGTAGTTACCGGAATAAGCAGTGACAGACAGACAGAGCAGCGCCACAAGGGATCCGCTTCAAACTGACCCCTGAAATTGAAGGTAAAGGTTTCCGGAGTAAAACTAAAAATTCTTACAGAACAAAACAGCGACTGTTTTCCCGTCTTTGATCAATTTGTCAAGCATCTCATCCGTAACATCCTCAATTTCATCTTTCTCCAGTTGGCCGACAAGCCACTCCAGAATTTCTTCCTCGTTCTCTAAGTCACCTGTAAGACGCAAAATACGTATTAGTAGTTTTCTACATTCAAAACCCTATACTATACTTTACTCTTTACTTGTGTGTTATGTTATACAATATGTAACAGAATAAGCGCAATTCCTGAAATTAGTTTGTACAGTATCGACTACTTACTTAATCGATTTCAGCTATTTTTAATGCGTGTTAAATTTTTCCGAAAAATAAATTAGCATAGGTAGCTGAATTCAGTGCTATGTATGGAAATCGTGCTATTATTGATCGATATTTAAGAAAATTGGTTAGACACAACAAAATTTCGATTGAATATTATTTTTGTTATGTTAATATACTAATTGGGGTGTATGAGGAATTGCGCTTTTTCTGTTACGCGTTGTATAGAATCTTCTATAATCCGTGTTTTATTTTCGAATTCAACTCTGCTTATAGGCTCTTCTTCAACACGTTGTAAAAGCAGTATTAATGAAGCCAAACAAACTTTTTATTCGCAAATATTACCGTCGTAAACGTTGGGGATCTGTTTCTCGAAGTACACAATAGCAGGTATGTTGTCGATACCAAACGCCGTGGCGGCCTTCTCGTCGTCAATTTTAACAAACTGAATGCCATGCCTGTCGCAGTCATCGTCAATTTTCTCTAGTTCGCCCAATACCGTCATCGAGTCATCGTCGCCATGGTCGTCTGAAACGTTTTATTATACATTTATTTAACTTTTTAATTTGCTTATTTGCTTTTATAAATAACTATAGGTATGAATTACAGTAGATACTGTGGGATGAAAAATTTTTACAGAGATCGACCTAACCTACTACTGCCATCAAAGCTACAGCTTCTACGCTTATATTATTAACATTTCAGTTGATTAATTTTTTATTGATTTATAGATAAAAACAAACCAATATTTTCTCAATTAAATCTTTGTTACTTACAAAAGAGGACGACGAGGTTGTCAACGTTTCCAATAAGGGTGTTTAGTGTCTTGGCCGTAACATCTTCTATGACGTCCTCCTCATCGCCGGTGGACTTGTTCGCGATCAGCCACTCCAGTACATCCTCCTCTTTGCTCAGCTCTCCTAAAGATTTATTTTGAATTAGTTCATTTTGTTAACGGTCCGACAAAAACTATTATCATAGTTTGGTTACATTTTATATCAACTTTACAATGTTGTGTCACCTTAAAAAGCACTTAACTGGTTTGAACTTGGCCTATACAATAGCTCCCCTTAATTAATATGAATACATCATACCTACTTACTAGTAGATAGCTTACTATACTAGCCATCTCAGATAATTGAATTCATGAATGGACATACACACACTCCTTCCAAGTTTTACGTAACACTCCAAATCGTTATCCAATTTCGTAATACAAACGTCAGAAACCGTAGAAAATGACTCACGAACCTTCATAGATAATAGGTATTTCGTGCCTGTAGTACACCAGTCTTGGCAGCTCTCCAAGACTGTACTCCTCAGCAAGTTCCTCATCGTGGATTTTGACGAAGCCAATCCCAAGCTGGTCTGCTTCGTCGTCGATGTTCTCCAACTCTTGCAGAGCCTTAGCACATTTCTTACATTCTGGCTTGTCTGTAATATGTCAAGTACTTTTTAATGATCTTTGCATCGTGACATTCGATGTTTGAGTTGTTTGTGCCAGAGTCATGCTTCGTAAAAGACCTGAAGCAGTGCAATTAAGCAAAATGAAATGGTCAGGTCCAAGTGTTAAGTAGTTATGTGTGTATAGGAATGTGAAGCCTGTGTCGTGCAATGTTGCTTAAGTGCCACATTTTGTATAGATTGTAATAAATAATTAAGCTTTATTTTCATAGTAGTGTGTTTTCTGGTAACATAGGGTTTAAGATAACATAAATAAGATTAAATATAACATTTATCAGCAGCTAAAAGTTAAATCCACAATGTCTGTTGATCATTAGATTCACGGGTCCTACTGTTACCACAGCTAGTCTAATGTCTTATTCATCCAAGTTTATTGACACAGATGAACATTGAAACACACTAAGTGTGTTTCTAAGGGTCTATTCAGTGAAATAGGATAGTATAGATATCGTTTAGATTATCGCATGCTATAATAGTCTTCAGACTGCGTTTTCTTATTTAGGTCAAGGTCACTTCCATTTAAACATTGCAAAGGCAAAGTACCTAGACTTTTGGCTTTCATAAAAGTAGCCTCATATCATTATAGGCTTATTTTGCTGTTTTCTAGATTCCCATGTTGTCGTTAAGGGGAGAGAATGTACGGTTGACGTGGCCGTCGTGACAGGTCGGTCCGTCAATCCGAGCTTGCTGGCGAGACGTAAATAGCCCGGCCGAAATAGCTCGCCCCGATAATGCCAACGCGTTTTTGATACAGCTTTCCCTTAGACCAGACAGACGGATAAACTATTCATGCTAAATCTAAACTAAACACACAATTCTCGAAATAATTCTACCACGTGAGAAACATTGTGTTAAGTTCAACGTTATGTAGGTGAAACCAATTAAAGTATTTAGATTTGATAATTATACTCTGCGAGTAAGAGTTTCATTTCTAAGATTTGTGATTGATTTGATTAATTCATTTTTTTTTATTGACTTTAATTAGCTTCTGAGTCACGCTTCTTCGATTTCTTGTGTCCCAGCCAAATATTTAATTAGCCGTATTCATCATAGGATGCTCATTTAAATTACTGTAAGTGCTAATTCATTATTCAACTTCAATTGTATTGGATTTTAAATTCTCCACTGCGTGTCTACCGTTTCATAAAGCGAATAACACGTCTGGAATATAAAATTACACAAATATATCATACTAAACTACATCTACAAAGCGAGAGCTGTTACGGCCACACTAACATTAAGAGGAGGCATGCCGCCACCCGAAGATCTTACTTACTGTTGGACGGACCGCAACTTTTGTGATCAGGACCTACGTCAAAAACTCTGTCAAACACACGGCACAATATACACATAGTTTCTTAACAGCCTTTGATATAATACACCTAGTAAAGTATAAAGTGGATTAAGAAGAAGTTAACTATGTATTACTTACAGTTCTACTAAAAGAATATACAGTTCGGCCGCGGCCAGAAAATTAGGTTAGTTTAGAAGAATGCCTCGAATTATCACGATAGCTGTTTGATTAACCCACGGAGAGCAAAACCAAGGAACCCGAACACTCCAATACTTACAAAACAAAACGGCTACGTAATCGGTATCCTCGATGATCTTAGATAGGATCTTTTGGTTGACTTCTTCTATCCGGTCAGGAAGGTCCATTGCTTCTAAACTCGTCAAGAAATCCAGGACGCTTTCTTCGTCCATGAGATCTCCTGAAATGAGGAAATTAATTTGTCAATGAATTCGTAAGATACGAAATTCACTGTGTTTCACCTAAAGTTAAATTCATAAAATGGCAGATGACTTGGCCTTTCTTACAGAAACGAAACTTGCACTACTATTACGTTCGCGATTTACAAATATCATTTAAACTAATTTAATATTTCACCCTTCCAATAAGAGTATGGAAAATTAAAGATCTTAATTAAGTTATTTTAAGTTAATTAAAAGCATACAAACCTTCGTAAATGATCGGTTCCTTCTCACGGAAGTACGTGAGGGCGGGGAATTTCGTGATGCCATACTGCTTAGCTAACCGCTTGTCGTTGATCTTCACAAAGTCTACGCCGAAGGTGTCTGTATCGTCATCGATCTTCTCCAACTCTTCCAGCACCTTGTCGCACGTCACGCAGCTGCGCGCATCTGGGTAACAAAATATAGAAACGTCAGTTTCACAAAATATAACATTTTTGTCAAGTAAATACATTCGTACAGCATCGAACAAAATTAGAAAAGTTAAACTGAAAACAGACCAAATTCAAAACAACTCTGTTCTGGAAAAAGAAATTGTAAGTAACTCAATACGCTGAAGCTAGAGTGGTTCAATGACATATATTAAATTAACATTGGAATGATTTTGGAAATGGGTATTATAATTAATTACTTAATAATTAATAAAATCTTGAAATTTCGATTATACCTACGATTTTCAAACCCCGGTTACAGACCCTGCTTAACGCGTCTCAATATTCGTATTTCATTCAGTATTTCACACACCTGTTTTTTAACTCAAATATTTCAGATATTTCGGTAGTAAACTTTTCTTCTTTTACTAAATTATTTCGAGTTCTGTAGGAGTTACCGTCGACATCAGTTACTCAGAAAACGATAAACACCGCAGTTCATAGTGTTTAACAAAATAAACTCATAAACTTGCAAAACGAAAAGTAAGAGCCGTCGGTTCCGAATTTATGATAGCTATTTCATGCCCCAACCCACATTATGGTCCAGTTGGTGGTGTCGGTGCTTTTCAATTAATAGCTATGTAGTTTATGTTAATCGAACAGCGGCAGTACGCGGAATGTTATGAAGGTATGGTAGACGTCTATCTGTCTATTTAAATCTTTATCTTCTTCGTAGGTACCCTTCGATCAACGATACCAATATTGTGGATCGAAGTAGGGGTAGCCAATTCTATCCATGAGTGGTAACTCAGAGAATTGGCTACAGATACCTACTGTATTACTAGGAGCAAAATATTTTTTGGAAACGAGCACAAGTCAAATACTTAATGTCAAAGAATATTTTTTTAAGTAAAACTAAACTCTTTTAAAGTGGCTGCCTGACCATTGGCCGAGTTTCTTGTAGTCGAGTCTTAAAAATAACGCTAGTGTTAAAACACATACCATTGAAATAATGTAGGTAACTACTTACTTACCTACATTCATATTATTGATAATCAAACATATCATCTTCAACCCATAAAAGCCCACTGCTGAGCTAAGGGTCTTTCTACATACATGAGGAAGTATAAGCCATAATCTCCCATTCACTGACTGACCGCGCCCAACTTTGCTTAACCAGTGTGATCGTTCCAACCACAATGATAGCGCAGGGCTACGACTGCTATTAAATATATTATACGTTTAATATATCTTACTTACAACATGAAAAATGTTATTTGTAAATATACTGGCAAATTGTGGCATGTTGATAATAATTGCAATTGGGCATTCTCCAGATGTAATAATAATAAATATAATCTCACGCCTTTTTTATCCCCGAGGGGGTAGGCAGAGGTATTCCACTACTGGATATACCCACATTTCACGAGATATATGGGACCCCTAAACGTGATAGGTGGTGAGCCCATCGCCGGACCGGGTCTGTTTACACATGTCTCAGAATTAATTCTGAGACCTGCGGGTTTCCTCACGATGTTTTCCTTCACCGTCGAGCTAGTGATAAATATGTACGTAAGTTTTTGAAAAACTCATTGGTACATGCCAGGATTCGAACCCGAGCCTCACTGATTTTCGGCCGGCTCTTCAACCGTCCGGGCTATCACTGCTCTTAGATGTAGTTGCCATTAATTGTATGCTTAATTGTCCGGTTGTATGGTTAAGAATCTGTACGTATGTGATATGACGTAGCCGCTCGCTTGCCCCAACGCTATTTTCGAATTCATTCTTTTTATTTATTCTTTAAAATATTTTTTTAGAAGGAGTACCTCAAGGGTCGGTGTTGGGGCCTATGCATTTGACAGATTTTACATAAACTAAATGCCTACATGTGTTATTTAAGCCATTTTTGAGATCATAAAAATACTGAAAGTGATATAAGTATATTTTCAGGATAGTCTCATTGTCCTTCTGGAAATTCTGGTTTAAGAAACGTTTAGTTTTTAAGGAATTCATAGGTAAATGATAAAGATAATTAAAGACTAGATATACATCAGTTGACTGACATACGGGCGCTAGAAAATAAGGGAATTATATTTCCAAAATCTTCTCAGAAAGTTTGATTGTAAAACGAGAAATGTATTCCAGAGGATTCGGACCAAAATGAACTTTGCCTCATGAAGATCAGCATAAATTCTAAATGTATATTACTATGCGTTACTCATGTTTAAAGTAATCTTGCAATGTATTTACAACTGAAACTATATACCTACTACTCCGGCATGTAATGTAAGGGAGAGAGCTATCGGCAAGAACTACTTGGACTCCATGGACTAATCTATATATATATATATATAAAATGAATCCCTATTTTCCCCTGTCAGGAGAAAGTTGTTAAGAAAAAAATAAGAAAGTTACGCGGAATATTAGAAAATTTAAGAGACCATAACAACCATTTTAAATCTTTTAATGTAACCTTATGGTGTTTGACATCTGACAGTTGTACAGCAGGCGTATTCACGGAGATTCGATACTCCATAGTAGACTCGGAATCGAAAAATCTGTCGAAAGGTTTCGAGATGGGCTATAGACACAGATGTCATATTTGACATAAGGATTCGACCGATTTTCCGATATCGAGTATCGAATCTCCGTGAATACGCCCGCAGGACAACGTCTGTCGGGTCAGCTAGTGTGATACATTTTAAAATAGTTTTAAATTTATGAATCTTACAATTTCTTAAGATTGTGTTCATATCCAGATTCCCCATAACGCTTCTTCGAAAACCAGTCT
Organism: Ethmia dodecea; assembly: GCA_963855545.1. Classification (NCBI taxonomy): domain Eukaryota; kingdom Metazoa; phylum Arthropoda; class Insecta; order Lepidoptera; family Depressariidae; genus Ethmia; species Ethmia dodecea. The sequence goes on from OY979444.1 coordinate 4,694,459, forward strand.
CATGTTTTGTGTCCTATTAAATTTTAATAATTTTCTTTATCCATCTATTACGTATGTATAGTACTCCTCTAAGAGAGTACGTATAGTCCTTCATGATGCTATGCACGGCTCCAATTTTCTGGAGCTCACGCGTCTCCACGTTAATTTCCTTCACAATCGAGATCTGTATAAAGTTTCTAAATATCGATATACTTGCGAACCATGAACGCAGTAGTAATGGCCAAAAGAAACTCATTAAAAAACTCATAGTACCTGCACATAATAACAAAACTTATTGACGGTGTTCAAGATGATAACACACGTCACGACGTACACACCATCAAACTATAACGATCATAGTAGTACCGATGTGAGTATAATGATAATAAAGAGAATTACGCAAACGATGCCCCAGATATTATGCATCAGTTATTTTCAGTGTCCTGAATCATATGGAGAAAAATATGTATACAATGCATCCTCTGCTAAAAATAGTTCGAGAGGTTAAAATACTAAGCCACTGCGCGTCTTCGGAAACCGACATATAAATTCATTTAGTTAATCTTAATATCGTTGATAGTAAAGATGACTTCGTAAAAGACTATACTATGGTCTAGTGTAAAATAGGTAAGTACCTACAACGCGTCACAGAATAAGCACAATTATTCATACACCATAATTAGTACCTATATTAATATAAAAAAATATTGTCCGGTTTCCATAGGTAGCCCTAACTTCAGGTTTGAAAATTTAACACATATTAAAAATATCTGAAATCGATTAAGTACGTAAGTCGATACTGATCAAACTAATTTCAGGAATTGCGCTTATTCTGTTACATATTGTATATAATGATACAATAACTAAGCATTTTTTGTTGTTGCCATTAAAGTCAATATTATGGTTCTCGTAAATAAAACATCTAGTAGTTACTTTCGGAAGACCAATATGATTTCTCAAAACGAATTCCAATTGACTGTATCTTTAGTAAATGGTACGTACGTACACCGCATCTATCACTTGGATGAATGAACAACCATTTTATTTTTGACTACTTGTTGCGCGCGAAATACGTCCCGTTCCCAGGAGAAAATTATAGCCCATGTAACTTCCAGAAAAGTAACCTTTCCATTGGTAAAAGAATTTGTATAATCGCTCTAGTAGTTTCAGCGCCTATTCAATACAATCAAACAAAAACAAATCTTTCTTTTTTCTAATATTAGTGTATAGTCTAGATTTGTCTCGAGTCCGACAGTTCAATCTACCTACATGATTTCTGGTAGGTATAAATACTCCTAGTACAGATAATGGTAAGTTAGGACATGTATGTGATAGGTAGTGGGCGATTGTTATTTTTTCTTTTTCCTAAATCTACAAAATGAACTTTCTTCATTTTGCTAACCCGAAAGTCTTGTATTGAAATCACCGTGCGAGTAGGTGATCTCGGTTTTTGCCTAACATCACAGGTTCGCATATGAAATATTGTATATCTTACTACTTCGTTATAAATCACTAAGGAAAAATGTGTCATACTTCACATCTTCAGTGTCTTAAAGCAGAATACCACTGATTCCTTACGAAAACTTGCAACTCGGCTTGTAAGTTCAAAATACGATGAAGGCAACTCAGATAGGATTTCTTGGTCAATGTTGCTGGGCTCTCTCAATCTGCCAGCAATAAGTATGATAAAGTGAGGTTGGGTTGATAAATCAGAGAGATTAGCAGTGAGCGGCAACAGGTTGATGATGAACCCGAAACCTCTGATCCGTTTCGAAATTTAGAAGTGGTAGGTACAGTTGTGATGTATCAGAACATTGAATGAAAATACCGTGAATCGTTATTTGGGGTAATAAAAGGTTATTTCATCACTTACACGCAATTAAACACTCAGAATTCCCGGTATTCTTAGTAAAGTGCGGCAATTTTCATTAATCCAGTAACTATATTGATAACACGCGTGCTTTTGGAAGATTTCCAAAGATACAGTTGTACCAGAGCGTTTTCGTAATTATGTCTTTTCTCTAAAACATAGCGACTGTTTCTATTTTTAAAATACAAAGCATTTTATTACGGTAACTGTATCACGTTTTTGTCTCAACATCAAATAGATGAGGGAAAAGAAAACTAATACGAATATGATACTATGTACTCTTTATGCTGAACTGGATTTAAGTAAGTATATGAAGTAGGTAGTAGAAGACAATTTATTCTTTCCGTATAGTATTTATTCTTTCAGTAGGTAAGTACCTAATTGAAGTCTATAACTGCATCAAATTGTGACAGTTCCCTTGGTTGGCATAAGACTACATTAAGAAGTAGGTTTTCTTTCCTCATAATGAATTTCATGAAAAATTTATACCAAATCAAAAACAAAACTGTAACAGTTCCTTCTATTTAATAACTATGCTATATATCAATGTTATGGTTCCCTCATGCATAGTGTCTCTTCTCCGTAGATACTCGTATAGGTACGAGTAAAAGAGCATGTTTCATAATTCGAGAACAAACTGCATTGCCAAAGAAAAGCGAGCCGTTATCCACCGAAATAGGTACCATACTCAAGGTGCTCTCAACATTTAAAACCGTTTTATTGCCGAAGAATAGAGAACAGGTGACCTTTAAAATCTTTGGAATATTTTGCTTAAACCAAATGTAAATGTATTTTACGATAGCAGAGCGTTTGAGCAAGTAGATACTAGGTACATCGAGTAATGTTTTGTTTATGTTGTTGTTGATATATCTAACCAAACCTCGAGATATGATACTTTTTCTATGTTCCAGTAGGTTTGTTCCAGCAATCAGATTTTAATAGGATTGACTTTGAATTTAGCTGTCACTAATCGCAGCAGCTACAATAGAACAGAGCAATCTCGCGTCCCAGCCAAGAGACAGAGCTGCAGTCGCGCCGAGCTCTGACAGTGATTTATTGCACTTTTGTGTCTTAGCCGGCCACTGCATCCTTCACATGTTTGAGAGCTGCGTCGTAAGAAGATCAATTGATATTATGTTAAGAGACTAAGAAATCGTATGATTTCTCGCTCGATGCCGCTCTACTGTATCCAACATCACAAATTGCACTTTTCTCAAGAGGTGATCAAGTTGGCATGTCAAATAACAGAATACATCGATCTCATGACAATTGGCGACAAACAAAAATAGTCGGAATGCCAATAGCACGTAATGTAAGTCTATTTCAGCGGCACATGCGGCACACCACACTAGTTTTAGCCGAGCTCGAGCGTAGGCGCCTGGCGACCTTGGGGAAACAGCATCGGTGGAAAATGAGACTCGCCGCCATTTTAGGCCACGCCGCAGCCGTCGGCAGCCGGGTCAAGTTTTATTGTCTCCGCTCTCAGTTGCATAACGCGGAGCGGCTAGCCGCTCGGGAATAACATACGCCCGAGCCGCCGCCGCCGAAGTCGGAGGATCATTAACTCGACGGTAACCCATTTGGACGGGCGCCGTCGCAGACGCTTCGCCCCGGCGGCCGCCCCCGCCCTGGCCGGCGGCCAGCTTTGGAAAGCTCGCAAAATTAGCGGAGACGCGCGCCCGTCGGCCGCCGGCGGGCGAGTGCGCGGGCGCCGGACGGTAGCCGCACTGCACTTACACCAGTACACCGCGACGAAGTCCTTGTCTTCCAGCACTCGCTCCAACTGTTTGGCGGTGACCTCCTCGATCTGGGGCTCGCTTTTGGTGGGCGTCTTGCGCGCGGACGCGGCGGCGGCGAGCAGCAGGATGGCTGCCAAGGCCTTCAGCCACCGAGCCATGGCGAGGGCGCGCGCGTACTGACGGCGCGGCCGGCCGCCCTGCGCCTGCGCCGCCCCCGCGCCGCCGACGACGACGGCCGCGCATGCGCGTCGCGAAACGCCCGCCACCACTGCGTGGCCTCGCGCCCGCGCACTTGTATCGCACCATTTTGTTTACATCTCCTCTTGTCGGAGTTGTCGGACACGGCCACTTTTGTTCCAGTTGAACCGTTACTTATTTTATTACCCACAAGCTACATATGGTTGTTATATGAGAAATATTATGCAGGTACCTACATACCCGTCGAATTTCCTTAGGACGACGACGAATGTTCTGAAAATCAAATCTTCCCACAACCTGCAATGACTAATTATAAATTTTATAGGACATTTTGAAAAGCAATGAGCAGCTCTGTTGGTAGTACTTAAGCTGCCTGCTCTCTGCTTTTTCCACGAGGCTGCAGGGTGCGTATCCTGGTGCGGGCTATAAACAATGAGTTTTTCAAGAACTTACGTAGGTAGGTATTATATTTATCATACAAGGATTATATCGTGACGAAAGACTTGATTCTGAGTAAGACAAATCTGCGCCAGAATGGAAACCTATTCCCGACCGGTTTCTAAGCGGCAGGGTCCATTCCATACTAAGTAGATACAAAACCAAATTCCTCACTCTGAGCGCACGCGGCCTGCGTCCACTATAATCTGTTCAGAAGTAAAGGCCACTTTTATTTGTATTTGTATGGAAGTGACGGTTTACTAAAGCGAGGGAGCGCTCTCTGAAATCGGGCGGCTGATTTCAGAGAGCGCTGCCGCCTTGGACGATGCCGCACTTATGCCACAGTAAATGTATAAGCTTAGGTATTTACTGTGCCTAGGCTGTGACCTATACAGCCGGTTGACAAATCCAGGGCTGCCACTACCGATTTTGCGCGTTGTAAATTATAGCTCACGTTAGTGGCTAGTGGCCCTACTAGAGGGCCACCTGGAATGAGATGAGAATGCTGAGTGCTGACATACCGAATTGAGATTACGTAAGTAGGTACGTATTTATCACTAGCGTGACGATAAAGGAAAACAGCGTGAGGAAACCTGCAGGTCCCAGATATTGTGTCATAGCCATAGGCTATTTTTTCCCCGTATTATCATGGGAACGGGACTTACGCGGTTAAAACTAACGGAACAGCTAGTAGGTAGGTACCTAATATTATAAAGAGGAAAGATTTGTATGTTTGATGATGATGAATAAACTTAAAAACTACTGGACCGATTTCAAAAATTCTTTCACCCATGGAAAGCTACTTAGGTACATTATCATTTACAGTACAGTCATTTACTTACAGTAACATAGGCTATATTGTGTTCCCGTATTCCCACGGGAACCGCGAGACGCTGCTAGTTAACTAAATACGCGTTATAACCTCACCCAATTCCAAGGGGTTGGATGAGGTAGGTATCTACCTATTCTATTCCTTGAAGTAGGTAGCTATATCTACCTATTTCAGCACAAAAAAGGAATCTAGACAGGAAAGGAACCGGACGCGCATACCTACACAATTATTATGAGTCGGATGGCCCGGATCAAAGAGATTTAAATACTAGGGCATAGAGGGGACAAAGCCCGAAAAATTTGAAGTCAAAAGTTATTCCACAGTGGAATAACTTGAATAAGTCGTCCGAATAACAACTCTCGTTCGTATCTCGCCAAAATAAATAAATATGCCGAGATGCGCGTTGCTAGGTTGCAAATCACGGCAAAACGCCTGGAAGGGATTTTAGTTTATTTTCGTAAGTATTTTTCATATTTACTCAGAAAAAAGAACAAAATTAATAATTTTCTTATATTCGTTCTAGAACATTCTGCTGATATTGTAAATTAACGCCCTCTGCTGTTGAGTAGCTTATACCACTACTTCACTACTAATTAGTGATGTGGTGCTGTTTATCGACTTTTGCTATCGATATTTATTTATTAGGTAGAAAATATAGGCATACTGTTTTTAAGAATAAACACAGTTGGCTACTGCAAACTTTGAGAAAGTTTTGACCAAAAAATAGGGATACTCGGCCTGAAATTGCCGCCAAAGCTGTGGCACTTCTGCAGGCCGGGCATAGCCAAAGAAATGTGAGTGCACAACTAAATTTAAGCCGTACTACTGTCTGAAGAGTTTATTAAAGGTCCTTAGAGACTGGCGGCTTCGTTTGTTTTCAAGGAAGACCGCGATCTCGCGTGACAACGTTTTTAGCTAGGGACCTTCAAAACTTAAATCACTAGGTGGCCCGATAGATGTGTCCGGGAGTGTAGTAGGTATAATTGAAATTGATTTTGTTGTATATACCTATACTTTGTCAATAAACTGATATTATCGATACCTTGGTATGAAATAGTAACATCCCTTTTATTCAGCGTGACCTCTACCGGTCGATAGCTGAAACAACTTCTAATTGTTTGAATACTTGTTTCAGCTATTGAAATCTAGATACCAGCACTGACGCTTAGGCTTCAAAGTTTTGTATGAAAATATTCCCAATGCCCCCTCTATGCCCTAGTATTTAAATCTCTTTGGCCCGGATTCGATCTTCGCCTCCTGTTAGAATAAATGTATGTCGCTAAAAGCGATAAGACCGCCCATTGTACTTTAGTTAATGTTGGTATCCATGTTGTGTTGTTTTTGGTGTAAAATAAAGAGTTATTGTATTGTAGGTATGTTTTTCTAAGGCAACCAACTCCAAACATTGCTACAATGGACGCTCCTGAAATTTAGCATCATCGTACTGTAAGGATCCAAGCCTTACAGTACCTACTTACTCTCTCTCTCTCTCTCTGGGATCGGTCCATAGAGGAAAGTAATATATCGGGTCGGTCGGTCCCTCATGTCTGAGAATCGCGGTCAGCATTAGGGAGCGGATGATCTGCCTCCATCGGTTTCTGTCCAACGCGTCTCTCACAACCATAGATTTAGTATACTAAGGTTACACACAACCGAGTACAAATTCAAAATTCATTTATTTCAGTAGGTACTTATACAAAATACACTTTGAAACGTCATTAACAAGGCACACTAAACTCGTTCATGAAGATTGGCTAAATGTAAACAGCAGCCCATCTCCACCGACGAGTTGCTGGTTCCAAATGCAGTACCCCGAGAATAGCCAGCAAGAAACTCAAGGGCAGCTCTTTTTAATCTCATGTCTTACTGGTACAATGTATGATTGATTATACAATATAATCGCTACCTACTTAGTATAAAACAAAGTCGCTTCCCGCTGTCTGTCCCTATTATGTTTAACTAGCGACCCGCCCCGACTTCGCACGGGTGCAATGCTTATTACTAAAACCTTCCTCTTGAATCACTCTATCTATTAAAAAAACCGCATCAAAATCCGTTGCATAGTTTTAAAGATTTAAGCATACATAGGGACAGAGAAAGCGACTTTGTTTTATACATGTTTAATACTATGTAACTTGAAGCTACGCAACGGATTTTGACGCTGTAGATTGAGTGAGTCAAGAGGAAGTTTTGTATACGTATATAATAATACTGCATCAGCATTACACACGTGCGAAACCGGGGCGGTTCGATAGTTATGAATCTATCTAACTAATTCAAAGATTCCAAAGAACTTATCTTTAGACACAGGTAGGACAAAAGGAACCTTACAGATACTACAATCGAATTTCAGAACGGAGTTCTAAGTGTCATTTTGTTATAGGGAAGTGTTGTCAAGAACAAACGATGGATATCGATAACTAGTACCATGCATAGGTAAGTAAAGTAGTACCTATGTACATACATAATATTTGTTTTCCTAATTTAATATAGGTAGTTAGATAATGGCAAATTATTATATGTAATTTAACGGCGATAGTTCACAATAACTTCATGTCTATTCCATTACAAACATTTCAATAGAGGTTGGTATAAGTATACTTTAAAATTATTATCACAAAATAATAACCATTTTACAGGTCAAGCATGAGCGGCCTACGGGCGCTCAAAGAAATTGATAATCTGTTTGTTTGCATTTCGTTACTTAAAGGGTTTAAAATATTGAAGTTTAGCTTCCATAAAAGAAATAAACAAAAATTTCAACTACATATTAAAACGTATAGTATAAATTTTAAAATTTAAAAATACGACAACGCGACGAATCAATTTCTCGTATTTATCGATATCTATAAAGTTACAAAAATGCTCCTTTCTATAGCACTCTTTCCGGCCGCCATGATTTTCGTGACAGCCAATCACAACCAAGAACACGCCGTCGCAGTGTCACGTGGTGGGATATCAATAACGTGACTGTTTCGGAACGAAGCGACTAGTATGAATGCCGCTGTCAATGTCATTAATTCCATCGCCGCGCGCGGTTCGGAAGACGACGTGTAGTCGGCTACGAAAGAAAAGTTTTGTTCGTGAATGTGCAGTGCCTTGTGAAATAAAATGGATATTACCTTTTAATTTACTTCCGTTCAATGGTGTGAAAGTGATTCAATTTTACATCTGATCATAGTATTGGTAAGTTCCTAACTTGCGTTCATTTGCATTATTTTACCATTGTTTGATTTGTAGGCTTATCATATTTTATTGCTTACTCATACGCAGCCTTAGCGAGGACTTCGTCACTAGTCGGGGGAAGCCTGTAAGATTCATAGTATAATGCTTACATTTATGTACCTACATGTATACTACATAGGTAATGTTCTGAACTAAAGTTATTTTATTACATTTTATTTTCAAAGTTTTGATTTACCATGTGGCATGCATAAGTACTGATAATACTTCTAGATTATCTATGATATTTTTCATATAGTTATAACATTCATGAACGAATTGTAATAATCGAAATATTAATTACTTTTTAGAGTATTATATTTACATGAAGTTTCAATTTAAAAATACAAAATACTCTTAGTACGTAAGTAAGTAGTAAGGACACTAAATAGCTTTTGATAAGATGCCTAGCTGATTTGCTAGTCTGCCAAACTTCATCAAGATCAGTTTTGAAAGCAATGTAACACAAATAAATAAATACAAAATCACATATGTACTTTTAAAATATTAGTAGTATTTCATGTAGGTACCTACCACCAAACCAAACCAAAAATTCTGGGAACAGGATAAAAATCACTTTATTATTTTTATCTAAAACAAACTAGATGGATATCTTTAAATAATATGTTTTCTGACGAATTAATAAAATCCGTTTTATAGATTTACCACATCAAAGGCACATATACGAGTTCCTCCAATTTTATAATTAAAGAATGGTTTTTGAGATTGTATCAGTCAGTACTTAAACATTATCTGTAGATTGTGATAGCAGTCTTTGTTTGAAACAATCTGCTGCCGCTGCCATTGTGTTGTGTTCAACAATAAAACACAATAAAAGTTGCATATCTGTGCCATGAAACAAGGCTGGGTTTTGCAATAATGCTACCTCAGTTTACCCCATTGTAAAATTTTAATATATTTTTTTATTATCATAAACATTACTAGTAATAATAAAATTTCTACTTTAACAAACTTTGACTTTTTTAGTTTACACTTCTTTCTTTGATTATAACAACACCATCAAAGAATTTTGCATGCCAGATTCTGGTGAAATTGTGTGAAACACCTATCATTTTACTTACCATCTTCTTGTACCACATTTCAAGCGAAATAAAGATTATTATTATTATTATAAAGACGGCGAAATTAATCTATTACTATATAGGTGCCTAGCGGCATTAACCAAGCAGGTCCAGTCCAGGAATAATGTATTTGTAAGTTATGGTCACCTTCATCGTGTAATTAACAACCATTATGAGCTGCAAAACAGCTATATAGAAATAAATATCTGCATTATATTTTAATATTGGGGCAAGACAATATAAATACTGTACACAAAAGTTTATCAATTTAAACATGATCCATAAATACTGTGTGATAAAATCTTAATTCTACAATATAAAGGAACTGCCTGATAAAATTATCGGTGAATGATCAAATCATTGTCCAGAAAGTTCTTTTGAATAGTAGGTAAATAATTATGTCATATTTTATTAGAGCAATAAAATATTTATTTAGTTCAAACTTCAGACTCCTTCATAACACCTTATTCAATGGCATATCACATTTCTATTACTGATGTTAAATACAAAAGCAAACAGTTTATTTAGTATACAAGGAGAAGTCTGGGATCTAAAAAATACTAGGAAGTGTCATTTACTTCATTAGCAAGGTTTTGCTTCGTGTCTGTAAAATATTACAAAGAATCGTTAGAGAAGAGTTACAGAACAACTATACTCTATATGATTTACTAGTACCTACCTACATAATCCACATTTCTAGTATATTGCATGTTTTTACGATGTGTAATAGCATTGTTTTATATTATTATCATTTGTGGCGATAGATAAAACAGAAGATTAATTCCAATAGGTTCGTCGATACTTGATAATTGTTATCAAAGCTATCGTAAAGCTGATATTGCAAGGCTTATCGTAAGGAGTTCAGTGTTTGCTGGTCAGTTCTACCGTCGACACAAAATATGGCGGAATACCGAGCGGGAAAAGCTGGCATCAACGCCGAGGCACAGGCGAGGATCAACAGCAAGTACAACGATGACATAGCAGGAGAGACCCTCGAATGGATAAGGAAATTGACAGGTGAGCCTGCCAACACTTCGGGAGATGCAAATAATGTTTACGAAGTCCTCAAGGACGGCACCCTGCTCTGTAAACTTGTGAACGCGATACAGGAGGGGTCAGTCAAGAAGGTAAACCAGTCGACGATGGCTTTCAAGTGCATGGAGAACATCAATGCTTTTCTTGAAACGGTAAAGAAGCTGGGAGTACCCCCACAGGAGACGTTCCAAACCATCGACTTGTGGGAGAAGCAGAATCTTTACTCCGTGGTCATTTGCCTACAGTCTCTGGGCAGGAAGGCCGGTAACTTCGGAAAGCCGTCCATAGGACCTAAAGAAGCAGACAAGAACGTTCGAGAATTCAGTGAAGAGCAGCTAAAGGCTGGGCAGAACGTCATCTCACTGCAGTACGGTACAAACAAGGGCCAACAAAGCGGCATCTCTTTCGGGAACAGGCGTCAGATATGATATAGACAACTAATGTTATTTATGTTTTTTACGTGTGAAATAAATGATATGTAATTTTTTTAAATTTTCCTTTTTATTCACGTAAGAACAAGGTGCGGTCATTCAGATTTAATGCCTTTAAGTCTTATCACAAGGCAAGATAACGGACAGTAGGTACATAACTGTAAATGCAATTACAATATAAGTAGCAGGATAGTACTTATGTCTAAGAGGGCTTACGTTGAAGGTTATTTAAGAATGAATCATTGGAATATTAGCTATCGTCCGTGTCATTTTTATGGTAGAAAATCCTCCTAATATTATAAACGATAACGTTTGTCAAAATGGATGGATGTTTTTGCTATTTCTTTTCAAAATAATTTTGATGAAACTACGTATACCTAGAAAATAACATAGCTTATACATCAGAGTAACACATAGGCTATACCTACTTCTTATTTCAGTAAGTCAAAAGCTGGTAGTCTATAAAACCAAAGTGTAGTCTTATTCGGTATGACCACGACCTTTTCGTAAATGTCGACAGGAAAAACTTGCCCGTAGCAAGCGCGAGTCATTTTCCACCTGCTTTTGACGTCACCAAGGGGTATCGATTCAACTACCATGATACACACCCGTGTAGGTACAAACCAAAGCCGTTTTCGCGAAGTGATTATCGAAACTCGAGGAACGTACCAATAATAACACGTAACGTACCAAGAATTACAAATACAATAGATATATTTAATAATTAATTACCTAGGCTACACTTCTCTGAATTTGGATATGACCAATGATAAATAAATTGGCGTCGACATCTAAAAACTTGATGAAAAATTGAAAATGTAATTAGTTAAAAGTCTTAGCACGCGACGTCCTTCGCCTTTCACTCTAAGGGTGAAAATGAACCCCATGCACTAATTCTATCCTACTAGTATTATAAAGGTAAAAGGAATTGATAGATGGATGGATGCTCTTTGACGTAAAAACTACTCAATCGGCAATTGAAGTAGGTATGACTTTACATAAATAGTCAGCAAATCGCGGACGTCCCCTATTCTAAAATATATATTACCTAGATATCCTACCCTCTCTTATCCACTTAAACTCTTCCAAATCCGACCAGCCGCTGCGCCGTGCGTGATTGAGACTGTAAACAGACTTCCAAATTTTTGCATTATAATATTACAGTGGGTAGTAGGGCATGGAATACCGGAATGATTTTCATACCGGTATTGATACCGGTATTGAAATTTCAATTACCGGTATACCGAAATTTCGGTATTTTTTCGGTATTTTTTTAATACTGCTAGTTACTGTTTAAATGATTACAAGAACTACGTTATATGTCAGAAACACTAAAACTATTTATCAACACCCTAGAAACCACAAAATGAGTTATTAAAGTAGAGGTAATAAAGAATACCAAACAAAAATTTTTTTTATTTTTTTTTATGATAGGGCAAACGAGCAGACGGGTCACTTGATGGTAAGTGACGTCTGTCGCCCATGGACACCTGCAACTCAAGAGTCACAACTGCGTTGCCGACCTTTGAGGTGGAAGTAGGGGGAGGGGAGCGGAGAGGAGGGGAGGGGCAGGGAGGATTGGGCCTCCGGTTACCTCACTCACTCAACGAAACGCAATGCATTGCTTTACGCTGGTTTTCTGTGAGGCCGTGGTATCACTCTGGTTGAGCCGGCCCAAGCGTGCCGAAGCATGGCTCTCCCTCGTTCAAAAATAAGTTATTTGATGCAAAAAATATTTATATTGTTTCATTGGCACGAATATCACAATCAAATAGGTATTAAGATCACAGGACTGCCTCAGGGTGGATGAAATAGCGACAGATCACGGGAACAACTTGCGACCCCCGAATGCCCCTCAAACTAAAGGCAAAAGTAAACAAGGCCATGATAATACCTGTCGACGTGTATGGATCGGAATGTTGGGCCCTTAAGAAGGAGGATGAAATGAGACTGCATTCAGCGGAGATCAGAATGTTGAGATTAATGTATGGAGTGACAAGAATCGATAAAATTAGGATTTAATACATAAGAGAAAGTCTGAAAGTAGCACCCGTGATGGAGAAGTTGAGAGGTAATCGCCTGTCTTGGTATGGACATAATGAGCAGGGATGAGAGTAATATTGTAAGGCGAGAGCTTAATATGAATGTGGAAGGCTTATAGGTAGATGGATAGACCAAAGAAAAGATGCAAGGATTGTGTGAAGGATGATTATGTGCAAGATGAAAGTGAATGAAGATGATATGATGTATGATAGATCTAAATGGAAGGAAAAAACATACTGCGCCGACCCCAAATAATGGTAAAAAGGGCAATTAAATGATGAAGTAGGTATGAAAATCAGTTTTACATTCTAATGATAAGACAACTTATAGTAAAAAATTTAAAAATCTTTTTTAGGCATAGTCTATATTATGAATACGAACGTATTATTAAAAAAATTGCATTTGAAGTTATCGTCGAAAGTAATTATTTTAAAATAAACCAAAATGTAGGCGCAGGCACAATTTAACTCAACGCCATTAATCAGGCAGTTTTTTGGAAAATCGAACAAAAAAAACACAACGCGCTCAAACTTGCGTCGTTAACAGCTGATCTTATTTTGTTACATAATATGTAACTTGCAGCTGAAAAGACCATTTTTGATTCAACGCTTGTGGGAGTAAAACATTAGATGAACAACTGAAAGCAATATCATAAAATACCAGGTACCTAATGCAGAAGTGCATAGCTAGTATATGTGCAAGCAGTGTCTTGCGCAGTTGGTTTTGTAGTGATTTTTTCTATAATCATGGTTATTCGTGTCACTAAAACTCATCTGCAGTTTAAACAACACTATGAACCATAAAAATCGGGCGTTCTGAATGGTCTTTAAAAAAATAGAGCACTTCTTTCTAAATACCGAAATAACGGTATTTCATCGGCAAATACCGGTTTCAAAATACCGAATAAATTGACCGGTATACCGGTATTTCGGTATACCGGTATACCGGTATCCATGCCCTAGTGGGTAGGATAGGACTGTTCGTTTTACCTCGGCCTAATTCAGTTGACAAAGGGTACGAGGTAACGTCATCAGAACAACACAAATATGTTAGAAGTCGTCACGGTCATGTCAGCACCCCACCGTCCCGGAAGGCGCGTCACGCGTCGCTAGCCGCCGGAAACACGGATATCCGACACCAGGCTTGACACATTTCGCTTATATATCTAAATTCCCAATTTAAAAATAAGATGAGTTGAGGAGAGCTGATCAGTGAGAAAATTTAAGTAAATAAGTATTAAATAATACTGACCTCAGCTAAGCGAGTCGTATCGTAAAAGACTCCCTCTTGAATATAATGTTATTTAGCATTTACCTAAGTTGATGAATTTATTCGATTTTTCAATACGAACCTCCGTTGCCCAATGCAATAATATAAACTAGCGACCCGCCCCGGCTTCGCACGGGTGCAATGCTGAATTTTCTTTGCTATAAACCATCCCTGGACCCACTCGAATCCACACAAAAAGTTTCATCAAAATCGGTCTGGCCGTTCTCGAGTTAAATCGTCAGGAAGGAAAACCCAACTTATTTTCATATAAACAAATGATTACGTCGGGAATCAGGTGCTACGCGTGAAAGTTAAAATAAAATACTTGTTCGTCTCATAAAACAAAAAGTGGAGAGCCGACGAGACAGTTACTGTTAGCTCTTAGCCCTTCACCTTGTGAATTTATTTAAGAAAACTGAATACATAATCTCAGGCCTTATATACCCGAGGGGGTAGGCAGACGTATTCCATTTCTGGATATACCCACTTTTCACCAGCGGGCGTATTCACGGAGATTCGATACTCCATATTCGACTCGGAATCGGAAAATCTGTCGAAAGGTTTCGAGATGGATACACAGATGTCATATTTGACATAAGGATTCGACAGATTTTCCGATATCGAGTATCGAATCTCCGTGAAAAATGTTTTCTTTTATCTTAGCTGACCTTAAATTGCTTGTTTTAAGCGTTTAGACAGTGTAAATGGAAGTATTTCTTACAGACACATAAGTAGGTATTATGACCACTAATGACTTAATAAGAAATTAGTCATGCATTCAAGTTATCATACAGATAATAAAGATAGTTGTTTGTTCAATGGTGTGAACGTACCTGCAATCACCTCTGTAAAAGTCGTTTCATTTATTTTTCAAATATGTAATTTTGGAGTCAAGCTAAGCGAAAGTTGCATTAAGTAACGTCATGCTGAAGATTGACACTACAATAACTGACTCAGCGGCTTCTGAATGTGGCATAATTGCGTCTGATCTTGGGCTTTGGAAAGTAAAACTGGATTTTTTCAAATCACGCTCCAAGATTATTTCTTTTCCGAGTAATTTATTTTGGAAAGCAAGTTTGAAATGTTGCTTTCTTATTTGAAATAGCGTAAGTTTGGATTGCTCGTCCTAAAAACTACTAGTATCTACAATGCTTTTTGCCTAGTTTCAGCGGTTCAGACTCTGCATTGATAGGTCAGTCAAAATTTCTCTGTATGTATATGTAAATAAAGGACCTAAATATTTTTATACTTGGCAAAGTCTTTTAAAGTCCACAGAGAAAGAAATATCTGTGAACTAACCACTTGAAATTGATTAAGTACCTTTTTAAATTGACGCTTATCGGAGGCTAAAGCTATCCTTGTCCAAAGTTACTCTGAAAGGTTCATCGAGAAGATATTTAACGAGCAATAACAGCTCTATAACAGCCAGACGACATCAACCCACTGAACAAAGGCCTTGCTCAGAGCTACGCTCAGAGATTAGATTTTCAACCTTAGTTTCTAGACTTTGACCTACATGGCCATTACCTAATAACAGTCCCCGAGTGCCACACGTCTTTTTTTTATTTGTCCATGGTCTTTTTAAGGTTCATATCGAAATGATCTGCTGTAGTAAAAAGCTGATTTACAAATTAGGACGCTAATACCATTCTATTCTATTATTTTTCTGCTATATTCCCACGTTATACGATATCGATCGTTGTTGCGAGGCTTCTGTTGACACGGTACGCCGCCTGGCAGGGACGGAGCCGGTGTGGGGACTTTTCCTATTAACTTATTTTATATCGGAACTAAAGTGTTTACAATGATTTCAAACAGCGAATTGTAGTTCTTATTTTTATTTGAACGGAATTTTAGTAGTCTTTGAATCTTTTATTCCCAGCTTACCAAGCTGGACTCGTGGATGATAGAGACTAGACTTAATGGGCATTTTGATTTTACAAAAAACTAAATTTGTTGTCTGGATTTGTCGAGCAAATTTGTAATCGAATGCCATTTAAGCTTTAATATGCCTACTATTTTGTAAATAATCAAAACTTATTTTTGAAATGAAGCCTACAATTGTGAATGACGATGATTCTATTCAAAATTAAACAGCAAAACTGTGTCCATTTCCATTGTCCATCCACCGCATGGGTAACATTTTATATACTCGTACTTAATATGCCATGCAGCTACAGCATAACTTTGAAGAGGTTAAGTTGAAGTTTGTACCTATGGAACTACGGATTCGAGAAATTCTTTTACTCATAGAAAGATACACTATTCCCGGATGCAATAAGTTATTTTTTACACGGGGAAACCGCGTGGGCATAGTGTAGTGTAGAATGTTGCATGTTGTTATTGCATAATATGGATAATCCTTCCTAATTCCTTAATTAAATAGTCAAAGTTAAAGATGTTAGGAAAAGCGAAATCTTATAAAATACCAATAATTATTATAAACGCGAAAGTTTGTATGTATGGATGTTTGTTCCTCTTTCACGCAAAAACTACTGAACGGATTTTGATGAAACTTTACAGTTATACAGCTTATACATCAGAATAACACATAAGCTATATTTTATCCCCATATTCCCACGGGAACGGGAACTATGCGGGAGAAACCGCGGGGGGCTGCTGTACACTATAAATCCGGTTGTGGATTCTGCTTGGCACTTGTTTCGAGCCCGAAGGCTGACCGGTCCCGTTGCTGCGAGATTATCTTGTACTGTAACGGGAAATACGCGGCACTGCCCTCGCCAGACCAGCCCGTGGGATGAAATGCAAAATATAATATTGCAGTGAAATCACTATCGCTGCATAATATAAAACAAAGTCGCTTTCTCTGTCCCTATATCCCTATGTCACTATGTCCCTTTGTATGCTTAAATCTTTAAAACTACGCAACGGATTTTGATGTGGTTTTTTTAATACATAGAGTGATTCAAGAGGAAGATTATAGTGTTAGCATTGCACCCGTGCGAAGCCGGGGCGGGTCGCTAGTTTGTTTATATAGATACTATTAATGTGATATGTTTATTAAATGTCTATAAAGAATAAGTGCCTTAGGGATCGAGATCTACTCCTGAAAACGTGAAAATATTATATGAGACCTAACTAGATCGATTTTTTTGCAGCCATAAATCATCAAAATCGTTAGAGCCGTTTTGAGGAACGCTATTAAAAACAAATTTTAAGTCACCTGACATCTTGGCTACGCCACAATATATAGCTGGTTAAATGGATTAAACGGTCGATTTAAGGGTTTTCTTCCCACGTCCAATCTCCCAAATCTCTCTTCGCATCCCAACCGCTTCCCAAATAAAATTCAACTAAACCTTATATCCAAATGTATGTGAGAACGATTAGCTTCGTCTCATCTTTGGATAGTTATATAATCATGATATATCTATCTATAAGAAAATGAAAATAATAAAAAAAAAAAATTTTCGACAGAAATAACTTACAGGTTCATAGAAATACCTGTTTAAACACGATCATGGTTACACTTAAAGAACTTTTTCTATTATGTAACATAATATGTTGTGTAAAACTAAGGATTTGTACGTTTCTCGAACTAGACTAATGTCATAAAACATTCCGAAGCATAAAATGAAAAAAAAAAATTGCTCTACATTCAAACAGCATCTCTGGTACTACTATCGTATTAATCTTTAATTTCCGGATCGTAAATATCGGTGGACTAATAACAAGGATGATTAACGTCGATATGTTGGTGAAAGCGACGAACAACCATCATAGTGGTATTCAGGCACGTTTGAACTGTCTCATTAAACGTGTAGTTTCAAGAGTTAACTCTCAGAGAAAGCAGTGCAGTGGGCAATCTTAATAAAGATTTCTCCTCCAACTAACATATCCTGTAGTGAAAACTGCAATAGATTGGATCTTATAAATAAACAGATAGTATCTCATAGCTTTCTTTGTTATGGCGTCAGTAGAGCATTTATGTTTCTGCTGCAACTAGGTTACGTCAGAAGACACATGCGCAAAAGCCATTAAAAATATAAAACAGACCCAGTAACTATGCAAATGGCGGCAAATAAAACAAATGCATGTGACTGTACTTTTCTTTTCTATCTATAATAGGTCAGTAGGTAAGCGTAATCAATGTTTAAAAAAATATTATTTATGACGTACCTACTCATAAGAGTATCGTGTATGTATATGAAGCTGTAGTTTCCTCGTCATTGGCATTCACGAACTGCGCATTGCGATTTTTCCCGTAGTCGTTTCAGAAGGGGAGTAGCCTCAATTGATATGGCCCTGCTTGTGCCCGCGATGATTTATTCGTTAACCTACACCCTATTGATACAGATTGACCCTTGGTAGCCAATTGGTTCTTATGCCCCATCAATTAAAAACCTGTTTGACTTCTCGGTCAAGATCAAGTGTGATTTCGTTATGCCTTGTTTTTGTATCTTCATTAATACAGTCATTGATTTTTAATCAGTTATGTATTGCAACAAAAAATATGCAAAGTAAACTCTTGCGTAATGAGAATTTCCCAACATCTCAAGCAACCCGAGCTATCACGACGATCAACAAGGTCCCCATTTGTTTTTGAAAGTAACATCGTCATGTTATTCTTTGACTAAATAGTTAAACATGATTTTAGGACTCATAGTCCAAAGCCTGCTACGCAATACCAATCCGTTCCTAATAGATGGTCGACGAGCCACCACTGGTTGACGAGCTCGATGTTTCCATGTATAATAATAATAATATAATCTCACGCCTTTTTTATCCCCGAGGGGGTAGGCAGAGGTATTCCATTACTGGATATACCCACATTTCACGAGATATATTGGACCCCTAAACGTGGTGGGTGGTAGGTGGTGGGTGAGCCCATCGCCATGTATGTTCTATATTTTTCTTGTATTACTAAAATTGCTTTTGTATATTGATGCAGATCACTGTTATTTGGAATGATTAAATTTATGTTCAATCAGCACTATTATTAAAAGTTGGTAAAGTTCTCTCTAGTCTTGCATTATTAAAAAAAACTGGATCATCTACTGCTCTCGAATTTGATGCTCCAGAAAAATGCCTTTATCCTCCATTGTTGATTTTGCAGTTTCTATTTATTAGATATCTAGAAATTCATTACTATTATTAATGTTAGACGCAATCTGCATCACGTAACGGTCTGGATGTCTTTTATATTACAGTTCAATTCTAAAGTAACAGCTTCTCGCTGCAATGCAAAAGCGTTACCTGGTAGTCAATGTACCGGTCGCGGACCGTTGGCCCAACTGTGACCGACATCTCAAACCAGTTTGGTACTCTAAATGCAGTATCGTTGCCAACCTTGGCATTGGGGGAACTCGATGACTAATGTCCATGCTTTTTTCCTTTCTAACTCTAAGATGTTACGTACTATTGTGTTGGAACGTGCGTGAAGTGAATATTAAAGACAGTTTCGTAATGACCATAGAGCTATCTCTTTCAATGCTTTGTATTTTCTTCTTTAACTTGAAAGCATTCAAGTCTCATTTCATTTTTTTCACACTAAAAGCAATTTTGTTTTAATGTAACGTAACGTTTAACCCAAGCGTTTAACTATTAACCGTTTCGTTTTTATTGTTGTAGTTCGTGTCAATTGCAGTTATGGTCACAAAAAGAAGTGGTTTCCCCCGAGTTAGTTAATCTACTACAATTTCGCGCATGATCACTTGCGTCAATATTTTTAATCGACCTGACTCCCCTGCTTTGTTTTGTGAAATAGTTTACAAAATGTTTCTCCGTTCGATTGTAGCTTTTTATTTGTTGTTTCAGGTCGGTGTAAGTACGTATTGTATGCACCTACTACTTTTCGAATCAGTGTAACAATTTCCTCAAGCGTACTCCATGGCAATGATTCGTGTACGTAAGATGTATTCGTCTGCTACACTAAAACCTATTTGATCTTCAACTTTTCCCAGGAAGTACCGGTTACATAAAAATTGTTTCCTAGTTTGACGACTCAAGTTCAAGTAACAACTTCAACTATAATTATACCGCCAACAACAACAACGTGTGCGCCGACTCATAGCAGGTGTTCACTTACACCTACACAGCCTGTATTTCTAGTTATGCGCAATTTTTGCCTTCATCGGCAACTAGTGTATGATAGGCTATTGGCTTAGAAGATTCGTATCTCGTTTTCGAGCATCTGTTTTTATCCTATCGCATTCTTGAAACTGAACTTGGTTTGTTGCTACAACTTTTTATACGTTACTTATTCTACTGGCTGTATATGGTGGTGGGTTGTCTTATTGTATCATACTGAAGAAGCTTTCTGGAGGTTCTCAATTGTCTTGATTTAAATTACGTACTTTTAGTAAGTTCTTAAAGGATCAGTTCATAATGACAAAAATAATACATATTTTAGCGTAACTGAAAACTGCAGTTTTTAATAATCGAATGGGATGTTTACGAAAATGTGCATGAATCACGAAAGCCTTTTTACCTACATTCATGCTGTCGCATTTTCCTATCTTTGTAATGTACTAAAAAATAAATACTTTTGTTTTAATCTCGGAACAATGTGAGTAATACAAGAAAATTACCGTCTGAGCTCGGAGGAATTTTCATTGTCTCAGATCATGCAGATAAGATAAAAGAAGCTAGGTATTTTAAGATCACCATTATGGTTTATTCATCGATTTATAGTCCAGTCAGTGGGGACTGGGGCAAATGGCATTGCTTTACAAAAGGGTCAAGCAATGATTATAAAACCAGAAAATACAAGTTTTCGATCTGAACCACAATGGCGAAGGCGATCCGCCATATTCGCTGAAAAGTGCAAATAAATCCATTAATAGAAGTACATCTATTAACGGATACTACATGCAACTTTTTAATTATTCCATCGTACCGGTTACTAAAAGTTAATTACATGTCGTAAAGTACTTTACAGTCCAGTACAGTCAGCGACTGTGAATCTCGGGCGACCCCGGAGGTCGCAAATCGCAAAATTAGCGGACGGCGTGTGACTCATCGGGCGATTGAGTCAGTTTTTATTTAACACTCAACGGTGTCGCTGATTGAAAACTGTTATCGATTGTGTATATTTTTCACTATATCTTTGTATTGTTCGCAATACAATGTGTAAAATTACTAAATACTTGTAACTTTTCAATAATTTCAAGATTAAATTACGTGCAAAGGTATGAAAACATGTTTAGTGCCGCCATTTTAAATATCATGTAATGTGAATTGTGAATCTATGCGGATCTAATGACACCGCATTTATTGAAGTCTAGTCAAATAAGAAATAAAATCTGTAGACTATCTCACAAACATACATTGTATTACATAATCTGTCAGATTCATAACCAATCCTTTTGAAAACGTTTACTCGATGACTTCCTTTTTACGTACAGAAATATTTACGTAACGATGAGACATATATATTTTATATGCAACAACAAGTACTTCTTGGTTATGGACCTTCCGTTTGACTTGAGGAAGAAGATAATTTCTTAGCTTACACGTAGCAGAGCGCATACACATTGGAACAAAACAATACTTCATGCTCTTGTGACTAATGATACTTTCAAAAATTTGACTCATTTACTTAGTGACAAGTTTACAATAATCCCAACTAATGACAGAACTGAAGGTGTTAGATATAATGGTTTTAATTGTAAGTTATTTTACACTTACATAGGTTAAGAACTCTACTAGCAATGTGAATCGATTGATTTAATATTCTTCATTCAGGACTCTAGTACTCTACATAACTTTAAGTTTAGTTTAGTTTGACTAGAGTCCCTCGTTAGTCTCGTTACGTCTAAGATGCCACCTGATGCTTTATCCCCTTGGTGCACAGGTACATAATTATTATTTTTATTAACCGTCAAAGGAAATCATACGACATAAAAACAAGCTAAATATAAGGTACTCTAAGCTAGTCTGTGCTATTAGTATAATCTGTTCAGTGTAATATACTGAAGAGGAAAGAGCGTAATATTAATGTTGTATTAACATACAGTACGCAGGAGCGTTGCGATTTGCGATATACCTACAGATAGATACTAGCGTTATATACTTACAAAAACAAAGGGATTTTTCATGGCTTTGGTTTCTAAGATCACGTAAGTCAAAAATACCAAATTTACAAGAGAGTGATACCAAAACGTCCATACTCATTACAATAACCTACACCCTTCGTATTAAATCTGTCGCTTTTTGTTTCTGATTGATGAACACGTCTTCCGATTATCTAGCAAACAGCATCAAAAAGTCAAAAACAAGAAAATTTACACTCATTGTGTTAGAACTTAAACGATGATATTATACGAGTGATGCAATGCACCTTATCTGAAGGCTGCGTTTGATAATATATATTTATTTATTACATATACAAGACTTATACATAATATAATATACTTTATTTTGTCCATCGAGCCACTTACGGAACAAATCGGAGATGTGTTAACAATTTCCTGAGGTAACAATGGCTTTGCGGCTCATTTATCTACTAATCTATTGCAAAACATTCGACTTAGACTTGGTCTAGTTATTTTCTAGCATAGTGCAAGAGATACTGTATAAAGAATCAAATTCAACTTCATCTCGAAGCCGTGATTGGAAAATCGAAGAGTAGTAAGTATAGTTTTCTAAAAGTTAATTCCCATAATTTATTCAAGATTTCAGTCTATATAGTTTAGGGTATAGTAGATCAAACAAACCACTGACACTATTCTTAATTATTTTTGCAATTCCCTGTTACCAAGTGTCTATGCTTTAAAAACTAGCATAAGCGGTCTTCCGTTATAATATGGCTTTGTCTATCTATACTTAGTCCAAGAATAGATCTGTGATGGGCATAGTATCCCACCGACAAAGAAAGCGGGAAGGAGCAGTCGCTCGGAACCATTTGCTGAAAATGGAACAGTTTGAGGCCATAGGGTTACTTACTCTCGCCCAAATTATTAAACAATCACTCCAGAGCGGACCCAAGAACTTGAACTTTAATTCTTCCTGTTAAGGCACCGACTCCCTTGGCCACAACTTTTGGGCAGCATGGCAACGTTTGTCGAGGAAAGCTTTATCCACCATAAACTGAAATGTCATGGGTCATCCCATGATTGATGTTGCTGATTTGTTAGTTTTGTTCGCTTGAAAGGTCTGGCAGTCATATATTAACATAACCTAAATAGAGTGCTTTGACCGATGACCGCTTTGATTAAGCTTTTATCTAGAAGGGGTCTGGGAGGATTCCGACTGAAAATTACATATTTAATCTAATGAAAATACAGTGCTAGCATACCGTACCAACTTGTCAATTCGATTTTTCGCACATTAATGTCAGGTCGTAATGTCTATATTTTTGAATAAGTTAGAATTAATGTGGTTTACAAATAACCAGTTCACATACAGGCAAACCTAAATAACAATGCGATTCGACGACGTCTTGCTCTGTAAGAGGAAGGTAATTACGCTTGTAATAGCTCCTTTAATTGACGAGTCTAAAAGCCAAGTCATTGATTGGTCTCGTAGAATTCGTTAAAACTGCGTGAACTGAATGTTCTGTACACATGAGCTTCTTCTAAAATTTGCTTGTTATGACAATGCAAGCTTGCACAAAGTACTTATTTATGGATATCCCTGCGAACCCAGTGTACTTTAGATACTAGGGATAAAAGATAAAAATATTTTTATTCACGAAGAGCCATAAAGAACACTATTTGATTATGGGATCTACACTAGGATGGGCCTGTATCGTGGATGCTACGGGGATCAACGATACAGGCCCAGCCATCAATAACAAAATACCTATACATATGTAACAGAATAAGCGCAATTCCTGAAATTTGTTTGTTCAGTATCGACTATACTTATTTGATTTCAGCTATTTTTAATATATTCTGTTAAATTTTTCCCAAAAATGAATTAGCGTAGAATTTAGTGCTTTCTTAAAGAACATTGGTTAGACACAACTAAAGTTCGATTGCATCATATTTTTTTTATATTAATATACTAATTTGGGTGTATGAGGAATTACGCTTTTTCTGTTACGCGTTGTATACTGATCATACGGTACAGCAAAGAAATAGGTATGATGAGGAAAACTTATACTTTTAAAAGATTTGCATTTGATGAAATGACTTACTTTTTTCACATGATTTCACCTGTTAAATTACACAGGCAAAGATTTTTAATTACCATGAAAAATCACACGAAGGAGAGTAGCAGGTGTGACGTATAAAAATTCATTTCATATGATTTTGCACATGGAATGACCAGTCTCTTTAGATACACTTTTTAACCGACTTCAAAAAAGGAGGGGGCTCTCAATTCGTAGCGTATGTTTTTTTTTTTATGTTTGTTACCTCAAAACTTTCGACTGGGTCAACCGATTTTAATAATTCTTTTTTTATTTAAAAGCTGATGCTTCCCGTGTGATCCCATTTTAATTTTGTGCAGTTCTGACAATGGAATCTATGAGAAAACCATATAATTAAGTCTAAAATTTGCATTAAGTATGTGCGCGACAGATGGACGAATAACTCAATATCACGCCAACTGAGTCGAAGATTCTTTTTTAACCGACTTCAAAAAAGGAAGATTCTTTTGATTTGATTCTTCAGATGATTCGACTGTATTTTTTTAGTACGAGTATAATTCTTTAATATGTTATTTATTTGGTAATGTGCGTGACTACGGATCAAGGACGATTAAATAATAACGCTAATCGGCGGTTACGATTAATTGTGTCAGTGGTGCGTGCGCAGCGAGCATGCTACACTGGTGTTGTGGGTGAGTGGAAGCAGGTCATGTTTGCACCCGAGAGCCCAGACTAGAATGACTCGGAGGTATCTGTAGATACTTTTAGTGTAGCAAAACAGTTGCCTCTGAAATTCACCGGTCTGGTAACGGTTCTGCGACATAATAGCTTATGTATTGTGATCGCCCGCGGGAACTTGTAGCTTGACCGGATGACTGAAGAGAAATAATGTTATGGCATTCTTCCAAAAATCTTTGTATATTGTACCTTGTAGTATTTAGCTTAAAATCCTAAATATGTCTTTTGTTCCCAGAGTAAACTTATTTTTGAACATGAAAATAACTCAAAAAAGTTATCCTGCATCTCTTAGTTTTTTCGTTCTCTTCATCTTCGTCATACAATATAAACTTTCATAGTTAACCTAATTATAGTCATCGTGATATCTTTAAAAATCTCGCATGTAAGTACAAAAGTATTTAAGTGTTCACGTTCTAATGTGAAATAGACTGTGTCTATTGCACACTTTCGTTTCTCAGTTTCAAAGGATAATGTCCTTGTTTTGCAGTCGTGTATCTAATAAATACCTTATTTACTTACTTCGTTACCTTAACGACAATCATGATTATCTCGATGGATTTATAAAAAGCATTAATGGCACTTACATGTAACATCCGTTTGTAGATTGTAAACTGATAGGTGGAAGCAGATTTCCGCTGTTTTTTCCTCACACTGTAGGTATTTTATAAATATAATAAGATTGTAACTGTCTGATGTCTGTAGGTACATAAGAGATATTTAGAAATAAATGTGTAAGGGGTTTTTATATTATAACGATAACGATAGAGGTCATGGGCTCACCACCTATCACGTTTAGTGGTCCAATATATCTCGTGAAAAGTGGGTATATCCAGTAATGGAATACCTCTGCCTACCCCCTCGGGGATAAAAGGCGTGAGATTATGTCTTATGTCGATAGAGGTCAAAACAATTATTTTAGAATTTTTGTTTGTCTGTCTGTCCGTATGTTTGTACGCACATCACGTAAAAACCAGTGCATGAAATGGGACGCAGTTTTCACAGTTGTTTTATTGCAGGTCGAACTTAAAATCTTGTACATGTTTCATCTTGATACGCTACCTAAAAGTCGAGTTATCTACCACATACAGAGTATATTTTTAACTGGGTCAAAACGGGGGAAAGTCGCGTGCAAAAGCTAGTCGAATAATAAAACGAAACTCTCCTGTATCTTTCATATCATTAAAAAAGAATGTGCTAACGGAATCTTCAAAATTACCAATATGGCCTTGGGTCTACAATATTGCGCGATCGTTAAAATCACATTGAATTTCTTCAGCGAAATCCGATACGAATCGGTTCGACAAATTCTTTTAGATCCGATAAGATTGCTGTAATAAATTTGAGTCGGTATTTGTTAGTGTTTCATAAATTATTATTTTAATGAGTCCATTTAATCTTTACATTTCGTTATAAGATTCTTTAATTGTAAACTTGAAAGGTCTGATATTATAGTTTTTGTGTCCGTTGATCGTCTTATTAACTTAAACACACGATAATATTATTATAATAATGAATTTAAA
This sequence comes from Ethmia dodecea, assembly GCA_963855545.1. Taxonomy (NCBI): domain Eukaryota; kingdom Metazoa; phylum Arthropoda; class Insecta; order Lepidoptera; family Depressariidae; genus Ethmia; species Ethmia dodecea. Next base: position 4,720,912 of record OY979444.1, read on the forward strand.
TTTAATGTTAAAAACAAGTACAACACACGTAGTGTTAAAGAAAACAAATTGGTTCAACCACAGACAACCAATTATTATGGTAAGAGGACATCTAAGATCTGGTACCTAAAGTGTTTAACAAAATAGATCTATTAAGAGATAAAGTAAAAATTAGTAAAGGATCACTCAACACAAAATTGAAAAAACATTATACAGGATTACAAATAGAAGTAAATACATATATAAGATGAAAATAGTAACCTATAGATAAGTAGTAGATAAGTGCATAAGGTGGTTCACTGTTATGTGAATGAGCGCTTCTCGCCATCAAACGTAAAAGTTTGGTGAGGTTAGAATTAAGTAACACCACTGTATATTATAAATTTATTTCAATAAAAAAAAACACAATCCAAACAGCATATACATTTTACTTCGTCTGCAATTACCAATGAATTCTGATTGGTCACTGGGTCATGGGAATACTGGAGTAACGGTACGCGGGCTCGCTGGCCATCGTCGTAGCAGTGGGAAATTGAGGCTGAACCTCAACAATTGGGCACCAAAATTACAACTCGATTCAATTATTCTGTTGTATAAGATTCTCACCATTCATCTTTTCTTGCTACCATTAACGCCTTTAAATTACAAGGAATTGAAGAAGGAAAGTGTTAGGTACTATTATTAGCTGTCCAAAGGATGTGCATAATTTTAATTATAGTGTTGGGTATGAAGAAACAGACTTAAATTCAAGTGTCAATCATTGCTTTGTCGACATATTCAAAATTTTAAACAAAAATACAAACTGATTTTAACGAATTGCACTAAAAAGACTATTAGTAGCATATTCAACATCCATTACCTGCTTACTGCTTACTAAACCTATTACGCGGTAGCTAGTGATTTACTGATGTCCGTTGACGAGTTTCGTTCTCGACTCGAGCTGAAGTTCTACATCACATTTTCACAAAACTTGTATGAGACCAACCTTTACGTAGGTATACTCGATCAAACGAAATAAAAACGAAATCAGTTCAGATTTTACGGAGTTATGGATTAACTTACAAAAAAATACATACGCGACGAATTGAGAACCTCCTTTTTTGAAGTCGGTTATAAGACAGACGCTAGCTTTTTCTACATTCGAATAGCTAAAAAAATTCTTTCAACCGGCAGCTGACTAGAGATTTTCGCAATCGAGCATTGACTTACTTTTTTTAGGCTTTGCCTTTGTGATTTGGACAAAGCGCTTTCGTTCGCTTTCCACTGTCGGTTCTTATCGCTGACCGGTATAATGACGTGTTTATCTACGCCAGTTTCCTATTGTGTTTATTCATACTTTTTGCGCTTTTCACGGCAGTGCTTGAGGTTATTTACGTAATCATCTTCTGCTTCTCTTTGTTTTCGATTGTGTGCTTACTTACTTGGCTTTATAGATATAGTTTTGATTCTTTACTATTGCAAGTCATTGGTTTATTTAAAATGTTTTATTTAATGTATTTACTGAGGAACACTAACCTATCCTAACTTTACCGAAATAAGTATTGCAAAAGCTACAATTTCAAGCCCGATGTTCTTTTGTGTTGTCTAATTATTATTTGAATTCGCCTTCGGATTACTGTAACTATTAAGTATAATAGGCACATACAATAAAATGCCTTATTGCTCACAGTTACGGCGAAAAAACCGGACTCTTTGATAAAATCACGTTACGCTACGGGATAGTAGTTAGCTGAATTACTAGTTGAATGTTACCTCACTTTTGGGTTGCTTTCACCTATTTACTTTTATTTGCAACTGTGACCGTCAGATCTATTATAGAACGAAAATTTAAATTATTTTTAAATAAATGTCATTAGAACATCCACACTCCTTCATAAACACGTATTTGAGATGCAACCCATTTCCACTTCCACCATTTGCAATGGTGTTAACTAATGGAACACTATTCAACACTGACATGTCATAAAAGCTAGTTTTCCCATCACATTTCTGCAGCTTTTGATGGATTATTTCCTACATTGTTTGCTTATGTGGCTTACCATATTTGTAACTGTTTAGCATCTTGTTCCGGTCGTTTCACACCGGAACGGGCGTCTGGGAACGTGGCTGTTAGTTTTTGAAGCATACGATTACGCAACCTACGAAAGTGTATGTTATGCTCACTCACTCCGAAAGTGAGTTAATCGTATTCTTAATTTTATACCTACTAAGCATTACGGTTATAATTGTTATAGTAATTACAACTTATGACGTAATTTTGTACGAGTTTATTGCACTGGTTTTTATGCTTCCGTGCGCTTCCTACTCATTTTGTATTCATAACGCACGCGTTTGTTTATATTATTGCGTAGTGAATGGAAGTCATTTGTGACGAGACTACTAAGGGGATAGTTAGTTATACTTATAATCCTCTGATAATTATAACGGTGAGCAATTAGATTTTTTTTATAGGTAGACGCGTATCCCCTTGCATACGGTAACAATACCGGGTAATATATTAAGCTTTGTCTGGTTTCAGAGATATTATTTGCACTATCGTTAATTTTAGATTATATTTAATTTATCTTCGTGAAATAAAAATTTATTTAGGCTATTCATACTCCAAAAAAAATACAATTTCCGATTACAGCTTCGTAAAGCAACTCGGGCTACCTGGCATTTTATTGAGCTGATTATGAGTATTGTAGGCTAGCAGTGATAGCCCGGACGGTTAAAGAGCCGGCCGAAAATCAGTGAGGCTCGGGTTCAAATCCTGGCATGTACCAATGAGTTTTTCAAAAACTTACGTACATATTTATCACTAGCTGGACGGTGACGGAAAACATCGTGAGGAAACCCGCAGGTCTTAGAATTAATTCTGAGACATGTGTAAGCAGACCCGGTCCGGCGATGGGCTCACCACCTATCACGTTTAGGGGTCCAATATATCTCGTGAAATGTGGGTATATCCAGTAATGGAATACCTCTGCCTACCCCTTCGGGGATGAAAGGCGTGAGATTATTTATTTTATTTTTTATTTATGAGTATTGATAATGATAACGCATCTATCTCATTAATTTATATGGAATCTCATTGGCTAAGCCTATTCAATCAAAGAGTAGGTACCATACGTACACATTACCAACCAACAATGAGCTATATTATAGTATTATATTAAATTTCGAGTAGGTGCGAACCTTTTTGCCGACTTTCCCATTTTGCTTTGTAAAGTCATACCTCTATTGCCATGATTTTTATGTATTGCTGTAAGAACTTCATATTCTTATTGTACCAGTTCGGCTTGGGCACATGATCCAATTAAAAAATATTACTTCTAAATAATCCTCTTGTCCACAGTAAACAATGACGATCGACAAGCAGCTGGTGTGGGTGCGCGACCCCAATGACGGGTTCGTGCTCGCGCGGCTTCAGGAGCTGATGGGGGAGGAGGCGGACGTGTTCCCCGTCGACAACAAGCACCCGCGCCGAGTGTGCAACTTCGAGGACATCTTCCCCGCTGGCGACCCCGCCAAGGATGTCGACGACAACTGTGAGTGTCGCCAGAAATAAATACTCTTCTTCGCCTTTTAGGCAATAAAGACTTCACCTTGCTTTTGGTGATTTTCGCCAATGTCCAAGTAAGAAATTAAGCAGTATAGCGTTAAGCCTGTTCATTGTGCCCTCTGCTAAGAGAGACAAGCGGAGAGACGTGGTAGTCTTAGCCGTGACTGGAGAATGGACCCAGAAGGACTGTGTCCATTTGCCAGCCTCGTTGCCCAGGGTGTGCCGCAAAGAGGCGACTACCATGCACCCCATAAATACGCTCGCAATCTCAGAGAAGACCGGCTGATGTATTCCAGTCCTGGACATACCCACGGCGAAGAAGCGGGGGTGGAACGCTCCTCCATACGTGAAAAGGGCCTCCTCCGCCAGGCGACGTGATCGTGTCTGGGGACTGCAGGCCAACGATTGATGTTTGAGAAGAAAACTTTGATAGCGCGGTATAGAACTTAACTGAACAAAACCAGTACTTGATACTGTAACCTACAGAATCGCATTCACTAGTAGACAGCTTTTTCTGCAGGCTCTTGTATATATATATATATATACCTAACAAGATAAATTGATATGATCATTAAATTTGTTCTTTTAGAATATTGCAAAATGTACTTAATGTATCAATAATACTATTTCAATAATTTCATACCGAATCAAGTCAATAATCAATAAGTAGGTATAACCTAATTCCAACCGACCGCGATACTACGTAGGTAAACACATTCCGTAATCTAACGTATCAAATTTCAAGACTAGTAAAAAATAAAGATAATCAAATTTATATTTGTGAAGTATAAGTTACACTAACAGTGTTCCATCATTATAAGTAATCCCATGACACAGGAAGCCCTACGATATTTTTGTCCAGAGGTTTACGACGTACCCCGCGTATAAATAAATGTTGTTTCCTGTGTTTCAGAATATTTTGTTTCATAACATCAAAAGCACAAAGTGTCACACATTTTTCTACCTAGACATAGATATAAAAGATAAAATACTATCTGATAAACATAACAGACGCTAATTAAATAGTTTTGTAAACGTCTTTATCAACTCAAGGCTAATTCATAGGAAGTTTTTGAAGTTCTGCTTATTTGTAACAATGCACTGCGTTATAATTCATCTATTGAATATGTCAATGTTACAGGTGAACTAATGTTCCTGAATGAGGCTACATTGCTGAATAATATCCTCTCACGTTATAAGAAGAAAAAGATTTATGTAAGTATCAGCTCACTTGTACTTGAGTTTGCAAAACGCTGAAAACAAGCTAGCAGCTGTTAAGGCTGTAGTATTCTACACAAACATGAGTCATGCGCTACGTCACACCTCTCGTCAAGTGAAATATGTTCACCTTGAAATTAATCCATATTACAAACGTACTGTAGAAAACTGTGCAAATAGTTATTTTTATTTAAATACTTTTCGTTATTTGGAAATTCGATTTTAAATAGATTCCGACTTATTATTGTTTGGGTTGTATTCTGATAAGTTGACAAACTTGATGACTCTGCTTACCTTTAAGCCGGTTCGACACATACTGCCAGAAACGCAAAAGGCAAATTTGAAATTTTTGGCTTGTACTTCTTTAGAGGTGCTTTGGGATACTCTTTTTAATGAATTACTACTCCTAATTTAATTTCGATACTGTCAATACAACTTAACACTTTTAAATAAATAAATTGTGGGCCACAATTATTCACACACGGTTATTAATTCCCAAAATAGGCAGAGCCTGTACCATGGGTACTAAACAACTGAAAAACATACTTAAATAAATATCAAACAACCAGACACGAAGCCAACAGACATGTTCACGCACACAAATGTTGGCCTCGAGCGGGAATCGAACCCTCGACCTCCGACTCAGGAGGCTGGGTAACTACCAACTTTCAACAGGCTTGTTAATAAGGAGGGGTGTGGTTTACCTAATTAATGTGTTATTGTCGGTGAACTCGGTAATTAAACGTTACTCTACAATAGTGGTATAAAAAACCGTGTTGGTTTCAGACGTATGTAGCGAATATCCTGCTAGCAGTAAATCCGTACGAAGACATCCCGGACATGTACTCTTCGAACACCATCAAGGGGTACCAGGGAAAGTCGCTGGGAGAACTGCCGCCGCATGTTTTCGCTATAGGTATAATATTATTTTGGAAAACAAGACTGGTTTTCACATTTCCTCCCGGTACGATTTTTGTTATTTAAAGATTCAAGGGCGAATTCATTATAATAATACATAACAGTCTCACGCCTTTTATTCCCAAAGGGTTTAGGCATAGGATAGGTATTCCATTTCTGTAAATAACCACTTTTCACGAGTATATTCGGCCCCTAAACGTGATTGGTGGTGAGCCCATCGCCGAACCAATACACATGCCTCAGAATTATTTCTGGGTCCTGCGGGTACCCTCACGATGTCTTCCTACACAGTCGAACTAGTGACGAATATGTACGTATGTACATATGGGCGAATTTATTTAAAGATTTTTGTCACAATGTCAACAACTTCACACACAAAAACAGTTGTAAGGGTAGGTATTCATAGAAGCAGAGGACACGAGATGTTCGACGTGTAATCTATATTACGGTACAGTGAAACCCCGTCATCAGTTTAAACACGATTTTCCTTATAAAAACTGTTTTTTAAGGCCTTTGTTTAAAGTTGTTTACCTAGAGAAACTGGTTGCTAGAATGTATATAGCTACATTTAAAACACCTGCTCATCTCTCTCTGCTTTAGAGGAAGCCGCCATTGTCAAAAAACTTTTATATAAACTAGCGACCCGCCCCGGCTTCGCACGGGTGCAATGCTGAATTTTCTTTGCTATAAACCATCCCTGGACCCACTCGAACCCACACAAAAAGTTTCATCGAAATCGGCCCGGCCGTTCTGGAGTTAAATCGTCAGGAAGGAAAACCTGACTTATTTTTATATAGTAGATCATTCAAAACAAGTATAAAAGCGAAAAACTATTTTGATGACTATACTAACAGCCCTCACAATACTTAAAGACACCATGTGTTTGCTTTCAGCCGATAAAGCGTTCCGGGACATGAAGTCGCTTAAGCAGTCGCAGTCTATAATCGTGTCAGGAGAATCCGGTGCCGGGAAGACAGAATCTACAAAGTACATCCTCAAATACCTTTGTGACTTGTGGGCTAAAGGCGCAGGGCCTGTAGAACAGAAGATTCTGGATGGTAAGCCTAGAAATTTGTTTTTTTTTTTATCTACAAGTTTACGAAGAATGTTGGATGTCAAACGATTTCAAGATTTAAATTGCTAGATTTGCCCTGATACCGTAAAAATCGGTGACATTGTCGTCTGTACTGTGACAATTTATTTATTTATTATACTATAATATAGTTTATAATAAATTCAAAAATACTTACATAAACTAATTTAAAAGAAAACTTGCATTGGGATTTCCTAATTGCCATTGCTAACAAGTTAACATTGTCTTTTCAATGTACCAAATCAAAAACTAACTGAATCTACCTCGCAACAGCTAATCCGATTCTGGAAGCGTTTGGCAACGCGAAGACTACACGCAACAACAACAGCTCTCGTTTCGGCAAATTTATGGAGGTGCACTTCAGCAGCAAGTACCAAGTGGTCGGTGGCCATATATCCCACTATTTACTGGAAAAGTCGCGAATCTGCACGCAGAGTGCCGAAGAGAGGAACTACCACGTGTTTTATTTGCTGTGTGCCGGCGCACCTCCGGAGTTGAGGGCTGCCTTGAAACTCACCAAACCTGACGATTTTCAAGTAAGTTGGGAGGAGAGCAGTGACAGCCCTGCCGGAAGTGAACCTATCTCATGCGTGGGGCCCGAATAGTAAAGAGATTTTCAAAAACTTACGTAAATATGATAAATATTTACGTAAGTTTTTGAAAATCTCTTTACTAACTCGACGGTGAAGGAAAATAATGTAAGGAAACCCGGCCGGCACGATAAGCCTCGAGCGATTATTTTTTTTGGGAGACGCGGACTATTTTCAACCGCCTTAAAAAAGGAGGTTATCAATTCGACTATATTTTTTTTTATGTTTGTTACCTCAGAACTTTCGACTGGGTGAACCGATTTTGATAACTCTTTTTTTATTTGCAAGCTGGTGTTTCCCGTGTGGTCTCATTTGAATTTATTATAGTTCTGACAATGGCATCCATGAGAAAACCATATAAGTTGAAGTCGGTTTTTTACTTTTTAAAGTTCTATGTTATTTTTTCTTTACTCAGCAAAGACACCAACCATTTAACTGAGAGACCAAACACTAAAATGATATATGTTTTTTGATTTTCAGTACCTAAAGAATGGCTGCACACAATACTTCACGTCGCCGCAATCGGAAAAGAAACTTACGGCGAACCAAAAGAGCAAGCAGCAACAAGCCAAAGGCGGCCTGCGGGACCCCATTCTCGATGACGTGGAAGACTTCGAGAGGCTGCATCAGGTAACGATAACTTATAACTACTTACTTACTTATAATTACTAGATAACTATATTAACTAACTCCTGAACCACGCAACGTATTTTGGTGAGGTTTTTACTAATAGAAAGTGCGATACGCGAGGACGGTTTTTGCAGATCGCATAAATAAAGTCAAATTTATGCAACTTATTTTAGCAATGAATGTTTATATAATATGTTATTCCTATTATTATTGGTCGAGCCCTAATGTCAATTCCAAACATTCACAAATACACCCCAACAAACAGTAATCTTTACGTTTTACAAAGGCCTAGGCTATCTAAACTGATTTTCAAAAGTCTGAAAACATATATGTTTCTATAAAGTTCAATTCAATTAAGGGGGGATGCACCAGGCTCAAAACCTTTCGGGTCTCTCCAAGAATGAGAAGCACGTTCACGCCAACTTATCCGTCCATTCCATCTTATCCCCCCTGGCCCTACGACAACTTATCCGTCCACTCCAACTTATCCCCAGGCCCTGCGACAACTTATCCGTCCATTCCATCTTATCCCTAGGTCAGGGCCTACAGACCCACCGGGTCAGGACCCGCGTGGGTTCCTCCGAGAATGAGAAGCATAGTTCAACACAACTTATCCGTCCATTCCATCTTATCCCCCCTAACCCTAAGGCAACTTATCCGTGCATTCCATCTTATCCCCCCTAACCCTAAGACAACTTACCCGTGCATTCCATGTTACCCCAGGCCCTGTCCCGCGTGGGCCTCTCCGACGATGAGAAGCGCGGCGTGTACAACGTGGTGGCGGCGGTACTTCACCTGGGCAACGTGGCCTTCGAAGAAGAAGGTGGAGCTAGAGGTGGTTGCGGAGTGGCCCCCCGCAGTGAGCCCTCTCTCGGGCACGCGGCTGGCTTGCTCGGCGTGGACCCGGCAGAGCTGAGGATGGCGCTCGTCTCCAGGCTTATGCAGAGCTCGCGAGGAGGGCTCAAGGGAACCGCCATCATGTCAGTATAGTAGACCCCTTACTCGTTACTCTCTTATATAAAGCTAGTCATGTAGAGCTCGCGCGTAGGGCTCAAGGGTACTGTCATCCTGTCAGTGGAATATTTTATGGCCTTACACACAATAAAATTAAAAAAGAAAATTATAGCAGAAAAAATTGCCTTACTCTTTGTTGGACGTATCCATCCTAAGGTTTTCGAGCTGCCCATGGCGCACGTGTCAAGGGCGTCGTGTCCTCAAGGACACTGCCATCATGTCAGTGGGACGCCCCATACTTGCTATTATAACTACATCCTATCATAAATAATGCTATTGTAACTACATCCTATTGATTCTACATATAATTAACTAAAGCGTCAAAGACGGCGAGTTCTATACTGCGCTATCGACATCGGTTTAGTTACTTCTGATTAAAATTGATGTGACCTTGTGCAATCACGAAGCCCTTCCAACAAACATGTGCTCAAACTATTATCATCTGTGCACATCCAATACCACCGACCAAGCTTTGTAAACTGGACTTTGGCGAAATCAAAAAGGACCGCCATTATAAAATAAATAGAATTTTGTTAGTTCTATGTAGAATCGCTAAATGTCGCTACACTATTAAGGCTGGATTTGTTCAATTTCGATAAAGCCTTATGCCGAGGATAAATCGCAAAATCTCAACAGCATTAAATATCCGTGTACGCCTCACTCGTCGGCAGAGGGTGACCTAGGCATAGGTACTTACATCGACTAAATGCTTGATGTATTGAGGAAAAGCCAGATAAAGAGTACGCGAAACCGACGATGTATGAACCGATTGATGGATGTAGGTGAAGCGCGAGAGGTGAACCAAGGTCGTAACTGGTGGCGGTCTATTATCTCTGCCCACCCCTTTGGGGAAAAGGCGTGAGCATATTTAGTGGAGACTTTTCATCAGCAATATTGTTATTCACAGTATCCTTATATTTATAAGTGTAAGTCTTCCTAAAAATAAATAAATAAATATGTATGTATGTCACTATAATCTGTGTCCCGTCTACGTCACCTGGCAGGGTGCCGCTGAAGACGTACGAGGCGAACAACGCTCGCGACGCATTGGCCAAGGCGGTGTACAGCAAGCTCTTCGACTTCATCGTGCACCGCATCAACACCAGCATACCCTTCCAGGCTTCCTCCTACTACATTGGCGTGCTCGACATCGCTGGATTCGGTGAGACCAAAGAGATAAAAATATAATAGGGCACAGAGGGGACAAACCGTGGAAAATTTGAAGCTGAAAAGTTATTCCAAGTGGAATAAGTCTAGTACAATTTCGACCGAATGACAGCTCGCGTGTATACTGACTGATATGACGCTTGAGCTTCAAAGTTTTGTATGAAAATAATCCCAATGTCCCCTCTATGTTCTATTATATTTTAATCTCTTTGGGTGAGACCCTGTTTTTTTTAATTGGTTGTCTGTAAGTAAAGTCGGTTTACGGACGATAATTTTACGTGATAACGTCATAAGAAATAGATGCGTCACAAGCCGAACGCTTAGGCCGACCGATCGTGCCTCTCTATCGCTTGTTCCGCGCTCTCCGTTGCACGCTTGGCTCAAGCGGAACGTGACAATGAGTCGTGCGTGCAGCCGGCGTTCATCGATTTAAATAAGACGTTACCACGTCAAAAAAATATGAGACAAAGTCAAAATGTTTTATTCAAAGTAGAGACTTATAAGAGAACATTTCAACGCCACTGATTCAGCGTGTAGGGTTGACTAGAAGAAGCAGGGCAAAACACTTATCACACATGGTTAATCAGTCTTAAACTAGGCAGAGCCTGTACTATAGGTACTAAATAACTGATGAACATACCTAAAAAAATATTAAACACCCAGACACGAAGCCAACAGATATGTTCAAACACAAATGTTGGTCTCGAGCCGGAATCGAACCCGCGATCTTCGAATTAGAGGGTAGAGTCACTATTAAGTGAAAGAACAGACCCGCCAAAATATATGCTCATTCCCTAGGAGGTATGCTCGTTTCACCGGTATATTTTTTGGACCCTTAAACGTGATAGGTAGTGATCCCATCTCCGGACCGGGGTGTTGTCCCACATGCCTCAGAATTAATTCTGGAACGTGCGGGTTTCCTTTTTGAAAAACTCTTTGATACCTGCAAAGATTCGAACTTGAGCCTCACGAACCTCACTCTTTAACCACATGGATATCATTGCTCTAATAGTCAATAGATACGGCTAAATACGAGTTGAATTCACTTAAAACTTGTCCCACAGAATACTTCCAAATGAACAGCTTCGAGCAGTTCTGCATCAACTACTGCAACGAGAAACTGCAGCAGTTCTTCAACGAACGCATCCTCAAGAACGAGCAAGAGCTATATAAACGGGAGGGCCTCAACGTGCCCGAGATCAGATTCGTCGACAACCAGGACTGCATCGGTGAGTAAAGAACGAAGAAAGCAAGAAAATACTGTTTTCATCTCTCCGGGCGGAAAGCGGCAAATTTCGGCCCGCTGCGCTAAACAAATTGCCGCTTTTCGCCTCCGTCGATAAGAAAAAAGTATACACACCTCGGGAAGTAAATAAGAAAGCCTCAGATTACATGTAATTGTCGACCGATGCGAATCGACACATTTCTTATTTTACTTCCCTAGGTGTTATAAACTAAGTATACTAATCTTTACTTATAATAAAACTGTACCGTGTCCATTGTCCGTACAAGAAAAATATTTTGAAAATATTTTTTTGCAGTAGATAGTTATCGATGTAGATATGAAAACCATTATTTTTTAAATTGTTGTCTCTGTCTGGCTGTGCACACATCATGCAAAAACTACGCGACCGATTGTGATAAAGTTTAATAAACTGATTAGAACAAATCGAATGAACAATATGCTCACGCATTTGTCCCGGGACGGTCGGCAGAGGTATTCAATTCCTGGAAATGCTTACATTTTACCTGTACATTTTTGATATTATGTCATTCTAGAATCTGGTGCATCATAAAATCGTTGACAATTGTATTTTTTTACAGATCTGATCGAAAGTAAAAACCACGGTATATTCCACCTTCTGGACGAGGAGTCCAAGCTGCCAAAGCCGGAGTTTGGGCACTTCACGCATTCCGTACATAAGCAACTCGGGAATTCCAACAACAGGTAATAATGCATTTTTATTTCCATATGTATCACCACTTTTAGTAGGCTCGACGACAGTTTTCAATAATGTGATATTGGGTTCGATTCTTCTTTACAGCGATTAAACTAATTTTAGTTTACTCCTGTCATTTTCTTTCTCCGATAAAAGAAAAGAGACGAGAGATATTTAGTCGTATCAAATTAAAATTAGACCTGTCAACTAAGGAATTTTATAACGTGTTTAGAGCATAAGTAAAGAAGTCACGACTAAAATACAGCCTCTGACAGGACTAAATTCGGTAGGTTATCTTTTGTATTTTCTTTTTTGAGGTAAGACAAAGACAGGACTAAACTAAAATAAGTTTGTTAACTAAAACGTATGGATGAAAGAAGAATAACGAAAGAGATTTATGGTGCGAATGTTGAAGGACGCAAGGAAAGAGGACGCCCCAGAAGGACGTTCACGGATCAAATAAGTGACGTCTTTCAAAAAGCTGGGGTCCGGTGTGCGAAGAATAAAAGAGCGTGCATGAAAAGGCTTATGGATGTGAAGGAAGCGAAAGAAGTATGCAGAGATCGAGCAAAGTGGCGATCCATCGTCTCTGCCTACCCCTGTGGGACAATGGCGTGAGCATTATGTATGTATGTATGTACTTTATAACATTGCTAAATAACAAACAACCTGTCAGGGTACAAGTGCCGCGCTCGTCCCGTCTGAAGGCGCACCGCACTCTGCGCGACGACGAGGGCTTCCTGCTGAGACACTTCGCTGGCGCCGTTTGCTACAATACCGTGAGCATTCAGATTATAGTACGACATCTGCAGAATTAGTGTAGGGATCGGGTATATAATAATAATAATAATTTATTTATTATTCAGACTTCTTAGGTCCATATAGGTTAGTAACAAAGTATCCTAAAGACTATGTTAGTTACACAAAACAGACAACATATTAAACTCTATATAAGATGTTAGTACGAGTATAAATAATATGCGTAACCTATGTTAGTAACTTATAACTAAAGGAGATTTGGTCCGACAGATTAGAGTCCATAGGAGTGGACTGTCAAATCTGTCGGCCAGCGCCCGCAGGATTATATTTTTGGGACGAAATTTCATTTACTTGTTTTTTTACATAACATATCGTCCACTTCACGGCAATATACATGAAGACTGAAAAATCATGTATATTGCTTACACTAATTCTGCAGCATAGTTCTGCAGCCGGATCGCGTAATTCTGCTATTATATCAACATTTGAAGTAAAAAATTTGTTTATTACATTTGACGGGACACCGCGACCCGAGATGCCGCAACTGTGGGACGACCTTATAGAAACGATCATAAAAACCTAACGACACTAGCTATCCTCGTACTGTAAACGCCATTTCTTGGAGATAATTCTCTGATTTTAATAGGGAACAAGCAATGCTTGGCACAGAGGTTGCTACCGCCATGGTGCACAATGTCCGTACCATTATCTATAAAAACGGCAAAAAATCGTGGGAAAATATGGGAGCCCTATTACATATTTATTTTATTCTGTTTTTTAGTATTTTTAGTATGTAGTCTCAAAGAATCTGTGAAACTTTCAACTGTATATCACGGTTCATGAGATACAGCTTGGTGACCGACGGACGGACGGACAGCGGAGTCTTAGTAATAGGATCCCGTTTCAACCTTTGGGTACGACACCCTACAAAACCGACTTCGAAGAAATCATTAAAAAGTATCATCCATATATAAAATTTCTAGACTTGTTGATTTTTTTAAAACCGTTTGACCGACTTTGATATAATTTAAATGGGACTACCTCTGAAGTATGATCTACCAAACAAAAAAAGAATCAAAATCGGTTCTTAATTGGCAGAATAATCGCGTAACATACATACAAAAACACATACTCGAATTGAGAACCTCCTCCTTTTAGAAGTCGGTCGAAAACTCTGTTTACGCCAGAAAATTGCATTATAGGGTTGTGTCCTACCTAGTCAAATCAGTTACTTTTTACGATCTGTCAAAACGAAATTTTACTATGGAAAATGTACTGAAATAGCAAACCGTGACGTCATAGTTTCTAGTACTCAATTGCAGCACTTTTTTTGATTGTTTTATTATTTTTTAATTTGCTATAATTGTAAATTTAAAATCGAAATACATATTTTGAGGTGTTTTGGGATAATCTTTTCAATGAATGACTACTCGCAATTTAATTTCGATGCTGTCAACTACCCAATTGTTTCCTGTTTTGTCAGAACCAATTCATAGAGAAGAACAACGACGCCCTGCACGCGTCCCTGGAGTTCCTCGTGCAGGAGTCTAGCAGCTCTTTAGTTCAGCAACTGTTCCTGAGCAGCGACAACGCCAGTGCCAAAGGCAAGCTCAACTTCATCTCCGTCGGAGCCAAGTTCCAGAGCCAGCTCGCGCAGCTCATGGACAAGCTTAAGGAAAACGTGAGTGTTTCAACTTGCACTTCATCTAAGGCTCCAATTGGCCGCACTTAAGGCACAGGTTGGACACTATTTTATAGCGATAAAATGTATGAAACAAACGCGTTGCTGCGCACACAGTCTAAAGCCGTATACAGCAAGAAAGCTGACAACTTATCAGCGCTTAAAGGCATATGAACAAGCGCCGAACGGCGCCGACAAGTTCCGACAATCTTCGACACGCGCCTAGGACATTTTGCTCGCTTAGCTTCAATCTGCTTGCTTTATGTAAGAATGGACCAACGCCGATAAGCGCTGGTAGATCGGCGCCGATTACCAGCTTTCTTTCTGTATACGGCTTAAGCTCGTGTAGGTGAATGCGTACCATGCTTGTGTGAGAACGCTCTCTCTCTCACACTCATGCTCTGCGCACCTTGTCGTCGTCTCGTCCTAGCCAGCCGGTGACTGTGAGGTTACCAAGCGCGGGGTGGCGGTACTTTTAGCGTGCGGCAGGGAGTGGCCATACTATACGCTAGTACTATTCATTATACTGTGCTTAAGGGGCCGTCTCCACGAGCGAGAGAATCGCGGCGATTCTATACAACTTCTCGTCGCTATAACGTCGCCGTGTGGAGACGCGTTCATAGAGAGTGTATAGAAATACGTGGCACGACGATATTATCGCCGCGATTCTCTCGCTCGTGGAGACAGTCCCTTAGATACGTATTTACGAACTAGCAGCGCCCCGCGGTTGTACCCGCGTAGTTCCCGTTCCCGTGGGAATACGGGGATAAAATATAGCTTAGCGTGAGAGGAATGCCAGGATCGTAGCAGGTGGTAGGCTATAGTCTCTGCCTACTACTTCACGGAAAAGGCGTGAGCATATGTATGTATGTAAACAGCAGCCCATCTCCACCGACGAGTTGCTGGTTATCTTGTTAAAAATTTTTATTCTTGTTCTTTACGAATACGAAGAGCAGTGATAGCCTTTACGGTTAAAGAGCCGGCCGAAAATCAGTGAGGCTCGGATTCGACTCCTGGCATGTACCAATGAGTTTTTCAAAAACTTACGTTCCTACATATTTATACCCACATTTCACGAGATACCTTGGACCCCTAAACGTGATAGGTGGTGAGCCCATCGCCGGACCAGGACGATTTACACATGTCTCAGAATTAATTCTGAGACCTGGGGGATGAAAGTCGTGAGATTATTTATTTTTATTCTTGTTGTTTGTAGGGCACGAACTTCGTGCGGTGCATAAAGCCGAACTCTCGCATGGTGGGCCGCGAAATCGAGGGCTCTCTGGTGCTAGCGCAGCTGCAGTGCAGCGGAACGATCGCCGTGCTGGAGCTCATGGAACACGGGTACCCTTGCCGGGCGCCCTTTGCCGACCTCCACGCCATGTACAAGCAGTATTTACCGCTCAAGCTGCACAAGCTCACGCCCAAGCTCTTCTGCGAGGTAAGCGCTGGATACGAGCAGTGGATTTATTTATTTCAGATGCAATACAGGTTTACAGTCAACACAAAAACACATGTACGTCAGAAATTAAACACAAATTACAAAAACAAAAAGAACAAATGTCAAATAAAAATAACAAAATAACAAAATAATGTCAATTGCTCCTCTTCGTCACTTGGATGCCCTCCCAACAAACATTTGGCTAAACTACATGTATAGTCATCTGTGCACATCCAATACCAGCGACAAAGCTTTGTAAACTGGACTTTGGCGAAATCAAAAAGGACCGCCATTATAAAAGAAATTGTTGTTGTCGTCGCATTTTCTTTAATCACTGATGGGCTTACTCTTGACCCCGGACTTGTGCTTATTCCGCTATTTTCTTCATGAATAATGGCCTTGAAAGCAATATTTTTGATTTGATAAAATCCAGGACTAGCGTAGGCATGTCATTTACTTTTTACAAAATATAATTACCAAAAGAAATATTACCTTCCAAAAATCTAAAGAATTGCTTTTTATCGCAGTTGTAACACTACTATACAAATTCGAAATGTTTTTAAATTAAAAAAAAAACACGGGTTGCACTCCGGGAGTGCCGGCAGAAGTGAAAACTTGATTATCGATTTCGGTGTTACAACACTACTCTCCAACCGTCTTACGGTTTTTCGATCAGCACACGTGACCTGACGCGAGTTTTTACCCATCCCACAAAAGTGCTCAACGCCGCTAAAGAAGTTTTCACTTCAAAAAAATGTAATAAAAATAATTGAATCGGCTCAGTTCTGGTGGAGAAAACAGGAGGCCTTATTGGACTCGATTCTGCAAACCAGCTTAAATTCCTAATTTTAGCCTATCCTTCTTTATAGAATACGGAAGAAAAAGGACAGAAACAAACCATAGATTATAGAGTAATGTCAAACATGTGAAAACCGACTAATTTGATGTCTTATCTGTCACATTTATCCATGACCTCCTTACATCGTTCCAAAAATTGTTAAAATTCAAATACACGTTTTATTTGAATGCGTTTATAAGGTTCAATTTTGTTATTTTGACATTTGTGACATTGTAAATAAATATGGCGCTTATTTCTGTCCCTTTCCTTTCCAAAGCGGTAGAAAAGAATAGAGCTAACTTAAAATTAGGAATTTTAGCTGGTTTGTAGAATCGAGTCCATTGTCTATAAAATATCATCTCATCATCATCATATAATCATCTTTATTTGACATTTGTTACGCGATCAGGATCTTGCTCTTCTTTCACTGGCTGTATTGACAGATGTACGGAAGAAGCAAATAGACAAAAAGGCCCCTAGTCAAGGTTTTAGTAGGTACTAGCGACCCGCCCCGGCTTCGCACGGGAGCAATGCTGATACTAAAACCTTCCTCTTGAATCACTCTATCTATAAAAAAAAAACCTTATCAAAATCCGTTATTTTAATGTATGTGTGTGTATTGTGTTGCAATACAATGATTTATCTATCTATCTATAGGGACAGAGAAAGCGACATTGTTTTATACTATTTTAGCGACCCGCCCCGGCTTCCCACGGGTGCAATGCTGACACTAAAACCTTCCTCTTGAATCACTCTATCTATTAACCTCTCAGACCATGAATCACAGACACAATTGATTTTTAATTGTGTCTCGGTTCCAATTGCAACCGGCGGTTCTTATCTGATTAAAAACCGCATCAAAATCAGTTGCGTAGTTTTAAAGATTTAAGCATACAAAGGGACATAGGGATATTGGGACAGAGAAAGCGACTTTGTTTTATAATATGTAGTGATTGTGATACTCGGTCTGAATAGCAGTTGTCCCTATCGCATTCTGCGGGGGAGATCAGAGGGGCAAAGAATACAATAGTTTCTTCGAAAACTTATTTCTCAATTCGGTCGCATCCCGGATACGCTCTCAATAACGAAACTGCTTGCCCAGGCCATGGTGCACAGCTTCGGGCTCTCGGACAAGGACTACAAGTTCGGCGTGACGCGCGTCTTTTTCCGTCCCGGCAAGTACTCGGAGTTCGACGCCATCATGAAGTCGGACCCGGCCAACCTGCGCGCCATCGTCGACTGCGTGCTGGCCTGGCTCGTCAAGTCGAGATGGCGGCGGTCCATATTCGCCGTATTGTCCATCATTAAGCGTGAGTCTGTTTTTCGGTTTCACTACACGGTTCCCGTTCCGATGGGAATATCGGGAAAAATATAGCCTATGTTAGTATGTTACTCAAGGATATTGAAGCATTCTAATGGTGAAAGAATTTTAAAAATAGGTTCAGTAGTTTTTGAGTTTGTCTGTTACTAATATACAAAAATACAAATCTTTCATTTTTATATTAGTGTAGGTTAGTGTAGATGCCAAAGTGACTTCGTTTGTTTGTTACGCTTTTACGCTTTAGGCACAAAACCGATTTTAAAAATTCTTTCACTAATGGAAAGCTTCATTATCAGGGATGAACATAGGTTATAGTATATTCCTGTATTCCCACGAGAACGGGAACTACGTGTGTAAAATCGCGGGGCGCTGCTTGTTATCGTTTTAGCAGTGCAGTTTATTGTAAAAAGCCGTGATATGAGTAGTTCGACGGTCGAACAAATGAGAAAAAAAAATCTCACTAGTTCGACGATTGAACTAATCCATCGAACTAGTGGGAACAAACCGATAATCCCACTAGTAGTATTACGATTGCAGGGACTTTCGGCAATCGTCTCAATTTCATATATACATACACTTGACATGCTTAGTGTGTCGTGGCGAAAGTAGTAAGTCTTTCTCTTTTTAATTTTTAGCCCTAGTAAAAAATATATGAAACAGATAACGACACACCACGACCGCAATGTATTTCTGACTTAAATCTAACACAAATACAAGCTCACCAATCCCCACAGTGAAGAACAAGATCCAGTATCGCCGGAAATGCCTGGTGCTGATCCAGAAGACGATCCGAGGATACCTGGTCCGTCGCCGGCATCAACCTCGCTACCGAGGCGTCGCCAAGATCTCTCTGCTCCAAAGGAACCTCGCCGACATGGAGACAGCTGCATCCCAGCTCAAGAAGGAAAAGGACAGCATGACCAAGAACATCCAGAACCTCAGGAACTCCATTAAGAACGCCTGTGGGACTATCAAGGTAATATTGTAAAGAGGAAAGATTTGTATTCTTGTATACGTTTGCAACGAATAACCTTAAAAAGTACTAGACCAATTAATTTTTTTTAATTTTATATTTTTTATTTTATAGAGTATAAATTCTTTCACCATTAGAATGCTACAGTATCCCTGAGTAACATAGGCTATATTTTATTGCCGTATTTCCACGGGAACGGGAATTACGCTGGTAAAACCGCCCGAAACAGATAGTAATTATTTATTTTAGACATAGTCATTCATTATAGAAGACTAGCTGTTTCGCGCGGTTTCACCCGCTTAGTTTTCATTCCCGTGGGAATGCAGGAACAAAATATAGCCTATGTTACTCCCTGATAATGTAGTTTGGTGAAAGATTTTTTTAAATCGGAAGGTTATTCGTTACGAAACTATGGACTAACACCTTTAGGAAGTTGTTGACATATTTGAATTTTTCAGAGCAACGAAAAGATATCGGTCACGGAAATAGAGCAGCTGTATACAAAACTGACCAAAGACATGGAGGCACAAATGTCCGGCTTGCAAAAGGCTATGGTAGACCAGAAGAACAGGTGAACTATAGTTCCTAATACTAGCTTTGTGATTAAAAAAAAACATCTCTAAGATTCTTAGAGTCACTATCAGGGTGGTCGGTTACTATCATTGGTATAGCACTAGTAAAAAAAAAGTAATATAACATTGACAATATCATTTGAAATAATACTGCAATTTTACCGTATCGATATCTCCTTTCCACTTTC
Organism: Ethmia dodecea; assembly: GCA_963855545.1. Taxonomy (NCBI): domain Eukaryota; kingdom Metazoa; phylum Arthropoda; class Insecta; order Lepidoptera; family Depressariidae; genus Ethmia; species Ethmia dodecea. The sequence continues at coordinate 4,740,778 of OY979444.1, forward strand.
GTGTGCTAATGAAAGCGACAGATGACTCAAGGACAAGGTTACTAAGAGTAAAAAAAAATGTAAAAAAAATATAGATCCAATTTTACGGGTTTCCCTCCCTTGTATGCCAAAAGTTTGGACAAATCTACTTTCTCCACAACACAATAATATAATCATTAGCAACCCACTATTTGATAATCCTGCTACGAGTTATATGAGCTGATCTTTTAGCATTTACACCGCCGAGAACTACAATTCTGCCTTTCCGAAACTGGAATCAATAGTTTAAACTGTCATTCGAAGTATAGAGCTCCTGATATATACTCAGTATATACAGGGTGACTTTTTTTACCGTCTGGAAAAAAATGTGGTGTGATAGGTAAGTGTAACAGATTCATTTGGCAATGTTACTTCAAAAAAAATTTTTTTTTTTGCTTAAACTAATATACATTACTCAATTGTAGTCAATAATACACACTGAAATATTTTAAATAGTATTTTAAAAATAAACAGGCTCGTAGCTTCCATTTATGCGCAATTTACCTACAACCGCCAGCTGCACGTAGTACTGTGCGTAGTTTTCTAGATTTTGTAAATTGCATTCAACATGACTATATTTAACAATTAATCTCGTGTATAACTTCGGCTCTAGATACCTTATACGTCATATTTTTTTCCAGACGGTAAAACAAAACATTCAGTATAATAAATGTTTTTCACTAGAAAGACATGATATTAAAAAGAGCTGCCCTTGAGTTTCTTGCTAGCTCTTCTCGGGCTGGCATTTGGATCCAGCAACTCCTCGGTGAAGATGGGCTGCTATTTACATTTAGCCAATCTTCATGGACGGGTTTAGAGTGCCTTAGACTATTGACTTTTGTATAGTGTAGTTTCTATACCTACAGAAAATAAATGAATTTGATTTGTTTACAGTGAGGAGCAAGAGAGACTCCGCAAGCTCGAAGCGGAAATGCGCGCAGTGGAAGAAGCCAAACGACTCGAGCAGGAGCGAATGCTGCAGGAGGAGGAAAACCGCCGCCTGTGAGTACTAAGCAGTACAGTAGTTCCGCAGAACGGAGTTCGTTGTGATAGTTGTACCGGAGATTAAGAGTTCGATTGGGTAATAGTACCACAGAATTGAGTTCTTTGGGGCAATAGTACCACAGAATAGAGTTCGCCGTGCCAGCAGTACCACAGATTATTAGTCCGATGGCACAGAATATAAATTCATGTGGCAGTAGTATCAGAATAGATTTCGATGTGATATTAGTCATGGTTGACGGCCCTACTATATTTCGACGGAGTTGAGTTCGATGAGGCAGGAGAGTACTGTGATAGTTTTTGCAAGTGAGTCAGATGACATACAATACTAATAATAATGCGTTTCTAAAAATTATTAGAGGGAATACAAGGTGACAAAACCCGCTGGCAGAATTAGCACCCCGGTTGGGTTGGGCACCACCTGTCTTGTTTGGAGGTCTGTAAAAGAATCTAGCTAAAAGTGGCAATTTCCTGGAATGGAATACCTCTGTTTTCCATATCATGCCTACTTCCAGCTGCAGCGCCGGCGGTCATTGACGTCGCGCAGCTGATTTTGCGAGTATACGCTAAAATTTAAGAATACACATTTTTATACTATCACGTAATCACGTTTAGGGGTCCAATAGATATATTGGACCACGAGATATCGTGAAATGTCGGTATATCCAGTAATGGAATACCTCTGCCTACCTCCCCGGGAATAAAAAGCGTGAGATTATATTATTATTATTTTATTACACATTTTTAATTAACAAACGCTGCTGCGAGGTAAGACGACACGAGGGCACCTTCCTCCCTCTCGCTCTCGCGTTCCCTCTCGGAGAGTGTTATGAGGCATTAGGGGTTGATGGGGTGAAATGTCGTGCAGCAAAGCGGAGATGGAGGCGCGCCGGAAGGCCGAGGAGGCCCAGCGGCTGTGGGAATATACATTTTTAATTAACAAATGCTGATGCGAGGGAAGACGACGACACACGACACTTCCTCACTGTCTCACTCGCGTTCCCTCTCGGAGAGTTACGAGGCATTAGGAGTTGATGGGGTGCAAAGAGATTAAAATATAGGTAATAGGACATAGAGGGGGCATTGGAAATATTTTCATACAAAACTTTGAAGCATGTTTGAAGCTCAAGCGTCATGTATGTATGAACGCGAGCTGTCATTCGGTCGAAATTGTACTAGACATAATCAACTTGGAATAACTTTTGGCTTCAAATTTTCCTCGCTTTGTCCCCTCTATGCCCTGTTATATTTTAATCTATTTGATGGGGTGCCATGTCGTGCAGCAAAGCGGAGATGGAGGCGCGCCGGAAGGCGGAGGAGGCGGAGCGGTTGCGGCTGGAGCAGGCCGACCGCGAGGCCGCAATGCAGCTGCAGAGGGACCTGCAGGCGGCGGCGCAGCGGGACCGCGACGACAGGGAGAGGTAACTGTACTGACAATATCTAAACTAATAATATAAATGCCAAAGTGACTTTGTTTATTTGATACGCTTTCACGCCTCAACCGCTGAACCGATTTCAATGAGATTTGATACAAAGAGAGATAAGACTTTGGGAAAGGGTAAAAGGCTACCTTTTAGCGCGAGTTAGAATAGTGGAAGAAATTTTGTATGGAAATCAAACAAATAACGTTTTATTTAGGCATTTAATAAGAAATACTTGCTTGCATTCGTTCTTGCTTGCTTGCTTGCATGCTTGCTTATTTGCATGAATCCTAAAAAAATAAAAATATGTACTCCCCAAAGTACATATTTTTATTTCCTCCGACTAAGTTTGAGTTGAACAAAAATCAAATCTACGGTACAAGAGATTCGACTGATTCAATCTCAGTAATGCCACTTTCTTGTTTAGTACTAAATTCTCGGATTAAGTTTTAGTTCTAGCTGCATCAAAATGTGATTCCTTGTTATTTATAAGTTGTAACTTAGTACGTGTGTGTGTAATTCTTGTGTACCTACCTTTTGAGGACCAATAAACATTTATTATTCATCTGTTTACATCTAAGTCGGACTCTTTCAGGCTCGAACAAGAGCGGAGGGACCACGAAATGGCTGTGCGGCTCGCCAAGGAAACGAACGGGCACGTAGAGGGATCCCCGCCTCAGCTACGCAGGTATGGGAAGCTTATCACAACGACTCACGACTTGGACGCCCTACGAAGTACGTAGTGAAATTATCAATTTACCTATCCTATGGGTCAATGAACTTATACTTTTTAACTTTCTAGGCAATAGGTTGTTTCACTGAATCAAAATTAAATTACGAGTAATCATTATATAAAAAGCTTATCACAAAACAACTCTAAAAATGCATTCTGACTTTTATTTTACAATTACAGCAAATTTTTTAATGATTAAATAATAAAATAGTGATGCGATGGACTCGATTCTGCAGACCACCTAAAATTCGTAATTTTAAGTTAGCCTATCCCTCTCCATAGAATACGAAAGAAGAAGGACTGACACAAACCATAGATTAAAGAGTAGTATCAAACACGTAAAAACCAAATTAATCGTAATTTGAATTACTTGTGAACTTGCTTATCTGTCACTTTTATCCATCACCTTTTTACATCGTCGCTAAAATTGCTAAACACGCCTTAGTTGACAGGATTAATTTTAATTTGACAGGACTAAATATCTCTCGTCTCTTTTATTTTCTAAGAGAGAGAAAATGACAGGACTAAATTAAAATAAACTTTAGTCGCTGTAATGCAGAATGGAGCCCAATTGATTACTAAAAATGATGACGTCACAAAGTCGGCACATTTTCGTTATGACAGCTCATAATAAATAACTTATTTGACTAGACTTTAAAATACCTTATTTGTAGGTATTATCGTACTATTTTGAAGAAATGAACTGCTGTTGTTATTTAATGCTTTTGAACAGCAAGGACTAATAGGTATTATAATTTTTGTTATTTATCTCAGCAGATATGAGTATTATAAGTATTTTTTGCATACCTATTCAATATTTTTGTACTACATACTTATTAATGTGTTACATATACTATTAGAGACACGGCAGTGTTCCAGTGAACTTACTATTATTATTCCTTAAATTATTATAGTCAACAGCAATTCTTTCGGCATCAAACAGAAATATTTCACTGTAAAAATCTTCATTGGGTCTGCGAATCTTCCTGTACATAGCTTGTCCGCCACGGAACCGCGCCGCGCTATAGTTGAGTAATGTTATGATATGTTTGCACAGTTTCCCCACACTGGACACAGTCAATGGAGAGAATAAGTTGAACAGGTACTGCGCGAGAGATTACTTTGCACGCTGCCTTCGGTTGTTTGGTTACTTTTGGTCCTCTTTCAATAAAGTATTATGTGGTTTTGTGTATTTAGCTTTCTGTATCTATATATAAAAAATTATCTCTATTTCCCTTGGTCATGGCATCACGCGTGAACGGCTGGATCGATTGTTTTTGTTATTGTCAGGATAAGGTTCTTATGGAAGAAAAAATAAGAAATTTGTAGGGAACATTAGAAAAGTTCATAATATGGACATTATGACATTTGACATAACTGTCAGTTGTACTGTACAGGGTCAGCTACTATTATTATAAATTTTATAGGCTACATTGATCTCGCCGGTCCTACTAGCATTCAATTAAATATACTACTAAACTTGGTCAGTTCTATTTTGACACAGATAATATTCAATTCAAAGTACTCGTATTTATTTCAAAACTAATTATCTATGTCATTGTTAGTAATTCTTAAACGATGTTAGTAAAAATAAGTATATAAAAACATCGAAGTAATTAAAATTCACAAAATAGATAAAACTACGATGTTTTCCTTCACCGTCGAGCTCTTTACAAATATGTTTATTCAGTATAATAATAATAATACATGTAGTATGTACATGTGTATTATAGAGGTATATCTATCCAGGATAAATAACCATGGCATCCCACACAATCCATATGAACAACAATTAAATTAAACCAAAAAAACCGTCATATGAAAAATTAAGTAAAAGAATTTATGACTCACGTTATAAGTTAATTATTAATACCTTATCTTATCTGGTCTATAAATATGGCTATAATTACCGTCAATAAAAACGTCGGCTTTCCTTATTATTTTAATACTTGATAACACATTCGTAGAACATTGAAAGAGGACTGCGCTGTACTTACACCTACTAACTCCGCTAACACCAGGCTACCGCTTACTTCTTCTGTTACTGCACGAACTTTACCGTACTACTGTAGATATAGTATAATGTAGTATAACCAACCATTAGCTGTGTATTAACTTGTATTATTTAAGTTTTAAATAGAGTATTATATAGAAGTTTTCATTCGCAAATCAAACAATAAAAATGACGTCATGCTCCAGGGCAGAACCACATCCGCTTTCATATTTATAGTTTATTTTATTAAAACTATATTACTAGTTTTGTCGTAAACTTTTATTAAAAGTGGTTGTGCTGCATCAATGATAATTACTATTTGCTATGAGTTTTTCGTTTTGCTTGAAAAAGTCACGGGCAACTTGCTGCTACGCCAGACTCTGTAATAAAAATAATATAATACGAAAATGCTAGAGCGATTGCACTGCATCAACAGATCTGCATCTCTGTGACTGAATCCGATTCGAATCAGATACAGGACGGTCCCAAAAATCAAAATACGTTTTTATGAAAACAACAGATCTGTGCACAACCGTCGCGAATTTTATAGTCCATTTCCTGTTTCGTCCACTAGTTATCTCGTCCAAAACATCTTCGGACCCTGTTCTCTCAGATTCGGGTCGGACATTTTTTAAAAAGAAATATAGTTACTACCTAATTACGTGTTGAATATTTGTTTATGTATGTGCACTAACAAACCACAATAGTTCTCTCACACACTTGGCATACTAAAACTTTGACCATCCCAAGGTGGCAACGTTGGCTAGTGAAATTTTGACCAATACTTGTAACTTGACAGTCGTTGCTATACTTCTCTAGTAGCATCGCAAAATCACGAATCACGTCGCATAATCAAAACAGGGGGTCCATTTTTGAATCACCCGAAATTTGAATGATGAAAGAGTGATCTCGTATACGTACATTCAACAGCGATCGATGGTTGGAAAAGGAATGAATCAAGAATCCTGGTCGAAATTTCCCTAGGTTGTCTGTATGCCCATTGCCCGTGTAGTACCTATCAATGACACTGGTGGATCTCGTAGGTCGGAGCGCGTGCGAATGCAGCAGGCGATGCAGGGCAAGCAGAAGTATGACCTCTCCAAATGGAAATACTCTGAACTACGAGACACTATCAACACGTCTTGTGATATCGAACTGTTGGAGGTGAGTGACAGTAATAAGGTCGAAAATAAAATGTATGTTTGTTTGGTGCCCGTCAAGCATCAAAAATGAGAAGCAATAGGTTCATTTTCATCTTTTGTCCTTTTTGGCTTTGCTTTACTGGTCATTAGACTTTTTAGGGGTCCAATGTATCTCGTGAAATGTGGGTATATGAAGTAATCGAATACCTCTGCCTCGGGTATGAAAGGCGTGAGATTATGTTATTATTTTTATTAGACTTTTTTCGCGGACTGAAAAGTACCGGAATATGTTCTCATTCTGCACCCTACTTGCAGAAATAAGTCTGGATTTTCGTAAGATTTCAGATATTTTTTTATTGGTCCAATTTCTCAATTTTTACAATTAGATAAACCTAAACCTACAGATACCAGATTTTTTATGCACACTACATTAACAAAAAGGCATTAAGAAAATGCCATTCCTTATTTAGACCCTTAGCTCAGCAGTGGGCTTTTTTAAAAAATCTAGTAATTTTCAATTAATACTTTTTATCACTAAAATATACATAAAAGACTTATAGTAAAATTAAGTAAAGTTAAGTTATGTATGATTATGGGTTATATTATCGAGTTCCTATCGTAACCCACAGTGTACTGTTCACACTATAGAAAAAATATTGCTAGCGCGTAGCTTAACCCTTTAACAGGCATAGGCAGTTAAAATTCTTCATTGGTTTTGAATCTTATTTCAATTACATAGAGTTCAATATTTGGTGGTAACAATTTGCCCTCTGCCCGTTGTGTTAACTACAAGTCAGCGAAACGTGTGTCCCTACCCTACACACCCATCACGCGCATCTAGTCCATAAAAAAACTCTATCAGTGTTGTGTTAGTGTTCATTCTATATCCTGATGAAGTAACGAAATAAACAACTGTGCCGCTACGCTGTTGGTTTATTTAATAGGGTTGATGATGATTATTCCAACAGGCATGCCGCCACGAGTTCCACCGCCGCCTGAAGGTGTACCACGCGTGGAAGGCAAAGAACGCGCGAAAGACCACCATGGCCGAGCAGGAACGTGCGCCGCAGTCGATCATGGACGCTGGTTCGTACCTTTAACGATTAGCAATAAAAAATATCATCAAATATTTAGACTTGTAGATTTTTTAACCTTTCGACTGATTTCTATAAAATTGAAATGGCACCACCGTTGAAAATATGATCTACCAAAACCTGATTTTCGACCGGCTCTTTAACCGTCCGGGCTATCACAGCTAGAATTTCAACTCTCTTCTGATTATATTACAGAAGATATTCCACTTTCGTCCAGGTCCATGTAAGTATTTTATCTCCGAGGGGGTAGGCAGAGGTATTCCATTTCTGGAAATACCCGCGTTTCACCAGTATATTTTTGGACCCAAAGCGTGACAGGTGGTGAGCCTTTTTTTCCTGAAATGGAATACCTTTAGGATGAAAAGCGTGAGATTGGTTATTTTTAACCCCCGAAGACAAACAGAAGGATCTTATAATTTTGACGTGTGTATCGGTGTATCTGAACCGATTTTCATGTAGTTTTTTTGTTTGAAAGCTGGCTCAATCGAGTGTTCTTAGGTATAGGTTTAAGAGAATCTATCGATCCATTTGTGGCTTATGAATTTTCGATTTATTTATTTGTCACCTCCGCAGCGAAGACCCCCCGTCTGCCGCAGAAGGGCGAGATCCTGGGCGCCCGTCACCGGTACTTCCGCATCCCGTTCGTGCGTCCCACGAGCGCGGGCGAGGCGGCCGACCGGCGCGGCTGGTGGTACGCGCACTTCGACGGACAGTACGTCGCCCGACAGATGGAGCTGCACCCGGACAAGACGCCGGTGCTGCTGCAGGCCGGTGAGCGACGTTCAAGTTCACAACGGGGCCGTTAGATGGCGCTGTTGATAGTTAATAAAGGCGGTGGAAACTTTTGGTCTACCTACTGTCCACCAGTTTTTTTTCAATATGGCGGCCACTTATGAAACCTTTATGAAGCGATAGCTGCCTTTAATACGAACCTAAATTATAGATTAGTAAAATCTCCTGAAGTGTCACGCTTCCGAGATACGAGCGATCTAAGTTATACTGGTGGGTGGCACCACCTGTTGGCAGACTTAAAACTGAATTTAAAGGTACGAATTTGTTCTAAATATCGTTTTATTGTTACCGAAATCCAGACAATGCGTCAACACCAAAAAAACTACCACAACTCAAATCTAAAAGAAAAAAATACAATTGACTTAATTATTATTCTTCATCTGAAAACTCAAATTGTCTAAAAATTTAGCAGGTGGTTCTGGAGCCGTAAAATAATATTTACAGATACATACCTTTTAGTTTAGTTCTAAGTCTGTCTACAGGTGGCGCCACCAGTAAAACTTTGATAGCTCATATCTCTGAAACGTGATACTTTAGGAGATTTTACCAGTCTATAATTTAGGATTGTATTTATGCCAGCTACCGATTTTCGTAGGTTGCATAAGTGGCCGTCATTTTGAGAAAAAAAACTAAATGGCGGACAGTAGGTAGGGCAGACGCCATAGTAAAATGTTCCAACGATTTGCCGATGTCGATGCCCATTACCGCTGGTGTGTCCAGGCGTGGACGACATGCAGATGTGCGAGTTGAGCCTGGAGGAGACCGGTCTGACGCGCAAACGAGGCGCCGAGATCCTCGAGCACGAGTTCGAGCGCGAGTGGGCGCGCCACGCCGGACCGCCATACTTGCCGCCGGAACTGCGCAAGCGCTAGGTAGGTGTTCGGTAAAGTCCCCTATTTTCTTCTTTACTTTTGACATTTTGACGCAAGCGTTTTTTGTTCATTTAGTTTTTTCTCGCCCGCATGTTTTTCTTGTATTTCCGCATATTCCTCGTTATTTGGCCATTTCCACCTATTTATTCGTTTATTCATCGCGCCCAATTCTTATTTGCATGTGATATTTGTGTTTATACGCACCCTCATCCCCGAGTTTATGCTAGCGCGAGTGCTTGCCAGCGGACCCACGCTCCGGTGAGTATCTCTGAAATCTCCTCCCTCGTGCCTTGCATCAAGCAAAGGTAGGGAAATCCTAAAGGGAAGATATCTCGGTTTAAGGGGCCAATTTTAAGGGTACCTTTCCATGCCCGACACCCCAATCGCGGTGCCATCTCACCGCGCACCCTCGCTGCGTCCAGGGTGGGCACAGTCTTGGACGTAACATCTACTGTTACGTCCAAGACTGTGCCCACCCTGGAAGACAAGACACCCCACCAATCAATTGACACCCCAACCGCTTTATTCAAAACCTAAAGCCATTTAGCCATTTATTTCACCTGATGGGCTCATCACCGTTAAGGGATCGAATATTCTCGTGAAAAAGTGGGTATATCCAGTAATGGAATACCTCTGCCTACCCCCTCGGAGATAAAAGTCGTGATCAATAGTTATTATTAACTACCTTTTACCAGCGGTTTCGCTCGCGCACGTTTATTTCACCCCCTTAGGGAATGAATTTTGTAAACTCCTTTCCTTAGTGGATGCCTACACTGTATAAGCTATCTATGTGTAAGATTTTAGTCTCAAGATCCATCGGTTTAAGCTGTTCGTTGAGATATCACCAATCTATCAGTTTATAATTTTATTTATGTACGATAATAAATAAAAATAAATAATCTCACGCCTTTTTATCCCCGAGGGGGTAGGCAGAGGTATTCCATTTCTGGGTATACTCACTTTTTTGGTCCCCTAAACGTCACAGATGGTGAGAAATGTGTAACAGACCCGGTCCGGCGACCGGGTCTGTTACACATTTTTCAGAATCAATTCTGGGACCTGTGGGTTTCCGCACGATGATTTCCTTCACCGTCGAGCTAGTGATAAATATGTAAGTACATAAGTTTTTGAAAAACTAATTGGTACATGCCAAGATTCGAACCCGAGCCTCACTGATTTTCATCATGTAAAGTAGGCTCTTTAACCGTAAGGCTATCACGGCTCTATTATGTACGATAAAGAATTATATTTGGAATATCAAATAAATACGGTGGTTTTATCCAATATTACTAACTATATCCTGTATATTAATTAACTTAAATTTTAGCAATAATTATGTTCCACATGGATAGCTTGCGGCGTTAAAAAATTATTTTTTTCGTGAAAGAGGCAAAAGGTTGATAAGTGTGCAATTGTTTTCAGACTGGAACGTTCGTAGAGGGAAATTCGACTCTGAGGACACATCGACACTGCGTCCATCGATTTCAATTACACATCGCGTAGGCGTCACTTAGTGCTTTTAATGTGCCTTCGGAGGTTCCTAGCTCTATTTAGTGCAATATAAATGTAAACTCAAGGATCAATACGAAATATCTCTTAATTGAGTTGAAAAATAAAAATAGATAGTTTTTGATGATCGCACACTGTTTGTTGTGGGCGATATATATTTTAAGTGCCTTTAATCCAACGCGGTAGAAGGTCCATAAAAGTGGGGACAAATAAATAAATAAAGAGACAGATGCAGCTATTTTAATAGTATTACTAAATTACCCTACGTTTATTTAATCTGTATTCTATGAGTAGATTATTTAAAGAAAGATGCGTAGGTGCAGTATATTAGATAGTTGTATTTCTTTTTCAGTTAACTCGTGTAACGTTTTTGGGTGAATTTGAACTGTGATTATTTTTAGTGCTTATTTACATATGAAAATGTATTATTTAAAGATGAAATTCGAACAGGTCTCACGTAAAAGCTTATTTATATTTTGGAGAGATTTGTACACATTGTCAGTGTCGAGAACTAATTAAAAAAAAATTTAAACATTCCTATATTTAAAAACAAATGAGACTGGTGCAGGGCAGTTTGTATTATTTTTAATTTGTTTAGTATTTTATAGTACTGAGAAAGTATTGATTCAGTATTTAAAAACATTCCTGTTACAAAACTTTTTGAATTATACTTTTATATACAAATATAGTAGCAGAATAAAAATCTATTTATTTAAAAAAACACTCGTCATGACCAGCTTGTTGAGATACCAATATTACCTATGTTGACAAGGGTACCTTTTAGTTTTAGATGAAAGTGTAGTATTTTGTGAAAGTACAATGTAGTACATATACATAGTTAAGCAAGTGCCTTATCAATTCAAACCGCTAGTACATGATCACTGTATTTGTATGTTTATGCTTTACCAAATAAAATGGAGATAAATACTATTTTGTATTTTATTACTTATCATCAATACATCAATTAAAGAACCTTACCCTACTTACTAATTAAAGAACCCAAGAGGTTACACCAAATTTTGCAGTAAGGTTCTTAAACCCAGCAGTTTATTATATGACTAGTGGTTCTGCGCGGTTTCGCGAGCGTAGTTCCCGTTCCCTTGGGAATACGGGAATAAAATATAGCCTGTTACTCAGGGATATTCTGGATTTCCATTGGTGAAAGAATGTTTAAAATCGGTTAAGTAGCTTTTGGGTTTATTCGTAATAAACATACAAAAATACACATCTTTCCTCTTTATAATATTAATAGATAATAGATTAGTCAGTTTCTTGTTTGAGATAAATTTGTATTTAATTTTATTCATTGCGCCTAACGCCTTGGTCTTTTCGAGAAAACTGTTACGATTTGATGATGAATAAATTGAATTGAATGAACTTCGGACCACGACCACTCTGAACGAAACGAAAATGAAAATGTATTTTTATTGTGTAGGTAATAAGAATTACAAGTCTAGGCAATAAAGGTAGTGGACCCCAACATTAATTCCTCAGTCGATGAAACTTTGCAGGATTGTAGTATAGTAAATACTTGCATAAAAAAATCCAAAAAAAACCTAACCGAAGTTAGGTTTTTATATTAAAAAAATTTTTTTTTTGTTGATAATTTGATAATTTCTGAAAATAATGTAGCGAGACGGTTTTTATTTTGGATTTTCCTATTGTAAGTCCACAGCGACTGAGCAATTTTCCCGTGCAAGGTACATATACGTCTGAGTTTTGTTGTTTCTACCAAAATATTTTTTTGGATATTTCGCATATAGCTTACTTAACACACACGAATTTTGCTGGCGAAGAAAATTTTGACTGAGCATTTTTCCCAACAAAGATGTCAAATAAATAAGTATTTCAGTAAAAATACCTAACTTCGGTTAGGTTTTTTTTTTGGATTTTTTTATGCAAGTATTGTCTCATACTATACTACAATCCTGCAAAGTTTCATCGACTGAGAAATTAATGTTGGGGTCTTCATACAATTATCCGCTTCATTGCCTGGTAGCGTCGTATGCCTCTTTTGGTAGTGTCACTTGTTCGTTTCCCGCCGGGGACCAATATTTGTCTGCATGAACTTGAACATGTCGGTTGGTTTTCGTGTTTGAGTGTTTATTACATATGTTTCTCAGTTGTTTAGTTCCCATTATGCAGGCTCTGCCTAGTTTGGAACTTAATAAACGTGAGCAAATAGTATTCCACAATTTCATAGGGCAGGCAGAGGTATTCCATTTCTGGATATATAAACTTTTCACGAGATATTCTTTGGACCCCTAAACCATTAGGTGGTGAGCTCATCGCCGGACCGGGTCTTTTACACATGACTCAGAATTAATTACTGGACCTGCTGGTTTCCTCATGATGTTTTCCTTCACTGTCGAGGTAGTGATAAATATGTACGTAAGTTTTGATAAACTCATTGGTACATGCCAGGATTTGAACCCGAGCCTCACTGATTAGGCTCTTTACCCGTAAGACTATCACTGCTTTATATAATTAATTTTATATTATTATTTTTGAATTCCAAAACCGTTAAAATCTACATGACTTGTTCTTTGGTTATGGCACTGCGTGTATTTTACTAGAAGATAATCATCATCGTGACTTATACAGCCTATGCCAAGGCTTCTTATTCAGCGATCCCATACTTTTAATCATTATATTCATGGAGTTAAATAGGTATGTACTTTTTTGCAGACTTCCTAGAACGTATTCTTGTATTTCATTTATTTAACAGTGACCACTACACTTTATTTTAGAAAGTCATTAGCTGGCCTCTAGAAGGCTCATCATAACATAATCAATAGGTAAGTACATTAAATTTGTTGATTGTCTTAATAAGATGTATGGGCCAGTAATATGAACAACTTTATTTAAAAACAGATGTTTAGCTGACTACCTGATATGGTGAGCAAACACGAGGATTTGTCGTGGGTCAGCACCAAAGAAGTTTAAAGAAACTCAAAAGTATACAGTACTAAGTCTTGAAACGTCTTTCTGCATGGCGTAGGTGCCTAGATCATATCATTTGAAGCAAAACAAAAGAAATACAAATAAAATTATTTTATAAGAATATCCAAGGATATGAAATTACATCACTGAGTTATTATTGTATAAAAAATTATATTTAAGCGTTGGACTGGATCCAAGACGTGTACTGGGAAACTCGGGCGTTGACGCCGGGGTAACGCGGGAGAGCGCACTGTAAGCCCCAAGAGCAGACACCAACAACCACGTTGTTGTGGAGTAGGGGACTACCAGAGTCACCCTGGCACTGGTCGCGACCGCCAACGTCCAGCCAGCCGGAGCACAGCATGTTGTTGTTGACCGACATGTTCATCTCGGCGTAACGCTGGACGCATGTGTTCTGGTTGACAGTCCATATTTGCACGTGACGGAGCTGCTCAGATGTAGGGCCTTGGAACTGTAATAAGATAATTGTGGGACATCTTTATTTTTATAATCGACTTCAAAAAGGAGGAGGTTACCCATTCGTCTGTTTTTTTTTTATGTTTGTTATATTACCTCAGAACTTTGGACTAAGTGAACCGATTTGGATGATTCTTTTTTTATTTGAAAGCTGGTGCTTCCAGATTGGTCCCATTTTAATTTCGTCCAGTTCTGACAGCGGTGTTCATGAGAAAACCATATAAGTTGAAGATTGAAGTCGGTTTTCTTACTCTTTAAAGTTCTATGTTATTATTTTCTGGGTTATCTGCAATAGTATCTACGTAACTAAGTACATAAGAAATCTTCTGTGTACATTTCAATTCGCTAATATTAGGATTTAAAAGTTAGCGGACACGACAGACGCGACGTTAGCAATGCCCACCTACCGCCGGTTCTAATTTTGAATCTGAACCATCCATGGACTGGAGGGACACCTGAATGGTTTAGATTAGACTCAAACACACACACACAAACCCGTGATATTGTAATTACACTACGTACCTACTTTTGTCAATAGTCTCCATTTCATACATCACGGAGACATCTTAGCTAAGTAGGTACATTATAATTTTCCTGAATGTGTGTGTGAGACATAGTGGATCAATGAGATTTTGTCAATTTCACTAAATGATCAGAATCATTAATTAAGAAACGGTCACTGGCCAGAAGCATGGCACGACGCATGGTCAGTGAATCGACTAATCACAACGGGTCTGTTCAGTAAATATTGCTGTCACGCCATTAGAACAAACAGCGAAGAATTCTAAAAAAAAAAATGGGTTGTCTGTAAAGTCGAATTACGGACGACAAATTTACGTGTTAACGTCATAAGAAAACATTGATGAAAAATTGCATACTGAAGTTGAAGAGATAGATACGTCACAAGCCGAACGCTTAGGCCGATCGTGGCTCTCTATCGCTTGTTTCGCGCTCTCGCTTGCACGCTCGGCTCAGGCGTAAAGTGACACCTTTTTCTTGCGTTCATCGATTTATAAGACGTTATCACGTCAAAAAATTACTCACGCTGATTGCTCCCCATCCGATAGCCCAGACGACCTGGTTGTCGCCGAGGTTGTAGTTGGAGCCGGCGATGCTGACGGCGGCCACGCTGTTGCTGAACGCGAAGTTGGTCGAAGACCGCAACAAGGCTACGTCGTTGTTCTGGTTGTTTGCGTTGTACTGGTTGTGGTTAATGATCAGCTGGGTGAAGTGCACGACGCCGCCGCTGGAGGCGTAGGTGGAGCCCACTCGGATACGCCAGTTGTTTGGCGAGTCACCACTGCGTAAAAAGAAATAGTATTTTTTAAACATCTTAATTTTATTTCATTCTCGAACCGGTACAATTGTATGCGAAATATATAAAAAAACTATAATTAATAAATTTTTTTTTTTTTTTTTGTTGAGAGAAGGGGGCAAACGAGCAGACGGGTCACCTGATGGTAAGTGACGTCCGTCGCCCATGGACACCTGCAACTCGAGAGTCACAACTGCGTTGCCGACCTTTGAGGTGGGAGTAGGGGGAGGGGAGGGGGAGAAGGGGATAGGGGCCTCCGGTTACCTCACTCACTCAACGAAACGCAATGCATTGCTTTACGCTGGTTTTCTGTAAGGCCGTGGTATCACTCCGGTCGAGCCGGCCCAAGCGTGGCGAAGCATGGCTCTCCCACGCTTAAAATTTGTAACACTATTAAAACATTTTTCCAACAAAAAGCGCCTCAGGTGCCGATTGAATAACTTAACACTACTTATGATTTTTAAGTCTGTTGGAAAACTGTTGAACATTCTGATCGCTTGTTGGCTGTTGCCTCATATCGAGCCTTACCACATTTTAAGTTGAAGCAAGTCTTCAATTTTTTATTTTTCTTTTACGCGATTTCAGACGACAGACAGTGTCTACTGGTATCTCTACCTATTCCTCTAGTCGCTTCACGAGATACGGAAATAGGGTTCTTTCTTTCTTCAAAAAAAAGGAGACTCAATTCGGTAGTTTTTTTTTTTAATCGAAATCGATTCACATTCATCGGAAATATGGATGAACATACCAAAAAAGAAATACGTGACGAATTGAAAACCTCTTCCTTTTTTAGAAGTCTGATAAAAAAAGCAAAACTTACACGAAGCAGTGAGCGGCCGAGAGGATTGATCTGTTGTTGATGATGGCACCGCCGCAGGACTGCCAGTAGGTGATTCCGTTCGAGGAGTAGAGAAGAGCAGCCGCGAATGGGTAAACGTTGATGGTGGTGGTGGATCCGCCCACTATGCGCTGGGGCTCGCGCTTGAACCGGTTGATTGGCTCTGGAACAACGAATAATCTTTTAATAGTTTCATTAGCAGAGAGCAGTGATAGCCTTACGGTTAAGAAGCCCGCTTCTCATGATGATAAAAAGTGAGGCTCCTGTTCAAATCCCGGCATGTACCAATGAGTTTTTCAAAACTTAGGTAAGTACCTACATGTCATCACTAGCTCTACGGTGAAGGAAAACATCGTGAGGAAACCCGCAGGTCCCAGAATTAATTCTGAGGCATGTGTAACAGACCCGGTCCAGCTATGGGCCCACCACCTATCACGTCTATTTATATTCTCGTGAAAAGTAGGTAGAAATGGAATACCTCTGCCTACCCCCTCGGGGATAAAAGGCGTGAGATATATATGTATATATATATATATATATATATATATATATATATATATATATATTTATAGTTTCATTACTTTACTGTACCAAAAACCGAAGAGCACGTGTGTGTAACGCGCCCATAAGAAGGCTGTAGAACAATGCGTACCCAAAACGATTTTTTTTTAATTTTCTAATCAGCTTCGGATTAGTTGGAATTGACCTGCCTTCTAGTCGGATGCCGCGGGTTTGATTCCCGCTTGGGGCCAACATTTGTGTGCACGAATATGTCTGTACGCTATACGTGTCTGCGTGAACGAGCAGACGGATCACCTGATTTTAAGTGACTACCGTCGCCTATGGACACCTGCAACTCTCGAGTCACAAGTTACCGGCCTTTGAGGAGTTTGAGGTGGGAGTACGCTATTTTCTTGAAGGTCGTATCGGTCCGAAAATACCGCAGGCGACAAATTTGTTTCGTCAGAACCGCGCAGTGGTAAATTTCCAACGAGTGAGCTACATCTTTACACAACGCCAAGGGGTCTAGCGGATATGGAATGTCCTGGCAATCGAAGATTCGAGTCGCTCTCCGTTGAATGCGGTCCAGAGGGAGAAGCTGGTACTGGGGTGCATACAGATGGGAACAGTAGGTACATATTCTAAACTTTGGCTTTTCTACGCGAAGCAGCTGTAGATAGGTTCCGTCCACATTGCGTTTGTTCTGCAGCCCAATTTCCGACTTTATAGAAGAACTATTTCGAGCAGTCGACCACTAAAAGTGTCAACATATGGTAATGAACGGTAATATAATGCTATACCCACACCTTGAAACACCTGATTGTTACAAGTTTTGTTTTTGCACCTTAGTTATGTCCGTTGCCCGCTAACCAATATTTAGAAGTTCTTAACTACTTTAGTATAGTACTCGTACATACCAGACACCGCCACTGCTACGGCGAGCAACAGGAGAGCCACGGAGACACGCATCGTGATGGTTGCACTGGATGCAATACCACTCGGCAGTCGACACAAACTATATATAGGTATAGGTACCACACAATCAATAAGCTACCGTCATTTGATTGGATTACAATATAAACCCTAAAACCAGTGATAAATTTGTAATAAATATAACTGATAATACAAATAAATATGATTAGAACAGGTAAGTAAATAGTTATCATATATTTTTTATAATACTTGATTTGATATAACGAGAGAACTAAGCTACTGTTCTTGGATTTTACTATCTATTTCAGGGATGGCAAACCTATGGCTACAGAAAATTCTGCATAGCATTGATTGTTGTACAAAATCGAAATACTTTACCGCTTTATCGTATATACTACGTCCGGTCCCGGACGGGGCCCGGTCCGTTGTAGCATGAATCAGCCTTTAAACCAAAGAGATTTAAATATAATAGGACATAGAGGGTGCATTGGGAATATTTTCATACAAAACTTTGAAGCTTAAGGCGTCATGTCCTTGTTATGTCAGTTAGTATGAACGCGAGCTGTCATTCGGTCGAAATTGTACTAGACTTATTCCACTTGGAATAACTTTTGACTTCAAATTTTCCTCGCTTTGTCCCCTCTATGCCTTATTATATTTTAATCTCTTTGCTTTAAACTCACCTCTTCAAATGACGAAACTTTCCGTTAGGCGAACGCAGAACCACGTTTCAAGGAGACTTAGGTACATAATCATTATTATGAGCTAAAACCCGAAAATGATAACAATAATATGACTGTCTCTCAGTGAGACACTGGGAGTCACATGTTTCTTTACTCATGTGCTGAGAGTACTTACCTAATGGTAAGCATGCTAAGTGACCGGTTGCCAAAAGAGACTATTACTAGAAAAAACCGGCCATGTGCGAGTCGGACTCGCGCACGAATGGTTCCGAACGGAGCCCCTCTTAAATATTTCTTTTATTTTGTTTTTAGTATTTGTTGCTATAGCAGCAAGAGAAATACATAATTTGCGAAAATTTTAACTGTCTAGCTATCGCGGTTCTTGAGATAGATACAGCCTGGGGGCAGACAGACGGACATGACGGACAGACAGCGAAGTCTTAGTAATAGGGTCTCATTTTTGCCCTTTGGGTACGGAACCCTAAAAAAGGGCTAGATATTGGGCTAGGGGCTAAATCAGTATGCACAGGGCTAAGACTTCCATCAACAATAGTTGGTACCTATTGTTGATCGAAGGCTAAAGATGCAAAAAAGAAAGCTAGATGTACTTAACTAGTCCCAAAGAGCTAAAGCACTGGCACTGGTCCTTATGTAATAGAGGTTAATATACACAAACCCAAAAGAACATCTTTAATAGCGGGAACTCGTTACTGCTAAATACGAAAAATCATCAGCTATAGTCGTAAATTAATCTCACGAATTTTATCTCCGAGGGGTAGGCAGAGGTATTCCAGTTGTGGAAATACCCACATTTAGGTACATACATACATAAATATTAATACATTTATCGGTTGTGTAGTTATTGCACTTTTTTATGGGATGTCATATTTTCTTATCTTTAATT
This sequence comes from Ethmia dodecea, assembly GCA_963855545.1. Taxonomy (NCBI): domain Eukaryota; kingdom Metazoa; phylum Arthropoda; class Insecta; order Lepidoptera; family Depressariidae; genus Ethmia; species Ethmia dodecea. Next base: position 4,759,948 of record OY979444.1, read on the forward strand.
TTTATTTAACCCCCATTATTGTTAACTGATTTATATTGATTGCGTTACTATCTTACTATATAAGAGCAGTGATAGCCCGAACGGTTAAAGAGCCGGCCGAAAATCAGTGAGGCTCGGGTTCGAACTCGTTCGAACTCGAAAACTTACGTACCTAACATATTTATCACTAGCTCAACGGTGAAGGAAAACATCGTGAGGAAACCCAAAGGTCTCAGAATTAATTCTGAGACATGTGTAAATAGACCCGGTCCGGCGATGGGCTCACCACCTATCACGTTTAGGGGTCCAATGTATCTTGTGAAATGTGGGTATATCCAGTAATGGAATACCTCTGCCTACCCCCTCGGGGATAAAAAAGACGTGAGATTATTACCTATATATATCTTACTAACCTAACTTACCTACCATGCACATAATGATGTTAAATATAAAAAGACCATCTTTGACCATGCATACAATTTCGACTGCAGATTTTATTCAAAACCTAACACCAACCTTTGATTATACCTAAATTATCAAAGCACTATACCTACCGCTGTCATGTTATTAGAAAGGTAATTCCAATTAGAATTCTTTAGTAATCGCACGTCATTTGTTTACATTTACGATTTACTTATCAGTGGCGATTATTAAGTAGGAAAGATTGGTTGTTATTGAGGAAGTTGAGTTTAAAAAATATTTACAGCTACAAAACTACAAACCAAGAATCATAGATACAATTGATTTTTAACATTGGAACCGCGCGGTGCTTGACGAATTAATGTACCTACTTACCTCATTTTAGGAAAAATTTGAGGAAAGATGTGTTTTTTGTATGTAATGAACTCAGACCAAATTAATGAATAGGATCCGATAATTATAGAGCGATTTTCAACATTACATTTTCGCGATTTTCCCCCCCTCGGGGATGAAAGGCGTGAGATTATATTATATTATTATTGTATTCAACATTATTTCATCAATGGAAAGCTTTAGGTACTTTTCTGGAAGTAACATGGTATGGGCTATAATTTTCCCACTGGAACGGGACTTACGTGGGTGACATATCTATTGGGGATCAGCTAACTTTGCATACTTATAAACCTGTAACGGGACCGTGTCTGTCTTTACCTACAATAAATTAGTATATTATGAAAATTTTTGTTATAGTGTAGATAGGTAGAGGTATAATAAAGAGAAAGTTACATAATATCACGCAGTTTTGTCGTCAGCGGAAATTTTAGGGTTGACACAATAGCTGGCCAAGAAGACTCTCAGACTAAAGGGCACAGTGACATAACAAGTAACAACCGGGTAGCGGGAATGAGAGGATATTAGATACCACTTGACGACAATTGGCATTCAGAGGCAGCGGGTTCGTTCCCGTCTCAGCCTATTTGTGTAAATACGTGGTTGTTGGTATTACTTCATGTGCGTGACTGCGTTTTGTATTGTAGTACCTACATATATTTATCAATTATTTAGTACCTATACAGTATATACAGGATCTGTATAGATTAGAACTTACCTAATCCATATTTAGCTAAATGTGTGCCACTGATGCTCTACGAAACGAAAAGCACTTAGCTGCGGGGTGTCAGAATGATAGATAGATAACCATTTTATTTGCAACACAATACACACACATACAATCAAAATAAGAAATTTAAAAAAATATACACAAATGAACAACAAATAAATACAAACTACCTACTTACCAGCTAAACATAATGGAATGTACCTATGTGTGTGCGTGGCGGTGCAAAGGGAATGGGGAACCAGTGGGTCTAAAATGGCCACTTTGAGCAATTCCTCTGAGCAATTCCTCCTTTTATGAATTCATCCCTCATTTTAGTGATTCACTGACAATTCAATTCATTAGCAGATTCGTATTTGGTGAAAATTTCGAATATGAATCGAAATAGGATCCTATTATGATTCACCCGAAACGGCCTTTTTAGACCCCCAGGTAAACCAATAAAAAACACTAATTTAAATCAACCAGTGATATGAGAGTAACGATAGTAGCCTACAAAGAACCGGTTAAAATGTGGTTCATTGTATGACTTCTTTTTAATAATTTGCTACGATCTTTATTACCTACTAGTGGCCCGGGCAGACGTCGTTCTGCCACCGTATAAACCATCCCTGGACCCACTCTAACCCACACAAAAAGTTTCATCAAAATCTGTCCAGCCGTTCTGGAGTTTTAATCAGACTAACGAACATCAATTCATTTTTTTTAATCAGACTAACGAACATCAATTCATTTTTATTTATATAGATTATCGTTACTAGAGACCCGCTCTTGGTTCACTTCGGTTTATATGATACTAGCAGCGCCCCGGGAAGGGAATACGGGAATAAAATATATATAGCCTATGTAACCTATGTTACTCAGGGATCTTCTAGCGTTCCATTGGTGAAAGAATTTTTAAAATCGGTCCAGTACCGTAGTTTTTGAGTTTATTCGGTAACAAACACAAAAATACTAATCTTTTCTCTTTATATTATTAGTATAGAAAACCACATCAAAATTCCTTGCATAGGTACCTAGTTCAGGAGTTAGCGGCAAGCGACTCCATTTTATACTACTTTATGTAAAGATTAGATGGATGTCCTAACCTTTACGAAGTTAGGGCATCTAAGATGAGGCCCCCCCTTTCCCACCGTGGCAACGCCTTGCCTTGCTGTAATAAAAACAATGACTGCCTTAGTCTAAAAAGTTGTTAGGGGCCTTGTCTTGTTACACCACAGGATATAATCCTGATTTTATTAGTTTTATATTTTAAACTTTGATCTAAATACTATATTAATCCATCCATATTTCTTATTTATTGGGTTAGCTTAGTATCGCGGTCTCCAGATTATCAGCTCCCAGTAGCAATCGATAGTTACTAACCTACATGCTTGATAAACCAAGATAATATTAACAAGGTTGCAGTGATAGCCATGCAGTTAAACAGCCCCCTTCTCATTCTTGAGGCTCGTGTTCGTATCTACCAATAACTTTTTCAAAAAATTTACGTACAAAAACCTATTGATCACTGGCTCGACGGTGAAGGAAAACATCGTGTGGGTTTCCCGCAGGTCCCAGAATTAATTCGTCCGGTGATGGGTACACCTCCTCTCACGTACCTACAAAGGCAAAGAGATTTAAATACTAGGGCATAGAGGGGACAAAGCCCGAAAAAATTGAAGTCAAAACCTTTGATTATTTACTCTCTAGATAGAGCGTCACCCTGTAATCACAGCAAATAAAACAGGCCAACTTTTTTATGCTTGTGTACGTGACACGCACACAAGCATGCATGATTACTCTGTCTTACACTCACGTCATGTCATTCTTATTGTCTCTGTGTGCATGCATAAGGTTACCAGCTTATGCTACATTCCCCAAAAAACTGGGTAAAACTGATCAAATTAGGTAGGTATAACTGATTTAGGTAGTGGGGCGGCATTGTAAATAGTTACCGAACCCGGCAATGGAAAAAGAAACTGTGGGCATGCACTGCGAAAAGAAAAACGTATGACGTATGTTGAATATCTTTAAATAAACAATTGAAAATAAATAGTTAAAAAAATATTTATTATAAACATAGATCAACCAAAGTCAAATTAAAAATAATTTATTTTCTAGGTATAGAAAATATACTTATAAAAGTCAATAGTCTAATAACAAGGCACTATACACTCGTCCATGCAGATTGGCTAAATGTAAACAGCAGTCCATCTCCACCGACGAGTTGCTGGTTCCAAATGCAGTGTACCTCGAGAAGAGCCAGCAAGAAACTCAAGGGCAGCTCTTTTTAATCTCCTGTCTTACTAGTAAATATGGTTTACAATAATAATTATAATTAATAGCCTTACGTAGCGTCAATTCGGTGAGGCTGAAATTCAGTGAGGCTCGGGTTCGAATCCTGGCATGTACCAATGAGTTTTTCAAAAACTTACGTACATATTTATCACTAGCTCGACGGTGAAGGAAAACATCAAGAGGAAACCTGCAGGTCTAACCATTACTTAACTTAAAATAGAACAAGAAATAAACTTCCAAAGAATCAGAAAAAATTAAAAGAAACTATACGAAATTACCATGTGCTTCATTGTAACAAAAGAATCACCTTGCCTGCAGGTAAATACCTAGTTCAGAGGCGGTAATTGCCTTTTATTGCTCTCTATTTCTTATTATCTTGCAGCGTCACAATGTAAAAACACAAAATCACACACAATGCATACCGCCAAAACATTATTTCATATTGATTTATTTATGTTAGAGACCAAGTGACTATTTAGAGGGCAATTTATAATGTTAGTAGGTACATTTGGCAAGCCGCAGGAAGCAGGAACTGGGCATGTTTACGATTGCTAGTTTTAAATCATTTTCATTTGATGAAATTACTTTTTTTTTTTACAGTAGTTCTACCTGTGACATTTCAAATGCAGTAATTTTTTATCAATATGAATTATGATTATTTATGGTCAATGGCGTGGCATGGATAAGTAATACAAGAAAGAAACTCAAAAAAATCTAACATTCACTTTGTATAATTTTGTTTTGTATACAATTTATTTGATATAAATAATTACTTAAATTATGTACCTACTTACTTAATACATTATTATTCTGCCCATTAGGTGAATGGCATTATTCATCAAGCCCGGTCAATTTAATTATTTGGATAATTATCATAATGCCCGTTCATATTGGGCATTTTTTACACAGTCCGGGCACTATAACTTTTGCCCTATTATTCACTTGGTCCATAACATTTATACCACAGACGGTAAACTTCTGGATACATTCACTTTTTTAGAGAATTTTGCAATTATATACTGGCAACACTGATAAAATGTCAAGATGGAGTTGTAAAAATTAGACGTGGTAGATGAAATATTTTGTCATAAATATGATGAAATTTGGGTTACTTACTTATGGTAGGTGACCTTGTGGGTTGTTCTTAAACGTCCTTTGTAATTTCGGCAAACTTTTATTACGCAACTCGGCATTTTAAATCACTTTTTCACTCCCGAAACTCAGCGATTGACGTGTGTCTCCCTTAGCGTCGCACTGGACACTGAGAGGCGGAAAACGACTTAGAGTCTAACAGTTGGCTTCTATATTTTTGGACGTGTTTGCGCTGCCGCACTATATCTAGAGAGTAAATAATCAAAGGTCAAAACTTATTCCACAGTGGAATAACTCGTCCGAATAACAACTATCGTTCGTATCTCGCCAAAATAAATAAATATGCGGGACTTTTCGCCAAAGGGCCAAAAACTGGTTGCAACCTGATTATTTAAAAATTACTTTATTAAATGTGAAATTTCTGTTACGATACCAATTAATGCCTTATTAACTTACTTTTTATAAGATTGTCTTTCAAACAACTCATTTAAATTGGAAGTAATACTGGACTGAAACAAAAAAATCGGGGTGTAACGTGTGCTGCATTTCTACTTTTAAAACTTTGACTCGGTGTACAAAAAAATTACTAGCAAATTTACACTTACTTATGATTTTATACATTAGAATATAGTTTTAGCATTAAGTAAAAATAGAAAATAAATTTGTAGGTGCCTCATAAACATGTTATTTACAACGTTACAACTTCTGGTAGCAATTTTTGTCCTTACCGGTTTTCGTAACAAAATGTTAAAGCTTATGTAAACTATGCACCGCACACATACAGGCGCATCACTGTGCATAGGCAAGCTCGTCATTCATCCGTTGAGCGTAGAAATGTTATTGCGCGCCTTTGTTTTTGCTGTACAAGCGTTCCTTCTAAAAATTTGAAAATATGTCCACACCGGCACCACATCCAGATTTAAGGTAAGTACTATTTATATATGTCTGAGTCCTAGATATATTATAAAAACAGCTTTTTTGTGCGTAATACGTCTAAAAAACCGGTGTAATATTGGAAAGTTTTAGAATGAAGTCACAAAAACCGTCGAATGTCCTTACCACACCTGTCCACGCCGGGTCCTGTTAAGTAGAGCGGTTAGGACAGTTTTGGGATGGTAATGACATTTAATTTTTTTATAGGAAGAATTATCCTAATAGCCCAGTCATATTAGGTAAAAAAGTGACCTCAACCTCGGAATGAAAGAAAATAAGCTGTAAATCGGTATAAAACTTTGTTTTGTCGTCCTAAATATTGTCTCAAAAGTCACAAATGCTATCATGTTCGCGTCTTAAGATATTGAAGGTCAAAGGTAATAAAAATCGGTTTTTCGTTAATATATCGGTTCTTATTGCTTAAATGAGATTTGCACCTATTATAAAAGTTGTAAAGTATAAAATTTCAAACAAAAGTTGTAAAAATTTGTATACTCTACAACTTTTATAATAAGTGTAAATCTCATTTAAGCAATAGGAACAAAGATATTTGCGAAACCTATTTCCACCCCTAATATGACTGGGCTATAAAGGATATCAAGTTATAATATGAATATTAAAGTACTAAATGTACATTATTTATTTATTTATTTTTAAGGGTATCATTTAAAACTAAAAACTAAAGAATTATTGTTTGTTATTTAGAACATAAATATACTTAAGCATTAAATGTTATAAAAAACTATTAGCATTTGAAGCAAGAGTGTTTTTGTTTTGTATCTTTCTTTTACATTTTGGAGAAAAAACGTTTTAGTTAATTCAAGTAAAAGTCTTTTATTATTTCTTATTTCTTATGAATGTTCAAATTATATTATTTGTTTTTGACTGTTGTATAAAATAAAGTGCTTACCTAAGTTACGACAGATTTACAGTTTGGCAAAAAGTTATTTGTTTTTTTTAAATGTTTTTTAAAAAGTTTTGTTATTTTAAATTTGATACTAACCTAATCATATAAATTGTGGAGAGTTTATATGTTTTTAGTTATTTAAAGAAATCGTTAGTATAAAGACTGATTCTATAACACTATACAATGTGACTGGAAAATCAAGGGAATTCTTTAAGAGGGTAAATAAAAAGCCGATACCTTTAGCATTTGTATAAAAAAACACCACCTTAATGTATGCGGAATCTTGATGGCTACCAAAATTTTACTAATTTTATTTTCGAATGTTCTTAAAATGTATATGTAGTATGTATTCAGACTAGCCCAACTCATACAACTCGTCGTTATCCGTGGCTAATATCCGTGGATACAAACCCTTCAAAACATCTTCAGAGTTTTTAAAAGTTGTCATTACCGGTCCAAAAATGTCCTTACCAAAACTTTATTGCTAAATATCTCGTAAATTAAGATACAGATTCGGTGCAATCCAACATATTTTTGATGTTCAAATGATCCTTTAAGCACTTTGACCCTTTTTACTTCTAATTTTGAACTTTTTTTCTCGTTCTCCCAAAACAGTGAAGTTGGCGAAAATGCCCATGCCGAGATGCGCCTTGCTAGGTTGCAAATCACGCTACGGCGAAACGCCTGGAAGGGATTTTAGTTTATTTTCGTAAGTATTTTTCATATTTACTCAGAAAAAAGAACAAAAATAATAATTTTCTTATATTCGTTCTAGAACATTCTGCTGATCTTGTAAATTAACGCCCTCTGCTGTTGAGTAGCTTATACCACTACTTCACTACTAATTAGTGATGTGGTGCTGTTTATCGACTTTTGTTATCGATATTTATTTATTAGGTAGAAAATATAGGCATACTGTTTTTAAGAATACAAACAGTTTAATAAATAATTTAATATCAATATAGGAACATATATTTTTTGGTTAAAAATGTTATAGATTTCCTGCAGTAATTAATGAAGCTGATTTATTGGTCAACCTTTTGGTATGTTTTTTTTTTATTTCGAATACAGAATTGTGAAAAAAAATAAGAAAATTCGAGTCTGTTCATTATTTTCAATGATGCAAGGGAGGATAAAACTTTTTTAATTTTGCGAAAGTTGGATTTTTTTATTTATGTTTCTGATTATTGGTTCAATAATATGGCTACTGCAAACTTTGAAAAAGTTTTGACCAAAAAATATAGATACTCGGCCTGAAATTGCTGAGGCACTTCTGCAGGCCGGGCATAGCCAAAGAAATGTGAGTGCACAACTAAATTTAAGCCGTACTACTGTCCGAAGAGTTAATTAAAGGTACTTAGAGACTGGCGGCTTCGTTTGTTGTCAAGGAAGACCGCGATCTGGTGTGACAACGTTTTTAGCTAGGGACCATCAAAACTTAAAAAACACTAGGTGGCCCGATAGATGTGTCCGGGAGTGTAGTAGGTATAATTGAAATTGATTTTGTTGTATATACCTATACTTTGTCAATAAACTGTAATATTATCGATACCTTGGTATGAAATAGTAACATCCCTTTTAATCAGCGTGACCTCTACCGGTCGATAGCTGAAACAACTTCTAATTGTTTGAATACTTGTTTCAGCTATTGAAATCTAGATACCAGCACTGACGCTTAGGCTTCAAAGTTTTGTATGAAAATATTCCCAATGCCCCCTCTATGCCCTAGTATTTAAATCTCTCTGTACAAAGGGTACAAAGAATATACTTAGTTACTGTATAGTGTATATTAGTACCAAGTATTTCCAGAAATTTAATACCTCTGCTTACCCACTCAGGGATAAAAGACGTGAGTTTTCTTTTGACTACTATTCTAAATTAATTGGTAATAATTAATAATAATTGTGGGACATAAATGAAGGAACATAACAAAGACTTTTGAAGAAAAAGAGATTTTATTTACAGCGCCATCTAAGCGATATTATTGGAATCAGCCGTGGAAAGCACCTCTTCTCTACTCGACGCCTTGCTGTGGCTCAATACAAGAGTACAAGAGTGCACCCTCGCTAAAAGTAAGAATGAAATAAGTTTGATACACTACTGGCAGCACTGCATTACGGGCCATTTACACGAGGGCAGTCCAGTAAGACAATCCACTAAGACTGCATACAAAAAAAACTTGAGGACAATCCATTCCATTGTCCTAAAGTTTTTTTTTGTATGCAGTCTTAGTGGATTGTCTTAGTGGATTGCCCTTGTGTAAATGGCTCATTATGCATGAAAAGAAAAGTCAAGCAAAATCATATTTTTTTTTAAATTGTTTATTGGCCTCAAGCAAAATCATAGTCAGCAGCATTGCCAGAACGTACCAAAAAGTACGGCTTTCCGTACTATTTATCACACAACCGTCCTCAGTGTAGACCTTACCCTTTTCGTACCTTTTCTATATTAGTTATTTATTTTAAACTTCAAACTACAAAGGGTAAAAACAAACAAAAATCCCTTTCTGTTTCTCTCAATATTCTGAATTTGCGTTTAAAAAAAAATTTTTTTCCAACAAAATAAGACTTGGCTGTATGTATGTTCATACTACAATTCTTGACTTCCTTCCTCAGGAGCAATAAATTTTAAAAAACAAAACAATTACTTTTCAAACAAATCTTATCGTTTTAGTTCGGTTTGGCTGTTGTTTATTCTGAAGTTTTTTTTATTAAGTATTTGTTACTTAATAAGTTCCTATTTAGTTTAGTTCCGTGGTTTACTATAAATCCTTAAACTCGTTAACCTGTTTCCCTTTCTAATATCTCGCCGCTCCGTGACTTTGAAATAGTTTTTCGCTTGTACATACATTATTGTTTAAAAAAAGGTTAGTGTGTGTTATGTGGATAATACCTACCATAGGGAATTGATTGAGGAAACAATACAAATCTTGAGACGGAAGAAAAGTTAAGTCCAGGTAAGTTCCACGCATCCCAACTATTGAAGCTTAATAATATATAATATAATCTCACGCCTTTTTTTTTTTAAAGCTTCAAGCATGTATTACCTATCAAGTTTTTTATTCATTATCATATCATATTAACTAACGGTAAGTTAAATTATTATTTTACAATTAGTCTGTCGAGAAACTAATGAAAAATAAAATGATACTGATACTTTCTTCAAATTTCTGTCACATTAGACACTAAAATATGGACACAAATTACTTAAATGGAATTTTCTTAGTTATTTAAACATTATTTCCATAGTAATTTTACTGATGAATAACTTGTTTTTACTATAGACTATGAGTAGACTATAGCGTTTTGGCAAAACCGTACCTTGAAGTTAAAAACCGTTCCTTCTGAGATAGCCAACGGTTCTTTTTTGGGAAATCATACTGGCAACACTGATAGTCAGGTGACGACTGTGACGAGCCCTTGTGACAATCTATAATTCTGAAATTTTACCAAAAAACAAACTAAAACTCCACTAACATGGCTCTGCACGCTGCTATTAAAGGAAAATTGATTAGTGTTATCGGAGATGAGGTAATATTTTATGCTATAGACTTGTATTTTGACGTTATTGCTTGTTTTCTTGCCCTTATATTTCACCTCCGATTTTCATGGTTTTCTTTAAAACTAATCACTGAAACATCACCTCTATTTTCAGGACACATGCGTGGGATTCCTCTTGGGCGGTATCGGGGAAATAAACAAAAACAGACACCCAAATTTCATGGTCGTTGAAAAAAGTAAGTACTCCAAAATATTATGTTTCTGGACCTTGCACACTTACAAATACTTATTATGCTATCTACTCGTGACTTTTGCATTACTTTGTGAACGCGGAATGTTATTAAACATATGAATGACTCTTTAGGCATGTAAAATTAAGTCCTGTAACAGAAGTTTTATGGTCATTAAAGCATTAAAAAAGAGGTCTGGAAAAAGCTGGAGGAGGCCTGTACCCGATTGATCGATTAGGATAGTGATTTAAAATGCATGTAATAACAATTTGTATATTGGAAATAAAAGGCTTTATTATTATTAAAGCATTAAAATTTGTTAATTACAGACACCCCGGTAAGCGAATTGGAAGATTGTTTCAAGCGCTTTGTGAAACGCGATGACATTGACATCATCCTGATCAATCAGAATGTTGCGGAGCTTATCAGGCATGTGATTGATGCGCATACAGCACCGGTTCCTGCCGTGCTGGAGATTCCATCCAAGGATCACCCATATGATGCCAGCAAAGATTCTATTCTGCGTCGTGCTAAGGTGAGCACCATCTATACTAATATTATTTTTGTAAAAATTAGTCTTGTCTGTCTGTGACTTTAAGACTTACATGCTGAACCAATTTTGACCAAAATTGCGATGGAAATTACTTGCATATTTAAGGACATTGGTAATACCTTTCATCTTGGTACACTTACTAAGTAGAGGACAAAGCTAAGTCCTTATACCCATCTATATTAATATTATAAAGAGGAAGGATTTGTATTATTGGATTTTGGTATGTTTGTAAGATTTTTAGTTTATTGTTATGAATAAACTCCAAAATATTGGACTGATTTTAAAAATTATTTTACCAATGGAAATTTAGAAGATCCCTGAGTAACATAGGCTATATTTTATTCCCGTATTCCCATGACTTAATATTATTAATGCAAAACATTCAGATTTTTATACCCGAAATATTCTAAAGGCTTGCGCACATTATGGCAGGCTTAGTGCCCTGCGTCATATGACAATAATCTTTTTAAAATCACTTTCTACATTTAAGTAGAAACAAATAAAAGTTCGCAATAAAGTAAATATATAAAAATAAAATAAAGCTCCCACATTGGCACTAATGTTTTTTATTTTATTTACAGGGCATGTTCAACCCAGAGGACTTGGTAGGCTAATTATAGTTTACTGCATGTTATTCTTGTCTGTTTCTCAGACCGGCAGTTGTAAATATGCCACCATAATTAACTAACAACCAATAAATTCAATTAGCAAATTGTAATATGTGTTCCATTAAAACTCAAACACTAAATAATTTCCACTGCAAAATAATTATAAACTAGTCTTATAGGCGAATTTTTGTTATGCAAAATATAATTTGTCATTTGGTACTGCATTGCCAGATGTAACAAACCCATTGAATATGCTTAAAAAGTCAAGAGACTGAGAAGCCTAGTTTTGGGTTGTGTTCTGTTCTGGTAATTTAGGTATAGATAATAAATGAAAACAGTTTTATTGCCAGGCTTCCATAGTAATAATAATTTATACTACCAAATATTCCTCATATTGAGACTCAATACTTGATATAGAGCAATTTCAACCAAGGTGATGGATAGGTACTTTATATATAACTAGCGACCCGCCCCGGCTTCGCACGGGTGCAATGCTAATACTAAAACCTTCCTCTTGAATCAATCTATCTATTAAAAAAACCCGCATCAAAATCCGTTGCGTAGTTTTAAAGATTTAAGCATACGTAGGGACATAGGGAAATAGGGATATAGGGACAGAGAAAGCGACTTTGTTTGTTTATGTAGTGATTTCTAATAATCAATATTACACATATTAAGCACAAAATCCTGGAAATTTATCATTGGAATGGAACACTGTCCCAATAAAACCAGTTTGTTTTTGTGTGCATTTTTTTTAAACATGCTATAAAACAGCCTTTTCTTTCCAATGTTTTTGCAAGCAGTATTAACATTCCACATTCCGAATAAATTGTACATTATGTTCTATACTTTTACCTTCTTTCTTTGATATCTTGAAATAATCTATAGGGCAGCCATAATGAAAGCATTGGTTTAAGTTTTCGTTAAGGCATTTTGAGAAAAATATGTATAAGTTTCGATAAAAAATATATTAATACCTACATCATATAAAATTATTTAATTATCTAAAACGAACTTGTATAGATTTGTTAAAGTTGTATTATAGAATATAATGATGTGAATCAAATGCCATCAAATAAATTGAAGTTTTATTTTTGCCCCTACTAAATGCATGGTTGTGTTGATTTTGATAAATGAATCCCATTTTGAGTCATATACTTAACACGATTATTTTATTAAAAAAAACTTGTACAGTTGTGGTGTGTAATCTCATAATTTGTGGTGTTAAATAAGGTAAGAATTACGGTTTCTTTCTAGTTTTATAAAACGTTACGTATAGATGGCGCCACTGGCACACTTTATGCAGCTATAACATTGATTAAAATAATAAAGTGTAGGTATGTATGTAAGTACCTAAGCTTATTTCCAAAGAGAGAGGGAGGAAGAAAATCATTCTAGGAGAGAGAAACTTTTTCTTTAAACGTCTTTGCTTATTTCGTTGTAAACTTCTGTAGCCTAAGTACACAGATTGACCGAGTTTGACGAATTTGTAAGTGCGACGTGTCTTCAGATTCGTCTTTACTTGAGATGTTACGAATATTTGGTTAGGTACTATTTTGTCAAATACCGAATAGGTATTACTCGTAATAACTATTATAAGAGCAGTGATAGCCCTGACGGTTAAAGAGCCGGCCGAAAATCAGTGAGGCTCGGGTTCGAATCTTGGCATGTACCAATGAGTTTTTCAAAACTTACGTACATATTTATCACTAGCTCGACGGTGAAGGAAAACATCGTGAGGAAACCCGCAGGTCTCAGAATTAATTCTGAGACATGTGTAAACAGACCCGGTCCGGCGATGGGCTCACCACCTATCACATTTAGGGGTCCAATGTATCTCGTGAAATGTGGGTATATCCAGTAATGGAATACCTCTGCCTACCCCCTCGGGGATGAAAGGCGTGAGATTATACATACATACATATACTATTCGGCCGACCAAATAGTGAAAGAAAAGACACATATTACTCAAAAATGCGATTTTGACGGTCACATCCCATGTTTTGCTTTTGACCAACAAATACCGATACTGTTGACTGTGACTTCCAAACATTTGTGTTTTTTTAACCGACTTCAAAAAAAGGAGGAGGTTATTAATTCGACTAAGTATGTTTCTTTTTTTTTTTATGTTTGTTACCTCAGAACTTTGGACTGGGTGAACCGATTTGGATGATTCTTTTTTTATTTGAAAGCTGGTGGTTCCAGATTGGTCCCATTTTAATTTAGTCCAGTTCTGACAACGGCATCTATGAGAAAACCATATAAGTTGAAGATTGAAGTCGGTTTTTTTTACTCTTTAGAGTGGTTATTATTATTATTGTTAAATGCTTTTAGAGAACTAGTTATCGTAAATTCATCAGAACAACAGTATAAAGTGCTAGCGGCTCTTCTATTTACTGGTGATAGTATTCTATTAACAATTTTTTATTTCTTATTTACAGTCAATGTTTGGAGCTGATAACTACAATTAATTACGTATTATTAAATTATAGAAAATATATAAGTATTGTTATGTAAATTTATGAATTACCTATGTATGTTATTATGTACTTACCTATAGTGTTGGTTCGGCCAAAGTAAATAAAAAGTGAACATTATCAATAGTTTATTTTTAATATTACTATATTATACACATCTTATATATTAATAATACTATTCACACAAATATACATTTATAATACAAGTACACGCCTAACGTTACATCATTGGACATTGTTAGAAATAAAATAAATACCCGTAGAGAGACATGGTGTTGTTACTGTTTAAAATTCGTGATCTATTGTATGCTGTATCTATCTATTCATCGAATTCCGCGACGTCATTGTCTGCTTTCTTGTGGCCGACCCAATCCCATTTGGAGTAATGGAGCTTGGTCTTCTTGAACTTCGGATTCTTGGAGGTGATCCGGACGAAGACTCGGCGCCCGAACAGCGGCTGCAGCTGCCGGAAGTTGTCCACGAGCGGCAGGTTCAGGTTGGACAGGAGACCCCGGAAGTTGTCCATCTACGTAAGTTTTGAAATTTGTATTATAAGGTTGGTAGTTTAACCACACAGATGACAGATCATACATCTAGGTACTAAGTACCTACTGATGAATATCATACCATCATGTTCAAGAGGTAACATTATGAATTATGATAAACTCGCTGACAAATAAAATTCATATTTGCCCATTGTTTATATTGCTAAATCAAAAGAAAGCTTCTAAGATCCGCTTTTAAGCGGTTTTTTTTCGGTTGCGGATTTCAACACCTTCATGCATTAGAAAGGGACAAGTGATTATAATGTTATTTATTGTAGGTACCTATCTGTTTTAATATTTATTTGAATTTTCCAAGCTCGTATAAACGATGTACCTATTCAATGAGTATCGATCTATACCTATATAAAAATCATTTGCCACTTATTGTATGACGGAGCAGCACTTGAGATACTCTACGACCGTTGTTGATTATTTTTTGTGTTCGTCATTGTTAGGACAAGGTGTATAAAAGGGGTTGTTGGGTGTCTGCTAGTTAGATATTTATCAAGTTTTTTACCTGGAATACGGAGATCGGAAGGTAGTCTGAGAAAACAACCCATGTGACGGCCTCAGCGCAGGGTGGCGTGGTCAAGGAGCCCTTGTAAGTGTAGAACCTCTCAGTGTCGAGGCTGGACAGGATCGAAGACAGAGAGAAGGTGTGCGGGAGCTGCATGCTGGTGTTGTAGTTCTCGACGGCAGAGAGATTCTTGACAATCGGAGTTAGGAGCTTGGCGTCGAATTCCACCACCTACGAAGAAGGATTTGTTTATTACGCGAATGGCTTGTTTACCGCGATTTCATCCGCATTTCCCGTAAGAAACTTATACTCCCAGAAAAATAAGCTTTCCACTGGTGGTTTTTTTAAATCGGTCCAGTAGTTTTTGAGACTTAGGTAATTACAAACAATCATAGTTACTTACAAAAAACAAATCTTTCCTCTTTAGTTTAGATCTTTGAAAAAAGAGAAAAGAAACTCCACAACTATTTAAGCTTCGTTCCTATATAAGAATAGTAAGTACCTATTCAACCAATCAACGTACCTGATAGAAGAAAGCGAGCACGCAAAGACCGTCAGGATGCTGGAGCGCTTCAGCCAGATTCCTGTACTTTTTGTTTCTGTGGATGATGTGCATTTCGAGGGGAAGACGCATGTCATTCAGCGTATGCTCCGAGCCGCGGTTGTTTTTGTCACCCCAGTGGAAGTGCAGTCCTTCGATTTCATACTCATTGTCCAGCGGTCCGCCGAATATGTACGGGAGACGGAAACCTTTCTTTTCCTCTTCCGAACTGTATTTCGGTATGGTGAGAGCCACTGAAATAATTTAGGCTAAGTTAGGAATCGCTCGAAGAACCGATAACCGATGGGGAAGAATGGTTCTCGAGTGGCGACCACGAACCGGAAGACGCAGCGTTGGTAGGCGCTAATGGGAATCAGGTGGACCGACGACATCTTCAACGTCGCGGGTAAAGTGCAGTTCGTTGTGGCGTTCTATGGGGGAGGCCTTTATTTAACAGTGGATGTTTTCCGGCTGATGATGATGATGATGAAGTTTGGAATCTATTTCCAATGGATTTTTGGTTTGACAGTGGATTTTGTTAGCCTACAACCAAACAAACCTATTTTGCGTATTGCTTACCCTGAATACTTATTTATATCTACTATCAGAGATGACTGCAAATTTAGGTCGCTCAGCGGGCATCGAACCCGCAATCTCTTAGGACTTATTCAGGATACCAATTAAATACAAACATTTGCCTGCAATACAAAAACACTTTGATTTAGCTTTTTGATAAGTTCTGACGCAATGTGCGATCCTATCGCCTGCAGACCAAATTGTCGGCAAATATATCAGTCTAATCTATAGTAGAAAGAGCAAAGAACCTGAATGTCCATTATTAGTGATAGTGAGCGGGCCAGGCAGTGGGTTCTGGTATCCGATGAGCTCCATGGCAGGTATGGAGATGGGGATGGCTTGTCGCGCCGCGATGGCGATTGGCGATTGTTGGCGACCGCCGCACGCAGGGTGTAGCACAGCCCACCGCCGCTGGTCTGACGCCCGGTACCCCCATCCGAGGACCAGTGATACTGCCGAATAGAGAGAAGGTAAATCAAGGTTTGTGTGACAGGAATTCTTTGCAATAGTTATCCGCGAACCGCGTGGATCGCACCCGCTTTCTGTGGGAAAGAATTCTTCCAAGTCTCGACCATTACAAAAAATTTTTGTGTATTGACCCTTATTCCCAACATTGGTAGCAATAATTTTGCATACCTTTAACATTTGTATGCATCCAATGACGCGAAGTCAAAATAATATTGTGATTTTATGTCGATAATATGTGTTCACAAACAAATATATAATTCCAGGCTGAGATCGAACCCGCAATCGGGGCTACCAACTGAGCTAAAGGAGAATTCATGCTCTCGTGCTCGAGGTTCGGGTTCGGATCCTGGTAAGGGCAAATATCAATGAGTTTTTCAAAAATAAATAGATATTTATCACTAGCTCAGCGGTGAAGCAAAACATCGTGAGGAAACCCATAGGCTCTGAGGCATGTGTACAGTCAAGAGCTCGTGGAGCTTGCTTGCTATGGGTATCAAATGAAATTACAAATAAAGTGACGTCACTCTAAATCCAAAAGCTTGTTTAAAAACAGTTTTTTTACTTTTAATTTATTTATTATCAATGTATTTCAATTTGTTTTCTTCAAATGAATTGTTAATTTGATTTGGAGGTGCGATGTTATTAAAATATAAGTCTGTTGCCATTAACGCATAGTAATGCGGTATGTCACTGTGTACATGTTTGATAATATTACCACTTTGTTACTGCATTACGTGTTTGCCTCGTTGTGTAATTTGTTTTACATTTTTAAAGAATGTGCTTATGCCTAATAATTATCTTTTAATTTATTTTTAATTTAAATGATTTCATTAAAAAGAATAACGATTGCCTGAACCCTGGTTGAAATTTAGAAGATCCCTTGTGGGGTCTAGGCAGCCAGATAGGCTGTACGACACTAATTATAAATTGTGGGACACAATTTCACACACGGTTATTCAGTCCCAAACTAAGCAGAGCCTGTACTGTGGGTACTAATAACTGATAGACATACTTACTTAACTAAATATTAAACACCCTGACTGACACGAAGCCAAATAGACATGTTCATGCACACAAATGTTGTCCCCGATTGTACCTGCAGGCCGTATCTCATCTCAACTCAATTGGCCATATGGCCGCGGCCTAAAGGCGGCAGCGGTCTTAAAGGGCGGCAGATTTCAGAGTGAACTTGAGCGCTTTGGTAAGCGATCAAATTCGTTCGGGATTATGAACGTAATGCTGAAACTAATATCGGATAGATAGTTTTTAACAATTTATGGGGGAGGCACAAAATGAATACGGCACTGAGTCTAGGGTCTATAATCCATCAGAGAAGATTGCCTATAGTATACAGTTTGTTTAGAAGTGGATATTTAGAAACAAAAATGATTATTTTATTCTTTACAGTCATAGAGAAACGAATCACTACAATCAAGCAAAACTCTCGCCTTTATTTGAGTGATTAAAAAATATTAAGCACTAACTAAGGAACCCAACAAAACTACTCACTGTCTGTATGCATATCGACTATTTGATTTTATAACTCAATAAATTCACGCTTTCATTTGCATGCCTATTAAAGCTCTCTCATTAAGTATAGGTACTTAATGAGACCACCTTACCTACCTACCCACAAAGTTGACGGTTGAACCCAAAGATATTATATATAGAAAGTAATATATTTGGTTGAACCCAAAAAAATCACTGTTTCCATGCATGTTCTCTTTATCGATTATTGGCTTTTACCCGCGGCTTCGCTCGAGGACGTTTATTTCCCCCCCTTTTCCAAAATCCTTTCTTAGTGGATGCCTACACTGTATAAGCTATCTATGAGCAAATTTTCAAGTCTCTAGACCCAGGCAGCGGTTTAAGCTGTGCGTTGATATCTTAACAATCAGTCAGTTTATCATTTTATATACTAAGTATAGATTATCGAAATCTGATTTCATAGCCCGCTAAGTTTATTTGTGTGATTAAAAATTATTAAAATATGATTCAAGCTCTAATTAGATAGGCTGAAGCTCTTACTGTTAAACCCAACAAAAAGACTGTTAGCATGCATGTTCTAACTTTATCGACTGCCTACTAATTATAACCCAATAAATAACTGCCACGACATATATTATTCATGTTTCCGTCTCAATAAATAGTACGTGCTACGCTTAGGAATATTTCAATCAGGCTTTAAAACATTTATTATTTAAGGACCAGATTTCGTTGTACCTAATTAGTTTTACACAGCAACAATATCTCTTGTATCTTTTGGTATATTAAAATACTATTAAATATAGTACCAAAGTCACTATCTGATTTGTGTTACCTAAGTAACAGAGTGGGACCAATAGTACGTGGAAATATTTTCACACAAGAGGTCATATTAAAAAAAAAACTTCATTACAATTAAGAGGGCGTGCTCTCATTATTTAAAAAATATATATATATTAAGTAGTTATGAATATAAATCTTCAAACTTTTAAATACCGGAAAGAAAAATACAGATTACCTTATAGAAGCAAAAACATACTTACTCAAACGTCATGTCTATCGTAGAAATTAAAGAATCAAACAATTTTTAATCAAGCATGTACGTACGATTACAGGAGTTTTGAAAATAACTTTATCAAGATTCGTGACAAGTCGGCTGCATGCCAGATACTTTATCGCATAAGATAGTGCATTAGAAGAAATGTAACCAGGTATAAACAGGTTTATATAAAATACGACCTTTTTGCCCCACTGCCCCAGAAGGAGGGTAATAATTTCTATATCCACCAGAGGTAGCCTTTCAATTAACTCGTGCATAATCAGCTTGCACATTTGGGGTTAATGAAAATTCAATTGGGGCGTCTACCTGAACGTTTTTGGAAAACACGTTTGTTTATCTATGCGCGTTAATTGGTTTTCTATTTTATCTTTGGATGATAGGTACTTTCTTTGAGTCCCAATTAGTTCCAAAACAATTATACTTAATGCTTTTGACGAACAGTAGGTAAAACCTTTTAGCTGAGTATACCTTGGACGACGAAACGCCCCAATGCGTCAATCCTGACCCAGCTCCGAATAAAAACTCGTATGTCCACCTTAAGCTTTCATACTTCGGCCACACAGTTCGAAGAGGCGACGAAAATTTGGTAAAATTTATTGTGGTTTTGAATACCGAAGAAAAAAAAACGCGCGGTCGTTATCCAAAAAGATTGACCGACCAAATTAAATACTCGTCATCCTAATTCCACACGGTTGTAAGTGACGCGTAACGTATGACCAGAAACAGGTGGAGTACCTAATGCTGACCACGATCCCCAGACATGAGGGACCGATCCCAGAGAGAGAATAGCCCTTTGGAAAGTCAACCCTGCACCTCTCATGCATGACGACCGAGTTCGTTGCATGGTTAGGACGTGTACTAAAGATTTCTGCAAAAACTCAGTACGCACATATTTATTCCTCGCTTAAGCCCCTTACTTAGGTACTTACTTTACTTTTCTCACATACCGGTTGCCGGGTAGCCGGCGGGCGGCGAAGTATATGGCCATGTACGTTCGCTTTCATACGTACCGGCGGGCAATCGGCCATACATTTCGCCGCCGCGCCGGGTAGCCGGCGCCGGCCCGGCGGAAACTGGTACGTGTGAAAAGGGGCTAATGGTGAAGGAACGCAACTTAGGAAACCCGCAGAATTGGTTCTGCGGCATGCGTAAAACCACACCAGTCCCGGTGACCACTGCAGCAAAAAATACATAAGTGAAAAGTGGTTTTTACCATGAAATATCACGCACGACCCATCCCATTGGGGAAAAAGGCGAGGAAGCGAGACTAAGACGCCATATTATACTTTTAGGCGCTTGATACTAAAAAATTAAGAGTTAATGTAAAACAGTTACAAACAATGTACCTTCTACATAAAACAAAGTAGTTAAAAAGAGTTAATAAACTGCAAAGTTAAGTATGATTTTCGCGATCCGTGGCAAAAAGCAATAACCAATCGTTATGGCAGTTTAATCAGCTCTACAACCTGTGCTACGTACTTAGATAGGTACTTATATAATTATATTTGAATATCATTAAAGTCAAAACTAGAGGTACGATACGTGTACCTACATTTAAGGTATTCATGGGTTTTCTAAAAGCTAAAAATGTAGTTCAAAACTTTTTTTTAGTTGTTTCGATAAATGTAGGTAGGTACCTATAAATCGTCACGATTTGTCAACGCAATATCTACATGAGAAAAAGAACGATTATGACATCGGTTTTTGTCATTTAAAAGTTCAAGAGTCAAACAAAACTACTCTATATTATTATGGGTACTAAGAAAGGGGCGGCTGGTACTTACTACATGGCCTGGGGCCTAGGGCGGCCAAGACTGCAAATCCGCCACTGGCTATGACTACAGAGGGCGTGAACAGTAGGATAGCAAAAAACACTAATTACCTTGTCTAGAAGAAGGGCTGAGCACAAGACACAACACAAAAACTACAGAATAGGTTCTGAAGGGGTACAAAAAAACACACTTTGATATGTGTGTGTGCTTCTGTGGCAAATATAAGCATATTTTTCTTTCTTTCATTATTGATAATTATTTTTGGAATTTTGTACTTACTCAATGCGCTAAACCAAATTCCACGCGCGTCAAAAGAAGCCGCGGAAAGAACCGCAACTGCTAGATTTATGCAGCACAGGGTAGGTACAATACACTCGGCGTCAAAAAAATCGCACCTTTGAAAAACCACTTTTAATCCCATTTAGAATCAATGATGATGGGACTATTAGGTATCATTTTATAGGTCTAATCATCAACATTCAGCAAATCGTACTTTAGTCTTGCTAGGTCATAAAAAAAGAAGTGATTGCAAAGGAAGAAGAAAAAGTTTGTTGACAAAGAATTAAAGTAAGACAAAAAAATGCTTAGCGCAACTAGCGGCCCTTTTATAAAGTAATTATGCATTATTTTTGTATAACGTCGTTATTTGGGTGAAATGTTTTTTTTTTGGCATAAATGATTGTTAATTTTAATGTCGTTAAATTAATGTTTAAAATGATACTTAATAGTCCCATCACCATAGATTCTAAATGTGATTAAAAGTGGTTTAAAGTATTATTTTCCGAAGGTGCGATTTTTTTGACGCCAAGTGTATTTACATTAGTTTTTAGGGTTCCGTACCTCAAAAGGAAAAAACGGAACCCTTATAGGATCACTTTGTTGTCCGTCTGTCCGTCCGTCCGTCCGTCTGTCAAGACCCTTTTTCTCAGGAACGCGTGGAGGTATGAAGCTAAAATTTATATCAATTACTCAGGTCTACTGTCCCTTGAAGCTGTGAAAAAATCAAACTTCTAAGCCAACGCAATCAAAAGATACAGCCGTTTATGCCGCAAATTTTCGACACTTGCAAGGGAATCAAAACCTACAGGGTGCTTCCCGTGAACTCAGAATCTTGAAATTTGGTACGAAGCAACGTCTTATAGCATAGATAAAGGAAAAATTACGAAAACCATAAATTTGCAAGGTTGTACGGAACCCTCGGTGCGCGAGTCCGACTCGCACTTGGCCGGTTTTTTTTAACTTACAATTCGTAAGTAAAATTTTTGAGAATCTTCTTACTGGGCTGTTGCATAATTTTGGAGATATTTGTGTAAATTGTTGCGTGTTTGGTCGGATGTTTGTGCGATCCGCAGCGGAATGTGTCGACAGAGGATGATGGGCGCACGCGGTTTGCGTGTCTCCAATTTTCGATATGCTAACCCTCGTTAATGCTTTTGATTAATTTATATTTTATTACATTTTTAAAAACTATATCACGCCTTTTATCCCCGAAGGGGTAGGAAGAGGTATTCCATTTCTGGATAGGATATACCCACTTTTCACGAGATATTCTTTGGACCCCTAAACGTGACGTAATAGGTGGTGAGCCTATCGCCGGACCGGGTCTTTTACACATGTCCCAGAATTAATTCTGGGACCTGCGGGTTTCCTTCATCGACGAGCTAGTGATAAATATGTAGGTACGTAAGTTTCGAAAAACTCATTACTACATGCCAGGATTCGAACCCATTTCAGTTTCCAAATACAAAAATTAATACGCTTGAGTGATTTTCACGCATTTGGCAAAAATACCGTTGCCTTGCTGATTGACTGTAGATAATTGTACCTATTAAGATTTTATAGAACGGATACATTAAATTCAGACTAAGTATGTATGAGGTACTGTATTAATAAGAGTTTAAATTCGATTTTAAGAGAGTTAAATTTAAGAAATCGCGGGACATGGGAATAGTAAATTGCCTATTGGGAAAATTTTAATGTTAAAATGAATGTCTAATCATTATAATTAAAATTGCATATTAATCATATTGTATGATTGGAGTAGGTACCTTAAAAATATACTTACCCGCGTTATTTCATATTATTATTGTAAGTAAATATTTAAATTTTTATTTTATGTATTGTAATATATTTACTAAAAACTTAATTGAATAAGTTACAAAATTTTTTTTCGATTACATCATGAACACATTGCGATACTATTTTTTTATATTTACTTAATTTATTAACTCAAATAATTAATAAATACCACTTACCATTAAAAGCCAAAACGGCTGTAACAGTGAGGAAGAAGTAAGAATTCATTGTTCACTGCACTTTAATAATAGTTACTACAAGTTGATGAGCTGTACTTCCCTACGCGTTGCCGGCGGTTTAAATACTACACTCCCGCATCTTCAGCACTGCGTTTTCAATGGCGTATCGCGTCATCGGGCTGAGGAGTTAACTCTTTGCTGACACACGTTTCAGAACATCTGCGCTGGAGGTATTACCGACCCCTCATTATCTCCCATTACCCTAATTGGAATTACACAAAAATAAAAAAGGGTCAAGTGTGAGTCCGATTCGCAAACGAAAGCTTCCGCTTACCACCACACAATGCAAAAAAACGTCAAAAAACATGTTCAACCGACTTCAAAAAAGGAGGAGGTTCTAAATCCGACTGGATGTTTTTTTTTATGTTTGTTACCTCAGAACTTTTGACTGGGTCAACCGATTTTGATGATTCTTTTTTTATTTGAAAGCTGTAAGTTGCTTCCCATTTCAATATGGTCAAGTTAAAACTTAAACAAAAAAAAAAAATTCACCCAAAAATTTTATTGCCTCATTAATCTCAACGCACAGCCTCTATCGAACTAATAGGAAACTAAAATTTGAAAATGTGTTAACCTTATAGGACTTACCTAGGCATCTACTAAAATGGTTTGTTCATTCAGATTCCTACGGAAAAGGGAAAACCCTGGGCGTTTACCAATACTAAGTAGATAAATCTAGCACACGAATTTAAAAATGATTTTCACATAACAATAACGGGATGAACAATTGATAGATAATATATTTTTATCAAGTGTCATTGAAAGTCTGTAAAATTTAACGGAGACTACAATAAATGTCTACACATGCATGTTGTTGGCTGACACTTCCTACATTGTTAGAGTAGGACGTCAAACAATGGACTCGATTCTGCAGACCAGCTAAAATTCCTAATTTTAAGTTAGCCTATCCTTCTCCATAGAATACGGAAGAAAAAGGACAGAAACAAAATATAGATTGAAGAGTAATGTCAAACATGTAAAAACCAACTAATTTGAACCTTATGAACATGCTTAGGTATCTGTCACTTTTATCCATGACCTTTTTACATCTTCGCTAAAATTGCTAAACACGCCTTAGTTGACAGGACTAAATATTTCTCGTCTCTTTTCTTTTCTAGGAGAAATAAAATGACAGGACTAAACTAAAATAAGTTTAGTCGCTGTAATGCAGAATCGAGCCGAATATCTATGTAACTGAAATATAAATCTGAAAACGCATTATCCAGCACCTATCTACAAAATATACCTACCTAACACCATAATAATATACATACTGTATGACTGTGAACATAGGATATTTATTATTTAATTATATACATTACATTATCATGTTTTACCCGACTGTGCCAAAAGGGGGGGTGGGGTGTAATTTTTTTAATGGGGGGATGTCTTAATCGTGACATGTAACCTTGATAGACTGATACATTTTGATAAATGAAGTGTCATTATTAGATGTACTCTCATAAATCTCGATTATCCGGACTTATTACGGATCTTCGTATCCGGATTTAGAAATTATTAGACAGCTCAGCAATAAAGATGTCTATAAATTTAATCATTCGGATTTTTTATTACTTATACGGAATACCCCTGGTTTTATTTTATTCGGAAAATCGAGATTCTACTGTAGGTATATTTGTCGGAGCACTTGGGAGAGGGCTTTTTTAAAAAGAATTTTAAGAGAGATGTTGCTCTTCAAAGCTCGGTAGAGACTAACTTTACCAACTCAACGCTAAGCCTCGCGAAGGAGGATCTAAAGAATACGCTGACTCCGCTGTTCGGAAGCCTGCGCAGACGCTTTGTCAGCGGCTATGGGTGGCAGGGTCTGCATGACTAGGTACCTTTATTTCCAGAAAGTCATAGGTCAATGCCGCGGTTGCACGATACGAGCGATCTGAATCTGTAGTCGAACGTTACTCGCATCACGTTATACGTTATCCGAGTGTACTCGGCCGTCAGCATCCAATCAGTGGATCGGAAATACGAGCGCACTTCCGTACCGTCAAAAACTTACTAATATGTAGATGTATAATAATATTTTTTTCCCAAACTCACCAACTGTTTTAAAACCTATTCATGAGGTCGGGTTTTAACAAATATATTTAAATATAATAGGGCATAGAGGGGGCATTGGGAATATTTTCATACAAAACTTTAAAGCCTAAGCGTCATGTCCATGTCATGTCAGTTAGTATGAACGCGAGCTGTCATTCGGTCGAAATTTTACTAGACTTATTCCACTTGGAATAACTTTTGACTTCAAATTTTCCTCGCTTTGTCCCCTCTATGCCTTATTATATTTTAATCTCTTTCTTGTTGAAAATCTTGTCAATAAATTGTTTTTACGCTAAATTATATGTAGGGTCATACCGACCCAAAATGCTAGTAAAACTGTCAGTAGATCACTCGAGCGGTAGGAGGGTTAACCGTTGGGCAGTCCCGCAGGGCGGCAATCCTGAACAATAGATGATAACACCCAGAGCCAAAACAAACCATTGGTTAGAACCAAAATAAATAATAAAAATTATCAATGATTTAAAATAAACGACATCAGTTACATCGACGTTTGTTATTCTTTCAAGGTGTAATGCTGACAT
The DNA here is from genome assembly GCA_963855545.1 of Ethmia dodecea. NCBI lineage: Eukaryota > Metazoa > Arthropoda > Insecta > Lepidoptera > Depressariidae > Ethmia > Ethmia dodecea. Next base: position 4,785,920 of record OY979444.1, read on the forward strand.
AATATTAGTATGGTTTTATAATCGATTGTAATAGGTGTACGTAGGCTCTTGTCTGTCTGTAAGTACGAAGGTTTTAAAAATATACAGGGTCACTGGTAATATGTACCTACAGGACCCATTAAGAGGTGGTAATAATAATAATCTCACGCCTTTTATCCCCGAGGGGGTAGGCAGAGGTACCTATTCCATTTCTGGATATACCCAATTTTCACGAGATATTGTTTGGACCCCTAAACGTCATAAGTCAGCCCATCGCAGGACCGGGTCTTTTACACATGTCTCAGAATTAATTCTGGGACCTGCGGGTTTCCTTAAGATGTTTTCCTTCACCGTCGAGCTAGTGATAAATATGTAGTTACGTAAGTTTTGAAAAACATGTAAAAACAAATTGGTACATGCCATGGAAGTGTTGCAGGATTCGAACCCGAGCCTCAATGATCGTCATCACGTGAAGCAGGCTCTTTAACCGTAAGGCTATCATTGCTTTTTAAGGGGTGATAAAATATCCTATTTGCCACAACTTTAGTTCTGGGTGTAGTGGGCAAAAGCGATCGAATTGTTTTTTGAGATTAACTATACGCATTTTTGGTTTAAATAAAAATAAATAAATAATTCCATTATCCCCGAGGGGGTAGGCAGAGGTACTCCATTTCAGGAAATACCCACATTTCACTTCATTTGGTTAAATGGAAAAAGTTTATTTACCTACGTATTTTTGTCAGCCAGCTTTCTGGCTAGCTTTACCAAATGGGAAATTAGGTAGTGTTTTGACGGATAAGTAAAAGAGTTATTATCTTAAACTCGTAAGAAACGAAATTTTCCTAAAGTTTAAAATGTAATTATCAAGTACCTACATCGAAGTAAAATCTACTATGTAAAAATAAGTCGGGTTTTCCTTCCTGACTATTTAACTCCAGAACTGACGAACCGATTTCCATGGTTTTGCATTCGTTGGAAAGGTCTAGGGCTCCGCAAGGTTTATAGCAAAGAAAATTTAGCATTGCACCCGTGCAAAGCCGGGGCGGGTCGCTAGTCTATATATATAAAAATGAATCCCTTTTTCCCTTGGTCACGGCATCACGCGTTAATGGCTGAACCGATTTGGCTGAAAGTTGGTGGGGAGGTAGCTTAGAACCAGGAGACGGACATAGGATACTTTTTATTCCGATATTCCCACGGGAACGGGAACTACGCGGGTGAAACCACGGGGCGCTGCTAGTTGTAGATAAAATTGTTGCGTAGCACCTTAGCTAAACATCTAAAGTATCGGAATTGCCGATATAATAGGTATAGGTGGATGTTACTCATAACTATTTTCATTTTCCTTTCTAGGTAAGTACTTGCCCGGTTTTTATTAAATAATTATCTAAACCTAAAAGTTATAGAGCCCGCTTCTCATGCGTGCGGCTCGGGTTTGAATCCTGGCGAAGGTTCTATCATTGAGTTTTTCAGAAAACATCGTGATTAAACCTGTAGGGCCCAGAATTGATTTTGAGACATGTGTACATGCTCACCACCTGTCACGTTTAGGGGTACAAAAATATACTTATAATACTTATATTCCCTTACTTAAAATATATTTACCAGTAGGTGGGTACATATACTCTAATCCTGGAATACCTCTGCCTATGCTGAGGGATAAAGGTGTTAGCATTTTTTTTTATATTTATTTACCTATATCCGAACCTATTTGTCACAAAATAAAAAAATCGTAAACCTTTTCTCAAAATTCGTACGTACCCTCATAAATAGCACAGTCTTTACATGCACCTATAATATGTTGGATAGCTAGAACTATCCTATTGTAGATATATGCTGAGTGTTACAAAATAAACATAATAATTGCTTAGATTAAGCTTTAACATTTTACTAATTTTTATGAAGTTATTCATTGACATCGGGGATATCCATAAATTAAATTGGTATTGAAAATAACATTTAAGTATTGAGAAATAATAATATCGACGATTTAGGTAATTAGTAATTACCTATATGTAAATTCTAGCAACTCTCAAGTGTCTTGAATAAGTCCATGGCAATTAAGTGTCGATATTTGAGTGCTTTACCCTAACCGTGTCTTACAAAGATTAAAAAACCTACGAGTATTTATCCAGTCGCTCTACTACTTTTTTTTTAATTCTAGTCCTATTTAGTCCCTGCTCCGAGCCAATAAGTACCTAGTATTATTTCTAAAATCCTTACAAGTCAAGTTAAAAGTTTTTAATCTGGGGGCACGGCAGTGCTCCCGCCAAGTCGAGCAAAAAGCGGCACGGCCGTACCATTCTTTTCTCGAACCAATTCACGCCATTTTCGACCCCCTATAACTTCGTTGTGGATAAACCTAGAAGCCTGAATTTTCAGTAACCAAGCAGGCATTGTATAAACACAGTATATTTCAAATTTCATCCAATTTGAATTAGTAGTTTTAGAATTATAAATATTCAAAGTTTCCTAATTTTGTCACTTACTGACTGACTGACTGACTGACTCACTGACCGATCATCAAAACTCTAAGGCACTTCTAGCAGTCGTAGAAGAATACAATTAGGGTTTCTTAGTATATAAATCAAGGAAAAACTCAAATAATTTGCAATTTCGGTCTAGGTTTCTAGATACACCAACTGCATAAATAACTTTGTAATCTCTTCATAATTGTATAGGATTACAAAATTAGATGTTCAGATGGAATCTTGCAACTCAATTTTGAAGCAGATATCTTCAACCGATTGAGCTGAAATTTGTTATACTTATGTAAGTTTGATCACAATGCAATATTATGGTAACACCGAGCTGATCTGATGATGGTGTAAGGAGGTGGATATCGCAACTCCTCAATGACTACTCGTAAGCCACTTGAGTTTGAGCTCGTATGATTCGTCTTGACAAATACTTTGGTGATAGATGGTAACCAGGCTCTGATGATGGAGCTGGAAAATTTCCCTGGGAACTCGGTAATTAAACGACATAACCCCCCAGTTTGATTTGTCTTGATGAGTACTTTGGTACTAGATGGTAACCAGGGTCTGATGATGTCAGGTAACTGGTAAATGACAATTGGAACTCGGTAATTGAACGACATAACCCCATTGAGTTTGGGCTCGTTTGATTCATCTTGACTAGTACTTCGGTGCTAGATGGTAACCAGGGTTTGATGATGGAGCTGGAATTTTGTATACACATTACCTCCGAATTAATTCTGGGGGTTTCCTCAAGATGTTTTCCTTTACCTTCGAGCAAGAATCAGTTGTTGGTATACAAGACGTGGAAGGTACCGGAAAGGAAATAACCACTCTAAAGAGTAAAAAACCGACTTCAATCTTCAACTTATATGGTTTTCTCATGGATGCCGTTGTCAGAACTGGACGATTAAATTGGGACCAATCTGGAAGCACCAGCTTTCAAATAAAAAAAGAATCATCGAAATCGGTTCACCCAGTCGAAAGTTCTGAGGTAACAAACATTTAAAAAAAACAGACGAATTGATAACCTCCTCCTTTTTGAAGTCGGTTAAAAAGTAAGACTATCTACAAAAAGAAGTGAGTCCTTTTATCGAAAGTCATGGCGACTCCACCGCTTCGGTATGTATAGTTGGGGTGTGGTTGGGAAGAAGAAGCGGGGCAAGAAACTCCTCAACACATTATTCTTTCAAATACAATACAAAGTAGGTACAAGTTACATGGTTTTAGTGCTTTGCTGAGCTGGCGACATCTCAATTTGTAAATGGCTCTCACAGCTCGTTTTTGCAATATAAAAATGGATTCCGCGTTTGCAGCTAGGCTTGAACCCACAGCAGTATGCCGTATGACATAATGCTGTGAAAGTAGCTAAAATAGACAAGACGTGCTGTGTCTACGTCAGTGAGCCATCTAATTTTTCTGACTGCATAAGCAGCCGAACTGAGTCTGCCCGCTAAGGTTGAAATGTGTGGGTTCCACTGAAGTTTCGAGTCTATAGTTATTCCCAAGAAAACTGTATTATCAATAAAATTTAAACATTCATTATTCAATGTGATAGTACTATCTACTTGCTTTACATTTGGAACAACAAATTTCATATATTTGTCTTTTTCGAATTTAACACTTAGGTTGTTAGCAGTGAACCAATTGAGATCCTTTTTTTTTCTCAATTATTTCGAGCGTTACTATAATGATTTCCCTTTCTTTACCATAATTATTGTGGCGCTACAATACAAATGAAATATCAAAGTGACGTCACAAATAAAATTATGTCTAGACGACGTAAAGGTCTGAAAAGTCCTGACCACTCCATCTAAACTCTATATTAGGAATTGTAACTAACATTTTCCTAAACGTCACACTCCCGATAGGGAAAACTATGGGCGTGACGTTCAGGAAAAAGAATAACCAATTGTCAAAGCGGGGAAATCAAATGTGACGTAGAAGATCTCGGTTACGTATTACGTAACTTGCATAGTTGCCCCGGACTGGTCGCTTTTTAGTGGCTATGATTAATTGAACACTATTCATTTGTTTATCCATTGTTCTGCATAATAGTACATTATGGTACAAGTGAGTAAAGTTGGTGATTACCGCTGAGGCGCCATTGAGACCCGAGCCGTAGGCGAGGGTCATAAGAGAGCCGAGGACGGTAATCATCAATACACACGTGTATCATACGACGTTTTTCAACACACTTGTGAATAAATAATACTAAAAAATCATTTTAAAATAATCATTCGCAATGGCGGGGAAAATTAATTGGTTTTCCAATTTTTTATTTATATAATTTGGAAAAGGCAAAAGGATCTAGGCCCATACAGCCTCGTTTTCCTATGCGCTCGCATCTTACAATGGCGATCGGCCATGGACTAAAAAAATTAGGTTTCTTTTTCTTTGGTTTGTCGTGGATAGCGTTTTAGCCACGTACAAAATGGGGTATTTAAAGTTTTTACAGAGAAAACCAAAGTTATATTTGAGTGAAAGTTTTGTTTATTAAACACGTACAAGTTGAAATGATCTATTTAAATACGAAGTTGCATGAAATGAGCAAGCCATATTTGTGTATTAATTTATTAGTACGATTGAATACGATCTTTTTTGTATCGAAACTTTTTTAAGAACAAAGCAACTCTAGCAACAAAATTGAAAAAAAAAATCTATAACTCACTAGTGAATAATAGCAAACAAAAAGTCTCAGTTTGATTATAGGTGTCATTATGTGCCTAATTGCAGTGAAATTAGAGCCACTTTATGAGCAAGTGTGTTGAAAAATATATTTATTACCTACCTGAGGAGAAAATATTTCTGTCATATAAAAATAAACCTTTTTCCTTCACCGTCGAACTGTTGATAAATATGTAGGTAGGTACGTAAATTTTTAAAAACTCCAATGCCTTTGCCAGGATTCGAACCCAAGCATTACGTATGAGAAAGAGGCTCTTTAATGAGATTGTTCATATACATAAGTATGTATATGAACAATCTCATTAAAGAGCCTCTTATTAAGTACGCACACCAGCCACCGAACGTTGCTAAGCGGACGCCTACAGTCAGATTCAGTGCAAAAAATTCAGTTTCTTGACCCAGTCGTTTGGACTCGGTGTTGATGACAGTCGGTCCAATAATTTATACTTACTTAATTAGAAAAAAAGAAAATCATTTGAGTATGTAGGTAGATACATATTTAGTTATTTAATAATATATAATAATAATATAATCTCACGCCTTTTATCCCCGAGGGGGTAGGCAGAGGTATTCCATTACTGGATATACCCACATTTCACGAGATATACCTATTGGACCCCTAAACGTGATAGGTGGTGGGTGAGCCCATCGCCGGACCGGGTCTGTTTACACATGTCTCAGAAATAATTCTGAGACCTGCGGGTTTCCTCACGATGTTTTCCTTCACCGCCGAGCTAGTGATAAATATGTACGTAAGTTTTTGAAAAACTCATTGGTACATGCCAGGATTCGAACCCGAGCCTCACTGATTTTCGGCCGGCTCTTTAACCGTCCGGGCTATCACTGCTCTTTATTTAATAATTACCTATATATTGCTAACAGATACATAACCAAACGCAATAGTATTACTTCTAAATTATACATGGTGAATATTATTATTATTATTTATCATACCCACAACAATTGTCGTCGAATCATGCATGGGCAAGACCCGTAAGTATTGTATAAGGGTAACTGGCAGATCTAGAGTTGCAAAGCTTCGCTGAACCTGAAAACCTCTTAGGGCTTATACGCAAGAGTAAGGAAATTGACCTTGGGCATACCTACGTGCAAAAAGCTGAAAAACGCGTGCAAGGACGCGAAGGTCCAACTTATAATATTATTATGATAATCGATTCATCTATAGATATAATAAAACTAACGGGGCCGTGTCTGTACATAAAATATTTTTTGAAAATTTTAACGGTAGTGTAGTTACCGATATAGATACCGAAACACCAATTTTTGGAATTTTTGTCTGTCTGTCTGTCTGGTTGTGCACGCATCACTCAAAAACTACTGGACGGATTTTGATGAAATTTTGGTATGGAGATTACTGAGTACCCGGGTCAACATCTAGGGTACTTTTTATTTCAGGAAAATATCTAATTCCCACGGGAAAATATAAAAACTGGTTAACAAGAGAAATACGTACCTACTACTCCGAAACGATAACACCTAGAAACTTGAAAAATGGTATGAAGGTGTCTTATATGTCGCAGGAAACCTGTATGAAGGGATTTTTGGAAATTCCCACGGGAACGGGTATAAACTGAATCCACGCAGGAAAACGCCGCTGGGTACCCGCTATTTGAAATATGGTAGGTATGTAGGTGTCTTAAATATGTCGTAGGCAACCACTATGAAGGGATTTTTGGAAATTCCCACGGGAACGGGAATAACCGGAATCCGCGCGGGCAACGCCGCTGGGCATCCGCTAGTTCTACGATAAATTGGTAACTCGATTACCACAACAGCATAGGTACCTACCTACTCGGAGTATACTCGCAAAATTACGTAACTAATAATAAATGGATTTGTTGTCTCTACAAATATATTATAAGCCCTGGGATCAGGATTCTCAAGTGTTCTGAATCACTTAGATACAAAGAATTACAATGAGAATCTTGTTTATATTATGTTCTTACTTCATAAAGATGTACTCTTAATTTGGTTGGTCAGACATTTAATCTCGATATTCTCGCGGCTTTAAAGTAAAGGTACCTAGTTTTATTTATTTACCCATGCTTACCTATGTGATTAATCCACTGTCCTACAACATCGGAAGATGCGAAGAATGATGAGTCTAATATAGCGTACCTACACTGTATTCACTATTGTGGTTACAAGTAGGTACCTATCTAACATGTTTAACACATTATGGTAGAATGTTAAATATAAACATAATTGTAGGTCAATGATGTTAAATATAAAAAGGTATTTAACATCATTGTAGGCACCGACAACTTCATGTACAAAACCGATAAGATTTAATAAAAAATTGCAACCGAATGTTTAATTGAGCAAGGTCCGAATTCACTTACATTAAACGATCGTTAAAACAATAATCAGGTGCCCAAATCATTAGCTCATCACCATAAGCATCATAATGATAAACATCTGATTATTATAGGTTGTCAGTTGACACTTATGGTGATAAGCAGTGGTACCTATTGTTTTTGGCACCTGCGGTCGTTGTAATGTTAATGAACTCGGACCTAAGTAGGTATATAGACTGATAGCTGGCTTATGATTCTTATTCTGTGCTGGCGTTGCTGTAAAGACTGATGCACGGATAGATTTTTCGAATTTGCCCCTGCTTTTGCGTTCTCCAGGCCTTATAATATCCAACATCCTCCAATGGAATTGGGCTACCATTTATAACACCATTTATAACGTCAATTTGAAGTTAGGTATTTGATTTAGGGTCCAAAATGGCGGCGTCCCCGCATAGAGAGTAAAGATCAACAATTATTTTTCTTTTATGATTGTCTATCGCTGTTAAATATAGCGTCGTCAAATTAGATGTTCCGTAAAACTTAGGTGGTAGGGCTGCTGGACTAAGGGGACACATATCAACTTCGGAAACGAATCGTCATCGCCTATCTTGCTCGAGCTGGGGGCCAATTCCACTAAATGTCAACGGTTACAGTTGGATGACAATGACATGTCAATGAAGGGCGCCGCTTATTTTGAATAAGTATATATTTTGATCGATCTAAAGGAAAACTAGACTCAGCGTATTAACTTTTAAAGACTTATCTTGTAGGAGTGAGTATAATTAATATTCTCTAACAAACACCTGTCATTTTGTCGCTTGTCGCATCTCTCACTAAATTAATGTAGAACGAAATAAAGGCAACAGGTGCGAAATTGCGGTAAGAAACGAAAATGTATCTAAATTTAACAAATTCAAAATAAGATTTTTTGCCAAAAAAAACATACCTAAGTACCTACCTACCTATGTGACTTGAAAACCTCATTTTTTGAAGTTGGTTAAAAAGGGCGCCCAGCAGGCGTATTCACGGAGGCTCGACAGCGTTCCGAAGCTCCGTGAATACGCCTGCTGATGGCTAAGGCCGGCCCTGGTTGCATACAAAGAATACTGGAGGACTCGAGTTGAGGCAGATCCGTTTGCGAGATAATATTTGTGCGACAGTCTTAGCTACTTTAAAGGTCAACGCACACAGAGGTGGTAAAGGCGGGAAAGCGGTCGCGATCCGGAACCGGTTTTTAACAATGTTCCAAGCGTTGCGCCTAATATGATATGTGGAATACTGACACTCAGTTCTATTGTGTCACACAAGATTAGATTTAAAGATAATAAAAAGCGTATTAATACAAAGTCGTAGGTAACTACTTCTATTCATTTTCATACAATGTGGGAAAAAAATACAGCGCCGTTTACGTGTGGTGCAAGTGATGAAAAATCATACAAAATTATATTAATTGGCTATTTAATGTTTATTAATCTCATTGTATAATCTCATTGGATTCGATTCTGCTTTACAGCGACTAAACTTATTTTAGTCTAGTCCTGTCATTTTCTTTCTCCTAGAAAAGAAAAGAAACAAAAGATATTTAGTACTATCAAATTAAAATTAGTCCTGTCAACTAAGAGGTGTTTAGCAATGAGGCGTTTTTTAAAAAAGTAAAACTAGTTCATTCACTAAAGATAGATGGCGATGTCCACATACCAATAACCTGTCATCGAATGATGGCTTTTTTTTGTTTAAAAGAATGCAAGGGTCATGAAAATATACAGCTATTAATGCCGAGAGACGTGTTGTTTATATTAGTGATATCTAATTTGTGTTGTGGTTGGTGTGTTTTCTCTTGCCTTACACTAGGTTTAAAGTGGTTTCAGATTCCACCCGACTTTGCGTTAAACATATATACTGGTAGCTCTAATCCACTGTTGTCTTAAGGTCTCATGAGTTGGATATGTATGAACGCCTCCATTTCTACATATAACGATGGAACATGTTCGCATGTTGAAAATAACAACATACCTAATATAATATAGGACTCGATTCTGCAAACCAGTTAAAATTTCTAATTTTAAGTTAGCTTTATTCTTTTCCACCGCTTTGGAAAGAAAAGGAACAGAAATAAGCGCCATATTTATTTACAATGTCACAAATCTCAAAATAACAAAATTGAAACTTATGATTTCCTTATGATTGACCGCATTCACATCTTATTCAAATACACGTGTTTAGCAATGTAACAAGGTGGATAAAAGTGACAGATATGTGCACGTTCTTAGGGTTCAAATTAGGTTGCTTTTTACATGTTTGACATTACTGTATAATCTATGGTTTATTTCTGTCCTTTTTCTTCCGTATTCTATGAATAAGGATAGGCTAACTTAAATAAGGAATTTTAGCTGGTCTGCAGAATCAAGTCTATAGATAGATTGTGTTTAACCTTTGTTTGTAGCAATAGAAAATTCTCAGTGTCTCTAAAAATGATTTACTATGAACATGTCAACTTCTCGTTTTTTAATGTGTGGCATACTAATTTGTTGATTTATGACAGCTAATATAAAGTTTAGTTCAGCACCATCTATTGACACCTTTGAATACTCAAGTGACAGCTGTCACCGAAAACGCCTCATTGTAGCGACGATGTAACAAGATCATGGATAAAAGTGACAGATATTAAGCACGTTCATAAGGTTCAAATTAGTTGGTTTTTACATGTTTGACATTAACTCTTCAATCTATGGTTTGTTTCTGTCCTTTTTCTATGTAGAAGGATAGGCTAACTTCAAATTAGGTATTTTAGCGTGTCAGCCAGAATCAAGTCCATTGTACGACCATAGTCCCTATAAGAAAATCCTCCTAACAAGTACTACAGTCAAGTATCTAGTTAAAAAGTTGTAGGTAAGGTAAACGTATTTGTTTGTACAATTAATAATGTGATGATAACATGTCGCTATTCTTTTAGTTTTATAATCACAATTAAGATTTATTTATTTTATTTATTCTGTTTAGTGAACCTGCCTCTCATGCGTGGGTTTCGGGTTCGAATCCTGGTGACGGCATGATGCACCAATAAGTTTGTCTATGACTTACGTAGGACCTACGTAGCTACGACGTAGAGCTCGAAGCAAAAGAAAACATCGTGAGGAAACCCGCAAGCCCCAGAATTGATTTTGGGACATGTACAGTAGGTACCTAAGTGCCCCCGCGCATTAGGCGGCCAGGTCGCGGCGGCCAACTGGCCGAGTGTTGAGTCTTATAATAATAATATATTTCTGCTGGCCGCGCGGCCGCTCTGGCCGCCGCTGGTCGCCTAGTGCGCGCACTTGCATATGTCACAGAATAATTAGTTAGCCGCAGCGACCTGGCCTGCCTGCCTGGCAGCCTAATGCGCGGGGGCTCTAACAGTACTCCGGTCCGGCAGGCGATGGACTCGCCACTTCTCACGTTAATTCAAAATTACACTGGACGGAATGGAATACATACAAAATTGTATCTACTGGCGAGAACGTACATAAGTATTTATTTTATTTTTAGACCGACACAGCTAGGCACTTGCACTCCTTGCACTTGAACAAATTCGCCTCTCTCAAGCCCGCTACTGCCTCTGAACTGAATCGTGGTTCATCATAATTCTCGCGGCGTGCGAGTGGATGGTGTCCATCACAGGAGACAGGCGGGGCTTGGTGTCGTAAATCATGTACGGCCGGCTAATTGGTAATGGGTTTTATGCACGTGTCCGGCGATTTTAATGCCTGCTATGCCGCCGTATGGTTCGCCGGTCTTGGCGATAGGCGGGGCCTCTTTTCAATAAAACTTCACTGCACTTAAGGATATTGAAAATCGAATATACTCGAGGCTTAATCTATATAAGTAGGATACGAAAGAAGAAACAGACTGCTTGACTGACTGATCGCTCAACGCACATCTACCTACAGCAACGTTGTTATTTATCAGGGTCAGTTTTCAATTAAACTGTTTCGCACCTATGCTATGAGTATAATGACAACTTTATAAAATATCATGTTTGTTAGAAGTGCACCACATGAAAACTGAAAAATTTACGATAACTTAAAAACTAGTTAAAATTACGCTTATCACGCTAGATCATCAGTAAGCAGGAAGAATCAAGACTCTCATGAGGCTACAGTAGACACTACTAAAAGAAATAGATAGACCTACCTACTAGAGCAAACCCGAAAAGGACTGACGCCATACCCATTAACATAAACAGATCGTAGATAACAAACAGTAGCAGTATTGGGAGGTCAACCTATTAAATCATCGATTCCAAAATCAGATAAATTGCATGCATTATGTAATAAGTCAAGTTCGATGGAGCCTAACGTATGGGGATCACGTATGGCGCCAGACAATTTCCGAATAAAAAATTTTGCGAGTGGCATCCTTAACAATGTCGTAGTTAAGGGGAATCAATAATTTCAAAGTTCATTGGTTAGAATGTCCAGAGATTTATATTCATATTGCACTTTTATTGCATATGGATGGAAGGGACGAAAATACAACACTGGTTAGTGACCCTAATCGTGACAAGGTTAACCTTGGTTGAACATGAATATTAAGATACAGGGGACTACTATTGAAAATAGCCATACTAAACAAATCTTTAAGAAACTCAAACAAAGCAGGCACAAACGACAAGTGGATTTTTCTAGTTTTAAGCACAGATTATTTTGGCCGCTTTTGTTATTCTTCTTTCTATTCGTTCCGCTGAGGATCGCGACCACGCACGACCTGCCTCCATTTGGAGCGGTCATCTACGGATTGAACCGCCTGCTGTCGGCTGCTACCCACTGCCCTCTTGTTACCTCACTTTTGTTATCTATGTAGGTATATAAAATGATAAACTGACTGATTGGTGGTATATCAACGCACAGCCTAAACCGCGGGGTCTCGAGACTTGAAATTTTGCACATAGATAGCTTATACAGTGTAGGCATCCACTAAGAAAGAATTTTGCCAAATTCAACCCCTAAGGGTGTGAAATAAACGTGTGCGAGCGAAGCCGCTGGTAAAAGCTAGTTTGAGCAACATAGTTCTAGAGGATTCGATCCCGGTCGATTTTTCTAATCCCGGGATTTCGGGATTATCTAAAGTTAATCCCGGGATCCCGGGATAGTCCCGGGATTGTATTGGTAATGGAAAGTGGTAATAAAAAGACAGTAAAACATATCAAAATAAATTTTTCATATCTCCGGGCGGAAAGCGTCAACATTCGGCCTAAACGAAATTGCCGCTTTTTGCCTCTGTCAATAAGAAAGCCTTGTGAGGACATAGAATATTTAAGTTTTAAATCTTTAAAAAGGCGGTTAAACAAAATTATACTTTTTTCTCATAAAATAAACAAACTGAGCCTAGTTTGTCCTTAAATAATTTATGAAACTAAAAATAAACTTCAAAAAATCTACTGCTTTAGACTTATTTAGATAAACTATAAAAAATATGCTAAAGAGATCAATGTTTATAGGTACTGTAATGTAAATGTATCAATCCCGAAAATCCCGGGATTCATTAAATTTGATCCCGAAATTTTCGGGACTAAAATACGACCGGGATCCCGAGATCCGGGATCCCGGGATCGAATCCTCTACATAGTTCGCATTGCCCTCACTCGAAATAAAGTACCTACCTATTTTAATCGAATCGACCTATACCTACTGATAAATGTTTTCAAAGGTTTTAAGTAGGTACCTAATAGGGTTGTGTCCTACCTAGTCAAATCAGTTACTTTTTACGATCTGTCAAAACGAAATTTTACTATGGAAAATGTACTGAAATAGCAAACCGTGACGTCATAGTTTGTAGTACTCAATTGCAGCACTTTTTTGATTGTTTTATTATTTTTAAATTTGCTATAATTGTAAATTGAAAATCGAAATACATATTTTGAGGTGTTTTGGGATAATCTTTTTAATTTATGACTACTCGCAATTTAATTTCGATGCTGTCAACTACCCAATTACTTATATTTTTTTCAATTAGTAGATACTAAGTAAGTAATTACAAAAAAAAAGCCTCATTGCCCCCTCGGAGGTAGAGGCGTGACCATTTTGTTACAACAAGTAGTTAGTAACTACATAGGTAGGTATCTACTTATTGTTACTTACCTAAAGCTGTACCTAATTGAAGATAACATTATACAAAATCTAATATATAAAAATCTCGTGTCAGTGTTTCTGGTTGAACTCCTCCGAAACTGGTCGACCAATGGCGATTTGAATGTTTTTTTTTCTGTAGGTATATTTGGTAGGTATCAGAATAGGTCGCAAAGTATTTTTTCATCTCATCTATTCGAAAAGTGACGTTTTGTAAAAAATAAAAAAACCTTGGTCTAATCTAAACCCTAGCTGCCGCACTAAATGTACAGCGTATCAGTTTTGTTTGATTGTAAAAATTAAAAATAATGGAGAAAATAGTTTCTCATTAATTTTTTAAACTTCATTTTAAATGACCATGTAGGTACCTAAGTATAGGTACACAAGTGCAATAGATAGAGGTATACATACACGTATCAGCACTAAGTGCTGCTAGTGTATTATAAATAATAATAATAATATATGTAGGTAGTTATATCAACCGGAAGTTAAAAAAAATATTAATGAAAAGTAAAGAAAAAACTTTAACGCAAAGTTCATTTTTCTAGGGCGGCGCTACGAGAGATTTAGCTACGCTCCGCACGTATAGGGCCAGATGCCTGACAAAAATTCATCGCCATCGCCAGGCCGGAATGTTGTTGCTGTTATGGGCCATTTATACGAGGGCAATCCACTAAGACTGCATACAAAAAAAACGTCAGGACAATGGAATGGATTGTCCTCACGTTTTTTTTGTATGCAGTCTTAGTGGATTGTCTTAGTGGAATGGCCTCGTATAAATGGCCCATTACACATTGCCTCAAACAGAATCAATTACTTACAATTAATTCATTTAATTAATTACAATAATTTGAATGCTTACATGTAAGCTGAATACATTGTACATAGGTATATTAATATAGCTATAAGATCTGAATTTACTCTTGCAAATAAATATATTTCTAAGTATGTATTTCAATACTGTGGCCTACGGTTTTCCCATTATATTTATATATAAAATAAATTGTTAAATTACATGCTATAACTAAAATAAACCTTTGATATTCTCCTTAATTAAACATTAAGGACCGCGTCGTAAACATTGTCCAAAAGCGCAACGACATTTTAATTATTGTTAACGCTTGCCGGTATATGGATGACCATAAATTAGCGCTGTCCATTGGAGAGGTTGACGTCAGTTCTATAATCACTTTCAAATGTACTGATTAGGGTCCTAAAGGTGACCTCCTAAAGGTGATAAATTTAATCATCATCATAATCAACCCGTCACAGTCTAGTCCACTGCTTGCGTTAAGGGTCTTTCCTCACACATGACAAAGGATGGGCGATCGTCGCCCACGTTTGTGGGCACGTTCTAAAAAGGGAGAGGTTAGTAAGTATGTATTTTAACCTAGGAAGTAGGAATTAGACTTTAAAATCAACGTTTAAAGAAAAAGTTTCTCTTCGAATGATTTTCTTCCAACCTCTGACAATGATATTGGCTGTCTTGAATGTCTTACCTACACCAGATAAATGCAGGGCCTGCATTTCAACCTCTTGGAGGCCCTACATCTTTACATAGTATTTTCCGCGTCTGTTAGCTTATATATCATACTAGTGGGTACACAGCGGCGTTGCTCGCGTGGATCCAGTGTATTCCCGCTCCCGTGAGTTTAAAAAAACCTCTTCGTAGCGCTTGCCTATGACATATATAAGTAAGATACCTGCATACCATATTTCAAGTTTCTGTGTTATCTTTTCGGAGTAAGTAGTTAGGAGGTAGGTAGTTCTCTTTTTCACCAGTTTTTAATTGGAGTAACAGAATTTGTGAAGGATGGCTGACCGTGGCAGTACGTGGATTTCTTTTGTTAGCATGACATTTAGTATAGGTATGGTTTCAAGCTTTATAATTTCAGTTTCAACATGATCTTCTGAAAAAAAATTGTCACCTTTTTGTAACTGTTGATTCTTTCATCCTTCTGATAATAATACAAAATTATATTGCCATTTGCACATATTGAACAAATATCAAAAACATCACCAAGACATCACTACATAGTGTAAGAGCGAGACGTTCGGGGATGGTCGGCTACTGTCGCGTCGGGCGCCGTCGGAGATGGACGCCGCACTCGCACCGAGCCTTGCCAGCCAGCCAGAGTCGAGAGTCGTAAGCGGAGAGACACACCCAGCGAGCACGTCTTTTACCATAATCTTGTATAACCCGCGAGTATAATCATTATCCTTACATTCATGTACAGTCAAGAGCACGCTGAGCTTGACACTTTGGACTTTGAACCGGCCCTGTATTCTATGGCGCGCAGTATAAATCAGAGCTCAGCTTAAACTGGTAGTGTAAAGCTTGACTTGCTCTTGACTGTACATGTCCTATTAATTGTAATAAACTTAGTCCGTTAGTATTTACAGTTTCATTTCTGAGAAATAGAGTCCCTTTCAATAGTATAAAACAAAGTCACTTTCTCTGTCCCTATATCCCTATGTCCTTATGTCCCTATGTATGCTTAAATCTTTAAAACTACGCAACGGATTTTGATGCGGTTTTTTTTAATAGATAGAGTGATTCAAGAGAAAGGTTTTAGTATTAGCATTGCACCCGTGTGAAGCCGGGGCGGGTCGCTAGTTATCAATAAACAGAAAATAGCAGTAAATCAGAAAAGTTTTTTTTTGTTTTGGTATCTACCTACATCGATAACTAAATATTATATACACTACTATTAAAATTTTCAAAAAATCTTTCATCTGTACACACGGCCCCGTTAGAGTTTTATTATATGTATAGATTTATAAACCGTAGCAAAGCGAGTGTGTTGTGTCTTATAAACAACTAGCGACCCGCCCCGGCTTCGCACGGGTGCAATGCTGAATTTTCTTTGCTATAAACCATCCCTGGACCCACTCGAACCCACACAAAAAGTTTCATCGAAATCGGTCCGGCCGTTCTTGAGTTAAATCGTCAGGAAGGAAAACCCGACTTATTTTTATATAGTAGATTAAACAACTAGCTGTTCCGCGTGGTTTCACCTGCGTAGTTCCCGTTCCCGTGGGAATACAGGAATAATATATAGCCTATGTTAGTCAGGGATATTGTAGCATTCTAATGGTGAATTTTTGAAATTGGTCCAGTAGTTTTTGAATTTATTCGTAACAAAAATACAAATCTTTCTTAATTCCAATAATAATAAGCATGTTTTACATTTGCTCATATATCTATTCAGATATTATCATAAGAATTTTGTATAAAATCTAGTCTAAAACTTAAGTCTAAATCAAGTTAAGTTTCGTAGCAATATTAATACAATATTTATGAAAAAAACACAAAACTTTTGTAGTATGATGTTAAGTGAACAGTTTTAAAAGAACAATCTAACACAATGTTGACAAATATTCAGCAATGGCTTTTATATTATCAACTAGATGTCGCGCGGTGCGCGAGGCCGCAAGCGGCCACGCGTGTCTCTGTGGGGTCGTATTTTGACAGAAAAATAAAGTCTAATTTTGGGTGCCCATCTTGTTTTAGCCGTTTTAAGTCGAAAAATAATAAAATTTTGTTAAATATTTTTTTTCATGGCAACACTGTTTACTGAGACCCACAATCGCTCCATACAAGCCAACTTTCCAAAGTGTTGCCAACAGGCTAAAAAATGCCTATTAAGATTAAGAAAATTAAAATTTTTCAGTAAAACAAAAATAACGGGGCGGCCATCTTGTTTTTCCAGATTTTCGGGATTTTCTGGTAAACTACAGGATATACCCTATGCGGTGACAGCAAACACATCCCTGTAGCATATCGGCATCTGGGAGATCAATTCGGGTCTTTTGAGGTCTACCCTAAAAATTCAATCGGCCATAACTTTCAGTGTTGCCAGGTGAAATTCAAAAAACCTACAAAAGGTCATAGGGAGGAATAAAATTTTCACTGTCACTTGTTTTTGCAAAATGGTAAAATTTAGACTTTTGACATTTTGCGTTAAAAGTAAAAAAATACGAAAAATTCCGGGAAAATTCTTCAACACGGCCACACTACGTAGCAAGACCTCCAACCCCGCTATACAGACCAACTCGCTCAGGTGTTGCCATCTTGCCGAAAATCGACAATCAAAATGTGGTAAAATTAATACTTTTCTTTGGGAGCAAATCACCGGTCGGCCATCTTGGTTTTTCAAATTTTCGGGATTTTCTGGTAAACTACAGGATATGCCCTGTGCGATGACACCAAACACATCCCTTTAGCATATTGGCATCTGGGAGATCAATTCGGGTCAAGTGGGGTCTAAAACCACTCCAACTTTGAAACACTACTACGCGGCCGCCATTTTGTTTTTTCAACTTTTTTAACTATTTTCGTAATTCATCTAAACATTTCTACAGATTTCAAAAATTTCAACCGGATCGGCCGGAAAACAAAAGAGATACGATAGGCAAGCCTGGCCGCCATTTTGTTTTTTTGAAAAGTCGGAATTTTCCCGGGGTCACCCCGCCATCTTGAACACTTTTTTCATATATGACTTGACTCCAAAACGACTCCTTCTGGGAGAACAATTATGTCAATCAGTCAGTCAGTGAGTGAGTGAGTGAGTGAGTGGTAGTCCAGCTTTATATATTATATAAATATAAATAAATAGAGAATTTATAAAGCTAAACATACATATACCACACATACTAAAATTATCTAAAACACTAAAAAGTATGGCAATAAGTATTACATATAAATAATTAATTATAAAACTGGTCTCCTTTGCAGAAATTACAAGGGCATGGGTCCCTAAGGGCATTTGTGTATATTTTTTTATACATATACAGAGTATATACAGGGTGGATTTTTGAGACGGGTCAGTAAGGGCGGGTACCTTAATCGTTAGTTACAGGAAAACGTTCCTAGGAGACCATCCCTAACTTTTTAAGATATTATGAACTGCATTCACAGATTTTGGAGAAAATGTAGTCAGTGAAAAAAATGCTCGAATACAAAAAATCAATTTTTATGCTAATCGATCCTATTTCGAGTAGGGATCAAAAGATTCTATTAGACTATTTGAGGTATGAGTACTAGAAATGTCAGAAATCGCCAAAAACTTTTTTCATACATTTTGTACTGAAAAACGAAAATCAACTCGTAATTATTCTTTATGAATGAATGGCCCCTGACGGAATTGCGAAAAGTTTATATATTCGGGAAAACGGCGGTAATTTTGAGCAGTTTATTTCGTAGATCACCTATTTTTAAGTGTGTAATTGTGACTTACCGTAGTATTTGTATTTAAATTTCAGTTGGATTTAAAGAATCTTTTGATCACAATAAGAAATATGATTGAAAAATAAAGAATAATTTCGAATGGATTTTCGTTTTTCAGTACAAAATGTATGAAAAAAGTTTTTTGCGATTTCTGATATTTCTAGTACTCATACCTCAAATGGTCCAATAGAGTCTTTTGATCCCCACTCGAATTAGGATCGATTGGCATAAAGAAATATTTTGTTGTATTTTAGCATTTTTATCGCTGACTGTACATTTTCTTCAAAATCTGTGAATGCAGTTCATAATATCTTAAAAAGTTAGGGATGGTCTCCTAGGAACGTTTTCCTGTAACTATAACGATTAAGGTACCTGCCCTTACTAACCCATCTCAAAAATCCACACTAACTAACTATATAACTTCAAGCCTTATTCAATCCGTCGTCGAGAAATACTAATATAATAATACTAGCCTTACAGGATCCACTTAGTATCAGTACACCTGCACTGTTTAGCTTCTTAGAAGCTAGATGCACCGTAGAAGATCTAGTTATTAGTTTGTATCAATGTATTTGTATCACACAGTAGGCGGAAAGGCTCAAGATGAGGAAACACACCTCTATTGGATAAAAGATAACTCATTTTCACTTTTTCAAACAACTTCAACAAAGGAGGAGGTTATCAATTTGACTGTATGTTTTTTTTATGTTTGTTACCTTAGAACTTTTGACTGGGTGAAACGATTTTGATGATTTATTTTTTATTTGAAAGCTGGTGCTTTCCATGCGGTCCCATTTCAATTTAGTCCAGTTCTGACAATGGCATTCTTGAAAAAACTATATAAGTTGAAGTTGTTTTTTTATATATTTAAGGGCTAAACTTTAGATTAGCTCACGTAAGCTTTTAATATTTTTTTTACAGATAGACCTTTATTTCGTCAACATATTTGCAAAGTTTCGACTTGCGGAAATAAATAGTACACTAGATACCTTTCAAACCAATAATCTGAGTCACAGTTGATTTTTAATTGTTACAGTGCACATTGGGAATGCACAGTACTCGACTGATTAATTATCAAAACTTTCAGTATTTTTTTTTCCTAATGACTAAAGATTATGATATACAGCCTTGTTTCCTCCTCGAGCTTCCCCCTCACCTCCCCAATTATTTTCTTCTTATAATTTGATGTCAGCTAATCTAAAGTTTGACCTTCGAAAATTTTATGCTGGTAGGAGAACCATTTCTATAAACTACAGCCTAGAAATGACAAATATTTCTCTTGCATTTAGTAGCTTCAAAATTTATAAAGTAAAGCTACTACATATTTTAAAGACTACAGTCCGAGTCCTGTAACTGCTTCTCAAGTATTCTCTTCATTTTCTCAGGTACTGGTACACCAGAATGTGCTGGTTTTGGTCTTCGCTTCCATGACTTCTTGTTACTTTTAGTGACGCTGCCTGGTAATGGCACAGACTTGTTCTCTTTTGGCTTTGGTGTGGTCACTTTTGGAACCGTGTTGGTTCTCTGTCGAGATTCTGATAGTGTATTATTCGCTGAGAAGTAAATTTTTAGACATTAAACTAAAACTAATATTAAAATCAATTGTGCTCTTAGCATAAGACATGATGTTAAAAAGAGTTGCCCTTGAGTTTGTTGCTGTTTCTTCTTGGAGGACTACATTTGGAACCAGCAACTCATTGTCGAAGTTAGGCTTCTGTTTACGTTCAGCCAACTTCCATGAATGAGTTTGATGGGCCTGTTGGCTCAGTTGGTAGTGACCCTGCCTTCTGAGTCGGAGGTCGCGGGTTCGATTCCTGCTCGGGTCAAACATTTGTGTGCATGAACATGTCAGTTGGCTTCGTGTCAGGTCGTTTTTTATTTATGTATGTTTATCAGTTGTTTAGAACCAATAGTACAGGCCCTGCTTAGTTTGGGACTAAATAACCATGTGTGAATTGTGTCCCACAATTTATTTATTATATTAATGTCCCTTTATGACTATTAATTTATTTACCTACCTACCTATGTACAGAAATAAATTATTTTTGATTCTATTTTATCTCATTCATAGCAACATGACGTGCTGAGCTGACGTAGGCAGCTTTTTCATTCATAGTCTTTACTGATGCCACATTAATCTGGAGTGGATTCGAGAGAATTACGTAAATAATTACCTTTCAGAGGAGTCTGTTCCGTCCTTTTAGTAGTCATGGTTTTTTTAATCGTTGAAATTCTGGCAGAAACCCCAATTGTAGGCTTCTTATTCGCGTTTGTTTTCACGAGAGTTCGCTGTGTCTTTGGCGTCTCTTTTGATAATTCTCGAGGTGCCATTTTTTCAAAAAGGTCAATGGTTTTTTAGGGTAGGTATATCTTAGAAATATAGTCTACCTTGTCTTGATAATACATACGCTTTCAACCGTAATAATTATTTTATCATCAATATCACTTTCAAAATAATCCGAAATAAATCAAAATAAATTCAAAATAACGTGCAGTTCTTTTTTTATCCCAGGTTTGTTGAACGAGCTAGGATCAAATATTGTACTGCCTTTTCTTCAGTCTTTACCAAATCTTTCTTTTTCATATTATTTTTCTTGCCACACACTAGTCTAAACTAGAAATATACTTTACACCGACTTCACTAGGAAAATGATTCACAAGAAGCCTAGTTGGCAGGCAGTTACGTAATATTATAGAGATTATATAGGTATGTACTACTACAACTTAAAATTAGGAATTTTAGGTGGTTTGCAGAATCGAGTCCATTGATTTACAAAAAGCACTATCACCATCTCATACTGTAAATCTACCATTCCATTTTCGTATGACATGTACTTTTAGTAGGTATTTTTACAATAGCAACATTGCTATTTGGCGTCCATCTTTAATCTTTGATGTGTTGCTGTTGTGTTGTTTTATAAAATTTGTTGAGAACATAGAATCAGAATTCATATTTTCAATATTTTTAACAAAGAAATTAAGATAATAATTTAGACCCCAAGTTATTTAACGAAAATTTATTAGGTATGGTTCAATATATTTGGTGTTTACTAAAAGTGTCACAGTTTCAGTACCTATCGTTTGCTCTACTAAAAGTTTCCCTGTAATTTCTTGTGACCTAAGCTCTACTTATTTCACCAACCTATATGTTGTCCTGTTAGCTTTTGTCGTTTTGTGAGTTTTTGTGTATGTTTTGAATTCACACTAAGTGAAGTTGAAAAATTTCCTATTGTCATGGCAGATGAAGTGTGAAAATGGATAGATTGACTCAGTTGCGGGGCGAGGCGGGGGGTTCGCGGGACACCACGCTGGATAACTCCCTTGCGAGCGAGGCCTACATGACTGCCAACGAAAACTCTTCCAAGTACTTTTCTTTGTCAGAAGAAGACTCCAGCTTTGATATCAGTCCCATTAAAGATGTCTCCCTGGCGTCCACCGCCGAACCTGAAAAAACTACCACTGGCACCGACCAGCTAATATCCAACTTATCACCGATTCCCAAGAAGAATGACTTATTAGATAGTTACAAATTCGGTAAGCAGATTGAGGCGGCTAATATTCTATCTGGCGGAGTGGACATATTTGATGACAATGATAATTCTTATGATGGAGATGAGTTGGTCATTGATGATAATGTTGTAGAAATAGATGACAAGTCCAATTCTGATTTAAAGTTAACGGAGAATTCTGAGCTTCCATACCAAAAAGCTGAAGAGATAACGGAGAGTGCTCTTGTTGATAATGAATCTGCTATAGCAAGTAAAGATTCCGAAGTGGTGCTACAGATTGATGGTAAAAATGTGAATGCGATAGACATTGGTAATGGGTTATACTTGTATAGGAAAGTAGGGGAAGAAGAGCTTGCTGCTGTCCAGATCATTGATGATGATCTACAGCAACCAAGCTTCAAGTTTCTCAAAGTGCGGTGAGTTTTATATAAATTCAAATCTATTAGTATTTACAATCATGGCGGATTTACTAATCCATACATTAATCATGTCTGACACTTGCACTAGGCTGAAGAAGTTTATCAAATTGTTTTTTTTTTCATTGTTTTTTTATAGATACTCCACTTACAACCAAACCAAGCGAATCTCACTACATACACATCCATAAAATAAGTCATGCATGGTTATTGTTTATCTTCCAATTTGTTTATGTGAATTTCTAGAATATTATTATTTATCAAGCAAGCAGTTTACAACTGATAAACACCTCTATCTAGGTGTTCTCCACTCATATATTTATTGTATTGTTGTAAAATTTGCCTAAAAGAAAGATTATTTAAATGTTACGTACCTATAAACGTACTTTCTCTGATTCACTATTAATCAATATTAAAAGTTAATGGTAAATAAAAACTAATCGCATCCCTTGTTTAAAATTCATGTCTTATTTTATAATTCATCGGTTTCAGTGAGAATTCTGAAGGAAATTTAGAGGTTTATGAAGAAATAGAGATAGAAGTTCCAAAGGAAGTGGTATGTTTGTGTAATTTATGTTCAATTCAATAGAAATAATGTGGTTAAAAGATAACACAAACCAATGACCAAATGTTTCCTTTATTTCAGCCTGTTAAAGATGGGAAGAATCTTGAAAAGAATGCTTCACATGTTCCTATCAAAGACATCAATAAGGTGATCAGTGATAATTCAAGCAACAAAGTTGCAGAGAAAATAATTAAATCACCACAGAAAGAAATTGCACCAGCCACTTCTTCTGTTGAGTCTGTCACAGAATCAAACAAAGATACTTTATCTGACTGTAAAACCGAGTTAAATCTTAATGGCAAAATGGTGATATTCAATGAGACACGGAAATCTCCAGTTATACATTCAACACCTAATAAAGAAGGTATTCCACTCACCAAGACTATGGTAGACTTACAACTACATCCTAACAGACATTTGGATAATGTTAAAACTATTGAACTACATACAGATAAACAAAAACCTATTGAAACATCTTTGAAGAAAGATATAATTGATGACAACAAATCACCTGAACTTGTAAATTGCGATAAAGATGTGTCAAACGAAAATTCAGAAGAGACCATAGAAAATATTCAAGAAGAAATTACGAAATCAGAAGAAAAAAGGTTTAAAAGCAAAGATGATAGTAGTGATGTTGCTGCAGTTATACCAAATGAAGATATTAAACGTTCTGATGATGAACATTTAAAACTTATAATGGATCTCACTGAAGAAAATTATGATAAGAGTAGAAAAGCTATAGTAGGTGATAAAAAAAATACAGATTCAACTAGCTCCCAGGAAGGTGAAAGTAACAATATAGATAATGCCAAAACATGTGTTGGCAATACTATGGAAATTATTTTACCAGATATGTCACCTATAAATGTAACAAATCAAGATAAGCAAGATAAAAACGATGAAATGAATTCAACAGTAACTGAAATACCAAGTGTTAAACCGATTGAGGAGAAAGTATTACCCCAGGATTCAGAAGCATCGGTAAAAGTCGAGACTATTCAAACCACAGAAAAAGTCGAGTCTAAAGCTGGTAAATTATCTGAGAATATAAAGGTAAAAGAACAGCTCAGTGTTAATATTGGAGAAATAACAAATAGCCAACATGCACCCGAAGGCATCACAGATAAGCATATAGCACCCAAACATAAAGAAAATCCCAATATTGCGAACTCACCAGAAAAGGAAGGAGAGAAAAAAGGTAAAACTGAAGATCGTAATATTCAAAACGAAGGCAAAGATAGTGTCCAAGGAATGCCTGTCATTGAAAAATCACTGGAAGATATTAACATTGTAGTGTCGGATAAAGTATCAAAAGAAATGATACAACCAAAAGAAAAAGTGGGTGAAAAGCTAATGAAGTCAAATACAGTTTGCAAAGAAAGTGAGATAAAAATCAATAAAGATGGTCCTTTACGAGATAATATTCTTGAAAAAAGTGATAAAGAGGAAACAAGTGAATCGAATAAAGATGACCAAGATAAAAAGGTCTCAATTTTAAAAGAAAAAGATAAAGAATATGCCAACAAGAATGTTACTTCACAACAGAAAGTGGAGGCTACTGTTAGGGCCGACAAGGCAGTCACGAAAACAACTAAAGTATCTGAAATATATAAGGATGTAACAGAAAAAACTGGGGTTAAGAAGGAATTATCAAAATACATCACAACCGTAGAGCAGAATACTAACAGTAGTAACCATGCTCAGGTTCCGTTTGGTAAATGGACTGAAGTCAATAGACAAGCGTTTTTAAACAAAATAAAAGAAACCAAGATCCCTATAAACACCTCCAACACTAAGCAATTAAAACAACCCAATGATTTAAACAGAAGAGATGTCCTTCAGAAGATTGACAGTCAGAGACAGTCGAGTAACGCGACAGCTAAACTGCAAGAATTTCGTGCTGCTACCAAACTCAACGTAAAAAATGAACCCAAATCTTTTACTAATAAGCCTATGATCAACAAAGAAACTAAACATCCTGTTAAATCCGAAACACCATTATTCTCAGAGAATCCTATAACTAACAAGCCTGTCGCTAAACCAGAACCAATTAAGAAACCTCATACTCAAAAACCAAATAGTGCTACAACTGTTACCAATTTACCTAAAAAAGAAGGAACACAGAGAAAAGAAATCAATAATCAAGATTTAATTGATAAAACAATTGAAGGAATTATAAACAGAGCTGTCACTACCAAATCTATTCCAGATGATAATAAACAAAATGTTCCAAAAGAACCAACAAAAACTGTAAAAGAATATTCATCATGTCCTGTTGTTAAACAACAGTTAAAAGACACGTCACCTGTATTATTTGACGCCATTGAAATGAAAATGAATGAGTTGCATGGTATTCCATTTGTAGAAAGGCCTCCTCACGAGTTGCCCAAAATATTTAATTCAGAACAGAAACCAGTAGCTAAAACCGAAAATACAAGAGAAAATAATAAACCTGACAAGGTACCGAATTTGTTGCCTTTTAATAAGGTCCAACAAAAAATAGCAAAGGATGTGGTGGAAATCGATTCTGAAGAAGAAATTATAGAACATGAACCAATCACCGGTGATATCGAATTAAACAAGAAAAAAGGATCTTCAAATTCTGCTCAAATAGCTTCAACTACCAATGCAACACAGCCAAAAAATGAAAGTTCTAAAAAAGAGCCAATTATCACTGAAAATGATTTTGATAAATTTGCTAGAAGAAACTCTATTACTTACGAAAACTGCCTCACTGTTAATTTTGAAGGTAATGAGCAGCCCAATGTGGTTCAAACCGTAGTAGAAAAAGACTTTCCTGTAAAAAAATATTCCAGGAATGAAATTCTACTAGCCGAGGCTAAAGTTAAATCTACACATAAGCAGCAACAACAGCAGTATCGCAACAGTCATTCCAATAAAATTCAAATAGCATCAAAACTGGTACCAGTTAATGAGGATGCTTTAAATAAAAACTATCAATCTAAGTTACAAGTGGCTTATCAAACTGCTCTCACAGCCAAACGTCATATGGAATCTCCAATAACTATAATAGAGGATAAACCCGTCAAAGTGGTGTTTATGGACTCGCACACAGAGTTCACGCCAACTCAATTAAATGTACAAGGCAAAGAATTGTCTCCCCTTAAAAAATCTGAATTAGATGCTGCCACTTTAAGTACAGGCGATTCAATGGATTCGGATGTTTTGGATTCAGTCGCCGACACTAAAACACAGGATGAGGCTAAGATTAAAATTAAACATCAAAGAAAACAGGTACTGACTCCTGTAGAGACACCTGAATTAGAGCTCATTGAACCGACAGACTTAGGCTTTCAAGCCTCGCCTAAAAAGAAACGGAAAACTGACGATTGTAAAGTTGAAAAAAGTTTAAAGAATCTTGTTCCTAAAAAGTCTTATTTGCTCGGTCGCAGTGCTACTGTAAGAGAGACACCATCGGATTTGGCTACAAGTCCTTTAAAGGAGTCAGTAAACCAGGAGAATTCTATTGTTAGCCACAAAGATGCAGCATCAGCGATAGATAACTTAGTAAAAGCAGCTGAATTACTTGAAACTCAATATAACAATCTAAACAAAAGTAATAATAATGTCGGTTCTGACAGTGCTTCACAAAGTACTCCCGTGAAAAGAGGCCGTGGTAGACCAAGAAAATATCCATTACCTGATGGAGCACAAGAAAAAAATAAAGAATCGAGTCCACAGAAGAAGAGTCCCCAGACACAAGAGAAAAGAGTTTCCAAACGCACTTCTGATGAGGAAGAGACTAGCGACGATGAATTGATTAAAGAAAATTGGACAATGGGTAAAATAAACGAAAATATCGTGTGCCCTATTTGCAGTAAACTATTCCGCTCTGAAAATGTGGTCTTTAAACATGTAAAGCATTGTACGGGCCCGTCACCTAATAGATCCGATTCCAGCAAGAGGAGTCCTAGAAGATCAAGACTGTCGCGAGAGTCAGAAAGTAAATCACAAGGGAGCAGGTCAGACGACATGGATCTTTACTCAGAAGAACCCAGTTTAAAAAAATATACTCCGAAAAAGCGAAAATGCAATGACGTTGCATCTGAATCTAAGCCAGACGAAGATGAGCTAATTGTCATTGAAGATTCGCAAAAAGAGAAACACAATGAATCAAAACAACATGAATCAAGGAAAACTGCTACTAAAAGTAAACCTCAACATGGTTCTATGAATCTTGCTTGTGAATATTGCGGAAAAACGTTTAGACAGTTATCTTACTTGGTGAGCCATAAACTACAACACAAGAAGGAGGAAACAAAAAAAACTGAACATGATACTGTAACTAGCAAGTCAGTTTTCAGTTGCGAATCATGTAAGAAAGAATTTAGAAAGCTGCACCACTTGGTGCAGCACCGGTTGATTCATAACCCAAGTAATATGTCTACTAGAACATCACGAAAAAGTTCTTCTGAACAAAGTGATAACAAAACAAAGGATTCTGATTCTTTCAAACAAAACGAGGATCAAAACGCTGCCTTCCGGTGTGAACCTTGTGACAAGTCGTTTAGGAAACTACATCATCTAGTTGAACATAGGGAAACACACGATGGTATTAATAGACAAAAGATTACGACAATAGCAACAACGAGCGCTATCGAAAAACCAATGCCCAATCCTCCACCGCAATGTGACTTCTGTAAGAAAACATTCCGGAAACTACATCATTTGGTAGAGCATAAAGAACAACATTTAGACGCGAGCTCTGAAAAATCTGACGACAAAAGCGTCAAGAGTTCACTGTCGACTAAAGACATAATACATGAATGTTCTTTGTGCTACATGGTGTTCCCTAATGAGCAAGCTCTGAACAAACATTTCGTGAATTGTCAGAGGAAAAAGAGGCAGTCTGTTGCGAAGCAAAACAAACCTGCAGAAGATGATGAAGCAGATGAACATGATAATGTTGTAGAGGAATCTACACCTAAAGTTGAGGAAGTACTGCCTATTATTAACGAAAATCAAGAAACAGACAAAGATAAAGAATTGCAAGCAAACTCTGTTTCCCCTGTAGTTCCTGTAAAACTCGAGGAGGTAGCGAGAGCTGTAGAAACACGTCTGTCAAAAGAAATCGAAACAAAATGCGAGACAAAACCGTCGCCAAATAAAAGAGATCTTCCTGATGTTCAAATTTGTGAAGCTGTACACTCTGAAGATGAAATACCTGCGAAGATTAAAAAAGTTGAGAGAAAATCCAAAGAATGTGAAAGTGCAAAGATTAAGAATACTCCTAAAAAGAAAATATCTGTCAAAGACAAAATGCAACCCGTTGCTACAAGACGCCAAAAATCGACATCTAGTGATCTTCCATTAAAACGTGTAGTGGAGCGTGCGGCAACCGTAGAATGCAGCGATGACGACGACATAAGATACATGATAAATCCAGATTACAAAGTTCTGGAAACAACTGAAAGCAAATTATTCATAAATGTCATTGCTAAAAAGCGAAATTCACTCCAAATAGAAAGATCAAATTCGAATGAACTAGTAAAGAGAAGGACATCATCACAACATGCTCCAAAGATTCCACGTTTAAAACCAAAACCGTTGGATATAAAAACATTGCATGCAACCACAGCAACTATCAAAAGTTTTGCTAGAAATTCAAAATTGGAACCTGTGCCTTCTACGGATCTGGATTCGGACGACAGTGATGTCAAATATTCATTTCCTAAAACTTTTGTCGACAAATCTTTGTCACAAGAGCCCAAGTCGAAAGAGAAAGTTAAAACTCCAAAAGATAAACGAAAGTCTCTCATAGAGAAGAGAAAGACTCTCAGTGGTATTGCTAAAAGGAAATCTTTAGGAAAACCTGTTGCTACAAAACACATAGAGAAGCCTGCTACGCCGGTGAAACAAATCAAACGACGTAAGTATATCTATTCATATTATAATCTCGTGCTATTTATTTATTGTCTTTGTTTTATAAAAATATTCATTTACTGCTCAGAATATGGTAGCTAAGTTAGAAAGGAGAAAGTTGGTTCGAAACGAAAGTAAGACAAATATTGTTGCTGTCGCTTATTTGTAACTCTTATTAATTTTACGGAGACTTATTTCCAGTTCAAATCATCAAGTTTCATGATGTAGCCTAGATATTCCTGTCAATTTGCACTACATTTATTGGTACATACATTTTTAAAGGCGGAAGGAAGTGAAAATAAGTTTTAAACTGTAGTTGCATTTCTATTTCCAGGTACGATAGAAGTAGAGCATCGCTGCGACTGCGGGCAGCTTTTCAGCAGCGCAGCGCTGCTGTCTCGGCATACCACACTTGCGCACACGCCGCCGCGGATACGGCGCCGCCGCTCTCCGCCGCCGGAGCCCCACACCAGCGCCAAGACCGCACTGCGCAAATCCAGCGTTTCCGATAAAATAAAAAATACGAAGACAAGGAAATCCAGCGCCCGAAGTGATGCCAGTAGCTCCAACACTAAACCCGCTGCAGGAAAATCTACTGCCGGTAAGAATGACAAACTTGTAAAATCAACAAATTTATCTAAAATTTTACATTTTTACTGCGTTGTGTCGTGTTGCCATTGGCGCGTATTGGTTCCTCATTATTTTGTAAAGCAACTTTGAATGAGTTACAGTAGAAGGCATTTTATGATATGCCTGGAAATGTTAGTTGTGATTTATTTATTTCAACATCTTAAAAGTTAACCCGAAAATACTTAATGTAATTCCAGGGAAATCTGCTAAGGAATCTGAACCAGTCGCTACCAGCGGATCAACCATTAAAACGAAGAAAAATGTCGCTCATAGAGGAGTTCCTGTGCCCGAAAAAATGAAGAAACTAGCGGAAAAAATGAAGAAGAAAGTTCTTTAATTCAATTTAGAAGCCGGTAGCCCAGACGGGTTTGAAGCGTTTAATAAAAGGGTGTTAGGACTGAAATTTAAAATTCCCGAGGGATTTATAAAAATCATAGGTTAGTCTACGTATATAGATGAATCGCTAGTAATGTTTAGATAAAATCACGCATCACAAAGCTCACAATAATGTAACAGACGGACCATGTATCATAGAAATATTTTTACATTTTTGGTGATGTACCATCAAAAGATTGTAAGTTTAATTGTGGGCCGTCGGGGCGTTGATATTGTCTATTATGTAAATTGCGAACTTAAATCATAGATACATATTGTCAATTTGTTTTAGACTAGATATTATGCATAAGAGTAATATTTATGTTTTTGTTAGGTTTAGGATACAGTTTTATGTTACATATATGCATGTAATCGGAGTAAGAACTACTGTGTACATGATTGAATTTAATTTCCATATCAATTCGAATGTCAATATAAAATTGAGGCATCAAATGGAAGAGTTATATTTGTTATCTTCATTATAGAGAATGTGCAATCGGCCACATTGCTATATCTGGACCCACTATAAAATTTTTAGCAGGTTCTATTTAATTGACTCATAGTAATCTTTAGATAATGGAATATACTAATAATTTTAATTTTATGAGGACATCACCTTTATACCCGTTTCCTACCTATAAAAGCTGATGGTAAGGGTACCTATTCCGATTCTTTGAACAGATGTAGTTAAAGGGGCAGCATAATTATCTCCTTTTTAATTTTTTCATTAGCTCAGTCTGGTGTAACATAGTATAGAAGCTACGCGAAATATATATACATATATAATTATATGTGAAATATAAGAAAATAATTGCACAATTTAAAATGTTAGTTTATTGACAACTTCAACAGCTGGAGTACATAAAAACATTGCACATATCTATTAATTAAATAAATGATTATTCCTAAATATGTTACATAGCACGATATTGGAAGAACCTTACGAGCTTACAGAGGAAATTATTTTTTATTTATAGTGAGATAGACAATTTTGTATGAGCTTCCAGTCTTGGAGTTGATGTTTGCTTCTTAAATCTTTAACATTAAAAAATATAAGTAAATTCTATTGAAAGATCAGACGTTTCTGATTGTTTAGCAACATATTTTATAATTTGTATTAGTAGTTATGATAAAAACAAAAATTAAACCACAAATTTTGATAATAGATGTTTTGATGAAAATTTACAAGTTCAGCTGGGCTGTCTCCACGCATGGAACATTTTCAAAGTGTTCCATGAAAAGTGGGGATAATAAGTAACCTCTTCCACTTTTATAGTGAACTAGGACCAAAATTATGTATATCAAATTCTGTTTGTGATGGTAATAATATATATTTTGTTGTTTTTAATTTTAAATAATTTTTATTACCCTTGTGACTAATATAAAAGTGTAAAATCTAAATTTTATCAGAAATAAAAATTTAGGTCGTCTCGTGAAACTTATGTTTTAGAAGCATTTAAAATGAAGTTTTATATGTAGATGATATCATTATTTTTAATATGATGATGATGCAATTTTAATGGGTTATAAATAAATTGTCTAAAAATATGTTATCTGTTTTTTTTATTTTAAATAATACATTTTCAGTGCAGTTACATCCAATATCAAGTATGCTATCTTATCCTCTTTCACAAATAATATCAACTATGCTGGGTTCCATCAATTGGGGATCAACACATCTCAACTGAGCAGAAGAAAGTGCGTCTTCTAGCAGTGCATTAAGCAATCTTTCATCATTGCCCATACATGATAGACGTTGCTGCAGGAAATGCACATCAACTTGCAGTTGTTGCAATCCATGTCTTCCGAAAGTACGCAATCTGACACATTCTACTAAAGCCTTCAAAGCTACTTTCAATGCTCCATTGGATAATGCTGCCCGGTCTGCACCTGCAGGGCTGAAAACCTCAATTCTTTCTGAGAATATTCTATTAATAGGGGAGAAGGAAGAAGGCGCGCGCGACCAAATAGTTCTTCTACTTGAATCACTGGAAGGTTTCATGCTAGTAGGAAACAGTTGAGATGCAGCACTGTCGGCACTCGCTAAGGTCTCTACTACTCTGCGGCACACAGCTCGCGGACCTCGAGGTTCTGGGGCTCGTAACCAGTCTCTGGCTAGTACTGAAACACGGAGCATTTGTGCTGCAGTCTGTCCAATATATACCACTTCAGAATCTAATGCAGCTTGGGCAGCTGTTGACAGGTGTACCATGACAGTATTTGTATCCTTATTTTCCGATGTCATTCCAGGGGTCGCTTCTTCTAAAAGCTTCAGCAAGTGATTATGCAAAGTTGTCACACCATTCTCCTGCATTTCCAAACATAGTTTAGCTAGAATTAGTAGTAATTCAAATGGAATGTTATTTGATGTCTGCAAACAGGACATTTTCTTAACCATGTCTGATAAGTTGGCCATGGTCTCCGATATTATTTTCCAACATGAATCTGCTACAGCTTTAGCACACCAAGATTTTAAGCCAAAGGATAAATTATTTTGCAAAAATGCCATCAGGTCCATTAGAGATGCCTGTACCTTTTGCATCAGATACACTTGCAAAGAGTTGAGAATGTCTTTGAGATCAGTAGTTTCAGTGCCTTTACTAGCTAGGGACTGTCTCACCCTCATCAGACTGTCTTTAAACTGAGATTGTATAGACTGATACTGTATAGTAGCCTTATGATTAATGCATTGAATGACAACCTCTACAGCTTTATGAGACATGGTATCACTTGAGATGATTTCAGTCATTGCTTGCAATTTTCTGAAGAATTTATCAAGACCTCTGATTAAAATTTCAGTTCCTATGTTCTCTGGCCTTTTAACAACTTCCTCAAACAGATGGAATACTTGTGACATGATTTTGTCAGCAAATTCTGGTAGATTTGAATCACATTTATCTTGAAACATTTCATGGTAACACGAGATGATAATGCCAATGTCAGCTAACAAGGTGTTGTTGCATTTTTCTACCCATTCGAGGATATCTGTGCTTTCAACCATTCCACTTAAAGTTTGGAGGTGCTGATCCAGCCTGCTTTCAGCACAGCTCAGGAATATGTCCTGAAGTGACGAGTCAGTCTCCTGCAGCTGTCTCAAGAGTCCAACACTTTCGGCGAGTTCAGAGGCTGATGTTTCTGGGCTAAGTAATCTGTCCCTTAACGTTTTTTTTAGTCCATAAATAATTTCAGAACATTCGGTCTGAATACTTTGAAATGAAGGTTGATTTCCATATTTTTGTAATACTCTTTGAGCGTGTGTGTAATCGTGCACAGCATCAA
Source organism: Ethmia dodecea (assembly GCA_963855545.1). NCBI lineage: Eukaryota > Metazoa > Arthropoda > Insecta > Lepidoptera > Depressariidae > Ethmia > Ethmia dodecea. The sequence continues at coordinate 4,819,376 of OY979444.1, forward strand.
CATACCGGCCTTCTACAATAGATTTATTGAGCTGAGAAGGCAGTAGAAATAGAAATTGAAGTTTATCAAGAAGCTGTCGCGTACCGCATAATCTGCTCACATTGTTACCGCTTTCTTTCAAAGATTCTGATATTTGACCACTGAATGTAGTAATTTTATTCATGTTTTCACTTAATTTATTCATTTCCTCCTGCATTATTTTGAAATCTGAACGCATTTTGCGGACAGTCTCTGTAGCCGATATAAACTTGTTATAGTTTTCGTAAACTAAAGTTTGCATTTCTGACTGCAGGAACTGACTCTGGGTAACTATCTCGGCCTCTTTATCCATTATTTGTTTTAAAGTGCCACATTTCATTAGCCGTTCCAGATACAAGTCGGGGTTGAAGTTGCTTCCGTCAATATCGAGAGGATTGTCTCCGTCGTCAGACTTCGACTCCGCCATCACCGAGTTATTATATTATTCTGTAGCTAATTATGAATATTAAAATTTATCAATCATCCACATTACATGAGCAGAATATATAACACACTGTTTTTCTTCAGACCCTGTATAAATAATCTCTTCTCCGAACAACCTACATACAAGTAACTGTCACTGTCAGTCAACTAGTTTTTTTAACCCCTTGTCAGTGATTGTCAATTTAGCCATCAGGTACGATACGCAATGAAGGTTTTTAGCTCTGCTACAGTCTATGCATAAACAATATACAAACAGCATAGGAAAGTCGTGCCTCCTTGTCAATCTTAAATGAAAAAACAGATTAACCGTGTACATTATTTTCTTGTTCAGAATCCTGTATTTAAAAAAGCCCTGGGGTAACTCGGTTCTACTACTCATGAAACTATTAAGTACACATAAACTGCGTCCATCCGTCTACTAGACATGAAGTACGATAAACGAAATATTGAATGGGACTATATCAAAAAAGCCGCCTACACAGCGGGCATCTGCTACGCCCACGCCATAAAGCGAGCACTTAGCAAGTAATCACGAATCACTAAGTTACATACACATACATACATACATAATCTCACGCCTATTTCCCATTGGGGTAGGCAGAGACAACAGACCGCCACTTGCTACGAACCTGGCAGATCTCACGCGCTTCCTCCACATCCATCAAACGACTCATGCATGCTCGTCGGTTTCGGGTACTCTTTATCTGGCTTTTCTTCAACACATCGCCGATCTGGTCGATGTAGGTACGCCTAGGTCGTCCTCTACCGACTCGCCCATTCACAACACCCTTGTATATTTGTCTCGTTAGACGACTTTCATTCATCCGCTCAATGTGACCAAACCACCTGAGCATTCCTCTTTCAATCCTAGTTACTATATCATCTTTCAAGCCGCAACGCTCTCGGATCACACTATTTTTCACTCTATCTATCAATCTTACTCCACTAATGCTTCTTAATGAACGCATTTCGACTGCATTTATTCTACTTTCATGCTTCTTCTGCCATACCCAACACTCACTGCCATACATCAACGTAGGTACTAACACACCATCATGAACAGCCAGACGTGCTTTATTTGTCACATTCTGGCTCTTCATAAAGGAGTGCAAAGCTCCGTTAATCATGTTCCCTGCATTCACCCTTCTTTCAATATCACTGTCACACTTTCCGTCTCTTGTAAACTTACTTCCCAAATAAACAAACTCTGGCACTTGTTCTACTTTCTCGCCTTCAATCATAATATCACATTCAGACATGTCCCTATCTTTCTCCAGAACCATTACCTTCGTCTTGCTTACATTCACTTTCATGCCTTTCTTCTTAAATGCCTCATTTACAAGAGTTACAGTGTCCTGCAACTTACACGCCGATGGTTCAAGTATTACTTGATCATCGGCGTATAACAGGCATTTGACACGTACCTCACCCATTCGTACTCCACAATCTCGCTCTTTCAAATCTGTCAAACAGCTATCCATGAAAAGGTTGAAAAGCCATGGCGATGCTACACAACCTTGTCTAACACCCACAGAGATGTCAAACCAGTCCGTGTAGGCGCCATTAATTCTGACACAGGCTCTAGAATCCCTATAGAGGGATTTCAGACCCTGTACCAAAATAGGGTTCAACCCATGCATGGCCAGTGTTGACCATAGCTCATTCCTTCTCACTCTATCGTAAGCCTTTTCCAGGTCTATAAAGGCGCAGAATATTTTTTGGTCTTTTGCCAAAAATTTCTCAGTGACGCACCGTAAGGAAAAGACTTGATCCATGCATCCCATCCCCCTTCTAAAGCCTGCCTGAACATCCCATATCCTCTCATTCGTTTCACTCACGACCCTATCAATCAATATCCTCGCATATAGTTTGCCGACCACACTTAAGAGACTAATGCCACGATAGTTCTTACAGTCCTGTTGCGACCCCTTTCCTTTATATAGTGGTACAATTACCGCCTTAGTCCAGTCATCTGGTACTCGGCCATGTTCCAAACACAGGTTAAAGAGTCTTTGCAGCAGGCCTGTTACCAACGTGTCACCAGCCCGTAACATTTCTACCGTCACGCTATCATATCCTGCAGCTTTACCTAGTTTCATACTTTTTAGCGCTTCCACAATCTCTTTCATACTTATTTCGAAATCTTCCGGTGGAATTGAAATCTCACAAATTTCACTCTCATGCTCATCCTCTTGCTTTTCAAACAGACTTTCAAAGTATCTTTTCCACCGCTCTAGTACATGCCGTTCTTCAATCATAGGTTCACCACTTTCATCACGTATTACACTCAGAGAAGATTTTGTGGATTGCCCCTGCGCTTTCCTTACAAGTTTCCAAAATAACTTTATGTTATTTCGAAAACTAGAGCAGAATTTTTGATCCAACTTATTATTCTTCTCTTCTTTCTTTCTCGCCACGCACTCTTTAACTTTCTTTTTAAACTCTGCATACCGCTCTTTTGTTCTTTTTACATTCTCCCTATTTTGTTCACAATCATACACTCTGCAGTCGGCTTTCACCGACAACAAGTCCAGCCATGCTTTCTTCTTATCATCTACTACACTTTTCGTCTCCCTATCCCACCAGTCAGCCATCATGTTCTTTGCATTCCTCCTTTTACTTACACCACACACCTCCTTCGCAATATTTACCGCATTCTTCTTCAAAACATTCCAGATCAAATCAATATCATTTCCACAGTCATCCTTCAATTCTTTTTCAAAATTTTCTCTCATTTTATTTTTATACTGCTCTTTCACGTCAGGGTCACTCAATCTCTCTACTTTTATACGTTCTGGCGCAGTCACATTTACTCGTGCACGGTTCTTCCAACGTGAAAACAGACCGCTAATTCGACACACTACCAAGTAATGATCTGTGCCCACGTTGACCCCCCTATATGCTCTGGTATCTGTGACTTTGCTTTTCAGTCTTTCATCTACAATCACAAAATCAATCAAGCTTCTCTCATTACCTCTCTGCCACGTGTACAGATGGACCTGTCGGTGCTCAAACATAGTGTTTGTCACATTCAGATTCATCTCTGCACACACATCTAACAGTCTTATCCCACTCTCATTAACTCTTACATCACCGAAAGCCCCCAGTACCTTTCATATCCATTCCTTTTCATGCCAACCCAAGCATTAAAATCCCCTAACATTACCAATCGTTCATTGGGCTTTCGCTTCAGACATACTTCTCTTAGACCTTCCCAAAAAGATTCTCTTTCTTCTTGAGGTTTTGACATGTCGGGAGCATATACACCAATTATAAAAATGGATGTTATGCCCACTTTCAGTCTAGCCCAAAGAAGACGAGAATCTACACACTCATACTCTCTCATGCCTATCATCATTCGCTCAGAAAGGACAAGTCCGACACCTCTACTGCCATATTCATCATCAGCGACCCCTGACCAGATGGCTGTGAATTGGCCATGCGTCGACAAGTCCTTCCCCTTTCTCTTCGTCTCATTCACACACAGGATATCAATATTCCTATCACACATCATCTCACATACTTCATCTAGTTTACGCTCCATTCCTCCGCAAACATTCAAAGTAGCAAACCGGCACTCTGCCGTCCGCTTTTCGCCCCTCCGGGAAATGTTTCGGCGTGACGAGTGGCGAGCTGCGTCGCCGCCTACAGAAAACGGAACTTTGTCCCCCCCAGATACGTCGGGACTGCCCTCACCGAAGACGTCGAGTGAGGGAAAGGATTCTCCGACCAAGTCGGTACCTTTCTGGGGCAATGCGTCTTTTAAAGCCGTTTTCATTTTCCCGTACTAAAATTTTATTGAGGGCATCTATGATAGATATATGTTTTTGTGCCCTATTCCCTGTGGTCGCCTCTTACGACCCCCCGGGAAGAAAAGGGGGTGGGTCTATTCTACTCTGCCGGATCCCACACGGCCAAGTTAAGTTATGTTATACGCGAGTAGGGTTGCCAGGTCGCCAATCTTAATAGCCGGACAGACAAGCCAGTTTAGCCGGATATTTGTCGGCAAAGGCCGGACCCTACATTATTGAGGATATTGTGTCTCAGTATATTAATATATAGGTAACTACGACCAAAAATTTTATGTAAAATCAAGCTTTTTGATTATGAGTGCGTTACTCCAGCGGAAATTTGTCGAATATCGGCATTTGAGGGATACAGATAATTAGTTATCCGGCTTCTGTAAATGTTGTGCAGATTAAAAAATTTGTATTGCTTATAGTTTTTGAGTAATTTAAGAAAAACAGTTTCCGCTGGAGTAACGTTACCCCAGCGGCAATTTTTTTTTCTAGTGGGAATATTGAAATAATTTTTATCTACATAATTAGTTTTCAGGACGGAGTAAATGTTGCGACTTAATTTGAATTTGTATCGTTAATGGTTCCGAAGATATTCAAAAATTTCAAAATGCCGCATTTTTGATGTTTGCGTTTTTCGCTGAATTTCGGAAATGGTTAAGCGCACTATCATAATTTTTTGTACATGACTTCTTATGTCGTATTCCTAATTAGTTGTGAAATAAAAAATTAAAAATAATTTACCGTTTAGGAGTTATATAAGCAAATAGAAAAACCCTCTAATACGTCCTAGCACTTCGAATAAGAGGTCTAGAGACTTGTTTGAAACGTTATTTTGTAGCTTGCAACTGCCTTCAGGTGTTTGTGAAGTTTCATTAGTATCCTATAAGTAATTAATAAATTATAATGAAATTTAGCTCAGTTTGGGCCTCGACGCGCAGAGCGTTATTTAACCCCCTATTAATGGACTTTCTTGTGGGATTTTTTAACCGAATAATACGTAAATAATTAGTTATATAGTTCAATTTTATACTTGTGAAATTTCAGCATCGTACAATCAATAATTAACGAGATAATCAAAAAATACACATTTTAAGTTATTTACCGTGGTAAGCCGACCGTGTTTAGATGGTCACAGAAAAGCGGCCGTTTAGTACATTATGCTAACATTCTAAAACACGTAGTATAATAGTCTTTCAAGTTCGGTACAGACGCGTACATTATCTTTTGAGTACCTATTGATTTAATTTAATTTTTTTTGGGAGTTTCACATGAACATTTTATATATTATGCCATTATCCTAGCAGTCTGCTATACTTAAATCGAGCTAAATCTTCGTACCTATTAACAGTTATTATTAATGTGTAGCATTAATAATAACTGTTAATAGGTACGAAGAGTAGCTTCTTAACTTTTCTTCTTTTTCTGTGGGTTACTTGTTCCACCAAGAAGTACATTAATTGGTAAACAAGGTAGGCTATAATGTATTATATATACAATATTATTATTATTGTTTATAATTGTATATTATACTTATACACTGTTCACACATGCATGACACAGAAATTCTGAACGGATTTTGATGTAATTTGGTATGGAGATAACTGAGTACCCGGGTCAACATCTAGATTACTTTTTAGTTCTGAAAAATATCTCATTTCCCCGGGAAAATATAAAAACTGGTTACAAAAGACAAATACGTAATATTCACCTCGAAACATGAAATATGGTATGTAGGTGTCTTAATGTAGTAGGCAACCGCTATGAAGGGATTTTTTTAAATTCTCACGGGAACGGGAAAAACAGGATCCGCGCGCGCAACCCGTTGTTTAAAATATCGTATGTATAGGTGTCTTATGTGGTAGGCAACCACTATAAAGGGAATTTCAGAACTTGCCACAGGAACAGGAATAAACTGGATCCACGGCACCCGCTGTTTAAAATATCATGGTCTTAAATGTCTTAGGAAACCACTATAAAGGAATTATAGGAAATTCCCAAGGGAACGGGAATAAACTGGATCCACAGCTCCCACTATTTAAAATATTATGGTCTTATGTGTCTTAGGAAACCACTATGAAGGAATTATAGGAAATTCCCACGGGAATGAGAATAAACTGGATCCACGGCACCCGTAGTTTAAAATATCATGGTCTTACATGCCTTAGGAAACCACTATGAAGGAATTATAGGAAATTCCCACGGGAACGAGAATAAACTGGATCCACTGCACCCACTGTTTAAAATATCATGGTCTTATATGTCTTAGGAAACCACTATGAAGGAATTATAGGAAATTCCCACGGGAATGGGAATAAACTGGATCCGGGGGGGAAAAGCCGCTGGACACCCGCTATGTAGTAAAATTTTACACGCGAGATTTAAAAAATCTTTCACCAATTGAAAGCTTACTTTTCTGGGAGTATTATATTATAGATTAGAATTTTCCCACGGGAACGGAAATGAAACCCTGGGGTTAACTCGTCGAACCACTGAAAGATCAGGATGAGGCTGTGATTAGAGGATTCGATCCCGGTCGATTTTTCTAATCCCGGGATTTCGGGATTCTCTAAAGTTAATCCCGGGATCCCGGGATAGTCCCGGGATTGTATTGGTATTGGAAAGTGGTACTAAAAAGACAGTAAAACATATCAATATATTTTTTTCATATCTCCGGGCGGAAAGCGTCAACTGTGGCGTCAACATTCGGCCCGCTGCGCTAAACGAAATTGACGCTTTCCCCTCTGTCGAGCTGAAAAAAGTATACACACCTCGTGAAGTAAATAAGAAAGCCTTGTGAGGACATAGAATATTTAAGTTTTAAATCTTTAAAAAGGCGGTTAAACAAAATTATACTTTCTTCTTATAAAATAAACAAACTGGGCCTAGTTTGTTCTGTAAATAATTTATGAAACTAAAAATAAACTTCAAAAAATCTACTTCATTAGACTTATTTAGATAAACTATAAAAAATATGCTAAAGAGATCAATGTTTATAGGTACTGTAAATGTAAATGTATCAATCCCGAAAATCCCGGGATTAATTAAATTTGATCCCGAAATTTTCGGGACTAAAATATGACCGGGATCCCGGTATCCGGGATCCCGGGATCGAATCCTCTAGCTGTGATCGATCGGCAAAGGCAACCTCTCGACTCGACGATGACAAGTCAACATTTAATTCTATTTCATCAAACATTCTTTTTCGAAATTTATATAGGTAGGTATGGCACAGACAAAACATCGTTTTTGAAAATTAGTACTTAGCTTAACAAAAGCAATGAAAAACAAAAATATTTTTTTCATACCATCTATTCGAAAAGTGACGTTTTGGTCCTCAATAACAGGGATCAAAGTAAGTCTTTTCCGATAGGATCTTAATAAGTGCGAATAAAAGTGTTTTGAATTTTGAATTAAAAATATCCCGCAAAATTCATAACTAAAGAGATTAACAAAATAAGTTTGCATCTAAGGTTGGCGCCACTGTAGCTTAAGTACTTTATCAAAACATTAGTTCAATTTTTCGCCGCATTAGGTTGACAAGCATAGAGTAACTTATATGCTGACAAGGCTGAATGGGGTTCGATGGTTGTGCCACACTGTCAGAAAAATTGATGTGGCAATGCGCGCGCTTTCGAATTCCGACATCGAATTGTTTGTGTATTTTATATTTTAAAATGTATACAAGTAGCAGTGACTGCAGTGATAGTTAAACACCGGAAAACTCACTACGTTCGGGATTCTATCCTAGAATCATTCACTATGTTCGTGATTTAAAAAAACGCCCTTGCCGTAAAAATATAGTTTTGCTCCCTCATGACACAAACTACTATTCCCACGTTGAAGTGTTATTTGTTTTATTTTTTCAATTAACAGCTTTTTATTTGCAAGCCATAAAAATATAATTACATATATAATCAATACTTTTCCAATAAATAAAAGCAAGTTTCATTGCGATGGAACATTAAAGAACATTTAGCACAATTACACCTTCAATATGTTTCTTTTTGCAATCATTATGTAACACGCTTTTATTTATTAAAAAAGTGTTGATTATATTATAATGATATTTTTCTTATCATGTTTAAATTATTATTTTTAAATTTTTAGTTATTTTTATATTAATAAGAAAATAATAAAAGCTTGTTTTTAAAAAAATAAAAATATTTTAATTTTTCGGAATAGTGATGCTATTTAATTTTATTATTGATAGCGGGTGCCCAACGGCGTTGCCCGCGCGAATCCAGTTTATTCCCGTTCCCGGGAGAATTTCAAAAATTGATAATAATATCTAAATTGATAACTATCTATACTACCGCAATAATTTAGTCCAGTAATAATTATCTGATTTTGTTTTTGAAGTTGATTTATATTTATGTTGTATAAAAAGATGCTCTCAGAATAAATATACCTAAGTTCAATGACTTTTTATTTTTTGTATTTTTTATTGAAAGGTTTTATAGAAACGATTATTAATACCTGTCAATAAATTTTTTTTAACACTTGTGTACGCAATTGTAAAAAACCTTATAAAACTATCCTATATATTTAAAAAGGTTAGCATAATGTACTAAACGGCCGCTTTTCTGTGACCATCTAAACACGGTCGGTTTACCACGGTAAATAACTTAAAATGTGTATTTTTTGATTATCTCGTTAATTATTGATTGTACGATGCTGAAATTTCACAAGTATAAAATTGAACTATATAACTAATTATTTACGTATTATTCGGTTAAAAAATCCCACAAGAAAGTCCATTAATAGGGGGTTAAATAACGCTCTGCGCGTCGAGGCCCAAACTGAGCTAAATTTCATTATAATTTATTAATTACTTATAGGATACTAATGAAACTTCACAAACACCTGAAGGCAGTTGCAAGCTACAAAATAACGTTTCAAACAAGTCTCTAGACCTCTTATTCGAAGTGCTAGGACGTATTAGAGGGTTTTTCTATTTGCTTACATAACTCCTAAACGGTAAATTATTTTTAATTTTTTATTTCACAACTAATTAGGAATACGACATAAGAAGTCATGTATAAAAAATTATGATAGTGCGCTTAACCATTTCCGAAATTCAGCGAAAAACGCAAACATCAAAAATGCGGCATTTTGAAATTTTTGAATATCTTCGGAACCATTAACGATACAAATTCAAATTAAGTCGCAACATTTACTCCGTCCTGAAAACTAATTATGTAGATAAAAATTATTTCAATATTCCCACTAGAAAAAAAAAATTGCCGCTGGGGTAACGTTACTCCAGCGGAAACTGTTTTTCTTGAATTACTCAAAAACTATAAGCAATACAAATTTTTTAATCTGCACAACATTTACAGAAGCCGGATAACTAATTATCTGTATCCCTCAAATGCCGATATTCGACAAATTTCCGCTGGAGTAACGCACTCTTTGATTATTACCATAAATCTTGTTAAATTCTAATGAAATACCTACCTATAAATACAATCGAAAGCCAAGTCAACTGTAAGTATGTACTTTATTATAAATCAGTGAAATATAGTCATCAGTCAAAATTGTACGTTTGCGAAAAGTGAAAAGCCTAACAAAAGCCGGACACTGTTTATTTTGGTCGGACACGCAATCAAAAAGCCTAACTATGTCCGACTTTATCCGGACGCCTGGCAACGCTATACGCGAGAAGCTGTTACGGGTAAGGACGACGATCTTCCATTTTTTTAGAACATGTTTATCCACAGATCATTAATTAATCGAGCAGTTTATGTAGAGCAAGGATTCATTGATAATGTAGGTACGCCAGTCACTTTGCCGGATGAGTGAACAAGCGATCAATCTTTCGTATCGTAACATATTCCACGGATATATTAGGTTCTTACTTAAACTTACTTACAAAACGTTAAATTAAAACCAAATTTATAAAGGCAGTTCAGTTTTATTTATCTTTTATTTACATATTCATTTGCCTACAAACTTATTATTTTTGTTCTGGCTGGATCTGGATTACAATTTTATAACAATCATTTCATTAGATTGTATTCTCCAACAACCATTCCTCTTACGATAGCTTAGATTTTGATCTTTAGCGAGTACTTAAATCATATCTTCATAAATTAGGACATAGAACAACACTTAAATTTTGTTTGAATTTTGAAAGATGAAACTTAAAAACAGTGTCATGTACAATGGTAGCATCGTTAAAAAAGTAAAAAAAAAAAAGAGATTTTTTAAAGTACCCAAACATGTCTTGCTTTTCAGTAAGCCTAGAAATATTAATTTAATTCATATTATTTCCTTACCACAACAATGAAAAATTATGAAATTTTGAATTATATACGCCTATTTCCGACTTGTCAAGTCTTGTATGAAGACCATACATTCTATAAATCATATGGGTCCTTTTCTTCTCACGATAGTGTGTTATATTATTTTATCGCCCTAATCATAAACAATTGAAATTATTATTATCTGCAGTTACTTATATTTGGTTATAAAGTACGCGCATTTAGGAAAAATATCATTTAAAAAATCTTAAATTAACTTACAATAGGTGATGGCATCTCTTGTCACCTAAGACTATATTTTTATATTTCACAGTCATAATCATTATAATTATTATTACAGCCACACAGTAGGACCGTGAAATAAAAACTGTCCAACGAAATTCATTCTATTTATTTATACATAAACTAATGCAACAACCAATCACATAACAACATACATCTTGATTTGGAAAAAAAAGACTAAATTAAACTAGTATTTCTTTGATACACATATCATCATAATAAGACAGTATTGGGTCCAAACTGCATTTACTCCCACTAGTATAGTAAGTATTTCGGAATGTAATCCGTTGAAGGCTTACAGCCACCCTAGACAAGATGCTTTCTATAATAGTTACACTAGTATAGTTCATGAGTAGGCTCAGCTTTGTATTTGTGTGAGTGGATGTCAGAAACAGAGAAAAACCAGTAGGGATACGTGCTAATCCTAATGCCAAGCTTGTCCCGTGAACCCTACAATACAATGATAAATGCGTGGCATTGACTTAAATCAAACACTCACTAATAAAGTGCGAAGTCACTGTTACGTAGTTTTTAAGGATTAGTCGCAAAATGTCACATTCTCAAAACGCCACATCGCAAAATGCCACATTCTCAAAATGCCATTTTTGCATAATGCCTCACTCTCGAACATACTGCAAGAAAGGGAGTTGAACAAGTATGGCACTTTGTTAGTGTGGCATTTTGCGAATGTTGCATTTTACGAATGTGGCATTTTGCGAATGTCGCATTTTGTGCCTAATCCGTTTTTAATACTGTTATAAAAACGGTGTCAAGAAGTTTCGCAAGCAACTTGTCAATGGGGCCTGAAGCTTGATTGTCTATTCATAATCGGAATCGGCATAGTCTTTATTTGGCATTTATTTTCGGCCATTGCTTGATTTAAAAACAGTGGTAATGACAGATGCACGTCAGAAGCAATGTACGTCAAAATGAAGACGATTGTCGCTTGAGTTTTTTACCGCAAAAACGGGGCTTAAACCTAGCTCTGTGCAAGAACAGTTCTTAGGACGCGTACCGACGGACGAGTTTTCTATTCGCGCGGATTCAGCTCATTTTCCAAAAGGTTATTGCAATTTGAGTTCTATTCTATTTTAAGTAAAACTCTTTTTAAAATCTTTTCATTAGTAGACTGACTGCGCGTTTTCTGGGCTTACGCGGTGTAAGTTATGTAATTAGAATAGAACTCAAATTGCAATAACCTGAATAGAAAACGGCCTTCAGTAAGCGCTCTAGTGGTAGTAACTATACAGCATTATCTTCCTCCGTAGTCACTCTGTCCTCAACCGGAGGGGGTCTAAACACGGCAAATCACTGGCACTGTCACACTCCACCTGGTGGAACAACGTTAGCTGCACTTCCTTCACTCTGTTCAGTTTGGGTTTGTTGGGTTGCTTCGCTTGGGCCCGTTTGCCGCCGATGATGGCGACTGGCACCAGTTGCCTCCGACCGGCCCTGTCAGGGTTCTGGCCCTCGGCCGCCTCGAGGGCCGTCTCCACGTCGATCAGGGCGTGGTTGCGGCACTGCAGGAGCGCCGCCAACTACATTTCCAACACAACTCTTTATTATACCATCAACAAATGTTCCGTCTGATACTTTTGGAAGAGTTGTAGCTTGAAAGTTCAAATTTTTTGTATTGCGCCCCTAATTTAAGTTAAGCAATCAGAAGCCAGTAAAAAAGGTTTTTTTCCTTCTTTTGCTTTTGTTGGAATGAAGTGGTCATAAAAATGAAAAAAAAAAAACACTTTTAATTGTCATTGTTATTATAAGTGAAGGCTTTGTCGCTACGAGCTGCCTAAACGCTATTGGTTGATATACCGATGTGGGAATAAAGAGCTGCTCTCAAAAATTACCATTAGGTGTATCAGACGGAAGTTTTGCTGATAGTATACCAAAAAACAGTAAACCTTGGGATAGATGAAACAGATCTGCCAAGTTCGTAGTAGGTGGCAGTCTATACCCCAACGGTAAATATTATATGCCTGAGATTATTTAGCCATACAAAAATCATCGATGTATACCAAAATTTTCAAATTTTTGATAATATTTAAAAAAACCACTTGACCGATTTCGATACCATTTAAATGGGACCACCTTTGAAGAATGATCTACCAAACATAAAAAGAATTCTCAAAATCGGTTTATAATTGGAGGAGTAATTGCGTAACATACTTACATACAGTCGAATTGAGTACCTCCTGTTTGAAGTCGGTTGAAAATACATAATATTTGGTCGAACGCCGAATAGCGAATGAATATTCGTGGCAATCAAATTCAAAGATTTATTGTCAAATTGCAGGTCTTACATAAAATTATTATTACTGAAAATATATTATTTCTGTAATAAATAATATATTCACGCGCCATGAAAAATGTACTTCATAAGATGAGGAGTGCAGTCATTTGTGCATATTTTAACTTTTTTTTGGTATCTTTATGTAATCTAAATAAATTTAAAACCATATTTAATGCAAGTTCCCCATTATAAAATATCTCTAGTTAGTCATCACCTGGAGTATCTGCTGCAGCGGTTGCGCGATGTCCGGCGCTGGCCTGGGCAACGCGGCGGCCAGCTGAGCTGCGGCGGGCGGCAATCTGGCCCTCAGCAGGGCCAACGCGGCCAACTCGCGGGCCACGTCCGCGCCCTCCGCCACGCCCTCCGACCCCGAGTCGCACGACCCCGCCGGCCCCTCCGACCCCGCCTGCTCCAGCCAGGCCGACCCCCCGCCGCTGGACAAACGACCCCGTCAACTCAACATGCTTTATTCAATCTAGAGGCTTATACATGCCACTGGAAAATCGAACCCTCTCAGGAGGCAACAGACCCATCAACATTCCGCATACATTTAAAACTACTTTAGCGCAATTTTCTAAAATACGATTATTCTGAATTTGTCATATACTACGTAGCGTATTGCACACACACGCCAGCCGCGGCGGTCATTGACCTCGCACAGCTGATTTTGCGAGTATACGCTAAAAATCAAGGATTAGGCGCATAATGCCACATTCGCAAAATGCCACATTGACGCAAAATGCCACATTCGCAAAATGCCACATTCTCAAAATGCCACATTCACAAAATGCTACATTTGCAAAATTCCACACAGCAAAATGCCACAGTAGCAAAATGCCACACTAACAAAGTGCCATACTTGTTCAAATCCCTTTTTTGCAGTATGTTCGAGAGTGTGGCGTTATGCGAAAATGGCATTTTGAGAATGTGGCATTCTGCGATGTGGCGTTTTGAGAATGTGAAATTTAGCGAAAATCGAATGTGTCATTTTGCGAATGTGGCTTATTGCGCCTAATCCATCAAGAATTCTACTATTTAATTTCGAAAATCAAGGTGGTGTTTCTTATACAAATGCTAAAAGTATCGACTTCTTATTCACGCCCTTTAAGGATTCACTCGATTTACCAGTCACATTGCAAGTCCACTTATTGAAAGTCATTGCGACTCCATCGCTTCGGTATGTACAATAGGTACTTAGTTGAGGAGAAGAAGCGAGGCAAGAAACTTCTCAACACATAATTATTTTAGACAATCAATACAATACAAAATACAAGTTACATGGCTTTAGCGCTTTGCTGAGCTGGAGACAATGTACACCAAACATCATTATCATTAACAATTTAATGCGCAGGGCGCAAATAGTTACCACTAAATAATTAACTCTATGTAATTGCAATAAGATTCAAAACCAAAGAAAAATGTAAACTGAATGAATATGCCTGAATATGGGTTAAAATACTTATCTAGCTTATAATATCCCTTTAACTTATCGTCCGGGTCAGTGGCGGGTCCAGGGGGGGCTAAGGCAAACGGATATTCTGGATCCGAAGTTAAGTATTTTGGTTTTCTGGCAATTAAAAATTATTTGATTTGGTGCATACGTCTAAGCACGTGCGTAGTATTTCCGTCACACTTTGTTACACAATAGATAGACAATGGGTTTGATTTTGCTTTACAGCGAATAAACTTAATTTAGTTTACACCTGTCATTTTCTATCTGCTAGAAAAGAAAAGAGACAAGAGATAATTAGTCCTGTCAAAGTTAAATTAGTCCTGTCAACTAAGGCAACGTGTTTAGTGCATAAGTAAAGAAGTCACCACTAAAATGCAGCCTCTGATAAAACTAAATTCGGTAGGTTATCTTCTATCCCTTTTCTTGTTTTGAAGTAAGAATGACAGGAGTAAACTAAAATAAGTTTAGTCGCAAAGAATCGGGGCCAATAAGTCCCCTGGATCCGCCCTAGAACGGGTTCAACGTACTTGTGTTCGGCGAATATCTGCGTGGGCTTGTGTCTGTGGGGCTGTGGTCGCGGGTGGTCGTTGGGGCGTCGCAGGTGCAGTGAAAGCGCCACCGCGTGCGCCACAGGGACGCCCGGCGGACGCATCAGCGTCGGCAGTACCGCGCTAGGCTCCGGGGACAGCACTGTAACGTCAGTACATGCGAGACCGAGTTTCGGTCGTCCTAACACCATGCCATCTGTATTCACACGTATTATGGCGCTAACGCCATCTACCGATGTCTCGACGTATTATTATAAAAAAAAATGTTTGTGTAAAATTGCGTTTTACGGGAAATACGACTATGCAGTTGAACTTAAAACGCTAAACTGTATCTGTATACAAAGTTTAATTAGAATCGTCAGAACCGTTTCCGAGATACGCGAATATACATAAATACCAGAACTGTTCGTTCTCTAATATTTAGTCTAATATAAGGTCCTAGAACTACTACTACGAGAACAAGTGTCATAATGATATATTCAAAATCAAATATTACGCTAGATAATTTAATGATTTGCATTTTGAAAATTTCAATATTATGTTGTATACAGAAAAAACCTCATCCAAAATTATTTTGTAATAAGTAATAATTTCTTTATTAGGTTGTATAATTTTTTTTTATAAATAACACTGAAACCTTTTCCAAATTTCATTTAGATGAGTCTCTTAGCTCGAATAAACTCTTTTCATCTCAAATACACAGTAAAAACTATAAGAAAAATAAATGTCCGCTTACACGTTTGTCTCATGGAGATGAGCAGCGCGACTATGAGGTAGTGAATGTGAGGCAGCATGGGCCCGTCGCTGAAGAGGAAGCCCCACAGCTGAGGCAGCTCGGAGCGCGGGAACTCTCGCCCGAACAGCAACCGTAGCCAGCGGCTGCACATTATACAATATGTAACAGAATAAGCGGAATTTTTGAAATTAGTTTGTTCAGTATCGACTACTTAATCGAATTAATAAATAAAATAAAATAAATAATCTCACGCCTTTCATCCCCGAGGGGGTAGGCAGAGGTATTCTATTACTGGATATACCCACATTTCACGAGATACATTGGACCCCTAAACGTGATAGGTGGTCTTTGCAATCTCTTTACAGTCATGTACATATTATGTACATGACTGTATAGAGATTGCATAATATTATGCACTTAACTTACATGCCAAACAATTCCATGGTGATGTGGCAGCTATCGAGGTGCATGGCGACTTCAGGGTCCAAAGGCATTAAGTATTCTTCCCTCACTCTGTCTAAGTACCGGATCACTTCATTTGGTTTCTGAAACATGGTAAAATTTAAGTATAAATTGTGCGAAATTAACACACGGTTATCATCGATCGTATACTATTTATTTATGAAATTTAGGCAACAAGCTTACAGTTTTCCATGCTTCACAGTACTCAACTCTTACAGCCACCAAGCATCCACTTTCCGCTTCCCTAAAATGCTTACTTACATGTACAACTGTGGAAATGGGCAATCTGCCGCACGAGCTTGGTACAACGTCCCCAGTCGAGTAGAACTTTTCCAAGCCCTTCATCACTGTGCTCAATAACATACTGAAAGGTGTGAAACACATAATTTGTTAGTATATCAACAGTAAAACTACCGAATATATCTTCAACTGGATCAATACTTACTAACTGTCATGCTCCAAATAGGTGTCATCCAGGTAATACTTTAGAGTGTCACTGAAACATTTTTTATAAATAGATTAAATTATAATTAATAGCTGTTAGGCGCGGTTTCACCTGCATAGGGAACTACGCAGGTTCCAGTGGAAAGACGGGAAAAAATATAGCCTATGTTGATGTACTAAAATGCGGTGATATGTACCTCAGACTGTCGAGCGAGGGGGCATGTTTCCTATCAGCGTATAGCTCGAACAACAACGGCGCTAATATTTCATGCATGCCCTGTCTATATCCGACGTGAGAGTGAGACCGCGCCCAGAAGAATAACACTCGGACCTATAGGAAAAAAATATGATGACTCGAAAAATGGTTCGAAGAAATTAAACAATGTGTTTTTGACTAACAATATGTTAGATGAACTAACGATGGTTGAGTTTAGTTTAGTAAACATGTATTAAACCAAATGTTAAAATGCTCACCATCATGTCCTGAACATCCTTATCTCGGAAGTATAACTCATCAGGGAAGGTCCTCACTACATCTTGGAGTATTAATGCCTTCAGCTCATTATCACAGAAGTGTTGTTTCCATGCGCTCTGTAGATAATAAATAAATATTTTCTATTATCATATCAATCCAAAGATACAATAATAAAATGATTACGATTTATTTATTATACCACAAATTAATTTATATCATTGTATTGCTTACCTCCTCATTCTGAGATAGTGGGTCGTCACCAATTACGGCACGAGGGTCCATGGATAATTTGGATTTCAAGTCGTTGTAGAAATTCCTATGGATTCTTAGACTGTAACACAATAGTATTAAACATTGAGGGGAATAGTATGTTTCTACAGAATAACTTTCATAAACTCTTTTCATCTTCCTCATTAATTGGTTGCACCAATTTTTGGAGTCAACAAATGTCATCCGTTTGTCGATATCAGCAATCATATCTGCATACACTTCCTTCTTGAGCTTACCATTCTTCACTCCATCCATCTTTTCTTAGCTCTTCCCCTCCTATATCCTAACATATTTATATCCTAAAACTTTAAACAAGCAATTCTTGTATGCATGTATTTATATTTTGGGTATCTGTGAAACGACTAACGATTTTGATTAAATTTTGTACACAGGTATAGTTTTGCATTATAAGTTCAACTGAATAGTTGTATTTCCTGTAAAAACGAAATTTTACACACAAAAACATATCCACTCACCAACAGATGGTGGCACTGTTGTTAAAACGAGCAAGCTCGCTTTCCCAGGTAACATATTATAATTCATCCTTTCTTATTACACAAATTATAGACATATGCCAGTGTGTGTAGGACTATACATAATAATAATAATTTTTATCACCTATTCATGATGTCTCCATTGGCTGGAGGCACAGCATTCAGCAAAATAGCCCATGCTAACGTCCTAGGGCGGGAAAGCCTCAGGTATATTGCAGATCTCTTAAGAACATCAAGGCTCCATGCTGGTAGCTGTAAACTGATTGTTTAGCATATTTAGTGGACACCACACCGTTAAAAATACCAAACTGATTAATGACAGACACACATTATTTAGTCAAAAGAGTTGCTATTATATGTTTGAAAGTCTCTGGGGGAATGCTATGCCAAAAAAGTAATCTATACTAATATTTAAAAAAAACTAAGTATTATTTTGGTTATGAATAAACTCAAAAACTACTGGACCTATTTAAAAACCTCTTTCACCCATAGAGAGCTAGAAGATCCCTGAGTAACATAGGCTATATTTTATTCAGAACCCAGCAGTGTTTTCTTTAAAAGTTAGAGCATAAGGCCCTGTTTACACTTTGATTAGTAATTAGGCGAGTTCATGCATGTTTGCGAGATTTCCAGGGTTTACGCCCATGCAAGTTTTATTAAGGTGTTACATGAATATATAAAAAATATTTATTAAGTCATAGAAAAACTATTTGTTATAGATGCTACCAAATTATTTAAAACAAAGGATTTGATAAACCATTTGTTATCACTTTAGATAACGTTTGTTTATGTACTCACTTATAATCAACAGCCTCTGGGATAGCTCTTGATGGAGAATTTGGAGTAACATCCGTATTGCTTTGCTCCTGTTGAAAAAACTTTATATATAATAAGTTCATCATACAAAAGATTTGTAGTGCCTATATATTATGTTTGTGAAATAAAACTTTTTACTTACCATTATTTTATCAATTTTTTCTCAATTATACCTACAAAAAGTCATCTTAGGATTTTCTTGGGTTCTGACCCAAAGAAAAAAGGCGTTTCTACAGTACCTTGCCTTTGAATTTTGAGTATATTATTATTTCAACTTTGCTTGGCCGACAAGACATGAAAACACAAAACTTGAAAGACAAAACCACAAAACAAAACGTTCAAATAAATTATCTATAATGGGAGTGGGAATGGAACTTGTCTTGTCAATGTCATGTGAATTTGTCAGGGCTGCCAACATACACATCGAAGAGAAAACGCGCTAAGCGTGCTAAATCCAATGAGGCGTTTTTTAAGAAAGAAAAACTAGTTCCTTCACTAAAGATAGATGGCGATGTCCACACACGAATAACCTGTCATCGAATCTAGCATCGAATGATGGCTTTTTTTTGTTCTCATGAATGCAAGGGTCATGAAAATATACAGCTATTAATGCCGGGAGACGTGTTGTTTATATTAGTGATATCTAATTTGTGCTGCGGGTGGTGTGTTTTCTCCCGATTTTTTAATGTGTGACATGGCTGTTTTACTGTCCTATTTTATGACAGCTAATATAAAGTTTAGTTCAGCACCATCTATTGACACCTTTGAATACTCAAGTGACAGCTGTTACCAAAAACGCCTCATTCTACTAATATTATAAACGCGAAAGTTTGTATGTATGGATGTTTGTTCCTCTTTTACGCAAAAAGTACTAAATGGATTTTAATGAAACTTTACATCTGATGTATAAGGTTTATACATCAGAATAATACATAGGCTATATTTTATCCCCATATTCCCACAGGAACGGGAACTACGCGGGAAAAACCGCGGGGTGCTGCTAGTTTGCTATGATTGTAAAGTGTCTAGTAGTGGGTACTATAACTTTCTACAAAGCCTGCCTGTTTGGGGGTCTGGAACTTGTCAAGTTTTCGCTGAACGAAGAAGACTCGTAATAACCCTGGAAAATCTATCTAGGGGCTGATTATTTTTATAAACAATTTGTATCAATTTATATTATCTTATGGTATTATTATATTATGGTCTCAAATAAAAGCTAGAAGACACGTAATAGCTAATACAGGATACGTAATAGCTAAGTTTCGCGAGACGATTCATAATAAACCTGGAAAACAGTTTCAAGATAGAAGGGAAATTAAAAATATATAGCAAACAATTATAATATAGTAAAATGGCATTAAATAAAAGATAGAAGACACACAATAGCTAGTTCCAAATACTTACTTATAAAAATATCATAATACCTACAACACGTTTATGCTATTTTTTTGACGTCCACAGGCTACGTTTAATGGAGGGGTTTTCTAACTTTCATTAACGCGCTAAAATAGGGCATAGTACAGTCATACCTGCTCTAAGACTCGGAAAAATGGGCGTAACGCGATTGAATCTAATAAAAATTCTCCACCAAACGAGTTGTTAGGAGGAAGGCATGAAGGAGGCGATATGACGGCATGGCAGGCGAGGCGTGCTAGAATGCGTTTCATCAAATAGGTCCTGTGACGTTATGTCACCAAAAATTCAAAATATAAGTGTTGCATGTGTGTGTTTGTCTGTGTATGGGTGTCTTAGCGTGTGTGTTTAAGCTGTTGAGAGACAGGTTAGCCAACATGACAGCAAAGGAACTATTTGATAAAACGCATTCTATCTCGCGGGCAGTGCACTCGTTCATTCGTTCCGGTTCTGTTCATTCTTCATAATTTTAGCTCTGTTGCAAAAAGAAAGAAAAAACATGGTAATTGTCTTTGGGTCTATGGATCTTTCTCTTTTTAGCTAACGAGCGCGACTCTTGTGAATACCAAGTTTTTTTACTGCTAAACAGTTTTCGGTACGGACCGAATCCGAATTTTAGTGTTTAGCGTTATGAGTTTTGTATGTTTTCAACTAAAACCAGTATCATGGAGTGTAAGGATATAACCGTTAGGATGGCTGTGCGCGGGACGACATCGCAAGCGCTGGCTGCCCTCAGATTGCGATGACCATAAAAGACAGCGGGAACCATGATCGCTAACCTGCCGCTTCTATTTGCCAACGGCAACCCGACAGCGCTAACGAAGATCACGGCTACCGAGCTTGAAAAGTTTATAACATTCATGGTGACATGTTCCTGGGGACACGACACTGCCCGAGAGATTCGCCAGCCGCCGTGGTGGCCCAGCGATGTTGCGTTCTCGCACCCCTTCGCCAAACCCGACTCTGTGCCCAAGGACTGGGAGGCGCGACTTAAAAACCTGGTGAAGCGATGCTACGATTTCCATAAAAGTGCATTTCTTCTGGTCTTCTCTGCTCAGCTGGCGCGTTACCCGCGCAACAGACTCAGGTATGTTGACAACCATGACCACACCACGTCTCTCTATTATAGACCTAACAGCCGTCTTTTGGTCACATTCCGCAATGAAAATCTTTATTATGATAAGGGAACCCCTATAGACCTGGATGATGAACCTCAAATCAAATCTACAGACATTTACCTCTGTGATAATTGTGACAGCCACTTTGACAACTATGATATTTTGAAGGCACATGAGAGACTATGTAACAATGATAGTTTACCATCGAGCACCTGTAGTGGAGGACTACCTGAATTTCTGTCTGCGTTGAAGTTGCATGCAGTTGGAGAAAAGGTTGAGCAGACGATTACTTCTAGTATTGATCTTGAAAATCGACCCAGGAACGCTAGAAGTGCTTCCAGCATAGACCGTGGGCCTCCATATCCCTTTTCATCGTTGGCTTACATTCGAAATGCAAAATCAAATATACAACGAGACACTAGCTACTCCAGGGAGAGGATCGAGAGATACTGCTGTACTTCTACACCGATTAGTAAAAATTTAGGTAGCAAGATTAAAAACCAACAGTTTCCTGTAAGATACAGACGACCTATAGATTACTGGAATCGTAAATATATCTTTCCTGACCAGCGAAACAAGAAAATACTCGACATGAAAGCTCAGATATTTCTGTTGAAATGCAAACCAGTAACAGTAAAGGTGGAGAGAATGTCAGCAGATAGCATACAGGAATATATCGAACAAGTAAGAAAAGAATCAGAGCGGAAAGTGAAGAGAATGGATGAAAAGGACATTGTGTATGTCGACGGTTATGACTGTGATCAGTCTATTGACGAAGAAACTAAGGATCCCCTTAAAAGACTTGACAGTGAGTGTGAAGTGATTGATCTGTGTTCAGATGACGAGAGTCCTAGTGTGAACGAGAATTGTGACCCGCGCGCGGGGGTGGCGTGCGTGATGCGCGGCGGCGCGGTGCTGCGGCGCACGGCAGCCACGCCGCAAGCGCTTCCCGCGGAGCCCTGCGGCGCGCGACACCGGCCGTTGCCACCCGCTATTCTTCACCCACATCCGGTTATATTGATTGCACACACTCTGAACAATTTGCAGGCTATATCTTTAGAGTGAATTGTATTAATTTAATCTTAGGGACATTGCTAATTATTTATTATTACTTCACTATAATTAAAAACTGTAAATGTTTAGTGGTCTGTTTTATTTCAGACGAAAAAGACATGACGTTGGCTGCATCTTTTTAGAATATGTGGAGAGGTTATATCAGGATGATGAGGATCATAAAATGGCGTCGTTGTTTCTGTACATAAAATGGCGTCATGTTGTTTTTTTAATGGGATGGCTTGCGTAAAGATCATGTAAAATGGAACGCATACACTAGTTGAAAAAAAAACGGTGCTTTGCTTACGAGCTGCCTATGTCATATAAGCACCGCGTCGACGAAACAAACCGATAGAAAAAGCGGGCTCATGTTAGCCCGTCTGGTCAGCTCGCAGAGTGCCTTATAGGCCATTTACACGAGGCCATTCCATGAGTCATTCCACTGAGCCAATCCACTAAGCCAATCCAAACTGCATACAAAAAAATTTGTTGTCTAGAAAGTCGGTTTACTGACGATAGTTGAACGTGACAACGTCATAAGAAAAGAGAAGTAATTATAAAGTTTGGTTAGCCACAAAAAAATCTGCATTTAAATCATTTGGTCGACATACAAAGATTTTGTACGCAAATAAAAAAATCAGGCAGCAATCCTTGTTCCGCAAATAATTTTGATAATGGTCAAAAATTAAATCAGAAAGAGGCAGCTTACAATAACATGGGTTTGCATAATAAACATTCAGTCCGCAAAATAGTTACTTACTTGGTCCGCAAAATAACTAGTTGGTCAGCAAGATTTCATGATTGAACAGCAGAGAAAACATGTCGTAAAAATATACTTTAACTCCCACTCCACCCCCACCCCCACTCTCACTCCCACCCCCAATACCACTGCCACTACCAGTTCCACTACCACCACCACTGCCACTACCACCACCACTACTTGTAATCGTAATAATAATCATAAAAATTGCATAATCCAAAGGCCTTCCTAATCTTTGTACTTTGTGCATCCCCTCTGAGTGCTTACCAAAATTTTATTAAACAGTAGCCGCTCATTGCAGCTCAAAAATAATTACAGCCATCCAGAATGACATAAATTGCTGATTGGTTTTGTAATGTTTGCTGGCCATGAGTTGCTGACCAATTAGCTATTTCTGCTTACAGATTATATTTTTCTGCTCACAAAAATACGAATACTCTGCTAACCATTTAAATAACACCCATAAGAAAATACTGATGGAATGTATTGTGCCTCTTTGTCGCTCGTTGCGCGCTCTCGCTTGCACTGGAACGCCGCATACGTCATGGGCCATTTACACGAGGGCAATCAAAGGGAAAAACAAAAAAAACTTGAGGACAGTGGAATGGATTGTCCTCAAGTTTTTTTGTATGCAGTCTTACTTAGTGGATTGCCCTCGTGTAAATGGCTCATCATACTTTTTCGTGCATGCAGCCGGCTCCATCGAATTATAAGACATTTGTCACGTCAAAAAGCTTGAGGACAATCCAATGCAGTGGACAGTCTCTATTTACCCGAGGCCATTAGTGGATTGGCTTACTGGAATGACCTCGTGTAAATTTCTCATGAACTACATTGGGTCAGCGTGTTGTGTCGTGTCGCGCCAGCAGGCTTAGCACGAAGCCGGTAGACAAAGAGATTGGTCTACCTTCAACTGTTAAGCCGCATACAGAAAGAAAGCTGAAAACTTATCAGCGCTTATAGGCGCCGGTCTACGCAGGTAACCGGCGCAGGCATTTACCTATATGAACCAGCGCCGATAAGTGCTGACAATCTTCGACAGGCGCCCCGGTCAGCGCTGGTGCCGCCCGCCAATCATCATACGACATTTTGATCGCTCTGCTTCAATCTGCTTGCTTTATGTAGAATGGACCAGCGCCGATAAGCGCTGATAAGTTTTCAGCTTTCTTTCTGTATACGGCTTTACATATTTGTTGAAAATGACGTCATCCGCGCGTAACCGGTAACGAGACACAGATTAACTCGCGCACGACATATTGTCTACCGCCTTCGTCAGGAGCCTATCAGTTTTATACCTTTCGTATTTTGTCGTGGTGAAAGTGTTTCTCTTTCTAACCCTACTAAATTTATAAAACATAGTCTTAGATGTAATTCTAGCTTCAGGGAGTGTTAGTAAGTTCAGAAAGCTATAGGAATAGTTGATTCACATTAAAATTACAGCGACATGAGGCAAATTCCAATCAGATTGTAAAGGTACAGTTACACGGACGATTGCTCAATAAAGCCCAGGTCACCCCGAATTCGTGAAAACCGCCTCCGTCGCGTCTGCGTCAAAAAGGAGTTTTATGAGAATGTATCTGAAATATCACGGCAACACGCGTTGTAAGTAGATGCGTCGCGTCGTGAGTTGGTTGTGGCTAAAGCTAAAACTACACTACAGCCGAGTGCTGGTGTGTCGTGAAGCTGTGTTTCATAGATCTAGTAATCAATCACACTTAATGTATAAAACCGATAGGCTCCTGCCGCTCCTACCTAGCGCGTCACGACAACACACCACGATAGTGTAGTTCTAACTATAAGCGCGTCAAGATCGGGATGTCAAACCGAAAGCGTTGCGCGCTACAAGAAGAACGGCAACGTCGCGCGCGACGCTGACGCTGTACGCGCTGACGTGTTGCAAGACTGACGCGCGTGAGGCGTGAGCGCTGTTTTAGTAGGTAGTATCACAGAGACACAGACCAGTTTTATTATATCTTCTGCGCCGTGACGCATCAAACGCGGGGCTTTGTGCTTATTTACAACTTCTTTCGAGTGCAAAGCGATTTTATAAATACTTAGGTATGACAAAACATTGGAACGATAAGTTCAAACAATATGTTGTTGTGTGTGTGGTTGAAATTAAAAAATAAATAAATTAAAAAGCATTTTATAGATAAATATTATTATATAAAATGTTTTAAATATAATTTCATGTTTAAGCGAACGCCGCGTTGTCGTCTCAGTATGTTGCGATTCATTCAATGAACTAATTATCATTGCAGATAAAGATACAAAGCAAAGTGGAGCATTTTAATAAAAAACTGCGACAGCGCCTTTATAATAAATTTTAATTGGATGGTTTATCATCACTAACTAGCCTTAGGGAAGCTGAAAACGTACCGTTAGGTGGGATCGTATCGTCAAAATCTCTCCCTCCATCACATTCTGTAAAACCTATACCTACTTTATGGTGCCTAGCTAACTTTTATTTTACTTTATACGTGCGCGCCCGAGGTGCTTGCAATCAATGTGTAGCGACCCTAATGCGTAGTAAGCACCGCGTCGCGTCTGCGACTGCGTGCTTATAAAATGGCGGCGTGCTACCTACCTCAAAATGGCGTTGGGATGAATGGCTTATTAAAACAAAATTATTTTGTATTCGCGTAAGTACCGGACTAAAGAATCGTGTAAAATAATTAAGAACTAATTACTTTGACATTTGCAAAACAAACTTTGTTAAAAAAAACAACTTGATGTACCTAGTGTTTTTAACTTTCTATATTGATCTAGCTTGTCTTATCATGTCCTAGTTTAGATGACATTCGGGGAGCGTCCGGGCTTGGCTCCATTTGTACCTAGTCTGGATTTAAAAATTTAAAGTTTTGGTCCGCCTGCGAAACACGTAGGTACTGTGTGTGCCCGCACCTAGTACCTACTATTTATTATAATACTGTGCCCGCACTGTGATCAACCGACAAACCGATTCGCCCTCGACCGAAAAAGATAACTAAATTTAATTTAATTTGTGAGCATGTGGTCCTCCGTACCACCTCTTAATTCTTTTCGAAAACCACCTAGAAGTAATGTGACGGTGATTGTGACGCTGATTTCTGCTATCATTTTGATTGTGACGGCTTCCTCGCAGAAGGATGGATCAAAATAGGTGGCACGGAGGTTCACATGCTTTGTCTATGGTTTTCAGACAAATCGTCGAATTCCAAGAGAATCACACCATGTACCGGCGAAATTAACATTTTAAACCAATGTGACGGAATATGTGACAGCTACAAAACACATTCTTTACATATGTGACGCAATAGGGACAGAGAAATAAGCGATCTTTTTTTCAGAAGCATGTCTTGAGTTTGGCCACCATTTTAACGTCAAAAATCCTTTTTAAACATGCATATACTTAAATAAAAACCTAACAGGAATTCGAAACCGTTTAGTCACGACAAATAGCTCATAATATTATTTCCACGACTACTTTATTCGTTTAAGAGAAAATTGGATTTGTCCATTACTATGGAAAGTCACTGTATAGGGTGACTATGATTTTGTTGGGACTGATTCAGAGTCGACCCTCTTGATTGAAAGTACTTCATACTGAAGTGCGGTAGGCACTTCGCAAATGGTAAAGAAGGGGTGTTTATTGTCTACCTACCAATATCTAAGTATGTTTTATTTACAAAACTATATAGAATCGAAAATTTTAATGAAAATAAAGAATTCAATGAAAGACAGTAAGTTTTTATTATAATATTTATTGAAACATCTTGTAATGAATGATATATGAATACATGTACGACAAACGCTAAGCCTGATACATTCAGTAGAATTGTCGCTTGTAAGCTCAAACTTTATTACCAGGACCCTAATTAGAGTTGAACAATGAGAAGCCAGTAACACCGTCTTTTTATTCCATTCCCACCCATTCGACACAAAATGGTCATAAACATGAAAGAAATACTTTTTTTTTGTAATTGTCATTGTTACTATAAGAGAGGGCTTTGTCGCAAAAATGACCCTTGGGTGTATCAGGCAAAAGTTTTAAATAATAAGTGGCTGGTTAATTAAAAAATATATATATAATCTCACGCCTTTTATCCCCGAGGGGGTAGCCAGAGGTATTCTATTACTAGATATACCCACATTTCACGAGATATATTGGACCCCTACACGTGATAGGTTAGTTATTAAAGTTGAAAATACCTACATAGACAAAATAAAAAGAATCTACTCTTTTTTTTGTCTATACATCTTACTGCTCATATTATGACGATTATTTCACGTTTAGGGGTTCAAAAAATATCTGTTGAAAGGTGGGTATAACCTCTGCCTACCCCCTCGGGGATATAAGGCGTGAGATTATTAATTTATTACTAATAAATTGAATTGTGCGAATGTCGATCCAGAGTTATTTACTATAACATAAATTGTGTCGATAATTATCTAATTCTTATAAATAAAAATCTCACGCCTTTTATCCCCGAGGAGGCAGAGGTATTCCATACATACATACATACAGCTCACGCCTTCTTCCCACAGGGGTAGACAGAGACGATGGATCGCCACTTTGCCCGATCTTTGCACACTTCCCTCGCTTCCTTCACATCCATAAGCCTTTTCATGCACGCTCTTTTATTCTTTGCACTCTTGACACCAGATTTTTGAAGGACGTCACTAATTTGATCCATGAACGTCTTTCTGCGGCGTCCTCTTGCCTTGTATCCTTCAACATTTGCACCATAAATCTCTTTCGTTACTCTTCTTTCGTCCATACGTTCTAAATGACCAAACCAGCTTAACATGCCCTTTTTTATCCTTGTCACTACATCTTCTTTCAAACCACACTTCTCTCGTATATCCGCATTCCTCACTCTATCACACAATTTTACTCCACACATTTTCCTCAAAGACCTCATTTCCACTGCGTTCACCTTGCTTTCATGCTTCTTCTGCCACACCCAACATTCACTGGCATACATCAGCGTCGGGACCAGAACAGCGTTATGCATAGCCATCCTTGCCTTGTTAGACATGACCTGGCTACTCACGAGGCCATTAATTCTTATACTTTCTATAAATATTTCTTTAGCTTTATTTCAGTTTACCATTATGTTGTGCAAGCATAGTCTGTGGTTACTTTGATGGACGTTGGTCTATGGTATATACGCCGATTGTAGAACATGGCTGTCTGAATAAAACTAATTTCATTTATATAGAAGTATATTTATTTTAAACATCGTTCTCCATACTCGACCACTTGATACATGGTGTCAGAAGTGTTAGAAGTTCGCAGTCATGGCCGAGGACGAGAAGAAAATGAAAAAGTCGTCACATAATGTTGGAAATTGTG
The DNA here is from genome assembly GCA_963855545.1 of Ethmia dodecea. Classification (NCBI taxonomy): domain Eukaryota; kingdom Metazoa; phylum Arthropoda; class Insecta; order Lepidoptera; family Depressariidae; genus Ethmia; species Ethmia dodecea. The sequence goes on from OY979444.1 coordinate 4,847,856, forward strand.
GTCCAATGTCAATGTCGGGCAACGTGTCTTTAAATTGGAAGAAATGGTTCCAAGCATTCAAGTTATACTTACGTGCATCATCTCTGGAAGACGAACCAAACAATCGCAAAGTCGCAATCTTTTTACATCTTATTGGAGATAAAGGATTAGAAATTTTCAATTCATTTCAGAAAAATGAAGACGCCATTTTGTACAAGGAACTAATAGCTCTGTTTGAAAATTATTTCGTGCCTAAACAGAATCTAACCTACGAATCTTATAAATTCTTCACATATAAACAAAGCGAGACAGAGACCTTGGATGAGTTCGCCTGTATGTTAAAAACACTAAGTCAGTCATGCAAGTTTGATGCATTGCAAGATCATCTTGTTAAAATCATGTTCATATGTAATCTCCACCCAAAGTACGGATACCTACAAGAGAAATTATTGATAGAAGACGATTTAACTATGGAAAAGGCATTGGAAATTGCTAAAACAATAAATAGGTCAAGAGCACAAGCAGAAAGTCTTCAAGGAGAACGAGCTACTGTTAGTCATGTCTCACAAATTCAGTCAAGTCATATGTCTAGGTCAAAGTCACGTACCAGTTCAAAATCTAGTATGCCACAGCATTCAAATAGTCGCAGTCATACACCAAATCAATTGAATACTCGCACAGAGTCACAAGTCTGTACCAGGTGTGGTCAAATACACCGTGTCCGCTGTCCAGCCTACAATGCCAAATGCAAGAAATGTGGTCTCATAGGACATTTTGCAATTTGTTGCCGGTCTAAGAAGAAGGTAAGACAGATTGAAGTCGAGCAGTCACAAGAGGAGTCGCCTCAAGAGTTCTTCGTGGGAAGCATTACTAAAGAAGATTATTCTAATGATTGGGTAATGCAAATTAACATAAAAAATAAAGTGTTAGACTGTCTATTAGATACAGGTAGTGATATTAATATTATGCCAAAGTCAGTATTTAATTCATTAAATTTGAGTAATCCTTTGTCAGCTTGCTATTTGAAGGTCAAGTCATATACAAACAATCCTATTCAGGTATTAGGATCACAAAAAATTATCTGCTCATATAAAATGAATAACACAAATGTAACAAAAGAAATAAATTTTATTATTGCAGATGTGAATTCTCGTACAGTCCTAGGAAAAGATACCTGCACTGAATTAGGTCTAGTAAAAAGAGTGTACAGTATTGAGTCAAATCAAGTCAATGTATCTTGTTCTAAAAGTCAAGTCAGTCAACCTAAAAATATGGAAGTGTCAAGTCAGTCAGTTCAGGCATGTAATCAATATGAAAAGTCACAGTCATCAAGTCAGTCCTTTCAGTCAGTTAAACAAAATAATAAGTCACAGTCAAATCAAACAATGTCAAGCCTGGCAAGTCAGTCACAACCAAATAGTCTAGATAAAATATTAAATAATTATGATAACATTTTCAGTGGTCTAGGATGCTTACCTGGAGAATGTCACATAACTGTTGATCCAACAGTTACACCCAAAATTGATGCACCAAGAAAAGTTCCTTTTGCCCTGTATGATAAGCTGAAATTAGAGCTAGAAAAAATGGTTAATATGAATGTCATTGCAAAAGTCACAGAGCCGACAACATGGGTGAGTAGTCTTATATTAGTTGAGAAAAAGAATGGTCAGCTACGTGTCTGCCTGGATCCTAGAAACCTTAATGCAGCCATACAACGCACTCATTATCCTATAATGTCAATTGATACAGTCCGTTCTAAAGTTGCTGGAGCAAAATACTATTCTACTCTGGATGCAAGTAGTGGTTTCTGGATGATTTGTCTTGATGAAGAAAGCTCTTATTTAACAACATTCAATACCCCATTTGGGCGCTACAGATTTAAACGCCTTCCATATGGAGTAAATTGTGCACCGGAGTTTTTTCACAGAGTCATGACGGAAATATTTGGAGATATACCAGGAGTAAGTGTTTATAGCGATGACATTCTGGTTACTGGCCATACACTTCAAGAACATAATGAGCGTCTGTCAGAGGTCTTTGAACGAGCACTACTACATAATGTCAAATTAAATCGAGAAAAATGTGTTTTTGCCAGTTCTGAAGTAAAATATTTAGGACACATATTCTCAGGACAAGGTATAACAGTCGATCCAGATAAAATACGTGCGATACAGGATATGCCGTCGCCTTCATGCACAAAAGACCTACAGAGGTTTTTAGGCATGTTAAATTATTTGAGTCCATTTATTAATAATTTGGCCGCTAAGGTTGCTCCTTTGAGAGAACTTCTTAAGAAAAATTCTACTTTTGTATGGAATTCTAACTATGAACAAATGTTCAATAATCTTAAAAATATTATGTGTCATGCCCCTGTCTTGTCTCATTTTCATGTCAATTTGCCAATAAAACTTTCAGTTGATGCTAGCAGCACAGCTGTAGGTGGTGTTCTTTTACAAAAAGAACATCCTGTCTATTATATTTCTAAAACTTTAACTGAATCTCAGCAAAAAATGGCCCAAATAGAGAAAGAGCTCTATGCAATTGTCTTCGCCTGTGTCAGATTCCATCAGTTTATTTATGGACAAACTGTTGAAGTTGAGACTGACCATCGTCCCCTTATTACTTTATTCAAAAAACCTTTAGTAGAAGTCCCTATAAGGTTACAGAGGATGATGATGAAAATTCAGGCCTATAGTCTTAATGTTGTATACAAAAAAGGCATTGATATGCATATTGCACATACTCTTTCCAGAGCACCTTTATCCGAAACAGGAACTGATGACCTAGATACTGATATTATTGTTCATGTCAATTTATTAATAAAGTCTTTGCCAGTGTCTCCTGAACGTCTAGAATGGTTAAAAATGTCGACCAATTTGGATGAGTCTATGAATATTATTAAACAATATTGCAAAGAAGGTTGGCCGTCATGTAATAATAAGGTTCCTGATATAGTAAAGCCATATTGGAGCTATAGACATGACATACATACGGAACATGACTTAGTATTTAAAAATAATGCTATTGTTATTCCCAAAGATATAAGGCCAGACATCATGAAAATTATACTACAAGGACATTTTGGTGTGGAGAGGTCTAAAGCTTTCGCTCGTGGTTCAGTATTTTGGCCATTCATGTCGTCCGAAATTAAAAATGCTGTTGAGTCTTGTGAAATTTGTCTTACTCATAGGAATGCAAATTCACCTGAGCCATTAATGCCTCATAAAATTCCATCTTTGCCCTGGGAGAAAGTAGGAGTTGATTTTCTTGATTTTAAAAATCAAAAATATTTAGTCATCGAGGATTATTTTTCTAATTATATTGAACTAATTTTAGTACCAAGCACAAGTGCTAAACCAGTCGTTGCAGCATTAAAATCAGTCTTCAGTCGTCATGGTATTCCAGTGGAGTTGTTTTCAGACAATGGTCCGCCATTCACTTCTGTTGAATTTAAATCATTTCTTTTTGATTGGGGAATACTTCATAATACTTCAAGTCCACATTTACCTCGTTCCAATGGTTTAGTAGAGTCCGGAGTTAAGATCTGTAAAAGAATACTTACCAAATGTGAAGAGTCAGGATCAGATCCTTACCTCGCCTTACTGCAATACAGGAATACACCCAGAGGAAATATTGCTTCACCTGCACAACTGTTAATGTCACGTACATTAAGAACGCAATTGCCTGTAATTACAAAACAACTTAAACCTAAGGTAGTACGGTTTTCAGACTATTGTAAAGGAAAGGAAGAAAATAAAGCAAAGATGAAACAGAATTATGACAGAAAAACAAGGATTTTGGAAGAATTGAAGGAAGGAGAAAAAATATATTTTAAGAAGTTACCAGATAGTATTTGGAGTCCAGGTGTGATACAATCCAAATGTCTTCAGCCAAGATCATATATTGTCCAAGGATTAGATGGTAGTACAGTAAGAAGAAATAGACAGCACATACATAAGAGTCCTGAAGTATCTAGTGCACCTACCTATGAACATAATTTGTCTTCACCTAAAACTATTCAAAGTCAGCAACAGTTTCAGCATTCCCAGGTACAGAATCCAGATATTATTCGAACTAGGTCTGGTCGTGTAGTTAAAAAACCTGTGAAATTAGATTTATAAACTAATGTAAAGAAAAATGTTCTAACTAAAGTGGTTGTGATAGACTGTAATGTTGTATGTTATTAATATTTAGTTTCATAAGTAGATAAGACTTAATTAACTGTCTGCTGTCATACTTTTGTCATAATTTAAAGCCAACTTATTGTTACATAAGTTCATGAGTGTTGTTTTTACAAAATAAGGGGGATGTTGTGCAAGCATAGTCTGTGGTTACTTTGATGGACGTTGGTCTGTGGTATATACGCCGATTGTAGAACATGGCTGTCTGAATAAAACTAATTTCATTTATATAGAAGTATATTTATTTTAAACATCGTTCTCCATACTCGACCACTTGATACACATTACAGCGTCTTTATTCGTTTTTTAAATTATTATTATTCGTTGTATCAGTGCTGTCAGCAGGAAACATTCTTTTGAATTTAGAGCCGATGAGAGTTCAATTTTTTTATTTATAGATGAATGTCCTAAGGTGATCTAAGACATTGGTCACCCTAATTCGTGTATATGAAAAATTCATTCACGTTTTTCTTAAAAAATAATGAAGTAGTTGTGGAAATAATATTATGAGCTATTTGTCGTGACTAAACGGTTTCGAATTCCTGTTAGGTTTTTATTTATATGCATGTTTAAAAAGGATTTTTGACGTTAAAATGGTGGCCAAACTCAAGACATGCTTCTGAAAAAAAGATCGCTTATTTCTCTGTCCCTATTGCGTCACATATGTAAAGAATGTGTTTGTAGCTGTCACATATTCCGTCACATTGGTTTAAAATGTTAATTTCGCCGGTACATGGTGTGATTTTCTTGGAATTCGACGATTTGTCTGAAAACCATAGACAAAGCATGTGAACCTCCGTGCCACCTATGTTGATCCATCCTTCTGCGAGGAAGCCGTCACAATCAAAATGATAGCAGAAATCAGCGTCACAATCACCGTCACATTACTTCTAGGTGGTTTTCGAAAAGAATTAAGAGGTGGTACGGAGGACCACATGCTCACTTTAATTTTAGGTCTGAAAATAAATAAAAAAGTGATTTATGACTTCATAACTGGTTTTTATTACACTGACTGTTTAAAAAAACCTGTTGACATGTCTGGGTTCTGAGCTCTAAAATCCGGGGTTTTCACGCGTCTTGTCCTGGTTGCCAAATTTTAGAGATCCCTACCCTATATTGATCTAACCCCCCCGGTTTGGGCTTATTTTCGTTGAGCTTGGATTCGACCAACAGACAAAATCTATCTCTGTAACTAGGTAGTAGATATCATACAATTTTCTTGCTACTTAACTGTAATTTGACCCGTGTAGGAAAAGAGTTATAATCCTTATTCGCCAAATCCAGCCTTACGTAGGCGGGAAATAGTAGATATACTTATTACGTACCAAGGGAAGTAGTCATAATCTCATAATCATATTATGATTTATTGAAAAATGTGGTTATACAGATGTAAGTAAAATAAGAAATGTCTCTGATCACATGTCATTGTTTGTATTGTAATTGACCGAGACGAAGCAGAGGTCTACAAACATGACGTGATCTGAGGCTTTCTTATTTTACTTCCCGAGGTAACGTATCCCTATTTCTTCTCGACGGAGGCGGAAAGCGGCGGCGCTTCGCTTACCGTAGATGGCCGAAAGTTGACGCTTTCCGCCCGGAGAGATGAAATAGTAAACCTATTACACTGCTAGGAAGTAAAATAACAAAATAATGTCTCAGATCACATGTACCTAATCTGAGGCTTTCTTATTTACTTCCCGAAGTGTGTATACTTTTTTCTTATCGACGGAGGCGGAAAGCGGCAACATTGTTTAGCACAGCAAGCCGAAATTTGCCGTTTTCTGCCCGGAGATATGAAAAATAAATTATCGTAGTCCGAGGTTCTGATCGCGCTATACACTGGCATTTTAATATTAACTAGGTATCTGATACAAATGGCAACTGATCCTGGGATGGTTAGGAAGCATTCACACCATAGACGCAAATATGTTATGCGTAATACTCGCATTCATTAAATGTAAACTTTGCGCGTGCCGCAACTCTGAATAAGCCACTAACTTCTTTTTCACACCACATGCTCGACAAGGCCGGATTATATATCATATAAACGTCACCGAAAGCAAGACATTATATCCCTTGGCTTTAGCCGGGCTATAATTTTGGCGGGCCTGTTGGCTCAGTCGGTAGTGACCCTGCCTTCTGAGTCGGAGGTCGCGGGTTCGATCCCCGCTCGGGGCCAACATTTGTGTGCATGAACATGTCTGTTGGCTTCGTGTCTGGTCGTTTAATATTTATTTAAGTATGTTTATCAGTTGTTTAGTACCCATAGCACAGGCTCTGCCTAGTTTGGGACTAAATAACCGTGTGTGAATTGTGTCCCACAATTTAAAAAAAAAAAAATGTTGTATGGAATTTCATTATAACCCTAGGTCAATAATGTAATTTTTACTTTTCATAATCCTTATTGCTATGACGATAAAATCTAATTTGGTTAAGCAAAATGTGGTGCACCCGCCTGCACCCACGGTCGTGGCCAACTCGATTTTCGAAAACCGAAGCCGCGACCAACTAGATTCGCACGATCTTCATTTGTTAAATCAAGTAGGTCACGCCGGCAGAAACAAGTTGCTGTATCCATTTTATAGCTTTAACATTTCAAAAAGAATATCGAAAATGTCGAGTGATGAAAGTACTTTGACTCCAGAGTCTATTAAACAAGATGCCATAGGCATTGTCAATAATCTACTACCATGCAATTGCATTTTATGGTCTCGCATAAGGTGAGAAAAGTAGAGTATATAACTCGGGAATAAAACTGTTTTTGTCTTGGGCGCTTAAATCCCTCACTAAACTCAGGACTCGTGAGTAAAACTGGGAGTCCTTCGTTACGTTCAGGATTCAATGTCCGTGACATAAAACAGTGCTTTATTCCCTTGTTGTATAATCTACTATTTGTCCACTGCACTGCACTCTACAACAAAGACCCCAGTGCACAGATGATGCTCTGCGACAGGAATGTGATGCGTGTGAATGAGACGCTAAGATCTTTGCATCTCATACATTACATTACCTTAGCATCGCTACTTTCATGCGTTCACCAGCATACTAAAATGTGAAGAGAGGGCGCAAACTAAGCGAAATGTATCAATGACTGTAAGCTCTTTTTGACAGCCACGAGCTTAATGTCATTCGCTAACGTAATTCCATTGCGCCTGCGCACGGTGCGGTTTGGGTGCGGTCGTTAGGGGCCAACGGCCACAATCACGCTCTCGTGATTCATCTCATTTGCACTAGCAGCGCCCCGCGGTTTCACCCGCGTAGTTCCCGTTCTCGTGGGAATACAGGGATAAAATATGTCCTGATATCCTGATGTATAAGCTACATAATTGTAAAGTTTTATCAAAATCCGTTTAGTAGTTTTTGCGTGAAAGAGGAACAAACATCCATAAATATAAACTTTCGCGTTTATAATATTAGTACGATTGTCTGTTTTTCGTTAGGCCCCGCTAACGAAAAGCAGACATACCCTAAAAATCTGTCACCTCATCTGCATCTATAGTCTTCCTTTCGTCCACCCTCTTATCGGCCCTCTCAACATTCCGATGCATTTATGACGGCAGCATAGAGTAACTTACATACTTATACTGGACGGCAGTTCTTTTTATAAATACTTACCTACATTTCGCTTTAGTTATAACATTCAAAAATGTGGAACTGTTGCCATTTCATCCATCCTGAGTTAATCTTGTGGTTTACGTTCTGATCTATCTCGCCATCAAGTGCTTCTGCGGGCGTAAGTATTCACGGAGATTCGATACTCGATATTCGACTCGGAATTGGAAAATCTGTCGAAAGGTTTCGAGAGACTATACATAGATGTCATAGTTGACATAAGGATTTCACAGATTTTCCGATATCGAGTATCGAATCTCCGTGAATACGCCCGCTGAACAGAGGTAGTTACCTACCTACTTACCTACCTGATATCTGAACAGAATGGAGAGACCATAGAAATCCATATCATGTTAAGTTTTGGTTCTGCAAATTTTTAAGCAGACTTTTTTTTAGTTTTTTCGTCATTTTTCATTATGCGTGTTTTTACTGCAATTACGTTATGAAACCGAAATAACGCTCTCCCTATATAAGCCTTCATTAGCTTCAGTCGTGTTCCTTGCCTTTATAATACACTCTTAATAAAAAACCTGCATTTTAAATTCAGGAGTTGATCAATCAAAATCGTTACCGCTATTGGGCGGCCACTCAGACGAAGCTGAGGCACGGATCATGGAAAACGTCGACGTCATGTATTTATTCATTTACAGCAACGGTGTGCATTACTGGGCATATACTTACCTACCTACTTATCAGTCCTGCGACAGCCATTGCATCTTTTGAGTATGCGTGGATTAGGTTACTTAGGTGTTTTCAGAAGTAACTATTGGTACTTACTACTTACTGAGATTTGGCGGCAATCGGCATATTTATTAATTTTCTCTTTGACCTTTCTCATAAGTAGGAATATGAATCTTTCGAAGAATGCTCTTTGAGTGTCGGGATGATGTGTCGGTGCTTGGCCTCTGAGAGAGATTATTAAAATTTTAGGAAATACTGTGGCAGCTTATCGCTCATAACATGAAATCTAGAAGTTGCTCTGAAAACTACCATAACGAAAATTAATAAAACATTCTTCCATGTAGGTACTTTTTATAATAGTATTTTTTTAACAAGAAGAAAATTATATATAATAGGTAATATGAAAAAAATACAATTGTCTATTGAATCATATTTCCTCGTTGACTCTGCGGTGCGTGGTGAGTGGGCGGCGGCTTTCCTCGTCCGACCCATAGATCACCTCTTCGTCCGAATCGTTAATCATCGAGAACGCCGGGTTGTCTTTTGTTATGGACGTTTCTGGAAAAACATAGAAAATTTTAAACTTGGTGGGTACCCAGTCCTGGGCCTAAGGGAAGGAGCGGTTTAGGGCCCACCAAAAAAAAATATAGGCTACAGCACTATAGAGTATCACATCAAGCTTGGCTTATATTTTTATTTATTTATTTATATTCTTGGTGAAAACTAATATTTGGCCGATCTTAAGTTTCTTATAGGATGTAAGTAGTTCTCAGCAGTAGGGGATAAATCGGGATCGGCGCACTCACCACCGCTGCATGCTGGGAGCTTGCTTACTCAGTCAACTTACCATGAATAGACCCTCCACCAGGCGAGAATAAATACGTTAGAATGTATAATTTGAAGTTGAAAAGCCCGTAGAGGGCCATAAACGGCGCAGACGTGTCGTAATGGACCTTCGGTTGAGAGGCCCAGTGGTCCTGTAGCGCGGCTGGACCCCAGCCTTGCAGGGCCAGGACGGTCGTGATGAACGTAACTGTGCCCACCACGATCGAAAGGCAACGTAGTCGAATGTCTGCAAGAATTAGTTACGGTTCATTTTGCATCAAAGTAATGGTAGTGGCACTTACAATAAAAAATAGGTAAAAATATATATATATATATATATATATACATAAAATAATAATAATCTCACGCCGTTCATCCCCGAGGGGGTAGGCAGAGGTATTCCATTACTGGATATACCCACATTTCACGAGATACATTGGACCCCTAAACGTGATAGGTGGTGAGCCCATCGCCGGACCGGGTCTATTTACACATGTCACAGAATTAATTCTGAGACCTGCGGGTTTCCTCACGATGTTTTCCTTCACCGTCGAGCTAGTGATAAATAGGTTAATGTACGAAAAATTACCCCTGACACTACAGAGGTATATTCTTTTCTCTGTTCCTGGTCGCAGCGATGCTACGAAAGTGTAGGTACGTTCATAGGTAATTTCAAGCCTTGACGCAAAAAATCCTCTGGCGTCGCCGTCGGGGGATTAACGTGTACCTATATCTGTATGTCTGTCTGTGGCAACGTAGCTCCCAAATGGCTGAACCGATTTTCATTTTAGTAGGTAGTTTTTTATAGGTTCCTACGGTATGGTTATGCAGTCTGAGGTGGGAAGGGTGTTCAGGCCTTCATCTTGGTGAAGGAAGGAGAGGGCATGGGGAGTCATCTTTGGTGGCTCGCTCTATAGGTAGTACTAATATAGATAATTCAAGAATAGCCGCCTCGCGCATCGTACTCAGGTAAAGTGTAGCTGTCTATCAGTGAAATAATCCTGGAATCGGGTCATTTTAGTTTCATATTACCTACAAACATTAGTGTAGATTTTAATTGAAAAGTTTGTGTCCGCCATTTTGTAACCAGACGCCATTTTGTTTGGATAATTTTAGTTACGTTGATTATGTATGACAGAAAAAAAAACAAATTGTGAACTTACCAAAGAAAGGCATATTTCTCAGGTCACTATACGCTTTTATTATCAAAATGAGTAAATATAGGAAGTACAGCGTGACGGCACTGAAGAACATTATCTTTACTACCTGAAAATAATTAATCAAAGTTATTTCGATCAAATGAAACTTGCCTCATTGAGTGCTACGGTATTTGAAGACCTAGCTAGACATGAGTAACTTTTTATGTGCTGCCAAAACGAAAATTTACTATGGAAAACAAATTGAATAGGTAGTGAGTTGTGAACTTGTGACGTCATCATTTTTAGTAGGTAGTGAATTGCTTCGCTTTTTGATTGTTTTATAATTTAAAAATTGGCTTTATTTGAAAAATTAAAATTGAACTACATTTTCAGAGGTGTTTCGGAATACTCTTTTTAATGATTGATTACTAGCAATTTAATTTCTATTGTCAAATACCTTATTGACACTTACAGGGTAGTTAGGCTCCGTGTTATAGTTGAAAGTGGGGTCGTCGAACGCGTAATACTTTTGCCAGACGGCGAGCACCATCGCCGGCGTCCACACCAGCCCCACCACGACAAACTTGAACAGGTAGAACGACACGAAGCCCCGTTCGTTCTGCCAAAATATTCAATTTTAAAGCACGTGTCAGATGTTTGTGTGGTTTAACTTTTTAGTTTCATGATATACCATATACATGGTCGTATAAATAATGCTGCCAGTCTCTATGCAACAACAAATGGGCCAAAAAAACTTGAGGACAATCCATTCCATTGTCCTCAAGTTTTTTTTGTATGCAGTCTTAGTGGATTGTCTTAGTGGGTTGCCCTCGTGTAAATGGCTCATAAAGCATCCAAAGTATCTAAGTCCCTACCTACTCCACCATACTGTCAATCCTGCGTTACCCGCCGACAGTCTAGTACCCACTGTACTTTGTTCTGTGCCGCTGTCATTAAAATGCTTCATCGTCTACTTACAGAGACTCTGTCCGCCTTTTTATACTTCCAGGAACATACGTGGATTCATATTCGGTACAATTTATTATTCTAAAACGATTTCTCAAGTGCGGTTTTGTCTTGTCATTGAATTTATGAACCTTTGTCAGGATAGGACATAAAAGTGATTATAATATGGTCATAAGAAAATAATCTAGGTCGATAACAACTCTACTCTTCAGTAGACGTAGGTGGTACTTATTAAGACTATTACGAGTGACTGCTGCTCGGTAAATGTGCGTCATATAGGTATTATTTACTAAACGACCAATCGCCGACCTAGCATACCATCGCTACATTTTCTGTACCTTTAGATGAGTAGGACTGTTCGATAAACTGCGAAACTCCTCAACTGTGATGCGATTTTCAACCTGGATAAGTAATATTAGTTGGCAATTGATTAGACACGACTGATTGTTGATGTTTTACAATGAAAAATTCCTTTCACCAATGAGTGAAGCGGAGCGAAGCTTACCTAAATGCAGCAGTAAGTTTTGTCTGTATCACAGTAAACAATGCGTTAGACGTCGCAAGGAATTGGGTAGTTGACAGCATCGAAATTAAATTGCGAGTAGTCATACATTAAAAAGATTATCCCAAAACACCTCAAAATATGTATTTCGATTTTCAATTTACAATTATAGCAAATTTAAAAATAATAAAACAATCAAAAAAAGTGCTGCAATTGAGTACTACAAACTATGACGTCACGGTTTGCTATTTCAGTACATTTTCCATAGTAAAATTTCGTTTTGACAGATCGTAAAAAGTAACTGATTTGACTAGGTAGGACACAACCCTATTCATTTTATTTTGAAATGTATTCGTTAAAAGCGGCCAGCTAAGGGGCCGTCTCCACGAACGAGAGGATCGCGAAGATGTTACCGTCGTTCCCACGTATTTCTATACTCCCTTTAGCATGTGTCTACACACGGCGATTTTATCGCAGCGAGAGATTGTATAGAATCGCCGCAATCCTCTCGTTCGTGGAGACGGCCCTTAAGCTTCCTCCGCGAGCAGGGCGATGGTATGCATGTGTTATTGTTTTCTAAGAGTCTAACCTCTGATCTGTGGCCTTATTGTCGATTTATAATTGTAATCGTAATCGTCTTTATTTGACATTTGTTACGCAATCAGTGCTTGCTCTTCTTTCACTGGCTGTATTGACAGATGTACGGAAGAAGCAACGTAGGTATAGGTACGTCAAAATAAAGACGATTGTGATTACAATTATAAATGGACAATAAGGCCCCTGCTGTCATCAGATTGCACCGCTAGTATGCCTGTTGTAGCCTGCTGTACATAAAGAGTTAGAGCAACTGCAGCTTCAGGAGATTGGATGCCATGCTATGTCGTGAGTAGTCGGTTTAATGCAGTGTATGGACACTGCCACACTGCAATATGCAGTAGAAAGAGATCCATTGAGTATAGCGCCAAAGCGAGCGGTGGATGTGAACGGGATTGTGTGCTACCTCTAGGGGCATAGCATTTTATTATCTACTAGCGGATGCCCAGCGGCGTTGCCCGCGCGGATTCCGTTTATTCCCGTTCCCGTAGGAATTTCCGAAAATCCCTTCATAGTGGTTTCCTACGACATATTTAAGACACCTACATACCATATTTCAAATAGCGGGTGCCCAGCGACGTTTACCCGCTTGGATTTAGTTGATTCCCGTTCCCGTGGGAATTTCCAAAAATCCCTGCATACCGGTTTCCTACGACATGTAAGACACCTTCATATCATTTTTCAAGTTTCTAGGTGTTATTGTTTCGGAGTAGTACGTATTTCTCTTTTTAACCAGTTTTTATATTTTCCCGTGGGAATAAGATATTTTCCTGGAATAAAAAGTACCCTAGATGTTGACCCGGGTACTCAGTTATCTCCATACCAAGTTTCATCAAAATCCGTCCAGTAGTTTTTGAGTGATGCATGCACAACCAGACAGACAGACAGACAAAAATTCCAAAAATTGGTGTTACGGTATCTATATCGATAACCATATACACTACCGTTAAAATTTTCAAAAAATCTTTTATGTACAGATACGACCCCGTTCGAGTTTTATTGTATGGATGGCATGGAGAAGAATCAAATAAGGCCGCGTTCCTAAACCAAGTTAATCATTACCTGACAGTAGTCTGTTTCAGTAACACATTAATGTTTTGCATAACGCTATCCTTCACTTTACACTTCACCGAGTGAATTTTACCTGTTTTGGAACGCGGCCTAAGTTGGATAAGGAGTAGGAATTTATATATGTTTTTTATTTTGGTACCTACCTACTGACTTTATTTCACTAATAACCTGCGCTATTGTAATGTTTCGATCGGTAATATTAAATTTCACCAAATGAATAATTATTTGGGTTACTTAATTAACCAAAATTATAAGCTTTGATGTGACCAGGGAGATGCCCCAGCGTGAGTACGCCCATGAGGACTCATATCTTTTTGTCATGAAGTGGTAGGTACCGTGCTTGAGAATCTTTGTGAAATACTGGCCTAACCCCCAGTTTGCGAAAGGGAAATCAAACTAAAATTTACTGACAGGCTGTTAAATGTCATGTTAGCTGTTCTGATTGGTTGAAAGAAATCATAACGCTTTTCATCGCCTTTCAGAACAGTTTTAATGTCAACAAATTTAATTTAATTTGCGTTTCGGAAACCAAGGGTAAGTGTAGTAAGCGACTCTACCTACCTACTAAACAGAGTCTAATGAATTGTTTTTACGTAGGTACTCTGTGTGTTAAGATGTCTGTTAATTGGAGGAAATAACTATCTTGACTGCACGTTACATGATTGCCTGCTTCGCTAAACTCCGCTCCGCTTCCTGCATTGAGTTGTTTGTCCAATGAAAGGTTTTTTCAGAGTAATTTACTTGGCTTTACAGTATCGGCTCACCTGCCTCAGTCCATGGTAGAGAGCGAGCCAGGACAAGAGCACGCACGCTAGGAACGTGGTCTGAAACACCGTGTCCATGAACGGTGCGAAGGAACTGCCAGATACCAGTCGCAATGGGAACAGTGGATCTGCGAGAGAAAAACGTCGTCGTCAATGGAATACCCAGTGCCAGATTAAGGTAACTTGATGCCCTAAGCAATCTTCCCCCTAAGCAATCGGCCCCTGTGGGCCCCCTATCCTATTAAGTGAACTACAAAGAATTAATTTAAAAAAATGTTAATACATAGGTATCGTAGGTAGAATATGTAGGTATGTGCTGTTCCTCCTGCACTTATCCCATGCTAGGGGAGGTCGACTAAACATGATTTCACATGTGGGTATAAGATGCGACCGAACCGAACGATTTTAAAATTACTTTAACATTCGGTTGCTCGTTTTTTTTCTTGGTGGCATTTGATGCTCACCGGGTTGCCCTAAGCAATTGCTTAAATGGCTATAAAAAAAATCTTACGCCTTTTATCCCCGAGGGTGTAGGCAGAGGTATTCCATTTCTGGAAATACCTACGTTTCACAAGTATTCTTCGGAACCCTATGATAGATGGTGCCGTGGGTAAGACCATCACCGGACTAGGTCTGTGACATATGCATCAGAATGAATTCTGGGAACTGCGGGTTTTTTTGGTGGCGTTCGCACATTTTGTGCTTTAAATGCCAGTTTCGAGTAAAACCTGCGGGTGTCCTCGCGATGTCTTCCTTCACCGTCGAGCTACTCATAAATAAGTTTTTTTGAATAACTCATTGGCACTTGCAAAATTAGATTAACTACTGTGCCTATGGGACACATAATTATATTTGACATGAGATTAAAAAGAGCTGCCCTTGAGTTTGTTGCTGGCTCTTCTCGGGGTACTGTATTTGGAACCAGCAACTCGTCGGTGAAGATGGGCTGCTGTTTACATTTAGCCAATCTTCATGGACGAGTTTAGTGTGCCTTGTTATTGACGTTTCAAAGTGTATTTTGTATAACTACTGAAATAAATGAATTTTGATTTGATTTGATTTATTAGGTAACCCATAACCTGGACTCACCGTTATAGAGTAGAAGTAGTGGCAATAAAATGGACAACCACTTCTGTTCAATGGCCCAGTCTTGTGATTGGTATTTTCTGAGGGAATGTGCGAACCAACACTGTAACCAAAAATTTGTATATTAATTTCTGGTTTCAGAAAAATCCTGAATTAGAGGTTTTATAAACTAACTTACCGATATAACGAACGTCGTCATTAGAAAAATAAATCTGAACCATGTCTCCATTTGTGTAAACGCTGGATTGTAAGTTTTGAACTGAAACATTAAAAAATATTATTGTTTGACCAGTTTACATCGACTGCTACATCTAACAAATAGAGAGACAAGAAACTTATTTGACTATAGCTACCTTGAGGTAGAATTTTGGGCTACACTGTCCATCATTCAATACTGATAAGAATGATAAATTTACTATATTAGCACATAAAAATATAACTTTTTAATTACATCACTTAGCTACCGTATGGACTAAATGTCAGAATGCAGATCATTTCTACAATATAGGACTAAATACCTCTATAAACACACTAACAAAAATAAGTACCTAGTCTATTAAGTAAAAAGTAGTATTAAAGTATATTTAGGTACTAACATACAAACATATTAGGTACATAATAATGCTCTATACCTTTTTCCTTTTAAAGTGTATGCAAATAAATAAAATAAAAAAAGATCTCACGCCTTTTATCACTTTTCACGAGATATTCTTTGGACCCTAAACGTGATAGGTGCTGAGCCCATGTCGCCGGACCGGGTCTGTATACATGTCTCAGAATTAAATCTGGGACCTGCGGGTTTCCCCACGATGTTTTCCTTCACTGTCGAGCTAGTGATAAATATGTACGTAAGTTATGAAAAACTCATTAGTAAGTAAGCATGCCAGAATTCGAACTCGAGCCTCACTGATTTTTATCATGTGGAGCAGGCTCTTCAACCGTAAGGCTATCACTGCTCTTACTTAAGTGTATTCAATTACGCATAATAACAACAGCACATGTAACATAGCGAGCTTAAATATAATTGCATTGTACTTTTTATTTCTACGAGCTATCACGGGTATTTTATGAAATATGTAAGAAAACTAGCACTTATCAGTGTACCTATTATACAAACCCCCGGTTTCAGAAAGACAAGTCAAACTCAAATCAGTTAACAGAACAGACTGTTAAATGTCATACTGATTGGGTGAATATAAAATCATAACGCTTTTCAACAACTAATTAATCAGAACCGTTAACATGAGATTTAACAGACTTTTAGTTTGATTTGCCTTCGGAAACCGGAGGTAGGTAAGCGTTTTAAACATGTTACTTACATAGAATATAATCTCCCTAATATAATATCTCTTGTGGAACTCCCTGAGCCCGTAAAAGCGTATGTTGAGGACATAGTGCGTGTACTCCAGCGATCCGAGGTGTAGGACCATCACCTCTTCGCACACCTGCTTCTTGCATTTTAGGTGTTGGGTCCTAGAATAGTAGATAATATTTTGAAAATGGAATGGAATACGGAAACGCCTTATTCACGACGGGGTTGGGAGAGGTATTCCATTAGTGAAAGTAGGTACTCGGACCCCTTAACGTGACAGTTAGTGAGTTCATTGTTGCACATTCCTTAGAATATGACTTATATATTATTGTACTTATAAATTATAGCTTTCAATTTCAAAATTATCATCCCTTAAAAGGAAGCTTAATAAGTGTAGATGTAGACTATACCTGCCCTATTTCGTCCTATATGGGATAAATTTGTTGTCACCTCCTACGTCTAAGATTTAGATAGACGTCACTTATTGTTAGTCTTATTAAGTAGATGCATGTATGTGTAGGGGCTATAAAGGTTACTAACTACTGCTTAGGGGCTTACGATTATAATAATTATAATTTATTAAAAAAAAAAATGTTATTAACAACATAAACAAAATATACTTAGTTATATTACAATCTAAAAAAAAAGAGTGTAGTTTAAGTGTGTGTACGGAGTGTGTTTATAGGTATGTACTTGTGGATGAGTAGAAAATGAATTTCCTTACCTATTTGTCAATGGACTTTCAGGTACTATGTTGATAGTGGTGTGGTCACTTTGCACGCCGTCTACAGATATGCTTATCTGGAAGCTTTTGTCGAAGATTTCCTCTGAAAGGTTGAGAGGGGTTCATTAGCAACGTTTATTGTTTCAATCTCTATTTTCATTTGTTTTTATGCGGCATAGTTTTAATTATAATGAAAAATCTCTAATTTGGTATTTTTATGCATGTTTGCCGCCATAATATCTGAAGTTTGTAAAGTAAAATATCTGAAATAATTTGGGTCAACTGTCAACAGAGGTTTATGCAGATATTACAAAACAATTAAGTTATCTAAGTATGTCTATCACAGCTTTCAAGAAATCAGTAAAAATATTTTAGACAAAAACAGTTATGCAGCCCCAAAAAATAACTTTATGGCGTAGGTACCTAATAATACCTTGATACTTATTTCTAAAAAATCATATCATATTATTAATAGATCTTTCGTAACGTAAGCGAGTGGTTAAGTGCAGTTGCAGCTTACCGTCATTGTTGTCGGTGAGTATCTCGGCCAGGAGCCAGAGCTGTTGCACGCGTGTGCCCAAAGCCGGACTATGCAGGTGGAAAGGGCCCCGGTAAATATCGCTCAAGTTGGTAAGTATGGTCGACGCGGATGTGGAAGTCGTCGATGTCGGAGATGGACCTGGAAAAAGTTATAGTTTTTTTCACGTATGGTGTCCGAAAGGTACCTACTATAGTCGCACCGCAACTGCTGTAGGTACCGTGCCTTAGTTAGCTGCGCGGTAAGAAGGGGACCAGATCAGCCCTCCCGCACGCTTACCTCACCTCTCCTCTGTCTCGACTCCCCTCCCCGCCTACCGCCACCTAAGGGGCCATTTACGAGGCCATTCCACTGAGACAATCCACTAAGACCATCCACTAAGACAATCCACTAACTGCATACAAAAAAAAACTTGAGGCCAATCCATTGCAGTGGACTCTCCATTTACACGAAGCCATTAGTGGATTGTCTTAGTGGAATGGCCTCGTATAAATGGCCCATAAAGCGCGGTACAGCGCTAGCGGTCAAGCTATATGCGTAAGCTTAACAAAAATATTTTCAAGGGTTTGTAGGTATAGCTACTTTTAGGTTACGTTACGTGGTAATTTTAGAATAAGAAAGAAAGTTCTTACGATTTCGTCAAGTATCTAAAAAAAGAGACACAATAGGAAATCTAAATTATTTTTCCGCTCATGGGCTATGTTCATGCTTGACTGGTGGAAATAATTAGTCTTATTTTAGGACTACTCACATACTTATATGTACTCACATTAGTTTTATATAAATAGTGAATGTGCGCCCCGCTACATGCTTATAGCTAGATCGTTCAATGGATAAGTATATTTATGTTTATATGTATAATGATGACCATTATAGAATGGAATTTACGCTACTTAGCGAAAGAATAATAAATATGTACGGTAGTACTTACATGACAATATGTACCCACCTAATAATTGTAAACAGTAACCAATAAAAAACTCAAACAAAATTATAAGGAGAAAACTCACCTGCTAATCCTATGAACACACCCAACCCGAAGCAAGCGAAAAACGCTACAAAAACCATCACGAACTCTCCTTTGTGCATCGAATATATTCTCATTTGAACTGATCTGTAAAAGAACACAAGACTCAATAAACCTTCAAATGCATTAAAAACATAAGTGCGTTTTTATCCATAAAAATAATAAAGATTAATCCGCAATCACATATTAGGTTTATTCCAATCGTACCTTTCGCAGCGATCGTGGTGATATGCAGGCGCGATGTATTTGTTGAATTCGCTGAACAAATCACTGAACTGCGACAGTGTGTTGCGAATCTTATAGTTCCAACCACCAGAGGGTAAGTGGTAAGAATAACCCACATTGGCGGAATCCATTATTCCTTGACTAAATAACACACAATTTGAACCGATTATAGTACAACAATTATAGATTACACGAAAATAAACACACAAAACTGGAATTGAATGTACAAAAACGTTTTGATAACAAAAATGTTTGCCCTACATGAGGGCTTGTTTACAAGTGGATTATTGATTTTTAGTGAGAGGACGCGAAGCTTTGCTAGCGTCGAGTGACGTGGCAATACGTGTACTTGTATCTCGATTCTTTGATAGAATTAAAGATTAATTAGTTATTTTTTATAAATTACTTAGGTAAATATTCTTTTGAGATTATTGTTTGATATTATCTGGCCACCTGCGCAGTACCTAGTTACTCCTTTGTCTGAGGCGAAATTACATACCTACTACATTTTATTATTCAATTATCAAAATTGTAATATAGGTACACTAAATATAATGTTCGAATAAAGAATGTTCTATACTTTTTAATTTATTTAGTTGTATTGTTATGAACAAGTAGATAAAGAAAACTATAACATATTTTTATTAAAATCATTTATTATCCTATCCGTACATGCAAAAAATAGGCTGGTACTATAAAAAATACATATGCACATCAAAACAGATCTTCTAAATTCGCGTGTTTTCTAAATAAATAGGAACTAAACGCAGCCTATATTAAACATTTAAACTTAATAACAATCATATAAAATTTATAACATTTAGACTTATTTAGAACTTAAATTGTACTTTGGAATAAATTATTTCCAAGATTGTTTAAGTATATAATTTGGGAATTATTGAAGATTCATTATTCTTACATATTTGTTTATAAAATTACTTAGATACTAAGCATGTTACAATTTTTTAACACTATTGTACTATATTATCTTACGAGCATAGCCTCTTTAATTTTTATAAACTATTACTTACTTTATATGTTCCGTTTAGCCAATTTTTTTAGGAACATTTAAAAATATCTATAAAAATTGTCATGTTTAGGAGAACAAAACAAATATGTTGTACAAATATTGGATATTGGTACAATTTAATAAAATTTCCTAAAAATATAATTTAACAATTTAAGATTTACTTACTAATATTATAAGTACTTATTTAGGTTTATGGCAATCACTTGTGATGTTATATCTAATTTCTATAATATGCACAAATGTGTACTTTGGTTTAGTCAAAGATACAAAAATACTGTCAGAAATTACCTATGAATATCCAAACCCACAGATCAAAGTTTTCTGACATAAATTAATGCATTGAAATATGTAAATGCCACCCTTATTTTATCTAAATTGTCAATTTTTATCATTGCAAGATAAGAATTTACCCCACCGAAAAGTAAAGTTTAAAATGACTAAATATTCATAAAACGATTTCCCATATTCAAAATTACGCTCACACTAACTTACTTTACTTTTTATGATCTGTCAAAACTTATTATGGAAAATGTATGTGTATATGAGTTGTGACGTCATCATTTTTAGTGCTCAATTACTTCACTTTTTTAATTTTTTTATTATTTTAAAATTCAATTTAATTATAAAATTAAAAACGAAATGGATCTTTTTGATGAGTGATTACTGGCAATTTAATTTTGATACAGTCAAATACCCAATTAGTGTCGAAGTGGAAGTTATAATTTATAAAATAAAAGTTGAGTTCTAGCTAGACCCATCATCACCAGTTCCTTCTAATCGTATTCCATTTGACATTTACGTGCATCGGACATTTCAAAATAAAGCCGATTTCGATTGTAAATAAAACGTTACAATGGATTTAATATCTGTCACAATCGGAATCGTTTTCAATTGACATCCAATACACGTCAATTGATTGTTGTATACAAAGTATGCGTTGGCGCAGATTCTTTTATAATAATAATAATCTTCATTGCTTTCCTGTAGTACAAAATAATCAGATATTTGCATAATCAGACCGACAGACGTAGGTATATGTAACAGAATAAGCGCAATTCCTGAAATTAGTTTGTTCAGTATCGACTACTTAATCAATTTCAGCTATTTTTAATATGTGTTAAATTTTTCCGGAAATGAGTTAACATGGCTGAATTTAGTGTTAACTATGGAAATCGTGCTATTATTATTGCTCTTTATTTAATAATATTGGTTAGACACAACTAAAGGTCGAATGCATCATTTTTTTTTTTATTAATAGACTAATTGGGGTTTATAAGGAATTGCGCTTATTCTGTTACGCGTTGTAGATGACAGTAAATAAGGGTCAAAATTGCATTATTCCGCATAATGAATAATGTTAGGAGAAAGTAGACTAATATACAATTCGTGCCATATATAAAAATGAAATAATATGAGAATTACTGTACTACTACGGCTTTGATTATGCTTTTCTTTTGTCATTCCTGATTTCATTTAGCAAAAATACCCATGGTAATAGGGTAGGTAGTTGACTGTATCGAAATCAAATCAATAACGCAATAAAAAGATGACCTCAAAACACATCAAGAAATGTTTATCGTTGTGAATTGTACGATTACAGCAAAATTCTAAATAATAAACCAAGCAAAAAGTGATCGAGTTGAATAGGCACTCAAAATGTTAATGTCATAGTATAATATTCAGTATATTTTCCATAATAAATTTGCGTTTTGACAGACAATAAAAAGTATCTGATTTGTATAGGCAGTCAACTACCCAATGTATGACATTTGTTCTCCTACCTTACAAGTGTTACTATCGACTAGGCTTTGCTTGCGTGGGGTTACTTGGCGCTTCGGGGGCATTTGGAGCGTTTGTAGGGGTCTGTGGAGGTTGGGTTTCGTTTACGGCTGGCACAGGCGCGGGGTCAGCTGGGGCGGTGGAGTTTGTAGGTGCGGTGGGGTCAGCGGGGTCCGTGGGGTCAACTGGGGTGGCGGGGTCAGCGGGCGCGTCTATCGTGTTGGTGATGTTGGGACTCGTGGCAGTGGAATTACCTTTAAAAATGATCTCTGTTAAGATACGAAATTGCTCTATTATCAGTACGCTCAGCACAAAGCCGGTAGACAAGATGTTGGTCGACCTTCAACTCTCACTTTTGTCTCGAAAAAGACATTTATTTATTCAAATAACTTAAACTAGCACTCGTTTTTTGAAATCATAGGCGCTAGACAAGGTAAACTCTATATACAAGATATACTCTATAGTCTATCGACTTCGTGCTAGCGGTGCCGGTCAGCGAAAACACCCTTTGAGAGTAGCAAAAAATAAGAATAAATATTGCATTACACTTCACTGGTTCTTCCGAAAGATTATTTTACTTGTAGTAGTGCCCTTGTACTGCCGTCGTCACTAAAATAATCTTTTGGAAGAACCAGCTCGTATAATTACTATTGAACTTCCCTTACAGGTAAGTTTCTTTTAATAGTTAAATATACTCCGATCCAACAGCGCATTCCCGCGGAGGCAAGATAATTTAGCTTTCATCTCACATAAATGTTTCCTGACCGGCTGAGGCACAAGATTAATAGAGTCACAGTAGACAAGTTAACACTTTTCCCGTTCCCGTGGGAATATCGCAAAAATATTTTATAGTGGATACTTACTCCATATAAGAAACCTACATGCAAAATTTTAAGTTTGCACCATTTATACTTTCTGAGATTTCGTGGCTAGTGAGTGATATTTTTATTATACCTTTACATAGGACTCGATTCTGCAAACCACCTAAAATTCCTAATTTTAAGTTAGCTCTATTCTTTTCCACCGCTTTGGAAAGGAAAGGGACAGCAATAAGCGCCATATTTATTTACAACGTCACTAATGTCAAAATAACAAAATTGAACCTTATGGACGCATTCAAATACACGATTTAGCAATTTTAGCAACGATGTAAGGAGGTCATGGATAAAAGTGACAGATAAGACATCAAATTACTCGGTTTTTCCATGTTTGACATTACTCTATAATCTATGGTTTGTTTCTGTCCTTTTTCTTCCGTATTCTATAAAGAAGGATAGGCTAACTTAAAATTAGGAATTTTAGGTGGTTTGCAGAATCGAGGCCATTAAATCTCGGCTACGGCCATGGTAACCTCCCGTTCTAAAAACACAAACTGAACATACTAGTGACGTAATTTTCCAGCCATTGGTTGATCTCGGCGGCGTGTTTCTTCATCCAGTCGATTCTGAGTGTGGCGGCGTCCACGATCTTGCGGAGGGTCTGAGACATCGGCAGAAGTTTCTCTTTGTGTGCAAGCGCGAACGATTTCAACTGCAATAGTAAAGGTATTTTTAACCGACTTCAAAAAGGAGGAGGTTATCCATTCGTGACGTCGCAAAGGGGCGAACCTCTATTGTTAAACAATAGAGGTTTGCCCTTTTGCGACGTCAGCAACAAATTCGTCTGGTTTTTTTTTTATGTTTGTTACCTCAGATCTTTCGACTGGGTGAACCGATTTGGATGATTGTTTTTTTATTTGAAAGCTGGTGCTTTTTTTTTTCATTTCATTTCGTCCAGTTCTGACAACGGCATCCATGAGAAAACCATATAAGTTGAAGACGGAAGTCGGTTTTTTTTACTCTTTAGAGTGGTTATTACTTTTTAGATACGGAAGTACCTACCCGAAAGGTGAGAAGGGGCCATCCATAAATTACGTCACACGTTAAGGGGGGGAGGGGATCGACGAATTGTGTGACGTAATTAATGGATGGTCCCCAAGGGGACCCAGTAGGTCTTAGTAATAACTAAGGATGTACTTCCGTTTGTCATATCGCTGTATCTTGAATCGTTATAGGTAGAGATTGAAATTTTTCAGTGATTACTATGGGGGGTTACCTAGGGGTGCACTAGAAACGTGCTTAAAAAAATGCTGTGTTAAATATTGTACGGTGGTATTGCGTGTAAGAGATTGAGGTTTCAATTATTTATTAGCATGTAGGCGATGGTTGACTTTCAAGCCGCATAATCTTATGAACGCATACATACTAATTTTATAAAAGCTAAAGTTTGAATGGATGGATGTATGGATGTTTGTTCCTCTTTCACGCAAAAAATACTAAACGGATTTTGATGAAACTTTACAATTATATAGCTTATACATCAGTATAACACAGGCTATATTAATCCCCGTATTCCCACGGGAACGGGAACTAAGCGGGTGAAACCGCAGGGCGCTGCTAGTAGCATTATAATAATATATTGGCATTGGCCTGTGGTAGGCTGATGCTTAATAGGACTAGCGTGTAATTGAATGAGGTTTATTTTGGGAAGAGCAGTGATAGCCCGGACGGTTAAAGAGCCGGTCGAAAATCAGTGAGGCTCGGGTTCGAATCCTGGCATGTACCAATGAGTTTTTCAAAAACTTACGTACATATTTATCACTAGCTCGACGGTGATGGAAAACATCGTGAGGAAACCCGCAGGTCTCAGAATTAATTCTGAGACATGTGTAAATAGACCCGGTCCGGCGATGGGCTCACCACCTATCACGTTTAGGGGTCCAATGTATCTCGTGAAATGTGGGTATATCCAGTAATGGAATACCTCTGCCTACCCCCTCGGGGATGAAAGGCGTGAGATTATTTATTTTATTTATTTTATTTTTTTATTTATTTTGGGAAGCGTGTAATAGAGGTTCAATATTTTACAGTGTATGTGAGTATTCAATGATTTGACAGCGTGTAAGTATTCTTGGGCATAGTCGTTTGCCATTGGGAGCGCTCAATTTAGTTCGCAGTCCTAACGCGAACTAGTTCGTTCACTTATGTAGTTTTTTTTATTTATTTATTTATATAAATTAAGTAAATGTTTTTCATGTTATTATTGTGATAAACTTTCACCATAGATAGCCTTTATTTTATATAATTTAATAAGAAACTCTTGTAAGAGCGGCAAGAGTAAAAAAAATTAAGTCGGTTAGCCATGTAGCGCCTCTCCATAACAGAGCGAACGCCAGAAGAAAAATACCTATTTAAAAGAACTAAGAGCGAGATTGTGGACGAACTTGTTCGCATAGTTCACCTAAAAGAGCGCTCTTTCGAACTAGGTCGTTCGCGAACTACCCAAGACTACGTGTAAGCGAGGATTGACTTATCCTGCATCGCGTAAGTGACTTACCTTGTCCAGTTCTTCCTCACTAGTGATGAAGCCAAACGCGCCGTTGAGGACAGAGGGGAACATGAACGCGTCCATCTCAGTGAACGTGCGGTAAACGCGATCGAAGTTCTCCAATAGGAACTTTTGAGCGAGCTTCGTGCCTATTGGTGGCTCTACGCTCCACGCCGCCACTGCGTATTGCTTTGGAATCTCCGTTAGGCTTTTTTCTAGCAACCTGTTGATGTCAAGATGAAAATAGCTCATCACTACATAGTATAAAACAAAGTCGCTTTCTCTGTCCCTATATCCCTATGTATGCTTAAATCTTTAAAACTACCCAACGAATTTTGATGCGGTTTTTTTAATAGATAGAGTGATTCAAGAGGAAGGTTTTAGTATTAGCATTGCACCCGTGCAAAGCCGGGGCGGGTCGCTAGTTGAGAATAGAACACATAGTGTTAGGTATCAGGGTATTAGGCAGTAAGATCCTAAAATAAATCCTACTAATAATATAAATGCGAAAGTTTGTATGGATGGATGTATGAGATGTTTGTTCCTCTTTCACCCAAAAACCACTAAACGGATTTTGATGAATAACACACAGGCTATATTTTATCCCCGTATTCCCACGGGAACGGGAACTACGCGGGTGAAACCACGGGGCGCTGCTAGTGGTTAATATATTTAAGAACAATTAATAAACTTTTTGTTGAAGAATTTATTGAAAATAGCTATTAATATCTAAAATTTTAATGTAATTTTACTTTGTACCTACTACACGATGTATATTGTACTGAAAATGAATGAAGGAAAGAATGAATAGGGGTAGTACGACGTATTTGGGCGTAACCTTTACAAACCTAACAAGTGTGTGCATCTGGATTGAGGGCCCACTTTTTAAATTATTGCGAAACGAAATGATACTTACAGGGCATTTACTTAAAATTTTGTAAAACCTAAAGCAAAGATTCTTAAATTTCTTAAACGTGAATCAAAAGAGTTATGGTCAAATAGCTTGGGCCCTCAATCCTGACGCCTGCATAAAACGGCATAGTCGAATCTCAGAAAGTACTATCCCTGGGATAATAATTTTTATTCGAGTATTTAGTTAGGAATTTCTTAAATACATTAACAAATTGTCAAGTCTTAAGAATGCGACAATACAGATTTATGGCGGTTTAGCTTGGGCCCTCAATTCAGCAATTTTGATATTGTAGAATCAGCAAAAAATATGAGTTTTTCTAAGGAAAGATATTAATACGACTATAATATATTTGAGTTCCATATCTCGGAAAATTTGTTAAAAAGAAATAACGACACAAAAGTTAATTGTTAAAAAGTTATTGAAATTCGTATTTTTTCAAAACGTCTGAACTGAGGGCCCAAGGTTTTTGTCAGTATTGACTAGGCTAAGCCTTCTACACTACCGCACTTTAGGCTAAGTATTTTAACAAATTTTTAACTAAAAGGCTACAAAGCGTCCATTCTTCTAAATGCCGTACTTTAGGAGAAAATTGATTTTCGATGTTTTATATGAGAAAATTCAGTAGGGTGTATATGATTTTGTTACTTTTTTGAGACAAATCAGCATGTACCTTCATATAAGATATTTCATAAGTTGTTGTCGGAAGCGATCACGTTTTGTGTGATCCAATAATTACTATAGGGTGTTATTTAAATGGTTATCATAGTATTCGTATTTTTGACGCCTGACGTACGCGCGTCCCCGTCATGTTTTTTGTTTAATTTTCATTTTGCTGTGTATTTCGGGTTTTGACTCATATTAGTGATAGTATAATATAATTATATACATACTATTTCATATGTTTTGGCAGATTATAATGTAAAAGAATAAAGATTTTGTCAGGGTTTCATATTATTTTTATTTTCTTGTTAAAAACAAATTAAGGTTACCCTTATTTGTAAGCTAAATATGTAAAAATGTTATACATAAAACAAAACTCTAACGGGGCCGTGGCTGTATATGAAATGTTTTTTGAAAATTTTAACGAGTCTATTTTATCTAGTCTATAAAATTATCGATATAGATACCAAAACAACATTTTTTTAAATTTGTGTCTGTCTGTCTGGTTGTGCACGCATCACGCAAAAACTACTAGACGGTTTTTAATTTGAAATTTGGTATGGATATAACTGAATACCCGGGTCAACATCTAGGGTACTTTTTATTCCAGAAAAATATCTCATTCGCACGGGAAAATATAAAAACAGGTGAAAAAAGAAATCGTAGTCGACCGCTATGAAGAGATTTTTGGAAATTCCCACGGGAAAGGGAATAAACCGGATCCGCGCAGGCAACGCCGATGGGCACCCACAATTTCTAATATGTTATGTAGGCGTCTTCTATGTCGTAGACAACCGCTATGAAGGATTTTTTTGATATTCCCAAGGGAACTAGAATATACTGGATTGAGGAATGTTTTGATTTTTTGTATTAAAAAGGCTCCGATACTATCGGTTTTACCGATTTAAAAAAATCTTTTGCCAGTGGAAAGCGTACTTTTCTGGGAGTAACATGTGCTATAATTTTCCCACGGGAACAGGCCTAGACCACGTAACCGATTTAAAAAGTTCTTTTACCAATGGAAAGATACATTATCAGGGAGTAACAAAGGCTATATTTTATTCCCGTATTTTCACGGGAACGGGAACTACGCAGATGAAACCGCAAGGCACTGCTAGTTGTTAATATACAGGGTCATAATTTTAATACGTCCAATACATAATTTCATTGATTATTGGCACTTTCTTATTTTATTTTTCCACGCATACGTAGGTGAAGGCACAGCACAGCTAATCGTATATAATTATATCGAGCTTTATATATTATATACAATATGTAACAGAATAAGTGCAATTCCTGAAATTAGTTTGTTCAGTATCGACTACATATTCGATTTCATCTATTTTTAATGTGTTAAATTTTTCCGAAAAATGAATAAACATAGCTGAATTTAATGCTATCTATTGAAATCGTACTATTATAGAACGATATTTAAGAAAATTGGACAACTATAGTTCGATTGCATCTTTTTTTATATTAATTTACTAACCGGGGTGTATGAGGAATTGCGCTTTTTCTGTTACGCGTTGTATAATTATATATATTGTATCTGCGCTTTACAAAATACTACTTACATGATCACAACGAATACTTGTTTATACTTACGATAAACATTATGGTCACCCTACTGAATTTTCTCATATAAAACATCGAAAATCAATTTTCTCCTAAAGTACGGCATTTAGAAGAATGGACGCTTTGTAGCCTTTTAGTTAAAAATTTGTTAAAATACTTAGCCTAAAGTGCGGTAGTGTAGAAGGCTTAGCCTAGTCAATACTGACAAAAACCTTGGGCCCTCAGTTCAGACGTTTTGAAAAAATACGAATTTCAATAACTTTTTAACAATTAACTTTTGTGTCGTTATTTCTTTTTAACAAATTTTCCGAGATATGGAACTCAAATATATTATAGTCGTATTAATATCTTTCCTTAGAAAAACTCATATTTTTTGCTGATTCTACAATATCAAAATTGCTGAATTGAGGGCCCAAGCTAAACCGCCATAAATCTGTATTGTCGCATTCTTAAGACTTGACAATTTGTTAATGTATTTAAGAAATTCCTAACTAAATACTCGAATAAAAATTATTATCCCAGGGATAGTACTTTCTGAGATTCGACTATGCCGTTTTATGCAGGCGTCAGGATTGAGGGCCCAAGCTATTTGACCATAACTCTTTTGATTCACGTTTAAGAAATTTAAGAATCTTTGCTTTAGGTTTTACAAAATTTTAAGTAAATGCCCTGTAAGTATCATTTCGTTTCGCAATAATTTAAAAAGTGGGCCCTCAATCCAGATGCACACCTAACAAGTACATCCAAACAGCAATGAAGCCGACTGACTGTGAAAAAATTACCTCCTTCTGGTGCATTCGGGTAAAAATACAGACAATATGTGGAATACTTTTTCCAAAATCTTGGGGGTAAGCCATAACTGGACATTTATTATTTTATTAACCTACTCCAGAATACGAGGTTTTAAATTCGACGTGTTATATTTACGATGATATTTCCGTCTAATGTAAACCGATTTCTATGATTCCTATTTTTATATAGGTATTGTTAGCCCATAAATATCGACTCGAGCGAACTCCATTGGAATTACGTCTCTACGCGTGACGTCACGAAGAACTGTCCACAATCCCGCGATTGATGGCTGACGAGCTAGGCTGTGGTGCATATAGTTAATTAATATAAATGTTTGCCAGAGTCCCTGAAAGTCTGTAACTTAAATAATAAACCATAATACAGTTATCGCGTTATAAATTCCTCTTAATAGTATCGTAAATTAAATTTAAAAATATATTTCAAAAATAATATAATGATGATGCATACTCACATAGAAATCAAGTACTCCTCCCTAGTACTAGGCAAGTTGGTTATGATGATGCTCTTGACGTTAGGGTCTGTGGAGTTCTGGAACATGTTCCAGAGCAAGTCGAACTCACGCCGGCCGCCATGCTTCAAGGCCATGTTGTACACCAGGGAGCGCAAATAGCTAGGTATCCTATAATGAAATATAATATACAACTCACCTTTCACTACGGGAAAGGGAACTATTTATTGTTTATTTGGGAAACAAACAGATAAAATAACACAACTTAATCTAACATAAGTATTTACGAATAGAACCAGTAAAGTTTCCACTATTATACAATACATAGAGTGAACGGATTATAAAGGAGTAACTACATTTTATGCCAGCATTCCCACGGGAACGGGAACTACGAGGGTGAAACCGCGAAGCGGTGCTATATATATATTACAAAAACTAAGAATCAAAATAAATACGCTGTACATACGAACATACGCACACTACCCGATTACAAAGTCTAGAAAAGTATGCACACTGCTATGTAGCAGCTGGCGGTTTTGGGAGATTGCGCATGAATGGAAGCTACGAGCCCGTTTCTTTTTAAAATACAATTTCAAATATATCAGTGTGTAATATTGACTACAATTGAGTAATGTTATTATCTACGAATAAGGAATAAGTCTTATTCGTAGGTTATTATGAGATTTGTAAGATTTTTTTTTTAAGTAACACTGCCAAATGATCTATTACACTTACCTATCACACCATATTTTTTTGACCAAATCAGGGACGTCTTGACGCCAGGTTAAGAGTACCCTAAACCGAAGGGCATGTATGAAAGGAATAATGAAAGTGAACGAAGCGAAACAAGTATGTATGGATCGTAGCAAGTGGAAAGAAGTGGTCTCTGCCTACCCCTACGGCGTTAGGCGTTATTATATGTATGTTTTTTTCCAGAGGGTAAAAAAATCAGGCAGTATAAAAAGATGGTGCTCACGTGTTATTGGCCCGGTCTGGCATCGCAGCCCATGTGTCGAATTGCTCGCGCGCCCATTGGAGGCATCTCTGCGCCTCCACGTCGCACTCCCACGTGACGAGGTTCTCGATGAGGAAAGCCTCCACGTCGTCCTTCGGCTTGTCCAGTCCGTAGTTGACACGCTGCAGTTGCTTCCGGAGGAGTATTTTCATGTAGTCCTGTGGAAAGTTTATTTTGTTCTCCGCGCGGAAAGCGGCAACTTTCAGCCCGCTGCGCTTAACGAACTTGCCGCTTTCCACCTCCGTCGAGCAGTAAATAAGAAAGCCTCAGATGACATGTTTGTAAGCCTCGGCTTCTCCTCGGTGGACAATTACATGTGATCTGAGACATTTCTATTTTACTTCCCTAGGTATGTAATATACTATTAAACATTACAAGATTTTCTTTAACTTGCAATGTATGTTCCTTGGGGTGGAATTTTGCAACTTAATTTTGAAGCAGATATATCTAATCGATTGAGCAGAAATTTGGCATACTTATGTTAGTTTGGTGATATTGCAATATTACTGTACCACCGAGCTGATGATCTGATGATGGAGCCAGGAGGATGATGTCGCAACTTCTCAATGGCTAGTCGTAAACCCTTCGAGTTTGGGCTTATTTGATTTTAAATTAATACAAAAGTTTCTTTTTTTGTTTTCATGAACAATCATTAGTTATTTATTCTTAGGCAGGCTTTTTAAAACTACGTGCTCAACGAGGATTGATGAAAAGTATAATTTTTGCCAATGGCTGCAGATGGTTGCCAAGTACGCTTACCCTTCTAGAGATTACACTTGTCAAGCATCCGTGCGGTATTAGCAAACTTCCCAAACCATATAGCTTACTAACTCTATGGTGAGTGGTGCAATATCCAACTGGGTGACAATGTAAATACTTGTCAAGCAATGACTGCTTGTGGGATTATAAGAAAGTTTTTCAAAATGTTCAACTACTTAATTGTGATACTGCAACTATAACACTGACCTGGAAATACACGTAGCCGGGCGTAGCCTTCAAATTGTACTTCAAGAACGCCATATTATTTAGTAGTAGCTCCCACACCGTCCTCGACTCCTCGCCTTGGATGACGCAAGTGGTCAACTCTAGTGCGTCGCTGTAGTTCAGCTGGGAGGACTTGGCGAGGTTGAACGCGTCATCGATCAGCTGAGACTTCGTGATCGGGGATTTCACCTGACCTGACTTGAGCGCCTCACTAAGAAGCTCCCAGTTCTTCCGGTCGTAGTTCACTCGGTAGTAGCCTGTAATGTTTTGCGTGAAGTAGGTAATGGTAAATAAGTACAATAGGGTAGATGACTATCGAAATTAAATTGCGAGTAATCGTTTAATAAGATTATCTCAAAACTCTTCTAAAAATACGACACGGTAGATGACAACCAAAGTATTTGCTCCCTCAGTTAGACTACTAAAAATATTGTACAAGTATTTTTTCTTTTGTCCGGCAAACAAAAAAATAAAGACGTTACAGCGCTTTGAAATTTCGCGTGACGTCACGCCATGGTACAAATCTTTGCAAGAAGTGACGTCGAAAACAATTCTGGACTTTGATGCGATATAGCTTCGACAATTGTTATTTATTTGATTCTAACTTCTTTTCACCCTGTTTCCTGGGTTTCCCTATTTTTTTACCTATTTTATTTTCAAGTTTTTATTTCGTTACCCAATATTTCCCTGTTGCCCTGTGCTCTACTTGAAGAGCCCTTTCATTTGATATCCATTACCGGATTGACGGATTGAAACATGAAATTAGCCATTTTGTGAAGGCGGCCTCGCGCACGTTTATTTCACTTATTTGAATTTTGCAAAATCCTTTCTTAGTGGATCATCCACCCCTTCCCCGATGCTTGATCTGAAATTTGGTACACACCTTTGGATGCCTGCACCGTATAAGCTATCTATGTGCTACATTTCAAGTCTCTAGACCTAGCGGCCTGCGCGTTGATATATCACCAATCAGTCAGTTAGTTTATCATCTATATATATATAAAAATCAATGCTTTCGTTGTTATTTTATAACTCAAGAACGGGCTCACCTATCCAAACCAAATTTTTAAGCTTTATTCGGACTATTTAGCAGATGGTTTATGTGAAGTTTGCTTAAAATCTGTCGAATGGTTCTTCATTTATCACATAGGAATGTTTTTATATACCAGATAAACCGAAGCGAAGTGATGGCGGGTCGCTAGTTTTATTTATATACATAGATAATGTGTAAAATCTAAATGGTTCCAACTTACCGAGAGCGTCAACATTGACATAGAGCGCCTGCGTAGCATTGTACGGTATGGAATGAGCCTTGGATTTCTCAGTCAGCCACAGCTTGGGCTTAGCGGTCCACTCGCTCTCCGGAGAGTCAATCGCCACGTAGCTGATTGGAATTTGCCATAGTTGATCCAACATATTCTTGTAAGGCTCCTTAGAGCTGGTGAACAATCTCTGTAAAAAATACACTAAGTGTAATTTTCTCAAACATTTTGTACACAATTGGTATTTTTTTCTTTTTATAGACGTCAATTTTACTGTCAGCTCCGGGTAAGATTAGAACATTTTAACGGGTGCAGTTGCCAGTTATAGAAGCTCAATTGGGCGCATAAAAGGCTAATTACGTCACGGACCAATGAGTTTTTCAAAACTTACGTACATATTTATCGCTAGCTCGACGGTGAAGGAAAACATTGTTAGGAAACCAGCAGGTCCCAGAATTGAATCTGAGACATGTGTAAAAGACCCGGTTCGTCGATGGGCTCACCACCTATCACATTTAGAGGTCCAAAGAACATCTCGTGAAAAATGGGTATATCCAGAAGTGGAATACCTCTGCCTAACTCCTCGGGAATATGAGGCGTGAGATTATTTATTTATTTGTAGTTTTTGGATGATTGATATATTTTTATATACGACCATTTTACTAGCCAGAGCCGGTTAAGATTAAAATATTTTAAAGGGCGCAGTTGCGAGTATCGCACACAGTGTAACTGTTAATGAACGAGAGAATGTAATTCTATGGACCAACTTCCACCTGTTTACTGCCAATAACGAAAACATTTTTGACCTTTTTGATGACCTTTTTGACATTTTTGAACTTTTTGACATTTTAGACCTTTTTGTCATTTTTTCTTTTGACATTTTAGACATTTTTGACCTTTGCGACATTTTAGACCTTTTTGACATTTTTGAAATTTTAGACCTTTTTGACATTTTTGAAATTTTTTAAAATTTTTGACATTTTAGACCTTTTTGTCATTATTGACATTTTTTGACAGTTTTGACATTTTTGAAATTTTTGACCCACGGGTCTGAAATGCCCAGTCCCTTTTGACCCACGGGTCTGAAATTCAAACTCGATCGAGGTATTGACCTAAGGTATTACTGACCGAATTTGAAGTCAATTGGTCCAGCAGATCCGGAGATATCCTGTCGACAGACACACAGGCAGACAGACAGACAGACAGACAGACATCCTACTCAAACCATTAACTTCCTCTTATAATGCTACGCAGGAGGAAGTTAATAAATGAATTGAAATTGAAAATTCAAAAACAGTATAGAATCTCAAATTGGGCGCATAAAAGGCTAGTTAGTATTTACGTCACGGACAGTAGGGATGCATACCTGATCGAACTGCACAGAGCCCGTAACGTAGTCCCGTTTGACGTTAACGACGGGGTACCCTGGCTGCCGCGTCCAAGTGTTCATGAACTCCACAAGTGATCTGCCCTCCAGCATAGGTTCAGCCGCTGTCGACATAGCTTGCCACAGGTCGTTCTCTTCAGCGTTCTCGTATTTCCTGTGAAAAAAATAAATAAAATTAGCTGTTCCGCTCGATTTCACCCGCGAAAGTCCCGTTCCCGTGGGAAAATTATAGCCCATGTTACTACCAGAAAAGTAAGGTTTCCATTGGTTAAAGAGTTTTTGAAATTCGTCCAGTAGTTTTAGAGTTTATTTACTACAAACATAAAAATCTTTCATCTTTATAATACTAGTGTAGAAGTGTAGACAGTGTAGATATAGAAGTGTAGATGGCATCTCGAGTAGCCGTTCCCAATCTCTGAATGTTAACACACCTCGAGATATTTTTCCACATCAGGTTTTTTATTTATAGAAATTTGATTCGGTACATACTTACTTTCGGATCGGCAATGGGCTCACCATGTTCTAAAAATATACTGGTGAAAGGTGGGTACTGGGTATATCCAGGAATGAAATATCCCTGTCGAATCCCCATAAACAAATTATTTCTTATTTATGCATCGAACAACTCACCACTTATTCAAATAGGCCAGCAGACCACTATGGAAATGGTTTTCCGTTATTGTATGGTTGAGCATTCTTATCAGGTTAGCACCCTTTGCATAGGAGATTTCGTCGAACTTCTGCCATATCTCGGAAGCATCGATTACGCGCTGCGAGACCGGCGATGTGTTTTTGAGCGCATCTGTTCGGAGGAGGTCCATCTTGTCGCGGGAGAATGAGTCGAACATCTTCCATTCTGGTTCAATCTGTTTCGAGGTGACATAACTAAAGAAGAGCAGCGATAGCCTTACGGTTAAAGAGCCTGCTTCACATGATGAAAATCAGTGAGGCTCGGGTTCGAATCCTGGCATGTACCAATGAGTTTTTCAAAACTTACGTACATATTTATCACTAGCTCGACGGTGAAGGAAAACATCGAGAGGAAACCCGCAGGTATTAGAATTAATTTGAGACATGTGTAAATAGACCGGGTCCGGCGATGGGCTCACCACCTATTACGTTTAGGGGTCCAATATACCTCGTGAAAAGTGGGTGTATCCAGTAATGGAATACCTCTGCCTACCCCCTCAGGGATAAAAGGCGTAAGATAAGACTATGTATAACTAAAGTTTATTCATAAAAAAAATACGAATAATTATATCGAATTTATAATTTCGTGCACCAAAAATCATTCGTAAACAAGAATTTCATTGACTTTCATAATAGCGATTGGCGTCTCTTACCGCAAATTGGATTTATATGTTGTAGTTTGAATTCTAACTGTAAATTATTGTTTTGTACCCGAAAACGAAGTCATTTCATCAAAAATTAATACTAGACAACTCTTTTTTGTATATTGACCTATTTTTTTAAATTGTGTACAAGGATCTGGCTGGGAGGCCCTTCATTATGGAACAAGTATTTTAGATGTTCTAGAATGTATGTATCTATCTATTTAAACTATTATAAACCCTACTTATCAAGGCTATCCATCGATATAGAATCTTCATGCCGTGGTAATCATGAAAACAGGAAAAAAAAAATTGGTTGTCTGTAAAGTCGGTTTACACGGTTATAACGCCTTATGAAAACATTCGATCCGAGTCAATCGTGCCTCTCTATCGCTTGTTCCGCGAACTCGCTTGCACGCTCGGCTCAGTTGGAACGCGACAATGAGTCACACTTTTTCGTGCGTGCAGCTGGCTTTCATCGATTTATAAGGCGTTATCACATCAAATAAGGGATTATAAAAGTATAGATAAAAAAAAAACGAAAAAAAGCTAGCCGTCACTGTAAACTTGTAACAGGTACTTACGTGATCTACGCCGACGTACTCGATATATGTAGCAAAGCCTTCGTTGAGCCAAAGGTCGGTCCACCACCTCATGGTGACGAGGTTCCCGAACCACTGGTGGGCCAGCTCGTGAGCGATGTCAATGGCCACGTTTTGCTTGTCGCGAGGCACGCTGTTAGTCTCATCGAACAGAAGGGTAGTTTCTCTGTGGACATTCATTGGCATGAATTCATCCATTCATTCCTTGATATGTGTAACAGGCTCACCACCTATCACGTTTTTTAAAGAATATACTGGTGAATCGTGGAAATTTTCAGAATGGACTTAATATGCCTACCCCACCGGGGATAAGAGACAAATTTATTGGTTAGCTCGGAGTAACTTTTTGCCAAGGATTATTATATAATACTTTACTAGTAGCAAAGCGTTTTGTTACTCGCGTCTATCGCGTATCATTATACAACACAGTCCAATGGTCTGTGACATAGCCTATGTAGCCTACAACACTGGTTTAATAATTCATGTAGGTATGTGGTGCTACTAGTTTACGAAATAAAGAAATAAAAAATATGTAACATGTTGAAATATATTAATAAAGCCCTTTTAGGTAGCAATGAACTACACATGTCAGAACCAAGAAACGGTAATTTTTTTTAGAAGTAGCACAGTATACAGTTACCCACCTAAATCTTGATGCCATTGACATTAGTTTAATGACAAAATATAAATATACTAACCTGAATGTAATCAGACCCCAATTTTCCATTGCACCACTAGAGAAGTCTGGTATAGCAACCAAATCCAATTTGCCCAAAGCGTATTCTACTCCAAACACTTGCTCGTAATACTTCAACAACTTTGGGGTGATTGTTAAGGCATATTGTGCTTTGGAAATCAGTTCTGGCCTTGTCCAGATGCGGATGACTTTAGTTATATTACTTTTGCTCTTGTAGCTGGTTTCTACCGATTTGAAGTCAGATAAGATGTAGGCTACTAGGTAGGTGGACATTTTAACTGAGCGTTCGAAATGCGTCCATTGCCAGCCAGGATGTTCAGGGCTGTAGAAGGAAAAAAGTTTGTAATTTAATATATATATTTTTTACCAACAAAAAGGTTTCGAACACAGCTGAGGAAAAAGCTTCTAATAGCTTAAAAAAGCAGTCTCACATAGGTTCTTGAGTGGCCACATTCATGTTGGACAATGCAGTGATGTTTTCCTTGTGTGCAATGCTGATCTCAAACTTTGCTTTGAAGGCGGGCTCGTCGAAGCAGGGAAACGCGGCACGCGCTGACGTCGGCTCGAACTGGGTCACGCCCAGCTGTCTGGAATTATCAGATAAATAAGGGAGAAGTTATAAATTATCCTGTCCCTGTGGGAATCTCATAATATCCCTCCTTAGTACATCTTAAGCAAGGAATATTTCTTCCAATGAGGATCAGTACAGTTATAGCAAATCCATTAGAAATATTATCCACGTTATTCTTTATGATATAAGAATGATATCTATTTTTGAATTATCCAAATCGGACCATTACTTACGAAGATATTAAATAATAAACATACTCAATGATCGCGAGAGCGTGTACGTCACTGTGAGGGAACCAAGTACGGCCGGCCGGCCGGCACTCAATGATCGCGGGAGCGTGATGACGTCACAATGAGGGCGACGCTACCGCGGCGGCTACTCGGTGAACTTCGCTAGGAATTCGGTCATAACTTTGTCAATTTTTGTCGTAGAACAAAAATTTTTGTACTGTATGTTAAGGATTTCTTAGCTCTATAAATCTGCATTCTCAACTAAAAACGTTACGGATCCTCATTGTCAAATGGTCCACTGGCTAAGGTTGTGGATTGTCTCTAAGTCCGTCATGGCAATAGTTTCTAACTTTATTTTCAAATGGTAAATATTCCTGCTCAGAAGCAAATCCTATTTCAAGTTAGTAACTATGTTTAGTAAACTATGGCATATAATTCATATGCACAAAGACAGGTGTAAGGGGAATGCTCCCAAATTGGGAGCACATTGAAAACGTTTTGCCTAGTTTGGGACTAAATAACTGTGAATTGTCCACACTGTCCCACACTGTTATTACGTTTTTTTTGTAGAATTTGCATGCTATATTCTATTTTAGGTAAACATGTATGCTCTGAAATCACCACCTGTATATAACATGTTTTTTGCAAATAAATGTATTTGTATTACTATATTTTTTATTTCTATATTATTTACCATTGCAATATAATTTAACAAAATTAAATTATTGTTTCATTTCACTATAAAAAATTTAAAGAATGAATAATAATAATAATATAATCTCAGGCCTTTTTTTATACCCGAGGGGGTAGGCAGAGGTATTCCATTACTGGATATACCCACATTTCACGAGATTATATTGGACCCCTAAATGTGATAGGTGGTGAGCCCATCGCCGGACCGGGTCTGTTTACACATGTCTCAGAATCAATTCTGAGACCTGCGGGTTTCCTCACGATGTTTTCCTTAACCGTCGAGCTAGTGATAAATATGTACGTAAGTTTTTGAAAAACTCTTTGGTACATGCCAGGATTCGAACCCGAGCCTCACTGATTTTCGGCCGGCTCTTTAACCGTCCGGGCTATCACTGCTCTTAAGAAAAAAAGCTCCTTTGAAAGAATAAATGTTTTATTTATGGAATTGTATTAAGAAGCGTTTTCGGAAGCATTTCCCTAGCACCCTGTATAAATTATACAACAATCACAAGGCAGAAATTACTGGCTCTATAGACTAATAGACTATCTATTCATACTTACTTTACTTCATGATTGTTGTTTATGTAAGTGCTTTTATAAAATCCTGTAAGAGAATTTGAGATTATCCCTCCAAATGATAGTTCTAATGTGTAATCAACATCTGGCTTCAGTGCTGATGC
Organism: Ethmia dodecea; assembly: GCA_963855545.1. Taxonomy (NCBI): domain Eukaryota; kingdom Metazoa; phylum Arthropoda; class Insecta; order Lepidoptera; family Depressariidae; genus Ethmia; species Ethmia dodecea. The sequence goes on from OY979444.1 coordinate 4,887,118, forward strand.
TAATGTTAGGACAAGTCTGTCCCCAGCTGCTTCTGTAATGGATATTATTTTAATATTCCGCACACTGCTGTGCGTAACTTGTGTGTGTGTTGTAGGAGTGGTTGTGACAACGGGCTTCTGTGTTGTTGCATTTACAAGTAAATCCCCATTTGTGTCTGGAGCAACAGTAGAATTTCCATTTTCTGCAAAGTTTTCTGGTGTGATTGTTTCATTGTCAGGTTTGCCTGCTGTTTCTAATTTTGTAATATTCTCTGATTTTGAGTCATTATCTGGTTTCTTGGTGTTATTTGGTATTGTAGCATCTAAAGCTTTTTCAGCATCTTTTGGTTTTGCAGCCTCTTCAGGTTTCACAGTGTCTTGTGGTTGTGTTGCGTTTCCTGTTTCTAGATTAGCAGTGGGCTCTTCACCAGCCGCTCTCTTAGTCTTTGTATGTAACGTTTCAACTTTCTCGTAAATTTGTTCAGTGAGCTTAGCGTTGCTATTAATACTGAGGTTTTTTGAGTGCAATATTATTTCTTTCACTCGTTTACTGGCTCTGATTGTTATGGACACTTCACCAGTAAAATTTGAGTTTTCTAAGTCGGCTTCAATTTTAAGCCTGTAAAAACTTGGGACCACATCCTGTGGGAGCCTCAGGTTTGGGGATGGTGCAGTTTGCCCAAAAGGTATTTTCTCGTCCCAGAAGACATCACTTTCTTGTGACAGCTAAAATTATAACATAATTGGTATATAATAAATAGCATAAAATAACTTATCTCATCTCACACCTTTGATCCCCGAGGAGTAGGCAGGGGCATTCCATTTCTGGAAATACTCGCATTTCCCCTTTTGACTTGACCTCTAAACATAGGTGGGATAGATGGTGAGCCTATCACCGGGCTGGGGTGCTGTTACACATGTCTCAGAATTAATTCTAGGACCTTCCTTCTTTTAATCAAGATGGTTTCCTTCACCATTGAGCTAGTGATAAAACAGTGAAATGTAAATATGTAAACTCTTTGCGAATCTAATTGGTACATGCCAGGATTTGAACCCAAATCTCACAAATGAGAAGCGGGTTCTTTAACCACTGGGGTATCACTGATTTATTAACCTCTCAGACCATGAATCACAGACACAATCGATTTTTAATTGTGTCTTGGTTCCAATTGGAACCGGTGGTTCTTAACTGATTAAATAGGTACTTAATTAGTAGTTAAGTAGGTAATATTTACCTTAACTTATTAACTTCTTAAATTCAATAAAAAATGCTAGTAGCAACAAAATTTCATTAGCTTTTAAAATAATACTAAACACTTATTTGTATACTACTAGGAGAATATTAACTACGTTACTAAAAGAAATATTAATCAAAGATTTATGTGGGTATGTATGACTATTTTAGTAAGTTTTACATAAATGAAAAACACTCTCAAGACACATTTCTATACAGAAATTATACAACATTCCAGAAGTATATCTTTGGGTTATTTATTTGAATACATACTCACAGTTAAATTTCCATTAACTATCACTGAGTTAAGAAGTAAACAGCTAAATAATCTCAAAATCATTTTGCACGATATAGAACTACTAATAATGTCACAAACAAAAAGCAGCAGCGGAAAAAAAATACTAAGCGGCAAGTATGAGTTAAAACATTTTTTTAAATTAATTGTCCGTATGGTTTATTAGTTTCAATTTGAACAAATTCTTCGATTCGGTTGAAGAGCGAAGTAGAAATTTTAAAAATGAAACCAACCCAACCAACCATGTAAATGTCATGTCATGTTGACGTTGACATTTGGATTTTTTAAATTTTTTTTTTTTGTTGTTTCACCCCTTACAGGGTAGGCAAAGGCATTACGCCATGCAGCCTCGTCATTAGTTAATGATATCCTTATGTAAATGGCTCTGCTTCAGAGTCCATGCACAAAAATACAGTGTCTTTAACACTTTCTACAACCCTAACGTGCCCTAACTTGGTTATCAGTAAAATGATAGCACTTTTACTGACGACTTTATTGTGACTTTTTGAGGCAATCCAAAAATGTCCATATCTCGCATTTTATCGAATTTCCCATTCACTGCACACTTTCACGGACACTTGCCACATAATAAACTATCACTATTATGAGTCAAAACCCGAAATACACAGCAAAATGAAAATTAAACAAAAAACATGACGTCCCTATTCGGATTCCCGCCAAAAAAAAAAAAAAAATGGATTTTTTAAATGTTTCATCGAATGTCAAAGGTTACGTTTACGGAGCGAATTAACGATTTCCGCTCACAAAAGTATATTATAGCGATGACCGCGGGCGATAACATTAGTTGAAACTTGTAACTGCGGAATAAATGATATTGATATCAATGTTATAGTTTATTTATTTACTTTTGCAATCTCTTAACAATTACAATAATGGTTAAACAATGCTTTGATTTAATATTAGTGACCCATCTTTTTTAACGATTAAGGTCAATCTGATGAAATTAATGGTACGATTTACCTTTAAATATGTTATATAGTATACTATAACTCCAACCAAAGCCGCTAGTACCACGGCAAAGATGACCAAACCGACACAAACGCAAGTGGAGACGAAAACGCCTCCTTTTCGGCCATACTGGATATCATCGGGCCCCTGTGACTCGTAAGCTAAGAATTGCTGGCGGCTGTTCGATAAGGTCATATCGTCAAATCATTCTGGAATAAATTCATATCAGTACATTAGGTAGGTAGGTATACATACAACACGTAACAGAATAAGCGCAATTCCTCATACACCCCAATTAGTAGAGTAGGTACCTACTACATAATACAAACAAATTATCTAACATATTTAAAAAAAGCAATAATAGGTGTACGATTTCCATAGGTATTTTCAGCTATGCTAATTAATGTTATAAATAATGAGATCGATTATGTAGTCGATACTAAACTAATTTTAGGAATTGCGATTATTCTGTTACATATTGTACCTAAGTATATATCTATACCTATATTATAAAATATATACAGGATGTCCCAGAAGTCAACGATAAGCCGGAAACCAGCGATAGGCCTAGTCATGAGGGTAATCAGAAAAATATAAAAAAAAAACTATGTTCTTTTTTCAAAATGTTATGAAGGTTTAAAAAAATTCCTAAAAAACGGACACCCTGTAATGAACTTTCTTGTACCGTGACTGTAAATTTTTAATTTTTGAATATTTTTTTTCTGTAATGCTATAATGAATAGCCGTGCTACAATTTACAATAAAAAAAAATTACATAACTGCCTCACTTTTAAGTAAAAAGTTAAATTTGTTTCCAACATTGAATTCTAAATAATTTCATCAACCAACTTAAACCAGCTGTACCGTAAAAAAAATGTATGGCTACTATTTTGGCAAGTATACTTAAAAGTTGACGCATTTAGTCTAGATTCTAAAATGGTATAACACATGCTAGGTTTTGTTATAGTTGAGGCATGAAAAATTTTTTTCTCGATGAATCCGGATTCTATGCCAATCTAATTTAATGAGGTGAAATGTTGGTAAAGCAACCTTAAGTCTGCAGCTGACCTGAACTAAGCCTTTTTATCCTCTTTCTTAACCCTCCTTTAAAGTAATGATACTTAAAATAAGTTTGTGTAATATTTTTTTTATTTAATGTGGTATGACATACAACATTGTTTTACAGCATTTTTATAACAAATGTTCAAACTGTTTTCCTTCAGCTAATATGCACGCTCTACATCTCCTTAAAAATGATCAAGCTATGCGCCGGGCGTGACGTTTGGGCGGGATATTCTTGATCGAGAAACTCTCTGACTAGACTAGATACCACATGCTGCCGTAAATATTTAGCGGCACTTCTTCTAATAAATCGGGTAGTTGATTTTGTAGGAATTCTAAATAAACATGTCCATTTATGGTCTCTGGCAGCTCAATCGGACCAATAACTGTACCGTTTAAAATGCCTGTCCACATGTTTACTTTAAAACGGTACTGTGAATGATCTTCACGCATTAGGTGAGGATTTTCCACGTGCCATTCGTGTAAATTGTGTAGGTTCATGTAACCGTCCTTTTTAAACGTTGCTTCGTCGGACCATAGAATCGTTCCAAAATCTCGGGATCTTCAGTGTGTTTTTGCAAAATCTTTTGACAAAATCGCACTCTCTCTGGGTAGTCTCGGGGAAGCAAAGATTGTACTCGTTGTACATGGAATAGATGCAGACGGTTTTTTTTTCAGAATACGATGTACACTGCTTTTAGGTACTCCAAGGCTTTCCTCAATTCCACGTACGGATATACTTGGATCTTCTTCCACAGCTTGCATGACTTCGTCCTCGTAGGGCAAGAGGGGCCTTCCTTCACCAGCCATATGATCAGGGAATCGACCTTCGGATAATGATCGATGCAGATTAATAAAAACTCGGTAATCAGGATGACGCTCTAAGTTTGGGTATCTCTCGCGATAAACCCTAGCTGCAGCATTGGCGTTACATAAGCATTCTCCGTAAATAAGATGCATGTTGGCGTACTCCTGTACGGTATGTCTATTTGGTATGATAACTTCACTTTACGAACTCGTAATTACACGCAAATACAATCTAAGCAACAGACTCCAGAATCTTTATTTCTGGGACAGATGGATTTAAATCAAAGCCATCAAACAAATGACATAAACAAAAGATGTACGAATAAACAAAAATCCCTGTTAGATTCTCTTTTCAAAATTATGAGTCCGTCTCCATTCAAAAAGATTTTAACCTGGATTTACCTAAGAAGGTTGCGTTACCAACATTTTACCTCATTAAATTAGATTGGCATAGAATCCGGATTCATCGAGAAAAAATTTTTTCATACCTCAACTATAACAAAACCTAGCATGTGTTATACCATTTTAGAATCTAGACTAAATGCGTCAACTTTTAAGTATACTTGCCAAAATAGTAGCCATACATTTTTTTTACAGTACAGCTGGTTTAAGTTGGTTGATGAAATTATTTAGAATTCAATGTTGGAAACAAATTTAACTTTTTACTTAAAAGTAAAGCAGTTATGTATTTTTTTTATTGTAAATTGTAGCACGGCTATTCATTATAGCATTACAGAAAAAAAAATTCAAAAAGTAAATATTTACAGTCACAGTACAAGAAAGTTCATTACAAGGTGTCTGTTTTATAGGATTTTTTTAAAACCTTCATAACATTTTGAAAAAAGAACATAGTTTTTTTTTTATATTTTTCTGATTACCCCCATGACTAGGCCTATCGCTGGTTTCCGACTTATCGTTGACTTCTGGGACACCCTGTATAACTGCAGTGAAGATAAGGCTTCTGTCCAATGATTAGTTTAGAGTCCCTTTTTATTATACTATTGAAATTAAATTTTTAAGTGTAGGTATTATTATACCTACGCACAGAAATAAATAAATTTTGAATTTGAATTCGAATTATCACTTTGGTCCAAGGCTGAGGTAAGTAGGTACCTACATTTAACTTTCCTACGACTTACTACTTATATTATGTAGTTACATAGTAGGTACTAATTTATACAAACAGAACAGATAAATGCACTCAGATGGAGCATTAATTAGAAATTAAATGTAAATATGTATTTCATAGGCTAGGTTACAGAGCGTCTAAGTAAGTAGGTACCTAAACGACGTAAACAAAAGCCTTTACAGCGGTCAAAGTGGAGTTAAATGCTTACTAACTATACAAACTGCTTGAACCAACCATTATCATAATGATGATGACGACGAATCGTCGTCGGCATCGCTTATTTCGTTGATAAGATGTGAAGCTTGCATGAAGGCCTTATATGTATAAGCTACTATACCAATCATTATGATCTTACAGACGATAATATAGGGATTAGCAAATCAAAATTCTTTGGTATTTAAATATAATCTTATAATTAGCTTTTTCTAGCGACTTCGTCCCTGAATTGACCCAGTTAAAAACACTCTGTATTTATCGATAACTCGGTGTACCAAGATGAAACATTTACGAGTACTGATTGTAAGTGAGACCGGCAACAATACATCTGTGAAAACCGCATCTAATTCAGTGCAGTACTTTTTGGATGTATTATTATGCACTTATATAGATTATCACCTATAATTAAAGTAGGTATTAAAAAATCTTATAAAGTGAAGTGGTGGCAAAGATGACAACTAGGTACCTATTTTCAATCAGAATGAAACTTTTTTTTTGTGTGTTATTAGGTAGGTACTCTATGCATTGAACTACAATATATACCTAACCAGAAGAACCATTGGGTTGGATAACTTAAGCGTCTGCTAAGTACCTACAACACCTACTTAAATAAGTCGACAAATGGTTAAGTATTACCTACCACCTACCTCGCTTTATTATAAAATAAAATAAATTAGAATAGGTAATACGAGTATTTATCAGACTTATGTTGGTAGATAGATACCTAGAAACTAATTATAACTAGGTACAGAGAGATACAGTGCCTACAACAAATAATTAAAATTAAGTACAAATTTTTTTCGAATATGCTACGCAGGTAAATGTAGAAATTTCTTTAGCTTAATTAAACTAACTTTCTTCGTGAAGCGAGCTCTGGTGTTCGAACTTGAGCAGTTAGGAATTTTATCGTGTGTAAAATTGAAATCGATCCGAGTCGCACCGTAGGTCTATGTCTAATGGTATCGCGTCGGCCATGCCTAATTCATGCGTATGCGGGCGCGATAAGAGTACTATTTTATTCGATACTTTTCTACGTGTTTTTGCTTTCTAGCTACAGAACTATGAATAAATTATCAATTCATAAAGCAAAAGAAACAGCTGAAGTTCACCATTTTTTTTAGGTGTCGCAAGACCGTTAACCACTAAACATGATACTGAATAGGTAGGTAAGTAGGTGTACTTAGTATGAGACATAGTTTGATTTGAATAATTTATTTTAGATCGCGACACATAATAATATAAGATATCGTACATACAAGAGCAGTGATAGCCTTTACAGAAAAAAGAGCCGGCCGAAAATCAGTGAGGCTCGGGTTCGAATCCTGGCATGTAACAATGAGTTTTTCAAAAACTTAAGTACTTATCACTAACTCGACGGCGAAGGAAAACATCGTGAGGAAACCCGCAGGTCTCAGAATTACTTCTGAGACATGTGTAAATAGACCCGGTCCGGCGATGGGCTCACCACCTATCACGTTTAGGGGTCCAATGTATCTCGTGAAATGTGGGTATATCCAGTAATGGAATACCTTTGCCTACCCCCTCGGGGATGAAAGGTGTGAGATTATTTATTTTTTAAGCTATTGCATAGCTTCTATCGAGGGCCTTGAGCGCGGGGACCGAATCCAGAAATTCCGTAACGAAAAAAACCTCACGCTCCCCACTCCGACGGGCACGGAGGTCCGAGTCCGAGTCCGAGTCCGAGTCCGAGTCCGAGTCCGAGTCCGAGTCCGAGTCCGAGTCCGAGTCCGAGTCCGAGTCCGAGTCCGAGTCCGAGTCCGAGTCCGAGTCCGAGTCCGAGTCCGAGTCCGAGTCCGAGTCCGAGTCCGAGTCCGAGTCCGAGTCCGAGTCCGAGTCCGAGTCCGAGTCCGAGTCCGAGTCCGAGTCCGAGTCCGAGTCCGAGTCCCAGTCCCAGTCCCAGTCCGAGTCCGAGTCCGAGTCCGAGTCCCGGTCTCAGTCCCACTCCCACTAAGACTCCCACTCCCACTCCCACCCCACCCCCAACCCCACTTCCACTCCCACTCCCACTCCCACGCCCACTGCAACTCCCACTCCCATCCTACAACCACCACCACTCCCACTACCACTACCACCACTACGAATACTCTGCTAACCATTTAAATAACACCCGTGTGGCTTGAAGGCCGTGCATTGTCTAACGTTGTTTCTTTTCGGCAGTCTTGTTGATACAAAATGCTATGCAATAGCTTTACCGCGGCAATCCCCGAGTGCCACACGTCTTTTTTTATTTTTTATTTATATATCGTACATGTTACATAGGTTTATAACTGTGTAGGTAGGTTTTAATATATTTAATGAGTAGAAAGTTAGAAAATAATAATTAAGTAGATAAGTGTTTTTTTTACCAGGTTGCGCTAGAAGGAGGGTATCTAATAATAATCATGTAGAATTAAGGTCGAGAATTAATTGCACAACAAAACATTGTTTAGGTATTTATAATTGCAATCGGAATCGTCTTCATTTGACATTTATTATCACGGCCAGGCGCTGGCTCTAGAGATCGTCAAGTTAGAAGCCTCACCATGGAATTGAGCTGTTCTGATAATGTCGAACAACTCTTCCTAAATAGTGCCAAATAGTGCCCGAAGCATATAAATAGTGCTATCATACTTTCGGAGATATTCAGGTCGTTCAGTGAGGCTGCTATCTTGACGTCAAGATAGCAGCCTCATCTCAGTACACAAAAACCACAGCACTGTTCTTGAAGAACTATATACCAAAAAACTCTTCTTAAATAGTGCCTTGGATTTGCAAAGTTTCAGAATTAGTGCTTCAAAGGAACCGAAGATATTAGGGTACATTGATGAGGCTTCCAACTTGACGTCAAGCTGGAAGTCACATCATCAACAAGGAAGAATTTCGAATCGAGACTAATGCCAAAAATCTCTGCCTAAATAGTGCCTCCGGAATCAAAACAAAGCGGAACGATTTAACTTGTATTTTAGTCAATAAATGATGATAAACTTCCACGTACATCTTGGATTCGGTACAGATAGGAGTAAACCAACTAGATCAAAATGGAGGCTCAGCTTTATAAAGAGCAACATCTCAGAATGTTTTTTTTTGTTTTTTTTTTTTTTATAGATAGGGGTACAAATTGGGATGATTTATCAAGTATCAGGATGCGGACTGGTTCAGTTTTTGAGATATAATTTTTTGAAGAATTGTAACTTAATCATTTATAACCTCAGATATCAAGGAAAACGCAATGTCCAATGTCAAACTTCAAAAAAGCGTTTTAAAAAAATTTATTTCATTGATAAAAATCTATTGGTTATTTATATTAAAACCTATTTTTATTTAATAGTTATTATATATAGTAATAGTAAAATATTTAAATTTTCTTTTATCGCAGTGTCCTAAACATGTTTAAACAATATTGTTTTATCCTAGGAGGAATGTCAACAGGTCCATTAAAATCTTCATTTCCGTGGATTTTTTATCTTTAGTTTTTCAAACAAAATCGAGTTTTTTTATAATGTATTCTTGCTTAATATCTAGCAGATGAGGGTGTATTTTGACAGGCCCATAAAAATCTTAATTTCCGTGTTTTTTTTATCCTTAAGTTTTAAAAAAAATATCGATTTTATTTAAATTTTCTTTATATTGTTTGTATTCTTGCTGAATATGTAGCAGATAACTTAAAAAAAGTAACGAGATATACAAGATTAAAAATTTAATGCCACGGCGATGAAACATACGTGCACGGCAATGAAACAAGCGTTCACGGCAATGAAAGAACTGTGCCACAGGATTGAAAGAATCAAACAACGGAAATGAAAATCCATATAAAACATAATATTTTATATACTTACCTGAGTATTATACTTACATAAAATATGTAAATGCCTGTGTCCGAGAGGGAAAGGCATACCCAGACTGTCTCTCCATCGGAACCTTTAAATTCCTACCAGTCCACAAACAATGGCTTGGTTCTACCCAAAGTTTGTGTTTGGGAGAAAGATTTGGATATAATCTTTGAAATTTTTTATCTTGTGTCTGCCACTTCACGCCGCAGACCTTATAGTCGTAGTTTTTTTTATAATTTAATTATTTAGTGGCACGCACGAGCATCAATGTGTTATACCTTTTTATATTTATTTGTATAAAACCATAATGGCCAATCGCATAGCTCCACTTGTACGCATTATTAATTATTATGCTATTTTAGCTCAGTAGCACATTGTAATTAAGGCGATAGTTCCATATTTTAATTGGTACCCTTTCACTAAGACCGGTCAAAGAAGCCATCTTGTCTTTTCAATTGCCTTAGACACGCTCGGTTCCGCGCTCGTGCATTGTATGTATTTTATACTTTAGATTTCTAATAATTAATTGCTCAAACCCCAAAAATAGAGCTTTTTTTATTTCCCTTGTTCCTGTGTCGAACATCTTGTACATCTCATTAGTTTTTTAAGTTATCTGCTACATATTCAGCAAGAATACATACAATATAAATAAAACTTAAATAAAAGCGATGTTTTAAAAAAACTTAAGTTTTTTTTTATCAATGAACAAAATTTTTTTTAAACGTTTTTTTTTAAGTTTGACATTGTACATTGCGTTTTCCTTGATATTTGAGGTTATAAATGATTAAGTTACAATTCTTCAAAAAATTTTATCTCAAAAACTGAACCAGTCCGCATCCTGATACTTGATAAATCATCCCAATTTGTACCCCTATCTATAAAAAAAAAACCAAAAAAAAACATTCTGAGATGTTGCTCTTTATAAAGCTGAGCCTCCATTTTGATCTAGTTGGTTTACTCCTATCTGTACCGAATCCAAGATGTACGTGGAAGTTTATCATCATTTATTGACTAAAATACAAGTTAAATCGTTCCGTTTTGTTTTGATTCCGGAGGCACTATTTAGGAAGAGATTTTTGGCATTAGTCTCAATTCGAAATTCTTCCTCGTTGATGATGTGACTTCCAGCTTGACGTCAAGTTGGAAGCCTCATCAATGTACCCTAATATCTTCGGTTCCTTTGAAGCACTAATTCTGAAACTTTGCAAATCCAAGGCACTATTTAAGAAGAGTTTTTTGGTATATAGTTCTTCAAGAACAGTGCTGTGGTTTTTGTGTACTGAGATGAGGCTGCTATCTTGACGTCAAGATAGCAGCCTCACTGAACGACCTGAATATCTCCGAAAGTATGATAGCACTATTTATATGCTTCGGGCACTATTTGGCACTATTTAGGAAGAGTTGTTTGACATTATCAGAACAGCTCAATTCCATGGTGAGGCTTCTAACTTGACGGTCTCCTGGCTCTATAGATAATATTGACAGTAACAATGACAAGTGGTACGTTAGAAGCAATGTATTACCTACATCGAAATGAGGTGAATGCCATTAATTAAGGTTGAGCCCTCAAGTTGATAGATTTTAATAAAAAAAATATAAGTTATTAGATTGGACTGACACAAGGTTAGTGACGTCACTATACTTAACCACAATGGCGGACTGTTACATTTTGCTTATTACACCTTCCTAAATTCAGTCGACTGAATGATTCAGTAGCTGAATTTAGAAGGGTGTAGGTATTCACAATTTCACATACCTACATACATTGTAGATATTAGTAGGTACATCGTATTAAGTCACTTAGGACCTAAATTCAGAAACAAGTATGGTTGCTGAATTCAGAACCCTAACTAGCTTTCTAAATTCAGTCACTTATAAGCATTATTACCTACACCTGGTTGAACCAAGTTGTAATAATGCTTGTAAGTATCCCTAACGATCTGACGGCTTGAATCATCTTCATTTCCGAAATATCACAAGCTAAATTTTAAAAATCTTATCGGCATTTATTGACCGCTAGGGATGTGACATTGATAAAAAAATCTATTATTTAAAAATCGTTTATTTTTCACCTCCCTATACACCGCCGGCTTTTTGTTGTAGGTACCATTATGTAGGTACCTACCTATCTACTGTATTTGTTTATTTTTATATTTGTCGCTTCGATATCTAAGATAACAGTTTAGCCTGTTGGATGTACGTACCTAAGTCCGCATACTGTAAGTACGTGGTCCCTATTTATTCCGGATGTAGGTGTACGGAGTTTTAATAGAAACATAAGTGGTATTTATAGGTACGAGTATGTTATTGACTCGTAGTGAAGAAGAGGAACCAAGAACTGGTTTTGGGGAAGTTGTTCTACCTATCCAGAAGAGTAGAAACTTGAATACAGCCTATATGTACCTATCCTCGGTATCATTCAGTGCGACGTCCAATACATACTATGTATATTGACATTATAGGTAACATTATTACCTATAATTGCACATTGCTTCAGAAACTTAAGGAATTAAATACTTAAAAGCAATTTTCTTAGTCATTTCACACCTAGACTATAAAAATTAGCATCTGTTTCTTCGGCGTATTTGTACAAGTGTCCAAACGACTTTTGCAAATATTAAACATACTGTAGGTAATGCAAATAAAACTGAGTAATTGTTATTAAATGTTTTAAAGTCTTTAGACTGAGGACAGAGACAACTGGGTAGGTACCTAAGTAAGTTATCATTATAATATTTATAATATAATACACCTTAGTGTTTTCAGGTTTTCAGACTTTCAAGGTCAAAATTACATGGTACGTCACTTATGAAACACATTAAAAATTATGAGAAACTATGTACAATATGAAAACACTTTAGATAAGCATAGCAATGTTAATAGAAGATACAGGTACCTACATCAAGTAAAATAAGGTCAAACGGGCGACAGTTCTGGATTTCTTAATAAGCCGCAATAGGCCGCGGCCCCTAGGGGTGGCAGATTTCAGAGTAGGTAAGTAGGTACCATAGACATATTATTAACACACGTAAGTACTCGAGCTTTGGTAAACTGTTAAGTTCGGTTGCGCTTATAAACATCAGCCGCCCCGCGGTTTCATCCGTGTAGTTAACGATCCTGTGGAAATATACGGGGATAGAATTTAGCCTATGTGTTATTCTGATGTATAAGCTAAATAATAGCAGTTTCATCAAAATCCGTTCAGTAGTTTTTTAATTGGAAGAGCAACAAATATCTATATATCCATACTCACAAACTTTAGCGTTTATAATATTAGTAGGATAGGATCGCACCAACAAGTCACTTGCGCAATCGGAGCGGTTATTAAAAGTGTCACTTTTGTCCATCTCACCTCACCACAACTTAGGATATAAGCATTTTTTCAATACTCGGGACTACGGAGATAAGTCATATAGGACTATAGGACATACCATAATAGGTACCTATATGTACATATTATATAAGGTTGCTATTAAATCGAGCGTCAGTAAAATTTACAAATTAGGTCCTATATCTTAGTTTCGAATAATTATTTAATATTTTGTTAAGTTTTGGAACAAATTCCTGACAAATTTTATAGATAATATTACCCCTACCTACTTAGACAGTATATTCAGAAGTATGTATTAAAAATAATACATACTTCTGAATATGTTCCTGATAAAATAGAAAGAAGAAGAAATGCCAGATAAAGAGTAGGTAGGTACCCGAAACCGACGCGCATGTATGAACTGATTGATGGAAGTGGATGAGGCGCAAGCGAGAGGTGTGTCACAGTGACACACACACGTAGCATGTGTATTGTCTCTGCCTACCCGTTCGGGAACAAGGCGTATGTATATGCTTGGCTATGCTATGCTTGGCTATGCTATGCTAGGCGTATGTAGGTATGTATGTATAAACTAGAAGGAAAGAAAAACGTCTAATTGCTGCTGGTTTCATTACTCATGAAACAAGTAAAATATCTCAGCTCAGTATCACGAAATAAATTGATTTACTTAATAAGTGGTTAATCAATACCATTACTACATAATAAATTACTCAATTAATATCCAATTAATATCGCAGCACCATCGTTTTAACGATTCTGAATTCGACCGTCAATTAATATCAAAGCTGCAGAGAATGTGACGGTACCAATACAGTACAATTTGTAATTACTTCAGCATAAAATATTAATTATTCTGCGGTTCTCCCAAACTGGTTTAGCCTCATTTTGGCATTTTCTGGCGAAAAATAATTAGGGGAATAACGGCAGCGTTTAGCAATTAACGTCAACAAGAGATTTCATTCTATTTTTATTAGAATAACCCTTTTATAATTTATTGATTGAGAAAACATTTTTTCTTGCCTTGTAATATTTCTTAGCTAGTAGAATAAAATCAGTATGTAAATATACACGAACATAGAACCTCCTCCGTTTTAAATCGGTTCATAAAATGATGCTCTTAATTTGAGACAAATTATCCCTTATAGTCCGATAACAGCATAGGTTAGTAATAAAAAAAAAAATCCTTATATACCTACTAACAAATAGGTAACTAAACAGTAACAACCTATATAAATAAAAAATGTATACAGGAAACTGAATATACATATATAAAATTAAATGTGCTAATTGAACATATTGTGAGTTTAAAAACCTGTGTGTCACTCATCCTATACTAATAATGCAAACAAAAAAGTTTGTTGGTCTTTCACGCAAAAACTACTTACCGGATTGTGATGAAAAATTAGTGATATTGGTTATCCCCGTATTCGAACGGGAACGGGAACTACGCGGGTGAAACCGCGGGGCGCCACTAGTCAGTTATATTTTGAAGTAGGGATTGTTGTCATGAGTATGATTTCTGCTATGAAATCCTTTTTAATTTGATCAAATTACCTACCTAATTTTTTCACATGATTTCTTCGTTCTATCGTTTAATACGATCTCAGTGGGCATTTTATGTAAAGGTATTAATTAAAGTTGAACACAAGAAAAATAGACTAGGTACATACTGCAAGTTTTCTAGGTCACTGAATAATGGTAAAGTATCCTAATAACAATAGCAAGTAAAGACGTATTGTTTCTATTCTTCAACAAGGCCAGTTTTTGTTACTTAAATTATTAGATGCAAGCGTCCACTTTTACATGTGCAATGATTAATAAAATGACGTTAGAAATTGTTAAAAATAACTTACCGTTTCAGTTGTATATAATCCAAATTATTTTTTTTAAAGAAAATAACACAATGTACACAATATGTCCAACAATCATCTAAAAGTGAAAAATATATATATTTAAAAAAGAAAATCGGAGGAAATTCTACCAATCACTACACGACTGCGCACGCGTCTTCGAACTATGGCGGTATGAACGCCAGCAGTGGGCGGTAAACGTATGTTTTACGTGTTTCGCAGCCATTTTATGGTGGTCCCCGATACACCTGTGTTTTCCTTTTGCTCACATCGCATTATCATGCGTAAGAGTGCGCCTTTTAAAACGGTCGGTTTAGTCACAATTTAATTTCTTGGTGTAATCTACCTTCTTTAGGAAGGCTGTCTTCGAACGACCTTGTCTTGACTAGTGGCATATTATGTTTTCTTGGGTGTTCAAGTAGTAATAAATATAGCTAGTTTGCTTAATATTTACTACATTGAGAATAACAAATATTAAATCATTGACCGGTACTGAAAGATATACTGTCGATTGTTTTATTAAATATGTTCCGAGTTCCGTCATGGGAAAAAACCAATGATGTTAAATATAAAAAAAAACTGTTTGCATTTCTGATGATTAATTACAATAGGAATGCGTTAATACATAAATCATGGAGGGGTTAGATTTTATTGATGTAGTACTTAAACACTACTACTTAGACTTTGGACTAAACAATTATCCTTTTTTTTTTAAATCATTTATTTAAACGAGATTTCCCATAAGGCACTGAAACTTGGATTAGGCAGAAAATACCGCTTTCTTGTTACTCATTTACAGTGATGGATAATTATTTTATTTACCATAATTATTTTTATTGATACAATCATAACTGAGTCGATGATTATAAGAAGCAATATGTACATCAATATGGTTTGGTCGATGACAACGATAGTGTAATCAAGACGTAGTAATAAGATACGAGCTGCGGATGAAACTGGCGGAAAAATTAACTGGATCCTTGGTACATTAGCGTTATTTATTTCTTCCTTTCAGTGGGTTAAAGGGATGTTTCAATAAAGATTTACTTACATTTAAAGACGCCTTGATAGTAGAGGATCCCAATATACCCGACGGTGAAGGAAAACATCGTGAGGAAACCCGCAGGTCTCACAGACCCGGTCCGGCGATGGGCTAACCCACCTATCACGTTTGTGTGTATCACGGTCCAATATATCTCCTGAAATGTGGGTATATCCAGCAATGGAATACCTCTGCCTACCCCCTCGAGGATAAAAAGGCGTGAGATTATATTTATATATATTATATCCTGGACTGAATTTTTTCAACCAACCCACTCGCGATATATTTTTTAACATACTAAATTTGATATAAAATACTTTTCATGAAATAAACAGCTCGGTGAAGGTCGTCTTATATTCGGATCTTAGACTATGAGCAAGAAAACTTGTGAGCCTAGCTCCGCGTAATTTCAAAATGAATGTTAATGATAAAGTACTAGAAATAACGAAAATTTATAATTATAAATTTTGAAGGAAACTAAACTCTTCATACTAAAATTATGTTCAGTGTAGTGTGTAAAAATAGTGTGTTCATAAAAAAGCAAAACATTACTTTTCAAAATTCAAGTGATAGAAGGTAACCAGAAATAATAAGCCAGGTTTTGGGTAGCATTCAATGTAACACGCTTTAATTTATAAAAAAAACTAGCGACCCGCCCCGGCTTCGCACAGGTGCAATGCTAATACTAAAACCTTCCTCTTGAATCACTCTATCCATTAAAAAAAAAACGCATCAAAATCCGTTGAGTAGTTTTAAAGATATAAGCATACATAGGGATATAGGGACATTGTTCTAGTGATATTGATTATGTACCTAATGACATTATTCTCAGGTTTAAATAATTTTTTTTAACATTTTTGGGTTTTTTTATTAACAAGAACATAATAAAAGCTTGTTTTAAAAAACTTTTTTTATTTAAGTTTATGTCATGAGATTATGAGATTATTTTGGTAATGTGTAATTTTAAATTTTTTGTGTAGGTAATTTTTAGTGCTTTTTTTAAATGTGTAATTATTATTTGCTCAAATTCTTACTTGGCTGCAACGAATAGTTGTATTTACCATAATAACCACTGTGATGAAAAAGACTTATCAAATGAGACGAAAATTAAATCATATACTGGGATGTGGGTTGGTGGATTAATCAATGACATACTTGTCTGACTTAGAAGTTAATTTAGATTTAAAAAGGACGTATATGCCTTAGGACAGTGTTAGCTAGTGACGTTTATCTTACATACCGGCGGGCGTATTCACGGAGATTCGATACTGGATATTCGACTCAGAATCGGAAAATCTGCCGAAAGGTTTCGAGATGGGCTATAAACAGATGTCATATTTGACATAAGGATTCGATAGATTTTTCGATCGAATCTCCGTGAATACGCCCGCTGATGTAAGTATGTAAGATAATCATCACTTCACTACATAGTATAGAAGAAAGTCGCTTTCCGTCTGTCTATCCCTATGTGTGCTACGTATCGGATTTTGATGCGTTTTTTTTTTAAAGACAGAATGATTCAAGAGGAAGGTTTATGTTTATATAATAAATGCATAATATAGTAGAGAAACACTGAGGGCGGGTCGCTAGTAAAATAGAATATTTAATATAACCCGCATCAACTTTAATGAAATGATAGAAAATCGTCAAGAAAATGACGATATAATCTAGTGTTGTACCTACTTGCTTGATTTATGGATCCACAACGCTACAGTATGGTGGCAACTATAAGCCATTAATTATGTAAATGTGCGGTAGTAACCCGTAGCTTCATTCGGATTGAGCAAATTACACTTTCGTCCTTGAAGATGCTAATGCGTGTAACTTAAGTTAGGCAGAAACTAATTGTTTTCTTAGAATTATTTTATATAGGTACTTTATTTTCAAGATAACAAAGTAAGTTACCTACCATGAACTTGTCAAAATTCGAAGAATTTTTTTTACTGCCATCACGATTGGTAAATTAACATTGATGCTCGCTGTCAAGAAGTCTTACAAGATGCTAAAGAAATTTATTTATGACGCCTTCTCTACAAACGCTTAACTATATTGTTTTCACTTCTCATGCTCTAAAAGTACGCCAATATAGCCCTACGAAGCGGGACTAAAGTGACCACTTTAGTCCCTAGGGAGTATAAACTAATTTTTTTTTAATTTCCTTAATGAGAAAAAGACAACCTCAAACAGCCAGTAAATATCTGTAGACTGTGGACCATCTTCATTGCGAAAATGTGAAGAGTTTTAGTTCCATGGTTTTTCCGCGAAGAAGGTGGCGCCATGTGTTTTAAATTGTTTACCTGCAAAGAGATTTAAATCTCTTTGTTAATCTGTGACAGCCTGACAGGTTTAGAAGAAAAAACTGACCGCGAAAATTTCTGAATTTTTGTCGAGTGTAAATTTGTTGGGTTTTAAATAAATTTGTACTAAATTGTCAATTTTTCTCGCACTCAAAGTGAAAAGTACAGTTTCCACCTCGAGACTAAACGCCAACTTAATATACCCTCGGTTTCATGACTCCCGAGGGCTTCGTTTAGTCCCTCGATATAAAATATACTATAAAGTATTTATTAAAAACTTCGTACCTACCAATGACGAGTGTCTGTCTAGTATATACTTCGTTGAGTGCAATTGTTAGCACGTGGTTAGCACTCTATAATAGTATCCTGGCAACAGAAGAAACAGAGATAAACATCACCTGACTCCTATGTCAATCACAATTTTTATCATTCTATTCTACTATAACGAATCAGAAAATTGTTTTATAAAAGGAGAATGTTCTGACATCTGAACGTAAATGGTAATCAAAAGTTCAATGCACAATAACAGGCGGGAAAGAGAGAAGGAAACACTCGGTGCGTCCGGTTTCTGTGGGACAGATTGCAAGCAAATTCGAACATAAACCCGAAAAAAAAAATATAAACAAAAAAATCCCGTACCGGATCACGACAGCTTCACACCTTAGGCCTCTGTTTGCAGTGACGCGGACGTGGGTACGATACCTACAAGGTAGGTAAACTTTATTTCTCAAACTACTATGGATCATAGTCGTACATATAATAAGGAATTTATTGGCAAGAAACCAACACATGATACGATCCAGACTCAAATGAAAGCATCTTCCAATCCATACCAAAAAATAGCAAAATTATTATCGATTTCAATTTTTCCCGTCGATCGTTTTAGAAGTATAAACAAAAAATGTGTGAGATCATTTGTTTTAATAACAGCAGATGGTATCTGAGTGCTCGTGTTACGTATACGTAACCAATATGGAGGGGAACAGTGATTTACATTACAGACCGTAACATAATAAAGGTTGAATGGGCCTTAATACCAGATGTGCCCTATGAATTGATATCAAATCCTCGACCTTTTATTTGGATCTCTGAATATTCGTTACGTCATTGTGATACACCCACAGAAATAGGAAGGGTATAAGTACCCACCATGTACCCACCCATAACCCTTATCATATTCGAAGTAAGTATTTGTAGGGCTATTAGCAACTAATTTTGGCCATTTAAAAAAAAAGTATTGTAATAAAAAATACCTCTAAATCTATAAACGAAAACGTATCGGCACAAAATGTATCTTATAAGTAGGTATAGTAAAAGTCACTATTAACTTATTTGCTTCATCACGGAACTATGTAACGTAACATACAAAAAATAGTCAGAGCAGTGATAGGCGGAAGTGAGCCCGTCTCTCATGCGTGAGACTCGGGTTCGATTCCTTGTGAGTACCTACGTGTAGTGATACCAGTAAGATATTCCAAAAAAATACGTATAGGTACTCGTATATACAACTAGCTCGACGGTGAAGGAAAACGTGAGGAAACTTGCGGCGACACCCCCCTCACCGCCTGTCACGTTTAGAGGTTGGCATTTGTCACGTAAATGGCATAGTTATGAAAATCATAAGAGCTCAAAATTCAGCTTTTAGATAAACTACCAAGTACAATCATTAGTAATAACATAGAAACATCCTTAAAATTCAAATTCACGTAGCAACATTACCGGAAAAAAAAGTATGCTAAACTGTGGCCAATAATTATGCAAACGCCAAATTGTGTCAAAATAAACTACACATTTTTATCAAATTATAGGATAGTTATTTTAAAGTTAGATAAATGATATTGGAAGTCTGTTGAAGTTGTGGTGGAATAAATGTTTATCTACCTAATTTAACACAGTTTAATGGTTAGATAATTTAGAATAAACTGTCGTACACTTCTTTCTAGATTGGTATAAGTTAAGATATTTTAGAAAATGCGACAATGTATATAAGTATTATTGCTCGTATGGCTGTACCACTCTTGAGAAAATTTAACACCGTACAAATACATTTCCGCCAGAACTTCGTAATAGGATGTGATAAAAAGCTTTTCAAATATCTATGATATCAAATAGAGCAGTGATAGCCTTATAGATTACGGTTAGAGCCTGCTTCACATGATGAAAATCAGTGAGGCTCGGGTTCGAATCCTGGCATGTACCAATGAGTTTTTCAAAAACTTACGTACATATTTATCACTAGCTCGACGGTGAAGGAAAACATCGTGAGGAAACCCGCAGGTCCCAGAATTAATTTTGAGACATGTGAAAATAGACTCGGTCCGGCGATGGGCTCACCACCTATCGCGTTTAGGGGTCCAAAATATTTCGTGAAAAGTGGGTATATCCAGTAATAGAATACCTCTGCCTACCCCCTCGGGTATAAAAGGCGTTAGATTATTTATTTTATTTATTTATTTTAAAAAGATTTTCAAATATCTACAACCCGCGACAGGGAGCTCTAATTGTTTTCATTTTTTAACAAGAGGGTAGCTTCCTTTGGTTGAATTAGCAATCTATTCATAGATTCTAATAGAAAAGTATAAATAAGTATGTTGTCTAGCTACACTTCGGAATATTCTAATTTCATTTACAAATAAATACAAAAGTTATATCTAAAAACTTTGGTAGGTTGCGAAATTGTATAAGTAGGTACTTAGTCGTTATACATGATATAATAATATACCTACAACCCAAGGAATATAAAAGAGAGATAATTTTATATCGTCATTTATAGCTGTAGAAAACATTATTATTTATTTATATTGTTTTGAATGTCAATGAAAGTAGGTATTTTAAATGTAATTTGAATGCGATTATTTCTATACATATTATACATTATACAACGTAAATTTAAAATTATTTTTTGTTTCGTTCATTAAAAATTATTGTTTAGATGTTTTAATTCATATTTCAAAATGACATAATTATTATTATATTGTGCTGTGCTGGAAGAAATCTGTACCGACTTCACAAATCTAAAAATAATATAAAATAAATAACTCACAGATCTCCGACTCATCATGTACTTGTCCTTATCCCATTATTTGGGGTCGGCGCAGTATGTTTTTTTCTTCCATTTAGATCTATCATACGTCATATCTACATTCACTTCCAGCTTGCACATAGATATCATCCTTCACACAATCCATCCATCTTTTCTTTGATCTACCCCTCTTTCTATAACCTTCCACATTCATATCAAGCACTCGCCTTACAACGTTACTTTCATCCCTCCTCATTATATGTCCATACCAAGACAGACGATTACCTCTCAACTTCTCCATCACGGGGGCTACTTTCAGACTTCCTCTTATCACAGATCTCCGACTGCACCAATATTATACAGAGCAATGATTTGTTTTTTCTCTTGTTTATTTGTAATGAATAGGTTATAATAAATAAACTACTGAACCTAAATTATTTTTTTCTAGAAGTAACATTAGCAAAAACTTTCCCACAGGAAACTTACGCCTGTGAAAATAATCAACAGGCAGTATTGTAAGCAAAGAGGTTTGAAGAAAAAGTTTATCTCTCCTAGGAAAGACAATGATTTTCTTCCAATCTCTTTGGTTGTAAGTATTAAAAATTACTACCTCTGAAACCTTATCACTATTTTGGTTTTAAAGTTTTCCGTAGTTTGATACAAAATTTACGAACCCTACTTAGATTGAGAGAACAATTCTTCGTCGCAGGTATTTCACCTTACCCAAATATTTACCTCAAAGAGGGCTGTCTAAAGTCCGAATTCTGTCACGCAAATTGCTAAATCACATCGGCTACTTTGACACAGGTTCATTGAGGTACAATCACGGTATGTCGTCAGCACAAATGGAGCATATCCTGGAGCCAATTGAGTTGGCGACGGGACAGACCCACCAGTGGCAATTCGCCCGTCGCACTGTGTTCACCACGTGCACCTGAGATTTTCAATTTATTTTGGACGGTGAGAAACATTTTTATTAAAATACATACAGATAATATTTAAATTGGCATCTGTTTGTGAGAAATTCGTACTTGGTATTCTTGGCACTTGATTCTTAAATTGACAGTCCTTTGCATGTTCTTTAGGAATGTTACAAATGCATTTGACGAAAGAGTTTCTTCTTCCAACCTCTTTGGAAAGTTTATTTACGAACGAAACGAGTGTAATAGCCATAAACTAATATGATAAGTTTATGATAGTAACCACACGATCTAAAAATAAGAAAATCTTTACCCAGACAACTTGTACCAGTCAGCTGAGCATTTTGTATTGAGAGATGAAGTTTTATTAAATTAAATTAAATTAAATCTAAGACAAAAAACGCATCTTCAAAATAATAATGTTGTGTCTGCCCTTATAATCATTTAAAAGAGATTATGATAATGTAATGTTAACCTTGTGGTTACTGTGGTAATATCTAACATTATTGTATTCTTTTTGTCAATGTGTAACTTATTGCCATTTTTCACTGGTGTACCTACAGTAAAGAGTTGTTACTAACAGTATCTAGTCTGTAATATTTATCAGCCGACAGACGTATAGATAGACGCATAACCTCCCAAACATTATACATATTTATTTTTGGTGTGAGAGCAGTGATAGCCCAGCGGTTACAGAGCCAGCCTCTCATGCGTGAGGTCTCGAGTTCGAATTCTGGCATGTTTCAAAAACTTACGTACATATTTATCACTAGCTACGCCCCGCGGTTTCACCAGCATAGTTCCCGTTCCCGTGGGAATATAATATAGCCTCTGTGTTATTCTGATATATGGCCAATATCACTGTAAAGTTTTATCAAATCCGTTCATTAGTTTTTGGGTCAAAGAGCAACAAACATACTCAGAAACTTTCGATATTATACTCATAGCTCGACGGTGAAGGAAAACATCGTGAGGAAACCAGCAGGTCCCAGAATTGATTCTATGGCATGTGCAACAGACCTGGTTCGGGTGATGTGGTCACCACCTATGTAGCACATTGTAAGAAATTTCTAATAGAAAAATTCTGATGGTCGCCGGACGTGCGACGGACGCACCCCGCACACCATAAGATATCGTAATTTGCAAAGAGATTTAAATTAATATTAAATCTCTTTGGTAATTTGTAGGTACGCGAATTTCTGACAGTGTGCGGGGTCTAGAACAAAATACATTGAAAACGTGCCTTTTGACATTTCTATCAGAAAAATTCTGACGTCCGGTAGGTGTGCAATCCGGCGTGCATCCGTACCGGACGTCCGCCACGGAAAATTTCTGACAATCCGCGGCTTAGTACAAAATGTATGGGCGGAGTGCCTTCCGGCGACCATCAGAATTTTTCTATTAGAAATTTCTTACAATGTGCGGCCGCTTTAAGGGGTCCAAAGGTTATACTTACTGGTGAAACGTGGGTATTTCCAGAAATGGACTACCTCTGCCTACTTTAATTGTTAATATTGATTCAATTAGTAAGTACCTAAAATAAGTTATTATCTTCAACAGATAATCAATAATGATTCGGCTGGCCTGTGTCGTGTTCCTTTGCCTGTCAGCGGCGCGCTCCATGCCACCGGATAAGGTTAGTTATAGTACAATCCTGCTCGAAGCTCACCTTGTTATCACTTGTTGACATCGTTAACAACCTATTTTGAGGCACTTATTGGGTTACTGCCTTGCCTTATTGAAGCTCGGATCAAATTACTGTACCTAATCTAAAGTAGGATGCAGAAGTTATTATCTATGGCACACATACCGATAGTCTGAATTTTAAATCAGGCAAAATCACTTTTGACTGCAAAAACAGTCAAAACTGAAATATTGTCAACTCGAACGTTACTTGACTCCTCTCGTCCAGTCCCTATTCTCATTTATCTGAATAAAGTTGCGGCACTCAAGCGGGTTGAGTAAAATATCACTTTTCGCATGTCGTTGGACAAAAAATACCTCCTTTTGCCACCACCGTCATTATCATAATTCATGACGATAATTATCATAAACCATTTATTTACAGGAATTACAGTTATCAACTATAGATTTTATTTAACTACATGACAGATGATTTCATATAATTATACCAGAAAATATAATAACCACTCTAAATAGTAACAAAAAAACCGACTTCAATCTTAAACTTATATGGTTTTCTCATGGATGCCGCTGTCAGAATTAAAATGGGACCAATCTGGAAGCACCAGCTTTCAAATAAAAAAAGAATCATCCAAATCGGTTCACCCAGTCGAAAGTTCTGAGGTAACAAATATAAAAAAAAAATACAGACGAATTGATAACCTGCTCCTTTTTGAAGTCGGTTAAAAAATACTACCTGTTTCATTATTTCACAAATCAAATTATGTCGTTAATTAAAATATATGTATATACGTTAGCGAGGACCCCTGGGTGACGTGACGGATCAGATAATTGTTAGCGATCGTTGGTGATATTCAGAGGTCTCCCGCTCATCAGAAGTTTTCGGGATGGCCGATAGCGGTTTACTTATACGATTTTAATGTTGGCGTCTATTCTGGGCTGGGCAGTACATAATTAAACTGGTTATAAGTTACACAATCACTTTATTAAATAAGGTTACAAAGTAGGTAAATAAAAGATGTCAGTCGTCACACTTAAATAATAATAATAATCTGTGAGCTGTTCTAATTAAATAAGCGGGTAGTAATCACAGACCCCATCGTGGGATTAAAAAGGGGACACGCCACCCACCTTCCCATGATCCTGCCATTCTATGGCTGTACGGACCGAATCACGGGAGTGCGTATAGAGATCGCTCACACAATTCACTACTAGCACGTCTTGATCCCTACAAAACAACTGAGTGTCCCATACCTCGCTATCGTCTCCTTATTGTACAGACATTACCAGAAACAGCAAAGCTCCAACCTCTCTTGAACGATGTTTACTCGTGGACTCCTCGTTACAGACTCTCAATAACGACCGCTCATCGCGAAGTCTCGATACAGAATGCTCGTAGCGGCGACCGCCTCGATCTTTTATAGTATTTTGCAGTAGCGGGGTGTAACACGTGTTCGACCGAAGAAGCGCAGGTGTTCAAACGATGAATCATGTGATGTTGCGTTCCGTCTCCGATTAATGTTGCTAGTTAACTCTCGTACTATTGACCTAGCTCTAACACGGCCATACTGACGAAACACACGTCCTCGTGTGTGTTCCTGTGAACAAATAAAACAAAGCACAGTATCACATCGTTCGGTAATCCTGACCTTGAGGTCAACTTTCAATAATCATAAAACAAATATTATCATCAAAGCCATTGTTAAATCTATCACTTTAGCTTATTGTAAGATAATAATCGAGCTTCTGAAAAGAATTAAATCCAGTTGTAGCTTCCAATTAGTACTAAGTGACTCTAATAGTTTTTCTATCTTTCGAATCCAGTTATAGCCCCTAATTGGTACCACAAGTGGTTTGCAATATTTTTTTCTCAAAATGCAGTTATAGCCCCCAATTTCTACTACAAAGGATTCTAATAGTTTTTCTATCTTATGAATCCAGTTGTAGCTAACAAGTGGTAGGTAGGTACTATAAGTAATTCTAATAATTTTCTCAAACGCCACTTCGCCCCTGCGTAGAATAACGTTACATCTGCAAAATTGAGATTGTTCAGGACGGCCCGTTAAAGTTTTAAAATTTTAGTTTTATTTATAGTTTTTTTACCAATAACAATTGCTATCTCAATTTTTAAGATTTGTTATATGATTAGGCATATTAATAAACAG
Source organism: Ethmia dodecea (assembly GCA_963855545.1). Classification (NCBI taxonomy): domain Eukaryota; kingdom Metazoa; phylum Arthropoda; class Insecta; order Lepidoptera; family Depressariidae; genus Ethmia; species Ethmia dodecea. The sequence goes on from OY979444.1 coordinate 4,912,910, forward strand.
TATACTTTTTGAATGAATAAGTATATAAATTAAAAAATAAGAGGTCCCATGTGCAATAATGACGTCTTCCTACGGAAAATTGCAAAAAATGATGGGTCACATGTATACATATACCGTTGTTCAACGGATCATTACGAAAAATTAGAGGTCATACGTTCATGTAAAACGTTGTTCTACGAAAAATATAAAAAAAAATGTGAGCACATAGAACCCTATCAAAAGCAAAGCTGGTAAAAATATTATTTTAAAATGGTATAGGTAACTACTTATCTACTTCAGTAAAAAAATATATTTTCTAAATCAACTTTTATTCGGACATAAATCGCAGGTGATAATTTGATAAGGTTTCATCAAAATCTGTTCTGTAGATTTTGCGTGAAAGAGCAACAAACATACTTACTTACATTTATTTACAAAGAAAATATACATTCATTTACAAATAATTACAGATAAAAAATGTCCTCCAAAGAGAAACCATGTGGGACAGTGCCCAGAAGACTGGCTGCATTCCCTCTCTGGATAGCTAGGCTGATCCTTTGACAAAGATACTCGTAGCTGCCAGCCCTCTGGTCACTTGAAGCCTCGACCTAACGCATTACTTTCATGTTTATAATATTAATAGGATGTATTAATATTTTTTATTGTAATAATTAGGTATCAATTAGTAAGTCTAATAGAATATGTGACACTCGACTATATTAAGTAGCCTAGTCTTTTTCTTCCAAATATTTAAAATTGAAAAACATAAATGATAATCATAATAAAATACTGTACTAATATTCACTTTCCCCTGGGGCTAAGTAACATAAAAATATAAAATCTATGAAAAAAAAACTTGGGAGAACAACAAATAACTTTATATTAACTTAAGGAATATAAAAATAGTTTTAACTACACTATGAAAATGTTATTAACTTATTGATTTCGTAACGTATTTATGAAGTTTCATCATGACTTTCCTCAGGATTAAGTTCTACATTACGATGAGGCAAGCTTGAAAAAACCTCAACATAATTCTTTGAAAATAGTCTTGCCTTTTCATTAAGTCTGCAAGTCCTTATATTTATAGTCAGAAATTGGTATGGGAGCATTGTATGCTTTCGAAATTTGAGAAATAGATACTCTCCAGCTTTTTTATTGATTGCAGACAGCAAAGGTCGAAATGAATAGAACCGATGACGGTATCAAAAATGTCCTTAGCAGCAGACTGGTGACTGGTTGCATATGGTGATACAGGTACTGTATTTATATCATGAGTCTGACCGGCTGTAAGCACAGAGTGAGGCACTGTTTCAGGAAACTTTTTTGAAAGACGTTTTACACAAGGACATGGTGTTTCTTTAAGTTGGTAAATCTGGGCAACCACCAATTCTATTACAGATAATGAAGGAGAGTTTTCAAAAAGCGGTATTTCCTGACCGATACGACCTTCAAGAAGAGAGCGTACTCCCACCTCAAAGGCCGGTAACGCCTTGTGACTCTTGAGTTGGTGTACATGGGCGACGGTAGTCACTTACCATCAGGTGACCCGTCTGCTCATTAACCCCCAATACAATAAAAAAAACTACTGGAAGATTCAATATTCAGCTTCGTCGTCGTTCCTGAATTATTTTTTTTATTAACAATAGGACTGCTAGCAAGTCTCTGTTGAATTTTGGACATGTTTTATTTAATGTTTTTTTGTTCATCATCAGAATAGTTATCATCCCAAAAACTTGAATATGTAAGCTTCTTTGTAGCCATATTGTCTGACATGATAAATATTAAATAATAAGATTATTAATCACTTCCTAAGCAATGAAGAACGCCTTTGAGCATCAGTGGTAAGTGGTAGTAAGGTAAAAGTGGTAAAAAATTCAAACCAAATATAGATCAGATTGTTCATCTTGCATATAAGACGATAATTTTTCATTACATTTCCTAGAACAATGTCACATATGCAGATAATACCAATTTTTTATAACCAATTTCCGTAGAACAACGTACCATGTGTAAATGGAACTAAATCTTTCTTAATTTGTTCCGCAAAACAACGTTTCACGTGCAAATATAACATTTGAAAATAAAATAAACTAAAATTTTTATGTACGTCTAAAACTAAAATTAGATTGACAATAAATGTATATATTTAAACGAAAAATACTTATTTATTTAATTATTAAGAATTTAAACAAATAATCGCAAAACATAATCACTAACCTGTGGTTTTGTCTTTAACCATTTTATAAATGCATATAAGCGTACCTCCGCGCAACAACGAACCATGTGGTTTTAAAACGGCGCTCGCGCGCACACGGATGCGTTCCAAGGACGAACAAAACCGTCTCTAAACGTACATGGGTCCTTGTACTGCGGAGCACAAATTAGATAGAACGTTGTTCTATTCAGAATCTCAATAACTATAACTCCTATTGAAAAAAATAATTTTTTTTCCGATAGCTTAGACAATAATTAAGACTTTCCGACGATAAAATCAAATTCGTTCTATGGTAACATACAACGTTATTCTACGCAGGGTGCGACTTTATCTTGTGAATCCAGTTATAGTCCTCGGTGGGACGATTGATCCTTGTGATAAGGTGATTGGGTCCTGGTGATAAGTGATTCTTTTTTATTTCATTATATCAAATTTCACTTTATTTTGTGAATCCAGTTATAGCCCTCAATGGGTACTATAAGTGATTCGCTAAGTTTGTATTTCAATTTCACTTTTACTAATACTTTCCAATTTCTTTTATTTCATGAGAAGGTATAGTTAAGATGTTCTACTAATAATATTGCATGCTTTAAGCTTTTGTTAAATTTTAACGAAACAAAAAGGAAACGTCTCACCGGATTTCAATAAAAGCCAAAGCTAGTAAAGCTACGCCCGATACAGAGCTCTGTCTCTCGTTAACGCTGCCGCGCTGATGCTGTTGCCGATGAACCCGTAGCCAGACTCGTCGCATCTCAGGCCGTAGTAAATGTGACTCGAAGTATGAAGCAGAGTTTACCAAGAACACACAAATAAAGAAATGTTAAGTACACTGTGTTTTTATAGCAATTAAGCCCAGTTATTTTTATTTTCAGCCCAGAAATGAGTTTTTAATCCCACTTCTGATGTTAGCAAAGACCCCTGGGTGACGTGACGGATCAGATAATTGTTAGCGATCGTTGGTGATATTCAGAGGTCTCCCGCTCATCAGAAGTTTTCGGGATGGCCGATAGCGGTTTACTTATACGATTTTAATGTGGGCGTCTATTCTGGGCTGGGCAGTACATAATTAAACTGGTTATAAGTTACACAATCACTTTATTAAATAAGGTTACAAAGTAGGTAAATAAAAGATGTCAGTCGTCACACTTAAATAATAATAATAATCTGTGAGCTGTTCTAATTAAATAAGCGGGTAGTAATCACAGACCCCATCGTGGGATTAAAAAGGGGACACGCCACCCACCTTCCCATGATCCTGCCATTCTATGGCTGTACGGACCGAATCACGGGAGTGCGTATAGAGATCGCTCACACAATTCACTACTAGCACGTCTTGATCCCTACAAAACAACTGAGTGTCCCATACCTCGCTATCGTCTCCTTATTGTACAGACATTACCAGAAACAGCAAAGCTCCAACCTCTCTTGAACGATGTTTACTCGTGGACTCCTCGTTACAGACTCTCAATAACGACCGCTCATCGCGAAGTCTCGATACAGAATGCTCGTAGCGGCGACCGCCTCGATCTTTTATAGTATTTTGCAGTAGCGGGGTGTAACACGTGTTCGACCGAAGAAGCGCAGGTGTTCAAACGATGAATCATGTGATGTTGCGTTCCGTCTCCGATTAATGTTGCTAGTTAACTCTCGTACTATTGACCTAGCTTTAACATATATATTATAAATTTAAATTTAATATCTAACATATATCCTGTATATACCTTTTTTTACCGTCTGGAAAAAAATGTGCTGTGATAGGTAAGTGCAATAGATTCCTTTGGCAATGTTACCTAAAAAAAAATTTTTTTTCTCAAAAAATTTTTTTCTTGCTTAAACTAATATACATTACTCAATTGAAGTCAATAATACTCACTGAGATATTTGAAATAGTATTTTAAAAAAAACCGGCCCGTAGCTTCCATCTATGCGCAATCTACCTACAACCGCCAGCTGCGCGTAGTACTGTGCGTAGTTTTCTAGATTTTGTAAATTGCACTAAACATGACTAAGTATATTTAACAATTAATCTCGTGTATAACTTCGTCTCTAGATACCTTATACGTCATATTTTGTTCCAGACGGTAAAAAAAATCATCCAGTATAAATATTAAATAATTTATAATAAATAAATTATATGATTCGTATTATAATTTAGATTTTACATTGTAGGTCACAAAACTGATCTAGAAAATCACTCAAGATCCATAGGTTATTTTTTGAAATATGATATCGTACTCAAGTACCTAGATGTTTTATCAAATTTTATTATGTCTACAAAAAGGAAAAGCTAGAATTGCTTTCCTTATTGTCTAGGTAGACTTTAAGCAAGCCTGGCCAAGTGAGCGCACTGCGGAAGTTCACAAGTGAAAATGTTTCTCACACACCGAAGGTGAAGGTCACCTTCTGGCCACGAAAACTGCTAATTGTCTAGCTGATAAAGTGTAAACTGATCGTTATCAGAACGCTAGGCAATTAGCTATAGGTAAATAGATTTAGGCCGGGAGCTGACGCCGTGGGAACCGACACCGCCTCATTAATATGCATGGGCTGATTACGATGAGCTTCTGAGCTATATCGGTCAATGTTTGAAGCAGTCGCCCGCAGAAGCGAACATAGCACTCCATATAGGCCGCCGCCCAAAGATATTAAAGTAAGGATGAGTTATATTCATACTGCTTGAGTTTTAAAATTGATCCCCTACGAGTCTGCTACAACATGTACATACTTACTTCTTAGCGTATTTATAGGATACAACAATGACGGGGAAAGATGATACGGAACGAATAATAAAGAAAAAGAGAGCTATCTGTTAAGAGTTGAGCTTAAAATACGACTTGAAATACAATGCGACTAAATAAAATGTGGTTAATTAACTACATTTGTCGGCCTCATTTTCCGTGCTCTAGTAACATATCTACGTCTTTCTATATATAATATCTTTGGCCACCGCCCAGCAACGATGCTGACGGTAGTCAGAGCAAAATCAATAGATAGATAGGCCTAGTCAGTTTACGTGGGTAATTTACATTACATTGAAAAATAAGCTCAGTACTTGTCAAGTTATTTTTTTGACCCGTAATACAAAAATAAGTAAACTCAGTATATTGATGAAAAGTGGGTATTTTCAGGAAATAAATACCTCTGCCTACCCTTTAAAAGATGGATATAATGAACTAACCTAAGCGCCATCGTAATGTTACTAAGAAAAACTTTCGATTATTTTTTAAAATGTTATGATGTTATGAACGAAGAAGTGACTTGCTACCTTTGAGTATCAAAGCTTGCTACAGATCGGAAAGATATTTTCGATTATTTAAAAAAAAGGGAATAGACTCCACATGATTACATAGGTAGATGGTTTCAAGGTCAGCTATTAATAGTTTAGTTTATGCCCCTCTGTCCTCGCCTGCGGGGGATAGATAGATGGCAAGTAAAAGTTTCATCTACCCTCGGATAATACTTTTTCGTCTTACGACTGTAACTTCAAAATTGAGGGACTTTCACTACAAACTTGCTTGCTGCAAAATCTATTTCATCCTCTTAGAGACTGTTTTCCAACTTCAAAAAAGGAGGAGTTAATCTATAACTCCCATAGATTAAACCTATTTGTATTTTTTTTCGTTTGTATAGGTAGGTTGAGTATAGGTACGTCCAGGTAGGTCTCATCTCATATAAGTTTTGTGAAAATCTGATGAAGAACTACAGCACTCGCTGTCAGCGTAATAGGTTTACATACTCACATATATACATATGCTCACGCCTTTTTCCCGAATGTTAGGCAGAGACATAAGGTTCAGGTTTAGTAACAGTAGGTAATGGATGTTGAAAATGCAAAAATTGAATTTTAGTGCTATTCGTTGAATTCAGTTTGTATTTTTGTTTAAAATTTTCGTTATTTTAAAAACGCTCGATCTTCAAAAATTACAGATCTATCGTCCATTATTTCCATCCACTTTTTTTTTAAACCAATAAATCAGATATGTATATTATATATTTGTCATAGAAAGGTATCTAAATTCCATACAAAAGTTTTTCATTCTTTTCTACCCTTTAGGGCTGAATTGGGGTTCATGATTTCTCGAGCTTTTCAATTTCTCGGGTCTCGAGAATTCTCGAGGCTAATTTCTCGGGGCTTCTCGGGTTGTCGAGAAATTTACATTTACTTACGTTTTCTTATGTTATTTGGTTCCAGTGACGTCAACAAATTCAGTGGTTTTCTTCTCAAATAAAAGTATCAAATTAATTATAAAACTTTTATTGATTATATTTAAAAACATTAATCTTATGAATAAGCTAAATAAGTTTTTTTTTTAAATACAGAAATAATATTATTCAGACTCATATCTATAATGACAGCACCATTTTTGGCTGGTTATTTAGAAGTTCAAAAGTAGCCTATATTAAAGTAAACAAAAAATCTACATGAAAGAAAACGTTAATATCATAACTTATAATTAAATTACAGTCACAGCTCCATTTTTGGCTGGTTATTTAGAAAAAAATCTAATTAAAACTTGTAAACAAAAACAGCTTCTATAAAACAAAAAAAAATATGTATTAAAGTTTGACTAAAAAATAATAGAAAAGAACAGATAGGTACTCGTACCTACCTCGTTAAATTTAAGATCATATTATAAATTATATTATTGACTAAATAAAATATAAAATTAAAAAAATAATATGAATAATAAAGCTGTGATATGTCAATAAAAGTGAAAAGACTTACCTGTTTGATTTCAATTTATCACGTAATCTGTGAAAAACTCACTACGTAAACTATACTTGGCTAAGGTCGAAACCCGTGTAAAAACGACGCCAGAGCGCTTGCAGCGAGATCAAAGGGTCCCCCAACCGCGTCGTCACGCAACACAACAAACGACGATTTAATTTCTATAATATAATGGGTACATGATTTCTCGAGTTCTCGACTTTTCTCGAGCTTGATTTCCCGGGAACAAAGCCCAACGATTTCCCGGGAATTCTCGGCTCGAGAATTCCCGGGAATGAACCCTAGGCTGAATGTGATTCCTATTTGAACTACTAATACGACACTGCAAACTTAGGAGTTCGCGGTATTGTGTCATGGAATGAATATATAAAACAGCAGTGTATCACAAAAGCTACTTTCAAGAAAAAGTTAAATAAATTTTTGTTAGAGGAATTATTCAATGTCAAAAATAAAATTAGTTATGTAAACTAACTAGCTAGCTTAATCTTGGTAAGATTGCGCCGTAGGTATATTATGTCAGTGGTATCAGAGACCATTTATTTAAACTGGTCTCTGGTGGTATCATTAATATGAAAGGCAGTATAAAATAATTGTAAGAAGAGAGCACTATTACTGCCAACAAACTGTTTAATACAGTTTGGCAGATAGTATAAGGTTAATTACTGTACAAAAATTATGAATAAATGCATTATTATTATTATTATTATTAATACATTTTCAGAATTTTAGGCTTGGTCAGTAAGTAAACCTCTGATCTCATACAAAAGATTAGTCGTAGTTGTTCCTCACATAATGATATCATTTTATTATGACTACGCCATACAACTTGATTTTGAAATTCAAATAACGCCAGTTTAATTAAAGTTATAATTTCGTCCCATTTGCCATAAAGACGTTGGTTGGGTCCGTGGGGCCCAGAAACAAAACTGTTTGCAATTGAGCTTTCAAGGCGTCTCATCAAGTCGACACAAGATCCAAGAGCTGACAGCTACTTTTTTCAAAGAGTCTGCATAGCTGTCCAAAGGGGCAATGCTGCCAGTTGTATGGGTACGTTGCCTCGATGTGATGCTTTGGAGGAGGTTTTTAATTTATAGTTTAAAATGCGATAATTGATAAAAATTTTAATAAAGAAACATTTTTTATTAAAAAGGCATTCCTGTAGTCAACAATAGTGGATTAATCTGTATCTCTGAGAAGAATGAAATTAATTTCCGTATTGTCACGTTCACGAGATTCTACGGTTTGTTTCATTATGTTTTAGATGGTGTAAAAGAATTGTAACTTTTTTAAAAGGTTCTTCTAGCTAGTATAATAGCTAATAAAACATTAATCGCTTTGTTTAATCACTACGATAGTTTAATTGAAATAGATACGTATAACATTATATTCAAAATGACTACGACACCAAATTGGGACGAAATATTTATGATGTTACAGGTACATCATTTGAAACTAAAATCATACTTATATATAATATTATAAGCTCTGGCCTTTCCCCGATCGGGTAGGCAGTGACAATAGACCGCTGGCTACGAACCAGGCCACCTCTCGATGTTGTCTACATCATAAATCGACTCCTTTCTTATCTCTTGGCTCCTGGCTTGGCTCTTGAGTTGCAGGTATACATGGGCAACGGTAGTCACTTACCCTCAGGTCACCTGTCTGCTCGTTTGCCCCCTTTTTTCTATAAAAACAAATCTTAAAAACGTTCGCTTCGATTTTTTAACGTGAATGCCTTCTGTACTATTTGTTCTACTAAAACCTCGTTTGCAGGTGTCAGCCATCCATATAATCAAGACTCGTAGCATTGATCTTAACAATGCCCATGGTCTTGCAATGGAAAGCCGCCTGGAGAAGGCGGTGGAACCAACGGGGTAAGTTTAACAATTTTATTTATAGTAATATTTTGAAGAGAAAAAATTGGGATGGTTGTTTGTAATAAATAGGGTCCGAAGCTATTGGGCCGATTTTAAAATGGTTTTACCAATAAAAAACTGTTTTTTCTGAGTGTTACATAGGCTATAATTTTCCCACGGGAACGGTACTTACGCGTGTCAAACAGCTAGTACGTGGTATATTTACTATAAGGTCAGCCAAGTGTGCATATGTCCATATGCACACTTGGCTGCGTAGGTAGGTACATTGCTTTTGACCAGTTTATCCTTAATTGTGACTTTGGGGTTGTGATTATGGTCTGCAGGGTGCAGATTTAATCAAAGAGCTGTCAGTGCGTTTGATCCAGGTTTCAGGTTACCAACGGGTTGTTACTTATCTCTGTCAAAGTATCAGCCTAAGTTCTCCAGACAGCGAATGGAACCAGTTTTCTGCCATTTTTGTGGTTCCTTTTTGGAAGTAAATATGGTAAACAATATGTTTTCAGTGTAAATAAATATATAACGCGTAACAGAATAAGCGCGATTCCTAATACACCCCAAATACTTAGTAACTACTAAATTCAGATAGGCACTCTCTCCGATTATAGGTAACAAGGATTTGTCATAGATTTGTTTTCATATAAGAAACTTGTAATTGATCACCAGTTCCGTAAACTTCAGACATCTTCTTAGAAAACCGTAGCAAATTGCTTTGTGAAATTTACCGTTTCCGAATCACATGTTAATAATATATTTACTTTTAATTTGTTGGTATTCTAAGTCTATAAGAGAAAATATGTTTATATTATTTAAGATACATGACTGTCTGTTACCAAAATAAAAATATTCAAACTCATTTTTCGGAAAATTTTCACACTATTAAAAATAGGTGAAATCGATTAAGTAGTCGATACTGAACAAACTAATTTCAGGAATTGCGCTTATTCTGTTACATATTGCATGTAGGAGTATACCTACTGTGTTCGGAGAAAAAAAATCGATTTAGCCAGGTCTCATCTGCATCAATTTCTATAATATAATCTGTTGTAATACTGTACCCCAGGTATCGCCTGGAGTTGGAGCCATACCTCGAAGATGGGGTGTTCAAGGGCCACGTTAGCATAAACGTGACGTGGCTCCAGGATGCGGACGAGATCAGCGTCCATTGCGCCCACGAGATCGAGATCACAGATTCCGAAGTGAAAGCTGCTTTAGCTGGCTCGTGAGTAATCAGTTTTTTTACTTGGAGATTTACTTTTGGCACGATCATCTGTTTTACATCAAGTAAAAAATAGTGATTAGGTGGTAACAAAAGTATTGAGCCACTGTAATTAGTAACCGGTTTTTATACAACACAAGTGACCATTCTGTGTTTCGTATCTCAAGTGGAGCGACTTGAATAAAATTTGTAAAATTAGGAATCGAAAGAAGAAAGAGGGGAAAATGATGTGCAAAAAGGTAGTTAACGTAGATATTTATGGCGGCTTATACTCGTATACCTAGTAAAGGGTAAGAAAAATATCATGATCTCAATGAAGTCCGTTTTGAGAATGACTTGCGTCGAGACTCCAGATGAAAGTGGTTAGTAGGAACACCTTACTACTGTAAACATGCTACTTTAATTGAAAAATATATTTTTTATTGAATTAGAGTTGAGTTCTTATGGCCTTATGGCGTATCAGGGTGTTTAATATTTATTTAAGTATGTTTATCAGTTGTTTAGTACCCATAGTACAGGCTCTGCCTAGTTTAGGACTGAATAACAGTGTGTAAATTGTGTCCCACAATTTATTACTACTATCTAGTGTCCGACCGAAAGTGGTTTTCCGGCCAAAGCCGGAACCGAAACCGAATATTAGAACGAAGAAACGAAGTTAGGCGAACGTGCACGACAACTTCCGAAATCAGTTTCGGTTTCGTCAAAAGTTCGGCAAATTTTGGCCGAAACCGAAACTGCCGCCGAAACTTGATTTTTGGCCGAAACTCGGCCAAAACCGAAACCGAACTTTCGGTCGGACACTTTATTATCATCTCTACTTAAATATGGATGGATGTAGTAAGTATGGATAAATAATATTTTTATGAGTATACCTATAGATAAAACATAATGGTTGGTACATTATTCTACAAGAAAAATACTTGAACAATATAATATACAACAGGTGTAAAATTTTACAGCACACGCAGTTTAGTCATGCAGTTATTTTCAAGCGATGTCGTCATTTTACTTAGGTACTTATTATATATATACTTATTATAATCGAGGAAATATTCATAATTGACCATTTATTTTTTATAAAACATGATTACTAATAAATAATTGTAAACGTTTAGTTATGAGAATGTAAATTACTAGCTTTTACCCGCGGCTTCGCTTGCACAAGTTTAATTCACTTACATAACATTAGGGGTAGAATTTTGCGAAATCCTTTGTTAGTGGATGCCTACACTGTATTAGCTATCTATGTGCAAAATTTCAAGTCTCTAAACCCAGCGGTTTTATAGGCTATGCGTGATTCATCATCAATCAGTCATTCAGTTTATCATGAGTTTATCATTTTATATATTCATAATTGACCATTTATCTTTGCTAAATCATTATTTATAAAAAAATTTACTTAAATGAGAATGTAAATTATTAATTCGTCGATAAAATTACGTCGTAAAAAATAAAATAAGTCGCAGGTAAACTTCTAATCTTGTTAAACATCCCAACTTTTCACAAAATAAAATACTGGGATTCCATTAGGATCTCAAGTTGGAAAGTAACTATTCTCTAATCTGTGCCTTAACTTTAAGCGAGGCTTCGATACGCAAATGTGTTCCACAATATAAATAATACCATACCAGTGACCTTTTCTGCGATTTTTTTGGTATGAATTTATTTTAAGGTCCTTGGGACCGTTTAACTAAATTTGTATCTAGGTACACTAATAAATTGTTATAACGAGAAAATATTTGTTTTTTTTTGTATATGTATTTGTATGGTTGTTTCTAGTGAATAAACTCCGAAACTATTGGATCGATTTTGAAAATCCTTTCGTCAATGGGAACTTAGTTGCGGTTAAGAATTTATTATTTATTTCTCAAAAAGAATACAAAAAATTATCTTACATGAGAAATTGCAAAACACATTTTTTATGTTTAGTGGATGTGTTATTACAAAATAAATGTAGGTAGATGGTACATACTAAAATTAACTAAATGTATCTACGAACGCAGAAGTAGTCATTTGGTTTGTAAGTAATGAGTCAGATTCCAAGTGATCGAATACAAAAGAACCGGTATCGCGGTATTTTTTGAAGTAGGTACCTAATAGGGGTGTAGTGTAAATTTTCAAAATTTTGAATTAAATGTGGGTAATGGCACTTACTTCGAAAATAGCATAAACACATATTGTAAAAATATATTATATTATGTAATATAAAAAAATATTATCCCTTTTGGAGATATAAGAAGAATTTCAAGATAGTAGCATTAGTAGTTGCTGAGATAATCCGCTGCGATACACAGACAGGCCATAAGGTGCCTATAAGGGTTTCTTTTTTACCACTTTTTGTACGAACCCGTAAAAAGGTTTCAATACTCGCTCTACTTCAATATTCACTTATAAAATTTTGATCGCGGTTTCTGGTGGAAATGCTTGAGATTTATTTACTTGTCATTACTAAGAAAAGTACAGATTTTCGATCCGCAGAATCTGTTTCCAAGTTGATCCTAATTTTAAACCGACTTCAAAAAGGAGGAGGTTCTCAATTCGAATGTATGTTTTCTTTGTATGTAAGTATGTTACAAGATTTCTCCGATTATGAACATTATGAACCAATTAGGTATGATAATTATTTTTTTGTGCGGTAGAGCATACTAAAGAGGTGGTCCCATTTAAGTTTTGTTGATATCGGTCAAGTGGTTCTTGAAAGCAAACATAACTTTAATAGTTGTATTCATCGATAATATTTTTAGATCTAGTAGAAATTCGTTGACGTCGAGTTTTATTCTTAAGAGTTGTTTTTATACCGTTTTTATAGTCAACCCAAGAAGTCTGATAAAAAGATATTCTAAAGTTTTGTTGGAAAACCTTTTCTGCAAACGTCTTTTTAGGCACAGAAAGTGTTTCTACTGCTATCGATTTATAAAAAAAATTTCATCACACGAAGTCATTTTAAGCTGATGACGTCACTCTGTCTTTCCTTAATTATGACGAAGTTAGCTAGGGCTTGCGAAATATAGACGCGACAATCTTCCACTCGAGCTTATTGCGGATTTAAAAATGATATAAGAGTATATACCTACTCACGCCAAACACCTGGGGAAGGATCTACTTTTCACCAGTGTAATCTTTGGACTACTAAACGAGACAGGTGATGAGCCCATCGCTAGAACAGGTGCTGTATGACAAGCTTCAAAAACATAGTAATAAATCTGTTGTCTGTAATAAAATAAAAAAATCTCCCGCCTTTTATCTCCGAAAGGGCAGGCAAAGGTATTCTGTTTTTGGAAATACCCACGTTTCAAAAAAATTTGAACCCCTAAATGTGATAGGTGGTGAGCCCCACTCTGTCAGTACAATTTTTTTCGAAAAGTTTTCACTGACGATACTTTGAGCCCGAAACCCCACAACGGACAAATTAGTTGGATTACATTTTATTAAGTAGTTATTTGTAATTATCATTGAATCAGCAAAGAGATCCAGAAGATTGCGGTGAAGAAGCTAAGCATGGATGTGAAGAAACCTGTCGCCACGCTTCGTCTTGAAAAGTCCGTACCGAAGGGGACCACCGGTCACTTGGACTTCAGTTTCAACGGGAATCTGGAAACCGCGTCCACTGAGGCCTTCTTCAAGAGTACCTACACTGAACAGGAGACAGAGAGGTAACTATTTGTTGACCTAATCAAGAATTATTATTTTTAAAAAATAATTTATTCTTGGAATAAAGGTGAACGGACACAGGCGCCTAACGTCATTTGTCCCACAGAAAGCGCCCCCGTGGGACATCTTCCGCATCTCGTGGATCGCGGTTGCGTACAATCTCAAACATTACAAAAAAATCCCGTCTCTGATCGCGACCGCTTTCTCGCCTTTCCTGGCTCTGTTTGCTTTGCCTTTAAGCCCCTTTTCACACGTACCGGTTTCTGCCAGGCCGGCGCCGGCTGCCGGCTACCCGGCGGCGAAATGTATGGCCGATTGCCCGGTTGCCCGCCGGTACGTATGAAAGCGAACGTACAGTCAACAAAGTTGTTAGGGTTACATGGCCAGTAACTAAGAATTCATTTTTCTGGGGAAGTCATAAATAAATCTTATTGATTAATGTTTATTTAGAAAGGTATCTTTGATCCCTATAATTTACCAAAAAAATACTATAAATACATTTAAGGCTTTAAGAGAAAAGTGAATCGTAATTTTTGGCCATGTAACACTAACAACTTTGTTGACTGTACATGGCCATTTACTTCGCCGCCCGCCGGCTATCCGGCAACCGGTACGTGTGAAAAGGGGCTAACTGAAGCCTTTCCCACATTGCGTGGACAAGTAATTATCAATCTAAGTAATACCGTTAAATAAAGCGTCCAAACTAAAATTATATAAGTGTAATATTTAAGTCTACAGCAAACCATAATTGGATGTAATGTGTCACGTCAATTATTACGCATCGGATGCAAGGCACGCAGTTTTCCATAGTAAATATCCCGGTGATATTCAATGATATTGTATGTAAATTGAAGTAGATATGTTTACTGTAGTATAAAAATCTGATAATTGGCGGACATTGTTAAGGCGCACAAATCTGTCGACGGGAAACGAAAAATAATGATTACCTATTAGATAATACATACATAGTGCAGGCCCTGTATAGTTTTTGAATAAATAACCGTGTGTGAAATGTGTCCCACAATTTATTATTATAAATAAAAAAGATTATGTAATCCGCAAGAGCCTTCGGCAAATTGATTCCAATGTCATCTTAAATTAAATATAGTGCACGACTGTCTCTCATACCTGGCAAAATGATATGCAGGATATATAACGTCTATCTAAAAATGTCATTGGCGATAATAGTCAATAATCTGCTAATAGACAAATGTCAGATTTGTTGCATAGAAAATTGCGTGTTGTGCGTTCCAAATATGGGAGCACGCCATAATTATTCTAAATAGAGGCCTAAATGTTTACTGGTTTAAGGAACTGGCTTTAAACTCGAAACTAGCAGAATCATGGTTCTCAATCTAGCGCATCGTTCATCAATTTCCATAATTCCTCATTTTCCAATTTGTCACGCACACAAATTACTCAGGATAAAATGATGTAGGCAAACTTAGACGGCCGTGATTAATGGGACTCCCGATATTTTGTTTATGCGGGCAAAAAATCAAGGTTTACTTAGGATTTAATACGGACATCGTTGCTCAACCTTATGAAAGTTTCATAGCAGTCTTGAGCAAGGAATTAATGTTTATGAGATTCGTAAGTTTCGTGACAGAACCTTGAATTTGTTCATTCAGAACCGCTACGAAGCCAAGACACTTCAAAAATTTACTTCCCTCCTACAAGGTGTAAATGGCCTTTAATCCTTTCTGTTTGAGTACAAAACTGATCTTTTTATCTTTTTGCCATTCATTAGGATTGTAGCGGCAACACAACTGCGGCCGAACAACGCTAGGAGAATGTTCCCATGTTTCGATGAGCCGGGGTATAAGACTCCATTCGACTTGAGTGTGGTGCGACCACGCGGTATGGTGGCTCTCAGTAACATGCCTGTGGCCAGGACGGAAGATATGTGAGTAGAAACCATGGTTGACTAAATTGCTAACATCAAATGGTTTGACCCAGTTAGTAAAGAACTGTATTGACATTCATACCAAGTTCTATTAATGGCTCTGGAGTTTGTGTCGAAAGGAACCAATATTGGGCAGTTGTAATATTTGTTCGCAGCATTAGGATCTCAATTTATCAATCACGCAAATAGAAAACTTTATTTTAATTTTTTTACAAAAGTTATATTATGATACTCTGACCGTCAACTTGTAAATTTTGAGCAAACTGACACTGTCTCTGAGATTTACCGTTGTAGCGATCTGTAAGAGAAATACCGGCGTGTTGCCTGACTTATCTGCTTCTTTTGACTGGATTACTATTAAAACAGAACTGGGGAACCGAACGCCGTGTGGGATCACTTTGAGCGCACGCCGCCAATGTCTACATTCACTCTTGGACTCGTAATCGCAGACCTCAAGCAACTCGGAGAGTCTACGCACTATAAGGACGACAATGGAAATAAAATTGGTAAACAGGCTCGCATATATACTAGTAATATACGCATATTTTGGCCATATTTAAAAAAATTAAGATAATGAATTCTGTGCACGCTCTTGTCGATGCATTTGTACATATATCACAAACAATGAAAATGGGAACTTTACTTACGAAGTAACTATTCTCTAATCTGTGACTTTACTGAGCACGTCTGGTGGGTCCTTCAACATTGCAATTTGCTTCGTATTCTATCTATCTTACTATTACCACGTTCAGGGTTTGGTCAGTATATCAACCCGTAACACGCGACCGTCTACAACAGCAGCGCTTAGTTTACGAGTGGCAGGCACGTTACGATGTTTTCGTTACGGCGAAATGAAGCCCATTTGACACCATGTATTAAATATCTTTCGAAGGCCAATCCTTTTTTGATTTGTAAAAATATTACTATAGAATGGTTTTCCAGAGCTGCGCGTATGGGGTCGTGCAGAGTTTTTGCCAGCCATAGAAGGCGTGGATAAGAAGTTAGCTAGAGTTTTCGGAGAAATTGCGAAGTTCTGGCAGGTTCCCCTTCCCTTGCGGCGGCTGGATGTAATCGCGTTGCCTAACTACCAGGGTGTCAAGCCTGCAGACAATTGGGGCTTGATTGTGTTCAAGTGAGTACGAAGAAGAAGAGAAAATTACTTTTATTCTGACTAGGTACCTACTAGCACTTTGTTCCATGTGCAGGCGATATACTTTTTTATCAGGTCATCTATATTCAAGCTCACTGTCTGTGGTTTACTGATCAGTCTTCATCGGACCATCAATTGGAGCCTAATTGTTTTAGAAATATCGGTGTTATTGAATGTCATGTGTTCAAATGATCACACCAACTTCTAGGTCATCTAAGCAGCTGACGATTGCATAACTATTGTATTCAAGTTAGTGAAAAGATAAAAGGTAAAATTTTTTGTCAGTTCAGTTTTACGAGTAGCAAACTGTAGGTACCTAGGTTTCTTAAAACATCAAATCAAGTTCCTTTACAATAGTTAGTCAGTTCAACATTATCATGAAAGACTTTTGTATAAGGACGGACAGTCGGATACTGACCCCTTTCTGCAAGGTTAGAAATTACTTGTGAATCGCTATTCTATTAATATGACCGGCAGGTCTCAAGAGTTTATAAAATCATCAAGTCGTTCCAATCACGACGACCTTCGTAGAAGTGTTCGGCGCAGATAAATTTTATGTCATAAACCGAATTAATCTATTATGATTACTTGAAAATATGACCAGAATTATAAACCGAAACAGTGACGTAGCGTGCTTGGGGACCCTTATTAAGGGTAAAGACTTCTCACAAAACAAGAAAAAATAAAAGAAATATTTGTTCATCATAATTATCTATCTGTCACTTTTTCTACAATTTTTACAAACTTTTCAAATTAAATGTACACTCTCCTTGCCTTTTTTTCGACAAACTGATTTATTCAATAATTTATAGCTGATGATGACTTGAGTTTTTCTAAAGTTTCTGCCTCTATATGCACAATAGTGATAGGTCTGACAGGCGTTCATGTCCCATCGCAGTTCTTAGGTAATTTTTAATCAGTTTTAAAGTTTTTATTAATTGTTGCAAGTCGGGGGCCCCCGTGGCCCGGGGGCCCCGTATACTTGATATGGCTGATACGGCGTTAGCTACGCCCCTGAACCGAAATAATAGTTATTTGACATACTGTTCCTACAAAAAAACTGAATATTTGTTAAGACCTTTAACTAATAACTTTTATTGGATTATGGGTTTATTAACACTCACAGATTTTTGTATCTACTTATGAATTGACTTTCTTCAGTAGGATAATGTCCATAATTATGTCTATTAACGCTAGAAAGAAATTTATAGCAATTCATAAAGTTTTGAACTATAGCGATTTGGCTAAACATAATTGTTTACGCGTACATGCACACAATTGATTTCTACTTATTTACTTATATTATTGTGTACTTAGAAATCTTATAGCGGGGTTATATTATTTATATATAGGTACATATAGTTACTATGAAAAATGTAGGTAATGCATTTAGATACCTAAATAAATAAAACATGCACAGTACAAACAACCCCAAGCAGAAAAGTATACCTAAGTCAATCATTCTTTTCCAGAGAAAGTGATCTGGCTAGCAAAGGTTATCTCCAATTAGCACAAGAAATATCGTATCAATGGCTTGGTGCTTTTACTACGCCAGCCTGGTGGTCGGACGCTCATCTCAATAAGGCTCTTGTTGGGTATTTAGCTGCTGAGACTGCTTTCAAGGTAACTTTCTTTCATATCTAATGTGAGTGTTGTCATTTCGTTTCCAAATAACTTGAAACCCTTTCTCAGATCAACAATGGCTCAGAAATGGAAGGCAAGTGGCCTATGACAGTTCTCTACTCCCTATACTACGAGTTCAGCAAGCGCTACCCGCACTCTCGTATCACTGGTATGAAGCAGGAGACTACCTGTACCAAGATCGAGCTGCTCTTCAGGATGTTTAACTACACGCTCGGAGGAGACACTTTCAAGAGGGGGCTGAGGAAGTTCATTGAATCTCGGTAAGTTGGTCTTTCCAGAATCCTATTTGGCGTATTTTAAACTTTCCTTAGTTGCCATGCCACGTAACTGAACTCTATTAATGCATTAGAATGTATGACGTGAATTGTTGTTAGTGCATTTTTTTAACGCAGTGCCTAAATTTATGTTACCACACGGCGCAGTTGTTTTAAACTATAATAGAAGTAAAATATATATTTTTTGCTTTGCTCAAAGAAAAATTGTAAAACAAGAAGAATCTGAAACTCCCGAGAAACATTTATATTTTTCTGGAAACTTCTATAACTAAATTAGCTTTAAAAATTCTCAGCAAATTCAAAACATTCACTGGCGATGACATCTGGAGTGCTCTAAATGAAGCTGCATTAGTCGATGGGAAGATTCCAAAAGATATGGACGTTAAGACCATTGCTAACAGCTGGATAGAGAAGGACAGGTTACCACTCATATCTGCCGTAAGGAAGTACGAATCCAACAGCCTCCATCTGACGCAGGTAAGGTTTGTTGGTGCACAGTTGTAGGATTATTAATAATGCTACATAAATATTTGAAAGTGGGTTTTAAATATTGTAGCCTCATCCCGAAAGGATTGGTAGATATCTTTTTATTCCTGAAAATACACACTTTTTACCAGTATATTTTCGCCGGCCAAGGCTGCTGTTACACTGAGAAAACTGGTAATCATAAAAGACGTGAAATCAGGATAAGTAAGATGAATTCACCTCAAGGACGGAGAATACTGATATCACCAAAAAGAAAGATGATAACACGTCTGATGATGATAACTGCATTTAAGATGACGTGTCACCATGGCTTTAGTCGGACGAGCATACATAATGTGATTATGTTTACTACTATTTATGTTTGCTTTCATCATATTATCTCGAGTTACGTACTATTATATTTCCTACTATTTATCGATGACTTCCTCGTACCTCCAGTTATTATGTCCTATTATTTTTTTTACTATTTATCGAGGACTTCATCATATTTCCAGTTTTGTAAAATTGTAACACGCTAGGCTCGGTGGGGGAGACTCTCAAGTTAGAAGCCTTACCATGGAATTCAGCTGTTCTGATAATATCAAACTCTTCCTAAATAGTGCCCGAAATTCCCTGATCCAGATATTGCAAAGGTGTCCAAAAGAGCCGGGGAACCTCTCTCTCTCTCTCTACTAATGAAACCTTGCACTCAACGCTGGAGTGGATACAATGTCAAATGCATCTTAACTACTTATGTCTAAACCCTGAGTCAAACGATAGTGCGTTTTAATTCGACCATGGCGCCATCTATCGAGAACTTATGACAACACTTGTTTGCGTTACGTGTGCGTTAACACTAGTGTGTTCCACTCAGAGAGATTTAAATACAAAGAGATTTAAATACTAGGTCATAGAGGGGACAAAGCCCGAAAAAATTGAAGTCAAAACTTATTCCACAGTGGAATAACTCGTCCGAATAACAACTCTCGTTCGTATCTCGCCAAAATAAATAAATATGCCGAGATGCGCCTTGCTAGGTTGCAAATCACGCTACGGCAAAACGCCTGGAAGGGATTTTAGTTTATTTTCGTAAGTATTTTTCATATTTACTCAGAAAAAAGAACAAAATTAATAATTTTCTTATATTCGTTCTAGAACATTCTGCTGATCTTGTAAATTAACGCCCTCTGCTGTTGAGTAGCTTATACCACTACTTCACTACTAATTAGTGATGTGGTGCTGTTTATCGACTTTTGTTATCGATATTTATTTATTAGGTAGAAAATATAGGCATACTGTTTTTAAGAATACAAACAGTTTAATAAATAATTTAATATCAATACAGGAACATATATTTTTTGGTTTAAAAATGTTATAGATTTCCTGCAGGTAATTAATGAAGCGCTCGTAGCCCTGCGGTACCAGTGTGTTTGTAACGATCATACTGGTTAAGCAAAGTTGGGCGCGGTCAGTCAGTGGATGGGTGACCGCCTAGTGGCATTTATATTACGAGCGCTTTCGTGTTTCGGAAGGCACGTTAAATTGTTGGTCCCGGTTTTCGTTGTGTTTACGCACAATGAAAGTCGTTAAGCCATGTCAGATACCCTTGGGTGGCTTGAAAAATTCTGACTGTTAAGTGGCCACTAGCTTACACCATCTCCCAATCCGCGGTGGGCTCGCGTGGGAGATTATAGCCCATACTTCCTCATGTGTGAGGAAAGACCCTTAGCTCAGCAGTGGGCTGTTACGGGTTGTTGATGATGATGATGATGAATTAATGAAGCTGATTTATTGGTCAACCTTTTGGTATGTTTTTTTTTATTTCGAATACAGAAAATTCGAGTCTGTTCATTGTTTTCAATGATGCAAGGGAGGATAAAACTTTTAAAATTTTGCGAAAGTTGGATTTTTTTATTTATGTTTCTGATTATTGGTTCAATAATATGGCTACTGCAAACTTTGAGAAAGTTTTGACCAAAAAATATGGATACTCGGCCTGAAATTGCCGCCAAAGCTGTGGCACTTCTGCAGGCCGGGCATAGCCAAAGAAATGTAAGTGCACAACTAAATTTAAGCCGTACTACTGTCCGAAGAGTTTATTAAAGGTACTTAGAGACTGGCGGCTTCGTTTGTTGTCAAGGAAGACCGCGATCTCGTGTGACAACGTTTTAAGCTAGGGACCATCAAAACTTAAAAAACACTAGGTGGCCCGATAGATGTGTCCGGGAGTGTAGTAGGTATAATTGAAATTGATTTTGTTGTATATACCTATACTTTGTCAATAAACTGATATTATCGATACCTTGGTATGAAATAGTAACATCCCTTTTAATCAGCGTGACCTCTACCGGTCGATAGCTGAAACAACTTCTAATTGTTTGAATACTTGTTTCAGCTATTGAAATCTAGATACCAGCACTGACGCTTAGGCTTCAAAGTTTTGTATGAAAATATTCCCAATGCCCCCTCTATGCCCTAGTATTTAAGTATTTAAATCTCTTTGGTTCCACTGTTATTTTTCTACTATTTGCCGATGATCATATATCCAGTTAGGTCTAGTCCAGGTGTCGAGCGTCAGAGGAGTATGGAGGAGTGGAGGTGGAATCTCCATCTTGAAAAGGGAAGATCTTCCGCCAGGCGAAGTCATCGTGCCTGGGGACCGCGGTCCAACGGTTGATGTTGGACAGTTGTATTTATACAAACTCATTAGAAAACTTCGATAGCGCGGTTTAGAACTCGGCCGTCTATTGGCGCGTTCTATGTAGTGTCACTTATATTAATATGCTTAGCGTATAAAATAATATGACTGTAATATTAAATAATATGATGCTGGGATTTCATCGTATTTTCGGTGATACTTCTTCATATTCAACTAGGAAATCTATATAAGTACGGTGACGGTGTCATTGTGTTTTATGTTTATAATCTTACTTATAAATATCATACAAATTTATAGTACAGTGAGATATTATTTAAAAAGAGAATATTATATTGTGTGACCAATTTTTACGATGTATTATAATATCGCATTACCTATTCCAACTTAACTTATTAATTCGATTATAGAGTAATATTAACCTATTTTTTCCTTATTGTACGACAATGCTCCAGTTTTAGACAAACGTCACGTTATTTTATGATTACGAAGAATTAAAAAATATCATGTCTTTGTTATAATTCTATGAGCGGAATGGAGCGATTGGAGCTAGCGCCGAAAGTGCTGTCATCATATTATTTTTAAGGAATCACACAGAATGTTATGCATACTCATAGATGAGATTCTGTAGTCGTATTTTAGTAATCATCACTTCAATAATATGATGCTTACTCTAAAAATAAGATTCTGTAATAAATTTTAGTAGGATTCACATTATTCTATAAAATTAAATGAGGTGCTAGGACTTCATCGTATGTTCGGTGATACTTCTTCATATTCAACTAGGAAATCTATCAAAATACGGCGACGGTGTCATTGTGTTTTATAATTATAATCTTACTTTATCAATATCATACAAATTTATAGTACAGTGAGTTATTATTTGAAGAAGAGAATATTATATTGTGTGACAAATTTTTACGATGCTAAGAATCATAATATCGCATTACTTACTCAAACAATTCGATTCCAACTAATATATTTCGATTATAGCATAGTATTAACCTATTATTTCCTTATTTTACGATAATGCACCTGTTTTAGACCAACGTCACGTTATTTTATGATTACGCCGAAATGTCATTTTTTTCAGTGTACACATGCCTCACAACCAATCCCAGGGTAGGCGGTTTTCGTTCACGGTTGATCTAGTGATAAAAATATATATAGTTCCGTAAATTATAGGAAAATTCACTAGTACAAGCCATCACCAGAAATCTGATCCGGCCCTTATGCTTGAAAGACAGTCTTCTAACTCAATTTTTTGTACCCTGTATACAACGAGTAACAGAATAACTACTCTAAAGAGTAAAAAAACCGACTTCAATCTTCAACTTATATGGTTTTCTCATGGATTCCGTTGTCAGAACTGAACGAAATTAAAATGGGACCAATCTGGAAGCACCAGCTTTCAAATAAAAAAAGAATCATCCAAGTCGGTCCACCCAGTCAAAAGTTCTGAGGTAACAAACATAAAACAATAAAATAAAAAAAATACAGACGAATTGATAACATCCTCCTTTTTGAAGTCGGTTAAAAAGCGTAATTCCTCATACACTCCAATTAGTATATTAATATAAAAAAAATATGATGCAATCGAACTTTAGTTGTGTCTAACCAATGTTCTTAAATATCGATTAATAATAGCACGACTTCCATAGAAATCACTAAATTCAGCTACACTATTTCATTTTTGGGAAAAATTTAACACATATTAAAAATCGCTGAAATCGAATAAGTAGTCGATACTGAACAAACTGATTTCAGGAATTGCCATTATTATGTTACATGTTGTATAGGTTTTAGTGTTATAGAACTACTTGACAGCGATGCGTCAATAATACGAGTATAATAACCCAATGTTCTCGTAGAAAGTATATCTTCGCGAGCGGCCTCATGATGTACCCGACGCGGCCCGCTTGTCGTGGTGGGCGCCACTGGTGATCGCTCGTGGAGACCAGTTGAACTTCAGCCACGGGACCCCCGCTGTCTGGATGAGGAATCAGAAAGAACTGGATGTCTCCGCCATGCCTACCAAGCAGCATTTCATTATTGTCAACCCCGAGGAGATTGGTAAGCAGATTATTCGTATACCGAATAGAATAGAAAAATAGAATAAGCATTTATTCACTTACGTAATACACAGACCAAAAACGTTTAAAGAAAAAGTTTCTCTCTCCTAGAATGATTTTCTTCCAACCTCTTTGACACAGACATGCAACGACCAAAAACAAAAGACAGGATAATTGAAAAATAAGACAAAAAACAACCGTACTATATTTTTGTTTTGTTGTACCATAGTTTCTTAGTTATACATTTCAAATGAATACTAAAGTACTTATTTAATTTCAAATTATACCTACTGCATAGTTAAATGTTAATCCTATAACTTACCCTAAACTATAACTTTAGGCATCAGCAAGGGGATTATTGTGGATTGATAAGCCAAACAGTACAAATACGATTATTTGTCCTGTTACGGAAATCAACCGCACCGCAAACTGCCACCATTCGCGCCGGTATTTTGCTATTGAAATAAATGGACAGAATAGGTCAAATTTGGCTAGCAAAAATGTGTAATAGTAATAAATATGGCACGTCATCCCTATTATATGAATAATAACAATATATGTTGGTTATGGCTCACGGGTCATGGCTAAACCGCTGAACCGGTCGCGAAGTAATATGGATATAGGTAGTTAGAATGCATCTTGAAATCGGACTATCTACTTTTTATCCCGGAACTACTTTTATCCTAGACTTTAATATAGCCATGTAGGTACATTGAAACAATGCTAAAATAAACATATCATTGTTCTATTGCAGCTCCTTTCCCAGTGAACTACGATGAGCACAACTGGAACCTTTTGTCTACCTTCTTACAAAGCAAGGATCGTCTTCTTATTCCTGAGCTCACTCGTGCGAAGCTTCTTCACGATGCTTGGAACCTCGCCTATGCTGGGGAGTTGTGCTTCGCGACTGCCTTCAACATGACCCTTTTCTTGAAAGAAGAGAGACACCACCTCGTCTGGGATCCCGTGTTCACTATGATCGATCACATCGGCAGGCATATCTGTCAGTGCATGCATGGGAAATTCCAGGTATCTATGAAAATCTAAATTCGAAAACGTATTTCAATTAAAGCGTGACTTCCAAGCCGACGCTTGGCAACGCCGCACTGGCGCTTCTATTGCTCATAATTCACCATAATTTCAGTGTAATAATCAGAGATCGGCATTAGGTAGTGTGATTTGGTACCATAGTAGGTAAAGTTGTTACGAGGATGTAATATGGAGTTGTTAAAACCACTACTTTATTTGGGACTAAATTTCCCGGGAAATTCCGGGACTAGCTTTTTCTACAGTATCATATTTACTTACTAAATATAAACTTCTTTTGTTCTTAGGTGATTTTCTCTACAGTGGCTGGTTATGGAGATAATCAACAAAATCTAAAAAACAAAATTTGTAATAATAGAATGGCTAATTAGCTAGAAAAAAAATTGAGTTTCGGTCCCATCCGACACAAAGCACACGTATATGAAATTTGGCATTTCATATGTGTGCTTCGATTTAAAAGTAGGAACATTGTGGTTTTAACAACTCCATATTATATCCTCTACCTACTTTGGTACCTAATCTCACTACCTAATGCCGATCTCTGGTAATAATTCACTAAAAAAAGTTAATGATCCAGCCAAATACGTTTGAAGAAAAAGTTTTTCTCGAAATAATTTCTTCCTATCTCTTTGGATCCACCATTTTAACCTTTAACTGCCAGACTTCAATTGTCGTGCCTCCAGCACCCGGCACAGTGAATTGAAAAATAAATCCCTACAGCAAAAAGTTATGTGCAACACTAAATTTTAGAAGATGGTCGATTTTTGATGAATTAAATTGTAAATATACGTAAAAGACCTTGGCGAAATGGACACAAAATATATTTGTCGGATTTATCCGACATATACGGTGAAAAAAGGGTGAAAACGTTAATATCTCTCTGCAAGGGCTATAGCTGCCGTAGACTATGGACATTTTAACAAAAATTTGATCGTAATAATAATTGCAATTACCATATTTTCCATTTAGGCGTACGTAAGGATTCTTCTAAGTCCGTTATATGAAGAACTAATCAAAAACGAGAGAGAAGACGAGGAAAACTGGCGCAAAAACCTGCGTAGCATGACAAAGACTTTCCTCTGCCAAGCTGGATACAAGCCCTGCATAAAGGAGGCCCAGGAGCACTACAGCAAGTGGATGCAAGCCAAGAACCCGGATGAAGGGAACCCGTAAGTACTTTATAGCAAAAATAGATTCAAATACGAGTAAACAATATGAATACTTATTGCAAATAAAATTATTGGTTGAGTAACAAGCATCTGAATATATGAAGCCAAGCTAAGGTCGTCTGCGAATATTGCTAACGATTTTATTTTATCCTAGTTTTTTTTGTTTACCTGACTCCTTTCGACGCATACTGCCAGAAACACAAATTACATGATACACAGATGACCATGCTTTTATTCGTGAAGTATCTTGTACGTAAAAGACCCGATACCTTGAGAGCGAGTATACTATATGTGAATATTTTAGTCATGTCCTTCATTTATTGTGTATTCTTAGGTAGGACAATAATTTAAACAAGCAAGTGAGTGCAATCGACAAACATGTAATATTTTCTTGACAAAATTTATTAACCAGGCTTGTCTACAAGAATTGTTCGCTTAAAGTAACCTCCAGCAAGTAATATAGGAGGGTATTGGGCTATCTGCCATCAATCTTTAGCCACCTTTATTACATTCCTAAACCAATATCAATCAAAGCGCGTCGCTCCGCTAGGCCTTCCTTTGATGCATTAACTCTCTCGACCGTTCCAATCCTCGTCTACATTGGGGTCTCGTATCTTCACCTTTTTTTTCGCACCTTTTACATGTCCCTGCGACGAAGGTGGCACTTACATGGATATATTTATCATCAATATTATAAAGAGGCAAGATTAGTATTTTTGTATATTTGTTACGAATAAACTCAAATACTACTTTACCGATTTAAAAAATTCTTTCACCACTGGAAAGCTAAAATATCCTTGAGTAACATATACTATAGTTTATTCCCGTATTCCCACGGGAACGGGAACTACGCTTGTGAAACCGCGCAGAACCGCTAGTTTATCATAAAGAAAATAAGTTCGCAGTATACGGCAGTTGCCTATCTTCAAAATACTAATTCTTGTAATTTGCCTATTTTTTTCTGGCAAAGAAACTGGTTTAGGTTTTTGTAGAATCTTTTTTTATATGAAAATGAAATAATTTGTTTTATATATTTTCTCATACGTTTATATCATTACCATACATACAGCTCACGCCTTCTTCCCACAGGGGTAGGCAGAGACGATGGATCGCCACTTTGCCCGATCTTTGCACACTTCCCTCGCTTCCTTCACATTCATAAGCCTTTTCATGCACGCTCTTTTATTCTTTGTACTCTTGACCCCAGCTTTTTGAAGGACGTCACTAATTTGATCCGTGAACGTCCTTCTGGGGCGTCCTCTTGCCTTGTATCCTTCAACATTTGCACCATAAATTTCTTTCGTTACTCTTCTTCCATCCATTCGTTCTAAATGACCAAACCATTATCATTACCAGTCTAGACCAATAGTGTTCACAATAAAAAATTATTTCATGTACCAATGTACCTACTAGAATAAACAAAATTATTCCATCACTAGTAGTATTTGAGGATCAAAGTATTTTTCTACACTATAATATTATAAATAGGAACTTTTTTTGTATGTTTCTTATTAATGAATGAATAGGCTCCGAAACTAGGTACTGGTCCATTTTTAAGAATTCCTTCACCAATCGAAAGCTAGTAAGTATTATATTATGTATTTCTAATAGCTTCCTCGAAAACAGTGACTTCGATAAAATTGACAGTTAAGCAGTTTCCGGTGATGAAAAATCCATTTAGCTAGGTTTTCATAATATGCAAACGGAGTTCCAGAGGAAAACACAAATCAGTAATATCAAAATGTGGTATCAACTGGTGGCTTTCTCTGCCCATAACGCCAAGTACAGATGTTCAAAGGCTTATACGGTCTCTCCATCCGGTTGTCGAATTAATCCAATTTATCTTTGATCGTGCAACTCACAACTCTTTTGTGGCATTCTTAGAGCTAAGAACCAATCTGAAGGAACCACTTAATTAGAAAAGGCACCATTTTTTAATACCTACACTCTATTTTGTTTTTTAGGCGATTGGATTCCTTTTTAATTTCTTCAGTGAATATTTGTTTTCTGTTGCTGATGTCACTGTAACAATAACATACGATAACTCTTTATCGTACATCAAAAATAATACTTACAAAAGAAATAATAGTACAAAAGTAAAACGAATTTAAATTAAGGAAAATCAAATAGGTAGGATTATGTTTTCAAGCTTGTACTCCATATGTGCATAAATTTCCGTTCCTAGAAATACCCACTTAATTGTCACTAGTACAGTCAAGAGCACGCGGAGCTTGACACATTGGATTTAGTAACGTTTTTATTAAGTAGAATCGCCTTAGAGGTCAGACTCGCACTACAAGTGTAAAGCTTCATGTGCTCTTGACTGTACATTTTTTGGCCTTGTAAACGTGACCAATGCTGTGGGATGCTGTTACCCAAGCCTCAGAACAGAATCGATTTTGGGGCTGTTTTCCAGTGATCGAATTCGGCCATCATGCAAAAGAATACTTCCACAGAATAAGTAATAGTACTACGTAATACTTCTCACTTCCAACAAGCTACTTACTTATTAAGGTATAAAAGTGCGTTTAGAAAAATCCTGCCAAAGACAGGTAATATAAAGTTAATGCTACAACAGCTTATACTAACTCCTGTAAAGTAAAAACGGCTTATATAAGTCCTCTGTTGGGATCCGGTTGGGAACCGACGATAATGAACGAGCGGGCAAGCACAATCCCGCCCTTTCAGCCCCTGTGAACCGCACAAGTATGTAATTCGATTTACTTTTTGCGAACCATCTTCTAGATGAACACGAAAAGGTTAGGGAAAGTTTTATTATCTCCGTGGGCATCGAATGTAAATAAAGTCTGAGCTTGATTGATCCTGTTTATTGAAGTGCGAATAGTTATTGAAATAGAAAGACTTTTATTTTTGGGTAGAGGTTGAATTACACGTTAAATTTCAGTGTCATGTAACGTGTTACAAAGTATGTTGGTACATGGTTGGTACCCATGGAAAATGGCGACTAGGGCAAACAGGAAAATCTATAGTTATAACAAAACTATAGCGGGACAGTGTCTGTACGTGTAGGTAATATTTTTTGAAAAAATTCGCGGTAGTGTAGACAGCGATTTAGACTTTAAAACTATTTTTTTTGAAATTGTCACCTGAGTGTCTGGCTGGTTGTGCACGCATCACCCAAAAACTACTGGACGGGCAACGCCGCTGGGCACCCGATATAACTAGTTACTGTATAAAGATGAGGCGCACATAACCCTTCAGTGCCGGTGTATTTATTTCTTGTAATGCAAAGAAATGTTGAGCGCGTGTTTCGTAAGGCCTCATATATAGTCGTTAAGCACTGTCAGATTATAGGTCATAATATACATACGTAATATTGTGTAATATGGTGTTAAAAATAAATTATTATTATATACCCTTGGTTGTCCTAAAAAAACTAATACCTACATAGTAAGGTGGCCACGCTCATGGCCCTTATTTCCTCATAGGTGAGATAAGACCTAACGGCTAAGGCCCAGCAGTGGGTTGTTTACGGATTGATGATGATGTTAAAGATCTCAATTTGTCACTCAGGATATCGAACCAGTACATCTGCCCAGTGTTCAAGTACGGCTCCAAGAAGGAGTGGGAGTTTGGGCTACAACGTGTTATCAACTTCCCCTCGTCCCGCAAGCAGAGCGAGAGGACTTATTTGCTGAAGACCCTGGCTGGCTGTCCCGTAGACGAGTACAAGATTATCAAGTAAGTAAACAAATACTTACATTAATAAAAAAGTACCTAATTAAAAAGAAAAATCAAAACACCCGCGTGTGTGTAGGCACTAAAACTATTTAAAAAACATCTTTCTCTATGATGCAGTTGGGTAAAAATGTACCCTGACACTACAGGGACAAAGACGAATCCAGTGATAGTAGCGATATTTCGTACTTACAAAAATCCAGTAAAACGTTTATGCTGCGCGAAAGGAATATACTTATAGTATATGTACGTGTCCATATCTTAGAATTGATTACTTAATGATGTGGTTAGGTTATGTTAGACTATCAATTGATCGACTATCAATTTTAAGATATGGCTACGAACTACAAACATCTGAAAAATCTTAGGGTTTCTTCTGGTAAGAGTAGGTAGAGATTTATGCGAAACTTTATCTTATAAGAATTATAGTTTGACACACTGTTAAAAATATTCAGACTCTAGAGCCGGGTCGATATCTCAAGAGCCGATATGGAATTTCTCATAACTATTTTATAAAATCCTTTTTTCATACTATACCTACCACACTTGTAGCCTGTAAGAATATCACCTCGAAATGACAGATTAAAGACAATAAGACTCACGTTCCAGCGCAGATGTCTGAAGTCTGTGGCAAATAGGTACTGTCCGTCTAAAGCGCAGACTCTGAACCATAATTGGATAGATGACCACTGAGGTGTAGACGCTGCATGCAAGCGTCGCAATAGTCTTGCACTAAAGTAGACCGAATGCGGTTAGCATTTCCATTTGAATAGCCCCAGGGGTACGCAGCTGTTTAAGATCATTCAGCTTATATGCAGATGATATATCGATAATCGATTACTGGGTTCGATGGTAACTAAACCGACGAAACAGAATCGAAATCTAAGATGTGCCCTGATTGATCGCTCTGAAACATTTTATTTTTTAACATACATATTTTGGAGATCAAGATTTTCTACTATACAAATTTCATTTCCATAACTTCTATCCTACTAATATTATAAACGCGAAATTTTATGAGTCTAGATGTATGGATGTTTGTTGTTCTTTCACGCAAAAACTACTGAACGGATTTTGATGAAACTTTACAGTTATATAGCTTATACATCAGAATAACACATAGGCTATATTTTATCCCTGTATTCCCACGGGAACTACGCAAGTGACACCGCGGGGCGCTGCTACTTACCTATAAATGTAAGACTTGAAAAATATACAACTTTACAAACAACTAAACTTGTTCAGGTTGTTAAACATCACGATGCTGGAGAACAACGGCAACTTCACGGAGACGGATATCTTCCTGATCTTGAGTATGCTGTCGGGCAGCCCACACGGTTACACTACGCTCTTCCACTTCGTCGAGAACAACTGGGCTGTGCTTAAGGAGAAGTAAGTTAGCCAGTTGACACAACCTTATTTGAGACGACTCTTGGCAGGGCTATAGATGCTTTGGCTCACGACTCTGACATCGTGTGATTTTTATGCAAGTGTTTGCTGTGAAAAAAAAAATCTCACGCCTTTTTATTCCTGTGGAGGTATGCAGAGGTATTCCATTTCTTTATACAGTATACTCACTTTTCTCGAGGTATTCGTTGGATCCCTAAACGTGATAGGTGGTAAGTCTTTTACACATGTCTCAGAATTAATTCTGGGACCTGCGGGTTTCCTCACGATGTTTTCCTTCACCGTCGAGCAAGTAATAAATATGTACGTTTGATAACTGTATGTTTTGATAAACTCGACATTGGTACATGCCAGGATTTGAACCCGAGCCTCACTGATTATCATCATGTGAAGCAGGCTCTTTAACCGTAAGGCTATCACTGCCTAGTAGTCAATCAAATTCTAGGTATAGGTATGACTTCAGTGTGTGATAACAATTCGGCCAGTATCCCGTAGTAAGAGAATGCACGATGGTGATTTATTTCTTGGATAAGACTCTAGCTAGTCTATGTAAGTTTATGAATCGCTTTAAATACAAGGAAACTACCCGAGCTTTGCATAAATGTTGTGCAAAGAAGTAGCTGAAAGATACCATGATTCTTCATAATTTATGATTTTTCAGTGAATAAGTGTGTTTATTACTATAATAAATATAGACACCTGATTTTTATGATTTAAAATTTTGTGATGTTAATTTGCAAGCAGAAAATAAAATTACTCAAATCATCGGCCAATTTATTCGCCAAATCACAGAATCCATTCGTTAAATTCTAATCATTACCAGGAAATTACATCCCGTTTCTACTCGCGATTTTCCCGCAGATTCTTCAGCAAGACCAATCTCTGGGACAACCTGATTACGTCAGCAACTTCCCAATTCACGACGCAGGATGGCTTGGAGCTGGTATCCGTTCTGTACATGGCTCACCAAGGGGAGTTCGGATCAGCTGAGCACATTATCGAGAAGTCTATGAGAAACATTCGAGAGGAGGCCAAGTGGTCAGACGAAAATCTGCCAGTGATGGACAAATGGTTGGACGAATACCTCTCCAGGACAAACGTTAAAGATGACCAGTATATGAAGCACTGAGAATATTCTCAGTAGCTGGAGTTTTGGGTGTTTACCATAATAGCCAAAGTTGAGCTGTGTAAATATTGATCGTGTGGTCTGTCTTGCTACATGACGTAGATGAATCCTGTTTTTGATTTCTGTCATTTGAAATATGCACATATTTTTAAGCTTACCTCTATAATATGGATGATTTCATCTGTGTATAGAATAACTAAGTTTGAACATTGGAATTTGAAACTTTCTTTTGTAAGTGATATTTATTTTACATTTATGAAATATCCATTAACGATTAAATAAGTCGGTAATACATTAAAGAGTTTCAATTTATATTTAATACAAAATAAAGGAGATCCCCATTCCAAAAACTTTCATCCAGTGTTCAGTGAATATATTTCCACAATAATATTTTATAGGCATCAAAGGATCAATTCGAGGACAAAGTAAATAAAAATGTGGTTCGCATCCGTTTATTTAAAGCTATTTATGTTCACTATTTGCAGAGTGGACACGCGTCTGACGCACACCCACTACTATTATACTAAGTTATACTGCGATGTAGTATATCCAATATATAACATAGTATAGTATAACCACGACTCCATAAATTGTAAAGTCCTGTTCACAAGATGTGGTCTGTGCGCCAACAAAATAGGAAGCTTAGAAAGGCAACGAACAGGACTTAAAGAAAGTTTCTGTTTTTGAGAGAATCCTTCATTGATTGGTTTATATTTTTCGAGGAATCTACCATAGGTCTATAGCTCCGCGTGTACGTTCTGGCCATGGTCCTTTTAAATTAAGTGCAAGCATTTAAAGGGTAAATCAAATAATGAACAAGAAACTATATTGCGTGCATTGATTTTTATTTTTCATATATTACTTTAATGGATAACATAGATTTTTACAAAAATAAAAGAACTGAAAACTAACACGCTGAACATAAACAATTCACACACACTACTAAACCTAAATTTTTATTTTATTTATTTACCCTTATTTTATTTTCAGCAGCAACAACTGAACAGCAGTGATAGCCCGGACGGTTAAAGAGCCGGCCGAAAATCAGTGAGGCTCGGGTTCGAATCCTGGCATGTACCAATGAGTTTTTCAAAAACTTATGTACATATTTATCACTAGCTCGACGGTGAAGGAAAACATCGTGAGGAAACCCGCAGGTCTCAGAATTAATTCTGAAACATGTGTAAACAGACCCGGTCCGGCGATGGGCTCACCACCTATCACGTTTAGGGGTCCAATGTATCTCGTGAAATGTGGGTATATCCAGTAATGGAATACCTCTGCCTACCCCCTCGGGGATGAAAGGCGTGAGATTATTTTTTATTTTTTTATTTTTTTTTATTTTCTTTATATGTTAATTCTATATCTCTTACATTTGTATCTACCCTTAAAATATTTGAAATCGCCTTATATAATCTTCCTTGAAAAGGGAACGCAACACACTTTACAAGATAATTTACAAGAAAAAGGATTCGACTAATGTTAGCACGAATCTACCTACTTGGTACCTAAGTAACTAAAAAAAAGCACCGACTCATATCACTTCAGCAGGCGTATTCACGGAACTTCGTTATTCGATATTCGACTCGGAATCGGAAAATCTGTCGAAGATGGGCTATTCACAGATGTCGGTATCAGGATTCGGAAAAATTTCCGTGGCTGTCGGAAAAGCCTAGAATACATTTTTCGAAGTCGTAGATTATACATAGATAGATTCGACTTCGGAAAATTTTTCACTTGATCTGAATCGAACGAAAACGGTGTCGAGCCTCCGTGAATACGCCTGCAGGTCTCATGTGATATGAAAACTTACTGGATTTGCGAATTGACTGATACAATTTTTACTCGACTGCCGCATTTTTGCAAAGAGAGTAGGTAATGTGGTTATTTTAATTAATATCCCAATAGCATAGCAGCTATAGCTTTCAATCAGAGCGTTATTATGTTATCGGTTCGACGTTTCATAATATTTGTTCGTAAACAATTTGTAGGATGAAGTAAACATGATTAACTAGTCAAATACCTTTCAATCAGTCAACCTGACAATTATATTATTTCAACCTATCTATCTAACCTCGGTTCCCGATTCATATTGTGTCCACAAGGATTATTCCAATGAAATGAACTTAGCGAGGAGGATCGGGTCACCCGAGGACATTTATTCCAGGCTGCGCGGCCGCCTATAATTTCATTCATGATGGGATAAGGTTATACAACCCGTAAATTTTGATTAGCTGCTATTTCTGCGCAGGTAAGGTTGCGATATTATTGTGAAGCAAGCCACTGTGCTCCCAAAATGGCTGTATTATTTGGTTTGGTAAGATGTTTTATATTTTTCCATTTTCTACGGATTATTTACGACTTGGTACCTCGCTACCAAGATTTAAATGTAAGCACACAAATTCGTACTACGAGTAACAGGTATTTATTATAAATTCAAATTCAAAATTCATTTATTTCAGTAGGTATATAAAATACCCTTTGCGAAAATAATATATAAAATATAAATGCAAAGAGATGAGCAGTGATAGCCCGGACGGTTAAAGAGCCGGCCGAAAATCAGTGAGGCTCGGGTTCGAATCCTGGCATGTACCAATGAGTTTTTCTAAACTTACGTACATATTTATCACTAGCTCGACGGTGAAGGAAAACATCGTGAGGAAACCCGCAGGTGTCAGAATTAATTCTGAGACATGTGTAAAAAGACCTGGTCCGGCGATGAGCTCACCACCTATCACGCTTAGGGATCCAATATGTCTCATGAAATGTGGGTATATCCAGTAATGGAATACCTCTGCCTACCCCCTCGGGGATAAAAGGCGTGAGATTATATATATATAAATGCAAAAGTAATTCTGGCTGCCATACAAATAAATAAATTAAAAAAAACTTTTTCTACAATCGGCTCGAGAAATGCAATGTCGTCAATATATTATGAAGTCTCAACTTAAAGCAAAGGATATAAAGTTGTATGACAATCCCAAGGGATATATGTAATTTGAATTTGGGACCTTAAAATTCGTATGAAAACTCGGCATACGAAACTGTAAAGAGAGTTTTCTCGATAATCGAACTGGCCACTATAGGTAGAAAAAAAAGCGCAATTTCCAAGAATATAAAACAAAAAAAGGTGTCGATGTTATTGTAGATATGTACAGACTTACTTAAGTGCCGGTTCTGAATTTTATTATTTTCAGGTTGACTCAAAAGTATCGTCGAGCGATAGCGATTTGACCCTGGAGTTTTTAAAATAAGACGCTATGGAGATTTTTAATAATCTACGGTTGGAAGAGACTTTGTTTGTGTTTATATTATTAGAGATTTCGTCAGTAAAGGTATTCCATTCTTAGAATATATCCGTTTTTCACTAGTATTTTTTACTGACCACCCAGAGCGAGCAGATCACCGAGCCGGGGTGCTGCTACATAATATGTCTAATTCTGGAGCCTGTCTTGCGCGTTTCCTCACGATGTTTTCCTTTAACGTCGCGCCACGTCGCGCATAGTAAAAAATATGTATAAAAGTTTTTGCGTTCGCAATACCGGTGTCACAAGCGCCTTCCGTATTTTGGAAGGAAAATTAAATCACAATGAAGGTCGTTAAGTCATGTCAGATACCCTTGGGTGGCTTGAAAAATTCTAACAGTTTGGTCACCACTGCATAACACCACCTCCCAATCCGCGGTGTTCTCACGTGGGAGCTTATAGCCCATAGTTCCTAATGTGTGAGGTATACTTTTAGCGCAGCAGTGGGCTGTTACGGTTTAATGATAATGATAACTTTTTGAGAAACTTATTGGTATATGCCCTCATCAGGATTCGAACCCGAGTCCGTGTTAGAACTCACCAAGGGCCTATGTGCTAAAATGCTCTGTAATTATTTATAATGTGAAATGTTTTAAACTTCATCTTAGTCTGTAAACAATAACATTCAAGACCTTTCTTAGAACCAGGGATATTAATGTCGTTTGTCATTTTATCTTCAAAAGAACGATAACCTTTGTGTCAGTGCCTCATTAAATGTAGTGTTTTTTTATCGAAACAAAAGTGCGTCATTTATTTCATCAGAATTACTCTGACTTTTAGTCTTGATGTCGTTTTTAATAAACAACAAACGGTACAGGGATAAAATTAAATTTTATTTATTTATTTATTTATTTATTTATGGCTCACAAAACAAGTTACAATCAAATAGGTACAGAGTTTCACAAATTATATAGTAAAATTTAAAACTAGATTGCAACTCACAAGATGTGTGCACAGAATGAACAAATTGTATCTCATATAAGAAAGGTGAGGGTTAGTTGTGTTAAAACATAATTAAAAGTACCTTACGTAACTAGCTGTTAGTAATATGTTAGTAATAAATGTGCAGTTAGTTGGTTTGTGATAGGAAGCCTAAGAATTATTATTAAAATTATTAAGAAACAAGTTGCGGATATCATTTATAAATTTATGTGGTTTATGGTTAAATATGTCAATAGAAGAATGCTCACTCATTATGTCGTTGTAACGCCTACACATACGGACAATAGGATTAAAATATGAAGTGTTGTTTTTATAAATCTGTAAAGTGAATATTTTGGTTGATGGTTTACGGGATCGAAAAAGGATGTTGAAATTCAATAGGGAGAGAAGGTCGGGACAGTCAACTTGTGAATGGATAATTTTAAATAAGTACATTAATTCATTGTATTCGCGACGTGATGCAAGCGAAGGCAGTTTAAATTTGTCTAATCTACTGCTATATGATTTATACACACGGCCAAGCTGTAACCTATAGCAAATGATGCCCAGAAATCTTTTTTGAACTCGCTCAATCCTCGTACTGTGAACTTCATAAAAAGGTGACCAAACAACTGACGCATATTCCAAGATGCTTCTTATGAGTGCGTAGTACAGGTGAAACAGTGCAGTATGATTTTTGAAGGTTTTTGTGGATCTGGAAATGAAGCCTAGAAGTGGCCACAGCTAAAACATAGTTCCTATCAGTAGGCTGGCTTATGAGGGTAACATTAATAAATATTTTGTACCTATATATTTTGTTTATTAATAAAGAAAAGCCAGATAAAGAGTTCCCGAAACCGACGAGCGTGCATGTGGGAAACGATGTCTATTCTTTATTACATAACTAGCGACCCTAAATGCTAACACTAAAACCTTCCTCTTGAATCACTATATCCATTAAAAAAAACCGGCCAAGTGCGAGTCGGACTCGCGCACCGAGGGTTCCGTACAACCTTACAAATTTATGGTTTTCGTAATTTTTCCTTTATCTATGCTATAAGACGTTGCTTCGTACCAAATTTCAAGATTCTGAGTTCACGGGAAGCACCCTGTAGGTTTTGATTCCCTTGCAAGTGTCGAAAATTTGCGGCACAAACGGCTGTATCTTTTGATTGCGTTGGCTTAGAAGTTTGATTTTTTCACAACTTCAAGGGACAGTAGACCTGAGTAATTGATATAAATTTCAGCTTCATACCTCCACGCGTTCCTGAGAAAAAGGGTCTTGACAGACGGACGGACGGACGGACAGACGGACAACAAAGTGATCCTATAAGGGTTCCGTTTTTTTCGGAACCCTAAAAACCGCACCAAAATCCGTTGCGTAGTTTTAAAGATTTAAGCATACAAAGGGACATAAGGACATAGGGATATAGGGACAGAGAAAGCGACTTTATTTTATACTATGTAGTGAAGTGATAGTGATAGTGATATTGTACGACGTATAATATGTAATAAATATTACACACGATGATTTAGCACCATACACGCATAGGTACACTTGTTAACACGTTTATTTGTTAACTTTAATACTTCTGTGATGATTGTGTATATGTGAATAATTTCCACTCCACCACTTCAGCATGTAATGTTAAGGAGAAGAAGCCTGCGGGCTTCCTCACGATGTTGTCATTGGGTCGGCGACAATTTCCTGTGAGTATTATTTTTAATTGCTCACATTTAGATATTCTGATGTCACTTCGATTCAATATCGCTGGAGGCTGTTGAACGATTAAATATGTCTGAGCGAGTTAAATTTGGTTAGCGTTATTGATCTAGCTAAGTTTTGAATTCCAAGCATTCGTAATCTATGCCGCTCTAATAATGAGTTTAGTAAAGATAACAAATATTTGAGACTGATCAATACAGTCAAATTAATCAAATTAATGGAAATTCTACACATATAGGTAACGGTTTTTTGAGGATGGGAGCTGTAGATGATTTAGTACTTCTTATAAAGAGAAAACTTTGTTCTTTAAAAGATATCTTCTTATCGATTCTAAACAAACATTTCTGTTTACAAGTACTTTATGTATGATTGTTGCCCAATACCTGAATTTATTTTAATTCCTACTAACATTATAAATGCGAAAGTAACTCTGTCTGTCTGTTTGTCTTGATAAAATTTGTCAGAAGGATAGTTTACATCTTGAGCAATGACATAGACTATTTCATTTAGAAAAAACACATAATGCAGAGCAGTGATAGCCCGGACGGTCAAAGAGCCGGCCTAAAATTAGTGAGGCTCGGGTTCGAATCCTGGCATGTACCAATGAGTTTTTAAAAAATTTACGTACATATTTATCACTAGCTTGACGGTGAAGGAAAACATCGTGAGGAAACCCGCAGGTCTCAGAATTCATTCTGAGACATGTGTAAACAGACCCGGTCCGGCGATGGGCTCACCACCTATCACGTTTAGGGGTCCAATATATCTCGTGAAATGTGGGTATATCCAGTAATGGAATACCTCTGCCTACCCCCTCGGGGATAAAAAAGGCGTGAGATTATAGATTATTATAGAAAAACACATAGTTCCTAGGAGATGTGATAACCTAAAGTTCACCCAGACGGATATCGAGAAAACAGCTACTACATAAATACACCCTAGAATCTTTACCTTTCTCCTGGTGCAGTCGGTCTGTGACAAATTGTAGATTATATTATGTTTTGCTGCATTGGGTAACTTATTTAAGCCACGGGCTTCCCACCAACATGTGTAAGTTAAACAAATCGTTTTGTAGTCGTGTTTCCTGATAAATTAGTTTGGTGCCATCTCCCCGTGCCCTGCTTTCGGCGGAGTTATCTCTGTGACATTAACAACATGTGTTACATACGGTCGTGAATACTGTCGAACATTTTGACAAGCTTGTGTTCAATGTATGAAAGATATTAAAGAGTAGTATTGCTGTTAAAGTAGTTATAGTAGTTTTATTTTTCTTACAAGTTCTGAAGTTATGGCGTTTCCTAAACATTTGCTCTTTATAAGCATCTCCCAAGTCACAAAATTATTTCAGGTTTTCAGCTTTCCTAATGTAGCCTCAAACGGCCTCGTTATTTTTATTTAAATTTCTATTACTATACATTCTTCAACAACTGACTCCTTGGAAGTACCTGTAGGTACATACCGCGTCAGACTAACGACCTATTGAATAGATGGGAGGCATTTAGATGTTCAAGGCAGTCACCGAGAACTGATATTAATCAGCAGAACATTGGCTTGATGGTCCGACGATATTGCCAGATACCAGGAACTCTGTGGACTAGGGTAGTGGTAAAAAAGGGAGATCCTCTGCAATGTTGGAACTTGGTCGGAAATTCGAAAATTCTTAAGAGACTGCCCTAGGCTGAAATCGATGATAATTCAGCTCAGATGCTTCGCTTTATTTTTACCAGAAATTATGCACTTTCTTAAATGTTTTTCCTGTTATTAGATGGTCATTTCTCAAACCCGTGTGTCGCTTGTTATTGTGTCGAGACGCCCTCGCAATTATTGGAGGAAACGATGTTATAAGGCGACTGACAGTCACGGCATGGAGCTGTCAAGTGAAATGTTACTGCACTTCTTGACAGGTGAGTTCTAATGAATAGTTATAACTTGCTCGAACATATCAATTTATTGTTATTTTTCGACTATGCCATTTCGTGCTCATACTTTTGCGTACCTAATCTGTATTGACATGTCTTTTGTATGCGTATATTGTTTTTGATAAAAAAATATATATGAAAAACGAATACACTCGTCAGGGATTAATCAACTATAGAAACCAAATTATTAAATATCGTAAAGCTTATACATAAGTAGAGCTAGACAATCTATTATAAAGTATTGTAACTGTCAACGCTTACAATAATTGAAGATTAAGAAGACATTGACGAGGGTTTTGCAGGGACAGGCAGAATTAACAAATAATAGCTATTGTTCACATTTAGGCACATAGCACACAGTTGCATTTATAGTAAATAATAACTTTACTGAACTTTTAATAAATATCGTCAAAGCAACTTGAAATGACTCCTTCATTTAGAATCACAATTTACAAATTGCCTAGCTAGATGAATAATCATCGTCTGTCGCACGTCGGTTATGTAATATTTGCTAAGTCCCATTTTGTTAAAAAGGGATGATAATAAATTATATATATTTCTTTGAATTTTAAGAATATTTTAAGGGTTTCATGTAAGTCAATATTAATTTTCCACTATTTATCATCTCATCATATCTCGGGGTCAGGATTACGATTATAACCTTAGAAAACGTTTGGTAGGTCCATCATCCTAGCTTATGAAATAAAATTTAAGTGCAGACAAAACTGTTGGGCTGATGTTCCAACTGAAATACCAAGTAAAGGCTTGTCATGAAATGTGATCAATTAATTAATTTAACTATGTACTTAGAAAAATACTTAATGTAGTGATTAATTACAGAAGACCACAACATGCCATACAATTAAAATATTATACACAATATTAAGATAATAAAAAGGTATATCTAATACAAAATTTAAAATAACAAAAATCTATAAAATCTACTTCTGCGACTTGAAGTAGTATGTTTTTAAATTTTGCAGTATCTTCGTTAATCCTTCTCACAAGCTGTGAGGAAGGCTCTTGTCCACCGACTCTGTCGGTTGATGTCTGCGAAGCGGTATGCGGTCCAGCTCAGCCATGTAACAGCACCCAGATGTGCTGCCCCACCGCGTGTGGTGGCTCAATGTGCGTTGACCCTATGACGCAGAGGCACTTCGTAACTCTCGGTGAGTACTGTGGGAGATTCAATTGAATGCCACATCATATGTTATCATATCTAAACATCATACGTATCATGTGATGGAATCCGGAATGAGGAGATTCGCAGGAGAACCAAGGTAACCGGCACAGACCTGTATCGTAGTAACAGACCTAAATAAATAAATAAGTAATCTCACGCCTTTCATCCCCGTGGGGGTATTGAGGCAGAGGTATTCCATCTTTGGAAATAAAAACTTTTCAGAATATTCGACCCCTAAACGTGATAGGTGGTGAGACTGGTGAGCCCAGCGCCGGACCGGGTCTGTTACACATGCCTCAGAATAATTCTGAGACCTATGGGTTTCCTCACGATGTTTTCCTTCAGTGATGATTATGTACGTAAGTTTAGAAAAACTCATTGGTACATGCCAGGATAGGAACCCGAGCCTCACTGATTCATTATGAGAAGCGGGCTCTTTAACCGTAGGGTTATCGAAATTACATATCAGACCCCTGCTCTTACATAGACCTATATACCGGCAGAGCATAAATAATTGCCAAACTAAAGTGGCAATGGGTGGCGCACATTGCTCGTAGAACGGATGGTTGACGGGGCTGAAATTTTCTGGAGTGGCGCCAGCGCACAGGAAGGCAGCACGGATAGGCAAATCATATCAAATCAAAAACATTTATTTTCTGTAGGTACAAAAAGGATTCTTAGAAATGTCAATAGACTAATACCAACAAGCCTCCTCCCCACAAAGTAGACCGATGAACTAGTGAAAGTCGCTGGTACACGCTGGATGAAGGAAACACAAGATCTGTTATTTTGGCGATGCTTGGGCGACGCCTATGTCTAGTAGAGGAAGGCCGATATGATGATGATGATGTATCAAACGGTAGACAGACATTTGCTGCTTAAACGAGTACAGCTGTACCATGTGCGCAATTCAATTCAATTCTTTTATTCATAATAAAAATTACATGTCATGACGGATTAAGTCAGCATGGAGCCCGTAGCAAATGATAATAAGATAATGAAAATGTTTTTATTTCTGTAGGTAATTAAAAATTACACTTAGAAATGTCAATAGTGTAATAACAAGGCACTCTAAACTCGTCCATGAAGATTGGCTAAATGTAAACAACAGCTCATCTCCACCGACGAGTTGCTGTTTCCAAATGCCGTACTCCGAGAAGAACCAGCAAGAAACTCAGAAGACACTAAGCTTAGAATTCAATATCCAGTAATTTATCATCATCATCCTCATCATCAACCCGTAACAGCCCACTGCTGAGCTAAGGGTCTTTCCTCACACATGAGAAAGTATGGGCTTTAATCTCCCACGCGAGCCCACGTACTGCGGATTGGGAGATGGTGTTTTTTTAAGTCAGATTTTTTAAGCCACCTAAGGGTATCTGACATGGCTTAACGACTTCCATTGTGCGTAAACACAATGAAAACCGGCACCAACAATTTAACGTGCCTTTCGAAACACGGAATTACTTTCTTACTTATAGGTAAATAGAAAGAAATCTAGGTATACTACGCATGAGATTCGCAGTCTTTTACATTATAAGTAATTGTCACATGAACTAAGCATCGTTTTATTATAATTTGATAAAGTAATTCCACTTTTCAAGTATGTGATGCTTAACAAAGTATTACTAAGTTTCATACAGTCTAGCCCTTTATTTTTCATCAGTTATCTTCAATATGTTGTTATATCAGCTGTAAGCTTTTATGAAAGTAAATACATATTATGTGAGTACAAAGCGGTTTGAAGTCTGGTTTATATATTCAATAGCACTCATCAGTCATCAGTGCTATTTGACCGCTTGCGTCGATTCCATGAAGTTGAGGCACTTTGTCACTCTTGGTAATTAATGAGTGATATGTACCTGATAATAAAATTATAGAGGTCATATTAGATTAAAATAATAAAAAACTTTTTATTCGTAAAGATAATTAACTATAGGTACATTATGCATTGCAATCTATCATCTATTTTGAAACATTGCCTGCCTATGTCGGAAACCACGATATTAATTTCACCAGAGGTAGAAATTTATTACCTTCTCTATTTCAAATATAAATAATACCTCTCTTAGGTACTATCATATCATAGTGGAGACAGGCACGTGCCGATATGTTTTCTGCTATATTTTCCTTGATAGTTTCTCAGTGAATACATATTTCACAGATAAAATATAGCTTTTGGGGATTAGATAATTCCCGCACAGTTGCTATTCCTGAAAATAACTAGCATATTATCTGCGAGATGTAACTACTGTTTAAGCTGCAAAAGTGATTGAACCGTCTGATTATTTTGCATTATCTATTTACAGTCAAGCCTGGTCGCTGCCCAGAGTACCCACGTGGGGTGTGGGTGTGTTCACACACTTGCACCGGCGACACGGACTGCCCGCGTTCGCTCAAGTGTTGCGCCAATCGTTGCGGCGCGCTTACCTGTCAGAAGCCGGATCCGGAGTACG
Source organism: Ethmia dodecea (assembly GCA_963855545.1). Taxonomy (NCBI): domain Eukaryota; kingdom Metazoa; phylum Arthropoda; class Insecta; order Lepidoptera; family Depressariidae; genus Ethmia; species Ethmia dodecea. The sequence goes on from OY979444.1 coordinate 4,956,706, forward strand.
AAGACAATACTGTGCCGTCACAGTAACAGGACGAACAAAGGGGTGGGTGAACACGCTGCTTGTACGCATTAATGCAGCCTGAAGTATGCCTACGATCGAATCTACGACAACTGGATCTGAAATACGAGCACATTTCTTTACTGCCATAGTAACAGGAAGCACTTAAAGGGGTGGGTGAATACGCTGCTTGTGCGTTCATGCAGCTTAAAGTATTGCGATCAACTTTCGGAAGCCGGATCCGGATAAAGAGGCCAATGATGTGGTGCCAACAGTAACAGGAACATAGGGGGTGAATAAATACACTACTGGGGCGCGCAGCGTGTTATTCCAGTCCCTAAAGCGTGAAGAATTGCACAGAAATATTGAAGACTTTTGTGCGTTCTCCTGTCAGAAGCCAAAAGCCGGATCCGGTGTACGCGGACAGTATTGTGTCGTCACAGTAACAGTACGAGCATAGGGGATGGATAACTACACTGTTTGTACGCGCAGCATGTTTTTTTACCCCCTACGCTGACTGACTCCCATCAGAAGCCGGACCCGGACTGGAGTAAGACGGCCCCCATTATCATCTATCAAGTTGTTTGTCCAAGTCTTATGGAATATGGATGTTGGTCACGAGTTTACACCAGAGAATGACCCGTTTGGAGCAAGTGTAATAAAGAATGTATCAAAAGACATTTTTAGTGTTTGTATATCGGTGGTAATCAAAATACTTTCTTAACTATTTATTGTGATAGGTGAAGTGGAAGTAATTTTATTTTTTTTAAGAGATACTAGATATTATATAAAAACAATAAAAGCCTTCGCCACCCTCTAATCCCTGTCTTACATTACCCATAAAACCAATTTTGGTCCATGCAGGTTTCCTCACAGTTTCTATAATTTTCTTCAACGTCGAGATAGGGATATAATATAAGTGTATACTTAATAAATATTAAAGTGTTACATTGAAAAATATTACAGGATTACTGTGACCTCGGTATAAATTGTTTCTGTCCTTCCTAACACCTGGGTTTGTTTTCTCGGAGAATCTTTTTATTCATCCTAGTTGTATTAATATGCAAATTTTTAAGATTGCTCCTGAGACAATCTTATATATTTTTATATGATATTATAATACTGGGAATTTGAGGTTGTCTTGCTAAGGATAAGTTATTAGTCCATAGGCTAGGTATTAGGCTTATTTCAGCTTTCTTAAGACTATATTTTATAAATATTAGGCACTTCATTAACTGGCTAGCACTTGGAAAGAATTCATTAAATATGATGAAGTGCTTGTTCAACTAATATCGGTATAAAGAGGGGAGCCTAAATATTTTTTAAAGTTCCGTAGAAAAAAAAATCATCCTTTTTATTTCGCTTACAAAACATCGACGACACTTGAGTAAATAAATAATACCTATAACAGATGCCTTTAACAAAGTGCGTAACTAATCATATTCAGAAACATAAAAAGTATTGGTAAGTTTTATTAAGAGGGCTCTCAAGTATGTTCTCCAATCACACGGATACAAAACAGTGTTTTTGGATAGTCTTGGTAAAATTTCAAAATAAAATCTTGCACTTTTTAAGCCTTCACCAGTCATCTTCTCGAGCTCTCCGGTCCTTAAGGACTTTCCACGTTCCTTTTACCAGATTATGATATTTATTTTATAGCTGTTCTGTACTTACGTATAATATAAATAGAGAAAACCTGTTTGACTGACTGACTCATCAACGCACAGCCGAAACTATACTGAAGCTGGAGACTTGAAATTTTGACAATAGATTCCCAAGAAATCCCACGGGATATGATATTTGCGGGCAACGTCACTGGGTGCCTCCTAGTAACTAATAAAAAAACGAACAAATGAAGAACAACTTTACAATAAGGTAGGTGTCTGTCTGTATCAAAATTAAAATGCAAGTTCATTCAAAAGATTACTACAATACACCTAAATATTTTACAATCAAATTTCAAATTATAAAATACTTAATTTAATAGTTTTTTTTTTAATTATGACGGCATAATATGTATAGATATATGTACTTAGGTACTTTTATGTACGTTTTGATACTTAAGCAGTGGGTAACGATTTCACCAATAAGTCAAGTAACCAATTAACCCATATCATGAAAGAACGAAGGAAAAAAGGAATAAAAAAACCAATGCGGAACAGTAGCTACTTAGTTAGTTCCATCAAACAATTCACTTTTCTTTAAAATAATGATGCTCCTAAGGTCGCTCGGCTCTAAAGTTATAATGTTAATTAACGGACTGAACTGATGAAAAGAGGAAATTCTGCTTCACTTTGTTCGCCTTGAATCTTGGCTGTATTTTTTGTACTTAATTCAATTCAAAAGTTTTCCGCGAGAATGCCACAGCAAAGTTAGAAAATACGGAAAAATATTAAAAAAAACTAATAATCATGGAGCGGCCGTAATATATAAAAAAATGGTGTGTGTAAAATTGCGTTTTTGAAGGAAATACAACTATGCAGTATGCAGTACAACACAGAATGCAAAACTGTATTTGCATACAAAAATTCATCAGAATCGTTACAGCTGAGATAATAAGATTAGTAGAACATTCTTCAAGGAAAGAACGTTTTAACGCTTTTTTACACATAATTTATAATTTTAATTAATTGTACCCACTGAAATTAACTTAGCTCCTAATTTCCATTTTAATTTCGTTTGTTTTCCTGTAGGACGGTTGTTAATATCCGCCGTTTGTATTCAGGGACCTCCACATTGTTTTAAACGATTGCAAAATTAGATTTCGTTCACGATAACAATACTTTATTGAAAAAAACCTGATTAAAAATACTTTCATCTGTAATTTTTTCTGAGTAACGATCGATCAACGGTCCGACGAGCGGCTTACCGCCTCTCCGAAAAATGTAACACTGCTAAAAATTTGGTACCTACTCTCGAAAATAGAATACCAATGTTTATTTATATTCCGTCAAGTAATATAATGCAGACATAACAATATTATATTTTATCCTGTGAGATGCATATGCTTGACTGAAATATAAATAAAACGACTTTGTAATAGTTTTTTTTACACCCTATACTTCTAAAAGCACCAAGTTTATCAAAATCCATCAAGTACCTAATTGCGTGAAACAAAATCCCTTAAGTAGTCTCAACACAATGAAGCAGCAATAGGTGATACATGATCTCGGCATCGAGTTTAGGACCTAAACTCGATGCCGAGATCATGTATCACTTTTGTCCCCGTATTTTTTTGTCCGCCAAAATAGATCGCTTACAACTGCATCGAGTACGCACACGAGGGATTAAAAGTATAGCGTACAAAAAGTCCCCCGAATAATCGCGGACACCGAAGGGCGGGACAGGAAAAAAAGTACGCGGCAGTCCCTGAAAAAATACAACTAACGTGACTAGGCGCTGCAACGCACACGGCACACTTTAGTCTTCGCTGCGCGCTCGATAGGGATGTGACATTGATCCAAAAAAAATACGATTATTCTTTTTGATACATAATGGATTTTTGAAAAATGATTAATTTTCTTAAAAATTATCGATATTTAAAAATCGATTACCTATACGAAAAATAAACACTAATTTATATGAAAAATTATCATTTAGGGATTTAATGTCGAATTAGGAAAAAACTAAATATGGTATTTTTTGCTTATTTATTATTATTAACCAATTAATAACAACAATTCTTTCTTGTGGACCAATGCACATCTTCATCATTGTCAGAATAACCTTTAGAGGGTTTCACAATTGAGAACAACCCTTCAAAAGTTCCAACCGACGTTTTATAATATTTGAAGAATCTTTTTGGATATTGTTTCAACTGAGCATGCTTCGCATGGAAATATCCATTCATTAATCGATCTGATATAAAGGGATGGACTCAGTATTCTCTTTTAAAACTACTTCTCTTTTTCTTAAACAACGTAATCTCAGAATACTCGCTTCCATAGCGTGCGCCTCTCTAAATTTTCGGGGGACAAATGATCGAACACCGTGTGCGTTGAGTCCGCGGCAAGTCCTCGGTGGACGTATATTTTTTTACGATTCGGAGGACTTTGTCCTCCGGGGACTATTAGTGATTGCCGTTATTGATAAAAAGATATCGATATGAACGAATGAAGTATTATGGACTTATTATACAAAATTAAATTATGTATACTGTAAGAAAATGTATTCGATTTTTAAATACCGACATTTTATAATATAGAAACATTTAAAATATAGAAAATTCCCAAAGAGCCAAATTTTGGAGGGAAAAATTTTATATCAATAAGTTCAAACTACGCGGAAAGAGGAGGAGGGGAGAGGGCCCGATTCTCTCCCTATGCACCAGGGCCTTGCCCCCCTAGCTACGCCACTGGTTTATGTCAAAGCATATATCAATGAACTGCTCAAACACTATATAGGCGCTGTCCGAAGGGGAGGGATGTCACAGCGGACATGAACCCCCTCCCCCCAAGACTTCATTTTGTTTTATAATGTGTGCAATAAATTGTGTATTGTGCAAAAAAAAAAATTACTATGCATATTTTAGTACTAGAGACCCTGTCCAAAATTTCAGGCATGGACCGCGCTTGTACACATTGTAGGTAATAATAATAAATTGTGAACTAGCCCGACGGAGAAGGACAACATCGCTAGTAAACCCGCAGGCCCCAGTATTGGTTCTGACTCATAGGTAACAGCACAGCGGTATTTTCTGGAATGGAAAACATCATCCAACCCCCTCGGGGACAAAGCGAGAGCGTATATCTTTTATTCTATATTTAGACGTCTATTGTTATATAAGTACCAATACTTACAAATACAATACTCTTTTCTACTAGTCAAGCCCTTTCATTTTATAACTCACCATTAATTCTAAATTGACATTAGTCGCCAAACTCAATTACGGAGTAAAGTATTGGTCATTTTGCCATTGCTCATTATGCGTATCAGTGAGGAGCAGGGGAGCAATTCTTTAGGGCGAGAGAAGGAACAGCAAGGGGGGGTTTTGAGTCAGTGCAAGCCTGACATAACCTGGTTGTCGTCCCCACTACCACCAGGTATGCGTAAGGCATTTTCACCGCATGCGAAAGAAAAAAGGGGGCCAATTCTACTAAATGTCAATGGTTACCTACAGTTGGATGACAATGACATGTTCAGTCGATGGTGTTATTTGCTCTGAAAAGTGTCAAAATAACACCATTGACTGACCATTGATATCTCATTGTCATCCAACTATGACCGTTGACATTTAGTGGAATTGGCCCCCAGGTCGTTTAGACTGGTCATACAACATATATATAGGTCATTTTGCGATTGGTCATTCTGCGTTTTGGTCATTTCCTGTTTTTCGGGGTCATGATCAATGGTCATTGTGCTTAGAGAGCGCTCATAGTATCACGAAGCGTTATAAAATTGTTTCGTGGTGATTTTAAACCTTCCTAGCTTCGCTCGTGCGCCTGCATGTAAGCTCACGTTTCAGATAAACCCCCATTGTTCCCAGTATTGCCCAAATAGTTTGCGTCCTCGGGCACTCAATGGTCCCCACGTTAGCTACATTAGAACAATGCAGGGATTAGTTTCGAGAACATCAAGATAATCGAGCCATGCGATGCACTTTGTGGGGAGAAACCCTTGTTTAGTCTAAATGGGACTGTGATGAGATAGCTTAACAATCCAACTGGTATCGGAAGATGCGTCACCGATATCTGTCGATAGTAATATTTTTATTTTAGTTTCGCCATGTTTGCCACGTCTATGTGTTTGTCTGGCTCAGGCGCTTAGCTCGGAGAGTCTTAGTTCAAGAAAGCTGTAATTTGGCAGGGATATATATTAATGTAGTCTAAAAAGTGTTAAAAAAAAAAAACAACTTGCCGGTGTTTTAAGAAGGTACTAAATAATTTATCAAATAAAAATGTTTCTAAAATTAAACATAACAACAAAGTGTTGATGTCAACTTGAGAATTTCCGCGTCAAAATACTTAAATGTTATTGGAAGAGAATTACCTGTCGTCACAATAAAGAAATATATTATTTTTCGAATTTTGAATATTATTATTAGGAATTAGTATTTTTACGGATATTTAGTATGTATTAACTACGATTAATATAAGTATATAAGTACATAAATAGTATAAATAAAGAGACATATCCTGACTGACTCTACCAACGCACAGACTCAACATCTGGGCTTAGGATGCAAAAGTTTGGATATTATGTAGCTTTTAGGATAAAGGCTAAGAAGGGGTTCATTTCAATTCCCACAGGAACCGAAATGCCCCGCGAGGAAAAGAAATTGTTCTGCCAGTTCCTCCGGGATATGACGTGACTGATTATTGTAACCTTCTTATTTATGTATAAATATAACTTCATAGGGTTGAGGCAAGAGCACATGAAGCTTTACACTTGTAGTGCGAGTCTGACCTCTAAGGAGGTTGTAATAAGAACGTTACGAAGTCCAATGTGTCAAGATCCACGTGCTCTTGACTGTACTAGTGATCCGAGCTCGTTTTTCATCTGTAAAACATAACAAAATTGAGCCTATATTACTCAAAGAGAATGTAGTTTATATTATTAATATAGCGACATAATATTTAAAATCTTTTTGGTAATTCCAAGAAATTACCTACACCCAACAATCACAAAATTTTACTTATTTATAAGTATTGTCTTCTCTTGGTAAGTTTTTTCAAAAAAGTGTATGATTTAATTATTTAATAAGTAATTATTTTGTTTTAAAGGATAAAACTACATGAATAAGAACAAACGTTAATACGTGATTCATGAGTCTGCGTAACGCTTTTAACGCGAGCATTACCTATATGTGACGAAAGCTGTGGATTATGAACAAAATCTTTCATCGGTCATAAATTCGTAACTGCCCATAAAATATGCTCATAAAAGGTCAGTTTCCAATCACAAAGAAGGACACTTAAGAAAGTACAAGTATCATAAATATTTTGGATATTTTATAGGTTCAGCCATAAATCGGACAACAGTTGGGTGCCCACTATCCTAAAACCATGTTCCAATTTAGGGGGGATGTACGTAGGATGTTATAGCGCCTATTTATCCTCATAAAGTGAGAAAATATATTATTGCTTAAGAAATCAATGTAGGTTAAAAATAACTAAAAATACGTTAGATACGCCTCATGTCAGTAGTAGTAAATTATTTTGGTCGATGAGTACAGAAAATGTCTTTACAAGAGTCACGACGTTAGTCGAATCGACGATAGTCACAAAATAACGAAAATATATATTTTTTGTAATAAATCATACAACTAAAATTATGAGATAAATGCGTGAGCATACGTATATTTTTTATTTTACCTGAAGATGAATGATTATGAACAGCCTTGGTCCAGCAATGTTGATGAAATATTAGGATCGCCATGACAGTACCACAAATACCAACTAGACTTACAAATGTAACTCAAATGTCCAGTATCAATGAGGCGTTCTATAAAAAAAAATAAAAATAGTTCTAGTCTTATTTTCTCGATACATGGCGCCGTCATACAAAAATTTAACTGCCATGTTTTTTTAAACAAATTTCACTTTATATTGCGTTAAATGTGCGGTAATAAATAATAACAAATACACACCTATTGTAGTTCCTGCAAACCGTTAAACCACAGTTACTGTCAAAATCGACATGTCAAATTCAACATATTTTTTTTTTGTTGTTCACCCCTTACAGGGTAGGCAAAGGCATTACGCCATGCAGCCTACACTTTCTACAACCCTAACGTGCCCTAACTTGGTTATCAGTAAAATGATAGCACTTTTACTGACGACTTTATTGTGACTTTTTGAGGCAATCCAAAAATTTCCATATCTCGCATTTTATCGAATTTCCCATTCACTGCACACTTTCACGGACACTTGCCACATAATAAACTATCACTATTATGAGTCAAAACCCGAAATACACAGCAAAATGAAAATTAAACAAAAAACATGACGTCCCTCTTCGGATTCCCGCCAAAAAGCCACATATTTTTTTTGTTTATAGGTGCTGCCATAATAATTAATGTAATGACAGATTTTACCTTGAAATACTCAACTGTCACATTGCACGAGACCAATTTTTTAATATTTGAATTTCTGTAATGGCAACTTCAGAAATCCTTCAACATCATCACTGTGCGAATCTCAACGGACGACTCAAAAATTGTACCAGTTCTATTTTACAACGGTACGTGTGAACAAGACGAAGCGGTGTAATATATCAAGCGCCGCAATTACCTCTGGAGGGTCCCATTGGGTTTGTGGGGAACGTGACAAGAAAATGTTTTGAACCGTGTATACTGATTGATAGCTTAGTAGCTTTTGCAATTACGATTTCATTTAGAAACAAAATGTTTGGTAATAGTTAATTATATCTTCCTTTTCGTTTCTCTACATAGAAGTGGTATACGCTAAATAGGTCATAGACGAAGTACATAATTCTTCTTAAGTCTGTCTGTTAACTTTTCATGATTAAACCAATCTTGATCAAATTTGGCAGGACAATAGTTTTCATCTTTAGGTAGGATATAAACCACTACACATACATCCTGAAAAATACATAGTAGGTACCCATGGGAAGCGATAATCTAAAGATTACGCGGGTAGGCACCAGCTAGTAAAAATACACATTTTATCGTTGCTGCTCGACTATATTTATCTGGCCGGCAAATTGACTGTTTGAACACAAATCTTTGTAGGTATATTTAAAAAAAAAAGTAACGCTTGTATATAGTACAGTCAAGAGCAAGTCAAGCTTTAACCAGTTTAAGCTGAACTCTGATTTATACTGCTCGCCATAGAATACTGGGCCGGATCAAAGTCCAAAATGTCAAGCTTAGCGTGCTCTTGACTGTACCTAATTAATGACTTTTTATTTTAGCCAGTAACATACGAGTACTAATTTTATTTAAAAGATGATCGGTCAGCGGTGTTGCTCGATCAGATAGCGGTTTTCCTGTTCCCAAAACTTAAAATTTTTCTTCGTCTATAACTTTCTGGCGTGTTCTTAATAACTCGAAAAAGTTTCATCGTAATTGAATGAATGGTATACGCATAGATGATAAATATATTAAGAAGAAAGAATTCGATAATAAATCAACTTTTACTTCGCATGCGTACCGGGATTTAGAGTAGCCTATGTGTTCTTTTCAACCGACTTCAAAGAGGTCTCCTTTTAAATTCTCAATTCGACTGTTTTTTTTTATAAATTTAAATAAAATAATCTCACGCCTTTTATCCCTGGACGACCCCTAAACGTGATAGGTGGTGAGCCCACCGCCGGACCTTTATTATAAAGTAATTAATTCTGGAACCTGTGGGTTTCCCCACGATGATTTCCTTCACCGTCGAGTGATAAATATTCTTCAGTTTGATAGGTATATTCCAGAATTCGAACCTGAGCCTTTTTTGTACATACACTTATGTTACGCGATTATTCCGCCAATTATGAATTTTGATTATTCTTTTTTTATTAAGTAGATCATACTTCAGAGGTGGTGCCAAACCACTGGTGGTGGAAACCAGTATAATAGTTTTTAAAAAAATCAACAAAAGTGTAATAATTTTGTACATCGATGATAATTTTTAGTGCTATTCGTTGAAGTCTGTTTTTTATTCTTTCGAGTTTTTTGTTATGAGTTAACCACTGTAAAATTTCATAAAAATCAATTCAGTTTAGTTTGTGCGTAAAAGAACAACAACTTCATCTTTCTTACAATCTGTCGCGTTTGTAATAATAATAAAATATTTAACATATACAAATTTTTAACAAGTCGAGTCTACACCATTTCTATAAGTCAAAAGTACAATAAAATAAATCGAGAATGTACGGCCTTAAAATTCTTGCATTGCGCTGAACTCGGCAAATGTAATTCACAAGGTGTATCCTAGAGCTGCTCTTAAATATTTAAGCGAAGAGGTCGTAAAGCTATTGTAGTCTGTTGTAGTTTTCATATTCTAATCTATTAAAAAACAAAAAACGGGTTTACGTTAAACGGGGCACTTAGTGCTCACTTAATGATCACTTCATTTAAGGAACCTTAGTACAAGATTTCATGCTATTGGACCCAGCGGTGTCGATAGATCAGTCAGTCAGTCAATGAGCTACATCTTTTATAGAACGCGTAACAGAAAAAATGCAATTCCTCATCCACCCCAATTAGTATATTTAACATAAAAAATATATAATGCAATCGAATTTTAGTTGTGTCTAATCAATTTTCATAAATATCGATCAATAATATCACGATTTCCATAGATAGCAGTGAATTTAGCTATGATGATTCATTTTCCGGAAAAATTTACACATAATTAAAAATAGCTAAAATCGATTAAGTAGTCGATACCTACTGAACAAACATTTCAGGAATTGTGCTTATACTGTTACATATTGTATGTCAATAATAAAAACTAAGTACTTACCTATATGATGTTAGTGATTTATAGTCTTTTATTTATAATTTTTTCACTGTAAATGAGAGCTATGTTGGCCTACTGAGCGGCGACCCCGTTCCTCGGGTTCTGGCAGAATTAACAGCCAGTCATAGCCCCGCGGCTGTGACGTAGAGCTGAGCCATGACCCTTTTGCTTGCATGATACGCTTTACACGACCATCTTCTTGTTCTGTACTCCTCTTTGTTAATTGTGTTTAGTGAGTGTATCTGTGTATTATTCAAGTAAATAAAGTGTTTTCTATTCTATTCTATTCTGTTCTGTTCTGTTCTGTTCTGTTCTGTTCTGTTCTGTTCTGTTCTGTTCTGTTCTGTTCTGTTCTGTTATGTTCTGTTCTGTTCTGTTCTGTTCTGTTCTGTTCTGTTCTGTTCTGTTCTGTTCTGTTCTGTTCTGTTCTGTTCTGTTCTGTTCTATTCTATTACCTCGTAACACTAAAAAATATTTAATCTAAGATAACTTTTTCTAATGTTTTGTCTTTGTAACTACCACTATACTATACTAGAATTATCAGTTCTAAATTAAATTGTCTTTGTTGGAAGTTTTCTTTAGTACAATGTCCTATTCGCTCATTTTGAATCAGTTACGACAAACAATATTAAAATTTATAAATAAACCAACAAATTATATACCTAATGTTGTTTGTAATGAATATAGGCTCCGAAAGTGTGGGACCGCGGTTTAAAAAAAAATAAGTTGGTATTTTGAGTTATTTTGCTAGACGCAATAGAATCTAATTACCTTAGACGAAAATTCGTCCAAGCCTACGACAGACGCTTCAAAGTCATAACTTCCTTAAAATTTTCCTCTTTGATCACATGTAACTTTATTCTTCTTAAGGATTCTAATAATAATTTTACTGAGTTTCATAGATGAAATAGGGAACTTTTAAATAAGCCAATAAAATCCTGGAAACTTAAATAAACTCTGAAAGATGTAACTTACGTATAGGACACGTGGTACGGAACTTATAAATTGAGTATTGGCTTCTGCAGCTGCCTGGAGCTCGCTTGATGCATAAAAGATGGGTTTCGTTCCAGTGCACCGAAATACTATTCTTAAATCAATAGAATCCGGAATAAAACGAGAGGTTTTATTTTTCTCACCCTAATTGGCACTTTCCTGTATAGTGGGACAAGAAAAGCGGCGGCTTACACACTACGGCGCATGTCGGAGCGACACGCGTCACAACGATTGTAACGTCGCAATCCCACGAGAACACGTATGTGTCAAAGAGTGTGGCTTAGTTCACAGTGAGCCGCATTTGAGTTAGATGCATGCATCCCCTCGTGTGACTATATTGCCTGGTGCCTATGTCTAACATATTTTTCGTATAACCTACTTTATACAACGCGTAACAGAGAAATCGCAATTCCTCATACCCCCAATTAGTATATTAACATAAAAAACATGATACATTCGTACTTTAGTTGTGTCTAACCATTTTTCTTAAATATCGATTAATAATAGCACGATTTCCGTAGATAGCACTAAATTCAGCTATATACGCTAATTCGTTTTTGGGAAAAATCACATTTTAAAAATAGCTGAAATCGAATAAGTAGTCGATACTGAACAAACTAATTTCAGGTATTGCGCTCATTCTGTTACATGTTGTATATTGTACATATACCTTCTCTTTCAAGATTTTCATATGTAACGATTATATTGACCAGTACGTCGCCCCCGATAACGACGGAAAATAAACATTATTACTATATCTGAAGAGTCGCGAATGTAAGAGCTGACAGACTTCGACGAACGACGGCTATTGCAGACGTCGTCGCCGCGTCGCGTCGCTCAATATGAACGTGAGCTATGAAATTCTTAGTGCAAAATACCACTTCATTAATTTCTGAGGCACCTGCACTGCATCGAATGTAGGTCGCACACTTGAGATCCGATTAGTTGGAGAAAAATAATAAAAGTGGATTGGGAGCCATCGGCTGATTGCGGTCCTGATTGAATTGGAGGTGCCGCTGGAAATGTCACTAATGGGCGGGGGAATACTGGAAATGGAAAATTATAAGTAATCTCGGTGCGCAGTATAATATAATTTAATTCACATTTTCTTTTTTGAAAAATTTGAATCTTTAAGAGTGAAATCGAGACTATAATAGTCTCAAAAAAGGGTTTATTATATGATTATGTACCTAGTTGTTGACAGTTGCTTGTTTTGCAATATTTAGTTACTTTTATTTACCTACATCAATTTTAATTTAAATATGCTCAAAGTTTTTCGCCGAATTATTAATTCAAAAGCTTAATTACTTTTCCAATAGACAAAATATTCTAACACTCATTATTTACTATCCTTGCATTATCAATGATACCCTGAAAACTGTCTCGCCTTACAGTTTCATTACTACGCTCCAAGACTTTTTGCTCGCATTTTGCAGACATCGCAGCGATAAATAAATGTCATACAAAGCGCATAAAAAGTAGGAGCGCTTGAAATACCAGGAGCATTGTGCCGACACAGCTCAGTTGGAGTACGGCTCTATTGTTATGATTACTGCTGTACGGACAGTGAATGGGCCGCTTTATAGCGCTGCAGTTTTTCAATGAAAAATGCGATATTCGCTGGACTACAATTATTGTCAGAGAGAATGAGGCATTTGCTTTGCAATCCCATTATCACGTACATTAATATTTCAAGTGTTTTATTTGTGGGAGTGTAGTGAAGCCGCAGCTGTGAGAGCAGTGATATATAGCCTTACGGTTAAAGAGCTTCTCATGATGATAATCAGCGAGGCTCGGGTTCAAATCCTGGCATGTACCAATGAGTTTTTCAAAACTTACGTACATATTCATCAATAGCTCGACGGTGAAGGAAAACATCGTGAGGAAACCCGCAAGTCTCAGAATTAATTCCGAGGCATGTGTAATTGTGTAACAGACCCGGTCCGGCGATGGGCTCACCACCTATTACGTTTAGGGGTTGAATATTCTCGTGAATAGGGGTATTTCCAGAAATGGAGTACCTCTGCGTACCCCCTCGGGGATAAAAGTCGTGAGATTATTATTTATTTATTTATAATTTGTCGCCGCAGCTGTATTATTTAGACAGATTTTTTTTACTATTTATAAAAGAGTAGCCTTTTTAAGTCTGTGAGAGTACAAATTCGCCTGCCATTTCTTGCATACGAATTACAAAAAGAAATGGCAGGCGAATTTGTAATTATTTTTTAATGCGGGACCGACGATAAGTCATAAACAACGGAAAGTTTTTAATAACTTTATTTAATTTCCGCTGGCCCCATTGAATGGCCATTGTGGAGGGAAAACAGGTTCAAAGGACAATTTTGTTACGTTCTACTATTTACGTAAAAACACTTTTAATTATTGTTATTATACCATAGGGAACAAAATAATCGAAATATGAAAAACAGTTATAAGGCCTCCCGGTAACTTAGATAGTTTCGAATTCAATTAAACGCCGGTGCCCTCGGTCACGCCATAACTTGAGAACGACTTAACCGACTTTGATGAAACTTTTTGTGTAGGCCAGATAGGTTGTTTGTGGCAGGACAACTTGTGCCCGGACCACTAGTTGATAATAAATGACGTGTTAAAAAAAGTTTCACATACCATGACAAGTAGGTACATACTAAGTAAGTTTAGAGTGAATTTGTATTTACGCTTGAGTCAAAGAATTTATATTATTTATTTATTTATTTATTTTATTTTGGCAACACACAGTCATATACAATATGTATCAGAAAGGTGAAATAATATTGAAAGGTGTATATGTATATCGTGTAACGAAATACCTACAAAAATATCAGATCTAATATAGCAACTTTTTTCTTTCATATAAACTTAATAATTGTTTTTATGTGTGAATTTTCGCCAACCCTGTGATTGAAGAATAAAAGCGTACGGGCTCCGTAAGCGCTAGTGTCGTTGACCGTAGTAGTGGTAGGTGCGCGCGCAGCTGATCGCTCGCGCCGCGCGCCGGCCGCCCGCCGCGCCTCCCGCGCCTTAACATACCTACCTATTTTATTCTAGGTAAAATGTTATTGGAAATAATAAAAGTTATAATAGCAGTACTTAATCATTAAAGTTTTTATTCATAAATTAAATTTTTCAAAACATTGTCATTAAAAAAGTAATACATACATAATAATCATGTAAGGTAAACGCAGCTATTAACGACCCATCGAAAATCTGCAGGTATTGCCGACCCATTCAGCTTATTCTTATTTTTATCGATTTGGAACGATTTGAGTCACAAGAGAGTATAATATACACACATGTTTGTATGTTTCCTAATTAATTTACTGGTGTTAGTGTACGTAGGTACACGGGAATGTGACCAAATACGTTAGTTTCTGTGAACGTAGCGAGTGCGCCGATCGTGTCATACTAACCCTTACTTCCTCAGGTAAGTACTAAATTTTTTTGCTTAAGATATTTTATATATAAATATTTACGTTAAGTTTATTCTGAATAACTCAACATCATCCTTTATTTGTATATTCTACATTTCGCAACTAAATTATTATGTTTTAAGGGATTTTAAAAAGTATTTTTGAAATTAAAATAGAACGGCAATAGCTGCAGTGCATTTTAGTAGTGCAGTCATTGCCGACCCATGGATCGGCAATGGCTGAGAGGTTATTCTTTATTTTTTCCCTTTTTCGTTAATGCTTATAATAATTAATCAAGTTTTTATAACACCATTTCAATCTTAAGTATTCTAAAATTATAAGCATCTATTAGCGACATACAGTATGTTATATTATAAACTTGTTTTTCCGCGATAAACTGCCACGCATTATTAAACATTTAGACGTGGGATATGAAAGAAACTACTTAGAGTTTTCTTCGTATTTATATGAAAATGGTGCATTTTTTTATAGTTTAGGACTAAATCAATAAAATTTTGTATTAAAACGGATGGGGACATATATTACAATTAATATCGATTATTTTTCGTGGCTCGGTAAAAGATCTGTTAATTTTTTTATATAACACTAATTACCGATCCATATGAATCGCTAATTGCAACAAAGAGAAGCTATCACCGATTCTTTATCGATTAATTGGTATTTTTGGATTAACGGTATGTAATGTCTAAAAGTAAAGCTACTAATTTGTTTCAATATAGTGATTTCATTCAATGAGTTAGGTTAGGTTTATTTTCAGTTCAATGTCATTTTCATTTCATATCCATTAAAAAAAATTTACTTAAGACTTGACTGTATGTATAGTTCGCTTTGCCTACCCAGAATTGGTGAAGAAAACAAAAAAACCTCTGCTTTTAATCTTTTACGGTTGGCGCGATTTTCCAAAAATGTTAGTTGAGTTTCTTGTATTTTTTTTATTTTATTAAATTACTTCATTATTTCGCAACTGTATTAAAAATAGTTATTAAGTACACGTGCGGAACCGTCATTGCAACTTGTTCCGACAGTCAACCCTTACCTTCGGATGCGCTAAACTTGGGAAGTTCGAAAAAAAAATTATAGGCTATTTGGGAAATAAAAAAAGGGTTTAAGTTATTTTGAAATAAAATTGCCTAATTATTTTTATTCAAAGAAGCAAATCATGATTCATGTGTGTAGAAGCACCAGCCGCTATCCCAACTTGAAAAACTCTGTGCTGAAAATAAAACAGTGTGTTTTTATTTTATTATAACTTCTACACATTTACAAAATTATCTCTGAATTTTGATAGTGAATATTTATGTTTCAGGTGATTCAGTTACCCCCTATTTCCAACACAATTGACACTAAGACCAATTCCCTTTAACGGCACTACATGGAACTGCATTGTGAAGTAACAGCATTGACATTGTTTTAAGAAGTAATTACTATTAAGCAGGCTAATCAATTAGAAAGAAAGGCTATGGTAACTATGGTTTGCACTAGCTGGCCAAGCAGCAGGTTTCCGGGGGGGCAAGATAACAATACATGACCTATGTTCTCACTTTGGTTTTATGAATGTTATTCTATTTAACATTTCTATTAAACTCTACTTTCTTATATTACTAAAATTTCATTTGTGTCCACCGAGAAATCAATACCTTTATTTTTATTGAGGTCCAAATGTGAAAACAATCTTTTAAAGAATCCACAAGCATTCCGAGGTTCACTGCGATTAGTTGGAGAGCATGGGCACTAGAAGAAGAAATATACTTATCAATGAATTTCATGTTGGTTCTATTCCTTTTTTTTCACCCCTTACAGAGTAGGCAAAGGCATTACGCCATGCAGCCTCGTCATTAGTAAATGGCTCTGCTTTAGAGTCCATGCACAAAAATACAGTGTCTTCAACACTTTCTACATCCCTAACTTGGTTATCAACAGTAAAATAATAGCACTTTTAATGATGACTTCATTGTGACTTCTTGAGGCAATCCAAAAATGTCCATATCTCGCTTTTTATCGAATTTCCCATTCACTGCACACTTTCACGGACACTTGCCACATAATAAACTATCACTATTATGATGAGTCAAAACCCGAAATACACAGCAAAATAAAAATTATACAAAAAACATGACGTCCCTCTTCGGATTCCCGCCAAAAAGTTTAAAGTCAAGTTTATCTCCATTTTCAGATTATTTTAGTAACTATAATTATTGTAATGAATCAAGTACAAAAATGAGAAGCAAATAAAAGTAAACGGGACATTTAGAAAACGGGATATTTTGGGAAAGGGATATTTCGCTCAAATTAATAATTATTTTGAGAATCAAACATGTAGGTAGGTATTTTGTGAAAAAAAAGTGTGCTTTATTTACTTACGGTCGGTGTTAGATTCATAAAAATCGGTAATAGCTTCAAAGCGTTTCGGGTGGGTCGGTAATAGAAACAATTGACTTCAACAATCCTTTGATTATTTTTTCAATGAAAACATGATATTTATAAACAAATGAAAATATAAATATAAAATATACAATCTATATTTAAATATAAACTAAAAAAATCTGGTGTGCTTGCAACCACTACCCTTAATTCTAATAATCAATTTCAAAACTTGCTTAAGGGGGTCGGTAATAGCTGCGTTTACCTTATTTTCATCAAACTTTAACTTTGGAATTTGGGTCCGACCTACTATTGGTTTACACACTCATCAATACCGCACAATAACTCAAAATGTCCACCCGTGCGCAGTGGGTACCACCAGCCGCAGGTCCCGGTACCACGAGTAGGCGTACAGGCGCGCGACCTTGGGGGTTTGAGCGCGGAACGAACCAGCCTCGCGCAGACGCAGACACCTGACAAATTCTCCCGAAGCAGCTGAAGGATAGCATCCGCTGCTCGCGCGCTGCTCATCCAGCGGTCTACCTTCGGCGTAGCGCACGTGACACAGCTCCCTAACTCTACTAATATTGCCATCAGCAGCACTGACATAAAGTCATTTCGTAAGATTCACTATTTGAATAATCGCGAGACACTGCTACGACTGTTGCGAGTCATATTTCTTTGATTATAACACGTCTTCACTCGTTGATAAATAGGAAGCAACTAAGGTCAAAGTAAGTAAGATTTGAAAATGAAAGAATTTGCCGATTTTTTAAAAATTTTGTTGTAGGGTTCAGTTGAAAATTAAACATAAACCTATGAAAATAAAAGACGTAAAAATAATTTTAAACGATACAAGGATAATGAATCAATTAGGTAATTACATAATTTACTTTTGTCAATTGTGAAATAATAATAACGTGAAATAAGTTAAAAGACTTAGAATTAGGAATATTTTTTTAAACATACGGAACCACTCAACAAATAGAGGGTGGAGCTAGACTCCTTAGTAGCGCCGCCGCCGGCCCTTTGACCTTTGCGCAGTGTCCTTATTGGCCAAATAGGAGCGCGCGGGCGTTCCTAGTGATCAGTGGATTTTTCATTGATCTACGACCGCAATCCACGTGGACTAACAAAATTCTATCAAAGATTAATAATGTCAGATATTTACGTAGGTAAATTAGTAGGTTTTCTTTAAAACTATGGGAAAAAAATAAAATAATGATGGAGTATTGTCGGGCCTGTTGGCTCAGTTGGTAGTGAACTTATATATTAAGTTTATTTTCAAGAATATTTGTAAAAAGTTTAAAGTTGATACACGCAGAAATCACACTATCCCATACAAACTATATCCCCCTCTTTCACCCCTTTAAGAGATGATTTTCAAAAAATCCAAAAACACGTGTCTCATCATTTATTTCTAAAAGTATTTGTGCCCAGTTTCAAGTTGATAAGACGTAAAAAACAACACGTCTCCATACAAACTACAAACGCTACTTTCACCCCCTTAGGGGATGATTTTAGAAAATTCCTAAAACACGGGTCCCATGATTTATTTTTAAGAGTATTTGTGCCAAGTTTGAAGTTGATAGACGTAAAAATCAAACACGTTTCCATACAAACTCCAACCCCCTGTTTCACCCCCCTAAGGGGTGATTTTCGAAAAATCCAGAAATACGTATCTTGTTATTTGTTTTGAGGAGTATTTTTACAAAGTTTCGAATCGATACACCCAAAAATGAAGGTTTTCCATACAAACTTCAACCCCCAGCTTCACCCCCTTGGAGGAAGATTTTTGAAAAATCCTAGAACTAATATCTCATAGTTTGTTTTCAGAAGCATTTGTACCAAGTTTCAAGTTGATGGACTCAAAAAATAAATTTCTTCGTATCAACTTCAACCCCTACTTTCATCCGTTTAGGGGATGATTTTCGAAAAATCCAAAAATAGGTGTTTCATAATTTATTTTTAAGAGTATTTATGTAAAGTTTGAAGTTGATAGACGTAAAAAACAACACGTCTCCATACAAACTCCACTCCCCTGTTTCACCCCCTTAGGGGATGGTTTTTGAAAAATCCGGAAATACGTGACTTGTTGTTTGTTTTGAGGAGTATTTTTACTAAGTTTCGAATTGATACACCCAAAAATGAAGGTTTTTCATACAAACTTCATCCCCTACTTTCACCCCCTTGTAGGATGATTTAAAAAAAAATCCTAGAACTAATATTTCATAGTTTGTTTAAAAGAGTATTTGTGCCAAGTTTAAATTTGATACACGCAGAAATCACACTATCCCATACAAACTTCAACCCCCTCTTTCACCCCCTTAAGGGTTGAATTTCGTAAAATCGTTTCTTAGCGAGCATCTACACTATAAACATAACCTACACACAAAATTTCATGTTTCTATGTTCAGCGGTTTGGGCTGGGCCTTGATTTTTAGATTTAGCTTCTCCTTTTATATATATAGATATTTACAGATTCTTAGGTAATGATAGATTCTAGATTCTTAGGTAATTAGTATTGACTATATTGGTTTACCTACTTAAGTTTTTGGTTTCTTAATTGCTACCGGGGGGTAGCAATTATAGCAATAAATAGCTTTCTGAGGCTATCTAGAAGATACTGTTATTTAGCCCTAAACTAGCTGCTTCTGACTGAAAATCCGTACTCACCATTAGTTTGCAATCTTTAAGGACACCCTACGTAGGCAAGCTCTATGCGAGCCCCTCCAAAGTTGGATGATTACAAACTCAAACTATTTTTCAATTGCCTCGGTTCAAAGGATCTAGCGCACAAAAGTACCCTAAAGTTTTTGATCGTAGCTAAAATAATTAATGTTAATACGAAAAGTTTAGTTTTAGTGTTCTAATTGAATCTGTGACACAAATGAGGGTAAATTGGTATTTGTGAGCCTACGTTTACAATATTTAGGGTTTTGTACCCAAAGGGTGAAACGGGACCCTATTACTAAGACTCCGCTGGCCGTCTGTACGTCTGTCACCAGGCTGTATCAAAAAACAAAATCAAAAATAAATTATTTCTATAGGTATTCAACATACACTTATAGTACGAGAGCCCACGACCAAAATTTTTGTCTCATAGCAATACGGCCAAAACCGCATCAAATCGATAGATACGATTATCCTGAACTCGAAAATACCAATATCAGACATTTTCTGCGTAGCATTTGATCTGACCGAATTTTCAAAATTGTCAAAGAATTTTACCGAACTGCATCATAGCAATATGTCTGATTTGCAGACTGTAGTTGAATGATAGTTCTGAGATACCGGAAACATATTTTTCAGACGTTAGTGGTGTAGCGCAAACCCGTAAAATCACTTAAAAAATTAAAAATGAGACAAAAAAAATGTCTCATAGCAATACGTCTGAAAATCTTTTTTATTAGTAAATTTTGGTTATTTGATGCGAACAAAACAATTTTCAGACGGAAATGTGAACGCATTAAATTTTGAGATCGTTTTGAAAATGTTAACAAATTTTACCGATCGGTATCATAGCAATATGTCTGAAAATTGTTGGACATGATAAAATAAGTTGTCCACATGTGCAAAAAAATTATATCAGACAAATTAAGTGTAGCACCTTCTCTATCAGACAACTTTTGGATAGAGTTACCCGAAACCGTAACATTGAAGTTGAAGGACTGAAATAAATCGCACAAAAGGAAACTGGGATGAAGTTGAAAAAAAACGGTTTATTCAAAGTTACAAAATATTCTCGTATTCAATCGCTGTCGGATTCGGAATCGGCTCCTATTCTTGAGTGAATGATATCTTAAGCTAAGAACGCACTAGTTTCAAGGCAATACCGTGCCACTTTTGATAGGGCCATTATAATAGTTCTCTATACGTCCACCGCTGATGTCGCCGCGGTCGCAACTGGTCGAGCTGTGGCATACCACCGCAAACCGCGGCTCTCGCAGCCCCTCTTGCCGCGCCGCGCTCCACACCGCCAGAAACTGTGGCCAGGCCCTAAAGCCGTATACAGAAAGAAAGCTGAAAACTGCCGATAAGTGCCGATCGGCGCCGACACGCGCCGGTCAGCGCTGGTGCCGCCCGCCAATCATCGTACGACATTTTGCTCGCTCTGCTTCAATCTGCTTGCTTTCTGTAGAATGGGCCAGCGCCGATAAGCGCCGATCGGCGCTTATCGGCGCTGATAAGTTTTCAGCTTTCTTTCTGTATACGGCTTAACACGCGAAAAGCCGTACCCGCCGCAGGAGCGTAACAAGCGCTGAGGCGTCCTCGTCGGCCAGGCGACTCCGAAACGTTATTTTCGTTTTTGGGAGTATTTAAAGTGTCTGAAAACAGGTTTTTGGTAATCCTGGCAGCAATACGAAAAGTTTAAAAAAATAATTATCCGTATTGCTATGATACAGGTCGGCTAAATTTTTTGACATTTTCAAAAATGCGCTCAGGCTATATGCTACGCGCAAAATGTCTGAAAACAAACTTTTTCGTAATACAATTATAAAATCTATGTACATTTTCACTATCAGACGTATTGCTATAATACCGACTGCCTTTTTTTTTTGACACAGCAGAAATGGCCTCCCACGCAGTTGCTACACTTTCGACCGTTACTACACACCTAGTCGGGTTCAGAATCATACAATCTAACGATTTATAGGGTTTTTGCCGTATTGCTATGAGACATGGTTTTGGTCGTGGGCTCTATAACTATTAGAAACGTCAATATTTTATAATAACAAGGCACTCTAAACTCGTCCATGAAGATTGGCTAAATGCAAACAGCAGCCCATCTCCACCGAAAAGTTGCTGGTTCCAAATGCAGTACCCCGAGAAGAGTATCTCATGAACCGTGATAGTTAGACAGTTGAAATTTTCGAAGATGATGTATTTCTGTTGCCACTGCACTGTAACAACAAATACTACAAAACAGAATAAAATAAATATTTAAGGGGGCTCCCATACAACAAACGTGTTTTTTTTGCCGTTTTATAGATAATGGCACGGAACCCTTCGTGCGCGATTCGACTCGCACTCGGCTGGTTTTTATAATATACTTACCCTTATTTGAAACTATCCACTCGCCCTCGCTTCGCTTCGGTTTATATGATATCAAAAACCTCTCTCGTTTATATCTCTTTCTAATAGAGAAAACTGCATCAAAATCCGTTGAGTGTTTCAAAGGAGTTTGCGGATATACATCCACAGACGGGGAAAGCGTCTTTATTTTATACCATGTAAAGATACATGTATTTACTCGTATTTGAAATATATAAAACTCTTACTAATCTTAAGAATATCCGCAACGCGTTTTTGCCAAATGTGTAAATCTCAGACGTGCAAGTGTACTTTGCCGTACTAAATTGTGTTTTCGGACATTACACAAAGATTTGTGATGTAGGCTTGGGGTTGTACTCATGGGAAAGTAGATTTAAGGTACTAGTCTTTTATATATCATTCTTCGTATCTGCTTTAGTACAGAACGTCAACAGAAAAACTTTACTCTTCCATTGTCTGATTTTCATTGACCCAGTGGCACTGGATCGCTATTATAATAATGTAAATCTGAAATAATAAATAAGAGCAGTGATAGCCCGGACGGTTAAAGAGCCGGTCGAAAATCAGTGAGGCTCGGGTTCGAATCCTGGCATGTACCAATGAGTTTTTCAAAAACTTACGTACATATTTATCACTAGCTCGACGGTGAAGGAAAACATCGTGAGGAAACCCGCAGGTCCCAGAATTAATTCTGAGACATGCGTAAATAGACCCGGTCCGGCGATGGGCTCACCACCTATCACGTTTAGGGGTCCAATGTATCTCGTGAAATGTGGGTATATCCAGTAATGGAATACCTCTGCCTACCCCCTCGGGGATGAAAGGCGTGAGATTTTTTTTTTTTTAAATCTGAAATTAGTCATATTTAGGTATTGAGAAAATAATCATTTACGGTCTTATTAATAAAAATGGCCTATTCCTAGGATGATCAGAGGTTACGCTAGAACTAGTTAATCCCCGAGTACCTAACCAAGTATTACCTCAGTTTTTTTTATGTCATTAATAAACACGGAGTATCCTCGGACTAACTATACATTCCTTACACCTAGCTTACACTTAGATTACATCTGAAATGTGGCAATACTGATGAATTTAAAAGTAAAAAGAGAGATAAGAACTTTTCCAAAATGGAAGAAATCCGGCCAAGTGCAAGTCGGACTCGCGCACGAAGGGTTTCGTACTATTACCTATAAAAACGGCAAAAAAATGGAACCATCGCAAAATGTCAGATTCGCAAAATGACGGATTCGCAAAATGTCGGAATTCTGACATTCTGCTTATCCGACTATTTGCTTTTCGCAAAATGACAGATTCGCAAAATGTCGGATTCGCAAAATGTCGGAATTTTAAAGATACTTCCCACGAAACAAGGATAGACGAATTTGAAGTCTTGTCAATGAAATGATGATAATCCAGTAGATATTTTGAAGAGTTCAACAAAAATAAATAAAATAAAAATAAAAACTTTAGGTAACTTTAGGGTCTTTCATAACGATAAAATATCTCTAACAAACTTGGCAAATTAAATGAACCATTAAATCTTTCACTTATTTTTTTAGTATGTAAAAAAAATATCATAAATCCTAACTTATTCTAATTGAAGAAAAAGGGTAAACTAACATCTTCATTAAATACGGTAATTAGTTTCATGAAATGAGCTCCATTTTGTCGGATATCCTAGCGATCGATACCATAAAAGTACAGGATGTTACTGTTTCAGATTTTAGCTGGTTCGAGTCCCGGGTGATACAAGCGAATTTTAGAAAATCTTTAAATACACTTTTGTTTCTTTAAAAAATGAAGAAATGATTCCTTTAAGTAAAATGAGCTAAGTAGCGGCCCGCCCCAGCTTCGCACCGGTGGACATGTACATTGATATATCACCCATCAGTCAGTCTGTTTATCATATTTATATATATATATAGATTAACTGATTTTTTTGTTGAACTCTTCAAAATTTCTACTGGATTCTCATCATTTCATCGACAAGACTTCAAATTTGTCTATCCTAGTTTTGTGGGAAGTATCTTAAAAATTCCGTCATTTTGCGAATCCGACATTTTGCGAATCCGACATTTTGCGAATCCATCATTTTGCGAATCCGTCATTTTGCGAATCTGACATTTTGCGAATCCGTCATTTTGCGAATCCGACATTTTGCGATGGTTCCAAAAAAATCACGTTGGTTGTATGGGATCCCTCCTTAATTTATTCTGTTTTTTAGTATTTGTTGTTATAACGGCAACAGAAATACATAATCTGTGAAAATGTCAACTGTCTAGCTATTGCGGTTCTTGAGATACAGCATGGTGACGGACAGACAGCGAAGTCTTAGTAATAGGGTCCCAATTTTACCCTTTGGGTATGGAACCCTAAAAAAATGAGTTTCACAAGTGACAGCTGGCTATCTGACATTCGTATTTGTGGTTGGTGAGTAGCAAATAGATTAAAATATAATAATATTTAAATCTCTTTGATCCCATCGCCGTTACCGTCATCCTTCTGTCATCGATGAATGTCAAAGTAATTTTTAGGTTAGCATAAAACCTACACTATGGCTAATCCCTGCTTAAACAAGGTCGGTCTTATTAATAAATTCCGACTAGAAAAAGATTAACTTTACTCCAAGTATTAACTCATTACTAACCAATTTCAGTATTAATAAACACAGAGTAAGCAAGGAGTAACCTAATCCATGCCTACTCCCGGAGTAAAAGTTACGCTTTGGTGTCACCTAGTTTAAGCAGGGATTAGCCATGGTTTAGGTTTTATGCTAACCTAAAAGTTAATTTGACATTCATCGATGACGGAAGGATGACGGTAAGGCGATGGGATCAAAGAGATTTAAATATTATTATATCTTAATCTCTTTGCTACTCACTAACCACAAATACGGATGTCAGATAGTCAGCTGTCACTTGTGAAACACATTTTTTTGAGGGTTCCATACCCAAAGGGTAAAATTGGGACCCTATTACTAAGACTTCGCTGTCTGTCCGTCACCAGTCTGTATCTCAAGAACCGCGATAGCTAGACAGTTGAAATTTTCACAGATTATGTATTTCTGTTGCCGTTATAACAACAAATACTAAAAAACAGAATAAATTAAGGAGGGATCCCATACAACCAACGTTATTTTTTTGCCGTTTTTATAGGTAATGGTACGAAACCCTTCGTACCATTACCGACTCGCACTTGGCCGGATTTCTTCCATTTTGGAAAAGTTCTTATCTCTCTTTTTACTTTTAAATTCATCAGTATTGCCACATTTCAGACGTAATCTAAGTGTAAGCTAGGTGTAAGGAATGTATAGTTAGTCCGAGGATACTCCGTGTTTATTAATGACATAAAAAAAACTGAGGTAATAAGAGTACTTGGTTAGGTACTCGGGGATTAACTAGTTCTAGCGTAACCTCTGATCATCCTAGGAATAGGCCATTTTTATTAATAAGACCGGGTGACACCAAGGCGTAACTTTTACTCCGGGAGTAGGCACGGATTAGGTTACTCCTTGCTTACTCTGTGTTTATTAATACGGAAATTGGTTAGTAATGAGTTAATACTTGGAGTAAAGTTAATCTTGCTCTAGTCTGCATTTATTAATAAGACCGTTACGCTTTAAACGCGTTAAAAGTAGTATAGACGACGTGCCTAGCGAAGACTTCAAATTAATAATAGAAGAGCAAACTTAATATTTTTGGAATCAATACTTACCTTCAATGACAAATTTGTTTCAAAATAAGTAAACTACCTACTGACGTTTGTGCGTGACGTTTTTCTTTTTTGACAGTTAGTTGACAGCTATCTCTAAATTCGTAAAAATTGGTCACACGCGCAAGCGCCTATTAAGTATTTTCTAAAAATTGTGTTTGCATTTGAACCTTTACCACTCTACGCTAACCAGTATCGCTTACAAGTAGTGATAGATAAAGTTTTATCAACAATAGTACCAGTATTCAATAAACATTCCGATACCAAGGCATCCTCTCCGTCTTAGACAAAATCTTATTTCTCTTCAAATACTCGACATTTACCTACATTTTATTGGTGCAGGCAAATAAAACGAAATTGCTGTAGGTACAGTCTACATCGCAATACGCCGCTTGCAATGAAATGCTTCACAATGCATTCAATCTGCTTTCGTTCTGAGTTTTGACCTAGTTTTGGTACCAACATACAGAGATATAAGTTCTTATTAGTGGTAACACTGATCGGAAATTATGTTGGAAAAGTTCATTCTGGATCCTACAATTTGTTTTTAAAGTTTGTTTAACAATTGTTTACTAAATGGCGGCGCATATATTGTGACGCGTATAGAGTTAATTTGAAGCACTCTGTGACACAGTGTGCTTCGTGCTACTTATAATGCTGCGGGCATAAATATCGAGGTAATACGTCGATATTTTTAGAGCCCGATGAAATATCTACAATTACTTTTCAATAATAAAAACTATAAGTATAGTTTTTTCTTTGTGTAATTATCACCACTTCAAGTACATAGGACACATGTAATATATCTTAACTTGCCTTAAAAATATTGAATTTGTTTTTCATATTATTATTATTGTTTTATCATCAAAATCGATTAATAATTGGCGGAATAATCGCGTAATATAACATAAAAACCCTTCCTCCTTTTTTAAGTCGGTTGAAAATACGTTTGCAAAATCCTTTTTTTTTAAATAATTCGCAAATGCAGTTACTACTTTCTGCCCACTTACGGCTTCGTCAAACCATGTCAGACACAGCGGCCGCAACACAATTCTTCTATTAGCTGAGTAGGACGATGATACCCCCCTCTTCCACTCCTCCTGAAAATAATCCCCGCCTCTTGTTTTGTACTATTAATTTGTCACTTGCAGGTATCCTTTTCAAATACAATAGTTGTCTGTGTTGAAGTTTAATTACGAGTAATCACTACATAGTATAAAACAAAGTCGCTTTCTCTGTCCCTATATATCCCTATGTCCCTTTGTATGCTTAAATCTTTAAAACTACGCAACGGATTCTGATGCGGTTTTTTTTAATAGATAGAGTGATTCAAGAGGAATGTTTTAGTGTTAGCATTGCACCCGTGCGAAGCCGGGCGGGTCGCTAGTTATACATATAAAAGAAAGTCGTGTTTGTTACACTATTTATAACTCAAGAAAGGCTGAACCGATTTGGCTGAAAGTTGGTGAGGAGGTAGTTTAGAACCAGGAGAAGGACATATGATACTTTTTATTCAGATATTCCCACGGGAACGGGAACTACGCGGGTGAAACCGCGGGGCACTGCTATAGTCATTTATAAAAAAAACTATCTAAATAGGTACCTAGACAAAATGTTAATTAGTTTTCCAAAAATAAAGCTTTCTACCTATTTAAGTAATAAAAAAGTTTGTAATTTCAATTAACAATGATGCCATTATAGTTTAACATTCAGTACATTTTGCCATTATATGAATTACCGTTTTAACACATGACACAAAGTAGGTTACTCATTTACTTTCTTTAGGCGATTGTAAGACCGAATGCAAAAACTTAAATGATCTTATAGGTACTTTATAAAACTGTAACTTTAATAGAGTAATAAATATTTTGCCAAGTCCTACTTTAAATAAAGTACTCGTACCTATCAGTTATTACCTGTTCTGGTACTAATCCAAATAAACAAAAAAACTAAATGTATAAAATTTAAATCGTTCTTGAGCATCAAACTTATCTATTCTTGAACCTCTTAATCGGTTTTTCGAAGATCAGATTTAACAATCTCGACCTCTTTAACTCTTTTCGCAAAAAAATATTATCCTTTAAACGGCTATCGCAACAAGTAGGTCAGAGAGGCAGCCGAAAGAGCCGCACCGGGCGTAATTATTTAAAACATTTCTCATGTCAAGCTCTCCTTGCAGACCACAAGCACGCAAAAAGCCATTTCATCCTGCATTACGGGCTCCGAAACATACCCTTTGTGAGTAGACGAGTACAGCACTTGGACACGGGTATACTGCGGGCCGGAATTGGCATGAGCCTCGACTCGAATAAAGGCACTAGAAAAAATGTACCTGACATTTTGTAACTTTTAAACAAAGCAGGATTATCATGCAAAGTACTTAAATATAAGTAGCTTTGTTTACGAGTGGCTTTTTTTTAAAGATAGAAGAGGGGGAACCAGAGGTATTCCATTAATGAAAATACCCATTTTCCACAATATACAAATATATGTCTACTTAGAATAAATAGCTACGCAAAAACACCAAATTACAGGACGATTTTGACCGGGCTCTACGGAAGCTAAATGTGCCTATTTTTAGCAGTTCTTTTCTTGTGGGTTATATAGCATCTGTAGTAACTAAGGAATACATACTGTTAGTGCATGTAATGTAATGTGTATGTATCGGCTCAGTGTTCTCACTCAACCACGTCTTCACTGTGCGGCGGCCCGAGCTAGACTGACCTACGTCCGTCTAGCACGCCCCCCTCCTGCACACTGCGTGAGGTGTAGATCTGAGACGACAGATGTCTGAATGGTGTGACTGTATGTTTGTATATTTATGTGTGTGTCATTTACCAGTATGCTACAGCATCATAAGGCTATCTTGCTATAGGTTCTATCCAATGTTTAAGATTACTTGAGGACGTTTAAAAAAAATCTAGGAAAGGTTTCTTTTAACTTCTTTGGTTCTATTTTACAAATAATAATCTTGTTGATGTATCTTAGTAAATAAGCTTTAACCCGCGTCTACGCTGCTAAGAACTTGAATAGCATCGAACATAATATAATATTGAACATTACACAACATTTTAGAAGTTACTCAATTACTAAACTTATTATTAAAGAAATGCTAAAACGAAAAGTTCTAATGAACTATTCCTCGCATTTTAATTTCGATACAGTTAACACCCTACTCTATTCCCTAAGAATTATGTATCAGTATCTCAGATATAAAGTAAAAGTACTCTGTAAGCAACAAAAATTCCTCATGTATAATTCGTCAAGATATGAACGAGTAGTAAAAGAAATGCTATTTCAGAATTAACAGTTAAGGTTATGGTAAGCCATGCTCCCGAGTTATCCCTACCATAGGGTTGTCAGATCCGGTTTGGGCAGGGTTGGACAGGGGTTTAAAAAAACGGGATCAACTACAAAATCGGGATATAAAAAGCCCTGCCAAGTGTGTGTTCAACATAATAATATGAGGTAGGTTTCCAATAATGCGTATAATGGCGGTTACGCGGTTATTACGGTAGAGTACGGCTTTTTCGAACTATTATTAAATTTTTGTCATTGCTTCTATTGAAACCTTTACCCGACGGCGGCGAAAGGAGTTATGGCTTTGACCTCTGTGTATGTCCATCTCCCTTATAACTACTAAACAGAACGGAACGAAAACCGAATGGTATGTCGTAAGATTCATCTTTATTGTGTAAGTGATATTAGGTATAATAAAAATATAAAAAACTAGCGGTTTCACAAGCGTAGTTCCCGTTCCCGTGGGAATACGGAAATAAATTATAGCCTATGTTACTCGCAGGGATCTTGTAGCATTTTGAAACCGGTCCAGTCGTTTTTGTGTTTATTCGTTACAAACATACAAAAAAGATTTTTTTCTCTTTTATAATATTAGTGTCGAAGTGTAGATATATAATTATAGAAAATCACTAGTATGCTTGCTTTATTAAGGCTAACATGTATTTTGAATGTTTGTAGTGCTTAGAATCGGAATATTCTGAGGCCCTGAAAATCTCAGGACATCTGGCAACACTACCTACATGTTTTACCGCAGTAGGTACTTTCGTGCAAAAGTATGCTATATAAAATCAGCATATCAGCCCAAAATATTATTCAAAGTATGTAGTTACCCGAAACGTGTACATTCAAATAAGATGGCTTGACAATAATCCGGTTGCCGTGCCTCTGAATTTTGACGAGTGTTTATGCTAGTGCTCCAAAAGTTAAGTTTATAGATACTATAGTGACCTTAAAAAAGTTATATGTCGATATCGAGTTCTATCGAAAGTATAGACAATATCGATTGCAATAAGCCTAAGATTGTTTAATATCGATAGTTGTTATCTTTAAAAACTCGAAATAATTACCATTGGACCTTAAAAAATAGTCAAATAAATAGACTTAATGTAAATGTTATTTACAAAAAAAATCTAGTTGTGTCTATGTTCTGGTAATTTTGTTTTAATTGTGGGACACAATTTACACACGGTTATTTAGTCCTAAACTAGGCAAGGCCTGTGCTATGGGTACTAAACAACTGATAAACACCAGACACGAAGCTAACGGACATGTTCATGCACAAAATATAGGCCCCGAGCGGCGATCGAACCCGCGACCTCCGACTCAGAAGGCAGGGTCACTACCAACTGAGCCAACAGGTCCGTCAATTAACCACTGTAATATTTCTTAGTAATAAAAATAAAAGAAATATAAACTTGTCGGGACTAATGGAGTGGTACGTCAATAATCCTCATTTCACGCATCATGGATAAACAGGTTCCTTCACGATTGGATTATACGATAGCAGCGCTGCAATTTATTTGTCGACAAAATCAAAATAGCATTTTTTCTCCGGGGAATTGGAAAGCGGTCGCCATCGAGATTTTATTTCCCGCCTATAATGGTCGATGCCGGCGGTTATTAGGAACGGAAATGGCTACCAGCGCTAACATTTGAACACTGAAAGGCAGCCAATTTCTACTCTACAAAAATAAAAATAGGACAAACCTACTCCGAAGCATAAATAAATGTTTGAACAGAAAACAGTATTGGATATCCCGATTAATAAGGTCTAAACGTTTCTTGAATTCACATCACGTTGAGAAAAAAATAGAACAGTACTGTAAAGTGGGTAGCTACTTCAAGGAATGGAGTAGGTAACTTTGCGAAGTGATCGTGCCTGGGGACTGTGGTCCAACGATTGTTGTCGGACAGTTGTTTTTATAAAAACTCATAAAAAAATTTCGATAGCGTGGTTTAGAACTTTGCCGTCCATTGGCGCTTTAGTTAGTGCTATGTATCGTAGATGTCGCTACATGTATATTGTTATTCATCGAGTATGAAATAGTACATGCTATTCCCCGCTTTCCGAAAGGCAAATCAAACTAAAATTTGCTCACATCTGTGAGCAAATTTATTTGTGATTTAACAATCTTGTTAAATCTCATTTTAGCTGTTTTGATTGGTTAAGTAAAATCATAACGCTTTTCAGCCACCAATCAGAACAGATAACATGAGATTTAACATCATCGCTTTTGTAGGTGTTATAATTTCAGAGATTTTGTAAGGAGTAAGTGAGTAATTCGGTGGTATTTTGCTTTTATATGTAGGTATATAATATAGGCGGAAAACTGTTTACTCTTAGGTATACATATTATTATTTAAAAAAATATTTGTGATTCCTTGTGGACTCCTCCGCAGTATCATAAGATTATACACCTAAGAGTAAACACCTATCTACGAGTCTGTATGATTAAGTGAATGTAAAAACGTTTAAGATTTAAAATGCATAGTTTCTTTCAATACGGCTCTGTTTCATTTTCCCACAATGTCAGGGACGTAATCGATTCACTGGCGAAGGTAGGTCAGCACGGCACTGCTAGGTACCTAACTGTGGCGTAGATTTTTTACCAGAGCTGCAGGATACAAGCGGAAGATTGATTGGAATGATTGACATACTAGATGATTGTTGCTCCCACTTTTTTAAGTATGTTTAAATGTTTTCAGAAAACACAACAAATTTTCAACTGACTCTACCTAAACGAGGGGTGGAGCTGGTACGAGTAATACGGGGTTGTTTGTATCCACGGATCATGGTATCAGATTGCATTAGCCACGGATCACGGTATCGGTGGATACAACCTGCCGTAATCCGTTTCCAACAAAAAAAACATTAATATTTTTACCCACAAAATTCTAATATCTGTGCCACAGATCACGGTATCCGTACCGTAGCTACAAGAAATAAATTATATTAGATTACTCACAGTAAATCATGTATGTGTGTAGGTACCTTGAATAAGATGATACTTGATAGATTTTCCAAAGAGGTTCCGATAGATCTGTTTTAGTCGTGGAAGTTTAAATAGGTTGGTGAGCTTGGTGACGTCACTAAAATTCAACATGGTGTACCAGTCAGCAGGGATTGACATAAGTACTCGTCAACCAACGAGAGCTAACGTTAACGAGGGATTATGTCAATCCCATACAGTGTCAATCTATAAGATCATTTGATTCGTTGGTACAATGCCTCTTGGCTATAGGCCCTATGTTCTGTGACCTTCTGTAGTTTAAACGGCATGGTGGATATTAAATTACGTGGTATGGCTCCGAAATATCATATAGGCTCAATTTAAAATAGTTTCAGTTGACGTTCAAATGACGGGCCTGTTGGCTCAGTCGATAGAGACCCTGCCTTCTGAGTCGGAGGTCTCGGCTTCGATCCCCGCTCGGGGCCAACATATGTGTGCATGAACATGTCTGTTGGCTTCGTGTCTGGTGGTTTAATATTTCCGTAGTACAGGCTCTGCCTAGTTTGGGGCTAAATAACCATGTGTGAATTGTGCCCCACAATTTACTAAGTTGTTTTTATTCGCAGTTTTTGTTGTTTATTTAATGTACTTTTTGCAATACTTAATTAGCTAGCAGTAAGGCATTGTTTGACCCTAAAACGCTGAAGCTCATAGCTTGAGTTGTGTTTACCATACACCCCACCGGCATGTAGGGCATTCGCGTTATTTTGGTTCGTGCACACCGCACCCCGGGAGCTTGAGAGGGTAATTACGTGTTTAGCTCGCCACCCCGAGTTTTTGAGCGGCAAACTGAAACAGCGGGCCGCTTTATGTTTTTCCTAAAACTCTACTAAAAAACTATACTAGATGCTTCGAAAAACTCCTGTTTATTTTTATACCTAGGTGTTTATTTTACCTGATTTTGAATTTTTCACAAAAGATTCTATGTTTATGCAGGAAACGTCAACTTGTTGATTTTTTAGCTTTGGTATGCAACTTAGTAAAAACGTGTAGGATATAACTATATATATATATATAAGTGTTTCATTGTCTTGTAGTATTTAGCCTATATATGTACAGTATATATAAATAGAATGCTATTTTCTTTCGATCCTCATCAGCCGGAAGACGGCCACAGTTGTACAAAGGCCTTTCTAATAGAACGCCACAACGAACGGAAACTTGCTTTTTGTATCCACACTTTCGAAAATATTAAATTAAAATACTTACACATTTATCAAAGGAACTTTGAAAGTAAAAATTATATTTAAAGCTAAAGCGACAAGACCGCCCATCATAATGCATATTATTTTTGTTGGTGTACAATAAAGAGTTGTTACTGTAATGATATGAGTGTGTGTAACCGTTACAAACCGGATGAGAAAAGTTACAAAACTATACCTAATTA
Organism: Ethmia dodecea; assembly: GCA_963855545.1. NCBI lineage: Eukaryota > Metazoa > Arthropoda > Insecta > Lepidoptera > Depressariidae > Ethmia > Ethmia dodecea. The sequence goes on from OY979444.1 coordinate 4,990,364, forward strand.
GAAGGAATTTGCACACATTGCTCTACTAATTTAACAGTTCTTTAAAATTTTACAGCTACGACACGATGGAACGTAGAATGAATGAACGGGTAGTAAATGTTGATGGAAACTACATCCTCTATCAAAATTATAGAATAGCCCACTAGACCTGCATTAAAATAATGTGAATATAACCGTTGACATATCTATAGGTACTAATATTATAAAGAGAAAGATTTGTATGTTTGTATCTTTGTTACGAATAAACTCAAAAATTACTGGACTGATTTTAAAAATTCTTTCACCAATGGAAAGATTGAATATCCCTGAGTAACATAGGTTATATTTCATTCCCGTATTCCTACGGGAACGGGAACTACTCGGGTGAAAGAGCAAGATAACGAATATTATATTTGTATTTATGAAATATTGATTTATTACGTTTTTACACGTTGATGTATCAACGACTAAATCCAACTGTGAGTTTTGTATATTGTCACTGTTAAATTGTTTTGGTGTACATAAAAGAGATGTATTGAATTAAAAAATGTGGCACGCTTTTCCAAATGGATGCTAATGGACGATCCCTGTCCCCAGCGAAAGATATTTATTATTAATTGAAATAACCAAATAATAATTCCGTTTCATTCCTTGCACGTTTCAAGATATGCATTTACGGGTTTAGAATGCAATGGCAGTGAATTTTAATTTAGTTGAAGTCCCGACGGTAATTTTCTTACAAAAATATACCTACCTATACAATGCGTAACATAATAAGCGCAATACATCTCACACTCCAATTAGTATATTAATATGAAAAAATGTGATATCTTCCTACTTTAGTTGTGTGGAAAAATTTAACACATATTAAGAATAGGTGAAATTGATAAAGTAGTCGATACTGAACAAACTAATTTAGGGAATAGCGCTTATTCTGTTACATATTGTATGTTTTTTCCATTATGTTTCGGTGCCTGCCAGTGTTGTGAATTGTATTATGTTTATATATTATTCACATAGTTATCAATATTTATATTTATATTATATAAATGAAAAAACTCAATGACTGACTGACTAATCGATTAACGCAGAGCGGAAATCGCTGGATCTAGAAGCATGAAATTTTGTATAAAGGTACCTTAAATAACATGAGTACTAAGAAGGGATTTTTAAAAACTCCTACGGGAACGGGGATAAACCGGTTTTGGCAATGGTGCTGGGAACCCGAAGTATATAAGTCAGGAATAATTCCTTTGGCGAAGCCGATAAGATTTTCATTGTTTAGGCGTCGTGAGATTTGTCTTAGTTGTAGCAAGTGACACTAGACTGGTGATATGACCAAAATACCAACATGACAAACATGTAAAATTGTAACCTCCTGTAGCCTAAAGAATTTGTGCATTTATAAGCGAGGTGTCATGTCTTCATTTCTAGAATGTCATAGGCAAAATTGTGTGTTTTGAGCTTTTATAATTTGTGTACTTGTCAGTAGTATCTCAAATAATAATAACAAGAACTCAAATTCTCGATAAGAAACTAAATACTAGATTAGATAAACGTAGAATGAGCTTAATTGGGATTATTATACACTTTATTTTAAAAGTAACAACTTTTTATTGTAGGTAGAGGAATAAAAAGTTAGGTTGATAATGGATTTTTTTACACGGGCACGATTTCCACGTGACTTTTGTTACCGAAGCCGTGACTTTAATATCCGGAATCCGATACAACAAATTTTCAAATTTGATTGCTTCGTCAGAATCGTTTATTGGAAATGAAAACCTTATACTTTTTAATAAAACCTTTTATTTTAAATTGAACGCTATACTACTACGTAACTTTGTAAATCAATCGACATTGTATTTATTTCTTAAACGTTAATAATTAAAAAAAAAATTGAAGTTAACACTAGTTTTAATGTCTTGTTTTTAATGGTACTAGCGACATAAGTCAGTGTCACTAGTACCATTAAAAACAAATGGTACAAATTGATGGTACTACTGACCCGGGGAGTTTCTTTCTTACTTCCTCCTATTTTAGTAGATGTTTTAATAGTTATTCTGCTATTCGAGGTGGACGCAAATTCATTAAATCAATGATCATAAAATCGGTCCTGTCATTTTCGAGTTAGACCCAAATGTTGTAACTAAACCGACTTTGTTTTATATATACCTTTACAATAAATTTAGAGATTTTCACCATTTAATATAGTGCCAGAATAAGGTTTTGTATTTTTAACATAAATATCAAATGATTTATTCAACATAAATAACACTTTCATTGTACAGTCAAGAGTACGTAGAGCTTCACACATTTGACTTTGTAACGTTCTTATTACAATCAATTTAGAGGTCAGACTCGCACTATAAGGCTTTATGTGTTTTTGACTGTACAAAAGAAAACTGTCACAGAGCCAGGCAACGTTTTTCTGACAAAATAAATTGGTTGTAGAACAAGTAACAATCTACATTTTATTTCAGAAGAATTTCAATTTATTTTTCATCAATAATAAATCAAGTTAATTAAGTATCTGGTAACTTAAACATCTGGAGAGCTTGGAAAGTGGTACCTAAGTAGAGTCTGGTAAAAATCTAAATCATCTCATAGAATGTGCGTCATTCCCGGATTACATTTACCAACAACGTCATTTTAACGACGGTCCTAACTAACGTCGGTCGGTTGGTAAAGCCGCATATAACTTTTTACATCCCTTTGAGTAAACTCAATAATTTGATGTCAAATACATGGGATTGACATAAGCGGTCGCTTTATAATCCTACTAATATTTTAAACGCGAAAGTTTGTATTCATGGATGTTTGTTCCTTTTTCACGCAGAAACTACTGCAAGGAGTGTGATTAAACTTTACAGTTATATAGCTTATACATCAGAATAACACATAGGCCATGTTTTATACGCGTATTGTCAAGGGAACGGGAACTACGCGGGTGAAACCGTGGGCCGCTGCTAGTATACCAATATGTGGAATCTTTTAATACACATACCTATATGAAAATATTGTTTAAAAAGTTTTTCTGAAATCTACAGCTTATTTTACAAAAACCGAAAAAAACGTGTGAAACCGCGGGGCGCTGCTAGTAATTTATAACGCGAAAAAGTAATAACAACTACATAATTACTCTAAAGAAGTATAGCCTCATATATATAAGTATAGTATATATTACTTCCACAATTTCATTTACCATCTAAGATTACATCCGAGTCCCACTGCTCCGTTAAAGTTCCGTCCTTTTGGATATCCTATTAATAGAATAGTATCATGCTTGAAACTATTTAAGAACTAAATGCCGCAATATCGGAAACGTACGAGAGGCGGTGAGAACTGACCAATTTCCACGGCCATTAGCTACGTTCCGTGCTGAATGGCGTTTCGTGACCGGTTTTATTGGCTGTCGGTTGACCCTATGGAAGTATATACATTATGCTGCAGAAGCTGACCCTTTGAGTATATTATGTCAGATATTTTATTAGTACTAGTAGTAGAACACGGGAATAAAATATAACATAATATTATGCTGCTCCCTGATAATTTAGATTTCCATTGATGAAAGAATATTTAAAATCGGTTTACTACTCCAAGATTTATTGTGATACCCTGTAGCCCAAAGTTTGAGTTTGATTCGTCTTCATCTCCAGCTTTAAGAACTTTAAAACCGGCCAAATAAATAAATTTTATTTCTTGGACCCCCAAAAAAATTCCAAATGTAATTAATAATTTGTGAGATACAGCCAAAGAGATTTAAATATAATAGGGCAATATATTCCCAAATGCCCCTTCTATGCCCTATTATATTTTAATCTCTTTGGATACAGCCCACTGACAGACGGATGGACAGCGGGGGCTAAGTAACAGCGTCGCGTTGACACTCTTTGGGTACGAAGTCCTAGAAAGGGAAAGGTGTTTAAAATCCTCTTTTTTCAAAATTATTTGTAACTAGGAGCGCCCCGCGGTTTCACCCGCGTAGTCCCCGTTCTCGTGGGAATACGGGGACAAACTATAGCCTATGTGTTATTCTGATGTATAAGCTATATAACTGTAAAGTTTCATCAAAATCGGTTCAGTAGTTTTTGCGTGAAAGAGGAACAAACATCCATCCATACATCCATCCATATAAACTTTTGCATTTATAATATTAGTAGGATTTTTAAACCATACCTCGGTATCATCGTAGACTGTCCGTATCTGATTCTCAATAAAATAAATAAAGCTCTCTCTCTTGAATATAAAGTAAAACCGCTCAATGAGCCGACGAAAGATCGGTCTGGTACAAACTTTGATCGGTTTCTAAAGCACGGCTCAAACTACGCTGGATGCGAGTAGAACTCATTTAACTTTGCGGCATAACGCTCAGTACCGTTTTATTTTATTTATGGCCGACTGGCGTCGATCAAAGGGCCCGGATTCAGGAGTCATGAGCCCTAAATGGCTATGAATATGTATGGAGAGTGACCGTAATTATAATTAAGTACCTGAAGTAGCGCATTGCAGGTATGTGTGGAAACCATTTTAGATTTAGAATCCGTTTGCGAAATATTAAGCTCTAATTTGCAAATGTGTCTCGCCTTGCCAGCGAAATGGAAAAAAAATCGGTTTATTTCCAAACTAAACAAAACACACATATTATGACAAATCAAAGGCACTAAATCCAAAATAAGTAGGATTACTATTATTAGGTAGTTTTTGGGAGTTAGAAAAATCACGGTAACTGTAGGTATATTTAAGGAACACTATCACAACTAAGTAGGCTTTTTAGGCTAACGAGTAATAAGTTCACAGACTTGTTTAAGGTACCTACTTGGTAATGTAAAAAAGATTTTTTGGGTTCACATCCTTACGGATAAAAAAATGACTGAATTTCTCCACAAATTTAAATTTCCTTGATTTCCGAAAACCCTTACATTATTTCATAATAAGTTATCTGGGGGCACGTTAGTGCCCCCGCCAAGTCGAGCAACAAGCGGCACGGCCGTACCATCCTTTTCTCGAAGCCATTCACGCCATTTTCGATTTCTCTTACTTCAAAAGTGACGGGTATGTCTCAGGGTTTTTTTTGGGAAATGCAGCCGGTTCATTAGAATTTTTGTCTATAGGTAGGTAGTGGGTCCTATATTCTGAGTACATATCTGTACTGTTTCAATGATAACTTTATTTCATTGTTGTACCTATACTATTCCTTCTTGTCGAAAAACTTGGACTGATAGCTGTTCAATACATGATTATGACCAATGTAAAAAAACCCTAATGAACCGAAAGATTCGGAACTGTAATTTATTTACTTTCCTAGCCCCTTTCACATATGTAAAGATTTGGCGTAACAATAAATCATTCTGGTTTCAAGAAGAACTACAGAGAAGTTTTGAAAAACGTGTCTCAAAATCGGTTCAATAGTTCTTACGTGATACACTTTTAATGAATTAAAAGCGTATTGCACGTAAGAACTATTGCTATTACTAAAGGATACTTAAAAGACAATTATTTTTAAATCACAGACAGACCCTTTAGTGTATAGATTTTTATATTTATTTATTGTAATTACTAATATAAACAAATTACAGGTCCAGTGAGGCATCATCAATAGATAATATTTGTCATCCGACTGGGGCGGGACGTGTGTGGTTCTTGTACTACATTTTATGGGTTCTTTCTATGCTAAAGTTGATGAGGTTAAACTGCCTTAATGTTTTATTGTAATATGAGCATCATAAACATAGACCATTATCCCGAGTAACGATTCAGTGTGTAATCTGACGCACTAGTCACGTAGGGGTCAAAAAAGACACATTAAAAAGACACGTTTAATATAAAGGGCTCTTTCAGGAATGGAAAAGTTCTGCCTCTAAGGCTTGAGCATTTATTAAATACTAGCAGCGCCCCGCGGTTTCGCCCGCGTAGTTCCCGTGCCCGGGGGAATACGGGGATAAAATGTGGCCTATGTGTTATTCTGATGTATAAGCTTTAGAACTGTAAAATTTCATCAAAATCCGTTTGGTATTTTATTAATTATTAGTAATTCATTTATTTTTAAACGCTTTTGAAAAGCCAGACAATGAGCCTACTGGATGCAGTTCATTCAGACTGCTTTTCAGACTTAAGCTTTTCCGATTAAAAATAAACAGTTGACTGTTTTAATTGATTTACTGTGCAATCACTATGGAAGAGCATTAATTCAGGTTGTAAAAGGTTTAAGCGTTTGCTAAAATGTGTTTTTTTAAAATATCATCTTTTTGGAATAGAACTCGCTTCCGATTCGTGGGTCCGGAATTGGTTATTAGACATGTGAAACTGAAACAAATCCGGTAATGGGTTGACTGTCACGTTGAGTTCAAAAGATGAAATTCTGGAATGTGTATTTTTATTTATTTATACAATATTAGCGGTGTTTCACCCGCGTAGTTGCCGTTCCCGTGGGAATACGGGAATAATATATATCCTATATTACTTAGGGATCTTCTAGCTTCCCATTTGTGAAATATTTTTTAATTGAGTTTATTGGTAATAAACATACAAAAATTCAAATTCGTCCTCTTTATAACATTAGTATAGCATATAAGCAGTTCCTCACGATTTCATCCGTGTTCTTAGTCCTGGGGGCCTACCACCACCTCTTAAAAAACTATCATAGTTCGAAAACGTTTTGTTTCAAGCTTAAAACATTTCTCAGATTCCTACCACGACCTCTTACAACAATCTTGTTTCATTCCTACAAAGTCATGTAAAAGAACGAATGATTTTCACATAAATGTCTATTCCATAACGAGAATGTAGCCTTATTTTCAAATACCGTGATCACTTTTGCACAGTGTTCCTAAACAATAAAGAATACAAGTTATTTGATTTGACACAAAACAATATTATGACAGTGTTACTTTATAAGGACGTCGTGGTATGAAGATAGCAATACTAAAACAATACTGTTTTAAGCTTGTTTTAAGAGATGGTGGTGCGGGACCTGTTCCCGTAGGAAAATTATAGCTGTCATGTCACTCCCATATTAGTATTTAGTATATTATGTAACATAATAAGCACAATTCCTGAAACTAGTTTGTTCAGATCGACTACATAATCTAATTCAGCTATTTTTTTATCATGTGTTAATTTTTTCGGAAAAATGAGTTGGAGTTTCGGTGAATTAATGTAATAAATAATAAATCTCTTCTCACGGGAGGAACGTGTCTTTGTAAAATCTGTTCAATGCTTTTACTTACAGAAAATTTAATGTACCTACATGTATAATAATCAATCACATCTGTGATGTATTGATAAAAAGCCAGATAAAGAAAAAGAAAGAAAAGAAACCGACGCGTATCCATGAGCCTTTTGATAGATGTGGATGAAGCACGAGAGACCTACCAGGTTCGTAGCATCTCAGTCTATAGTCTCTCCCTACCCCAATTAGAAATAGGCGTAAGATTACGAATGTATATTATGTTACTTGGAATGATGTAGACCTTTACATACTTATTTTTGTTACTTGTATAGTAACAAAAATAAGTAAGCCGCAAAACTTTTTTTGCCTCAATGTTTGTTTCATAGCGGTTGTAATTCCTGTAGTAGATGGGTGCCCGCAGATTTGATAAAGCGCACCGCAACTGTCGTGTCTTGTTGACAACGTACATTTGCATATCAAAGACTCGTGTGACATGAACGTCGTTTAGGTATATAGAGCTAACGCACTTTTAAAGTGCTTCCAAATTATGATGTCTACATCTACACTAATAATATCATAAATATGAAAGATTTGTTTTTATAAAATAAACTCAAAAACGACTATACGGATTCAAAAAATTCTTCAACCAGTGGAAACCTTTTTTTGATTATTGTCTATTACTTAATTTACACTATCAAATAGCCTATTAAACATTTTATTTAAGTAAGTATTTATGATTGGTCATGGTTCATTTAAGCATCAATTAAAAAAAAACAAAGTATGAAACCTAGTAGTCGTTACAATATGAGGGTAAATTTTCAAACGTACTTTTTTAGGCGTCCTATGCCCTTTATAGAGAAACTATCTTTAAAAACAGACTAAACACATGGTTTTCTGAAAATATACCTCGTAGCTTAACCATTTACATAAACCAATGTTAAAAACTTAAAGAAATTCCACGTTGAATAATCCGACTTGTATGGCGGCCTACTCCTGGGAGGCTTGTCCCACTTCAAAATGTGCTCAGAAAATGACTCCCGTATCTTTTATCAAAGTATCTCATTTTAAAGATATTTACTCCATTTCATATTCAAAATCACAAAAATTTTACTAACTATTTAATAAAAAAACTGAGAAGCTAATATGTTTTTGTCCCGCGTAAAACTGCTCTTTTGATACTCGTATTTGACTACTTGTTTCATATTAGTCAAGCGATTTCATGCCAAATTTTTGTATCGTACCACCCAAGCGTTTGTCGGACCCCAACTTGTGTGTAGAGAGGATGGCGTATACGCAAGTTTTTACATGTTCCCGAGGGAATTTTTTTCCTGAAATCTGTTTTGGTCACCGTGTGCGGACAGTTCGGTGGCATGTTTTAGATAATGAACAGAGTGATGTATTGTATCGTCAAGTTAGTATGTTGTAAATAATTACCTCGATATTACGACCTGCCAATATCTTCCAAATTAATTAGGTATTTGGGTAATTATCATGAAAAAAAACATTTGGTCGTCATTTCGGTGGGGTCATTGCAGTGGCGCAGTGGGCCACCATAATGATGAATGCCTGTATAATCAATACTATTACTAATAATATATTAAGACATAGTACTTGTTTTTCATATATTATTACGGTGTTGTAAGTATTTTACCGTGATAATAGCATAACAGTAAAATTTACGTAATATCTAGGTATAACTGTGGTAAGTCTATAAGGCTACATACATTAAAGAAATAAATAATATTAGTAATGTTTTGGGTACCAAAAAAGTTGAATAATACAAAATAAAACATGTGTGTACATAATGAATGACACTTTATATTGCCGAACTGTGAACGCTGACAAAGTTGAAAACAGAGCGACGCAAGTCCGAACGTCCATATGATGCCGAAAATTACCATATCAAAGGCGCGTCACGTGCCACGAACGTGACAACATGTCAACGTCACACGTAACAACGATTTAGGTTTGTCGCTTGATGGAAAAGATTAAACTTGAAGGTGGACTCGTAAAGGTTAGGTTAGGTTAGGTTAGCTGTATACCTTATGTAGGCTATAGTTTACAACCTTGATTTGATCCAGTTATTTAGGTAGACAAATTTTTAAGGTTTTGTAGTTTGTTTTATAATGCAAAGGTAAAAGGTAATATATTATTTATTTATTTTTTTATTTATTCCAAAAAGGTATACACGGTGTATTCATTTTCATACCCGACTCGTACTTAACTGAATGTATACTTACATGAAACTGTTACAGGTATATAAAACGTTCGTTTTATTTTCACACGAGTAACGCGTATTGGAGTAAAAATCTGCTGTCCCACACCAAAGTGCAAGTACCTACACAACCCAAATATCCGCATATTTTTTACTTTTTTTTATTTGCTTGTGAAAGTTTGTTGTACAGATCGATTAACTAAAGCTGGTATATATATGTGACCAAATTGGGTTTTTGTAGAATCCGTAAATAATGCACTGCCTGCGCAGTTAATACGCTTAATGAAAAGTCTCTCTGTCTATTTCGGACGCACCCAAGCTTACGCGCGTTGCAGAAATTGTTACTGTTTTGTTTCTGTTACTATTACGAAATAAAGCATGTTGTTTTTTATTTTCTATCTAACCTGCCTAACTAAAACACATAAAAAGTTGCATTTTAAAACATAATCTATATATATAAAGAGAGAAGTCCTGACTCACTGACTCATAAACGCCAGCCTAAACCCTTAGACCTAGAAAGCTGTTTTTTTTTACAGGTATTGTTTTTAAGACGTAAGTTAGCACTAAGAGAGGATTTTTCGAAATTCAACCCTTAAGGGGGTGAAAAAGGGGTTGAACGTTTGTATGGAAAACCTTCATTTTTGAGTGTATCAATTCGAAACTTTATAAAAATACTCTATAAAACAAACAACAAGAAATGTATTTCTTAATTTTTCAAAAAACACCCCATAAAGGGGTGAAAGAGGGGGATGGAGTTTGTATGGAGACGTGTTGTTTTTTACGTCTATCAACTTGAAACTTAGCAAAAATACTTTTAGAAATAAATGAGTAGTTACGTGTTTTTGGATTTTCTGAAAGTCGTCCCCTAACGGGGTGAAAGTAGGGGTTGAGTTTAGAATGTATGGAAAACCTTCATACTTGGGTGTATCAATTCAAATCTTTCTAGAAATTCTCATCAAAACAAACAACAAGATACTTATTTCTGGGTTTTGTAAAAAACACCCCCAAAGGGGGCGAAACAGGGGGTGAGATTTTGTATGGAGATGTGTTGTTTTTGACGTGTATCGACTTGAAACTTGGCACAAATACTTTTAGAAATAAATGATGACAAACGTGTTTTTGGATTTTTCGAAAATCAACCCCTAACGGCCTGAAAGTAGGGGTTGAACTTGGTATGTATGGGAAACCCTCATTTTTGGGTGTATCAATTCGAATCTTTCTAGAAATATTCCTCAAAACAAACAACAAGACACGTATTTCAGAGTTTTGTAAAAAACACCCCCTAAGGGGGCGAAACAGGGGGTGTGATTTTGTATGGAGATGTGTTGTTTTTGACGTGTATCTACTTGAAACTTGGCATAAATACTTATAGAAATAAATTAGTAGATATGTGTTTTTTGATTTTCCAAAAATCGTCCCTTAACGGGGTGAAAGTAGGGGTTGAGTTTGTAATGTATGGAAAACCTTCATTTTTGGGTGTATCAATTCGAAACTTTGTACAAATACTCCTCAAAACAAACCACAAGACACGTACTTCGGGATTTTCAAAAAACACCCCCTAAAGTCGTGAAACGGGGGGTTGGAGTTTGTATGGAGACGTGTTGTTTTTTACGTCTATCAACTTGAAACTTGGTACAAATACTTTTGAAAATAAATGAGTAGACACGTGTCAGCGTAAAGCAATGGCTTTACGCTGGTTTTCTGTGAGGCCTTGGTATCACTCCAGCTCCGGTCGAAGCATGGGTCTCCCACGTTCATGTATGTATGGAAAACCCTAATTTTTTGGTGTATCAATTCGAAACTTGGTAAAAATACTCCTCAAAACAAATAACAAGACACGTATTTCTGGATTTTCTAAAAACCCCCCCTGAGGGGGTGAAACAGGCCGTTGGAGTTTGTATGGAGACGTGTTGTTTTTTACGTCTCTTAACTTGAAACTTGGCACAAAATACTTTTACAAATAAATGATGAGACATGTTATTTTTGATTTTTCGAAAACTATTCCCTAAAGGAGTGAAAGCAGGGGTTGAAGTTGGTATGAAAAAGTGTGGTTTTTTTCTACTATCAACTTGAAACTTGGCACAAATAGGTACTCTTCAAAAGTCTCCATAAAAAGTACACTTCTTTTTTTGAGAATTCACTATGGGTTCCTTGAGGGAATTTGTTTGTTATAATGAGCACATGCATAGCCTTTGGTATCAAGAACTAATTCAAAAATCATAAACCAGAGAGTGTTCTAGGCTATACAATACGTAATCAGTATTATTTTTAGTATGTGTAAATTTTTTTCAGAAAAACGAATTAGCATAGAACTGAATTTAGTTAGGGCTACATGTGGAAACCGTACTGTTATCGCTCTTTATAATAAGAAATTTTGTTAGACAAAACTAAGGTACGAATGCATTACCATATTTTTATATTAGTATACTGATTGAGGTGTATGAGGAATTGCGCTTATTCTGGGACGCGTTGTATTTAGGGTGTTTTGAATAATAAAAATATAAATAAATAGCAATGATAGCCCACTGCAATATAATGTACTTTGTGGCCCACTGGCTAAAGAGCCCGCCTCTAATTCGTGAGGCTCGGGTTCCAATCCTGGCATGTACAGTCAAGTTTTAGTAAGGATCCCTAATTCTTTTTCGTCATAGATATAGCCTATGTTACTCAGGAATATTGTAGCATTCTAATGGTGAAAGAGTTTTTTTAATCGGTCCAGTAGTTTTTGAGTTTATTCGTTATTAACATAGGTACAAAACTACAAATCTTTCCTCTTTTTAATATTAGTGTTGACAGATAGATAGTGTAGATTATCCTTCTTGATATATTTTTGAAAGGCAAAGGAATAACAAATTCTACGCGGACGAAGTCGCGGGCATCAGCTAGTGTATAATAAAATTGCATTGGTGTGATTACTATCAATTTCCCAGGTATGGTTAAATGGCCTGTACCATATATACTCGTTAGGTAAGTAGTTACAACTCGGATGTAAAAAGAGTAAAATTTACCCTTGTAGCTGTATCCGGATGAAGTGAATAAAACATGAAACTATTCGCTGTTATATTTCCAACCCGGTATTTTAATGAAAAAGATTCCCTCGAAATATTTTGAACTCCTGAGTAGTCCGAGGGCTGTGGCAGGGGGTGCTGCTCAGAATTCATTGCTTGGAAACAGATTTACGATCTACGTGAATAATGACGCGTGATTACAAATTCATGAGTTAGTACGTGATTTTTTCACGATTTTTATAAATAAAAACCGCAGTGATTTTCTTCGGCAATCAAAGCTGAAACAAAAAAACATAGGTACTTTAATTTTTTTAAATATTTTTAATTAAGAGTTCCCCCCAATATCCTTATTTATTTATAAAAGATTGAATTGAATTGGTGATAACCGTATTATGTAAGTATAAGTTTACCTGAGTGGACAGTATTTCACTGGAATTTTGTATGTGACTGTGAATATACTGGTGAAAAGTATGTATATCCAGGAATGGAACATCTCTGTCGACATAAAGGCGTAGAGATTAGCTTAAAACATAAGAGGCGTATCAATGAAATTAATTTATTGTGATCAATTCATTTCATTTTAAAATGTGCACATTTATTTTATAAAGTTTATTTTGGGTAGGTACATTTGGATTTGTATACTTGTAAGAATGTGGAGAGGGGATTTGATTTTTAAGTTTCTGATGACTGACAGTTTACCATAATTTGTTTTATAAGAAATATAATGTATTCTATTCATTTTAAGCATTATAGTATTTTTTCCTTTTCGCAGCACTATAATTTCAGCAGTTTTTATCAGACATTATGTTTATCTGTCTCAAACGCGATATCCAAGACAACGCGGCACGGCTCATTCCCCAAATGAACGAGTCTCTAATTTTGTGAAAGCCCTTTGGTACCTGATACATATACGTGGAAACATTGACGAACACCGAATCAAAAAAGTCATGGTTTATTATTACAATTACAATTCCCACACAACTATTTAGTCTCAAATTAGACAGAGCCTATGGTTACTAAAAAAATTACAAACATACAACGGACAGGTACCTACCAACCCAAACAATCAAGTTCTAAATTAATATATTAATAACAGTCTTTTCTAAGTAAATTAGATATATTAATAACAGTCTTATTAACTTTATAAAGTTATTGCCTCATCATGTAATAATAACCAGTAAAAGTTATTTATTTATTGTTTCAAGTAGTAAAGCCATTAGTGATTACGATTATAAACAGGTGATTTCAGAATTATTACTGTTATGAATATTAGTCATTGTTCGTAGGCTTACTACTAGAGATTGACTGTTTGACTCAATGTCTACTAAAAATGAGTTTATATATTTTCTCCTATTTATGTAAAGTAATTGGAAAATTATTAAAGCATTGACTTACCATTTTTACTCCACTGTGTGTAGCTTGACAAATTCTCATTCCAGTAACGTGGCTCATTTGAGGAGGGCACGCGAAAACCGCTACTTGTCATCGAATATTACGTGCTCAGCATACCCGCCAGTCGTTATACTTTGAATTTAATTAATATAGTCCAAAAGTTTCGCTATTTGAAAAGTTTGAGGGCACCAAGACATTTTAATTCGTCTTCCTGTGCACATCATGATTTAGTTTCAAATTTTGTATTAAAATTATTTAATTAAACGTCATTACGTCGTTACTGTTACTGGCGATGAATTGAACATGTCGGCGGCAGGGATTTTTTTTTTTCAGCAGTTACAAAATTTGTGGAACTGACATAATCGTGTTACTTCATTCATCATGTCTTTGAACATTTTTGGTTTAATTTTATTGTTTTATTGTTAAAAAAATTGGTAATACTTTTATTGTTACAGGAATCGAGACCGATTTGAGCTTTCTAAATTTTCTGTTTTGATAATTCAAACTCACATTTCCATAACATTGTAAAAAGAGTAGGTATACGGACTGATTTTTTTGTAAAGTTACTTCTATTACCGATATGCCGTCTTATATTCAACACTTTAAAGAGATTTAGAGTTTAGAAGGTAGAAATCTATCTATCCACAAGATGACCATTACGTTCATAATCGCTAAAGTAGGTACTTGCAGGGGCGTGCACTGGTTGATAGTACCGGTCATGCTATTAGAATTTGATCTGCTAGAATACCTATGCAACACCAGAACGCCGCCAGCGGCGTTACCCGCGCAGATGTTTATTTATAGGTAGTTTTAATAAATCGTAACTAAAATTATTTAAGAGACCTTACCATACAGCTAACAGGTAGGTATTACATTGAGGCTTCCTTGCGGGTTACTGTAGTTTAGGTAGGTACCTACTGTACCTTTCCTACTGTAATTATTTCCAAGTACCTATGCTCACACTGAATGCAGAAAGCGAAATTATTTGGGCAGCCACATCAAACATCTCAGTAAATGATTGATATTCACAAACAAGTCAGATAATGGATATTCGAAGTGACCTCCGTTTTTGCATTCTTAGTGCAATTTCATCATCTTCGTAACTTGTATCAAAACAAAAACAATATGGCCAAAAACTTTAAGTGCAATGCCCCGAAGACAGCACAGACCAATAACCAGGAAGACAGGAAATGACAAAACGCTTTTTATTGAAAAAACAAACAAGCAATACTGTAAAAATGCACTTAGTGTAAATGAATAAATATTGCATTAGAAAAATGTAATTTTGAAATAGAGATAGTTGTTTATTTATTATTAATCTGCTTATAAACAATTAAATAGATAATGAATTGATAACCCATTCTAGTCTTACGGTCTATTCGAAATGACAGAACTTCGTCAACTAACGAACGTCGCCGAAGTCACCCGACTGTGGGCTGATGTCTCTTTCGTTACATAGAGATGCGTATTATGCCGTACTCCTCTAATCGGGTTGGCTGAGAAAAAGCGGAGCTTATTTCCCATACAAAATTTCACGCACACTCCGAAACATTTCCACACTGACATCTAATATTTGCGTGTAGGAATAGAGAGAAAATGGCGATGAAGTAGGCTGGTGTAGTACCCGCTTACGCCGCAAACCGTATATGGCTATCTAGTGGCGGCGCTACGGGGCTAGTAGGAAGCAAAAATAGTTTGATTTAGAAACAAAAGGTGGCGTTATTAGTAGATTTGCGAATTGTTAAGAATAGTAAAGTACTGAATGTATTGCATGTATTTTGTAAAAAATACCCAGGGCATGCGGCGCTTATCAGCATCTATGGACCGCACGCCCATGGGTACTTGATGGTTTACTAAAGCGAGCGAGCTTACTCTGAAATCTGCTGCCCTAGGCCGAGATATACTCGTATTAAGAAACACAGCAAAATGTTCTGAATCATGTTGCTTCGAGTAGCTCTCGTTGAATTCTCGCCTAAGTTTACCAGCTGTAGTACATACCTACTGTTAGTAGTGGGCGCAGTGTAATTATTCGTACAAAAAGTTGTGAAAGTTTTTTAACTGCTGGCCGTCTGCCTGACGGACTCCTTAGGAATTTTACGTCATCGTCATCATTTACTTGCCCTTTTCCCATTATTTGGGGTTGGCGCACTATGTTTTTATTTATACTGCAAAAGGTTTACATACACCAACCCTCGTTGGGAATGCGTTTGTTGGTGGTTAACCCGCCACCATTCGGAGACCATATGGCGCAAGACGGTACGCAACACGGTCAAAAAATGCCTTGGGCGCCTTTTACAACACCCGAGAACAGATTTGGGATGTTAGTATATTCAAAACCGCTACCACACGGCATCTTTAGAAATTTCATGTGTTAACATATTAAAATAACCTAACTTAATCCTAGTCTGGCCCTGAAGGTATGCATAGGTTGCCACTGCACGTATGCAGGTGATGCACAGGCCTCTACGGCAGGCGCCGGGGTTCAATTAGCCCCTTTAATGGCACCCCGAACACCGGAATCTCATTACTGGGCCGGCGCAGTGGCTTAGCTATACTTGTACGTCGGGTTCATATGGATAAGGGTTCATTTGGCTTAGCAGAGGTGTTTTTTAGGTATGACTACGAGAAAAAAATATCGTTTTATAGTATCCTACTAGTCCTACCAATATTATAAACGCGAAAGTTTGTGAGTATAGACGTATGGATGTTTGTTCCTCTTTGACGCAAAAACTACTGAACGGATTTTGGTGACACTTTCCAGTTATAGAGTTTATACATCAGAATAACACATAGGCTATATTTTATCAACGTATTCCTACGGAAATGGGAACTACGCAGGTGAAACCGCAAGGCGCTGCTAGTTAGATATAATATAAATGTTCACTATGGATTATGGTATTTCATTTCTAAAAGCATCTAGACTTCGCCTATAACACTATGGATGTAAGTACATTTCTTATCCGAAATAAAATGATTATTATTATAATCTAACGACCATTATTATTGCCAGTACCAATGTAGAGGAAAAGAACAAAAAAGTAATATACAGGATGACTTTTTTTACCGTCTGGAAAAAAATGAGGTGTGATGGGTAAGTGAAAATAGATTTATTTGGCAATGTTACTTAACAAAATTTTTTTTTCTCTAAAAATTTTTTTCTTGCTTATACTAATTTACATTACTCAATTGTAGTCAATAATACACACTGAAATATTTGAAATAGTATTTTAAAAAGAAACAGGCTCGTAGCTTCCATTTATGCGCAATCTACTTACAATCGCCAGCTGCGCGTAGTAGGTACCTCCTACTGTGCGTAGTTTTCTAGATTTTGTAAATTGCATTAAACATGACTATATTTAACTTTATTTATTTATTACTTTCGTGTATAACTTCGGCTCTAGATACCTTACACGTCATATTTTTTTCCAGACGGTAAAAAAAATCACCAGTATATAATAAATAATAAAAGTAATGACAAATAAAAAAAAAAAGAGATGTCCTTCGAAAAGCTGGGGTCCAGAGTACGAAGAATAAAAGCGCGTGCATGAAAAGGTTTATGGATGTGAAGGAAACGAGGCGTGTGGCGACCTATAGTCTCTGCTACCCCTGCGGGAAGAAGGCGTGAGCTGTATGTATGTTCCATATTTCCTACAGTACCTAATACGTGAGTAACAGTCTCTCAATCTATCAAAAGTCACTGCGCTATGCGACATAATATCTGCATCGCCATAGTCATAAGTAGGTACTGGCCAGTGCACGACTTAGCCATTAAAGTTTCCATTTGAGCCGGGATGCGTATAACGAGCCTCTTCTTTGGCGGCTGAATGAAGGGCTCCTTCCGTATTCATACGATTCGTGGTTTGGGGTGGGGACGGTACAAGAAGGGATGAGCGGGGAGCGGGATGACACAAATAAACATACATACATTTTTTGGGAGCGTATAAAAATATTGACTGAAGAGTTTTTTTGTAGACTAAGCTCTAGTTTACAAAAAACTTTTTGTAGAATATTTTCTTATAATTACTCTTGTATCTAACTACAATTTAGCGATGTCACTTTTATGGCGCGTCGAAGTAAAAAATCAAAGTATTTTTTTTTATTCCATGTAGGGGCTTAATAAAAGTCTACTTATTGAAAGTCCACTTTCAGCACATTTTGACACCAGCTGATGCGAAGTAACGGCAGAAATATCGTAAGCCGAAAGGGGTTCACGCTTGCCGCGCTTAACCCATATCCATCTCTCCCGTTTCGGGTAGCTACCTTCATCTGATTCTTTTTCGGTTCATCGCCGATCTGATCGATGTAGGTACGCCTAGGTCGTACTCTGCCGATTCGGCCACTCACAATCCTCTTTTTATTACTTATTGAGTTAGAAGCTTCCATCTCTCCGCTTATTGTATCCAAAACACCTATTCCTTTTTCTCCTAGCTCTCTTTCAAGTCACAACACAAATAAAATACTATCAAAACAATTCGCGTAAAAAATTTAAACCCGTCTCTTGACTCCCCTGAGAGCCAAGTTTAAGCGCTCTTGATAACTCTGACATAATATATATATTATTTTCAACACACTTGCTCATAAAGTGGCTCTAATTTCACTGCAATTAGGCACATAATGACACCTATAATCAAACTGAGACTTTTTGTTTGCTATTATTCACTAGTGAGTTATAGATTTTTTTTTTCAATTTTGTTGCTAGAGTTGCTTTGTTCTTAAAAAAGTTTCGATACAAAAAAGATCGTATTCAATCGTACTAATAAATTAATACACAAATATGGCTTGCTCATTTCATGCAACTTCGTATTTAAATAGATCATTTCAACTTGTACGTGTTTAATAAACAAAACTTTCACTCAAATATAACTTTGGTTTTCTCTGTAAAAACTTTAAATACCCCATTTTGTACGTGGCTAAAACGCTATCCACGACAAACCAAAGAAAAAGAAACCTAATTTTTTTAGTCCATGGCCGATCGCCATTGTAAGATGCGAGCGCATAGGAAAACGAGGCTGTATGGGCCTAGATCCTTTTGCCTTTTCCAAATTATATAAATAAAAAATTGGAAAACCAATTAATTTTCCCCGCCATTGCGAATGATTATTTTAAAATGATTTTTTAGTATTATTTATTCACAAGTGTGTTGAAAAACGTCGTATGATACACGTGTGTATTGATGATTACCGTCCTCGGCTCTCTTATGACCCTCGCCTACGGCTCGGGTCTCAATGGCGCCTCAGCGGTAATCACCAACTTTACTCACTTGTACCATAATGTACTATTATTCACAACGCAAACTTCTATATTTAGCAGTCACAGTGATAACACTATATTTGACAGGCCTGTTGACTCAGTTAGTGGTGACCCTGCCTTCTGAGTCGTAGGTCGCGGGTTTGATCCCCGCTCGGGGCCAACATTTGTGTGCATGAGCATGTCTGTTGGATTCGTGTCTGGAGTGCGATTTTTGAATCTCACTGGTGATATCAAAATCACCGGTGACTAAAATTATCACCGATGACTTTTATGTCACCATTTTCCAAAAGTCGTATTTTTGAAAGTCACACGCTGTTTTCAATAAATCGTCGCAATCACAAAATATCACAATCGAGCCCCGCTGCAAATTCTTCCGAAAAACATACTTTGACACTTTTGGCAGATTTTACATACGTCAACTGTCAAAAACAATCGCATGGTGATTTAAATTACGAGTGGGTGGGGGCACTCGTAAATTGATATCATAGGTATGACAAATGTAAGTCACCGATGAGTTTCAAAAATACGAACTTTCGGAAATCACTCACATCGGTGAGAATTAGTCACTTGGTGAGATTCAAAAATCGATCCCCTGGTCTCTTCTACGTCAATGACTCCGTCTGGCTACTATCGACGCAATGAATAATCAGTAAATCTATAATCAGGATCAAAAAACAGAGACGTTATTTGTACATGCGTAGTATTATAGAAATCTTTTAGATAAAGGGAAATACTACCGACTTAATAACTATAATACCTAAAATTTTAAATTGGGCAGGTAAGTTAGAAATAGCAATGTAGGCATGAGCTACGAAAGGTATATAAGTATGTAATTTCCACGGAAACGGTATTATAATGCCTTCTACAAATAGTAGAAGCAGTTGATAGAAAAACCTTTGTTTACAACTCCAACAGGAAATTGATAATCCTGTCTTGTCACTTGCACCGGTGGCGTTGAGCCCGGCAGCCTCGTCATGAACAGAATATGAGCAGAATGCAATCTCAACGCCGCTCGCTTTAAACATTCAAAATGCGCATTTTTTCTAACTCTTAATACAAGAGCAGTACAAAGCGTATGATACTGCTAGTGCAGCGTTTAAATAAGAGAATGGATATTTGTATTTAATTGTATGTTCAGAAAATATTTTTAACTCGAGGCATAGGTTTTATCCCGCTGCATCAACAAAGGCATAAAGAGTCACAGTGGATTGGTAGCCAGATATACCTCTTTAAATAACCGATATTTCTATACATAGCCTATAGGAATAATATAAAAAATACCTAATAATTTTATTGGAGGTTAAAGAAAACATAATTATTCCTAAGCGTCAGCTGTTATTTAGGGGCCTAAAAATAGTCAGTTGCAGTACCTCCAGACTAAAAAGCTTATTTGATGTTCTAAAAATGGAAAATTATAATAATAGTAATACTAATTTGATCCCTAAATTCAAACATTTGGTACAATGCTAAAGAACTTTCTAGGAACGGATTTCCGCTGCCAACTACCTCGGGGCTAAGTCGTGATTGTACTTGTACATTTTAAAAATTCTGAGTATCCATCTAAAAGCTGATAAAGTATTATTGAACATTTCCTGAATTCGAACTACAGCGTCTGTAGATACATCGTTATAATAGTGTATTATGAATAAATTCGCCTGAAAGCCTTTCATAAATATGAAACATGAAAATCCACTCGATTTCGCTGCAAGCATGTTGACTCGCGACTGGCAGATTGTAGATGTGTGAGCTGTAGCGATGTTGGATGAGCGAAATGCATTTTGGATTGTGTGCGGTGAACCTGAATATCATCCAATGTATTTCGATTTGCGACCACGCGTACACTCAAGAGCACGTGGAGCTTGACACATTGGACTTTGTAACGTTCTTATTACAATCGCTTTAGGGGTTAGACTCGCACTACAAGTGTAAAACTTCATGTGCTCTTGACTGTACCTTGCCCCGTCAAATACTTAAAGCGTCATATCATCCTACCTGTTTAGGTTAGGGGTACTAAAGTCTCCATAACTATTTTCCTACTTAATTAAAATTATATAAGCGAGAGTAGATTTTTCTGTTTGATACTTTTATTAGCTAATATTGTGGACCCAATTTGACAGGATAATAGAATACACCAAGACGATTAAAGAAAAAGTTTCTTAGAATGATTTTCTTCCAACCTCTTTGAGTATACATATCGAGGAAGGACATAATCTAAATGCTGGTTAAATATAAATGTATTTGAGAGTACTAGCCTAATGGCATTGCCATGATCCCCTTATTTTCCGTTTTCATGGAAATTTAAAAAAAAACCTTTTCTTAGGTGACTGCGTCTTACGAGATATTACTTTCCCAGCATCTTATGTGAAGCTGTTGCTGTTGAGGTTGTGATTCAGTCATTGATTCTGTCAGTAAGTAACAAATTCTCACTTCAGTTAGTTTAGTTTATTTTTACATCCATCAAAGGGTGTAAGATTGTTATTAAATATTTAAGTTCATAATTCGATTTTAGAATAGAATAAAGTTTTCGAAATCAAATTATATCTCCGCAGAACTTGGGTCGTGCTCAAAAAGTTATAAACAATAATTTTATCGACTGCCCTTTTAATTAAGATTGGAAACTTTGTAATAGAGTTTAATTAATTGTAGCTATACAGATGTGAGACTTGAGCGACGAAGTTTTAATCGAGGTAAAATCCGACAACAACCAACAGAATTTGCCCGATGAGGGTTACTGTAAAAAAATTTTTTTTATAGATTACTAAATAAAAAGAAAAATGCATGAAGATTAAAAAACTAATAATTTTTACCAAACTAAGACTAAATACATGAAGAGCTAGTAAACCCATGCCTATTATAGGGATAGTTCAGTCATAGGGAGAATGATCTAAAAAATAAAAAAATAAAATGTTATATGTTTAAGCTGTCGAAGACAAATCAAATTTTTTTACAAGTAATTGTATGACAATCACTGTCTTACACACAGTGTCACAGAGTCGTACGGCAAAATATGTCTGATGCTATCAAAAATTGCTGCGACACGCATCATAATGTGTAAATTTCCACCGAGTACCTAATAACCGATTCACCAGCAGATTCAACGACAGTTACGAAGCTGTCTTCAAGTGACGGAGCAATCAACAGGTAGATTGGAAGATGGCTGCGGCTTCCGATCTAATCAGGACATTGCCAGTTTACGAAGAAATATCTATTCAGACAGGACCGTACTTCGACGCAGTGCCGTATCTATACTTTTCTTACGTATAGGCCGCTTCAGTTTGTGTCGTCGCCTAATAGGTAGAGAAGTGACTTGCAAAAGTGACCAGCAAGTGACTTGTTTGAGAATTACGTGCATAATCGCTAACGAACTTGACTGCTAATAAGGTCAACTTCTACGGGCAAGTATGATGTACCTAGAGTCAGCAATTACTACGGTAATAGAACGCTTAAAAACGTCTACCCTATCTACTTAACAGCTTGCCCGAGGACATTAGAAAAGAGCCAAACAAAAATATATTTAATAATAAGATAACAATAAGTTAAAGTTTCCTAGACCATATTCTTTGTTAAAAATGTTAAATTGTTACTTTACATAATAATATGTAAATGAGACCTGCATGATCCCCCAGTCAAACCGCGTAGACGGTTTTGGAGGACTGTTTCCATAAAAATAAGCTTATGTACTCTGATTGTATTAATAAATAAATAAATAATAAGTAAACACAGCTAGCGAGATCACACTGAAACCTGCCGCCCCACGAAGAGGAATCCAAGGCTGACGATGGCCTCTGATTTGTCGGTCGATGTCGTCGATTCATCACTCGTAGTTCTTGTCATAAATCCGGCTTAAGTGTCAAGCATGTCAGCAAAGTAATCTATCTATATATATAAAGAGAGAAGTCCTGACTCACTGACTCATCAACGCCCAGCCTAAACCCTTACACCTAGAAAGCTGATTTTTTTCACATATATTATTTTGAAGACGTAGACTAGGAATAAGAAAGAAATTCTCAAAATTCAACCTTTAAGGGGGTGAAAAAGGGGTTGAGAGTTTGTATGCAAAACCTTCATTTTTGGGTGTATCAATTCGAAACATTGTTAAAATACTCCTCAAAACAAATAACAAGACACGTGATTCTGGATTTTTCAAAAAACCCCCCCTAAGGGGTTGAAACAGGGGGATGGAGTTTGTATGGAGACGTGTTGTTTTTTACGTCTATCAAGTTGAAACTTGACACAAATACTCTTAGAAATAAATAATGAGATACGTGTTTTTGGATTTTTCGGAAATCGTCCCTTAAAGGTGTGAAAGTGGGGGTTGAGTTTGGTATGCTTGGAAAACCTTCATTTTTGGCTATATCAATTCGAAACTTTGTAAAAATACTCCTCAAAACAAAAAACACGACACGTATTTCTGGATTTTCCAAAAAAAACCCCTAAAGGGTTGAAACAGGGGGATGGAGTTTGTATGGAGACGTGTTGTTTTTTACGTCTATCAAGTTGAAACTTGACACAAATACTCTTAGAAATAAATAATGAGATACGTGTTTTTGGATTTTTCGGAAATCGTCCCTTAAAGGTGTGAAAGTGGGGGTTGAGTTTGGTATGCTTGGAAAACCTTCATTTTTGGCTATATCAATTCGAAACTTTGTAAAAATACTCCTCAAAACAAAAAACACGACACGTATTTCTGGATTTTCCAAAAAAAACCCCTAAAGGGTTGAAACAGGGGGATGGAGTTTGTATGGAGACGTGTTGGTTTTTACGTCTATCAAGTTGAAACTTGACACAAATACTCTTAGAAATAAATGATGAGATACGTATTTTTGGATTTTTCTAAAATCGTCCCCTAAAGGTGTAAAAGTAGGGGTTAAGTTTGGTATGTATGGAAACCCTTAATTTTTGGGTGTATCAATTCCAAACTTTGTAAAAATACTTCTCAAAACAAAAAACACGACACGTATTTCTGGGTTTTCCAAAAAAAAACCCCTAAATGGTTGAAACAGGGGATGGAGTTGGTATGGAGACGTGTTGTTTTTTTTATTCTATCAACGTGAAACTTCTCACAAATACTCTTAGAAATAAATGATGAGATACGTGTTTTTGAACTTTTCGAAAATCGTCCTCTAAAAGGGTGAAAGTAGGGGTTAAGTTTGGTATGTATAGAAAACTTTCATTTTTGGGTTTATCAATTCCAAACTTTGTAAAAATACTCCTCAAAACAAATAACAAGAAACGTATTTCCGGATTTTCTAAAAAAACCCCCGAAGGGGGTGAAACAGGGGATGGAGTTGGTATGGAGACGTGTTGTTTTTTTTATTCTATCAACGTGAAACTTCTCACAAATACTCTTAGAAATAAATGATGAGATACGTGTTTTTGAACTTTTCGAAAATCGTCCTCTAAAAGGGTGAAAGTAGGGGTTAAGTTTGGTATGTATAGAAAACTTTCATTTTTGGGTTTATCAATTCCAAACTTTGTAAAAATACTCCTCAAAACAAATAACAAGAAACGTATTTCCGGATTTTCTAAAAAAACCCCCGAAGGGGGTGAAACAGGGGATGGAGTTGGTATGGAGACGTGTTGTTTTTTTTATTCTATCAACGTGAAACTTCTCACAAATACTCTTAGAAATAAATGATGAGATACGTGTTTTTGAATTTTTCGAAAATCGTCCCCTAAAAGGGTGAAAGTAGGGGTTGAGTTTGGTATGTATGGAAAACCTTCATTTTTGGGTGTATCAATTCAAAACTTTGTAGAAATACTCCTCAAAACAAACAACAAGATACGTATTTCTGGTTTTCCCAAAAAAAAAACTACTCTTAGAAATAAATTATGAGATACGTATTTTTGGATTTTTCGAAAGTCCTCCACCAAAAGGGTTGAAAGTAGAGGTTGAGTTTGGTATGTACGGAAAACCTTTATTTTTGGGTGTCAATTCAAACTATTGTAAAAATACTCCTCAAAACAAACAACAAGATTTCCTTATCTTCAACTTGAAACTTGGCACAAATATTCTTCAATAGTCTCCATACAAAGTCCACTTCTTTTTTTTGAGAATTCACTATGGGTTCCTTATGGAAATTTATTTGTTATTATGACCACATGCGTAGCCATTGACGTCAAGAACTAATTCAAAAATCATAATCCAGAGAGTGTCCTAGGCTTTACAACACGTAAGAGAATAAGCGAAATTCCTGAAATTAGTATCAACTACTTAATTGATTTCAGCTACTTTCAATATGTGTAAAGTTTTTCCGAAAAATTAATTTGAGTAACTAAATTTAGGACTACTATTCTACTATCAAAACACCTATTGACACCGTACTGTTATCGCTCTTTATTTAAGCAATTTGGTTAGACAAAACTAAAGTACGAATGCATCACCACCTTTTTATGTTAGTATACTAATCGGGGTACGTATCAGGAATTGCGCTTATTCTGTGACGCGTTGTATATAGGGTGTTTTTAATAACAAAAATATTAAATAGCAATGATAGCCCAGTCGCTAAAGAGCCCGCTTCTCATTCGCGAGGCTCGGGTTCCAATCCCGGCATGTACAGACAAGTTTTAGTAAGGATCCCTAATTTTTTTCGTCAGATCTATCGTCAGGTCCTATATTACTCAGGGATAATGTAACATTCTAATGGTGAAAGAATTTTTTAAATCGGTCCAGTAGTTTTTCAGTTTATTCGTTATTAACATACAAAAATACAAATCCTTAATTCCTCTTTATAATATTATTGTAGATAGATAGTGTATAATATCCTTCTTGATATATTTTCTAAACTCAAAGGAATAACAAATTCCACGCTGACGAAGTCGCGGGCATCAGCTAGTTCCTATTATTTTCGTTGCTGATTGTCAATTAGACTTACATTGAGGTACTGAGACAGGACCGTACTAAGGTATGACGATTGTTTGTACTTTTCATTTTCGAACGTAATGTTTATTCAGACAAGAGGTACCCATAATTTATGCCTGTAACAGCCAGTCTATTGTGGGTTCAATGGGTTGAGGCATAGTGTGATAAGACCCATTAGATTTACATCTTTGTGTTAGAGATAACTATGTTCGACTAAAACTAGGTACTATGTTCGCTTATTGAGGCTTTACTTCAGACAGGTTTAGTTAACAGAGTTACTGCTTACTGCATATTAATGGTCGGGGCTATTAGCTTAGTTTTTGTTAGTTTGATTCCCGCCGGGCCGCGGTCCAACATTTGTGCGCGTTAGCATCAATGTTCGTCTCTTGTCTGGTCTGTTTATACCTATGTTGATTTGTATCCAAATAAGTTTATCAGTTATTTATGTATACTTAGTAGGTACAGACTTCGCCTAGTTTAGAAATTGGTGGCAGTATTTTATCTAGTGATATTTACAAGAAACTTTATGTACCTACCTACATAATATTATTAAGGTACACTTTACATTATTCATCGGCCTTTTTATTAAGTTTGCAGTGTAGATATTTGCCCGATTTCATCGGCTCCACGTAAATTGCGTTACCTACCCCGATTTGCTTCGAAGTCAATTGAATTTGAATATTTACTAAGTTTGAACATCATCAAAAGTAAAAAAATATATTGAAATGTCATCTGAAATATATTAGCTGGAAAATTGACAATTTGATAACAAAAAGAAGACGATGGTTCCTTTTTTTTTGTTATCAAATTGTCAACTTCGAATAGACTTCGAAACAAAAAACCTAACTATCGTTTCTACAATAAATAAAAAACATTCCGCTTTGACAATTTTTTATTTCGGTATATCGCCGTCCATCCCGTTTTTTCAGTTTTCGAGGAATTTATAAAACCTTTTATTTGATGTACTACGCTCAAAGAGTCAAAAAGTTTAAAAAAACAGCTATCTAATCCTGCCAACCCTTCCGGATGACATGGTCTACTTTACCAAGTAGTCCATATTCCCAACTCATCCCCTTTCCCAAGTGGTCCCCCTACAATTCCCTAGTCTAGAGTTGAGACTGTGTGTTAATAGATCTAGCACTGTCACATGGACCCGCCTTCGCTCCGCTCCGGTTTACTAAAATAAAATATACTACCTAAGTACATAGTATCTCCTGTTCCCTGCAAGATATCGAAATGGAACAAACCGTAAATTTTACTTCTTTAATTCCTATATTCCTCTTCTACCCCTAAAATTTTATTTGACATCAAACTCTCAGACAAACATAAATTCTTAAAAACGGTATAAAAATTTAGCATACTTTCAATAAGTTTACTTAAATTTTGCCATTTATTACAGTCACTTTATAATATTACTAAGTATAGAAAAAAAAGATAAATTTTATTATATTTGTATAGATGGAAGACAGCTACTCTCAGAGACACCAATTTTCAGCAAAGTACAGCGTTTTGGCGAATTTGCACTCAACTTAATCATCATACCTACGTATCATAACCTTCATAGGTTATCTTACCATTAGTCGACTATCTTACCTACGTTTTTTAATATCTTAATCTTTCAGTCTAGAATCGATAAAATATCATCTATCGTCATAATCTGTGGACTGGTTACCATTAATAAATACCTAGTAATTATACACTATTTGAATTGAGAATGCTACTCGTACTCCGTTTGGAGCGATTCAAGTATTGCAAATGATTCTCAAGTCTACACTGTTGCGGTCACTGCGGTCTATTTGACAGTGAAATTAATGCGGGTTGGATTTGGTATTGCGACTGATTTTAGCTCCTAGCCGAGTGGCAAACGAAGGTTCTGTTACGGGCTGGGTCAGGTGAGAGTTTTTAAAAAAACAATTCGTCTTTACCTAGACTTTTTATTCACGAAAGAAATTATTATATAAGAAAAATACTTAAAATTAGGAGTTCTAAAGAAACGTCGCGCACGAAGTCTGAATTCCAACTGACTTGAAAATCATTAGCAGTTCTTAGTTTCCTATTGCATTGACGTCAATGCAATAGGTTGACTAAGGGTTTTTATTTTTAATATTTGTTAATGCTAATTGCGATATAACAACCCCCCCGTTAAGATTGATCATCACAATTGAGTGATGAGAAATTTAAGCTGTCTTCGCACGCGACTTGACTTAGGATTAACTTGTAAGGAATTAGAAAGACACATTACAAAGTTACAAAAATTAGAGACAAGAGCCTGATACCAGAAGCGATTAAGAATATTATGGGGATGTAACCAAGATATTTCTCCGAACCGGTAGCGGCGGAGTTGGGATAACGTTAGATCTGGTTTCAGCCACTTCAGCTTCTGATGATGAATCAGATACATTTATCTTTGGATTGTAAACAGTAAGAGATGTGGGTTTATCCGAAATACGTTTCTTATTATAACAATTATTAAATATTTGGACACATCATTTACTGGGGTTATTACGATATAACATTTTTCGGCTTTTATAGAATAAATATAACAGAAATATGAGACTACAAATACAACTGGCCGACATATAGTGATGAGAATATTTTTCAAAGTGTGAAGGATTTTCTAGATTATTAATGTCCTTTTCAAAGGAATCAAGATGGATGCTGGCATGTAGTAAAGAGTCTAAGTTATTAACATTGTTTAGTTTGTTGAATGGTAATTTACTTAGGGTTCTATTTAATTTAGTTTTTTCACAACAGTCATCCATTATAATATTGAAATTTGATACCAGATTAGTGATATTACTGACATAACTTTCACTTGTTGGACTGAACTGTAATGCTTTAAAGAAAGCTGTACATTGCTTAGGTATTGATAAGATACCAGTAGAAAATAATATTAAATCATGGCTATCTAGATCATCATTACATGTAATGTGACATTTGCCTGGTTCTGACTGGACGTAGATCCAGCGATTACCACTAATCTTATGAAATACATCGATAGAGCCGTGCAACAATTTTTTCTCGCAAGAGTCTGGTAACTTAGTAACTACTTCACTTATGAGTGTCGTTTCACATATAGGGTTTGTTATAGTAGAATACACATTATTTAACACACAAACATAACACTTTCCGTTTATCACTTTGCACTTGTTTATATCACTTATCAGTGAGTAGAACATATGATCTGCCGTTATCGCTACATAGGAACTAGTAGGTGCAATAAGAATGAAAGTATCAGGTTTCGAAATTTCATAGGGCACTGGTAAAGGGATTACGTTAAAGAGGTTGTACATTTGAGGTAGAACGAGAGGAATCTTAATGATAACTATTATCTTATTAGAGTGATAATAACATAACAACTTTGATATGTCTATTATTTCATTTATATTTTGTAATGTAAGAGACATAGGTAACTCATAATGTCTAGGTAGGCTGTTTCTGTGTTTATCAAGTTCATTATATAGTTGATGAGGACTCAGTACAGTCGGATGCAGAATATTTAGTTTTGCAAAAAGAATGGCATCATTTATGTCATCGATATCGAATGATAGAGTTATAATAATGGATTCTAGTGAGTTTAGTAACGAGTTTAGTTGAGATTTTATCTCTAATTTATCGTTAGTGTTACTTACAAAATCTAAGGTTTTTTCTATTAATATCATATTTTTTAGTAGATGCTTTTCGTTTTCATCTACCTTAGACATTGAATTATTAAAGGAAGATATAGTAGATTTAATGACATGAATGTTGTCCTTCATTAAATGGGCTAACTGTTTTTCATCCGATTGGACTTGGTCGATTGCTTCTGAGAATTTGATTGCGTCTTCGGAATCAAGTGTTCCGAAGAAAGTTTTCAAAAGTGAACCTCCAAAATCAATGAGTCCACGTTTGTAACGCTTTGGTTTTTCATCGACCAGTAAATATGAAATAGAAGAGAATTTATTGACATTATTAAGGTGTTGATTACGTAACGCAGCGAGAGAGTTAGCACAGTCAGCCTGGACTTTGGAAGAAACTAATGATGTACAATGTGAATTGATTCTCTCAAATAAGATTTCCACTTTGTCTAAATTAGGCTTAATATGACTTATATCTATATACGTAACTATATTCCAATTATCGTTAGTAAACTTAACATCTAGGAGTTTGTCAAAAAATAAACCGGAACTACCTATTATCGGCGAGATATAGTCACAGAGACTCCTCGAGAATGACAATCTGGAATAAAGGAATTAGAGTTAAAGTAAAATATTATTAAGTTGTCATATGATCCGCGGCGAGTTTAATTTCGTCATAATGGTGACGCACGTGCTTACGGTTCATGAGAAGTGTGACGGTATGGTTGTTACCGTTTACTTGTAGTATTTTAAATGGGCCTTTCCATACTGGAGATAAGGCTTTGTTTTGTTTATGGTGACATCTTACATGAACCATATCACCTGTCTTATAGTTAGTCGGTTTAGTATGTGAATCGTAGTAATGTTTTGATTTTTCTTTAGAGGATTGAATGTTTTGAAGGGCCTTTTGACGGCTATAATAAAGACGATGATTAAGCGCGCGGATGTAATCGGTGTAAGTATTAGTTTCGAGTGTATCAATACTACTTGGAGTGTAGGGCTTAAAGCCAAACAAAAGTTCTAGTGGAGCGTAGCCCGTGGTACTATGGACGTTAGAATTGTAGGCTATCATAGCTGTAGCTAGATACAGGTCCCATGTGTTCCGATTTTCACCAATGTATGACCTTAAATATTCTTTTAAGGTAGAGTGGCTCCTCTCGAGAGCCCCACATGTTTGCGGATGATATGGTGAAGCGAATATGTGTTTAATGCCAAATAATTTTTCTAGTTGTTTGAACACTTCAGAGCAGAAATTCGTTCCTTGATCGGTTACAATCATTTTGGGAATTCCAAGATGTGAAATAAAGTGAACTAGTTGTCGCGCCGTTTCTTCAGCGGAGCAGGTTAACATGGGGTAGGCTTGTGAATATTTTGTCAAATCGTCCTGTAAGGTCAGAATGAATTTATATTTGTGTTCATGCGTTTCAGGGAGAGGACCGACTAAATCTAGAAATAATTTCTCATTAGGTCTTGTAGCGGTGGATGTTAGAATCGTTGGCGCACGATTAGTTTGGCGCAAAGGTTTATTAATCTGACATGATCGACAATTTTTCACATATTCCTCGACATCTTGTCGCATATTTTTCCACCAATGAAGCGGCTTCAGTCTATCTAGCATACGGGAGATGCCTGGATGTCCCGCGGAAGGGGATTCATGGTGGTCCTTGAGAATTTTAGGAATCTCGCTGGGTGTAGGAAATGAAATAGAATTGTGGTAGATGTTTACCTTAATAGCGGTATTATGAAATAAGAAGGCCAAATGGTTATAGATTTTTGTGAATGATAATTTGGTGAAAGGGTCAGAGAAATCAGAGATGGCGAATTCTTTTTCTTCCATATACCAGTACTTTATCATATCTCTGTAGTCACGGAGGATATCAAAAATATCTTTATAGGTCATTTCATCGAAATGATTCACTCGCAGGAATAAGTGTGTGAAGACATGTTTTTCATTTGATACGGAATAGAAAGTTGAGAGCTCATGTTCGATATTACGGATGTCAGGTTGGCTTTTTGATAATTCAATAATTTCTTTGCAATATGGCACTGATTCATCCAAATCTATCGACGTAGGATATGCAATGAGTTTGCATTTGGCTTTTAGTAAAGAGTCATTATGTTCTATGATTTGTGTATCGTAGGATATACCGGGATGACGGTTAATTTGTAAGAATTGTTCATATGTTTCGGAAATAGAAGGTAAACTTGTTGGTGAGTTAGAAATATCAATATCAGCTGCGCTGGGGGTCAGGTTACGAGACGGTGAATGTTGTTGAACTGAGTCAGGATTTTGAAATTCATCTGTCACATTTATAGGGAATCGGGACAACGCGTCGGCATTGGAATTGAGTTTCCCTTGTTTATAAATTATTTCATAATCGTACTCCTCTAATTTGAGGCGCCATCGAATTAATCTAGATCCAGGGTCTTTGACATTGAAAAGCCAGACGAGGGGTCTATGGTCGGTTACAATTTTAAATTTGTGGCCAAAAAGATAGGGACGGAAGGTTTTTACGCCAAACAGAATAGCTAGAAGTTCCTTTTCGATTGTGGAATAGTTTCCTTCGGCTTTATTAAGTGTGCGAGAAGCATAAGCGATAGGTTTATCTTTACCTATTTCACCTTGTGATAGAATGGCTCCTATTGCGTAATTTGAAGCGTCGGTAGTCAGGATGAAAGGTTGACTGAAATCGGGATATTGAAGGAGAGGAGCCGTGGTTAATTTATTTTTCAAGAGATTGAAGGATTGGTCTTGTTCGTGAGACCAAAGGAATTGAGCATCCTTTTTAAGGAGCGAAGTTAAAGGTTTGGTAATTTTTGAAAAGTTTTCTATGAATCGACGGTAGTAGCCCACTAGACCTAGGAATGATTTTATGTCTTTAGTATTTTTTGGAGTTGGGAATCGTGTTACAGCTTCGATTTTATCTGGATTCGGAGAGACACCCTTATCGGTGATGATATGCCCTAAATAAGCAACCTCACGTCGTAAAAACTCACATTTATCGGGTTGGAGTTTGAGATTGAATTGACGAAATCTGTCGAAAACAAGTTTGAGTTTTTGCATGTGAGAGTTAAGGTCAAGGTATATATAACAATGGAGGCCTTGGAGTCCTGATAAAAAAGTGTTCATTAATTTTTGAAAAGTAGAGGGGGCATTTTTAAGCCCGAAAGGCATTCTACTGAATTCATAGTGTCCTGAAATTCCATTGGTGATAACGGTGAAGCCCGTCTTCAGAGCATCTTCCTTTTTTAATTTTAACTGATGGAAACCGCTTACAAGATCAAGCGTCGAAAAATATTTGGAGTGACCCAACTGGTCAAGGATATCGGTTATTAGTGGAAGCGGGTAGATTTCGGTGACAGTGACGTCATTCAATTTACGATAGTCAATTACTATTCTCCATTTTTGCTTACCTGACGCGTCTTTTTTCTTCGGAACTACCCATACTGGAGCGCTCCACGGAGAATTGGAAGGACGTATTATATTTTGCTCTAACATTTTTTTTATTTGGCTTTCTACTTCATCTTTATGGCATTCAGGAAAACGGTAAGACTTGACGTGTATTGGGGCGGCGTCTTTAGTGTCGATGGAATGTTCTATAGCGGTTGTGTATGACAGAGGCTCTCCCTCAAGATGAAATATATCATTATATTGGGAACAGCAATCGAGCAGCGATTTGGTCTCTTCAGAATTAAGATGGGACGTACGTATGAGGCTTAGAACACGTTGAGACCTTTCAGATTTTGAAATATGGACATTGAAAATATTTTCTACGTTGTTCTGAGATCGAGAGGATACTTGTGTAGATAATTCGCCGTCGTAAGGCATTACATGGACTAAAAATTCTTGTATAATTACTTCTGATTCAGTGGTATTGAGAACAGAGATATTAACTCGACGATTAGGTTTAAGGGTAACAATGCAGTTTGCTAAATACACTCCTTCAGAAATGCAATGGTCTAGAACTAAACCTTCTTTGAGGTTCGCGAGTTCTGACGGGTCGTTAGAAATTGGACATTCGATTACTGCTTCGGAACGGGCCGGAATTATGTATGTAGGTTGCGTGAAGCTAATTCTTTTTTCAAGGAATCGGAATTATGTATTTCCGATTGTAAGTCGGTTAAGCATGTTTCGATACGGAGAGCAAACTGTGCGACAGTTTCGCTAGGCTGTTGTTTGCATGACTGTAGATCTAATAAAAGATGATTGTAATGTTTCTTTTCCCCAAAATTTTGTTTGAGGAACGATTTTAATTCGGCAAAATTTGTAAATATTTTATTTGAACAGGCTATCTGTGCTTTACCCTCTAACTTGGATATAATATATTTAAATAGTAGCATACTTTGATTAGGTGTAGCCATATCGAGAGCATTTTGACAATTAGTCAAAAATGCAGTTAGTGTCTCGCGTTCACCTTTATAGGTATTGATAAAACTACAAAGGACTTGTATGGGGTATGACTCTACAGGTTTCTCGGTCATTGTAGAGATTGAAAAAATCAACGAAAAGAAAAGAGACGAATGGAAAATAGTAATAAGACAGTGCACAACTAAATAAATATAGAGATAATCAATATATCGTGTCAATAATGGCAATAATGGAAAACATATGTTCAACTCACAGTACAGTCGCAATTAATACAGGAGATATCAGCTTCATATTCACAGCACGATGACAGGAACAATGGAGTTGAGATTTGCGGCACGCAGCAGGGGAAAGGCAGCGGCAATTTGTGGGTCGATTGGTCGGCAGGCTTATAAGAGGTAAGGCTTACTGTCGCGACTCAATCACAGGAACCACGAGGAGATGACGGGGCAAGAAGCGGCGACACAGCGATGTAAAGATGTAGCCCCGGAGTTGGAGGAGAGCGCAGGGAGACTTCGGCGACGGTTTCGGGAACCACAGGAGCGGTGATTTATTCGAGTCTCTCACAGGTAGGTATGTCCGAATACACGCCCGTTTGGAATACCAGCGGAGCGGAAAAACGCCGAAAAAACGAAATCTCAACGCTGGTATCCCACTTCTGACACCACTGTTACGGGCTGGGTCAGGTGAGAGTTTTTAAAAAAACAATTCGTCTTTACCTAGACTTTTTATTCACGAAAGAAATTATTATATAAGAAAAATACTTAAAATTAGGAGTTCTAAAGAAACGTCGCGCACGAAGTCTGAATTCCAACTGACTTGAAAATCATTAGCAGTTCTTAGTTTCCTATTGCATTGACGTCAATGCAATAGGTTGACTAAGGGTTTTTATTTTTAATATTTGTTAATGCTAATTGCGATATAACAGTTCCATTCGCTTAGTTGGCATTCGTTAGTAATACTAACTATTAGCACTACCTATCAGTGACTATACTTCTTTAAAGGTTACGTCAATTTTTCAATTTTAGAGGATACGTCGTCAACTGAAATAATAATAAGAAAATAAAAGCGTTTGTAGCAAATAAAAATATATATTACATATTAACAAAATGTAGGTATAGGCGAGTGGTAGACTACAACGAGGTAGGATCTCGACTTAATTTAGCTAGTGGTACCGGCTGCCATTTTAATCACTTTCACATGCGAAGCACCCTTAGAAATGTAGAAGTAAATTTTTTTCAACCCCTAATTACAATATATAAAATTGCTCTATCAGTGATAGTGAACCCCTGTTGGTAGAGAACCCACCTCTGGAAACCACCTGAAAGCGTGATGTTCAAATTCTGGTGAAGGCGTATCAAAAGTACCTACGTACATTTTCATCAAAGTCAAAGTCAAATGCATTTATTTTCAGTAGGTATTGAATATACACTTAGAAAAGTCAATAGTTTATAATAACAAGGCACTCTAAACTCGTCATGAAGATTGGCTATCATTAGCTTGACGGTGAAGGAGATGCCGTGTAGGCAATCCGCTAGCCCTAGAATTGATTCTGAGGCATTTGTAACAACACCCCAATGTACCAAATTATAAACAGTGTATTTTTGGGACCCCTAAACGTAGTAGGTGTTGAGGTGAGCCCGTCGCCGGACCGGGTGCTATTATTGTGCTTATAATTTTAAACAACAAACGTTATCATATTATTCATTTATCTATTCATCAAAATTAAAAATACTAAAATTTTTAACATCTCGTGAAAAGTGAGTATATTCAGAAATTTAATACCTCTGCCTACCCCACTGGGATATAGTACCTGAGATTATTCTTAAATAAAAATAAATAATCTCACGCCTTTCATCCCCGAGGGGGTAGGCAGAGGTATTCCATTACTGGATATACCCACATTTCACGAGATACATTGGACCCCTAAACGTGATAGGTGGTGAGCCCATCGCCGGACCGGGTCTATTTACACATGTCTCAGAATTAATTCTGAGACCTGCGGGTTTCCTCACGATGTTTTCCTTCACCGTCGAGCTAGTGATAAATATGTACGTAAGTTTTTGAAAAACTCATTGGTACATGCCAGGATTCGAACCCGAGCCTCACTGATTTTCGACCGGCTCTTTAACCGTCCGGGCTATCACTGCTCTTATTTAATCAAATTAAACCTATCCCCTACAGGCTTAGTCAACTTTTAAAATGATTCTTAGAATTCGCAAGAAACTCTCTTCAGGGAACAAGTAGCGAATATACTCACACTAATCAAGACCCACAAAAGACAACGACCGTTTTTCCAAGGTATGAGTGCGAGTCCCTCTATTCGTTATATATTTGGACACAATACCGCCGCTACGAACCAAAATTCAGTTTTTACTGTAACCAATTTTCTGTTTTGGAAGCACTATCATCAATTTAATTCCACCGAAATTCGTAGTCCTAAAATCTGGCAGCAACGCCAAAGGACAAATGTCACTAGTTCTGCTAACAGCTGTGGTTTTCGCTACGTTGATGCTTCTAAAATCACACCAGCTCTACTAGACCTACCTATCCTCCCCGCTGCAGAACCAATTACTCCCAATGAGACGTGGTTTCGTAGAGACCCAGGGCTCTCGGTTACTTGGACACCCAGCGGCGTAATGCTATGCATCTAGCCACTAATTTGTATGGAAATTCCGCTCTACAAGTGGTTCGGATTTATTAGAAAGGGCATATAATCTCTGGATCAGTTTACACATTTGAAAGTTAAACCCATTTTGAAATGAATATAATTTGCACTGAAACACCTATTTAAAGTGTCTTAACTTAAAGTGCAGAAGTTTATAATTAGGAGTACATTCTACGAATATGACATCATTAAATAACCCGAAAAGATTTAGACAGTTGTGAGTAATTTTCAGACCAAAAAACAACGCATATTTATCAAATACTAGCAGCGCCCCGTGGTTTCACCCGCGAAGTTCTCCTTCCTGTGGAAATACGAGGATAAGAGATAGCCTATGTTATTTCCTAATAACGTAGCTCTAAAATAATTTACAAATTGGTTTTGTGGTTTAGGCGTAAAAGCGTTCGCTTCGCATTATAATACACATTCGCTTTTATAATATTACTAGCGACCCATCCCGGCTTCGCACGGGTGCAATGCTTAAAACCTTCCTATTGAATCACTCTATCTATTAAAAGCGCATTAAAATCCAACATACGCATAAGCATACTTAGGGACAGACAGACGGATGATAATGGTAATAATGAAGTGTACACACCCTTTGGGTACGGAACCCTAAATATAAAATTTTACTCGCTGGTGTGAAAAATCGATAATAGTACACACGGTAGGTTAGTATGTTTACCAATTAAGGGGTGGTAGAACGGGGAGGCAGTCGAGCTCCGATATTTGCATTGCTGGAATATACTCCCGTGTACTTACTTACAAGGGCTGTATTTAGGAAATAGGGGGGCTCTGTGCAATATATCAATTTGTGTATCGAAAGTTCTAGCAAATATGTGAGAAATAAAAATCAATGCCTGGACCCATTCGAACGTATGTCGAAATGTATTATCATAACTCTTGTAGCCATTATGCTGACTTCAGCTGGCAGATTATACATTTACAATTTGTACTTATAATCTATGCTTATAATCTATGCTTTGATATTTTTAGTAAAATGTTGTATTTTAATTTAAAATTATTTATATAAGTAGACAAGAAAGAACATACTTTGTTTTTTTTTATTACTAGGACCAACAGAATACATGCACAGTAAATTTTCGTTTTGACAGCTCATTATAAGTTATTCATTAGAATAGGCAGTAAACTGTAGTCTAAGACGTTTAACTAATATGATTGACGATTAACTGCTGCAATGGTAAGTAATCTATACTAATATTATAAAGAGGATTTTATTTTATTTTTGTGTTTGTTACGAATAAACTCAAAAACTACTGGACCGATTTTAAAAATTATTTCACCTATGGAAAGCTAGAATATCCCTGAGTAACTTTGGCTATATTTTATTCATATATTCCCACGGGAACGGGAACTACGCGGATGAAACCGCGCAGAACCGCTAGTTATATTATAAGGCTCCTTTATTTCTCCTTCCTTAATTAGGCTCTGGCACGAAGTTCCTTGCTAATGGGTACCCTACCACTTTTACATGAAAGCTAATGCTGAGCGATCGCTTTAATGTATGGACTTACGGTTTTGTATATCCGAAAATAAATTTGGAATGGAAGTCACATTTACTTTACTTATTTAGACGATTTCAAATATAAATGTTAAATACGGTATTTGTAATATGCTGTGTTTATACAATGCCTGCTTGGTTACTGAAAATTCAGGCTTCTAGGTTTATCCACAACGAAGTTATAGAAGGTCAAAAATGGCGTGAATTGCTTCTAGAAAAAGTGCCGCTTTTTGCTCGACTTACGCAGATACAAATCTATAATATATAATAATAATAATAATGAAATCCTGTTCGTTGGTATCATCACTTGACAACGGTTGGATCGGTTTAGCAAATTTTTTTAAACGTTTGTATTAGCTATTCCAATTAGGACTTTTCCTGTCACAGAAAGCCCGAAAACTACCCTGATGAGTGGATATTTCTATGAAGGAATACATCTGCGAAGCCCGTTCAGTAAAAATAAGGCATCCAAATATGAATTGAAACTATTTTTCAGGGATTCATAAATAGAGCTAGGTATTGAGCCCGGGTAACTGAGCAGTAGATAAAAATAAATTTAGGTCACCAATAAAAAAAATGACTCAACCAGACAACGAAAACCAAATAACCAATTATCTATGTCAGGATGGCGGGAGTATATTTTCAATTTGAATGCGAACTGTCTTAAATAATAAATGTAGTATTTATTTGGTAACTACTAAGAATTAATTTAATTGTTCCTCTTTCAACACCTAAAATCACAATTTCAAAGTAAGCCACCATTATGATACAAGAATGGCAGGTAAACATTTAAGGCCAGGTATTCCTGCAGCAGCAGTAGATAACCTAGGTGATTACTTGCTCAGTGAGTAGGCAGTAGGCATTTAGTAAGGCCCTAATACAAGTAAGGGCCAGCGCAGCACCGCGCTCGTGCATTTTGTAGGTATTTCAACATAGTGATTATAAAAATCATTTTATCAAGTCAAACTCTGCGAATTTATTTAGAAATATTTATCATCTTAAGTTTAGTACAAAAAACAAATGTAAAATATCAGTAGTTCCGTCATAAAATTAAAATAAAAAGACGTGTGGCACTCGAGGACTGCCGCGGTGAAGCTATTGCCTAGCATTTTGTATCAACAAGACTGCCGAAAAGAAACGACGTTAGACAATGCACGGCCTTCAAGCCACACCTCCGTGCCCGTCGGAGTAGGGAGCGTGAGGTTTTTTTTCGTTACGGAATTTCTGGATTCGGTCCCCGCGCTCAAGGCCCTCGATAGAAGCTATGCAATAGCTTAAAAACAAAAAGGGGTAACTTTAAGATTTTTTTGATAGAGTGAAGTTCATTAGGTCTTGTCACTGAATGCAAATTTTACTAGATCCATAAGTAAAAAGTTCAAAAAAATCTCGAAAGCGCTGCTTTTTGATTAGCTAGAATGTAGTTTATTTAATAGTTTATCAGATGGACTGTTCCGTTTTGTTAGAGCTCTCAAACTACTCTGAAATGGATTATGATCCGTTCTCACGAAAATAGGTTGTTTACATTAACATGATTTTAGTAAAAGTCAACGTTTTCGAAACGAAGCCGGCGACTTGTCAGGTTTGACAGTGACAGATGTTTTGTCCCGAATAATAAATTGCTGGAACAAAACGTAAACTTGGCAATTACGGATAAATATTGACTCTGCGGTTTTCCATGCATAATTTTACACCGATGCGCCCGAGAACGGATCCTGATTTGAATGGAAAGTGGATACAATGGTTTCAATATACTCTAATTCAGGAATTTTGAATGAACATCATTATACCGTTAATGTTACTAAAGCGATGTCTTCGAAGCACCTTGAAAGGACTTTAAAAATCTCAGGCGCTATCGCATACTTTTCACGAGATGTTCTTTGTGACCCCTAAATGTGATAGGTGCTGACCCCATCGCCGGAACGGGTCTTTTACACAAGTCTCAGAATTAATTTTGGGACCTGCGGTTTTTCTCACGATGTTTTCCTTCACCGTCGAGCTAGTTATAAATATGTGCGTAAGTTTTGAAAAACTCATTGGTACATGCCAGGATGCGAGCCCGAGCCACACTGATTATCATCATGTGAAGCATCTTTAACTATCACGGCTCTCATTAAATGTTTTATTATTAGGTATTATTATTAATTTATGAAACAAGTTGTACCCATGTATATCGGGGTTTGCGTTACATATATTATATATATATATTAAATAAGCTGGAAGCTATCGGTGTTCGTGGTCTTCAGCTGTCCTTGTTGAAGAGCTATCTTACGTCCCGACGCCAATGCGTGAAGATC
This sequence comes from Ethmia dodecea, assembly GCA_963855545.1. Taxonomy (NCBI): domain Eukaryota; kingdom Metazoa; phylum Arthropoda; class Insecta; order Lepidoptera; family Depressariidae; genus Ethmia; species Ethmia dodecea. Next base: position 5,030,702 of record OY979444.1, read on the forward strand.
GGAAACTGGATTAGCGATGAACTTCCCATCACTTATGGGGTGCCGCAGGGCAGTATCATTGGACCAACTCTCTTTTTAGTCTACATTAATGATCTGTGTGACTTTAAGCTGACAAATGGTTCAATTTATACATACGCCGATGATACTGCCCTGTTGTTCCACGGGGACACCTGGGAAAATATATTTGGACTTGCCCAGACAGGACTTGACTCAGTTATGAACTGGCTTTCGCGAAACCTTCTCACACTTAATGCTGACAAAACGCAGTTCCTTACCTTTTCCTTGTCCAAGTCCAGCTTGCTAACTCCCTCTCTTCACTCCCTCACTGCCCACTCCTGCCCAAAAATACCACATACCATTTGCTCATGTCCCACTCTGACAAGTACAAATTCGATCAAGTACTTAGGAGTTCATATTGACAATCTGCTCTCATTCCACTCTCACATTGATACTCTTTCTTCTAGACTAAGAAAGCTTATATTTATATTTAAACGTCTTCGTCATATTGCGGATGAAACGGTAATAAGAATGGTTTACCTTGCTCTGTCCCAATCTTTGACCTCTTATTGCATTGTTGTTTGGGGTGGCTCTCCTAAAACAACCATCCTGAAGCTTGAACGCGCCCAAAGAGCCATTTTGAAGGTTGGATGGAAGCTTCCTTTCAGGTGCCCCACTGTCGAGCTTTATGGTAAAGTTAAAGTTTTGACTGTGCGACAGTTATTTATATTAAATCTAATTTTAAAAACCCATTCCCAAATTAAATTTAACCCCTCCATAACCAATTCTACCTCCCGACGGAAATACACTGTATGCCCCCCTGTTTTCGTAAGAACTGCACTTGCTCAGCGCTCCGTATACTTCCTTGGTTATTAACTTCCTCCTGCGTAGCATTATAAGAGGAAGTTAATGGTTTGAGTAAGATGTCTGTCTGTGTATCTGTGTGTCTGTGTGTCTGTGTGTCTGTGTGTCTGTGTCTGTCGACAGGATATCTCCGGATCTACTGGACCGATTGACTTCAAATTCGGTCAGTAGATACCTTAGGTCAATACCTCGATCGAGTTTGAATTTCAGACCCGTGGGTCAAAAGGGACTGGGCATTTCAGACCCGTGGGTCAAAAATTTCAAAAATTTCAAAAATCTCAAAAATGCCAAAACTGTCAAAAATGTCAAAAAGGTCAAAAAATTTCAAAAATGTCAAAATTTCAAAAATGTCAAAATGTCAAAAAGCTCAAAAATGTCAAAAAGGTCAAAAATGTCAAAATGTCAAAAATGGTCAAAAAGGTCATAAAATGTCAAAAATGTCAAATAGTCAAAAAGGTCAAAAATGTCAAAATGTCAAAAAAGGTCAAAAAATGTCAAAAATGTCAAAAATGTCAAAAAGGTCAAAAAGTTCAAAAATGACAAAATTTCAAAAATTTCAAAAATGTCAAAAAGGTCAAAAATGTCAAAAAATGTCAAAATGTCAAAAAAGGTCAAAAATGTCAAAAAGGTCAAAAAATGTCAAAAATGTCAAAATGTCAAAAAGTTCAAAAATGTCAAAAATGTCAAATAGGTCAAAAATGTCAAAAAATGTCAAAATGTCAAAAAGGTCAAAAAATGTCAAAAATGTCAAAAATGTCAAAAAGGTCAAAAAGTTCAAAAATGACAAAATTTCAAAAATTTCAAAAATGTCAAAAAGGTCAAAAATGTCAAAAAATGTCAAAATGTCAAAAAAGGTCAAAAATGTCAAAAATGTCAAAAAGGTCAAAAAATGTCAAAAATGTCAAAAATGTCAAAATGTCAAAAAGTTCAAAAATTACAAAAAATTACAAAAATGTCAAAAAATGTCAAAAAATGTCACCATCAAAATTATTATCATCATTAACATCATTTTCGTTGTTGGCAGTCAACAGGTGGAAGTTTGTCCATAGAATTACATTCTCTCGTTATTATTATGTTTACAACAAATTAAATAAAATACTTAACATCTACCCTAAGTGCTATTTTGAATGTAAAAAAATTGTTACAGACTGGCTATTAGATCTTGACTATAACAAAACTGAAAATGTTATACTTACCATTAAATAATCTGCATCTTACCTGCATATTTAACTAATACCTACTTCTTCTTCTGGCATTTAACCCATGGCATTTCTCTTACACACACATACACACACCACTCCCACACCCCCCATACATACACACACAACACACCCTCATATACCCCTCACCCCAACACCTACTCTCACATCCACTTACACACAAACACTCGTAGACACATAATTTAAATACTCTCAACCACTACTACTACATACTAGTACCTAGGTTGGTACACTCGCATCGTAAATTTGTACCGCGAGGGATAGAGTGAGAGCCCAGGCTTGTCAGACCTTCGTCATTTTGTAAAACCTCAAAGTTTGTCTGTGTATGCCCCTACTACAAGTGTAAATGATCCCCGAATATGAAGTTTGGATAACGGTTCCTTTGGAAGTTATCAAGCAGCAAAGGTCCATAAAGTTGCACCTCAAATTCGTTAAAGTTTAAAGCCCAGTTTTTATATATTTTATTCGGATTAATATTAGAAATCACGTCGTCCATTGTCAGACTTTTGGTGCTTTGGAAACCCCCTGTCAGACCCTTGAATCATGGTGAATTGAGGGTATACTTTCATGACATGATTTCTGCCCACATATAGCTACTAGGCCAAGTTTGATGTCATTTTCATATAATTCAAGGATGAGGAATTCATTTCTGGAATAAACTTTTTATCAGTCCATAGAAAAAAACGGAGTAACTTACAAAAAACCAAAATGTTGAAACTATTTTTTTAAGAATTTCGTCGCTCAGAAGTACACTATAACGATTAAGACTAAATTAAAAATATTACCTTATAGCTCCTTTATTGCACAATATAAAAAGTATTATTTCAATAACATCGTCAAAGTATAGAAGTGTAAAAAAAAATATCAATAAGTATATCAATTCACCATGATTCAAGGGTGTCTGACAGAGGGTTTCCACCGCACTAAGTGTCTGACAATGGACGACGTGATTTCTAATATTAATCCGAATAAAATATATATAAAAACTGGGCTTCACACTTTAACGAATTTGAGGTGCAACTTTATGGACCTTTGCTGCTTGATAACTTCCAAAGGAACCGTTATCCAAACTTCATATTCGGGGATCGTTTACACCTGTAGTAGGGACATACACAGACAAACTTTGAGGTTTTACAAAATGACGAAGGTCTGACAAGCCTGGGCTCTTGGGATAGGAGGAGCCTGGTGTGCCGTAACACGGGTCTTGCAACCTATCACGGTCTCAAGACTCTCATACTGGATAAACAATTGATATAAATTCAAATTGTAATTAGCTATAAGTCCATGAGAGTGAATAAATTATATTATTATTATTATTATATATAAATTACATACATTGGCGCCTATAACGCTTCAAGTATATACGGGGATTGTAAGTGAGGTATAACTTGAGTAGGGTGACCTAGGCGTACCTACATCGATCAGATTGGCGTTGTATTGAATAAAAGTCAAATAAACAACACCCGAACCCGAAGAACATGTGCACAGTTAATAATAATCTTACGATCATATATATATAAAGACTACAAATAATGTAGAACTTCCAATATTTTGCAAATACACAAACATAAACAAGCCGCCTAGGTAAAATAAACATGAATGCTCAGGGAAAGGAAAAGCGATCGGCGCGATCGAACGTGAGCAGTAAGCAAACTAGATGGTGTTTTTCTTTGTTGGCAATTTGCTACTACTGCGACAATGTTATTGTGTTACAGTAGAGACTGCGCTTCGTAAAATGCCCGATTAAAACATACTGTAGATATAACAAAAAAAAAATAGAAAATCTATTTTGTCTGAAATATGAAAACTGAATAGCTCAAAGTTCATCTTACTGAGAAAGATGGTCTATACATTGATTGATTTTATTATAATATTTATTTATAAAACAGTAATATAATAACAATACTTTATACAGTCGGATTATTGACATTTTGTTTTGACTAATGTGCCATCAACGTCACCTTACACAAATTGTGGCACCTGAACACAAAATTGTATGAAATATTGTGATATCCTCTAGTAATTTCGTGCTTTAATATATCGCAATATATCGAATACGCTTTAACGTATTACTAGTAAATACGTTGAACCACAACCGCCGTCTCCTCTTGAACGGGCGTGATAAAAAACAATATAGGAATAAGGTAGTTGAGTGCCTAGTTAAATGAGTTCTTAAAACAAAAAATTACTACGGGAAATGTACATAAATCAGAGCCTGTGACATCATATTTTTTAGTATCTACTCTATTGCTTAACGTTTTTGATAGTTTTATGAAATTCGCTACAACTGTAAATTGAAAATTGGGATATTCTTAAATTTAATTTCAATAAAACTACCACAATTAGGTAGGTAATGGGAAGTCTTAGTCTGGGTTTAGAGACTCTAAATTTTGCACATATATATTTATACAGTGTAGGCATCCACTAAGACATAAATTTTGCAAAATTCAACACCTAAGGGGGTGAAATAAACGTGCGCAAGCGAAGAAGCCTGTAAAAGCTAGTTGACCTACCTAATTGGTTTACAGAATAGTTGCTCATAAAAAAAAAAAAAAATCTCACGCCTTTCATCCCCGAGGGGGTAGGCAGAGGTATTCCATTACTGGATATACCCACATTTCACGAGATACATTGGACCCCTAAACGTGATAGGTGGTGAGCCCATCGCCGGACCGGATCTATTTACACATGTCTCAGAACTAAATCTGAGACGTGCAGGTTTCCTCACGATGTTTTCCTTTACCGTCGAGCTAGTGATAAATATGTACCTACGTAAGTTTTTTGAAAAACTCATTGGTACAGGCCAGGATTCGAACCCGAGCCTCACTGATTTTCGACCGGCTCTTTAACCGTCCGGGCTATCACTGCTCATCTTAATGAGTATTTAAATTAACCAAACCAACTTTACATCCAACCATTAGGTATAAATAAAATTAAATATTGCATTACTCAACGTCGACTGCTTTCTCTCAGTCAAATCTAAAGCCGTAATTTTATTGCCTGAATGCCGTCAATTAAGAGGTTCATTTTAGCGTGGTCTAAATGCAAATTCCAGAAGTATGCGTTATGTAAATAAATAAATTGTGGGACCCAATTTCACACACGGCTATTGAGTCCTAATCTAGGGACCCTGTACTATTAACTAAACAACTGATAAACATATTATCATGGATAAAAGTGACAGATAAGCACGTTCAATTTAGTTGGTTTTTACAAGTTTGACATTACTCTATAATCTATGGTTTGTTTCTGTCCTTTTTCTTCCGTATTCTATGGAGAAGGATAGGCTAACTTAAAATTAGGAATTTTAGCTGGTCTGCAGAATCGAGTCCAATAACTAAATATCGTCAGTCCGCTATCCACTTGTCCGTCACACCACACTGTCACAGCCGTGCTATCTCCACCCACCGGCACTGCCGCTTCGTACAGAACAATGGCTCCGCGAGACGTTTCATTCAAATAATACTCACTAGTTCGTTAACTACCTGACTGGCTGACTGTCATTTCATTTCCCTTTTTACCCGATTGCGCCAGAACGAGGGTAAGGCTTTTTGAGAGTACGAATTGTAGGTACCTACATATGTGAGTTTTCTTGTCGGTGTGTATGTGTTTAGAGATTTATTTTTATTAATTTATTGCTACGTATTTATTTGAACAGATAACCAACGTTTTTCTTTCTTTGATTACAATTTTATCTAAAACAATAAATTTTAAGACTTATTCAAAGTAAGGTACAGGTGCCAATGAAGGCCCACTTAATTTCAAAACCTCGTAAAATCTTATAGATAAGTAAAGTAAAGAAAAAACATAATGGAAGTTGTACTATATTTATTTGAGAAACAAGATGTCTAAAAAAGTAGTACAGCTTTTGGCATTTTAACACAAATGTAAACCCTTTTTAAAAACTTGGTATTGGGCTATCTTGGGAAGCTGGTCGCTGAAGATGGCCCGAAAAATATTACTGAAAATATATGCATTATAAACAATGAAACGCCTTCAACATAAAACATCAAAATAAAAACACATCCTTCTCATAACATTATTCATAAAAGGCAAAAAATCTACCAACAATTTAAATGTGGGCTATCTTAAATCTATCAAAGTAAAAATCAACTATAAAATAAAAACAAACTACAAAAAAACATTAAATTTAACTTTGAAATCAACTTTGAAAGTAACTTATCAAAAATAAAAATAAATCAGTTTTTTTTTCTAAAATATTTTTTTTAATATCATTCATAGGCGGGCTATCTTAGGAATACTGAAAATTAACTTTGAGATTAATTAAAATATACTTAATTAGTTTAAAAAATTAGACGCTACTGTCTTTAATTGATTGTCTACACTCCTAACAAAAAAAAAATACTTCAAATTTAATAAATGCTTATTCAATCTCAACAACCACTAAACCAATTTTGTTGAAACTTGCACTATTTTCAAGTTAAACTATATTTATTTTACACTAGATTTATTGCAATCCAACATAGTTTCCGAAACATAAGCAGACAAACGTAAAAAAAAGCAAACATACAAACACAAAAATATACTAACACTACATTTCAATAATCCTTAAAAGGCCCGGGCTATGTTCGGGAATTATAGTATAGGCCATGATAGGAAATTACATCCGGGTTAAGTATAATTTCGTAAAAATACAAAAAAGTTAATAAAATAATACCACTCACCTGTAATTCGCTGATAAATATATAAAATATGAATTTCACAATTTAGAGCAAAGAGATTTGCTTTAAATTTGTATATTTTCAAAAGGATTTAGATTAATGGAGGTTATAAAACGCGTATCGTCTTGACTTGACCAAGCAAACTGTCATCTGTCTTTAAAATAGGGACACGCTGGTAGTGTAACACACTTGCACTATTGTCTATGGTACTAGTAGCATATACTCGCGAAACTTCAAATGTTTCGAATAATCATAACTGTATTTTTTTTAGAGTGGGCTATCCTAGGAGCCGGGCCATCTTCGGCGAAACTACCTTATCTTTCAATAGCAAAGATATTTTATGATTTTGTTCCATAGCTGTGCCGTCGACAGACAGTAATTAGATTTCAGGACATCAAAAAAAATTAGTATGTTACTGGTATATTTTACGGATCACGGAATATTACTAAGGAAGAACAAAGTATAGAATACGTTAAAAAATACACAACCCAAGATAGGCATATATTTAGGTGCGTTCTTCGGTCTGTGACATATGGTTTTACTTTACTTTACGAGAAGATTTATTGTGTAGTCCTATTTAATACAACTCTGCTTATTTTCTGAACAAATAAATAACCGTTTGTGAATCCGATCCCACATTTTTTTCTTTTGTGTAAGATGACCAGTTGGGATTCGTTATAAAACTAATGAATTTTGGATTCCTCACCGACAAAATTATTGGAGCATAAAACGTCTATACTCGGAAAATAATTAACGGACCATATTCTTTTTTCGATCCCGATTTATTGGCCTCCTAAACAAATATAGTATCGGCGGAGCCTCATTTAGTAAACTCGTAAAGTAAGGCTATGACAGGGACTCGGGAACCACGCTACTTGTGTGGAATAAATTTTATTTTGTAGGTGTTTTACTCGTGGTAAGTACGTGGAAACTATAATGTAGGTTACATTATAGTTTCCACGTATCCGTCAGTCAGTATGTCTGATTGATACTGCAATGAAAGTAAGCCTTTCTGAAAGTCTGGATAAAATGTGTCCATAGTGAAATTACAATATCGCTGAAACAAAAGTCCGTTACATTAGTAAGAAGTCGGGACCCTTGACGACCATATTCCGGCGACATGAACACTGACTACCAATGCCATTTTATATACAGACAGACACGTTATACTCGTTAAATACATGGCGACAACCAAGAAATTTCCTGATCTGAGAAATAATACGTGCACGATCGTTAATTTTACAATTGAAACAGAATCTCGAAATAATTTAAGCTATTAGTTTATCTATCACTTATCGGTTTACTGCAAACGTATAATAGCGCATATGTGGATAACGCTGCTGGTTATACAATAAGTACCTAATACTTTGTTACATACTTAAGTTTAATATACAATGTATAATTGTTTGTTGTCCCAAATAAAGAAAAATAAAAATAAATAAAAATATCAGTATATTGCGATTCAAAATATATATTATAACATTCTCCGATTTTCGATTCTACCGTACGGCTCGGCTGTGTCACTTGTCACTATGCCGCAATTGGTCCGAAGTAACGTCTGAAATATTGTAATTCAGAAAACATCGGTAGGCCCCCCGTTTTTAGGCGACTAAGCAATTTCAGCCAATTAGCTACCGGATTGTTATATTGCTATATATTAACGCGTTTACTTCAGTTTACCATCATCAACCATGACAATCATCTGCTGAAGTATATATTAGGCCATAATCTCTCATGCGATACTACAGCGGACTGGGAGATGTTGTTTTAGGCTGGCCACCAGCTGTCAGATTTTTTTTTAACCTCCCAGGGTTCCTCCAAGGGTTCCTTCCATTCTTAGTAAATTATAAAAAACATATACATAATACCATTGCTACAAATATGCACAAAGCTTAGTTTTTTGTTACAAACGCTCAAAGAGCCAATAGGTAAAATGAATATGTCTGGATCCGTTTAGATGTGTTTGCTTTTCTGTCCCAACTTGCATTCGCAGAGCTAAGTTGAACGTACTGAAAGCCGGTTTATCATAAACTAACTTTTGCTAGTGGCTCCGCATTTAAAAGTTAGTCAGTCAGTCAAAGCAGGTACCTACACTCCTAACGAGTTCTCAATAACCAACAAGTTTTTTGGCCTCATTCAAATGTATACCGTATCCCGTAGATAAATTCCAGGAAGTACTTACACTTCAAAAGTGTAAGTTTTGGACCTCTCAACGTAACATTAAGTCCATTGCTGGGTTTGTGCTGTTTCACATGCCGCAAAACCTAATAGGGCTTGCTTTAGTCTTGGTTAGGTCTTTATGAAATGTTTAGTGAGAAGCAAAAAGAAATTATTTTGATACTAGCTGCACCCCGCGGTTTCACCCGCGTAGTTCCCGTTCCCGTGGGAATACGGGATAAAATATAGCCTTAGTGTTATTCTCCAATGCTAGGAGTCTCTTCGAAGATCGTCGCTCTACCTATCCTGAGGGCGCCCTACCTTACGCTTGCCAAATGGCTTGGTATATTTATTTATTTAATATAGGTATTTAACTTCATGTACTAAGAAAATGTACACATGGCGAACTTAACTATTTGTAACAAATAAACTCAAAAAAATACTGAGAAATTTTAAAATAGGTTATTTTGAAAATTCTTTCAGCATTGGACAGCTTACTTTTCTTAACATGGGCTATTTCCCATAGGAACTGGACGGGTGAAATCGCGTACAACATCTAGTTTTGTAAAACCACGCTCACATTGCTGTCTAGCATGAACTTGACAGATATCTCTGAATTAATAATTCATGATCAAACCTCAAAAATCAGTGAGGCTCGGGTTCGAATCCTGGCATGTACCAATGAGTTTTTCAAAAACTTACGTACATATTTATCACTAGCTCGACGGTGAAGGAAAACATCGTGAGGAAACCCGCAGGTATCAGAATTAATTCTGAGACATGTGTAAACAGACCCGGTCCGGCGATGGGCTCACCACCTATCACGTTTAGGGGTCCAATATATCTCGTGAAATGTGGGTATTTCCAGTAATGGAATACCTCTGCCTACCCCCTCGGGGATAAAAAAAAGGCGTGAGATTATATTATTATTATTATATGATCAAACCTATTTACCTACCAAATTTCAGTTAATGATAACGGGAAACCCTTATAGTAAGTTGCCTCCATATATTTTTAAGGTCATATCGTAAACTACGATTTGGAACGGGTTTACTATATTTCCGACCGGATAAACTTCTCGGCTATCCGGCCTACTATTGATATTTGCAACTAGACCGAGCATTGACCCACGGGACTTGACGTGGCCCCGAATAAATTTGCTTACGAAATCATATATATCGATCCGTTCAATAATATTTAGGTAAAGCAAATTGATGGAAAAAGTATTGAAGGTCTACCATCTCGGATGAAACCAAAAAAGGGAAAACACAGACCTAAAAGAAAATAGCATGCAGCTGACATGTTGAGAATAGAATTAGGAAACTTTTTGCCTCGCACAACCGATCTGTGGAACAAATTGTCGCCGGCGGTATTTCCGGACCGATACGACCTTCAAACTTTCAAGAAGAGAGCGTACTCTCACCTCAAAGGTCGGCAACGCACTTGTGAATTTTGAGCTGCAGGTGTCCATGGGCGACGGTAGTCACTTACCATCAGGTGACCCGTCTGCTCGTTTGCCCCCTTTTTTTATAAAAAAAAAATAGGTATGAGTACTCCTCATGTACACATAAGAGGAAGTAGCATCCGTGACGAAAAAATAAAAAGGTAGGTAATCGTTTGTCGTGGTACAAAACATGTAATGCGCGAATGTCGATTGTTTTCGGAAGAGTGTTAGATCAAAGAAAAGATGGATAGATAATGTTGAGGATGATGTGTGCAATTAGAAATGACGGTGATAGGGATTAATGGAAGAAGACAAAAGACATTTCCAGGGATAAATAAGGTATAAAATAACATAAAAATAAAAATAATAATCTCACGCCTTTTATCTCCGAGGGGGTAGGCAGAGGTATTCCATTTCTTCATATACCCACTTTTCACGAGATATTTTTTGGACCCCTAAACGTGATAGGTGGTGAGCCCATCGCCGCACCGGGTCTTTAAAACATGTCTCAGAATTAATTCTCGAACCTGCGGGTTTCCTCACGATGTTTTCCTTCACCGTCGAGCTAGTGATAAATATGTACGTAAGTTTTGATAAACTCATTGGTAAAGCAAAAGTCTTTTTGGACTAAATCAAATGAGCAATTATTTAGTTAGTCGTATGGTTCCTGTTGGCCCTTTCTTATGAACTTACAACTTAATATTTTAACGCTCTGCTTTTTAGTAATTATAATCACTACTGTATGCCAAATGTCAAGATTGTAGGTCGTTAAGACGCACCTCAGAATATTGAGGATCGGTAAGTGAGTGTGTGACAAAATAATGAAACTTTGATAGCATATGTGAACTATATCCGTTTGAAACTCGAAATTTCGAAAGCTATACTAATGTTCTGTGTTTATTAGGTTTTGCTTATCAAGAATTTCTAACAAAAACATAAGGAGCTTCCCAAGTAACATTTTATTCGGGCCTAGGTTGTAAAAAATGCCTTTTGGTTTTATATTGGTTCTAAAAAGCTTAATGCTTTGCTATCTGATCGTATTAAGTACTTGAGAATGATTAGTAAGTATTAAAACTAATTGCTTATTTTTACAACCTCGGAGCCGCTGACAAGAGTTTAAATCAACGTTATGTTTACTTGAGTTTCAAGAGCATATAGTCCTAGGCTCTTAAAGTTTTCATAGACTCCTGAATAAGTTCTGAAAAGGCTAGCAATATGCTTAAGTAAGACCTAAAGGTTTAGTTTTAAACTTTGATGTAACCATTAAGTTATGGAATGTTGAAATCGCTTATAAGTAATTTCTTAAACCCACTTTTAACCTTTAGGCTTTATGAGAGTTGTCTAATTAAACAAATTAGGAATTTGTAGTCAACAACCAAAATAATAAGCTATTTTTATGAGCTGAAGGCATGTTTACAGATCTAAAAGAATATTTTAAAGCTTTAGAGGCATCCCCAAAAACTATCAGTTGTCTTCGCGACTTCTAAGCTTTCAAGATGAACCGACACAGGGTGATATCGAAACAACGGAGTGGACATTTTAAACGTACAGTACGTAAGAATCTCTTACGAATAATTAATACATCGGTAAGATTTAATTCATTTTATATAGTAAGGTAGAAATATTTATTAAGGTAGGTGGTGTGGTGACTGGTGACTGTGGTAAAGACTATTAGGGTTGTCAGGTCGGCGACTGTCGGTGAACGCTGTCAGCGAATCGTCGGATCCCAGATCTATAGGAGCCCTTGTAAATACACAAGGATGGAGAAATATAGCTCATCTTGAAATGGGGTCTTATGGATTAAAACTATAGGCTGTTCGATTTTGACTACCCTGACCCGACTGACCCAAAAGAAGGGAAATGTTTTTCGGTTGTATGCATGTATTTATGTCCGTTATATTGTGACCTCCTGAGCTTATCCGGTTTGTCCGATTTTGAAACAGGTGTCATTAGATTTCTTCTTCTTTTGTTATGTGGCGTTTTCTGGGTTTTTTAACCACAATTGCGCCAATGTCACGTGAGTGGCCTTTACACTGTAAGGGAATTATGTAAGTAAGGTAAAAATCGTAAAAAATTCAATGAGGAAGGTCCATTTTGTAAGTTTGTCCAAAAAAACTATTAAAAGCAGGAGTACTTTCTTGTAGTCAGCATTTGCTTGTTCGCCACCTTTCTTTCTCCGATCAAGAACGGAAACGACGCGGGTGAAACCGCGCAGAACCGCTTGTGTCTATAATAGTGGTTCCGCGCGGTTTCACCCGCATACTTCCCGTTCCCGTGGGAATACGGGAATAAAATATTGCCTATGTTACTCAATTATATTCTAGCTTTCCATTGGTGATTCTTTTTTAAATCAGCCAAGTAGTTTTTGAGTTTATTCTACGGGTTCATACGGGAATAAAATATAGCCTATGTTACTTGATGATAATGTAGCTTTCAATGAGGATCAGTACAGTTATAGCAAATCCATTAGAAATATTATCCACGTTATTCTTTATGATATAAGAATGATATCTCTTTTTGAATTATCCAAATCGGACCATTACTTACGAAGATATTAAATAATAAACATACTCAATGATCGCGAGAGCGTGTACGTCACTGTGAGGGAACCAAGTACGGCCGGCCGGCCGGCACTCAATGATCGCGGGAGCGTGATGACGTCACAATGAGGGCGACGCTACCGCGGCGGCTACTCGGTGAACTTCGCTAGGAATTCGGTCATAACTTTGTCAATTTTTGTCGTAGAACAAACATTTTTGTACTGTATGTTAAGGATTTCTTAGCTCTATAAATCTGCATTCTCAACTAAAAACGTTACGGATCCTCATTGGTAAAAGAATTTTCAAAATCGGCCTAGTTGTTTTTGAGTTTAATCGTTACTTATACCGTTAGGGTTATGTAAAATAGCGGTTCCGCGCGGTTTCTCCCGCGTCGTTTCCGTGCCCGTGGGAATACGGGAATAAAATATAGTTAATGTTACTCAAGGATATTCAAACTTTCCATTATTGAAAGAATTTTTAAAATCGGTGCAGTCGTTTTTGAGTTTATTAGTAACAAACGTACAAAATACAAATCTTTCCTCTATATAACATTAGTATAGAAGTATAAATTAGTGTAGATATTTATGTGATAAAAGACGAAAATACCTTAGCGGCTGCACGGATTTAGATGAAATTTGGTAGGTAGATAGATTAGGACCTGGATTAACATATAGGCTACTTTTTATCCCGAAATAACTCGAACGAAGTAGCAGGCAACAGCTAGTGTTTAAAAAAACTACTTTTTTCGAAAATTTTAACTCTTTCGGAAGGTGTAGTTTGAAAACGGATAGGGATTTGAAAAAAGTGTATAAGATAAAAGTTGCAGAATATTTTATGAGCTTTCTTCACGTAGAAGATATTTTTTCTCTACGGCACACCGTTTTAAAGATATTAGCGAAAAACTCAAAAGTGGGAACTTTAATCCCCCCCCCCCCCACTCCGGCGGACCTCCAAGACGCCGGGACTTTTAGTATGTTTACTCCCTAAGCACCCTGAACAACTTACTGAAGAAATCGCTTAGGTCCCAGCTTAGGCACTCTATAACCATTTATTGAGTGGACTATAATATGTACCTATATTAAGTCGCTTTAAATATGTAGGCATGATTTATAAAATCTTAAATGAAATCTTTATCCATCGGATATCGATTTATGACTTCACCTAGGAGTTGACTTACACAATAAAAACACAGACTATTTACCCTTTTTAACCCGTTAATAACCGCATTTTAACGGTAGCTAACCAAAAATTTGGTTAATTAATAGTCCGGTCAATTTAGACATAAAAATTGTGGTTAAATAACAATAATTCCCACAGACCCGAATTTTGGTGGACAGCTGGGGTTTACCATTACAAATAAAGTTTTAAAAATCCCCATCGATCCTATGTGTGCTAAAAAAGTTATTCGGGTCGAAAGGTCAAAGTTTGAGGTTTTTTAGATTTTTCTCGAAAACGGTAAGTTTTATCAAAAAGAACCTTTAACCAAACTTGTAGATCTTAGAATTATCTACTAAAATGGTCCTTATATTTTTTTTCCTAAGAGTTACCATTCCTGAGATATCGCGATTCTAAGAGTCACAATTGCCTTGAGCGCTCGCCTTCGCGATTTAAGGAAAAACACACCAAGCGGCCGCTACCTTGTTACTAAAAACATGATAGCAGTCAAACTACTACAGCTACACGGAAATAAAAACGACGTAGGGATAGCTTATTATATGCAGAACCAATGTATATAAAAAGAAAATTACAACTAATAATTAAAAGTTCTCAAAAAAATAAACAGTGAAATCATAGCGAAAAACCGACGAAATACCCTATTTTTTCATGTCGATTTGTCGTCGCATCAAACTTTGGACATTATGATAGTTTAACATAATTGGATGTAGTAATCTTGAGGATTACATTGATATATAATAGTAATATAAATATTGAATATTTACATTATAAGAACAGACTTTCAAGAGTATGAATCTGATAAAAATATCTAAAGGAATCAAAACAATTAGTTAACCCAATAATCAATAGCAATATCAATATCTAGAACTTGACGGGTATTGTTCCCTTAAATTATCCTAAAATTGCCATGGCAGTTAGTGGAGTAGGCCTACAGGGGGAAACACGGTAAAAAAAGGCGCCGATCGAGTATGTACATTACCTCACAGGTGGCGTGGAAATGTGTGCATATCATGTATAGTGTGACTTTTAGAATCGCGATATCTCAGGAATGGTAACTCTTACGGAAAAAAATATAAGAGTCATTTTAGTAGATAATTCTAAGATCTATAGTTTTGGTTTAAGGTTCTTTTTGATAAAACTTACAGTTTTCGAGAAAAATCCAAAAAACCTCAAACTTTGACCTTTCGACCCGAATAACTTTTTTAGCACACATAGGATCGATGGGGATTTTTAAAACTTTATTTGTAATGGTAAACCCCAGCTGTCCACCAAAATTTGTCTCTGTGGGAATTATTGTTATTTGAAATGTCTATTTTGACTGGACTATAACGGTAGTTACCGGGGTTTTTACAACAGCTATAATATAGTACCAACCATAAAAAAATAGGAACGAAAAAAAAAATTTAAGAGCAGCCTGTAGCTGTTTGTTAAGCACTCCGACGCACGTCCTCCCACAATCAAAACTTAAAAGCAATCGTTTGTGCTCGGGCGTTGTTTTTGCGGCTGGAAAGTCTTGAACTACTCTTGGTGATAACCTTATAGCTGAATATTATAGCGAAAAAAGCCTTGTAGTTTTAAGTAGCTCCGCACAATAACCTTTAAATCTTATTTTGGCCAAAATTAAGAGCTTTCAGCTGTTACAGTTCTGGAAAAGTTAATTTAAATGCTTTCTAATAATTTCCTAACGCCAGCCATGTTTTTTTTACTGAAATAAAAAAACATCGAACAAAAAGCAATATTTTCATTCATAAGCCAAAATTAAGTATCGTGTGCTATACGATTTAAAATAAATGTTTTTTTTATATGAACAAAAGTTTTATTTCTAATGCGATTACCTAATTTCATCATTTTTATTTCATTAAAATATCTTTAAAATTTTGAACTTATGAAAGGCCCGTCGCGTATACAGCACTATTAACCTAAAGTTTCACGATAAAGTGCCAGTCGCACCATTTTTTTCATTTTTCTTGACTTCAACAAGCTACTTTTATATTTTAAGATTTAGCCATTTTGTAATATGGTATAACGGCAGGGATGGCGCCATTAAAAATATGTTTTAAGTCCACAATTGGTGTTTCATTGTAAAAAAATCTTATGCAGAAACATTTTAAAACCCGCGAGTCCTGGAAAGGCATATTCATATCCATGAAAAACGTTTTAGGTTGTCATAGGGTTAAATCCAAGTTACTGATTGAGAACTTAAAAGCTGCCTTACAAGGTTATATTAACGTTAAATTATGGTTGTGAAGGTTATATTTGGGTTCTGTGCAAACACTTCGAAAGGTTCTGGATTTGTGCTTTAGGTTTGGCTTTAGCTCTCAGAAAGGTTCTAAAACGTGGGCCCTTTTTGCACACAGGAGGTTAATACAAGGTTAATTAAACGTTACTGAGCCTATTAAGACTTACGAGATCATTTCCATACAAAGGTTTTAGAACCTTTTCAAAACCTTTTTAAAACCTAAAATGTTACTTGGGTTAAAATCATTTCAGTTATATACTTCCAGAAAAGGATATACTAGGTCAACTTAGTGAGAGAACTACCGTGCCCCCATAGATCTGGTAAAATCGGCAAAAGTTGCCACATAACCAACAACTGTGACTTCTCTTCAGAGCCAACAAAAAATTTCATATTGACGAAGTTGCGTCAATCTGGCCCTCTTTAATGCGCGCCAGATATTACTAAAGTTTAGAATCACGTAACTTTAAGGCGTAATAGTAATTCAATAATAATATTTCTAGAATTTCGGTGCGGATCGCATGTAATTTGATAGATTATCTCCGTTCTAAGGTTGGGATATATAATTTCTATAGAATTTTCTTAACAGTCCAAAATACCTAACTATATCAGGATAAAATCTGGTGTTACAAAAATCACAGAATTTCTATAAAAAATTTCAAACAACAGATTTTTAAACAATCCTGTATTGCAAATCACTACATAGTATAAAACAAAGTCACTTTCTCTGTCCTTATATCCCTATGTCCCTATGTCCCTTGGTATGCTTAAATCTTTAAAACTACGCAACGGATTTTGATGCGGTTTTTTTTAATAGATAGAGGCATTCAAGAGGAAGGTTTTAGTGTAACTATTAGTTAATAATATGCCTCGTTGGGGCATAGGTACAGGATTTTGAAGTTTCTATATAATTAAACTAGCGACCCGCCCCGGCTTCGCACGGGTACAATGCTAATACAAAAACCTTCCTCTTGAATCACTCTATCATCAAAATCCGTTGCGTAGTTTTAAAGATTTAAGCATACAAAGGGACATAGGGACATAGGGATATAGGGACAGAGAAAGCGACTTTGTTTTATACTATGTAGTGATAGTGATGAGTGCAATTTGTCATCGTCAAAATAAGTAACCTCAGATAATTTCATATGTTCCTTATTATTAATGAGTTATGATATGACCCGTTTTCGGGCTAATACACTTAATCTCGCGTAGGCACCCGCTCGAGCTGATGCTAATGAAAAATCGATAGTGTTCACATACATACCTTGAACATAATTATAAATAGTATCACAGTCGAATAAGGTGCGTAGTAGCAATCGTTCATTTACCTATACTTAAATCACCTTTTTTAACAGCCAATTTATCTAAAGTGTTCTATCAACCATCGATAATTCTACATTAACATACTTCATTTATTTAAATTACTACTCATTTGAAGGAATGTTCCAATACACCTTCTTATAGTTATATACCCAAAGGGCTGTAGGTATATTTAAATCGTAATAGCTGAAATGGACATTTTATATTTTCACAGTGTGTATTACTGTTGCCGCTATAACAACAAATAACGATAATTTAAAAATATTATCAACTAATTTGTTATTTATTGTACAATGGTACGGAACCCTTAATGGGTGGGCCTAACTCGCACTTCGCCAGTTTTAAGCTCCTTGTAGAAAAGTGTGTGAGATAAATTCGTTTTGGCCAGTGTTATATACGCCTGTAAACTAAACGATAAGGGGTAATCCTTGAATACAATAAAATAAAACTAAGAAGGTTCGATCACCTGTAAAGATTCTTTGCTCGCAAAACGAAAAAAAAATACTTTCCAATTCAAATAAAATTGAGAAACATTGTAGGTGCGCGCGAAAAACATTCATTCATTTTAACTTTACTTTGTTTTGGTAAAAGAAAACTTTGGTTCTGAACAAAATCGATTTGTCTTGTTTCTGTGTTCTCAAAAATTACCATATGTTAGGTTACCAAAATGATTACAAAGAAACCCTTAAATGTTAGGTACTTTGTCTATCTGTATATTTTTTTTTATCTAACTTTCTATTTTTCATACTTTGTTTTGTGTGAGTTTGTTATTTAGGTACGTTTTCAAGCCTAAAACGGTGAACCAATCTTGATAAACTGTTTTTGACCTTGGAGAAAGACATAATCTTATTTTCTTTTAATTTAACTAACTAAACGTTGCTAGTTATTTATTATATAAATAAATTTAAAGAACATTTCATGCAGACGCAGATGCACTTAAATTTGGCAGATGCTCGAGTATTCGGAAGTTAGTCACCCGAATACAGCCTCGTACAGCGAACGAAGCAAAATTCCGAGTAACAAGAAAACATCTGTCAGTATTTTAGTGGCTTTTGTTTTACCTTTTTGAAGTGCGGAGCTGTAAAAAACCATTATTATCCGAGTTCACGATCAATAGTCCACGCCACGAGACGCTTTGACTTTTTTTTCATATTGTTTAGTGTTTGAAGTGATTTTCCTTTGTAAAAGAAGCTTCCTTCATTTTGTTGTTGAGGGCTTCTTGAGTACCTATAGATGAAGAACAACAAAGCATTGTAGATTATTATGATACGGAATAGACTTTCAAGAGACACTGCATTGGTGACGTCACAATAACAATAATACTTATGGTGAACCTGTTTCTTTCTATATCGGATTTTAAAAGAGAGAGGTTTTAGTCTGTCCGCTAAATACTAAAGTCTATAATATTTTTTATTTGATTTGCAGCTTGGCACATTGTACTTTGTAACGTTCTTATTACAATCGCCTTAGAGGTCTGACTCGCACTACAAGTGTAAAGCTTCATGTGCTCTTGACTGTACTTATAATTATGTATTTTTCAAGTTCATTCATTCAGTCACTCGGAGGCGACGGCAATTTCTTTTCAGCTGCATCAATCAATACTTATTTTAGTACTATATATCACTATCTATAGTACGCTGCGTTATTTTATTACTCAGAATATTATAATTATATTGATGTACTTTTTATTTAACTATAGTGTTGCAGCACGGTCGGAAGCGCGACAATACCATGGTACTTACTAGCAAATAGACTGTTATTTTCTTGCAAAGTTCTGTTGGAACTGTCACTACAATCTGTTGTGAATTAGGACTGGATTTAATTCCCGGTTTGGGAGGCGTGTTCACTGCGGTTCTCAGTGTGGCGTATGTTCATTATTGTTACTCAGAGCGTTGCGTTGCGATGTAATTTTAGTAATGAATTATCTATCATTCATCATTATTATCATTATCATTACTAACTTGACATAGCCTGTTTGTGGATTATATTTATATTACTCGTATGTGCTCGTTATTGTATACCATTTTTGAAGTAGGATAAATGTAATGCCTTATACTTATAATTCTGTAAGTTACATTGAAATAAATAAATACATAAAAAATTAAATTATGTTACACTGATAATAACTTTAATAGTTACTGTGGGAACCTGAATATAGAGATAATAAGAAAGGCTAGAATCGGAATAAAAGAAAAGGAGTTTTGAAACTATATAATTCTATCAATGAAATTCGAATAATGATTTGTCTTGGACTTTTTAATACTATATATCATTCGCAATCTTCAATTCTGTGTTGGGTTTGCAAATTTTTTTTAATGACGTAATAAAATATTACCTCATTTGAATTACAATCTAGCCTAAAGACCAACTACTTAAGTAATTTAAATTTGACCTAAACTTCTAAGGGGTTTGCAAATGACCAACACTTTTTAACGTAGCTTGATTCCTATTTGTCATTTTGCATAAAATGAGCTCGGCACTAATTCACCGTATACAAGCTTCCAAAATGGATAGTAAATTGGTTAGTCTACAATTAATTACGGTAGTGCCTACTCAAATTATTTGCGTTTGTCATCTGTGAAAATGAAAAATTGAATTGGTTATGGAAAATGTTAATTTAGAAATACAAATAGAAATAAAATCATGTCAAAAAATATAGGTATCAAAAACTAAAATAAAAATAAAATCGAATTATGATAAAATCATATTAAAATAATGAATTCTATTATATCTATGGCATTAGTCCTTAACTCACTCCGTGTAAAAGTTAAGTACTTAATAGATTTGTTATGGTAATGATGTTATGGCTGGAATTACACTTTTTTGTAGATGTAGATGAACATTTCTTGACCGGTGTGAAATCTGGTATTCAACATTCATATACTCGTCCATCGAAGTAATGTTCATTTACAGACCAACTTTACTAAACAGTGTATTGCAGACATTAATGAAAGTAATATGGCGCCTGAAATTTTTTTTAAGTGAAAACTTCTTTAGCGGCGTTGAGCACTTTTGTGGGATGGGTAAAAACTGTGAAACTCGCGTCAGGTCACGTGTGCTGATCGGAAAACCGTAAGACGGTTGGAGAGTAGTGTTGTAACACCGAAATCGATAATCAAGTTTTCACTTCTGCCGGCACTCCCGGAGTGCAACCCGTGTTTTTTATTTTTCAACACACTTGCTCATAAAGTGGCTCTAATTTCACTGCAATTAGGCACATAATGACACCTATAATCAAACTGAGACTTTTTGTTTGCTATTATTCACTAGTGAGTTATAGATTTTTTTTTTCAATTTTGTTGCTAGAGTTGCTTTGTTCTTAAAAAAGTTTCGATACAAAAAAGATCGTATTCAATCGTACTAATAAATTAATACACAAATATGGCTTGCTCATTTCATGCAACTTCGTATTTAAATAGATCATTTCAACTTGTACGTGTTTAATAAACAAAACTTTCACTCAAATATAACTTTGGTTTTCTCTGTAAAAACTTTAAATACCCCATTTTGTACGTGGCTAAAACGCTATCCACGACAAACCAAAGAAAAAGAAACCTAATTTTTTTAGTCCATGGCCGATCGCCATTGTAAGATGCGAGCGCATAGGAAAACGAGGCTGTATGGGCCTAGATCCTTTTGCCTTTTCCAAATTATATAAATAAAAAATTGGAAAACCAATTAATTTTCCCCGCCATTGCGAATGATTATTTTAAAATGATTTTTTAGTATTATTTATTCACAAGTGTGTTGAAAAACGTCGTATGATACACGTGTGTATTGATGATTACCGTCCTCGGCTCTCTTATGACCCTCGCCTACGGCTCGGGTCTCAATGGCGCCTCAGCGGTAATCACCAACTTTACTCACTTGTACCATAATGTACTATTTCAACACACTTGCTCATAAAGTGGCTCTAATTTCACTGCAATTAGGCACATAATGACACCTATAATCAAACTGAGACTTTTTGTTTGCTATTATTCACTAGTGAGTTATAGATTTTTTTTTTCAATTTTGTTGCTAGAGTTGCTTTGTTCTTAAAAAAGTTTCGATACAAAAAAGATCGTATTCAATCGTACTAATAAATTAATACACAAATATGGCTTGCTCATTTCATGCAACTTCGTATTTAAATAGATCATTTCAACTTGTACGTGTTTAATAAACAAAACTTTCACTCAAATATAACTTTGGTTTTCTCTGTAAAAACTTTAAATACCCCATTTTGTACGTGGCTAAAACGCTATCCACGACAAACCAAAGAAAAAGAAACCTAATTTTTTTAGTCCATGGCCGATCGCCATTGTAAGATGCGAGCGCATAGGAAAACGAGGCTGTATGGGCCTAGATCCTTTTGCCTTTTCCAAATTATATAAATAAAAAATTGGAAAACCAATTAATTTTCCCCGCCATTGCGAATGATTATTTTAAAATGATTTTTTAGTATTATTTATTCACAAGTGTGTTGAAAAACGTCGTATGATACACGTGTGTATTGATGATTACCGTCCTCGGCTCTCTTATGACCCTCGCCTACGGCTCGGGTCTCAATGGCGCCTCAGCGGTAATCACCAACTTTACTCACTTGTACCATAATGTACTATTATATAACAGGTAGCAAAGTTGCGTAACAACATGATGCGAGTGACGAAGCTCCAAGCTTGTCTAAATGATTTGTTTACAAAGTACACGTTCACTGATTGGGAGGCTCAAGTTACCCGGGTCGGTTAGCAACAAACAGGATTTGTTATGATCGGATAGTTTGCATCCATTACGCGAACGGTTGGCTCTAATAGAATAATGGACGGCCCCACCGCGCAATGTTAATGAACTAATTTTGTTTTGCCACAGCAAATTGAGTTACTATAGTCTGTGGTTTGCGGAATGGGGTTAAAATCAGTCCCTGAAAATGCCATAAGTCACATCCTGTTGTATGCAACCATAGAGACTTGCACTGATATTTTAAAACTAAGGTTTTATGAGTGAAATATTATACATGATCATTTAAAATTAAGTGCAAATATTTATAGGGCAGATAAAAAAAAATAAGATTTTTATTTTACATACGCTACTTTACTATATAACACCAATAACCTACTAAAAAAATAAGCAGTAAACACACTAGACAGTAAAAAAATGAAAGAAAATAAACAAATAAATAAAATAAGCCGACAAAGAGGCGTTTAAGTGCGGATAGTGATGGTTTATGCAAAAAAAAAAAATTTTTAAGAAAAGAATAAAAAGGTACCGTTTTTTCTCTCTTTATACGTTAATTCTATTTGTCTTACATATTTGTAGCTATCTGCCCTTAAAATATTTGCACTTGATTTAAAATGACCTCATATACCTATATACTGCATAGCGGAATAGCTACATACAATGATTACAAAAAGTAGATTTTGCGTTACGTTCAATAAAAACTTATAGATTCTGCTTGCAAACTTTTCGTAACAAAATACTGTTTTCTCGTAGAAGCTGAGACTGTGTTAACTCCCTAATGACAAATCATTTTGGTAAACTTATCTACACTAAAGCTGGCTTCTCACTGCGCGTGTTAGCCCGCGCCGCGCCGCGCCAGCACGCGCCCCGCGCAGTGTGAAGAGCTAGGCGCGGCGCGGCGCGTCCTATCCGCTAAAAGTCGGTAACTTCAAAGGCGGGCGCGGCGCGGCGCGGGCTCGCGCGTGTCGGCGCGGCGCGGCGCGGGCCGCGTGTGCGTTTTTGTTAATTTTACTAAGTAAACGATATCCACAAAATAAGACAAAAATGGCTGATGCAACAGCCATGCCTTCTTCTTTAGTGGCATTGCTCCATGGCTGGAGGTGGCACGCGCCGCGCCGCGCCAGTTTCCGTTGGGTGGCGCGGCGTGTCGCGTGGCGCGTCCTTGCGCGTGGAGCGGCGCGGCGCGGCGCGGGCTCGCGCGTGTCGGCGCGGCGCGGCGCGGGCCGCGTGTGCGTTTTTGTTAATTTTACTAAGTAAACGATATCCACAAAATAAGACAAAAATGGCTGATGCAACAGCCATGCCTTCTTCTTTAGTGGCATTGCTCCATGGCTGGAGGTGGCACGCGCCGCGCCGCGCCAGTTTCCGTTGGGTGGCGCGGCGTGTCGCGTGGCGCGTCCTTGCGCGTGGAGCGGCGCGGCGCGTAGTAGCACGCGCAGTGAGAAGCCACCTTAATATTATAAAAAAGTAGATAAGAATCATTTATTATTTTTTACTTATGTTTTTTACAAATAAATTCAAAAACTACTGGAGCGATTTTAAAAATTATTTCACCAATGGAAAGCTATATTATCACTGAGTAACAAAATCTATGATTTATTCCCGTATTACCACGGGAACGGGAACTAATCGGGTGAAACCGCGTGGAACAGCCAGTATCCAAATCCAATATATGTAGTATCGTAAACCACATCAAAACTTTCACAGTTTCTGTTATGTCGCCCTAAAAACAAAATTACTATAGATTTGGAGGTAACTCGATTCTGTTTTGGCTATTGGAAAACCCATCGGAATTAATGTACGAGATGTACCCAAATTACCTACTTGCTGTTTTAGAACTTTGTCGAGTGCTTTATTACGAAATCTTATAACAAAGTTTATGTTTATAGCTATAACAATCCAAAGTCACCGCGCTTATGTAAACCGTTATAATTTAATGTGCTTTTAACATGCTACACGCGTCGCTTGTATTAAAGGGAGGAATGTGGAAGCGACGGTTACAATTTTGTGAGTCATATTAAACATATTAGCCGTATAATACTCGTATAATAATGCGTACCTCGTATTAATGATCACTAATGTTTATAGGAAGGTATATATAGTATCTAATACAAATTTCGTGTGAGCAGTGACAAAGAGATGGATTATTAGATTTACCTATTTGGAAAAACTCTGTAAAAAACTTATTTTTGATGAGGTTGAAATTAGCCCGTACCTACATAATAATTTACGGCATCTACAGACAGCGGATACCCCGTACACCCTACACACTCAACTGCTGATCCTAAGACGCTAAAATTGAAATAGTTTGTAAGTATTTTGTAAGCCAACATCAAGAAAGAGCTTATCGAAATATCTAAGCTATTCGTAAAAAACTATTTCACTCCACGCCACCTGGGAATCTACAATAGGTACTTAAATTTAAAATAATTTATATGTAATATCAATTATAGAAGATTAAATTCTGAACTCAAGATAGAACATCACGGTATAATAGGTAGTAAGTACCAGGGAGACCGATCTTCGCTTTTTCTAACACCACGCCATGTATAAGTGGGCCACCTTGTATTTAAAAATAATGTGCAATATAGAGATTTCACCGGAAAAACAACTAAGTATGCAGTTTTTAATAAAAAAAGTAAAATTTCGTCATAATCATTAGAGCCGTTTCCGTGATAGCCGAACTAAACATAACTAGCTGTTCCACGCGGTTTCACGCGCGTAGTTCCCGTTCCCGCGCGAATATAGTTATAAAATATTATAATGTACATACAATATATGAATATGTATATGAAAAATATAGCATATGTTACTCAGGGGTATTGTAGCCTTCCATAAGTGAAAGAATTTTTTAAAATCGATCTAAGTAGTAGTTTTTGAGTTTATTCGTTACAAACATACAAATCTTTCCCCTTTATGATATTACTGTAGAAGTGTACCTAGAAGTACAAACAAGAATTGCTCGTTTAAAGTAATAGGATAGGATTTAAGCAAAAGGATCTCCTATGATGCTAACACAAAGGTCTTGTCTATATGAATACCTACGTGTAATGTCAATACATTATGTACATAGCTTACGCTGGAATTAATTTAAGGTATGGGATTTTGCGTCTGATGTTTACTTGGCATTACTTGCGTACGATAATGACAAAGCGTTTACTGGTACTTACACGCACTAATAATTAGCACTTACAAGCGTAGTTGAAGTCACGAATTCACAACTATCAAAAATAATAAACTTTCCTCGCTACAACAAGTTTTGATTTTCTTAGTCATTATGTAACGTCCCTAGATAATAATCATTCTAAAGCACATCTTATTTTGACCATTTCTTTAGAAAGAAAATTATTTGAGACATCAATCACAAATTTTTCAATTTAAAATACGATTTAGGTACTCAGTAATTAATATATATCTACTAGCTGGGTACCTGGTATTTGAAATTTTTAATTACGAAGTATGAATCTTATTTTAAAATTGTAAATTTTGTGATTGATGATTGATTTTCTTTGTAGAGTAATGGTCAAAGTAAGATGTGCCTTAGAATGTTTATTATCTAGGGACGTTACATAATTTCTAAGAAAATCAAAACTTGTTGTAGCGAGGAAAGTTTATTATTTTTGAGATTACCTAAAAATAAAGTATTTAGTAATTTGAATCTTAAATAGGTCTATAAGTATATATACCTATTCAAAATACAAATGACTACTTAGTGATGATTTTGTGATGATTGGTTTTAATTACCACAATTTCACCTTATACGTATTTTGCCTCGATGAAACAGTGAAGTGATAGCGATTCCTATTTTACAATTTGAATAAAACTAAAACATATTATGTTTTCAGGTACTTACAATACAATTTATCAGAAAATTTTATGCAAAACTGCATTATTACCGAGAGGGTAAGCAAGGTTAGGCGCTGTCCAGTTTTCGTTGGGGTACGCACAATGGAAGTCTTAACGTAATAT
Organism: Ethmia dodecea; assembly: GCA_963855545.1. Taxonomy (NCBI): domain Eukaryota; kingdom Metazoa; phylum Arthropoda; class Insecta; order Lepidoptera; family Depressariidae; genus Ethmia; species Ethmia dodecea. The sequence continues at coordinate 5,057,026 of OY979444.1, forward strand.
TAATAGCTTTAAAAATCCAGACTATTAGCTCCTCATCATCTTAACACCATCTCCCAATTCGCAGTGGGCTCACTGGGAAATTGTAAGTCATATTTCTTCGTAATATTAAATGAGAAAGGGAGCTATGGCTCAGCTGCGGACTATTACGGTTTGATGATGATGTCCAAAGTTGCAAGCGTTATAATTTGTGGGATTCGCCAGCCTAGCCCAGCCGAGCGTCATTGATAATTTTTCTCCGGTTCCCGTGGACCTTTCTCATAATACTATCATTAAATAGTATAAAACAAAGTCGCTTTCTCTGTCCCTATTTCCCTATGTCCCTTTGTATGCTTAATTCTTTAAAATTACGCAACGGATTTTGATGCGGTTTTTTTAATAGATCGAGTGATTCAAGAGGAAGGTTTTAGTGTTAGCATTGCACCCGTGCGAAGCCGGGGCGGGTCGCTAGTTTTATATAAATATTAACTTACACTAATAATATTATAAAGAGGAAAGATTTGAAGAATAAACACAATTTCAAAAATTATTTTACCATTAGAATGCTACATTGTCCCTGAGTAACATAGGATATATTTCATTTCCATATTCCCACGGGAACGGGAACAACGCGGGTGAAACCGCGCGGCTAGTTTTATATATATATTTTTATATTTAAATAAAGAACCCACCTGTTAAATGCCAAGCTTCTAGGAGATGTAGTTTTGGAGAATTCGGAAGTCAGTAAGTAATATTTCGATTGTAAGTATAATATTGAGAGCTTTCTCAAAATTTAATTATATTCATAAATTTTAAAATGAGGTTTACATGTTGGTGCCGTTTGGGGTGGAGACCATGGGACCGTGGGGTCTGGAGGCGCGGCAGCTCCTCAAAGAGATGTCAATGCTTTGTATTGGTCGAGGCTTCAGGTGACCAAAGCAGAAATTTCTGTCAAAGGATCAGCCTAACTATACAGAGAGGGAATGCGGCCAGTCTTCTGGACACTGTCCCACATTGTTCATCTTTGCAGGTCATTTTTATCTGTTTATATTGTAAAGAAATGTACATTTTATTTTAAATAAATGTACAGCAATTTTAAAAATATCTCGTTAAATTGGCAGTAACATATTTATGTTTATATTTTATAATTTATTATTTGACGAAATGATTCATTTATTTTTTAGTGATAATATAATACATACTTATATAAAAAATTGTGTTTATGTATACTAACAAGCCTGAAGCTTTTAAGTGATAATTTAATACATACTTATATAAAAAAACGTGTTTATGTATACTAACAAGCCTGTCGATGATGATATAATCCATATCAGTTAAGCGAAAACATTTTTACAAGCCCCTTAACATGAGTTTTCCTGAACATATCTCTTTTCGATGTGTCATCTATAAGTAAGTACTTGATAAGTTAACACTTCATCACTGTAATCTTGGATCTGAGCAAAAAATATTGGAAAAACATTTGCGAGACTTTTATCATGTTAGGAGCTCCCTACGAGAAATCTCATTTTCCCGCAGGCGTTATGTCAAGTTATTCGATTTTAGAAATGCTGAAGTCAATGCTAAGGACAGTGATGTAGTCAAATATTAGCGCCTAATTTCAGATTTAACCTCTCAAGTCAATAAAATAAAACACAATTGATTTTTAATTATTACGGTGACTATTATGCTCGACGAATTACACCTTTCCCAAAAAACAGGAATAATAAAAATGTTGATTGCTCCTTGATTGTTCTCTATTAATCTACAATATTTATACATCTATATCAATATTATAAAAAGGAAAGATTAGATTTTTGGTTTGTCTGTATTGAATAAGAACAAAACAAACAAACAAAACTACTGGACCCATTTAAACATTCTTTCACCAATGAAAAGCTTACTTTTTAAGGAGTAAAATGGGCTATAATTTTCTCACAGGACCGGGACTTACGCTGGTGAAATCGAGTGGAACAGGTAATAAATTAGTGTCTATTTGTAATCTCTTATAACAACTACTTGTAATGTAGTTACTTGGAAAAACGAGGCTTCAGATTCCACATGACATTAATTCTATTGTTATTGTCTATCCAGAGACGAAATGCATTACATGGTTCCTCTGTAATTAAATATTGTTTTTATTCTTTGTAAATAAATGTAATTAACTATTTTTTGAGGGTTTTATTCGAACTTCCTTAAATTGTGTTTTCATTTAAATTTTTACCAATTTTATACTTACTTACTTAATTGCAAAAGTGTGTTTATTAGTGAGCCCCTCTTTCAAGGAGCAACGTAGCAATGAATAGATTCGTTTTGCGTAGTGACAGCGGAGAACTGAAAAGTGACATGTAGCTGTGTTTATCCCGAAATGCGGATGAAGTCGTGGGAAAAAGCTAATGGTCTATGAAATACGTATAAGTTAGAAAAAAACTATTCATTTTAGTTTATCGGCGATTCCAGCCAGTCTTCAAAGTATCCGATATGCAAATCTATCCAAAATAAGCTGACTATTAAATCTAACGTCAGTTGTTCTGATTGTTTGAATAAAATCATAACGCTTTGCAACATCCAATCAAAATAATTGACTTACCAGTCTGTCAGCTAATTTTAGTTTTATTTGTTTTTCGGAAACTGGGGGTTAGTCTAGCCAGTTGTATTCTACGGGGCCTCACACACCTTCCCTGATTACCACCCTGACCGACTTCAAGATGTAACAGTTTATGTGGTGATAAAGGAACAGGGCTCATACGCCGGGGTGTGTTCTATCATAATTGAATTTGTAAATTATGGACTTTGTTTACGGTTTATATTGTAGGTTCTGTAACCAACTACGAGTAAATCAACTTGTTTCTGAAAAATCTTTAGAAAGGTACTGGCCACTAAAATTTATAGATATAGGTTCGGAGTACATTAAATAAACGGATTGGAATTTTAAAAATATGCACAAACTAAACACAATTAATAGTTTTTCAAAATAATGCGGAAAAACTTAACTTAATCGCATAATACGGGTTTCGTAAAAAGTTAAGATTTTTATTTGGTTTTGTTCTCTTGAGAATTTTTGCAAATTTTCGTTACTGAATATAAGACCACGTTTACAAATGACATTAAATAATGCATCTATATCACTACATTGTATAAAACAAAGTCGCTTTCTCTGTCCCTATATCCCTATGTCCCTTTGTATGCTTAAATCTTTAAAACTACGCAACGGATTTTGATGCGGTTTTTTTTAATGGATAGAGTGATTCGAGAGAAAGGTTTTAGTGTTAGCATTGCACCCGTGCAAAGCCGGGGTGGGTCGTTAAGTATATTTTCTTCTTGTTCATCTCGTGCATATAATTTGTATTTTTTAACAGACTTCAATAAATTAAGGAGGCAGGTGCTGTATTTGGTTGTGATTTTTAAAATAATAAGACATATAGAAACATTAATTTTATCATGTAAACAACTATACTACCTAATACTCTTGTTACCTGATCTTTGGTTAATAGTTCTGTTCTTGTTTATCGGGTTTAATGCGGCCTGTCTAAGAACATGGTATACGATAGATACGTCATTGAGATACTTTTTTTAAGTTTGTTAATTCTTGTTATATCAGCTAATGCAATCGTTATGTCATCCATCATAGACCGAAGTGCAAAATGATTTTTAACTTACGATAATTATACTTTTTAAATTGTAATATCAAGCATGGATGGATACCACCACCTCTAAAACAGTGCTTGAATTCTAAACAGTTTCTCTCTGAGACTTTATTGTAAACAGTTTTGGTTTATCTACTATTGAAACCTAATTTTAGTTGCCACTTATTTACAGAAAATATACTTAGTATTATTTATCTGTCCACAGGCGCACTGCTATTGATCAAAATATTTAATACATTTAAGTGGCTTACACGCAAACTTAAGTAAACCGTTTTATCACGCGAACACGAAAAGTTGCCAACAATTTCTTGACACAAACTTTTTGCATGTCAATAAAAGTAAATATAATTACAAAAATATATGCTCTCACCTTATCCCCGAGAAAGTTGGCAGAGGTAATATATTCCTGGAAATCCAATTTCGGAAGCCTCAACATTATTATTTGTGCACGGCCTATCGCCGGACCGTGTAGTTACACATGACACAGAATTAATTCTGGGGCCTGTGGGTTTCCTCATGATGTTTTTCATCACCGTCGAGCTGGTGATAAAAATGCACCAAACATTTAAAAATCCATGAGTTTATGCACTCAAAAAGATTCGAACTCGTACGTAGAAAAAAAAAAACACAATTAAAAAAAATAATATTTGCGTAGGTATCTAATAATCAATTGAAACGATATTAAGTAAAACTGCTTTATTTTTCCTCTTCGGTAAAATTTGACACTTGAAAAAAAGAAAAGAATTTAATAAAAGTGCACACAAAACGCTTTAACATTCCACTAATGAGTGCAGATGAATGAAGCCAGCTGGAACAAAAGACTGTGATGAAATACAAAATGGCGCTCGAAACCGCAGCTAGCCTAAAAGGCTTTCCTCAAGATTTGTATAATATAAAATAATTATTGTGACTTTTCATCGTCTATGTTTTTTGAGCACAAAATGTGGCGTATGTGTTCGAATAGGAATACCTATTTTAAAGTAGGATTTTAAATTCCAGACAAATGTTGACATGTCCAAAATGTTAGTTTCCAAAATAGCTATTAAAGTTCAAAGTTATAATGACGGATTGCACCTACCTACTTGGTTTTAATTCAGATCAGTTTTACAAGTTTAGTTATAAAATCAAAGTTCTTTGATTATATTTCGCATATTTCTTTAAAACGATGTCATGATATGAGTGACCGTTACCAGCAGTGATATTAAATATTACTATCGTATTTATAAGCTCACTGGTTAACAGCGACATTTTGACTATCATATCATATTACACTCAACTGTAGTGGTTACAAGAAAAAAAACAACTTTCTCTTAAATAATATAATAATAATATAATCTCACGCCTTTTATCTCCGAGGGGGTAGGCAGAGGTATTCCATTACTGGATATACCCACATTTCACGAGATATATTGGACCCCTAAACGTGATAGGTTAAGCCCATCGCCGAACCGGGTCTGTTTACACATGTCTCAGAATTAATTCTGAGACCTGCGGGTTTCCTCACGATGTTTTCCTTCACCGTCGAGCTAGTGATAAATACGTATGTACCTACGTAAGTTTTTGAGAAACTCATTGGTTCATGCCAGGATTCGAACCCGAGCCTCACTGATTTTCGGCCGGCTCTTTAACCGTTCGGGCTATCACTGCTCTCTTAAATAACTATTCAATTAATTAGTCACTTATTTTTTTTTGGTAAAAATTTGGCGATAATCCTGTTGGCAAAATTTGTCTGGAATGAACCCTGCTTTTTCCTGCATTACTACAACAATACCTACTTACATCTTTGTCTAATCAACAATATTGTAAACATGTAATATCTAAGATTGAAAGAACATAATAATTCTCTTTGGAAAAAAAACTTTTTTCTAAGGTCTTCGAAGACGCATTTATTCTGCTGATTGCTTGCTGATTGTAACTTATCAAGAAGTTGTAGGTAATAGACTTTTTATGAACTCAATGAATTTTGAATATTATAGTTGGTTATACTTATGAAACAAAGTATTTAAAAAATCTTTAAGGTACAAGGCAAATATTTATGAGGAATAAAATTAAATATGATAGGTACCACTTCACCTAATTCGACTGAAACCTGTGTTCACAGATGGTTACTCAAGGCTTCATACACAATCTCTACTAAAGTACCCTTAAAAGTACCTCGAAACAATCTCGAAACTGGTGTTCTTAGTCATATAATATACAGGGTGGATATTTGAGATGGGTCGGCCAGGGCAGCTACCTTAACCGTTGTAGCTAGACGAAAATGGTCTGAAGAGACTATCCACCATTTTTGAAAATATTTAGAACTGCATTTAAAGATTTTGGAAAATGGTACAGTCAGCGAGAAAATCGTCGATTCCCAAAAAAAGTTTTTTGATGCCATTCGATCCAGTTTCAGATAAGGATCAAAAGTCTCTAAGAGACTAACTGAGGTCAAGGGGGTAGAAAAGTCAGGAAACGCAAAAAACGTTTTACATACATTTAGTAAGGAATAAAAGTTCAATGAAATGCTAAAATCTCTTTGTTGGTGATTCAACTTATAAATCTGAGCAGCGTTCTCCTTGGAAAACATCGCGCCAAGTTGCCAAGTGGCCAGTAAGGTATTCTAAAAAAAGATATCTTAAATGAAATTTAAAATTGTGGCAAATAAGAAAAGATAGTATACCATGTTTTCCAAGGAGAACGCTGCTCAGATTTATAAGTTGAATCACCACTAAAGAGATTTTAGCATTTCATTGAACTTTTTTTCCGGTTGAAGTTTTATTCCTTACTAAATGTATGTAAAACGTTTTTTGCGTTTCCTGACTTTTTTACCCCCTTGACCTCAGTTAGTCTCTTAGAGACTTTTGATCCTTATCTGAAACTGGATCGAATGGCATCAAAAAAATTTTTTGTGGGAATCGACGATTTTCTCGCTGACTGTACCATTTTTCAAAAATCTTTAAATGCAGTTCTAAATATTTTCAAAAATGGTGGATAGTCTCTTCAGACCATTTTCGTCTAGCTACAACGGTTAAGGTAGCTGCCCTGGCCGACCCATCTCAAATATCCACCCTGTATATTGTATCTCTTTCTCCAATTTGAAGAGATTTCTTTAGTAAGGTAGAGTCGAATATTATTCACGGAAACAACTGAGAATAAATTGATACAGCTTATTGCTGATGTGAGTCTGAGTATGTATTTTTCAACCGACTTTAAAAAAGGAGTAGGTTTCTCAATTCGACCGTATATATATATTGTTTTATGTGTGTTCGCGGATAACTTCGTCGTTTATGAACCGATTTTGATGATTCTTTTTTGTTGGAATGGTGATACCCAACGGTGGTACAGTCAAGAGCAAGTCAAGCTTGATACTACCAGTTTAAGCTGAGCTCTGATTTGTACTGCGCGCCATAGAATACAGGGCCGGGTCAAAGTCAAAAGTGTCAAGCTTAGCGTGCTCTTGACTGTACCAAGATAAGGAAATCAGGACCTGATGATGGTATCCCAGAGAAATCGAGGGGAACCTTCGAAAATCGTAGTGGCGACTAGTTTTTTTATTTTAGTTATTTAGATTACTTTTTTTAGTTTCCTGTTTGAAGTCTATTTTTTGTTTAAAATTATAATTATAACCGACGAAGCGTGATGGTAATGACAGTAATTTTAACTCAATAAGTCATGAAAATATGTCACCGAAGCATGCTACAAATAAATCAATACGTTAATTAATTGGACGAACCTTGTTGCGGAGAAAATACAATACATATATTATAATTTAACAATACCCGTAAGAGTGTTAGTAGGTATTGAAGCTTAGAAAAGCGAACATAAATTCTCGCGCTAAGAAAAACTAAAGAAGTTACTATATTATAAGTTGATGGACACTGGCGGAAGATATTTGCAATTTAACAAGGTGGTTAGCATAATCGATGTCCAAGAGATGAGCGCAGGGAGTGAGAGGCTGCTACTGAAACTGAAAACTGAAAGTTTTATATGGGGCGTTCAAACGAATAGAGCAGTCAATGGTACAGGGTGCCTATCACGTCTTAGAAAAAGGTTAAAACAGTCGATATTATTATAGTATTGTTATTTTCGTACCACGACGTTCTTAAAAATTTAGCTTATTTTAATATTGTTTTGTGTCAAATCCAATACCTTGATTTATTTAATCTTATTTGAGAACACAGTTCGATAGTGATCACGCTACATTATAATGAGGATACATCTCGTTTCTTTTTCTCTACAGCAGGGCATAAGTGGTTCGTCTTTTAAAAAAAAACTTTTCTGAACTATGATCAATTTTTAAAAAGATTTTGGTAGACTGCCACAGGGCATCATTTAATAATGATAAAACGTCACCTCATCACCTCATACAAATAAAAACCGACCATTTGCGCCCGGCTTTACCTTTTTTGAACGGGGAGATAATTTTGTAGGAATTTGAGTTTTTCGTCTAACCTATATAAGATTAGCTACATTTTCTTGGACATCTTCTAGCTAGATCTAGATTTAAATTGATCAAACGAGGCCATAATCTCTAATGCTACAAGGTAAAAACCAAAGTCGATAGGTTCTACTAATTCAGAACTAATGTGTAGTAACGCTTCTGTTTTCATACTTTGGAAAGTGCAAATCGTTTCTGCACTAGCGATAACGCGGCCTATGTTGTTCAACTTATAATACATTTATTATAGATGAGTTTGCATTATGGCTGGCTGGCTAATGCAACAGCGATGCTGTTGATGCCTTATCGGTCTATAATAATAATAAATTCTGGAACACAATTTCACATACGGTTATTTAGTACCAAACCGCCTGCAATAAGGTCAATAAGCATACATTTAGCAGCACCAAATAACACTTCGTAATTAACAGACCCCCACTTGCTACGAATCTGGCAGATATGTTGTGCCTATGACGATCTATCAACCCACTTATGTATGCTCATATGTTTCGAGTCCTCTTTATCTAGCTTTTCTTCAATCGCTGCAGCCTCGGCGTACCACTTAAATTTAATTATATAATATAAGGTACAGGCGCCAATGAAGGCCCACTTAATTTCAAAACCTCCTTAAAGATAAGTAAAGTAAACAAAAAACATAATGGAAGTTGTAATATATGACGGCGGAGGGGCCCCTGCTCGCTACACTACATCACTCATTACAATATTATTGATACTCAGAGGTCTCCCGCGCATCAGAAGTATTCAGGATTAGCCGATACGATATCTATGTGGGCGTATCTACTCTGGGCAGGGTAGTAAGTAATAATTAAACTGGTTACACAACAAGGTACATAGTCACTTTATTAAGTAAGGTCACCAAGTAGATCAAGAGACAATACGATAATCAAACCAACAGAATAATAGTCTGCTAAAGGTATTCCAAATACATGAGCGGGTAGGTACTCAAGCTAGATTGTGGGATGGGACCAGGCGGCCCACCCACCCTCCTGGGGACAGACCCACCATCATCCCATGGTCTCGCCGTTCTATGGCACTGACCTAAACGCGGGCTGCGCTCAGTAATCCCTCTTGATTGCTTACTTCGCGCATGTCTTGATTCCCTACAAGTCAACTGTCCCCTTACCTCGCTATTGTCTATTCATTGTACAAACATTACCTGATGCAGCAATGACCCATCTCGCCTTCCACGACACCGCTGGTGCATAGGTCCCAGCTCTGTCACGTTTACCTTGTGACTCCTCTCACTTGGCTTATGTTCACTTGCGTAATCCTTTATTCAGACTCCTCAACGCAGACTCAGTATTATTTAGGAATAACGACAATACCGTAACCATGCAACGATCATAATCTCCATTCATTTGTCCGATGATTGACAGCCGTTCAAATTCAAAACTACTTCTGGGTTGGCATTTCTTCTAATCGATCCAATTAATTAACATAGTAACACTGACAACGATTAGATCCAATCTTCATAGACTAGACCGCGTTGCTGCGACACGACTCATTAGTTCTAGTTATCATAATAGATGGCGTTCCTGTTTCCCCTACATATATTTATTTGAGAAACAAGATATCTAAAAAAGTAGTACAGCTTTTGGCATTTTAACACAAATGTAAACACTTTTTAAAAACTTGGTATTGGGCTATCTTGGAAAGCTGGTCGCTGAAGATGGCCCGAAAAATATTACTGAAAATATATGCATTATAAACAATGAAACGCCTTCCACATAAAATATCAAAATAAAAACTTATCCTTCTCATAACATTATTCATAAAAGGCAAAAAATCTACCAACAATTTAAATGTGGGCTATCTTAAATCTATCAAAATAAAAATCAACTATAAAATAAAAACAAACTACAAAAAAACATTAAATTTAACTTTGAGGTCAACTTTGAAAGTAACTTATCAATAATAAAAATAAATCAGTTTTTTTTTTCTAAAATATTTTTTTTAATATCATTCATAGGCGGGCTATCTTAGGAATACTGAAAATTAACTTTGAGATTAATTAAAATATACTTAATTAGTTTAAAAAAATTAGACGCTACTGTCTTTAATTGATTGTCTACACTCTTAACAAAAAAAATACTTCAAATTTAATAAATGCTTATTCAATCTCAACAACCACTAAACCGATTTTGTTGAAACTTGCACTATTTTCAAGTTAGACTATATTTATTTTACACTAGATTTATTGCAGTCTAACATAGTTTCTGAAACATGAACATACAAACGTAAAAAAACAAACATACAAACACAAAAATATACTAACACTACATTTCAATAATCCTAGAAAGGCCCGGGCTATGTTCGGGAATTACAGTATGGGCCATGATAGGAAATTACATCCGGGTTAAGTATAATTTCGTAAAAATACAAAAAAGTCAATAAAATAATAACACTCACCTGTAATTCGCTGATAAATATATAAAATATGAATTTCACAATTTAGAGCAAAGAGATTTGCTTTAAATTTGTATATTTTCAAAAGGATTTAGATTAATGGAGGTTATAAAACGCGTATCGTCTTGACATGACCAAGCAAACTGTCGTCTGTCTTCAAAATAGGGACTCGCCGGTAATGTAACACACTTGCACTATTGTCTATGGTACTAGTAGCATATACTCGCGAAACTTCGAATGTTTCGAATAATCATAACTGTATTTTTTTAAAGTGGGCTATCCTAGGAGCCGGGCCATCTTCGGCGACACTACCTTATATTTTATTTAGCAATTACAGATAATCATTAAATAAAAATAACTGTTTATCTCTATTCTCTATGCCTCTACATCCAGCGCCATTTTGGTTCCCAATTCAAATCGCATCAAATGTCAAAAAACTTCGACCGTTAATTGTTAAACTAATGCCATTTGACGCTGTCAGATATTCAATTATTTTCTTAGAATTAGATTGTAGGCTTGCAGGTCGATTTAATTAAGTTAGGTCATCCTATCGAGCCGCCATTGTAATATCAAATCCTGGCATGTACCAATAAGTTTTCATCACTAGCTCGACAGTGAAGGACAACATCGTGAGGAAACCCGCAGGTCTCAAAATTATTTCTGAGGCATGTGCAACAGACCCGGTCCGCCCATGGGCTCACCATCTATCACGTTTAGGGGTCGAATATTCTAGTGAAGAATGGGTATTCGGGACATGGAATACCTCTGCCTACCCCCTCAGGGATAAAAGGCGTAAGATGTTTTTTTAACATCAAATGCTTCGGATTGCAAAACAAATTGTAGAAAAATACAGTTGAAAGTAAGTATACTTACCTAAACAACACTCGCATATAAAGATTCGTACTGTGTTATTTGTAGGGTAACAAAGAGCTCTACTTATGAGTGTGAACTCATTCCACACACAATGGGAACTTGGGAAGCCACATTGTAATTATCCAAGCTTTCAATGAGTTACTGAGGGTATACGTCATAACTGAGAGATACAACAGACAAAGACGTGAAGTTTCAGATTTATTAACTTAATAAATCCTAAATAATATAAATGGCAAAGTCACTTTGTTTGTTTGTTTGCTTAATACGCTTTCACGCCTAAATAAAATAAACGGATTTTAAAAATTATTTCACCAATTAAAATCTACATTATCAGGGAGTAAAATAGGCTGTATTTTATCCCCGTATTGCCAAGGGAACTGTGCTGCCAGTTCTTTTATAATTGTGTTTATTTGGAGGTTAAAGTTCAACGCACACAGAAGCGGGAAAAGCGAGTTAAAGACTGCCTCAGCTGAATCCAAACGTGATTAAATCCATTTCCAAAATTAAGGTAGATTTAAGTCATTGCCAAATCAAGATGTTCTGGCAATACCAATTGGACCTACTTCGTTCTCAGCACTTTAGATTATATTTTTTTTTAGTATGGCAAACAGATCTACAGAAAATTTAGCAAGAAGCAATTATTAGATTGAGTTATTATTTTATATGTAACAGGATACTAAGGTCTGAATAAAAGGCTATATTATTATTATTTATACCTATTAGGTAGGTACTGTAAGATAGTTAAAGTGTTCTTTGTAACTGGATTTTTTTAAATGAACCAGCTCCCTTAAGACTGGATTACGGATCCAAGCGGTACCCCCGATTTCGAATTCCTGCCTTTTTACCCTCTTTATGCGTTGACCTTAAATTTTTACGTAAATAAATAGTAATGAAATAAAATACTTGTTTCATATTGAAACAGTAACCCAGGCAAGATTGTACCATGCCTCCATATTTATTTTATTTTGTTGTTTCAGTTGTGATTGTAATATCTGTTTACTCGTTATTATTTATCTAGTCCGAAATACAATATCTATATCTATACATATAAAAAATGTAATTGGTTTTTGTGTATATAAGAGATATTTAAGATAACTTATTATGAGGGGTCTTATATAGAAGACAAAATAATTGTTTTTAGATGTTTTGTCTTTCTGTCTATCTGTCCGTATGTTTGTACGAGTAATACACAAAAACTATAGCGCGAAATTGGATGAGTTTTTCACAGTTATATTGTTGCAGGTCTAAAATATCGTATATGTTTCATGTTGGTACGTCGGTTAAAAGCCGAGGTATGTATAAGTACAACAGATAGTTTTTTTTAAGGGAATAGTAAAGTTTTGCACTAAATAAAACAAAGGACAATTAATTATTGACAATCATTACGTCGTTCTAATGACTCAAACGTCCAGTAAATGTACACTGAAAGCATCAAATTGAACGGAACTACGCCAGCACCAGTCCTCTCCATTGTAGAGACTGACAGCGCTCTATAAGAGACAGGAACCTGCTTTATCGAGCCTGACAAAGACCCGAGGGGAGTCAAGGGTAAATTTTCAACGTGCTATCTCAAGTATTGTAGGTACCTTTATTATCTAGACATCTTAAAATTGTCTTCAAAAAAGTTTTCCTAGGTATTCTATAACCTTAAAAAAAGGCTCAAAAATCTCTTGTAGGTAGGTACGCTAGGTATTTTGTGTTTGGATTCCGTATACTTTAACGGCCAGAGGGAAAATAGTTACCACCAAATATTGAACCCTATGTAATTGAAATAACATTCAAAACCAATGAAAAATTTCAACTGCTTATTCCCTTGTTAAAGGGTTAACAGATATCCTGACGAGGAAAAAACTAATTCGCTCACATAAATGTTTGTAGGTAACGCTTCATAAAGTAATTCGTCCCATCAACCGAAAAATCATTAACCTTTATATTGCATTGTCTTACAATTTTTCTTTTGAAACCTTCATCTATTTTCGGAAAACTCCAACTTGAACTTAATGGGTTTCGTCACGAGACTATCACCTGCCAGACAAATTATAGCAATTTGTCATTATTCCGTCGTTTCGCGTTAATTGCTATTGCTCGTGATTTTATGTTACTTCTAAGGTGTAAGTTTCTTTAATCTAACTTACGAATTCAATGTTAAAAGCCCTTAGTCCAACAGGGAGATTCTCACTACAGTCGTTCTAATCTCAACTGTAGACATAATAATAAATCGTTGGGTTAATTATATTCATATTATATTATATGTATTGTATTAATAGGGTTATTATAAGGAGCTACATACGAGACTCCAATATACATGACAAAAAAAAAGTACGATATTGGTTCTGTACGTATAGTACTAACATAAGTTTCAGTGGTTTCATTACAGGATATATGTCGCCACTTTATTTAGCAATGATAGACTATCATACAACCAAAACAAATATTGATCTTCATTCTTAATTCTGAGTCCCAATTCAAGTCGCAAAATGACAAATTGAACCTTAAATGGTAACCAAATGATATTTGACGCTGCCAGATATACTAGGACAAAGATTGTCTAAGATAGTAGCGTCGTTCATAGGATTAGCTTTTTGTTACAATAAGCATTCCTTTACGAGAAATTATGCGTAACAGATAATAAGAGATGCCTTTAATTAAATATAACTAGAGTAATAATATTTGTCGGCATTAATGCACCCATAAAAAAGTAGTAATACATGCTTTTGTTTATGGGTACATTTATGCCTCAAAAATTATTATCTAGTCAAGTTGTACATTTTACAAATAAACCTAATCTCTTTTGCTAATGTGTAGTGCGGACTCATGTTTGGTCGAAGACTGAGTGGGCTATGAAAATCGATTATAATTGCTTTGCACACAGAACACGAAGTGAAATATAAAACGTTTAGAATATCATTTAGTTTTCCCTTGTTAATAAACAGGTGTGAATAAAACAAATGGATAAAATTACTATTTTAGTTTATTGACTTACACCGTCCATCAACACCCAACATTACATGTAATAATACTCGATAGTATTTCAGAAGTACAAGACTAGACTTTAGTATAGGTATCTACTGTTTTAAAACATAATTACGTTAACATAGACCCGGCATAAGGCCGGGACGTGGCTGACAGAAGAAATTATTACTCAATGGTTTGTGGTTACAACGAGAAAGAAACTAACAGGTACAAATGTCAAGGTTGATTGTTACTTTAGGTTATTTATTAGTTAATAGAAGCTTAAAATCTTATGAGTATAGAACTGAGAAAACGGAATCTTTGATCGATTGATCGCTTACAGATTGTCTGTATAAAAATGTTTTTAATTAAAAAAGTGCTAAAACCGGTAAGGCTGAGACATAGAAAATGCTATTCCAAAGTTTAAAAGTATACACAGTAGGCTGTGTTATATGACTGTATTGATAATGCACAAAAATACTGATCATTATCTCCTTTGCTCATACTGTAGGTAGTTATACGTAATTAACTATTAGATGTCATGCGTTTTAATCAGAAATACATAGGCTATATTTTTTATTATACATAGCTCTCGTATCTTGGAAGTGGATGGTGGAGACTGATAGACAGACAAGTGAGTAAACGAGAACTGCAAAATGCAACCTACGAATGTTTACATGACATACAAAACTACTCAGATACCTACATCAGCTGTGCCGGTATTGTTTGATTATTATACAGGAAGATATAATTTACATACACATTCGAGTCGTCACCGATATCTAAACAGTGTCGGATTATAGGTAATTCTACAGTACTAAATACATAGGCATGGATAAAGTGCATGTAGGTAACATTTATATTATCAGATGTTTTATATTTATTGTTCCTCATAATTACATTTTGTCATATAATATTCTAACTACTATTTTCACTTTTGTCTTTCATAAATATTTGTAACATTTTATTAATTAACAAATTTTGATTTATTACTGATATTTAATGTATAATATACTGTGTTCTATCGAAAAAGCACTAGAAATGCATCATTTTTTATTGGTTTTATGTTTTCAGCACTTTCTTTGCGATGCATTGCAGTACAATATCAGTCTTCCTCTGTTTGTTAATATGCGTATTGTGAAACACGAACAAATACTTACTCAAAAATAGACAGTCCAGTACAAACCAAAAAAATTTACGATCCTTACTTAAAACAAACAATTGAAAATCTGTACAAATAAAAATATTCTACCGTACGTTTAAAAACCAAATTCTACATAAAATAATTATATATATTGTCTTTAGAATCTAAACTCTTCACACGGATTAGGCCCGTCAAATATTTCAATTGAAACTAACGTATGTAATTGACTATTTTCCGACGCTCAAAACCTTTGGCAGGGCTCACGGCTCAAAGATTACAAGCGTAGTGTTTTGTAATACGACAAAGAAAAGTTATTTCAAAATATATATGGAGTTTAACTGTAAAGTTGAACATAATTTACTAATTTACATGTAATATACGAGTACCTGCCTAGCATTTGCTTTGTGGACTTTTACAAGTATAATTGTAATTTTTAGATTGCGCTAAGACTGTATAAAAAATGCTTGTTTTAAACATGGCAATCATTTTGTCTACGTAATATAGGGATGCAACTAAACTATCAAGTAAGATACATTTATAAACTGTACCCTATCTAAACTTTTAACTTATTCAATGTCGCATAACAAAGTACTAATGGAAACGACTATTATGAGATCACTCACTTTAACAGTATCTCCTAACATACATACATGTAACACAGATTATTAGAATCTAAGATGTCTCTGACATCTGTCGAAGCGATTAATCTATAAACCGATTCTTACATTATTCATATCTTATAATTGTATTGTACTTATTCTTAAATAGAAATATAAAGAGACTTTCATTTACTATATTCCAAATTTATATACACAATCTAAGATTTTATTGTCAGTTCTGAACTTTTTAGACGAAATAAACATTTATTAATTTACATTCAACACATTTTACACATATTTTATATTTACAAAGATAATTTTGAAGCAGCCTTAATAAAGCTGGAAATATCGCGATATTTTCACCTACACACTAGTTAAACTTCAGATCATTTCTATACATCAAAAGCAGTATTAAACTCTAAAGCATTAAATATCAACTTGAGTACTGTATTGTCTTATAGTAAAATTTCTATACCGATCATTATTTGTGATCAGATTTGTGCGCGTAAAATTTTGAATCGAACACGCTTAATTATCCAAATTACGCGGTTTTATAACCGACATACATGGACTAGGTGATATGAAAGTCCCCCCGTAAAAGCCTCGTGAAAGTCTTCTTGAATTGCTGATTAGCTAGAGCGTAGCAGAAGGGATTTATCGGGCTGTTTGCGTAACATAAAAAATACGAAAACATGTACAAATGTTGGTTGATACAAGGCGGATTTGTGCAAAACCCTTCTACTAACGCTAAAATATGATAAGGAGTCCAACAGATTACGAATGCTCCTAATATAAAAGATATAGTTCTAAACGCTTTGCGTGCTCTGTTTTCTGATTTAGACTTTTGCCGTCCGATCCCCGCGAATAAACCATCTCGTTTCGAACGTTTAACTTTTAATTTTTTCCCTATGTTCTTAACAAACTCTCTCTTAGAGCCGCCGCGGCCCGACCCACTTACTGCAGCGCTCGAAATATCGCTATTTTCTACAGCTGGACTTATTACTGGGTTTAGTTTCGAAGGAGAAGTTTTTGTTACTGTGGGTTTGGACGTCTGCGGCTCATTGTTGTTGGCGGACGACGTCACGAGAGTAATGATAGGTTTAGGTCGCTCTCCTGACGTCAAACTTACCTCGGTATTCACTTTTACTGGTACAGGTGGAGACGAGCTCATTTTTGGTTGAATTACTTGTGCTTCAGCGGTTGCCCGAATCAATGCTGCCTGTAGTAAAGACGTATTTGTGACGTTACATGAATTTAATGTCGGAGGAGATGACGGTTCAGTGGCTGTTGGAAACGTTACAGACGACGGTGGGCTTTCGTTAGTAGGCGTCGGTACAATGACAGAGCTCTCATCCATATACCTCAAGTCTGCTCCATCCAGTGCTACAAGTACATCATATGATGTCCCATCGCTTTTTACAACCCTAACAGTCCGTGTTCGCGATGATTCTGAATGTGAAGGTGGACTTTCAGATACAGTCGGACTACATCTAAAATCTGATGGAGGGGGAATTACCCTTTGAGCAATCGTAGTGGACACCTCAGACGGCGTAGCGATGCCTGAAGAAGTAGGTGATGTGGCACTTGTAATAGATTGAGGCACTGTTGGTGCTGGTGTTCTTTCTAGACTCTGGGATGTATCAAGGTTATCTGTATCGAGAATACTCTTTTCAGATATTTGTGACAACGAAGTTTTGGGTTTATCAGAATCATGTTTAAACAAAGGGGACTGCTTTAAATCAGTCTTGATTAGCATTCCTCCATTCATGCGCATATTATTGAGTAATTGCAAGGCGCCTGTTTGCATGACTAAGTTTGCTACTGAGGGTCTTTTTTTAGAGTTAGTTTGTACTCCACTTTCGTCATCTGAATCAAATGCTGGGCTGCTCGACCTTTCAGCATCAACTTGATCTTCTTTCTTATCTCCGTCAGATTCGGCGGTTGTAGATGTTCCTGTGACAGTAGCACTACTCTTATGAGCTGAGGATTTCTGACTAGAATTGGAATCGGTAGAACCACCCAAATTTAGCAACGGGGCTGCAAGCGATCCTTTAGATGTTGAATCTTTTCGAATAGCTTCAGATACTTTAATTTGTTCTTCACTAGTTATTGTAGCCTTGGACAGGCCTGACATACCGGCAGCTCGTCCGGCCATTCCAGACATCATTCCCGCACTTAGAGCCACCATTGATTGCATCTTCCGCTGCTTAGCTTCACTCTTCTTTTGCATGTCGTAAGCAGTCTTAAAAATTCCAGCGTACAATACAATGAGAACAAACAACGTCGTCCAGTAATAACCGATGATCAATGCTGTGTTGAATATAGGATCTTTAAGGAACTGTACTGCGCATTCACCTTCTTGCAAATCTCTATAGCCTACAAAATGTTCCCATCCGAATATAGTCGTAAAAAACAGTAAGGCTGGTATGATCCATGTGACAGTTACCATCCAGATTACACGGTTTTTCGTTCGCCAAGCTCTATATCTGGCCGCGATTTTGACGCTGCAAAACCGGTCTACTGTTATCAATAAGACGGTATATTGTGATACTAGACATACGGTGTAGTCGACGGAGAGCCATAGGTCGCAAAGGAGCGGTCCCAGGTGCCAGTAGCCTTTCAAGACATAGTCGGTGTAAAATGGCATCGATAAAGTACCTGCGGACAAAGGGTAATGTGAGTCCTCTATCTCCAATACGTTCAGGAGACGAAGTAGGGTACAGCGAGTCGATTACAGTGGCAAAATATCACTCGGAAGGAAAGTGTATGGGAAGCATAAAAGTGGGTTAGATAGTATTTTGTAAAGGTTAAGGACAAGACGCGCCTTTTCATCGATATCTTCAGTTTGTACTCAATATTTATATATTAAAGTTAGGTATGTACTGTAAAAATTTTATCCTTATTGTAATATTAAAAATGGAGATTTAAGCCAAGAAGCTTGTTAATTAGATTTTGTAAGCTTAAAACGAAGCTAGAAATTGATGTTGTAGGAATTTTAATGAAATTTTAAAATTTTTTTGTAAGTACTTAGATGCAATATTCAAAATTTCACAACATTCGTATTCATATACATGAGCGCTTAAATAAATATCATATCCAAATATTAAATTAACTATTCAAAATATTCGAGGTTTATAAATTAACTTTGCGCTATTGTTTCGTTGAATCCCTTTTATGGAGAATCGTTATAAGGACAAAGAGAGTTTACATTATTATAACAGGTGGATAGCAATGTCGCATTGTTGTTGGGATATAATGTAGTTTTGTAATTAAATTGTTGCGAATATCCGCGTCGACAAAGCTACACGTAATATGTTCTTTTATAGAGAGGATTTCGAGTAGCCAAAGCTCGTTTTTTTATGTTCTTAAAAGTTAAAAAAAAGTTTGCTAACACTATACGTATTTTTTAAGCGCCACTTAATAAATCCAATTCATACAAATTAACAGAAATTTAGACCTCGCAATTGTTGGGAATAAGAGGTTGCACGACATTACTCATTGTCAAAGAGATTAAAATACAATAGGACATAGAGGGGGCATTGGGAATATTTTCATACAAAACTTTGAAGCATGTTTGAAACTCAAGCGTCATGGTAGTTAGTATAAACGCAAGCTGTCATTCGGTCGAAATTGTACTAGACTTATTCCACTTGGAATAACTTTCGGCTTCAAATTTTCCTCGCTTTGTCCTCTCTATGCCCTATTATAATATTTTAATCTCTATGCTCATTGTTGGTTGAATAAGCCACAGAGGCTCTTCCCTTGGTCACGCGGCATCACGCGTGAACGGCTGAACCAATTTTGCTAATTCTATTTTTGTTGTGTTTGTTATTGTTAGGAGAAGGTTCTTATGAAAGAAAAAATCTAGAAAAATGCGCGGAACATTAGAAAATTTAAGAAATCGTAATGACCATTTTAACTTTTCTAATGTAACCTTATGGTGTTTGACATACAAAATACAAAATACTGTCTGGTCATCAGCTAGTCGCTTATAAAAATTGATTTTAAGGTACCATCACGATTCACCTTGCGTTCAAAAGCTATTGTCTCTTGTAATTTTAGTAAATCTAATTACACTAAAACAGTTATTTTACAAATTCATTAAATTTCACCACGTAAATTATTTGATATAGAATTTTTTTTGGCTCTCTATGCACAGTATCAAAAGAAAGTAAGGAGAAAAATATTAAAATTACATTGATGCATGTTCTCATACAAAATAATTGGCACATGGATTGTGTTGTAATGCTACTGCAGGTGTCCCGTCCCTTTAATCCTTATAATCTGTGGAACTCTTTGTCTATTTGTGATTATTAATGTTTCGATGATTTGTACCTAGCCGTATGTTACAATGTAATTAAAAAAAAAAGATAGATAAAAGAATTTATACAATTAAAATCTTGTTGCCAAAAGCCCCACATAAACAGTATTTTTGTTACACCCGCATCCATATGTGCAACTATGTATTTTTGAAATTAGTGTACCTAGCTTATAAAATACACAAACCATAAATTTCTTTATACGATTCTGTACCTACAATCTATAGCTTACCTATTAGTAAATCTGTGGCAGCTAGAGATGCGATGAAATAATTGCTCGGTTGTCGAATTGTTCGGTCCACTAGGAATGCCAGGAGAACAAGAACATTCCCACTGACCGTCAGCAGTATGACCAACACCAAGCACGTCGCAAAGATGGCCGCCAGCCACAACGGAAATGGCGGAAGGACGGGTTGCTAGGACAAAATATGTTGTATAAATTAAAATCGTTTCTTTCGTCACGTCATCGTCGTCAAGAAAACTTGTATTTTATAAAGATAATTATTTACCTTATTCTAAATATGTTTTAGGTTTTTGTTAGGTTTTTATTATTTCAAAAAGAAATTCATTTCCTGGAAGAACTCTGCAGTATTTTATAATGACAAACTCTTAGATAAAAGCAAAAGAGGAAGATACGGTACCGGCGCCTCGCGCGTGGATCCTTTAAATTAGGTGCAAGTAGCGTAATTCGTTGTAGTCAACTCGTTCGCGCTTGTGCCCGAGTACGTCTTTCTATCTCTTTTTTTATTTGCGCGTGTAGTTGTATGTAGTCCAAATGTCAACGATGATTTCTATGACTATACCGTATCTTCCTCTTTTGCTTTTATCTAAGGACAAACTGCAATGTTTCGTCACAGTGCTCGTTATATGAAGTGTTGAAAGCAAATACCTAGTATATTAAATTTTATGGTAGTTTGTGACACGCGGATTTATAGCTGGTGGCTTTTTACAGCTAGTTAAAAAAGCTAAGCATATGACATTAAAGTCACTAAACTAATTCAAAGATATTTTCGATTACCTATATTTAATTTGATTAAATGACTGATTCTAAATCCAAATGAATTCAATTTAAGCGCTTATTTACATCAAGCATTATTGCCATTCAAATACTCATTTAACTTATAAGTAATCTTAAATCATAGAATTAAAAATGATAGTTATTTTATTTCGATCCAGTACCTACCTACTTCAATTTAGTGACACTTGTTTGTTATTGTTATTATGTAAAAGATGCAATCTAATGCGATAATATCAGTACATATATAGATATTTTGTCGACAGTTTAAACAGCTCTTATTATGTAAAACATTCAAAATTACGAGTAAAAAAAAAGGTCTTCAGTAGGAAAAAGCACGACCTAAATGTAATGAATATTATCTTTTGTTAAACGGCTTTTATTTCTCACCCTGAAAGTTTAGTATAATAATAACGGTTTAGGTATTTAGGTATATTGTACGGCAAGGAGACGGCGATAAGATTTCTGGGCCCTGCCGTTCAATTTTCAATATTGTATTCAATATAAACAAGGGTTAATAACGATTGACATAAAAAGTGAATACATACCAACCCGTTGTTGATAATGATGCTGTCTAAGCTGTTGTTGAAGAAGTAAACGTCGGTAAAGTTGCTGCCGTTAGAGACCAGGTACCCGCTCATGCACTCCTGGTAGTTAGCTGATGAGCATGAGCGTTGTTTCAATTTTTGGAGTTTCCTATAGAAATAAGAAAAATAATCTGTATTTGTATGTTAACAATGTTCTATTTTCTCTATCTCACACTCGAATAAATCTCTGTTAAATAGAATATTATGTGGTTTTCAAGAAATATCGGTTTTGAGAATTAATTTTGCTAAGCGACATACCTATACTGTTTTTAGCTCTAACTCTAAGTATGAATGAAATATACAAATTTGTATCATTCGGTGACGGAAAACAGAACGGAGGAAACCGGCAGGCCCCGAAATTGGTTCCCCCGTAACCCTGATAAGTGTACCACTTGTAATTTTTATAGGTAAAATTCATTGGTTAAAAAGGGTATACCTACTGTTTTTTATTCTATGGTGGTACGGTGCCCTTTATGTACTAGTTCGATTTGTATTTGACCGGTTTTTTCTTTGTTAGCACAGACCAGTTTTTATTGAAATTGGTCTGTGATATTAATAAGTACTGTCTAAAGCTGAAAACAAATTATCGGACGCGACTTACGGACGCGGCTGATGAGTCGCGATCTAGATAATGAATGTACACAGATCTGTGCAAACTAGCGTACGTAAGTCGTGGACGTAACCTTGAGCGTTCGGACGTCCGACAGAAATCTGGAGTACTGAATTCAAAAGACTGTGTACACGTATCAGTCGCGGCTGTCTGTCGCGTCCGTCAGCCGCGTCCGATAATTTGTTTCCAGCTTATGACAGATACTGGTACTTTTTTGATAAGCAGGTATGTTAGACAGAGGCAAGATACTTTTAACGGGAGTTTTTTTAAATTTTTAAAAGTTTTATTTTTAAAGCGTATTGAGGCCTAAAATGTTCAATTACCACTGTGTTATGAAGGTTGTCCCAATAGTGAAGATCGGCGTGGACCTGTTAACGTCGAGACTGGTCTCCGTCGAATTCATCGTGGCAAGGCGCTCTATTATTGTCTATGTTGCTAAGTTGTCAGGTTTTAGGAGAACTTCTGCAACAAAATTAGGACGCATAGTACTTACGTTATTTTGCATGTCTAAAACAGGTTACGTATCTAAATGTCGAAAATTAAAAAACCTAACGTTAAATAACCTAAGTTCAAGATGTCTAAGGTACATTTATTTTATTTTATAGTTGGATAAAAATCAGAATCTGAAAATGCAGGCGTTTTATCTATGACAATCTTGGATCAAAAATGGCGGCGTCCAACCATAGAGAATATAAATCAATACGTATCATTGTTTTATGATTCTCCATCATTGCTATAAAGCTTCAATTTAGATACCCCCGTGATGAATTATAGTGTTCAACCAATGTTATGTTATAGTTGGCAATCCTAATAAATAAATAAATGAAACTTAGGTAGTATGGCTACTGAATTGTATACAAAGTGAGCACAAACAACGCATAAGAAAAAGAAGTGATATTGACTCAATGAACTCTTGTGCAGAGATAATTATAAATTTTGATTGTTGGTAATTAAAATTTCGTCACTGCGCAGTTACAAATTTAATAATTGTTTTTGGATAAAGATGTTCTCTTTCTTGGAAAATTCGCCTCTTAAGATTTCGGTTTTGTTAAACTTGATAATGAAGACCTTTATGTAAGGTAATGTGGCATAAATTAATTTAAAAATGTACATAGTTGCATTTTATAAAATAAACATAAATATAAAGACTTTAAAGAAATTTATTAAAACTAAGAATGATATACATAATGATAAATATAACAGTGATATATCACTTCATAGTATAAAACAAAGTCGCTTTCTCTGTCCCTATATCCCCATGTCCCTATGTCCCTATGTATGCTTAAATCTTTAAAACTACTCAACGGATTTTGATGCGTTTTTTTAATACTTAGATAAAGTGATACAAGAGGAAGGTTTTAGCATTAGCATTGCACGGGGCGAGTCGCTAGTAAAGTATAATATAAAAATATCCAATACTTTGTTAAACAACGAAATAAATAAATGTTCAAATTAGTTTGTTCGGAAATTTTCACAGGTCTAATCTAATCTTTAAGAATAATAAGATATTTTTATTTAATAGTTGACCTCAATATAAAAGTGAAAATATCACATTTGTAGCCGTATAACTTTTTAATACTTAAGATACTTAAAAACCCCTTTAATTGTTAGAAATTAGGACTCGAATATCGCAGCTTTCGTGTAGAACGTCTTAAGTAGAAAATCCGCAATTATGTTGTTATTTTCACCGTGAACGGATTGGGATTGAATAATAAATATGTTTTTGCTCTGACCTTGAAGCTCAACATACACGGTCAAATTGTCCAAAGGTTCCATTTGGCAAACAGGTTAGCAAGCTAAAATACTCAGCTGATTACAATTTGGACGAATCTAATTGGGTTGGCAAATACAATCAAGACTAGAACAACTGCTAATTGGGGATCTCGAGTAAATATAAATAAATCAGTATACCTTTTTTCTAAAATGTAACCTAACAGAAGGTATCTATAATACTGGGAGTCTATCCAGCGTCTTAGTTAGGGTCATGAGCGCCCCTGGCAAGATTTGAATTTTGCGCCCCCCCTCTGTCGAAGTATAACGTTGACCATTACTACTAATCGTCTGTGTTGTTTAAAAAAACATGGGACATAATTTTGAATGGTTGTCAATGTTGTCATGGTATCTCCTGGTATTTTGATAAATAATAAATAATACCTCCGACACTTATTTTCTTGTAGGATAAACTTGTGTATTTTTAGGGGCGCCGTTCTTTATTTATCGTAATAAAATCTAAGTGTAGGTAGGCAAAATGCGCCCCGGCGTGTTGCGCCCCAGATAGCCTCCCGTCTAGGGCCATAATGTCTCTCTACAATAGTAATCGATATCTTCTTTATTTGACACTAGCGGGAGACCAGCGGCGTTGTTTATTTTGATAATTTGGATAAGTACTCGTACCTATTATGTAAATGAAAAAGTATGTTTTTTAGTTTGTACTACTATTATTGCAACCTTCGGAGCAACGGATCGACATGGTTTATTGCATAGTTATCTAGAAACCCGGGAAATGACAAAGCTACTTTTTATTCTAAAACGCAAACGGTGCCAGAAAAAGCTAATTCAAGAATAAAACAGTAACCAAATGTTATAACGACATATAATACAATCCTATCTTATAATATAAATTATAAAAATAATGAAATAAATAAAAATGAAATAGTATTTATAAAAACATTAATATTTAGGTATATAGTAAACATAATTTAATTGTTAATTATGAAATGTCGGTTCTTACCCGGATCACTGTCTCGCCATTCAATGGCCGGGAGATAAGGCCGGTGCCAGACGGACGGCCGTCCGGTGCGCCTCCGCTCCGGTATCTCTGCATCGTTTGTGTGCCTACGGCCTTATTTCATCTGAAAAGGAAATGTTATGTAGCCGGATAGACTTGGTAAGTTAACTTAACAAAATAATTTGTGAGTGACAATCCCCGCGCGGATTCCGATTTTCCTTCCGAAGGAATTTAGAAACGCCCTTTCTTATTTGGTGGCGAGCCTACGTACATATTCATCACTAGCTCGACGGTGAAAGTAAAGATCGTGAGGAAACCCGCAGGTCTCAGAATTAATTGTGATGCGTGTGTCAGACCCGGTCCGGCGATAGGCTCACCACCTATCAGGTTTAGGCGTCGAATATTCTTGTGAAAAATGGGGGATATACCTAATTTTCACCTGCCTACCCCGTTGGGGATAAAAAGCCTGAGTATTTTTTTTAATCTACCTACCTAATTTTACAATCTTTTATTTAACTTATAATGTGTGTTTGTTCGGGTGGTGGAATATCGAAAGTCAATATTGAAGAAGATATCATCAACCAATTGAGCTAAAATTTGGCATACCTATGTAAGTTTGGTGACAAGACAATGCAATATTATGGTATCACCAAGTCAATCTGTTAATGGAGCCGAGCCGATGGAGAGAGGTGGTTATCGCAACTCCTCAATGGCTACTCGTAAAGCCTTCTAGTTTGGGCTCATTTGATTTTTTATGACGCGTGCTTTACAGACAAAATCAAGTAAGTATTTTTTTTTTAAACTTCTTATACCTAATAAAGGTTCTAAGAGGATCTAATCCGTGACGTTAATTTGAAGTCCGCAACACTTGGATTGGTTATGTAGCATCACTTGGCCGACTTGGTTCACTGGATATTGTGTTTACTCGCATGGAAGGAGGCTATCTCAAGGAAACAACAAACATGTATACTGGTATAGTTCAAAGACTGATATTGAATAGTTCTAGTATGGCCAGATCTCCACAGAGAATTGTGCTGTAACGTTGAGGGTGTGAATGAACATGTTGTTGTGTTAGAAGAGTAAACACTTCTTCGACAAGACGATTACATAGTAAGTAAGCATGGTTTTAATCGGTTTATATCGAAAATAAACAAGTATAATATGTCGAATTAACAGAAATAATAAATAATATAAATGTCAAACTATGCACCCTGTCTTCTGAGTTGGTGGTCGTGGGTTTGATTACCGCCCGGGGTCTACATTTGTGTGCATGAACCTGTCTGTTGGCTTCGTGTCTGGGTGTTTCATAATGATTGAAGTAGATATATTTATCCTTTGTTTAGTGCCGTCAAGAGCACATGAAACTTTATACTTGTAGTACGAGTCTGACCTCCAAGGTGATTGTAATAAGAACTTTACAAACCTGTAGGCAACAATGAAAATTCATAGTGTCCACGGACATTAGTTATTTCGTGGCTTCCAACCTTATAGCCAATAGCATTGCCAAATCAAATAAAAGGTTGACTTAAATGAGAACACCTACTATATATCTACTATCTGAAAATATTATTTAAATGGCATGCCCTTAAAATCTCAATATCACGAAGCCTAGAGCCGTTATAAAAATGTCCTCTAAAGGCACTGAACTTCCGAACGGAAATTCGCTCAAAGCGAAAACATATTCGCTTCATAAAGCAAAGCGAGACAGGTATACGTATTAATGCCTTCGTAAAGGTGTACCCGACCGCGACGTCTCAAAATAAAAGCGGTCTGAAGGTCAGTCGATGCAGGGGTACGTAACGTAACATTTTGTTTATTTATTTACTAGCCTCTGGCCCTGGCTTTTATTGGCAGAATATTGAAGTTTAAAGCTCGACGTGTTGAGATAGGGTTATATTTACAGACTGAAGTGTATAACTTTATTAAAAAGATGGAGGTTTCTGAGATGCCTCTTTCAATCCCCGCGGAGATTAGGCGTGAATATATAAGCAAATAACTTAGATTAATTATGATACTTGACCTTAACGTTACAAGGATAAAGTACATGATTTGTAAGTAGTAGTATATTGCACATCATTTATATATTATTTCTTACCTGTGAAGACCTATAATTGGCTTTCTGTTTTGTATTTATTTTAAGTATCCTGTATTGTTTAGCTGTTGGTCTTCCAAATAAATATAAAATATATTAATTATTGTTATTTATGACTTCATCATTATCAATTCGTAACATCTCTCTGATGAATATTTACTTCCTAATTTAAATGAAATAAGTAATTATGCTAAGTAAGCTGATGTATGGGTCGTCCTAGGCCACGATCTCCCCCCGCGGACAAGGCTATAACGAAAACGTTACAAAAATAGAAGTTGTTTGCATCGTTTATTTTTTTTAACCTTGAAATGCTTTCAGTCAGTTTTCGCTGTCCTTTGAAATAGTTTTAAAAGTGTTTGATGTGGCAACAGCAGTTTAAAGAACTAATTAAAAAATAAAGGGATTAAAACCAATGCAGCCGTCAGCTCGGACAGGTGTATTTACAGTTCAACATGCAGGTACGGGCGTCTGACTATGGCGTTCACGTATTATAGGTACCTATTATGGCACTGAAGCTGATATTAGAGCGTCACAGATATTTTAAAGCTCCTTCCTGCGACTCGGCGAGTTTTTAACAGACTTCGAAAAATTTTATATTTTGTATTTTTAATGTGGATTACTTCTGGACTCTATCATAATTCTATTCTAGTTTTTGCTATTAACTGAGACTTATATTATTTTTTGGAATATTTGTCCATTGTATCGACTTTATTTGAATCTATATACATAGGTACATACATAAGCCTTTTTTCCGAAGAGGTAGGCAGAGCCAATAGAATCTATATATGTACTAACGTTATAAAAATTTGTCTCTGAATGCAATAAAAAAAGAAACAAAAATGATTTCTTTTTTCATAGTTTATGTGACGGGACACGTGTTAAAAAATTTGGATATTTGACTTCAAATGGCATGTTATGTTAACTTGTCTCGCCAGCTCATAACATAGTAGACCAAAAAGCCTACGTGTGTCGAATAACGAAGGAATATCCTTTGATTTTAACTTATTGTCGGCCAGAATTGGGTAAGAGTCTGTATTTCGCCTTAAGTACGTATGCATGGAGCCCAAGAAACGAGTAGGTAAATAAAACCTCAAGCTGGCGAATCTCCATAAATGATATTGGACCTAAAAATCCCAATAGCCTTTGAATCGCTAAAATGCTAAGCGGTGAAATGCTAAAATTGTTTTCGGCTGCGAATGATAACTCGGTATCTGGTAATAATTATTCAAACCTTCGCCAGTTTACCACCCTTTCTGTTCAGATGAACTTTCAAAGACAACTTCATAAACACGAAATTTACTTTCATGATTACTTTTATAATAAAAAATAAGAAGACTGTCAAGTTAGAATTTTGAGTTCAAATAAGAGACTAAGAAATACTATATGCAATGCCAAGTTGCTCAAATAACGTATGTATCATATAGAATGATGCAAAAGGCGCATTCGTCAATATTGTTATCGATAAATAGCATGAGCAGCTGTTCGCGACGCTTTGTTACTGTCGCCTCACACGTTCCGACAAAAATGTGAGCAATGGTTGCTAATGAAGCAATCCTTGCAATCCCTCTATAGATAGGATACCGATTTATTTTTCTTTTTATGGTATACATTTTATTCGGTTAATTATTTCCTAAATTGTGTTCTACCCTCGAAATGTCGGGCTATGGCACAATATCAGCGGTTGTGGACAGTCCACAGCCAACGCTGAGTCTTAGACCCTTTTGTCCACGTTATAAAACTATTTACATTATGTTTTGTGCTTTAATATTTAATAGGACACATAAATATTTATTTTTCCCTTTCTAAATAACTATAATCAAAGATGATTTTTAAAATTCATTCAAATAGCTTCTTATAAGAAAGTCGGAATAAACATAAAAAATAATTATATGTTTGTCCTATAATTTTCACTAAGGTGGGATCCGGATGTTATTAATCCTACTATTGAGTTAATTTTGATTTGGTAAGGTTAGTTTGGAGATCCCAATTTGGGCAGAAACAGCATTTAGGGTAGGGTTTATAGCGCCCGAGATTAGTCGGGTGGTCCGGTCCGTCCGGGCGTCTGTGTCCGGAATCATAACACCGCTCTCACGACTGTACTGTATACGTAATATTTCGTTTAGTTTTACGACCAGATTTAGAAGCAGTGGGTAAAATGGTATAAAAAAATGCTAACGCCTTTTATCCCCAGCGGTTAGGCAGAGGCATGCCTGGAAATAACCACTTTTCATCTATTTTTTTTACCCCTAAACGTGACAGGTGGTCAGCCTATCGCTGAATCGGGGGATTTTAAACACATACACATACTCGTATATACACTTACACTTATTGCCGATGGGGTTGGCTGATTCCATTTCCGGAATTATCCACTTTTCACAGGTAGTGGAACCATCGCAGGCCCCGTTGGTATGATACACTGGTTTATTCAAGAGGTTTTCTTTTACCGTCAAGCTTGAGATTAATATTAGTTACTCATGTAATATGTATCATCAATCATATCTTCACCATATCATAAATATTTTTATTTTGTCTACTCTATAAACAATGTTAGTACCTACGCATTAATGAGAAGTCTACATAATACCCTGCAATATTTTCACCTGTAATGGTGTTGCACGAAAGAGTATTTTTTAAGATAATTCAACCCTTTAAATTAAAAAGTAAGCAAACAAATATATTATTTTAAATAAATGTAAGTTTATTGAAGACTGAATTACAAAACATAATCATTCAAGAAGTTCACAATGAATATAATTAAAATTAATTTCACTTGCAAATCGGTTGGAGCTCGATAAATTTTCTCTATCACCGCGAGAAATAAAGCTGAGGTCATAATTATCTTTCGCCTCTGAATACACTATCCGGAGATAAAAGCTGGAGACTATTGAATTGGACTCGAAAAGATTTGTTTTGCTATCATTCTGATCTTTTTGTTTTGCTTTATGAAAGAAACAGGCGTATTTTCAAAGTTCGCGACACCTAGTGGAATAGATAAGAATAAGAAAAAGTTTATAGTTTTTGAATCGAGTTTGAGAATAGCCTGTTGTAAGTAAATAAGTTTTACTTTTTAGGGTTTTGTAGCCAAAGGTCCGTCCGTCCCGGGTCCTTCTAACGTGTGTGTCAGTTTGCTTTATGTTACGAATATTAATAGTTGGTATTTTTACAGAATATGTTTTAAAGGATATCCTCATAGAACAAAAGTGTATATTTCGCGTTTTTAACTCTATTTTAATAATGTTTATAGCTAGACATTTGAAATTAACAAATAATGGTATTTCTGTAGTCGCTGTAAACAAATAATAACATTTAAAAAAATTTATGTTACACTCACACATCCGTTTTTTTTGTCAAACAATTGGCCTATAGGTAATGTCCTATAGTACTATGAGTAGGTACGCATTCACAGCATTATAAGTTAACCGCCGAAACCGGTTTTATTTCCCTCCCGTGAGAGTTTCTAATAACTTATAATTAATCTATACATATGTCCTAAAAGCTACCAACATACCAGGTTTTAGCTTCCGAGAACCAGTTGTTGTAACTGCGCGTCTACAACGCGTAACAGAAAAAGCGCAATTCCTCGAATACCCCAATTAGTTTATTGCAATCGAACTTTAGTTATGTCTAACCAATTTTCTTAAATATCGATTAATAATAGCACGATTTTCATAGAAAGCACGAATTTCAGCTACTATATTTCTTTTTTTTTTTAAATTTATCACATATTAAAAATAGCTGAAATCGAATAAGTAGTCGATACTGAACAAACTAATTTCAGGAATTGCGCTTATTCTGTTACATGTTGTATAGGTCAGCCAAAGTGAGAATAGTAACTTTTTTACCCTGTTATCATGATCGCTTGCAGTATAGAAGGGATTATTACAAAGTATATTTCTCTCATATCTATACTCGTAGGTATAATCGGTTATACGCCTAAAGTCTGTCCGCAGCATTTTCATTTCTGCGTGGCATCTGTCACAAACAAGATCTGCTTGGGAAATTGAAAATCTCAGTACGTCTACATCGCTGTAAGCCTATTTCTATGAAGATTGTTAAAAAAACCTACAAGTTAATTAAATGACGACCATGGAATGTAATAATAATAATAATAATCTTTATTTCGCTTGAAATGTGGTACAAGATGATGGTCAGTAAAATGATAGGTATTTCACCAGAATCTGGCATGCAAAATTCATAAACATTAAAATTAATAATAATTCTAAAAATACAATTGCCATAATAATATAACATAATATTATTAATATTAATTTTTGTAATATAGTAAATAAAAATAAATTGTAGTATACAATTCACACTCGGATGTTTAGAAAAAACCAGGCAGAGCCAGTACTATGGATACTGAACAACTGATAAACATACTTATAGAAATATATAAGCATGATGACTCATTGTGGGTACATTTAACATAAATCTCGTGACATCAGTTGATAATTATCGCGTTGGATTCCTGCTCGGGCCAACATTTAAATTTTTTATGTGTATGCAGACCAATGATATTATATGTTACTATGCCAGTGGCGTAACAATAGGGTGGCAGGGCCAGCAAAATGCCACGGGCCCCCGACCCGAGAGGGCCCCGGCCCAAGAGGCCGCGAGCTCAAAAATATTTTTTTACATTGTACCTGAGTATTTTATTTTATTTGAAAAAATATATTTTTATAAGTTCTGCTTAAAATCCAAAGTGAGGCAATTAAAAACCATAATACAATTTCAAGTTAATCGTTAAGCATTTCAACCAACCTAAACAAAAAGATGTTAATTCATTTTTAGAGATGTACACCGTGTAGGTAAATCACTCGTCACCGGGTAACGTGTACAGTACACGTTACAATTCTTGTGACTACAGCTAGTGCTGAACGATCATTTTGAAAACTAAAATTGATAAAAACCTATTTAAGAAACTCTATGAGACAAGACAGAGTATGTAACTTGGCTATTCTGTCTATTGAAAATTCTATGGCCAGATCTTTAAACTTTGATGATGTTATAGACACTTTTGCGGAACAGAAAGCTCGAAAAAAAGATTTTTCGCAATAAACATCTTTCTTAATAATATTTAATAATAATAATAATATTTAATAATATTTTTCTTAATAAATATCTTATTGAAATAAAATTTTTATTTTTATGTCATTATAAATGTATGCAGGTTTCCTCACGATGTTGTTCCTTCACCGAAAAGCTAGCGAATAGATGATGAATGCATTGAGATATTATGTTCTATGGATGAATGTGAAGTCTCCAATACGCATTGGGCTAGCGTGGAGAAATCTCGAAGTTCATTAAAATTAAACTGAGTACAACGTGACGATTTTTACTGATAGGGCCCAATCAAAAGAATTTGCCACGGGCCCCAGATAGTATAGTTACGCCACCTATGCAGACTATAACGGTCTCGTATCCTTACTCTATTTATCTGTCGTAAAGCAACCCATTACAACTCTGTTCGAATTTCAATCTTATTTTGACATACCCATTACCCAATATTCGCTGTCATAAATCAACGTGAATGAAATTTGACCTAGATAAATAGGTAGTGATGAAGAAGTAAATAAAACTGAGGACAACATCAATTTTTCCGAATCCGACAAGAACGATCGAAATAGTCGTATAAATAAACGTTGGAATTATTTCGGAGTCCATTCGTGATGCTTGCAGGATGATTGAAGAACAACTATTTTATATTAATTTATATTTATTTTTTTATATTTATTGCCAGTGACCAAAGAGATTAAAATATAATGAGGCAAAGAGAGGACAAAACAAGGAAAATTTAGTGCCCAAATTTATTACAAGTGGAATAAATCTAGTACGATTTCGACCGAATGACAGCTCGCGTTTATACTAACCGACATGACGCTTGAGCTTCAAAGTTTTGTATGAAAATATTCCCAATGCAGGGGGCATTGTCTATGTCCTATTATATTTTAATCTCTTTGCCAGTAACACATGGTGAGTACTTAAGTCAGAAAGAAAAGAAAAAAGTTTGGATTGAACGAACGAACGGAAACGAATCTATCGAGATGGGCTGATGTTGGTATGGAAAACTAATGTCATATGTGACACCAACTATCATATGTGACATTAGTTTTCGATACCAACATCAGCCCATCTCGATAGATACGTTTCCGATGTCGATAGATTCGACTCGAATCGAACGGAAACGGTATCGAGTCTCTGTGAATACGTCTACAGGATCCCAAGACAGGATTTACCTAGTTTGCGCTCTTGTCTTCACTAATGTGCGTCCTGGCATCTTAAAAATTGTAACTTCTTTAATTTGAACTATTAGGTATAGTAGTTATAGGACTGAGTAAAGATTTTTTTCTTTTAAAATAAAATAAAAAAATGGCGCACCTTTTTACGTCTGCGTGTCATTTCAACTTTTTAATCAGAAAGAAGTTAGACTATGTAATAATGTAACTGGCATTAAAATGCTTTTATAAGGACGCTATATAGCACGCACATAATGCATAATCGGTGGCGTAGACCCATCGTAGACCACAAGCAAATACCTAAATGATCTTTGGTAGCGGGGACTACATAATCTATAATAAATCTCTAAAGAGAGCGTGCCTGTGTATGAAATATTTTTTGAAAACTTTACCGGTAGTGTTGATAGTTATCGATTTAGATATCAAAACATCAATTTTTTTTTTTTTTCTGTCTTTCCGTCTTTTCGTGCACGCATCACGCAAAAACTACTAGACGGATTTTGATGAAATTTAGTATAGAGATAACCGTGTCAACATTAAGAGTACTTTTTACTACGGGAAAATATAGAAACCCTTAAAAAGATAAATACTCGCTACTCCGAAACGATAACATTTAGAAACTTGAAATACGTTATCTAGGTGTCTTATATATAGTAGGCAATCGCTGTGAAGGGATTTTAGGCAATTTCCACGGGAACGGGAATAAACTACTGGATCCGAGCGAGCAATGCTGCCGGTTGGCCTGCTAGTAAATGCTGTGCCGATAGCCGAGTTTTGTTTTAATTGGGACGTAGATAGAGTTAATAATATACAACGCGTAAGCAGAATAAACGCAATTTCTCATACACCTCATAAAAATAAAAAAAAACACTAAATTCAGTAGCTAATTCAATTTTCGGAAAAAATTAACACATAATTATTATAAATACCTGAAATCGATTAGGTAGTCGATACTGAACAAACTAATTTTAGGAATTGCGCTTATTCTTTGTATGAACTCAGAATAACTCCATATTATTTCCCCTGGAACCCAAATGTAACATAATTTAAAAAATAATACTCAGTTTTTTAATAGCGAATTGAATAGAATAATTCCAAATTATTTGGCGTCAAAACTCGAACGTAAAATAACTTTAAGAAAAATATAGTTTTTTAACAGCAAAGTGAAGTTGCGATTATTTAACGATGAAACGTGAGTTCTATTAAGTGCACGATACAATCTAATAAGTACCTATGTATAGGTAGGTTTTCATAATGCAACAAAGTATGTGAATGCGTGAAAGAGATACAAAGAGCTATGCGTAATACTCGCACTCATTGAATGTAGTGTCGAATCGTTGACGCCGATGGTTGATGCATGATTACGCATCAATGTTCGTGGCAATGCATTACTTAGAAAATCAATAAACGAGCAAGTGGTATGTTGGATGAGAGTTCACCTTTCATGGCCCGGGTTCGATTCTTGGCCAATGCCAAAGAGTAACACCTTTAGCTGTAGCCATAATTGATTTCACATTTAAAGGTATGAAAAATACAACATGTAACAGAATAAGCGCAATTCCTGAAATCCGTTTGTTCAGTATCGACTACTTATTCGATTTCAGCTATTTTTAATATGTGTTAAATTTTTCAAAAAAATGAATTTTCGTAGCTGAATTTAGTGCTTTCTATGGAAATCGTGCTATTATTAATCGATATTTAAGAAAATTGGTTAGACACAACTAAAGTTCGATTGCATCATATATTTTTTATATTAATATACCAATTGGGGTGTATGAGGAATTGCGCTCTTTCTGTTACGCGTTGTATATTGGCTAACATTGGGGACTTTCGAAAGAGGTATACCTACGCCAACCCCTACTGAAATAAGGCGTGACTGTATACCTGATTATAAACACTTGATGATTAAAATATAATAAAATACATTTTATATGATAGGAACAAGTGGCTTTCCGCAAATATACGAAGTTCTGGAAACTCAAAATTTTAATGGAAAATGTGAGCTCAGTTCTCTTATTGAATTAATATTTTTGTACAGTAATGTATGTACCTATTTACAATTGAATTTAAAATTATTATAGTATTTAGTTGTAGTATAGTATAGTATACTTATTTATATAAAATAAAACTTACCCAACTGCAGCAAAACTGACCTAAAACTCATAATTTGTCTAATTAACCAAAAATAAAACACATTGAATAGATATATTCGACAAAAATATCCATTCCAATTTATTTCTTGTATTAAATAATGATTAAAGGGAATCGTATTCAAATAAAGTTCGTAGTAGATTCGCGAAAAACGGTTAACGTAGTAAAAGTAGGTTACTCAGAGAGCGTGGGAGCGCGAAGGCTACGGGCGGAAACGTCGGCACGCCGTAGATAACTAAGCTACGAGCGTAGCGGCTCGGGTCGGTTACGCCGCGCGGCGCAACAGGCTACGCGACGCTCTTTATTTCATACTGCGGTGAGAGTCACTGAGGAAATTAATTGATGATTGCGAATTTGAGATTCATTATATACTAGCACTTGCCTGCGATTTCATCTGCTTTGCAGGATGGAAAGTAGGCTGTCTTTCCTCAAGATGCAACTCTGTTAAAATTCATACCAATGAATGAGAACGCAGAACACATGAAAGTTTCTATGATTCTAGGGAGGTGGGACTTTAAGTAAATTAAAATATCGCATAATGTCAAAAACATCTTCTTGTCTGGGTGCTTTTATATTATACTACCAGGCGCCCCGTGGTTTCACCCGTCACCAGTTCACGTTTCAGTGGAAATGCAGGGATAAAATTTAGCGTATGTCTTATTCTGATGTATAAGCTATAAATGTAAAGTTTTGTAGCGACACTACATGGAACGCGCCAATAGAAGGCCGAGTTACATGGAACGCGCCAATAGACGGCCGAGTTCTAAACCGCGCTATCGGAGTTTTCTAATGAGTTTGTATAAATACAACTGTCCAACATCAACCGTTGGACCGCGGTCCCCAGGCACGATCACCTCGCCTGGCGGAAGATCTTCCTTTTCACAATGGAGGAGCATTCCACCTCCACTCCTCCATACTGGTGACCCTCGACACCTGGACATCAGCGCAACCTTCTGGAACACCTGGACTTCAGAAGCATCATCGCATCGCCATCACACATTACTCCCACAACAAACTTCACTCAAGGTCAACAGCAGCAATCACACAGCAAGCCAGAATCCGCCCAATCAGGTCCATAAGCAGCAGACGCACCGTGCTACCTGGTCCTGCAGGCTCATCACTCACAGCGATAGCACTCGGCCCACGCAAAGTTCACCGCAGCCCACGTCCGGATCTACAGCGGCTGGTCACCCTCGCCGGCGTGGCGGTCTCTGCACACTGAACTACGGGCACTTCAACAGTCGCAGCAACCCGCTCAGTCTCGACTCACCGGAGACTTGGAGCAGCACTGGCACTTGCAAGCTATCTACGAAACAACGACGCAGCACAAGAAATCGAATCGACTTCCGGTCTTGGAGTGGGAGTGACACTACATGGAACGCGCCAATAGAAGGCCGAGTTCTAAACCGCGCTATCGGAGTTTTCTAATGAGTTTGTATAAATACAACTGTCCAACATCAACCGTCGGACCGCGGTCCCCAGGCACGATCACCTCGCCTGGCGGAAGATCTTCCCTTTTCACAATGGAGGAGCATTCCACCTCCGCTCCTCCATAGTTTCATCAAAATCCGTAGTTTTTGCGTGAAAGAGCAACACACATACTCACAAACAAAAAAAAGAAAAGGGATAGAAGATAACCTAAAAAATTTAGTCCTGTCAGAGGATGTAATTTAGTCGTGACTTATTTACTTATGCACTAAACACGTTGGTATGGTATGGTATGGTAACGCGGGCTTGTTTCCGCAACTCGACGTCATTTTTGCGCCTATTTTGCGTGATGGTGGGAATGGCTCTACTCTTGCCATCCCAGCTCCTCCAGGAAGCCCAGCAGCGACTTGACGTCCTTGAGGGCTTCGGGGAGTGACCTCGGGGATCCAAGGTGCTTCGCCCGGTATTGAGCCACGCCTTCGCACTCCAGCAGCACGTGCGCAGCCGTTTCTTCTGCCTCCATGCACGCTCTGCACAGGGGGCTGTCTGTGACACCTAGAGTAAACAGATGTTTGTTAAAAGGACCGTGGCCTGTTATGGCCTCAGTTACCGTACGTAGCTGTTTCCGGCTCAGGTTTATCAGGGTGCGAGAGAGACGCCGGTTCAGGTGTGGTACCGCCGATCTCGCCTGTCTACACTCACTCAGGCCGGTCCAGGCCCGTTCCTGCTCAGCCTGAGCACGGAGTCGCGGTTGTGTGCGGGACCAGCCGAAGGGGAGGGGCACCATGGGCTCTGGGCCTATCGCCGCCATACCTGATCCCTTTCTGGCCAACTCGTCAGCCGCGTCGTTTCCGCGCGACTCACTGTGACCCTTGATCCACTGCAAAGTGATTGTATTGTCGGAGCTTACCTCCGTCAGCTTTTCATGGCAATCCATGATGAGACTCGATTTGATTGAGTTACTACGGAGGGCCTGTAGAACCGCCGTGCTGTCAGAGAGGATACGTTTACGTTACGTATTCATGCACCTTTTACTCTCCTTGAAGCTATGGCCGCTGCCGCCATGTTGATGCCCACACACTCAGCCTGAAAGACTGTATTGTGAGCTCCGAGGGGCCTGGATAGATAAATTTGTTAGTCTTCTGAGAACACACCGCACCCTGTGCCGGAGGCCGTTTTTGAGCCATCCGTTAAGACGCGTAGCTCCCGGAGGTTCAGACTCTCGATCCACTAAACACGTTATGAAATGCCTTAGTTGACAGGACTAATTTTAATTTGACAGGACTATCTCTCGTCTCTTTTCTTTTCTAGGAGAAAGAAAATGACGGGAGTAAACTAAAATAAGTTTAGTCGCTGTAAAGCAGAATCGAACCCGGTATATTTAAGCCCCTAAAAAAATTTAAATGGTCCCTAGAATTTTGAGTTAACAACTTTGATTGTTTATACACAATGAAAAAAACCTGTGCCAAAGACAACAGTCATGTCAAAGACACAATAGCCTAATGATAACGGGATTGGAGATGAAAAGCTAAATCGGGAGTCTAGTAGCCGTTTTTGCTTTCTATTATCTTAAAATCTACGGAACACAACGATAAATGCTTCGCATTTACGTATGCTGTAGAAAATTAACGTGTGGTTATTAACTGTTGCTGAGAAATATGGTGAAAATTAACGAGCAGTGATAGCCCGAACGGTTAAAGAGCCAGCCGAAAATCAGTGAGGCTCGGGTTCGAATCCTGGCATGTACCAAAGAGTTTTTCAAAAACTTACGTACATATTTATTACTAGCTCGACGGTGAAGGAAAACATCGTGAAGAAACCCGCAGGTCTCAGAATTAATTCTGAGACATGTGTAAACAGACCCGGTCCAGCGATGGGCTCACCACCTATCACGTTTAGGGGTCCAATATATCTCGTGAAATGTGGGTATATCCAGTAATGGAATACCTCTGCCTACCCCCTCGGGGATAAAAGGCGTTAGATTATATTATTATTCATTAACTTGTTTCAAAGTTAGCATACAGCTCAGTCGTCAGTATGGCGATTCGATACAGTTACATTTACCCTATCATTATTAACTAAACATCAGTACAAAGGTGTCGGTTCGTGTCTACGGGACTGTTCTTTGATCATTCAAGTCTTTGCGCAATACCGTTCCCATAGGAATACGCAAATTAAATATAGCCTATGTTACTCAGTAAAAACGTAGCTTACAATTGGTGAAAGAATTTTTTAAATCGGTCCAGTAGTTTTTAAGTTTATTCGTTACAAGCATACAAAAATACTCATCTTTCCTCATTATAATATTACTAGCGGTTCTGCGCGGTTTTACCCGCGTAGTTCCCGTTCCCGTTGGAATACGGGAATAAAATATAGCCTATGTTACTCAGGGATCTTCTAGCTTTCCATTGGTGAAAGAATTTTCAAATCGGTCCAGTAGTTTTTGAGTTTATTCGTAACAAACATACAGAAATACAAATTTTTGCTCTTTGTTATATTAGTATTGAAGTGTACATGTAGATTAGTGTAGATGTACCTATAGATGAAATAGAATTTAGATATTGACACGTAAAAAGGGCAAGGGAAAACGTGAGAGGTGTCGACTGTCGTAAGATTCATCATCATCTTCGGAGTGTCATACGCTACATTTTTACCCGACTGCACCAGAGGAAATGTTATCTTTTTTACTCTAACGTCTAATAAGGTATTTTACTATATAGAAATTAAATTGCAAGTTATCATTAATTAAACAACTTATCCCAAAACACCTCTAAAAATGCATTTCGATTTTCATTTCACAATTATAGCAAATTTTTCAATTATAAACCAGTCAAAAATTTGTTGCTATTGAGTTCTAATAAAAATCATAACCTCACAAAGTACTAACTCAGTACATTTTCCATATAGTTATAGAGCCCACGACCAAAACCATGTATCATAGCAATACGGCAAAAACCCTATAAAATCGTTAGATTGTATGATTCTGAACCCGACTAGGTGTGTAGTAACGGTCGAAAGTGTAGCAACTGCGTGGGAGGCCATTTCTGCTGTGTCAAAAAAAAAAGGCAGTCGGTATTATAGCAATACGTCTGATAGTGAAAATGTACATAGATTTTATAATTGTATTACGAAAAAGTTTGTTTTCAGACATTTTGCGCGTAGCATATAGCCTGAGCGCATTTTTGAAAATGTCAAAAAATTTAGCCGACCTGTATCATAGCAATACGGATAATTTTTTTTTTTAACTTTTCGTATTGCTGCCAGGATTACCAAAAACCTGTTTTCAGACACTTTAAGTGTAGCATATACTCCCAAAAACGAAAATAACGTTTCGGAGTAGCCTGGCCGACGCCTCAGCGCTTGTTACGCTCCTGCGGCGGGTGCGGCTTTTCGCGTGTTAAGCCGTATACAGAAAGAAAGCTTAAAACTTATCAGAATGGACCAGCGCCGATAAGCGCCGATCGGCGCTTATCGGCGCTGGTCCATTCTACAGAAAGCAAGCAGATTGAAGCAGAGCGAGCAAAATGTCGTACGATGATTGGCGGGCGACAGCGATTGAATACGAGAATATTTTGTAACTTTGAATAAACCGTTTTTTTTTTTTCAACTTCATCCCAGTTTCCTTTTGTGCGATTTATTTCAGTCCTTCAACTTCAATGTTACGGTTTCGGGTAACTCTATCGAAAAGTTGTCTGATAGAGAAGGTGCTACACTTAATTTGTCTGATATAAATTTTTTGCACATGTGGACAACTTATTTTATCATGTCCAACAATTTTCAGACATATTGCTATGATACCGATCGGTAAAATTTGTTAACATTTTCAAAACGATCTCAAAATTTAATGCGTTCACATTTCCGTCTGAAAATTGTTTTGTTCGCATCAAATAACCAAAATTTTCTAGTAAAAAAGATTTTCAGACGTATTGCTATGAGACATTTTTTTTGTCTCATTTTTAATTTTTTTTAAGTGATTTTACGGGTTTGCGCTACACCACTAACGTCTGAAAAATATGTTTCCGGTATCTCAGAACTATCATTCAACTACAGTCTGCAAATCAGACATATTGCTATGATGCAGTTCGGTAAAATTCTTTGACAATTTTGAAAATTCGGTCAGA
This sequence comes from Ethmia dodecea, assembly GCA_963855545.1. Taxonomy (NCBI): domain Eukaryota; kingdom Metazoa; phylum Arthropoda; class Insecta; order Lepidoptera; family Depressariidae; genus Ethmia; species Ethmia dodecea. The sequence continues at coordinate 5,098,348 of OY979444.1, forward strand.
TCAAACGCTACGCGGAAAATGTCTGATATTGGTATTTTCGAGTTCAGGATAATCGTATCTATCGATTTGATGCGGTTTTGGCCGTATTGCTATGAGACAAAAATTTTGGTCGTGGGCTCTCGTACTAATAGTAAATGTTCGTTTTGACAGCTCCAAAAAATATTTCATTTTACTAAGCCCTCAATACCCTATAACATGTGATGCAATCCTAACGTAAAGGCACATGAGTAAAGAATGGTAAAGGGTTCAATATCGCAAGGGATTATAAAGTTGTATGAAAAGCTCAAGAAATATTATGTACGTGATTTGAATTTGGAACGTAAAAATAAGTAGGAAAACTCTTTGCCAACGGGCATTGTAAAGACAGTTTATTCGACAATCGAACTGGCCACCATAGGGAGAATACAAAAAAAGGCGAAGAATTAGAAACAAAAGACAGTGTTTGGTGTTATTTTAACAGTTCCTAATTTTATTATTTTCACGTTGACAAAAAAATAATAACAATAATGTCGTCATGATGAGTTATTTGTCTCCGGAATTTATTAAATCAGTTGCTTTGGGGATTTATTTATGTAGCTTTGGCTTTTTTATTGTCTCGCGGCAGTGAAACCTTCTCTTCTGGGAAGCCTGTATTCATCTAGGGTGGCTTGAACCCCTCACTTGACTCAAGTCGTAGGTACGTTATCGTCATCTTGGTGTAAATTTTCTAATTCATACGTAAACAACAAACTAAAAAGGCTACACAAAGACTTAAGTATTTGTATTAAGCTAGCTTGGAATTGTTATACTTAAGATTTTGAGACCGATAATTTGCTTTAAAGAATTATTTACACAAATAACAGTTTCCGTATAGGTACAGGAAGGAAAAACAAGTTTACTTATGAAGATAAGCTTCTTACAGGCACAAATGTAGGCGCACATAAAATCTACATCCTTACTTGGTATAAAGGCAAACTTAATATTTCAGATCCCAGAACAAGTTGGCTCTCAATCCCCGACGCTGCAATATGGATGACGTCATCACTAGCCCGGGAGCCGGCATGAATATAAAGTTAGGTCTACTCCCAACTATTTGTACGCCGAAGTGAGTATTACACTTCACTTCTATGAGGCACGGGTTCGATTTCCGGTCGTATCAATTTTTTACCCTATTGCACGTGAAGTAATTTTTATGTTAGCCGTTGGCGTAGCCAGTAGCCTAAATTGTATCAAACCTCAAATTGATGATTATCTATTGTCCCTAATGGCGATTACGTTATTTTACGTTGCGTCTTGCGAATGCTTGTCTCAAAAACTACAAGAAGGATTTTCACACGGTTTACGCTAGAGATGCCTCAAACAGTGATTTTGCAGAATACCGAATATTCGGCTACCTTTAAATCCGGCTAGATTAAATCTTAGTTTTTAGTAATATGCTTGAATTTTTTTTTCATGATTCGGTATTTACCTGAATAATTAGTAATATTCGGGCTTATATATTATAATAATCTTTAATATTAAATTAAATTGAAACGCAAGTATGAGAGGTCTGAATTTGAACGCGTTAAAAACAATCCAAAAAAAACTTGGGAGGTAATAAAGAAGGTCATTCAGACTAATAAAGAAGTTAGTCCTCCTATCGATCTTCTTAAAGTGGCAGGAACTCCTCACGAATCTGTTGACTCAGTAAACAGGTATTTCGCCAACATAGGGAAAGAGCTTGCTGACAAAATTAGATCTAACATTAACTATCTTCCTGTCCACCCAGCTCAAACTTCTACGCGTTGTCGTCAATGTAACTCAATGGTATTATTAGAGGTTACGGAGGAGGAGGTCAAACACATTATAAATGGTCTCCGTAACGCTTGCGCGGTGGGATGGGATGGTATTTCAGCGCCACTTTTAAAATCAGCAAGTCATGTGCTGACTCCTGTCATCACATTCATTTGTAATCTTGCGATTCGTTCGGGTGAATTTCCTACATCTCTCAAAAAAGCGATTATACATCCTGTATATAAGAGTGGTGACAGAGGCAGTGTCAATAATTACAGACCCATTTCTGTATTGCCTACCTTATCAAAAGTCTTAGAAAAGGTTCTTAATTTTGGTCTGGTTAGTTTTCTGGAAAATAACAACATTCTCTCTAATAACCAATACGGTTTTAGGAAAGGCAAATCAACCGAAGATGCTATTGCTTCGTTAACCAGTTATGCTGTTAAAATGGTTGACAATAAATATAAGTGTCTGGGAATTTTTCTGGATCTTTCTAAAGCATTCGACACTATCTCTGTCCCATTGCTGCTGGAAAAGCTAGAAACAGTAGGTGTTAGAGGCGTCGTCCTCAATATCTTTGCGAACTATCTATCAAACCGCTCCCAGTGTACAAAAATTGACGCCTGTATCAGTCAGCCTGAGCAGATAAATTACGGCGTGCCTCAAGGCAGTATTTTGGGCCCCACCCTCTTTCTCGTATATGTAAATGAACTTTGCAATTTGGAATCTCAAAACTGCCAACTCGTCGCCTACGCTGATGATACCGCTATACTCGCACATGGTGTAAACTGGGTAGATACTGTCAGGTTTGCTGAGGGCGCGCTCAGGAAAGTCACAAATTGGCTTTCTGATAACCTTCTAACCTTAAATGTAGACAAAACCAAACTTATCACGTTCGCCACAAGACCCTCCGCGCAGCCGTCATTTTCCGCAGTTACAGTTCGGGCCCACTCCTGTGATGATAAATCTTTGACCTGCGAATGCCCCTGTCTGTCCAGAACAAATTTGGTTAAGTATCTTGGAATCAATGTTGATGACTGCCTTAACTGGTACGCCCACCTTCAATCGCTTTCGACTCGAACTAGGAAACTTATCTTCGCTTTCAAAAAAATACGGAACTCAGCAGATGCACAAATCCTTCAAACGGTCTATATGGCGCTCTGTGAGTCCCTTTTATCATACTGCATATCCATTTGGGGAGGTGCTTATAAAACTACTTTCCTAAATCTCGAGCGATCCCAAAGAGCAGTGCTTAAGGTATTGTATCGGAAGCCTTTTCGACACCCGACTAGCCTGCTCTATAGAGAAGCCAAAGTTTTGACAGTGAGACAGCTATTTATACTACGGTCTATATTGCGTCGTCACAGTAGTATCCCACCGCAAAGTACCATTATCCCTGGAAGAAGACCTAAACCAGTCTGTCCCGTGGAAACTTCTAGGACAGCCTTCGCAAGGAAACAGTTTGAGTCTCTTAGCGCTAGAGTCTATAACAGGATTAATGCAAGTCTACATATTCAAAAACTCAATAAAGTTGAATTTAAAAAAATATTAAAAAATTGGCTTCAAGAATTAGACTTTCATGCAACAGAAAATCTAATATCCTAATACTTATCTCTATAATAAATTCCAGAATTCCGTTTACATTTATCTTAAATTATAAATTATACCTTTAAACTAAATTATATAATAACAGCAAATCCCACACTCACTCACATACACTCACACACCCTAACATCACACGCACGCTCACACCAAACCCACCCTCTCTACATGAACCCAAAATCTAACACACACTCTTGCTACACTGTGCTTTATATAAGCCCTTGATTTCTGTATACCTAATAATTAATAGTTCATTATTTTGAGCATTTGTGCTTGAATAATCGCCGCAACATGGTACCACTGGCTTTCGAAACACAGGGATTCCTAGCTCGAAAGCCAGGGGAAATTTTAATGTATAACTAAATAACAAGCCCTTATTGTACTACCACAATCATGTAAACTATACCTCACCCATGTAATTTTGGCTTATGAATAAAGTTTATTATTATTATTATTATTAATATACCTACCTATTCCATATTACGCTTATGCCACATTCCAGAAAGGGTTGGCAGAGGTATTTCATCCCACAATACTGGTATTAAATAAAAAATCCTACTGTGTCTGCATATTATTTGAATTGTGCCATAATAATAAGGTATGATGATTGACGACGATAATAATAAATAATAGTATCAGACGTTATCAACTATGGTTTGATATGAAGGGCTTTAGTGTTAGTTGGAGTTTCAGAGGTTCCAGATCCTAATGATATATTTCGCACATACAGGATAAGGCTGACGTTTAAAACGTTTGGTGCAAGCTACTATTTCGTATGTTAGATAATATCGAATCTTGATAAGCAGATTAAAATGATATTAACTATAATTACTTTACAACAAAATTAATACAGTATCTTTTTGTGTGTTGAGGCGTAAATACATTAAAGAAGTGAGTATTAAGGGTATATAGTTCGTACGTAATTAGTGCATAATGTACGTGTTAATGTACATATAAAACAAATTGTGATAATTTATTTCTGAATAAATAAATTTATTAAGGCAGATTTACATCTAACTAGTGTGCAGCGTTTAGATCTCGAGGTACTGGATCGTTCTAGGATTCATCGTAATTTTCTTGCTCTTATATTATTGTTTGGGGTCGGCGCAGTACGAATCGTTATTTAATAGGATATTGAATCCAGTCAACGCGTAATGAAAATTGCAGAGAATTTCAAGAAAAAATATCATTTTTCCTAAGAAACTTTTTATTCAAGCATGATGCTTTAGATGATCTTTAGATGATCTTTTAAAATTATAACATAACACAGGGTACCTCAATCAGATTTTATAATTGAGATTTAGGTAGTTGATTATTCATTGCATTGACCAACATTGTAAAAATATAGCCATGTGTAAAATTGAAATTAAATATATTATTATCAGACATTCGTGAGACATGTTTGTCACGACTCGGTATTTCTATCATAGAAAATTTAAAAATGTTATTGCGAGTGGAATTAAACGTACTAGCTTGTATTAGCTGTAACATGAACATGACGGATTGTATCGATAATTGAAAATTATAAGTTTGTAACTAAATTAACAAATAAAAACAGCCAGAGTTATATCTTCACATTTATTTATTTATTTACCGACTTCAAATAAGGAGAAGGCTCTCCTTACGTATGTTTTTTATATGTTAATCCATATTTCCGATAAATTCGAACAGATTTAGAGAAAAATGGTTTAAAATGTTTAACCTCAAGTGTGAACTAACTAACTTGATCTCGATGTACTTATCAAACCAGACAAATCTTGGTGATTTTTGGTTTGTTTCGTAAATGTTTTGTCTATGTTAATGTATTAATAAATAAATGTATTTTTTGTGAAAATCTGATTAAAAACTTTAGGTGTAGAATGGAACTCCTCGACTGACATAGCAAATCACTAGCTATCAGCGTAATAAGTTTAATAACATTAGGCAATGTTATTCGTTGAAGTCCGTTTGCATTTTTTATTAAAATTTGTACCAACTAAATGTGCACATGACCAACTTAATGCCTCAAGGCATTCTCTACCAATCAGCTAGATCAAACTAAAAGAAAACTTGCAGTGAGATTTCCTAATATGAACAGTTGGGGTACTCCAAAGCCTGATGGCTGAGTGAAGGATTTGGAATCAAGATCATAATTATTAAAGATAAATCGCCCAGAGGTGTAACTTACATAATACATAATTATTATGATTATACACACTTACTTAGTTTAATAGGCAAAAAAATATATTTTCGTAAATATGTATCAGTTTTATACAAAATTCTGTAGGTAGGTATGTACTGTTAAAAAAATAAAATAAATTATTTAAACAATGATCAATTCTGTTTTGAATTTTAATGAAAACGATTATGCAGTGGCGTCTAATGAGACAGGTTAATTTAACGAGGTCCTGTTTCTTTGTGTTATCAGCGTGGAATCTCAAATTTGCTGGGACAGAATGTTTAAGTGGCGCAATTGAGAGAGAAAACGTTCTTTTCGAGAGCCCTCGGTAGTCGTTAAGCCACGTTTCATGAACTGGCGACGTTGTTTTTCAAGTCTCTTTAAAATTCTAATGTCACTCAGCGAGTTGTTCAAATTTTTGACGCAAAATTAGGAATGTTATTTTACTGTGGAGGATGTAATATGGTGTTGAGGGTTACGAATTAGGTTTATTAGGAACTGTTACCGCCTCAGCGGTTATATTTGCAGGGCATATAATTTGAGTTAGGAGTATATAGGATATATACTGTCAATTCAAACCACAAGATCGAGTCATAATAGGATTCCATCCGTGGAGGCTGATGCTTGACTGAATTGAGCCGAATTCTCAACAAAGAAGTTGCTCTCGTAGTAAAATTAGTTCAGTTTCATAAGGATATTCATGCAACTCCTACAATACTTCTTACAATAAAATAACTGTTTATTGTACACGAACAACAATACCAAAGAGGTACTAAAATAAAATAAAGTACAATGAGCTGTCTCATCGCTTTTAGTGATCTCTTCCAGACAACCTAAGATATCAGTTTTGTATAGTTTTCTTGACACATCAAATAACATTCATAATTGAACTTTAACGTGTACTTAAACTATAACAACAGTGTTCCAAATGAGATATATCAAAGCAAAAATATCTGGTGCAAGTATTGGATTCATTTTATCGAAACCTATCTCTAAGACGTAGACTTATTTCACTAAGATAAGTGTAATGATAAGGATATGCCATGAATTTACTGATATTTTCCGATACGTATACGCAGATAGCGACCGTAATCCACTTGACATACCTGACTTTATGGCACAGTTACTCAATAAAGAGAAAATAGATCATGATCTAAATAAAATATAGTATCTTTACGTTATTTATCTGAATCTTTTAAACTAGATCTAACCCGAGATAAAAAGTCACCCATTCAAGCTGTCTCCATGCCGAATTTTAAAAATATTGGTTAAAGGTTTAGCCGGGAAAGATTAAGGACCAGATTTTGAGCGTGATTTTGTTTATGTTCTGAAATCAAAAACTTATAATTTCAGCTTAACCAAATTTCATTAAGGTAGGTTCAGCGGCTTAGGCGTGAAACGTAACAGAAGGACAGATGGAGATAAGTAGTTTTGCTACATAGGTAGGCTGTAGGTAGGGATGGATGGATATACATATAAAAGCCAAGAGGCATTATACTAACGAATCGAATGAATGAACGAATTGACAATGTATGGGATTGACATAACGTTACGTAACACACTCGATAACGTTAGCGAGAGCTTATGTCAATCCCATACATCAATCTATAAGATAATTTAAATCTTTAGAACAATGCCATTTGGTTAGGGGCAGCTATTATTTAATCAACGGGAAATCTCCAATAAGTACTTTTAAATTTAGTATATTTTATATTTAGTCATATAGGATATTTTTTCCTTCTTGATTCTGAACAACTTGCATGTAATGCATAAAGCTGGTCGTTGTGCAAATTGCAACAGCTTTTAAGTCTGTTCTTAGAGAATATCGATTTCCACTTTTATTATTTGCTGGATCCAGCGACTCAACACGCCCACGGGACTAAACGTTCATCGATACTGCTGAGAGAGTCACTTAATGGCACTATAGTTTATTTCGATACTATTCTATACAACGCGTAACAGAAAAAGTGCAATTTCTCATACACCCCAAGAAGTATATTAATATGAAAAAAATATGATGAAATCGAACTTTAGTTGTGTCTAACCAATTTTCTTAAATATCGATTAATAATAGCACGATTTTCATAGATAGCACTAAATTCAGCTACGCTAATTCATTTGTGGGAAAAATTTAACACATTAAAAATAGCTGAAATCGAATAAGTAGTCGATACTGAACAAACTAATTTCAGGAATTGCGCTTATTCTGTTACATGTTGTATACTGAAACTATCTTAGTAACTATAAACACCGAAGCGGTGGACTGGCAATGACTTTTAGAAAGAGGACTTATAAGCCCCTACATTGAATAAAAATTTTTAAGTTTGACTCCAGCAGTGCTCACTCCCGACGGGAGCTATCAGGAGCATTCCATTCATGAAAGTATAAATTTTCTGAATTTTTTTATGTATCCCCTAAACGTGATCGTGGTGTTCCCATAGCCTAATCAGGATGGTAGACCCGAGAACCTCCTCCTGAGTCCTCGCAATGTTTTCCCTCTAAACGCCCATGCCCATGATTGCCCAGGGTGCACCCAGGTAGATTCAATAGGTGTACCAAGGGCAAGACCCGGAGTAGACGTGACTTTGTAGTGTTGATTTTGAGTACCTTCCTGTATATTAGTGTTTGTGTTACTAGGATGCTTAAGCCAGTTTCGAATGTACATGTGTTGTAGTTGAGTTATTATAGGTAGAGGTTCGACATGATAACATTAAAAAAACTATAATTATAATATTTCGGACGTATCAGAGGTGTTATTATAAAAACACTGTCATACTAAGCAAGTTTTTCTTTCCAGATATGTATTTACTGCTTTGCATAGCCCTATTGGGCTCAGCAGCCAGTGTTCCTTACAAAGGCCTCACGACCGATGACTATAACAAGAATGATGGCTTAAGTGCGCTCTATGTCCTGCCAGGAGAATCCTTCCCGACATTCTACGACGTTCAACTATTTTTGGATCCTGATAACGAGGAATACTTCAATGGAAAAGTAGCCATCAGGGTACTACCATACGGTCCAACTGACCAATTGGTACTCCATGCCATGGAAATGACGATAAACAATGTGACAGTCACAAACGACCTGAACAATGTAAACATCTTTGATAGTTTCACCATAGCTAGTGATGATACGCAGTTATTAAAGATCAAACTAAACACTGCGATCAGTGCCATGCAGCCTCATACTATTACTATTGATTACACTGGCCAATACGCTCAAAACATGTTTGGAATCTACGTGTCTACTTATGAAAGTACTGGACAGGGTACTGAGTAAGTATATCGTTAATTTGAGTCAAACAGAAGTATTTTCTGCAAATGCCATTTTTATTGCACGAGACGATCGATGAAGCTCACCGCGGCGCTGTAGCTTTAGTCCGAAAATAAACCATAAAACTCGTTCAATAAAGTCACGAATACAAAAAATGACTGGAAACTGGCTTCTGAAAAAATATATTTCAAATACGGTTAACATTTCCGAGAGAACGGATAAAAGGGGATCTACACATTATTCCTAATAGAACGGACTTTTTTGCGAAAAAGCTTGGACGTAGATTATAGCACTACGGTTAATTAATTTTATTTAATTTCTTTGAGCAGTGATAGCCCGGACGGTAAAAGAGCCGGCCGAAAATCAGTGAGGCTCGGGTTCGAATCCTGGCATGTACCAATGAGTTTTTCAAAAACTTACGTACATATTTATCACTAGCTCGACGGTGAAGGAAAACATCGTGAGGAAACCCGCAGGCCTCAGAATTAATTCTGAGACATGTGTAAACAGACCCGGTCCGGCGATGGGCTCACCACCTATCACGTTTAGGGGTCCAATATATCTCATGAAATGTCGGTAGATCCAGCAATGGAATACCTCTACCTACCCCCTCGGGGATAAAAAAAAAAGGCGTGAGATTATATATTAATTTCTTTACTCCAAAAGTGCCAAAGGTATGCCTTATATTTTCATCATACTACATTACGTCTAATCTTGTACACCTAAATCCTGTTTCAAATGGAAGCGGAGTCTCAAGAGCCCCTTTAAATTGTTTTAATTAAATTCGTTCGGAAGGAAAATCGCCAACAGATCGAGGGGTTCTATTTTTTTACCTTTGGTGCATTACTTTAATATTTAAGAATTTGTTGTTGGTTTCAGTATTATACTCTAAATTTCTTAATAAAATATATTACTCCATGTATTGTATGATATGGTTACTTAGGATGCGAAACAAGTATTGATCATAGAGATTTAATCCTACTAATATTATAAATGCGAAAGTTTGTATGTATGGATGTATGTATGTTTGTTCCTCTTTCACTAAAAACTACTGAAAGGATTTTGATGAAACTTTACAGTTATATAGCTTATACATCAGAATAACACATAGGCTATATTTTATCCCCGTATTCCCACGGGAACGGGAACTACGCGGGTGAAGCCGCAGGGAGCTGTTAGTATTCAATATGTTTAATATTTTTGTTCGTCAGAAAAGTAATAACGTCCCAGCTGCAGCCCACGTTTGCCCGTCGAGCGTTCCCTTGCTACGATGAGCCTGCACTAAAGGCGGTGTTTCGAACCACTATCTACGCACCACCGGCCTACCCAGTGGTCCGAAGTAACATGCCTGAGAGGTCGGACCAGTTGAAGTAAGTACTACTACGTACAAAAAACTAACAACACCAACAACCCGTAAAATTTATTTAAAGTTAGCATCCTTGAAGTGCAGTCAGGTCAAAATAAAGACGAATGTTACACCTCAAACTCTTAATCAGTCAAACTGTTACAATTACAAAGATAGCAGTGATAGGAAAATTTATAATGGAATGTGTACTGAATACTAAACTATGATATCACCATATTTAGCATTCAATTTCTTCACTTGTTATTTGTGTTTTATTATTTTGAAATTGGCTGTAATTGTAAAACGAAAATCTAAATATTTTAGGATGATTTTCACAACTCGCAATTTTAATCGATACATCAATTTACTTACACAGTTATTTAATCCTAAAGTACGGACAACAATTTAAAAAAATACATAACTGTATCTAAGCATCCAGACACGAAATTTAATCAACGATCAAGTTCACGCACAAATGTTGCCACGGGTGATAACTACTAATTTTAAAGTGACAAAGGTTAAATTATTATATGCAAGTATTTTCTACCCACAGGCCGAACGTACCAGGATACCTCAAACACGAGTTCGAAGATACGCTAGTGATGTCCCCATACCTGTTAGCGTATTTAGTATCGAAATTCTTATCCATCGAAAACGACTCCAACCCTCAATATCACGTCCCCTTCAAAGTGTTTTCTAGACCTGGAACGCAGACTACGGCAGAATTTGCCTTAGATTTCGGACAGAAAAACATGAAGGCCTTAGATGAATACACGGAACTTCCGTATGCGTTCCCGAAAATCGATAAGGCAGCAGTTCCTGATTTTGCTGCCGGGGCCATGGAAAACTGGGGCCTGGTTATTTACAGGTAATTTTATGGTCTGGGACCTGATTTTATAGTCTATAAACGGCTTTGGGAAAATGATGACGCCGTATTCTCTTTGTGTTTGAAGGGATTTGAGTTTATCGTAATTGTTATGTATTTTGTTAGAGTACTGTGTGTTTGCTGTGTCAGTGGGATATTGGTTCTCTGTTATGGTGTAAAGTAGTAAGACTTTAGTAACACAAAACGGAAAATAAATGAAAAATAAAGGAGTGAGAAAAACAGTGTACAATTCAGCGGATGCACTTTTAAAATCACTTTTATTACAAATCGTAACATTTTTCTGTGGAAAGGTTTTCGCAAAACACGCTTGGCATAGCAGTTTTAGAAGAGCATTGTATGCAGTTTTTAAATACATAGTTCCAAATAAAAAAAATAAAAAATCTCACGCCTTTCATCCCCGAGGGGTAGGCAGAGGTATTCCATTACTGGATATACCCACATTTCACGAGATACATTGGACCCCTAAACGTGATAGGTGGTGAGCCCATCGCCGGACCGGGTCTATTTACACATGTCTCAGAAGACCTGCGGGTTTCCTCACGATGTTTTCCTTCACCGTCGAGCTAGTGATAAATATGTACGTAAGTTTTTGAAAAACTCATTGGTACATGCCAGGATTCGAACCCAAGCCTCACTGATTTTCGACCGGCTCTTTAACCGTCCGGGCTATCACTGCTCTTCCAAATTCAATTTTTCTTTTTTCTGTAGGTATGTGCAGCTTTATATTATTTAGGGATTTTATTCAATACAGCCCACGCTGTTGTCGTAAAAATGAATATATATATATATATATATATATATATATATATATATATGTATATATATATATATATATGTATATATATATATATATATGTATATATATATATATATATTTTATTTCAATGAATGCTTTTTCTTATTTTGGGTGCTACAAGTATGTTTATCTATTGATGTAAAATGAAAAAGATTTTAAAGTTGACATTGTTTAGATACTTATAACCCAGTGAATAGAGAGCTGATATACCTTACAAACGGTCCGGTAGTTCTACATTTTTTACATGTTGTCTAGGATGGTTGTTAAGTGTTTAAAATGCAAAATGCACAATTCCCCACCGAAAACAGTTTTTTTCAATGTTGTAGAGAATGAAATTCCCTATAATATACGAGTTAAATTTTGTTTGTAGGGCAGATAGTTCACGAGATATGATATTTTAAAAAAGATAAAAAATACGCATTTTCCGGAAATTTTTCAAACTTCTAACTTTAGAACGCTGTAATTCAATTTTGGCCTATTTGAGAAAAACAAGTAGAACATTAAAAATTGTAGGGAATTTAATTATCTACAAAATGGATGTATACTTTTTTTAACCAACCTTACGGAGGGGGCAGTAAGCATTAAAATGAAAACAACGGCATATTGTTTATTTGATAAGTTTAAAAATTTTCCGGAAAATGCTTATTTTTTTATATTTTTTAAATTATCATATCTCGTGAACTATCTGCCCTACAAACAAAATTTAACACGTATATTATAGGGAATTTTATTTTCTACAACATTGAATAGAACTGTTTTGTAGCTAAAACGCACCGAAACAAAGATATAAGTGAAAATCTAAAAAAAGTGCCGATTTTTTTCGGTTTTTTCAAGATGGTGGCGGGCGCGGAGAGGGGGGGGGGAATTGTGCATTTTGCATTTTAAACACTTAACAACCATCCTAGACAACATGTGAACAATTTAGAACTACCGGACCGTTTGTAAGGTAACCCCCCTTATTTGGTCTCTATTCACTGTACTATTATAAAATATTAGTTATTTGTGACACGGTTTGTCACTTACGTGGAAATGTATATGGTTCAACGTAATTTCTACTTAGACTAGTTGGTATTGGTTACGCCCTTTGCTTTTGGAAATTTTTGTTACAGAATACATTATTGTTAGGTACTGTCCTTAAATCATTAAATGCTTTTACTTACTCACGCAACATATTATTGCGCGATGGAATGTTTTGCCTTAAGTCTTTGTATGTTGGGGTAATATCTGGAACTACTGAAGTGAATTTAAAAAATCTTTTACTAATAGGTAGACCTCGACTAAAACAGGCTACATCTTATTTTGTTCGAAGTACATACCTATACAATTTTACTAAGTTGGGACAAAAAGCGCTGACTCATATAAACCGAAGCGAAGCTAGGGCTGGTCACTAGTTACCGATAGCAAAAATAATCGTTTTTTCTATTTATTAAAAAATATTATTTTTTTAATTTTTGCTAGAATAGATGAGTTAAACTGGTAAACCTCACCACTGATGTTCTCAAATCAATCACTTTACTCCGGATTATAAGACGTAGAAATTCCACGATTAATTACAGGATTACAGGGCTCGTATTGTATAATGTTGTTTTAATACCCAGAATAGGAATAAGCGAGTTTTGAAACATGCCAACAAAGTTGCTGTTGAAGTTTTAAGAGGTAATTTTATTTATTAATGACTGAATTCGTAACTGTCTCGAGCACGGATTACGAAGTGTCCTCGGTGAATATTGTATAAAATTTACGACTGCACTATCTTCGGTTAGTCGTAAAAGTACAGTAAAACGTATCTCCCTAGGGGTTCCATTGAAATTCATGGAACCACATAGAAGTGATAAGAATATCTCGCGGGGCTCATTAGATGGCAGCCTGTAATGAACGCTCTCTCGCACAAGAGGCTGCATAATGGAAAATTCTAGTCTTTTGAAAGAATCGTGGGCTCTGTCATAATTAATTACTTTTGTTCGAAGAGATGTGCTAGACATTTATTATCGTTTTTATGAAGACATTCTTACTATTCATCAACACCATTGGATTTTTAAATTAATTTTAGCTGGATCGCCATAATCAACTTTTGAAATTCATAATTGCTTAGATTGACTTGGTTTGAAATTACTTGCTAAGAAAAAAATGTATCTAATGTATTTTTTCAAGATCACTCTCCAACTGCATAGTTGTATGTCTACTATTACCTACTTGAAACGAACAAATATTTAAGTAGGTATTTTGGATATCTCAGAAAAGAACTAACGATTTTAATGAAATTTTGTATGCATATACAGTTTTGCATATCAAGTTCAACTGCTAACTTGTGTTTTTTGTAAAAACGCGAAAATTACACAAAAAAATGTTTTTAAATAATACGGCTACTCACCGACAGAAGGCGTGGGGTTAGAACGCGTAAATGTCGGTCTCCCATAAGTAGGTATAACAAAGTGTTCTTTGTTCATAATAGAGAAGCCGCTCTCCTAGTTCAGGATGGGGTCACCACGACTAAGATGAAGCAGAGCATCGCCAAGATCATCTGCCACGAGAACACGCACATGTGGTTTGGGAACGAGGTCAGCCCCCAATCCTGGACGTACACTTGGCTCAACGAGGGTTTTGCTAACTTCTTCGAGAACTTCGGCACTGATTTGGTGAGTGATTGATACTGCCAAGGAAATAGAATCACACAGACGCAGAGGTGCCCACTGGAAATACCTACTAACTAATAACTACTGGTCTATTTTGTTACCTCAAAACGTGATAGGTAGTCCAATCTTACAATAAATTCTGGAACCTGCGGGTTTCCTCACGATGGTTTTCTTCACCGTTTAGCTAGTGATAAATATGTATGTATGTATGTATGTATGTATGTATATGTATAATCTCACGCCTTTCATCCCCGAGGGGGTAGGCAGAGGTATACCATTACTGGATATACCCACATTTCACGAGATACATTGGACCCCTAAACGTGATAGGTGGTGAGCCTATCGCCGGACCGGGTCTATTTACACATGTCTCAGAATTAATTCTGAGACCTGCGGGTTTCCTCACGATGTTTTCCTTCACCATTGAGCTAGTGATAAATATGTACGTAAGTTTTGAAAAACTCATTGGTACATGCCAAGATTCGAACCCGAGCCTCACTGATTTTCGGCCCGAACCTCACTGATTAAATATGTACCTACGTAATAATAATATAATAATAATAATATAATCTCACGCCTTTTTTTTATCCCCGAGGGGGTATGCAGAGGTATTCCATTACTGGATATACCCACATTTCACGAGATATATTGGACACCTCATGTCACACATGTTTACACATGTCTCAGAATTCCAATATATCTCGTGAAATGTGGGTATATCCAGTAATGGAAATACCTCTGCCTACCCCTTCGGGGATAAAAGGCGTCAGATTATATTATTATTGGACCCCTAAACCTAAAAATAGGTGGTGAGCCCATCGCCGGACCGGGTCAGTTTACCCATATCTCAGAATTAATTCTGAGACCTGCGGGTTTCCTCACGATGTTTTTCTTCACCGTCGAGCTAGTGATAAATATGTACGTAAGTTTTTAAAAAACTCATTGGTACATGCCAGGATTCGAACCCGAGATCTCTTTAACCGTCCGGGCTATCACTGCTCTCCTACGTAACATAACTTACCTACGTAAGTTTCTGAAAATATACCCATAAATAATCTAACGCCTTTTATCCCTGAGGGGGAAGGCAGAGGTATTCCATTTCTGTGACATAGTTACATTTCACCAGTATATTCTTTGGACCCCTAAACGTGATATGTGGTGAGCCCATCGCAGGATACATTTTTAAGAAAATTTTTTTTCAGTATTCAGCTATTCAGTTTCAATATTCCAATTAATAAATCAAATCTTTGCCGATGTGTCGTTATCAGTGCTTATATCAGCGTGCGCATCTCATTATAACTATAAAGAAAAATACAAAATATTTAATTTCAACCCTATAATTTATTTTGAACAGTTTTCTTGAAAAAAAAATTAACGTATGATTTTATTCAATGTTATCTTTATATACTACCATCAGTTTGTATCTTTGTTAGTTTTCTGGAAAGAGAAATTACACTATTAATACTTTCGATACCAGTTGTCAGAGCTCTTCCTATAATAACCGAACTATACCTGATACTCCATAACAATGAACTAATAAATAATTCTAATGTTCTTCTTAATTTTCTCAGGTCCTACCCGAATACCGCATGATGGACCAATTCGTGTTCCTAATGCAAAATGTCATGCAAAGTGACGCAGTGCTTGGAGTTAACCCTATGACCCACCCCGTGTTCACTCCGTCGCAGATCCTCGGAACGTTCAACGCTGTCGCTTACCAGAAGTGTGAGTATCTTTATGAATCTCAATACTCAATTTATTACTAGCGGTTCCCGTTCCCGTGGGAATCCGGGATTAAAATATAGCCTATGTTACTTAGGGATATTGTATCATTCCATTGGTGAAAGAATTTTTAAAATCGGTCTAGTCGTTTTTGACTTCTTTGACTAAGTATAAATAATTTGTGACTCATCTGTGTTCCATCGTTATAAGAATATTGTCATCAACTCTTTATTTAAATTTAAGAAACCTTTCCTTGTACATTTTCTCTATTTATTTGGAGAGTAGTATTTAGAGGCTGGCTCTCGCTTTGTTTTGCTCTCCCCTAACTATGGAGAGAAGCGCGCTTTTAAACAAATATTCAACATTACGAGAGATGACGCCAAATCATAATGTCTTATCTTTTTCGTCTCTTTGCTGATACTGATTAAAGTACCGTTGAAGAATTCCAAACATCTTGAAAGATTAAGAGAGACGTGTCAAAAAAACGATATACTATCGTCTATCTGTAATATATCGTCTGCTAATGTTTATATCTTTGATAAGCAGCAAGAATTAAGCCATAAAACTAGCGGTTGTTTAGAAAAAAATCAAAGACAATGTGAATTAATTTAATCTTCATTAATCAAAGCAAGGATTTATTTTCGTTTTATTGAACAGTGTTAGAAACAGCGAGTTTACGCCAGTAATGTCTGCCGAAACTGCAAAAAGTAATAGATTAGTTAACATAGATTCGACCAACAAAAGCCTTGTTGATGACTGGCCACAGGTCAGAAAAATAGTATTATTTCTTTTATATGTTTAATGTTACTTTTTATGAAGTTGTCTTTCAGTTTTGGCATTATACGGTTGTTTCCTTATTTTCATGCCCATTTCCAGCCCATGCAATCCGCTCCCTTATAAGCCTTATATAAGAAATATGTCACACGTATATTAAAACAGTGTATGTATAATACCTACTTAGGTCTTTTCCTCTAGAAGATTTGTTGAGGTACGTACTCCGTTCCTATAAAGTTTCAGTCGGATTTTTTATACCATGAGTCTATTAAGCATAATACCTCTTAACGTAAAAGGTGGTGAGCCCTATCAAAAAAATAGTTTTTAGATACAAATCTTAATATTGTAACATAGTCTATCCAAACTAATTGATAGTTATTCAGCAATCCACAATTACATATAAGTGCATCCAAACAACAGTATATTGGTTTAATTTTTGGCTAATAGTACCTGAAACTGGTTAGACGTACCTATGTGCCGGGTCCAACCTTTGAGTATTAAACCAACAGGAGACGTCACGCGCACTAATTCCTTTGCAAAAAAGTCTGCCAATTTCTGCGGGGGGGACGAGGAAACAAACACAAATAATGTTAAAACAAACGCATTTTTTGACAAAACAATTAAACGCTAGCTTGAACTAGATGCACACAAATACATTCATCAATCCAAGCACTCCGTGAACTCAAAAAAACTAGTTGTATTTAACAGGTGTGCTCGTTGACCGACACTTTTTTTTTGGCAGAGGGGAACGCTTGTCAGTGGCGTCTCCGGTTGGTTTAATACTCAAAGGGTCCAACTGACGTAGACGCACCTTTCATGGCCCCAATTTGACAAATCTTTATCTAAAAAACCCGCGGGGTCCTTATCAGGATTGAGAAATTGTTCTTTCCTAATCACAGCGTGTTCATAATGTGATTCAGTGTTTGTAGGGTATTACTCAAAGGAGTTTCACCCACAAAATACTATATTATGAACCTTCAAGAAACTAGATAATAACGAATTATGAGCCATTGGCACAATTTGTCAATTTGTACAAATAGGTGCTCACTTTATCACAATTTTGATAATAAGATTTAGCAACAAAAACACATCTGCCGTCCATAAAAAAATTTATGAATGATTTTTAAATGAATTTATGAATGATTAATATAAAAATCTAAAAACAAAAAAACTAGTAATACAAATAGGTACATTATGTGAGCCTAAACAAAGCAGTTAGAGCGGTGATAGCCCGGACGGTTAAAGAGCCTGCCTAAAATCAGTGAGGCTCGGGTTCGAATCCTGGCATGTACCAATGAGTTTTTCAAAAACTTACGTACATATTTATCACTAGCTTGACGGTGAAGGAAAACATCGTGAGGAAACCCGCAGGTCTCAGAATTCATTCTGAGAGATGTGTAAATAGACCCGGTCCGGCGATAGGCTCACCACCTATCACGTTTAGGGGTCCAATATATCTCGTGAAATGTGGGTATTTCCAGTAATGGAATACCTCTGCCTACCCCCTCGGGGATAAAAAAAAGGAGTGAGATTATAAAAACAAAGCAGTTTTCGAATTATCGTGTATTAATAATCTCACGCCTTATATCCCCGAGGGGGTAGGCTAAGGTATTCCATTTCTGGATATACCCACTTTTCACCAGATATTCTTTGGAAAGCTAGTAGATTCGAATAATAATTAAACTTTTGCCTGTCACGTAACCTATTTCAGACACAATGCAATTTAAATGGTCCTTGACTAAAAATAATTGCCCATGGTCCACCCAGGTGGACTCATTAGGTGGACCACGGGCAAGACCCGACTCAAATGTGTCCCACAACAAAACCCTAACGAACCATAGACCAAAAAAAGTTTTTGTAAATTTGAGTTATAATTCCGCAATTAGGAAGGTTTGTCTACCGCTGTCTATGAGGGTTGATTACTACTCTAAAGCTACTTTACAACCTTATAACTATTTTACCACTATGTAGAACTATTCAGGAGAAAGGCAATCGAAGGCGCTTAATTAGTCACAACCATGACCCCCGTATAACTTAATCTATCACTTGCAAATTTTATGAAGGTATTTAGTAGGGATTCCCTCTTATTACCGTCCTATAATACGAGTAGTATATTTAATAGGCTAGAAAGTGAGTTCTTTTCATTCTTAACCTGGCCTGTATCCTTTTGGGCTAGATTGAGGCTAAGAGACCACTAATTATTTAATAAAACAGACAACCTTTAATACATGGGACCCCGGTTTCATTCAGGTTCAGGGCATCAGTCAATTTGGCAGTTCAGTTCGTTCACTCTAGGTTCACGGTGAAAAAATCAAAATCATCATGGGAAAGCCGCAGACCCTAAAATTGGTTCTGGTGCATAAGTAATAACATCTCGGTTCGACGATTGGCACAGGCTCCTGGCAAATGAATTCGTTTATCCAAATTGCGGAGACAGGCGTGAAGGTACGAGTATAATTATATTTTCATTTTATTACAGCTGGCTCCGTGATTCGCATGTTGCAAAATTTTCTCACTCCTGAAGTATTCCGGCAAGGATTGGTGAAATACTTGAAAGCAAAGTTAGTATTGTTGAATTATTTATTGAAAGTCCTAGCTATAATTAAACGATGTTCACAGAGAGTCATAGCCAATAAACCTAATGCGGTAGCTAGTCACTAACGTCCCATCCCATGGGTGATCAAAGACAGCCGATACTCCTTATGTCTCGACCTTGCGGTTCAACGGGATATCCCGTTGTATCCCGCTATGATAATAAAATAGCTCTCCTATTAGTATCGCTAGCCCGATTATATGGGGCTGTTGAATACCTGTGAATACGAAAAACGTAAGGATATTATCTTTAGCTGTTACGGTTTTATGATGATAGTATAATGCTATCGAGTACAACACCTATACTTATATTATATCGTATATGGCCATATTGTAGTATAATGAATCATAAAAACAAGTGCAAGTTGGTCTAATTATTTAATGTTTCAATAAAACATCAGAATCGGGACTAATAATATAATATATATATAATAATAAATATAATATAATCTCACGCCTTTTATCCCCTAGGGGGTAGGCAGAGGTATTCCATTACTGGATATACCCACATTTCACGAGATATATTGGACCCCTAAACGTGATAGGTGGTGAGCCCATCGCCGGACCGGGTCTGTTTACACATGTCTCAGAATTAATTCTGAGACCTGCGGGTTTCCTCACGATGTTTTCCTTCACCGTCGAGCTAGTGATAAATATGTACGTAAGTTTTTGAAAAACTCATTGGTACATGCCGGATTCGAACCCGAGCCTCACTGATTTTCGGCCGGCTCTTTAACCGTTCAGGCTATCACTGCTCTCTAGACTCGGGACTAATGCACAGAAACTAATTATTTTCTCCGGTTCGTTTGAATTGTTTCTATAAAGTCGGTAGACATTTTGCTCCATTATTTGTTGTTATAATCAAGCTTTCTCCAGTTCCCGTAAAGCGGCTGTTCCCTCAGACTTGTACACAGCACTGCAGCAGGCCTTGGATGAGTCCAACCATACCATACCGTACAGCATCGGCGCAGTCCTCACCGGGTGGAGTAGCCAAGGAGGCTTTCCGGTGCTGACTGTACGTAGGGCAGCGCCAACTGCTGAGTCGGTGGTCGTTTCTCAGGTAAGGTTATTGGTTGACTTCAAATCGAATATAAAAAGAGACCCACATAAAAGAACAAAACCGGCCAATTGCGAGTCCTAATAAAAAATGTAACAAAATTCTTATAGCGGCGATAGAAATACATATTCTGTGAAAATTTCAACAGTAGGTACCTATTACGGTTCATGAGATACAGCTGACTGAGAGAAACATAGATTGACAAATCGACAGACGGACAGAAATCGTAACCGTTTGAGTACGGAACTCTATAAAGATACCAAAAACGTATTGGTAGGCATTCATCTGCATCGAAAATTGTAAACGAAGGAACCTTTAGTACAATACTATAAAACTAGAGATTATAAATACTATCAAAATCTATGTGTACTATTGTACTGTGGGTGGAAGTCTTATGACGAAATTATTTTATAATAAGTTAACTTAAAACAATAACACAATAACCCGAGTGCTTATTTGAGACTCACCTGAAGCCTCTTAAGTAACTAAGTAATTTTGTGGGTGAACAATGTAACTTAGTTAAGTCAAGAGGGTAGTCATTTTCAACTAGTAAGCTCTTACAGAATATTAAAATGTTCTTTTGCATTTTTATGTCTCTCTTTGTGACGACTTAGACTTAGACGCGCAATGAGCAGCTCCATCAAAAGGCATTAAAATGTGAAAACCGCAAATTTAGAGCGGTGTTGTAAGCTAGGGGATGATATGTATCTATACAATATATTTGCAACAGCAGGGCCCTTGGCCTTAGATGGATATAGTTAATGTTTATAGTTAGTACCCTCGTCCTTTACTAAACATGTACTGAAATCATTTGTACCCCGATGATTTTAGAGTAGTCAATTTTAGAAAAGCGTGATTACTATTTCTTCTTGTTATGTAGTACTAGCAGCGCCCCAGGTTTCACCCGCGTAGTTCCTGATCCCGTGGGAATACGGGCCCATGTATTATTCTGATGTACTTATAAGCTATATAACTGTAAAGTTTCATCAAAATCCGTTGAATAGTTTTTGCGTGAAAGAGCAACATATATCCATCCATACTCACTAACTTTCGCGTTTATAGTACTAGTAGGATGATGATACATTTTAATAGAAGTAAAGTTAGGCGCTTTCCCCCACACGTCTTATATTGTAGACATGTTACCTTTTCTTTCTATACAATTGCCAATGATATCAGAATTGTCTTTATCATTTGAAGCCCTAAGGACATAGCTAATTGAATTAAAATTGTTTATTAGGAACGTTACCTCACTGACCCTACGCAGTCATCCCCCGAGCGCTGGCACGTGCCCATCAACTGGGTGTTGTCAACTGACCCTGACTTCTCTAACACCAGTCCCCAGGCCTGGGTGCCGTGGGCCTTCCCCGCACAGTCTTATTACATCCCCGGGCTGTCACAAACAGAGTGGTTCATATTTAATAAACAGCAGACGGGTAAGTTTGACGATTCCAGAAAAAATATGCTAACGATATAGCAATACAATTGATCGGTGATTGAAACGGCGTATTTTGTTTTTTTGCACAAAAGATAAATAACTAGCGGCCCGCCCCGGCTTCGCACGGGTGGACATTTATTTTTTAAACATTTTGGGATGCACAAACAAATTTCACCAAGGAACCCGTATTATATTATAAAAAAAAAAATCGACTTTATATGTAGCTTTATATGGAGACTTTTAAAGAATATTTGTGCCAAGTTTCAAGTTGATAGACGCAAAAAACCACACGTTTCCATACAATCTCAAAACCCGTGAAACGGCGTATTTTGTTTTTTTGCACAAAAGATAAATAACTAGCGGCCCGCCCCGGCTTCGCACGGGTGGACATTTATTTTTTAAACATTTTGGGATGCACAAACAAATTTCACCAAGGAACCCGTAGTAAATTATAAAAAAAAATCGACTTTATATGTAGCTTTATATGGAGACTTTTAAAGAATATTTGTGCCAAGTTTCAAGTTGATAGACGCAAAAAACCACACGTTTCCATACAATCTCAAACCCCGTTTCACGGGTTTTGAAAAATCTAGATATACTTGTCTCGTTGTTTGTTTTGAGGAGTATTTTTACAAAATTTCGAATTGATACATCAAAAAATGAAGGTTTTCCATACAAACTTCATCCCCTACTTTCACCCCCTTGGAGGATGACTTTCAAAAAATCCTAGAACTAATATTTCATAGTGTGTTTTGAAGAGTATTTGTGCCAAGTTTAAAGTTGATACACGCAGAAATCACACTATCCCATACAAACTTTAACCCCCTTTTTCACCCCCTTAAGGGTTGAATTTCGTAAAATCCTTTGTTAGCGAGCATATACACTATAAACGTAACCTACACACAAAATTTCATGTTTCTATGTTCAGCGGTTTGGCCGGGTTTGGGCTGGGCCTTGATTTTTAGATTTATATATATATAGATATGCTTATTAGAGCAGTGATAGCCCGGACGGTTAAAGAGCCGGTCGAAAATCAGTGAGGCTCGGGTTCGAATCCTGGCATGTACCAATGAGTTTTTCAAAAACTTACGTACATATTTATCACTAGCTCGACGGTGAAGGAAAACATCGTAAGGAAACCCGCAGGTCTCAGAATTAATTCTGAGACATGTGTAAACAGACCCGGTCCGGCGATGGGCTCACCACCTATCACGTTTAGGGGTCCAATGTATCTCGTGAAATGTGGGTATATCCAGTAATGGAATACCTCTGCCTACCCCCTCGGGGATGAAAGGCGTGAGATTATTTTTTTGTTATTTTTTTTTTATTTTTTAGATATGCTTATGTATTTATACCTGACTAGCGGTTTTACCAGCGTAGTTCCCGTTCCCGTGGGAATACGGGAATAAAATATAGCCCATGTTACTTAGAAATATTGTAGCTTTCCATTGGTAAAATAATTTTTAAAATCGCTCCAGTAGTTTTTGAGTTTATTAGTAACAAAGACACAAATTACATACAAACCTTTCCTATTTATAATATTAGTACAGAAGTATAGATTAGTATAGATTAGTATAGATAGGTTAGGAGTTTTACCAGTATATTTTTGGATCCCTAAACGTGACATGTAGTGAGCCTATCTTTGGCCCGGAGTGCTGCTACACGTGCCTCAGAATCTACTATGGGAGTTGAGTATTTTCTCACGATGTTTTTCTTCACCGTTGAATAAATGATAGATATGATTTTTTAAGTTTTTTGAAAAACTCATGTGTACATGTCCTGGCCACGCACTGAAGATAACGTACAATATTTACAGATAAAGTACATGTAACGACCTAAATTTTTGGTGCTTTGTCGTAAGTTATGGGACCGTAAGGTCCGGAGACGAGGTATTAAAGAGCACTCGGCGCGATTAGTCGAGGCTTTAGGTGAACAGAGGACTATATTATGTGCCTCCTTTAAAGGATCGGCAGCTATCTAGGGAGGAAAATATGAAGCCGGCTTCTGGGTTCCTCTTTTGAGGACTTTTTTATGTGTTAATATTGCATACGTTTTTCTAGGGAATACAACAAATGTCACAACACAAATTGCGGTATTTTATGTTTCTTTTACCGTAACAGGCTACTACAGAGTAAACTATGACCCTGAAAACTGGGCAGCGATATCCAAGGTCCTAAACTCATCGCATGAAACCATCCATGTGTTGAATCGTGCACAAATTTTGGACGACTCATTTAATCTGGCCAGGAATGGACGTCTTGTAAGTTCGCATCTAAATTTTATCAACATGTACAGTATAACATAGGAGACAAAATGTGTTAGTACCCTAACAGACCTACCTGCCTACCTAGCAGAGACCTATTGTGTTATAATTAAGTCACGTGACTGTTATGCAGCCCATTTCAGATTTATATTTGGGGGCACGGCAATGCCCCCGCCAAGTCGAGCAAAAAGCGGCACGGCCGTACCATCCTTTTCTCGAAGCAATTCACGCCATTTTCGAACCCCTACTTTTATCATTTTAAAGTTTGCCTCACTTGTTCTAGTCAATCAAAATGAAAATTAAGTGTGTGCTTGTGTTATAATGCGATTACGATTGTCATTGAAAATGTATTTAATTATAGTCTCTTTTATCTTACGCTTTCAAAGGATTGCCTAAAGTGAGTATTCAGTATCGTTTGAAATCATTTTAGTAGACAGCGCAACATAATGTACCATAAATGCTTTGAATGGGTAGGTAATTAGAGTGTTCCAAATAAAGAAAAATATGCTCTTGCCTTTATCTCTTTTCCACATGCCTTAAAATCAAGGCAAGTGAAGAAAGACATACAAACAGCGTGATACAAAAGAACGATTTCTTAGTTCATATTTCGAATTGTACACAGAATTACGAATACCCGCTTGAGATATCCAGCTACTTGTTAAAGGAGAAAGACTACATTCCATGGGAGTCTGCGAACGCTGCTTTCGAATATTTGAACAATGTTCTTAGTGGTTCTGAAGTTTACGAACTATTCCAGGTAAGATTTTACTTAGACTAATTACGCCCTGGTTTAGTATAGATATAATGTAAATTATTGTAAGTATAAATTGTGTTTTGAAACTCATCTATGTTATAGAATTATGTTTATCGGGCCCACTAAAAGTTATTCCTAAATTAAATTATTTCCAGAATGTAGGCCGGCAAAATAAACATTTTTATTTTTAGTTGGTCACCCTTTTAATCAAATTAATATCCATTTATTTAAAAAACTATTCCTATTCCTAGTTTGAAATTCACATGCTCGGAATAATTTAGTTGTAGGTATGCGCTTGCATATGAAAATGTTATGAATATTTCAATTCTCAGATTTATAATGATTACATTTTTTACAATACAACATGTAACAGAATAAGTTCAATTCCTGAAATTAGTTTGTTCAGAATCGATTTCAGCTATTTTTAATATGTGTTAAATGTTTCCGAAACATAAATTAGCGTAACTCAATTTAGTGCTATCTATGGAAATCGTTCTATAATTGATGGATATTTAAGAAAATTGGTTAGACACAACTAAAGTTCGATTGCATCATATTTTTTTATATTAATATAATAATTGGGGTGTATGAGGAATTGCGCTTTTTCTATTACGCGTTGTAGGTATACTCGTATTTAGAAGGATGCAAGTAGCATTTTAATGTTACTGAATACTGCTCTTATAATTTTTAGCAACTAATAACAATCATTTAAAGGGTAAAATTAATCTCAATCTGGGAGTACAGTCGTTAATACTTATTTTTATTGTGCAGCAACACTTGCTCAAGCTCACAGAACCGTTGTTCGAGGAACTTGGCTTTATGGAGAAGACCAACGAAGAGGTTGTTACAGCTTTCCATAGGAACATTATCTTAGACATCAATTGCCGACATGGTAACCCAATTTGCATAGAAACAGCTCAGGAGTTACTTGAACAATTCAGGAATAATCCCAGTGAGTATTTACAGACTGTTGAGCATAAAGATGTAGACACAATAAAATAATCAATTAATCTAGTCCGCCGGGCACCACACTGCTTGATTACACAATAATGCTTGTATTCGTGATCATGATTCTTATCTTCATTTTTATAAATGCGTTAGAAGAATAAACACCTACTATCCCTTTTTTTAGCATCGGTGTAAGTATATTCATATACTAAATGAAAAACCTAATAAATTTTGAAAACGCGTGGGAACTAAGACAAATAATTTAATGTGTGGTGTTTGTTCTATTACTGGTGGAGATTTCGATTTTATCTCTGATGAATATGTGATGCGAGATGCAAAAACTGTTCATCTATTTATTAAAACAAGTGCGCATCAAAAATAGCACTAGCACTTTTACAGTCTTCTGTAGGTACAGTCAAGAACACATAAAGCTTTATACTTGTAGTGCGAGTCTGACCTCTACGCCGATTGTAATAAGAACGTTACAAAATCCAATGTGGTATTCCCAATTATTTTGTGTTTGCACTTTCTTTTGAAGTGGTGTATTGAGTTGGTGTTGATAAATTGAGCTTCACAAGGCGCTACAGCATTTATTCACTTGAAAAATTATGTTTTTTGCTTTAGAAATTGAGTTTATATTGACTGCTTTTCAAGTAAGAGAAGGAATTATTAATCACATCATTTATATTGAAGTAAAAAATACGAACGTCTGTTGAATATAATTAAAGACACATTTATAAAAATGTATTCGTAAAGGGAGAATTATATTAGCACTACACCAGTAAACATTTTTGTAATAGAATATGTCTCAATATACTTAATTACGATTGATTAAAGAAAGAAAATGCTATTCTACACATACATCCGAACTTGTACTTGAATTAGCTTCCAAAACCAAATCTGTCTTCTCTAGCTCGCTTTACTTTGTTGAGCCGTTCAGCTTTTCATTGCATAATTTTTTGACAACTTTCAATTTGATTATCATTATATCATGTTTTTGATATGCATGTTACCTATTTTGTCCACGCTTTAAACTATTTACATTAAGTTTAGTGCCCGTTTAATTAATGAATAGGACAAATCAATATTTATTTATTCCTTTCTTGTTTCTTTCTTCTTTCTTTCTATTCTTTAGCACAAAGCATGAACCCTGACATTCAAACTGTGGTCTTCTGCTCTGGGCTGCGTGGTGGAGACGTTGATAACTTCAACTTCCTTTGGGACCGGTATCTTGCCAGTGACGACTCTGGTGAACAGAGTATACTTTTAAGTGCCCTTGGTTGCACTTCCAATGAAGAAATGCGCACTTTGTGAGTTTTAAACTGGCCATTTATTAAATTTTCTGATGGAATCTAATTAAACTGATCTGGTTTGGGCTGATCAAGTAGATTTTGAAATCATTTAAATGATGAGCTCACAGATATGTATCTCGATGAGCCTATCGCTGGACCGGTGTATAGCAATCACATGACACATGTCTGGACACAAGATGGACCGACCAGATTAAAGACTCATCCAAGTTCTACAAGGTTGTGAGAGACGCGTTGGAAAGAAACCGATTGAGGCATATCATCCATTCCAAATGCGACCCTAATGCTGACCACGATCCTCAGACATGAGGGACCGACCCCAGAGAGAGATACAGGTCTTAGAAAAAATTCTGGGGCCTGCAGGTTTCCTCTAGAGCTAGTGACAAATGTATGTAAGTTTGTGAAAATGTCATTGGTGCAATTTGTCATCAAATCAAACCAAATGTTTTTATTTAATGTAGGGGCTTATAAGTCCCTTATTGAAAGTCATGACGACTCCACCGCTTCGGGATTCAAACCCTAGTCTTACGCATGAGAGGCGGGAGAGAACTACCGACATTATATTCAATCATTTTTGTTACAGCTATCTGAACCAAGTAATTGACGATAACTCACCAGTGAGAGAGCAGGACAAAAGTTCTATTATCACAGCTGTCACTAACGCTAGCCCAGAAAATGCACAGGCTGCGCTCGACTTCGTTATCGAAAATTTCGCTGAAATTCAACCGAGGTGATTTTTACTCTTTCCTGATAAATACATCATTGTCATCAACCCTATTTGAAGCCATTATACTGGTAATATGAATTTAAGTCAGGTATGATAATATAATTTATTTTATTACTATAGTATTGCTAATCTCATGCACCTACTGACCTTACGCAGAGTCGTATTCGTAACTTGAGCAGTTAGGCAAAGCATTACATGACCATCATCAACAGATAATGGCACACTATCGATCTAAGAGTCTTTAGCAGCAGCGATCTCGGTAATTGGTTAATAGGCTACCCCTATTTATACTAGTTGAGTACATAACTAAAGAGGGTAGATACATTTTAGTAAACCCTGTGGGTACCTACAGGTCTTTCCTCGCACATGATGAAGTGTGGGCCATAATCTCTCACGCGAAACCACTACGGATTGGGAGATGGTGGTGGCTAGTAGGCACTGAACTGTCAGAATTCTTCAAGCCACCTAACATGGCATAACGTTTCCCATTGTGCGTGAACACTTGCCTTCCTCCTTGATATAATGCCACTAGGCAGTCACCCATTCAATGACTGTTTACATATAAAAAAGTAATATCTCGCAACTATTTAAAGCTTCCATGAATGATTCTAACTACTAACTACTACACTATATGCATTATTAAGATGGAAACATATTTTACTATTATGCAAAGCCTTAGACGTAAACATTTTTATGATTTAACGAATTGTAATACCATTTTATTTGTTTGTTTTTTCAGAGTTCAAGGATTAACGGGAACTACGAATATCTTAAATACTTTCGCATCGAGACTCAATACACAAGCGCATAACGAAAAAGTAAGTATCAAGTAATAAAACACGACTTTTATCCTCGATGGTATTCCATTCCTGGAAATATCATCGTATCAAGTGACTATTCTAATATCAGAATCGCGGCTCGATTTGATATTGAGATTTATAGGTGTTGCAACGGTTAAAATACATTTATTTCAGTCAGTTCGCATCCAATTAAAAATAATACACCCAACATCCTGACACTCACTCAAATAATAGAAATAAAATAAATAATCTCAATCTTTATCCTCAATGGGATAGGTAGAGGTATTCCATTTCAGGAAATTTCCACATTTCACCAGGAATTTGTGAAAATCTTTATTCATTGTAAGGAAGTTAACATGAATAAACTCTGTTTTATTTTATTTATTTATTTATACATGCCAAGCCTTGAACTCGAGACCTCACTCATGAGCGGGCTCTTTAACCACTGCACTGAGCTATCACTCACACACAGAATTTGTTCCTGTTCCAGCTCGACGAGTTCGTCAGTCGTTACCAGTCGATCTTCACTGCTGGAGAGCAAGCAGCCGTTGGAGCCATCAGAGAGAACATTGCTGCTTCCATCACCTGGAACCAGCAGAACCTCGCCACTGTCGTGTCATGGATCCAAGATAACTACGGAAACGGCGTTTCTGCTCTTACTTCTAGTTTATTAGTCTTCATTTCAATTTTTGTAGCTGTTTTTAACTATTAACTTATTAAAAATTACCTATGTTTGGATTTAGGTAAATAAATGTATCTAAAATGTTGTAAGTCATGCTTTCAAATATTATGTAAATATAGAAGTAAGATTATTGTTATTATTGTATACACGAATAGTTTGAAATACACTTTTATTTACAAATATACATGGCTATAATATTGATCTACGCTTTTATTTGGATATCGGATATTCAAAACTAATATTTATTTATTTATTTCACTCATGTTGTACAAAAGGTTTTAATATTGGGTACAGTTTCGACATGAACCCGGATTGGGCACAGCAATTTAATACATAGGTATCAAATTTGTAGTGTAACTTAAACTAATAAAAGAAATTATATTTAAATCGATCTCATATAGAGTACCTACCTGATCATTTAAAATTACTGCCCAGGGTTCCTTGCCCATTTAATAATTTATTTTTCACACTAATTGCTCAACATTGCCCAATTATATATTATACAAACCTCACCTAAAGCAAGTCATTATTAACCAGCAGGTTATAATGAGAATTAGTACAATATTATGACCCGGCAGGTTAAAATGAATTCGTATGAAAAATTGTTAGTTAGATACCTACAGCAAAAATAACTTTTTTACGTTTAGAAAGCATAAAATTTCGTAATGTCATTCTGGATACCTGTTCATTTATCAATGATAGAATAGATACTTTCAGAAATATGAGATAAACCTATTCGTCACACACTCAAAACAATATCAGAAACACTTCAAGATAATGTCAGTCAAAAATAATAAAAATCAAATAATCCTCATACTATTAGTTTTTTTATGTGATGAGTATATTTACAGTAACTTATAGTTTTTAGGGTTCCGTACCTCAAAAGGAAAAAACGGAACCCTTATAGGATCACTTTGTTGTCCGTCTGTCCGTCCGTCCGTCCGTCTGTCAAGACCCTTTTTCTCAGGAACGCGTGGAGGTATGAAGCTGAAATTTATATCAATTACTCAGGTCTACTGTCCCTTGAAGCTGTGAAAAAATCAAACTTCTAAGCCAACGCAATCAAAAGATACAGCCGTTTATGCCGCAAATTTTCGACACTTGCAAGGGAATCAAAACCTACAGGGTGCTTCCCGTGAACTCAGAATCTTGAAATTTGGTACGAAGCAACGTCTTATAGCATAGATAAAGGAAAAATTACGAAAACCATAAATTTGCAAGGTTGTACGGAACCCTCGGTGCGCGAGTCCGACTCGCACTTGGCCGGTTTTTTACAATCAACAATCTCTTTCTACATTATTACGTAGGTCAATTCCGTGTTTTTCTAATTTTAGGGCATGAGAATCAATTTCTTAATGAAATCAACCGGCCACGTTGTTGTCTAATCTTTCTGCTAATACACACACCGGCACAATTAGCGGAACAGAAAAAAAAAGGAGAAAAAAGAGGGAATTTAAAACAATGAATGTAATTTTTAAACAATATATTATTTAAAATGAAACAACAATTAAATTAACATGTTTTGACATTCATTTGTAACACCATACTTAAAATTTTATAAAAATAAAAATTAAATTAAACAAAATGCATTTTTCTTCGATTTTTAATTATAGAGAAACAGCAGAAAATTCAAGATTTTCCAAAGTTTAACAACAATTTCAATGACTGTTCAATATCGAGTGTTTCCTCCTCGTGCTCTGATGAGGGTTTCCATCCGTCTGGGCATGCTGCGGATGATGTTATCAATGGTTTCTTGGGGCAACCTCTGCCATTCTTCAAGTAATGCGTTTCGCAACTCGTTGAGATTATTGGGAGGGGGCATTCTTGACTTTACACTCCTCTCTAGCAAGTCCCAGACGTGTTCTATAGGGTTCATATCGGGGGACCGTGCTGGCCACTCCATCACCGTTATACCAACATGGTTTAGGTATGTCTGTACTGTGCGAGCACTGTGAGCCCGAGCATTATCCTGCATTAGAATGAAGTTATGAAGTTGTTACCAATAAAGGGGGCAAATGGCACAACATGTTCTTCTAAAATCTCCCTGATATACCGATCAGCATTCAGATTCCCGCCATCGACCACTACTAACTCCGTACGAGCTCCTAAACATATTCCTCCCCAGACCATAATTGAACCGCCGCCATATGCAACTGTATTTTCAAAATTAGACTGGATATACCGTTCTCCTTTGCGTCTCCATACTCGCTGCCTTCCATCAATTTGATTTAACATAACTCTGCATTCATCAGTAAAAAGAACCTGTCCCCAGTCGTCGAAGTCCCAATCACGATGTTCACGACCAAAGTGTAGACGGTTTGTGCGATGATGTCTCTCAAGTTTTGGGGCTTTGGCGGGCACATACGAGCCTATACCCACTTCTTCGAATCTTCTACGAACTGTCCGCTCACTCATCCTTACTGCTCGTACCTCTTCCAGTAAATTTCGAGCCTGCACCGCCGTTAGTCTCGTGTTCCGTCGGACTTGAAGTTGGAGAAAACGGTCATCCCTCCTTGAAGTACACCTTTTCCGGCCTTGTCCTCTCCTTCTCACTAGAGCATTCGTCAATCTGTATCGTTGGATGCTACGATAAATCGTTGATAACGATCGACGAAGGCTTCTGGCAATCGATCTGTAGGTTTGACCATTTCTCCTCATTTGATCTGCCCTAATGATTTCTGATGGCGTTAAATCAGGCATAATTAGATGCTCGTAAATTATCAATATGCGAAAAAACTCAAAAGCCTCAAAAACTGCAATTCAAAGCTTTTCAAATGGAATTCACGAACCTTCTAAAAACGGACAAGCGGTGGAAAAAATGAATCAATGAAAATTAAAACAAAAGAATGAAAAAAAGGGCAGTCGCTTAGTATTCCATTTTTAAATTAAAACCCAAATTTAAAAAAAGCTTGTTTAGCCGGCCAGTAACACGCAAAAATGCGTAAATACTCCCTTTTTTTTCTGTTCCGCTAATTGTGCCGGTGTGTGTATTATGTGAAATTTCACTGATAACTGATCTAGATGAAATTTGGCAGGGATAGAGCTTAGACTTAGAGGAAAGCTATGAACTACTTTTAATCCGGAACGCGGAGACACTTGCAGGCTCGTAATCAAAAGCTATAGGATTTAGGTATACCTACTAAAATCTTATTTTAGGTTGTTTAATTAATACTAATAACCATAATAAAATAATATTTTGTACCTACTTATTGAAACAACATGCCAAAAACAAAGTTATACAGTTGTAATAAAATAAAAACCATAGGTAATCTTTTTCGGAATTTGATAAATAGTTCCACATTCCGCTGTTTATCTCATCTAAGTAGAGTTGGTGACATTATCGACATCTTCAACTTATCTTGTTCGCCAAACTCAAGACTCATTTGATTCAAAACGGTACCGTATACTGATCGCATGAGACGGTAAAGTGAAGAGTGAAACCGGCCATTTTAAATTATCAAAAATGGTCCGGGGGAGATCAAAATGGAAATTCGTGTTCCTATTTTATTTAGTTATATTGAACGTATTTATAAAATCTTTGCCTATAGACATCAAAGTGCCATCCTTAACAACAACTGACACAGTGTTTGGTAATCTACCAGTGATAGAGGTAACAGAAAATATTGAAAACCAAGATACTGAAGAATCCAGTGATGAAGCAAATAAAGAAATTAAAGTTGACGTTAGTACTGTAGTTTTTAATACTACAAGACAACAGATAAAGCCAAAGGAAGACCACAATCATACTGTGGAACTAGGAATTGCAACAGAAGAGGTACCAACAAATGCATCAACGATATCAAGCAACATAACTCGTGAATCTTTTGTCAGGCAAATACGACCTGGACAGCAAGCGACGCAATATGCAATAGAATTAACTATGAATGGCGGCTCATTTACCGGCAGAGCTGTGATCGATGTTAATTTAGAGTTCGTCACCAGAGAAGACCCCATACTGTTTCACGTAGAAGA
The DNA here is from genome assembly GCA_963855545.1 of Ethmia dodecea. Lineage (NCBI taxonomy): Eukaryota > Metazoa > Arthropoda > Insecta > Lepidoptera > Depressariidae > Ethmia > Ethmia dodecea. The sequence goes on from OY979444.1 coordinate 5,131,829, forward strand.
TCTGAATATACAGTCGGTTCTTGTGGGATTATTCTCACAGGGTAATGCCGGGGCTGCTGACTTTGACGTGGATGACGGAGTGCTAGAAATTTCCCCAAAGGTGGTGGCGTCCTCTTACATTGTTATTATCGAGTACTCGGGCACGATTTTAAACAACGGCCAAGGATTATTCCGTACGGATTTCGGTGAAGTGTAAGATGTTTATATTTATCTTGATTAATCTGACGAATCCTACTGATATTATAAAAGTGAAAAAACTACTGAATGGATTTTTATAAAAACAATTTATTTAACTTGATATTAAAAATAAATAAGAGCCCAGATTCCTCCAAGGTATATCCTACTGATACTAAAAATGAAAATTCGTGAGTTTGGATGTTTGTTGCTCAATAACGCAAAAACAGAACAGATTTTTAGGATGTTTGGCGCATTGATGGTTTATAACCTGGACACATACAATACTTTTTATTACCGAGCGCGAAGGAAATCACGGGCTAAAGATAGGCGGAATTATGAATCTGAAGATTTCATAGAGTTTTTGATATTTCGCTCGGGATAAGCCTTACATAATGTAAGAATAATCCAGCCTAAACAAATATAAAATAACAGTAGCAGAAATCGAAAATATTTTACGTCATTGGATCTTTAAGTAAGTATATAGGATGAACCAATTAATTTCAGCTCATACATGGGTATGAATCTACATCCAACTAACGCAAGACGAGTGTTCCCGTGCATGGACGAGCCAATCGAAGCCTCCACAATAACTTTCTCCTTCAACAATGTACCATTCAATAATATTGTGGCCAATTCTCAACTTGAAGATAACAGTATGTAAGTAAATTATTATAGTATACAAGAAAATACCGTCGACTGAGATAGTCGATTAATCGAGTTGCAAATTTTCTGGATGTCTTTTTTAGATTCCTAACCTGACATGTAGAGAGCCCGCTAATGGAATGGTACTGTGCTGTGCTACTGTCACCCATACTCAGACTTATTTCTGGGGCCTGTGGGTTTCCTCACGATTTCCTTTACCATTTAACTTGTGATAAATTTTATAGTACAGTCCGTTACAGTGACCTCTAAGGCGATTGTAGAACGTTACAAAGTCCAATGTGTCAAGCTCCTCGTGCTCTTGACTGTAGCTGAGTCTTTGGAGTACCTTAATAAATAAATAAACTTATTGGTATGTGTTCTCACCAGGAATTGAATACTTGTCTCACGCATGATAGTCGGACTCACTTCCGATACAATCACTGCTTTATTTTATAATTATGGTAGAACAGTTACTATCGTTATCTTCCGTATATTTGATGTCATAATTTCATTTCTTTACACACCATTCATCACTTTATACACCATTTTCAGGTCTGTATTCAAAGCATTGCAAGGTCCACCCCATCTATGGGGTATGGTCGCTCATAATTTTGCGAACGTCGTTATCATCCCAACAGCAAACATCCAATTATTGGGCAGGTCCGGATTGAACCAGGATCTCCACGCTTCTGCAGCCCTGCAATTCTACTTCAACACCCTTAATGAATGGACAGACAAACCATACTTTGAAATTATTGTTAACCAGGACGGTAGGATGCAAGTCTTTGCTTTGCCAGATACATCACCAGATTGGTACGCGTTGTCAACAATTTGTATTTGGTGAGTAAGTTTACATTGCAATAAGACAGATTAAAGTTGATGAAAGATGGATTTATATTTCTTTGCAAGAGTATTCATGATCGTTATAATTATGATCACTAAATTTAACACCTGTTTGCTATTATCTACCTACCTATTTACCTACTTAGTTCCTAAAACAGGCACAGATTTCTCTTGCAATAAAACAAAAAAAAATCATTTTTTTTTAAATAAAATTTCAAGATTCATTTAACTAGATTGACTCATTGATAACAATTAAATAATTGTAGCCATATACCATACATTTCAGGGAGCCACATATTTATATGGAGAACATACATTCCATAAGGCAGAGAAAAACAGCACTCTTGAAGATAGCCGAGGCAATGGCCAGACAATGGTTTGGTTATGTGATTTATCCTGAAACATGGAACAATCAGTGGGTCATATCTGGCCTCGCATCATATGCATCTTACGAGATGCTAAGATCGGTAATTGCAAGCACATTGTAATTTTATTCTTATATCTTTTATTTTTTTTCTATCTATACAAATAAAATTTGGAGTAGATTTCTATAAAAAGATTTATATTTTCAGTATAATTTAATATAACAAGGATTCAAAAACAATATAGCTGTAAATAAAATTATTCATGATGTCTAAACACTACTTTTATTTATATTTTATTTTATAGTACCAGTACGATTCTAACGGAGTGGATACATCATTATTAGACGTCAACGCAATCTTTGTATCAGATATAATTCAAGAGAGCTTACTTCACGATGCCTACGTCACAGCCCTGCCTTTGTCATCGGACGGAAATATGCTCGAAGAAAACGAAATTAGAGAATACCTTAACGGTCTTATGAAGACCAAAGCGCCAGCCCTTTTGAGGATGTTAAGACTTGTCCTTGGGGGGGAAGATGTAGATTTCGTTCAGTTGGCTGCAAAAGCATTACTAAACAACAGGTTTGTATCACTATTTTCCATAATGCAACCAGAATTGCTTTTAATAACTTCTTATAATTAATTCGTCGAGCACCGCTCGGTTCCAATAAGCACCTGTAACATTTAAAAATCAATGGTGTTTTATTTTATTGGTTTGAGAGGCAGCTTTAAATGCTTTAATATATGTATACGTATTTTATAATTTATTTTAGGGCTTTGCAAACGATAAATTTCTTGAACTTCTACGATGCCATAAACAGCGAATGGTTGTTCTCTGACAACAGTGGTTTAATTGATGATGTTGCGGAATTCCTTGAGCCCTGGGTGCTAAACCGAGGATACCCACTAATCCATGTCTGGCTGAGCCCCGGAGGGCTAACGGTTACTCAGGTATGCCTTATTGATATTAATAACATCACATCACCAATGACCTCGTTATGGTTATCATTCTTAGTTGTAGAACTTTTATCGCACTGAATTAATAACTCTTGATATTCTTAAACTTATATAATAATAATAATATAGGTACCTACGTTGTTCATTTTAGACAAATATACCTACATACCTGTTTAATGGTTTTCATCAATACTATTTTTAGTAACACTATTTAGGTACCATCCTTGCTTTGCATGTCTTTGCGACATGGAAGTAAATTGATCTTTTATTATTTTTAAAACCTTGTTTGTATTTGATGATATTAATGTATTTTTTTATAATCTTCAATCAAAAACCCATTATAGTGTGATATTTGAGCCTTAAATTATATAAAATATAATACTAGAAGTGCCAGCTTAAAAACACGTTATTTCTCATGTTCGCAGGAGCGTTTTACTTTTATTGCTCCATCGACGCCGCCGGGAGTCAACTATGATATCCCGATAACTTATACTACGAGTATCAATCCCAACTTTGATAACATATTTCCCATTATGATGATGGGTAACACAATTAGTCTTCCTATGGCACTTGACGAAGAAGATTTTCCGATATTTAATATACAGGGACAAGGTAAAATAGATTGTTTAATAATAATGTTTAAAAATTATTCTGTTTTGAAAGTAAGCTGCGTCAGATAACAGATAGATATTTTGAATATATTTAAATAACAATATCTAACTCTGTTGTATTTTAGGTTACTATCGTGTTAACTATGATAACAATTTATGGGAAAGAATCATAGAAGCTCTTAATGACCCTGATCGAAGAGCAGATATTCATCCTATCAATCGTGCTACTGTAAGTATACTTACCTTTTTCAAAGTGGTTCTCAGTAATGTCGTTGTGCTGTTTATTAGTGCTAGTATGCTACACGTGCTAAAAGTTATTTGGTAGTTTTTTTTTTCTGAATTACGATTTGTGCCTTAATAATACCGTAGCGAAAAAGAATTATAGGTACAGGCATAGATCTAAAATATGTTCACTAGCCTAGCAATGATCCAGCATGCATAAACTCCATTGATTGTATTTGTATTACAGCTATTGGATGATTCTTTGAACCTTGCAAGAAGTGGAAAACTGGATTACGACATTGCACTACAAGTGGTTTTATCTATGGAGCTAGAGACAGAATATGTTGTCTGGAAAGCCTTTATCAGAAATATGGACTTCCTAAGAAAGCGTCTGGTAGCATACGTCACTGAAGATGACGATTTGGACCCTAATATTTACTTGGTAATTTAAAAGGCTTTACAATGTTCAAACAAATGAATTAACAACATATTGTGTAAATAGGTATAGAAATACTCACGTCCGCCAACATAGTTCTGCTTTAGCCCGTCGCTTTTTTTAATGTAAAACTTTTCGATTTTTTATTTTATTTAATTGTTCGAATGAAAAATGAGAAATTATAACAAATTAAAAAGTTCAAATGCGGGCTGCTCAAGACTGGAATGGTTGGCGCTCCTTGGGGGAGGCTTTTGTCACCAGTGGACAGCAAATGATGATGGAATGAAAAAGTTAAATTGAAATTGCAGACCTTTAAAGTCACAATTTAAGTTTATGAATAATACGTGACTACGAGTATTATCGAAGTATAATCAAGAAACGAGTATAATCAAGAAATTTAACATTATAGGCCTCGCAAATCTAAAACATCTAGATTTTTAAACCAATTTGTGGGCGTTGTTTCATATTTTTATGCTACTTATTAAGTAATCGTGATTTCCAGAGAATGGTACAACGAACAGTAACAGAAGTGGAAAACGGACTGTCCTTCTATCCAGACCCCCTGATCTTGGAGCCAGTAATGACCTCACTGACACGTGGTCTGGTAATGGACCACGCCTGCCGGGCCATGTATGACTCTTGTATCGCCGCGGCCGTAGACTGGTTTTACGATCCTAATAGTGATGACCCGGTCGTGTAAGTTAAAGTTATAATCCTTTTTTAAAAACTTATGAATTGAATGGATCCACTGTGACATATCGCATCGGCTTATACATTTGGACGCTGAAATCTGCGGCACCATGTGTAAATTTCGTCTCGTTTTGCTCTCACACACTCTTGTTCGATGCTAAGTGACGTTCTGACATTCCCTACACATGACATCACACCATCAACGTTAAATCGTTAGAGTTCACTGCTGAGCTAAGGGTATTTCCTCGCACATGAGAAAGCAAAGCTTGATCTTCTACGCGAACCCACCTCCGATTAGATTGAGTTAACGTCACTGACACAGTGACACTCCTACATGATTTGCCTCATTTTAAGTTAAGTTTAACTGTAAAATCAGATTTGTCATAATTTTAACAGGAACCCCAATATTCCAAATGACATCCGTCCTGCCGTTTACTGCACTATGGTGAGGGAGGGTAATGGTCAAGTCATATCGGCGCTGTTTGAAAGGCTGACAATTGAGCCAAGCCACTGGGAGCGGGTAGTCATTTTAGAGTCTCTGGCTTGCTCTCAAGACGGTAGTTTCATTTCAGGGTAAGTCTCCTTTTTTCCGTTAGCTTGACTATTTTCTTGTACAGCTTTGATTTCTAAATTAAAGTTTCTCATTATGTTTTTTAATTTATTCGATAATATAGAGATTATTTATTTCTAGAATTTAGTAGCTACCCATTTCGTCTTTGAAAATTTTTACCTGTGTAGATAATACCGTGCCTTAAGTCAAAATATTCACAAGACCATTGATATTTGGCTCATTATATTTTCAGGGTCATGATTTTACCTTTATACTTTTTTTTTCTAAATAACATTACGGTTCTTGTTATTTCTCTTACAGATTGCTAATGGAGACTATAGCAAGTAACAGTCCCTACGGCGTGGAGGAACGGTCAAAGATCTTTTCGGCTGTAGTAGAAAGTAGCTATGAGAATGCGCGTATCGCCATGAACTTTATGAAGATGTACACTATTGAGATCAGAAATACGTGAGTTGTAGATTGTTAATGCATTTTTTTTTAACTAAAAGGAATAAATTAAGTAATGTGAGATTTTATTTACGTACTAAATTTAACATACAGGTACGGGGGTCCTCAAAAATTGGAAGAAATGATTAAAGTGCTGGCAGACAATATGGTGAATGCCGACCTAATTGACAATGTGAGTACAGAATTAGCTATAATAGTTGAAATTGTATTATTTAATTCAAGAAAGCATCACTAACTAAGTAGGTATACAATATAAAATAAAAAACTAGTGACTTGCCCTGGCTTCGCAACGGTATTGGTTTAATACTCAAAGTCCTCGAGTGATCATTTTTCAAACAGGCGAGAATTAATTGATAAAAAAAAACATAGCAGATGACAGTCTATTATCTCCGCTACCCAGTCGGGAGCAAAGCATAAACATATTTAAGTATGTTAAAAATATATATGCTGATGCCTTTTCTGTCCAAAGCAGAGTTTTTCCATTCCTAGAAATACCCACTTTAGACTACTCTATTTTCGGACCAGAAGTGTACCAGGATCCTAGCAGATGGCAGAGTATTGTCTCTGCCGGGAAAATGGGATATGTACGAAATAAGTTACATAGTTTTGAGGGCTTTTTGATTTTGTTCTTTAATTTCCTTTGTTTTAATATTTTTACCTTTTGACTTCAGTTCAGCATATGGGTGACAACTATAAACAGTAACTTGGATGACTCTGATGTTATGGCCGATCGGCTTCGGCTGACGCTTCAAGAGAGCCTGGCCTGGGAGAATGCACACTTGGACAACGTATACGAGTGGATTGATGAAAACGGATCTACTAATTTGGTCGTATCGCTTTTCCTCATAAGCATCACTTTCCTGGTGACTATATTAAATGTTTAAGGTACTTGTTTCGCGTTTAATGTATTGAACGGAAAATGAGTAGGTAGTTACTCTCGTATTGATATTTCCTTTAGTCCAGATAGCTCGATGAAAAAAAAAATACTTATATCGATATTTTTTGTCATAGGTACCTCTATCATAAGTGTTTTCTTACTACTATTTTCAACACAATTGCTCAAAACGACGTTTTTATTCCACCGATTTTTGGCTCATAATCCTAGATATTAAACACGCGTGCTTTTTCAGTATATTATTGAACGAGTGCCTTTAGTTTATTAACTCGACCAATTTACATTTGTACCCTAGTACCAAGTCGTAAGTAAGAAGAAGAAGAAGCGATATAATTTAGTCGGGTTATAACTTTTTATTTTAGCAACAAACAGTATTTATGCGAAAAATAAGTGGTAAATCCAGCTTTGTTATTAAAAAATAACTTAAATTCATTTAAAAAAATATTTAATTTCTGTTTTAAATATTACATTTAAATTTAATTACATTTTTAATCTTGGCTGTTGGCCGATCTAGTTCGCACCTTAGCCTTGCGCGCACATCGGTATCGCGGCAAGAAAAAAAAACAACGCGCCATTTTTCGTAAATTATTGTCGGCTGTGACGAAGGTTGGATTAATTGTGAAGTTTAATATTAACGAAAATGTCTACCTCAAGTGAAGAAAATGAAGAAAACCTATTATTAACTCCGCCGGACATATACGTAACGAGGCGAAAAACGCGTGCGATAGTCTTTTGTCATCAAAATCGAGTGAAATGTATTTAGCGGCCTATGAAAAATTTTTAAAATGGAAAACCGGCAAGAACGCTCATTCTTTCTCAGAAAAACGTCGTTTTGAGCAAGTGTGTTGAAAAACGTCGTATGAAACACGCTTTCGCTCGTGCGCACACAATATCGCCTTGTATATAATGGTCAACTTAGCACACTTGTATCATAATGTATCTACTATTTGATTATGCGAATTTAATTATATACACTTCATTGTAACTTTTTACTTCAACGAGCTTCGAGTATCTTGACTAGTTTAATAAATATTATTTACTTACTTATTTTTGTTCGTTAGTGTATTTTTAAGTATTTAATTATGTTTTGGTTAATATTTAAAAATTGTTTAACCATTGTCTCTTTTTAATCAATGGGATAGAGTTTGTAATATGACTTTAAGTAATTAAATTTAAAGATATTATAACCAGTAATAACTTGCGAAAACTAGTAGTATGGAGGTCTTGTGTTCGTAACATTAATTAATGAAATTGAATGAAACTCAGTTACTATTTTTAAGAATAGTATTGTTGGTTTCAAAAACTATCGAAAATAAAAACCAAATATTTATTGAATAAAATGTGATTTCATCGTAGTTAATGAAAATTTGTAAACTGTAAATGGTCGGAAAGAAATCCAAATTTTTAAACAATTTAGTACTTATTCAGATTTTGAACGAATGCAATATTTTGTACGATCACATCTTATTACTGTGAAAGTGTATTAAGATTGTTGATGAATTTTATATGGGTTGGTAGGTAGTGATTAGTAATATAATATTTTTCTTTATAGAAGTAATTGCACAAAGTGACTTAAAATTATAATTATTGTAAGAATTTAAATTAATCTTGTTTTAAACATAATTGTTGTAATTTGGAAAATTAGCACATAATATAAATGTAAGTAATTAAACAAATATAAACTTAAAAAATCTTTAAGTGAAATATTTAAGATAAGTATTGTATTTTTTACTGCATTTTCACTCATAATTTTAATCGTAGGTGGTATTTTTTTAAATAGTCATAATTACATTTTTTTTAAAGTTTTTAAGGTAGGTAGGTTAAAACTAAATGTGAAGCAAACGCGTCCTCTTGCTTCATATTTAATTAACATAAATATCTTAACATAATGATATTATTTAATCAATGTAAACATTTTAAAAATAAATTAAGTTGTTAAACTAGTATTTAATCTAAGTAAATAAACAGTTACTAAGCACTTGTTAATTGAATGTAATATGTACCTACGTATTATTGCATTAATACTTACAATTATTGTGTAATAAGTTTTAACAAATATTAAATGATATACAAGTAAAATAAGAGGGCGGTGGTGTTTTATTTATTAAATTAAATTAAATAAATTATTAAATGGTGGTTATTCAGTAATATTTATTCATGACTAGAAAACAATAATTTAATTCTTAAATATATTCAATAATTTTAGTAAAGGCAGTTTAAACATTATTTACAATAACATGTAAATCACAGGCTAACAAACATAAATAAGTTATTCTTAAGAAAATTTAAGGAATGTGATACAACATTACCATCACTGATCAAGCAGCAGGTTCCTGTGGGAGCAATATAACAATATAATACATACTTAACTTTATCGTGCAGAAATGTTACCAAACCAATTTGCAATACTGACAGATCGTGAAGGCACAATAATATATTGCTCACATTGTTTGCACTATAAGTGTAAATTTTGAGAAAGTGGATAACTTGCGAATCGATTTAAGAGACTCTATAAAAGTAGAGTATTTGCTACAGAATGCAACAATTAATGAAATGATAAAGTGTATAAAATGCTCACAAATCACTTTCGAAGGCACTTTTTGGTTTAATTTGAAAAGTTTCGTATACTGTTTATTATGCGTCATCATAATTTTATATTTAGTAATAAACAATTATCTTGGTTATGGGTTAATAATATGTTACAAATAAGGTTTTATCGTACAGAAGTACTTAATAAAATAGCAACAATAATACTGAGGCTTGACAGGATATTTGACGCAGCTCCACCACCAGCCTGCTTTTCTGGTACAGTAACCTAAAAAAAGAATGATGTGCTGAGTAAACTGACAGACAGGACGATGTCCCATTTTTGTTATACTACCTACTTATTTGTTACTTATGACAACATCATCAATAACATCATCAACAACATCATCAAAAACATCATCAACAACATCATCATTTTAAGAAGAAAACTAATTTTCCACAAGCGTCTTATTTATTTGTTAGTTATAGAAAAAAGTTATGTAGGATGTTGTATTGATTGGACTACAATTATGAGACCACCAGACTATAAATTGAATAAAATCTGCCCAAGTGCGATTCGGACTTGAGCACGGTGTTATTAGCGCACAATAAAGTTAATTTGATTTTTTTTCACGGCATCTTAATAAGTAGTTGCTCATATAAGTTTTTGCAATAGACAAACATACAAACAGAGCGGCACTATAAAGGTTACGTTTTACTCCTTCTCTCTGAGAAGAATTTCTTAAGCGGATGTATAACGATATAAACTACTGATTGACATGTAGATAACTTTGAGTATTAAACCAACAGGAGACGTCACGCGCACTAGTTTCTTTTCAAAAAAGTCTGCCAATTTCCGCGGGGCGGACGAGGAAACGCACACAAATAATGTTAAAACAAACGCATTTTTTGACAAAACAATTAAACACTAGCTTGAACTAGATGCACACAAATACATTCACAAATACGAGCACTCCGTGAACTCAAAAAAACTAGTTGTTATATAACAGGTATGATAGTTGACCGACACTTTTTTTGGCAGAGGGGAACGCCTGTCAGTGGCGTCTCCGGTTGGTTTAATACTCAAAGGTAGATAATCAAGATCAAGAATCCCGAAAGGAACCTACCGTCTGTGTCCCGACTTCAGGAGTCGTGACTGGGGCAGGTGGCATAGTGGTCATCACTAGCCGACCCGAAATTTGGGTGCCAGTCGGAATCCTATACAGAAACTTTTTCTCTTCACGGCTGTAAAAAATGAAGAAAAAAATTCTACTCAAACTTCTCCTTTATTGTTAGGTTTCAAATTGTTTAACTTTCTTGCAATTGTTATAATATACTAGCGACCCGCCCCGGCTTCGCACGGGTGCAATGCTGAATTTTCTTTGCTATAAACCTTGCGGAGCCCAAAACCTTTCCAACGAATGCAAAACCATGGAAATCGGTTCGTCAGTTCTGGAGTTAAATCGTCAGGAAGGAAAACCCGACTTATTTTTATATAGTAGATTATAAATTATTATAGATTTTTTTCTTCTTTTCCGAAATTATTCGCTTTCCGCAATCGTCATTCACATGCTTCCATCTTTTCTTTACCTTTTCTCTCTTCATATATCTACAACCTATCTAAATACTTTTCTTAATATTAGTCTCTTTTCGCGTTTCGGTTATCCTCAACTTCTTCGTCTTTAGTGCTACTCTCGAACTTTCTTATACCTAAGTATGTAATATTAGTTTACATAATATTAAGAAAATACCGAGAAATTCTAAAATTTAAATTTATTTACAAAGAAAACATATAATAATAATATATAATACACACACCGGCACAATTAGCGGAACAGAAAAAAAAAGGAGAAAAAAGAGGGAATTTAGAACAATGAATGTAATTTTTAAACAATATATTATTTAAAATGAAACAACAATTAAATTAACATGTTTTGACATTCATTTGTAACACCATACTTAAAATTTTATAAAAATAAAAATTAAATTAAACAAAATGCATTTTTCTTCGATTTTTAATTATAGAGAAACAGCAGAAAATTCAAGATTTTCCAAAGTTTAACAACAATTTCAATGACTGTTCAATATCGAGTGTTTCCTCCTCGTGCTCTGATGAGGGTTTCCATCCGTCTGGGCATGCTGCGGATGATGTTATCAATGGTTTCTTGGGGCAACCTCTGCCATTCTTCAAGTAATGCGTTTCGCAACTCGTTGAGATTATTGGGAGGGGGCATTCTTGACTTTACACTCCTCTTTAGCAAGTCCCAGACGTGTTCTATAGGGTTCATATCGGGGGACCGTGCTGGCCACTCCATCACCGTTATACCAACATGGTTTAGGTATGTCTGTACTGTGCGAGCACTGTGAGCCCGAGCATTATCCTGCATTAGAATGAAGTTGTTACCAATAAAGGGGGCAAATGGCACAACATGTTCTTCTAAAATCTCCCTGATATACCGATCAGCATTCAGATTCCCGCCATCGACCACTACTAACTCCGTACGAGCTCCTAAACATATTCCTCCCCAGACCATAATTGAACCGCCGCCATATGCAACTGTATTTTCAAAATTACACTGGATATACCGTTCTCCTTTGCGTCTCCATACTCGCTGCCTTCCATCAATTTGATTTAACATAACTCTGCATTCATCAGTAAAAAGAACCTGTCCCCAGTCGTCGAAGTCCCAATCACGATGTTCACGACCAAAGTGTAGACGGTTTGTGCGATGATGTCTCTCAAGTTTTGGGGCTTTGGCGGGCACATACGAGCCTATACCCACTTCTTCGAATCTTCTACGAACTGTCCGCTCACTCATCCTTACTGCTCGTACCTCTTCCAGTAAATTTCGAGCCTGCACCGCCGTTAGTCTCGTGTTCCGTCGGACTTGAAGTTGGAGAAAACGGTCATCCCTCCTTGAAGTACACCTTTTCCGGCCTTGTCCTCTCCTTCTCACTAGAGCATTCGTCAATCTGTATCGTTGGATGCTACGATAAATCGTTGATAACGATCGACGAAGGCTTCTGGCAATCGATCTGTAGGTTTGACCATTTCTCCTCATTTGATCTGCCCTAACGATTTCTGATGGCGTTAAATCAGGCATAATTAGATGCTCGTAAATTATCAATATGCGAAAAAACTCAAAAGCCGCAAAAACTGCAATTCAAAGCTTTTCAAATGGAATTCACGAACCTTCTAAAAACGGACAAGCGGTGGAAAAAATGAATCAATGAAAATTAAAACAAAAGAATGAAAAAAAGGGCAGTCGCTTAGTATTCCATTTTTAAATTAAAACCCAAATTTAAAAAAAGCTTGTTTAGCCGGCCAGTAACACGCAAAAATGCGTAAATACTCCCTTTTTTTTCTGTTCCGCTAATTGTGCCGGTGTGTGTATAATCTCACGCCTTTTTTATCCTCGAGGGGGTAAGCAGAGGTATTCCATTACTGGATATACCCACATTTCACGAGACATATTGGACCCCTAAACGTGATAGGTGGTGAGCCCATCGCCGGACCGGGTCTGTTGACACATGTCTCAGAATTAATTCTGAGACCTGCGGGTTTCCTCACGATGTTTTCCTTCACCGTCGCGCTAGTGATAAATATGTACGTATGTTTTGAAAAACTCATTGGTACAGTCAAGAGCACACTAAGCTTGACACTTTGGACTTGGACTGGCCCTGTATTCTATGGCGCGCAGTATAAATCAGAGCTCAGCTTAAACTGGTAATGTTAAGCTTGACTTGCTCTTGACTGTACATGCCAGGATTCGAACCCGAGCCTCACTGATTTTCGGCCGGCTCTTTAACCGTTCGGGCTATCACTGCCATCTTAACAAAATACCGAGAATGTCTAAAATTTAAATTTATTTACAAAGAAAACAATATTCTTTTACAATAATTACAGATAAAAAATGACCTCCAAAGGAACGTTGTGGGACAGTGCCCATTTATAAATGGGCACTGTCCACTGGGCCATTTATAATACCTATGTAATCTCTATCGACATGGAAAAGCTATTGCGTGTACCTTTTTTTTAACTTACTAATATCTTTACGTATGTAGGTACAAGCTATGTGCAGAGATTCAATATTTTAGTTTAGGTACCTATGTACTCCAATATATTTAATAGAGCTTTTTTTAAGAACAAAATTATTTATTACTACTCCATGCTTGAACTTCGTTTATCTATTTAATATATATAATAGAAGCAAAAAAGAAAAACACATTTTTCATGTAACTACGAGAAAATAAACTTACATTTTATGTTGAGCCATCATTTTGTCTTCGTATTCAAAGGTATTTATCACTTGCCCACCGAAGTTGGCATTGGTTTCGTACAGAGAATAGTAACATGCTTCTCGTGTGTCTGGGTCCAATCTGGAATATTCATTTACTTCATTTTATTTTCAGTTTTTAGTTACAAGAAACTAAAGCACATTACATCAACTTTGATACCAACTATAACACTAGTTATAGTTGGTATCAAAGTTGATGTAATATCACGAAACAGGAATATAACACACGGCGCTGCTCGCCAGATCTTTGTTCTTCAACTTGGCTTGGACACGCTTCCACGTGTCAAGCCAAAAGCCAAAAAATTCAAACGAACATGTTTGCTCTGTTTATTATGACTTGCTTTCGGAGTCAGATCACGGGTTTTTATTCCCACCTGGGAGTGGGGCCCAACATTTATGTACATGAACTATATCGAGCTATAAATAATAGTTCTATAAATATAACTTATTTTTGTAGTACACAATACCTGAGCATATTATTATGTTATAATGAAATTACCTTTGATTCCCTCGTATGTACTGTTCATACATATACCGCATGTGCTCAACACAGAGCTGATGGTGGAGAGAGCACGCAAATCCAACGATGTTTCTTCTAAACAGCCTCATTGGGTGCTGTTGTTCTATGTCTCCAATCAGTCGGTTGTATAGTACCGCTACTTTACTTCGCATGAATTCCTGGAATTGCGTTTCGGAGAAATATTAATACAAAGTAAACAAGACGATATCATACATAGTACCCGTGATGAAAGAGTAGAGAGGTAATTAATGTAATATAATGCGGAGGAGAGAAAGTAATGCAGAAGGAGGTAAACGAAAAGAGAAAACATACTGCACCGACCCCAAACGATTAACTTTATCAATAGAATTAATGGTATGTAATGTATAATAATAATATTGATGTTGTGATCAAAATTACAGTGTTAGAATACCTTTTCGTATTATTTTTTTCTGTTGTAATATTATTTGAGGGGTTGTTATTGTAACGGTGGCCTCACAAGGGAAATTGTAGAAAATTCTTCTTTAAATCCGTGGAAAGACTGATGGTTTATAATACTGTAAATGGTTAATAATAAAGAAGAAGTATAGATACCTGCCAATCCTGGTACAAGTACTTGTTCATATTGCAACTAGCACCGCTAGTCTTTAGCATGTCGAAACCATTTATAGCAGCGTCCCACACAGTTGGACTAATCTCGTGTTCTAAGTAATCTAATATTTCTACTGCCATGGATTGATCAATTTCTCCAGCCGTATAAAGGGCAAAAGCATCATTTACTATCTGGAAAATTATAAAATACTTATATCTACAGCACGGCCGTTTTAACTTGACAACTCTGAAGTTGCGCAAATGGCTGCGCAGTAACATTTTTTAGCGACCATATGGCGGTAGGAGGGGGATTTGCGCAGGCGAAGCCTATGTTCAGAGAAGCCAAGTTAAAACGGCCGTACTGTAGATGTATATCAAAATTAAACTTAAAGCGGTTTATACACATTTCCGAAGTTTATTTAGAGACAAAAAGACACTTACTTGAGCTCTATTCTGCTCATTAATAGAAAGATGGTCTTCCCTTAAAGTCTTAGCGATGAGTTTCCAAGTTGTCGTGTCATAGTTTACTCGATAATAACCTTAAAAAACAGGTAATTGTGTATACTTGTTTTGTTTATTATATTTAACTGGAATATACAACGCGTAACAGAATAAGCGCAATTTATCATACACTACAATTAGTATATTAATATAAAAAAATATATGATACATTCGAGCTTTAGTTGTGTCTGACAAATTTTCTTAGATAAAGAGTAATAATAGCACGATTTCCATAGTTAGCACTAAATTCAGTTGTGCTAATAAATTTTTCCGAATTAATTTAACACGTATGCAAGTTGTCGATACTAAACAAACTAAATTCAGGAATTGCGCTTATTCTGTTACATATTATTACCTACTGATATTTAGATTAAAATATTTTTGGCTTGAAAATCATAGAATATTTATATAATAACAAAACAAGGTATTATTAGATTATTGCAAATCACTCCGTGTTCTAAATTAACACGTATGTAACATTGGATCGAAATAGCTCGGCCTGCAGCGGTAGTCAAGGACTTGACATTCGTAGCGTTTCAGAGATTATTTATGGCAATTCAGATTGAACAACACTTTGTATAAGAATTGGCTGATGATGATTTCATTTATTATTAAAAAGGATTTTGTTTACCTGAAGCATTTACATTAAGAATGATCCATCCATCGTTCAAGTTCTCCTCAAAGGTGTAGGACTGGTCAATGGTAAATCGTGGCTTGTAGCAGTTGAAACAGTTTTGGTTGTTTTGAACAACATAAGAGATCGGGATCAGGTATTGAGAATCACCTCTGCTGTCGTGAGTGAAGCTGAATTTTTTCTGCAAAGTATTTTTAAAACACATTTGAGAGATGTAGTTTCATCCAAAAAAAGATGGTAGCAGCTGGATTTCGTACCTATTCTTATTTTGAGCATTGTAAATTACAATGACAGAGAAACAATAAAATATGATAAATTCACAATTTTCTTACAAAGTTATTCTCAAGACGTTTAGTCATTGATAATAAATTAAACTAGTTATTTGTAGGAATAAATCACAGTTTAAAGTTAACAGCTTTAGTAAGTTTCAAAGATTACTGATATTTTTTTTCATAAATTAATATCATCACGTACCTGTTTCAGTTGAATAGCATTAGGAGTCCTATCCCTCAACACCTTAACACTGATTACAGGGTACCCTGATTGGTGGAACCAGGATTCCAAAACCCTGGATGCCGTGGAACCATTGAAGAACTGATGAAGACACTCCACCGTATCTAAGTCTAAGTGAGTCATGAAGTCTTTCAAAGAAATGGACTGTCCTCTTCTGAAATTATAGGATACTATCTTCAAACACCGATTCTTATCAATTCAATCAAGTTATACTACGTGGTAATTTTACTGTTATTTATCCTCAAGATGCACCTAACTTACCTGATATTAATATATTTCACCAAAGCCATATGAAATTTATCTGATCCTAACCAATTCTCAACCATCCACAAGATGGACGCAGCCTTCATATTGACCAGTTTCTTGTAACGCGGATGGATTTCTATAGCCAGGGTTCTGTTGAAGGAGGCTAGAGCCGGTGTGCTGTGCAGCCAGTCCTCTGCCATCGCTTGTTGTTTAATCTGGATGCCATAAGCACCCATCGGCCACCTGTGCCTTATCATTTGTACATCATGTTGATACTGAAAGTATGATAGAAATTGATTTAATCAAAAAGGTAAGGGATATAAATGGAAATTAGTAATATAGTAACCTTGACACATTTAGCAGCATACTCTCTCTGATATAGTATAAAACAGTTCAAAATTAAATAAAGGGTTGAAAATAAATATTTTTTTTGAGAAATCGCATGCATATGGGACAGAGGTTAATAATATTCTGTTATTTCATATAGCACTTAGAAACATTTCATTTCTTCTTATAAGAGATAATAACTGCAAAAAAGCAGCCGACCGGCAACGCTAAATCTCGAACGATTATATTTACTAATTTAGATTTTGAACTGGAAACCTATTTTTAACAAAGTTATATACCTATAGCCTTTAATAGCCTAGAGATAATGTGGCTTTTTCTATTAGTTATTTTTTTTAAACCATTGGTTGAGTAGTTCTAGAGATTATTACTACAATTGCACCTTTTTAGTATAAAAAATAAATAAAATAATAAATAAATAATCTCACGCCTTTTATCTGCGAGGGTATAGGCCGAGGTATTACAATTCTTTAAATACCTAATTTTCACGAGTACATTCGACCCCTAAACGTGATGAGCCTATCTACCTAAAGTACTAAATTATTATAGAGAAGAAATTTTTAAAGTTGTTACCTGTGTTAACAAGTAATAAGCCAAATATGTAGCAACTCCTTCCTTAAACCACTCCTCGGTCCATGTGGTCCTCTGCAGTTCACCAGGGTTGCCCAGCCAGATCCTGCAGAGCTGCTGAGTCAACTCGAAGGTCATCAACTCCTCTTGCTTGATGCTTATGAATTGGGGAACGTAGGCTAGTCTGTGTTCACTGGAATTATATTATGTATGTATATCATTTTTAGGGTTTCGTACCGAAAAGTTAAAAAAGAAAATTCTTATGACATTTCTTTAAATCAAGTACTTAATCATAAAGTGTCATAATCAAAAAAGTGTCGCTGCACTACTAACTGCTAATACCTACTACCGATTTGTCCTTTCACACTCACAGAATTTAAAATATCTAGATCAAAATAAAATTTTTGTTGTGCCGCATATAGTTTGACGTTTTCCATTCAACGTTTTCGACGATAATATTAAAAAATAAATAATCTCACGCCTTTCATCCCCGAGGGGGTAGGCAGAGGTATTCCATTACTGGATATACCCACATTTCACGAGATACATTGGACCCCTTAACGTGATAGGTGGTGAGCCCATCGCCGGACTGGGTCTATTTACACATGTCTCAGAATTAATTCTGAGACCTGCGGGTTTCCTCACGATGTTTTCCTTCACCGTCGAGCTAGTGATAAATATGTACGTAAGTTTTTGAAAAACTCATTGGTACATGCCAGGAATCGAACCCGAGCCTCACTGATTTTCGACCGGCTCTTTAACCGTCCCGATAATATTATATAATATTATTATATTGACATTATTTTTAAACAATATTTTTACTTATACTTATAATCATCATAATTATTATCATCATAATTATTTATTACAAATTGCTCAAAGTAGACATCTGAAAACATTATTACAGCTGGATTTTTGTGTACTTTATGCTGACCTTGCTCTCTGCATGATTTACAAGTTTATTATTTGTAGCTGCAAAAGAGACATGCTAAATGCTCCTTATTATTTCGAGGCAGGGTGCTAATTTTGAATCATTTTGCTATGATCAAGCTTTAGTCTTCTAAGTAGTTTAACCCAAAATTTCAGAAAAGAGCAGTTACTAGTCATTCGAACGGGGCGACATAATAAATTTGAGTATTTTTCACTATTTCTCAGAGTTTCTGATTTAGCCATCCACGCCCACTTGGAAAATTCACCCTGTACATATATATTATATCTAAAAGAGAAATTATAACTGACTAAAATTACGAAGCATCCGAAATATTCAAGTTAGCTGTTTAGTTTTAGCTTGGCAGATTAAGAAAGGATTCTTTCAAAATTACATCGGGAAGGGCGAAAAATTGTTACAGCGTTGCGTTTGCTGGCAAACTGCTAATTGCTTACAAATTTGCAAGTCAGTGCGAAATATTACCATATCTCAGCAATATGCATGATGTGGTATAACATCTGATGCAAAAACTGTGCCGCAAAATCATGCGTCTAATTATACCCGTTTATGGAGTTGGCAAGAGTTGGTAGGCTACTATCGTATTCCGAGACTTTTGAACTAACGAGACTTGTGTGATGTTACTTTTACTATGGCGCACGTCACTTTTTGACATCGTTTGGTCCGAAAACATTCCGTAAATCGGAAGACAGTGCAGGGGGGCAATTCTACTAACTGTCAACGGTCATAGGATATAGGATGACAATGAGATGTCAATGGTCAGTCAATGGTGTTATTTTGACACTTTTCAGCAAATAACACTATGGACTGACCATGTCATTGTCATTGTCATCCAACTGTAACCGTTGACATTTAGTAGAATTGGCCCCCAGGGCAACCCCCTCATAAAATTACACTTACCCATTAGTCAGTAGATTCCAGCTACTAACTTCGTATCCTTCCAAATTTTTGGGAACAGCAATAATATTGATGGGCCCATACACTAGGGGTCTGTTCACAGCCGCGTACTGGATAATCAGATTCAGTATGCGTTCTCCGAACTTCATGATGTACTCGTAATATAATAGTCTGGATCCTGGGGCCCATATTATAAGAGTGTCGTTGGTTTTCTTAGCTACAACCTGGCGGTTCCCAAACTGTGAATAGTGGAACCCAACTTGATGGATACCAACTTGTGGTGAAGGTATGTAATCGTGTATAATGTAGCCTGTGTGTTTTACACTGAAAAAAAAATGCATTTTTAAGACGATGTTAGTAGGTACCTACCACTACCCAAGTAGCACAAGTAGCATTATAAGAGACCACTTTAGGTGTAACACGAAAACTAAGAGCTGTACAAGACAGTGTTACAAGCGTGTTAAGAGCGCTGTTAATGCTGATATAACTCTTAAATGGGCACAAATTATTCAGCCGTTAGTTCTAATTTAGTTCATATTTGTGCATAAGAGCATTATATCAGCATTATGTCGCCATTATAATGGTTCACAAGGCTGTTTATCAGCTGTTTAACAGAATAGGAATATAGTGTTTTACAGACTAGGCACTCAAAAATCATAGTCCTATATATCCACGTGAACTTCTATGCGTTTTTATAAACTTATCTTATTATTTTATTTTGTCAGCTTTCTTAAGTTGGTGCGCCTATAACGATTGGGTGAAGGGTGAATTTTATTAATGATGGAATTATGTTTTCTCAGTTAGGTAATCTTTTAATAGCATGGAAAAACAGTTGGGAAAGCAAGTTCATTGTGAATATTTATATAGTTTCATAGCAAAATTTTTACGCGCCTGAAAATATCTAGTTTTAATTACAAATATTGTGAAAAATATAATGCGGTAAAATATTGAAGTACATATTTTTGAGTAATTTAAATAAAATTCTACAAAGTTTTAAGCATGCTTAGTATTTTATATAAGAGTAAGTGTATATTTAACGTTTAATTAAAGACAGTATCATTAATAAAAACTTATACAAACAAAAACTATCTGATACGGATAGGTAGTCAAAATGGCGATATTCGTATGGAACCCATGTGCACTGTTTTAATTCTGAATTAACTACTAGGTCTGTACAAAAGTTCACCACTGTTCCTGTAGTATGCTTATTCCCGTAAACAATAGTTCAAGTGAACCAATATGCAGTCTGTCGGCTTTTAATGGTTTTATTATGATTCACATCAACTTTTTGCGTTAAATCACTCTAGGTGTACACTACTCTAAAGCTGTTGGCTGTACAGTAGTTCACAGTGATCTTTATAAGATGATAGCAATTCAGACGTATAGTTATACGTCTATAAACAGCAATTATCATCTTTTACTACCACTTAAATGCTCTTAACCAACCAACGGAATAAAAACGCTAGCGGCTGTAAGAAGGCATTTTTGAAGTCTGTACTAACTGTGATCCCGTAACAATAGTATCCGTCCCAGTTTTTATGATGCTATTATACAGACTAAATCGTAACGAGCAGCTCTAAGTTCACGGTTGAACAATAATAAGTATTTATTAACACTTAAAGTTCCGAGTTACACCTAAAGTAGTCTCTTATAATGCTACTTGTGCTACTTGGGTAGTTAGTAGTTAGGTTGTTACGAAAAGAAGTAAGTATAATCATTACAATTAAGTATAAAAACGAAATTAATTTCTAATAATAACAATAATAATAGAAATAAATTATTATTATTATTAATAGAATAGAAAAGTTTCGTTTGCCACTTGTCTATGGGATTAGGTTTCTCTCAAGCTTTCTCGCAACTACATGAACACGTGCTTCGGAAATAGAAATATAACCAACTTTCCCTGCAAACCGTGTGTTTTTCTGCACTCTGTAAAGTTAGTGCCACAGTAGGTAACATAAAGCAGATATTATAACCGTTTTCAATTAGCAAGTTTGGTTATCATTTCCTTATGAAAGACACATCTATCTCTAAATGTATCCAACATAAATCAGACGACAATTTTGATTTATTCAATGTATACCTATTTTACCTATAGTTTTTTGATGCAGCAATTAATATAACTCGCTTGCTCCGATTTTGAAAGAAATTAATTGCTATTGGATGTTAAAGTGGGTAGTATCCTACTTAAATTACAAAAAAACGCGAAAGTTTGTAATGATTAATGTAAGTTGCTCTTAAACGCGAAAACTGAACTAATTTAGATATAACTTATTAGTAATATAGCTTCTACATCAGAATAACACATTGGCTACTTTTTATCACGGAATGCGGACGAAGTTGCGGGAAAAAGACAGTATTATATTTACGTATTAATGCAATCTCAACTTTCTCGTAGTATTACTGTATAGCATGGCTTATACACGTTGCCCCAACTCGGCTAACCATAAAAGGTGGCAACAACTGCGGTCACTGGGAATGGTGTCAATTATTGTCGCTCCACGACTATTCCATTATTGGATCAGTTACCATTGACGAGTAATCAAGAAGAAAACTTCTTTCTATACCATTCTCATCAAGGGAATGCTGTAAATTATTTTGATAGAGTCTACAAAAGTGTATCGTATGATGTGATAGTTTATATTGGATAATTTGTTTATATTAAACAACAACCGGGAAAAAAAACCTTATTGCTAAGTCTTTAAGTATGACGGCAGCCGCTATCGGATGTCGCCAAATATGGTGATAACCAAATCGCCTTTAAACGGTCATATACGATAGGTATACTTTATTCAGACAGTTGTAATTAATTTGTTATTTACTAATATGCTTTACACTTACAAATTTCTCATACCCATTTGAAAATGTGTGGTACGTTACTACAAAACTATTTTTTCTTAACCTCTAATAAGCAAAACACAAGTTTCATTTTCGTTCAACGCAACAATGATTTTGTGTTACTCAATTGCTACACTTTTTTGATTATTAGATGTCTCTATTCAATTAAAAGCTATAATTGTAAAATTTAAATACATTTTGAAAGATATTTTGGGATAATCTCTTTAATAAGTATTCCCTATTTAGTTTGGATACAGTCATACTCGTAATATACCCTATTCCGACCTTGAAATAATAAAATCATACTCACTCGTGCTCCCTCTGCTGCTTAGCAATAACGAGGCTGGTGTTGGCGTATTGGACCCCATGATTCACTGGCATGTACACTCTGAACTTAAAAACCGCCTCAAACCGCGGGTTATCAAAGCATGGGAAGAAATACTTCGCTTTATCCGGGGACAGACGGGTGACGAATATATGTCTGAAACAAAAAAACATTGTTTATAAAAATCAATTACTAACCCTAAGAATTTTGAATTTTCTTAATTTTTTTAAATAATAATAAATCGTTTATTTTAGACTACAGTCGTGCAGTCCATACAACATAACACAAACACAAAGCATAACACAAAGTATAATTTAAAATGAAAGTAATAACAATAACAAAAAGATTTATTTTCACACCAGCCGCAGCAACACGCTGTTAAAAATAAGGGGTTAAGAAGTAGGGGACTTCTTAACCCCTTATATTTAACTAATGATTCATTATATTATCTTTAATTATCTCATTTAGGTATATTGGTATGTGGCTGCCTTTGATATAAGTGCAGTATGTGAGCTTTTTCCAGATCAACTATAGGTAAGATTAAGAAGAGAAAAAACATAACCCATATGTACTTGGTAACGCAGTATATAACAAACATACAACTAGGTATTTCATGTATGCTCAAGTACCTTGGTGAATTTATTTACCGTTAGGTAAAAGAGATTAAAATATAAGGCATAGAGGGGACAAAGCGAGGAAAATTTGAAGCCAAAAGTTATTACAAGTGGGAAAAAAGTCTAGTGTGATTTGACCGGGATTCACCAGGGTTCATACTAACTGACATGACGCTTGAGCTTCAAAGTTTTTGTATGAAAATATTACCAATGCCCCCTCTATGATTATTTGCGTTAGGTAGTTTATTCTATTTATGATTTGAAATATAGAGCGGCGCTACAAGTTCATTTGGTTTAGTTTTGCATTTAAACATACTGAAAAAGAGATCAAGTGCTGTGCAAATTAAATAGAGTAGTGCAAATGCAATTCTAACATTGAATACTTTAAGTTTCATAGTAACGAAAACTAGTTTGAGATTGACATAGAACTTGCTACCCACGGCGGGCGAGCAAGGACGTCTGCGATTAAACAATGATGTCTATGTGTTGCAGTCATTATGGTAAACTAGTCGGTTTCATATTGAACAATTTTTTCGACTTTTGAACAAGCAAAATTAATAAAATGGTATACATTCGTAAACGGTTATTTTGAATCTAAGGTTCCCACGGGCAAATGACAATAAACGCGTAACAAAAAAAGCGAAATTCCTCATACACCCCAATTAGTATATTAATATAAAAATAATATGATGCAATCGAACTTTAGTTGTGTCTAACCAATTTTCTTAAATATCGATTAATAATACGACACGATTTCCATAGAAAGCACTAAATTCAGTTACGTTAATTCATTTTTTGAAAAATTCAACACTATTAAAAATAGCTGAAATCGAATAAGTAGTCGATACTGAACAAACTAATTTCAGGAATTGCTCTTATTCTGTTACTTATTGTATATGATCCTATACTCTCGCAAAAACCTTACTTGACCAGCTAAACAGTCTGCATTATGTGAACTAAACAACTGCTAACCGAACTTAAGAAAATTATACATAATATGTTCTTGCATATATAGGTATATACCTATATCTTGGCCTCGGACGAGAATCGGGCCCGGGACCTCTGACTCAGAAAACAGGGCCTACCAACTGAGTCCACAGACCTGTGGGTCACTACCAACTGAGCCGACAGTCCTGTCAAGTGTATTGTATTATATTATTTGCTTTCAAGAAGTCTTATAAAATATATAATTTTTAAAACTATTGTATGCGCTGGCTCCTGCGCATCCAGTTTTAAGAACATTAGTTGTGTGTATTAGCTAATAAGTTATTTTTATGTGTGCGAATTATGCATCTCAATTTTCTAATGTATTGCGTCCGCCTAACGGAATAAAGTTCATGTTGCATTATATAAATTTTATTACCTGCTAACTCTGCCGGGCTCGGGTTTAACCCTACCTTTTTAAATTCACATTCTGTCGCTAATCGTCGCCCGAGTCACTCGATTCTCTGTATCTATTTATACCAATTTTGAGCCAATAATTAGTGCAAGTTCAACCAAATTTCTATGTTTTATTTTTCCCCTTGTTCTGTACTGAACAAAGATTGGCGACCGTGACAGGACCTGCACTATAATAATAATTGTCACCCTATTCGAAGTCAGATTGCAGATCCTTTGTTCTTGCGGACGAATTGAGGTCAACTCGCCACGTGCTCACGCTCAACGGCCCACGGCGCTTCGTCTACGTCCTTGGGAGTCTTGTATAAGGGCCTCAAGGTTTCTTCAGCATCGTGTTTGGCTATCAAAGCAGTACGTGCAGCCAATCCCCAATTTCGTCGGAACAGAAGGTTTGCGGACACATTCAAGTGATCAACAATAGGCGACGTCTTCAGGTGGAATCATCATCAGGGTCAGCGGGACTGCGAGCAACACCAGGCATCGTGTATTACCGCCCTGACCATTCAAAAGTGAGCCCGTTCCATTTTTTCCTCCTTTATTTGTGAATTCCGAGAGCTAGTTCCTTAATAATCTAGTGCTTAATCGTGCTACCTAAGTGTTTCTCAATTGAATATTAAGTGCTTGCAGTGCTTGCCTTCTAATTAATAAGTCTTTCTTCGCTGCGCACATAATTACATTACTCATCGTAGCACGCCTATTCATAACTATTATTACCTATGCAATTTCTGCTCATGCGCTGATTGAGTCTTAAATATTTCTATATTTCCCTTAAAGTTATTTTAGTACTCATTCATCCTTAATAGAAATGTTTTTAAACATAGTGTAGCTAATCTATCACTTCTTCATTTCATTATTCTCTTATTTGTCTATTTAAATTGAATTCTAATTCGCTCCATCAATGGCACGCTTCATTGTTTAATTGTGAATCATTCTATTATTCACCCGTCCGCTTCGGCTTGCATTATTAGCAATTGCACCGTCATTTACGCGCTTGCACCAATCTATTCCAGCGTTCGAGCGCTTAGCCGTGCTCCTGTGGCTAGACGCGGTCTGCTTGCATGCGCTTCACACCGCTACATTCCGCGCCGTGCTGCCGACCGGTTTTATAGCTGCGCCTGCGCCCAGCCAGTGGCGCTAGTACTACACTCCGTGCGTCGTGTTGTCAACAGAACGAGGAGCGTATCGTATGCCATTGTTTATTAGATATTGAATTGTGCGGTTTAGTTATTTCTTTTAAACATGTCTAATAGCGATAGTGATGGTGCTGAGAAACCTAAAATGACTCTTAAGAAATTAAATGCTAAGCGTAGTTCTATTAAAGGCCGCGTCACAAAGTTTAAAAACTATTTAGACACATTAGTTTCTCTTGAAATAATTAGTCCTTTTGAAATTATTCAACTTCGTACTAAGCTTGCCAAGTTTGAGGAGCTATTTAATGAGTTTAATGATGTGCAAAATGAGATTGAGTTCATCAATGTGGCAGATCAAGAAACGGAATTGTGTGTTAGGGATATTATGGAACAGGATTTTTATTATTGTATAGCTTTGGCTCAACAGACTATAGACAGTAACACTCCTGCAAGGAAGGGAAGCGGGTCTCAGTCCTCGCGCAAGTCTAGTTCTCATTGTCATGATCATGGGGAGTCCCTTGGTTTTAAATTGCCTACTATCAAAATTCCCAATTTCGATGGGACTTATTATAAGTGGTTGGAATTTAGGGACACTTTCGCGTCACTGGTACATGAGAACCCTAGAATCAAAGGAATTCATAAATTTTATTATTTAAATTCTTATTTAGAGGGTGAGGCAGCGCGCGTTATTTCCAATTTAGAGGTTACCGATAGCAACTATTTTGAAGCTTGGAACCTCCTCTGTGAGCGTTACAATAATAAACGCCAATTAATAAACAACCATTTAAAGTCATTGCTTAGTCTTGAGACAGTAAGGGAAACAGAAAAGTCTTTGCGTTTTGTTATTGATCATATAACGAAAAATTTGCGAGCCCTCAAAGCTTTAGGTCTACCTACTGATAAGTGGGACGCTTTGATCATATATTTAATTACTAATAAATTGGATCCCAAAACTAGCTTTAAATGGGAAGAGAGTAAAGGGTCGTTGGATGAAATCCCTTCCCTTGAAGACTTTTTTAATTTTCTAAGAAATCGTGCTGATGTGTTAGAGTCTGTGAATCGCAACAAACAGCCTTCAAAGAATTTATCTCATGTACCAGAAACCAATCCTCGCAGTAAAACAAGTACAAAGGTTCTTATGACCTCTACTGAGTCCGATAAACAGTCTTCTCAAACCTTCTCTCTTGCTTGTCTTTGTTGTAAAGGTGAGCATCGTGTTTATGAATGTTCTGCATTCAAGACTAAATCTGCGGAAGATAGGATGACATTGGTCTCGTCACTAAAACTTTGTCACAACTGTTTAAGGACAGGTCATACTACACGTCGTTGTCGGTTGCCAGGTGGTTGTAAAATCTGTAAACAACGGCACAACTCGTTGCTACATGATTCATTATTTAAGAAAGTCGATGATGTTTCTAAAGAGGAAGTTGTAATGTCTGTTTTGTCCTCTTCAGAGGTACTGCTTTGTACTGCTGAAATTAATTTGGTTAATCCTAAAACTAACAATTCGATGACGGTGCGAGCGCTGCTAGATAGCGGGAGTCAATCTTCGTTTATTACAGAACATGTAAAGCAAACGCTACAGTTGACTCCTCAGCCTTCCAACACTAATATTATTGGAATCGGCGACACACCTCTAAAACTTAAACCTGAACGATGTACTGCACTTCTTCAGTCTAAAAATAGCTCATTTAGTGCTGTTATTTCTTGCTTAGTGCTGCCGTCTATATCTGGTAAGCTTCCTAAAGTCTCTTTTAGTAAAGAGCAACTTAACTTATCTGGTTTATCATTGGCAGATCCTAATTTTAATAAGTCAAATTCAATTGATATGCTTATTGGAGCTGATCTTTTCTGGGAGTTAGTGGAGTCCAAGCAGCAATCTTTAGGTGACAACTACCCTGTATTACGAAGCTCAAAGCTAGGCTGGCTTGTAGCGGGCCCTATGTTTCCGTTGAAAGGGTCCTCCGCTAAAGGAGAAATTCATTGTAATTTGTCTCTAAATAGTAATGATAATCTCACCGATCTCCATAATGATTTGGTCAGGTTTTGGGATTTGGAGAAGGTTCCTGACACGGTGGTCTTGTCCGAAGAAGAGAAGCTGTGTGAACAAAGCTTTCTCGCTAATACCACTCGTACCACTGATGGTCACTTCTGTGTCCAACTGCCACTTCGTGACGATAAAGTTTGTCTGGGAGACTCTTATCGTCTAGCAAAAAAGATTTATTAATCTTGAATCGCGTTTTAAAAGGCAACCCATTCTCAAGGAGCTCTATTTTGATTTTATTAACGAATATGCTCGCTTGGGCCATTTGTCTGACTATGAAGAGAGTTCATCTTCTACAGTAAAATATTATTTACCTCATCACCCTGTGCTTAAGGAGAGCAGTGAATCCACTAAGCTTCGCGTGGTGTTTGACGCTTCTGCACGCACGACATCTGGTTTCTCCGTGAACGATCTCCAAATGACGGGGCCTACAATTCAAGACTCTCTTTTTAACATTTTAATACGTTTTCGTTTGCACAAGTATGTGTTATCCGGGGACATCGAGAAGATGTATCGCCAGGTATTAATCGATCAATGCGATCGTGATCTGCAACTTATTTTATGGCGAGAGGATGAATCTCTACCTTTGCGCACTCTACAATTGAACACCGTTACGTATGGTTTCACAAGTGCCAGCTTTCTCTCCACGCGATGTCTTTGGCAATTAGGTGAGGAGAGCAATGATTCTCGAATTAAAGAAATTATCCAGCGGGATTTTTACGTCGACGACTTATTGACAGGTGCTCAGACAGAGGCTGAGCTTACTTTTATTCAGCAGTCTGTGGCAGCAGCTCTAGCTAGAGGTGGTTTTCATCTTAGAAAATATCGCTCTAATTTACCCACTTTGATTGGCGATGTCAATTGTGCTGACAGTAATAGCGATAAACTCGTCATAAGCAATGCTACTAGCACATTAGGTATAGGATGGAGTCCTATGTCAGATGATCTCCATTTTCCGATAGAGCCCATTTTATTGAGCGACATTACAAAGAGAAGTATTTTATCTTCGACTTTTAAAGTCTTTGATCCTTTAGGTTTGTTATCTCTTTGTACTATTAAGCCAAAAATGCTGTTACAAGAGCTGTGGACCGAGCTTAAGTGTGGCTGGGATGATCCTGTCCCAGATTTTATTGCGTCCAAGTGGCTTAAGTTCGTCAATGGTGTAGAAAGTATATCTCAAGTAAAAGTACGTCGCAATGTTTTAATTGACTGCCCGGCTCATGTAGAAATGCACTGTTTTTGTGATGCGTCTGAAAAGGCCTACGGAGCATGTGTATATTTGAGATCTGTGAATGCACAAGGTGAAACAGAGGTTCATTTACTCTGTGCCAAGTCACGGGTCGCCCCTGTAGCACCTACGACGATTCCTAGGCTGGAGTTATGTGCTGCTCTGCTAGGTGCCCAGTTAGCATCCGCTGTAGTGCAAGGCTTGAGACTCAAAGTCAACCGTCAAATATTTTGGACGGACTCCAAAGTTGTGCTGTCCTGGTTACAAACTTCTAGGAAATTAAAAACATTTGTTGCCAATAGAGTCAGCACTATTATAGAACTTACCGACCATTCTCCCTGGCGATACGTGCCAACCTCTCAAAATCCCGCGGATCTTGTGTCCCGCGGAGTTGACCCACAACACGTACCGGGATTAACGATGTGGTGGAATGGGCCTTCATTTTTGCAGTCAGGAGAGTCGTCGTGGCCGTCTGCAGAGCCTCAGGAAGTACAGCAGGTGGATTTGCCTGAGGTCAAAGCTCATCCCGCTTTGGTGGGGGAGTCACCCTTCGATCTCTCGAGGATCTCGAAGCTTATTATCGCTCAACGTGCTTATGCGCGAATCCTTCGTTGGTTCCACAATTCAAAAAAGGATAACGAAAATAATAAATTAACTGGTTGTCTTCAAGCCTCAGAACTTGATAGGTCTTTGAAGATCCTAATTAAAATGTCCCAGCGTTACTCATTCCCAAATGAATTGGCTGCACTATCCAAAAAGGAACCACTCAAACCAAATTCAAATATCGGTTCTCTCAATCCTTTTATTGACGCTGAGGGAATCCTTAGGGTGGGCGGCCGTATAAATAAATCGGCATATGAGTATGATAAGCGGTATCCAATACTTTTACATGCTAACACCCATCTTACTAATTTAATTTTTCAGCAAGAGCATAAGCCTTTAATGCATGCTGGCCCGCAACTCCTGCTCACATCTACTAGAAATCGGTTTTGGACTATAAGTGGGCGAAATTTGGCTAGACGCACGAGTCGTTGTTGTAATTTATGTAGTCGATTTAGAGGGAGAGCCCTAGCAAATATAATGGGTAATTTGCCCCCAGAGCGCCTTAATCCTGATTTTCCGTTCATAAATGTGGGAACGGATTTCGCTGGGCCCTTTTTGATTACAGACCGTAAAGGGAGGGGATGTAAAATAACTAAATGTTATTTATGCATTTTTATATGTTTTAATTATAAATGTATACACTTGGAGGCCGTAAGCGATCTTTCCAAGGATGCCTTTTTATTGACACTCAAACGCTTTATTGCACGAAGAGGACTTCCTAAAAAGATATTTTGCGACAATGGCACAAACTTTGTCGCCGCGGCACGCGAAATTAAAGATTTTTTAAACTCGAAATCTAACATTGAGTCTATTTTAGATTTTTCAGCTCAGCAAGGTATTGAGTTTGTATTTACACCGGCATACGCTCCTCATTTTGGTGGCTATCACGAGGCCAGGGTTAAATCAGCCAAATTTCACCTACATAGGGTCATGGGGAACGCGCACTTAACCTTTGAGGAACTATGTTCTTTGTTTTCACAAATAGAGGCAATCCTTAATAGCCGTCCCTTATGTCCTCTCAGCCCATCGCCGGATGACCTGCAAGCCCTTACTCCGGGTCACTTTTTGATTGGCAGGCCCCTCACTGCGTTACCAGCTCCGGTCATGCTGGCTCACAATGCAAGCCGTCTTGACCGTTATCAGCGCCTCGAGCAGATGCGCCAACACTACTGGCAGCGCTGGTCAAATGAATATGTCGGAGAGCTCCAGCAGCGTACCAAATGGCGAGCAAGATGTAGAGACCTGAAGGTTGATGACTTAGTTTTATTGAAGGACGACAATGCTCCCCCTTTATGCTGGCGTCTTGGCAGAGTTGCAAGAATTTTCCCGGGGTCTGATGGAGTTCCACGCGTCGCTGACGTCACCACCGCCCGCGGCATAGTACGTCGCGCCCTTAACCGCATTTGCCTTCTACCTGCTGAGGACCATAAGCAAACTTGAAAGCTATGGAGTAGCTTTCAATGGCCGGGAGGATGTATGCGCTGGCTCCTGCGCATCCAGTTTTAAGAACATTAGTTGTGTGTATTAGCTAATAAGTTATTTTTATGTGTGCGAATTATGCATCTCAATTTTCTAATGTATTGCGTCCGCCTAACGGAATAAAGTTCATGTTGCATTATATAAATTTTATTACCTGCTAACTCTGCCGGGCTCGGGTTTAACCCTACCTTTTTAAATTCACATTCTGTCGCTAATCGTCGCCCGAGTCACTCGATTCTCTGTATCTATTTATACCAATTTTGAGCCAATAATTAGTGCAAGTTCAACCAAATTTCTATGTTTTATTTTTCCCCTTGTTCTGTACTGAACAACTATACCTACACCATTTTTAAACAGTGATGAGCTCACGCACGTGTTACGTTTATTTTTCTAATAGGTAGTCAAGTAAAAAGCAGGTATTTCTAGAAACAGTAATATTTCTAACAACTTTCTCGAGAACAAGGCGTCAGTGTAAAATTATAATTTGTTAAGAAAACTAATTTAAGTACTGGTTCAACGCAGTTCTTTTTATGACCAAATGAGTCGTATATCTACATAAATAGTCTTCTATAAAAAGTAAAACATGACAGATACACGATCGCTTAATATCTATCATTTGATAGCTCTAGTTCTATTTTCATAAATTTGAATATTTTGACAAAATTTACTATGAAATTTAACTGTGACTTTAATAGAATGACAGAATTCGCTAACAAGCTGCAACATGTTGATAAATGTCCCTATTCGTAACGGTTAACGAGCCGAGACAAAGGAAGCTAAAAGCTATAAAATATTATAACGCCTAATTAGCTATGACAGGATGTTTATTAGGTCATATGCCAAATCATTTAATAAACAAAGAGGAATTATTCCCGAGGGGGTCTAAAGAGGTATTCCATGAAATAAAATAAAAAATAAATAATCTCACGCCTTTTATCCCCGAGGGGGTACGCAGAGGTATTCTATTACTGGATATACCCACATTTCACGAGATATATTGGACCCCTAAACGTGATAGGTGATGAGCCCATCGCCGGACCGGGTCTATTTACACATGTCTCAGAATTAATTCTAGGACCTGCGGGTTTCCTCACGATGTTTTCCTTCACCGCGGAGCTAGTGATAAATATGTACGTAAGTTTTTAAAACTCATTGGTACATGCCAGGATTCGAACCCATAAGTGAGTATTCCATTTCTGGAAAAACCCACTTTTATCCAGTGTAATTTGAAGCCCTAAGCTAATCACTAGACTAGGTGCTGTTACATACCTAAGATCTAATTCTGGAACAATCAAGATTCCTCACGATGTTAACTTTCATCGTCGAGGTCATATTAAATATTTCCTACGTAGGTTTCAGAAAAACTATGTTATATCGAATCCAGGCTCCCCTCTTGTACTTTACGACATTAATAATTGCACAGATTTGTAATTTATTTTATTCGTCATAATCATTTTGTCCACAATGATATCCATTTTTAATTATTTTTTCATTAAGTATAATTAATTTGCAGTGATATTTCCATTGAAATCATATGGATAATGTCATATTATTATTATTTTTCCAGTTGGAAGAGACACTTAATATGCGTGCCCTAAACCATAAAATTTACAGAATTTTCTAGCATTTTTAGAATGTATCTGACCATTTATTTATATGTGCCTATAGTAACTAAATAATATATTATTATCTGACATTTTATTGGCTATCAATCAAACTTGGCAAAAGCCGTTTTTGTAACTTCCGTAATTTTTGACAAAGACCTTTTTTGAATTTTTCTTTGGTATGTATACCTGATTTATGTAAGGAAATAAAACCTCAGAGAATATGGTCATCTGCCATATTTATAGTCCAGTATGCACGTGGGAGACAAGGCCAGCTAGCGCATATTAACCGTGGTACATGTCCATATAGGATTATCAGTGTTTGTTAAAAAAATAAGGAAAATATATTATTTGGCCTTGTGGAATTCTAAGAAAGCTTCTATCAAAATATGAGCGAAATTACGCTTTACGTGAAGTCTTAAGTCAAATATTACAATTTACATTAGTTGGAAGTGTAATTTAAAAATGATTAAATTGTTATAAATAAAGTACCTATGTAGGTACCTATCGAAATTGGACTGGTATGGAGTTGGATGACTGAATATGCAATTTTAAATGGATTTGGAAAGAAATCGGTTAAGAAGAACTTGCTTGCAATTTTAATATGATGATTTCAAATTTCACAAAATATTATTATTCCATTGCTTTTTAAAAAATAATATACAATCTATTAAGTGCACTAAGATCAATGAAATACAAGTACAAGAAGAGTTGTTATCGTTTTTGGAGAACTCTCTTCATACTCACGAACGGCATGGATAAAATTGTGTTTTTTTTAATGATGGACTTATTCGTGACCTTAGGAGAAAAATATATTTAATATGAATGTCCGAATTAAAATATCTCCCTTCTTAAAAAAACACTCCACAACATAAAACAACAAAAACTTACAAGTCCCCCCTCACCGATTAATGTCCTCTATAATACTTTTTTTTCTATTTTCATCATATAATTACCTAATTTAAATTTTTAATCAATATGTCATTGAAATAGACAATTGCACATCAGTGATTCAACTTAATATATGGAATCTTTAAAGGGCATAAAATGACATTTGCTACACAAATAACGTTGTGGTTATTAAGTGGAACTTTATGACGACATGAATGGCATAATTGAGTGATTTTATTTATTACCTAATCCGTCAGAGTAAGAACAAAGGATTGGTTTAAATGAATGCCTTAAAATAGGTCAAGGTATATGCGTTAGAATATGAAATGATAGACGAGTATTTACAAAAAAAAAACATATTTTGAGGTGTTTGGGATAATCGAAATTTCGATACTGTAAATAATTGCAACGTATTTGTCCTTAGCCGTTGCTATGAACAGATACGTTTACTATTACAACACTATCTAAAAACATCATACGAATGCCAACAATTATGTCAGTTAATAGTTGATAAACAAATTGTCGGCTTCACAGCGTTATAATTTGCAAGTTTGCATCGGTAAAGGTCGACAGATGGCTATACATACTTATTACCATATTATTTTCAAAGACATACACTATACAAGGCAAATTCAATGTCAAGTGACTCAAGTCTTGAGGGTGGCAATGAAATAATGATTTATTTAGGGCTTCATACCATAAAAGGAATAAAAATACTTATAGGTAAGATAATTTTGGTATCTGTCTGTCTCTCAGTCTCATTAATTAATCACAGGTCTACTTTTTTCTTGGCGACAAAATGCGCTTGCCGTGAAATTTAAAAGTATATCTATATTTTAAAGACTTTCCAGTTACAAGCGATGCCATAACACTGACCTTCATTTAACATTTTGTTGATTCAAAGAGTGTTGCAATAAAATGAGTCTGGTATGATACATTACATTATATTTTAGGCTTACATAAGATGCATTCAATTGTGATAAACAAAAAAACGTCGCTTGTTGATTTATGCCGCAGAAAGTCACCTTATTAGGATATTTATCAACTGTTGCTAGGATACCATATCGTTTCGACCAAGTAAGATTGAAGCCATACCCCAAAAAACCGGCCAAGTGCGAGTCGGACTCGCGCACCGAGGGTTCCGTACAACCTTGCAAATTTATGGTTTTCGTAATTTTTCCTTTATCTATGCTATAAGACGTTGCTTCGTACCAAATTTCAAAATTCTGAGTTCACGGGAAGCACCCTGTAGGTTTTGATTCCCTTGCAAGTGTCGAAAATTTGCGGCATAAACGGCTGTATCTTTTGATTGCGTTGGCTTAGAAGTTTGATTTTTTCACAGCTTCAAGGGACAGTAGACCTGAGTAATTGATATAAATTTCAGCTTCATACCTCCACGCGTTCCTGAGAAAAAGGGTCTTGACAAACGGACGGACGGACGGACAGACGGACAACAAAGTGATCCTATAAGGGTTCCGTTTTTTCCTTTTGAGGTACGGAACCCTAAAAAGTAAAGTCACTAATACGTATTTTCAACACACTTGCTCAAAACGACGTTTTTATTCCACCGATTTTTGGCTCATAATTTTAGATATTAAACACGCGTGCTTTTCCAGTATATTATTGAACGAGTGCCTTTAGTTTATTAACCCGACCAATTTACATTTGTACCCTAGTACCAAGTTGTAAGTAAGAAGAAGAAGAAGCGATATAATTTAGTCGGGTTATAACTTTTTATTTTAGCAACAAACAGTATTTATGCGAAAAATAACAGTAAATGGTAAATCCAGCTTTATTATTAAAAAAATTACTTAAATTCATTTAAAATTTTCTGTAATTTCTGTTTTAAACATTACATTTAAATTTAATTATATTTTTAATCTTGGCTGTTGGCCGATCTAGTTCGCACCTTAGCCTTGCGCGCGCATCGGTATCGCGGCAAAAAAAAAACAACGCGCCATTTTTCGTAAATAATTGTCGGCTTTGACGAAGTTTGGATTAATTGTGAAGTTTAATATTAACGAAAATGTCTACTTCAAGTGAAGAAAATGAAGAAAACCTATTATTATCTCCACCGAACATACGTAACGAGGCGAAAAACGCGTGCGCTAGTCTTTTGCCATCAAAATCGAGTGAAATGTAAGTATTTAGCGGCCGGCCTATGAAAAATTTTTAAAATGGAAAACCGGCAAGAACGCTCATTCTTTCTCAGAAAAACGTCGTTTTAAGCAAGTGTGTTGAAAAACGTCGTATGAAACACGTGTGCCTGTGACCATAATATACGCGGCTTTCTTATGGCGCACGAGCGAAAGCGAGTGCGCACACAATATCGCCTTGTATATAATGGTCAACTTAGCACACTTGTATCATAATGTACTATTTTAATATCAATATGTACCTAGTTAGTATTGTCTCCAAATGTATGAGTTTCGTTAACATCTCGTTGTCTATATCTCAAAAGCCGACAAAATTGGAGTCGGACTCGCGCTCGAAAGGTTCCGTATAATATAAAAAAACACGTTTCTTGTATGATGACTCCCTTGAATTTGTTGTTTTTATTTGTTTTCATGGCCATAATACACACTCTAAAATTTCTAACTGTCTACTCATTAAGTTTCATGTTATTAAGCCTACTTAAAGACAGAGGGACGGGTTAATCGCAGAATTACATAAAACAAAACCATTAGGCCATCAGGTAAAGACCTGATATCACGATCTTTAGTGACCAAAACAAAATACAAAGGGTTATTCTCGTCAATGTAAAGGTCACAACTTCGATTCCTAGGGTAAATATCAAGGTAAGTGTCCAATCTCTAGTCTATAAATAGTTTTATATGTTTCGGTGACGAAGTGTCATGATGCCAAATAAAACCAAAGCGAGTTTGTTTCTTGTTTTTGTCTTAGAAATTAGGTTAGAAACTTTCGAAAATTCTGTTCTATTAATGACATTTCACTGTGTAAATATTACAGTTAAATAGTGTTCAATAAACATAATTACTTACAGAAATGATATCTTGAGATCTCATTAATATATACAAATTTTTAAACTACACTACCTATTGTATAGAATTGGTTGCAAAGGTGGAGAAATAAAAAAAAGATAACTAATAAACTTGTTGACATTGGTAACCAGTGATATAATTATTTTGTTTTGTTGCAAGATAGTAGTATCGTATCATAATAATTATAGTGGGTAGGTACATATTGAACCAATACAATTTATTTATATAACTCATTTTAATATATGTTATCTTCGCAAATAGACTTATAGGATAAAGCTGTCGGGTTGGATATCAAATTAAAGATTTAGTTTTACGTACTTTTGTTGCATCTTACGCAGTAGTTTGCTAAACGGTTTTTGGATAGATCGACAAAGACCAAGAATGATAGGAAATAATCGAGGCACAATAACTGACAACTATTTCTAAAGGTTTCTATATAATTAGCTGTTAATATATAAAGTACTTACATGATATATATTATGTCTGTATTTATTTCAAATTCGGCTGATGCACTTTTTGAACGTCTCTACATTACAAATTAATTAATAGGTATGTAAGTACAATAGAAGATTAAATAAATGTTTAGTAAAATAATAAATAAACTATAAAATAAGTACTCAACTTACTTAGTCCCACCATCTTCATACGGAACGACGAAAATTCCCGGTGTTTCATATGTAACACTTTTCCTGAACGAAATTCTTATGTTATACTGACTCTTGTCGATACTATACTGCCTCAGCGGCACGGCCAGGTATATGTATAGTTTTCCAGATTCTCTGTGATACTCAAAAGGTCTATGATGGTTTACCAAATCTGTACTTCCATGCAAAACTTTAATGTCACCTTTGATATCCATATCTTTGGCATCTAATTCTATTATGAGGACATTCGGTGCGTTGGCGATCACGGTAATCACAACTTCACAATTGTAATAATAATGATGTTCTTGAATGAAAGGGGTTATTGTCAATTCGTATTGAACCGGGTAAACCGTGTAGTTTAAACATTCTTCATCAATTAAAAAGTTGTACGCGTTTGCAGAAGAGGTGAGGAAAAAAAATAAAAACGGTCCAAACATCATTTTCGCGTCATTTGATATCGTTTTTTCCGCGAAATTGTTGGAGCGTTCGCAACGTCCTATCGCGGTGCGCGCGGAATCGCTTTTCATTTGTTCTGCTAGAGATCGAAACTTGGCGCCAGACAGAGCGACCAGAATAACGAGACCTATCACTCCCCCCTCACTCCAAAGACTTAAGGAAGAAGCTATAGAACTACAGACGAATCTCGCGGTCTAGTTTATACTAGCCGCGTTATGCTCTATATTTGTATAGTTGTAGCCGTCAGCCGATGACTAAACTACACAATTTTTTATACGTTTGTTTGTAAACACTGTTCGTATTATTATTTTCAAGAATTAGTTTCGGGGAAATACGTGCGTAAGAATTACAAAATAAAATCATACTTTAAATGGGAAACGGTATGAGCTTTATACTTACTCTATTTGTAATAAAATATTTTGAGTTTCACTAAATTAATACGGTTATTATATTACGTACCTATTAGGCAATGTTTTTTAATACCTACTAAAACAAACGTTTTCCAAAAATACGTAATAAAAAATAGTTAAGTAGAATTAAGCCTATGGGGAAAAGCTAAAAATTGTAGACGACCTCGTTAACATTGTAAACGGCAATTCATCCATCATCCTACGCTGCGCATGCGTGTTATACTATGCAGCTAACGGTCTCAACATTTTCTATAAAATTAAAATTGTTGCGTAGGCGAGCACTTAGCAATATGCATCGTCGGACAATGGAACTTTCCACCTACGCAAAAATGATCCGCTTTTTTAAGAATAAAACGAGTGTGAGTATTACTTACAACAATGTTTATTTTGAATTCTGCTTTCTTTTCTTAAGAATCTATCTATTTGTCTTAAGAATGTAATATCTTTGAACAAATATGAAAACGTTTTATTTTCCAAAACGAGTTACTTAACTCCGTTAAGTAAGTAACGTACTTGAAAGAATATCAGCGAATAAAAAAAAACTAAAGTTATTGAAAACAAATGTTTAATTATTATTTTAATAAAATGCAATTAGGTTTTATATTATAAGGACAGATACACATACAATAGTTTTGGAAGATACACATGTATAGATAGGTATATTTTTTAATTGGAAACTTA
Organism: Ethmia dodecea; assembly: GCA_963855545.1. Classification (NCBI taxonomy): domain Eukaryota; kingdom Metazoa; phylum Arthropoda; class Insecta; order Lepidoptera; family Depressariidae; genus Ethmia; species Ethmia dodecea. Next base: position 5,170,598 of record OY979444.1, read on the forward strand.
ACAATCACAACTTGTAGGGATATTTAGTGGAGTGGGATCTCTTATACTTTGCTTATATTACTTTAATATTTTGTATGTATCTAGACAAGTAAATTACCATAACTTACACACTATATTACCCTGAATAAATACAAAATAATAGTAAGAAAATATAAAATTCGATACAATAAAAAAACCGGATAATTAAAGTCTATTGATCATACTGCTACAATTAAATTTAATATTAAAATAAAAACTACCTTTTTTTACATTAATTAAAAATAATAATTTGGCAATATTTCAAGTTTTATAGACATGTACATGACGATGTAAGTGGTATGATGTATCAAATATGGAAAAAGTCAATTATAGTAACATCAATTTGGGAAATGTTCAGTGAAAGTAACTTTTTCGTAAAAGCTCGATCTTAATGTTTAATAAATACAGTGGTTAGCAATCCAAATGCAAGAACGATAAACGAAGGTGATGATAAAAATCCACTGCTTCTCAAAATAGATAATACGTCGTCCTCATGGGCATGTGCCCATAAAATCCGGGCCTTTGCTGCTTCCATTGAGGCTAGAGCGCTGCTCACATCATTAGCCAAACATTGGCTGCAAGATGACAGCCAAGTTTCGAACTGAAAAATACAAGATGCATTATAATAATAATCTCACGCCTTATTATCCCCGAGTGGGTAGGCACAGGTATTCCATTTCTGGATATACCTACTATTCAAGAGATGTTTTTTGGATTTCTAAACGTAATAGGTGGCGAGCCCATCGCCGGACCGGGTCATTTACACACGTCTCAGAATTAATTCTGGGACCTGCGGTTTTCTTCACGATGTTTTACTTCACCGTCGAGTTAGTAATCAGTATGTCGGTATGTAAGTTTTGATAAACTCATTGGTACATGCCAGGATTCGAACCCGAGCCTCACTGATTTTCAGTATGTGAAGCAGGCTCTTTCTCTTTTAAGTTGCATTATAATGCGGATCTAGGGGTTATGGAGTAATTGGGGCCATGACCTGGGTCTAAGTCAACCACTGATGATTTATCTAGTTTCATTGACAAATTAATTGTTTCTTATGATGGCAAACACATACGCAAACGACACGCATAATACAACGATGCGCTTTACAACTTAATTCAGATTTGGTAAAATCGAATTGAAACCTGCGAGCGTATTCACTGAGATTCGGAATCGGAAAATCTGTCGAAAGGTTTTGAGATGGGCTATCCACAGATGTCATATTTGACATAAGGATTCGGCAGATTTTCCAATTCCGAGTCGAATATCGAATCTCCGGGAATACGCCCGCTGTTCTACCTCGCACACCGATTATGTGACACCGCCTGACTTTCTATCCGCCCTTAAGTACACCTCTCATGCGTGAAGGGTTCAAATCCTGGTGACGGCATATTATTATTTAAATTTAAAAAACAGTGAAGGAAATCATCTGAACGAAACTCGCTGACCAAAAATTGTCCCAAAAAATAGGTAACGAGAACCTTAGTCGCCTGTCACGTTTATCGAAAAATACTCTGGTAAAAAATTAGTATTTTCAGTCCGAAAGTCATATTTATTTACAAATTTTTCAAGGTCTTTATTGAAGAGTAAAGGACAATTAGCGTTTTTGGAGCTCTAATTATGAGCTGCCTACCAATTTAGAACGACAATTTTAATGTCAATTTTTATTACCTTCATTGTAGATTAAATGCAGTATGCAACATTATTATATGAAAATTGAATTGGCGGTAATTTTAAATAATACTACAATCTAGATAGAAACGAAATAACACATAAACATTTGAATTTCATTCCTTCATATTCTTTACAGTCTTCCCAAGAAAACTATGAAGGTTCCTAACATTGCGTTTTAAGACATTCGTAACTAAAAATATTTTATGAAGGTTATCTTCAAATACGTGCTTGTATACATCAACTATTAAGTATTACTGTAATTTGTCACAGTACGATATTATTAAAAAAACATTAAACATAATGTGGCGTTCATAAATCTCAAAATAGAAGAGCGAATCCTTTATAGGCAAAGCAGTAGGTACTCATGATCAATAAACATTGACCTATTTAACGTTAGAGACACCCTCAAAATAAATTCAATCAGAATTACTCTGCACAAAATTTGGGTCAACATAATATCAAGGTGAACAAATCTAAAAAAAATATCTCGGTTAACTTCCGGGATTTTAAAATTGATTATTTATATAAGAATATAATTTACACTAAGAAATAGTATTTGGAGTTGAAAAAATGTTATTTTCTGTGAACCACATGTTCTGTCTTAGACAGCCACATATAAGAAATCCCTCGCAAAGACTACATCATAATTCAATTTATGTAAATGCATCAGGTTTACTTATGACAATGATGATATAGGTATCCTATTCCCATTTTATATTACTTACGTAAAATATATAATATGAGTACCTACTAACTAAATCGGAACTCAAACAATATAGCAAAATGTCATTCAGGCTGGATATCGCGCTATTTTAAATGTACTGTACATTGACGTAAATAAATTTGCCATTATAATTTGACCTTTCAAGCTAATGGTAATGTCAGAATGACCCAAATGACCTTTCCAAACACTCGGCGGTGCTGGCGCTGGGCATACATTCATTACCAGGGAAACATCACCCTTTGTTTGACCAACGATGTCAACAGGCACCTAATGGGCTACAATCGAAGAGGTTGTCAATAGAGATTTAGCACAAATTGTGTAGTATTACTCCGCTGTATTGGAAACTTGCAAAGAAGGGTTAATAAATGGACAAATTGTGTAGTATTACTCTGCTGTATTGGAATCTTGCAAAGGGGTTAATAAATGATAAAAATATTTTTCACTAAAAGGTTATTTGATGGGCTTGCGTGGGAAATTAGGGCCCATACTTACATATCGTTCGTTCGGTCTTATGTCAGGAAAGACTAATCTGAGTTTGGGCTGTTACTGGTTAATGACGACGATGATAGCTATCTAAAAAAATCTTATACAGAGGGAAGAGGTAACAAAATTAAATAATACCAATTTTTCTAAATTATTTCCCCAATACAAAGTTTACTTTCTGGGCAAGATTTTTCCCACGAAAACGGGGCTTACGGGCTTAAAATCGCAGGGAAGTCAAGTAAATGAATATTTACTGACAACTTTTAAAAATATGTCATTTTATTAAGAACTTACTTCAACAAGATCTTCTTCAGTATGCAACACAGAAGCAATGGTAGATAGAATAGTGTCCATTGAAGAATATCTGTAAGAAGAAAAAAATATGAATAATAATTATACAGATTTAGTGAGTTGATAGAAACCTTGGACGTTTCCAACTTTTTAAAAATTTATTTATATTATTATATTGTCTAGTTTTTACAAAAAGATACCTACAGCTATTATCCGTAGATTATAAAAAAATAACACCTATTATATCTATATCTATATACCTATATATAAATAAAATGCCAATTTTCGTTGTTATTTTATAAGTCCAGAACGGGCTCACCTATCCAAACCAAATTTTTAGGCTTTATTCGGACTATTTAGCAAATGGTTTAATATGAAGTTTGCTTAAAATCTGTCGAGTGGTTCTTCATTTATACGTCGCGGACCCTAGTTTATGTATATATATAAAAATCAATGCCACTTTTCGTTGTTATTTTATAACTCAAGAACGGGCTCACCTATCCAAACCATTTTTTTATGCTTTATTCGGACTATTTAGCAGATGGTTTATATGATGTTTGCTTAAATTCTGTCGAGTGGTTCCTAATTCATTTTATTATTTCACTTTATACGTTGCGAAGCACGTACCGGGCCGCTAGTAGTTTTATAAAAAATTCCATATTGGTAGATGAGTATTAAAATGCCAACGATGTTTGATGTAAAAACCAGGGCCAACAGGCCCGTCAAAAACAAATTCTCCTCAGCTAACACATTTGGAAGCTGTAGTAGGTGTAGGTGAGTTTCAATAAGTGGATTTTATGAGCCTCTAATGAATAATTAGATCGTATGTAAAAATATCCACGACTCATTTTAATGTTTGACTTACACTGAGGTCCAAAGCTGGTAATTATCTTGCAGTTCATGTAGTATGAAGTTCACGTTACTGTAGTTTGCGAGTATACTAGTCAAGGGCACAGTCAAGTCTTGCGTTTTGATCGGACTATTTTCCTCCAACATCGATACCAAGTACCTGAAACAAGCAATTAGTATATTCTGTGATCAATAATTGAATTTTCAAAATATTTTGTTCTCAGTCATATGGTTATCAAACAGCTTTACTTGTACTTTTCTGTACACGCATTCGATTTCAAAGAAACGGTTAGATGATCACCTCCGGCAAAGCAACTGATTTTATTTATTTCCCACGGCTTTGGGAAAAAATATTACAATATGCGCGGAACGGAAAATCAAATAAGCGCGTTCAACGCCGCTGATGTTGAAACCTACTATAGCTAGTCATTAATATTTGTGAAGTAACATCGTAAATTCTAGTTACTTACTTCTTCAATTTATCAGTTTGAGTGGTACATCCAAGAGCAACTCCGATTACAGTTGCCTCATTTGCTACGTTGGTTGTGGTCATGCGTCTCCACAGGAATTCATAGTCTTCGCCGTCTCCGAACCTCAGACCCTGACAGTATACTACCGGTCGGAGACTTGGGGATACTCTGCAAATGAAGTAAGTTTAGGCTGCATTCGTCCAACGTGGACTAAGCCTTATACCAAGTATAAACCACAAAAACTTTAAGTATTTTGCTATTTATTCTCTCAATAAATTTTACTATTTATATTTTACTTTTATACAAATATTCATAACTTTAATTTTAATTAATTCCACCAGAAATCTCAGACTATTTTTGTTGTTAGTGGTTTCAGTAACAAAAACAAAATTACCATGTTTTTTGTTTAACTGGAGCCTACCACATTAAATATTTCCTTTCGGACCATCAAGTTGAATTCCTGAGCATACACCGCGCACATCATTGTTTCAGGAAGTAGTAGTAAAGAGCATTTTTGGCTAGCCTATTTTATAACAGCGGTGTTTGGCGGTGGTGGTTTGTTTTGACAACTGTATATTTATTTAGAAAACGTTGGTTTTAATGTTTCTCCTATTATTGGTTTTGATGTTAAAAATGTACACATGCAGTTTTTTCGTGTCTCCCTCTTTAGTTCTGTGTAGTTTGATGTCAGAGTTACCGAAACGTGAGATTATTAACATAATAAAACTAATCAAGAGCAGATAGCCTTACGGTTAACGGTTAAAGAGCCTGCTTCACATGATGATAATCAGTGAGGCTAGGGTTCGAATCCTGGCATGTACCAATGAGTTTTAAAAAACTTACGTACATATTTATCACTAGCTCGACGGTAAAGGAAAACATTGTGATAGATTAGGTATAGCTAAGATATACTTTTTTGCCTCGCATCAGAGGTGACCAAAGAGATTAAAATTTATTATTACATAGAGGGGACATTGGGAATATTTTCATACAAAACTTTGAAGCATGTTTGAAGCTCAAGCGTCATGTCAGTTAGTATGAACGCGAGCTGTCATTCGGTCGAAATTGTACTAGACTTATTCCACTTGGAATAACTTTCGGCTTCAAATTTTCCTCGCTTTGTCCCCTCTATGCCCTATTATATTTTAATCTCCTTGAATGTGACCCTTCAATGGTTGACAGGTAAGGTAAAAACTTACTCCACTCCATTATCCTTGAAATTTCTAAAGAGGGCGACCATATTTCCGATGCATCCTGTATGTCCCACTTTGCATGCTAATTCAAGTACCTGCATTCGGTTTCTTAAAGCCGGTACATCTTCATTGGGTTGTTCGCTATAGCCCATTTTACTTAGGACACTTTGGAGTAGTCTGGTTGTATAATCCTGTATTATGTTAATTTTAGTTACTGTAAATTCTTTTGTTTTCTGCATTATCGGTCAATTAATGTACTCAAGATCTGAGAATCTCCAGAGAAATCCAGAAAGAAATTAAATATATTTTGGTCGATAAAGCACAATTTTCGCGCTCAGGCGCTAGAGGTCTACTTCTCAAATAGCCCATTTCGCATTTTGACTATTTCTCTATGTGACTACTTCGCTATCGGCGTAGACCTCTGGCGCCTGAGCGAATTTTCGCAACTTAACGAACGTTATAAAACTCCTTTTGACTTGAACATTGTCATTATTACTGGAATTATAACATAAGTCAGTAAACACTACTTACATCAATGTTATTCAAAACCAGGGTTCCGAAGAAAGAACTCCTCAGCTTGTTGATACCACGAATCGCTGCATACCATACGGAGTAATCAATCTCATCCGTCAGAAACTCAAGAATGTCGTAAAGACGATCAAAATGTACCAAATCGGCATAAAAGAAGGCGAAGAGATCGTTTACGATCTGAAATAAGGTTGACAATTTATATCAACAGAGGCAGCGTAAAATTGTATTTATTTTCAGCAAATTTATCTGGCAATACGGGGCGGGGTAACACTTATGTCTTTTAAAAACGTAGCTGCTGTTTATAATTTTTATAATGTAAGTTTTCATGAATAAAACTAAAGGTATTTTATGTATATTTATCTAAAACACTGGTGTACGTGGTGCAGGCCCAGTTTCCATACATTCCTGAAACGTCTCCGTTATTTTAAGGACTGTCCTATTATATAGGTATTGAAAGAAAGAGAGAAAGAAAATTTATTAGACACGAAACACAAGAAACAAGAACAGAAATAAAATAAACTGGTAAAAAATAGTACCTAATGGGACCCCACTCAGCTTGTGCTGCAGCATTAGCCACAGCGCTGGTATTCTGCGGGACCCCGGGGGCAGACGGCGCGCTTTGCGCTCGTGCTGCCCATAAACTAAATTTATAACTTACAACTAAACTACACGCTAAAATATAATTATAGCTAGAAAATCTCACCTTCGCTCGATTTAGATGATGTATTTGTTCGCGTTTATTGCTTTTCAAGGCGGCAGATATTATTTCCCAAGACTGATTGTCATAATTCACTCTGTAAAGACCTGAAATCATGGATAGGTACTTGATAAAAAAACAATAACAAAATGATAGCTGCTCATAGTATATACCTACATACGTACACAACGTAAAACGTTTTCACATAAACTAATCTAATAGAGAAGAAATATTTTTATGTGTAGAGGTATGTTTGTAAAACCGATGATGAATTTACAGACTGCAAGCTTACTTTTCTGGGAGTAACATATCATTTTCTGGCTGGGACAGAACTTACACGGGGAGAACATCTAGTACATAATAGATACAGTGTTAAAAAAAAATCATACGAAGCATTAGCAATAACAACGTTAAAATAAAAAAAATATGGAGATGTCTTACCAGTTTCTTGAATATTGAAAATTACCCAGCTTTTTGTTGCGTTTATCACACCTTTTATATTTAAAATATGGTCCTTAGTGTCCATTATAAATTCGGGTTTGGTATCTAGAAAGTCGGGAGAAGTCTCCGTTGTGTATGTTATAGGAATCTTGTAAACCTCATTAGATGAATCAGCAGAGTCTATATAGAAGCGTCTCTGTAAATTTATAAATCAAATATGTATAGTTTTCTAATGTTCTCACACTTGTCATGAAGATATATATCATTCAATTCATTTCAAAATCTAGTTTATATTAATATAATATGCTGAAGTCTACTCTCCCGCACAGATATAAAAACATATATATCAACGCCATTATATATTACCTGTGACAAAGTAACTACACTTTCTTCATAATCAATATCCACTTGCAATATCGGATGACCAGCTTGTGAGATCCAAGAACTCATAATGTCAGTAAAATCAGCTCTAGGGTAATACCCCAAAGCATTTGTTTGATAGACACTTTCATTTAGTGCACTGTAGAGCTTTTCTGGATAGCCAGAACCAAATTGACTGTAAGAAAGATATAAATGTATTAAAACACTAAAAATCACTCTCAATATATCGAAAGTTTTTTGTTTTATTAACGATGGGCTTACTCTTGACCCCAGACTAGCCCGAGAGCAAAGACGGGGCCCACGATGGGACGAGCTTGCCCAGAAGATGCCTGTTCACTCGATCTTTAAAGGCTTGTAGGTTATATGAATCTATAGGAATATAACGTGGCGTTAGAAAACCTAAATAATTATATCCAGTGTACTATGTTTTTTTAAACTTTAATCCTTTAGTAAGAAAAAAAACTGTTATCACTCACAACTATCACGCACTGTTAAGTTTAAGGTTATCTATAAATTAATTAATAAAAACAAAATCAGACTCACTTATATTGTAAATATAAGTTTAATCCAATCCTGAACGAGTCATCTCCTATTAGATGATGCATCATCCTGATCACCGAACCAGCTTTCTGGTAAGTGACGGTGCCAAAATGCGCGCTAATTTCGGCTGGTGAGTTGACATTGTCATTGGATATCGGTGGAGAGGTTGTGGAATCGTCAGCATCATATGCAGAGTATACTGAACCTGTAACTAGAATGTCTTCTGATCCTACTTCTGATTCGATCTGAAATATTTACTTTGTTAAGTGTTACATTTTATTTCTAAAAATGTAACTCAATACGAGTATAAAGCAAATATCAACTGTTTTTTTGTAATATAAATAAGATATTTACAATACACTCACGCCTCATCCCCGAGAATTATAGCTTGGGTAGGTATTAGCAATGATTTTTGGGAATTAAGTAATCGGACTTTTTGAATTGATCTTTCTTAGTAGGTACTCGTATATTGGAGTGTTAGCGCTGTTGAAAGTAAGTTCACCTCTTATGCATTAGGCTGGTGACTGAATCCCGGTGAGGGCAGGTAACAATAAGTTTTTCAATATTTTACGTAAATATTTATCACTAGCTCGACGTTAAAGGAAAACATTGTAAGTAAACGTTAAGCACCATCATCAAACGATAAACTCCTGTCACGTGCGATCCCCAAAAAACAATTACTCAGTTGAGTCTTTAAATATTATGGATTGATTCAGTTGAATGTTTTTACAAAAATTAAAGAAGTAAATACCAGAGCGGTGATGTAATCTTGGAAGTAATTAGCGAAGCCCTCGTTCAGCCAAGTGTTGCTCCACCAGTGGCAAGTGACTAGGTTACCAAACCACATGTGCGTGGTCTCGTGAGCTACGATCTGTGCCACTCTGTACTTGTAGTACGGTGTAGATTCTTCGGGAACATAAAGAATTAGGGCTTCCCTGAAAAAACGAACCAAAACTTCAAGAATAGCATTAAAATTATGAAAATCAAATGGGTATAGGTAATTTATGTTATCGAGAACATTCAGTTTAGCTAAGCTCTAGGTAATTATAATTTGTGAGCCCACCACTTATTGTAAGTATTTCCTTTTACTTTGGCGGTACATTTGTAACATACCTGTATTTTATCAAGCCCCAATTTTCCATAGCTCCAGCTCTAAAATCTGGTAAAGCAATATGATCCAGCTTCAAGTTGGTATTTGTCGAATAATAGTCTATGCCAAAATAATCTCCAAGTGCACCAACAACTCTATATCCAAAGTCAAAAGCATATTCCGACTGGTTCTTAGCTTCAGGTCTTGTGTAGACTCCAAACTCTTTTGTGCCATTAGTGACGTACCCTGCAGCTTCAAATTCTGAGACCAAGAAAGCCACAAGGTATGTCGACATTCTTGGCGTAGGATAAAATATTTCTCTCACGTAGCCATTAGATCTGAAAATGTATGTCGGATGACAGTGATTATACGATTGCCGTCAGATTAACATTTTAGGTACTTCACACGAAAACTGTAGTCTGCCAAGTCTTTCGTCGATACCAAGGTATACCAAAATAAAACATTTGATAATATTATAGCCAACTTGCAAAAATACTGCCCCCCCTAGTGAAGTAGCGTTGTACCTACGAGTCGAGAGTTGTCATAGATTGACAATGTATAGGATTGACTATCTAGGTATAACATCATTCGTTCGTTAGTACAATGCCACTAAGCAGAAATAGAACCCTTCGCTTATCTACTCGTAGGTGATGGATGTCGACATGAAGCAAAGATCTAGAACTTCTGCTTATCATGGTTGGTAATCGGTCTAAACCAGAATCTGTCCTTAGACGAATAAGGGGATGCAATAGCTTTTTAATTTTTACCGCTCCTTCATAGCGACGGTGAGGATGGTTATCTTGTTTTGCCACGGCAGGTACTATTAGTAGGACTACCTACCTAATAATTTAGTATAACTAGGTACATGTCGTAAATCCTTTCCAATCTTGGTACCACATTTGTTTTTTCGGAAGAATGTCGAAATATTTAGTTTCTCTAGACTAGAAAATTGTATGTTGATATCTTACAATGGTATCGTGGCTTGCAACTTAGTATTTGTCAAAGAGGGTTTGTAGTTCTGTGGCCGGTCTATCGTCAACGTAAAGATCGCTTTCAATTCCGGCTCGTCGAAGCAAGGAAACACCTTCCTCGCGTGTGTGGGCTCCATTTGAGTGGCACCCAGCCATCTGTAAGTAGGTGACCCGTTCAAGGGTTGACATTTTTTCTAGAGGATTCAACGTTTTGTATCACTTCTAACAGACACTGTATAAAATTAAGATATTACTTTTTATTTAGATTAGCGGTACTTTAAATAAATGCATAAATTTTAACTGAAATCAGAAACTTCTGAAACAGTTAAGTCTACGAATACAGACATTTATTTATGTAGGTACACAAAACCAGAGAAAATGCAATTAGGCCAGATTACAATTTAAAACTTATGCATACATAGTGATTATTCTAAGATAGCTAAGACATGATTGGCAGGCTTTAGCAATAAAAAACATTTATGTGTTCCTGCTCCACAACAGGTAAGGTGATAAGCGGATAAGATAAATAGTTTAAAATGTGACTGTGGGTTTCGCAATCTACATCATCTCAGATGTCAGATGAAGAGCATCCTTATGAAACATCTTGAAAATGTATCTTTCCTTATGTTATAGGTAATACTGTATAGCATCACATAGTACTTACTTTTTAACATTATTTTCTATGTAGTAATTCCTGTAGAATCCATTCAGATCTGTCCTTATTGGCCCACGATATATGATTTTCAGACTATATTCGGTTACTACTTCTAAGTTTGATTGCAAATTTATGTAAGCAAATGTGTATTTGTCATCAAATTCTAATGAATTCGTTGCGTTCAAGTTTATAGCACCTGAGACACTCCATACGGTGATATTTTCAGCAGTAAATGTCAGATTCTCCGTGTGCAGTTTGATCTGATTGGTAGTTGCTTCTGTATTGAAGTTTATGACGACTTCGGCATCAAAAGTAAAAGCTCTGTCGTCACTAGTATCGAAATACGGTGTTATGGATATGGCATAGGATGACGGTCTAAGAGGAGTATTTAATCTGTAATTTGTATCACTAAAAACTCCATTAAAATTTACTACTAAGATTGCTGATAGAATACCAAGTAGCAACATGGCTGAAAGAAAAAGGATTGTTTGTCTAAAATTTAAGAAGATTTTGTAATAATACACAAAATGTCTATTTAAGATAAGTATCAAAAAGTTCTATTGTGACATATTCCAAAAATCAAAGCTTAAAATAAATTGAAATTTATTAGTAAGTATTAATTAAAAAATAACTTTGAAATAGTTAGTCATAAATTAAGGAATCCTGACTTTTTACTTTACAAGTTCAATAAAAGAATCCTATTTTTTAATTTTACATTATAAATTATAATTCATCCAAAACGAGAAAAATAAAAAAGTGACTGAAGACTAAATTATAGTAGTAAGAAATTTAACCAACCTGATGTCTGCTCTTAAACACGTTCATTAAACTACACCGTCTGTTTCAACTTACTTTTCTAACATACTGATAAAACCCATCTCAAGTGTTCGTTATCATTACAATCAAGTATTTGCAGAGATAAGCTATTTTATGCTTGTTTGTTTATATGTCAAGAGTTGTCACTTATGTTCAGAGGTTAATATAATTGGGTAGGCATCAAACACAGTAGTTATCTTTATTAACACTTTATTGACTCATAAAATATAAGTAAATAAAGTGAAGTAGTTAAACAACCATCTCGTAATAAGAAGAACTTGAAGACTCATTATAAATAAATAAGTTATTGAAATTATACATAGTAAAGACTTATACTATAAAGTGCACACTGTATTTATTTATTTACTTCTAGAAGTTAAAGAACTCGTTACGCCAAATGTCTTTTTAACAATAAATAATACTTATTACTGCAAAAATAGAGCAACTAAAGCAGTGAGCAGTAACATGGTTGTTGGTAGTGTTACATAGGCTGATCCTCTAACTGCGACCAGAACGGTGTCAGCGAGTTCTGTGCCCACTTGCATGCTGTTGCGAGCTGATGCTACCGCGTTGATGCCGACGGAATACTCGGGAATCGACGCCTGATTCTGTTGAAGCCATTCCTCCATCTGGATATGAAATTAATAGGAGTGAGAGGCAAAGCAAAGTAAGTAAGTAACAACTCTTTATTGTATTTACACTGATCCTGATGGTAAGTGAGAAACACAGATAAAACCGAATACTTATGACTTATACTATAAAATGGGCGATATTTGTAATCGCGTTCTCGAAAACGGCTCTAATGATATCGATGAAATTTACAATGTTGTGTTAACAGGGTCAATAAATAATCTAGCTAGATATCTACTATAGGAGTTAATGTTCTGAGAGTTTTTACGAATAAAGAACGGTCGCCCACAATTCATAAAGATGATTAATAAATATTAAAACTTCAATAAACTAAAAATTCATCCAGATAACCTTTTTTCATATTTCAAATAATTTCTGTGATCTACTATAATTTCAGCATGTTTTTTTATTCCATTAAGTAACACGAAAAAGTAGTAAAACATTTAGCCTGACAAGACATAAACACAACTTTTCCTTTTGGTTGGCGGGTAAATCCTTAATGAAAAAAGTCCTAAGAGTTCATGGTAGGGCACATACAGGACTCTTAGTATTATGTCAATAATTGGTAATACACAATTGTGTATTACCAATTATTGACAATACTATTTTTCAACAAAATCACAATGATAAGTGAATAATGTAAAAGGCTCTTGATGCAATTGTAAATGGATATAAGTGGGTCAAAGTCAAAGTCAAAGTCAAAATGTTTTATTCAAAATAGGAACTTACAAGTCCACTTATTGAACGTCATTTCAACTCCACCGCTTCAGCATGTATGGTTGAGGAGAAGAAGCGGGGCAAGAAACTCCTCAACACAATATTCTTTTAATCAATTGTTACTTAATACTAAATTGGGTTACATAATTTCGTTTGTTTTTCGCTATCGTATTGCGCTGGACTGGAGGAAATCTGTTCCACGCATCATTGTCATTTATATAGTCATCTAGTTTGTAATATGCCATTTTACAAAGTACATGTTTAACATGAGTTTTGAACACAGTTTCAGGCAATTTCAAAATATCTTCTGGTATTTTATTATAAAAGCGTATGCAAAGCCCCACAAAGGAATTATTAATTTTACTTAATCGTGACTGAGGTTGCTCTAGTTTATTTTTATTCCTAAGATTACAATTATGCCTGTCACAGTTTTTAGTATACAGTAATATGTTTTTCCGTACATACATAATGTTTTCATAAATGTACTGACAAGGCATTGTTAAAATATTAATTTCTTTGAACAGTTCTCTTAGGGAATCACGACATCTTAACTTGTAACTGGTTTACAAGAAGCTGATTAAGGTAACAATGTCTGTTGCAGTCAGTCATAATTTGAGATTCATACAAATACCGAGGTGGGCACATAAAACATGAATGGAAATAAACTCACATCTTGAAGGCCTTCTTCATCCAAGTACGAAGCGAGATTAGACAGGATACTGTTAAAATTACCTGGGAGTATAACCCTGTGAAAAACAAAAATACTGTAATAAATAATAATAATAATATAATCTCACGCCTTTTATCCCCGAGGGGGTAGGCAGAGGTATTCCATTACTGGATATACCCACATTTTACGAGATATATTGGACCCCTAAACGTGATAGGTGGTGAGCCCATGAAATACTGTAAATAGATTTTAATAGGTCAAATGCTCAAAAGTAATGATGATGAAAGACAGATATAAAAGTTTATTGAATTCCATAATGCTGAGATTTGACTTGTATCTGATTTTAAGAAAACTATATAAGTTAGTACATAAACGGTGGCTTGCAAATGTTTTGATCCAATTGAAATTCAATTGTTTCTTCGATTGTTGATTTAGACAAATACTAAATGTATTCTATCCGGTCAAGCAGCTTCTCGAGAGCGCGATAACAATACATAAGCTAACCGGATAAAAGAACAGTATGAAGACGAATTTATTCTCTTCTAACCTATTATGTAAGTGGATTCATTACCCTTTTCTAACGTCGTCGATTCTCTGTTTTAGGAACTGCAGTGCAACTTTAGCGTTGTTACGGTCTCCCATATACAGGTAAGTGAACGCGTTCACCCTGTCTTGAGCCTTGACGTTGTTACTCAGAGCCAGCTCCAAGTACCTATCGAAGAATTGTTAAAATATTAATGTATTGACAAAGGTGTCGCAGAATGTGCCAGGTTTTGACATAAATGACCCAAAACTGAGAAGCAGATGTTGAAGCAAATTTTTATTCTGTTGAATTATGGGTTACAAGTTGATTTATGAGGTATGACGAATAACAAAAAGAATTGGACATCGATAAAATCAAGAGCATTTCAGTAATAAAGAGTAATAAAGACAACATTTTGCAAATTGATATAAATCTTGATGGTTTCTAATATAGCAGAGTGCAACTCCAGTGTTCAAAGTCTATCTAATATAATAATATTTATTTATAGTCATTGATTCTCGAATTTGCAAATATTACCAACGGTTGTCAAATTTATTCACCTCGTTTTCTCCACAAATCGGAATCATGCACAAGTCAAACTTTTTTTTAGGAATGTCAAGATTATTTTAATTTTATTTGATACTTACTCCTGAATAGCTTGGGCATTAGTTGTGCAGCCGAGAGCTCGAAGCTTGACGACGTGATCGGCTTGGTTGTTGGACTCCAGGAAATTGTCGTAGAGGAATTTGAAGTCCTCGTAACTGCCTTCATGGAGACCCTTGCACAGCACGTGTCTTCGGACGTTGGGGTTCACACTGCCACATAGAGGGACTTGATTTAGTTATCCATTTTTTACAAACGTAAGTTTGCTTTTATTACCTTCACTAATCCCCAACGACCAGTTTAGTTATAGATTTAGATATGTATTCAGGACTCCGATTACTTTACTACATTACTTTATTTGCTAGTGGGCTTGGTCAATTTCCTTTTGCATAGATAAAACATGATTAACCTATTACTTCGTTTCATAGGGTCTACTTATCATAATCACGTGTGAATAGCCATCGGTCACGCGATCTATTTACCGGGACCTTACAAAATTAACAAATAGTTTATACTTGTTACTCTTTGGTTATAAATCTACATTATCACAATGTTTACCTACAGGGTCGGGGTCAGTCTTAGGACTTATTAGAAAAACTAGCGCGCGTGGCCAGCACGATGCCCACGCGGATCCTCTTTTCCCGTTCCCTTGGGAATTTTCAAACCCTTCTTGGTGCTCAATACAAGTCATTTAATTACCCTTAGTGCGAAATTTCATGCTTCTAGACCCAGCGGTTTTGGCTGAGCGTTAATCAATCCGTCAGTCAGCCAATCACCTCGTTAGTTTCTTCTTTTATAGATATTTGACAGGCTAACTGACTAACTGGCTGACTACACACGTAATATAAAAATACCAATTATAGAAGACTAGCTAAGTAATAGTTATAAATACCTGATTCCATTATTCTTCCAAGCAGAGAATTGATTAACGGCATCATTAATACAGCCTGCATGACCAATGTTGCAAGCGAAAGATAAGACAAAGAATCTGTTCAAAGTCCTTGTTAAAGGCTCTCCTGTATAAACAGTATATCCCAAGTCTATAATCACTGCGTTTAAGAACTCGAAGAGAATTTCCTGGAAATAACCATTGAATGATGAGCCCATTCTCGTCCAATGGGTCGACAGCTATGAAATAAGTGCCTATGCATATTACAAAATTGTGAAATGGCTGAACATACATTGTTTAGACAAGTCGTATCGTGAAAATCCCGAACAGAAGGGATAAAGACTGGACTCAAAAACACTAAACAGCGGTTGGTATTACATTGCTATTAAATGCAGGTAGGCGTTTTAAAACCTGTCAAGCATCAGTAGAAAAAATGATTGTCCTAATGTGTCTGCGATAGAAGTAGGTAATAAGGCCAATCGTGCTTACGTCAAATTCAGCCAATACAACAGGAAGATGAAGGAATCTGTTCCTCAGCCAAGTTAAACCAGTTATAGCCGGATACCAAACGTAGTAGTTGGTTTCTTCTTTAAGGAAGTCTAAGATTTCAAAACCAAGGTTATAGGTCAACCGTTCAGAACGCATCAGAGCGAATACGTCATCGACTATCTGAAATTAATTACAAACATACCGTTCAGAACGCATCAGAGCGAATACGTCATCGACTATCTGAAATTAATTACAAACATATTATAACATTACGTAAGTGTGTATGACAATTCTTTTTTATCAAGTACCTAGGCACCTATACCTACAATCACTTAAAGTGATAAGACCGCCCATTGTACTTTTTTAAATCATTGTATCACTTTTGCATATTTTACTAATTCCTTCACAATAATTAATGTACTTATAAATTTACTAACCTGTGCTCTGTTCAAGTAGTGAATACTAGAAGGGTTTGTTTTAAGAGCTTTAGCAATCAACTTCCATGTATTTTCATCGTAATCTACGCGGTATATTCCTGAAATCATTTATTTTAAATAAAATAAAATGATAGAATTATTGATACAAATAAATGTAAATTATGTCTTGTAGTTGCATACCTAACTGTTCCGAAACTATTGCAATATAAAGGAAATATTGCCCCGAGTTGCTTTATTTTGCGCACGAACCTGTCATTAGGAAATACGCGACGCACAAGAGCAACAAATTGCGAAAAACAAGTTTCATTGCTAGGTACTAAGCAATCTTTACACATGACAGTTTCGCCATTTTTATTTATTGCATTAGAGTCTAATATAAGAACGCGTCTACCTAAAACATGTCGCTGGTGTTTGCTACATAACTGATTGCACGTTCCCCAAAGTAGATGATCTTATATATGTGTCTAAATCTCCTTGCTTCTCAGTTTCATCATTGCCATTCTTTCATTTGATGTTGATACGGTTGTATGAATTCCCAGTCTCTTGTCTATGCACTGCAAAACTACATATCGATAGGTCGAGTTGCCACTTAATTGCTAAGTTCGACTTGGTTGCTTACCTTTCTGTTTCACATTAAAAATAACCCATTCTTCTCCAACATTTGCTTCAATTTGGTCAGTAGTGGTCATCATAACCTTTTTGGGCGTCAAGTCATCCCAATCAGGATTGCTAGCAGTTGTGTAAGTCAAAGGCAATGGCCATACTTGTGTAGTCTGGGGTGTCGTTGCACTGATAAAGAAACGTTCCTGTTAAGTAAAAAAGTGATTGTAACTCACAAAAGTATCTTCTTAATATACAATGAAATTCATATTAATATTCTTAGATATGTTACTTGTCTAAGATGGATGACACCGGAACTTGGATCCACGGTTACTTTAAGGACTGGCGAGCCAGGTTCATCGACCCAGTAACGGATGAAAGATGAAATGTCAATATTAGGGTCAATAGTGGCGTCTTCTTCTACTGCATTCGCAAAACCTTTGTATACGTCTTCAGGTAAGGCAAATTCGTAAGACCTGCAATTGTGAAAAAGCTTTTGAAAAACCTTATAAAATTGTACCATTTCCGAAACGTTGCATTTTAGTATAATACAGTGCACCGTCTACCCTAGTTCTAATCTCTCAGTTTCATCCATCCTAAGGTAGTCTGGAAGAGATCGCTAAAAGCGATAAGACCGCCCATTGTACTTTAGATAATGTTGGTATCCATATTGTGTTATTTTTGGTGTACAACAAAGAGTTATTTTCGAGTACAAGGTTTAGAACAATACTCAAAAATAGACATCATCATGGTAGCGGTCGTAAAAAAATCACAAATCCTATTGTACTAACGAAAAGATAATGGCACTGATCATAAAGAAATGAAGGAGGATGATGATGATAACTGTTTACCTATCAACTAAGTAGTAGTTCAATGCCTTCTTAAATGTGTTCTCCGTTAGGAAGTGTTTCAACATGAGCAGCAGTGATGCTCCTTTAGAGTAACTAATACCGCTGAAGTGACCTGTGACCTCCGATGGGCTATTGACAGTGTGCTGAAGAGCCCTAGTGGAGGCTGAAGAATCTGAAGATAATGCGCTTTGCATGTACATTATGTTGAACTGGTCTTCTAGTTCCATTGATTTGTCAACCTGCAATGACGTATATTAGGTACCGATATAATTACGTATTTGATGGTTGCAAATCAATGTAGGTAGGTATATTGTTCCAAAACGGTGTTTTTAAAATAAATCATTGACGTAAAAATAATCTTGAAATAAGTTAAAGAAATAAGTTTTTATTTTTTTCTGTTATATTAATGATAGTATACTTACACCGTCCATTGCAAAATATTCAAAGTAGCTAGCATAACCTTCATTGATCCAGACATTATTCCACCATCTGCAGGTTACTAGGTTACCAAACCACTTATGGGCTAACTCGTGTGCAATAATAGTACCTATGTACATTTTGTCAAGTGCATTTGTCTCTCCTTCCTCGTATAACAGACGAATCTCTCTGTAATTTTTAAATGATTATCATTTAATTATATTTGCTCTGATTTATAATAATTCTTAGTTAGCTTTCGTCGCATTTACATCTAAATAATAATCAATAGTTTTTTTGGTGTTCTCTGAAATTATTTAGTATAATGATCTAATTATCATCATTGCCTGTCAAGTGAAAAACTACAACGTCAAAGATATGAAATGTTTACAAAAAAATACCTGTAACTGACTAAACCCCAATTTTCTGTAGCGCCAGAAGCCCAGTCAGGAACAGCAATTTGATCATTCTTCATATCTTCTCCCATTCCATAGTAAGAGATCCCAAAGTATTCTTCCAACCATGACGTGATAGCTGGTCCTACCGACAAAGCATATTCGCCTTGCCCTTGGGCATTAGGTCTGGCAAGGATACGATAAGATCTGGAGGCGTCGTTATTGTCAGCAATTACGGTAAACTCTTCACTAATGTGGATTGTTACTAGATATGCTGACATTCTCGGGGTCTTATGAAAAATTTCTATTACTCGGTTACCGTCTCTGAAAAAAATGACGTGACGTGAAAGATATTTTGATCTCTTACAGCTAGTAGGTAAGTTAGAATATAAATAAGTGATAATACGAACAATAGTTTAAATTTTGATAAAGTATAATATCAATACTAGACAGAACCATGATTTAATGGATGTTTTGGTAATAATTGCCATGACGTTTCATTAAGTAGTTTTGAAATTACATATTTATTTATCACACCAAACATGTTTTATTAAGCTGTATTAAGACTTACGGTATTTCTTGGGCAATTTTCATATTTGAATAGGACTGTGTAAAGTTAGCAGGCCTTCTGATAGTTATGTTAAATGAAGACTTGAAACCAGGCTCATCGAAACTTGGGAACGCTTGTCTTGAGTTCGTGGGTTGAAGGTGACTGGCAGCGTACCAGCTAAAATGATCATTAAGAGTGTTAAGATATCTATTTTAGAATTCATCATAGAGAGTATTCAAATATCTGTTTTTGAGTAGATTTAATAGTACATTATGGTACAAGTGAGTAAAGTTGGTGATTACCGCTGAGGCGCCATTGAGACCCGAGCCGTAGGCGAGGGTCATAAGAGAGCCGAGGACGGTAATCATCAATACACACGTGTATCATACGACGTTTTTCAACACACTTGTGAATAAATAATACTAAAAAATCATTTTAAAATAATCATTCGCAATGGCGGGGAAAATTAATTGGTTTTCCAATTTTTTATTTATATAATTTGGAAAAGGCAAAAGGATCTAGGCCCATACAGCCTCGTTTTCCTATGCGCTCGCATCTTACAATGGCGATCGGCCATGGACTAAAAAAATTAGGTTTCTTTTTCTTTGGTTTGTCGTGGATAGCGTTTTAGCCACGTACAAAATGGGGTATTTAAAGTTTTTACAGAGAAAACCAAAGTTATATTTGAGTGAAAGTTTTGTTTATTAAACACGTACAAGTTGAAATGATCTATTTAAATACGAAGTTGCATGAAATGAGCAAGCCATATTTGTGTATTAATTTATTAGTACGATTGAATACGATCTTTTTTGTATCGAAACTTTTTTAAGAACAAAGCAACTCTAGCAACAAAATTGAAAAAAAAAATCTATAACTCACTAGTGAATAATAGCAAACAAAAAGTCTCAGTTTGATTATAGGTGTCATTATGTGCCTAATTGCAGTGAAATTAGAGCCACTTTATGAGCAAGTGTGTTGAAAAAATTATTACAAACAATCAAGGGAACTTACTGAGTTTTGCAATCGCTGCCTACGTAACTGCCTCTGAAGATACCCCGAGACAGTGGCGTTTCATTTATATTCCCAATATAAACAACTGTTAGCACATAGTTCTGCTGATTCACCAACGTTTCTCCCTCTCTTAAGTTGACTTTTAAGAAATGGTAATCCCTTATCCTTTCAAAGGGGTTGGTTTCGTTCAGTAGTATAGGCACACCAGCTTCATTGGTAAGGGTAACCGCTAATATTTCTCTAACATTTTCTTGGATGATCAGGGAAGTTAAGCCTTCTTTGACAGCCTAAAAAGTATTTGTTCTTTTAAAACACTAATGGAAAAACCTCTACGCCCTCGGGGATAAAAAGGCGTGAGATTATATTTATTTATTTATAATATATTTATTGATAAGAAATGGTAAGTACTTACTTTGACTATGATAGAAACCCTACCATCGAAGGTAAAAGCTTCTTTCTCACCCTCAACTTCAAAGTAAGGAGTTATTTCAATGTCATAATGAACAGGATCTAGATCCTCAGGAAGGCGGTAAGAATCTGGTTCATTATTTTTTGTAAATGACTCTTCAAGATCCACAGGGTGTTCGGCAATGACCAAGGTTAGAAGAGCTGGCAAAAGAACCAGTTTCAAAGCGTATCCCATGGTTCTGAAATATTGAAGTAATATTTTTAACTTATCTTTTGTAGCATATTTATGTCAATATAATAAAAATAATATATGTAAATTGATCAGTACCTACCAATAGCCCTGTAGTACCTAAAATGATGATAAATAGTCTAGGCGTTTATTCGTTATCAAAACATGATAAAGTTATTGGTGATGATAATGATTAATTTATTTACCAGGATTATGAACATTGATATGGAATTACTTCAAAGATTTCATGAGGACATTCAGGTTAATATCTGATAATAAGTCGATTAAACTAGTTACGTACATTCTTGGTATTGTTTTTATTTTAGCGATAAAAGACCAAAATTAATATAATGTGATTTTATGAAGCTGTATAAAAGAATACAATAATTCGCGAACGCGAAAACGTGTTAAGTAGGTATTCAAAGAAAACTATGGGTTTCTTTAAAGTGATGGTCCTACTTACAAAATTAATTCGAAAAGGATGTTTTTTATGAGACGTTAGACGTTTAGGACGTTCCATCTCTGGCCTGCACATTGTACACCAGCGTGAAAGATACAAAAAAATCTAGTGATTATCAAAAAAATATTTAAAAAATTAATTTCCATCTAAATAAAAACTTGCACAAAAGTAAATAAACTTCAATGAATTTGCATAGAATCATATTGAAATAATACTATTTCTAACTTCTTTTAACCTCTCAGACCATGAATCACAGACACAATTGATTTTTAATTGTGTCTTGGTTCCAATTGGAACCGGCGGTTCTTAACTGATTAAACCCAATTTCCATGTTATTGTGAATTAGTCCGACAAACATCAAAATAACGTTAATTTTCATTTTACCGGTCAGGTCACAATAGTTTAATGAAAATTAAAGTTAATTGTACAACAATACTAGACAAATATAAGCAAAATCATAAATAAAACTAGAGTTATTTTATTTATATTCATCTAAAAAACTGGTGTACATGGTGCAGGCCCAGCCTCCATACATTCATAAAACGTCTCCTTTATATTTACGCCCATTGTACTTTAGTTAATGTTGGTATCCATATTGTGTTGTATTTGGTGTACAATAAAGAATTATTGTATTGTATTTTCCTTATTTTGTGCTTTTATATTATGGTTCATAAAATGTTTTTCTTTTTCAAGAGCTGTGGTCTGAAAAAACATACATTTAGTTAGACTGATCTGGCCTGATTCCAAAAACATTTTCTAGATTTTTTATTCCATATCATAGATTTCAAGTCAAAAAATAAAAAAACAATATTTTAATATTCATAACATTTATTTACATAGTCAACATCTTTATTTATACCACTTATGCTCAAAGATAAACAAATGAATATGTTTAAACGATTCGAAGATAGTCAATCAAAAATTGATTGCTGTTCTGTCTTACAAAATACAATATACTTAAACTACCGTTGCTACACAAGCCATGACTAGCAGTAAAGCTAGTGAAGTCACAGCTGTAGCAGCACTGTCCCTCGCAGCTGCTAGAAGGTTGTCAACGTTGTTGGTTCCCCAGGCCATATTGTTCCGTGCTGAATTTATAGCTGCTAGCGTCGCACTATATTGAGCTGAGCTGGTCTGAGTTGATTGCAGCCATTCTTGGTACTGTAACAAGAAGTAATGGAAAACAAATCTATATATATAAAATGATAAACCGACTGACTGATTGGTGATGTATCAACGCACAGCCTAAACCACTGGGTGTAGAGACTTAAAATTTTGCACATAGATAGCTTATACAGTGTAGGCGTCCACTAAGAAAGGACTTTGCAAAATTCATCCCCTAAACAGGTGAAATAAACCTGGGCGAGCGAAACCGCCGGTAAAAGCTAGTTTCTTATAAGAAAGTGGAATCCTAACAAAACTCAATGTAACCGTAAATGATAACCGACTGTTTGTGCGTTTAAAGCATAGATAGATATATGATATCTAGCTAAAGTTTTTTAAATTTCTTTATGTCTAGAATTTGCACCGTACCTCAACTAAATAAGGTTCATCAAGATACCCAGCGAGATTAGATAAAACTGTTTGCACTGGATTAGGCGGAGAATCTTCCACATATCTAAAAAAGAAAAATTAATCAAGGAATCAGTAACACTGGAAAATCATATAAGAGACGCATTGAAAATATACACATTTAATTCGATTAAACCTATTGTTATAAATTTCTAAATGAACATCGTGCTTTTACTTACGCCACTCTAATAGCATCAATATTGCTTTTTACGAATTGAAGGACATGGTAAGCATTTTCTTTGTTGCCAAGTAAAGCATAGTTGAAAGAGTTCGTTTTGTCATGCGCTCGTACTACCTTTGTAAGTGAAAGTTGTAAGTATCTGAAACACAAATAATTTGGTATTTTACCTAAAGTCACTTTAGCATCTATAGTAGAATGAAAACTTTGGTAACGAAAATATTGTAAGGGCAAGATACAAGTACCATTAAGCAATACAGCCTAATACCCCATAATGACTAAAGCGCAACTGTAAAACTCAAAACTCATTTATTTTCTTTGGCTATGGAATATACACTAAAGAAAATAAATTAGTTTTGAGTCTTACAGTTGCGTTTTAGTGAATATGGGGTATTAGGATTTCTTGTTTTTTTCATCACCGAACTTTTAAAAATCATCGGAAACAAGTTGTCAACATTCGAATCCCGTACAGATTCCTTTATCACTACATTGTATAAAACAAAGTCACTTTCTCTGTCCCTATATCCCTATGTCCCTATGTATGCTTAAATCTTTAAAACTATGCAACGGATTTTGATGCTGTTTTTTTTTAATAGATAGAGTGATTCCAGAAGAAGGTTTTAGTATAAGCATTGCACTCGTGCAAAGTCGGGGCGGGTCGCTAGTTTCCTATAAGCAGATAGATCTGCTTGAAAAAAGTACTTCGTTTGTTAGCTGGGGAAGAATATGACTGTAACTTACTGGTTTAGCAACTGTGAGTCCTTCGTAGCAGCTAAACCTCTCAGCATTTCTAGCTGATCGTTAGCGTAGTTTGACTGATTGAAGCGGTTAAGCAGGAACTGGAAATCTTGCTGGCCCCCCTCTCTAATTCCTGATACGTACACATTTCGGCGAATTCCCACATTTACCCTAAAACATAAATCTTTTGCTATTTATGTTAATAATAAAATATGAATTATACATATAGTTATAGAATTATTTTTCTGTCTCGCATATATTTCTAGTTACGCTTCGTCCGTTTATCTGTGTTTATTATAAAACATAGTCTATGAAAACAGTGGCTAAACAGGCTATTTAAAGAAAACGCTACCTTTTTTTCATTCTTTTCTTTTTCATGTTTGAGCGTTGTATTACTAAACTTAGATTTAGTGAAGTAGTTCTAGAGATAAACAAAATAACGCGCAAATTTAATTCTCTCTCTCCGTTTTTTATGCCTTCTACATTCAATTATCTTTCACAAATTTATTGAATGTCTATTATATCAAAATCTTTGACTTCTTGTGTTTAATTGTACACGATCCATTTTTTCACTCACCAAGCATTGTTATCTCTCAAAGCAATGAATCTTTCTCGCGACTCTTGGACGCATTTTTCGTGACCCAGCATGCAAGCGAAGTGAAGCACGGTTTCACGGTTCATCGTCATGGTCGGAGACTCATTGGGGAGATTATCGAAATCAACTGCCTCAATGATATTTTCCAAGTAACTGAGCAAGTAAGCCTAGAAAAAAAAGCGATCGCAATTTTACAGCAGATATTTCTGCTACAAATACTATATCTTGAGTTCAGTATTTCTAGTTAAGCATACCTAGATTTGGAAAAATCGACCGCTCGATTGAAAAAATGTACAATTTACTTGTATAAAAGATTGTCTTTTAATTTTTTTAAATTTTGTTTTTCATATTTAAGTTAAATAATAATGATATGCGTCATTATTTTGTGTAAGGATCGATCTTTATCTCAGAAGTGGGATGTTACAGGTTGATGATGTGGTATTTGAATGATAAGAACTTTTTTAGCATCTTACCTAGTGAGTTCTAAATTTAAAAAAAAACTTCTGTCGGGTTGCTTTATTAAATGTAGGTTAAAAACTCAATAAATTAAATAATCTCACGTCGTTTATACCCCCGGAGGTAGGCAGAGGTATTCCATTACTAATGAAATACCCACGTTTTACCCGTATATTCTTTGGACCCCTAAACGTATTCTTAGGTGATTATAGGTTATATTATATTAAATATTATACACTTTTTGCATACTTACATCAAATTCTGCTTGTCTTTCAGGAATATGTCTCAATCTGTTCCTAAGCCAGGTGTAACCTGTGAGAGCAGGATTCCAGACATAATAGTTATCTTCATTTCTGAGGAATTTCAATATATTGAATCCAAAAGTGTAGGTCATTTTTTCCGATCTCATCAGTGCAAATACGTCATCGACTATCTGTAATATTTTTTAATAGATTAGACACACGGTTGAGGATTTTCAAAATAAAACTTCTATTTCAATGTGTTCGCAAGAAAACTTGTTCTTTATTTGTTTCCACTACTAAGTATTCCGCATCTATAAGAAGATATTCTGAAGGGTCAAGAGGTTTTGCAAAACGTAAACGTCAGTAGAATATAATGACAAATGTATGGGATTGAGATTAGGGATGTTACGGAGGTGGTTTTATCGGAACCAAAGTTTTTAAATTTGGTTTTTCGGAGCCAGAATCGGACTCGGAGGTGGAGTCGGAGATGCTGGCTAAGAAAAATGTGTCCAAATAACACTTGATTTTGGACGAAATTAATTAATTGACACGCCGCACAAAACAAAACAAACCATATTATATGTATTGCGTAACAACAAGTGAAATATTAATTGATGACAGAACGCGTGTTCTCCGGGCGAGATGCGTAAACCTTTGATAAAACACGTTGATTTAAAAGTATCGGAACCGAAGTAGAAACCGGAGGTATAAGATCAATCGGAAGTTCCGACATATCGGAATCGAAGTCGAAGCTCCGTAACATCCCTGATTTATATCATTGTTCGACTACCTATAGCGCGACCAAGTAAAATTGACGCAACACTCTAAACGTAATACTGACATGTAGCGCCAGGTAATCAAATAAAACTTTCATTTGCCGATTTGGATAGCCAATAGTGGATATAAATAGATAGGGGGCTAGTGTGAAAAAGTGTAATAATGATGAAGGGTAAACTAGAGAAGAAAATTTACCTAATTGAAGAAGTAACTTAAAAATTTGAATATTAGCCATACTTACTTGGGCGCGATTCAAATAATGAATAGACTCCGGCTCATTAAGCAATGCTTCTGCTATTAAATTCCAGGTGGTGTCATCGTAATTTACTCTGTAATGCCCTGACCGACAGTTATTTTATTAATTACAGCGTAATAATCATGAACTATTGCTATCGGCATACTAAATTATAATATGTAATCTTACCATGTTGCAAGTTATTAAATATCACCCATTCTTCACCCGACGCTTTCTCTAGAACAATTTTTTCAGTGGCCATAATTAAAATTGGTTTTAATTCTTCAAAGTTTGGTTTACTTTTTGTTGAATAAGTTATGGGTATAGGGTATATTTGACCAGTAGGTGTTGCTGTAGTACTTAGGAAGAAACGTTCCTGAAAAGACATGTTTTGTCACTATCTTCGAAAATACTTGTTTACTTGTTTTTTTTTTTTACAAAGCTTCACATATTTAAAGGTCGTTTTACAGAATGTAACTTAAGTCATAAGTTCATCGACAAGACTTCAAATTCGTCTATCCTAGTGTCGTGGGAAGTAAATCTTTAAAATTCCGTCATTTTGCGAATCCGTCATTTTGCGAATCTGACATTTTGCGATGGTTCCAAAAAGAGATGCTGAGAGTCGCATAATGCTTTCCATAAAATATGTGCCCAAATTACGAATATGCGCTTTAGATCAAGGTATGTGAAATAAGTAAAATAAATAAAAAATAAATAAATAAATAAGTCCTTATTCATCAGCACAACGCCCACACCTATAGTTACGAAAAATAATTTCATACCTGACTTAAATTTATATCACCAGTAGAATGATTTATTTCAACGTTCAAAATAGGATAACCTGGTTCGTTGACCCAAACTCTGTAGTAATCGCTAAAGTTAAAGTTAAGGTATCCACTAAGACTGTTGTCTTCTACTATTGCTTCAGTAAACGCTGCCAATAAATCATACTGGTCAGTGGGTTCGTAGGCACTGAAAGAATATAGGAAATCATTTAACACAAAATATTTAAACACCCAATATTGTTTAGGTGCATACAAAATTATCCGAATAAAAGTGATAAAAGTGATAACGTGTGCATGAACATGTAGCGACACTACATAGAACGCGCCAATATATGGCCAAGTTCATAATATCATGAAACCTCGCTATCGAAGTTTTCTATTGAGTTTGTATAAATACAACTGTCCAACATCAACCATCAAGCGGACCGCGGTCCCCAGGCACGATCACCTCGCCAGGTGGAAGATCTTCCCTTTTCACGATGGAGGAGCATTCCAAGTACGCTCCTCCATAAACATGTCTGTTGACTTCGTGTCTGGTCGTTTAATATTTATTTACGTATGTTTATCAGTTGTTTAGTAGTTCAGTACCCATAGTACAGGCCCTGCCTAGTTTGGGACTAAATAGCGTGTGAGTTGTGTGTGTAGTACAATTATTATTATTATTAAAGAAAAAAACTTACTTTTCCATCAAAAAGTATTTGCAAGCTTTTCTGAAAGTCGCAGGACTGACAATGTCTACAGTCATTCTTAGAAATGCAGCACCTTTAGAGTAGCTGACGGTTCCAAAATGACCCGTGACTTGAGAAGGGGTATTAACATCAAAGTTCATAGGTTCACTTGAAGCGCCGGAGTCATAAGACAGAGAGGTCTGAAGGTATCTGATGTTAAAATGCTCAGGCAGATCATATTTTGGGAACATCTGAAATAAATTTTGCAATTTGCTCACATTACACTAAGGATATAATACACAAAGTTGCAGTGAGTGATCAAATGGTAGCCAATAAATTATGAACACATACAGACCTTTCTGACAAGATTACAAAAAAAAAACGGATAAGTGCGAGTCGGAGTCGCGCATGAAGGGTTCCGTAACATTTTCTATGAAAACGGCAATAAAATCACGTTTGTTGTATGGGAGCCCCCCTTAAATATTTATTTTATTTTATTTTCAGTATTTTTTGTTATAGCGGCAACATAAACACATAATGCCATTAAAACAAAGCTTTGCAAAAACCCAAGCCTCGCAAGTCGCAACTCAGTTCTTCTACCGTAAAAAGCTGTGAGATCGATGTAGTACCAAGTCGGTTAATTTGTTCAGTCCCTACTAAGGGACCTACTGTCTTAAGTAATTACGCAATTATCTAATCTAACCACCTCTTATAGTGACCATAACAATATTAAAAAATATTTTATGGTCATCGCATGAAAACCCAATGTATCTTACAAGTGATACATATTATATTAAATTAGATTTTTCGAATAATTTTAACACAATATAATATCTAAAATATCTGAAATCGATTAAGTAGTCGACACTGAACAAACTAATTTCAGAAATGGTGCTTATTCTGTAACATATTGTATAGATATTTACCTCATTTGCAGCGATATATCCGAAATAGCTAGCAAATCCTTCATTGATCCACGTGTTGCTCCACCAGAAGCAAGTGATCAAGTTGCCAAACCATTTGTGAGCAATCTCGTGTGCTACGAGCGTAGTCGCGTAGTGTTCAACAGACATGAGGGTTTCATTGGGATCGATGATTAGATACAATTCCCTGAAAATTAAAAATTATATATAGGTTTGTGTATGGCTAACAATAGAACTATATGTTATAAATTTTGAAAAGGCCATAAAAGTATTAGTGGACTATTAATTAATTTTCCATATAATTAGTAAGCATGGTTATAGTCAGTGGTAAAATATAAGTAAAAATTATTTCGATCATCAAGTAAAAACTTTGTATATGGGGTATTTGATTTGCCTTCCTTTCACAGGATTCTAGTCTTTGAAGGGAATTTTAGCAAAAGTTATACAGACTTTATTTTTTGTCTGTGTAAGATAATGTACCTAGTATTTTTGTATATTACAAAAATATATTATTTTTTCCTGTAACTCACCTGTAGCTTACCATACCCCAGTTTTCTGTACCAGCAGAAGCCCAGTCGGGGGATGAAATATGATCATTATGAAGATTAGGATGCAACGTAGAGTAGGGTATTTCAAAGTATTCACTAAAGTACTCCGTCATCTTGACAGCTAACTCCAAAGTATGGTTAGCTAATCCTACTGTGTTTGATCTACCGATAATCCTGACTGGAGGGATAAAACTGGTGTCCTCAGCAATCACTTGGAAAGTTTCACTGACTAAGAATGTCACAAGGTATGACGACATTTTTGGGGTTGGGTAAAAATTGTCACGAATGCGATTGTTTCCTAGTCTGCAATACCAAAAATTACTTAATACTAAGATGTATTTTAGTTAATATGTAGAATCAATGACAATGTAGATGTAAAGATATACAACTTACACGTCGATCGTTTCGATACCAGTATTTGAGAATCTTCCAACATAGCTGGTAGGTCTAGATAGATGAAGCTGGAAAATAGCTTTGAATATAGGCTCGTCCCAACAAGGAAAGGCTTGTCGGGCGTTGTATGGCTGGAAGTGGGTCGTTGCATATATTCTGGAAACATTATTATATCATAATTATCATTATTATTATTATATCTAGTTTACGTGACTGTGAGATAAAATAATATCGATGACAAAATACTAGCTCTAATTTTTTTTCAAATCTTTGACTACTCTACTACTAAAACTACTAAACTACTTCAGAACTTTGAATATTAAGAATTGTCGTATCTACATCGTGCTTATTACGTTGGCTACGTACCTTTCAATACCATTATCATCAGTATACCATCCCCTCCAAATACCTCGCTTTAAAGGACCCTCGTTCATTGTATTAGAGTACTTTATCGACAATGTGTAATTCACTGCCTCTTCAAGGGCTTCTGCTAAATTGATCTTCAAGAAATGGTATTGAGGTTCCGTGTTGAATGGATCCCATACATTCAATAGAAGCGGTTGACCAGAAGGTGTCAGAACACTAATCCCGTCGATACTATCTACGTTTGCATGTAGAGTTATTTGGGTTACATTTGCTTCCACAGCCTAAAATATGTATATTATTTGGTTTTACAATTCTAAAATGTAATCTTTTCGTAATACTTTTGTGTAAAGATAAATTATGAGTTGACTCACTTGAATAATGATGTCTTCACTACCCTCATAACTGTATGGTTTATCCGTCCTTTCACCAAAGTATAGATGTATGTAAATATCGTACTTTAACGGTACTACATTCTGTGGTAGTCTGTACACTCCTTCTGTATTTCTTGCAGAATTATCACGGTAGGTGAAGGTGTCAAGAAGATCCCTTTCGTATTCTAGTGGGTGATCTCCCTTGGCTAGGGCCAAGATACTCAGGATACTAATGACTATCTTGGACATTTCTGTAAATTATAAGTAATATATTTGTAGAACTCACAAATGGCAGGCGCCCAAAGGCGTTGGCAGCTTTTCTTTTTTTTTTTTTTTTTGATAACTCCTTTCTTTGTAGACGACTACGTTCCAAAAGCTAGCTACATATTCACCATATTTTGACTCACTACGTCCAGCGGTAGAAGTTGTGCGTTGAGTTAGGACATTTTTTTTGTATACGTGATATATAAGTAGATAGGGAAGCTAATTAATAACTATGCAAATTAAATCAATAAGCGAGTTTTTTATTGGACCGTTACCCAATGCACTTTTTAAATAGGTACCCAAAATTTAAAATTCTTTGAATCGTACCTGATAGTTGAAATACCCATTAAATAATGCTGCAAAACTATTTATTATTTTGTTATGAAGTTAATCTATATTTTAATATAAATCATCGTTATCATATCAAGCATTATTAAATTTCTTACGTTTGTTTATCTCTAGATAAACTAAGCAATAATTGGATCAATATCGATTATAACTACCTACTACATATACAAGGTAATAAGAGTTATCTACATTAAAGACAAGACAAAATAATATTCTACTGATAATATATTATGTAGGTATATGTCAAAATAATCTTAGAAACAGCTTTGTATAATTATCTAAACCCTGGTTGTAACTAGTTTTATTTATATGAATCTGATAATAAATTTCTTGAAAATGTATTTATTCTCAACATGATAGTTCTTGGTTAATTAAAAAGCATGTCTATTCAACTAATATTATCATTTATGACATCACAGTCAGACAAATTATAATTGATATCCAACCATTTTAATTAAATGTATAGTTATTTATTAATCATATTTTACAAATAACCTCTCAACTGGCATGCAGACCAATGCCCGTCGGTAATAACAAATTATCGATTCATGCTGATTATAAAAACATCCCAAGGCATCTTGTAAAAGATCATGTACTTAATAGTAGATTATACACCAAGGGAATAAAGCACTGTTTTATGTCACGGTCGCGACATTGAATCCTGAACGTAACGAAGGACTCCCAGTTTTACTCCCAAGCGCAGCGAGGGAGTTATGATTTAATTCCCGAGCGAAGCGAGGGTATTAAGACTGAGTCCTGAGTTTAGTGAGGGATTTAGGCGCCCAAGACAAAAACAGTTTTATTCCCGAGTTATATACTCTACTTTTCTCACCTTATGCGAGACAATAAAATGCTATTGCATGGTAGTAGATTATTGACAATGCATATGGCATCTAGTTTAATAGACTCTGGAGTCAAAGTACTTTCATCACTCGACATTTTCGATATTCTTTTTGAAATGTTAAAGCTATAAAATGGATACAGCAAATTGTTTCTGCCAGCGCGACCTACTTGATTTAACAAATGAAGATCGTGCGAATCTAGTTGTTCGCGGCTTCGGTTTTCGAAAATCGAGTTGGCCACGACCGTGCACCACATTTTGCTTAACGAAATTAGACTTTATCGTCATAGCAATAAGGATTATGACAAGTGAAAATTACATTATTGACCTAGGGTTATAATGAAATTCCATACAACATTATAACCCGGCTAAAGCCAAGGGATATAATGTCTTGCTTTCGGTGAGGTTTATATGATATATAATCCGGCTTTGTCGAGCATGTGGTGTGAAAATGCATTATTATTCTCTATCAAAACATTTGGAAACAATAATTTTCTCCGGAGTGCTATTGAATTACGTAGTCATATTCTATGATAATATTCAGAACTATCTATATGAAATAAAGAGTAAAACATTAACTAAAGGAGACTTAAAAAGATTTATTCAAAATGTTGTATAAAATTTAATATTTCTTTATTCAAAATCTTTCATTACATCAGCTACGTTACAAAATTACGCACTACAAATATATTTAATACAAACTACCTAGTCAATAAACAGCATTTCACATACATTTCATAAAATTAGTGTAACAAATGAGCAGACATTGCTATCAAAAGAAGTATGAAAGACGATGTGAAGGACGCAGCAGAATTTCTGTTCTGGAGGAAGGAGAAGACATCGGTGGCCACCTTGTTGCCCCATTCCAGGTTGTTGATACTGCTGTTGATGACTGCAACGCCAGTGGCGAAGGATTCCGGAAGCTGCAGCTGGTTGGCGTACAGCCAAGTTTGGAACTATAAAAAATACAACTATTAATAACAATACGTAAGCTAAGGAACACAATAGAAAAGAAAAAGGCAAGAGTTTTTGTCGTATGCCAAATAAAAACTAAAATATTACTATATGAAAGGTTAATGTAGAACTTATTTTGACAAACATTAAGTATTATTGTACCTGTTAGCTGCGTTGCCGTATTAAGCATGACGGGCAAATTTTTTTTAAAACTTTGAAAACTAAGCTTTACCACTCAAGAAAATGTTCGTCTAAAAATCCTAATATTTCCGTAAATAATGCCTACATCGTATATTATTATGGATTTAGTGATAAATAGGTATTTCAGCTTTAGTGAAAAAAATGTATCTCAGTGTGAACTTACCGCGACAACAGTCTCGAAGTCGGTGAAGTAAGTAGCGAGATAGCTAAGACAAGTATTGAGATTTGCAGTGCCACCATAGCTGTAAAGAAAAGGATGTTAAATTTTAAATTCGTTAAAGTAAAAACTTTAGTATGCCATTACCTAGAAAAAAAATTGAAGTTATTTGATCGAGGCTTATCAAGTTCCAAAATATCACATTAGGGTAGCTCGCTGTATACAAATTTGATTCCGACTTATCCTCAAGAAGAAAATTATTATAAAACACCTCTAAAATAATCCGAATTTCATTTTACAATTATAGCAAAGTTTAAATGATAAAACCAACAAAGGAGTGTCTAAAATATCGGAATCTTAAAAGTTATGACGTCAGTATTGTGGTTAATACATCTTCAATAGTCAATTTCTTTTTATGGTGTCATGGCAATGAACTAAATTAGGTTTCGGTATATTATGGGTAATTTTTTTTTTTCAAATTAAAACCAACAGCACATTTACAAACATGGGTAGATTAAATTTTATAACTAAACTTTATTTCACAAAAATTTCGTCAAAGGGAGGCCGCAATAAGTTCCGTACTCGATTTTTTATGCTTTCACTCCAAAGGACGGTCAACGAAACAATTTAAAAAATACTCACAGTTCACTTATTTCATTGTGTTTAGTGTAGACGAAGTTAAGGACGTGGCCAAGATTTTCTGGATTGCCTTGCAGAGCAAAGCTGAAGGTATTGGGGCGATCGTGGATTCGAATTTTGTCGTTGTACAGGGACTGATCCAAGTAACTGAAATAAAACAGATAATACCAATACACAAATTAAAGATAAAACACATTTATTGCTTCTTTTAGACCATGTTGGTAACTATTTTAGGCAATGTATTTTTCCTGTTAAAACTCAAAAGTCAAAAATCATTAATTTTCTTTAGGTACAAAAGGTACACTTAGAAACGTCAATAGTCTAATAATAAGGCTCTCTAAACTCTTCTATAAAGATTGGCTAATTGTAAACAGCAGACCATCACCACCGACGAGTTGCTGGTTCCAAATGTACCGCGAGAAGAACCAGCAAGAAAGTCAAGGGCGTTTAGTGTATTGTTTATTTGATGACAATACTACTCAGAATAACAATTTCATGGTTTTTTCCCTAAGTATAATACAAGGCTACGGAACTTACTGCTCAAAGGAAGATTGATCCGATGTGCAACCAAGAGTACGAAGTATGATGACCATATCAGCAGTATTTTCAGAAGTCATGTACTTTTGGAAGAGGAATTCATAGTCGCTGGCATCACCATTGCGGAGACCGATGCAGTAGACGTAACGGCGAGCATTGACTGGGACCCTTTTGGAGATATGGATTTTTTTATTTCGTAATTCAGTAAAAGCTTATCAAGTTGGTAATCCTATAAATGTATAAGCGTTTTATTACAGCTACAAAAATTTCAAACGCATGAAAAATTAAAATCTAATTTTTTAACACAGACCTGAATTAAGGGAATATATGTTTGTGGCTGAGGTAATATTGCTTAACGTAATTGAAATAGTATTAGGTTCTCAAAAACAGCTGATATTAAACTATTTTAAGATATTTTAGATACATACAACACATTGGAGTTTTGTTTGTACTGTGCCCATCTTTGGATGCTGTAGTTGACGCAGCCCTCGTGGTTTAGAATATTGCAGGCATAGTTCAAAATCTGGAAGCGATTTAGCTTCACCGTTGTCGAGTCACTTTCCTTTTCTTCATATCCAAGATGATTGATTACTGTCTCCATACTTTCCAGCATCCAATTCTGAAATAAGAGGCTTGTCAATAACCCATGGGAAATAACAGTTAGTCCATAATTGTTCCGATTAGGATACCTAGTCTAACTCATTTAAATACTAGCGTTTTATATTTTTTTATTGTTCGTAAACTCTTTCTTTTTCTTAAGGTAATGCTTACCACCTGTTACTAGCTTTAAGAAGCTAAAATATGAATATTTTCATTCGATTTCTTTTCGAAATAAAGGCGTGATCATGTGTATTTTTATGGATTTTATTTTTATTGCTGCCATCTTTGGACATATTTATGCAGTTACATACCACAAACTCTTCGTGTACAGCTGGCAAGTGCTCCAATCGTCTTCTAAGCCAATCCAGCTGTGTAAGAGCACCAGTCCATACGTAGTAGTCGGTTTCGTCTTTCAAGAAGGATAGCACGTTAAAGGCAAGGCTTATATCGATTTTTTCAGCACGAATGAAAAATAGGACGTCGTTTACAATCTGAAAACAAATAGTCCATGTGTTACTGTCGTCAATTTAGATTTTCTCCAACTGCTGAACTTATTTTTTATTTTAACGCTATTTTATTAAATAACTAACTAAATTATCAAAAATTATTGGGCCTATGCTACCTGTGCTTTGTCTATATCGTTTTCATTGTTTTTATTCAACCCCCGATTATTTAAATATAAAATAACAAACGGTTACTCCACTATGTATAAAAATTTGATTTCATTATTTTTTATTATCTTAAAGTTATTTACGTACTTGGGCTCTGTTTAGCTTGTGAATTGATTCCCTGTTGTTACGAAGAGCCGAAGCAACCATTTCCCAGTTATGGGTATCATAGTTGACACGATATAAACCTGTCGAAAAATAATACATTAATTTCAAGGAAAAGACAACTTTCTAAATGAAGCCTTATTTAAGAATATAGTTACCAGACTGAGCATTATTCAGAAGGACCCAATGATGTCCAGGTACTTTTTGAATTTCAATAGTCTTTTGAGTTAAGACAAACTTGGGTTTGGTGTCAAAGTTGAGTTCTCCACTGTGAGTCCAAGATATAGGAACTTGCCAGAGTGAATCGGGATTCGGAGTGCCAGTCAGTTGGAAACGTTCCTGTAAAATATAACCGTTCGTACAAATCATTGTACAGGACATAGTAAAGGTCAGAGCTAAATCAAATACTGGAACTCTAACACCAAGTATAGGAATTCTCCAAACGGCCCGACTATAGGTAAATATTTTAACAAAACACGCACACACAAATTTATTTAAAACAGTTAATATTGTTATTTGAGTTAGTTAGTTTATTTTACCTGAGTTATAGCAATAACTCCAGTGTTCATATTAACGTTGACATTCAAGACAGGCGCACCAGGAGTCTGAACCCAGCTGTCGAAAACGGCTCCGACATCAATGTTAGGGTACAGTGTACTGAAATCCCAACTTTCAGCCACTGATTCTCTGAATCCGTCGTACATTGCCTCTGGTGTACCTAAATCGTATGCGCTAGAAACATTTATACCATTATTATTAAAATCTTGAGAAAATGCACAACAAAATTCGTTATAACAGTTTTTTTCTGTACTAACTTGTCTCTTAAATAGTATCTCAAGGCATTTCTGAAAGTTCTAGCACCGACAAAATGTTCCATCATCCTAAGTACTGAAGCTCCTTTGGCATAACTGGTAGTACTGAAGTGGGAGCTGATTGATGGGTTTGTAGCAACAGAAGACCAGTTCATGGGAGTAGCTCCTGCGCTTGCGTCGCTTGTCAAAGCACTGTGTACGTAGTCAACTACGAATTGGTCTTCCAGTTCAAGAGATGGGTCCGCCTAGATGAACACAAGTAGTTACAATATTTATTATACATAATTATATTCATTTGAATACTGATTTATTCCATATAAACAGCTAAATCATATTTTAATTTTTTTTTATTGCCTAATTATATTTGAGTGAAGAAACGAAGTATAGAGCTTTTATGCTTTAGTATAAATGTGCTATAAATACTTACACGAGCAGCACCGAAGTACTCAAAGAAGCTTGCAAAAGACTCATTGAGCCACAAGTTACTCCACCAAAAGCAGGTAACTAAGTTTCCAAACCATTTGTGTCCAAGCTCATGGGCCATAATCGTTGCAATAAAGATTTTGTTCACCGTGTTTGTGTTTTCTGGGTCATAGAGTAGGTATGCTTCTCTGAAGAAAAGAACTTAATCATAAACATCATGTGGAAATGGCAAACGGTAAAATAGCATTTTAGAGAAAAAAAAAGATACCTGTAGTTCACCATTCCCCAGTTTTCCATGGCACCAGATGGAAAATCTGGTAAAGCAATGTGATCATTCTTCATAGGTTGGTCTTGGCCATGGGTGTAATAATCAATCCCTAAATAGTCGCTGAGTTCGTCAGTGATTCTTAGACCAACTCTAAAAGCGTAGTCGTGTTGGTCGGTAACTCCTTGACGAGAGATGATGCTGTAGGATTTTGAACCAGAGTTTTTGGTCTCCACGAAGTCACTGACGTGGAAAGCAACGAGGTAGACCGAAATTATAGGAGTGGGCAAGAAAGTTTCACGGATCCGACCTGGGGAAACTCTGTTAAAGAAAACGGAATTTATTTGGTCATGCATAAGAAATGAATTATTAATTTTTGAACAAAATATGAAGATTGCAAAATTTTAATAAAGGTAGGTTTTATGTTTGTTTAATCTTTGTAAAATATAAACAAAATATGATCATGTAGCCCTTAATATTATGTCGTACGAAAATTATGTAAAGAAGGGATTTACTGAACAATAATACACTTTAATATACGAGTACTTACGTCTGGGTATCGTTTATAGCCATATT
The DNA here is from genome assembly GCA_963855545.1 of Ethmia dodecea. NCBI lineage: Eukaryota > Metazoa > Arthropoda > Insecta > Lepidoptera > Depressariidae > Ethmia > Ethmia dodecea. Next base: position 5,208,529 of record OY979444.1, read on the forward strand.
AGAATAAGAAGGACTGAGGTTACTGTCACGAGTGATAGAGATGACATATCTGGATTTGAATTGTGGCTCGTCAAAACAAGGGAAAGCTTTTCTTGCATGGTAAGGTTGGAACTGAGTAGTGGCGTACTCGCTAGAAGAAAAAAGAAGAAACATAATAAAAATAATTAATTGTTAGACACAATTTAGAGCAGACAGAGCCTATACTAAGGGTACTAAACAACTGATGAACATACTTAAATAAATATTCAACACCCAGATACAACGCCAACAGACACGTTCATGGACACAAATGTTGACCCCGAGCGGGAATCGAAACCGCGACCTCAGACTCTGAAGGCAGAGTCACTACCAACTGAGCAAACAGGTCGGTCAACATTAACCAGCAGTCACAAAAACTCGTCTAATAAATAAATAAAAAACACTAACTGTTTGACATCGTTTAAGAAATAGTAGCCCTTGTAGAATCCTCTATCAACGGGATTTTCATTTATCTTCCCCAAGTAGCTAATGGTGATTGTATAAATGCCAATGGGGATAGCTTGGTCGAAGTTTATCTTCAGGAGTTCGTAGTAGCTGTCGGTTTCAAAACTATTGGGGAACTTGAGGGCAACTGGTTGACTAGCACTGTTCAAGACACTCACGGTGGTAATTGATACCACTTTTTGGTGGAGGACGATCTGTGTAAGGTCCGCTTGCGTAACCTGAAAAAGGTATCAGATTGTTATGGAAATCTTGTTTCTAAATTAAGAAACAAAATGAACTTTATTTGAGACAGTTAAATAAGTAAATCATAATTAAAGAAATTGGGTGTATGATTTGTGATAAGTATTTTGCACCATAAAGTTTAATAAGGCAACAGACATATTATTGATGACGAATTTAAACCTAATCTGTATAAAGGCAGAAATGACAAAGTCATATTTATCAACAAAAAATATCAGAAACTCATTATGATTAAATATTGTAGGACCTAAATCTGTTATCACATCATACTTTAAAATCTGATTATGTATAATGATTGATACATTTAATATCTATTTTACTATAAAAACTCATTTAAATGTACCTATATTTTTTATGTAAATGTGAAATATGATAGATGATAGCGGTTTCTACCAGAAAACCTAAGGATCGATAAAATTAAGATAGTAAAACAAGTGTTGGTAAGTAGCTGTTATTTCTAATAGTTACGTACTCACTTATTTTTTCTGACGGAGTAGGCACAGACAAAATACCGATATCGGCTACAAACCTGGTACACCTCTCACGCTTCGTCCACATCCATCTGCCGACTCTCGTCTGTATCGGGTTCCTATTAGTTCTGGTATTCGTTCTAGTGAATATTGATAAAAGTCAATAACATAATAATAATATGTTGACTTACATTAACTTCTATTTGGATGAGCCCATTGAATCTGGATTCAGACAAGTAGACGTCAAGGTCCACATTGGAGAAAATAGGCTGCACATAGTCCAAGAGTCGGTAAGCTGGTTCGTCGAGGTTCGTGCCGTATTCGAGGAACTCCAGGTTTGACCTCATCTCCTCATATGGATTGGCGCTGATAAAGCCAACGAGGGCCAGGAGGAGAAGCATCTTGGTATCTATGGAGTTTGTAAGATAATTATGTAATAAGTCTTTATCTTTCTTATTTTTATGATCATATCCTATATTTTTGACTCGGGTCGTTTTTTACGATTCCGTACCCAGTGCAAAACGAAACCCTATTACTAATACTCCGCTGTTCGTCCGTCTGTCTGTCTGGCCTTCTGTCACGGGGTGTATCTTAATATAAACTAGTTAGACAGGTTTTTTTTTAACAACAAATACAAAAAACAGAAGAAAATAAATATTTAATCAGTTAAGAACCGCCGGTTCCAATGGGAACCGAGACACAATTAAAAATCTATTGTGTCTGATTCATGGTCTGAGAGGGGGGGAATTTATTCCCATACATTTTGCCGTTTTAATGGATAATGGTACGGAACCAACTCAACGGTTTTTTTGTTCTTCTATATGAATTACTGTGAAATCTGAATACAATTCAAAGTAAGATTACAAAATTAATTTGTACTGCGTTACAAGTCTGAGCTAAAAGCGTCACTTTAATTTTGGTATCGCATTATTGGCACGAAGCCTACCTACCATACCTAAATGAGCGAAATGAATCATGATAAATATGCCGCATTGTGCGATTTTTAATCAGTCGTGAAGGTCCTCAAATGTAATGAATGTAAGTACGGTAGTTCATTTAGTTTATGGAGGGATTTAAAAATTTAAAATCCTAATGAAAAGTCATAAAACCATAAAATTGCGAGTGATAGAATAATAGGCTAATCCAGATACCTATATCATTTTTTATCATGTCATTTGGAATTCAATTATTATATTACCTATCTAAATATACTTTTGAAAAAGTTCCAAACGAAAGTTCGAGAAAATAAAATATTGATTATAATCCTGATAAAGATGAATATTTTTAATGATAAACATTGGTACGATGCAAATATACCAAATGCTATTTGGAAATATCAGGTGGATTAAAATAAAAAATAAGAAAAAGGTGAATAAGCCCAGAAACTTTGATAAAAAGCATCTCTACAATAAAAGTTTTTGAAATTATTTTGTTAAAAATCACCAGATAACTACTTACCCATAGTGGCCACAACGACACCAAGCGGCCGACTAAATATGTGTCAGTAACTTATTTCATAAGTGTTTATCATTAATCGGTATTTATCAAGCCTAATAATTCAATTTAAAACATTAAACTTATCAGAAAATTTTACGAAATTACTGGCTATCTAATAATTGCTGATATTGCAAACATTTATCATTTAAACGATCATGATGACGTGGTCGTTAAATTAAATTAATTTAAAGACATGAGAATATTTTCGAAACCCTGAATTTAGGTGCATCCGCAACACGTCCTCCCAGACCATTGTGGCAAAATGGTTGGTACTATAAAAATAATATCACCCTTTTAAAAATATATATACCTACATAAAACCATTGCTCTTCACAGGTACACATTATAACCATACCTCAAAATTTCCAGACATACCTAATAATTGAAATTGAAATTTTCCTATCAGTCTTGCGACGGCTTTGATATTTCTTATCATGAAGTATGCTACCTATTTGTTTTGCTGTAATTACTGTCAAAAAGTTACATATCGTGTATCGTTTGATGTGTTATCGGAAACTAGTAATCAGATAATTTAATGAAATCCATAACTTTCACCTATCATCTTTGAGAAAACCATATTTCATATGCCCTGTCTGCAGTCATCTACTCTTCGGCCATTGTCAACTACCTATTGAGATATACTACGAATAAGGAATAAGATATAATACCAACCATCGTCATCAAAACTCACTGTTGATCTAGCTGAGTACTTTGGGTCAAACTGTGAAAAAGTTGATTAACTTTTTAAAGTTTTTTGTAACTTGTATATCCATTATATACTTTAGTGCACCACCTTCATATGTTTATCTCAGTTACATCCATCCTTAGGTTGTCTGGAAGAATTGTCGCTTAAAGCAATAGGACCGCCCATTAAAGTTTTTAAAATCATTTTGTCGCTTACTGCATATTTTTATTGGTGTACAATAAAGAGTTGTGAATTTACTTATCACTACATAGTATAAAACAAAGTCGCTTACTCTGTCCCTATATTGCTATGTCCCTATGTATGCTTAAATCTTTAAAACTACGCATCGGATTTTGATGCGGTTTTTTTTTAAAAGATAGTGTGATTCAAGAGGAAGGTTTTAGTATTATCATTGCACCCGTGCGAAGCCGGGGCGGGTCGCTAGTTTATAGGGATGTTACGGGGGTGGTTTTATCGGAACCGAAGTCAGAGTCGGAGTTTTTAAATTAGGTTTTTCGGAGTCGGAATCGGAGTCGGAATCGGAATCAGAGTCGGAGTTGGAGATGGTGGCTAAGAAATATGTGTCCAAACAACACTTGATTTTGAATTAAATTAATTAATTGACACGCCGCACAAAACAAATCAAACCATATTGTATGTATGGCGTAACAACAAGTGAAATATTAATCGATGACAGAACGCGTGTTCCCCGGGCGAGATGCGTAAACCTGTTCGTACACGTTTAATGGAGCCGCCGCGCGCCCTCCGATTACCTTCGATTTAAAAGTATCGGATCCGAAGTCGGAACCGGAGGTGTAAGAACAATCGGAAGTTCCGACATATCGGAATCGAAGTCGAAGCTCCGTAACATCCCTGCTAGTTTATTATACATCAGATAAGACATTATTAAATCAAACAAACTTTCATGTAGATTTTTTTTATTTTACAAATGTACAAAAATATATCATGTTACAATATAAAACTTTAAGCAAGCAAGTTAATAGTGATCGTTACTACGACCATCATAACACTGAACGTTGCAATGTTAGCTGAATCCGTTTCAGGATCGACTTCCTCTGGAACTTCTAGTTCAGGCGTTTCTTCCTCTCCTTCGCTTATGTCTTCAAATTCAGGTGGTATGTAACCGAACTCGAAGAATGATTGGAATTCAGCCATTCTATTGTTGGACCACAAGAGATTGCTTCTGGCAGATGCTGCACCAGCCATGCCAGTGTTATAAGAAGAGGTTCCAATGATTTCCTTGTTTATCTCTAACCAGCTCTCGAACTATAAGCAACCAAGATTTAAAATCTATTAATACAAGTATTGTCAGAAATGTGATATTTTTCTGTAGTACCTTAAATGTTTAGCCAGTTACTCAGTTACCTCCACACCAAATTTCATAAAAATCAGTCCAGTAGTTTTTAGGTGCATAAACAGACCGTAAAATAAAAAAAATAAATGGTTTTGATATAAAAGGGTCTCGTTACAGTTTTATTACATGTTTAAATTAAATATATTTAAAGTCACGAAACATAAGGATTCTTAGTTTATGATTATAATAATCTAAACTTTAGTATCAGCAAAATACGAAAATATGATTTTATTCCTAAAAAATACGAAGAAATTCTATTCTTACTAACATTAATATTAATATCTAAACGATTTTACCTTCAAAATATTATGATAACTATTAAATGAAAATCAAGAAAATATTTACATCCAGAATTTCCTGTTCGCTTAGTAGACGGGTAGAAATATAGTTCAGAGGAGTCGCGACGCTGCCAATTCTAGAAATATTACAAAAAGTCATAGGTACATTAAATTAAACATCTCTAAAGTAACTTGTCCATATTCTTTGAAATTCATTTAACAACAACCAAAATAGTCGTCAACTTACGTAGCAGCAGTCTGTGGAATGTTATTCTTGAGCCAGTTGAATACTCTTTGACCGTTGAATTCATTTCCCGTAACGGCGGAGCTAAGAGCAGTTGTGTAGTCCTGTGGTCTGACATCTTCATCACCAGCCACTATGGCATTGAGGAATTTCTGCAGGCTGGCTTCATCGCTGGTGCATCCGGCCACTTCGAGCATGACAACCTTCTCATTGGAGAGATCTTCCGCTAAGTAACGGTTCCAGAAGTAGTCGAAATCATCGGCATTACCGGCGCGAAGACCAGCACAGTATACCCACGGACGCATGTTTGCTGGTATACTAAGGAAAACGGTAAACCTTCAGTTAAAATTTATGCCTTTGCCAAAGTAGTTTCTTTTTAAAAATGACAATGTATTTAAAATAAATTTGACAATGTATTACAGTATCAATGGCGGGGCAAAAGGTGATTTAATTATTAAAACGCTTAACTAGGAGGAAGTCGGTAAAAGATACTTGAATATAGTTTATAGGCATTTAAAAATGTATTTAGAAACTTTTCATTGGTACTTACAATCCACCATTTTTCCAGTTCTGGAAGATCTGAACTGCTGCAGATATACACTGTGCATGTCCCACATTACACAGGAACTGGTTGACATACATTCGTTGTAAGCCATCCATGTAAGATTCCCCAGGAATTTCGGAAAATCCCAGGCGGGCAGTTACAGCTGCACTAAATTTAATAACCTGATCCTAAAAGTTAAAGAAGATTAATTACAACTTCGAAAGGATCATAGTAATTCTATAGTTTTGACCGCTTCAGAATCTTCAGTTACAATTACCTTAATTTTCTGCAAGGCGTCATAATCATGAGCTAATCTTCTGATAGAATATGTTAATCCTGTAATAGCAGCGAGCCAAGGTGCGTATTCGTCTTCGTATTCCAAGAATGAGAGAATATTATAGGCTTTATCATATGACATCAGCCCTGATCTTGCAAAGTTAAAAACATCATCCACAATCTAAAAAGAACAAAAACTATAATATCTCAGTGATTTTTGATTAACATTGGAAGTAAAGCCAAAATCTCATTATTTACCTGCGCTCGACTCAGTTGGTGAATCAAAGTTCTGTCGTTTCCTCTCAGTGCAAGAGTGATAAGGGCCCAATTTGTGTCGTCGTAATTGACTCTATAGAAACCTGTAATAACGTTATACTGAATACTAATTCAAATTAGAAGTCAGGTTTGAAAATATATATTTGTTTAGTTCTAAGTCTTACCACTTTGCTGTTTGTTGAAGATAACCCATTCTAAACCAGTGGTGCCTCTTTGCAAGACATTGGCTTGTTCCGTGAGAACAGTTGCGGGCTTCAGGTCTTCAAAATCAGGTGCACCTCCACGAGTCCAGGTCACAGGAATATACCAGAGGCTTGGGATTTTTGACACGCCTGTATCACGTTCCCAACGGGCCTAATTTAGAGTGTGTAGAAAAAAGGTTTAATAAGAAAGTTGCTGTTCAAATAAGAAATATAATAATATAATAATAATTGTATATAATAATAAAACATTGTGAGACACAATTTACACACGGTTATTCAGTTCCAAACTAGGCAAAGCCTGTATTATGGGTACTTAACAACTGATAGACATACTTAAATAAATATTACTCACCCAGCCACGAAGACAACAGGCATGTTCATGCACACAAATGTTGGCCCCGAGCGGGGATCGAACCCGCGACCTCCAACTCAGAAGGCCACTGCCAACTGAGCCAAAAGGCCCGTCAAAAGCCCGTCAAATATGAATTTACAGAATGTTGTATGATCATAAAACTAACTTGAGTAACGGTCATCTGACCAGTGCTTTGATCAATGATGACAGTCAGCAAAGGATGTCCGCCTTGATTCGCCCAGGTGCTGAAGTATTCATGCATGGTGATGCCGTTGTAGGCTGATATAGCTCCGTCTTCTTTAGCAGCTTGATCTAGCGCTGCATACAGGTGGTGAGGCTCAGCAACGTCGTATTTTCTAAAAAAATAATAATTAAGGCCGCCGTAGAATTTGTACAGTAATTATTCTGTATCGCGTTAGAGTTCGTTTGTAAGCTTTATCACAACGTTTTCCTTCGGCATCTATCAACATTCCTTAAAACTTTAACAAACAAAATCTTACCTATCTGCAAGGTACATCCTTAATGCTTTTATAAAGGTATCTTCTCCAAGCATATATTGTGTCATTCGAACTATTGATGCTCCTTTAGCGTAAGTGATGGTAGAAAAATGGTTACTGACACTAGTGGGATCATTAACATTGGGATTGACGAGAGCATGAGCTGAGTCCACGGAGTCAGACAACAAAGACGTATGAACTTGTTCGGGGATAAATCGGATCTCAAATCCTAGATCAGGAGCGACCTGGAATATTAAATATCAAATTGAATAGGTAGCAGTACTTAGGTAATTTTAGCCTAGAATAATTTAAAAAATTAACAAATCAAACGAGTATATTCACTGATTTTACACAGCTCTTTTAGCTTTGCTTTATCAATTTTAGCTTTTAATACGTTCAAATGGTATGTTTGCTTATGTTATGCTTTAGAAAAGATTCTTTGAAATGTATATTTCAAGAACAACTTTGATGATCATTCATCATAACAATAATGATTTGTATTACTCACGCGAGATGTCAAAAAGTATTGGTAGAATCTGGCAAAGCCCTCGTTTAGCCAAAGCACGTCCCACCATGCGCAGGTGACTAAATTTCCAAACCACATGTGAGCGATCTCATGAGCCACGATATTGGGAATACGTTGCTTGTAGAAATGGTTCGAGTTCTCGGGGTCGTATAAAATGTTTGCTTCTCTATAAATCAATAGTTGTAACTTCGCATCAAATTTAATGAATTCAATTATATCTTTTGAATATAGTTGTCACGAATTATAAGAATACATTAAAAGAGAAAATATACTGCGCCGACTCCAAGAAATGGAAATAGGGCAAGAAAAATCTTACTTAGCTGATAACTGAAAGAGGTATCCAAAACTGTTTTGTATTTGTATAAAAGTGATAGTAGCTGGGAGTGATACTAGAGAGTTGCAATAATCCGCCTTTTATAGAAATCAAAACTATTTTGTATGCAGAATTTTACGTTGGTAACTCAACTGGAATAATCTTATTTATTATAAAACTGGGGATATTACATCATTGGTCTAGTAAAAAAAAGGTAAACAAGTTTGTTACCTGTAAGTCAAAATACCCCAGTTCTCCATAGCACCAGCAGAGAAATCAGGGATGGCCGCTTGCTTCATATTCATATGGTCGGCCATTTTGTAATATGGGATCTGAGTGTATTTCTCCATCTCATCCAGAAGCAGTTCTCCAATATCCAGAGCCAGATCTCCAGTAATACCCACGTTATCTCGAGCATAAATTACAAAGGAATAATCTTCATTAGAAGCCACGGCTTCGTAATGTGAGACAATGAAAGCCAAGAGATAGGTTGATGTTTCTGGCGTAGTGTAGAAAGTCTCAACTGTCCTTCCATTACCTAGTCTGTAAGATTATAAACTACTGAAATTCTCAACCAACGTAAAGTCATAATGCCACCATAAAGTTTGTAATCATAAGTTTAGTCTTGTTTATTGTGATACTCCTATTCGCACTTTATTCGCAGCAGAGCTTATCTAAAGTTTCCACTTTAGCTTTCACGTATGGTTAAATAGATATACTAGCGGCTGATGAGTGGCTTTGACTGAATAGATCATGTTTATTCCCGTTTCCATAGGAATTACCAGAAATCTCTTTTAAGTTCTCACTTACACCGAAACATTTGTGCAAAATTTTAAGCTTCTAGTACCATTGGTCTTAATAGTGCGTTGAGCAAACAGTCATTCAGCCAGTTAGTTTGTTCTATTTGTATAAATATAGGCATGAATAATCAATTTTTTTTCTGTCACATAGACTTAGGTATCAACGCACAGATCAATCACTTGACCTCAAAAATGACAAACTTTATAACTTTTACTTATTTTTACAGGAACTGGTAGGTGGTTTATACAAACATTAAAATTTAAAATTTACTGACTCATTTATCAATGCAGTTTCGAGTTGTGAAATAAATAGCATTATGGATGTTACAATTGAATGGGTTTTACGAAATTCCCAGGGCAACGACTATATCAAGAAACAAGCGAAAAACGACGTGGGCGCCTCCAGGATTAAAACTAAAATGTAATTAATGAATCTTACTCCGTGGTGTTCTTTATCGGCATATTTGATATGGTTGGTCTAAAAGAATCTTCTCGGTTCATTGTAATGTCGAAAGTGGCTTTGAAACCGGGCTCATCGTAACAGGGGAAAGCTTGTCGCGCATGGCCAGGCTGGAACTGCGTCGTACCCATCCATCTAGGAAAAATAAATGACGTGTTTTTATCTTCACGTTTACTGTCTCGCACTCCTTTTATCGAATAGGACAGAGGATTGCGGAGTGGAGATTAGTAATTTTCATATTGCTATTTAAACTATATTACACAATTTGTTATTAAAGCTGTTAATCTTCCAAAAAGTAAATACTTAAATAAATAAAATAAATAATTACTGACGGGCTAACCATCACCAACAACAGTCTTCGCAAGGAGGGTTAGCGTCAGGCAGTCGATGTCACGTAAATTAAAATTGGCAAAATCTTGTTGTTTGGAAACATAAATCCATTTTCAAATAGTAAAAAAAAACAGGAATTTGATAACAATTCTCTGTGACATTTTCTGTCCGTTTTTCTATGTCTTTTTCAATTTATGTACCTAATATATTGACTCAAGTCAATACTATTTAATTTCAGGCAGCAGATATTGCTAAAACAAAATTTTTGGAAGCTTAAAAGAGGTATAAAACAATCACCTTTTAGTATTACTACTGTCGTAGTACCAACTTGCATAGAACCCTCTCATATTGGACTGGAAATTACCCTTAAAAGTTGACCTGATTATGTACTCTGTGTCAAGTTGCAAAGTCTCTGTTGGGATCCTCAAGAAAGCATACGGTATTTCGCACTGATAAGTATTTCCAGGGGGGGTTATTACTACTGGTCCGTTAGGTCCCAAGTATTCCACGGATAAGGACAAAATATTAAGGTCGTTGCAGTGCATAACGATTTCTTTTACATTCTCTTCGGTTGCTTTAATGTATATGGTAACTTCTCCATCAAAGCTGAAAGGGTTTGTACCGTTTGGAGCGTCCTCGAAGTAGGGGGTTAGAGAAACTTCGTAATGATGTGGGCGAGTGGTAGTAGGAAGACGGTACGCAGGGTTCCGTAGCATTTTAGAAAATTCCTCCCATTCATCTTCGGGTACTGGTGTAGGGCTTAAGGCGAATAAGCCTTGAATAAGAGCAATGCCTATGATCCCAAACAGCCAGCGAGCCTAAAAATATTTTGCTGGTTTAGTATAATAATATTATTATTTTTTAATTATTTTTAGTTTTTTCTCAAACTTACCATCGTTCAGCTGTTTCGATAGGCCCAAACTGAATAGGAAACTTGAAAATGTTCCAGGGTAGCGGTAATTTTTTATCAGTTTTATCTTATCCAATAATTATGTAGATACCGATATCTTTTTCAAAGTCAAAATCGCAGTATCTTCCGACAAATATTTTTTTTTCGATTACGATTTCATCGTAAATACCAATACAATTCTATAATTACCTACTTTATTTGTATTAAAAGTAGTTTTAGGAAAGTATTATTCAGTGTTATAAAAATTTGACGATTTCCACCTCTTTGCTTAGATCCTAAAACACATTCCAGGGTTTTATAATTTATTTGGATCTTTCTCGTATGCTCATGCAAAATCCTCTTCCCAAGAAAGATCCATGGCATTTAGGCCTTGTTGCCTTTTTTTTCATAATAGGTAGGGTTATATGGGAAACATAGCAGCATTATAATATTGATGTTAATAAAAACATTAATTACGCACGGTTTTAGTATTTTGCGAGAAAAGGCGGATTATTTAAATAACTTGAATATTTAATTAATCAATCAAAGAGGCACTTGAAGCCTCAAAAAGCATGTAGAATCAAATAAATAATATTGAAAATAGTCAAACCACATGCTAAGTGTCTGATAACTACTCTACAAAAGAGGGACCTCGAAAGAATTGTCAATCTTAGTTCATAAATTCGCATCGTTATTGAAATAATTTGAAATTATTCAACATTGAAATGATTAAATAATAACGAGATGATAATTAGTAGTCTCATTATCCCAATACAAGTTCAAAATACAATGTTGTACGTAATCAATTAATTATTCAAATAAGGGCACTCATGAAGTAACTAAACGATGAAGTAAACATATCAATGAGCTTCGATGATGCATATTGCGTCACTACTAAGCCGTGAAGAGATTACTAATCTCATTATCACTATGTTAGTACAAAAATGACGTTATCAGAATATAATAAACTACATATCAAAAACACAGTTTTATTGCTGCGATACAAAACTTGGACAAAGATGAAAAAAAAAATAGTTTCTTAATAAATATTTAATACGTTACAAAAATTTTCATAATTACAAATTAACTGTACATTTTTTTAAAGGCACTTTAAGAACTATTAAATCTATAACATGTAGTTCGATCACTATTCGATGGAAACAAAAAAAATCTGCATATTTAATGAACTAAGTTGAAGATAACCGCAAAAGTTATCAAGAATGCCGAAACAAAAGTAGTGGTTGCTGAATCAGTTAGGACAGGCGTCTCGGGCTCGACTAGAGTAGGTTGGATAGTCGTAGTCGGTGCAACTGTTGTGGTTACTGCTTCTGTGGTAGTCTGCAGAGTGATGTCACCATTGGCAACGTAGTTATTAATATCAGGACTAACAGCAGCTGCCCATTGGATGCTGTCACTAGAAGTACTTGCTCCATTATAAACTGCCTGGTAAGAACTTCCCAATGCTGCCTGATTCTGGGTAGCCCACGTTTGGAACTAAAAAAGAGACAATTGGGTTACAAATATACAATATCATAGACAGAAATGTGTCATTTATGAAGTTATAATTTAAATTAGGAAAAAATATGACACGAGCAATCAGCCTATCTCAATAATCCCTAAACTTGGTACCTAGTTAAAATAATCTTTGATCTAAGCTCAATAACATAGAAGTTTTAAAAGGCTGTGGCGGTGGATGGTAGAATTAATTGAGAGGGGAAGGTCATATCTAGGTATATGATGAATTCAGAGAAATGGCCTATAGTTCTAACTTCAGAATGAGCAACATCAGAGATGAATCAATAGTGTTAACCAAAAAAGGTTGTAAATGATAATGGTAATTTTTTAGATGTTGGACGATAAGGACTTACATCATTAACTTCAGTTTCAGATCTCAGTCTAGATGAAACATAGGACAGTGGTGTTGCTACGTTGCCAAATCTGTAGACAAACATATTGTTATCAATACGTTTCAATTATTTTATAATTATTTTTAACATAATATGAAGAATAACGTTGCGAAAGCAATCATATAATAATAATAATAGTAAATTGTAGGACACAATTCACACACGGTTATTTAGTCCCAAACTAGGCAGGGCCTGTACTATGGGTAGGTACTAAACAACTGATAAACATACTTAAATAAATATTAAACGACCAGACACGAAGCCAACAGACATGATCATGCACACAAATGTTGGCCCCGTGCGGGGATCGAACCCGCGACCTCCGACTCAGAAGGCAGGGTCACTACCAACTGAGCCAACAGGCCCGTCATATTAGGTATCAACAAAGAGGTTGGAAGAAAATCATTCTCTTAGAGGAAACTTTTTCTTTAAACGTCTTTGGGTATCAACTTCAAAGTAACATTTAGGTTAGATATATCAAAGGCAAAGATAGTCCAGTCCAGTAAACTTCTCATTCGTGAGGCTCGGGATCGAATTCTGGCATGTACTTATTACGTAATTACATACATATTTTTATCACCAGCTCGACGGAAAAACATCGTAAGGAAACACGTAGGTCCCAGAATTAATTCTGGGGTATGTGTAACGAGAAGATTAGAGAACGAGAGATTTTAAATTATTATTATATCAAAATCCGTTTTTAAATACGTATCATTTACAGTAAAACATTTGAATTACGTTCATAAATTGCCAATTATTGACTGACCATAAAATTTATAAAAACTGCTCAAGAGCAGTGATAGCTTTACGGTTAAAGAGCCGGCTGAAAATCAGTGAGGCTCGGGTTCAAATCCTGGCATGTACCAATGAGTTTTTCAAAAACTTACATACATATTTAATTCTAGCTCGACGGTGAAGGAAAACATCGTGAGGAAACCCGCAGGTCTCAGAATTAATTCTGAGACATGTGTAAATAGACCCGGTCCGGCGTTGGGCTCACCACCTATCACGTTTAGGGGTCCAATATATCTCTTGAAAAGTGGGTATATCCAGTAATGGAATACCTCTGCCTACCCCCTCGGGGATAAAAGGCGTGAGATTATTTATTTATTTTCAACTGCTCAAAAATTTGCCAAAAGGCCACGTACGTTGTTAACTGTCACGTTTATAAACAATTGTAGGAACTCGTTAATCGATTGGTTAACCACTTACGCGTTTTGGAATAACGGCAGATGGTCCTTCATGTATTGGAAAGCTATTTGAGTGTTGCCTTCGTTGCCGGTGACTGCGCTGTTTAGAGCAGTTGTATAGTCTTGAGGGCGAATGATGAAGTTATCCTCCACAATGGCTTCCAAAAACCTATGAATATCAACGAGTTATTAATGAAGATATTGACGCACTCAAATCTTGAGGAAAAGACTGTAATTAATCGGTAAAAACTTCAAATACTCAATAATGGTCCCTCAGCTTAAGAATCGATCTGTGAGTATTGCAATAACAGAAAAAAATTTAATAATTTGAGAAAATTTTACTTTAACAATATAATATTTCATGACTTTAAACTGATGGTTTAATTTATATGTTTTATCTCTTTACATGTTTAAGCCTCTAAGTAGAAAGAACATTTGTACGAAATATCCCTATAATTTATAATAGTATTATGTAATAGTAATAATATTATTATTGTAGGCGTGCGTTGCACCTACTCGTACAATGTTTGTATCAAAAGAACATTGCTTTCCTAACATCTGAGGAATGTGTGAGAAAATTGTACCAGTGTAAGAAGATGAATCCATTTTATCTTCACATATGGGGTGAAGTGTAGTTTAGTCCCGCTAACTCCCGATAGATGGCGCTACACCGTTTCACCGTTTAGTTTGTAAACCGCGCTATGGTTTCGTTCCCCCGCGAGTCATATAAGCTCGCGGAATATATTTGTTTGTGATCTAGCTTCGTACTAGGGACTCACCGTCGCTATTACAAAGTGTGCTCAGACTTGCGTCTAAGACTATTAGGCCTTGTCTGTATCACTAAGTAATCAGTGGCTAGTGAGATAGTAGCTCGGGAAGTGTGCTTCGCAGCCGTGGACACCTTCTCAGGCCAGCCTTACAATTGTTGTACAATACGTTTAAGTTTTCCTAAATATATCTTTGAAGAACCTTAGTTATTCTTTCGTCTGAAATACTCTTCTTCACCATCCGCCGAGTTCCTGCCCCTACAATCTGGCGCCCAACGTTAAAAAAGGAAAGGAGTACAGGACGAGTAACGACGGTTGTGAGGAAGAATATAAATAGAAAAGAGGGAAGGATGGCTACATTGAGAAACGAACAATTCAAACTGCTCCTGGAGACTTTGGGAAGTGGGAAAAAATCTTCTTTCACCACCTGCACGACGCTTTATGACGGGGAAAAGGACACCGAAGCGGTAAAAGCGTTTCTCGCCGCTGTCTCACGATCTTAGCTTCTCACTATCGACTCATAGCATCGTTGCTTAGTGTGCTCAGACTTGTTTGCGTCTAATATTTAGGCCTTCCTTGTCTGTATCACTAGTTCAGTACGTCTCGAGACCAGCAAGTGGAAGTCCTTCGCTGTCGTGAACATCTTATCTTCGCTTCGTACCATGTATCACTATACTGCCATTACTTGGTGTGCTCAGACTTGCGTCTAATTCTTAGACCATAACTGTATCACTGAAGTTATATGCGAATGAGAATAGCACATGATAAGTATGCTTCGCAGCCGTGGACGACTTCGAAATCTGGTGCTGAACATGGGACTAGTATGCTCAGACTTGCGTCTAATACTTAGGCCTTGTCTGTATTACTGACGTCAGTTCCCGTTCTTACAATCTGGCAAACAACGATTCAAACGAAGAACAGTCATCAACAATTCTTAACAATGCTACGTCAAGTGTGACACCGGAGCCGGTGCAACCATTACGGAAGAAGGGACGACCACGCAAGCAAGAAGAAGAAATGGGAACTGCGCAACTACCGAACTTCCCAGAAGAGGACGCGGACGTGGCCGCCCTAACAAAAATTAATTATGTCCTAACAGTCGGGACGCCATGTTGGACATAGGGGGAGATTGTAAGAAGATGAATCCATTTTATCTTCACATATGGGGTGAAGTGTAGTTTAGTCCCGCTAACTCCCGATAGATGGCGCTACACCGTTTCACCGTTTAGTTTGTAAACCGCGCTATGGTTTCGTTCCCTCGCGAGTCATATAAGCTCGCGGAATATATTTGTTTGTGATCTAGCTTCGTACTAGGGACTCACCGTCGCTATTACAAAGTGTGCTCAGACTTGCGTCTAAGACTATTAGGCCTTGTCTGTATCACTAAGTAATCAGTGGCTAGTGAGATAGTAGCTCGGGAAGTGTGCTTCGCAGCCGTGGACACCTTCTCAGGCCAGCCTTACAATTGTTGTACAATACGTTTAAGTTTTCCTAAATATATCTTTGAAGAACCTTAGTTATTCTTTCGTCTGAAATACTCTTCTTCACCATCCGCCGAGTTCCTGCCCTTACACCAGTATAAATGTTTTTATACAGTTTAGGTATGTATCTATTATTAATATTTGTATATACCTGATTTGAATAATAAAGCTTACGTGTTGATAGATTCAGCATCCGGTGCGCATCCAAGAACTTGAAGCAGCAGAATTTTCTCAGTATACACGTTGTGAGTCTGGAATCTATTCCAGAGGTATTCGAAGTCAGTAGTGTTACCGTCGCGAAGACCGTTGCAGTATACCCAATTGCGGTTGTCGGGTGCTACCCTGTAGATAAAATTTAATTTATGAGTACTAACTTTTCATTGTATATACGAGAATTTTACCAAACCTGCCTGTTAGATGGTATGGCTACATTCAACAATTCTTAACACTGCCAATGCATGAGCAGGTGCAGTCTAGGTAAAACCACCCATTGGAGTGTAAACACATATTATAATTTTGTGTACGGAAACGAGTAAACGATTTTGTAATATGCGCCTGATAGTAAATGGTCACTATCACCCATAGGCATATGCAATAGGTAACAAAAGTTACAATGCGTTGCCGGTCTATTAAGAATCAGTCAGCACTTTGAAGAGCTCATTCCACAGTTTACGGGTGCACAAAAAGAAACATGGCGAAGATAACGATATGTTTTTCGTCAACGTCGAAGACATAAGAATGGCTTGTTTTCTTAAGAATTTTCAAATGATACTTACTCCAATCCACTATCAACAAGAGCGCGGAACTGAGAAGAAGCTTCTGTGCGGCAAGCGGCGACGTTCATGCTGCACATGACTGGGGCTAGCTGATAGCGCAGATATGATCTCATGAAGGATTCGCCGGGAACAGTCGTGTAGCCGATATCGGTCATAACTGTGGAAGCCCAGCTAGCGATCATACTCTAAAACAATTACAGAAATTGAATAAATTGAATAAAGAAATTGAAAGTCCTATCGATTTTATGTATGAAAGTCACACTGTCGACTGTTAAGTATATATATTACACACTAACAATTAACTATAAAAAAATAATTGAAAAAACTACATACATACATACATATTCTTCACGCCTATTTCCTATCGAAAACTACTCAGGTACCTATATTATAAGTAAAACAATACCAACGTTGAAAGAATCCAACAACGGTGTGCCAGCAAGCCTGTTCCTGATCCAAGAGAAGCCAGTCACAGCAGTAACCCAAGGCGCGTAGTCAGTCTCGAATTGCAGGAAGGAAAGAATGTTGAAGGCTCTACTGTAGCTCATGATTCCAGACCGAGCAAATTGGAAGACATCGTTGACAATCTTAAAAAAATACAATATACAATTTAAAGAACCCGACATAGTGGAATTAGGAAACTGGTAGGTACAATACATAATTATGTTTTTCTATTTACCTGAGCTCGGTTGTATTCATGAATAAGAGTCCTATCTTGACCTCTCAAGGCAAGGATGATAAGATCCCACGTGTAGTCATCGTAATTAACTCTGTAGTAACCTTTAAAAAATCCAACAATGTATGTCATGGCCTAAATGGCATAAAATAAGAGTATTCATATTATAAGATTTACCAGTCTGTTGCTTGTTGAATATCACCCATTCATCGCCAATTGATCCACGATTGATGACGGTAATTGAGTCTTTGATAATGTGAGAGGGCTTAGTATTGTCAAAGTCTGGATCGCTAGCAGTAGAAAAGGTAATGGGAACGATCCAGTTAGTGGATGATGTTGAGTAACCGGTGTTAATGTTGAATTTACGCTAGAGAGAGAAAAGAAATGAAAAAATAAACAAATAATATAAAAAAATAAAAAAAGTCTTAAAATATCGCTACAGTAGTAACGAGTAATAGAAGAATTCCCAGTAACGCACTAATATTTTTCAACTAAATTGATGTATTATTCAGATATTGAAGCATGTGTACTACTACCAGCAACTCCGTGTGGCGATGGTCTGCCACGTTTAGGGGCCAAAATATATACGGCGTGATCGGTCATAATTATTGTTTTATTTATGGTATAAATACAATTTTGTTTCTTATCTACCTGAGTGATAGTCATATCGCCAGTTTGATGGTTGACTTGTACTAGAAGGACAGGGTGGCCTCCCTGTTCCGTCCAAGTTTTATAGTAATCAACAAGGGAGAAGTCAGATCCGTACTCTGAGAGAGCACCAGCGGCGACAGCAGCACTCTCGAGATCCTCAAAGAGGTTGATAGGGATGACACTTTGAAAAGATCTAGTGGACAAATGATTAAAAATAAATTATGAAGCATATCAAAATTACTAGGTACTTTCAATAAAGAAATTTTAAAAATGTAACTTGAAAAAACTAGTTACATTGAGGTTAAAGGGTCCGAAAAAAACATTTTTAAAAAGTGGGTACTTCCAGGAATTTAATACCTTTACCTAACAATTAAAAAAGTTTTTTTATTATTTTATTACCAAGCCAGTGCTCCGGGCAGATGTTGTCTTGCCACAGACAACATCGCCACCTATTGGGTCCAATTTTGAATATAAACCACACATGGTCAACGAACCCAATCACACAAAAAATACTTCAAAATCGGTAAAGCCATTTTTCATTTCCAATTTTTTTTCGTATATAAAAAAGAATACAAGAAAAAGAAAGGAAGATTGGCTTCTCTTTATAGGTATAGTAATTGTGTAATACTTTTCTAAATATAGATGGATACTTAACAGGATCAATTTTTATCTACCTTTCCACCAGATAGTTTCTCAGACCCTCTCTGTGAACTTCTTGGCCGAGTAAATGTTCAGTCATTCTAATGATAGCAGATCCCTTGTTATAGGTGAGGGTTGAGAACATGGCGCTGACAGAAGCTGGACTTCCTACTCCAGGATTAGTGAGAGGATGAGGATTGTTAGAAGAATCGCTGAGCAACGCCGTATGAACTTGTTCAACAATGTAACGGGTATCGAAACCCAAGTCTTCGTCAACCTAGAAGAGAACCATAGACATTTTTTTATAATGAAATATTCAAAATCAAACAATAATATTTACAATATATGTAGCTCGTACCCAGTCAGTAAGGAAGTACTGGTAGTATCTAGCGAAACCTTCGTTGAGCCAAGTGGTATCCCACCAGTCGCAAGTGACAAGGTTTCCGAACCACATGTGTGCGATCTCGTGAGACAATATGTACGCGATGATTTGCTTGAAGTAACCACTCGTGTGTTCCTCATCGTACATGACGTACGCTTCTCTGCAGACGAAAAAAAACATTGAAAAAGTATAAAATATTTTGACGGGCCTGTTGGCTCAGTTGGTAGTGACCCTGCCTTCTGCCAACATTTGTGTGCATGAACATGTCTGTTGGCTTCGTGTCTGGTTGTTTAATATTTATTTAAGTATGTCTATCAGTTATTCAGTACCCATAGTACAGGCTCTGCCTAGTTTGGGACTGAATAACCGTGTGTAAATTGTGTCCCACAATGTATAAAATTGCCATATTTTTTGGTACAGATCAACTTATTATCAGAGGTCACTATGTAAAAAAATCTGAATGATCATTAATAAAATAGGTAAATTTTATCATACCTGTAAGTCAGAAGGCCCCAGTTTTCCATAGCACCTGCTGAAAAGTCAGGGATTGCAGCTTGCGTCATTTTTAGGTTCGGGTTGACGCTGTAGTAGTCGATACCTGTGTGTGCGCTCATTTCAGCTAGAAGGTCCATGCCAATGTCCATAGCATATTTTCCTTGACCTTCTTTGATAGCGCCGGGTCGGGCAATGACTTCGTACATAAGAAGACCATCTTCAAAGTGTTCTTCAGCATCATAATCAGCAACAATAATAGCCAGAAGGTAGGTGGACATTTTTGGTGTTGTATAAAAAATATCATCAACGTAGCCACTGCAAAAAACTTCAATAAATAAATAAATAAATTTGGATATTAAATCTGTAAAGAACCACGGGTTCCAATTGGAACCGAGACACAATTAAAAAGCTATTGTGTCAGTGATGCTTGGTCTTAGAGGTTAAAAATATTTTTAACGGCATATTTTATAATTATGTTGTAAATATAATAAGGTTTGAAAACTTGTTGTATACGCGAAGGTAAATAAAACACTATACATGCAGGGCGTCTCACGCCCATGTGGCATGGGCGTAAGACAAGGAGGAAGGCAAGTACGTTAATTATTGAAGATAGGATATTTCACTGAAAGAAAACATCATTTTATTTTTAATAATAAGTAGAACTGCTCACACAGAGGCTCCTACCTCAACCGGAAATCAAACCCGCTAAAATGCAATAAAAACAGATGTATTTTATGATAACTTTCGGAAGGGTTAATCACAAGGATTATTTTTTCCTACATCTTAAATGAAAAGAAGATCATGCAATTTGACAATTTATTTTTAATAATTAAAATTTAATTTATCACATGGTCCATCCATGATCCAAATGTGATCCATTCTGTAGTATACAAATTCTCACTCTTTGCATGCGACGCCATGTATACACCTATACGTTTTTTCAAGAATTTAATTAGCCTATGAAGTCACAAAGAAACAATACTTACGGTATATTAGTAGGCACCGTATCGTTTAATCTTGTTCCTGTCCAACTTTTGAAGTCGGTGGGACGTCTAATTGTGATATTGAAAGTTGCCTTAAACTTAGGCTCATCGTAGCAAGGGAAAGCGTAACGAGATGCAGTGGATTGGTACTGGGTAGAAGCCATCCACCTGAGGACATTAATGTAATTTTCATAAAAATAACAAAAAGAGATGGTGAGTTGTCATAATCATCCTCTCTTTCACAAGACATCTACTGCCGAACAAAGACTTTCCCCATTCTCTCCCAGAACAAAAGATCAAAAGTAGCCTACGTTCAGTGTCTTCCCGTAACCTTCACTAGGTCGTCTGTCCAAGTTGTGGATTGACGTGCTATGCTCGCTACCCTTGCCAGTTGATGTGGCCTCGATTTGATAACCTTTCTGCCCCAATTGCATTCGTTCTATGAGCTATGTGGTCTGCCCACTGCCACTTCTACTTGCTAATGTAATTTATGTCAATTTTAAATTTATTGCTTTAAATATACTGAACGATTCCGCGTGATTTCATCCATAAGTCTCGTTTCTGTTGGAAAATTATAGCCCATGTTACTCCCAGAAAAGTAAGCTTTCTTGGTGAAAGAATTTGTAAAATCGATCCAGTAGTTTCGGACACTAAGACAAACATACAAAAAAACCAAAAATCTCATATTTCCTTTTTATAATATTATAGTGCAGACATCAAATTCGCAACAGGCTTTGTCAAATATATCAAATGGGTAGGTTCATCAAATAACTTAAATAATTAAGTAAATTGTTAATGGGCTGGGTCAGTGATTTTTTGTCTATGCATTTTCTCATTTCTGAATCGATCACGTGTCGTATCGTAGGATAAGAACAAGGTTAATTAGATTATACAAATAAAAAAATAGGTCATCAAATATTACTAACTTTATCTCGTCAGCGTTTGTGGAATTGTCCCTGTACCAGTTTTTGTAGATCCCGTACATATCATCTCTCATTTCGGCATTAAAATCAATGGTCAGTGTGTACTCGACTGGATTATTCGCATCATAAGCGAGATCTGCATTAGGTCTGATTGCTAACAATTGGTGTAGCGAATCTACAGCGTGAGTGATTGGAATAATAGTATTCCCTAGTTTCAGTTCAATAAAAGTTAGGTCTGTGTAGTCTGAATGAATGACAATCTCGCTTACACCAGGCTCAGTGGCAACCAGAGTTATTTCAACTGTACCACTGTACGAGAGGCTTGTCATATTTGTATGCCATAGAACATTGTAATGGACAGGTATGGTGGTTGTTGGTAGCCGGTAAGGGTTTGGAACATCGTTGAAAAGCGCGATTTCTGTAAATTCGTCAACGTGTTCGAAAATTTCGCCTTTGAGTCTCTCTTCGCCGAATATTGTGTTTCGGAGCTTTGGCTGTTCTGGCAAAGCATTGGCGCATATACACACCGAGGCTAAAAGCAGAAACTTCATAGTCGCCATCTGAAAAAATTTAGCGAATCTCAAAATTCTATCAAATAACTAACAACCGAAGAATTCATTTCACTGTAGGCAATATTGTTGTTTTGCTAAATATTTATAGAAGGCTATTATTAGCTGTTATAAACTTATGTATTGGTTAAAAATAAATAAATGTAAAGGTTAGTGTACCAAACGTCAGGAATGCAGATACATAAATTATTGCCCTTGACCGCCCAAGGGCCACTGCTGCTTGGTTGTACAAAATACCTACTTAAAAATACTTATATATGATAATACACTCGTAGAAAGATAAATGATATGACTTTTTTACTAAGGAATAAGTAATTTTTTTGTTATCTTTGTGATTGAATGAAGTAATTACATGATAAAACATATATCATAGCTACCTTAATATACAATGGTACTATAGTAAGTGGCTAACAGGGTTTAAGCATTAGTAGGGCGTACTAATAAGGGCGTACTGATGAAATCACTGAGATAGAGTACTAATATATAATAATATAATATAATAATATAATCTCACGCCTTTTATCCCCGAGGCGGTAGGCAGAAGTATTCCATTACTGGATATACCTTCATTAACATTCTTAACCAGGACTCTAGTATTTATATTATGTAATATAACGTAAAATACCTTCATATTTTGTTAGCATAGCGTACTGTTAGCGCACTTCTTGCGAATACCGTTCAACTTAAATATTCCGCTATGTACTTGTGAGGACCTTGAATTGGCTTCCTGATATTTAAATTCATTCCCTATTATTGTTATTATAGCTGTAGGTCTCCCTATAATTAAGTAAATAAATTTCACGAGATATATTGGACCCCTAAACGAGATAGGTGGTGAGTCCATCGCCGGCCCGGATCTGTATACACATGTCTCAGAATTAATAAAGGGTTTCCTCACGATGTTTTCCTTCATTGTCGAGCTAGTGATAAATATGTACGTAAGTTTTTGAAAAACTCATTGGTACATGCCAGGATTCGAACCCGAGCCTTACTGATTTTCGGCCGGCTCTTTAACCGTTCGGGCTATCACTGCTCTTTTTGTATTTATGTTTATTACGATATATAGTATACGTATTAGTTTATTTTATCAACATACTCGTACAAGTGTTAGGATTAACTGTAATGATGTTTCATTGTTTATTTTTATTATTTGCGGCCAATTTCGCCAAATTATTTCTGCTTAGCCTGATGGTTGACTGGTAGATAATGCCTTTAGGCATTAAGTTCGCCATGATTCTCTTGGTACATGAAGTTAAATAAATAACTCCAAGTCATTAATTGCACCGCAAGTCATTAATATAGGTTCGAATCCTGCCATGTACCTACCTGAATTTTGAATAACTCGTTGGTAATAATGAGTTATTCAAAAAATTTCTAAATATTTATCACTAGCTCGAAGATGAAGGAAAACATTGTGAGGAAACCCGCAGGTCCCAGAATTAATTCTGAGGCATTGTAACACACCCGGTCTGGCGTTTCACGTTAAAAAGGGATCCAAAGATTATACTTTTGAAATGTGAGTATTTCCTGAAATGGAATACCTCTGCCTACCCCCTCGGGGAAAAAAGGCGTGAGATTCTTGATTTAATTTTTCTGCCTTTCATTAAATAAAATGGCTCTGTAATTATTCATTTGGTCGGCTATACTTGATCCTAAATCGTTTTGGATACGCAGATCTTTTACTTAAATAGCAAAATACATTTAATAAATAAGTATATAAGCAAAGAAACAAACTGATGCAACTAAACAGTGTCTTTTGTTATCTAGGTAATAGACACACGAAAAAGTAGGGAATAAAGAGCAATATGAATTGCAGTCCACTCAAAATCAATTTGACTTGAATTAAATTATTCTCGATACGAACAACCCCAACCATTTTTCGAGCTCGCTTCCTCTATAATTTGTCAATTAAGTAACAAAACTTAAAATTTCTTTATTATTTGGTAAGTAGGTCCTACTTGGTCTTAGTTGGTAAAGAACGGCACTACACGCTGTATTAGAGATGCAACCAATAAAAGGTTCAGTTCCTTTGTAGGGCCTATTCGCCCACTTTATTTCGTTTTCGGTATTCGAATACCGAATACCAAATCATGAAGAAGTCACGTTTTGCTGGAAAGAATATAAACGATATTTTTGTCAATAATTAATTACTTTTACAAAGTATTAGTAACACAATCTGACTTAAAAATAAACAGATAATGCGTGTGGTGACACCTTGACACCGTGACATCCACCATGTGGTTGATCAAAGGGTGACACGATTAACTCACAAATGAAACAAATACGTCTCTCTGTACCTCCACGCTCATGCTGCAATAAGATCATGTCACCCATAAAATGTATAACTACAATTAAAAATCGGCGCCGACAATTTGGAAATTCTGCCAAGATCATGGCCGCATATTCGATATTGGGTATTCCATTCCTTTGTCGTAGTACCATGACACAGTACAGTCAAGAGCAAGTTAAGCTTTACACTACCAGTTTAAGCTGAGCTCTGATGTATACCGCGCGCCATAGAATACAGGGCCGGGAAAGTCCAAAGTGTCAAGCCTAGCGTGCTCTTGACTGTACCATTGATGGTACGGTCAATCACTATTCGTGGCATCTCTACACTATACACTTACCTTGGTAACCGAGGCGACAGCACCGACTGACAAGGGCTGGTAACCTGCCAGCAACTGGATTATCATAATCTAAAGTATTGTAATATAGAGTTTGAGCATATAATCGAAAGCCGATAGACTATCGCTCCGTATCATAATTACCATAATACCTAAAAAAAATTTATCTATGGCGTAGATAGGTAGATAATATATTTTTTATAACTACGTAACCTAAATTACTTGATTTTTAGACGACCACGCTCGACCTGTAGGGATACCTACTTATATACCTATTAGATGAACGTTAGAAAATTATTTTATTTTGTTTTATTTTATACGTGATCATTGATTTGCTTGATAATTAGCTAGGTACTCACGGTTCCTCTCAAGTGATCCACACTTAAGGTCAAATACTTAGTTTTTAGAATGTCAGTTTGTCTGTTTGTCAGTAGGAATATTTGTAGGTATGTTAGGTATATCGATAATTCGATACTCAAAATCTACTCGGTCAAATTGGATGCGGTTTGTAGCATCAGATGCAAACAGGCGGGCAAAGGCAGTAGATAATAATTTTGTGTCCGCATAATGTCCCCATAATGTCTGAAATATAGAATTATTATTATTATATGGATACCTGACGAGTATACATTTCGTAAACAAGTATCTCACCACTGACAGTCACGCCTATAAAAAAAGTTGTCAATTGCTTCGTTCGGGTTTAGATATTTATATGAGTTCACGCTCAATGGAAGTTGTTAATCCATGTCAGGAACCCTTGGGTAGCTTGAAAAAGTCAGATAAGACTTGCCTAACCCCAGCAACTCGTCAGTGGAGATGGGCTGCTGTTTACATTTAGCCAATCTTCATGGACGAGTTTAGAGTGCCTTGTTATTATAGTGTATATTCCATACCTAAAGAAATAAATTTATTTTGACTTTGACTCTGACCATCTCCCAATCCACCGTGGGTCGCGTGGGAGATTATGGTTCGCACTTCCTTTTATTTTATTTATGTACGGAACGAAGTGGCTGTTACGGGTTAATAATGATGATCATGATGATGCAGTGAAAATATTTTCAACTGATTTTAATTAAAATATCTTACAACATTTATTTCACTCTTATAAGTAATGTTATATATGATTTTTGATTGCCTAGTACTTAAATAAATACTTAATTGGTTTAATGATTGGATAACACATAAATAGTAATAGATTACTACCATGTTTTAATTATATAATAATAATAAAAGTAGTGTTAATATTTTTTTGTGGAAATACTTTTTATTATATATTATTTTATTAAATTATAATTGTAACTGAGGTATAATTATCGTTATTTATTTGTCAAGTTTTATTGTAAAACGTATTAGACTAGATCATTGTGCTTCTGGTTATGTTGCTAGGTTGGTAAGCCTGTGTTCCGCTAACGATAGCAAATATTAAATTTCCAGAAGAACATAGTTGTAACTTTAAGATAATTATTGTTTAATTCCTTTCAAAGAACAACGGCAGCTTTGGTACCCACTGAAATAGACACCCACGGGGTATCACACTATGCTTGTTTTATTGACTCATAACAAGTCGAAATTTTCCATATTTTTAAATTAATCTAGCAGTTGAAAATATTGAGTCAAATAAAACAAAAATATCATAGAAACACGAATCGATCGATTGGGAAATCTATTAATACCAAAGAGATTAAAATATAATATAAGGCATAGAGGGGACAAAGCAAGGATTATTTGAAGGCAAAAGTTATTCCAAGTGGAATAAGTCTAGTACAATTTCGACCGAATGACAGCTCGCGTTCAATACTAACTGACATGACGCTTGAGCTTCAAAGTTTTGTATGAAAATATTCCCAATGCCCCCTCTATGCTATTATATTTTAATGTCTTTGATTAATACAAAAACTTTTTTGTTGTTGTGGTAAAATTGAACGTCGTGTCATCACGTCAACCGTGTCATTCACTAGGGATGCAGGCCAAGTGAAAAAATAAATTGATATTTATCGTATCGACATTTCTAAATACTATAGATAAAAATCGAGTGAAAAATATCGATATATCGTCAATTTTTACATTATTATTACTACATATACATATTCCCAAATTCGTAAAAAAGGACGATGAAAATAGTTTTTTTTTTAAACGCTTGAGTCAGCAAGTATCTAGTACCTAACATGAAATGAAACACGAAACCAGAATTGCGTTAAAAATATATTAAAATTGATTCGAATTCGATATTGTAAAATAAATGTCGATATATCGCCATTAAAAATATCGACGATATAATATATAATATGCTAATTATGTATTTGGAAAAATATCGATATTTTAACATAGGTATCGATATTTTTTGCCCAAGCCATCATTAACTGCCACTATGTGGCATAGAGTAACTTATATGGCATGTGGTAGGCAGTGCTATTTTCTTACAAAGAGGTTGGAAGAAAATCATTTTCTTTCCTCGAGAAACTTTTTCTTTACACGTCTTTGGTACCTAAAATCTCATAATAACCTACAAAATACACTAGGTAACGAATAACTTTTAAACCTCAACCTATAAAAATGTGGTATGATTACATATTATCTTAGTCTGTCCAAGAACTATCGATTTTACACGGTTTTGTCTTCCGTGGGCAGGTGTAAGTGGGGTACCCAAAACACATGGACGTTTGCCATTGTTCTTTAAGAATAATTACATAACCATAATTCATAGACCAGGCTCGATAATGTTTAAAACCAAAAAAAATAGTAGTAGGATGAAACCCATTAGAAAAGGAGGGGAATATTATAAAAATGAAAGGAAAAATAAATTACGGGCGATCTGAGGTCGGGAAGGGGATGGGGGTGCGTTTTTTAGGGTAAAAAACGGTTTTTCTCGGTTTCCGGCAAAACTAAAAGTCCTATCGAAGAAAGTCAAATGGCAAAGTTGTAGGTAATAAAAAGATCTAAAACTTTTGTTTTTACACTTTTTTCACATAACCTCAAAATTTATGTGAAAATTTCAAAAAACCAAGGTTTTGGTTTTTTATTTTTATCTTGTACAATTTTTTTTTATTTTTAACGAAATTTGGTGAAAACTTACCTTAGTATGTCCCAAATACGCTGTAATTTATAATATATATAAATATATATATATCTATCTATCTATATAAATAAAAATGAATTGATGTTCGTTAGTCTGATTAAAACTCCAGAACGGCTGGACAGATTTTGATGAAACTTTTTGTGTGGGTTAGAGTGGGTCCAGGGATGGTTTATACGGTGGCAGAACGACGTCTGCCCGGGCCGATAGGACTTTTAGTTTTGCCGGAAACCGAGAAAAACCGTTTTTTACCCTAAAAAACACACCCCCATCTCCTTCCCGACCTCAGATCGCCCGTAATTTATTTTTCCTTTCATTTTTATAATATTCCCCTCCTTTTCTAATGGGTTTCATCCTACTACTATTTTTTATCACTTTTTATTATTTTTAAAGGCTTCTACCCTGGTCTATCAGCCTTTTTTCCTTGAGAATAATTGTTTTGTCATAAAATCACTAGATAATACGATATGCTAATGTTGGTAGACTGCATTTTGTACTTGTTGTAACTCTAGCGCCGACCTGACATCTCTCTATCGAAAAATATTATTTTTGTAACACATTTTTCTGATCCTGATGATCCAACGCTGATGTATGCGAGTGAATGTTGGGTGTGGCAGAAGAAGCATGAAAGCAAGGTGAATGCAGTGGAAATGAGATCTTTGAGGAAAATGTGTGGTGTAAAATTGTGTGATAGAGTGAGGAATGCGGATATACGAGAGAAGTGTGGTTTGAAAGAAGATGTAGTGACAAGGATAGAAAAGGGCATGTTGAGCTGGTTTGGTCACACAGTTTGGTCATTTAGAACGAATGGATGAAAGAAGAGTAACGAAAGAGATTTATGGTGCAAATGTTGAAGGATACAAGGGAAGAGGACGCCCCAGAAGGACGTTCACGGATCAAATTAGTGACGTCCTTCAAAAATCTGGGGTCAAGAGTGCAAAGAATAAAAGAGCGTGCATGAAAAGGCTTATGGATGTGAAGGAAGCGAGGGAAGTGTGCAAAGATCGGGCAAAGTGGCGATCCATCGTCTCTGCCTACCCCTGTGGGAAGAAGGCGTGAGCAGTATGTATGTATGTTTGTATGTTTCTGATCCTGACTTCGAAGAGTAAACTACTATCACAGACTCTGTGTTTCTCTGCTCAATCTCCTCTGAGGTGTTAATTTCCATAGTTAACAATAAGTATAAATAAAATATCTCACGCCTTTTATTCACTACCCACTTTTCACAAGAATATCGAACCCATCGTGGTGAGCCCATCGCAGGACTGGGCTGTTATACAACCTGCGGGTTTCATCACGATGTTTTCTTTCACCGTCGAGCTAGTCATGAATATGTACCTACGTATAAAATAAAAACAAGTAAATAATCTCACGCCTTATTATCCCTGAGGGGGTAGGCAGAGTTATGCCATTTACGGATATACCCCGTATTCACAAGATATTCTTTGGACCCCTAAACGTGATAGGTGGTGAGCCCATCGCCGGACCGGGTCTATCAAACATGCCTCAGAATTCATTCTGGGACTTGCGGGTTTCCTCAAGATGTTTTCCTTCACCGTCGAGCTAAGTGATAAATATGTACGTATGTTTTGATAAACTCATGGGTACATGCCAGGATTTAAACTTGAGCCTCACTGATTATCATCATGAGAAGCGGACTCCATAACCGTGAGGTTATCTCTGCTCTTATTAAGTAAGTAGGTATAGTGCCCGTGTAAATATTTTAAAAGTTGCTTTAGTCCAGATTACATACGGCTAAGGAATAGAGATAATAAAAAGACCCATTAAGTTAATTATAGATTTATTTGAACACATTTTTTTAATGAAAAATAACTGTTTACATTGACTTAAATCGCTCTAGTGAATAAATATTATGCGTAGGTATTCAACGCTTATTCCATAAACTTGATTAAATTGTAGACGTAATTACCTTTTAAAAATAAATTAACTTAATTGATTTATTAAAAAATCTAATAGGTACAAATATATTTACATAGTAGGTAATATAAATAATATCAAAGTATAATCGTGTATTTTCAATACATTTTATTATGTAATATATCGAATTTAATGCCACGAATCCAAGTATTGTATGGAAGTATTTGAAAATTTAATTTTATCTTATTTTACGTGATCTCGTTTAATTACTTGCAATGAAAACCTGGTAACTATAGACCGAAGGAGATCGTGAAATTGACAAACAAAATGTCTGAAATGAACTTTATGAAATACTTACTTTACAGGTTTAATAAAAACACAACGATTGTTTCAAAAACAAGAAACTAAACACGAATAACAATTGATCCAAAGAATATCGGCTGCGTGGGTACCTACTGAAATAGATACCCACGGGCAAAGAGGTTGGAAGAAAATCATTCTCTTTCCTAGAAACTTTTTCTTTAAACGTCTTTGCCCACGGGTTATCAAACTATGCTTGTTTTATTGACACATGACAAATGGAAATTGACCATATTTTCGTATTTATCTAGCACGAATCGATTATATTGTGATTTCCTTATTCAACAATCATAGAAAAAATAAGGACCATTTCCTTTGAAGATTGCGAACGAATTTATATTTTTAATACTCTCGAACGAATGAGAAATTGATTAATACAACTACTTTTTCTATAATTTTTTGGCAACATTAAACGTTTGTGTCGTCCGTCACGTCAACAATGTCATTTAATTCACAGCAAAGAGATTAAAATTTATATTTTAATCTTTTTGATTCACTGATATAAAAGTAGTCTGATTTTGCAGTGATGTTTTCTTTTTTGTGCTACCGGCAATCTAGATCTTGATTTTTCGAACGGATAACTTTTATTAAAATGTGGTAGTCATGATTACCTACTTATTATCTTAGTATTGATTTTGCAGGGTTTTGTCTGCCGTGGGTACCTACCCGCCTAAAACATATTGACTTTAAAAAAAGTAAATAATATTGTAGGTACCTAGGTACTGTGTTTTAGTAGAGTATAGGTAGAAATATACAATATTTTGCTATGATTTTGTATGTGACTGATTATAAGTGATCAAATGTGTACAATTTATATTTTAGGTCCAAAATAAATGTCATAACATAAATATGCTAATATCTATTATATATTTTACTATGGATGTGATAATAGATGCGATTCATGAAGCTCGCGTCTTCAGCGCTGCACCGTCATAAACGAAACATAAAACTTTATAGGTTCTTATAGTGCACGCGTTCTATATGCCCATAGAATTCGTGTAATCTATTAAGTATTAGGTACTTTGGTATCAAATTTAGATGCTAGAAGAAATATTACTGATTACATTTATTACCTAACGTCTGACTAGTACAGTTTATCGTGAATTGATTATCAGGTGCGATTAATAAAATATTGTCGTTGCAAAAGTTATACATACATACTTTAAAATATGTACCAGAAAATATTAATGTATC
This sequence comes from Ethmia dodecea, assembly GCA_963855545.1. NCBI lineage: Eukaryota > Metazoa > Arthropoda > Insecta > Lepidoptera > Depressariidae > Ethmia > Ethmia dodecea. The sequence continues at coordinate 5,239,835 of OY979444.1, forward strand.
TATACTTAAATCAATAGTAGGTCAAAGTTCAATATTATTAATAAAAACATTACATTTTCTAAACAAATCGTGAGTGTCACAGAAAATAAAATATCACATAATATGGCTTACAATTTTATTGATGGTAATATTTTGTAATAGAGTTGAAATCAGTGATATTTTACGCAATGCCAACACACCAATGCCAAATGCGATCAAAGAATTACCATGTTCACAAATATCTTATTCCCTGATGGTAAAAACATCTAATAATACCACATTCACGCCGTTCTCTTTCTTCTTCTATTCTCAACTAGTAAAGTTTTACATCAGTACAAAACTTTCCTAGTGGAGAATTTTATTCAGGTTCAATCTGAAAAATTCATGATTACATCAATTGCATTCTTACATTCATAAATGCGATAGTGGCTCGGGATATTTGTGATTTTCTTACAGCAAAACATACATCATTATAGTATATCTTTAGGAAAAATCAAAATCTAGACACACATGTATTCTGTGAAACTCACTAATATTACTATTTATAAAATACTGTATCATCACGCTTGGTCAGCGCTGGGTCCAGACGCAGTTAGGAGCCAGTCAACTATGGTCTGATAGTTGTTCTGCATCCATTGAACATTCGCTTCTGTTCTCTCAAGAACCTGCTGCACAGGACGGCCGAGCTCCGTGCACGATTCTTGGACGAAACGCTTTAGCTGGGGAAAAGTTAATGTTTTCAAAAACGGGGTAATTACAATTTATCTGCAATCTACTGCCGTTTTTCCAATATTTTGAGTATTATTTTTATTACTGACTGATCTATTAATGCAGTCTCAATTGATGGATAAAGGAAGCCGATTACCAGGGAAACATAAAAAGAAAACGGATTGGGTTACGTTTACTAGTTACGTTTTCAAATGTGATAAGTTAGCAGCGCTAATTTAAACTGGTGAGGGCATGTAACAATGAGTTTTTCAAAATATCACGTAAATTATTTATCACTAACTTGACAGTAAAGAAAAACATCGTGAGGAAACCCGCATGTCCCATAATTTATTATGAGGCATGTGTAGTACCGACTCACGACCTTTCAGGTTATAGGGTGTCCATAAGTTATACTGCGGAAAAGTGGATATTTCCATGAACAAAATAAATAAAGGCATGAACATTTTTTTATTCAAACTCCTAGTAATATCCGTGATGTTTTATAGATAGGTATAGAAGCGATGGTTTCTGTGCTTCGTTGTATAGCAGAGTGGATCTATAATTTCAAATAATGGGTACATGATTGTTTACCTCTTCATATTCATGGGGTTGATTCAGCCTTCTTGTTACCACCTTCACTATAGAGTTTAGTGTTGATATAGTCCCGACGCTGAAATAAAAATCATTATCTACAACAAACATTTAAAGAATATTTTCAAGATCAAGCCTATAAGTAAACACAAATAAAAAGTGGGCCACATCTTGCAACTGAGTTTTGGGTTGGACCACTCTGATTAAGCTAAAATTTGGGATACTTTTATGTAAGGTCGGTGACAATGTAACAATTTGCTACCATCGATCTGATATGATGATTGATATCGGAACTCCTGCAGGCGTATTCAGGGAGCTTCGATATTCGATATCGGAAAATCTGTCGAACACTTTCGAGATGGGCTAATGTTGGTGTCGAAAACTTTCGAGATGGGCTGATGTTGGTATTGAAAACTAATGTCATAATATGTGACATAAGGATTCGGAAAATTTTCCGTGGCTGTCAGAAACGCCTAGAATAAAGTTTCCGAAGTCGATAGATTCGACATCGGAAAATTTTTCACTCGATCTGAATCGATCGGAAACGGTATCGAGTCTCCGTGAATACCTACGCGGAACAGCTACTCGTAAACGTTTAGAGTGCCATACATACGAGTTCTTTTAGTCAACAGACTTCAAAAAACGAGGAGGTTCTCAATTTGACTTTTTTTATTTTGATGTGTGTTACGCCATTATTCCGCCAATTATAATAATAATAATAATTTATGGGACCCAATTCACACACGGTTATTTAGTCCCAAACTAGGAAGGGCCTGTACCATGGGTACTACACAACTGATAAACATACATTATATAAATATTAAACGACCAGACACAAAGCCAACAGACATGTTCATGCACACAAATGTTGGCCCCGAGCGGGGATCGAACCCGCGACCTCCGACTCAGAAGGCGGGGTCACTACCAACTGAGCCAACAGGCCCATTTTCAACAAAACCTTTTTTGATACTTACTACTCCTTCACTCGCTGCCAGTTTGCTCGAACGAAATTGAGCGCAATGGGTTGCCCGATGGCAGAGCCAGCGACGGCGGAGAACACGCGCACTGTGTCCTGCTTGCGGATACCAGTGTCATTTCTCAATGAAAGCTCCAAGTATCTGCATGAGTAACATAGCGTAATGTACAATGTGCCCAATAAAATGGAACATGCAGGCATTTACAACATCCTGTAGGCACCATTAAATGAGCAAAGTTTGTTTATTATACAATACTAGCGACCCGCTCCGGCTTCGCACGGGTGCAATGCTAATACTGAAACCTTCCTCTTAAATCACTCTATTTATTAAAAAAACGCATCAAAATCCATTGCGTAGTTTTAAAGATTGAAGCATACATAGGGACAGAGAAAGCAACTTTGTTTTATACTATGTAGTGATGTAACAGAATAAGCGCAATTCCTGAAATTTGTTTTTTCAGTTTCGACTACCTACCTAATCGTTTTCAGATATTTTTAAAATGTGTTTATTTTTTACGAAAAATGAATTATCATAACTGAATTTATTGCTTGCTACCTATGGAAACCGTAGATACTATTATTTAGCTGTATATAAGAAATTTGGTTAGAGAATACTAAAGTAAAAATGAATATAGTCAAAGTCAAAGTCAAAGTCAAAATGTTTTATTCAAAATAGGAACTTACAAGTCCACTTATTGAACGTCATTTCAACTCCACCGCTTCAGCATGTATGGTTGAGGAGAAGAAGCGGGGCAAGAAACTCCTCAACACAATATTCTTTTAATCAATTGTTACTTAATACTAAATTGGGTTACATAGTTTCGTTTGTTTTTTGCTATCGTATTGCGCTGGACTGGAGGAAATCTGTTCCAAGCATCATTGTCATTTATATAATCGTCTAGTTTGTAATATGCCATTTTACAAAGTACATGTTTAACATGAGTTTTGAACACAGTTTCAGGCAATTTCAAAATTTGTTCTGGTATTTTATTATAAAAGCGTATGCAAAGCCCCACAAAGGAATTATTAATTTTACTTAATCGTGACTGAGGTTGCTCTAGTTTATTTTTATTCCTTAGATTACAATTATGCCTGTCACAGTTTTTAGTATACAGTAATATGTTTTTCCGTACATACATAATGTTTTCATAAATGTACTGACAAGGCATTGTTAAAATATTAATTTCTTTGAACAGTTCTCTTAGGGAATCACGACATCTTAACTTGTAAATGGCGCGTATAGCCCTTTTTTGTAAAATAAAAATAGATTCTGCATCAGCAGCTCTGCCCCACAGCAAGATGCCATAGGACATTATACTGTGAAAGTAGCTAAAATAAACGAGTCTTGCTGTATCTACATCAGTAAGCCATCTGATTTTTCTGACGGCATAAGCAGCTGAGCTCAGTCTGTTAGATAATGCAGAAGTATGAGAATTCCATTGAAGTTTAGAGTCTATCGTTATCCCCAAAAAAACTGTATTATCAGCGAAATCTAATTTGTCATTGTTTAAAATTATCTCATTCTCTACTCGTCTAACATTAGGGAGTACAAACTTTATACATTTGGTCTTCTTAGCGTTGAGCACTAGATTGTTTGCAGTGAACCATGTGAGAATTTGTTGAAGAGTGTCATTTACCTCGTCGAGCTTCTGAGCTTGTCTATCTACTTTGAAAATCAGAGATGTATCATCAGCAAACAACACTATCTTTGACAAACTCTCTACCATGAATGGAAGATCATTTATATATACAAGGAAAAGAAAAGGACCAAGAATCGAACCTTGAGGCACCCCAATTTTTACGGGTGCGCCCTGTGATTTACAATCATTTATTTTTACTTTTTGTATCCTATTTTCGAGATAGGACTGTAAAATATCAAGCGCTTTACCGTTGACTCCATAATGATTTAATTTACATAGCAAGGTCTCATGATCTACGCAGTCAAAGGCTTTTGATAGATCGCAAAAAACTCCAATTGCGTTTTGAGATTTCTCCCAGGCATTAAAAATATTCTTGAGTAATGCTATTCCAGCATCCGTAGTTGAACGACCTTTGGTGAAGCCAAATTGTTCGTTATGAAATAAGTTATTTAGATTGAATTGTGAAATCATTTGATCAAGCAATAACCTTTCAAAAACTTTGCTAAGTACTGGTAAAACAGAAACAGGTCTATAATTTGAGGGGTCTTTTTTTTCTCCTGATTTAAAAAGAGGAATAACTTTACTATGTTTCATTAGATCAGGAAATAATCCTTTGTCAATACAATTGTTAAAGATATAAGCTAAATATGGTGCTACTAAGGTTATGATGAAGCTACATACCTTAACAGACATGCCCCATATATCTTCAGTACTTTTAAGTTTAAGTGCTCTAAAAGTTTTAATAACGGTATCCGGACTAGTGTGTCTAAATATAAGAGATTCGTTACAGCTATTTACATTTTTTCGTAGAAAAGTTATGGCAAGAGATGTGGATGAGTTCAGATGTTCTGTTGTTTTAATAGGTATATTAGTAAAAAAATGTTCAAATTCCCTAGCCACATCCTCACTCTTGGTAAATAGGCCGTGGTCCGTTTGAATAGCTAAGTCATGGTCATATATTTTTTTATGTTAATATACCTACCTACTAATTGGGGTGTATGAGCAATTGCGTTTATTCTGTGACGTGTTCTACAGTGTGATTCTCCATAAAGTGCACATATGAAAATGGGTGAATCTAGACACATTTTTACCGACGGAAAAAATGTTGAAAAAAATCGGAATTTTTTATTTTTTTATTTTTTATAGATATTTTTTACTTCTGATTACCTACTGTTGACTTTATGTGAAGAAAACATTATAAATTTTAAACTAAGAAGTATATCGTGATGAAATAAAAACAGTAATGATGTCAAGTAACAGAAGACACTAATAAAATTAAAAAACAAAAAAAAACGGTACCAAGAAATAATAAAATGGGTTAATCTAAAACGAAGCGTTGAATGGTGCACCCGGAATGACTTAGTTCAAACAATCATAGTAAACGTTGTGATAAGGATAAAGATACGGGATTTTTGGTGTTTGAAAGGTAATACGATAGAAAATAACATAAAGTAATAAAAACTACCTATAATATGGGCTATATTTTGAGAAATTTGACAATTAATTAAAAAAACACGAATTAAAATACAGATTTTCCTCAAAAAGTCCCCTTTTATTATTTTTTGGTAACGTTTTTTGGGTATTTTTTTTATTTTATTAGTATTTTCTGTTATTTTACATCATAACTGTTTTTATTTTATCATGAAAAAATATTTATAAATAATAAAAATAAAATCTCAGATTTCTTTTTACATTTTTCCGTCGATAAAAATGAGTCTAGTTTCACCCATTTTTATATGTGCACTTTATGGAGACTCGCACTGTATATTGATAGTTTCTGAAAAAAGGGTCTCACTTGACAGACAAAGATATGGGCAACGAAGTGAATCTTTAAGAGTTCCTTTTTTTTAGATACCTTTTATGCTTAAACATTAACCTAAAAAACCTTAATTCGACCCTTTTAGTTAAATTCAACACACCTGTAGAGTAAATATGGTGCTCTGGTACATCCAAGCACGGACAACAGCAATTCTCTCTCCGAAGGTGAACTGGCAACCTTGAATCGCTCCCATGCGAAATTCCACTCCCGCGCACCACCTGCCTGCACTCCCACGCAGTATACTGTGCTTCGTATATCCGCGTGGATACTGGGAGAATTCAAATATTTTACTATATATATGCCAAACATTCAACAACTCCTTTAAATTATTTTGTTAAGGATTTACGATTATAAGGACTGAGTGATTGATATTATTCTAGGTACAAATCATTTTAAATCGACATTTTGATAAATAGATAACTGAAGAAATTGTTACCATTAGATATGAATTAAGTGATTATCCCTTTAAATCTTAATCTATCATTTGTCGATCGAGTTTTAAGTGTGAGAATATTAAAAAAGGTAAAATTTCTTATCAAATTAAATTTTTGAGCTGGTTTGCAGTGCTTCGGTTGGATTCTATAATCCACTTTTATCATTAATATGTATTAAGATTTTTCCTCCTTTACTGATCGTTGTTATGTCAAATCCACTGTAGATCTTCACTGACAATCATTAGAAAAATATTATAATTTAATCTTAAAAAATGTATTTGTGTTCGTAAAGTTATAATGTATTTTTGATTGTTTTTAAGACTTATAAATAACTATTATTAGGGTTTTCTATTTAATCTGTTTGCTGCTGTCAACCCAAATAATCATATAATAATGTAAGCGAGGAGTGCGTCAGGACCCCCACCAGGTGGACCGACGATCTGGTTAAGGTCGCGGGAAGCCGCTGGATGCGGGTGGCGCAGGACCGGGCGTTGTGGAGAACCTTGAGGGAGGCCTTTGTCCAGCAGTGGAAGTCGATAGGCTGACATGATAGTGATGAATGCAAAACAACCGGACGTTGTGGAGAACCTTGGGGGAGCCCTTTGTCCAGCAGTGGACGTCGATAGGTTGACATGATGATGATGATGATGAATGTAAAACACAGAGTCAGACTCGAAAGATTAACTCACTCGTTATAGGCGTCAGGGTTAGGAGTTAGCATCCAATTGGTGTACATCCTGACAGCGTGTTCGAGGCAATCTACGAGCTCCAGGTGACACGCTGTGGAGAGCATGTCCACCCGATGCTGAGCCCGTACCACACTCTCGTTGGCTGAGACATCCCATCCCAGGTTCTTGACGGCACCACTTAGTAAACGTAGGACATATTGCTGAAATAGGTATTTGCAATATTATCATTATCATTAACAGCAGTGATAGCCTTACGGTTAAGGAGCCTGCTTCACATGATTGAAATCAGTGAGGCTCGGGTTCGAATCCTGGCATGTACCAATAAGTTTCCAAAACGTATGTACATATTTATCACTAGCTCGATGGTGAAGGAAAACATCGAGAGGAAACCTGCAGGTCCCAAGAATTAATTCTGAGACAAAAAAAGGTAAACAGACCCGCGGGCGTATTCACGGAGATTCGATATTGGATACTCGACTCGGAATCGGAAAATCTGTCGAACGGTTTCGAGATGGGCTATTCACACATGTCATATTAGACATAAGGTTTCGACAGATTTTCCGATTCCGAGTCGAATATCGAATATCCAATATCCCTGAATACGTCCGCCGATCCGGCGATCGGCTCACCACCTATTACGTTTAGGGGTCCTAAGAATATCTGGTGGAAAGTGGGTATATCCAGAAACGGAATACCTCTGCCTACCCCCTCGGGGACAAAAGGCGTGAGATTTTTTATTTTTTTTATTTCAATATAATCATGATCAGCACATATCTACTGCTGGGTATAGAGTCTATTTGTCAAGGCGTAATGCCACTCTAAAGAGGTGCCGCAGTTTTTGCAATATCGTTGAACCGTCCGGCCACTAATCGGCTATCAGTTCCCGGCCTCTATTCCTATTACCTTCATTGATCCGGTATAACTATGTGCCCTTCTGAAGAAACGGGGCCAGATTACCCCGCATAGTTTTTCCCGAGTCCAAATTACCTACTTCGGCTTATTTAATGACCTCGTTCCATCGGAATTAATTGTTACTGAACTTAAACACAAATATTTATTTTGTGAATGCTGCTTTATTTCATATACTTATAATGATCCAACATCAACTTTGCACACGTGCTGCATTATCTATATCTTTCTCTGTCCAGTTATATCTAGGCAATTTTGGATACTGCTGGACTAACAAAGATGTCTATTTTGGCATAATCATCACATTGGTAGGTGGCCAGGAGTAGCTGATACATTTTTTAAATAGACTTCTACTGTTTAACTACAAATCGATACAACTACTTTTAATGCGATACTGAAAATATAATCTCGTCCGAGATCCAACACTTACGAGACAGATTACCTTAATATTTATTTATACCTACAGCCTTGAACCTAAAATCCGCATAATTCTAGACTAACTTATACTTTGATAACTAATATAATACAATGATTGAGCTGTAAAGATATTGATCTTCAAATAACAGAACGCGGATACGATTTATTATATATTATCTGATATATCCAGTTTATGTGTAGGTACCTAGTAGGTACAGCTATATTTTTTTAGTGCAACCCAGAGCAAGTAGTCATTTTTACTTACTTACTAAAATTATTATTTAACGTGTATCATTAAACATTTATTACTTTGAATTCCGGCTTATCGAATGTAGAAAAATTACTAATATGCTTAAGTTGATATCACTTTTTTATCGGAACATTTTTTATCAAACCGAAAATAAGTGATGCATATCTTCTTATAACTATGTCATCGATTTACTGTATACAATTATAATCAATAATAGTGAGACACAATTCACAAATTATTTAGTCCCAAACTAGGCATACCCTGTAATAAGGGTAGGTACTAAACTAAACAACTTATAAACGTAGTTAAATAAATGTTGAACATTCAGACACGAAGCCAACAGATGACACACAGATGTTAAAGCGCACAAAATTGTTGGCTCTGAGCGGAAATCGAACCCACGCCCTTCGTCTCAGAAGACAGGGTCACCACCAACTGAGCCAACAGGCCCGTCAACAATAAATAAACTATGTACATAGTAGTACTTATAATTTGGATAGAGATATTTAGTACATGATGTACTATCGAAAAAAGTTCTGCCTGATACACCTTAGTGTCATTTTAGCGCGCAGCTATCTTTTCCCACCCCGTGTCGACAAAGCCCTCACTTATAGTAACAATGACAATTACAAAAAAGTGTTTCTTTCATGTTTATGACCATTTAGTGTCGATGAATGGATCGCAATAGAAAAGAAAGACGGTGTTACTGGCTTCTCATTGTGGAACTCTAATTAGGGTCGGGGTAATAAAATTTGAGCTTGCAAGCGACAATTCTTCCAAATGTATCAGGCTTAGCGTTTGCTGATAGTACAATTCCAAATAGGTACCAACCTTATACTCCAAATAATAGGCCCCCTTTGATAGCATAGTATCAATGTAGCCCAAAGCAACAAGCCCAGCCTTCCACGGCACGTAGCTCCTCTCATGGACCAAATAACTGGTTATATCCAGTGCAGTCCGGTAGTCCAGTCTACCGGAGAGAGCCAGGTTCATGGCATCATCGATTATCTGCGCCCTGTTGATGGGGTGGATCTCTTGGAAACGGATCGGATCGTTCAGGATCTTGATAAGCATCTCCCAGTTGCGTTTGTCGTAGTTTATTCGATAGAAACCTGTCAAAAAGATTCTCACTGTCGTCAACATTATCTTCAACTTTTTCTTCGATGTCAAAGGACCAAGATCAAATGTCACATGCAGAAAAAAATCTTTAGACATTACTTTTTTATTCCGATCGCTCGTCTGCACGACCATCACGTACTACCCGTCGGTAAGTATCGCACAACGACAATCATCGCATTTCCGAATACAAACTAATGCTATACTATATTACTGTGCCTTAGGGCTGATTGTTCAATAGTCAGTTAAAAGTTATCTGAAAAATAGACATCACCTGCCACTTTTCCTTTCTATTGTGTCAGACAGTGACAACATCAATATATTCTCCAGATAAGTTTTATCTGACGATTGAATAATCAACCCTTAACGACATAATGTGACCTAGAGTTTTCAAGAGCATTATCGATTAAATGAAATTTTACCTGTCTGCTGAATGTTCCCAATGAACCAATCGTCCTTGTTAATTGAAATATTCTTCACAACAATGGACTTCTCTCCACGGAGCCAAAGTTTCGGTTTCGTTGATTCAAAGTCTTTCTCCGAGGCCGTAGTGTATGATACGGGTATCCACCAGACCGGAGTCTTGTCGATTTCTGTCGTGTTGTTGATTAGGACAAATCGTTCCTGGCAATAATGAAAATTATTATTATTTAACATCTCTTAATTTTCCACTGTTCGCGCTAGTGGAGTGTCTATTTAGCAACCTAATTGGTTGTTAAAATACTGTTTTAACATTATTTTGATAGTTGCATTCAATGATATGCATGTAAGTATATAAATGAACTCCAGATTAAAAAAAAACTTTTAACTAATGGAAAGATACGTTAATAAAAGTTTATTATCATTGTTCTGGACATTCTATAGGTATCTGGACAATCAAAATTTCACTGTCACGTTGCCACGCAAAGTATAAATATGCCTACAATATAGATTCATAAGATGTATCTATTTATTTTGTGAAATGAAATACTGTGATAGGAAATGGTAACGGTTATATACTATACTACCGACCCCATTGGACCTTAATGTTTACCGCCTTATGCACTTGTAATAGTTAAGATGGGTTAAGTAACAACAGTGCTATAAAAAAATCCAATAAATTTTGCAATATAGATAAAACTACGCCGACGCCAAGTAATCCACGCAGCAATCTATTTAACAGCAATTTTCATCTACTCATTATAGTATCGTATTATATGGATATCATAAAAAATATACAACAGTACCTAAAATATGCAGACATCAAACGATAAGCGGTTTTTTCTAGATTTTGGTTCCGATACTCCCGTATTAAATTTTTTATCAAATATCAAATACCGTTTTAAAGATATTATGCGTCATAGTTAGGTATACATTGGCACACGTACCATTAGGCACGTGCTATTATTGTTGTAACTTTAATTAGCTTACAGTACTGTTTAAAAACACCGCTCCTGGGTCCTGGGATTTCTAAACATGCCTAAATATGATATTTGAATTTCATTATCATCGCCTGTCATCTATATTCATTTTAGATGTACTTATAGATCTATCCAAGACAATCCAAGTATATGCTTCTGCTATATTCAGCCACAAGTCTCAGACCATCGTTCAAGCGGGTGCGAAATCAGCCCATGCTACGTTTGATATTCATAGTCTTCATCCCTCTATAAGGGTTAATGTCATAATTAGTTGTTAGAACTATGGTTCCATTAGATCTGGGTACTATTATATTGGTATTACAGAATATGTTTAGGAAGTTTATAGGGAACAGCTTTAAATGACTCATTATAATACTATGGCGGCATCACTTTCGCAATGTCCTTAGTCAGAATTGATTTATTATATAAATTAGATTTACTTGCTCTACCATAATATGTTTGTCTAAGTTACTTTTATAAATAACAAACCTATGGCACACCTAACACGTCTGGCTATCAACAGAAAATTATGGGCACGACATTACGAAGTCCTATTTCGGTCTCGTGGCTATATGTCTGGTTTAACGCTACCTACTGTTCTATTTGTTTGTGCTAAGAACTGTTATGAAGGATTCGCCATCCTTGGTCTACCGTCTACTAACCTGTCTAAAAGAAATAGCCCCAGTATTGTAATCTCTCGTGATCGTCAGGACAGGAAACCCAGTCTGAAGCGTCCAGGAGTCCATGACAACAGCCACGTCAGCCTCAAAGGCGCCTTGCTTCCTGGCTGCGTTAGTCAGAGCGTTCCAAAGGTCTCTTTGTTCGGCGTCTCCGTACTTCTTAGCGTTCAAGTAATCGGTTATGCCAGCGTTGAATACGTCATCGGTTAGAAAGTGGTTCATCATGCGCAGAATTGCCGACCCTGGTAAAAGTTATTTGTTTATCTAAGATGAATATGAAAATGCTCGACTTCATTGTATAGCATGGAGATGATATTATTGGCATATAATATTTATTAAATGAACTTCTGTGCTTATATAAACTACTAAATAGATTTTTATGGGGCTGTCTATTACCAAGAGAAATCAGTTTTTTCTTACATTTGTACCAAATCTATAATCATACCTTTTCCATATGAGATCTTGTCAAATATAGCGCCTATTTCTTCTGGATTCCCTACTTCCACAGATATTTGATGTGACGAAGTTAAGGCGTCGAGCTTAAACACACTCTGCACTTCATTCAGTACGAATACTTCCATTAGCTTCCAGGTTTTTTCCACCTAAAAAAACACCAATTATATTTATACATTTTTCTAGCGTTGATGATCCAAAGTCCAATAATAAGATCCTCAAAGGCCAAAAATAAATGCGCTTATCCTCAAGGACTGGGCAAAAGTAATACATCCTTGGAAGTAGCTCATTTTCAATGGTGTACTGTTTTGACCCCTAAAGGTAATATGTAGTAAATCAGTCACCGGACTGAGATATGGGAGCCCACCTCTCATGAGTAAAATCCAGGTTTCCTAGTGAGACCATGGTCTCCAGGCCGTGTAGAAAGTGAACAGGACAGAATATGTGGATCACAAAGCCCATAGATAGTTAAAGTTAGTCTTTTATTTACAGCATCAACAGCCATGTACTTCACATACGAAACAAAGCCCTCTTTCAACCAGATTTTGAACCGCCAAGCTGGAGTGACAAAGTCGCCGAACCACACAGAATATGTGAACTACTAAGCCTATTCATAACTAACCACTAAAGCATTATACTTACAGCATCAACGGCCACGTACTCTACGTAGGAAGCAAAGCCCTCGTTCAACCAGATGTCAGACCACCAAGCTGGAGTGACCAAGTTGCCAAACCACTGGTGGGCTATCTCATGGGCCACCACAGACGCGACGCGCGCCTTCGCCGTGGTTGGAGACACTCCATTATCGTATAGCATTGCTATTTCTCTGTAACGTAAAAGACTTGGTTTTGACAAAGACAGTTAGGTTAATATTTGAATAATGCTTACATAAATAATTGAGCAATAACATCGTTGATACATTTATCACCGGTGATATAATTAGGCGTTTTACGCTCCTACCGTCGGAGGTTTGGTCTTTGACCACAAACTTGCCGAAAAAACATACTTATAAATAAATCCAACTGTTTTATATTACGGAGTATAGTAGCTATATTATTAATCATCCTTCCACATACCTATTATCAAGAACGATTAATCACTTTCACCAGACGGGTATTGTAATAACCCATACCGTACACAATGGGAAACAAGCGTGAGACTTCAATTAATGAGATACGGTCCAATATGGTAGAATACACGCGATTTCATATTTCGCATGGATGTGTGGTACCTAAGTGTATAAATAGTGTTATATCCTACTAATATTATAAACGCAAAAGTTTGTTTGGATGGATGTCTGGATGTATGGATGTCTGGATGGATGTTTGTTCCTCTTTTACGCAAAAACTACCGAACGGATTTTGATGAAACTTTACAGTTATAAATAGCTTATACATCAGAATAACACATAGGCTATATTTTATCCTCTTATTCCCACAGGAATGGGAACTACGCGGGTGAAACCGCGGGGCGCTGCTAGTTATATATAACATCAACCCGTAACAGCTGCCGAATAACGATCGATTTTAACTCTGTTGGTAGGTGAAGGGTTCGAATCCTTGGAAGTGCAATTAAAAATGAGTTTTTCAAAACACTTACAAACTAGTTACAAACATATTTCTCACTAGGCTGGACGGTGAAGGAAAACATTGTGAGGAAACCAGCAGGTCCTAGAATTGATTCTGAGACATGTTTAACGGCTCCTTAGTCCGGCGATGAGTTCTCCAACTGTCACGTTTAAAGAGTTCCAAAAAAATTACAGGAGAAAAGTTGTTATTTCCAGAAATACCAACCTATGCCGCAAATATAAAATGCTACTATGCCTATGCAATAAAAACCTATGCTGAACCCTTCAAAGATAAAAACGTGAGCATTTTTTATTTCTTTTATGTGCAAAGAAATGATTTTATGATGAGTGAAATGATAAAATATTAGTATCTTGTATCTCAGTCAGACAATGGACTCATCACCTGCCATGTATAATGAAGGCGCGAAAATATTTTTTTTTGTATTTTTATGTACCTGCTACTACTAGACAGTCAAAAGAGCTTAGGTAGCTGACATTTTACTACATACTCATCACTAGAGAATAAGCAAGAGCAGAAGTCTATTAGCGAGGGACATTGAAGAACTGATTGGAACTTTAGTGATACCAAGAATGGTTTGGTTTTATTCTGAGACAATGACATCACACCAGATGCTATTTATCAAGTAAGCTACGAGCTTTGGAAAAGAACAGGGTTCTTTATCATCTGATTTGAAATATTCCTAATCCTACATGAATCTCAGTTTTTTTATCACTAACTCAACGGTGAAGGAAAACATCGTGAGGAAACCCGCAGGTCTCAGAATTAATTCTGAGACATGTGTAAATAGACCTGGTCCGGCGATGGGCTCATCACCTATCACGTTTAAGGGTCCAATATATCTTGTAAAATGTGGATGGGTATATCCAGTAATAGAATACCTCTGCCTACCCCCTCGGGTATAAAAGGCGTGAGATTATTTATTTATTTATTTTTTTAATCTTAGTTTTTTTTTATTGTATAGGGGGTAAACGAGCAGACGGGTCACCTGATGGTAAGTGAACACCTGCAACTCAAGAGTCACAAGTGCGTTGTCGGCCTTTGAGGTACGCTCTCATCTTGAAGGTTTGAAGTATAATCACTTATTTACAAAACAAAAAGTAACATGGTTCCAAAGAAGATTGAGTACAGTAATTGTAATTTGTTTCCAACTTATTAGTAGTTTGTTACTGGCAGATACCTAGTTGGAATAAATATTGTTCAAATATCACTGTCACTACATAGTTTATAACAAAGTCGCTTTCTCTGTCCCTATATCCTTATGTCCCTATGTATGCTTAAACCTTTAAAACTTCGCAACGGATTTTGATGCGGTTTTTTTTAATAGATAGAGTGATTCAAGAGGAAGGTTTTAGTATAAGCATTGCACCCGTGCGAAGTCGGGGCGGGTCGCTAGTTATTATAATCTTTGGCAACCGACCCCAATATTGTTAATATAATATTAACAGGATTAAGGTAATGAATACTCAAATGGTTGTAATATAATAGGAGGATATATGCGCAAGTAACGCGTGGGTATAATCTTTCATGTGTTAGCATAAGGATTTAGGGTGGTTGCTTTATTGTATGTAGGTTTCTTTATGACTCACTCGTTTCATCTATGATTCTAATATTATCTAAGATAAAAATAAAATAATCTCTCGCCTTTAATCCAAGAGAGGGTAGGCAGAGGTATTCCATTTTTTTAAATACTTACATTTCACCTATATTCTTTGGACAAACGTTTTATTTTTCTAAGATCACTAGAATATGAACTTCGCACAGCCATTTACGACTAACATAACAAATTCTATGTTTTCGATATTTCACTACAGTCTATTTCACGTAGCATGGGTTCGGTGACAGTTCATATTTTTCCGTTCCACGCCTATAAAAATATTTGATAAAAAAATTGTTTACCTATAAGTACTTTTATTTTGTCATTGCTAAAATACAATATTTTTTATTAGTTGAAAGTAGCATAAGTACCTAAATGAGAAAAATGTTAACTGTCACCGAACCCATGCTATGTGAAATAGACTATAGTCATTTACGAAGTTTAGCTGCAAATAAATAGGATTTCTCAAACCAATGACTCACCTAAAAGTGAGCAGCCCCCAATTTTCCATAGCTCCGGCCTTGAAGTCCGGGAGCGCGATCATGTCAATCTTTGGCAGTGGAAATTTTATCTTGTAATAATCTTCTAAGAACTTGAGGATCTTTGGTCCAATTTCGAGGGCATATGCAGCAGAAGGCAACGCCTCCTTCCTTGCCCACACGGCGAAATTTTGGTCGCTCATGTTGCCAAAGTCAGTCACAGCAAAAGCTACCAGATACGTAGACATTGGTAACGATTCGGCGTAATGGTCCCATGTGTAGTTTTTTAAAAGGTCGCTGTAAAAAAATTCGAGTTTTGCATAATTTAACTCTAAAAACAGAAGATACAAATATAACAAAAGACGGATAATATACCTACTTAAATCAGCATTCCAGAATTGTAAGTAATTCATATAATTATAAGTTTTTTTAATTTATAATAATACACAGATATAACTGGCATCAAACCAAGCGATTCTGAGGCAAACCTTAACATTTATTACATTCGACGCCAAATTTAAATCAAATATTTAACCTCGAAATCACGCACGAGTTCGCAATATAACATTTCCAAATGACAAAAATTATGTTGGTACCTTGAATTAGATCACATGCAATATACAAATTCAATCGCAAAATAATTTCAATCGAAAACTCAATTTAATTGTTGATATCAACTAAACAGATCTTCGGGTTATCAAAAAAAAAACATAGAAGAAACTCATGTGGTTAGCGAAAGGATGTGAAATACTAACTGTGGCTGTCTCCTAATGAGGTTCATGTTGGACACGGAGGTCATGTTTGTGGGTCGCGCTATGCTGATGATGAACCGAGCCTTCAGGGCTGGCTCGTCCCAACAAGGGAACGCGCGGCGCGCGTCCGTCGCCTGGAACTGGGTCACTGCTATCCATCTGTGGAAGAGTACAGGTTCAGAAAGCATAGTACACGCTGCCTATCCACAATCAGAGATAAGCGAAGCTTTGGAGATTCGTGGCGTCTCAATACGTTTAGAACGCCGCTTAGACCTGCTAGACATGTAGTATATTTTTTTGATTTTTTCGCGGTAGTGTAGATAATTACCCATTTAGTTATTAAAACACCAATTTTTGTCTGTATGTATGCAAATACTACTGGTGGGATTTTCATGAAATTTGGTGTAGAGATGCCTGCCTACCCCCTCGGGGATGAAAGGCGTGAGATTATTTATTTTTTATTTTGGTGTAGAGATAACTGAGTAACTGGGTCAATATCTAAAGTAGGTACTTTTTACAGCGAGATAATATTGTGTCATTCCCACGGTAAAATTATAAACTGGTTAAAAAGAGAAATACGTAAACACCTAGAAACTTGAATTATGTTATGTGTTTTATATTTCGTAAGCAACCGCTTTGAAGGCCTTTTTCGAAAATTCCCACGGAAACGGGAATATATCTGACCCGCACGGGCAACCGCGCTGCTGGGCACCCGCTATTTGTAACACTGGGCCATAACTTTCCCACGGGAACGCGACTGATGCCGGTGAAACCGCGTGGCGCAGCCATATATTAAGTATATTTCTGTTGACAACTTTTAAAACACATTATATATAAATAAATATATAAATAATCTCACGCCTTTTTTATCCCCGAGGGGGTAGGCAGAGGTACTCCATTGCTGGATATACCCACATTTCACGAGATATATTGGACCCCTAAACGAGATAGGTGGTGAGCCCATCGCCGGACCGGGTCTGTTTACACATGTCTCAGAATTAATTCTGAGACCTGCGGGTTTCCTCACGATGTTTTCCTTCACCGTCGAGCTAGTGATAAACACATTAAATTTCCAATTATGTATGTTAGAAAAACCTCGAAACGAACGTTAAAGCTATTAGTATTCTATAGATATAACCGTTTATCGACCATACCAATTGTTCCGCATGCCACACCGGAATATCAATTATAGTAACGTCTCATTGTTCGCTCTAAGATAACCATTTCACATACTTTTTGACCACCCTGGTGATTATCAAAGACAACATAACTTTTTTTAAACAACCAACATTGTTTTAGTCCGTTCTTCTAGTTACCTCGTTTGTTCCCAAGGTTTTATTCCACTTCTGTGCTAAATGCTCATAAATTTCTTTTCCATATCCTTGGGGCACAGAAAGACAGATATTCGCCATTGTTATTTGTATTTATACTGCACTTAACCTAATTGCTTGAATAGGTAATGTGTGTAATTTCATTGTTTTATTGGGAACTAGCGGGTGCCCAGCGGCGTTGCCCGCGCGGATCCAGTGTATTCCCATTCCTGCGGGAATCACAAAAAACCTCTCATAGCGTTTGCCTACGACATATAAGACACCTAGCGAGATCATTAATCTTAATGGTCTGTGGGACACCCTAACCTACATACCATATTTCAATGTTCTATGAGTTATCGTTTCGGAGCTAATCAGTAAATACTTTGCCTAGTTATTTTATTATACTTTCCAATTTCATTGTTGAAATAGTTACTATGGATAATTAAACATTAGGTACTTCAAAACAAATTAACACAATTAAACCTATTAACAGTTTTGACTTACCTTTTTAAATTCTTCTCTTCATAAGAACTTCTATAAAATCCATGAAGATTGTCATTCAGTATACCAGTGTATGTGATATTTAAAATATATTGCTGTGCTGCCTTCAATGTCTCTCCCAGCATCAGTATGTGGAACTGCCTGGGTACGTCCTCAGTTCGTCGCACTATCGTCACTGGTTTGCCATCACTTTTCTGATATAACTTTATACTATGAAACGTCAACTCTACACCATGGAAAGTCACTTCTTTTGTGTCGTTTTTCACATTTATTACAATACTTATCTCGCCATCAAACGTGAAATTTCCTTCAACGATGTACGGAGTTAATTTTAGATTATACTTTTCGGGTCTTATATAATTTGGTAGACGTACATCAGTTACAGTTTGCACTTCTTCTTCAATAGGGTAAGGAGTAGTTTCTATAGGTAAAACACTTTTACTATGTTCAGTACTTAAAGGTATCACTAGAAGCTTTGATTGGTCACAGTGTGTTAGTTCGTATTTAGTCACGTTTGCCAACTGATCAGTCCTGGGGCATGCCGCGAAGTTGTACACTATGAAAGCGGTAGCGACTAGGGCCAAGGCAAATATGACCAAGATGACGAGGGTAAGGCTTTTGGAGAGGTAGATGCCACGCTTGGTCTTGGTAGAGAAGTCACAAGGCGGATTTCCGTCCATGATGCTGAGAGGCTCTCGCGCCTGCGTCATCACATTACCATCGTTTTATCTGAAAAAAAAAAAGATTTGTTCAGGTATGTTAGTACTAGTATTTATAGTAAATTGATATGACTTTCAGGTCAAGTAAATATCGTGGGATTGTCCCGTGGAATTGTCAGTGTTCGAATTGATACTACTAAAGTTTCCTCCGATAATCGTAAAAAAACATATTATAAAGCAAATATATGAACCGAGATTTAGTATTAAACAGCTTAATTGTTGCAGAGTCACGCACCAGTTGAATGGTCGTTTCTTTTACAACTCTTTAAAGGGCTTGGGATTGAGGTTCTTGACCTTTGCAGGATAAATATTTCTGTATATGTTTTTGTTTCTTATAAAATTCCTAACAGATACGTATATAGAGTCAGTTTTTATTAATTTGTAACAGTAAACATTGAAAATATTATCCTACTAATATTATAAACGCAAAAGTTTGTATGGGTGGAAGTATGGATGTTTGTTCCTCTTTTACGCAAAAACGACTGAACGGATTTTGATGAAACTTTTCAGTTATATAGCTTATGCATCAGAATAACACATGGCTATATTTTATTCCCTGATTCTCACGGGAACGGAAACTAGTACATTATATATATACTTATCAGCGACCCGCCCCGGCTTTGCACGGGTGCAATGCTAACACTAAAACCTTCCTCTTGAATCACTCTATCTATTAAAAAAAACGCATCAAAATCAGTTGCGTAGTTTTAAAGATTTAAGCATACAAAGGGACATAGGGACATAGGGATAGAGAAAGCGACTTTGTTTGATACTATGTAGTGAGTAGTGATACGTTGCTAGTAAATTATAAATTGACGCTCTCACAAAGTACCTAATTGATTGTCTACTTGGTGCTGTGCAAATAATTGTGTTCACGATACCTTCAACTTTACACCTACAGCAAAATTTGCCTGTGGGGCACCTACACGAATTCTAGTTCTAGACGAATAAAAGTAGAAGAAGCGTTTCCAAGGATAATAATCATGACGTTGACGAGGCTTGCAAATAATAAATAATTATTTTGGGTGATTTAACATTTACGCCCACAAAAATCACGCCTAGGCGATTGCTACTGGTTCCTCAACACAAATTCCTGTAGGCCAAACTTTTGGCACAACCTTGAGTCGATCTGACCGGCAACACTCAACTTATACAAAGTCGAAGGTCTCATTAAAACTTCCCCGGGACTTGTTACAGACTAACAAGCTTTAAACAAAGTACCTAAGTATCTTGTAAATGAGCTAGTCAGTGTTTTTGGTACTTTTTCGAGTTGTGTACCTCTACCAAGGATCGTGATCAATCATCAATGATCATAGTTGTGGAACTAAAAATTAAGATAGGAATTAATAGGGTGGATTTGCATCGCATTCCATTTCACAAGCAACTTGCAATTTAGGTACTCGTACAATTATACGATGTACATCATTTAGTCGTTAAGCCTTCAAATCCATTGCATCCATCCGTTAATCATGAGTTCTTCGAATAGAATAGTTCTCAACCCAGAAATGCATTGTTTAAATTCCCACAAAAAATAACTTTAAACTAAAAGTGTCATAAAGGCATTACTATGTTTTTGTTGACAAGCGTGTAAAATTATCACCATGATCAATTTGTTCACTTTACTATCAATTTAAACATAACAACTAAGACGGTTCTCTCTATTGAGCAAACAGAGAGACAGATTAACAATTTATTTTACTGTCAGAGCTCAATTAGGAATGATGGTGGGATGGTAATCATACTGAGTGACTTCAAGAATCCAAAGCAGTATGTATCATAAGAGTTGTTTCGGACCTTGCAAATTACTGTTAAAAGCAAAATTCCTGCCCTAACATCCACCTGTACTAGTAGGTACCCGAGTCTGGTAGACATTATTAAAGTGGTTCAGACCTTGTGGAATCATTTACTCTACAATTTAGACACTTTATTTACCACGTTGTAACAAGTACCTACTTGCAAAGTCGAAATTACCTTATCCGCACCGTCATCAGATGAAAAAATTTGAATAAGAACTGACAAAAAGATCTACTGATTAATTTGCTGTTCCTGTCTGGTATAAAGGTAATGTAATATGTACGTCTTAAGAATATACTTCAAAGTGGTTTTAGTGTATACCTAATAGTAGTAGTAAAACTACATCTGCATAATTTTTTGGTAGTCTATTTGCAGCTTTTCGAGACCAAGTAACAGACCTGTGAGACTAAAAGTTTGCCGCATATTTGATTACACGTTATTAAAACTCTACTCCTATGAATCCAAGGTAATATTATAAGAATATATTTTTTGAGGTTTTTTTCTTTTTATTTATTAAACAAATTGAATAAATTTGCAGCTAACTATTTTTCTTGAACGGAGAGTACGAGAAGTACGAATTAGATCTACGATATTATCATATTTCTGCTGTCCTAGATTTTGAGTGACAGTCAACCGTACCCCATGTGTGATGCCAGTTAAACAATAAACACTGTTAGCTGCCAACTACGACACAATCGGGCTTATTCAATTTTGATTGAAATCTGTACAAGTCATCAATCCTGTGCCTTGATTTTGGTGTGCGCTTTAAGCTTAAGCGTTTTGTTGTGTCAATAGGTACCTCTATCTTATTATTTTCAATATTGAATTACGGTATATTCATTACTATTGTGGAAACTTCCACAGTAAAATAATAAATAAACGCTTAACCTGGACCCAGACCATGAATCACAGACACAATTGATTTTTAATTGTGTCTCGGTTCCATTTGGAACCGGCGGTTCTTAACTGATTAAATGATGTGGATGAAATGATTGTTCATTTTGTTTTTGCCGAACTTTGCAACTTTTGCAAGGTAATGATAAATGGTAATGTGCAGGTATTATCTGCAAGACCACCAAAATGTATCTTTTCCGTATATATATAAGTTACTTTATTAACTTCCTCCTGCGTAGCATTATAAGAGGAAGTTAATGGTTTGAGTAAGATGTCTGTCTGTGTATCTGTGTGTCTGTGTGTCTGTGTGTCTGTCGACAGGATATCTCCGGATCTACTGGACCGATTGACTTCAAATTCGGTCAGTAGATACCTTAGGTCAATACCTCGATCGAGTTTGAATTTCAGACCCGTGGGTCAAAAGGGACTGGGCATTTCAGACCCGTGGGTCAAAAATTTCAAAAATTTCAAAAATCTCAAAAATGCCAAAACTGTCAAAAATGTCAAAAAGGTCAAAAAATTTCAAAAATGTCAAAATTTCAAAAATGTCAAAAAATGTCAAAATGTCAAAAAGCTCAAAAATGTCAAAAAGGTCAAAAATGTCAAAATGTCAAAAATGGTTAAAAATGTCAAAAAGATCATAAAATGTCAAAAATGTCAAAAAGTTCAAAAATGTCAAATAGTCAAAAAGGTCAAAAATGTCAAAATGTCAAAAAAGGTCAAAAAATGTCAAAAATGTCAAAAAGGTCAAAAATGTCAAAATGTCAAAAAGTTCAAAAATGACAAAATGTCAAAAAGGTCAAAAATGTCAAAAAATGTCAAAATGTCAAAAAAGGTCAAAAATGTCAAAAAGGTCAAAAAATGTCAAAAATGTCAAAATGTCAAAAAGTTCAAAAATGTCAAAATGTCAAAAAGCTCAAAAATGTCAAAAAGGTCAAAAATATCAAAATGTCAAAAATGGTTAAAAATGTCAAAAAGGTCATAAAATGTCAAAAATGTCAAAAAGTTCAAAAATGTCAAATAGTCAAAAAGGTCAAAATGTCAAAAAAGGTCAAAAAATGTCAAAAATGTCAAAAAGGTCAAAAATGTCAAAATGTCAAAAAGTTCAAAAATGACAAAATTTCAAAAATGTCAAAAAGGTCAAAAATGTCAAAAAATGTCAAAATGTCAAAAAGGTCAAAAATGTCAAAAAGTTCAAAAAATGTCAAAAATGTCAAAAATGTCAAAAATGTCAAAATGTCAAAAAGTTCAAAAATGTCAAAAATGTCAAATAGGTCAAAAATGTCAAAAAATGTCAAAATGTCAAAAAGGTCAAAAAATGTCAAAAATGTCAAAATGTCAAAAATGTTAAAATGTCAAAAAGTTCAAAAATGTCAAAATGTCAAAAAGGTCTAAAATGTCAAAAGTTTCAAAAATGACAAAAAATTACAAAAATGTCAAAAAATGTCAAAAAATGTCACCATCAAAATTATTATCATCATTAACATCATTTTCGTTGTTGGCAGTCAACAGGTGGAAGTTTGTCCATAGAATTACATTCTCTCGTTATTATTACTATATGATGTAAACATCTGCAAAGTCACTTAGGTACGGGTTTGTGACCCCTGAGAAATTTCTTTAACACATAGATATAGAAAAAAATCTAAATCTATGGTTTAACACGCCTTTTGAAGGACCTCATTGGCTGCAAATTTTCATCAGCAAGTTTTAGCAAATCTGCAAAAGGTTATATATCCATATCCTAAGTTTACAGGGACCGAGTTGCAGGCAACAAGTCGATTAAAATCAATTATAATAAAATTGTGATTTATTTGAACTCGATGATCATAATTCTTATGAATTGGATCCACTGCATTATTGATAGTGCTGCATAGACGCAGCTAACAGATGCAAGCTAACTGGGTCAAAGTTTAATACAAAGTTGCCGCTGCTGCATACTCATTTATTCTCAAACAAATAAGGCTTTGACTATGGATAGAGAACATTATAGTCGTTGTCACAGGTTGTACTATTTTGTACATTATATTCATTTCATATCTTAGTATGAATGACCTAAAAAAAATGTTTTTGGGTAAGTAAATCTTTTTAAGAATATTTTTTTGCTCTAAACATCACTGATGATCATTTTAATACAAAGAGATTAAAATATAATAGGGCATAGAGGGGACAAAGCGAGGAAAATTTGAAGCCAAAACTTATTCCAAGTGGAATAAGTCTAGTACAATTTCGACCGAATGACAGCTCACGTTCATACTACCTAACTGACATGACGCTTGAGCTTCAAACATGCTTCAAAGTTTTGTATGAAAATATTCCCAATGCCCCCTCTATGCCCTATTATATTTTAATCACTTTGTTTTGATATTTGTTGTCAAACAAAACGTCAATTTGAATACCTCTCATTTTCAATTCAACTATGAAAAAACGTGGTTTCGAATACAGAGATGTATCTCTTTTTTTTCAAATGCTTCGAGAGTTGTTGCTAGGTCGTCCACACAATCTTCACAATCGGTTCCCGCCGGCACTAGCTCCTAGGACTATTCCCACTCCTGATATTCCCCGGGGACCCGATGATGGGTACGCCAAGAAGTATTATTACACGAGGAGTGCGGTGAGGTCCGTCAAGCCTCCAGTAGTGGCGCCAGTAGCCGAAGGACCGCCTATTAAACGAGATCCCACAATGAAAGTTGAAGCCGGTGGTATAAGCCCAGATTCGGTAAGACTTTTCACACTACTGACTACACCACAAGGTAATATTTTTTGGGTGTGTGCATGTGTCCTTTGGAGAATCTTAGAGTTCCAACAGACAAAAGGCGTCTGGCGACACAGGTATCTAGCGTAACTACTGATATGAGATTAAAAAGAGCTGCCCTTGAGTTTCTTGCAGGTTCTTCTCGGGGTACTGCATGTGGAACCAGCAACTAATTGGTGGAGATGGGCTGTTTACATTTAGCCAATTTTCATGGACGAGTATAGAGTGCCTTGTTATTAGACTATTGACTTTTCTAAGTGTATTTTCTATACCATCAGAAAATAAATGATTTTGACTTTGACTACTGTGGTCGCTGGCCAATGGTGCCATGCCACCTGGACCTCGATAAGCTGATCAATTGATCAGCGACAATCGTCGGCGTGTTGATGTCAAATAGTGGAAAGGCCTGAATTCTGCTTTCAACTCTAGCAGCACAATAAAATAAAGAAAAAAAAGACGTGTGGCACTCGGGGACTGCCGCGGTAAAGCTATTGCATAGCATTTTGTATCAACAAGACTGCCGAAAAGAAACGACGTTAGACAATGCACGGCCTTCAAGCCACACGGGTGTTATGTAAATGGTTAGCAGAGTATTCGTAGTGGTGGTAGTGGTAGTGGGATTGGTGGTGGTTGTAGTGGGAGTGGGGGTGGGTGTAGGGTGGGAGTGGGAGTTGGAGTGGGCGTGGGAGTGGGAGTGGGGGTGGAAGTGGGATTGGGGGTGGGGTGGGACTGGTGGGAGTGGGAGTCATAGTGGGAGTGGGACTGAGACCGGGACCCGGACTCGAACTCGGACTGGGACTGGGACTGGGACTCAGACTCGGACTCGGACTCGGACTCGGACTCGGACTCGGACTCGGACTCGGACTCGGACTCGGAGTCGGACTCGGACTCGGACTCGGACTCGGGCTCGGGCTCGGGCTCGGGCTCGGGCTCGGGCTCGGGCTCGGACTCGGACACGGACTCGGACTCGGACTCGGACTCGGACTCGGACTCGGTTTCGAACTCGGACTCGGACTCGGACTCGGACTCGGTTTCGGACTCGGACTCGGACTCGGACTCGGACTCGGACTCGGACTCGGGCTCGGGCTCGGGCTCGGACTCGGACTCGGACTCGGACTCGGACTCGGACTCGGACTCGGACTCGGACTCGGACTCGGACTCGGACTCGGACTCGGACTCGGACTCGGACTCGGACTCGGACTCGGACTCGGACTCGGACTCGGGCTCGGGCTCGGGCTCGGGCTCGGACTCGGACTCGGACTCGGACTCGGACTCGGACTCGGACTCGGACTCGGACTCGGACTCGGACACGGACTCGGACTCGAACTCGGACTCGGACTCGGACTCGGACTCGGACTCGGACCTCCGTGCCCGTCGGAGTGGGGAGCGTGAGGTTTTTTTCGTTACGGAATTTCTGGATTCGGTCCCCGCGCTCAAGGCCCTCGATAGAAGCTATGCAAAAGCTTAAAATCTAGATTATCTGTTACCAATGAATATGATAACAAAAATAGATTACACAGTAACAAAACTCTGGCTTTCGTAACATTTTTTTGTAATTTTTGTATGATTAATGTTTGTAACAGATTTGCTTCAGCTGCGCCCCGACCCCTGGCCCCACGTGGTGGTGGGATGGTCACTGCTACTATGAAGCATGTCCTCCAGCGGTCATCTCGTGCGACCCTCGCGTAAAAGAACAACCTTCGTGCGAGCCACAAGGTCCGAGCAAATGCGCAAATCCATCGCCACCTTGCACGTAAAGATAAAAAAACTATTTCTTTATTTTTTTAAATTATTTGTGTAAACCTAGCTGAATTTGGATAATAAAGACAAAATCTTGTAGTTATTACATTATTAATTTCACATTAACGTCATCTGGTCGTTTAATATTTAAGTACCTATGTTTATCAGTTGCTTAGTACCGATAGTACAGGCCATGCCTAGTTTGGGACTAAATAACAGTAAGGGCCTGGCTCCATCATCACAGCGCGGCGCCGTGCCGCGAAACGTTGCCGTGCTGTGGAAATACACGGCGCCGCACCGTCACGTCGTGTTATATGACGGTGTGATGTTTTAGTCTGGAGATAGTAAAGTAGTAGTTTCTTTCTAAATATGCACGAGACGTATGATATCAACAAATTAGTATTAATATTGAGTACGGATTTTTCGAAAGGTATATAAATTGAAAAGTAACACGTTGGCCGCACCGTGTATATTTACGGCATGGCAACGTTTCACGTTTTCGATCATGGGGCCAGGCCCTAATAGTAATAATAACTATATTTCAAAATGATGTTTGTCAATATTTTACTCTTATAATAATAATAATAATAATAATAATAATACTTATTACAATAAATTGTATGATCCCTGTCCCCCAAACTAGGGTAATACCTGTTGAGTCAGTACACAGTGTGTAAAATGTGTAAAAAAAATGTCTTTGACTGATTTTTCGGTTATAAATTGATAATAGGTATCTGGAATATTATTATTACCTAGGCTAAGGCATTAAAATTGATTTCTGGTAACATGTCACTTAAATTGAAATCTGTAAGTACCACACATCAAACGATACTAAGTATTTGCTTATTTATAAAACCCATACTTCAGACCTATTACTTTACGGGTGACTGTATCCAAGCTCCAAACAATAACAAAATCTATTGTGTCTGGAATATCAACAGCGAAGCGGTTAAAGAAATATTAAACTTGAACTTTTATAAAATGGGAGTCTCTATATCAAAGAAAAATTTGAGGCTGTAAATCTCTAATGTATTATTCAAGGTTTCGTAGCAGGTGTTATTTGTTTTTATCCGTATTTTTTTTGCAGTTATTGTTTCTTTGTGATATGAAACTCGTGTCAAAATCTTTCAGTTTCAGCTTCGTCAATAATTGTAGCTTTCTATTAGTGGAAGCGCAATCGCAATCAATCAGTGGAATCCCGCATTAGGTATAGTATTAGACAGTGGGGCAATAGCTACAAATATAATATGGAAAAAGTATTCATAATCCAGAAAAGGGCTACAAGAACGATGGTGCGCATTCCCCAGTGGCAATCCTGCAAGGACTACTTTAGCAGACTAGGAATACTCACAGCTCCAAGTCTTTATATCTTTGTACTTCTTTGTGATCTTGTAAAACATTCATTAGAAACTCAAGAACAAAGAGTTGCGAGGCTGGCCACACGCAGAAAAGATCTTGTATTTATAACCAACTTTGCAGGTAGTTAAACATACTCCAAGATATCAGTCTATATTACTATTTAATAAGCTACCCATAGATCTCAAGAGTGAGGCTAACTTGAAGCAATTCAAAAAGAGTTTGAAGGCCCTTTTGTTGCGAAAGTGTTATTATTCCGTGAATGCTTTTATGGAGGATGGGAATATGTGTAATTTTCGTTAGTTAGTAAGTTAGGTAGCTTAGTATATAATTTTTATAATTTTCATATTGCAGTAAATTTAATAATTCATAATTATGTATAATATAATATTTAAATACAATGCATATTGTGATAGAATGAAATAAATAATAATAATAATAATCTACAGTCACATACCATTATAATATGGGATTGCAACTGAACATATGCCCATAGTCAGAATAAAGTATTATAGTTTAAAGAACACGCTTCTGTATGTATGGCAATTGTCAATTTTTTTTGTTGGTGGGCCCCCTTTGTCCACCTAGGTGATCCACGAACACAATTTTTTTGTTCGTAGTACACCTAGGTGAACTGACTAGGTGTACCACGACCAATACCTCAAATCAAATGAGTCCAAACTCGAGGGGTTTACGATTAGCCATTGAGGAGTTCCGTTATCAACCTCCTGGCTACATCATCAGCTCGGCTAGATGATACCAAATTATTGTGTTGTCATTAAATCTACATACATTTGCAAAAGTAACAAGTAGAGTAAAGTAAAGTAAAATTCAAGACTTGTATACTTAGACAGTTTGTTAGTTGCAAATGAAGCTAATAATAATAAAAAAAAATATTTCAAGCATTGCCCATATAATATAAAGCGTGCAATAAAAAAAACTCTAGTGTTTAACACTCTGGGTTAAAGGAAGGAAAGCAATTTCTGAAGAGCCCTTACGCTCAACACTAGAGACTTTCCGCTCTCATTTCGCCACGTGTCTGTCTATTGTCTTATAAATCTATACATTGTAGGACCACCACGTCAAGGAATGTTCAGTAAAACACGTCTCTTTAAATATGTTTTGTTTGTCTTTAAACATGAATATCAGAAAACATTTTGAAATTTTCACCGGTGACTAGAGCCATAAGGATTATAAATAATGTATCACAGATTTTAGATGTATTTAGTTGTACATTGGAGGAATTTATGAGGATAACATTGTACTGTTTATGTAACAGTGGTGACTAGATTATCGTATTGGGAGTACTCCTGTAAAGGTAATTTATGTTGTAAATAAAATAAATAAATAAAATAAACATCTGTCCAAGTCGATTGGATACACTTAGAGGGCAGATCTAAAACCCATAAGAGTTAAATCCCGATTGTAAATACCCAGCTAGCAGCAAGCCCTAAAACCGAGTGGTCGTTAAATTTTCACGAGGCACCTCGAGGCATGTCCAGAATTATTCACACCACACCTTTGTTCACTCGTGTGAAACACACTCTGTCACTAACTCTACAACTCATTCCTTTCATGAGACATCTAGGTTAAACTGATGAATAGACAGTTTTTATACCGACGATAGTAAAAAAAAAGTAAATAATCTCACGCCTTTTATCCCCGAGGGGGTAGAGGTATTCCATTTCTGGATATACTCACTTTCCACGAGATATCCTTTGGACCCCTAATCGTGATAGGTGGTGAGCCCATTGCTGGACCGGGTGTCTTTTACACATATCTCAGAATTAATTCAGGGGCATGCGGGTTTCCTCACGATGTTTTCCTTCACCGTCGAGCTAGTAATATATATCTACGTAAGTTTTGATAAACTCATTGGTACATGCCAAGATTCGAACCGAGCCTCACTGTTTATCATCATGTGAAGTAGGCTAGCTAACGGACGCTAGCTTTTGCCATTATATCCAAGGTGTTTGAAAGCAATCTTTAAACTTTTTCGTCTTTGCGGTTGTTGGTCAAGATGGTTGTATCATCTCTTGAATAAAATGTTAAACGAACCGGTTTAGACTTAAAACGTAACAAAGAGACGGAGTAGAGTTACTTTCTCATTTAATTACTGCAATCCTTAGCCCATCGGCGTAAAGTTGCCAGTCTGTCGGTATTCTACAGATTGCACTTTCGGGAGTGTACCCAAGAGCTGCACGAGCTCATTCCGCCTTCCTCTTTCCACCATCGGATTTCCAGACATACGGCTGGGCTTCATCCCTACTTGGTGGATATCCCATCTATACGCACGAAGCGCTTTTCAAGATCTTTTATTAAGTGCACCGCCAAGGAGTGGAACTACCTGACGGCGCGGCGGCGTCTGTATTTCCGAGTTCATATAACCCACAAGCCTTTAAGGATCGAGTGGGCAAGCTCGCCCCATAGTAGGTCCCGTCTTTGCTCTCGGGCAAGTCTGGGGCCAAGAGTAAGCCATTCATTAATAAAAAAAAAAATATAATAATAAGTGTTTGCACTCTAAAATAATAATAGGTAATAATAATAATATAATCTCACGCCTTTTTTATCCCCGAGGGGGTAGGCAGAGGTATTCCATTACTGGATATACCCACATTTCACGAGATTTATTGGACCCCTAAACGTGATAGGTGGTGAGCCCATCGCCGGACCGGTTCTGTTTACACATGTCTCAGAATTAATTCTGAGACCTGCGGGTTTCCTCACGATGTTTTCCTTCACCGTCGAGCTAGTGATAAATATGTACGTAAGTTATTTTTGAAAAACTCATTGGTACATGCCAGGATTCGAACCCGAGCCTCACTGATTTTCGGCCGGCTCTTTAACCGTCCGGGCTATCACTGCACTCTAAAACTGACTTCAAAAATGTAAAGTAATAACTTAGTAGCTATAATAAATCGACAGCTTAAAATTTGATCAACCTAGTCCACTTTCCAGGGCTATTATATAAATTAAAGACTAAATTGAAGATTATAGAAGGCATTGTGTATGCAAACGGTTGAAAGTCTTTCATCTAAGACTTGATTTTTAACACAAAAACTCTAATATAATCCTCCAATCCAACATAAATTTGAAAGTAAACTCTGTCCGTTACCTTCTCACGGCTAACCGGTGAACGGATCAATAAATTTTTTGAGGACGATACCTACTTAACATTTTGAGGGACGATATATGGCACTTTTCATCTCGAAAGACTTTAGTTACTAGGGGAAGCGGTAACCAAAAGTTCAAGCGAATAGAGTCGCGGGCAACAGCCAGTAAAAAAATACATTTACGATTTCTTAAACAAGAAAATCTCTCAACTGTGTCAGAATAAATTATCGATAGGCGATCGTACGTACGAACATAAATTATGTTTCCTATATTGGTAGATAAGATAAATAAATGTGTACATATACCAGCCTGTTTACCTTAGCCGAGAATAAGAGTAAAACCAGCTAGCCACGAAAATAGTTTTATACGGATTTTACTTTTAGCAACCTATCAATATTTCTACTGTGTGTACTACGGTGAAACTGCTAGAGCGATAAATATTGGTGAAATTGGTGCTTCACCGATCTTAAGTCCCCTAAAAATACTAAAAGTTGTAAATGTCTATATCTAAAGATAAAATAAGACTTTTTGTTGGCAAGGGCAGCCATGCTAGGTTTGTTTCTATGCCCTATTCCTTCTGGTCGACCTCTTACGACCCCCCGAGACGACGAGGTGTGCCAGGATCGTAGCAGGTGGCGGTGACGGTCTATTGCCTCTGCCTACCCCTTTGGGAAAAAGAATGAAGAAACTGCCCGGCTGATTGGCTATACGGCTGATCCACACGGAGTCTAGAAAATTGAGCACAAAGAAGGAATTTTTAAAAAGACGATAAACTTAGTTTATTTAAAATACTCCACAATGATTATTTTAAGTGAAATTAAAATAAAAACATTATTATTTAGACTGGATCTTGTAATGGTATCAAATTGATACCTATCACGTATAGAATATCTCGTGAAAGCGGGTATATCCAAAATTGGAATACCTTTGCCTACCCCCTCGGGGATATAAGGCGTTATATTTTTTTTTTATCAAATTGATGTACCTACCTGTGACAAAGTGATAATTTTGGCTATCACAGTATCTACCAAACATATAAAAATCGATTGTGTCTGGAATAACCAACCAGCAACCGGTTAATTGACTTTATAGTCCATAGGAAGAATACTATAGGTTTAATGTTCTATTCAAAACTAATCGCACTATGGTTTATCATTTGATCATTTTACATTAATATCCTCTCTAGCGGAAAATGTGTTCCTACTTCCTCCTATTAATATTGCAAATGCATAAATACTGCTAAATTGGTACACAGATATGAGTATCAACGGAAATCTTTAAATAAAAGAAGGAACTGTAGAAAGATCCATTAGTCAAGCTCTGCTCGGTTCCAATGCGCACGGTAACAATTAAAAATCATTTGTGTCTATGATTGTTGGTTTGACAGGATATCCTGTGAGCACTAAGAAGGAATTTTTGGAAATTCCCAAGAGATCGGGAAAAAACGGATTCAATCGAGGCGACGTTGCTGCTCACCCGTTGCGGTTCTGTTCGGTTCCCAATACCATGGGAATACGGGAATAAAATATAGCTTATGTTACTCAGAGATATTAGTCTAGCTTTCCATTGGTGAATTAAAAATGTAACAAAAATATTTCATATTCAGACACGGCCCCTTGAGTTCTATTATAACCAAAGAGGTTAAAATATAAAAGGGCATGCATGCACCTATGTATATAGATTTCGTAGATCAAAGAAGTAAGTAGTGTGTCCGCGTTTACTATACGATTATCATGAATGTGACATATGAATGAGAGCTCGTTCGAGTTAGCACTGGATAGCGAATATTACCTGGTCTAGAAGACCAATTGTACCTCAATCAATTGGTGCTCCGTGAAGCGCAGACTCTCATTGAATCGCAAATGTCTGTCGGTCTGGTAATGTATTGCCCTCGTAAACTACAATTGTTATTGAACACTATTAGTTCTAATACTCTTTTGTTGGTGAGGAAAAACAATATACCTAATGAAAATATTATTTGTTGGTATTATTTCGCATCTGTTGTGCCTTTTACACAAAGTCGGGAATTTTTGTTTGTTTATTTTGAGTTTTAATAAATTTATATACGAGTATTTATATGTTTATATGCGTATATTGTAACTTGCTAAAAATCTTTAAACAAATTTATATATTTACCTAAGTATATGTTTTTATGCGTATATTATAACTTAACTTCTTAAAACAGCTTTAAACAATGGTAGCTTTTAGTAAAACATCACTGTTAAAATTGTTGATTTGAAATTTATTTATTCGTAATTCAAATTATTTCAAAAACCCTTTCCAAAATGGTAGAACCTTTATTTATGTTGCGACCTCACATTACAATTGTTATTGCTTATTTCACCAAACACTACCTAATCATTATTGACTTAAAACATTAAAACTTTAGGTTGAGATTTCTCCAACTGGACCACCAAATAACTCCATGCATTTTGTATTTTTTACCTTTTGTACTTTTCAACATTTCGTCGCTGACCTCTATTGTTTAACAATAGAGGTTCGCCCTTTTGCGACGTCAGCGACGATTTGTATTATTTTAATATATCTCTATCTCTCTATCTACTTCTTAAATGAAAATATTTATGGCCTACTTTTCGTGCACCTACATATAGCAATCGCAAAACTAGCACATAGTACCAGCCCTACTAATTGCATAAGAAACTCGTCGCAAAACTTGTTTATTAGCAATTCCTAACCTCGTACTAGCTTTTATGTGGTGTGTCATGTGGACATAGATTAAGAATAGGATTAAGAATAGCTGGGAACCTAGACCTGATATTAAATATTTATGAGAGAACTCAATGACTTTATTCATTACTAGATGAGAGTTAATCTATATATATAAAAGGAGAAGCTAAATCTAAAAGTCAAGGCCCAGCCCAAACCGCTGAACATAGAAACATGAAATTTTGTGTGTAGGTTACGTTTATAGTGTAGATGCTCGCCAAGAAAGGATTTTACGAAATTCAACCCTTAAGGGGGTGAAAGAGGGGGTTGAAGTTTGTATGGGATAGTGTGATTTCTGCGTGTATCAACTTTAAACTTGGCACAAATACTCTTCAAAAAACACTATGAAATATTAGTTCTAGGATTTTTTGAAAATCATCCTCCAAGGGGGTGAAATTAGGGGATGAATTTTGTATGGAAAACCTTCATTTTTGGGTGTATCGATTCGAAACTTTGTAAAAATACTCCTAAAAACAAATAACAAGATACGTATTTCTGGATTTTTCGAAAATCACCGCTTAAGGGGGTGAAACAGGGGGTTAGAGTTTGTATGGAGACGTGTTTGATTTTTACGTCTACCAACTTCAAACTTGGCACAAATACTCTTAAAAATAAATCATGAGACCCGTGTTTTAGGAATTTTCGAAAATCATCCCCTAAGGGGGTGAAAGTAGCGTTTGGAGTTTGTATGGAGACGTGTTGTTTTTTACGTCTTATCAACTTAAAACTGGGCACAAATACTTTTAGAAATAAATGATGAGACACGTGTTTTTGAATTTTTTGAAAATCATCTCTTAAAGGGGTGAAAGAGGGGGATAAAGTTTGTATAGGATAGTGTGATTTCTGCGTGTATCAACTTTAAACTTTTTACAAATATTCTTGAAAATAAACTTGATATATTAGTTATAGGATTTATCGAAAACCATCCTCCAAGGGGTTTCATCCCCTTGGGGGTTGAAGTTTGCATGAATACCTTCATTTTATGATGTATCAATTCGAAATTTTGTAAAAATACTCCTCAAAACAAACAACAAGACAAGTAGGTATATCTCGATTTTTCAAAACTCACGGGTGAAACAGGGTTGGAGATTGTATGGAAACGTGTGGTTTTTTATGTCTATCAACTTGAAACTTATCACAAATACTCTTAAAAATAAATGATGAGAAACGTATTTTTGTATTATTTTAAAATCATTCCCTAAAAGGGTGAAATTAGGGGTTGAAGTTGGTATAGAGATGAGGGGTTTTTTGCGTTTATCAACTTGAAACTTGGCACAAATATTCTTTAAAAGTCTCCATACAAAGTCTATTTTTTTTTTGATAATTTACTATGGGTTGCTGGGATAAATTTGTTTGTGCATCCCAAAAT
The DNA here is from genome assembly GCA_963855545.1 of Ethmia dodecea. Lineage (NCBI taxonomy): Eukaryota > Metazoa > Arthropoda > Insecta > Lepidoptera > Depressariidae > Ethmia > Ethmia dodecea. The sequence continues at coordinate 5,274,589 of OY979444.1, forward strand.
GTTGAAAAAATAAATGTCCACCCGTGCGAAGCCGGGGCGGGCCACTAGTTGTTCTATAAACTATGTAAATTTAATGAAGTTAATAATGCCGTGTAATAAGATGTTAGTAGCAAACTTACAACATTATCAATCAATAGGGTTTTAGAATTTGTTTTATTAATAACTAGCGACCCGCCCCGACTTCGCACGAGTGCAATGCTTATACTAAAACCTTCCTTTTGAATCACTCTATCTATTTAAAAAAACAGCATAAAAATCCGTTGCGTAGTTTTAAAGATTTAAGCATACAAAGGGACATAGGGATATAGGGACAGAGAAAGCGACTTTGTTTTATACTATGTAGTGATAATAATAATCCCCGAGGGGGTAGGCAGAGGTATTCCATTTCTGGTTTTTCAGATATTCTTTGCACCACTAAAAGTGATAGGTAGTGAGTCCATCGCCGGACCGGGTGTTTTACACGTCTCAGAATTAATTCTGGGACCTGCGGGTTTCCTCACAATGTTTTCCGTCACCGGCGAGCTAGTGATAAATATGTTCATAAGTTTTGAAAAACTCATTGGTACTTGCCAGGATTTGAGCCCGAGCCTTACTGATTATCATCACGTGAAGCAGGCCATGAATCAGGCTCTTGAACCGTAAGGCTATCACTGATTTATTAGTATTTTTTATTCAGTAGGTGACGCTACACATAGGCACGCTCTAGACTTCAGTCTAGCCAATAGCATGTATGGTATGTAATGGATGGGTTCGACGATGGAACAAGAGAAGAAGCCTATTCACTTGTGACTTAGATAGATTCGGGTTACAATACAAGAACTCGGGAACATAGACGCAGTCAAAAAGTTTCACTCCTTCAAACTACCAGGCGCCCAGAGGCAGAGGTGTTATAGGAATACTTAATAAAAATATTTTGTACTGGCAGCGCTCCGCGGTTTCACCCGCGTACTTACCGTTCCCGTGGGAAATACGGGGATAAAATATAGCCTATGTGTTATTATGATGTGCTATATAATTGTAAAGTTTCATCAAAATCCGTTTTTTGCGTGAAAGGGGAACAAACATCCATCCATACATCCATCCATACGAACTTTCGCGTTTAAAATATTAGTACTTAGGAAGGATTTTATTTTCATAACACTGATCGATTCATCTCGCAAATTCTAAATCTATTGATTGATTACACTTCTATTATTTTTAATTTACGTTTAGGGGACGAATATTCTCGTGAAAAGTGGGTATTTTCAGAAATGGAATACCTCAGCCTACGGCCTCGGGGATGAGAGGCTTGCGATTATTACATAGTATTTAGTTGTATTATTTAAATGTTTTGTAAAAGGCTTATTGGTTATAGCTATAATAATTTATAAACAGATTTTGTAGTTGATGAAAAGCAGTATTTAATCTTTCACACTAATTAACTTTCCGATAAACTTAATCAAGCCAAGTACAAAATAAGCTTAGATTGTCTATTATCAGTAACGGATAAGTTATCCGAACCAGCTAATAAATCTGAGATTTATCGCAAGTTTGCTCAGGGGTGATGGAGCATCCCCTAGCGTCAGTTGGCCCCTCCATCTATTGTGTGGCGTCTATTGTTGCACCAAGGGCACTTTCCCTTCCAAACGTGAGATCCACAAAGGGTTCTAACGCTATAGTGATGTCACACTATTTTTTACTAAAATTACTCCAATTCCAGAAACGGGACAAATGTGGGACAAATTCTTATTTATGATTTTTAATATTTCTGACTAGTTCACATATATCTACTAATATTATAAATGTGAAAGTATCTGCTTTTCTCTTACCTTTTCATAGCTAAACCGATTGAGATAAAATTTGGCAAGACGATTGTTTCCATTTTGAGGAAGGACATAAGCTACTTTTCACGCCGTAAATACACTGCTTTTAGGGGGTACGTGGTAAGCAAAAGTTCACGAGGACGCAGTCGCAGGCAACAGCTAACTATAATTTTTAAACTTTCAATGTATGGTAAACATCTTCTAAATGAATCTAATTCTCTTTATAGTATTTATTTTTTAATATGTAAACTATAATTTATTTATTTATTTGAAATTACAATTAAAACACCTACAATATGTACAATGGGAGTAATAACGATATTTTATAATGTTATTTATATGTGGGCTTACTTTAAAAAAACAAATAGGTACTTTGTGTAGAAATTAATCAACAGTTTGTGACTCCTTTAGGAGTAGTGTCTCAAAATGGTGTCCCGAAATTACAAACTTCTGGGACTATACTGATCCACACTAGTGTAATAGGGTACAACAAAAGTAGTAAAAAGATAAACGACCCACAGATTGTTGGTGCATTTGGAATTATATCGTTACGCTTTTACGTGACAGTTAGTATGGGCTGATAATTTTGTTGTTGCTTTGTAATGGTGTAGCACACATGGACTGTGTTCAGAAATATTATATTTTATTGGTATATTGACAATTATTTCGCAATATGACAGTTGTATGTAAGTAGCAGCTTCATGGCAATAGGATAAACTTGCCAGCATAAACAGTAGTCTAAGTAACTTTCCATACAAATATGTTTCAAGCGAAAGCGAAGAGAAAATCCGAGAAAAGAGGAAAGATAAGTTTATGCCTGTAAACCTTCTATCCCATCAAAAACATAAATGTGAAATGAGAGCCAAGTTCAATATTATGCCTTGGTTGTTGACTTCAACGACAAAAAAAGTGAGATCTAAATGGGTGCCAAGTTCAACGGTCAGTCCTGAAATTTATTTATAACAACATAAAATATCATTTCTTCTTATAACTTAGGATAATATATTGTAGCCTAAGGTCTGACTTGGCTAGTTTTCACATACGAATTATTATATTCGATGGTTAGTTTCTACCAGCAAGCCAAATTTTCGGAATAATAAAATAAGACACGACAAGTAACAGGTTTAGAACCTGCGAAGGCTATAATAAGTATTATGTTCAATGGCTAGTTTCTACCAGCAATAAGCAATAACTACTTAATAATTGGGTTCACATACGTGCGGCGCCATCTATCGGCAGATAGCGGAACTAAACTACACTTCACTCCATAATAATAGTTAAATGGATAATAAAATTATACAAACTTACCAGTTTTTGATTTATTCCTTTGTATTCACCTAATTACCGATCTGCATGCCAAATTTGAACTTTCTAGGTCACCTGGAACTGGGTTAGAGTTTTGGTCTATAGGTCAGTCAGTGATAAAAATGTAGATTTTTGGACGTTAATATCTAAATAACCGTTTGAGATATGTTTATGAAATTTAGAGCACGTATGTATCTTGCAAGTCTCAATAATATGAGCCCAATTTGACACGTTTATGTGAAATAGTTTTTCAGTTATGAGGTTGTCAAAAGTGGCTCCAAATGGTTCGTGTAAAATTACACACGGTGCTGCTCGCCGTTCTCCTGCTTGAACTCGGCTTGACACGCTACCGCGTGTCTAGATAAACCTTCTAGTTTCGATACATACTCTCTTTGTAAACACCGAAATGATTTCAATGTTTTACGAAAAACGATGTTTAGAATCTGTAGAAGTTTACAAAAATAACAGGAAATTCCATAACTTACCTGTTTTTTAAACAGCTTCAAAAATGGAGTTGGTTCTATATGCGTGTGTATGTATTTGTTTATCGTCTCGAGTACGAATATAACACATGCCTAATTTGATTAGGAACTTATTAAACGTATTTATGTTCTCTAGAGATTGCTTCTAAGAAAATATTCCATTGCTGAATTGGAATGCCAAAAAGAATTATCAAGAACTTTAAAATATCCCAAGTTGTGTGTGAAATTATAGTCTAAGAAGTAAACTCCGGAGAAGAGAAAAACAAGATGTCGGTTACTATAAACAAACAAACGCAAAGTTTAAACACGCAATAACTATTCACGGTCGGTCAGAGCGGACAAGGCTACATAGTGATTCCGATTTTTTAAAGGCGCGTTGAGTATAGATTATATTTTTTATTTTCATAAACACTACCTGTTTCCCGTGATTTCAGCCACGTATGTCCCATTTCCCTTAAAAAATGGTATCCCATCTTACTCCGGCAGAAAAGAAAACTTCCCATCCATGGAAGATTTTTGAAATCGGTCTAGCAGTCAGGGCCTATATTCATCACAAACAAATACAAATATACAAAAAAAAACCTCTTGATGATTGATGATATTAGTGTAGATAATGAAACTCCCCAATGGGAAAGTAATTTAAATATGAAGCAATATTTGTTCCACCAATGAACCTGTATAATATGGCCTGATATATATAATGATAATGTTGAACTTAAAGATGAAAGTAAAGTATTAACCATAATATTATACAAATACCTATGATCTATAACATAAAATATTGAAGATATAGGTATCAAATAAGAAATGGAATTGATTATGATAATTGAGAACAGAAATAGGTATCTAAAGAAATTTCAGAGAAACAGCAAGAAAATATATATGAGTAAATAATTATTTCATAATACCAGTGTATTTTATTAAATTAGAACCGTTCAACTAATCCTTCAATCGTGACAGCACTCACCAGCCTCGGCAAAACTCCCGTCAGGACATTGTTTACACCACACGACATCTCAACAGCATCACTACAGATCGACTAATAAAAAAACAATTACCTATTAGTGACGTATATCTATTGTTCTCGATAATCGGTGTGCGGCGCGTTTTTATGACGTCTCGGATGGCGGGAACGGGACACCGTGAGACGGGACTTTTTACGGGACGTCTCCCCTTGCCGGTGGTTGCGACGCGACTGCGGCCCGAAGCTCGCGCGGGGAAGATATTTGCCCTCGAACTGAATTAGCCGCAAATTTGTCATCCCTAACAATTATGTTTTCTCTGTGTTTTTCCATCATTTTCCTAGGCAATTATATTGCTATTTTATAGCGAGGTCGCTTTTCTCTCTAGAATAGGGATTTATAATAATTATATAAAAAAATACTGTAATATTTATGTGGATAGGTTGATGATTGATATTGTTTGAATAGACTGCAAAGATTTACTTATTAGTTTTTAGATACCTACCTATATGCTACAATACAGAAGGCAATTAAAATAATCGGCCTAGCCCAGTCGAGACTGCTTGACTCGTAGGTATTTCCAGTTCATCAAAAGTTTTCTCTCCGATTTATAAAATATGGTACTGTATGTACTATGTGGTGTCCTACAAGGTTCACGCTTGGGTACCTTTTCGTTCCACGTTATTAAACTAAATTTGACCAAATGGAACTCCTAGGTCATTGATGTCTCTCCATCCTTGTGTCAGAGCTTGACCTGTAAAACACAGTTCCAAGGTCACGGGCATTTCTTTCCCGTTTAACGTAGATAGCTGAAACTAGTCGAAATATTTAGAAATGGTACTGGTACTGGCCAGATTGGGTATATAAATTAAAGAATGGATTTTTGTATCTGGATAAGAAAAAAAACTTGATTTATACTTACGTCAACTCTACTTTAGTCCATAGGGACAAGTGATGGTACGAAACTTCATTGTCTGAGTTCCGACATGCTCTAGTCACAATTTAGTAAAGAAATCTCGTCATATTTTGTACCTTTAAAATGATCATTTATTTGCCGAAGATTAAAAAACGATTAAATGGATTACAACAGTTACCGATTCAATACATTTCCAATCAGACCTGTGCCCTGATTCGGGTACGTATTTGAATGTCTAAAATTAAAAACCTAATATAAAATAACCTACGTTTGGAATCCCTAAAATCTAAATACCTAATGTTTTATTTTACCTTAGTAACTATAATACCTACTTACGAAATATCTAAGATTAAAATACCGATTGGACTAAATACCTAATATTTAAAATGTATAAAGTTATAACAACAAAGTTTAATATATACAAACATTTAAAAATACCAAATGGTCAAAATAGGTAGGTACTTAAAATAATGCCATCACTTGCGAGATATCTATACATCTATACATATAATAAAACTCTAACGGGGCCTGTCTGTACATTAAATATTTTTTGAAAATTTTAACGGTAGTGTATATAGTTATCGATATAGATACCGAAATACCAATTTTTGGAATTTTTGTCTGTCTGTCTGTCTGGTCTGTCTGCCTGTCTGGTTGTGCACGCATCACACAAAAACTACTGGACGGATGTTGATGAAATTTGGTATGGAGATAACTGAGTACCCGGGTCAACATCTAGGGTACTTTTTATTCCAGGAAAATATCTCATTCCCACGGGAAAATATAAAAACTGGTTAAAAAGAGAAATACGTACTACTCCGAAACGATAATACCTAGAAACTTGAAAAATGCTATGAAGGTGTCTGATATGTCATAGGAAATTGGTATGATGGGATTTTTGGAAATTCCCACGGGAACGGGAATAAACTAAATCCAAGCGGGAAAACGCCGCTGGGCACCCGCTATTTGAAATATGGTAGGTATGTAGGTTAATATGTCATAGGCAACCACTATGAAGGGATTTTCGGCAATTCCCACACGGGAACGGGAATAAACGGAATCAGCGCGGGCAACGCCGCTGGGCATCCGCTAGTTATACAATATGTTAAGCACATTAATATACCTAAGACATATTTCAATATCGGTATTTGTCATTATCAACTGTGAGGTAAATCAATTTCAGGGACTTTGTACATAGGTATTTCAAGTTTCCTTTTGAACTTTAGTAATACCTATATTAATTTGACATTTTAAGTTTTTGGTATTTTAACTTTAAGTCAAATAACCATTAGGTATTTTGATTTTAGGGATTTTAAATGTAGGTTATTTTACGTTATGTTTTTTAATTTTAGACATTTAAATACGTACACATTGCAAATTCATTTACAGATTAAGTTATGGAGACTACCAGGTATTGTGGGATTTTTTATTTAATTTTGGGGATTAAAACAAGGATTTTAAGTAACGTTTTCATAAAAGTTTCATTTTGATATGTTGCAGGGTTCAGAACATGTATTTTTATAACCTTCAAAAGAGGAGAAGGAGGTTCTCAATTCATAGCGTATGTTTTTTTACTTTATATAAAAGTGTTAAACCATAACTTCGTTAAATCTGAAGAAATGTCAAAATATTGTTTTTGTTTGGTAGGTATACATTAAAGTTGGTCCCATATAAGTTTTGTGAAAATCTTATGAAGAACTTTAGGTGAAGAACGGAACTCCTCAACGGACAACGGACCTCCTGAGCAAATAACTCGGTATCAACGTAATAGGTTTAGTATCAGTTGGTAATGGATGTTGAATAATATGCAAATAATCTATATACATATAATACCTGTACCTACATATAATAAAACCCTAACGGGCCCTGTCTGTTACATGAAATATTTTTGGAAAGTTTTTGCGATATTGTATAAATAGTAATCGCGGTAGATAACAAAACATCATTTTTTGAAATTTTTGTCTGTCTGTCTGGTTATGCACGTATCACGCAAAAACTACTAGACGGATTTTGATGAAATTTAGTATGAAGATAACTGAGTAGCCGGGTCAATATCTAGAGTACTTTTTATTGCGGGAAAATGTCTCATTCCCACGGGAAAATTAAAAAAACTGTTTAAAAAGAGAAATACGTACTACTCCGAAACGATAACACATAAAAACTTGGAATATGGTATGTATAGGCATCATAAAATTATGTCGTAGACAACCGCTATATTGGGATTTTTGAAAATTTTCACGGGAACGGAAATAAACTGCTATTTGAAATATTATGGTATGTAGGTGTCCTATATGTCTTAGGAAACCACTATGAAGGGATTATCAGAAATTCCCGCTTGAACAGGAATAAACTGGATCCTTGCGGTTTAGGCCTATGGGCACTCGCTACCTACTTAAATTATATTATGTAGGTGTCTTATAATAATATGTCTTAAGCATGGAAATTCTTGCGAAAACGGGAATAAACTGTATCCGCTACTATCTTATAAAAGAAATAAAGCTATTTTGCTGGCCTGTGGCCAGTCATCAACAGTCGGTTTGTATTTTTGTTTTAAATTTTGATTATTTTGATAATCCGAAGCAGAGCTCGTGCATCGAGGACTTCATCGTTAATGAATCGAGTTGTGTTTCGAAATTATGACTCTCGATTTCATTACGATGAAAATATGCACAATCAAGAGCAATGCTAATCAAATTAGATGAAATAACACATCGATTAATTAAATGTTCGACAAATTGGTGTTGATCAAACGTCTTTCGAAATCGAAATAGCCCGAATCAAAGGCAAGCCCAATTTTAATACGTCCTTTTACTGCTCTAAACATAGGATAAGAACATTGTTACTAACACAATGAGGTCTAAGTTGCCTAAATAAAATAAAAATAATAAAAAAATATCATAATATTATTTGTTAATAATAATAATGGAGAAATAACATAAATAAAAAAAATAGACAATCTCACGCCTTTCATACCCGAGGGGGTAGGCAGAGGTATTCCATTACTGGATATACCCACATTTCACGAGATACATTGGACCCCTAAACGTGATAGGTGGTGAGCCAATCGCCGGACCGGGTCTATTTACACATGTCTCAGAATTAATTCTGAGACCTGCGGGTTTCCTCACGATGTTTTCCTTCACCGTCGAGCCAGTGATAAATATGTACGTAAGTTTTTGAAAAACTCATTGGTACATGCCAGGATTCGAACCTGAGCCTCACTGATTTTCGGCCGGCTCTTTAACCGTAAGGGCTATCACTGCTCTTTACAATTTGAAATAACATTTATTTGCAAATAAAATATAGATTCATTTACAATATTTACAGATAAAGAGGAACCATGTGGGACAGTCTCCAGAAGACTCAAAGCCAAAGACGTTAAAGTCGAAAGTTTTTATTCAATGTAGGGGCTTATAAGTCCTCTTATTGAAAGTCATTGCGACTCCACCGCTTTGGTATGTCGACTGGCCGCATTCTCTCTCTGGACAGCTAGGCTAATCCATTAACAGATGTAGCTGCCAGCCCTCAGGTCACCTGAAGCCTGGACCAAAACGCACTGACGCTCTTTGAGGAGCTGCTGTGCCTCCGGCTCCCACGGTCCCATTTGTTAATTTATACTTACCGATAATTATCATGCACCAAAATAATGACGGCCAATAGTTGAAGCAAACATAGCTAAGGCCAAGGTTAGAATTAAATTAATGTAGTGACGTAGATGGGCATACTGCTAATGAAACGTTTCGTAATTAACTTTAATTTAATTACATTATAATATTTTAATACCAGAATATTTACTAGCCACTAGAATATTTTAGCAGCCAGAAACTACCTGAAAGAGATAAAGACAGATAAATTAAATAGTTAGAAATATGTAGGATGCGAATTTCAGAAATCTAATTGTCTTTGAAAATAAATTTACAGGTTCACTATTTGTCTCTACCTACCTGCCTTCCAGAAAAGGCGTGAGCATTTGCACTTATGTAAGTTACCTCCTTTCAAATCTATATTAATATACTTAGTTATAAGCAAAGTTATTGAAACGCACCTACATACATTTTTCATAAAAACTCCTATAATGTATTTTTTTGATGTAGAATCCTAACAATATTTGTGGGAACTTTAAGTATTACGACCTTTTAAACTGGCCTGCTTTATTAAAATTGCTAAATACATACGCAACTGTTTTGCGTTACCTAAATAATTTGTGGAGCATTATACATGTACATAAATGTACATATTGATATATTATGCACTACTAATTACCGTGTGTCAGCCAAGTTCCTTTAGTCATAAAATATTTGTTCATTAATTAACAATTTCATTAATTTGATAACTTTCATACTCTCATTATCATAGTTTACAAAATAAAGGGAATCATCTCTCAAACCCCATTAATTTGACTTTATCAAAGTAGAGCATAATATCATAAAATAAGACAGTCGGGCATCAGAGACGGAGGGAGTAGGTACCTATAATAGGGTCCTGTTCGCACCTTTTGGTTACGGAATCCTAAAAACGTGTAAAGTATGTAAGTATGTTTTAGGTTTTTTTTTAATCCCCCTTGAAAACCCCATATTAGTTCATTCACTTATTGCTAATTATCACAATACTATTTGTGCTAATGAAAATCTAAAAAATACAGTGTGAAAATCGAGATAAGTTCTACTTGGCTCATTTTTTACATTATATTTTTTGTGAGTTACTATATAAATAATCAAATGAATAGATTACACGACGTATTTAATATCAGCCACCACTAGTTTAAACGTGAGTATATTTTGTATTTGCTATATTCTTTTACCGAGCCCTATTTTTAGTTTTCGTTATTGTATGTTACTGAATTTGTAATCCAATAGAACTTTTCTGGTAGTAACTTGGGCCCCGGGAACAGGACTACCGAGCATCGACACCGACGAGCAAAACCAGTAGGCACTTACATAAATGACGATCAAGATATTAAATATATTTCGTTGAATTAAAAATAACATTGAAGTGGATAATAATTTGAAGTGTATTTTTTTCACATATAGAAATAAAAGATTCGCTTTGAGTCGCACTTAAATATATTGACAGGCCTATTGGCTCAGTTGGTAGCGACCCTGCCTTCTGAGTCGGAGGTCGCGGGTTCAATCCCCGCTCGGGGCCAACATTTGTGTGCATGCATATGTCTGTTGACTTCGTGTCTGGTCGTTTAATATTTATTTAAGTATTTTTATCAGATGTTTAGTACCCATAGTACAGGCTCTGCTTAGTTTGGGAGTAAATAACCGTGTGTGAATTGTGGCCCACAATTTATTTATTTATAATTTATTTATATCTAAATTTCCCAGTAAAAATGGCTCCGACCCCGCAAGAAACGACCCCGCAGCCAGAGCTGCCGCCCCAGTGGGATGGTGAGCGCCCCGTCATCTCCGGCATGTCTGGCCTCTACCCCAATTGCAACAACATCCAGGACTTCTCCGACGTCCTCTACAATAAGGTATTTGTTAATTTAAAAATGTTTGTAGGTATAGGAATTTTCTTCAATATTAATCACATTGAAATTATGTGATGACATGATAAAACCATGAGCTATCATTTGTAGTGTATGTTCAAATACAAAACAGTACTCTAGCCAATGGTACCTAAACGTTGGTTTCATACGCTTTTACTGTTAAATAATAATTAATAAATAAATAATATTTACTTACTATTAAGTAGGTAATAGGGTTCAGTGACTATACCTACTTCTCTAGATTGTTGCGTCAATTTTACTTGGTCGCGGTATGAAGCTGCCTATTATGTAGGTAATAGGGATCAGTAACTATACTTGAGTGTTGCGTCAATTTTACTGCGCGTATGACGTGCGTCAACGGCAATCCTATGCATTTGTCATTCTATTCGACTAGGTAATCTTTACGTTTTGCGAAACCCTTAGAGTCTGGCCAGAAAAGGCGTTTTACGCGCACTCTCGCGTAAAACGCCTTTTCTGGCCAGGCTCATAACGAAGTCCTCAGTTATACGATTACAAGTGATAATTTGTAGTGCCGTCATGGAGTCAGTACATTTTTAAACCACAGATATTGTAAGAGAGAGATTGAGGAGGGATGAGAGTAATGTTGTAAGGCGACTGCTTGATATGAATGTGGAAGGTTATAGAAAGAGGGGTAGACCAAAGAAAAGATGAATGGATTGTGTGAAGCATGAAATATGTGCATGATGGTAGTGAATGTAGATATGACATATGATAGATCTAAATGGAAGGAAAAAACATACTGCGCCGACCCCAAATAATGGAAAAAGGGGAAGTAAATGATGAGATATTGTAAGAGAGATTCAGGTCTGTGTTTAAAACCATTACCTACAACTGTTGCTGATTAAACTTTTTTTAAGCTATTGCATAGCTTCTATCGCGGGCCTTGAGCGCGGGGACCGAATCCAGAAATTCCGTAACGAAAAAAAACTCACGCTCCCCATTCCGACGGGCACGGAGGTGTGGCTTGAAGGTCGTGCATTGTCTAATGGATGGATGGATGGATGGATGGATGGACGGACGGACGGACGGATGGACGGACGGATGGACGGATGGACGGACGGACGGACGGACGGACGGATGCCTTCTATCGAGGGCCTTGAGCGCGGGGACCGAATCCAGAAATTCCGTAACGAAAAAAAACCTCACGCTCCCCACTCCGACGGGCACGGAGGTGTGGCTTGAAGGCCGTGCATTGTCTAACGTCGTTTGTTTTCGGCAATCTTGTTGATACAAAATGCTATGCAATAGCTTTACCGCGGCAGTCCCCGAGTGCCACGTCTTTTTTAATCTTTCACTAATAGGTTACATAGTATTGATTATAAGTGTTTTTTATAATTTGCGAATAGAGTTCTAGAATATAACCCGTAAGAAGCAATAAGAAACTCGTTTTTAAGTAAATTCGCAATCATCTTTAATTAAGAAGAAGATCAATGATTACAATTGTTATCTTACATTTCAGATCAACCCGGTTACAATTACAAAGCCCCGCTGGACCTATGAACACCCTGAAGTCCAAAACCACGTGGGCATTATCCCACAGCTAGATCGGTTCGATTGCCAGTTTTTCGGAGTGCACTCTCGTTTAGCCCACTGCATAGACTGCGTGGTGCGCAAGATCCTCGAGCAGACTTACGACGCCATTTTTGATGCTGGTTTGTTACAGTTTTACTGGAATATCTCAGGATTTTCGGGATTTTACAGACATATACAAACACACGGAGAAAAAAAACATTGTCCAAATTAGTAACCTCATTTTTAAAATCCTTATTTATTATAGATAACACACATAGCATTACTAATATTAATAAACGAATTTCCTAAAATCTAAAATAAAATATCCTAGTTATAGCATTAATTTATTGATTTCCAAAATGTGTTACTATTTGCATTCAAATGGTAATTTACTAGTTTTCAATAAACAACATGTTTATTCCTAAAGAACAAATTTTGTTGTTGGTAGTAAATACAATAAGTAAAACTCGTTTCTAACCGTCATCAGTATTTAATTTACTTATCCAGGGAATAAGTAAAATTTTATTTTAACAAATAAAATTTGTAAGATATAAAAGAAATATAGTAATAACTTACTATACTTATTTCTTTTATATCTTACTAGTGGCCCGGGCAGACGTCGTGTTGCCACCGTATAAACCATCCCTGGACCCACTCTAACCCACACAAAAAGTTTCATCAAAATCTGTCCAGCCGTTCTGGAGTTTTAATCAGACTAACGAACATCAATTCATTTTTATTTATATAGATAGATAGATAAATATTTTTTTTCCGTGCATACACAACCTAACAACTCTTTCCAGTTTCCCATTACACAGATACTTCCACTTCCTATTAACCTGATAGAGCATTTTCTTAAGTTTCGGATACCTACTCGTTCTCTGTCTTATCTTCAATACAACTGGCCCTGGATGTGCTATACCGGTTTGCCCACTCAGACAGAACACCCTTGTATTTTTTCTTGTAAGCGAATTGCAATAAGTTGTATCTAACCGCTACTTATCTAATCTAATAATATTTTCATGCTCCAGCTGGACGGTAGTAACTCTGCCTTTTGTGATAGTACGTAGGTTCTATTCCCGACTGGAGTCAACATTTGGGTAAATCAAAGTGATTGTAGGTTGCGTATGAAAAGACTTAAATAACCGCATTTGAATGGTATCCCAATGTTAATATCAATCAATTAATAAAGCCTTATTCATAAAACAGTAGGTCCCTACATACAACTGTCTGCAAAATTGATACATATGCACTTAAAAGAATATAAAATAAAATAAAAAGTACAATAAAGCTGAGTATGTCAATTATCTAAGTCTATACAATAATAATATATATTTTTTTCCGGTAATATCATTTTCAATTTATTCTTAAATATGTGAACATTAGTTATACAATTTAGCTCATTAGGCAGTATATTGAATAATACCACAGATTGATACGATGATAATTGTTTAGCAACATTGAGACATACCAAGGTTTTGTGATCTAAATCTCTTCTTCTAATATTGATGCGCATATTCATCTCCTAATCCGACTCCAATAAAATTCTCCGTTTAATTAAGTCAACCAAAAGAACCAAAGTATATAAACACGTAACTTTTAAAATTGTATACTTTTTAAAATAGTCTGTATAATTCCCATAGAGGATTTCTGGCGATAGTCTGTATGGATCTTTCTTGAACAGTAAAGGCCTTGGTGATATTATATTTATAACTATTTCCCCAGCATTTGATGCTGTAACGCAGTTTGGATTCAATCAGTGCAAAATACACTGACCTTAAGTGATCAACTGTCAGTACATTGTATATCTTATGCGTGGCATGCAGAATATCGAAGCTCCCTGAATACTATAATTATTCGATATCTGAAAATCTGTCGAACACTTTCGAGATGGGCTGATGTTGGTATTGAAAACTAATGTCATATGTATAAGGATTCGGAAAATTTTCTGTGGCTGTCAGAAACGCCTAGAATAAAGTTTCCGAAGTCGATAGATTCGACATCGAAAAATTTTTCACTCGATCTGAATCAAACGGAAACGGTATCGAGTTTCCGTGAATACCTACGATCGACGCCTCCAGAGAAGCTAACTCGGCCTCTCAATTTAATAAAGAATCTATTTGGAGCCCTAAAAACTTTGCTGCATCTGCCTGCACTAATTCAATACTTTGATTATAATATACTTATATACCTACCGCCTGATTTTTTTTTTTACCGTCTGGAAAAAAATATGGTGTGATAGGTAAGTGTAATAGATTCATTTGGCAATGTTATTTAAAAACATTTTTTGAAGTGAAAACTTCTTTAGCGGCGTTGAGCACTTTTGTGGGATGGGTAAAAACTGTGAAACTCGCGTCAGGTCACGTGTGCTGATTGGAAAACCGTAAGACGGTTGGAGAGTAGTGTTGTAACACCGAAATCGATAATCAAGTTTTCACTTCTGCCGGCACTCCCGGAGTGCAACTCGTGTTTTTTTTTTTTCAATATTTTTTTTTGCCTAAACTAATATAATTATATTACTCAATTCTAATCATTAGTACACATTGGAATATTTGAAATAGTACTTTAAAAAGAATCAGATTAATCTCGTGTATAACTTCGGCTCTAAATACCTTATTTCATATTTTTTTTCAGACGTTAAAAAAATTCATCCAGTAAAGATAATAAAAAATATATATTTTAATTCGACTATAACAATACTGTTTATAATTATATTCTACTAAAATAGTAATGATGCAATTGGCCTACATAGGATCATAATATTCTATTTAACATCTTGGTATGCGGACTAAATCGCAATCATAAGCACAATTTTTTTGTATACTTGCCCTAATTTAAAAACCTTTTATTTAAGGCTTATCGCCCGAGCATCTTTCTGGAAAAAAAATTGGAGTTTACATCGGATCCTCCTACTCCGACTCCGACAAAATCGCTTTCTACGACGACGGCGCTCGAGAAGGTTTTGGTATTGTGGGGTGAGATATATTATAGTAGCAGAGCCGAAATTTGAATACACCATTCATTGCAGAATTGGCTGCTTAACATTGATTTATAAATTCACAACCACAACCAAATGGAAAAGGAAAGTTTTACTCTCTTTGCTGGCGTTCGTTAAATTTGACGGTTTCCGAGCAATACTTTTTATAAAGATTATTGAAACTAGAAAGATGGAAAATCTTGATGACATACGTACATTTTCCATGAAAATTTATAAATACAGGCGACTTCTTGTGTTTTGCTTTTAAATATTTTTTCGAAGCCTCGACAAAGTCATCACAGCGAAGGACTCCATTCGGAACCTTGAGTAGGTACAAACCTCGAAAAAGATCTCTCCGTATATAGGCTCAAGCAAACCTACCTACCATAGGTACCTATTTACAGTAGGAATAACATTAATATTTTCAATTCAGATGCAGCAAAAGTATGTTTGCCAACCGTGTATCATACTGGCTCAACATCAAGGGCCCCTCAATGTATGTGGACGCATCGTGCTGCAGTTCCCTAGTCGCCCTGGAGCAAGCCTATTTGGCGATGCAGCGCGGGGAATGTGATGCTGCCATCGTCGGAGGTGCCAATCTGTGCATAAATCCTCAAGCCACTGTCCACTTTAGCAGGTATCTAAAAAAACACGCCTTGTCCCCAATGGACTGCAAAAGTATTCTAGTCTTTTTTTTTATGATAAAAAAGGGGGCAAACGAGCAGACGGGTCACCTGATAGTAAGTGACGTCCGTCGCCCATGGACACCTGCTACTCAAGAGTCACAACTGCTTTGCCGACCTTTGAGGTGGGAGTAGAGGGAGGGGAGGGGATGGGAGGGAAAGGGGGGATAGGGGCCTCCGGTAGTCCTTGAATTACTCCGTTTTCACCAGTATATTTTTAGGACTCCTAAACGTGAAAAGTGGTAAACCATTTGCTCAACGGGGGGCTGCTGTTAATGATGCCTCAGCACCAGTTCCGGAGCCTGCCGGTTTCCTCAAGATGTTTTCCTTCAATGCTGAGATAGTTGATAAGTATAAATATATACGTAAGTTATTGAAAACTCATGGGAGAGATGGGCTCACCACTTCATCACTTAATGGTCCTAAACCACACTGGTGAAAAGTGATTATTTCCAGGAATGTACCCCTGGCGACTTTCTCGATAATAAAATAAGGCATATTATTATAGGTATTTATTTTATTGTTGAGAAACTAAAATTCCGATATTGTTACAGAACTATGGTTGCGTGTCCCGATGGAAAAACTAAATCCTTTGACCAGAACGCTGACGGCTGCGCTTTGTCAGAGGCTATCAATATTTTATTCGTACAAAAAGCTAAAGATGCCCTAAGGTATGCTTTATTGGCATATTCAAATTCAAGTTTTAATTAATAGTACATTATGATATAAGTGCGGTAGGTTGAAAATTACAGCCGAGGCGACATTGCTAGCCCGAGCCGTAGGCGAGGGCTACAAGTAAGCAGAGGCTGTAATTATCAAAGCGCACATACGTCATATGTCATACGACGTTTTATAACACATTTGCGAGGAAATAAAATAAAACTCCGACTATGGTAAACGAATAAAAACAATACAGCGTTAAGAAAAAGCGCGCGGCGCGCATCATCATTTTTTTTTAGGCAAAGGCACAAAAAACAGCCAGTATTACTAATAAAGTAAATTAATATTTTTGTGTTTTTGTTACAGATTGATTGGTTGTAATTTACTGTCAAAATTGATTAAATTAAATAATTATGTACATAAATATTTCTTTATTATATTTTATCTCCCAAAGTTAATTTTAATCATAAAATGTTGACAACTTTTTTGACATAAAAACTCTTTGCTGAGATTTTAAAAAGTACCGTTCGTTTTTAGACGGAGCATCTTGATAAACCGGGCGTTTTACTTTACACTTACCGCACTTGGGCGTAATGAGATACAATACGATATTGAAATTGGTGAAATAAGACACCTTTTACGAGCAAATGTGTTATAAAACCAGTTACACTTATTTCTATCTACTACATAAATATTGTTGTACTAGCTAATTTAACATTTAAGTATCTTCTGTTCTAAACATAATATTTAAGCTAAAAGTATGTACATACAATGACTTTGATAAGTAGGAGTCATTATTATTTTTCATGTAATTTTTTCATGTTACCTACTCTCACTCAGTATTTATAATGTCCGTTTACTTTTCGTGATCTGGAAAAGCACTGTAAAATTTATTTCATTTAAGGATTTACGCCGAAATATTGCACATAAAAACAGAGTATACATCGCTACTTTCCACTGAGAAAGGAGTCAGATTCGGCTACTATCGTGACCCAGAACTGACCACCCAATTTCTAGAAAATTTCTATGAGGACGCAAAGGTTCCCCCGAAAGAGGTCGAGTACGTTGAAGCTGTTGGTTCTGGTGAATATATTTAAACTTTATTTTGTACATTGCAGTGTTACTACAACGCTTTACAGCTTGTGAAGTAAATAAAATCATAAAACCGATGTAAATTTACAGTTATACTTATTACTGATCAGAATTAATAATCATGAATAATTAAAAAACATCCATTAGAGATAGTCGGATATCAATAGGTTTGTCTTTCCCCTATTGAATAGAAATACTAGACATATTTTGACTAAACAAAAAATAATAGTGATAGTGTTGGGATTTACAACCATAACAGGGATGTATAACTGAATTCTTTTCTGTTACTATCAAAAAGTGACTAACCTGAATACTCTAAGAAGGTAGAATTTCTACAAAAAGTAATAATGGGGATATGTATAATTATCTGCAAGTCTCGGAATAAATTCTGAGGCATGTGTAATGCTCCCTGGTGACCGGCTCACCTGTTACATTAAGGAACTCGAAAAAATATACTGATTTCAAGGGGATGTCGACCCACTCGGGGATAACGTGTGATTTTTTAATTTTCAGCTGTTCCCGAAGTCGACAAAATGGAATTAGAGCTTTTTGACAACATTTTCTGCAAAAACAGAAGCGATCCTCTTCTCGTTGGCAGTGTTATTTCCAACGTTGGCTACACAGAATCGGTTTCCGGTTTTGTAGCCATCTCTAAGGTCAGAATTATGCTGTAGCAGGCTTAATAGAGAAATATGCATAGAATTTAAATTTGTCCCAAATATTTTTTTATAGATTGTTTGTCTTTACGTTATACTCAAAACTTGTTAAATGATTAATTTTAGAAAAAAAAATAACATCTGCATATTCCCTATTATGTACTTACAGCTAAATATCTAACTAGTATTGATACTCATGGCTTAAAGCGAATGCAGAGGTTGGAAGAAAATCATTTTTTTTAGGAGAGAAACTTTTTCTTCAAACGTCTTTGGATACATAACTATCTGCGTGTGCTACTAGTTGCACTGGATTTTGAAAAAATATATTTACAATGATATCAGTACCTTAGAAATAAAAAAATTTTGGCCTACGTCAGAATGGCTGGCCACTTTTTTTATTCGATATGTCCGTTTGTACCAAAAAGTACCAAATCGGTACTGAATAATTAGCATAAATTAATGCGCATATCTCGTTTGGTCCAGTTATCTTGAGGATCACGAGTTTTCACTATTCCAGTGTGATGCGTTACGATGAGATATCAATATGACCATATTTTATGTATTTTATTATTTACAGGTCCTACTTGGGTATCAAAAAGGCGAATTGGCCGCAAATCTGCACTGCACAAACCCGCGAAAGGACATAGCAGCTCTGCGCGACGGACGCATTCGCATTGTGACCGAACATCAGCCCATCCGCCAGTCTTACATAGCTGTCAATAGCATGTCTATCACCGGAGTGAATGCTCACGTACTGCTGCGTAGTCATAACAAGCCTAAAGTATGTATGAAATTAATTTTTATTCGGGCAACAAACACGCTTACAAGTCTTGTATTTATTGATTTAGGACAACAAACAATTAGGTAGATACTTAATATACGTATTAGTAGCTATGTAACTAGCCCCGTTGTCCCCAAATTAACACAAAATCAAAGTAAGCACCAAACATATGAATGCGGCAGACGGCTCATAGAACAACGTTCGTCGATATGATTTTATGAAAAGGTTTCACAATAAAAGTATAATGTCCTATGTGTAGTCAGCCGAGAATCAAGTTTAAATAAGTATAATACCTACACAAACTAACGAAAACGATATAATATCATTAAACCAGAATTATTGGATGTTGTATTAAAAAACATAATAATATAATAATAAAAACCCTTATACTGTGAGCCCACCGGCTCCCGGTCGGTCCACATACGTCAACACCGAAGAAGCAACAGGTCCTCCACTGAAAAAAAAAAAAAAAAAAAAATCAAAAATCGTTTATTTTCTATTGGTATTAAAATATACACTTAGAAACGTCAATATTTTATAATAACAAGGCACTCTAAACTCGTCCATGAAGATTGGCTAAATGCAAACAGCAGCCCATCTCCACCGACGAGCTGCTGGTTCCGAATGCAGTACCCCGAGAAGAGCCAGCAAGAAACTCAAGGGCAGCTCTTTTTAATCTCATGTCTTACTAATAAATATCGTTTACAATAATAATTATAATTAATAGCCTTACATAGCGTCGAGTCGGTTAATCCCATGCATGTTGGTCTACTAAGTAGTCTGTAATTTTATAGTAGCCTTTTTTACGTAATTTTTGCTTAACTATTATTTTAAATTTGTCAAGAGGCAAATTTTGTAATTCAATGGGAATCTTATTGTAAAAGCGTATACATTGACCCTTATATGATTTGGTAACTTTAGATAATCGACTAGCACAAGCAGCCAGTTCATTCTTATTTCTAGTGTTTATACAATGTCTGTCACAATTTTTTTTGTAAAGTGATATATTCTTTTTAACATACAATACGTTTTCGTAAATATACTGTGACGCCAGTGTCAGTATATTAATTTCCTTGAATTTTTCCTTTAGAGACATCCTAGACCCCATTTTATAAATTGCACGAATGGCTCGTGGGTGACTGACTAAGGGTATAATATAATCTCAAGCCTTCTTTATCCCCGAGGGGGTAGGCAGAGGTATTCCACCACATTTGACGAGTTATATTGGACCCCTAAACGTGATAGGTGAGCCCATCGCCCGACCGGGTCTGTTTACACATGTCTTAGAATTAATTCTGAGACCTGCGGGTTTCCTCACGATATTTTCCTTCACCGTCGAGCTAGTGATAAATATGTAGGTACGTAAGTTTTTGAAAAACTCATTGGTACATGCCAGGATTCGAACCCGAGCCTAACTGATTTTTGGCCGGTTCTTTAACTGTTCGGGCTATCACTGCTCTAAAAAACATGTCAACATTAGCGCTGTGGTTCGCAGATTTTTTGCCTTGCTAATGTACCGCCTCTTCGACGTTGCGCGTTATCACTACATAGTATAAAACAAAGTCGCTTTCTCTGTCCCTATATCCCCATGTCCCTTTGTATGCTTAAATCTTTAAAACTACGCAACGGATTTTGATGCGTTTTTTTTAATGGATAGAGTGATTCAAGAGGAAGGTTTTATTGTTAGCATTGCACCCGTGCGAAGTCGGGGCGGGTCGCTAGTTCCTTTATATAATGACATCCACTTATATCTTTCGAGTGATCAAAATATATAAACTTGTGAATGCTGATTTAAGCAGATGACATTGAAAACACGTTGATGGTGAAAAAAGATACGTTGCTAAGAGGAAATTTTAAGTAAATGACAAAATAATGTAGCTACACTTTTACTAAGTAATCTAAATTATATTATTATTTTAGGACCTCAATCGCTACAAATCTACTATCCCACATTTGGTCACCCTTTCTGGGCAGCATGAGTCTGCTGTGAAAAAAATCATTAATGACTTGAAGAGTAAGCCCGTGGACCCAGAGCAGTTGGCGCTGTTACACAACGTTAACGAGAACAGGGTATCTGGTCATATGAGCAGAGGGATTGTGATTCTTGGTAAGTTAACTATATTATTATTTTCCAATTTCGTTACAATTTTCTTTGTATTGTTTCCTTATCATTGACATTTGACGGGCATGTCGGCTCGGATTCCGGCCAATTTGTGGATTGTGTACATGAAAATGTTTGTTGACTTCGTGTCATGGGTGTTTAATATTTATTTAACACAGGCTAAGCCTAGTTTCGGACAAAATTACAGTGTCTAAATTGTGTCTTACGATTTATTATTATTATTTATATCGATAGCTAAATCGAATTGTAAACCTTTGTTTGTATTTTTCTATTAGACACAAATGAGAAAGGAGAAACCGTAAGTGTTAAAGAAGAGGTAGAACACTTTGACTCGGCGAAACGGCCGCTGTGGTTCGTATACAGTGGTATGGGTTCACAGTGGGCTGGCATGGGCACTCAGCTCATGAGGATACCGGTCTTTGCTGCTGCTATACAACGGTGAGTATTACCTCCATAGTACCAGTCATGTCCGACTCCGCAGTTCAAGCACAGTAAAAATAAATAGTACTAGGTTCAAGGGTAAATATTTATTTGCCAACAGCGCGCACACGTATACTTATGCAGTTTTTTTTCTGACCTTCTGCACATTAGTACTAAATAAAATAAAATAAATAATCTCACGCCTTTTATCCCCGAGGGGGTATGCAGAAATAATATGATAAGGAACATAATCTTAAATTAAAATCTTATTTCTTTATTTTATTGCAGCTGCCATCAAGCATTAGCACCAAAAGGTCTGGACATAGTCCATATCATAACTACAACCGATAAAACTATCTTCGATAACATTTTACACTCTTTTGTTGGCATCGCAGCAGTCCAAATCGGTATAACTGACGTTCTACGTGAAATAGGCTTGGAACCTGATAATATTATAGGTGAGTTAAAATTACAGTCCTTACTTGGTATAGAACATTTTGACTTTTAAATCGAGACCATCTTCTTCACCTCCTTCCTATATTTTAGAGAAACTAATTAGTACAATGATTTTAGAAGTAATGTCAGTAAATCATTGAATGCAGGACACAGTGTGGGTGAGCTTGGCTGCGCGTATGCTGACGGCTGCTTTACTGCGGAAGAAATGATACTGGCAGCGTACTCACGGGGAATGGTCTCACAGCAGACCCCCTTCATACGTGGCTCAATGGCCGCAGTTGGTATTGGATACCAAAAGGTAAATTGTGTTAAGTTTCATTGCATAGTTACTTTAGCTTTTAGGTCCTTAGGCCACACAACAGGACAATTTTAAGTCGACTAATTAGGTTGTTACATATTTTTTCTTAATTTTGTTGTTTTAAAATTTTTTCTCTAATCCTAGCATAGCGTTAGTAACTTAAATTGAAAAATAAACTAAATGATTTCTTACAGATCAAAGACGTCTGTCCACCGGCAATTGAAGTGGCCTGTCACAACGGACCAGAATCTTGCACTATTTCTGGTCCTGCTGACGAGATGAGGGAATTCGTTGGAAAATTGACAGCGAAGGGTATTTTTGCTAAGGAAGTGCCATGCTCCAATATCGCTTTCCATTCTCGTTATATTGCTGATGCCGGTAAGTTTGAAAAATTATAACTATCTTATTAACTTCATTAACACTAGCAATATTTCCGTCTGCAAGAGCCTTTGAGTATTAAACCAACCGGAGACGCCACTGACTGGCGTTCCCTTCTGCAAAAAAAAAGTGTCAACGATCATACCTGTTATATACAACTAGTTTTTTTGAATTCACGGAGTGCTCGGATTGGTGGATGTAGGTATTTGTATGTGCAACTAGTTCAAGCCACTATTTAATTGTTTTGTCAAAAAATGCGTTTGTGTTAAAGTGCAAAGAAACTAGTGCGCGTGACGTTTCCTGTTGGTTTAATACTCAAAGGCACGAGCAGATATAAATATATTAGTTGCTATTGCAGTATTATTAAAAAAAATAGTGGATATGCATTACAAATATTATAAATAACTCCGACAACATCACCGTTAACGAAAAATAAATATTTTTAAAATTTATTTAACTAATTATCAGGTCCTAAACTAATGGCGTATTTGCAAGAAGTAATCAAAACACCAAAGGTTCGCAGCGAGCGTTGGTTATCTACATCTGTTCCGCAGGAAAGGTGGTCTGAAGAGAATTCACAGTACTCGTCAGCCTGGTATCACACTAACAACTTGCTGGTACGTTACCGACACAGAAAAAATAGTACATTATAGTACCTATTGCTTAACGTGAACTGTTTTTTCGTGTAGAATTCTGTACTCTTTGAGGAGACGAGCCGTCTGGTGCCCTCAAATGCTGTGCTGGTGGAGGTGGCCCCTCATGGTCTACTGCAAGCCATCTTGAAGCGGTCCCTTCCAGCGGACTGCTGCAATATACCACTCACGAAACGTGGTCACCCTGATAACGTAATTTTCTTGCTTGAAAGCATTGGAAAGTAAGTACCCGGTTCAGTAGCGATGTGACATTGATCGAAAAAAATCGATTAATTAAAAATCGATTTTTCTCTTTTTAATAATAATCGATTTTTGAAAAATCATTCAATTATCATAAAAAAAAAATCGATTATACTAAAAAAATAAATCGATTATACTAATAAAATATGATTTTTTTTTTTCACATTCCTTATCTTTAACTTTTTAAGTGAAATTACTAAGAATGGTGCTTTTTACAAAAATCGATTAAAATGTGTAAAAATACTGTCGATTAATTAAAAATCGATTATGTAATATTTAAATAATCGATTAGGTATTTCAAAAAAAAGTATCGATTATTCTAAAAGTCTATTGTTTTTTTACATCCGGTAACCGGTTCCGTAACTGTTGGTAGTAATTTTTTAAGTCCAACAGAAACCAGATTTGACACTCTAACTAAACTTATTTATACATATACGCGACTTACAAATGGAGTGCTGTGACAATTAGATTTTTTTAATAATCTATTATTATACAACTGTATGGATCTTACGAACTCAGCCAAAAACACCATAATCTTTCTGGCCTTATTCCATCTTTGGGGTACAGTATGTTTTCACATTATCCATATAGTATTGACATTGAAAACTAACTAAAACCAATAGAGTACTTAAATTTCGCATCCTAAAGCTAAAGTTGTTTAGATTTCCAACTCTCTTGAACACCCTTCGTAGACTTATATAGTGGAGATTATTTAATAAATTTATATGAATTTTTCAGGTTATATATGGAAGGATACATACCGAAAATCGCAAACTTATACCCTAAAGTGGAATTCCCCGTTTCCACTGGAACACCGATTTTATCGCACTTGGTTGAGTGGAATCACAACTTCAAATGGTTGGTTTTACGAAACTGTTAGCAGTTGATAGTCTCGAAAGTTAAATTAATGATTGTAATAAGTATTTCATCAAATTATTTTACCTTTCTATGACCTTGAATATCAGCAACAAGTTATCAACTAATTCATCTGTATTTCTACATTTTCTACATCTACACTATCTATACTCTAATACTAATATAATATTATAAAGAGGAAAGATTTGTATCATTGTTACGAATAAACTCAAAAACTAATGGACCAATTTAAAAAAATCTTTTAGCAATGGAAAGATAGAATATCCCTGAGTAACATAGACTAATATATTTTATTACCGTAATCCTATACGAAAACGGGAACTACGCGAGTGAAACCGCGCAGAACCTCTAGTAATATTATAAAGAGGAAATTTTTGTATTTTTTTATATACGAATAAACTCAAAAACTACTGAAAAGATTCTAAAAATTCCATTTTAATTGAATAATAAATGATTTTAAAAACCAATGGAAAGCTACAGTACCAGGGAGTAACATAGGCTACATTTTATCTCCGTATTCAGACGGGAACGGGAACTACGCTGGTGAATCCGCGCGGAACAGCTAGTCTTTATATATTTGCCCTTAAATTATCAAGTTTCTAACTGTACAGATAATTATTTGACAGGTTGATAACTACTATCAAATACGTTTAAAGATAAAGTTTCGGTCTCCTAAGAATGATTTTCTTTTAAACTCTTTGAATACTACATTAACGCTCTACTCTTGAGAAGAGAAATTTACACAATATCTGTTAAACTGCACTGTTTAACCATTTACGATGTCACACATTCAAATTATAATTATTATTTGTTAATAGGTGGCTACCGCTATACGTCACTGCCGAAAATAAAATTTCTTCCATCCAAAATTTCATAATTTCGGTTCACGATGACGAATATAGCTATCTACAAGGACATGTTATAAGAGGTATGATTTATCTATACTTTTTTCTACTTCTTTCCACATTTTTGTATTTGTCCGTACCTTGCCGTGATGTAAAAGAGACCGCTCATGTACTTGGCTCATTAGGACTAGGTTAGACATGGATACGTATTATATTACCATAAACTAAAATATCTTGAGTCAAATCGGAAGAGAAGACTAAAGACTATGTTCTATTAAACTTTTCAACTTCCTTAGCCACCGTGAGCAAAGTGCCTACTTTAAATGCCAAGAGACAACTCTCTTATATAGCACAATCTATCAGTGACCCAAAAGTGCAGTATAATGATTCAATTCCTTAACTCCTTTAGAGAAGACGGTGTATCCGTTTGCGGCGGTGCTGATGTCGGTGTGGGACACGCTGGCGATGTCATCTGGTATCATCAAAAAGCAACTGTCGGTGGAATTCCGCGATGTACACCTGTTCTCGCAGCCCACTTTGCTCTCTGAGCGCGAGTTGCTCGTCAATGTAGCGCTGCACAAGGGCACGGGCCGGTTCGAGGTATGTAACCCTGACATTTGACTAGTTTTTGACCACAACCGTTGTGCTCGTAGTAGCGCAGTGAGATGCGTGGTGAGATCAGCCCTATTCTCCTTCCTCATCACCTCTTCTCTCTCGTTTCCTCTCTCTGTTTAACTGCTATCAAACCCAATGCGCAGCAAACTATAGCTACCTATATATGAAACGACGACTTCTGTTTAAATATTATGAAACAGTGAGATCATTATTCTGAATTAGATTCCCGAATACTTACTTATCTCCCGAAAACAAAAATTAATGTTGTTTTTTTTTTATTCTAATGTTCTTCTTTTACATTGCGGGTTTTACTGGGATGTGTTTGCATAGACTTTGAATAAAAATGTAACTTTAATATATATAAAAAAAATATATATTACAAGGGAAATTTCACGGATTTTCAATTCATAGTAATAGAAATTTAAAAATTGAAGCAACCTCTCCAAAACACCTTACATAACCCCAAAATCTTTCAGGTACTGAATGGAAGTTCTAAAGTAGCTGTAGGTTTTATCATCGCACTACCAAAGGAGCTACCAAAAGTCACAGAGAGTACAGATATTTACGAAAAATTCGACCTCAACTCTGAAGACATATATGCCCTATTGGAAGAAAGGGACTACTATTATTCGTGAGTATTTAATAAAACGTACGCAGTTAGTTCTGATAATAAGTATTTATAAGAACTCACCTCAAGAATCTTTCTCTATTATTTCAGGGACAACTTCCAGAGTATTTACAAGGCAAACACCTCGTTGACCAAAGCCCAGCTGCTATGGAATAACAACTGGGTTACATTCATCGATGGAATACTACAGTTTAATACTTTGAAACATTCCCATACTAGTGTCTCGCAACCGAGCCATATAAATAAACTCTCCATAGATCTTAACGCACACCTTGGTGAAGAATCCAAAATTGACAATAGATCTGTTATTGTTGCTTCGGCTGTGAATAATTACACTAGGTAAGGAAAACCTGCTTTTGATTTTTTCATAAGCTTCTTCGTCATCAACCCACTACATTCCATTGTTGAACATAGATTTTTTCCAAGGCGCGCCACTTATAACTTCAGCCCTACGCTTGCAGATTTGGCTACTTTACATATAAAAATAAATATTTTCTAAGAAGCGCTCCTGCTAATAATATTGTAGGTAGGATTATGAATATATACAATGGGTGGCAGCGTTATTCTAAAACACGTGACGGTAAAAGTTTATAAAAATTTTATTTCAGATGTGGTGGAGTTTTATTAGAAAGAATTGAATTTTATGATTTGCCCCCATTAACACCAATTACGTTGGCATTAAAAACATTAAACTTTGATGCGAGCACCCAATCATTAGAGGTAAGTGTAGGAATGTTATCTATTTCTTTCTTCATCGTCTTAATTTTTTTTTTCTATTATGTGATCATTCTTCTAATGACCAGAACAAGATTTGAGTAAACGAATGAGCTATTATTCTTCAGAACTATTGGAAAGAGGAGAACTTTTCACCATACCAGGAGACCATAGCAGTGAACAAGGAGATGACATTGCAGTGTGCTAAGATTGGTGACCTAGACTCTCTGCATTGGGTGGAGACACCTGATGTATCTGGTGACGGCGTTGTAGTGGAAGTACGTTAGTCAATTGGTATACATTAATTTGTACTTCTCAAAATATTGGGCCCTTACTAATGAAATTGCCGTTTTGTATAGAGAATGTCAACAAACCATATTTTTTAGACTTCATTTTTTTAGGGATTCAAACGTTACAAATCTTTCATAATTCCGTGTTTATGTTAGAGAAATACATTAAATTAAATCAGCAACATTCGTTTTTAATTTTAAAGAAGAGCTGTTATAAGACTAATCTGAGCAAAGAACACAAATGGCACTTTCTATACTTTGTTTTCAAGTATTAAACTTAAACAGAAATATTTTTGTGCATGTTCCTATAATTTTATCATAATTATCAACGTTTGATTTAAATGTTGATAATTATGATGAAAAATTAAATTCAATAAAATTAATAAAACAAAAATATCAAAGCGCATAATAGCTAAAGAAAAAGTCTAATGTATTTTTAAATACAAATATTTAAGGTGCATTACGCTGCAATAAATGACTTGGACGTAAAGAGAGCTACAGGAGTGGTGCCTTTTAAAACAAACAGCACCTTTGGAAACAACACTTACGGAATGGACTTTAGCGGATTGACCGACAAAGGGTAAATATAATATTTTATGAAACTCGTAGCTAAAAAGAATTTTAAAATGTACAAAATTTCAACAGAAAACGTGTAAATATAATATTTTATGAAACTCGTAGCTAAAAAGAATTTTAAAATGTACAAAATTTCAACAGAAAACGTGTAAATATAATATTTTATGAAACTCGTAGCTAAAAAGAATTTTAAAATGTACAAAATTTCAACAGAAAACGTAATTGACTTTGTTTTAAATATACAAATCGCCACAATCTGCTATTAAAAAGATTAACAACTACTAGTACCTACCTCCTCGTTTCAAGATAGCTAAACTAAACTATCCTGAACCATTCTCAAAATATGTAGTTTTAACAAAATGTTATATTTCCGATATATATTATGTTTCCGATAAATATAGCGCGCGAGTGATGGGTATGGTAGCCGGTGGAGCTGCAAGCCGGCATGTTCGCGCGCAACGGGAACTTCTGTGGCCGGTGCCCGCGCACTGGACCCTGGAGGACGCTGCCACTGTGCCCTCTGCGTATGCACAGGCTTTCTACTGCCTTGTGAGTATCGACTTCTTAAGAGTTTCTAATCTTTCTTGTTTTTATAGACATCTTGTTTGTTTCTAGACTTCTAGTGAGTTTGTAGACTTTTGTAAGTTTCTAAGCTTCCTGTGTATAGAAACATGGCTTTTTGTGTTTTTATCAAGAATATAGTGAGTTTCTAGATATTATATTTACAGCGATTACCGAAATTTCGTACATAGTCTACACTTCCACTCTAATATTATAAAGAGGAAAGATTTGTATCTTTGTTACGAATAAACTTAAACACTACTAGACTGATTTTAGTAAAAAAATTCACCAAGCCAGCTACATTATCACTGAGTTTCACGGGCCTGTTGGCTCAGTTGGTAGTGACCCTGCCTTCTGAGTCGGAGGTCGCGGGTTCGATCCCCGCTCGGGGCCACCATTTGTGTGCATGAACATGTCTGTTGGCTTCGTGTCTGGGTGTTTAATATTTATTTAAGTATGTTTATCAGTTGTTTAGTACCCATAGTACAGGCTCTGCCTAGTTTGGGACTGAATAACCGTGTGTAAATTGTGTCCCACATTAAAAAAAAAAAGTTACATAGGATACATTGCCGTATTCTTACGGGAACGGGAACTACGCCGGTAAAACCGCGCAGAACCGCTAGTCTATACATATAATAAAACTAACGGGGCCGTGTGGTGTTATACCTATATAGGTGTCTTATGCCGTAGGCAATCGCTATAAAAGGAATTTTGGAAATTCCCATGGGAACGGGAATAAACGAATCCGCCCGGGCAACGCCGCTGGGCGCTCGCTAGTATGAAATATAATTAATGACTATTGTGTGTGTACTATATATAATATCTTTGGTGTAGGGTATTAAAACTAAGCTGTCGCCGGGCATGACGGTGTTGGTGCACGGCGGTGCGGGTGCGCTAGGCCAAGCCGCCATTTCCATCGCACTTGCGCACCAGTGCCGCGTATTTGCGACTGTCGGCACCGTTCACAAGAAGCGCTTCCTTACCAAGCTTTTCCCTGACCTTAAAGGTGAGTAAGGCATACTTGGTTTTTGGTGTTATTTCCCAATAAAATTCTTTATAATCTGTATTAAAAGCGCTTCAAACTTTAATTTCAATTTTACATTACAGAAGACCATATTGGAAACTCTCGCGACCACTCGTTCGCGGATATTGTTCTGCGAGCTACCGACAGCAAGGGTTGTGACATTATTATAAGCTGTGTCAGAGGAAACATCAAAAACGTAAGGACTTACATTAATTAAAACCCGAATATTATTAGAATAATCACAAAAACTACTGGACCGATTTTAAAAAATATTTCACCAATGGAAAGCTAGAAGATCCCTAAGTAACATAGGGTATATTTTATTCCCGTATTCCCACGAAAACGGGAACTACGCGTCTGAAACCGCGCAGAACCGCTAGTACATTATAATCGTCTTAGCCGATTTACTCAATTATACGGACAAATCCCACCAGATACTTACTATACTGGCCCACTGTTAAATCTTCAATATCTCTATTTGCTAACTATCTTTTTATGTGACAAGTTCTTAAAATCTTTCGGATGTAACATGATCTGTAGGCGCTGGTTATTATTCCGTATCTGGTTTTTGCAAAAGCAAATCAATCTGTAGTTTAGTAAAGAGTCTCTAATGAATATATTAGTATCTTTCAGAACCCGTAGAAAGACAATTTGGTAATTGCTGAATACAGTTAGTGGATTTATGATTTTTTTTCAGACAACTTTAAAATGTGCCGCCTACTGTGGTATCACCATGGATACAGTACAGGCTCACACAGAAGACGACTATGCTTTTGGCATGTACTACATGACCAAGCAGAGAACTTACGTTCTCGTTGACTTCACTTCGATATTCGACTACGAAGAAGATATGAAAGTAAGAATTCAATAGAAAACTAAACAGTGATAGCCTTACGCAAAGAGTTTGGAAGAAAATCATTCTAGGAGAGAGAAACTTTTTCTTTAAACGGCTTGGTAATCAGTGAGGCTCGGGCTCGAATCCTGGCATGTCTCAATGAGTTTATCAAAACTAACGTACGTACATATTTATCACTAGCTCGACGGTGAAGGAAAACCTCGTGAGGAAACCCGCAGGTCCCAGAATTAATTCTGAGACATTGTGTAAAAGACCCGGTCCGTCGATGGGCTCACCACCTATCACGTTTAGAGGTCCAAAGAATATATATATATATATATATATATATATATATATATATATATATATATATATATATATATATATATGTGTGATATATATATATATATGTGATATGTATATATAATCTCACGCCTTTTTTATCCCCGAGGGGGTAGGCAGAGGTATTCCATTACTGGATATACCCACATTTCACGAGATATATTGGACCCCTAAACGTGATAGGTGGTGAGCCCATCGCCGGACCGGGTCTGTTTACACATGTTTTAGAATTAATTCTGAGACCTGCGGGTTTCCTCACGATGTTTACCTTCACTGTCGAGCTAGTGATAAATATGTACGTAAGTTTTTGAAAAACTCATTGGTACATGCCAGGATTCGAACCCGAGCCTCACCGATTTTCGGCCGGCTCTTTAACCGTTCGGGCTATTACTGCTCTGTCCAAAGAATATCTCGTGAAAAGTGGGTATATCCAGAAATAGAATACCTCTGCCTAGCTCTTCGGAATAAAAGGCGTGAGATTATTATAATTATTAGAAAACCAAGAAAAACATTAGAAATATCTACGTCCATAGGAACGTCTCAACTTAATTTTCCTAGCAAATCCATACTAAGACAGTGAAAAAGCACAAAGGCTACGTTTCATCTAGTTAAAACGAAACGTTTGTCTACGAACTGATTGATACCTGATTTAAAAAAATCCATCAAAATCAGATGAAGTAGTTTAGGTAGGTACTACAATGGAACATACCCAAAGAGATTAAAATATAATAAGGCATAGACGGGACAAAGCGAGGAAAATTTGAAGTCAAAAGTTATTCCAAGTGGAATAAGTCTAGTACAATTTCGATCGAATGACAGCTCGCGTTCATACTAACTTATATAACAAGGACATGACGCCTTAGGCTTCAAAGTTTTGTATGAAAATATTCCCAATGCCCCCTCTATGCCTTATTATATTTAAATCTATTTGAACATACCTAAATAGAAACATACATAGGCTGCTAGGAACATAACCCTTCCTTTTGGATTGCCATAGTCAGGTTCAAGTTCAGGTGTACTGAGTACCTAAACATAAAAAATTTGACTTCTGTCAGGATTCAATCGGCGAGCCTAGAGTCAACTTTATACTTTTCTTCTGAGGTCTTATCTTACTGAGATCTTATCTTATAATCCTACTGAGGTGCATATTTCACCAGGAACTACGTGCGATGGTGAGTGAGGGCATCGCACGCGGGTTCGTGCGGCCGCTGTCGCGCGTGGTATACGCTGCGCAGGACGCGCCACGCGCATTCGGCCTGCTGGCCGCTAGCCGCCACAGAGGCCGCGTGCTACTACAGATCACGGACTCCGAGCTCGCCGCGCAACCCAGGTAACCTCGGATGTTATTTACCTAGCAAATTTTACAAACACTCCGATAAGTTAACCTCAATTAATATGGTAGTTTTTAGTGAAGCTAGCTCAAAAAATTAATAGTTATTTTCATAGCCAAGTTCAAAATAATAAAACAAAAAAAAAAGTGGTGACGTCTTAGCTAGATTTTCAGTACGTTTTTGTTTTATCAGATGAATAAAAGTAACTAAGCAGTCAACGACCCCATTCTTGCTGATGTCTACTTGTCATAGAAAATTGCTATTTTCTGTTATAATTTTTGCAGGCTCTGCTACTCGTCAGAGTTCTCTCAGGTGATTATTTGTGACGACCAAGGGTTCGGAGTACAACTAGCTACCCGACTGATAAACCGAGGTGTGAAAAAACTTCGTCTACATTCTAAGAAAGTAACAACACATCTCCTTCTAAAACTGAAGTAAGTTATTTTCTAATCTTACCCATATTTTTTTTCCATAATATTATTTTGGGAAATAAATGCATTCCACTTTATCCCCTCAATTGATATTTTCCAAACACAATAGATTTTGAATCGTCTTATGCGGACTCCAGTTAGTGGATTTTCAGTTATGGAATTCAAACTAAACAAGATGTTATGAAACAATTAATTCAATAAATAAATATTTAAATTTTTTTAGCGCTTGGAAAACACTCGGCATCGAAGTGGAAGTGTCTTCGGAGGACCTTCGTACAAACCAAGGTGTACAGAGTTTGTTGGATGGCTTGGGGCCAATACAAGGAATATACATAATTGTGTCTGGTACAGATGACAATACAAAAGCTTCAAGTATCACTAACTTAGATTTGGGATCCAGGAAATTCTGCCCGTCTCTGAAGTAAGTACATTCCACGGTTTTTTAACCGACTTCAAAAAGGAGGAAGTTATCAATTCGTCTGTATTTTTTTTATGTTTGTTACCTCAGAACTCTCGACTGGATGAACCGATGTGGATGATTCTTTTTTTATTAGAAAGCTGGTGCTTCCAGATTGGTCCCATTTTAATTTCTTCCAGTTCATCCATGAGAAAACCATATAAGTTGTAGACTGAAGTCGTTTTTTTTTACTCTTTAGAGTGGTTATATTTAGCACAAGTTAACCACGAATTCAATACTCTTTAAAAATTATATGCTAATGCCTTTGTACCGGGAGAATTGGCAGAGGCATTCCATTGTCGGAAATACTCACTTTCCACCAGTATATTTGTAATAACGTGACAGACAGCCCATCGCCGGACCAAGGTACTGTTGCACAAATGCCTCAGAGTCGATTCTGGGGCATTGCAGTTTCCTCACAAAGTTTTGCTTGACCGTCGAGATAGTGATAAACTATCTTTAAACAATTTTTTTTCTGAATAATTTAAAATCTACCACCAAAACACTAAACTTTTTTTTCAGGTACTTTGCGGTGGTTACTGCAGACAGCTCAGTCGGTCGTCAAACGTGTCTGGATAGGACGCGGAACCAGTTGCCTGTCACGTTGCTGCATCTGCCAGTACTGACTAAGGTGAATTTTAATAAATCTATTGTACTTACAGCATTAACCGCTGGATGAATTATGAATTATATTTGAGTCTTATTTTCGAAACTTTATAGTGCCGAGCGCGTGACCTGTCGAACGCTTGTAATACGGACAACAATAAGATCCTATGTAATACCATACCATATGACAAGCTATGAAATAAATGAAATGAAATTAAATACGTCAATCCCAAGGTCAATCCCACATATTTTGTCATTCTATTCGACTGACCTGTGGCTAGCAAAGCCACTTAGCTAGGTTTTCGGGGCAGTTGCCTAGAAGTTTCTAGTAGTATTTAATACTTGTAATATTGAATTGAGAGCAGTGATAGCCTTACGGTTGAAGATCCTGCTTCACATGATGAAAATCAGTGAGGCTCGAGTTCAAATCCTGGCATGTACCAATAAGTTTTTCAAAACTTACGTACATATTTATCACTAGCTAGACAGCTCGTGAAGTGCCAACCCCCTCGGAGATAAAAAAGGCATTAGTTTTTCATTTCTTATTTTATTTATAATATCGTCTCGATTTATTTCAGGGTGCATTAGTCTGGCGCAGTGCTTTGGATGCGATGGAGAGGGCTTTGCGATCCGAGGAGCGTGTTCTGGTTGCTCAAGAACAAGAAACGCAGCGTTCGCTGCTTGAGCAGATTGCTACGATTGGTGGTAATATATAATATATGCAGCGCCCCGCGGTTTTACCCGCGAAGTTCCCGTTCCCGTGGGAATACGGGAATAAAATATAGCTTATGTATTATTCTGATGTATAAGCTATATAACTGTAAAGTTTCATCAAAATCCGTTCAGTAGTTTTTGCGTGAAAGAAACAATATTAGTAGGATGGTAAATATACTATTCTATTTAAATCTCTTTGTATGTACTTTTATTAGCGCGCTTTTAAATGTCTATTCTATTCTGAAGAATTTAGAAAGTTCATACATTATTTTGCAATGTATTTATTTTTCAGGTTTTGAAATACCAGAAAATGTTGAAAAATCCACGACTCTGAAACAACTAAGATTGGATTGCTCTACATTGCAAGGGATTTCTGCATTCTTGTTCAACACATACAACGTCTCGTACACAGAAGAGCAAATAATATCATTGACACTACAAGAGTAAGTAATTTTGTTACAATAAGTTCTCACACAGACCTATGAAATACCTATTTAGAATTATCTTTCAATCTGGATATAAAATTTGCTTTCAATCTGTATATATAAAATGATAAACTGACTGACTGATTGGTGATATATCAACACACAACCTAAACGGCTGGGTCTAGAGACTTGAAATTTTGCACATAGATAACTTAAACAGTGTAGGCATCCATTAAGAAAGGATTTTGCAAATTTCAACCCCTAAGGGGGTGAAACAATCGTGCCCGAGCGAAAGCGCATGTAAAAACTAGTACAATACAATACAATAACTCTTTATTGTACACCAAAAACAACACAATATGGATACCAACATTAACTAAAGTACAATGCTTATGCTTTCATTGTACGCAACCGCAAGAGAGAGATTTAAAATCACGCTTATTGCCAATATTCGTATTTAATGTTCTATTTTTCACCAGGCTTAATGAATTGGAAGAGTCATTACAAGATTTGGTTTACAAAAACGATAAGGGA
The DNA here is from genome assembly GCA_963855545.1 of Ethmia dodecea. Lineage (NCBI taxonomy): Eukaryota > Metazoa > Arthropoda > Insecta > Lepidoptera > Depressariidae > Ethmia > Ethmia dodecea. Next base: position 5,310,303 of record OY979444.1, read on the forward strand.
TTGGGTACTTTCTTCTCAAATGTTGAGTCTGACGAGCTAGCGGCCACTCAAGAGCTGGTATTCCTGCAAACCCTGACCAGGTGCGCATCTATGGTAAGTAAATAAACGAGTTTAATTGTTATCTATTTAAAACTCAGATGATTAAATAAGTTACAGTCTGTCTATCACTGACTCTTAAACAAGCGCAGGGTGAACACAAATAAAGATCAAATAAGCTCACTCAAACGGATGACGAATGATTGACAATTGAATTGACATAACCACTCGCCAACGAGCGCTAACGTTGACGAGTGCTTACGTCAATCCCAAACATTGTCAATCTACAAATATAAGATCATTGATCATTATGTTCAAAGCCTCTTGGCTAGGCAATTTAATCTGCTCCCCGTCTCACCACGCTGCTACCTAAGGCAGGGCGCTCCCGGTAAAACATAGAATTGCGACCTATCTAAAATATCCTATAAAACGCGTAACAGAAAAGCGCAATTCCTCATACCTACACCCCAATTAGTATATTAATATAAAAAAAATATGATGCTTTTGAACTTTAGTTGTATCTGACCAATTTTCTTAAATAAAGAGCAATAATAGCACGATTTCCATAGGACTAAATTCAGCTACCTATATATTCACTTCTCCGATGAATTTAACAAATATTAAAAATTGCTCAAATCGATTAAGTGGTCGATACTGAACAAACTAATTTCAGGAATTGTGCTTATTCTGTTACATAATATTGTATATATTTTTTTGTACCTATAGCGAAATGATCAGTTTGACATGAGTCAGAAACATCTATACATAATACCTGGTCTGGAGGGCCAGTCTAGCCGCTTCAAGACCATGTGCCAGCGGCTGAAGCTGCCAGTCATGGTTCTTCAGCCCGGCCTCGACAACCCGCGCGAGTCGCTCTCTGACACCGCGCGCCGCTACACCGAGGTAAGTAAGAGCCCCCGCGCAGTAGGCGGCCAGGTCACACGGCCAGGTCGCGCGACCTGGCCGCGTGACCTTGCGTAATGCGCAAGGGCTCTAACACATTAAGTGCCCCCGCGCATTAGGCGGCCAGGTCGCGGCGGCCAACTGGGCGCGTGTTTAGTCGCGATGTTTCTGCTGGCCGCGCTGCCGCTGGCCGCTGGTCACCTAGTGCGCGCACTTGCATATTATGTCACGGAATAATTAGTTGACCGCAGCGACCGCCGCTTAATGCGCGGGGGCTCTAAGATTCTACACAGCGTGAAAAACTAAAACCGACCAAGTGTGAACCGGACTCTCATTCGAAAGGTCCTCTACCATAATAACATAGAACTCTAAAGAGTAAAAAACCTACTTCAACGAATTACACTAAATAAATACAGTCGAATTGAGAATTTCTTTCTTTTTTAAAGTCGATTAAAAAAAGAATCATCAAAATCGGTTGGGGTGATATTGAGTTATTCGTCCATTTCCATGGGACCACACTACTGGAAGCACCAGCTTTCAAATAAAAAAATAATCATCAAAATCGATTCACCCAGTCGAAAGTTCTGGATAACCTCCTTCTTTTTTGAAGTCCGTTAAAATACACGTTTAATGTATGGGGACCCCTGTTAATTTTTATTATGGATTTGTTGTTAAAGGGGCAAAATAAATATATATTTTGTGAAAATGTCAACTGTCTACCTATTATGGTTCATGTGATACAGCCCACTGACTGATAGAGAGACACACGCAAAGACGTCCAGATAGGGGAAGCTCAGTAGGTACTTAATAGATTGCCGTTGGCACCATTTGCTTACGGAAGCCTAAAAATGATTCATTAGTGAAAGTACTTTAATTATTTAAGAAAAAGCTATAGTGTGAAACTCTAATGTGTATGTAGGTATACTCATACGATTCGTTTAATGCTAAGTCGATATTGTATTGTGTAGTTTTCTCTGATTTTCCACAAATATTCTCTTAGGTAGGTACTAACACATATAATGGTCAATTTCCCTATGGGGTAGGTAGAGGCAATAGAGCGCCATTTGCTACGAATCGCGCTTCATCTACATCCATAAAACGACAACAAACATCATACATGCTCGTCACTGTCGGGTACCTCCTATTTCTCTCTCAATTAGTATGTCAAGTTCTTATTTCTTTGTCCGCAGATCCTTTTGAAGAAGGGCGCGATAACTGACAAATTCTTTCTCCTGGGTTACGAAAGCGGAATTTTGGCAGCATTAGAGATAGCTTCAAATCTAGAAAAGAAGGGTGAGTTTATTTTTTGGAGATAAATACGAGTAGGTACCTACAAAGAGTACCTACTTCTTATATGAAATTTAATCTACGGATGTATAATACGTTATCTTTATTCACAGGATATACAGGCACAGTGTACTGCGTCGGCGGCGTTCCCGACGAGTTCTTGCAAGAAGTTAATGATCAATTGCGTGGGTTAGAAACAGAGAAATCGTTAGAGGACGCAATAATTAAGCACATGATGACGGTAATGTCCGGAGGTATTGACATTGATGATATTTTGGAGAAATGCACAAATTGGGAGGAAAAGCTGAATGCTTGTGTGAGAATGCTACTTGGCCGAGTAAAACACTCTTTTCTGTACGCCCATAACATCGTTGACGCGGCATACGCGCGTATTCTGCGAGTGCGCAGTTACAAGGTGCAGCCGCTAAAGCTGCAGTCGCAAATTATTTTGATTCGTCCTGCGGGTAGCCGCCGTAGCGCCCCGGAGGTTCTCCAACAGTACTCCCACCAGCCGATCGTGGAGTATCAGATGCAAGCACCCCTCGCTCACGCAGCCAAAGACCCCCGCTGCGCCGCTATAATCAACAGACATCTATCTCCTGAAATACTAGAAGCGTACGATAACATAAATCTTTGTGAGAGCTACTTAATAAATGCTGATACATTCCTTCATAAACGTTTGTATGAAGACGAAGAATAAGAGGTGTGAGGTTTATTTAATTTGAATAGATAAAAATATATTTGTACCAGGCTTCGTTTTTTATCTTTTTTTTCACCCCTTTCGTTGCAGCTACAGTACAACTTTCACGTGATACATGATTACAAAATACACACCACATATTGTATCACGATGGTCAAGCGAACCAAATATTATTCAAAAATTATAATATGCCCTCGCAAGTCTGTAATTAAGATTCTCATTGCCTCCAAAAAAAAATTCAAGATATCAAAACACCAATTTCTGAATTTTTTGTCTGTCTGTCTATCTATCTGTTTGTGCACACATCACGGAAAAACTACTAAACGGATTTTGATTAAATTTGATGTGGTAATCGCTGAGTAGCTACCTTCTATCGCGGGAAAATGTCTCATTTCCAAGGAAACATTAAAAAACTGGTTTAAAAGAGAAATACGTAGGTACTACTCCGAAAAGATAACACATACATTTGAAATAATATGGTATTGGAAAGGTGTCTTATATGTCGTAGGCAACCGATACGAAGGTATTTTTTTAAATTAGCACGGGAACGGGAATAGACTGGACCCGCGCTCGGGCAACGCCGCCGCTGGGCACCCGCTAAGTTTAAACTAACTTATAAATAAATAATAATAATATAATCTCACGCCTTTTTTATCCCCGAGGGGGTAGGCAGAGGTATTCCATTACTGGATATACCCACATTTCACGAGATATATTGGACCCCTAAACGTGATAGGTGGTGAGCCCATCGCCGGACCGGGTCTGTTTACACATGTCTCAGAATTAATTCTGAGACCTGCGGGTTTCCTCACGATGTTTTCCTTCACCGTCGAGCTAGTGATAAATATGTACGTAAGTTTTTGAAAAACTCATTGGTACATGCCAGGATTCGAACCCGAGCCTCACTGATTTTCGGCCGGCTCTTTAACCGTCCGGGCTATCACTGCTCTAAAACTAACCTAACTTGAGACATAAAAATACCTACTTATTACTAAAAATACTATAATAATTAAATGACTTGAGTAATAATAGGTACGATATTCGATAAGATTTTTTTAGATTCGATATAGTAATTCTTGGAGTCGACTCTATATTTTTAGATAAGTATAACCTCTTTTTCATCTGAATCTTTTGTAGTTTTTTACTAGACCTACTAGGGCACATAACACCTGCTAGACAGTGTAGTTATGTTATTTATTAAGGAGTGTAGTTATGTTATTAAGGAGCTCTATAGAATATAGGCAATGGATTGAAATAAGCTTTGGAAAAGTTACTTGATGTTTATCAACTGTTTCTAGGAAATATCATTTAAGTGTGACCGTAAAACGAAAAGATTCGTTTCTTCTCGAGATGGGCAGATATTAGTCAATTTACTTCTCTAAGAGAAAAAAATGTGTTTGTGACATTGGTTATCCCTATTTCAGGAAAAAGCCTAATGGAAAACTTTACGTGACTTTAATTTATCGAACAAAAGTATAGTATAGCTACATACTGAGGGGACTTTCGTAACTGGCTAAATCTGGTCAGCGTAGAAGCATTTAGCAATTTACGTACAACACATTTACGTATTTAATATATAATACTACGAGCAGTTCCCGTGGAAATACGGGATTAAAATATAGCCTATGTTACTCGGGGATCTTCTAACTTTCCATTGGTGAAATGCAAATATCTCCTTCTTATAAGTAATATTATTTTAGATAGATATTATAGTTTATAAATTATTAATTTAAATTATCATCGCTGTTATACTTACATCTGATATGGTGTGATCATTCAGTAGATCATCATCGATAAGCAGTGAGCTACCTTTTTCTAGCCACACCAAGAGCCATACCCTTATATATTAGGTTCAATAGTCAAAGAATATGGAAATATGTTTTTCATCTTTCCGGGCAGAAAGCTCAACTTTTGGCCGGCTGCGCTAAACGAAGTTGCCGCTTTCCGCCTCCGTCAAGCAGAAAAAAGTATACACTATACACAAATCGGAAGTAAATAAGAAAACCTCAGACTACATGTTTGTAGACCTCGGCTTCACCTCTTCTGCAGTGACATTCATCTGAAACATTTCTTGTTTTACTTCCCTTGGTTGGTATGTAATATTACGAGGTCTTATACATTTCATACGAATAGCCATTAATACTACGTATAGAGTGCACTGAACACTCTCATTTGTGCGTATCCCAAAAGCTGCGCCATGGATAATAATTTGATTCTTTAATATTGATTATATATTTTTAGGAACATACCTCCATTATACAGTTTATTTATGTCATATTATAGACTAGTAAACACTTGAAAACTGTAAATATACTTACGTATTTTTTAAATAAGTTACTTATTATAAAATAATACTTTGTTTTAGTTTTATAAAATACTAGCAGTTATGTGCGGTTTCACCCGCGTAAACGCAAAACGGGGATACAATATAGCCTATGTTACTCAGGGATATTGTAGCTTTCTATTGGTAAAATAATTTTTAAAATCGGTCCAGTAGGTTTTAAGTTTATTCGTTACAAACATAAAAAATACAAATATCTCCTCCTTATAATATTAGTGCAGATGTACTTATTAACAAGGTCCAGCATCATAATATATAACCATAAATAATCTATGCCATGTATGTGCCATGCAAGAAGATTATATAGTCGGGAGTAAGTGCCCCATATATAGCTGCCGGTTCTATTGAGAGGCACCTCGATTAGTATTGTGTCACTTTCTAGTATTGACATCATCGCTGTTCCAAATTCCCCCCTACATTTTCTTACTTACTTATCCCAATATAAAATCTATAAAATAAATGTACTTTCTATAATGATTATGGAGTATTTTTAAAAATATAATATGTTTCCTGATTATAAATATTTATTTATTTAACTTCATGTACCAAGAAAATGTACACATGGCGAACTTAATGCCTAAAGGCATTATCTACCAGTCAACCATCAGGCTAAGCATAAATATCTATGTTTAATATGAAACTGTTAAAATTAAAGTACATTTAGCATACCAAAAATTATACCAAATTTATGGGTACGATATTGTACCTACGATGGCAACATCAACCATTGACATTTGTTTAATGTCAAATGGCGGTAAATTATCTATCTATATATATAAAGAGAGAAGTCCTGACTGACTGACTCGTCAACGCCCAGCCTAAACCCTTACACCTAGAAAACTGATTTTTTTCACATATATTATTTTGAAGACGTAGACTAGGAATAAGAAAGGAATTTTCCAAATTCAACCTTTAAGGGGGTGAAAAAGGGGTTGAGAGTTTGTATGCAAAACCTTCATTTTTGGGTGTATCAATTCGAAACATTGTTAAAATACTCCTCAAAACAAATAACAAGACACGTGATTCTGGATTTTCGAAAAAAACCCCCCTAAGGGGTTGAAACAGGGGGATGGAGTTTGTATGGAGACGTGTTGTTTTTTACGTCTATCAAGTTGAAACTTGACACAAATACTCTTAGAAATAAATAATGAGATACTTGTTTTTGGATTATTCGAAAATCGTCCCATAAAGGTGTGAAAGTGGGGGTTGAGTTTGGTATGTATGGAAAACCTTCATTTTTGGGTATATCAATTCGAATCTTTGTAAAAATACTCCTCAAAACAAAAAACACGACATGTATTTCTGGGTTTTCCAAAAAAACCTCCCTAAGGGGTTTAAACAGGGGATGGAGTTTGTATGGAGACTTGTTGTTTTTTTTATTCTATCAACGTGAAACTTCTCACAAATACTCTTAGAAATAAATGATGAGATACGTGTTTTTTAATTTTTCGAAAATCGTCCTCTATAGGGTGAAAGTAGGGGTTGAGTTTGGTATGTATGGAATACTTTCATTTTTGGGTGTATCAATTCAAAACTTTGTAGAAATACTCCTCAAAACAAACAACAAGATACGTATTTCTGGTTTTTCCAAAAAACCCTTATGAGGGTGAAACAGGGGGTTGGAGTTTGTATGGTGTCGTGTTGTTTTTTTACGTCTATCAAGTTGAAACTTGGAACAACTACTCTTAGAAATAAATGATGAGATACGTATTTTTGGATTTTTCGAAAGTCCTCCCCTAAAAGGGTGAAAGTAGAGGTTGAATTTGGTATGTACGGAAAACCTTCATTTTTGGGTGTATCAATTCGAAATATTGCAAAAATACTCCTCAAAACAAACAACAACATTTCCTTATCTTCAACTTGAAACTTGGCACAAATATTCTTTAATAGTCTCCATACAAAGTCCACTTTTTGAGAATTCACTATGGGTTCCTTACGGAAATTTATTTGTTATTATGACCACATGCGTAGCCATTGATATCAAGAACTAATTCAAAAATCATAATCTAGAGAGTGTCCTAGGCTTTACAACACGTAAGAGAATAAGCGCAATTCTTGAAATCAGTATCGACTACTTAATTGATTTCAGATATTTTCAATATGTGTAAAGTTTTTCCGAAAAATGTATTAGCATAACTAAATTTAGGACTGCCTATTGACACCGTACTGTTATCGCTCTTTATTTAAGCAATTTGGTTAGACAAAACTAAAGTAGGAATGCATCACCATCTTTTTATGTTATTATACTAATCGTATACGTAACGTAACGTATCAGGAATTGCGCTTTTTCTGTGACTCGTTGTTTAAAGGATGTTTTTAATAACAAAAATATAAATAGCAATGATAGCCCAGTCGCTAAAGAGCCCGCTTCTCATTCGCGAGGCTCGGGTTCCAATCCCGGCATGTACAGTTAAGTTTTAGTAAGGATCCCTCATTTTTTTTCGTCATAGATATAGCCTATATTACTCAGGGATAATGTAACATCCTAATGGTGAAATAATTTTTAAATTTTGGTTTATTCGTTATTAGCATATAAAAATACAAATCCTTCCTCTTTATAATATTATTGTAGATAGATAGGTAGTGTAGATTACCCTTCTTGATATATTTTCTAAACGCAAAGGAATAACAAATTCCATCGCGGACGAAGTCGCGGGCATCAGCTAGTCTATATATATAAAAGAAAGTCGTGTTTGTTACACTATTTATAACTCAAGAACGGCTGAACCGATTTGGCTGAAAGTTGGTGGCTTTTCATTTCACAGGTGAGCGATGTATTAGATTTAGTCGTTCTAGTAAAGTTTATATCATTTAAATGGGTTCGGATCATTTTTTACCAAATATTTCTTATATAACAATAAATAAAGGTTCGGTTCAGAGAATATTGAGGAAGAAATCAGTGCTTTATTAGCTTTTAATGGTTTAATTTCGTTTCGAAAGAATAACTTAGAAAACGAAACGGGTGACCATATTGACCATGATATTTGTAGACATTCTTTACAATATAGGTAAGGTTGTTTAAGTAGGTCAGACTTATTGTCCGACTTATATTATGGGAATTGATAACTTTTACGCGCGTTATATACTCTACATTTATTTTCGAATACAAGGAAAGTAAACAATACACAAATACAGAAATACAAAAGTACAAGAGTACAAGAGTGCAAGAGTGAAGAGTGCAAGGGTGCAAGGGTGCAAGGGTGCAAGGGTGCAAGGGTGCAAGGGTGCAAGGGTGCAAGGGTGCAAGAGCGCAAGGGCGCAAGGGCGCAAGGGCGCAAGGGCGCAAGGGCGCAAGGGCGCAAGGGCGCAAGGGCGCAAGGGCGCCAAGGGCGCAAGGACGCAAGGGCGCAAGATTCCGAAAATACAAAAAGTACAAAAATACAAATCCTTCCTCTTTATAATATTAGTGTAGATGACAAACAAGATATTGAATTTCGGAACAGCTTACAGAGTGTCTCTTCAAGATAGTAGTTTTTCTTAAATTTTCGCAACCAACCAAAACACACAGCTTCACCGCCGCGGTTTATATTATAGTTGTTTATACCTACTCCCACAAGGTCACACCTTTTTTTCTTATTTTAATCGATGTAAAAAGTTTAGCAATATACTACCTTACCTAATATAGTCCAATTCTTTAAAATCAATCCCTCCCTAGGGAGGGATTGATTCTAAAGAATTCTCTTTCTCGAGCGGGAATTACATAGTATTAGTCTCATTTTAAAATGTCAACCCTTCTCAGCTTTGAAATTCTACTAATACTATAAACGTAAAAGCTTGTGAGTATGGATGTGGATGTTTGTTGCTCTTTCACACAAAAACGATTGAACGGACTTTGATTAAACTTACAGATATATAGCTTTTACGTCGGAATAACACATACCCATGGGAACGTGAGCTACGCAGGTGAAACGGGGGGATGCTGCTAGTAAATAATAATTTAAAAATTCTTCATATTCTTTAAACAATCTCACAACAAATAATGTAAAATGACAAATTGTCTATGTTTCAAAGAAAATTGTGGTTGCACCATTAGACAGGGACCCAATACTAATCGAGGTGCCTCTCAAGTGGACCGCCTGCTTTCTTAGAAGCACTTCCTCCCGTATGAAATAAGGTAGAAACTCCTTGGTGCCATGTATGGGTAATGACACACTACTACTATGACTACAGGAAGGTTACGCGATATTTGTATATATCTTTTCTACTATATAAAAATAAGTCGGGTAAATTTTCCTTCCTGACGCTATAACTCCAGAACGCATGAACCGATTTCCACGGTTTTGCATTCGTTGTAAAAGTCTCCGGCTCCGTGAGGTTTATAGCAAAGAAAATTCAGGAAATATTTCAACAGAAAAGCTGGAAAATCTTATAAGCATTGCACCCGTGCGAAGCCGGGGCGGGTCGCTAGTATATTATATAATCTCACGCCTTTTATCCCCTAAGGGGTAGGCAGAGGTATTCCATTACTGGATATACCCACATTTCACGAGATATGTTGGACCCCTAAACGTGATAGGTGGTGAGCCCATCGCCGATATTTGTGATGCTAAAAGACTCGTCGGTCGACTGATGTCCTAAGCCTTCACTGACTGGTGATACGTAAAAAAACCGGCCAAGTGCGAGTTCCGTACTGTTATCTATTAAAAGCGAATTAAACGTATGTTGCGGTTTAAGATTTATAACGTACTAGCGACCCGCCACGGCTTCGCACGGGTGCAATGCTGAATTTTCTTTGCTATAAACCATCCCTGGACCCACTCGAACCCACACAAAAAGTTTCATCAAAATCGGTCCGGCCGTTGTCGAGTTAAATCGTCAGGAAGGAAAACCCGACTTATTTTTATATAGTAGATTACAAAAAAAAACTACCTACTAGATCTCGATCGAACCAAGTTTGTATGGTAATGTACATCATATATATTTTTGAGTTTTATCATTCTCTTATTTAATTTTTAGAAGTTACAGTGGGGGATACATTTTACCACTTTGGAAGTGTCTCTCGGGCAAACTATTCAGTTTAGAAAAAAAATTATATTAGAAACCTTAATATCATTTTCGTAGACCTATCCATAGATACGCCACACGTATACGTTTGTTAAAAAAAATGAGTTTCAGTTCTAAGTATGGGGAAGCCCCAAAATTTATTGTTTTTTTTCTATTTTTGTGTGAAAATCTTAATGCGGTTCACAGAATACGTAATCTACTTACTTACCAAGTTCCAACAGTGTAGTTCTTATAGTTTCGGAAAAATGTGACTGTGACATAGGGACGAACAGACCGACAGACAGACATGACGAATTTATAAGGGTTCCGTTTTTTGCCATTTGGCTACGGAACCCTAAAAAGGTAGAACGCAACAATTTTGTACTCATGGAAACCAGGGACACTCGTTTTGTCTCTTTCAATTAATTTGTATGTAATAGGTATTATTAATCCGTTATTCTATTTTTTTATTATTCTATATTTTTATTTTACAAAAAAGGGCTATACGCGCCATTTACAAGTTAAGATGTCGTGATTCCCTAAGAGAACTGTTCAAAGAAATTAATATTTTAACAATGCCTTGTCAGTAAATTTATGAAAACATTATGTATGTACGGAAAAACATATTACTGTATACTAAAAACTGTGACAGGCATAATTGTAATCTTAGGAATAAAAATAAATTAGAGCGACCTCAGTCACGATTAAGTAAAATTAATAATTCCTTTGTGGGGCTTTGCACACGCTTTTATAATAAAATACCAGAAGAAGTTTTAAAATTGCCTGAAACTGTGTTCAAAACTCATGTTAAACATGTACTTTGTAAAATGGCGTATTACAAACTAGACGACTATATAAATGACAATGATGCTTGGAACAGATTTCCTCCAGCACAGCGCAATATGACAGCGAAAAATAACGAAATTATGTAACCCAATTAGTATTAAGTAACAATTGATTAAAAGAATATTTGTGTTGAGGAGTTTCTTGCCCCGCTTCTTCTCCTCAACCATACATGCTGAAGCGGTGGAGTTGAAATATGAATAAAACATTTTGACTTTGACTTTGACTTTGATTCTTAAAATATCTGATTATTCGTAAAAGTAAAAGTGCCCATCAACTCAACCTTGTAAAGTGGATGCTTCTTCTAGTCATAAATGAGGAACTTAAGTAATATTATCATAGCATAAGAAGTTGTATAGAGGTACTGGATGAGATGCGAGGTAAAAAAACTCGATATAAAAAGTACTACACCATATATTTTCACAATAAACCATAGAGTTCTTTATAAATGGCTAAAGAGCTATAATAATTTAATCATCTTCAACAGCAGCCTTAGTAATGAAAGTATCAGCATTAAGTAAATACGTTTCACACAGATTTCTACTCTCGTACGATTCCAATATCTCAGGAGAGAGGTGTCGGTTGATGATAGCAGCGCAACGTGGGTCCATAGCCGCGTGGGCGAGAGGCGCTTGCAGGTCATATTCAACAATGGGCTGGTTAGAGTACTGCTGGAGAACTTCAGGGGCACTGCGGTAGATCGACGCGGGGCGCAGAATTACAATTTGAGAGCGCAAACGTCTCGGCTGCAGCTTGTAACTGCGTACTTGCTCGATACGCGCGTACGCGGCTTCGACTATACTTTGGGCGTACTGTAACGAATGAGGTTCACGACTTAGGAGCGATGTCACGCAAGCGTCGAGTTTTTCTTGCCAGGTTAAAGCGTTTGCCAATTCCAAGTCGAAGCCATCCAATATCACTGTTGCCATGTGCTTGACTACGGCGTCACGCAACGCTTCTTTCGTATCCAGTTCCCGCAACTGTTCATTGAATTCTCCTAACACTTCCTCCGGGGCTCCGCCCACGCAAAACACGGTGCCTGTATAGCCTGTTAAATAAAAATTGTGTAAAGTTAAGATTTTATATCGTGTACACTAATATTATAAAGAGGAAAGTTTTTGTCTGTTTGTTTGTAATTAATAAGCTTCAAAACTATTGGACCGATTTAAAAAAAAACTTTCACCAATGGAAAGCTTACTTTTGACAACTATTTATTGATATCGGTGCAAAGAAATTTAGACCCAAAAACTTCAAAACTCAAAAAACTTACCTTTCTCTTCAAGATTTGCAGCTATTTGGAGCGCCATCAGTATTCCAATCTCGTAGCCCAGAAGATAGAAGTTGTTGCCTATCGTAGATTTCTTCAAAAGAATCTGTGAGAAAAAAACATTATTACGATTGATACGGCTGATAGGCCGAAAGTCAGGGTGCTGGTAGACGCCTTACCTCAGTATATCGACGCGCCGTATCCGGCAGTGGCTCGTGCAGATTATCTAACCCGGGCTGCAAAACCATGGCTGGCACCTTCAGACGCGAACACATCGTGCTGAAGCGGTTATGCAGACCCTCGAGCCCCGGCACAATACAAAGGTATGTCATGTTCGCGTCAATCTCATCATCTCTCTGTAAGTATTAACTAATCTGTACTCAAGTATATAAGTATACTCAAGTGCGTGAGTAAGAGGTATTTTGCTTTTGCTCATTCCCTCTGAGAAAGTATTTTGAAAAAACCATGAAAGGCAGGTAGGTTACTTAGACGATTGAAACATAAACTTTCGTTTTTTAGTGAAGTACGTGTTGAAATAGGTTTAAAATATGCATATCATAATGTAAGACTGGCATGTAGAACGTGCTTGTCACCATAGATATATTGATGTTCTATAGATATTTGTAAAATAAAAGAAGAGTATTGACTTCTAAATTGTTTTTCATCATGTAATCACGTCTCTTGATAATATACGACTTGGGACTAACGCCTTTCTTATTCTCCACACGTTGGAGCACTGCATACTGCCCCAACAGTATGTAGGTACTTTAAATAAATTAATAACAAGTGCATTTTAAACCAACCGTTGACACATTCCTGACGAGAGTAGACAAAAATACTAGCTCAGCAGTGGCCAGAAGTTCGTCTGGTTCCACGTTAGAGAAGAACATTTCTAATCCTTTAGCTTCTTTGAATACCAAGTCTTTTTGTGACTCTTCGAGTTCAAGAATCCTAAAAACAAAGTGTTTATAAAAAATCTAGATTTTATTCATGTAAGTGAATAAAATGATAGCAAAATAGTTTTAAATTGAAGAAAGATAAAGTATCTTGACACTTTCTAAATTATATATTTGTATGGATTGTACTCGCATGATTACTTTTATCAAAGCTAAATGTACTTTATAAAGTATAATATAATCTCACGCCTTTTTTATCCCCGAGGGGGTAGGCAGAGGTATTCCATTACTGGAAATACCCACATTTCACGAGATATATTGGACCCCTAAACGTGATAGGTGGACCCCTAAATGTACTTTACTCGATATATAATCCTTAAATAAACACCATATCATATTACTCACTCTTGGACAGTCAATTCCATTATCGGCTCTTCACTGTAGCATACGTTGTAAGTGTTAAGCAAGAAAGCACTAACGGCTTGTAGTTTAGAGCTATCTAAGCCCAGTTCTTTGAGAGTGGTAGTTTTTTCCACATTGCCGTGTATTTCAATACCTAGAGCATAAATTACAGAAATATGAACTCACTCATGTATCCTTGAAGTATATTTTCTGATCCATAAACGTGACAGGGTATTATGAGTCTACTGCTGTACCGATATACCTACACCTAACCTCAAACCTAATTCTGTCGCCTGCGCGTTTTCCCAAGGTGTTATCCGTCACCCTCGAGCTGATGACAAATATGTACTTATTAAACTTTTTCAAAAACTCTACTTCGTCCTGGCCCAAATCGAACTTGCTCCTTTTCATGCGACACGACAGGCTTAGGTATTACCGCGCTTTCAATATCGAATTAAATTTCAAAAATAAGTGTTTTTCAAAGCATTAACACCACCTGACTTCTAAAAATTATGATGTCTCAGGACATTTGGTCTAAGACTTAAATTTAAATATAAACTGCTTCAATCCTCTAATAATGTCTTTAAGACGAAAAGTATCAACTTAAGGCTGCAAAAATTACCAGCGATGGTAGCTATCTGCTGGAAGAGTGGCTGAGGTTGATTTTTTGTTTCTTCCGCTATCAGCAGGTGTTGCTGTGATCCCAGCGCACTCTCTATCGCGTCTAGAGCACTCCGCCAAACGATAGCACCCTGAAAAAACTTAGTGGCTTTATGTCTCGTCGCAAAACAGAAGTGTAAAAAAAATAAAGCATAACATTCTGTTGTGAGTACCACTCTTACTTTTGTCAGAGCAGGCAAATGTAGCAACGTCATTGGCAATTTATTCTGTATTCGATCCAAATATGTCTGATGACCAAACGAACTGTCTGCAGTCACCACCGCAAAGTACCTGGCCAAAATTATTTACAAATAAAACTTTGTCTTATATACTAACTAGGTACTCGCTCGTCTGGAGCTCGTTTGTATATAAACCTCCCATAAGAAATTCTTCAGGAAATACATTGCGTAGTTTGAAAGAACTAAGCGAACAAACAGACAGACGCGGGAAGTGACTTTGAATAAGTCCTTTTCAGGAGACTGATTAATCATCTCCCTGCCCAAACCATTAATGGACAACTAAAATAATGTAGATAACTAACATGTAAGAAATCACTACTTACTTTAATGATGGACATAATTTCCTGGCACCCAAGTCTAAGTTGGAAACGTGCATTTTATTTGGAGCATCTCCAATTACAACTAAATGTATGCCTTCTATAGGCCCTAAGCTGTTGTTCAATAAAATTTGTACTCCTTGGCTTGTGCTGAGGTCTTCAGAAGATACATTGGTTTCAACGCCAAGGTTCTCCCAGGTTCTGAAAGAAATGAAAATCATTAAGTCTGTAGCCATACCACCTAAGTTTAATTACGGAATATCTAATTTGGCGCCGCGCCGCTTCTATTTAGCAATGATAGAAATTAAAAAACAACTGTTGATCTCTATTCGCGACGGCGCAATTTTGTATCCTAATTCAAATCGCAATCGTCAAATTGTTTGAGTGGATTTTCGAAAATTGTCTTGATAGGAGACTTGTCGATCTTTTTTAATTGCTGCTATAGGAAATACCATGACGAACTTACTTCACTTTCAAGAGTAGATGATTCGGTACTTTTGCGCAATGCAGTCGCAATTTCTTCACGCCCCGGCTGACTAGGCGGTTAGCTAGTTGCACTCCAAGCCCATCGTTATCGCATACGATTACGTGACTGGATTCCTCTGAATATGAAATCCTATAATAAAATTTAATATTAGGTAAGTATAATAATTCAGTTAATCAGCCGCAGCTACAAATCTCTGATCTTTTCTCCGATCTCTTTATGTAACAAATGCTTTATTTAATTTAAAACAAGTCACCATATCATTGATGCAATCAAGAATCCAGGAGAAGAGGTACTCGCAACAAAATTCTGGCAAGTGGTCATGATGATTATGCATCCTTTGTCAAATGTGACGAAAGACTCTCAACCCAGGTATCGGGTTACGGGGTTATGATGATTTTGAGCACTAGAGGGGTGCTTGCCTAGGTTTTGCAGCCGGCGTAGAGTCCGTGAGCTGTAGTAGCACGCGGCCGCGGTGGCGGCTGGCGGCCAGAAGGCGGAAGGCACGTGGCGCGTCCTGCGCGGAGTACACCACGCGCGACAGCGGCCGCACGAACCCGCGTGCGATGCCCTCGGTCACCATTGCACGCAGCGCCTGATAGATACATGCCATCAGTTGGACTCATTGCTGTTTGTATGTTAAGGACTTTTTGAGGATAATCCGGTTGATGAAAAGGGTTCGAACCTTTGTGACATATGCTGCTATTGTGGTAAATATATCCCACGATGAAAATGGTTTATACAGGTAGAGGACACTAGTACTAAACAAAAATATTACATAGGCAATAATATGGTAATTTTAAGTGTCACATTCCCCACATGTATTTAGGGGTAAGTAAGTAAGGTACGATAAATAATGAGAACAATGACAAGTGCTCCTAAATCAAGAAAAAAAATAACAGTACCGGTAGGAGTAGGTAGGTATATGCCAGATTATTTAAAAATAATAATAAATAAATCATTATATTTATTTTATATGTGTTATTATTTAATATTATATTTTATAATATTTCAATAAATAAATATTTATATTAATATTTTAATACCACAGTTTTGACAACAAAACAATTTACATATAATTAATTGGGTAGGTAGGGAGATACTCACTACCATGCGTTCTTTGTATTTAAATATAGATGTGAAGTCGACGAGTGAGTACGTTCTCTGCTTGGTCATGTAGTACATGCCGTAAGCGTAGTTGTCCTCCGTGTAAGCCTGCACTGTGTCGAAGGTGATGCCACAGTATGCACCACATCTCAAGGTAGCCTGCAAAGAGGTATTATAAGTGTCATGAAAGCGTTATGTATTTACAGCAAAATATTTTAGAGAACAATCAGGCAATCTGAATAAAATATTGTGTGAAATTATTACCATAGTCAAAATACACTTCGGAAAAAATAATAATGGCTAGCAGTAGAGATTTTCAACAAAAAACACTAGCTACGAGACTCGCACACGGAATTTATACCACACTATCGACCCGCCCCGGCTTCGCACGGGTGCAATGCTGAATTTTCTTTGCTATAAACCATCCCTGGACCCACTCGAACCCACACAGAAAGTTTCATCAAAATCGGTCCGGCCGTTCTCGAGTTAAATCGTCAGGAAGGTAAACCCGACTTATTTTTATATAGTAGATGATAAAAAATACGTTTTGCTCTGGTCCGGCTTTCAATAGGTACCTACAATGCAAAAAAACCTATGTATTAAATAATCCACATCTCATATTATCTACTTCTACAATATGTAACAGAATAAGTGTAATTCCTGAAATCAGTATGTTGAAGAGAAGCTCTTTATTTAAGAAATTTGGTTACACAAAACTAAAATACGATCATTCATGACGATATATCATTTTTTTTTATATTAATATACTAATTGGGGTGTATAAGGAATTGCGCTTATTCTGTGACGCGATGTGTAGTGAAAATATAAATACATCATGTGGCGGATATAAACAGACGGACTTCGTAAAAAGAGTCCCGTATTTCCAGAAATGGAAAACCTCTCCTCATGGATAAAAGGCGTGAGATTATTTATAAAATAAGTAAAAATGTATCAAATAAGGAAGGATAAAATAAGTGACGTCCTTCAAAAAGCTGGAGTTCGGAGTGCGAAGAATAAAAGAGCGTGCATGAAAAGGTTTATGGATGTGATGGAAGCGAGGGAAGTGTGCGAAGGAAGATCGGGCAAAGTGGCGATCCATCGTCTCTGCCTACCCCTGTGGGAAGAAGTCGTGAGCTATATGTATGTATGTAAAAATGTATATCGTTCACACTCAACACAATACATACATTTTTGATGTTTCCCCTGACACAACTAATGATAATGTCACATCCTCTGGTGTTTGTAGCTCGCAACACCATATCCGCGAATGTATGGTCGCGCGAGTTGCCAATATCATCCTCTGCGAAGAAAAAAAGGTTAACTACCAACAAGCAAGGGTCTATTGAAATCAATAAATGTTTACACCATTTAGTTATGTGCGCGTACTCGTAAGTTTGGCAAACTGTAGCTTGTAGCTTTACCACAGATTGCCATGAGTTTAGGCAATTTCGTACAGCGTTTCTAGCGTAGGTAGGTATAGAAAAAATACATGTTTTTAGTGACGTCAATTGATTTTCATAGAACTCATGATAAATGTCCTGTTTTGCAGTTAGCAACTGAGGTGCACACTGAAGTAACTAAGATAACAGCTCAAACTCAAACCCAAAATTATTTTATTTCAGTAGGTATAAAAAATACACTTTGAAATGTCAATATAAACAAGGCACACTAAACTCGTCCATGAGGATTGGCTAAATGTCAGCAGCCCATCTCCACCGACGAGTTGCTGGTTCCAAATGCAGTACCCCTAGAAGAGCCAGCAAGAAACTCAAGGACAGCTCTTTTTAGTCTCATGTCTTACTAGTAAATTTTTTCACAATAAAAAAATTCACAATAATAATTATAATGAATAGCCTTACATACCGCTGAGTCGGTTAAACCCATGCATTTTGGTCTACTACGAGTAAGTAGTCGTTAATTTTATAGTATCTAGCCTTTTTTATATAATGTTTGCTTAACTATTGTTTTAAATTTGTCAAGAGGCAAATTTTGTAATGCAATAGGAATCTTATTGTAAAAGCGTATACATTGACCCTTATATGATTTGGTAACTTTAGATAGTCGACTCACATAAACAGCCAGTTCATTCTTATTTCTAGTGTTTATACAATATCTGTCACAATTTTTTTTTGTAAAGTAATATATTCTTTTTAACATACAATACGTTTTCGTAAATATACTGTGACGCCAGTGTCAGTATAATTTCCTTGAATTTTTTCTTTAGAGACATCCTAGACCCCATTTTATAAATTGAACGAATGGCTCGTTTCTGCAAAATAAATATTCTCTGAACATCAGCAGCATTCCCCCACAGTAGAATGCCATATGACATCAAGCTGTGGAAGTAGCTGAAATAGACAAGTCTAGCTGTTTCTACGCTTGACATATTACGTATTTTTTACGGCATATGCAGCAGAACTGAGCCTGTTCGCCAACGTATCAATGTGTGGTCCCCACTGTAACTTAGAGTCTAGAGTTATTCCTAAAAATACTGTAGTGTTTACACATTCTAATTTTTCGTTTTTAACTGTAACTGAGTTTAAAGTTCGTTTAACATTTGATAAAGAAAAATGTACACATTTAGTTTTTTTCTCATTGAGAAGTAAATTATTAACGTTAAACCAACTGACAACATCATTAATTGCACTGCTCACTTCGTCATAAGACTTCATAGGTCGTTTAACTTTAAAAAGTAGAGATGTATCATCTGCGAACAGTACAATATCACGTTGCACTCTGCAAGTGTCTGCAAGTGAGATCGGCAGTATTTTTGATTTGTATTGATTTGAATGCTTTTAGGATGTCCCAAGGATTTACATGATCGAATACGAAATTGCCTGTATTACATGCAGCGGTATGTTCTTGTAGTAGCGATTCAGCGAGTGCGGGCGACGAGTTAAGTGACTTGGTCGTCGAGACTGGAATATCAGAGAAAAAAAATTATGAACACTTCAGATATATCTTTATCATTTCTTAAAATTCTATTGTTAACCTTCAACTGAAAGTCAAAATGTTGAGATTTAATTTTCCAGTCTCGCTATTTATAATTTTCCATGTAGATTTTACAATGTCTGTTATTTTTGATTTTATTACTTACATGGTTAGCTTTAGCCGCGGTACAAATACGTTTGAAGATTTTTGAATATTGACGAACATAATTTGAACAGCATGGCGCAAAACGAATCGCAGTTCACAACAACTTATTCAATACTCACCATTGAGGTCGGGGAAAAGCTTGGTGAGGAAGCGCTTCTTATGCAGGGTGCCGACGGTGGTGAACACGCGGCACTGGTGCGCAAGCGCAATGGAAATAGCAGCCTGGCCCAACGCACCCGCACCTCCGTGCACTAGTACCGTCATGCCCGGCGAGAGCTTGCTCTTAATGCCCTTTATTATAAAAATACCATAAACAATTACAACCATTTCAACATTTAATAACATAAAATTTAAAATTTCATGTAATATTGCAGCATCAAGTAAAGGTTACCATGTTCTGGCAATATCATGTAAGTAACAAGATACCTGTTGTATCTGCCTACCACTTCGAGAAAAAGGCGTGAGCATATGTAGGTATGTCGGTATGTATGTAACAAGATACCAAATTACGAATTGTTCAAATAAGTTGCTTCCACAACTACAAAAGACCTGATGATCTTCAAACGCCTGAACATAATAATTTAATTAATCATAATAATATAGATACCTAAGTCATTTGTCAAACAAAAAAAATCTAAATCATTTCCCAGGTTTGGGAGCTACGATGCACACATACAGACACCCTTACACACACGTTAAACTTATTATATTCCCGTGTTTGCGTCGGAGGTTAAAATAAAGATGTAGGTATATTCCTCACAAGACAGTAGAAGGCCTGCGCGTAGGCAGAAGGCACGGTGGCAGCATCCTCGAGTGTCCAATGTGCGGGCACTGGCCACAACAGCTCTCGTTGTGCTTGCACGCGACTATTTGCTGCACCACCAGATGCCATACCCATAACGCGGACGCCACTAAATAGGAAAATTATTTAGACAAAACATTAATTTGTTAACAATGTTACCTATCATGTAGCTCAAATTATCAAAATATTTTGTTTTGGAAAACAGCTAATAACCTATCAGTAAGTCCACTGAAGTCCATTCCATACGTGTTGTCATTAAAACCGTTGTCCTGCTTTAAAGAAACCACTCCAGTAGCTCTCTTGACATCTAAGTCATTCAGCGTGGCATAGTGTACCTGAAATGTCGTAATGAATCAGTTTAAAAAAATATTTTCTGTTCTCACTCATTCCTCGTGCTTGAACATTGTCCACTTTTTATGTATTCAATAAGTAAACCTAGGTAGATAGAATATAGGTCTTACATAATTTTCTGACAGAAACCAATTATTAAGTTTTGTTATCAGCTTAGTTACTAGTATAACAACGTACCGTCACTTTAATGCCTTCTCTGGGCAAGGCAGGAGATTCTACCCAGCGTAGGGAGTCAAGGTCCCCAATTCTGCCGCACTGTAGCATCATACCTCTGTCCTTTCTGACATTTTCTTTACACGCTATCAAACTTTCATCTGTCTCCATTTTCTGAAAAATAGACACAGTCTGAAATATCTTCAATTAAGGTAACGGTATTCATGTTTCATTATTTGAACGAATTACGACTGAAGCGTAATAAGAATAGGCAATAAAATTAAATAAAAAATATACGCACGATCTGAGACTGATGACGACTAAACACGCCCAGAGTGTTCAACGCCAACGTAACTGGTGGTTGTTGTGGTAAGTCATAGAATTGAATGTTTTCCACCAAAATACCTCCACATCTAAAAAAAATCCTTCAAGTAAAAAATGTAAGCTTTATTTTTGTCATGAATATGATAGAAACCATGTGATCATTTTCTTTCCAAGAAATCTAACTGTATAATTTATTTTCCAAGAAACGAATGTTTAAGCCTATTTTTCTTACCGTGTTTTGTTTTCAGAAACTGAAACTGTTATAACAGTTTTGTCTACCAATTTTTCTTGGTGTTCAGCGTGGGATTTAACGTCTACGGATATTTTATTTATGTGGCTCGGTAGAGAAATGGTGCCGTGCAAGTGTTTGAGTACGTTTAGCTGCAGCATTCCATCAATGAACGTCACCCAGTTGTTGTTCCATAGTAGCTGTGCTTTGGTAAACGACGTGTTTACTTTGTGGATGCTTCTGAATTCACCTCTGTGATAAATATATATATATATATATATATATAAATACAGAAAATTAAGTAAGTAAATCTATTATACCTCTCTTACAATGAATACTCACGAGTAATAGTAATCTCTCTCCATTAGCAAAGCGTACACACTTTCTGAGTCGAGATCCAAATTTTCTGAGAGTTCGGGAGTGTTAGGTTTTGGTAAATCTTTGGGAAGCTCGTTAATGAACCCTGAGGCAACTTTAGATTGC
This sequence comes from Ethmia dodecea, assembly GCA_963855545.1. Classification (NCBI taxonomy): domain Eukaryota; kingdom Metazoa; phylum Arthropoda; class Insecta; order Lepidoptera; family Depressariidae; genus Ethmia; species Ethmia dodecea. The sequence continues at coordinate 5,332,206 of OY979444.1, forward strand.
TCGTTCAACACCTGGTGGAATAAAATCAGTGGTTCTTAGAAGCACCACAACACAAAGCATAAATATGCTGATACAGGTTTATGATGACTTGATGTTTAACAAGACATTTACCAAGCCAGAGTTAATTAATAGGATATCTTGATGAGTGGATACCAACCTCGAACCGACCAGTGCCCTTGTGCAGCGCGACGCTGATGCGCAGCTGACGTTCGGCAGGCAACGCGGGCTGCGCAAACAGATGCACGTCACGGAATTCCACCGACAGCTGCTTCTTGGCGACGCCGAACGACATCGCCAGCGTGTCCCACACCGCCGCCAGAGACGCCGCGAACGGATACACCGTTTTCTCTTATCGGGTTTAATGAAAGGGATCGTTAGCTAATCACCATAAGGTTCATCTATAGAAGAATAAGGCTAACATGGAGATTATATCTCAAAAAATACCATTTTGAGATTTAATCGATAGAGTTTTCGGATTTATTTTTTATGGATGATAATCTGATAAATTTAGTAGGTACATAGAAAAACGTAATTAATTCATACCTCTCAGTACATGCCCTTGTAAATAGGCGTGCTCATCGTCGTGAACAGAAATAATCATATTCCGACTAGCTGAAGTTTTCCTCGCAGCAGATAAGTACAATGGCAACTTCCTGTAAATAAAAAAAACTTTCTTGAAATAAAGCCAACTATAGTGTTTTAGAGTTAATAAGAAATATCCATAGACCACTTTAATCTATACATATAATAAAACTCTAACGGGGCCGTGTCTGTACATTAAATATTTTTTGAAAATTTTAACGGTAGTGTATATAGTTATCGATATAGATATCGAAACACCAATTTTTGGAATTTTTGTCTGTCTGTCTGGTTGTGCACGCATCACTCAAAAACTACTTTACGGATTTTGATGAAATTTGGTATGGAGATAACTGAGTACCCGGGTCAACGTCTAGGGTACTTTTTATTCCAGGAAAATATCTCATGCCCACGGGAAAATATAAAAACTGGTTAAAAAGAGAAATACGTACTACTCCGAAACGATAACACCTAGAAACTTGAAAAATGGTATGAAGGTGTCTGATATGTCATAGGAAATTGGTATGAAGGGATTTTTGGAAATTCCCACGGGAACGGGAATAAACTAAATCCAAGCGGTAAAACGCCGCTGGGCACCCGCTATTTGAAATATGGTATGTAGGTGTCTTAAATATGTCGTAGGCAACCACTATGAAGGGATTTTCGGAAATTCCCACAGGAACGGGAATAAACGGAATCCGCGCGGGCAACGCCGCTGGGCATCCGCTAGTTGCTAAAAAAACGAAAGTATGTACAAACCATTTTTCAGTGTGATTCCATTCTACCAAGTGAGATAACATGGGAGTTCCTGTCGACACAGGAAACACCACCTTGGGATACAGATTCGCTACTTTAGAGATGTGCCCCTCCATGTATAGTCTGAAATTTAGTAGGAAACGTATTAAAATAACAGTGCCTAGTAGTCCATAGAGAAATAACCAATATCATATCAAATAAAGTAAAACATAATTCAGATAATAAAATAACACTTACTTCCCAATCCCCTCCAGTAATAACATTACGTTATCAGGGTGACCACGCTTTGTGATTGGTATATTGCGGCAGTCTGCCGGCAGGGAGCGTTTCAGGATGGCCTGCAGGAGACCATGAGGGGCCACCTCTACCAGCACAGCATTTGAGGGCACCAAACGGCTCGTCTCCTCAAACAGTACAGGATTCTACACGAGAAAACAGTTTTTTTATGTTCGTGTTATTGTAATCACTTTTTGTTAACCTAAATAAATGCTAACGTACTAGCAAGTTGTTGGTGTGATACCAGGCTGACGAATACTTAGCATTCTCTTCCGACCACTTTTCCTGCGGAACAGATGTGGACAACCAACGCTCGGTCCGCGCCTTCGGAGTTTTAATCACTTCTTGCAAATACTCCAAAAGTTTAGGACCTGATAAGAAGGACTCACATAGTAATATCGAATAACCCAAGGTTGTCATCTTAACAAGAGGGTTAAAATGACAATGGGTTCGATTCTGCTTTACAGCGACTAAACTTATTTTAGTTTACTCCTGACATTTTCTTTCTCCTAGAAAAGAAAACAGACGACAGATATTTAGTCCTTTCAAATTAAAATTAGTCCTGTCAACTAAGGCATTTCATAACGTGTTTAGTGCTTAAGTAAAGAAGTCACGACTAAAATACATTTTAAGGTAGGACAAAGACAGAACTAACCTAAAATAAGTTTAGTCGCTGTAAATCAGAATCAAACCCAATCTTTGATCTATTAACTTACCGGCTTGAGCAATGTAACGAGAGTGAAAAGCGATGTTGGAACAAGGTACCTCCTTTGCAAAGATGCCCTGTGACGTCAGTTTACCAACAAACTCGTTCATCACATCTACTGGACCCGAAATGGTGCTAGAGTCAGGTCCGTTGTGGCAAGCCACCTCAATCTCTGGTGGACATAAGTTCTTGACCTAAAAATAATTTGAAATTCAGTCAGCGGGTTTTTTTCAGGGAAGGTACATTTGAGCAAAGCTTGCATCAAAGTGGTATGTTAAAAAATCGTATCCTATGAAATAGCTGCAACACTCTGGAGTGCACTTGCAATATTACACTGAGGATTTTAGCATATTGTATAACTCACTGCATATAATAATAATCATACTGAAAAGTGAAAGAGTATCTACTTATACCTCTTGGTAACCAATACCGACAGCAGCCATGGATCCTTTTATGAAAGGTGTCTGCACAGATACCAGACCACGGGAATACGCTGCCAGAATCGTTTCTTCCGCTGTGAAGCAGCCATCGGCGTACGCGCATCCGATTTCCCCCTGGCTGTGCCCTATAACATATGGAATTTTATTACTTTCAGCACAATACTATACAAGAATTATTGTTTTTATATTGTATTCTTCTTACCTATAATATTATCGGGCACCAATCCTATCTCATAGAGAACATCAGTGAGTCCGATTTGAACAGCGGTGATACCAACAAATGCATGTAGAATGTAGTCGAACATGGTTTTTTCAGTGTTTGTTATTATGTGGACTATATCAAGACCTTTTGGTGCTAATACATTGTGACAGCTGAAAAAAAATTTAATAATGTAAGTATACGTGGTATACCAAGGGTATATGCCTAATTTTGACTGAGGGCATCAATTTTGTACACTTTGTAACCTCTGTAGTGGGAACACAGTAGATTGATAAACCTGTGATTTATATAATATAAATAATAATAATATAATCTCACGCCTTTTTTAACCCCGAGGGGGTAGGCAGAGGTATTCCATTACTGGATATACCACATGGCCGAACCATCTCAGCACACCTTTCTCAATTTTTGTGACTACATCTTCTTTGAGACCACAACGTTTCCTTATCTCACTATTTCTTATCCTGTCACTCAGTTTAACTCCTACCATACTTCTTAACTCTCTCATCTCATCTGCATTTATTCTGCTTTCATGTTTCTTCTACCATACCCAACTTTCACTTCCGTACAAGAGTGTCGGAGCTAACACCCACCCATACACAGCCAGGTGAGCCTTGATGTGACGAACAAACAAAATAAAAGAAAAAAAACATGAATAATAAGTAGTTAGAAATTATCTGAGTATGTAATAGTAACGGAGCATAGTTCAGCATCTTGTTTTACTCGAACAAGTACTATAACAAACATGAAAGCATAGGTAGTAAAAAAATACAAACTATCATGAACAACTAGTTTATATTTTTATACTTATTGGTACCAAATAGTACTTATTGGTACCAAAAAATCATGGTACCAATAAGTACTATTAAATATCAAAATAAGATATTTTTCAATGTTATCAGTAGAAAACTCACCGTTTTATAGCAGCAGCAAAGGTCGGGATCCTCATGAGCTGAGCTGCCATGCCGGGCCACTGTGAGCCCATTCCACTGTATACAAACCACAGCGGCCTCTTCACGTCGTCAAAGTGGTCTATCTTCTCCGATAGGCTTACTGTCTCTCCGTTTTCATTAGTATCTGGCAATTACAAATTATATATTAATCCAATGCTAAAAGCAACTGAATTTTGCTAGGTGTATGTTTGCACTGCAGGTCTTTGGGAGTCCTAACGTAACCACCATCTTAAATATTTACCAAGAATAGTAAATCCCCAACTCATGTGGCCAAAGATCTTCATTTCGTGAATATTATGGAGTAAAGCTATTTCCTCTGGGTCTATCCGTCTTTTCTTCAAGTCATCGAATATTTTCTTTACGCTAGACTCTTGTCTTCCAGAAATTGTGACTAAGCGAGGAATATTTGTCCAGTAATGAGTTGGATCCTAGAATAAAGGTATGACATTATAATACACAATTATTATCTGCTTAACTAGAAGTGATATGATATGGTAGCAGTGATAGCCCTGACGGTTAAAGAGCCGGCCGAAAATCAGTGAGGCTCGGTTTCGAATCCTGGAATGTAACAATGAGTTTTTCAAAACTTACGTACATATTTATCACTAGCTTTACGGTGAAGGAAAACATCGTGAGGAAACCCTCAGGTCTCAGAATTAATTCTGAGACATGTGTAAAATAGACCCGGTTCGGCGATGGGCTCACCACCTATCACGTTTAGGGGTCCAATGTATCTCGTGAAATATGGGTATAGCCAGTAATGGAATACCTCTGCCTACCCCCTCGGGGGATGAAAGGCTTGAGATTATATTATTATTTATTATTATTATTATTTATTATTATTATTATTATATGATATTATTATTATATGAGAGCAGTGATAGCCCTTACGGTTAAAGAGCCGGCCGAAAATCAGTGAGGCTCGGGTTCGAATCCTGGCATGTACCAATTAGTTTTTCAAAAACTTACGTACATATTTATCACTAGCTCGACGGTGAAGGAAAACATCGTGAGGAAACCCGCAGGTCTCAGAATTAATTCTGAGACATGTGTATATAGACCCGGTCCGGCGATGGGCTCACCACACCACCTATCACGTTTAGGGGTCCAATATATCTCGTGAAATGTGGGTAGGTATATCCAGTAATGGAATACCTCTGCTTACCCCCTCGGGGATAAAAGGCGTGACATTATACTATTATTATTATTATTATTAACTAGAAGTTTTGGACTACGTAAAAATATAATTTCCATGTCAAAATGTGATCAACGCAATAATTATTTAACTTGACTTTTTGTACAAGCTGTTATTTACCTTAGGTTTGTGATATCCATGTAACAGTACATGGGTATTGACTCCACTGATAGACATGCCATTAACGGCTATGTAGGAGCGGCGGATCGGTTGGTGTTCGGTCACTATGCGCATGCGTCCCTCGCGCAGGGCGTCTACATCTCGTCGCGGGTTCTTACAATGCAGGTTGGCAGGCAGTTTCCCTTTTTCATATCCAATCAATACCTTTCCATAATATAAATGAATCGTATTATTTTTGCAAGTTTGTAAAATTTTAAGACCCTAGAACTGAACCATGCGTTGATCAAGCATATTTCAGCACGACGAACAATCGGTATTTTAATTGTTCGACATCGACATCCAGCTTCCGTTTCTGCATATCCTCAAGTTATAATATGTTTGTCATCTATAATGACACCAATGGAAAAATCTTAACCTTACTACAAGGTTTATGATGCAAAGATTATGAATATTATAACATTGTTTTGACGGACCTGTTGGCATGACCCTACATTCTGAGTCGAAGGTTGCGGGTTTGATCGGGGCCAACATTTGTGTGCATGTCTGTTGGCTTTTGAGTCTGGTTGTTTAATATTTATTTAAGTATGTTTATCAGTTGTTTAGTACCCATAGTACAGGCTCTGCCTAGTTTGGGACTGAATAACCGTTTGTAAATTGTATCCCACAATGTTATTTTTTATTTATTTTAGTACCTAACTATTAACTATGCTTTGTTTTGTAACAAATTAACTTTAAAATACCTTCGTGATGGCTGAAAGTCCTGACGCCGCTTCGACATAGCCAATATTCGACATTACGCTACCCACAAGAAGTGGCTCGCTTCTTTCGTTACAAAATATCCTCTCAAAAACATCTAGTTCCCTCTTATCAACCTCTGGGACAGCTAAAAGTATAAAGGCAATTGATATTATACACTAAACCAAAAGTTTTATATTGTAAGCAAATAGAGGTACTACAAGCACATCATCAAGCAAGCAAGTTGCGTCCATTTTCTTTTGATTACTATATTTTTTCTAAACATCACCTTAACTCGTCTTGTACTCACCACAACCCATAGCTTCGACGTACTCGACCGCTTGAGGTTGTACTTTGGTCTCTTTGTAAAATTGCTGAAGGAATTTAGTCACGTCCTCAGAGTCGCGATCTAGATTAAACTTAAGACCCTGTTCATCAGTTTGCGACGCCATAAATTGAGATTTGACGTGCAATACCTCAGCGTAAATCCTGGAATATAAATGTAAAGTTGAAGTTAAATTTTGAGTAATATACAACATAAATAATAAGGTCTAATTGTCATTTTCGCTACGGACTCGACGTGGTCCCCCTTGTAATGTTCCCCTTGGTCAACGAGGCATTCGCGTTTTATACCTATTTTGTCAACACTATCACTAGCAATATTAACACCAGAGAGATTATGGAAATGGAACTCATGACTTTTCTAGGTATAAAAGCTAGCAAGTTAGTAGGTACTACTATAAATGTTAACGGCTTTATTACAAAACGTAGTTAAAACTAAGATGTTATAGCTTTTTATCAGTATTGCCAACAAACCGACAACATCTGTTTTAAACAGTTTCTAATTCTAAACTAAGTTATGTTATAAGTACGTAAAAGCAAAACTGATTTTGTTTATAAAATACACATACCTAATACATAATACAAAAAAAACTAAAATAATAGGTACTTTACCTTCGGGCATCCTTCATTTTTTGAAGTACTAAAATACTAATGGCTTCCGATTTTGCACTGCCGTCTGCATTTTCATCGAAAGACTTAGTTTTTCCATCAGGACATGCCTTCATAATCCTAGGAATATAATTTATAACGTTACATTTACATGTTATTAAACCTGATGAAAAAGGGAGGTCATTAGTGTGAGGCCTTTGTTTATCTGGCGATGACAATACGGTCTTTTTTGTAGAAATCAAGATTTTCAACATTTTTTTTGAGCATATCAGCGGGCGTATTCGCGGAGATTCGACATTCGATATTCGACTCGGGATCAGAAAATCTGTCGAAAGATTTCGTTCGAGATGGGCTATTCACAGATGTCATATTTGACATAAGAATTGGACATAATTTTTCCGATTCCGAGTCGAATATCGAATGTCGAATCTCCGTGAATACGTCCTGCTGCTCTCCTGATAGGTAGTTTGTGTGATAATCATGGCAAAGATGAAACACAATCTTCTATTAGCTTAAATGTTCAGTTTTGAAGCTCCAGGACATATAATTGAAGACCTATCATTGGATTTCTGTTTTGTATTTATTCTAAGTATCTTGTATTGTTTAGCTGTTGGTCTTCCAAATAAATATAAAATAAAATCTATATATTACCAAGTCAATAAAATCAGGATATCTTAACTCTATGAAGCTTTTTGGTTTCAATTGGGAATATTACATCCAAAGGCTAGCGTAGTAACACTTTTAAAATCTTTAGTTGGCAATTTTTAATGTAGAGTCAAGGTGACCATTTGACTTTAACTCTACAAATACGGACAATAGAATTTAATTTGAATTATTTATCATGTTATCAATTAAGTGAATGTAATCACTTTTAACTACTATTCCATTGTTGGTCCCGGTTTTCGTTGTGTTTACGCACAATAGAAGTCGTAAAGCTATGTCAGATACCCTTGGGTGGCTTGAAAAATTCTGACTGTTAAGTGGCCACTAGCTTAACACCATCTCACAATCAGCGGTGGGCTCGCGTGGGAGATTAAAGCCCATACTTCCTCATGTGTGAGGAAAGACCCTTAACTCAACAGTGGGCTGTTACGGGATGATGTTGAATCTATTAAATCATACCTTAAGGTTATTTCTACAAAATAGATGATGAGAATATCATTGGAAGAAATACTACTTTTTTAACTCCTGATAAAAAAAAACTAACAATCGTAATAATCTTTTTATTTATAACTAGCGACCCGCCCCGGCTTCGCACGGGTGCAATGCTAATACTAAAACCTTCCTCTTGAATCACTCTATCTATTAAAAAAACCGCATCAAAATCTGTTGCGTAGTTTTAAAGATTTAAGCATACATAGAGATATAGGGACAGAGAAAGCGACTTTGTTTTATACTATGTAGTGATAATCTCTATTCTTTATCGCAAAACTCCATCTACAAACAAGACGATACTAAATAAACATTATCTAAGAACTCCATCCTACTGCAATAGCAACACAGAGACATCTATATTTATATCCTAATATTATGAAGAGGAAATATAAGTATTTTTTTATAACTCAAAAACTACTAGACTAATTTCAAAAATTCTTTCAAAATTGGAATGCTTACTTTTCTGGGAGAGACATGGGCTATATATTATCCACGTATTCCCAGTGGAACGGAACTTATACGGGTGAAAGCTCGGAGCAGATATACAATATAGATATACTCTAGCACACATCTCAAAGCCTCGTATTCTTTGCTGTAATGTACCTAGTAAAATGCACCGAAGATTGAGGATGTAGACACACGTTGGTACCGCCGACGATGGCGACGTCACACTCTCCGCGCTTCATGGCCCGATATGCCTGCTCCAATGCGACGGTTGAGCTGCAGCATGCTGCGTCGACAGCCATTGATGGACCTTTCGCGTTCAGCCAATAAGAGATGCGATTCGCGAACATGGTCTTACAACACCTGAGAAATATATCGTGCACATGGTAAGACTTAGTTCGTCAAAAGGACTAATAGGTAATCCTACATTCTACTAATATTATAAACGCGAAAGTTTGTTTGGATGGATGTCTGGATGTATGGATGTCTGGATGGATGTTTGTTCCTCTTTCACGCAAAAACTACCGAACGGATTTTGATGAAACTTTACAATTATATAGCTTATACATCAGAATAACACATAGGCTATATTTCATCCCCGTATTCCCACGGGAACGGGAACTACGCGGGTGAAACCGCGGGGCGCTGCTAGTAATATTATAAATGCGAAAGTTTGTATGGATGAATGTATGGATGTACGGATGTTTGTTCCTCTTTCACGCAAAAACTACTGAACGGATTTTGATGAAACTTTACAGTTATATAGCTTACACATCAGAATAACACTCAGGCTATATTTTTTGCAAACATGCTGTTGAATGTGAATCTTCAGCTTATTTACAGATATTATTTAATTTTATACTAACCCTACTATACTAAAACCACTTCGAGATTCGGCGTCATAAAAGCAAGCTTTTTCAGACTCCATGAAGCTAGTTCCGATGTAGACTCCAACTTTTCTGCCAAAAACGTGTTCAGGTGCTAATCCTAAAAATTAAATGCGGCTTATTGTAGTCACAATTACATTTTAAGCGACTAGTTAACAGCTGTATTGACAACAAACCTGCATCGTAAATAGCGTTATAAGTCTGCTCGAGGACCTTGCGAGCCATGGTGTCCATGGTGGTGGCAAGGCGAAAATGAATACCAAAGAACTGAGCGTCGAAACGGTCCAGCTCTGGAACCGTACCAAGGTGGGTCAGGACTTCAGGGTGGCTGTACTTCCAGCGGGGCTTGCCAGATATCACAGGATTCACCTGATATGGATAGAAACGAGTGTAGATACATTATATATATGCTATTAAATGTATTCTAGTAACGGAAACTTCTTCATAACCCCTTAGTACACCACCGTTACCACAGCTCCGAAATACTCAGTAGACGACCACTGAGAATTTCGGGGCAGGTACGAACTGGTACTTACCTCAGATAAAACAATATTGTTATGGTTTTATATGCAACAAGATATTATAATCCTATTATTTATTTATTATTATTTCTGTAGGTAATTAAGAGTTACACTTAAAAAGTCTATAGTATAATAACAAGGCACACTAAACTCGTTTGGGTATGGGCTAGCGGGGTAAGCACGATAAACAGACAGTAGTCTATTACATACCTAGGGAAGTAAAATAAGAAATGCCCCAGATCATATGTAATTATCTACTGAGGCAAAGCCGAGGTCTACAATCATGTGAGCCGGGCCGAAATTTGACGCTTTGCCCGGAGAGATGAAAAATATTTTTGTTTAGGGAAACTAAAAACAAGCTTTTGTGCGTCACTCGTTGAATCAAATGATCCCAAACTCGCTTCTACTATCTAACTCTCAGCTCTATTATCAGATCAGCTCGATGGTACCATAATATTGCATTTTCATCGAACTTCGGTAAGTATGCAAAATTTCTGCTCAATTGGGCGTCAGCAAGTGTCTACAATTCAGTTGCAAGGTTTGACCTAACTAACCCATAAACATTGCAAGTTGGACAAGAGCTTGTGCTTACCTTATTATAAAGGAGATCAGAGAAGTCCTTGACATTGTGACAGTTGGGATAAAGGCCGGACATGCCGGAGATGACAATGCGGTCGCCGTCTCGCTGCGAAGGCATCTCCGCTTGCGGGATGGTCTCTTGCGGTGTTGGTGCCATTCTGAAGATATTTGAAATTTTCTATTTAATATTTTATAACACTTATCTGCTCGTCTAATCGATGCCAGTGGCGACCCGAGGGCTGGCAGCTACTTCTCCCAAAGGATCAGTATAGCTGTTCAGAGAGGGAATGCTGCCAGTCCTGTGGGAACATGGCCTCGATGCGGTGCGTTAGAGAATTTTTTTTTGTAATTTTATTCTATAATGTATTTAAAAAATGTGTTTAATTTTGCAATTGGTAATCAGAATAAAAATATTTTATAACATATCTTTATTAATTTATTTATTTTTATATTTTTTTTTCTCATAACACTGATCGCCTTACGGTTAAACAGCCTGCTTCACATGATCAAGATCAGTGAGGCTCGGGTTCGAATCCTGGAATGTACCAATGAGTTTTTATAAACTTACGTACCTACATATCCATCACTAGCTCGATGTTGAAGGAAAACATCGTGAGGAAACCCGCAGGTCCCAGAATTAATTCTGAGACATGTGTATGGTCCGGCAATGGGCTCACCACCTATCACGTTTAGGGGTCCAATAAAAATAAAAAACCAAGTTTACATAAATAGTCTTATTTTATAAATCAAAAGCTAGTCATTAAAATACAAAACTCATAACTGGAGTCGTTTAGGGGTCGAAGATTCTCGTGAAAAGTGGGTTTTTCCAGAAATGGAATACCTCTGCCTACCCTCTCGGGGATAAACGGCGTGATATTATTTATTTTCATTGATAGCTGGACCCCAATACGTACTTATGGTTATAACACAATGATAGCATACATAAAGAGTACGTAACTTATGACTAGGTACTACGTATTCCCGATTAATTAAAATGTAATAATTCTATTAATAGTAATATATAAATAATATTATAACACTAACTCACCTCGCACTTTTTGCTATCGAATAAGCGCAGAAAATGGTAATGATAAGTTGTTTCAATCCAATTTAAGTGTTTGAACCACTTATTACCATTTATTTATGATTTTCTTTGTAGCTATAAAGATGTTTTAAATTACAATCGATTGGACGATTGAACCTGTTTATTGGTAATTAAGTTCTCGTTGTCATGTTGTTCATAGATTTTTTTCTAAACAAAAAGTTTTTATGTTATACTAGCAGCTCCCCGCGGTTTCACCCGTGTAGTTCCTGTTCCCGTGGGAACACGGAGATAAAATATAGCATAATTATGTGTTATTCTGATGTATAAGCTATATGACTGTAAAGTTTTGATTTAAATCCTTTAATTATTTTTTTTGAGTGAAAGAGGAACAAACATCCATACATTACATACAACTTTCGAGTTTATAATATTAGTAGGATAGGATAAAATAAATAAAAACAAACAACCTCTTATCACCAAAGGCAGAGGTATTCCATTCCTGTTTACATTACCCACTTTTTTGGAACCCTCAAAGTGACAGGGGGTAAGCCCAACGCAGGGCCTGGTTGCGGTTACACTTGCTTCAAAATCAATTCTAAAAATAAAATAAAATTCTAAATTCTATTCTAGGACCTGCTGGTTTCCACACGATGTAAATAATAATAATGTAATTAAGTACTAACGTAACTTACGTTTGAAAAACTTACCAGAATTCGAACCTAAGGCTCACGTAGCCGAGCCTTTAATGTGTTAAGGTAATTTCATTTGCCATATATTTGGGGTTTGGCTCATGATAGTGATAGTAAATATAATAAATAAATAAATTGTGGGACACAATTCACACATGGTTATTCAGTCCCAAACTAGGAAGAGCCTGTACTATGGGTACTAAACAACTGATACACATACTTAAATAAATATTAAACACCCAGACATGAAGCCAACAGACATGTTCATGCACACAAATGTTGGCCCCGAGCGGGGATCGAACCCGCGACCTCCGACTCAGAAGGCAGGGTCACTACCAACTGAGCCAACAGGCCCGTCGAATTACGAGTAGTAAGTAGTTTTGGTGATTTCTACATAAGAAGGAAATAGGATTATGTAGAGTTGATAGTTTACCAAATTTAAACATTGTGGTCCGTATTTTTTGTTAAATTGTATACCTTTATTTACAGATCTTTATATATTATCACAGTGGCTTACCATTAAGTACTTTATATTTATTTTACTCTAGTTTAAAAAAACTTGCTCTTCCAGTACCAGTGTAAAAAACAAAATTAGCACTTGTTTTGCTCCATTCTATACAATATTATACCTAAATTTAGCATTTTTCCACGAATCGCATGTTTTCTGCAGAGAAAGCAGAAACATCTTCATACATCATCAACCCGTAAAAACCCACTGCTTGCTTGCTGCTGCAAAAAAGGAGGTTTCTCAATTCTTACGTGTTTTCGCGGATAACTTCGTCTTTTATGAACCTATTTTGATGATTGTTTTTTGGTGGAAAGGAGATATCCTAATGGTGGTACAATTATAAGAAAACCAGGATCTAATTGTGGCATCCCAGAGAATTCGAAGGGAACCTTCGGAAATCGTAGTGGCGACTAGTGCTTTTTTTAGTTTCGACTTTGAAGTCGTTTTATTTGTATGTATGTATGTATAATCTCACGCCTTTCATCCCCGAGGGGGTAGGCAGAGGTATTCCATTACTGGATATACCCACATTTCACGAGATAAATTGGACCCCTAAACGTGATAGGTGGTGAGCCTATCGCCGGACCGGGTCTATTTACACATGTCTCAGAATTAATTCTGAGAGCTGCGGGTTTCCTCACGATGTTTTCCTTCACCGTCGAGCTAGTGATAAATATGTACGTAAGTTTTGAAAAACTCATTGGTACATGCCAAGATTCGAACCCGAGCCTCACTGATTTTCGGCCGGCTCTTTAACCGTCAGGGCTATCACTGTTTTATTTTTTTAAATTATTACAATACAATTACTCTTTATTGAACACCAAAAACAATACAAAAGTGACCCGGGAGGATCCTGTTTACTCCCATTCCCGAGGAAATTTCTAAAAACCCCCTTCTTAGCGCTTATTAATTAACATCATTTAAGGAACTTTTGTGCAAAATTTCATGCAAGTGCAAATGCAATAAAATCAATAAATTTAAAAATTTTCATTATACTTATAAAATTCATGTTTTTTTATTGTGTTACCGATTTGTAAGGAGTTTATATCAATTGCAAACTACCATATTACTAGTACAGCGATGTGAAACATACTTTTTATTTCTTTTAATATTATAATCAGCGGACAAGTGAAGTCACAGCCCAGCGCTAGTATCTATGTGATTTGACCCGACAATGACACCGGTACGACCAGAATACGTCACAGTGGAAATAATATATAAACGGTACTATAGCTACGTTAATACTATTGTAATGCATTAGGAAAAGGTTAAGTGTGTTATGTGTATGTCTACAAATATACATAAATTACAAATATACAAATTTGGACTTTACTCCTCGTTTTTAAAAAAAATAAGTACAACTACATTACAAAAATACACAGGGTTTGAAATAGAATAGCACATTAATAGATTAGAACACACAGTACAAAGAAAATTCCGTAATTGCACTAACAGCAGCATACACAAAATCAAATTTTCACATGATTACTTAAAAAAATATGTAAGGCATATTATTTTTGTTATTAATTTATAATTATGTGTGTATTTCTGTTAAAGTTAATTAGTGTGTAGTGTGTGCATTAGTGTGTGTGTGTAGTAACTGTCCATCTATCTTATTAATGAAATAGATGGACAGTTAATACACTAATTAGCCCATTACACAACTATGCTACATCACACTTATGTATGTGTATCCTACTAATATTATAAACGCGAAAGTTTGTATGGATGTTTCTTCCTCATTCACGCAAAAACTATTGAACGGATTTTGATGAAACTTTACAGTTTTATAGCTTATGCATCAAAATAACACATTCTACTAATATTATAAATCCTAATCCTAATAATATTATAAACGCGAAAGTTTGTATGGATGTTTGTTCCTCTTTCACGCAAAAACTATTGAACGGATTATGATGAAACTTTACAGTTATATAGCTTATACATCAGAATAACACATAGGCTATTTTTTATCCCGGTATTCCCACGGGAACGGGAACTACGCGGGTGAAACCGCAGGGCGCTGCTAGTTACATATAATTGCAATAAGCGCATCACTCAAAGTAGTCAGCACCTGTACACCTAAGTTTCGTCACGGTATATCTATAGGTTGACGCTGCTCACAAATCAGAATCCCCATTGAATTACCGAAGTAGAAAGAAAACATAACCAGCCCTAAATTCATTCATAATAAAATATTAATAATCAAAGTATTTTTGAAACTGTTTAACTATTAGGAAAACACAATGCTTATTTTAATACTTTTTTTGATTGTTGTTTAATTTCCTTTTAAATTCATTGTTCATTGAAATAACAGACATAAGGTTTTAGGTCTACTAGCATGCGAACATTCAATAAAATCTAATTATTGAAATCCTACTAATATTATAAACGCGAAAGTTTGTTTGGATGGATGTCTGGTTGTATGGATGGATGTTTGTTCCTCTTTCACGCAAAAACTACTGAACGGATTTTGATGAAACTTTGTAGTTATATAGCTTACACATCAGAATAACACATAGGCTATATTTTATCCCCGTAATCCCACGGGAACGGGAACTACGCGGGTAAAACCGCGGGGCGCTGCTAGTACTAAATGGTTTTTGTCTTTGGCTCTATCAAAGAGATTAAAATATAATAAGGCATAGAGGGGACAAAGCGAGGAAAATTTGAAGTCAAAAGTTATTCCAAGTGGAATAAGTCTAGTACAATTTCGACCGAATGACAGCTCGCGTTAACTGACATGACAAGGACATGACGCTTAGGCTTCAAAGTTTTGTATGAAAATATTCCCAATGCCCCCTCTATGCCCTATTATATTTAAATCTCTTTGGGCTCTATTAACACAACTGACTTTAAAAGGATACATAAAAATATGACTTTTCGCTCCCAAGTTGATTCCATTCGTTTGCGACTTGTTTTTGCAGATTTCTTATTATGATCTTTTCTTTTCTACTATGTACTTTGACTTTTAATGATTTTGATGTTTTCTCTTCACGTTATACCTATTTTTAAACACGGACTTTGATTAGACCCGCCTAACAACGACAACTCAGATTTTTCTTTACAACGAACGGATTTTAATCCGCTATACACGACAACTCTGCTTTTGGTTTAGATTTGTGCCTCCGAACACATAGGTAATAAAACAGAAATGTGTTGAAACATGCGCTGTGCTAACTGCTATCTCGATCTTAAACGGATGAAACGTAACTCCTTCTCAATACAAAATGATGAAGTTCTTATTCTAATAGGTACAAAAATGGATATCACCACAAGCTGTAAGTACTGAGATAATGGTCTGAGAGGTTTTTCTTTAAATTATAGATCTTTCATAACTAACAGTAAAAAAAATTAATTAGACATAACCAAAATTTTGTATGTGTGTCTCTGAAGTGTCTTTTATCAAAATGATTTAATCTAGCTTCTGAGCCTAGTTTTGGGATAATAAAGTAAATTGTAATGGATTTTTGATGAATTGAGGTCCAACAATTCGATATAGAGTTTATATTTGTCTATCTCAGGCATTATTTTGTAGGGCCAATTCGATCTATTTTCTCTATGCGCGGACAATATTGAAAGCTCTTGTTGCTCATCTTTAGGTATTGTATTCTCCATTAAAATTATTGCTAATGCGCTTGCTAGTGGTTGAATATAAGAATTTAATCATGACTAGCGACCCGCCCCGGCTTCGCACGGGTGCAATGCTGAATTTTCTTTGCTATAAACCATCCCTGGATCCACTCAAACCCACACAAAAAGTTTCATCAAAATCGGTCCGGCCGTTCTCGAGTTAAATCGTCAGGAAGGTAAACCCGACTTATTTTTATATAGTAGACTAGCGATCCGCCCCGGCTTCGCACGGGTGCAATGTTGAATTTTCTTTGCTATAAACCATCCCTGGACCCACTCAAACCCACACAAAAAGTTTCATCAAAATCGGTCCGGCCGTTCTCGAGTTAAATCGTCAGGAAGGAAAACCCGACTTATTTTTATATAGTAGATATTATGACTAGACAATACAATCAATAACAAGAACGCATAGATATGCTCAGGGAAACTATGTACAAACCTAAAGCTGACATGATAATTTTGTACCGCAACTAAGTATATCTATACAACGTTAGGTACCTACTAAGGCACTGCGTAATATCAAAATTGAACGTTAGGTAGGTTTATGTAAATCAGTTTTGGAAATATGTCAATTAGGTATAAACATTGCGTACTTATCGGAGATTTAGATTACTACTACTATTTTGAGTACCGCTTGTATACTACAGCTTACGATGGAATAAAAAATAATACATTCTAATTATTTCCGGGACCGCGCAGCATATTATTATTTGGGGTTGTGTCTATGGATCACAATATGATGATGTTTTTCCACTAACAAAATAAAATAGATATTACTGACCGCTATATCCATGAATACAAAAATTAAATTACACTCCACATACTACCTATGCTACGATAATGTAAGTTTAAGTGAAACTCGACTACTAAGTACGTTCATATTTTTACAGTAACAATTGAAAATCGAAATTGTCGCAAGCAAACGAGACTTCAGCAGACGTATTCACGGAGCTTCGATATTCGACTAGAAATCGGAAAATATGTCGAACACTTTCAAGATGGGCTGATGTTGGTGTCGAAAACTAATGTCATATGTGACATAAGGATTCGGAAAATTTTGCACTCGATCTGAATCAAGCGGAAACGGTATCGAGCCTTCGTGAATACGCCTGCCGGTAAACAAGAATGAATTTTTATAACAAGCTTGTTGTTTGTTAAATTATCAATGCCAATCAAAACCTACGTCGTATGATACTCATTTACTTTGCCTTCCGTATTTTAAATTAATTTACCCACGCATTAGTGGCATGGAAATTATTTTGAATGTAGTAATTTACGTCACTACTTACCTACTCGTAATATTGTTTTCAAAATGGAAGTGAATTACTTTGATGAAACTCTTACAATTTAGGTAAGTACATAATATTTAAAAACAGGTCGGCTCCCAGTAGGCGCAGCATCAGAGCACATGTTTATTTATTTATTATCAGGTACACCAACAGTACTACATATAAAAACATTTCACAGCGAACACTTCATATTATGTAAATCTATTTAATATATGTGTACCATTTTTTTTACTAGTTTATTTTATTTCTGTTCTTGTTTGGTCTTTGTTTCGTGTCTAATAAATTTATTTTCTTTCTTTCTTTCAATTATAGGCGTACACATCTTTGGCACAAAATAGCAGTGTAACAGCGTAATAATAAAACTATAGATAATAAAACCCAAGAAATCTTAATTAAACATTAAAACTAAAACTACTAAAACTAAAGAAATCTTAATTAAAAATAAAAAATATAAATGAATAAAACTAATAGAACAAGACTGCTTATCTGCATTATTATTATTATTAGTTCTGTGAAATAATTTCCAGCACTTTATGTCTATACATATTTTGATAGTCATGTAAAATGTGCAGATCGGGTATTTTTGTATTGAGTTCATGTATTCCGAGCAGATTCTAGCTAATCGGTGACGCAAAACGGAGATTGGTTCTGTAGCGAGGTATACTGAAAGTTTTGGTGATTGGGTGTCTAGGATATTGATAAGGAATGGCGAGGTTCATTTTTTCAGCAAGGCACTCCATTTGATTTTAAAATGTAGAAGTTTGTGTAAAAATAATAAATCAAACAAGAAACGTCTATTTTGAAAAGAAGTCATTTGGAAGAAATGAATAACCTCTGCTTGTATAGACGGCGATGATATATGCCTCGCGAGGTGTACGCAAGGTGTCGAGTGAATGCTCGCTGATACTCTCGAGTCTTTGTGACGATGAGCTATAAACAGGGCTCCAAGCTACACTGGCAAACTCCAAATGCCTTCTGACAAGACTGTTGTATATTTTTTTAATCTTTTAACTGTTATTTGAATAAATAATTATATTTCTATATATATCAATGAATAAGTATTTAAAGTGATTTAAATAGTTACATACATACATACATAATCTCACGCCTATTTCCCATTGGGGTAGGCAGAGACAACAGACCGCCACTTGCTACGAACCTGGCTGATCTCTCATGCTTCCTCCACATCCATCAAACGACTCATGCATGCTCGTCGGTTTCGGGTACTCTTTATCTGGCTTTTCTTCAACACATCGCCGATCTGGTCGATGTAGGTACGCCTAGGTCGTCCTCTACCGACTCGCCCATTCACAACACCCTTGTATATTTGTCTCGTTAGACGACTTTCATTCATCCGCTCAATGTGACCAAACCACCTGAGCATTCCTCTTTCAATCCTAGTCACTATATCATCTTTCAAGCCGCAACGCTCTCGGATCACACTATTTTTCACTCTATCTATCAATCTTACTCCACTAATGCTTCTTAATGAACGCATTTCGACTGCATTTATTCTGCTTTCGTGCTTCTTCTGCCATACCCAACACTCACTGCCATACATCAACGTAGGTACTAACACACCATCATGTACAGCCAGACGTGCTTTATTTGTCACATTCTGGCTCCTCATAAAGGAGTGCAAAGCTCCGTTAATCATGTTCCCTGCATTCACCCTCCTTTCAATATCACTGTCACACTTTCCGTCTCTTGTAAACTTACTTCCCAAATAAACAAACTCTGACACTTGTTCTACTTTCTCGCCTTCAATCATAATATCACATTCAGACATGTCACGTTTCACATTCACTTTCATGCCTTTCTTCTTAAAAGCCTCATTCACAAGAGTTACAGTGTCCTGCAACTTACACGCCGAAGTTTCAAGTATTACTTGATCATCGGCATAAAACAGGCATTTGACACGTACCTCTCCCATTCGTACTCCACAATCTCGCTCTTTCAAATCTGTCAAACAGCTATCCATGAAAAGGTTGAAAAGCCATGGCGATGCTACACAACCCTGTCTAACACCCACAGAGATGTCAAACCAGTCCGTGTAGGCGCCATTAATTCCGACACAGGCTCTAGAATCCCTATAGAGGGATTTCAGACCCTGTACCAAAATAGGGTTCAACCCATGCATGGCCAGTGTTGACCAAAGCTCATTCCTTCTCACTCTATCGTAAGCCTTTTCCAGGTCTATAAAGGCGCAGAATATTTTTTGGTCTTTTGCCAAAAATTTCTCAGTGACGCACCGTAAGGAAAAGACTTGATCCATGCATTCCATCCCCCTTCTAAAGCCTGCCTGAACATCCCACATCCTCTCATTCGTTTCACTCACGACCCTATCAATCAATATCCTCGCATATAGTTTGCCGACCACACTTAAGACACTAATGCCACGGTAGTTCTTACAGTCCTGTTGCGACCCCTTTCCTTTATATAGTGGTACAATTACCGCCTTAGTCCAGTCATCTGGTACTCGGCCATGATCCAAACACAGGTTAAAGAGTTAGAGTTACAGATTATTCAAGTTCTTGTGGGAATTTCTAAAAATCCCTTTTTAGTTGTTGCCTACGATATATATGACGCCCACCCCGTCACCCACCCACATACCATATTTCCTATTTAGGTACCTATTTCTCTTTATCGTAGTGATGCGTGCATAAGCAGACCGAAAGGGAGACAGACAGAAAGCCAGCCAGATAGAAAAATAATTGTGTTTTATATTTATCAAAAAAATATTTAATTTACAGACACGGTTTCGTTACAGTTTTAATAATTATGTAAAAGCTGGTTAGATCATATGTATTTCGATTTAAATTGTCATGCGGTCCCAACTTTCCGTTCCGTTGTTGTGGATTTTGTGATGCGAAACACATAGTGTCCGATATTTGCCTTTCATTATCAACTCTTCACAGCGCACTGATGAGCTAAAGTCTCCTTACTCAAAACATATAGGTGGGTTAGAACTTAGAAGATGGCATTAGGGGCAGCCATCTATCTGCCAGAATTTTTCAAGTCACCTAAGGTCATCTCACATAAATGCGAAAGTTTGTATGTATGGATGTTTGTTCCTCTTTCACGGAAAAACAACTGAACGGATTTTGATGAAACCTTACAGTTATATAGCTTATACATCAGAATAATAGATAGGCTATATTTTATCCCCGTATTCCCACGGGAACGGGAACTACGCAGGTAAGAGCGCGGGGTGCTGCTAATACATTCATGTAAATGAAGAGGAACTTACAATTTTATACATTGGCTCAGGTGGTAGTGACCCTTCTAAAGCAGAGGTTTTGGTTATGATGGAGACTGAGAACCCACATATTCACACCAAATAGTTCTTCTAACAAAATTATACACCCATATTTTATTTCTCACACACACATGCACACCAAAAGGAAACAAAAAGAGCAAAAATCTTGATATAATCCACTGTTGTGCCTATATACAATACAGGTTTTCCTAGTGTAAACACCGAGGCCCCTATGTATCATTGTGGCATCCTAAATATTCTTAATATTTAACTTTTTTAGTAAAGCCATTGTACTTTTGCCCCGAGCGGGGATCTAACCCGCAACCTCCGACTCTGAGTCGGCAGGGTCACTACCAACCGAGCCAACAGGCCCGTCATTATCCTACTAATATTATAAATGCGAAAGTTTGTTTGGGTGGATGTCTGGATGTATGGATGTCTGGATGGATGTTTGTTCCTCTTTCACGCAAAAACTACCGAACGGATTTTAATGAAACTTTACAGTTATATAGCTTATACATCAGAATAACACATATGCTATATCCTAAGGTTGTCTGGAAGAAATCGCTTAAAGCGATAAGACCGCCCCTTGTACTTTTCTGTATCACTATGTCACTTGTTGCATATTTTTATTGGTGTACAATAAAGAGTTGTTACTTACTTACTTACTTACTTACTTACTTACTATATTTTATCCCCGCATTCCCACGGGAACGGGAACTACGCGGGTGAAACCGCGGGGCGCTGCTAGTATGCTTATATATTTTATAAAAAAAAACCAAAGAGATCCAAGCTGGAAACTAAATAACCTTGCATGAATTTTGTGTTCCACGATTACTAAAATGAAGATTATGATCAGAAAAAATAAATAATAAATCTTTTTCATAAATAAATATTATCTGGCCTTTTGTCCCCGAGGAGGTAGGCAGAGATATTCCATATCGGGAAATACCCACGTTTCACCAATATGTATATTTTTAGACCTCTTAACGTGATAGGTGGTGAGCCCATCGTCGGACCAGGTCCGCTACACATGCCTCAACATTCTCACGATGTTTTCCTTCACCGTCGAGTGATAAAATATTATTAAGCCAGGATTCGAACCCAACCCTCACGTATGAGAAGCAGGCACTTTAACCGCTGGACTTACACTGCATTTTTTCATTCACAGAACAAAACACGATCTATCCACTTAAATGGATGGATAGACAACACTAATTGGGTAGGTAAGAATATGTAACTAATTATTTTTAGTCAAATCAATTGGGCAACTATGCGAAGGTTCATGCAAATTAAATATCCGTTCTTTCCTTTGAGTATTGTTGGTTTAATACTCAAAGTTTCTTTCACAGACACGTGGCTTATTTTGTGGCATGTACGTGAAATTGTCTCAAATTTTGATATTCCCTACTACAGGTATGGTTCAAGCCAAAGTAAGAAATATATCTTTGAAAATCAGCATTCAGAAAGAGTAAATTTTTGTATGTGGTAAAAATTTACAGAATTTTCTACAAGTTACGAAGAAACACTTTTAGATGAAAATTATGTCAATATTAAAATCTATAAGTAAGAAACATCTATAAAAAACATTTCGCACTTGATAAAAAAAGACACAACGAAATATTCTCAAAAACTTACATACCTTCATCGTGAGGAAACACAGAATTTTATTAATTCTGAGACATGTGTAACAGCTCCTCGGTCCGGCGATGGGCTCACCATCTGTCACGTTGAGGGAGTCCAAAGAATATACTGGTGAAACGTGGGTATTTCCAGAAATTAAATAACTACCTACCTCTCGGGTATAAAAGGCATCCGATTATTTATTTGTTTTTTACTTAAACACACCTTGAGAAATATTTCCTTCTGATGCAGTAGGTACCAATTCTATGACTTTTAATAGCTGTTCCAAACGATTTCAACCGCGTTACTCTAAGAAAAGTAAGTTTTACATTTGTGAAGGATTTTTAAAATGAACAGAGTAATATCGTAGCCTTTTAATTACATACAATCAAATGTTTCCTCTTTATAATAGTGTATAAGTGTAGATTACAAATTCTATAATATGATGTAAGAAGACCATTCAACTACAACCATAAGATAAAAGGTCGCGAGGCGTGAATGGTGTGTAATAGGCAACTTGTGTACCATTTTTTGTCAACTTCGAAATGCAAAGGACTGGTCTGACAAAAGAAAATAAACCAAATCAACTTCACTGATGCTTTTTTCTGAGTAGGTACCTACTCTACTGATCTATAGGAAGTCCAAAACTATTAATTCCATCACACTCGCATCCAGATGGTTTTGTTTTTCCGTTTCCTGCATTATTTTATGTAATCGATAACAATCAGGTAAATAATACGCCAAATGTTTTAGATTAATTGTGACGTCCACGTAAAGAGCCGATGTAGGTATTTGCAATTGTAATTGTGTACAAAATTCGGAGTTTTAAGGGTACTTACTCACGAACGTTTTACATCCAAGAGCAGCGACAATAATGCATCATCATTTCATGTTTTTGTCTGGATTTATATTGATTTATAAATATAATATTAAATAGATATTCTCTGAAAAAATACACTTACACGCACACATAATTTTATCATAATGGTTTTCTATTTTCGATAGTTTCCTTTTTTATTTAAGAAAAAAATTGGTTTAACTACAAAACCATGTGGGCTTATCGTAGTAAACAAGTTTCTTGTATCGAAATTAAATTGAATTAATATTTTTTATTTATGTAACTTCTATACATATTGTATGTAAATAATGTAAATTATGGTAAGCGATACTAGATAACGCCGTATTGCCACTTTTTCTGTTATAATACCTTAGGACTTTATAGAGAGAGAAAAAGGGAAAGTTTCCCTGAATAATATTAGAAAACTCTGATTGTGGTTTCTTCTATTTAATTTGGACAGAACAGCTTCCAACGGATGAGCTAGTACTGATTTGAGTAGCAGTCAACTTCCCTATGGTGTTGCTAGTTGAATGCATGACAATAGTGTCAGAATAGTCTAACTGCCGAGTCTGACCAACAGCCGTAAGACCTTAGTTTCATTAAAAGATTATCTTAGTTAATACGCCTGCTGGATAGCTAAAACGCGCGTGTAAACGATTCTATTTCACCGCCTAATGCGTATGTGTGTGTCTGGTATATATAAATTTGTAATATGCAATGCCTCCGGCGCTCTACGTTCCAGTTGGCAGTATCAACTTGGACGTAGTATCCGATCTGATAGTTCAGTTTCGTTGTTCTACCTATCTGAAAAGGTCTTAGCAGGTAGGTGCTAAGTGATATTATTAAGTAGGTACATATTTATGATAGGATTTTGCACTAGCTTTTATATTTCATAGAGCAGTGATAGCCTTACGGTTAAAGAGCCTACTTCTCATGATGATAATCAGTGAGGCTCAGATTCAAATCCTGGCTGAGAATGTACTGCTGAGATTTTCAAAACTTACGTACATATTCATCACTAGCTCGACGGTCAAGTAAAACATCGTGAGGAAACCAGTATAGTTCTCTAATCTGCAGTGAGCTCGCTTTGGAAATTCACATATTCAACAGCAAAATATTACATACTGATGACCAAGTGGGTTCTATTGTTGCAGAATGGCACCCACGGCTAGGAGCAAAGATGTTCCAAAGAAGAACTACTGCGCGGAGTTGCCCGGCGAAGAGATCTACCTCACTGGCATATCTGGGTACTTCCCAGAGTCAGACTCCGTTATGCACCTTCAAGAAAATCTTTTTAATAAGGTAGGCTGCTGGATTTGTCACCTTAGGGTTATAGGTAATAAGTGTTAAAACACACATATCAACTCTGAAACATATTATTGTCACCGCCTCGCCTATAGAGGCGGTTTATTTTTCTTGGAGCTTGTTCCGAGGCGATGCCGATACGATGCTGTTTTGTGTCCGCTACAGAAGGAAATTTTATTATTTTAGAATTATGTCTAACAAACAATCTAAAATAATATGTGTATAGTATTATCTGCTAAATTGATTATTTTGTCTAGTTGGACTTGATCACCGATGATGACCGCCGGTGGAAACAAACGCATCCTGAGATCCCACAGCGAACTGGCAAGATCAATCACATATCAAAATTTGATGCTTCTTTCTTCGGTATCCACTACAAACAAGCTCACACAATGGATCCGCAGGCCAGAATTCTTCTTGAAAAGGCATATGAGTGTATTATTGATGCAGGTGCGTTTACACTATTTACGATTATTGGGTTGGGAATGGTAAAGAAAGAAATCACACACACTCAATTTTAATAGATTTTGTTGGTAATAAGGATTAAGATTTAATAATACTTTGTATACGAGGTATTCACTACAATTACTTCAAACTCTTTTCACGATCGATGAGCTTTTCACATCCGCTCCTCCCAAAGAGATTAAAATATATTAAGGCATAGAGGGGACAAAGCGAGGAAAATTTGAAGTCAAAAGTTATTCCAAATGGAATAAGTCCAGTACAATTTCGACTGAATGACAGCTCGCGTTCATACTAACTGACATGTTAAGGACATGACGCTTAGGCTTCAAAGTTTTGTATGAAAATATTCCCAATGCCCCCTCTATGCCCTATTATATTTAAATCTCTTTGGCTCCTCCTAGGCTCCTTCACAATAGTGACCGTTGACACTAGACATCAGCGCAACCTTCGTCAACAACTGCAGCTTGAGTCTAATGTCATCCAATCTCACGTGGGGAAAGAGAAGGAATATAACAAGTTTGTTTTTTTATGAATCAATGTAAAATTGCTAGAAAACTGGTTAATATTACATTATGGTACAAGTATGTATCTAATGTTGGTGATTACTGCTGAGGCGCTTAAGAAAGCCGAGGACGGTAATTATCAATACACACGTGTATCATACGACGTTTTTCAACACACTTGTGAATAAAATAATAATAAAAAAACATTTTATATAAGTAGTAGATAAAAAGTTTATTTAGAATTAATTTCAACACACAACACAGACTGAAGTCGCGTAGATATTTAAAATTAATTTAATTATGTAACCTTAGTAGCCAGATATTGCTTATCTGAAGCAGGTAGTAAACTTTCCATAGCGTTAAGGGTTTCACATCTTATATTGGGCATATATCTAGTGCATAATAGTAATAAAAAGTCACAGTTCGATTACAGGTGTCATTATGTGCCTAATTGCAGTGAAATTGTAGCTACTTTATGAGCAAGTGTGTTGAAAAATTATTTAAACGTGTTTATTTACTTACTACAATACAGCAAAATCCTTCTGTAATCATATTTATACGTAATCAGACAGGACCCATCTAATGAATTAGATGGGTCCTATCTGATCATCACCTTCAGTCCTCCACAAATATTAATGCCTTAATTCTCAGGTGTAAACCCCAATGAACTTCGTAACACGAAAACTGGAGTGTTTATTGGAGCCTGCTTTTCCGAGGCTGAAAAGACATGGATCTATGAAAAAATGGAGCTCAACGATTACGGTACTACTGGGTACGTCAGTTATTTGAATTTACTTGCGTTCTAAAATAAAAACTACGACATCCACCAAAGTTTTGAGATTTACCCATATAAAGTTAATGAACAGGACAGGATAATATAATATGCAAGCTGAGCCGGCAAAAGTTAAACATTACCTACCAAGCACACCTACCAAGTATTCAAGTATTAAAAGTTATTAAAATCGGTCAAACCGGAGGAATGCAACCACAAATACTGTGATATTAGAAGATTATTGCATTATTACTTGTAGCTCAGTATGCATTACATAAGTAGATTCTGTTTTTTCCATTCCCTTCAGAATTTTGTTATATCAAAATGGGGACCAATTTCATTACGTCCCTTACAAATAATTATTCAAACCTAAGAGATTTTGCAAAAACTTCAATAGGCTCATCCTATTCTTCGTCTCCAACTTAATAAATAACCGATATTCCTTTCAAACTATTCCACCACCATACTTTAAAATCAGTATTAAATATCAGAGGTACCCGGGCACAGGTACCATATTATGCGGCTGGTAAAAATTCCTAAACATACCTGATAGGTTCTGGGGGCTTATTGTCTATTTATAATTGTAATCGTCTTCATTTGATATTTGGTGCGCCCGTGGGAACCACTACTTGACTGAAAAACTTTTCTGACATTCCCTCTACGTCGCCTACCGACGTTAGCCGAAAGTTCTGCCCCGAACGGTTATGGCTAGTTGGTTATAAATTAGGCTAATAAAAAAGGAGTACCTAATATGTATTCAATTTTTAGCATAACATTGTGTGATTGAATTACTAGGTTCCATAAAATGCAAAACTCAATGTTTATAACATTTATTTCAAATACTAACTGATGCAAAGCTCTCATCAAACATTAATAAAAATACCTTACAGTTTTGTGTTCTCCTCACAGCTGTCATAAATGCGACATAACAACTTCTAGATGGCATATCCGCTCGATAGCCACCTTCGATGATATTTTTATTTTAATTTTGTAGATGTTCCCGCTCTTTATTGGCAAACCATATCTCTAACTTTTTGGGTGTGCAAGGACCCTCTTACATGATCGATACAGCATGTTCCAGCTCAATGTATGCGCTTGAGCAAGCTGTGAAGGCTATCCGAGATGGACTCTGTGACTCTGCGATTGTCGGAGGCACAAACCTTTGTTTGCATCCTTACTTATCTCTTCAATTTGCAAAGTAAGTATACTACAAAATATAGATGAAAACAGTCATGTTCAATAAACGAAACAGTCAAATTTTGAGGCGATAGCTATAATTTCTGATGAGAGCAGTAATATTATGAATATTCAAAAATAAGTAAATACACGCTAACGCCCTTTCGGGATATATCAAATTTTGACTATTCGATGATAAGCCCATCATTGGTGCTGTTTACAGATGTCTCAGAAACAATTCTGGGATCTGCTCGTTTTCTCGCAATGTTTTCCTTCACTCATCGAGCTACTGATAAATTATCAACCTCATCTACAATCGAACCCGCCTCATGCATAAGAGGTGGACTCATTTCCAATGAGGCTGTTACTTTCTCAACTGCAACAATATCATACATTTAAATGGATAACAATGTGATTACGTCAATTGCCAAAACTAAGGAATACACTGCGTATTGTAGCTTGTCAGATTTGATGGAGACTGTTTTTAAAATAATCGATTTATTTTAGGTTGGGAGTGCTTTCGCCAGACGGCTGTTGCAAAAGTTTTGATGACAGAGCTAATGGATATGCCCGTTCCGAAGCAATTTCAACTTGTTTTCTTCAAAAAGCTAAAGATTCTAGGAGGTAAGTAAAAGTTACTTAAGAAAAAAAATATACTGGAGCTCTCGACGTCTCTGGTGACTTGGCATATTAAAAATATTTTTTTTTAATCCTTTTGCTTTACCCGTGGCAGGATTGGCAAAAGATTTTATTTGTGGGAGCACACACTTTTCACTAGTGTATTTTTTGTATTTTATGGACTCACCTACTCCATCCTTGGACTACTAGCACATGCCTTAGAACCCATTGTATGGATTTGATTTTTCCTTATGCGATAGTTCTTCACCGTCGAGCTAGTGATAAATCTACGTATGTTTTTAAAACTCATTGATACTTCCCACCACCAGTATCATACCTCCCACCACCAGTATCATACCTGGATCTTATGCATGAGAGACAGTGAAAGAACGGGCTACCACTGTGACTTATGTGCATGTATCTCAATAGATTTTAGTATCATATTTTGAAGTCCTCATTTACCCTCCTCAGAGTATACGCCCAAATAGTCCACGCTAAGACCAACTGTGACGGCTTCAAAGTACAGGGCATCACTTACCCAGCTGGGCAGATACAGAAACAACTCCTCGAAGAGTTCTATGAAGAATGCAGCGTCATACCAACCACTTTGGAATACATCGAAGCTCACGGCACAGGTTTGTTATTTTTCAATTTTCTCAGACTGCACTAGGAGTTTGGTAATGTTTTTGCGAAAGTTTTTATGTAACTACTAGTGGATGCCAGCGACATTGTCAAAGCGGATCCTGTTTATTCCAGGTTATCTGGAAATATAATCCTTTTTTAGAGCATGCCTACGCAGTAGGTACGTCCCCTAAGGAAAGTTCTAGACTTCTCACTTTAGGGTGTGCTTTGATATGTCAGTCAATGAATAAGTCAGTCATTTTTTTTACCCACCTAAAAAAGCAGGAGGTTCTACAATCAATGTCATATATTAGGTATTACTAGCTTCTACCCGCGGCATCGCTCGCGAACGTTTATTTCACCTCCTTAGGTTGAGCTTTGCAAAATCCTTTCTTAGTGGATGCCTACGCTGTATAAGCTAACTATGTGCAAAATTTCAAGTCTCTAGTCCCAGCGGTTTAGGCTGTGCGTTGATACATCACCAATCAGTCAGTCAGTTTATCATTTTATATATATATATATATATATGGAATCATAGGGATCAGGAATTGCGCTTATTCTGTTACATGTTGTATATATATATATATATAAATTAGTTTGTTCAGTATCGACTACTTACCTATTTGATTTCAGCAAATTTTAATAGGTTAAATTTTTACCAAAAATGAATTAACTAGCGTAGCTGAATTTAGTGCTTTCTATGGAAATTGTGCTATTATTAATCGATATTTAAGAAAATTGGTTAGACACAACTAAAGTTCGATTACGTCATATTTTTTTTTATATTAATATATTAATTTGGGGTGTACGACGCTTTTTCTGTTACGCTTTGTATAGTTATAGATATTCTGTATTAGCGGGTGCCCAGTGGATCCCGTTCTCGTGGTAATTTCCAAAAATCTTTTTCTACTGGTTGCCCCCGTATTCCCGGGAACGGGAACTACGATTGTGAAACCGCGCAGAACAGCTAGTGTTATAAAGTGGTAAAGAAAAAACTATAATATATATTTTAGTTTACCCGTTCACCCGCCTAGTTCCCGTTCCCGTGGGAATACTAGCACATTTTATTCAGTGTAATGTAGCTTTAAATTGGCAAATATTTTTTAAAATCGGTCCAGTAGTTTATGAGTTTATTCGTAACAAACACACAAAAATACAAATCTGTCCTCTTTATAATATTAAATAGGTTTAAGTGTGATTCGAGAGCGTTGCGACTTGAAAGATGATATAGTGACTAGGATTGAAAGAGGAATGCTGAGTTGGTTTGGTCACATTGAGCGGATTAATGAAAGTCGTCGAACGAGACAAATATACAAGGGTGTTGTGAATGGGCGATTTGGTAGAGGACGACCTAGGCGCATACATCGACCAGATCGGCGATGTGTTGAAGAAAAGCCAGATAAAGAGTACCCGAAACCGACGAGCATGCATGAGTCGTTTGATGGATGTGGAGGAAGCATGAGAGATCAGCCAGGTTCGTAGCAAGTGGCGGTCTGTTGTCTCTGCCTACCCCAATGGGAAATAGGTGTGAGATTATGAATGTATGCATATATTATGTAGGTTTTAATATAGATTATGCGACAGAAGATTTTTGCCCTAAATGATTGGACACATTTGGTCGAATTGGTAGCCCTCCTCCTTTTTAAAATGACTCATTTTAGTTTACTTTTTATAAAAATAATTATCATAAGATAAATATAAATAAAACAGACTGTTTATATAATCATCATCATCATCAACCCGTAACAGCCCACTGCTGAGCTAAGGGTCTTTCCTCACACATGAGGAAGTATGGGCTATAATCTCCCACGCGAGCCCACCGCGGATTGGGAGATGGTGTTAAGCTAGTGGCCACTTAACAGTCAGAATTTTTCAAGCCACCCAAGGGTATCTGACATGGCTTAACGACTTCCATTGTGCGCAAACACAACGAAAACCGGGACCAACAATTTAACGTGCCTTTCGAAACACGGAAGCGCTCGTAATATAAATGCCACTAGGCGGTCACCCATCCACTGACTGACCGGGCCCAACTTTGCTTAACCAGTATGATCGTTACAAACACACTGGCACCGCAGGGCTACGAGCGCTTCGTTTATATTATAATATATATTGATTGTTTTTAGGGTTCCGTATCCAAAGGGTAAAAACGGGATCCTATTAGGTACTAAGACTGTCTTCTGCTGTCCGTCCGTCTGTCCGTCATCAGGCTGTATCTCAAGAACCGCGATAGCTAGACAGTTGAAAATAAAAAATAAATAAATAATCTCATGCCTTTTATCTTCGAGGTGATAGACAGAGGTATTCCATTTCTATAGATACCAACTTCTCACCAGAATATTCGACACCTAAACGTGATAGGTGGTGAACCTATCGCCGGACCGGGTGTGTTACACATGCCTCAGCATTAGTTCTGAGACCTGCGGGTTTCCTGACGATGTTTTCCTTCACCGTCGAGCTAGTGATAAATATGTAGGTACGTAAGTTTTTGAAAAACTCATTGGTACCTACATGCCAGGATTTGAACCCGAGCCTTACTGATTTTTAGCATGTGCTCTTTAACCGTAAGGCTATCACTGCATTTACATTTTACAGTTGAAATTTTTACAAATTGTGTATTTCTGTTGCCGCTATAACAACAAATACTAAAAATAAAATAAATATTCACAAAAAACGTGATTTTTTTGGTGCTTTTATAGATAATGGTACGGAACCCTTCGTGAGCGAGTCCGACTCGCATTTGGCCGGTTTTTAAAAACATCTGACGAACTTTGACTCTTTTACACGCGCTTGCTGATACTTGCAATAGTTCGCGACCATATAACACGCACGTGACTCTTTCTTTTACTTACGTAGTTACCTCATTAAGTGTTGACTTATTCATTACAATAATTTAAATTAATTTTATTGACACGTGTGTAAGTATTACCTACACAATTTGCGTACAAGTTTATCCCAGAAGATTTTTTATGGCAGAAATTTCTTTTCATGATATCCAAATTAGATAAAAAGAAAAAAAAAAGAAAGAACAATTTATTAATTATAATATAGTTTTCAGTGTATATAAAATATGCACTGACAACTAAAGTTAGGTATACCTAAATATAAAACAATGCAAAAGTCACACTAGATATAATAATAGGGTGCTAATTAAAGGGACTTCTTTTTAACTGCATTATTAGCTTTTCAAAATGTATATTGCCTTTGAAATTACTAAGTCAGCCGAATGAATGAAATGAAATCTTAGCCACGAGTTATCTTCTATGCAAGCCTCAATATAACTCAGCATGGTGGTTATTTTTTATCATCTAAATTTGTAACATGGATTCAAGCAGTAAACTTCTAAAATATTAATATATGGCACCAAAAAAGTTCATTTTTTTTTAACTCGGAATGTAAAAAAATTTACTCATCCTACATTAATTGATCGTCAAAATTAACCTAAAACTGTCATCAAATAGTAAATAAAGGCAAATAATTTAAAAAATACTTATTATCAATTTGTGTATTAAAATACCATTATTTTACGTAGGTATATATTAATTAAAAGTAATGATTAATATTTTTTGTACAATTCTACAAAAAATCGTCATACATTTATATATAGAATATAGATTAACGACCGTGACTATTTAACAGGCACTCAAGTTGGAGACCCTGAAGAACTGATGGCTATTGACGAAATATTCGCAAAGGGGCGATCGGAGCCGCTATTGATTGGCTCAATTAAATCGAACTTGGGCCATAGCGAGCCCAGCGCCGGAGTCTGTTCGCTAGCCAAAGTAAGTACGACTTCGAACTAGGAATTTATGTTCTAATATTATTTATAATGAAAAATAGAAAAAAGTAAAATAAATAATCTCACGCCTTTTATCCCCCATGGGGGATGGAGAGGTACTCCATTTCTAGAAATACCCACTTTTCAATAGTATATTGGACCCCTAAAAGTGATAGGTGGTGAGCTCATCGCCGGACCGGGTCTGTTACACATGCCTCAGAATTAATTATAAGACATGTGGGTTTCGTCACGTTGTTTTACTTTCACCGTCGAGCTAGTGATTAATAGGTATGTGTGTTTTTGAAAAACTCATTGGTACATATGGCAGGATTTGAATCCGAGCCTCACTGATTATCATCAGAGAAGCGGGCTCTTTAACCGCAAAGCTACTTTTAAAACAGAATAGACATTTCTTTGTTGCACTGTTGTTGCACTAGTTTTAGTTTCTATGTGGATTTTTAGTTTTATTCGTGGATGTGTTGTTTTATTCTCCTTTTCTTAAGCAATACCAGAGACCAGCTGGTCTGTGGCAATACCAAACAAGAGTAGGTCCCTAATCCCTTATTAACAGTTCACTAGCTATTCAACTCATCAGCTTTCCTCCTGACTAGATTCGCAAATCTATAATGTACTTGGCAGATTTTAATGAATTGACAGGTCCGATGTCATTGCATTAGTACAATGCTGAACTAAACTTTATATGCTGTGAGGAAACTGGAACACTTTATCTGAAACTAATTAAAACCAGCGGGTACCAAGCGGCGTTGCCTGATTTGTGTTAATGTTTTAATAGTTTTTCTGCTATACGGGGTAAAGACAAATCCAACAAATCAGAGATGATAAAAATCGGTCCAACCATTCTCGAGTTATAAATGGTGTAACCTGACTTTGTTTTATATACTATATAATATACAATTT
This sequence comes from Ethmia dodecea, assembly GCA_963855545.1. Taxonomy (NCBI): domain Eukaryota; kingdom Metazoa; phylum Arthropoda; class Insecta; order Lepidoptera; family Depressariidae; genus Ethmia; species Ethmia dodecea. The sequence continues at coordinate 5,365,763 of OY979444.1, forward strand.
TATAACATTGTAAAATCTGTAAGTGAATTGGAAAATTGTTTATTATAACGGAACTGAGTTTGTGTGACCAATTAGGAGTGACGACAGTGAAATAACCCTTATTTGCAGTTGTGCATAGCGTACAACACCGGCTACATTCCTCCAAACATCAACTTCAATTCGCCTCGACGAGGGATTGCTGGCTTAGAATCTGGGCGTCTGGAAGTGGTCACTGAGAAGCGACCTTGGGGTCGCGGGATGTCCGGAATCAGCAGCTTCGGATTTGGGGGTGCCAACGCGCATACTTTATTGAAGAATGTTGCTAAAGATAAGGTAGTCAGATAGTCAGTCCAAACAATTTAATAATTCAAACAGCAGTTATGGCCCTATGAGCCAGCCGTTTATGGGTGAGATTCGGGCACGAATCAATCAATCGGGCAAGTACCAAATGTTTTTCAAAAACTTACCTACCTACACATTTATCCCGACGCGACGAATGGAATACCCGGGGTATTCAGATTTATTCTATTTCTGGAAATACCCACGCTTCACCAGTATATTCTTTGGACCCCTAAACGTGATAGGTGGTGAGCCCATTGCCATACCGGGTCTGTTACTCATGTCTCAGAATAAATTCTGGGACCTGCGGGTTTCCTCACGATGTTTTCCTTTACCGTCCAGCTAGTGATAAATATGTACCTACGTAAGATTTTTGAAGGAAAACGTACATGCCAGGATTCGTACCCGAGTTTCGAATGGTTATCAGAATCATCTGAGAAGCGGGCTCTTTAACAACTGGACTATTACCTACTGGACAGTCAAGGGAAATTAACAATCTGCAACAGTTAGGTACAACATTATTGTTAAGCATTTCGATAAAATCGGGCACTAAATAATGGCATACTCCACTGAATAATTAATGTCAATGGGTACCTACTTAGTTTAGGCAAACATCTTCAAGGCTAAGGTAAGAATAAAATTAAATGAATGACATTATTTGAATATTACAAAGTAGGTAAGTTTAATTAATCTTGACTGTCAATAGAAAAATTTGAATAGAATAGTGCATTTAGCATATTACCTACTAACTTAACTACCAACTGTGACGAGAACCTAAGTAGGTAGGTATGATGGTAATGTTAGCACAGAATGACAATTATAATATCAGAGGAAGATATTACCCGTAATTAAATTCACTAATAGAAATCTGGTGCGTGTCTCGGTATCTTACTCCATTTCGAAACACGTACCCATTACAGAAACATGTTTTCCGGCTGACGTAGAATCCACAGATTACATAATTACCGCACTACTCTGAATCTCATCCACGAGCTCCAAACAATAAATGGGGTCGATTCACAGACAGAGGGGCGTAGTCAGTGTGTTGTACCATACGTTTTTTTTTTTCATACAAACAGAGTTATAAAATGTTAAAATCCGGTGCAGTGTGAAAAAGCCGACCCTAATAGCCTACTTCGAGTTTCTCTAAGCCTTCGGATCATAGCGAGAGGACGTTAAACTTTGTTGCTTCGTTGTTGTAGTAATATTCTTAAAACCAAACTGTTGAGTTTTTTATTTATTTATTTATTTATTACAACGACGTACACAACAGTTAACAGTCAGTAAATTATATTAAAAGATTAAAAGCTAAAGGTTTTGTTCTAGATTGCAAACCAAAAACGTGAACGTACAGCTCGGTTAAGCAGGCTATCTGAGTAAATATACATTTAAAAAAAATTTACACTAATAGATAAATAGATCACAGTTATACTTATCAGTACTACCGTAATTACCAACAGACATATACTGAATTATTTTTTTACCGTCTGGAAAAAAATATGACGTATAAGGTATCTAGAGCCGAAGTTATACACGATTTTTATTGTTAAATATAGTCATGTTTAATGCAATTTACAAAATATAGAAAACTACGCACAATACTACGCGGAGCTGGCGGTTGTAGGTAAATTGCGCATAAATGGAAGCTACGAGCCTGTTTATTTTTAAAATAATATTTTAAATATTTCAGTGTGTATTATTGACTACAATTGAGTAATGTAGGTATATTAGTTTAAGCAAGAAAAAAATTTTTGAGAAAAAAAAATTTTTTTAAGTAGCATTGCCAAATGAATCTATTACACTTACCTATCACACCACATTTTTTTCCAGACGGTAAAAAAGTCACCTTGTATATTATATAACTATATGGAGGAGCGGAGGTGGAATGCTCCTCCATCTTGAAAAGGGAAGATATTCCGCCAGGCGTGGTGATCGTGCCTGGGGACCGCGGTCCTATTTATACAAACTCATTAGAAAACTCCGATAGCGCGGTTTTAGAACTCTGCCGTCTATTGGCGCGTTAAATGTAGTGTCGCTACAACTACCGCATAATTAAATTACAGCGTCGCGCCGCAAACCGCCACAAAATTCGTTTCGATGTTGTGTGAGATGCTCCTATTTTTTTATATCTAAAGAACGAAAGAAAAATTTATTTGTAATATTATTTCTTCGAATACACAATGTTATCCACAACCGCTGATATTCTGCCATAGCCCGTCACGTCGAGAGTAGTACACAAATAAAATACAATAATAATGTATTCAATAAAAAGAAAAAATGCAGTAAGCTAGCTATAGAAAAACACCTGCATCCAAGGATTTATTTATTTATTAAAGACACACAAAACAGACATCGACGAAAATGCACTATACTTACTTAGTTACAGCTTCGACCTAGTCGCAGTCCTTACACATGTGTGTACAGATGCAACTACATTACTACATGCATTACGAACTACATTTGTACAATCTTAAACGTTACAAAAGATAGAGAAATATTCTTAACAATTAAATTTTGTGAAGGTTACAACTAATTAGAACATTCGATAATATTATTGAAATAATTCAGTGCTGTTCGCATGCAACAGTCTTTTAAAAGCACTAATGCGACAGCTAAATATATCCAATGAGATTTTGATAGATGCTTCATTATATGAACGACACATTCTTTCAATTGGATTGAAAAATGATGTATTGTTACAATGTACGTCTAATATAAACGTTTTTGGTTTCCTACATCGATGCCAAGTGTTAATATTTAATTGTGATAGTAGATATGGCGTGTCCACGGTAGAGTGTAAAATTTTGTATAGGTAAATTAGTAACGCAATATTACGTCTGGACTCCAAAGTCATCATTTTATTGCTTCATTAGCAGACATTGCGCACAATCTTTGTCGCAACGTGTGAAGCGACAGTGACAAAGCGTCACGAACAGGCGGTGGCAGATCGTTCCACATTTTGGCATCAACTGGTTTAAAGCAACCCTGGGAGCTAACAAGTGAAAGAATAGGAACTTTAAAAACTGTACCTCTATCTCGAAATATAAAATTAGCACGTTTGACTTCAAGTTTAATATACATATATAGTACATATTTAGGTACCAATCATATCTGCCCTCCTTGTAACCCAACGTAAGTGTTTCTTTCCGTTGTGAAATCTCAAAATACTTATGTAGGTAAGTACTTAGTCTTATGCATAGTTATAAAAATATACTCGTTAGTAACAGTTCTGTACTGTCGTTATTTTTCCGTGTAAAAAAAATACAGGTTGCAATATAAGATGATAAATTATATGCATTTGAATAAGTAATAAAATTAGTTCTTCTTCAACATATTCTGTTTCAACAGGTGAACAATGGCCTGCCATCTGACTCTCTGCCACGTCTGGTGTGTGTGTCTGGACGAACCCAGTCCGCCGTATCCAGAATCCTAGACGACTTAGAATCCAGGACTGTGGACGCTGACGAAGTGCGGTTATGGCACGCTATTCATGAGAAGGATATAACCGGACACAATTACAGAGGATTTACTGTTATAGGTAAATGTGTTTTAATCAGAAATACTTAAGAAGTTCATGAAAGATAATATATTATGTATAATGTTTGCGGTTTAAGTATGTAGCCAACTGGTTTAAGGATATTATTATACCACCGTTTCATCCATTATATAAATTCAGTCATTGTGTCACTGGTTGCATATTCTTATTGGTGTACAATAAAGAGTTGTTACCTACTACCTGCTTAGTCACAAGGCTAAGATATTTGTTCAACTATAATTTGACTGAATACCTACTCTAATGTCGGGTTCTCTTCAAAATATTGCTTACGAATAACTCTTTTAGCATCCAATTCAACCAAGAGCATACCACTGGCACGAGATGTCCAGTTCTATTCCAAGATTAAGAGTCCGGTATGGTTCGCATATGCTGGTGTTGACCTTCAGTGGGCCGATACAGCCAAGCAGCTGATGAGCATACCTGTCTTTGCTGCTGCAATTATAAAGTAAGTCATTTTATTTATTTTACTTCATGTACCAAGAAGACTGACACACGGCGAAATTAATGTCTAAATGCATTATTTACCAGTTAACCATCAGGCTAAGAAGAAAAAATTTGGCGAAATGGGCAGCAAATAATAAAAATAATCAGTAAAACATTACCTTATAATAAATCCTAATACTTATTATGTTGATAAAATAAACTAATACATACTATATATCCTAATAAACATAGTTTCAAAAATACTTAGGTTCAAAGATTTTTATTTCTCAAAGAACAATATATAGTTCACTTAAAGAGAAATACATATTTTCTTAATGCTAAATTTAAAAATAGACTTACATAAAATAATCTGAAAGATGATGATTTTCTTTCAAACAATTTATGCCTGACCCGATAAAAACGCATGAAGGGAGGGAGGAGCTGGAATCTAAATTTCAAGTAGTTAGAAGAAAACGGATCGTTGAGAAGTGTCTTCGCTTTGGGATGGATAGCCAGCTAAGCTGAGAACTGAAGGTAGAGATGTGGTCATATTTGCTTAAACCGAAAATAAAGCGGATAAGTACTATTATTTTGGAGGCTATCCAATTTCTTCATATTAAGTGCCTGAGTTAGATCTGAACTGTGAGACGGTCTTTAGATCAATTTAACGCAGCTGTCGTGTGCTGACAAAATAATGGCCTGACACATAGTTGGATTGACAGAGACTTCAAACCGGTCAGACCACTGGCAGATAGAGTTAAGGTCACGATTAAGTTGCAGAACAGCGTCTCCTATGTAGGTAGTATCAGCCTGGGCGTAAACTTGCAGGTCATCGGCATACAGACAGATGGTAAAAGCATTTCAGGTGGGTAGTCAGGAAATTAATGAAATGAAGAAGAGGAGGGCAGATAGTATACGCCAGTGACTGGATCACGCCAACCGGAGAGCACGCGGCCGGTGCGAACCGCCGAACTGAAGAGGGCTCAAAAGGCGATGAAAGATGGCCTTGTGAGCCATCTTTAGACAGATCGAGTTAATAAAAGTTGGTAATTGCCTGTGCACAATAGCTTCAATGATTTTGGAAAGAAAGTTGAGTACACAGTCATCATCGTAGAAGACCAAGACCATATCTACCAATGACTCCATCATTAACGCGAATGGGAAATTATAGGTGATGAGCAGTGACCGGAATAAGTTTAACCATTGAGTTTGACCAGGAGGAAGGAACGGTATATTTACCTAAACTTCGAGGAATAGAGACATAAAATGGAGACTACCTTACGACAACATTTTTTTGCGGGGCATTTTCCGGGACATTACTTAAGAACGTTTGAGTAAACAAAAATGTATATATATATATATACATATATATATATATATATATATTGGCTATTGCTTTGTATAAAATTTTTACAACTAAAAATTATTTATTACATAAATACTTTTATTTATACCTTAAGATAGCGTTGAATAAAACCAGGGATTGATTTAAATTTTTTCACTGTATTACATTATTTTTAACGTTCTTAAGTAATGTCCCGGAAAATGTTCCGCAAAAAATGTTGTCGTAAGGAAGTCTCCATTTTATGTCTCTATTCCTCGAAGTTTAGGTAAATATACTCTGCCTATTCCGATCACTGGTGATGAGTCAGCAGTGATATACTTCTTCAGAAGTGATATATTACTTAGGAAGTGATATGAGATGTTGCGTCTGGTAGATTCCTACAAATTTAATTTGTAGTATATACCATCGATATTAATAATAATATAACTTACTTTTTCATCTTACAGATGTCACAATGCATTGAAGCCTCAAGGCTTCAACTTACTAGAACTAATAGAAACAACAAAGTCTGAAACCATTGACCAAACCACTTTGATTGGAAACATAGCTGTTCAAATCGGTCTAACTGACATCCTTAAGAGTATAGGTGTAACACCAGATTATATTGTAGGTAAGTCTAGAATTCTGATTTGAAAGTATGGTGAAAAATTTAATTTATCGTCGAAAAGGTCGACTTTTGTAAATTTTATTACCAGCTAGATAATTAATTCCATTCTTTTTTAATCAGGCCATGGTGTAACGGAGTTTTGTTGCGCGTACGCCGACGACTGTTTATCAGTTGAACAAGCTGTCTTAGCTGCTTACATATCGGCAGAATGCCCTAGTAAGTTTATTTATATTTATTCCTTAATAATGGAAGTAAAAAAAATGTATAATACATTTTAATTTTTTTTGATCTGCCAGCTCCCAAACTACTGGAAGCCCTAAAAGAAGTTATTCCATCACCGAAGCCAAGAACAGAACGATGGGTGTCAACTTCAGTGCCACAGTCACAATGGGATGCGCCAAGTGCCAAGCTGTCTTCAGCTGGATACCACTCGAAGAGTGTAACTGTATGCTTATAATTGAATTTATAACGACGTTAAAAAAACCCTAACAAAAAATGTATATTTAGAAGATGACTCGCAATTTTTTCTTCATCGGGTTGCACCTTTTTCCTCTTTCTTTTCCATCTTATAAATCTGTATCTGTAATCATATTAAAAAGGTAAAGTTCTGTGTATTTTTTTATTTTCGAAGCGTCTGAACTGATTTTAAAATTTCTTTCTTTAATCAGAAACTACATTATCTCAGACTAATATAATTTCATTTCGACAAAAAAAGTTAACGATTCAAAATCTCAATATTAGAAAATATGAGATACTGATAAAACAGCCATTTGGCTGCTATATTTAACTGAAGTGGATTTCTCTAGTTAATTATATTTGAGAAGTAATTAAATGGGCAGCAATTATAAAATTTGGTTAGCCACAAAAAATCAGCATTTAAATCATTTGGTCGGCATACAAAGATTTTGTTCGCAAATAAAAAAAACAGGCAGCAATCCTTGTTCGGCAAATAATTTTGATAATGGTCAAAATCGTAAAAAAATGGTTAAAAATGGTAATTTGACCACCCATAAAAATGACCAACTATAGAAACACCCAACCAGATACATGACCAGCTATAATAATGTCCAACTGTAGTTATACCCAAAATTAAAATAAACTTTTTGGTCATTTTTTATCCATTGGCTATATTTATTACTAGCTGCGCCCCGCGGCGTAGTGTCCGTTCCCATGGAAATACGGGAATATAGCCTATTTAACTACCAGAAAAGTACGCTTTCTACTGGCAAAAGATTTTTTATAATTTTTTTAATCGGTAAAACCGGTAGTATCGGAGCCTTTTCAATACAAACAAATAATCAAATCATTCTTCAATCCAGATTATTCCAGTTCCCGTTGGAATTTCCAAAAATCGCTTGGGCAATATCACTACTGGTCATTTTTAAGTTAAGTCCATTTTATTATAGGACATTTTTATTGTTTGACTATATAAATACTGGTCATTTTTATATTTGGGTAATTTTATTATTGGACTTATTTATGGTTTGTCAATTTTATCACTTGGACATTCGTCTTTTTGGACATTTTTCTTTTTGGAGATTAGTCGTGCGAATCCAAAATTTTATTAAACAGTAGCAGCTCATTGCAGCTCAAAAATAATTACAGCCATCCAGAATGACATAAATTGCTGATTGGTTTTGTAATGTTTGCTGGCCATGAGTTGCTGACCAATTAGCTATTTCTGCTTACAGATTATATTTTTCTGCTGACAAAAATACGAATACTCTGCTAACCATTTAAATAACACCCATTATATTTTGTGAATGTACACAGAGCCCAGTCCTATTCGAAGAGGCAACAAAATTGATTCAGCCGAACGCCATTGTCATAGAAGTGGGTCCACATGGCGCACTGCAGGCTCTACCACGCTCTCAACAGCGCAACTTCGTCGATGTTGCCCTCACTGCAATGCAAGAAGATAAAGTGAAATTCCTTTTAACTTCTTTGGGACAGTATGTCATCTAAATTTTTTAGTTATTCCTTAAATATGCATCGTAATTTAAGGTAAAGTGAGTCTGTCTGTAAAGTGATAACTTCTTTTTCGTTGTTTTTTTACTTGCAGATTGTATGAAGATGGTCTCAACCTGGCATTAGCAAATATCTACCCATATGTGCAGTTCCCAGTAGCGCAAGGAACTCCAATGATGTCACATCTAGTGGAATGGGAGCATAGTGAAGACTGGTGAGAGACTTATTGCCTTCATAAATACATGCATTTTTTAGTGTATTTCAGCTGTGCATCATTTTATTAACACATATTCATAACATTGTGACAGGACCGTCACAAATTTTACCACCGCTTCAACTTTACACGTGGCTGAGAGAACAGTCACCTTAACTCTCCAATCTGGGGATACAGAGTACCTATCTGGTCATGTCGTAGATGGTTCGTATATTTTTTAAGTATTTATTACAACTTTACATAATGTTTAACTGTTAAACAAATGCTGCAAATTATTAGTTCTCAACTAGAAATAATTTTAGGTTGTATGGAACTTTAGTTTAAATATATTTTTTTTGTGTTTCGTATTACTATGATTTATTCCAATTAAATATACAAGAAAATATTTATGCAAGTCCCAGAATTGACTGATGTATATTAAGCAACACCCCTGTCCGGTTATTCACTTACCGCCTGTCCCGTTTAGGGATTCATACATATACTGATAGTTTGATATTTCCTAGAATGGAATATCTCTGTTTACCCCCATCACCCCATTTATATATTTTTAAACCTACAAATACAGATCCGATATTAAATTCCTATAAAACCATATTTTTTCACCTTTAACTGTTTCAGGTCGAATCATCGTACCCGGTACGTGCTACTTATCCCTTGCTTGGGAAACTTTGAGCATGCTTACTGGGCGCCTGTACACAGAAGTGTCTGTAGTTTTTGAAGATCTGTGCTTCCACAGAGCAACTAAGATTACTGAAACAGATACTGTTGAGTTTACTATCATGATCCATAAAGGCACCGGTAATTTTGAGGTAAAATTTTAGTATTCGAGTATTCTTTTATATGGATCCTTCTTAATAAAATTGAGATTCGGACAGATACAGATATGTCTACTTTTTACAGATATATAGCTTGCATCGTTATATATTTTGTAGCTAGTGATTTGTGGAAAGGAGAGAGCAAAATATTAATTGTTGTTTTGTATCATAAGTCATAATATTAACATGACAAATTACAGGCAAGTATATTTTTGAAAAACGGTTTTGATGTTTCAATATTTATTTCAATTTCATTTCAGATTGTTGAAAATGGAAAAGTATCAGTAGTGACAGGACGTATATATGAGCAAGAGAATGTTTCTCAGAGTTTTAGGAAGATTCCGCCGGCGTCTACAGAAGAATTTTCAGAACTTAACTCTAAAGTCATGTCATCTAAAGACTTTTATAAAGAACTTAGTCTTCGAGGACTGCAATACTCGTAAGTTGATAGTAAATAATATTTCCGAAGTTTATATTATTTCATGTTTTATAAATAACAAGTAAACTTTGTTTGGTACTTATTGTACAATTATAATATTTTAGTGGCATGTTCCGAGGGGTTCAATTTTGCAACGTTGAAGGAACAAAAGCTCGACTGACATGGGATAACAATTGGGTCACTTTCCTGGACACCTTACTCCAGGTCAACGTGACAGCATTGGATAGTCGACTACTCTACGTGCCCACTAGAATTGAGAAGCTGTCCATCGACGTGAACTTGCATTATAATATTATATCGAAACTAGACACAGATGCTGAACAAAAAACGCTTGAATGCACCATGTATCCCGATATTGAGGTTACAAGGTAATTAACCTTCATAGATTGTGATGAAATATGAGACAAAAATGCAGCTTTGTTAAGTTAATTATTTTAAAAAAAGTAACGTATTTTGAATTTTACTTATTTTAAATATTTACTAACACGTGTGTTCGAGTACTAGGTAGGTACGCAAATTATAAGAACTCAACCCCTTAAACCAGATAGAGAGCTGGCAATTATGTCAAAAGATCACCTTATCTATCCAGAGAGAAAATGGACCCAATCTTCTGGATACTTTTTACACAATTCCTTCAGTGTTTAATAAATTGTATAAATAGGTAATATTTATTCTTGAATTCATGTTTATTACTTTTTATAGGTCCGGTGGTGCCGAGCTCCGTGGATTGCGTGTTACAGCTATCTCAAAAAAACCTCCTCTAGGGATTCCTGTATATGAAAAAAATCAATTTGTACCCAATTATGCTACGGAAAATATGGCGGTATCTATACTATTTACAATTTTTCTTAATCCGTGATTATGAAATTAAAGTTTCATTCCATACTTATATTCAGCTTATTATTTTTGCAGTTGCCAGATATTGTACGTAGTGACCTTCAATTGATTATCGAGAATGTTCCAACATACAAATTCAAGACCATAGAACTAGCCGATGACGAATACAAAGTTAGAGGACTACAACCAGTCATAGAAACAGTAGGAGATGTCCTAGCAGACATGCCACTCATTCAGGCTGAATTACTGGTCATATCTGAAGAGGCATTTGAGTTGCCGTCTCATATCACAGTGGCAAACAAAAAACTTTCTGGAGAGTCTAATGCTATTGTTTTTATTGGTGCAAATCTACTGGAGAGACAAAATGTAAGATTTGGTTTTCTTGTATAATAGTGGTTACGTCATTAATATAAGTTTAAAGTGCTTTATTATAATACAATGTAAAAACTATCTAGGTACAGAACATAAATGTTTTATACAACGCGTAACAGAAAAAGCGCAATTCCTCATACACCCCAATTAGTATATTAATATAAAAAAAATAATTATGATGCAATCGAACTTTAGTTAACTATGTCTAACCAATTTTCTTAAATATCGATTAATAATAGCACGATTTCCATAGAAAGCACTAAATTCAGCTACGATAATTCATTTTTTTGACATATACAGCTCACGCCTTCTTCCCACAGGGGTAGGCAGGGACGATGGATCGCCACTTTGCCCGATCTTTGCACACTTACCTCGCTTCCTTCACATCCATAAGCCTTTTCATGCACGTTGTTTTATTCTTTGCACTCTTGACACCCGATTTTTGAAGGACGTCACTAATTTGATCCGTGAACGTCCTTCTGGGGCGTCCTCTTGCCTTGTATCCTTCAACATTTGCACCATAAATCTCTTTCGTTACTCTTCATTCATCCATACGTTCTAAATGACCAAACCAGCTTAACATACCCTTTTATATCCTTGTCACTACATCTTCTTTCAAACCACACTTCTCTCGTATATCCGCATTCTGTTACATGTTGTATAGGTTTTCTTAAATAAAACCGTTATTTAATAAAAAAATGTTTAAAACAGGTACTCGCAGAAGGTCTTACTACATTGAAAGATAATTGTTTCGTGCTAAGCCGGGAAAGCAAATACCCAAGTCCTGAGGAATTTACTAATCAATACGATATTATGACAATTCACAACACTGGATTAGAATTTCTGGTTCTTTTAAGAAATAAACAACAACCAAAACCCATGAAATACATGGAAATTACAACTACGGATGAATCATTCTCATGGGTTGAAGAATTAAAAGATAAGATGAAGGAAGGACAGAAAATTGTTCTTTATAACCAGAATGAGACAATTAACGGCTTTCTGGGATTGGTTAATTGTTTAAGAAAAGAACCTGGAGGCGAACTAATACATGGTGTACTGATTGCTGATCCAAAAGCACCAGCATTTAAACCCAATTTAGACGTTTACAAAAAGCAGCTGGATAAGGGGCTGGCTATCAACGTTTTTAAACAAGTACGTTTTTTATTTAACTATTCAATAAGATTATATAAAATGTATTGTTTTTTAATTTAAATTAAGAAATTTTTCAAGTACCGTAAGTTAATAAGGCTTAGTTTCTGATTATTTTCGTAGTAATTGGTTATCTTATTCATAGGGCGGATGGGGCACATACCGTCACTTATTACTAGAAGATTTGGAGGCTATTCGCGCTCCTCACGCATTTGTTAACGTTGGCACTGTTGGAGATCTATCCTCACTTCAATGGTTTGAAGGCGCATTATCACCCAACCAAGTTTTTAAGAATTCTGATACCTCACTTGTTCATGTAAGTATTTTGATATACTACTAACAAAGTACATAATTACTAATTTATGTTCATTCTTCGCAAGAGATTAAAAATCTAATATTATTGGTTTTTCTTTAACTTGTACTTATGTTTTTTTTTTCAGGTATACTGTTCCGCCTTAAATTTCCGTGATGTCATGACCGCTATGGGTCGTGTCACTCTGGATGCTGTCGCTCGTGGTCGTCTTGAACAGGACTGTGTTCAGGGTATCGAGATCTCTGGCAGAACCGCTAAGTACGTGCCAAAGTGATTATAAAGATAATTTGACGAAGCCTGATGTGGATATTTTGCCTGTATCTTAATATTAAGATAATTATAATTGACGTTAACATAGTATCAACGTTTTCATCAATATATTTTACGGACTCCTAAATGTAGCCCAGGGTGATTTTACTAAAGCCTCAGAACCAAATATAACTGTCAATTTTCTCACTATAATTTACTTCACCGTCGAGCCAATGTTAAAATGTAGGTACGTGAGGTTATAAAAAACTCATTGGTAAGTAGAGGAGTAGTAGGTTCCTCACTTCGAAGAACTTCGAACCGGATACATTAAGCATGAGAGGAATTAAAATAATAGAATACCCTTACTATTAGGTATCTACTACTAAATCCAACTTTGATTGTAGTGGCACCCGCGTCATGGGAATTTCACAGAGAGGCATCAGTAACCTCGTAAAAACTGATAAGGACCTCATGTGGTGCATCCCAGAAGAGTGGAGCTTTGAGGAGGCGGCTACCATTCCTGTTGCCTATGGTACCGTGCTCATGGCCATGGTAAGTAATATCATGACGTCAATCATTGTTATGATAAAAAATGACATTAAAATTATGGATATTAGATGCAGATCTTTAAAAATATTTATGGTTAAAGAAACTTTATTATTTCATAAAGAATAAATTTACTTACACGAGCAATGGTAATAATATAAGGTGTCGAAATGATAAGCATCATTAACAATTTTATGTAATAAACTTAATGAGGATATTACTAAGTTTTCGGTTGTTTGTTCAAGTTAGCAACAGGTAGTAAGTACACAGTTGCGATATTTCCAATGGTAATCTCGGATGCAATAGTGATTATTTTACAACCCGTCCTTAACCGAAATAGCTTTGCCGGTGCGAAAAATGCTGGACTATTTTTTATCTTATCATACATAAAAAGTCGTAATAGCGGCAACCAGACGCCATATTATAAAAAAAAGTTAATTTAAGAAACCAAAAACCCGACTACCTAAAAAGCTGGAAACAAGACCTATTAGAGAAGTAGGAAGTCAAGACCATGTGCTGCACAATCTTACAACAATCTCTCAATACCATCTCAATACAATTTATTTTTATTTTTCACAATTTGGAGCCAAAAGGCTGCCATTTTTTTTTCTAAATTTGATCCTACCCAGTGTCAATCTCACTGAATCTAACGACACCTCTCAAGCTAAAATCCATCGAGCCGTTCAGGCTGCAGAGCAGAGCATAAACAATTATACATACATACATATCTACTCTCGAAAAACATAACCCTCTTTCTGGCGCAGTCAAGTAAAAAAGGAAATACGTACGGCCACACTCCGTACGATTGTAGACAAAATTAGGTCATCTTGTTTCAACCTTTTTTTTAGTTTATTTTTTAGGCAGTCGTGTTTTTGGTTTTATTTAACTAATTCTTTAAATTTTATAAATATCATCAATGGTTAATTACTCGTTCAAAGTCTTATCTTTGTTAAACACTTTTCTTAAGGTTATGATAGGCAAAATACAACGTGGTGAATCCGTGCTTATACACGCTGGGTCAGGCGGAGTTGGCCAGGCTGCTATCAACATAGCTTTACACTACGGCTTAGAGGTGTTCACCACAGTGGGTACCCCGGCCAAGAGGGCGTTCATTAAACGACTGTTCCCTCAACTGAAAGGTAATTACTCTTCTGTCCAATATTATATTTTCCTACTTTACACTGAATCATACTCATAATGGAACCTATTGTTTAGGTTATAAATTAATTTTATCATCTGTCAAAAAGTTACTATTATTGATAATGTTTAGAATATTGAACTATGACGTTATCATATTTAGTATTAAATTGATTAACGCTTTATTCGGTCAAGCACCGAATACCTGCGGAAGCAACATACTATGTTTTATAGCTTACATAAAATACATATAGGTACCTACATAAGCTATTTTGAAAAAAGTTTTCTACCCGGGAAATGTTTTAAAATTTGCTGGAATCGAAAAAGAAAAACCGCTATTTATTTTTACAAGTTTTCGCTATTTCATTAGGATCCATCCAGTACGACAGTTTAGTATTCTTGTATTAATTTACGAATTACACATTTTGACTTAACTACTAACTATGTGCGACTTTCGTCGCCTTTCTAGATAATGTCGCCGCCGAAGGACGCACAACTTTTCGTCACGTGTGCGGTGTGATTCTCGTTCAAATTTCGTACGAGTATAGGATCCTACTTCACTAATTACAACTTGTGTCATCTTGGTATTTTATTCGCCATACGATCAAGTTAATGCAATTTTTAAAAAGAGTTTTTTTTTAATAAACTGGGTTATGAAATAGGTTCTTTATTTTCCACCACATCTCAACATAGGGACTGTCCATATGATAAAAACCAAATTTATGTTCGCTAATATTTTATGTTTTTTTTAATAGACAGCCATATCGGGAACTCCCGTGACACATCTTTCGAGGACATGATCTACCGAGAGACGAATGGCAGAGGAGTCGACGTTGTGCTTAACTCCTTAGCTGATGACAAGCTTCAGGTAAGTCACTAAAACAACTAATTTTGTTTATTTTTAAATTAATGAAAGAAACCCTTTAAAGGTCTTTAAAAATAACATACGAACTCCATGTTTCGTGTTGCTATGCAATGAACGTTCTACCATCGATTAATCGTTGTCGATCATATGAGCTTTAATGTTGCATACCAGACCCAATCATAAAAGAGTGTCTTGTATGTATATGAGTGTGTCATCTATTATATACGTATATTTTGTAAATAAATAATAATAATAATAAAAAATATAGCAGTGACGGCCATACGGTTAAAGAGCCCGCTTCTCATGATAAAAACTCGCAAGTCCCAAAATTAATTCTGAGGCTTGTGTAACAGACCCGTTTCGACGATGGGCTCACCATCTATTACGTTTAGGGGTCGAATATACCTACTCTTGAAAAGTGGGTATTTCCAGAAATGGAATACCTCTGCCTACCCCCTCGGGGATAAAAGGAATGAGATTATTTATTTTATTTTTTAAATATTTGAACTAGCTGTTCCCCACGAATTCGACTGTTCCGTGGTAAAATCATAGATTATGTTATTCCCAGAAAAGTAAACTTTCCATTTGTGAAAGAATTCTTAAAAACGGTCCAGTTGTTCCGGAGCCTATTATTTCCAAAAACATACATACATACATACATAAAGCTCACGCTATTGTCCCACAGGGGTAGGCAACGATAGATCACCACTTTGCTCGATCTCTTCATACTTCTTTCACTTCCTTCACATCCATAAGCCTTTTCATGGACGCTGTTTTATTCTTCGCACTCCGGACCCCAGCTTTATCAAGGACGTCACTTATTTGATCCGTGAACGTCCTTCTAAGGCGTCCTCTTCTCGTCCGTCTAAAAACATCATCTTTTATAATATTACTTTAGAATTTAGATGTAGATATGGCACTAAAACTTGTGCTGCTTCTTGCAGGCCTCAGCCAAGTGTCTCGCCCGCCGAGGCCGGTTTCTCGAGATTGGAAAGTATGACATCACCAACAACACCTTGCTAGAGATGTGCTTCTTCAAAAAAGAATGTTCTTTCCACGGGGTGATGTTGGACTACATCCACGATAAACATAGCGGGGAATTGAGAAGGGTGAGTTGAGTTTATTGCAACCATCGATTACAAACTTAGTAGATATTATTAAATAAAGTGCCACTTCAAAGTAAGCTACAGAGATACCTACTCACGTACCGTATCTTGTCGTCACCATTTTTTATCGGGCTTATGCATTATCTCCGCTATTAGTTAGGTAGTTTTTTTTTCTACAAATAATTCTTATGATTTATAATGATTATAAATGCAAAAATAATCAATATTGTCCATTTATTCGCCCATAATTACCATGGAAACAGGTTGTCACATGAAAAAGAATATTAAGATACTTTTATTCCGGAACACGAAGAAAATCGCTGGCAAAACCTAGTACCCAATATATATTTTACAGAGACTACAAAAGCTCCTCATTCATGGTATCCAAACCGGTGCGGTTCGTCCTCTCACTTCCTGTACGTTTGAGAAGACTCAAATCGAGCAAGCATATCGATACATGGCGGCGGGAAAACACGTTGGCAAGGTAAACATTTTTTATTGGTCATTTTACTTTGTTATTAGAAACCCCTATTAAATATACAACCTACCTACCAACTTATCTCAGGAAAACCTAATAATAAGTGGAATCGAGTAGGTAGATTTCAATAATTTTTTAATTTGTAAAATGTGCCTCAGGTTATAATCAAGATCCGTGAAGAAGAACCAAGAAATTGTGTTGTTAAGCCTGCATCTACACTTATGGAAGCAGTACCAAGGTAATAAATACCGTCTTAATCTCAAGTTTGAAATAGACAATATATATTTTTCAGCACCCTTTTTATGATAACACTTGAAAGTAAGTAGATGTGAAATAAGTTTAAGCCATGGTTTACACCATGACATTTTTTTAAATACTTTTCTCTTAAAGCCTTAAATGTATTTATAGTATTTTTTTGGTTAATTATAGGGATCAAAGATACCTTACGAAATAAACATTAATCAATAAGATTTATTTATGACTTCCCCAGAAAAATGAATTCTTAGTTACTGGCCATGTAACTCTAACAACTTTGTTGACTGTACCATACTGTTTGTGGTCAATTTTTTAACTTTTATTTACTGCTTACAGGTGGACACTTTTTGATCTAGTCCCCCAAATTTGTAGTTTGGTTTTCCCTTTGGTTTGGTTTTTAATGTAGTTTTCCCCAAATTTTTCCTCTATTCTTTACCTCATGGCAATGAAAGGACGTAGACAATGTAAATTAAAAAATAACAATGCAAAAAAATAACATTACAGGCATTCATGCAACATCCATCACCACTATTTCCAGATTTTTTTAATTAACTTAAATTAAAAACTGTGTTAGGAACCCCAAAATCTGCAATTGTTTCTAAAATTTTAGTGGTATACCAAAGATTAAATTATCGAATCCGACTTTACTAATACCGAAATATAATAGGTATATTTTATTATTATTTATCTCAGGTATACGTGTCACGAAGACAACGTGTACGTGTTGGTGGGTGGTCTCGGAGGATTTGGGCTGGAACTGGCTGATTGGCTAGTGATCCGCGGTGCAAGAAAACTAGTCCTCACGTCCCGCAAGGGCATCTCCAATGGCTACCAGGCTTTAAGGATCAAGTAATTAGAAAAAATATATTGCACTTATCATTTAGAAATAAATAAGGGGTAGTTTTTTGTTTTCAATTATTGACAACTCGAACTCTAAAGACGGGTTTGGTACGAACGCACGAGTCAATATAACACCTTCCGATCCACTGACTGATTGCTGGCGTGTTTCTATGATAAGAGTAGAGACTCGTTCCGAGCGTGGTCGTATGTGTCAACAAAACGCCGTCCACTGATTGGCTGACGGCATGACGGCGAGGCTCATTCTCAACATCTTTGACAATTGGCACCCGAACACTCGGGATTCGCGATGTTTCTTTCCACTCACCTATAGAATGAACGCCACCCTGATTAAGTAAGTAAGTAAAATCTCTTTATTGTACACCAATAAAAATATGCAACAAGTGACACAGCAGACTGTGTCACTTGTTGCATATTTGCACTCATCAGAATGAGTGATGATGGTGTGTTGAGGTGTGTTGGTACCTACGTTGATGTATGGCAGTGAGGGTTGGGTATGGCAGAAGAAGCATGAAAGAAAATGCAGTCAAAATGCGTTCGTTAAGAAGTGTTAGTGGAGTAAGATTGATAGATAGAGTGAAGAATAGTGTGATCCGAGGGTATTGTGGCTTGAAATTATGATATAGTGACTAGGATTGAAAGAGGAATGCTGAGGTGGTTTGGTCACATTAAACGGATGAATGAAAGTCGTCTAACGAGAAAAAATTACAAGGGTGTTGTGAATGGGCGAGTCGGTAGAGGACGACCTAGGCGTACCTACATCGACCAGATCGGCGATGTGTTGAAGAAAAGCCAGATAAAGAGTACCTGAAACCGACGAGCATGCATGAGTCGTTTGATGGATGTAGAGGAAGCACGAGAGATCTGCCAGGTTCGTAGCAAGTGGCGGTCTGTTGTCTCTGCCTACCCCAATGGGAAATGGGCGTGAGATTTTGTATGTATGTATGTGACACAGTCTTAAAAGTACAATGAACTGAGGTTCCCCTTCGCTCATATGGGGTTCTTTAAAAAGCGCATTAACTGATTTATCTTTGGAAAGATCGGCAACATATCGGTAACATCTCTGGTGTTGCAGATGTCCATGGGTGACGATGACCACTTACTACAGATAATTTGTCTGATTGTTTGACACTTTCTTAATACAAAAATCATTTCAGGATTTGGGAGTCATATGGTACTAAAATAGAAGTTTCAACTGATGACGTTACAACTGAGTCTGGCTGTGAGAATATGCTCAAAACGGCATCTTCTATGGGCCCAGTGGCTGCGATCTTCAACCTGGCTGTCGTTCTGAAGGATGCAATTTTCACAAATCAAACCCCGGAGTCATTCAGGACCTCTTTCGGACCCAAAGCTCTTGCTACAATGCACCTAGACAAACTGTCTAGAGTTCTGTGCCCAGAATTAAAGTAAGTAAGAACTTACTCTCTGAACTTACAAATAAATCATATACTTAGTCTGAAACTAGGCAGAGTACATCACATGAACACCCAGACACGACAGAGATGTCCTTGTACTCTAAAGTTGACTCAGTTGGTAATAAAATTGTCTTTTAAATAAAATAGTATTCATTGGTTTCTAGTTAAATAGAGGTGTTATGAACACCTTGTACCCTGTACGTACGTATCTAATGTTTGATAATCCTCCAGAGACTTCATAATATTTTCATCGGTGTCGTGCGGTCGAGGCAACGCTGGACAGACCAACTACGGTCTCTCCAACTCCGTCATGGAGAGGATATGCGAACTGAGAAAAAATGCTGGCCTCCCTGCGATAGCCATTCAATGGGGAGCTATCGGTGATGTGAGTCATATTAATTATTATTTGTAAAAGTTTAATTTAAAAAAAATAACTGGTTCCCGTAATAGAGGTTACGAGCGCATTATGGCAATACTTAACCTATTATGTATCGAAATGGTTACCTATCTATAATGACTAGCTATAATTATATTAAAAAATAAACACACCCAAAGGCAGTACTGACATCTCTTATGTAATCTGTTTTAGGTGGGTCTTGTAGCTGATATGCAAGAAGAAAATGTACAGCTCGAGATTGGAGGCACCCTTCAACAGAGGATCATATCATGTCTCCAAGCCTTAGATAAATTCCTGAAACAAAGTGCTCCAATAGTTTCATCCATAGTGGTTGCAGAGAAGCGAATTGGTGGAACCGGGGGCGGCAATATGATTGATTCCATCGCACAAATTATGGGTAGATCCACGAATTTCCAAATTGACTTCAATCTAATATTTTTCACCAGCCCCATAAATGGCACAACTGTAGGTAGTCAAATTTTAGTAAATGTATCCGTTTTTTGTAGGTATTGCTGACTTGAAAACCATATCTCAACAAGTGCCACTCTCGGAGCTGGGCATGGACAGTATTATGGCTGTAGAAATCAAACAAACTCTAGAGAGAGAATATGAGATATTCCTTACTGCACAAGAAATCAGATTGTTAACGTTTGGAAAGTAAGTTTACACTACAAAAACAGTATTTTAAGTGGATCAGTTAGTAAATTAAAATCATTGTTATTTGCCACAATTATTATAGACAAGCAGCGCCCCGCGGTTTCACCAGCGTAGTTCCCGTTACCGTGTGAATACGGGGATAATATATAGCCTATGTGTTATTCTGATGTATAAGCTATATAACTGTAAAGTTTCATCAAAATCGGTGTAGTAGTTTTTGCGTGAAAGAGGAACAAACATCCATCCATACAAACTTTCGCATTAGTAGGATTAAGTAGTATTGACCTCAGAACCTTAGCCCAAATAGCTTAGAAACCGAATACTGTCAATTAAGTGACACATATAGAATGTGATTCTCGGATTTTGTGACGATTTTTCGGATTTGTGTGATTCTACTCCCAAATATTGACTTGTGGCATACCGTCCCGATTTCAGAGGGCATAATCAAGTAGCCTTGTAAAATGTATTTTGAAAACGTATTAACGTCAAATTAATTTCTTAAACATTCTCTAGGTAAGTTTAAATTCCTTTAGCTCTACATGCTCATGTTCTTTCTAGATTAGTAGAGCTATCTGCTCAAAGAGAGTCCGAAAACACACCAGTGCCAGAAAATGTACAGAAAAAAGGATACACGGCCGGTCTTGAAGTATTAATGAAGAACTTTGGCGATGAGAAAACAGCTGCAAGACCACTTATTTATATGCCCACATTAACCTCTGATGGAAATCAGGTACCTATTGACATTATAATATACCTTATATTTTTATGTATTGATAGGAATGTATCTGAAGAATTATTATTATTATTATTTATCCTTACAGCCTAAAGAGTTAATTGCGGCTTCAACGGATACGATTTTCATGCTACCAGGGTTGCAGAGTTCAGCTGAAATCTTCGAACCTTTGTGTCGAAAACTTAATGCGAATGCATGCGTCATGCAGCTCGGCTTGGAAACTTACGAAAATTTAGAACACATGGCTCAAAGCTTATATAAGGTACGTGACATACAATTACTATTCGAAATTGTAAAACAATAAAAGTTTTTAACAAAATTATAAATACCTGTTTACTATTATTGTAGCTGGTATAGGCGTATACCTAAATATTTATCAAAGATTATATTTATAATATATAAAGCTCGACTACCACTCACTCACTGATTGACATAATTGTTCTCCCAGAAGGAGTCGTTTTGGAGTCAAGTCATGTAGGGGAAAAGTGTGCAAGATGGCGGGGTGACCCCAGGAAAATTCCGACTTTTCAAAAAAACAAAATGGCGGCCAGGCTTGCCTATCGTATCTCTTTTGTTTTCCTGCCGATTCGGTTCAAATTTTTGGCATCTGTAGTATTGTTTAGATGATTTGCAAATATTATTTAAAAAGTTGAAAAAACAAAATGGCGGCCGCGTAGTAGTGTTTCAAAGTTGGAGTGCTTTTAGACCCCACTTGACCCGAATTGATCTCCCAGATGCCAATATGCTACAGGGATGTGTTTGGTGTCATCACATAGCTTATATTCTGTAGTTTACCAGAAAATCCCGAAAATCTGAAAAACCAAGATGGCCGACCGGTGATTTGCTCCCAAAGAAAAGTATTAATTTTAAGACATTTTGATTGTCGATTTTCGGCAAGATGGCGACACCTGAGCGAGTTGGCTTGTATGGCGGGGTTAGAGGTCTCGATACGGCGTGTTGCCGTGTTTAACAATTTTCCCAAAATTTGGGGTATTTTTCACTTTTAATGCAAAAAGTCAAAACTCGAAATTTTACCATTTTGCAAAAACGAGTAACAGTCAACGGTACATTTTATCTCTCCCTATGACCTTTTGTAGGTTTTTGATTTTTGCCTGGCAACACTGAAAGTTATGGTTGATTTAATTTTTAGGGTAGACCTCAAAAGACCCGAATTGATCTCCCAGATGCCGATATGCTACAGGGATGTGTTTGGTGTCATCGCACAGGGCATATCCTGTAGTTTACCAGAAAATCCCGAAAATCTGAAAAACCAAGATGGCCGACCGGTGATTTGCTCCCAAAGAATAGTATTAATTTTACCACATTTTGATTGTCGATTTTCGGCAAGATGGCAATACCTGAGCGAATTGATCTGTATAGCGGGGTTGGAGGTCTTGCTACGTAGTGTTGCCGTGTTTAAGAATTTTCCCGGAATTTGGAGTATTTTTTTACTTTTAACGCAAAATGTCAAAAGTCTAAATTTTACCATTTTGCAAAAACAAGTGACAGTCAGTGAAACATTTTATCCCTACCTATGACCTTTTGTAGGTTTTTTGATTTTCGCCTGGCAACACTGAAAGTTATGGTTGATTTAATTTTTAGGGTAGACCTCAAAAGACCCGAATTGATCTCCCAGATGCCGATATGCTACAGGGATGTGTTTGGTGTCATCGCATAGGGTATATCCTGTAGTTTGCTAGAAAATCCCGAAAAATAGAAAAAACAAGATGGCCGCCCCGTTATTTTTGTTTTACTGAAAAATTTCAATTTTCTTAATAATAATCGGCATTTTTTAGCCAGTTGGAAACACTTTGGAGAGTTGGCTTGTATGGTGCGATTGTAGGTCTCAGTAAACAGTGTTGCCATGAAAAAAAATATTTAACAAAATTTTATTATTTTTCGATTTAAAATGGCTAAAACAAGATGGTCGCCCAAAATTCGACTCTATTTTTCTGTCAAAATAAAACCCCACAGAGACACGCGTGGCCGCTTGCGGCCTCGCGCACCGCGCGACATCTAGTTTATAACATAAAGAAAGCTCGACTACCACTCACTGACTGATTGACATAATTGTTCTCCCAGAAGGAGTCGTTTTGGAGACAAGTCATGTAGGGAAAAAGTGTTCAAGATGGCGGGGTGACCCAGGGAAAATTCCGACTTTTCAAAAAAACAAAATGGCGGCCAGGCTTGCCTATCGTATCTCTTTTGTTTTCCGGCCGATTCGGTTTAAATTTTCGGCATCTGTAGCATCGCTTGTATGATTTACGAAAATAATTTAAAAAAATCAAAAAACAAAATGGCGGCCGCGTAGTAGTGTTTCAAAGTTGGAGTGGTTTTAGACCCCACTTGACCCGAATTGATCTCCCAGATGCCAATATGATACAGGGATGTGTTTGGTGTCATCGCACAGGGCATATCCTGTAGTTTACCAGGAAATCCCGAAAATTTGAAAAACCAAGATGGCCGACCGGTGATTTGCTCCCAAAGAAAAGTATTAATTTTACCACATTTTGATTGTCGATTTTCGGCAAGATGGCAACACCTGAGTGAGTTGGTCTGTATAGCGGGGTTGGAGGTCTTGCTACGTAGTGTGGCCGTGTTGAAGAATTTTCCCGGAATTTTTAGTATTTTTTTACTTTTAACGCAAAATGTCAAAAGTCTAAATTTTACCATTTTGCAAAAACAAGTGACAGTCAGTGAAACATTTTATTCTTCCCTATGACCTTTTGTAGGTTTTTTGAATTTCACCTGGCAACACTGAAAGTTATGGCCGATTGAATTTTTAGGGTAGACCTCAAAAGACCCGAATTGATCTCCCAGATGCCGATATGCTACAGGGATGTGTTTGGTGTCATCGCATAGGGTATATCCTGTAGTTTACTAGAAAATCCCGAAAAATAGAAAAAACAAGATGGCCGCCCCGTTATTTTTGTTTTACTGAAAAATTTAAATTTTCTTAATCTTAATAGGCATTTTTTAGCCTGTTGGCAACACTTTGGAAAGTTGGCTTGTATGGAGCGATTGTGGGTCTCAGTAAAGTGTTGCGATGAAAAAAAATATTCAACAAAATTTTATTATTTTTCGATTTAAAATGGCTGAAACAAGATGGGCGCCCAAAATTTGACTTTATTCTTCTGTCAAAATAAGACCCCACAGAGACACGCGTGGCCGCTTGCGGTCTCGCGCACCGCGCGACATCTAGTTTATAACATAAAGATACTTGTGGCGTAAATTCTTTTAAACGGTCAACACTTATCTATTGATGTCTATTTGAAATATATATTTTTAACAACAACAACACTTGTCTATAAATATTTTTGTTTAATTTTAGTGGTAGTGTTATTTATTTTTAGTTATCGATGTAGATACCAAAACAACATTTTTTGGGAATTAACTGGATGTGCGCGGGCAAAGCCGCTGGGCACCGAGACCGTCAAGTTAGAAGCCTCACCATGGAATTGAGCCGTTCTGATAATGTCAAACAACTCTTCCTAAATAGTGCCAAATAGTGCCCAAAGCATATAAATAGTGCTATCATACTTTCGGAGATATTCAGGTCGTTCAGTGAGGCTGCTATCTTGACGTCAAGATAGCAGCCTCATCTCAGTACACAAAAACCACAGCACTGTTCTTGAAGAACTATATACCAAAAAACTCTTCTTAAATAGTGCCTTGGATTTGCAAAGTTTCAGAATTAGTGCTTCAAAGGAACCGAAGATATTAGGGTTCATTGATGAGGCTTCCAACTTGACGTCAAGCTGGAAGTCACATCATCAACGAGGAAGAATTTCGAATCGAGACTAATGCCAAAAATCTCTTCCTAAACAGTGCCTCCGGAATCAAAACAAAGCGGAAAGATTTAACTTGTATTCTAGTCAATAAATGATGATAAACTTCCACGTACATTTTGGATTCGGTACAGATAGGAATAAACCAACTAGATCAAAATGGAGGCTCAGCTTAATAAAGAGCAACATCTCAGAATGTTTTTTTTTGTTTTTTTTTTTTAGCTAGGGGTACAAATTGTGATGATTTATCAAGTATCAGGATGCGGACTGGTTTAGTTTTTAAGATATAATTTTTTGAAGAATTATAACTTAATCATTTATCAAATATCAAAGAAAACGCAATGTCCAATGTCAAACTTCAAAAAAACGTTATTTTTTTTTTATTGATAAAAAAAATCTTAAGTTTTTTTAAAACATCGCTTTTATTTAAGTTTTCTTTATATTGTATGTATTCTTGCTGAATATGTAGCAGATAACTTAAAAAACTAATGAGATGTACAAAATGTTCGATACAGGAACAAGGGAAGTAAAAAAACTCGATTTTGTTTGAACTAAAGATAAAAAACCACGGAAATGAAGATTTTAATGGACCTGTTGACATTCATCCTAAGATAAAACAATATTGTTTAAACATGTTTAGGACACGGCGATGAAAGAAAATTTAAATATTTTAATAAATGTATTCCGTAACAAAACATTAACTATTAAATAAAAATAGGTTTTAATATAAATAACCAATAGATTTTTATCAATGAACAAAATTTTTTTTTAACGTTTTTTTGAAGTTGGACATTGGACATTGCGTTTTCTTTGATATTTGATAAATGATTAAGTTATAATTCTTCAAAAAGTTATATCTCAAAAACTGAACCAGTCCGCATCCTGATACTTGATAAATCATCACAATTTGTACCCCTAGCTACAAAAAAAAAACAAAAAAACAAACTGAGATGTTGCTCTTTATAAAACTGTGCCTCCATTTTGATCTAGTTGGTTTATTCCTATCTGTACCGAATCCAAAATGTACGTGGAAGTTTATCATCATTTATTGACTAAAATACAAGTTAAATCTTTCCGCTTTGTTTTGATTCCGGAGGCACTATTTAGGAAGAGATTTTTGGCATTAGCCTCGAATCGAAATTCTTCCTCGTTGATGATGTGACTTCCAGCTTGACGTCAAGTTGGAAGCCTCATCAATGTACCCTAATATCTTCGGTTCCTTTGAAGCACTAATTCTGAAACTTTGCAAATCCAAGGCACTATTTAAGAAGAGTTTTTTGGTATATAGTTCTTTAAGAACAGTGCTGTGGTTTTTGTGTACTGAGATGAGGCTGCTATCTTGACGTCAAGATAGCAGCCTCACTGAACGACCTGAATATCTCCAAAAGTATGATAGCACTATTTATATGCTTCGGGCACTATTTGGCACTATTTAGGAAGAGAAGTTTTGAGGCAGACAAATAGTTTACCTATTATTAATAAAAAAAAAATAAAAAAAAAGAGTTGTTTGACATTATCAGAACAGCTCAATTCCATGGTGAGGCTACTAACTTGACGGTCTCCTGGGCACCCGCTATTTGAAAATGTAGGTGTCATAAGTATTTGTTATAGGCAACCGCTGTGAAGGGATAATTCCCACGGGAACGTGAATAAACTGGATTGAGGAAAGATTTGATTTTTTGTTAATCTTGAATAAGCGATACTAACGGTTTAACCGATTTTAAAAATTCTTTTGCCAGTGGAAATCGTAAGTACGTATGTAGGAGTAGGTAACATAGGCTATAATTTTCCCACGAGAACAGGAATAAACGAAAAATTCTTTTACAATTGAAAAGCTACATTATCGGGGAGTAACATAGGCTATATTTTATTCCCGTATTTTAACGGGAACGGGCACTACGCGGGTGAAACCTCGGGGCATCGCTATTTTTAAATATAGATAAAAGGTGCTTTAATTTGCCAGACATGTAAAATTGCTCCATTACCAGACCTCATAATTTAGGTGTCTGTTTTCAAAGATGGTAAAGACAGACAAGCAACATTTTTTTTTTTAAATAATTGCAGTAGGTAATTAGATAAATTCGTTCAGTAAATTAGACTAAATAAACGTTATTTTTCTTAAAATACCTTATTTTATTTTTCTATTTCAGACGGTAAAGCCACGATTAGCACCTGGTGCTCCATTTTATCTACTCGGATATAGTTTCGGAGTTTTACCTGTAATGAAATTGGCATCCATACTAGAAAGTGAAGGTGAAATTTTATTTTTTATTTTTAATCAGTTAAGAACCGCCGGTTCCCATTGGAACCGAGACACAATTAAAAATCTATTGTATCTGTGATTCATGGTCTGAGAGATTAAGAAGACTAACTGAACAAATTACATCAAAGTCGAAACCCATGAATTATCTGTCATGACGAACAACCTCAAACACCACCCAAAGAATTTGGTTTTTGACAGTGGAATTCATTTCTAGGATTAATAACATCACAGGTTACATTGATAATAAAAATCTCACGTCTTTTATCCCCAAGGGGGCAGAGGTATTCCATTTCTGGATGTACCAACTTTTCACGAGGTATTCTTTGGGCCCCTAAACGTGATATGGGTCATTTACACATGTCTCAGAATTAATTCTGGAAACTGCGGGTTTCCTCACGATGTTTTCATTCACCGTCGAGCTAGGGATAAATATGTAAGTACGAAGTACATACATTACATGATTTGAGAGCCCAAAACAAACGTTTAATTAAATTCTACGTACGAATCCTAATTCTATGCTAACAATGTTTCGGGCAACAGCTAGTTTCTATAATGCCTGCTAAATGAAATCTACAAAAGTAAATTCAGAGCAGTGCTTGAGCGAATATAAATTCATTTAAGCCATACAAATTGTCGTGATAGAAAAATGTGTAAAATTATTGTTGTGTTTTATTTGCAGGTCACCAAGGAGTTCTATTTTGCTTGGATGGTTCACCAGATTTTCTTTACGAGTTGGCATACAGCTTAATCGGTGGCAGCTCCGACTTCAACATTCAAAACAACCTAATAGTCCACGTCATAAATATGATTCAACCCAAAAACGAAATTGTTGACCGTATATTACCCCAACTGAACAACATTCCCTCTTATGAAAACAGAGTCAAATATGCTTTGGAGATGTGTCCTTTCGATTTGAAATATTCTAAAGAATTCCTGTTGGCAATATCACTTGCTAGCTTTAACCGCTTAAAACAAATCATCACACCAGAACAAAACCATATAAAGATGTTAAAATCGCCCATTGTATTGATGCGCCCAAAAGATAATATCATCGTGAAAACTGGTAGCAATTATGGACTGGAGAAATTTACTGAAAGTTCTGTATCAACGCATTTCTTTGAAGCTGATCATGAGAGCATTGTTGATCATGAAGGAACTATTGAAGTAATAAACCAAGTGTTTGCTGAAATGAAGAATGCATCTAAAAACAATGTAGTAATAACAAATGGTGGTATCAAAAAAATTCGAGCTGGAGCAAATTAACTGGAACATTCAATGCCGTGAGCTAATTTATAAATACATCTGGAAATCTGTTGTAGTCAAATTTTATGAACTATTGACAAAACTTCATGCAAGATTTACGTTTAGTTTAAAAATTTGTGTGTTATTTATTTGTTGGATATTATAAATAAAAGGATCTGTGTTAATTATGTGGCAAGTTTTATTTCATTGGGATCTGGAAAAATAAATAGACTTAATTTACCCATCCTTCCTTATAAAAATTTCGCTAACATTGTACAAAACTATTATGTTATGATATTAAATTAATTTCATTTATTTAAAAATATTTGCGCCTACGCCAAATAATGGGAACGGGCAAGAAAATGATGAAAGGTATTGGTGAAAAATAGGTCTTCAAGGGTCTTCAAATAATAATACATAGTGTAGCGACACACCTACGGAAAGTTCGGCGCCGAAGGTTCGGTGAACAACATACATTGACGTTTTACTATAAAGATAAATGGATCTGCTTCCCTCATCAACCGTAATGTATTTTGTTCGCCGAACGTTCCACGCCGTAAGTTCCGCAGATGTGTCGCGACCCTTACAAACAATAAAAACTTGTTAAAATATTCAGTAATTCTTCTATATTACTTTACGCAGATTATAACAAAATCTTTGGGATAGTGATTGCGTTGCCTTTCAACTTTTCACCATTTAGGCAAATACTGGGATCAATTCTACACGCCCTCTGCCTAAATAGCCTAAAACTAAATTTCTTAAATTATATTTAGTTTTAAGCAGCGGCTAAGCCAAATGCAATTCTAAAATGCCATGGTTACTAAATTTAGATAGTCTATAACCACAGCGTAAAATGGCTAAGTTGAATAGTGTTGCGATTACAAATAAAAAAAGAGCTGAGTGAACGAATGAATGAAATCTAAAAAAAATACAATAATAAATGTGTATATATTTATTAATATGTAAATAAAATTATCTACGATTACTTTCGACGCCATCTTTATCATTTTAACATAGGTTTAATTTATATTTTCTTGTTTTACTTCAAATATTAAAGTCACTATTATTCGGGCAATACTAAAAAGGTATAATCAAATAGATTTTTTCTTTGGACAGGCTAGAGTCATAGACCGTACTGCCTCGTCTTTAGTCCTTGTTTCCTTGTTATTCCAATAACATCTTCAGCAATCTTCAAATTTCTTAGTCAGATGGCTCTACTTAAGAGTCCATGTAAAAAAATACAGTCATCAACACTTTCATCCCTTTTTGGGTAATCGAGAGTAAAATTATGGTACTTTTACTGAAGACTATTTATGAGTTCGGCAATCTAAAAACGTCGATCCCACACATTTTATCGAACTTCCCATTCACTGCACACCTTCACAGACACCTGCCACATAATATACTATCACTATTATTAATCAAAACCCAAAATATACAGCAAAATGAAAAATGTACAAAAAAACATGACCACCCTTTTCGGATTCTCACCAAAAACCCTCTTGACTATTTCTAAAAATATGAAAAATGTATCTTCAAAAATAACACGAATATGTCGGACTTCTTCCTATAGGTAATCTAATTTAAGCGACACCATTTTAATCGCCGCTAAATTTAAGAGGTTTAGTAGTGATGACATTTAATTTTCTAAAATGCTTAAAATCGCGTCCACAGAATAGCTTTATGGTCGCTAAAGCTAAATTGAATTGGCCAGATAAATTAGGAACGTCAAATTCATTTTAGTCCTGTCATTTAAATTTGACAGTACATCCTAGAATATCAAAATGATTAAGCAGCTGTCAAATAAAATTAAGAGGTTTAGGCGGTGTTGTAGAATTGAACCCACTGTACCTATCGATAATTCTTTTCATATAAATTCAAAAACAGATATGTAATATAGTAGGCTAAAGTTTTCTCGTAAGAAAAATCCTATTCTTTATTCATGTCAGTTGAACGGGTGTGTTATTTCTCGGGCGTCCCAGGAAAGAGATCTGGGTCTACAGTTAGACACTAAGTTATTATATGACGTCCATATTGATAAAATAACTAAAAAAAACATATCGTATGTTGGGATTTATACTGAGAGTATCAAGAACTTCAAAAGGCCTGCTACATTGGTCTTACTTTATAACAGCTTTGTGCGATCTATCCTTGAATAATATGCCTCAACGGTCTGGAATCGGCAATATAGAATATACATTAATACTATAGAAAGAATACAAAATAAGTTTATAAAGCATTTGAAATACAGATATCCCTACTATTCATTAGAAGGTGTCGTTTCTCTCCATAAGCGCCGAATAATTAGAGATCACGTATTTTTGTTTAAAATTATCAGAAATTCTAAATTGTCCCTACTTACTCCATAAAATCTCTTTACGTTGCCTTAGGGTAAATACTCGAAATAAGTCCGTTTTTGCAGTACCACCTTAAAATAGTATATTTTATATCGAGGGACTAAACGAAGCCATAAGAGGTGGTTTGACTCGTCATGTCAATGAAACCGAGGGTATATTAAGTTGGTGTTTAGTCTCGAGGTGCAAACTGTAGGTACTTTTCACTTTGAGTGCAAGAAAAATAGTCAATTTAGTACAAATTTATTTAAATCCGAACAAAACGCTCATCAAAAATTCTAAATTTTTCAGGTCAGTTTTGTCTTATAGACCTGTCACAGATTAACAAAGAGTTTGTCTATGTCTAATTATGAAAATTAAAAAACTAATTACTTTTCACTCCGGAGAGACTAAAGTGGTCACTTTAGTCCCGCTTTGTAGGGCTATATTGGCATACTTTTAAAGCATGAGAAAAGTCAAAAAGAAATTGTATGTCCAACGCCTACAATCCTAGAGCCTGTACCTAATGTGCATAGCAAATTATGCTATGAATATGATATATTTAATTCACTTCTATCTAAATTTTTAAACGAAAACTTTCATAAAGTTGTATAATTTTAATTCCAATTTAACTTTTTGCTTTCTACTTTGTTTCTATGCCTACTTAGTCTTTCC
The DNA here is from genome assembly GCA_963855545.1 of Ethmia dodecea. NCBI lineage: Eukaryota > Metazoa > Arthropoda > Insecta > Lepidoptera > Depressariidae > Ethmia > Ethmia dodecea. The sequence continues at coordinate 5,397,122 of OY979444.1, forward strand.
GTTCATAGTGGAAACTTTACTGGTTGTATTCGTAATTAATTAGGTATGTTAGATTAATTTGTGTTATTATAACTGTTTATTTCCCAAATAAACAATAAAAAAACATTTTTTTTTACTAGAAGCAATAATTCATAAGCGCTGCGGAAGCAAGCACCTACCTGCTTTCGGAAAACTAAAACCCAAAAGCGTATAAAATACACTGAAAGGAAATTAATAAATATATTGTGGGACACAGTTTACACACCGTTATTTAGTCCCAAACTAGGCAGTGCCTGTACTATGAGTCTAGGTACTAAGCAACTGATAAACATACATAAATAAATATTAAATACCCAGACACGAAGCCTGCAGATAATAATTATGTTCATGCACACAACCATACACACAAATGAGCAGGAATCGAACCCGCGAAACAAATAAACTATATTACCTACTCTCCTTATCTAGCAGTCGGGTAAAAATCGTAGAATATGTAATTATGGAGCAGTGATAAAGACGAATCTAGCCAGAACATAAAGGTACTTCAAAATACGCCAAATCTTTAAGGCTACATCCTGCGCCTAAGGAAAAGTCACCTTACAAACACACATCCACTGGAAAAACATTACCATCCTAATGCAGTCGCGTAATAACTTTCTGCATACTAGGAATTTGACGAAATTACTTTACCTACTAATTTCCGTACCTCAAAAGGAAAACGGAACCCTTATAGGATCTCTTTTTAGTCTGTCAAGACCCTTTATCTCAGGGATCGAGTTGAAATTAAAACCATATTATACTCAGGTGTACTGGCCCTTGAAGCACTAAAAAATCAAACTACTAAGTAAATAAAAAACGTGCCAAGTGCGAGTCAGACTCGCGCACAAAGAGTTCCTTACCACTATCTATAAAAAGTAATAGTTTCAAGCGCAAAACGGCTGCTAACATATTAAAATAAATAGTCAACAATGAAAAATACTCGCTCTTCTCCTCCGCTGGTAAAAATAATCATCGTAAAATGTGTATTTCCAGAAATGTAATACCTCTGCCTACCCCCTCGGAGATAAAGGTGCGTTTTTTTGTTATTATTATTATAAATTATACGGGAGTTTCGCAAACAATGAAATACAGAGTTCAGGTCCGACTAAGGGTCCGACTGCACAAACAATTCAACAATTCTGTTAAGGCACACTGGATCAAAATCTGGCAGACAATGGTGACTGGAATGTTTTTTTTTTTGTATTTTTTTACAGACTTTAATCCACTTTCATTACTATATACTTAGGTGGCATGGATGAAACACTGCTTATAATAAACAACTGGTATTAGATATATGAGCTGATAGCGATGAGTCGTAATCCTTCAAAGTCATTTCGCAGCGTAAGCATTGTGATCAAAAAGGAAATAAACGTGGATACGACCTGATTAAAATCCACCATAGGTACCTATGCGCAGGCAGCCAGTGCAAGGTATTTCACTATTATATAATGTTTGATGGCTATAATAAAGCGGACAGTAGATTTCTTATAATTGAGCGGGATCCCGCTCATTTTTCGTGCGGGATTAATCATGCAAATATCATGCGGGATCCCGGTATTGCATTCCCTAGTTACGTTATTTCTATACCAATGAGATTCGCAAAACATAAATTCGGTTTAATGTCTACCTATACATACCTATGCCCACGCTTTTTATACGGTGGGCTTGGCAGATACAATAGAACGCCGCCTGCTACGAAACTGGCACACCGAGTACCTTGGTATATTTTCGCGGCCATTGGACGTTTTAGATCTCGCATCAATGATAACAACAGACTTCCAGTGGCGTTTCCTTTGCGAACGTGGATCTAGTGTTTCCAATTCCTGTGGGAATTTCAAAAAAACACTTCTAAATTTTAAGTTACCTAAATGTACTACTAGCAGGTGCTAGTGGATTTTTTTTTAAATCGATTCGTAGCGATTGCCTACGATAAGACCTACATACTTTACCATTATTTCTAATTATGTCGTACGCAACCACTAAAAAGGGTTTTTTTTGGAAATTCCCACGGGAACGGGAAAAAACAGGATCCGCGGGGGCAACGCCGCTGGGCACCTGCTAGTAAACAATAAATTCCCTTAAAACATATCTTATGATAAGGTAAGGCAATTTTCTAACTGCATTGTTAAATTGTTAAATAATTAAAGTAGTTAATTAAGTACTTATAAAAATAATTTTGTTTTAAAAAAAAACAAATTCAACATTTTTGAAGTCTAAGGTAATTTGTTACCTATAGGTGGAGATTAGTAATTGGCATATTGTTATTTAACTTATATTACTCAATTAGTTTTTAAAGCTGTTAATCTTCCAAAAAGTGAATAAATAAATAATGTACTCGTACTTATACAATCCACACAAAAGAAATCGGAATAAACATGTCATAGTGTTTATATATGCATGTATGTATAGTATTACTTACTTTGTTTTGCTATACATGTACAATGTCACAACCCCGTTTAATGCTACCTATGAATTAAATCGTCATTCCTACCATTTATAATTTGGTATTAATTATGCGACTAAACAACTATGACGAGTGTGCCCTATATGCTGAGAGTTAAAATTGTACATATTTATCACTAGCTTGACGGTGAAGGAAAACATCTTGAGGAAACCCGCAGGTCCCAGAACGAATTCTGAGGTATGTGTAACAGACCCGGTCCGGCGATAGGCTCACCACCTACCACGTTTAGGGATCTAAAGAATATTCTAGTGAAACGTGGGTATTTCCAGAAATAGAATACCTCTGCCTACCGTTCGGGGATAAAAAGAGTGGGATTATTTATTAAAATAAAAAAAAAAATCTTACGCCTTTTATCCCCGAGGGGGTAGGCGGCATTCCATTTCTGGATATACCCAGTTTTCACGAGATATTCTTTGGACCCCTAAACGTAATAGGCGGTGAGCCCATCGCAGGACCGGGTCTGTTTACACATGTCTCAGAATTAATTCTGGGACCTGCGGGTTTCCTCAAGATGTTTTCCTTCACCGTCGAGCTAGTGATAAATATGTACGTAAGTTTAAAAAACTTATTGGTACATGATAGGATTCAAACCCGAACCACACCGATTGTCATATGTGAAACAGGCTCTTTAACCGTAAGGTTATCACTGCTCTTATTATTTAACTAGCTGATGCCCGCGACTTCGTCCGCGTGGAATTTGTTATTCCTTTGCGTTTAGAAAATATATCAAGAAGGGTAATCTACACTATATATCTATCTACAATAATATTATAAAGAGGAAGGATTTGTATTTTTGTTTGTTAATAACGAATAAAGCGATTTTAAAAATTCTTTCACTATTAGAATGTTACATATTTATCCCTGAGTAATATAGGCTATATCTATGACGAAAAAAAATTAGGGATCCTTACTAAAACTTAACTGTACATGCCGGGATTGGAACCCGAGCCTCGCGAATGAGAAGCGGGCTCTTTAGCGACTGGGCTGGGCTATCATTGCTTTTTATATTTTTGTTATTCAAAACACCCTATATACAACGCGTCACAGAATAAGCGCAATTCCTGATACGTTACGTTACGTATACAATTAGTATACTAACATAAAAAGATGGTGATGCATTCGTACTTTAGTTTTGTCTAACCAAATTGCTTAAATAAAGAGCGATAACAGTACGGTGTCAATAGGCAGTCCTAAATTTAGTTATGTTAATTAATTTTTCGGAAAAACTTTACACTTATTGAAAATAGCTGAAATCAACTAAGTAGTCGATACTAATTTCAGGAATTGCGCTTATTCTCTTACGTGTTGTAAAGCCTAGGACACTCTCTGGATTATGATTTTTGAATTAGTTCTTGATATCAATGGCTACGCATGTGGTCATAATAACAAAAAAGACGTGTGGCACTCTTGGACTGCCGCGGTAAAGCTATTGCATAGCATTTTGTAGCAACAAGACTGCCGAAAAGAAACGACGTTAGACAATGCACGGCCTTCAAGCCACACGGGTGTTATTTAAATGGTTAGCAGAGTATTCGTATTTTTGTAAGCAGAAAGATATAATCTTTGAAAATATAATCTATAATTTTTGAGCTGCAATGAGCTGCTACTGTTTAATAAAATTTTGGTAAGCACTCAGAGGGGAAGCCAAAAAATATTTTTTGAGCTGCATATTATAAAAGTAGCAAAAATAATCTTAGCAAACTTGTCATGCGCACAATGGGCGCATTCCTTACAAAGATTAAGAAGGACTTTGGATTATGCAACTTTTATCTCGGACTCGGACTGGGACTCGGACTCGGACTCGGACTCGGACTCGGACTCGGACTCGGACTCGGACTCGGACTCGGACTCGGACTCGGACTCGGACTCGGACTCGGACTCGGACTCGGGAGCGTGAGGTGTTTTTCGTTACGGAATTTCGTAACCTATACCTGATAGACGTAAAAAACAACACGTCCCCATACAAACTCCAATCCCCTGTTTCAACCCTTTAGGGGGGGTTTTCTGAAAAATCCAGAAATACGTATCTTGTTGTTTGTTTTGAGGAGTATTTTTACAAAGTTTGGAATTGATACATCCAAAAATTAAGGGTTGCCATACACATCAAACTCAACCCCTACTTTTACACCTTTAGGGGTCGATTTTAAAAAAATATAAAAATACGTATCTCATCATTTATTTCTAAGAGTATTTGTGTCAAGTTTCAACTTGGTAGACGTAAAAAACAACACGTCTCCATACAAACTCCATCCCCCTGTTTCAACCCCTTAGGGGCGTTTTTTGGAAAACCCAGAAATACGTGTCGTGTTTTTTGTTTTGAGGAGTATTTTTACAAAGTTTCGATTTGATATACCCAAAAATGAAGGTTTTCTATACATACCAAACTCAACCCCCACTTTCACACCTTTATGGGACGATTTTTGAAAAATCCAAAAACAAGTATCTCATTATTTATTTTTAAGAGTATTTGTGTCAAGTTTCAACTTAATAGACGTAAAAAACAACACGTCTCCATACAAACTCCAACCCCCTGTTTCAACCCCTTAGGGGGGTTTTTTCGAAAATCCAGAATCACGTGTCTTGTTATTTGTTTTGAGGAGTATTTTAACAATGTTTCGAATTGATACACCCAAAAATGAAGGTTTTGCATACAAACTGTCAACCCCTTTTTCACCCCCTTAAAGGTAGAATTTGGAAAATTTCTTTCTTATTCCTAGTATACGTCTTCAAAATAATATATGTGAAAAAAATCTGTTTTCTAGGTGTAAGGGTTTAGGCTGGGCGTTGATGAGTCAGTCAGTCAGGACTTCTCTCTTTATATATATAGAAGATAATTAATCTTTCAATTTTATAATTCTAACTAGCGGCCCGCCCCGGCTTCGCACGGGTGGACATTTATTTTTTCAACATTTTGGGATGTACATACAAATTTCTCCTAGCAACCCATAGTAAATTATCAAAAAAAATTAGACTTTGTATGGAGACTTTTAAAGAATATTTGTGCCAAGTTTCAAGTTGATAGACGCAAAAAAACCCTCTTCTCTATACCAACTTCAACCCCTAATTTCACCCTTTTAGGGAATGATTTTAAAATAATACAAAAATACGTTTCTCATCATTTATTTTTAAGAGTATTTGTGATAAGTTTCAAGTTGATAGGCGTAAAAAAACCACACGTTTCCATACAATCTCCAACCCCGTTTCACCCGTGAGTTTTGAAAAATCGAGATATACCTACTTGTCTTGTTGTTTGTTTTGAGGAGTATTTTTACAAAATTTCGAATTGATACATCCAAAAATGAGGGTATTCATGCAAACTTCAACCCCCACGGGGATGAAACCCCTTGGAGGATGGTTCTCGATAAATCCTAGAACTAATATATAAAGTTTATTTTCAAGAATATTTGTAAAAAGTTTAAAGTTGATACACTCAGTCACTCACTCAAATCACACTATCCCATACAAACTTTATCCCCCTCTTTCACCCCTTTAAGAGATGATTTTCAAAAAATCCAAAAACACCTGTCTCATCATTTATTTCTAAAAGTATTTGTGCCCAGTTTCAAGTTGATAAGACGTAAAAAACAACACGTCTCCATACAAACTCCAAACGCTACTTTCACCCCCTTAGGGGATGATTTTCGAAAATTCCTAAAACACGGGTCTGATGATTTATTTTTAGGAGTATTTGTGCCAAGTTTGAAGTTGATAGACGTTAAAATCAAACACGTCTCCACACAAACTCCACTCCCCTGTTTCACCCCCTTAGGGAATTGTTTTTGAAAAATCCGGAAATACGTGTCTTGTTGTTTGTTTTGAGAAGTATTTTTACAAAGTTTCGAATTGATACACCTAAAAATGAAGGTTTTCCATACAAACTTCATCCCCTACTTTCACCCCCTAGGAGGATGATTTTCAAAAAATCCTAGAACTAATATTTCATAGTGTGTTTTGAAGAGTATTTGTGCCAAGTTTAAAGTTGATACACGCAGAAATCACACTATCCCATACCAACTTCAACCCCCTCTTTCACCCCCTTAAGGGTTGAATTTCGTAAAATCCTTTCTTAGCGAGCATTTACACTATAAACGTAACCTACACACAAAATTTCATGTTTCTATGTTCAGCGGTTTGGGCTGGGCCTTGATTTTTAGATTTAGCTTCTCCTTTTATATATATAGAAATTTCATTTTCATAATCATTTGGTATTTTATTATCAAGGGACGGTATTAAACTTTTTAAGGTAGAGGAAGGAGGGTCTAGTCTATTTCGCGGTCTAAGGTTTTGAGGGCGGCAATATTCTTGGAAGAGGTGTAAATTCATTTTGACAAGTAGGCTTATTTTTAGTATTCGGTTTTCGGTCTTAAAGCGTAACATATACATGGAAATCAGATTTACTATAAATAATTCTTAGAAGTAAGGTTTGCAGCTTGTTATTACATCTACCTATGTGTGCTATAATTCGTATGCTTTTTTTTGCAATCGAAATAATTTAGAAAGAAAGGAAGAAGAAAGAAAAGTGTTTATTTGGCACCTATTAAAATTCAAATATTACAAAAAACTTAAAACTTAAAAAACTAGGTACCAAAAGGGTGGCCACTCAGCATAATGTCGTGGCTCGACGCGAGTAGCGCAGAGCCAGCGACGCTGGTATTCTGTGGACACCCAGGGCGCGCATCTGCACCGCACAAGCAAATAACATACAAAACACTATTACATAAACTACATAATACAATAATGTAAACTACTTCCACATAATTAGATACGTATTAATAATAATAATAATAATAATACTATATAATAATGTATATATCCATACAATATATAGGTATACCAGGTACATTTTAAACACATAAATATTATATTATATCTCCTACTACACCTAACTCATGTCATTCACACACAGCCTACCCGTTAAACTAAACTATTGTAAACCTAATAGAAATCTTTTATAATTTAACCTAAAGGAGCGAATTGTTGAAGAATTTCTGAATGGTGGTGGAATGTTGTTCCAGCATTTCGTAGCAGCATAACGGAAACTGCCACGAAATGCGGCTGTGCTGTGTCCCGGGCACTGAAGTCGTGTAGCCTTTCTTACTGGCCTTTGAGAAAAGCCAAGCTTGCGGTAGAGATGAGGTGGTGTTTTGTTTTTAATAATACCAAATAGTAGGGTAGCAAAATGGAGCAAGCGTCGATTCTCCATGTTCATTAACTTGCTACAATTCAGGTATGGAGTAATGTGGGCTCTACGAGGAATCGGGAAGCAAAACCGCGCGCAGGAGTTCTGCACACGTTGAATAAGCTTTTTTGTACGTGCCAGTAAACATCCACCAATAACTGTGTCTGCGTAGTTGAGCTTCGATAATACTAAGCTTTCACACAAATGAACCCTTAAATCTACACTCAGGTGTTGCCGAACCTTGTATAAGATGCTCAGTCTATAATAGCAACATTTAACGATTTCCATCACATGGTTTTCAAATTTTAGTCTTTCGTCCATTAATACACCTAAATTACGTGCTTCATAGACTTGGTCCACATTCATATCTCTGCCTTTTACTTTAGGGGTCTGTTCATTAATACGCGCTATCTGAGTCTTACTTCCCAAAACCATGCATTTAGACTTCCCAGCGTTTGAACCAAACTGTTTTTATCTGACCAATCTGCTATTCTATGTAAGTCTTGGTTTAGTTTGTCCACGGCAGTTAGCGCTTCCCCAGGATGGAAAGAAATGTACACCTGCAGGTCATCTGCATAAAGCTGATACCTACAAAATTTCAGACAGTCTGTGATGTCAGCGCTATATAATATAAATAAAATAGGTCCTAACATTGATCCTTGCGGAACACCACGGACCACTGGAGATGCCGCCGAAATATTACGGTTGCCTCTTTCATCGCACACTTCAACTTTTTGGGAGCGCCCACTCAAATAGCTAGAGAACCAGTTCAGAGAGGCTGCATCAATACCATAGAAAGCAAGTTTTGAAATGAGTAAATTGTGATTGATACTGTCAAATGCCCGGGAAAAGTCAAGCAAGACTAGCATCGTTCCTTTTCCGTCGTCCTGAGCCGACAAGATATCATCAACAACATCCAAGAGCGCCGTAGCTGTGCTTCGTCCCGCTCTAAAGCCTGACTGCTTTTCCGGTAAGATGTTATTACTATTTAGATAGTCTACGAGTTGCATGCAAACAGCTTTTTCAATGATCTTGGACATGAAAGGTAACAAACTAATTGGTCGTAGATCTTTCAGTTCAGTAGGGAGGTTCACTTTAGGAATTGGTTTGACTATAGCTTCCTTCCATATATGAGGGTATATGCCTGTGGAAATGGACTGATTAATAATTTTAGTTATGACGTACAATGTTCGAGGCAATGTCAGCAAAATCATATCCAACGTAATACCATCTACACCTTGGGAATTAGTAGATATGTTTTGAATAATTTTTGCTACCAAAACGTCGTAGATGCGTTACCAAAACGATGAAATTCAAAATAAGTCAAATCAGATATATCAGTATTGCTTTCACCGGGAACTTTGAGAAAATGGTCATTTATACAGTCGGGGTTATTAATGTTGGTGGGTAAATCGGTGTGTCTTTTATTAAAATCCACTACATCCCGTTTTATACTTTTCCACAGTGCACGAGGATTTCTACAGTTCTTATTGATATTTTGCTCGAAGTAAGCAGCTTTTTCCGTAAACATTGCTTTATTTACGATGCCTTTCATATCCTTGTAGTATTTTTTGTGACATTCTTGCTTTGTTTGGTGACTTTTGGTATATGCACTGTCTCTCAGCTTCATCATTTCTCTAATGGTTCGCGTAATCCAGGGATAATGTTGTTCCTTGATAAATGACTTCTTGATCGGAGCGTGCAAGTCAAATAATTGTATAATACACGCATTAAATGCAGACAACGATTCATTCACGTTATCTCCTATTAGCTTTTTTATTTAATTATATCTACGCTATTTCGCATTAGTATGCGCAAAGAGCCGTTCTTTTTGTTAGTAGATTTTTTAATTTGGTTAAGTGCCTATACAAACCTTGATAATTTTGAAGATATTATGATATGTTCGATAGGATTCCTCCAGTCTATGTGTGATTCTATGTTTATACCTATTTGAATTACACACTCGATTTGTTTTTTTTTTACAAGTTACATGGTTTTAGTGCTTTGCTGAGCTGGACAAAATTTACAACATACATCATTGTCATTCAAATACTCATCTAACTTAGGAGTAGGTACAAACAGTTATAATAACACAAATTAATCTAACATAACGATTTTCGAATAAATCCAGTACAGTATTATTTTCTTTTTGTGATTAATCACAATAAAATATGTTTTGAACTATAAATTAAAAACCAAACTTAACTTGAGTAAAAAGTAACTAAACAACCATACTTAAACAAAATCTACTCAAGTTAAATTAAATCTATTTTATTTGGTTATTTAATTGATGAGAAGTTGATATTAAAAGGCTTTTTGGTAGGGTTTGAATAGGATGAGTTTCGTTTTTTGAAAGTTTAATTTCAAGTTATGATCGCTGAGCCAGTCTGTTATTTTACTGAATATATTTTCATAGTCATTTAGGTCATTTTCGTATTTGATGGGTATTGTAAGTGGAATATCATCTGCAAATAGGGTAGGTACTTGGGGCATCCATCCATTTTGATGTCATTTATGTATATTTTCTCCATGTTTATGTACCAAACATGTCTCTTCGTGTTACTCCCACCTTCACACTGTGTAATGCATCAACAAATTACAGACAAAATTCTTGTTTGTGGCGCGTTTGTAAATTATTTAATAGCTATTGTAAACAACATTCATTTGATTTATTCTGTTTGAGTGAACAAAAACTTAAGAAGGATCTATGCGAGGATTTCTTTAAGTTATTCTGATTTGTGTGGCTTCCTGAAAAAAATTAACTGTTACAGTACCTTTGTCGAAACCTATATTGACTTAAATTGTTTCTAATTGTGAAAACTTGTAATTGGCTCTTTGTTGCTCATGATTTTTTCTCATAATGTTATTGTAGCTGTATGTTTTCCGAAAAATAAATAAATAATAAATAAATAAATGTAAAGTTCTCAATTTGTTCACATTCGCTGTTCGATAAATTTGCAATTTGTATGTACATATTTAATAAAATTTTGAAATTAGAGGAACTATCAACAACAGTATCAATTAATTTCGTGTTTCATCCCGGTTCCGGTTTTCGTTGTGCTGACGCACAATGGAAGTCGTAAAGCCATTGTCAGATACCCTTGGGTGGCTTGAAAAATTCTGACTGTTAAGTGGCCACTAGCTTATCACCATCCAATCCGCGGTGGGCTCTCGTGGGAGATTAAATCCCATGCTTCCTTATGTGTGAGGAAGTATGGGCTCAGCAGTGGGCGGTTACGGGTTGATGATGATGATAAATTAATATAAGTACAAGTAGGTATATTTTTTATTTAGGTTCACGGATTTGACCGCCAATAAGTATACGCATGACTATAATAATTAGATTACATGATTTACGTTACATTACATTGTTAGAATTTATTAGAAGTAATTTTTTCGCCAAATACCACAACAGTTAATTTAGATTTTAAAGTTGTATTTCAAAATTTCGCAGACAGCAGCCGTGGCGAAACATCCGCGAAGGTTTCTACCTCTAGTCTGTAATCTAGCAAATCTAAAACAGTCAATTTTCAGTATGTAATTAATTTTACATCAATCAATCAAGCACCCATTTGCACATCAGTGATGTCTTCTTCTTGAATGAATGAAGTATTTTTATTTCACCTAGAACATTCTGTGCTCTTTCGCCCGTTGGCAAACCTTGATTTCGGACTTCGAAAAGTAATGAAATATAATACATATCGCTGCCTTTCTTTTCAGGTACCTACGTACTTATAACTAGCCACCTCCTCATTTATTTAGTCAAATCGCTGAAATTTATCCACAAATATGCTTCAACTTCAATTCACGTTATTTGCATGAATAATTAGAAATACCTAATTCTATTGTCATACGTGCCTATTGTTTTAAGCCGTTTTGCGGCTATAATTAGCATTAAGTCTAGGTAGTGTGCAATTATCATACAATTCCATTCGCTTTATAAATTTGGTAAATCAAATCATGTCGTATTTTTGACTGTACGGCATGCTTTCGAACTACTTTTAATACTATTGTTATGAAAAAAAAAGTCATTCACGCGTTAGTCTTGCACTTCATAGTATTTACGTTTATGATCGTCATATTACACCGAAAATCTGTTCGTTAAATCAGAGACACTGTCAAAATAACGTTGTTTGTGGGATATAATTAGGTTTAGAACTGCGAAAAAAGAAATCAACCAAATAAGGCTTGTTTTGCTTAAGATTTCTTGGGCATAGCATTATTGAAGAGTCCGTCTTATTATAACCAGGTAGGTACTGTACAATACTGAACCTGGACCCAATTATTTTTTTTTATTTATTATTACTTTTACAAATAGTTATACAATTTTAAATTACACTTATTTGTCAAAAGTTCAAAAGATCCTCACTCTTTTGCGCTGGATGATGTGAAAAATCCATGAATTCTTGCGCGAACATATCTTATGTGCCAAATGTATCATTAGTAATCTGCGTTGGTACAGTTGGCACGTGGAGCTTAACACATTGTACTTTGTAACGTTCTTATTATAATCGCCTTAGAGGTCAGACTCGCACTACCTTTGTAAAGCTTCATTTGTGCTCTTGACTGTACAAGTAAACTTTTTAATTAAGATTGGTCTGATGTGCTACTTTAGTAATGCATTGAAATTTCATACCATTTAGATTAGACCAATAACAATCTAGTGTTCTGAGATTTTAGAACTTTATCACTGGATCAATGAAAATCAAATTGACGAAGAAGACGAGAAGACATAGTATTTATACTATGTCTTCTCGCCTTCTTCGTCAACCCGTAACAGCCCACTGCTGAGCTAAGGGTCTTTCCTCACACATGAGGAAGTATGGGCTTTAATCTCTCACGCGAGCCCACCGCGAATTTTGAGATGGTGTTAAGCTAGTGGCGTAAACACAACGAAAACCGGGGCAAAACAATTTAACGTGCCTTCCGAAACACGGAAGCTCTCGTGATATGAATGCCACTAAGCGGTCACCCATTCACTGACTGACCGCACCTGCAAATACTATGTACCGTCGATTAAAAAAGAACGTTCAATTAATAAAAAATGTGTATAACTTTGTAAACCTAATCAACTCTTGTTGTGACCATTTTATTGTTTTTCGAGTTTTCGAATTCTTACCAAGCATAAGTTTGCGAGCCGATACGCACTCATGTATTGTACTCATAATATAACCCTCCCCCCATGGCTAATGCCGAATGGAATAGATTCATATGGCAGGACTACAAGACTCTATCACGTCAGTAACAGTTGTCGATCGAAAGACGAGGTATTTAAATTTTCCAATACTTACGTAGTTTACTTATATAACCGAATTAAATGACACCACTACCTCACTCCGTGTCAGTTCATACTCGTAGGAACAACTAAGACGTAGTGTCTACTCCGGGACTCTTTGTTGAAAGGTGAATATTTTTAATATTATCTTGAAGAAAATATAATAGACAGAATCAAATCACAAAGTTAATTATTTAGCAGCAGCATCCGGTCCAGTGGTTCATCTAACTGTTTTAGCACACCTAAGCTGAAAGTCCATTGCCCAACATAGAAGTAAAAACTTTGAGTAAACTTACATAACTACAGTTAAACTTGTATAACAAAAATTACGGCATTGTTCCGCAGAATAGTAGTAAAGTTTTTTCCATTTATCTACGATCGTAATCTCACCTAGACATAATAAACCTTAACTAGGTTATTCAGTATTTTAATTGTTCTACGATATACAATTTTCTTCTTCGGTGTTCGGTTTAATATTATAACCAAAGTTTTATTACATACCATTATAACATATGGACAATTATCTAATTCATATAACTACCTTAGCAAACAAACTTTTATGGCATTATCTTTTAGTCTTATTTTTTTTTTCAGAATGCCACCCGTAATTAAAGATAATGATGGTCCATCGAGAAACTTCTACTCGGATCTTCCCGGAGAGGAAATCTACCTAACTGGGATATCTGGTTCCTTCCCAGAATCTGATTCCGTGAAGCACTTAGGAGAAAATCTATTCAATAAGGTAATATACTAAAAATATTATAATTCAAAAGTAAACTTGTTTGATAAGCTTTGACGCCTAAACCACTAAACCGATTTTTAAAATTATTTTACTAATGGAGAGCTACATTATCAAGGAGCAACATGGGATATATTTTATCCCCGTATTCTTACGGCAACGGGAGCTACGCTGGTGAAACAGCGCGGAACAGGTAGTAATATTATAAATAGGAAATATTTGTAATTTTAAAGTTTAAAGAAGACCCGGTCCGGCAATGGGATCACCACCGTTTAGGGGTCCAAAGAATATCTCGTAAAAATTGGGTAGGTATATCCAGAAATGGAATACATCTGCCTACGCCCTGTCATATCAGAATGCTACAAATCCCTGAATAACATAGGTTATGTTTAATCTTCGCTGTTGTAATAATATAAAATAGGGTATTTTTTTCATTGTCCCTCGTCTCTGAAGGAGAGGGGAAAGAGGAATTTATATTGCCTTCTCGGTGCCTAGCTTGTCATAACTCTAGCTAAAAATTTGTTTTGGGTAGTTCGCGAACGACCTTTCGAAAGAGCGCTCTTTTAGTTGAACTATGCGAACTAGTTCGTCCAGAATCTTGCTGTTAGTTCTTTTGAATATGTATTGTTTTGGCGTCCGCTCTATTATGGAGTGGCGCTACATGGCTAACCGACTTAATTTTTTTTACCATTGCTTGCCGCTCTTACAAGAGTTTCTTATTAAATTTTATAAATTATAGTCTATCTATGGTTTAAGTTTTTCACAATAATAGTATAAAAAACTTTTCAATTAGAATTATAATAATAATAATAATAATTTTTATTTAAAATTTTTACAATTCATATTAGTAACATACATAAAAAATAATAATTATCTCCATGCATAAAAAATAAATAAAACATCGAACTAAATGAACGAACTAGTTCGCGGTAGGACTGCGAACTAAATTGAGCGCTCTTAATGGCGAACGACTATGCCCAAGACTACTAAAAATTAAGAAAAATTAATTTCACGCCTTATCAATTGCTGGAATTATTTACTTTTGTAGTAAGTAAACATTGGTGTATTTTTTGGCCCATCGGCCAACCTGGTTAGCACTCTAGCCAAGTGGCAAAGGTTTCATTCGCTTAGTAAGCGTTCACTTAATCATACCATTGGATGATTAAATTAATAACGCGGTAGCCTTTCATATTATGGTTAATGATTTAAGTTACAGACTTTCATAGACTCTGGCAAACATTTATATTAATTAACTATACGCGCCACAGCCTAGCTCGTCAGACATAATTCGCGGGATTATTGACAGTTCCTGGTGACGTCACGCATAGAGACGTAGTTCCAAATAGTGTTGCTCCAATCGATATTTATGGGCTAACAATACTATTACCTAAGAACTACGTTCTTAAAGTACTTAAAAGTCACTGACAAGTGTCAGTGACCATCTATTCTTTTAGAATGTTGTGTCATTTGGTTGCTAATACACACACCGGCACAATTAGCGGAACAGAAAAAAAAAGGAGAAAAAAGAGGGAATTTAGAACAATGAATGTAATTTTTAAACAATATATTATTTAAAATGAAACAACAATTAAATTAACATGTTTTGACATTCATTTGTAACACCATACTTAAAATTTTATAAAAATAAAAATTAAATTAAACAAAATGCATTTTTCTTCGATTTTTAATTATAGAGAAACAGCAGAAAATTCAAGATTTTCCAAAGTTTAACAACAATTTCAATGACTGTTCAATATCGAGTGTTTCCTCCTCGTGCTCTGATGAGGGTTTCCATCCGTCTGGGCATGCTGCGGATGATGTTATCAATGGTTTCTTGGGGCAACCTCTGCCATTCTTCAAGTAATGCGTTTCGCAACTCGTTGAGATTATTGGGAGGGGGCATTCTTGACTTTACACTCCTCTTTAGCAAGTCCCAGACGTGTTCTATAGGGTTCATATCGGGGGACCGTGCTGGCCACTCCATCACCGTTATACCAACATGGTTTAGGTATGTCTGTACTGTGCGAGCACTGTGAGCCCGAGCATTATCCTGCATTAGAATGAAGTTGTTACCAATAAAGGGGGCAAATGGCACAACATGTTCTTCTAAAATCTCCCTGATATACCGATCAGCATTCAGATTCCCGCCATCGACCACTACTAACTCCGTACGAGCTCCTAAACATATTCCTCCCCAGACCATAATTGAACCGCCGCCATATGCAACTGTATTTTCAAAATTAGACTGGATATACCGTTCTCCTTTGCGTCTCCATACTCGCTGCCTTCCATCAATTTGATTTAACATAACTCTGCATTCATCAGTAAAAAGAACCTGTCCCCAGTCGTCGAAGTCCCAATCACGATGTTCACGACCAAAGTGTAGACGGTTTGTGCGATGATGTCTCTCAAGTTTTGGGGCTTTGGCGGGCACATACGAGCCTATACCCACTTCTTCGAATCTTCTACGAACTGTCCGCTCACTCATCCTTACTGCTCGTACCTCTTCCAGTAAATTTCGAGCCTGCACCGCCGTTAGTCTCGTGTTCCGTCGGACTTGAAGTTGGAGAAAACGGTCATCCCTCCTTGAAGTACACCTTTTCCGGCCTTGTCCTCTCCTTCTCACTAGAGCATTCGTCAATCTGTATCGTTGGATGCTACGATAAATCGTTGATAACGATCGACGAAGACTTCTGGCAATCGATCTGTAGGTTTGACCATTTCTCCTCATTTGATCTGCCCTAATGATTTCTGATGGCGTTAAATCAGGCATAATTAGATGCTCGTAAATTATCAATATGCGAAAAAACTCAAAAGCCTCAAAAACTGCAATTCAAAGCTTTTCAAATGGAATTCACGAACCTTCTAAAAACGGACAAGCGGTGGAAAAAATGAATCAATGAAAATTAAAACAAAAGAATGAAAAAAAGGGCAGTCGCTTAGTATTCCATTTTTAAATTAAAACCCAAATTTAAAAAAAGCTTGTTTAGCCGGCCAGTAACACGCAAAAATGCGTAAATACTCCCTTTTTTTTCTGTTCCGCTAATTGTGCCGGTGTGTGTATCAGTCCTCCAGGTTACTTCCTATAAACATACAAACTTTGAAACAAACAAACAACTTTATCTAGGTACCTCTTATACGACTAAGTATAAAATTTGCCTACCCCTTCGGGAAAAAGGCGTGAGCATATGTATGTATGTATGTATAAAATTTAATTAAGTTTTCGGCACAGCTTTGGACATTTACGGGTTGACGATGATGAAGCAAAAATCAAATAAACACTTTAATTAATGCTAAACTAATTTATCATTCATACCTAATTATGGGATACTAATTTTTGGCCGCGACTTCGGCCGCATTTCAGGTTAAAAAGTAGCGTATGTGTTATTTTGATGTGTAAGTAATATTACTGTAGTTTCATCATAATCCGATTAATAGTTTTTTAGTAGTTAAACTCTTCCTCGCGGTTCCTCATTGAAGGTGTTATTGTATCAGTAAATAATGTAGGTCCCACTCTCAGAAACATTGTAATAAATAAATTCAAGTGCTAGGTCGTCATTAGAATAAATATACATATATACATACACAGGTAGGTAACAAATATGGTAATTACCGTCGTAGTAAATAATTAATAAGTACGTATATTGGTGCTTATTATTATGAAAAAGAACGTGCAAATTTTTTTTTTTTTCGTAGATCGATTTAATCACAGATGATGACCGACGTTGGAAGAAAACTCATCCAGATATACCCCAGAGAACTGGCAAAATTAATAACATCTCCAAATTTGACGCTTCTTTCTTT
The DNA here is from genome assembly GCA_963855545.1 of Ethmia dodecea. Lineage (NCBI taxonomy): Eukaryota > Metazoa > Arthropoda > Insecta > Lepidoptera > Depressariidae > Ethmia > Ethmia dodecea. The sequence goes on from OY979444.1 coordinate 5,414,601, forward strand.
GGTGTCCATTACAAACAAAGCCACACCATGGATCCCCAGTGCAGAATATTGCTGGAAAAAGCATATGAATGTATCATAGATGCAGGTATATTATGTTATAATCATAATAATATAGGTAATCGGTTATAGAGCTAAAGGTGGACGTTTTAAGTCTTTGACCATAATATTTATATACGGTCTGCTTGCATCATACAATCCGTATGCAAATTTGTTTGTTCTCATCAGCAAAATTGTAAATATGTATGCGTAGAGACATGATACCTTACCTAAAAATAACCTGGGTATTTAGTCCGGTCATTTGTACACTACCCACTGAAAGAGCAGTGACAGCCTTACGGTTACAGAGCCCGCTTCTCATGATGATAATGAGTGAGGCTCGGGTTAAAATCCTGGCATGTACCAATGAGTTTTACAAAACTTACTCGTACTTACATATTCACCACTACCACGGCGAAGGAAACCCGCAGGTCTCAGAATTAATTCTGAGGCTTGTGTAACAGACCCGGTCCGGCGATGGGCTCACCACCTATCACGTTTATAGGGGTCGAATATTCTCGTGAAATGTGGGTATTCCCAGAGATGGTAGTAGGTAGGTAGTAGGTATTGAGATTCAAAACAGAAAAAAAAATAAGGAGTTAAAGTGACTATGGTAATACTAAGGTGGTACATTCGTCTAACTACTCATTTGTAAAAACCAACTTACCCTATTAAAATCATAAATAACTAAAAACCTATTAATTACAATCAGGGGTAAACCCCGTCGAGCTTCGCAATACAAAAACCGGAGTCTTTCTTGGGGCATGCTTTTCGGAATCCGAGAAGACCTGGGTCTATGAGAAGATGCAAGTCAATGACTACGGGAATCTCGGGTATGTTATATATATTGAACAATTTTTTTTAAATATGTCTACTCTTTACTAAGTACCTCCTAAAGAGTAAAGTAGAGTAGAGTAGGCAGAGCCTACTGTCCCACATGATTTATCTACTATATAAAAATAAGTCGGGTTTTCCTTCCTGACGATTTAACTCAAGAACGGCCGGACCGATTTTGATGAAACTTTTTGTGTGGGTTTGAGTGGGTCCAGGGATGGTTTATAGCAAAGAAAATTCAGCATTGAACCCGTGCGAAGCCGGGTCGGGTCGCTAGTCTACTATATAAAAATAAGTCGGGTTTTCCTTCCTGACGATTTAACTCGAGAACAGGCGGACCGATTTTGATGAAACTTTTTGTGTGGGGTCGAGTGGGTCCAGGGATGGTTTATAGCAAAGAAAATTCAGCATTGCACCCGTGCGAAGCCGGGGCGGATCGCTAGTGTTTTATAAATACGATGTTTATCGAAATGTGCAAAACCGCCATCCCTACTGTGAACTGCGTTAGCAACGGTCTAGCTACAATGTATATTTGAATGACAATGTCACAAGGTCCACTGTATTAAAATGTGTGCAAATTAATAATTAATTCAATTAACCTTTAGTAGCACTTAGTTACTGGCATTTTTGATGATTGTTCTGTCTGACACATGTTATGAAATTGTTATTTTCTGCTGCAGATCTTGCCGCGGTGTAATGGCTAACCGTATCTCTCAGTTCTTAGGGGTAGTTGGGCCCTCGTACACTGTGGAAACAGCTTGCTCAAGTTCTTTGTATGCCCTTGAAAATGCCGTAAAAGCCATCCGGGATGGATTTTGTGATGCGGCGATAGTCGGCTGTTCCAGTGTATGTTTGCACCCTTATATGTCACTGCAATTCTCGAGGTAAATATTAATTTGTATGCAAGAATAAATAAAATCATCAAATAATCTCAAGTTTTGCTGAAGTAAGTACAGTAAATTATAATCCGAAATATTGCACGTCTATCAGAAAATATGTTGACAGAACCACCACAATATAAAGGCGATCATCTTTAACTCCTTAAACGCCACTTTGTTTCATCACTTCTTAAGGAAACAAGTGCTACAAGTTCTTACTTGAAACTGCCCCACTTAAAAAAAACAAAAAGATGCGGCTCGATATGACTGTATTGTAATAAGTTAATTATTGTATAAGGGAGGTATTACAGGTCTAAACTGTAAAAATGTTGTTCAATCTTGCCAATAAAGTGATTGCAGATATTTTTACTTATTCAAATATAGAGTGCAACAGACTATGAGAGGTGATCCACAAACCTCCACAACTGAGTAATATACCAAATTAAAGGGTTTTGAAAAACAAAATAAATTTTTGAAAGAGAAGAGTGTATGACAGAGTGTGATATAAAGATTGATGGTGAGAAAGTTGAGCAAGTGAAAGAGTTCGTGTATTTGGGTAGCGTGTTTACAAGGGATGGCAAGTATGAGAAAGATATTGAAAGAAGATTATTGAAAGGAAATGCAGTGAATGGGGCCCTGAATAGCCTTGTGAGTAGCCAGGTCATGTCTAACAAGGCAAGGATGGCTATGCATAACGCTGTTCTGGTCCCGACGCTGAGGTATGCGAGTGATTGTTGGGTGTGGCAGAAGAAGCAAGCAAGCATGAAAGCAAGGTGAACGCAGTGGAAATGATGTCTTTGAGGAAAATGTGTGGAGTAAAATTGTGTGATAGAGTGAGGAATGCGGATATACGAGAGAAGTATGGTTTGAAAGAAGATGTAGTGACAAGGATAGAAAAGGGTATGTTAAGCTGGTTTGGTCATTTAGAATGTATGGATGAAAGAAGAGTAACGAAAGAGATTTATGGTGCATGTGTTGAAGGATACAAGGCAAGAGGACGCCCCAGAAGGACGTTCACGGATCAAATTAGTGACGTCCTTCAAAAATCTGGTGTCAAGAGTGCAAAGAACAAAAGAGCGTGCATGAAAAGGCTTATAGATGTGAAGGAAGCGAGGGATGTGTGCAAAGATCGGACAAAGTGGCGATCCATCGTCTCTGCCTACCCCTGTGGGAAGGAGGCGTGAGCTGTATGTATGTATGTAATATAAAATAAATCAATTTCAGGTTAGGAGTAATCTCCCCAGACGGCAGATGCAAGAGTTTTGACGAGAGTGCGAATGGCTACGCCCGGTCTGAAGCAATTTCTGCTTGTTTCCTTCAAAAAGCTAAAGATTCAAGAAGGTGAATAAAAATGTGCATTCCTTTAAGACCTTTATTCTGTTACTGTTTTATCACATGCATAGATTTTTGCAGAGTATACGCTCAAATAGTACACGCTAAAATCAACTGCGATGGTTTCAAAGAACAGGGAATTACTTATCCAGCTGGCGACGTACAGAAGCTGCTCCTTCAAGATTTTTACGACGAATGTGGTGTGATACCATCTACGTTAGAATACATTGAAGCACACGGCACAGGTTGGTTTTCAATACTATAAAACATTTTATGATAAAGAGATACCCACCAGAAGACTGTTAAGGGCTAGGCAGAGGTTTCGTGTGTTTCGAGGCAGTTTCGTGGGAGAGCCATGCTTCGACACGCTTGGGCCGGCTCGACCGGAGTGATACCACGGCCTCACAGAAAACCAGCGTAAAGCAATGCTTACATTGCGATTCGTTGATTGAGTGAGGTAACCGGAGGGCCCAATCCCCCCCCCTCCCCACCCTCCCGCCTCCCACTATTCCCACCTCCTAAGGCTGGCAACGCAGTTGTGACTCTTGAGATGCAGGTGTCCATGAGCGACGGTAGTCACTTACCATCAGGTGACCCGTCTGCTGGCTTGCCCCCTTTTTCTTATAAAAAAAAAGGTATCCCATTTTAGGAAGTAACCCCGTTTCACCGTATACTTTGAATGCCTAAGCGTGATACTGGTGGGCCCATCGCCGGAGTGCTATTACACATGCCACTGAGACCTGCATGTTTCTTTTCGATGTTTTCTGTCACAGTCAAGCTAGTGATAATTATATGTAAGTACATAAGTTATTAAATAACTCATTGGTACATGCCAATTTTCGAATCCGAGCCTCACTGATTATCATTATGAGAAGCGGGCTCTTTGCTAGACTGGTAATAAAGTAACAACAAATAAGTAACAGATTCACGAGCTATTTTGCAGAATATCATAATAACAAATTAATTAGGTCTTGCTAGAGCTCATAATCATTTTAGCTGTCAAGTTTTCATGACTGAAGGAAGTGAAACACGTGTCGGAGATTTTTTTTTATTTGTGCCATTTTATACTCGTACATCAAAACTTTTGCCCTCAACTTCGTCCCCGTATTGGCCCATTAAATAAATACTCTGCATGATAGATAACTCGGCTTACAGGCGACGCGTATCAAGATGAAACATGTACCAGATAAGTTAGACCAGTAACAATACAACTTTGTAAATAGCATCTAATTTGCTAGATTTTGTTCGATGTGAGTACGAACATGCGAAGGGACAGACGATAGACAGAAAAAAATCCAAAAAATAAGGGTTTTAGCTTATAGTGATGAAACAAAGACCTTTCATAATAAGTTTTCTTAAATATCTCCTATGGCATACATCGGCCAGTAACAATTTTATTATATGTATAGATATCAATCCTATAGTGCCGAGTAAGCAGTAGGTATTGGCTGGGTGCGAAGTAGGTGGTGGGGGAACCACGAATCGATCGCAGCGCCCATGGTAACTAAAAAACGAACTAGGGACGGACGAACTGTCACTTTTTACTAGAGAAATTTGCGTATTCGTGCATTCTTAGTGAAAATAAATACTTGAACATGGGTAACGAAACCTGCTGCGTAATCAACGGCAAGAATAATGGCAAAAATAGTGATCGGAAATTCTAAAAATTTCCAAGAGCAAGTTGAAAACAAGATCAACGACTTCAATGATCTTTTGTATGGCGTTGATGTCACTGAAGTTTGTCTATTTACACTAGCTTCAATGGTGTGGCTCATTTGATTTTCACATTTTATTTCTTTTACATCTTGCACATGTTGAGCCAAAACTGTTTGCCTTTTGTGGTGGTTTGTGGCTGAAAAACTATATTGTGCGTTATTGTCCGGAATTTAGTTTTTATAATCAATTTGGCCATGTTGAACTGAAATTACACAACAGTCTGCATTATTATCGACAGTACTGCTATAAATAATGGTCTACAAGATACATGAAACGCTCTAGTCGATAAATTTTGTCCATTTCTTTACTTATTTTCCGTGAAGCCATGAGAAAGTCCGTGTAGGTATACTGCCTGAAATTTACTGATTGTGGCATTTTTGACGGGAAATAAAAAAGGTCAACATTATTATCGACGTTATAGACTTACAATTTCCAACAGGACCTAAGTAAATAACGTTGTTTCACTGAAATTATTTTTGTGTTTACTTACTTTTCGTAATGACTGAATGAGCCAGCCATTTGACATTTCAAAGTCCGCCCTAATTGTTACCACTAGTTGGCGCTGTCATCGCGCACCCAGCCAATAATACTTTTCTAATTAATTTGTTATAATTTACCATTAAATCCAATAATGACTGTTTATGTCAACTGGCCGTGATGATATACTTGGAAAAATCTCTAGATAGTATAAAATAAAGTCGCTTCCCGCCATCTGTACGCTTAGATCATATAAACCACTCAACGGATTTTGATGCGATTTTTAGAAATAGAAAGACCGATGAACAGGGAAGGTTTTTATACAACGCGTTACAGAAAAAGCGTATTTCCTCATACACCCCAATTAGTATATTAATATAAAAAAAATATGATGCAATCTAACTTTAGTTGTGTCTAACCAATTTTCTTAACTATTGATTAATAATAGCACGATTTCCATAGAAAGCACTAAATTCAGCTACACTAATTTATTTTTGGGAAAAATTTAACACATTAAAAATAGCTGAAATAGAATAAGTATTTGCTACTGAACAAACAAATTTCAGGAATTGCGCTTATTCTGTTACATGTTGTAAGTATATTCTAAGTAAGGGCGGGTCGCTAGTTTGTAATAAGTCAAAAATGTTCTGTAATGGTAATACAATCATCATCAGGTACCAGAGTGGGCGATCCAGAGGAATTAAAAGCTATTGATGCAATTTTCACTAAGGGTCGCTCGGAGCCCCTTCTAATCGGCTCTGTGAAATCTAATTTGGGCCACTCTGAGCCCACAGCTGGATTCTGTTCGCTCGCTAAGGTATGAATACTACAGACAAACATTGTTAAGTTTTCTAATATTAAAGATAGCTGTTTCCCGCGGTTTCCCCGTGTAGTTCCCGTTCCCGTACGAACACTGGAATAAAATATAGCCTATGCTACTTAGTAATAATGTAACTTTCCATTGAAGAAATATTTTTTTTAAATCGGTCTAGTAGTTTTATGTTTATTCATAACAAAAATAAAAATCATTACTATTTGTAATATTATATTAGTGTAGAAGAAACTGACTGTCTGTCTAAATGATCAATCAACGCATAGCTGAAATCGCTAGACCTAGAAATATGAAATTTGGCTCAAAGGTTCCTTTCAATGAGGTGACTAACCAGTAAGAAGGGATTATTGAAAGTTGCCATGGGAACGGAAAACAAACTGATTCAACGCGAGTGTCCATCGGCGTTGGTCAAGTATAAGAACAATAGTCTCTAAAGCGCTTTATCTCAATTATATCCTGAAGTTGCAAGAAAATAATTAAACAAGGACTTATAACGCCTGAAGTATATTACGTAACGTACACATAGTACAAGTTATACTTAAGGTGTACAAGTAGTATTACTAAATAACCGTGTGTAAATTTTGTGTGACTCAGTTGGTCACCATAATTAAGCATACTGAGATAAAAACAATCCTAATTGCACTCGCTCCTTTTCAAAGCACTGAAACATATCTTAGATGTTGACTTGTGCAGGATTATGTCTTTATTATTGACTCATACACAGATTTTGGATCGAAAAATCTCGTCAAAAATATTACTCGTTTATTTCAAATAGGGTATTGTTCTATTTCCTTATTTCAGTTGTGCATCGCGTACCACACCGGCTATATTCCACCTAATATCCATTACAAAACGCCCCGAGATGGTGCTGATGGGCTTAAGGAGGGGCGCTTGGAGGTGGTCACAGAGAAACGGGCCTGGGGCCGTGGATTGTCCGGTGTCAGCAGCTTCGGCTTCGGGGGTGCCAACGCACACGCGCTGTTGAAAAATGTCGCTAGAGATAAGGTTATCTCCTGTTTCTGCGCGATAATGTGCTATTAGGGAAATAAAAAAGACCCTTTCTATCGACAGCAGACTCGCATTGATGTTGGTGACGATGTTTGTTGTTCGTTTGTAGGTTAACAACGGTCTTCCATCAGACCCACTGCCCCGTTTGGTCTGCGTATCAGGGCGCACGCAGGCAGCTGTAGCAAAAATCCTAGATGACTTGGCGTCTAGGATAGTGGACGCTGAAGAGGTGCGCTTGTGGCACGCTATTCATGAGAAGACTATCGTCGGGCACAATTATAGAGGGTTTACAGTGCTACGTAAGTATATTTGAATAGACAACCTGTCAATTTTTAAGGGAATGGTCTTAACAGAATATTTTAAAAAGACATTGCGTCGGCACTCGTTTCAAATACAACAAAAATCAAGGTAGTGTTAGTTAATTCATACTTAAATTTGACGTATGTTCGAGTAATTGGCTGTTGGTGACAAACAAAGGATATCAAAAGCCACCACAAGAGTTTTACAGTAGCATCAAATCTTAATCTCAGAAATAAACTCCAGGCTCGACTCCTACCAAAAGCATTATTTGTGCTCGAGACATCCAATCCTACTCCAGCGTGAAAAAGCCAGTGTGTTTTGTGTATGCGGGCCCTGACGCCCAATGGGCCAACACAACCAAGCAACTGATGAACTTGCCTGTTTTTGCTGCTGCTATTGAAACGTGAGTACAAAACTAGGGACAGCAATATACATAATATTAAGATTATTAACAAAGTAAGAAGCAAGTACTGTAATTCTTTAAAACAAAATTGTGTATGATAGGTATTTCAACAATAAATCTTTATTTCTCTTCAGGTGCCACAATGCATTAAACATTAAACTAGGCTTTGACTTATTTGGGCTCATAGCAGATCCCAAGACTGATGCAATTAAAAAAACTTCCTTGATTGGTAACACAGCCCTACAAATCGGCCTTACTGACGTCTTGAGAACTGTTGGTATAATACCAGATCATATCATTGGTGAGTTGACTTGGACGTCGAAGATGTTATACAATCTGAAAAGTTATTACAAAGCTTCTCCGAGATAAGACTTGTCAGGTGTAGCAGAAACTGCATCATTTTCTGTTTTAATCTATCAATTGATTATATTATAAATTATATTTATATTCGTATACAGGACGTGGTGTGACAGAATTCTGCTGCGCTTACGTCGACGGTTGCTTGTCTGCTGAGCAAGCCATCTTAGCAGCATACGCGTCGGTGGAGTTTCCCAGTAAGTACTATTTGATATTTTTAATACGTGATATTCTTTTAATTTCAATTACTTTTATCCACCTACTGAAGGTAGTTCATAAACCTGATAGCGATCATTTTTATATCTGTTACATATTTTAAGTATAATATTCCGGCTGCTTACACTAAGCGGACTGCCTCACCAAATTGGGTCTACGAATGTTTATTTGTACAAAAATACCCGACTTTTAGAACAAGTAAAATAAAACTTTTTTTTGGTGCCAGCTACAGATCTACTAAGTGCCTTGAAGGATATTATTCCGTCACCCAACACGAGGTCAAAACGATGGATTTCCAGTTCACTCCCCCGATCGCAGTCGGAAACGCAGTTCTCGAAGTTTTCTTCAGCTGAATATCACTTTGAATGTGTTACGGTGAGTATTAAGCAGGTGTACATCTCTACATTTATAAACAACTGTTTTCGCATTCTAACAATTTGAAATGTCTTTCAAACAGGGTGTAGCGCTGTTTGGTGAAGCATCTGAACTGATCCCGAAGAATGCAATTGTCGTAGAAATTACTTCAAATGGAATATTACCAACGACTCCGGGAAAGCAAAAGGAACTCCTTACAGTCAGCCTCACTAACTTACATGAAGACAACCTAATATACCTTCTTAGCAAATTGGGAAAGTAAGTTTTATATAAACTAGTCAATTAATCTTTAAGCCTGACATCTGCCGATCTTTATCTCGTACAGCAGTTTCAACTTGAAAACTAAACAGGTTTTTACAATACAATAACTCTTTATTGTACACCAAAAACAAAACAATATGGATACCAACATTAACTAAAGTACAATGGGCCGTCTTATCACATTTAGCGATCTCTTCCAGACAACCTTAGGATGGATGAAACTGATGAAGTTTTTAACTTTGGTTTAAAGAAAAAAATCAACTTAACCCGAAATCCTCTTTCCTAATTTGTGACGTCTACGGTCTACCACAAGATAAAAAAAAATGTGATTCCATGTCTCACCAGCAAAAACGATTAAAAAAAAAGTTCTAGGAAAGAGAATGATTTTCTTCCAACCTCTTTACTTACCAGTATGATATACTTATGTGTAGTGTTACCAGTATTTTTGTATTTTAGTCTTTACGAGGCCGGATTGAATCTGCAATTGGCCAAACTCTACCCTCCAGTGCCTTTCCCAGTATCGCAGGGGACACCAATGTTGTCCCACTTGGTGGAATGGGATCACAGGGAAGATTGGTAAGAATATATCAAGGAAATTGTACTTTACGTCATTGTCTACGGCTGCTTCCACCAATATCACATAGATGATTTTTAAAATAAATAAACAAATAAAATAAATAAATTTTTGCTTGGATAACTGCACTGCGCTTTCATTTTCTAATCCAATAATGAATTATGAACAAATGTGTCTGTCATCATTATGTATTTACAGGGTAGTGACAACACATGCGACTACTCCGACTATTCATGTTGGTGAAAGAACAGTGACAGTGTCTCTTCAAAATGAAGATTACGAATTCTTGGCTGGTCACGTTGTTGATGGTATGTTCAACTTAATAGTTGCAAATAAAATAAATAATCTCCCGCCTTTTATCCCCGAGAGGGTAGGTAGAGGTATTCCATTTCAGGAAATATTAACTTTCCACCAGTATAATCTTTGGACCCCTAAACGTGATAGGTGGTGAGCCCATCGCCGGACTGGGTCTGTTACACTGTTAGAGTTAATTCTGGGGCCTGCAGGTTTCCTCACAAAATTCAAGCTAAAGCACGAAATAAAATTATGGTACTTCAATGGTTGTCTATTCATTTTACTGTCTCATTTAGGAGTGTGTATAACACAAATTGCATAAGAAGTTTAAGGCCAGGTATTCCTGCAGCAGTAGGCATTTAGCGCTGTCACGGGTCGCGCGCAAAATAGTTAGATCGGACGCATCGGCAGTGAACTCGTATGACCCCGCCAGCGACATAGTATAGAAATTAGCAGTAGGATAATTTTATTTGACTTTAGAAATGCATTTTATATATTATCAAACTTTGTTTATGGTATAGTAATAAATTAGAGTTACGTAAATAAATGAAGTAACTTCTCTGTTTTTATTTTGTTTGTTTATGTAATTATTATAGCTATTATGTGTATACATCATGGTGACAAAAATCAAAAATCGAAAATTCTGTTTGACATAAATATTAGGTCTTTACTAGGGCTTCCAATACCGGGATCCCGGTATTGGCTAATACCGGGATCCCGGACTTTTTTTGCCTTTTTTCAATACCGGTATTGAAGTGTCTAATACCGGGATCCCGGTATTGGTTATTTATTTTTATTTTTAGTATAAACTTTACAGTTACACATTCAAGAGCATATTAATAATAGTTGTACATATTTTATTGTACTTATTTTGTATAAATGTAGGCTTTACACCAGTTATTCAGTTCATATCAAGGTTTGCACGCCCATCCTCGTTGTTGCTAGGCATAATCTTTTGTCTAAAATGATTCTCCTGAAGAAAACAGTTTACTCTTACGGAATAACCTATCTGTTGTTCCCTTTCATATTTTTAAGGGGTCAGATTTAAGTAAAGTTAGTGATTCCACAATTCGTGCCTTTTATTTTATTTGCTTTTATCAGTAGTTTAGTAGTTCATTCAACATTTTGGATATGAAAATGAAACTTACCTGAAGTAGGTACTTAAGTACTTGGTTTAACTATTGAAGATGATATTTTAAAGTTTTAATTATAAATAGATACCTATGTAATTTTTCAGTCATACATTGTATATAAGAGATGACACGTATAGTGATTTGGCCGAATACCGAATAACCGGTCACGGTCTTGACCCAAGCGCCGAATATTCTGCTTTGATGGAAATACCTACATTCTCTTTCTAATGCATGCGCTGTGCAAGCAACACAAATAGGGCGTGCAAAGGGGTTTATTTGTTTCATTTAGGAATTAATCATGTCACACACGCATTATTTCTTTATTTTACTTCAGTTCGTCCAAAGCAAAACATCGTACCGTTTAATTGATAATTTGCTATTCGGCAACTTTGTTCATAATATTCGACCGAATATCGAATCTTAAACAAAATTACCAAATACTGAAGATTAACTGAATATTCACAGCATCTTTATTGTACACAATACTTAGCAAATTATCATAAACGCAAATAAAAGAGATTCTTTTCTTTTGTTATATTTTCTACGTAGAATACAATTAATCATAAAAAAAGACATTAATTCCTGTTGTGACTAATCCTGGAATAGGTTTTCGTTTACATTTAAAGTGATATTATTAACAAAGGGTGATTTTCAGTAAAACAACTGATAGTTTGTGTTATTTTCTTCATAAAATTTGGCATTTGCTGCTTGAAAAGAAAAAAAAAATCTGAACACAATTTCAATACCGGGATCCCGGGATCCCGGTATTGGAAAAAAACTTTCCGGTATTGATACCGGTATTCAAAAAATCCGGTATTCGAAAGCCCTAGTCTTTACCAATGAAATTGCCATTTTATATGAAAAAATTTAAACGAATTTTTGTCATGTATTTTTATTTGTATTAATCGAAGTAATCAATCACCTATGCAATTAATGCATCTTTTGCCAACGCAGTGGCAGTTCATTGATGCCCTTCTTAAAGAAATCAGCTGGACGGGAGGCAACAAATTCTTCAAAGGCATTTTGTACCTACTGCCTCTCGGGTATTAAATTTTTTTCCCACCAAGAAGTTATCCAAATTCTGGAAAAAGTTGTAGTCTGTAGGCGCAAGGTCTGGTGAGTAGGGCAGATGACGGGGAGCTTCCAACCCCAGTTCTTGCAACTTGGAGACCGTCTGCTGTGCAGTGTGAGGTCACGCGTTGTCGTGCAGGAGCAGCGGAGACGAGCGATTGACCAAAGCTGGTTGGAGATGTGCCTGCTTCTCCATCGTTGTGCTCTTCACAGTATTCATCTGCAGTAATGCTCACCCCGTTTCGTAAGAAGCTGTGATGAATTACACCGGCGCTAGACCACCAAACAGGTCACTTCATCACTTTTCTAGGGGTAAGTTTTCGATTAGGGCATTGTTTAGGTGCTGAACTTGGATCCAACCAATTTGCTGAGCGCTAGCGGTTATCAAACAGAACAAATTTCTCATCGCAGGTAACAATGCGGTTCAAAATTCCTTCATTTGTGTATCTGTTGAGCAGTGCAAGGCACGTCTTGACGCGTACTTCACGCTGGCGATCATTGAGTTCGTGGGGCACCCTTTTGTCAAGCTTTTTTACCTTGCCAATTTGACGCAAATGGACCAATATTGTTTTGACGCTAACGTCGAAAGCTGCTGCTGATTCAGCCGTAGATTGTATATCATCAGCTTCCATAATCGCCTTTAATTCGTCATTGTTGACCAAAGTCTTCGGAAGACCGCGAGGTTTATTTTTCAGGTCGAAATTTTCAGAACAGAAGCGAGCAAACCAATAACAGGTGGTGCGTTGGTTTGTAGTGTCAGCTCCGTAAACGTCGTTGATGTTGCGTGCCGCTTGTGCCGCGTTGCTGCCACGACGGTACTCATATTCCATGATTACTCGAATTTTTAACGTATCCACGATGACGAAAAAGATTGAAATGCGATGAAAAAGTTGGTGCCGTACGATCTAGCACATCATGGCCCAGCAACGTAAACATCAATTAAAGGGTAGCCGTTCTTAGTTCGACCTTCTGCGATAGCGATATCCTTCTTCACTTGAGCTGCTTCTTCGATTCCATAGAAGCATTAAAATTTGCCGTCTTTTTCCATTTTTCAAATAGTTCATCTTCTAATTTGGAATAGTATTTTGAGCTGAATACCGGAATATCCATCGCTGAACATAATTCCTCAAATTGAGAAAAGCCAATACCGGAAGCCACAATGCCAGTAGTGGCGGCTGTATTAAGATTAACTTGATCTCTATCGTTTAGGTCTTCAGAGTTAATCGAGCAAAATTTCTTTGTAAATATTGCATTCAAAATGAAATACTGATAAAAGTCCTCGTCGTTTTTCACTGATCAAACGGAATTTTCCTAAGGTGCAGTTAAATAAACCCTTATGACGAGCTTTCTCTTGTAACTCCTGTAAAATGAAATTTATATCAACAATTCGCCATCCCGAAACAGGTTGAAAATCCATTTTCTTTGAATGCATACTTTAAGATAAGTGAGTCTTCCGCCTCTTCAGTATCTCTGAAACAGTGAACAAATATAGTAAGTATTACATATTTTAGATTAATATTAGTTACCTATATATTTTTTGATGTTAGCATAGTGAAAAGTTAATAGACTGACAAAATACACATAAAAATGTTAAGATAAATGTTATCATTTCAAATGTGATCCTTACGTAAGATTTACAGTGTCGACAGGATCGACAGTATTCAATTTACTGACAGAGTTTTCGGACACGTCAGCCATGTCAGACAAGTGCCTAAAAACAACTTAAAACATTAATGTTAAAACATTTCGTTTTGAATGCAATCAAGACCAAGTTAATCTTAATACAGCCGCCACTACTGGCATTGTGGCTTCTGGTATTGGCTTTTCTCAATTTGAGGAATTATGTTCAGCGATAGATATTCCGGTATTAACTCAAAATAGTATTCCAAAATAGTCATGACGATTCGATGAATCCCAAACTCGATGAGGTTGTGTCGTTTCATTGCGAAGTTCCTATGGCCACCTTCCAGCTCTATCATCAGATCAGCACCATGTCATCATAATATTGCATTTTCACGCGATTTACACATGTATGCAATATTTCAGATTTTAAAAATTGACGGCCTTACCCACCTTCATATTCCGATTTATTTGATTACTTGCCTAATTTCAGTTGAATTATACCTACTGATATTCTTATACTATGGCATGATCTTTTTATGAATTTATAAATGAGATTGAAGTAAAATGAAATTTAATGTGATTGTGTCAAAGTCGAAAATGACATAAAAAATTAAACATTTACTTACTTCTTCACATATATTTTGAGTTAATTCTTTTTATTTATCAATTTTATAGTGGTAAACGCCTTTTTTCGCTTTCGTTGTTTATTACCCATTATGGATAACTAGCAACAAATATATTAATTCGTCAAAACTGATTGATTGCTGCAAAAAATTGTCACGGAAAAAATTGACACAGGTCCGTCATCCGTAAGCGCCAGCGCGCGACTGAACACGCCAGCTAAGCCACCGCGCTCGTGCATTTTGTCGTTTTTTCAACATAGTGATTATAAAAATCATTTTATAAAGTCAAACTCTGCGAATTTGTCTAGAAATATTTCATATCTTTAATCTAGTACAAAAAAAAAATGTAAAATATCAGTAGTTCAGTCATGACATAGAAAAAACAAAACAAAAAGGGGTAACTTTGAGATTTTTTTCTATCGAGTGAAGTTCATCAAATCGTGTAACCGAATGCGACTTTGACTAGAGTATGTCCTTAAGTTATATATATCTTTTTTTCAGAATTTTAAACACTATTTTCTATGTCTCAGATGATTTTAAAAATCACAAAAATCGGCCTCGGCCGGCCCACCCAGCCTTAAGTGAATAAATATGAGAGTAAATCCAAATCTTTGTTTTGAAGGTCGTATTATCGTACCTGGCACCTGCTACTTGATGCTTGTGTGGGAGACCTTGGGAATGATGACAGGTCGCCTGTACACTGAGGTGTCTGTTGTTTTCGAGGATCTATGCTTTCACAGAGCGACTAAGATAACTGAAAATGACTCAGTCGAGTTCACTATTATGATACATCAAGGAACCGGTGATTTTGAGGTAAGGTTATGCAAATGACGAGACAATTGTTATAAAAAAATGGCCAACTGCGATTCGGGCTTACACACAAAAGCTTCTGTACTATCATCGTACAAAAAAAACACATGTCGGGTATGGAGACTCCTCTTAGTTTTCAACTTTTAATTTTGTATTATTGCGATCATGCGAAATAGAAATACACATTCTGTGAAAATATCTAAGTATTGCGGTTCATGAAGTATAGCCCACTGACAGACAAACGGATTGCCGAACGAATTAGTACATAATACGGTTTTCTTTGCACCCTTTGTGTATGGAACCCTAAAAATACACTCTATAATTATTTTATAGTGATTAACATGATCTTTTCATTTGCATCATATTTGTTACGTTTTTATAATTTTGTTGTAGATCGTGGAAAACGGTAAAGTGACGGTAGTAACGGGTCGCATATACGAGAAGAAGAATTTGTCGCAGGACTTCAGAGTTATCCCGCCAGCATCCAAAGTCGATTCTTCAGAATTCGATTCCATAATGTTGTCATCCAAGAATTTTTACAAAGAACTTAATCTTAGAGGACTACAATACTCGTGAGCACCCTACCATATCTTGTAATATTAAGCAGTAGCGACTAACCCTGGCTTCACACGGGTGCAACTTATACATAGCTCTTCCGGAATTTTGAATTTGGATTTCGAATCCTGGTGTGGGCATGAACCAATAAGTTTTTCAAAAAGTTATTTAGAAGTTAAACAGTACACTAGCTCGACGGCGAAGGAAAACATCAGAAAATAACCCGCAGGTCCCAGTAACAACACCCTGGTCCGATGATGGCATTACCATCTGTCACATTTAAGGGTTCTAAAAATATACTGATGAAAAGTGGATATTTCCAATAATAGACTAATACCTGTGGGGACAAAGAAGTAAGCATATATCGTAATTTCAGAGGTATCTTTCGAGGAGTGCAGTGCTGCAACGTTGAGGGAACAAAGGCGCGTCTTTTATGGGAGGACAATTGGGTCAGTTTCTTGGACACTGTTCTCCAAGTCAATGTGACAGCGTTGGACAGTCGCCTGTTGTATGTACCGACCAGGATCGAAAAGCTGTCCATCGACGTTAACTTACACTACCAAATTTTATCCCAACAAGATCCAAGTACTCGACGAACGCTTGATTGTAGAATTTTCACCGATATAGAAGTTACAAGGTATGTCTTTGAATTTTGTTTTAATAAAAATATAATTCTATATTAATATTTATGTTATATAAATTAATATTCCTTTAATTTTCAACATTACAGAGCCGGCGGGGTAGAGATGCGAAGTATGCACGTTGCTGCTATCTCAAAGAAGCCGCCTCTAGGTATCCCTGTGTTCGAAAAGAATCAATTTGTTTCTAATTACTCGAACATGGATGTAAGTAAATATGTGGTCAGATTTTATTTTTTCAAAACGTTAAATTTTTTTAATAAATTCACATTAAAAAAGACAATAAATATTCTTACTCCTGCCAGATCGGTGATATATTACGTACAGACCTTCAACTGATTCTTGAGAACATTCAAACATACAAATTCAAAAGCATAGAATTTGTTGACGAGGAATACAAAGTGAGAGGATTAAAACCAGTCATAGAAATTGTCGGTGATGTTCTAGCAGATATGCCGCTAGTGCACCCTGAACTACTAGTTATTTCTGAATATGTACTTGAAATGCCACCGAGTGTAACAGTGGCCAAAAAGAAATTAGCTGGAGAGTCCAACGCTATTGTTTTTATTGGAGCCAATTTATTGAGGAGACCCAATGTGAGTATTACATTACATGCTAATACTTTAGGCGACTACTCACCTATACAGATGTTTTAACAACCTTTCCTTATTAAATAGGTACTTGAAGAAGGTCTCAAAACATTAAGAGAAAACTGCTTTGTGCTGAGCAGGGAAACCGATCGTCCGGATCCTGAAGAATTTATCGAAAGATATGACATAATCACAATACACTTCACCGGTATAGAATATTTTGTGGTTTTACGAAACAATGTACAATTTAAACCAACGAAATATGTTGAAATTGTCACTGCTGATGAATCATTCTCTTGGGTAGAAAAATTAAAAGATGAAATTATCGATGGACAAAAACTTGTTCTTTACAACCAAAATGAAACAGTTAATGGATTTTTGGGATTAATTAATTGTTTAAGAAAAGAGCCTGGAGGAGAAGTCATTCACGGTTTAATGATTGCTGATCCAAAAGCACCAGCATTTTCGCCTGAATTAAAATTCTATAAAAACCAGATAGAAAAAGGTCTAGCAGTTAATGTTTTTAAAGACGTAAGTAATGCAGCTATTTATAAACCTTAAGAAATGCGGTGGTGGAAATTATTTTCAAGATGGAATTCCACCTTTTCTCCTTCACAATTACATTATGAAACTTGTTTCGGTTTTGATTTACCAATAACGATAATAATTCTAGTAATTTGCTTAATGTTTTATTTTCTATCACAAGATGTAACTAAAAGCACCAGGAATATTTAAACGACATATGATATAAGTAGAATACATTTCACTAGACCCTCTCTTTTAATATTGCTTGGGATTAACAATAAAAATAAATAACAATATAATATACAAGTTATGTAACTTTTTGTCTTAGGGTCAATGGGGTTCTTACCGACACCTGTTACTAGAAGACCTGGAAGCCGTTCATACGCCTCACGCATTTGTTAACGTTGGTACAATTGGAGACCTCTCTTCGTTACGTTGGTACGAAGGACCCTTAACGCCAAATCAAGTATTTAAAAACCCAGAAAATGCACTAATTCATGTAAGTACGAATAAAATATTTGGTAAAAAAAAGCGCATCATATACGATGATGCAGTCCCAAACTATGCATAGACTGTACTAAGACCTTTAATAATCAACTGATAAACTCAACTCTTAAATAGATGAACAGTCTAGAAAGCTAAAATCCTGCATATTGCACACAAAATGTAAATTTCATTTGGATAATTGCTCCAAAGCCCTCTAAGGGTCACAGCACACATATCAACTCGGAAAGGGATCGGCACCGTATCGCCTTTCGCCTCGCCGTCAACCAGGCGTCAACCTAACGTATGCATGTAACCAAAGCGTAGCAGCGGCTCCTGTACGTCAACTCGGCTACGGCTAGGCGTCACCGCGCTTACGCCTCGCCGACCGCTGGCTGACCGGGTTGGCACCAAATCAGTTTGAATCCAAACGTTGAGTGTTCAATAAAAAAAATCAATAAAACTTACGCGCAACACGAAAGGAAGTTGCCTTGCGAATGGCGGGCGGCGGCAAGGTCGGCAGGCAAGTCGCGGGCGGGAACACGGTCAAGGGTGGACGAAGAGCCGTGAGCTCGCGTACGGAGAGACGTAAGCGGGGGGACAGCGAGCCGTAAGCGGGGGAACTGCAAGTTGACCACTCACCGCATCGCGGTTCGGAGCCTGTTCCGAGGCGAGGCGATTACGTTACGTTTCCGATTAGTGTGCGATGCAGTAGGGAGTTTCATACAAACAATACTGAACGGCTCGAGGCGATACGGTGACGATCCCTTTCCGAGTTGATAAGTGTGCTGTGACCTTAACTCAGAACGCAATGAATTTGCCACAAGAGATAAAGGGTCAGTCAATTAATAATCTTATTTAAATAACAAGTGAACGCATTGTTTCAAGATTATAAAACAACTATTTTTGTTGAGCAAGGTCAGAATCCACTTATTAATATATTGCAGGTATACTGTTCAGCGATGAACTTTCGTGATGTAATGACGGCGATGGGGCGCGTCACACTCGACGCCGTCGCGCGTGGCCGACTTGAGCAAGAGTGCGTGCAGGGTATTGAGATTTCTGGCAGGACCGCAAAGTAAGTCAAGTGTATCTCTTTATAGGTATTATAAACCAAACACTTCAATAATAAATAATTCCCTATATCTCACCTCCTGCTTTCTTTTTATTAGTGGAACCCGAGTCATGGGCATTTCTCAGAGAGGCATTAGTAATTTGGTAAAGAGTGACAAGGACCTCATGTGGTGCATTCCGGATGAATGGAGTTTCGAAGAAGCAGCCACAATTCCCGTGGCTTACAGCACTGTACTAATGGCTCTTGTAAGTAACATATATTTGGATATAGATCGTAGTAATTGCTTGATTGGTAATTCTGATTTACATCATTGTCAGGTGATTTAACGCCATTTAGTGATGTTGAGTCCGTCTGTGATTCGTATAAATATCTTCTTTCTGCTTCACTTTTATTTGACTTTGTAGTACAAGTGATTAAAGTGAAGACAAAAGAGTTAATGCTAGACAGTTTTACAATTAGTCTGTTGTTTCCAGGTAATGATCGGAAATATCCAGCGCGGTGAGTCGATCCTCATTCACGCTGGGTCTGGTGGTGTGGGCCAGGCAGCCATCAGTATAGCCCTACACCATGGCATGGAAGTATTCACCACTGTAGGAACTCCGGCGAAGAGGGCGTTTATTAAGAGATTATTCCCACAGCTAAAAGGTGAATGATGAACAGTTAATTTAATGCTACTTGTTAACTAAAACTTAGACGTACATTACTACATAGTCTTTAAAGCTTAACGTGTTAAAGACAATATCACTGCAGAATACCTACTTATACCAAGTTTTTGCTAAATACAGATAGTCACATTGGAAATTCTCGAGACACTTCGTTCGAAGAAATGATTCAACGTGAAACAAACGGCAGAGGAGTTGAAGTTGTACTCAACTCCTTAGCTGATGATAAACTTCAGGTGTGTATGCGGTATTTTTCAAACTGGGTCAACTAAATGTCTCATTTTCATTGATTTACTTCTGCTTATTTTTTTTTAAATCAGTTTATACTTGGTCTGACTTACCGAACATTTGCAGGCCTCAGCAAAATGTCTGACTCATCTAGGACGATTCCTCGAAATCGGCAAATATGACATTACTAACAACACTCTTCTAGAGATGTGCTTCTTCAAGAAAGAGATTTCCTTCCACGGAGTCATGTTAGACTACGTTCATGACAGCCAGAGTGCTCCGTTAAGAAAGGTAAGTGTTTCAATTCTCGTCCAGCATCACAGTAAACGTACACCTAAATGGCAAAAAAAATACCAAATACCTACTGCCATTTAAAATGTGTACATTCGATTATAATTTCAAACAATCAGTAAATATGTATTCAATACATTTGCAAGTCTTGTCAGTTGTTGAAGCCAGTATCAGTATTGTGCTCACTAAATTGACTATAGTAAAGTTTTTAATATTTCTTTTTTATAGTTATTATGTACGCCGTGTCGTAGTACTATAAAATAAGATATTTACTCGTAGTTTATATTTTATGTTGTACATCAAAATAAAACATGTTATATTATATTTTTCATAGAGACTTCGCGACCTGGTATTGCAAGGTATCCAAAACGGTGCAGTACGTCCTCTTACTTACTGTACGTTCGAAAAAAATCAAGTTGAACAGGCTTACCGCTACATGGCTGCTGGGAAACACGTCGGCAAGGTGAGCCAGATTTGTTTACCTATTATATTTAGTCAAACTGAAGGGACATGGGATGCTTCCCTACTACATCATATCTCATTTCTTCAATAGAAAAAAGTAGGTACCTACATAATTGTTTGTTTTAGGTCATTATTAAAATACGCGAGGAAGAGCCAAGAAATTCTCCTATAAAACCTACTACTATGCTCATGGAAGCTGTACCAAGGTTAGTGTTTTAGAGCCAGTTTTTTTTAGTTTACTCAGTACATATAGACTAGGGAATAACAATCTGTTGTCTCAGGTACTCGTGTAATGAAGACGAAGTGTACGTGTTAGTGGGAGGTCTTGGAGGATTTGGGCTGGAATTAGTGGACTGGCTGATACTCCGTGGTGCACGGAAGCTAGTTCTGACGTCACGCAGGGGCATCTCAAATGGATACCAGGCGTTGAGGCTCAAGTAATTATTCTATGTAATATGATTTATAATGTGCATTTACAAATATCCTAACAACAGAAAATTATTCAAACTAATAGAAAATCCACTCGCCAGTTTTACGCTTACTTTTTTGAGAATTTGGATTATTCTCTATTAGCCATCCTTCCCCCCAATCTTTATGTCTGGTATTCTTTAACGGAGTTTTAGCATAACCACAATTTATATTACCTACACAGAATTTGGTCCTCGTATGGCGCTGATGTAAAAATATCCACTCACGACATCACAGCCGAAACTGGTTGCGAGGAGATGCTGAAATTGGCATCATCGATGGGTCCAGTAGCTGCAATTTTCAATTTGGCTGTCATCTTGCAAGATGCAGTCTTTACAAACCAAACACCAGAATCATTTAGAACTTCATTCAAACCAAAAGCCTTGGCTACGATCAACCTAGATAAGCTTTCGAGACGAATTTGTCCAGAATTGAAGTAAGTACCATCATAATGTCATTCATTGATGATTTATGACTCCAAACAAGGTTTTTAGTTGCGTGGTTTATTTATTTACTTAATTTAAAAATTAATATCAAATAACACCCTTATAGAGACTTTGTAGTATTTTCATCCGTATCATGCGGTCGAGGCAACGCCGGACAGACCAACTACGGTCTCTCTAACTCTGTCATGGAGAGGATATGTGAGTTAAGAAAAAATGCTGGCCTACCAGCTTTAGCCATACAATGGGGAGCTGTTGGTGACGTGAGTAATTGATTTAGTATATTTAATACTTAAATCATAAAATATTATTTTTATCAGAAATTATTTATTATGTAACTAAAATAACAAACTGAAATAATTATACAGGATTAGGTTACATAAAAGGTTGAAGCAAGATCGTTCAACAATTTGAAATCGTAATTAATAGTATCGACAACTATAATATAATATACATACATTTATACATATTAAAATTTCCCGGGGTTATTAGAAAACGGGGCTTACAACTAAACAGATGCTGTCACGTTCTTGACAACCACGTTAAAAAGCGACAGCTTGTTTTAAACAGTGTCTAACTTTGTACCCCGTTTTGTAAGAATACATGTTTCGTAGGTTGGTCTGGTAGCAGATATGCAAGAAGAGAACGTCCAAATAGAGATTGGTGGAACACTCCAACAAAGGATTACGTCTTGTCTGCAAGCCATGGACAAGTTTATGATACAGAATGCACCAATAGTATCATCTATAGTGGTTGCAGAGAAGCGCGTTGGTGGTTCTGGTAGTGGCAATATGGTTGATGCTATTTCACAGATTATGGGTAGGCGTCAACAAAAGCCAATGAATTATCTATTACTTCTTACGTTTTTTACAGCATTCCTACGATTATTTTTCAGGTATTTCTGACTTAAAAACCGTGTCGCTACAAGTGCCACTGACAGAGCTGGGCATGGACAGTATAATGGCTGTAGAAATCAAGCAGACTTTAGAAAGAGAATTTGAAGTTTACTTTACTTCTCAAGAGATAAGGATGTTATCTTTGTCAAAGTAAGTCGATAATATAAACGATATACCTATTTGTGCTAAATGTAGACTAACATTAAATGTGCTTGTATGTACCAGATATAAACCAAAATAGAAGAAAAATTACTTTGATATTTTAATTATGAGCTGGGAGTTTGGATTCTTACAGTGTTAACGACAAATGCTTTAAAGCTTTTGTAAGCTAGATGAAATCCTTCAAGAATGGAATTGTATATCTGTTTTATTTTCATTCAGATTAATAGAACTGTCAGCAAAACGTGATACAGAACCAAAACAGACTACAGAAAATAAAGAGCAAACACCAGAAACCGCTGGTCTGCATCTTCTTATAAAGAACTTCGGCGACGAGGAGACAGCTTCTGTGCCATTTATTTATATTCCTACTCTTGCCACACAAGGAGAAAAGGTATAATACTCATACTATATTCAAAGATTAGTGTCTGTGCGATCAAACCTTTGCCTCATCTCTTTTTACTTGTCAGATCGAGAAGGAAGGTAATGAGTATGTAAGTAAGTACAAAAAAAAGCAATAGGCTCGACTTGCTCTTTTATGACATTTTGTGGCCATTGGGTGGAATTTGAAGAGCTAGGTGTTGCTAGATTTGTCTAGGTATTTACAGAGTATGAAACGAAATATTGAAAAATTTTCTCATGGCTTTTTACACGCAATCGTGTATTAGTATTTTTTATTATGGGCGTACTTGTTATTTCTTCTACTGTTAAAGTTTGAAATGTATATTCAAAGAATTTGAATGAACATAATTTTTATAGCCAGAAGACACCATTCCTAGCCCCGAAGATACGATTTTCATGCTACCAGGAATGGAAAGTTGCGCAGGAATTTTAGAACCTTTATGCCGTAAATTGAACGCAAGGGCATGCGTTATGCAGTTGGGGTTGGATCATACCGAGGAAGATATACCAAGCATGGCAGATAGGTTATACGAGGTAATATTAATAAGAAAGAAAATCTTATACCTATTCTAAGATAGTTTTAATTTGGAGAAGATGATGGGAATAATAAGAAAGTTAAACTGTTTTTAAGTAAACCACAAAAAAGTTCAACACAATCTTGAATTTGTCGATCAGGCAGATGTGAAAGTTAATAAAATCTTTTTAATTTATAATTGGTTAAAATTAATCCATATCCAATATTTCAAAACAGGGTTTAGAGTTAAACAGTATTTAAAACAGATACTGGTGCTGATTCTGCTTTACAGCGACTAAATTTATTTTAGTTTACTCCTGTCATTTTGGTTCTCCTAGAAAAGAAAAGAGACGAGAGATATTTAGTCCTGCCAAATTAAAATTAGTCCTATGAACTAAGGAATTTCATAATATGTTTAATGCATAAGTAAAGAAGTCACGACTAAAATACATCCTCTGACAGGACTAAATTTGGTAGGTTATTTGTCTGGTTTCCTGAAAAATGTAACTGTTACAGCACCTTTGTCGAAACCTATATTGACTTAAATTGTTTCTAATGGTGAAAACTTGTAATAGGCTCTTTATTGCTCATGATTTTTTCTCATAATGTTATTTTAGCTGTAAGTTTTCCGAAAAATAAAAATATAAATAAATAAATAAATAAAGCAGAATCGCTCCCACTGTCAGATGTCGCTTTTCAAAAATTTTGTCAAGAAAGTGACATCATATTTTTTAGACACTGTTTAACTTTAAACCCCGTTTTGTAATAAGGCGTTGTTTGTTTAAATATCTATGACTGTATTGTTTCGTGTTTCAGATTGTAAAACCACGGTTAAGTCCCAATGCTCCGTTTTACTTACTAGGATATAGTTTTGGTGGCTTACCGATCCTGGTGTTAGCAGCTAAACTAGAAAGTGAAGGTACGTACTCTACTGACTAGTAAACTCTAAAAAGTTCTGATTAGTGTCCAATGTTATTATCTACAGAGATTCTATACAAGACAATTTCACAGTCATGTTTCTTTATTAAATCATTATAACCTAGCTGTATTAGTTACTTTTAATATTAAACAAATATGCACGCTTTATCCTTGATTATGTTGTGGTGTTCTATTTCTGAAAATTCCAAGCCAATTTTGTGAAAGCTTTTGTAAGACATTACACACTTAAATTGAATGGTTTATTGAACAGGTCACCGCGGCGTCGTTCTCTTCTTGGACAGCTCACCAGATTTCGTCTATGCTATAACGAAATCATATCTCGACACCTCCTCCGATTTCGCTTTACAAAACAACATTATTATTTCTACTCTCAACATAATATTACCCAAAAATGACATCGCTGAGCTTTTGTTAAGTAAACTGAATACGATTGAGTCCTATGAAGAGAGAATAAAGTATGCGGTGGATATTGCTCCTATTGACATTAAATACTCCAAGAAATTCCTGACGGCAATATCTACAGCCACCATCAACCGCCTCAAACAAGGCATCCGGTTTCATGAAAATCAAAACGAAATTAGAAAACTGAAGTCACCTATAGTACTGCTAAGGCCGAAACAAAACCCTCCGAAACTTGCATTGGAAGACAAATATGGTTTAGAAAAATTCACTGAAAGTATTGTCTCGGTACATACTTTCGAAGCCGATCACATTAACATTGTAGAAAATGATAAATGTGCCGAAATTGTTAACAAAGTTGTGGGAGATCTGAAGAACCAATTTAAAAACAAAATATTATCAAAGGGCAGTACATAAAACTGGCGTATTAGTGAAAATATTAAAATGCTAACTGTTGTTGACCTCACTAAAGTATGCTATAATAATAATCTTTCAAAACTATTTAGTAAATTTGTGTTTTAGAGAAACACTTTTCCAGATTGCTAGGTATAACTATTTAGTTTTCTGTTATGTTGAAAATTAGATCTGAAATTTTCTTTTTATAAACTGAATAAGTTTGAAAAACTTAGATACACGTGAAAACGGCAGAGGCAGAAAGTTAGCTATAAGTATATTACTTAGAATAACTAGATGTTATAACCTGTAATTTACTGAAATAAATTATTTTGTATTTCTAATAAGAAAGGTATTTATGTATTAATTGAGAAGAACAAATGTACCTACCTAATCATATGGATATGTTTTCGGAAGTAATAAATTATAGTTTTCTGTTCGTTTTGACATTTTTTATTGTAAATTATTCCATAATTAGATATACCAACTTTTCACGAAATATTCTTTGGATCCCTAAACGTGATATGTGGTAAGACCCGCTCCTTACCCGTGGTACTACTGGTGGTACTACTAGTAGTACCACGGGGATTATTTTTTGCCCGTAGTACTACTATCCTGTCTAGTAGTACCACGGGAGATTTTTTACATCGCCGGACCGGCAGGCGTATTCTCGGAGCTTCGATATTCGATATTCGACTCGGAATCTGAAAATCTGTCGAAGATGGGCTATTCACAGATGTCGGTATCCAAAACGAATGTCATATTTGACAATACATAGGGATTCGGAAAATTTTCCGTGGCTGTCAGAAACGCCTAGAATACAGTTTCTCAGAATCTATCGACTTCGGAATTTTTTTTTTCGGAAGCAGGCTCGTTAACCTTTTTTTATTGTATTGGTTGTTTGTTATGCTTTGTTAAAGTCGGTGGTGAGCCCATCGTATATAATAACTACCTAACAAGTAATACAAAATATACTCCATAATATAAAACCAAAGTTCGGGTCATGCTTGAGTTATAGGTATTTCGAGTAACCTATAAGAATTGAAGGAATCTTTCGTATGTAGCTGCCAAACTGGCGAATTCACAAGTAAGTTTAGAGCGCATCTTGGCGCATTATCAACGTTTTGTGTGCACAGTTGACATGCGTTAGGCAATAATTTGAGTTAAAACAATTACTCAGGTGGCAGCTTCAGTATACAACTGTAAAATATTGTAATCTGTGATCCAAATTCTGACTAGCTCAACTTATTATTACAGTTAGGTAGGTATTTCATAATGGGGTAGTTGAGAGTATCGAAATTAAATTGCAAGCAGTCATTCATTAAAAAGATTAGCCCAAAACATGTATACCGGTTTTCACTCTACAATTATAGCAAATTTAAAAATAATAAAACAATCAAAGTGTTGCAGTCGAGTACTATAGAAACTATGACGTCACTCCTTGCTATTTCAGTACATTTTCCGTAGTACAATTTTGACAGATCATAAAAAGTAACTGATTTGACGTAAAGAGTTGTATTAAACCAACCTTAATAGGTTAGTGTCCTCTAGGTAGGACTCAAAGTTTCTTCCTGATAATGATACTCGACTCGGCAAAAGAAAAGCAGAAATTCGGTCAACATCCATACGAATGGACAAGTTCCAATAATTTATTTAAAGAGGTTTAAAGCAAAAGTTTAGGAAATATAGAAAATTCTTTAATCCTCTTTAAAGCCGCTGTTGTGTTGTCTGTAAGCAAGAACACACATTTAAGATTTCAAGAAAGTGGGGGTTTCGTGTAAACTTGTATCATCATCCAAATATATTTAGAACTGTTTCCTTTACTTTTGTATGTCAACAAAAAGTACCCTAAAGGTTTTTATTTGTCAAATCAAGCTACTGCCGAAACAAAATAAAGCCATTTATACAAATCCATTAATACAGGCGCACGTAGCCGGCCGCCTGTCGCGGCATGGGTCTCTCAACGTCATCATCCGCTGGTATCCCTGCTATTCTTGAGCCTAACGGCATCACAAGGTTGGTTGGCGGAAGGCCTGATGATATGATTGTCGTGCCATGGAAACATGACAGGTCACTGGTGTGGGATGCCACATGTACCGACACATTGGCCCCATCCCACATCAGTGCCACCTCTGTAGGAGCCGGCGCGGCGGTTGCGGACGCTGAATGCCTGAAGCGGCGCAAATATGGCGATCTCTATGAGGGCTACATGTTTGTGCCGTTTGGGGCGGAGACCATGGGACCGTGGGGGCCGGAGGCGGAGCAGCTCCTCAAAGAGCTGTCAGTGCGTTTGGTCGAGGTTTCAGGTGACCAGAGGGCTGGCAGCTACCTTTAATTGTCAAAGGATCAGCCTAGCTATCCAAAGACAAAATGCGGACATTTCTGGGCACTGTACCACATGGTTCCTCTTTGGAGAGATTTTTTTATGTACAGTAATTATTGTGAATGAATGTATATTTTCTTTATTTATACAGCAGAAGCAGCCGTATTTTATTTCAGCAGAACTAAATTTTTTTCAGCTGCAAAAACCGTAAACCTAAGTACATATTTTTATTATGTAAGGTACCTCGGCGCTTGCTTCACTGACAAACCGAAGGGCAACTGACTGATCTTATAAGTAGTAGGTATAATAGGTAAGGAAATATAAATAGATATCTACATTATCAGAGAGTAACATATACTATATTCTAATCCGTATTTCCACGGGAACGAGAACTACGCGGGTGAAACCGCTCGGAACAGCTGTATTTTATAAAAATGTTACTCTATGCAATTTAAATCCAGCCCCTAGGCAAACGAAGGTTTCATTCTCGAAGTTCGCGTCGCTTAATTGTAATACTAAGTAATATCAAGAACTACCTACGTGTCATTTCGTCTTCAGAGTGTTTTTTTTTTTTTGATTGGCTTACTCTTGACCCAGATTTGCCCGAGAGCAAAGACGGGGCTACGATGGGTCGAGCTTACCCAGACAACTTCCACTAAATGTCAACGGTTATAGTTGGATAACAATGTCATGTCAATGGTGTTATTTTGACACTTTTCAGAGCAAATAACACCATCTACTGACCATTGATATGTCATTGTCATACAACTGTAAGCGTTAACATTTAGTGGAATTACCCCCCTGTTCACTTCGAAGATGCGTCTTGAGTCAATTTTACTTGGTCGCGCTATAACGCAGCGCGCATGACAAGTCGAAGCTTATGCCAATCCCATACATTTGTAATTCTTTAGGACTGACGTTTACGTTTTACAAGGCCACTTGGCCAAGCCCTCTGTAACCATAAACAGTGGATTTAAATTACAAATTACAATACGTTGTCATGGAAATTCCTCAATATTTCAACAAAGCGGCGCACAGCGTTGCTAATTGTGTGAATACCTAAATAGGTTGTCTCCATTGCAAAACCAGCTCTCCATAATACTGCTGCTGTAATTAAAACTAGACCACATAAAAAACAAGGCAAGGCATGCTAATCATACATTATGGAGCAGTGACCTGACTCTACCTGACCCATATTCCGACCCCACCACCACGGTAATTTGAACCGTATAGGTCTTTTTATCTGAACGATTTATGAGTAATCCTTCAAATGCCAGAGGTCTTATTATATTTGTCGAGCAATGTCTCTACTTATGGTCTATGTAGTCGCGTGGTTCGCATGACTAGGATTATATAGTTGAGTTCTTCATAGGCATATATATGTTTATAGGTCGGGTGTAACCGACAATTTTGGACTATTATAGCCTCCATTTTAGATTGTTGACGGGATACAGCAATTGTGAAGTTCTTCAACTACAATAAGTGTTACCAGCCTGTGCACTGATCTTTACCAATGGACGAGCAGATATGTTTTTCTGTCTGTACTTAATAAACAAACAGGTCATTACCGTGTTGCAGAAGTAATTAGCATAATTATTAATAATTACCTCTAAATATAATTAATTAACAGTTTTTTATATAATTCGAAATGGTACATATACGAAATGATATAATTAGGTAGGTACTATAGGTGTAAAACTGTAGGTGTCTAAAAGTGTAAAAATTTACAATATCTGCGCGGGCTGGTAAATCTTATCTATTATAGTAGAAAAATAACACACTAAATCCATTAAATAAAGCTATACTAACAAGAAACTAACACATATAATATTTCCTAAGCTACTCAAGATAAACTCCATGAAGTGAAAAGTAACATTGAAATGTATTTAATTACGTTTAATACCAAATAATTTTACTTCAACGTGCTATCTTGACTAGTTCCGGAATACAGACTCAATAGAATTATCTATTGTCCTTGATATTAACGTAAGGGACTAATGATGTTTGCTCGTCAATAATCACAGATCATTGACACCCAGAAACGCCATAAGAAAATAAAAGGCCCTTCCCTAATTGACTGACAGCAATAATGAAAGTCCAAAATCAGTCCAATCTTTATTATTTTATCGACGACAGACAGACAAACGTCCCTAATATTAGTAGAATCAAAAACACGCGAGCAACTGCGGCAGTAGTGGCGACAGTCGCGAACGGGTCGCACGTCGCGTGCGAGGTGTGTAGTGATGAGTCAGCCTATGACACACGGACAGACAAGCCCGCGCGACACCACGCTCCACACACAATAGTGTTTTACGGACCGACTAACCAACCATAGTGAGTATTATGATTTACTATCGCTGAACGGGAACAACTTAACAATCGCTCTATCACAGTATGTTATGTTATCAAATGTTAGGCTGCCATGGAGATAATTAAAACAATAGAAGCTGACTAAAGTTTGAATAAAGATGCGAATGACATCTAATTTGTAATTAAATAACGGTAAGATAATACAAAACATTTTCTGAATTCACAAAAGAAAGTATTCATACAATAATTAGAGCGTTAAGGGCCAAATGTTTACTCACAAACCAAAAATAAATTAGCATCAAAATAGATTCAGTGTCCTCGGTTGCGACACCATGGTTAACAGGATCTGGCGCATCAATGGGAAATCGAACAATATTTTTGATAAACCACTCAGAGTACTATTTGGATACGGTCCAGGTACAAAAATACAATGCCTAGCCGTCGTCTCAGTTCAAGTCTGCCTGGGCCCGAGCGAGCTAATTCACCCATCCGGGGGCGTTGATACGTTTAAAAATAAGATTAGATTACAATGAAATTTTAACTGAACGGCATTCTTGGACTCCTCACATAGTGCTGTCAGGCAGTAAAGTGCTGAATACCCGCGTCAGAAATTCTTTGCTATTCAATCTTGAGGCAATGACGCAGATTGATGACGATGATGCAGAGATCGTAAAGTGTTTCAAATACATTAATGTTACCGAAAAAACTACGTTTTCCATTCGTTTCTATTTAGTTATTACTCAAAGATCACGTAAAAGTTCATGACATTTTTTTTCAGCAAAGAAGAAAACTTTCCGTCACTGATGACCTAATTTCCTAATAAAAATGTCAATTGCAAAGCATAACATATATACTCTATTTGTTTTATCTAGAATAATCTCTTCTTAATCACAACTACAGGGTCCGAATTGGTCTCGTTGTCAAGAGTTTGTTTAAAGCGGTTGCAACAATTAGAAGTCGTTATTGCTTTAATTGACATTAAGTAAGTATAAGATAAAAACAACACGAGTTTTGACATGTTAGCTTTAAAAAATATAACTCAGTATAGGTAAGAGTATTTTGCTAATATAAGTACCTAACTAGAAATTAACATTTCGAAAAACTAGATTGCTAAATTCCAGGTCACCTTAAAATTCGATCAACCATGATATTTAGACATTCATGACGTTGGTCCCTCCACAAACAGGAATTTTGTAAAACTTCCCAAGTCCGAATTAGACTCTGACATGAAAGGTTTCGTATTACCGCACAGTAAAATAACACTTTTCAATAAGTAAGTAATAAAGACTGAAAATTTCAAGTATCTATTACGGTTTAAAACAGAGAGCCCTGTGACAGTCGGACTGACTGAGAGCCGAGCTTTAGCAATAAGGTCCCGTTGGCACGCTTTGGGTACATCATCATCATCAACCTGTAACAGCCCACTGCTGAGCTAAGGGTCTTTCCTCACATTGAGGAAGTATGGGCCATAATCTCCCACGTGAGCCCTCTGCTGATAGAAAGATGGTTTTAGGGTAGTGGCCACCTAACTGTCAGAATTTTTCAAGCAACATAACGGTATTTTGCATTGTGAGTAAATGCAACGAAAACCGTTACCAACGGTTTAACGAGCCCTCCGAAACACGGAGGCGCTCGTTTTTATAATATCACTAGTCCATTCACTGACTAACCGCGCTCAACTTGGCTTAAACAGTGTGATCGTTACAAATACACTGGTACCGCAGGGCTACAAGCGTCTTTTCGGTGCGGAACGTTAAAATTGTATTGTTTTTGATGCAGATTAAAACCAGCACCATGGGTTCGATGTTCAGGAGCGAAGAGATGGTGCTTTGCCAACTGTTCGTACAGCCTGAGGCCGCTTATGTGTCCATGTACGAGCTGGGGGAGGCAGGAGTAGCACAGTTCCGAGATGTAAGTTCAAGTTGTACAACGTGATTCATATTTATGTAAGCATGGGAACGTGGGAGAGCTATGCTTCGGCACGCTTGGGCTGGCTCGACCGGAGTGATACCAGGGCCTCACGAAAAACCAGCGTAAAGCAATGCATTACGTTTCGTTGAGTGAGTGAGGTAACCCGAGGCCCCAATCTCCCCTCCCCCTCCCCTCCCCTCCCCTCCCCCCCCCCCACTCCCACCTCAAAAGTCGGCAAGGCAGTTGTGACTCTTGAGTTGCAGGTGTCCATGGGCGACGGACGTCACTTACCATCAGGTGACCCGTCTGCTCGTATGCCCCCTTTTTTATCATTAAAAAAAAATCATGTTTATCAGTTGTTTAGTACCCACAGCTCTGCCTAGTTTGGGTCTGACTAACAGTGTTTGAATTGTGTCCCACAATTTATTTATTTATTTATTTATTTAAGTTGACATAATTTATGAGGCTTTTTCACTCCTCTGCTGCAGCCGCATCAACTAAATTTCATTAAGATATATATAATTTGACACTGCTTTATTTAGCAATGGTAGATTATGATAATATAAAAAAAACTAGCGGTTCTGCGCGGTTTCACGCGTAGTTCCCGTTTCTGTGGGAATACGGGAATAAAATATAGCTTATGTTACTCAGGGATACTGTAGCTTGCCATTGGTGAAAGAATTTTTAAATACGGTCCAAATTTAGTTATAAACATACAAAAATACTAAATTTTCTTCTTTATAATATTAGTGTAAAAGTGTAAATAAAAAAAATAAAAAAATCTCACGTCTTTTTTCCCCGAAGGAGTAGGCAGAGGTATTCCATTTCTGGAAATACCTTCTTATCACGAGAATATTCGACTCCTAAAATAAATTATAATTATATGAAAAAAAATAAGATGAAAGAAAGTAGTCGTAGGAAACTAAAAAAAATTTGTGAAATCTTCTTACGCTGTAATGTGCCTGCCTAGCAACTCAAACATCAGTAGTCTACAGGCTGTCATAGACTGCAATTTTATTATGCCTACATTCCTGTTGTTAATTAATTAAAATATTTAAAGTGACTAATTGCAATGCCTCGTGCTCCAAAAGTAGGGCACAACGTTCATAATTAAAATTTCCGGTTGTACACAAAGGGTGTGTTTCTGATTTTGTAAAATATTACTGCTTTATAGAGATTTCATAGGCATAACAGCGAAATACAGATACTATTTTTCCAGCAAGCTTTAGGTATGGTAGGATGGTTAATTACCTGTATAATGTGCACTGTAGACTTAGTATTGCAGATAAGAATGTGGCTCTGGACTCAGAATACAAGCACTGTTGTAGTGAGTTTGGACTCCAAAGTCCAAACTGTGCAGATAAAATATCTCCCGCTTATCGTAACGTGTTTGGTCTCTGTCATCTATATATTATACTAGCGATTCTGCGCGGTTTCACCCGCGTAGTTCCCGTTTTCGGGGGAATACGGGAATAAAATACAGCTTATGTTACTCAGGGATCTTCTGGCTTTCCATTGATGAAAGAATTTTTAAAATCGGTGAAGTAGTTTTTGAGTTTATTCGTAACAAACATACAAAAATACCAAAATACAAATCTTTCCTCTTTATAATATTAGTATAGATGTACTGACTTTCTGATCTATCAATGCTTGACCTCAATCTCAAGATTTATGAAGCTGAAATTCAGAATTCAGATAGTTTTTATAATGAACATACCCACAGAGAAAAGTTGTTTTAGGATCCTATTGGAACGGGAAAAAACGGTATTAACGCGGGCCTACACAAGCGCATATTTTTCAGCCACAGTATCAATATGAACCCGTCCAAATTAAGTATCAACCCGTCATTAACCTGTCATCGTAGAGCTGAACAAAAATATTTTTATTATAAGAATTCCATTTCCATATAGGAAACTTCAGTCATCTCCGCTATCCGGTCAAATTATTAATAAGCGTGCCTGCTCTACGACAGTACTTGGCTATAATACGGGGGGTTCATCTAGTCTAGGACTACTACACTTATTCAATAAAAAACGGTATGATTATTATATCCTTGGCTGCTTTACGGACAGCAGCCGCGGCACAAATTTTCATTGCAAAGAGTCATTCGGGACAAAACGAGGATCTTTTGCTTATCTTACTTTATTGCCCTAAAACTACCAAAGTTTAAGGAACACCTTTCTTAGGTACTCTGCAGCAAATTTAAATTACAAAATTGAAGTACAAAAACAACAACAACTGTGTTGGGCGGAAAGTGTATTTATTAAATCGTATAGATGATGATACTCGTATATATTTTTTTGTATTTCTACACTGAGAAGCTGTTAAATTATGGTGATAGTTTTTTTTAATATAGAATTGTAGGAATATATTGAGCAGTCGACCAAAGTCGAACATAAAGGATAAGATTAGGGATTACCTCGTATATCATGTTTAATGAGCGATAATCCTACATCAAAGACCCGCTGTTATTCCAAAGGACTGATGTGGCAGGATATTGCACAACGGACTATATTTTACCAATTAACTACTAATTGTATCATATACCTACATATAACGCAAGTCCAATTCAAGTACGACTTAGTAAAATACTCTCACACTGTCATAATTGTTTATTATATTTGGAATAGTACTTAACATTGATAACACACGCAATGATAGCCCAGCAGTTAAAGAGCCGGCATCTCATGCGTCAGGTGTTGGGTTCGAATCCTGGCATGTAAGAATGAGTTCTTTAAAAACTTATGTACCTACCAAGATATTTGAGGAGGAAACCCGCAAGACCCAGAATTAATTCTGAGGCATGTGTATAACAGACCCGTCTCGGCGATGGACATTGGACTCATCACCTATCACGTTAAGGGGTCCAAGGGTTATTCTGATGAAATGTGGGTATTTTCTGAAATGAAAATACCCACATTTCATCAGAATAGCCCTTGTGCAATAAACACGTTATGCAATAACTTACTTATGCAATAAACACGTTATGAAATACCTTAGTTGGCAGGACTAATTTTAATTTGACAGGACTAAATATCTCTCGTCTCTTTTCTTTTCTAGGAGAAAGAAAATGAAAGGAGTAAACTAAAATAAGTTTAGTCGCTGTAAAGCAGAATCGGGGCCATTCAGTCCCAAAACTCGCGAATCATTATATTTTTAGACTGTACATAGTTTATATTTTTTGTATTGTTTTTTTGTACAATAAAGAGTTCGTAATTACCTACAACTGGAAAAGTTGAGCTACTTTCCAGTTCATAAGCAATGACTTCCTACATACTTTTTCATGACTGAGGAAAGACCCTCACTTCATTAGTGGGCTGTTCAGGGTTGTTGTTAGCAATAACTTACCTACAATTCATTCGATTTCATTATTTTCAGTAAACTTCATATTAGACTCAATTTGAGTAATTTGCTCTGTCGTTCGCGTTGTCACCACTCACATTGATACAATAATACCCAGCAGACAACGCGTTCCAAACAAACGTCTAGATTGTTATAGAAACGTGCGAAGACGCTTCGAAAAGTATTTCGAAACTTTGGAACTTCGGCAGCTGAAACCACAAAGTGACGTCATCCAACGTTGCACAACGTCATCTTATAGAGTACGGTGTGTAAAAACGGTTATGCGACATTGCCCACGTCACGTTGCGGATTTATTCTATGGTTTTAGACGTCAGTGCTCAGTTGATTGAACTTTCGTTGACCTTCGTCGTTTCCATGCGTGTGTATTGTAGCTAGTAGCTCGTTTTTATTTTATGACTAAGGTCATTGTAAGAACCCAACGTTTTGACTTAAAGGCTTGAAATATGAATAGCATCTTCACTCTTATTTGCATAAAATATTAACCTTTTGATTTTGATTTATCAAGAGTTTTATCGAGTTCACATGTTTTTACGTAATATAGTAGATACACAGACTTGTGGATTTAAGGGCTGTTAACTAATTCTTCAATTACATTACAGTTTATTGTAGAAAACTCGCTATTGCTCCCGACTCCCTTCGTAAAACTTTAGGTATTTGGCGTACCCTATTAGGAACTATCTGGGGGCACGGCTATTTATTTAAAATATTAAAGATTTTTAATAATGACATGGTCACTATAAGATGTTGTTAGGTTAGCTAATTACATAATTACATAAAACAGAAGGTCCCTTAGTAAGAACTGAATAAATTAACCGACTTGGTATTACATGGATCTCACAACTTTTCACGGTATTAGTTTTATCCGGCATAAAAAGTAGCCTATGTCCTCAAGATGTACTATCGTCTTGCCAAATTTCATTAAAATCGGAGTTAATGCCATGAAAATAAAACAGACATACCGAATTACTTAAGATATAAGTAACCTTTACCTCTAGTTTTCGTTCAGTACATAAAAACTTCATTCATCATTTACTTTTACAGTTGAGTACGTAATCACTTAGCAATACCTACTTTTGGACTAATTCTCCGAATCGACAACCCAAATATATTGTCGATTAACTTAAAAAATGTTCGGTACGATAGCGCAGTTTACAATAATGGTCGTTAATATATCTGCGGCCGTGTTTACACTGGGTCAAGTCGTATGTACGCACTAGCGCACTTTCTCAATGCTAAGTATTCTATTGAATAAATAGTCGACTACCTCTCTGCCAACATGAAATGTTTAATAGTTTATAAACTTTTCTATGGATTTTGCTCGTGCTTGTTTTATCATTGTTCGTTAATGAACGAAAAATACCAAACTTATAAATGAAATACCTTTCGAAGCCCGTTGATCAAGATTTAGGGTCAACTAGCTTAAACAGCGAAGTAAAGTTACTAAAGGCCGAATAATGCTTCTTATTTCCCCAAACCGTTATAGGCTATACATTGAATTCGCGACTATAAGAACAGGAATAAAGTTTATTTTCTAAGTAATCTCACTTCGCCGTTCCATTGCTGGCATTACAAATAAACCTTTACCAATAAATTAAACTGAAACTATACTTACCAATAAAAATTAAATGCTTAAATACGAGTAGGAGCTTTGATATACCGTATATATACTGTCCTAAAGACTCTACAGCGGCCGATTAGAATTGAGCTTTGTAATCCGCCACCTTCCGTTATAAACTTCGTAACAAACGTCATCTAGTAGGTATACTACCTGAATTAAACATGTACCTACTACACAAGATAGACGCACAGACAATATGTGCGGGTAAATAGACATTTACTTTATACGCACTCCTTCTCAAATGGCTACCTTTGACCTATTTCGTGATGGGTCCAACTCCCATTTGGCTAACGTTGAAAGTGTTATTTGTGTAGAATTTGACCTTAGGAACATCCATGAACTGATGATAATGGTTGTGGGGTATAAAATTAGTTGAAAAACTGACCGCTGACCGATAAAAACTTTTGACTTTGACAAAATTAAAGAGATATTGAAAATCATAGTTTACATATGTGGATATTTTCAATTCATTTATGAGTAGTATCGTAAAATTCTCAATTTCCCAATAATTTAAGATATTTTATACGGGCCTGTTAATTATATTGATGTTTTTCTTGAGTGGCTCGATAACCCATGTCTTTAGGCGTCGGCCCTCATAGTCTTGCGCCATTCTTGGCGTATTTGTATCATATCCAGTTCACTAGCCAAGTGGCAAACGAAGGTCTCATATGGTTTAGTTGGCTTTAGCTGAATTGGAGTACTAATTATTAAGAACTAAGTTTTAGTGAATGTGTCGTCAATTTTACTTGATCGCGCTATGAAGCCGCACTCATGACAAGTCGAGCGCTAATGTCAATTCCATACATTTGTCATTATGTTCGTTATTTTTTTCCGTTTTTCAAAGCCCCTTAATGTCTTGTCAGTGGGCCCACCGTTTCCGGGAGGGTCCATATACGCCAACACCGAAGAAGCAACAGGTCCTCCACTGACTAATTAATTTATTTACATCAAATTTATTTAAATCTACAAAAAAATATCCATCTTCAATTTTTAAACCGACTTCCAAAAAGGAGGTCCTTTGTTCGACCATACATATATTTTATTTTATGTGTGTTCGCGGATAAACTTGCACATCCTGCTATGCGTCCCTTTTGCTTCCTGTTGGAAGTCGTTTTTGTTTTGTTAAAAACTATGGTGTATCGATTCATATGAAATATTTCTATCTTAGCCTATCTCACCGTCTTAAATTGTATGAATTTATACGAATTTCTTTTGCCCATAAACACAAAAAATACATTAATGATTATACAAAAATGAAATATGGTGATCAGCTGAGTCCCAACCATGGTCGTGAATATTAAGTAAGTACTAACTGTTCCCGTTCCCGTGGGAATACGGGGATAAAATATAGTTTTGTTACTCCTTGATAATGTAGCTTTCCATTCGTGAAAGAATTTTTTAAATCGGTTTAGTAGTTTCAGAGCCTATTCAATTCAAACAAACAAACAAATCTTTCCTCTTTATAATATTAGTATAGATTGATTCCGTATCTCATGCCCCGATGACCTTAACACAGATAATGTGCTCTTGCGCATAATCTACCCGAAGCTGAACATATCTGGCCCAGCAGTCAATAGTGGCCACGTGATTGCAGATCCGATAAATAAACGTCTCGGTGAAAAGTTATCGGTAATAATAATTAAACTTTCAAACCCGACCCAGCTTTTTAGTTTATTACTATTATAAATATTATATTAGTATTGTGTTCAAATTCCAGCAACCACTTATTAAAAAACCTGCTATATATTGGTGTCTCTATTAAATTATCTGCTAGGAATTTTCACCACTTCGACGCCCCTTTTTCTGAAACTAAATTTCTGAATAAAAAACGCTTTTATACAAGTCACTTTGTCATTTGTAATATTTAAGATATATAAGAAAGGCCAATTCTATCGAACCATTCGATCATAATCAAACACGAAGAAGCATTTAATAATAGTTATAAGATTATTTGTTTAACTGATGTGATAACCTCAGATTCGGATTCTTTTAGTGTAACTATTGTTACTCGAAACAGTCGGAATACAAACAACAACTATTATATTAATAACTAGCGACCCGCCCCGGTTTTGCACGGGTGCAATTCTAATACTAAAACGGGAGGTTTTAGTTTAGTACTTGATTCACTCTATCTATTAAAAAAACGCATCAAAATCCGTTGATTTAAGATATAAGCATACATAGGGATATATGGACAGAGAAAGCGACTTTGTTTTATACTATGTTGTGATTAGTACCTTGACATACAGTAACCTTAAAAAAAACCTACTTGATTGATAGAGCTACATCAAGAGTGTTTTCAGACTGCAGCTCTGATGTATCTCTTCACAGATACAAAACCAGTTTCACGTAGCAAGCGTGTTATTTTAACTAACATTGTGTGTGAGTGTCAATGAATTTTACTGTTGGTGAATTTCAAAATCTTAAGCATACCTACAATTTCTTATAAACGAAAGAAGAAACATTACATTTTTTTACAAAGAAAAAAAAAACATTTTATATATTATTATTATTTTAAAGAGGCAAGATTTGATCTTTAATTGTTTTGACTAGG
This sequence comes from Ethmia dodecea, assembly GCA_963855545.1. NCBI lineage: Eukaryota > Metazoa > Arthropoda > Insecta > Lepidoptera > Depressariidae > Ethmia > Ethmia dodecea. The sequence goes on from OY979444.1 coordinate 5,453,955, forward strand.
CTCTGAAACGCTCTGCACTGATTTTGAAAATTCTTTCACCAATAGAAAGATTAGTTTTCTAGAAGTGAGATGAGATATAATTTTTTAACGGAAACGGGACTAACGTGGATAAAATTGTGGGGAACAGCTATAAACTTAATAAATCTCTTATGCATTGCGAACGAATGCATCTGATGTATGATATTAAACCTGTAACACGATGCACTTATCTCGTACGAGTATCTTTAATGATCTCGAGTGACCTGCCCACTCTGTCTGATGTCACCCGTCTAGTATGCAACTTCTAAAAGCCGGCGGAGGAATTAAATAGAATCGTAAAGTATTTACGCATTTTCTGCACAGCTGTGTGTCTGCAGCGTGTAATTGCTTCACTATTGCTATTGTGAGAATTTCTCGGTAAAGTAAGTACCTACTTATTAATTTACCTAGGCATCCTATTATACAATAGCTACTATGGATTCTAAAATACTTATACTTGGCCGGTAAAAACAAATTTTCTGCTTGCCATAAAAATGAAAGTGCTCATCAGTGGCAGAGCGTTCAGTTGAACAACATTTTCAAAATCTGAATAGGAGTAGTTTTTTCTATGAAATTTGGACGTCTGTAGGATTAGGTAGTTTAAAATAAAAATACTATCCCGTAGTAGTACTATTTCTATTAGTCTTTTATTCTGTGCGAGCGTTCCTTAAGAGCCCTACAAATTGATTTATAGATGCTTCTTTTCATATTAACCCGTTAATATTTGCGGACTGTATATTTTCACATTAGCCGCTTCAGACGAGCTCAGCTCGGTTGTGAACTGTGAGGTGACCCGCTGTTCGGTTACGGTACATAAGGCTAGGGGGTCTGGAACTCGCTTAGAGCTGTGTTGAGGAGTTTCTTGCAACGCTTCTTCTCCTCAACTATACGTACCGAAGCGGTAGAGTCGCAATGACTTTCAATAAAAGGACTTATAAGCTCCTACACTGAACAAAAACATTTGAATTGATTTTCTTTACCTCATGAAGACGCCATGGCGACGTCGTAGGCTTGGCTGCTTCTGGAGTCCGAAGGTTGCCATATCAGTCAGTCTACGAGCATCCAAAATGGCGGCTGACTGCCCAAGTAGCACGTTAGTGAATTTTGGAACTTATTTTGTAACTGTAAGTATCATATAAGTGATGCAAGAGTGTACGGTATTACTTATAGATGCAAACCGCACTCGAATTTGCAAATGAGTAACTCTTATCACTAACAGTTGCTTTTGAGTGATTTTTTTCCTGCTTTATTACTTATGGTAGCTATGGGGCGAACTTATTACTTGTAAATGCATAAAGGTTTTAATTTTCTCTCTTATAGAACTCAAAGAATCATATGACGTCTTAAAATCCCCCCTTAAGAACTGTTCCCTAATAGGTAGTATTTTTTCCTTATTTGGCATCTTTAGTACTAAATAAGTAGTATATATGAGTTATTTATCACCTGTAGTAGCTCAAGAGTTATTTTTGCAGCTCATTTGGAACCTAGTGTAATTGCCTTTGTAAGGTCTAACATACTCTAATATGTCACTGTAACGCGTAGATCGGTTCCAAAAGATGGTTCTTGAAAACCTTAAGCAACAATTTTTTCTCATTTAGAACTACTTAAGACCTAACAAATCTAAAAGACAAAACCGGTCAAGTGCGAGGCTCCATACCACTATCTATAAAAATCGAATGAAAGGTAAATTGCGGTTTACAATTTATGACGTATTAAAAAAAACTACTTGCTAGATAAACCAATTTTCGGACACCCAAAATTTATTGTTTTTTTTATATATATATTTTTGTGTGAAAATTTTAATACTGTACAGAATACATCTACTTACCAAGTTTAAACAATATAGTTTCGTTTTGGAAAAAAGTGGCTGTGACATACGGACGGACAGATAGACATGACGAATCCATAAGGGTTCAATTTTTTGCCATTTGGATGCAGAACCTTAAAAATGAAGAACTTATTTTTAATCACGCGATCACTACTAGGTACTAATAAGTGATTTTTGTTCCTAAGAGCTCCAATAAGGCAACAAATGGGTTAAAATATGAACTGCAAGGTCTATTTTAAATCGCCATGTTTAAAAATGGAGTCCTTGAAAAGCATCTTGTTGAATGGTATTTTCTTACAATAACATAAAATAAAATGAGATTTGATAACTGTTTCTCATGTAGTTTGACATTATACTTTTCGTGAAACCGTTATCTTAGGTTTTTAACGACCAAATTATTATAAAGTATTATCTTATTTATTTGATCAACGCATATGTTTTGCTCATTTTTGATTAGATCGAAGGCGCATCAAAATTTACTGAGTAAATATACCATGGTTTCACGTTAAAAAAACATTTGCAAGGGCTAAATGATGTTATCTTGCTTTAAACACATACATTTTTAATACTCATCAAATAGATGCAATAATCCAACTGTCACAAGTCACAACACAATACGTCCATGTTCATCTCCACCGAAAATAAGTTCTGATGTGTTACTCAAAGACTGAACGGTATCGCTTTACGTTCAATCATTCATTCACAGCGCCCAATTTTCACCCTTAGTTCCAAGTGCCACTCAGGGTAACAATTCGAACTCTAATGCATCTCTTTTGCATCTATAAATAAGCTGCAATTTTTCTCCCTTTTGTAACATACAGGTTGCTTATAGGTTCTAACCACCTATATAGAACTTAATCACGGTGGATTTTATTACTAAAGTTTCCAAAAAAACACTATATGCAAGCTATTTGTCTAAAAATGTGTTACTTGGGTGGCGACTGATTGAGAGAAGTGCAGCTTGCCCGTATACATTTTACTGTAGTATCCAGGTAGGGGCCCAGTCAACTTGGCGACGTTGCCAAACCGTCACCAAAATATGAGTTAGGTACTGTACCTTTCAATATTAACTGCTTGATACGTATCTAGCGATGTCACCATGGCGGTCTTCGTCTATACGAGAACATGATTTTTGCGAATTATCAAATTTTTGCATTCGTGCTTGATGATATATATCTTGTTGTAAATTCTATTGGCTCTTACAGCTCTTCCTTCTTATGGTCACCACCTGTCACGTTTAGGGGTTAAAAAAATACAGAGTGCACTATTAGATAAACCAGTTGGTATTTATTTCCAGCAATTAAATACCTCTGCTTCACCCTCGGTTGTGAAATGCGTGAGCATACATATTTAGTAATGTATTATTCAGAAGCAATATATATTATGTTTAGGGTCTACATAGGTCAATATCTTAGCGTGCCAGTTTCGCCATTATTTATCCGCGCAGGGCCCGGATTTCGCGTGTTTATCATTATGTGGGGAGTGCCGGGTCGCGGCCGAAATGCCCTATCGATTCAACCTGCCAGGGAAACATGCAAAGTGCGACAAGTTATTGTATTCCCTTGTGCGTGAAATGATAATCAAATCGACCCACCTGACGATCATTTTTATTTGATACACGAAAAAAATCGAAGAAAAAAAAAATCTAGTGCCTTTTATGACCGGGAGAATAGGCGATTTGACAGTGAAAAATCTATGTACAAAAACAATAAAATGTCGTGTCTGTACATTTATTTATTTATTTATTTCAAATAAATTTGCAACATTACATTTAAAAAATAATGCGTTACAAAGACGAGTCTAACATAGAAATAAAGATCAACAACAAAAAAACCGGCCAAGTGCGAGTCGGACTCGCGCACCGAGGGTTCCGTACAACCTTGCAAATTTATGGTTTTCGTAATTTTTCCTTTATCTATGCTATAAGACGTTGCTTCGTACCAAATTTCAAGATTCTGAGTTCACGGGAAGCACCCTGTAGGTTTTGATTCCCTTGCAAGTGTCTAAAATTTGCGGCATAAACGGCTGTATCTTTTGATTGCGTTGGCTTAGAAGTTTGATTTTTTCACAACTTCAAGGGACAGTAGACCTGAGTAATTGATATAAATTTCAGCTTCATACCTCCACGCGTTCCTGAGAAAAAGGGTCTTGACAGACGGAGGGACGGACGGACAACAAAGTGATCCTATAAGGGTTCCGTTTTTTCCTTTTGAGGTACGGAACCCTAAAAATATAAATAATTTAAAAAATATGTCAAAATTGTATCCAACATTTAAGTTTACGAATAGAGATTGCACATTATTGTATGGTTTTATTTGTTTCAAAGACTTCTTAGAGTCTTTCATCAGATCATTTCTTTTTTTACATGCCAAAAATTCAACAGAGGCCAATTTTCTAAAACTCTGTCTGTCTGCCTGTTTAAATACGTTAATCTTCAAAGCGAATATTGTAGGATTTGCATTATTTGACTAGACAAATATGAATTATTTATCCAAAAACCTATTATTATATTATAATTTTTATCTTTAACGACCATATTAAATTTTCCTCCAATGCTTATTCAATAAAAACACTACAGAGTCTATCTTATTATTTAACCCTAACATTGCTTTCAATTTCAATCATTGTTAATTTGAAAAACTACCCTACACAATACCCAAATGGCAAGTGTCAGGCTGTTCATTTATGCAGGTGAGCGCCAAAATCGATTTTAAAGCGGTCAAGGGCCATAAAATCGATTTGTAGCTATCTAATAGTGCACTCCCTAAAGAGCTACCTAAAAGCTACACCTATATTATATCTCGTTTACAGCTAAACTATTTATACTTAATGATAGTATCTAAATACACTTACTGATCATTTGTACAATCTGCTTTGCGACATATAAGTATATTAAAACTGTAACGATAGGTATTTTTGAAAATGACGCATGGGCACGCATCACGCAAAACGTATTACGGAATTCGATAAAATTTGGTGTGATAATAACTTATATAGTATCTGGAAATGGGTCAATATAAAGGATACTTTTTACTGCGGCAAAATGTATCATTCCCCAGAGATAAAAAAAAGGTGATTCAAACTAAAAATCTATACTTATAATAAAACGCTAGTGAGACTGTGTCTGTACCTACATGAACTATTTTTTGAAAATTTCAGCGGTAGTGTAAGTAGATAGTTATCGATGTAGATACCGAAAAACCCAATTTTTGAAATTTTTGTCTGTCTGTGCACTAGTCAGGCAAAAACTACTGGACTCGGTGTGGTACCTAACTAGCTGGGTCAACATCTAGGGTAACTTTTTCCCAGGGAAAATTAAAAAACTGGTTAAGAAGAGAAATCCGTAGGTACTACCTACTCCTAAACGATTACACCTAGAGACTTGAAATATAGTATGTAAGTGTTATAAAAGGATTTTCAGAAATTCCCAAGGGAACGGGAATAAACTAGATCCGCCCTGGCAACGCCGCTGAACACCATCTATTTGAAATATGGTATGTAGATAGGTAGGTGTCTTATAATGTCTTAGGCAACCGATATGAAGGGGTTTTTAGAAGTCCCCACGGGAACAAACCGATCCGCTGGGTTCACCCGCTACCATAATATATAGATGTAAATGTAACTTGAAATTTGATAGTTATTTCCAAAGTAAAAAATAATAATAAATAGTTTGAAGGGGTTAATTTTAAAGATTGCAATAAATACGAATTCCACACTAACGAAGTTAAAAAATTTATTATGAAGAAGTGTTCTATTTAATTTGTTAAGAACGTCCATTGTTGCTTCCCAAGCCAATATTATAAAAGCTTGTTTCATATAACCCCACGTCAGCTCACAAACTTTCTATCTGATTGTTTACCGTGTACCTTGTTTTTGTTAGATCAAATAACAAAATATCAATATATCGCTTATCGTAAGGCACTCATCTGTCCGTCAAGTATGGAAAATTCTGAAGATTTTATTATATGGAAAACTGCTGGTGTTGTAGCATTGATCAAAACCACCAGTCTGATGCTGTTTCATGATTGGATTATGTTTGGGCTTATAGTTAATTTAGATAAGACCTCAGGTATATATTTATTAATATTATTAGTTCATGTTTCATAGCACTCTTGTCCATCACTTGTCACATTTAGGGGTTCAAAAGATTCCCGGTGAAATGTGGGTACTTTAAATGGGGTAAAATTCTTCATTTATCTAATAACAATAATAATTATAAAATACACATAATATTTACAAACTAAACTAAACTAAAGATAAAAAAATGTCCTCCAGAGCACCATGTTGAGGTAAGGCACCCAACCAAAATGCTGGTAGCATTTCCCCTCTGGACAGCCAAGCTAATCCTTTGGGCGAAATAGCCACCAGCCCTTGGGTCGCCAGTGGCCTCTATTAGGCGCGCTGAAAGGCTTTATAGAAATTTCCTTGCTTCAGGGCCCCATGGGTCCATCGTTTCTATTGCCACTGGCACAAAAATGTAGATGTCCCCTAAACCCTGGTACCTTCTACGCTTTACTGCTTCTGCAGATACAGCTGCGGCACCAGCACCGTTGGAAGTTGACTGGACATGGGACAGGGTTAAAGTGTCAGGACAGGACAGGACACACGTGGCATCCCACACCAGGCATTTCCCATAGCTCCACGGTATTAAAGTCATACCATCAGGTCTCTTGCCATCCGATCTAAATATTCCATTTGGTTCTAAGACCGATATCACATTAGCGGTGGCAAGACCCCTGCGGATGATGTCGTTGAGGTTTGCATGACGCGATAGTCGACCTGCAGTCCTCCGGCATGAGAGACCATGGTGTCCCAACTCATCTACCATGGCGCCGCAGCGACAACAATGAGGTTGATTGGTTTGAACACCTAAACGAAGACTGACAGACAAAGATAAAGTACAGTTGTCCATAAGGGTACCCAAATTGGTTGAAGGTGATCTTGATTTAAAAAAGCTGCCCGATCAACGGAATTAAATGCGTTTTACACATCCACTTTAAGTAGGACTTCACCTCCATTATTTTCAATAAAAGTTCGTGCGGCGTGCACTGCCGCCTCACACCCACCCCTTAAACAAAATCCCAGTGGTAATAAAATATGTTAACAACATATTTTTGAGACTATTCGCCGTAGAGTTGTACCCACTGCAATAGGACGGATACCTCCGTCCTTTTTCTTTAAATGGGGCTAGTAGCATTATGTCCAATTCGAAAAATGTCCAGTGGGCTCAAAATGTCCAATTCTCACAATGTTTGGACAATTTGCGAATTATATGGCTCTTCCAACACTCTCGGAGATAAGGTGTTGGTAAGTGTATATCGATTTGTATAATTTTTTTTGCTAAAATTAAACTTCGCTATTAAAGACCAAAATTATGTTTTCCCACGTTTGGTTCATCAAATCTCTCGAAGTTATTAACATTGGTGGTCACGAACTGTCCAGTATTGCTCAACACGAATCACGTGCCTCAACAGGACGAGTCTCGGCACTTAGGAATAAAGGCATTGTACCCGTAGGTCTATCTAGATGTAACTTATGAACAGAGACACTCGAATTTAAACTTTAGGCTCTAACGTCTGAGTCAAACCTGCTGTAAGAGCCAGCGTATATTGCACCTAACGACCTACAAATGTTCAAATTTGGACCTATTTGCATTATTTGCAGCCTGTATGAAGACGTTGCGGAAGACATGGGCATAAGCTGTTTGAGGTCATTTTAATAGCCTTTAAATTCTTTATCCATACCTCTGTGTGGGACAAAATACGCATAAAAGCTCTGTTTTTAGTAAACAAGAATGATAGATGCATAGATTTTATTGAGTAACATAAACGGATATAGTACTGCGTTTGAGTTGAACTAAAGAAGTTCTCTGAAGTATAATTATCGTGACAGAATCTAGAATTCGAGCACTCTGTGTTGTCTCAAGTTACTTAAGTAGAAAAATTCTAATATCAAACCTACATAATTATAATCCAATTTACTTCATGCAAAAACATCTATTAAATTAATGCATGCAAATTGAAAACTAATAGGAGTGTATTAAAGTTTAAGATTCTACAAATGAGCAACGTACATCCAGACAAGGCAAAGATTCTGTCTGAATGCATACTTCGCGTAATTATACCTACTCTAGAGTCGCAACGACACGGTAACATAGGATGAGAGGACTTGTCTCATTGTCGTTTCAATTAAAACAATATGTCACCAGCAAGTGATATACGAGTGTAGCTAGAGGGTCAAGGCAGATTTAATAGCGGATGGTCTGTCCGTTGCCACAATAGGTTGATGGAACAAATTTATGGCGTGGAAATGTATTTTTAGGCCCTAAGCGTTATGAATAAGGACTAATTTATAAATTCTATTTTTTGAATTTTCGTCCTTATAATATTAGTTATTCATAAATAAAAAGAGGTCAGTAAAGAAGGAAGTAGTAATGACAACGTCACAAACTTGTAGGAGAAAGGTATATTTTATGTTAACTCCTACACTGTCCTTAAAGTTAATTCCGTAAGGTAAATTTTATGACCAGATTCTTTACTTAATATTTTTTAGTGAAGGTTACTACCTTAACTAGACTTCCTGTGTCCATACAGACATGGATTATATGTTTGAAGTTTTTGTAGTTGCTTCGACTACCTCAAATTGAATGCACGGGCAAGGTAATTTTTCCATATCTTTTTTGTAGGTACCTTAGGAAAAATATTTATCATAGTCCTACTTAATCAGTAGATCTAGTAACAATACAGTTTAATATTAGAACGACGGTTCGATTAAACGGAATACGGGCAAAAAAAAATTTCCCATAGATCGACCAGTGGAACTCCGTGATAGGACCACGGCCAACAAACGGAGTCGGCAACTACTGTACTAGCGCGGTTACAGCCTGAAATTTTGGAGGGGGTCACTAGTAATAAATATGACGAGTAAATTAGACTTCATTGCACAATACACAATTTTATTGCACACATTATAAAACAAATGGAAATCTTTGGTTGGGTTCATGTACCCTGACTACTAGTCGTATATAATATACGATATAAGAACCATAAAAATAAGAGCGCCATAAAACAGAAGGAGGCGAATTCCAATGTTACAGTTATGATGACCAATCGCCTATTATTTTTATAAGAAAGGTGCGGCTGCCGTTACTCCAGTTTCATCACACATCAGAATAATATCTAAGTCTTTATTCTTTCGCGTACAATATCTACTTTATGAGTTAATAAATTACTAATTAAAAACACTGACTCAAGCTATACTAATTGTATCTTTAAAATTTCAAAAAATATCTTGGAGAATGGAAAGAATTTGAGTTTTACGGATTGCATAAAATATTGTCTTTATAAATAAAATGGTTTTCTCAACTTCATAAATACTTATCCTTAATTGCAGCTCAACCCCCACGTGAACGACTTTCAAAGACGATACGTCTCTGAAGTGAGAAGATGCAGTGAGATGGAACGCAAGCTGCGCTGGGTCAGCAGCGAGCTTCCAGAGCCACCTCCTCCGCCCAAACCCTCGCCACACAGCCTCAGCCCTAGGGAGATCAACATCCTTGAGGTAAATTTACAACACCATAACCATTTGAAGAAAAGTTTCTTGACTTGCGAGTGATGTTCGGATTGCCAAAGTCAGGTTAGGTTAGGTCATCTTACTTATTCACCGAGGAGGCCCCGCAATTGGTGTTGCGGGTGGCCGTGACCTGACTGCGGATACGCGCACCTGCTGTGCCGTGGTCAGGTCCGAAGCGGCGAGAAGGAATACCCCAGGGGTTTTAGTGGGTATAGAAGCATTAGGCTGTCGAGCCCCACATAACCCTCGGCCCCCCCGGGTCGTGTGGTATGCAGTAATGCGAAATGCCCTGGGAAACCAAAAAATCTTCCTTACGTTAGCGATCTATTGGAAAGACAAACTTTCTTTAAACGTTATTGATCATAACCTATTAATCGTTGTATCCTAGGAATTCGTCCGATGAAATACTAATAACTTACTTTGTTCATATTTATGATTCCGACCACGATTCAAAACGTAGTCTAGAAAACCGAAAAATTATATAAATTATTGACGATAGAAAAATTATAGGCATAAAGTCTTACATCTACATTCATCTCTAACAAATGCGAAATTTATTTTCCAGGAAAGGATCGACTATATCGAATCAGAAATCCGTGAGATAACACGCAACGCTCAGAACCTCAAATCTGATTACCTTTCGCTAAAAGAATTAAAACTGCTAATCGAAAAAATGCAGACTTTCTTCCAAGACCACAGCGCTCAGAGGAAGATATCGGCGTCAGTTCAAGTGTACAACAACGAGGCTGTTATCGGGCATTTGGGGTTCATTTCTGGGGTGGTAACAACGGCAAGGGTCCCTTCCTTCGAGAAGATGTTATGGCGGATATCGCATGGGAACATATTCTTCAAACAAGCTCAGATTGACTTGCCTTTGAAGGATCCTGTAACGGTAAGTTCTTGCTCTTTAATTCTTATGTTCTAAATAATACAGAGTTTTTGACCAGTCACGACTCCCGAGATCCAGGGACAAATAAGTACAATGAATAAAATCTTATAGAGGGTCGTTTTTGATACTGTTAATAGAAGAAAAGAAAAGTTTTGTAAATTACACTAAAAATCTAGGAGTAACTCGTCATGACACACAAAAAAAATACAAGATAAAGGTTATGTATGTGTAGCTTCCCTTTTAAATAAAGCTCACTACATATTACATTCTCCATGTGGAGCTACTATCGGATATATAAATCCCATCAAAAACATAAATGTGAAATAAGAGCCAAGTTCTATATTATGCCCTGGTTGTTGACTTCAACGACAAGCGAGATCTAAATGGGTGCCAAGTTCAATGGTCAGTCCTGAAATTTATTTATAACAACATAAAATATCAATTCTTCTTATAACTTAGGATAATATATTGTAGCCTAAGGTCTGACGTGGCTAGTTTTCACGAAGTTTATTTACGAAAAGACCTTAAAATCTACATAAAGACCGGCTGTCATAAGTTTTGATTGCTGATTCTATAGAGTATAAAGTTAAGTGTTCCTAATTGAAAAATTATAATAAAATTATAAAAAAATACCAGTTTCAGATTTATTCCTTTGTATTCACCCAATTACCTATTTGCATGCCAAATTTGAACTTTCTAGGTCACCTGGAACCGGGTTAGAGTTTTGATCTATAGGTCAGTCAGTGATAAAAATGTAGATTTTTGGACGTTAATATTTAAATAACCGTTTGAGATGTGTTTATGAAATTTGGAGCACATACGTATCTTGCAAGTTTCAATAATATGAGTCAAATTTGACACGTTTATGTGAAATAGTTTTTGAGTTATGAAGGGGTCAAAAGTGGCTCCAAATGGTTCGTGTAAAACTACATACGGTGCTGCTCGCCGTTCTGCTACTAGAACTTGGCTTTGACACGCTACCGTCTAGATGGCATGTAGTTTTTTTTTTGTCATATTGTTTCCACCCCTGTCATTATTTACCCATTGCCTCTAGCCATTGTTACGATTTTATCGTTTCCAAGTAAAGATCAACGACAGCTATTAAAATCAAATCACGATTTTGGACTTGTGAACTTTAACTCTGCATTATACGCAAATCAAGCAAATGTCGTATTGCGGGCACCACGTTTTCATTTAGACCTTCAATTGAATTATTTTTAGGTTCAAAGTGCTCTGCTCTCAAATTCATGATCTTTTGACACAACATTTCCATACGTTATTTTAAATGTACGAGACAGTTATATAGTTTGTTTATTTATTTATATATTCAATTTTCAGTACCTATATACGTACATAATATCACATAGACTGAGAGATTTAATCGAATGAACTTCATATCCCAACATAATTCGTTACTGACTCACCAGCAGAATTATACCCACTACCTATCTTGCCTGTTTTACTTACAATATCTTAGATCAGGATTTATAAACTCGCATCCTATCAATCCACCACAAAAGTGCTTTATATAGGTACTGATTATAGACAATCAGCAAACTTTCCCGTTGATGACAAAACAGTCCAGTCAAAACATGCTTCTTTATTCTATGAGAAACTGGCAAGTGGTGGACGGCCGTTAACCCTTGAGTATTATCGATTTTTTGCGGTAGGAGGTTTTATTTTATAGTATTAGTAAAATTTACTTATTGCGGTCCTTATGTCAGTTTCATGAACTGACGCTAATTATAAAGATTTATTGTACTCAAAAAACCGTATTGTCGCTTTGGTAGGTACCTACAGGTTTTTTCTAATTAATTATATTACTAAACACTTCATAGACGAGAATATTATTATACATTTTCATAGTTACTTTATGACCTTTATCAACATACGTAGGTAAGTATTCTGAGCATCTCCGCTAATAGAAAATATGTACCCAATACAAATACATTTGCGTAGTCAAAGGTCAAAGAGCTAGATTCTTTTATTCCCATTCCATTATAGACTGGCGTATTAATGAATCTGATGTTTTATCTATCTTGAGATTTCTATTATGGAGGTTCAATCTGGGGTTATTCGTTTATGAGTTAGTAGATAAATTATGATCTCTTGTAACATTGAAGATTGACCCTTATACTAAACTAAATATTCAGTCAGATGGCGTCGGCATAGATATTCTATTGCCTAAAATTGTACCCTCTTTTCATCAAATGTATTTTTCGGACACCAGGTAAATACTAACAGCGTCACCGTGAAAAAAATACTGGACAATCCAGAACTGTTTATATAGGTAGGTACTATTAGTACCTATAACTATTTTGTAACCTCTGCAAAGTTAAAGACCGATCCCGCAGATCCACTAACATAACAGTATAAGAATCACTAAGCATATTATTGACAATTGTTTGACCTTTGAAATTTCAGGGTCACGAGCTCCAAAAGACAGTATTTGTTGTGTTCTTCCACGGCGAGCAGATCAAGCTGCGAGTGAAGAAAGTCTGCCATGGGTTCAAAGCCACGTTGTATCCATGTCCACCGACATACAAAGAACAGCAGGACATGCTAGCTGGAGTCGTGACCAGAATTAAAGATTTGGAGATGGTTAGTTTAGTTAAGTAGTATCTACCTACTTAATAAAATTCTAACACTTACTGACTGAAAGACAACGTACTACTTAAGCTGGTGAATCTAGAAGCATGAAATTCTGCACAAAGATACCTTATATATCGTAGATGAGCCCTTAGAGATAATTATTGAAAGTTCATCTAACAAAGGGAATATAGAAGAAAATCGGTGTAAAGGTCTAGTTTGCTTAAAAATAATATCATAACGACTGAATTCTGTTCCTAAATACTAGTAGAAAGCAAGTTTTCCAGAGATGAGATCTATGTAGATCGATTTATTAGCATTTTTTGAACTGTACCAATATCGTTGGATTCGTTTTCGAGAACGCCATTATAACGCTTGTTTATTAGTACAGGATTATGATACCAATTTGTTAAAACTATCGCGGGCAGATGCTTGTGTATAATATTATAAAATTAATAAAAAGTAGGTATGATAAAATCAAACGATTTCAGGTTTTAGAACAAACAGAGCAACACAGACGTCTAGTGCTGACAAACATAGCAAAAGACTTGAGCACGTGGATGGTAGCTGTAAGAAAAGAGAAAGCAATCTACCATACGCTCAACATGTTCAGTATGGATATTATTAAGAAGTGTCTGATAGCAGAGTGCTGGGTTCCTAGGCATGACGTGCAATTTGTACAAAAGGCGTTAGACAATGGAGTTGTAAGTATTTAGATTTTAATTGAAATGACACACATGACAGAATAGACAAAAACATGTCGTAATATTTTGAAACTAGCGATACAGCTATTACACTTAAAAGTCATGTATTGAACCTAAAGCATTGATCGAGCTCAGCCCGTTACGTATTTCTTTATTCGATAAATAAATATGTTCTGCATTTTTTCACAAACTCTACTCGTTTAAACCTATGCATAATTATTTCCAGAAAGCAAGCGGCAGCCCCATCCCCTCGATCCTGCACTATGTGCCAACGAATGAGACGCCGCCGACATTCAACAGAACCAACAAGTTTACCAGAGGCTTCCAGAATTTAATTGATTCCTATGGAATTGCCAGTTACAGAGAAGTTAATCCAGGTTGTAAAATCTTACATTTCATCTTGTTACTTACCTTAAGACATCAAGTTTGATAGTTCACTTAATTTTGTTTTATAATGTGCAATATTTGTCTTTTTCAGCATTATATACGATCATTACATTCCCATTCCTCTTCGCTGTGATGTTCGGGGATGTTGGCCACGGCCTAATTATGACTATATTTGCTGCCATTATTGTCATCTACGAAAAAAAACTTGCCAAGTTACCTACAGACAACGAAATTTGGAACATATTCTTCGGAGGACGCTACATCATATTACTTATGGGCATCTTCTCCATGTACACTGGCTTAATCTACAACGACATGTTCTCAAAATCTATAAATATATTTGGGAGCAGCTGGTTAAATGTGTACGATAACAGTACTTTAAGAAGCAATAAATTTTTGGAGTTAGATCCTGGTGTAGCATATAGTCAAGAGCCGTATCCATTTGGGCTTGACCCTGCTTGGCAAGTAAGTTCGAACAAGACTATCGGTTGGTATATTAACGACAAATCATCTATAAAATCATTCTTACTATGTACCTACTTTTTTCAGTTCGCGGCCAACAACATAATATTTCTGAACTCTTTCAAGATGAAATTGTCTATAATATTTGGAGTAATACACATGGCGTTCGGTGTAACAATGAGTGTGGTAAACTTCAAGTAATTACTATATTCATAGAATTAGACTTTTTAGTATTAATTCTGGATGTCTATCTTGAAAAACACGCTAGTCTAACGGCTTTTTTCTCCACAGCTTCTTCAAGAAACAATCCATGATATACCTGCAGTACATCCCGCAGATACTATTCCTATTGCTGCTGTTTTGGTACCTGTGTATACTCATGTTTATGAAGTGGACGATGTATTCCGCTATATCAGAAGGTAACCGTAATGTATACTAATAAAACAGTAGGTGAACTCTATATTTTACACAAATTGCAAATTCGACTTGTATTTCGTAATTATAAGGTTTTGGAAAAAGATATATTTATGATTCATGACGGAGATTGTAAAGATAAAAATCCAAAGGTTACTAATTAAAGTAGTTCAGAATTAAAAGTTAGTACTGCAATAGCACATAATATACTTAGTAGAGTCCAACGGACAGCAGAAAACTGTTGAATTATTTGAACAAATAAGTAAACATTATTTATTATTTTATTTCAGAACCAGCTTACGGAACCTATTGCGCTCCATCGGTCCTTATTATCTTCATCAACATGATGCTTCTAAAGAAGACTGAGGCGAAGGATCCATGCAATCCATTTATGTACGATGGACAAGACGAATTGCAGAAAACTTTCTTATGTTTTGCCTTCTTGTGTATACCGATCATGCTATTCGGCAAGCCCGTCTATCAAATGATTGCAGATAAGAAAAGAAAGGTAAGTCTATAAAATTTTGAAAAGCAACGTGTTGAAAGGGGAAGATTAGATCAACGAATGAATTAATTAACGACACAATTAACGGAACTGCAAAACGGATCACGGTCACATTGCATGGTTTCTATAAAATTAGTTCAATGAGTGATAATTGGTCTTATTGACCTCAACTTTTATGAGGTCAAAGAAATTTACAAGGACTAATTGGTTTCATTATACAATGTTTTCTAGATGAGTATTAATCATTATGTAACGTAATCCTTGTCTTATCATAGTTACTTTACTAATTAGCACTATTTGTTCTAAATGCTTTGAGTACCCTTCGTCAATAAGTGTATTTTAAATAACCTTCTTTATAGATAATCTTAAAACAGGATCTTCAATTTGTTTCTATAAAAAGATAGTACCAACACAGGCCGACTATCTAAGACAATCGTTGAATATTTTACAGCGCCATCCGCCCGCGCATAGACAATAAAGATTTACAGTTATTTTTATTTTATGATTATCTATCAATGCTAAATAAAGCGGCTTCAAATTAGATATCCCGTAATAAAGCTTTTTTTATTTGCATCTGAAATGAAATTACCGTGTACCTTCTTCACAACTGCCACCGTTGCTATTGTTATTTGAATACTTATTCCAGCAATACCATCAAGGAGTGGAGAGTGGAGATGCTAACGACGTAGAAAAGCCTCAAGATGAGGGCATGGGCGAGGTGCTGATCACCCAAGCGATCCACACCATTGAATATGTACTGGGAACAGTATCACATACTGCTTCATACTTGCGGCTGTGGGCGTTATCCCTGGCTCATGCTCGTGAGTAATTATTGTCATCACAGACCTGAATCTCTCTGTGATTTTCATTTATTATCGTGCCATGAGTTTGTTATTTGCTTCCGTTTCCTTTTGCCTTTCCTTTTACAGTCACTTTCTCCATTTTTTGTTATCTCTCAATTGATCTATTCAGTCAAATGTACTTAGTAATATTAGGGACCAATATCTCATCAATTGTCATTATCAACTATGCATATTTAAGACCACACTAGTAGTATAAATAATTTTAAGGTGGCTTCTCACTGCACGTGCTACTACGCGCCGCGCCGCGCCGCTCCACGCGCAAGGACGCGCTACGCGACACGCCGCGCCACCCAACGGAAACTGGCGCGGCGCGGCGCGTGCCACCTCCAGCCATGGAGCAATGCCACTAAAGAAGAAGGCATGGCTGTTGCATCAGCCATTTTTGATTTATTTTGTGGATATCGTTTACTTAATAAAATTAACAAAAAGAAGAAGAAGAAGAGGCGTTGGTGGATGTCAGATGATGAAATGAATGAGTTCAATCGTGTTCATCTAGGCAGGCACACGCCGCGCCGCGCCGACACGCGCGAGCCCGCGCCGCGCCTTTGAAGTTACCGACTTTTAGCGGATAGGCCGCGCCGCGCCTAGCTCTTCACACTGCGCGGGGCGCGTGCCGGCGCGGCGCGGCGCGGGCTAACACGCGCAGTGAGAAGCCAGCATTAGATTGTTACTTAAACGTCTGTCAATTTTAACAACTAGCTGTCACTTCTTAAATAAAAATTTTGAATTTGGAAAGATATCACTTAGATGCCTTCGGTGATAACGGCTTTGGTTGAAGTTCGATTATAATCGATCCTAATGTTTCAGAGCTATCAGCAGTACTGTGGCAGCGCGTCCTTCGTATGGGGCTAGGTGGTGGGCCACCTTACAACGCGCTTGTCCTCTACCCAATATTTGGCGCGTGGGCTTTCTTCACTCTCGCCATCTTGGTGCTTATGGAGGGGCTGTCCGCCTTCCTACACACCCTGCGTTTACATTGGTACTTATTCCTTTTTGACAATTTATAGTCAGTTGAGTAATAAAGTTTGTAGTTCTCATCACTACTTGACCTTTTGACTGCTGCAGCAGTATTGTTATTGTCTTTATTAAGTAGCGGTCAATAAATGGAGATTCCATTCTATTCTCTGTTCTCTAATTAATTAAAATCAATAAACTTCAGCAAGCAAGCAAACGCAACTGCCGTCATCGTAGGAACCGACTGGTGTTTTTTTTGTAATTTTATTTATTTAATGGTAAGTACAATGTCTGGGATGGTAATCAGTCCGTAATCAAGCAGTCAATCCGTAACTGCCCACTTTTGGGCGATGAATTGGTTTTTCCTATATGACCTAGTGGTCACCTAAATGTCAGAATTTTTAAGCCATCCTCACGTATCTGTATACAACCAGATACAACTGACAACGAAAACCGGGACTTTAAGAGAGATCTAGGTCTGTGACCGTCCCGGTCACACTTACACACTTTTGGTTTCACATCCCTTCGGAAACACTGAACAAGATACCAACCTGTCTAATTCGTATTCGTTAGAATCCTAATTTCATTACGAATTGTCTGTCTATCGCTTTGCGTGGGGCCAAGTCTGTTTTTAGACGCTTATCTAGTAGCTGGCGCTATTTTTGGAACCACTTACCTACGGACAACGGCCTTTTTAAATAACTGTTTCGTTCAGGTATTTACATTCTTGTGTAATATAGAGTAGAGAAAAAGAATTTTAGTGCATAGTGATTACAATAAATATTACAAAACATTAACTATGATGGACCTGTTGGCTCAGTTGGTAGTTACCCTGCCTTCTGAGACGGAGGTCGAACCCGCGACCTCCCCCATCCCCGTCGGGGTCAACATTTGTGTGCATGAATATGTCTGCTGGCTTCGTGTCGTGCTTCGTTTAATATTTATTCAAGTATGTGTATCAGTTGTTTAGTACCCATACCACAGGCCCTGCTTGATTTTAAAAACTCTTTCAAAACTAATATAAGTTATAAGATAAGTAAGTTTTCAGTACAAAATCTCAATATTAGTAAATCAATTTCAGAAAAAAGAGCTGCTTAGCTGCTTTATCGGCGTGGGCAACTCATATAAACAGAAGCCAATTCAGATTGGATTGTTAGTTGTACAATAAATTTATATTATGTAACAATAAAAATACTACACCCTATACCTTATAATATAATAAAATGATATTTGCCAACTCCCTTAAAAAGTGTCTTATTCATAATACTGGATGATTTTTTTTACCGTCGGGAAAAAAATATGACGTATCTAGAGCCGAAGTTATACACGAGATTAATTATTGTTAAATATAGTCATGTTTAGTGCAATTTACAAAATCTAGAAAACTACGCACAGTACTAGGCGCAGCTGGCGGTTGTAGGTAGATTGCGCATAAATGAAAGCTACGAGCCTATTTATTTTTAAAATACTATTTCAAATATCTCAGTGTGTATTATTGACTACAATTGAGTAATGTATATTAGTTTAAGCAAGAAAAAAATGTTTTGAGAATAAAAAAATTTTATTTTAGTAACATTGCCAAATGAATCTATTACACTTACCTATCACAATACATTTTTTCCAGACGGTAAAAAAGTCACCCTGTATATACAGCCTTATTTATTTAATAGTGTATTGGTAACTAGAAACTGTTTGTATGACACTCGGTTCCCAAACTTAAACTGTTATACAGTTTTGTAGGGCAATTAAATTATTATTCGTGCGTGTATTATAGCGGCTTTACATTTTAATTAACATGATATATTTTTTTAGGGTGGAATTCATGAGTAAATTCTACGAGGGACACGGGTACGCCTTTGCCCCTTTTTCCTTCTCCGCAATTCTGGAACACGACGATGAAGACATCAAAGTGCAAACCAATGGGACTCCCCCCGAGTGACCCACAGACCAGTGCAGTGACGATGTCACCGAGTTCAGGGTTTGGACCTGTTCAAAGTAGGCTAAAATTTTATGTTGTTGGTGAACAAACTGAACCACGTTGGAACATCATTCGATTCGCGATTAATGTTCGACTGACATTAATTTGAAATGTGTTTCTTTACAAAAGCAGCAATTTTTAAGGTGTTATGAATCTGTTATATTTATAGGGTTTGAACTTGATGTTAAAAGACAAAATATACTTGGAAACTATAAAAAAAAATACCAAATTTATGATAAGAGGTGGCGCTCATCTTATTTGGTTACAAGTTAAGATGTAGTTGTCAAATATGCGGTCTCGAAATTATCATAAGAAAGAAAATAATCGACGACACTCGTTTTGTGTACGTAAGTAAGTACGATTAGTACATACTATGTCTTCTTTAATATCTACTTTAATCTATTTTGTTCTCATGTATAGAAAGAGCTTTTAAGATTTAAAAGTGTAAATTGTGATATTATGTCACAATAGTGATTCACGATATTATTACAATTAGTGGAAATATAATAGTAGTAGTAGTGACCACAACAAGGAGAGGGTTGAAAGTATGAAAGAACGATATGCAGCGATTAAGACGAAAGTAAAAAAGTGTATTGATAGAAAGAAAGAAGAGAAGAATAATATGCTGGACCAAAAATTTTGCGCAAGTTTTCGGAATAACATAAAGTTATTTTGGAAACTAGTAAGAACAGCGCAGGGGAAGTCCACAAAATCTTCGGTGAATGTAATAAGGGATGAAAGCGGTGAACTTATGATAGAAGAACGGTGTGTACTAGAGCGGTGGAAAAGATACTTTGAAAGTCTTTTTGAAAAGCAAGAGGATGAGCATGATAGTGAAATTTGTGAGGTATCAATTCCACAGGATAGTGAAATAAGTATGAAAGAGATTATGGAAGCATTGAAACGTTTTGAAAATGGGTAAAGCTGCAGGGTATGACAGAGTAACCGTGGAGATGCTAAGGGCTGGCGATGGGCTAGTTGCAGGCCTGCTGCAACGCCTATTTAACCTCTGCCTGGCACAAGGTCGAGTGCCAGATGACTGGACTAAGGCGGTAATTGTGCCACTATTTAAGGGGAAGGGGTCGCAGCAGGATTGCAAAAACTATCGTGGCATTAGTCTTTTAAGTGTGGTAGGAAAACTTTATGCAAGGATTTTAATTGACAGGGTTGTAAGCGAAACAGATGAGAAAATATGGGACGTTCAGGCAGGTTTTCGAAAGGGGATGGGATGTATGGATCAAGTCTTTTCCTTACGGTGCGTTACCGAGAAGTTTTTGGCTAAGGGCCAAAAAATCTATTGCGCCTTTATAGACCTGGAAAAGGCTTACGATAGAGTGAGGAGGAACGAATTGTGGTCAACACTGGCCATGCATGGGTTGGACCCTATTCTGGTGCGGGCTCTGAAATCCTTATATAAGGATTCCAGAGCCTGTGTTAGAATAAATGGAGCCTACACAGACTGGTTTAACATCTCCATGGGTGTTAGACAGGGATGTGTAGCATCACCATGGCTGTTCAACCTTTTCATGGATAGTTGTCTGACAGATTTGAAAGAGCGTGATTGTGGAGTACGAATGGGAGAGGTACCGGTCAAATGCCTACTGTACGCTGATGATCAAATTATAATTGAACCATCAGCGCATGAGTTGCAGGACACGGTAACTATCGTGAATGAGGCATTCAAGAGGAAAGGTATGAAAGTAAATGTAAGCAAGACGAAGGTTATGGTTGTGGAGAAGAATATGGACATTTCTGCGTGCGATATTATGATTGAAGGTGAGAAAGTAGAACAAGTGTCAGAATTTGTGTATTTAGGAAGTAAGTTTAGTAGAGACGGTAAGTGTGATAGTGATATTGAAAGGAGGGTGAATGCAGGTAATATGGTAAACGGTGCATTGCACGCCTTCATGAGGAGCCAGAAAGTGACTAAAAAAGCACGCCTGGCTGTTCATGATGGGGTGTTGGTTCCTACCTTAATGTATGGTAGCGAGAGTTGGGTATGGCAGAAGAAGCACGAGAGTCGAATAAATGCAGTAGAAATGCGCTCGCTAAGAAGCATGAGTGGAGTACGATTGATTGATAGAATGAGGAATAGTGTAATCCGAGAGCGTTGTGGCTTGAAAGAGGATGTAGTGACTAAAATTGAGAAAGGAATGCTTAGGTGGTTTGGACATGTCGAGCGGATGGATGAAAGGCGTCTAACGAGACAAATATATAAGGGGATTGTGAGTGGCCGAGTCGGCAGAGGGCGACCTAGGCGTACTTACATCGATCAGATCGGCGATGTATTGAAAAAAAGCCAGATAAAGAGTACCCGAAACCGACGAGCTTGTATGAACCGATTGATGGGTGTGGATGAGGCGCGTGAGGTATGCCAGGATCGTAGCAGGTGGCGGGCTGTTGTCTCTGCCTACCCCTTCGGGAAAAAGGCGTGAGCATATGTATGTATGTATGGAAATATAATAAGTATGAATAATTCATCGATGCGTAAGAAAATCCTATATATCCTTTAGCAACTAAGTGATTTTGTTAGATGATTCAATTTGTTTTGATAATACTATTATAGATATTATTTTAATAATGGACTCGATTCTGGGTGACCAGCTTATCCTAATTTTAAGTTAGCTCTATTCTTTTCCACCTCTTTGGAAAGGAAAGGGACAGAAATAAGGGCCATCTTTGGGCCATATTTATTTATTGTCACAAATGTCAAAATAACAAAATTGAACCTTATGAACGCATTCACAACTTATTCAAATACACGTGTTTAGCAATTTTAGCGACGATGTAACATCCATGTAATATCCAGGACCATATGAATAAAAGTGACGGATGAGCACGTTCATAAGATTCAAATTACTCGGTTTTTAAATGTTTGACATTAACTCTTCAATCTATGGGTTGTTTCTGTCCTTATCCTTCCATATTCTATGGAGAAGGATAGGCTAACTTAAAATTAGGAATTTTAGGTGGTCAGCCAGAATCGAGTCCATTGTTAGACAATGCTTTTGTGCATACACTATGAGTGCCTTTAAATTTTCACTATTGCAATGAGATAATTTTAAAATTAAGAACAACTTTGACTTATGACTTTAAATAAACCTCATAAAAAGTTAATGTGTAGGATAAATCGCTTTGATAATATTAATGAATATATCTGTTTTACCTTTTTGAAACACTGTAGAATAGAAGCACACTCAAAGAAATACACATCTTGATCTCTTGAACGAGTATATTTCAAGAAATACAGCTCGACCACTGGCTGCGCCTTAGGTGGCGACAGACGGGCGCGGGGAGTAAAATCGAGACAGAGATGAGGTAAGCGTGCGGGATCCTTGTCTCACGGGCGCAGCTACCTAATGACTGGCTTACCCGCTGTTTAGTTAAGTTGGTCAGTGAACATTGATGCTGATCAGCGACTCAACTTATTTTAGGTTACTCCTGTCATTTTCTTTCTCCTAGAAAAGAGACAAAAGACATTTAGTCCTGTCAAATTAAAATTAGTCCTGTCAGCTAAGGCATTTCATAACGTGTTTAGTGCATAATTAAAGAAGTCACGACTAAAATACAGCCTCTGACAGGACTAGATTCGGTAGGTTTTCTTCTATCCATTTTCTTTTTTTGAGGTAAGACAAAGACAGGACTAAACCAAAATAAGTTAAGTCGGTGTAAAGCAGAATCGACCCCATTGCTTGCCTGTGAGGTTTGGTATTCATATACCTGTTTACAGAAGCGATGTTCATCTACCGACCAACAACTAAACAGTGTGTAAACCAGCCATAAGGCGCAGTACAGCGTTTGTGGTCAGACTATAGCCTGATTATTGCAAACTAGGCTATCGAATGGGCTGGTGGTGATGATATTGTGTGATTTCTTTGTTTACACATTATATCTTTATACGTACTTTTTTAATGTATAGAAAACTGCCATTTTAAATGTAATTGTAACTGAGACAACGCTGTTGAAATTTTTATTATAATTATTTAATATGTAAGTAGTTTTGAATTAGATATAAGAAACTAAACGAGTTGGTAGGACCAATACTTGTGGCCTTGCGAATCATCATATCTTTGTATAAATAAAAGTCTATTATTATGAAACCCTTAAACCTTTATTAATATTTTATCTACATGAATCCAACAGCACATGCGACGGTACACTACCACACTGGAATATTTACCCAAAGACAGACAAATTATTATTAATTAAACAATTATTATATTTTACACCATTCCTAAATAAACATATTTTTATCCAAGGTCTTTTATTATTACACTATCTGCTAAAGTAAACATCCCTACTACAGTACGCAAATTTAATAATCAGCTAAACGTTACTTCTTGCTTATAACTTTTTTTTTAACTATAATAATTATAAAGAGAATTTTATCAAATATTGACGTATTTTCTCGCGTATGTACGAGTGTTCTTTAAACTAACTGTAAAAAACATTATATAAAACTACAAAATATTATGACACTTATAACGCACTTAGTAGTCTCCATTATAGAGTGTTATTATTTGATCACTGTCTAATATTCGCATTACTCTCACTTCCAGCAACCGAGCGCTGAACTATCACTGCGAAATAATAGTTTCCAGCGGCTAATTTAAAAATAGTCTCCACAAAGTCAGTTATAACAATGTTTCTTATCACTTGTTAATTTTATCCTTATTCCTTTTTCGAAATCACTATACTCTGACGCGTACTTAGAAGCTGTAGTCTAATACGCGTCTGTGAATATAGCACGAATACTACACATATCAATACTGGTATCACTCACAATTTCCTCACAGTTCATTGATTTCCTTAAAACAGTCTGCAGGTCGCTGAATTTACACGCGTTGGCTGTGATAGTTCAGGACTCCCGCATTTTTTGGAGGAGCGCTTCAAGCGCCCTGGTCCGCCGCTAGGAACACCCATGCCTTTGCATCCAGTTGGTGTACTTGGCGACATCAGCAGGGCTGACGGTGCGCCTGGTCTTGTCTCCTGCCGCAGACAAATCCTCCTTCGTGACTGGTGCTTCTAACTCTGAACGCTTTATCCGGCGAATTTGGTCAGGACTCTTTCCAGCTATCATGCGACGCATAGTCATCATCGCCGCGTCTCTGGCAATGAAAGATTTTGAATTAAATAAACATGGTAGTTATCGGGATTTTTTTTTTCAATAAATCAACTTCCACAACACCGATAAGTTTAAAATAAATATCGAATGTTTAATCAATCTCCATGGTGGATTTATTTGGGAGATTAAAGCATATACTTCGACACACTTATCTACGTGAGAAAGTATAGGAAGTCCCCATAGATTTGCAGAGGGCTTTCACAAACTGATGATAATGATAAGGATGAAACTATGTTCCATAACAACATCCCTATTGTTTTGCTAAAGTTATCACTATCACGATCACCAAACCACGCTCACTAACCTGCACAAATTACAGATATCAGAGCCACTATAGCCGTCAAGCTTGGTAGCCAATTCTGACAGATCCACATTCTCTGCAAGCGCCACTTCACGAAGGCACAACTTGAGAAGTTTCACCCTTGTAGATTCTGGAGACATCACATTAGTAGGTAATTGAATAATGTAGTAATGGCCAATTCTATCCTTGCTAGTCTTTACTATCCTTACTAATATTATAAATGCGAAAGTAAGTCTGTCTGTCTGTATGTTACGCAATCACGCCTAAACTATGCCTAAATTAGGTACAGAGATAGACTAAAGCCTAAGAATGGACATAGGCTACTTTTTAAAGCAAAAGTTGAAATAGGGGATGAAGATGGTTTGTATGGAAATTATATCATTTTTAAAGCTAGAAGCTTGAAACAGTTGTCAATAAGTAGGTAAGTATATAGTTTACCATCTGGAAGTCCAATGTAGATCCTCTTCTCAAATCTTCTTCTAAAAGCCTCATCGATATCCCAGGGATGGTTCGTCGCCGCCAATACCATTATTATTTTGTCTTTGTTGCTAAAACAGAACCAAGGGTCGGTGACCTATCTGAAATTTGGCGATGATCTGAGAATCGATTTGGATCAGATATTTTTATATACTCTATAAATAAAGATACACAATGTTGTTTACACACTATTGCTAACAAGATTCAAATAATAATCATAATATACCAAAATGAAAAAGACAGAAACCTTAACAGGCTTGGATCCTTAACATAGGCAAATATTTTCGAGCGGCAGACCTATGTACGTACACAGTTATTGACTTGGGTAAGTATAATGCCAAAGTAGGCTTACTTGTGACAGAAGCCGTTAACTGTGATTGTTTACACACAGTTAATTCAAAATTTCATGTTGTGTAAGAGATGTTTCGTACATCATGCAAGGCAAAAGACAATAAACGAAAGGTAGGTACTTACAAAGCCGCAGCCAGACCATCCATCTGAATTAGTAGCTCAGCCTTAAACCTCCTAGACGCCTCGTGCTCTGAATCGGCGCTGCGGACAGCACAGAGAGAGTCCACTTCGTCAAGGAATATCGTGCTCGGCGCGTAGAATGACGCCTGAAATACATCAAAAAGATTATTTCAAATAAATCTTGCAGTATGGCCATACACGGACTGCTTCAAGCAGACAGTGCCAGCATCTTTCAGCGGTCGCCGTTGGGTCATCTGCAGTTTCAATACAAAATAGTCATTCGCAATACACGAACCGCTCAAGCAGTTGCAACTGCTTCGGGCGGTTGGCTGCGCGGTGAAATTTCATCATTCGGTCAAGCAGTCGCCAGGCATACACTGACTGCTCGAGCTGTCGACTGCTCTCGCGCAGTTACCCCCACCCGCGCTCTTCATTTCGCGTCGTGCTTCCTCCTCAAAATCCATGATACTACTGATTGAAATTGCCAACTGCTCGAGCAGTTATAAATAGTAGCTTCAAGCTGTTGACTCTGACTGCAAGAGTGGTCCGTGAATGTTGATCACTGGGTTACTGCTCGAGCGGCCCGTGTATGGCGGCCCTTACAACTCTATTGCACTGAAAATTCGAGCTTGAAATACTAACCATATCAAACAGCAATCTGACGAGTTTCTCAGAATCACCCCGATACTTGGAAGTGAGAGTAGCTGATGAGACATTAAAGAAAGTAGTCTTGCACTCGGTGGCCACGGCTCTTGCGAGCAACGTCTTGCCTGTTCCCGGGGGTCCGGTCAGCAGCACACCTTTCCAAGGCCTTCGGATACCCTGAACAAGAATAATGTTTTTCGTATCAAATCTGACAAAAAGATAATACCAATGAGCACGTTTGTAATCAGTAACCACATAAACCCAATATATTTCAAGCAATAAAACCTCAAAAACGCCATCAGAAACCTAAAA
The DNA here is from genome assembly GCA_963855545.1 of Ethmia dodecea. Lineage (NCBI taxonomy): Eukaryota > Metazoa > Arthropoda > Insecta > Lepidoptera > Depressariidae > Ethmia > Ethmia dodecea. Next base: position 5,480,449 of record OY979444.1, read on the forward strand.
TGTTTATATATATAAATATATATTAATACAAAAATTTTAAAAAATTAATAGTCTGTCATCAATTTGACTAATCGATTCTATTGTTAGCTACATTATTCACACCATAACAAATAAGGTAATCTTAGAAAACAAGACAGCAAATTATTTGAATGGGTCAAAGTTATACCTACTCTCGTCAACCGATAAAATCACTCACGCGAATCGCTAATTTAAAGTAGGTTAGCCTATGTTTGGGCAAGCAATTACCAAACACCTGCTCTATATACTTACCTGCAAGAATATAATAATTACCTTGAAGTAATCAGGCATTACAAGAGGTAACACCATAGCTTCTTGTAACACAGACTTAGCATCATCCAATCCTACTACGTCTTTCCAACGCACATCCGGGTTCTTTTGTAAAATATCTCTTTCTAAAGTCTCCACTAGATGTGCTTCATAGCCCGTCGCATCAAACACCTTTTCATCTCTTTCCATTACCGTCATATCTATCCCTTCCGAGTGATCGTCAGTTTTCCTCACGATGGGCTTAATTGGAGCCAACTGCCGTTTAATCTTGCATACTCTTTCAACGGATCTTGCTTTTCTGCCGCTATTGACCGAGTTTGTTGAAGAAGATTTTCTTGAAACGATTGAAGGTAGAGTCGGTTGGATCTCAGGGTCACGCCTTCGTAGCGTACCGGCCCATTTGTCTGTCGTTGGATTGGACTGCTTTCCTTGATCTGTAGGCGTTTCTTGAAAAGTATTCACTGGCGTGGGTCGGACAACTGTAATCATAATATATAAACTTATTATTTCGATAACAAACTTCTAGTTTTCTTTTATCTTTGATAGTTTTGCGAATATAGCTTACGTTGTTTAGGTGAACGAATAACAATGTATGTCTGAGTGTAAAACAATGACTGAGGGTGAGTGGCGAATATAGGAGGAAGCAGGCAATGACCAAAATTGGTCTATCATCAACATCATTACCTTGTGTTGGTGGATGCCGCGTGCCATTCCCGGCATGTGTGTTTTTTCTAGATCGCTCTCTCTCTCTTCTGATCTCACTCCTCTCAGTTCGGAGCCCATCTCGAGGAGGTTCGCCATTGTCATCGCGGCGGGTGGTTAGTTTCGCGAAGCCAAATGGTTGAAGACTGTCGACCATCATTCGATCCATCATACGTGCCATATGATGGAATCCTGACGATGGACTGAAAATAAATGACTTTAAATTAACACTCTAGAAAAGTATAGTAGTTACAACCATAGAGGTTGTGCGGAAAAAGTAAAATAAATTTTCATTTGCCAATCCATTTCCTAGAACTAGGCCCGTCCCATATATCTAGAAGAGAAATATTAAAACATACTTTCGTGATAGTTATACTAGTTGTATGTACCTTGCAACAAGCAGAAGCAAACTTTCCGTCTAATCGAATAATTTCATCAGAAAACATTTGTACATATTTTTCACTAGCACTACAGTGAAAAGAAACATCATGAGCAAACACGTTGAATCCTTAATTTTAAAGTACGAATAATAGAACCGACTCCGGCTAGAGCTACCCGGAGCCGGTTTCGGGGTCCAAAAATATACTGGTGAAAGTACCCACTTTTACTAAATCTACTAACTAGGTACTAAAGCTAACTACTTCTACTAAACATTCAATACCGTTGCACTTTACACCGTGGGAACCTATTTGAAACATCGGTAAAGTTACAATCCTAACATACTACACTAGCAATATGACGTGGTATGACTATGACACTGACGCATCAGTAAAACATAATCGGAATCAATAACATTATAATTTAAACCATATTTCTCAGTAGTTGCAATACAACATACCCGAAAAACGGATCAGAGTGGTCGAAATATTGTCTCAAACCCCCAATATTGGGGTACAAGAAGTCGCCAAATCCGAAATCCATCTTTCGTCTCAGCCCTCTCCTTGTAACATTTGCTAAGAACATAAGTGTTTTATTCAGAGTTACAATGTAAATGGAGGTCACTGTGCGTTACCAAGACATAATTTCTCAGCTATTTAAGTACGGAAAGTGTGTCATTACTTTTGTTCAACTGGGTTGAAAAATATCGTGGGCTATTTGACAGGTTTGTTTAGGTACCGTTGTCAAGGCAACTGTATTGCGGAAACTGACCGCGAGATTGGTTGCGTGCCCCAGCAAATTTTATTTTGATATTCCTTTGCTGACATTCAAAGCAACAAGGTCTTTATGGATATAAATATAAGGGCATTTGGTTGACAATCTTGTGGTAACAGAAGGTCTTTCATTGGTCCGCGTATTAAGGAGATCTTACTCGTTACTTGTGGTGACAGTAATCAAGTGCTCAACCAACGAATACTCAAAGGCAGTGAGCATAAGCCGTATACAGAAAGAAAGCCGAAAGCTTGTAGGCACCGATGGGCGCCGATCGGCGCTTATCAGCGCTTGTTCATATAAATGCCTCCGCCGGTTACCTGCGTAGACCGGCGCCTGTAGGCGCCGACAGGCGCCAGTCGGCGCCGATGGGTTTTCGGCTTTCTTTCTGTATACGGCTATACACATAATATCATTGCTCAAAGGTAACAATGCGCTTCACATAAACCAAAGATATTTTTCATCTCTTTGACATGAACCTATTATTATGGTGATTCCTCATTTTCTTGTCTCCTTTGTTAGGATAATTTGAGTACTTCTTATTATCCTCGGTGCAGAATAACATTATTATCTCAGACAAACCTCTTTAAAAAAATAAGTAGGTATAAGTAAACAGATTTTGCTAAGTCAGAAACAAACTTTTTTCCCTTTTACAATTTCAAAAACGTTTAGGTAGTTCAGAATTTAATAATAGCAGACTATCGAGTATCCAAGGTACTTTAGGCAGGGACCTTAGATGTTTATATTCTTTTAATAGGGGTGAGTATCGTTGTAGTTTTTTGACCCTTTTGTAAACGATGTATGTCAAAGGTTGATGTTCTTAATAACTAGTTTGTTCCAGTTATTAGAGCATTGTTGTCCCTAGGTAACCAAAAAGACAACATTACCGGTACCTGGTCATGCTAAAGTGATCATCAATGGATCCTCACAACTGTTTCTAGGGTCTTCTTCATTACTAATTCGTCTACTTATCTGTCTAATTTCCATCATTTATGACCCAAGGTTCTCTTAGCGAGTTATTATCTCCTTTGTTGTATGATATTTTAAAGTTTAATAATAATAATAATATAATCTCACGCCTTTCATCCCCGAGGGGGTAGGTAGAGGTATTCCATTACTGGATATACCCACATTTCACGAGATACATTTTACCCCTAAACGTGATAGGTGGTGAGCCCATAGCCAGACCGGGTCTATTTACACATGTCTCAGAATTCATTCTGAGACCTGCGGATTTCCTCACGATGTTTTCCCTCACCGTCGAGCTAGTGATAAATATGTACGTAAGTTTTTGAAAAACTCATTGGTAGGTACATGCCAGGATTCGAACCCGAGCCTCACTGATTTTCGGCCGGCTCTTTAACCATAAGGGCTATCACTGCTCTTAATAAAGTTTATATTTAATGGTTATATTTTTATTAGGTTCCTATAATATACTCAGCTATACTCACACATTTTGAGCGAGAATGACAATGAAGTGAAAGCGTTTTTAATATTTTTTTCAACACACTTGCTCATAAAGTGGCTCTAATTTCACTGCAATTAGGCACATAATGACACCTATAATCAAACTGAGACTTTTTGTTTGCTATTATTCACTAGTGAGTTATAGATTTTTTTTTTCAATTTTGTTGCTAGAGTTGCTTTGTTCTTAAAAAAGTTTCGATACAAAAAAGATCGTATTCAATCGTACTAATAAATTAATACACAAATATGGCTTGCTCATTTCATGCAACTTCGTATTTAAATAGATAATTTTAACTTGCACGTGTTTAATAAAAAAAAACTTTCACTCAAATATAACTTTTGTTTCCTCTGTAAAAACTTTAAATTCCCCATTTTGTACGTAGCTAAAACGCTATCCGCGAAAAACCAAAAACAAGAAACCTCATTCTTTTAGTCTATGGCCGATCGCCATTGTTAGCTGCGCGCGCATTGGAAAACTAATGAATATTTCCCGCCATTGCAAAAAAAAATCACTAATCGTTTTCACTGTTTAAATTATAGATAATTATTAATTAAAATGTCTGCAAGTACTAGTTACGAAGAAAATGATTTATGTTGTACACCGCCCGATATAAGATGTGAAGCCCTTAACGTTATGGAAAGTTTACTACCTGAAAACTCCAAGGAAAAATATCTATTAGCGTACCAAAATTTCATACAATGGCAAAACAACAAGAATACGAAGTCTTTTTCAGAAAATGTGTTCATGGCGTACTTTAAAGAATTATTTTCTAAGTATAAACCTAGCTCTTTGTGGTGTATATACTCAATGTTAAAAAGTACAGTCCGAACAAAGAATGGAGTGGACTTAAAAACATACTCTAATTTGTCAGCGTATCTAAAGAGACTATCCGATGGATTTAGAAGCAAAAAATCAAAGGTTTTATCGTCTGACGATATTGAACAATTTATAAAAGATGCTCCAGATAACCAATATCTGGCTACTAAGGTTAGTTAAATTAATTTTAAATATCTACGCGACTTCAGCCTGTGTTGTGTATTGTTAACTTAATTATTGTTTATTTTTTTCAGGTTGCTTTAATATTTGGTGTAACAGGTGCATGTAGGATACAAGAATTAACAAATATAACTGTGAAAGACATAGAGAACCATGGCCAGATGCTTTTAGTGAAGATACCCATCACGAAAAATAAAATACCGAGGTCATTCACCATACACGGTCCATTCTATGAAATAGTTAAGAAGTATGAAAGTTTGCGTTCACCAAAAGCAAAAAATGACCGTTTCTTTCTAAACTACCAGAATGGTAAATGTACCTGTCAGCCTATAGGTATAAACAAATTTGGTTCGATGCCTAAAGAAATCGCTAAGTTTTTGGGTTTAGCAGATGCTGAGAGCTACACTGGACATAGTTTCAGGAGAACTTCAGCTACATTGCTGGCTAATTCAGGAGCTGATATAATGACTTTGAAGCGTCATGGTGGGTGGCGATCTGGCAGTGTAGCAGAATCATACGTAGAAGATTCCATACAAAATAAAAAGGAAATTTGTGCAAAAATCACAAAAAGAATTAAGCTTGATTCTGAGGCGCGTCCTACTGGCGAAACACCAAGTACATCCAATGATTGGATTTCACCTACCTACACGAATAATGAACCATCGCAAATAACAATAGAACATGAAAGTATTTCAATAAATAATCAATTAAATGAGACCGATATGCCATCAAAAACAGTTAATTATAATTTTACAAACTGCACATTTACTAATTGCTTCTCTAAATAAACTTTTTATCTATTATATAAAATGCTTTTTTTGTATTATTTTATTCACAAGTGTGTTGAAAAACGTCGTATGATACACGTGTGTATTGATGATTACCGTCCTCGGCTCTCTTATGACCCTCGCCTACGGCTCGGGTCTCAATGCCGCCTCAGAGGTAATCACCAACTTTACACACTTGTACCATAATGTACTATTATAAAATTACAAGTACGAATCGGAAGAAAATGATTTCTCCAAAGTTGTTAAAATAAAACAAAACGTCTTTAAAATTAAATACCATCCTACACTATACAAAATCTTTCGATTTATTTTTTGTAGATTTAAATTTGCCAGGTCGTTCAACGCTGAACGCCGATGCATAAGGTAATAGTGCCAGTTGTTTACCCTCGGAGGGTAAACTTGACGGCCACTACAATAGGATATGTGCCAAAGGTCGTTGACTAGACACCTCAGCCGACGGGGTTGTCGAACTGTGCTAGTTTTCATTCATTTATAATGCAGTCGATGGTGGTGAGGAATTATCGACGCTCTTCCTTCGACTTATTAATTATTGACCTCAATTTTACAGTGCTTCATTCGGATTTGATTGAATGTCATACTGTTATTGCAGCGTGGATTGGACCAGGATGCACCTCTGGCACTTCTTAGAACACTTTACTCGACATTTAACAGTCGGTAAGCTTTAATTAAGGAATTAAACCAGACCTGAATATGTTTGTTATAAGGGACATAGTTTATTAAGAGCATCATGCAAATGAAGATACAGAAGTAATAAATGTTCGGACTTGAAGAGTAGCTACATTGTACTTTATTAATTGGTCTTTAAAGATACTATTGAGCTTTGAATGTGAACATTCCAGTATCTACAATGTCTGTCTTTGCGTCATGTGGACTCGTCACCATAGATCACTTTTACTCCTAGCTCGTCACTGAATAAATTCGTTCCTGTCATTATGTGTAGATGGCATGTAGATTGTTTATGGTTTGCTGTTTGTTATTGTTGTATACGGGTAATATATACCAAAGAGAAAACTTTTTTCTGACGTATGTATATATACCCTCGCACAATATCTACTTCTTTTCTTCTTTTTTTTGGCACCGCATTTTGTATTTTTCCAATGTCAAGTAATTTAGTTTTCGATTTTTAATTTTATACTCTAATCCCAGTCTAATGGTTCTGCTTCAGAGACCATGCACAAAAATTCAGTGTCTTCAACAATTTATATACATCCCTCTTTTGGTTATCAACAGTAAAATGATAGCACTTTTACTGAAGACTTCATTGTGCCTTCTTGAGGCAATCCAAAAATGTCCATCCCTCGCATTTTGTCGAATTTCCTATTCACTTCACACTTTCACGGACCCTTGCTACATAATATACTATCACTAATATGAGTCAAAACCCGAAATATAAAGCTAAATGAAAATTATACAAAAAGCATGGAAGCCCCCACTATACTTATATCAAGACTTTATAAAGAGCATGTCTTCAAAAACTTTTCCACTAGCTTTTGCACGCGCCTTTGTCCCCGAACTGACTCAGTTAAAACAACACTCTGTATAGATATATACTAGTAGACTAGATGTCGCGCGGTGCGCGAGGCCGCAAGCGGCCACGCGTGTCTCTGTGGGGTCGTATTTTGACAGAAAAATAAAGTCTAATTTTGGGCGCCCATCTTGTTTTAGCCATTTTAAATCGAAAAACAAAAAAAAATTGTTAAATATTTTTTTTCATGGCAACACTGTTTACTGAGACCCACAATCGCTCCATACAAGCCAACTTTCCTAAGTGTTGCCAACAGTGTAAAAAATGCCGATTAAGATTAAGAAAATTTAAATTTTTCAGTAAAACATAAATAACGGGGCGGCCATCTTGTTTTTTCAGATTTTCGGGATTTTCTGGTAAACTACAGGATATACCCTATGCGGTGACACCAAACACATCCCTGTAGCATATCGGCATCTGGGAGATCAATTCGGGTCTTTTGAGGTCTACCCTAAAAATTCAATCGGCCATAACTTTCAGTGTTGCCAGGTGAAATTCAAAAAACCTACAAAAGGTCATAGGGAGGAATAAAATGTTTCACTGACTGTCACTTGTTTTTGCAAAATGGTAAAATTTAGACTTTTGACATTTTGCGTTAAAAGTAAAAAAATACGAAAAATTCCGGGAAAATTCTTCAACACGGCCACACTACGTAGCAAGACCTCCAACCCCGCCATACAGACCAACTCGCTCAGGTGTTGCCATCTTGCCGAAAATCGACAATCAAAATGTGGTAAAATTAATACTTTTCTTTGGGAGCAAATCACCGGTCGGCCATCTTGGTTTTTCAAATTTTCGGGATTTTCTGGTAAACTAAAGGATATGCCCTGTGCGATGACACCAAACACATCCCTTTAGCATATTGGCATCTGGGAGATCAATTCGGGTCAAGTGGGGTCTAAAACCACTCCAACTTTGAAGCACTATTCCGCGGCCGCCATTTTGTTTTTTCAAATTTTTAAATTATTTTCGTAAATCATACAAGCGATCCTACAGATGCCAAAAATTAGAACCGAATCGGCCGGAAAACAAAAGAAATACGATAAGCAAGTCTGGCCGCCATTTTGTTTTTTTGAAAAGTCGGAATTTTCCCTGGGTCACCTCGCCATCTTGAACACTTTTCTCATATATGACTTGACTCCAAAACGACTCCTTCTGGGAGAACAATTATGTCAATCAGTCAGTGAGTGAGTGAGTCAGTGGTAGTCGAGCTTTATACAATATGTATCAGAAAGGTGAAATAATAATTAAGGGTCATATAAAGTAGCTTATATACAGTTCGTGAAAAATGTCTCTTGTTTAATATATACTATAAATTTGGAGTAAAACAACGTTGAAGTTATCATTAAAAAAAATCATTTTCAACCCTTAAATCAGCTGCTAAATGCTGTTGAACTCTCTTTTAAGTGACTAAACATGGTACAGATAAGACATCGTGTTTTTACCTACGAAAAACTAGACCGAGCCTATACACTATGAGTACTAAATAACTAATAGACATACTTAAATAATTATTGAAAACCCAGTCACGAAGAAAAATGATATGTTCATTTACACAACTGTAGGCCAACATGTTGTTCAGTGGGAATCGAACCCACGAGCTCCGGTTCTGAAGGTCACTACCAACTGAGCCAACAGGCCCGATAATACTCCATCATTATTTTATTTTTTTTCCCATAGTTTTAAAGAAAACCTACTAATTTACCTACGTAATTATCTGACATTATTAGTCTTTGATAGAATTTTGTTAGTCCACGTGGATTGTGGTCTTAGATCAATGAAAAATCCATTGATCACTAGGAACGCTCGCGCGCTCCTTTTTGGCCAATAAGGACACTGCGCAAAGGTCAAAGGGCCGGGCGGCGGCATAACTAAGGACTCTAGCTCCACCCTCTATTTATTGAGTGGTTCCGTATGTTTTAAAAAATATTCCTAATTCTAAGTATTTTATCTTATTTCACGTTATTATTATTTCACAATTGGCAAAAGTAAATTGTGTAATTAATTGGTTCATTATCCTTGTATCGCTTAAAATTATTTTTACGTCTTTTATTTTCATAGGGTTATGTTTCATTTTCAACTGAACCCTACAACAAAATTTTAGGAAATCGGCAAATTCTTTCATTTTCAAATCAATGAACTTAGTTGCTTCCTATCTATCAACGAGTGAAGACGTGTTATAATCAAAGAATATGACTCGCAACAGTCGCTACAGTGTCTCGCGATTATTCAAGTGAATCTTATGAAATGACTTGGTGTCGGTGCTTCAAGTTAGGGAGCTGTGTCACGTGCGCTTCGCTGAAGGTAGACTGCTGGATGAGCAGCGGATGCTATCCTTCAGCTGCTTCGGGAGAATTTGTCAGGTGTGTGTGTGCGTCTGCGCGAGGCTGGTTCGTTCCGCGCTCAAACCCCCCAAGGTCGCGCACCTGTACGCCTACTCGTCGTGCCAGGACCTGCGGCTGGTGGTACCCACTGCGCACGGGTGGACATTTTGAGTTATTGTGCGGTATTAATGTGTGTGTAAACCAAATAGCAGGTTGGACCCTAATCCCAAAGTGTAAAAGTTTGATGAAACTACATAATTAGTATGTGGGTAGGTATTACTTGTTTAATGACAATGTTTTGATCAGTTAAATTTATTATTGAATAAAAACTACGCTGTTACCTTTAATTTTTTTTTAATAAATGATTACTGCTATAACTTTTATTATTTCCAATAACATTTACCCTAGAATAAAATAGGTAGGTATGTTAAGGCGCGGGCGGCGACCGGCGCTCGGCGCGAGCGATCAGCTGCGCGCGCAGCGCTACCTATACCACTACTACGGTCAACGACACTAGCGCGTACGGAGCCCGTACGCTTTTATTCTTCAATCACAGGGTTGGCGAAAATTCACACATAAAAAGTAATTATTAAGTTTGTATGAAAGAAAAAAGTTGCTATATTAGATCTGATATTTTTGTAGGTATTTCGTTACACGATATACATATACACCCTTCAATATTATTTCACCTTTCTGATACATATTGTATATTATAAATGACTCGTATCAAGATGAAGCATGTACCAGATGTATACCTAAGTCAGACCAGCGACAATATAACTGTGAAAACTGCATCCAATTTGGTGCAGTATACTAACAGTAACTATAGTTTTTGCGTGATGCGTGTACAAACAGACGGACTCTATATATTTAATGTTATACAAACCCCTCATATTAAGTTTTCTTAAATATCTCTTACTAGCAGCGCCACGCGGTTTTACCCGCGTAGTTCCCGTTCCCGTGGGAATGCAGGAATAAAATAAAGCCTATGTGTTATTCTGATGTATAAGCTATATAACTGCAAAGTTTAATCAAAATCTGTTTAGTAGTTTTTGCGTGATAGAGGAACAAACGTCCATACATACAAACTTTCGCTTTTATAATATTATTAGGATGTACGGACATCGACCAGTTACAATTTCATTACTTATATGTATAAACTAGCGACCCGCCCCGACTTTGCACGGGTGCAATGCTTATACTAAAACCTTCCTCTTGAATCACTCTATCTTTTAAAAAAAACCTCATCAAAATCCGTTGCGTAATTTTAAAGATTTAAGCATACATAGGGACATAGGGACAGAGAAAGCGACTTTCAAAGACGTTTAAAGAAAAAGTTTCTCTCTCCTAAGAATGATTTTCTTCCAACCTCTTTGGCGACTTTGTTTTATAATAATGTAGTGATGTAGTGATTATAATCTATGACTACGCAATGGACGATAGACAGTGTTAGCACAAAGAGATCTAATAATACGAAGCTATGCGTGATACATGGAATGCCAATTCCCCGTATGCCGGGGGGAGGCCAGGACAACCCCAAAAAAATATTGATTAGTTGATGGACATGTGACATGGCACTTGGTCTAGACTCTAATTCAATTAAACTAAATATGCAATGGATTTTTAATTGGAGGCAAAGAGTAATGTCCGATAAAGGGATTGTTGCAATGGGAGACAAAGAAACCTCTAGGTAGGGGCGCGTGTTATTTATTCTAAAGTTAGTAAATGTTAAATACGGATTTAGACTTTCTACAAATCTTCTTATCATTGAAAAGACAAATACTAAGTACTTACAGACTGACTTATCACAAAACAGCACCTATACAGACTTAAAATTTAGCAGTTAGGTTCTTTATACGTTTAGGTATCTGCTAAGAAATTATTTTGCGAAATTCCCACGGGAATGGGAAAAAACTAATTCCACGCTGGTATGTAAATACGTGATTTATAGTTTTAGAAAAAGGAGAATGTGACACGTGACATCGGACGGGAGACTTACTTAGATCCTAAACTATCTCTTGCCAGCGACTTCGTCTGCATCCGGGGATAAAAAGTAGTCTATGGTATTCCTCAAAATGTAAGCGATATCCTTGCCAAATATCATCAGCGTCGGTTCTGCGGTTTTAACCATTATAACTAAAGATATGCATTTGTAATACCTACCTATTATTAAGGAAAAAAGCGTTACCCCGTCGGGAAAAAGGCGTGAGCATATGTTTGTATGTAAAGCATTAGTGCCACTAATATTACAAATGTGGCAGTTTAGATTTTGTCTAAACTACTACTACTAAATGATACTATTTTTATGAAATCATGCCGAATATTTTTTTATTCTTCTTTTTATTTTTTTTTCTTACCCCGCTTCATCTCCTCAACCATACATGCTGAAGCGGTGGAGTGAAATGACGTTCATTAAGTGGACTTATAGGTAAGTTCCTACTTTGACTAAAACATTTTGTCTTTTTTTACTTTTGAATTGCTAAACAATCACCTATTTCTGGCCAATTTTTTGAAACAATTCTTAGGATCTTTTAAGAGACACATAACAATAAACCTGATTATCCCAATGTCTCATTTCACGAGTGCCCAAGTGGGTAATGAGGTGTGTAAATTGGCGATGTTCTTGACACGAACACCCACTGCGCAATTTGTTTTATTAAACCGACCGCGACGCGTGGGCAAGACCAATGGGTCTTAGTGGAGACAAATGAAACTTTAGAAGGTTGGTTTGTTTATGCACAATTTTCAAACCTTACAAAGGCCGAAATGCTACTGCGGACCGTAACATAAAAAAATACAGCTTTCGCATATACAAATCGTTAACAAACGCATCGGAAAATAATTAATAGCGACTCTATCTACGAACGACAGTGAGAGCAACGACTACGGGATGACCTGAAACCAGCTGTGAGAAGTTTTGACAAACAAAATGTTTAAAAATTTTAATTATAGGGTAAAATAAAATAGAGCAGTGATAGCCCGAACGGTTAAAGAGCCGGCCGAAAATCAGTGAGGCTCGGGTTCGAATCCTGGCATGTACCAATGAGTTTTTCAAAAACTTACGTACATATTTATCACTAGCTCGATGGTGAAGGAAAACATCGTGAGGAAACCCGCAGGTCTCAGAATTAATTCTGAGACATGTGTAAACAGACCCGTTCCGGCGATGGACTCACCACCTATCACGTTTAGGGGTCCAATATATCTCGTAAAATGTGGGTATATCCAGTACTGGAATACCTCTGCCTACCCCCTCGGGGATAAAAGTCGTGAGATTATATTTAGATTATTATATAAATAAAATAGCCATTTAGTTTTTTCGAGTCAATTATAATACCTGGGTTTTTATCCAACCGGCCACTACTACATTTTTTCAAGTTACAAACATCCTTCTAACCAGTATTGCCCGATGAAGTAGTCGGAGACAATAGACTGCTACGAACCTGGTACACTTCTTGGGCTTCATTCACATCCATTTTTAACTTACGCTGCTCAACTGTTTAAGGAAATCAATCACCGCAATGATAGGATATAATTATTATTAATTATCTTAGTAGTGGTAAAAAAAAAAAAGGCAAAGCTTAATAAAATAAGAATCTGTACAGAACAGAAGAGCGAGACCATAAAGGGTTGTTTACCATTTTGGTACAAAAATCTTCAAAAATATTACATGGAACGAATACAAAACCAAACATCTAACAAAACTTAATATGTAAATGAAAGGCTATACCCGTGTAAGGGAACAAAATATGCCCCTGACGTTATCAGCCAATGAATACATCCTATGTATTGGTAATAATGCTAGTTATTAATCTGCCAACTTTTATGTCATAATTATTGACTGTTTCCTAGCAATGTCACTTGAAAGTTTTTTTTATTTTTCTAAATATCTTGAAAACTACTGATCCGTTTCTTTTGTGATTAACGTATGTTGTTAACGGCTTGAAGAGGAATAAATTCGCAAAAAACAAGACGTCTCTAGGTCAACATTAACTTGGTCATTTTTGATGTCAAATATTTCAAACTTTTTTTTTTGACACTTGTGACGCAGCGACACCCACCATTTTTTTTACACTGATGTGACATCTCTTTCCGTACAAATATATATTGGTCTGAAATCAATCGGCTTGGAGCAACATGGTGATTTTTTTAAAAACTTTAGGTGCCTAATCATAATAGGAGCAGTATTGAAAGTGGTTCATTCTCGACATAATATATCTAAAAAGGTGTAAGTATAAATGTTTTATAAAATATAACCCACGGGTTTTAGGAATAAATAGTATAGAACAGTATTGTTGTGAATGTGCAAATGGTCTAAGAACAGTAGGTTGGTGTTCTCACGTACCAGCTGTTATATACTATTTATCATATGGTAGGTACTTGTCGAAAATACCTCGGCCCAATGAAAAGTTGAGCTCACTTTTTCTAAATGACACGAATGTCACAATAAACGAAGATAGTGACGAAGATTAGGATTTATTTTATCTTCTATAAATATAAAAGGAGAAGCTAAATCTAAAAATTAAGGTCCAGCCCAAACCGGTGAACATAGAAACATGAAATTTTGTGTGTAGGTTATGTTTATACTGTAGATGCTCACTAAGAAAGGATTATGGGAAATTCAACCCCTAACGGTAAAGGGGGGTTTGAAGTTTGTATGGGATAGTGTGATTTCTGCGTGTATCAACTTCAAACTCGACACAGATACTCTTCAAAACAAATTATGAGATATTAGTTCTAGGATTATTCGAAACTCATCCCCTAAAGGGTTGAAAGTCGATGTTGAAGTTGGAAATGGAGAAGTGTGGTTTTTTGCGTCTATCAACTTGAAACCAATTGGCACGATGATTCTTTGCGAAGCCGGGGCGAGCCGCTAGTGTTATAGTATAATGTGTATCCATTTTTTCACCTTACGACTGATGAGGGTGGATAGGTCTATCTTATTAGAGGTTTTACGTTTTTTTTGTATTGTTGATTAATAAATACAACATTTTCATTTTAAATCGACTTTTAATGTAGATTCAGGATAGTGAATCCCTGGAATGTACTCCATAACGGACCGGTATAGTCCGCCTAAATAATCTGTAGAATAATAAAGATTTATATAAAATATCAATTATACTCGTAGTACGTGAATACCTTAGTGATGTACTAGGCCGGTAAACTCAAAATTAAAAAATCACCATGTTGCTCCAAGCCGATTGATTTCAGACCAATATATATTTGTACGGAAAGAGATGTCACATCAGTGTAAAAAAAATGGTGGGTGTCGCTGCGTCACAAGTGTCAAAAAAAAAAGTTTGAAATATTTGACATCAAAAATGACCAAGTTAATGTTGACCTAGAGACGTCTTGTTTTTTGCGAATTTATTCCTCTTCAAGCCGTTAACAACATACGTTAATCACAAAAGAAACGGAACAGTAGTTTTCAAGATATTTAGAAAAATAAAAAAAACTTTCAAGTGACATTGCTAGGAAACTGTCAATAATTATGACATAAAACTTGGCAGATTAATAACTAGCATTATTACCAATACATAGGACAATACAATGATACAATATAATGGACTGAGTGGTCTGAAATAAATAATTTTTATTTTTATTTTATTTTTTATTTATTTTTTATAGGATGTATTCATTGGCTGATAACGTCAGGGGCATATTTTGTTCCCTTACACGGGTATAGCCTTTGCAAACAAATAAGTAAACACTGTACAAAAAGTTTGAGTTTTTAAATTCTTAAAATCCATTATCGATTTTCATGATTGGACAAGTCAAGAGCCAAACTCCCATTAGTTAAACTCCATAGTTTCGTGTCCATACATGAAACATAGCAAAGGGATATCATTAGTCACACTTGGTCATAGGTACATAACCACATATGGCATTCGTAAAAATAAACCATAGCACAAATAATGCTGAATTCATAAATCTCAAGGTACAACTATGTATATAAACCTTGAGGCTTGTGTTACATAATTGTTTTAAACCACGACGTAACGGTAATAAGAAATAATATTATTTTTAACTAGTATTTAACTTATAACTTAACGAATTTTGGCAGACATAGACAGGGCCAATATCTAATATAAATAAAAATGAATGGCTAAATGTAAAACTCAAGAACGACTATACCCAATGATATTAAATAAGTCTTGTCTTATTTAATATCATTGACTCTACCGATTTGGCAGTACTTTTTTGTATTGTGTCCGTACAAGGATTGTATGAAAGGTATTATGTGAAATTCCCACGGAAAATGGTAAAAACTGGATCAGCGCGGGCACCTGATAGTCTTAAAAAAATCTTTCGATTATCAACAACATTATACTTACGTGTGGTTTAGATATTTTATTACTGTATTTTCAGTATGTCAAATAAAAGATTGTTTATAAAGATTGTTATAACTTTCTGTTAAATTTACTTACTACGTAAGATACAAGCAATGCAGATTCGTTACGTTAATGTCCATTATACCTACTTAAAAGTATGTACCGATTATGCCGATGAAAATGTAAAAATAATTTAGTATTGTGCAATCTGCGTTAAGTCGGTAGAAAGGTTGTTAAAAATATGTAAATAACTAGATGTCGCGCGGTGCGCGAGGCCGCAAGCGGCCAAGCGTGTCTCTGTGGGGTCTTATTTTGACAGAAAAATAAAGTCTAATTTTAGGGCTTCTTGTTTTAGCCATTTTAAGTCGAAAAATAATAAAATTTTGTTAAATATTACTTTTCATGGCAACACTGTTTACTAAGACCCACAATTTCTCCATACAACCCAACTTTCCAAAGTGTTGCCAACTGGCTAAAAAATGCCGATTAAGATTAAGAAAATTGAAATTTTTCAGTAAAACAAAAATAACGGATCGGCCATCTTGTTTTTTCTATTTTTCGGGATTTTCTAGTAAACTACAGGATACACCCTATGCGATGACACCAAACATATCCCTTTAGCATATCGGCATCTGGGAGATCAATTCGGGTCTTTTGAGGTCTACCCTAAAAATTCAATCAACCATAACTTTCAGTGTTGCCAGGCGAAAATCAAAAAACCTACAAAAGGTCATAAGGAGAGATAAAATGTTCCGTTGACTGTCACTTGTTTTTGCAAAATTTTAAAATTTAAAGTTTTGACATTTTGCCTTAAAAGTAAAAAAATACCCCAAGTTTTGGGAAAATTGTTAAACATGGCAACACTCCATTATGAGACCTCCAACCCCGCTACACAGACCAACTCGCTCAGGTGTCGCCATCTTGCCGAAAATCGACAATCAAAATCTGGTAACATCCATCCCTTTCTGTGAGAGCAAATCACCGGTCGGCCATCTTGGTTTTTCATATTTTCGGGATTTTCTGATAAACTACAGGATATGCCCTGTGCGATGACACCAAACACATCCCTTTAGCATATTAGCATCTGGGAGATCAATTCGGGTCAGGTGGGGTCTAAAACCACTCCAACTTTGAAACATTACTACGCGGCCGCCATTTTGTTTTTTCAACTTTTTAAATAATATTCGTAAATCATCTGAAAGGATGTACAGATTACAAAAATTTGAACCGAATCGGCCGGAAAACAAAAGAGATACGATAGGCAAGCTTGGCCGCCATTTTGTTTTTTTTTGAAAAGTCGGAATTTTCCCGGGGTCACTCCGCCATCTTGCAAACTTTTCTAATATATGACTTGACTCCTAAACGACTCCTTCTGGGAGAACAATTATGTCGATCAGTGAGTCAGTGAGTGAGTGGTAGTATATCCTTGTTGGTTTGGCAGTGAGTCCTATTTTCATGAGTGATGAGGAGAGGGTTCGACTCCCGGTCATGGCATTTAGCAAAATATGTTTTTCAAAAACTTACGTACATATTTATCAAACCCTGAGGTACCAGACAAAAAAAAATGTGTAATAAAGATTACATTCCAAAAGTGACAGAATAATGTGAAGGTACGAGTAAGTCTGGCGTGCACCTAACATAATTGGAAGAAATATTAAAAAATAAACTTACTTTCTAGCTATAACTTACAAAGCCCTAGTTTTTACTTTTAATACGTGGGTGGTAATAATAAGTCCGTTATCAGAGTCGGCAATCACGTAGAGTAACAAAGGCAAGGCTGTGAAAAGGGTCACGCAGGCCGAGACGGGCGACTGGGGTTGTGAAATAACAGCAAAAATGTTCTACCAAGGGCTGAAGGACAAACCGGCCATAGCTTCTAAAAACTAAATGGCCACATCGACCTGATTTATATTTAACCGAAGAAAACTAAAATGTTTGCTTTAAGATATTAAATATTTTATAATGAACTAGCTGTTGCACTGCGTCCGCAAGTAATTTCTATTCGTGTATAAAATTTTCTCATGATTATTTTGTATTTTTTTCAGAGGAATGGGACATAACACCGCATTTAAAAAGTATCCTAAGGTATATTTTGACTCAAGTAGGTGCTTAGTTATCAACGCACCAAATTTCATTAAAATCTATCAAATAGTTTTTGCGTTAATTCAAATTCAAAATTCATTTTTTTCAGTAGGTATATAAAATACACTTTGAAACGTCAATAACAAGGATCAATAAACTCGTCCATGAAGATTGGCTGAATGTAAACAGCAGCCCATCTCCACCGACGAGTTGCTGGTTCCAAATGCAGTACCCTGAGAGGAGCCAGCAAGAAACTGAAGGGCAGCTCTTTTTAATCTCATTTCTTACTAGTAAACATGGTTTCTAAAAATTATATAATTAATAGCCTTACATAGTGTCGCCCGTGGGGTGTCCGGGCCAGAATAGCACCCACCCACATCATCCCGAGGGTGTCGTAGAAGGCGACTAAGGGAAAAATCCGGAAGTTGGGCAGCAGCAGCTTCCGTGTACTTAACAGTTATACTGCGATCCCCAAGACGCCTGCCAAGCGCGGGGATTATGGCAACCCCCCCCCCCCTCCCACACACCATGACAGACAAAAACAGACCACGGCCCCCAGTCCCCGGCAGCTCCGCTATTCCTGACCTCGGTAGCGGGTCAGGTAACGGTGGAGCAGGGGGTGCGAAGAATCTCCGGCAGATACCCCGCTACTACCCCAAACGGACTTTTGCCCTGGCAACACACAACATTCGCACACTGAGGACTGACGAAAAGATTGTAGAGCTGGAGGAGGAATTGAGCAAGTTGCGATGGGACATACTGGGATTAAGCGAAATAAGACGAGAGGGACAGGACACGATAATCCTGGATTCTGGCAACATGCTCTTCTTCCGGGAAGGAGACCAAAAATCCCAGGGTGGTGTTTGGGTTTCTCGTCCGTAAGCCCCTCGTTAACAACGTAGTAAAGGTCGATAGTGTGTCGAGCAGGGTAGCGTACCTAATACTCAGAATCACCGATCGGTATTCGCTGAAGGTCATACAGGTATATGCGCCGACCTCGACACACCCTGACGAGGAAGTAGAGTCTATGTATGAGGATATATCGAAAGCCATGCATACCTCCAAATCATACTTCACCGTTGTAATAGGGGACTTCAACGCAAAGGTGGGCACACGGAATGGCGATGAGTTGAGAGTGGGGACATATGGATATGGACAGCGAAACCAGAGGGGCCAGAGGCTGGTTGACTTCATGGAAAAGGAAGGACTCTATTCGATGAACTCCTTTTTCCAGAAGCGCCCGACTAGAAAGTGGACCTGGATAAGCCCCGATGGTTCCATCAAAAATGAGATCGACTTCATCATGACGACCAAGAAGCGAATATTCAATGACGTCTCCGTGATCGGCAGGGTGAAAACCGGTAGCGATCACCGGATCATCAGAGGCACATTGAATATCGATGTTAAGCTTGAGAGGTCACGTCTGGTGAAGTCCACGCTCCGCCCTAATCCTGCCCAAATCCAAAATCCCGAAGACTTTCAACTCGAACTGCATAATCGCTTCCAGTGCCTAACAGAGTGCGAAACAGTGGATGAGATAAACAACGGGTTGGTGAAAACTGTCCATGCAGTGGGGTCTAAGTTTTTCAAAGCCCCACGCCGGAAAAAGCCTCAAAAGCTCTCGGAAACTACTATTAAGCTAATGAAAGACCGGTCTGAGATGAGATTGCAATCTTCAGTTGATATGTCGGAATACGGTAAACTCAATAGACGTATCTCAAAGTCCATGCGACACGACTTGCGGTCCTATAGTACACAATGTATTAAGACCGCAATTGAGCGAAACCAGGGCTCCAAAGTGTTCGCAAAAAATGCGTCTATTGGGCAAAGCCAAATGACGAAACTGAAGATCGAGGACGGCAGTATCATCTCATCGAAACCAGAGATCCTGAAAGAGCTCGAGAGGTTTTATGGGCACTTGTACACCTCAACACGACAACCCGTTGGCAGCTCCGCTCAGGACACTAGAGCGAGACTGACTCGACACTACACTGAGGATATCCCAGATATCAGCCTGTATGAGATTAGAATGGCCCTCCAACAGCTTAAGAATAACAAGGCGCCGGGAGATGACGGAATCACGACAGAACTCCTTCGAGCGGGTGGAAAACCAGTACTTTTAGTCCTCCAGAAGTTGTTTAATTCCGTCATACTCGAAGGTATAACGCCAGAAGCATGGCATAGGAGTGTGGTGGTGCTCTTCTTCAAAAAAGGTGACAATACCTTGTTGAAGAATTATAGACCCATCTCACTCCTGAGCCATGTGTACAAACTGTTCTCGAGGGTCATTACAAATCGTCTCGAACGTAGGTTTGATGACTTCCAGCCTCCCGAACAAGCCGGTTTCCGAAAAGGCTTTAGCACCATAGACCACATCCATACGCTCCGTCAGATTATACAGAAGACTAAGGAGTATAATCGGCCATTATGTTTAGCGTTTGTGGACTATGAAAAAGCCTTTGATTCCATCGAAACCTGGGCAGTGTTACAGTCCCTTCAGCGATGCCGTATCGACTATAGGTATATAGAAGTGTTGAAGTGTTTGTATAGAAACGCCACTATGTCTATCCGATTGCAGGACGAGAGCACGGAACCAATCCAATTGCAAAGAGGCGTGAGACAGGGAGACGTCATCTCTCCTAAACTGTTCGCGAACGCATTGGAGGACGTTTTCAAGCTCTTGGATTGGGACGGATTTGGCATCAACATCAATGGCGAATACATCACCCACCTTCGTTTCGCCGATGATATAGTCATCATGGCTGAATCGCTGGAGGATATGAACACTATGCTTGGAGACCTCAACAACGTTTCTCAACAGGTGGGTCTTAAAATGAATATGGACAAGACGAAAATTATGTCGAATGTACATGTTCCACCCATGCCGGTATTTGTTGGAAACGTTGCTATCGAAGTTGTCGACCAGTACGTTTACCTTGGACAAACTGTTCAACTAGGCAAGTCCAACTTCGACAAAGAGGTCGCCCGAAGAATCCAACTCGGATGGGCAGCGTTCGGGAAACTACGCGATATATTTTCGTCCAAAATTCCACAGTGCCTGAAGACGAGGGTTTATAACCAATGTGTGTTGCCAGTGATGACCTATGGCACAGAAACGTGGTCCCTAACTGCTGGCCTCCTAGATAAGCTCAGAGTCACCCAACGAGCCATGGAGAGAGCTATGCTCGGAGTTTCTTTGCGCGATAGAATCCGGAACGAGGAAATCCGCCGAAGAACTAAGGTCACCGACATAGCTCTCAGAATCTGCAAGCTTAAGTGGCAATGGGCAGGCCACATCGCTCGAAGAACCGATAACCGATGGGGAAGAAAGGTTCTCGAGTGGCGACCACGAACCGGAAGACGCAGCGTTGGTAGGCCTCCCACCAGGTGGACCGACAACATCGTCAAGGTCGCGGGTAACCGGTGGATGCAAGCGGCAAGTTGCCGTTCGTTATGGCGTTCTATGGGGGAGGCCTTTGTTCAACAGTGGACGTCTTCCGGCTGATGATGACATAGTGTCGAGTTCGTTCGTTTCGTCGGTTAATCCCATGCTTGCATCACTTGCATGTCGTTATGGGCAAAGACAGACAGATAACCGTTGTTTCATACACTACCATTAAAATTTTCAAAAAATATTCCATGTATAGAAACAGTCTCGTAATATCTTTACTATTTTATTATATGTGTAGATTTATAATTAATCCATTTAGTTTTTTGTATCTGATATGAACTTGTTAACAATACCATTCTTTGAATAAGAAATTGAATTAAATGAAAAAAAATGGATAAGATAGCTATGATAGAATAAAATATTTATCTATCCCGAAAAACAAAAAATGATCGCTTACTATCGTGGCAAAAATAAAATATATGTATTATTCACCATCCAATATCCCAAGCGGAGTGGAACGCGGGGTGAGCAGACATGGCTCCTAGAGGAACTCCGAACCCGAACTCGATCTTGACATCCCCGCGCCGTGGCCAGGAACCGCGTGCCGTCCCCTCTCGGACCTCCGTGGGCTTAGAGTCGTTAGTCATTGTCAAATTCGACTACTTCAACAACTGTTGCTCATGAACACAGACGAAAACAACGATATTTTTAGTAGGACAAGTACTACTTGAATGTACTTAAAACCAGAGTTGAGTCATACAAAATTATCCAATTAAACCTGATTTACGGTCGAATAATAAAAGTATATGCTACGCGCTGTGACCACAATCGTAGGCGGTCTACGCGTCGGCACCGCTACGTCGGTAGCGAGTGACCACGAGGCCGCGACTGCCGTCCGGCGAGCCCGCTGGTGACCGCCGCGTCGGACGGTGACCGTCGGCAATGCCACCTCTCATTACCATTTCATTGTTGCTCCAAAAGCGATGGCCTTAAATACGGTCAAAACAAAGAGTAACGATTTTGTAAGGAGTTGTAAGGAGTAAATTCTCCATTACGTGGAAAAGGAATTGTGTGGAACAATAATTGTATAGTACAGCTTAGTCTGATATTTGGAATGTAAATCTAGCACAATCAATTGGTAATGTAGCGTGACGATATAACCATGTCCTGATTTGTATTATGCTTATTGTCTTGGAACTTATGTTATGTGTTTTAATGGTGATCTTATATTTGAGAAGAAACAGATTCCTTTTCAGAACAATGTTTTCTATTTTGTTGATCAAAACATATAGTGTTCTTTCTTTTGTTTTATAATGAAGCTTAATTGCAGAATTTGTTTTATTCACAGACCTTTAAAAAAGTAGCCACGTCTAATCTATCTATGTGTAAAATGTGTACAAGTGACTTTGATTATTGCTAACTATAAACAATCACTCTTTGAACTAATTACTAACTATAGGTACTACTACAGAAGATAGTCAATTATATTAACCAAATCATCGAGAACTTTATTAACTCAACATAAACATAACATTACAAATCTGACATAAAATAATCCTAAAAACACAAAGCGTTGCAAATTAAAACCACAATATTAAACCTAGTACAAAAAAATACGCTAATATATTATTTCTATGAATTACGTCACTATAATCAGTCATTGGTTTGTTTAAAAATGTATTCTTATAGTCCTTTAAATAAGGCATATATTTGAACACCATATTCAGCATCGGAGCATGTTCCGATTTGTTATAATCTCCGTCTATTATTGCTTGTAACGGATCTGTATCATTACTTTCTGGGTTGTCAGGTAAAAGACTGGGATTGAATCTATCTTGTGGAAATCTTCGCAAATCTCGACGAACCTAAATAAAGAAAGGTATTTTTTCAAATTGTAAAGATTAATGGTGATGGTGTCAGGAGGACGAGTTGCAAACCCGATGAGGATAATAATAGTGAAATGAACATTCTAACCATTTTTCCTTTTCTTTCCGATGTAGTGACAGCCACAGTCGTGGACAACGCTTGCTCCATACGTTCTAGTTCCTCTCGCAGTTGTCGAGCGTTTTCAGCTGCAAGTGAACAAAATTAACTACGTAGGCATCTAATATAGAAAAATCTCGTTTCACGGCGTTTGTGGTTGAACTCCTCCGAAACGGCGACACGATTTTTTTGTATATTTTGTAGGTGTGAGAATAGGTCGTAAAATATGTTTAACCCTCCTACCCCCACCCCTCTGTTTATATGTCAGGACAACGTTTGTAGGGTCAGCTAGTATTACTATATTAACTAAAATAACTAAAATGTCGCACCAAACAATTGTCAGTGTGAGTCATTTGCGCGATTAATTCACAACATAGTTCTCTCTCAGGAATTATAAATTCCCAGAAAATGTTTAGAAGTCCTGATAATAGCTATGCAACTTTATTGTTTTATGTGATGTGATCTCAAATAGTTAACAATGTACCAAAAAATTGTGTCCTTACTAGCTTAAACCGAAAACGAAAATAATTTTGTTTGTGAGTTATGTTTATCTCATTAGAAATACATTCGCCTTCATAAACAGCCACTTACGATCAGAAAGGTAATCTTCAATAAGTTTATCTTCAACCGTATCATTTATTGAAGCATCACCATCACTTATATTTAAAGTAGACCAAATTTTTTCTATCAAATCAGTTTTGTTTATATTATATTTTGTTACTAAAGCATCATTAGTGTCTGTATTGAACTGATCATTCATTGAAATTGTTACAGCACTTTCTGAAAAAATGTGATTGTATTTTATTTCCATATTTTATAAATAATTTATTAGTGTAAACTTTTCGAATACAGACCATTTATTGTAGTATTTATGGTAGAAGATTCAACCGTTGGGTTTTTAAATTGGACTGTTGTATTTTTTGGACTGTAAATTTCGTCTTGAGTATTCATCGATAACATCGATGTGCTTTCTTCATTACTTTCTGAAAATTCGTACTCAGCATACATTTCCTTATCCCTTATAGGAATTTCTTGTATGGGTATCTCTCGGTGATCTGTAACATACGATCAAATTATATCAATCTTTAGTTCTTCATTATTTCATTTCGCTTTCGCATCTTTCATATTTAGAAATACGAGGATAAAGAATGGGTATATTTTTTAATGAATATATTTTCTTTATTTAATACATCTCGTTCTTTTTATATCATTAACTGCTTTAAATGTGATATGTTTGTTTAATGATATAATTGTAATGAATAACTCACTTTCTGTACGTTCTTCAACATTTCCATACGTTAAGTCATCCACGTTATAAGATTTTGGTCGGCCAACCAATTTCACTTTTTTTGGCCATTTCATTTCCATTATTAAGTCGCTTTTCATTGTAATATTCTGACTGGTTGTGTTTAGCATTTCACTAGTATAAGTTTTATTATAGATGACTTCGCTTGTTGGTTGGAGTATATCTCTTTTTTGTAAGGAATTAAAAAGTGGTATGGTAACCTTAGTATCGACATCATCCATCATTGTGGCTATCGTTAACTTTGTCAGATACAATTCGTCGATACTTCCAGGGTTACTCGATGTATCGTTTCTTTCCATAGACAGTACTGTGTCCAAAAGTATGTGTTGTTCTAACGTCATAACATTGTCTACGTCCTGTGACTCATCGAGATCATGTTCTGCAATTAGCAAATTGGATTTTGAACCGACGGTTTTATGATGAATTTTCAAGTAACATGTAAGTGGCCGCTTTTATTAGTAATGAAGTATCCAGTAATAGAATTGAATTTATACGTCTAGAGTTGAATAACATTTTTTCATTTCATTTTTACTTACGCCGGAACGAAAGGTGTTAGTGTTTGGGATATGAACTTGTGTGTAATGTGTATGTCTGTTAGCATTATCCTTAATAACTATAGTGGACCGATAATAATGAGCCTTGAAATTATGTATCTCTTCAGAACAGGCTTCTCAGATAGGTTGTAAGCGGAAACGTCACAAGGCGGTGCTGTTGTAATCGTGAGTAGGTAGTTTTAAATTTGAAGTATTTTTAGTTGATTTCATAAATGCTTTTAATATAACATTATTAGCTGTACACAGCGTAGTGTATTTTATAATGAGCTTAGTGAATATTTTAGTGAGTAGATAGGAAGGTAGGTATTCCATTTCTGGAAATACCCACTTTTCACGAGAATATTCGACCCCTAAACGTGATAGATGGTGAGCCCATCGCCGGACCGGGAGTACCTCTAGCCTACCCCCTCGGGCATAAAAGGCGTGAGATTTTTTTTTGTCAATATTTAAAAATATTTCAACACAAGATCTTTCGTTTGTTACCTACACAGTAATCAAATAAACAAGGTGAGGGGGTGTTTGTGTGTGGTATGTATGAGAGCTAAACGAAAACTTGAAAATTCTCCATGCTATAGAGTTACTGTTGCACTTCAAATAAATAAAAGACGTGTGGCACTCGGGGACTGCCGCGGTAAAGCTATTGCATAGCATTTTGTATCAACAAGACTGCCGAAAAGAAACGACGTTAGACAATGCACGGCCTTCAAGCCACACGGGTGTTATTTAAATGGTTAGCAGAGTATTCGTATTTTTGTAAGCAGAAAAATATAATCTGTAAGCAGAAATAGCTAATTGGTCAGCAACTCATGGCCAGCAAACATTACAAAACCTATCAGCATTTTATGTCATTCTGTATGGCTGTAATTATTTTTGAGCTGCAATGAGCTGCTACTGTTTAATAAAATTTTGGTAAGCACTCAGAGGGGAAGCCAAAAAATATTTTTTGAGCTGCATATAAAAGTAGCAAAAAGAATCTTAGCAAACTTGTCATGCGCAAAATGGGCGCATTCCTTACAAAGATTAAGAAGGACTTTGGATTATGCAATTTTTATCATTATAATTATTATTACCATTACAAGTAGTGGTGGTGGTGGTGGTGGTGGTAGTGGTGGTAGTGGTAGTGGGAGTGGTGGTGGTTGTAGTGAAGGTGGGTGTGGGAGTGTGAGGGTGTGTGAGTGGGAGTGGGGTTGGGTGTAGGGTGGAAGTGGGGTGGGAGTGGGAGTGGGAGTCAGAGTGGGAGTGGGAGTGGGACCGAGACCCGGACCCAGACCCGGACCCGGACCCGGAAACGGACCCAGACCCGGACCCGGACCCGGACTCGGACCCGGACCCGGACCCGGACTCGGACTCGGACTCGGACCTCCGTGTCCGTCGGAGTGGGGAGGTTTTTTTCGTTACGGAATTTCTGGATTCGGTCTCCGCGCTCAAGGCCCTCGATAGAAGCTATGCAATAGCTTAAAATCCATACTAATAAGTATATGAAGTTGTTGGGAGTTTGAGTTTGTAAAGAATATTTTTGAGGAAACTAGTACTCTGGACTGTATAGTATGAACTTGAGTAGGTACAACCCAATTTTTTATAGTTATCTTTCTTCTTTATGTACGTATGTTTATTACTGCAGTACATACACTGGACGGTCTTAGAGCACATTGTTTTCATAGTTAATAAGCCCGAAGAAAATCTTAGCCAGGTACTTACGAAGTGTATATTTAAAGTTCTACTGTAATTTGGTACTAACGGAAATCACAAAGGGCTGGGAATTCCTTGTCAGGCAAGGATCGCGGCGGACAGGCGGAAACGGGTGCTATGGGGGTCCACAAAGCGCGACCTTCTGCTGGGCCACGTGGCGCGAAATTGCATACCAGGCGTTCAACGCTGCGCAGGCGGTCGTACCATGGTATCTGTATGAACGGAGAATATCAGTTGGAAACTGTGTCCCAGAACACAGTTTGTATTCTTCTTCAGCTATTTTCAGCTATTCTACAGCTTCAGCATTTTTCGCTAGATCAATTCAAGGATTATATCGTGAAAATGTATCGAACAGACAAAGATTACTTTCGCATTTATAATATTAAGGCGTTAAGTAAGGTATCTTTAAAATGTGTCATTTCTTTTGTGAACAAACAAATCATAATACAGTAAGAATGAAATTGAAATAATCACCAAAGCAGGCGGCATGTTTTCTTATTTAAGAAAACATATTGCAACGACAAAGAATAGCAACTGAAGATGAAATTAAAATTAATTAGAAATAGGTTTTACTGGAGATACTGTACCATAAATCGACTTCGTCCACAGCCGACCATAAAAGTGTTAGCCCACACTATCTGGGCAAAGTCACCGTAGTAGCTGCCGTTCGGCTCTGGGCTGGAACAATCTGGATAATTCTCGATTTCTCTAAAACTAAATTGATCCTACAGCTACCTACTAACAAAAGCATCTAAAACCTGATAGATATTTAAGAATAATCTTAAGTAAGCCTAACACTAATCGACTCGGATACCAAATACTTTTACAAAAATTGAGGAACTTATTTATTTAACAACATAATCGTGACAAAACCATGTTTTTAACCGACTTCAAAAAGGAGGAGGTTATCAATTCGTCTATATTTTTTTTTTATGTTTGTTACCTCAGAACTTTCGACTGGGTGAACCGATTTGGATGATTCCTTTTTTATTTCAAAGCCGGTGCTTCCAGATTGGTCCCATTTTAATTTCGTCGTTCTGACAACGGCATCCATGAGAAAACCATATAAGTTGAAGATTGAAGTCGGTTTTTTTACTCTTTAGAGTGGTTATCATCGGTGAAGGTAAACATCGTGAGGAATCCCGCCGCTGAATGAAAATTAAAATAAATATTTTTAATGGGAGTGGATCAATCAATAGTGTCTAGAAGTAAGTATATTTTGTTTCTTAGGGCGAGTTTATGCCAGGAAATTGTTACTACTGCTGTGTTAGTAAAACAAGCTTTATAGCAACTATACCTATGTAAAGTTGCATCGCGGCCGCTGTGTGATCGAGGCATGACCGACGCGTTAGTTACTTACAAAGAATTTCCACGTTGTGTCCTTGTTAATAAAACATAAATTTGCTAAAATTGAACATCTAGCACGCGGCCACCGCAAGAACTTTTTCGCGTCGTCTAACTGCAGTCTTAGGCACGGGACAAATACAAGAAGCGTCGGGCGGAGGTGAGGCGCGGGCGAAGCGCGGGCGCGGCGCTACTTCTTTGATATTTCATACAAAATGTATAGAAGAGGTGCGACGTGAGACATACTCACCTGCGCCCGACGCTTCTTGTATTTGTCCCGCGCCTTAAGCTCCTTGTTACCTCTCAAGCCCATAAAATAAAAAACAATTGTTTTTTTAAGCTATTGCATAGCTTATATCGCAGGCCTTGAGCGCGGGGACCGAATCCAGAAATTCCGTAACGAAAAAAACCTCACGCTCCCCACTCCGACGGGCACGGAGGTGTGGCTTGAAGGCCGTGCATTGTCTAATGGATGGATGGATGGACGGACGGACGGACGGACGGACGGATGGACGGACGGATGGACGGACGGACGGATGGACGAACGGATGGACGGACGGACGGACGGACGGACGGACGGACGGACGGACGGATGGACGGACGGACAGACGGACGGATGGACGGTCGGATGGACGGACGGAGGGACGGACGGACGGACGGACGGACGGACGGACGGACGGATGGACGGACGGACGGACGGACGGATGGATGGACGGACGGATGGACGGACGGATGGACGGACGGATGGACGGACGGATGGACGGATGGACGGACGGATCGACGGACGGATGGACGGACGGACGGATGGACGGACGGATGGACGGATGGACGGATGGACGGACGGATGGACGGACGGATGGACGGACGGATGGACGGACGGATGGACGGACGGATGGACGGACGGATGGACGGACGGATGGACGGACGGATGGACGGACGGACGGATGGACGGACGGATGGACGGACGGATGGACGGACGGATGGACGGATGGACGGATGGACGGATGGACGGATGGACGGATGGACGGATGGACGGATGGACGGATGGACGGATGGACGGATGGACGGATGGACGGATGGACGGATGGACGGATGGACGGATGGACGGATGGACGGATGGACGGATGGACGGATGGACGGATGGACGGATGGACGGATGGACGGATGGACGGATGGACGGATGGACGGATGGACGGATGGACGGATGGACGGATGGACGGACGGATGGACGGACGGATGCCTTCTACCGAGGGCCTTGAGCGCGGGGACCGAATCCAGAAATTCCGTAACGAAAAAAAACCTCACGCTCCCCTCTCCGACGGGCACGGAGGTGTGGCTTGAAGGCCGTGCATTGTCTAACGTCGTTTCTTTTCGGCAGTCTTGTTGATACAAAATGCTATGCAATAGCTTTACCGCGGCAGTCCCCGAGTGCCACACGTCTTTTTTTAATTGTTATGGTACCTATTGGAACCGAGCGGTGCTCGACGAAAAACCTACATTAGAAGTGAACTCACGAGTGATAGGAAGTGATGTTGCTCTTGTAGTGTATGCTCTGCATGTACCACATGTCCACCATGGATTCGGGGCGAAGGCCCGGCGCTTCGCCTACCACGGACGCCACGCATTGCCCCACTGTTATCGAATCTATAGATATGTCGCAGTAAGATAGATAAAGCCGTAATATAGTTATATCCCCCGTAACATAGTTATACGAAAGCGATTCATTACTATCTCACTAGGAATATAGTTATAAAACGGTCCAAGTTTAGTGATATACTTATATTACTAGAATAAGTTCAGTGTTATAAATATATTCGGGTTTGTCTCAAAAAAGTCATATTGTATCATATTGTAGTACCTATATTAAAGCTAAGATTTGAGCTGTGATAGCCCTTACGGTTAAAGAGCCGGCCGAAAATCAGTGAGGCTCGGGTTCGAATCCTGGCATGTACCGATGAGTTTTTCAAAAACTTACGTACATATTTAGCACTAGCTCGACGGTGAAGGAAAACATCTTGAGGAAACCCGCAGGGCTCAGAATTAATTCTTAATTCTGAGACATGTGTAAATAGACCCGGTCCGGCGATGGGCTCACCACCCATCACGTTTAGAGGTCCAGTGTATCTCGTGAAATGTGGGTATATCCAGTAATGGAATACCTTTGCCTACCCCCTAAAGTAATCATTACATATTATAAAACAAAGTCGCTTTCTCTGTCCCTATATCACTATGTCCCTATGTATGCTTAAATGTTTAAAACTACGCAACGGATTTTGATGCGGGTTTTTTTTAATAGATAGAGTGATTCAAGAGGAAGGTTTTAGTATTAGTATTACACCCGTGCAAAGCCGGGGCGGGTCGCTAGTTATAATTAAAACGATCATATTTTCACGCAACGCAGGCAAGTCACGGTCGCAGGTTTCAATAGGCGCTGGCGCTGCTGATGAAGATGACGGTTGTTGCAAGTAAACAGACGCGACAGGCAAGGCGGCTCGCCGCCTGCGCCGCACACTCCGAAAGCTATTTCACTAAACTTAATCTAGTAATATAAGTATATCACTAAACTTGGACCGTTTTATAACTATATTCCTAGTGAGATAGTAATGAATCGCTTTCGTATAACTATGTTACGGTATATAATTATATCCCTAGGGATATAACTATATTACGGCTTCATCTATCTTACTGCGACATATACACAAAAATGTACCTTCGATAAACGCTGTGGGCTGTGGCTGTGGGGGTCAACGTACTGCTTACATTTGACTCAATAACAACTGTTGTGTTACAATCATTATTTGTATATCTACTTAAATGCATGTTTAGTGTCTTCACTTAAAGACAATTATGCATGTAAATTTATTAATGGCTTTGGAAATTATTTTAATATTAAAGAATGGGTTACCAATACCTATTCATTTGTGTCATGTGACCTCATTATAATATGTCGTCTACTAGAAGATATACCTTTAGCTTAATACTTATCCATAATAATTTAACGTAGAATACGTTGCGGACATCGAATATTGCACGCAATGAGTTGGTGTATTCTACGTGGACCATAGTCTGCGATCGGATTTGTCTTGGGCAAAGGTAAAACCAATTTTTAAGACATTTTTGTTATACAACAATGGTAGATTTTCTACATAGAAACATGTTTGGTCTAAATAGGAGATATGCAATAATAGGAGCAGATTTTATAGAGACGTGTTAGGTGTACTGCGGAACTTAACAGGATTCTCAAAGTAAAGTAAAGCTGGCAGTTACAGAGGTCCCGGCAGACGTCACGCTCCTCCGGCATTGCGGGCAGCGCGCACTGGCTGGCCCAGAGTTGTGCCTCGTGGGCCAACTCGCCCACCCAGCGCTGAAAAAAAGCAAATCGTGGGAGAGCCATGCTTCGGCACGCTTGGGCCGGCTCGACCGGAGTGATACCACGGTCTCACAGAAAACCAGCGTAAAGCAATGCTTGCATTGCATTTCGTTGAGTGAGTGAGGTAACCCGAGGCCCAGTCGTACCTAATCGGAAGTACCTAACGAGTATAATATTGTAAATCAGAAGACGTTGATAGAACCCCAGGAACATTGTAGAGTTTGTGAATAAGTTCATACAACGCGCGATTTTTGAGATCCAGACGGAACCCAGCAAGGCCACGGCTCGGACAGTCCCTAATGTTTGCGGAGGGTCTATAAATGAGCAAAATAATGTAGGTAATATCTATCTAATATAGGTCTCTACATAATATAGTATGTTTCTCTTCTCAATGTTGATGAAATATACGTGGTCGTAGACCACCTCCTATTAATACCTAACTATAAAATTAAACTTCCTCGGTAATTAGCTAATTAGTTCATAAGGAAGATTCTTAAACGCTTCCGGCTGGCTTGTCTTTGCCATAATATACAACTTTAGGGATACCTACTCTGCTAGAGATAAGTACGTTACCCATTTTATGTATAGAGACGATGTTTAGCTATTGATATAGCAGTATGATAACAAAAGATCTAACCAACTTAATCATATTCCCAGCAGTAGGGAAGCCTCTTAATCGCCCGCTAGCTGCTGCGTTTCTTCGCTGGTTGAGGCGGTTTAGAATCCGATCGGTTTCTTCGGGAGTTAATTGAGCATCCATGTAGCCAGCGCAGCCTATACCTGGACCCTCCTATTATGAAAGCAAATAAGTATAACTAATGGCGACAACTATCATCTAATAGGGCACACATATGATCCTGACAGTCAAAGAACGCGAACGCGCGGTAGGCTATTAGTGTGACTTTTAACGCGTTCGGAGCGTGTAGTTTACTAGCTGTTCATGACTTCCTGTGTAATTTGTATCAAAATTCAACAAGTAAATTCTTTGATTGAAATAATATTCATTTGAGTTCCGATGTTAGTGCTATTTACCTACTTACTATATTTATGTGATGATATGAGTCTTTAAATGAAATAGTTTACGTCGGGTGACTTGGATAGACTGCATAAAATAATTTATTAATATTTCAATTCGACAGTACTGACCTAGATGAAGTTCACCGACTAGACTCCACATCGATTCACCCTTTTTTTTATATATTTCATTTAGCTTTACATAAATAAATAAAATAATAATGTCATGCCTTTTATCCCCGAGGGTGTAGGCAGAGGTATTTCATTTCTGGATATACCCCTAAATAATAATACACCGGGATAAAAAATATCCCGCCTATCTTCAAGATGCAAGCAATCTTCTAGCCACACTTCAAGATCGCTTAAGCTGGTCGCCGGTCAAAAGATAATAAGAATAAGAAAAAGACAGGGAGAGTATAAGTCTTGACTTATCGTTAAAATACATTTCTGAACCCAAGTAATGGGAGACGGCAGACGAATGATGACTGATGAGTGTGGATAACTTACGCCAAACAAACAGAATGTGTGGGAGTTTAGATGGCCACACATTTTGGCGCCACAATAGTTGACAGTCCGATCAGCACCCACCACCGGTAAACTGAACAGCAACGTAACACAGCACCACATTATAAAACCACAACGTAAAATTTCACTCATCATTTTATTGGCCGTTTCACTTTCTCTTGTAATTTTGGCGGAAATGTCATTGTAATAGGCTAAAAAAGATACTTTTTTATAAAAGAGTTTTTCTTTATTACCCACCTCCTTGACTTGCACCGTTGCGATGAATGCTGGAGATAAAGAGGTGGAAGAAATCTCTTTCTTACAGAGAAACTTTTTCTAAAACTTGTCATAAACAAAATTTATAAACCCATTCAGCTTGATAACATGCATAGGAGTAAAAGTGTTCTGTGACATGCATGCATGCATGACAACGATGCATCGATTGGTTGTTATAAAAATAACTTTTCAAGAAACAAACGTCCATCTGTCCAAACATTCCATAGGAAAAAAAACAACAAGAAAATGAGAAAATCTAGGCTTATTTATTATTAAATTATATTTTGAAACTTAGAAAAATATCACAAACTATTCTAGGATCTGTTATATGAATTCCCTTAAAACCTAGAAGTGTTTTGAGCAGCTTCCGGCTTAACCACTGTGCGCGTTTTGCCAGCCCGGAGCCTCCTCGCGAGGGGTGGCGTGAACAGCGCCGGGTCGGGGTGCTCGCGGTCAGCGCGCTGCCATGGCTGCTGTTGCCGCCACGCCATCGACACCGCCGACCCCACCACCAACACCCAAACGAACCCTATCTGCGAATGTAAACAAAATATTTTGGAACAATCTACTTATTCGGTCGTAGATCCCAAACTGGGCAGAGACTTGACTTTTTTATACAGTTTAAGGAGCAAACGAGCAGACGGATCACCTGATGGTAAGGGACTACCGTCGCCCATGGACACCTGCAACTCGAGCGTCACAAAAGCGTTGCCGGTCGTTGCTCTATGTTTGAAGGTCGTATCGGTTCGGAAATACTGCAGGCGAAATTTGTTCCACAGGTCGGTTGTTCGAGGCAAAAAGTTTTGTAAGGACAACTGTATAGTCTTGGTACCTACTTGAATCATTAAGCGCCTTTCATTCCTCGTTTATGACGATTACGTCATCTTCTACCAACTTGCACACTACACTTTGTACCTATACTTTACTCATTAGGCGACTTTCGTTCCTCACTTATAATTTTATGTTCACTGACCAGACTAGTCCACAAATAGGAGATTCGGTACAGGTAGAAGTAACTACTGGGATCAGCCGTGACTGGAGGCTGGATAGTGATGTTCTGGGCACAACCATCGGTCCTAACAGGCAGTTTAGGAGTCACAGGCCGTGGCCCACCGAAGCTCATCCACATGTTTAACGCTACGCCAGTGACCAGGGCCATCGCAGCACCCTGCAAACAAGCAAGAAATTCAATCAAAATTTATTTATTTTAAAGGTAGAAAAATTACACTCGACGTCACGAGATAATAATAACTTGGTCGTACCTGTTATACCGCCCGTTTCCGAAAGGAAAATCATACTAAAATTAGCTGACGACGGTGTGTGTTTCTGATTCGTTATTAAAAAGCGTCATGATTTTGTTCAACCAATCATAATAGCTAATATGAAATTTAACAGTCTGTCAGATAATTTGAGTTTATTTTGACTTTCGGAAACCAGGTGTTAGCCTCTTACCCCTTCACGAGCACAAGTAGTAAACATTCCCAGCGTAAAGACGCCGAGAATGGGTCCACCCACAGCCCCAAAAATTGTAAGTGAAGCTTGTTGAAGACCACCCAGCTTTTCGGCAAGAAACGCCAGGCCTAGAAACACGAGCCCGTAGACACATGCAGCTAGCTTAGTCAGCCAAGGCACGTGAGATGGTTTGACTTTGCACCATCTAGTAAAAAAAGGATTTACAATTTTGAGTGTGGAAAAAGGGAGATTAATAATTTTTTATGCTAGTGTCATAGATCCGCCAGATGCATTTGATAATACCTACTAAGTTTTGGAGAGAAGAAATACTTCTTGAATAAACCTACAATATTTGAATAAGCGCTTGGTGGTTTCGTATTTTTATTATTTTTCTTTGCTCTAACATTGCCATTAAAAGGAAAAGTTCAGGAAGGCAATTCTCGCGGAAACGACTTTATCTCGGAATCTAGTTCGCTGTATCTTCTACGAAATCTCGAAGATCTAAGTATTATCTTTAATAATAAGAGCCTGTTACTCCCAAAAAAGTTTCCATTGGTGAAAGAATTTAAAAAATGGGTCCGGTTGTTTCGGGGCCTATTCATTACAAACAAACATACAAATGTTACAAATATAATATTAGTGTAGATTACCTCACCTGTTAACATAGTCGCAAATGGTAATAGCAGCGAGCGAATTGCATGCCGCAGATATGGTGGAGAGGGATGCGCTGAAGATTCCTGCGACAAACAGCCCCGCCAGCCCCGGGACTGTTTTCATCTCGTTCACCACGTAATATGGCATTAGCTGGTCAGTCTTCAAAAAGAAGATTTATTGGCATGAGCGCAAGGGCATAGCTGGGAATTGCTTTAGGAAACGGGCGCTTTAACCAATTTATGTAAATAAAAGGTACTGAGCATAGCTCGGAATTGCTTTAGGAAACGGGCGCTTTAACCAATTTATGTAAATAAAAGGTACTGAAGTATTATTATACATGCTCACGCCTATATGCACGTGAGGGTTAACAGAGATATTTCCTAGTTTACCCACTTCTTACCAGTATCTTTTAAGGACCCCTAATCGTGAAAGGCGGAGAGCTCATCACCGGACCGACGCGGACGTGGTGTTACACATTCCTCAGACAGAATCGATTCTGGCCCTGCTGATTTCCTCACGGTGTTTTCCTTTACCGTTGTGCTATATAGTCGTAAATATATACGTACATTTTTGAAACACTCATTGATGCATATAGTGACTTTCTGCAGCTTATATAAGTTCCAAACATTTACCTGACTATCCTATCCTATACCGTATAGGTACGACAGTAGGAATCACTTGTCTGGGCCTAGACCAAAAAAGTTAAGTATGTACTTACACCTGTTATTTTCTGACTGCCTAATGGATCACAGTCCTTATAGACGGCGTAGATGCCAAGGCCACTGAAACTGCTGAGTACAACAATCAGTGTAAGAGCAGGCCAGCTCCACCACATACAAGCTTGGGAACGCCCCAGCGTACTCACTGTCAATAGACGTTGCACCTGAGGATAGACTTGTTTTAGTTCCCCGATGTTTGAGTAACCTATAAAATCAAAATAGTATATTACACACCTAGGGAAGTAAAATAAGGCTTTCTTATTTACATCCCGAGGTGTGTATACTTTTTTTGCTGCTCGCCGGGTTGGAAAGCGGCAACTTCGTATATCGCAGCGGCCCGAAAGTTAACGCTTTCCGCCCGGAGAGATAAAAATGTTTTATCGCTACTTTTGAAGTCGGTGGCAACCTATAGCCAGCAAATGTTTGGCTAAAGTCCCCGAATGTAGGTATCTGTGTATTTTTTTTTTATAATTTAAGTACCTACGTAGGTATTTACCTGTATTTGATTAACGGCATTTAAAGACAAGTAGGTGCACAACCCTCCAATAGCAAGCGACCACCACGTATGTCGTTCAACTGGATCTAAGCTGAAACTTGTGCGACAAACACATTTGAAATTGTAGTCAATAGGTAAGTAAAAAGCTACACTCGGCTACGCTCGCATAGAATTTTAGTAAAAACTTGAACGTTCTAGATAATAGAGCAGCTGAATGAATAAAGTCTGAACATTAACAAAAGATAAAATCCAAAATTATCAGCTGATCAGCACAATTTTTATGGGAGACATTGAATTATAAAAAAAAATATTTGTACAAACAGGTCTACCGCCCCGTATACATGGTGAATTTTTCAAGTGGGTGTGGTAGGCTAAATCAGAAACTATGAGGAATATAGAAATGTACTCAAAAGAGTCTCGGGCCCTATTTCGATGAAAACTAAAACTGCATCTATGGATTTTTGTAAGATCAATAATCCTAGCCAGGAATCGAACCCGTTGATTTTGGAAAAAAAACTTACCCTGTAGTATTACACCATTCGATAGTGTCGCTAATAAGGATCGAATTCTGGGAAGAAATTACATACGAAAAACTTAAGGAAAACGTTTAGATTTTAATAAACTGATTCATATTTTAAAATAATCGATTCGATTCCTGGCTAGGATTATTGATTTTTCAAAAATCCAAAGATGCAGTTTTAGTTTTATATATACTGTCAATTAAAATCAATCTTCCTCCTTGAGTATCTACCTATCTCAGGACAGTCTCAGGTAAGCGATAGCCTGCAGCAAATGTTATGCAGCTTCATGGTATAATATACTGTTACGCCCGGAGTACGTACACGCTAGACAATCTCGAATACACCTACATTGTGTGCGATTAGTTCCGAATCATCTGGATAAAAGCAAACAAACAAGCAGCTCACAAACAAAATGAAGTATCAGACAATATTAGACCTTGTGTGTAAGTGTTTAAGGTTGAATGTTGACTGTAGCAAGTAAACGATTATTATTGCCCCTTGTTTACGACTTAGATCTTCGCCTATTGTTCTCACGCGGTACGTACTCCGGATTTCTGGAAGGTCTAGATAATTCCGTCGATACCTGCGCTCAGCTATAAAAACCGCGGTGTTCGTCGAGCGAAGTCAGTTGTTTATTCGAAGCGACAGCGATCGGAATCTCTGAAGCGATTCAAGTGCAATTCTGCGGACTGTGTACTCAAGTACTGTGACTGTAGTGGTTACTGTAAATTGTTTATTTTTGTATTCTCTTTAAGTGCGCATAATAAAGTTTTATAACCACCGGCATTTTTATAACCCCCGCATTCGTAACAATACCATATTATGTTAATAAACCTTTGTTAAAAACTGCTCTATTTTCTTAGACCCTGTATGCATACCCTTGCACATTAAGAGTCTTCATTTAATTAAGTAGGCTTCGCATTTCACAGCTAGACATGTGCTTGACAGGTCATTATTTTATAGTATTCTAATGTATAAGATAATCTAGACTAGATTTATGAACAGTGCAACTTACTTATTAAGATTCACCCGACCGCCCTCTGCAGCGATAGTGAATAGGTTTCCAAATCCCCCAACTTGCACCACGCTAAATATTAACACACTGGTTACTGTGGCGATCATCAAAAAGGATTGCATTAAATCTGTGTATAACACCGCTTTCATCCCTCCCATTGCCGAGTAGCACGTGCATGCACCACCTACCACCAGTATGGATACCACTCTGTCCATCCCTGTTACGGTCTCCAGAACAATTGAAGGAGCGTACAACACTATGCCATTATATAAAATCGTTTGTAGAGTATACGTCAAGGAAACCAATAGTCGTAAATGAGGACCAAATCGGAGTTCCAGGTATTCGTAAGCACTTGTCTTTTGAAGGTTGAAGAATACTGGTAGGTACAATTGGGTAATAATTGGTGTACCGATGGCATAGGCGACGATCATAGCCATGAACTGCATTCCGTAGTAATAGTTTTCGGCGCATGTGCCGAGAATGCCGACCGCTGACATGAATGAAGCCATGAGCGAAACCGCCACAGGTAATATTGACATGTTGCGGTCGGCTAGAAGGTATTCCTGTGGGGAAAATGAGTAAACAAAGCAAGTCAGACAAAATATAGTTTTGAATTAGATCAGTACCGAATTCCAGAGTTACATCCAACCGAAAAACAACAAACAACTTAATCTCTTTAGGATATTGGGTCTTCTTTCACTTATAAAATTAGCACTTTGTAAAGAGAATTTTTTATACTTGATTACTAACATTTTATATTTTTGCGTGATTGAAACATATTATACTTAGATAAAAGTATAATCTGTGTGTATCTCAGAGGAAATTAATCAGCAACATATCTTTTAAAAAAATTATCAATAGCCAAAGCGTGCTTGCAAGAAAATGTATCAGCCAACATATGGACTCAAACAGAGATCACTCTTTGTCCTTTAGTAGCAGTTGTGCTGAGACTCTAGTCGTTTCATTCACACTTAGTTTTAGTCTTGTTATAGCGTTGTGTGGATGAATAAACGTCTTTTTTTTTCCTTTTTTTATAATTATTCCAATACACGTAGGTATCTAGTCAACTTTTGAATTAAACAATAAGCCTCAGGTTATCGCAAAATTACAGATATTGGAAACAAAATAGGTAAATAGTCAGAATTTTTGGTCAATTTCATAGATAAGACCTAATACTATAGTTTAATGAAGTAGAGACAAATTATAACACTTACAGCATTCGTTTTTTGTTTCCCGCCGCTGAATCTGAAGTAAATCCCAATACCAACTGAAGCAATCATTGTGATCGCTATTATGACGTAGTCTAACCAATGAAATGCGTATTTAACCATATTTATTACTAAAACATAAACAATTAATGAATATAAATTAAGTAAAGTTGTGTTTACGTATGACACAGGTAGATAACAGGAGACAACTAAGTCATTTAACGAGTTTTTCATTGAACGAGTTTTTAATAGTCTGTTAATGCAAATTTTTTGAATAGGGATGTGTTGGAATTCCACATCAGAAACAGCGTAGGTACCTACGAGTATCTTAACGAAAAGGAGACTGTGTTTATGATTCTATAACTTAATATTCTAATACATTAGCAATCCTAATCCACTATAGTAGGTAGATACTAAAAGCAATAGGTAAGTATGGTGACTTTCTAGTCAGACCAGCAACGGCAAATATCAAGAAATGCAAAACTTCGTTCGTACGATTGAAATGGATATGTCATTAAGACCTAAAAGTCTAGCGGAAACCGTCCGCGAATAAAACGGATAGCAATTTTGACCTTATGGAGGACGGTAGCGGTAGGTACCTACAACCGAGATAGCCTATACTTATGAAAAGTATAAAGCCACGCTCTGCTCTGCTATACACGAGTGTCTAAAATGTATCTAAAAATGTAGATTTCTTACCGTTGTATTAATACTTAACTTCACTAATTTGGTAGCCTTTTGAAATTTTTCTTGTACTCAATAATTCGTTCCAACTCAATGGATCTGAATACAATATTTTTGTTCATTATTTTTAGGAGTGAATATTTTCCAAGGTAATGTGTACGAATGAAAAGTAAAGCGCGTAGGTACAGTGCTGGCATGGAATTCGGTAAGCTGCTACTCCATTCTTTGTTCAGTTTTCTTTTCTCCATTCATTATTTCGGGTCTGAAATTAAATATGGTTTAGTTTGGTCTCTATATTATTAAATATAATCGTACATGTATAATGCAATGAGAACAATAATATTATCTGAATGAATAAATTATTCGTCACAGTATCCATTGTGTAATCAATCAGTCAACAATAGATACCGCCTGTAGGTATCACATAATTATAAGGAAAATGTATATTGAATGACAACTACAAACGAGAGAATGAAATTCTATAGACAAACTTCCACCTGTTTACTGCCAACAACGAAAACATTGTTGTTATTTTTGTCATTTTTGACCTTTTTGACATTTTAGACATTTTTTGAGATTTTTGACCTTTTAGACCTTTTTGACCTTTTTGACATTTTTGACCTTTTTGACATTTAGTTAGTGACATGTAGTTTAGTTACCTGTTCCGTATATATAACGTTTTATAAGGTTTTATCCTTAGAGTTATTACTTACCATATATATAGAGTAGCAAAAAAAATTCTAAATCTATGTTACTTACTTTATCCTTCTTCTACAAACGTCTTTGGTTTTAAGTATGTATGCAAATTCGCATCATAGCGGCGAATGTTTCAAGCAAAAACCTAGAAAATTAAGAGAAACTTTTCTTTAGACGTCTTTGGTTTCAAGGTTCGTTACGCATTGTACCTATTTTAAAGGTGTGTCCGAAGCTATTATAACTGACGTGTACGTTACACATTTTAAAGACTATACTTAGATACACGTAAAAATAGAGCTAGTGTTGAACGTTACAATTTCCGATGGCTTTATACAATGGAAGTTATTTTTGACAAGCGCTGCACGTGTAGGTAACCATATAGTGATAAGACCATGGACGTAGTAAATGTATATACAATATATACTACGTCCATGGGTAAGATGCATTGCGTTTACATAAAGCCATATTAAAAAGGTATCTTCACGTTTTGCGATAATGGTAACTTACTGGATAATAATATTTAAGCGTGATCAACACAAACTAATTATAGCTCCATAATCTTTAGTTAGGTATTTAAAAAGTAAGATTAAAATTGAATAACTCTATTATTTAGTTTACGTAACGCATTGACGTTATACATACCCAAAGAGATTTTACATACCTATATTATTATGAATCTTAGTACGACGACACGACTGACTGCCAAAAAGTTCTATTAGGGCTCGTTCACACGGGATCCGTCAATGACAATTCGTCAAAAAACACGATTCGGCATGACGGATGGACCTTCACATTGCATACGGAGTCGTGTTATTTCACGATTTGTCAAAAAATCTGAATTGATGTTCACATTCTTTAAACTACCGGACCTAGCGGATCTGTAATAAAAAAATTACAATTCGTGTTTTTTTACAAACCTGATTTTTAAAAGACGATACTTACGAGATTTAAGACGTATCCGTAATATTTTTTTAAATAAAAACGACTCGTGAATAAAGACGATTCGTACAAAAACACGAATCGTTCTCTTGTGAATGAGCCCTAAGGGCTTGTACACAAAACTGCGATGCATCGTCGCATCGTAAAAAAATGCAATTTAAATTTGCTATTTTTGTATTGCAATTTTCTGCGTTGCGAATTCGAATTGCGAGTTTTGTGTACAAGCCCTAAGTCAGTTTATGATTAATCTCTGTCACATTCGTTAAATCTATGGTTACTTATGATTACATACCTACATGTAGTATGCTCTACCTTTTTCTTGCCGCTCGACGATAGGTTCATGTGTGGAGCCCAATAAGGAGGTTTCCTAGCATTAGCTAGTAGTATTAGTAGTAGCAGGGGAGGCACACTGCGTGACGTCATCGCGCCTCTACAAGTACATGCGGCCGGCCGCCACCCGGCGGTCTAGTAATGGTTGCCGCGCATTGGTTGTATAGATATTGAATTTGAATAAACTATTTTTCTTTACGTTATATAATGTATGTATGTCTTTGAGTATTAAACCAACAGGAGACGTCACGCGCACTAGTTTCTTTGCAAAAAAGTCTGCCAATTTCTGCGCGGGGGACGAGGAAACAAACACAAATAATGTTAAAACTAACGAATTTTTGGACAAAACAATTAAACACTAGCTTGAACTAGATGCACACAAATACATTTACCAATCCACTCCGTGAACTCAAAAAAACTAGTTGTATTTATCAGGTATGCGTGTTGACCGACACTTTTTTTGGCAGAGGGGAACGCCTGTCAGTGACGTCTCCGGTTGGTTTAATACTCAAAGATGTATGTAGATAAACAAGTTGTATGTCTTCGTCCTACATTTTGCAGAAACAGGCAGTTTTGAAGTCATAACATAACCTAAAGGCTAATTACACAGCTTTTTTTAGTTGGGTGGTCTTTCGTACCTAAATAAAGAATAATCGTAACATCGTAGGTAAAATACACTATTATACTAACCACTACTAACTACTGACGTATAATTTAATGGGTCGAGCTGCCGGCAACCCTAGATCTAAGGCTCCGCCTCCGAAAGAGCGCGTTGCATGCAATAGAAAGAGATGGCCACATTTAGGCACGTTTGGCATACCTAAACAGGGAATTTGTTTACAGTGAATTACGTTACGTTCTGTACGTAGTACTATTACTTATTCTGTGGTATTAGGTAGTAAGGTATATTCAAAGTCAAAATGTTTTCATTCAATGTAGGGGCTCTTAAGTTTAAGTTTATGGTTTCACGTAGTATACTTAAATTTAATAGTCTCACTCAACTACAGACCTGAATCTATTTTGGCCTCAGCCACACCTTATTGTCTATTTATAAATAGAATCGAAATCTTCTTTATTTGACATTTATTACGTGGCCAGCGCTTGCTACGTAGACAGTGGTAGTATTGACAGTTGTATGTCAGAAGCAATGTACACCAAAATGAAGCCGATTGCGATTACGGTTGCCTCGATCTCTCCTCTCAACTCTACCTAATGGCAGGTTTACGCACGGCTTAGTAAGTTGCTCAGTAGAAGAGCATTGCTTGCCCTAATATGAAGTTTGTGACTACATAAGCCGTGAGTAAAACAACAAATCGATAGTTTGATAAGATCAAATGGACGGCAGAGGAGAAATCTAATCCTAGCATAGCAGCACACCTTCAGAATAGTAAATATAATCACAATAATTGCTGCATTCAGTTCTGTCATAAAAACACCAATTTTGAACATATTTTAATCACCATTTGTTTACTACAAAAAAAGTCAGATAAAGAGTACCCGAAACCGACGAGCATGTATGAACCGATCGACGGATGTGGATAAGGCGCAAGGTGTGCCAGGATCGTAGCAGGTGGCGGTCTATTGTATCTGCCTACCCCTTCGGGAAAAAGGCGTGAGTATGTTTGTTTGTGTATGTGTGTTTGTATGTACATACTATATATTTTAAAAATGTTATATCAACATAGATATACTGTTTTACTGACAAAAATCGGGAATTTTCTGATGATAGAAATAATTAACTTCAAATAAAAGACAAAATAATATTTTTAATAAAATTTATTAGCAGAAAAATATATATAAATCTAACAACCGATTCAATATTGCAGTACCTAATGAAGGTATAAATTATAAATATAATATAAATAAATTGTACAAAAACTTTCGGGACTTACTATCTTATTAACTTAGCTATTATATCACAAATTGTTACCATTGGAATTTCAATAATTTATTTAACGACTTTTAAAATAATAAAACAGACATACCTATGGATGTTGTCACACGTATATTTTTACAATCTTTTGAAAAATCCAGCTCCAACACAAAGTTTGTGTACTTTTATGTGACAATGGGCCCAAAAATAACTTTACACTGTCTAATTCGCTATTAAAAGAAAATATACACACAATATTCTTAATCAGTACAATAATTAATTAGAACATTATCTTTGTGATGATCAAATAAAAACTAAATATTTCTGTTTTACTTATTTTTTTGCAAAAAATTACACTAGACTTTGTGTGACACACTTAAAAACTAAAATTGATGACTAAAGTTGATGGCAAAAATACAAGTGAACACAGCACCGCAGCGTGAGAATGTAGTTTAACAAGCTAAAACTTATTTTACACTTTACATTTATCTAGCTATAAAAAACCTTTTCAAGGAATGCCCTATAACCCTTCGAATATAGTTGCATAATAATATGGCAATAAATATAACAAATAACATAGAACTCTGAACAATAAAAAAACCGACTTCAATCTTCAACTTATATGGTTTTCTCATGGATGTCATTGTCAGAACTGGACGAAATTAAAATTGGATCTATATGGAAGCACCAGCTTTCAAATAAAAATCATTCAAATCGGTTCACCTAGTCGAAAGTTCTGAGGTAACAAACATAAAAAAATTACGAATTGATAACCCTCCTCCTTTTTGAAGTCGGTTAAAATGTACAGTAAAATGTGGCAAAAACTTCTACTAAGTACGTAATCCCCAATCCAACTGCAATCATATCCATTTGAAAATCCTGTGACGTCACAAACATTTTATCCGTTGTACTTAAGCTCTACTCGTCCTCTGGTTTAGGCAGGTAGTACATAGAATCTATAAAGTGCTTTGTGATGTCTGAGACTAGACTTCGGTCTGAAATTTCTTGTGCTACTCCGTATATCGCCATCTGAAAAACATTTTTCTTTTTAACTTACACGTATTCATAACTAGCGACCCGCCCCATTTTGATGCGGTTTTTTAAATAGATAGAGTGATTAAAGAGGAAGGTTTTAGTAT
Source organism: Ethmia dodecea (assembly GCA_963855545.1). Classification (NCBI taxonomy): domain Eukaryota; kingdom Metazoa; phylum Arthropoda; class Insecta; order Lepidoptera; family Depressariidae; genus Ethmia; species Ethmia dodecea. The sequence continues at coordinate 5,525,281 of OY979444.1, forward strand.
TAGCATTGCACCCGTGCGAAGCCGGGGCGGCTAATACTAAAACCTTCCTCTTGAATCACTCTATCTATTTAAAAAACCGCAGAAAAATCCGTTGCGTAGTTTTAAAGATTTAAGCATACATAGGGATATAGGGACAGAGAAAGCGACTTTGTTTTATAATGTAGTGATGTCGGGACAGGTCGACAGGTCGCAAGTTATCTTGTTGCCGCGTCGCTATCAGTCAAGGGACAAAACTCATTGAATGTGTACATGTGGCCGTGCGACCTACGACAATGTGGCCGAACAAAAAATTTTTTTAGTTTATTTTTTTCACCTCTATTTCGAGTTCTTTTTTGTTAGATTCATCACACATAGTATAAAACAAAGTCACTTCCCGTCTGTCAGTCCCTACGTATGCTTAGATCTTTTAAACTACGCAACGGATTTTGATGAGGTTTTTTAATAGATAGACTGATTTAAGAGGAAGTTTATACATGTATATAATACGTACATAATATAGTAGAGAAACACTGATAATATCATATAAACCGAAGGGAAGTGAGGGCGGCTCGCTAGTAATTATATAAGCGACACTCAACAACAATACCTCTTCATGCGACATGTGCAGATATGGACTGAGGCAATATATGAGGACAAGTGTCCGCGACATATTATGTCCCTAGTGAATACGTGGCTTTATCATCAGTTGCGATGAAAATCATTGCTACGCTTAATATTTTTTTTCAGTGATTTTAACCTTTGAATCATCTCAATCAGTTTTTTTTTTTTTTTCAAAAAATAATAATATTAATAATCTCACGCCATATATCCCCGAGGGGGTAGGCAGAGGTATTCTATTTCTGGATATACCCAATTTTCACGAGGTATTTTTGGACCCCTAAACGTGATGGGTGGTGAGCCCAACGCCGGACCGGGTCTGCTTACACATGTCTCAGAATTAATTCTGGAATCAGCTGGCTTCCTCACGATGTTTTCCTTTACCGCTGAGCTAGTGATATGTACGTAAGTTTTTGAAAAACTCATTGGTACATGCCAGGATTCGAACCGGAGCCTAACTGATTTTCAGTATGTGAAGCAGGCTCTTTAACCGTAAGGCTATCACTGCTATATTTTTTCTAATCACGATAAGTAATCTCCGCATTCTATGCTTTCTAGCGAACATACCTTCCCCTGCACTGGCTCGCCGCCGTCCTGTAGGCAGGACTTTGCGGTGTCGCGAACGTCGTCCACGAATCGCGTCGCAACGCCCGGCTGAGTGTGCGCATGCGTCACGCAGATGTGCACCCTGATAGTGGCAACACACAATATATCAAAATCAAATGGCTTTTTGGCGGGAATCCGAAGAGGGACGTCATGTTTTTTGTATAATTTTCATTTTGCCGTATATTTCCGGTTTTGACTAATATTAGTGATAGTATGCGGCAAGTATCCGTAAAAACGTGCAGTGAATGGGAAATGCGATAAAATAAGAGGGATAGAAATTTTTGGATTGCCTCAAGAAGTCACAATGAAAGTCTTCAGTAAAAGTGCTATCATTTTACTGTTGATAACCAAGGGTGATGTAGAAAGTGTTAAGGACACTGTATTTTTGGGCATAGACTCTGTAGCGGAGCCATTTCACTAAGATTAATAATAGGAAAGTAATAAGGCTATGTAAGGACTAGTATCCGTTAAACAATTTTAAAATATTGAAATGAAATGGCTTTTTGGCGGGAATCCGAAGATGGAACGTAAAGTTTTTTGACGTGATAACGCCATATAAATCAATGAACGCCGGCTGCACGAACGAAAAAGCATGACTCATTGTCACGTTCCGCCCGAGACGAACGTGCAAACGATTCCTTTATCCCGGGGGTGGGAGGGGGGGTAGGAAGAAGGTATTCTATTACTGGGAATACCCACTTTTTAGCAGTATACTTTTTTTGAACGTGATCGATGCTCGCTATGTTTTCTTTCATCGTCGAGCTAGTAATAAATCACGCATGAAAAGGGCTTTAACCTGTCACTGCTCATATGAAATATTATAACATAATTTAATTGTCCTTTTGCCCACGACTAAGTACGCGTCCCGATGTAAAAAGTATGCCTATGTCACTTCCAGGACTTTCGACTACCTATATCTGTGCAAAAAATTACGTCAATCGGTTGCTCTGTTGCTGCGTGAAAGACGGGCAACCAACAAACACACCTTCGCATTTATATTAGTAGAATATGTTCACCACAGTTGATCAAAAACTTTATCAATATGGAGACTTAAATCTCACCCGGACGGGAATTGAAGCGCGTTCAAACTCCACCCCTTCTTGTGTAGCAGGTCGGCCATCTTGAAAATATCGAACTGCTTCGAACCGAAACCGATGACTGTCGTCGCTGGCTTGCCGAATATGTAGATGCCTTCAACTTTGCGAAGTCTGTAAAGAAAATTATACGTAAATACCATTACTCAAGCTTTAAAAACCGTTGTCCATGAAGAAATTCTACAAGTTAATAAAGAATGTTACTTTTAGCATCCTTCAGGCATAAGCTTTAGATAAAACTAACTCCCAACCTCAATTATTATTATTATTCATTTCTGTGATCGGGCCACTACTTTCTTTAACTATAATTTCAACTTGCTACGTAAAAAAATCTAAATAAAATGGCTGTGACAGACAGACGGACAGACACCGGGGTAATTCTACAAGTGTTCAAATTTTCAAAATTAGGTACAAAATCCTGTAATCTGCGCTCTCTCTCGGCGCCTTCATACGTGCCTTAACTCATATGATTGGTAATCATTTTGTTGCCCCTTTCCCATTATTTGGAATCGGTATTTTCCTTCCATTTATCCATATCGTTTGATATAAACGTCATTTCTATATAACAATTTCTTCTTGAACATACTATCATCCTTCACTGAACCCTTACCGCAACTACTTGCCTGCAAGTACCTGCTACATTTCGCCAAGTGTTGTACCAATATCATAGGGTTGGGACAAAAACCGTAAGTAACCGCATCGAATAACTATAATCTACTTACTCGGTCTCTATATATCTGGCAGTGGTTATGATCTCGTCCGTCATTTCTATGTAGCGCTGCTTGCCTACGAACATCATCGTCGCCCAACACGCTGCGATCAGACCTCCTGCTCTGCTGCCTAGGACACAAACAGGGATAGATGGTTGTAAAAAAAGGTAAGGTACTATACAAACTCATTAGAAAACTTCGATGGCGCGGTTTAGAATGCCGTCTAGTTCGTTCTTTGTAGTACCGCTAGGTGTCGTTACAGTTTCTTTAGAGTTTGCACTATAATTACATTAGGTTTAGAAGAGTTATGTATGTTCAAATGGTTCAAAGTGTATTTTATATACCTACTGGAATAAATGAATTTAGAATTTATGTAATAGGGCTGTGTTGTGTCCTACCTAGTCAAATCAGTTACTTTTTACGATCTGTCAAAATGAAATTTTACTATGGAAAATGTACTGAAATAGCAAACCGTGACGTCATAGTTTGTAGTACTCAATTGCAGTACTTTTTTTGATTGTTTTATTATTTTTAAATTTGCTATAATTGTAAATTGAAAATCAAAATACATATTTTGAGGTGTTTTGGGATAATCTTTTTAATTTAAGACTACTCGCAATTTAATTTCGATGCTGTCAACTACCCAATTCGTTTTTAACACAAATTTTTTCGTGCTAGCATTTGCCCGAGAGTTTCATAAAAATCCGTTCAGTAGATTTTGCATAAAATAGTATTATTAGAAGCAATATTTATTCTTCTATATATCTATACTGATAATATTATAAAGAGGAAAGATTTGTTTTGTTTGTATCGAATAGGCTCGGAAACTACTAATGCGATTTTCAAAATTCTTTCGCCAATGGAAATCTTCATTATGAGGGAGTGAAATATGCTACATTTTGTCCCCGTATTCCCACGGGAACGGGCACTACGCAAGTGAATATGGGAACAGCTAGAAGCAGATAAAAAAACCAACGTACCGTTAACGGTTGGTGATCCGTAAACGCCGCCCGGCCATTCAGTAGTGACGGTGTACTGTTGGTGGCGGTACTCTGAACGCCTGTACAATACTACCGATGTGCCTTTTGGCGCAAACCCGTACTGCAAAATAAGGTTTTTTTTTAATATAATTAAAAATAGATAAAAAAATTCAGTGCACTGGCATGCTGGAGACGATTTACACCAAAAATCATTGAACATTTGAAGTTGACTGTATTTATTTATAATTTTCAATCGACATAAAAAAGGAGGAGATTCGCAAATCAGTTGTATTTTTCAAAGTTTGTTTCTTTAGAACTCCGTCACATATTTAAATATTTGGATTTTTTTTCATTTGAAAGGATATACTTTCTTTCGTCGTTTTTATGGGATCCATCAGGAAATGAGGAAACTCCTTAACTTTTATAGGCATACATCTACGAATAAGGAATACGTCGCATACACACATATAGTGATTTTGATATTTTCAGAAACAGTTCATTTGCATTTAAAATATGTTGTTATTTGGTTAAGTGCAACTAATGCAGAAGACCACAAATTCTGTTCGAATTTTCGAAGTCGGTTGTTTTTTTTTTTGTTTTATTATCAACTAGCTGTTCCGCGCGGTTTCACCCGCGCAGTTTCCGTTCCCGTGCGATTAAAGTATAGCCTATGTTAATCAGGGATATGGTAGGATTCTATAGGTGAAAGATTTTTTGAAATAGGTCAAGTCGTTTTTGAGTTTATTCGTAACAAACATACAAAAATACAAATCTTTCCTCTTTATAATATTAGTATAGATATATCTATAGGTGACCACTCACTTTGTGCGTGTCAGCCGACATACTAGCCACGCCCGGCAGCCTGAAGTCGAACACCGGGACTGGGTGCCCAGCGTCGGGCATGAACGCCGCTACGAACCCCCCGAGGCAAGCATCCACGTGCAAAGGTACGTTGTATTCGAGTGCGATGTCGGACAACGCGTTGATGTCGTCCATTGTGCCGTACGGGTAATTCGGGGCTGATCCCACAATCTGCAATAACGTCCTCAATATCAAAATAGGTTAATGTATATAGATGACACTTGATTTTAAACCGCTTTTTTGCACTTTATGCCATTCATTTTCACTTAGATAGAATAGATGATGATGTTCAATAACAATAATGGCAGTTGATAACATAGTCAAATGACTTACTTTTTATGATCTGTCAAAATGAAAATTTACTTTGGAAAGTGTACTGATTGTTGACCTGTGACTCTGATCATTTTTATTAAAATCGCTGCACTTTTATAGTTTTTTGTATTTTTTAAATGTTGTTATAATTTGTAAAATTAAAACGTAATACATTTTAGAGGTGTTTTGAAATTATCTGTTTAATAAATTACTAGCAATTATGCGCGGTTTCACTCGCGTAGTTAAAGTTCCCGTGGGAATACGGGAATAAAATATAGCCTATGTTACTCAGGGATCTTCTAGCTTTCCATTGGTAAAAGAATTTTTAAAATCGATCCAGTTGTTTTTGAGTTTATTCGTAACAAACATACAAAAACAGAAAAATACAAATCTTTCCTCTTTATAATATTAGTATAGATAAACGATGACAATTTAATTATTTATCAACCACCGTTTTATAGTGTCTTACCAAACAAGTCCTCCTGCCAATAGCTCTCTTCACAGCGTCCACATCTACAGTCATCGTGTCAGGGTTTACAGGCACAGTCTTTACTGACAGCCCTAGGTACTGAGCTGCCTTGTCGAACGCCGAGTGCACAGTGGATGGCACCACTATCTGAGGGTTGGATATCCCTTTGCTGTACGCTAGGTCGCGGAACGCTTTACATGCCATTATTATGGATTCAGTTCCGCCTGTTGTAACCTGAAAATCGTAAATAAATGAATATAAACTGACCCCTAAGCCCAAGCGGGTGAAACAGAGGAATTAGATTTCTGAAATTACCTACTTTCACTAGTACATTTTCCGGCTCCATAAACGTGATAGCCGATAGACAACGCCTCAGAAGATAATGAATTCTAGGACATGCAGTCTTCATCACAATTGTTAAACCAACTTTTAAAAAAAGAGGAGGTTGCTCAATTCAACCGTTTATGTTCGCGGATAACTTCGTCGTTTATGAACCGATTTTAATGGGTTTTTTTTTGTTGGAAAGGTGATATCCCAACGGTGGTACCATGAGAAGGAAACCAGGATCTGATGGCATCTCAGAGAAATCGAGAGGAACCTTCGAAAATCGTAGTGGCGACTAGTGTTTTTTACTTTTGTTTGAAGTCGTTTTTTTTGTTAAAAATTATTTGTTTCACTATCGAGCAATAGCTTGACCGATAGCGCTGCACCGCGCCTTATGTTGCTACAGATGTACGCGGAAAGGGGAATCGAGACAGAGGGGAGGTGAGGTAAGGTTGCGGGAGGACTGATATGCTCCCATGCCTCACTGCGCAACTACCTAAGGCGCGGTACAGCGCTTTTGGTCAGACTATGGTGGTTGCCGATGTGCTGGCAGCTATATTTTATATGGAATTTCTTTAGAACCTTTTACCTTTTTTTATAATTTGAATTGGGTTCTATTTTTACTGTCAAATAAAAACTGTTAGAGAAAACATTGTTTTTTTGCTCAGCAATAACAATGGTAATAGATAAGCATGAGAGTTTTTGCAAACGATTGGTACAGTCAAGAGCAAATGAAGCTTCACACTTGTAGTGCGAGTCTGTCTCTAAGGCGATAGTAATAGGAACGTTACAAAGTCCAATGTGTCAATCTCCACGTGTTCTTGACTATTCATGCCCGGAGCCAGAATTGAACCTAGGCCTCACGTGTAAGAATCGGTCTACCTTCCAACAGGACTATCACTGCTCAGATCAGATAATACGTAATTACGCTTATTGGCATAGAGATACAATATTATGTTTGGAAGCAGTGTAAAGACACATACCTAATAATCTAATCATAATTTTAACAATGTGTTAAATAATCTAATTACGATTTTTGTTCTAGAACAGATAGGATAGGATTTGTAGAAACATACATTAATAAATGAAGTTTATCCCTTTAGATTGGACATTAAATCTTTTTATCACAAATTTGAATCATAATTACCTGCCGTACTATTAAATATATATCGTAGGTACTGTACAGTCAATATAATATTCAATTTGTAAGCCCTACGCAAGATAAATACGATGCATTCGTTCAATATAACCTTGTATAGCTACTAAGTAGCACAAATATGTTCACTTTTGTTAAATATTTGTACAGATACGTGCCTTAGTAAAACAATTAGCGTTTATTGCCACGAAACATGCGCGCCGTGACGTCACGTTACTAATGAGTAGTAGATTTACAATTCGTTGTAAGTAGTTTCAGCTTACTTTTCCGGAATACTAAATGTATAGTAGTTTCAAAATAAAATAGAATTTTATTGTATAAAACCATGTTTGGTATTTCTCAAGTTGCTATCAATCTTGTATGTTATATATTTTATTAAGTCATAAAAAATGCGAAATAGTCATTGGATTATAATTTATAATTTTTTACAAATGTTTCTAAAGATATATATATCATATTATGTTCTATAGTGTTGGATTTCATCATCAAAATCAAAACAGCCCACTGCTGAGCCAAGGGTCTTTCCTCACACTAAGGAAGTATGGGGTACAATCTTCCACGCGAGCCCAACGCGGATTGGGAGATGGCCTGTCACCACCTAACTGTCAGAATATTTCAAGCCACCCAAGGGTATCTGACATAACTCAACGACTTCCATTGCGCATAAACACAACGAAAACATATTGGATTTACATTATGTTTATTGCAAAAACAATGACATACAATACGCACCGTACCACAACACTCGTCATCGCCATGGAACAGATTGATAGCCATCCTCACGACTTCTGCCTCCATCTTGTTTATCCCCGGAAACACATCTGCATGTAACGGGTTCGTGTACGCAGTGAGAGCGTACGCGTCGCAAGCCACTTTACTTATCTCCTGGTTCACATGGTAAACTGCTCCTGACACACTACCATTCTTCCAGTCGTATACACCTGGGGATGGAAATATTTATTTTTTTAGGCACAGGAACATTTAAATTTTTTAATATCACCAGAGTAGCAGAAGTAGAGCAGTGATAGCCCAGTGGTTAAAGAGCCCGCCTCTGATGCGTTAGGTCTCGGGTTTGAATCCTGGCATGTAACAATGAGTTTTTCAAAAACTTTGATACCTCACTATCTCGACGGTGAAGGAAAACATCGTCGGAAAACCCGCAGTTCCGTCAGAATTGATTCTGAGACATGTGTAACAGACCCAGTCCTGTGATGGGTTCACCACCTATCACGTTAAGGGGTCCAATGATTATACTGGTGAAAAGTGGGTATTTCTGATAAAAAGCGTGAGATTATTTATTTTTATTGTTTAGCTACCAGTATCGCAGCATACTTGAGCATACTACTATCAAGCTGTGCTTTAGTTGAAAACCATATAATGAAGTACAAAAAAAAAAATGTGTGTACAGAAAGACTGGAATCTTCCTTGCTGTAATTACTTGCAGACATGGAGCAGCATTTAAAAAAATTGTATTGCTATGTACAATTTTAATTGGATTAGATGTTGAAACATGTTGCTTTACATTTTTTATTGTTGTCTAATAATATAACTATTCGAAAAATAATTATGTTTATACATAGGTAGTTACCTAAACTAAGATGATCTTTAACTTCTTCAGAAATCTGTTCAGGAGTGAGGCCTTTTTCTGGCAGCTCCCGTCTGATTGTGACTCCGGCGAGCCTCTTAGCGACATCCTTTCGGAAATCACTGTTGATTTCGTCCATCTTCTCGTTGATCTTCCTTCTTACTATTGGTACTTGTCGGAGCCAACGGAAGAACTCTTTGCGGAGTCTAGTTGAAACACCTAGCGAAAATAATTATTAATAATCAGTTTTTGTATAATCACCTGACCATAATAGTCTACTTTTATTCTTAAAGTGGAAAACAACATAATATTACTTGGGCGCAAAGAACAGCAGATTTTTTATAGACTGTCATATTCATCAATCCAATCAAGAAATCAAACTGGACAAAATAAGATCGTGGTGGGCAAAATTACAGGACAACAGCTAGTTAAGTTCAACATGATAATTTAACTTGGTGCTCTTTGGAGAATACCATTAAACATTTCTTCACTTTATAAATCTCCATTCAGTGTATTGACAGAGCCTATCAGACATCATATCAGTAGATTTGCACTTAGCGTTGCAGGCGTCCGGATAAAGCCGGACATAGTTAGGCTTTTTGATTGAATGTCCGGCCAAAATAAATGGTGTCCGGCCTGTCCGGCTTTTGTTACGCTTTTTACATTTTGTGAATGAGTACAATTTTGCCTGATAACTATATTTGACTGATTAATAATAAAGTACTTAAACTGATTTGGCATTTGATTTTATTAATATTTCAAAAAGATTTGTAATAATTAAAAAATGATGATTTTACAAAAAAATATTGTCGTCTGTATTAATACTGATACACAAAGTCCTGAATAATGTAGGATGTCCGGCATTTTTACCCAAATGTCCGTCTATTAGGTTTGGCGACCTGGAAACCCTATTTGCACCAATGAAATTTTAACTTTTAATTTTATATAACACCACTGTTTAAACAGACACTATCAGTGTACTCACTTTCTTGAGCATTGTAAAGACTATGTGCCCACACCACAGCTAGGACAGAGGAGGCGGTTATGGTTACGATCTGCCATGGCTCCTTTCCCTCAAATAGGCGGTTGAAGGCCTTCAGGGGCTGAGGGCGCTCACTCATGGCTGGAATATAATTTGGTATGCAATAAAAACAACTAAGTTTTATTTTATGCTAAATTTCCAAAATAAAAAGACACTCAGCACCAGATTTGACTCTAGGGATGTTGATAGTTTGGGTTGATGATGAATTTCCAATTAACCTTTTCAGTTTATTTACAAACCTCAAGATTGGTACATAGTAAAGTAAATTATTTTAATTATTATATTGGTAAATGCATACATGCATAATATTTTACCTGTATGATTAATTGATTACAGTGATTTATTACATAGCATTATATAGCATATTATATAGCATATTACAAAACTAATATTATAATAATTATAAAAAAGGTTTTTTTTTTATTTTTGTACATTTGTAACGAATAAACTCAAATACAAGTGAAATGTTTTTAAAAATTATTTCACCAATGGCGAGCTACATTATCAGGGAGTACCCTAAGCTAAATCTTACCACCGTATTCCGACGCTAACAAGGACTATGGTATGCGGAACAGCTAGTTACACATAAATTATATTGTAAGAGAAGCCGAAAATACAATTTTGACCAATGATAAGTAATATAAGTAAAGATGAGCAACAATTGTCTTGATTTGATTGCCTTAATTATCACACACTAAAACTGCTGTTAATGTTTGTTACCTCAGAAGCAGAACTCTACTATTTACCAATCAATTTAGAGCAGTGATAGCCCGAACGGTTAAAGAGCCGGCCGAAAATCAGTGAGGCTTGGGTTCGAATCCTGGCATGTACCAATGAGTTTTTCAAAAACTTACGTACATATTTATCACTAGCTCGACGGTGAAGGAAAACATCGTGAGGAAACCCGCAGGTCTCAGAATTAATTCTGAGACATGTGTAAACTGACCCGGTCCGGCGATGGTCTCACCACCTATCACGTTTAGGGGTCCAATATATCTCGTGAAATGTGGTTATATCCAGTAATGGAATACCTCTGCCTACCCCTTCGGGGATAAAAGGCGTGAGATTATAGTATTATTATTATTACAATTTAGGAAATTCTTTTTTTATTTGAAAGGATATACTTCATATTGGTCACATTTCTATTAAAATCCAGCTCTGAGGATGGAATTTAAATCACAATCTGAGAATGAGTAGTCGAAAAAGAACTCAAATTTTATAGGCATACTAGCGGTTCTGAGTCTTGTCACCTGCATAGTTCCCATTCCCGTAGGAATACTGGGATAAAATATTGCCTGTGTTACTCAGGGATACTGTAGCCTTCCATTGGTGATAGATTTTCGTAAATCGGTAAAGTACTTTTTGAGTTTATTCGTTACAAAAATTAAAAAATAGGCAGACACAAAAATAAAAATTTTTCCTCTTTATAATATTAGTGTAGAAGTGTAGATATTAGTGTAGATGTAGATACACTTCTACATTTTGTTTGAACCTGACTGACAGACAACACATCATCCAAACAGGTGGGTCTAGAACTTTGAGTATTAAACCAACAGGAGACGTCACGCGCACTAGTTTCTTTACAAAAAAGTCTGCCAATTTCTGCGGGGGGGACGAGGAAACAATCACAAATAATGTTAAAACAAACGCATTTTTTGGTAAAACAATTAAACACTAGCTTGAACTAGGTGCACACAAATACATTCACCAATACAAGCACTCTGTGAACTCAAACAGACTAGTTGTATTTAACCAGTGTGCTCAAAGACCGACACGTTTTTTTGGCAGAGGGGAACGCCTGTTAGTGGCGTCTCCGGTTGGTTTAATACTCAAAGGTCTAGAAGCATGGAATTTGGCACAGGAGTTTCATATAATAAAACTACCTAAGGATTTTTGATGAAAAATTGTCTAAAAGTTCATCATGTTCAATTAATTTTGATCAGTGTTAGCTATCTTAATAACGGGAATTCAGTAAATACCTAGGTACATTACATTTACTGTTACATTAACAAAATTTAAATTATCATTACTTACTTGAAGATTACTATGGAAACAAAAGAATAATTATAGAACTAATTATCAAAACCAAATCTCCTGAAAGTAGTCCTCAATCAATTAGGTCGTTGTCAAATTCACTATCATGATAATTTGATATCACAAATACAAATAGATAACACTTTAATTTAACAAAACAAGAGCTAACTGAAAGAATATTACAACGAAGCAAAACACGACGAAGAGAAGAGAAGAGCCGACTAAACTAGTGTTGCCTGCCGATCGATAGACCACTTTCGATAGTCGAGCAACATTCCGACTATCGATAGTACGGCAATATAATATATTGAAAGTCAATAATGTTATTAAAAATGTGTTTTGAACGGTGCCATGTTTTGCTTTGAAACAAAAAAAGGTACTTATAGGTATTATATTTTTAGCAATACATATTGTGATAGACTATTAGTTATGCAACTCATGTCACAATGACATCGCACTCGTGCTGCCACCGCACCGCAGGTGCCAGCCAGGTCATAAATATCACCAGAAAAGTGTATCCAGAAATGGAAATTTTATGCAGTATATTCGGAGCTTTAGCCGATATTTGATATTCGGCCAAATCACTATTCGAGGCATCTGTAGTATATACCTACAGCACAAACGCAGGGGTATTTATGAGAGTCGATAGTGTCTTTAATATAATATCCTATTATGTTAGTTTTGCCGTTAATAGTAGCTATTCATTTAATAGTATTGGTACTGAATGTATTACTAATAGCATCGATCAATAATATTACTGCTTGTGTGCCATCGACACAGAAACTGTCGATAGTTTTCTAACACTAGACCTGACTGAACCGTCAAAGTCAACTTTTTTTTTTTTGGTGTTGTTTCACCCCTTACAGGGTAGGCAAAGGCATTACGCCATGCAGCCTCGTCATTAGTTATTGATATCCTTATGGAAATGGCTCTGCTTCAGAGTCCATGCACAAAAATACAGTGATCAAAGTCAACTGTCTAGCTAGTGTTATGTTTTTTTTGTGTTAATTAATCAGGCATAAGCTATGTAAGCACGAATCAAACATTTTAGTTCTGTTACAGAGTACATATACCAGTCCTATGGTTTCTTCGATATTCAATGTAAAGTTATTTTTTGAATAGACACTGAGCAGAGCTAAGCTAAAAACTCTGAAACCCAACGCCTTGAAAGTAAAAGAAAAAAAATACGTAACGTCAAAAAGGTGTCAAAAATTCGCTAAGTGTCGTTCAGAAATTGCAACGTATTTCTTACCTTACATACTTCTTTTCAAGCTTACATAATAAAAAAATAGTTATTTATCAAAATTGTATAAAAGTGATATAGAAAGTAAATCGCAAAATAATATCTACAAGCAATTTTATGTTTTCAGAATTTTATTAAAAAGCCCTGATAAAGTAATTCTTGTTCAAATCAAACTACACGATCGTCCGAAAATTCAACCAACATACCTACCTGCTGGGAGGAGGAGGTAAAATTCATCGATATGAGTCATCCTCCAGTTTCCTGTATTCCAAACACTGGTAAAATGTCGAAAGCTAAGAAAGTTATTGAAGAAGCCAAGGAAATCAACAATCCTGAGATCGACTTAGTTGACAAAGGGCTCACTAGCCTCGAAGAAATACCTGGATTGTGTAAGTTTCCTGCCATAAAGTAGTTTATGCCTTATTTGGAACCAGTCTTTATACCAGTTTTGTAACATTGGTGTCCCAAGAATCATTTGCAATGAAACAGATTTATAAACCTTGTATTTTATGAATAATTAAACATCTATAATATAAGCTATTACATTCAGGTTGGGGAATAAAACTGATAGGATTAAAATAAATATGTACAGTACGGCCGTTTTTAAGTTTTACAAAAACACTACATAGTGCAACAGTCAAGATAATAAAATAATAAAACAATATTTAAAAAAAAACAATAGATAGGTATGTATCTAATTGTTTTATTATCTATCTATTATCAGATATTGTACCTTATGTTTATTATCTGTAACCAATGAAAGTATAAAACTCACAAAATAAATTATCACTAAACATCGTGAGGAATCCAATAGGCCCCAGATTGGATTCTGAGGCATGTGTAACAGCACCCTGGCCTCCACCACTACTCACTACCGGTCATATTTAGGGATCCAAAAACTATATTGGTAAACAGTAGGTATATCTAGGAATGAAATACTTCTCCCAACCCCCTAGCAGATAAAGATGTGAGAATATTTCAGTTATTTTAAATTGAAAATTTTAACAATTCCTAAACTTTTTTTCAGTCAATCTTGCTAACATCACTCGTCTGTCACTAAGCCACAACAAAATACAGGTTGTGCCAGCTGCATTGGCGAACTTGATGAATTTGGAGATCCTTAATCTTGCTAACAACCACATCCAAGAATTGCCTGTTAGCCTTTCCTCGTTGCCTAAGCTGAGGATCCTGAATGTATCACTCAATAGGCTTTATGGCTTGCCTAGAGGTTTCGGAGCTTTTCCCGTCTTGGAGATTTTGGACCTCACATACAATAATTTGAATGAGAACACACTACCAGGAAATTTCTATATGATGGGTATGTAAACCAAAAGAACAACACAAATTCTACTAGTACCAGCTGACCTGGCAAATGTTCTTCTCCCATATAATTTGTGTGCATAAACATGTCTGTTGGCTTCGTGTCTGGTGGTTCAATATTTATTTAAGTATGTATGTCTATCAGTTGTTTAGTAGCCATAGTAGGCCTAGTTTGTGACTAAACAACCGTATAAATTGTGTCAAAAAAAGGGGGGATGGGGGTAGGAGGGTAAAAATACGACATTCTCATACCTACCTAATATAAAAAAAAAACATTAAAATCAGTTGAGCTGTTTTAGAGGAGTGCAACCACATATACTGACACAAGATTTTTATATCAAGCAGCAGTCTACTGTGGACGATCTGTTAAAATAAATAATCCTATTATTTTCCGATTACGCGGCTTGACCTACTAGACATATCGTCTACAGAGAAAATATCTACTCAACTCATAATAATTGACCCAAGGTGAGTTCATAAATATGACATATTACAATAAGTGTTTTTTTCCCTAGAGAGTCTCCGTGCTTTGTATTTGGGAGACAATGACTTTGAATTCCTGCCGGCTGAAATTGGCAATTTGAAGAACCTACAAATTGTAAGTAAATAGATAATAAACATATTATTTTCGTATGCTAATGAAAATCAATATCTGCATCTATATTATTAAATTACCAGACCATAAAAAATCATTTTTTATGTTTGTTCTGCTAAGTACAACAGTATTATATTATAAACTAGCGACACAGCCTTTATTTATTTATTTTTTATTTATCACTCTCCATGTATCACAGATGTGGAAAGCGACTTCATTTTATACTATGTAAAGATTCTATTAGATTTTATTACTTATAGCTTTTACCTGTGTACATCAGTCAGTTAATCATCTATAATACATATTTTATATATACAGATAAATCTTGTTTCAATGATAAAATGGCAGCTACTTTATTATAAGACATAAAAAACAGAAGCAGGGCAAACCCACATGCATATTGATCTTCACTATGGGCTGATAAATTTTCCCTTGATTTGTAGCTGTCGATGCGTGAGAACGACCTCATTGAGGTGCCACGCGAACTCGGTCAGCTAGCGCGTCTGCGAGAGCTGCATCTCCAAGGAAATCGGCTGGTTGTGCTGCCACCTGAAATTGGTAACAAACTCAATACAAAACTATTATTTCAATTTGTTATAGCAGACGAGCCATCTGATGGTAGTAGTTGTCGCCCATTGCTATTGTTGCAACCAGTGGCAGACCCAGGATTTCGGTGTGGGATTTGTGGTACTTGACAAGCCTTGTTATGGGCCATGGGTCATGTTATGCATTATTGGTTAACAGAAAGTAAATTATGTCAAGTAAATTTTTATCTTCTATCGCTATTTTAAACCTTTTTACTTTTGATAATGATTTCGGAATCCCAAAAATTATGATGTGAGAGTATGTTTTCATTCTCTATCATAAAACAAAGTTCATTTTCCTACATCAAAAAACCAGACATTTCTCGCGTCCATTATGCAGGAACTCTCGACTTGGCGAGCAACAAGGCAGTGTTGCGGCTTGAAGGCAACTTTTGGGTTCCTCCCATCGAAGACCAGCTTAAATTGGGCCCTTCGCACGTTCTGGACTACTTACGCTCCGAGACCTACCGAGTGTAAGTTGTCTGTCAAGTTCGAAAAATTGTGTTTTATACTCGTAATCGCTAAATATTCTGTACTTTTTCAGGTGCACGGAACCCGTCGTACGCAGAATGAGCTAGTGTCGTTTTCATGTTTTAACTATTAGTATCTTTTATATAAATATTATGATGGGCCTGTTTGCTAAGTTAGTAATAATGCCATTTGAGTCAGTTGGTGTTGTGTCAGTATATGTATCAGTTTGGATTTCCTCATAGTTCAGGTTCTGCCTAGCCTAAGACTAAATAACCGTGTGAATTGTGTCCTATCATTTATTAATTTATCTTATACTATATTCGTTTTATACGCCTGAATGACCGATAACCCATAAATATAATTTGTTTACAGCTTGTACAGCCGCCATATGTCTGCCAAGCCGCCGCCACCGCCACAGACACTGGACAAGAGCAAGAAAGCGAGTCGCGCGCGATCTTAATCCTTCTAAGAGCTCTCAAACTTGAGTAACATTAGTTCTGTAAGTTTCTTATTTCGATCTTGACATCATAATGAAAATAAAACTAAGGCTATCCGCACGCATTCATGTAAAAAAAAATCTCGTGCATTATAAACATCATGAACACGTAAGAATCAAATTCGTACAAAATTGCGTCCTTAGTCCGGCTAGCCTAAGGGAGTGTTTACTCTAGACGCGTCACTACACTATACGACAGATTGATGCGTGAAAGAGATGCAAAGAGACGCACTAATTTAATCGCGTAAAATCGCATTGTTGTCGCTTTACTGTAAACTCACTAACAGTCGTGCTCTTATAGATATGGAGCATACAATTACGTGCCATAACTTTACTAATCTAAGCATATGACCTGGGACAGACCCAATCTTAAACAGTATTTATATTTTATACTATTTATACATGTTCCGTTTCGTGTCTCTATGTTTACATACATACATAATCTCACGCCTTTCATCCCCGAGGGGGTAGGCAGAGGTATTCCATTACTGGATATACCCACATTTCACGAGATATATTGGACCCCTAAACGTGATAGGTGGTGAGCCCATCGCCGGACCGGGTCTGTTTACACATGTCTCAGAATTAATTCTGAGACCTGCGGGTTTCCTCACGATGTTTTCCTTCACCGTCGAGCTAGTGATAAATATGTACGTAAGTTTTTGAAAAACTCATTGGTACATGCCAGGATTCGAACCCGAGCCTTACTGATTTTAGGCAGGCTCTTTAACCGTCCGGGCTATCACCGCTCTTATCTTATCTTATCTCTATGTTTAAGTCATGATAATGATGTTTCTCCTGTGTAGAATGATAATAATCAATTAACTTAATATTAATAAGTGAAGTTGCTAATATACATAAAAAATATGAGATATTAAGGCTATATGTTATCAAATGAAAAAAAAAATATTCAATACTTTCTTTATTTAAACGAACACATTGGTAGTAATTTGGATAAAAACTGATATGAATATACTTGTTGTATTTGTAAGTGCACTTATATACAAATTATATCTTATGGAGAAAATGAATTGTTTCCAAACTATGGTGCTATTGTATAATTTTTAATTACGATAATATTCGTAATTAGTATTACTTTTTGGTAATATTTTTTTAAATAATTACTTATTTACAAATTAAAAAAAAAATGTGACAAGCACTAATAAAATAAACATGTTATTTATATTACTAACAAGTCATTTCTTTAATTTCAAACAAATTACTTCCCACTCTGAGGCCTCTTAAGAACCTACTCCAAAATATTGTTTAGTAACCTGCCTTCGCTTCGCTTTATCATATCTTTGAACCCATCAAGATATCAAAATGGAACATACACCAAACTTACGTCGAAATTACTTTTCTATAATTTTTAATGAAATCCGTTGTCGTTTCGGAGCTTGTTCGAGAAGGTTAAATAATTATTATTAATAGGCATTAAAAAGAGCAGCATTTCACAGTAAACTTGTTCAGGCTACTTATATTAATATCTATATAAATAAAAATGAATTGATGTTCGTTAGTCTGATTAAAACTCCAGAACGGCTGGACAGATTTTGATGAAACTTTTTGTGTGGGTTAGAGTGGGTCCAGGGATGGTTTATACGGTGGCAGAACGACGTCTGCCCGGGCCACTAGTCTTTCATAAATACTGGTAGCGGCATAGTCGGTTCTTCACGTAGACCCTTAGCCCCTTTTCACACGTACCGGTTTCCGCCGGGCCGGCGGGCGGCGATGTATATGGCCATGTACTTTCGCTTTCATACGTACCGGCGGGCAACCGGGCAATCGGCCATACATTTCGCCGCCGGCCCGGCGGAAACCGGTACGTGTGAAAAGGGGCTTACTAGGATACCATTTAAGTGGGATCAACTAAAATTTACGCAATACCACAAAGAAGGTACATTTTAATTAAGCATTAATAGGTAATTTTTACAATAGATCAAGAGGGTTGGATTCTACTGAAAGAAATAGAAAGCGATTCGAGTGATTGTGACTATCAAATATTTTAATTCCGCCACTTCTATCTATAGACTGAAATAAGTGAGGTCGCTCCTTTCACCTAAAAAATGTGAATTTAAAATATTATGTATTATATACCGGCGAAAATAAATATATCTTTGTAACTTTTCATTGCTATAATACCGCTATACCGATTTTGATGAAATACGGCAGCGATGTCGCTTGAATCTCCAGAAAGGACATAGAAAACATGTTATTCTTAATAGCGGGAACAATAAAAAAAACTACGCAAAATAAATACAGATTACCTGCAAATACATACATTCCATTCAAACTCATTATTTCCTTACATTTATTTAACACCGTACACAATGTATAAAACATTAATAACTATTTAAAATTACAAACAAAATCAAAATTATCTTATTATAAAGAGATCATTAATAGTTTATTGATCAATAGGTATCAAGATGATTACTACCTTCTTTCATTTTACCTGTTAAATCAAACTAAGATCAAAGTATGGATGTTATAACGATTTTCATATCATTTGACGACTGCAAGTTTTAATGTGACTTTCTGATATTACGTTGCTAAAAGCGGATTACCATTGAATCCAGTTAGCGCATAAAATCACGCCGCATAATCCCTTTGCTCGTTTATACAATATAGTAATTGCAATAATACCTATGTATCCTCAAATTACATTGACCAGATCCTCTACCTAATCACTTATAGACCTCTTATCAAACTCACAGATAGTTCACAGTTCATTGTCATCGTCCGACGAATCATCATCTGAGATCTCAAGTTGGTTATCTGTGGAATTGGCGACAGGTCGCCGCTTTTGTTTTCTATCTAACGAGAACGCGTAAGACTCGTAATTCAGGATTTCGTCATCACTTAGGTGAGAGTTGCCTTCGACGAAGCTCGCAAACCTGTGGACAAATTGTGAATGTGCTTGTTACTTCACACTGCTCAAGAAATGACGTCCCAATAATGCCCCCCGCATTATTGGGCGTCATTTGTTGAGCACTGCATCGACCGAGTCTACTCGGACGCTACACGCGTCATGTAAATACTAGTGCGCCCACGCCGTGAAAACGCGGCTAAAAGCTCTGCGAGGAGTAATGAAGTGTGTTGGCAGATAAGCGGATTGACATGCAATAATATCTGTGAACACTAAGTTTAAAATTGTTATATTATGTTTTCCTGTAAGCATGCCTAATCTATAGTAATATTATAAAGAGTAAAGATTTGTATTTTTGTATGTTTGTTACGAATAAACTCAAAAGCTACGAGACCGATTTAAAAAATTCTTTCACCAATGGAAAGCTAGAAAATCCCTGAGTAACATAGGCTATATTTTATTCTCACGGGAACTAAAACTAAGTAAATAAATAATTGTAGGATAGCATTTAAATGACGCTCCACACTTTAAGGCACTTATGACATAAGGAGTCAGTAAAATGCACCATGCTAAAATTGCCAGCAATGATAAAAGATGCAGGGTAGCTAGATACAGGGTACATTGCCGTCTAACCACAAAATAAGTAAAAAAGTATCTATGCAAAATTTCGTAAGGCGTGAAATTTGTTATTTACTAGACATGGATTTTTGATTGGCAGAGTACCTTACATTATGATGACGTCATGGGAATAAGCGTAGTAATAAGGGTAGACCAAAGAAAAGATGGATGGATTGTGTAAATGATTATAAATGAATGTAGATATGACGTATGATAGATCTAAATGGAAGGTGAAAACATACTGCGCCGACTTCAAATTATGGAAAAAGATCATTTTGGTAGCTTTACAAGGAATCAGTTTGAGCCCGAGCAGATGTTTTCACAGATAAACACAAGGTCAAAACTTAAAGGGCAAAAAAATGATGATGCGATTAAGCGGTGTCTAACCTGGCTTGGGGGTCTGACCTGCGAGAGTCGTTCAGCTTGAGCATGATGCTCCATTGTGCACAATCGGGGCTCGAACAGTATTTGCGTAGGTTCTCGAGCGCCTGCTTCGTCTCACGGGCGCCCTGCTCATAGTATTCTTCATTGCTCAATAGTCGTATCTTCGGAGGAAACCGTCTTCGCCTTAAGGGAGAATACATAGTGTTAGTTAGGTTAGGTAAGGCTCGGGTTCGATTCCTGGTGAGGGATGTACAAATGAGTTTTTGAAAACTTACGTATGTACGTACATATTTATCACTAGCTCGTAAGTGAACGAAAACATCGTGAGAAAATCCTCAATTTTAGCATTATATTATGGGCTCATCATAATATCACGTAAGAAAATGGGTATTTCCCGGAATCGAATACCTGGCCCTCACAAAATTCCACATCAGTAGATAAAGATAGAGAGATAATAAATCATAATTTATAACACATAGTTTTAGTCACTACACTTGATACTCAATACTTGTACTAACCAGTAACCTTGTATTCTGCGGAGTAGTGACTCAGGGAAATACTTGACAATAAGTGAAGTAAGGATAACACCGGCGGATGCTTCCTGGTAGTCACTGCTGAAGAATATCATCGACACACCAACAGCCTGCCAACAATTCATGGAAAAATTCAAATCATACTGTTGACAATTTTTGAAATTAAAAAATTGAAACTGAATTTGAAAAGAGTGGTAAGTGGCCACTAGCACAGATATTAGAATACTATCCACTAGCTTAACACCATCTCCCAATCCGCTGTGGGCTCGCGTGTGAGGTTAAAGCCCATACTTCCTCATGTGTGAGGAAAGACCCTTAGTAGTACAGTGAATAGAGACCAAATAAGGGGAGTTACCTTACAAACGGTCCGGTAGTTCTAAATTTTTTACATGTTGTCTAGGATGGTTGTTAAGTGTTTAAAATGCAAAATGCACAATTCCCCCCCCCTCCGCGCCCGCCGCCATCTTGAAAAAACCGAAAAAAATCGGCACTTTTTTTAGATTTTCACTTATATCTTTGTTTCGGTGCATTTTAGCTACAAAACAGTTCTATTCAATGTTGTAGAGAATGAAATTCCCTACAATATACGTGTTAAATTTTGTTTGTAGGGCAGATAGTTCACGAGATATGATATTTTAAAAAATATAAAAAAATACGCATTTTCCGGAAATTTTTCAAACTTATCAAATAAAAAATATGCCGTTGTTTTCATTTTAATGCTTACTGCCCCCTCCGTAAGGTTGGTTAAAAAAGTATACATCCATTTTGTAGGTAATTAAATTCCCTACAATTTTTATTCTTATACTTGTTTTTCTCAAATAGGCCAAAATTGAATTACAGCGTTCTAAAGTTAGAAGTTTGAAAAATTTCCGGAAAATACGTATTTTTTTTATCTTTTTTAAAATATCATATCTCGTGAACTATCTGCCCTACAAACAAAATTTAACACGTATATTATAGAGAATTTCATTCTCTACAACATTAAATAGAACTGTTTTGTAGCTAAAATGCACTGAAACAAAGATATAAGTGAAAATCTAAAAAAAGTGCCGATTTTTTTCGGTTTTTTCAAGATGGCGGCGGGCGCGGAGGGGGGGGAATTGTGCATTTTGCATTTTAAACACTCAACAACCATCCTAGACAACATGTAAAAAATTTAGAACTACCGAACCGTTTGTAAGGTATCAGCTCTCTATTCACTGGGTTATAGCTCAGCAGTGATGCTCGGTTGATGATGATGATGACAGTTGACAGGTTGATGATGATGATGACAGTTGACAATTCTTTTTAATATTTTTCCTCCAAAAATGGGAATAAATTAAGAGTAAAAAATATTTTTTAAAACAAGCTTTTATTTTAATGCGCTAAAAAGAACAAAATAAACTTTTCCTTTAAAACTTTTACTATCTTCAAACGTCATTACATTACACAATTTATTATGTAAAAAAAGCTTGTCGCGAGATTACCTTAAACAACAATATTTAGGACAATAGAAAAATATATATATATATATATTGTCACTATAAGTAATAATATGTAGAGTTAATGTTGTTAAATTACAAGAATGTATAGTTTGTTTAAAAGAAACATAATTCACTCACTTGGAGAGTCCACATGACAAGATTTTTATTCCGTTCGTTCCTGGGAGGACCAATTCTATAGCAGACCAGGAAGCTGATGAAGCTTACTATGATGGTGTACCAGAACACAGCGGTGTGGTGTGACAGGGCAATGTTGCGAATGTTGTCCCAAACTTGTTGGAATAAGTAGACCCCCACTGTCCAGCCTCCAATTAAGATGCCATAGGTCAGGGTTTTCTAAAAAGAATACAATTTAATTTAGACAATGGTTCATACCAATGCTATAGGCATTATATAGTGAAGGGCAGGCAGGCATCATGCTGTATTGTATAATATTGTTTACAAACCTCCATGTTATTTTTGTATAATAATTAATTACTTCAACAAACCTCTAACAAAAAGGCTCAATTCATTCACTCCAACATATTTTAAAGCCTATTCAACTGTTATCTCCACCTTGTAGAGTACAAACTACCAATGGCTGGATTTAAGAGGTCGCTCGCATTTGCTTCTATGCTATATAAATTTGAACATTACCGCCAGGTATATCTCCTCCAGGAGATAATGTAAAATATGCTTTAGAATATCCTAGACAATTATTTTGTAAACAATAAAGAAGAAAAGAAAAGAGAGAGTTTGCAAAAGGTTAAAGTTGAAAGTGTAAAATTACTTACCCTTGGTAGTAGTTTGCTGACATAATATACAAGCACCATGAATGAGGCAAACACCCCAATGAATATGCCGCAAAGGTAAAAGAATAATGGGTTTCCACTGAGAACTCTAGACAAAAATATTAGTGTTATTCCCACACACATAAGAAGTACTCTCCAAAGATCCACTCCTGAAAAGTAAAGAAAAAGCTGTTAAAGTAGAAAGTGCTTCAATCAATGTTCAACAAAAGTAAGTAATTTAAAATGTGTGAACTTTACAAATTTCATTATAAGTAAATTATTAGCATCTCAAATTTCAATTGAAGATATTTAGAAATATTATGTAATCATGTATTTTTTTTTCAACAAAAGTAAGTAATTTAAAATTGTGTAAACTTCACAAATTTCATTATTATTACCATATAAATTTCAATAGAAGATATTTAGGAATTGTTTTAGTTAACTCATGTATTGTATTAGAGTTGAATGACCCACTACAAGTTACCCACTTGCCTATCTCATTGAACATTATCTTAAGCAATAATTATGGTTTCCTCAGTGTTCTTTTTCATTTTTGTGCTTGTTTGAGTTGACTGCCAACATTTGATTGCTTGCCATGCCATATACCTACCATAACATGAATATAAACACTTTTTCTATAATTACTTACTTATCACCTGCAACTCAATACTATGCCGATGTTTTGTATTGATAGCCATGCACGTAGGAGAGAACAAGTCTAGAGAGACACTCCGCTGCATCCGTCTTTGGAATGGGTTTACAACGGACCACCCATAGCTGTCCTCTGTGTATTCCTTGTAAACATCCTCTGGGCTGCTGCCCATGTACTGACTGAACTCATTGTTTTTAATTTTTATGTGAAACTACAAAAAAAAACCAATAATAATCAGTATCAAACAGAGGTCAAAATGTTTGATTTAGCTATTCAGATATCTATTGCTCCCCAGTTTTCTTATATGTCTACTACACATAAGTGATGTAACATTCTTAATAGCAAACTCACAAACTGTAGATGGACTATTATTAGTACTAATAATCTATTTTGTGATGTTTGCAAGCACGGATTCACCATTGTGGGTGCAAAGGGCAAGCCCAAAACCCTACTAGACTTTTGATATCAGACTTTCACGTCTTACTTTTGTAATTTTCGGGTAAAACTTTATATCTGGTACACGGACGGGGGCTGCATTCCCTACGCGCCTACGGCTTATAAAAAACACTGACAGGACAGATAAGACCACGTGGAAATCGAGGTAGGCAGATTCGGTTCTGAAACCGTTAGTGACCTAATGTATCCCATTCCGAGTAGGCATAGTATAATAATATGGTATAGATACAAAATACTAATTTAAAAAAAAAGCAGTGTGAAAAGTAATGCAACTGACAAAGAAAAAAAGTGAAACAATGCAAAAAATACGAAAGTTTATGATTTTTTTTTTGGAAAAACTAGAATTTTCCTCAATTTAAAACTTTGCAGAAAGACTCTTTGGGCTAAGCTACCTTTACCTTTTTGCTATAAAATTGCCGTAATCCAAATCAACAACATCCCTTTGTAGGAATGCATTATATGTATATATCGATCATAAGCGAGTTCATACTTCAACATACAGTTGATCGATATTTGGGTAGCTGTGACCAGAACCTTGGAAGAACTGTACAATATCTGACGTGGAATTTAGGGGTGGTAGGTAGGTAGGAACCCACCCCCCACCACCCCGCCTGCCGGAAACGCATAGTTTTTTTTTTACGAATTTTTCAAAATTGAACATTCTTCTAGTTTCTGGGTTTGATTTGGGTGGTCATAAAAAAAAATAACCTGAACCTAAACATTCCACTAGTTTCTTGGGCGGGTTTGATTTGTGTGGTCATAAAAAAAATAACCTGAACCTAAACATTCCACTAGTTTCTGGGGCGGGTTTGATTTGTGTGGTCATAAAAAACAATAGCCTGAACCTAAACATTCCACTAGTTTGATTTATGACCTTGCGTCTATTTGTACAGTTTTGAGGTTAATTTATTACAATTTCAAAAAATTATATCTCGAAAACTATTGATTTCCAAGCTCTGCAATTTTGGTAAATAAACCCTCTTATATACCTCTATCTACAAAAAAAATATGAAGCAGAAATTCCATGTCACGCGATTTTTCACTAGGCTCCATGTCAACTTTGAAAATTCATAAAAAAAAAACTATGCGTTTCCGGCAGGTGGAGGTGGTGGGGGGTGGGTCGCCCACCCAGACCCCTTCCCCCCCCGCCCCATCCACCCCTAAATTCCACGTCAGATATTGTACAGTTCAGCCAGAACCTTTTTTGAGGTCTAGATCTGCCCCTGTTTGTATGTACTTTTATTACAATTAGTGTTCGTTCTTACCTTGACTGTCTGCCATAATGAAAGTAAACTTTTATCTGTTCCAGTATAGCAGTATATATCGATGGACTGTTTTGTAGACAGGATATCGCGCTCAATGGTTGTGGCTCCACCAAGCCAGTGAACTAAAATAATAACATTATTTAGTAGGTACAATTTATTTCAGTGATCAATTGCGTTACTTCTTTCGTTTAATCAAAGCTGATATAGTATCTGTGTAGTTTCTTACCATCGAAAGACAAAGAGTTTGCAAGAGTAAAGAATAATAATAAAGGAATCAAGAGACTTCCTTTCAGTGCCATTTTAACGCCAATCCATGAATGGAGTATATAATAATATATACACAATGATCTAATAATTGGTCCCAATTTCCAAAAATTTGTATTTTATTTCAATATGACTTTCATTGAACGGTTTTGTAACAGTTCTACAAATTGTTTTGCATTTTTGCAAGAAAAAAAAATCCAACTCAAGCAAAGCAACTCCGGTGACAGCACAGAGGTGACAGGACAGTTTCATGCATGCATGCATTAGAGATGTGTACCGGTTCGAAGAACCGATAACCGATGGGGAAGAAAGGTTCTCGAGTGGCGACCACGAACCGGAAGACGCAGCGTTGGTAGGCCTCCCACCAGGTGGACCGACGACATCGTCAAGGTCGCGGGTAACCGGTGGATGCAAGCGGCAAGTTGCCGTTCGTTATGGCGTTCTATGGGGGAGGCCTTTGTTCAACAGTGGACGTCTTCCGGCTGATGATGATGATGATGATGACCGGTTCTACAAAAACCGGTGAAAAACCGGATAACGTTGCTACCGGTTTTTTACCAGCGATTTAATTTTTATAGCTATTTTTATACACGCGCGCGGAACACAAAGGAAAGAATAATAGTGGTATTTTTTTCCTCGAATTTTTTTACCAGAACCATATACATACCATTGGAAAGGTAATTTACTGGGCTATTTGATAAAATTAATAAGATATTATAGGCTGCCTATGGTCACTGATGAAACGAACGTGTTCCTTTTGGTCTATGTCCCCGAAATAATTTAAAATAATTATTAGCTACATGTTGATTTGTCGTGGTAGGATATTTCATTGCATCATTACTTTCACAAAATCTCGTTTTACATGTTACGACTGTAGAAATTTAGCAAATTTCCATATAATATCAAGAAATTTCCCTATAGGTTTTTCTCCGGTGATCAAAAATCGGTTTTTGCTAAAAAAACTCCTAAAACCTCAGGAGGCTAAAATTGCAACCGGTACACATCTCTAGCATGCATGCCATGGAGAATGGCATAGAGCATAGAGTAACTTATAAATGTACGGAAATCGAGGTATCAGTAAACTGAATCCTTAGCGTGTGGCGGCATCTGGATTCTGTGGTGCAACTATTATTTTCTTTTTTTGGTAGGGTCGGATTTGAACATTTATTTTATTTCTTAATTTTTTTTTTCACCTATATAAATGTATTTTCTATCTTCATAAAATTATAGGTAGGTACAGTACAATTATTGGCATGTCAAACTTAAATATAAAAAAAATCATCGAGCGCGTCTCCTCGAGGCGGCATAGTACCCAGCAAGCAGGCGGCATTACCACGCTGGATAGCAAGACTTAATCTTTGGGCCAAAAAGCCGCCCGCCCTGTGGTCACCAGAAGCCTCGACGAGACGCGCCGACAAGTCCTTAACTAGCCGCTTGGCCTCAGGACCCCAGGGTCCCATCGTCTCAAACCCGACTGGTGCGAATAAGTATCCTCCCTGTAGGTCCTGATACTTGTTTAATTTAAGAGTCTCGGCCCGCGCAGCGGCTGCACCCGCACACACAGCAGTCTCCCTAACATGTGACGGTGCCAGTGTGTCCACGCAGGTCACATCCCACGCAAGGAACCTACCTTCCCTCCACGCCACGTGAGAAGCTCCGTCAGGCCTCTTGCCATCGGAGCAAAGGATTCCGTGTGGTTCCAACGTAGCCGGAATGTTTGCCGAGGCAAGAGCCCGCCGGAGAATATCGTTCAACGCAGCGTGGCGCGGGATGCGACCCGCACTTCTCCTGCAAGACAGCCCATGGTGACCCAATTCACCCACGCTCGCTTCCCCACACCTACATAGGTGCGGCTGGACAGTTTTAGTGCCAAGCCTTAACCCAACAATGAGGGAAAGACTGGTATTGTCCAATAAGGTACCGATTGCCGGCGATGGCAGGGCATTAAGCCAGTGTCCGGATTCTTCCTCAAAGACTGCCAACAGCCGGGCTCGATTGGAGGGGTCAGTGCTGGTGTTGAGCAAATTGCACTGGACTTTCCGGCAAAGAGGTTCATCCCACCCTTTTTGGGAGGACAAGACGATGGGAATTGGTTGATCCGGACATAAGCGGCACCATTCGTCTCGTGCCTAATTTAGAAATAAAACAAGTATTGTGATACGAAAACATTTATTTATTGGACATCAAAGCGGCATCAAAGAGACTAAATAGTAAAACATAATGCAACTGAAAACTTGAGTGTGGTGTGACATGCCATGAGCAAATTCAAACGGTGTCCAAGTGAGTAAGCGAAGGTCTAAGGTCAGCAGAGGGTTCTTCGGGGTCCAAGAAGCAGTCCAGGGTCAAAGTAAAACACAGAAAATCACAGAAAGAGCACATTTACGAAATACAATGGAAATCGAAATGAATTGACAGATTGATTTCGATTTGTATTTCGAACGAATCGCGATGCTAGCGCCATTGCGAAAGCATGGTGGTGCCATCTTTCCTCATACAAAAGAGACTTCTATTGACTGAAACTCCACTGGAGAAGTAAAATGGTTTTTGGTAACGTGATACAGTGACAGCAACATTTTTTCTTTGCTTTTGAGTAAGGCAAAAGTATAGCCCATACAGCCATATCCTCTTATGTAGTATCATGAATATCATTTTCTTACTTTTTTTCTCTTTCCATTTAAATCTAGTAACCGTTATAATATCTAACATTCACTTCCTTCTTTCACATCTTATATCATTCTTCACAAAATCTATACATCTTTTCTTAAAACTTTCCACATTCATCCAGAACTTGCCGTACAGCAAAAGCAGCGTGGTCAAATGCGGGGAAGTGCGGAGCGGGAAACATAGTCATAAGCCCTCCCAAACGCACAAGGCCGTTGGCGGCTACAGTCGCCATAAGGATGATTTACGTTACACCGTGCCGGGTTCGGGCCGGACCCCGGACGGGGCACGGTCAATCATCTATAGTATACGTCTTTTGGTATAAAGTGCTTCATGCTTGACCGTGGCCCGGACGGGGCACGGCGGGCGCGTCGAAATGTCGGAGGGTATGGTTTAGGATGATTCACGTTACACTGTGGCGGTGCACGGTGGACGTGTCCCGTCCGGGGCCCGGCCCGGTGTAAAGTCAGCCTTTACTCTCATTCCTCCGCACTAAAATAATATGTCCGTACCATGACAAACGATTACCTCTCAAATTCTCCGTCACGGGTGCTTTCAGACTTCAAATTGGAACAGTCTGATACCTAATGTTAGGTACGCTCTAGGTATCTAGCGAAAGGGCTACAAAATTGGAGAACGCAAAAATCGCAAAAAAAAAATTGTTTTGGTTCTGCTGACTTTTAAGAAAACATTCTTTTTTTTTTTGCCATTTTTCCAGCCTGTTCTATCCTCCCTCGAGGACCTCGATGGACCTCGAGTCCATCTTCGCCAACAAGAACAATGCAAACAGCATACACCAGGGAGTTTGTCCTACTGTTACGAGCCATTTACACGAGGGCAATCCAGTAAGACAATTCACTAAAACTGCATACAAAAAAACTTGATGACAATCCATTCCACTGTCCTCAAATTTTTTTTGTACCTATTCAGTTTTAGTGGATTGTCTTACTGGATTGCCCTCGTGTAAATGGCTCGTTATACCATTCGTCAGGGATAGACTCTTTATGCAACAGCATAATGAAGAAAGAATAAACTTTTTTACGTAACCTTCAGACTTCAGAGCTAGAAACAAAGATATCGGCTAGAAATGTATGATTCGTGCTCAGGCAAATAACACAGTTCCATATCATTGGTTCCATAAATAAAAATAGACATTGCAATTTGCAAACAATAAAATTCAAGCAAGCGTCACTAAATAATAAATAGATCGTGCGCAGAAGTTATCATGAATTTATCTACTTAGGCAATACACTGAGCTGATAGGATAGAGTACCTAATGCATGAGCATAATATAGAAAAGTTCATTCGAATCAGTTCACGCGGTCCAAACCAGTCAATCCAGTAGGACGTACCTACATACCTACTTTATTTCACATAATTATTTATTTTGTGTCGAGGTGAGGATTTAGTCTTGCTCGATAACTGCAGAAGTGTAGTTGTGTGAATTTAGTTTGCTTTTAGACTACATTATGGTTAAAATACACAACTTTGGGGCTGGTCCGGCTAAATTACCAGAAGAAGTGAGTTCAGATTTCATTATATTTTACCTAATGAACTTAATTACGTTTACTTAATGAAATATTATCATTATATTTTACTTAATTGTATACATATATTTTGTAAGAAATTAGACAGATTGTACCAACCTATTGTCAATCTAACGTTGTAGGTGTATGAAATAATAAAGAACGAACTGACGAACTTTGATGGCACGGGAATCAGCTTATTGGAGACAAGTCATCGTTCTTCTACCTACTTCAAATTGAATTCAGAAATACAGGACGTTGTTAGAAGATTATTGTAAGTTTAAACTATGTAAGTAATTATTAGTTAGTAGGGTCACACAGAGAATCAGAAGTAGATTTTTTAAATTGTCTTTTATAGGCGGTACCTACCTAACTTAATGCTGTACCTCTGTGTCTTGGTTGTAATAATAAGTATTATAATTAAAGTAATTTAGTTATATATAAATAAGAAAATAAGCAGTAGTAGAATAAGCAACGTAACCGATGATGTAGGTCCATTAAAGTTGGTTTTAGTTATTTAGATATTATTAAGTATTTGAGAAAAGGGTTAACTGTAATAGGTATTAAATCTGTCAGATTTCCTTATTTAATTATGATCTTTATGGGAATCTATGTAGGTCCATAATATTCTCTTTAGTTTTTACCGAGATTTTGGACATTGTCTTACAATTAGTGCTGCAAACTATCGAAACTAACAATATTATCGATTGATTTGCTGTAACTCTGATCAATAGTATTACTTTTTTATTGCTTTATGTAGCAGTATACGTACTACCAAATTAGTATTAGTTTAAAAGGTAGTATCGTATCGATGGTACCTACTTTCTATGATGCTACTATCGTTGACAGCACTATCGTATTGCATAGCTTGACCTTGGGGTTAACTGGTTGACAGTTCACTTGACCCCACGACCCTTATGGGCCATTTACACGAGGGCAATCGACTAAGACAATCCACTAAGACTGCATACAAAAAAAACTTGAGGACAATCCAATCCATTCAACTCTTTGAGTATTAAACCAACCGGAGACGCCACTGACAGGCGTTCCCCTCTGCCAAAAAAAAGTGTCGGTCAACGCGCACACCTGTTAAATACAACTAGTTTTTTTGAGATCACGGAGTGCTTGGATTGATGAATGTATTTGTGTGCATCTAGTTCAAACTAGCGTTTAATTGTTTTGCCAAAAAATGCGTTTGTTTTAGCATTATTTGTGTTTGTTTCCTCGTCCCCCCCGCAGAAATTGGCAGACTTTTTTGCAAAGGAACTAGTGCGCGTGACGTCTCCTGTTGGTTTAATACTCAAAGATTCCACTGCATACAAAAAAAACTTGAGGAAAATCCATTAAATTGTCCTCAAGTTTTATTTGTATGCAATCTTAGTGGATTGTCTTAGTCGATTGCCCTCGTGTAAATGGCTCCTTAATGATATTTTGAATTCCATGGACTGGCTGGATGGGTGATATGTATGATAGATGTATTAAATAGGTAGTAGATCAAATCATTGGGATTTGGGATAACGGCATGATAATGGGTAGGTATGTAAAGAAATTCCAAACAATAAAATTATAAGCTGTAGTGATTAAAGAGATATATCATGAGAGGGCCCTTATTTGGATCGTATTGTGCCAACATGGGTAGTAAAACTGTAGAGCCTCCTTATAGAGGGTAACATAAATACTTTTTTATACTTGACTTGAAAATGTGACTAGATGTCGCATTTTTGTTTTCTAGACAATTGATTGATAATATATTTGCTGTGTGAACGTGAAAACCAATATTTAATTTATTTCCTCAAGTATCTTACTCCAAACCTTATAGTTAGTGGCCCAGTGCCACTACACATTTGGTGACCTTCTATTTAGACGTATTTACAAATTTATAAATATATAAAATGAGCACGAGCACAAGCGCCATTGACATGCAGGAGCTTGCCAGGATAATAAAGGACATGGTTGTAAAGGAAGTTGCCAAGCTTGACCGTGGACAAAGTGACAGCCGAACGCGAAGCAATAACTCGCGCAGCAGATCTTCCAGTCGGCGTCGCTACAACCCTAAAGGCAAGTTTTGTTACTATCACCATAGATTTGGTAATAAATGCCATGAAGGCAAATGTAAACAGCCGTGTGCGTGGAATTCGGAAAACGCAAGGAGGTAGCTGAGCCAGCGGTAGACTCGGTTGCCCCAACCCCGCAATACCGCACTCCCAGATTGTTTATTAAAGAAAAGACAACATCGCATAGATTTTTAGTAGACAGCGGTGCAGACGTGTCATTAATCCCTGCTTCGCCAGATGACAAAATTGACGATTCCGTAGTCTTATATGCAGCGAATAATACTAGAATAGGAACTTGTGGAGTAAAGATACTAACCTTGGATTTGGGACTACGGCGAAAATTTCAATGGGCATTTATAGTTGCAAAAATGACTAAAGGGATACTCGGAGCAGATTTTTTGAAACATTTTAAATTATTAATAGATTTACACAATAGCAGACTGATTGATAGCACTACAAAACTAACTATCCGTGGTAATGTCGAAGGCATAACGGGAAGTGAAATCATCAGTACACTAGACAAGAACCATCGTTATTACGACCTATTAAAAAATTACCCGGAGTTAACGAAGCCAAACCTTTTGCCAACCAATCTGAAACATGACGTAAAACATCGGATCGAAACAAAAGGTGAACCTGTATACTCCAGAGCACGACTGCTTGATCCCAGGCGCATGGAAATAGTCAAGAGTGAGTTTGAATACATGCTGGATAATGGAATCATCAGGCCGTCGAGTTCTCAGTGGGCAAGTCCGTTACATGTAGTTACAAAGCCAGACGGGTCCCTAAGACCATGCGGTGACTATCGTAGACTCAACGATCAAACCATACCAGATAGATATCCGCTTCCTAGGATTGATGATTTTTTATCGATTTTACCTGGTAGCACAATCTTTTCTAAAGTAGATTTATTTAAGGCATATTACCAAATTCCCATGGCAGACGAGGATAAATGCAAAACTGCCATTATAACCCCTTTTGGTTTATACGAATTTAATGTAATGAGTTTTGGTTTACGTAATGCCCCCGCTACTTTTCAACGATTTATAAATATGGTTTTGAGAGGTTTAAATTTTGTATTTGCGTATTTGGATGACATATTAGTCGCTTCAGCCACAGCTGAAGAACACGAACAGCATCTGAAAATCTTATTCGAAAGGCTTGATCAATGTGGTCTCAGGATTAACGCGTCCAAGTCAGAATTTGGTCTTCAAGAGGTAGTGTTTTTAGGGTTCCTTATTACAAAAGATGGTACTAAACCCCTACCCGAGAAGGTACAAACAATTCTAGATTACAAGCTCCCAGAAACTTTAAAAGAATTACGTACCTTTTTAGGACTTTTAAATTTTTATAGGCGTTATTTAAAAAATGCAGCTGATACGCAAGCAGTCCTACATGAATATTTAAAAGGTGCCGGAAAAAATGACCGAAGGAAAGTAGACTGGACAGAAGACGCAATCAGGCAATTCGAAAAATGTAAACAGGACCTAGCTAATGTTACGTTATTGACCCTTCCCAGGTATGAATGTCCATTAGCTCTCTTCTGCGATGCTTCAGCCCTAGCTATTGGCTCTGTGCTTCAACAGAGAGACAGCAAAGGCTGGCAACCTATAGCATTTTACTCTAAAAACTAAATAATGCACAAAAAAACTATAGTACTTATGATAGGGAACTACTTAGTATCTACCTGTCAATAAAACAACTCAGGCATTATTTAGAAGGTCGGGATTTCACAATTTTCACTGACCATAAACCATTAGTTTTCGCATTTAAACAAAATAATGACAAAGCCTCTCCTAGACAGTTAAGACATTTGCAATATATATCACAGTTCACTACAAACATACAACATATAGATGGTAAGGACAATATCGTTGCAGATAAAATGTCTCGCATAGAAACTGTATCGTTTATCGACTATGATGCTATTGCAAAGGCACAAATTCACGATAATGAACTTAAAGCCTTACAAACATCCAGCTCATTAAAATTTAAACCGTACGTTTCACCATCAGGATATAAGCTTTGGTGCGATATCTCAACCAATAACATTAGGCCTTACATTCCAAATTCATTCCGAAAAACCATTTTCGAAAAGGTACACAACACATCTCATGATGGTATTAAAACAACTATTCGGAATGTAACATCAAAATTTATTTGGACAAATGTTAGGAAAGACATTAAAAGTTGGGCACGTTGTTGTTTAGATTGCCAGAAAAACAAAGTAAATAGGCACACCAAATCGCAATTTCATGTTTACAATGAACCTGATGAACGTTTTGATACAGTACATATTGATTTGATAGGCCCTTTACCTCCTTCAGAGGGAAATGTCTATTGTCTCACTTGTATAGATCGATTTACTGATTGGATGGAAGTTATTCCAATTCCAAATGCAACTGCCGAAACGGTAGCCAAAGCATTTTATTCCAATTGGATAGCTAGATTTGGAGTTCCTTACACAGTAATCTGTGATAGAGGAGCCCAATTTAAATCTGAACTTTTTAAAAATCTTGCTAGCTTATTTGGAATCAATTTACAACATACAACTGCTTATCACCCTCAGTGTAATGGTAAAGTTGAAAGGTTACACAGGACTTTAAAATCAGCACTTAAATGTCATATTAATTCTGTCAAATGGACCGACGCCCTACCGACAGTCTTGTTGGGAATGCGAACCGCCATAAGGGATGACAAACAATATAGCATTAGCCAAATGGTTTATGGAATGAACATTAAAATTCCAGGAGAATTTTTTGAAAAGTCTAGTGCTATTTTAGATCCAAATTCTTTTGTATCAAACTTACAACGTACAATGAACGACCTAAGGCCTAGACGGCGCTCCCCTACACAAAGCGATCATGTATTCGTTCATAAAGATTTATATACGTGTACACATGTCTTTATTAGAATAGATAGGGTAAAAAAGCCTTTAGAGCCGTGTTATGAAGGCCCATGTCAAGTAGTTAGTCGTTTTGATAAGTATTTTACAGTTGTACATAATGGAAAACAAATGAATGTTTCTATAGATAGGCTTAAGCCTGCTTATATTTATATGGATAGTAGTACTCCTCCCAGTTCTTCTTGTACTCCTGAACCTGTAGCAGTCAATAGTCATCCTGTAGTTACAAGGTCAGGCAGGCAAGTTAGGTTTCCTAAAAGGTTTAGGTAACTAAGTTGTATATAGTTTTATATACTTGTGTAAATAGTTAAGTTACAGTTCAAGTCATGGCCTATTTTAGTGATGTGCGCAGAGTGCGCGGCCAAGTTCTTTTATGTTTATCGTTACATTAGTAGGTACTCATGTAACTGGAGGGGGAGTAATGTAGAGCCTCCTTATAGAGGGTAACATAAATACTTTTTTATACTTGACTTGAAAATGTGACTAGATGTCGCATTTTTGTTTTCTAGACAATTGATTGATAATATATTTGCTGTGTGAACGTGAAAACCAATATTTAATTTATTTCCTCAAGTATCTTACTCCAAACCTTATAGTTAGTGGCCCAGTGCCACTACAAAACGGACGAGTATTGTACTGTTCTGTCCGGTGGAGTAGCACTTGATATGTTATGAGTACAATACAAAGAAATAGAGTAAAATGGAAAATCGATACCTACAACTACATAGGTACAGTCTACAATAAAAAAAAAGACAACTTTTAAAAATGCTAATAGGTAAGTACACAACTTGTTGTACTTATGTATTTTTTACAACAAAGGAAACAAAACATTTTCTCTAAAATACGTTTTTGGGATTGTATGAAAAATAGGAGAAGAGAAAGAATGTGGAATTCACATACCTAACCATATAAGTAAGTACCATAGAGTAACTTCTAAAGATTGCAAATTTGCAACCATCGCATGGAAGAGTGTTCTAGCTGAAGGAAGCTGTCTTGTTGACCTTGTTGGTCTATTATAAATTATGTGTAGTAGGTAGGTACCCTACGTTAGTGATGGCTGATTTAAAATTTGTTTCAGAAATGTTCCAAGCAACTATAAAATCCTCTTCTTGGCTGGAGGGGGCCAAGGTCAGTTTGCTGCAGTGCCTCTAAATTTGATATCCAGAACTGGAACTGCGGATTATGTGGTCACGGGTGAGCTGTTTTTTTTATTTCTTACCTATCTAAATTATATAGATTACATTTAATCTACACATAACAAGTGGGAAAACAGTGTGGTATGTACCTAATAAATTACCTCTGTTAGAAAAAAAAAGTTAGGAAAATGTTTTATCAAAAATGTTTAAATAGGTAGGTATTTCTTTAATTGTACAGGTATGTACACTTAGACAAATTTCGTTCGTTCAAACGTTCAGACTGGCGTTACTAAGACTTCTTGTTTTTTTATTGCAGGTGCCTGGTCAGAGAAAGCTGCGAAGGAAGCAAAGAAATATGGAAAAGTGAATCTAGTCTTGCCACCTACTGACAGCTACGTGGGTATACCAGATCAGTCAAAGTGGAATCTTGACCCCAATGCTTCATACGTTCACATCTGCACAAATGAAACAATTCACGGTAATAAAGCCATTACTACTACAAACCTTTTTGCAAGTTTTTCATTATAAAAAATGTAGTAGGTATGCCTACTCATTTGTTTATTTTAGACCAGCTGTTCTATGAGATTTCCCCCGCGTAAGTTCCCAAAATTAAAGTCCATGTTACTCCCAGAAAAATAAGCTTTACATTTGTAACAGAATTTTTTAAATCGGTCCAAACTTTTCGGAGCCTATTCAATAGAAACAAACAAACAAACAAACAAACAAAAAATCAAATCTTTTCTAATCTTTCCTCTTTATAATAGGTATACCTAAGTGTAGACTAAATTCTTTAATATTTAATTGTTATTAAATCTACTGAGTTTATGAAGTATGTAAAAGAGCAACATTTTAACTCCTAGTAGACAGCCTTCAATATAAGATGTTATGATCAATTGTCTACTCACTGTAAAGTTGTGATTTTATAATATGTGCAAGAAGGCAATAAATGTAGAATAATAGTTGATAGGGACAAATGGATGAAATAGACCTAAACTTAGACTCCAAACAGAAAAAGAATAACTGCTGGTCCGAATTTGTTGTATAGTAACTAGCTACATTAAAAACATAAAATACTTATTCCTATTTATTTACAAAAAATTATTAATTTCAATTTCTTTATGGAACAAAATAAACAAGAATCCTACTAATATTATAAAAGCGAAAGTTTTTATGTATGGATGTATAGATGTATGGATGTTTGTTCCTCTTTCACGCAAAAAGTACTGAGCGGATTTTGATGAAACTTTACAGTTATATAGCTTATACATAGGCTATATTTTATCCCCGTATTCCGACGGGATGGGGAACTACGCGGGTGAAACCGCGGGGTGCTGGTAGTTTGTCATATTTATTTCATATCTTTATTTTCAGGAGTGGAATTCGATTTTGTACCTGACACAAAGGGTGTGCCCTTAGTAGCAGATATGTCATCCAATTTCTTTTCAAAGAAAGTTGATGTATCTAAAGTGAGTTACTTTACATACTAATTATAACATTATTGTTGTGTATGTGATGAATTGATGATACCATAAAACACTAAACATTCCGGGCTTATACAGGCAACCATCAAGGACAATAGGCAATCTTTTCGTTATTGGGATTGGAAAACGTATTTTAAATATAGATAAAGTTTAAAACTAATGCTGACATTTTTAACATTGTGTCAAGAAAGTGATAGCATCTGTTTTACATACTTTAACTTGGAACACTGTTCTGTAATAAAACCGATAGTTACTAGGGAATTAAATAAAGTAGTTGTAAGTTAATTGCTACAAGCACAGTATCTAATTCAAAAGGGTAAGGCCATACATACAGTTTTAGATATAATAAAATTAGGTTTAATACGAATGAGAGTAAATAAGGTGAAAATTTGTATTCTCAGTACGGAGTAATCTATGGTGGAGCTCAGAAGAATATTGGTACATCTGGAGTGGCACTGGTCATAGTGAGAGAGGACCTCCTTAACCAGGCACTGCCAATATGCCCATCAATCTTGGACTGGACTGCCACTTACAAAGCTGATTCTATTCTGAACACACCTCCTGTGTTTGCGTAAGTGTTTTTTAGGGAAATAAATATTGAAAAGGATATAGGTATATTTTATTTATGAAGTAGACCTATTCCCCTTCCAATACTAGTAACGTGGGATAGCTTTTTAAATTTTAGGCGTTCAGGGTACTACAGTCACTTGAGTGCAAATCTCCACTTGAGAACAGAAAAAGATATGATGTGATATGAGTTGCGTACAGCTGTAACCTTCGAACTATAATCAAGGAGAACTCCTTGCTTGAGTTAAGTTTTGTAATACCCCCTAATGTATATTTAATAGGAATTAAATTGATTTTCGTAGGAACTGAATCAATTTGTTATACATATAATATGAAATATTTTGTAGGTACATATATATCTATAGCTTTGTTTCAAATGCTTGTTTCAGAATTTACATTATGGGGAGAGTACTACAGTGGATTGAACGGCAGGGAGGCCTTGATGTAATGACAGAAAGAGCTATCAAGAAATCATCAATCATTTATAATATTATCGAAAGTTCAAATGGTTTCTATTATGCTCCAGTGGCGAAAAACTGCAGGAGTAAAATGAACATTCCGTTCAGGGTTGGATCACCCGAGGGTAACGAAGCTCTCGAAAAGGAGTTTTTGAAAGGCGCGGAGAGTTTGAACCTTATTCAGTTGAAAGGACACAGGTAAATCTAATTTTAATGTATCTACAGTAATATTATAAAAAGGAAATATTTGATTTTCAAACTTCAACGGGCAGAGGAAAAATATTTACCACCAAATATTGAACTCTATGTAATTGAAATAAGATTCAAATCCAATGAAAAATTTAAACTGCCTATGCCCGTTAAAGTTAACAAACAAGAATCAAATATTCCCTCTTAAGTTCTAGTTTATATTCAATAGGCTCCGAAACTCCTTTTCCCACGGGAACGAGACTTACGGTGATGAAATCGTTTGGAACAGATATAGTAGGTATTTGATATTTTTAAAAAGATATTTTTTTATTTTGTCTAATTCGGTTATAAATTGAGTTGCTCTTGTTGTTTGCTAAGTTAAAATTGTAAACAAACAGGCCAATAGAACTAAATAGTGTCGTCATTATTACAGTGCTGCATGATGTATGTCAATTAAACAATAAATGATATTTACTCTAGTTGTCTATTGTCGACCTTGGGCGTTTGTTTACACTGTTCTGGCTTGAATTCGGATTGGTTGATATTAAATTTTAAATAATAAGGAACACAAATAAAACGATAATTTATCATAGAAATACAAATATTGATAGAATGTTTACTCAAATTAAGTGACTAGAGGGTATCCGGATATGTAGCCAGCGCCAATACACTTCTTGTAGGAATTAAAAAAAATGTTTCTATTATAATTTTATCTAAAATTTAGCAATGAAGTAAAATAATTGACTCATTACTCATTCTCTAGGAGCGTCGGTGGTATTCGTGCTTCGACTTACAACGCTGTCACATTGGAAGAGGTTGAAGCCTTAGCTACCTACATGAAAGACTTTCACAAAAAACATTCCAAGTAAATTGTAATATTTTATGTTCTCTTAAACTATATATTTATATAGATAGATTTTATGAATATCTTTATCGAGTGCCTTAGTATACGGCTGTGTATTTTTCTATCAATATTTGGCTTATCATAGTTTTAAAAATAAACATATTTTTATAATTATCTATTTGTAGTTTTTTTGACCATAGAAACCTGTATTGTATTTAGCTTATCAGTTATTTATCATAGAGTAGAATATTTATCTGTTAGTTACTAAGAGGGATGATAAGTTGATAACTATATCTTTTTGTATCTACGAAATACATGAGGCAGTTGCTGGTTTTCTAATCATACATACAGCACGGCCGTTTTAACTTGACAACTCTGAAGTTGCGCAAATGGCTGCGCAGTAACATTTTTTAGCGACCATATGGCGGTAGGAGGGGGTTTTGCGTAGGCGAAGCCTATGTTCAGAGAAGCCAAGTTAAAACGGCCGTACTGTACCTACCTAATGTTTGTGTATGTACTCTTTGTTTACTCAAATGTTTTATAAATCGAGACCAAGCACGCTGATTGGCATTAACAAAGAACTAGAACTTCCGTAACTAAGTAGCAAAAAAGTGTATGCCGCTTACCTCATCTTTAAATTTGGTTCCTGGGCCCTGGCTCTAATATATCCTAAGTATATGTAGGTACTTATAGCTTTATTATTTACATAAAAAATGGGATCAATGTTTATAGGAAATATTACGTCAATTGTTGATAATCATCTACGTACGTTGTCGGTGAAATACGCAAATAGGGCGTGGTTGTTATCACTGGGTCGGTACTAACATTATTTACTGATGACATATTATGTCAATAGGTCAAAAGATCGGTTACTAATAAACAGAGATGATGGTAATATAAGATGAAACCCCGAAGTATATTACAATTTCATCTTTCAAGTCATAAGTATGGGAATCCCGGTGTGCACCGGTTAGCTTTAGAATTTAACCAACATGATTACAATAAAACAAAGAAAATCGGAAGTGTATTACAATAGGGTATTTAACAGTCAAATGATTTACTTTTTATTATCTTTCAAAACCAAAATGTACTGAACTGAGACGTTAACATTTTTAGTTCTCCATTGCTACAGTTAATTGTTTTTAATTTGCTTCAAGTCAAAATACATTTTTGGAGGTGTTTTGGGACATACATAATATCATGCCTATTTCCCATTGAGGTACGAAGAGACTGCTACATTCATTACTCGCAATTAAATTTCGATACATTCAAATACTCTATTAATCTATAGTCGCAATTATTGAGTATGGGCTGTCACAGTATCAAATAGTTAATAACTCACTTTTTAAGCAGCTTTAGTGACAGTTCTATTTGGTGAGAAATTAATTATTATTTTTTGTACCAGGGTAGGAAAAACTTGCTGAGGAAATAAAAAAGTAGGTACATATTAAAAGTTTATTTCATTAAATTTTGTAAAAAATATTACTGTTGACATAATCACTAACGTGGTAATAAATTGTGATGGGTTTTATTAGTCACCCGAAACGATTCAATGAGTATTGTAATACAATTTGAAAGGTACATCGAAGTGTTTAATTACTTACATATACGATAATAATTTTCCTATGTGTAAAATGACGTAGGAATCATTATAAATACATATAGTTGTCATAGACTCATAAATTATAAGTTACACAGTAAAAATATGGAAGTCTTATTACAAATATTTAATACAAAATGTATTGATATGATACATTACTTAATATACTTTCTCTATTCTCGTAATAATGTAGAAACATACCACACCCTCCATTTACTCACACATTCATGCATGCTACCACATAAAATTAATGATATTTAAAAACGCAGTTCTGTTTATTATACAAAACATAAACCGTTAGCTTACAATTTAACATATTTTCGTAGTACTAGTAGTAACCGGATAATTCTGCATAATTATTTAACGTATTGAGTGTGCAAGTGTCCGTTTCTATACGTAAATATAGCCTTAATATAGTCTGACCGCAAGTTCTGTATCGCGCTCTAGGTAGCTACGCGGCGAGACATGAGAAATGAGACCTCCCTCACGCAAAGAGGTTGGAAGAAAATCATTCTCTTTCCTAGGAGAGAAACTTTTTGTTTAAACGTCTTTGCCCTCACGCTTACATAACCTCTCCTCTGTGTCGATTGCACTTCCGTCGCCACCTATAGCACTAGTAGCGGTGAAGATAAAGCTATTCATATTACCTGTATTATCTATGTCTTTTTTTGCTTCTGTCCGGTCGATACTAACACTACGAATAATATCAGATCTACCATAAATATACAAATATTTAAATAAAATAATATTTACACGATAATATTTATTGGAATGTCCTTGGAATTATAACATTGTCAAAATTCGTTATGTTTATTCTCCAAAAGCCATGCTTTCTGATATGGCAGTGATCGCCTTAAAATACTTGAGCATTTTGTTCGTTGACCATAATCTCAGAACATCAACACATTCACTGTTTCATTTTATAATGCCTTTGTATTTATCTATTGTGAATTGTGATTAAATTATTTTACAGATTTGTGACGTAAAAGTTAAAAATTATATTTGGTGGGGGCTGTAACGATTAAACAGTGAGTGTGTTAATACACATTCTTTTAAAGTTTTAAAACTACCTTAAAAAGCTAACAGAATACAAAATTACAATAACATTATTATAGCTCTCGGTAATTTACCGCGAGAAGACGCAAACAATCGTATCATACAGAGACGTACGATGACCAAAATCAATACACACCCAGCTCAATTTACTCTTTGTTTTTGGACGAGATTGCAAAAAATACGTATCAGAAAATTAAAAGTAAACAAGTCTATTAAAAGCAACGAAATGGGCATGTACTTATATTGGCTAATGTACAATATTGACTATTATCGTTCGGGTATACCGATAATTGAAACTATACGATAATATTATGTAAGTTTGACCAGAATACGACAAAACGCAGTCCTTTGTTGCGATTACTGACCTTCACTGTCGCTGTCACTCTTATCTGAAAATGTGGAATGACCGTTAGCCGTTAGTGTTGCATCATCGACAATGTTGAAACTGTAAAGCTTGTTTGTGAAGTGTTTGCGATAGGAAATGTTTTGCGACGATTATGCTATAAACATGCTTATCATTTAAATTATTATTTGATTTGAAATAGATGAGCAAGATCGAAATAAAAACTCTTTAAAAACATTAAGTTTGAATACACTTAGGCGTGTCTAGGTCTACCCACTATTTGTGGATGTGCAAAAAGCTGCATAAATAAAAAGTAGAACGTGGTAACTAAACTACGTGCTACAACATACTAACCTTTCTTACCCGGGTACGCATGCCTCTTTAGTCTATCGTAGAGGTCTTCCTTAGTTCCGTAGATGCTAGCGTTAGACCGGGCTAAACTGTTCATTTTCCCGTTCATGCCGTTATGTAGGCTTTCCTTCATGTAGGTCTCATTGTAAAAATTTGGCATCTCCCATCCGTCTTCCTCGTCGTCATAGTAATGGGCGTATGTGGAGTGGTGTGAAGGAGCAATGGACTCCGCGTATGGAGTGTGTGCTCCGTAGTAGAAGTTGACTTGGGAGCCGTTTTGGTCGATAGCTGGTGTAAGTGTCTTCTTTGGTTCCTTCTTCTTGGTTGACCTGTGACAGAGAATTTCGTCTTCAAATGATCCATTTAAAAAACCCCAATGCTGCTTTATTTAAAAAAAAGTATTTGCTTTGCTATAGCGAAGGTTAAGTAGAGGTGACGATAGCGTCGGTCACGATTTGATAGTCACGTGTGACATCGTAATACTGATAAGAAATTACAAAGCAATAGTGACTATACTCAAATTTCCTACATAGTTGCTAAGTAATAATAGATATTACATTAGGTACATATTACTAATAGATTATTTGTATTTATTTTCATATAGATCGGTATGAAATCGACTGATAATTTTTTTAGTGTATCTACTTAAAAATAACAATTGGATAAAATCTGGATCTGTCATCTGTCTGAATTTACGGGTCATAATCGGGTGTTTTACTGTACAAACCTGGCGCAGATCATCCATACAAGCAGCACGAGGAATATGATGAAGATGACTCCGCCGGCCACCCCGCTGGCAATGTACGCGAATTCGCTCTTGTCTCTGCAATGGCGGCCAGTGAAGGAGCCAGTACAACGGCACGACGGCTCCCCGCGCGCGTCCTTCACGCATTCGCCACCGTTGTCACAGAAGTCGAGGCATACGTCTGGAGATAAATCATTTAGTGTAAATGACCACGACTTCTAAACTTATGTTTATGTGACTCTTTATATTCGTAACATTCACAGGTTAAGAGACGGTGGCAAGGTCATTTGTTGAATGGTTTTGATGAATTCGTTTATTTTAAGTTATTATAATCCTACTACAAACGCAAAAGTTTGTGAGGATGTATGTATGAAGATATGTTGAAACCTTACTTACAGCACCTACAGTGATGTAGCTCATAGGTACATCAGAATAATACATTTTTATGCAAAATGTTGCCAAGACGAGACCATATGGCTCGCACTGTCAAAAAGTTATCAGACTAAAGCCAAGCTTATAACTCGCCTTAACTCTACAACCCCTAATTTCACACACTCTACACCTTAGTCATAATTTGTTTCGCGCTTCGTGAAAAGGTAGGTAATGCCCTTGCGCTTTGCTTGTCTTCGCGGGGCACTACCGTGCCCTCGGATAAGTTACTTACTTTAAAACCCGGAACGCGGACGAAGGTGGCCGCAAAATTTAATATTGTTGCTAATTTCAATAAAATGTACCTAAGTAGTTAGATAAATTTTGTACAATGTTTATGTACCAAGATGATGGTTTGTTTACATAAATAAGTAAATTCTTAGTACATAAGCGAAATATCTGATA
The DNA here is from genome assembly GCA_963855545.1 of Ethmia dodecea. NCBI lineage: Eukaryota > Metazoa > Arthropoda > Insecta > Lepidoptera > Depressariidae > Ethmia > Ethmia dodecea. The sequence continues at coordinate 5,569,802 of OY979444.1, forward strand.
GGTTTCCATCAATTAGATCCGTGACAAATAAAAGTTTCACTGCCGCGAAAGTATGATAACAGTCGAAGATTGTGGGTATATTCCGTTAATCAATAAAGCGACATAGTAATTAAGAATAGTTCATCAAAACTAAAAATAAAAAAGGTTTTTTAAGTATGTCACGCGTCATAAAAATCAAAAAAGCCAAGCTCGAGGGGTTTAACGAGTAGCCGTTAAGGAGTTTCGATATCCACCTGTCTCCACCATCAGATCAGCTCGGTTGTACCATAATATTGCATTGTCACCGAACTTACATATCTAACTATGACAAATTTCAGCTCAATCGGTTGAAGATATCTCGCGAATCGGCTCGCAAAAATGACACAGGTGTATCAGGCAGAACTTTTACTGATAGTACCTAATATAGGCTACACACCTGTGCAAACTTTTCCTGTGCCGTTGAATCCAGGCTTGCACTGACACTTGAACTCGCTGGTCTCTGGTATAAGTAAGCAGTATGCGTTGGCATCGCAATGCATTTCTGGACCGCTCATCTCGCAAGGATTGGTACAATCAGACTCCGCCGCCTGAAAAATAAATGCACGTGAACTTCACCCCAATACTTTCAACACGTTTTTCCGATCCTTATTTCCTTAATCGGATGTTAGGAATACTTTCCGTAATCCCATTGTGGTGCGATTCCTGAATAGTTTAACAGATTTCCCTTCGAGGTTTATTCTAATACCCCTAGCCAGATAACTAGACTGGGGAGGTTTAAAAAGTGCGAGCGCTAAGCCCTAATTTTACTCTTTTCTAAGACACTTATCTAGCACATGCCGAATTGCTAAGTTCAAATGGAATTTCCAAAAATCCTTTCTTAGCGAATGCTTACATTGTATAAAGGAAACCTGGTAAATTTAAAGTTTCAGAGGTTTCGTGATGCGATGAGTAATTCAGTACTATTTTGCCCTTTTTGTTTTCTAGATCCTCGACCATAGTTAAATGATGAGTTACCTGGTATCAAGAAAATTAATTACAAACTAGAGAATATCATGACAGTGTCATACCGCTCCTGGTTCCCTGGTACTAGTGTTGATGGGGCATGGAATACAGGCGATCTGCTGAGCTTCCGACTGATATGTGCCCTTCTTGCACATCTGGCACGAGTTGAGAGTAACGTTCAGGTAAGAGCCTGGAACAAATAACGATTCACAATAAACTTGTTAGGGACACTTCAGGGTTGTTGAAGATCTGTTTTGTTTCTAAATATTTGTTCCCAGTATGTTCTAACGTAAAAGTAACTAACAATATTTTTAGCAGCCATATACCCCGAAGAATAAGAAATAAGTGTATTGTAACATGTTTTCTCCAGCGATACTTTTTGGGATTCCTAAAAGTGACAAGTAGGTAAGTCTGTATGATTTATTTGGTATTAAATTGAACTAAGTAGGTAATTACTATAACAATTAGATATGTGTACCTACATCTACCCGCTAGCTGGTTTCAGTGAATGTGCTCGCGCGTAATGAGTTTTTCTCCGTTTCCGTGGGAATTTCAAATTTCTAGTTGAAAAGTTTAGGAAACGGATTGTCTGTCAGTTATGGTGTTTTATTGGGTGTAAATAACTGACGAAAACTATATTTCCTTCATTATTAAAAGAGGTAACTCACCAGGCCTGCATACAGGTAAAGAGCATTGGTCAGCGGAAGAGGCGCCATCTTGTGGAGTAGTAGTGCCTAGTGGACATTCCGCACAGGCTGCTCCAGCGCCGTTCGCGCGCCAAGTGCCTCGAGGACACGGCTCGCAGCCGCCGTCACTGCTAAGTTGCTCGCCTATAAAATGAAGTATATTAGTAACTAGCGTTTCTGCGCGGTTTCACCCGTTCCATTCCCGTGGGAATACGTGAATAAAATATAGCCTATGTTACTCAGGAATCTTCTAGCTTTCCATTGGTGAAAGAATTTTGAAAATCGGTCCAAAAAATATAAAAATACAAATCTTTCCTCTTTATAATATTAGTATAGAAAATCACCATAGTTATATCAACCCAGAGACTTTCACTGCTGGACGTAGGCCTCCCCAAGCATCGCCACAATGATCGGTCTTGTGCTTGCCCACCACTTTTATAACGTGACCCTGCCTTCGAATCTAGAGCCGGTTTTGTTCCTGCCAGAGCCATAATTTGTGTGCATGATTGTTGATTTCGCGTCTGGGTGTTTAAGTGTTTCTCAGTTTAGTACCAATACGAGTATAACCGGTTTTGCTTAGCTTGAGCGTAAATAAACGTGTCTAAATAGGGACAAAAAGTTTTTTAAATGCGGTCTTTATCAGTTAAAACCTCACCGGATGGACAGTCGTCTCGGCACTCTGCCGCGGAAACGGCTTCAGTGGCCCTGGTGGTCTGGCCTCTTGGACAGGCTAAGCAGGAGAAAGCTCCCTCCCGCGGTTGATACGATCCGTGGCCACATGGGCGGCACAGGTCTGCTTCGGCGTCGTAGTATTTGCCCGCAGCACATCTCTCTGTAGAAGGAATTGATAGTAGTAGTGGGAAGGTTTTGTTAAATAAGAGTTAATGCCAATATTCAAAATATAGATTCTCTTCAGCCCTAGTGCACACACCTAACAACCGTTAAAATGTATGAGTTTAATTTAGATAAACTGATTACCTATTTTAAGTTGACACTTCTATTGATGGGTAGTGGAATCAAAAGAGATAAAATATACCTACTAAGGCATAGAGGGCCATTGGGAATATTTTTCATACAAAAACTTTGATCTCAAGCGTTAGTTCACGTTAGTTTACCACCTATCACGTTTAACAATATCTCGTGAAAAGTGGGTATATCCAGAAATGGACTACCTCTGCCTACCCCTTAGCGATAAAAGACGTGAGTTTTAATTTTTTTTATGTTGTTTTTGTAAAGTATTTGGTTACCTTTACAGTCTGCAGCGCTCCTCGCCCCTGATGCTTGCGTGACGCCGGGTTGCCCGGCTATGGACGGGCAAGGAGTGCATTGGAGTTGGCCCGCCTCGGACTGGTAGGTGCCACCCGGGCACGGCTTGCACGAGTCGCTCGCAGCGTCCAGGTATGTACCCACAGCGCACGCCACTAGAAATTTTAGAATCAAGAAATTTGTAAACTGAATTATTGAGCTACTTTATTTGTGCAAGGTGAATAAATGATGACAGGCGGATTGCAATTTTTTTAATTAGTCATTGAGTTTTTTAAAGCTAATAAATGTACAATTAATGAAATGATAAAATCTGATATTCTAGTAGTAAGTTTTTAAACCATGACGCTCTAAAACCGGTAGCAGTACCTACTAGTTCATGCAATACAAAAAAACAGTTGTCCGCGCCGCGCCACTTTATTAAAAGCAAAGTAAGAGAGAATTCTCCCGGTGGTAAATTAATTGCTACTTTGCCGTCCGTCCGTATCATGTCGTGCTTCGTTCAAGTAATAGGATTATTTAAATATTTTAGCTATTTAATATCTAGGTCGTTCTTTGTGTCAGGAAGGACTCTTGGCTCATCGGTGGGGTTCGGGTTGCTGAAGATGGTCGAGCACCATCCAGAGCCGGATTTATACCTACTTACTTTTCATAATTATAGGTTACTTTATTTTGTACCGCCCTCCAACCACTATCCTACCCTCCTTAATCACTTGCATCTATTTACCTGCAACTTTATTTGCAAACGAAACTTTATTGTAAATATAAACGTATTAGGTATTGCAAACGAAATTCACGGTTTACCAAACAGAGCAAGGGCACTCTAAAATTTGCCGCCCTTAGGCAACTGTTGTCCTTAGGCAGCGGCCGATACAATCTATTGACCAATCCAAAGCTGGCACCATCTCCTAATACGCGATTTGGGCTTGTGTGTTAAATTATAAATATATCTCCGAAATAAGTATACGTACCACAATCAGGAGCCATAACGACCTGTCCCATAGGACACGCGTAGTCTGAAACCAGCTGCAAGCTAGCCGGGTCCGGTACGGTGTTCGGAAGTATGTTTCGTACGTCGAATTGTTCGTCTTCGAGAATCAGTTTCTCCAGCAATTTCTCCACAGTTGACCTCTCGTTGTTGCCGCCATGGATTACTGGGTCGCTGGAAAGTTTTTTGTAGAACACTTTAATGTAGAAATCGGTTTTATGAATAATGTCTTAGGAGTTGCTAGTTATACTTCCAGAGGGGTTGCAAAAAAGGTGATGATTTCTTTCTAAGCAGGCGTTAGTTAAGTTTGTTAGAAATCTACTATTTGATTAAATCAATCGTCAAAATTATAAAAATAAGTAAATAATCTCACGTCTTTATCCCCGAGGACGTAGGCAAAAGTACTCTATTTCTAGAAATACCCACGTTTTACCCGTAAATTCTTTGGACCCCTAAACGTGAGGTGGTTAGCCCATCGCCGGATCGGGGTGCTGTTACACATGTCAGAATTAATCCTGGGACTTGCTGGTTTCCTCACGATGTTTTCCTTCACCGTCAAGCTAGTAAATGTACGTAAGCTTTTTGAAAAACTTATTGATGCTAGGATTCGAACCCAAAGCCCAGGAATGAGAAGCGATCTCTCAACTGGGCTATCACTTCTTCGCAAAAGTTACAAAACTGCCAATATAGAAGATGCTTCACCATTGTACCCATAGTGTTTAACATCAAACTACATATACATTGTATAGGCTAACTTTACATGAGTGGAAACAAGTGCTATTCAATTGCATGCAGACACTTACTTGACAGCCGGGAATGAGATCTCAACGTTGTATGTGTCGCCCGCTTGCCGTCCCTCCCTACTGCTTCGTGTCCTAAGTGCCAGATAAAACACATGCAATGGTGATTGGAAGAACATGCTTATTGATATTGTAAACACCTAGCTAGTGCTTACAAAAGGTTGTTACATCATTGTATAAGAGCAATACATGCTTCTAATAAGTTGTGCGCTACTGAAGTGTATGCTAATTGTAAGTACATGGTACACTATTGTATAGTTCTTGTGCTACCTACTCCGACACCTGTCAGGAAACTTCCTTGTTCAGAACAATAAGGTAGGTGAGATTAACAATACTGCAATGTGTCTAATTTGTGGTTCGGTGATATACTCACTCTTCCACGGGGATGATTGCGTCCAGCACATATTCAGTTGTTACGGTTGGAGGAGACGAAATCTGTCTGGTTTGGCGGACGTTGGCTCGGTGGTCGCATTTGACGTTGATGTCAAGCTCTTTGCATTCGCGTGTACCTGTAAGTACCGAAAAAATATAGTTTAATATTATTAGTACGTTTGCTTTTGAACTTAACTTTTATAAAATCTGTTTATTAATAGTTTTACATTTTAACACACACCTATACATTGTACTATTCAATTTAGTTTGGAGTAAGTACAATACTTTGCCAGGTCCTTTGAAGCTCGATCCTTTGAAAAAGGACATGTAGTGTAGATACAATATTACCAGTAGATCATAGAGTTAGGTAGGTATTAATAAATAAATAAATAACTAAGTATTACACATTGAAAAGGGTATGCGTATTAAAAATTATACAACAAACGAAATAATGTTGTTACCGTCAATAGCGTAAGAGCAGAAGTTCCAATCCCTATTGAGTTGGTTGATGGCACTGCGAACTTTCTGGCGAAGAACAGCTTGTCCGGCGTCATTGCAAAGCACTGAACTCGGGAATAGCATTGATATTTTGAAGACGCGCTGTGCTGGTTGGGCCGCTGTGAATAAGCCAAAATAATCGTTATTGAAATTGAACAATTTGTATAAAGATGCAAGAATAGTACCGACTTCCACGTTAAGGTCACTTAAAAATCGGTTGTTTCTCTTGCCTAATATTGCCATTCTAGACTAGATTAGAGGTAGAGCGTAGTGTAAAGATGAAAAAGAACATAAAAAATTCGTACGTGAGCAAGCAGGATAAACAATAGGAAGAGACGGGTTCGTGGTAGGCCTCCAGAATCCTTCAGCACCGCAAGTGTAGAAAGGTGGAACGGGCTGCGAAAACCGAAGTCCGTCGCGACAAGCTATCTCGCAGACCTTGAATTGACCTCCTGCTCCCCAGTCGCGGCAGGACTGGTAACCACCAAGTGGATCAGCCAGCGGAGGGCAGAATTCGGCTGAAAAGGTTAAGCATACAAATTTATACAAAAAATCTGATGTAGCGAAGAAAGTAATAAGTAATTAAGTACGGATATTAAATGCCACTTACAGATAACAGTGGCCTTGAAAGCGCACGTGGCAGCATTGCCTGCCGCATCGTAAGCAATGTAAACAATATCGTAGGTTCCCCAAGCGAGATTTTGGCCCGGTCTGTGTCCAGAGGTTTCTGCTATTCTTGAGACTCCTATGTTATCACTGAAAGCGGGTTCGTCCCATTTAACAACAGCTGAACCGTTCTTTGCTATAACCCACAAGTCTCCAGGGCATCTGTCAACTCTAGGGGGTTCTTTGTCGACTTTCAGTTGCTGACATTTGGCACCGGAGTAGCCATTAGCACAGACGCGTTGTCCACAATGCGACGGTACTATCCTTTCGACTCCTCCAACAACGTCTTCATATCCAGCCCAAGTGAGGACCAAGCCGTTGTAAAGGACGGGTTCAGTTCTGCAGTCACGGACTTGTTTCTGGATTTCGTTTGTAACATCAAGTGCACGATTCCATATTTGTACTTTGGTCAGGTGTCCTTGGAATCCTGATTCTGTGTAGGCTTTTGGATTGTCCGATTGAGGCTTACCTAATGTAACCCAAACACTAAAAACAAAACATGATATTATTGTCTTTAAATGTAAATAGATAATGGTAAAAATAAAGGTATTATTATTTTTGGTTGTTTCTTACTATTTTGGTAGTGTTCGTCCGCTGCCATATCCTTCAATCTTGCTCGCAATTAATCCTTCAGTAATAAGCGTTAATTCTCCACCATTGTTGCCATCCCACACTATAGCCACATGATGCCATTGACCATCGTTGACAGTAGCAAATTCACCGAAACTTAGATAAACGTCTTGAAGTTCAGGGAATAGAGATATTTGCACACCACTTGAATGTGCCTGAATAATGGTTCTTCTATTGAGGGCAATATGAGAGTTGCTGAAAAATGAATTTGTATGTATGATAAATGTGTGGAATACGGGTGGTGCTAAGTTAATGGCTTACGAATATTTTTTTCTTACCTGACGCTGTAGGCAGTGAAGAAAATGCCACCTTCATCTTGTTGAGTGTATTGGACCCACAGAGCAATAGTTAAGCTGTGGGTTGAACCAGTGTCGAAAGGTACCACCTGAGCGGCACTCGAACGTAACGGATCACTAAAGTAGAGGTCGTAGTCTACGCTAACAGCTGAAAATTTAATAAAAGATAAAAACTCACCGAAATGTTTTGTAAAATAATGGTTTGTTTAGGTGAAAGACAACATATTTATTACTTACTCTTTCTGCAGTCGTCGCCTGTAAAGTTGAAAGGACACTGGCAGTAAAATCTGCCAGGCAGGTCAATACACGTTGCTGATGGAGGACATGAGTTTTCCTTGCAGTCGATAATATCTTCGTCGCAGTTCTTTCCTCTGAATCCTGAAGGACATATGCAAGAGTATCCGTCGCCATCGTCTACGCATGTAGCTCCATTCTGACAGAGACCAGCTTCGCAAGCGTCGTATTCGTATTGACAACCAATGCCGGTATAGTCAGCAGAGCATGTGCAATTGAGCCCAGAGCCATAGTCCTGACATTTTCCACCGTGCATGCAAGGGCTGCCGATACATCTCTCAGGAGCCGTTTCACATTGTTTGCCATCCGTTCCACTTGGACATCTGAAATAAAGTAGTTAGTTAAAACTTGTTAAAAATGAGGTATTATTAAATATGATTTAAAATATTAAATTTGCAATATTATCTATCAACTTACACACAGAAGTAATCTTGGAAGAGATCAATACACCTGGCATTGTTTTGACATGGTCTATTCATGCAATTACCAATATCTATTTCACAGCGTTTTCCTGTCCATCCTGCATGACAAGCACATTTGTAGTCTCCTACGTCATCTTTACAGGATCCGCCATTGAAACAAGGATTTGATGCACAGTCGTCAATGTTTGTTTCACACATCTCTCCTGTAAATCCTTCACGGCAAACACACTGGAATTTGTTGTCAAGGTCAACACATTTCTCAGTTCCTATTGGATTACATGGTTCCGTTAAGCATTCGTCGATTGCTGTTTCACATTGTAGGCCTATAAATCCGGGCCTACATTTGCAAATAAATCCGTCTAGTTGGTCGACACATGAAGCGCCGTTTTGGCAAGGAGTAGATGAACAATCGTCGATGGTGTGCTGACATCTTTTACCAGTATAACCAGCTTCACAGTTACAAATAAAGTCATCAACTCCATCTATGCATAGGCCTCCATTTTCACAAGGTGAAATAACGCATTCGTTGATGTTAATATCACAAGACGGTCCAGACCAGCCAGGATCGCAAATACATTGATGAATAAATAGTTTGTCAACGCATATGCCATGTTTGCAAGGCTCATTTGAGCAGAGATCAATTTTTTCGTGACAACGTTTTCCTGTAAAACCTGGAGGGCATCCACAGCTAAAATCATTGACTAAGTCAGTGCAAGGTGCGTCGAGGAGACAAGGCTTTTCAATGCAGTCGTCAGTGTTTATTTCACAGAGTTGTCCTTCCCAACCTGGCAGACATTCACATTTGAATCGTCCTTGTTGAAGAGCAATGCATGACGCACCATTCGTGCAAGGGTTTCCGTTTGCCGTACAAGGATCAATCTGGAAAATAAACATTATTTACTTCTTGGTGATAATTACCTAAGAAAATATAATTAATCAGAACAAAGAGATAAAACATACCGTAATATCACAGTCAACGCCAGTGTAACCTGACCTGCATAAACAAGTGTAGTTATCATAACCGGGTTCATCTTTGCACATTGCTCGTTCGGGGCACGTATCATTTCTACAGTCAGATTTTTCTTCTTGACAGTTAATACCACCATATCCGGTAGGACACGAGCATCTATAGCCTTGAGGAAGATCAGTACAAGTACCACCGTTGTAACATGGCTGACTTGCACATTCGTCTATGTCTATTTCACATCTACGTCCTGAGAAACCTGCTGGGCAGTAACACTGGACACCGTGTCCTTTGGGAACACATAAACCTCCATGTTGACAAGCGCTGTTCGAACATTCAACAGGTAAACATTCTTCTAATCCCGTGGCACCTGTTCCTACCGTCTTCATATTTGTAGGACACTCCATACACATAGTTTGGCCTATTACATTTTGGTAGAAGTTCCTGGGACACTGAGAGCAAGGAGCTAGACCGGTCGGAGAATATGTACCAGGAGCACATTTAGCGCGGCATCTGTCTCTTCCTGGGGCTGCTGGTTGGTATGTAAACGTATTAACTGGACAGGCTTGACAATCCTTAAATCCTCCCACTGGTGGTTCGCCTGTATAACTATTTCGTGGACATTCTAGGCAAGGCACTAAGCCAGTTGGTGAATATGTACCGTATCCACAAACGGGTATACAATCTGTTACATCTTTGGACCCCTCTTCTCTTGTAAATGTTCCTTGAGGACATTTCAGACATGAACCTTGCCGTGCCTGGTTTTGGAAATAGCCTCGCGGGCACATTGTGCAAGTCTTTTGTTTTTCTCCAGCAAAAGATCCAGCAGGGCAGTGTACTAAAAATTTAATAATTATATATACAACATAGACACAGAACTATTTATTGAATTAAACATTTTTTTTTATTATACTACTACTTACAGCATCGTGGGACGTCGTTTGTATCCATGTTTAGCACTTCTCCAACGCTACAAGTAAACCCTCTCGATATGGAACTTCTTATTGCTCTCAGAGGTGGACACTGATTTCCAATAGATGATACATTAAGAACTGGTTCAATAAGAGCGCTAGCATAAGGCACAGATAGGTCAAAAATGAGATTCAGTGTCGAACCACAAAGGTCATATAGTTGAGTTTGTCTAATGCTTGGTATTATAGCTAGAACAAAGTCCATTTTGACAACGTTTTCGTCAAGTAAGCTGGGCATTGCTTTTATAAATGTAACATTTATATTGACATTGACAGCTGAACAACGCTGGGAAAGCCTTTCATTTAAGATGTTATCGTACTGTGCTAGCAAATCCTTATATTGTGGTAAGCAGGCATTTGATACGGCACCTAGGGCGCGGTACTGTACACTGGCTACAACGTGGTATGACGCTTGTTGAGTGTCTGAAATAAAAATAAGTTATGATAACTTGGATATTACGAAAATTAAAATACCATCGATCAGTTTTAATGTCAAAAAAATAAACATACTTTCAGAAACGCAGTCAGGTACGACGGCACTGGGAGCCCATTGTCGCTTAGTTTCACACACAAAGGTTTTGACTGGTTCGCCATCTGTGAATCTGAAACCTGGGCTGCAAGTTGCGATACATTGAATTCCTCTATCACCTGGTAGACAGTTAAGAGCACCATGAGCAGGTGGCATAAGTTCCCAGTCAACGCAAGGTGTAGCTTGTACAGATACTTGGAAATGACATTGTGCTTTGTTTCCGTATTTATCTGAGGCAATCACAGTCACGTTTTCGTAGCCACGTATTGGTATAACTGCCTTTTCAGGAATGAATTTTATGAACACTTCGCCCGATGCATCTGAAGCGTTAATCCTTCTTCTAGTTTCGTTGAAATTAACTGCATAACTATCCTGTTTATCTACTAGTTCTATGACATAGCTCTGTGGGCAACTTAATTTGGGAGGAGTATAATCTGGCACTGTCATATTAACTTCGCAGATGGCAACGTTTCCGTCGAAATCGAAGGCAACATATCTTACTACCATATTATGGAATATTTGGATTGGTGTTCTGAAATGCTGTGGAGTTACTTCCAATCTTGCAATGGCACCAGAGTTATCAGTTGCTGTAGGCTCTGTAAAGTTTACTGGTAAGACACCGCCGTTTACGTCAGTTTGAACGACTATTGGCTGCTGAGGACAGTTTTGGAAGACTGGTGGCTCATTATCTGAAAACAAAGGAATGCGAGCTTAAGACATTTTGTTACCAATATATATACGCATTTGTGGCACACGAAAAACTAAGGAAATTAGATTCTTACCAACACACGGGGAATATCCATAATCGTAACCTAATAAAGGTTCTACAGCAGGTTCATCACAACCCATCAGTTCAAATTTGAGACAAGCATTGTCCATGAAGCTAACAATACCCAAAATGACGAATCTTGCTTGTACATATTTGGGCAAAGTTATCATTGCCAGTTCTCCGTAGTTTCCTGGATCTCTCATTGTCAAGTTGAAATTAGGGAAGTATACTACATAATTTTCATTTTCAGCTTGTTTATAGAAGAACCTAATTTCTGTTGGTCGTCCAACGATGTCTGAAGTAACAACTCCTTTTACTAGAATGGCTTTAACCCTGTAAACTTTTCCCAAATCTACGCTAACGTAAGTAAACGCTTCTTGTTTCCCACACCAACCAGTCACCGAATTAAGCCTTATGTTTTTAGCCTCATAATTTGGTCTCTCCGAGGTAGCATTGATTGCAGAGTCAGGAATCCGTCCAGAGGCAAGTCCAAGAGGTTTGATAACTTTACATTCCGGTTCACGTATACATGTTATTGGCCTAGGGTTAATCAGTATATATCCAGGTCGAGAACAACCAAATAGAACTTCAGATCCCTGTTCGTAGCTTCTTGAAATTTGGTTACCATCTGCTGGTCGCCCAGGATCTTCGCACACAGGACCTTCACATCTTAGGTCTCCAAAGTCCCAAATGCCATTTGCCTGACATCTAACCACATTATCATGTTTGCTGGTTTGACCGGCAAGTTTAAAGGTGTTTTGACAGCCAAAGAAGAAAGAACTTTGGTATCGAGTATCCAGATATTGACCGTATTCGGCACCTGGTGTTGGCATAGGCACACCGCAGTCTTTTCTTGGACATTGTGGTTGAGCACCAGATAACCAGTAATCAGGAAGGCCCTAAAAATAAAGTATTGTTTATTAACTAAAAAACTAATTTATGCTCGAATTAAAAAAAGTATCAATAGGATTGCTTTTTCTTTTTAGATCCTCATGAATATAGGTTACATTAAACGTACTTACCGGTTTTGGATCATAAACACATTGTCTGAATGATGAAGTCACGGTATTCCTTAGTTGTCTACCAGGGGCCGTACAAGTTATGGTAACATTGTCTCTGTATGGCAATAGTACGCTTTCGGGGTCTTCCCTTATGACTTTTAGGCCATCATTTTTATCGTCAGATAAGGTTACACACCGAGCATCTAAAATAAAATGTATTTTTAGTAATGATGAATAAAACATACTTGTTTTTCGAATCTATAATTTTATCTGTACTTACATTGACATTGAGGAGCTGTTCCGTTCCAAGATCCACTTGATGTGCAAAGTAGCGACGAGAATCCAGACATAACATATCCAAAGTCACATTGGAATTGAACAATATCTCCGAAATGATAAGTATTTTTTGTCGACAGTAATTTGCCATTTTCAGGTGACGCTAAAGGTGGGCACATGACTGGTACACAAGACTTGTTCTTCTGATAAATGTCACCATCTCTATCACCAGTTTCTGATTTTTCAATAGAGAACCCAGCAGTTCCGTTATTAGAATAAAGCTCGAATCCAAGATTGCAGGCACAGGAGAAATTCCCAGGTCTAAAAAAGAAAGTGAAAATGAGTCTTGCATGGCATGTAAAACAATAATAAAAAACGTCAAAAAAGTAAAAACTGCTTACGTGTTTATACATTTCTGATCACATCCACCGTTACTCTCGCTACATTCATTGATATCTCCACAGTCTAATCGGGCACATCCCATAATTTCTAGTTTCAAACATGGTGCACCTACGTAGTCTTGTACTTTAAATTTCACGTACTGAGCTTCAATTGGCATTGGCAGGTTTAGGACTGATAGAGTCGGTTCCAAGATACGGAACTCCACTGCGGTGCCGTCAGGATTGGTGTAGTCTTTGAAAACGTCTGTCAAATCGTTACTGTATTGAATTCTTATCGCTGAAGTGAAAGCAATGTTGCCGTCTGCTCGCATGACACTCATTGTTCGGAATCCTCTGATAATGGTTGGAGCCCTCAAGTCCACAAGTACCCAGTTAGCTCCAGCCTCCAGGTTGTTACCGCACCAACCTCCTCCATTGTTAAGACGAACCATCTAAAACAAAACAATTATTAAATTATGCCATTTTTACTTGTAAAAAAAAGTATCTGTAAATTATTGTAAAAGTTTCCTTAGTTATAAGATGATTACCCCATTTGAATATCCTAATTCTGGAGTTGATGTTGTAATCGACTCGTCAGGGATGGCACCATTTATAAGACCTAGATCACCGACTGGTCTGCAGTCCAAACTTGGTGTGAAGCCAGGCCGACATGGGCAGAAAAATCCACCTTGTGTATTTTTGCAGTCAGTAGATGCTGTATCGCACTGGCTGCTAAGACATTCATTAATATCGTCACAAGTAGGCGCTGAGTCAAATTCTTGATTTGGTCCACACCGAAGTATGCTAGGTCCATTGAGTTTAAAGCCTGCAACACATATGTAGTTAGTTTTATTCCAGCATTTACCTTTTCCTTATATTTATGAAATGATTTTTTTATACCTTTGAAACATTGGACACGTGCTTCATCTCCGTACATGTATATCCTACTTTGATCAACAAAAAACCCGTTTTTGATTTCCGGGAATTTAGGACACAAAGCCTTTGAGCAGGACGGGACGTCACCAGACCAAGTTCCGTTACTCATGCAGAGCAAAACTGGCTGACCAGACCGTACATAACCGGGCTCACATTCATATCGTACAATAGTGCCATAGCTTCTTCCACCACCGTTCAGTATTGTAACATTGGCATGCGGGACATCAGGTAGAGCCACACATTGCGATGCTGTAAAAATTATAGTACAAGTTACAATTATGCTCATTTACTTTAGATAATCTTTTACAACTCAGTGGGTACCTATTTCAGTTATAACTTACCAAGACACGTCGGCGTTCTTTCCCAACGTCCGTCAGAAAGACAAGATATTCTTTCAATGGGCTGTCCAGTAGGAAATGCAAAACCAGCATAACACTGGTAAGTAGCAACACCTCTGTAAGTAACATTCGTTGAGCCGATAGAGAAACCATTATCGATTTGTGGAACTGGACCACAGTAGACCTCTGTAAAATAAATAAATCACGTGACAAGATAGTAACACACAATAAATCATATTATTTAATAAAAAGTAAGACTGTTGTTTAATTTACCTTGACAGCTAGGAATGTAAGTGGTTGACCATTTGCCTCCATCTAAACATTTAGTGACGATACGAGGTTTTCCAGTAGCGAATTCTTGACCAATTGGACACGAGAATGTAACAACTGTTCCAAAGGCGGTATCTCTGTTTGATGCTAAAGCACCCATGCCGGATTTAAGAGTTGGGCAATCTGAAAAAATACCGTATTAGTAAAATCTACTTTAAGACCCAATAGAAACTTTTATGTTTCGACAGAACATTATTATTTTACCTGCTGAGAACGTCGCCTTCCAACCTTCACCATTATGCAATGCGTCAGACACAAACCGAATAAGCATTTCTCCACTGGATGCTGTCAATGTTATCCTTGGTTTGACAGTAAACCCACTGTCGGAATGTAGTCTTAATCCACTTGTACTAGCCCCATCGAATACTTGTACGACATCCGATGGATGAATGTGGAATTCGTCGAATTTCAGAGACAGTGGACCACCGTTTGGGTTCTTTATTCTGTATAAACATTCCTGGTTGTTTGGATAAGTATTGAGGCCGTACGCCGGTGAAGTAAATGTTCCATTAGCAGCTATAATTGTAGCTCTGCAGCCTTGGGAATACCTCATGTTGAAACCCTTCTTGGAATCACCTAAGCTCGTTCTAAAGTACATGTAAAGGTGATTAGTTGTCGAAATAACAACCTTTTCATTTTCTTCTCCAGGACCAGTTAATCGAGCGAGGACTGGGCTTGAAGGATTGCCCCCATCCTTAATAACTATGTAATCCCTATTCATCCCCAAATCTAAATCTTCAATCTCTAACGAAACAATTCTACCCGGTTGAGCTTCAATGACGTAAACACATTCTAAACCACCAGGATAACCATTTGGATAGCCTGGTGATGTTAATACTTGTCCTTGAGGAGTGGCCCGTAATATACCACCACAGTTAGATGATTCAGTCTTCCAAGAAGCGCGGAAACCTTTCCTTTCTACGGATCCATCCGTGCTGAATTTTATTATCATAAAGTTAGAAGCCGATACGAAAAGTTTATTAGAAAGATCTTGTTTTCCTGATAGTGTCGCAAGATTGACAGATTTATCTTCGGTTCTGCCACCCACTAAAATTTGAACAGTGTCGAAAGACTTTTCAGTTTCAAAATCTTGGAACTGTAAAACTATATTTTGACCTTGAGGTCCCTCGAGAGTCCATTTGCATTCGCTAAATGGAGGGTACTTATGCGGGTAGCTAGGGCTCTCAACTACGTCACCACTACTAGCCATGTAGAAGTGGCAATCGGAAGCACAGTCCATTTCGTCGGAAGCATCGCCGCAATCGTCTTGCTTGTCACATTTGAAGGCTGCGTTAATGCATCTTCCGTTTGAACAATGGAAGGTTCCTGTAAAAGAAAGGTATTGTTCAAACTATTGTTTTAACAACCTTAACATTGGTCGTTTTAGTTTCCGTTTGCCGGTCGGTAATGAAATTGCATAAGTTGTATTAATGAACTGATGAAAGAATATTAAATACATTTAATTTTTAATCAGTCAAGCACCGTGCGGTTCAAATGTACGACAGAAAAATTAAAATCAATTGTGTCTAATTTTCTTGGCTTTAGAGCAGGTTTTATGATGATTTATTGTATTAAGTATATATTAATTATTATTATATTATATTAACAATATTAACTATAAGTCATTGTCAGAAATACTTTGCATTATGAGCACGATTAGTAATTTCAGCAAAAATAAGGTTTGAACATATTTTATTTCAAAGAAAGAAAACTTTAGTCTTACCAGTTGGGCACGCATTAGCTCTGCACATAAACGGCAGTAATGTTTCACAGGTAGTAAGCTCCCAGGACTGGCTATCAGACGAGACGTGGACATTAACGCATTCTCCGTCCTTAGGATTTGGCTGCCTCAAATCCCAAAACCCTGCATATTGTGAAACTAGGGCACCAGCCGCAGATTCCAATGTGTTTGTTCTGAGGTCGTCCACGGTTGCAAGACCAAGCCAGTAATGGTTATTGGAAGGACTAGCCGGGACCGTATTGGCGGTCATATTGTTTTCCGTGTAGCTTTCTACGACCATAAGCTCGCTGCCGTATCTGTAAAAGAAATTTATCAATTTTACAAAACGTAAACAGAATTATGTAAAGATCTCGTTTACTGGCAAATATTTTTGCTTTCGTATGTGTAAATAAATTTAGCTAATTTTATTTACCTTCGACATAATTCTGCTGCTTTTTCCCAAGAATGCCTGATGTTGAAAAACTTATAACAATGTAGACCCTTTAGATCCCAGCCTGAAAATAAAAATAATGAATCGTTAAATTTGTTTCTTGTTGACGAGTTCTTTAAATGAGTACAGCAATGCGATGTTAAAATGTTTAAAAATTCGCAAAGTGAAGAGTCTGTAAATGTCGGGTAAATCTTTTGTACTTCCGTTTCCAGTAATAACGCAAGTAAACACACTTTACATCAATGGGTACTCATATTTATTAAACAAATAACTTTCTACAAAGGGCTCCAGTGAAAACGTTGGTTTTGCAATAGAAAGAAAATGGCGCTTTCGCCGCGAGTAGAAAATAAATATCCTACTTATTATGTACTTAGTTGCCGGTAAATTCAAAAGGTAATTTAAAATTATTTCGTTATTTTTCAGTAAATTCTAAATATTATGGTTAGTAAAATATTTGACGCGGATATTTAAATAACTAAACTATATTTTTCTACTTTTAACAAGGTTGACAGATTAGATTTGCCTTCTTAAAAAAATATATTAAAAAAATATATCTCGTGAAATGTGGGTATATCCAGTAATGGAATTCCTCTGCCTACCCCCTCGGGGATAAAAGGCGTGAGATTATTTATTTTATTAAAAAAAACTATTAAAAAAAGAAAGCTATCTAGTACCTAATATAACAGTGAAGAGGTTTCTGGGTGTTAATCTTAATTTCAAATACAATCAAGCGAGTAAATATACAAATGAGTTCGTTACCGTGGAATTGAACAGAATGTTCTGTACGGTATCTCTACGTGTTTCGATTTTGAATAAAGCGACACCTTCAGAGAAACGAGTAAGTTAAATGTTTGAGGTAGCTCTCACATTGTTGGCTAGTCACAAATTCTTTGAATAATTAAGTTCTATTTTATTGAATTGTGTACTACCTTGTACCGACCTAAACCTTTTTTAAAAATCTAATAGAATAAGCTCACAGTTCTGATTTATATTTATTTACAGCAGTGATAGTCCTGGGGGTCGATTTTTGAATCTCACCAAGTGACTAATTCTCACCGATGTGAGTAATTTCCGAAAGTTCGTATTTTTGAAACTCATCGGTGACTTACATTTGTCATACCTATGATATCAATTTACCTACGAGTGCCCCCACCCACTCGTACCTAATTGAATTCACCATGCGATTGTTTTTGACAGTTAACGTATGTGACATCTGCCAAAAGTGCCAAAGTATGTTTTTCGGAAGAATTAGCAGCGGGGCTCGATTGTGATATTTTGTGATTGCGACGATTTATTGAAAACAGCGTGTGACTTTCAAAAATACGGCTTTTGGAAAATGGTGACATAAAAGTCATCGGTGATCATTTTAGTCACCGGTGATTTTGATATCACCGTGAGATTCAAAAATCGCACTCTTGCTGGTGGTGCGACCGCATCTCATGAGTGAGTGAGGGTCGGGTTCAAATCCTGAGAGCAAATGAAGCTTTACGCTTGTAGTGCGAGTCTGACTTCTAAGGCGATTGTAATAAGAACGTTAAAAAGTCCAATGTGTCATCTCGTGCTCTTGTTGTACCAAATAATTTTTCAAGAACTTACGTACACGTTTATGGGTCAGGCCGTAGTTTTTGCCACATTTGGTATAACCTAACTCTCCGCCACGTTTAAAAAAAAAAAGTATACTAGATATATATTCCTCAATCACAGTATCGTATTTCTTAAGAAATGGTGAACCGCGGCCATTAAAGATATTTCAAAAGGTTCGTAAACTTTGAAAATTATATGACATTTTTCTACAAAAAATGACGAAATTTTGATGAAAACGCGAATCCGCTTCGGTAGGGTGCACTTTGCGCACCCGTAAAATAATAAAAAAAATAAACTTATTGATAATCTGTTTGATTTGACGCTATCAAATTATAGTTAGCTAGCCGCATATTTAATATCGTTTAGTGTTTCCTAAGAACGTATATTAAATTTCACACATTTAAAAAAAACGAAAGAAATCCATTTCTTTGCGCTATTTCTATTGCGCCACTATTATCTGCCCTTTTTATGGTGTTAAAACATTAGTAGGAGTTGTGTTTGAGTAGTGGCAACATTAAAGTAACTTTCTCTATGGTTAATACGGTGTTAGCGGCCATATTTCTGTCAGTCTGGTGTCAACAACTTGCAGATAAAAGTGTCAAATTTTTCGCGGAGTGCACTTTTTGAGATTTCAAGGTAAGTTTTCGGTTTATATCTATTATTGTTATTGCGCACGATTTAATAAGCTGTGTGTCATATTTCAAGGCTAAATTAACCTAAAAAGATTGCTTATTTATCGAGTTATTATGGATTTTCTTTGCGCCACGGTGGCGCAAATATTACAATATGCCACTTTGCGATACCAGTGGCGTAGAAATTGCGCCACTTATTTTGCGCTATGGAATAATGGAGCATGCACACTATTTTGCAGGTGTTTTGACGTAGTTTGCAAAGCTCAATCGTTAAAACAATCGTGATTTTCTATTTTGGGGATTTGTGCCGGAATGGTAAGGATGAATAATGATGAATGGTTTGTACCTTAATGGTAGTCGTCCGTGTGTCTATACTTCTGTCAGCTAGCGTTTATATTAACATAATCTTAATAATAACAAATCAGATATTAAATGGTTGTAGCGTTGTTAGGCAGAATATGTATAGTTTGTTAACATTCGTTGCACTTTTTACCTGCTGTATTGATGTGCAGTTGTATACCCATTACCCACTTTACATTATTCGTACTAATACGTAACAGTACGTTTTTATTTCGCTATTTTGTCAAAGCAATTTAAGTTCCTATAATGTTTAAGAGTTTCCTTAATATATATATAATTACTAAGTTTTTGTTTTTGTTATTTTAGAAAAACAAACAGATTTTTGTTATTTCAGACATTCGTTATGGCTACGATACAATGTGATTAAAAACTGTAAGACTTACATACCAAAATTGTGTTTTTTTATTTGTACCTAAACTCCTAAAGCTTATTATTATATTAATAAACTTCATAAATGTTTGAAAATAATTAATGAATATCTGCATTCAAAACATTTTATGTAAAAATCACACATCTTATTGTATGCGCTCCTTAACAATTTTGCGTTACCGCTTTGCGTCACTCTGTGCTACCGAGGAGTATAAGATTTTGCGTCACCTTTGCGCTATTTGTGGCAAAATCTACGGCCTGACCCTTATGATTAGCTCTACGGTGAAGGAAAACATCGCAAGGGAACTCGCAAGTCCTAGAATTACTTCTGAGACATGCATAACAGCATCCTAGTCTAGCAATGGGCTCACAACGTTATAGGGTTCGTAATATATACCTACTAACAATTACTTATTCTGTGCTACTAAAGAGAAATGGGTATTTCCAGATATTGAATACCTATCCGACCGTTTCTGAGTTATCGGAGTCAGTTTTGAGTATATTTGTTTATTGTTAAATACTTCTAAAAATAATTGAAATATCGGTTTTATGAGTAGGTAGATAAATTTTATACGAAACCTGAATGATGCTTTAATATGAGGTCTAATTTGTATGGCTTTCCAATCAGGATAATGACGGCATACGCGAGTAAAAAGAAGAACAGATTATTGGTTCACTGTTTTCCATGAGGGAGTAAAAACGCGAGAACCGCCATAGAATACGTTAACCTCTGTTCCGCAGTCACTTTTACATCCGTATTTGTTTTCTCATACAAAAAGTGTCAACAAGCTCGCTGTCGGCATGCTTGTGAGCTGCCAATGTGAAAACGAATATGATAACTAAAAGCCTCGAATCGGCGACTGCAACAGCTTGTTAAAATCTGACATACCTACCTATCTGCTTTTATTAAGTATTACTAATATCTAATAATTATTTATTTATCACAACACAAATACATTATGACACAAGGAGGTATTACAACTTATTTAATTAGAGTATTTGACACAAGAACTTTACGTCCCTCGCGCTTCTAAACTAGGGGAAACCCTGTATCTTAGACGAACAGTGACCGGGCCTATAAGTTATACAAGTAATGGATGGAAGCTTAATACCTAAAATGATCTTATTGTTCTGTTAGAGTACTTTGGGAAGGTGACAGGGAGTATGTGTAGGTGTGGGGGTGGTGTTGTGAGTGTGTGTATGGTGGGGGGGCGAGTAGGTGTAGGTATGTATGAGATGAGATTATTACTTTTTGATTATTATGATTTCAGGTCACGCTTGTTTATGAAAAAGTACCTACATAATTCATGAGATTTAGTTTAACCCCTGCCTAATTTACCATGGAATCCTTCCCGAAATTGCTTTCCGTTTGACTTAGAAAACAATTTCACGAAAAATTTACACCAACTAATAAGGTAACCGTAGCGCCCCACCCCAATTTGTCGGAGTCATGGCTTGTGAACGACAGATTACGTCGGATTACACTATCGACTTGCCTGACACCAATTCTGTGGTGTGAAAATGTGGAAAACACGTTCCTTCCCGATAAATACGATGATACCTATCCAATGTATTGGGGTAACGCGAAATTTCCCTTTTGTAATGAGTTTTTGGGTTTATGTAAATTGGGCATTGTGGTCCAAGTAATAATGCGTGAGTGTTAGCACGTTAGCTATGAGACAACCGATCTAAATGGTGATAAGTTGATAAAAAAGGCAAATATTTTATCATCTTAATCCCAATTATTGGTAACTACCTAAATGCAATTCGGAAATTCATAATTAAAATCAAACGTTTGTAGAGATTCCCTTACAGAACATAATTTCCAATTACTTAACACTAAATTATACCGACTATTATTGACGACTAAAAATGTTATCTGAAGAGGCTCCACTGAATGTAGACTGACAAATAGTGTATATTGCTAAAAATAAAAACAAAAGATTTAAGTATCAGGGGGGTACGGCGATACCATCCTTTTCTCGAAGCAATTCAGGCCATTTTCAACCCCTCATAATTTCCAAACACATCCGTGCGTGTTGACGATAAAAAAGTAAATAAGCACAAATAGAGCGTGTGAGTTTGGCGACTGCATGATCGTGAAGACCGCGATGGATTCACGCTTCACTGGTCCGGCGCAACACGATGCAATGTGTTTGACCCACTTACGTGCCGCTGCAAAATGCGAATTGCAATGCGTACTGACCACGTTATAGAGTTGATTTAACGAGACTCCCGCTGAGGAAAGACAGGCGCAGGAATATCTCAATTGAGTTGGTTTATTAAAGTTTATTTAGCACTAGCGGGTGCCCAGCGGCGTTGCCCGCGTGGATTCCGTTTATTCCTGTTCTCGTGGGAATTTCCGAAAATCCCTTCATAGTGGTTGCCTACGACATATTTAAGACACCTACATACCATATTTCAAATAGCGGGTGCCCAGCGGCGTTTTCCTGCGTGGATTCAGTTTATTCCCGTTCCCGTGGGAATTTCCAAAAATCCTTTCATACTGGTTTCCTACGACATATAAGACACCTACATACCAAGTTTCTAGGTGTTATCGTTTCGGAGTAGTACGTATTTGTCTTTTTAACCAGTTTTTATATTTTCCCGTAGTAATGAGACATTTTCCTGGAATAAAAAGTACCCTAGATGTTGACCCGGGTACTCAGTGATCTCCCTACCAAATTTCATCAAAATCCGTCCAGTAGTTTTTGAGTGATGCGTGCACAACCAGACAGACAGACAGACAGACAGACAGACAAAAATTCCAAAAAATAGTGTTTTGGTATCTATATCGATAACTATATACACTACCGTTAAAATTTTCAAAAAATATTTAATGTACAGACACGGCCCCGTTAGAGTTTTATTATATGTATAGATTAATAGACAATCATCAAAAATAACTTTTGATCTCTGTCTTATCTCCACGTGCGGTCGTCACCATTCAAAGGTTGTCTACAACGAGATGCACATCAGGGGGCCAATTCTACTAAATGTCAACGGTTACAGTTGGATGGATAGTCGATGGTGTTATTTGCTCTGAAAAGTGTCAAAATAACACCATTGACAGACCATTGACATCTCATTGTCATCCAACTATAACCGTTGACATTGAGTAGAATTGGCCCCCAGGTTGTAAAACAAGTCCGTATGCTCTCGATTGTTGTTCATCATTACTATTAAGTAGTTCCTATACGTCTCCCGATAATCTCGATATCGAAGGTAATCAAGGCTACCGTTAAGCATAATTTGTTTTCCCGTAGGCACTAGGTAGATGCGTTTTTCATGTATTCGAATTGCAATGTGCCTTATTCCGTTTTATGGTTAGTGTTTGTGAAATAAGTATATTTACAAATTTACTTTATAAAGCTTGGGATTTACAATGTTATAGGATTTGCCAAACTGAATGGGTTCTGCGTCCTGGAGTCCGGTCAAATGTAACGCAGCTCCCGCTCTGTCTGAACATAATTTGAAGTTTATTACATTTTGTGTAAATGATATCCGAACGACAAATCCTTAAACCGAACGATTTTCTTTAAATTGAAATTTGGTGAATAAAATTTTACGAGTTCTCACACTTCACTAGTTACGTCACGAGTGGTAACACAAATTCACTGTAAGCTTAGTTACAAGCGGCTTCCCACTTTAAGTTCACACTTGGTATCTAAATTCTCACTGGAACTGGAGGGGTGGTTAACAACTTTGCGTGTCCCAGCTAGTGGTAATTATGGCAACATCGCTAAACATTGTGGGTGTGTTCAATGACCCAAATCTTAGTTGCTTACGTCTGCACAGAGAGGCGAGCGTTGAAGGCAGGCGTCACGCATTGTGTCGTGCGAATCTTATAATTATACGTTCACTGTGCGAGTGCATTGGACTAAGATAACTTGTAAGACTCATAAACAAGAGTTTAACAATTTATCAAAGGAATTACTTTGTTCGTCTCTAATATTGGTAATAATATAAATATAATAATAATAATATCACGCCTTTTTTATCCCCGAGGGGGCAGGCAGAGGTATTCCATTAGTGGATATACCCACATTTCACGAGATATATTGGACCCCTAAACGTGATAGGTGGTGAGCCCATCGACGCACCGGGTCTATTTACACATTATCTCAGAATTAATTCTGAGACCTGCGGGTTTCCTCACGATGTTTTCCTTCACCGTCTAGCTAGTGATAAATATGTAGAACGTAAGTTTTTGAAAAAATCATTGTTACATGCCAGGATTCGAACATAATATTGGTATAATGAGTAAATTAAATAAAAATTGTATTTTCTTTTGGGCGCAGTAAATGAATTGATTTGTTACCTCCTTCATATTTTTAACAAACCCTTCGGTAATCTACTTAATTTGACGGATGATTAAGTTGATGGCTCTTAATTATATATCTTTATAAAATCTCTGATTTCTCACTGATACAAAAAATTAAAATTATTTTTCGGAAATCGTGATCTGCTGGATGCAAAAAAAGAAAGTATCTACTACCAAATTCAATTCTGGTCTTGGGGCTCGGGGAATTCTGGCATGTACCAACGAGTTTTTCAAAAAAATACGTAATATTAATCACGAGCTCGACGGTGAAGGAAAACATCGTGAGGAAACCCGCAGGTCATAGAATTTATTTAGAGACAGCGGGCAGCACTCTGGTCCAGCGATGTGCATTTACGGACAAAAGGGACTAGTATTGAAATTTTGAAGTAGGTAGAGTTACTATGGAAAAAATATTTGCGCATAATAAAAATAGAATAGGTAGGAGGTATTTGCGTTTCCTTTTATGCCGAATAGTTATCGACATAATTAGGGTTCATATGACTTTATGTAAATTATACGGGAATAATAAAAACGTTGACTTTATAAACAGTTTTTTAGAAATCAGGCAAAAAGTTTGCAAAGGGCAAGTAATTAAGTCATGCGGACCAGAAAAAAAATAACTTTATTAAGTACTAATAGATAATACTTATAGATACTCACATAAAAAGTACGGAACCGTCAGTGCGTACGTCAGTATTTTGTATGATCTCTGATTTGATTCCATTAATAAATATTTTTTTTCACGAAGAGCAACCCCCAAAGTGGTGTTGTTGATGTTGAATTACAAATTTAATCCTATATTTTATCAAGAATTTTAAGGAATCTGTGTAAGTCGACGCATGTGGCTATCCGACTTCCATTTCTCTGTTAAATTACACTGAAACACTCAATTCCCACCGACGTTTGAGGTGGAGAGTCATGGATGACTGGTTGTACGTAACAGTCTCGTAGAGGAGCATTGCCTAGGTTTCGAATGTCGACCGACACGGTGACTGCCGGTCGTTCTGCAAGCTACGTTTACACTGCTATCAATAGGCGTAACCTTGTAGAGGGTTCGTACCGGAGATTAAGTTACAGTCAGCCGGCCTTACATTTGTTAACTGTATTTGCGGATAACTTTGGCTCGATTTAGCCGGAGCGGACTGTTGAACATAGCGTTCGATATCAAATACAGGTGTAACACCGTTTATTTGATACTGAATCGGGTTAATTTCGTAAGTGAGGACTGCGTTTAGACCGGCCATATCTGTACCTATATAAAAACCGAAACTGACTGATATATCCCAAAGGCTGGGTCTAGGAACTTGAAATTTTGGGAACGGGATTAGACAGGATAGACTGGGCAATTCATTTGGAAACCCGCTATCTTACTATAAAGTTTCTGAATTTAATATTGATCCAAATTAATAATTCAAACTTTACGAGATCTATTTAAATTAATATAGATTAGTTTTATGAACTGTTACTATGTACGAGTACGTAGTGATATTGTATTGGCATAATATTTAAAGTCATCCGTGAGTCACGTTCGTAGTATCGAGGTGGCGCCTTTCACTCATTACGATTGCCTTCAAGGCTGCAGGCCGTTTGCCGCTCAATTGACTATACTGGCACAAAGACAGTATTGTCTCTGTCTGTAAAAAAATGTCGAATCAATGCTGTATTATTTTTGCTGCGTTCAATGTGTTTGACTTTTTATTATTAACAGTTAACGCAAGCAGTAGTACGTATAGTATTAGTATAGAGCGTTGTTATTAATGACCAACCGCCAATAATGTACAGCCAGTAATGGTACTCGATTCTCCCTGTCGAGTCCCTAATAACACTCCTTCCTGACAAACAAGGAAATTATATTCACAAAGACCCGATCATAAAAACCTCTCTGTCTCTGAAAAATCCCTTAATGAAACTATCCTCAAAAGGACAATATTAAGCTAAACAAAATGCCTTTAGTGACTATAACCACAAACAATGGAATCATGAATGACATTTTAACTGCATTTAAAACGCAAAAATGTAGAGACCATACGAGTAAATAAACAGCGCTACTGTGAGGCTACTTGCACAATGTATTTCTATATAGATCATTAAGTAACCACTGTCGGGCGGTAATTGAACAGTTATCTCTATTGTTAAAGCCTGCACCGATGCAGGCGAGCATCACATCAAGCCGTCTTACTAAACAACTGACCCAGATTGTGATGCTCCAAATCTCATAGTAAGATGCGTGCCAAGTTTACAATAAACTTAATAAAGCCTTGCCCACCTGACGCAAGCTAACATCAATAGCTTTAATGTTCGTCATTAAAGATGTCGTTCAAAACACGCGGCGCCGTGACTCTTCGGTTGGGTACCAATCAATCCTTGCAGTCTTTAAAATTCAAGGTTTAGGGTACGAAATTTCGTGTCCTGCATAAAACATCGTTTCCTTCGTCTCGTATTGTTTGCTGCATCAGCCCCCCGAGTAACGTTCTTGCAGACGACATTTACATACGATATCTGTAGTTCGATTTTACTTTTTTCTTAAACCTACTAAATAGATTAAAGGCAACAGTTACCGAGTGTGAAATGAAATCGAAAGAGCGAGAATAGGGGGGCAGATCCGACTGCAAGGAATGATACTCCTTCAAAACAAAACACTATTTGCATGAGAATTTGGATGACGGAGCTCGGATGCAGCCAGCAACCAGTCGTATAACTAACTAATTCTAAAACTAACTCGTATAAGTCGGGCGTGTTTTTTCGGATTGCCGAAATTGAATTTTCTGCACATATAATAAATTAAGTATTTTCGATTATGTGTTTGGCAGTTTCTCCTCTCAGCGAGACGCGCATTACAAATGGTCAGGTATTGTTCAATTTAGGAGATGATAGGTAAAAAAAACATACTTAATAGACCCATAACATACATCAACCCTGCTTCCAGTGTTACTCGTATCAATAGATAGTAGTATTCAGTGCAATTTAAATATGTATCCTGTATACGTGGGCTATCGGTAGGACCACAAATCGCAATTTCTAAGGCTTATATATTTTGAACGGCATAATATGGTAAAACTTCGAAGCCGCTAAGGCCTCGTTTGGCTATTTGATACTCAAGAATGAAAACTATATAAAAATTAACTACAGTTGTTCCAGTACATAAAGATAAATCCCTACTAATTAACTTTGGATTGTGTAGATTATTATGACCGTTTAAAGTTCTAACAGCGACGGAAAATGACAAAGAATTTGAAGTAGGTTAAGTCCAACTTTACAAAACGTGGAATGAGGCTTTATATTGTTTTTGGTTAGCCACCCACACATGTATTTTTCGGCATAGTCGGGTCGGCTTTGATGTGAGTACGTAATCAAGTCTGTTGTGACTCAGTGGTCGGTCACGATTATTGTAGAATAGGTCATGCCTCATAATAATATATACAAGGAAGGATTTAGAGGTCAGCGTCTAACCGTCATTGTGTGATGTAATAACCTGACAAAAAAATATGTATTTTATTGTTTTCGTAACTGGCCGGAAAGAATTTGCGTTTGTTCATTATAATATATCGTTTGGTCTGTCGTAGACTTGTATCACATAGTTCAGGCTTCTTAGTTGAAGTTTGAATCAATGCAGATAATATAAGACACACACTGGATTCCGCCTAGCGGGGATTCCCGTGTGGAATTCGTTATTTTCCGTTCTCGTGGAAAAATTTAAAGCTTTGCCGTAGTGTGTCTCATAAAAAACTTTCATCACAATAAGGGATTTTATTAAATGTCAGGTAATAGCTGTTACCCACAGCACGCTGTCCGAGTGAACATTAAGATTATAGCTTCCCCTAGGAACTATTTGTATTTTCCGTGATGAAAAGAAGCTTACCTATGTCCTATCTTAAGATGTACTGTAACTATTGACCTCCAACATCGTTCCACCGATTTAGCCGTAAAAGGTAGCAAACACATAGACATAGTTACTTCCGCGCTTACAATGTTACTATGGATAGTAGTGACAACGACAGTAGATGTATATTCTACTATCGTTTCATAAATAGTCCAAATACATACTATTTTTTAAATCTCTTTCTTGAGAGATTGGGAAATTTTATACATTTTTTTCAACATTATCTAGAAGATTGTCAATAAAAAGTAAAATAAATATTCTAGTTTTAGCGGCATTTCGTTGGGCGTTGATTAATCGGTACGGGCTAAGTTTTTTATTTAATTACCTACATAATATAAAGGAAGTGATAAAAGCATTAATTTCTCATATTTTCAATGAGTTTTTCAAAAACTTACGTACATATTTATCACTAGCTCGACGGTGAAGGAAAACATCGTGAGGAAACCCGGAAGTCTCAGAATTAATTCTGAAACATGTGTAAATAGACCCGGTCCGGCGATGGGCTCACCACCTATCACGTTTAGGGGTCCAATATATCTCGTGAAATGTGGGTATATCCAGTAATGGAATACCTCTGCCTACCCCCTCGGGGATGAAAGGCGTGAGATTATACATTATTATTATATTTCTCATATTTAGATTTGGGCGCATACTTGGCTTATCGCTGTTAAGCGAAATGTTATTTCGTTAGTTATTAATTATTGAGCACAATGTTTCAGATCATATGATTCTACTCATCCAATTATATAGGTAATATATTTTATTGAATAAACTACCTGTTATAGAGTATGAGGTTTATGCCATTAACTGCTTTCTGTTTTAATAAGCCAGAGCGTGAGAGGTGCGAAACATCATTGCGAAGTTGTTGAAACTTTTATTATACTTTTATTACGTAATTTACGATGGCAAGAACCAATTATTCGCATATCTTAGCAGTTCAGTTACTCGATAGCGGTAGTCTATCTATTAGGTGCTTATTAAACTGCGTAGTTGCTGATGCTATTAGCTCGTTGTAGGCCAGGTCCTAACGGTAAGACTTGGTGAAACACATCAGATGGTAGAAACTGGGGGTTGCAATTACGATAAATCGATAACGCTGCATTCATGTTCTCCGCTGCATTTACTTACACTCTACGATCAGGCTCGTGACATATCTATGGAAATTTTGGAATTTATCTCTAATTCCGTGAACATGTATTTTGATGTTAACTGAATTCACGCCTTTTATCCCCGAGGGGGTAGGCAAAGGTATTTCATTTCTGGATATACCCACTTTTCACGAGATGTTCTTTGGACCCCAAAACGTGATAGATGGTGAGCCCATCGCCGGACCGGGTCTTTCACATATGTCTCAGAATTAATTCTTTGACCTGCGGCTTTCCTCGCGCGAGCGACGAGCTGGTGATAATACGTACGTAAGTTTTGAACAATCCATTGGTACATGCCAGGATTCGAACCCGAGCAGGCTCTTTAACCGTAAGGATCACTCTCATTAAAGCATCTACCAAGATAAAGATTATTTAATATGTTTACGTGCCTAAGTAAATGTTGGAGTCTATAAATTCTTAGTCAACTTTATCGATGACTTTGTTTGCACAAATTGAAAAACTTAGGCGTTGAATTGTCTTGTAAACTTTTCCCGTCTACTGCATTTATATCGTAAAATCTGTGCGAAGGGAATATTTTAAATAGAGACTTTACCTATAGTCGAAAATTAAGTTGTTGGGCTTGTTTAATGGATTGTGTCATAAAGTAAAAGTGTTTACTTAATCGATAGGTATATTGAAAAAAAAACCCTTAGCAATGTAAATAAGCCAGTATGAACAAAATATTAATCGTATAGATACTTTCTCTTACTAATCATTTCAGTTTCACTATGATTTCTTTAACACTTTTTTAGCTGACGCGAATGACGATTGACATTCGTATTATAGCGACTTTAGTCATCAGTTTCTGACTCGTGACCTTAAATAAATTTGAATATTTTTGAGACTCATAAATTTCAAGAGGTCGTTACATAATCGTCGGTTATAAGCGAGGCGTTCCTCAAGAGCGAGCCCTGCGTTCGGCTGCATTTATCTTGAGGCTTCATAACGTGGGCAGCTAGAGAAAGCGATGGCATTCTCGCCTCTTATTGGACAATGGCCTCGTCCGTATGGTTAACACTCGGAATTCATTTTCTTTACCCACCGGACCGTCCGGTATCTCTCGCTTCGTTGTTTTGTTGAGGAACTGACAGGATAATAAGACAGTTCTGTTTTCAATTGCATTTATTTTCCCTATTTCGCCCCATAAAATGGATTTGATATCTCCTTTCTTTTCTTTTGGGAATAGCCTTCATAAATGAATTTCGCGAGGTTTATAAGCATAGCAAATAAGTGTCTACTGTTTGACGACCTACAAAATTATAATAATGGGCCTGTAAATTATCTTAGAATGGGCAATTGACGGGGAATACCGTTCCTGAGTAACTATCTATTATAATCACGACTGCATTCAATGTTTCCCGGGAGGATAACATTAATTGTCGCTGGATAAATTGCTATGTACCCGGCACTGTTTCCAATGCCACCTAGGGGACTTACACATAGTTTCAGTATATATGAATTCTCTTAATAAATAATATTTATTTAATAATGTCTAATATACATACAGTACCCGGCGGTAAATTAATATTTACCTTTATCCTTATACGATGATGAAATAAATATCACCACATCTAAAGTATTCGACGAATACATTTGATTACGCTATTTAAATTTTAATATGATTTTTTTTTATGAAAGTGTTTTGCTCCGCTCCTATGCGTAACTTTTTTGAAATACAGATCCGTGTTCGTTCACACAGTTTAGTTGCCAGATTAGTTGTAGATAATAGAATTATGTGGAAAGTAGCTTTTGAGTAACTTCCTTTTTTGTTTTCTGAAATGTAGGTAGCTCTCTACGTGACACTATGTGGATTAAATAATGTTTTTGTTACACTTATAGGACGGTACATCGAAATAATTATTACTCGTAGGTAGGTATAGAGTCAACATAATTTCGATGTCTTTTATATTCAGGTTAGGTGCTTTACAATTAGCTTAGGTTAAAATTTAGAACTAGATACTAAATATCTCAAAATCGTTATACGTTGGAGACGTATCCATTTGGATGACAATCTGTATGCACAGGAGTAGGGAACTAGATTAAGTTGGGATCGAGATAGACTGCGTGACTGCCTACTAACCGCTTGACTTGGCTATTGATGGTCCATTCACGCTTTGAATAGTAGTTTAATCTGCTTGAATTATATTCACAACTCACAAAATATAGTCAAATAGCGGGTGCCCAGCGGAACGCGATTTTTGTCGATGTTTTAGTATGTATTTATTCTGCTATTCGTGGCAGAGACAAATCCAACAAAGCTCATAAAAATCGGTTCTTGACTTATAAAATATGGTGTTAACTAACCCGGTCCGGCGATGGGCTCACCACCTATCACGTTTAGGGGTCCAATGTATCTCGTGAAATGTGGGTATATCCAGTAATGGAATACCTCTGCCTACCCCTTCGGAGATAAAAGGCGTGAGATTGTTTTTTTTTTTTAACTAACCCGACTTTTCATATTACCTATTTATATAAAATATGTTAACTTCAAGATTCTAAAAATTGGCTAGGCTCTAGGAACATACTTTCGTCTTTACGATATCACCACCATTAAATTATCGTCACAAATTAAGTAAATACTTACATAAAAATAGTGCAATTTTTTTTGAGGAATTTAAAAAATATTTCACGTAGGTACTTTCATTTCATTTCATTTTCATTTCAGAAATATGATTTTTTTTGAACACATAATTATATATTTTTGTTAACAGCCCAAATAATTCCAACTATAATTGTATTATCTATTTAACAGATAAGTATATATCTCAAAGAATGTAATCCCTAAACTTAGTAGAAATTAGGGATCACTACATAGTATAAAACAATGTAGCTTCCCGGCTGTCTGTCCCTATGTATGCTTAGATCTTTAAAACGCAACGAATTTTGATGCTGTTTTTTTATTAGATAGAGTGATTGGAAAGGGAAGTATTACATGCATCTATACATGCACCGCACTTGATAAATAACAGCGATATAGCCTGCATCAAAAGAAAACATATGGCTCAGCCCACTCGTGTTTTGATGAAAGTAGGTAGATATTGTTTGGTATCTCTGAGTGGGATTATAACCTTCGCCATTTAAAGGTTGTGTAACCATTCAGTAATAACAAAAGGCGCTGATAATTAATTCTGATCTATTGTCATCACAAATCATAATGTATGGAAGTTAGACTATGTAATAATAATTATGAAATGGTTTTATAGAAGGAAACCAAAAGTACCTAACTAAGCTATTTATTTTAACAACGAAGGCAAAAGGTGGTAATAAATAGAATATAAAATAACGCTATGTTTTAACAATATACCTACAGTTTTATTTATAGAATAGGTAGGTACTTAAATGCCGTTGAATGTACGTTCCCTATTTACATCCTGAATTATTTAAACGGTGGGCGCGGAATTAATTATAATAACTTATAACGTTACTAACTCATAATTTTATTGTTAGAACAATCACAGGTACAATTAGAATCTTGTAATACCGAAGCTATTTAGAAAACCTTTTGTACTAAACTTCCTATAAAAAATGACTTTGGCTTCGTATAGGAATATTGAAATGAGTGGTATAATCGAGTTAAACGTGAGTTCTCTTGGTAAATGTTCACCCAAACTTAATTTGTTAGTAGGTTGTCGCATGTGATGTACTCACGAGTCACATGCTTATCTGCTCCAACCTCAAGATGGGATAGAGTCAATTCGTCTGCATCTCCGTTCGCCACAGACTTAGATTCAGTCTAGATTTAACTTCGTGGCTGTGACTAGGCAAATTAGTAAAGTGAAACGGGTTACATACAATCATGCGAAAGTTTGTGAGTATGGATGTTGGTTGCTTTTTCACGCAAAAACTACTGAACGATTTTGATGAAACTTTACAGTTATATAGCAGACGTCAGAATAACACTTATTGGCGAAAGTTTGTGAGTATGTTTGTTGCTTTTTCACGCAAAAACTACTGAACGGATTTTGATGAAACTTTACAGTTACATAGCTTCGGGATCGAGAACTACGCGGATGAAACCGCTGGGCGCTGTAGTATAAGATAATTTTCCCCCGTTTCCGTTGGAATTTGGCAAAACCTTTTCTTATCCGACGTCTAGGTCATAAAAGAAATGTTTTTTTTTTTATAAGAAAAAGGGGGAAACGAGCAGACTGTAGTTAGTTTCGGCTTTCCGTTGATGAGTCAGTCAGACAATTAGGTTTTCTGCCTTTACAGTAAGTATAGACTAGATAGACAAGGATTAGTCAATAGATTTAGTTTGGATGACCATGGATTCTTTATACATTTGCTCAATAAAGATTTTTAAAATGGCGAGAAAACAAGTTGCTTGTTAGTCGTAATAAATATGGCTTGAATCAAATTTAAGTACTTAGCTTGCGCAAAACACAAGGTCCAACGGTGTATATGATTTGCCACGGCAATATTTAACTTGCACTGGTTTGAGATCGCTGGTTTGACAGGAAACCTACATCGGAGTTTCTCAAGCCCGGAGGTTGAGTCAACTCTGTCACTAAATAAGTATTACTCCACGGCTGCATGCTATTATGGCAGTAGCTCATGAGAGAGGCAATTTCCTGGCACAAATTTTATTAAGTGATGAAAATTATTAACGCGGATCATTATCAACTTTTTGCTTACCATTAGTACGAAAGTGAGAGTAACGATATTAATTTTGCATACTGTATTTTAAGGTTCTAATTCCGGGATAGTTGTCAGTGTTTAATAATAAGTTACAATACCTACACATCATTGATGTCATTCGGTCATCGAAATATTTTTATTGCTAACCTAACCATAGGAAGGGATATCGTTATGACTTTTTCATAAGTGAGGAATTTAAATTAAATTATTTTGCAATGTTTTTGCACAGATCTTGGAATTCTACAAGAAATGGTCAATCATCACGTTAGGCGGATGCAAGGTCATTAGAAACTAAAACCGCGAAGAAATCGAACTGCATGAAACTATTTCACGACACAACGACTGTTGAAGTATGTAGGTATGTAGGTGGTAGACGAGGCTAAGCAATAGGCATTTCTAAGGTTATATGCACAGAATAGCACTAGTTCAAATTGTATTGCTTTATGTTATTTATAGCTTTGCGGATTTCACCGTATTGACTTCTACGGGAAACTTTGTAAATATTTGTTTAAAATTTTACTTCTGAAAAACTTGATTTGATGAAGTGCTTGATATAACTACTTATAAATGGTTTAGAAAGAAACATGTCACACATGTCCATATTCAAAAACAGAAAAGGAGCAATATTACAGGCGGCACTTGTCTTAAATTAATACAAAAACTACTATAACCAGATGTTAATCAAAAATATTGAGTATAGATACTATAATATGTAGCTATTTTCAGTCAGTAGGTACCGGAAAACTAATGAACTAGTTTGGCCCTTTTTAACTAATTGCATTTGAAATCGAAACTAACAATCTTTTTATCTATTCTCAAAAACCAATTAAAAAAAACGCAGTGTTCTAAAGCTGAATTATCTTAATTCGACTATGCCTATCCAATTTGTTGAAAAGAAAATAAAGCAACATTTTGTGTGCAAAGTACATAGTGAAACAAAAGTGCACGTGTTTCAGTAGGCGCTCAAAGCAAAGGCTCCAACCGTAGTTGCAGCCGTATCCTTTCAGCCACTATTTGAGTCACTGTCTTTGATCAAACATCGGCATAGAAACGCGTCGTGTCGCGTTTGCAACGGAAATTGGAAAATATGCTTGCGTCAGCGTTTTTCTTTGCATATGTCCTCATTACTGCAGAATTGGTTTGTAATAAATGCGTTCTTAATTGTAAACAACTTTTGCTTGAAAGTTACTTTGCGCTCGGGAATAAATAGAGCACATGTTTTTTCTCAGGATTAAAGCTATTCCTGCCTTATCGAAATCGGTTTATGATGAAAATGTAACAAACAGGCTGACAGGATGAATAACTTTCGCATGTAGTATGTTCCCAGATTCTATGAACAGATTTTTGTCTACATATTATTAATGGAAATGGAAAATTTACTAAACTCTATCATTTGCCATAGTTATACTTTTTGGAATATAACATGTCTGTAAAAACTCACCATTTGGACACGTGAAGAGTCCCTGAAAATAAAATAAACAATCATTAGTAACAGTATTAGTCTATGTCATTAACATTGAACTAACGTATCTTGGATGTAATTTCGAATCAGCAGGCGTATTCACGGAGACTCGATACCGTTTCCGTTAGATTCAGATCTAAATTTTCGACTTGTTTTTGACAGCCACGGAAAATTTTCCGAATCCTTATGTCACATATGACATTAGTTTTCGATACCACCATCAGCCCATTTCGAAAGTTTTCGATACCAACATCAGCCCATCTCGAAAGTGTTCGACAAATTTTCCGATATCGAATATCGAAGCTCCCTGAATACGCCTGCAGGCAGGTAAAGTAATTAATCTTATTTACGGTTTTTACGCAAACCTGTTCGCGATTGGTTAATACAGTATTAGGTGAAGGACTGTGCACAATCGAGAGGTAATGCCATCACTAGAAATCATGATGCTTAAAAGATTAGAGCCGGTAGATTACTACGTCCAAGTGCGAGTCGGACCCGCTCAAGGAGTGTTCCGTACCTTTTCTGGGAATATCTATTATTAAAATCAATACTAAAAATTATGATACATTCATAATTTAGTTTTGTCTAACCAAATTTCTTAAATCAAGATCAATAATACTACGGTTTCCATTGGTAGCCCTAAATTCAGTTATGCTAATTAATTTTTCGGAAAAATTTAATACATATTTAAAAGAGCTGAAATCGATTAATTAGTCGACACTGAACGAACTAATTTCAGGAATTGCGCTTATTCTGTTACATATTCTATAATAAACTATTTTGTATAACACCCCTCTTGCTCTAAAAATGTTTAGTCTGTTTCGGGCACCTGATTATTATTTTAACGGCCGGTTATTGTTGGTGAATACATACGTGATATAATAATTAGCTATAAGCTATAAAAATAGGCAGTAAGGAAACCAAATCAATCGGAAGTTTATGTATACTCGCATATAAAACGGAATGGCTACTACAGAAAACGGTACGAATGGCTTGCCAAACCAGGGAAAGTGAGTTAGCGAGGACACTCGCCATCCATGACCGCACACAGAATCTATTTTAACCGAACCAGCGGTTCTGTGGACTAGAACATTGGATTAAATGAATTGACGATAGATTCGGATAATTGCCATAACTGGCCGTACTGCGGATATGAGGCGGAAGAGATTCCGCGACGGCTGTCGTGATACTACACAATCGGATTTAAATGATAAAATACGAGCTATGGCTATCTCGTTCGCTAACTCTGTACTTCGTTTTTAAAATCAATGGGAATGAAGTTTACATAAAACATACACTCACACATGATCTCCGAGGGGCAGGCAGAGGCATTTTATATCTTGATAAACCCAGATTTTAACTGTACCTGTACTGTAACCCCTAAACGTGAGGTGTTGAGCCCATCGTCGAACTGAGTTTCTAAGGAGAAACAATTCTGTGGGTTTCCTCACCGTCAAACAGTTGATAAATAAATAAATTTACACACATATATTTACTGCTAAACTAGGCAGCGGTTGTACTATGGGCACTAAACCATAGATACCATACATACATACATATATGTATAAACACCAAGACTCGAAACCAACACAAATATTTTCACAAAAATGTATCCAAATTTTGAAAAGTCATTGGTAAAATTATTCAAATTACCATGTTACAAAGAGTTAATTTTAACTCGGGCGCAGTTATTGATTAAGTATTAAATGTTCCATTTAATTTTGTTGTATATAAAATAATTGCTGTACAAAGTTAATCAATGTATTCAAACTCGTGTGTACTATGTGGTTGCGGTCGCGGTAGCAAACGTTATAAGCAAATTTGGTAAATTAAAGCGCCGCTTTTACCAGTTCAAACAAATACTTGTGTTGAAACTATGAAAGCGCAAACACACAACGTTAACATTGAATCTTACTTCCATTGACATACACTTTGATGGGAGTGGTTAAATAAATAATGGAGAAATCATAATCAATTACGTAGAAGTCCCAACATGTACCTAACAGATTAATTGTATGGGTCAATATAAAGTTGTGTTACAAAATCACATTTTATGGGAACCTCTACTTTTGTTTTGAAAGTTGCACAAAATACATTAAACATTTACATAAACGAAAGTTTACATAGTAGCATAATGAAATTCCTACGTTGTTACCTACCATGATTTATAAGTGAATTAAAACTACGGCTCAATATCGAAAGCATCAGTGCATATTAATTTCATTAACATGACCTAAAAGGCTTTATGGCAGTGACATATTATGAAATAAAATTTATTGAATAATATGGTAAATGAATACTTATTCATCATTAATGAAAATTTGAAGTTGCTTACTTATTCATAACATTAAATTGAACCTAATACCGTGTTTAATTGCTAAGATTATTAAGAGTGATTTGGATAGTAAAGTAATTTGAAGTCGTTATTGAAGGAATAATTCTCAAAACACAAACTCGTTTAGTTAGTAAAAAAATAATAGCCTCATCAAAGTTAGAGATAATCTTGATAACAAAAGTGGTCCTTATCACCGAGGGGGTATGCAGCAAGAGGTATTCCATTCCTGGAAATACCCACTTTTTTACCAGTATATTTTTGGACCCCTAAACTAGAAGGGTGGTGAGACTTTGACCTCAATCGCTTCTGGGATGCGAGTTTCCTCACGATGTTTTGCTTCGTCGTTGAGATAGTGATAAACAGTAACAGGATTCTTGTTTTAAAAATCAAATTAAGATTATTACCAACAAAAGCTTTAGAAACAAACAGATTACACAATAACAGATTATTAAGAAGTTGTTGATACATTGCTTGGTGCTTGTTTACCATACAATGCGATGTTCCGCGAATATGATTGAGTTAAGACATAGGAGGCTTGTGCTGAAACATCCGGCTCAGACGGAGAGGGCTCTATGGTATCGCATTAATAGATATTACATTTTCCCAAAAAACCTTATTGTTCTTTTTATAGGTCATCATTTCGGTTCACTACTCATACCTACTAGCAAAACTACTAAAACACACATACACATTATTATTAAACCCCAAAAAAAATTGCAACCAGATTTAAGGTCAGACGTCTTTCTATGTTACATTTGATGAGATATTATTTATAACAAAGTTGCGATAAAAGAGCTCTTTGATCTCTTTGTGATTCACATGAAATTAGTTTTTCAGAAAAAGAATATAACACTCAACTACAAAAGGCAAAAATCATTTTCACTGTAATCCTAACTCTATTTTCTTGATATAACAGGTTTTATGACACTCTGCAGACTGCCGTCGTGTCGTGTATTAAATTTTTCATTTTCATCAGTAAGTAAATAAAATGCTCATAAAACTGCTACACATTGTTGAAAGTTAAAGCCGTTCATTTTAGCACCCCGCAAAATGTTTGCTGCCGAATTTAATAACATTTTGGATATTATAAAGTCTCTCAAAATAATTTTATTCAATAGCACACATTCTGTAGAATCGATAAACGTAATTATATACATAATTTAATTAGGTTCTAATTGAGTTGTCGTCATCAGTAACATGTTAAACAAAAGATGCGTGTCATTTTGGAAGATATTGTCCTTGTTAGAGATATACAGATCACACGTTAACTTCGATTTGAACTTTACTCCGCAAATATTGAGCACGAATCTAGAATGTATGTCTCCTTTATTAGAATTCAAATTTAAATCAAAGGACTGTCTGTCTTTGCTTTGTGGCATCAATACTGGCACCACCTCTGCCGCCAGCTATACTCGGATTGTAATGGTTTGTCACTCGTTTTGGGGAGGAAGCCTATTTCTATTTTCTATCACTACATAGTATAAAACAAAGTCGCATTCTCTGTCCCTATATCCCTATGTATGCTTAAATCTATAAAACTACACAACGGATTTTGATGCGGTCTCTTATAATATATAGAGTAATCCAAGAGGAAGGTTTTAGTAGAAGCATTGCACCCGTGCAAAGTCGGGGCGGGTCGGGCTAGTTTCCGAATAAAGTACACTAATATTATCAAGAGAAAACATTTTTTTGAATGTTTGTTTGTAATGAATATACTCTGAAACTTCTGGACTGATTTTAAAAATTCAGTCACCAGTGGAAAGCTTGCTTTTGTAGGAGTAACTTGGGCATAATTTTCCCAAGGGAACAGGACTTACGCGGGTGAGGCCAGCTAGTTTTCAATATACTGTTTTTGTGTAGTGTTTTAAAAATAAATTTTCTGTGCTCTATTACTCACCTCTAAGCTCGTCGTCGGTGTAACGACGAAAAGGAGTGCGACGACACAAAGTGCCGCCGGACACCTTATCAACATCGTAAATCTGGAACAAAACACATCATATTATAATAACATTAATCTTCGGGATGTGGTTCTAAAAACGATAGAACATTCCTTTTAAGCTTTTAACCGAAAGAGCCAGTAACATTAATTTAAATTTAACCTTTATTCTTTATTAACCCATAACATATACCTACCTAAGAGAACTTATAGGTTTTGTTGTCCTCGGTTGTGCGTTTGGGTAAAGATCTAATTAAGATTTTCCACACGTACGTAGACTTACACAGGATATATAAATCTCAGAGCAGTCGTAGCAAAGAAAAAGATAATAGCTATAAACATTTAACTGATTTCCCTAATAATTATTGTTATGGCCTAAGGTTAAAAAGCTTTTGAAACATTAAAAATATGTAACTACAATACGCAGAAAATATAACGAGCAGCTTGACAGTAAAGTGATAACAGCAGTAGAATAGTTTATAATTGCAGAAATTTCTGAGTAATTCTCAGTCAGGATACTCGAAATATTGAGTTAGACAGAACTGATATTGGAAACTTGGCTTCTTGAATCTTCTCAAGGAAATTTGTATGTGAAGGAAGATGAATTTTGGGGATAGTTCTAGACGCGTTTCAATCTCTAAATAACTTAACGCTTTAGTGATTAAAATTGATTTGTAGGTAAACCATTACTGTGTTAATTGGAAATGTTAGTGTTAATTTACATTTCGTTAGCGAATTTAAGCAATGTACCCAAAAATTTGCACTTCCATTGATGCTATTTACACAGTTGAATTTTCAGATAGAATTTGTCATGATTGGCTATGGAATTTAATTAAGTTTGCACGCAATGAATTCAATCGGACGAAAATTCATATCTCTAACAATGTGTAGGTATGCACGTTTTGCTATGGGATTTGCACATAAACTTACCGGAATAATATGCGGTTGTTGTTGAAAATCACCCAGCCGATAAATTGGACTATAATTTTTGTATGTCTACTTTCACTTTACGCTAGTTCAAAACTTTTTAAGACATAACTATGGAACTATAATTATGGAACTTGCATTTAGGATGCATGATTGATTATTTGAATGCCTTTGTAATCATAGTGAATTGGTTTTTGATTATAATTCTATATTGGTATCATAAAGCAGTTTATTCTAGGATAAAAGCTAGCCTACTTACTTATTTTCTGCAAACGTATTCACAGACTCGATACCGTTTCCGTTCGATTCGAGTCGAATCTATCGACATCGGAAACGAATCTATCGAGACGGGCTGATGTTGGTATCAAAAACTAATGTCATATGTGACACCAACTGTCATACCAACATCAGCCCATCTTGATAGATTCGTTTCCGATGTCGATAGATTCGTTTCCGATGTCGATAGATTCGTTTCCGATGTCGATAGATTCGTTTCCGATGTTGAAAGATTTGACTCGAATCGAACGGAAACGGTATCGAGTCTCTGTGAATACGTCTGCTGGAGAGCCTTACATCCAACTTTTTATTAATAACAGTTTAGCGATTAGCTTTGTAAACACCTTTAACAAACAGACAGAGAGGAAAAACTTACTTTCGCATTTTATAATATTTATTTGCATTCTATTCTGTGTCGCAAATATACAGTAAAAAAACAGACACCGTAAATCGTAACTATCAATTTGGTAAATTAGGTAAATTCCATGTGGTTTAAACAAATGCCACATTCGGAGCGTTCACAAACAATATTTTCGCATCTAAAAACAATACCAAATGATTGGGTCGAATTGCGTTGCAAAGTTTCATAATGGCACTTTGAAATAAATAATTCCACAGTCTCGTAGTCACGTGCGAACGTAATGGTCAAATAGTGGGGCCAAATTCATTTTGTGGCCGTTTAAACGGAGTAGGGCGAGGGCGCTAGGTGCTACTTTGTTTAGCTCATGTCGTACATACAATATTTTTTAATTATGCACCAAATACTGAGATTGCTAAGCATAGTAAATTCGTAAGGTATTTGTTTTTAATAATCTCGTATAGAAAACAGAATCTTCACAGTCTGTCTGAAACTCTACAATTCCTGGAATAAACATTAAATATGACTAAATAAGTAGGTAAAATATGATATTAATATCACGTACCTCAATTACCTATTTTTGGCTTGACCTGGGTAATAATTAATTAATTTGCGGTAGCCTGTGTTCAACGTGATGATGTCACTCGGTTAATTAGATTGGAAATTTTAATAAATTTTATGATGATTTTCCGTAAATTTAATATAATGATGTCACAAGTTTGCAGCTTTTAGGTCCTTTATTCTAATCTGTTCTAATACAACAGCTACTAGTAATTCACAACATTATACCATTTGAAACTGATCAGGAAGTTCGACTTCAAACTCCAACAAGAGAAATCGATACTTTCGGTAGGTTTCAGGAGGTAACGTAGAGGAAATTGCAATATGTAAACGAAAATCAATTATTTTAATTACTGCTAGTATTTCGTTCCTAATGCGTTTTTGTTACTATAATACCATTTTTTGTTACTATTCAACATTAATATCGAATAGCACATAATAAAGAAACAGGTTGATGTCTTTCGCAATGTCTTTAAATACTTTTTAATGGACTCCTTAACTAATTAAATTATTGAGCAGTATTGGTGTCATTTACAATTTTAAATAACCTACAACTTTGTACTTTAGCCATGTGCAATGTATCTAGTATACACAAGTTATGTAATGTCACGGTAAATTGTTTATTTTCACTGCGATAATAAACACTGTCTCGGCATTTTACCCAGATTTCTGTGTGACTCGTATTTTTTGTGTCAGCGGTTTGAGTTTGAGATTCACTTCCTCATGCTCATCAGTCTCGTCTTAGCAGCGTGCCCCCGTGCCCTCTTCTCACGAGCTGCGTCCCCTGCGCCCCTCCCTGCCCCCTCTATTGTTTCAAATCTCGTGAGCGTTGCGGTTGCGTCGTTGATGCGGATAAAGCGTGAGATTCGATTTATTATTCCTGATGTTAGATACCACCTTATACCTACGTATTTTTTCTCTGTGCTAAAATATATATATATTTTTTTTAATTTGGGACTAAATATATTTTACTTTCCGTTGTATGTGCGAAGTTGTTTTGGATTTCCTAATTTGGTTCTATCGACTTTCTACGTGAAGTAATTTGATGCAAATACCCTGCAACCTGAACATCATGGTAAACAAAATGAGGCATGTCTAATGCCTCTGCTGAGTAAAGTGTCAGTTTCTAGTAAAGTTTTTCGTGAGATAGTTTCGTAATATTTACTGATGTGACTTGTATGCGAATTGATGTTTATATAAAAACATATAGTACAAATAATAAAAGAACCGACAAACTAAAAACTCTTGCAACGGACCAAGGAAACATATTCCGCTTATTCAGATTTCATCTCTTATATTATGGATCAACAAAACATCTAGTAATAGGTATCCCCATAATTTACGCATAGTTCCATTCCCCGGTTTTGGTCATTAAGCAATCTCTTCAGCCTCCAATATGTAACCGTATAGCGTCAGTTCAGATCAAGTCAGATTAGCTGTGACACTGCATTGTTTTTGCCGATGTTTGTGGTTGTTGCCGCGATAATTTGTCGCGATAAAATGCTATTGCCCAATGCGGGCACCCATTGTCTTCATGTTGAATAGTTATGAACTTTATGGGGGTCTATTTGATGGAAAATTTTAATTGGAAATGCATTTGATGTATGATTAGTTCAATGCTATAATAGTACATTATGGTACAAGTGAGTAAAGTTGGTGATTACCGCTGAGGCGCCATTGAGACCCGAGCCGTAGGCGAGGGTCATAAGAGAGCCGAGGACGGTAATCATCAATACACACGTGTATCATACGACGTTTTTCAACACACTTGTGAATAAATAATACTAAAAAATCATTTTAAAATAATCATTCGCAATGGCGGGGAAAATTAATTGGTTTTCCAATTTTTTATTTATATAATTTGGAAAAGGCAAAAGGATCTAGGCCCATACAGCCTCGTTTTCCTATGCGCTCGCATCTTACAATGGCGATCGGCCATGGACTAAAAAAATTAGGTTTCTTTTTCTTTGGTTTGTCGTGGATAGCGTTTTAGCCACGTACAAAATGGGGTATTTAAAGTTTTTACAGAGAAAACCAAAGTTATATTTGAGTGAAAGTTTTGTTTATTAAACACGTACAAGTTGAAATGATCTATTTAAATACGAAGTTGCATGAAATGAGCAAGCCATATTTGTGTATTAATTTATTAGTACGATTGAATACGATCTTTTTTGTATCGAAACTTTTTTAAGAACAAAGCAACTCTAGCAACAAAATTGAAAAAAAAAATCTATAACTCACTAGTGAATAATAGCAAACAAAAAGTCTCAGTTTGATTATAGGTGTCATTATGTGCCTAATTGCAGTGAAATTAGAGCCACTTTATGAGCAAGTGTGTTGAAAAGGAACTTATATAATATTATATTTGAAGTGGGAAGTACTTATACTTTAAGTATAGTTGTTATCACTCTAACTAAGATGAAGACGTGCTGGTTTATAACCGCCTATTGACTTAATCTAAGCAATTACTTTACGACTGACTACACTTCGTTAAAGCCAACTAAACCTAGGTGAACCCATGTTTTAGCCTTTAGATAGCTTTTATTGTGACACTATATCAATGAATCTCAATCTATACTAATATTAATTTAGGATTAATCATTGCAATGACTTGACCGATTTAAGAAAAGCGTTTCCTAATAGGTAGCTCTATTAGGTATACCTGATTAATATAGGATATTTTTTTTAATTCGCTTTCTGCGCTGGGATTACCACTTGAGTCATATACTTATTAGGTATTTTTTAAGAGTGTACACTACCTACAAACAGTGTCGATTTTAAATTCGTCAAAATTTTATTGAAGCAAAACAAGCAATCCCTCCTTTCTCTTTTATCAAACCTTTCCCATGTAGGTATTGCAAATGTTGTAGACAGAATTTTCGTCGAACGCAGACGAAAAGTCTTTATTTAATAACTCATTTAAATATACGGTATTTGTGCTTCTCTCACATTCCGTTACGCAGTCGAATCAGGGCGAGACGCTCCACTTAATTGACCATTGTCACAATGGGAAAATTGCCTAAACTGACCTGCTTATGATCTTACCTACTAAAACAACAGGTGCTTGTCGAAATATCGTCTCACGCTTTTGGATTGCACGCTCTTGGGCTAGTAAAGCATTACAATTTACACACTAGTCTTGTTTTGAGGGGAACGGAATCTAAATTATATCTTGTGTATGCAACTTTGCGAAACAAAGTGGTATTTAAAAGAACAAACTTAAATCTTACTTGT
Source organism: Ethmia dodecea (assembly GCA_963855545.1). Taxonomy (NCBI): domain Eukaryota; kingdom Metazoa; phylum Arthropoda; class Insecta; order Lepidoptera; family Depressariidae; genus Ethmia; species Ethmia dodecea. The sequence goes on from OY979444.1 coordinate 5,614,387, forward strand.
TGGATTCTATATTTTTAGGTGACTGAATTTATTTTTTTATCTAGACCAGTTTTGTTTATAGACATCCGATTACGTCATAAGAAAGTAATAATAATGATTTTATAAAATCTACATATTACATTCTGAACAGATGGGTATTATAATACTTACATTTATAAACACTAGACAAACCTGTTACAGATGTAAACCACCTGAATGTTATTAACTTCCGCCTTCTAGTCTACTCAAATATAAATATGTCCATAATTGAAGATGTTTCAAATTTCTCTTGACGCGTCGAGCAAAAGCGTTGCGTAACCAGATTGCACAATTGATGGATTCCATTGAACCCATGGGCTGTGACTGCGAAGATCGTGGACCGTTTCGATACGCCCGTTAAATGCCACGGAAAATACACCATTAACCAGAGACACAACATATTGCTCACTTGATCAATATCCGAGAAGTATAAAAAGTTATTACTCATAAAACGCATCTAGTTCCTTAACATTTAATTTAATGAAAAACAACTTAGTTTACTAAAAGAAAACTTGGGAGTGCTATATTTTGGTAGAAGACCGAACGACAACTTTTATGTTCTATGTCTAGACAGTCGAAGAATAGAACATCATGATGATGACTGACAGACCCGCCATCTATTAGTGCCGTTTCTACCGAAGTTTCTATGCTTAGTTTTTTTCTTTCTAAAAGCCTCTTTTCTAGTGAATACTTAAAACTTTCAATTAGCAATATTTGTTATATAATCGGAATGTAATTAACAGTCTTTGGATACCATTGTATAAATGGAATTTAAAATACCTTTGTAAATTTGATTTATGTAAAGAAATCTGTAAATTTCAATTCAGGTCGATAGTGGAGTCAGATCAGTAAAACGGTTGAATTTAATTCTGAACGGTGAACTGACCTGCGACTTCTTCAAATGGAATTTTATTAGACAATTTATGGGGACTGGTTTATTAAAAAGAATCTTGTATTCCAATAAACTAGATATTTGTTCTGTTTCTTGTTCTTGATAATTCGTTTACTCAGTAATTTAATAGATATACTAGTAAAATGATGTCAAGTTTCTTAATGACAGTAAAAACCCGTAACAAGGGCATGGACGCAGATCTATTATTACAATAGGCATTAATATTACACTGTCTTTCTTACAAATTTATTTACGTATACCTGACTATAAATATACTGGCGTACTCGGATTCTACCCTTCTACGAATTTGATCAAGTTCTTGATATTTTTGCACTTACGTCCCTAAATATTTCACATAATTCGGCGGAATCGGATCAATCCTTAGTACTCGGGTAACTACTTATTTAAAAATATGTGATTAAGATTCCAATGTTGTGAGTATATACTTAGAGCGAAATGTTTGTCTGTCTGCCACTTTTGCACTGTTTACCAAAAGTGTGTAAAAAGTAGACCATCAGGTGTTATGAACAGCTAATCCAAATCAAATATGGAAAGGCCATTAAAAATGTGGTTCCGTGGTCAAAGGCGGATCGAGGTTAGCTATTTGATCGCAGCCCGTTATGTGCACAAGGACTGGCCGCAACGGGAACGCTGCCAAAGTTGTCCTGAATATTAATTTGATTGTCAAATAAAATCCGTTCGTCGGTTCTGTAAATATTTCGGTACCGTTACAGGGTACGAGTTCCATAAATACAGGCCCGTGGATTCGAGTATAATTATTCCGATACTATTGTATAAATTGACTATAATTAGTTTGTAAGCTTGAAATTGGTTTATGATTTATAAACTGAACGAAATTTAGTGCTATAGATTGTATTGTAAAATATATCCCTTATACACAGGAAAACATTAAATCCTACGCAGATAATTATAATAATTACCACTATTTAGTCAACCAAAAAATTACAGCTTAGCATAACATAATGTTGCTTCCCAGAGAAGAGTCCTTCGAATTCTCGTACGCTTAGGTAATTATATTCTAATAATATCGACAGTATTTTTATTGTAGATTGTGTTATTTCAAATAACTAGATGAATTCATTATTTTGAAGGATACAGCGATAGGATTACACCATCGCACTTTTTTTTTCTATGTGTTTTGTTTGTGTTCAGCGTACTATCTATACATATAATAAAACTCTAACGGGACCGTGTCTGTACATAAAATATTTTTTGAAAATTTTTACGGTAGTGTATATAGTTATCGATATAGATACCGAAACACCAATTTTTGGAATTTTTGTCTGTCTGTCTGGTTGTGCACGCATCACTCAAAAACACTGGACGGATTTTGATGAAATTTGGTATGGTGATAACTGAGTACCCGGGTCAACATCTAGGGTACTTTTTATTCCAGGAAAATATCTCATTCCCACGGGAAAATATAAAAACTGGTTAAAAAGAGAATACGTACTACTCTGAAACGATAACACCTAGAAACTTGAAAAATGGTATGAAGGGGTCTTATATGTCTTAGGAAACCAGAATGAAGGGATTTTTGTAAATTCCCACGGGAACGGAAATAAACTGAATCCACTCGGGAAAACGCCGCTGGGCACCCGCTATTTGAAATATGGTATGTAGGTGTCTTAAATATGTCGTAGGCAACGACTATGAAGGGATTTTCGGAAATTTCCACGGGAACGGGAATAAGCGGAATCCGCGCGGGCAACGCCGCTGGGCACCCGCTAGTACTGTATAAAAATACCTATATCTACTATTGTAGGTATATATCTTAATTTAAGTTAGTATTTTTTGTATATTATTGGTTTAAATTACGTGATTTGTGCCATTAAAATGAAATGTTACCTTGATTGATAATATTAATAAGATAGAGCAGCTTACAGGTATGAAAGGTTTAAAAATACCGTAAGGCTAATATTTTGTATATCATCATAGAATGTATTTTAAAATTCTATATAAAAAAAGATATCGAAAGATACAACTAGTTAAGGTTAGCTCTGTCTAGATCCTAATTATTTTATCCAAAGTTAGCTGACAAAGGGGCTTGATTAGAGGCTTCTTTAGTGAATGTTAATGTGAACTGTCTCTAGACTGGATTGTTTTCAACTTTTTCTCTGTGGAATGTTATACTGATGATAATTAGAATGTTATACTCTATTAAGACATATTTTTTATGAGACTAAAATGAATTCTATGGTATTTTTATGACACTAAAGTCTCCATTTTCATTGAAACGTGTGCGTTTGACATTAAAAAGCCTATTAAGTCCCACGCGTGACATTGGCATACCTAATTGTGAGAACGAATACTTCGTACACAATAAATTTTAATTTGCCATTCGATTGCATCATAATTTGCGCTGATTTCGGCTACCACCTAATCTTGATAACTTGTCACCACAAAACCCAATTTTAACGCGTAATGGCCGAATAATTACGCGCCGAAGTCCGGTTGTGGTATGTAGATTGTTTTGCAAATCGATAGGGTAATAGGAAAGTTGATGGACAGTTCCGGACGATCATCAATAGAAATAACTAGGCGGCAGTAATTGTAGATTGGATCGGTGAGAATTGGCTGCCGGCTGTCGAAATCACTTTCACATCTGCGCGTACGCACACGTGGGCCCGAATTTGAGTAATTCGAAGAAAGTGAGAGGCGCTTTTTCTTTGCTCAATGTGTTTGAGTTGGCTCTCGCGAGGATGGGCTGATAAGGGGTTAATGTTGTACTCACAGTCTCCGAGAGCACCTGTTCAACCAACTAGTTTTACTTCTAAACTGCTCTTACTTTGCGATCGGTGGGGTAATTACCTGGAAACGGCAGAAAAAAGGAGGTTAAAGTGGGTCAAGGCGACATATCTTACGTAGCTTTTTATTTCACTAGTTTTGTGACATAGTAACATTAGCAAAAGAATTGACTTGCAAAATGATTTCCCCGTTATAAAACATGAATAAAGAATGTTACAGTTCTCGAGATCGACATGAAATTCACAAACAAAGCTACGCATACTTTACACAAGCTTGCATACTTCCTTATCTCTTTTTACTGTGCATAAAAAGATATTGTGAAGTGCAACCTCAGGCACTCGAGTCGCCGTATCTGTTAACCTTATATCATCGTGATAGAGACTACGATCGTATAACAGCGCCTCATATGGCTGACTATGCATTTATTATCGCAGTGGATGTTATCGGTTTACGGGTAACAGTGTGACCCAGTTCGCTAGACAGAGTATAACTGCAATTTGTTTCCTAAATACCACTCAACGTGTTCACACCACTATGTTGCACAGGGGAGTATTTGTATGGAATAGAGTATTTTCATAGACAATAGAAAAGTTTAACACCAGTACAAAGTAGATAATTTCAATTAAATACCTACATGACAGTAGAAACAACTCCATAGGACTAGGACTAGCAGTGCAATGTTTTTTTAAATCACTAAGAACTTTTACATGCAGATCGAAATAAAAAAAATATCAAATTCAAGTTTGATTACATATATTATTCTTAGATACTTTCGTGATTCTGCGTAGGTATATAACTATTGTGTTGACGGTACTACACCTACATAAGATAGCTGTGATTACTGATTAAGCAATAATTAACATTTTATAATTTTTTATAGATGGACCTGTTTGGTAATGCAACTAATACAAGTTTTATGGCTGAAATTGTCGTTTAGGTAAGTGACATTGCGAAAGACGACTTCGTAACTTAAACTCGCCTATCCAGATCTACTTTACGCATTATGAATAATGACTGGTGTATAAAATATTTGATGACAATCTACAGGGATCCTGTCTTTTATAAAATCGAAAAAAGTTGTGAAGTACAAGATGCACGCCATCAAATAGATATCCTACATAATGGTGAAAACCGCATCAAAATGAAGCTAGTAGAACTTAAGCTATAAGCAAGCTGATACAAAGGTAATGCATTTTATGATGTTCCTAAACCCTGAGTTTCTATGATGATATGCGGATTATAAAAAAAAATACCAGTTAAGTATATATCTTTTTGGGATTGCATTTGCCAAAAATACAATATTACTATTTATACTGCTTTTATGGTCACACTGCAATTTACCATATATTTATCCTGTGACAAGGTAACAGCGGTACTGGAAAATGTAATATTGCCTGCCAGGTTTATTAAGTGTCGCTTCGTTAATCAAGCTCGCAACTAGCACGGGTGATGTGCTGCGCTGCGTGTAACGGAACGCATTCGCGGTGGCGACCCACAAGATGGCGGAAATTACAACTATTGCATCGCGTTGATTCTCTTTACAGAGAATTTCATTATAATTTATTACTTGTTTGTATATTGAAGGTGAATTATGTACGTCATATGATATTTTTGTTCAACGCAGCATTATGTGAATCAGTAGATGTCTATGCTAGTTTCAAAAATAGTAACTATGAATAGTAATGCCTTTACCCAGAGTAAAAGTTAGAAGAGCTATATTCAAACACATCTGAAATCGAAGTGTACAGACAGTGTATATTTGATTTTGTAAATTTAAATACAACGCGATGGGCGTGAAACATTGGAAAGTCAGTGTGTGCAGTCCGGCAAACCTTCCACGTACTATTGTACGTGACGACTACCTAAAACGGATCGCGGCTCATTGTCATTGTCACTCGTCCATTGACTGTTTTACAGTTACCTACAACTTCAGCCTTTTCCTATCCCCACCCTATATGGTAGGCGACGCGCCTTCCATATTCATATTTCAAAGTGAAAGAGCTGAGAACGGTCACGGATGAAAGGAAGTAGAAAACTTCTAGGACATTTTTTATTTTTATCTTCGTAGCGGGGATTGATTAATTCGAACCAATAAGGTTACAGAGGATTCCACTCAACTGGCGAAGAGATTTACGGTTTTATACTTCCAGAACTATTATTAATAGGAGCTTGACATGTTATAAGTTTAAAATGTCAATACATCATGTCGGCTAGTACTGAGTCAATGATTAAAATAATTATTAACATTTCTCTTATTCTTCATCTAGCATTTTCATATACTTTACTAATATTAAGCATACTTTTCACTGCACACGATTTAGACTTATACAACTTGAATTACTCCTGTAAAATACTAAAGTTAACGTCCCTTGTAACATAGTTAAGAACGTGTAAGTAAGGTCATCGATTAAAGTCTCCAGCGAGTAATTAACCTCGAGAAAGCTACGGCAGACACTAAGTAGGTGTTTCCGGTGGCAAACAAGACCTTAGACTTAGGTTTAAAGGACTTTGTCGGTCAGTGGGCCGTGCTCTCTCATATTGTGGCTTGCTAACTCGTCGCGGTATTATCGACGTTTATTTTCTCTCCTCAGCCCTTCTATTCTCATTCTTTCGATGGATTTCATAGTCGATAACTATATACCTATCTCGTAGATTTCATATAGAGAGAAGTGAAATGGCACTACAGATATCGTATGAAAGTTGTGTCAAAATAATAATCGGAGGGCACATTCGCAAAATGTATACGTAGTGACTTGAAGATACAGGTAATTAGCGGATCATGGGAAAGTTATTGACGTCAAAGAATCCAATTGTTTCGTGGCAGCTTCCGTTTCACACACCCAACTGTTTTTGTATGCTCTATTAGGGCCAGTTACAAACTTTCCTGTTTATTTTGCAAACACTCGGAGTAATTTTTCTGTTCGAATACCATTTTGTTAGGATTGGTTCGTAACTCGAGGTGACAGTTAGTGGCATTTTCCACTCCCTCCAGTGATGCGGAAGAAGGCCCACTCTTAAACGCTGTGCGCTTGTATTGAGATAAAAAATCTTGTTAGAAAATGGGAAGTCAACAAACAGGTGGTGCAAGTTTGTTCTGAGCAAAAGTATTTTAAAGAGATTTAATACTTCAGAGAAAACAATATTTAAAAACAAAAATGTCGTTGTTGGGAGAAAGAAAGATAAAACTCCATATCAGATTAATGATGCTTAAAGTTTACACGAAGAACAATATTTATCTTTCTTCTGAGTGAGTCACGCTCGTCACGACCTGAAGTAAAAGTTGGAATGTTTAAATAGTAGGGTAAAAAGAAATAAAACGAAAGTGTAACTAACTGAGGATAAAAAGAATAAACGTAATTAGTGACCTTTAAATATATTACTAAGGGCTCTAAAAAGCGGCGAGCCTGAAACTCAAAAACTCAGATTCACATTCACGTATGAAACATATTTTGCGGTCACTTTGGGACGTAATGTAGGTAATGTCGCAGAATTCTACCTTTTATTTGAATTTCATTTAAACCCTTGTTGGCATCATTATTTATATTACAACGTTTGCAAGACTTTATAAATTTTGTATAATAAAATTTAAACGCCATTTTATTTAATATCTTGCAAGTCTTGCAACAGTTGTAAGTACAAAATGAAAGTTCTGCGTCGAAATTAGTGAGGGGTTGAAGCATGAAAAGACGTAAAAGTTTTTCAGATGCGCTGCCAATGCTGTGCAATCTAAAAAGCCAGGAAAATTATTCATTTCTCAGACCCTTTCAGATTCAATATTTAAAAATAAATTTCATTTAGGCACTTTTAAAATTGTTGAAAAGTCTATAGAGTAACGCCACGCACCCCGATCCTAATGATATCATAATCGTAACATCTAATGGTGTCAGCACTCAGCATAGTCGCTGACAGCCCTTACTTTTTCCCCCTTACACTTCCTCCCGACGAAAAGGATGCTCCCAATATGGGGTGTAGGCATCGTTTAGACTTCCCTTGCGTGGCAGGTGGCGAATTATTATTAGCAGCACCACTTTCCGTTCAATGAACCGACACCGTTAGCTGGTTTACGCATTTAGCTCTCGCCGCAGGCGCGCGACATGACACAAATAACAATTGGCCAATTGGTTAGTTACTGCTACTAAGAAATGGGATACTACTAACGGTCAACTTTACATATAGTTACAGTCTTTAACTACTCTCATTTATATCGATTGGCAGGTTTACTAGCGCGATTGTATCGGTGCTAACAACCCGTGTGATTTCGATATTACCGAGAAAAATAGACTAAGAAGTAGATAATGGAAGCGGTTTTTATTCGAACCGCGTTATTATTTAAACGCGACCGTCATGTTTCATCCGCACATCGGATTCACGCGTTTTTGCACCGCCATTTTGTGTTCCTGCTGCAAGGTGATCTTGTAATTCACTGCTTTGGTGGTAAAAGTGAAAACCTCGCTGTCAACGGAGTTGGTTGAATGACTTGGTTGCGATGCGAAATTACTGTTTCCCGTTCTATTGATTGTGGTTACTGGTTAACCCCAAGAAAATTTAAGATGTCGAGATGCTAATGTATGAGCAGTTAACGGCTAAATGACATTACTTATACCGTAAGTTCTATGATATCCAATGTGCAACCAATAAAATGTCATATTTATATTATCGTATTTTAATTTCATACAATACCGATTAGTTTCTACTCGTAGGTATACATAACATACATATGTTGATCTTCTAAATTAGGTATCTATCTACGGCTAAAATAACTGTATTTTATCGGGTCCCGCATTTTGACGACGGATTGATACCGATGCTGACATCTGCCAGATACATTTGGGCTTGACGATGCAGAAACGCGACAACGTTGTTACACCCGATGGATTCGAACCTCACTCTTCCACGTCAATTCCCCCGCTAACGGATTTCTCCGAGACACGCTGTATGAAAAATTGGCGAATAAAATCTTTAAAACTCATCATAATATATTAAGTATAAACGTATTTTTCGTTTATGAGAAGCAAATGATTTAAAAATATGTAAGAGGTACCTACTTACCTACATGAAAATGCTGGGATTCCTTAATAAAACTAGACGTTGTAATTTCTATGTTTAACGGAGTAAAAAAAACATGTAGCACAGAGATTTTTACATGACTACTACCTACACTTTTATTGTTACTGCTTAATTTGCTATTCAAGCAGATTAACGCCGCGAAAACTTGTTTAACAATTAACTTCTAAAAATTATGCGTTTTTAATATTTGCAATTTACATACAAGCAAGTACATACGTAAAAACCAAAATCTAAACTCATAATATTTTGTCAATAAAAATATTTTTTATATTATATCTCGTAGACATACCATAGTATTCATTGTCGTAGTTTAAAAAAAATTAATATAATATTTGAGATTCTTCAAGGTAACCTAACCTACCTACCTACGTAGTTTTGTTTAAAATTCCGGAATTCTTGAAATACATGCAACAATGTCGTGGTGAGTCAGGACAATAAACCCGAGGGTCTTTTATCATTCGAATGGCACGTTACTTTGAAGCCCAAACAGGTTTTTATTTGATACGTGATTTGTGGGGTATTCCTTAACTGTCGACTATCCTATTTTAGCCCAAGTACGATAATGACCCGCCATTCTCACGGTAATTGTAGAGAAAGATATTGTTATTACACATTTTAGGAAAAAATATATACCTGAGCAACCGGTGAGTCAGTAACGAAAGCCTTTTGTGGGTCGGCCGCCCCACATAATCCGTGACTCCGGTCAGAAAGGATGCTGCTGCTATTTTTAGAATTTCGTGACTTATTTTGATGTAAATTTCTGCATTTCCGTTTTTGTTCATTAGAAACGAGGTAACCAGGAATCCGTGTAATATAAAAAACTTGAATTATTTTCATTTAATACTTACTTCTACTTATTCTTCATCTTATAAGTATAATAAAATTGTAACTGGTCAATGTCTGTACATAGGAGATGTTTAATATAAAGGGTCTTTATAACATCACTAGCAGCGCCTTTTTCCGTTTTCAAACTTGATGCGGATGAAAATTGGATGCGGTTCTCAAAGTTGTATTGTTGCTGGTTCTTTGACATATACATATATAGTGTTTTTTAACTTGGTCACGTACGGGAACGAAGTCGCTGGCAAAAGCTAGTATTAGATAAAATTTTAACTTGGCTTTGTAAAAAAAGTTTGTTAGGAAATAGAAATGTTGAATAACCTAAAACTTACTTTCATAATACTTAAGCATAAACATTTTATCCGTTTAAATATTTTTTAACGAAATTTATTTTATTATTTCCGTTACGTAATTAAAATATTATATCTTTTTATTATTAAATTATATCTTATTAAATGTTACAAATGTTACACCATATCTTTCAACCGTAAACGCAGTCCCATTGCATTTGATTACACCCTATCTGGTAGAACAATTAAACGGGTCAAGGAAATCAGAGACCTTGGTGTCACCCTGGATACAAAACTGGATTTCACTCTTCACATCGACAACGTCATCTCTAGAGCGTACAAGCAACTCGGAATGATTCTTCGCCTAGCTCGACCTTTCAGGCAACCCCTAACTTATAAAATATTATATTATTCTTTTGTTCGTAGCATCTTAGAGTTTGCCTGTACCTCATGGAACCCTCAATACGCAGTGCATGTAGCTCGCATTGAGAAGGTTCAAAATAAATTCTTAAAGTCTTTAGATTATAGAACTGGTCATTTTTTCATCGATTACAAAACTGCCTCTAAAAGACACAAAATACACCCCTTAGAAAAAAGACGTAAATATTTAGACGAAATATTCCTTTACAAAATTATTAACAATAAAATTGATTTGGCACCACTGTTACAAGATATTAGCTTTAAAATATGTAGATTATCCTCTCGCTCTAAAAGTACATTTTATATATCACCATATCGTACAAATTACGCTGGAAATACTTATATTAGGAGAGCCTGTAAATATTATAATAGTTATTTATCTAATGTGGATATCTTCCACTTACCTTTAGCCTCATATAAGAAAAGGGTGGGAGAAATTATATTTGATACAGACTCTGGGAGTAGGTAGGTATTTGTTAGCCTGCCACTGACTTGTTGTCATTGCAATATATATATTTTCGTATGTATGTGTGATTATCCTCAGCAATATTTCAAAATATCTTTATATTAGTGTTTAATTTTATGGAACTCTTAGGTCTATTAGTTATAGTATTTAAGTTTATTTGTTGTGTATGACTGTATGTTTCCTGAATAAATAAATAAAAAAAAATATATATATATATATCATATGCCAGACGTACATCCGAACTGTTGTAACTTGTAACTCAAAATATTCACTCGACCAAATTTTAAATATTATTCTAGATGGCGAATAAAGGTTGAGGTTGCCCGGTTTCATCGGAATGCTAAATTGAGAAGGATATAGGTGTACTGGCTTCTTCAAGGTCAACACGTTTATTTAACCCGTTGTTTCATACAAGTCTCGCCCCAAAAAAGCATCAGCAGGCTTCCTTTTTATTAATCTTAGCACATTCAATGCCAAATGTATTTTAGCTTTATTTAGGCTTTAGAGCATGTCATTGAATACCAAATTATGCTAGTAAGTTGAGGAGTTGCGTATGTGCTTCCAGAAATTACAAAAATATGAGGCAGCATTATACCTAATATAAGTATATCTATCAGGATAATGGGGATACTCAATTGGTATTGTTAATTACGCTAATCTAGGTACATATTTTATACACAGGAATAATTAAATTTTTTGTATGTTTATCTATACTAATATTCTAAAGAGGAAATATTTATGTTTTTGTATGTTTGTTACGAATAAACTCAAAAACTACTAGACCGATTTAAAAAAAATCTAATAACCATCAGGCGTGATCATCATCATAAGAAGTGAAACCTATAAAAACTTAATATGTCGAACTATTTTCTTTTTACGAATCGACATAATTTGTTGTAAATTTGAGGTATGTAAGTGATAAATTTACTCTCTAATGGATATGTAGTCTCTAGCGCCCTGCGTTTTGGGTAGATAAAATACGTTTTGCCACAAAATATTTTCGGACACTACGATATTTTTCACATGAGTGGATAAAAAAAGACGTTATTTTATTTTATACAATGCACGGCCTTTAAGCCACACCTCCGTGCCCGTCGGAGTGGGGAGAGCGTGAGGTTTTTTCGTTACGGAATTTCTGGATTCGGTCCCCGCGCTCAAGGCCCGCGATAGAAGCTATGCAATAGCTTAAAATCTTTCACCAATGGAAAGCTAGAATATCTCTAAGTAACATAGGTTATATTTTATTCCCGTATTCCCACGGGAACGGGAACTACGCGAGTGAAACCGCGCAGAACCGCTAGTTTGCAATAAATGGGCTCCGAAACCACCTGACCAATTTTCGAACGGGAAACGGGACTTACGCGGATGAAGTCGCGGGCAGGAGCTAGTAAAATATTCGAAACTTCAGATATTTTTACCAGTGTACCAGCCCCCCTAGCCAAGTGGCATTGCACAATCTAATCGAATGTTCTTATAGATTGACATGACGTATGGGATTGACATTAGCGTTAGCGCTCATTGGCAAGTGCTTATGTCAATCCCATACTTGTCAATCTAAAAGAACATTCTATTAGATTGTACAATGCCACTTGGCTAGGGGGGCTGGTCATCGACCGAAATTCAGAAAACGAAACACAAACGCTACAAATTTCTGTCACAGTTCAGTAGTAAAAGACAAACCTCCGGTACCAGGCGGACATAAAAGAGCAACAGTCGAATGCTCAACACAAAAAGCCGTAGTCTGTAAAGTCCGGTGAAGCGAGGTCTTGAATGGGACTAACGAGACAGACGTCCAATGATGTCGGTGTTGGGAGGCGGGCCAAGAGAAAAGATCTCTGCTCCTGTATTTAGTTACTTTGTATCTTGTTTTATTTACTCGCTGGGGTTGCTGTATTTTTTTGGTTACGTAGTGTTTAATTTAGGTAAACAAATTTATTCTTTTATAAATTCAAACCAACCCTCGTACCTACCTAATCAAATTGTTTTGATAGTTATGAATTTTAAAAGAGTTATGAATTTTATATTATCGTAAGTAGGTAGACATAGTTTGTATGTTTATGAATGAATATTTTAGAAATATTTAACTAAGATATTTTGCATATACATATAATGTAGGTATAGGCACACAATACCACATAAATGAATATTTAATTAGTATGATTACGGCATCATAATGACTCACCTGAGAATCCTTGATAAGGTCACAAGTCACATTAGTAGAGTTAGTAGGTACAGAAATAAGATCCGTTTTCCTTGCAGCGCTAGTATTTTTTACCTTTACCATAATTTGTAACGTTATTTACTAGCTTGTAATAATGCATATATAACATTATGTTTGTCGTTAGTCCTTAAAGTATATATCCCAACTTTTTATTTTAACATGCAAATCTTTGATTTTTTGACTTATTACTGACGTCCGATTTCACAGAAATTTGGCATACTTATGTAGGTAAATTTGGTCACAAATGACAATGTAATACTATGGTACCTACCATCGAGCTGACCTGATGAGGTAGATAGTGAAACTTCTGAATAGCGAATCGTAAAACATGCAAGTTAGGGCTCAATTTATTTGTTTTGATGAGTGCTATACCGACATACAAGAGCTTGTTATTTATAAATATCGTAGTACAGTCAAGAGCACATGAATCTTTACACTTATAGTGCTAGTCTGACCTATAAGGCTATTGTAATAAGAACGTTACCAAGTCCAATGTGTCAAGCTTTACGTCCACTCGACTGTACAGTTAGTAATTTTTCTCACCATTTTTAAATGACACTATTGCTGATTGGCAAATACTTTCAACTTAATATGAAAGGTACACTGAAATAGGTGAGTAAGTACATAAAGTGGTTTTGAAATACAACCGGTACGAGTACAGGTCGAGGTATGTAGCCCAGCCTGAGCCAAAGCGTAAAGTTCAAGGCTCCACGGAGATGCACGTCGAGCCAGAGCCAGTCTTGCGGCCTCGTTGTCAGCTTACAATTCTTATATTTTCTGCGTAAATTCTGTCTCTAGAGCTTCAATGGCGAAAAAATCTGTGGTTCTAATTTTATATTCTTTACGCTTTTGTAGATGGTACTCGTAGATTTAGGTTAAATTATATTGTATCAATCAATAAGAAATTGATAAGTAAAATAATAGATTAATAAAACTACTTAGGCTTAATATTCGACAGACAAAGATGCTTATTCAGATATTAAATTGCAATATAGAGAGTAACTTTTTCCACGTTATAAATGTCCTAAAATATGTATAAGTTTTTGGTATCTCAAAGTTTTGGTAAACAATTCTAAAACAATGTGAGGGTCTTTAGTCCTAACAAGATATGTATAATGGTGATGCCTAAATGGGAATATTACAATTGTCTTTTAGTTTTGTTATCAAGTAATTATAATGATATATGAATCATAAAGAATGTCTATAAAATATTACAATGGGAATAGGTAACAATTATTGCCGACTTACGCTACAATTTTATTTTTATCGATGAATGCATTTTAATGACCACAATACACCGATTGTTTGGTCATACCGGCAGTTTGAAATGCTGACGTTAAGGCCATCGATTTTCGTTGCAGCTTTGTTTACTTCTGGATTTGTACGAGTGCAGTAGAGTATATTGAAACAACACGTGATGTGACTGAAAATATCAAAATAACCAAAAGATACCGCTTTAAGCGCAGATTTTGTTTTTTTTATGAATTCCCGGTTACATAGTTGTGTCATACAAAATCAGCTGCATTGCAACTGAATGAGGGTGTGAGCTTTATTTTAAAATCTGGAGTTGCTCTTCAATTTACACGGACATGTTTGACTGTAGTCAATTGTCATTCAATGTAGTCAATTTCCTATAGTTTCTGAATGTTGGAAATTCCAACCTAAAACATCGTACCTACAGTTGTTGACCGGTGGAGATATCTATTCGGGGAAACGTAAACGGATACGGACGATCATCGGACGATCCATGCGCTAGCACGGTAAATTATTACAGATATAGGCATGGATTAGAGATTTTCTGTTATTGTGTATGTATAGTGTCTTTTATCGAGAGCAGATAGATTTAGACGGGCCTGTTGGCTCAGTTGGTAATGACCCCGCCTTCTGAGCCGGGTTTGATCCCCGCTCGCGGGCAACATTTGTTTTGCGTGAACATATCTGTTGGCTTCGTGTCTGGTCGTTTAATATTTATTTAAGTATGTCTATCAGGTATTTAGTACCCATAGTACAGGCCTGCCTAGTTTGGGACTAAATAACCGTATGTGGATTGTGTCCCACAATTTATTATTATTGTTATTATCCGGGAGGGCTTGGGAATTCATGACACAGATCCTAGGCTAGTTGTAGTACTTGTAGTTGCACCTACAGGGCTGCTTTATTTGTCATTTATTATTTCGAACATTAAAAATTTTAAATCTTAGGTACATTGATTACACATAATTTATTTAACGATTAAATTGCACCTAGTCATTAATTAAGCAATGCGAATTATATTATTTTGATTAGAAACAGATTTCCAATAGATACAAATTTCCTCAAAATTTCTGTGTTTACTGAACACTGATATTTTTGTCTATGTCTTTAAAATGGTATTCTTTTGACAACTCAAAAGATAAGTTTTGTTGTCTGAATTGAATTATGTCGTTACTTTTTCTTTAGAATATGAATAGTAAAATAGTTTGGCTGCCCTGGAACTCTTTGGAGTGTAGTTACGGGCCAACGTGCAGTCGCTGGCAAACTTCGACAAACCAAGCACATCCCTCGAGTCGACAGCAAATTGGATAGAACGCCCACAAGTCGTAGATGTTACGAATTATTTTTGTGTTTCGTAGCTTCTCAAAGCAAATATGCTATTTCAAAGTTTGAGTATATTTTTTTATAGCAACATACTTGTAATATGCAGACGAACTGGCAATATTACCTACCTTACTACGCAAAAAATATTATGAGTAGATTAAAAATGTTTTCACTAGTTCAGCTTCCGTGGGTTATTGAATTCCTCTGCATACCTCGAACCCGGGTATTTTGGTTTATATTCAGTTTACCATCTCTACAAAGTCGAAGCCATTGTTGAATACCTACAAATAAAATAAAATGTTACTTTGTATTCGTATGGTGTTGGAAAGTGCGCTGTGATATCGTCAGTTTCTTTAGCGAATGGATGTATAGTGTTAACATTTATTATTCTGGCAGTGCCTATGAGACGGCACTGGAATAATAAATGTTGCGTTATGGCTTCAATCTCAGATCTAAACAGGTCTAGTAAAGATTTACCCCAACTTTTGTTTCGCGTGAAATCTTAGTCTCGCGTTTCAATTCAATTTGTTTCACGTGCTCTTCAAAACTTTCACCCAATAGTTCGTGGAATCGATATTTTAAAGTGTCGAGTGTGAATTCTGATCTTGTTTAAGAAATATTTGCGAAGAAAACACGTAAAGGTGAGGTGATGGTATAGTCACGTACCTTGTGAGTGGTTATCGACTATTACATACGTGAGAATATTTGTTTTGCCTTAGCGAGATGAGAGCTATTTGCTGGCTGTTGAAATAGGTGCGTGTGCTATGTCATTTACTACTTCCTTAACACAGAATCAGTACAGTGCAAAATGTTACGTGATCTCACGTAATGTCGTACCCATTTATCGCACGCCTATAATACTCTGCCATTCAAACTGACCCAAATGCACTTAATAATACTCGTGTGTCAGAGGTATCGGTTTACGGTTAAGATAAATTGCGATATTGTTTATAAATAACGTGTTCACCGATAATTTACCTAACAAACAATCAATTTTCGAAACCATTCGGTCCGTAACGAACGAGATAATAGAATAAAAAAACGGGTTATCAATAACAACGCTATTTTATTCCTCGTAAGAGTTTATTTAATACAAAAAATAATAATATCATGTAACATTATTGCTGAATCGATATAAATTTTTTAATGGTTTTATAAAAATCCTTGCGGCATTTTTTCACAAATCGATCGTGTGTACACAGCTTTACGTATGTGAATGTTAGTCCCCGAGGAAGCCGACTCGAACACTCGATTTCACGATACACATTTTATAACAAGCGTTCAGTCCACAACTACTTCTATTTAGTCACATTTTTTGTGTCTTAGTGAGGAGGTCAAATGAGTTAAAAGTGTGTCGCTTTCTGTGATTTACTACATTTTATCACTTCAGAAACAGTACAATGTTGCTGAGGCACGAAAAGTTAATTTGAAATATATAAATGTTCTAATTTTGAATTTCTAAATATAATACATACATTCTACATATTTATCCTTATGAAACGTACAGACCCTGGAGAACGCGAAATTGGCACGGTTAGTGGAATGGAAGGCCATTTGCTGTAGTATTATGTTATGATTGTGCGATTTACGTGAATTGTAACTGTCTATCAGCGGCGCAATTACCTACCTGTGTCGTTCGACATGAAAAATCGATTTAGACACATTCCATTAAAGCTAAACGATGTTTCGTGGGGATACACTATCACAATGTACGAGTTTCTGTCATTCAAGTACCTCAATTACTTTACTTTTCTAAGCTTTTGCACGAGGTTTTTAAGAATTACAAATAAGTATGCAATCTCTTGGAGCTCTTTGAATCTTGTTAATTTTACCCCAAGTTTGATGAAAGTCTAGAGTTCTTTGTAGAAGTATAGTGGTAATCTCGCTTTCAGTTGAAACAAAACAGTCAAAGAAAAAGTTAATCAAAGAAACTCAACAAACCGAAGTACGAGCAAGTCAACAGCAAAGTACTCACAATGAAAAGGCAAACGAAGGAGTTTGCGGTAAAGGAGAAAGCTTTTACTGACAATAGCTTATTGACTCCCTGTCAAGAAACTTGAGTGAATTAGAATAGGTAGATAGTTACTTAAAATAAAAGCTTGTTTAGCATAGTTCAATAATAATGTACCTTAGGTAATATACGAGTATATTCAGCTTGATTGAAGTGTGGGCATGCTTCAGAATAACTTTGTGCAATATTGCAACACGCTTGAGGTCGGCGCTGCGCCTTCGTCGATTATACATTATGGGTACATAGATACCTATACACTAACGTTTATGTATACCTATCTGTAAAATGATACAATGATAACTCGTTTTGTCGTATGAACTGCCTATTGAGTAAGCCTTTGTGTTAGCTATGGCCTATGGAGGTGTCGAAATGCGCTGTATGCATGAACCCGAAAATATATTATTTGATCTTAAGATAAGTCTTATTAAGTTCAGGTAGTCACTATTATTTTCTGATCACAGTCGATAAATTCTTTAAAATAATTGATTGATGATGACACAATGTTACAAGGAATTTCTTTTAAACAGGTAGGTAGGTAGTTGATACTCAATTCAAAGCAATAAAATTAAAACGACATTACTCCTAAGTTGTTAATCTATAGTTTGCAAAACTTGCATAACGAGCACATTGCATTGAAAACAATTAGGAGTAGTGCCAAACCGCCACGAGTAGGACAACTTGAATTGCTTTCGACTCCTACATTAGACCGGTTCATTTAGCAACACTGCATTCTTCGGAGAGGTCGACCACATTCAGTGAATTATCGGTAAGCTTCATTGTTGTTTGTTTAATTGAATAAGTAATCGTTTTATTCTTTCGTATATCTCAGTACTCATTGGAGTTACCTGTAAAATTTTTCCTTGCATAATTTTTAATTTCACATGCGATAGTTTTTCGTTTACGTATTACGTAAATTAATAATCTTACGCCTTCCCGAGGTATTCTATTACTGGATATACCTACCCACGAGAATATTCCACACCTCGCGTAAAGGAACGCGATAGGTGGTGAGCCCATTGCCGGACCGGGTCGGTCACATGTCTCAGAATTAATTCTGGGCCCTGCGGGTTTCCTCACGATGTTTTCCTTCACCGTCGAGCTAGTGATAAATATCTTAGGACCCATACTATGTTAGGACTTAATATCAATTAAAAGTATGATGCCGTAAATTGGGTAACATTTTACTTAGTTGGCTTGGCGTTTCGTTTTGCCTAAGAGCCTTTCGATAGATGACTCATGTAACCTAACATTTATTGGATTTTCCTTTATTATTATTCCATCTTTCTTTGTCAAGAAAACAGGCCACATTCCTGCGAGTTGAACGACAGAAAACCTTGTCACCGGCAAGGTCGCAGTGAAGGGGATAAGTATAGCGTGCCCAGAACCTACCTGCACACAGAACTACGTCTTCATGTTAGTATACTCATTTAGCTTCGATACTTCCTACCTGTAGATGGAGGCTCGAGCGTAAACTGGTTTTGAGCTTACGAAATGAGTTCCTAGATTCCTTTTTCGTTGAGTAGGTACCAATAAAGAGATATCAAAGGTTGCAATCTATAGCGTAAGAAAAAATAGAGACGAGAGCTCTTAGACCATTTTATGTTTAGTGTCTTAAAGCTACGTTACGCTGAAGCTTTCTTCGTCTATTGTAAAAGGTTCCGCAAACATTTTAAATTCATACATCAACTCGTGAAAATATTACACCGTTAGAATATCCTCGTAGATACGCAAAGCATTTAACCTCATTTCAAAGATACCATCATCAAAATTATAGTGACCGCATAGTACGGCAAATCCGCTATACCGATTCCTCTGCTTTTCCTAAATAAGTATAATATGGGCTGATCCAAATGCAAATTAACGTGTTTTAGATGGACCAATGCCAGCGATTACCGTCCAAAGTGCGGCGAGTCCACAAGATAAATTTTTAAATCGTTCATTTGGATTCGCATCATATTATGAGAGAATTGTAGAAACTACTATTTACGAAATTCCAAATCATTGATGAAATTGTGGTATCACTCAAATAGGTATTATAGTACCTTTTGTAAATAGATTTCGGTATATTTAAAAAATATTTACTACTTTTCGATTTTACACCGATGATTTAATTTATAATAATATCTCACGCCTTTCTTATCCCCGAGGGGGTAGGCAGAGGTATTTAATTTATGTCGAGAATCGTTTATGAAAACTAATGATTGTTGAACCGTTGTTAAATATAAAAACATTCCAAAGAGAAGAGGTTAATTTTTCTGATAATTAGTATATGTTGAATATGTATATAAATAAATAAAAATAAATAAATAAACGTCCTACATAATTGTTAATAATCTTGTGATATAATTGTGTTGTGATAACATGATGATACGATTTTATTTTCTTACAGCTTACAGCTTTAGCATTTGAGAAATCATAAACCCACATAATTAATTTCCTAAAGCATTAATTTACAAGTTTGTAAGAGTTCTGTTATGAATTTCTTCCATCCATCCACAAAATCCATACTTATATGTAGATTTTCACCTTGACTATGTAATTAAAATGCTAACACTAAAACCTTCCTCTTGAATCACTGTATCTATTAAAAAAACGCATCAAAATCCGTTTCGTAGTTTTAAAGATTTAAGCATACCTACATAGGGACATAGGGATATAGGGTCAGAGAAAGCGACTTTGTTTTATAATATATATGTAGTGATAGTAAAGTATTCCATTTTAAGTCCCATTCCCATAGCCACTAAGTTCGACACGTTTACAGAAATAGTTTAAAATTCGCGGAGTTCTTTACTTACTCGTAGAAGCTGGAAGTTTTGCTTTTGTTACAGGACAGACAACATTCGTCTCTGTTCTGTGCCAAAATGCCTTTGGCGGCATCAAGCGTCTTTCGTATTACCAAGTTATCTTTTGCAGCTACCTGTTCTCGTACACTGCATTTTAAGATCAAAGTCTGGGAAATAGAGTTGTAATAGATTTAGAGGATGGTAGTGTAGTATTGTGGAGAAGCCACGTTGAATTGTCTGAAGCAGAAACGGAAGCACGGATTCTCTGGATAATCGAATTCATTAGGCTGTCTTTGTAGTGTAAATAGTGCGGAAGGTCTTCTCTATTCTAGCAGTTTATTTATTTATGACCTGTCTATAAATATCTGATATACCTATTAACTAGCAGTTTTGCTCACTCTCGTGTATTCATATCAATTTTATTGATCGAGTTACTAATTTATGAACAAGTATCAAGATCGCATATAGGTTTCTTGCGAACTGAAGGCTTAAAGATTCTCTACTCTATTAATATAAAAAAGTCAAGTTGTTTGTATCTTTATTGGAAGTAATCTGTGAAAGCACATAGGTATCCTATACGTACCTATAGATTCGATCCTGAAAATGTTTTGATTGAATTACATAAAACTGCTGAGTCCAGCTAGTTATATTTAATCAGTTAAGAACTGCCGGTTCCAATTGAAATCGAGACACAATTAAAAATTAATTGTGTCTGTGATTCATGGTCTGAGAGCTTAATATTGATACAAATGACCAGAATATAGTTTTTTGCATTGCTGAATGAATTTACACACCTACTACTTACAAAAAAATATATTAAAATATACTGACATTATTTATAATGTCGCATCTGAACACACCTAACAGAAAAAAGTATAAAAAGAACAAAATACATCCTTCGATCCTGCCAGGATTCGAACCTGGAATCTTCTGATCCGTAGTCAGACGCGTTATCCGTTGCGCCACAGGACCCATGATCAATGTGATGAAATTCTTGAACTACTTCAAATAGACCTCAGTAGAATATAACAATATAATATAATAATAATGGGAATTATTTAAAACAAAAAAGTTGATCCACAGTACCTAACTCATTCAAAGCTATTCAATAGAAGTTGCTTAGCAGTAATTAAGATGGCTACGATACTGACCTTGTGTTAACGTTTGCGACATTGTTCACTTGGCATTGTATCTATTTTTGAATTATCTTAACTAAAACCATTACAACTCGGAAATAAATAGAACAAACTGTTGTGAACTGGTGACGAAGCATGTAAAGTTACTATTTCGAAATTGTATTGTGAATGAAACCAAGCTGTACGTATTTATAGGTTTTTAGCAGGTTTTAACTAATGGCGGCTAGGCGGTTTGAAAGCGCACGCGACGTCCGCGCATGACCCCCTTAGCTGTAACGGGTTGGTAACCGTTGCGCGCGCGTCTTCAGCAGAATGTATCGTTTGCGGTATTCCTGAGCCGTTGTATAGGGATCGCACGCGTCTCTTTCAACATGTAATTTGTTGTTTAGCTCTTCTTTAACTGACACAGCAAGTTAATTTGTAATACGAGTAAGGTACCATTGCATGTAAACTCCATTGGAATCGATTAATTAACGTTAATAATCTTTAATATCCGCATACCTAAATTTAGGTATCTAAATAATATACCTAGTTACTACGCATACAGCAACTTCTTTTATCAATCAAATATTATAAGGACTTCACCAATAACGAACGAACGATACTGCCGATATAATACCTACTCTTGAAAATAATAATAAATACTTGGATGAACAATTTTGTTATGCATGATGCGTACAAATTATAATAATGTGGACGTGGATATGGATAATGATCGCTAAAAAGCATTAAGTTTTATAACTGTTGATTTTTGTTCGACGAATCAAATAAAAAATACCATTTCAATATTTTAAGCATCGACGATACAGTTGTGTGGATTTAAATATTTTAATATAAAAATAATTCAGAATATTAAGGAGCTCAATAAATTTAAAATATATATTACGAAGAGAAAATATTTTTTTTTTATGTTTGTTTGCAATAGGCTCCGAAACTATTGGACCGATTTACAAAAATCTTTCATCGAAGCTAATTTCCTAGAAGTACCTAACTAAAATTTCCCATGGGAACGGGAGTTAAGCGAGTGAATCGCGGGAAACAGGAAGGAAACCTTTTTTAAAATTACTTCAAAAAATTTTTTTACCGTGGCAACTTTACTCGTGGGTTTTGTACGTGGTGACTAAGAGCCCCTTTTGACCTTGGCGCCACCTTGCGGTTCGAAATTGGCGGCGATCTACCCAGCACCCATCACAATCAAATAGGGTTGGCGTCAGATGGTCTTGAAAAAATTATAAAAAGTTGCGGTGTTTATAACATATGGACGGGAGGGGTAGATGATGAAAAAATAGTGAAAGCTCCTCTGTATAAGATCAATAAGGATTGACATGTTTTAATTTTTTCAATAATAAACATTTTCCCATAATATTTAAAAAATTATCGGTCACGACGTCATCCAGTTTCAGATAATTGAGTGCAGAGAAAACACTGTAATAGACACGTCGTTTATATATCAAATCAATTATGTCGTGTTCTATTTATAATTGGAATAAATCTGTTAGTAGGTAATTGGTTAAACCTTCTGTGGCATCGTACTGGCCATGAATAACGAATTTACTGTCCAAACTTGCGGACTAATTATGTACCAAATTGCTTTACACTCGTACTCCTAACTTCTGCAGATTAAATTTTAGAACCATTTGATTGCTTTGTTGCAAAAGAATACTAATTGCCCGGTGGGTGCTGCTTTTGTTAAGCGTGTATAATTTCAATTTGAGCACAATTTAAAACCAACAATGCTTAGCTGAGAGACGGTCTAATATAAGACTTCACGATGAAAATAAAATATCTGTATTCAGCTAAAGCGTTTTATAGTCGCTAGACGATCGATGGAATATGTATCTTCGACGCATGACTATTACTTGTTCCCATTAGATTTAAATAAAAGGCATGAATCCGCTTTCCATGCGGGTCAATAGGTAGTTAAATATGAATAATGGAGCCTAAGTAATGGTATAGATAGGTAATACTCGGCAAACACTTTCACCTCACACAAGAATTCGGATGCATAATGAAATGATCTTGGGAAAGAAAAATAAACGTCTGAAACTTTCCCTGTATTATTTAATGATTGTCTTAGCGAAATATGAGTTTCTTTAATAGTTTTAACTCTTAAGTGATCAGTAATGTGTCATTAGCGGCTATTAGATTATTAAAACTTTTTGTCAGTCATCATAATTATTAACGGCTTTAAATCTAAATAAAAGATTTATTACAACCGTTCTACGTGAATTCGTGTTGTCGATGAAATGTATATGCAACAGAGGAGTTTAAATAGTTTGGTTCTTGGATGAAATCCAAAAACCAAACTAGATAAATGTTCTCTACATATTAGAAAGCGACTCCTCTATAATCTTACCCTTTTATGTCTCGACATTTCTTGTAAGTTCAAATAAACTTAAGCTTTAAAATTAATTTTTTTAAGACAATTAACAATCTCTAGTTTGTCTAACACCTTCTCCTATTGAGTTTGTTAGTAACCTTTCCTTTTTAGTATGTAACAAATATGAATGTGCATGAATTTAATGTTAAATATTATTTATTTTCAACTTATTATTTTATTATGTTTCGTTATTTTTTAAATTACATACATACTCAATACTATTTGGATAAAAATAATTAACTTATAATTTTATTGTTATTTTAAAATACTTTGCGGTGCCCCTACGGGGTGTTACATTTATAGCACTTAAGATTATTGTAAGACCTATAATATGTAACCATGTGACATGCAAATAAATAAATTGAAATTGAAATTGAACCCTTCTGATTCTTGGCAGCTAACTACCTTTAAATAATCCGGATAAAGGGATTATCCTCTAATATTTGCAAAGTTAAACGGACAAGAGCTTTTTTACCCCTCTTGTACTTTAAAGGAGAATTCTATTTCACGTAACAAAAATTGAAAAACTCGATTTGGTACCTTTAAAACTTGATAATGACTTTCATTATTATCTCTATATTATTATGACTATCCCGTTCAGTTATCAAGATGGAGACAAGACATAATAGGATTATCTGTTGTTCTAGTTGGCTTAAAGCCATTTGATGCTATGTATCTATGTGTTTTAAAAACGAATTAGGTAGGTATTTTATAAATATCATATTCTCTCCAAAAATATATTTTCAATTTATTCGATTACATTCATTTAAATTTAAATTCATTTAAAATTTATCTTTTCTTACCCATTTATTTACTTAGCTTTGAATACAATATTAGTCTTTTATACTATTCTGACATCTATTATTATTATTTTACAATATTTATTTTTTATTATGAATAAACGAATGGAATTAAATTGACTACATTACTTCAACATTATTAAAAACCTGTATCCGTTGGAAATAGGTATTTACCGTACCCATGAAAAATATATTCCAAAATGTTGTTACTGTAGTCACGCACGATCCATCTGTAAATTCTTCATAGGAAATCGGAGCATCTCGAAAATGAACAACTAGGTATAATGAATACTGAAATCGGTGGGCATCAAAATGCAACCTAACTACCATGCCCATCCAATTAAATGTTTGCATCCTAAACTCGGCTGCCTATGTTAATTATTATGCAAGGAGAGTAAAGAGAAGAGGGTGGTTATAGGCGTGTAGCTGTAGTAGGAAAATGCGGCTACGATGCGATACGATATCGAGCAATTAGCGATGCTGCTCCGATCCACTCCAGCGATCAGATAGTCGGATTCTTTACGTTTACAAGTTTGCAAGTTAGAAAATCATAATCATAAAATGTAAATGTATTTTGAAATTACTAGAAAGTAAAGGTCTGTTGAATTTTGTAGTTAAACAACGTATGTGAAATTAGTTTAAGATTTTTTAGTCATTCGGTAATTTTAAGTTAATTTTAAATTTTAATTAGTGTGGCTTATGTTATCATTAACTAGGTAATTCTGGTTCTGTGAGTTACTTGACTTATAAGTTGAGGTAACTTAATTATGATGGGTTGTATTAGTAGGTTAGGTAGACAGTTTCGATTTATAAATAATAAAATTAAATAGATTTTCATAATATTGTAACCATAGACAGATAATTTAAGTTATCTTACAGTATATAATTACGTCAATTACACGTAGGATCACGATTTATACTTGTATGCACCCAGGCGTGCCCAGGCGCATCGTGAGTTGAGCCATAATAATACAGCGAGGGAGGGAAAGGGGCACGGGGGACGGGACCGGTCCAACCTCGTCACAAGACTGTAGACCCTAGTTTCTGTCCCCGTTTGCCTTACTATAAGTGTCGCTTAATACAACTTCCTAAACCCTGTTAATTGATAACCAGACTACAGTCTTATAACGAGGGATGGGATTCTGACTCTCATAGGCTGAATGTGATGTCTCATTTTGTTTAAACATTTAAAAACAAATGGAAACGAAAAACTGATATTATATTTTACAGTAGAACGAATTAAAACTTGTAAGAATTAAATCGAAGAACTTCTGTGGTGCATCGCGTTGATGTCTTTAATACTATTTCATTCATTGTAAGCTTTTATCGCAGATTCAGCCACGAAACTTCAGTAAAGCAATGCATAATTGAATGAGCACCTTAAAATGGGGTGAATATACATATAGAGTCAACACCACAGATAAACCTAAATGTGATAAAACGCAGATATCGTCACAAAAATCTCGTTGATGGAAGAAAGTTGTCGAGCCGGCCGAAAGCGGTCTCGCAAGATCGGAATTTTGGTTGGACACGTATTGCCGTGGCCGCGGGCGCGCCCACCTGCCGGCACCACACCTGAGCTAAAAGTGTGTCAGCGCTGACTCCTCCGACGACGATCGATCAGTACTTTCACATTACCTTAAATTAACACTCGACGCACCGATACTAGCGACTGGAATACTACGACTCCCGTCCAGGATATAAGTGCAGATAAAAACCCACCTTGTACACGCCTCGGGGCGTTCCAAATCCAAACAAAATCCGGTTATGCACTATCAGGGGTTGGGGTTAATGCACGGGCACTGTGCTGTAACACAAATCACCACACTTGAGTCACAAGGTCTGCCACATGGTCGGCACTCGGCGGGCCGTTGCGGTCGAGTCGGCCGCCAGGTCAGCACTGAGGCTTTCTTCGAGACGGACGACGCGCGTGCGCAGGTAAGAATGAGACTACGGTGCCTGCACACTCTTGCGCACGTAGCCTACGACTGTGTGAGTGGTGAGTCAGGTAGCGATGAGGTTCATATATTTTTACTTATCACCTTTTTATGCTAGGAAAGAATGTTGTTTTTACATGCTACTTGCTAAATCGATGGAACATAAAATAAAAATGGCAATAGAATAAAATATGTAGGTATATTTATCACTATTTTAGCAATATCCTGTATGTAATATTATTATTATTTAACATTTTATAAATTACATATTTTTTTAACATTAAATACACTTAGTTCATTTGGTTTTCAAAGCTATTCATAATTTATTGATACTCAACGCTGCTCTATTCCACTAATACATACACATGATACTGCTAAGCACACAAGCGCAGACAAAACGAGACTTACATATTAAGCACTCACCCAAATACTGACGGAACACACTACGATAATTCTAAAGGAACTAAAGGAGTATGAATTGGAATAAGTTTTCCCGAAACTCTGTAGAGTAACAATTTGCCTGGTTTACGGTGGGATTGTAGAGTTGCTAACTCTTGTTGTTTTAGTAATAGACAAACCAAAGGAAATACGAGATGGTCTGAGTGTGTTTGCAACTACATTTATATTATTTTCATAAAAACGCAACAGGTTTGAAATACAGTGTACAGAAAAGTTTATACGGTAACAAGAACTTTAATATATTTATTTGTTTACCAGAGCGGCGTTGCCAATGCGGATCAGGTTTATTCCCGTTCCTGTGTGAATTTCCAAAAAATCTCTTAGCGGTTGCCTACGTCATATAACACACCTAGATACCATTAAGTTTCTAGGTGTTATCGTTTCGGGAAAATATAAAACTTGTATAAAGAGAGACATGACACGACGTACATTTCTCTTTCTACTCAATTTTATTTTCCCGTGAGGATGAGATATTTTCCTGTACTATAAATATTAAGTACTAGCTTTTACCCGTGACTTCGCTCGCGCAGGTTTATTTCATCCCCTTAGGGGTTGAATTTTGCAAAATCCTTTCTTAGTGGATGCCTACACTGTATAAGCTATATATGTGCAAAATTACAAGTCTCTAGACCCAGCAGTCAGTCAGTTTATCATTTTATATAGGTATACAGAAGAAGATAATAAGTTAATAATTTAAGGCTATCTTTAGATATTTTAGTCTTCCTTAATATTATTTGTCACTAACTTATAATTTGTTATACCGGGTTTTAACAGTACAAGCACGCTCGAACGGAGTGCCCTCGTACGAGTCAATTCCGGCCGATATACACACGGATCACATGTATACCTGGCCCCCTAGCCAAGTGGCATTGCACAATCGAATCGAATGTTCTTTCAGATTGACATGTATGGGATTGACATCAGCGTTAGCGCTCGTTGGCAAGTGCTTATGTCAATGCCATATTTGACAATCTATAAGAACATTCGATTAGATTGTGATATGCGACTTGGCTAGGAGGGCTGATACGAGTAGTGTCCGAGCAAGGATTCGGTCCGAGCGCGCTCTTACCATGAAAACGCAGCTTTATAGTTGAGGACGTAGGTATTTTTGGAAGTTACAAGTATGCTCGATACTTAGGCAAAAACCCTATTTTTTATGGCTACAGACTAATAAGTAACGCGTTGGATTCTAAGAACCAGTAACGATATTCTGCAAAACGTACAACTTATTACACTAATCATGCCGAATTAATTTTCATTTCACTATAACTCGGATTCTTCTTTTTTACGCCTTTACAGACTACCAATTTGAAATTCGCTGTCAGATTTTATCTGTAAGAAATGAGTAAGTCCTCGCTAATAACATGCCAGATTTGAGCATAATTTTTAAGCCCGACTTTATAGCATTCAATGTTGTTGCAAACCGATTTTATTATCCTGCTTTCATGAATTCCTGATGCTGTTGACACATGTTTTGATCTTTAACTTAAAATCAGTGATGGGTAAGTTGTTTATTGCTTTTGCATGAGATTTGACGTACATAAATATAGTTAAGAAAAAAGGTGTTTCTAATCAAAACCAATGAACAGTTTCTTATTTTACACCAAAGGAAATAGAAAAAAGGTCAAGTTGGATTCCCGCACGAAGGTTTACGTACCAAACAATATTTAACACAAGGTATATGGCATTAAAAATACGTTTCTTGTATAGGGATTCCCTTTAATTTTTTAACTAATTTTTATTTTATGATTAATTTTTATTTATTTTATATTATTTACAAAGAAATTTAGTATGAGCTGTCTTCCTACCAAACACTTCTGAACATTCGTTGTTGACAAGCAGTCTCTCGGTGGCTTTATTTACCTATTAAATTTACTGTTTTGTCATGAAGCACCAAGGGTACTATAGTTGTAAAGAATGGAATGTGGAACTTTCCCCGACAGGCAGGCTCGGGCTATGACGTCATCAGGTCACCGGGCCCGCGCTGCGAATCATACAAAGCGGATATTCGATTTTAAATCCTTTCAATAGAACATATATTTTTTCCTGAGTCATTCGTGGTATTTTTTTAAATCCATTTTTATTTCTTGCGTTGAATCGTTTTTAATAAGAAATTGTAAGTTTGAATATGAGGGATTTTTGAGTAGCTTTGTAGTAATAATTTAATAATTATGTAGAAATATTTGTAAAATATGTGTTTTATACTGCGATTTTATAGTTTTCCCAATAATTTAAGTTATTACGTCTGCTTAAACGAACATGGATATACATACAAAACATAAGGATATGAAATAACTAAATAAATTTAGTTTTATTTAAACACGATATAACAAAAATTTGATACTCAAAAAATACATTAGAAAATGTCTACAGCGAGTATATTACTCTCCCTAGAACAATATATCACTGGATTGTGAAACTTGGTTGAATTATTAATGTTTTGGAACTGCTTTTACTCATTATACTTTTTAATTGTGCTTACAGTATAATTATAATACGTCACAAGTAGGTACACGTTTAAATTTGCACCAACTCAATTAGTTAATTTAGAAATTGAAATTGCGCAACCAGATCTAATATAACTTTTATAATTAAGCAGTTTGGTAGGAAACCGGTTTTGTTTCCCTAATGATTTCAGTAGGTACAATTTCGAAACCAAATATACATTGTTCTTTGTGAATGAAATGAAAGCATATTCTTCTAAATAATAAGTAACTGAGTCACCGAGCTCTACTCGTGAAAACTCGCAAAAAAATAATTTTACCAGGGTTTACCTAGCTAGATAAATTTTTCGTTACTGTTAACTCCCACATTGTAAATTTAATCGAAATCATTTGAGCCGTTTTTGAGAAAGCGATTACAAACAAATCTATAATAATCTACTATATAAAAATAAGTCGTGTTTTCCTTCCTGACGATTTAACTCGAGAACGGGCGGACCGATTTTGATGAAACTTTTTGTGTGGGTTCGAGTGGGTCCAAGGATGGTTTATAGCAAAGAAAATTCAGCATTGCACCCGTGCGAAGCCGGGGCGGGTCGCTAGTACTATATAAAAATAAGTCGGGTTTTCCTTCCTGACGATTTAACTCCAGAACTGACGAACCGATTTCCATGGTTTTGCATTCGTTGGAAAGGTCTAGGGCTCCGCAAGGTTTATAGCAAAGAAAATTCAGCATTGCACCCGTGCGAAGCCGGGGCGGGTCGCTAGTCTACTATATAAAAATAAGTCGGTTTTCCTTCCTGACGCTATAACTCCAGAACGCACGAACCGATTTCCACGGTTTTGCATTCGTTGGAAAGGTCTCGGGCTCTGTAAGGTTTATAGCAAATCAAATTCTTATAAGCATTGCACCCGTGTGAAGCCGGGGCGGGTCGCTAGTCAAAAATAAAATTGAAGATTTAATTTTCTGTATGTCATTTCAAAGAAAATGTCAAAATTATAGTGAAAAATGCTAAGTATAAGTACAATGCTTTATCATAAATTACCGTTTTTACAATTTTTATTTGTCTGAAGTTTTGTCTCGAATAGGATCCGCTACAGATCGATGGATTTCAAAAAAATGAAAATTTTCGTGGATGTTTAATTTCGATCTTATGGCGTTCAGAAGATATTATTTTGATGAACCGAAGCAAAGTGGGATCAGGTCGCATATATAATACACCCAAGTATACAAATGTTAATCTTTTAGAAACATAGTATAAAAAATAAAATAATAAAAATAATAACAGAACGGTTAAAGAAGTTTTCGAAAATACATTTGAACTCTTACGTTTTACATTACCCTCTTTTGGACTCTGCCGCAGTCGCGTAATAAAACATAAGCACCTAAAGTATAGTAGTTTTGTTCACAGTTTAAATACAACTTAAATACTTTTTACAATTCATACTTTTTACAATAACTAATTATTATGAATTATGTAGTACTTGCAAAACCTGCAACAATCGACGATTAATTTCGTGGGAGAATTTTGTAAAGGAAACGCGACGCTCGTTCCTACATTGTTTTATAGCGCAAGAGCTGCTTCCATTTACTTCCTTATTGTGTTCTGGGTACACCTACTTTTATTGGGAACTTACTGTTACTATGTCTTATTCACTCGCGGATAACTGGTCTCGTTATTTGTAGAGCCTCAATTAACAAGTTTTATATTTTAAAAAGAAGTAAGATGTTATTGTTTATGCTTGTCATTGATCTTACGTTGGGCGTGTGCGTTGTGTTGCAAATAAAATGATTGTCTATCTATGTTTTCTACACTAATATTATACAGAGGAACGACTTGTATCCACAGACATACAATATGTCAAGCGTCGAGACACTTGGTCCGTGGGGTCCTGGTGCGCACGGACTCTTCAAGAAGCTCAGCAAGCGACTCAGAGAAGCATCAGGCGACCCCCGAGCAGGCGACTTTCTCGCGCTAAGGATAAGTATTGCCATCCAGCGCTGGAATGCCGCCTGCGTGATGGGCACCTTGCCACGGGGCCTCTTTTTTTACATCTTTTGTAGTTTAGTTCATTTTACTTTTAGTTTTCTGTTGTATTACTGTCTTTATCCTAAACCTAAAACAAATTACAAAATATATCATCATATCATTTAGGTACTTATTCGTGACGCCCATAATGAATCTCTGCCAACCTTCTCGGGAAAAAGACATAATATGTATATTATTATTATTATGGTCGTTATTCGAGACGTTCCGAACTATCTGGATTTTGGATGTTCGTCTTTTCTTTATAGGTATGAATTATAAATACCTATTGCTTTGTGTTAGAAATTTTCTTATGTTCCGTCTTCAAATATTGTTCTGGGCTTTCTTTTATATTCCTGTATAATGTAGAATCAACAGAAAATAAACTCCAAGCCGCAATTTCATTTGAAAATATTTACCATACTTTTAAGGAAATGATGTCGACTCCTGCAAACAGCTTTTGTTCAATCAGTCTCTTATTACAAAGTACGATATTTTATTCATTTTGTGCAACCATTTTTATATTGAGCGAAAATAAAAAACCTTGCACAAGGTTTTTTATTTTTATACGCTTTTTTTATTGTCGTACAGTCAGACATATTCCATGCAGACCTGTCAAATAAGGATTACAGGCGAATACTAAGAATAAGAAATACTTAGTACCTACTAACGTAGCAATAAGAAGCAGTACAATTTTATAAGTCGTCGGCGTGTCAGTTTAGATTAAATAAAAGAAAATAATGGCCTCATGTTATGTCGCGTTTATTCGCGGCGGTAGTGCCGGCGGCCTTTAGGGAAATCCTAATTACTCGTTTTTCGGGACATAGGGCAAATGAGTCAGTAGATTAGGGACTTTTTCCCCGGTAGACCTTCGTAAAAGGTTCAGCCATTATAACTAAAGTAGCAACACATTAACCCCCATTTAAAACGGTGACTTTTCGACGCCTGTCGCTTTTAGTTTTGTGATAAATTACTATAAAAATTTTGTTAAAATGGTAAGGCATATTTTCGTAGTACCTAACTAAATAAACCTTATATAGGTTAAGGTTGTATAGAATATGTGAAATTGTGAGTGCAATATTAGTAAAACAAAACTTTATTTTTGATATTCATAAAAGATTTATCTTTGTGAGAGGTTCATTCTATGTTTTGTTTAAGGCTCACAAAATATGTAATATGAAAACGAGTATACACATTATATCTTATATTAGGGGGAATGAAAATATTTATGAAAGAAATTATATTAAATAAGTTCAAAAATAAACGGACAAGTGCGGGTCGGACTCGCTTACCGAGGGTTTCGTAGACATTTTTAGATATTATAAATAGTTCAGGAATCGTGTCTCGCAGTATGATTGATTACGTTATTGAAATAAATACATTTTTTTAATGATTTAATTAAAAACAGAATTTTCTATGAACTTGTAGTAGTATAAGACGAAGTTGCCAAATTTAATAGTTCTAAGTCAACGGAAAGTACTTAGGTTCTCTATATTTTTTATTTCCTTGAGTATCGAAATATACTTACGTTTTTGCGGTAAGTAAACGGCTATCTTTTTACGTCAACTTAGGTTTTTTTTACAGCTTCAAGGGACTATAGACCCGACTATATGGTTTTAATTTAAAACTCGATACTTCCACGCGTTTCCGAGATAGGGTCTTTACAGACAGACGTACAAAAAAGACGTGTGGCACTCCGGGACTGCCGCGGCAAAGCTATTGCATAGCATTTTTTATCAACATAAGCAATTATAATGCGCAGTAACGCTGATACAACCAATGCCACCTAGAGGCGAGTTGCTGAACTAAAGAGACAAGCGTGATATTTCAAAAAGTCATTAAAAGTTCTGCTATTCATCGATAGATAGCAAAACTAAAAAGTATCACCGCTGTGCCGGTCGGAGTGGGGGGTGTTAGGTTATTTTCGTTACGGAATTTCTGGATTCGGTCTCCACGCTCAAGGCCCGCGATAGAAGCTATGCAATAGCTTAAAAAGTGCTCCTATAAGGGTTCCGTTTTTTCCTTTTGAGGTACGGAACTCTAGAAAAGTACTCAGAAACTACATTTAAATGTTTCTTGTTTCTTAAAAAAGTATTATTCTTATTTGTGTCACGGATCGCGTACGATCAAAATTGTATTCAGGCGAACCTCAGAGTGAATTTGGTTTCGTGAAAGGATTCGACAATACTCGGATGTTTTGACAGGGATCCTGTTATAATATTAAAATCCCTTCAGAGGCGCGCACCTACTAACTCCCTGAGGAACCGCAAACGGTATACGGTTTAATTTTATCCCAAGAGTTTACGACTATTTGGGATCTACGTGGCTTCCGACACCATAGACATAACGAAGTTTAGTTTAGCTGCATGAGAAGTAGAGACAAACTAGAAATCAAAATTTACTTGGCCGGATTTCAAACGTATCATTTAATGTGTCACATTTGGAAAAAAAGGTAACCTGCCTTATGCGACAAGATACTCCCATTTTACTAGCTTTTATTTAACTTGCAATGTATTTTTGAGCAGTGATACGAGTAGCCTTACGGTTAAAGAGCCTGCTTCACATGATGATAATAAATGAGGCTCGGGTTCGAATCCTGGTATGAGTTTTTCAAAACTTACGTAAATATTTATCACTTGCTCGATGGTGAAGGAAAACATCGTGAGGAAACCCGCAGGTCCCAGAATTAAGTAGACGGGCCTGTTGGCTCAGTTGGTAGTGACCCTGCCTTCTGAGTCGGAGGTCGCGGGTTCGATCCCCGCTCGGGGCCAACATTTGTGTGCATGAACATGTCTGTTGGCTTCGTGTCTGGTCGTTTAATATTTATTTAAGTATGTTTATCAGTTGTTTAGTACCCATAGTACAGGCCCTGCCTAGTTTGGGACTAAATAACCATGTGTGAATTGTGTCCCACAAATTATTATTATTATATGTACGTAAGTTTTTGAAAAACTCATTGGTGCATGCCAGGATTCGAACCCGAGCCTCACTGATTTTCGGCCGGCTCTTTAACCTGTAACTGAACTCCCCACCCTTTAATATCTACTTTTCTCTCTATACATTGGAACCACCAAATCCAACGTAATAAAATTAATTCCCAGCCATGCAAAGCTAAACATCCTATAATGCTAAGCAAGTATTGCTCAGCTCAAAGCAAGGATCTCATTCACAAGATATCGTTTCAATATTTTGTTATCATGTTCTCTTGCACGGAATTAGAGAGAATCCACTGTATGACATTCCGCTGCTAACTTGTAGCAAACGAACATCAATTTTATACGTATAGACGTAAATAAGTAACCATCATTTACGTCCTACGCATAGTTTTTAAACGACCTCAAAATTTAGCTTCATGATGATCTCCAAAGTATTTACTTTGGAGGCATCGCTAAATAGGTCGACACCGTCAAATATCTCCTGCAATTTTGGCCTTTTAATTAATTTATGTGATCGTCTAGAGTGTAGGACACTATTTTGTGAATAGTAATCCAGATCCTTTTTGAGGATCATGCTTTGCCATCAAAAGAAATCTTAACTTGAATCAACCTATACCGTTAGTTATCTATCGCGTATTTATAAAACTGTCTTTCGCTTTTAATCTATAATATTTAATAACGCTGCCCACTTCAGCGTCATTCATGCCTAAGGCAATATTTTCATGAAGGACACTTCATGTTCCCTGCTATCTTTTATCTGATGACAGACTCGAGATAAAATCGCCTTCCCCACATTCTCACCTCCTTTCAAGAAAAGAAATAAAAATGTGGTTGGTGGGAAGAGTAGGAAGCTCCGCCTCGCTTCATACGGTGATCGCCGACCCGCAACATTCCACAATTGCGTTTGCGACCCCTCCGAACGTCCCGGTTTTGCCGGACATCCGGTCTTATATCCCGCCGAAGCGGGACCGTTGCAGCCGAAGCTGATTGTTGCGGCCGTAGCCGAGTTTTGCCCCGTAGGGTCCGGTGCGACCGTAGTCGATTGGTGCGGCCGTAGCCGTATTTTGCCCCGTAGGGACCGGTGCGACCGTAGTCGATTGGTCTGGCCGTAGCCGTGTGTTGCCCCGAAGGGACCGTTGCGACCGCAGTCGTGTTTCCCCGAAGGCGAGTTACGCCAGTCATTAAGACCTCGGGTTCATTTGCAGCAAGCCCCGAAAGGCAATCTCGAACATATTTGAATTGGTCTTTAAGACCTCAGGATCATTTGCAGTAAGCCCCGTAAGGCAATAATTCTCATAGGACAACTAGTTCATAGGTCTTAATGCTTAACATAACCCGACCTCGGTCCCTACGAGCCATCGATTCTCATTCAGCCATCAGAGGCACTGTCACACCCTGAATGAGCTTATAATGGTAAAACCATCAATTTATATTTATACGCGTTGCGGGCGCACTCATATGATAGTATGGAGTAACCGATGTACGTTCTGCAAAATACATGGTTATCATAAGATATATGAGGCGTTACTCCCTTTCTCGATCATTCGTGGTATCACTTTATTGCAATATCAAACTCAACAGAATTGTGACAGACATCCCTGTCAAGCTAATCAAGTCTCTAGACCCTTTACCATGCCAACACGAATGCCAACATGACTCCAGTTCCAGACTCCGAAGAGCTTACTCCTGAAGATTTGGTCGAGTGTTCGCGTACTAGACCAACAATACTCCTCGAAGATAACTTATGTTAATGCCCATTTCGAACCGTCAGGTCTACGATCAAGCTAGATGTTGCTTTTCACATTTCAATGAGAGACGTTATCAACCTCCATCAATTAAGTGTTAGTCGACACCATCGTCTCCGTTACTTAGCACCAAGAAGCTCAGAAGCAGTCCCGGGGTATCTACTGTGAACCACAAGACAGCGCTAAGAGGTGCGTCGTCAGTCATTCCACAACTAGCCCCAATGTGTAATATTTGAGCGATCGCTACATCCAACAAAGCTTATGGACTATGTCCAAAAACTAAGTCTATATAACGTCACCTTGCCGTACCGTAAGGCAGTGCTCGAGGCACGGACTTTTACCTTTTCGCACTTTATCGTTAGCTGCCCTATAAGCGGGAAGGAAACCCAGATGTATTATAGGTCCAGCTCTGTTATTTACTTTTATTTGCCATGCCTTTCATATATTAGGTTCGTCTAGAATATCGCATAAAACTATCATATTCCATTTAATCAGACAGGGGACCCATACCTGCCTTGTCCTCATAACTTCTGTTATTAATGAACCTTCAAGCTAATAACGCCATATGAAAATTTTATAAATTTATTTTATTTATAAATTTATTTATTTATATATTTATTTGCCATTATGCTCAACATCGCTCAACAGACCGACCTATGTATCATACATCTTAAGTCCAACCTATGTTTGAGGTGGCAGCCTCGCATCCCGGCTGCGCACCCACCCTCATCATATATGCCTGGACTTTCTCTTCGTGTCCCGGCAGCGGAAAATTGGAAAAACCCCGACCATCTCCGATTTGGATGAAACCTCTTTCATATCGTAGTGTCTGTCAACAGTACCACAACGATATGCTTCCCATCTCTCAAACGCCATTATTTCCGGAGTTATAACCGATTAATGGTTTATTTCAATACGAGACCTGTTTCGCATTTCATTTCCAACCTAATTCTAACTACTTTTATGAAACTTTTATGCTATCTTAACATCTCTTTGACCAATCAAAGTTCTACTTTACTGATTTTTCATTATTTTTAAACTTTTCCTAAGTTTTGATAATTTTCTATTTCTGATTATATTTACATGTGTTTACATGT
Source organism: Ethmia dodecea (assembly GCA_963855545.1). Taxonomy (NCBI): domain Eukaryota; kingdom Metazoa; phylum Arthropoda; class Insecta; order Lepidoptera; family Depressariidae; genus Ethmia; species Ethmia dodecea. Next base: position 5,651,699 of record OY979444.1, read on the forward strand.
TTACAGCCTCACCAAGCTGTTTTATATTCTTTCAGTATTTAATATTTATTATTAGGGACAGGATGTTACAAACCGTCCGGGCTATCACTGCTCTAGTAGTAGAATCTAGCATCTCAAATTTGAAGTATATATCTTCTACCGATTAAACTGTTTTTTTTTTGTATACCTACACGTTTTAATTGGCTTACAATGCGTGGTTACTGGTTAAATATGTGACGTACTTAGATACTTACCTACTTAGGTAGTCATTAATAGTCATTATAATCAGTAACTATACTCTGAATAATTATAATATTCAGGAATAGGTTCTTTGGGCGCTCTAAATCTTGCCAACTCTGTGTCTGCACCATTCTTTTACTTTTCCTCTACATTGTATACCCAAATTTGTAGTATGTTTTTTGTTTCACTTATCCATTGCTCCTTTTCATCGTAGGGTTGAGCGTCAAATGTGTTAATAAATACGCAATGTGGATGGAAAATAACATGATGTCATTGTGCATGCCGTACAGCTGTGTTTAGCTGGGGTCTGCGTTATTAATATTAATGCTGCTGTACTTTCGGAGTGCGATTCACGGGATCGGTAAGAGTTTAGGTACCCTTAAGTGTAAAGTTCTTTAGAGAGTTTGTAATTTACATTCTACCGATTAAGGTGGATGCAGACTAAACTGCCAAAGTTTCTTGAAAATCCTTGCATTTAATTGATCTATATATATAAAAAGAGAAGCTAAATCTAAAAATCAAGGCCCAGCCCTAACCGCTGAACATAGAAACATGAAATTTTGTGTGTAGGTTACGTTTTTAGTGTAGATGCTCTCTAAAAAAGGATTTTACGAAATTCAACTCCTAAGGGGTTGAAAGAGGGGGTTGAAGTTTGTATGGGATAGTGTGATTTCTGCGTGTATCAACTGTAAACTTGGCACAAATACTCCTCAAAACAAACTATGAGATATTAGTTTTAGGATTTTTCGAAAATCATCCTCCAAGGGGGTGAAAGTAGGGGTTGAAGTTTTTAATGGAAAACCTTCATTTTTGGGTGTATCAATTCGAAACTGTAAAAATACTTCTCAAAACAAACAACAAGACACGTATTTCTGGATTTTCCGAACATCACCCCCTAAGAGGGTGAAAGTAGGGGTTAAAGTTAGTATGGAGAAGTGTGGTTTTTTGTGTCTATCAACATAAAAACGCAAAAACATAACTGTTGTATGGGAGCCCCTTAAATATTTATTGTATTCTGTTTTTTAGTACTTTTTGTTATAGCGGCAACAGAAATACATCATCTGTGAAAATTCTTTCACAGATGATCTATTTCTGTTCTGGTTCTCTCATCTGGTTCATGAGAAACAGCCTGGTGACAGATGGACAGACAGACGGACTGACAGGGGAGACTTAGTAATATTAAGATCCCGTTTTACCATTTGGGTAAGGAACCCTAAAAACTGGTTAAGAAGAGAAATACGTACTACTCCCAATCGATAACACCTAGAAACTTGAAATATGGTATGTAGGTGTCTTATAATAATATGTCGTTCGCAACCGCTCTAAGACGAGATTTTTAGAAATTCCCACTATTATTATATGCTATTTGAAAAATAATAAGAACCTGCATAAAGATATATTTACGTTATTTACATAATTATATTTAAGTGCATTCCAAAATTTTTAAAAAATAAATGTCCACCCGTGCGAAGCGGGGGCGGGCCGCTAGTAGTTTTATATGTATGTATCGCCGATTATTTCTGACTTACGAGTATGTTGTTGTTTCCAATCTGTGACTCGGCGATTAACACCAAGATTATATATAATATAATTTAAAAGCTGACTATAATGCTTAAATTAATGATACGTGCACAAAAAGGTTTTTTTTCTATTTAATGCGTGATAAATGTTGCCCGATTTCATGATCACAAAGTGCTCACATTACATTTACTCTTTACAGCTATTTTTCAATAAAAAAGGAGGAGTTTCTCATATCGACGCGTATGTTTATGGATACGTATAACTTTTTACAGAGCGGTCCGATTTTAATGATTTTATTTTATTGTATAATGTAATACCCCGAGGTTGGTCGATAAAAAATAAAATCCTTCGCTATTTATATTCTCGTTGTTTTTTTTTGTAAAAAGCTTTTATAGAAACGAATGTTGCTGTATAAAATTAATGATTTTTCTAACAAATACGAGTACACACTTTTGTTCAATTTGGATGTTCCAATCCTAAAAAAAAAGAGTTAGTTTGGGGAATTAGTTTTCTTTTGAATTCTCTATTTAAAACAGCAATTTCCTTAAGATCTAAAAGTAGTACATATAATAATTTGGAACAAATACAATTTTGGTGAACCGCAACAACCAACATTAAAAACATAAAATTGTAATAAAAAAGATAGACGAAAGAGTTGTCTATTCATATCTTTTTTAAAAAGTGTTAATGAGGTACGTGTTGACCCCATAAAAGCGATAATGAGGGCCCATGAGCCCGCGGTAGACTGGTTGAGGATTTATTTGCGACTGGAGCCCATGGTGTTATTACAGCGAGCCTGTGTTTCGGGCAATGAAAAGGGATAATTGCATTTTCCCTTCCATTATTTTTTCTCGTTCCCTTGACGAGTTTACGATATTTTTCCTGTTTAAATTACGTTTTTAAATTTCTTTTGTTATTAATAACTTTGCAAATTGCTTAAAATTTTTGGATATGTTAATTCAACTGTAGGTATTGTACCTACATATTATACTGCACCTGTTTTTCATACCCTGAAAGTAAAAAACAACAAAGAAATATACAAATATACGTTCACGCTTTATCGCTTTGGGGTTGGCAGAAATATTCTCCTTCTGGAAGTAGGTACTCACTGTAGTAGAGTGAGTAGGTACTCATTCACTCACTTACTTGAAAGAAAACAAAGAAGACTTTCCGAATAAATTATCCAGGGCAGTCATTAAAAATTTTATGTAACCTATTACTTATCGGAAAATGTATGACCAATATTTAAGAGTTTTAGATATCTCCATGGAATTGTTTAGATTTTTTCGTAATCAAAGTTTTAAATATTTTTTTTATAATTTTGGATAAGCAATTTTTCAGATATAGCGACGGCAATAGTACTTATTGCTTAAAAAACTCTGCAGGATGATAGCTAAATCGTTTAAATACCCGATAGTATGACATATAAAAACTAATGTTATTTTGATCTTCCCATGATTACCGTTTATCTGATCAAGATAAAACTTGGCTGAGTTGATGAGAGCATAGAAGTTTAAAGAAAACAAAAGGAAATTCCCACTAAAACGGAAAAAATTGAATCTGCGCCGGGAACGCTGCTAAAAGGTCAGCTAGTAAAGATAATAAAAAAAACTGCATAGAACAGCCAATAGATACATTTAAATTTGAAATTAAGAGGTGATTCTGTTAAAATTAATACTAATATCCTGCTTTTTATCATTTTTAAATGCAAATTTACCCTTTGTTAACAGGAATAATCGCAATTACGCTAATTATCACGAAACCAAATTGGCCAACGAGTGGTGACATCTTTAATTTTACATTCAATTCGTTCGCTCTCGTTTCATTCGGATACTGATTACAATGTAATTGTTGGGACATGCTCCGCGAATTCTAATTAGAGTTCCGTACCTTAAAGTTCAAAATGAAGCTCTTATACCCTTCGGCTATTATATTCTTTCGTGGCTTATTGTAGCTTATTAATATAATGTAACGTGAAGATTATGAGATCAAATAAGTGTTAAGAAAATTTTCCTTATTGGGAATTATTGGATTTGCAATTTTTATCCATTTTATCGATAAATATAGGTTCATGGTGAGGAAACCTGCAATCCTTAGAAATGTTTCAGAGACACGTATAACGGGCCTGTTGGCTCAGTTGATAGTGACCCTGGCTTCTGAGACGGAGGCCGCGGGTTCGATCTCCACTCGAGGCCAACATTTATGTTTTTGAAATGTCTATCGGCTTTGTGTCTGGTCGTTTAATATTTATTTAAGTATGTTTATCAGTCGTTTAGTACCCATAGTATAGGCCCTGCCACATACGTCACAAAAAAGTGGGCCCTGCTTAGTTTGGCACTAAATAAGCGTATGCGAATTATGTCCCACAATTTATTTATTTATATCTCTCCGGTTCAGCGATGGGCTCACTATATACAATGCGTAACAGAAAAAGCGCAATTCCTCATACACCCCAAATTAGTATACCTATTAATATAAAAAAAATATGATGCAATTGAACTTTAGTTATGTCTAACCAATTTTCTTAAATATCGATTAATAATAGTACGATTTCCATAGAAAGTACTAAATTCAGCTACAATAATTATTTTTTTGAAAATTTTAACACATATTAAAAATAGCTGAAATCGAATAAGTAGTCGATACTGACCAAACTAATTTCAGGAATTGCGCTTATTCTATTACATGTTGTTAATCTACTGGTGATAATGGAATACCTACCTCTGCCAACCCCTCTTGTAAATAAGGTGTGTGTATAAGTTATTAATTTTAAGACTGAACAAACAATTTTAGTGCAACAATATAAATTCAATTCAATTCTTTATTTGCTTATTACATGGTGAGTACATTTAAGAATACAGCTAAGACATGTAATAAGCATAAAGAAAGAATTCAATTGAATAATAGTAGATTATACAACAAGGGAATAAAGCACTGTTTTATGTCACGGGCGCGACATTGAATCCTGAACGTAACGAAGGACTCCCAGTCTTACTCCCGAGCGAAGCGAGGGAATTAAGACTGAGTCCTGAGTTTAGTGAGGGATTTAAGCGCCCAAGACAAAAACAGTTTTATTCCCGAGTTATATACTCTACTTTTCTCACCTTATGCGAGACAATAAAATGCAATTGCATGGAAGTAGATTATTGACAATGCCTATGGCATCTAGTATAATAGACTCTGAAGTCAAAGCACTTTCATCACTCGACATTTTCGATATTCTTTTCGAAATGTTAAAGCTATAAAATGGATACAGCAACTTGTTTCTGCCGGCGTGACCTAGGTACTTGATTTAACAATTGAAGATCGTGCGAATCTAGTTGGTCGCGGCTTCGGCGAGTTGGCCACGACTGCACCACATTTTGCTTAACGAAATTAGACTTTATCGTCACAGCAATAAGGATAATGAAAAGTGAAAATTACATTATTGACCTAGGGATATAATGAAATTCCATACAACATTATAACCCAGTTAAAGCCAAGGGATATAATGTCTTGCTTTCGGTGACGTTTATATGATATATAATCCGGCTTTGTCACTCGAGCATGTGGTGTGAAAATATAATTAGGTTATTAAATACAAACAATAACCTAGAAAAAGATTGTTGGTTCCTATACCATCTAAATAAACTCATGTCATGTGTCAAGCAACAAACAAATTCTTTAAAGTGTAAAACCATTCACCAACCATTGGCTAAGTACATTATTTTCAAAATAAAACCATTTAATAAGGCTTAAAGGATTTAGTATTTAGCCTGAGCTGTTCGTACCTTTCGCCGTTATTTGGTATTTTCGCAGATTTTTTAAGTAAGCAGCTTAGGATTGTTTTTAGGGAAAAGGCAATTTCGTAAAATTAATGTTAAACAACGGGTAATCCTCCCAATATCGAATATTAAACTTCCTTGTGAAAGGGTTTACGAACTGTTCTATATTGTTTTGCCGTAAAATAAGTAGGGTATAAATAAGCTACAAAAGTTAAATAAAACTTTAAATGGAGCGTGTGGTAAACTACTGGCGTACACAAATTATCTATCCATGCATAATATATAAAGTCTATATATATAAAAGGATAAAGTGACTGGCTGACTGGCATATTCATGACGGGCCTGTTGGTTCAGTAGGTACTAACCCTGCCTTCTGAGCCGGAGGACGCGGGTTCGATGTAGGTCCACTCGGTGCCAACATTTGTGTGCATGAACACGTCTTTCGGCCCCGTGTCTGGGTGTTTAATATTTATATAAGTATGTTTATCAGTTGCAGTACCTACCCATTCATTCCCATAGTACCTACAGGCTCTACCTTAGTTTACAAAATAACGGTGTGTGAATTAGGTCCCACAATTTATTATTATTATTCTACTATTGGCTGAATGACTGATCGGTCAATGCTCAACCGAAACCGCTGAATTTGGGTTTGTTGGAAATTTTGCACAAAGTGATGGAAGTGAGCACTAAAAAGGGATGTTTGGAAATTCCCACGGGGACAAAAAAAAACAGGATCTACCACTGGGTACCTGCTGGTTTTGTATGAATTTGGTATTTTCGGAAATTTGTGAATTCTCAACGTTGTGAGGATAATTAGATTAGTGCCGGGGGAGGTCAAAAGTCCAGGACATAGACCACCCTTATGAATATTAATGCGGGCTTAAGTATGCCTCGTAAATGTGCTGCAGGATAACGGCTAATGTAACTTGCAGTACTGTAACTTCACCTGAATAATCATGACACCAGGCTTTTGTACAGTAGCTCTTGTATTTTAATGGAATCACTATTTGAAAATAGATATTTATACCGCCTGATTTTTTTAACGTCTGGAAAATAATATGGTCTGATAGGTAAGTGTAATAGATTCATTTGGCATTGTTACATTTTTTTCAACACACTTGCTCATAAAGTGGCTCTAATTTCACTGCAATTAGGCACATAATGACACCTATAATCAAACTGAGACTTTTTGTTTGCTATTATTCACTAGTGAGTTATAGATTTTTTTTTTCAATTTTGTTGCTAGAGTTGCTTTGTTCTTAAAAAAGTTTCGATACAAAAAAGATCGTATTCAATCGTACTAATAAATTAATACACAAATATGGCTTGCTCATTTCATGCAACTTCGTATTTAAATAGATCATTTCAACTTGTACGTGTTTAATAAACAAAACTTTCACTCAAATATAACTTTGGTTTTCTCTGTAAAAACTTTAAATACCCCATTTTGTACGTGGCTAAAACGCTATCCACGACAAACCAAAGAAAAAGAAACCTAATTTTTTTAGTCCATGGCCGATCGCCATTGTAAGATGCGAGCGCATAGGAAAACGAGGCTGTATGGGCCTAGATCCTTTTGCCTTTTCCAAATTATATAAATAAAAAATTGGAAAACCAATTAATTTTCCCCGCCATTGCGAATGATTATTTTAAAATGATTTTTTAGTATTATTTATTCACAAGTGTGTTGAAAAACGTCGTATGATACACGTGTGTATTGATGATTACCGTCCTCGGCTCTCTTATGACCCTCGCCTACGGCTCGGGTCTCAATGGCGCCTCAGCGGTAATCACCAACTTTACTCACTTGTACCATAATGTACTATTATTTTTTATTTCTTATAATATTATTATACCAATATATATTACTCAATTACCTGTAGTCAACATTACACCCTGAAATATTTGAAATAATATTTTAAGAAGAAACTAACTCGTAGCTTCCATAGCAATGTGCGTGCTTTTTTAGACTTTGTAAATTGAATTTAACATGACTATATTTAACAATTAATCTCGTGTATAACTTCTGCTCTAGATATATAAGAAGACATATTTTTTTCCAGACGGTAAAAAAAGCATCTAGTATATCAACATAAAATACCTCTATACTTATTTTTGTAGACAGGTTTTGACTTGTCTAACTATTATTCAAGTCTAAGTAGAATAGCAGAAGCCTAAGATATAAATCAGCAATCTGACTAAAGAAAGAAGGAACTCTAGACTTGTTATTTATAAGCCAGAAAGAGCTTGTAATTCAATGTGAAAATATTTTCGTAACATGATTGCGTAAAAGTTGAATAAACTAATTACGTTCCAAAAATATGTTTACCTGTCTAACAAATATTATTTTTTTGTAACATGCTTTGCGTGGATTTTTACCAAAGGTTACATTTTATAGAGCATCAACTTATTGTTGATCGCAGAGCATCTACTAGGCGTCACAGAATTATGCGCAATTCCTCATACACCCCGATTAGTATATATGTAATAAAAAAAGATGTATTCGTACTTTAGTTTTGTCTAACCAAATTGCTTAAAGAGCTATAATAGTACGGCTTCCATAGGTAACCCTAAATTTAGTTATGTTGAAAAATTTAACACATTTTGAAATGAAAAAAAATGAAATCGATACTGAACAAACGAATTTTAGGAATTGAGCTTATTCTGTTACATATTGTATGACTAAATCGTAGCTGAGCCTTGTAAGCATATAAGCCATTGTTTAATAGGTACCAACTACACTTAAAATTTCTGCCCCGCTAACATTTTATGCAGTTACCCACTTCTCGTTTAGATACTAAATCAAGTAAAGAAAAACAATCCGTCATGCCCTACACACAACCGAAGCCTTGAGAAATCCGTCTATACATTTATCATTTAATATAGGTACCAACATAAATACTGCTATCGAGTACTATTTCTGTATCGTGTCGTTGTATTGACTTGGAAACAAGACCGCTTGCGCTCACTTGAATAATACCTACTAGTGGTGATTAGTCAGGGTTTTGTAGTATTAGCGAGTGAAAATTATGAGGCTGCATAATGAGGGTAGCTGTACTCGTTCCAACTTTACGGCATAATACCTTAATTTTATGTGCGAGAAAGATTTTATTACACAGTTTATGTAAAGGGTTTTTCGAGAAAATTAAATGGATCTTGTTATGTGTACTTACTGGAATTAAAAAGGTGCGGCAATGAAATCTTCCTGGTTTATTGCTCTAAGTTCTTTGCAGGCGTTGTTAAGTTCAACAATAACGATTGCTGGTTTAACAGGAATTATTCTGCAAATGAGTGATGAACAGACTCGAAATGGCCGTAAGTCGAGCAATGAAGATTTCATAAGTTCAATTGTTTCATTTTATATTGCATACCATGGCATTTAATTTTAACATTCAAGGGCTTAGAGGGCTGATATTATTTTCAGATGTAGAGTATCCCCGATAGTTCTTTACAGATTGCTTCGATAAACAAAACGTTGCATTCGAATACGTGCGTGTTTTACATACTCATACTTACTTAACATAAATAGGTATATACTGACCATGAGACTGATATGCATATTATGCAAAAAAAAATAACACTACTTCTTCATTTTCTTGAGTTTGAGATTTTTAGACGAATAGGTAGGTACTTACTGTTTTTGTTTCCATCAAAAATGTAAGTTCCATTTTCCAGAACAAACTCCTAAGAGTAAAGCACTGTAGTCTATTTATTTCATTTAGGTACAGCTCCAAATTGGAGATATGTTTCTTTGGAAGTTTAAGTCTTGTTTGGTGTTTTCTCCTATTAGTGTAAAATACTTAGGGGAGGAGATTTAAGATTAGTCGATTGTTGAAAACCCAGCTAGAGACTATATTTTTACAAACATTTTCAGGGAATGAAGGAAATAATATGAGGAAAATTCATTGAAAAACGGAAATCTCTATCGAAACCATTTTTGGTTGATTTGATTTACTGGTCGTTTTGCTGAGGGATTTCCCTTTTCTGTAATGATTCTTTGAAAGTTGTGACCGCTTGTTACGACTTCTGATGCGGTGGCAAAATTTATATTTTCATGAAAAGAATTTCGTTCCAAATGCTCTATGAATAGTCGTCATTTAACTCACCTTGTTACACTGGTAAGTTCAGGAGTTTCTAAGTGAAATGAAATGAAACCATCAAGGTCAACGTACGTCGCACACAAAGGCTGTAATAACGGGAAAGGACGTCCCACAGAAAGCGGGCGCGGCCTTAGAATGTGGTTTCACGTCATTCCCTTTACTTCCACAGAAATATGTAAAAGATGTCCCACCTTGTTTGTTGCATTTCAGGAATTGCTACTTTTAAATAATTCTCATTTGATAATCACTTTTCTATTCACAAGATTTGACCTGTTTAATTTTAATAGCAATAATATTTAATTACGATTAAAAATCACACTTGTACTGAAATTGAACTGGAAATGAAATGTGAAATATGAAGATGAAATTCACATGATTTGCGTTTTCACAGATTTTGTAACTAGGAAGCTAGGTGAATGAAAATACGGGTAGTAGGTGAGACGTATGAAAATTCATTTCATTAAATTTTTACAAGCTACTCATGGAATGACCCACATTTATACAAACAGTATAAAAAAACTGTTCCGTTCTGTATGGAAAATTTTATAATCTTTTGCGGCGCCCCTTAGAGGGGTGTTACGTTACATTAGCACCTACAATTTATTGTAAGACCTTTAATGGAACCATGTGACATGCAAATAAATGAAATAAATTGAAATAAAATAAAAATGCCGGCGGTATATTATGAAGACGCCATCACGTAGTAAATAAGTACGACAAGTCCTCCGTCAGAATTATATTCAATGCTTACACAGGATAGAACATACTTAGAACTAATATTAAAATAACTTCTTTACCCACAGCCACAACAGTTGTCTTAACCGAAAACCCTAATGGCAACATCAAATCCTTAACCCGAAACGCAAATAGTGCACAAACTCGCAAAACTCGAATGTTAGCTGCGTAAGCTTTTGTTAATTTTATTATCTCTAAAATTATTAGGTCGTTTTCTTATCAGCTGCTTGCTATGGCTAATGAGGGCTTCGTAAAATGTGTGTGTTCGAAGTTGGGTCTCAAACTTCTCGCAATGCTCAAGTAGGGTTGGGTAGAGGTACTTTAGTTCTGCGTGGTCCAACGTTGGAAAGAGATGGTGTAACGCGTGGTCGCCAAACCGGGTGATCGATTTGAAGTGATTTCCCGCATAGTCTATTCTCTCTATGATCGTGTCCAGTTGATGTATGCCCCAATCCGGGTATTCTTCCCTGAAAATGATTTTAAATTTATTATTGGTAACTCTATATAATGAAGTAATGCAAATTATAATTATTGCTTATTGTTGTTGAAAATCTATGCTAGATTGATTTTGGATTTACCGCGATTTGTAACTATAATTGTAAATCTGTATATCAGGATTATATATAGAGGTCTGTACCTAAATTTTCTGTTGGATAATTGGATTTCCAGTAACTACCTAACGTTGAAACCCGTATAATGTTTTGAAAATTTTGAGCAATAAAAATGAGTTTATGAGGTAAAATACTTATGTCATTACAGACACTCTAAATCACACTTAGCCTATAAATTTTATAACTCTCATTAATATCTACTTGTAACAAACTACTAGAAATGCTTTTACAAAAGCTTTTAAGCAAATTAATTTATGTAGAATGACTAGTTACTAATCCTAATGAAGTTTCGAAGGTTATGTTAGTAAATAAAGCTAGATCTTCAATCTAAATTGTAGACTTGGAAGTCAGTCAAGTCAGTCTTGGAAGGTGAAGCGTGATGTGATAGTAAATCTTATTTTTCGTCGGTAACTTACTCATTCTCATTTTTGAGAGACTTTGTAACACAATAATATAACCAAATAAATTCCAAATTACGATGAGCCTTTGCATTTATATTACTATATTTTATTATCATTGAAAGAATTGGATGGGTTTATTCACTTCAACCATGTTTATGAAGGTTTGAAACTGAAATTTTGTTTGGATTACGTCACGCATATCTTCATTTTTATTGTTTTCCAACTTATTCCTTTACGATGCAATCTTTATGAACACAACACGATTCTAATATCACGTCTACTGAAGCGTGACCATATTTATTCGTTAACACTCCAATGAAGAAGCTCGGTTAGGTATAATCCATCCGAAAAGAGTTACAGATTTCACGTCTCTTTTTTCATTTTGACTAATGGAGTAGGTACTGTCTGCGCAATGCTAAACAAGTTGCATGTCATTATATAAAATACGGTCCTGTCTCAAGTTTTGGTTGTAATGGAACAGAGAGTAGTATATTGACGAGTTTAATTTTAATTTGCCAATTCCTATAATAATTACAAAACCATCCTATAATTTTTACTTTTTTCTATGATTACTGACGCTTGTGTAGGATGAACATAGTTTTATTTTATTTATTGACTGTCTAGTATTCTATGCATATTATGTAGAACATAAATAAATAGGTAAATATCGGGTTCTCTAGCTTTTAATGTTGTTACAGTGTTAACTGTACCATGGGCACTACGGCGTCCAACATTTTGTTTTTAAGGCTTACATTTTTTGTGTTATTATTTTTGTGAGGTTTAGTCAATTAATTCTGAGACCTGCGGGTTTCCTCACGATGTTTTTCTTCTCCGTCGAGCTACGTAAGTTTTTGAAAAACTCATTGGTACATGCCAGGATCCGAACCCGAGCCTAGATCAGAGTTATTAAATTTCTGGAAATACCTAAATAAATTAGAAAAAAAAATGCCCCCTAAACGCGATAGATTGTGACGTATTTATAGAAACGAAATACCTGTTCCTACCCCTCGAGGATAAATAACGTGAGCATTGTTTTATTATTTTGTTATTATAGCTTAACTATTCGCCACGGTAGCACTTAGATTAATGTTAGGTTTTAAAACATGATGTATTAATATATTATTTAAATCTTCTTAATGCATTTCTTACTGTATATTCTACCTTGGAGATGGGAATTTTAGTTGGGTATTTTTTCGGGCCGAGTAGGGAATAAGTCCTAAAAGCATAGCCTATGTTTTTTCTCTTTAGGTAGCTACTAACAATATATATATTTGTCGTGTAAAATATATTCACTTACGGGGTCATCCTTTGGGATGTTTTCATGGAAAGAAATTTAGATGGAAATATATGAAAGAATATTTTTTTTTGCGATATTTGTTACAGTATTTTTGAAACAAATATCGCAAAAACTAAATGTAACATGTATAATCTGTATGTATAATCTCACGCCTTTTTTTTTTATCCCCGAGGGGGTAGGCAGAGGTATTCCATTACTGGATATACCCACATTTCACGAGATATATCGGACCCCTAAACGTGATAGGTGGTGAGCCCATCGCCGGACCGGGTCAAACGTAAATGGGTAAATGTAACATACGTGACATAAATATAGTCTGTACAAAAAGAACTATGAATATTTGAAAACATTTACTACCTATTACACGCATTGTTTCTTACTTATCATTTGATGAAGTATTTATTAGGAGCTGGATGCTCATAATAAATAATTCATGTGTTAAACTATACAATGCAATGAATCTGCCTACCGGAGGAGTAATTTCTGAACAAATAAAGTAAAATTTGATTAACGTAATACAACTAAACGGTTTTAAATATTCATAGTAGACAAGGCACTTTTGCAACTAACTTCACTATCACTACTACATATAGTATAAGACAAAGAGGCTTCCCGTCTGTCTGTCCCTATGTATGCTTACATCTTTAATACTACGCAACGCAAGAGTGATGCAAGAGGAAGGTTTATATGTAGGTATATTAACATGCATAATATAGTGGAGAAACACGGATAATCTATATATATAAATGAATATAAGTATAGTATAAATGAATCCCTATTCCCCTTGTTCATGGCATCACGCGTGGACGGCTGAACCAATTTCGCTAATGCTTTTTTTGTTGTGTTTGCTATTGGCAGGAGAAGTTTCTTTTGAAAAATTAAGAAAACTTAACGACCATTTTAACTCTTCTAATGTAACCTTTTGGTGTTAGACATATCAGACAGTTGTACAGGACAACGTCTGTCTAGTCAGCTAGTATTATATAAACCGAAGCGAAACGATTGCGGGTCGCTAATAAAAAATAAAAAGCATACCTTGGTATGTCCCCGTCAAAAAAGTTGGTATGCGCGTGGTGACCAGCCGTCAAACCAAAGACCATGAAGAAGAAACTGGCTACCATCAATGTGGCTGCCCATAGTGAGACGGTCCACCAAAAAGACAGTCCTCCGATCCCCCACATCCACGCTGGTAAAACAAATGAGATAACATCGGATGCCTTCATCGTTTTCCCTTCAAGTTTGACAGCGGCTGACACAAATCTGTAATGAATAAGCAATCTATGATTTTTTTCTTCAAAATGTGCGTATTTTAATAAATGTCATTTAATATTAGCTTCACTAATCACACACTCACAGAAAACCAGTGTAAAGCAATGCTTGCATTGCATTTCGTTGAGTGAGTGAGGTAACCGGAGGCCCGAACCCCTCTCCCCCCTCTTTCCTCCCTCTACTCCCACCTCAAAGGCCGGCAACGCAGTTGTGACTCTTCAGTCACAGCAGCAGACGGTTCACCTGATGGTGACTACCGACGCCTATAGACACCTGCAACTCAAGAGTCACAAGTGCGTTGCTGGCCTTACCTAGGTTTAGGTTAACCTATAGTTTACGTGCTGGCTGTCACATTCGCTAGAACCTTAGCCTCACGCCACTCGCATTTGTCAATAGCTTTACTTTATTACTTGAAAATAGGTAAAGTAGCTACTGTATAATTATAAACGTATTATTATCGTGTCTGGGTGTTTAATATTTATATAAGTATCTTTATCAGTTTTTTAGTACTACCCATAGTACTATAACTATATTAAATAATTATTTATAGTTTTTTATTTACACCAGATTTTTATGAAATACTCGTATAATTGATATTCGACACATTTAAACATTTTGTTTATCATGTCGTCAAGTTTATGTTAATATTTTCAAAGCTAATGCAAAGATTCCATGATCTGCTACTCAATAGGACACTACAACTCAAACAACTTACTCTTTTATCATCGATGCTAAACTAACAAACGGATAAATGATTGGCCAGTAGAATGCTCCCATCTGAGCCCAAATAGGCTTGTCTTTATACGGCGTAAACAAAAGGAAAGGCTCCAACATGCTTATTTCGACGTCTTGTAATGTGTTTGTATGCAGATGATGCGATAGGGCATGCGATATTCTCCAGTCTCTGCCAACAAAGTATATGTTTGTAATGAGTTAATAAAATATTGTCATGCCTTTTATCTGCGGAGAGGTAGCCACAGGAATTCCATTTCTGGAAATACCCGCTTTTCACGAGTATATTCTTTGGACCCCTCAACGTGATAAGTCGTGACCCCTTCGCTGCACGGACCGGGTCTGTTACACATGCCTCAGAATTAATTCTGGGATCTGCGGGTTTCCTCACGATGTTCTCCTTCACCGTCGAGAAAGTAATAAATATGTAGGTAGGTCCGTAAGTTTTTAAAAAACTCATTGGTACATGCCAGGATTCGAACCCGAGCCTCACAGATTATTATCATGAGAAGCGGGCACTTTAACCATAAGGTTATCACTGCTAATTTAATATATAATTGTAATGAGTGGTCAAATATATTCCGTATAATTACGATTATGCAGATTATATCGAACAAAGAAGGGTCGAGTACATTATAATATTAGCGAGTTCGGTGTGCTTGATAACTTGTTATGTATATGAAGTTGTATCGACTGCAAATAGGGACATGAGAAATATTGTTTTATTTATAGACGATTAGCCTTTGCCCGCGACATTGTCCGCATTTCGGGATAAAAAGTAGCCCATATTAAGCTATAAAAGTTAAGTTTCAGCAAAATCTATTCAGTAGGTAGTATTAACGTGAAAGAGGAACAGACAAACATCTATCTTGCTGAAACTTTCGCGTTTATAATATTAGTACCTAAGTGTCTACTAATTTTCAAAAGTATTTAATGCAAAACAAGGCAATCCTCTTCAACATAAAAGAAACGGGCAACTCAAAAAAAAACAACTTACGAATACGACATGCCGCTAAGGTTAAACAGGTACATTCGCCAGCTATCAGTGCGGTGGAAGTAATTGTGGGCGCATATGATCAACCCGCTCAGTGCCAAACCATTTAACAGTGTCGCTGCAGCGCCCAGCATAAAACTTTTAGACCAAACCCAGCATGAAAGGGGACTTGAAATGATTAATCCCACTAGCAACAAATCCGTAACCCTATCGCTTTTCCTTCTTACATCTGTCGGTATTTCTTTTACTTTCTGAGCAATTTTCAATTTGAGCGTCTTGTAAAATCCATCTTCTTTGAACGTAAATGGAGAATTTCTCGGAGTTGTAGCTTTTCTTACGAAATACTTGGGCAGTATTGTTTCTGCTATTCCATTCAGGTGATGCGTCTCGAACGCCTCTGTGATGTCGGTGCCCTAAAATAAATGCAATACTCGTGAACACTAATATATTTCTACTGGTGGACAATATAAAAATTTTTGCTATTGTTTATTTCCTATTCTGCATAGATTGGAAATAAATGCTATTATAAGTACCAACCAACAGATGAAATTAAAATATAGACCCAAAGTCAAGGAACATATTTTAGTTCATAAAAAGATGTCAATAGGTTCGGGTCAAGATCAATCCCGGAAACCAGGAATTCTCTGTAGACAGTTTTACATAAATAAATATATTGTCTAAACAAAATTTTACAGGTTGATAACATGATAATATTGAATAATAATAAAAGAAGATAAGTAGGTATTCTACTACGATAAATAAAGATATCTGCTACAAGATATCCAAACACGTTGGATTGCGTCTATAGTCGATGATTAATTCTTTCTCAGAAATTTGACCGATATTTATGTTATTTCATTATAATGTCATTTTGGTAATTGCTTCACGCATGATTGGCCAACTTTTACAGCCCAGATAGAGAAAATATATCAAAATCTGCTCTTAAAAACTTAATTCTACAGATAAACTAGACCGGTTACAACGTGTAAATGTACCTATGCATTAGTCTGAACAAAACTGTAGTTTTTTGAAACGACAAATGTACTGTTTTGACTCTTACGACCTTAATAGCTCACATGCTTTTTTTCATAAAGGTATTCCCCGATTTGAGGTTGTTTTTTACCTCTATGTTTGCTGTAATTTACTAAGTGAATATACTTATTTCTTTACAACTGTAAAGGAAGATAGCATCATGAATCAAGGTTTCTGAACAATGCTATGTAATTTAACATAAATATAGCTCTACTACACTGAATGATACCAGATATACCTATGTACAAACGTAACATGAATCCACAGTTTTCTTTTTTCCCAGTCGAACGAACGTGGCAATGACATCTTTGGTCTCTATTCTTTTGCAATAAGTATTATAATGCAGAAACTAGAAGCTTGATCTGTGGTGCACCTAGTACTTTGTAAGCAAAGTGTATTCTTGAATATCTACCTACACAGTGACAATCCTTATAATTAAGATAATACGCTCGGGTAATTATAAAAATATGCGCTTGGTATAGAAGCTGAATTTAAAAACAAGTTCTGCAGGTTATAATAATAAACCTAAAAACAAAACAGTAAGATCACTGAGACAAGAAATTTAATAAAAACATATTGTCGTAAGCTAAGTAAATAAGTGTTTGGTTAAGTACCAACACACTTAAAGATCCATAAAGATTTAGTAAAGATGAAAATAAGGTATATTATTATAACTCTTTATTATGAATACCAAACCATATTATGTAGACGAGTAGGTATTTAGTATTAGTACAGATCCCATCACGTAAAAAAACTCCGGCCATGCGGAAAAAGCATAACAGTACAACATTAATTGATTTCTCCCTAATAATTTGTTGGTGAATTAATAAATGTATTTACAATTTCGTAAACAGTATAGATATTATTATATAATAGGTATATTAGTAGTTTCGGGCGCGAGTGTTGTGCGCAGACACATCCCCTCCACTGTCACTTAGCGTTCTGTTTACGTGTCTGGATGTGTTATTAGTTACTCCGACAACTTTTATCCCAACAATAAAAAAACAGTAAGTTATTGATACTTACTTTAGTAATTAAAAGCCATTCAGATCCGCCAGGGTGCGCAGAAATGAAGTCGGACAAATCATAAAGGTTGTCATGAACTCTCCACAAATTTTCTGCTCCGTCGTGCATTTTTTTCCCCTTTAGCCATTGCTGGGCAGTCCGTGGGTCAGTATCCCGAAGAGGTGGGTACTTAAGGTACGGGAAGCTGACGTGATGACGATCTGGATCTGGTGACATGGTCCTGGAACAAATCATGTGTAGGGTCCAAAAAATTTTACTGGTGTAAAGTATCTTATTTCCAGGAATGGAATGTTTCTGGCTACCCCTCCAGGAATAAGAGGCGTGAGCTTATATTTGTATATATTTTATGTAGATATATTTTGAGGAGACAAGTATAGGAAGGTTCAATATCGAAATATGAAAATAATAAACTTGAATTTTGCGGTAATATATTTATTTAAATTTAGCGGACAAATTAGGGGAACTTTTACCTTTGGGCTAGTTATTTTAAGTATCATTTGATGATCTCAAAATGAAATCATTGCAATTAAGCGAGTACTTTTGGAATGGTTTTTTGAGGCGTTACCAATATCAAAAGTTTTGCTTTTGAAACACGTTTTGGTCGAGGTGATTCGTTAAGTCATGGTCCTCATTATAGAACCAGTTTTTGTTGTTGTTTTATGTTGGGGAAAAATCCAACCTACAAATAAATTGCAGTGTGCTGCAAAAACGACGTGCAACTTGAAAATGCAATATATTTTTTAAAAAGATTAGCACTCGGATGCATTTAGATAAAAATCAACTAACTGTGTAATAGAACTGGTATCCTACTAATATTACAAACGCGAAAGTTTATGAGTATGTTTGTTGTTCATTAACGCAAAAAATATTAAACGGATTTTAATGAAACCTTACAGTAATATTGGCCATATATCAGAATAACACATAGTTTATATTTTATCCCCCTATTCCCATGGGAACGGGAACTACGCGGGTGAAACCACGGGGCGCTGCTAGTACCAAATAAATGGAAATAATTTAGAGTGGATGTAGTTATAGTCTATTTCATGTAGCATGGGTTCGATGACAGTTCACATTTTTCCATTGGAATCTAAACTAGGTACTGTTGACTAATAAAAAATATTGTACTTTTGTAATAATAAAATATTATTTTTTATATTGATTGAAATTAGTAAGCGTAAAATGGAAAAATGTGAACTGTCACCGAATCCATGCTATTTGAAATATTTCCCAAGAGGGGCGCCAAAGGTTTTTATATTCCTGGTATTATTACCACGTTCTAGCGATGGTCGCCACTGTCTAAATACTATTTCATTAGACAGAGTTTGTTTGAAAATATTCAAATCTGCCTTTTCAATAGGTACATTATGCTGGTATCCCTCAAGGATCTCATTTACATCACCTTTGTCAAATATTATATTATAATGTAAATAAATGTTAAATTGTATTCTGGAACGCATATTTTTTTAAACCTTGGTGTTGGTTTTGAAATTAGAAACTATACAAAGTGACCGTCAGCAATAAAATAATCGAGGCTTGAATCCGGCACTTACGCATACTGATACACTCATTTATACTGATATTCATACGTGTAATAATGCTGTAATGATTTTAAAATGTTACTCTCCTTTTGTTGTAGTCGGGTACTAACAGCCTTACATAGGACACCAGAAAAGCACTACTTTCTTTTGTTGTATTTCAGTAAGAAGTCTGCTTCTGGACCTACCCCTAACAAGTCCTCTTTGGAACACGCGTTTTTAATTTATAACCGATACTTTGCATTCTAATAAAAAATGAGAGATTGAGATGATTTGCTTCCTTAACATATAAGATTCATGTTAATATCTAAGCGTTGAATGCAAGCAACAATAAATATCTAGTATACATGCATGCCAACTCTAAGAATGATTATTTTTCAATATTTTTTTCGTTATTAAGGATGAACAGGTAAGTGTACGAAGCTTATGAAGTAAAGAGAATAAGAAACAAAATCATGCAGTAAACTTTATTAGGTGTAGTAAAATTCTCATTAAATTGAAATAGAACTATGTAACACTTCAACTGACCGGCCTTCTGAATACATATGTATATAGCTTGTGGTAAAGAAACTTGAGTGTCCTACTCATATCTGGGCCTAGTACCTAAATGCACATAATAAACCAATAGGTACACATCTAGATTAATTTGTATGATTAAATTCAAATACTTAAATCAAAGTGGCAACTTCTGACACTTTTATAAACTATCTCATATATTTATTTCGATAAAAATAGTATCTTACTAAAATATGCCAATTTTAATAAAAAATGTATATTTTCAAGAACAATCCAATATCTTCATGTTTATTTTTCATTTAAATCGGTACTGGACAATACAATTAATGACATTCGATAAGGTTTCCATCTTTATTGTATAAAAATCTTTTGCTTTGATATAGAACCTGAATATTAGAAGCAGTCAAAAACTCTACATTTAGGTATTTGTATAAATTAGAGACGTAGAGAGTACAAGCACTTAGGTTTCATGCATTACTAACAGTGCTTCTAAAAATAGTGATACATACATATTTCATATATTTTAAATCTATTTTCTATTTTACCGTTTTAGTTATTGTTTGGATTTGGTTTTGGACATGTTTGATTTATTTCTTAAAAATATCTCTATTTGCGAGAACACAGTTAATTGTAGAGTTTGGTTAAGATTTATAAAATGTTGGTGTGTTTACACGTTCCTGATATTCATTAGTATTCTGTGTATCTTATGAATGTTACCCAAAGATATTATATGTAGTTGATGTTACCGGCATTTTTATGAAGGTTGTGGTTTAGTAAGCGACACAATTGAATAATTATACCCGTTACGCAGTAAAAGGTAAATATATATATTTTTGTAATAAATTAATAATTAAGTACCCATAAAGATGATATCATTTTAAATTTCTAATTTCATTTAACGTCAATAATTGGAGTGTTTAAAATGTTGTCGTAATTTCTTCAAATTTTGCCATATTATTATGATATTTGTACATATGTACATATGTATGTATAATAAACTGAAACTAACCATAAAACAATGGATAAATAAATAAAAACAAAGTTATTAATAACCAATCACTAACGTTATAGTTATAACGTATCAAAGTACATATTATGGTACTTACTACTTTCTTGCTTCAAATACTACTAATATTGTTTTTTTGTAATACTCGTGTATTTAAATAACAAATGTATGAACTAGTACTCACCTGTAGACAAAATCCAATAATATGAAAATAATGTAGTCAAGTTTATTGATTCACATTAACAGTTGATGTCAGTATTATTAAAAGTAATTAAGAATCAAAAGTTGATTGCGTACGACCGCTGCCCGCCACTGATTGGCCCTGACTGGGTCGGAAGCGTGCGCGTGCGATTCTTTTTGGTAGAACGCTCGAATAATTTGATGCCGTTTTATTTGAATGCTTATACAACGCGTCACAGAATAATCGCCATTCCTCATACACCCCAATTCGCATATTAATATAAAAAAATATGATGCATTCATACCTTAGTTTTCTCTACCCAAATTTCTTAAATAACGAGCAATAATAGTACGGTTTCCATAGGTAGCCCTAAATTCAGTTACGGTAATTATTTTTTCCGAAAAATGTAACACACATTAAAAATTGTTGAAATCGATTAAGTAGTCGATACTGAACAAACTAATTTCAGGAACTGCGTTTAGTCGGTTAAATATTGTATTTTAATAATTTTTTCTCATTTAGATACCTACTATTATTAATTGAAAATTCAGAAAAATAGCTTCGACTACCTGTGGGCAACAAACCAATAAGTTCTATAACTTAACATCCACGGAATTAGGAACAAAGGTATTTTAAAACCTGGATTAACACATAGAGTACCTACCTACTTTTAATCCCGGAAAAACACATTGCCTAAGGGATGCGATAACCTAAAATTGAGGTAGGCGGAGTCGCGGCCAATAGCTAGTAGGCACTATAAATCTTCGTTTTTGAAATTTTTCCTACTTACTCACATTTTCGATGACGTCATTTCCGATGACTTTTTTAATTAACCAGAGTTGCTTACAATAAAATATTCATTCTTTAGGTATTTCAGGCGACCAGTCCCAAGTTCTAAAAAATTTACTGAGACGGGAAATATTAAATTTTAATAAAACCTTTCTACAAAAAAAAAAAACCGATAAAAACATAGACTGAAAAGCGATGGCTTAATTTGGATGTGACCAACCTCTAGGTATACCAAACCAATAAAATTTTATTTTTTTATTTTATCGCTCTGTAAAAAAATGTAGATACTTGGCCATTTGAGAACCTCCTTCTTTTTTCGTCTTACGTTTAAAATAGTTATTATCTTAAATATCTAAACACTATCTTTGAGACGACGCCTACCTACATCACCTGTATCCCTTGCATCGTCGATCTCTTGTCCATCGTCTGGTGCCGCTGACAAGGTTCGAAGCCGTTGGAACCCTTTGGCCATACATGATGATAATTGTCGAGAGAATATTACAGTAGGGTAACCTCATAAGTCACAAACCTTAACGACGCCGTCCGTAATCAAGCTCACTCTCTCACTCAGTGACAATAGATATCCTTTTGTGTCCAAGCCGCGTAATCGGAAAACAATAGTATTATCTATTGTAACAGATCGATGATCGCCCTTGGTAGGCTGCTGCTTGATAGGGATTTGAGGTTGGCATAAATTGAAGTGGGATATACTCCAGAAAAGAATAAATCCAGCACTGGTGCTGATTCTGCTTTACAGCGACTAAACTTATTTTAGTTCACTCCAGTCATTTTCTTTCGCCTAGGAAAGAAAAGAGACAAAAGATATTTAGTCCTGTCAAATTAAAATAAGTCCTGTCAACTAAGGCATTTCATAACGTGTTTATTGCATAAGTGAAGAAGTCACGACTGTAATACAGCCTCTGACAGGACTTAATTCGGTAGGTTATCTTCTATCTTTTCTTTTTTTGAAGTAAGACAAAGACAGGACTAAACCAAAATAAGTTTAGTGTAGTAAAGACGAATCGCCCCCATGTTGGTCTATACTAAATAATAAATAATAGAAGTAAGAATCTCGTAAATTTGTACAAAACCGAATTACTTACTTACAAAACCTTGCAAAACATCTAAAACCAAAACGTAAGTCTGTTTGATCTGAACAAAAGTCTGCGTATTCAATGATTGGAAAGCCCCAGTCGATGTCGATACCGATTCACACTTTATTTAGAGCAATTTGCTAGAATCCATTCCCTGTTGCGATAGGAGTCGGGTTTCAATTGAGATTTACACGCCTCACCTTATTGAATTTGGCCCTTATTCACTTGGCGCTTACTTTGTTCTGGATATTTATTTCTTGATTTGCAGCAATAAATAAATAGGCATAATTAGTCATTTTCAATTTGACAATTATGGTACAGGCAGTTGCGCTGGATGAAGTTAACCAAAAAACCTTCTAATAACTTTAACACTCATGTTAAATTGTTTAGTAATCTGACCTTTCCGACTCTGCCTATTATTATTTGGCAGATTGACATTTATTTTACAAAGAAAACATACTTTTTTGCATGTACCTATTCTCTATTCGGAAGCTAGGCTCAAACTTTGACAAAGACAATTGCAAACCCTCTGATGATCTGAAATCTCGACTTAATGTGCAAACTTCCTGTTTATTTATCATACCAACCATTATATCATTCTAACAATCGATTAGGTAGATATTATAAAAACACTATCATGTGCCAAGCTCAACTGTTTTTTGGTCGTTCCCGCAAGAATTTTGTGTCAAAATCCTCTTTTTAGCGAAATTCGTCTTATACATACAAATACTACGTAAAGAATTTCATGTAACATAGGTTCGAAAATTTTTTGATGAATGAGTGAGCGACACTTCTTTAGGTATAAACTTAAATAATCCAATGAATTAAATAATTCGTCGGAGATGAGACTAAATACTACAAAACGAAATACAATAATGCAATTTTTCATGATACCGACGGCGTCGTAAATCCAGTAAGAAATTAAGTGCACTCGCGCCTCGAGCTCCTGAAAATGGGATTTTCTCCCGGTTTTGTAAATAATTCCATCAAGATTTTACAAGCGGTGATATTACCTTAAAATCAAATGTACTCGTATATAATTTATTTGAATAGTGACCTCTGTGGTTAGTAGTAACTTGTCTAGAATTATTTTCTTGTGTAGTCGTTTTGCTTATTAGATATACTTTCTTGTGTGAACCAAAGTTATGTTTTAATAATCATGAAAATATCGCAGATAAAAATAATCATCACCATTTCAGCCACACTGAAGTAATTAAAATTAAACTTTAATGAACTATATTCTTTGTCAGTGGCTGTTTTGTCACAAAGTAAGCGTGACAAAGAAAAGTTCAGTAAAACTTGGCGCTAACTTGCTTTTCGAACTTAGCACTTTCTAAAGTTCTTCAAAGAAAAAAAAAGAAAAAAAATTTACCCCTAATAGCTTTTTCCCAACGTAGGACTTTTTGCGTAGGTTTGGGGATATATTAATTTTTGAAAAGACATTTCAGTAAACAAATACTCGCAAATCCTTCAGTGCCCTACTCGTCCAGTATAATAATGGACTGAGGATGTTGTTGGGGCTGCCCGGCTTTTGCAGAGCATCAAGTATGTTTGCGGAGGCAGAATTGACTGTTTCCAGTCATTAGTTCGGAAAAAGATAGCCTCCCTGATCCCAACAGTCTACTCGGTTCTATATTGGATCGGGCAGACTGGGTGCCCAGTTGTGCGGCACTGGAACTACATACATTTGGAGTCCAGGCCGATCATATTTAATGTTAAATAAAATGAATTTGTTACTAATGTACTTTTAAGAATTTTACTAACAAATTATGGATAATATCTGAAATAAACATTTATTATTATTCTATACCACTTACATTTATTTGCAGATAAAATAAAATAGATTATTCGTCATCGATACGAGGTTTAAATTCTGGAAGGACCTATATGGTATAAAATTATAGAATTAATTTTAAAATTACTCTATTTATTTTTCAATTTTCAAACCCCACTTCTAACAATTTGAGAAGTACGGTCAGCAATTATAAGAAAAGCAATGGAACATCGAATAAATCTAACTTGAATCCATTAACAAGGGATTGCGTGGAACTTGCTATTTTATAAACTTATTTGTAATCATCTACAATTCAAATTTAACGAAAACTTCCTCTTCAGACCTTGTACCTGAATTTGCATTATTGCTTGAGGTTTTTGGCAAGAGGGCATTGGAATTTTCATATGTAAACACTCTTTAAGGGCGTAACTGAGTACCTGAGTTGACTGAGACGAACGATACAAATTGCGAACTAAGAGAATATTAACATCTTTCTGTTTACAAAATTTATTAAATTGATCAGTAGGCATGAAGAAAGGTGTTTTACCTTAAGTGTTTAGTAATAAAATAAATTATTACTTGTATCCAAAATACTCACTTATAAGTTATAACTTTATAATGTGTCTAAAACAATAAGTGATCGAAGTATTAACTATTTTTTTTTACTACTGCTCAGCTTACATAATAATTACTAATGAAACTCATAATTCAAAAATATCTTCGTTGTAATGAACTTCAAGACACTTTAGTTGACCACATAGGCATTTATGATCTGACTCTAATGGAATAGCTCATAAAATACCTTATTGTTGTGGATTTTACGGCTGCCACCGATGGCTCCACTTTTATATTTCATTCCACGGTCCATAGGTTGGATTAATTAAATTTTAACGGTTTCAGAAAATAATATCTTGAGGAGAGCAGAGCAGCTTTCATCGATATAAAATGAAAAAAAGGTGTGAAGTTGCAACTTAATCTTTAGATTGACTTGAACACTGTAAGCAGTGTTCAAGTCAATAAAGATTGTATGTACCTTATTACCTTATGTGATGTACCTTAGTACAAAGAAAATAATCTTTATTTTATTGCAGCAAATATCACTACCAAGTACCGACAGATAATATAGAAAAAAATATGTATTTTATTATAGCTTCATATTATAATGTAAAAAGAACAAAAGAAAGTTACGTCAGTGCAAGATCGATATTTCATTTGGTAGATGCGAACAGAATAAAAAATAAATAAATATAGAATGCTATCCAGATACATACATTTATTAAGGCGACTGTAGCCGCCAACGGCCTTGGGCTTCAGGGCGGAGATTATGTTTCCCGCTCCGCGCTTCCCCGCATTTTGACCACGCGTCTTGATAACGCAGTAGGGTCAGTAATAAAATATATACAATACAAAACGAAACTTGCATCAATATAAAAATGAATCTTTGATCTAACATTCATAACAAAACATTTTGTGAATGGAACGTTACTTCAAACACCAAACATCTTTTAGTAATTATAATAAACTGATAACAAAAACCTAGAAAGCAAAATTGTGGTAGAGTTTTCCTGCCACTTCACCATCAACTCCACTAACCATAGGTAGTATGCATTGTGACGGACGAGCATAAAATGCTTGGCAACTCTAATATAATATATAATACTAATAAAAGTAATATTATTATTATTAATACAATCGCAACAAATAAAATACTAATCATTGAGTAGTTCAGGTATCCCAATCTGATCTTCATCATCAGTTCCACTTCACCAAATGGTGCTTACCAAGAGTAAATGTACTAGTTAAACCCAAATTGCAATAAGTGTACACCATAATATTCATAGATTTATCGCACCCTTAAAATGAAAGTGACCCAACTCAAAATTCCTGTATTTTCTGATTTTGCTATAAACTGACCTGAAACATCCTATTCTAAACCCCTATGGAGAAAAAGAGACCAAACTATAAGTAAAAGGGGGACCGCCGATAAATCGGTCACTTTAGTTGATCACGGTATTTACCTATGCATGTCGTGTGAAAGAGACCGAACTAGTATTGCGTCAGAAGAGGTCGCGAGTAGACGAGTACAACATCGACGGATCTCGAATTATGCCAGTTTATTGGAAATACTGTAAAAGTAAATAACATTTCTTTTTTTGTACTAAACTGACCACTTTTTTGAAATAAGTCTGTTTATAACAAAATATCTATTAGATTTTATTGACTGTTTTAGATTGGGTTACTTTAGTGCTAACATTAAATAAAAGAAGAAAGACACTTATAGGTATAGGCCTCTTTAGTAGTATATATTTTTGCCATAAAGTGACATCATTTGGAACTACTTTATGTTTAATGTCAAAATAAATATTTAAAATACATTTAAATTGAATATGATGTTACTAATATGTACATTAAAGGTCAATACATATACCCGCGAAAAAGAAATCATTTCCGATGAAACACGGTAAAGATACATTAAGTTTATTCAAATTTACACGCTTTTGAAAACTTTCTTGCTCATTTCCCACAAATTGCGTTTTTT
The DNA here is from genome assembly GCA_963855545.1 of Ethmia dodecea. Taxonomy (NCBI): domain Eukaryota; kingdom Metazoa; phylum Arthropoda; class Insecta; order Lepidoptera; family Depressariidae; genus Ethmia; species Ethmia dodecea. Next base: position 5,678,837 of record OY979444.1, read on the forward strand.
GACTTAGGTCACTTTCGTTCTGGGGGTGCGTTATAATATTGGAAAAGTTCCCTCGATTTCTCGAGGATCCCATCATCGGATCCTGACCTGATGAGTAAGGTTCTACCTGGAAAGTATACGATTTCAAACGAAAAAACAATTTCCCGAATCGCAGAAAGCAGTATTCGAGTAATCTGGGAACACACAAAAAAAGAAATAAAAGATTTCGACACTGATAACTTTCTCTTTTTTTTTAAGTTGCTTAAATAAAAAAAAAAAACGATTTAATGAAGGAGATTCGTAAAAGCTAACATGGATCATGGTAATAAACATTGTCTATGTACATCTTTTCCTCATTTTATATTGTGTCTAATAATGTTATTAGCCGACTTCAAAAAAAGCGCGAGGTTCTCAGTTAGTCGGTTTTTTCCCCGATTACTCGAAGTAGACAGGACAGGTTCCGAAAATTCTTTTTTTGTTTGAAATCCTATACTTTCCGGGTGTTGTTCCCACTATCATTAAGTCAGGATCTGATGATGGGAGTCTGGAGAAATCAAGGAAACTCTTCAAATATTATAGGAACATCTATAGTGATTTGCGAATTGGGTGTTTTCCGTCCGATCCGATCCGGTTGGGTACAGCCCGATGTCGTCCGATCCGGTCAGATCCGTTCGGGTTCGATCTGATCTGAACTGGATCGGTCCGGACCGATCTGATCAGACCAGACCAGGTCGGATAGGATCAGATCGGACCCGATAGGCCCAAACCGGATAGTACCGGACCTGATTGCATCATATTGGATGGGATGGGACCAGATCACATAAAATCGGACCGGATCGGATCAGACCGCATCAGACCGAATTGGATCAGATCACATCGCAGCGGATCGGATCAGGTTATATCGGACCGGATCGGATCAGGTCATATCGGACCGGATCGGATCAGGTCACATCGGACCGGATCGGATCAGGTCACATCGGACCGGATCGGATCAGGTCACATCGGACCGGATCGGATCAGGTTACATCGGACCGGATCGGATCAGGTTAGATCGGACCAGATCGGATCAGGTCACATCGGACCGGATCGGATCCGTTGCTTACATTACTATGGTTGGTATAGTAATTTTTTGCATTAATAAAATAGAACTCTAAAGAGTAAAAAACAGATTTTAAATTGTATGGTTTTCTTTATATTATCTCTATATGCCATTGTCAGAACTGGACTACACGGCCAGCACCAGCTTTCAAATAAAAAAAGAATCACCAAATTCGGTACACCCAGTCTAAAGTTCTGAGGAAACAAACATAAAAAAACATGCAGCCGAATTGAGAACCTCCTCCTTTTTTGAAGTCGGTTGAAAATCCATTATCTTCAGTTCCACTTCAATAAATTGAGGTTTCCAACAACAAATAAAACACCCCTATTGTTTCCTTGAATCAATCTTTATGTTTTGTATCCCTTACCCGACTGCCCCATAAGGATGATGATGTTTGTTATTACTTGTTATGAAGAAAAATTCTAAAAATAATAGTTTCGGCTTCTACTGCCGTTATGAAGACCCCCAAACACATACGTTTTTCTTAAATATCTTATATATGTACAGACATCAGTTACAATTTTATTATATGTATGTATATATAGAAATGCATAGTTCAACGTTTTAGTTGTATTATGTTTATTTATAATTATTTTTTGCGAAAGCCTTACGTGTTTATTTTTATAAGTACATGCAAGTTATTGTGTTCATATTCTAAGCTTTTGGAAGAGGTAGGTGAGATTTTAAAAAAATTATTAATCGAAACATTATTTTAAATGTATGTATATTTACACCAATATTACGAAATTCGACATATTAAATTTTTTTATAAGCCAGTTACAATTTTTCATATTTATTTATTGTGTTATAAGTTTAAAAGACATCCCTCTTTGCACACTGTACTACACATAAAATGCGTAAAAATTCGAGCGCGCAGCGGCAACGCGGCGCGCGGCCTCTCTCCTTGAATGTCTGAGCTGGACTGGCTCCCGTCGCCCCCGCACGGACCCGCTAGAGACGATTTGTAGTGAAACTGCTATTTCGGAATTTGCGTAAAAACTAATTGGTCTTTTAAAAAACTGAACTATAAAATTTTAGATAGATAAATTACCAATGTTTTCCCGCAAGAGCTATGAAAATATCTCTTTTAGTTTAGAAGAAGAAGCGAATTTAAAATTCAAAACAGCCTTGTTGCAAAAATTTTTTTCATATAGTAAATAATGTTCTACAACATTTTCAAACTATGAAAATGAAGATTATATATCAATGCTTAAGATATATTTTTTCTGGAATTTTGTGATTGCTCGTTTATAAGCCTTATGCCTTCAAAGATGACCATTTCACGATACTACTCGCCTTAATTACTAGCGATCCGCCCTCGCTTGACTTCGGTTTATCAAAATATTGAAATAAAACATACACGAATATTTAAGTTATATTTTCCATTGAAATCCATCGATTTGGATCCTCGAGATAAACATTCATTCATTCAGACAAAGATTTAAAAACTGTCATTTATGATTAGGCATCGTATAAATAGCAGTTTTCACTTAAATTCTGGCATTGATTTTGAAACCACAGCCAGACACTTAAATTTTATTATTCATCATCATCAACCCCTAACAGCCCACTGCTGAGCTAAGGGTCTTTCCTCACACATGAGGAAGTATGGGCTTTAATCTCCCACGCGAGCCCACCGCGTATTGGAAGATGGTGTTAAGCTAGTGGTCACTTAACAGTCAGAATTTTTAAGCCACCCAAGGGTATCTGACATGGTATGTATAAATTTTATTATGATTATGTACCTATAGATATTTTCTGCAATATTATCAGGGGATAAACCGGATCGATATCTGCAGCATCTGATTTTGATTATGATTATAAAATGTGAGCTACCATGGACATTTGTTAAACTATTTTTATATATACAAAAAGAAACTGTCTGAATGACTGATTGATCAACGCACATAAGGGATTTTTGGAAATTCCTACTAAATAAACAGAATCCGTGCGGGTAACGCCACTGGGCACTCGATAGTCTAAACAAACAAATGAAATTGTTTTAGAAAATTCTGAATTAGCGCCTGCTACTATTTACCTGTTAAATTTTAATTAAAACCGATTTTGCTCCTTTCTGTTCTATATGTAGGGATGTAAGATTAAAGGAAATTAATCGATTAAATAAAAATCGATTTTTCCTTATTCAAAATTAATCGATTTTTTAAAAATCGATTAATATTGTAAATAATCGATTATTCTAAAAAATCGTTTTTTTTCTAATACATATTTAAAAATCTATACATTATGCTTTTCATATTTTAATAATAAAATCCTAAGAGATTCATATTACCATTTTAACAGATTAAAAATGAAATAAAATAATATGAATAAAGAAATAACAAAATAAAATTTCAATAATCTTCAAATTTAAACAATAAAATAATTAAAAATAATTAGTGTCACAAATGTCCAGTCCTCTTTTACATTTGACTAGTGTTAAAATAAAATACTTAAAAAGAGAATAAAAAAACTAAAAGACTACGTTATTGGCTCAAAAACTAAAATAAAAAACAAATCTTTCTTTTTTTTTAAGTTTACACAGTCAAAAGACGAAAAATAATGAAATATAAGAGTACTCGTAGTATTAAAACTAGATGTCGCGCGGTGCGCGAGGCCGCAAGCGGCCACGCGTGTCTCTGTGCGGTTCGATTGCAACTTTACTACTTTATTACTTTTCATTGCAACACTGTTCACTGAGACCCACAATCGCTCCATACAAGCCAACTTTCCAAAGTGTTGCCAACTGGCTAAAATATGCCGATTAAGATTAGGAAAATTTATTTTTTTCAGTAAAACAAATAACGGGACGGCCATCTTGTTTTTTCTATTTTTCGGGATTTTCTAGTAAACTACAGGATATACCCTATGCGATGACACTAAACACATCCCAGTAGCATATCGGCATCTGGGAGATCAATTCGGGTCTTTTGAGGTCTACCCTAAAAATTAAATCAACCATAACTTTCAGTGTTGCCAGGCGAAAATCAAAAAACCTACAAAAGGTCATAGGGAGGGATAAAATGTTTCACTTACTGTCACTTGTTTTTGCAAAATGGTAAAATTTAGAGTTTTGCCATTTTGCATTAAAAGTAAAAAAATACGCCAAATTCCGGGAATATTCTTAAACATGGCAACACTACGTAATGAGACCTCTAACCCCGCCATACAAGCCAACTCGCTCAGGTGTCGCCATTAGGGCTTCCAATACCGGGATCCCGGTATTGACTAATACCGGGATCCCGGACTTTTTTCGCCTTTTTTCAATACCGGTATTGAAGTGTCTAATACCGGGATCCTGGTATTGGTTATTTAGATTTATTTTTAGTATAAACTTTACAGTTACACATACAAGAGCATATTAATAATAGTTGTACATATTTTATTGTACTTATTTTGTGTAAATGTAGGTTTTACACCAGTAATTCAGTTCATATCAAGGTTTGCACGCCCATCCTCGTTGTTGCTAGACAATCTTAATCTTTTGTCTAAAATGATTCTCCTGCAGAAAACAGTTTATTCTTAAGGTATAACCTATCTGTTGTTCCCTTTTATATTTTTAAAGGGTCAGATTTAATTAAACTAAAGTTAGTGATTCCACAATTCGTGCGTTTTATTTTATGTGCTTTTGTCAGGCTTAGTTCATTCAACATTTTGGATATGAAAATGAAACTTACCTGAAGTAGGTAGGTACTTAACTACTTGGTTTAACTGAAGATGATATTTTAAAATTATAATTATAAATAGATACCTATGTCGTTTTTCAGTCTGTCATACATTGTACATAAGAGATACGTATATGTATAGTGATTTAGCCGAATACCGAATAACCGGTCACGGTCTTGACCCAAGCGCCGAATATTCTGCCTTGATGGTAATCAAGTACCTAGGTAAACATTTTGCGGATGACATCTTTATCTTATCTTTCTAATGCATGCGCTGTGCTAGCAGCACAAACACGGGCGTGCAGAGGGGTTTATTTGTTTCATTTAGGAATTAATCATGTCACACACGCATTATTTCTTTATTTTACTTCAGTTCGTCCAAAGCAAAACATCGTACCGTTTAATTCATAATTTGCTATTTGCTATTCGGCAACTTTGTTCATAGTATTCGGCCGTATATTACCAAATACCGAAGAGTAACTGAATAATCACAGCATCTTTATTGTACACAATACTTAGCAAATTATCATAAACGCAAATAGAAGAGATTTTTTTCTTTTGTTAAAATATAACAAAAAAAAAATCTCTACTACGTAGAATAAAAATATAAAATAAGACATTAATTCCTGTTGTGACTAATCCTGAAATAGGTTTTGGTTACATTTAAAGTGATATTATTAACAATGGGTGATTTTCAGTAAAACAACTGATAGTTCATGTTTTATTTTCTTCATAAAACTTGGCATTTTCTGCTTGAAAAGAAAAACAAATCTGAACACAATTTCAATACCGGGATCCCGGGATCCCGGTATTGGAAAAAAACTTTCCGGTATTGATACCGGTATTCAAAAAATCCGGTATTCGAAAGCCCTAGTCGCCATCTTGCCGAAAATCGACATTCAAAATCTGGTAAAATTCATCTTTTTCTTTGGGAGAAAATTACAGGGCGGCCATCTTGGTTTTTCAGATTTTCGGGATTTTCTGGTAAACTACAGGATATGCCCTGTGCGATGACACCAAACACATCCCTTTAGCATATTAGCATCGGGGAGATCAATTCGGGTCAAGTGGGGTCTAAAACCACTCCAACTTTGAAACATTACTACGCGGCCGCCATTTTGTTTTTTCAACTTTTATAATAATTTTCGTAAATCATCTAAGCAGTACTACAGATTCCCTAAATTTGAACCGAATCGGCCGGAAAACAAAAGAGATACGATAGGCAACCTTGGCCGCCATTTTGTTTTTTTGAAAAGTCGGAAATTTCCCTAGGTCACTTCGCCATCTTGAACACTTTTCACCTACAAAACTTTTCTCCAAAACGACTCCTTCTGGGAGAACAATTATGTCAATGAGTCAGTGAGTCAGTGAGTGGTAGTCGAGCTTTATATAATATAAACTAGATGTCGCGCGGTGCGCGAGGCCGCAAGCGGCCACGCGTGTCTCTGTGGGGTCGTATTTTGACAGAAAAATAAAGTCTAACTTTGGGCGCCCATCTTGTTTTAGCCATTTTTTAGTACAAGTCAAAAAATAATAAAATTTTATTAAATATTACTTTTCATGGCAACACTGCTTACTGAGACCCACAATCGCTACATACAACCCAACTTTCCAAAGTGTTGCCAACTGGCTAAAAAATGCCGATTCAGATTAAGAAAATTGAAATTTTTCAGTAAAACAAAAATAACGGGTCGGCCATCTTGTTTTTTCTATTTTTCGGGATTTTCTAGTAAACTACAGGATACACCCTATGCGTTGACACTAAACACATCCCTGTAGCATATCGGCATCTGGGAGATCAATTCGGGTCTTTTGAGGTCTACCCTAAAAATTAAATCAGCCATAACTTTCAGTGTTGCCAGGCAAAAATCAAAAAACCTACAAAAGGTCATAGGGAGGGATAACATGTTTCACTGACTGTCACTTGTTTTTGCAAAATGGTAAAATTTAGACTTTTGACTTTTTGCGTTAAAAGTAAAAAAATACGAAAAATTCTAGGAAAATTCATCAACGTGGCAACACTACGTAGCAAGACCTCCAACCCCGCTATACAAACCAACTCGCTCAGGTGTTGCCATCTTGCCGAAAATCGACAATCAAAATGTGGTAAAATTAATACTTTTCTTTGGGAGCAAATCACCGGTCGGCCATCTTGGTTTTTCAGATTTTCGGGATTTTCTGGTAAACTACAGAATATGCCCTGTGCGATGACACCAAACACATTCCTTTAGCATATTGGCATCTGGAAGATCAATTCGGGTCAAGTAGGGTCTAAAACCACTCAAACTTTGAAACACTACTACGCGGCCGCCATTTTGTTTTTTCAAATTTTTTAATTATTTTCGTAAATCATACAAGCGATTCTACAGATGCCGAAAATTTGAATCGAATCGGTCGGAAAACAAAAGAGATACGATAGGCAAGCCCGGCCGCCATTTTGTTTTTTTTAAAAGTCGGAATTTTCCTGGGGTCATCCCGCCATCTTGCACACTTTTCCCCTACATGACTTGACTCCAAAACGCCTCCTTCTGGGAGAACAATTATGTCAATCAGTCAGTCAGTGAGTCAGTGGTAATCGAGCTTTATATATTATACTAGATGTCGCGCGGTGCGCGAGGCCGCAAGCGGCCACGCGTGTCTCTGTGGGGTCCTATTTTGACAGAAATATAAAGTCTAATTTTGGGCGCCCATCTTGTTTTAGCCATTTTAAGTCAAAAAAAAATATATATTGTCAAATATTACTTTTCATGGCAACACTGTTTACTGAGACCCACAATCGCTCCATACAACCCAACATTCCAAAGTGTTGCCAACTTGCCTAAAAATGCCGATTATTGTTAAGAAAATTGAAATTTTTCAGTAAAACAAAAATAACGGGGCGGCCATCTTGTTTTTTCTATTTTTCGGGATTTTCTAGTAAACTACAGGATATGACCTATGTGATGACATCAAACACATCCCTGTAGGATATCGGCATCTGGGAGATCAATTCGGGTCTTTTGAGGTCTACCCTAAAAATTAAATCAACCATAACTTTCAGTGTTGCCAGGCGAAAATCAAAAAACCTACATAAGGTCATAAGGAGAGATAAAATGTTTCACTGACTGTCACTTGTTTTTGCAAAATGGTAAAATTTAGAGTTTTGACATTTTGCATTAAAAATAAAAAAATACGCCAAATTCCGGGAATATTCTTAAACATAGCAACACAACGTAATGAGACCTCTAACCCCGCCATACAAGCCAACTCGCTTAGGTGTCGCCATCTTGCCGAAAATCGACATTCAAAATCTGGTGAAATTCACCTTTTTCTTTGGGAGCCAATTATAGGGCGGCCATCTTGGTTTTTCAGATTTTTGGGATTTTCTGGTAAACTACAGGACATGGCCTATGTGATGACATCAAACACATCCCTTTAGCATATTGGCGTCTGGGAGATCAATTCGGGTCAAGTGGGGTCTAAAACCACTCCAACTTTGAAACACTACTACGCGGCCGCCATTTTGTTTTTTCAATTTTTTAAATAATATTCGTAAATCATCTAAGCAATACTACAGATGCCAAAAATTTGAACCGGATCGGCCGGAAAACAAAAGAGATACGGTAGGCAAGCTCGGCCGCCATTTTGTTTTTTTTAAAAGTCGGAATTTTCCTTGGGTCACCCCGCCATTTTGAACACTTTTCTCATATATGACTTGCCTCTAAAACGACTCCTTCTGGGAGAACAATTATGTCAATGAGTCAGTCAGTGAGTAAGTGAGTGAGTGGTAGTCGAGCTTTATATGTTATAGACTAGATGTCGCGCGGTGCGCGAGGCCGCAAGCGGCCACGCGTGTCTCTGTGGGGTCGTATTTTGACAGAAAAATAAAGTCTGATTTTGGGCGCCCATCTTGTTTTAGCCATTTTAAGTCGAAAAATAATAAAATTTTGTTAAATATTTTTTTTTCATGGCAACACTGTTTACTGAGACCTACAATCGCACCATACAAGCCAACTCTCCAAAGTGTTGCCAACTGGCTAAAAAATGCCGATTATTATCAAGAAAATTGAAATTTTTCAGTAAAACAAAAATAACGGTGCGGCCATCTTATTTTTTCTATTTTTCGGGGTTTTCTAGTAAACTACAGGATATACCCTATGCGATGACACCAAACACATCCCTGTAGCATATCGGCATCTGGGAGATCAATTCGGGTCTTTTGAGGTCTACCCTAAAAATTCAATCGGCCATAACTTTCAGTGTTGCCAGGTGAAATTCAAAAACCTACAAAAGGTCATAGGGAGAGATAAAATGTACCGTTGACTGTTACTCGTTTTTGCAAAATGGTAAAATTTAGAGTTTTGATTTTTTGCGTTAAAAGTAAAAAACTACCCCAAATTTTGGGAAAATTGTTAAACATGGCATCACGCCGTATTGAGACCTCTAACCCCGCCATACAAGTTAACTCGCTCAGGTGTCGCCTTCTCGCCGAAAATCGACAATCAAAATGTGGTAAAATTAATACTTTTCTTTGGGAGCAAATCACCGGTCGGCCATGTTGGTTTTCTAGATTTTCGGGATTTTCTGGTAAACTACAGGATATGAGCTATGTGATGACACCAAACACATCCCTGTAGCATATTGGCATCTGGGAGATCAATTCGGGTCAAGTGGGGTCTAAAACCACTCCAACTTTGAAACACTACTACGCGGCTGCCATTTTGTTTTTTCAACTTTTTAAATAATATTCGTAAATCATCTTAAAAGTCTAACCGATTCTAAAAATTTCAACCGAATCGGCCGAAAAACAAAAGAAATACGATAGGCAAGCCCGGCCGCCATTTTGTTTTTTTGAAAAGTCGGAATTTTCCCGGGGTCACCCCGCCATCTTGAACACTTTTCTCATATATGACTTGTCTCCAAAACGACTCCTTCTGGGAGAACAATTATGTCAATGAGTCAGTCAGTCAGTGAGTGAGTGAGTGGTAGTCGAGCTTTATATATTATAGACTAGATGTCGCGCGGTGCGCGAGGCCGCAAGCGGCCACGCGTGTCTCTGTGCGGTTCGATTGTGACAGAAAAATAAAGTCTAATTTTGGGGCGGCCATCTTGTTTTAGCCATTTTAAGTCGAAAAATAAAAACATTTTGTTAAATATTGCTTTGCATGGCAACACTGCTTACTGAGACCCACAATCGCTCCATACAACCCAACCTTCCAAAGTGTTGCCAACTTGCCTTAAAATACTGATAATAATTATAAAAATCCAATTTTTTCAGTAAAGAGAGAATACCATAGCGGCCATCTTGTTTTTCCAGTTTTTCGGATTTTTCTGGTAAACTACAGGATATGCCCTATGCAATGACACTAATCACGTATCTATAGCATATTGGCATCTGGGAGATCAATTCGGGTCTTTTGAGGTCTACTCTATAAATTCAATCGGCCATAACTTTCAGTGTTGCCAGGTGAAATTCAAAAACCTACAAAAGGTCATAGGGAGAGATAAAATGTACCGTTGACTGTTACTCGTTTTTGCAACTATTTTCTTCAGATTTCGTGTCCTAAAATTTTTGGTCGTTGAAAACACTCAATCTTCACAGAAATACCGACACTTCACATTTAATATTTTATCGTACAGACTGTAGTGTTTGAACGTCTTACAAAATAAAATAAGAAAGGGAATGGGATTCAAGTATTTTTCCATGCATCGGGCGGGTGTGACAGACAACGGAAGTGTGTGGCTCTTGAGTGGGTTGCTTGTGCCATTGTGGTGAGCTTTGTTGCCTCCTCGTCCGTTCACACGGCTTTGTTGCACTCACAACTGGAATATTTGAATCGCATTTTCCTTTGGTCATTTTAAAATGGAACTGGTGACTTTATAAGAAGTGTGTTGAAAAAAAAATTTTTAAAGACATACAATCTTACTGCAATTATAAAACTTTTGAAGAAGTCTTTAATATTTTTTTAATATCATCCATATTGCAGTCAGATAAGTAGGTACTTCTTTCCTAACACGGGGTCAATAGAGCACAATATACACTACACAAACATCAGCAACATGACTGCTGTGCCATGTGTTTTTCCTCATATTAGGAACTACGGGAAATAATCCTACGAAGCCCAATGTGGATTACGGGATAATTGTAGGATATTGGACCTCTAATCCCATGCAACAATCCCTTTATACGAGAATGTTGTGGACATTTTCTTTTAGGCATTTGTATTAATAATAATAATAATTGTGGGACACAAGTCACACACGGTTATTTAGTCCCAAACTAGACAGGGCCTGTACTATGAGTACTAAACAAATGATAAACATTCTTAATCAGTTAAGAACCGCCGGTTCCAATTGGAACCGAGACACAATTAAAAATCTATTGTGTCTGTGATTTATGGTCATCATATTAAACGACCAGACACAAAGCCAACAGACATGTTCATGCACACAAGTGTTGGCCCCGAGCGAGGATCGAACCAGCAACCGCCGGCTCAGAAGGCAGGGTCACTACCAACTGAGCCAACAAGCCCGTATAATATGTGCAAATAGTACCGTAATATTTTACATAACCTTTCTTAAATATTTGATCTACATTTGGGCCTCTCTAACACCTAATTACCGTTTATCTTTAGCCTTCTTCCCACAGGGGTAGGCAGAGAAGATGGATCGCCACTTTGCCCGATCTCCGCACGCTTCCTTCACATCCATAAGCCTTTTCATGCACGCTCTTTTATTCTTCGCACTCCGGACACCAGCTTTTTGTACGATTAATTATCCGACGAGTATTACCCGAGACCAGTATTACGTATATTTTACCCGATTTAAGTTTCGTTTTATAACAGTGCAGCTTATAAAGTGATATTTTTTAATATTATTGATGGAATTACTCTTGACCCCAGACTAGCCCGAGAGACTAGATGGGGCCTACGAAAAGATTTATCAAAATTCTGTTAGAAGTATTTGCGTATATAATATTAGAAAGTATCTGTCAACAACATTGCTCGCGTTGATCCACTTTATTCCCGTTCCAATGGGAATTTTTTGAATAATGTGCAGATCCTGTTTTTCCCAAAGTTTCATCGCATACGAAGCCTAGGAAACATATATAGCACAGAAGTCGAACAAGAAATCTAATTAAATTACCCAATATAATAATATTCTTTAAATCTTTTTGCCTAAGTTGGGACTTCTGTCACCGGTTTAATTGTGCCAATTTTGAGCCAGTTTATCAGTGTAGACTTATTATCTCAATTACCCAAGTCAAACACAACTTTTGCAATTAGTGAAAGTTTGATATTAGTTTGAAATCACAATTAATCGGATATCACACCGTCCTGTGGGCGCAGTTATGTAAATCAAAGCCCTTTCGTAAAAGTTTTCAGACTTCTGTGATATAATAATAACTTAATTTATTGTAATTTTTCTTACATTATAAAAGTAATAAGTAAAATGCTCACTTTATAATTTAATTCGCGGCTTACCGGGGAGCTGGTAGAGTTTTTGCATTCCTAGAAATACAGTTTTCACTAAGTAGTGGATTATTTGGACCCCTAATAGCGACAGTTGGTGAGCCCAACACCAGATTGGGGGCTGTTACCAAGCTTTACAACCAATTTTGGGACTACCAAGGTATAGAGGGGATTTTAGATTATTTGTTTACATTTGCGTAATTTACCGATGTTTGACTTAGCAATGTGTCACTCTAGCTTGTGTATAGTCAAGAGCACGTGGAGCTTGACGTATTAGATTTTGTAACGTTCTTATTACAATCGCCTTAGAGGTCAGACTCGCACTACAAGGTGTATCTGTCAAGAGTCATCGCCAAATTAGTAACAGCTCGACTCAGCTCAAGGTCGACGGAATTTCCAATCAACGTATTTCTAGTAATCAAAGTCACTATATACTCGTAAATTTAATAGAATTAGAAGTAACTGGCCGATATTTGTACATACATATGTACATATTTATGAAAACTTAATAAGGGGGTGTTTATGACATCAATGTAAGCTGAAACAAGTATTTTTAGAATTTTTGTCTGTCTGTCCCCCCGTATGTTTGTACGCGCATCACCCAAAAACTGGATGCGGGTTTCACAGTTGTATGTTGCCTGTCTAACTTTAGACTCTGGTACATGTTTGAAATAAAGTTATCTATACAACCTAAGTCGCGGGCGTCCGTTAGTTAATAATATTCCGGATAAACTTCCATGAATCACAATCCGTCATATCTCATTTTGCTTATATTTCTCACGCAGAAGTGACTTATGTTTGCTAATCTCGGGTACGAGTTACTAAGTGATAGAATAAATAAAGTTGTAGGATTATAATGAATTTGAAATATTATATGTTTATTTAAGTTCATTCATAGTCATGGGAAAGACCCATGTATGAATGTAGGTCCTGTTGCGGATACATATTGTCAAAATTTTGTGTGTTTCTTTTGCAATTTAACCAGTTAAGAAAAGAAAATGAGACACAATCGATTTTTAATTGTTCTGTTGCGCATTGTAACCGCACGGTACTTGACTGATAAGGACCTGCGAAAGTAGTGGTACATAATTTTCCAGACCATCTATAATATGATCTATACAACAGGTATTTTCAACTGGTTTAAATATGTTCTATCCGACTTATTATTTTATATTTTAGGAATATAAATTTTGAGTTGTTAATTCATAACAGTAGGTAATTTATTCATTTCAAAACAAAAATGTAGAATATGTATAGTGTACATTGCTGTTTTATTGTTTGGTACCTACTTAATTTAATGAAATAATCTTTTTATTAATAGTTTCAAATAAAAAGTTTGCCTGTTGTAAACGTAATTATTTAATGACACAAAAAACTACCTACTTAGATTGTAAACACTATATTTAATTGTATCTCTGCCTACTCCCTCGGGGATAAAAAGAGTGAGATTATATTAATCGTATTTTAGAAATATTTCAATTTCTGATAACTTTTGAATTTATAAATTAATATTGATAATTGATAGCGATAAGACCGCCCATTGTACTTTTTGTATCACTATGTCACTTGTTGCATATTTTTTTATTGATGTACAATAAAGAGTTGTTACTTACTTACCTCAGCTCAACGATATAATTTTTGATTAATTACGTATACTTTCTAATTATTTATTTATTTAATACATTAAGGCCCACTTGCACGGTCTAGGGTTAAAAAATTAAATCGTTAAGCCTGGGTTAAGGATGACAGTTCCATACATTTTGACACCAGTTAACCCTGGGTTAGCAGTTAACTCAGTGTTATATGGTTAACTCTGGTTCGTGCAAGTCCGCCTAACATAGACAAAAATTTACAAAACAAACCAAAAATCACCAAGATTTGTCTGGTTTGATAAGTACATCGAGTTCAAGTTTAAGCAAATGTACGAGTACGTCCCTACTTTACTAAGTCTACGGGCGCCGGTTGATCTGTCTGTCCTACATATAAAGCGTATCAGCTAGCTTGTTAAAATATTAATATTATAATAATACTTCATAACTTAAAACCTGCTTTATTGGTGTTTAAAATACAACAAAAAGTAAGTCGAATAAAAGTAGATTTAATATGAGGTACCCGCACCGAGGTAGGTACACTAACAAGCGGTATACCAAAACCTGAACGGTCCATAATTTGGTTTGGTAATATTAAAGCTTGTGAAGTGAACCGCGCTTTTAACTTTCATCAATTCGTATGTACAGGTACCTATTTGGTCTAAACTTGAAATTGATGATCCCTCGAACGATCACAGGGATCAGCTTATAGATAGGTAGGTAATTCAAGATAGTTTCAATCTATATGCCTCTACCCTTCGAAAGACTATTTTCCATGGTTATTGTTGGCTTAGAACTACTACAGATACCAAATTTCTTGACAATATTAGCCATAGATATTACGCACACAACGCACAACATATACCTAAGCACACCATGTCTTCTCTCTTCTCTTCTTCCCTCTGTCTCCTTCCCTCGTTCCAGGATTAAAAGAAGCTATTTAAATGTGTTATTCGGATGTATAAGCTAAGCACCAAGCATCCATCCATACATCCATCCTCACAACCTTTCATGTTTATAATATTAGTGTAATAATGGATAAGTTTATTTCTACATACATTTATTTTATGAACAGAGATAGCCTTACGGTTAAAGAGACCGCTTCTCATAATGATAATCAGTGATACTCGGGTTGAAATCTTGGCATGTACCAATGAGTTTTTCAAAACTTACGTACATATTCAGCACTAGCTCGAAAACATGGTGAGGAAACCCGCAGGTCTCAGAATTAATTCTGAGGCATGTATGTGTAAGAGACCCGGTCCGGCGATGGACTCACCACCTATCACGTTTAGGGGTCGAATATTCTCGCGAATAGTGGGTATTTCCAGAAATAGAATACCTCTGCCTACTCCCTCGGGGATAAACGGAGTAAGATTATTTTATTTTATATCTACCTTCAAAAGAAAATACAGCATAACTCGTGTTGCGTTAGTATCGCTTTTCCATCTACGATATACATACAGGTAGGACTAAAAACCTATCATATTGCCAAGAATGTCTACAGATTGTCTGTAGGTACGAGTCACTACAAGTCACTAGGCTGTTAGGGAATAAGTACAATAATTGTTAGATTGCTACTAGTACTACCTTGTGTTGTAAACATCGATGTAGAGCAGTGCTACTGAAGTACACACAGAATTGAATCTGATTGAGCTATCCGGTACAACTTGCTGTCATCGCCATCGATGATTCAATGTGGATTCAATAGTCGAGGTTCCGCTTCACTTGTCATAAAGGGTATGTCATACGATGCAAACAAAACGATGGAAATACACATCAAAATTTACGTTTGGTGAAGTATTTAATAATATAGTATTTTATGCCATGTTAACTGAGATTGATACTCAGTATTTTGATTGTGAATTCAATGACCAAACAATTAACCATTTAACAGCTAACTTTATTAAACTAGCGCAGAATACTCGACGCCTACATTTAAAATATCAGCAAATTAACGTTCTGGTGCAATTATTTTTAACGCTGCTGTGAGATAAAAGTAACACGTATCATTTGATACATGTTTAAATTGATATTTCGAATGTGTAAGAACCTTGTAAGCCAACACTCGTTTCTTCGTAAATACAACATTTCAATTACTTCACTTTTCGCCAATGGACGTGGTTCTATTCTGAGTGCTATATCAGACCAACCCGTGGTTTCGTACAATTCGTCATGAAACATAATTTCCTCTTTCTTTCGGAAGATAGAATGATCTCTGGTATATGATATTGTCATGATACCAATAAAGGATGAACATATGTATTTGCTTAAAATCCCATCAAGGATTATCTTTGGGTGATGTTCAATTTCCAGAGAAAATAAATAAAAAGTACATGTAAAGGGAACCAGTTGTCTTCATTTAACCCACCACAATTTTCTTAACGTATTTCAGCAAAATCCTATGAGGATTCAGGCTGAACCCGGTCACATCTATTTTGTATTCTACATTTTTTTACCATTTGAATCGAATTAGGCGCAGTAATTTTGAAAGAATAATGTTGGTTACTCACTAAGGGCTGTTGAAATGTTAACATTAAAATAAATTCAAGATAAACGTATATTATTCTCTAAATTACGTAAGAAACGTGTTCTTCAGCTAATATAGCTCAGCAGCCTGATTGTCTCTTATGATTAGGATTAAAATCGTCTTTTTACTAGGCGCCACTATAGGCGGCCTATAGGCGGTCAGTGCCTGTTCTATAGACACTAGAAGCAATCTACGTCAAAATGAAGTTGATTGTGATTATGGTTGTTAATAAACAATAACTTGACGGGCCTGTTGGCTCAGTTGGTAGTGAGTCTGCCTTCTGAATCAGAGGTCGCGGGTTCGATCCCCGCTCGGGGCCAACATTTGTGTGCATAAACATGTCTGTTGGCTTCGTGCCTGGTCGTTTAATATTTATTTGAGTATGTCTATCAGTTGTTTAGTACCCATAGCACAGGCCCTGCCTAGTTTGGGACTAAAAAGCCGTGTGTGACTTGTGTCCTACAATAACATTCAAACAATAAGCCCCTCTGATCTGCAGGACAAAGTAACTCCAACAAGGTGATCGGCCCTTGGTGCTGTTCCTTTTTTTGAACATTTAAATTTGATAGACTAATTTTAGCAGCATGAGGGCGTCCATTAATTATGTGAGGCGTCTAGGGAGGGGGAGGAGGAGGTCTTTCTGAATCTCACCCAGACCCAGACATTTGCCTAGACAAATATCACTTTTTTTCAGCATGAATAAATAATAATTAAAAAATTATTACTTCAGGATTTTTTTTTAATTATCCAACGCAATCAAGGATAGATGATAATATATAGATTGAAAAATCTCACCTGAGATAAGGCGGGCTTCGGAGGGCCAAAGCTCACGACATCTCACTAAGGAGGAGGGAAGAGTTCTAAAAATCGCCAAAATCGCTTTACCCTGCGGTGAAGAGCTCTGTATACGTAATTTGATTAACTTAGTTGGCAGCACATAAAACATTCACGTCCTAACAAGGTTATAGTTGCAAAACGTTTCAAAGGGATACTCCGTGCAGTATTTCTGCTTGGAGTAGGTGGGTAGTAAAACACGGGCCGTTCGTCAATGTCGATACTAATCCACTTAGAACAGTGTCCCACAGTTTGGCTAGTGACGGCGGAAATTTGGCCAACAGTCGTCTGTCCGTAAATTATTATGGCCCCTGCTCAGGGATTCAAATCAGATTGGAATGTAGTTTGCAGAAAACGAGGTCTTGAACGATATAATGTTCCTGCAGGTGTTAGGCATAATAATGGAAAGTTTCATTTAGAAGGTCACTTTTTTGCAAATGCTGATATGGGGTGATTTATATTACTCTGTCAGAAGACGGTTGTGGATTAGCACGTAAAATAAAGCTGCTTACTCCAATTGAAAATATATAAATTGCTACAGTGCATACAAGTAACTCTTTGGCGAGTGACACAATGACAAAAAGAGTACATTGAGCGGTTTTTTCGCTCTGAGCTATTTCTAGTTTCAAAACAAGTATTATTTAAAAAAAAAACTATTTGTACAAACAATTTATTAAACGCAAAATTTGCTAGAATTGCTTTCATTTGATTTTAATTGTTTCTGTTATTATTATTTCGTCAAAGATTATTTCCGTGACAAAAGAAAGCTGAGTAGGTACAATATTACTATTTGAAAGTACCTACATGTAATTTATCAACACGCATGTGTGTGTCGATCGCGACTGACAGGCTTTTATCGTCAATGTCACGTGCACGAGCCGTGTCGCAAACACAGTGGGTTATCTGTGCTTTTAAAAATCTACTTTTTCAGTTTGTCACAATATATTGACTACTGAACTATGGACTTTGGTTATTATGGCACATTATGTGACGTAATTGTGGTAATACCTTATGAATATAACATCATTTTTAGGGTTTTTACTGTTCATTCAATTACAAAAAACAAACGAGCTCTAGTTCCACAGATTTGCTAGAAAAATGCTAATAATTATCATCAAATTAGGTTATTTTTTTTATACTTGCAAACTGTTAATATTTTTTAACTTTGCGTTTGATGTCTTGAATCTATTTTTGATGAGACAAGACAACTTAGGTATGCACATTTTGTCGATGTCACAGGAACAATGTCTTACGTAAGCTTGGTAGCGGGGACAACAACCAGGTTATGTTTGGCTTGAGCTGACTCTAAGCCCCCAATGCTGTTCCTCTTCTTTATCTAATCCCGAGCCAAAGAAAACAGTTTCTTGCATCTCTCGGCCGGCTATGCTGACCCCCGCATAGGCACATCAGGCGCAAGCGCAGGTAACTCTCCGCTACGCTTAATACCCCTCCTACTCCAAGATTGTGACAACTGACACCTAAACGTGACAGAGCCCTTAATGTCCATTTAAAAATGCAATCGGAATGGTCTTTATTTGACTTTTGCTTGCTACATACACACTGGCGGCAATGACGATAAGAAGATCTACGTCAGTAGCAATTAGAGGATTCGATCCCGGGATCCCGGATCTCGGGATCCCGGGATCCCGGTCATATTTTAGTCCCGAAAATTTCGGGATCAAATTTAATGAATCCCGGGATTTTCGGGATTGATACATTTACATTAACAGTACCTATAAACATTGATCTATATAACATATTTTTTAGTTTCATAAATTATTTACAGAACAAACTAGGCCCCGTTTGTTTATTTTATAAGAAGAAAGTATAATTTTGTTAAACCGCCTCTTTAAAGATTTGAAACTTAAATATTGTATGTCCTCACCTCCTTCTTATTTACTTTCCGAGGTGTATATACTTTTTTCAGCTCGACAGAGGCGAAAAGCGGCAATTTCGTTTAACGCAGCGAGCCAAATGTTGACGCTTTCCGCCCGGAGATATGAAAAATTTATTTTGATATGATTTTAAATTTATTTTACTGTCTTTTTATTACCATTTTCCATTACCAATACAATCCCGGGACTATCCCGGGATCCCGGGATTAACTTTAGAGAATCCCGAAATCCCGGGATTAGAAAAAGCGACCGGGATCGAATCCTCTAGTAGCAATGCACGTCAAAATCAAGCTGATTGCGATTAAGATTGTTATATAGTTTGTCCATAGACAATAAGCCAGCAGTTAGTAAGCCTATAGTTGGACTGGGTAGCTGTTACACATACATCAGAACCAATAATGAGGCCTACGCGTTTCTTTACGATGTTTTCCTTGATAGTGGAACTAGTGATTGGTATGTACAGCCAAGAGCACGTGGAGTTTGACACATTGGACTTGGTAATGTTCTTATTACAATCGCTTTAAGGGTCAGACTCGCACTACAAGTATAAAGCGTCATGTGCTGACTTGACTTGACTGTACGTAAATTTTTGGTTTAGGATTTAAAACTTCAAAAGGGGCAGTGAAATATTGTTAATAGATTGTACTTATTAATTTTTTAGCGGTTATCTATGCTTTTGTTTAAAATTAACTAGCTAGCGGTTACTTTGGCATTATTTTTTTTTGTGATAGCCGTGTGGATAAAGAGCGCTTCTCATTCGTGAGGCCCGGGTTCGAATCCCGGCGAGGGTACGTTTCAATGACTTTTCACAAACTTACGTACATATTTATCACCTGCTCGACGGTGAAGGTAAACCTTGTGAGAGGCGATAGGCTCACCACCGTTTAGGGGTCTAAAAATACCGGTGAAAAGTGGGTACTTTCAGGAACGGAATTTCTCTGCATCTGGTATAAAAGGTGTGATCCTATTATTTTTTTAAACAAAAAAATAGAAAACATTGAAAATTTTACATATAAACTAAGCTTAATTGTTTTTAAGGGTTTTCCTAAAGGGAATGAATGAAACCCTTTTATAGAGTAGGTAGCGGTGTTCTTGGCAATACCGGAAATCAGTTTAGGTATGCATTCGTTATATCACAGACGGATGAACAAACTGCCAGCGCCGCCCGTTTCAATACGCAGAATTAGAATTTAAATTGGCAAAGTTATATTATATTTCACAAAGAAGATGTTCAAAACGTTAAATAACCTGACAAAAGGTGTTGCCTTCTGCAAGTTTGCAAGTTTCTGCAATGGTCTTGGACAGAGTTCTTTGGTAAGTTGATATTTGTCACTATAAAAGGAATTTTATAATGCAACCAGCTGGCCCGGCAAACGTAGTTCTGCCATATAAATAGGGTGAAAAATACTTTACGACCTATTCTCATACCTAACAAACATAGAAAGAAAATCATTCAAATCGGTCAAGCCGTTTCGGAGGAATTCAAGCACAAACACCGTGACACGAGATTTTCAACCGACTTCAAAAAAGAAGGAGGTTCTCAATTTGACTGTTTTTTTTGTATTATTTGTTGAAGTCGGTTTTCTACTCTTTAGAGTTATATAAAATTATATATTAAAAGATTAGGTTTGTTCTTTAGTATTTTCAGGTACGTTCTGTTTACGTTGGCAAAAACAATGCTCACGTCTTTTATACCCGACGGGATAGGTACCTATTCAATTTCTAGAAATACCCAAGTTTCACCATTATTTTCTTTGGACCCCTAAACGACTTGAATGTTTCCTCACGATGTTTTCCTTGACCGTAAAGCTAGTGATATATAATTTATACGCCAGCTTTTGCAAAAAAAAAATTGAGAACCTCCTCCTTTTTTGAAGTAGATTGAAAACTCATTGGTACATGCCAGGATTAGAACCCGAGCCCCACTACTGAAAAACGGGGGCTTTAACCACTGAGCTATAAAAATATTATAGTGTTGATTTATGACATTCGGGCAGCAAGCTCATACGAGTGCACTCCGTCCGAGCGTGTTCATACGTGGCATGAATATACTAAAGATTAGTTGGATGTTCTGTATGTAAATTACGATTAATTTAGCTACATGTCCTATCGTGACGCAACAGCTGTACCTAGCAAGCTGAAATTTGAAATGTAGGTGGATTTAAGGAATAGTGGTGTAAGAATGGGTTATTCAAAATTATCACAAAACTGGAAAAACAATGGGTTTCACGTTGACATTCAGCGGCTGGCATTTGTATACTTAGACAAAGATAGATTTGAATAAGTAAGGAATCCTACTTCCTACAATATTATAAATGCGAAAGATTGTATGTATGGATGTACAGATGTATGGATGTCTGATCCTCTTTCATGCAAAAACTACTGAACGAATTTTAATGAAACATTACAGTTATATAGCTTATACATCAGAATGACACATTAGCTATATTTTATCCCCGTATTACCACGGGAACGGGAACTACGCGGGTGAAAGGCGCTGCTAGTAATACCATAACTCTTAAGAGGGTAGGTAAGGCAAACTTATCTACATTTTACCAAATATCGAGGGAGAAGTATAATCGTTGCGTGTCCGACAATTTATGTTGAGCTAAGGTAATTGTATCGAACTGGTAGCGTTACAGCAGCAATTAATTTTAATTTCCAACGACCGATGTGTTTATTGGAATCGAAATTGTCTACCAAATTGTTTATTGCGAACGTTGGAAAGCCTTCAACTATTAACTACGCAGATCGTGTAACTTTGTTGTGGTCGAAACGTTTTACTTAGGTACGTACTTTTCCGTTAACATATACACATAGTAAAATTGTAATTGGCCCATGTTTATGCAAAGGAGATATTTAAGAACACTTTATATGAGGAGTGTTTATAACAGCAATAGAAACCAAAACAATCATTTTTAGATTTTTTATTTTGTCTATCTATTTGTCCGTATATATGTAGGCGCATCCTCAAAAACTACACACGAAATAAGATTCACAGTTTTAACGTTGCAGGTCTAACTTACAATTTGATACACTTTGCATAGAAGCAGAGTTATCTTTACGCACCGATGGTTTTTTTAACTAAGTCGGTACGTGGATGAAATCCGGAGATAATCAAATAAGTGGTAAGGTTAAAAAAGTAAGACATTTCAATGTATCTGCATTTACACACTTAATCTAATCTTTTTAATATACGGTATAGGTAGCCCTAAATTTAGTTAGGTATGCTAATTCATTTTTCGGAAAAATTTTACACATTAAAAATAGCTGAAATCGATTTAGTAGTCGATACTAATCAAACAAATTTCAGTAATTGCGCTTATTCTGTTACTTATTGTATAAAAATCTCACTAGCAATCTCAAGCCTCACGAATAAGAAGCGGGTTCATTAGCCTATCTATGCACTTTTTCACTGCTCTTTTTAACAGGCTTAAAAAAAAAGAGGAGGTAGCTTGTTAACTGACTTCAAAAAGGTTCTCAATTCGTCATATATACATTATAAATTTTTTTGGTATTTTAATCTATGTTTCCGTCAAATTTTTAAAGATTTGAATATTTTTTTTTGTACTACCTCAAGGGAGGTCCCATACCTATAAGTTTTGTGAAAAGCTGTTAAAAAACGGAACTCCTCAACGGACATCAGCAAATCACTCGCCTATCTACCTAATAGCCTTTACGTCGACGTAGAGCGTTCATTAAAATGGTGAAAAATAATGATTAAACAGATATACTAACTGACTCCAAGGAATAGCACTAAAAAGAGTAAAATAATGAACTTAATAACACTTTAATAATATTAAACTAAATTATCATAGTACCTATTACCAAAAATAAGTAAGTGAATGACTGCCTAGCGATTACATCCAATAACTAAAAACGTTATAGGCGTTACCAACTTTTTATGAAATTAAAATTGCTATGGTGTAAAGATAACTTTAGGGTTGGCACTCGTTCTCAATGAAAGCAATTCCATAGCTTGGTTGAGGGCAAATTGTTTAGAATTATAACCCGCGCCCCTCGAACATGGCACTCAAGCGACGGAAATTTTTGAATGTACATCATGGAGATAAAACAACGAAATTAGAATATCAACTGAATAAATATTTAGCTCTCGACACTTTGTTATTTTATACCTATATTTACATACAAGAAAAAACTGATTGAAATACCTTTTGACCCAGGTAGGTGGTTGGAAAGTAAATAGACTAAGTGGCAACTTTACCAAATCTAAACGACAGGTAAAACAGTAATCAGGTGCCCAAAACCATAACGAATAACTCTGCTTACCCCCTCACACAAAGTTGTGGAAATATTTGTTTTAGGCACCGCATAATTAATTTAACGGTTGGTTAACACATTGGTGGAACACTGATCTAAAATATAGTTCTCATTTGCAGTGCTACCGTTTTAATAAATGAGCAGGATTTACAAACTATGTAGTTGATGATAATCGTCATTTGTTTTAATCAGGCGGAAGCGAAATGCACAGCAGTCAGATTGGCGTTCGCAAGTGACACAGCGTAGGCGACACATGTGTTGCCACCCGCAAATAATTTATGCCCTGCGGACTATTGCATGCAATGATAACCGGATGCTTATTTGCAGCTTGCAATTCGCTTGCGTTGTTCTGTAATAGAGTTTACAATCATTCGCGTTATGCACTAATAATAATGGTATAATATTTCAGATCAGATGGATTTTATTCAGACCATCCACAATCTTATTTATATCTGTCTTGAGTAAGATGTATTGGGTATCTAGTGTAGTATTTTTATCTATAATATTTTTGTGCCTATACTGATTGCAAGCCAAAATAAGCGAGCGCTGCTGAGAGCAGTTACTGTATAGCGTCATATATGAACGACAGATTACTATAATATGATATGATATTATATGAGAGACAAATCACTATAATAGTGATTCGTTTATCGATTAGGTCAGTCATTCATTATACAACACTAGTGATAGGTACCAACAAGGTATACTCGAACTATTCCGTTAGACTAAGAAAACACAAAATTACCTGGAAGTAGAAAACTAAAAAACTTTATAACAATAATGTTATGAAGCAACTCATATGTTTTTGTGTGAATGTGTGTGTGGTGGTGGGGGGTGTTATTTTATGAATATGTGTATAACCCTACACCTATAAGCTTGGGATCAGTATTTACTGATAAGTGCAGGCGATCGTAAGTTTAAGTAGCTATTAACGTGTTCAATTATCTTCATCAAGCAGAAGTTTACAGGTTTTTTTATTAGCTTTCGTATTGGCAAATACATCAACATTATAAAACTTTGTATTGTGAAGACGACAAACGGGGGATAACAGAATTGTGGGCGTAATTACTATTTGCAAAGGGAACATGAAACAGCGACTTGTTCATGTTTCTTGGTTTCTGGAAATAATTGGCAGGAAAATTATAAAATTGGGGCCAAACTAAAAGTGCTGTTTTTATAGTATAAATGGAAATTTGGACAAAACAACCTCTGGTCAATTAGTTGAAGATAAATATTATTTAATTAATTCTGAGTCATGTGCAACAGACTCGGTCCGGTTATGGGCACACCACCTATAACGTTAGGGGTCCAAAGAATATAGTGATGAAACATTGGTATTTCCAGAAATGGAATACCCCTGCCTACCCCCTCGGCGATTTAAGGCGTAAGAATATTTATAATATACTAGCGGCCCAGTGCGTGCTTCGCAACGTATAAAGTTACAAAAAATGTGATAAATTAAGAACCACTCGACATATTTTAAGCAAACTTCACATAAACCATCTGCTAAATAGTCCGAATAAAGCCTAAAAATTTGGTTTGGATAGGTGAGCCCGATAAAATAACAACGAAAAGTGGCATTGATTTATTATATAATATATATATATATAATATATATAATTTGTTTGTAGGAATTCTTACTGGATAAGCTGACTAATTTTATAAAAATACAAGCTTAAGATTAATTAATAATAAATAGCGTGTTTTTAATTTAATCGTGTTTTCTAATAAAACTGATTAAGGTAATATTTAAATATTGTACTTACTAAAAATGTATTTGAATATTTTACTTTTCAAAGGTAATTATGTAGATTAATTAATGATTAATAGCGTGTTTCAAAAGTTATTCGTGTTTTCTAATAAAACTGAATTAGGTAATGTTTAAATATTGTAATTACTTAAAATGTACATGAATATTCTAGCTTTCAAAGGTAATTATGTAGGCGAATTAAATTTATCAAAGTAAAACCAGAGGCTATAATTATTTCTTTGATGGAAAAGTGAATTTATTAGATGTCCCAGTTCGTTATAAATAAATAATTTTATAAGGTATCTAGTGTATGTATATATACGTGTATGCTCCGAAACCTTCGATATATGACATTTCCGAGGGTACAATAGTGGTATCCATTAGTAACGCCTAGCGGACATAACCTAATATTCGATTTGCTTTCACCGTGGCACTCGAAGTAACTTGGTTACACCCTTTCATCGAGACAGATAATCGGTGCTGATAATATTGTTTGGAATATTTGGAAAAAGACTCGAAATTTAAATTGAACCAGGTATGTAATGTACTAAAAACTTTTTTCAAAACTTACGTATACATTTATCACTACCTCGTTGGTGTAGGAAAACATCGCGAGGAAAACCGCTGGCTCCAGGATTGTTGGTGGGGAATGTGTAAGAACACCCTTATCGACGATATCCTCACCACCTGTCACGTTTGTGATTCATGAAAATGTACTACTACGGGTTTTTAATTTAACTTGGAGTTTAAATTTTCGGTTTGCTTAAGATCTGTCAAGATTTCTAGTTTCCTGAATAGTGAAAGTTGTTTGATTTTTTCATCATAAATTTCGGCTTATTACAGTTTATACATGTTTAGCGGCAGTGATTGTGACTGCCACTAAGCGAGGTTGAGGGCGATGAGGGTTGAAGAATGAAAGATGTTGCTCGTGTCGAGAGTCGAGATCGAATATATGATCGGTGATCGTATCTGACCTCTTTTAAAGGGCTACCCCTATTTATACTAGTTGTGTACATAACTAATAAGGGTAGATACATTTTAGTAAACCCTGTAGGTACCTACTTACATGTATGTCGCAGGGTTATTGTAAAAGCCGTGATATTATATTTTCACTGGTGGTATTACAATTACACGGATTGTTGTCAATCTTCTCTATATCATAAAATATCTCGGGACAATCTTAGTTACATTTTAATTGTGATACACATGTCTTTTCGTGTTTCGACTCTCCCTATTTACCATAGGAATTGAAATCAGAGATATCTGTAACGCAAATGTCACTCACTTTCTAATTGGACACGTATTAGTGACAGTCCTAGTCCCTTATGAGATCCCATAGTTCCAGACCTTATAAAGTACGACAAAGCTGGGTCGGGTTGATGGGTAATCCTTTTGGGAAGAGGTTGACAACAAAGAGTATTTCATTGGATGACATCTTGTTGACCTCTACATTTGGTTTATGAGGACAAAGTGTAGTTAGAAAATAAAACAGTTCATTGGAAATATTGTAGTCACTTCGACATGTTCCGTCATCGAACGTGTTAATAACATCAATATCACAAATAGCGACAGACGATCTGCGATCAAAGGTAGAGTATTACATAATTTAGCTTAAGTACGGGTCACCACTTGAACACAATTAAAATGAGATGTCGCTATTACATGAGTGGCATAAAGCTCTCATCCCATTCCCAGTCCCATCTATGTCTTGCAGTTTGGCACAAGAATATGGTTTTTTAAAAATTGGGTTTATTTATCCTGATGATTGAAATGATTTATTAATTTATTTTTTATTTTTATTTTGTAATGTGGTCAAGCAGAGAACCAATACTTAAGCTACATTCTGTAATACAGTCCTCCTTATAGTATAATAGCTATAGTATAATCGAGTTGGGATCAACCTGCACAATATGTAAAATTTTAAGAATGTGAAATATTATGGATCTAGCGTTGTCTTCAAATAAAAATTAATTGAGGAAATTGGAACTGTGACGCTACTTGTAACGATGGGTTCATTATTATTTGGATCATTAATCATTATGACACTGACAAAAATATGTTTTTTCCTCTGAGTTTATAATAAGTAAGTTATTTAACTTACTTATTATAAAAATTAATTTCTATAATCTGTATTTCCGAGTTCATATAACCCACAAGCCTTTAAGGATCGAGTGAACAGGCATCTTCTGGGCAAGCTCGTCCCAACGTAGGCCCCGTCTTTGCTCTCGGGCTAGTCTGGGGTCAAGAGCAAGCCCATTTTTTAGTAAAAAAAAAAAAAAAAAATAAGTAACTCAAATGTACCTATAATACATTAATATTCTTATCTTAAATATAAATGATCACCTGTTATGAAAACAATTGCGAAGGAAAAAACACAATTCTACTCCTAGTTGTAGTCTCCTTATGATAAACTAAGTCGACAAGGACAAGTCTCAATCAATATACTTCGCAAACAAAACCCCTTTCAGGAAATAGTTTGATGGAAAACAGTCATCGTCGGGTGATAATCTGCGATACCTATTTCCATCAGTTTAGAGGCCGTAAGCCTATACCGGCTCTTAACAATCACGGAAGTTTCTATAAATTTAATTTGATTTGTAAATTAATGGTCGAATTGATCAAATAAGTTAATTCTGGTTATAGATTCGTCTAAAGTATAAATAGAGTAAGCTTTATTCTTGGTACTTACCTAATTATAGTATTTCATAATTAAATGTTTGTTTGTCTTTGTTGGATAAATGCTGATCAAGTTATACTAATTAAGGACTGGGACTAAATACAAATATAACAGTTCATTTAAGAATGATCAATGATCGATCATACACAAGAAAGGTTACAGGAAGTAAAATCTCATATTTCGGTAAAGCACTGCGTAAGGCTAGCACAGGACAATGGATATAGGAACAATATAAGTGCCTAATTGAACTACGCAGGCTGGCCGCACATAGTAAAATTTTTAGACTATGCCCAGCGCAAAAAGACAAAACGAATGCAGAGACAAAGTTCATATGAATTTATATCACTCACCCCTAACCAGTGCTGTGGTTGGTGCAAATTAAAATGTTTTTAATCAATGTAGGGGCTTATAAGTTCACTTATTGATAGTAATTGAAACTTTACTCATTGCACCATTGGATTGTTTACTAATCAGAGATGTCCAAAATGGTCACAGAAGTGTATTTAAAAAAAATGCAAATACTTTTTGATTTACTATTTCAAATGCAAAATACCAAAGTTTTGTGTGTTGTATCCTACTAATCTTACTAATATTATAAACGCGAAAGTTTGTTTGGATGGATATCTGGATGTATGGATGGATGTTTGTTCATCTTTCACGCAAAAACTACGGAACGTATTTTGATGAAACTTTGCAGTTACATAGCTTCTACATCAGAATATCACATAGGCTATATTTTATCCCCGTATTGCCACGGGAACGGGAACTACGCGGGTGAAACCGCGGGGCGCGGCTTGTATTATATACGCGAAAGTTTGTATGGATGGATGTAAGGATATTTGTTCCTCTTTCAAGCAAAAACTACTGAACGGATTTTGATGAAACTTTACAATTATGTTACCTATATCAGAATAACACACAGGCTATATTTTATTGCCGTATTCTAACGGGAACGGGAACTACGCTGGTGAAACCGCGGGACGCTGCTAGTTTTAAATACATACTAAATGTAAAAAATACAAATACTTTTTGTTCAATTCTTTTTAATAGTACAAATTTCCTCATTATCATGTCACCATTTGAAAAGTTTTTGTACTGGTTCTGAGGTACAAAGAGAGCTTCTGATCTGAGTTAAAATTTTTTTTTTAACATTTCTTTTGTATTATTAGCATCGACCAGCGCCTCCAGTGACTAATATAAGCACCAATCATTAATTGTATAATATTAAGTTTGACTGGTAATGAAAGATTTTGCATCTTAAATTTACGGAAAAGTATTTCAAATAAAATACAGAATACTTATTTAAATGCTAAATACAAGAGTTTTATTATGAGTAAGTATAGATTAATAGGGTTGCGTAAAATTTCTTTCAATTAAAACAATTGTGTCCAATAGTGGTAAGGTACAACTTATGGGTAAGTATATGCATGTTTTGTTTTAAAGATAAAATACTTTGGTTCATAGAGGAAAATAATCAACGTTTGTGGAAACACTGATTTAATTAGAAGCCTATTTCATAAAGGTGTGTCACATTATTTCTACACAACACAGTGAATTCGATGTTGTAAATTTATTTTCTTGGTCTCCATCTATACATATATTAAAACTCTAACGGGGCCGTGTCTGTACATGGAATATTTTTAGAAAATTTTAACGGTAGTGTATATAGTCTATACATATAATAAAACTCTAACGGGGCCGTGTCTGTACATGGAATATTTTTAGAAAATTTTAACGGTAGTGTATATAGTTAACGATATAGATACCGAAACACAATTTTTTGGAATTTTTGTCTGTCTGTCTGTCTGTCTGTCTGGTTGTGCACGCATCACTCAAAAACTACTAGACGGATTTTGATGAAATTTGGTATGCAGATAACTGAGTACCCGGATCAACATCTAGGGTACTTTTCATTCCAGAAAAATATCTCATTCCAACGGGAAAATATAAAAACTGTTTAAAAAGAGAAATACGTACTATTCCGAAACGATAACACCTAGAAACTTGAAATACGGTGTGTAGGTGTCTTATATATCGTAGGCAACCGGTATGAAGGGATTTTTGGAAATTCCAACGGGAACGGGAATAAACTGGATGCGCGCGGGCAACGTCACCATGGGCACCCGCTATTTGAAATATGGTGTGTAGTGTCTTATATGTCGTTGGCAACCACTATAAAGGGATTTTTAAAAATTCCCACGGGAACAGGCCTAAACCACGAAACTGATTTTAAAAATTCTTTCACCAATTTAAGGCTGGGTGGGCCAGCAGAGGCCGATTTTTGTGATTTTTAAAATCATCTGAGACATAGAAAATAGTGTTTAAAATTCTGAAAAATATATATATATAACTTAAGGACATACTCTAGTCAAAGTCGCATTCGGTTACACGATTTGATGAACTTCACTCGATAGAAAAAAATCTCAAAGTTACCCCTTTTTGTTTTGTTTTTTCTATGTCATGACTGAACTACTGATATTTTACATTTATTTTTTGTACTAGATTAAAGATACGAAATATTTCTAGACAAATTCGCAGAGTTTGTTTTTATAAAATGATTTTTATAATCACTATGTTGAAAAAACTACAAAATGCACGAGCGCGGTGGCGTAGCTGGCGTGTTCAGTAGCGCGCTGGCGCTTACGGATGACGGACCTGTGTCAATTTTTTCCGTGACAATTTTTTGCACCAATCAATCAGTTTTGACGAATTGATATTTTTGTTGCAAGTTATCCATAATGGGTAATAAACAACGCAAGCGAAAAAAGGCGTTTACCACTATAAAATTAATAAATAAAAATAATTATCTCAAAATATATGTGAAGAAGTAAGTAAATGTTTAATTTGTTATGTCATTTTCGACTTTGACACAATCACATTAAATTTCATTTTACTTCAATCTCATTTATAAATTCATAAAAAGATCATGCCATAGTATAAGAATATCAGTAGGTATAATTCAACTGAAATTAGGCAAGTAATCAAATAAATCGGAATATGAAGGTGGGTAAGGCCGTCAATTTTTAAAATCTGAAATATTGCATACATGTGTAAATCGCGTGAAAATGCAATATTATGATGACATGGTGCTGATCTGATGATAGAGCTGGAAGGTGACCATAGGAACTTCGCAATGAAACGACACAACCTCATCGAGTTTGGGCTTTATCGAATCGTCATGACTAATTTGGAATACTATTTTAAGCTGAATACCGGAATATCTATCGCTGAACATAATTCCTCAAAGTAAGAAAAGCCTATACCGGAAGCCACAATGCCAGTAGTGGCGGCTGTATTAAGATTAACTTGGTCTTGATTGCATTCAAAACAAAATGTTTTAACATTAATGTTTTAAGTTGTTTTTAATCACTTGTCTGACGTCGAAAACTCTGTCAGTAAATTGAATTCTGTCGATCTTGTCGACACTGTAAATCTTATGTAAGGATCACATTTTAAATGATAACATTTATCTTAACATTTTTATGTGATTTTTGACAGTCTATTAACTTTTCATTATGCTAACATTAAAAAAAATATAGGTAACTAATATTAATCTAAAATATGTAATACTTACTATATTAGTTCACTGTTTCAGAGATACTGAAGAGCCGGAAGACTCACTTATCGTAGAGTATGCATTAAAAAAAATGAATTTGAACCTGTTTCGGGATGGCGAATTGTTGATATATATTACATTTTACAGGAGTCACAAGAGAAAGCTCGTCATAAGGGTTTATTTAACTGCAGCTTAGGATAATTCCGCTTGATTAGTGAAAAACGACGAGGACTTTTATCAGTATATCATTTTGAATGCAATATTTGCAAAGAAATTTTGCTGGATTAACTCTGAAGACCTAAACGATAGAGATCAAGTTAATCTTAATACAGCCGCCACTACTGGCATTGTGGCTTCCGATATTCTCTTTTTGTCAATTTGAGGAATTATGTTCAGCGATAGATATTCCGGTGTTCAGCTCAAAATAGTATTCCAAATTAGAAGATAAATTATTTGAAAATTGGAAAAAGACGGCAAATACTTCTATGGAATGGAAGAAACAGCTCAAGTGGAGAAGGATATCGCTATCGCAGAAGGTCAATCTTTTTCGTCATCATGGATACGTTAAAAATTCGAGTAATTATGGAATATGAGTACCGTCGTGGCAGCAACGCGACACAAGCGGCACGCAACATCAACGACATTTACGGAGCTAACACTACAAACCAACGCACCACCTGTTATTGGTTTTCTCGCTTCCGTTCTGAGAATTTCGACCTGAATAACGAACCTCGCGGTCGTCCGAAGACTTTGGTCGACAATGACGAATTAAAGGCGATTATGGAAGCTGATGATACACAATCTACGGCTGAATTAGCAGCAGCTTTCGACGTTAGCGTCAAAACAATATTGGTCCATTTGCGTCAAATTGGCAAGGTAAAAAAGCTTGACAAAAGGGTGCCCCACGAACTCAATGATCGCCAGCGCGAAGTACGCGTCGAGACGTGCCTTGCACTGCTCAACAGATGCACAAATGAAGGAATTTTGAACCGCATTGTTACCTGCGATGAAAAATTGATTCTGTTTGATAACCGCAAGCGCTCAGCAAATTGATTGGATCCAGGTTCAGCACCTAAACAATGCCCTAAACGAAAACTTCTAGTGCCGGTGTGATTCATCACAGCTTCTTACCAAACGGGGTGAGCATTACTGCAGATGTGTACTGTGAAGAACTGAACACAATGATGGAGAAGCAGGCACATCTCCAACCAGGTTTGGTCAATCGCTCGTCTCCGCTGCTCCTGCACGACAACGCGTGACCTCACACTGCACAGCAGACGGTCTCCAAGTTGCAAGAACTGGGGTTGGAAGCTCCCCGTCATCCGCCCTACCCACCAGACCTTGCGCCTCCAGACTACAACTCTTTCCAGAATTTGGATAAATTCTTGGTGCGAAAAAAATTCAATACCCGAGAGGCAGTAGGTACAAAATGCCTTTGAAGAATTTGTTGCCTCCCG
The DNA here is from genome assembly GCA_963855545.1 of Ethmia dodecea. Taxonomy (NCBI): domain Eukaryota; kingdom Metazoa; phylum Arthropoda; class Insecta; order Lepidoptera; family Depressariidae; genus Ethmia; species Ethmia dodecea. Next base: position 5,711,597 of record OY979444.1, read on the forward strand.
TCCAGCTGATTTCTTTAAGAAGGGCATCAATAAACTGCCACTGCGTGGGCAAAGATGCATTAATTGCATAGGTGATTGATTACTTCGATTAATACGAATAAAAAATACATAAAAAAAATTCCTTTTAATTTTTTCATACAAAATGGCAATTTCATTGGTAAAGACCTAATAGTCAAACAGAATTTTCGATTTTTGATTTTCGTCACCATGATGTATACACATAATAGTTATAATAATTACATAAACAAACAAAATAAAAACAGAGAAGTTACTTCATTTATTTACGTAACTCTAATTTATTACTATACTATAAACAAAGTATGATAATATATAAAATGCATTTCTAAAGTCAAATAAAATTATCCTTCTGCTAATTTCTATACTATGTCGCTGGCGGGGTCATGCGAGTTCACTGCCGCTGCGTCCGATCTAACTATTTTGCGCGCGACACGTGACAGCGCTAAATACCTACTGCTGCAGGAATACCTGGCCTTAAAGCTACATTACCAGGGAGTAACATTTCCACGGGAACGGGAAATACGTGGGTGAAACCGCGGGGCGCTGCTAGTTTGAAATATGTTTCTAAAGGCGCTACCACACCGGTGTTTCGAACAGTTTTAAACTGTTGGATACTAAGTAGAGCTGTTCTCCGATTTATATGATATTTCCGCTAATATTACTTCGGATCAATAAGTGTCAAAAGTGACACCGTGTAAGTGTCATTAGTTATGAAAATCGGAGAACCCCCCCCCCCCCCTTCCCGCTTAAAACAGTTTTGTTTTGTATAGCAAAATATTTTTTTGAAACATTTAGATATAAACATTTCTAAATGTTGGAAATTATTTGTATATGAAATGTTTGGATACTTATCGAAACATTTGGACACATGTGCTCTTACAACGACGTGGCTAATGTTAAATGTTGATAAACGGCGGTGTAGGAGCACCTTAGGAGGTACAAATTAATTGAACTCTTATAAATGTTTCAATAGCCAGTTTCCGCAGTCGCTTTTGAAACCTTTATAAATGATGGAACTTGGGGGAACGCTTATGAATGCCGGGGAAATGGCAAATGGAGTCGGTTTGAGTTCATCAAGATAAGTATTATGATGTACTACGTTTACGCCAAGATTCAGTGAAATTAAAAAAATCTTTAAAAAAGTTATTTACAGAACTATTATTGTATACTCAGTATCATTATCATAAGGACGACACGCATGTATTTTTTTCATATTTATTATAATACCAGCTGCACCGCGCGATTTCACATGCGTCAATGTCAAAACATACTCTATATCACTCTGGGAAATAGGGTATTTTACTGCACAATCAAATGAGTTACTTTCTGACGTCATAATTTAGTTGACTTTGTGACGCCATAACTTTTAGTATATATGTAATTGCACCAACTTTTTAATTGTTTAATTATTTAAAAAAATAGAGGTGTTTTGGGGTAAGCTTTTCAATTAGTGATTACTCGCACTTTAACTTCAAAACAGTCAAATACGCTATTGTAGCTTTGTATCAGTGAAAGAATTTTCAGAATCGGAGCAGTATTTAATAATAATAATAATATAATATAATCTCACGCCTATTATCCCCGAGGGGGTAGGCAGAGGTATTCCATTACTGGATATACCCACATTTCACGAGATATATTGGACCCCTAATAGTGATAGGTGGTGAGCCCATCGCCGGACCGGGTCTGTTGACACATGTCTCAGAATTAGTTCTGAGACCTGCGGGTTTCCTCACGATGTTTTCCTTCACCGTCGAGCTAGTGATAAATATGAACGTAAGTTTTTGAAAAACTCATTGATACATGCCAGGATTCGAACCCGAGCCTCACTGATTTTCGGCCGGCTCTTTAACCGTTCGGGCTATCACTGCTCTATTTACAGTATTTACATATTATATTACCTCCTACTAACATAGAGCCGTGTTCGAGAGCGCGATTTGAATCCAGTATAGCGAGTGCCAAGCAGCATTGGTCCATCGAATCCGTTTTTTTCCGTTCCCGTAAGAATTTCCAAAATCCCTGCTTAGTGCTCACTTACGTCATTTAAGGAATCTTTATGCAAAATTTCATGCTTCTTTCAGGTTTTAGCTATGTGTAGGCGTAGATCGATCAGTCAGTCAGCTAGTAAGTTTATTTTTTTTCTATAAAGAAAAAACAGATATGTGTACCTACTTACATATGTTGCTCATTTAATAGTATATGATGTAAATCAATGGTTGCGTACCTATTACTATTTTCCGTGCATGTATATAATGTTAACATAACAACACCGCTACGTTTTTGTGCGAGATTAACAACTAAACAACTTTTAACTAACAGGGTGATGAACGTTTAATTCACGGCAGTTGGATGGCAGTTTTCTGTTCTTTGTTACCTCTACCATTGTTTAATATAACAAGGAACTTTTATCAAATATTTAACTTTTATTCCTGACAACTTTTATCTTCTATTGTACAGGAATGTATTCGTGATTACAGAATTTGTGATTTTTTATGGTATATGGGCAAACGAGCAGACGGGTCACCTGATTTTTAGTATTGTACTTCTAAATAAAGTTACTTAAATTATTTATTTATTATTCTTGAATTTCTCAACTAAAGTATTTTATTGTCCCTATTAAAATAACGTTTTAAACAATTGATATTCATGTAGGTAACGTAGGTAAGTAAAAAGTATAGTTTATTAATACATATTAATTGTAATGTATCTACTGACTCAGGTAAACAATTTCAAGTCCATAATATATCACTGAAGTCTCATTTAACGACCCTGTTCTACCTTTTGATATGGAACCCTAAAAATAAACAACGGTGGGAGTGCAAGTGAAGCCTTGGCAGCTATGTAAAGGAACAAAAGGCTGAGGCAAACTGCTCTTTATTGTTTGAGTCGCACAATATAAAGCCTGACCACCTTTCACGTCAAACTTTGCACGAAAATAATCCCAGGGAATTTTGAGAGCGCATAACTTGAATTTTCCTTAGTGACAGTTTTCTGCCCACCTTATAGCAAAAGGCTAATAATAAAAAAAAAAACTTACGCCTTATATTGCTGCTTACTCACTTTTCACGAGTAATTTTTTGGACCCCTAAACGTGATAGGTGGTGAGCCCATCGCCGGACCGGGTCAGTTTACACATAACTCAGAATTAATTATGGGACCTGCTGGTTTCCTCACGATTTTTTCCTTCACGGTCCAGCTAGTGATAAATATGTACGTAAGTTTTGAAAAACTCATTGGTACATGCCAGGATTTGAACCCGAGCCCCACTGATTTTCATCATGTGAAATGATGAAAATCAGTGAGGCTCGGGTTCAAATCGTAAGTAGCCCCTTTTTTTAAACGTACCGGTTTCGCTTTCATAGGTACGTACCGGCGGGCAACCGGGCAATCGACCATACATTTCGGCGCCGGCCGCCGGGTAGCTGGCGCCGGCCCGGCGGAAACCGGTACAAGTGTGAAAAGGGGCTAAAGAAATAAACTGTGTCGACTGCCTAGTCAAATGAGTTGATACTTTTTACTATCTGTCATAATGAAAATTTATGGGATTTTTATTTGGAATGCTTGCAGTTGTTCTATATTATTCAGGGGATTCCCGAGAGCACCACATAACAATAAGTACATAAGCCACATAATTATCTTACATAAAGGTTACCTGACAGGATGCAGGGTTCAGGGATAATCTTTTAATAATAACAATAATAATAATATAATCTCACGCCCTTTTTATCCCCGAGGGGGTAGGCAGAGGTATTCCATTACTGGATATACCCACATTTCACGAGATATATTGGACCCCTAAACGTGATAGGTGGTGAGCCCATCGCCGGACCGGGTCTGTTTACACATGTCTCAAAATTAATTCTGAGACCTGCGGGTTTCCTCACGATGTTTTCCTTCACCGTCGAGCTAGTGATAAATATGTACGTAAGTTTTTGAAAAACTCATTAGTACATGCCAGGATTCGAACCCGAGCCTCGCTAATTTTCGGCCGGCTCTTTAACCGTCCGGGCTATCACTGCTCTAATCTTTTATTATATAATCTTTTATTTAGTAGTTAAGTACCTGCAATATAAATTCGATACAGTCAACTACAATATGCGAGTATTTTCTTTAGTAGTAAATTCAAATTTAGGTTTTACAAGGTGTTTCGGTACATGGTAGCTCTGTAAGGGTGTCGCAAAGACAATGTATGGAGAGAGCGATCACACTCCAAAATTATTCTTAATTATAATATAATAAAGTAATATAAAAGAAAGAAGTGTTAATTAGGTCCATAAAACAGTTAAAAATTCTTATTTTAAAAAAAACAATACAAGATAAAAATAGTATTCGTAACTTAAGTTATTTCAGTACAGGTTTTAATACGTAATCATTTTTAAAACAATATGATAACCTCGGTATGTAGGTCAGACTTTGTTGGCATTACGTACCGCTGGTACCTAAATAGTAGGAAAAGTTTATCTGTCCTAAAAATAATGATTTTCTTCCAACCTCTTTGCAAAATAGTTTGTATGAGTGACCATGACTTGTCATTTTGTTGCTTTGGAGCCTTTGGGTAATCTGGTTATCCTTAATATCAGAGTTTGTATTTTTGTCTGTTGTACGATCGGTGGCGTAATAGTGGACTGTAATAATGTAAACGCTATGAAATGATAGAAACAAGTATATTTAGTTTACGCCTTCATGAAGAGCCAGAAAGTGACTAAAAAAGCACGCCTGACTGTTCATGATAGGGTGTTGGCTCCTCCCTTAATGTATGGTAGCGAGAGTTGGGTATGGCAGAAGAAGCACGAGAGTAGAATAAATGCAGTAGAAATGTGCTCGCTAAGAAGCATGAGTGGAGTACGACTGATTGATAGAATGAAGAATTGTGTGATACGAGAGTGTTGTGGCTTGAAAGAGGATGTAGTCACTAAGATTGAGAAGGGAATGCTCAGGTGGTTTGGACATATCGAGCGGATGGATGAAAGGCGTCTAACGAGACAAATATATAAGGGGATTGTGAGTGGCCGAGTCGGCAGAGGGCGACCTAGGCGTACTTACATCGATCAAATCGGCGATGTATTAAAGAAAAGCCAGATAAAAAGTATCCGAAACCGACGAGCATATATGAACCGATTAATGGATGTGGATGAGGCTCGAGAGGTATGCCAGGATCGTAGCAGGTGGCGGGCAGTTGTCTCTGCCTACCTATGTATGTATGTAAACAAGTATATTTAAAACACTATGTTAATGAATATTATTAAAAAGGCAAATTGCAATGCATAAACCTGAAGTAGACTCGTAGTCACCGACAACAAACCACAGAACATAAAGTATAAAATCTAAGATTAAATATAGCTTGCATGTCAGCAAACAATGATAATGTGGCCCAGGATGAATGTAATAAAGACTGTTATAATAAAAGTAAAATTGCTACCCTAGCGTCGTAAAAAAAACATTGCCTCTCTTTTCTCTTTTAAGTTGTTAACAATTAATATTTGTATAAGTAATAAAAAATACGCCTAGACATCCTGTGCAAACACGTTTAGGATTGCTAGTCTGTTATAAGTTTGTACTTAGTGGTATTGGCCTGTTGTGTCTGCCTTAAATAAAAAATAAAAGTACCTACTACTACTAGCCTAGCTTAAATCTGATATTTTTGGTGTTGTCTCTTGTTGTAGTCATTATCAATGAAACAGATCGTCAAAAAGCAATCACTACATAGTATAAAACAAGGTCGCTTTTTTATGTATGCTTAAATCTTTAAAACTACGCAACGGATTTTGATGCGTTTTTTTTAATAGATAGAGTGATTCAAGAGGAAGGTTTTAGTGTTAGCATTGCAGCCGTGCGAAGCCGGGGCGGGTCGCTAGTATTATCATAAGTAGTAGATACGTACCAAGGAGATACAGCAGTGTCCTACGTCATGGACGGCATATTGGACCCTGACCGTAACAAGGAACTAGAGTTATGTAGAGGCCTGAGTGAAGCGAGAGGTTCAAATCTTCCAAAACAGGGTCAAGTTTTATCCCAGAGGTGAAAACTCTACTTATCACACATTAAATCACTAAACCACTAAAATCCGGAGTGAAATCACTATCGAAAAATTTTGTGTCAACATGAAAATAATAAAATTCGGAACTGCAGGCGTATTCACGGAGACTCGATACCGTTTCCGTTCGATTCAGATCGAGTGAAAAAATTTCCGAAGTCGAATCTATTGACTTCGGAAACTTTATTCTAGTCGTTCCTAACTGCCACGGAAAATTTTCCGAATCCTGATGTCACATATGACATAGGTTTTCGACACCAAAATCAGTCCATCTCAAATGTTTTCGATACCAACATCAGCCCATCTCGAAAGTGTGCGACAGATTTTCCGATATCGAATATCGAAGCTCCCTGAATACGCCTGCTGTTACGTTGAACTGTTCGTACGAAAAAATAACTCCAAACACCATCTTTTGTTTTGCATTCTTTTCAATCGCGCCTTTTTCTCGTGCTCTGCATGTAGTGGCCAGTTCGATTTTAAAATAAACTCTCTTCACGATAAGAGCCCCGGCGTATTAGGCGGCCAGGTCGCGCGGCCAGGTCACTGCGGCCAACTAAGTATTCCATGACATATGCAAGTGCGCGCACTAGGCGACCAGCGGCCACGGAACAATTGTTGGCCGCACCGACCTGGCCGCGCGACCTGGCCGCTTAATGCGCGGGGGCTCTAAGAGTTTCCATATGAATTTTAAAGTTTCAAATTCAAATCAACATATACGATATATGTTCTATTACATATTATAATGCCTTACTTTATACATCGAGATTGCGTGATATGTAATTGGACATTGTTGAGCAACTGGTGTGGAAATTTAATTTATCTACACATCTACAACTATCTAAATCTACATTAATTAATAAATATAAAGAGGAAAGATTTTTGTATTTGTATGTTTGTAACGAATTAACTCAAAAACTACTTTACAGATTTTCATAATTTTTTCACCAATGGAAAGCTACAATGTCCCTGCATAACATAGGCTATATCTTATCCCCGTATTCCCACGGAAACGGGAACTACACTGGTGAAACCTCACTGAACCGCTAGTACATACAAAATCAAAACGTCATCAAAAAGTGGTATAAGTTAACCAGTTTTATCTATCTTTACCCCAATAAACGGTTATTTGATTAATAGAGCTTAGATTTTTGACTGTAATCCAATTATGTTCCTCAATTACCTTAAAGACGTTTTATAAAAGAATGTATCTACAAATAAATATGTACCTACATACACGCACGGGGGTTTCGCAAAAGTTAATCCGTTACAGGAAACACCTACTTTTCACCACCGAATTTTTTAACAAAATATGTAAATTGCGGTAATATCTAAGCAATTTTTATAAACCCGCGACATAATGGCACTCAAAGGAGAGAAAATTAAAATTTTGTTATGAGCTTTATACCACATTACGGCTAAAGATGTTTATCTAGGAGGCTGCGGTACCTCAATAACTCACGCTTATGTGAGGATGAATAGCCAATTTGCGGGGAATGAATTGCTCCGATCTGCAGATAACTTCAGCCAGCGCGCCCATACAAAGAAGGGGAATAAAGCAACACACAACAATTAGAGAAGGTTTAACATGGAATATATTTCTCTATTTCATATAAAGGTGACTATAAATAAACTTATGAATATATCAACGATTTCCGATGTGTTTGTGTACCGAACACATCAGAAATCCTTCTAACAAATAAACGAAAAACTTCGGATGCTATTTAACAAAGATACGAGAGGTAATATTTTGAAATATTGTCTTGTTGTACCCGTTTGAATCTATCATGATCATCATCACTATTTATTATACCACGTAAGTAATTACGCGATAACAGCTGGTACAAAAATACAACTTTCAGTTGCGGTAAACGAGTATGCGGTAATAAAAATAATAGCAAATTTTCTGGCCTACTTGAGGAATGGGCAATTTGAACACGCCACCACGTCAGAAAGAGCAAAATATGTATGAGGTGTGCATACGTTGAGTTTTGTATGCCTACTTGGCAAGCCAATTTCATTTATCACTACAGAAAATTGTGTGTGGATTTTTACAGACGCTCAGCACAAGTGTTGGAAGTTTTAGACCTGAAAAAAAAAACGTGATAGAGATGAATTCATGAAATAATGTAACTTGGCCATTTTAGCAAATAATTAACCCCCTTTTATTAAAAAAAATATATAATAATAACTAATATTACACCTTTTATCCCCGAGAGGGTAGGCAGAGGTATTCCATTTCTAGAGATACCCATTTTCACCAGTATATTCGACCCCTAAACGTGATAGGTGGCCCATCGCCGGACCGGGTCTGTTGAAAAATCCTTCAGAATTAATTCTAGGACCTGCGGGTTTCCTCAAGATGTTTTCCTTCACCGTCGAGCTAGTAATGAATATGTACGTAAGTTTTTGAAAAACTCATTGGTTAATTTTTAACTTTAGTTCTTATTCGTTTTACATTAAAAACGACGTAATACGGCAACATAAAATAAACATTCTGTGAAAATTTCAACTGTCTACTTAATTCGGTCCATGCGTGTCCATGAGATACTGGAGGCTTAGTAATAGGGTCCCTTCGGGGCCTTTGGGCACAGAACACTAATAAAATCATTGCCCTCCTATGAGCAAGTCAGTTCAAAAGAAATCTTGGTAGAATTTCTTGTAGATGGCGCAATGAAAAAGGTGGAGCACTCTTCTATAATTATCACTACATAGTATAAAACAAAGTCGCCTTCTCTGTCCCTATTGGTCCCTATATCCCTATGTCCCTATGTATGCTTAAATCTTTAAAACTACGCAACGGATTTTAATGCGGTTTGTTTTAATAGATAGATTGATTCAAGAGGAAGGTTTTAGTATTAGCATTGCACCCGTGCGAAGCCGGGGCGGGTCGCTAGTTTTTTTTATAAATTACAATATTTAAGGTTTGTATTACGAAGGTTATGATCATCAATTGTGATGTTACTTTATATACCTACCATTATTTTTTACCGGTGTGAGTTCCACATATTTGTAACAGTGAATGTCTACCATTTAAAACAGCACTAGATAAATTATTCTAAGCATCTATTGTTCCTATAAATGGATAGAGGGTCAAATGGGTAGCACATGCGCAGTTTATCTTCTGATTTCAAATTTATGGTCTTGGTAATTTGGATGGTATCGACAGGCCCGGGTTTTAAATTAAGCCCGCTCCTTCATCGGCAAAGGGTTACGGGAACTGTACTGCCTCTCCGATGGGACTTAAATTAGAAAGCAATCATGTTTTTTCCCGTAGAATATCGAAGTACGAGCCTGTTGGCTCAGTTGGTAGTGACTCTGCCTTCTGAGTCTGCTGTCTGCTGGGTGTGTTCGTGTCTGGGTGTTTCATATTTATTTAAGTATATTTATCAGTTGTTTGGTTACCATAGTACAAGCTCTGCCTAGTTTGGGACGGGATTACCGTGTGTCAATTGTATCCCGAAATAAGTAAGTTTATTCTTACGAGTGAGTCTCAGGCAAAATATGACGGTACAAAAAGTTAAAATATTTTGATAAAGTTGTTATAGCTTTCGCAAATAAAACATAATACTAGTATATCATTTTTAAAATTCAATACCTAAGTAATTTTTCTCTTCAAGTTTTATATTTATCATAAAGTCCGCGATTGATTTATAAGGTTGCTATTACACTTTCCCATTTCTTTATGTAACTTCGTTTTAGATCCAAGATATATGATAGTCTGCTAAGAAAATCGAAAGGAAATTTGATCAAATACTAAACAATGGAGTGGAGTGGAGAGGGATTTCACTTTTATCAGTAGAATATCCATTTAAAAGGGAGCTATATACAGTATGTACCAGAATAAGCGCAATTCCTGAGATTAGTTTGTTCAGTATGGACTACTTAATCGATTTTAGCTATTTTTAATTTGTCTAAATTTTTTCCGAAAAGTGAATTATCATAGCTGAATTTAGTGCTACCTATGGAAATCATGTTATTATTGCTCTTTATTTAAGAAAATTGGTAAGACACAACTCAAGTTCGAAGGCATCATATTTTTTTATATCAATATACTAATTGGGTTGTATTAGGAATTGCGCTTATTCTGTTACGCGTTGTATGTATATACATATATAGGTCTACACTTGATATGTTAAGTAGAAGTTTAAGTTAGAGACTGTTTGTTTTTCTAAATAAGCTTAATAAAAAATAAAAAGTAAGTGAAGTTATCCAAGAACTAAATACATCTAAGAAAGGATAAGAAGAGAGCAAGACCGTGGCTGAGTGCCAACTAAAATGCCCCTCGAAAAGTCGTTGACTGAATTTTATTAAAACTAATATGGAATTGAGAAAATTAATTAATTAATTTTTACTACCTCTTTCTTGTATGTGGGCTTCAAATTCATCAATTTTATTTTCATGCTTCTTATTAAATTAAGGAAGTTACAGTAGTAGTAATTTATTTAGACACTACATATGCATGTATATTTTAAATACATTTATATAATCTAGTATTAGCAGTAGGTACATAGTCCGTCACTCCTCAAATACTACATTGAAATAACTCTGAGGTGGATATATTTCTCTCACCCATGGCCAAATTTAAACAGTATTTTTAAATTTAGTAAGTCGTTTTTTTTGTATTAGTGATCTCCTTTTGTTTTTCTTTTATTTTTAAAATTCTTTTTAATTTTTTTTAATGTTGTTTTCAGTTACCATACTTCAACCAGATCGGCGATGTATAGAAGAAAAGCCAGATAAAGAGTGGGTACCCGAAACCGACGATCATGCAGGAGTCGTTTGATGGATGTGGATGAAGCACGAGAGATCTGCCAGGTTCGCAGAAAGTGGCAGTACTATTGTCTCTGCCTACTCCAATGGGAAATAGGCGTGAGATTATATATGTATGTTACCACACGTCTATAATATGAACATGATGTGGTAATCTATAATTAAGTCAGCACTTACACCTTATTGTCAATAAAATGTACTTAAATGTTTTCGATACATACGCTAATTATCTGTCTTGTTGATTGCCCAAATAAATAAATCTCGACTGTGAAGAAGAACATCGTGAGGAAAAACGCATCCCAGAATTTATTCTGAGGCATATAGCAACACTTCGGGCCGGCCAAAGACTCGCCCTCTTACGTTCACGGGTCCAAATATATACTGGTGAAAAGCGAGTATTTCCAGGAATCTCGTCCCTCCACCCTCCCTCTCGTGGATAAAAGGCGTGATATATATTTTATTTTTATTTTATTTATTTCTGCATATTCCTATAATATTTTTATGACCACTCTCATTTCTCCTAAAGTGTACAAGTGAAAAAAGGAAATTTCTACGGCTCTCCGAGAAAAATTATCTCTAAACGTATGTTATGTCCACTAGTTGGTAGGAAAAATACTAAAATATTATTCCAGTGCAACTCTTTAAATACGGTGGTTAGGTTTTGGTTACTTATACTCAAGCGTTCATAATAATATGATGGATGTGTAAATAATCTTTGTAGAGGCCAGAACGAAATTTAAACTACGTTAAGAGTTTAACACTGTTCCGAGCTATACTTTACTTTTTGTTCGTTGAAGCTTAAATATTTCAAAAATCTTATGACCATAAAAAAAGACAACAGACTTTGAAATATTCGAAACAAAAGTGATCATTTTAATCAGTTTCTATTCATTAAATTATATATTTGAACGCAAATGCAAGAACAGTCGCTGAAAATATCAAAATCAGTAAATAGTTAACTGATCATGGATCTCATAATCGGAACAGAATTTTGATGAATTTGAATTTTTCCAAGTCGGTTTATAAATGATGGAGTTCTGAGATAACAGACATAAAAAAATACAACTAATTTACTTAGTTAGTTATTTCAACGACGTACACAACAGTTACCAATCAGTAAATTATGTTAACGGATTAAAAGCTAATGGTATTGTTGTAGATTACAAACCAAAAACGTGAACGTACAGCTCGGCTAAGCAGGCTTTCTGAGTAAATATACATTTAAGAAAATTAACAAAATTAAATAGACAAATAGATCACAGTTATAGCTAAGTGTGACATACAACAATGACATCTGTAAATATTGTAAATTAATGTATATTTTCTTTGTAAATAAAAGTTATAATCACAATGACATTAATAAGAAAATAAATTATCTGAGGTTGAGGATATCTGTAACTTTTAAATAAATTTTGTTTTGGACTAAATATATGAATATCATGTTTTTCTAAAGATAATTCTTTGTACTGGCGACAAAATCTAGTTAGGGGGTTATAGAACGGGAAGTTTGAAGTCGGGTAAATATATTAAATTACATAGGTGCCCATAATTCATCATTTATATATTTCATGCATATGTGAAAGAGCAGAACTGTAAAATATGCGAGAATGTATTTACACACACACACATTTAGGTACATCATTGGTTTATTCCATATTCGTCCCAATCTTTCGTCCCACATTCCAAAAAATTCTTGTTTCGTCCCACATTGATGTTGGATTCCGTATTCTTCCCATTTTCTAAATATATCAAAAGTACAGTCAACAAATCTCTATCCCGCCCCTTACCTGTTTTGTTAGTGCTGTTTTACGCTATTGGTCAATCGGACAATAGAAAGAAACCCTTTAATAGGCGAGCTGCATTTTTTTACCTGCTCTCCAATACACCTCATTACAGGTTACAAACAGCAAATCGGTGAAAACATAAAATCTAGTTCTAACTAAAATGACATCAATACTGTTAAATAAATAAATTGCTAAAATAAAACGAAGTGTTTTATGCTAACGGTACAAAATATTATGTGAAATTTAAGGCCTAGCGAAAGTGGGACGAATCAGGCATATTAATTGGGACGAATAAGGAATAAAATAATAATAAATACAAACTGGGACGAATGAGGAATAAAAACTGGGACGAAACAAGAATTCCAACTTTGGGACGAACAAGGAACAAACCACATCAGGTTTTATATTACGGTTCTAAATTTGACGGTTCTAAAAAACTAATGTAGTAGTGTCTGAACGTACAAAGCGTATTTTAATTATCATTTACACAAAACACAGGATATAGTAGCCATTACGGGCTTTAACTTTATTGAACAATGTTAAACAGATACTGTCTAATAACTAATAAGCCTATAATTGGTATTGTATCCTGTATTTTCTGTTTGTGTTAAGACGATTTAAAGAATCTCTTATTTTAATAACGGCCGTTAAGGTTTTTACATAGATACAATATTAGTTGACTTCAACAAAAACAATGTGCTACAATGACGAAGTTATTTCTTTGTCACTAGTGGCCCAGGCAAACGTTGTTGTGCCAACGTATAAACCATCCGGGTCCATGGATTGTTTAAACTGGAACCTACTCAGGATCGGTCAGGACATTTTTAGCTTGTAGCGAGACTAGAGAACAACAAAAGATTTTTATATATAAGAGAAGGAGAGAATAAGATAAAGTTTAGTATAGATTCGAAAGGTGCTTGATAAAAACTCGGTAGATTGCAGTCAAAAAGATTTAAATATAATATTTAAATCTACTAAAATATAATATTTAAATCTCTTTAATTGCAGTGCCATAACTACAATTAAAGAGATTTAGCGGTGCCCTGCGCCAAGGCGTAGAACTTAATTAAAAAAATATTTTTTGTATGATATATTTGTACTGATATTGTCCATTGAATTGTTACAGCCGGGTAAGATTAGAAAAATTTTCAATAGTGCAGTTACAGAAGTTCGCACTGGGCGCAAAAGTTAGCACTGGGCGCATAAAAAGTTACAACACTGAGATTGTGGTTATTTAATTGCAATGAACACTTGTACCCAATAAGTACAAACCACGTGACCTAGGTATCTTGTTTTAGATAAAATTATTGTAAATGAGACGATAACCTCACAATAATGTCAACATGGTAGGTACTCTGCTCCTAAATATTTATGTATTTGTATATAATGCATGAACCATGATACTAAAGGCTCGAATAACGGGAGAATATTCTTACAGTTTTTTTTTAATCTTAAAGCAAAGGAGGTAACGAAAACGTCAAAAGTTGTCAATGTCAAAATACAATATGTAACAAAATAAGTGCCAAATAAGGGTCAAAATAACAATTGACAGCTATCCACTAGTTGGTTCATGCTTCTAGACCCAGCGGTTTCGATTGTGCGTTGATCGATTAGTTAATTTCTTCTTTTAAACAATATGTAACAGAATAAGCGCAATTCCTGAAATGTATTTGTTCAGTACCTATCGACTACTTAATCGATTTTAGATATTTTTAATATGTGTTAATTATTTACGAGAAATGAATTACACACCATAGTTGAATGGAAACCATACTATTATTAAAATTGGTAAGACCCAATTAAAGTACGAAGTCATAATATTTTTTTATATTAATATACTAATTGGAGTGTATTAGGAATTGCTCTTATTCTTTTACGCGTTATATATCATAAATTATAAAACGTAAAGAAAATAATAACCATTTAAATAGGTAATTACTTATTTTACTTAAAGCATTATGTGGTTGCTCTGGCTATTTGATTTTTATATAAGACTTATTATATTATAATTTTGGCTGTTACGCTTTTTAAGAAAAATATATGCATAAGATATTCATAAATATATTTGTAACATGGCAATGTAAAATATTAATTTTAAGGAAGTCAATATTGAACATTATCCTTATTTACATAAATATCTTAGGATATCTCGACTTGTTAATGACTCGTAAAGCGCGCTTTATAAAATATACATATTTATATTACATAAAATATGTAATATAAATATGGATTCTAAGCATTACAGCTCGACCCCATGTGTCTACATCAGTTAGCCATCTAATTTTCCTTATTGCGTAGGCAGACTTTATTTACGGAGCAAAGCCCCATGATTAACATAGTCAAATGTCTTCAATAAATCACCAAAGATAACACTATATTGTTACATATTTGTTTCGATATTTTAATAAAAAATATTCAACCATAAAAATATGTATCTCTTATCTCTCTTCTTATTTTTATTATCTGTGTTATTTTCTTTAAATTATAATATTGACACTCCATTGAGTGTCAATATTGAGTGTCAACGACAACAGAAATATTTGAATTCAGTATGTTTGTAAACATGATAAGGAATGTCCATGAATTTAAATGTAAAAGATTGTTGATATTCATTTCACATATTTTGTATGTTTAATTGGTGTGTTTTAATTGACTTTCCTTTATTATATAAGGTCATTTTTAAAGAACGATACTAATTAAATATAAGCTATCCTATTTAATGTTTTTTTTTATTTCAGATAACCTAAAACAAATAACATAACGCAAATAAATTTCTAAATTTGTTCTGTCAAGCTCTTAGTAGAAACCAAAATTATGAGATAAAATAGAAAAAAATCCTATGTTCAGATTTATTTATTTATTTTCTGAGCTTCTATTTATGTACAATTTGTTATGTTATTCTTAAGTTAAAGTTACAAGTTACCGAACTTGGCTTGAGACTCGACCGTGCACTTTGCTATTTAAATCTTGTTGAGAATACCTACTTTATCACAGTTAGTGAAATATTCATAGAGAATAGAAGTGCCTTAAGCTTATAACGTTATTGTCAAGTCAAGGAAATATGGCTCCTAAAGGTGCCGAATATTTAGAGATCGCTCATCAGAGGGCGGTGGAAAAAAAAACTCACGTTAGTTTTCCCCAACTTAAGTACCCTTCGCTTAGGGATGAAGGGTTGAGAGACCCGGTACAATGGCTGGCCGGAAAGGCTATGGACGATGGCGCAGAAGGCTTGTGGCGTGTACACAATGGAATTTACGATTTGAATGATTTCGTTAAAAGGCATCCCGGCGGAGCAGAGTGGCTGGAGCTCTCCAAGGTAATTGGTTGAGTTAATTGTCTACAATTGTGTGTGAAATCGTTTGACAGCGGCTGAAAGTATGTTTCTGTGGGCACTGTTAATTAGTAAACCAAATTTCCCCTTTTGTGCAACCAGTATTTTCGTACGCTTGCGAATGTTTAAGCATTTTGATGAAAATGAGTTCTCGGAAACTTACTTTTTAAATTTCGTATCTTTTATAGTTATAATATTATTCCTAATGATGTGCTTCAGTTGGATGACAAAAACTTAAGCGCATCACACACGGTGAAGATAATATAAAATATATATTATCTTAGAGCATATTTTAGAATATCGCTCACCATACAAATCCTATGAACCATCACACACGACGAAGTTAATATATATTTTATCTTCAGTACGTTTATACGCAAATATGGAAATATATATTTCGTATCTTAAGATAAAATATTATAGCATCTGCACCTTGTGTGACGCGCTTTATTCAATTCCAAGTAACACTGTAGACTATAAATATATTTAATGTAATAAAATATTTGCAGGGCACTGACATCACCGAAGCTTTTGAAAGCCACCACTTAGGGGTATCTGTTGAAAAGGTTCTCGCCAAATACTATGTCAGAGAAGCTAAGACGCCTAGAAATTCTCCTTTTACTTTTGAAGAAGATGGATTTTACCGTACTTTGAAAAGGGAAGTGGTGAAAGAATTGGAAAAAATACCAAAGCACGTTCCGAAGTACGCCGATATGATAATGGACGGTTTGTTCAGTACATGTGTCATCACATCGGCATTAGCGTGCTGGGCTAAGAACTATTGGATTGTAATGGCCAGTTATTTAATAGCATCACTGTCACTAGCTTGGACAGTGGTTGCTGCACATAACTACATTCATAGGAAAACTAATTGGAGGATGTATCTGTTCAATTTTAGTTTATGGTCGTACAGGTGAGTTCTACAAATCTATGATAAAATTTTAATAACTCTAATGAAACGAAAATACGATTCTAATTCTAAATACTTATACCTACATTATTTCCAGGGATTTTAGAGTATCTCATGCTCTGTCCCATCATCTGTACCCGAATACTTTGATGGATTTGGAAGTGAGTGCGTTCGAGCCGATCGTTTACTGGAATCCTAGAAAGGATGTACCTCTTCATTCCAAATTTGCGATTTTCATCGAATTTGGCTTATTCCCGTTTAGCTTTTTACTAAATTTCGTAAAAAGGTAAGAACAAGGAAACAATTATAATTTCATAGGTAATTTTTTCATATTTATAATTATTCTCTTCAGGCTCTTGCCATTTTTCTACTATACTTACTTGGGTTTGGGTTTGCATGTCTTCTTGTTCCATTTGTTACTATTAACCGTCATAATATTTGCGTTCACTTCACTTTTGCACATACTCATCCTTACACAATCCATCAGTAATATCTTTAATTTTATTGTATAACTAGCGAGTGCCCTGCGGCGTTGCCAGCGTGGATCCACTTTTTGAAAATTCCTTGAATCCCTTCCTAGTGGTTGCCTACGATATATAAGACACCTACAATACTATATTTCAATTAGCGGGTGCCCAGCGGCGATGCCCAGGGGATCCAGTTTATTCCCGTTCCCGTATAAATTTCTGAAAATGTACCTTCATACCGGTTTCCTACGATGTAATAAGACACCTACATACCATATTTCAAGTTTCTAGGTGTAATCGTTTCGAAAAAGTACGTATTTTTGTTTTTAACCAGTTTTTATATTTTCCCGTTGGAATGAGATATTTTCCTGGAATAAACAGTTATCTCCATACCAAATTTCATCAAAATCCTTCCAGTAGTTTTTGCGTTATGCGTGCGCAACCAGACAGACAGCCAGACAAAAAATTAAAAAATTGTTTTGGTATCTACATCTATAACTATATTACAATACCGCTAAAATTTTCAATAAATATTTTATGTACAGACACGGCCCCGTTAGAGTCTTAACGGTATTATCTAATTTCATTTATTTTCGTCACAATTTATTTTTATTTGTTTAATTACAAGTTGTAACTTTATCATAAAAGTTGTTTTCATTCCGTAGAGGCACTCATATAATTCAATGCTTCTACGACGCATAACAGAAAAAGCGCAATTTCTCATACACCCCAATTAGTATATTAACATAAATAAAATATGATCCAATCGAACTTTAGTTGTGTCTAACCAATTTTATTAAATATCGATCAATAATAGCACGATTTCCATAGAAAGCACTACTCAGCTACGCTAAATCATGTTTCGGAAAAAAATTAGACATACTAAAAATAAGTGAAATCCTTTAAGTAGTCGACACTGAACAAACTAATATCAGGAATTGCGTTTATTCTACAATTACATATTGTATACCATTGCAACTATATCACCAACTACTATAATGTTAGTTGTTAACTTTTAACTATTCAACCAATTTATCATCAATTCCAAATCTATTAATTTCAGGTTCGTTTCAATATTTATTCGCAAAGGATTCTTTAAGAACCACTACCGCTGGCACGACGGAGTCGGATTCCTCCTTCCTATATGGATGTACTGTATAAGTGGCTGTTCCGTCTTCCAAGCTATTACGATGTGGTTGTGGATCGTCTGCACCGCCAGCTTCATTTTCTACACCATCGGTTCGAATGCTGCTCATCACCATCCGGATATCTTTAAAGATGGAGATGAAGTTAGGTACGGCAACAAGTTTTTTTTTAATAAAATTCTTCGCAGTCGTTATAGACTACATGGATAAAGATTCAATGGCAGACTTAAGGTCGAAATACATAATGTACCTTAAGTACGGATTTTCACTGAACATTTAGAAATAGATGCCCCTGTATGAATTGCATAAAGAAGAGAGTTACGTTACCCTGTGATGTGTGAATATTTGCTAATGCCTCAAAAATTCGATGTCGTCGACTAGGTATAGTTTTTTTTTGCAGAACCGTGACTCCAGATTGGGGGATGCACGAGTTAGAAGCTGTGATGGATCGCAAGGACATAAACAGCAATCTTTTCACTGTCATGACCTTCTTTGGTGATCATGCTCTCCATCATCTTTTCCCGACTCTTGATCACGCCGTACTGCCATACTTGTATCCTGTATTCTTGAAAAACTGCGAAAAGTTTAGAGCCAACTTCAGAAAGACTTCTTCCTTGGATCTCTTTATTGGTCAGATCAAACAGACTTTGAAGACGGAACCAAATGTCTTAAAAGACGAGTAATAATTGAGAATAATACAGTAATTTGGATATTCACATTCACGATTGTTGCACGATTTTTGCTTTTATAAATAACCGACTAAGATAACTATTATGCGTGATAATATAAAACCCACTTGTGCATCTCATCTTTTTTTCAGATTGATGACAATAGGAAATAGGTATATAGGTATATACTCGTATCTTGTTAAGTTTCCTTTTTAACACAATACTTTGTAACTAAATAAATTCTACATATTATTAAGATTTTGAATTTTGTACTCCCGGTATAGGTATATACCAAGGTACCTAAGAAGAAATGGAGTGAAATGTTTTGCTCTGACGGTATCTACGCTTATTGTTATAACACTGATAACATTAGGTCAAATCAGGCAGAAGAGGAGTGAGGGAGGAGCTAGTTGTTTATATTTAACTGATACGCAACTCGAATGAGAATCAGTGAAAATGTATTTATGCTGTAGGTGATAAGAATAACACTTAGAACAGTCAATAGTCTAATAACAAGGCCCACTTAACTCGTCCATGAAGATTGGCTAAATGTTATTTAGAGACAGCAGCCCATCTCCACCGAAGAGTTTCTGGTTCCAAATGCAGTACCCCGAGAAGAACCAGCAAGAAACTCAAGGGCAGCTCTTTTTAATCTCATGTGTAGGGTTTTTCAAATATACTGGTGAAAAGTAATTCCTCAAATGAAATAAGGCCCCCTTTGGTATAAGGCGTAAGCGAATATTTATATTTATCTTATATATTATGTACAACAAATTCGGGTTAGTTACACTTTTACACCATTTATAACTCGAAAATGGCTGGACCGATGTTTATGATCTTTTATTTGCAGAATTAGTTAAATATAAATAGCAGAATAACTATTAAAATATCGACAAAGCGCATGGACAACATCGCCATTTAATTAGTTTGCAATATCCGTCCAGTTTTAGTATTTGGATAATATGAATAGACAAATTCCTAAAATTCGAATATTCGGATATTTTAGATAATTTGAATAATAACGAAAATCAAACCAAATGACAATTAGTCGTATATTTTTGCATATACTAAGTAAAAAAATGAAAATGATTATAAATCACCATCTGGAAAAAAATCTGTATGTAAATCAACATCTAAAAAGTAAAAATAATGTTTTCACTTCTTATGCTCTAAAAGTACGCCAATATGGCCCTACGAAGCGGGACTATTTTTTAATTTCCTTAATAAGATGTAGACAAACTCAAACAGCCAGTAAATATCTCTGGAGTGTGGACCATCTTCATTGCGAAAATCTTGAGAGTTTTAGTTCCATGGTGTTTCCGCATAGAAGGTGGCGCCTTGTGTTTTAAAAAAGATTTACTAAATCTCTTTGTAAATCTGTGACAGCTTTAGAAGAAAAAACCGCCGGCGAAAATTTCAGAATTTTGGTTGAGTGTATTTGTTCGGTTTTAAATAAATTTGTACTGAATTGTCAATTTTTCTGGCACTCAAAGTGAAAAGTACAGTTTGCACCTAGAGACCACTTCTGGTATATAATGGTGTCGTTTAGTCCCTCGATATAAAATATACTATATTATCTTATGACTTTTGAGTGTACTATTTTAAGGGTTTTACTACAACGACTGTATAAGTTTAACATTAATTTCAACAAGATATTGATTGATTCTACTAATAATATTATAAATGAAAAGTAAATATACCTACCTCGTTTGTAATAGCATTATAGAAATCCCTACATAAAAAAATTAAATAAAAATGTAGGGCGTAATTTTCAATATTTACTTATTCTGCTTCTGGACTGTTTGTAGTATTTTTTAAAATGTTTAAGATCTTTCAATCTTTATATTTTATAGAGAAAAGATTTGTGTTTTTGTTACAAATAAACTCAAAAATTCTCCATTGGTGAAAGATTTTTTAAAATCGGTCTACTAGACCGATTTAAAAAAATCTTTCACCAATGGAAAGCTAAATATTCCTGAGTAACATAGGTTATATTTTATTCCCGTATTCCCACGGGAACGGGAACGCTATTATTAATAAATGAGAGAACCAAAACATAAAGCTTATCAATCTACTTATATGTACTTTATCTAGCAGGCAGTTGAAGGAACAGAAATCGACAGGTGCACTTTATTTTTCAACACTCTTTTTTTCAGCCAGGTAACAACCCTTGGATTGTTAAGTGTCTAACCTCGGTGTGATGAGGAGTGACTGAGCGTTGAACTTAGAGCTTACGCTTTAATTTATTCAATTTGTTGAGTAGAATTAATAATAATAACGGAGCAGGTAATAGAACCCGGCTGATACCTGTCGCCATTGCGTGGGCAACGCCGCTGGGCACCCGCTAGTATTTAATATACATAAACTAATAAACACATTATCCTCCACAGTCGGGTAATAATAATAATAATAATTAAAATGGGGTTCACGTGGGCAACTCCACTTGATGCCTGCTAGTTTTTAAGTGCAAAAAAAGAAATAGAAATATGTTCAGTATCTACAGAATTGACGCTTTCATAACTATTTGAGAATTCACAAAGCGTTTGAATGCGTGAACAAAGTGAATTCATACCTTTTATCCATGTCATTGATAGCAGTAGATTTTTCATATTTATTTTTCATGTTGAACGGGCTTTGTTTTTCTTTCTTTTTGTAATATATGGACTCTAGATTTATTACTTCGTAGTGTCTGCTGAATTTCTAAATAATCAACTTATAGACTATTATAATAAACGAGACAGCCTCACTACGCGGCAGGACAATTTAGATTTATTATTACAACCAATTAAGCAGATTTATTATAAAACACTGTCAAACTATCTTTAACAAAATCTTCGTATAGTTAGTACGCTTTGAGAAATAATTTTGATTGATTAAAACATAATTCTAGAAGTGAAAGTGAGCTCACTAGCTCAGTTCGGTCGAATCGCTCAGGTTCAAATTTATAATGTACCAAAACTTAAGTAAGTGGTTCCCGTTCCCGTGGGAATACGGGGATAAAGTATAGCCTATGTGTTATTCTGATGTATAAGATATAAAAATGTAAAGTTTCATCAAAATCTGTTCAGTACTTTTTGCGTGAATGAGAAACAAACATCCATACATACAAACTTTCGCGTTTATAATATTAGTAGGATTGTATTAGAATCTTTTGAAACAAATTATTATATGCGCTCATTTGCAATTAAATTAAAACGATATAGCTATAAAATTAGTAGTTACAGTTAATAGACAAACAGACAGAGCATATGTTCATTTAAACCATTTTGGAAAGGAATCTTACAATTACAGTTTTAACTTTTATGATGATAGCGATATCTATGTTTAAACAGGTGTGATTGAATGAATACTGTAATTAATTATACAAACTCTATCTCGTTGATACAACATTAATAAAGCGCTCGTAGCGATATGATCCGGGCTCCAAATAATTAAAAATCCTATTGTGTCTGGAATAGCAACAGTCAATTGGTCGAGGTGGCAATTGTGTAGAACTTACTGTCTGTCTGTCCTAACTTTAAATGGTCTATTTGAACCGTAGTAATGCATCAGTCTAAAATTTGTACTTGTGGGGACCTGTAATTGGCTTCCCGATGTTTAAATTCATTGCCCATTATTATTTGAATAGCTGTAGGTCTCCCTTAAATTAATTAAATAAATAAATAAATATTTTCTGATTAAATGTGTTGATAAGGTAATCCTTAAGGACGTATTTACGTTTGACTCGCGTCAATTTTAGGTATTTTGACGTACTACTACATGCGCAGCCTACACACACAGCGCCGCTAGATTTGCGGGGAAATAATGAGTGCGACCAACAAGTTTTCATACTTTTGAATATAAAATATTTTTTTTTGTACTTAATGTTTAATTAAAATTGTAAAAACATTCAAAATGAATAAATCGACGAAAAGATATACAAAGCGTCACAGAATAATTCAAGGAATTTGCGCAATTCTTCATACACCCCAATTAGTATATTAATATAAAAAAATGATGCATTCCTACATAAGTTTTCTTAAAAATAGTATGGTTTCCATAGGTAGCCCTAAATTCAGTTATGCTATGTATTTTTTTTTTAAACTAACACAATAGATTAAAAACCGGCTAAGTGCGAGTCGGGCTTGCGCAAAAAGGGTTCTGTACCATTATCTATAAAAACAACAACAAATTACGTTTCTTTTATAGCCCCCCTTAAATATTTATTTTATTCTGATTTTTAGTAGGTAGGTATGTGTTGTTATAGCAACAACAGAAATACATCAACTGCGAAAAATTCAACTGTCTGACTATCACGGTTCATGAGATACAGCCTGGTGACAGATGGACAGACAGACGGACCGCGGAGTCTTAGTAATAGGGTCCCGTTGTACCCTTTGGGTACAGAACCCTAAAATAGCTGTAATCGTAGTCGATACTGAACAAACTAATTTCAGGAATGGGGCTGATTCTGTTACATTATAGGTACCTATGTATATACTTAATAGATAATATATTTAAAATAAAATCATAAAAGATCTCACAAGAGTCTCAGTTTTATTAGGCAGAACTATCAGTTTCATTAGGCAGAACTATCACTAAACTGAGACCGCAAATACTGATCTAGGGTAACACACCCAATTATCGACACTTTACCGTGTTTCAGTCAAGACGCAATTAAATGTTTTCGGTACTACAGGTCAGCGGTACTCAAAATTTTAGGGCGAAGGAACCCTTTTGGAAAACAAAATATTCGACGGGGCCCTAAAATAATGAAAACTAGATTTATGTGTTTAAAAATGATAATATTACTTGCATTTGCATCTAATGGGAGCTATTAAATATTTTTTTGTTTTCATCTATAGGGTAGTGTCCTGCTTCAACTCAGTAACTTTTTATGATCTGTCAAAATGAAATTTTATTATGGAAAATGTACTGAAATAGCAAGGTGTGACGTCATAGTTTCTAGTACTTCATTGCAAAACTTTTTGTAATTGTTTGATTATTTTGAAATCCGATATAATTGTAAAGTAAATAAACTAATGTTACTTTAAAATTAAACCTAAATCGAAAAACTCTCCCCTGCCCTCCCCAATGCAAAGGTGCCCATCACACTCTCATTGTAAAGTGAAAACCGAAATACATGTTTAAAGGTGTTTTGGGATCATCTTTTTAATGAATGACTACTCCCAATTTAATTTCGATGCTGTCAACTACCTAATTGGTTGATATCAGGCATGGTAGAAAAGTTGAAGAATCAGTCAAGCTCAACACAGAACCGTTGCTGAAATGTCCCGCGCTCGGCGTTCTTATATCACACATTCCACAACACACTTTTGGTTACATTTTCTTAAGTTTTATGTTGTAATATTTAGATACATTCTATTTTACTCTGCAACCTAATAGTCGCTTTGTTTCTTGAGTATTTTTTTTTATTAGGACAATTATTTTTGCGGAAACCCTATAGAGGTCTTGCTCTTTGCAGTGCCCTAGGGCTCTCCCTCACGCTCTGGGTATGGCTACTATAGATTTTTTTAAATTATTTATAATGTGTACTTAAACATAATTAAATCATTGAATGTATTATACTTTTTAAATTTAACAAAAATGCTTTATAGCCAATTATTGACACCTTTCGTTACTAATTATCATCACTTTCAAGACAAATTAACGTACATACTAAATACAATAGTACGAAAAAAAAAAGTTTTGCATTTTTAATTACGAATACAAATGTGAGATCGAAATAACAAAAATAATCCCGAGCAGAAATGATGGGTATCAAATGTATAAAAATTCAATAATATTCCGCCGCAACATTTTGACGTCTCAAAACAAAAGCCTCTCCTTCATAGACAACACATAACCCTTCCCTACGAAAAAGCGTAGACGCCTTTATAGATTTGATAACAATCCTCATTCCTACAAAAATGATCTGCAATTTAATGGCGTGATTGAGTTATGGTTTCTTTCAACCCTAAAAGACACCTCGTGACCCTAGTCCCAGCATTATTGTACTAGTGTGGCATAGCGCTTATGTGTTTTTTGAATATTTCGAAATTTATTTATGTTCACGCTTGCTCCCCAAGAGAAATAACATTTTTGGAAGTACATAAAAACTTTATAAAAAAAACTGTTGAGGACGTTGTACAGTGTACTGTCAATTATTGGGTGCTTTACCCCATATAGGTTAATACCTATATGGGGTAAAGCACCCATATATTATTTTTTTAGTTTGACAGTGAAGACACATAATATGCCTCATTTATGATGCCTTTGATCAATATCTGAGGCACACAGGAGTACATCCTGTCACGTTTTGAGTTTCGAAAAATAAAATGGTGGAAAGTACTTCCAGGAGGGAAATAACTCTGCCAATCTCGTCGGGAGTAAGTATTGAGTAACTAAAGAGAATATCTCTATTCTTTGAAAGTTTCATGTGTGTCTAACCTTTGAAAATCGGGTCGATTTATTGATACTCAATTCCAAGATGGCGCCCATTTTCACTTTCGGGATTTCCATCATGTGTGTCGTTTGCATAGTCTTCGGATATGCTGATATCGAAACTGTTGTCAATACCCAACAAAATGAAAATCATCCATGACCATAACAGAAATCCTAAAAATAATCTTAGCCACCATATTGGAATTTGGTAATTACTTAATTTTCGCTATCAGCGTACCCAAAAACCATGGAAACGACACACATGATGAAAATCCTCAAAAACAATATTGGCCGCCATCTTGTAATTGGATATTGACATAAGTTTCGCTATCAGCGTACCCGAAAACCATAAAAACGACGCCCATGACGTAAATCATGAAAATCAGCATGACCGCCATCTTGGAATTGGGTATTGACATAAGTTTCGCCATCAGCGTACCCGAAAACCATAAAAACGACACCCATGACGTAAAACATGATAATCAGCATGACCGCCATCTTGGAATTGGGTATTGACATAAGTTTCGCTATCACTTATCAGCGTTCGCGAAAACCATAGAAACGACACCCATGACGTAAATCCTGAAAATCATCATGACGACCATCATGGAATTTGGTCATAGGTTTTGACATCGGATTTCCCGAAAACCATGGAAACGTGATCGATAAACCATCCACCTTTACTAAAAGGTGGATGCGTTCCTTCCAACGTCACAAAGTGGAAGTACTGGCAGTACTTCATTAGTATTAGTAGCAGTCTCAGAGGGTCAGCCAGCATGAGATCAGTCAGATTTATATTAGATTTGCAGCTCTACTGTCATTCGTTAAGGGTTATCATCAGGTTCATCATCAGCTCATTTTAATCAGTTATTTATTTTCTTGATATCATCAAATGTTAAAAAAAATCGTGAAATGTGGGTATATCCAGTAATGGAATACCTATGCCTACCCCCTCGGGGATAAAAGGCGTGAGATTATATTATTATTATTATTTATTAAAGAAAAGTCCACGATTTACATTTCTAAGCTGCATAGGTACAGTATGCCGGTAACCATGACAACGTTATAAATAAACCTTTACATAAATTACTCAATATCTTTTGTGTCATTTATTTGCAATTTATTTGTGTACGTACAACGTTCCTGTCAGCTAGGTCCAACCGACATAGGGTCTGCTCTCGACAGACGCTCAGCGTCATCTGAAGAGCTGTTTGAAAATGTCACGGTTTATATAGTTTACGCTAGTGCAAAAGTAATCCTTATTACAACTAGCTAAAACTATGGATGGGATAGCAAATTTATTTTGACACTTTTTTTATGAATAAATGATTTTTTTTTTTAAAGATTGTGCAGTATTTATCAGATTTTTGTTCAACATCATCGAAAGATAACTGTTTTTACTAGGTCTGGGTATTTTTTAAATAAACTGTAGTCTTCCAGTTATCTAGATTTTTGATCCGAAAGTCACCTAGTTTTCGAGGTTTTTGCGTGAGTGTCTTACGGAAAAATGATTTTAATGAATTAAAATCTGTGAAAATGAAAAAAACTCTCAACATGAAATAAAGACAAAGGACCAGTGCTTCTATAGGTACATTTATCATTTAAGAATGTTTAGCGGATTGTTGAGAAAATCGCCCGAAAAACCACTAAAATCGGCCATTTTCTCGTCAAACGTAAATACGTCCTTAACACAAAATTTGTTTACAACAATTGTAGAGATCCATATTATTATACAAGAAACATGTTTTGTTTGTAGAGAGAGACATATATTTTGATTTCATTTCTGGATATACCCACTTTTCAAAATATATTCTTTGGACCTCTAAACGTGATAGGTGGTGAGCCCATCACCGGACCGGGTCTTTTACACATATGTCTCAGAATTAATTCTGGGATTTGCAAGTTTCCTTACGATGTTTTTCTTCACCGACGAGCTAGTGATAAATACGTCAAAATAACACATAGGCTACATTTTATCCCCGAGTTCCAACAAGAACAGTGTAGAAGTACACTAATAATATTATGAAGAGGAAACATTTGTATTTTTGTATGTTTGGGACAAAGTAACTCAAAAACCACTTAACCGTTTTTTTTCATAAATGGAAAGCTTCAATATCCCTGAGTACCTAACATAGGCTATATTTTATCGAAAATTTCCACGGGAACGAGAACTACGCGGGTGAAACCGCACAAAACCGCTAGTGTAAATATAAGAATGCTATATTACGACGTTGCGAATGAGACGACTAGTAATACCTTCCGTTACAGTGTTTATCCAATTTTCCAGTTGAATAGTCACAGAGCCTGTTGATGGTACCAGAAATTTTCGCTGAGTGAAGTCTGAAATCTAACAGGTCACTAGGGCTTAGATGGGTTTGAATAAATTCAATTGAATTATAACTCGAGGCGGGCAAGCCTGCAAACGCGACGGACCATTAACTTAGTAGAGGCATCCTCATCTCGACCAGCCGGATGGCAATTAACACTGAGAAATCACCGTTCTGAAATTAAATAACCCCGCTAGTTAAATGTCTGACTGAAATGAGTAAGGCTAGAAAGGGTAGAAAGGGTAGTAATTACGCGAGTCTCGAATTTTATTCTGAGGTTCATGAAAAATTAAGAGGTGTTTTACTAACACATTTGTTACTTTTGCTTTTCTTTGTATTAGAACAAGAGGCAAGACCAAACGAAGTTATTGTCTTATGTGAGGATTGATTTCGTCTGTCTGGAATTTTGCTTTGATATAATCGAGTCTATAAAGATAAGTAATAAAAGTTATTCTGAAGCTTCTGATACCAACCTTAAAAACATAGTACCTAAGTAAATGAAAGACATAAAAGTAGTAAGAGCCGTGATTCGGATCCTATTCCTGGTCAGGTAATCTAGTAATGAGTTTTTCATAAGAATATGCGATTGATAGTTAGAGTGAAGAAAAGTGTGATTTGAGAGCGTTGAGGATTGAAAGATGATATAGTGACTAGGATTGAAAAGAGGAATGCTGAGGTGGTTTGGTCACATTGAGCGGATGAATGAAAGTCGTCTAACGAGACAAATATACAAGGGTGTTGTGAATGGGCGAGTCGGTAGAGGTCGACCTAGGCGTACCTACATCGACCAGATAGGGTGTTGAAGAAAAGCCAGATAAAGAGTACCCGAAACCGACGAGCATGCTTGAGTCGTTTGATGGATGCGGAAGAAGCACGAGAGATCTGCCAGGTTCATAGCTAGTGGCAGTCTATTGTTTCTGCCTACCCCATTGGAAAATAGGTGTGAGATTATGTATGTATGTTTTCAAATAACAATAATAATAATTTATTGCACAAAACATGGTAGGTATGGTGTTAAATATTATAAAAATAAATTGGTCAACATGTTTTACCATAGTGGCATGCAAAATTAACAATAAAAGAAATAGGAATTAAATAGCAATTACAAACAAATTAATTCAATCAATATGTGAAATTTAGAATGTCAAATATTTATTAGTAGCTGGACTGTCAAGAAAATTCCCCACAGAAAGTTCTGAAGCAAGTGTAACAGCACCGCGGCCCGATGATGGACTCATCACTCAATTACGCTGTAACAAAAAGGTATGAAAGAGATTTTATGGATTCTTTTATTTCCGAAAATGTGCATAAGTACTCGAAGTAAATACACCACGAATACGGATTGTGAGGGAATTCTAAAGCATTTTTGAGCCGAGGACTGGTGCGAATTTTAATACTTTCTCCATGTTCCTTTGGCATGTAACGGCTGGTCATCAGTAGGTATTATTCAAAATGAAATTACAAAAATTGTAAAAGTAAATTTTAATTATATTTATTCCGTACACCCACTACCCCAGTGGCGTTGCCCGCGCGGACCCAGTTTATTCCCGTTTCAGTGGGAATTTCCTAAAAATCCCTTCATAGTGCTTGCCTATGACATATATAAGACACTTAGGACCTACATACCGTATTTTTGAAATAGCGGGTGCCCAGCGGCGTTGCCTTTGCAGATCCAGTTTTTCCATAGATATCTACTATATAAAAATAAGTCGGGTTTTCCTTCCTGACGCTATAACTCCAGAACGCACGAAACGATTTCCACATTTTTGCATTCGTTGGAAAGGTCTCGGGCTCCGTGAGGTTTATAGCAAAGAAAATTCAGGAAAAATTTCAACAGAAAAGCGGGAAAATCTTATAAGCATTGCACCCGTGCGAAGCCGGGGCGAGTCGCTAGTCTACTATATAAAAATAAGTCGGGTTTTCCTTCCTGACGCTATAACTCCAGAACGCACTAACCGATTTCCACGGTTTTGCATTCGTTGGTAAGGTCTCGGGCTCCGTGAGGTTTATAGCAAAGAAAATTCAGGAAAAATTTCAACAGAAAAGCGGGAAAATCTTATAAGCATTGCACCCGTGCGAAGCCGGGGTGGGTCGCTAGTTATTAAATAATAACTTTAATACTATTTTTTTTTATATAATTTAAAATCTTATGTCATCCCTTTCAGAGGTTTTATTTACCGTCTGAGCTTTTGTTTATCATATTCTTGAGTTACAAGTTATCGATCTTGGCTTGAGACTCGACCGTGCACCTTGCTATATAAAACTGTTTGAAAATACCTACTTTATCACAGTTAGTGAATATTTTCATAGAGAATAGAAGTGCCTTTAGCTTATAACGTTATTGTCAAGTCAAGGAAATATGGCTCTGCAAGGTGCCGAATATTTAGAGATCGCTCATCAGAGGGCGGTGGAAAAAAAAACTCACGTTAGTTTTCCCCAACTTAAGTACCCTTCGCTTAGGGATGAAGGGTTGAGAGACCCGGTACAATGGCTGGCCGGAAAGGCTATGGACGATGGCGCAGAAGGCTTGTGGCGTGTACACAATGGAATTTACGATTTGAATGATTTCGTTAAAAGGCATCCCGGCGGAGCAGAGTGGCTGGAGCTCTCCAAGGTAATTGGTTGAGTTAATTGTCTACAATTGTGTGTGAAATCGTTTGACAGCGGCAGAAAGTATGTTTCAGTGGGCACTGTTAATTAGTAAACCAAATTTCCTCTTTTGTGCAACTACTAGTATTTTCGTACGTTGGGGATGTTTATGTATTGTGATGAAAATGAATTATCTTAGAACTTACTTTTTGAATTTAGTATCTTTCATAGTTAACAAATATTATTTCTAATGATGTGCTTCAGTCGGATGACAAAAACTTACTACTACTCCCAAGTAAAACTATAGACTGTAAATATATCTAATGTAATAAAATATTTGTAGGGCACTGACATCACCGAAGCTTTTGAAAGCCATCATTTAGGTGTATCTGTTGAAAAGGTTCTCGCCAAGTACTATGTCAGAGAAGCTAAGACGCCTAGAAATTCCCCTTTTACTTTTAAAGAAGATGGATTTTACCGTACTTTGAAAAGGGAAGTGGTGGAAGAATTAAAAAAAATACCAAAGCACGTTCCAAAATACGCCGATATGATAACAGACGGTTTGTTCAGTACATGTCTCATCACATCGGCATTGGCATGCTGGTCTAAGAACTATTGGATTGGAATGGCAAGTTATTTAATAGCATCACTGTCGCTAGCTTGGACAGTGGTTGCTGCACATAACTACATTCATAGGAAAACTAATTGGAGAATGTATCTGTTCAATTTTAGTTTACGGTCATACAGGTGAGTTTAACAAGTTTTTAATAAAATTGTAATAATTGTGATCATTCTTACGGTTCTGAATTTAAATACTTATCTAAATTATTTCCAGGGACTTTAGAGTGTCCCACGCTTTGTCCCATCATCTGTACCCGAATACTTTGATGGATTTGGAAGTGAGTGGGTTTGAACCGCTTGTTTACTGGAATCCTAGAAGAGATGTACCTTTTCTTTCCAAATTTGCGATTCTCATCGAATTTGGCTTATTCCCGTTTAGTTTTATACAAAATTTCTTAAATAGGTAAGAAGAAAGAAACAAGTAGGTAATATTTTCATTATCATCGCTCATTGTGTGAAATTAATAACGTTATATTATAAAATTAAGAATAGCAGTTCCCCAAATGGTTAAAAAGAAAAAAAAAGGATGTATTTTCCATTTTTTTTACATAAAGCGTCATAATATTTGCATTAAATTATTAATGTTTACACATAATCATCCTTACACAATCCGTCCATAATTTCTTTGATCTTTATTCATAATGTATAGATGACATTTCTAATTATCTAATTTCATTTATATTCGTCACAGCTCCATATTGAATAAAAACAATCGCGAAGAAACCAGCAGGCCTAAGAATTAATTCTGAGGCACGTGTTACAGATCCGGTCCGGTAATGGGCTCACAACCTATCACGTTTATACACTGGTGAAAAGTGGGTTACTTCTGAAATGGGATCCTTTGCCAACCTCATTGGGGATTAAAAGTATGAGATTCATTATTTTTACAATGTTTTTTTTTTGTTTTATTGTTAGTTGTTTATTTCTTATAAAAATATTGGCGAATACATTTTTATTCAGTGGAGGCACTAATCGAAGCCACTCATTTTACACCATTGCAACTATTACCAATCACTAAACTGTATTTTTTCTTACTGTTCAACCCAAATATCTTTTCCTCAATTCCAAATCTATTTATTCCAGGATCGTTTTAATATTGATAAGCAAAGGAATCTTTAAGAAGCACTACCGCTGGCACGACAATGTCGGGTTCCTCCTTCCTGTATGGATGTACTTTATGAGTGGCTGTTTCTTCTTCCAAGCTATTAATATGTGGTTGTGGATCGTCTGCACCGCCAGCTTAATTTTTTACACCATCGGTTCGAATGCTGCTCATCACCATCCAGATATCTTTAAAGATGGAGATCAAGTTAGGTGCGGCAATATGTTTTTTTTTACTAAATTTCTTCACGTAGAAAAAATACTTGAGCTCGTGTAACAGAATGTACCTGTATTTCCACTTGGGCACAATTAAAGTAGATGCTAATGTATGAGTCGCATAAAGAAAAGAGATACAGGCCTGTAGCTGTCCCTTTTTTTTTGTTTCTAAAGTTACGTTCATACCACTCTGAAAGTATTTAAAAATTTAAAAAGATCTAGTAATGCCTGAAGAACTCGATGCCGCTAACTAGGTAAGAAACAATTCTTATTATCTTTTTGCAGAAACGTGACGCCAGATTGGGGGATGCACCAGCTAGAAGCTGTGATGGATCGCAGGGATATAAACAGCAATCTTTTCACTGTCATGACATTCTATGGTGATCACGCTCTCCATCATCTTTTCCCGACTCTTGATCACGCCGTACTATCTAACTTGTACCCGGTATTTTTAAAAAATTGCAAAAAATTTAGAGTGAACTTTAGAAAGACTTCTTCCTTGGATCTGTTTATTGGTCAGATCAAACAAACTTTGAAGACAGAACCCAATCTCGTAAAAGAGGAGCAGTAATCAAGATCAAGAGCAGTGATAGCTCAGCGGCTAGAGCCCGCCTCTCATGCGTGAGATCGAGTTCGAATCCTGGCATGTACCAATGAGTTTTTCAAAAACTTAACGTACATAATATGTATCAATAGCTCGATGGTGAAGGAAACCCAACTGTTACACATGTGTTGGTTCCAAGGCATGTGTAACAGTATCTCAGTACGGCTCACCTTAAAAAAATGGTTATATCCAAAAATTGCATACCTTTGCCGAGCGTTTAATTTACCCTTAAAAATTAATGTAAATATAAAATTGCTACAATCGCAACGTCGTGAGGTGGCCAATTTGGTTAAAAAAATGAAGACCTCACCTACCTTCCGTTATAGTGATTATCAAATTTTCCAGTTCGATAGTCACAGAGCCTGTCAATTATGGTATCAGGAATTTTCGCTGAGTGAAGTCTGAAATCTAACAGGTCACTAGGGCTTAGATGGGCTTGAATAAATTCAATTGAATTATAACTCGAGGCAGGCAAGCCTGCAACGACGGACCATTAACTTAGTAGAGGCATCCTCATCTTGACCAGCCGAATGGCAATTAACACTGAGAAATCACCGTTCTGAAATTTAATAACCCTGCTAGTTAAATGCCTGACTGAAATGAGTAAGGATAGAATGGGTAGTAAATACGCGACTTTCAAATTTTATTCAGAGGTTGTGACATGAAAATTTGAGAGGTGTTTTACGAACACTGTGGAGTGAGGCAAGGACTGAACGGACGCTATTGTTACTCTTGTCTTTTGTTCTAGTGATTCTATTAGTACAACTGGCGAGACTGTATGTGAGGATTGATATCGTTTGTGTGGAATTTTGCTTTGATATTAGTCGAGTCTTATCACATCAAGATAGTATATTAACTCATTCTAAAGTTTCTGATACAAACCATAAAAATATATTTAATCAAAGGCATATACGTATAAAAGCAATAAGACTAGTAATTCGGGTTCGATTCTATGTCAGGGACGAAGTAACTATTTAGTAATTTGTAGTCAGGGCATCTAACAATGACTTTTTCATAAGCATAAGCAAATGTTTATCAGTAGCTGGACCGTACAGAAAATATTCTCCGGAATTGGTTGGCATGTGTAACTGCGCCTCGGTCACCACCTGTTACGTTTCATCATCATCAAGTATCAGCCCACTGCTAAGCTCAGGGTCTTTCCTCACAGATGAGGAAGTATAGGCCATAGTCTCCCACGCAAGCCAACCGCGGATTGGGAGATGGCGTTAGGCTAGTGGCCATCTATCTGTTAGAATTTTGCAAGCCACCAAAGGGGCGGCATGACTTAACGACTTTCATTGTGCGTAAACACAACGAAAACTGAGACCAAACGGTTTAATGTACATACCGTTTTAATGTAACACGGAGGCGCTCGTGATATAATGCCACTAGGCGCTCACTGACTGACCGCGTCCAACTTTGCTTAACCAGTGTGATCGTACAAACACTGGTATCGCACGGCTACGAGCGCTTCTCACGCGAGCGCTGTCACGTTAAGGGGTCCGCAAAATACCTTGGAAATTTTTTTGGTGTTTTGAGCAATGAAATACTGCTGCCCCTCTCGAGAATAAGTCGAAAATGTAACTTTTACGTTTTTTGAGTTATATTTTTTGTGACAAATGTTTTTCCAATGTTCCTGTTCATGAAAGCAGGAGCTCTCAAATACATTCAATTACGCTGTAACAAAGGGATGAAAGAGATCTTTTTATTTTCGTAAATGTAAGCAACGAAGTTTTGCCCAACAAATGTCGCCGCCGCTACATATACTCGCAGTAGATACACCACGTATACGGATTGTGAGGGTATTGTAATGCATTTTTGCGAAGTTTAATACTTTCTCAATGTTCCTTTGGCATATAACGGATTGCGTAAAGAGTCATGTTTGGTTCGAGGAGGGCTAGATAGGAAAGGAATGAAAATAAGTACCGTAAATGTCGAAATATAACATTCATTTTTGCAATAAGATTTAGTTTTTTGCCACTAGAAAATGTTTAATTCTTATTTTGATATAGTGTTTGTTTAGCTTATTAAATTGAAACGGGTCGGAAGATTTGATTTCGCATGGGCTTCAGATTATTGTTTGGAAGTACCTACGTACACCTACGTAGTTATTATATACTCATTTAAATCTATACATATAATAAAACTCTAACGGGGCCGTGTCTGTACATTAAATATTTTTTGAAAATTTCAACGGTAGTGTATATAGTTATCGATATAGATGCCGAAACACCAATTTTTGGAATTTTTGTCTGTCTGTCTGTCTGTCTGTCTGGTTGTGCACGCATCACTCAAAAACTACTGGACGGATTTTGATGAAATTTGGTATGGAGATAACTGAGTACCCGGGTCAACATCTAGGGCACTTTTTATTCCAGGAAAATATCTCATTCCCACGGGAAAATAAAAAAACTGGTTAAAAAGAGAAATACGTACTACTCCGAAACGATAACACCTAGAAACTTGAAAAATGGTATGAAGGTGTCTGATATGTCATAGGAAATTGGTATGAAGGGATTTTTGTAAATTCCCACGGGAACGGGAATAAACTAAATTCAAGCGGGAAAACGCCGCTGGGCACCCGCTATTTGAAATATGGTATGTAGGTGTCTTAAGTATGTCGTAGGCAACCACTATGAAGGGATTTTCGGAATTTCCCACGGGAACGGGAATAAACTAAATCCAATCGGAAAAACGCCGCTGGGCACCCGCTATTTGAAATATGGTATGTAGGTGTCTTAAATATGTCGTAGGCAACCACTATCAAGGGATTTTCGGAAATTCCCACGGGAACGGGAATAAACGGAATCCGCGCGGGCAACGCCGCTGGGCATCCGCTAGTATTCCATAAACCTATAGTCAAGTAAAAAGGATAGATTCCATAATAAAAAGCCTGAATAATACTAATAGGAATACCACTACAACTATTCAATTCTGAAAGGTTTGATTGTGTATACAGCGTGTTTTGCGGTAAATAAATCATAAAGTATAAGCCCTTACGTTTTCGTACAATCCACCGCCTATTCTGTAACACCCGACAATATGTCCAATACGGGCTTATCCCGCTACCCTAATGGTATGTTGCCCTATAGTACGGTTTGATCACATTTGGGGGACTTTGGCAAATGGGTGTGGGCGCACTAACAAAATGGTCCTGCCAATCTAAGAGATCGAACGGATCGGTCAAATATTTTTTCGTACATTATTTTTGTCGCTTAATACTACAGATTTATACAAATTTAAATAATAGTTTAAGGCTTTTTAAAAATAGTTTGCTGAAAAAGTGTCAAGAATTTATAAACATAACATGAACGAGTAGACTTGACGCCCGAGTTAAAATAACAATCAAACCCCGAAACCATACCAATATTATAGGAATTTATGATAATCAGATTATTAAAATTATATTACTGCTCATCGTCTATAAGTTGTTTGTGATATTGTTTTAGTAGAGTGATTTCGGGCACCTGATTTTTATTTTAACGGTTGTTAGTGTTGGTAAACATGGACCGAGTGGTTTTCTTCTTACTATAAACCAAAGTGATTTAAATATACTAGGTACATAGAGCGACCAAAGCGCTCAAAATCGTAATGCTAAACTTATTACTGAGAAGTTGATGGTAAGCATCAAAGTTTTTGGATAAAAATATTCCCATGGCCGCTCTACCCTAGTATAATTAAATCACTATGCTACAAACGGAACCATCGCAAAATGTTAGATTCGCAAAATGACGGATTCGCAAAATGACGAAATTTTAAAGATAAGTACTTCCCACGACACTAGGATAGACGAATTTGAAGTCTTGTCGGTGAAATGATGATAATGTAGATATTTTGAAGAGTTCAACAAAAAAGTCAGTTAATCTAAGTATATATATAAAAAAAATATGATAAACAGACTGACCGATTGGTGATATATCAACGTACATGTCCGCCCGTGCGAAGCCGGGGCGGGCCGCTAGTTAGCTCATTTTACTTGAAGGCAACATTCCTTTTTTTTTTACAAAAGTGTATTCAAAGATTTTCTAAAATTCGCTTGTATCACCCGGGACTCGAACCAGCATTACTTAACAAAGAAATGGAAGTATCTTAGTAGGTACTATCAACATTGCCATTACAGAATTGTGAATGTAAATCTAAAATTTTGTTTAACCCGGGCTTTCATGTTCTCCAAGATGTGAGAAATAATGTCAACCCTCAATGATTGAACTTTGGTGAGCTACAGTCACCAAAATTCAATTATTGAGTGAAGTTTAAGGAGGAGAAGTCAAACGGGAGTAACGGGACAATATTCTAATCTCACTTAATCTATTTGGTTTCTAATAAAATAGACAGTTTGTAACAAATGGACTGAGTTATCTCAGGATTGGAAAAAATATGTCTTCCAATTCATAATATGCCTCAAGTACCTATGTTTTTAATAATATTTTGATTTATTGGAACGTTATTATCGCGCGTTGCGAAAGGGGGCTAGACGGAAAAAATTAAGATCAAAAGTTGTAACGACCGACACTTTTTGCTACAGTTGAAGCTCCATGATAAATCTAATAATGATGATGAGATGATGATGATGATAATGATGATCCGGGTGTCCCTTGACACCTCGCAAGGTTTTTTTTGTAAAATTTTCTAAATTGTTCTATACAACGCGTAACAGAATAAGCGCAATTCCTCATACACACCCCAATTAGAATATTGATATAAAAAAAATATGATGCAATCGAACTTTAGTTGTGTCTAACCAATTTTCTTAAATATCGATTAATTATAGCACGATTTCTATAGAAAGCACTAAATTCAGCTACGCTAATTCATTTTTGGGAAAAATTTTACACATTAAAAATAGCTGAAATCGATTAGGTAGTCGATACTGAACAAACTAATTTCAGGAATGCGCTTATTCTGTTACATATTGTATAGGTTTCATCTTTTCTTATAACTTTTAGTCCAGACTTTAGTAATTCTACGAGAAAAAGTTATAAAGTTCGAGATATCATTTCTTACGTTTTTAGAGTTACGCGTACCCGAAAAGGAAATAACGGAACCCTTATCAATCACATCACTCTCGTGTCCGCCCGTCTGTCACAGATCTTATTGTTTAGTAATCTCCTGGAGTTTCCAAAGTTAATTTAGATTTTGATAGGTTTTGTAGGTAGTTATATATTGGAAAACTGCAAAATTGACGACATTTGTCGAAAATTTTAATAAAAATAGGTGTCTAGGTAATCTTTATCAAATAAAAACATTAGTTAGCTGAAGTAAGAAAGTACCTACCTTACATCATATCATTTAAATTATCAGATCAGGTGTAAATAATGCGCAATGGTTACTAGTGGGTTAATTAATAATTAATGGAGACCAACAGCCGACAACTTTTGGTAAGGAACCCTAAATATACGAGATTGAATCGCTCTTGGCAAGTTTCTTGTTTTCTAAGATATATTATTATGTTTATTATCTATTACCTACTCTTATAAGATTAGTTATAAGTAAGTAAGAAAGTAACAACCCTTTTATTTGTTGTACACCAATAAAAATATGCGACACCTATAAGTAATTATAAGATTAGTAGATAATATCTAGGTTAAACAAGTATAATAACTCTAACACTATTGCTTTTGTACCTACAATGTTCTGCAGTAATTTGTTGACAAATAAATGAATTATTATTATTATTAATAGTTTTCAGATACATTTTATTTAACATGGTCACTTACCTACTTAAGGGGTGACCCTAAAGTAGGTTCAAAAGATATAAATCGTCCTTGATCAATACAATTCGAAGTAGGTATCAATAAAATTCAAGGCTATTTTAAAGAGTGATAAAGAAAATTGTAGAAAAGTTTAGTCTGGTGCAAAAATTTTAATTGCATAACATGACATAACCAGATATTCAGGTCTGTGGGCATAACCATAAAAAGATGTTTTAAAGGTTAAGTAACATTTAAGGTTAAGTTACATGTTGAAACGGATTATACTTTATAACATTAGGTACCAACGGGTGCCATGTGGCGTTGCCCGCGTGGATCCAGTTTATTCCCGTTCCCGTGGGAATTTTCAATCCAGGTGTTATCGTTTCGGAGTGTAAGTATTTCTCTTTTTAACCAGTTTTTTATTTTCCCATGGGTGGGAATGATATAATTATTTTCCTGTAGTGAAAAGTATCCTTAATGTTGACCCAGTTATCTCCACACTAAATTTTATCAAAATCCATCAAGTAGTTTTTGCGTGATACGTGCAGAGACAGACATACCACATTTAAAAAATTTGTGTTTTGATATCTAAACCGATAACTATCTACAATACCTACCGCAAAAAAATCCAAAATATATTTTCATGCCTACCTAGGTACAGACACGATCTCGTTATGACATCTATGACACATATATGACAATAGATAGTGTTATTGTGTCTGCAAACTGTGTCTTCGTGTCTTCATACTGGACAGGGTAAGGCCGATTATGTTCAACTGATTGTGTTTTCATTAATCTATATTGCCTATAATAACGAACTGCTCAAGACCACTTGAGGTAATATTGCTCAGCTTTCGCAAGTGGGATTTCTGATCTTTGGTAAAAATATTTCATTTCTACAATTTTATACGAACAAAATATACAATCGGGAAAAGTAATTTCCGCAGGGCCCTCCAAATCGCATTTATTTTTGGCATAGCGCTTCTTAGTAGGGTTTACGTTAAAATGTTACCCGCATAAACATTCAGATTCAGTCGGGTATCCCCACTTAATTATCGGAAAACATTTTTGTTCGTACCCCGCATTTTTTATTAAATATTTTGAAAATAGGCAGTGATAGCCTTTACGGCTAAAGAGCCGGCCGTAAATCAGTGAGGCTCGGGTTCGAATCCTGGCATGTACCAATGAGTTTTTCAAAAACTTACGTACATATTTATCACTAGCTCGACGGTGAAGGAACAACATCATGAGGAAACCCGCAGGTCTCAGAATTAATTCTGAGACATGTGGAAATAGACCCGGTCCGGCGATGGGCTCACCACCTATCACGTTTAGGGGTCCAATGTATCTCGTGAAATGTCGATATATCTAGTAATGGAATACCTCTGCCTACCCCTTCGGGGATGTAAGGCGTGAGATTATTATTAA
Organism: Ethmia dodecea; assembly: GCA_963855545.1. Taxonomy (NCBI): domain Eukaryota; kingdom Metazoa; phylum Arthropoda; class Insecta; order Lepidoptera; family Depressariidae; genus Ethmia; species Ethmia dodecea. The sequence continues at coordinate 5,751,726 of OY979444.1, forward strand.
TTTTATTATTTATTTATTTTGAAAACTGATGAGGGTAAATAAAATAAAGTAAAACAATTTATTAGGTTTTTGAAGTTTTAAAGTAGAGATTCTATTTGGTGATTCATATAAGACCTAGATTTGTCGCAGATACTACAGACTTCTATATGAAAAAAATATTTGTTAGTGAAACCTTATTGTAGTAAATGTCTTATGCAATTTAAGTTTTTGTTTTTTACCGGCATTTATCTTGAATGTTATATCCTTGTATCCTTAGAATAATATTGTATTACAGAAATTACAGCAGGAACCAGGCGTGATTTCGCCATTCCCCTGGAGTTGCGGCTTGCAAACCAGTGTAATACAAAACAGTTTAGCTTTAATAACAGTATTTTAGCCTAATGAAGAGTCAGTGGTGTTATTTTCAAAATAAGGCAGTAAATTCCGTGGCAAGCGCACACGTGGGAGACATCGCTCTTCCCGGGCAGAGGGCCATTTGATTGCGTCTGCACTAGATTTATTTTACCTTCCATTTATTTCTTTGAGCGGACTACTTCATGCCACTGCGCTCACTCGCAATTTGTCAACGAAATTAGATTTAATTTTCGTCATAAAATGTATGTTTTATTAAAATGTCATATATGTTTAACCCTTTCGCACCTGAGATTTTTTTTGTAATGTTGTAAAGGTTTTTTTACAAATTTGTGATAGATATACTAGGTGTATAAAGGAAAAATTATCTAAAAAAATGCATCCTACACCATATTTCCAAAAAGTCAATAGCACGATCGTGCTATCTAGGGTTTATCACTACCCAGTCACGATCGTGAGTCTCTACCAAATTATGTTTTTTTTTATGTTATTAAGGCCTAAATTCCGTTCTGTAACGGAACTGTTTAATGGTTATGATAAAATGATGAAATAAAAATACAAATAATAATAAAAACTACCATGTATTTATAATTTACTAGCGGTTCTGCGCGGTTTCACCCGCGTAGTTCCCGTTCCCGTGGGAAAACGGGAATAAAATATAGCCTACGTTACTCAGGGATATTCTAGCTTTCCATTGGTAAAAGAATTGTTGAAATCGGTCCAGTAGTTTTTGTGTTTATTCGTAACAAAGACACAAATATACAAATCTTTCCTCTTTATAATATTAGTTTAGAGTATAGATATCACAAATATACTGTATCTAAGGCAGTAATATCAATTAAGTAAGTAACGAAACAAACTGCCCTTCTGGCGGAACAAAAATAGTATTATTATGTGCCCATCTGGTAGAATAAAACGTAGATCAGTTCTAAGAAATCGGTTTCTACACAATTCTCTTCTACTTGAACAATCAGAGGGGCAAATTCACAATCAGCGTCGTCTACTTCTAACTCCGAACAGTTTCCATCTTGCAGTAAACTGAGGTCTAGGTCGTTATTTAACTGCATCCCTGAAGTGTTATAAAAACGTAAGAAAATACACAATAAAATTTTTACTCACGATTGTGCTTTGGTACAATTGCATCCTGGATATCACGTAAGTGCTATATGATTCCTGTGACACCATAAATCAATAATAACTACAAACAATGTTATAAAGCTTTGTTTTCTAGTTAGTACATATACCTGAGACTGTAAAAAACATAAAAATATTATATAAATCTTACAAAATGTATGAAAATACTAAATAACTTACGACGTCCTGTCAGGAGGTCAAGGGACGCAGCTATCTTTCCAGTGTGTACGTGACGACTGAGGCATTTTGGCGCGAAAACTATTTCAAACCGGATTCTTGACAAACTCACGGTCGTGTGATTTCGCGTTGGCGCTTAGAAACGGATTTCACGCCACTCTAGAATTTTTCAAAGTAGGAACTCACGATCGTGTGACTGAGGTGCGAAAGGGTTAATAATGTTGTAAATCATAAAACTAAAAAGCATTTACACATATTTTCAATTCCATCTCATCTTATTTTCTGGATTAAGTTACATAATATCTAAAATAATTTTAATGATATTGTAATATAATCCATAAAATAATGTATTTTTTAATCTTATTTTGGTCATTTATGTTGTATTAAAATAACTTTATGGATTCCATTACTTCACAGAAAGAAAACACTGAACTCGTTTGGTTTATATGTGTGTAGGTAATCTATTTAAACGAGGTGCTGGTAGTCAGCATGCCATGTTGGGCATGGTCAGTCAGTGGATGGGTGAATGCCTAGTGACACTATCTATTAGCTCCACCTTGTTTTTGTTATGTCAGATACCTCACTTTGCTTTTGCAGCCTTTTCTAGCCTAACCTAACATCACCCCTCAATTCACTGTGGAATCCTCGGAAGATTTGGGTCAATACTACCTCATATGCGGGCAAAACCTACAGCCCAGCATTGGTCTGCTACAGGCTGTACAAATTGTACGAAGCTATTCACATTATCCCGAGTCCGGCTTTTTAGCCGAGCCCGGCATTTTTACCGAGCGTTTTGTCACTGCAAAATGCCGGTAAAATCACCGGACCGGAGTAATGTGAACCAGTGCCGGCGCGTGTTTTCACAGATGATGTATTTCTGTAGCCGCTACTTATAGCAACAAATTGTAAAAAAGAGAATAAAATAAATATAATTATTAGTTTTTATAGATAACTAGCGACCCGCCCCGGCTTCGCACGGGTGCAATGCTGAATTTTCGTTGCTATAAACCATCCCTGGACCCACTCGAACCCACACAAAAAGTTTCATCAAAATCGGTCCGGCCGTTCTGGAGTTAAATCGTCAGGAAGGAAAACCCGACTTATTTTTATATAGTAGATGATACCTACGAAACCCTTCGTGCGCGAGTCCGACTCGCACCTGGCCGGTTTTTTATTTGTTACTAGAGTAAGTTGGAGCAGTAAAATAAAAGAAAGTTCAATTTATCGAGTTCGATGATGACAGGGTGTTCTCCGGTGTGCCGAGCAATTAAAAGGCGTCGTCAAAACGACATTGCACTCTTGTCAAAGACACTATGTTAATTACTACTTGAGTCAAAAAAACAGTATCTATAAAGACAGCAGCAACATAGTTAGAAAGATCCAACTATACAATATGTAACTGAAATAAGCTTGTTCAGTATCGACTATACTTTATATCTTTTCAGCTATTTTTAATGTGTTAATTATTTCCGAAAAATGAATTGAATTGAAAAAAAAACCGTACTATTTTTGCTCTTCATTTATGAAATTTAGCTAGACAAACCTAAAGTACCAATGCATAATATTTTTTTTTATATTAATACACTAATTGGGGTGTATGAGGAATTGCGCTTATCTTGTGACACTTTGTATTTACGAGTCAGGAGTTATAAATACTAAAAAGTAAGTTTCGTTACGGGACATCTAATTTGACGCCGCCTTGCCTGAAGTAATAGATTTTTATTTTATTATTATTTAGCCATTTTAATACAAAAAAAAAACAACCGTTGATCTCTATTTTCTATGCGCGGACGGCGTTTACATCACAAACCTCAAATTGATTAATAAAACCAAATAATATTATTCTATTGTCGGATATTCAAATATTCTCTTAGATCGTAGGCTCGCTCTATAGCCAGGCCGACGAGTTCTGACATGTTTCTGATAAACAGAAAATCTTCACCAGCATGTTACATTGCAACCAAATGCTGAGCAATAATACTTATGAGAAAATACTATCTTTTCGATAAATCTCGATCTTCGATGCACCCTATTGGTTCAGTGAATCGTCTAGAAAACTTGTCTGAATATTTTCTAGAAACGACTGTTGGAATGTAAATACCCTATATTACGGAGTCGCGATATTGGAATTCTGCGCCTGCTTTTACAATTTATTGGTGCAAACTCGATGCCGCTATAGAGCTTCGTAGGGTATTCCACTCGCTTGTGCACTCCGAGCTCCGTTTGTAACATGAGATTCTTTAGGCCCTTGTAAAGCTGACAGTTTCCCATTCAGAATAGTGTCTTTATTAGTAAGCGCACTGATGCTAGCTCTTCGGACAACATGTTTTCATTACCAGTGCTTTAGAGTGTAACAAAAACAGTAACTAAAAAGTTTGTCATCTAATTAGAAGTCTCATAAAAAGTTGTTACAAATGACGAATTTTAACAAGACTAAAGTATAAGCACATTCTTTACAAGAAATCTTTGTTTATTTGCCTCCAAGATTGTAAACTCTCTGCAAGTGCAATTCCAAGCATTTCTAACAGAGGCGAGAGTCGAACGCAGCTAACAGCACGCCGTCTAGAGTGGAAAATTGTCTTCATTTCCCGTAATCCGTGTCGGAGTGTTCTCGACGACAAGAAGAAAGCCCTTTGAGAACCCTCAAGTCAGTTCAAAGAACTCCATTAAATTTAGCAACTACTTCAATGTTATTATATTTATATGAATCAACGAATTCTCTGAAATTGGATCGATGTTTTGAGTGGGGATCGAAATAGGGTATCTGTATCGATATAAAATTGCGAGTATTTCTAATTAAAATTCTAAGACTTCCAAAAATACATTTCGATTTTCATTATACAATTATAAGAATCCAACATTTTGCAAATTCAACATTGTGGTCCAGAAGGAAATTTTTTAATAGTAAATCAATCAAGTGCTGCAATTGAATTGAGTTCTTAAACTGATGACGTCACAAAGTCCATTTTACATATTCGTTTTGAAAGCTCATAAAAAGTTACTCACTTGACTAAGTACTAGAAACCATATTATGACAATTTTGATATTGAGCTGAGCAATGAGCTTCCACTAGTAAAAGCTAATCCTCCAGACTTATGGAAAAGCCGTTTCAAGTGTACTCGACTTGAAATATTAACTGTAAAAACAGAAGCCATTTGCCGAGCACCAAGCTACACTTATTCCGATTTGCGAGTTTCGCGACACACGCCGAATATGTCGGTAGACAAATACATATTTCAATGGGACCCGGCGCAAAGTGTGTGGCATTCATCCTTGTGACTGTCATATAAATGTGATTCATGAAAATGTACTCGGTCGCACTAGTGGAGTCTTATGAAATAAGACGAATCCATACACCCACTAATAATCTTATTGAGATCGGAACTTCTTTGCTTTGAACTAAGCAAACACACTACAAATTAGATTCCCAATGCGATAAAAACTAAGTTGAAATTAATATATAACTTGAATTAATACCTCGAACTCCGCGAGCTAACTGCTTGGGTTGGTTGTTGATAGTGGGTTTCAAAATTAAATTAACTATTAAATGTAAATTAGTCAAAGATTTTGAATTACTTTCAAATGAGTTAGATTATTAACATATTACTCTCGATTTTAACCAAAATATAAATTTCAAAAAATATAAACTCATTACAAAACAGAAAATAAAACTTAAGTAATAACAAATTATTATTTGGTGTTTTCCTGATCTAAACAAGCTATTTTTCCCAAATACCAATGATAATGTGGACGCGTCTTAGCATAAATATTATATGGACGAGTAGGTATGCACTGTATCCGTCTCAGCTCTCTAAAAGCTTTTGCCCTAATACGCACGGTTATTTTCTTGAGGTACGAGTACGAAGTACATACCCGCCTTCGCTTAGAATTCATACTTTATTATTGTGCTTGCATGAAGCGCACAAAAGTAAGGTACGCTAAGTACTTTTTGAAATTCAAAAGCAGAAAAACTCTCTCTGCAAGGCAAACTCAGGCATTGGCTTTTTTCATAACAACCAAAACACAAAGCTGGGTTTAATCTAAATTCAAGAATGCGAGGAACAACAGCTGACAAAGAAAATAGTTGGAACTATCGTTCAGTAATACTTTAGGGAACCTTTTAAAAGAATCCCATTTTAAGAAACATGAATACGAGAAAAGAGCCGTTTGTTTATATTCTCATTGATAGCCCTCTCTTGCCTTAACATTGAGGAGGGTCGGAGATAAATCAAAGTACTTCCATTTCCAGTTGCAAAAGTGCCTTGGAAGTCATTTGAAAAAGGGTTGTTTGGGCAAAAATCAATCAACCCGTGTATTTGTTATCTTTACTTAGTGGGCATACGGAGAGAGATAAATGAACGGATTCCAAAGTACCGACAAACAAGTTCGTTTCGCCAAAATACGTAGAAGCACGAAGTACCCTATAAAAAGGTGCCTATCAGAAAAACGCATTGGAGTGCTATTGATCCGGACCACCTTCGTCGCTTCATCTACACCCTATCGATAAATCACCTCATTCGTAGGTACCTCAATTTTCTGGCACTGCGAAGTTAACCCTTTTTTTATCACGTCCGCAATTTGTTCTGCGTGACCGTGGGCTTAAACTACCGCTTTATGTCACAATACTGGTCACTCCACCTTCTATTTCAGGACACGATCGGAATATAGGCACCGGATATCTGGAAAACAAAACCCCATACAGTTAAGTTGGTTTCATTTGTTATCTCGCACAAAATGGTTTGGTCCATTTAATAAAAATTGGTAAAAATATATCGTGCCCATGTGGTATAAACCCGGGGTGGGTTTATACCACATGGGCACGATATATTTTTGTTGGATGAAGACTGATATATTAAATATTTATTATATTTAGTACTTTTATTGTTATGAAATCGAAACACGATATTGCTATTGTAGCTTATTCTTTTTTTACTTGAGAGCTGATAAGAAGTACTTCTATTTCATTACTTTATTCTTGGAATTGGTATTATATGTATTTCTCGTGAAGCTTGGAAGCGAAACTATGAAACTGATTCTATTAAATTTTAGAATTAATTAGAAGTCATTCAATCTCTATTGAATATGATAATGTTACTAGGGATTACGATTATGTTGGCTGAGCAAAATTAACATTATAAAGGTTTAATGGAATCGTTTCCTGCGATGTGATTTTAATAATCACCGACAACATTCATTGGAATGTGACTCGAATTGCGTCGTTTAATTGAGTGCGTTAATAGAATAGTAAAACAGAAAATGTTGCGGTGTCACGACCTCATCAGCCCAAAAGAATGGAAACACACGTAACGTGAATTATTTAGCAAACGCCCAGCCGTTTGTCAACGGATTAAATATGAAACGAGTGGTGAATGTACCTACACAATAATGAATTTGAGTTTAAAATATAATACCCTAAGTTGGCTGATGACTTTTGGAATAGATTACTTCTATTCCAAAAGTGAACTATGATAATATGAACAAACAGAAATTAGAAGTTGACCAATCCGCTCACAAAGAGGAGGTTTGAATACAGTATTTCATTATGTGCTAAGAACTATGGCAACAGATAAGGTTGGTATAGAAAAATAATAATAAGTAAGTAGTGTTAGCCCATAAATATCGATTCTATGCATGACGTCACGAGAAACTGTCAAAATTCCCGCGCATTATGGCTGATGAGATAGGCTGTGGTGCGTATAGTTAATTGACATAAAAGTTTGCCCGAGTCCCTGAAAGTCTGTAACTTAAATAATAATCCATAATAAGGTTATCGCGTTATAAATTAATCCTCATAATAGTAGGTATCACAATTATTGTTCCGCCACTTTCATAGCATGCAAAAATTAATAGGTTTAGAACTGGCAAACAGTGGGCGTATTCACGGAGAATCGATATTCGCTATTCGACTCGGAATCGGAAAATCTGTCGAAAGGTTTCGAGATGGGCTATTCACAGATGTCATATTTGACATAAGAATTCGACAGATTTTCCGATTCCAAGTCGAATATCGAATATCCGTGTACGCCCGCAGAGGTGGGCGGTGGCACGATAGTTTGTCGATATTGTAAAACAGCGGCACTTCTCTGCAACTGAGTGGCATTGAATTAAAGCGTGGTAAATGGCGCGGCTTGTACTCAGTAGAAGTTATTATGCTCTAGCTGACCTGACAGACGTTTTCCTGTTAAAATAAGTTTTTTCTTAATGTACCATTTTGGGACCTCCTTTCCAATTTTTATTTCTCTGCACGCCTTAAGTAGATTATAAACAAAAACTTAAATTAATGAATATGTCTGTTGGTTTCATGTCTGATCGTTTAATATTTATTTAAGTATGTTTATCAGTTGTTTAGTACCCATTGTACAGGCTCTGCCTAGTTTGAGACTTAATAACCATGTGTAAATTGTGTCCCATAATTTTTAATAAAAAATAATAATTATTAATAAATAAATTCAATTTAGAAGGCCTAGTCGAGTAGCAGTAGCAGCTTTATTAAACGTAAAGATTTGTCGAATACAATGACAAATGTATAGGTTTAACATTACCGTTCCACTTGACATGCGCGTGGATGTATACGTCCAAGTAAATAGTTAGTACCTAATAGTTAAAAGGACGCCAACTAAGCAAATGAAACCTTCGTTTGCCGCTTGGCAATAAGCAGTTGTTTTGAAATGATGCGCTTACCAACTTACCGATTTCAGCTATTTTTAATATGTATTATTTTTTTCCGAAATATGAATTAGCATACCTGAATTTAGGGCTACCGTCAAACCGTCCTATTATTTCTCTTTATTTAAGAAATGGTTAGACAAAAGTAAAGTACGAATGCATCATATTTTTTTATATTTATATATATAAATAAATAAATATAATCTCACGCCTTTTTTTTTATCCCCGAGGGGGTAGGCAGAGGTATTCCATTACTGGATATACCCACATTTCACGAGATATATTGGACCCCTAAACGTGATAGGTGGTGAGCCCATCGCCGGACCGGGTCTGTTTACACATGTCTCAGAATTAATTCTGAGACCTGCGGGTTTCCTCACGATGTTTTCCTTCACCGTCGAGCTAGTGATAAATATGTACGTAAGTTTTTGAAAAACTCATTGGTACATGCCAGGATTCGAACCCGAGCCTCACTGATTTTCGGCCGGCTCTTTAACCGTCCGGGCTATCACTGCTACCTATATTAATATACTAAGTAATTGGGGTGTATGAGGAATTGAGTTTAGTCTTTGGCGCGTTGTATTAAAAAAAATGTGCTTTGTTTATAAGCATCATGCATCAAATTTTGCAAAAACAGCTTCGTTTCAACCGCTCATCAGTGACATCTGTTAATTATTTAAGTATTCCAGTCACGTAATAATTATTCGAACCGCCACTGTGAATGGCCGTGTAATGAAAAGGTTTTTAACTTGCGAAAGGAAAGTTTTTCAGAGATGTAGCACGTTCGGTCACCTTTCGCTCCTTTCTGTTTTTTCTCGCCTTCGTCCGGGATTCATAAAGTAATTTGAAAGAAAGAAAGTACTATAAACTTATAATATTCTTCAGTATATTATATGATACAATGCTTTCACGTTGTATCCCCAAAGGATACATGCCAGCTTGATATAATTGGACATGGCTAGGAGTGTAGTTGAGCTCCAACCATTTTACTACTGTGAGTTTAAATAAAATATGAAATACTCCGTCCGAACAGTGAAACTGCGAAATCCTCTTACTGTAAGTCAGAAGATATAGAAAATGGTAGTAATAAATAATAGAGTAAGTTCACTCGAACATAAAAATTGATTTGAACTTTAATGTCGAAAGAATAAAGTTTTGTAACCATTTTTTTATTAATTTCAATTTTATTTTAAAATATTATGTTAAAAAACCCGGCCAAATGCTAGTAAGACTCGCACTTTAATTTCAACTTGATACCCGTATTTATGTAAATATCCTTTTTCTCAGGATCCTCCACGAGATCCTGAAAAAAGGATATTGACATAAATACGCGCGTGGCTACCGGAGCGCCCCGTTCTTCGTTCTTTTTATTCAATTGACCGTAAGTCAAAGTAGTTGAGGCTTATATTAAACTAGCTTTTACCCTCAGCTTCGCTCGCATACGTTTATTTCACCCCCTTAGGGGGTGAATTTTGCAAAATCCTTTCTTAGTAGATGCCTCTGTATAAGCTATCTATGTGCAAAATTTCAAGTGTCTAGACCCAGCGGTTTAGGCTATGCGTTGATACATCACCAATCAGTCAGTCAGTTTATCCAGCGGTGTGCGCTGGCCCTAAGGGTTCCTTTTTTCCTTTTGAGGTACGAAACCCTAAAAATGCTAGAATATCTAAAATAATACATACAAATCTTCTTTTACTCATACAGTAGCTGTGTTAACTTACTCTAGGTTCTAAGATTTACTACTCGGTATTGGTAACCGTGGCTCACAATTTTTTGGATTTTTTTTCAAAAAGTTTTTTTTTTTATTTAAATAAATTTGTAATATACAGTGGTGTTACTTAATTCTAACCTCGCCAAACTTTTACGTTTGATGGCATATAATAGGGCATAGAGGGGACAAAGCGAAAAAAATTGTAATCCAAAAGTTATTACCTAGTGGTCATAAGTCTAACGATAATATGTGAGAATGACAGCTAACGTTCGTACTAACTGAACTGACGCTTGAGATCAAATTTATTAAATGAAAATATTCCTGCCCCTTTATTCCATATTATATTTAAATGTCTCCGAGTGTTTCCGAGTGAATTAAAGCTATCTTTTATTAACGAGGCTCAAATATGATTAGTAGTCGGCTTCTAGAATTTAGAGAAGGTTTGGTAATGGTTCAGATTAGTCTCAATCACTGGTCACAGTCAGACAGGCGCCCAGACTCATTGCTGAAACGTGCCCGACGGCATTAATGAATCTACGTAGACATTTTTGCAGGGAAAATGTTTTGTTAATGATTTATTGTAATTGACAATAATGGAATAATGTACGGTTGTCAAATAAAAAAAAGTAACGTCATTGGTAAGGATATTTTTGGATTTTCAATTTATTTTGCCATACAACTAGATAAATTTTATTGTATAAATAATAATAAATAAATTGTGGGACACAATTCACACACGGTTATTCAGTCCCAAACTAGACAGAGCCTGTACTATGGGTACTAAACAACTGATAAACATACTTAGATAAATATTAAACGACCAGACAAGAAGCCAACATACATGTTTATGCACACAAATGTTGGCTTCGAGCGGGGATCGAACCCGCGACCTCCGACTCAGAAGGCAGGGTCACTACCAACTGAGCCAACAGGCCCGTGTATAAATATATTTTTTTTAATGTTTTCATATTTTTTTTATTATTAATCATTAATATATTTCGAATATAAATTTAAAACTCAATTATGAAAATTATAGAAGCTTTACCGTCGTCGCTATCGCTTAAATTTCTCAGTAATTTGTTTAAAGTTGTAAAATATTAAAGAATCTCTCTAAGAACTATAATTAAGCGTTCTTTTACAAATAAATCAGGACTCTTGTTCAGTCCTTATTAAATTAAATATTCTGTTGTAACCTTTCTTAATATTTTAAATTAATTAAAAGTTTGAAAACTTAATTTATAACACATTTGCTCGTAAAAGGTGTCTTATTTCACCAATTTCAATATCGTATTGTATCTCATTACGCCCAAGTGCGGTAAGTGTAAAGTAAAACGCACGGTTTATCAAGATGTTCCGTCTTAAAACGAACGGTACTTTTCAAAAATCTCAGCAAAGAGTTTTTATGTCAAAAAAGTTGTCAACATTTTATGATTAAAATTAACTTTGGGAGATAAAGTAAATTAATATTTTTGTGTTTTTGTTACAGATTAATTGGTTGTAATTTACTGTCAAAATTAATAAAATGAAATAATTATGTAAGTACATGAATATTTCTTTATAAAATATAATAATTTAATTTAATTTAATAAAGAAATATTCATGTACTTACATAATTATTTCATTTTATTAATTTTGACAGTAAATTACAACCAATTAATCTGTAACAAAAACACAAAAATATTAATTTACTTTATTAGTAATACTGGCTGTTTTTGTGCCTTTGCCTAGAAAAAATGCTGATGCGCGCCGCGCGCTTTTTCTTAACTCTGTATTGTTTTTATTCGTTTACCATAGTCGGAGTTTTATTTTATTTCCTCGCAAATGTGTTATAAAACGTCGTATGACATACGTGCGCTTTGATAATTACAGCCTCTGCTTACTTATAGCCCTCGCCTGCGGCTCGTGCTAGCAATATCGCCTCGGCCGTAATTTTCAACCTACCGCACTTATATCATAATGTACTATTACCTACCTACCTACGTTCTGTAATACTTTTCGTTCTCAGACGCCTTTGTAGTTTGTAGGATTAAAGTATAGGTGTGCCAAACACCTGTCAGTGCTTAAACACATAATTTATAGAAAATAGGATTGATTTATTTAGAATGGAATATTGTAAAGTCTAGAAGTGAATTTATTGAGAGTGTGGGACCCAGATTAAGGTGGGGTGGGACCAAATAGAGGCGACTGCTAAAATTTGCGATTTTTATAGCTGAGTGAGTTGGGCTGGTAACCTGGTCCTCAAGAGTGGAGTAATTGATAAAGCGACTCTGAAGGTTGGCTAAATAATGCCATTAATTAACTAAGCAACTAATGTTTTATACCATATTTTTTTAATAGAAAAATATTGTAAGACAAATAAAAGGATTAACTCAGGGTGGATGAAATGGCGACAGGTTTCCGTTCCCGTGGGAATAGGGGAATAAAATATAGCCTATGTTGCTCAGGGATATTATAGCTTTCCATTGGTAAAAGATTTTTTTAAATCGGTCAGTAGTTTTTGAGTTTCTTTCTTAACAAACATACAAATCTTTCCTCTTTATAATATTATAGTATAGATATACACGTAGATGATGTGGGTATATTTAACGAGACCCACAAGAGAGTAAGAAAAAATCGGATGTTTATGAAAACATATTTACATTTCTTACTATTGCGCCTTACATTGGTATAATAAATCCTAAACGGCACAATCCGAAGATAAGAAGTCTATCGTTAAAACTTTCAAGTCATTAAGCTGCGGCTAAGACCTCAAGACGGCTGAAAATGTAGGTAATTATCTTGATATCACCCTCATCAAGCGATAGCCTGCCGTGGCCGATTTTCCGCTTTTTTAATGATGGGAGATAAATTAAGAAGTGTTTGAAATTAGCATTTAAATGGCAAACTTACAAAGTCCATTAATAATGCTGCGTTCAAAAACACTCTTTTCGCCCCGTTTCTAGTTGGGTTCTTTCTAGGGATGGAGATGACTGCTACTTTTAAATCATTTTCGTTTGTTAAAATTACTTTTTTTTATCATATGCTTTCAATGGAAATGATTTTTAATTGCAATGAAAAATCACACTTGCTACTGGAAATTTGTTGTGAAATATAAAAAGTGAAATGAAATTCACATGATTTCCGTTTTCATATAGGTATTTCAAAAGTTGCAGGCTAGCCGGTGAAGCCTCCTGCCAGAGCAAGATAACAATGCATAAGCTATTATCTTAATGTTAACGCCTAGCATGTGTGGTCCTATAAACACACACGCACACCAGCAAGCATCCACGGCCGATCTTCTCGGCATTCCATCTTCACTCGCACGGCGACAGCACCTAGCTACACTTGTTTTCAATTACTTATTGAATATAATTATTATTTTAAAGTCTAAAGTAGCTTTCTTTAAATTCTCCACCGCAAACCACCTAAAGTCGCATCTAAAAATTATCTGACTGGCTAGCGCTAGCGGCTAGCGGAAGAGAGTAGTACAGTAGCAGTGTCACGTATGATTACTTACATATGATTTCACATGCTATTCTTGTAATGATCCATCTCTAGTTTTTCACTTTGTTCGTCGTTTTAGTAACCAACAGAATAAAATCCTAAAAGCAAAATAAATAAATTAGCCTTATTATGAACACCTAGCCACGAAATCTACAGACATGATACAAACACAAAATGTTGTCCCCTGGAGGAAATCATAATTAATTCATAATTCAAATATTTTTTTTCTGTAGGGTGAACCAAGTTACACCTAGGATAATCGAATCAACCTATGACTTAGAAGGCAGTTAATTTAAACTTTACCACTTTTCACTAAATATTTTTTGGACCCCCAAACGTTATAGGTGGTGAGCCCATCGCCGGAACGGGTCTTTTACATATGTCTCATAATTAATTCTGGGACCTGCGGGTTTCCTCACGATGTTTTTCTTCACCGTCGAGCTAGTGATAAATATTGGTACACAATGAGTTTTTCAAAACTTACGTACACGTACACACGTACATGCCAGGATTCGAATCTTAACTAATACAAGGGACCCTTTCAAAAACGTTTTAATAGCTATCTTCGTTTTAGATTTCTGCCTAATATCACAGCTTACAATTAGTTCCCGTTCAAGCCAATCTCACGCTCCACTTAAAACCCGAATCTGTTCATTTGCTCAGCTTTGCTTGCTACCAGTCATGTTCATTTCCAGGTAACTTCGGGAAGTTTAGATATTCGCAAAATAACGGAAACACACTTCATAATATCTACGACTGCTTTGGAAATAACTTATCCTTTGTATCGCAAACACGTGATTTGATAGGTAACGAATAGACATAGGTATACCTATATTTAAAGCATGGGTTTATTTATATTAGTTTTAGGCACAACATTGAGATTTAATGTTATTGAAACCTGTAAAAATATGTTGAATCTGTAAATATTGCTCTTTCTTTGTGAATTAATTAACTAAAAATATTTTAATTATACCTCGGCCTATTCAAGTTGAAACTAAGCAAAATGTACCTACATATTTTTGGGATTAAAGAAATAGGTTTTTATAATATAAAATCTTCGCTGCGATGTTTTTATTGAACTAAATACTCGTAGATGTTTTAGCTCCATTTTTACCTTTCTTAAATAAACTGTGCTAGCCCTCTGGAAGTAATATTGAAATATTCTAAAGATTTAATATTAAAAACACAGCATTTGATTTCAACTTTGCCTTGCTATTGAAACTATTAAAGCATAATACATACAATATTATTTTTATTACATATTTTTTTTATTTGTGAAGTACCTAATGTACCTATAGGTTTTTCTAAAATTTATTGCTATATTTTATTACTAGGTCAAGAAAACGTCACGAGGAATCTCGCAGAATCGACTTTCATGAAAGTGTAACATAGCACTAGAATCTGAAAATAGACTTATCACCTTCCTTGTTTATAGGGGTCCGAAAAATACACTGGTAAAAGAGGGTAGATATCGTATTAGAGTAGTTAACGAAGATTCACACTTGTTAGTTTTTGAAAATCTTATAAGTAGTATATATTATTATGTATACATAGTCACGTGTATTTAAAGGCGGGGTCACTTTAAACACATATCACTACTAGTTAAGTGGTATATGTATCTAAGTACATTATTAACGAGCGATTCTCGTTTAAATAAATAAATATACAAGGGGTGTTTCTCGGAAACTATTCCAATGATTTGGATCTAGCGTTGTAATAAGGTTTTGTTTCTTAAGTTTAAGTTCTTATATATATAAATATATTATATTATGTCTTTCATGAAACAACGCGATTTAACATGAAAAAAAAAACTGCCCAGTACTATATAAGCTCGGTCGGGGCTATGAATTATATTAAATTTTCCACAAAAACTTGTGCGCTTTAAAAGAGTGCCAAATTTTATATATACCAGGTGCATTCAACTGATATCATTCACGATACAAAATACGGTATCTTTTTCTCATGATCGTCATAAGGGTCCCGCCGGGGCGTGCTGCGAGAAATATGGGCCAATAAATTTCAACATTATCAGAGAGCGGGCGTCCGATCTTGGACACTTCATTACTCGCCATGGAGGCGCCACAACGCTCACCTAATTGGGAATTTAAACTTACACATATCGAGAGAAAGGGGCGCGAAGGCGTAGGGAAAGTTCTCAATATCGGTTATGCATAATTCAGTACTCTGTCTGAGAATTGCTCGGAAATTTGTGTAATTACTAACGACTCCATTCTTATTTTCAACAAAATAAGTAAACGTTACTGTTCTGAGCAAAGAGATTTAAATATAATAGGGCATAGTGGGGGTATTGTAAATATTTTCATACAAGAACTTTGATCTCAAGCGTCACGTGATGAACGCGAGCTGTCATCCGGTCGAATCACGCTAGACCTTTAATAAATAAATTTTTGGCTTAAGATTTTCCTCGCTTGTCGCCTCTATACCCTGTTATATTTTAATCTCTTTGGATCTGAGTTCCTAGAGAAGTGGTTTCGTAAACCATAAACGTCAGTAGAATAGAATGGCTTACTAGGTGTTCCACTTCTATAGCTTGGCAAAGTAAAATTGAGGCAATAGAAACCTTTCTTTGCCACATGTTTGGGGTTTCGATTTACGTAATTTTGGAGGTTATTTCGGACCAATCGGACGTGTCAGACAAGAAAAAAACATATCTGGCTATTTTTATAAAGACTATATAGAATTCACTATTTCTCGTGTATGCACTATAGTATAAGTTGCTACATTATAGACTAAAATCCCTAAGTGAGTTATGATACCTACTCCATTTGAGGATAAGCATTTTAGGGATAGACTATTCATATTAGAGCAAATTTGTGTGTATAATCCTATTAAAATCTCTATCCAAAGCATTGTTAAAGCTGCTTAAATTATAATCTAATATTTTTTTATCTAGCGTCCACTAAATACAGTTGTTCTTTATAAGAGAAAATGCAAAGTAAAGCTTTTATAGCATAGGATTTGTTTTATTTTTTGGAAGAAAAGAATAATAGAATGTAAAAGCGAATAAGTAATAAAAACATTCAAGTTTAATCTGTAGTAGACCAGTTGGATTCGAGACTCTAGCTTTAAACTAATTTATGCGCGTCGTACTTCGTTAAACAATTTCACTTAACGTTGTCCTCCCGTTTTTCGCTTACTTAAAAACTCATATCTTTATTTATTTAATGTGACAACACCAGGGAACTACATCTTTAAAAAACTATCTTAATTAAAAACAAATAATTTTACTCCTTTTATTGCCGAGGGGGTAGACAGAGGTTAGACATTTCAGGAAATACCCACATTTCACCAGTATAATCTTTGATAGCCCATCGCCGGACCGGGTCTGTCTAAACTATCATAGCTTAGGAACGTTTGGTTTCAATCAGATTCGTACCACGACCTCTTAAAACAATATTGTTTTATTCCTGCAAAATAAAGCAAAAGAGCAATCAATTGTCTCATTGTTGTCTATTCTCTGCTATAAAGAAAACGAGATGCAGCCTCATGTAGCGTGATAATTTTCGCACTGTGTTCCAAAAAAATAATAAAATAGAGCAAGTTATTGGACTTGACACAAAACAATATTAAAACAAGCTCACTTTATAAGGACTTCGTGGTATGAAGATTTCACCTTCACCTGTCAAACACTGATAAATATCACACTGATAAAAAAACATACCGACATAAGGTATGTTTTTTTTTTAAAAACTAATGAGTTTACCAATAGTGTACCAATGGGTACACATGGACGTAGTATATTTATACCTACATAACTTCATGTTGGTACATGACCTTACCAGGATTCGAACCCAAGCCTTTAGCATGAGAGCACAGGGCTATCAGTTCTCCTGATGATATTTTGTGTAATAATATTTTAAATCGTTACTAAAGTTAAGATTATGAGGAAAAAGCAAAATCTATACATATAATAAAATTGTTAGTATTGTAACTGGCGATCATATAAATCTGTCAACAGGTAGTCAAAGTAATTATTTTAAGAATGTTTGTCGGTCATTGTGTTTTCGCAGTTGTATTAATTAACAAACTTAAAATCTGGTACAGGTTTTATCTTGCCTTATAGAAGCTGAGTAATCTATACTCACACACTTTTCGTTTTTTAAATGTGGAAACTTGTTATTAGCATAATATGTTTAACCATAGAGATTAATTAACCTACAAATAAGGTAGTGTCGCCGAAGATGGCCCGGCTCCTAGGATAGCCCACTTTAAAAAAAATACAGTTATGATTATTCGAAACATTTGAAGTTTCGCGAGTATATGCTACTAGTACCATAGACAATACTACAAGTGTGTTACATTACCGGCGTGTCCCTATTTTGAAGACAGATGACAGTTTGCTTGGTCATGTCAAGACGATACGCGTTTTATAACCTCCATTAATCTAAATCTTTTTGAAAATATACAAATTTAAAGCAAATTTCTCTGCTCTAAATTGTGAAATTCATATTTTATATATTTATCAGCGAATTACAGGTGAGTGTTATCATTTTATTGACTTTTTTGTATTTTTACGAAATTATACTTAACCCGGATGTAATTTCCTATCATGGCCCATACTATAATTCCCGAACATAGCCCGGGCTTTTCTAGGATTATTGAAATGTAGTGTTAGTATATTTTTGTGTTTGTATGTTTGTTTTTTTTTACGTTTGTCTGCTCATGTTTCGGAAACTATGTTGGATTGCAATAAATCTAGTGTAGAATAAATATAGTCTAACTTGAAAATAATGCAAGTTGCAACAAAATCGGTTTAGTGGTTGTTGAGATTGAATAAGCATTTATTAAATTTGAAGTTTTTTTTTTAATTAGGAGTGTAGACAATCAATTAAAGACAGTAGCGTCTAATTTTATAAAACTAATTAAGTATATTTTAACTAATCTCAAAGTTAATTTTCATTATTCCTAAGATAGCCCGCCTATTAATGATATTAAAAAATATATTTTAGAAAAAAAACTGATTTATTTTTATTTTTGATAAGTTACTTTCAAAGTTGATCTCAAAGTTAAATTTAATGTTTTTTTGTAGTTTGTTTTTATTTTATAGTTGATTTTTATTTTGATAGATTTAAGATAGCCCACATTTAAATTGTTGGTAGATTTTTTGCCTTTTATGAATAATTTTATGAGAAGGATGCGTTTTTATTTTTATGTTTTATGGTGAAAGCGTTTCATTGTTTATAATGCATATATTTTCAGTAATATTTTTCGGGCCATCTTCAGCGACCAGCTTCCCAAGATAGCCCAATACCAAGTTTTTAAAAAGTGTTTACATTTGTGTTAAAATGCCAAAATCTGTACTACTTTTTTAGACATCTTGTTTCTCAAATAAATATATTACAACTTCCATTATGTTTTTTCTTTACTTTACTTATCTATAAGATTTTACGAGGTTTTGAAATTAAGTGGGCCTTCATTGGCGCCTGTACCTTATTATTTTGCTGTAAGTTTTCCAAAAAGTAAATAAATAAATAAATACCTACATGGACAGAGTTTTTTTAACTAGTTCAAAGCTAGTCACTCAATAAATAACAAGTTGACATTTAAGTTAACATTTCAAAAACATGTGATACAACTAAGAGGAAAAATAACAACAAAAGTAGGGATGTTTTCAATACTGAAATCTTAAGTGTAGGTCTTAAGCGCGATGCTCGGGGTTTCTCTGCTCGACAGAATTCGAAATGAAGTCATTCGACAGAGAACGAGAGTCACCGACATCGCGCGGAGAATCAGCATGCTGAAGTGGAAGTGGGCCGGTCATGTCTCCAGGCGGACTGATGGCCGCTGGAGTCGACACGTATTGGAGTGGAGACCGCGCTTAGGCAAACGAAGTGTAGGGCGCCCTGCGGCACGATGGACCGATGACCTAAAGAAGGTGGCTGGCAGTGGATGGATGCGGGCTGCCCAAGACCGGAATGGTTGGCGCTCCTTGGGGGAGGCTTTTGTCCAGCAGTGGACAGCAATTAGCTGAAATGATGATGATGAAGTGTAGGTAATCTTAGGTATACTCTCAGCGTAGTAACTATCACATTGTTATTTCGTTCCAAATCGGTATTGGAAAGACGATCATTAAATTATACTTAAGGTTTTCATCTTAAAAAGATTTTTTAAATCGGTCCATTAGTGTCGATTACAAACATACAAACGTATAAATCTGTCCTCTATATAATATTAGTGTACCTACCTACTAACTACTATTGGCACTTGTCACTTCTAAGTACTTTACTGCGAATATGCACAGAAAATAAAATCACTATAATTATGTAAGACTACTACATAGCGTATATAGATTTTCGGTATACTAGTATACCGAACTGAAGATAGATATTTATTTAATCAACGAATACCGATTTTGTGTGGTATTTGGAACATCCCTACGATGCAAAGAGATTAAAATATAATAGGGCATAGAGGGGGCACTGGGAGTATTTTCATACAAAAACTTTGAATCTCAAGCGTCATGTTAGTTAGTATGAACGCAAGCTGTCATTCGATCGAATCACACTAGACTTTTGCCCACTAGTAATTATTTTTTTCTTAAAATTTTCCTCGCTTTGTCCCCTCTATGCCCTATTATATTTTAATCTTTGCTACGATGCAAGTACCTATACCTATATATTTACGTGACGTACCTACTATGAGATAACATTAATGACCTCAGCTCTTGTTTACTTACTTGATACTTAGAATACGATTAAGTAGGCTACTGACTATCAACAAGTCAGTATTTTTGTGTACTTCGACGACATCAGTTTGCACAAAGTAAGTAAAATTTTTAAACTCTAAATATATTATTAAAAAAAAAATTGTTTGTATAAAAAAGGCTCCAATTCTGCTCTACCGATTTTGACAGTTCCTTCACCAATGGAAAGCTTAGTTTTCTGCGAGTGACATGATATAATTAGAGCTTTAATTTTCTCACGGGAACGCTACTTACGCGAATTAAACCGTGGGGAACAGCTATATGTATATAAAAAGACGCAATAGACTGGCTGATTGACTGACTGATCGATCAACGCACAGCCGAAACCACTGGGTATAGAACCATGAAATTGGACGCAAAGGTTCCGTAAAGGTTCCTTAAGTGACAAAAGTGAGCACTGAGAATAATTTTTTGGAAATTTCTCACGGGAACGGGAATAAACAGGATCCGCGCGAGCAACGCCGCTGGGCTACTATTATTAAAAATATAATGTTTCTTCGCTCGTTTGTTTGACCTGTATACTTTATACAACATTAATCCGATTCCGATGAACTTTCATGAGTTATTATGTTGGGTAAAAGAAAATAATCCACTGCAACACAACTTATCTTTTCCTATGTAAGTATTTATTAAGTTTAAGCAAGCCTAAAAATATAGTCTAATCTGTTTAGTACATTCAAGTCCCTATAATCATTAGACTGTTATAAATTTATTTGAAGGCGATGTACTTATTTGGTAACAACCGATGTATTCGGTTGAAGATATCTGCTTCAAAATTGAATTGCAAGATTCCACCCGAACATACATAGTTAGGTACCTACATACATACAGACATTGCAAGTTAAATAAAAGCTTTTAAAAAGGAAGGTACACTAAGAAGTTTATCAACATATTATTTTGTTTGCAGATGCGCATTTTGATTGGCTTCACACTACTTGTGCTCGTGCATTGCCGGGTTGTAGATCGAAACTGCGATGGGATAATAGTGCACAATATAAAGCACGAAAAGGAAATCCTGAAACATGACATCGACAGTGCCTACCAATTGGCCATTGACTACGACACCAACACACTATTCTTCAGCTTTTCTACACCACAAGACATCAGTGATGTTTTCAAGTCAGCGTACTTGAATTTGAAGAACAACGAATATGGAATCATTACTGGTATTCCAGGAGGGTTTGCAAATTCAGTAGATAATATGAAACATAAAGTTTATCTCGGAGGCAACAACGGCATTTACTCATTTAATTTCGATACCAAAAGAGCATTTTACCTTAGTGACAGCGACAAAAACATTTGGCAGCTCTTCTACAAAAACAAGCTTTACTTTACAGTATATCCAAATGAAAAAGCGTATTATTACGAGAACGGAGTGTCGAAGAAAGTACCAGAGCTAGAAGAAACGAGAGCTATGTTACTAGCTGTGGACAATAATGAAAACATTTTCTTTTCAAACTCCTCAGGATTATATTGCTATAAAAGTGATAAGTCGAAAACTGTTTCCATTGGTGAGTATAACGTTAATGGTTTCACATCCGACATAAATGGAAATCTGTATTTTTCGACTCCAGAGGCACTATATTCTATTATTGGACAAGAAGTTAAACTTTTGGCTAACATTCATGATGTTTATGGATTGGCAATTGAAGGGGACAACAGCATTATTTATGCAGATACTAATAGTATTGTAAGGTTGAAACCAACTAAAACAGTCTGTTACACGGAGGACAAACAACCTGATCAAGATAATCAACTGTAATAAGTTTTTATTTTGTTCTATAAGTATAAGTAAGTATAATCTCACGCCTTTTTTATCCCCGAGGGGGTAGGCAGAGGTATTCCATCACTGGAAATACCCACATTTCACGAGATAAATATGTTCTATAGATGTTCTATAAATACAAATATTGTCAAATAAATTATTTTTGAATGTAAAATGAGAGTATTCTTTTAATATTATAAAATACTTTATTCTTAGATATTAAAATTTTCATTTTTTTAACTAAACTAAATAATCTCATGAGGGGGTAGGCAGAGATATTTGATTACTGGAAATTCCCGCGTTTCACCAGTAGGTACCATATATTCTTTGGACCTCTTAAAGTGATAGGTGGTGAGCCCATCGCGGGATCGGGTCTGTAACTGGGTCTTTTTAAAAATTTTAGACTTAAAGATAGAAAGAGGAATGCTGAGGTGGGTTTGGTCACCTTGAGCGGATGAATGAAAGTCGTCTAACGAGACAAATATACAAGGGTGTTGTGAATGGGCAAGTCGGTAGAGGACGACCTAGGCGCACCTACATCCACCAGATGTGTTGAAGAAAAGTCAGATAACGAGTACCCGAAACCGACGAGCATTCATGAGTCGTTTGATGAATGTGGAGAAAGGACGAGAGATCTGCCAGATTCGTAGCAAGTGGCAGTCTATTGTCTCTGCCTACCCCAATGGGAAATAGGTTTGAGATTATGTATGTATATATAAGATTTAAAATTACAGAAAAAAAAAAAAATAGAGCCCACCCACAATCAATATTGACCCGAGTCAAAAGATAATAATGTTTTTCTCGTATTTTGTTTCTTCTATCTCGTCATATTTTTCCCAATATTACCCACTACGAAAGCGAGATTCGGTCACATAATTTGTCGTCAATACCCCAATTATTTGTCGCATTCAGTGCTTCCGGAGCGTGACTTCCCCTAAAAGAGTCTATTCAGAGCATCGCAACACTGGCGCCCGATTTCTGTAAATAACGGGAAACTCAATAAAGAATGATAATGGGGAACAGTAATATCACGTCTCGACATATGACGTGTTCTATAGACAACAGTCTGTCAGCGGTTTTTGTCGCTTTTCATCGAACCATTGAATGAAGCATTGTTCATTGGATGGCTAATATAGAGTTCATTTTGCAGTACAAACAATTTTGAATTACACTTACACTCAAAAAAAAAACAAAAAAACTTAAAACTTCTAAAACAAGAGATATATTTTGACTCAAAAAAAAAAGGTACATTAAGTGGTAATCAAACCGCCCATCTGACATGATGGGATCAGTAAAACTGTCTCTGGACCATTCGTGTGTATCAGAGGAGGGGTGACATCCATTTGTCTTGTCAACTGAATGACTGATGAGACGGTGACGTAAGCAGGCGCAGTTCTGCGTTAAGGTAGCCTCAGGGATTTATTTATTTTTCCGTTACTACACATAAATAAATCTTTATTAAGACCGACTAAACTTCCTAACAACTTTCACGAAAACTTCTGTTACTTCTGTTATTTCCTTGCACGACTCGACGCGGTTTCAAACAAAAGTTTTTTTCCAGAAATACATATACCTACCTACATATACGCTATGAGTTTCATAAGCAATATATTATACTAGCGGATGCCCAGCGGCGTTGCCCGCGCGGATTCCGTTTATTCCCGTTCCCGTGGGAATTTCCGAAAATCCCTTCATAGTGGTTGCCTACGACATATTTAAGACACCTACATATACCATACTACAAATAGCGGGTGCCCAGCGGCGTTTTCCCGCTTGGATTTAGTTTATTCCCGTTCCCGTGGGAAATTCCGAAAATCCCTTCATAGTGGTTGCCTACGACATACTTAAGACACCTACATACCATATTTCAAATAGCGGGTGCCCAGCGGCGTTTTCCCGCTTGGATTTAGTTTATTCCCGTTCCCGTGGTAATTTCCAAAAATCCCTTCATACCAATTTCCTATGACATATCAGACACCTTCATACCATTTTTCAAGTTTCTATGTGTTATCGTTTCGGAGTAGTACGTATTTCTCTTTTTAACCAGTTTTTTTATTTTCCCGCGGGAATGAGATATTTTCCTGGAATAAAAAGTACCCTAGATGTTGACCCGGGTACTCAGTTATCTCCATACCAAATTTCATCAAAATCCGTCCAGTAGTTTTTGAGTGATGCGTGCACAACCAGACAGACAGACAGACAGACAGACAGACAGACAGACAGACAGACAGACAAAAATTCCAAAAATTGGCGTTTCGGTATCTATATCGATAACTATATACACTACCGTTAAAATTTTCAAAAAATATTTAATGTACAGACACGGCCCCGTTAGAGTTTTATTATATGTATAGATATATATATAGGAAAATGTATGTCAATGGTGAATTGGACTTATTTATTATTTTCGAACTCAACGTTGGTACAGCATGCAAATAAATATAAGGGTTTTACGAGTCGTATTGAATACAAAATCCTACATAATATTAAAAAATTCGAAAGTTTGTATGGATAGATGTATGGATGTTTGTTCCTCTTTCACGCAAAAACTACTGAACGGATTTTGATGAAACTTTACAGCTATATAGCTTATACATCAGAATAAGACATAGGCTATACTTTATCCCCGTATTCCCACGGAAACGGGAACTAGGGTGAAACCGCGGGGCGCTGCTAGTATGTATATACTTAAATAAAGCAGGTGGATTATTGTCCATTACATCATCATCACGTCAGTCTATCGACGTCCACTGCTAGACAAAGGCCTCCCCCAAGGTTTTCCACAACTTCCGGTCCTGCGCCGCCCGCATCCAGAGGCTTCCCGCAACCTTAACCAGATCGTCGGTCCACCTGGCTCCCGGCCTGCGCACTCCACGCTTCCCTAATCGTGGTCGCCACTCGAGAACGTTTCTGCCCCAACGGTCAGATCTGCCCTGCCCATTGCCACTTTAGTTTAGCGATTCTTCGAGCTATGTCGGTTACTCTAGTTCTCCTACGGATATCCTCATTTCTGATTCGATCGCGCAGAGAGACTCCGAGCATAGCTCTTTCCATCGCCCTTTGGGTGACTCAGAGCCTTCTTATAAGGGTCATCGTAAGCGACCACGTCTCGGATCCGTACGTCATCACAGGCAACACACACTGGTCAAAGACTTTCGACTTCAGACCCTGCGGTATTTCAGACGTGAGTATATCGCGGAGCTTCCTAAGCGCTGCTCATCGGAGCTGAATTCAACGATTGACCTCTTTCTCGAAGTTGGACCATCTTAACTGCACTGCCTGTTCCAGGTATACATATTCGTCCACAACATCATCTAATCGTCGTCATCGTCTATTACATAAAATAAATAAATAATCTCACGCCTTTTATCCCCGAGGGGTTTGGCAGAGGTATTCCATTTCTGGAAAGACCCACGTTTCGGCAGTATATCCTTTGGACCCTTCAACGGTCTCGGTAGTGAGCCCATTGCCGGACCGGGTCTGTTACACATGCAACAGTTAATTCTGGGACCTGCGGATTTCCTCAAGATGTTTTTCTCCACTGTCGAGCCAGTGTTAAATATGTACCTACGTAAGTTTTTGAAAAATTCAATGGTAGATGCCAGGATTCGAACCGGAGCCTCCCACATGAGAAGCGGGCTCTAACCGCTAGGCTATCGCTGCTTTACATCTCTCTTTACCACCAGTGTAAGTAGAGCACGCACTGACCGCGTATAACAAATGTCAAATAAAGACGATTGCGATTATAAATATAAATTTGACGGGCCTGTTATCTTAGTTGGTAGTGACCCTTCCTTCTGAGTACGAGGTCACGGGTTTGATCCCCGCTCGGGGCCAACGTTTGTAAATATATCTGTGTGCATCGTGCCTTTTAATATTTATTTAAGCATGTTTATCAGTTATTTAGTACCCATAGTACAGGCTCTGCCTAGTTTGGGACATAAAAAAATTATTATGTCCAAAAAATAATAATAAATAAAAGTATAAATAAAAAATAAGGCTAAGATGCAAGCGCTAACGCAAGAAAATAATTTTATATTGACATATTTTGTATGAGATTGACATAAGCAAAGTGCTCATGTCAATACAGTTTTATTATGTGTTATAATCCTACCAATATTATAAACATAAACATAAAGTTTGTATGGGTGGATGTTTGTTCCTCTTTCACGAAAAAACTACTAAACGAATGTTGATGAAACTTTACAGATAAATAGCTTACACATGAGAATAACACAAAGGCTATATTTTATAGACGTATTCGCACAGGAACGGGAACTACGCTGGTGAAACCGCGGGGCGCTGCTAGTATACAATAGATGTATATATCTCGATTTTGGAGTGATTCCCATAGTTGATCAGTTTTATGGGTGTGATAGTTTTGATGTAAAACGAATAAAAAACCTCTGCGTTAGACAATTAAATATAAATTTTAACGATTTATGTATAATTTAATATAATTATAAATGAAACGGATTAAAATAACATACTACCTACAGATTGCACTGCATTTGTCTGTTACAATCGTATTTCTAAGTAATAATATTATTGAAACAAAATAGTCAAAGGCTTTCAGAAATACAAATGTTCAAAATTACGAGTATATTGAAATATTACACGTAATTTGGCTCCCCATTTAAATTTATTACCAAAGCGGTGTGATTAGGTTGCATGCGGTTCGTTACACGCAAAATGACAAATTACAGATCGATTGAATGCCTATTTGAATCATCTTTTTCATTTTGCCGAAAATGTGAGATATTTGGATTTTGATCGTTTAGGTGTTGAATATTCTGGTGAGAAAAGGGGATATCCAGAAATGGAATACCTCTGCCTACCCTCTCGGGGATAAAAGGCGTAAGTTTCTTTTTTTAAATTTTTAATCTCCAAAAATCCCGTCGTAGTGCACATTTTCATAATAATAATAACCTTTATTTATCTTCTCCACATATACATATTTTATAGTATTGCAGGGATATATAGAATGGTTGGTACACGTCGTGACTGGCACCTAAAATAGGCTTTAGTCTGTGCTTTAGGATCACCAGAGCCCCAAGATGTACTTTCGGATGTCTAGAGTCTAAAAGTAGGGTATCGTATATACATTTTTATTACATGTCTTATTTACCTATGGAGTAGGTGAAGAATGGGAGCACAGTAATTTCTGAAAGTGTGTATGTTTACCAACTATCCCTACGATGCCGTATTGGTGTCTTGGCGTGGGTGAATATAAAAAATAACAACAGCTATCCACTACTTAGTTAATTTTTATTATTATAATTTTTTTATAAAAAATAGGGGGCAAACTCAAAACTCATTCATCCAGACCCAGCGGTTTCGATTGTGAGTTGATAGATCAGTTAATTTTATCTTTTATATCATAACCGTGAAACGTGGGCATTTCCGGAAATATAATACCTCTGCCTACATCCTCTCGGATAATGACAATATTCAATGTCTAGGTTAGTTGGTAAACATACCTAGTACGAAAGACGTTTAAAGAAAAAGTTTCTCTTTCCTAGAAAATAGAATGATTTTCTTCCAACCTCTTTGCAAAGTTCTAAGTGTATGATTTCTTCCCTCCAGAAATAAATGGTTTGAATTACCTATAATGAGACTGATTCAAAACAAACGCCTAAATGTGAAAAAACATACCTAACTGGTATTTCCGATGCAAAAAATTTTTACAATAGATAATATTTACTTAACCCTTAATCCCTACCCATCCTAGGAGAAACACTTAGATTACCCTGGGGTTTACAGGACCCCAATAAGTTTTGGCATGTATCTTTGAAATAAAACAACGTATTAATAATCAGCACTCTTTATTAGAATTATACACATAAAAAGAAACAAAAATAATTTAAAGCAACTTTGTCTAGCCATTATTGACACATTAGCATGATATGCTCGCCGCAGAGGGGATTTTCGCATAAGCTGCAGAAAACCCTGGTCTTCCGATCCTTACCTCGAGGGCATACAGCACATATTTTTTTTGTAGTAAGATTAGGACCTTGTTCAACCACTGGTCGCTTCTTTTGCAGTATACCTTCCACGAGGATTCGGAGATTTGTAGGCAAAGTTGGCCAAGTCAAACGTTCTTCCATTTGAGGAGCAATGAGTGCTATGGCAAGTTTTTTTTTAAATGCCAGCGTTTTGGGGAACTTTTAGTAGCAATTTAGAAAGAACATAAGTTTTGACGCCTAATATACTCAAGAGGCTGTAAAATATTGCCATTGGTCATCTCCAGGTCCCTCGAAGAAATAACACTACTAAAATATGTAAAATAAAATAAATATTAATATGTCTCCTACAAAACATTAATATTGTCCTATGATAGATTATTAAGTAATACAACTGACCAGTTAGAAAGTATTTCATATTACTACACTATATTCACCATACAAAACTCGATAAAGTATAAGTCCAAAATAGTACGCGGTCACTACCCTGGGGTCTGACGAACCCAAAAACTGCAAAATCTCAGCCCACACAGCTCTAACACCTGACAGCGACTGACGACAAGAGGGCAGACCATGCCATTTGAGAATACCTAGAACCACAGGCCTGTTAGTTTTATAATTTAAAAAATATTTACGAAAATTTTGTCACTGGGGTTTGCTGGACCCCCTGGTAGGGTTTAAGGGTTAACTACCCAACAAGTGATAGCCTTCACGGTTAAAGAGCCGGCCGAAAATCAGTGAGGCTCGGGTTCGAATCCTGGCATGTACAATGGCTTGTCAGTGAGCCGAACCGTCTCCGGGTATGTGACACTTATGCCGTATCTGTGAAGATACCCGGAGACGGTTTCTAAAAGGGGTCTCGATTCCCGCTCTAAATACTGTGATAAATACACTATGGTTTGTCACACCTACGTGTATGGCAGCTTTATAAAGCAAGCTTGCATCCCAACCCTAAATACAGGTGGCCTTTTACGAAAAAAATAAAAATATACGTCATTTAAAATGACGTCACGCACGGTGTGTTTACGTCTGTATTTGAGTTGGTTTTTGTGGTGAAAATAAGTGTTTTAGTCAGTGTTTTTAGGAATAATCATGGAAAGGTGAGTACTATTTGATGTTTATTACTAATAGTAACGCAATTCCTTCGATTGTTTGTGAAAAAACACGTCTTCAACCTATGACCATATTTTCAATCGAACTTTCGAGTGTTTTCTTGGTGAAAGTGAAAGTGTAAAAAATTCAAAATAGTCTTAAACAAACAAGAATAAAGAATAGATCCTCAATTTAATATAGTATAATGTTATAAACAGAACTATGTGTGATTCTAATTAGAATCAGAGAAATTCTAATAAGAATGAATCAATAGCGCTCAAAAACCCCTGTCTGTGAGCGAAACCCGATCCGGGTTTCACAGATACGGCATAATGGCGTAAACTAAGGCTCACTGACAAGGGGTTAGGACCTTGTTCAACCACTGGTCGCTTCTTTTGCAGTATACCTTCCACGAGGATTCGGAGATTTGTAGGCAAAGTTGGCCAAGTCAAACGTTCTTCCATTTGAGGAGCAATGAGTGCTATGGCAAGTTTTTTTTTAAATGCCAGCGTTTTGGGGAACTTTTAGTAGCAATTTAGAAAGAACATAAGTTTTGACGCCTAATATACTCAAGAGGCTGTAAAATATTGCCATTGGTCATCTCCAGGTCCCTCGAAGAAATAACACTACTAAAATATGTAAAATAAAATAAATATTAATATGTCTCCTACAAAACATTAATATTGTCCTATGATAGATTATTAAGTAATACAACTGACCAGTTAGAAAGTATTTCATATTACTACACTATATTCACCATACAAAACTCGATAAAGTATAAGTCCAAAATAGTACGCGGTCACTACCCTGGGGTCTGACGAACCCAAAAACTGCAAAATCTCAGCCCACACAGCTCTAACACCTGACAGCGACTGACGACAAGAGGGCAGACCATGCCATTTGAGAATACCTAGAACCACAGGCCTGTTAGTTTTATAATTTAAAAAATATTTACGAAAATTTTGTCACTGGGGTTTGCTGGACCCCCTGGTAGGGTTTAAGGGTTAACTACCCAACAAGTGATAGCCTTCACGGTTAAAGAGCCGGCCGAAAATCAGTGAGGCTCGGGTTCGAATCCTGGCATGTACAATGGGTTTTTCAAAAACTTACGTACATATTTATCACTAGCTCGACGGTGAAGGAAAACATCGTGAGGAAACCCGCAGGTCTCAGAATTAATTCTGAGGAATGTGTAAATAGACCCGGTTCGGTGATGGGCTCACCACCTATCACGTTTAGGGGTCCAATGTGTCTCGTGAAATGTGGGTATATCTAGTAATGGAATACCTCTGCCTACCCCTTCGGTGATGAAAGGCGTGAGATTTTTTTTTTTTATTTTTAACTGCCCAACAAAATAAAGTCTGTGTTACAAAAACAGAAACACTTGAAAACTGAGTCATTTATTTCGAGAAAAGCGTTTACTCCGCCGGCGTTGCTTCAGTAGCTTGTAACTCGTAATTGAATTCAACAAAGAAGATAGAAAAAAGTAAACTTGGTACGTGAGACGAAAACGGGATTCTGTTATCAGCACTTGTTTTGTAAGTCAATGAGGAAACCACCCTATGCATGTATACTGTCAACGGTTACGAATAAATTCATGATATCAATGGGAAAGTTAAATCGGAATTATTTCTGGGGGAACATCCAATGCCGACTTTTAGGCATGCATGCTATGTTTGGCTTTTTACAATCCAATAAATTGGGCCCGGCTCTGGCATATGAATGTTTTTTTAATAATACCGACCAAGTGTGGATTGGCATAATAATATTATGAGAATTCCGTACCGTACATTCGTTCTACCGTAATGACAGACATACGGACCGACGACGTTGGTTCCGTATCTTCGCACCGACTCTACAAAATACTATGATAATACTTTTTGTATTTTCTATAATATATACTTAACTAAATGTTTGTAATATGTACTTAGTTAAATAAATCGAATCCTAAAAAAATGTAAATAATGTTTAAGGGCAAAAATGATAATACTTACGTACTCGTAGGTACTTCGAATCAATACATTCATAGACCAGGGTCGATAATTTTTAAAACCAAAAAAAATAGTAGTAGGATGAACCCTATTAGAAAAGGAGGGGAATATCATAAAAATGAAAGGAAAAATAAATTACGGACGATCTGAGGTTGGGAATGGGGGTGAGTTTTTAAGGGTAAAAAACGGTTTTTCTCGATTTCCGGCAAAACTAAAAGTCCTATCGAAAAAAATTAAATGGCAAAGTTGTAGGTAATAAAAAGATCCAAAAGTTTTGTATTTACACTCTTTTCACATAACCTCAAAATTTATGTGTTAAATTCAAAAAACCAAGTTTTTGGTTTTTTATTTTTATCTTTTATCTAAAAAATCTTTTATGTATGTATTGATTCGATCAAGTTATTGTAGTATTTTAGTGCCATAATTCGATTTGTATTTTTGTAATACAAAAGTGATCAATTTACCAATACCTATTTGTTTTGTTTTTAGATATATATTGTTTTTTATTTCTTCTTGCTTTGTTTTAGGACTTCCGCTTTATTAAGTGCGTGATAAAAACTTGATCACTTGTAACATTCTCTTCCCGTTTGTTTGTTTACCTAATTTTATAAGTGAAGTGACATATCGCTGCTCGTATTTGTTCATGGATGACGTTTTACGACACATAAACACAAGTCAGTAATATTTGTAAGGAGGAAGGCTACTCGCTTAGGCAAACCAATCTTAACCAAGCTTTATTTGCTTTTATACGTTATTTCCTTCACTTACTCAATGAATTGGCTTGACAAAAATGTTAAAGCTTTAACAGCAGAATATCCTAATATTATAAATACGAAAGTGAGTTTGTTCGTTTGTTTGTTACGCATAAACGCCTACGGCTTATCTTAATGAATTTTGGTATAAAAATGGATTCATAATCATGAACCTATAACAGCCAACTGCTGAGCTAAGGGTCTCCTCCTCCCACGCGAGCCCTCCGCGGATTGGCAGATGGTATTAAGTTAATGGCCACCTAACAGTCAGAATTTTTAAGCCACCCAAGGGTATCTGACGTAGATTAACGACTTCCACTAGTCGTAAACACAACGAAAAACGTAGACATCTTGTGGACCTTGGACAAGGGTGTAACTGAACCTATAAGACCTTACTTATAATATGGATACATTTCTTTGTATACGAAGGAACCGTAATTCCAGCGTAATAAAATTAATTCACTGCAATACAAGACCGAACATCATAATCATGCTGAGCAATTATTGCTATAATTATGTACCGTAACACCTTGTTAAACCTATGGCATGAAAATAAAGTATTTGATTTGATTTGATTGCAGTAACACCACAGATCATTAAGCTAGAATAATGGTCTGTGAGTAACACAGATAATATCTGTGGGCTTTCAGGATAAAAGCAAGAATCTCATTCACAAGATATCGTTTCAATATTTTGTTATCATGTTGTTAAGTTCAGTTATGCTAATTCAATTTTCGGAAAAATTAAACACATTAAAAATTGCTGAAATCGATTAAGAAGTCGATACTAAACAAAATAATTCCAGGAATTGCGCTTATTCTGTTACATGTTGTATGAGCTGCTGGTTTTCAATATTTTGGAAGATATTTTGTGAAGGCAGATCAGATCAGTTTTCAAGTAGGCACGAAATACGATACATCCGGATCCTTTTCGTGAGTCAAATATCTATATACAAGCTTAATTTCCATGCCTACTTTAATGGTGGTCTGTCTATCCGAGTTTGGCAATATTATATTATAACAAAATATTTTTTTACATCCATAATAATATTACTGTAAAAAAATATGTTGTTATAATAAAAAGGGTATTTTTTAAGTTCGTATGTAAGAAATAGCCTTCGCAACTACTGGAATGGATTTTAAAATTATTGTAAGGATGGATAGCTTACTTTTCTCTGGTGACATACAGTAGGTAGCGTATAAAATAAATAACCACTCTAAAGAGTAAAAAAAACGACTTCAATCCTTAACTTATATGGTTTTCTCATGAATGCCGTTGTCAGAACTGGACTAAATAAATGGGACCAATCTGGAAGCACCAGCTTTCAAATAAAAAAAAAATCATCCAAATCGGTTCACCCAGTCGAAAGTTCTGAGGTAACAAACATAAAAAAAAATACACACGAATTGATAACCTCCTCCTTTTTGAAGTCGGTTAAAAATATAAAAGATAGATGTTTGACTGGTGGTATATCTTCTTACTTTTTTTATTCTAATTAAAAATAAGTTTAGTCGCCAGGCCATTAAGCAATGGAGGTGAGGTCGCATTCATTATTCGAGGGCCTCTCTGCGGGCTGGCTTCCCGTTCTGTATTTGCAGACTCTACTAACAGAACGTTTTACACTACGGGTTCAACAAGAATGAACATATATCTAACACTAATACAACTGTATAACAATTCCTTACATAGCACTAGCTGGGCGGTAAAGAAAAACAGCGTGAGTAAACCCCTAGGCCCCAGAATTGATTTGCGCATAAGAAAATGCATGCATTGGAACTAAGAGATAGAGGATCTCTTAGTTTTCTCACTGAGTCTATAAATTCTAAAAAGTTAAGTAATTTAATTTATTTCTGTAGATAAAATAAAATTATCGGTGCTTAGAATATTTCCCAGATTTTCAGCTCCCTGAAATAGCTAAGCTGTATGGTTAGGTAGATATATTATGTAGATTGCATCACACTTCCTCTCGCACAAATTTGAAATATGCATTAATACTTTTGAAGGCTCCGGGTATCATTGCAAGTGAAATGGCGAGGTATATAAACAAAAGGTATCAATAATTAAAGATATGTAAGTGTGCAATACATTAAGGAATCAGCAGGAACATGACAATTAATATTTCAAAACTGATTCTTTTTTCAACGAAGGAAGACGTTAATTCGTGTCAAACTAAGGATCGTACGATAGAGAGAAAGAGATGCCGCTGTACGAGTTGCATAAACCTGTCCTGTTCTTACTGTTCAGAAAATATATATTCGTAAGATACATCTATATTTTATTTATCTATATGTATAAAAGGAGTAAATCACTGGTTGGTAACTTACTGACTAATCAAAACAGATCTAAATCCGCTGGGCCTAGAATCATGTAATTTTGCACAAAGTTTCATTGAATGAAGTAAATGAGAATTAACAAGGGATTTTTATAAATTTCCAGGCGGCAAGAATAAACAGAATCCATGCGGACAGCGTCACACCCGCTAGTTATACTAAGTATTTAAGCGAAATATAACAGAAGTCCTAAATGATTATGCTATGACCCTTTTGTGAACTGAAATGACATGATTATTGCCAACTACTTCATTAATCAGCGCTATAATTTTAAACAGTTTGCAGTTCCCATTTGAAATCAAATAAAAGCGAGTGAGCTGTAGGAATATTTATTTTGGTTATGTGAACGTAAGTGTAGAGCGTCGGACATTTCAGTACAATGGCAGAGGATAGCGCACATGTCGTTGGTTCCACCGCACGGAGCTTGCACTAAACAAACCGGCTCGTAGCAAAGTGATGTTACTAGTTATTTTACTAGATAAGTTGAGAGAATTATTCGGTGATACTGACGCTTAGATTCTCTTTATCGTAGGAGAAAAGCATTGAAGTTAGGTTTTTTCTTGACTTTAGATAGCAAAAAACTTCTAATAATTTACTCTAAATAGAGATACGATGGCCCTGATTCTGCTTTGCAGCTTACAGTCCTGTCAAATTAAAATTAATCCTGTCAACAACGGCATTTAACGTGTTTAGTGCTTATGTAAAGAAGTCACGACTAAAATACAGCCTCTGACAAGACTAAATTCGGTAGGATATCTTCTACCGATTTTCTTTTTTTGAGGTAAGACAAAGACAGCACTAAACTAGAATAAGTTTAGTCGGTGTAAAGCATAATCGAACTTAATACCTACTTGAAAAGTCCTCATAATTTACCAGTTCATTGAACACTAATAAAAACGCTAAAATAGATCGTATAACTGGCCTCTGTGGTATCTCCCCTGCTGCAGTTTGTGCAAATCGTATTTCAGTGAGCTGTAATAGACCTAATAGATAGTGCATCCATTTGACCGTTGTTTCACCTAATGAAAAGTATAACGGCCAATACTGCTTCGGGTTCCATTTAAAAGTAAATGGAACTGAACGTAAAAATAATGTAAAAAAAAATCTTGGGTTCGATTTTACTGGATTTATTTTTAGTACCTCTTGTTATGTCAGTATAGATGGAAGGTTTTCAAACCTGGAAAAATTATTAAAATGTTACTTTTTGAATACATTCACGTTTTATCTCCGTGGATGATGGTGGTATAGGTATTATTTTATGAGAATCTTCGCGTTAAGTTACGTAGTCGCGAATGAGATATAGCCCACGTTGATGATAAATACATGTTTACTACAGTCGGTTACAAAGCATAGGTATTTGTAGAAGTTACCTTAGCATAGCACATTATAACAAAGTGGGCGGTGATAAATGTTGGTAGTGAGACTCGTTTTCGAATTATAGTGAGATCATGTCCTAATGTATTATTGAAAAACTTACTTACCTACATGCGTGCTCTCTAGCTCCAGGTGAAGAAAAATATCGTGATGAGGTCCCAGAATTATTTTAAAAGCATGTGTACCAGGGTCAACTTTAGGCTCACCATCTCTCCACGTTTAAATGTCACAAAATTTGGCATTTCCAGTAATTAAATACTTCTGCCGACTCCCTGAATATCAAGTCATAAGCATATATTTTTTTATATTAAAGTCGTACCTTATTCTTTATATCCAGATCTATAGTGAATACCACAAATTAGCAGTATAAATAGAAGTTATACGGGATAACATCTACAATTTGTGTATTTAGGATCGGGAAACAAGTTGAAGCTGCTACGACGCGGACGTCTTTACATCTCATAACCAAGTTGAACCGCACACACTAGTCGGCAGACTAGTCGACGAACTAGTCGTAAAGCAATGGGTTCGGGGTGCGTTTCTAATTAAATCAGTCGAGTGCTCAACCACAGAAAGCTGTGGGTTCAAGTGAAAACTTTGGGAAACATCTTGTTAAATAATTTTACATAGTAGAGGTTACAGTCTCATCATATCGTTGATAATGCATAAATACTTAATTAATATACGAGTACATATTATAATACGTATTTATAACGGCCATTACAATAAATGATGGGCGTGATATTATAATTTCATTAGTGGTATTAAATTGCAAGGACTTTTGTCAACCGACTCCATTTCATACAATATCATGGGACAATCTTCGTTAGATACATTATGTATAATTTCACTAAGCATATAAAGTGACATTGCAATCATCCTAGCTAAATTATCAATACTAGCAACGATTGACAAAAGTTTGTGCAATAATCATATCCCTAGTGAAACAATATAACGGTAGGTACCTATGTATAGTTTAGGAGAAAAAGCGGGACAAGAAACTCAACATATTATTCTTTAAATCAAAGAAAATATTAGCTACATAATTTTATGAAGATTCAATTTTAAGTACTAGTACGAATTCTTCAATCCAATTCCAGTGCCAATCTTTCAATAATACAAAGGTACTACGTGCTAATACTGAACTTGGCGCATTACCAATACTATGGCAGTTACGTGAGAGGACTCTTGGATACGGAAAATATCAAAAAGCTGCAATAAATTCTGCTAAAGAGGTCCTTTTTCTATGGTTTTCAATATTAACGCTTACTCGTATTTCAGTAAAGTAGAAATGTCACAGAAAGTACTCAAGTCACAAGAACGTTGGCTAAAACCAATCACAGTGGAAATGTTTGAAAAATGTTAGATTTGCAGTTTAACTAAGAGTTTAATTTTCTCATAAATTGGAGATTGACGTAATTTTATAAAAAAAAATGCCTATTCAAATAAATATTAGAAAGAAACAGTTTGTAATATTAATTTTGTTTACGATTAACTCAGGGAAAGTACATTAAATATTGAAGATTCGATATTTTACTGAAATTTTTAATGATAGGTAGAACTATATTTACAGATTTTTTTAAAAGCGCCGGGCCTTATCCGGAAATCGAACCCATGTATCGAAAAAAGAAGAGATTTTGTGTTTTATGATAACGGTCGAAGGGGTTAATCCTAAAGGTTATTTTTTCCTAAATAACCTATCATCAAGAAATTTGAAAATTTATTTATTACTTTGTTCAAAAAAAATTCCTCTGACTTTGCCGTGCTTCCAACAACCAACATTATTATTTCAAAGTATTTATTAACAAGTACCTACCCATATAAGATACTTACAATAATCCTTATTATAAGTACATGATAAAAATAATAACGCGACACACAAACTTTAATAGTTACTTGTTAGTAAATGTTCTTGTACTACGTACTTGTTCGATTCCCGGATGAGGCCAGCTCTTTTACGAAAATCTGTGAATGCGGTTCTACTTAAATTATTATCACTATCACTACATAGTATAAAACAAAGTCGTTTTCTCTGTCCCTATATCCCTATGTCCCTTTGTATGCTTAAATCTTTAAAACTACGCAACGGATTTTGATGCGGTTTTTTTAATAGATAGAGTGATTCAAGAGGAAGGTTCTAGTGTTAGCATTGCACCCGTGCGAAGCCGGGGCGGGTCGCTAGTTAAAAATAAAATGATGTCTTCTTTCAGTAAAAATCCTATCTTCAACATTTACCGTACTTTCTCTCCATGTGGCATGGCCGTGGGACGCCCTGTATACTGTAGACGAGTCTGTTGGCTCAGTCGGTAGTGACCCTGCCTTCTGAGTCGAAGGTCGCGGGTTCAATCCCCGCTCGGGGCCAACATTTGTGTGCATGAAATGAACATGTCTGTTGGCTTCGTGTCTGGTCGTTTAATATTTATTTAAGTTCTGTCGGTTGTTTAGTACAAATAATACATTCCCTGTCCAGTTCGGGACGAAACAGCCATGTGTGAATTGTGTGTGTCCCACAATTTATTACTTATTATATATATTTTTTATGAAAGTTTTAGTTTATAACTAGCTCAATGGTGACCCATATTCTTGGGGATGTGTAACAGCACCCCACCAACCCGGGCTTACCACTTGTCACGCTTAGAGGACTGAAAAATACACGATGATGCATAGTTGTGCATAGTGCCAACCCCATCGAGGAAAAAGCATAAGCGTGTTTTCTACCTCTTTTATTTATACTAGGTGGTAGCCGAATACAAAAATCTCTATAAGATTATACTTTTAGAATTCGAAAATAAATAAGTTTGACAAAAAATAATATTTCCAAGAAATACAACCTTTATGATCGTTTAATTCAGAAGAGTAATAAAAATACTGAGTACCCAATATACACCAGAAGCAAGAAAGATGTAGTTTGGATAAAGAAAAACATTAGAAGTATGGAAATCCCAATTTAAAATGATTCCAGTCCAACGGAACGTATTCAAAGGCATTAAGTGCGCTTGATATTCTAAGCTACATTCTCAGCTAAGACTTGCTAATTATTGTGCCACGAGATGTAGAAGCATCTGAAGACGACGCGAACGGTTAACGCAATAATTCGAAGTCAACGGAGCAAATTCAGATGGAAACATTTCCAGTATCATGTGATAATCTCACTATAAGACAGGGAAGTAATTAGAAATGTATCTAGAAACATTAATGATGTTTGTAAGGTCCAATATATCTCGTGAAATGTGGGTATATCCAGTAATGGAATACCTCTGCCTACCCCCTCGGGGATAAAAAAAAAAAAGGTGTGAGATTATTATATATATATATATATTATATATGAGCAGTGATAGCCCGGACGGTTAAAGAGCCGGCCGAAAATCAGTGAGGCTCGGGTTCGAATCCTGGCATGTACCAATGAGTTTTTCAAAAACTTACGTACATATTTATCACTAGCTCGACGGTGAAGGAAAACATCGTGAGGAAACCCGCAGGTCTCAGAATTAATTCTGAGACATGTGTAAACAGACCCGGTCCGGCGATGGGCTCACCACCTATCACGTTTAGGGGTCCAATATATCTCGTGAAATGTGGGTATATCCAGTAATGGAATACCTCTGCCTACCCCCTCGGGGATAAAAAAGGCGTGAGATTATATTATTATTATTATTATATAATTCAATGTAAAACACATTTTAAGAAAATTAAGTACCCATTTATTTGATTTGTTCATACAATGTGATAAACAAATCAAATACCAATTTGTTTCATAAAATGTGTTTTTAAAAACACCCACTAAAGTTAATACTAAAATATGTATATATCTCATTTTATTTAAAAACTTTTAACTTAAATATTTTACCATCAATTAAACAAATTCAATTTAGTTTACATAAATAATTTTTGAGTTTGGTTTGGAGCATTTTAAGTAATCTCTTATATTTAATGCTTGTGAGGCGTATCATAGCGGTAAGTTACGGGTATTTTAATTTTCTGATGTATGAGCTATAATTCTGTATTTTATAGTAGTACCTACTTAAACATTAGGTTACATCAAAATCCGTTTAGTAGTTTTGAAGTGAAAGACTAACAAACTTCCATCATCACAAATTACAGCTTTTATAACACTTGTAGAAAGTATATTATACGATAACTCCTTTCATTTGTTGCATTTTAATGCAAGCTATACTCTACTTTAGAGGTACATTAAATAAAACCTGGGTTCTAGCCATAGCATAGAGCATATTCAACTTAAATGCATGTGGGAATGCAGGTTGCGCCGTAGCAGAGATGTGAATTATAGGCAAAGCATACTACGCTCTCCGGATAGTTTCGGTACATAAAGTATGAGTGCTGGTGCCTATAAAATAGTCAGAGCGTAAAATATTAGATGGAGATTTTATACTACCTATATCCGTGACGTAAGTAGTAAAGATAGAGACGAGTGGATTCAAATAATTTAAACAGAAGTAATTATGTCATGCACAATATTATAATAAGGTAATAATCCGCAACAGGCTTCGACAAAATCTTAAAATTATAACAGTCAATCATCCGCACCAGGCTTCGTCAAATACATCAGTGAATCCGCACAGACGAGTTAGTAGGTAACAAAGGACTTATCCCCCAATAAATCTACTACTAGTGACAACATAACAAGAATAGTAGGTATAATAGGCGGTCTTATAGCTTTAAGATATTTCTTTAAGACTAGGCATGGAAGTAACTAGGATAAATAAATAGGTGTATTAAACTTTTCTACTGCAAAATGTCTACGTAGTGCTCGTTGTATAAATTCATGAATGAATTTAAACATACTCTATACTAGATAGATAAGGAAAGATCTATCAGTGTCTCTGAAGGATCAAATACGTAACGAAGTGATCCGGCTGCGTACCAAAGCCCTTGACTTAGTCCATTGGATTAGCGAGTTGAAGTGGCAGTACGCCAGCCATATTAGCCGCAGAACCGATAACCTTCTGGGTAGTTCTGGAGAGGATTCGCGAATCACACAGAAGGTGGAGCAAAAATTTTCGCAAGATGGCTGGAAAGAGTTAGATGATATTGACCATGAATCGTGCTCAGCAATGTGCCTACGTCCAGCAGTAGACTAACATCGGCGGACGATGATGATGGCGTACCCAATGAAGCCATTTCAACACACATAGTTTTTTTGGTGTTTTTCGCATTTTGATAATGTCAAGTACCTAAGGTACACACTAGTTAACACTTGCGCGTATTTATTGGACAAAAAAGTCTGAGAAACTACACATTTACCACTTACTTAACTAAATGTGCAATGACAAACCGTAACAATAATATAGTAAGTAATAAAATTTCCCCCTGTCAAGCATTTTCCTTATTGCTTTTCAAGTCCTGTTTACATTTAATAAATGTCAAATTACTTACGGTGGGTACGTTATGAAAATCAAATAGAAAGACCAATATCAAATTTTCTCGATAAAACACTTTCTTACCAAAAATATCAACTTATTACGGCTATGTTTAGTGGAAAACGTAACGAAGAGTGACAAGGTTATTATGATAAAGTAGATATGAGCGCATAAAACACTTTCTTAACTTTTGTGCCGTGTTCATAATGCGAAGCCATTGTCACAAAGTATATTTTACACGGCAAATTTGGTTGTGACACGGCTGCCGTCATAACAAATTTTCTTTCATAAGTTATTAAAGATTTAGACTTCAGCTAAACTTAAGAAGTAATCGAGGAGCCACAAAAAGTTAAATTGCCGAAGTTTTAATTTACAAAACTCCATAACTTGCTTCCTCGCTTCTTGTTATGTAATTCATAAAACAGTAAACGTCACTTTGATTCACAAAATTTTCGCTAAAAGTGTTATCACTAAACAAAGACAAATATAATCGTTTTTATGTTTTTTATTTACTTCATCTCCATTTCTCCGAAATGATGACGTCAAGATAGAGCCTCAGTGAATGTTTAGAATATATCCGAAAATATAATATCAGAACTACTTATTTGCTATATTAAGCACTATTTGAGAATAGTTCTTTGGAATTATTAAAACAACTCAATTGGGTATTTGACTGTATCAAAATTAAATTGCGAGTAATCACTTATGAAAAAGATTATGCAAAACCACCTCTAAAAATCCATTTCGTTTTTAATTTTATAATTATAGCAAATTTTAAAATAATAAAACAATCAAAATTCTTTCTTTTCTTTCTTTCTTTCTTTCTTTCAAAAAGTGAAGCAATGGAGCACTAAAAATGATGACGTTACAACTCAGTAGTCAGTACATTTTCCATAGTAAATTTTTGTTTTGACAGATCATAAAAAGTTACTCTATTGACTAGGAAGTCAAATACCCTATTGTATTGTGGTGCTTTTAACTTGACAGCCACGACATACTCGTATATACGAAAAACTTACCGCGGCATAACTAAGGTTTTAGAATGGCAACTACTGGACGGATTATGGGACGTGTGTCGACCTTCTAGACTTGGGAGGATGTTATGAGCAGCCATTCTAGATGCAGTTGATTCTAGAAGGTTCGATGGGACATCATTGAACTTGTGTATTATTCGACAAATGTCTAGAAATGCTAGTTAGAAAAAAAATCTGGGCAAAAATTAGCAATTCTGAAAATCGTCACACTTAGGTCGTTGCTGAAAATGATTAAAAAGTTCAAGGGTATCATGATCACGAATAAAAGCTTAGGGGAAAATTACAATTTATGATCAACCGATGAGTTGACGAAAACCGGAGAAAATGTTAGCGGAACTTATTATCGTCGACGATCAATCATGTTCAATTAATTGTTCACAAATTATCACGTGTTGATTCCCTTTGTTATTAATTACACACCTGTTTTGCACACGTAAATCTAATTACTAGTCGAAATCCGAAGCTTCGCCTAAATCCGAAGATTTATCACAATAAACGGATATTAATGTGGAATACACCAATTTAATATGATTTCACGCATAACTTAAGACAAGAGTAATCGATTTTATATTTTTTCACATCATAAATTTTAATTACTATTTCATTACTAACATTATAAACTAGCGGGTGCCCAGTGGAGTTGCCTGAGAAGATCCAGTTTATTCCCGTTCCAGTGGGAATTTCCAAAAATCCCTTTCCAGC
Organism: Ethmia dodecea; assembly: GCA_963855545.1. NCBI lineage: Eukaryota > Metazoa > Arthropoda > Insecta > Lepidoptera > Depressariidae > Ethmia > Ethmia dodecea. The sequence goes on from OY979444.1 coordinate 5,794,353, forward strand.
TACTGGACGGATTTTGATGAAATTTGGTATAGAGATAAGTCTTAAGTCCCGTACTCATGGGAAAGTGTTACTTAAAAAATAAGCTTAATTAAAGCAATACAGAAAAATAAAAAAAAAACGTGTGGCACTCGGGGACTGCCGCGGTAAAGCTATTGCATAGCATTTTGTATCAACAAGACTGCCGAAAAGAAACGACGTTAAACAATGCACGGCCTTCAAGCCACACGGGTGTTATTTAAATGGTTAGCAGAGTATTCGTATTTTGTAAGCAGAAAAATATAATCTGTAAGCAGAAATAGCTAATTGGTCAGCAACTCATGGCCAGCAAACATTACAAAACCTATCAGCATTTTATGTCATTCTGGATGGCTGTAATTATTTTTGAGCTGCAATGAGCTGCTACTGTTTAATAAAATTTTGGTAAGCACTCAGAGGGGAAGCCAAAAAATATTTTTTGAGCTGCATATAAAAGTAGCAAAAATAATCTTAGCAAACTTGTCATGCGCAAAATGGGCGCATTCCTTACAAAGATTAAGAAGGACTTTGGATTATGCAACTTTTATCATTATAATTATTATTACCATTACAAGTAGTGGTGGTGGTGGTGGTGGTGGTGGTGGTGGTGGTGGTGGTGGTGGTGGTGGTAGTGGTGGTAGTGGTAGTGGGAGTGGTGGTGGTTGTAGTGGGGGTGTGTTTGTTTTAAGTACCTTCCGAGGACTTGGACCTGAATACACAAGGCACAACCGAGGACCTTTCCCTTTTTTAAAAACAAGCTTTCATTATGTTCCTCTTAAATTAATACAAAAAAAAACTAAAAATTTTAAAATAACAATTTAAATCTGATATGAAAAATATCATTATATAGGGTGCAACCTATAACGATAATTAACCATATTCGTCTACGTCACAATAATCCCATATCGTAAGTATGTACATACCTAGACATTTTTATTAAACCATAAAACTTTGCACCTTGTATTAAATCTTTGCGTTTTTATCACATACTTACCCAATCTTTTATAAAAAAAGCGTGTTACATTGTGATCGCAAAAGAAAAATAATAAAGGTGTAATTATGCTAAATGTTATTTAATTGTCAATCACATCACAATGTATCACGCTTTTACTAAGCGCTCCCAAATAAATTATTTCCAATATCCCAACCGCCCCGTAGAGGAAGCCGTATCTTATTTAATCTAAGGACATTAGACACCTTCAATTAACATGGGTCTCAGGTTCGCACTAAAGTCTTATATGCACTGATCACCGAGATCATGTACGCAGATGATTTGTGCTTTGTGGCAGAAACCCCAGACGGCGTTCAACAGCTAATGTCAGTTTTCGAGCAGGTGTGGCGTAAGTTTGGTCTTAAAATCAGCGTCAAGAAGACGGAGGTGATGTCCTTGGATATTCATGGTCAAGAGACGCTAACGATAAACCTTGGCGATGACGTACTGAAGTAGGTCGCCAAGTTCCGTTACCTGGGGAGCACTCTCATCTAAGTGTGACCTTGACGTTGAGATCAACAGCAGGATGGGCGCTGCAGCGGCAGTATTTGGAAAGCTGAGCGTCAAGGTCTTTTGGTCACATAACCTTAAACTAGCCACCAAAATTAGCGTATACATGGCGATTGTGCTGCCAAACCTTCTCTACTCTGCTGAAACGTGGTGCTTGTACCGCAGCCATATCAGCACTTTAGACCGACTCCACCTCAAGTGTTTACGCAACATTATGAGAATTCGATGGTCAGACCGTGTACGGAACTCGGAAGTTCTTCGCCGAGCCAATTTAGGTGGCATCGAGAGTTACCTTATGCGACGACAACTTCGGTGGTGCGGACACGTATCACTAATGGCAAAGGAGCGAGTGGCGAAGCGCATATTCTTTTCTGAACTCCAGGAGGGCAAGCGAAAGCAAGGTGGTCAACTCCTCAGATTTAAAGACGTTCAGAAAAGGCATATGAAGAGATGCAACCTTGAGCCCTCGGAGTGGGAGAGTTTGGCGGCACGGCGCCCCGAATGGAGAGGTCTTGTCCAGAGGCGGGCTTGTGAGTTCGAGAAGCGTCGCAGATCTGCCCTCGACTAGAAACGCGACCAAGTGAAAGCCCGACCACCTGGGGCAACACAGTATACCTACGTGAATGGTACCCTCACGTGTACACATTGCTCGAGGGTCTTCACTAAGAAGATTGGCTACGGTAGCCACATCTGGGTGCATGAGCGCCGATTAATTGACCGGGGTCGACAGCGGTCGCCTTAGCCGAAACCGGCTGGAACCGATCACTATCAATATCGAGTTTACCATCACTTACAATCTTGACTACTTTTTTCCCCATCGGTTATCGGTTTTTCGAGCGATGTGGCCTGCATATTCTGAGAGCTATGTCAGTGACCTTAGCTCTTCGGCGAATTGCCTCGTTCATTTCTATCGGACAAAGAAACTCCATGGCTCGTTGCGTGACTCTGAGCTTCTCTAGAGACCACGTTTCTGTGCCATAAGTCATCACTGGCGACACACACGGGTAAGAACTAACAATATAAGGATGCCTCTGTCTGAATTAAAGTCACATATTTTATTTATAAACCTAAAAATATTTTATTTAAGCACTTCGGAATTTTTGACGAAAAGATATCGAGTAGTTTCCCCAACGCTGCCCATCTGAGTTGGAGAGTTATCCAAGGTAAACATAATGATCAACTACTTCGAGAGCAACGTTCCCAACATTTACCGGTATGGGTGGAACATGGACATTCGACATAATTTTTGTCTTGTCCATGTTAATTGTAAGACCCACCTGTTGAGAAACGTTGCTGGGGTCTTTGAGAATACTGTTCATATGCTCCAGCGACTCAGCGATGATGACTATATTATCAGCGAAACGAAGGTGGCTGACATCACCTGGGATTTCGCATCAAGATCAATGGAGAATACATATTCGCCATTGATCTTGATGCCAAATCGCAGTCCATGAGCTTAAAAAATTCCTCTAATGTTTCGGAGAGATGACGTCTCCCTTTTTTAGGCAGAACTGTATTTCATTTCTGGAAATACCGACCACCAGTATAAGTAAACAGCTTTTACGTAATATATTTTTCACCTATAAAGAAATATTCTGTTTTTCATTCGAAATATGAGTGCAAAAGCATTTTGTACCCTAGCGTAGAACGAGTTTTTACAACTCAAACCCTTCTGCCAGCCCACTGAAAATAAATTAATACTAATTTCATGTCAGTGCGCAAACTTTTGTGCGTGTGAGTGCGACAAATCTCTTTATATTTAAGCTGTTTATCTTTCACTTCGTATTTTCCTCGCTGTGGTGAGGTGAAGAATTGTGTTTCACTCGGCAGCAAAGTTATTCTGCGTTTTGTACTTTTAAAACCCTCGACATGCTCAGAATTCAATATAAAAGTATTCGCGCCAAAAATCAACCTATCACGTCCACCAAACCACCACCACTCATCAAAAACGGTCCACCCATTAAGATGAATTAAACTCGTTGCGTCAAGACGAATCAAACGAGTCGATACTCGATGGGGTTGCGTCGTTTCTATACTGAGTTCCTGTGACCATCTTCCAGCTCCATCATCAGATCAGACCCTGGTAACCAACTAAAAACAAAGAACTCGTCACGAGGAATCAAACGAGTCGAAACTCGATGGGGTTGCGTCCTTTTATTGCAGGGTTCCTATGACCACATTCCAGCTCCATTATCAGACCCTGGTTACCATTGACAGACAAACTACTAGACAAGACGATTCAAACGAGCCATAACTCGAAGAGGTTGTGTCGTTTCATCGTGAAGTTCCTATGGCCACCTTAGAGCTCCATCATCTGATCAGCACCATGTCATCATAATACTGCATTGTCACGCGATTTACACATGTATGCAAAATTTCAACTCAATCGATAACATGGAAGTGGATCGAATTTAATTTGCAAGATTTGTTGACAAACATCGGGACAGGTGAAACTAAATAAAAGCTTGTTAATAAAAAAGGGTCATACATTGTCTTTGATAAATGTGGACTATGGATGCCTCAAGTCCTCGCTTTGTACAAGCTGTACTCGGAAAAACGTCCTCAGTCTGTTCATGGATAGTCTAACACAACGTCTTACTTACTTAGCGCAGGTTTCTGTGTAAGAAAAACGTCCTCGAATGGGTATTACTGGGCAGGTCAGCAGGGTCCTCGGATAGTTTAACACACCGTCCTCGGTTTGTATACGGCATGTCTTGTTTACGTGTGTATTTTGGGTCCTCGTATTGAACGTGAAAATTCTGGTCAAAAAAGATAGAGATAGAAGATTCAAACCAAACTGGTCAGGCATAGAATTTAATTTGCAATCTATTCGTCTAGGAAACTATGCCGTACGACGTTCCTAAATACCTTTTCTGAGAGGTCCTCGGATGGATAGATACGACCAGAGTCCTCGCAAGGTACTCTGTACAAACAGGGGTGGGTGTGAGAGTGTGAGGGTGTGTGAGTGGGAGTGGGGGTGGGTGTAGGGTGGGAGTGGGAGTTGGAGTGGGCGTGGGAGTGGGAGTGGGGGTGGAAGTGGGGTTGGGGGTGGGGTGGGAGTGGGAGTGGGAGTCAGAGTGGGTGTGGGACTGAGCCCGGGACCCGGACTTGGACCCGGACTTGGACTCGGACTCGGACTCGGACTCGGACTCGGACTCGGACTCGGACTAGGACTCGGACTCGGACTCGGACTCGGACTCGGACTCGGACTCGGACTCGGACTCGGACTCGGACTCGGACTCGGACTCGGACTCGGACTCGGACTCGGACTCGGACCTCCGTGCCCGTCGGAGTGGGGAGCGTGAGGTTTTTTTTCGTTACGGAATTTCTGGATTCGGTCCCTGCGCTCAAGGCCTTCGATAGAAGCTATGCAATAGCTTAAAAATTTTCTTCTTTGTAATATTAGCGCAAAATAAAGTATATATTTTTAATTATCGCATAACATTCAGACATTCCAACTTGCGTATTCACTGATTCAGCTTAAGTTAAGATTGCTGAATGAACGAATACCTAATTTCTGGCTAAGGAAGCAGATCTGCCGTAGCACTAGACATGAATATTAAACGCTGAAAATCTGCCAGAGTGCAGACATTGTGAAAATTCGCCCCGATCGAGAAATGGAAATCGCACGCCTCACTTGCATTCTGTCATTAATATGATTTGAAATCCATATTCCAACATTTCCAACAAGGTGGATTTTCTCGAACAACTTCAGAATTGGAAATTGGCAAGAAAAATTTGAAATGCAGACAAAATCAAACGAAGAATACCTGGTCTGAATAGTGTTTTCGGCTTATGAGATTTCATTTCGGGTCATGAATTTTTTATTGTAGGTTTCATTTTATGTTTTTAAAATTTTAAGGCTATGGTATTTTTTTTATGATAAATAGCAATTTGAAACCAGCTGTGCTGTACAATCGATATTAGGTTTAAATAAACAAAAAGCAAACGTAGTATTGTGTGTTTACTGATGCTGATAGAATATTGAGTTGCAAGCAAATGGTTTTTTTGACAACCTTGACGATGTCGTCGGTCCACCTGGTGGGAGGCCTACTAACGCTGCGTCTTCCGATTCGTGGTCGCCACTAAGTTGAGTCAATTTTGTATTACTTCCACTAGTCTTTAGTGAGCAGTTTGCGAATGAGGCATAATATGCAGCTTTCACACAACACGCGCCCCTTAATGACGTCACTCAGCAGCGAGAATTGGACGCAGGGGCTCTTGACACATTAGGCACACATTAGAGTAGCATACTGCGCCATTCCATGTGCTCCCACTTTTACAAATAAGCTGTATATTGTACGCTTTATTCTAGTATAAGGTAATTTGGGGCATATGATACTTAGATACAGTTATTTTTACGCTAACCCGTAACTGTGTTCATATAAGCAAGTGTTTACTCAAACATAAATGATTGTAGGAGCTGGACATTGATTTGAGCTCGCTATGTTAAAGCAAGCAAGTACCATTATTTTGATATATTTTTCAAAGATCGTTCAATGTAATCAATAGTTTCAAAGCGAACAAACATTGTACGATTTTTTACAAACTGAAGTTGCAATTTGAAGCACGAACGCAACAAACACAGTATCATTCGGAAATAGAATAGAACGCCACAGCGATGTTGATGATTCGGAATTCAAAATGTCGAATAGACATGTAATTTCCATACGCCAGTTGCACGGAAATGAAAAGCATGTTTCGATAACCATCCAAACGCGCTGAACATAGGCGAAGTGAGGCAGAGGTCATAAATGGTAAGCATGTTAAACCGAGCTATGTGTACAATGAGTACGTCGTTTTCAGGACTCTAAAACTAAAAAAAAACCTAGGTGAAATTGGCTACATTTATAAATGTAGAGTGACAGTACCTACTTACAAAAAACCGCATGCTGACGGTTATTAGCTGTAGGTACACTTGCTGCGAATGAAAGGTTTCACTGAGCAAGAAAGACACCATTATGCCAAGGCTCAAGCTATGACTACGTATTTACTCACCGGTACAAGTCTCGCTATAAGAACGATTGCAGAAAGTTAGATACCTACGCAAAATGATGTAAAAGCAGAATGTCAGAATGCTGATATTTTTTTACATGTTTATTTGCTTTTATGTCACACATTGTATGCGGCCACATAAAATTAAAGACTGTGACAAAATATGATGTTTTCTGAGTTCAATGGAGGCGTATAGGAGAGACAGTATTTTTACTCCATTTTGTTTGCTTTCATCTTATAGTAGACTAAAGACTTAATTAACAATAAAATCACTAGAGATAATATTTCCAATAATAACCTGAACTACAAATAGCTGCCTGCAGGTAGAAAGAGGCATGCCTCATTCATTGCTGCAACTTATTTCATAAATCAAGAACTTCAAATGTTACTATACAAGAACAAAACAACGTTAAATCAACGCTGCCCCTGGTAATTGTGGAAGTTGTAAGTATTTATGCGTTCGATCGATGTAATCAAGGAAGAACTAATGATATAGGAATAATTTTGTGACTTATTGCCTTACGCAATTATTATGTTTATTGCTTAGTGACATTAAACGGTATGGAAGCGCAGAAAATACACACAACCAAACATTACTTTTTATCTTTAGAAATATGCATTATACAAATATTTCATAGCGAATTAGATTTAGGTCAGGTATTGTAAACAAGGTCGATTGCATTGAAATCAGGTCACAATGACAAGACACAAGACAATATTCCAAGTTAAGTGTACTAGTGTAACAAGGTATCGCTCTAGACACCATGTCAAATGATTAATGAAGATAGCTTTATTTAATTAATTAGTAGCGTTCCTAGCCAAAGTGCTTTATGCCATCAATATATTGGAACGACTATTTGATATACTACAGCTCATGAATTTGAATAAAACTGATAGGTATAAATATGATAGGTGGGTTGAGTTTTGTATTTCTGAGCAACGGAAAATCTCATTTGAATGTTAATTGATATACGATGGAAATGAATCCGCAGCGGCCGCGAACCCTGTCGTTGTTTTCCAATAGTGACCCATGAAATACAATAAAACGATTTTGAAATAAATTACTCTGCTTCCAACTGCTTTTATTTACCTAAATGAAATATATTGACCTCCACCTCATAAATGGTTAAACACATAATAAACTACCCTTGTAACTTCCGCGTTTATGTCCCCAAACATCTAAATTTGATTGTCGAAACTTGATGTGAAAACAAACAGACAGACGGTAAGACTGAGTTACTTTTGCAATTTTATTACAATTCTCCGTGGAGACCTCTCCTTCTCTTTAGCTATGACATTCCAAAGCGACTTTCAATAATTTACACACTGTTTAATTGAGCTTGAGAAATGGGTGAACGAATACCCCGAGGGGGCATCAAGAGGTATTCCATTTTTGGAAATACCTTCTATTGATCAGTATATTTTTGTGCAACCGTCAAAGTCACAGGTGGTTAGCTTACCGCCATTACACATGCCTCAAGATTAATTCTGGGATCAGTGGGTTTTCTCACGATGTTTAAATTTCCTTCACCTTCGAGCAAGTGATAAATGTGTACGTTAGAGTTTTAAAACCTCATAGTACATAAAGTAAAGCACGGATCCAAAGCAATGAACCCCTAAAGTTAGTTTAATTAATCTTCATCCGAAAATGAATATCATAAATTCAAATCTGTGTTGTTTGTTTGTCCCTTTTGCTCATTATAGCGGTTCAACGGATTGACGTGACTCTCGATGACATATTCCGGGAAAGCTTGGCTATGTTTTCTGCTACAAACATGCGAGTGTGAAAACTGATATACATACACTATGTTATTATAGTAATAGATAGAATCTCGACACAAAACAATTAAAGAATCTAAATAAGTGAGTTCTTTTGTTTCGAATGTCATATGCATGACGTAATTTTTTAAATTTATTAATTTAATTTTCTTAAACTAAGTACCTACATTTTACAATAAATTATATTCGAGAAACTATTTTTGTGTTGTTTTTTTTATATAAAAAAATTTTTTTTTCGTTCGTCGCATTGCCAGTTAAACGAAAATTAAACTTTGGTGTGCAACGAAACCTAGACAAATATGAGCAAAATCATGAGTAAAACTATAGTTATTTTATTTATCTAAAAAACTAGTGTACATGGCGCACGCCCAGTCTCCATACATTCTTGAAACGTTTTCTTTCATCGTAATGAAATATCATTCACCTGTAAATTTTCAAAGGTGAAATCATATGACAAAATATATTATTTCATCAACTGAAAATTATTTGAAAGTAGGAATCACACCCAACCCTAGCGGGTAGAACAGTTGGTTTGTGTTGTTCTGAAAGCTGTTGTACAGCCAGACAGGCGTCAGTCCCACGTTCTGCATCCGGCGGGTACAAACTGTTTTATTCTTAGCTGCCTCGTCTAGGTAACTAGTTTTGCAACTATTTTCTAAGGATGCTAACAAATCAAAATCAATATGCTTTTAGGTATTCATAGTCCAGGCTTATAAGTCCACTTATTGAAAGTGATTGCAACTACACCCCTTCGGTATCTATAGTTGAGGACAAGAAACGGATCAAGAAACTCTTCAAAACATATATGATCAGCTATACTTAGAATTTATTAACTATAAGTACCTAATATTATCGATTAGATTGCCTAATTACATAACCGAAAGAAATCTGCACCATTAAAGTACATTATGGTACTTAGAAGTGTGTAATGTAATGCTGAAGCGCCATTGAGACCCTAGCCGTGAGGACTTTAATCATCAAATGAATTTAATCAATCACACGTGTATCATAATAACCACTTGCGCGCCTATAGTTGCGAAAAAAAAGGACAGTCTAGCGCCCGCGCTGCTACAGTTACCTACTTGGCTGACTTGTTCTTTTTAAATATTTTTTTTAATATAGATAGAGGTTTATACTTGTCTTGTTCTTTCTGAAAACTAGCGGAAAAAGGCGGTATAGTATACAAATAATTTACTAGATATAATTTTTCTACTTAATCTGTATTTTCACCCAAAAAATTAGTCTTCAATAAAACAAAACAAATGTAAGAGACTGATTGTGATTGAGAAAAATATTTCTTTATAATATAATAGTTTAGTGTATATACATGCATTTTAAGACATTTTTTTTGTTTCGCATACAGCAAATACTAAAAAAATATGTGAAAAAGTATCTGCGGTCACAGTGACCGCCGTCAGGTAGTTGTGTAACATAAATAAGGGGTAGGTGGTTAAGGGTTAAAATAATATATCTTTTCGCAATGACGGGAAAAATTTATTAGTTAGCGCTCAGCCATAGACTAAGGGTGAGGCCAAACGAGCGTAATTTTGTGAGTCGTGACTACTCACGACTCACAAAATTACAATCACAGAATTTCGGTCGCTGAAATTCTGCTGCATTCGATTTCATACAAAAGTCCTATTTGATTCTTTGAGACATAGACAATGTGTGAAAGAGATACTAGAGTGGAATGTGACGGATCACTCAAGAGGGAGTGAGAAATAAGATATATTCTGCTACTCACGACTCACAAAATTACGCTCCGTCTGGCAGCCCAACAGAATTTCTGTCGGGCAGAATTTCTGCAACCGAAATTACGCTCGTTTGGCCTCACCCTAAAAGAATGAGGTTTCTTTTTTTTTGGTTTGTAGCCACGAAAAGGGAGATCGAATTAATAATTATTATTTTCATATAATGTATGGTACTATATCTTGTAACTTTACTAAGTGCATACTCTGTGGATGTTTATTATTTTCTCTCTCAACTTCTATTCATTTTACCTCTCGTAAAAAGGGAGACACTTAATTTTAAGTGGCTTTGTTTATAATGGTTTTGCGGAGTGAGATAAGAAAAATAAAGGATATAATTTGCGCTTGCTGATGAATAATTATTTTGTCTCAGATTGTGTAGGTATATTTACTTGTTTTATACTTTAAGTAAGAATAATTTTAAGCCGATTGGATACAACGATTATTAAATACCAACTAAAGTAATTAATAAATACCAAAATGTCTATTTCGTGCTCATCGAATGATTATTATTACATTTTTGTTTATTCATTACTGAAAATCTTTGACAAGCTATCTCTGGTATCCGAATGCGCACAAAACATTAAAAGAATTCAAAGGAATTTGAAATGTTTGCTAATTTCCCTAGCAACCTCCAAACCTTCGGTTTGAGCTAAAACATTTCAATAACGAAATTGTTTGCGAACAATTTCTGCAAATCATTACATAACATTAACAGCCATACGTAACAAATTGGTGTGACGTTTTCACTTTGCACCAATGTAGGTACTGTTTGTTGAAACTTTTTCCATTTGCTTCGCAATACCAACAGTACAGGTTCAACGGAAGCCAGCACAAGTATGCTAAATATTAAAAGCGTTTCGGTAATGCAGGGGCGTACTCGTAAGCATGCAAGTTTGTTTGTCGCCCGAATGGGGCCGGATATAAAAACTGTATGTTGAACGCTGCAGCGCCCCCACCGCCCCCGTTACGTGTCACGCATGGTAACCAGGCTCACAGAATAAAACAGGAGCGTGTATTCTTCACTGTATAGCTTTTATTTGTATACATATTCTGTATTCTGTAGGCATTGTACGTACATATCTATTCATGGTATTGCTAGAGCTCGCACGAATAATTTAAGCTAAAAAAGCTGGAAAAACCTGGTCCTCTCCAGTGCTGCATGAATTAAAATAATATAAATGATTTGAGATACGCGTTAAGGATCAAGGAATAATAAAGGTAATAATATTCTACCACACTTATTTATTATGCACCTTTTTTTCCGAGAGAAAATGAGAAAATACTATGAAATTCTTGTTTAAGACAACTTACATATAGAACGCGCTTATGCGAACTGTTTTTTTTTTGTAATTCCTCGGTACATGTACCACCACCACCACCACCTTAAATTTCGAATAGACGGACATAAAGAAATCACGTTTTTTTCCATTAAGCTTAATTTTTCCTTTAAGTAGCTTATTATTTATTCATGAAGATTGATTCGGTCGCTTACCAATATTTTTCAGTTTATTCATTTGGTTATTGTCATTGTACAAACTAGAGAATGAGCTGCTATGGAACCTGCTGGTACACTCGCTGACGTAGAAGAGACAACAGAGGAAATTACGTTCACACGAGTGGAGCTCCTGTTTAATTTAAATCTGTAGGTCTATGAAATGCATAGAGGCGAGCACATTTTGCAAAGTACATAATTATAAAAATCAAAATTTGCTTTCGAGTCCTATCATGTATATGTAACAATTATTTTTCTAAAAAGTTCACGTACATATTTAGTACGAATGACATGAGACGTAGGTAACAGCACCCCAGCCCAGCAATGTATTCACCACATATCACGTTTAGGGGTCCGAAGAGAAGGTATACTGGTGAAATTACTGGTTATTTTTGGAAATTGAATACATCTGCTTTCCTCCTGGTTAAAAGGCTTGAGATCATTTATGCATTTTTATTTTTTTATAAAAATCTAGAATGGTTATATTCTCGAAAGAATAATACTTCTTTAAGTGTGAGGAAATACCCTTAGAGCAACAATGGGCTATTACGGGTTGATGATCATGCATCCGTATACGCTACAGAGAGAGTTATACCTAATATGAATAGGTACCTAATAATTGTTTGGCATATTTTGATAGGCTAGTCTACAGACTACAATATAATATAGAGTAATTTATGCTACAATAATACATTATATAAAATATTTTCTTCATATTTCAGTTCTCCTTTTGACATGAGAACGATTTTCTTCCAACCTCTTCGCTGGTAATATTGTAGACATACATTATTATACCATTCTGACACTTATTATTATTTAACATGACATGTATGTTTGACATGACATGAATTATTAGGTAGGTATGGTATATAAGTACGAGTATATAGTGACAATCTGCCCTGTGTCCAAGGTTAATTAACTATTTAAAACATCCTATTTATTTATTTTAACAGCCTCTGCTTTCAATCAATGCATTATATAACAGTTTATAACTACATAAAAACTTTTAAGAAGGTTGAATGACTGTAGCACTGCCATAATCTAGAGTCAGTCATAGTTTAAGCATGAGTCTCTGACATGACTTAACGTTAGCACCCTAATTCCAAATAGTCGAGGCAATAAAGGTAGTGGACCCCAACATTAATTCCTTCCTTTTTTGCTTGATCATTTGATAATTTCTGAAAATATTGTAGCGAGACCGTTTTTGTTTTGGATCTTCCCATTGTAAGTCCAAAGCGACTATTAAATTACATTCCAGTTAAGAAAATGGACTGAGCAATTTTCCCGTGCAAGGTACATATACGTCTGAGTTTTGTTGTTTCCACCAGGAGATTTTTTTGGATATTTCGCATATAGCTTTCTTAACACACATGAATATTGCTGGCGAAGAAAATTTTGACTGAGCATTTTTCCCAACAAAGATATCAAATAAATAAGTATTTCAGTAAAAATACCTAACTTCGGTTAGGTTTTTTTTTTGGATTTTTTTATGCAAGTATTGTGTCATACTATACTACAATCCTGCAAAGTTTCATCGACTGAGGAATTAATGTTGGGGTCTTCATACAAAAATCCGCTTCATTGCCTGGACTAAAACGGGATTGACAGCTTAAACGGATCTCTACTAACGTTGTCATCTTAAACCAATCCCAACACGTAATGTTGTTCCTCTGGATATACATATATACTCGTACATCTAACTAATAAATACAATTCTAATAACAAAAATATTGAAAATGAAAAATAAAAATGTATTTATTGAAAATTACACTTCAGAAAAGTCAATAGTCTAAATTCGTCCGTGAAGATTGGCAAAATGTAAACAGCAGCCCATCTCCACCGACGAGTTGCTGGTTCCAAAATGCAGTACCCCGAGAAGAACCAGCAAGAAACTCAAGGACAGCTCTTTTTAATCTCATGTCTTATTAATAATTAAAGTGAAACTTGAAAGTAACAAATAATTAGTAATAATTTCAGCTGATTCTGTTTTAATGTAGGCAACAGATTAGGTGAAATTCCCATTGAGAGCAGACGCCCACTTGTCTAATGGTATTTGGGACAAAAAATACTAAAAGGGTGCTTCTTTTCTTAAGCAAAACTTTTTGTTCTGTATTTGTTGGGCTGTGCTTCCAATTATTTGTTTTAATCTATTTCATATTTCGTCTACATTTTACTCACAGCACGTTTTCAATTATCATCGAAATCTACCACGTCACATGTTGTAGCCAACGATCACAAGAAATTGCTGTAATATTTAATTTAGTCATAACACAATAAATATAAATTACTCATAGTGTGATTGTACAATTTATACTTTGAATTGAGGGTGTTTACGAAAATTTACGCCACTAGTTGGCGCCACTTAGTCATGAGGTCATGCGCGCTGTCAAAACACATAGTTTCTGCAATTCTGCATAGCGTTTTTCAATTTTTAGCAATGATATTATATGTTAGTATCTGGTTTTTAGTTCCTAAAATTAATATTATCTAAATGGATCGTGCGTATGGACAAAAAAGAATTGCCGAATTAAAACTATACCTTATACTTTTGGAAGTTAAATGTCCATTTTCCATAAAGGATGAGTGTATAGGGCTAGAAAACTGTCCACATGTGGTTTACAGTTTAAATTGTTTACAACTCAAAGAAAACAGTAGCTATTACTACAAAATTCAAACACAATTACCTACTTGTTACGGGTAGAGAAAGCTGTGATTTGTTCATATGGACGACTGTGGATGAAAAGATAATAAACATCAAAAGAGATGACATATTTATTGAAAATATTATAGTTTCAAAAATAAAGGATTTTTATTTTAAATATATTTTGTTACCAACAATAGCAAAAACAAAATATGATTGTTAAAGTTCTGTCAAAGAATAACTATAGCTAGCTTGTCCAGGTTTTGTAGTGTAGAAAGGAAAGTAAATAATAAAACTTATTTATACATTGTTTCTATTTTGCCAAAAAAATCTACTATGAAATAACTAAATATAATGTTTTTAGAGACATGTCTATCTTCATAATAATTTTACTTTTAAAAGTCATCATGAAACAAACAAATATTATGCGGTCTGCAAGAGGCATCAGTTTGGAATCAAACTTGCCACTTAAAATCTCAAATGTTTTAGCTAAACCAGCAATCTTTCATCATGTATTTGTCGTATCAGCTGATCAGTCTTAAACTGTCCATCGGTATTTTTCCGAAATTGTGGTACCTATATTATAATCTGGTAAAAGCATATCACTTGTATGAAGAGATATACATTTTGATATTTTGATCTTGTATCGCGATCCAAACAACAACGTTGTTGTTCTTTTCTTTTGTGGTGTAATAAATCATAGGTTCATTCTATGGAAATCTACTCGGTACTGCATTTTTTTCAAATTTAGCCTGGCTGAAACATCAAATAAATATGGTTTTATTAAGAAATTCACTAAATTAAATGAAGGCATTAGTCTCCATTTACATACTTTACAATGAAATAGGTATACCAAATTATTATTATGATGTAGCAAAAACTTTAAAAGTTGAGTGCTATGGTACTTGCACTTGAGCTTAAGTTTCTTAAAATTACACAACAAGAAAGACTTAATTATGCTTATAAAACTTTAAAATACTTACGGTTCTGTAACACTGAGTCTGTTGGCAGCTCGTAATCGTCTTTACTAAAGCGATCTTTGCATATAAAACTATTATTTGTAGACGTAAACCCAGTAGTAACATATAATAACATTGCGTAAACCGATCTCTACGAATAGCTACAAGCTACAAGCCATTGTTTTAAACGTATTTTGTCCTTAGGAAACTTATGACCACTCGGTTTTTTTGAGCACATAGGAATTGCACAACATTGTGGCATTTCGATTTGGAGAGAATATTCGTTATACTTGTTTAATTTTATTAGAAAATTCAAAAAAATCAGACATAGTAATAAAAAATATACGCGCTCTGACAGTTTTGACAGCTTTCTGGACCAAACGCCTAGGTGCTGCCACCTGGTGGTCGTCATTTCAGAACACCCTCATTCTAAGGTAAACAAGAAAAAACAACTGAATAGCGATTTATTGAAACATCATTTTTATTTCCGAGTAAATTCTCGGCGCTACTATTTCTCTTGTATTCATTATTGTTTTCACGATAAATTAACCCTAGTCTCTTTCAGTATCTTTCTCATAAAAGTTGCTGGAACAATAAGCTGAAAAAAGTGAAACAAAAGTTGACAATGTTGAAGCAAAATGGAAACTATATAGTACCAACTTATTGAATGTAATTTATCGTGTTCTTAACAAGACATCATTTGCGTATTGGTAGAATTTACGGTGAATTATTAAGAATAGAATGCGCATGTTTTATCCCCTAGGGGATTGGTAGAGATATTCCATGGCTGGAAGTACCACCTTTTTTCCAGTGTGTTTTTCGGATTCCTAAACGTGTCAGCAGTTAAGACCTATGATGCAGGTTCCCCAAATATAAATTACGTTTTTACGTTACGTCAAGTTATTGCATGTGGATATAGTTAGATCAGTTTTTGGTGCAAGGTACAAGCCCCTAACCGGAATCGATTCCGAGTCTCATGTATGAAACCAAACTCACATTCCAACAGGGCCTTATATCACTGCTCAGTAAGAATCTCAGTGAAATTGGCCATATTTCCTAAAATCTTTTTTTTGTATACCCTGGTATAAAAACTTGGATCCTCTGTAGAAAAAAAATATTGTTGAATTCATATTCTTTCATTGTCTAGGCATAACATAAGCCTAATATAACTATACCTATAGGAAGGGGTTTCCATGCAGTCAATTTTGACCGCAAGGCATTTGCCATGAAATTAGTGTTCGTTTGTTCTTTATACGTTCCTAACCATTTATCCAACGATTTAGAAACTTTGGTCAGTTATTTAGAGCACACGTTATTGAGGTTATAGAAAAAGTAATTTAAAATTCAGACGGAAACCGAAAACAAAAATCAAAACTTCAACCGGAACGGAATAAAATTAGGTCCGCGAGCAGCGCACTTCATAAATAGAGTTCAATACAAAAATATTCCCGTTAGGCAACGGAATCGAGACGTAAGAGTGTGTTCTCACGATCCCACACCACATTATTTATTTTCCTTAAAATTTCCTTCCAAACCAAATCTAATTTCAGCCTTGGTCTAAATTCAATCATCAGTTTTACTTAATCACTCCAGCTCCGTCAATGACAACTGAATAAGATTTGGTGAAAAAACTATTGTTTGACTTGAATTCACATGTGATTCAGCAAGCTATAATAAAATAATAATAATAAAAGCAAAAAAAAGCAGCAAGCTATCTCCATTTTGAAAATATTGGTTATGATGATTACAGCATCGAATACGATACTTTTATGGAGCCATTCAATTTAATTGCAAGCAATTATTGAATCCAAGTTGTACATATGGATATAACTCGGTAATCAATTTTTAGAATACTGAACACGTTTTCATTTCGGCGTAGATTTTTCACAAAACGACCATTTTAATTGGACTGACATCAACATCCTCTTGAAAAATTACAGTGGCGTTTCGAATAATTCGCTCGTTATTCTCGGAACACTGCATTTATAAACTGTTGGCAATGTTCCAGTGTAGTATGCACAATTTGTAGTGTCTTCAAAGTGTTCGTTGACTAAGCAAAAACGTGACCGAGGGAAGCCGTTAGCATACAGAAAGATCTTACGAGTAGGTCGCTTTCTTTTCGAAAATCCAAAATTATACCTAATGCATTCAAGATTGTGTTTCTAATGTAAGAAGTACACATAATATATCTTTAAATAGTATAATGAGGTTATTATAGGTACACTAATATTACAACAAGGATTTTTTTAAATATGTTTGTTGATAATGAATAGGCTCCAAAACTACTGCACCGAGTTTAAAAATTCTTTTACCAATCCAAAGCTTACTTTTCTAGTGTTTACAAATATTTGTATACTTCAACAACAGTAGCTGTTTGAGATTACTATAGGTTTTTGTACATTTACGAAACAAACTTAAGTATAGGTGAAGAGGAGTCTATTAAGAGGTACTCCAGACGCCTAGCAAGTGGCAAGCATTTACGTCTTTCTCTGTCTAGTGTTTACCATCGGGAATCGGGTACGGTAATCTTTGTTCTCTTGTGCGGGTCAAATGTACTCTATTAAATTTGTTTGTTTATTTTAAGGGCAAGTACAGGTGAGGTACATATTTATCACTAGGTTAACAGAAAATGAAAATGAGTTTTATTATAATTACTTATTTTGATAATTATACTTAAAAAAGTAATAGTCTAATAATAAGGCACTTAGAACTTGTCCATGACGATTGGCTAAATGTAAACAGCAGCCCATCTCCACCGACGAGTTGCTGGTTCCAAATGCAGTACCCCGAGAAGAATATCGCGAAGATCGCACGTCCCAAAATTTATTCTGTTGGCGAGTCGGTAGAATGCGATCTAAGCGTACTTACATCGACCAGATCAGTGGGCTTATTCCACCTAAATCACCTATGCTTATTCACCCAGGTGATTTAAATACACCAAACAGTAGACTTAAATCACCTAGCATTTACGAACCTAGGAGATTTAAGTCGACCTTAAATAATTGTCAAAATTAGTATACTTTAATCACCTGCCACAAACGTTTACGATTACTTTATATGTATAGACGATGTTGATGTATTGAAGAAAAAAACCGGCCAAGTGCGAGTCGGACTCGCGCACCGAGGGTTCCGTACAACCTTGCAAATTTATGGTTTTCGTAATTTTTCCTTTATCTATGCTATAAGACGTTGCTTCGTACCAAATTTCAAGATTCTGAGTTCACGGGAAGCACCCTGTAGGTTTTGATTCCCTTGCAAGTGTCGAAAATTTGCGGCATAAACGGCTGTATCTTTTGATTGCGTTGGCTTAGAAGTTTGATTTTTTCACAGCTTCAAGGGACAGTAGACCTGAGTAATTGATATAAATTTCAGCTTCATACCTCCACGCGTTCCTGAGAAAAAGGGTCTTGACAGACGGACGGACGGACGGACAGACGGACAACAAAGTGATCCTATAAGGGTTCCGTTTTTTCCTTTTGAGGTACGGAACCCTAAAAACCAAATAAAGAGTACCCGAAACCGACGAGCATGAGCCGTTTGATGGATTTGGATTAAGCACGAAAGTTCTTCCAGGTTCGTAGCAAGTGGCAGTCTATTGTCTCTGCCTACCCCAATGGGAAAAAGGCGTGAGATTATGTATGTATTTATGTGATTATGAGGTATGTGTAACAGCACCCCAATCCAGCGACGGACTCACTTCCTGTCAGTTTTAGAGGTCCAAAAATATACAAGTAAAAATTGGTAAAACCCAGGTTTTCCAACCTCGGCAAATCCCCTAGGGGATAAAGCCGTGAGCCGTGAGCATATATTTTTTAGAACGTAATTTGATTTCGAAACCAAATTGTACTTAGTTTATAGGTACCTTATTATTTACTACTAGCAGTTCGACTCGGTTTCACCCGCATAGTTTCCGATCCCGTGGGAATACGGGAATAAAATATAGCCTATGTTACTCAGGGATCTTCTAGCTTTCCATTGGGAAAAGAATTTTTAAAATCGGTTCAGAGGTTTTGAGTTTATTCGTAACAAACATACCTACAAAAATACAAATCTTTCCCCTTTATAATGTTAGTATATAAGTACGAGTATACTCGTAGATAGTATGGATTATACTGACGTAAATTTGAAGCGAAGTCGAACTAAATCTCACTTACTTAACTTTGCTAGTCACTTAACGTAGGCGTTAGAACTAAGCTGTTTGCTTTGAGAATACATTGGAGGTAAGCAGATATTCTTTATGGTTGCCATGTTACCGTTTAATACTACAGCGGGGGTGTTAAAGTTACTTTAAAAAAGTCACGTTTTTATTTATAGGACCCAGGGTCTTACTTATTTAAACTCATCGCTGACATCGCATCGCTACAATAAAGACTTGTTACTAACTTTTTGTTACATTACAAAAAAATATATTTATACTGATAATAAAAATCTAACGGGACCGTGTCTGTACATGAATTATTTTTTTAAAATTTTAGAGATAGTTAGTGTTTTGGTATCTAACTCGATTTATCGAGTTAGATACCAAAACACCAATTTGAAAAAGTTCTGCCTGCTTAAAGTTTCTGATTTATCCATCCACGCCCACTTGAAAAATGCACTCTGTAATTATTATACTAAGTATATCCTACTAATATTATAAAGGCAAAAGTTTGTATAAAATGGATGTATGTATGTTGTATATTTGTTCCTCTTTCACGCAAAAACTACTGAACGGATTGTGATGAAACTATACAATTATATAGCTTATACATCAGAATAACATAGGCTATATTTTATCCCCGTATTGCCACGGCAACGGGAACTACGCAGGTGAAACCGCGGGGCGCTGCTAGTATTTTTCATATTGTTTTAGTAAAGAAGAAAATTATATTGGTGTAGAGGTTTGCTATTTCCTTCGAGGTTCTTACATTTTATATCTACTATATAAAAATAAGTCGGGTTTTCCTTCCTGACGATTTAACTCCAGAACGGCCGGACCGATTTCGATGAAACTTTTTGTGTGGGTTCGAGTGGGTCCAGGGATGGTTTATAGCAAAGAAAATTCAGCATTGCACCCGTGCGAAGCCGGGGCGGATCGCTAGTGCTTCATAAAAAGATATAACATTAAATAAAAAAATAATAATATGATTTCACAATATTACAATTCAAGATCAATTTGCACGTCTCGATCGTGAATTCATGACATGTGTCTGGCACGTGATATTGGTACACATGATTTTTCTTGCACCGTGGATCACTGGATCCAATTCTTTGCTTCAGTGAACACAGACTCTATGTAAATGTGTAACTGGGGTCGGTGTAAGTGTCTGGCTGATTTGCACGACGTCAAATTGTTTTATCTGAGCAATGATTGATCGTTATTGAATGGTTGTCTTTGAAGTGGCGTAAAGTTTTGTTGCTATGGCATTTATTGGCTCATAGTAATACCCTAGGATACCAGTGTGGTTGTAACGAGTATATGGTCCTGGTTTTGTTGTGTTTACGCACAATGTAAGTCGTTTATCCACGTGGGATACCAATGGTTTTAAAATTATGACAGTTAGCTGTTAGCATAACACAATCTCCAAATCCACAGTAGGCTCATTGCGAGATTGTTGCCCATACTTCCTCATGTGACAGGAAAGACCCTTAAGCTCAGCATTGGGCTCTCAATAAGAAGTATTTTGATTACGATCGATTACTCGATTACGATCGAGCTGATAGTCAACTACTGGGAAAACTCATCAACAACTCCTGCATAAGGAAAAACAATATTTGATAGTAGTATTTTAGTGCTTTTCGTGATGTCGGTTTATATTTTTGTTAAGGCAAGGATGAACCGAGTATGTCGTCTATTCCATTATGATAAAGAACATCTTACATTTCCTTAAATCAACAATATTATTCTATAAGTATATTTTCTTAAGTATATTTTCTGGCAATGTAAACATTCATCGTAGAAAATATAGTTATGTTTTTTTACATTTTATCTATATCACAAATTATTAGAATTAGTTTATTAATAGTACCTATATTAGCTTTTTTTTATTTGTATAAAAAAATCTTCTGAAAATCAGCGCCTCAGCCTGGCTCAGGCTGTGGCATTATGCTGAGTTGTGGCCGTTTCAGCATAAAATTATTTTTAAGCTATTGCATAGCTTCTATCCAGGGCCTTGAGCGCGGGGACCGAATCCAGAAATTCCGTAACGAAAAAAAACCTCACGCTCCCCACTCCGACGGGCACGGAGGTGCGGCTTGAAGGCCGTGCATTGTCTAACGTCGTTTCTTTTGGGCTGTCTTGTTGATACAAAATGCTATACAATAGCTTTACCGCGGCAGTCCCCGAGTGCCACACGTCTTTTTTTTAATATTATTTTTACTGTATTTTTTCCTTCCTAATCTCGATTTTGAAAAGCATCAAAGCATCATATAGCGGCTTGGACAGTCTAAATTCGAAGTGATTGAAAGCTCTCATCAAGCTTTCAACGATGCCCAAGATGTACACGCCGTATAGCAGGGGGGAGAAGTGAAGGAGGCGACGGTGCTCGAAACGAAGCGTCGAAAGCGCCAGACATTTCGCCATCTTGCTACCTGCACTACATAGCTACATCATTTTTTAATAATTACTTATTTTTATTACCAAAACTTATTAGTAAAGTACAAAATATAAAACAAAAAAAAATGTATCATTGCTTGTCCCCGACAATAAATACGAAGCAACAGTATAGAATACATGAAGCGATTTAAGGATCAAATTAATTAATTAAGCAATACGTGACGGTATTTGATTTCTCTAACACCGTTGACTCAAAGGCCACTAACTAGCCATTAACATAGGTGAGTTGTTTGTTCGTTTTACATTGATTTGCATAATTATACTACCATACTAAAGAAAATCAATGCGATTTTATAACGTATGACACATTTTTGTAGTGTTTACTAAAATTATGTAAGTATGTTTTTTTTTTCAAAACATTTTTATCACTAACTGTAAACTATTGTATTGGAAAAGCGATACTTCAAAATCAGCGAAGCGAGTAACGAAGTAAAAATAATTCGATGCAATAAATTTTAAAAAATGTGTGTGAGTGAAGAGCCCTCTCGGGACACATAAAGTTAACAAATTGCCGCAATTCCAATGTGTAACGTATTTCGATGGCAATTTTCTGTGTAAAATGATGCTCAAGTACCTACCGGCAGCGTCGCAGTGCGTTACGACGCGCCATCATCGTTTTGGCTTACTTTGTACCCTTATAAAATCAATTGGCGAGGGCATGTATCCATGAGTTTTTTAAAAACTTACGTACATGTTTATCTCTAGCTCGATGGTGAAGGAAAACATCGTGGGGAAACCTGCAGGCATGTGTCCGGACTCACACCTATCATATTATACTTCCAGAAATGGAAAATCTCTCCTTATCCCCCAGAAAAAAAGGCATGAGCATATTCAATTTTATTTTTTTAAACAATTGTACATTTTGAGGAAATAATATAATATCAATAAGTAATAATAAGTAGGTAAGTTCGCATATAACTCATTACATTACCTCATTACATCATGCACACAAATGTTGGCTCCGAGCGGGAACTGAACCCGCGACCTCCGTCTAAGAAGATAGAGTCAATAGGCCCGTAAATCGGTAATATACAATTAAAATGATCTAACTCTGCCTTGATTTAAAAATCACCGACACACATTTTTTGCTATTTTGTATATTTTAATTTCAGAATACACCTTAAAATACAAAGCATTTAACCATAGATTACACTGAAAAGTAGAATAGCTATATTCACAAAGTTTTAACTTACTTATGCGATGCACCAAAAGTAATGCAGTCCCGCTAAATAATGCAAATTCACGGTAAAATTGTAACATCCGCAATCTCGCGCGAGAACTGCTCTGAAATTAGTCACGCATTAAACTTTTCACTTGTAATTAATGAAACGTTGCAAACTTCACAGCTCGAGGGTGTAACATGGAAAACGAATGAGCTCCGCGTTAGCACATCAAAGTGAAAACTGTTGTTCTAGAGATAATGACTTATGGAGCTCCATAATGTGACTATGCTCACGTCTACTTAGGAATTGAGCTGGTAAAGAAAGCTACAAAAAGAAGTACTTATATGTTTGAATCCGAGAGGGTGTTAATGGGTAAAGTCTGAAGTAATTTAAAACATCGTGAATAGATCTCATCTATCTATCTTATCTACGAGTATATATAAACGAAGAAACTGACTGGCTGTCTGATCAATCAATGCATAGCCAAAACCCTTTAGAAGCATGAAATTTTGAACAATAGTTACTTAAATGACGTACCCAATTGAGCAATAAGAACCAAATTTTGGAAATTCCCCTTGGAACGGGTATAAACATTATCTGCCCTTTATCTATGCACTCCTGTGAAAAAATGTTGCCTCAGCTAATTGCACTAATTCATTATCCTCCCAAGAAAAACTTCATGCTGCTTTATCTATAAAAATAATCTCGATTTCTAGTAATAGGAGATATTCAAGAACGGTCTTATTACAAGCAATTAACAAGAATATGAAGCGCGTACGTACATACGCTGCAAAGTCTAGACCAGATTAGACACCGCCATCTTTCTTTGTTAACTCGAGACTGAATAATAGACATCATTTTATATTCTTCTTTACAACTTTAATAAAAACGTTGCTGAACACAAAATTGCGTGCTAAAATTACCTTGTTTACTGCAGTGACGGTTCAGATTGCTTTATTTTAGAATTAGTGTTAAACAACTTGAGCCTCAACAAGTAAATTCAGTTTTTGGTAGCACCAAAACAAAATGATTGCTTACTAGCTGTTCCGCGCAGTTTCACCGGCGTAGTTCCCGTTCCCGTGGAAATACAGGAATAACAAAATATTATGTTACTCATTGATAATGTAGTTTTCCATTGGCGAAATATTTTTTTAAATCGGTTCAATCGTTTTTGAGTTTATTCATTACAAACATACAAAAATACAAATCTTTCTTTATATTAGTGTAGACATATCCTTTCAATCTACGATGTAGTTACATTTGTGTGTACATACATAATCTTACTCCTATTTCCAATCGGGGTAGGCAGAGACAGTAGACCGCCACTTGCAACTAACCTTTTAGATATCTCGTGCTTCATCAACATCCATCAAAACTGAATAACTCATGCATACTCTTTGGTTTTGGGTACACTTTATCTGGCTTTGCTATAAAACATCGCCGATCTGGTCTTTGTAAGTACGCCTAGGTCGTCCTCTAGCTAGGTACCTACCGACCCATTCATAATACATTTGAATATTTGTCTCCATAACCGTCTTTCATTCATGCGCTTAATATGAACAAACTACAAACATAAATAATATATAATCTCACGCCTTTTTTATCCCCGAGGGGGTAGGCAGAGGTACTCTTTTACTGGATATACCCACATTTCACGAGATATATTGGACCCCTAAACGTGATAGGTGGTGAGCCCATCGCCGGACCGGGTCTGTTTACACATGTCTCAGAATTCATTCTGAGACCTGCGGGTTTCCTCACGATGTTTTCCTTCACCGTCGAGCTAGTGATAAATATGTACGTAAGTTTTTGAAAAACTCATTGGTACATGCCAGGATTCGAACCCGAGCCTTACTGATTTTCGGCCGGCTCTTTAACCGTCCGGGCTATCACTGCTAACCACAAACATGTAGATTCCTCATTCAGATTTTCGAGCCAAACAATACGTTTCCTGTTATCGGAGACACATTCAAAGTAGCAATTCACGAATCTTTCCACAGCGGATTCAGACAGCACAATTTACGCAAGGGACGGACTTTCCACTGCACATTACTATCATTCGGTCATTCATCTTCTAGCTGGAGAGTATCTAACTAAAGCTTTTATTTTTCAACGGCGTTGCCCACGCGGATCCTGTCCTGTCCAGTCGCGTTCTCGTAAGAATCTTTAAGAATCCCTTCTTAGTGCTTACGTCTTTAAAGGAACAATACAAAATTTCATGCTGTTATAGACCTCGAAGTTTCGCAGTGCGTTGATACTCGTTGATCAATCATTCAGGCATTTCTTTGTTTTATATATTGTACAACTAGAAATATTTTAATGTTTTTGCATTAAACGAATTCGGATATAACAAAACGAAAGTATCTGGATTCTGGAATTCAATTCATAATCAAACTTTGAGAAATCTCAGAGGTCATATGGATGTAACATAATTCTTATGGTAAATAAATATATTCGGATTCGACCGCTGATACAATATCAGCGTTGAGGAGGTCTCATAAATGCCTACTGCCATTCAGAGGGAAATGTTAGCCATGAATCATCGAGTATTTTTCCGGTTTATAAATCACAACGAAATTCGTGGGTTTATCCCGTTAAGGGGTGGTAAGTGAGATTTTAAACAAAATATATATCCTTTATGCATAAATGTAAGTTTATAAATGTAATAAATTAATGTCTTACTTATAAAAAAAGCTGCTTTATTCTGTTTAAATAAAAGGCAACCGGGACAGACTGCCTGAGTCTTTGAGTATTAAATCAACAGGAGACGTCATCACGTCACGCGCACTAGTTTCTTTGCAAAAAAGTCTGCCCATTTTTTGCGCGGGGGACGAGGAAACACACACAGATAATGTTAAAAAAAACGCATTTTTTGACAAAAAAATTAAACCCTAGCTTGAACTAGATGCACACAAATACATTCACCAATCCGAGCAATCTGTGAACTCAAAAAAACTACTTGTATATAACAGGTATGATCGTTGACTGACACTTTTTTTTGGCAGAGGGAAACGCCTGTCAGTGGCGTCTCCAGTTGGTTTAATACTCAAAGGCCTGAGTTGACCTATCAACGCACAGCTCAGACAGCTGGGTCTTAAAATGTTGCATGGAGTTCTATTGTCTGTCTATGCTTACCCCAATGGGAAATAGACGTGAGATTATGTGTGTAAGCACTAGCGGATCCTGGGCATGGTGGGGGGCTAGAGAGGGTTTTTGAGTTTATTCGTTAAAATTAAACATAAAAAAACACAAATCTTTTCTCTTTATGATATTTGTGTACCTACTTAGATTAGTAGGTACATAAATCAAAGTGGCAAACACAGCAGTCAAAAGGCACTGCTCAGCATAATGTTACATCAGTAAGAATGTACCTACAGCTGATTCTCGGCAGTGACATGAAAAGGCAAATATACTGAAAAAACAGATATACTCGTTTGTATTAATAGTTATATTTATGACTTTACTGTGGTAAGTTTGCTTGCTCTCTACGCACAATGACCAGTTGAGCATGCCCTAAAAAACGCGAAATGACCAAAACACAGAATGACCAATCGCAAAATGACACATGCTGTACACTCAGAATGATCAATCGCAAAATGACACATATGTATACGCAGAATGACCAATCGCGGAACGACCTGCACCTTACAGATACGCACAATGACCAATCGCAAAATGACCAATAAACTTTACTAAATACATACTTTACTCCGAAATTGAGTAAAGAAGATTCTGCTATGAAAATTGCGCGCATTTGCAGAGGCGCCATGCGTGTGCCCGTGGTAAAAATTAGAAGTACATAATATTTCCTCTTATTTTCCATTTATTATTAAAGTGAGACAAACGTATTGAGCAAAAACGCTTCCAAGGAGGTTCATTCATTTTATTTATTCTGGTATGTGAAACTTCTTGATATTTTTATGGAAATTAAAAAAAAAGTTAAGGATACGCACGGTACTATAGTACCGTATACATTGAAAGGTGCGGTAAAATAGGTACGGTGACAGTACGCAACTTACAACGAACGTGCGGTAAAATAGGTACGGTGACAGTACCTATTTTACCGCACGTTCGTTGTAAGTTGCGTAATTTTTAACTTTCGAATAATGTATATCTAGGCTTCGTGAATGCATTTTTTGTCTTTTTTGAGCAAATGTGTTGAAAATAAAAATTAATTGAAAACTAAATAAAAGAAAAGTCTGAATGTTTTCCTTAGTTCAACATATCTAAACAATGCGAACGTGATAATAGGGTGTTATCAAGGGTACTGGCCCTTAAGCAGTGGTATTTATGTGGGTTCCGAAGCGGATCGGAACGGTGTGATGCCCTTTAAACGGTATCCTCAGATGAAATTTCTTGTCACGAGTTTCAGTTGTGTATATTCATGTAAAATTAATTAAAGTTGTATGTTAATTGGATTCGGTAAAGGGTTACAGGGAAATAAGTGGCTTGCTGTATAATCAACTCGTTTATATGGTCCTATATAGGTGCTATTATTATTATGTTAGTCCACGAGATTGCAGGTCTGCGTATTAACAGTCGGCGCCGTTATAAAGACTTATCTAAGGTTCATATTTTTACACTTTTTGAGAAGACGTATTAATCATATTCGACTTCCCCCTTCCGTTCCTCTTTACTTTTTCTTAATTGATTAAAGAGGAAGGAACTTTTAAAACGCATACCTAGGGAATTTGAACAAGGTTCATCTTTCGGTCAAAATAATTATGTTAGCACTTTAATATGTTAATATCTTATAAGTCATTTTTAAAATAAGTTTGGTGTCTGAGTTAGTTTGTGATTTATGACACCTGTTTGTAATGCGCAAAGTGATTTCAGTTCCTGCAAGCAAAGTCCTGAGTTTGTCTTTGAAAGTCGAATTAAGAAAGTTCGGATATCTTGTTGAAGAATCCTGGGCTCAGAATACCTATAGGTACTGGTGAAACTGGGTATTTCCAGAAATGGAATACCTCTGCCTACCGCATAGGGTATGAAAGGTGTGAGATTATTATTTATTTACTGTGATGTTATAGCTCCTAATACAGTTGCATAGTTTGCTGTACTTGTAAAATAAAAACCGAAATGCATTTGTAGAGGTGTTTTGGGATGAGCTTTTTATAATGGATGATAATTCTCAATTTTATTTCGAAACAGTCATCTTTAAGTTCAATCTGTAAGTTCAGTGATTGAGCTCTAGTAGTTATTAGGTATAGCTATAATACACGCCAAAACTTAGTTTACTATTCGTTAAGTATATAATAAATCATCATACAATTAATTCTGTTCTCACTTTCACGTTGTATAAATTAAGGCCTGCTTGGTAATAATGATCGATGGGTAATTGTCGGTGTCAGATCCATGTGCAGTCTATGTTTTCGTATACGTAATTAGAGCTTTACAGCTATGACGATGAGTTAACTATGATTTATGGTCCTACTAGCTGCGAGTTTGCCTGGACTTATTTTCCGGAATTAAAAGAGTTCCTATTGCTAATGAAAACCGTACCGTACCAAGGGGACCCAATTACTTAGAGCTGTCACTGTCTATATCTGTTGAACCGTAATAAATAGACAGCTAGTAGTGTTGTGTCTAGCTATAACAAAAATTTTAAAAAGTTAAAAACTAACAGAGGACAAAAAAATATAACAGAATGAGTGGTATTCATTCTTGATTAATTTAATACAAAGGACACATAGAAGCGCAGAGTTGTAAGCTATATTATTCCGTTTTAATAACAAAACACAGTGTGATATAAATATGTTTGGAGATTAAAATAATCAAAACAAGGTATTGCAGATTAATGGCTGGCTGTATGTGCTTTTGTATGCGCCAAACTATTTTCAAATATTTTTTGTACCTTTTCTAAATTTTAACCCTTAAATTCATAATGTAGGATGCAGACGACATAATATTCTGATGACTGAATGTCATGCGACTATAGTCTCACAATAATGTTTCATCTACTATTCATAGCTCGATGGATGCTGGATTCGTCACTGTTTCTGAGATACTGGTTAATTAACCACTCTGAATGAACTATGAAAGTGATTAATTGCCCTCATATACTGGTATAATAATGCACTTAACACTCTGTAAGGGCGACATTAGTGAGGTAGAAGCCAAAATTGAAGTCGTTATGAAGTCATAAACCCTAAAAGGGATAATTAGTGAACTTTACTGAAGTTGTATGAAAATGAATAGAGAGAATATGTGCTGTATATGAGTCGAGTTTTTACATTAGTAAAATTCCATTGTCCAGATAGTTGGTAATATTTTCTTCCTTTGTACAACCTACCTTACTTATCATTCATAATATTAAGTAAGTTTCTAACAGTAGGTTTGATTCGGGGTTTAAATACATTGTTACTGACTAATAAGTTATTTAAAATAAGTCGTCTTAACGGTGAAAAAAAAAACATGGTTGGGAAACGGACGAACGCTGACCCCAGAAATGGATCTGTCATGTGATGCCTTCGTCACCGTACCTTTGTCGTACCCCTTGGAGGTCACTCAGGCCTCGTATGAGGTAAATTACTTATGCCAGATTCAAACCGAAGCTTACAATATTAAACTTACGGAAAAACATTACGTTTCATAGGCTTGATACATTCAATGTAGAGAAAGTATTATTCATAAATTAAAATCAAATACACGTTAGATAAACATTTTTTAACGAACGAATAATATTAAGTATCATGTAATCATATAGGTACCTATATAAAAAATAATCGCTCATGCTTTATTTCCTGAGGTGGTTGGCAGATTGTATTTCAAATCTGGAAATACCCGTTGCTTTTTTGGACCGCTAATTAAGTAAATATGTAAATATTGAAATAGCTTTAAAGTTAGGACTAAAATAAAAAAAAGTTAAAGTTTACCTTACTGTGACTTTATGTTTATTTATGTCAAACTGAGGAAGAAGTTCAATATTCCCTAAACATAAATAGAATTTTTATAGTGAAATAAACAGGTAGGTATCCAAGAAGTTGCCTACTACATTTCCGTTTCGCAAAATAATTAGAACTAAATCACTAATCCGGCGCCGATCGTCTAGCCGCCTTAATGGGCGAATGCTACGAAATTTTCCCTTACAGAATAAATGACTTAAGATTCCAGAAGCTTCGATTTGTGTCCATTACACGCTCGGTTGACTCACGTACAGCCACTATACCTACTAATTAAGAGGAAAAGATAAATAAAACATTTTCCCACTGTAAAAGATAAACTACGAAACGACGAGAAGTTGAAGCAAACCTGTGTTTTCCGCCGCGGCTCTCGAGATCTGTTAGTGAAATTAATGAATGTCAAAATGACAAAAATTAAGATTTGAAATTGTCAGCCGTCTATCTTCCAGAATA
The DNA here is from genome assembly GCA_963855545.1 of Ethmia dodecea. Taxonomy (NCBI): domain Eukaryota; kingdom Metazoa; phylum Arthropoda; class Insecta; order Lepidoptera; family Depressariidae; genus Ethmia; species Ethmia dodecea. The sequence goes on from OY979444.1 coordinate 5,824,599, forward strand.
ACAAGTCGGGCGGTATCTGTTCATTCCTGAGAGTTATTAATCTTCAGATACTTTCCACTCAGACCTAAAAATAACGGAAGCGTATTGTTGCTAGTTAATAGTCTCTTTAATATAGTATTTTCGGATTTGCTTGAATAAGTTTGCTTAGTGCTTGTGCTAATACTCTAAAACAGTAAAACAAAAGTCTAATTTACCTCTTAATTGCAAAACACTGTGTAGCATCTCTAGTATAACTGCAACCTGTAATCCTATTAACCAACCGAATACGACCGCCGAAGCACTCATCCGCAAATGGTTAGCTCGTAATCGCTACAATACTTAGTCGGATAATAGACTCGGCACAAGTTCATGGCTATTGTTACCTCATTATTGCTTTTAGATGGACCTAGCTTGTACTAAGTACTCAGCTTGGTGCAATCAGGCTTTTAACGAGTTTGTTCCTACACATTTGCATACTAGTTCGAGACGATGTTTTAGTTCATTTTTTTAATAGTGCCACCTGGGTTTTAGTGGGTACTAAATTAATCAGTAATAATGTGCAATACTCTTATTTAGATAAAGACTCATAGCCCAGTAGATAAATGTAAGTGGTTGTTGATAGTAAACATACCTACCTATCGTAATATGTACCTACAGTGTTATACTGGAATGTAACTATAAGTCGTGACATTTTTGACAAACTTTAAAGCCTTCTTAAAAACCATTACAATAGAAAAAAATAAAATACTTCTACAGAGATAGGAACTATGTTAAAAATTAATCAAAGTACAATATGTGGTGTTGTTATCGCTGTCAGTGACCTCTTCCAGACATACTTGGGGTGGATAAAACAGACTAGAATAGGCTACACTAGAAAAGTAAGATCACGTCGGGGTCACCAGTATGGAGGAACGGAGGTGGAATGCTCCTCCATCGTGAAAAGGGAAGATCTTCCGCCAGGCGAGGTGATCGTGCCTGGGGACCGCGGTCCAACGGTTGATGTTGGACAGTTGTATTTATACAAACTCATTAGAAAACTCCGATAGTGCGGTTTAGAACTCGGCCGTCTATTGGCGCGTTATATGTAACTCGGCCTTCTATTGGCGCGTTCCATGTAGTGTCGCTACATAGTAATTAATACAAATATACATATGTAGGATCTTTTTGCGATCACTTGCTTAATACTGGCAGGCGCACGTATATTCTAATTCAGATTGTGAAAGTCAAGAGGGGAATTGGAAATAAATGATGGCAGTAGCATAACGGAAAACAGATTTTTATTATTTTCTTAGACCCTCTCCAATGATTTTAAATATAAAATAACATCTTTGGACCCGCCCCTACATAAATAATAAATAATAAATAATAATAAAACATAAATATATACCTACCTTACATATAGTTTATAAATTATATTATTTATTTATATTTTTATTTGTACATAAAGAACATAAAGAGAGCGCAGCTATTGAAGCTAGTTTGGCGCCTTCTCTCATAAATATCTACTTACCGAGATCTATCTGTCTCTTAAAGCATCGAAAATCGGTCGACCCCACTCGTAAGTGACGTCTCCAATGTTTAAAATAAATAAATATGATCACGCCTTTTGCATCCCGTTTTACCAGTACCTATATTCTTTGGACCTCTACAATATGTAACAGAATAAGCGCAATTCCTGAAATTAGTTTGTTCAGTATCGACTACTTAATCGATTTTAGCTATTTTTAATATAATATGTTAAATTGTTCTGAAAAATGAATTGCCATTGCTAAATTCAGTGCTCTATGAAAATCGTGCTATTATTGATCGATATTTAAGAAAATTGGTTAGATACAACTAGAGTTCGATTGCATCATATTTTTTTTATGTTAATATTCTAATTGGGGTTTAAGAGGAATTGCGCTTTTTCTGTTACGCGTTGTATACAAGATAGGTGGTGAGCCCAAAGTGGCACCGGGGTGCTGTCACAAATGCCTTAGAACTATTTATGGGACCTGCAGGTTTCCTCATTATTTCACGGTCGAGTTGGTGATAAATACTCTTCGAGTACGTACGTTTTTTGAAAAAGTTTTTGTACATCCCTTGCCTAGATTCGAACCCGATCCTCACGGATGAGAAGAGGGCTCTTTAACCGCAGGGCTATAGTGCTCCCTAATTTTTCCAAAGCCTCATGTCTTTCTTTTAAAGGGTGGACACAGTTAGATAACCGCGCCCTTGATACAAATATTAGGACGAGAAAAGTATTTGTTTTGGGTTTGGGGTCCTGTGTATTTGCTGTTTCCAGTTACATAAAAAGGAATATTAAGATTTCTGTGTACATCTACTTGTTTGCTGTTTACGGTTCCGTTACATACCTAGAGGACAGGACATTACCAATCCTACACCGTCCGCCCGTATGTCTGTTTTACCTTTAAATGGCGGTTTTGATAATTAATTTAGTGTAGACTTCTTGTGGTAGATTTCTTAACAATATTAAAAAGTAAAAAACAATATACATGTCGGTACGGAACCCTCAGTGTCCGAATACGTCTTGCACTTACCCGGATTTATAGTTATAATTATAATTATCATACTCATAGTAAGCACATAAAACATAAACTTACAAGTCAAAGAAAATACCAAAGAAGTTTTGAGTAATTTATAAGATCTTAAACAAAACATGCTCATTTATTAAATACTTCATACCGAGCAGCTTTAATAACATTCAGAAAGCGCGGTATACTAATAAAGCGGCATTTAAACCAAGCAACAAGTAATTTACTTCGCAAAACCATACAACAACCATGCAAGAATAGAAAATTACATCAAAACAGCATCAGTCCGACAGAAATAGAAAATGCTTCGAAATCTAGTTTGTATAAAACATGCACGGAATTCTAAGTTTGTTCTGCTTGCTCAGCTATTCTCTGTTCTGCTTAAACTCGACGGTTGTTTCTTGAATTGATATCTAACAGAAATAGATCGCTTGCGGGTATGAAATGGATTCTTATGGTAATGTTTCCGGTTCTGATTTTCGAATTATGTGGCCGGCAAACGTTGCTCTGCCATATAAATTAGGGTAGGAGGGTGAAAAATACTTTTTCATCTCTCCGGGCAAAAAGCATCGACTTTTGGCCCGCTGTGCTAAACGAAGTTGCCGCTCTCCGCATCCGTCGTGCAGAAAAAAGTATACACACCTCGGGAAGTAAATAAGAAAGCCTCAGATCACATGTTTGTAGATGTGATTTGAGACATTTCTTATTTTACTTCCCTTGGTGTGTAATATACTGTACCAGCTATTCTTATGAGAATATACTTAGATAAATTATAAAGAAAATCATTCAAATCGTTGGAGCTGTTTCGGATGAGTTTGACTACAAGCACCAAGAAAACATAGATTACAAAATTGATCAGGGGCAGCTATATATCGCGATCGTTTTTATAATTTTAGATCTGATCTTCCCCCGTTTCACATTTAGTTGATTGGTTATTTCAGTTTACAACTATAATACATGTCTCGCAGATTTTATACATAAAACAATAAAATACTTATCGTATGGAGTTGTCTTATCGAAAGAGCGAATACCTGCAGGGGCTGTAGGTATAGGTATACAATTCTTACTTGTTGAAGTAAATACCTCAATAGCGATATACATTAAAATCAAGATCCTAACACTCATGTGATTGAAGTTTGACGTAATTTCTCTAAGATTGTAATCTTTCATCGATGAACCTAGCCCATTTAGTTGACAGAAACAAAAAATATTTGACCTTGACATTTGACTTTTCACCACAGGCGCACTGCCAGACGCCGCGAGGCCGCCGGCGTCCTCGTTGACACTTGACTGGAAATCACACATTTTTGTATCGGGCCGCCGCCGGCGTCCTCGTTGTGACTAACTGGGCTAGTAAGTGAGTTAATTTTTGTGAACTTTATGACTAATATTTAGTTGACGTCACGGGGATTACCTGCACAATACTTAGTATACCTAACTACTTTATTGTCAACTTACAAACTTGTTTTACGCTATCATAACCGCAAGCGTACTGGTTGAGTATCAGATAAACGGAAATTGCTGATATTAATTTAATCGATGATTTCATAATTTCAGCGTCCACTTATGAAACCACTTCGATATAGAAAAAGATCATTCTTAATTATAAAGTCAGAATTTTCTCCGTTATCGTATCATTCATTTTCAACAGAATAAGAAAAAACTTAGTAATACAATACTTATAGCAACTGGTGGATACAAAACACCCAAACAAGTTTTTAAGAGAATCCAAAAACTATTATTTTTGAAATATCGGCTTCCAATAACTGTAAATATGAAAACAATAAGTCCTCGTCCATTTTTTGGTATCACACAGTTTGTTTTTATAGTATTTCATCACAATGTTACCGCGAATTAACATCACGCGGTTCGATCTGCGCGGTTGTTTATACAACTTGTAACAGAATTCAAGAGAAAACTCATAAACTTAAAATAATATTTGTTTGTAAGTATCAAAACAATTAAATACCTATAACTTATTATTAATACTGACCGAGTAATTTCATTTATTAATAGTCACAACTTGTGACCTAAATGATCCTAAGTCCCCTAGATGGGGCAGAGGTCATCTGTGACTCGCAAATAGTCTGAAATGGGACCTAAATAGGTAATCAATCGGAACAACCCAGAAATCTGTAAAAGAGCTTTATACCGCTATGCTTAAGGTACATTTTAGATTAAAATTTGGAATGGATTGAGTAAGTGACACTAAACAAAGTAGCTTCTGGTTTTACTTATGAGTAAAGCGCGTCGAGAGTGTTGTGGAATGAACTTTAGGGAGTAGATAGATAGATTAAATGCTTAAAGAATAATACACAGACGTTTTAATTACAACAACAAGATAATAAAATCGATAATATTTCAAGACAAAGATCCGAAAAATCAACAAGCACGTTGCTACGGCAACCAGTCATCGTCGCGGTCTAGCTTGGTTTGCAATCTCCTTCAACAGTTTTTAGTTAATTATGTTACAAGTTGTATCTCATTAGGTATTACTGACACGTTACGTACTTTTACTGATTGAAACGGGGTCCTTTGGTATTTTAGGGCTCGGTGCTAAGCCGCTCTCCGTCTGTCAGTGTGTCTCCATGAACGGCACACAGTAATTGTTTTCTTAAAATGTAAAGGTATTGCCGCTCTAATAACAAAAAATAAAAACAGATTCAAATTAAACAGGGTAGCTACGATGGTATCCGTACCATCGTACCTACCCTGTTTAATTTGAATCTGTTTCCGAGCCTAAGTGTGCTAGTCTAAGCTACAGTTGGCAGGTTTTTAATCCATTGTTGATACTGAACTGTCTTGGCCGTTTTTCTATCCTTCATAATACTGAACTTTAGTCAACTACAAACATAGTAGACCAAAATTTGAGCTGAGCTTAATGTAAACTCGCTGTTAGATTAAACTGGCCGGCGGGCCAATACGCCCACAATTACTATGTAAATATTACCGCATTGCTAAAATATCAAAAGCTCTTGTTGCTACGTTCCTTAAGAAGGTCGACCGGTCACGAGACAATTAGTATGAACGGCCCGACTATGCCATTTACAATCGAATTGCTTACAAACAATTCGTTCCATTGATAAAATGTTATTATTTTATCGATACTTTTATAACCTCAGATGATGTACTCGTACCTAACTGATAAGTAGAATTGCATAATCCGTACATTGCCTACACAGATTGTGTAGTTACTCTTCGACATAATAGATAATATTTAAGAATTTTTTATTTATACAAGCTAATAAACTTAAAAAAATCTTTAAAAAGTTAAATACTTACCTACTACTTACTTCATTCAAAACGGCAATGCCTTTAAAGTTTTACGAAAGATTCGGTAAGTACAGAATATTTCTGGTATTTTATGCTCCACACTTTTCTAGTCAGGTACAAGGTAGTAAAACTAGTGGCGAATCAAGTTATGATATTGTTTGTACCTACATGCAGCTGCAAAGTCAATGCCGTATTTTTTTATGGATCTGGATACTGTACATTGTTATGATTGTGTGAAGTTTTGTTGCCCGAGTCACATTCAGTTAACCATTGTGTCGTAATCATAAATAAACATATTATTTTAAGTCTTTCTAGCATGCAATATTCTCAAAAGAAAACAACGTATAGTACATCGTTGAAAATGATAAGTCACCTATTAACACAAATACAAATGCATGCAATGAGATAAGTTCTATTCCGTGGTTAGGTAATCGTAATAATAAATATTATCGTCTACAAAAACTTAAAAAAACGATTTCGTATGTAAGCTTAGGAGTAGCTATTAAGGACATCCCATCCTGGCTCCATCATCAGATCATCATCAGATGTTACCAAAGTATTGCATAGTCATCAAAACTAAGTTTAAACTAAGTTTGTAGCTTAAACTTGAAACTGCCAGCTTCAAGTTTAAGCGACAAATAGAAGTAGGTAGGTTAGTTTCTACTTCTAAGATATCTGTCTTTATACAAAATTCAAAATTCAAAATCGTTTATTTTCTATTGGTATTAAAATATACACTTAGAAACGTCAATATTTTATAATAACAAGGCACTCTAAACTCGTCCATGAAGATTGGCTAAATGCAAACAGCAGCCCATCTCCACCGACGAGCTGCTGGTTCCGAATGCAGTACCCCGAGAAGAGCCAGCAAGAAACTCAAGGGCAGCTCTTTTTAATCTCATGTCTTACTAATAAATATCGTTTACAATAATAATTATAATTAATAGCCTTACATAGCGTCGAGTCGGTTAATCCCATGCATGTTGGTCTACTAAGTAGTCTGTAATTTTATAGTAGCCTTTTATATGTAATTTTTGCTTAACTATTATTTTAAATTTGTCAAGAGGCAAATTTTGTAATACAGTTAGTTACAAGATAAAGCGTTAAAAAAGGTAGGCAAATATTGTCTTTCTAGGTATATTTATTTCCTATATTAAAAAACATATATTTACAATCTTACTATATAGCTAAATCTTTAGTTAGTTATATCATTGGGATGATGTCGCGAAGGCCGTTTTATAAAATCGAAGTTGATTCGCCGCGTGCGCACGATCTCGCGATAATTAATTGCAGACAACTTTGGGGTTCGGGTCTTATTTGGACTATCGAAATCCACTTCAAAGATCCCGAACTTTGTGCTGAAAAGAACAAAGAGTTATACATTATTAATTATAATTATTAATTCTACAGATAACGTTTTAAACTATTAATGTATATTACAACACTGGTACAAGTAATTTATATGTACTACACCAGCTGTAGCCCGCGACTCCGTCAGCGTAAGGTTTAAGTTATTACATACCCTAGAAAGTAATGATTTCCGGGATATAAAATATTTTTTGCATATTATATTGAGCAGTGATAGCCCGGACGGTTAAAGAGCCGGCCGAAAATCAGTGAGGCTCGGGTTCGAATCCTGGCATGTACCAATGAGTTTTTCAAAACTTACGTACATATTTATCACTAGCTCGACGGTGAAGGAAAACATCGTGAGGAAACCCGCAGGTCTCAGAATTAATTCTGAGACATGTGTAAACAGACCCGGTCCGGCGATGGGCTCACCACCTATCACGTTTAGGGGTCCAATAAATCTCGTGAAATGTGGGTATATCCAGTAATGGAATACCTCTGCCTACCCCCTCGGGGATAAAAGGCGTGAGATTATATTATTATTATTATAAAATATTTTTTTTCTTTTCTGATGTAAACTACCGTACTGCCAAATTACATCAAGATTATATCCACCGGTATAACCGTGGAAGGGGAACAGACTAACAAACAGAAAGATCTACTTTCGAATTTATAATAAATCAAATAAATAAATAAAAAATAAATAATCTCACGCCTTTCATCCCCGAGGGGGTAGGCAGAAGTATCCCATTACTGGATATATCTACCCACATTTCACGAGATACATTGGACCCCTAAACGTGATAGGTGGTGAGCCCATCGCCGGACCGGGTCTATTTACACATGTCTCAGAATTAATTCTGAGACCTGCGGGGTTCCTCACGATGTTTTCCTTCACCGTCGAGCTAGTGATAAATATGAACGTAAGTTTTTGAAAAACTCATTGGTACATGCCAGGATTCGAACCCGAGCCTCACTGATTTTCGGCCGGCTCTTTAACCGTAAAGGCTATCACTGCGTACTTATAATATTTGTTTTTTTTTATAATATAGAAGGCACTGAGCAGACGGGTCATCTGATGGTAGTAGGTGACTACCGTCGCCCATGGACGGACACCTGCAACTCAACAGTCACAAATCACAAGCTGTGCCGGTCTAAGTATTTCTATCTAATACCAAAAACTAATACCAATGGTATTTGTTTATTATCGTTATAAATATTCTATTCCCAACGAATACGAAAACCAGTTAAATGATATGAGATACAGTCACAAATAAAAGTGATTTTGTGTTTATTTGATCAAAATCAGTCTTAACCGACAAATTGAAATGTAGTAGTATTGGTATTTGTTTACCATTTGGTATTAGATAGGAATAATAAATGTTGCTTTGCGCGGCCTTTGAGGTGGGAGTAGGTACGCTCTTATTTTAAAGGTTTGAAGGTCGTATCGGTCCGGAAATACCGCAGGCGACATTTGTAGGGAAGTATAGTTTTGTTTACTGCATATTCATAAATGGAAGGAATTAGATACGTTATAAGTTAGGTACCTATTAATTTATAATATTATTTTTGATGAAAAACCAGTTTCGGTCAGGTGTAAAGTACCTATAGATCGTAAAATGTAAATTTTCCGACAATAACAATATATTATTATACCTACTTAATCAAAGATCCGTTTGATATTCATGGTAATGTAAATTTTTATATCCCCATTGTAATCTGTTGTTAACGTGACTGTCAGTCACGTCAACGATCATGCCAATAATGAATTATAGAAGCAAATAGTCCACGTAATTGCTGTAGCAATGTAATAAAAACTAATACCTAGTGCTTATTAGTAGTAATTCTATTAAAAGTTATACAGTTGCTACAAAACGGCTAATTGCCGCATCAATTTCGTATTGCTAACATGAAAATGATGGTAATTTTCTAATTATCAATTTAATTGATTAAGGCCAACAAAGAAGGTAATTTAGTTACTAATTACTCAAGAAGTCATTGAAGTTATCAATGGTTACATTACTATAACCTAATTGAATTTTAAATTAGGTAGGGACATATTTACATTTTAAATATTTTTTTATGTAGTCGTAGATAAATAATAGAACTCTTAAGAGTAAAAAAACGAAAAAGAGGACCAATATAAAATGGGATCACACGGGAAATACCAGTTTTGAAATAAAAAAAGAATCTTCACCCAGTGGAAAGTTCTGAGGTGACAATCATGAAAAAAACACATACAGTCGAATTGATAGCCTCCTCCGTTTTGAATTCTGTTGAAAATATACATATATTTAAATAGGTAGGTAAGTATTTAATTAATATGGTATATTTTCATTTCAATTGTCTCAAAATTCATAAAGTATTATGATTGAACTGCAAATGAATACTATTATAATAAACTAGCGACCCGCCCCGGCTTCGCACGGGTGCAATGTTGCGAATCCGTCATTTTGCGAATCTGACATTTTGCGATGGTTCCATGCTAACACTAAAACCTTCCTCTTGAATCACTCTATCTATTAAAAAAAACCGCGCCAAAATCCGTTGCGTAGTTTTAAAGATTTAAGTATACAAAGGGACATATGGATATAGGGACAGAGAAAGCGACTTTGTTTTATACTATGTAGTGATGATGTTTTGAAGTCCAATTTATAAGTAGGCATTTTTTTTAAATAATATGATATTTTAAACGCCTAAGTATTCTGCAAATCGTATAAAAAATATAAAGCTTTCAATGTAATTACTGTAAATAGTCACATAATTTATGACTATAATATGCAAAGTAAATGTTCCCTGGGGCTTTGCCTTTGCATTGTGTATAAACACACGACAAATAGTAATCCATTTTTATTCAAGTAAGGACTGGTTTTTCAATAGTCAGTTAAAAGTTATCTGAAGAATAAACACCATCTGTCACTTTTCCTTTCTATTGTGTCAGACAGTGACATCAATATATTCTCCAGATAAGATTTATCTGACGATTGAAAAATCAACCCTTACTTGAATAAATTCCCAAAAGCGTTAGATAAGTAGATAATATACTTCTAATAATGGATGTTCGTTACTCTTTCACTCAAAAAGTACTAAACGGACTTTGATGAAACTTCAAACTAATATAATGTATAAACATTAAAATAACATACGTTACCTTTTTCATCCGGAAACTTGGAAAAAGAAACCAACTAGCTTTCAGTCCCCCTAGCCAAGTGGCATTGCACAATCTAATCGAATGATCTTATAGATTGACATGTATGGGATTGACTTTAGCGTTAGCAATCGTTGGCAAGTGCTTATGTCAATCCCAATTGTCTAGGGGGGCTAATGTGAATAAAGATCTAACTTACACATATCCGTCGTTCCATTCAAAGTCATCCATAAGAGTCCATGCGAAGTAGCCCTGGATATTGCAGCTGTCCTGATGCATAGCTAATAGCAGCTGGTACAGGTATTTGTTGTAGTAAGACACTCTGTCGTAGTCCTGGAGGCCTCCCCAATCGCACATGCCATTCTCAGTGACAAAAATCGGTACTTCCCTGCCGTAATTCTTTGTAATCCAGTTTAATAGCCTGCGGAAGCCGGGAGGGTGGACCTGTCGAAGAATAATTAAATTAAGAATAATTATGGGTTCATTATCATTAATACGAAACAGACCACTGCTTTGGTAGCCATTCGCTAGTGTTAGTACCCAGCAATTAGATAACAGTCCATATTTTCGAAGCGGAGTCGGATATCAGGAGATAAGGTGGGATTTATGGTTTGTGGTAAGCATTCCCTAACCTACAATTACACAGAACTCAACCGATTTTACCACAAAAATACAGAAGACAATGAATAAAAATATTTGTTTGTCTTTTATTGCCTGATGTCTTCGCTTGATTCATCGACTTGCATGTAAAAAAACACGTTAATCGATGAACCGACAGATGTCTATTCTAGTTTCAATTATTTTGCTAATAATAACATTGATTTAATAACTAGAAATTTCTAGACTAATCTATTGGTGACTATTGTTAATACTTATTGCAATTTAACATTAAAGTCAAATATTATAATAAGTTGATGACGAAATAATCAAAACTGGAATAGTTCAATGTGAACTAGGCACACCTAATTCTATACAATGTACCTAAATTAAATAAAGCAACAACCAAAACTGAGAGAAGTAGGTAGTGTAGGCAAGTCCATAGTATTGATACTTTTACGACAAGCCCGAATACTTCCGTCGTAGTTAATTTTGTGAGTACTTATTGTTGTAAAATCTGATGTAATAAACCAATTTGTTGAGTCAATATTTAGTAAAAAAAAAACAGTTATATATCCCATATCGTATCGATAATTGTTCTATAACCTTTAGAAGGCAATCAGTTCTGATATCATCACAAGGCCAAGACATATGCTAATTGCATGTTTTAGTTTCCGTAACCTTATTGTTCTCCGTAAAGATTTAATTGTTGTCAATGATAACAGGTATAAAAACCATAATGGCTTGAGATCGATCGAGGTAATAGATATAACTGGTTTAGCGGATATCCGTTTCTTTTTCTATCGTTATTGATATTGAGTATAAAATGGGTATAAAGTTGACTATGTTATCAATGCAATGCGTTGGAAAGATATCAATTAAAATATATCCTAGGCCGTACGCCAGAACAGTTCAAATATTTATTATTTATCAGTGAAAGTCGACATAATAATGTATAGGTAATTAAGTCATTCGAAACGCAAATAATAATACTTTTCGACTATATTTGTACCATAGTTCTCATCATTACTAACCCGTGAAGAAGTCACGTAGACCAATAGAACAGTGGGTTGGTCCACTATACGCGTGCCCACCCGAAATTGGGAAATGGTGTTAGTCTAATTGCCTCCTAACGACGTCAGAATTTTTCAAACCCTCCAATAATATGGCACAGTGACTTCCATTTTGCGTGAATACAACTAAACCAAAGGGGTAACGCCCCTGTCTACCTTGATAAGATTTGTCAGGGAACTCACTTTTTAATGGAATGCAGAAAAACTCTCAGAAAACTTAGTTCGCAATCGTCAGTCGGCCCTTACGATGTTTAATTTTATTTATCGCAGGTAATTTTTTTTTTCTTCATGACTCGCAAATAATCCATAGCAGCCTTGATCTTGATTACAGAATAAAATACTATCTAAAGGCTTGACATTGCTAAAGGTCAAAGAACCAACAAGGCAATTTTTTCCTCTGATAAGATTACCAACTTTTATATGCGACTTCCTTCGCTTTTAAGGATAAAGTAGCCTATTTACTTCCTTAAGAAGCCAGATCCAGATGTACAGACAGTACATAATTAGTTTAGAAAATACAGTATTAACATTCATGTTTAAGTTCGTCTCTTTAATAAATCACGTAGGTTCTGGTACTTCTGGAATTTAGACCTTATCATCCTGACAATAGAAGAGAACATGTTACAATTGTTGCAAAGTTTTGTTAATCCTATGTAAGATGGAAGCTGGTTTTGTGTTTGTAATTTAAACAACTGCTTTCGCTTGAATCTTAATGGGAGTTGACCAAATACTGGGGACGGATACATTGAAGTGTGACCCTAACGTACACATTGACAATAATTGGACCATGTTTTATAATTAACTAAATGGATTTAACTTGTATAAAAGCTTCATGGCTCAATAGAATAAGTAACTTCTCTACTATGTATCCTATACAACACTTTAGGTTACAAAGCAAGCCATAATACCCCAACAATGTGTATTTGTTTGGTGATACACCAGCTCTGGTCAATGGCTAGGAAGCAGTATATTTTCGGAATTCAATGTACTTCAGTTCTTAAGTAAGCCCATATTCTTTCGAACACAGTATCACTAATACCACTAATATTAACAAAATAATTTTTAAATTTGGAGGCGTACCATTATTGGCCAGAGTATTTATTGCATACCTAATAATAATTACGAGTATGAGGTGTTCAATTTACCGATGTTTACCCACAAGAGCTAATGTTGTGTTTCAATTCTGAATAACGACGGGTACAGAATTGAGTATTCGTAGAGCTCTGGAAACAAATACAGACGTTATTTTAGGTTTATGCCTCGAGCGATTATTCGTTTTCCTTAAAAATACTTGAGGCACCGAGAACAAACAAGAAGCAGGTTGCTATCCAAAGAGTTTAATCCTCTTTATCTTCATGAGGCTCACTACATAGCGTGGAATGAGTTCTATTTTTGATCGACATGGAAAATTCCGTATTTTTAAGTCGCTTGACTGCAACGAGTATTCTAAACTTAAACTATTCTTCGTATACCAAGCGCTGAGGATGAGTGGTAGAATAAACGTCAAACATTTAAGTTTTGACATTAACAGTTTTATATACTCTTTTCTAACAAAAGGCAAACATTTCATACATCCCCAACATGTTCGCTTTGCATTGCGGTAATTACTGGTTTATTTTTTTTCTACAGAAATAATATAAAATTTTACTTTTTATTGGCAGAGCCGGAAATAACTATTCAAAAATACAGAAAATCTGGAACTTGGAAGTCGAATGTCACTTAAATCGCACTCGACGATGCAATACCTACGATTCAAAAATATAGCTTCTGTCCTCTTATGAAGAAGTGGATGACCAGGATACAACCCTAGCCTATACCAGATTAGGAGATATTTTTGGACAAGTAGTCACATAGTTGGCACATAAATTATATTCCAAACTATACATTCCTCAAGACCTGCCTTCATAGTGTAAATACAATAATGGTTAACACAATAGAAATCGACCCTTTCAATGAAAGTTCAGAATAGTTTAATTACATTTTTAGTCATACCTACTAAGTATTAGGTCCTTATCTATGAATTTCCGGAAATATATTTCTAATAAATATTTTTGTAAGCAATTATTATAATTATATTATTTATCTGAACACTATTATTAAAATCAATTGTTGACTATATTGGTATAATTACACCTGCACCAAAAGTGATTTTAGTTTGAGTTTATTTCCTGGCATGTAAGTTAGAAAGGAGGTCTTACAATTTTTTAAAAGAATCGATGCTCAGAATAGTAGGTATTCTTATTTACAGCTCTTCGTCAATTTATAATACTAATGCTGCTTATAAAATTTTTCAATTGTCTTTATAATAAAAACACAATTGTCCTGAACTTTGATGTTTCAATCCCGAAAAAAAGTTAGAAAGAACAATTCTGTTTTTAGAAATCCTCGATACAAAGCAGCAATATCATAATAAATTCTGAATACTTGGTTTTTGTAAAAGGCCATTGTTTTTTTAAAAATAATTCCTTACCGTAAACCAATCAGCGCCAGGCTTAGGCCAGTTAGGGTTCTGTTCCACTCTTACACCAGCATCGTGGTCCATAGAAGGAATCTCCCACCCGAACTCGAGAGAAGACGGTGACATCAAGTATGTCGTGTAGTGGTTTAAACCAAAGAAATCTGAGCTCCCGCGCAGTTCATCCACCTAAAAACATACATAAATAAATATAGGTTAATCAGTTAAGAATCGCCGGTTCCAATTGGAACCGAGACACAATTAAAATCTATTGTGTCTGTGATTCATGGTCTGAGAGGTTATAGAAAATTTTCCAGAAGGGGTTTGGCAGAGGTATTCCTATACTGGTAATACTCAGTATTCATTATTTTTATGGACTCTAACCGTAACAGGTGCTAAGTCTATCGCCAGATCGAGGTGCATGCTTAAACTTAGAAACCAATTCTGGAGTCAGCTGGTTTCTATATGATGTCCTCCTTTTAGTGCCATATAAAAAAATACGTCGCTTATAAAATACCGTAATCGAAGCCACTTTTAAAATACAGGTGAAGTACCTATACTGCAAACAAAAGGTAAGTGCTTACTACTCTAGATAGACATCAGACGAATAGAACTATCTTGTAATTTACTTTAGAGCAGTGATAGTGAGTGAAGAAACTCACAGGTCCCAGAATTAATTATGAGATATTATGTGTAATAGACCCACTCCGGCGATGGGCTCACCACCTATTACGGTTAGGGGTCCAAAGAATATCTCGTGAAAAGTGGGTATATCCAGAAATGGAATACCTCTGCCCCCTGGGGGATAAAAGGAATGAGATTAAGATTATTTATGTTGTAATTTACCTTGTTTATTGAAAGGCTCTAAAATAAATTTCGGTGTTTACACTTACCTCTTCGGGAGTAAAATATGGCAGACGGGATCTTGAAAATCCTTGAGCAAGGCTCGCCTCGTCGACTAGATCACGTACTACATCGGGATAGTCACCTCTAGTTGAGTAGATCGGATGTGCGTATAACCCCAACTATGAAAAGGCATGATCTTTATCAATTTATTTAGACAATTTTCCATTTTTTTTTGTTTTTGTGTGTAATTTTTACGACGTAGGTACCCACTAGCTTTTGGCCGGAATTAAAACGATCTTATAAAGTATCTCAGTGCAATCCGTTGCTGCGTTAAAAGGACACCAACGAATAGACAGCTGCATTTATAATTTTATCGTTCAAAGTGCTTTGATTTATTATTAAATAATTTACACTAAAATAATTAAATCGAAATACGATTTACTTACGGATAATTTACGAAATATCAGAAAGAATAATGTTACAAACTTCAACTTTGTCAAGTAGATTTCTCCTTTTTTAATTAGCACGGGAACTCAAAAAACAGGATCCGTGCGGTATATTATGCCGCTGGTTGCTTGCTAGTAAATAGTCTCTCACTAATATTTGAATATCTTATCTTAGATCGACACTGTTAGAATCCTAATATAATACAACAGTAAATTAGTGAGTATGCAGGTAATCTGTTGTGTTCTTCCGGCTATTAAAATTCCCCGAGAACCCGAGAATAGTTAGACGCAAACGCTCAGTTTTGAACCCTTAAATATAAACACCCAACAAAACATTATTGCTACTTTTGGTCTTACAGTGTGATAAAATAACAAAACAAATGATATTAGGTACCTATTGACATTTACAAAGGAGAAACGGTGCGGTACAGTGCTCAAATATAATAAGATAATCAAAGCATGACTGCATATTATCCTCCGAGAATTTAATAGCTGAGCTAATCCTTAGACAGATACAACGACGGATTACATACGTTATATAATGTGCGAAGTAACTGTTGTACAACTTGAATAATAATTATTATTACACACCAAAAACCTGGCCACGTGTACCTAAAAGTCACTGATAAGATTTAAAACATTATGCTGGTGGGTCAAGAGGTAGCTTATTACACTCTTGAGATTAAGACGAATGTAGTGACATCTTGTCCGGATCCCGTTTTATCCTGTTCCCGTGGGAATTTTACAAAATTCTTTCTTAGATAGTCCCTACGAAGAATTTACCTGCCAATTTTCAAGTTTTTAACATTATTGTTTCTGAGATTTCGTACTGATTAATGTAATTGAGTAGTAATCGATTTAAAAAATTGTATTGACCAACAAAGTATTACCATCGTTTTGGTACAGCGGATTAAAAAGAAAGATAATAATGATCCCAAAAGCAAAGCGGTGAGTCATAAAATCTCAGAATGCAAGTCTTTTAGCTCTTGAAAACTACTTATGTGTGATATCGTATGACGCTGGTATTACCCAGAGACAGTAGTTCGTAAAAATAATAAATATGCAAAATAATATGGATAGTGTAAACGAACAGGAAATACTTGTGTATGCAAATCTTCCTGAGGAAAAATGTACAAAGGGTGTAAAGAAGGTTGAGAATAACCGCAAAACATGATCACATTATAGACCAATAAGATAGGGCACGTTTGTAAACAAGAGAACGACCATTATTACAAGATAACGGCAAAACTTATAACATACGTGCATCTGAAGATATCTTTCGGCGGCATCTATATCCTCTTGTTTGGAACTGTCTTTTGGCTCTGCCCAGAATGCGTCTAGAGTTATGCCAATCTTCCCTGTAAATTATGTAGAAAAGTTAAAGGTGATCAAAATACACTTAGCAACGTCAATAGTCTAATAACAAGAGACTCTAAACTAGTCCATGGAGGTAGTAATGTAAATAGCACCAACGAGTTGCTGGTTCTAAATGAAGTACTCAGAGAAGAACCAGCAGCAACAAACTCAAGGGCAGCTCTTTTTAACGATGTAAATAACCTAGATATTTTCACTTTAATAAACAATACTCTCATATTAATTGCTTAGAATAGTTTGTAGATTACGGAACACATGATAATGGCAGATATCTGATAGTATCTGTTAGCATTAATTCACTTTCATGTTTACTTATATATAATACTGAATGCATAAATTATTGTCTTTTGTATTTTATATATAATTTTATAATTAAATGAATAATCTTACGTATTTTATCCCCAAGGGGTTAGGCCGTATGCCATTACTATATTATTTTCAGTAAGAGTCAGTACCAAAGTTATCAAAATCAACACTTAATTCGTCAAAATATTTAATAGTATTTGACGTCTGTATCACGCTTTTCCGAACTATTAATTCTTTGCAACTATTTGTTTTGCAAATATTTAATAAATTCATTGTTATTGGCTATACTATTACGCACCTTTTTGTTGTGGTCTGAATTCCCGGTCGTATAAATGATAGACTCGAGAATGTGCAAGGAGCATGTAGTGAGCACACAGGTATTCCCCCACACCATGAGACCCCAAGGCTGGCACGAAGTATTTGCGGCCGTAGCCCTAAACAAAAAAAACACAATTTTAATGCAAAGTATTGTATATTCTGACAAATCACACAACTTATCTAGAAATCTACAGAAGAAATATAACATAGAACCTCAAATTATATCTGATATTGAGATTATATGCTATGGAATCGAGTCATGTGTATTGTCACGAAAAGTATGTATTCCTGAAAATATTGATGTTTACGATGTTACATAGAGAAAAGCTATAGCGGCAAGATAACTTAAAAAAAGGCAACATTTCTTGATTCTAAAAACAACAGAAAAGCTAATCCATCATATCAAGTACAAATATCAAGTTCAGTAAAATTTTCATTTGTTGGTTGCTCTACATTTAGAGTTTTAATTTCAGTATGCAATATATATATTATTGATACTGAAAAGTAAAAACAAGTGTCTATAAACGTATGAAATGATGAGGAAATTCATACGCATACCGAAAGACAATCTGTTCCTGTTTGATTAGGTACTTTGCAGACTAGATCTGATAATTCAGCAATATCATTGTATTTTCTCTTATTAGTTCCTGTTGTCAGTATACACTTATCCAGATTAAATTTGCTGTATCTACCCCGAGTACGCAGTTGAAGAACAAACTTGTGTTTAGTTTTCGAGTCTGTGATCCGAAAACAACTATTTTCAATAGATCGCGCGTTCATCTAAGTGAGTGATTCAGAAAATGCTTATGTTATTACGTCAGTAGGCTTATATAATCTAGTAGTATATTTTGCCATCTAATTGTAAAAATTAAACATCCATGATCGTCCCACGACGTGCAACACTACCATGAATACGGCCAGCCCCGTTCTTGACAGCAAGGGATTATTGCGTTTTGTTTCGGTTTCTTTCGTAATAAGCCATGGAGACTTCATTCGTTTGGAACACGTTTAACATATTGTTAAAGAATTCGCTGTTTATTGGGAACGAATCAATTGAAAACCAGATAACTGTAGCATAGAAATTGTAAAACTATAGAAAACCATTATTTTTGTGACTAAAATATTTGATAACATTAACATACAAAATCGTGATGTTGACTTAGAAAACAATATAAGTCAGACCTATAGAATAAATTATAAGAGCAGAATCTGATGTTCCCAACACACGTCCGAACGTTGTTTACATGTAAGAGCTGCAGAATATCTATACATACATATCACCACCACCTTAAAATAGGTACATATTTTATCTTGATAGAACGCCTAAAAACCAAGTAATCTATGCATGCAGGGTATTTTATTTTTCACTGGATCAGTACAAAGACGAAGAAGTGGACAAGTTATGTTATCTATACATATATATATAAATCAATGCCACTTTTAGTTGTTATTTTATAACTCAAGAACGGGCTCACCTATCCAAACCAAATTTTTAGGCTTTATACGGACTATTTAGCAGATGGTTTATGTGAAGTTTGCTTAAAATCTGTCGAGTGGTTCTTCATTTATCACATTTTTACAGGACAGCGTCTGTCGGGTCAGCTACTCGTAGTATAATATAAAAGAAACAATGTACTCACATTGTAACAATGTTGCTGTGGCTCGTTCATCGTCGTCCATATTTTGACTACATCCCCGAATAGGGTAAACGCGACCCTAGCGTAATCTTCGAAATAGTCCACAATCTTTGGGTTGCTCCATCCGCCTAAATCCATGAACGGTGTAGGCAAGTCCCAGTGGAATAACGTTACTAAAACTGTTA
Source organism: Ethmia dodecea (assembly GCA_963855545.1). Lineage (NCBI taxonomy): Eukaryota > Metazoa > Arthropoda > Insecta > Lepidoptera > Depressariidae > Ethmia > Ethmia dodecea. Next base: position 5,844,120 of record OY979444.1, read on the forward strand.
TGTTCGCCCTTTGAAGCTCTTTGAATAGGTTTCTATAGTATTTCACGCCATCTGTGCTCACGTAGTTGTCCGTTCCTTTTGGTAATAAGCTGGGAGACACAGAAATTGAGTGAGATAACTTTTCTATCGCGTCTTTTTCTATTCTAATAGAGACTTATATAGCGCCAAAACAAAAGCCTACTCGTCTAAATGTGCAGTAAACAAATAATATATCAATCCAATCCAAAATTATTATATTTGTTTGTTAATGTAACGTTCCAATAAGCGTTACTGTCTTGAACGAATCCATTCTAAGACAGAATATATTTATTCAAAAGTAAATCTAATATCAACCCGTTCTGGCGATGAGCTCACCAGTCACGTTTAAGGGTCTAAAAATGTATGTAAAAATGTGGTGTAAAATGGATTCAGGAATGGAATACCTCTCCGCACCCTAAAGGAGTGAGCATTTTTTAATGGTTTTTACTCTGAAAAATATAATTGTATAGATCATATTTATGGAACCCACTTTAGTTAAAGACTAGTTTCAACATAATCGTAGGCACTGAAGATCAACACTATTTTGTTTATACATCGATTTTGAATAAACGCATATCCAAAGATATTTAAATATAATAGAGGGCATATGTAGAGGGGCATCTATTAACATTTTCATACAAAAACTTTGATCTCAAGTGTCAGGTTCAGTTAGTATGAACGCGAGCTGTCATTCGGACGTAGGTATCACACTATAGACTTATATACGACTAGGTAATAACGTTTGAATTAAAGGAAAATTTCAAGGAAATTAATATACTGACACTGGCGTCACAGTATATTTACGAAAACGTATTGTATGTTAAAAAGAATATATCACTTTACAAAAAAAATAGTGACAGACATTGTATAAACACTAGAAATAAGAATGAACTGGCTGCTTGTGTTAGTCGATTATCTAAAGTTACCAAATCCTTTATGGGTCAATGTATACGTTTTTACAATAAGATTCCCATTGAATTACAAAATTTGCCTCTTGACAAATTTAAAATAATAGTTAAGCAAAAATTACATAAAAAAGGCTACTATAAAATTACAGACTACTTAGTAGACCAACATGCATGGGATTAACCGACTCGACGCTATGTAAGGCTATTAATTATAATTATTATTGTAAACGATATTTATTAGTAAGACATGAGATTAAAAAGAGCTGCCCTTGAGTTTCTTGCTGGCTCTTCTTGGGGTACTGCATTCGGAACCAGCAGCTCGTCGGTGGAGATGGGCTGCTGTTTGCATTTAGCCAATCTTCATGGACGAGTTTAGAGTGCCTTGTTATCATAAAATATTGACGTTTCTAAGTGTATATTTTAATACCAATAGAAAATAAACGATTTAGAATTTAGAATTTTTGAATTTTAAAATTACGATTTTATTCGCTTTATCATATTATATTTAAATCTCTGTGCCCAAAACACACTCTCCGCGCGCTAGAGTTATAGGAGACGCGATCGGAAAAACATATGCCGAAGCCATTCATGGTCGCACAGGCTGCGATTGACATTGAACTTGAATTCACAAGTCAAGTGCGTTCACTAGATACATAATAGTCCTCACGACTCAGAAATTTATACTCGAGTTTTATTTTGTTAGCAACTGTCCAAGTTTGGTCTCGAATTCTCTATTTTATGTCGATATAGTTCCTGCATATGAATCATTAAACTTTGACAACAATGCTAAGTTGGAACCAGTTTAAAACCAGTCGAACTATCAAGTTAATATCGCAGATTGCTAGTATGTATGACAAATATTTGTAACATTGGATCATTATAGTTTGAAGTTAGGAAAATATACGATTGATTATAAAAACAGGCCAGCCACTTCACTTTGTGAGCTAAGTCTTTGACAAGATCAATAATGAACCAATTCATACTGTGACTTAGTGCAGTGACAATCTGAGAATCTCTGTTCAGTTCCAGACATCTGTAGCATTATTAAGGATAGCGGTTCTGCGTGGTTTCACCCGCTTAGTTCCCGTTCCCGTGGGAATACAGGAATAAAGTATAGCCAATGTTACTCAAGGATATTCTAGCTTTATAATGATAATGATAAACAAAAAAAAATTAAGATATTATGTTGGATAAGTTACGTATAACGGAAACGCTTTATATAAATAAATTTAATGTTTATTTTCGAATTTCAGTTGATGATTTTATTTCACGTAACATACTCACCGTGGCCATGATATAGACATGCGGTAGTAATTGACTTCCAAGGATTTTAGCATATCTATGTCTTCCCTCCATCTGTGGTAGGAGTCAGCGGCCACGTCTCCATTCTTTTGATCCTGTGTGAAATTTGGATGCGCGTGGAGGTACGTATCCCAAATGCTTTCTCCTCTGCCTGAGATAACAAAAATTTGAAATTAATGTACGTTAAGTGTGTAAATTATGTCAAAAACTTTTTTAATATTAATAAAGACTAACAGCGAACCGCGGTTTCACCCGCGTAGTTCCTGTTCCCGTGGGAATACGGGGATAAAATATATCCTTTGTGTTATGTGTTATTCTGATTTATAAGCTGTATAAGTATCAAAATCCGTTCAGAAGTTTTTGCGTGAAAGAGGAACAAACATCCGTACATCTATATACACACACCGGCACAATTAGCGCAACAGAAAAAAAAGGGAGTATTTACGCATTTTTGCGTGTTACTGGCCGGCTAAACAAGCTTTTTTAAAATTTGGGTTTTAATTTAAAAATGGAATACTAAGCGACTGCCCTTTTTTTCATTCTTTTGTTTTAATTTTCATTGATTCATTTTTTCCACCGCTTGTCCGTTTTTAGAAGGTTCGTGAATTCCATTTGAAAAGCTTTGAATTGCAGTTTTTGAGGCTTTTGAGTTTTTTCGCATATTGATAATTTACGAGCATCTAATTATGCCTGATTTAACGCCATCAGAAATCATTAGGGCAGATCAAATGAGGAGAAATGGTCAAACCTACAGATCGATTGCCAGAAGCCTTCGTCGATCGTTATCAACGATTTATCGTAGCATCCAACGATACAGATTGACGAATGCTCTAGTGAGAAGGAGAGGACAAGGCCGGAAAAGGTGTACTTCAAGGAGGGATGACCGTTTTCTCCAACTTCAAGTCCGACGGAACACGAGACTAACGGCGGTGCAGGCTCGAAATTTACTGGAAGAGGTACGAGCAGTAAGGATGAGTGAGCGGACAGTTCGTAGAAGATTCGAAGAAGTGGGTATAGGCTCGTATGTGCCCGCCAAAGCCCCAAAACTTGAGAGACATCATCGCACAAACCGTCTACACTTTGGTCGTGAACATCGTGATTGGGACTTCGACGACTGGGGACAGGTTCTTTTTACTGATGAATGCAGAGTTATGTTAAATCAAATTGATGGAAGGCAGCGAGTATGGAGACGCAAAGGAGAACGGTATATCCAGTCTAATTTTGAAAATACAGTTGCATATGGCGGCGGTTCAATTATGGTCTGGGGAGGAATATGTTTAGGAGCTCGTACGGAGTTAGTAGTGGTCGATGGCGGGAATCTGAATGCTGATCGGTATATCAGGGAGATTTTAGAAGAACATGTTGTGCCATTTGCCCCCTTTATTGGTAACAACTTCATTCTAATGCAGGATAATGCTCGGGCTCACAGTGCTCGCACAGTACAGACATACCTAAACCATGTTGGTATAACGGTGATGGAGTGGCCAGCACGGTCCCCCGATATGAACCCTATAGAACACGTCTGGGACTTGCTAAAGAGGAGTGTAAAGTCAAGAATGCCCCCTCCCAATAATCTCAACGAGTTGCGAAACGCATTACTTGAAGAATGGCAGAGGTTGCCCCAAGAAACCATTAATAACATCATCCGCAGCATGCCCAGACGGATGGAAACCCTCATCAGAGCACGAGGAGGAAACACTCGATATTGAACAGTCATTGAAATTGTTGTTAAACTTTGGAAAATCTTGAATTTTCTGCTGTTTCTCTATAATTAAAAATCGAAGAAAAATGCATTTTGTTTAATTTAATTTTTATTTTTATAAAATTTTAAGTATGGTGTTACAAATGAATGTCAAAACATGTTAATTTAATTGTTGTTTCATTTTAAATAATATATTGTTTAAAAATTACATTCATTGTTCTAAATTCCCTCTTTTTTCTCCTTTTTTTTTCTGTTCCGCTAATTGTGCCGGTGTGTGTATTATACAAACTTTCGCTTTTATAATATTAGTAGGACTGTCAGTTTCATCTATCCCAAGGTTGCCTGAACGAGATCGCTAAAAGCGATAAGACCGACCATTGTACTGTAATTAATTGTACTGTATTGTATCGTAAAGACGTGATTCTTAAACTGCTAAAAATATAGCTATGTCTTTGGCAATTAAATGTTTGCCTTTTCAATTTAAAAATGTTAATTCATCTGCTTGTTTCGATCATAATATGTAATTGAAAATTAAATATGACACACACTTTGATATGAGTTTATGAATCTTATCTAAAGATTGGTTTTATTGTGATTTATGATGATTTAAGGAAGTTAATGTTGTAGATATACACTTATAATATGCACTTATACATTTTAAATAGGTAGGTCAAAAATTAAATACTAAAATAAAGTATTTTTTTAATAGCTCTTTAAGTACGTGATTTTTAATTGCGCTTATCACGTAAATGCTCTATATTCATGCAAGGCTCTATGTCATTACAGAAATGGAATGAAAAAAGAAGTTGGAAGAAAATCAAGGAGAGAAACTTTTTCTTTTAAAGTCTTTGGGGATGAACTTATACCGTGAAAATGACAGTTCTACCTTTAACAATTTCAATTTTTCATTGCTGTTAAAAATCATGAAGTCAGATAATAGTGATTAAATGGGGAGTTACACAACTAGACATCTATTTAATTAACTTATGTACCAAGAAAATGTACACATGACGAACTCAATGCCGAAAGGCGTTATCTACCAGTTAACCATCAGGCTAAGCAGAAATAATTTGGCGGAATGTCTCTTTACAACTGAGCATATATTTTTTATAATTTAAATTTAGGAGGATAAGTGTCAGAACTACTAAGAGGAAATAACGCGGCTGAAGCAGCCTGCGATGCTTTTTAAATTACCAGCAACACATCACGTCTAAATTGGGCGCGTTACGTATCATTGAGATCAGCTGCCGTCCGCTTAATTTGGGCCGCGCAATTTGTCTAATAGTCAAGGCAAGTCTCTCATATCTAAAACCTATAAAAAAAATCTTATAACGTCCGATATCTATTTGGTACTCAGAAATGTTAGACTGTCTCCTAATATACTCGTATACTAAAACTAATGTGTAATATTCTCTAAAAACATCGTTAGGAAACCCGCATTCCAGAATAGTCCAGGATAGGCCCGTCACGTTTAGAAGTCCAAAAATATACTGGTGAAATGAAAACTGGGTATTCCAAAGAATGGGATACCACTGCCTACCCTTTTGGGGATAAAAGGCATATTCAAAACCTATTAGAAAAACACCCAAAACTAAACAAAAATCTCCTCCTAACATTTTCTTGGACTGTAATTCACAACTTCGACATTTATTACAGCGAATTTTACCAAAGCGAATGTTTGTGATCGCGATGTACGTTACAGCGAATGTTTGTGATGTCGACGTATGGGACTTCGACGGTTTGTCATCGCGATGTACGTTACAGCGAAAGTATTCGATGTCGACGTATAGGACTTCGACGGTTTGTCATCGCGATGTACGTTACAGCGAAAGTATTCGATGTCGACGTATGGGACTTCGACGGTTTGTGATCGTGAGGTATCTTACCGCGAAAACAGTCAGTCATGTTGTTCCAAATGTCTGCGAACTAAACTGCGAATTTAGAATATTGAGCGTGTATAATTTCAGTATATCTATTGGATTTGTCGACAGTTTTTAAATAATTAATAACCTATTCTTTGTCACAACAACCCGTTACTTAATTTGAGAACAAAGGACCTCTATGGAAAGTAACAAATAACCAATCATTAATCAATAGCCATTCTGATCCTACAATATTAATGACACTTCAAACGTCTCGTAAATGGATTGACCGCAGCTTGGAAATACCTGGTAGTAAACTGGAAACATTTTTGTCGTATTCATAATGGATATTGTTTAAAAAACCCTTGCTTGATTGGATTTGGAAAAATTACCTATTTTCGCAATGATTTTCATCCCTATATTATGTGGTATTTCTTTAAATATATTGTAATGTTTAGGTAATGGTATGTCTATCAGTTGTTCTAGTACCCATTGCAGGCCCTCCTAGTTTGGGACTAAATAACTGTGTGTGAATTGTGTCCCACAATTTATTATTATAAGAAAAAATATTACCGAATTATTCTACGAACCATTGGTTTATAACCAATCTAGTGAATTTTTCAATTCTCGATCGATTGTAAACGGTCACTAAAATTTTGCAATCTAATCTATACATATAATAAAACTCTAACGGGGCCGTGTCTGTATATGAAATATTTTTTGCAAATTTTAGATACCAAACACCTGTCTGGTTGTGTACGTACGCATCACGAAAAAAAGTAAAGAGAGATATACGTACCACTCCGAAACGATAACACATACAAATTTTAAATTTTCATACAGTATACAGGTGTATTATATATCGTAGATAATCTGAACACATGAAATATTTTTTGGAAATTTTATGGGATAGGTACATTACGAATGTAGATACCAAACCACAAATTTTTGTTCTGTCGGTCTTATTGCGCACGCATAGCGGAAAAACTAGTTAACGGATTTTTATGAAATTTGTTATGGAGAAAACTGAGTATGAGGGGCAACATCTAGAGTAGGTACTTCTTGTTTAAGGAAAATATCAAGTTGGCACAGGAAATTTTAAAAACTAGGTAAAAAGTTTCTAGGTGTACATAGATAACACCTAGAAACTTTAAATATGATATTTATATAGTCTTTTTTTTTTTTATTATTAACATTAATAATAGACAAACTATTTGTCTGCCATCTCACCTGATGGAAAGTGATGATGCAGACGACGATGGAGCATGTTTGCCTAGATAATGCCTATTCACTCTTGCCTTGAAGAGGCCCAGGTTATAATTTTTGATGTAGTGTGGGGAAAAGTGAATAGGCTGGGAGAAGGCAGTTGTGCGAGGTACCGCTCTGGCCGTTGGCGGAAGAACGAAACTGATTGCAACCGCATACGAAGATAACTGACATGGAGACCGCGGGGACGCCCGAACCAATTCGGGGAATGCCACCTGGTCCTCCCATCCGGTTGCCAACCGGCAAGGTGGAGCCTCCCGGGATTTTTCGTTGGGTGGCGGGGCAGCCTTTCACGGGTGGCTTTCCCGTTACTTGGGCCCCCAACTTCCCACGGTCGGCCAGCGGTGCACCGTGCTTCGGATCCCGCTAGCCTCCAAAACCAGCCACTCGATGCCGCAACAATCAGTTACTCCGAACTGCCACAGCCGCGGTACTACTACACAGACCCTACCCCCATTTTGGCTACTTCTAACTGCATGCCGGAACAAGGTAAGACCGCTTGGCGGCATGATTTAGTCAGAAGGGTGGTGACCAGCCGCGGCCGAAGCCTACCACCGGAGAAAGAACTGTCCATTTAGCACTGCCCAGGGGTTACGTGTAGGGTATCTAGAGTCATGAAGTCTATCGTAATAGGCTTCGCCTACGGACGCGGACAGCATTATACTCGTATGTCGTAGGTAACCACTATAAAGGAATTTTTAGAAATTCCTACAGGAACAGGAATAAACTGGATCTGCGCGGGCAACGCCACTAGGCACCCGCTATTTAAATAATGGTATGTAGGTGTGTCTTATATGTCGTAGCCAACCACTATGAAGGAATTTTAGGGAATAAACTGGATTGAGGAAAGATTAGATTTCTTGTTTGTTTGTTTGTATTGAATAAGCTCCGATACTAGGTTTTACGGATTTTAAACATTCTTTTGACAGTCGAGAGCGTACTTTTCTGGAAGTAACACGGGCTATAATTTTCAAACGCGAGCAGGCCTTAACCAAGAAACCAATATTAAAAATTATTCCACCAATTTAAAGCTACATTATCAGGGAGTAACATAGGTTCCTTTTTTTACCCGTATATCCACTGGAACGGGAACTATGAGGGTGAAACCGCGGGGCGCTTCTAGTGCACAATATATTTTCATGAGTTTATCAGCTGGCCATGTCCACTGTCCAACCGTGAAATCGTGATTTTGCGTGTGACGAAACGCAGCGCGGCACGCAAACTTAGTCAGTCAATATTGCAGTTTTAATAATCGGAAGATATTTATAGGCAATCATAATTTCTAAACTGGTTTGTGGCAATGAGATAAATATAAGGGCTTTAAAATTTGACCACCCTTTTTAAAATTACAGAAATCCTCACGGAAACAAAGTTACATAGAGTCGTGAAAGTACCTACCTACTTCTTAAAACTAAGTATACAACACCCTTTCTTTTTAACTCTTAAGGGGCTTATAACTTTTTACTTTTTCTTTCTAATATTATTCAGTTTATTTTTGTTCTTTTTTCTTATTTTTGAGCTGTGTTTATTATTTTCTTTCCTTGATTTTGCGTTTTTTCCCTTTAATATTTGGCTTTTATTTGCTTCTCATTAGGTAGGTACTTTATTTGCAGACGCATGTTTTGTTAGATTTAATAAAGCTATGAGACTGGATTCGTCCAACGTTTTGAAAGTCGAGATTAAATAGCATTATAATATTCCATCAAGTACCTAATGGAATGCAGACACATTAAGATTGTCTGTTATCCTTGATCACATGTGGGATACTGACTATACAGTTTTTGAGATTAATCGCTAATAAGTTGATAAGTCCTATTATACGTCGGACAAATCCGGTTTAAAGAGTGTAATAAATGGAGGCATGGTCACCTCGCAATAGCTCGCTTAGGGAAAGTAGAAAGAATCAAAAAGATGATGAAATAGTAAGTAGGGGTGGTAAAACTATGTCATGTCAGCAAAAATTCCGTCGTACACACCTTTATGATTACAAAAAAACTTTTTTTACAAGTTAATTATTATAAATTATAAATAAAATACATACCTACAAACACAAATACATGTACAGATTTTCTTAAACCATAACTAAGAACTCTCTATTTAACAAATAAAAAAATTTAAATTGGTTAAGCCGTTTGGGAGCTACGAGTGAACAGACAGACGTACAGATACACAGAAATACACTTCAAACTTATAGCACTTTTTTAATCGGGGTTAAAAATAACGGTGTTACTGACTTTTGATTGCTTAATTCTAATTTCGAGCGGGTTAAAAAAACTTGAGGAAAAATTGTCCACAGGAACCTCAAGTTCCTCGTATAATAAACATCTTCTAACTCCTTTCACCTAATTCAAGTTTGTGTTTGAAACAACTTCGCAAAACTGTAATGGTATAGACATTAAAATTTTGTTATATTCTCTGAGTTCTGTCCGTTAACCTCTGGCAGGTATAACATGAAATTAGGGGATACACTAAACTGGGAAAGTTGAAGTGAATGATTTAAATTCAATATAAACTTTTTACGCCCTTAATAAATAAGCCGTTGGCTCAACAGATAAGGGGTCGCTTAAAGGACCGCGGCATTCTGTGAAACTGTTTTGGTAATTTTCCTCCTTATATCTGAGAGAGGACATTTCCACTTTATAATTTTGAATTCCCTGTAGGAAAATAATGTGGTGCATAAAATATGATAAAATAAGCTTACTCATAAAAATATGTTTAAAGAAATGAGAGAATGATTTATCCTGGTAATTTCGAAGGAAAACTGAGATTCGTGGGAATATATGATTTAAACCTACTTATTCGCGAGTTGGAAATGCTAATAAATATTTGCTGAATTTATTAATTTATTTAATTACATATTAAACACAATGTAGGTTATAACGGGATTCACCAAACTTGTATTTATTTTAGTATGTTTCTTGACTACATTATTAAGAAAGCTAAACAAATAATTAATTGTAATTTGTAAAATCTCACGCCTTTCATCCCCGATGGGGTAGACAGAGGTATTCCATTACTGGATATACCCACATTTCACGAGACACATTGGACCCCTAAACGTGATAGGTGGTGAGCCCATCGCCGGACCGGGTCTATTTACACATGTCTCAGAATTAATTCTGAGACCTGCGGATTTCCTCACGATGTTTTCCTTCACCGTAGAGCTAGTGATAAATATGTACGTAAGTTTTTGAAAAACTCATTGGTACATGCCAGGATTCGAACCCTAGCCTTACTGATTTTCGACTGGCTCTTTAACTGTCCGGGCTATCACTGCTCTCAAATAATTAATAATGTTTATTAACTTGCAGATTATAAAGAATATCATTATATTATTATGTATGTGAAGTAAATCAAATTTATGAGTAAAACGTATTAAGGATTATCTGTACCCCTTGTATTATCTGTATGAAAAGTATACCCCTTGTTACTCAAAAAATAGTGTAAACTTTCCATTGGCGAAACATTTTTTTAAATCGGTCCAGTAGTTTCAGAGCTTATTAATTGCAAAATTAACATCCAAAAAACAAAATTTTTTGACATTAATGAGGTAGATGAAATACGTTCACGGCTATCAAATAGTAAAGTTACTTACCTCCTTCATTCCATCCCCCTTCGATTTGATAGGCAGCTGTTGAGACACCCAGCATGAAATCATCAGGAAACGTATAGTTGCTCAACCCCGAGCTACTTTCCAGTAATCCCGCATGGGCTAAGCAGAACAAGCTAAAACAAAAGCATTGTTTGTAGCACTAATTATGTTAACCTACTATTTTCAAGGGCTTAGAAGAACATGTATTGTTTGAGCAATTTGGTAACTACTTAATTGGGTTATATGTTCTAATCGTTATCATTGCAATTACTTGATTTAGATTTTTTTTAAATGGTCGGAAATAGATTCCAAATCTTAATTTATTAGATTATATTACATGTCATTATCTAGAGTACAAAACTTCAGCGACATATTGTAAATTAAATTGTATCATACATATTTATTAGAATTAAAAATATTATTATTTTAGGCTTTTTTGAATGTACAATCATTTATTATACCAATTCATTAACGAAATTGCACGTTTGGTTTCATGAATAATTAATCAAAATAATTGATCAAATATATGTGCAGGATAGCTGTTAATTTATTTCACGAATTAATGCAACGACATGTATGTAAGGCACCTTAAACGATTTTGATATATATATTTTTTTAATCATATGAACTCGCACAAACGTACTATCACATGTTTCACTTTCACCGATAGTCCTATCTAAAAACTTTAAAATATTTTTTTAAATGTTTATTTTGGCCTCACCTGAGGCTCGCTACGAGCAGGCTCTGGGCGACAACACTCAAGCTCAGCATTGTGTAAACTAAGACAAGCGTCAATGTGTTTACTATCAGCTGAGCTACAGTTAATAGCCACTTTACACCAGGAAACCCCAGGTTCACAGAAATGACGTCAAGGACACAGGCGCGCGAACTCATTCATAAATGATTTATATTCAAAATTTGTGAGTCATTAATCAATTGCTACTTATTTAGAATGTTTAAACTTTTAAAGGACTGATTAAATATAGAACTAGCCATTTACTTTTCAGACATGATACATTTTTTACACAAACACAATTTTCATTTTATAAATACCAAAAATAAGTTTGTACCTACTTCATAGTATTTCATAAAGACACTGAAAAACCAAGTTGTGTCTGCGTTCGCTAAACTCAAAATAGCTCGTAACAGAAACCAGTCCATAACTCAAAAACTACGTCAACATACAAAATTTAATCCAAAATTCATTAGCTTTTTAGGTTCTACTAATAATTATCACTTTCAGATTTTTGTAACCGCATAATTTAAATAATACAATACAATACAATAACTCTTAATTGTACACCAAAAACAACACAATATGGATACCAACATTAACTATAGTACCTACAATGGGTGGTCTTATCGCTTTTAGCGATCTCTTCCAGACTTCTCATAATGATTGGGACACACACATTTTATGAGTTTTGATGCGCATATCTCCCATTGAAACTACTATATCATTTTAGTGCATTAATTTATATGTACCTACCACGTTTTGGATATGAAAGATAGATTATAAACCTACCTGATTCATAAGCTCAGGCTCACTCGATTTTTTTCAAGCCGTAGTTACTTGTTGTCTGCTATCCAAAAATACATGTTTTCCTAATTTCACTAAACCATTATATAAAACGGTTCATAAACACACCTACGGTCTATTAACTCTTCTGCTATCCTCCACATTTCATTTATATGGTGTCATTAGTGCAAATAGTCTCCGAGTAATTTGACTGTAAAATTCGGACAAAAATATAAGAGTTCCGTGTTTTTCTATTAGGCAACGGAAGCTTAAAAATAAAAGTTTTCTACGTTGTTTTTATAAACAATTTACTTTTACAATTTGACAAACAAAAAAAACATAGACAACAATATATTATAATATTGCCTGTGATACATATTCTTTATCGCTCCATAGAAACGTGATATCCGTATTGAAGTAAACTGCATTTTAATATTACACAGGTACTTCATAGACATTGTAAGTATCTCCTGTATTAAAACGGACACTAAGGATTAATTATGTCAATACTTAAAAATAAAATTTACGCCTATTCATAATGGTTGAGGAAAATTAAGGGAAGAAGAGATGAGATATAAACAAAGCGAGATTTGACATTAAATCTTTGGTGTAACATTAAATGTAGAAATTGCGTAAATTATAATTTACGCAATTTGTACATTCCGCTCCTACAAAAAGTTGAATCCGAAACAATAACACGAAAACCCTTTTCAAATATTAATTGAGAGTTCATATTCCGTCATTTACCTGAAAATGGTGAATTGACGACAGTTTGGTGTTCTAAATATTTATTAAAGAAAAATAGGGCCGTAAATAACGGTACGACACCCGTGGGGCGGATGTGTGTGACACCCCCTCACGTGGCCCACGAATAAATCGGGGGAAGGCGTTGAGGTAATGATTTATATTCAACTCTTTTTGCCTGCCGGAAATCGGGTCCGAACTCATTACGTCCCCCAGATTTAGTGTTTCTGGTGCAAATTTTCACATGAATCAGCTAGAGAAATATTTTACTCTCATTGAGTTTCGCCTACCCCCTTTCGACTACCCAGGCGAAAGATCTCAATAATAACTTACGTATAGTAGCGATAACGCTACATAGCATAAAATAAAGTCGCTTCCCGCAGTCTATCTGTCCCTATGTATTCTTAGATCTATAAAACTACGCAATGGATTTTGATACGAAGGATTTTGAGATGAAGGATTTAGTATCAGCATCGCACCTGTGCGAATCCGGGGAGGGTAGCTAGTCTTAAATAAATGCTACTTGACCGATTAAAAGTCTTCTTAAGGTGGAGATTGACCTGTAACATTTCGTTGTAATGTAGCAGTTGTAAAGTGAACATACAGCACTTAGTACGGCGAGCCGTGCGGTTCAATGCGAGCGCCGCTTACTCTAGAAGAGCGGCGGTTTTTTCGCGACTCATTTTGAGTGTTACATTCCAATTCAGCACCTACAGGTACGTACCTACGTCTTCACGGGCGCAAACCATCTCGTTTTTTTTTTATTTTTGTAAGAAATTAATGTTACAGGTACTTTCCTACAGAGTTTTTATATAATAAAAATGGAGCACGCTTGATATTTTTATTTATTTACATATTGCAAGTTACATGTAATTAGGATTATCGTAACGTCACATGTTGCCGAAATGTAATGTAATTTACCAAGATACAGTAGACACGAAAACAAATATAATGGAATGTATTTTTAACACGGTTAATTATGTCAGTTGTATTAGAATTGTTTACCTGCTGCGCGAACTGCCTTTAAAGAAAACCACATTTGAAAATTTTATAATTGAAACAAAACCAAAATGGGAAAATTGCTAGAAGGGAAATTTGTTTAATTTACTAAATTTGGATTACAGAGTAGCGCATTTCAGTAGCACTGATTATCATAAAATCACATTTTCACTTCAACAGATGACAGTACTAATCAGAATGATAAATACTCGTATTAAGTTGTAATTAATAAAATTATAGTTTGAATCAATCATTATGTTGTATGTATTAGGTACTTACATTTGATACCCTTTAAACGTAATGGAATTTGTAAAAATCACTTTGTAAATCAGATATAAATAATCAAATTAATTGAAATCGTCTACTACTTAGTCTATAATATACGACACATTTCATCTTATTTAAAGTTAAAATAACAAGACGAAGGTCTTCTGAAAATAAACGACTTATTGTTTTCTTATAGATAGCAGCAAGTGTTCCACTTTCGTATTCGAAGCGGTTCGCTCTTTCAGATATTTTTGCTGGAATGAAAGCATTTCTCGATCAGAATAGTTCCATAAAGGCAGCCCTGTCAACTACTTCAACAGACTTGGAAAGTATCCAAAGCTATTTATGAAAAGGTTTCGGTGAAATCGTACTGACGATTTTGGACATCTTAAAAGTTATCTATTCAAGTGAAAGTAACAATTTGAGATCTTAGACGAAGATACCGGTTTCATTGAATTTTGTATTAGTTACTATTATTGTCTCGTAGAAGAGTGAATATGTATCCTTTGAGTTGCTTTCAATCAAGAATGGATGCGATCAAGTGTAATTAAAAATAATTATGCTTTTAGTGAGTATATAATTTTACTAGTGGGTACATTTATTTATTGGGGTAATCTACAGGACATACACTGATACATTTCTAATATAATAACTTATTCTATAACACACTTAATGTTCAATGTTGTCCTTACAGACGACCACAACATGAGTAATCATTGACGTAATTTAATTGTGGAAATAAATAATTTAAAGTGAAATTAGCACACAAAGAAAACTGATGAAAAATTAATTTTAAATGCCAAAGATTAAATATTTTATATAAATTTATTAACAATTAAGGAAATAATAATAATTGGAAACATACTTTTTATATCCGGCTAGATTAGCTGCAGATAATATATCCACCTCAGGGTTGTTCTTTGATGCAGTTATAGGAACTTATTAATCTATTGATTGAAGATATTATGGATTTCTATTTGAGGCTGAATAATATCGACTTATTTCGGTATACTTAATTAGTAATAAAAATTGTAATAATCTATTTACATTGGGGGGATTATTTTTCAGTATCACATTAATTTTACACTATAATTTGGTTTTAAATAACTCTATTTGGTATAAAAATAATTGCATAATTATAAATAAATTATAAATAAAAGATTTCTTCCAGCGCATCACACCGAGGCAGGGTTCCCATTTACATTGTATATTCGAAAGATATTTCTGATGAGTCAAATGTAATTTTTTACAACATATTGCAGTTCTGTCATATTATTGAATCATTACCATCATCATATATTATTTTAAAGTTTGCCATATCACATGGTCCTAGACCGCTAGTATCCGACGATTTATTGCTACTTTCAAGTCATCTAGTCCGTCTTGTAGATACTTACCTATTAATTTGAATTAATTCACGTCATTTCATAAATTAACCTCAAATGAAGGTGTATCCTCACATGAAGCGCCATAAATTAGATTTTTGAAACAAAATAGCGCTTCGTACTAAGTCCAATGGATTAAGAATTAACCGTTGCTTTGACGCTCAATTCTAAATTCAAAGCATATTATAAAGCTAAGCTAGCTACCCGATTAAATCTCTAGCCGAGTGTTGACATAATTTCGTTCATACATTCAACATATTGAGTGCCTACCTAAGACTTTGATCATGGTTCTTGTTTTGAAACGAAAATGTATAACTTACTCCTAAGTACGACCTCACGTAATTTGATTAAATGCTTGATGGATTGTAAAATGATTGAGGATTAATGCCGTGTGTAGGTAAGTCAAGGATGTGTGCT
This sequence comes from Ethmia dodecea, assembly GCA_963855545.1. Lineage (NCBI taxonomy): Eukaryota > Metazoa > Arthropoda > Insecta > Lepidoptera > Depressariidae > Ethmia > Ethmia dodecea. The sequence goes on from OY979444.1 coordinate 5,860,101, forward strand.
CATGAAAAGACGTCTCGAGAAGGACTGTTAAATATTCAAAATACTCTCTTATCAGTACATATACATATTTTTTCCATTCTTTATTAATACTATAGAGCTGATGCGGATGTTTGAGATGGAATATTATGAACCGATATTATGTATTTATTCGGACGGATCTCGAGACGACCATGATACTTTGTACGTTGGGATAGTTGTGCTTCAAATCTACTTTAGCTAGCTGTTTCAATTATCATCATGGCTACCTAACTTTCAAACCAAATTGTTTTATTTAAAAATGTACTTGTTTTCGTACTATGATCATGTGGACCTAATCAAGCTCATGATAATTTCTAATCTACTTCCTGTACAGTAACACGAACTTATATTTTATTGTTTGCAACTATTAAATTTGAAGGTGATCAACAGGGCCACAAAACAACCTTGCATAATTATTATATTTAGATTCAGTATGTGATTTATTCAATATAATTTAAGATAAGATTATCAGATTATGAAAATACGAAAACAAAGATATTTGTGTCAATTGGAGTAAAGTCCACAAAATTGACCGTGTGGTGTCAAGCAAGGCTGCCATCGGGTTTGCATTTTGACGTCAGGATTAACAGAAAAGCACCAAAAAGAAAATTGAGTCAGAAAAGCTGTCCAACATTTTCATTTGAAATAACACTTTTTATTTATTGTTACTTTTATGTGTAACTTTTTAGTATCAATTGGTATCTATCAACTGCTGGTTTTTAAAGAGGATATTCAATTTATGGAAAAGTGAATACTAAAATTTTATCCAGACCTTTCCAAACACAAATTTTATGCGGAAATAATTTTAATGTCTTCTTAGTTTTTATGAATTTCAAGAGAAGTCTCAGTAGCGGTGAAAGCGAAATTATTTTTCCACAATGTTATAAAATGAGAACATTTAAAATTCCAATCTTGCACTTTAGTTGGACGGTCGGAATGCAGATGGGCCGAGAATTTTGCACCGCTTCGCATCATAACTAGACTAAGTTATGGTAATCTGGCTATAAGTTACAGGCTTAAGCTAGTAAGCCTTTCAATTTTATTGGCAAATCGGATGTTCCTACTCTGGGAATTTCCGTTGACTACTTTTCTTTTAATAGCCTAATTTAGTCGAGCCGGCGGGTTTTCTGATTGACTGCCCTAACGATTCTGCATCATACCTTTAATTAAGTATTGGCGTATTTTTGAAAGTGAAGAATGATTTATGGAATTTCCCTAATTAGAGATAGCTATAACAATGGAAATTACTGTAATGTTATAAAAAAGTGTTTATTCTTGATATTATAATATTCTACCTCGTCCATTTGTATCTGTATTTCCTCCATCAAAGCATAGCAAATTATTGTTGTATGATGACACATGATAAAAGGCTGTTTCCTAATAACGGATATTAATTTCCGAGTCAAACTCTTGTCTGCAGGATCGAGATTGAAAGAATTACAGAAATCGTTTATAGATTTGTATCGGCGTCGATCATAACACATCACTCTGTTCCCGGAAATAAAGTTGCATGGAAAACACAGTGTTAGCGATCTCGCAGATTTATAGAGATAGCGTTGACATTTCACGTGCCCATCTGGAAATGAAATCGTCAATAGAACATTGAATATTTTATGAACCTCTTTAAGTACAGCGAAGTCCTCGAATTTTTATATAGAAACAGAATATTCCAATAAAAGTATTGAAGAGCATTCCCGATCTATACTTCATGATTTATCGCGCTCGTTTCAAACTTCCCGCAGTGACGGATGTTGGCTACTATGTCTTTACTTTAAAATTTTGTTGCTTGCTCGACGGAGAATTTATTACTCCCGATATTTTATGTGATAGTGACAGGAACCACATAAGGAACTTATGTGTTGAATATTTTCCGAAGTTGACAGTAATTTTGTTATTGCTCCGCGTCTTCCTGAATATGAAAAAATATTCCTACACATAAACCAACTACCAAAAAACATTTTTATATTGTAGTTTAATAAAACATGCCCAGAATTCCGTGAATACAAGCGTGGGTGGGTACAAGGATTCGTATTTTTATAATGAAGATGGGTACAATTTTATTATTTGAGTAAGACATTGTAGAACTCTAAGGTGTAGTCTAAAATTTATAATCATTACCAATAATTGCTATTTTCCGACAATCTAACACTGATTTTGGTCTGTAAGAGTGATTCAGGTCTGTGGTTCTGACGCTATGAATATTATTCATTGAATAATAATATGCAGTTATTTGTTTCAAAAATTCCAAGTATCATAAATCGTCATTCGCAAAGCGCAAAGACCTATCGTTGGGCTATGAACACAAAACATGACGAAAGAACGTTAAGTATTCAGCCCTACGGCAGAGCTACGATTTTGTCCCATTCCAGTGGAGACTTCAGGAGTATGGGGCACGGCCGCAAAAAAATTTGTACAGGACTTGGGGCGACGCTTGAGGGAACGTGGCGGTGATTCCCTTGTCGGAGCTTTCCTGGTGCAGCAATTGTCGCTAGCTATCTAACGCGGCAATGCGGTCAGCGTAATGAGCACCTTTGGTCCGGGCACCTTTGGTCCGGGGGCCGCTTGGATCTTCTTCCACAGCTTGCATGACTTCGTCCTCGTAGGGCAAGAAGGGCCTTCCTTCACCAGCCATATGATCAGGGAATTGACCTTCGGATAATGATCGATGCAGATTAATAAAAACTCGGAAATCAGGATGACGCTCTAAGTTTGGGTATCTCTCGCGATACACCCTAGCTGCATCATTGGCGTTACATATGCATTCTCCGTAAATAAGATGCATGTTGGCGTACTCCTGTACGGTATATCTATTTGGCATGATAACTTCACGTTACGAACTCGTAATTACACGCAAATACAATCTAAGCAACAGACTCCAGAATCTTTACTTCTGGGACAGATGGATTTAAATCAAAGCCATCAAACAAATGACATAAACAAAAGATGTACGAATAAAAAATCCCTGTTAGGTTCTCTTTTCAAAATTATGAGTCCGTCTCCATTCAAAAAGATTTTAACCTGGATTTACCTAAGAAGGTTGCGTTACCAACATTTCACCTCATTAAATTAGATTGGCATAGAATCGGGATTCATCGAGAAAAAAAAATTTCATGCCTCAACTATAACAAAACCTAGCATGCGTTATACCATTCTAGAATTTAGACTAAATGCGTCAACTTTTAAGTATACTTGCCAAAATAGTAGCCATACATTTTTTTTACAGTACAGCTGGTTTAATTTTGTTGATGAAATTAGTTAGAATTCAATGTTGGAAACAAATTTAACTTTTTACTTAAAAGTGAGGCAGATATGTAATTTTTTTTTATTGTTAATTGTAGCACGGATATTCATTATAGCATTACAGAAAAAAAATATTCAAAAAGTAAATATTTACAGTCACGGTACAAGAAAGTTCATTACAGGGTGTCCGTTTTCTAGGATTTTTTTTAAACCTTCATAACATTTTGAAAAAATAACATAGATTTTTTTTTATATTTTTCTGATTACCCTCATGACTAGGCGTATCGCTGGTTTCCGGCTTATCGTTGACTTTTGGGACATCCTGTATATTTTTATATACCATTTCCTATATGATAATTACCTTTAGATAAGTTTTTCTTTTTTTTTTTTGAATTAGTTATTATTTGTAAAATAAAAAAATAAAAAAATCTCACGCCTTTCATCCCCGAGGGGGTAGGCAGAGGTATTCCATTACTGGATATACCCACATTTCACGAGATACATTGGACCCCTAAACGTGATAGGTGGTGAGCCCATCGCCGGACCGGGTCTATTTACACATGTCTCAGAATTAATTCTGGGACCTGCGGGTTTCCTCGCGATGTTTTCCTTCACCGTCGAGCTAGTGATAAATATGTACGTAAGTTTTTGAAAAACTCTTTGGTACATGCCAGGATTCGAACCCGAGCCTCACTGATTTTCGACCGGCTCTTTAACCGTCCGGGCTATCACTGCTCTTATTATTATTATTAGTTATTATTTGTCATTAAGAAAAAACGAAAGAACTGCCCTTAAGTTTGTTGCTAGTTCTTCGCGGGATACGCCATTTGAAACCAGCATCTCGTCGGTGAAGATAGGCTGCTATTAACATTCAGCCACCTCCATGGACAAGTTTAGCCCTTAATCGGGCAAGGGGAATAGTTACCACCTTAAATTGAACTCTATGTAATTATAAATAGAATCCAAAACCAATGAAAATTTTTACATGCTTGTGCCCGATTAAGGGTTAGATTTCCTTGTTATTAGACTATTGACGTTTGTAACTGTATTTTCTTTTTACCTACAATATATAAATTACTTGAGATTTTACTTGACACTCAAAGTGTCACATATAAGGAAGACTGACTAGGTAGTAGTTTGACTTCTCTTTAAATAACTTTTATACCTACGATAGCAGTGATAATTCTTTTGATTCTTGAATAAGTGCGATGAATCTTTTTCGCCTTATTTGAATTGAGTATTTTCTCCTATGCGCTGAGTTGCGGTCCAGATCCTTTAAAGGCGAATCGGTTTACCTACCTCTTTGTTATTTATATGGCACGCTCTTCATATATTGCTACTAAAAGTTACGGCCTGCGGGTGAAGTAAACCAGTATCACTATCACTGTGTGTGTATATAAGACAGTATATTAAAGAATATAGAATGTCTGAAAGAGAGTATGGTATTTTTATTTAGATGATCGTGCATGCCAGTTTTTCGTGTTTCGTTTCATATCAGAAAATATTGTCAACTGCCCATTTAAATAATAAAAGAAAACATTATTGAACTCGTATATAAACGTATCACATGGGCTAAAAACACTTAATGTACCTCAGTGAGGGATACATTTTGTCATGTGTGGAGTAATCATTGTTTTTTTGAAATACATTATATTTTACTAACTCTTAAATATAACATTTCCATCAAATATTCTGAACAGGTATAATATTATGATTGTGCCAATATGCCCCTCACAACAAATTGGTGGAAATTAAAAAGAGGTTTGAGTGCGGGTTTGCATTTCTTTAAATCGTTTAGACGGGTTTCATTATCAAGCACTCGACGAGAGCTCTTTGGACAGCAGGCAGCAGACGCATGCGTGGACCATCCATCGCTATCAGCATCTCAGTACCGAGGTGGAACCCGTCATGAAAACCCGTCCCGTTCCCAAACGCAGTTGGACATCGCGCGTTCGAACTCGGGAGAGAACAAGTTTAAAGACTACTCGTTCAGTGGGAGATGTTTCAGATTGTGCAAGTGATGGATAGAGTTACACGGGCTCTTTGACTAGGTCGTGTTTTAGTGGTTTGTGACTGATAAACTGGAAAAATTATAATTAGGTTGATGTTGGATATAAATTGCCATTTTATGTAAATGTAATAGGTAACTACAAATCTAATTCAAGTTAATACAGACCCATTTGTAAGTTTTTATTATTACAGAAAACTAGTAAGGTGACGTCTCCAAGAGTTAATATTGTTGTCGAGATAAAGGAGCCATTTTTATTTTTTATTTTGATGTCTTTTCCTGTTGCAAGCATATTTGAGAAAATCACAGTTTGCTTGTTTCCTTTAACATTATTTAATCAACCTACGACCATTTCTTTTACGTTTATTTATTTAATAGCCTTTATTTACGACTTTAGTTCCAGCATAAAAAGAAACTTAAGACCGAATCCATGAAACTAGTATCCATCGAGTAGGTATTTATAATTGAAATTATGTCAAGAATAAGATATTCAAAATTACTAAGCGGTTATATTATATTATCATTTGTTTTACTAAAAAGATTGCGTTCCTAGCTAGACTGGTATATAGTTACCCGTGAAACTAGAGATCCATTGCTGCAGATATCATAATACAACTTGGAATAGTTGAACTCGCGAGTAATTTCAGAAATACATACCATTACGACCTGTATGAAGTTGTAGATTAGCTTGTTAGAATACCTTTTTAGGTACCTACCTAGGTATTCTGATATAATAGCCAACAATCTTAATTACATAGTAAGCTGGTGAAATTTACCATAGAAAAAGGTCAATAAATTAGACGTAGACACTTTAGTGTTCTGTGTCACATACTAGCTATTAGTGAATATTGAGTTATAATATCTACACTCAATATGAAATCAACTTGCACTACTGGTGCAGACGTAGACACTGTATAAAAATTGTTAGGCGTAAGAAACTAAAAGTAACAAGTAACATAATAATTTTCTAAACAATTGTGTTGCATCAAAACAAGCACCGAACAGTATTAGTGTCCAGAAGTAGCAATAAGCCACTGTGTCCAGTTGCCGTTACTGGACACAGAAACCACGGTTCCCTGATGTGTCCCGTGTCCCTTGTGTCCTGTGTCAAAAACCCCTTAACACAGCGCATTATACAATCCAAATTTGTTCTTTTGACTTAACTCTGTTAAATGTATGTACATAAATGTAAGTTTCTTTCGTTGTCGTAAACGGTTATTACACGGTTGTTAAATGATTTGACAGACGTTAAAGTGTGAAATTTTGCTAGATGTGTCTTCATTTTGGATAATCATAGGCAACATTTTACCAGAATGCACCAGAAAAAGGTTAATGTTTTTAAAAACTTTTTTAGTTGGTTTGGTTATATGACTATTTTTAATTAATGTTACCTATTGTTGGAAACTACTTCCAGTTTCCTTTGAGGGTTGATCTCTCAAAGCAAGATTTTGCAAAGCACTATGAAGACAGTAAGAACACTGTCTTGAATTATTAAAAATAATAAACATGTATATTTAACTAGCTTTTGTCCACGAACAAAAGGTAGACTATTTCCTTCCTACTCGTATAAACTATTTCATATAGAATTCAGCCATAAACATATTATTATAAACAGACAGTTAAAAAGCAATTTTAATATTCGTAGGTTAACCTTTTCACCTCGTGGGAGCCAAAAATTATTCGGTAAAGTTCTCATCGACAACAAGTCGTAAAAGAGAATGTAAAATTTAGTCATTTATTCGACATATAAACTTTACAACTACATTTTAGTAAAACATTTTAGTAACCCTTGTAAAACTTACTTCCTAGTTTCTGAAGTAACTATATCAATAATAAATATACTCGATGGATCCTGGGTCTAAGGGTACGCAAGTATTTTAAATATAATTTTATGAGGTAGTAAAAAAGTATGTTCCACACGCTTTTTCTTAGAAGGACATTTTTTGTATGTAATTTTCTTATAAAATAGTCTATTTTATGTGTATGTATGTATGACTGAATATGGCCAATAGAGTGTGAGGACTAAAATAAACAATTAATTATATTCAAGGCAGGTATCTAACTCTACTATCCCAAAATAACTTATACCTACTAACAAAACTACAATAAACTAAACTACTATAAATAAAATACTAACTAACTCGGAGAAAAGAGCAGTGACAGCCTTACGGTTAAAGAGCCTGCTGCACATGATGATAATAAGTGAGGCTCGGGTTCGAATCCTGGCATGTACCAATGAGTTTTTCAAAACTTACGTACATATTTATCACTAGCTCGACGGTGAAGGAAAACATCGTGAGGAAACCCGCAGGTCTCAGAATTAATTCTGAGACATGTGTAAACAGACCCGGTCCGGCGATGGGCTCACCACCTATCACGTTTAGGGGTCCAATGTATCTCATACACCCCAATTACTTAGTATATAAAAATAGGTAGCAGTGATAGCCCGGACGGTTAAAGAGCCGGCCGAAAATCAGTGAGGCTCGGGTTCGAATCCTGGCATGTACCAATGAGTTTTTCAAAAACTTACGTACATATTTATCACTAGCTCGACGGTGAAGGAAAACATCGTGAGGAAACCCGCAAGTCCCAGAATTAATTTTGAGGCATGCCGGTCCGGCGATGGACTCACCACCTATCACGTTTAGGGGTCGAATATTTTCGTGAAAAGTGGGTATATCCAGAAATGGATATCCAGAAGTGGGTATATCCAGATACCGCCTCGGAGATAAAAGGTGTAAGAGTATTTATTTCATTTTTATTTATTTTTAACTCGGATATTAAATAGCAAAACTATAGTTTAGAGTTTTTGCAATTCATCCTTGGGATAGGGCGTTGTCGCTGAATCTGGCAGTAATTTTCTAGTAATTTTCTCTTAATTCGTTGAGCATTGCTCGGTTCCAATAGGCACCCGTAACAATTAAAAATCAATTGTTTTTTTTATTTTATTGGCTTGAGATGTAATTACCATGAGGGTGAAGAGCACAATTTACCATATCTGGTTAGTGGACGTTACACATGAATCTAAGATTTGCAGCTTTCAGATTTCATTACGGGATATTTATTGTGACGCCGCTTTATTGAGCAACTAGCTGTTCCACGCGGTTTCACCCTCGTAGTTCCCGTTCCGATGGGAATACGAGCAAAAATATAGCTGAAGGTACACAGGAATATATGTGATAGACAACCATCAACAAAAATAACGGGCATTTTGGGTCCCAATTCAAATCGCAAACGTCAAATTGAATGTTGAATCTTAACATATCATAAAATATTTATATTTTTTATCATAAAACCTAATGCCATTTGACGCTGTTTAGATATTCAGATGTTATCTTAGATGGAAGGCCTGCTGATGTTTCCTCACGTTGAAAGTTACGAAAACTCCTCCATTCATGGATAAGTCGATTCAACCCTCCTCTATAGAGGCGGGGTCTTTCAACAGAGCAACAGGATTTTTTTATTATGACCGACCTTTTACTTGACATTGTAATGTAGCGGATATTGGATTCAAAGTCAAAAGTTTTTATTCAATGTAGGAGCCTATAAGTTCTCTAATTAAAAGTCATTGCGACTCCACCGCTACGTCGCATACCTGAATTTAGTACCCCTAAACGTGATAGGTGGTGAGCCCATCGCCGGACCGGGGTGCTTTCAAAACGCTGTCACACGTCTCAGAATTAATTCTGCGATCTGCTGGTTTCCTCACAATGTTTTTCTTTACCGTCAAGTTTGTGATGAATATGTACGTAACCTTTTTTTTACTGTCATTAATTCACACACTTGGAAATGTCGATGGTTAGAAGCTTATTTCGTAGTGCCCTCTTATATAATTAAAATAAATGATGTTTGATTTTATGAATGTTTTAAGACTACAATCTTTTATTCAATTATCAATGTGTAATTCTAATTTATTATTTTTATGTGCTGTAAACTACGGACGCGATTTTTAAAATTGTTTAAAAGTAAATAGAAAGCTACATCATTCCTGACCAATATAGGGTATATTTTATTATGATAAACCGAAGGGAAGCATGGGTGGGTTGCTATTATTATTATTTATTTAATTAATAATCATACAATACACTTAGCGCTATAAGCATTGCCCCACAAAACTGTGTTAACAGTTTGAATGTGGGATCGGCAGTCTCTCTTTATATGTATATCATATTACATTTTTTTTATATAACAATGATAGGTAGTGTTTTTAAAAGTATACAGAAAATTTTTCTATTGCTCTCTCGTCTAATAATTTCAGGAAGACTATTAAATAAGTATGGGATTCGTTTTTGAAAAGTTCAATCACCTATCTATTATATCTTTCACGAATAATTTCCCTGAAGCCAGGGTTTTTGTATTATAGGCATGATTAACACTCTTATGCGAAGATTGTATTGAGCTATGCTAGTATTGGTAGGTGGTAAATTCTATTCTATAATAAAACTAGCTGATGCCCGCGACTTCGCCCGCGTGGAATTTGTTATTCCTTTGCGTTTAGAAAATATGTCAAGAAGTATAATCTACACTACTTATCTATCTATCTAAACTAATATTATAAAGAGGAAAGATTTGTATTTTTTATGGTAACGAATAAACTCAAAAACAACTGGACCGATTTCAAAAATTCTTTCACCATTAGATACATTATCCATGAGTAATATAGGCTGTATAGCTCTTTAGCTACTGGGCTATCATTGCTATCTAGATTTTTATATTAAAAACCCTATGTACACCGCGTCACAGAAGAAGCGCAATTTCTCACACACCCCAATTAGTATTCTAATATAAAAAAATGGTAATGAGTTTGTACTTTAGTTTTTTCTACACAATTTTATTAAATAAAGAGCGATAACAGTACGGTTTCCATATATAGATAGCATTCAGTCATGTCATAGTTCATTTCTCGGAAAAACTTTACACATATTAAGAAAAGCTGAAATCATTTCAGGAATTGCGCTTATTCTCTTACGTGTTATAAAGTCTAGGACACTCTCTAGTTTATGATTTTTAAATTAGTTCTTGATGCCAAAGGCTATGCATGTGCTCTTAATAACAAACAAATTTCCTCAAGGAACCCATAGTAAATTCTCAAAAAATAAGTGGACTTTGTATGGAGACTTTAGAAGAATATTTGTGCCAAGTTTCAAGTTGATAGACGCAAAAAACCACACTTGTCCATACCAACTTCAACCCCTACTTTCACCCTTTTAGGGAGCGATTTTCGAAAAATCCAAAAACACGTATCTCATCATTTATTTGTAAGAGTATTTGTGAAAAGTTTCACGTTGATAGACGTAAGAAATAACACGTCTCCATACAAACTCCAACCCCCTGTTTCACCCCTTTAGGGGGGGGATTTCGGAAAATCCAGAAATACGTGTCTTGTTGTTTGTTTTGAGGAATATTTCTACAAATTTTCGAATTGGTACACATAAAAATGAAGTTATTCCATACATTCCAAACTCAACCCCTACTTTAACCCTTTTAGGGGACGATATTCGAAAAATCCAAGAACACGTATCTCATCATTTATTTATAAAAGTATTTGTTCCAAGTTTCACGTTGATAGAATAAAAAAAACAACACGTCTCCATACAAACTCCATCCCCTGTTTCACACATCCCACTTTCACACCTTTATGGGACGATTTTCGAAAAATCCAAAAACATGTATCTCATCATTTATTTCTAAGAGTATTTGTGTCAAGTTTCAACTTGATAGACGTAAAAAACAACACGTTTCAATACAAACTCCATCCCCCTGTTTCAACCCCTTAGGGGGGGTTTTTTGGAAAATCCAGAATCACGTGTCTTGTTATTTGTTTTGAGGAGTATTTTAACAATGTTTCGAATTGATACACCCAAAAATGAAGGTTTTGCATACAAACTCTCAACCCCTTTTTCACCCCCTTAAAGGTTGAACTTGGAAAATTCCTTTCTTATTCCTAGTCTACGTCTTCAAAATAATATATGTGAAAAAAAAAACAGCTTTCTAGGTTTAAGGGTTTAGGCTGGGCGTTGATGAGTCAGTCAGTCAGGACTTCTCTCTTTATACACTCACCGGCACGGAATCTTGGCCAAGCACGAAACTTACGATAACATTAATTGGATACATTTTAAATTATTTATTGAAATGCAGGGTTATTCAATAAGTGTTAGTTTAATGTATTGTGTAATTTAATAAATAATTTTGCGATGAATATTGAACATAAAAAAATTAATGCAAAAAGACGAATTTTTCGCTAAAACAATGTTGTTCGTTCTAGTGATACAATTCAAAAGTTTTAGCTTCTTTTTTCATTGTTTCTTAATTTTAATATCGTGTGTGGCCTTCTCTAGCTCTAATCACAGCCTGCATTCGATTGGCCATGCTCTGAATGAGATTTCTGATGTCCACTTGACCAATGTCATCCCACGCCTCCAGTGCCGCGTTTCTCAGCTCCACAAGAGTTTGTGGAGGGTTCAAGCTGGACCTAATCTTTCCCATAACACGTCCCAAATGTGCTCGATTGGATTTCAATCCGGTGACCGAGCTGGCTACTCCAGTTTCTGAATACCGACCTCCTGTAGGTAGTCATTAACACAACGGGCAACGCGAGGGCGCGCGTTATCGTGCATTAGTAAAAACTCTGCTCATCCGATAAACTCCAAATAAGGCATTACGTGATCCTTAAGGATCTCCTCATTGTATCGAATAGCAGTTAAGCGGTTGTCAACCATGCCTAACTCAGTCAGAACGTATCCCGCCCCACACCATTATGTACCCTCCATGAAAACTCACAGTTTGTGTAGTGGTTATGGGCAAGTACTGTTCTCTTTGCCTTCTCCATACTCGTACTCGACCGTCTGGAGCTTGCAATGCTATCCGACACTCATCAGAGAACAAAACCCTGGTCCATTGCTCATGGAGCCAGTTAGCGTGTTCTCGTGCGAATCGTAGTCGAGATACTCGGTGCTGTCGGAGAAGTTCAGGGCTTTGAGCAGGTCTACGGGCTCTTAAATTAACTTCCTCCACTTGCCTTCTTATGGTACGCTCGCTTACGTTGACACCTATTGCGATTTTGAGCCGCTGTCTTATCTCAACTGCTGTAAGGTACCGATTCCTTAAGATTTCCAACACAATAAATCTGTCATCGCACGATGATGTGCATCGTACTCCTCCACTTTCTGTTCTGAATGTATAGCGGCCGGTCTCCTGGTAATGCCTGAGTGCATATTGCATTGATGAACGCGGTACATTAAGCACTTCAGCAACTTCACGCTGGGTCAGCCCTTTGCCGATCATAACTACAGCTTGTGCAACTTGTTGTGGTGTTAAAGACATTTTAAATCGAAGTTTAACACTTAGCAATTATCGGAAAACAAAAACAAAAAACAAGAAGAACTTAATTACAGCAGTAAATTAAAAAAAGAGACTTTGAAAAAAGTGTTCCGAACGCTTAGGAGATCCACTAACAAGTAAATCTTAAAACAAATGTCGAAACTCGCATAAACATTACGAACTACTAACTAAAGTTTAAGAAAACAATCTTTGAAATCTAACCTCATTCAAATTATTCAAAAAAATATATTCAAAGTTGTATTCTGCAACTATAAGCCTTTGGCCAAGTTTCCGTGCCGGTGAGTGTATATATAGATTATTTTTAAGACAAAATCGGTATTTTTTTTCTCAATTTTCTACAGACCTGGCAAATCTCTAGCACTTCATCGTCGGTTTCGGTCCTCTTTATCCGGCATTTCTTTAGTACATTACCGATTTGTTGATGTAATATATCTAAGTCATCCTTTACAGACTCGCCTACAATTATCTTTTATTTATGTGTCACTAGGGACCCGCCCCGACTTCACTCGGGTGCAATGCTTACACTAAAGCATACATAAGGACATAGGGATATAGGGACAGAGAAAGCGACTTTGTTTTATACTATGTAGTGATTATAGTTATTATCTACGGCCAGTCGATTTGAAACGAACGAAACTTTTTTCACTAAGTTTACTATCTTTATGCTTGTGGTTCAGAACAAAATTAGATATCCGAAATGGTAGTAGCTACGATAAAAAACAATGGTTTCCGACCAAGTCTCTACAAAAGAGCACAAAAACAACAGTGAAGCCTTATTACAGCTATGATGGTGCTTGTTTGCCTAAATTGGTGCGACGTTTGCACAAAGGAGCGCTTACAGTGTTGAGGGTCTTTGAACAGATTTAGAAATTATTAAGGATACTTTGAAGTCCTTTGTTCACAAAAGCCTCCATGTCTAATTACGTTCCCATATCACATTTCACTTCTTATATCTTTCTCCAAAAGCCACTCCATCAAAATTCTCAAATCACGTCAAATTCTTTAAACAGCGAGTCAGGAATCGTCGGTCTCTGGAGAATTTAAAAATATGATAACTGAATACATTCGGGTAGATTCTTCCGATATTTCAGCATTAATTTATCTCCGGAGTAGAATTATTATTTCGGGTATCGTTTGTGACGAATTGATATCTTTCATGGGTCCTTCACCTAAGGGCTGCCATTTATATCTTGGAGTCTGCAATTTATTGCCACCATTTATCATTTCATCGAGCCTTTCGCGCTGTCACAGTATCATCGGGTGTCTCTAATGTAGCATGGATTTCTTTTATTAGTTTTCGGCTGATAGCTCGTCATAAATAATGGTAACGAATTTTATTGAAAGACAGAAGTGATGAGTTTAAACGTGCCAGTGTCTGTGCATATAGCTATTGACCAATATGGATGTAGGTGTTAGTGACAGTTGCCAGCGTTAGTGTGTGATGGTGGAAGCAGCATGACCACGTGGATGGCGCTGTTCGGGCTAGTGTGGCTGTTGCGCGTGCGTGGTTCGCTTTGCGGCTGCGCGGCGTGCAAGCGCGTGCGGCAGGAGGCGACCACCCCGCGCACGCCCAGCCCCGAGGAGCGCGCGCCGTTCGACGTCATCGCGCTGGAGACCTACACGCGTGACGTCACCGTGCAGACTGACTTCGATGACGACGAGGTCGAAGACCTGGACAAGATCGAAATGCAGATCGCGGAGGAATGTAAGTTGCAAGTGCATTATTTTACTAATAGAATTTTACACCACAGGGTCTAAGCTAAGTGGCTTTGGGAAATGTAAACGAATAGAATGATACATACTGACACGTAGTTTGCAATAGTTTGTATTACAAATAAGCGTACGAAACTAAGCGAATGAAACTTTTGTTTCCCACTTAGCTGGGGGCAGACTTGAAGTGCCGCACAAAATTAAACAAAAAAAAAAAAAACATGGCGAACATAATAAAAAAACATGGTGAACCTAAGAAAAAAAAAATTAAATTAAATAACTCCTCTGCAGAACAGTTAGCTAATTGACACAAGGTATTGGCAATGACAATATCGACAGTAGAAATGTACGAATGACTACATTTTTATCTAGAATTTGTATGATCTCTTAAACCCAGGTTAGTCATTTGAGAAAAAGGCTTAGGTCGCAACGGGGCAGAGATTTGCTAGCGTAGGTCGAGCTAAAACCGCTTACGCCAGAAATGTTGCTTTTCCTGAATAAGCGTGTGAGTATTTTGAAATATTTCTTCGATTTAGAAAATAAAATCTACTTAAGTAATAACGGATATCAAAAGTAGGTAAGTAATGTATAATTGTTAGCAAGTTGTTAGATAATAAAGATTTAATTGACGTAGCATGATTTTTGACATAGGTGCTTACATCGTCGTTCAGACCGATAAAATTGAAGGCTGTTTTTCGACGAAAAGAGTAAATCAGTTTCAAAGCTTTGTCTGCATGTCTAACTGTGTCTGCGATTGTTCGTGAGTGCCATCGTAGCTCTCGAGTGATTAACTGATTTGTGTTTAAAAGTAGATGTTCATTGTAATCGGTTTAGCAGTTTACAAGATGTGCTATCCTCACAGTTTGTGAGAGAATCATACGTACATCAATTAATATTATAAATTGATTTTTTCGTTTGTTCCATCCTGTCCTACCAGTAGTCCGATGATCGAACTGCTTGAACGATTTTTTTGAGGTTCAAATGTTCAGTTACGGGTGCTTGAAACTAGAACCCGATGATAGTCTTAAAAATTATTATTTTTAACCATTTTTTTATCTACTGACCCGGTGGTGTAAGCTAACCAACAGTTGGATACTTTTTTAAATGTGACTTTGAGTTACGTTTTTCTAAATTTTTCTAAATGTTACTTTCAGTTCTCGGAGTCACCTCAAACCATAGTATTTATTTATTTAACTTCATGTACCAAGAAAAAGTACACATGCGAACTTACTGCCTAAAGGCATTATCTACCAGTCAACCATCAGGCTAAGCAGAAATAATTTGATGGAATTGGCCGCAAATAGTAAAAATAATCAATGAAACGTACGTTTGAGTTATCATAGTAATTTGATAATATGCAGCAATGTTTATTACAAATATCGTGATTATTCCCATAATTCTTCGGGATTTAAATATGAATGTAATTAATAAAATAGATCTTGTTATCTATAGGAAATGTTGATAGCTGAAATGGCTCCACAAAATGTATTAAGCTTCAAAATAGTTTACTGATAGTAAGAGATGATAAGCCACAGTGTGAGTTCTGGTTATGAATAGTATTGTAGAGCCTCCTTATAGAGGCTAACATAAACACTTTTTTATACTTGACTTGAAAATGTGACTAGATGTCGCATTTTTGTTTTCTAGACAATTGATTGATAATATATTTGCTGTGTGAACGTGAAAACCAATATTTAATTTATTTCCTCAAGTATCTTACTCCAAACCTTATAGTTAGTGGCCCAGTGCCACTTCACATTTGGTGACCTTCTATTTAGACGTATTTACAAATTTATAAATATATAAAATGAGCACGAGCACAAGCGCCATTGACATGCAGGAGCTTGCCAGGATAATAAAGGACATGGTTGTAAAGGAAGTTGCCAAGCTTGACCGTGGACGAAGTAACAGCCGAACGCGAAGCAATAACTCGCGCAGCAGATCTTCCAGTCGGCGTCGCTACAACCCTAAAGGCAAGTTTTGTTACTATCACCATAGATTTGGTAATAAATGCCATGAAGGCAAATGTAAACAGCCGTGTGCGTGGAATTCGGAAAACGCAAGGAAGTAGCTGAGCCAGCGGTAGACTCGGTTACCCCAACCCCGCAATACCGCACTCCCAGATTGTTTATTAGAGAAAAGACAACATTGCATAGATTTTTAGTAGACAGCGGTGCAGACGTGTCATTAATCCCTGCTTCGCCAGATGACAAAATTGACGATTCCGTAGTCTTATATGCAGCGAATAATACTAGAATAGAAACTTGTGGAGTAAAGATACTAACCTTGGATTTGGGACTACGGCGAAAATTTCAATGGGCATTTATAGTTGCAAAAATTACTAAAGGGATACTCGGAGTAGATTTTTTGAAACATTTTAAATTATTAATAGATTTACACAATAGCAGACTGATTGATAGCACTACAAAACTAACTATCCGTGGTAATGTCGAAGGCATAACGGGAAGTGAAATCATCAGTACACTAGACAAGAACCATCGTTATTACGACCTATTAAAAAATTACCCGGAGTTAACGAAGCCAAACCTTTTGCCAACCAATCTGAAACATGACGTAAAACATCGGATCGAAACAAAAGGTGAACCTGTATACTCCAGAGCACGACCGCTTGATCCCAGGCGCATGGAAATAGTCAAGAGTGAGTTTGAATACATGCTGGATAATGGAATCATCAGGCCGTCGAGTTCTCAGTGGGCAAGTCCGTTACATGTAGTTACAAAGCTAGACGGGTCCCTAAGACCATGCGGTGACTATCGTAGACTTAACGATCAAACCATACCAGATAGATATCCGCTTCCTAGGATTGATGATTTTTTATCGATTTTACCTGGTAGCACAATCTTTTCTAAAGTAGATTTATTTAAGGCATATTACCAAATTCCCATGGCAGACGAGGATAAATGCAAAACTGCCATTGTAACCCCTTTTGGTTTATACGAATTTAATGTAATGAGTTTTGGTTAACGTAATGCCCCCGCTACTTTTCAACGATTTATAAATATGGTTTTGAGAGGTTTAAATTTTGTATTTGCGTATTTGGATGACATATTAGTCGCTTCAGCCACAGCTGAAGAACACGAACAGCATCTGAAAATCTTATTCGAAAGGCTTGATCAATGTGGTCTCAGGATTAACGCGTCCAAGTCAGAATTTGGTCTTCAAGAGGTAGTGTTTTTAGGGTTCCTTATTACAAAAGATGGTACTAAACCCCTACCCGAGAAGGTACAAACAATTCTAGATTACAAGCTCCCAGAAACTTTAAAAGAGTTACGAACCTTTTTAGGACTTTTAAATTTTTATAGGCGTTATTTAAAAAATGCAGCTGATACGCAAGCAGTCCTACATGAATATTTAAAAGGTGCCGGAAAAAATGACCGAAGGAAAGTAGACTGGACAGACGACGCAATCAGGCAATTCGAAAAATGTAAACAGGACCTAGCTAATGTTACGTTATTGACCCTTCCCAGGTATGAATGTCCATTAGCTCTCTTCTGCGATGCTTCAGCCCTAGCTATTGGCTCGGTGCTTCAACAGAGAGACAGCAAAGGCTGGCAACCTATAGCATTTTACTCTAAAAAACTAAATAATGCACAAAAAAACTATAGTACTTATGATAGGGAACTACTTAGTATCTACCTGTCAATAAAACAACTCAGGCATTATTTAGAAGGTCGGGATTTCACAATTTTCACTGACCATAAACCATTAGTTTTCGCATTTAAACAAAATAATGACAAAGCCTCTCCTAGACAGTTAAGACATTTGCAATATATATCACAGTTCACTACAAACATACAACATATAGATGGTAAGGACAATATCGTTGCAGATAAAATGTCTCGCATAGAAACTGTATCGTTTATCGACTATGATGCTATTGCAAAGGCACAAATTCACGATAATGAACTTAAAGCCTTACAAACATCCAGCTCATTAAAATTTAAACCGTACGTTTCACCATCAGGATATAAGCTTTGGTGCGATATCTCAACCAATAACATTAGGCCTTACATTCCAAATTCATTCCGAAAAACTATTTTCAAAAAGGTACACAACACATCTCATGATGGTATTAAAACAACTATTCGGAATGTAACATCAAAATTTATTTGGACAAATGTTAGGAAAGACATTAAAATTTGGGCACGTTGTTGTTTAGATTGCCAGAAAAACAAAGTAAATAGGCACACCAAATCACAATTTCATGTTTACAATGAACCTGATGAACGTTTTGATACAGTACATATTGATTTGATAGGCCCTTTACCTCCTTCAGAGGGAAATGTCTATTGTCTCACTTGTATAGATCGATTTACTGATTGGATGGAAGTTATTCCAATTCCAAATGCAACTGCCGAAACGGTAGCCAAAGCATTTTATTCCAATTGGATAGCTAGATTTGGAGTTCCTTACACAGTAATCTGTGATAGAGGAGCCCAATTTAAATCTGAACTTTTTAAAAATCTTGCTAGCTTATTTGGAATCAATTTACAACATACAACTGCTTATCACCCTCAGTGTAATGGTAAAGTTGAAAGGTTACACAGGACTTTAAAATCAGCACTTAAATGTCATATTAATTCTGTCAAATGGACCGACGCCCTACCGACAGTCTTGTTGGGAATGCGAACCGCAAATGTGTAGTGGCACTGGGCCACTAACTATAAGGTTTGGAGTAAGATACTTGAGGAAATAAATTAAATATTGGTTTTCACGTTCACACAGCAAATATATTATCAATCAATTGTCTAGAAAACAAAAATGCGACATCTAGTCACATTTTCAAGTCAAGTATAAAAAAGTATTTATGGTACCCTCTATAAGGAGGCTCTACATTACTCCCCCTCCAGTTACATGAGTACCTACTAATGTAACGATAAACATAAAAGAACTTGGCCGCGCACTCTGCGCACATCACTAAAATAGGCCATGACTTGAACTGTAACTTAACTATTTACACAAGTATAAAAAAGTATTTATGTTACCCTCTGAGTAATGTAGAGCCTCCTTATAGAGGGTAACATAAATACTTTTTTATACTTGACTTGAAAATGTGACTAGATGTCGCATTTTCGTTTTCTAGACAATTGATTGATAATATATTTGCTGTGTGAACGTGAAAACCAATATTTAATTTATTTCCTCAAGTATCTTACTCCAAACCTTATAGTTAGTGGCCCAGTGCCACTACAGTATCAACCTTTCAAATGCATATTATATCCCTTATGAATGACGAATGACAAACTAAGTAGTTATACTTTAAGACAAAGTGAACAATTTATTTTATTAACCTTTGTTAAGTCCTGGAACGATGTTATATTTTTTACTTATTTTCACCTGTTATAAAAATGCTTATAAAAGAAACAGTTAATATAATGAGATAAAACTAGACCAAGTAGGGAAGCTTTTTGTGGCTAATAAGTGGAGCACTTTCCTTTTAAGTGAGCATAAACACTCTTATTAAGATGAGCGACATAAGAAGCTAAGAAAAATACCGACCAAGTAAAAATATTCAGCTAAGGTTGAGGTCGCTTAACACAGCATGAGTAAGTTAGAGCAGCTACTAGCAAGTCAGCATTATTAAAATTTTGATGTGATACTGGCGTAATCTTGGGCGAAGATTTTTTTTTACTTAACTAGATTGGTTATGGTTGCTACTCAAAAGAAAGTAAATTTGTGTAGTTAAATTCTAAAGTTATTCCGGTCTGATTCCCTGGAGGAGCCGTTTTAATTTAAATTATTTTTAAATTCCGTTCGGAACTAAAACACATTTGGTACAGTTAGTGACAAAATTTGTTTGCAGATTATATTCAAAGTTCCTAACTTTATAATAAAAATCATAGTATAAAAATTATAACAAATAAAAGCATTGACCAAACGTCTATCGTCTACTTTTTTTTTTTACGAAATTAAAAAATGAGGAGGCTCGTTCGCGTATGTTTTTTGTATCTTAATCCATAATTCCGTCAAATCTGAACCGACTTAAAAAAAATGTTTTATTGGGTATACTTACCTCAAGGTTGTTTTTTACATGTATATAAGTAAATTTTAGTACCTATAAAATATTATTTTTAATCTATCAACTCTTATTCGTTCTGCCAGGTTCGTAGCAAGTGGCAGTCTATTGTCTCTGTCTACCCCAATGGGAAATAGGCGTGAGATTATGTATGTATGCACTTATACTTACCATCCATTTGCAGTGGATCAGACGGGAACGAAATAATAATAACGATTAGGGGGGGATCGGATAGATCAGACCGGAATAACTCGAATTCGATGACGCATCAAGAAAACCGATTTTTCATTACATTTTATAATTTTTCTCTCAGGACTAAAACATACCTATCTATCAGAATTGTGTGTGTATTTAAAAAACCACTAAGTTTATTTGTGATGTTGTTTGAATCTTCTTTCAAAATAATTGAATTTCATGACTTACTTTGACTTTGACTCTCAGAGTATGCTAATGATATATGAAACGACAGTGATTGATAGACACTAAAGGGCCTCCCTAAGTGTTCACAGTTGAAGTAAAAAACTCAAAAAGTGTGTGTCGGTTTCGTGCACCAAGGGTTCCTTAATATCACACAGTGTAAATTTGTTTTTACGAACGTGTTTTCTTTTATTAATTTCGGGAGCCTTAGCGATCCAGACTCACACTTGACCAGTTTTTTATTATGTTTAGTTTTACAATGTTTGCACTATAATCAAACCATGTTTGAAGTTAAAATGTTTTACAGTTCCAATTGAGCAAAAACCACTGAACTATTTACATAAAAAAAATATTTTAAGATTTTCGTCATAATTGTAGTGTATTCTCATACCACGTAGGTAGATATAAATTATTATGTTTAAGAATGCGGGTATGCCGCTCGCGCTTGACTGTATGGTCAGTCGTTAATAAACCGTCATTGAAGTAACTCCGTGTTTGTCTTATCGCCCTATATACATACATAACAATTGGCGCAGTCGCGAACCTAAATACCGGATTTTGTGTGAAAGTGTAGAAACATGTCTGTCGGGAAACTAAAAGAATTCGATGTAAACGAAGGCAAGTGGTCAATTTACTGTGAAATTGTGGAACAATACTTCAAGGCTAATGACATTGAGGAGGTGAAAAAGGTACCCATACTGATAGCCAGCGTGGGCACGGCCACGTATGAGTTGATGGTGGATCTATGCAGCCCGAAAAAACCAAAAGATATTAAATATGATGACTTGACCGAGTTAGTGGCATCACATGTTCAGCCGAAACCGTCTTATCTAGCCGAACGGTACAAGTTTCGTTTAACTAAGCAAGCCGCGGGTGAATCGGTCGCACAGTTTGCGGCCACATTAAAACGCCTAGCAACAACGTGCGATTTTAAAGCTACCCTAGATGATAATCTGAGGGACCAGTTTATATGCGGCCTTAACAGCGAAACCACCCGTCAACGATTATTTTGTGAGGAAAACAACTTGGACTTTAAACGGGCTTACAAAGTGGCGATCGCACTGGAAGCCGCTGCTAAAAACGCTGCTGTCATGGAACAGGTATCGTCGAAAGCGATGGAACACGACCTTCACGCGGTACACGCCGCCCGGGCGCCGGGGCACGGACGCGGCACCGGATCCGGCGGCGCGCGCTTCACTCGGCGAGGCGGTGCGACGGCGCAGGCGGGCGGCCGGGGGCGTGGGTCGAGCGGCCCGGCGCCACGTCAGACGCAACAACCGTGCACCTGCTGTGGAGACCATGGTCACGACCGAACAACGTGCAAGTTTAAAGAATATGTTTGCAAAATATGTCTCAACAGGGGCCATTTAAAGAGAGCATGCCCCAACACTCGTGACATGAACTACACCTCCCACTCGGACATCATTTCTGGTGAACACGATAACGACTCAGACAAAAGTTGGTACGAGGACAGGGAGCCAGGCGAGACAGGCGGCACCGCGGGTCTGTACCACGTGGAATTGACGGGACGGGAGCCGGTTCTGGCGGAGGTCATCGTTGATGGAAAAGAACTCCGCATGCATGTAGACACTGGTTCGCCATACGCCTGCATTAATGAAGAGCTGTATAAAACGTCGTTTCGCCATCACAGGTTGGAACAAGACAACGTGAAGCTACGCGGATACGATGGTGGACTTATACGGTCTCTGGGTTTCATAAGGGTGACCGTACAGTATTTAAGAACTAAGCCTATACGTTATTGCGAACGGCGGTGTTCCGTTACTTGGCCGGGAGTGGTTAAAAGCGTTAAAAATGAATGTTATCGTTTCCAGTGCGGTATTGAAAATAGACAACAAAGACAAAAAGTGTAGTGAGCCAGTGGACAAGTCTGTGATAATGCGTGAGCATGAGCAAGTATTCAACGACTCCCTGGGGAAGCACACAAGCGCGCGCGCGACGCTGCGCGTGCGCGCGGACGCCCGGCCTGTGTTCCGGCGCGCGCGCCCTCTCCCGCTGGCGCTGCGCGCGCCCGTTGACGCCGAACTCGAGCGCATGGAGCGCGCAGGTATTATCACGCCGATTCCCTCCTCCGACTGGGCCTCATGTTTAGTGGTCGTTGTCAAGAACAACGGTAGTCTCAGAATTTGTGGGGACTACAAGTCCACTCTTAATCCCGCCTTAGAAGTAGATAAGTATCCTCTTCCGCGCGCTGAGCAGTTATTTAGCAACTTGAGTGGAGGTAGACTTTTTTCGAAGCTAGATCTTAAAGAAGCTTACATGCAAATCGAGCTTAGTGAGGAAACACGCACCGCGGACTGTACATGTATAACCGGCTCGTATACGGAGTAGCATCAGCAGCGTCGATTTTTCAACGGGTAATAGAACAAGTAGTGGCGGGTATACCTAATGTTACTGTCTATCAGGACGACGTCCTTATAACAGGAATGAATGAAGCCGATCACATAAAAAACTTAAAGGCAGTCTTTAAACGTTTTGAAGCTGCGGGGTTGACACTTCGTAAAGAAAAATGCACTTTTTTTGCTAAAGAGGTTAAGTACTTAGGCTTCATTATTTCGGAGAATGGGGTGAGGGCTGATACTGATAAGGTTAAACCCATACTTGAGGCACCGGCACCCGAAAACACGACCACGTTAAAGTCCTTTCTTGGCATGGTAAACTTTTACTCCAAATTTATAAATGGGTTCACAGACATTTTAACACCCATGTATCAGTTGTTAAAGAAAGGACAAAAATGGGAGTGGGGCCAACCTCAAAAAGAAGCGTTTAATAAAATTAAACTTGCGTTGACTGATAGCCCGGTTTTAACACATTATAGTGAAAGACTTCCGTTGATACTTTGCTGCGACGGGAGCCAGACGGGGGTAGGCGCCGTCATCCTGCACCGCACGGCGGAGGGGGAGCGGCCCATAGCTTACGCGTCGCGTGCGCTGAGCGCGGCCGAGCGTAATTACAGCCAAGTTCACCGTGAAGTGAAAAATTTCATACCTATTTGTACGGGCGGCAGTTCACCCTGCGCACGGACCATCGGCCGCTTGTAACCATTTTTGGGTCAAAAACAGACATTCCATCTACAGCTGCGGGGCGGCGGCTCATCAGATGGGCGCTACTGTTGTCGGGCTACCAGTACGATATAGAGTACGTGAAATCTGCAGACAACATTGCAGACGGATTGTCTCGTTTACCTCTACCCTTAGATGACCAAAGTGATGCGAGTGAAGATTGTAGCTTCGTACAATTCATCGAGAACAACTTCCCTATTCGTGCGCTCGACCTCAAGAGGGAAACTGCTTGTGACAAAGCATTAAAGCTAGTGTCGCAGTACGTCAAAACCGGGTGGCCGATAAAAGGGGTGCCAACCGAGCTCACACCTTATTACAGAAGGCGAGACGAACTTAACATAGAAGGTGGTTGCCTTCTCTGGGGCACGCGCGCCGTGGTGCCGGCAGCGCTGCAGGCCGCAGTGCTGGCCGAGGTGCACGGCGGACACCTGGGCATCGTCAAATGCAAGGGCATTGCGCGGAGCTATGTTTGGTGGCCCAACATAGATTTGGACATTGAACAACTGTGCAATTCATGCCGTGTCTGTGCAGAGACAGCTGACGCGCCTCCGCGCGTGCCGATCGTGCCTTGGACGACGTCAAAAAAGGCATTTGACAGAATACACTTAGATTTCTTGACGTATAATGCAAAAACCTATTTAGTAGTAGTTGATAGTTTTTCGAAGTGGATTGAAGTTTTTCCAATGTCAACCACTACGGCCGGGTCAACAACAGACAAGTTAAGAGAGCTATTCGCCCGGTTCGGCATTCCGTCCAAATTGGTCTCTGACAATGGACCCCCTTTCTCCAGTGACCAATTCGCACATTTTATGATGACGAATGGTATAGCACACGTGACGTCAGCCCCTTATCACCCCGCATCCAATGGCGAGGCGGAAATCGCAGTACGAACTATAAAAAAATGTCTAAAAAAGTCAACTAAAGAAAATGTTGACCCCAACATATTTTTACAGCGTTTTCTTTTCGATTACAGAAACGCCAAGCACAGCACCACTGATGAGTCACTGGCCGTGTTGTTATTAGGACGTCAATTAAAAACTAGGCTTGATTTATTAAGAACAGGTTTGTTCGACACAGTGGAGAAAAACAAACAAATAAAGATAGCTCGCGGACCCCAGAAGTGTAGGTTCATCGAAGTAGGAGACCTAGTATGGGCTAGGGACTTCCGTAAAGGCAGGAAGTGGATTAATGCCACTGTCGTACAGAAAATCGGTAACAATAACTATAAGGTTCAGACGGAGGAAGGTATAATTACTCGGCACACTAACCAATTGCGCGCTCGGCATGTTATCGAGTCGGCGTCGGCAAGCGGCGCTATGCCGGTCACCGAGGCCGGCCATCACTGCGAGCCACGCCGCATAGACTTTCCACGTCATGACGCTGCCGTGGCGGTGGAGGCGTCTCCCCTGGCGGCCGCCAGCAGCTATGTCCCGCGGGATGCGCCGCCCGCGCCAATTATCCGATTGGGTCGCGCGCGCTTGCCGGTTATGCGTTACGGCTTTGAGGAGATATATCCATAATTATTTTTAAAGATAAGTAGAGGTATAAATTAGCACCTTTACATATTGTAAATCAAACTTTCACTGTTACAAATAAAAACAAAAAAAAATAGTATTAATCAGGTCAATTACTCCAATTATTTTTAAATATCACTTTACATTTTGTACAGAAAACGTACCCACTTAATATGTTTGGTTATGTTTCTCGTACCTACAAGCATGTACCTACTTTATGAAAGGGGAGGAGTAAAGTTATATGTATCGTTAGCATTCACAAAATACCTAGTTGTCATATCATGACGAAAATTATAAATTAAGATTTGTATTTGCTGTTACCCATATTATGTTACCTACTTGTGTTTTTAGTTTAGTATGGTAAGTTACTCATAGCGCCGTTGTCAGATACCTAAGGTTGTAAACATTGGGTCCCTTCTTACTGTCACGTAAACATAAACAAGTAATCAACTGTTGTATGTAAAACATGTATAAGCATAATATCAACCATTATCAGTAAGGGGGGAAGTAGTGTAGTGTATTCTCATACCACGTAGGTAGATATAAATTATTATGTTTAAGAATGCGGGTATGCCGCTCGCGCTTGACCATACATTCAGTCGTTAATAAACCGTCATTGAAGTAACTCCGTGTTTGTCTTATCGCCCTATATACATACATAACAATAATAATACTCTCTACCTTATACGGCAGTCAGGCACGGCAGTTCCGGAACGGAGTATGGTATATAGACAGAAGGCGTAGGCTAATCACCAATTATACAATATGTAACAGAATAAGCGCAATTCCTGAAATTAGTTTGTTCAGTATTGTGTAAAATTTTCCCCAAAAATGAATTAGCATAGCTGAATTTAATACTACCTATAGAAATAGTGCTACTATTGATCTTTATTCAAGAAAATTGGTTAGACACAACTAAAGTTCGAATACATAATATTTTTTAATATTAATATACTAATTGGGGTGTATGAGGAATTGAGCTTATTCTGTTACGTGTTGTATAATAGCCTACTTAGTCTGTCGTCGGAAACCCTAAAAAGTGTAAAAAATACATCATTTGGTATTTTGTCATGGTATCGCTTCTGTTTGGTAGAAAACAAAATTTTCACAAAATATTCTTAAATAAGTAAGTAAAATGTGTGACTTACTATGTTACATGCAGGTCTTAAATAGCGGGGTGCTCTGTGGTCTACCATCAGGCATACACTGTCTATACATAATTATGATTAATTCAGATTTTAGATTAGATCAAATTAACAAAAATAGGTACTTATGTGCCTATTTTCCTGCGATAAAAGTGCCGTTTGATGAGAATTTATTGGATTTCCTTTCAAAATTATTGTTACCTACCGAACACTAAAAACGAAACCGCATTCTATAGGTATGTAGTTTTGGTAGTTCTATCTCTTAAAAAGCGCTCAAATGAGAGTCAAACACACACGAAGGGTCAATAAAAATACAGCGCTTCAATTTTTAACTTGTTAAATGTTTGAACTCTGTGAACATCATTATTTTCGGTCAATTCCGCCAATTTTTTTCTGCTTACCCTGATGGTTGACTGATAGATAGAGCTTTTAGGCATTAAATTCGCCATGTGTACATTTTCTTGGTACATGAAGTTAAATAAATGAATATATAAATACGGATGCACGAACGGACAGACAGACGGAGAAACATACAGTGGATCCGGTCCCGAGGGTACAGAACCCTAAAACCAGCAGAAAACTTAACTAAAGTTAACAGAGAGAACTGATTTAAAACTTATACAACGTTTTGTTTACTAAAACTCGCATTTCAAAGCGATGCTATGCTCAGGTATTTGGCGAAGCTCTTGTTTTGCAAACTTGTTTTACTTTATAGAAAGTCCATGTCAGAAGTTTTTTCGTATACTTAATCGTGTTACAATATTTATTAAGTTCCTGTTTGTTTTTAAAAGTCGGCTGGTATCCAGTTTTTTTTATGAGAACAATTCGAATAAATCTAGGAGTCATTTTAGTAACATATAACAACGTAAATAATTTCAGAAAATGAAAGAGTAGTGGTTTAGCTACATTATTTTATATTACGTATAAACTGGAGAACGCCGATTCAGCGTCTTATCGAGTTAGGTTAGGTTAGGTTAGCTTAAAAATAATTGGTCATTGCTGAAACTCTATTTTTCTAGCGCTCTTCAAAGATTGTGAAACATTGTACATGCCCTGTGTACATACATGTTCCAATTTGTCAGATTAACTTAAAAATAAGAGTTGCTACTGAAAGTATAGTTTTATTTTTAAACTATGTGATTTTTTTAAATTATCTTCAAAAACAAAATAGTGACACGGTTTCAAATAGTTTTTGTTTATTAAATAATTTTATTTTTTAAACAAGCTGACAGAGCTATGCTGAGTTATAGGTTACAGATTACATTAGAAAAGTTAATATGGTCATCAAGTTCTTAAATTTTTTAATGTTCCGCCCAACTTTCTTATTTTTTTCTTTTCTAAAAGCTTTCTCCGGGCAATAAAAAACACAACAAAAAATATTTCTGATGTTGGTAAAGCCGTTCATGCGTGATGCCGTAACCAAGAGAAATAAAAATTCCGTTTTACATATATGTATAAATATTTTTTGACTACAAAACTGAGGTTACTTTCTTGTACAAAACCCAATGGCATTGACCATGCCCTACAGAAGACTGACGTGGCCTAGATTCTAATATCTGTGGCCTAGTTTGTATTATACGGCACAATGATTACCTTAATATCTTTTTTATATATAAACCAATTTGGAAAATTATGTTTTTATTAATTGCAAAAACAATTTTAGATTCAACCACAGAAAACAATCCAAATTATCGTGAGAAAATATTGTTATTCATTTATATATTTGTGTAGTTTTCCTCTTACATTAATGAAAAACTAAACTATAAAATTATGAGCGTAACTATTCAATATTATTTCGTTACCTGAATTCATGAAGATCTTCAGTAATGCAATAAATGCGTCAAAGTTATCACTTCATCTCTGTAGGTATGCATTAAAGTAAATTAAAATGCGGTTTGCTGGGAAAACAGGGAATTACGCTGGCTGTTATATAGCCGTAACCGCTACGTTGCTTGGCTCGGCTCTTGAGATACTCGTATTGTGAGAATAAGGGCCGTCACATACACTCGTTTTCGTGATTCGATTTCCAAATTCGTTTTTCGATTAAGGTCCTCCGAACGCAACAAATCTACTTATATAAAATCAATAGCATGTCACACATATTAGATACTTTTCCAAACAAAATTTTAGGTAGATCTTGCGTTGGGAATCCCAGACTGAAAAAAACTAATCGGAGGATACATTTTCATGTACCTACATTCGAAAAATTCCAAACGCACGTCTCAATTATTTTGATTGACAAATAAATATTGTATTTTCGTTAATGACGTAAGCGGTAGTGGACATAATAATGACGACAATATTATCGTAATTATGGTGTATAGCTTTTGAATTAACAGTCAAACATTCCCAAAATTTGAAATCGACATCCATAAACTTCGGTAACAGTATGCTAATCTAATTCTACTATTTTGTAAGTTTGACTGCAATAACAAATGAAATGACAACTCCAGTAAGGCAATTCAATCTGCAAAGTCTAATGAGGAAATGTGAAGGACCAGATAGTGAGAGGATTTCACGGCCACAAGAAAGTTTAGATCACGTAGCTCCTCTCTTCGAAAACTTTTGTAAACAGTTGCCGGCTTGTGTCTGAACGTATTAATTTGAATTACTTTTGAAGAGATACGATAGTGTGGATTGTGTACTCCTAATAATCCGGAAAATGTGTTTGTTAGGTACGATTCGTATAAGTATATATGTCTTTCCGGTCCAATTGTGAATCTAACTCAACTGCCCTTGTATTAATCCGTTCAATTAATAAAATGTTTTTCGCGAGAAGTTTATTATTTTATTTACTTATTTACAATATAGCACACAAACATTCCCATCCAGAGAAGCAGGATACCGACCTTTATGTCCAGGGTTGCAAGGTGCAAAAACGTCATCATACGCGAGTTGGCATAGAGACTTCCAGCGACCACCACCTATAGACGATGGCAGGCTAATGCTGCCTAGACTTAAGACAGTATTTCTGAATACCTTGTTTTTTAGTTATTTTTTTTGTGTATCTGGTGTGATATAGATGTAAATCTGAATAAAGTATTATTATAATTATTATTAGAGCCAAAACACTATACAAGGCAACAGGAAAAAAAAGACAATACACAAGAATATTAACTTAAAAGTGAAACACAAAATTATAATTCTAAAAATTCACAAAAAGACGACACTTTCTTGTATACACTCGTCCATGAATCCGCAAACACATCAAACCGTGGCTTTGACGGTCTTAAGATATTTATATATAGGTAGGTATACAAGATAGATTTGAAAAACACAAAAGATCAAAAGTGGGTACTTCCCGTAGTAGAATACTTCTGTTAATCCCCTTGGGTTAAGTCGTAAGGGTACAAGTTATTTATTAAACCAGCAATATTTATAGCACTTCTGAAAACAGCTGTATGGATTTGCGTAAAATGGGAACTACGGGTATTTTCGGGGATGAAAAATCGATATACCTAGGTGTCATCGTAATTTCGTTTTCTGCGTGTTTTCAAGAGCACATCTCGATCGTGCATGTTCTGTTTTTTATAAAAAAGTTGATGATGTCGATTTACAGCAAGATGTACCTATGAGTTTAGTAAAACACTGGGCGACCGAAGTCTACTCATGAAAACTCACAGAAAATATAATATTGTCCCACAGTTGAGACTTAAGGAGAGAGATACACAGGTTGACACCTACTCAGACCGATTTCTTCTGCATTTATAAAATGTAGTATTTAATTAACTATATAATTGGTGAATAAAATGGTGTATTATTACTATTTTTCACCCCGTAAATTTCAAGTTGTGTTGTTGTATTGTGTTGTAAATATCATCAAAATCCTACCATTAACTTAAGCAAATAATACAACAGAATGTAAGTCGGTCAACGCGGGCTGAGCAAATGTAATAACAGAAACTAGGCTATGATACATACATATCAAGTAACAGAATGAGCGAAACAAAACCTACAGCATTTCTAATATCGGTGTTTTGTTCGCAGCAAACGTCAGCAACTACGAGAGCGGGGAACAGCCCGGCCCGGGCGGTGCGGCAGGAAGTTGCCAGGTTCGCTACACAATGCTATCGCTACACTTTTGTTCCATGCTTCGCCTACCTGCTTTCCATGTCCGCTGTTTTCATAGAAATAGAAACATAAAATAACGGCTTGATAACGCCCAAAAGTAGACACTGTTTTTAATGGACAGTGTTTGTTTATTTAAGAAACTACAATATTTTTTATATAAACAAATACTTGTAAGACATTAAGTAAAAAAGAGGTGCCCTTGAGATTTTTGCTGGTTATTCTTGGGATACTGTATTTGAAACAGCAACTCGTCGGTGGAGATAGGCTGCAGTTTTTTTACCTACAAAATAAATGAATTTTGACTTTTTATTATGTAACTATTTAACATTATTGTCAAGTGACGGCATCTGTTTAAGACAGGGTTTAACTTCAAACCCCATCTTGTAATGTTTCGTAATAACACCATAGTCTGTGGGAATGCCTGTTTATGAAAAAAACAGTATGACATAGTTTATTTCAGTAGGTACATTTTCCATAGTAAATTTTCGTTTTGACAGATCAATAAAATATATAGGTGACTTATT
Source organism: Ethmia dodecea (assembly GCA_963855545.1). Taxonomy (NCBI): domain Eukaryota; kingdom Metazoa; phylum Arthropoda; class Insecta; order Lepidoptera; family Depressariidae; genus Ethmia; species Ethmia dodecea. Next base: position 5,891,206 of record OY979444.1, read on the forward strand.
TGACGAGGCAGTCAACTACCCTAGTAAAATAAAATATTTAATTACAAAATATCTGTAATTTGTCGGTCAAGACCTCGGATCTGATTTTTCTAATATTTTCTAAGTACAAACTGACAAAATAAACATATTCTTCAAGAAATAAGGATGATATAGACACTAGATATAAAGAGTACCCGACGAGCATGTATGAACCGATTGGTGGATGTGGATGAGGCGAGAGGTATGCGAGGATCGTAGCAGGCGGTGGGAGTATTGTCCCCCTTCGGGAAAAAGGCGTGAGCATATGTATGTATAGAAACTAATGAGTATATAGCGTCAATTATGCGAGATGGTAGGAAAATTATATAAGTATCATTTCTTCAACTTTTCCGCATTCAAATACTTACATATTAGCACCACTAGAAACAGCACACATTATCTGTCAAACATCATTCTGCCGTCTGGCTTTACCCCAAACACAAGTGAGATACAGCGGCAATGGCTGTGCGCCAAGCTACATTCGCATACATAAGTTTATAGTACAACATTAGCACTGTTTCAATAGTCGAACCCAAATTGCAAAATGTCAAACAGTCGGTTCAATTTCGAAAGTAATTATAATTTGAAAATAGTGCAATTATGACTTCAACGAATCGCATCAGTAATATATTTGGGAATAAGGCGACATTATTGTAGGGATTTAGAATTCTTATATTTTTGTATGTGGAATTCTCAAGTATTTTAAAATGTATTTACAGAAATTTAGTTATTAAACATGGGTTAAATGTAGAAAGCATTTACCTAGATGCGAAGTTGTTATTTACTTAAAAAAGTCAGATATGGTTAGAAAGGATCTTTTTTTTTCAATAAATTATTTATTATAGCTGTTAATACAAGGTATTATGTCAGCCAATTGCCACGGGAACGGAAATAAACTGGATCCACGCGGGCAACGCCGCTGGGCACCCGCTAGTATATAATAAAAGTATTTTCTTTCATTCAACTGGCTTTCTCAGTCGATAACTATACTGTCTCGTAGATTTATTATAAAAAAAATGAATGAAAATGTAATGCCACTGTACAGACATCGTATGGAAATGTCGTGCCCAAAACTGAAGGAAAACATCGTGAGGAAACCCGCAGGTCTCAGAATTAATTCTGAGACATGTGTAATAGACCCGGTCCGGCGATGGGCTCACCACCTATCACGTTTAGGGCTCCAATGTATCTCGTGAAATGTGGGTATATCCAGTAATGTAATACCTCTGCCTACCCCGTCGTGGATAAAAGGCGTGAGATTATTTCTTTCTTTTTCTTTCTTCCTTGCGTAACCAAAAAAAAAAGGGTTTAAAAATAGTTTTCCTCACTTTCATAAGAAAAGAGTGTTAAATAGGAGACAAGCATTGCTATTAAAGTTGTCATTTTTCACGGATAGGAGTAGATATCAAAACACAATTTTTTTACTTTCGGAAATTCCCACGGGAACGGGAATAAACTGGATCCGCACGACCAAAGCCATTGGGCACCCGCTATTTATAATATATAAATTTGTAATAAAATTTCACAACATTCGTAAAAATTCTTTCTCCAACGGAAAGCTTTCTTTTCTGGTAGTAACATGGGCTACAATTTTCTCACGGAAACGGGACTGGCAAAAGTGAAACTGCTGGGCAGCTAGTCTATTATAAAATAACGAAGGTTTTAATTGTAGGTGTTTAATATAAAACTTTATACACGGCTTCTCCTTTGAAGGCGAAATTAACTTTACAAAGTTCATAATTATTTCAAAAGACAAAGACAAAATTGTTATCCAGTTTGACATAAATCTTTGGTGTTTATTAAAATCCCTACCGGATTACCGAATAATTCAATCAAAGGTCTTTCCATCTCAAGTACTCAAGTAGGTACCTCACTTGAGATGGAAATACCTTTGATTGAATTGTAACCCAACAATCTTTACCAGTAGTATAACTATGACCTTGACTCGGATGATATGGACAAAAGGTTGAAGAGAGAAAAGTATGTGGGTACCTATATCATTGACCCGTTTTAATTGATTAGTCATAAACCATTTCAATAGAAATTGGTTGTCTACATATACATTTATCTACACTAATATCATTAGAGGAAATATTTGTGTTTTTAAGCTATTGCATAGCTTCTATCGCGGGCCTTGAGCGCGGGGACCGAATCCAGAAATTCCGTAACGAAAAAACCTCACGCTCTCCCCACTCCGACGGGCACGGAGGTGTGGCTTAAAGGCCGTGCATTGTATAAAATAAAATAAAGTGAAGTAAAGTAAAGTAAAGTAAGTCGCAGTCGAAGTCGAAGTCGAAGTTGAAGTCGAAGTCGAAGTCGAAAGTCGAAAGTCGAAAGTCGAAAGTCGAGTCGAAAGTCGAAAGTCGAAAGTCGAAAGTCGAAAGTCGAAAGTCGAAAGTCGAAAGTCGAAAGTCGAAAGTCGAAAGTCGAAAGTCGAAAGTCGAAAGTCGAAAGTCGAAAGTCGAAAGTCGAAAGTCGAAAGTCGAAAGTCGAAAGTCGAAAGTCGAAAGTCGAAATTCGAAAGTCGGAAGTCGAAAGTCGAAAGTCGAAAGTCGAAAGTCGAAAGTCGAAAGTCGAAAGTCGAAAGTCGAAAGTCGAAAGTCGAAAGTCGACTCGACAGTCGGAGTCGGAGTCGGAGTCGGAGTCGGAGTCGAGATCGAATCGAATCGAATCAAATGAAATGAAATGAAATAGTCAGACCAACCAAGACAGTCAACTTTATGCTATGCAATAGCTTTACCGCGGCAGTCCCCGAGTGCCACACGTCTTTTGTATGTTTGTATCAAGTTAACTTAAAAAATACTAGACCAATTTTAAAAATTCTTCTATCAATGGAAAGCTAAATCATCACTGAGTAATATATATTTTATTCCCGTATTCATACGGGAACGGGAACTACGAGGGTGAAACCGCGCGGAACCGCTAGTACCTATATAAAAGCAGAAAGTAGTTGGCCGACTGAATGATCAATCAAAGCACAGCCGAACCCATTGGTAGAAGCATGAGCTGAGCACAAAGATTCCTAAAATGACATAAGTGAGCATTATAGTGAGTACCCTGTCTCAGGCAAATCAGAGGCGCAGGACAACACAAAAAAAATACTCTACACATGTCTAAAACTTGGCAGAAATAGTTTAGGAATTTCAATACAAATGTTTCGCAGTACACCCCGGATTCTGACAGCGAGTCGGTGTGGGAGACGTGTGACGTCACACTGGAGCGGGGGGCGAGCGGGCTAGGCCTCAGCATAGCAGGGGGCGAGAGCGGTGGTGACGTCAGCATCACTAGGCTAGCGACAGGAGGTGCTGCGCAGCAGGATGGAAGATTGCAAATAGGGGATATTCTACTGCAGGTAGTTATTTATGTTATTATGAGAGTTGTTTGTCGATTCTTACACTCGTTGGACTGACTTGTTTCTCGTCACCTGTAGCATAATATTATGTTCTTATTGCGAAAGTTTCATGAGGAGTACACGAGGTCCTATTACATAATATCAAGGATATCTCCAGGTTCAAAGTTAAAAAGAGATTCCGCTATATGACAGATGCAGCCGTCCCATTCTAATTGTGCAGTGTTGATTCGAACTTTAAGTTACATTCTCAATATTACCCATGGTGCGCTAAAATACAAGATACACAAGTCACCGGTGTATGACCGCAAACACGATACAAACAGTTTAATAAAAAAATACATTTCCCTATGACAGGTTTGTGTGCGATTTTTTTGCCAATTAACTGACTCTTAATTTGCCATAATATTTAAAGCACTAGTAACGCATCTACCCCGATTTATTGTAGATTTTCTATTGAGTACGCTGTCTAAAACTGTTACCTATAGCTTGGGTAACATCCAAGAGCTATTATTATGGACCTCATTATTGCGGACGTTTTAATATCGTTTTTGAATGACATAATGAAAATATCATTTTTAAGGGATGGTCATGTCATAAAAGCACTTTGTAAAATAAATATAAATGTACATTTCTGGAACAACACAATGTAAATTTTTATATTTGGAAATGTACATTATAAAAATGACAAAGTGTCAATAAAATGTGTCACTCGTTTTATCGCCTTTATAGGTTTTCCAATAAAAAATGAGCATAGGGCTCGAGAAAAAAATCGTTATTCAGATAAAAGGTAATGATGCAAACTTTTTTATCACGCAGCCTGCATCCTAACATTCTTACTAAACGTTTGAATCTCGATATAAGTTTCGTGGTGTTATTTGATTGGTTGATGGCCCTACAAGCAACGCTTGAACACAGCATCAAGTGCTCTTTGTCGAGTTTTATCTCAGTTTACAAACTTGTTACGTCACTATGTAAGTTTCTCATTACCTCAATAAAACTGCCTAGAAGCCCGTCTGCGTAAACTAACAAATTGATTTATGAAACCTAGAACACAAGTCCAGTATTTTTGGAATTGTTATTGTTGAAATGTGATTGATTTGATGAGGGTCGCTTCTCTTTAAGGTTCCGCACTCACAGGAAGTGGCTCTATAAATTACTAATCATATGTGCTGGCTGTCTGTCCTACCTTTGAAGTGCTGTATCTTTTGAACCGTAATATTCACAGAGTATGTGTTATTACATAGAGGATATATTAATAAATAAATATTATATTTAACATTAAGTCTTTTTCAGTGGGCCCACCGAGCATTATTTAAGAGCAGTGATAGCCCGAACGGTTAAAGAGCAGGCCGAAAATCAGTGAGGCTCGGGTTCGAATCCTAGCATGTACCAATGAGTTTTTCAAAAACTTACGTACATATTTATCACTAGCGCGACGGTGAAGGAAAACATCGTGAGGAAACCCGCGAGACATGTGTAAACAGACCCGGTCCGGCGATGGGCTCACCACCTATCACGTTTAGGGGTCCAATATATCTCGTGAAATGTGGGTATATCCAGTAATGGAACACCTCTCCCTACCCCCTCGGGGATAAAAGGCGTGAGATTATATTATTATTATTATTATTATTATATATATTTAACAAATAAGGCGAAGACATACTAGAAACGCATATTTTTAATGTTTTTGTGCTACCGCAAAAAAGGGAATAGAAATAAACCTTAAACTTCGTGCAAACACTAAAATATCAAAGTACTCGTACTACAATAAAAAAAACTCCAAGTGTATCAATCCGTCTCAGCCCACTGTTGAGCTAAGGGTTATTCTTATACATATCAAAAAAAAATTGTGTGGATGGTACAGTCAAGAGCAAGTCAAGCTTGACACTACCAGTTTAAGCTGAGCTCTGATTTATATACTATTTATACAGGGCAGGTTTTGATCCTAATTGTCAAGCTTAGCGTTCTCTTGACTATACCGAAACTACCGACCCTCCGTGAATGACTAAAACATAATTTTTTTTAGCAAATTTTATTTTTCCGATAATTGTTTGTTTGTTGTCATTTATTTTCGTTACTTATCCTTAATTTATATCAGATAAATAGACACCGTAAGATACACATTTTCCTTAGTTAGTTACTAATAAAAAAAATAAAAATACTCTTTTAAATCGAAAAACTGAATAATATTGTATTTATTCACCACACGCTATACTATTATTTTCCACATATTGTTTTGTTCGCTCAGGCGGCAGAGGTCTACTTCTGTTTTATTATGTTAAACTCGTATGGAGCTTTCAATATTTTTATGATGCAAATAAAGTTTAATTTTATTTGTAGGTAATTGCAAAAGTTTTTCATCAATATCACCGCTAAGTTCGTTTCCATGCGCAAGCGAAAGTTAATATAGTTATAATCATAATGCAAAACTCTACCCTCGGCAAAAGTAAGCCGGGACGGTTACGTTTACGTAATTATGTTACCTTTAACCCTCGCAAAGTGTGTTCCTAAGAGCTTCCCATGAGTAAGAATCAGGGTACCAATATACCTCTCCTAACAAAATATTTTTACATATTTGCAAACCCTATATTGGAGCGAAATCTTTCCATAACTCTGCTGAATTTATTTATAGTCACGTCACGTCAAGTGTATTGGATTTTGAAATATCCTTTCCGTTATTTTATCAGGTGAACGACATTTCTGTGGAAGGCGCACCGCATTCAGTGGCTGTGGAGGCTTTACAAAAAGCTGGCAACGTTGTTAGATTAGTAAGTATATATTCGTCGAAGTATAATCGAGTTTATGACATAGCCAAACACAAACTGCACCTGCTCTGGCCCGTAAATTTCTGGAAGTTGAAAAAAGTTGTCGATTGGTGACTGCGTACCGGAAGGCGAAGCATGGGTCTTCCACAAATTAAGTTTTTGCAGAAACACACTGCTGTTATTTAGCCAGTTTTTTTTTGCGTCTAAACACAGTAATATAAGTGGGTCCACATAATATAAGTGAGTGGAGCTGATAAAACTAAATCTTCAGGAAGGGAAAACTAATTATAAAGGTTTCGTTTTTAAGTTTTGTATATTCCATCTTTGTCGCTCCATTGGCAATAGTTATTGATTAGACCCTTAGGACTTTAGAAATCGTAGTTAAAAATAAATTAGAAGGGGAATTTTGATAGCTCTGTTGGAAGCGACCCCGCCTCTCATGCATCAGACCTGGGTTCAATTATGTTGTAGGCATAGAAGCGATTTTCTAAAACTACTAGATTGACGGTGAAGGAAAACATCGTAAGGAAATTGTAGTAGGCTTCCGCGTAAGTCAAGGTTAGTCTGAAAAATACTGTGGGTAAAAGTAGGTATTTCCAGGAAAGGAATGGATTTGTGTATGCCGACCCGCGGGGTTTATACCTTGCTTGGTCTGAGTGTATTTGTTTCATGAAAGGAGAAAGCTTTTATATAATTTGTTGGATATTCATATTTTCGTCATTTTCATCCTACAGACTTATTGTCTATTTACAAACTTATTTGCAATCGGGTTCCTTTTGAAGATTGCTTTTGACATACATCTGGCATTACCGCCAGTATCTGGCCGCGTAATAAATGTCAAATAACGGCGGTTCTGATTCCGATTACAAATCTATACATTATAATAAAACTCTAACAGAACCGTTTTTGTACATCAAATATTTTTTGAAAATTTAGTAGATAGTTATTGATGTAGATATCTTATCACCAATTTTAGAAATTTTTTGTCTCTCTCTCTGTGTCTGTTTGTGCACGTATCACGCAAAAACTACTAGACGAATTTTGTGTGGTGATAGCTGAGTAGCTGTGTCAATATCTAGGATACTTTTATCCGCAGAAAAATGTCTCAGTCCCATGGGAAAATTAAAAAACTGGCCTAAAAGAGAAATAAATACTATTCTGAAACGAAAACACCTAGAAACTTGAAATAAGGTATGTAGGTGTTTTATATGTCGTAGGCAACCGCTATGAAGAGCTTTTTGGAAATTCCCACGGGAACGGGAATAAACTGCTAAAGACAATAAGGCCTCTGCTCCGTTCAATCTACTTACTTACTAATCAAATGTCTTTACCAGCGAGTCAGAAGAGCACGACGACCCAGGGTCGTGACATTGTGGCGTGGCGCACGCGGACTCGGTCTTGGCATAGCGGGCGGAGCGGACGACGCAGTAGGAAGCGGAGTTTTTGTATCACACATCGCGGTCGGGGGCGCAGCGCACCATGACGGCAGACTGAGGCTAGGAGATAAGATATTGGCTGTTAGGGATGAGGATGTAAGTATTATTGAAGGTTATAGAGTAGAGAATGGTTTCCGAATTAAATAATTACAGCTGTCATATAATTGTAGCACGCTGTTGATTGTTCATTGTGTTAGCTACCTACATATCAAAACGTGTAAAAGAAATATACGAACTTATTTCTAATTTTTATTAAATTAAGTGGAATTTAAATTGTTACTTTATTAGTAGCTTTGCCACGACTCCGACTGTACTGACTTGTAAGACCCGTATTAAAGAAAGCTCCTCAAGTACAGTAATCTGATGAAAGCCAGAAACAGATTTCTTTATATGAGTTGCATAAAGCTGTCTCCTTCTATCTGTCATTTTGTAATATGAGCCTTAGAGTGTCTTATTTTGACAGGGCATAGAAACATCGTTAGTAGGAGCTACTCACGCTCAAGCGGTCTCTGCGTTGCGTAGAACAGGCGAGCACGTCACTTTGGTAGTGTTGCCTGCTGGTTCGCTGCCGCCCGTCGCGCGCAGTGCTCCGCTGTATTCCAGTAAGCTCACCCTTAATTGAACTGGCAATGAAGTATAAAGCTTGGGTCCCACGGTCCGTAAAATCGCGGATGCACGCAGACCAGCTCGCACGACGCACCGTGGGACCGGCCTAGTCCGTGATAGCACAGAACGTCTGTGGCGGTGCGCCCGTATCCATCGTGAGTCGGTAACTTCAAAGGTGCGCTCTTCTCTCTCTTTCTTTCGCTTTGCATTATGACAACATAAAAACATCTACACACACCGACACGCACCGTTGGACCGGCCCTGCCTGTGGTGCGTCGCCGTCCGTGCTCGTCGGCTGAGTGTAGCTGATCCGTAGAATAGCGGACCGTGGGACCCCAGCTTAAGGCTTAATTAAGTTGTCACTATAATAAACTTGTGCTTCATTCATTGTATTTTCTATTTACGTTTTCTTAGATTGATAATTAATTATAATCACGCTCTATAATCTGTAGATATGGAAGTTAGTTAATTACCTGCATAGATACGATAAATATTGTTGGAAACGAATTGTGCTGTAGTGGAACATTTCCTAATATTTTATCAGAATTTTATGAGAACACCTCAAGTATAAAAAAACGGCATACAATATTATCTATTGCCTTGGCATCTCGGGGGTCACAGATGGTTGACTAGCTAGAAGTTTACACGAAAAGAGGCTCCAAAGATAGCTAGTTGGCAATGGACGGACACACGTTTTGTTAATAATTAAATTACTTTGCAGCAAGGACACAGGCTACATCTTGCTCTACTCTGCATGAACTTTTAGAAGAGGAACCTACTGAAATACCAAGGTAAACTAAAATTCTTGTATTGCTAATTAGATCGTTTTGTCACGAACACTTAAAAATATGTACCATTGGACAGCAAGGCAGTATACGGATCGGTGGCGACAAAAGTTGACAAATGTAAAAAAGCTCTTGTCAAATGTGAATCAGCTATATAAGTAGCGTTTATTTCAATTCATACATTGGTATAAACCTATTTTTTTATTATATCTGTCATCGTTGTTAAATCGACTTGCTGCCCATCGAACTCTTAATCACATTATAGCTTATCAACAGCTGTTTAGATATACTAAAATATCAATTAAAATCCCATAAACCTTCGTTTACCGAAACAAACCCTTGAACACGCCGTCAGAGACTCCTTATTTCTCTCATTTAGTAGTAATGTAGGTTTTTACCTTCGTTGATAATGTAAGATTAGAACCAGCAAAACCCTCTGTATAACAATCTGGCTTGCTTCCAAGCTTGTTTCCAACTTTTTTGTTCAATTTTTCCGCAGTCACGTTATAATTTTTCAATTATACTTAAACGAAAGAATTTTGCGCATTACAGCCAAATATGTTTCTCAATAAGAAAATGACGCAACTATTATAGATGTTTTATGAAATTTAGTGTAAATATAAGGATGAGAATGTAAGTTTGTCATTCCTTCGTCGATTAGCTATTTTGGTTTTGGTGTTACCTAAAATAAATTTTCTGGTAGTATGTAGCTTTTTTGGCACAAGCATATTGCATATGCTTGGTGCTACAACTGACGCTCCCCGCGTTAAATTTAAAAATTGTTTCTGCGAAACACATTAATCTCTTCCTTTATGGCCGGTCTCCTGCTCTTTTATGTAACAAAATTAAATACGAGTAGGCTAACAGGCAGATTACAGTTTTGCAGCTTGAATATGGTCCAAATAAATAGCCAGTGAGTGTGTCCGGACAGGCTAACGACCGTTTTATGCGTTTGGCAATGGTCAGAGTCCAATATTCGACCAACAAACATGCAGAGTTTTTGTTTTTCATACTAGATGATGATAAAAATTAACTGTTTGCTTGACTCGACTGAGTTTATGTTACTGGCAACCCAAAAGTTTCTGTTTTGTCATTTTTATACGCTATTTAGGTACGTTTAAGAGATGAAATAATTCCATGGAACTTAGTACTTACGCGTATTAAAATTTTCCAGTCCGACTTAAAATCTGGTACACTTTTCATTTTGATAGGCCGCGCTAGAAGCCGTCTATACATACATGGTATTCAGTCACAGGATTCGTCATAAGAATTGTATTGATTTTACTTTTTACTCACGCAGATGCGTCCGCATGGTGCGGTTGGTGCGGTCGGGCTCTCGATTAGGAATGGACATCGTTGGAGGCCTTGGAGCTGAAACAGAGGGCGCTGTTGGCGAAGAAGACGATACGTGTGGGGTCTTCGTTTCGGGCGTTTCACAGGGAGGCGCCGCTTACGGGATGTTGCATAGAGGGGACAGGATACTCAGCGTGGATGGAAGAGATCTGTCGAGGGCGACGCATGAACAGGCTGCTGCTGCTTTGAAGGTATCAACAAACTTTGCGTTGACAAAATATAAGTTGACTTAAACTTACAGATTCTAAGATATATTTTTTTATGTTGGCCTTGGAATGTATTGAGACAAAGACGGCGACAGGATCTTTATCATATAACGTTACCTACTTAATAGTAAAAGTAACTTTATTTTTTGGTTTGATGTCATAAGTTTTTATAGATGATAAAAAGTACTTCACTTATTTGATTAGGTCCAACTTTTAATCATACTTCTGACATACCTAATACTAGAACGATGTCAAGATCTAAAACTTCAACAAAAAGTTGAGATGATTAATCAATTTCATTTTTTGGCTATCCAAGCAGTACTCAGGGAGCTCGGTGACCATAGCTGCGCAGTACCAGCCGGAGCATTACGAGCGGCTGCGCGCGCGCATACGAGCTATCAACGCTGCCGCCGCAATGTCGCCACACGCGCGCCATCCGACACACGTGCCCGTGCATCCAGACCTACATGTTGTATATCCAAGGTATCTAAGTTTCTAGAAATTATTCGAAAACACCAACTTTTTTTTATAAAATCTCATTAATTTTTCGAATATTCTAGGGTGCGATAATGATAAAGATGTTAAAAGTTAAGTGTTTTTGAGTTTTTCAAAAATCCCCTTTACGGGTTGCTGTTTAATAAAAGCTATATTCCATATTTTAACTTCATAATTCCAGTCAGTAGTCAGTCGGAACTCATTGCATATGCCAAGTACTATTACAAAAGATGAAAGGGACTTTTTATATCCGCTACATTTTCACGGCTAAACCGTTGAATCAACCATGATGTTATTTGGCAGGGGGTAAGTTTATATCTTGAGGACGGTCACAGGTTTTCCATCTGGGAAATCAAAAAATAGTTCTTAAAAGACGCGATAACCTCAAGATAAGTTGCTAGAAACAGTTACTTTGATTCGATAAAGGTACTTATTTTTTATTGATGCCCAGGGAAAATGCATTACTGCATACGCACGTTATCGATAAAGGTACCTAGGTACTTCAAGTCAAATAGTACGCTTTCTATTCGCCCTGAACTATATTAACACATTCGATACAGCAGAGATCTTGATAGTCGGTAGGTAGTATCTTCTCCTACCTAACTTATATTCAAGTTAATCACAAAACTTGTACGTCTGTTTCTGACGAACTATCTCATCAATATTTGCAAACTTATGCCAACGCTATCTGGGGATTGTGGGCAATACGAGTACATAGATGCAGTTGGATACATCTGCACCCAGGCAATATCCCGAGTTGTATGCACAAAATATTCACAGTCCAGTCATGTATTGGATACTGGAGCCCGCCTGTGCGTTGCACTGCAAAATTACGTGATATTGCGTACTCAAATGAATAAATTCTCGCATCTTGATTCCTCACCAGATATTAAAAAAAAAAAATCTCACGCCTTTTATCCCCGAGGGGGTAGGCATAGTCTGTGCGGTTTTACCCTCGTATAGTTCCCGTTCCCATGGGAATTCCGAAATAATATATGGCCTATGTTACTCAGTGATAATGTAGCTTTCCATTGGTAAAATATTTTTTTAAATCGGTCTAGTGGTTTTGAGTTTATTCGTGACAAGCATAAAAAAATACAAATCTTTCCTCTTTATAATATTAGTTTAGGTTATTAAAACAAGGGAATTGTATCATAGAAAATAATTAATCACTCATAAAAAATACATTCCCGTGTTTCCGAGAATGTTGGCTCAAGAATATACATGTCTGCAGTCTAGTTTCTTCACGATGTTTTACTTCAATGTCAAGCTCTAGTGGTAATCTTATTGGTACATGCTCTCAAGATTGTCAACAAATAGATAATAGTCTAGGCAATAAAGGTAGTGGACCCCAACATTAATTCCTCAGTCGATGAAACTTTGCAGGATTGTAGTATAGTATGAGACAATACTTGCATAAAAAAAATCCAAAAAAAAAACCTAACCGAAGTTAGGTTTTTATACTAAAAAAAAATTTTTTTTTTTGTTGATAATTTGATAATTTCTAAAAATAATGTAGCGAGAAGGTTTTTATTTTGGATTTTCCTATTGTAAGTCCACAGCGACCATTAAATGACATTCCAGTTAAAAAAATGGACTGAGCAATTTTCCCGAGCAAGCAGGTACATAAACGTCTGAGTTTTGTTGTTTCTACCAGGAGATTTTTTTGGATATTTCGCATATAGCTTTCTTAACACACATGAATATTGCTGGAGAAGAAAATTTTGACTGAGCATTTTTCCCAACAAAGATATCAAATAAATAAGCATTTCAGTAAAAATACCTAACTTCGGTTAGGTTTTTTTTTGGATTTTTTTATGCAAGTATTGTCGCATACTATACTACAATCCTGCAAAGTTTCATCGACTGAGGAATTAATGTTGGGGTCTTCATACAAAAATCCGCTTCATTGCCTAGACTATAAGACTTTGACTTTTATACAGCAATTTTCTTACCGTGTAGAAAATTTATGGATCTTAGTAAAAGGTTACAAAACAATGAGCAAGCTAACTATAAAGCTGCCTATTGAAATGGATTATTCCCACGGAATCGTCGGATGCAAAAGTGAGCTGTAATTTATTTTTCTGTTTTTTCTTCTCAAATGGATTGGAAATATAGCACAAATTTTCGTTCGTAAATGAAACTCGGTGGAGAAAATCGCAACGAAAATGGAGATCTCGGGGAAATCAATTTTAGAGTATGTTAGAGGTAAAAGCAATATTTCTAAAATCTGTTTAGGTGGATTGTATATGAAATAATCTAAATATTGTGTCTTATATTTTTATATAAAGTTGTAAATAAAAATCTTCTCATAAGGCGTATAAAGTGCGATGTCATGCCGTATACGCTTATTCATAGACGTAGTGTCTACAAGAGCAATATACATGTTTTGTCCAGATTTTTTTACTACTAAGAGCTTTTCAGTGGAGCTCAAAAAAGGTTTTCTAAAATTATATTTTTTTCAGGTAACAGTGGCTGGCTGTGCAAATGACCATTACATAAGAACTGAAGATTAGCTAGTGAATTTATAATGCATTGTAAAACAATAAAATATCAATTTTAATTATTGTGAAATGAAAGTGGTACGAAGACTTGATATTTCCTTAAATTTTGAGCTTTGACGTGTATTAATTTTTTCACATAGCATAGGAGATCATCTTATTTCTCGAAGAATATAATTCATTTTGTTATTGTTCAGATTAGATGCGCTGTAACCGAAAAATATCTGTAAACTAGTTTAGACGTACATTAATAATAACGATACATATTTAAGTTACATTTATATACCTAATGAAGTTTTGAAACTGTGATATTAAAATTAATGTTAGTGTTATCGTTGTACTGAATAATTTAAATTGAATACACGACATGGAAAAATATTTGGTTTTAATTTAATTCCCTGCCCTCTTCGAATGCTGATCTAGGCTTAAAAATACATTTAACGCTCGAAATTAAAGAAATGCAGACGAGAACAGGTAACAACTTAAATTTGCTTTAGCTTATTAAGACAAACAAGTGAAAGACTAGTTGGGATCTCAAACTTCCCAAACAAAGGAAGAATTACCCTCCTTCTCAGGCAGTTGGAGAAAAAAGACTTCATGTCTAAGTTTAGGTTTCTTGTCTAGGTTTACACGGATTTCTTGAAGCAATTATTATGTTTGTTTGAAATGGTATAGGTACTTTCCAGTTGGTCAAATTGTCATCCAGTATGTCGGAGAAATTTATTAGGTTTGTCAACAGGTTTTTCACTACCTATAAGCTATTATTATACAAACTGGTCTGTGATTACAGAGTGAAAACTCAATTACAGGCAAACATAACAAGTAGTTAAAAACATTTTCGCTTAGATCTAGTGCTATTTTGTAATCAAGGGGAGTCTTCAAATTTTTATTGATGAGGACAATAGCAGAGTTTGGGAAATTATCCCTAATCGTTTCTTGGGAACTCTTTAAAGTCATCTGACAGGACTGTGCTCTTATTTACTGAAGAACGCTCCAGACTTTCTCTGTGCCAGAAGCCTCTGGGCGTCCTGGAGTAGCTGGGGTGGAAAGAGTAGAGCCATTCCCACCATCAAAATTCAAAAAAATTCAAAATTCAAAATTCAAAATCGTTTATTTTCTATTGGTATTAAAATATACACTTAGAAACGTCAATATTTTATAATAACAAGGCACTCTAAACTCGTCCATGAAGATTGGCTAAATGCAAACAGCAGCCCATCTCCACCGACGAGCTGCTGGTTCCGAATGCAGTACCCCGAGAAGAGCCAGCAAGAAACTCAAGGGCAGCTCTTTTTAATCTCATGTCTTACTAATAAATATCGTTTACAATAATAATTATAATTAATAGCCTTACATAGCGTCGAGTCGGTTAATCCCATGCATGTTGGTCTACTAAGTAGTCTGTAAATTTATAGTAGCCTTTTTTATGTAATTTTTGCTTAACTATTATTTTAAATTTGTCAAGAGGCAAATTTTGTAATTCAATGGGAATCTTATTGTAAAAACGTATACATTGACCCTTAAAGGATTTGGTAACTTTAGATAATCGACTAACACAAGCAGCCAGTTCATTCTTATTTCTAGTGTTTATACAATGTCTGTCACTATTTTTTTTGTAAAGAGATATATTCTTTTTAACATACAATACGTTTTCGTAAATATACTGTGACGCCAGTGTCAGTATATTAATTTCCTTAAATTTTTCCTTTAGAGACATCCTAGACCCCATTTTATAAATTGCACGAATGGCTCGTTTCTGCAAAATAAATATTCTCTGGACATCAGCAGCATTCCCCCACAGTAGAATGCCATATGACATCAAGCTGTGGAAGTAGCTGAAATAGACAAGTCTAGCTGTTTCTACGCTTGACATATTACGTATTTTTTTCATATCACGCAAAGTAGGTCATCAGAAAACTCAAACTCAAAATTAATATAATTCAGTAGGTATACAAAATACACTTTGAAATGTCAATAACAAGGCACACTAAACTCGTCCATGAAGATTGGCTAAATGTAAACAGCAGCCCATCTCCACCGACGAGTTGCTGGTTCCAAATGCAGTACCCCGAGAAGAGCCAGCAAGAAACTCAAGAGCAGCTCCTTTTAATCTCATGTCTTACTATTAAATATGGTTCACAATAATAATTATAATGAATAGCCTTACATAGCTACTACACTACTTACTATAAAAAAGTAATCAAATATTTGAAGACTCCCCGTCTTCAAATATTAGAGTACTTTTTATAGTAACTCTTGCTCTCGGAAAGCATCATTTGGTGAAGTGAAACTGATGATGAAGACCATAGGTGACCACTGGAAGTACTCAATAATAAATATATCACGGGTTGTGGGTTACGAGTTTTATATGGGTGAAATTAAAGCTAGAAAAGTACGGAAAATATGGCCACGGCTCTGAGGTGAAGTATTCTTTATTATTCCTATTTTATCTTCTTCCGTATAATATCCTTTTTGAAAGGCTAGAAAATGTTTTATCGGCTTTCCCATACTTTTTCCCACAATAGCCACTTGCCAAAATTCAATAATAATAATGCTACAATTTCCTTTTCCCATATAATGTGACGCAATTTATATTTTATTTCGTTGCCTGCTGTGTATGAAAGACAAGATGATATTGCCCGTGTTGAGCTCTAAAAGATCTATTAGCATTTGTGTTCACCGTAGTTTCTTTGTACCAAACTTTACAAATAAATCTGAAAATCCGTTAAGGAATCCCGGTTTAGCCCAATTTCAAAGTTTGATTTTAAATTGCTTGCAAAAGCGTTTGGAACGAATTCAAGAAGCCTGTTACATTTTAATTTTTAGGGTTCCGTACCTCAAAAGGAAAAAACGGAACCCTTATAGGATCACTTTGTTGTCCGTCTGTCCGTCCGTCCGTCCGTCTGTCAAGACCTTTTTTCTCAGGAACGCGTGGAGGTATGAAGCTGAAATTTATATCAATTACTCAGGTCTACTGTCCCTTGAAGCTGTGAAAAAATCAAACTTCTAAGCCAACGCAATCAAAAGATACAGCCGTTTATGCCGCAAATTTTCGACACTTGCAAGGGAATCAAAACCTACAGGGTGCTTCCCGTGAACTCAGAATCTTGAAATTTGGTACGAAGCAACGTCTTATAGCATAGATAAAGGAAAAATTACGAAAACCATAAATTTGCAAGGTTGTACGGAACCCTCGGTGCGCGAGTCCGACTCGCACTTGGCCGGTTTTTATTGATGAGGACAATAGCAGAGTTTGGGGAATTATCCCTAATCGTTTCTTGGGAACTCTTTAAAGTCATCTGACAGGACTGTGATCTTATTTACTGAAGAACGCTCCAGACTTTCTCTGTGCCAGAAGCCTCTGGGCGTCCTGGAGTAGCTGGGGTGGAAAGAGTAGAGCCATTCCCACCATCACGCAAAGTAGGTCATCAGAAAACTCAAACTCAAAATTAATATAATTCAGTAGGTATACAAAATACACTTTGAAATGTCAATAACAAGGCACACTAAACTCGTCCATGAAGATTGGCTAAATGTAAACAGCAGCCCATCTCCCTCCACCGACGAGTTGCTGGTTTCAAATGCAGTACCCCGAGAAGAGCCAGCAAGAAACTCAAGAGCAGCTCCTTTTAATCTCATGTCTTACTATTAAATAAATATGATAAATATTATTAAATATGGTTCACAATAATAATTATAATGAATAGCCTTACATAGCGCTGAGTCAGTCAAATCCATGCATTTTGGCATACTAAGTTGTCGGTAATTTTATAGTAGCCTTTTTTATTTAATGTTTGCATATCTATTGTTTTAAATTTGTCAAGAGGCAAATTTTGTAAGTAAGTAAGTAACAACTCTTTATTGTACACCAATAAAAATATGCAACAAGTGACACAGTGATACAAAAAAAGTACAATGGGCGGTCTTATCGATTTAAGCGATTTCTCCCAGACAACCTTAGGATGGATGTAACTGAGATAAACAGATGAAGGTAGGTGGTGCACTAAAGTTAACAATGGATTAAGGTACTTTAATACATAAACCGTTTCCTATAAATATATAAAAAAATAAAATACACAATACATACAAAAAGTGTTTTATATATATATATATATAATCGATATGTGGGGATATGGATTGAGACCACGTTTTTGAGCCGAATACTTTTATTTAAAGTTTGAGATTGTGCGCACTCAACCGTCTTCTACAATTTTCCAGAACGAACAGCCATTAAACAACTAAAAATATCAATCTCTTTCATTCATCATCTTGAATCCTATCAACCTCTCCCTTTCGCACCATTCGCGTTCCGTTTCCTCAATCCTACACTCGGCCATCCTGCTCTCTGTCTGCCCTCAGACATACATACAAACACACCGTCTTTATATTAAAACAATTTCTAAACTTAAAATAACAATCTTTTGACCATAGGTACATCCTCAGTACAACATTTTAACAACTTATTTACTTAAACTTTAGTACTATATTAAATTTTAACAACTTATTATTTTATCACATAACTGCTTAACATCTTAGAATACTAAGCAAGTATAACTTTAAATATTATAAGAACCACTCTTACAGTATACAATTTTACGAGTAAACTTAAACAATTTCTAAATAAGAGTTTCTACATGATGTTCACTGACTGGATGATAACAAAACAAAGAAAATTAAACCATCACATGAGAAATATGGTGCTCTGAGATCAACTTACCCTACTCAGTACTGTCAGATTCGCTTTCAGGCCACCTCTTCATGTAATCTGCGGAACTTGATGTCTTCTTAGGCCCTTCGCTGGTTTCATTAATTTTCTCGACATCATATCTGTCATTACCTTTTGCTTTCATTACTCTGTAAGGTCCTAGATACTTTGGTTTCAACTTCATAGCAACTCCATACTGTGTTCTCTTTATTGCTACTGTATCTCCTTCCTTGTACTTTTTGCTTTCCTTCCTCTTTCTATCATATAGACGCTTGTTTTCCTCCTGAATATTGAGAATTTGTTCCTTAGCTTTCATCCTAATTTCATCTCTGTTTCTGCAAAAGCTCTCTCTTCCTTCTTCCAGCAGTAAATCATAAATTTCAAGATCTTCTTTTCTTCTCATCTTCTCTCCAATGAGTAATTCAAACGGAGTAGAATTCACGCTACGCTGGAAAGTACTGTTAAGACTTCTTTGCAGTCGACTTACATGCTTATACCAGAGCATTGGATTTTCTAGGCATAATTTAGTCAAGACAGAGATTATCACTCTGTTTATTCTTTCCACCTGCCCATTTCCTCGTGGCACGCCCGTAGTAATCTTGATATGTAGAATTTCCTCCTCCTTACAGTAATCCTCAAATTCTGTTGAAGTAAACGCTGTGCCTTGGTCTGTTATGATGCGAGTTGGATTTCCAAAACACTGCTGATGTACTTTTATTTTCTCTAAGACTACTTTTGTTGATGTGCTTTTTGTAGGAAATAGCCATACAAATTTCGTGAACGCATCTACCACAGCTAAAATATAATTGTACTGTTTTCTAGTCTCTGTCATTGGACCCAAATGATCTAAATGAATAGTATGAAGCGGAGACTCTTCTTTTTCTATTAGCTTTAGAAACCCCTCTTGTTTTCCGTGCTTGCGTTCTGCTAACAAACATGGAATGCATGTGATAATAAATTCTTCAATCTTTTTAGATAAGTTCTTGATATAATAATCCTTGCTGATTAACTCCATCATTTTCTTCTTGGAAAAATGGCCATTCTCATGTGCTCTCTTTATAATCTCGTTTTCCATGCACTGTGGCACAACAAGATGTTTCTGAATACCTTTGTAGAGCAAACCATTGTCCAAATAATAGTCTTCATATGTCCTCTCGGGGAGAATTTTCATAATAGCCCTGAGCCCTTCGTCATGCTCTTGTGCATTCTTCAGTCTTTCATGTAGAACATTGCCGATGAATCCAACATAAGGATTGCGACTTAGAGCATCTGCATGGCGCATCTGGCTTCCTTCGCGGTGCTCTACTGTAAAATCATAGTCCTGCAAGAACAATAGCCATCGAGCCACTCGTGTAGACATTGCCAAGTCTTTTTTATTTAGTGTCATTGAAAATGCTTTACAGTCTGTGACAATCTTGAATTTTATTCCATACAAATAGCATCGAAACCGCTTTATACCCTCCACTATGGCCAACGCTTCTAGCTCATAGCTGCTATACTTGTTTTTTGCAGCGTTCGTCTTACGACTCATATAGTGAATCGGGTGAAACTGTCCATCTTCTGGATGCTGTTGAAGCAGGATTGCTGAGTAAGCTACATTCGAAGCATCTGTATGCAGTTCTGTGGGTAACTTTGGGTTATAAATCTTTAATACTGGATCTGATGTCAAAATATCTTTTAATTTATTGAAGGCTTTCTTTTGTTCGTCTTGGAAATCAAAATGTTGATTCTTCTTTAATAAATCAGTCAGAAGTCTTGCGATATATGCAAAGTTTTGAATACATTTTCTAAAATAAGAAACTAAACCAACAAAGCTCTGTAGTTGCTTAAAGTTTCTTGGTTCGGGAAATCTTATAACCGCTTCAATCTTTTCTGGTGTTGGTTTCACTTCTCCGCCTTCTATGATATGTCCTAGGTATTCAACTTTCTTCTGAATCAGCTGCGACTTCTTCCAGTTGATTTCCAGACCATAGTCGGAAGCTACTGCCAAAACTTCAGCCAATCTTTCAACGGCTTGCTCTTCATCTTGAGCTGGAATAATTATATCGTCAATGAAAATGATCACAACACCTTTTGCAATTAAATCCCTGTAGATAATGTTAATAAATCGTGTGAACACTTTAGGGCATATCGATAGACCAAACGGCGCTCTTAAAAACTCATATTGTCCAGTCTGCGTGACAAAAGCTGTATAATGAATTGAATCTTCATGGATTGGTAAATGGAAATACCCGTTCTTTAAATCCAGCGCACTGAACACATTGGCCTCTGCCAGCTTGTCGATGTGGTCGTTGATCACTGCTAATGGATACTCGTAAAGACGAGTATCCATTACCAGTTAAAGAACCATCTTCTTGTTTAACATTCTATAATCAACACACACTCGAATGCTTCCGTCTTTCTTTTTTACCAATACCACGGGGCTTGAATATTCAGAATAACTCATCCTGATAACACCATCTTCGAGCCACTGCTTTACCTGACGATCCACTTCCCCTTGCTCCTTTAAGGCTAGGCGACGGGGTCGCTGCGCAACTGGTATGTCATCCTTCAAAATAATCTTGAGTTGAATCGGTGCCTCTTTCGTCTTCTTCGGCACATATGACTCCACCATGCTACTTACTCTTTGTTGTATTCCCATACTGGCACCTGTACCTACAACATCAGAATCACACACACATATTCTATGCAACCAATCCTCACTAGATGGTATCAACTTAACACTGTTACATTCCATCAACATTGTTACATTACGTAAAAACTCTTGACCAATTATCATAGAATAGGGCATAGTGTTTCTAGGTATAATATGGAATACGATGTCACTGTAGCACTGTCCATCTATAATCACCGTCGTTTTGATCTGTCCTATCGATCGAACACTCGAAAATCCAAGACCGGATAGCACTATTTCACTAATTTCACTTTTCGGCATCGCTAAATCCTCGTAGCAATCCATAGAAATAAGATTTATGTCGGCACCTGAGTCTATGAGCGCAACTATGGTTTTCCCATACACTTCTACATATTTTGTCGGCTTTTTCCGTTGTATTTCGACATTGTTTATACTTCTGTTGACATCCGCCATTACGCCGCATCCGATGACAACCCGTTCCGACTTCGATCTGTCAGTGTAGCCAACTTCAAGATTTTTCCTAGTGCCGCTGTCTTCACTATGGTTGCCCTCCTGTGCCGCCACGTTGAATATCATTTTTTTTACGCTTGAATGTTGTCGTCCTTGCTGATTCGTTGTACCTTCACTCGTTCGCGCCTCTTCGCGTGAAGTTCCTGCGCGTGTTCCTTCGTCGATCTTCGCCGAACATCGTGATGCAATATGGCCGAACATATTACATTTGAAACATTTCAACCCCATCGATTTATGTGGACAATTTATCGATGAATGCTCCATTTCTCTACAGTTATAACAGCGTATAGAATTCGATCTGTATTTGTGAATCCGCTTGCCCGTCGTTTGTCTGTCACTGTTATATAACTTTTTATTGGCCGCATTGTTGGCCGCCATTTTCTCTTTTAATGTTTCGTAGATCTTGATTTTATCTTTCAATTCCGAATATGTAGTGACCCCATACAGCATGACTTTGTTTATTTCAGCGTCTTGGATACCATCGATAATATATTTAATCGCCACGTAATCTGCTATCTTCCCTCTTTTTCCCATCTCTTTCATCACGAGAATATAGTCTAAGTAGGATTCATGCGGTTGTTTGGTTCGAGCCGCCATCATCTCATGCACCGTCTTCGTGTCGATCGAATCTGGGAATTCCTTGCTAATCGCTTGTTTCAGCTCATCCCACGTCTTAAAGGTTTTTTCGGATTTAAGCCACAATGCCGCTGTCCCCGTCAATGATCTTCTCGCCATGATAAGCTGTTGTACCGGCGTCCAGCTGAATATCTCGGCATTGTCTTCTATGTCTTGAGTCCATCGTGAAATGACATAGGACTTGTCCTGGCCACTAAATTTTGGGACCAAGTCATCCGTGTTCATCATATTACTAGAATTATTATTTGGCTTTTCTAACTCAGGAGTTTCTCGTCTTCTTTCTTTGTTCATTTTCGTCTTTACAGCCTTCCGTCGTCTTTACCGTCGTATTGGAAAAGCTGAATCCCGTCGTAAGCACCGTCGTTCAAAGCCGGCGTGTCCGCCACGTGCTCGCACAACACCACACGGTTACGTAACGTCGTATTTTCGCAACTTTTCGCCCAGACACGATAATCTCGATCCTATCCCGGACGAGCCCCCAAAAATTGTGGGGATATGGATTGAGACCACGTTTTTGAGCCGAATACTTTTATTTAAAGTTTGAGATTGTGCGCACTCAACCGTCTTCTACAATTTTCCAGAACGAGCAGCCATTAAACAACTAAAAATATCTATCTCTTTCATTCATCATCTTGCATCCTATCTACCTCTCCCTTTCACACCATTTGCGTTCCGTTTCCTCAATCCTATATATATATATATATATATATATATATATATATATATATAGATAGATACCATAGCATATTATAATTACATGAATATAGTACATACATAATACATTATTTGATTTATTATAAAGAGGATTCCAAGCCAAGGTAATGGATTTTTAGTCTGTTTTTGAAAATGGGCAGTGATTCAGCACTCCTTATGGACAGGGGGAGATCATTCCATAGCCTTACAGCCTGCACAGTAAATGAGAAGCTGTGTGGCGTGGAAATTTCAGTAACAGATCTCTGCTTTGACGCCAGTAATGCAATGGGAATCTTATTGTAAATGCGTATACATTGACCCTTATATGATTTGGTAACTTTAGATAATCGACTAACATAACAGCCAGTTCATTCTTATTTCTAGTGTTTATACAATGTCTGTCACTATTTTTTTTTTGTAAAGTGATATATTCTTTTTGACATACAATATGCTTTCGTAATACTGTGACGCCAATGTCAGTATGTTAATTTCCTTGAATTTTTAGGGTTCCGTACCTTAAAAGGAAAAAACGGAACCCTTATAGGATCACTTTGTTGTCCGTCTGTCCTTCCGTCCGTCCATCTGTCAAGACCCTTTTTCTCAGGAACGCGTGGAGGTATGAAGCTGAAATTTATATCAATTACTCAGGTCTACTGTCCCTTGAAGCTGTGAAAAAATCAAACTTCTAAGCCAACGCAATCAAAAGATACAGCCGTTTATGCCGCAAATTTTCGACACTTGCAAGGGAATCAAAACCTACAGGGTGCTTCCCGTGAACTCAGAATCTTGAAATTTGGTACGAAGCAACGTCTTATAGCATAGATAAAGGAAAAATTACGAAAACCATAAATTTGCAAGGTTGTACGGAACCCTCGGTGCGCGAGTCCGACTCGCACTTGGCCGGTTTTATTCCCTTAGAGACATCCTAGGCCCCATTTTATAAATTGCACGAATAGCTCGTTTCTGCAAGATAAATATTCTCTGGACATCAGCAGCATTCCCCCACAGTAGAATGCCATACGACATCAAGCTGTGGAAGTAGCTGAAATAGACAAGTCTAGCTGTTTCTACGATTGACATATTACGTATTTTTTACGGCATATGCAGCAGAACAGCCTTTTCGCCAACGTATCAATGTGTGGTCCCCACTGTAACTTAGAGTCTAAAGTTATTCCTAGAAATACTGTAGTGTTTACACATTCTAATTTTTCGTTTTTAACTGTAACTGAATTTAAAGTTCGGTTTACATTTGATTAAGAAAAATGTACACATTTAGTCTTTTTCTCATTGAGAAGTAAATTATTAACGTTAAACCAACCGACAACATCATTAATTGTACTGTTCACTTCGTCATAAGACTTAATATGTCGTTTAACTTTAAAAAGTAGAGATGTATCATCTGCGAACAGTACAATATTATCATGTTGCACTCGGTTGGGTAGGTCATTTATATAGACCAGAAATAAAAGACGTCGAGTTGCGGAAACAAGCCCGTGTTGACATACATATATATACATTTCGAGTTATTTTTTAACTGAGTCAGTATGGGGACGAAGTCGCGTACAAAAGCTAATTATATGAAAAAAAAGAAAATGGTACAGACAATGTCACAATAGATGTCGCGTTCAGTACCAACTAACTTGAACATAGTTATAAACTGATAAAGTAAAGCATTTAGCTGCCAAACAGTTAATGTAATATGCATTTGGCATTTTACTAGGGATGTGCTATACTTAATAGGAAATTAAAGTTAAAGATATATACCTTAAAATGTATACAATGAGCGTAAACCCTGAGCTTGAACATAGTAAAGAAGTATTTTTATACAGTTTTTGTATTGGCCGAAACAGCAACTAACTTTAATTTGTTATTCATTACATTACACAGAGGAAATTTCAAAGGAGGCAGCTCTGGGCAGGCTTTGCTCTTTATTGTATAATAAAAAAAGTTAAGACCGCTCAGTTAACAAAAGAATAACTAGGCAATAGCGGGTACTGGCTTGCCTAACTAGTTATGCTTACTAGCCAGTAAGAGCGACAATACTTCAAAAAACAATGGAATATTATATTTATTATATTTTTAATAAAATCTATACATATTATGTAATGTAAAGTATTTCGCAAATAAATGAAAATCACTGTAATATTCTTCTTTTTTCAGTCGACTTTCCCTATCACTCTTAGAAATTTATTTGTCACTCCAAATAAGCAAGTAAATCTTTAAAATGTCTACAATTTGAAATGAAAGTATTTTATAGTAGTATGTTTTACCTACCTACCTATGATAACTTTGTTACTGATGTGTCCTGCAGAAATAGCTGATATAACGAAAGCTGTCATTGACTATAGCACCTTAGTGCTTTATCTAATTAAATTTACTGCCTGCAAACATTTTTATGTCTGACTGTAGGTAATAGAATAGACACATAGATAACGAAGTTGGCAATT
The DNA here is from genome assembly GCA_963855545.1 of Ethmia dodecea. Lineage (NCBI taxonomy): Eukaryota > Metazoa > Arthropoda > Insecta > Lepidoptera > Depressariidae > Ethmia > Ethmia dodecea. Next base: position 5,916,349 of record OY979444.1, read on the forward strand.
GGAAAAAACATACTAAAATACCTACATTTAAAATTGTAGCTGCTCTTGTGTAGCCAAAAGCTCTAGTCCGTGATTAGGATATTATATATGTGGTACCATAAAATAAATCATCCACATTAAATTTATCTTTCACATATAGTGCTGTTTTTAAAAGATTTATTTTTATTTTTAAAGGGGTACAAACTAAATAAAAATAATCAAATCTTTTTGCATGATTTCTACATAAAAGTGTCTGGTCATTAATGCGATTATTTATATTAAAATTTACATTTTATGAGTGCCTGAGACTGAAACCGCCTGAGACCATAATTGTCATGATCACTTGACTGTGAACAAAGGAACTATTCAAATAAATCTCCAACTAGTAAACCGAAAATGTTGTATTTCTGTGAATAAGCATTTACATCACTATTTATAAGCCCCAACGTAAGTAGATAAAGGAAATTACGTGTCGTCTTTGCACAATCTGTCTTGTTAGTTCTCGTAATAACGTAATGACAATCGTGTAGGACGCCGCATATGTCGGTTTTCGGCTTAATGAAGATGCTGTTTTAAGAATACGTCGAATGTAGAATATGTAACAACATTTATAACACATTTGATCGTAAAAGGGCTCTTATTTCACCAATTTCAATATCATATTGTATCTCATTACGCACAAGTGCGGTAATGTAATGTAAAACGCACGGTTTATCAAGATGCTGAGTATAAAAACGAACGGTACTTTTTAAAATCTTAGCACAGAGTTTTTATGTCAAAAAAGTTGTCAACATTTTATGATTAAAATTAACTTTGGGAGATAAAATAATATATTAGAGAAACATTTATGTACATAATTCCTTAATTTAATTAATTTTGGGTATAAATTACAACCAATTAATCTGTAACAAAAAACAAAAATATAAATTTATTTTATTAGTAATACCAGGTAATACTGGCTGTTTTTTGTGCTTTTGCCTAAAAAAAAATGCACAAGTAAAAATTATTCCGAGCGCTTTTTCTTGACGCTGTATTGTTTTTATTCGTTTATCATAGTCCGAGTTTTATTTTATTTCTTCGCAAATGTGTTATAAAACGTCGTATTATGACATACGTGCGCTTTGATAATTACAGCCTCTGCTTACTTGTAGCCCTCGCCTACGGCTCGGGCTAGCAATATCGCCTCGGCTGGCATTTTCAACTTACCGCACTTATATCATAATGTACTATTTACGGCTTCATTAATTTGTCTTACTTTTGTACAGTCAACGTACTTTGAGATCCACCTGTCCCTACTTTTTCTATTGTTAAAGTTTCATACGTCTGTATGATAAAAGCGAAATCCTGGGTTCGCCTCCTTGCCCGTTTATTTGTCTGTCAAAACCATTTTTTTTTAGACACGGTATAGAGTTGAAATTGATACCGGTCAAATCCTAAAAATACAAAATCAATATTCTAACTTAATATATAATTTAATTTACAAGGGACGACCTTTTCAAGTTTACTTTCATACTTAAATTTCTAATTGTGTTTGCGGTAACTTTCAAACGAGTTTAATTTGTTGCTGTCGGCAGGTGTTACCATACCAAATAATCGTAAATGGAATGGAAGCTGGAATAATAATAATAAATTTAAATAGTTTAAATATTAATATTCAAATACAAATAGTAATAAGTTAGTTAGTTAATTAAATATAATTATGTAGATAATAATACATAATAAAATAGTAATAAGTTGGATGGGTACAGAAATATTGCAAGTCTATTAATGCAATATTTCTGTACCCATCCAACTCTCTTGTGTGAAGGCAGCTCAAAAAGACAAGTCGCCAACTAGAATCTGAAAAACTCTTTAGAGAACTTGTTGACTACTTAGGAAATAATGATATGAGGATTCATTGAACCGAATATTCTGAAAATTATACTAGTACTACTTATAACATCTTAATGAGGATCAGTACAGTTATAGCAAATCCATTAGAAATATTATCCACGTTATTCTTTATGATATAAGAATGATATCTCTTTTTGAATTATCCAAATCGGACCATTACTTACGAAGATATTAAATAATAAACATACTCAATGATCGCGAGAGCGTGTACGTCACTGTGAGGGAACCAAGTACGGCCGGCCGGCCGGCACTCAATGATCGCGGGAGCGTGATGACGTCACAATGAGGGCGACGCTACCGCGGCGGCTACTCGGTGAACTTCGCTAGGAATTCGGTTAAAATTGCGGTTCGCTAGAAATTGAAAAACTTTGTCAATTTTTGTCGCAGAACAAAAATTTTTGTACTGTATGTTAAGGATTTCTTAGCTCTATAAATCTGCATTCTCAACTAAAAACGTTACGGATCCTCATTATAGCCTCACAAATAAGCGAAATAAAATATTTTTTACAGTAAATATGTTTCAGAAATGTATCTAATGTGTTTAATTAGAAATTTTAAAGCAATAAGTTATTACCTACTTATTTTTAATAAAAACTATTGGGGAAAAAACACTAAGTAGCTACGCATTGCTAACTCGGCTTACCTATAGGTGGTGTATCAAGATGAAACATAATAATATTCCAGATTTTAAGATAGACCGTCAACAATGCAACTGTGACACCTTCATCCAATTCTGAGTAGTAGCTTTTGCGTGGTTCGCGGAAAAACATAATTACAGACAGACAGATAAAAAATCTGAAATTATTGTTTTGACTTCCATTGATAATTAAGTTATCTTTAATAACTACATCGACATCGGCCAGTTACAATAATTTTATTATAAGATAACATGTTACTCGTACATATGAAGGTTTTCGCTTTCCAATACGATGATAGCATAAAAACTTTTTAAAAGCATAGCTTGTTACTTTATGCTTCAAACAAATGATAATAGATTGATACAAAGAAGCAACTTTTTAATATTACACCAATCCATCCGCAATAAATAATGGCTCTTTTTACATCCGATACATTTCCAAGAAATATTGAGAGAGTTTGTTGTACATAATACGATACACCTCTTACGGACGTTTTCATTATACGCTGGAATCCTGAATTTCCGTCTTTGAACGCCCTTGGGAATTCAACCTAGTAACATTACGAAACTTATTACTGACTCCTTTAATAAATTCTGGTAAAATGTACGAAGTTAGACTTATTTATTATGAAGAAAGCTTCCAGTATTTGGAAAACAGGGTTTTAAAGGGTTCTCCTGTCTTTGTGTTGAAAACAAATTCACGCATGAGGAAATATACAAGAAGTTTCCGAAAACGTAAGAAAAACCTTAAGGTGTAATGAAGTTGAAATGTTGGGGATCGAATTCAAGAAGACGAATTTAGTGTGCAGCACGGTCTGAGGTAAAATTACAAATCATATTACATCGCTAACGTTAGAAAAGTAATTCACGGATCGCATTTTTTTTATTTAGAGTTCACCGTATTCCATATGAGAGTGTTTTATTCCATTCCTCTGTGAAGTAAACTTTTCATGGCGCGTGAATATATTATTTATTACAGAAATAATATATTTTAAGTTTTATTTAATACTAGCGGATAATGTAGCATTCTATTTGTGAAATAATTTTTGAAATCGATTAAGTAGTTTTTGAGTTTATTCGTTTCAAACATACAAGTATTTCCTTGCCTCTTATTCTCTCGTTGCTAATTGGTGTTTCAAATGATGTCTCATATGTCGCGAAAAAAATCATTATTTGTTTTTCAGCGATTTTTAGCGACTATCATTATTCAATTATTAAGTTAATTTATCAATATAATTTTTGTGCAAATTCCCCATTGTAACTGGCCAATGTCTGATCATCACAGTTATTACATACATACATAATCTCACGCCTATTTCCCATTGGGGTAGGCAGAGACAACAGACCGCCACTTGCTACGAACCTGGCAGATCTCTCGCGCTTCCTCCACATCCATCAAACGACTCATGCATGCTCGTCGGTTTCGGGTACAGTTATTAATATGGGGATATTTATAACAGCAATAGAAGTCAAAAAAAATATCTTTGTATATTTTTTTTCTGTTTGTCTCTCTGTCTGAATGACTGTACTCGCGTCTCACAAAAAGGACTCCACGAAATTTAATTATGGTTTTCACAGTTGTATTGTTGCAGATATAATATTCTCGTGAAAAGTGGGAATACCTACCTCCGCCTACCCCTTATTTATTTATTTATAATTTATTGTTGCAGATGTGTAACTTAACATTAGTATTGACATAAGTTTCAGCTTATTGATACGCGGCCAAGTTATCTATGCATACAATATGTAACAGAATAAGCGCAATTACTGAAATTAGTTTGTTTAGTATCGAGTATACTTTATCGATATCGATAATTTTACGAAAAATTAATTAGCATAGCTAAATTTAGTGCTACCTATAGAAATCGTACTAGTACTGCTCTTTATTTAAGAACATTTGGTTAGATACAACTAAAGTACAAAGGAATAATATTTTTTATTATTATTATAGTAATTGGGGTGTATGAGTTACTGTTACTCGTATGGATTTAGTGTTTTTTTATGTACCTACAGTTTGTGTACATGAATTTTGAAATTGCAAGACCCATACCAATAGCCAAGTGCTTGGTATGATTGCAGGATCCAGTGTCATTGTTTGTTTCTATAGTCGTACTACAAAACAGCGCATTGGAAGTTTGCGTCCGCTAAGTTGTTTGTTGAGACAATAGCTTCGAACTATAAATGCCTTTAACGGACCACGGTTTGAATGAAAAGGCAGGTATATACGTTGGGAACTACAATATTATTGTTTTGTTCTGTATTTGAGTTACAATTTCGATTTGAGAAAATGTTTTTCTCTTCGCGTTATAAGGTTAATTAGTAAAATACTTGAATCTAGAAATTTTTCTTCGAGACTAATTATAACCTAAGTGATTTCAAAGGTGTCCTTTCAAGTCAAAACTTACAAAGTTAAAATATATTTATTGCTATTAATAGTCTTGAGTGAGCAATATTGGAATAAAATAGATAAGTTTTGTATATATTGCACGGTTAAGGTGCAAACGAAAAAATGTCTTCTGTATTAAATCGTCTGGACTCTGTATAGTAGAGAGATTGTTTGCGCTCCACTTATATCTTATGACAACGAACAAATATTGGAGGGATTTTATAAAATAAGTTGACCGAGCTATCATGGAGCTACTAGCACAGGATATAATAGTACACTAGACTAAAGCATTTAGATTTGAAGTTTTTTTTACAAACTATAGGCTCTTTGCTACAATTATGGAATGTTGCCTCATGAGAATATATATCTACGTTAAGCTTTAATCTCCAAAATTAGGTACGAATATTACAGAAAAAATATTATGTGTAAAAGATTATTCTTCGTGTATAAGGAAAACCCCTATCTCAGCAATAAGCTGTTGCGGGTTAATGATATGTAGAACATTCCAAAATAGATTGTAAAAGTTACACGTTATCCGATTAATTCCAACGACAATATCAGAGTAGTATTCAACTATTCAAGCTGTAACATACCTATTTACTTTCACGGGTAGTGAACATAAACTTGTTTCAAGTGAAACCAAGCACGACAGTTAGTGCCTACGTAAAACGCCCCTTGGGAAAGCAAAACTCAGGTCTAACATTAAATGAAACGGCCAACTTTTGAAATACATTATTATGAAATATTGCGGAAAGTTGATCCGAGAAACGACAGTCCAAATATTTGCATGTTTGTTCATTACGTGTTTCACCGTTTCTGTTGGAGCAATCAAACGCAGGAATTATATAACTTTCCGGAATATTTGCGCGAAAACAGTACAATTATATTTGTTGACAGAATGAATGACCGTCCTTTTGTAAGCGCTTGTTTATTTACCAAAATGCAAGAATAGGGCGTGTTTCCGCTCGGGGCATTTAAAAAATCTATTAGTGTGTTTGGCTTCACGCCAAATATCGTTTCCAATAAGAAAGAACGACGTTTAATAATTGAAGCGTAAGTTACGAGCGGCCTCGATCCTAAAAAATATTCGCAGACAATCAACGCTATATTTTTGGTTGGCAAAGGGTGATAATATAGGTCATCAAATAATACAGTAGGGTTTTAGGTAGGTTGCAAATTTGTGTATCTAGAATATCATTAACTATTTTTTTTTTATATCCTTTTAAATTTAAATGATGAGACTTAGGTACTTCCTCAGAAATTTTAACAGGATCTTCAATTTTGTTCGTTGATTTTGAATATTAAAATAATAGAAAATATTCTGTAATCTTTATTAATACCTGACTGCACAAGAAGGATAATGTTTTTCGGGTGTTTGTTTGTAAGAAGCATAATTATTTTGTTGAGACCGCCAGTATCGTTAGATTGGTCCTCATCTCCTGAGTGGCTGTTTTCATAGACTACATATTATTTATAAAGAAAGGTAATGTTTAAGTCTGTTAGTGTCTTTTACAGGCAATAGTGTTTTACAGTGACATAATAAATACCTATTGAATCCGTATACTTAGTAAATATTTATGAAGAAATGTAGGTAATGTTTTAAATCCGTTCAGTCAGTGCCTTTCACAGGCAATAGTGTTTTTTTAGTGTCATAATAAATAATTAATATATTTGTTTCTCAAACTAAAACCATCGCGATCCAAAGTCAAAATTATCAAAAGAGTTGTACAAAGAAGAAGAAAGAAGAAGAAAATGAGAAACAAATATTATAGAGCGTATTAGGGATATAAATATCCTGGTTAATAGATGGACAAACATTGGCCTTGGCACAAAATAAGTGTCATTCTCATACATAATACGACACGTGGGACGAGGTAGCTAACCATGTGTCAATTTGATTTCTTACGCATAATGGTTCCTTTCAAAGGTTGACGCGATACCTTTACTAACCTTCTAGACACTTCAACTATTGAGAATTCCATATATTTTCTTGTTTGGTATCATAACATATTTTCAGTTAGTAAGAAAGTAAGCTTATTAACTAGATAAAAATATAAATTATGAAAAGTACCACATAATAATTATTAAATCATAACCAAATAAGAATATATAAATACAACCAAATTTAACTTTACATTATACAAACAAGTCAAGATCGAAGAAAAATAACCATTATAAAATATTAATTAATAATATTGAAATCAATGTACTTAGTATACATTTACTTAAAATATAGCTTACTAGTGACCCGCCAGCCCCGGCTTTCCACGGGTGCAATGCTAACACCTTCCTCTTGAATCACTCTATCTATTAAAAAAAACCGCATCAAAATCCGTATACCTACATAGGGACATAGGGATATAGGGACAGAGAAAGCGACTTTGTTTTATACTATGTAGTTATTATCTAAATAAAATATATTTCAATATAATCAAAGTTAAATCAACATAGTTTAAATTAGTTTTGGAGCCATGACATATTCATACATAACATACATAATATCATAGCCCATACTTCCTCATGTGTGAGGAAATACCCTTAGCTCAGCAGTGGGCTGTTACGGGTTGATGATGATGATGATACATAATCTCACACCTTATGTCCCCGAGGGGGTAACAGAGGTATTTCATTTCTGGATATACCCACTTTTTACCAGATATTTTTTGGACCACCAAACGTGATAGGTGGTGAGCCCATCGCCGGACCGGGTCTGTTACACAAGTCTCAGAATTCATTCTGGAACCTGCGGAATTCCTCACGATTACATATTCATTCCAAACAAACATACAACCAATGTAATCATTCCTCTAATATTAGTGTATAGATAGAAAAATGAGAATGCCTCGAAATTTGGTAAACCAAGCAGATGGTCTGTGTCATTCACAAAATTATCAAAACACTTTGTCAAGACTCTTGTCTGCATATACAGCGGACGTTTACTTATATTTAAATTTTAATTATCTAAGACAGCACTTTCAGTAGGTATCACAATTATAAAGCAAAACACGACTGACGAGGGTATCCTTTTAAGTCACTGGGGGGATTTTAAGACGATTAGATTAAGCTCTCTTCACTATGTAATTAACAATAGCTATAACAGAAATTACCAGATAAGCGCGAACGGGAAAGCGAATTTCTTACTTACGCCCTACAATAAAACAGGTGTTTTAGAGTGTGTGCGAAGATATATTTTATCTCCGAGGGGATAGGCAGGTGTATCGAATTTCTGGAAATACCCACGTTTCACCAGTATATTCTTTGAACCCATTAGTGTGAGCCCATCGGGGTGCTGTTACGCATGATTAAGATTAAGAATTTTGGGATAGTTGTACGTTTATTTAACTTTTTGTAATAAAGAAATTGCAATAGGTACCTAAATAGGTACGTACGTTTATTTTCAAAATATATTATTTGTAGCTCTACTAAAATACTTATTTTAATACTGCATCCCCGGTCGGTCGGCTGAGGTATGCTGCTCAAGGAAATACCAACTTTTTAACAATAGGCATATATATGTTTTATATTACTCAACGTGACAGGCACAGCCCGTCGTCGAGGCGCGTGTAACAGCGCCTCGGTGCCTCAGAAACATTTAAGGGACCAGCAAAGGTTTGTATGAGAAAGTTAATTAAGTAATTTCAAGTTTTATCATTATCATGAGTCTTATATTAGTGGTACTAGATAATAATATAAGCCTCTACCATAGCACGCTTCTAAAAACCATCCGCGTCCACTCTTATTTTGCCTAACGAATGTTTTATTCGCTTAGTTGACATTCGTTTAATTGCAATACTAACTACAATGAGAACTACGTAACAGTTGCTATACTTCTTTAGAGTTTAGTGGCCATCTTCAGTGCGCGCTTGACAAGACGAGTGAATGTCAATCCCATGCAAAGCAACTTGGTTGGCCTTATCTTGCCACCTTGCAAAGACCATCGCTCTACCTAGTTTGACGGCGTCTCCACTTAAGACCTCGTCTTCCAAGTTTATTTTTAATCTTGCTTAGTTGAGTAGATTTACTAATTAAAGAGTTATTTCTTGGACACACTTTGTAAGCGAGTAATCAGGTTATCAGATTAACGCCATAAAGTTACTCTGATTGTAATTTCGATAACGAACTTTATACTCGTAATCTGGGATCAAGGTTTACATCAGCTCATTGAGTCTTTAACAAAAGAAATAAAGTAATATGCAGCAGCCGTACCATCTAATATATTTTATTATGGCAAGTAGGTACATCTAATTTGTAGCCGCTTTATTTAGCAATAATAGACAACCAAAAATAACTGTTGATCTGTATTCTCTATCGGACAGCGCCATTTTGTGTCCCAATTCAAATCGCGAACGTCAACTAAATGGTTACCAAATGAGATTTAACGCTGTTGGATTTTCAAAGATTGTGTTAGATGGTAGGTCAGCAGAACATAAGTACTGAATTCTGAAGAGGTTCGGAGCACGGTTTCCTAACTATAATATTTTCCTTACGTTCCCTATGATCACATTGATGCGAGGTTTAAGTATAAGTATTTCATTTGTGTACTACAACACAAAAATATGTAGTTTATTTATTCCTGTAACGCCTTGCCGTATCCTACACTATTATACTAACAATACCTACACATTTCTTTATGAGATCGTTCCCAAGATTTAGATATCATTTACTTGCATCAAAGAACTCCACATATTTCTCACACTTCAAATATATACTAAAAAATCTATTGTACGTACAATCGCACTAAGTGCCCTGTGAATGCGGATTTAAGGAATTAAGGAAATAGCTCAGTGGAACTCGAACTGAGATTTCCAAGTCCGTTATGAGATTTCATTTCACAAGTACTCGGCGGATCTCCTTTAAGAATTTATTCAACTGGATGTGTTGATAAAAGATCCCTCGAAAATACTTGGATTTATTCATTGAAGGTTTTTGCGTTAGCTTAACATGTTTCACATTATAATTTCCTTGAAATTAAGGGAAATTGGGGTTGCCTGAAATAATAATATTCTTTATTTCAGGCAATATTTACATTAGTAGGTAGATGTAATTACATTACATCAATAACGTAAACCGAGACTTATATAGCGGTATCTCTTTCTAACTGTGTTCAAGTAGAACCCCTGATTTGTCAGGAGGTTTTTACAGTTATGCCAATCTGTGTCATTTCAGCCACCACGTGACAGATTTTGTGGCAGAAAGGTCCGTACTTGATTTTAAGCATCTAAAAGAATCTTAAGAGACAGGAAGCGGGGTTTTATGTTTTTTTTTAAAAAGAGACTGGTTTGTATTTTCACTTAATATTTCAAGAGACACAAATTCAAATCATTCAAATATTATTTGACTAGCGAACCGATCTCGCTTCGCTTCGGTTTATTTATCTAAAATATATACAACATGTAACAGAATAAGCGCAATTCCTGAAATTATTTTGTTCAGTATCGATTTCACCTATTTTTTATATGTGTAAAATTTTTCCGAAAAATGAATTAGAGTAGCTGAATTTAGTGCTTTCTAAAGAAGTCGTGCTATTATTTATTAATCGATTTTTATATTTGTTATAAATTGGTTAGACACAACTAAAGTTCGATTGCATCATATTTTTTTATATAAATATACTAATTGGGGTGTATGAGGAATTGCGCTTTTTCTGTTACATTTTGTATATCTCCTGACTGAACCATGCAATATAACAAAATGAAAGATACACAATAATTTAAGTTTAAGTACCTGTTTTAGTTTCTTAAATATTAATGGAGCCTATTCAAAACAAACTTTTAAGACAAAAATAAAATTCTAAACCGCACAGACAGATATTTAAATTATACTAGATATTATAGGTATACACACGTGTACCTATGTGTATGGCAAGAAAAACCAAATTCTGTATCATTCTGTACCTATATCTAATTATGTATATATTCAGGATCGCAATACACGTACCTATATGAAAAGTGATGTTAGTTATGAAGCGTATTTCAGACATAGCGATTTACACAGGTTGACCGAACCCTTATCAAGTTATAAAGTCGAGCTTGACGTACAGGGCACATAATATACTTTAGTATAGCATGTTATTTTAGCTTGACATACGTGAAAACTTGAGGGGTGAAGTTATTTAACAGTAGGGCATTTTGCCTTTGTAAATTATGTGGCCTCTGTATTTGAAGTTAGCTGCAAAAACAAAGCTGTAAACTTTACTGGTTAGCTAAAATGAAGCTCTGCAAACAATATAATATTTACGAATAAATTTTTGTACAAACAATCAAACTGACCCATTGATTCATTATTACAGTGACCCTGACTTCTGAAACAGAGGTCACGGGTTTGATAACCCGTCCGGGGCCAACATTTCACATTATCAATCCGTAACAGCCCCCTGTTGAGCTTAAGGGTATTTCCTCACACAGGAAGGCAAATATTGGCCATATTTGCGTAAACGAAAAATAATTTTCATACTGCGGTATGCGTCTATGGGTATATTTACTTTATATAATTTATTGTACACAGTTGAAAATACATTAAAATATTATACACATGAGCAATACAATACGGTTAAATCTTATTTCTTTCGAAAAATTATTCCTTATTACAACGAATAAAAATAAGATAATATAAAATCTGCTGTGTGGTTTTTGAATATTAAAGGTTACTCCTCGTATTTATTTAGGTTGCCAAAGGAAACCATCATGTATTATTTCTATTTAAAATATTTCTGCGTTGAAAATAATAACGTGTATCTTTCGCCAGTTCTTCAAAGTAACACAAGATAGGTAATATTAGTTTAATCTCCCAAGCCGCAAGTTGGCAGACCGGGCTTGCCAAGCCAGAGCGTTGGTTCTTTGTGTGGTCGACAGCTTGTACGTAGCAAAATATTAAAGAACAATCGTGAATTTACATCACATTTTCATTGAGAAACTAGCGGTTCTGCGTAGTTTCACCCGCGTATTTCCCGTTACCGTGGAAATACGGGGACAAAATATAGCCTATGTTACTCAGGGATATTCTAGCTTTCTATTGGCTAAAGAATTTTTTAAATGGGTTCAGTAGTTTTTGAGTTTATTCGTAACAAAGATACAAAAATACAAGAAATTAGTAGTTGTATGTGGTTGTATCGCAAAATAAATCTTGATTCGAGTCTAAGTAGACCTGAGAATTTACACAACTTTAAATTTACCTGTGTAAAACATGTTAACAGAGCGTTAAGCTTATTTGTTCTTTGTCACAAATAAATTAAATGCTTTATTTCCTAATAATGGTTTCTAAATTCACATAGTTTTGTACAAAAAATATCCCATATAATGTGTCAAAAAGAAGTCCTGAAGTAGAGCTGTTTCAGGGGTAACCGAATGTAATAATAATAACAGTTTTTTTTGTAATGTTTGTATTAGATTGTAAGTTATCTAATCAATTTTATTGGTTTAAAAGTTATGATTATTTTTTTCTTTTTTTAATAACTCCAATATTTTTAAGCTATTGCATAGCTTCTATCGCGGGCCTTGAGCGCGGGGACCGAATCCAGAAATTCCGTAACGAAAAAACCTCACGCTCTCCCCACTCCGACGGGCACGGAGGTGTGGCTTAAAGGCCGTGCATTGTATAAAATAAAGTGAAGTGAAGTAAAGTAAAGTAAAGTAAAGTAAAGTAAAGTAAAGTAAAGTAAAGTAAAGTAAAGTAAAGTAAAGTAAAGTAAAGTAAAGTAAAGTAAAGTAAAGTAAAGTAAAGTAAAGTAAAGTAAAGTAAAGTAAAGTAAAGTAAAGTAAAGTAAAGTAAAGTAAAGTAAAGTAAAGTAAAGTAAAGTAAAGTAAAGTAAAGTAAAGTAAAGTAAAGTAAAGTAAAGTAAAGTAAAGTAAAGTAAAGTAAAGTAAAGTAAAGTAAAGTAAAGTAAAGTAAAGTAAAGTAAAGTAAAGTAAAGTAAAGTAAAGTAAAGTAAAGTAAAGTAAAGTAAAGTAAAGTAAAGTAAAGTAAAGTAAAGTAAAGTAAAGTAAAGTAAAGTAAAGTAAAGTAAAGTAAAGTAAAGTAAAGTAAAGTAAAGTAAAGTAAAGTAAAGTAAAGTAAAGTAAAGTAAAGTAAAGTAAAGTAAAGTAAAGTAAAGTAAAGTAAAGTAAAGTAAAGTAAAGTAAAGTAAAGTAAAGTAAAGTAAAGTAAAGTAAAGTAAAGTAAAGTAAAGTAAAGTAAAGTAAAGTAAAGTAAAGTAAAGTAAAGTAAAGTAAAGTAAAGTAAAGTAAAGTAAAGTAAAGTAAAGTAAAGTAAAGTAAAGTAAAGTAAAGTAAAGTAAAGTAAAGTAAAGTAAAGTAAAGTAAAGTAAAGTAAAGTAAAGTAAAGTAAAGTAAAGTAAAGTAAAGTAAAGTAAAGTAAAGTAAAGTAAAGTAAAGTAAAGTAAAGTAAAGTAAAGTAAAGTAAAGTAAAGTAAAGTAAAGTAAAGTAAAGTAAAGTAAAGTAAAGTAAGGTAAGGTAAGGTAAGGTAAGGTAAGGTAAGGTAAGGTAAGGTAAGGTAAGGTAAGGTAAGGTAAGGTAAGGTAAGGTAAGGTAAGGTAAGGTAAGGTAAGGTAAGGTAAGGTAAGGTAAGGTAAGGTAAGGTAAGGTAAGGTAAGGTAAGGTAAGGTAAGGTAAGGTAAGGTAAGGTAAGGTAAGGTAAGGTAAGGTAAGGTAAGGTAAGGTAAGGTAAGGTAAGGTAAGGTAAGGTAAGGTAAGGTAAGGTAAGGTAAGGTAAGGTAAGGTAAGGTAAGGTAAGGTAAGGTAAGGTAAGGTAAGGTAAGGTAAGGTAAGGTAAGGTAAGGTAAGGTAAGGTAAGGTAAGGTAAGGTAAGGTAAGGTAAGGTAAGGTAAGGTAAGGTAAGGTAAGGTAAGGTAAGGTAAGGTAAGGTAAGGTAAGGTAAGGTAAGGTAAGGTAAGGTAAGGTAAGGTAAGGTAAGGTAAGGTAAGGTAAGGTAAGGTAAGGTAAGGTAAGGTAAGGTAAGGTAAGGTAAGGTAAGGTAAGGTAAGGTAAGGTAAGGTAAGGTAAGGTAAGGTAAGGTAAGGTAAGGTAAGGTAAGGTAAGGTAAGGTAAGGTAAGGTAAGGTAAGGTAAGGTAAGGTAAGGTAAGGTAAGGTAAGGTAAGGTAAGGTAAGGTAAGGTAAGGTAAGGTAAGGTAAGGTAAGGTAAGGTAAGGTAAGGTAAGGTAAGGTAAGGTAAGGTAAGGTAAGGTAAGGTAAGGTAAGGTAAGGTAAGGTAAGGTAAGGTAAGGTAAGGTAAGGTAAGGTAAGGTAAGGTAAGGTAAGGTAAGGTAAGGTAAGGTAAGGTAAGGTAAGGTAAGGTAAGGTAAGGTAAGGTAAGGTAAGGTAAGGTAAGGTAAGGTAAGGTAAGGTAAGGTAAGGTAAGGTAAGGTAAGGTAAGGTAAGGTAAGGTAAGGTAAGGTAAGGTAAGGTAAGGTAAGGTAAGGTAAGGTAAGGTAAGGTAAGGTAAGGTAAGGTAAGGTAAGGTAAGGTAAGGTAAGGTAAGGTAAGGTAAGGTAAGGTAAGGTAAGGTAAGGTAAGGTAAGGTAAGGTAAGGTAAGGTAAGGTAAGGTAAGGTAAGGTAAGGTAAGGTAAGGTAAGGTAAGGTAAGGTAAGGTAAGGTAAGGTAAGGTAAGGTAAGGTAAGGTAAGGTAAGGTAAGGTAAGGTAAGGTAAGGTAAGGTAAGGTAAGGTAAGGTAAGGTAAGGTAAGGTAAGGTAAGGTAAGGTAAGGTAAGGTAAGGTAAGGTAAGGTAAGGTAAGGTAAGGTAAGGTAAGGTAAGGTAAGGTAAGGTAAGGTAAGGTAAGGTAAGGTAAGGTAAGGTAAGGTAAGGTAAGGTAAGGTAAGGTAAGGTAAGGTAAGGTAAGGTAAGGTAAGGTAAGGTAAGGTAAGGTAAGGTAAGGTAAGGTAAGGTAAGGTAAGGTAAGGTAAGGTAAGGTAAGGTAAGGTAAGGTAAGGTAAGGTAAGGTAAGGTAAGGTAAGGTAAGGTAAGGTAAGGTAAGGTAAGGTAAGGTAAGGTAAGGTAAGGTAAGGTAAGGTAAGGTAAGGTAAGGTAAGGTAAGGTAAGGTAAGGTAAGGTAAGGTAAGGTAAGGTAAGGTAAGGTAAAGTAAAGTAAAGTAAAGTAAAGTAAAGTAAAGTAAAGTAAAGTAAAGTAAAGTAAAGTAAGTCGAAGTCGAAGTCGAAGTCGAAGTCGAAGTCGAAGTCGAAGTCGAAGTCGAAGTCGAAGTCGAAGTCGAAGTCGAAGTCGAAGTCGAAGTCGAAGTCGAAGTCGAAGTCGAAGTCGAAGTCGAAGTCGAAGTCGAAGTCGAAGTCGAAGTCGAAGTCGAAGTCGAAGTCGAAAGTCGAAAGTCGAAAGTCGAAAGTCGAAAGTCGAGTCGAAAGTCGAAAGTCGAAAGTCGAAAGTCGAAAGTGGAAAGTCGAAAGTCGAAAGTCGAAAGTCGAAAGTCAAAAGTCGAAAGTCGAGTCGGAGTCGGAGTCGGAGTCGGAGTCGGAGTCGAGTCGAGTCGAGTCGAGTCGAGTCGAGTCGAATCGAATCGAATGGAATCAAATGAAATGAAATGAAATTGTCAGACCAACCAAGACAGTCAACTTTATGCTATGCTATGCTATAGCTTTACCGCGGCAGTCCCCGAGTGCCACACGTCTTATTTTTTTTTATTATTCCTTTTACAAATAATAATACAATTTTAAATTACACTCGCCAAACTACAATGCAGTTTGTCGGCGAGAATAACGCTCTTTTTTAATATTTATAATTTGCCATATAACCCTACACCTATCTATTTACTTATTTATAACAATATGTACCTATGTATACCTATTGTAATATAGCACTGATAGCCCAGCGGTTAAAGAGCCCGCCTCTGATGTCTCATGAAGTCTTGGGTTCGAATCCTGGCGAGTACCAATGAGCTTTTCAAAAACTTACGTACATATTTATCACTAGCTCGACGTTGAAGGAAAACATCGTGAGGAAACCCGCAGGTCTCAGAATTAATTCTGAGGCAAGTATAACAGACCCGGTCCGGCGGTGGGCTCACCACCTATCCCGTTAAGGGGTCCAAAGATTATACCTACTAGTGAAATGTAAGTATTTCCTAAAAAGAAATACGTCCTTTGCCTACCCCCTCGAAGATAAATGGCGCCAGATTATTATTATTAATTAAGTTTTGAATTTCTTTTCCACAAATTGTAACTGTGCTTTATCTTTACGGCTCAATACAATCTCTTCGCGCAAGGGCGTAAGAAATCTTTACTTGCAGAATAATTTCTTTAACGGGAACTTCAGATTGGTATCATCGAAACTCAGTCTTCGCAGAGAGTTTATCTCACCACTTCGGCACCCATAATCATATTAAGCCCAGCCTATAAACGACACGCTACACAAAGAGCGAACTAGATAAGAAGCACTTTCCTCAGATTCGAGCGGTATCGACACACTTTTAAGGTTCATAAATAGATAATAGTTTTTCTCCACTATCCGAAGTTTCGAGATTATTGTAGGGTTGAATACACAGCAATACTTAAAATTGTCCTATGTAAGTCTATCCAGCCGTATGTCAAGAAAGAGGTCCTTCGCACGGTTAGGTACTTTATATTTGCGATGTTGACATAACCCAGAATATTTAGTTAGTAGTTTCATTAAGTCCAGGTACATAATTAATGTTGTACAAATATAATAAACGTGCTTGTATAACATTAATTAACTACAGGTCGCAAGCTTACATGCTACAAGGATTTTATATGAATAATAAAATAACATAACGAAAATAATGTCTTTTAATTATAATTTTATACATAATTTAAATTTTCCCTAACAATGTTATTCTAAAATTTTTTTAACGATTACACGACTACTAATGTAAATATGTATTTGTACTTACAATACAATAAGTCTTCATTGCACACAAAAATAAAAAAATAAATAATCTTACGCCTCACAGTGGTAGATAAAAACAATTAAAATTTCTATAAAAAATATTAAAGTATAATCGGAGGTCTTCTCGCTCTTTGCGATCTCTTCCAGACAACTTTGGGATGGATGAAACTGGGTGAATGATACTAAGTTATAAGTATTATACAAAATATTAAACAAAGAAAAAATACAACCCTGTAAAACGTAAAATGAAGATGTTTTTGTACTTAAAATATAACTCTTCATTGTACACCAAACACAATATATAGTACATACTTATATAAAAAATAATTAAAGTACAATGGGCTGTCTTATCGCTTTTAGCGATCTCTACCAGACAACCTTGGGATGGATGAAAGTGATACTTAGTTATATTATACAAAAATATTATATTTTCTTTTAATCGGGTAGGTAGGTACATTATTTATGAGAATATTATCCTATCGATCGGTGTTCAAAATCTAAACATAATACACATATTTTTTTTTTTAACCAGGGAAAATGCATAACTGCATAAGCACTCGACCCGGGGGGGCCGGGGGTTCTGTGGGGCTCTACAGCCTAGTGCTGCCATACCCACTAAAAACCCTGGTGTGTTCCTCCTCGCCGCTTCAGACCCAGCCATGCCACCGCGGTTGTGCATCCGCAGCTGATATACCTACCTAGTCTAACCCCGAGTTATATTCCAAAGCGAAAGAATAGATTTGAAACAAGTGCCAGGAATTTTTGTCCCATGCTAAAGGTACAACATATTATACAGGGTGACTTTTTTTACCGTCTGGAAAAAAATGTGGTGTGATAGGTAAGTGTAATAGATTCATTTGGCAATGTTACTTAAAAAAAATTTTTTTCTAATTTTTTTTTTTGCTTAAACTAATATACATTACTCAATTGTAGTGAATAATACACACTGAGATATTTGAAATAGTATTTAAAAAAGAAATAGACTCGTAGCTTCCAATTATGCGCAATCTACCTACAACCGCCAGCTGCGCGTACCTACTGTGCGTCGTTTTCTAGATTTTGTAAATTGCACTAAACATGACTATATTTAACAATTAATCTCGTGTATAACTTCGGCTCTAGATACCTTATACGTCATATTTTTTTCCAGACGGTAAAAAAAATCACCAGTTATAATTATGTAGGTATTGTAACCATATTAAATCTTTCATAACAAAGCAGACTCTGTTAATTTCAAGCATACTAGTAAACCTATTCAGCTTTCTTAGGGTTTCATAATTTCTTTGTTTCTTCATACAATTCTCCAACGAGAGGCGGACTTCGGTGAAAATCTGATTTCATACATTTTATTGAAAATCTCACCTAATTGAAATTCAAAACCGTACATCTTTGCAGCCAAGCGTGACAAGGACAAAGAGGCAATGGTAAATCAATTTTAGCAACTTAAAATGCAGGACCTTACCAAGTTCTTTTGACTACAAACTGAATAGAATCTTAAGTGAAGGCATTCGAGTTGACATTGAATGACCCAATAAGTCTAGAGGGAGAATAGGGTCAGGAAATGTTAAAAGATAAAGAGAATGAATTCATTAAATGACAACTGAAACAAGTGAACTTTTGAACAAAGCAGCTCTGTTATTATGATCGGTATTAGTATACGTACAATGCCCTATATGTTTCATGATTCCAATTAGGCTGGTCCTGGATACAAGATTAGACAACAGATTTAAAATAACATAATATATAAATTAAAACAAATACTTTCCTTCAATGACTTGCTATGCTTTGACTGTACTCAAAATATATCTTAATTGCCCAAAATAGCTTTAGTAGCTTAAAAAAAAAATCTCACGCTTTTTATCCCCGAAGGGATAGGCAGAGGTATTCCATTACTGGATATACCCACATTTCACGAGATACATTGGACCCCTAAACGTGATAGGTGGTAAGCCCATCGCCGGACCGGGTCTGTTACACATGCCTCAGAATTAATTCTGAGGCCTGTGGGTTTCCTCACGATGTTTTCCTTCACCGTCGAGCTAGTGATAAATATGTACGTAAGTTTTTGAAAAACTCATTGGTACATGCCAGGATTCGAACCCTTTAGTAGCTTTCGAACCTGTTATTTGGAAATTTATTTAAAATAATAAATAGTTTAAAATTTTTAGGAAAATAAATTTTACGATCGGTCAAGTAGACAGTACTTGACAGATCATTAAAAAAATCCTTTTTGGTAAAATGTTACATCTGGTATAATGAATTGTATAACATGTCTACATAAACAATGTCGTTGCTTTTGCCAACAACTGTTCCTTCGTAGGTCGGGCAAAGGAGTAGTCTCGCTTCACTAGAGACGCACTACAGTCTTAAAGAGTTTCGAAGCTAACAAAACGTGCTTTGCGCCCTCTACTCGTGTAAGTGGCTATTTCTTTGTCCGCATCGAGCACGTCTAGGATGGGTGTTCGGCACGTTCGCGATATCGAAGCGGTGACGTCACGTCGATGGATATAAGTCCCTCGGCGATGATGCTGTGAAATGGAGTGTACCTAAGATTGAGACTTCAAAAGTATTTTTACTATTAGAAGCATTCTAAAATTAAAATATTAGTTTGATAGTATTTTAATGAAACAGAAATAGTAATATAATATGTACTTTAAGCATTTATGCTACACTACATCGACTGCTGAACATCAACCTATGTATTATCATTCAAAGAGACCGATCGAAAGTTAAGTTTGACTATTTATTGAATTTGTGAACCAGCCGAATAAAATTTACAGCATGATAAGCGAATTTAGATACCTAGTTGTCATTATTATGTTTGTAATCGAGCGAAAATATTCAACTACAAGGAATGACAGATCTTGTGTTGTTGTTAAAATTATTGCATAGAAATGAGCCGAATGTAAAATATAAGTAATTGGTAATAATGACAGATAATCTTAAGCTTGGTAGTCTTTAGGTGGTGTAATATTTATTAAAATTTATTGGTAGCTAGCTCACCCGTGACATAACTAGTATACCCAGTACCATTTTTTGTTAATCTATACATATAATAAAACTCTAACAGGGCCGTGTCTGTACATTAAATATTTTTTTAAAAGAACATCGGCAGCTTTGGTACCCACTGAAATAGACACCCACGGGGTATCACACTATGCTTGTTATATTGACTCATAACAAGTCGAAATTTTCCATATTTTTTAATTAATCTAGCAGTTGAAAATATTGAGTCAAATAAAACAGAAATATCATAGAAACACGAATCGATCGATTGGGAAATCTATGAATACCAAAGAGATTAAAATATTATATAAGGCATAGAGTCCCAAGCGAGGATTATTTGAAGTTAAAAGTTATTCCAAGTGGAATAAGTCTAGTACAATTACGACCGAATGACAGCTCGCGTTCATACTAACTGACATGACAAGGACATGACGCTTGAGCTTCAAAGTTTTGTATGAAAATATTCCCAATGCCCCCTCTATGCTATTATATTTTAAAGTCTTTGATTAATACAAACACTTTTTTGTTGTTTTGGTAAAATTGAAAGTCGTGTCATCAGTGTCATCACGTCAACCATGTCATTCACTAGGGATGGCCAAGTGAAAAAATAAATTGATATTTATCGTATCGACATTTCTAAATACTATAGATTAAAAATCGAGTGAAAAATATCGATATATCGTCAGTTTTTACATTATTATTTATACATATTCTCAAATAAGTAAAAAAGGAGGATGAAAATAGTATTTTTTTATAAATGCTTGAGTCTAAAAAAGTATCTAGTACCTAACATGAAATGAAACACGAAACCAGAATTGCGTTAAAAATATATTAAAATTGATACGAATTCGATACTGTAAAATAAATGTCGATATAATATCGCCATTAAAAATATCAACGATATATATAATATGCTAATTATGTATTTGGAAAACTCGATATTTTTTGCCCAAGCCATCATTTACTGCCACTATGTGGCATAGAGTAACTTATATGGCATTTGGTAGGCAGTATTTTCTAACAAAGAGGTTGGAAGAAAATCATTTTCTTTCCTAGAGAAACTTTTTCTTTACACGTCTTTGGTACCTAAAATCTCATAATAACCTACAAAACTACCATTTTTCAAGTTTCTAGGTGTTATCGTTTCGGAGTAGTACGTATTTCTCTTTTTAACAAGTTTTTATATTTTCCCGTGGGAATGAGATATTTTCCTGGAATAAAAAGTACCCTAGATGTTGACCCGGGTACTCAGTTATCTCCATACCAAATTTCATCAAAATCCGTCCATTAGTTTTCGAGTGATGCGTGCACAACCAGACAGACAGACAGACAGACAGACAAAAATTCCAAAAATTGGTGTTTCGGTATCTATATCGATAACTATATATACTGCCGTTAAAATTTTCAAAAAATATTTAATGTACAGACACGGCCCCGTTAGAGTTTTATTATATGTATAGATAATAGATACGAGTAATAGAATTGAAATCCAAGAAATATACATTCATAAGAAGAATGTCTTTTGTTATTATCGCTAAAATTCTCGAGCTTCTTGCTCTTTCACTTTAGCGAAGTGCAGTCTACTGTCGAATTTTGGGGGAAAGAATAGAAAAGTTACTTCCACCTGCCTCCATGGCCGAACACAAAGAGCGAAGTTCCAGTACACTTGAAACTTTGGCGTTACAGTTTTACGGAAACTCGATAAATGGACGTCTAAAAAAGCGATTGCGGTCCCTGCAGTACAAATTGAAGGAATCAGAAGCGTAATGGAAAAGCCTTCGTATGTATTTGGGTTCTCCCACAGGATCGTTCCACTTCAAGGTCCACAGGTGTCAAATTTCGCGTACGATTTCAACATTGGTCCATAAAACAGAATATGTATTCAAGGGACTAAAGGTCCAATCGGATTAATATTACCTGGAGGTATTTCCTCTAGATGTTTTTTCAACCGAAGAAAAAGTCGACACGTATTGTTTTTTTTCTATTGAGTCTCTTATTCAGTGCAAACTTTTTGTTATAATAAAATTTCTTACCTTTTCACTAAGTCTAAGGTTTTTAAGTCACACACCGCGGGTTCGATTCCCGAAGGGACCAT
Source organism: Ethmia dodecea (assembly GCA_963855545.1). Classification (NCBI taxonomy): domain Eukaryota; kingdom Metazoa; phylum Arthropoda; class Insecta; order Lepidoptera; family Depressariidae; genus Ethmia; species Ethmia dodecea. Next base: position 5,938,191 of record OY979444.1, read on the forward strand.
CGTTGTTTTTCAGTATCTTGATCAATTATTTAGTACCCGTACAGGCTATGCCTAGTTTTGAACTAAACCGCCATTGCGTGAATTGTTTCCCACAATAAAAAATAAACCAAGTACATTGAAAGCAAAAGCGAAGTAGCAATTTTCTGTAACTTGTAACACCAAAGTAAGAAACACATGTGAGATTGCAATTATTGGATAGCGAAATGTAAAATTAGATTCTATTTTCATTCCTCAAAAGCAGATTTCCGTAATGGAAACACATTTGACGAGAGCAAAACCCCTCTATATAGCTGTAAAGTGGCTGTTTATGAGAGCATACATTAATCAACTCAAATTTTATAAATACGTTACCCATTTTAGACATCACTGTTAGATGAGCGTGGAAAGCGTTGTAACTAAAGCCTAAAGATATGATAACATATCTTTCTGACCAGTTCTACCACCAATTTAGTGGAATCCACAGTTTAGGCTGTAATTAAGATATCATATTCTGATTAGGCTTTATGCCTATATTGATATACTCGTAAGTAGCAGCACCCTGCGGTTTCATCCGCGTAGTTCCCGATCCCGTATAAATACGGGGATAAAATATAGCCTATGCGTTATTCTCATGTTTAAGCTATATAACTGTAAAGTTTCATCAAAATCCGTTTAGTAGTTTTTGCGTGAAAGAGGAACAACAAACATACAAACATACAGTTTATATTAGTAGGATTAAAGTACAAGGTCAAATTCTGCACTTACGGGCGTTCTGCATTCAACTTTATCCGGCCCCCTGACATTCTTTTCAGATAAATAGTAGGGCGGCAGCGGGATCCCGTTGCTTGACTAGCTACGATACGATTTATAGCAATTGGATTCTCTATTTTAATTATTTTCTTTGAAGGAACAAGGGAAATATAATGGGTTACTAATACTGCTGAACCCTAAAAAAACAGAACTGTAGAAACGAAAGTAATAATAATTTATTTTGGCCCGGCTCATCTAATTTTATAAAACTCTGTCTGACTGACAGAAAATGCACAGCCGAAACAAACGGGTCTAGAAGCAAAAAAAATTAATTATTATTTTTTTTAACCAATAAGAGATAAAAGTTTTTTTATAAAAGTTCATAATTTTCTACAAACCCCATCGGTAAGTAGATAAATAAGGTCAGTGCGACTCGACTGTGAAACAAATAAAAATTCAATATCCGTGACGGTAACGCCATCTGTGGGTGATTTAGATGGCTTACGTGTTACATGACGATCCACCCAAAAACGGAAAATAATTTAATTGGCGTATATTAAAAAACCCCTGCGTTAACCGTGCCGATTATGTTAAGCCATTAACAGAACAATATTAGAGCGTAAGATCCTCCTGAAAAACATTACACGGGCGGAGGCTGCTCAGTAAAAAATATTTATTGGCAATAAATGACGGCCGTATCGTTACGGCGATCTGTGGGGCTGGTGGTAGTAAATTTAATTTGGCCAATGATCGACCGCAGCGATACAGACTAGCGTATTTCCCAGGGGCTCCTTTGTAAACATATCGCAGTGTTGTACTTGACAGTACACATATTAGGAGTGAAGTTTTGTATTGGTTTTTGTACGTCCTTTATCTTAGTCTTAATGTGATCTCGATTTTTCTGTTATTGGCTGGAGTAGCAGTGTGTCACTTTTAACAAATTGAAAGCATCTTTGACTCTTATTCTTGCTGGAATTGCTGTAGAAGCTCCGATCCCAAGTAATTTACGAGACAGTGCACAAGCACAATGGAAAGTATATAGAGTGCTATGTAAATATCTATGGTTCTTTTAATATCTGTTTTGTATTCTCTTAGATTTATGTTATTGTATGTTGAATAAATATGATTCTTTCGTATAGAAATCGGCTTTAATACGAGTCATTATTATCACATGAGAGATCCGAATGCACAAAGGCTTGCTTTAATCACAACAGAAAAAGTATTGGCTACATTTTCCGGCCCAAGCTCACAACAATTCCCCGTAGAGGTTGTTTCAACGAACGAACAATCATCAGTGTTCGACTACAGTATTGCTATAAGCTCTATACGTTTACTTAGATATACTTAACTTCAGAAGTATCAAATCCTCCACGTCACAGGAGTTTATTACACAATAAATTGCAGCATTTGGCCTTCCATCTGACACTTTTATTGTGACCTTTATAAGTTTCGGAAAGTTTGGTCGCGGCCCTCGAAAAGTGTCATTTATAAATTTACGACACTATTATTCCTTACGTGCCCAGCAAAGACAATTGAAATGGGACTTTACGATAGTTCTGGTTTTACGCCTTTAGCAGATGCCTCTATGATGTGTGAAAAATGTATATTATTTGCCCAATTTCGAGTTGTGATTTATATAACGTGACGTGCTCAGCGGCATTCCCTGCGCATACCAGCTATTTACCTTTTCCTTGGGAATTTTAAAAAAATATAACATTCTCCATAGTTGCGAGTATCGCAACTATTTCATTGGTTTTATCACAAGCTGATGAAAGGTATAACCCACCCTACCGTCAGGTCGGGGTATGATAGGAATGTGTACCGGTCAAAGAAACATATTATATTTTTTGATAAACAACTAAGTCAGCACATGTATTTACAAATAAAACATACGTACAATTATGTATTTAATAATAACATAAAGAAGATTTAAACTTTTATATCTTCTCTCAGAGCCCGTTGAAAACTGAATTATGTGTTTAAGATTTTTTTTAATAGATGGAACAAGTGTTTGAAGTATCCCCAATATTTTTCTCAGCATTAATTTTGCAAGAATAAAGAACAATGGCAAAAGTCCATGTGTTTTGGGTACCCCACTTACACCTGCCCACGGAAGACGAAACCGTGTAAAATCGATAGTTCTTGGACAGACTAAGATAATATGTAATCATACCACATTTTTATAAGTTGAGGTTGTAACACCCTGTCCCTAATAACAAATATTAAATATTGAAAGAATATAAAACAGCTTGGTGGGGCTGTAAACATGTAAACACATGTAAATATAATCAGAAATAGAAAATTATCAAAACTTAGGAAAAGTTCAAAAATAATGAAAAATCAGTAAAGTAGAACTTTGATTAGTCAAAGGGATGTTAAGATAGCATAAAAGTTTCATAAAAGTCGTTAGAATTAGGTTTCAGTAGGGTTTAGGAAAACTTAAAACATCTTCCCATGGAAGGAAATGCGAAACAGGTCTCGTATTGAAATAAACCATTAATCGGTTATAACTCCGGAACTAATGGAGTTAGAGAGATGGGAAGCATATCGTTGTGGTACTGTTGAGGGACACTACGATATGAAAGAGGTTTCATCCAAATCGGAGATAGTCGGGTTTTTCCAATTTTCCGCTGCGGGACACGAAGATAAAGTCTTGGCATATATGGTGAGGGAGGGTGCGCAGCCAGGATGCGAGGCTGCCACCTCAACCATAGGTTGGACTTAAGATGTATGATACATAGGTCGGTCTGTTGAGCGATGTTGAGCATAATGGCAAATAAATATATAAATAAATAAATTTATAAATAAGATAAATTTATAAAATTTTCATATGGCGTTATTGGCTGGAAGGTTCGTTAATAACAGAAGTTATGAGGACAAGGCAGGTATACCCTGTCTGATTAATGGAATATATGATAGTTTTATGCGATATTCTAGACGAACCAAATATATGAAAGCATGGCGAATAAAAGTAAATAACAGAGCTGGACTTATAATACATCTGGTTTCTCTCCCGCTTTTAGGGCAGCTAACGCTGTCCGCTCGAATTCAAATATCGGGACAAGGTAGGGGTTGTAGTGTTTGAGTTATTGAAGGAGTGTGTAGTACTGCCCGAGTGGTGCAGCGGTTGTGTTAGTACGTTTCACCGTTCTATGGTCGGTGTTATGTCAGCACGTTACACCGTACCGCGGATGGTGTTATGTCAGCACATACCAATGCTAGCTTGGCGGTGGCGGCACCTCTGATCTTTAACTTGCATTATGACTTCTTTGTGATGCAGAGGCTTACGCTTCGACACAACGATCTTGTTCAACACTGTTTGGCGACAAAGTGCGAAAAGGTAAAAGTCCGTGCCTCGAGCACTGCCTTACGGTACGGCAAGGTGGCGTTATATAGACTTAGTTTTTGGACATAGTCCATAAGCTTTGTTGGATGTAGCGATCGCTCAAATATTACACATTGGGGCTAGTAGTGGAATGACTGACGACGCACCTCTTAGCGCTGTCTTGTGGTTCACAGTAGATACCCGGGGACTGCTTCTGAGCTTCTTGATGCTAAGTAACGGAGACGATGGTATCGACTAACACTTAATTGATGGAGGTTGATAACGTCTCTCATTGAAATGTGAAAAGCAACATCTAGCTTGATCGTAGACCTGACGGTTCGAAATGGGCATTAACATAAGTTATCTTCGAGGAGTATTGTTGGTCTAGTACGCGAACACTCGACCAAATCTTCAGGAGTAAGCTCTTCGGGGTCTGGAACTGGAGTCATGTTGGCATTCGTGTTGGCATGGTAAAGGGTCTAGAGACTTGATTAGCTTGACGGGGATGTCTGTCACAATTCTGTTGAGTTTGATATTGCAATAAAAGTGATACCACGAATGATCGAGAAAGGGGAACGCCTCATATATCTTATGATAACCATGTATTTTGCAGAACGTACATCGGTTACTCCATACTATCATATGAGTGCGCGCGCGACGCATACTAATATAAATTAATGGTTTTACCATTATAAGCTCATTCAGGGTGTGACAGTGCCTCTGATAGCTGAACGAGAATCGATGGCTCGTAGGGACCGAAGTCGGGTTATGTTAAGCATTAAGACCTATGAACTAGATGTCCTATGAGAATTATTGCCTTACGGGGCTTACTGCAAATGATCCTGAGGTCGTAAAGACCAATTCAAACATGTTCGAGATTGCCTTACGGGGCTTGCTGCAAATGAACCCGAGGTCTTAATGACTGGCGTAACTCGCCTTCGGGGAAACACGACTACGGTCGCACCGGTCCCTTCGGGGCAACACACGGCTACGGCCACACCCATCGACTACGGTCGCACCGGTCCCTACGGGGCAAAATACGGCTACGGCCGCACCAATCGACTAAGGTCGCACCGGACCCTACGGGGCAAAATTCGGCTACGGCCGCAACAATCGGCTACGGCCGCACCAATATGCTCCGGCTGCAACAATCGGCTACGGCCGCAACAATCGGCTACGGCCGCACCAATCAGCTTCGGCTGCAACAATCGGCTACGGCCGCAACAATCAGCTTCGGCTGCAACGGTCCCGCTTCGGCGGGATATAAGACCGGATGTCCGGCAAAACCGGGACGTTCGGGGGGGTCGCAAACGCAATTGTGGAATGTTGCGGGTCGGCGATCACCGTATGAAGCGAGGCGGAGCTTCCTACTCTTCCCACCAACCACATTTTTATTTCTTTTCTTGAAAGGAGGTGAGAATGTGGGGAAGGCGATTTTATCTCGAGTCTGTCATCAGATAAGAGATAGCAGGGGTGGGGAACATGAAGTGTCCTTCATGAAATTATTGCCTTAGGCATGAATGACGCTGAAGTGGGCAGCGTTATTAAATATTAAAGATTAAAAGCGAAAGACAATTTTATAAATACGCGATAGATAATTAATGGTATAGGTTGATTCAAGTTAAGATTTCTTTTGATGGCAAAGCACGATCCTCAAAAAGGATCTGGATTACTATTCACAAAGTAGTGTCCTACACTCTAGACGATCACATAAATTAATTACAAGGCCAAAATTGCAGGAGATATTTGACGGTGTCGACCTATTTAGCGATGCCTCCAAAGTAAATACTTTGGAGATCATCATGAAACTAAATTTTGAGGTCGTTTAAAAACTATGCGTAGGACGTAAATGATGGTTACTCATTTACGTCTATACGTGTAAAATTGATGTTCGTTTGCTACGAGTTAGCAGCGGAATGTCATACAGTGGATTCTCTCTAATTCCGTGCAAGAGAACATGATAAGAAAATATTGAAACGATATCTTGTGAATGAGATCCTTACTTCGAGCTGTGCAATACTTGCTTAGCATTATAAGATGTTTGGCTTTGCATGGCTGGGAATTAAATCTATTACGTTGGAATTGGTGGTTCCAATGTATAGAGAGATAAAGTAGATGTTAAGGGGGGTTCAGTTACAAGGTTTAAAAGTTATTCGTTACCTAGTGTATTTTGTAGGTTATTATGAGATTTTAGGTACCAAAGACGTGTAAAGAAAAAGTTTCTCTAGGAAAGAAAATGATTTTCTTCCAACCTCTTTGTTAGAAAATAGCACTGCCTACCACATGCCATATAAGTTACTCTATGCCAGTGAATGATGGCTTGGGCAAAAAATATCGATACCTATATTAAAATATCGATATTTTTCCAAATACTAAATTAGCATATTATATATATCGTCGATATTTTTAATGGCGATATATCGACATTTATTTTACAGTATCGAATTCGTATCAATTTTTATATATTTTTAACGCAATTCTGGTTTCGTGTTTCATTTCATGTTAGGTAACTAGATACTTGCCGACTCAAGCATTTATAAAAATATACTATTTTCATCGTCCTTTTTTACGAATTTGGGAATATGTATATGTAGTAATAATAATGTAAAACTGACGATATATCGATATTTTTCACTCGATTTTTATCTATAGTATTTAGAAATGTCGATACGATAAATATCAATTTATTTTTTCACTTGGCCATCCGTAGTGAATGATATGGTTGACGTGATGACACGACGTTCAATTTTACCACAACAACAAAAAAGTTTTTGTATTAATCAAAGACATTAAAATATAATAGCATAGAGGGGGCATTGGGAATATTTTCATATAAAACTTTGAAGCTCAAGCGTCATGTCCTTGTCATGTCAGTTAGTATGAACGCGAGCTGTCATTCGGTCGAAATTGTACTAGACTTATTCCACTTGGAATAACTTTTGGCTTCAAATAATCCTCGCTTTGTCCCCTTCATGCCTTATATTATATTTTAATCTCTTTGGTATTAATAGATTTCCCAATCGATCGATTCGTGTTTCTATGATATTTCTGTTTTATTTGTTATATTTTCAACTGCTAGATTAATTTAAAAATATGGAAAATTTCGACTTGTTATGAGTCAATATAACAAGCATAGTGTGATACCCCGTGGGTGTCTATTTCAGTGGGTACCAAAGCTGCCGATGTTCTTTTGAAATTTTCTAAAGTCTCATAATTCTGTTTTCAAATAAAGATATTCTATTTCATTAAATCAAATGAGTTAGGTAAATCCAGAAGGGTTGGTTCTGAGACAGACGAGTCCTGGCTGGCTAATGCAACATGACATTATTATTAAATTTTAAAGCAGATTTAAAATTAGAAAGCGAACAAGCTAAAAGGTTGACGCAGCCTTAAGAGAAATAAAATAAACTTCTTGTAGGTACCTAAAAGTGACGAAATCAGAAAGTGACAAAGTCAGAAAGTGGCATTCTAAGAAAGTGACATTTTCAGAACGTGACCTAACCAGAAAGTGACCGGTAAAGAAAATGACGTACTCCGCCTAAAGGAATAACTATATATATTTTCTATAAAAAGATTCTCTTTATTTTATTACATACTATTATTTTTCCCTAGTATGATATATCATATAGGTAGGTGCCTATATCTTATGAAAGTCTTTAATTGTTTATGACCAAATTAGGAATCTTAAGAAGCGATAGCAAGTATTTGAGTTATGTATCTAAGGAAGTTCTTAGAAACCGATAAAACCGCCAATTTTACTTTCTCTTATTTGTTGTATGTATATCTCTAATTGTATTGTCATAGTTTGTCTTCCATTTTCCCAGTATATTTTAGAGCAAGCCTACGTTGTGTCGAAATGGTACAAATAAAGAGGTCTATCTCGTCATGTTGATAGGCTGAGAGTCGTAAGACGATGTTGGACCCTTGTCCAAAGTTAACTGCGCGTGGCTCGACGTATGTGGAATCACAACAGCTGCTATATGCCCCAGAATATTTTATTCACCCTAGAGACAGATTTTCAACAACAGTTCCATTTTTCTTGGATAAAATTTTTATACAAAATATACCTATTTCCAATCATCTTCTTTAAATTATTTTTGATTTAAGGCTGATTCATGTTACAACGGGACGGGCCCCGTCCGGGCCTGGGCGTGCCCCGTCCGGGGCACGGTCAAATACTTTTTGTATGAAGCGCTGGCCCGGACGTACCCTGTCCGGGCCAAATGTCGAGGCTTGATTGTAGGATGGTTCGTCCCGGATGGGGCCCGTCCCGTTGTAACATAAATCAGCCTTTAAATTTTATTTTGTGAATAGTGAATGTTTTATTTTGTTGCAGATTGAAAAAGAGAACAAATCATTCGCAGATAAATCTATCTGGAATAAAGTAACAACTATTTCAATTTTACATTTTAATTAAAAAAAACCTGTGACACTTGTCACTGTATTGTTACACACGAACCTCCGAAACTGCCTTATTGATTTTAATGAAATATTGTTAACTAGCGACCCGCTCCGACTTCGCACGCGTGCAATGCTTATACTGAAACCTTCCTTTTGAATCATTAAAAAAAACCTCATCAAAATCCGTTGCGTAGTTTTAAAGATTTAAGCATAGATAGGGACAGAGAAAGCGACTTTGTTTTATACTATGTAGTGATAGTGATGGTGTATGGTTGGTTCCACTTTGAAAGTTAGTTTTGGAACTGATAGCAGATGACTCAGCTGTCTACATAGACGGAGGTATGTGCCACGACAACGTCTATTCGGACCCAATAGTAGTAAATAAAATTAATAAAAAACATTCTCTGGTAAGCTAGGCCTGGAGGTTATATCTAAGTAGGTATGTCTTAGATTTCCAACTATGAAGTAAAAAAAAAAAGGTTATTTTGGTTTATTTTTTCGCTATCTTGAATAAGTCAATGAAAATTTATAGAAGCTTAGATTTTTCAAAAAAGCTATGGGCGTGTAATCTTAGGGTGAGTATAGACTACAACATTTACTTGTATCAGAACATCGAGCATTCGCTATTTTTAAATTTACTCGAACCGCTCTTCGAACACGACGCTCGATGTATTACAGCCTTTTAAAAACCAACGAGCATAATGGTGTAACGTTTCGTCGAGCCTTATAGCCGTATAGTAAGCCGAACGTTCGTGGGAACGTAATTACATTAGGTACATGGAAAAGCTTAGGCTAACTGAGCTTTTGCCTGTATTGTACCATTCGTAAGAACGTTACATTACACCGAAACGCTCGAGGAAATGTTGTAGTCTATACTCACCTTAACACTCCTATTTTGTTTAGAAACAAATGACTGCTAATCTGTTGGTATCTTCACGTACTTTAGGTTGCGGTAAGGATTAGTAAGGTCGAATTATATTATTAATAATCACGCGGCTTGCCACTGTTAGTTAGGACAGCGGGAATTAAGCTGCTTGCTAAAGATATTACAACTTGTCTAAGTTTAAACAAATACCTTTTAGTTTGTGTATAATAGGGCGACAGCTTCAAGCAATTGTTTCTATAGGCTTACGGCTTATATCTCGCATGGTAGAGAACAAAAAAGAAATTAAAATCAAGTGTATTTATATTATTCGTCCTACAGATTATGCAATTGAGATTATTTAACACCCAAGTACAAGGTTGTTGCAAACTTATTAACTCGGAAACTGATTAGGACCGCCTCAACTTGAGCCGTTTAGTCTTCTATATATGAAACTAGCAGCGCCTCGCGGTTTCACCCGCGTTGTTCCCGTTCCCGTGGGAAAACGGGGATGAAATATATCATATTGTGTGTTATTTTGGTGTGTCTATATAACTGTGAAGTTTCATCAAAATCCGTTCAGTAGTTTTTGCGTGAAAGAGGAACAAACATCCATACGATGATACGATGATGCGTTTCCGAGCTGATATATGTGATATAACCTCAAGAAAGTAATTTAGTGGTAAGCCTTAGCTTATTTTTGGACCGTCTACTTAATTAAATGGTTTACTTTGGCTGGCTGATAGACAACGTATAGCCTAAACAAGTAGGTTAAGAAGCATGAAATTGTTTTTTTTTTTTCACAGGAGCTTCTTAAAACGTATGTGAGCACTAAGAAAAATATTTTGAAATTTTTGGTTGTAATTTTCAGGGTTCCGTACTCAAAAGGTGTAAACGGGACTCTAGTGCTAAGACTCTGCTATCCGTTCGTATATCTGTCACGTGAACCTTAATACTTATAGCTTTAAAGTTTTTAAAATAATGTGTACCTATTTCTATTGCATTATTGCACGAAGTTGCAGAACCCTATATGTCCGAGTCAGACTCAAACTTTTCCGGTTTTTCGTAACCACATCGGACACTGCTTGTAGCATTATAATATTGACCCCGCATCGCAAAACGGCCCATAAAGAGGGTAAAACCAATGGACGATTTAAAGTCGAGGCCGTTTATTTATCTCCTAAATAGCGTATACCGTATAATGCGCGATCGAAAAACGCTTAGGTGTCAGCTGGGATTACAGAGGCGAGACCGTATTGTGTCTAAGTAAATTGATGTAGGCCACGGGCTTACTCCGAAATTATCAGGTGACCCGCATAATTATGGGCAGGGTTAAATTTTAACGGCGGTTAACAATGGGACTTCATTTTATTGACACATAAATAAATGTGTGTGCCGAGGTGCGAATTTGGGCTTGGTTCAGATACTTTTGTGAAATGAATTGGACTTACCCGACTTGCGGATTCTATTAATTATCTGGCAGTTATCTCTGTCAAAGAGTCCGTCTAGCTACTCGTTATTTCATTTTTTTTGTATATTTATTTAAATGTTATCGGTTTCATCAATATAATATATATTATATAAAATGATAAACTGACTGACTTATTGGGGATATACCAACGCACAGCCTAAGCCGCTGGGTTTAGAGAATTGAAATTTTGCACATAGATAGCTATATAGTGTAGGCATCCACTAAGAAAGGATTTTGCTAAATTCAACCCCCAAGGGGGTGAAATAAATGTGAGTGAAACCGCGGGTAAAAGCTATTCCATATATTTGGACATTCTGTATTCAAGTTTTACTTTATTTGCACTATAGCCAATATGCAATTTCCATTGTGTGCCGGCGAATGATTGCAATCACTGTATTGGTTGATCGATATAGTATTTATGCAACGGGTACACAATCAGTAACGTTATACATGGGTTATGGTTGTCAACAGATCCATTTTTCCAATAAAATGGAATTACAGTTAAACAAAAGGCATAACTTAAATGAAGCTTTCCACAGAACTATAATTTGTTTGGGAAGTTGGTATTCTATTTCTGGATGCCATCTTCACACAAGAAAATATTGGATCCCTGAGCATGACAGGTGGTGAGCCCATTCCCAGGCCGGGGTTCTGTTACACTAGCCTCAGGCCCAATTCTAGGTGTAGTAAATCAAAACAAAACCATAGAATCGCTTTCTATTATCTCTTGTATTGGATAGATCGTTCTTTAAAATACTTAAATGTAAACACTTTAATTATATAACAATTGAAAATGCATAAGTACCTATATCAATTATTTAATAATAATATTAATAATGTGATTTATTTAGTTTATTGTATTTATTAACAAAGTAGATTACATTTCCGCGTCGAACTCATTACGTTCTACGTTTCCGTAGGTATCAGTACGGGAAAAAAAATATTGAGAACCAAAAACAGTAACTCAATTAAAATAAACTAAAGCTTTTTAAAGACTTCAGTATGTATAGTAAATGATAACATAAAATATAGTTTACTTTTTCCCACATCTCCTTATACCAAACTATGAATGGATAAGATGGATATGAACTTTCACATGTGAGAAATTACACTTTCTACTAAAAATTAAATATGAAAAATGCTATAAAATTAACAGAATCATTAAGAAAGCTTATTCTAAAATTACTGTGTATCAAATCCAATAACTAGGGAATCCTACCGCGAAAGTTTGTATGTATGGATGTTTGTTCCTCTTTCACGCATAAACTACTAAAACTATTTTTGTAAAGTAGGTGAGGGTGGATTAGCTTTAGAGTATGTGTTGGGTTGCGACCCAACATTTAAAACTGTTTGTGTGTACCTATGTGAATGTTTTTTTACAACTCGATGTACCTATCAAACCAGACAAATGTTGGTGATTTTTGGTTGTTTTCGTAAATGTTTTGTGTATGTTAATGTATTAAATAAATAAAAAATAAAAACGGATTATCATGAAACTTTACAGTTGTATAACTTAAGCATCAGAATAAGACAGGCAATAGTTTATTCCCGTATTCCCACGGCAACGGGAACTACAAAGGTGAAACCAAGGGGCGCTGCTAGTAGACAATAATAAAACAATCATTCATTATTTTACATCTCTATTCAGAAATACCTAATACAATATTGTTCTAGGAGATCAAGGTACGAATCTACGAATCAGAGTAATGTTATTTAAAGCTTGAAACAAAACGTTCCGGAGCTATGACAGTTTCACCCGTTAGTTTGGTCCCGAACTAAAAACGGATTTTACCAATTTTTCTTAAGGTCTTCTCTAGACTCAGCTTATACCTTAAGCCGGGATACCATAAATTTGTTCTGTGCTCAACGGACCCCAAAGACCAACGACGCCTCGCTAATTCAACCTTTCGTCCATACGGTTGAAGCAAAAGGTTATAGCTCTCTGTATTATTTTTATTACATGGCCACTGAATCATGTACCAACAACAGGACTTGTGTCTGTAGGTACCTACTTTCACTGTGTGTTTTCAAATTGAATTATGGTTAATGAAGAATCTGACTGAGTGTAAAGACAAAAGAATAAAATTAAAAGTGTTACGTACCATGGTATGTACATTAAAAAAACAAATATACCTAATCTCGGATAATTAATAAAAAATCTGCCATTTTTTCTAGCCCACAGCCAAAAAGGCAGACGGACAGCGGATTATAAGTACCGTTGACACCCTTTGGGTTGGGTGTGGTATCCTAAAAATGCTTTCGGTATTCCAAAGATAAGTCCCGTCAAACTCATTATACTAAAGGAAGTCACAAACGAACAGGGAGTCGATTTTTGAATCTCACCAAGTGACTAATTCTCACCGATGTGAGTGATTTCCGAAAGTTCGTATTTTTGAAACTCATCGGTGACTTACATTTGTCATACCTATGATATCAATTTACGAGTGCCCCTACCCACTCGTAATTGAAATCACCATGCGATTGTTTTTGACAGTTGACGTAGTGCCATCTGCAAAAAGTGCCAAAGTAGGTATGTTTTTCGGCAGAATTAGCAGCGGGGCTCGATTGTGATATTTTGTGATTGCGACGATTTATTGAAAACAGCGTATGACTTTCAAAAATACGGCTTTTGGAAAATGGTGACATAAAAGTCATCGGTGATAATTTTGGTCACCGATGATTTTGATATCACCAGTGAGATTCAAAAATCGCAACGCTCGACCCCGGGGTCGATTTTTGAATCTCACCAAGTGACTAATTCTCACCGATGTGAGTGATTTCCGACAGTTCGTATTTTTGAAAGTAATCGGTGACTTACATTTGTCATACCTATGATGTCGATTTACGAGTGCCTCCACCCACTCGTAATTAAAATCACCATGCGATTGTTTTTGACAGTTGACGTATGTGAAATCTGCCAAAAGTGCCAAAGTATGTTTTTCGGAAGAATTAGCAGCGGGGCTCGATTGTGATATTTTGTGATTGCGACGATTTATTAAAAACAGCGTGTGACTTTCAAAAATACGGCTTTTGGAAAATGGTCACATAAAAGTCATCGGTGATAATTTTAGTCACCGGTGATTTTGATATCACCAGTGAGATTCAAAAATCGCACTCGGTCTGCAACAATGTTGTTTTTCAGACTACGGTATTGTAGTAGTGTCACTACCTCATTGTCACTCCCTCAACTAAGATAATTTAAAGAAAAACATTAATTAATAAATAAATGTTTTAAAATACTAGCGACCTGCCAGTATTTTATTTTAATTAATGTTTTTTTGTTACATTATCATATATTATGATTTATTGCAATATTTAAAACTTGTGTATTGTTTGATTAAAACATTTAAATAGTTTGTTTAATGATAAAAACGTAACAAAAAACACTATACGAGAGATAATGTTAAATCAAACGGATAAGAAATGTCTTTGGATTCACTGTAATTTATCAAAGTCGCCCTAGTAGGCCGCGCGTAAACAAAATGTTTTAATTAAATGAAAACGAGCAAAGTGATTGCTTAATCGTGACTAAAATACTTTATACACCACTGTCCGAGATTTCATTAGGTATCCTAGAATTTTCCCATTAAATTGGGGATTATAAAAGTTTTAGTACGACATATAAGTGACTTCTGTTACGATCGTTTCGGCTCAACTCTTGAAGAAAACGGGCGCGTAAAATATTCACGGTGACAAACTGTCACTGCTGATTAAATTTTGTCTGGCTCCACTCCCAGATTGCAAAAATATTTTATGTGCTCACGGCCTTATAGCTTTTCGGCTCAAACCTTGGCGCGTCGCATTAAATTACACGCGAAAATCAATTTCCTTGCGTATTTCGCGAGATGATCTGTGTGATGTGTGTCCACCTCAGTTAGCTCTAACGATGTTCCTTCATTGATGTATTTAGGGTAAATTGGATCCTTTGAAGATAGATTAATTACGGGAGCAATTTCTATCCGTTCAGTGTCTAAAGCCACAGAAACTTCCATTAGGCTCATCCAGCGTAGCATACCGTAGCCGACAGCTACGTAGACGGTGCTACAGACTTTCGTAGAACCTTTATTGGATAGAACCTTCATAGGCTTTGTAAAACGTAAAAAATAATGTAATATGATGATAAATCTGTCTAAGATTGACATTAGCTATCGACTTATAATGCTGGCGGAATTTATAGAAAAAAAAATTGACGTAACACTGTAAGGAAGTATAATAACTCACACGTAGTTCTTAATAGGTAGTGTTATAATTAAACGGACGCTACCTAAGCGAATGAAATCTTTGTTTACCACTTGGTTAGGCAGTTGGGATTATAAGGTGAAAAATAAACACAATTGATCTAAAGTGCGATGTGTGAAGTGCATGACATGAAAAAAAAAAACATTTAGATTTATTATATTTATTTAATACATATTATGTAATAAATTGAAATGATTTGTAATTTTGTATATTGTGTATTACATATCTGTTTTTTAAAGTTTCAGCTTTCAATAATTGATAGACTCTAAAGATTAAGAATTACTATCCCTAACCAATAACCACTATAACACTGTAGAAGAAAATTGCGTATTGTTTATATACTTTGAAAAACCACACAAATATTCTGTTGTCTAAGAATGTATTATTTTCTTTTGTAACATGACTGATGAGAAATGTAGCACAGGTGTTCGGTGTTCGAAGGGTAATAATTTAAAGCGACTAAGCAATATAAAATCAGTGTACAGCAACCTCCCCGCGATCCCCGAGATCCTCGAGATTTAGGAGCGATCCATTTGCAAAATAAATGATTCTTGAGTGGGATTGATTATGGCTCGCCGCCAGTGCACCATCGCACTTGGCAATTCACGGAACATTCTGGAATTCCTGTTTTTCCACGGATTGAATATTTTCTTGGATTTGTGACGGTATTTTCAAACAAAATGTTCGCAGGCTGTCTTTCGCTTTGTTTGTTTCAATGCGATCTAGGGTAAATTGAAAAATGTTGCATGCATTCATTGAGACAGGCCATACCTATAACTTGATATTGAAAGGAGAGCTAAGCATGAGACGATATATCACTAAGAACATGAAAACATTTACTTAATATGTAAATGTTATGTTAAATGTCATCCAGGATGACGGGCATTTTGGTATGTATAAACAAATGGGTGGCTCAATTGGTAGTAATTCTTCTGTATGAGTCTTATTTGTGTGTCTGTTGGTTTCAAATTTGGGTGTTAATATGTATTTTTGTATGCTAGTACACATATTATAGGCGCTGTCTCGTTTGAGACTAAATAAATACATTATAAATATACACCTCAAAAACATTACCCTCTTCTATTGAAATAGGGTAAACATGTAAAATTAAACCTGGATCATAAATAGCGGGTTACTAGCACCAGGTTGGGTTATCACAGCCTACTATCTACTATTTAAAAATCTCACCAGCAGCCATTAAAACTGAGACCTGGAATTTCCATTCACAAAGGTTGGCGAGTGAATTTGCGTGGAACCGATTAAGCACCCCGTCTTAATTTCCAGTAGGTTGTAGATTCTAATAATGGGTCGCTTTCAAAATAATTAACTAAGTTATAAAAACGTTTTAGCGTCATTTTTGTCACTTCTTTAGGACGTTTATTTAAAAAGGGTATATAATAGCTGTAGGTAGACGTGTTGGTAAACCATTCACCCCTGCCTAACCGGTTGAAATTCAAATATTGAAATCTAATTCTCACTCACTTCCGATTTTCATATCAAGCTGAATTTTTTACACAGAATTAATATAATATGATCTTTGCGTCATTACCGATTTCCGGGAATCCTTAAATGTTTATAAATATTGTTTGTAACTTTTTGTTTAGTGTGGGGTATGGGCAATGGTAAGTAGCATGCCAAAGAAATAAAAATCTTTGTAAAGAAATAAATTAACAAATAATACAATAACATAAAATACTGAACAGCAGCCGTACATACCACCTAAGTTTGATTATGAGATATCTACGTATAATTTAACTGCATTTAGAAATGATAGACAATCATGAAACAAAAAGAACTGTTGAACTCTATTCTCTATGCGCGCAGCAAACAGCAAAATGTCAATTGTAACCAAACTCCATCGAACGCTGTCGGTTCGAATTTTGATCTACCTATTCTAAAACCTACAGTTCAAATTAAGTAGTATTGTACCGATATTCAGTCAGATACTCTTGTGACCAGTTGACACGTTCTGAATGAAGACTCACCTAAACTCATCCGTCGTTGGCCTGCGTGGGAGATTGTGACCCATACTTTCTTGTGTGTGAGGAAAGACCTATCACCCGCAGTCATCCATGTATTTTATAATTCCGTACAAACCAATTTTTATATTGCTCGTAAATCTGTAAATGCGGAAAGCGTTTACAAATGCCGTGATTTATTTTTACTGCAGCCAATATTGTAAAATAAATTGTGGTTTGAGACCAAAACGTAACTCAAAGTCCAATACAGGAAGACCTATGTGATTGTTACCAGCAAAACAAAACAACAGCGTTCATAATACAATTGCACTTAATTTTACGGCTCCGTAAGTCCGGGGCGTACACTGAAATTAATGTAGATGTAGCTACTTGGCCCCATACCTTAGCTTAGGCTACATCTGGCAATCAAACTGTTTTTGTAAGCGAAATAAAAGGTAAATTGCTGATTGAAAGAAAACAGTTATTAATACTATTAATTTATCTTTAGTAGATTTTTGTTTAAGTGTTTATATGGCTGTCAATGAATGATTAAAGTTATATTTTTGTTAAGTTATTTATTTTTTGTGTAAAGTTATTAGTTAGTTAGTTATAGAAATTATTTCGTAGACGGATAAGAAGAAGAAGAAGAAGAAGCCTGTGGGAAGAAGGCGTGAGCTGTATGTATGTATGTATGTATGTATGTATGTACGGATAACAATAATAACAACTAATTACGGTTCAAAAGATAAAGCCAAAGGGATGAATGACGGACGGACAGACTAAAATATAGGGTAGGTTTAGTAGTAGACTTTTGAGTATGGAGCTGTGAAGCGAAGGGGGTTTAACTTAAGCAGATAAAAGTAACGTAAATGCTACATACAGTGGACTTTTAAAACCAATACTTTGTAGAGGAAAAAACTAAATACGGGACTAATCATTAATAAATTTAAAACCTTTAATCAATCAATGCCATAATCCACTGCTATAGGTATTGCAAATTGCAAATAAAGATGACTAAATTTCCCAGCGTTTTGCATTAATTAATTGTTTCAGCATACGTTTCATTCCGTTCCTGACGCAGCCGGGTTATAGACAGTGATAAATGCGTGGCAATCTGCCTGCACACAAACAGAACCAACAGAACTATAGCGACAAAGAACTGAGCACGAGCAAACATAACTATAAGTCACGAACGGTTATACGCGGTTATACTAAGTCAATAATTTCTAAATTTAGAAAATGTATTGTTTTTGAGTCAATATTAACATGAAATTAACTCTACGTGTTCTCAATTCTACAGCAAAGAGATTATTCACACCGCAGCTGTAGGTTCTCATAGATAAGTACACAGCGCGCCACGTGATGTCACCCTATATAATGCTATAATACCATCACAATACCATTCTACAACTCTTTGTTGTACACCAAAAACAATATAAAAGAGATATTCCTACCTAAACGCTTTACGAATTTAATTGCAAATAATAGTACTATATTTTTTGTACAATAATGGCTTGAGTCACTTAAAGTTTTAAATCTCTTTTATATTATATTGATGTGTTTTTTTTGGTTTTAGTTTTATCTGCATTTTTTTATACATTGCTGTTTTAACGGAAGGTGTCAACAGCTTTGTATCATATAGTCCATTAAAATTAAACGACTATTTCAAACCTCTTATAAGACAACGTTATCAAATCACACTACTATTATCTTTATCAATCAATCATGATTCAAGCTTCTTATCTCCTTACCTGCACTCTCGCTACGTACATAATATCTTTTCTGATGATTTTAGTTCTGTGACGTCACTGGTACCCGGTTGGACTAGATTACAACCATGCTACAATTGGCTCATGGGCTGTGAGAGGCTATGAAAATTTATGTTGCGAATGATAATATACGGCAAATGTTAATTCACCCTTGAAAGATACGAGTAGGTATAACAAAAAACCAGGGCAAGCGCGCATCGGATTCTCTAACAAAGGGTTCCGTACTATTGTTTTACATATTAAATACAACATATTTCTTATAAGAAAAATAGGTGATTACGTTTAGGGCTTCAAAGAATATACTAATAATACTTGGGTATGTCAAGAAACAGAATACCTCTGCTTACCCTTTAGCGGATAAAAGGAGTGAGTTTATTTAAAAATATACAACAAACATACACATAATAATTATTTATTTATTTAAGAATACCATAGTAAATATAGAATAGAAATGAAATACCTATGCCAACCCCCTCTGGGATAAGACTTGGGAATAGGTACATTTCCTTGTTTAAGTATTACACCTAACTAATTAATTTGAATTGAAAGGTGAAAAGGCTAAGAAACTTTAAAAAAGTATTTAAAAAAATAGTTTCCTAGTAAAGGCTTTCATGGCGTAATTAATTAATTCCTTTGACTAACTTTTCTCGGAAGAGAAGCTAATTTGTTAATTAATTATCAATTTGATTATTACTTATAATAATATAATGTATTTATCCATGTCAATATTAAAAAGCGAATACCTGCTAATTATGTTGGACAAAAAGCACAAAAATAACATAAATAAGGACTTTTATATTTTTTGGAAATTGCTTCTTATTTAAAAATACCTGTACTTAAACATATGTTTTTATGAAAAAAAAATATAAATAATAATCTCACCCCTATTATCCCCAAAGTATTCCATCCTATGCCTACCAGAGGTATTCCATCTCTGGATATACCCACTTTTCACGAGATATTCTTTGGATCTTGGGTCTTTACACTTGTTTCAGAATTAATTCCGGGACCTGCGGATTTGATCACGATGTTTTCCTTCACCGTCGAGCTAGTGATAAATACGTACGTAAGTTTTGAAAAACTCATTGTTACATGCCAGGATTCGAAACTTCACTGATTATCATCATGTGAAGCAGGCTCTTTAACCTTAAGGCTATCACTGTTCTTTATCAATGAATCTTCAATTTAATTATATAACAAAACCAAACAGAACGAACATGACCCGTTTTCCAATAATTTCATTGGATGTTTCCATCGAAAATGCTGTCGCCAAATGTTATGTAGTTATGACAGGTTTCCATGCGTAGGTACACGGCTTAATTCCGCTCCAAAATATCGTATCATCTGTTCGTTTATAGGCAGTGTGCACTTATCATGATGGTGTTAGTGTGATGAATGGGTATGCTCTGTATGCGTTAACGGTTTCGCGGGATGATATTGGCCCATAATGCCCTGCGAATGTATAGCCATGGTCGTTTGTGAACTGTATGGGAGCGACGTCATTTGTTATCCGCATGTGGTTATTGGGACCATTTATTGGTGTAACACCCAAAACAATACAATTTAACGTTGTCATTTCGCGTCTTTATTGGACGTGTCGACTGTTTCAGTTCGGAATACGATAGAGGGTTACGTTATACTTAGTTCGCCTGTCTGATTCCATTCGTTTCTTACTTTGAATCTGACCTTGGTATCTTCCGAATTGATGCTGTGCTCCTTTGATGTTTCACGTAACCCGACACTGAATAAATGAATAAGCAAATAGTTGGTGAATTTATTACGAAGTCCAGTTACCAACTAAATCGTAAACCCAAGAATATTAAATGGCTAACAATCCTTTGTGAGTTAAGTAAAGGAAAAGTAATAAATTCAGATTTAAATTTCGCGGAGATTCGATGGAAGTTTCAGATGTTCGGCGTTTCGGAATTCCTTGAGAGTTTCTCGTAAATATAGAGGCGTGGAAGTAATCGACGAAGACTCTCTGATGAATTACCTGCCGTACATTTATTACCTCAGGTTCTTATCTGAGGCAATATGTCCAGAGATAGGCTCAATACCATTCACTTATGGGTCTGAAATATACACTGATAAAAAGAGAATATTTGTGATGGGGATGCAGTGTGATCGTTTTCATTTTTATTTATTTTTCATGGATACTGTTTGGATGTCTGACAAATATTTTTTTATTCATCACTACATAGTATAAAACAAAGTTGCTTCCCGCTGTCTGTCTGTCCCTATGTATATGCTTAGATCTATAAAACTACCCAACAGATTTTTATGTTTTTTTTAATAGATAGAGTGATTCAAGAGGAAGGTTTTAGTATCAGTATTGAACTCGTGCTAAGCCAGGGCAGGTCTGTAGTTAAAATTAATATCCTCCAGGCCCAAGGCGTTTAGTAGAGGTATTACATTTCTAGTATTACTCACTTTTCACGAGTATTTTAGAAATATAAAAACACTAGTAAGCATAAAGATGTAATCTTAGTTGGTTTGTCCCTTGTTCGCTCTGATAATACATATTACTTAATTATTTTACTCCTTTTTCGTCTTATTTAGTAAGTATCAATTTAATATAGAGATTGTCTGTAGCCAAAGCAAATCTGTTAGATACAGAGACGTCACCTATCACAAACGTCCATACAACCATTGTAACGAAGACGTGATTACGTAAACGCTGCGTGCATCTGTCACGTCCATTATCAACAGGTAGACTTGGTTGTGATATGAATACAATCAACGTGTAACTGATCCTAAGACCTTACTTATAATATGGATACATTTCTCTATACGAAGGAACTGTAATTCCAACGTAATAAAATTCATTCCCTGCAATACAAAGCCAAACATCATAATATAATGCAGTAAGTTTCGGTTTTTCCTGAACCCTACTGAAACCAATTTCTAACTACTTTTATGAAACTTTTATGCTATTTTAACATCTCTTTGATCATACAAAGCCCTATTTTTACTGAATTTTCATAATTTTCGTATTTTCCTAAGTTTTAATATTTTTCTATTTCTGACTATGATTACATGTGTTTACATGTTTACAGCCCCACCAAGCTGTTTTATGTTCTTTTAGTATTCTATACTTATATGATATTAGAGTCGAGGTGTTACAAACGTTTGATTATGTATTGTGTCAGAGGTAAGCAGAGGTATTCGTCTGTTTTGTAACAAATAATGATGACTGTACATTATTTGAATAAGAGTAAAAATATAGTAAATAAATAAATTGTGGGACATATAAACTAGGCGGAGCCTGTACTATGGGTACTAAACAACTGATAAACATACATATTAAACGACCAGACACGAAGCCAACAGACATGTTAATGCACACAAATGTTGGCCCCGAGCTGGGATCGAACCCGCGACCACCGACTCAGAAGGCAGGGTCACTACCAACTGAGCCAACAGGCCCGTCTAGTCTATCTTCTTTTTGTATGTTTGTATGTTCTTATCTTTGTTACGAATAAATGAAAATTTGTTATGACCAATTTAAAAAAATCTTTCACTAATGGAAAGAATATCCCTGAGTAACATAGGCTATATTTTATTTCCGTATTCCCATGGGAACAGGAACTACGTTTGTGAAACCACGCAGAACCGCTAGGATTGAATAAAAAATTTACTGGCTGACTGACTGATCGATCGAAACCCACCAAAATCGTTTTGTCTAGAACCATAAAATTTTGCACAAAGGTTCCTTTAATGACCTTAGCGGGCTCTATGAAGTGTTTTCTGAAAATTCCCACAGAAACGGGAATAAACAGGATCCGCGGATTACAGTTTTTCTGCTGTATCTCTATTTTGTGTTTGACAGACCACAATATTATGCCACAATTTAACAAACAATAAAAGGATTATTAATTTGAAGTAGGTCTTCTTGTAGTAGCATTATTGGAATAATAAACTTTTGACAGATTGATAATAAACTCAAAACCTTACCGACTATAATAATACAGTTTCATCCAATACGACATCAAACAGAGAGCGAATTATGTTTTATCCCAATTAATATTGTATCCAAAATACTCTATTGAGTTCTGATACCTCTAGAAAAAAACGCGTATTACTTTTTTTGCATATATATGCAAAAAAAGTAATACGCGTAAATACGCTAATTTAATGAACAATAAGTAGGTCAGCGTCTTAAACTAAGCTAAAGATGTGGTGCTTTTAAACTCTATAATAATAAACAAGATATGTATCGCCTCTCCCCGATAGGAAGCCACATTATAGCTAATAGCGCGACAGTCCGGCGCCTAAAGGAGGAAATTTTTGCTACGGTGCTGTATGACAAAGACTACGTGGGACATAAAGGCGACTACACTAAAGTGGGTCTGACTGAATACTGAAAAAATAATTTATTAAGTTGGTGAATGGGGTGCTGATTCTAAATAAGAAATTTTGATTTATCTTATATATTTATTTAGTTTCTATTCTTTGACAAGTTATACAACTTCAGTCGAGCATAAGAGGTTCATCAGAGGTCGTCGCCATATTGAAATTTGATTATCTACTATATAAAAATAAGTCGGGTTTTCCTTTCTGACGATTTAACTCGAGAACGGCCGGACCGATTTCGATGAAACTTTTTGTGTGGGTTCGAGTGGGTCCAGGGATGGTTTATAGCAAAGAAAATTCAGCATTGCACCCGTGCGAAGCCGGGGCGGGTCGCTAGTTGTATATACAATTATACATATTTCGCATCACTTGTGAACGGTTGCAAGGATTTGGTTATTTTTTTAAAGTTCATAAAAGTCCAAATAAGGTTTTTAAAGTAGACTACTTTCAGTTAAAATCGATAGCTTATTTAAACTATGCCGCATATTTCGAATATTGCTATATATATTTATTTGTCAGATTTTTTGTAAAATAAATAAATAATTATAATAGCATTTTTGTAACTTGAAGGCAACGATATTTTGCTCTTAGTGATTTTTGCGGGGTATTTATATTAAGTAGGTACCCGATGGTGCAACCCTTTGTTTCGTCTGGGCAAAAGTGTCTTAATCTTATCTGCTTAGTTGTCTAGCGAAACTTTGGTTATTGACTTTGACGCGGCAACTTGGTCTTTGTTTCTTAGAAATCGTGCACACAATTCACAGAACTCGAACCTTCTCTTACGTAAGTTTTTCGTATACTTAAGAAAATTGAGAGAAAACAGAGCTCATGAAATAGAAAAAAATGAATTCTCTAACGGTATAGAAGAAGACAAAAGAAAGAAAACCCAATAGTGACAGTAAATAGACGTGAATGCCGTTTTACGGTACATAAATCTGCGGTCTGTAGCTTTTTGGGTGCAAGGGATAAGAGCCCTACATCGCAACGCTTGTGTTTCTGTAGGAAAAAGTACCTACACCCAAACCCAACACAAAAAATAATAGGGCTTGTCAAAGACACGAAAAGAAATTTCTGAACATTACCCTTTTAACTGGTTTAAAATACCCTCCTCTACGCCCGAGGGTGTCGGCAATGGTCCACCATTTGTCGGACCCCACAAATCTTAATAGTGCAGGCCGGTAAAAAGTAGTCCAAGACTTTTATGAGAAGAAGAGTTAACTAACTCGAACTTATTTACTAAAATATGTCTAATGATTTAACTTAAGGCCCAAAAACAATAGCCATTTTTTCAAAATAAAAATTACTAAAATGGATCCACGCTCACATTCAGTTAGTTACCAATGGTTCAAAAACTAGAATTCACAATACGTAATAGGTTTCATAAATAAATTAAGAGAATAAATAAACAATCTCACGTCTTTTATCTCCGAGGAGGTAGGCATATAGGTATTCCATTTATGGAAATACCCACATTTCACCAGTATGTTCTTTGGACATTATAAACGTGATAGGTGGTGAGCCCATCCCCGGACCGGATCACACATGCCTCAGAATTAACTCTGGAGTCTGCAGGTTTATCACGACAATAATATAATATTAAAGTTTAATTAATAGCCGTATTTAATTAAGGGACATTAATAAATTAAACCTATTTGCAAAAAATATAGGACCCAAACAACACCGGAAGTAATTAAGTACATCAATGATTTTGTATTGAGTTACATATCGTCAATTTATAAGTTAAACAAATCCAAACAACTTAAATTAATATACTTACGAGTAATACGAAACTCACACGCAATTTTAATTACCTATTCGAATTATATTTCAGCGATATAAAGCGCTATGGTTCAATGTTTTGTGGATTATAAACATTCGGTTCACCATTTTAAAGTGGATACGTCATAGTCAAAAACAAAATTATTACAAAAAAAAAATATATATATTTAATAAAAATGTTACAAACTCCTGAATCTTTGTTTACATAGTTTACTTATAGCTGCTCATGATGGGGGCATTAAAGGACGTTAATAAATTCAATCTTTTTTGCAAGAATAAAATGTCCAAAGATACATTGGATGTACTTATAAATAAATTCCCAAATAGGTCACGAATTAGTAAACATCCTTTTCTCTGCCTACGTATTATATAATTAGTGTAGCCAAATCTTTCATGACTTGCACCTTTCAGTTCCAGTCGAAGCAACCGCCAATTTAATTTGGAATATTGCACAGACAGGTTTCCGCTGTAAGCCTGGAATCCTGCATCGACACAATCCAGGAGTGTAAAATAAAAACAACTTGAGCCAATTATCGGTTTTTTGTGACAATTTCCAAGATGGCGTACCTACTTGAACGAAAAATTTGGTACACGGCTGGTGTCGTGATCATTTTGTTCCCTATAAATGGATAATTTTATGATATCATGCAGGATGTACATAATTTATTTTGGTTTTTTAATATAATTGATTCTTAAATCTAAATATAAAAAAAACCTTTAGCTGTTACGTATTTAAATTGCTTTATTCTTAAAAAATATAAAAGAAAATTGTGGGTCATAATTCACTGGGAATTTAGCCCCAACCCAAACTATGACTATGGGTGCTAAACAATTGATGAATTAAATAGGTACTGTACACATAAACACCTAGACCCAAAACCAACAATTGAGTCTTTCTCATATTTTATTGGAATTTCAAACCTTTTAAAAGCTATTCCCAATATTGTATCAAACTTCTCCTTTTTACCATATTTTATTAAAATTTATACAGAGTTTAATTTATACACTTTGCGGGCTTAAAAGAAAATCGAAATCCAATTGAATGCGAAATTGTTAATTTATTTGAGGATTTAAAGTTACGTCCCCGGAAGACAAACGTTCTGCGCCCAGATTTATTTATTATCCGGTGAACCTTGAAAAAAGGTGCCGAATAAGTTTTATTGAAATTGCATTTCGATACGATAACGTTTAACCCTTTAGGTGGCATCGCTGGCGGATAAAAATATGGCTTAGGTAAGTACGTACTTACTTACGTCAGGCCCGAAGATAAATAAAGCAGAGTTACTCTTATCGCGTATAATGTCACTCGAATTTTATATTGCCTGAGTTTTACTTGTGCTCGCTTATTCAGTACAGGATATATGAATAAAGATTCTCTTTTCTTTTGCAGCACACGTACAGATTTTCATCGGACTAAACATATTTTTGTATTAGATTTATAAACAAATATTTTCGGAAACTATTATAAAATAAATAAGGAGGAATGAAGTGTGTCTGATGTGTAGTGATACTAGTGATGTCTCAATTTTGTATTTTTCCGTTGTCCGTCGATGTTATTTGACTATTTTGAGATACTCGTGTAACAAAAATTAATCTTATTCGACAAAACTTCCCAAAACTTTTTTGAGCAATAAAGAAAATAACACATGCAACCTTCGCTTTGTATATAGAATGTCATTGCATGCAACTTGTTAAACAACCGAGTTCAGCACTAGATTGTGATAGCGATTGATATCAGCCGATATTGTTTCCGTTTTGCGAGAGGGTAGATTCAGGAAATGGGTAACCGGGAGCACTGCTAGAGGAGTACGATATAATGGAAAGTGAAATATCCATACTATACTATTAAAATATCTGTAGGTATCTATCAAACTACTATTACATGAGGTTCTTCAAAAGGTAATAATAATAATAATAAATATAATTGCGTTGCAGTCCATGGGCGATAATGACCATCAAATAGGTCGTCCGTAGTTATAAAAATAAAATTTTCAGTATATACAACATGTAACAGAATAAGCGCAATTCCTGAAATTAGTTTGTTCAGTATCGACTACTTAATCGATTTCAGCTATTTTTAATAGTGTTATTTAAAAAAAAAATTAAATAACCTCTCAAGTGTGGCGAGACCCGCTGCGGGGTTCTGTCAACGTAGCTGAATTTAGTGCTTTCTATGGAAATCGTGCTAATATTAATCGATATTTAAGAAAATTGGTTAGACACAACTAAAGTTCGATTGCATCATATTTTTTTTATATTAATATACTAATTGGGGTGTATGAGGAATTGCGCTTTTTCTGTTACGCGTTGTATACACTAACCTCTGCTGTTTGTAACGATCGGTCAGTGAACGAGTGACCGATTAGTGACATTATATCATGACGGTTAGGTGGCAAATAGCCTAAAACCATCTCACAATCCGCGGTTGGCTCGCCAAGAGAATTATGGCCATGCTCCTCATATGTGAGGAAAGACGGAAAGACCCATAGCCCAGCAGTGAGCTGTTATGGGTTGGTGATGATAATGATGATGATGGACCTCTTATATTATGCAATCCAAATGTGGGATTTTTTAATGTGTCTATTTATATGTTCCTATTTACAAAAATATAAGAAACGTAAAAAAATCTTACTCATAACTAAACAAAGAAGTACCTAAGTACATATCAACAAATTGAATAGCATAAATAAATATCCGCTATCAAACCGCCAATCAATCAACGACTAAACCCAAACATTCTCGTCGATAAATCAAACAAATAACATCGTATAGACCCTGGAAATAATATTGTATAGTGTCCTCAAATCTGGCCGTTATGAGAATATCACACTGGAAAACATCCGGTCACAGATGTGATAGAATTGTTTCCACAGTCCCAGCTATTTGGGGGATTTGTTCTTTTTCTTTTCCACGACATGGATTCTTAATGCCTGGAAACGCCTCTGGCAACTGGAATTTGGAATGTTGAAAGATTTATCTTTGATAGAAATGAATACTGTGTTTGGTATCAATAGTCCATCTGTGTTTCAGCGGAGCAAACTCTACTTATATTTTTACTAGCTGATGCCCGCGACTTCGTCCGCGTAGAATTTGTTATTCCTTTGCGTTTCAAAAATATATCAAGAAGGATAATCTACACTATCTATCTATCAACACTAATATTATAAAGAGGAAAGATTTGTAGTTTTGTACCTATGTTAATCTATAAAAACTCTAACGGGGCCGTGTCTATACATGAAATATTTTTTGAAAAATTTAACGGTAGTGTATATAGTTATCGATATAGATACCGAAACACCAATTTTTGAAATTTTTATCTGTCTGTCTGTCTGTCTGGTTGTGCACGCATCACTCAAAAACTACTAGACGGATTTTGATGAAATTTTATAGGGAGATCACTGAGTACCCGGGTCAACATCTAGGGTACTTTTTATTCCAGGAAAATGTCTCATTCCTACGGGAAAATATAAAAAACAAAAAAAAATTAAAAAGAAGAAGGTTAAAAAGAGAAATACGTACTACTCCGAAACGATAACACCTAGAAACTTGAAAAATGGTATGTAGGTGTCTTATATGTCGTAGGAAACCAGTATGAAAGTATTTTTGGAAATTCCCACGGGAACGGGAATAAACTGAATCCACGCAGGAAAACGCCGCTGGGCACCCGCTATTTGAAATATGGTATGTATAGGTGTCTTAAATATGTCGTAGGCAACCACTATGAAGGGATTTTCGGAAATTCCCACGGGAACGGGAATAAACGGAATCCGCGCGGGCAACGCCGCTGGGCACCCGCTAGTAACAAAATAAACTCAAAAACTACTGGACCGAATAAAAAAACTCTTTCACCATTAGAATGCTACATTATTCCTGAGTAACATAGGCTATATCTATGACGAAAAAGAATTAGGGATCCTTACTAAAACTTGACTGTACATGCCAGGATTGGAACCCGAGCCTCACGAATGAGAGGCGGGCTCTTTAGCCAGTGGGCTATCATTGCTATTTATTTATATTTTTGTTATTCAAAACACCCTATATACAACACGTCCCAGAATAAGCGCAATTCCTCATACACCCCAATTAGTATACTAATATAAAAATATGGTAATGCATTCGTACTTTAGTTTTGTCTAACAAAATTTCTTATATAAAGAGCGATAACAGTACGGTTTCCACAGGTAGCCCTAACTAAATTCAGTTCTAAGCTAATTCGTTTTTCTGAAAAAAAATTACATAATATACTAAAAATAATACTGATTACGTATTGTATAGCCTAGGCCACTCTCTGGTTTATGATTTTTGAATTAGTTCTTGATACCAAAGGCTATGCATGTGCTCATTTTATCAAACAAATTCCCTCAAGGAACCCATAGTGAATTCTCAAAAAAAGAAGTGGACTTTGTATGGAGACTTTTGAAGAGTATTTGTGCCAAGTTTCAAGTTTATAGTAGAAAAAAAAACACACTTTTTATACCAACTTCAACCCCTGCTTTCACTCCTTTAGGGAATAGTTTTCGAAAAATCCAAAAACACGTGTCTCATCATTTATTTGTAAAAGTCTTTGTGCCAAGTTTCAAGTTAAGAGACGTAAAAAACAACACGTCTCCATACAAACTCCAACGCCCTGTTTCACCCCCTCAGGAGGGGGGGGGAATTGATACACCAAAAAATTTGGGTTTTCCATACATACATGAACGTGGGAGAGCCATGCTTCGACCGGAGTGATACCATGGCCTCACAGAAAACCAGCGTAAAGCAATGCATTGCGTTTTATTGAATGAGTTAGGTAACCGGAGGCCCCCATTCCCCCTCCCCTCCCCCTACTACCACCTCAAAGGTCGGCAACGCAGTTGTGACTCTTGAGTTGCAGGTGTCCATGGGCGACGGACGTCCCTTACCATCAGGTGAATCGTCTGCCCGTTTGCCCCCTTTTATATTATAAAATGTTGTATTACTGGCTAATCAATATTTGAATTTTTATTTCTTTTACTACTCATTGTATTCCATATGATGTCTAACTGTCACTTCTTAAAAATAAAGTCTTTTACATCATTCGTTATCAGCACGAAAACTCTATTTAACTGAGTATACACGAATAAAACTGCATTTTATTTAGTTAAATGTGAATAGGAAAGTTTTTCCAATGTGTACGTGTATGATTAGTGAAAATCGGTGAAAATTTTTAATAGTTCACGAACGTAATATTTTCACGAAATAATTTTCACGAAATATTTTGTTGTGACATCGAACAGCTGAGCGTATGTAAATATGTCAAATAACTCTTATTCTGGTATAAAACCGCTAATAAATAGAGACGGTTATTCCGTATGGAAATTCAAAATCCGCATGTACCTCATGCATGAAGAACTATGGGAGACCATCGTCGGATACCCTGAAGGTAATGATATATCTGCTGACAAGAAATTACGTAACGATCAAAAGGCGTTATCAAAAATATGTCTTACGGTAGATGGTATGGCGATCACCCATGTAAGATCCTGCAAGACAGCCAAGGAGGCTTGGGATGCTCTTTCGTCCGCTTACGAGGATAAAGGCTTAGGGCGACGTATAAGCCTCGAACGGAAACTGTACAGGTACTGCCTTGATGATTTTGACTCCAACATAGAGACGTATATAAATGCTGTCATGTCAACTGTGCAAGATTTAGCCGATATAGGCAAGATTATGGAAGATGCTTCAATAGCTGCAATTCTTCTAGGAGGTTTGAGTCCTCAGTATTCACCTCTAGTAATGGCTCTGGAAAACTCCAACATAGACATTACAGTGGATTTGATTAAGACCAAACTATTGAATGAACTTAATAAGCCAGCTATAGATAACCCAGATACTGCTCTTCGTACCCGAATGAACCAAATTAGTTCTACATCCAAACCTAAGAAACCTGTTGTTTGTTATGACTGCATGGAGCCAGGACATAAGCGTCCAGACTGTCCACATAAGAAGGACAAGAAGAAGAAACCTGTGAATCACAAGAATTCTTTATGCGCATTAAATGTCAATGACAGACTAGAGAGAGATAAGTTTTATATCGATTCTGGTGCGTCGGCCCATATGACGTCAAGAGATGATTGGATGGAAAACATGAGAGGTTCACATACAGGGACTGTGACCATTGCCAATGGTGATGAATTGCCAAGCCAGGGTGTTGGAGATATCTCTATTATCAGTTCCGGTCACAATACTGATATTAAGAAGATTACGGATGTCGTTCATGTACCAAACTTGAATTCTAATCTTATTTCAGTGAAGAAGGCGGTAGATAAAGGTTTTAGCGTAGTTTTTGATAAAACTGGTTGTAATTTTTATGATTCTGATGCTTTTTCTTGTAAAGGTAATGTAATTTTACATGGTTCTACTTGTGGTGGACTGTATTCTTTAGATTGTACAGTTAACCCAAACACGCGTCAATTAACCGCTTTTGAGACACACTCCGATGTTTCTAACTTTAAGCTATGGCATCGACGTTTAGGTCACTTATGCCGCATTGGAATGGATCAATTAAAGAAAGGTCACGCGGTAGGCGTCGACTATTCAGATGTCGACAAGGAACCATGCATCCCCTGCATTGAAGGTAAGCAGAATAGGAAACCCTTTAAGAAAGTTTCGCATAAAAGATCAACTTCAGTTCTGGAACTTATACATTCAGATGTTTGTGGTCCCCTGCCTGAAACGTCATTTCAAGGCAATAGATATCTTTTATTTTTTATAGATGATTTTTCTCGTATGACTTTTGTTTTCTTTATTTCTTCAAAAGCTGAAGTAAAGAATAAGTTTTGTGTTTTCCAGTCCTCAGTGGAACGGGAAACAGGAGCCAAGATTAAGACCCTAAAGAGTGACAACGGGAAAGAGTACGTTAATGCTGAATTTTCGAGGTATTTACAAAATGAAGGAATTCAACACCAAACTACGGTTCCCTATAGTCCAAATCAGAATGGGGTCGCAGAGAGGACCAATAGATCTATTATAGAGAAAGTGAGGTCAATGCTGTCTGATAGTTCAATGTCTCGAGCTTATTGGCAAGATGCAGCAGAAATGGCTGTGTACCTCAAGAATAGATCTCCTCATCGTGCTCTTGAAGGCAAGACAGCGTACGAGAAGTGGTACGGTAAGATACCGAACTTATCGCATCTACGTGTTTTCGGATGTAGAGCTTTGATCCATGTCCCCGACTGTAGCCGGAAGAAACTGGACATGAAAGCATCTGAACACATTTTCGTCGGTTATTCAGAAGATCCGCGAAGTTATTACTTCAGGGACGCAACGTATCCCAGAAGATTTGTGAAAAGCAGAGATATAACCTTCTTTGAAAATCATTTTCAAGATTTGAAAGGTAAAGGTAACACATGTAAGTCTGGTGATAATTTACCTGAGCCAGCGTTTATACCTCTTCTGTTAAGTTCACAAGAGAACTCGTTGAGTAGTTCAAAACGGACGAGCGCTGCCACTGAAGATGAGCCAATTCAACCCGGTATTTCACCTTCATCCGAAGAAATGTATTCTGATATTGAGGTTGTAGAACCAAGGTACGATATGAGACCGAGAAAACCTAATTCTGCTGCCAATTGTGTATGCATGCAGACTTCATCCCCTCAGCAGATGGATGAACCTACAAGATATTCACAGGCTATGAATGCAGAAGATGGAGACAAGTGGTATCAAGCTATGCAAGATGAATTTCATTCGCTGCTTGAAAAGAAAACTTGGGTTCTCGTCAATAGACCAGATAAAAGGGTCATACCTTGCAAATGGGTATATAAGTTGAAGAAAAATGCGCATGGTGACGTTATCAAATATAAGGCGCGACTTGTCGCAAAAGGATTTAATCAAGTGTATGGCATTGATTACTCGGAAACTTTTTCCCCAGTCGTCCGGAACTCTTCTCTTCGCATGCTGTTTGCGTTGGCTGCAGAAACAGGAATGAAGATGCACCATTTAGATGTGGACACAGCATTTCTAAACGGAGATTTGGAGGAAGAAGTATACATGAGTCAGCCAGAAGGATTTGCTAAACCTGGCCAAGAAGACAAAGTATGCTTACTAAAGCGTTCGCTTTATGGACTCAAGTAAGCTTCAAGGGCATGGTATAAAAAGTAAACAGAAATTTTACACTGCATAGGTTTTAATCAAACTCCTTCAGAAGCGTGTATTTATACTAAGAAGGTTGGTAACGAGTTAATAATACTCGCATTCCATGTCGATGACATTGTCATATTCTACAAGGAATATAAAACGCTTGACACTGTCATATCTGACTTACAGAATTATTTTAGTCTGAAAGTCATCGGCCCTTTAAGCTATTATTTAGGTTTGAATATTAAATGTAAACCTAACGTAATTCAAATGTCGCAAGAAACTTATATTAGTGATTTGCTCGAAAAGTTTCAAATGTCCGACTGTAAGGCTATGCCTACTCCAATGGAAACTAAAAAGTTGTTGCCGTGTGAAAAAGGTAGTGATGATTCGTCATTATATCCATACCAGAGGTTAATAGGCTGCCTAATGTTTCTCGCCGTTAATACGCGACCTGATATCGCATTTGCTGTGTCGTATTTAAGCCAGTTCAACACTAAATATGATAAAAGTCATTGGATTGCAGCGAAGCGCGTATTACAGTATTTAAAAGGAACTATGGATTTGGGCATTACTTACAGGAAAGGCGGAGGACGTTTAGTTGGTTATGCGGACGCAGATTGGGCCAATTGTCCTATTGATCGTCGCTCGTACACTGGATTTTACTTCTCTCTAGCCGGTGGAGCAATTTCGTGGGAAAGTAAGAAGCAAACTACCACTGCCCTATCTTCTAGTGAGAGCGAATATATGAGCTTGGCGAGTGCGGCTAAGGATGCTGTGTTTCTGAAGCGGTTGATGTTCGAATTAACTGGTGAGTCAGCTGTTGTCACTATTTACAATGATTCGCAGTCTGCCCAAAAATTGGCATTGAATCCGGTCCACCACAATAGAACCAAGCATATAGACACAAGATTTCATTTTATACGCGATTTGTTAGCTAACAGTGTTATTAGTGTTGTCTATACTCCTACTTTGGAGATGTGGGCTGATGTGCTCACGAAGCCTTTAGCTCGCATTAAGCATCAGAATTGTGTAAAAGGAATAGGCTTACGTTTATAATTTTATTTTGATTACGGGGGAGTATGTTGTATTACTGGCTAATCAATATTTGAATTTTTATTTCTTTTACTACTCATTGTATTCCATATGATGTCTAACTGTCACTTCTTAAAAATAAAGTCTTTTACATCATAAAAAAAAATACCAACTTGAACCTCCTACTTTCACCACTTTTCTTTACTTAAAAATCCAAAAAACACGTGTCTACTCATTTATTTTCAAAAGTATTTGTACCAAGTTTCAAGTTGATAGGCGTAAAAAACAACACGTTTTCATACAAACTTCAACCCCCTGTTTCACGACTTTAGGGGGTGTTTTTTTGCAAATCCTGAAGTACGTGTCTTGTGGTTTGTTTTGAGGAGTATTTGTACAAAGTTTCGAATTGATACACCCAAAAATGAAGGTTTTCAACATTACAAACTCAACCCCTACTTTCACCCCGTTAAGGGACGATTTTCGGAAAATTCAAAAAATTCAAATTCAAATATCTACTCATTTATTTCTAAAAGTATTTGTGCCAAGTTTCAAGTAGATACACGTCAAAAACAACACATCTCCATACAAAATCCCACCCCCTGTTTCGCCCCCTTAGGGGGTGTTTTTTACAAAACTCAGAAATACGTGTCTTGTTGTTTGTTTTGAGGAATATTCATAGAAAGATTCGAATTGATACACCCAAAAATCAGGGGTTTCCGATACATACCAAGTTCAACCCCTACTTTCAGGCCGTTAGGGGTCGATTTTCGGAAAATCCAAATACACGTGTGTCATCATTTATTTCTAAAAGTATTTGTGCCAAGTTTCAAGTCGATACACGTCAAAAACAACACATCTCAATACAAAATTCCACCCTCTGTTTCGCCCCCTTTGGGGGTGTTTTTTACAAAACCCAGAAATACGTATCTTGTTGTTTGTTTTGAGGAGTATTTCTAGAAAGATTCGAATTGATACACCCAAGTATGAAGGTTTTCCATACATTCTAAACTCAACCCCTACTTTCACCGTGTGCATCTGGATTGAGGGCCCACTTTTTAAATTATTGCGAAACGAAATGATACTTACAGGGCATTTACTTAAAATTTTGTAAAACCTAAAGCAAAGATTCTTAAATTTCTTAAACGTGAATCAAAAGAGTTATGGTCAAATAGCTTGGGCCCTCAATCCTGACGCCTGCATAAAACGGCATAGTCGAATCTCAGAAAGTACTATCCCTGGGATAATAATTTTTATTCGAGTATTTAGTTAGGAATTTGTTAAATACATTAAGAAATTGTCAAGTCTTAAGAATGCGACAATACAGATTTATGGCACTTTAGCTTGGGCCCTCAATTCAGCAATTTTGATATTGTAGAATCAGCAAAAAATATGAGTTTTTCTAAGGAAAGATATTAATACGACTATAATATATTTGAGTTCCATATCTCGGAAAATTTGTTAAAAAGAAATAACGACACAAAAGTTAATTGTTAAAAAGTTATTGAAATTCGTATTTTTTCAAAACGTCTGAACTGAGGGCCCAAGGTTTTTGTCAGTATTGACTAGGCTAAGCCTTCTACACTACCGCACTTTAGGCTAAGTATTTTAACAAATTTTTAACTAAAAGGCTACAAAGCGTCCATTCTTCTAAATGCCTTACTTTAGGAGAAAATTGATTTTCGATGTTTTATATGAGAAAATTCAGTAGGGTGTATATGATTTTGTTACTTTTTTGAGACAAATCAGCATGTATCCTCATATAAGATATTTCATAAGCGAATAGTTGTTGTCGGAAACGATTACGTTTTGTGTGATCCAATAATTATTATAGGGTGTTATTTAAATGGTTATCATAGTATTCGTATTTTTGACGCCTGACGTACGCGCGTTCCCGTCATGTTTTTTGTTTAATTTTCATTTTGCTGTGTATTTCGGGTTTTGACTCATATTAGTGATAGTATAATATAATTATATACATACAATTTCATATGTTTTGGCAGATTATAATGTAAAATAATAAAGATTTTGGCAGGGTTTCATATTATTTTTATTTTCTTGTTAAAAACAAATTAAGGTGAGTACCCTTATTTGTAAGCTAAATATGTAAAAATGTTATCTATACATAAAACAAAACTCTAACGGGGCCGCGGCTGTATATGAAATGTTTTTGAAAATTTTAACGAGTCTATTTTATCTAGTCTATATAATTATCGATATAGATACCAAAACAACATCTTTTTAAATTTGTGTCTGTCTGTCTGTCCGTCTGTCTATATCTGTCTGTCTGTCTGTCTGGTTGTGCACGCATCACGCAAAAACTACTAGACGGATTTTGATGAAATTTGGTATGGAAATAACTGAGTACCCGGGTCAACATTTAGGGTACTCTTTATTCCAGAAAAATATCTCATTCCCACGGGAAAATATAAAAACAGGTGAAAAAAGAAATCGATAACACCTAGAAACTTGAAATATAGGTGTCTTGTATATCTTAGAGAACCGCTATGAAGAGATTTTTGGAAATTTCCACGGGAACGGGAATAAACCGGATCCGCGCAGGAAACGCCGATGGGCACCCGCAATTTCTAATATGTTATGTAGGCGTCTTATATGTCGTAGGCAACCGCTATGAAGAGATTTTTTGATATTCCCACGGGAACTGGAATATATTGGATTGAGGAATTTTTTGATTTTTTGTATTGAAAAGGCTCCAATACTACCGGTTTTACCGATTTAAAAAAAATGTTTTGCCAGTGGAAAGCGTACTTTTCTGGGAGTAACATGTGCTATAATTTTCCCACGGGAACAGGCCTAAACCACGTTACCGATTTAAAAAGTTCTTTTAAAAATGGAAAGATACATTACCAGGGAGTAACAAAGGCTATATTTTATTCCCGTATTTTCACGGGAACGGGAACTACGCGGATGAAACCGCAAAGCAATGCTAGTTGTTAATATACAGGGTTATAATTTTAATACGTCCAATAGGTACATAATTTCATTGATTATTGGCACTTTCTTATTTTATTTTTCCACGCATACGTAGGTGAAGGCACAGCACAGCTAATCGTATATAATTATATCGAGCTTTATATATTATATACAATATGTAACAGAATAAGTGCAATTCCTGAAATTAGTTTGTTCAGTATCGACTACATATTCGATTTCATCTATTTTTAATATGTGTTAAATTTTTCCGAAAAATGAATTAGCATAGCTGAATTTAATGCTATCTATTGAAATCGTACTATTATAGAACGATATTTAAGAAAATAGGACACAACTAAAGTTCGATTGCATCTTTTTTTATATTAATTAACTAACCGGGGTGTATGAGGAATTGCGCTTTTTCTGTTACGCGTTGTATAATTATATATATTGTATCTGCGCTTTACAAAATACTACTTACATGATCACAACGAATACTTGTTTATACTTACGATAAACATTATGGTCACCCTACTGAATTTTCTCATATAAAACATCGAAAATCAATTTTCTCCTAAAGTACGGCATTTAGAAGAATGGACGCTTTGTAGCCTTTTAGTTAAGAATTTGTTAAAATACTTAGCCTAAAGTGCGGTAGTGTAGAAAGCTTAGTCTAGTCAATACTGACAAAAACCTTGGGCCCTCAGTTCAGATGTTTTGAAAAAATACGAATTTCAATAACTTTTTAACAATTAACTTTTGTGTCGTTATTTCTTTTTAACAAATTTTCCGAGATATAGAACTCAAATATATTAAAGTCGTATTAATATCTTTCCTTAGAAAAACTCATATTTTTTGCTGATTCTACAATATCAAAATTGCTGAATTGAGGGCCCAAGCTAAACCGCCATAAATCTGTATTGTCGCATTCTTAAGACTTGACAATTTCTTAATGTATTTAACAAATTCCTAACTAAATACTCGAATAAAAATTATTATCCCAGGGATAGTACTTTCTGAGATTCGACTATGCCGTTTTATGCAGGCGTCAGGATTGAGGGCCCAAGCTATTTGACCATAACTCTTTTGATTCACGTTTAAGAAATTTAAGAATCTTTGCTTTAGGTTTTACAAAATTTTAAGTAAATGCCCTGTAAGTATCATTTCGTTTCGCAATAATTTAAAAAGTGGGCCCTCAATCCAGATGCACACCTTTCACCCCGTTAGGGGACGACTTTCGGAAAATCCAAAAACACGTATCTACTCATTTATTTCTAAAAGTATATGTGCCAAGTTTCAAGTTGATAGACGTAAAAAACAACACGTCTCCATACAAAATCCCACTCCCTGTTTCGCCCCCCTAGGGGGTGTTTTTTACAAAACCCAGAAATACGTGTCTTTTGTAGAAAGATTCGAATTGATACACCTAAAAATGAAGGTTTTCCATACATTCCAAACTCAACCCCTACTTTCACCCCGTTAGGGGACGATTTTCGGAAAATCCAAAAACACGTATCTACTCATTTATTTCTAAAAGTATTTGTGCCAAGTTTCAAGTTGATAGACGTAAAAAACAACACGTCTCCATACAAACTCCGTCCCCCTCTTTCACCCCCTTATGGGAAGTTTTTTGAAAAATTAAGAAATATGTTTCTTGTCGTTTGTTTTATAGAGTATTTTTACAAAGTTTTGAATTGATACACTCAAAAATGAAGGTTTTCCATACAAACGTTCAACCCCTTTTTCACCCCCTTAAGGGTTGAATTTCGAAAAATCCTTTCTTAGTGCTAGCTTACGTCTTAAAAACAATAGCTGTAAAAAAAACAGCTTTCTAGGTCTAAGGGTTTAGGCTGGGCGTTGATGAGTCAGTCAGTCAGGACTTCTCTCTTTATATATATAGATAAAAAATATTTTACAATATTACCGTCAAAATAAAAATTAAGAGATGGATTTCATAGTTCTTCTTATGAAAAAAGCAAGCAATTTTCGTTGCCTTGTTAAGTAAATAAAACAGACTTCAAACATAGTTCAAACGTGCACATTTTTAAAAGACACGACAAAATGGTTGCATAAATTTCTATTCACAGTTAAATGAAACAGAATTGTTCGTTTTATTTAGAAATAATAAGAAAACGTTTTTACAATTTGAGAAAAATGTTGTTATAAAATAGACAATCTGGGATGATTTGTATTGAAAAATAGGGTTTTGACTACTTATAATAGTCAAATGGGCTACTTTTTTTCGTTGTCAAAACAAATATTTGGTGACCGTGATGATTTTTAGTACTCTTTAAATAACTTATAAGTAGGTATAATTGTGAAATTAAATTGAAATACATTTTAGAGGATATACATTTATATACAAAGAAAATATACATTGATTTACAATAATTACAGATAAAAAATGTCCTCCAAAGAGGAACCATGTGGGACAGTGCCCAGAAGACTGGCAGCATTCCCTCTCTGGATAGCTAGGCTGATCCTTTGACAGAGATAGCTGCCAGCCCTCTGGTCACCTGAAGCCTCGACCAAACGCGGTATTTAGAGGTGAATTTTGGTTTCAATAAACCTGGTCAAATACCCTATTAATTCCTTCTTTCGATCGAGTTAAATCTAGTAAAAGAAAATGCTTTCATATTTTCGGCACTTTCATTCCACAATAGATTTAGCATTACTTACTTGTGAAACGCAACGGGCTTCTACTTACAATTTGGTATAATGCCAAATGATTATGGCTATTGAAAACTATGCCTCGTAAGTATTCCACCAACAATAGCTTTCTTACTTAATCTAAGAGCATTGAGATCCAATTCTCATTGCCACAATTCAGTTTGCTAGAAATTGCATCAGATGGTAGAAAATTGAAAGCAATTTTATTTAATTAAGGTTTTCTTTATTATCTAATAACCACTTCACATTGTGAAAGATAGACTAAACTAAAACTACTTTAAAAATTCATAATAACAATATAAAACTACTCTAAAAATAATAAAAGATTACCTAAACGAAAACTATGTACCTACTTTAATAATTATCTTTCGTTGGAATCGAGGTTACGAGAAAAATTTCAGATGTATTTTTTCAAAGTTGATTAAAATCTCAAAGTTGATGTCCAAGATTATACCTTACGAATTTTCTAGAATATTTCAACTACAATAACTTTTTTGTTACGTTTACGCATATTCGAAGTCGTTAAGTCAGAAGTAAGCTGTTACAGGAGTGTGATATGATGAGATATAATTTTGGTTTAAGTGCCAATGTAGATTCACTAAACGACATATTTAATTACGAGAAACGACCACATAACCGCATCACATGGCATAGTCTTAGCAATTGTGGTAACTTAATATGCCAATAATAGATTATTACGTAATGTTATGAAGGCATTTCAACAGCGAAATATTTAATAAGCTTATAATCGTGGTTTAGATAACAGCTGTTTTATTACTGGAATTACTTAATGTCCCATGTAAGTTTGCAGCTTTAACGATGTGCAAGCTGAGATGTATTGATCCAATTTGTGTACAAAATTAGAGATTCGGTTCCAGACGAACTTTAGATTGAAGTTCGCAAGACAAACGTGACCGTTCGAAGCATACTTCATTGCTGAAGATCGAATTTATAAAGAACACGTTTACTTTTTCCATAAGATATATACCATTAATTAGGAGTGCGATACACAGAAAATTTAAACAACTACGATTCATAAGTTAAAACTGAAGGCACACTTCGTTGGTCCGTTTAGTCGTAAGGGTATATAGGGACATAATAAAAGGATATTACTCGGCAAAATTCTGCGTGACTACGCGTGCAATACTTTAGCGATACATATAATAACGCCGAAATCACGTCGTGTTTTGACGTACAACCGAACCTCGTGAGAATTTTTTCCAATAACGCATTCTATGCATTTCGAGTGAGTAGCAATACAAAATACCGACGCAACGGATTTTTGTCTTAGTTCGAAATGTCCACCGAATATGTTGGAACGAAAGTTCAGCCGCAGAATTTCGGTATAATGTGTCTCTACACTAGAGGCACACTTACCGTTTTCACGACGCACCTGCTCTGTCACGCAATATCCGCCATATACCTATTTAGAACGCGATGTCCGCGAATCTAGTTTGAATTGCTATTATTTAGAATGACAGGTACTTTACTCAAAGTGACCGTTTCGACGGGATAAGGGGGTGCCTGGGGTCGACATAAATTCCGTTGTCGGCATTATTGCGGCGTCCTTAGTTTGACGAAGGTACGGTTCGAATTGTTGAGGCTATCTCAAAGCAGATCGCATCCCTAAAATTGTCGACTATTGTTTACGAGAACGAGAGGCGCACTCTACTCGATGCTGAGATTCGGGTACGCCCACCGGATTCAGATTTAGCGGAAAAAAACATATGTGAGGAAAAAATAAAATACGTTTTCCATGTTCGAGTCTTACATTGCTGCCAGTTGCTGCCATTCGAGGCGAGATTGGTAATGTTTTTGAATAGTTGCAAAAATCCCTGTAGGTCACGCTTTCACTCAGGCTTGTTACTCCCAGCAGTAACCTTGCCTCAAAGCACTGAGGTACATTCGATGTCTAGTTACCTAGCATAGATTGATGTTGTTGTTTAGCGCTCGTTCTTTTAACCCACTTCTAAATGACTTGACATTATTATCTTCCTTCTGTCCTTTGTACCTATTTGTTAGGTCGGTCGGTACCGATGTCTTGCTCAAAGCCAGTGGCGAAGCGCTCGAAATTTAATAACCTATTGCGATGAAAGATCACACGATATTTTATTTTATTTTATTTTTATTTTCATAGGAAAACCAACAACACATGTACAAATACCTATGGGTACATTAAATTTTTTATCGAAACTTAGATAAGGCACATTATAAATTGATTTTAAATGGCTCAAACTAGAACAAAATAAATCTAAGTTTAATTTAACACTGAGTAAGTTGAGCATGATAATTATAGAATTTTTTCGATAATTTGTACAACAAAAGGGAATATTAAAAATAGGGCGCTCGCGGAAACGTTTGTTGGGTGAATTGAAATTTAATTTTAATAAAAGTTTTGGGCAATCGAATATACCCCTAGCCAATTTGCAAATAAAAACAATATCAGCTGCATCCCGGCGATGATGAAAACGCACATTTTTCCCCGTAGTTTGTTTTGGGTATTATGAATTTAAAGTGAAGATAGCGTGTGAACTTTCTTTTGAATGCGTTCAAGTCGATTGATGTGCACCGCGTAACATGAGTTCCAAATTTGTGAACCATAGGATGTATAACTGCGCTATTTTACGAAATTAATACTTTTTGATTTAGGTGTGCTAAATATTTAGGCACTGATTTAGAAATTTACAAAGTTCGTTACATTCTACACCGAGAATATACTGATGCCAGGCTTTAACACGCATTGTATACCTGACCTGACTTCGATTCGTTGATAATGGTTCTCATAGCCAAAGAGCATTTTAGGCACCTTGGTAGATTTCAGCAACTGACCAATTTTCTGGTTTCAATTGGGGTTGATTAATTTATTGCATTAATTAATATAACCCAGCTTTGATTGTCGACAAACACGATTTTAGTGGAAACGTTATGTTTATTTATTGGGCCGAGTAAATTGCTACACACTTCGTTATCTCATTGATTAAGCGACGACATGATTTATTGCATGGTTAGCATGGAGGAAAGCACTCCGTACTGTTTCGGGGATATGGGTTACTAGCAGCGCCCTGCGGTTACACCCGCGAAGTTCCCGTTCCCGTGGGAATACGGGGATAAAATATAGCCTATGAGTTATTCTGATGTGTAAGCTATATAACTGTAACGTGTCATCAAAATCCGTTTAGTAGTTTTTGCGTAAAAGAGCAAAAAACATCCATACACACAAACTTTTGAGTTTTTAATATTAAGTAGGATTTTGGATGTGTTTTAGAAAAGTCATTAGTACGTATTTTAACGATATAAAGGACACGTGATTTATGATTTATAGAATATTTATTTATATAGAACAGTACCATGTGGACCGTTGACAATCATTTGAAATTATCAAAATGTGTTTCGTTATTGACAGTAGTAATTGACAGGACTATTGATGTAGTTTCAATCCATGTGACAATGTTTCCACAGTTGCTTTCAATGAGCACCAATAACATTTTCGTCAAATGCTTTTACTTGCGATTGACATCTGCTTCAATTGGACTATTGGATATTTTTCAGACTCCTAACCGTGAGAGCAGGTGAGCCCATCTCCGGCCACTAAATGCGGTTCTTCCTGATGTTTTCCTTTACAAAAGCAATTCAGAATACCTTCTTAAATATTAAGGCAATTTAGATTAGAGCTATGGTTTCAAATAAAGGTTATATTATATACTTATTTTCACAATCCTAAAATATTCCGAGTCTATCTCAAAGAGAAAACTTTATTATTTGAAATGCAGTAACAAGGAGAGTTGTAATGACCACAATCGTTCAAATTTAAGGGCTTTCTCAAGAATAATGAAAAAAGTTTCTCAATAATGACCATCCAGAAAATTCGACATCAAAAACGCTGGTGAAATCCTGAGTAGGCACTCATTAATGTTAAAGATGGTGCTTGATGTGATCTTTAAAATGAATTTAAGAGTTTTATTTGTTAGGGTTTTATGATAAATTAACCTAACAATTTCGTGCTCAGGTAATTTAAAAAAACCTCACGCCTTTCATCCCCGAGGGGGTAGGCAGAGGTATTCCATTTCTGAAAATAACCACTCTTCAAGAGTACCTTCGAACCTTAAACGTGATAGGTGGTGAGCCCATCGTCGGACCGGGTGTGTTAAACATGACTCAGAATTAATTCTTTGACCTGCAAGTTTTCTCACGGTGTGTTTCTTTAACCGTTGAGCTAGTGATTAATATTATGTAGGTAGGTACTTAAGTTTTTGAAAAACTCACTGGTACATTATTACGATGTAAAACACTACATGTACCTAATATGGAATGGGGCGTACCTAAAGAGTGCCAACGACGGTAAAAAGAAACGCTTAAAACTTTTTTCACAAACAATTTCACCGCCGAAAACTCTGAAAACCAAATTACTTAAGTAAGTATACCTATACTTACATTAGGTTAAGAACTAAGTTATTAAGGTTATTTAAAAACTCGAACGAATTGGAAATAACACTACAACATTTTGTGAAGACTATGTACTTAGCATATAAATGATTCTATTCTAACTTAGTTATTAAGGTTAAATATATGAGGTTTTTTTTTTCTGGCGGTTTAACTTTTTGTTAAAAAGTTTTACCGTTTCTTTTTACCGTCGTTGGCACCCTTTAGGTACGATATTTTAATTTCATAGTTTTTT
The DNA here is from genome assembly GCA_963855545.1 of Ethmia dodecea. NCBI lineage: Eukaryota > Metazoa > Arthropoda > Insecta > Lepidoptera > Depressariidae > Ethmia > Ethmia dodecea. The sequence goes on from OY979444.1 coordinate 5,982,482, forward strand.
GTGATACACAACTCGGCATTAAAATCTGTGAGCGAAAAAAAAATCAACCCTATTTTCTCTCCCTTACGGTAGGATTTTTTTTTCAAATTTATATGTTTTCAATTTTAAGGTATACCCTATCCAATAAAAAAAAAGAATTATCAAAATTGGACTACTCTGTAAAAAGTTATGAGTGATCATACTAAAAAAAAAGTTACGCGTAGACTTGAGAAGCTCCTCCGTTTTTACTGTCGGTTAAAAAGACGCTATATTATGGTAGAGAGTTAAATTTTTCAAGGAGTGTGTATTTATTATAAGTTATTATTTAAAAAATACAAAAAATCTTAGATTATCCATAACACTCTGCAGCATCATTTTTTCTTTAAACGATTTATTATTAACTCTACTACAATGCTGATAATGTCAACACATACTTAATGTTATGACTCATTGATTCCCAGATAGGTATTTGCTTTGTGTGCCCACCCGTTCTGTAGAAACTTAATTGGTATATCGGAGCCAATGATAATATTAGTGATAAACTGTAGTAGTCTATCGTTACCATCTATTACTGAGTCCAGTGACTTGCTAAATGCGCTTGACTTGATTATGATCTTGTTAGTAAATTATTACTTAACGTATAACGTTCACGACTAGTTACCTAAATTACTTTTATATTCACTAATACACACAACTTCTCGTATTTTTAATGTTTAACCATAATTTTTGATCTCTTACTTTAGTTTAAGAGATAGCTAGAACTACTTACAATGTTTAAACAGGTACTAAATTAGTTGCTACATGTTCATGTTGTGTTCATATCGAGTAGGGTACATTGTCAAGTCTTGAGGTTAACCTCTTACTCTTTATAACGTCTCTGAATAGACCCGGTTTTATGAACCTAAAAAAATATTCTTGAAGAATGCTGTGTATAAGATTTGTTACACGTAAAAAACAAATGCAATGGTTGATATATAGTTTTATGTACAACCCGTGTTTACATAATTAACCCATTAATATAAATCATGCTTTCCTATTACTGTAGAATGATTACTACGTAATTTGATAACAAGGTAATAATAATCTAAAAGTGGTCTAATAAATCAGGGGCTAAAAAACCACTACGTAGGACGAAGCAAGTAATGAAATAATTTCAAAAACGAAAATCTTATAAAAAAGTCTGAGAGATTCTTAACTGCTGTAAGAATTCACGCTTTTGTAACAATAGAACGGAACGTTTCTCGGAATATTCATCAAATTGTTTGAACTTATATTAAAGGGATAGGCGTCAAACTTCCAAAAAATCATCCAATATTTGTAAATGTTAGGGAGAGATTTTTTTCGAAAGTATTCGATAGAATTTTCTATGTCTTTTCCAATTTTATTTAAAGATTGATATTAGTGTTATTTGTAGTTTTTTTCTGCACGTATACTAAAATAATGACATAATAATAATAAATATTGGGCGCATATACAAGGGTTCTTAAATATAAAAGAAAGTATTATATACGTACCTACTTTACGTATGTAATGTGCTGAATCATTGATAGCACTGTAGTTAAAGAGTCCCCTTGGGAGTGAAAGACGTGGGATTATATATCTCTTGATTCTACTTACATTTATGTGAAATGCGAATATTTCTTATTATACATTTTCGCGAATAAGAACTGATTAATTTGACATTACCTGAACTCGTTAATTCAGAAATGTATGTTAAGAAATTTATTCACTTTACTATAATATTCGCATTTCACAGAGTGCCTGACTATATTTTAGTCTTTTTAAGAAAGGCGCATAATCTTTTGTGTAACTTTCGCTAAGCGGCGTAAATCAATGTAATTCGGGTTTTAATAAATTCCGATAATTACATTTTTCTGCTTCAACGAATTTCAATTTACCGAAGAGTCTCAGATTAAACCGAAGTTTTCAATTATCGGTCCCATTAAGAAGGCAGAGAGGGTATTTGAGGAGGGCTCATCAATTTTTATAGCTCGCAGAATTGCGATAAGCTAGCTCGTTTCCAATGTTTCTTCAGCGGCCTAACATCAAGCCGGTGTAATTTTGCTTGATTGAAAATTTGCTCTGGATCGTAATGTAAGGCTGAAGGTGACGGAGGCTTTTACCTATGCCATCAAGTGTCACCTGTTCGTAAGTAATCTTGGAGTGATTTTTGAGAAATTCACGGTTGATTAAATTTTAGCCACCGACTGAACCAATCAGCGCTACCGCAAACCATTTCTCTTCGATAAGGTGCTAATGGGAAATGAGGTGTTAATAAGGAGATTTTATTCGTTCAACTAAGATTCCATGAGTGCTTCACGTTATGTTCATGAGTGACACTGGTTAGTAAAGGGTTATAATTATTTTTGATACTGACATAGGTGAATCACCATTCTCAGATTCATACATAACATCGTACTGAGAATAAATAACCAAAAAGGTATCTACCCACTACACCGTATCATACCATGATCGTGCTATGAACGTATCAACATCGGAAAGCAACATGATACTCTACAGGATTACTACAGAGGACTCCGTGCATGTCACGCGACGGTCGGTCGGTGTCGGCGACGGGATGGTCTATATAGTGGTCGTAGTAGGAATACATACTAGTCTCACACTTTTCAATACAAACAATTTTGCTTGACACGTTCCTCCTACGGTCTTGATGCGTTCATAGCATGGTCATAGCATAGTATGATACGGTGTAGTGGGTAGACACCTTAAGACAATTATTTATTTTGTTTTTCATCTCGGTGTAACCCATATTAGACAAATTCGGCCTTAGTTAATAAAATAAAAATCGAAATCAGGGAAGTTATTGTATATTTTTTAATAGTATTATGCTTACTACTACATTTAAATATTTATTGTAGACACAGGAAAATTGTAGATGGAAAGTTGATTATTATTACAATATCGAAGTCCATACTATAGGTACCTACTATACCTACTATAACTACACACCATGATAGGCATTTATTTTTGTTAATTTATGAAAACGTAAAAGGGTAGATTATTTTTATTAAATGTATAAAATCATTTTTGTCGTTGTATAGTATTTTTTTTTTTTATAATCTCACGCCTTTCATCCCCGAGGGGGTAGGCAGAGGTATTCCATTACTGGATATACCCACATTTCACGAGATACATTGGACCCCTAAACGTGATAGGTGGTGAGCCCATCGCCGGACCGGGTCTATTTACACATGTCTCAGAATTAATTCTGAGACCTGCGGGTTTCCTCACGATGTTTTCCTTCATTGTCGAGCTAGTGATAAATATGTACGTAAGTTTTTGAAAAACTCATTGGTACATGCCGGGATTCGAACCCGAGCCTCACTGATTTTCGACCGGCTCTTTAACCGTCCGGGCTATCACTGCTCTTTTATTTCGTTGTATAGTAGTTTCTCACTAATGAAGCAGTATGGGCCATAATCTCCCACGCGAGCCCACCGTGGATTGGGAGATGGTGTTAGGCTAGTGGCCACCTAACTGTCAGATTTTTTCCAGCCACCCAAAAAAATGAGATGTCACAATCTATACTATCAGAGATTCAGCGGGCGTATTCACGGAGATTCAATATTCGGTATTCGATTCGGAATCGGAAAATCTGTCGAAAGGTTTCGAGATTCACCCCTTCGTCCCACTTCGTAGCTAGATTTGGTAGCCAGCTTCGAGATGGGACTGTTCTTTGCCCATTTCGAAGCCGGCTACGAGTTGGGATTGTTTTAGTATCATTTCGTAGCTGGATTCGACAGATTTTCCGATTCCGAGTCGAATATCGAATCTCCGTGAATAGTATGTGTACTTTCCACTATTTCTACCGAATTATTATTGAGCATAGTTACATAGTTTATAATAAACTTAAATATTTTTTTTTATTCTTCTCTTAAAAGCCGAATCTTTTACTAAAAAGTGGAGGGAAGTACCTATAACCTACCACATCATACCTTCGTAAATTCTGCGGATTGGCGTCGGTACATCTTAAGACTGTTCTATCTAAAGATCTAAATAGATACTAAGCCGTAAACCTTTCGGTTTTAGTAGTCTTGTCAAGGCTTAAGCTGGGCTGACATTAATTTTGGCAGAGACCGTCTGTGATGAGGGTTCAAGATTTGGAATGTCTTGAATCTTAAACTGAATACTAAGCAAATACATTTAAAGAGAGACAACTAAATTAAGTCAACGTGTGCAAAAGGACAGTCCTCTTAGTCTGTCCATAAAACCAATCAGCTCCTTATTCTGCCCTCAACAATAAATTCTATGATGCAAACTCAAGTTAGATCGTTTTGCCTCGCAACTACTTTTATAAAGCATAATTATGTTAATTTTATCTACATAATACAGAATAATAAAATGTAAAGAACAAAACAGATGAAACTAGACATAAAGAGCTTCCGTGATATCAAGGAGTCTGTAAAAAACATTTTTAAGGAAAAATACAAACCGACTTCAATATAATATTATATAAAGTAGCACTAAGAAGTCTACAATCATTAAATAAATTTAATAATAATAATAATTTATGGGTCAGATTTCACACATGGTTATTCAGACCCTAACTAGGTAGAGCCTGTACTATGGGTACTAATCTGACTGACATACTTAAAAACAACACCCAGACACGAACAATCAACAGATTTGTTCATTCCCACAAACGTTGCCCCCGAGCCGGAATCGAACCCGTGATCTCCGACTCAGCAGGCAGGGTCACCACCAACTGATTAAACAGGCCTGTCAATTTGACTGGAATGAGAACTCTGTGCCAAGTTATAGATAATTAGGTACTTCAAAATAAACCCTGCCATTATCATAAATCTTCTTAGGTTCCATTCCCAAAATGTGACAAAATATGTTCCCTAAAAAGCATAGATATTCGAGCAATATTTTGGAATATTATGATTTATAAACATAACTACTTTCATTTTCACCTTGTTGATAAAATTATATTTATTTTAAGCAGTGAAACAGACATGGCTTATTATGACCTAATATAAATGTTGGTTTAATACTCAAAGGTAATTGTGGTACAATCAATTCTCATGTCGAATATTTCAATTGACATAAAATAGATCTGAATTTCTTTTCATTTTCTTTTACTTAAAATCTTTACGATACAGAAGGATCTTACTCCCAGTAGAAAGATATACCCAAACTAAAATAAAGCTATGAAAGCATTATTCCCTCGGGACAAACCGGGAGTGATCCTTCGATTTATGCTACAAAAACTGGAGTAAAGAGATGTCAGATTTGTTGTGACTGTTCAAACGAAAGCTATAATAATATCATTCCTACGCAATCGCTACGTAACGACGGCAATTTGTGAGGTATTGTTTTTCTCTTGTAACTATGGAATTTGATCGTCCTTTGTTCTAAAAATCGAATCATTTTTCGGCTTCAGCAATAAAATCTATTTATCGGATACTACTTACTTTTGTATCTTATCCCGCGGGATTACCTAGAACTATATATTTAAAAATAAATTAATCCCTAATATATAAGTCTAATTTGATCTTTTGGTATTATAGACATGCTTATGAGGAGGTTTCATTTTATAGGTGTGATTATATGTAGCAATAACACCATACTTTTGATTAAGATAAAAGGTATTCCTAAAAGGTAAACACCACTCCATGATCAAAAACTCCCTGCCCTGACGCAGGCTTTCCTAAAAATATTCAATATGGAAACTCCGTCTCCCTATAACAATCCCGTTCTCCGGCGTAGTTCCCGTTCCCGTGGTTTATGTTGATAAAATATATCTTAGTTGTTATTCTGATGTATAAGCTACATAACTGTAAAGTTTTATCAAAATCGGTTCAGTAGTATTTTTCGCTAAAGAGAACACATTTCCAAACTTTTGAGCAAAATTTTTGTTGTGTTATGTTTTGAAGTGCTTTTGTGAAAAAATAGTTAAGAAGTTTTTTTTTGGGAAATGTCGGTATTATAATTATATTGTATAATTTTATAATTACATGTTCGTAACCGTAGAATCAGATTTCGCAATAATTAGCCACCTACCGTGTCTTGTAAATTCAAAGAAGAAAAAAACGTGAGGCTTCCTCTGAATAATTTTCATCCAAATATTTTATGTAAAGCTCGTTTATTATGTAAAAGGTAACTTCGTAAAAAATGCTAATTCAAAGACCAGAGTCGTAAATAAAAATTTAAGCTCCGCCGACTATTTTGCTTTGTTTCAAAAAATATTGTTGTACCTACCGGTCGACAGGAGTTAACCCTATGACCTTTAAAATATGTTAAACCCACCATGTTACACATTTTTTTTACAATCAGACAATAACTTTAATATATTTTGGTGTAAATATAAATCAGTTAGACAAACATGTTTATGCAACATAAGCCACGGAACATCTCACTAAAAGGGTTCCATTTTTTTGGGACCCTAAAAACTGAAATAAAAGGGATACGAAAAACGGATTCAGCGGTCTGATTTATAACCCTATTAATTTGGACACAGACTGTAGCTATGTAAAAGCAAAACTAGTGATGTATGCAACCGGGTGGTTTACAATTTGATGGTTGAGATTTGAGATGGTTGAGATTTGAGATGGTTGAGAATTGTGGCCAAAAATTTACCAAATTACGAATGTTCTGGAAATATTGTTTTCATTTCTTTCAAAATGTTATATTTGTCAAAGACTTATTTATTAATATTTAAAAGGTATTGTTTTTCAATTCCAATAACATTATTTTGTAAAATTTATTTCAAGATACATACATACATACATACAGCTCACGCCTTCTTCCCACAGGGGTAGGCAGAGACGATGGATCGCCACTTTGCCCGATCTTCGCACACTTCCCTCGCTTCCTTCACATTCATAAGCCTTTTCATACACGCTCTTTTATTCTTCGCACTCTTGACCCCAGCTTTTTGAAGGACGTCACTAATTTGATCCGTGAACGTCCTTCTGGGGCGTCCTCTTGCCTTGTATCCTTCAACATTCGCACCATAAATCTCTTTCGTTACTCTTCTTTCATCCATTCGTTCTAAATGACCAAACCAGCTTAACATACCCTTTTCTATCCTTGTCACTACATCTTCTTTCAAACCACACTTCTCTCGTATATCCGCATTCCTCACTCTATCACACAATTTTACTCCACACATTTTCCTCAAAGACCTCATTTCCACTGCGTTCACATTGCTTTCATGCTTCTTCTGCCACACCCAACACTCACTCGCATACATCAGCGTCGGGACCAGAACAGCGTTATGCACAGCCATCCTTGCCTTGTTGGACATGACCTGGCTACTCACAAGGCTATTCAGGGCCCCATTTACTGCATTTCCTTTCAATACTCTTCTTTCAATATCTTTCTCAAACTTGCCATCCCTTGTAAACACGCTACCCAAATACACGAACTCTTTCACCTGCTCAACTTTCTCACCATCAATCTTTATATCACACTCTGTCATACACTCTTCTCTTTCAAAAATCATCACTTTCGTTTTTGCAACATTCACTTTCATGCCCTTCTTTTCAAATGCTGCATTCATTATATCCACCATCTTTTGCAACTCGGACGCCGACGATGCAAGGATGACTTGGTCGTCAGCGTACAAGAGGCATTTGATGGTGGTCTCAATCACTTTCAATCCACAATCACTCTCACGTAAATCATCCAAACAGCTGTCCATGAATAGGTTGAAGAGCCACGGCGATGCTACACAGCCCTGTCTAACACCCCTTGAGATGTTAAACCAGTCTGTGTAGGCGCCATTTAGTCTGACACATGCACTGGAATCCTCACAGAGTGATTTCAGTGCATCTATCAACCGGCTCCCCAACCCAAACTTGGACAGTACATCCCACATTTCATTCCTCCTCACTTTTTCATAAGCCTTCTCCAGGTCTATAAAGGCGCAAAACACCTTCTGATGTTTGGCGAGGTGTTTTTCTGTTAGGCACCTTAGGGAGAAGACTTGATCCATACACCCCATTCCCTTTCTGAATCCCGCTTGTACATCCCATATTTTCTCATCCGTCTCTCTCATCACTCTTTCGATCAATACCTTTGCATACAATTTGCCGACAATGCTGAGAAGACTGATTCCGCGGTAATTTTTGGCATCCTGTTGTGACCCCTTTCCCTTGAAAAGAGGCACTATTACGGCTTTTCGCCAATCTTGCGGCACTTTACCGCTGACCCAACATTTCTTGAAAATGGAGTGCAACCAAGAAGCTACCAGCCCTTTCCCAGCTCTCAGCATTTCGACACATATTCTGTCATACCCTGCAGCCTTACCTTTCTTCATATTTTTCATCGCTCTTTCAATATCATGCATACTAATCTCGCTTTCATCTCTCTCCTCCTCAAGCACATCTACAGTAGGTGCAAGATTTGCTTGAGGTAGGGAGTCATCACATTCAAATAATCCCTCGAAATATTGCTTCCATCGCCTCAGCACTCTATCATCTTCCGTTATCAGCTCTCCATTCTCATCTCTAATCACTTTCATCCTTGTATTCTGCGACACTCCCCGGGACACCCGAACTTGCTTCCAGAACAATTTCTGGTTTTCCCGGAAGTTGTCGGATATCTTTCTTTCATTCTTTTCATCCATGTTCTTCTTCATTCGCTCAATCTTGTCTTTCACTTCACATTTTATCCTTCTGTATTCATTCTCTACCATTTTCACTTCATCTTCAGTCACTCTAGCATCTACTGGTTTTCTGGTCCTCATAGCCAATACATCCAACCATGCTTTCTTCTTTCGTTCAACAATCTCTCTAGCTTCTTTGTTCCACCAGTGGTTTGGGGAACCATTCTTCCTCTTACTTTCTCCGCATACATCTATCGCTGTTTCTACTACAGCATTTTTAAATATTCCCCATACATTCTCTATTTCTCTTTCTTCCAGGCTATCACAATCGCCCAATCTTTCACTCAATCTCTTCACATACTCTTTACCTGTTTCCTCATTGTTAAGTATGCGAGTTATTAGGGAGACAAGTGAAACTGACCGAGGCTAATGTCACACTGGTTTATTTCTAAAATAGTGGACGCAGCCACACAACTATAGGTAGGTACATAGATACTTATAGCATACACAACATCTCCTACCCCTAGCTTAACATTTAAAAATACCTTTTATAATCAACCCTGGGACGATTACGCAACAACCTTCTAGGGCTCTCAGTCGGTGGGCATGCTTCATAAAATTCGTCGTCGTCAGAGCTCACGGTTTGCTCTTGTGTTCCACTACTTTCGGGTAAAACAGGTACTCTATCCATTTCCTTATCTCCTCCCTCTTCTATGCTGAGTGGTTCTTGGTCTTCTATTGAAACCAACGAAGGTGGTATAAATGGAAGGACGATCGGTGGCGGTGGCGGCGGCGACGACGGTGACGGCAGCATCGGCGGTGTCGGTAACATCTGCGGAGATTGTATCGACGACGGCGGTGGCAGCGGTAAGTCATTACCATTTTTCACATTTATATCGCAGTCCCAAAGGTTGCGGTTATCACAAGTCCCTTTATAGAGTACAATTTGATTTTTATGTTTTTTAATACATTGCATGGTAGAACAATCCTTAACTAAGTATAGAACTTTCCCAATCCTCTTAGAAATAGTACCCTTCTCCCAATTATATTTGTGTTTGTTAATAAATTTTTTATACAATACATGATCACCCACAGAAAAATGAGTATAGTTTCTTTGAGCCTTATTCTGCGAACACTGTTTTTTACCCATTGAAATGTTTGCAGATGACGAGGACTGGGACGACATCGGGCACAATAAATCTAAACGGGACCTAAGTTTCCTTCCGTAAACCAGCTGTGCGGGTGCAAAACCTGTGGTAGAATTTACGGAATTCCTATAATCGAATAAATATTTTAATAATTTAAGTTTACTGTTTTTTGAATTATTACTCGACATCATACTAGATTTTATGCCTTTCTTTACCACTTTCACAAAGCTTTCTGCTTGGCCGTTGCTGGCCGGGTGATAAGCAGGTGATGTCATGTGTAATATCCCATTAAGATTACAAAAATTTTTGAACTCCTGGGAACAGAAAGCGGTGCCATTGTCACTCACCAGTGTTTGCGGTAATCCAAATCTAGACATAAATTCATACATTCTTTCAATAAGTGCAGTCGAAGTCGTCGTGTTACACATATCGTAAACCTCAACCCATTTACTATAAGCATCTACTATCACTAAAAACATACGGCCGTTAATAGGACCGAGGAAATCTAAATGCACTCTGCAGAAAGCATGCGGCGGGCGCTCCCAAGGCGAAAGTGGCGCGCGGGGGGGCGACGGCCGCAGCTGTATACAAATCTTACATGACCCTATCATTTCTTCTATAGCTTTATCTATACCGGGGAACCAGAATCGTGATCTCGCTTCTGCTTTAGCCTTCACAATTCCTAAATGACAAGTATGTAATTCCGATAAAACTTTTCCATATAATTTTTCAGGAATTACAACCTTATGCCCCCGCATTAAGCATCCATTTTCCCAAGCTAATTGTGTTTTACATAAATGAAACGGTTTGATGTGAATGTCAGTGATTTTATTTGGCCAACCATTAACCACGTACTTAATCACCTGACTCATTATCACATCGGCCTTTGTTTCGTTGCGTAGCTCACTTAGCGTAACCGGTAGGCTACCCTCCACGACAAAACAAATGTAGGCAGCGCGATCACACTCCGGCATGTCGGCCGAGACGCCTGCGCACCGCCCCTCCGCGCTCTTTTCCCCGGGCACGTTCGGGAGACTAGCACGAGACAAATAGTCAGCGCTGTTATCGGCACTGCGAATATATTCGATGTTATAGTTATAACCGCTAAGAAATATAGCATACCGCTGTAACCGGTTAGCTGAGACTTCTGGAATCCCCCGATAAGGGCCGAATATCGAAATGAGGGGTTTGTGATCCGTACGTAGTGTGAACGGTTCCGATCGACCATATAAATATTGGTGATACCTTCGTACTCCAAAAATTATAGCGGTTGCCTCTTTCTGTATTTGCGAGTACCGTTTCTCAGCCGCGTTAAGCGTTCGCGACGCATACGACAGAGGTCTCTCAGCCCCATCCGTACCGACCTGAGACAATATCGCACCTAACCCGTAAGGGGACGCATCTACTGTAAGGATTAATTTAGCGTTAGGGTTAAAATGTGTTAACACCTTATCGGAGGCTAAACATTTTTTTATTTTGTTAAAAGCATCGTTATGGTCGCTATTCCAAGTCCATTTTGTACCTTTTTTTAGTAATTCGTACAAGGGACTCAGTACAGTCGACACATTTGCTACAAAATTCCGATAATAGTTTACCAACCCTAGAAAAGATTGCAGTTGGCTGACGTTTGTAGGAATCGGTGCATCAATAATAGCTTTAATTTTTTGTGGCGACTTTTTCAACCCATTTTTATTGATTATATAGCCTAAATAACTGATTTCATCCTTGAAAAATTCGCATTTTTCGTTTTGTAACGTCAGCCCCGCATCCTGCAGCCTGCGCAGTACGGAATGGAGTCTTTCGAGGTGCTCTTTTTCGTCTTTCCCCGTGATGAGCACGTCGTCCAGCAGACATAGCACGCCCTCCAGCCCCGCCAGCACGCACTCCATGGCGCGTTGGAATATGGCCGGCGCGCTCGCTAAGCCGAACACTAAGCGGGTATATTTATAAAGTCCGCGGTGTGTATTAATACACGTAATGCTTTGTGAACTCTCGTCTAGTAAAAATTGATTGTATGCCATGGACAAATCTAGCTTCGTAAACTGTTCACCACCGTATAACTTAGAAAATAATTCATTTATTGTGGGTAGGGGGTATTGTTCGACTAGAAGCTGTTTGTTAATACTAACCGAGTAATCCGCACACAGTCTCACTGAGCCATTACGCTTCAACACAGGCACAATAGGCGATGCATACTCTGAATGCTCAACCGGTTTGAGTACACCTAACTCAACTAATCTGTCGATTTCTTTCGTGATTTTATCACGCAATGCGAATGTAACAGGCCGCGCCTTAAAAAATATTGGTTTAGCGTCCTCCTTGAGTGACAACTTTACTTTGTATTTGTTGAAAGACCCTAATTTGTCCGAAAAAAGATGTGGATATTGTTGTTGTAAACATTCAACACTTTTCCCAGTGTTCTCACAGTAATTAATAGACGTCAACTGTAACCCAAACAACGATATGAAGTCCCTACCCAGCAGCGGAGGGCCACCGTCGCCGACTACGTGCACGTCCAGCGTGCGCGTGCGCCCCGCGAAGGTTACGGGCAGGCGTACTAGCCCTGCGCACGTAATACGCTCACCAGTATAACTTACTAACCTTTTACTAGTGGTTGACAATGGCACATTCTTAAAATGTTTATTATATGTATGTTGGGATATTACAGTGACAGCTGAGCCACTATCAATTTCAAATTTTAGTGGCAACCCATGAATGGAAACCGTTTCTACCATAGGTTCCCCCCTAACCGAACGGATATTAAACAACTCACCGTCGTCGTCATCGCCCTCGTCCTTTGCATCCATTTCAACGTATTTCACCTTTGAACACATTCTACGTAAATGGCCCTTGACGTTACACTTTTTACACACATAGTTAGCGAATCGACATTCCGACGACCTATGGTTGGAATAACCGCACACTGAACACCTTTCTTTGCTCGAAATTACACTTTATTTTACACTTTGAGCGATTTTGAATACATCGTTGTTCGCGACTGTGGCGGCGGCGGCGGCGCCGCTTCCGCTCGCCGCGACGGCTTCTCGGGCAGCTCGCAAGTTTTCTGCGAGATCCACGGCCTTGACTAGTGTTAGCTCCATCAAATTCTGTGCATACAGCTTCTCTTTTTCGAGGCCGGGCATCATACCCATGACGAAACGATCGCGGAGCGCCTCCTCCACGTTACTGAAGCTGCAGTGAGCCGTTAGGCCGCGTAGTCTCGCTGCCCATTGCGAGGGTGACTCACCGGGTTGTTGCGACGCTGCGTAAAAGTTATGTCGCTCGCCGAAGCCGATGCGTTTCGGCGTGAAGTGCGCATCCAGAAGATTCAGGATGTCTTCGTACGGTACATCTTGTAGCTCCTTCGGCAAAGCTAAATCTGAAGCAAGCTTGTATGTACCGTCAGCGAGTGCGCTTAACAGAATCGCCCGTCTCTTCGTTCCTGTCGCATCTTTTTTCTCATCGATGTCATTCGCTACGAACCACTGTGCAATGCGATTTTTATAAGTTTTCCACGACTGAACATTATGATCAAAGCTAGATAAAAATCCAAAATGTGCACCAGACATCGTATTTTTTTTTTTAAAACGCGGGTATACGTCGCCACTGTTAAGTATGCGAGTTATTAGGGAGACAAGTGAAACTGACCGAGGCTAATGTCACACTGGTTTATTTCTAAAATGGTGGACGCAGCCACACAACTATAGGTAGGTACATAGATACTTATAGCATACACAACACTCATCATCCAGTCTTTCCACTCTTATTCTTTTCAATTCTGTTGTCTCCACTTTAGGTCGGTTACGCCAACCCTGGAACAGACCACTCACCCTTGAGATCACAAGAAAGTGGTCCGTTCCTACGTTCGTTCCCCGGTATACCCTTGTGTCGACAACCAACTTTCTCATTCTTTCATCCACAATCACAAAATCTATCACACTCCTATCTTTTTGTCTTTCCCATGTGTACAAATGAATCTTCTTGTGATCAAACAAGGTGTTGGTCACAACAAGATTCCTCTCCAAACATACTTCAATCAGACTCTCACCATTTTCATTCACTCTAGCATCTCCAAAAGTCCCTAACACTTTCTCGCATTCGCTTCTTTGCACACCGACCCATGCGTTGAAATCTCCCAACAGCACAGGCCTCTCATTCTGATCACACTCACTCAAGCAGTCATCCAACATTTTCCAGAACTCCTCTCTTTCGGTTTGAGGCTTGGATGTATCAGGGGCATACACGCCAATGACGCGTACCCGTATCAGACCGATTTTGAGCTTCACCCAGAGGAGTCTGGGACTCACACACTTATTGGCTGGGTGCGCGATGACAGCGCCAACTAGTGGTAAGAATTAGGGCGGACTTTGAAATGTCAAATGTCTGGCTGTCATTACGAAAAGTAAGTAAACACAAAAATAATTTCAGTGAAATAACGTTATTTACTTAGGTCCTGTTGGATATTGTAAGTCTATAGCGTCGATAATAATGTTGACCGTTTTTATTTCCCGTCAAAAATGCCACAATCACTAAATTTCAGGCAGTATACCTACACGGACTTTCTCATGGCTTCACGGTAAATAAGTAAAGAAATGGACAAAATTTATCGACTAGAGCGTTTCATGTATCTTGTAGACCATTATTTATAGCAGCACTGTCGATAATAATGCAGACTGTTGTGTAATTTCAGTTCAACATGGCCAAATTGATTATAAAAACTGGATTCCGGACAATAACGCACAATATAGTTTTTCAGTCACAAACCACCACAAAAGGCAAACAGTTAGTTTTGGCTCAACATGTGCAAGATGTAAAAGAAATAAAATGTGAAAATCAAATGAGCCACACCATTGAAGCTAGTGTAAATAGACAAAATTCAGTGACATCAACGCCATACAAAAGATCATTGAAGTCGTTGATCTTGTTTTCAACTTGCTCTTGGAAATTTTTTGAATTTCCGATCACTATTTTTGCCATTATTCTTGCAGTTGATTACGCAGCAGGTTTCGTTACCCATGTTCAAGTATTTATTTTCACTAAGAATGCACGAATACGCAAATTTCTCTAGTAAAAAGTGACAGTTCGTCCGTCCCTAGTTCCTTTTTTAGCCACCATGGGCGCTGTGATCGATTCGTGGTTCCCCCACCACCTACTTCGCACCCAGCCAATACTCGATCATACTTTCAGCCATTCTTTCAGACAGCAGGAGCCCCACACCCTGGCACGCTCTGTCGTTTTCGGCAACGCCCGACCATATTGCTGTGAGCGGCCCGTGGTGTGAGACTTCCGTACCCTTTCTTTTCGTTTCATTCACACACAGAACATCCAACCTCTTTTCATCCATCAGCATACACACTTCATCTAACTTACTTTCCATCCCTCCACATACATTCAGCGTCGCAAAGCGGCTCTCCTTCGCCCGCTTTTCGCCCCGTGGTACCATCTGGCGTGATGTGTGGCGAGCAACATCGCCACCTCCCTGTTTCTTTTTAATTTTAGAATACATTGTGGTCCCACGATTAGCTAGGGAAATAACACTGTCCACCCGTCAGAGCCCCGCATGACGGGTAAGGCTAAATAGTGCCTGGAGTTAGCCACGTTCCAGGACGTCGGCACGCTCAAGACCAGGCTCGCCCCTGGCCACGCATCCCTAGGCACGGCAGACCTTGGATTGGCGGAGAGGGAAAAGGACTGGTTGGGGGATAGGAGGTAGGTGCATGGAGAAGTGGAAGGGAAGGGACATCGCTATGACGGAAGGGCAGTGGGTTGTCCTAGCGATGGCTCGGGAGGCCGGGCGCGCGTACCCGTGACTCATCTGAATAGCACCGGAAAAGTGACTAGCATACAAAACCCCTGACCGACAAGATAAAGGTAAAAAAATAATTTACTAAAATATACGCTCCCAGTCAGTGCGTTTCTAAAATACATACTTAATGAGATTGAAATTATTTGTTTTATTTTACAACCGCCGGCCGCTACTTATCAGTGTGCGTACTTTTCTAGACCCTGGTAATTGCATTTATCATAACTATATTTAACAATTAATTTCGTGTATAACTTCAGCTCTAGATACCTTATTATGTACGGCATATTTTTTTCCAGATGGTACAAAAAATCATCTAAGTACTATAATATAAAGAGGAAAGATTTAAATTTTTGTATGTTTGTCTCTAAAACTACTGCACCGATTATTAAAAATTGTTTCACCAAAGGATAGTTTACTTTTCTGGGAGTAACATGGGCTTTAATTTTCCTACGAGAACGGGACTTACACAGGTGAAATCGGAACAGCTAGTTTCAAAATAAAGTGACAACACCAACTTGCATTGTACGTAGTACCGACACTACGACTATCATAACCCGTAGTCACTTTATCTCGCAAACTCATATTCAAAACTTCCCCAATCTGCCCGGTAGTGAAAATATGGTTGAAATTTTTCACAAAAACGAGCTATTGTTATTCACGTTACCAGGATAGATAGGGATGCGTAGACAGATGATGTTCACATAAAATGTTCGGGTTCGGTAGGATCCGCGTTATATCGGCAAGAGCCAAGCTTGTAAAACAGAACCATAAAGTTATGAATATCAGATTCAGAAGTCTGGGTAGATACGGACTCAATCGTAGAACTTACTCTTTTATAGCAAGGCTCTAGGTCTGAATTGATATTTTCTACATTAAAAATATAAAGAGGTAAAGTTGTTTATATGTTTGTAGGAGGTAATCTCTGGAACTACTGATCCGCTACACTACTCCCTACCTATTATAGAGTGTGATAAATATTGTAATTAAAACGAAATAGGTACAGTATATAGAGGTATTCCATTCCTGGAAATAGCAACTCTAAGAAGTACTAAAATAATGAAGTACAAAAAAGAATTAAAAAACGTAGGTGTATAGACACAATATCGGATTGAAGTGTAAAATCAAAGGAGATATTTATATTTATTGGGTACAACTATATGGGGCACATTATACATAAAAATAAATAAATTTGTCATTACGATAATTTTATGTAGATAAATTTTGCCCCTTACAGCATGTGATAAGGTCTTATAAACTGGAATAGGAAAAAGAAGTAAAACGGCAAAAATTTGCGCCGAGCGAAGCGTTGTCAGTGTGGGATAGGTAAGCCTTTTAGAATGAGGATTTTTTGGGGAATAATGAAATAAATAAAAGACAAAAATCAAATTTTCGCCTATCTTTGTACAACCGACGACAATACTGATGTGGGCCGGGTTATTTTGAGCCTCAATTAAATTATTACATTCACACAAGGCCCAAGTAAAAACTTTTATGAAAATTTGTTTTTAAGTAGGAATTTAAGTTACACGAGAAAGAAATTTAGGGCATCAGTTAATGTAAACCAAAAAGTTTATAAAATCTTAGCAACATGGGCATTTATATGAATCAAATCCAGCATTGCAAGACAGTGTTAGTGATAAATTCTCAATGATTAAAGCTAAAAAATGTTCCACAGATAATTTGAACGCTACATTTTTCCCAAACGAAACGGTAATAAACAAAAGAAGGCCGACTAACAAATGACAATCGACCCTGTTCTGAGCGATAAGACCACTTGAAAAATATCCCCTCCCACTTCTATTTAGGCCGTTCCGGCTCGAGAGCGCGATGATACGCAAAGTGCTTTATAATAAAATTTAAGTACAAAACGCGTCGTTCCCGGCTAATATTGCGAGGCATATTTCTCGAGAGCCTACTGGTGGGCTGGCCAGGTAACATCTAATGTCAAGGGATATCCAATTACGTAGAAATTTCATAGAGGGCGCGCTGTAATTTCGGGCCTCTGGGTGGAGAATTAATAACATTAGTTGTACCACAGCGACTCGCCTGACGGCAATATGCTCACACCTCAGAGACGAAGCTAGCCTCGTAGGTATTTTCCTTCATCAAGGTTTGATTTTAATCCTATAAGCCGTAAACAGGTTCATGAGTTTTTCAATGAGAGAAACTTATCAAGAGCGCTGTATTACTATATTTTATGGGGTTACCCTAGGGTTACCTATCTAAAATGGCTTTGTGGAAACACATTTTTTAATCTTTCAATATTGGATAATATTTGATATAATAAAAAAACGGGTTGCACTCCGGGAGTGCCGGCAGAAGTGAAAACTTGATTATTAACGTTTGTGCATTTTTGATTTATTGGAATAGTTAGGGAATAGCATTTAACCTCTCTTGACAACATCGTGATTATCTTCTCTCTGCTTCTCTAGATATTTCTGCTAAATCTTATTTACCCAAAACACAAAGGAGAAGGGAATACGAACCTGTGACACGTGATGACATTGACATGTTTACTTAGCAACACCATTAATATACTAGCAATTTATTTATTTTTATATTGAAAATACTCGATAATCCAAATTTTCCGCCTATAAGTTGTCGACTCAGATCGACTTATTTTTTACGCTCTTCAAATTGATGTGCGTTTCGTTTGAGTCTACCGTAGACACAGTTTTTGCAGCGTACGCCAGAATAGCTCGCAGATGGCAGATCGCGCAAGCGCTCTGCGCCGTCTTACGGTATTTTTTCGATCAGCACACGTGACCTGACGCGAGTTTCACAGTTTTTACCCATCCCACAAAAGTGCTCAACGCCGCTAAAGAAGTTTTCACTTCAATAACATACAAGAATACTAGTAACTAAACAAACATACATAAACATGAATATCATTTTATATTTTTATTAAACTGTAACCTAGGGCTGTAATAACTAATTGGTAAGATTGAATATTATCTGCATCGTATAACCCAGATCACATGTATCCCAGTACGCCCCAGGCGACCGGCCTTTATAGGAAAATTCAATGTACCGTTTACGTAATTTCGGTTTTCCGGGTTGGCGCGCCACGTAATAGTCCATAAGTTGATACACACCTAAACATAGACCTATATACTAACATGTCCCAGGGCAAGTTGGGGGATCGTCGAGGTTTGAGATTTGGGATGTTATTATTTTTTGGTAACGGACTTAGCGTACTATATAAGATAATGTTTGAATATCCGACACTGTCAAATAGAATTTGGTTAACATTTAACGTTTTCTATTTGAATTGGGACCCAAAATGGCGCCGTCGTCGATAGACAATAGAGACAGTCATTTTTTTGTTATGTTTGTCTATCATTGCTAAATACAGTGGCGTCAAAAACTTGGTAGTATAGCTGCTAAAAACATCGAATCAGAGCTATAGCCTGAGCAGACGACGGACTTTGTCCCCGGAGGACAAAGTCCCCCGAATCGTAAAAAAATATGTCCGTCTCTTTTTGTCCTGTACCGCCCCTCGGTCTCCGCGATTATTCGGGGGACTTTGTGTACGCCATAATTTTAATCCCTCGTGTGCGTTACTCGATACAGTTGTAAGAGTTCTATTTTGGCGGACAAAAAAAACGGGGACAAAAGTGTGTCGTCTGCGCAGGCTACTAAATTGACTTAGGTCGAGTAAGGAGTATTAAGAGCATCAAAAAATGTAAACATGGTATTATTCTTAATATCATAAAGAAGTAAAGTTATATGTAAGAATGTAAATACATATACAACATGTAACAGAATAAGCGCAATTCCTGAAATGAGTTTGTTCAGTATCGACAACTCAATCGATTTCAGCAATTTTTCAGTCAACATAAGAAGCCTAAGCGTTAGGTATCTTTAAAAATATTTTTTTAATTTCATTTCAGAAAATAGAATAAATAATAACTTTAAATTTTTCTCATAAAATCCGTATTATACGAAACGATATTATATTGCAACACAGCCATATTTTAGAGAAAGCCTTTTTGCAGAGATAAGTGCCTACGATAAATTTTACACCATTCAGGATGAAAGTAAAATATGGGTTTTTAATAAGGGATGACGCGTGTAAGGGAAGCAATGTTTTGTGTTGCGAACAAAACAAATGAAAAAATCTGTTTTTATAGTAACATATTTTGTGTTTTTGCATATTATGTATGTATTATGTACACTAGTTTAACTATATTTATTTTTTAATAATATTTCATATTATTTTTGACAGTTTTATTGAATAGCCGAGGAAGGTAGTGACTGAAAAAAATGTAAAACAATAGTTGTTTCCCATGCAAGATTCACGTAAAATATTCGTATGCAAATGTATCTCTTTTAAAAATTTAAGTTTATTTTTGCGCGTCACAAGCATAATCTATGTGTGTTGCAACAACTCGCTACCGTGAATTCGAATTGCTCATTCGATACTTAATGGGAAAACTTTACAGCTTAAAGTGATTTCCCAAAACCTGTTCCACAGACATCTGCCTCCCTCAGGACGTGTAAGAAACAGAAAAACTTTTAATTAGTTGTTTCAACTTGTAAATCAAAAGTTTCAATGGATGTTACGTAATTCTACATGTTTTTTATTTAATATTTATTCACATTTTAAGATGTCCATGGGCGAGGATGAGGCATCAAAGTGTTCATTTCTACGTTTGTCAGTGTAATTAAAATATAAAAAGTATACTTCTATAGACAAGAAGCTTGAAAATCTGACCAATCAGATCTCAATTCAAAGAAGAATCAAGTAATAGCCCATTCTTCGCCAAGTGGCAGAATAATTATATCAATATTCGATTCAATTCAATTCGGTTATTCATAATAAAAATTACATGTTATGTTTAAAATGCTATCAGAAATGTCAGACCAGAGACCAGTTTAAATAAATAGACTGACAACGCCATACAAAATTTCGTAACTCGAAATCTAATTACTTACTAGGACGCGAGATGTCGTTAGGTGTATCAAATGGAAAAATAAATAGAAACTACAACCACAGCTACAATTTATCTTCACCTCAAGCTTACTGCCACGCTGTGTGCGGCCAAACAAAACGTCAGATGGCGCTATATCCGATTTATTTTTTTATTTTATGCTGGGCTGTATTTTTTGTAGGGTGCGATGTTGCCGATCTTACACAACTTCGTTTTTTGAGATTTGTGTGCTTTTTAAAAGTTATGAGCTTTTATGTATGTATGTATGAATGTTTGTTCGGGTGGAATCTTGCAACTCAATTTTGAAGCAGATATCTTCAACCGATTGAGCTGAAATTTGGTGTACTTATGTAAGCTGGGTGACAATGCAATATTATGGTACTTATGAGCTGATCTGATGATGGAGCAGGAAGATGGCTATAGGAACTCGGTAATTAAACTACACAACCCCATCGAGTTTGAGCTCGTTTGATTCGTCTTGACGAGTACTTTGAAACTAGATGGTAATCAGGGTCTGATGATGGAGCTGGAAGATGGCCATAGCAGGAACTCAGTAATTAAATGTCATATTTCCATCGAGTTTGAGCTCGTTTGATTCATCTTGACAAGTACTCTGGTGCTAGATGGTAACCAGGGTCTGATGATGGAGCTGGAAGATGGCCATAGGAACTCGGTAACTAAACGACACAATCCCATCAAGTTTGGGCTCGTATGATTCGTCTTGATGAAATCTTTGGTAAAAGATGGTAACCAGGAGGGTCTGATGATAGAGCTTGAAGATGGCTATAGGAACATAGTAATTAAACGTCATAACCCCATCGAGTTTGGGCTCGTTTGATTCGTCTTGACGAGTACTTTGGTACTAGATGGTAACCAGGGTCTGATGATGGAGCAAGAAGATGGCCATAGGAAATGTGTAATTAAACGACATAAACCCATCGAGTTTCGGCTTGGTTGATTCGTCTTGACTAGTACTTTGGTGCTAGATAGTAACCAACCAGGTCTGATAATGGAACTGAAAGATAACCAACTGAGCTGAAATTTTGTATACACGTTTAGTTTGGATGAGAATGCAAGGTTAGCCATATGCTATTTTAAATCCAACTAAAAAGTAAATAATTAATTTAGAGTAAAAAATAATTATTAAAACAAGCTTTTATTTTAATGCTCCGAAAAGAATAAAATAATCTATTCTTTTAAAACTTTTACTATCTTAAACGTCATTACACAATTTATTACGTAATAAAAGCTTGTCGCTAGATTTAAGTAGGTACCCACCCATACCCATATTTACTTAGTCAGAAAATTCAAAAAAATAATTCAATCAGTTATAATTATTTTGGTACAGCATATTATTTATATAAGCTGCAATGAGCTGCTCCTGTATAATAAAATTTTGGTAAGCACTCAGAGGGTAAGCAAAAAAAATCATTTTTAGCTGCATATAAAATTAGCAAAAATACATACCTACTTTACTTTTCTTGCTCAAAATGGGCGCATTCCTTACAAAGATTATTTAGGAAGGACTTTAGATTATGCAACTTCGATTTAGGGGAGGGGGGGGTGTAATCCCTCCCTACTCACTCCCAGAACGCGGAGACTAATAGTTTTGGAGAAATTAAAAAAACAAAAAAGGGAGTTTATGTCATCATAAGTTAGTATACAACCTTTCGTATTCTGCCTTATACAAGTGACTAGGGCCCAATTCGGTTTGTGCCCTAGTCACTCGGCTTGTGCGTTGTGGTCACAACAAAAACCTAAGCTAACCCACGTGTCACGCGCCTGCTCTTACTCCGCCCACTTTTAACGTGCATTGCCGATTTTTCAACAAAAATGCAATCCAATTAGATATTATTATAGACCTGTTTTCTCTGCTGTTGGGCTGCTGTGGGAACGGAAACTGCTAGTGTCATATAAAATAGTGGTTCCGCGCTGTTTCACCCGCGTAGTTCCCATTCCCGAGAGAATACGGGAATAAAATATAGCCTATGTTACTCAGGGGTATTCTAGCTTTCCATTGGTGAAAAGATTTTTAAAATCGGTGCAGTAGTTTTTGAGTTTATTCGTAAACAAACGTACAAAAATACAAATCTGTCCTCTTCATAATATTAGTACCTATAGAAGTATAAATTAGTGGAGATATCTATGTGATAAAAGACAAAAATAACTTAGCGGCTGCACGGATTTACATGAAATTTGGTAGGTAGATAGATTAGGACCTGGATTAACATATAGCCTACTTTTTATCCCGAAATAACGCGAACGAAGTAGCAGGCAACAGCTAGTGTTTAATAAAAGTTCTTTTTTCGAAAATTTTCACTCTTCCGGAACGTGTAGTTCGAAAACGGGTAGGAATTTGAAAAAAGTGCATAAGATAAAAATTGCAGAATATTTTATGAGCTTTATTTACGTAGAAGATATTTTTTCTCTACGACACACCGTTTTAAAGATATTAGCGAAAAACTCAAAAGTGGGAACTTTAATCCCTCCCCCCACTCCGGCGGACCTCCTAGACGCCGCCGGGGATTTTAGTATGTACTCCCTAAGCACCCTGAACAACTTACTGAAGAAATTGCTTAGGTCCCCGCTAACGCACTCTACCTACACCTACTGTCGGGTTATTTGTTGAGTGGACTACAAAATAAATGATTTAAATGCTGTTTTTTTGTGGCTCACCAAATTTTGTAATTGCTGAATATTTAACTACTTCTCATATTTATTTACAACTAGCGGATGCCCAGCGGCGTTGCCCGCGCGGATTCCTTTTATTCCCGTTCCCGTGGGAATTTCCGAAAATCCCTTCATAGTGGTTGCCTACGACATATTTAAGACACCTACATACCATATTTCAAATAGCGAGTGCCCAGCGGCGTTTTCCCGCTTGGATTTAGTTTATTCCCGTTCCCGTGGGAAATTCCGAAAATACCTTCATAGTGGCTGCCTACGACATACTTAAGACACCTACATACCATAATTCGAATAGCGGGTGCCCAGCGGCGTTTTCCCGCTTGGATTTAGTTTATTCCCGTTCCCGTGGGAATTTCCAAAAATCATTTCATACCGATTTCCTATGACATATCAGACACCTTCATACCATTTTCCAAGTTTCTAGGTGTTATCGTTTCGGAGTAGTACGTATTTCTCTTTTTAACCAGTTTTTTTATTTTCCTGTGGGAATGAGATATTTTTCTGGAATAAAAAGTACCCTAGATGTTGACCCGGGTACTCAGTTATCTCCATACCAAATTTCATCAAAATCCGTCCAGTAGTTTTTGAGTGATGCGTGCACAACCAGACAGACAGACAGACAGACAGACAAAAATTCCAAAAATTTGTGTTTCGGTATCTATATCGATAACTATATACACTACCGTTAAAATTTTCAAAAAATATTTAATGTACAGACACGGCCCCGTTAGAGTTTTATTATATGTATAGATGTCACAAATATTTATTTACAATGTCACAAATGTCAAAATAACAATATTGAACCTTATGGACGCATTTATATCTTATTCAAATACACGTTTTTAGCAATTTTAGCAACGATGTAATAATGTCATGGATAAAAGTGACATATAGACATCAAATTATGTAGTTGGATTTTACATGTTTGACTTCCGTATTCTATAGAGAAGGATAGGCTAACTTAAAATTAGGAATTTTAGATGGGTGGATTCGCCGTTTTGATTCTTTTTTATTTATTTTGAATATTTTTTTAAATAGCGGCACTTTACGTAAAAATGTGTAAGAAATGTCATGTAAAGTAAAAAAAAAACCGGCCAAGTGCGAGTCGGACTCGCGCACCGAGGGTTCCGTACAACCTTGCAAATTTATGGTTTTCGTAATTTTTCCTTTATCTTCTATATCTATATCTATATACATATAATAAAACTCTAACGGGGCCGTGTCTGTACATTAAATATTTTTTGAAAATTTTAACGGTAGTGTATATAGTTATCGATATAGATACCGAAACACCAATTTTTGGAATTTTTGTCTGTCTGTCTGTCTGTCTGTCTGTCTGTCTGTCTGTCTGTCTGTCTGGTTGTGCACGCATCACTCAAAAACTACTGGACGGATTTTGATGACATTTGGTATGGAGATAACTGAGTACCCGGGTCAACATCTAGGGTACTTTTTATTCCAGGAAAATATCTCATTCCCACGGGAAAATATAAAAACTGGCTAAAAAGAGAAATACGTACTACTCCGAAACGATAACACCTAGAAACTTGAAAAATGGTATGAAGGTGTCTGATATGTCATAGGAAATTGGTATGAAGGGATTTTTGGAAATTCGCACGGGAACGGGAATAAACTAAATCCAAGCGGGAAAACGCCGCTGGGCACCCGCTATTTGAAATATGGTATGTAGGTGTCTTAAGTATGTCGTAGGCAACCACTATGAAGGGATTTTCGGAATTTCCCACGGGAACGGGAATAAACTAAATCCAAGCGGGAAAACGCCGCTGGGCACCCGCTATTTGAAATATGGTATGTAGGTGTCTTAAATATGTCGTAGGCAACCACTATGAAGGGATTTTCGGAAATTCCCACGGGAACGGGAATAAACGGAATCCGCGCGTGCAACGCCGCTGGGCATCCGCTAGTCTATGCTATAAGACGTTGCTTCGTACCAAATTTCAAGAGTTCACGGGAAGTACCCTGTAGGTTTTGATTCCCTTGCAAGTGTCGAAAATTTGCGGCATAAACGGCTGTATCTTTTGATTGCGTTGGCTTAGAAGTTTGATTTTTTCACAGCTTCAAGGGACAGTAGACCTGAGTAATTGATATAAATTTCAGCTTCATACCTCCACGCGTTCCTGAGAAAAAGGGTCTTGACAGACGGACGGACGGACGGACAGACGGACAACAAAGTGATCCTATAAGGGTTCCGTTTTTTCCTTTTGAGGTACGGAACCCTAAAAAGAATGCAGCTATGTTATTTAATTAATTGTTAGCAGGAAATCGCAATTCATGAGTTTCCGCGAATTCACCCAGATGGTCTGCAAAGTCTGCATTATTTTTCTGTAGCAACCACAACCCACATTTTACAAAATAGTCTTTGGACCCCTAAACGTGATAGGTGCTGAGCCCATCAGTGGACCTGTTTGCACTGTCTCTGAATTAATTCTGGGACCTGCGGGTTTCTTCACGATGTTTTCCTTGACCGTCGAACTTACATAAAATAAGTAGGTATATCACATTTCAGCTCAATCGGTTGAAGATATCTGCTTCAAAATTGAGTTGCAAGATTCCACCGAACATACATAGTTATATACTTACAATATACATACATTGCAAATTAAATAAAAGCTTTTAATCATAGTTTCTCTCCTAGAACGATTTTCTTCCAACCTCTGCTTTATTGGTTTAGATTATAGTTGAAAAAGGTTTGTGTTAAGCGCCATCTAGTCGGAAAACGACTCGATACTTTGTACCTTGGCTACCTTTCATCCTATCTATAGCCACGCCATCTGTATATTCACGTCACTAAACATGAGGGTGGTGTTAATAATGTATGCGAATGATTTTTATTTAAATTTAAATGAATGAAGAATCTTGCATATTCTAAAAAAGAAAAATATATTTTTCCGAGGTTTTATTGAAGAAGTTATTTAAATTTCTTGGTTTTAATGGCTCTGGTGAAATTATATATATTATGGAGTAGCGCCATCTGGATATTGTACAAATTTTGAGCTTTAATTGAGTTACGATTTGTTGTATGGGCATTGACAGTCTATTTATTTAAACTGGTCTCTGGTCAGACTATACGAGTATAATGATAAATATGTATACAATATTACTACATTAACAAAATACAAGCGTGGCATGCAGCTAACTGCATAAGTACATACATTTAAGAGCTCTCAGCGCTTTTGGTCGAGACTTCAGGGGGAGCTGTCTGTCAAAGGATAAACCTAACTATCCAGAGATGAAATGCAGCTAGCAGTAAGGATATATACTGTACCACACGACTCTTTTGAGGTAGGTTTAACCTGTGAGTATCATCCAAAATTATATTATACGTGTAAATAAATTGAAGTAGCAGTGAATATATTTAAATAGGTACCTACCAATAATAAATATATATTATTTTCGATCTCAGTAATTCACAGATAAATCCAATAACTCCGAACAACTTATTACAAAATTATAGCAACTCGGTGGGTATTTTCAAATTAGGTACGATATTATAACGAATTCCACAACAAACATTCTCTCGGCCGAGTTCAAACAAATTAAAGTTATTCGTGTTCTTAATCTGCCAGACTTTCAACAAATAATTTAACAATTTGTGATGCAAATATTTTATGAAAAAAATGGAAAATATAAAGCTTTCAGATTTTTGGTAATCTACATTTTTACTGCTCATATATTTGATGACATGAGCTAATTGATGGATTGTTAGCGTATACGTTGCTATATATAATAAGACGCCATCTATTTTAAAATTAAAATGTTAGCTCTGTTATTAATAAGTTGTTTTCATTATTCATATAGATATATCAATTATGAGGTCGTAAGATGTTGTTCGCCACATAAAATGGCGTGTCAATTGGGTATCACGATGCTTTTGAAAGACGACCATCTTGTTAGACCGTCTCATAAAACTCCCGAAGGATTCATAAAATATGTAATTTGATCTGAATCAGACGGACGGCGCGGATGGTCTCAAGGGAGTGCAACTCGGCCTACAGGAAGATTGCATTTATACAGCTTCTGATTCTAATAAGCTGTATTTTCTTTATTAAAGACGAATTAAATAAGTTAGAATCAAAATTGTACGCATGCGCCTATTTTGAAATATAATAATAATATTTTTTTATTTAAGGCAATATTTACATTAGTGAATCATAAATAACGTAAACAGAGGCATATAACAACCTGGGGGTCGATTTTTGAATCTCACAAAGTGACTAATTCTCACCGATGTGAGTGATTTCCGAAAGTTCGTATTTTTGAAACTCATCGGTGACTTACATTTATCATACCTATGATATCGATTTACGAGTGATATCGATTTAATTAAAATCACCATGCGATTGTTTTTGACAGATGACGTATGTG
This sequence comes from Ethmia dodecea, assembly GCA_963855545.1. Taxonomy (NCBI): domain Eukaryota; kingdom Metazoa; phylum Arthropoda; class Insecta; order Lepidoptera; family Depressariidae; genus Ethmia; species Ethmia dodecea. The sequence continues at coordinate 6,009,998 of OY979444.1, forward strand.
ACATCTGCCAAAAGTGCCAAAGTATGTTTTTCGGAAGAATTAGCAGCGGGGCTCGATTGTGATATTTTGTGATTGCGACGATTTATTGAAAACAGCGTGTGACTTTCAAAAATACGGCTTTTGGAAAATGGTCACATAAAAGTCATCGGTGATAATTTTAGTCACCGGTGATTTTGATATCACCAGTAAGATTCAAAAATCGCACTCCTGATATTATAATATTTCTGCATTAAAGAGGAGTTACTTTCTTTTAAGATTTTTTTTTACTTTCGTTCTACATGATCAAGATCAACCCTAAACAGTAGTTTAGTACTCGTAAATATACTTATTGTAGGTAAACTACTACTACGAGTAAACTACTTTTTAGGGTTCCATACCCAGAGTGCCTAGGGTGCCAAGGGGACTATTATGATAAGCCGAGGCTGTCCATCTGACTGTCCGTCTGTCTGTCAGTAGGCTGTGTCAGATAAACCTTTATTAGGTTAACACTCGAAATTTTTACAGATTTTTGATTACAATACAAATAAAATCAAATTAATACCTTAAGCCATACAAGAAGCACTGTTTCTTGTATACGGTGGTACGGAATCCTTAGGGTGGAAGTTTGACTTGCACTTGGCCGGTTTTTAATAAGATACTTTAATCAAACTTCAAGCCGTCCATTCAAATATATTTTTTTTATTTTGAGGGAAGGAAGAAATGAAGGACGTATCAGTGTCACGTAAATGAAATAAAAAAGATCGTGCGTCACTTCTACAGAATACTTTATGTAAATTTAAAAAAAGAATTTCAAGGCGAAACTTTGATGCGAAAATGCTTGTAGTCTTGTTTGCTAAAACAACAATTTTAGGCGGAAAGCTTTCCGGTCGGCTTTCGTGTTGTTTTCCGATAAAGCGTATTGTGAAAATCTCTTCAATGTATTCTCTTATTTTGCACCAGTAAGCAATATATAAGCAATATTTATTATTAGTAGTCAGTGATGAAAGTGCAAAAAGGTTGTTACTCGATTTTGGAGGGGGTTTACATAGTTCAGGGTACGCTTTATCAAAGTAAGCACACAAAAAACACACTAAATTTTATTTGCCTCTTTAGTCTCTTCTAATAACTTTTAGAAAATTCTTTAATTAGTTCGAGAGGTTCCCTCAACCATTGCCTTTGCCAGCGAGCTACATTATGTGTAAACGTACTAGTGTGGTCTCGTGTCGTAACTGTGCACAGTGGTTAAGTGTATGAATTCGTTTATTAGGAAAAAAAAACAAGAATATGAAGCACCAGGTGTTTTAAAGACTTTTGCTGTCACGTAAATTTGTATTAGTTGTTATTCCTTATTATTATTAATTATTACAAAGATAAATGTCTTTTATGTCAGTAATTCTTTGATCCAGGGTGACCATGGGTAGTGACATACTTATTTCGAGCGCCCCTTTTACTCAATAACATAATTTCTCCTATACGTTATTTTACATGGTAGGTTTAGAGACTACAGCGGGCAGTTATGGTTAGACCGCCTGACGTACACGAACATCGAAAATTAGTCATTTCATTCAAATTACAAGGGGAATTTCTCTTTGAAGTGGTCAATATACCGCAGCACTGATGAGAGTGCGAGGCTGCGAGCTTCTGTTACATTACAGAATTAGTGCTCTCTGCTTAAATATCTGTTAAACTGGGGTCATACATAATTCAAAGTCAAATTTGATAAAGTAGTAAGTCAAAATACATTTATTTCTTTAGGTATGAAATACCTATACACTTAGAAACGTCAATAGTTTATAATAACAAGGCAATGTAAACTCATCTATGAAGATTATCTAAATGTAAACAGCAGCCCATCTCCACCGACGAGTTGCTGGTTTCAAATGCAGTACCCCGAGAAGAGCCAGCAAGAAACTCAAGGGCAGCTCTTTATAATCTCATGACATATTTATAAATATGGTTTACAATAATAATTATAATTAATAGCCTTACAAAGAGTCGAGTCGAATAAGTAGTATGTGATTTTATAGTAGCCTTTTTTATGTAATTTTTGCTTAATTATTGTTTTAAATTTGTCAAATTTTGTTATTCAGTGGGAATCTTATTGTAAAAGCGTACCTACACATTGACCCTTTAAGGATTTGGTCACTTTAGATAATCGACTAACATAAGCAGCCAGTTCATTCTTATTTCTAGTGTTTATACAATGTCTATCACATTTTTTTTTGTAAAGTAATATTATATTTTTTTAACATACAATATCTTTTGTGACGCTGATGATAATTTATTTTTCAACACACTTGCTCATAAAGTGGCTCTAATTTCACTGCAATTAGGCACATAATGACACCTATAATCAAACTGAGACTTTTTGTTTGCTATTATTCACTAGTGAGTTATAGATTTTTTTTTTCAATTTTGTTGCTAGAGTTGCTTTGTTCTTAAAAAAGTTTCGATACAAAAAAGATCGTATTCAATCGTACTAATAAATTAATACACAAATATGGCTTGCTCATTTCATGCAACTTCGTATTTAAATAGATCATTTCAACTTGTACGTGTTTAATAAACAAAACTTTCACTCAAATATAACTTTGGTTTTCTCTGTAAAAACTTTAAATACCCCATTTTGTACGTGGCTAAAACGCTATCCACGACAAACCAAAGAAAAAGAAACCTAATTTTTTTAGTCCATGGCCGATCGCCATTGTAAGATGCGAGCGCATAGGAAAACGAGGCTGTATGGGCCTAGATCCTTTTGCCTTTTCCAAATTATATAAATAAAAAATTGGAAAACCAATTAATTTTCCCCGCCATTGCGAATGATTATTTTAAAATGATTTTTTAGTATTATTTATTCACAAGTGTGTTGAAAAACGTCGTATGATACACGTGTGTATTGATGATTACCGTCCTCGGCTCTCTTATGACCCTCGCCTACGGCTCGGGTCTCAATGGCGCCTCAGCGGTAATCACCAACTTTACTCACTTGTACCATAATGTACTATTATTACACTCGACCACTCATCAGTCGCTTTACTGTACAAAGCAGAATTCTCAAGTGATATAATTTAAATTCAAGTTGTATAATATTATTATACAAACATATAACATACGCATATTTTATTGTACAAACATTTTTATTGTTATTATAGGTAAGATACTTGTATAACTTTGATGAAAATACTCATCAACACTATGGGAGACAGTAGAATACTTTGTTAAACATTCGCAACTCTGAGCAAAATGTTTCATTCCAAATGCACAAAGGTGGGCTGGAAGCTTGTAAACCGGTCGAGAGAGTTTCAAAGCCTTCCCCTATAAATGTGTACTGTTGACGTCCACATCGTTGCATCCGAATGCTTATTTGACTTTTAGTGGCCAGTATCGTTTTTATGGCAAGCGATTACTATCGGTTAGTTTCCGGACGGCACGCCCGTTTATCATTAGGATCCCCTTATTCTCTTTGCAAAAAATGTTGTCTGTCGATGTTTCGATGTTGACAACTGTCGGCGTCGTCTGCGTCTGAGTTAATTGCAAGTAAAGTAATAAGCTGGTGGCGACGTGACATATTTTTTGTAAAATATTCTGCCGGAGATTTTGAGTTTTTGTTCATAATATAGATAATATATTAGGTATGTGGCAAGTGTCAGTGAAGGTGTGCATTGAATAGGAAATTCGACAACGACGTAATTTACTTTACATATTGCTATCAAAATATATTTTGCTACAAAATTCACGTTTTATATGGATATGTACTTATATTAACGTAAGATTGCCTAGAAATACTATCATAATTATAAATATACACAAACTGCCGCCTTTAATTCTTTCAATTTCTATTTTATAAACAGCTGATTTTGGATATTTTCCTCGTTCATTGTCAACGTATGAACCCTTCAAAATTAATTTCCTTGTATATAGATTGCGTATCCCAACTATACCTTCCTACTTACTTGATAACATCCATATGGAAATCAGTAAAAATAAAAGCATTCAAGGGTTGGCGAAAATAAATGAAATGCGGAATAACAAGCAGGTGTTTAACGTCGTTTAGGAGGAACCCCGGCATTGGAACCCTCTTTTTATTAGCTGCCTTGATCCTCTTAAGATGTGAGTGTATCGCATTCAGATACGTGAAGTGTCGTAAAACTCTACTGAAATGTATCCAAATTGAAAATTTGTGACTGAAACGTATTTTTTTGTAGCATCAATGGCCCAAGGTTGGCCCACGGCTGGTAATAATAATTGATGATCATGTAGTGTGCATATTTTGATGAATTTTGAAAAACTTAATACCTACATATTTGAAGGATTAACTACCTAGTGGGTTCGATTCTGCATTACAGCGACTAAACTTATTTTAGTTTATTCCTGTCTTTATTTTACGTCAAAAACAGAAAAGGGATAGAAGATAACCTACCGAATTTAGTCCTGTCAGAGGCTGTATTTTAGTCGTGACTTATTTACTTATGCACTAAACACGTTATGAAATGCCTTAGTTGACAGGACTAATTTTAATTTGACAGGACTAAATATCACTCGTCTCTTTTCTTCTCTATGAGAAAGAAAATGACAGGACTAAACTAAAATAAGTTTAGGCGCTGTAATGCAGAATCGAACCCAGTACCTGAGTAAATAACCTGACAGTTTGTCTGGGATGTCTGAAGTACAATAATACCCTTTTGATAAGATTTACCATCTAAAATTCAGTGAACTTGGCTTTGGTTTAACGGCGTCTATTGGCAAAGGGTCTGTAATCTCTTATGTCAAGACAAATTAAGTCTAACTAAATAGACAGAAATGTAGGTATTGCTCATTAATTTCTCGGTTCATTTAGTTTATGTAAAATATTAAAATTCGCTGTACAGAAGCTTTGTTCATCAAAGCTATTCTTCAAACAAAAGTATCTGAATAAGAAACATTCTAATTCAAAATTTGGTGGCCATAGAAATAATATTTCATGAACATAAAGAAATAATCCGCTTCATTTATTGGCAATAACAATACATTCTGAACATGCCGTTGCCTTTATAGCATTGACTCTGTTCAATAAGAAAATGTTGGGTGTCCCCACTACCACCCAGCTCTGGAAATCTCAGCGTAACACAGCTTCGAATAAGCCATCTCCAGGTTTTGCTTGAACCTTCAACAAAAACTCACTCCAACTTCGCTTCTCTTTTGTCACAGTTCCTGGAACCAACTCCGTCGCTTCTAGCACATTAGACACTTGTAGTCGAGAGCAAAACGGATGTTCTCGTAACAACCAGTTTATGAACTTCATAAGATACTCAGCACCATCAAGAACCTCCTTAGTTCCTACATTAACTGTAATTATTTTATTGCATGTACCTACACCAATTATCACTGATATAAAAGACCGCTCGTCTTGCAAGTAAGATTTCTTGGTATAGGTAAAAATAAACTGGTTCCCCTATTTTTTGCATAGAATTGATTACACCTTGAGTCAAATTTTTCATTCCTTATATTCTCCAGATTTGAGACATCCAATAAAGTTTCTTATTATATTATGTCAAAAGGTGTTGTTAAAAGCGTTTTGCTGTTAACCTTAAGCATTTCCAATGACTTACTGGTTTTTTTCCGAAACGATTCCGGAGTCAATATAAATACAAATGGGAACATTTCGAAATCCTCCATACCTTGTACCATGATCGATTAGTAAAAATATTACCTTTATTTATTATAATTAATATTATTGCATTTAGCCAATCTTCATGGACGAGTTTAGAGTGCCTTGTTATTCTAAAATATTGACGTTTTTAAGTGTATATTTAATACCTATAGAAAATAAACGATTTTGAATTTTGAATTTATCGTTTCTTCTAAGTATTTCGAAGTTTCCAATCTTTGAAAGAACTCTAAATAACCATTGTTAAGCAACATCGCATAGTTCATGAAATCAGGCATTACCGCTGCCTCCCAAATAAACCAAACAACCTACTGTTTTTCAAGGTTGCCGTTATAGCTTCAACATAATCTAAGAGAGCTTTGAAGAAAAGTTTGCCTCGAAGGCAAAAACCAGATGTTATATGTTTTTCCGCCTCGTATGTAAATGAATGCGTATAATAGTCACTATTTTTTTAAATTTGGCGAGAGGCAAATTTTGTAATTCAATTAAAATCTTGTTGTAAAAGTGTACATTGACCCTTAAATGATTTGGTAAAATAGAAAACTCTCGTTTTGTTGAAAGAGCAGAGCTGATTTCATTTTGTTAGGAGCACTAATTGTGTAAAGACTCGGCGACGCACGTACCACGTTTAAGTTCTGCAGTGTGTCTGTGCTCCATACATTCCAATATTATCCTATTTACTCTAGAAGCTTTTCCTTTAATTAATTTACCAAGCGTGTGTTGGTTCAGTTCAAGCTTTTCAATAACAAAAACAACGTAGATGGAAAATGTATGAAAACAATAATGTTTTAATGTGTGTGTGAAAAATATAAGTGATATCTACAATACAATAGAATACAATAACTCTTTATTGTACATCAGAAACGATACGAAAGAGATACAAAAAAAATTACCATAGGCGGTCATATCGTAAGTAATATACTGATGTTCCTTAAAAAATATGTTTATTCATTAAGTTATTTTAGTTTCTAATAATATTAATAAAACTTTGCATTTAATAGTGGTTTCAGGGAACTGATAAAAAAGTATTGAAATCAGAAAGGAACTGAATTAAAACTGAAAACCGTTTGGCCCAATCCGCATCCGCTAGATGTCGTTTGCCTTTGGAAGTACCTAGCTACTGCATAATCCGAGAGGAGAGCTAAACCTCAAACCCCTACTATCAGTCTTTGTTTCCTACCAAAATTTAAATAAACGAAAAAGACAGCTGAGTAAACATTTACAAATCTATCTATACATAATATAATAAAACTCTAACGGGGCCGTGTCTGTACAATAAATATTTTTGAAAAATTTAAGCGGTAGTGTAAATAGGTAGTTATCGATGTAGATACCAAAACACCAATTTTTGAAATTTTTGCCTGTCTGTCTGGATGCAAAAACTACTGGATGGTTTTTAATGAAATTCGGTACAAAGATAACTGAGGACCCGGGTCAACATCTAGGGTACTTTTTATTCCAGACAAATATCTAATTCCCAGGGGAAAATATAAAAACCGGTTAAAAAGAAAATACGTATTTAGGTACTCCGAAACGATAACACCTAGAAACTTGAAATATCGTTTGTAGGTCTTGAAATATGGTATGTCGTAGGAAACCGCTATGAATCGATATGTCTTGGATATGTATGTAAGATCTTCATAGCCTATAGATATTTATGGAAGGTACGGAACCGTCGGTGTGAAAATCCGATCCGCACTGAGCCGTTTTTTAGTTGATACTCTAATGAAATGCGTGTCAGACACACAGTTGGGGGTTTCGAAAGGAGTCACTAATCCGCGTAGCGCACTAATGAAAAAACTTCCGACTCCTGCCACTGTCAGCTCGGCTCGAAAATCGTCGGATTTCCACACGAAAGGAATAACCACGAAATGTGCCACCTAATTTTGAAACTCTTTTACCAAATTGTCAATGGCTTAAAGCTTTACGGGGAAAGTTGCCGCGTCGATTGCAAACTCCCGGTCTTGTTATTGTTACATCTGCGATTCCGTTTCTTATCGCCACTGGATTCGTTTAAAAAGATTTAACTTAAATTCTTGTTGAATTTTACGACTGATATTAAATTTAGTAATACCTAAAGTTTGAAATAAATTATTATCTGATGTAAAACTTTATTATTAACGCATTTCACTTTATGACTAAAACACTGTGTATTGTATTTCAACTTGAAAGTGTGCTGAAGGCTGTGCGTTGTCTATCAGTCAGTCAGGCAGTTTTTGAGTTTTAATTTAGTACCAATTAAAACTAATTGATGAAAATTGTACTAATGGTTATAATGGATGCAGACTGATATATAATAACATAAAACTCAGTAAGAGTAACCGACTTCAACGAATTATACTAAAAAAATACAGCCAAATTGAGAACCTCTTCCTTTCTTGAAGTCGGTTAAAAAAAGAATCATCGAAATCGGTTGGCGCGATATTGAGTTATTCGTCCATTTGTTGAGCACATACTTAATGCAAATTTAAGACTTATATGGTTTTCGAAGGTTGGATGGGACCACTCGGAAAGCACCAGCCTTCAAATAAAAAAAGAATCATCCAAATCGGTTCACCCAGTCGAAAGTTCTGAGGTAACAAACATAAAAAAACGTGTCGAATTGAGAACCTCCTCCTTTTTTAAAGTCGGTTGAAAACCGAGATATTTATGAAAAGGGGCTCTCTCTTATGCAATTGAATAGAATAATACACAGAATAAACTTTAAGAGATGCATTTAACTATGAATCCTTAAGTTAAAGCTGCGACGATGAAACCAGTGGGTGTACGCAAACTACCACTTACGTCTTGGTCGGTTATCGGTTCACGTTCCATTTCGCTCGCTCGACACTCCGGCGCACGCTGCAAGGTTTATCTTTATCGCTACAAACATACCCCATTTAACTTAGAGCTTGCGTTTTAATGCACACTGGCCTTAAACCCAGTAGTTCACCACTACCACTGTGTATACTGACATTATGACGTACCTAGAACTACCGAGGCTTCCTGCCGCTACGCCTTGACTATTAATATATGGTAAAATACCATAATTATGTAAAAGAAAAAAGAGCAGTGATAGCCCGGACCGTTAAAGAGCCGGCCTAAAATCAGTGAGGCTCGGGTTCAAATCCTGGCATGTACCAATGAGTTTTTCAAAAACTTACGTACATATTTATCACTAGCTTGACGGTGAAGGAAAAACATCGTGAGGAAACCATCAGGTCTCAGAATTAATTCTGAGACATGTGTAAACAGACCCGGTCCGGCGATAGGCTCACCACCTACCTATCACGTTTAGGGGTCCAATATATCTCGTGAAATGTGGGTATATCCAGTAATGGAATACCTCTGCCTACCCCCTCGGGGATAAAAAAGGCGTTAGATTATACTTATACTTATGTAAAAGACTTCCAAGTGAAAGTGGACTCGCGAACTGGAAATTCCGTATTTTTTTAATGAAATATTTTTAGCTAATATGAAAATGAAAAAATGAAAAATATTTTATTAACTTTTAGGGATGCTTAACATTACATTGTAATTGTAAAGGCAACCTATTAAGTATTTAGATACCTACTTGTGCCAGGATGCCCCACTCTTCCATAGCAATACAGTACAAAGATAAAAGCCAATCTCTTCGTTATCTATTAAATTAAAACTAATTATTAAACTTAACACGTACATTCGTACATAATAACGTTCTATTTTCATTTTTTGGGCACCGCATAACTAAATCCGTTCGTTTAATAAAAATATTTCTGAAAATCTATGATAGTTAGATACATTTTTTTGTTTTACCTGCAATATTTACTTAAACTTCTATCAATTTTGCATATATTCTTCGGAGATAAGAGTCATCGGAGATAAGGAGGGAAGGAAGGACAAAAGGTATTTATAAATATTTTCATCATAAATCGAAAACTGTGCGTCATTATAATCTGTTTTTTATCTGTAAATAAAGTTAAAAAATATGTACTTATACTTTGTAAATAAAAGAGTTTTTTTCGTATTCATATTTGAACTTATAAAAATTGGAAACGATGCCGCTGTTTAAAAATAATAGCTTTGAATTCTCACTAATCCAAAACAATAAAAGTATACTGTTAACATATCTCTACAAAGTAAATTGAATGAAATCGCTTTGAAAAACTTTCCTTATTTGCCAACATTTAGTTACATTTGGTTGGTATTTATCTGCTCCAGGCAAGTGTAACAAAGGGCCGTTGAGTAAATTATATATTAAGGCGAGTTGCGTGTTGAGCGTGATATGCCCACCCTTAGGGCCTTTGTTAGAACAAATTACAGGATTAGGACCTACTTTACGTTATCTGTGGAAACATGACTGAGGCCGATCAGGGAAAGTCAATTTTCCCGTACTATGGACAGTCTATATAATTATTACACCAGAAAAAGTACCTATGAGATATCTTGCTCCCAATTTTTTTGTAATAGCCGTGATATTACAATTTTACTAGTGGTATTATACTTGCATGGACAGAGAAAGCTACTTTGCTTTATACTATGTAGTGATGGTAAACTGACTGACTGATTGGTGATGTATTAACGCACAACCTAAACCGCTGGGTCTAGAGACTTGAAATTTTGCACATAGATAGCTTATACAGTGTAGGCATCCACACTTACAAAGGATTTTGCAAAATGCAACCCCTAAGTTGGTGAAAAAAACGTGCGCGAGCTAAGCCGCGGGTAAAAGCTAGTACACAATAAATATTAAACACCAAGACAGAATGCCAACAAACATGTTCATGCACACAAATGTTGGCCTCGAGCCGGAATCGAACCTGTAACCTACGGCTCAGAGAGCAGGGTCACTACTTACGTCAAATTATCGACATATTACCTGATTAATTAATTAATACCAATACATACTTGATTGAGATAATAGTTTAAGGAATTTGAAGATCATCGCTCAATTCTAAGATGGTTTTGACAAGATGGATCGGATGAAAGTATAAGCGTGTCTTTTGTAAGTGAATGGAGGTCTCAGGGTTGCGTCTGATTGATGGATAGGGAATATAAAGTGCGTGCCTAATTCACAGCGAGCAAGGCCCTGTAAAACACGACACATCCATTGAACTATTATATAAAGATTAGATGATGTCCGGTACTTCCTTAGCGCGTAATCGTTCGTTGTATTTTCGAACCACATGTTTTTTCTTTTCCCATAGGAATGAAATTTTTTCCTACAGTATTAAGTATTGTGTATGTTGATTGAGGTACTTTGTTATCACCACACCCAATTCCATTAAAATCTATGTAGTAGTTTAAGCATGATGCGTTCACAGACCCACAGATAAAAATTCGTCCCTGAGTTTTTCATTGTGATTTTTTAATTTTAAAGAGTTTTACAGAACTAATAACAGTTATGAGCAAAATAATTAATCTTCTATCAACATTGCCGATAAAAAAATCCACAGTCATATTTTAGTTTTTCTACAATAAAATTAAGTAATGTATGTATATAAAGTCGAGCTTTATAGATATATAATATAATCAGTAACAGTAAAAGTAGTCAGTGCTAAATGATTAGAAAACACATAAAATAAAAAGTAAGATACGCTAATTGTTAGAATATTGTGATACTAGCAGCGCCCCGCGGTTTCACCCGCGTAGTTCCCGTTCCCGTGGGAATACGGGAATAAAATATAGCCTATGTGTTATTCTGATGTATAAGCTATATAACTGTAAAGTTTCATCAAAATCCGTTCGGTAGTTTTTGCGTGAAAGAGGAACAAACATCCAGACATCCAGACATCCAGACATCCAGACATCCATACAAACTTTCGCGTTTATAATATTAGTAGGATTCAATTATAACGTAGGCAATCAACTCTACTTTCTACTTGATAACAAAAGAAGATAAAACATAAAACGGTAATTCAGCTAAAATATAGACCAACAAGAATATTCACAACAAACGTGACGCAACGCATGTACAGTCAAGAGCACATTAAGCTTTACACTTATAATGCGAGTCTGACCTCTAAAGCGACTCTAATAAGAACGTTACAAAGTTCAATGTGTCAAGCTACACGTGATCTTGACTGTACCTAGGTCCAACCTGCGTCACGTGTCGTCTGAGTGAACAACTAGGAGAGTCTCCAAAATATCAGCGCGAATACCGACGACGGGCAATTCAAATATAAATGCAAATTGTGGCATGTTAGCCAGTAACAGTAATCTAACAAACCTAACTTTATTAGACCGTCCGGTCTGAGTCTTCACTTTCACAGAAGTGAGATTGTTCTAAAGTTATATCTACAGTTTCATATGCCATCTGGTATATATCCATTTAATTTTGAGTTACGTTTAGACTTTATAATGAGCTCGGAAGCATTGGAAAATTACTAGATAAAGTATTTTTACATCAATTGGTTTATTGGTTTAATTATTTGATTTTTTTAGCGATCCTATCGCTGAATAAATAAACATAAATACAGTCACGAATTTTATCACCGAGGGGATAGACAGAGTCGTTCCGTTCCTGGAAATACCCATTTGTTACCAAAATACTTTTGAATCCCTAAACGTAACAGGTGGTGAGCCTATCGCCGAACCGGGGTGCTACTAAACACATGCCTCAGAATCAATTTTGGAGATTGCGTGAACCCCGCCAGGCTCCAAAATTGACTCTGTTGAATCCGCAATGTTTTCCTTCATCGTCAAGCCAGTAATAAATATATACGTAAGTATTTTTGAAAAATGTATTGGTACATCCCCAACCATTCATTAGTACAGTATTATTATAAATGAAAGTAAAAAGGCGTTCATGCTCCCAGGCATCCAAAAAATTCTGACAGCCAGATGGGCACTTAACCTAACCAAACAATCTGAATCGCACATAGGGGTCGCGTAGGCGGTTGTAATTCAAAACATTCATGTACCTATATACATGGAAAACCCTCAAAGTCTATTTAAAATGAAACATCACAAACATATAAAAACCAAACTAGTACTAAACGTCAATGATAAGATTTACAATGTTACGGTTTTTCTAGTGCAGTCGGATAAAAAGGTTACTATGGCATTCCCGAGATGAAGATGAGTCTTTAGGAGAGATGCAGGGCAGGTCTTTTAATCTATCCATAGATCGCAATAAATGCCGTAAAATCGTTTAGCCCACAGGCAGCGTCCTCAAAATATGCTATAGGTATGCCAAATATGCTGTATACACCCGAAAAACAGGCCAATTTTTTCGGTACAGTCAGTTAAAAAGCAAGTAATAAACTTTATGTTTACACAAAAATAAAATCAGGTTTTTACAACAAAACCATTTGGAAATTCAACATGTTCGTCCATTCAATAAAACTCGCGAATTTGTGAAATAATAGAAGTTTACAAAGTTCGGTGTAGTATCCTAAGTTTTTATTATTTATTTGCTTCCAACAAACAGAGATAAACTTAAATTGCACCGAGAAACTGCTATTGTCCGTTCGGCAGTGCGGTTGGAACTTCCATGCATCACTTCGTATCATACGCGTAAATCGTTAAAAGTTTTCAATATGTGTCTTGAAATCTGCCGAATTTTGTTTTGAAATCAAGTTTTTGATACTTGTTAACGAAAAATATTGCATAATCCTACTATCCTACCAATATTATAAACGCGAAAGTTTGTATGTACGTATGGATGTTTTTTCCTCTTTCACGCAAAAACTTTGAACAGATTTTTATAAAACTTTACATTTATATAGCTTATACGTCAGAATAACAAATAAGCTATATTTTATCCCCATATTCCCACGGGAACGGGAACTACGCGGGTGTAACCGCGGGGCGATGCTAGTATTCTATATTGTTCTTATTTTAATTCCTGGTATTCCACTACTTTGTTATTACATAGAAATATAAGTTCTGAGAAACGGCAAGGTCTAGTTACAACAAGTTCACGAATCAAGAACATGTTTCCAAAACACCGAGAACTTAACCACCTTTACCTCCTAACTACTTGAATGTTTAGAATTTCCTTTGTAAATAGAGATTATTGGATATACCTACAAAACGTGTCAAATAAAGTAAAAATCTTTTGCCAAAGGATCAGTTCAGCTACTTAGTAATCGAAGCAATGTTCTCCTATGTTGAAGAGATCTTTGTTATGTTAACTCTGTTATATATGCTAGTATTATTTTAATCTCAACTTAAACCTTGTAACCTAACCACCATCTCATAATCCACGGTAGGCTCGCGTGGACTATTACGGATCATATTTCCTTATACGTGCGGAAAGACCAACTCAGCAGTAACGTCATTAAGGCTCACTTGCGCCACTTTCACTAAACGCGTTTAAGTTCCATAAATTGATTTAGCATACTGCTGTCACATTTTTATTCATATGTTAGACCATGACAGCACTAGATTTAAATCAATTTAAATAACTAAACGCGTTTAGCAAAGTTCGTGCAAGTCAGCCTTAGGGTTTATAATGATGAATATATTTTTTTAATGATATCTGATGATTTTGATACTGATTATTACAATTTAAACTTACTATATCAGACTCATCAGAATCATCGGTGCATTGTCGGCCTAGAATGACTTTTTTATGACCTAAGTTCTTTGCGAGTCTCTTGTCTGTGGACTTCAGAGGATATTCGGCACTTTTATAAAAATATTTAATAAATAATATTTATAATAAATCAGTGGTAAGTAATAGGTAAGTGTTGTCAGAGTCTTAAATGTATTTTTCGTATCTTTTCAGTGCGGGTTTTTTGGTGCTTTAATAACTCATGTTCTTATTCAAGCCTTATAACTCCCAAGATGTATTCCTCATGGAAAGTCATTCAACATCTAGTAATAATTAACTACTATGTATTTTGACAAAAATATTCTTCTTTAGTCAGTTCAGTTCTTAAAGCTAGAACTGTTTAAAACTGGACACTGGTATACACAAGGATAGGAATTCCAGCCAACTATTTCGTTTGGCGGTTTGAACTTCAACTTTTACGTGGAAACTGGTCGTGGAATTCGGATGAAGTTCGTCGGTACTCGTGTGTTTACAGAGGAAAATATTTTGGCATACTGCGCTAAATATTTACGAAGTATGTTCTAAAGCCATGATACGAAGTTGCTCCGGTACTGGTAGTAATCTGAAATATGGGAAGAGTTTCAGATCGGTTAAACCAAAGCTTGCATTTGTACTGCCAAGAAAAGGCTTTCTTTCAATAACATATTATGAGTGAGTACCTACCTATGTTCTACGTATAGGCAAATTAAATTTCTGCACTAAACTTGTTAGATAGTTATAGTTATTATGTTACAAATAAAGACTAGTGATAGCCTTGCGGTTAAAGATCTTGCTTCTCAATCGTGAGGCTCGGGGTCGAATCCTGGCGACGGCATGTTACTATCAATAAGTTTTAAAAAACTTACGTAGGTAGGTATTTATCTAACAGATAAGGATACCCGATATATTTATATTTAAGACCCAGAATAGTTTCTGAGACATGTGCAACAGCATCCCGATCCGGCGATGGGCTCACCACCGGTCACGTTTAAGGGATAGAAAAATACACTGAGACTTAATACGTAGGTACCATACTTAAGAATCTAGCAGACCTCAGAACTGGTTTGGAGACATGTTTAGACAACATGACAATCCATCGATGTATTCAGTGTCTGTAACGTTTAGGGGTTCAAAAGATCACTGGTCACAAAGTGGGTATATCCAGAAATGGAATACGTCTATCAAGCCCATCGGGGTAGCGTGAGAGTTTTATTATTATAATTTCCCATTTCAATTATATCATTTTGCGAATCCGTCATTTTGCGTAACTGACATTGTGCTATGGTTCCATTATAACTATAACGCGAAAGTTTGTATGTATGGATGTCTGGATGTTTGTTCCTTTTTCACGCAAAAACTACTGAACGGATTTTGATAAAACCTTACAGTTATTTATACGTCAGAATAACACGGAGGATATATTTTATCACCGTATTCCCACGTGAACGGGAACTACGCGTGTGAAACCGCGGGGCCCTGCTAGTTATTAATAAATTCTTCCGGAGGGTTGGGGGTTGGATGTATTCCCTTTCCAAAAAAATACCCACTTTTCGACAGTGTATCATTCGACCCCTTAAACGTGACTGGTGAAGAAATCATTACAATTAAATATAATTTTGAATATAAAAAAGTTATAAATATTGAGTAGCTCACAATTTCACAGTATCTCGGTAACCGCTGCCAATATTCAAATTCAAAGATTTGAATATGGACCGTAAACAAGAATTGAATATTTATTCGTGTAAAATCACTGCCCTCTTGTCATACGATTGGTAATGGTCGACGTGCCGTGTCAAGAGGCTAAGGGTCACATAATTTCATTACGAGAGTTCAGCAGGAAAGGCAAATTGATGTCTTTATCAAGTTGAATTTTAAGTGGCTATTGTTCATGTGACTAGAGTAAAGTAAATCGTAAACCGGGTCTACGGTTCCAAAATACACGAAATATATTTATAAGTATGTATAGGTAAATATACAAAAAATACTCGTTTAATCATATTAGAACTTCCCTAGGATCTCAGCAAACATTTTGTGTTTTTTACTTGGGCTGAATAATACAATACTACCTAATTTAAGTAAAAAAACATAAACTTCACTTTATCAATACACTACAAAGTACGAGACTTAATAGCAAATAGAGACCATAAAGTTAAAAACACTTGTAAGATATTATAACAGTACCAAAAGGTTTCATTCTGATAACAGTGATAACTTAATAGTCATACATACATACGCTCACGCCTTTTTCACGAAGGGGTAGGCAGAGACAACAGTCCGTCACCTGCTACGATCCTGGCATACCTCTCGCGCCTCATCCACATAATAGTCTAAGTAACTTTAAAATATCCCTACCTAATAAGTCGGAGGTCCCGTGGTCGAGTTCAGCCAAGTCGCATTGTACAATATAATCGAATGTTCTTTTAGATTGACATGTATGGGATTGACATTAGCGTTAGCGCTCGTTGGCAAGTGCTTATGCAAGTGCACTTGGCTAGGGGGGCAGATTAATTTGCTTTAGTCATAAATTAGTTATGCTTCAGTGAAGTAGGACATATTTACGTAATGGTTCTTTTATATAAAATTTAAAATTGTTCTTTTGCAAATTGTTCAAGCAGTTACTATAGCTAGTGGAAAAGTAAAGTGAAGGAAGTATCAAACAAATACTGAATGCGATTGAGATATAAAAAAAATCTTATTTCTTTAAATAGAAATAAACTAGTTTATTATTATAGCTAATTTAGTTTTTTTTAATAATTCTCGGGTGACGTCACCTTTGAAACAAATAACTCAATTTATGAGAAGTGAAATAAAACTCACAGGAAATTCTAAGGAAGTGTTACCAAAGCATTCATTTTCTTTTCCAAAAGTAACTTTAGGTAACTTTATAACTTAAACAAAACCACTTGCATGCACGAGCAAATTCGTACACTCAAACTTCTGTACCGTCAAATTATTTCGAACTTCTCACCAGACTGCTCCAGAATTTGAAGAATACACCCAGTATGTAGGCATTTGAGACCATTTCATTGTGACCTTATGTAGTCCTAACTTGTTAACGGTTTGAGGGATTTTGAAATGCGAGGTGTTATTACGTCTTCACAGCCGGATTGTCATAGGAGATACAATTTATCCGACTGTATACTACCATTGGTGTTAATAATTTCAAATCGATTCAGTACCGTTGGAGTATTAATTATACTTGGTGTTTTAATAATTGTTGAATGCTAGCGCTCTGATCTGTATTTATGGGAATATCCAGCTTAGCAAAGCTTGGATGTCGAAGTGTGTGCTGATAAAATAAGAGTCGAAGAGCCGTGGTGTTTACAGTAAGATGTTTTTATTGAAAGTGAATACCTACCAGAATTTAGGGTTGTATGTATAAATGACAATTTAAAAGAAGGAAGTATAAAATGGTTTAATTTGCCTGAATAAACATATACAGTGTACATTGCTTTACATAAAATTATTCCGCTGCCGACGGCGCGCTTCGATGTGTCAACAATATTAATGTAATTATATTAATTTAGTATGAAGTAGGAATTGGTTAAAAGAATAATGTGTTAAGGAGTTTCTTGCCCCGCTTCTTCTCCTAAACCATACATTTTGAAGCGGTGGCGTTGCAATGACTTCAATAAGAACGAATTTTTTTGGCGGTGCGTGCAGTTTTTCGTAACGATAATTATTATTATGTAATAAACTGGGCACCATCCCTCATTAATACGCCATCCTTTCCTTATCTGGTGCTGTCAGTGGCCCGGTTATTAATATCTCCCATCGTAACTTTCATCAGGAAGTTTAGAAGCGAACCTTTTCGTTTGTTATAATGTGTTGGTAGCTAGAAGTTAATGGGTACCGGGCCGTTACGCAGTTAATTATATAGTCCGTTAATTTAGCTCGAACCTTACCAAATAAATCAGTGTAATTATTTTTGCCGTCTTCAAAGGAACAACGATATTTAAATTTTAATAGTGTCAATTTATTATTTATTCTCTTTGTAAATATTAATTGAAATTAGACAGGCTCTTAACCTTCGGTCAGTCGCGCGTTTTTTGTTTACGCGGTTGGTCACGTGGGGTCTTTGAAGACCCCAAAAGAAAATCAGCCTAAAACACCTTTTTAATTAGTTTTTCCTAATTATATAAGCAAATCATTGGTGATTAACTTAATTACAATAAAACTACCACTAGTTACGTAAACATATTTTTTTTATTTCTGCCTTAAACTTGCAATCTAAAAATAGTAACATAAATTTCTCTTCTTCAGATCACAATCACAAAAAAATATATTTAAATCTACTAAATGAAGGAAATTTTCCTTTTTATCAATTTATATGCGATAACACTAGTATATACCGCCTTTTATCCGGGTATATACCGACTTCACTTTTTTCATCATCATTACCACCTTAAACATCATTACTTTCATCCTTTAACCAGTTTAATATACGAGGTTGTTGTTCTTCGTTCATTTCTAGTTAATAAAATCTAAAACAAAAATACATAAAAAAACCGGCTACTAAGAAAATCTAAATTAAAAAAAAAAAATTTTACTTACGCGGTTAGTCACGTGGGGTCTTTCAAAGCCCGTCCACACAAAACACGCATATATCACGCTACGCTTACGCGCGATCTGAATTTAGCGTCGATGTGCAGCAAATGTAATCCAACTTAGGAGGGTACCTAAAATATTGAATTGCTGAAATGGTTTTAATAGCTAAAATTTTACATTTTTATAATACCTGGGCTTTCAAAGACCCCACGCGACTAACGGAGGGTTAAGGAAAATGTGTTTCAAGTAGATGTATTCCACGATTTGCTACGTTATTTAACGGTGATTAAAAAATTAAGGTGACTAAATTGATTATTAACATCCGGTAACGCAATACAGCCACTATATGACAATATCTACATCCTTGATCGCGCCCGTAGGTGCTTGACTGGTGTGTTAAGAATTTGAATAAATCCATATTAATGATTAGCGATGTGTTCACCACCTATCACGTGAGGGAGTCCAAGGAATATTTACTGGTACAGAAAATATGAATTAGTAGATACTTTTACCATTTAACGTTGCATGGTTCTATACTTACAGAACGATGTAAAACATAAAAAAAATGGTTTGGTGTGTTTTCTCTTGCATTATTTTTCACTCTCTTATTTTCCTAAAAATATGTTTTAACTCGAGACCCCTCAAACAACAGACTTAGTTTACAACTCTGTGTAAATACACGCAGATAGGTTCAAACACAGCAGGTACGATGTAATTGAAAGCGACCTGGACCAACTACATCCACGTAATTCATTATGAAATGAGGTTTGTTAGCTACATACGACAAACTATTTTCCCACAAACGTGGCAGAGCATTGCTTAAACAGAAAATCAGGTTGTCAGCTATTGTTTCGGTGTTTTCATAACCAGCTATTCATACTTTGACTTTAACATGCTGGAAGCAGTTAATTCCGTTGGACAGCAGATTTAAAATTGCAAAAGCGAGTCGACTCGTTTATTCAAAGGGATAAGTTCGGTTATAATAGTACATTATGGTACAAGTGAGTAAAGTTGGTGATTACCGCTGAGGCGCCATTGAGACCCGAGCCGTAGGCGAGGGTCATAAGAGAGCCGAGGACGGTAATCATCAATACACACGTGTATCATACGACGTTTTTCAACACACTTGTGAATAAATAATACTAAAAAATCATTTTAAAATAATCATTCGCAATGGCGGGGAAAATTAATTGGTTTTCCAATTTTTTATTTATATAATTTGGAAAAGGCAAAAGGATCTAGGCCCATACAGCCTCGTTTTCCTATGCGCTCGCATCTTACAATGGCGATCGGCCATGGACTAAAAAAATTAGGTTTCTTTTTCTTTGGTTTGTCGTGGATAGCGTTTTAGCCACGTACAAAATGGGGTATTTAAAGTTTTTACAGAGAAAACCAAAGTTATATTTGAGTGAAAGTTTTGTTTATTAAACACGTACAAGTTGAAATGATCTATTTAAATACGAAGTTGCATGAAATGAGCAAGCCATATTTGTGTATTAATTTATTAGTACGATTGAATACGATCTTTTTTGTATCGAAACTTTTTTAAGAACAAAGCAACTCTAGCAACAAAATTGAAAAAAAAAATCTATAACTCACTAGTGAATAATAGCAAACAAAAAGTCTCAGTTTGATTATAGGTGTCATTATGTGCCTAATTGCAGTGAAATTAGAGCCACTTTATGAGCAAGTGTGTTGAAAAAACATTTGCTTTTTATTTATCTTGTAACAAAACTCCTCGGATTTGTGTTTTAAATTGGGGACGCTATTTAATTTTTTTTTTCTCTTGACATAAGTCGCTTGACTAATATGTAGTAGGTATCTAGCAAAATGAAAATAACATTTTATATCGGTTCTTACTCACTTTTTAAAATTATACTTATTCAAATCTTTTTATAACTTTTTTTTTATTTATTACATAAATAAATTTATAATATGCAGTGGTGTTACGAAATAATAACCTCGCCAAACTTTACGTTTGAGTAACGGCTTTTCATGTTGTTTCTCATTATATGTCATTTTTTGTTTTATATACAACGAGTAACATAATAAGTGCAATTCCTCATTTTTTTTTGTAAAATAAAGGAAAAGGGCAAACGAGCAGATATCATCCATATTATGGATATCGGTATGGTACTGTAGTAGTATATAACCAATTTTCTTAAATAAAGAGCAAATAATGGTACGATTTCCATAGGTAGCACTAAATTCAGCTATGCTCATTCATTTATTTTTACTCTTTATTATGAAATCGACTATTGTTCCCTATAAAACGAACGGAAGTCATCGGTGTCTACAACACAGGCTTTCCTAGTGTAGGCACCGAGGCCCCTATGTATCAATGTGACGTTTTAACTATTCTTCATATTTTAGATAACATCCTTGTACGTTTGTGAATACTAAATTCATTTTCATTTTTCGGAAAAAATTAACACATATTAAAAATTGCTAAAATCGATACTGAACAAACTAATTTAAGGAATTTGCGCTTGCTCTGTTACATATTGTATAATTATAATTATATAGAAAAGATAGATACATAAGGTACAATATACGGTTTTAAAAATAAACTGCTCAGACTTGACAAATTTAATTTAAGTAAATAGTCCTAAAGTTTCTGTACAAGAGAGATTAGATTACATTAACGACTTGATCCTTTGTCAATCTGGAGAGAGTGTTTCATTTAGATCATTCGCCCATGAACACACCTGGGTTTAAAGATTTATAAAGAGATAATATTAAAATATTTTATATTCTGTGAATATTTTTTTGTATCAACAAAAGGCTGGGCTGTTAAAACATTCGGGTATTATTTCATTGCTATTGAAAACGCTCTTGAAAACGGATTTTGATGCTGTTTTTTTAAATAGGAAGAGTGATTCAAGAGGAAAGTTTTAGTATAAGCATATTATTGCACCCGTACGAAGTCGGGGCGGATCGCTAGTAATATTATAAATGCGAAAGTGAATTTGTTTGTTACGTTTAACGCCTGAGCCATTTAAATGACCTTGATCAATTTTGGTATATATATCGACTGGACCTTGGAGATAGACATAGGGTAGGTACTTCTCTTCTCAGTAAACCACGAACTTCCTAAGGCACGTAATAACCTAAAGTTCACGCAGACGGAGTCGCAAGCAACTGCTTGTGAAGAAATAGAAAAATAACTTATTGTATAATAAATTCCTGTTATGTCAGACAGCGGCGCAACACTTCACTGGTTTCGGTAAAAAATTCTACGCCAAAATTCAAGCGACATCATTTATTCCATCTATTTTGAAACCTGTCGATAACTTCCATCGTTTGTAGGATGAAATGTCGATGCACTTGATAGGTTGTCAATGTGTGGTAAATGATAGTCTAGGTAAGAGGTCGAGCAAAACTTTTAAAATTTTTCTCGTTTTATAAAAATAAATAAAATAAAAAATAATTTCACGCCTTTTATCCCCGAGGGGGTAGGCAGAGGTATTCCATTACTGGATATACCCACATTTCACAAGATATATTGGACCCCTAAACGTGATAGGTGGTGAGCCCATCGATCGCCGGACCGGGTTTATTTACACATGTACATCCTTTTGTTTCTACAGAAAAATATAATTTTGTATATAATTTACAAAAGAAAATGTGCTCCAACAAGGACTAACTTGTGTTGGATGGTTTCCTCTCTGTATAGCCTTTCAGATCTCTGCCGACCCTGTGGTCACTTCAAGCTCTGAAGCTCAAAGTAACGCTAACGACAGGTCTTTGATTAATTATACTCGCACTTATGTAGGTACCGCACTTATTTTTGGAATCATTATTTACTTGCCCTTTTCCCATTATTTGGAGTCGGCGCAGCAGTATTTTCCTTCCATTTAGATCTGTATGTATAATCTCACGCCTTTCATCCCCGAGGGGGTAGGCAGAGGTATTCCATTACTGGATATACCCACATTTCACGAGATACATTGGACCCCTAAACGTGATAGGTGGTGAGCCTACCGCCGGACCGGGTCTATTTACACATGTCTCAGAATTAATTCTGAGACCTGCGGGTTTCCTCACGATGTTTTCCTTCACCGTCGAGCTAGTGATAAATATGTACGTAAGTTTTGAAAAACTCATTGCTACATGCCAAGATTAAATTCGAACCCGAGCCTCACTGATTTTCGGCCGGCTCTTTAACTGCTCTTATTCCATTCCATTTAGATCTATCATGCATAAATAATATTGGTACAAAATCTGAATTTTTCCAACGGTGCATGTTAGTTTATAGGGTTCAGTGCCAAAGGGTGTCAACGTCTGTCTAGGTATAATATGTAAGTGGGCCGTATCACGAACCGTAATATCAAGACAGATTATTTTTTCACACAATTTGTATTACTATAGCCAATGTTATAATAACAAAAAACAACAAAAATAATAATAATAAAATAATATAATCTTACGCCTTTTATCCCCGAGGAGGTAGGCAGAGGTATTCCATTACTGGATATACCCACATTTCACGAGATATATTGGACCCCTAAACGTGATAGGTGGTGAGCCCAACAATAACAAAAAGTTTAAAAATTAGAGGGGCTCCATAAAAGAAACGTTTTTTTTTTTCTTTCTTTCTTCGTGTATTATGGCAACCTTCGTGAGCGAGTCCAATTCGCACTTGGCCGTTTTTGATTATAGTGGAATAAACATAGCGCTTTCACCCCGCGTAGTTCCCGTTCCCGAGGGAAAAATTCTTTCACCAATATGGAAAGCTAGAAGAACCCTAAGTAACTATTAAGTCTTATGACGAAGTGAACAGTGCAATTAATGATGTTGTCAGTTGGTTTAACGTTAATAATTTACTTCTCAATGAGAAAAAAACTAAATGTGTACATTTTTCTTTATCAAATGTTAAACGAACTTTAAACTCAGTTACAGTTAAAAACGAAAAATTAGAATGTGTAAATACTACAGTATTTTAGGAATAACTCTAGACTCTAAGTTACAGTGGGGACCGCACATTGATACGTTGGCGAAAAGGCTCAGTTCTGCTGCATATGCCGTAAAAAAAAATACGTAATATGTCAAGCGTAGAAACAGCTAGACTTGTCTATTTCAGCTTCTTCCACAGCTTGATGTCATATAGCATTCTACTGTGGGGGAATGCTGCTGATGTCCAGAGAATATTTATTTTGCAGAAACGAGCCATTCGTGCAATTTATAAAATGGGGTCTAGGATGTCTCTAAAGGAAAAATTCAAGGAAATTAATATACTGACACTGGCGTCACAGTATATTTACGAAAATTATTGTATGTTAAAAAGAATATATCACTTTACAAAAAAAATAGTGACAGAGATTGTATAAACACTAGAAATAAGAATGAACTGGCTGCTTGTGTTAGTCGATTATCTAAAGTTACCAAATCCTTTAAGGGTCAATGTATACGTTTTTACAATAAGATTCCCATTGAATTACAAAATTTGCCTCTTGACAAATTTAAAATAATAGTTAAGCAAAAATTACATAAAAAAGGCTACTATAAAATTACAGACTACTTAGTAGACCAACATGCATGGGATTTACCGACTCGACGCTATGTAAGGCTATTAATTATAATTATTATTGTAGACGATATTTATTAGTAAGACATGAGATTAAAAAGAGCTGCCCTTGAGTTTCTTGCTGGCTCTTCTCGGGGTACTGCATTCGGAACCAGCAACTCGTCGGTGGAGATGGGCTGCTGTTTGCATTTAGCCAATCTTCATGGACGAGTTTAGAGTGCCTTGTTATTATAAAATATTGACGTTTCTAAGTGTATATTTAATACCAATAGAAAATAAACAATTTTGTTTTTTTTTAAATTTTAACATAGGCTATATTTTATTCTCGTATTCTCGTGAGACTACGAGAATAAAATATAGCCTCGTATAATAAAATATATTCCCACGGGAATACGAGAATAAAATATAGCCTATGTTACTTAGGGTTCTTCTAGCTTTCCATATTGGTGAAAGAATTTTTAAAATCGGTCTAGTAGTTTTTGAGTTTATTTTTAACAAAGATACAAACTACCAAAGTACAAATCTTTCCTCTTTATAATATTAGTTTATAAGTATAGATTTATCTTGCTTCGACCCTACAAAAACCAACAATTGGATCATGGCGTAATTGAATCTTAACTACTGGCTGTCGTCCCTTGTCACGGGGCAAATGCTCACATGCGTCAATCATTTCGTTACGAAAAACTGTACAGCAACCATATTTTATACATATACGAAACATATAGGATACTAGCAGCGCCCCGCGGTTCCCATTCCCGTGGGAATACGGGGATTAAACATATAGCCTATGTGTTATTCTGATGTATAAGCTATATAACTGTAAAGTTTCATCAAAATCCGTTCAGTAGTTTTTGCGTGAAAGAGGAACAAACATCCATCCATACATCCATAAATCCATCCATACAAACTTTCGCATTTATAATAGTAGTAGGATTAAGTTAAATCTATACTCTAATACTATAAAGAGGAAAGATTAGAATTTTTGTGTGTTTGTATTTTTGTATGTTTGTTACGAGTAAACTCAAAAACTACTGAACTGATTTTAAAAATTATTTCACCAATGGAAAGCTAAAAGATCCCTAAGTAAAATAAATAAATAAAATAAAAATGAGAGAAGGAAGGATCACCTATCACGTTTAGGGGTCCTAAACAGTATACTGGTAAAACTTGGGTATTTCCAGTAATACCTCTGTCTAGTCAATCGGCCACAAAAGTCGTGTGCATATACTTTAATATATTATACCAGCGACCCGCCCCGGCTTCGCACGGGGGCAATGCTAATACTAAAACCTTCCTCTTGAATCACTCTATCTATTAAAAAAAACGCATCAAAATCCGTTGCGTAGTTTTAAAGATTTAAGCATACATATATAGGGATATAGGGGCACATAAAGCGACTGTGTTTTATACTATGTAGTGATTAGAAGGGTGCAATAGAAACTTTTAATTGACAATCCGAAAAAGGATATTACGACATTCATGACTGTTTTTTTTTAAACATTTAAAATACAACAGACCATAACATTACGTTTCTCATAATAATACACCTAGTATTATTATGAGGAATATTAAGATATTAATATGTGGAATATTAATATAATAATACACCTAGTATTATTATGAGGAATATTAAGTTGAATTTCAATAATAGAGCAAGAATTTTCCTCGCTGTTCTTCTGTGATGAGATAATCTTGGATAATCTAACCGTGCTGTTCACCATTGAAGTATTATGTACGTATATGGGTTTCACTTGGCTTTTATTATAACTGTTTTTTTTATTTATCTATGGATTAAACTTTGGTGCAAGTTATTTTGAAATCGGGACTAATGTTGTGTGCATGAAATATTGTTGAGTAATTGAAATTTTTAAAGACTAAAAACGGATATTTTTAAATACCTTCGGATTTTTTGTTAGCTTTGTGTCTGGATATTTTTTTATTTGTGTTCAAGTCATTTTTTTAAGTGGTTCAGTGCCTGTAGTACAGGTTCTGCCTTGTTTTAGTCAAGTGGCTGGACAGTCGTAAAAAGTAAATGTATGGGATTTACATGACCATTTGACTTAGCGCGATCAAGTGAAATTTACGCAACACACTAAAGAAGTTATCGTCAGTGAAACGTAGTTTTTAATAGTTAGTATTAGGTACAATTAAGCAATAAATGAAGTGAATGAAACATTCCTTTGCTAAAGGAGTGGGTGTGAATAGCTTCCCACAATTTATTAATATTGTGCTAGCGGTTCTGAGCGGTTTCACCCGCATAGTTCCCGTTCCCGTGGGAATACTGGAATAAAATATAGCCTATGTTACTCGGGGATATCCTAGCTTTACATTGGTGAAAGAATTTTTAAAATCGATCCAGTACTTTTTGAGTTTATTCGTAACAAACATACAAAAAGACAAATATTCCCCTTTATAAATTAGTATAAATATAGATAGAACTTTTGACTACTTTAAGTAATATACACTGTCAAAGAGAAAATACTAAAAAAGTTTTCGTTATTACAACACTTAAATTTCCGCGATGAGATCTTATATTGAAACTTGGAAAAAAATACTGAAAAAGTACGTAATGTCTTTTTTGAGTAACTTTGTAGGTATTAAATGAACAGAGGCGTCTCGCTGAGGACAGAAACGAGAAAATAATCATCTAAGTTTCCAATACATTTTTTTATTACTTTTGAAACTTCATCCGGTAATAGGTCCGATACGAATACCACGTCGATTTTCAAATACCTACTTACTCGTATTTCATAGGACTATATAGCGGGTGAATATATATAGGCATTGCCTGCGAGGTTCCTGTTTTTTCCCCGTTCCCTTAGGAATTTCTCAAAATCCTCTCTTAGCCGATACCTACTCTGTATAACGAATATTAAGAACTATATTTATCATTATCTTGTTAGGCATTTCCTTTGACTAAATAACGTGTAAGGATTTTTGGATTGAACTCATAATCCCTAAAAGTCATAAATTGGAAAAAAAATGTGAGTCTTACTCGCGTTATGCGGGTGCTCAATTTTTCTTCACAAAATTGTGGGGCTGAAAACGCGGTTACGGATCCGGGATTACTTATTCGCTCGTTTAAGCACCCTCAGGGCTGTCTACTTACCCACTTATATATAAAGTTTTTGTATCTCAGACGAAGGCACGACAACACTGCCTAAAGTTTTTGTGTTAGTTAAGATTTACAAGACTTAGGATTCGTGATTTAAACTGATTACTTAAGTATACATGGCAATGTACTCAATAAAACTCTTTAACAGTGACAGACAGCCCACAGTCTAAGCCAAAGGAGCATGCAAATTTTGCTCATGACTTCCATATGTAGGTGAACAGTTCACCTAAAGAGTTAAATAGGAGATGAAAGTTTGTAGGAAAGTTCGTAAATTTTAGGGTTCCAAAAGTGCCAACGGGCGTTATTACTAAGCGTCCTCTATCTGTCTGTATGTCAGTGGACTGCATCTCATGAACCGTAATGGATAGACAGTTGAATTTTCACAGAATGTGTACTACTACAGCCGCTATAAAAATATAAAAAAGGGGAACGTTTTTAAAAAACTAGCAAAAATGCACATTTTGAAAGAAGAATGTCAAAATTAATATTATTTAGCACTGTACAAACTTCGACCATACAATTTTCGAAATAACTTATTTAATTATCCTTAAGTAAAATGCAAATTTCGTTGGAAATAAATGTCTTTAAACCTAACTTTGTGTTTTTTATGATACGGTGGTACGGAACCCTTCGTGTGCGACTCGCACTTAGCAATTTTTTTTAAATCCACGCAACTCGCAAAATAATAAATTTTACTTATTTCCAGATCAAACTCTAAACAACTTCTACAGCCGTAACGTAATAAATGAGGGTAATCGATCAACACTTTGAATGTGTCGCGTCAAACCACGTAACTTTACCTATTTTACGTAGTTTCATGCGTCAACTTTATAAAGCGATGGTGGTTTCAAAGCAAAAGTTACAAAGGCCTCAGCTTGATGCCTTTACTTATATACTTTCCCGGTAATGTGAAACTCGTGAGAAGAATACAGTTACCTTCTAAATGGGGCTGATAATAAATCCGTTGGAGCACTTTTCTTATTGACAGCTGGTTTTCTTTCCAGGCAAGTTGTGACAAAGTTTATCGGCTCGTAAAACTGATAATATCAACGTCACTCTTTGTTTGTGTAATATATTTTATGCTAGATTCTCTAGTGACTTTTTGGGGAGAATTCAATTGATCTTCTCTTTTTTTAAATATTGCAACTATACACCAAAGAACTCACTGAATTGCACATTGAAGATTTTCAAAAGGTTAAAATTTAAATATTCGTGAGAATAACTATGTGTGTGTATGTAACATTTGAAATATTATAGTAATACACTTTGAAAATAACAATTTGAAATATTATAATAATAAACCTGGGACACAATTTAGACCATTTACAACTGATAAACATACCTAAATAAAGATTAAATACTAAGACACGAAGCCAACAGACAATGTCATGCACACAAATGTTGGCTCCGAGCAGGGATAGAAACCGCGACCTCCAACTTAGAAGACAGGGTCACTTCCAACTAAACGAACAGGCCTGTCAAATGTTAATATGTTGTAATGTTATTATAATTTTATTTTATTTTTTTATTTAATTTAATACAATGAAAATACAACATCTAAACTATCTTATATTATATATATATTGGTAAGTATGGCAAGATTTCTACTATAAAATAATTCCGAATATTTTGCGAAAATTCTTATGTAGGAGACTCAGGGTTAGCGTGTAAATAAGTACATAACGACTGCAAACATACCTAGTTAAGCTTCTTTTTACCTGACTTCACGATAATTAATGTAATGTTTTTCCGGAGGCTATGTAAGTTTATTTTGTAGACGCAGCCTATAGTACAAACAGTTCCAGGAATTTGGTAATGCAAGGCATCATTACATTTATCTTCATATCAGTTACAGCCTACATTACGCGACAGCACCAAAAGGGTATGTATGATTTTTTTCCAGTGCCTTTTTTACACATAGTTGGTTATTAGATGTTGTAAAATTTGTGTAATCTTCCATTAAAGACATTATTTACATGCATTTGTTGTTTGTGTACAGTACATGTTTATTGGGTATTACTTAATTGAACTGTGTAATATTAGGGAACAGAACCTAATTTGCGCACACGAGTATTGAAAACCTACTAATATAGTACGTATTACAACTCACGTCTATTTACAAAACCACAGGTAAACAAAGTGTTTCGCTTTTGTTTCCCACATGGCTATAAATACTATACCTACACCAAATCATACAGGTTTCCAGTTCGGGTGTTTTGAATTTTAAGCCCCCAAGTATAATAATTTAATTAGGCCAGCTTTATTACTGACGAGCTTTGTAAGAGATCAGAACATTATATTATATTTAGGTACTCGTATAAAGCCGCCAACACATATTAGAGATACTCGTATCTGATAGATGTTACGTCAGAGCAAACGCTAGTTAGGGAACAGGCTGTTTGTTCGATTCTAAATTCAATATTTGAATAAATAGTTAAACACTTGTTGTTATCTCGTAATAATTCATCAACACTAATATTATAAACAGGAAGGATTTGTTTTTTTTATATTTTTTATAATGAATGGGTTAAGTAACTAATGGACCTATTTAAATACATTTTTCACTAATGGAAAGCATACTTTTAATTGCTAGAATTTTCAAACGATAACAGGACTTACGTGGGTATTTTTTTCCAGACAGAGTAGAGGGAAAAGTTATAATGTATAATTGTATGTAAGTCAAACAATTCCTATGATTTTTAGATTTTTTATTCTCTCAACTGAGAACAACTTTTACGCTGAATACGCGCCTCAGAAGTAATTCTGAGACCTGCGGGCAAAGAGGTTTGGAAGAAAATCATAGAGAAACTTTTTCTTTAAACGTCTTTACCTGCGGATTTCCTCACGATATATTATTCCTGCACCATCGATAGTGATGAATTAATATGTACTACGTAAGTTTTGAAAAACTCATTGGTAGGTACATGCCAGGATTTGAACCCGAGTCTCGATGATTATCATGAGAAGCGGTCTCTCTAACCGTAAGGCTATCACTGCTCTATGCTGAATATCATCTGAATATTATTTTTATTTATTAAGTATGGCTGAGACAATGGTATTATCTCTGTTAGGATTTTAATAATCTACCGTACTTTGTTTAATTGAACATTTTCGTCAGTGCCGAATTAATTCAAAAATAATGACGGGTTTTTTAAGCCGAAGTCTGAAATTCTGTTTTTGATTGCTTTAACTAAACGACTCACAATTAGTGTTCATATAACGGCGAGCTGAAGAAGTTATTCACTGTCAGAAACACAACCAACACAACCGTCTGATGTACGCAAATTCTATCTAAGAATTTTCTCAGAAAAACTAAGTTTTATATGTAATTTATAAGTACCATAGGTATAATTTTTATCGTCCATTTATTAATCAACTTCCTCATTAAGGTGATTGTTATGAAGCAGAAATATTATAATAATAATATTATAATATACACTTTTTTCAATTTTGAGAAAATATATGCCTTATCCCTGACGAGATTGGCAGAGTTATATAAAATAAAATAAATAATCTCACGACTTTTATCCCTGAGGTATTTTCTTTAGACCCCTAAACGAGATAAGTAGTGAGTCCATTGCCGGACCGGGTCTGATGACACATATGTCTCAGAATTAATTATAAGACCTGTGGGTTCCCCTTACAAAGTTTTCCTTAACCGTCGAGTTGAGTGATATACTCGTAAACGTAGGTTAGTAAGCTTTTTTAAAAACTTTTTACTACATACCAGGATTCGAACTCGAGCCTCATTGATCATCAGAGTAGAGCAGAGAGAAGCGGGCTCTTTGACCAGTGGGCTATCACTGTAGAGTTGTACTCTCTAAATGGAAGTATTCATGTTTTCACCAGTTTGCACCACTTTCATGGCCTCACCACCTGTCACGTTTAGGGGTTCTAAAATATACTGTTGAGAAGTAGATAATACCCAGGAATGGAAAACCTCTGCCGACTCAGTAATAAAGGCGTGAGCATATTTATTTTATTTATTTATTCCGCAACTGGAATCGTTTTATGTGTAAACTGCTGTCTCAAGTTCGAATTCCTTAGCAAACTAGTTTTCTGCATAGTTACTGGCTTAAAAGCCAAACTTGCATGAATTTGAAGACGAAACGTGCCGTGAATTTGTATACCGCACTTGGTAGTTGTTCGTTTTGAACTGCACTGTAAATTCAGTTCAGATTTGGGAATATTAAATATAATATCGCGAAGTATGCTAAGAAACATATTTTATTAAATAAAATATGTAACACTTATTATGTACATAAAATTTTTTACCAGTTTCACCATTATGTAAATACAGTTTTAAACGCCTTGATATTTCTTAAAAGTAGTTTTTGGTCAAAGTGCGCAACGCGCTTAGGCCATAAAGTTTAAATAAGTAAATTGTGGCTCAAAATTTACAAACTGTACTATGGGTACTTAACAACTGATAAACATATTTATACTGAGTGATTTTTTTTACCGTTTGGAAAAAATATGAGGTATAAGGTATCTAGAGTCGAAGTTATACACAAGGTTAAATGTTAAATATAGTAATGTTTAATGCAATTTACAAAGTCTAGAAAACTAAGAACACTACTGCCTGAATGGAAGCTACGACTCCATTTTTTGACGTGACAACGTCACAACGTCGACAACATGAGCCGGCTGCATGCACGAAAAAATATGACGTATGCGGCGTTACAGTACCTACAAGCGAGAGCGCGCGCTTTTTTTTTTAAAAAACTTTGTTTTACTGACAAGCCCAAATGTATCTATTACACTTACCTATCACAACATATTTTTTTCCAGACGGTAAAAAATCAGGCGGTATAGGTACAGATCAGACCCAGACACGAAACTAACCAACGAACACAGCGTATAATGAATAAAATACTCGAACAACTCATTTATGAACTTTAATTAAACTTGACTGCACAAAAAATCAGACCACCGCAAAACTGTACTGGGATCCTCCTCAGTTTTCACATGTAATAACTTGCCTGGATTAACTTTATAACGTGCCTTCTACTGGCTTCACGACATTAAGCTAATTAGTCCCTGAAGTGTCATAAGAGTCATAACGCATGCGATGTGCCATTTGAGCCCGTAAATTACAGTACCTTTGCCGGTAAGAGACTTGGAAATCGCAGTTCATACAAGACCTACATAACATTTTGTTTCGCAACAATCGAAATTAAAATCTAAAAGCGTCCGTTTTAATTTATTTTGTACAACAACAAAGGGATTGTGACTGTAAATTTTAAACAAAATTTTATTTCCCAACCATTTTCTAAAATAAAATTATACCTTCTACGAGTATCATATTTATTCGTATACAATATGCATGGTTTCTCTTCTAACATAATGTTTTTATTTTATTTAGCACACAATTCAAAACCGTGGTTTATACTCGTAGCAAGCTTATTTTGACACAATATTATAATTTTAAGCTAAAAAACTATTGTTCACTAACACTAAACTATTGTAACATACTCAAGTCTCGAAATTTTAAGGCGTATTTTCATAGTGAAAGTGTAGGAGATTTTTCAGAAGAAATATAAACGGATATCTTTTAAAAATCGGGTGCAATCTAATGGTCGTATGGTATTTTAATTTTTATATTTTGTCTAGATCCATCTTAGACATTTAAAAATAGCTTGTTGGCTTACAAGTTATAGCACGACCGAAAGAGGATCGTCACTGACTCTTGCTATCGTGATGGTCTCTTTCCGATTTGATATTTGTGCAACAACCCCAAGTCTCCTCAGTCTCAGATATATCTTGTTTATTCTGAGGTCCTAGCCAAGTAGCTCTGTACACCGTAATAGTCGAATAGAATGACAAATGTATGGGAATTTGGAATTGATGTTAGCGCTCAACTTGTCGCCGGCGATATTTCCGGACCGATACGACTTTTAAACCTTCAAGAAGAGAGCGTACTCCCACCTCAAAGGCCGGCCACTCACTTGTGACTCTCGAAATGAAGGTGTCCATGGGCGACGGTAGTCACTTACCATCAGGTGATACGTCTGCTCGTTTGCTCCCTATACTATTAAAAAAATCCTTGTCATGGCTGTATAGTGCTATCAAGTCAAAATGACGCAACATTCTAAAAAAGTATAATCACTGACATGTTCGTTTTACAATTTCGAACGCCAACTAAGCGAATTAAACCTTTCTTTGCCCCTTATGGGGGGGTACGGTAGGTACTTGTACCTGCGTAGCTAACCTCCCCAAAAGATATGGCGCGACGTGCCGTACTTGGTATCTATTTACCTTCATTCTTTGAAAAGCTTAATACCCGCTGGTGTAGCAAGTGGTTTATCTACGTGAAGCGTTATGGCTTCGCAAAGAGTTATTGCCTACGCACCTGCCACCGCGTTGCCTTTCACTTTATAGATACTTGCTATTAATGATGGTATTACCTTCGCTGTGCCCGCGAATATCTCACGCTCCTCGACTTGGAATAATCTTGAGGCTTAATATGAATTTACAGTAACAAAGCTGCCTGCCCACTCGGCGATAGATGCCTGCATTAAATATTATTGTTACACATTATTCTTATCTAACGCAGTGAGTCTTAAGAGACATTTTCCTTTCTTTTGTTAACATTCAAATTTTAATACACTGTAATGAAAGATTTTAGAATGACTAATACTGAAACAAAACAATTGTCATCCAAATTAAATACACGTGCAAAGTTTGAAGTTAATATTGCCCTTGAGTTTCTTGCTGGTTCTTCTCGGGGTACCTACTGCATTTGGAACCAGCAATTCGTCGGTGGAGATGGACTGCTGTTTACATTAATCCAATCTTCATGGACGAGTCTAGAGTGCCTTTTTATTAGACTATTGACCTTTCTAAGTGTACTTTTTGTACCCACAGAAAGTATATGATTTTTTACTTTTTATATACGACATAATACAGGTTAAATTCAACTTCCAAGATTTGTTAACATAGGTTGTTAGTTAAAAGTAAAGCTAATATAAAGCTTGTAAAATTAGTTGTCTTCAAATAAAACAAACTCACGTCCTCCAATAAAAAGAGAAAGTATATGTTGAGAACTAATGACGAAGATTTTAAATATCAATTGTTATTTATTTTTATCTACACTTATACACTAATATTATTAATAGTAAAGATTTGTTGTCATGATTGTTTGTTTGTAACGAATACACACAAAAGAAATGCACACATTCACTCACACACATTCACACTCAATACGAGAACATGGTTTGATTGAAGGCTATGCTTCCCTGCTGGAACGACTACTGTACACAGGGAACCGTCAGCATCTAAAATAGTATTTTTAAAAGATGTCGGTATTTTTGGAATAGTTGTCACTATTTATATAATATTTTTTATAATAGTGTGTATAACTACGTATGCATAATAATATTATAATACATATAAATAATGTCACGCGTTTTTCCTGTCGGTGAAGGCAGATATATCTAATCTATTAAAAAAAGTTTAAAAAATACGTTTAAGTAGATAAGTCTGTCACAACAAAAATTTACTATATTTAAAAAAAACTATATAAGCGAATCCTTTATATTGAAACTACCTATATATAGCAGCGCCCCGCGGTTCTAATTAGTATAGTAGTAATTACTAACTCTATTAATAAACGAATAGAATTGAATTGAAATCGTAAGAAACAATGTCAATTTCGCATTTTACTAGTAGCGCCTCGCGATTTCATCCACATAGTTCCAGTTTTAGTGGGAATACGGGAATAAAATTATAGCCTCAGTGATAACTGATAATGTTGCTTTCCATTTTTAATAGAATTTTCAAAATCGGTCCAGTAGATTTTAAGTTTATTCGTAAAAATACAAATCTTACCTCTTTATAATTTTAGTGTAATAGATGTAGATTAGTATAGATCAGTTAGGATGCGATATTTTTTCAATAAAATAATGTGAATATTTATAGAAAAGAGCCTCCCAACAAATATAGCCTTAGAACAGCCTATAGAATATAACTAAAGTTTTATAGGCGGTGTATTTAAGCAGCATCTTTAAATCCCCAGAGACGATCATAAAAGACCACTTCCAACAACTCCTGTGTTCCTCTAAGTAAAATAAATACCTGGCGTTGGGCAAGAATGGAATTAATTTCCTTACAACAAAGGCCTTTATTTCCTAACAAATTAATCTGCTGTCTCAGATAATACGAATGGCGTTAATTACTCTGTCGATTGAACAGATTCTGGTTTATTTGAAATTATTACGGAGAAGCTTAAGTATATCGACTACCAATTAACCAATGAACAACGAATGGATGGAGCTAGTGAACTGATTTTTAGGGTTCCGTACCTCAAAAGGAATAAAAATGGAAACTTATAGGATCACTTTGTTGTCCGTCTGTCTGTCTGTCAAGAACCTTTATTTTGGGAACGCTTGGAGTATCGAGTTGAAATTAAAACCATAGTCTACGGTCCCCTAAGGCTGTAAAAAAAATCTAACTTTTAAGTCAACATTAAAAAAAGATACGGAAAACTTATATTTGGACACTTAACTCAAAACACCAATTTTTGAAATTTTTGTCTAGCTACTACCATCACATGTTATCGGTTTCTTGAATAATAATTAAAAACAGATAGCATCTGTTTAAAATTGTCTAACTATAAACCCCGTTTTGTAATATTTAGTAATAAGAAAAGAAAGGCTTTTGCGCTGTGAAAATAACATTTAATATGCTTAATTATGGTAGTTCCACAAAGCATTAAAAATTCACTTATTTTACAGATTAAATTTATAACGAAGGGGAGGACAACTCCGCGTCGGGAATCGTTTGTCACGTCGCACTTGGGAGCTCATAAACGTAGCACTGCACGTTACTGCTGAGGGGCTGGCCGTGGACCACGAAGCTTATCTTGCCTGGTCGGTTAACATAAGCTGGCACGTTCACAGTACTCAAATCAATATTATACAGCATGTTTTAAAATTCAATGATTTTATCGGTTAGTTGGGTAGTGTACATACAAATACCTGGCATGTTCACAGTATACCTACTTACTCAAATCAATATTAAACCGCTTGTTTTAAAATTCAAATTTTTTCAAATTGGTGACTTAGTTGGGTCGTGTATATAAATAGCTGGCATGTTCACAGTACTTAAATCAATATTATACAGCATGTTTTAAAATTTAATGATTTAAAATTTGTGGGTTAGTTGGGTCGTGTATACAATTAACCAAACCATTTCCCTGTAAGTATTTCACAGACGCTACGTAACCATAATGTGTGCATGTGCTGACAGGAAAAATACGTGAGCATATGTTTTGTACTTAGTAACTGAGCTCCAACTAAATAAATATCAAGAAATATTATTAGCAGTGTTTATTACTTCTGAAAAATCTTACCTTCGTCCGTCTCCTTCATTATCTAACAACTCCCCTACCTATCTTCTTCTTTCACTCCTTTCCTCTACTATAATTCCTTATCACCCAACTCCGACCCTAAGGTTTCCAAAGTTGGATCTATCGACTTCGGAAACTGTATTCTAGGCGTTTCCGACAGCCACGGAAAATTTTCCGAATCCTTATGTCAAATATGATATTCGCTTTTGATACCGACATCTGTGAATAGCCCATCTTCGGCAGATTTTCCGATTAAGAGTCGAATATCGTTTATCGAAGCTGCGTGAATACGCCTGCTGTTCTCGTTATTATCAGTTCATATTAGCATCAGTGGTAGGTACTGCTTCAGAACGTGGTGTATGGCAGCACCATTCCTGTTTGCCGTAAGAACAGAGCTAGTCCATGCTTTGTTATTTAGCAGTAAGCTAGCAGGTCTAAGTGCACCAAATGGACGGTAATGGGGTCCGTCCACGTTTGCGTGTGTTATAAATTCGTAAAAATGCCTTCGGGTCCTCTTACAACTTGCAGCTGAGCTAACTCCAGGGAGTTCCTGCTGCAATTAAGATTTGTCGAGGTCACCTTTCTAATCTAGGTACAAAGGGGAAGATTACTAAAAACTTTTGAGACAGAGGGGGCCGTGTGTTTGTTCGGTTACCTGTCAAAATACCTTAGTACTTATCTATACATTTCATTTTTAAATAATTTGTGCTTTTTCCCACTTTTTCTTGTGTACACCTACTTCTTCACATCCAACGCTTCCCCACGGCCTATATTTAACGTAATACATGAAAACAACAAAAAATATATATAATTTCTACTCAGAACAATAACTAAATTTCTATGAAGATTGACAGTTCTTTTAAAACAAACATTTGGCTCCCTCTAGCCGGAACTATTTGATAGTTGTCCTCCCCATTCTTTATCAACATTTAGGCTAACGTATTATTGTGCCTAGTTACTTATTTATATTTTAAGGAGTTAATATGTAATTAACTTTAATTTGACGGGCCTGTTGGCTCAGTTCTTAGTGACCCTGCCTTCTGAGTCAGAGGTCGCGGGTTCGATCCCCGCTCGGGGCCAACATTTGTGTGAGTGAACACATCTATTGGCTTCGTGTCTGGTCGTTTAATATTTATTTAAGTATTTTTATCAGTTGTTTAGTGCCAATATTACAGGACCTGCCGAGTTTGGGACTAAGTTACCGTGTGTGAATTGTGTCCCAAAATTTATTATTATTAGGTATTATTTATAACCGAAAACACTACAACAATTTAAACATTTCTATATGGACATGACTGAAATGTATCTTCTACCGATACTGCATAATACTGATTATTTACGTTTCATTGATTGACCTGGTATTGACCTCTTATAATATGAAAGTCAGTTGTCATAAATAGCTAATCAAAGAGGTTAGAAGAAAAAAATAATTCT
Source organism: Ethmia dodecea (assembly GCA_963855545.1). Taxonomy (NCBI): domain Eukaryota; kingdom Metazoa; phylum Arthropoda; class Insecta; order Lepidoptera; family Depressariidae; genus Ethmia; species Ethmia dodecea. The sequence goes on from OY979444.1 coordinate 6,048,094, forward strand.
CTTTCATAGAGAGAAACTTTTTCTTTAAATGTCTTTGGCGCTCATATTTATGAACCTTTTTAAGTAGGTACCTGGGTGAAACGAGAATGAAAACTCACAGAAAATAAATTTTTAGCTGAGACCTAGATCGATTTTTCGTCCAAGCTACATTGTTAATTCAATTATAATCGTTAAACCATTTTAGTGTAGTATCCCGTAGCCCACAGGAAGCGGTCTGCAATACAAATAGCAAGAAGCCCATAGCAAAAAGCTTTCAAAGTCCTTATAAGATGCAATAGAAACTTGTCTGATTCCAGAAATCCTCTAGGTTCCGTTCCTTTAGTGATATTTAGTAAGGGAATACTTCCCTGTGTCAGCACCATATAAAGAGCACTGCCAGCGTAGTAGCCCCATAATATTTTAGTATCTACCTATTTCATTAACGTGATCGCTAGTCTCACTATGTTTTATAGGCGTGTCACTAGATGTTGCAGAAAAGAAAGACCTGCAAATGTTCAGGTTATAGTAACTTTATACATTACCCCATGCGTCAAATCCGGTAGTTCTGATTTTTTACAGACTTGTTTATGATGTTGGTCTAATGAATAAACCAAGTTTGTGAGGGCGAAAAAACCGCGGAAAAAACGTTTTTTGGTCAAATTTTGGCGATTATAACCCTAAAGGACTAGTTTCTGAAAAAACTTTCTTTGGACGTTTTCAAAGTAGAATAAATTTGCTACAATATAATACTAGACCCTGCAGACTGTCCCTGTAGACCCAATAGTTTCTGATTATAAGCCTCTCAAAGTTTATCATTTTTTTCGAACTTGCAAACTTGGATTATTTATGAGACCAACATCATAAACAAATCTGCAAAAAATCAGAACTACCGGATTTGACGCATACGAGCCCATACTTTCAACCGACAAAGTCACTGGACTATTACGTCAATTGTGGAATATTATATATCACAAATAGACGATTAATTATGATAGACTATAGCGCAATACAATAGCGAAAAATTACCAAAGTTTGTAACCCAATTTGGTATGAAATATGGATTGTATTAAATATGGCTCAAGCCAAAGACATTTAAATGTACTAGGCTCAAGCACATGCTAGACTCTAGTTATCTAATACTGCCTTCTATATTTATTTCTGATATGAGCCGTCCTTATTCAAGGATTCGCCATCCTTGCATTACCTTATTGCTCAAAGTTTGATTTTTATTCCGTGGAATGGGACACTTCAACATTTTGAGACATAAAATAATATTCGCGACCCGGCAGGCACCTGAAGGGTAAGGAATGCTGAAAAAAGAGACCAAAGAGAGTAGAGAGACCTAACTATTGAAATGACCAGACTTTAGAGACCCTTGAAATTTCTTACAATCTAATTTCACATTGTTTATTTGCTACACTCTATTACAGATGAAGAGATCCATTACAGAGCAGCGTTCTTCCTGAGATCTTGTTACAATATCGTAAATGGAATGGTATTAAAACCTTTCTTCTATCTAACTACATTTTTCTTTTCTTTTCTTGCTTAATTAGTTTGACCCAGTTTAGGTTTTGTTAATCCCTCAAAAAATTCTTAGGACGATTTATCACGTTAAACTTTAATAGCATAATAATTGTTATCTTTCTTTACATACACATCATTAAACTGTCACTGAGCCGGTGTCTGTATATAGAAAACTTAATCAAAACGAAAATCAGGGTTTTTTATAACCTACAGTATTTAAATTTTTATTTTTTATTTGTCTGTCTGGTTGTCCGTAAGTTGGCGTTATGCGCATTTTGCAAAAAATAGTGCACGAAATGAGATGCGATTTCCACAGCTGTATTGTTGCAGGTCACACAGGCAACTTGAAATCAGGTACATGTTCTATCTTGATACGCCGACGTAGTAACTATTTAGTAATCTGTGAATCCGCCCTGAAGTCGAAGTTATCTATATTCTGGATCTTTCCACGTTGACCAAGCAGCGAGCAAAATCTAGTAGGTAAGTAATAAAATTTAGTTTTGTTTGACCAGCAATCCAAAGAGAATTTCGGGAAATCCTTTCTTAGCGAATACCCAACTCTCTATGATTAATCTGCCAAATTTCATGTGTGTAGCATTTATACTTTCTGAAATTTGTGATTAATCAGTGAGTCATAGGTGACTGAATGAATGGTATTTCGCTACTAATACTTAATATATTTATAGAATGAATGCGCATAAACAATCAATAGAATAACGTAACAAGAGAAGCAAGTTACATAATAATATACTTATACGTATTTCTACAACGACGGATTATTATAGGAAATCTAGAACAAAATTGTAAAAATCACTTCAAAAATTATTTTAAACTTGGCTGCTGTTTTGAATTTATCATAATGCAATCTATAGCACTTATATTGCAGAGTCCGGAACGGATAGAGATGCATGTATTTAAACGTTCTCATTTCAGTTTTAATAGCAGTTCCACACTTTCCTGATTTTAATAAATGAATTCCAACAAATACCGGTGACAAGCTATTATTCATTGTAGACATTAATCACGAGTTTATCAGGTAGTATACAATCTCTAACTTCCTGCATTTGAATAATATTCTCTTATATAATTTTCGCTGCACCCAGGAGTGCAAAGTTGGAGTTCTCTTGCTCTGAATCGTAATATATGCCATCGAGTTTGCGATAACGTTCTTACATATTTACGACGTAGAATAGAGAGCAAAATGGAAATGGATTGTGCGATTATTCGAGATTGAGGTCCTGTTCAGTCTAGTTCAGTAGAATCACAAAAATGCAATAATTAAAGCAATCACTAGTCGGTATGATTTTGTTTTTCAAATGCCAATACATTATCTTAAAATATAAAAAAAAGAAATAAAAACCGACCAGAGGTAGCTATATTTTAGATTGTTTTTTAAATAACTAGTCAAATCAAATTGGTTTTCAATTTGACGGGCTTACCCAATGCCCAAATATTGTACAAATTAATTGGAACAATTAAGCTTACTCGGTACCATACAGTATTTTATGCGTACTGCGTATACTGGAAAAAAATATAGTAACATGCTACCTACCTTGATTATTCCATTCACACTCATTAATTCACGATTCCATATGATCATGACTTCTGTGACCAATAAAACTTTGTTACATTGTGGTAGTTTGTTCTATCAAGTATTCTAAGCCTTATAAAGGCTAGTAATTCTGTATGTCTTTCTTTTTTCTCACTGTGTCAATGTCAATGAAGTTCGTTTGTTGATTCAGATAATCCTACATTTGTTTTTTGTACTAAGCTAAAGATTCTAGATATTTCTAAACAAATTCACAGAGTTTGACTTGATAAAATGATTTTTATAATCACTATGTTGGAATACCTACAAAATGCACGAGCCCCGTGGTGTCTTGTCTGGAGTGTTCAGTCGCGCGCTAGCGCTTAGATACTAAATGCCTACTCACTGAGCAAGTAATCACTACTTTACTAACTACTGCAGCAGGAATAGTAGCCAAGTGGCATTGTACAATTTAATCGAACTTTCTTTTATATTGACATGTATGGGATTGACATTAGCGTTAGCGCTCGTTGGCAAGTGCTATGTCAATCCCATACATGTCAATCTAAAAGAACATTCGATTAGATTTTGCAATGCCACTTGGCTAAGGGCGGCTGGCCTTAAAGTGCCAACTGTATACCTACGACTTAGAGTGTATTTTTTTTCAGTGTATAGGTAATGAGTTAGGTGCACTGGTTTTCTTCCCCTCGTGGTATAAGAATATCGGTCCAAGAATTACCAATCAAATTATTTCAAATACTTAAGGCCGATCAAAATCATGTCCTTGAAATAATTACGTGGTTATAGTAATGTAGGTAAACCTAAATAAAACAGCACGGTGTTATGTAACGTTCTTTTGAATTACTGTAGGTCAAAATATAATAATTCTGTACGATCGACCCAAGGGTATCGTATATTAATGAAACGAGCCACAACGTACCCCTATCTTTTAAAATTGCATTTATTTTCGCCTCTGCAGTGGACACTTTATTTATGATAGGTACGTAACGTAAAGCAAACAAAAAGGATTCGCCCTGAAAACAGCGAAACAAAACTTTCGCGCGTACTGTGGGTATAGTTTATACGGAAAAAGATCTATTTGCTCCAGCTGAGTTTGTATCCTGATATTTAGATGAGGCAAGATTCCATTTATTTTTATTAGGGCCCCGATATCAGCATACGAATGCGTAACAAAGAGCAGAATGAGATACAATGCTGCCTTAGAGGCGGATACCTAAACTATAAATTCTCTTTTATTGAAAAAAGTTTGCCATAAAATTAGAGAGGGTTTCTAACTGTCTACCTTTGGAAATCTATTTCTTTTGAGCAACCGTGACTTGCTATTATGTAGGCAGTGTTTCTGAAAAAAATAAATTGTATTTTTATATAAATAATTAGAAAGTGTAATCTAAACCAGGATCCCAGCATTTACATATTATGCTAATGAGTTTATGTCACACCAGAGCCAAATATTAAAGTGTGAAAATAATGTAAAGGTATCAACTAATATTATACGAGTATTTTTATTTTTTTAAGTCACAAATAATCTCTTATCAAATCGTATCAATGACAAGGGTCGATTGTTAATTAATTAGTTTGTGCTTCTTTCAAGCAGCAAGGGAGCCACTCTTTGTTTAGTTTTCAAAGAGATAGTCGGAAAACCGCGTAGAGGAGGTAAATAATAAAGTAAGTAGGCAGGAACGCTGACGAAAAGTCTACACTAACAATAAGAGTAAAGTTTTTCAAGTTTGTGATGAATATCCGTAACCACCTGACCGATTTTACAATTCTTCCCCCCTTTTCTTAAAATATCCTTTCATAATTTTCCCACGGGAACGGGACTAACTCGGGTAATATTGGGAACAACTAGAACTTACAATTTTTTTTAAATTCCCAAATCTTTTTTATTGTTGTTTGACGGGCCTGTTGGCTCAGCTGGTAGTGACCCTGCCTTCTGAGTCGGAAGTCGCGGGTTCGATCCCCGCTAAGGCCAAAATTTGTGTGCATGAACTTAACTGTTGGCTTCGTGTCTGGGTGTTTAATATTTATTTAAGTATGTTCATTAGTTGTTTAGTACCCATAGTGCAGGCTCTGCCTAGTTTGGGACTGAATAACTGTGTGTAAATTGTATCCCACAGTTTATTATTCATTGATTATATATAATAAGTACTTATTCATTTCAAGGGTAAAATCCTGTTAAAAATAAACTTGTGAAGCGGATTTTTAATTTTATTTTAAACTTATACATATATATACACGGATGATAAGTTGTCCTTTGTGTATCGAGAAGACACCGCATCATCCGTTCCCGCAACTCGAAAGCCAAGCAAGATAAATGATCTGCATTTCATTAAGAACTGAGTGCTTGCACACATTTGGGGCATGTGCGGGCGTGTTCACAAAACCAAACGTGATAGGGGTCTAACATTCTCATTAGCAGGAATAACCGCGCGGGGTCCTGTAAGTAACCACTCCCCATTTATTTAAATGTCCGTATTTATTGCAACGATAATATTTGAAAGGTCGATGGGTTTTTGATAACATACGGCTAAGTGTTTTGAATTATATTATTATTACTAGCGACCCGCCCCGGCTTTGCATGGGTGCAATGCTAATACTAAAACTATCCTCTTGAATCACTCTATATGTATTAAAAAAAACGCATCAAAATCCGTTGCGTAGTTTTAAAGATTTAAGCATACATAGGGACATATGGATATAGGGACAGAGAAAGCGACTTTGTTTTATACTATGTAGTGATAGTGAAGTGATAATTGCTAGCAGGCCCAGCGGCATTGCCTGCGGGATCCCGTTTTCTCCCGCTCCTATTAGAGTTTCGAAAAATTCTGTCCTAGCTGATACCTAACTCACTACCTATGAGGAACCTACTTCTGTGATTTCGTTTAATCAGTGAATCAGAGAGTGAATCATGTTTCGCGTTTATATATTTTTAGTTATAGATAACAAGGTAGGAATTGTTATAATGAACAGAGACATGGTAAAAAATGTGTTGTCTGCCTATTATCTGTCTTGATTAGATATTAAAAAAACAGATAATATTTTTTTAAATTATTTTTTTGTCACCTAATGATAGATTCTATACCTACCTATTCATTTTAAACCGCCCCTGCTTTCAACGAGAGGATTTTCCAAAAAAATCTCTTTAGAAACATTACGAATACAAAAAAAAACGCAACATCGGAAGAGCCCTTAACAAGCGATGATCTAGATTTCATAATGAGGCATTATACTTTTATTTATATACCTACCTAGACAGAAAATATTTCATTAAGAAAATGATTTACCACCGGGATGCTGTTGCACCTGCCTCAGAACACTGAGGTTCACAAACTGTTGTGGGGTTTTTCACGATGGTTTGCTTCATCGTCGAGCTAGTGTATAATATTATATTTTAAAACAGCCAAATATAACTTTATTTTCATCGTATGAGAATTTACTGCTACAATTACTCGTAGTTAGCGCATAGCTGGGTTGAGGTCTGTCTTATCCAAAGAGATTAAAATATAATATATTATAATATAATAGGACATAGAGGGCATTGGGAATATTTTCATACAAAACTTTGAAGCTCAAGCGTCATGTCAGTTAGTATGAACGCGATCTGTCATTCGGTTGAAATCGTACTAGTATTATTCCACTTGTAATAACTTTTGGGCATCAAATTTTCCCCGTTTTGTCCCCTCTATGCCTTATTATATTTTAATCTCTTTAGTCTTATCACTCCCGGATGCAGATAGGTTTACTTCCTCTGGTATACATGTAACACTACAAAAAGTACAAAAAATTTGGTATCCACGTGTGTTAAGTTAGGTTACTCATAGATTATCACTTAAAAATACTTACAATAACAGCCCTGAACTGATTAACTGCAACGGTGATTCATAGAATAGGTACGGATCAATAAAATAATCTAAGTAGATAAGATAAAAGTAGTTTTTTATCTATATAAAAAATAAAATTTTGGTTTCAGTTCAGAAATATTTTCGGTATTATTGTGACGTTCGATTACCAAGTTATGGATACATTCTATTATTTGTTAGCTGTTGCCGTTTGCTGTAAGGATATTTTTATTGTTTATATTTATTTTATGTCTTACTAGCTGCTACCCGCGATTATGTAGCGTAACATGTAGCTCGTTGCCGTGAAAAAAGTATAGAACAAGTTACTCCCAGTTTTTTTTTAAATCGTCTAGTAGTTTCGGAGCCTATTCTTTATAATATTAATATAGATATGTCCTAATTATACTTTGGTATGTTGATATTTTCCAGTGCAGTTATGTGCTGCACATTTGGGGATATAACGTCCCTTTCTTGTATATGACTGGGCTTTTTATAATTGTTCTTAGATTAAAATGTTATTTCGTGACCAAAGGCGATATGGGAACTTAAAAATATAATACCAGCGAGCGTCACTAATATTATTGATCCTTACTCGTGAGTTAATAATTAATTATTAGTTAATGAAAATATTTGCTAATATTACCAATGATACTTTCGTATAACGTAGCGTTCAAGATAATATTATGATTAAAGCTCTCTTGTTATGGAAAGTGGTTATCGCAGTGAACATGCAAAAGCAATATCGGTGGACATAAATTATAAGTATATTATTATTTAGCCTTGCATAACCTATCGTTCACGTATCATGCTTTTTGCTCTGGTGTGTAAATAGAGTAAAAGGTAACATAATATAGCTTTTATTGCGGATAAAATATTCATATTTCAACGTATTTTTTTATTTTCACAGTTGCAAACGCAAATCCGCTCAATGCTGAAGCCGACCGACCCACCAGGATTATAAATGGATATGACGCTGCGGAAAACCAATTTTTATATGCGGTGATTAAACTAAATACTTTATTTCTTGATAACAACTTAGCGTCTTAGCCTAAAATCTCTGAACTTAAATCTAAAATCATGTTTTACAGTTACTGGCTCAGTATTTATACAATTTTAAATATTTATCACTAGCTCGACGGTGAAGGAAAACATCGTGAGACATGTGTAAACAGACCCGGTACGGCGATGGGCTCACAACCTATCACGTTTAGGGGTCCAAGGAATATCTCGTAAAATAGGGTATATCCAGAAATGGAATACCTCTGAATACCCCCTCGGGGACATAAGGCGTGGGATATTTTTTTTAAATATTGCTGAGTTTCTGTAAATAAACTTTTCACGACCCGTAATGAGATAAAAGAGAGAGACGATGATGTGAAAAATATTTCTCGGATATTCAACGTAAAGTCGACGTCTTTGGCGTCTATATCCTAAACGTTGATAGATTTCAATGAAGTAGATCTCGTTAGATTGGTTTTCATATCAGAAGTTTCATGAGTTCCATTTTTGGACGGGTAAAAGGGAAATTTTCTTAAAACTTGTCACTGCTTTTACAACCAGTCGTGTTTTATGGTACCTATTTGTGTACGTAATTAAAGAACCTATTTGTGAAATTTTACATCAAATTTCAAATATTTAAATATGTACTCAAAGTGTAAATTTAATAGATTTTGAATAATACAATTAGATGACTTTCAAACGACATAAATCTATATTATTTTAATAAATCTAGGTATCAATACAACAATTGGGCACAGCACAGCAGCAATCTCCGACGAGAGGACACCAATGTGGTGGTGTCCTTATCACTCTTCAGCACGTTCTAACTGCTGCAACATGCTTGTACGAGAGCAATGCTGTTGGGTACGTAATTTAACATTTAATTTTGTTAAGTCCTTTCAGAGGCTGTATTTTAGTAGTAACTTCTTTACTTATGCACTAAACGCGTTATGAAATGCCTTAGTTGACAGGACTAGTTTTAATTTGACAGGACTAAATATCTCTCGTCTCTTTTCTATTCTAGGAGAAAGAAAGTGACAGGAGTGAACTAAAATAAGTTTAGTCGATGTAAAGCAGAATCGGGGCCATTGTCAGATATCAGCAGGCCAACTATCTAACGTCATGTCACGTTGGATATCCAACGTCAAAAGGCAATAGTTTACTGTTTAAAGTTCTGTTTACACTTGCGATTTGAATTGGGACTGAGAATAAAGATCAGCAGTGGTTTTTGGTGTAAAATTGTCTAACATTACTAAAGAATGAATAACATTTATTTACAAGGAAAATATACATTAATTTACAATAATTGACTCAAGAGATATTCAGGTGTGTGACTCAATCAATCCGTTGACGAAGTACATTCATCGATCACATATCCGTTCGTGGGTTTGTCATAGATGTTGTACTTATAAATCTTTTTGACAAATCTTATATACTTCTTCTAGTGTAATGCTTAGTAAGTTTATTTCCTTATGAATTAATGCTTCTGTGATATTCGCATGTTTGGACACCCATCAATCCATCAATCTGTCTGATTTGTTAGTCCCTCTTAGCAAAGATTCCCTTATAGGAGGGAACTTCCGTCTCTTAGCTGAAAATGTAATATCAGTGCAGGGGTGACAAAGTGTCCCATAATTATGTAAGTAATGGCAAAAATGTAATAGGCCAAAAAGTTGCATTGTCGCTCATTTTAGGTTCCTAGTTAGATTCCAGGCGAATATTTGGTCAATTCTTATAAATAATATACCTATATTTATTTATGTCGTAATACCTATTATGTATTAATCAAACTTACACATTTTTTTAGAAATCCTGTACTAATCAATCCGTCCCAGTACCGAGTGTTCGCGGGCGCCAATCTGCTGGCAAATGACACCATACCTGATCGCATTAGAATGATAGCGAATTTCACTATACACCCGCAGTTCATAGCTGGCCCAGCGCATATCAACGACATTGCTGTTGTCACTGTAAGTGCAATACCTAACATCATATTTCAAAAATGGTTTACATCGTGAAAATACTTATATACTGGTGATTTTTTTTACCGTCTGGAAAAAAATATGACGTATAAGGTATCTAGAGCTGAAGTTATACACGAGATTAATTGTTAAATATAGTCATGTTTAATGCAATTTACAAAATCTAGAAAATTGCGCATAAATGGCAGCTACGAGCCTGTTTCTTTTTAAAATACTATTTCAAATATTTCAGTGTGTATTATTGACTACAATTGAGTAATGTATATTAGTTTAAGCAAGAAAAAATTTTTTTGAGAAAAAAAAAATTTTGTTCAGTAACATTGCCAAATGAATCTATTACACTTACCTATCACACCACATTTTTTTCCAGACGGTAAAAAAAGTCACCCTGTATATAGAATAAAAGTTCATTTTAATGAGCTTAGTAATTACTGTGCTCTAATACGCCATATCAACATAGGCATTTACAGAGCATACAGTTTAAACCTATAATTCCACCTTTAGTAGATATAGGGCCATAAATAATTTTAAATTCGGCACATTTAATAAAACCTAAATGAATTTGTTATACTCCGTTTTGCACATGATCAGTCAATTAGTAAAAATAAATTCTATCTTGACTGTGTCCAATGTCTGATTGTGTCCAATTCACTACTTTCTGATTTGTTAGCATTACCAATGGTTTCTGAGCCTGCCTCTCCGTTCCTTTCCGGATACGTCAGCATAATTATTTCAGTATTCCGTCAGAAAAGCAGGTCTTTATAATTTTGACTTTAATGTAGTCAATTTCGAGTCCCTTTATCAAATAAGTCACGATAATTATTATACTGACGGAGACTCCAAAGACTTATTGGAAGATTTATACCGTAATTCTGTGGCTTAACTCTGTGACGTAACTTGTTGTTCAGAGGTCCTGCTCATACTAATATCTATTCTCTGAGTAGATTAATAAATAATGCATGTCAAGCTGTTGTAGCGTAGAACGTTACGTCTAACGTTAGTTACTAAATGGCAAATTTTGACTTTGAATTATAATCTGGGACAACAGTATGTAGATAAAATATATACACTTGTATCTATTATAACGAATTATGCTATGATAAAAAAAAGATTAAATACTAGAAGAAAATTGAGACTTTTGTTAAGTGTAGAAAAAGCATTGTAAAGAAAAAAAAGTTCCAGAAATGATTCTAAGGCACGTGTAACAGCTCCCAGGGTCGACGATGAGCTCACTGCCTGTCACGTTTAGGGGTCCAAAACATATGCTGGTAAAACGTGGATAGAATAGATGCCTCTGTCGACCCCCTAGAGGACAATATCATAAGAGAGTTTAGAGTAAATAAATAATTCCCTTTACAGTTGGTTGCACCATTCCCGAACACAGCGGTATCTACTCTTCCTTTACCAGCCGCCACTTTCAATCCAGATGACGCCGTCGCTTGCACTGTAGCCGGTTGGGGTGCATCCGTCAATGCAGCTAATACCAACGTAAGCTTATACTTTCATAATTATTTTGAATTCAATATACTTACATGTATTGTTATTCTAATCACTACATGCATAGAATAAAACATTCTCTGTCCCTATATCCCTATGTCCCTTTGTAAGCTTAAATCTTTAAAACTACGCAACGGATTTTGATGCGGTTTTTTTAATAGATAGTGTTTGAAGATGAAGGTTTTAGTGTTAGCATTGCACCCGTGCAAAGCCGGGGCGGGTCGCTAGTAATATTATAATACGAAAGTGTTTTCGTTGGTTAGTCCTTGTTTCACGCAGCAAGAGAGCAACTGACCGATGATGATGATTGATGACTTTTCATCCCAGTACTTAGATGAAGTTGCGGGCAAAAGCTAGTAGGTACATATCTACAATTGTATAACATTTCCAGAAAAAATGTGTGAAAATAGGGAAGTGTATTGTATACAATAGCGGATATAGATATGGACTAATAAACCATCTTAAAAATATAATAAAGTTTATTTCATTGTATCGTGGTTTTTAAATGTAATATGAAAGTTTTATATAAATTGATCTTGACAGGCCACCACACAGTTGAAATATTCCAGCAAGTACATATACAACCAGACCGTCTGCACCTTCGTTCACAACAGCCAAGCGGGATCTGCAAACATTTTTGAAACAATGATTTGCGCTGCATCATTGGACATTGTCACAAATAGTTGTAATGTGAGTAATTAAATTCTATGATAATCATGAATAGATAAAAAAATATCATGAAGAAGTAAGTAATATTCACCTACCAACGTAACGTGGCAGATATTACCATAAACATGCAATAAAGAATAGGTACAATACAATTTTGTTTTGTCCGTGTAAATTTAAAAAGTTAGGTATATAGAGAGAAGAAGACACAAAGAAAACTCGGATGGATTGTGTGGAGGATGATGTGTTCAAAAAGGAAGTGAATAGGTACAGATGTGATGGTTAGTAGACATCAATGGAAGAAGAAGAAATAGGTACTGCGTCCCCTAATAATCTTACAAAATTAACATGTGTATGAGTTCGACTAGCAAGTAAAGTCACATTACGTGCATTGTGACATCCTACTAATATTATAAATGCGAAAGTTTGTATGTATTGATGTACGGATGTTTGTTCATCTTTCACGCAAAAACTACTGAACTGATTTTGATGAAACTTTACAGTTATATAGCTCATACATCAGAATAACACAAAGGTTATATTTTCCCACGGGAACGGAAACTACGCGGGTGAAACCGGGCGCTGCTAGTAATCTATATCGCAACTCAAAGGTATGCGTCCACCAGACGTATGTCTGCACTGCATGTAATAGATCTATAGGATTTCCTTTCTTAAAAGTGCATATAGTGTGATAGCCGTTTGGCGGAATGTCCTTTGTCAACAATGGACTCTTTTAAACTTAATAAAGTCACTGATATGATATGAAATATCGAAACTATTGGAGCGCGATAAGTCTTCAAACATTTACTAAAACTATTTGTTACAAAATTAAAATTTAATTGGATTTTCAGTGTTTCATAAATATAGATACCTACATACATATAGCTTGGGTAGAAAGTAGACAAATTTTCAAGTGCCATTGTTATTTGCCAATAATGTTTTTATTGCTACACTGATACCTACAATGGAACTGATAAATCTAATAAATCATTTCGTAAAAATGATAAGATGATTAGATATCCACTAACTCAAGGTGTTTGTTAAATTGTGCGTGTCACGTGAAAGTTCACATTTAAAACATAACCAAGTCACTGCTGTCATATTTAATTTCATTTGATTGTGTAACTATTTTGCTTTATAATTTTTTTAACTTGCAGTAACTCTCATCAATATTGTTATGACACAAATCATAGATAAAATACTCTTTTATACACTAACATTATGTTATAGAAGCAAGAAAATGTATAGATAATTATACAGTTTTCTACTTATTAGAACTATGAAGAAGAAAAGGTACTTAGAAACCCCTCAGTAGAAATATCGTAATTAAGTTGAAGCTGACACGGGCAAATCCTTTATTTAATCGTAGATTATTTAAAGGAGATTGGTTTTAGTGGTAAGACCATTATTTAAGCTTTCAATTTGCCATTTATAATTGACTGTTTAAAGTTTAGTAAAGTAGGATATTGAAGGATACACACCAATATATTTATTGTGTTTTTTTTGTCAGGGTGACACCGGAAATGGCCTAGTATGTGGAGGGATACTGACTGGGATTCTCTTCCAACACAACAACTGTCAAGCTACGTCGTACCCTGAACTGTTCACTCGTGTGAACAACTACACGAGTTGGATCCAAACCGTGTCTTCAGCACCAACCTTCTCTTCTGGACTCTACACATTGTTTTTAGTTACAATTCTGCAATATGTAACTATTACAATTGTGAGCTAATTAACTATTAAATGTCATATCTCGTTTATTTAAAATAAGTTTGTAGTGTATGTGTTCCATAGATATGTGATAGGAATGTTATCCATCAACAACACTTTACTTTTTTTAAGAATTTTGTTGTGGTAATCTGTAATAAGTACATGATAAATGATAAATGGTGAATTAAAATAAATTTAATCAAAATAATATATTATTTAATTAATCATGATCCATCAGTCAAGGTTGGTATACGTAAATATGATTTTTTTGAGTCTGTTTCTGGAAAAACTATGGTTGGTTGACTTTAAAAAATAAACACGACCATTACAGGGAACAGGTTAGCTCTGGATATTCTTAATACACGGTCTCTTACACAGGGATATACTCGTATTTTAGCAAATGATGACAACGTGATACGGCGTTTCTCAGGAAGGAACGAAAATAATTTGCTAGGTGAAAGTAACTAAAAGGTTAAGGGTAGTATAAATTTTGAACACGTTCATTAGGCTGCGCGTGGTATCTCGTCCCGGCTTTTAGTCGACGACACACGTTGGAATTTTGTAATAAGATTTCCTTAATTTAAGACTCGAGTGAGGTACGCGGTGTAGAAGTGATTGTCTAACGCCAGAGTCCTTGAGATAACATAGTGTGAAATTACTAAATATCACAGTTTATATTCAAAGACTAGTGGGTGCCCAGGGGCGTTGGCCGCCGCGGATACCCTTGTTCCCCGTACCCATAGGTACCACGTTTTTAAATATAAAATATATTATTTTTTATAAAAAATGTCATTAAATTGTTCAACCATAGTTCAAAACGCAACATAGCGCGCCGTGTGTGATTGGTGGGAGACTTTGAACTTGGTACCGTTCTTATGCCACGCGCAATAACATCTTCAATGGTGCTTCGAGTGTTCAATCGGAGACTAATACTTTTACACTGCACTGCACCGACAATTGTAAACAAACAATTGCTAGCTGCTTTTTTGCAATTTATTGCAGTTTTAAATGATTTCTATTTTAAAAAAACACGCTTAACATAGTTTGTTATAGCTATAGCACACGTGGTTTAAAGGAACGAAGTAGTTTTCCTAACTCGCTGTATAGGTAATATTTATAAAGGTTTAACGCCAATGCCGCGGAGCGGAGACAGCAGCAGCTGCTAAAGACAAACATGCTTCTATTAGCTAATGCTAATTCAGTCTTGGCAGAAAATTTATTAACTGACGAAAAAGGGAGAAGTAGTAATGGAATACCTCTGCCTACCCCCTCGAGGATGAAAGGCGTGGGATTTTTTTTTTATATTTAAAGGGAGAAGGTTCTCAAGTGACGCGTATATATTTTTTTATAGATGACCACGAAAAATTTTTTACAGTGCATGCAGTCGTCTCATTGTTATGATTCTTTTATATGACAGAGAGGCTGCTGCCTTCGCTTCTGTTCCTCAAAGGTACGCGTCTACGCGGCAAGTGTGACGAGGGCCTTTGGGTCAGAGATGATCCGTGGCTAACATAATTAAATTAATTTTTATATAAAGTACCTACAAAATATATGTTCAGAATTTTAATTTATATTGTAGTAAATTTCACTTTATTCAATAATTATTTATTTTGAAGGGTCAATATTACCTCTAATCCATGTAAGTACATATATAAAAGACAGTCGGATTAGTAACACCATTTTTGACTCAAGAATGGCTGAACGGATTTAGTTGGCATACAGATAGTTTATAACCTGGATTAACATGTAGGATACTTTTATTCCGGAACGTTGATGGAGTAGCAGGAAAAAGCTAGTATAATAATTGGTAGATATGTGAGGAAAGCATTTGTAGCTCAGCAGCGGTATGTTACCTACGGCTTGATGTTGATGATAACTATAATCGAATCCCTAAGATCTAAAGGTCAAATATGGAATAATTACCTGGAATAAGGCAATTTAAAAAAAAAGCACTCGCACTTCATCCCCAACTAGGTTAGAAGAAACCACTTTTCAGCAGTGTCTTTTTGGACCTAAACTCATCATCGAACCGAGGTAAACATACAGGTATAACTTTGGTGTCTAACCAAAACATATAGAAAACTTATTTTCAAAGTTACATCAAAGTAGCAAAACTCGTTAATATTGGTAACAGAAACTGTCAAACGAAAGAGGCAATGGGAAGGACAAGCTATTTTCCAAATGCATTTTGAGAAATGGTCGAAAACTCCCTAAGGAAGGTCGTCGACATCGAGTCAGGCGAAAGGGATCACGGACCGATTTAAAAGCTTTCCTGAAAACATACCCGGACGAATAAATAATAGAATAGAATAGCAAATAAGAACGAAATCAAGCCAGCAGTACGTACTACTATTACTTATTCTGTGCCAGCAGTCAGTTAATAATAATATGATTGTTTAATATATTTTATGTTTTGTCATTATACCCTCCTATCACTGCCGGCGCAAACACGTGCACAGCCGTTGACAGCCTTGGAGTAACTCGAAGGTACAAGAAGGTACTCGGGTGTCGTGCCCGAGAGATTCGAATAATTCAACAATTCTATGCTAATGTCGTGTTTTAATAACCCTTATTATACGACAGTCGCATCAAATGCTATTATATTATAATAATATTTTAGGACTTATTACAAAATAAAATTAAATTAGCAGCAGTGATAGCCCGGACGAATAAAGAGCCGGCCGAAAATCAGTGAGGCTCGGGTTTGAATCCTGGCACGTACCAATGAGTTTTTCAAAAACTTACGTACATATTTATCACTAGCTCGACGGTGAAGGAAAACATCATGAGGAAACCCGCAGGTCTCAGAATTAATTCTGAGACATGTGTAAACAGACCCGGTCCGGCTATGGGCTCACCACCTATCACGTTTAGGGGTCCAATATATCTCGTGAAATGGGGGTATATATCCAGTAATGGAATACCTCTGCCTATCCCCTCGGGGATAAAAAAGGCGTGACATTATATTATATTATTATTTTAAAAAAAATTAAACAATAAAAAACCCGACTAATAACCCAAGTATACTTTAAAAAAGATGAAAACAAGATGACCTACGAGTAAAGTAGGAAGTAAAGACCATCTGCTGCACATACTTAGGTACTTAACATAGTCTTATGTCTTCTCAATTCGGTATACCTTTAACGACATTGGCTCCGTCTGCATGAGATTGTTGTAAGATTGGGCAGCAGATGGTCTTTAGCGGCCGGTTTTTGCTATAGGGTAAAACCCGGATAGTTGCCCCGCTTTTTGAAGTTGCTTAAATCTCTTGGTACAAAAGGCAAGATTCTTTAGAAACGGGTAGGTTTGATATTTCCAGAGTATTAGCGATTTTCGCGGACCTCTACATTTCGGGACAACTATCCCATGTACAGTGAATAGTGGCCTTATCCATGTAAATTACGTTTAGAATAGATACCCCGTCAAGAAAGAGGTCATTTATCCGGCAAAAACTTTGTCCCATGCAATCGTACAGAGACATACAACTTGGTAAACTTAGTTGTTGTTGCAGAGTCTCTCGATAGATAAATAAAATAACATTTTATTTGTGAAAATAGAGTAACTGAAATCGAGGGAAAGCGAAATATACCCCTGGGGCGACTATCCGGGTTTTACCCTACTGCGTTACAGTCATGGATATCTTTTTGTGTGAGCAGGCATAACTGCGTTCCAACCGAGTGTGTCACGACACCTCTTGTTTTTTAGGGTTCCGTACCCAAAGGGTAAAAACGGGACCCTATTACTAAGACTGAGGGCTCCCATACAACAAACGTGTTTTTTTTGCCGTTTTAATAGATAATGGCACGGAACCCTTCGTGCGCGAGTCCGACTCGCACTTGGCCGTTTTTTATCTGTTCTTAAACTGGTAAGAACAAGTGGTAAATATACCACGTTCATCATCAACATTTATACTGGATCAGTCTAGCAAAGTTTGTATTATGTAAAAGAATAAGTATTTTTTCAATAACAGGTTTGTTTTATATAAAAAGTTTAGTATTTAAACGCGGTTGGCATGGTAGTGTCCGTAAATTTTTGCCAAAAATGAAGTGTATCGTAGTGTTCTTAGTTATATTTTGCATCGGTAAATAATTTTTAGCAATTTTATTTCTGCTAAATGTGTTACTATTTGGATAACAGTTAAAGGACAATAAATATAATATCAATTTACAGTGTCATCGATGCAGATGTATGCAAAGAAAAGTGTGAATATATCGAAATCGACTCGGAAAAAGCGTGTAAGTTCTCTTTCACTGGCATAAATGATAAATTTACTTTTTTAATTGAATTATATTTTTTTCTCATTTTAATTTTTTTTTTAACTTTAGCAAGAAGAACGATGGAGTTGGGGTATTGTCGAGCCCACACAAAATAACGTTGAGTATTAACGATTTTATTTCATAAATTCATCCAAAGGTTATGATAGATAATAATAATAATAATTGTGGGACAAAAGTCACACACGGTTATTTTACTCCCAAACTAGACAGAGCCTGTACTATGGGTACTAAACCACTGAAAAACATACTTAAATAAATATTAAACGACCAGACACGAAGCCAACAGACATGTTCATGCACACAAATGTTGGCCCCGAGCGGGGAACGAACCCGCGACCTCCGACCCAGAAGGCAGGGTCACTACCAACTGAGCCAACAGGCCCGTCAATAATATGATAGATAATCGTAAGTTGCGACTAGTTTTGGTACCTATTTTATTTTCATCGTTTTGTAAACGAACATAGTCTATCTGCAGTGTACCTACTACTATAATACAATTTAGTACTCGTGAAATCTTAGAAATACCTAATTAATTTTTCTAAAGTACGACCTAGCTAGATCGATTTTCGATTTGTACAAATATTGCACGTTTAACAGTATAGAAATAAGATATTCTGTAGCATTATGAATATAAAATGTCATTTGTGGTTTAGAAATGTTCAGACGACGGTCAACTACATACACGTATGTTACAGTCGGCCCTCACTACTGCCACAAGTGATAGTGGTAGCGTAAAATTAATGAATTAATATATGTATTCCTTTGCTGGAAATACCCACTTTACACTAGTAAATTTTTGGACCTATAAACGTCACAGATATTGAGCCTATTTTCATAAATAAACAATAGATTCATTCTTCAGTTAATTAGAGTAGCCGAAACACAAACTACGGAATCATCAGTAGATGATCGTCCATGTGATCTTCCGAAACCGAAACTACCTAATTTCAATGCTCCGGGGCGCAGAATCTCCGAAGTTAGTAAGTGTACTTATTTATTTGCTGTTTTACTTAAATTTTTAGGGTGCTTTCTGGGCGCCAATTCCACTAAATGACAACGGTTATAGTTGGATGACAATGACATGTCAATGGTTGGTCAATGGAGTTATTTTGCACTTTTCAAGGCAAATAACACCATTGACTGACCATTGATATATTTATTTATTTAACTTCATGTACCTACCAAGAAAATGTACACATGGCGAACTTAATGCCTAAAGGCATTATCTACCAGTCAACCATCAGGCTAAGCAGAAATAATTTGGCGGAATTGGCCGCAACTAGTAAAAAAATCAATTAAACATAACATTACGGTAAATATATATATATAAATATATATATTCTTAGAAATGAGACAATAATTCATTTAAAAACGATTAACACTCGACACACAAAATATATTAATTTTAATTATAAATATTACAAAGAAAAATGACTAAAATAAGATAATGGCTAATTTACAAAAATGACGTTAATAACGCGGTCCTAGACCAATGTTGACCGCACGCTTCCGGATCGAAAAAAGAGGCCGGACACGGTGCTCCTCAGCTTATATATAGGCAGAGAGAGTGAGTGAGTGACCGGTGGCGCCTCCTGGTCCGAAGTTACAGCTAACAATATATATATATATATATAGTAAATCCTAATAAATATATATGTTGATAAAATAAACTAATACATACTATATATCGTATCAAACTTAAAACAAAAGTACTTACATAAAATAATCTAAAGATGATGATTTTCTTTCGAACAATTTATTTATATCATTGTCATCCAACTGTAACCGTTGACATTTAGTGGAATTGGCCCCCAGATCTCTGCCTTGCCTGCTTCCTCCTACTAAAAGGAAGTAACAAGCTAAGGATATAGGAGTGATGCTATCTGCATGCAATTGACTTGCACGCGCACAGCTCGCGTGAATCATGCGAGCCTCGCATGGGTTGCAATCAAAGAGATTAAAATATAATAAGGCGTAGAGGGGACAAAGCGAGGAAAATTTAATGCAAAAGTTATTTACAAGTGGAAAAAATCTATTACGATTTCGACCGAATGACAGCTCGCAGTTTTTGTATGAAAATATTACCAATGCCCAAGCAATGCCCCCTCTATGTCATATTATATTTTAATCTCTTTAGTTGCAAAAAAGAGGCGCCCCAAACAGTTTCTGTAGTAGGGCGAGGGAAGCTATTAAAGATAACTTAGGTATATACGGAAATAGAGGTATCAGTAAACTGAATCCTTAGCGTGTGGCGGCATCTGAAGTCAGTGGTGCCAACTATTGTTTTCTTTTTTTAGTAGGGTCGGATTTTAACATTTATTTCATTTCCTAACTATAGTATTCATAAATTAAACAAGTATTATGATACGAAAACATTTATTTATTGGACATCAAAGACACTAATAGTAGAACACAATGCACTTGAAACTTTATAGTGTGGTATGACCAAAGAGATTTAAATATAATAGAGCATAGAGGGGGCATTGGGAATATTTTCATACAAAACTTTAAAGTCTAAGCGTCATGTCCTTGTCATGTCACTTAGTATGAACGCGAGCTGTCATTCGGTCGAAATTGTACTAGACTTATTCCACTTGGAATAACTTTTGACTTCAAATTTTCCTCGCTTTGTCCCCTCTATGCCCTATTATATTTTAATCTCTTTGGGTATGACATGGCATGAGCAAATTCAAACGGTGTCCAAGTGAGTAAGCGAAGGTCATCAGAGGGTTCTTCGGGGTCCAAAAAGCAGTCCAGGGTCAATATAAACACAGAAAATCACAGAAAGAGCACATTTACGAAACATCGGAATTCGAAATGAATTGACAGATTGACATTATAATTGTTTATTTCGATTTGTATTTCGAACGAATCGCGCTGCTAGCGCCATTGCGTAGATATAGCGGTGCCATCTTTTCTCATTCAAAAGAGACTTCTATTGACTGGAACTCCACTGGATTGAACTACCTACATGTCAGGTGACAGAATAATGTCGGTTATAGTTGGTGTTGAATTCGAAATTCTTAATTATTCGGCCCATGTTGGGAAATATAGGTACCGAATCCTTTTCTATAGACATCTAACATATTGACATCTAACACCTGAAATCTAACTATATTTGAAGCAAGCAAAAGCAAAGGGTCTGAAAATCATCAGTTGTGCTGAGACTCTAGCCGTTTCATACATATTGTGTACTTACTAACTATAACTTACTTTTTAGTTTTAGTCTAGTTAAATAGCATTATGTGGATGAATAAACGTCTTATTTATTTTATTTATTTAAATAAAGAAATTGAAATTGATCGTTCACAGTTGCTTATTTAGCAACTGTGAACGATCAATTTCTCTCGACCGTGGATACATTAGGTATGTACAGTCAAGAGCACGCTAAGCTTTACACTTTGGACTTTGACCCGGCCCTGTATTCTATGGCGCGCAGTATAAATCAGAGCTCAGCTTAAACTGGTAGTGTAAAGCTTGACGTGCTCTTGACTGTACTTATTATTTTCCAAATACAGGTCAGTATTAAAAAATACGTTACTTTTTTTCAGAATGCTACGAATACATTTGGGAAATAAAGAAACGGCAAGATATATTTATAAAAGAGAAACAATGTAAGTAAAGTGAAATACCTATGTACCTACGAAATGAGTAATTTAAAAGGATCTTTGCTATAAAGCTTGTTATAACTAAGGTAGCAATTTGTAGCAAAAACATTTGTCTACTTGTCATTCGAAATCTGGGAAGGACTTTAGAACAAGGAACCACCCCAAGCCGACCGCTGCCGCGGTACGCTCGCTTCGCTCGCTCGGCGCGTGCGTTGTGGTTAATGAATTTGACATGGATAGTTGTCTTTTTCGTGCAGTTTGAGAATAATTTACTGTTTTTTCACCAATATAAAAAAGTACATCTTAAAAACTAAAAGTTTCCACGCGTTGAAATTTTGGGAATTAATATGTATTGGCCAGGTCTATTATAGAAAAAAAAAGCCAATCGGCGTGGTTCCTTGTTCTAAAGTCGAGCCAAAATCTGATTTGAAATCAGCTGTAAGCTATAGATAAATAAAATCATAATAATTTAAACTTACATAAAAACATGCGGTTCTGCGTGGTTTACCTCGCGTAGTTCCCGGTTCGCGTAGCTCGACGGTGAAGGAAAACATCGTGAGGAAACCCGCAGGTCTCAGAATTAATTCTGAAACAGGTATAAACAGACCCGGTCCGGCGATGGGCTCACCACCTATCACGTTTAGGGGTCCAATGTATCTCGTGAAATGTGGGTATATCCAGTAATGGAATACCTCTGCCTACCCCCTCGGGGATGAAAGGCGTGAGACCAAAGAGATTTAAATATAATAGGGCAAAGAGAGGGCAATGGGAATATTTTCATACAAAACTTTGAAGCCTACGTCATGTCCTTCTTGTCATGTCAGTTAGTATGAACGCGAGCTGTCATTCGGTCGAAATTGTACTAGACTTATTCCACTTGGAATAACTTTTGACTTCAAATTTTCCTCGCTTTGTCCCCTCTATGCCCTATTATATTTAAATCTCTTTGCGTGAGACTATTTTTTCCGGTCCGGTGGGAATACAGGAAAAAATATAACTTATGTTACTCAGGGATCTTCTAGCTTTCCATTGGTGAAAGAATTTTTATAATCGGTCCAGTAGTTTTTGGGTTTATTCTTAAGAAACATACAAAAATAAAAATGTTTCTTTTAGTTAATATTAGTATGGAAGTATACAGATAGACTTGAATAAAATCACAATGAAATGTTATTTAGGTAATAATAATTTCATAGTCTCCTTTTTTCTTAATCGATCAGAAAAAATGGAAAATGTCTGTGGTTAGGTGTCTGAGATCGGATACATTCATTATGATAAAAATAAAAAAGTATTTACTATTTTTTACTTCAAAGGTTTCATAAGATCGATTTTTCGACTTCAAATCGCTATTTCGTTTTCGTCTTGGCTTTGTTAATCATAATCTCATCTAAAAAAGACATTTATGTTTCAGGCCAGGAATATCATAAGAAAATAGGTATTTTTCCATTTGCTATTGGTGGCCGAAGTGCTTTTCCCGGGGAATTTCCGCATATGGTGAGTAACTTAAAATGAAAAACGCAACTATTCTTAAATTAAAATAAATGTACTAAAATTATTAGCTCCCAATTAATATTCGCTATAAAAAATCTTATGTTTTTATTATAGGTCGTTAATTTACACTTAATACTATATTTGTGTAAATAGGTACCTTATTAAAAAAAATATGCTTTGTAAACAGAGTGTTAGTAAGTACGTCTTGTAACTCTATATTTTACACCAATAAAACTAAGCAATAAATGACACAGTGATAAAAATAAAATGTTAGGTATAAGACAATAAATAAAGATGACTTTAATAATTTTAAACCCAGAAGTTTTTAAATCAGGCACCACATATAAAAAAAGATATCGTAATTTGTTTTCTTCTAATGTTATTAAAGGAACTACAGTAGAATTCCGATTATTCGGATCAAATAAAACCATAGGGGTATTCCGTATAATCGAAAATCCGGATAATCGATTTCAAAGCAAATAAAACAATTTTTTTTTATTATGTAATGGGTTTTACATGCGTCGTTTAGATAATACGATATATCAAAAACGAAGTATAACGATCGATAATGAGTTACATAATACCTATGTAATTTAAAATTTTGGTTGGAAATAACTTGTAACTGATCTTTGAGTTTGTCAAAACTTACTTACATATTTATCACTAGCTCGACGGTGAAGGCAAACATCGTGAGGAAACCAGCAGGTCCCAGAATGAATTCTGAGACAGGTGTAAACAGACCGGGTCGGGCGATGAGCTTACCACTGTGGTGTCCCATCACTAAATCGGGCACCGCACATCACTAACACGGAACCGGTCCGGGCGAGCGCGGCGAGGAAGCAGACGCGCGGGACGCAGGCAGCGAAACCCGCTCCCAGTTCACCGGCGCCCACGCCAGAGCTACTCCAACCGGCTGAAAGCACGCCCGCGCCGCTTTGCATTACGCTCCCGCCAAAAACTATCAGCCTCTCGCTTGGCCTTTTCGCTCTGCTTATACCCTAGTTATTTTTCTGCCGTAATTGTATGTGGGACCGAGACAATAAATCAGTATCGCAATTAATTCTGAGTAGTCATTCAAACCCACACCACCTATCACGTTTAGGGGTCCAAAGAATATCTGGTGAAAAGTGGGTATATTGAGAAATGGAATATAAAGCGTGAGATTATTATTATTTTTTATTTATTGATCTTTGACGTAATGAATCACATCTTTTTATTGTGGTAAAGTCCCTGATGCGCTTTAGTTGTAACAACTGTATGAAATTAGAGCCAAGATCAATGAGTCCGGATAATCGGATGTTCGGATTATCGAGGTTCGGATAATCGGGATTCTACTGTACTTAAAGTAATCAATAACTATATAATAAGGTATTACTAACGCTTTAACTAAATCAACTAACCCTCAGCTTTTATTAGTTTGTTCATTCTGACTGAGCACATACATGAGTTAATGATTTGATTGAATTATTTATTCAGGAAACAAACTTAGCCTAATTACAATACATTGCGCACCTACACTAGGATTCCCTGTATTGTAAGTTATCAGCTTCTTCTCTTCGGATATATAGTTATAAAATTGCAAAAAGTAAGAAATTAAATTAAATTAAACGTAGGGGAGGTTGTGAACGTGAGTGTGAATGTGGACGGGAGGAGTAAGTTTGTGAGAAGTATATGGAATGTGTGAGGGTAAATATGTAATTTTTTATTTTTATCTAGGAACTTCTAATGTTTTTCAGTTTCCGTGTAGTTCTAGCTAAGTAGCCATTGTTTTACAGTTTTCTTACAGACATATTTTGACAAGTGAGCGAATCCAAGTTTCAAATTGATTTTGCTCCTACATAAAGGATCCAATGAAATCAGAAGATCTGTTTGCGAAGAACGTTTTTGGTGTCTTGATTTTCCACTTCAGGGTTAGCAGTGATCACTGAACAATCCAATGCAGATTTATGAAACCTCAGCAATGTTGCCGAGATGAAGAGTTATCCGTTCAAGTTTCAAATTCCCTATACAGTTGGATTGTAGAATAACGACGTGGCTTTTTAAGCATAATCTTGAGAATAGCTCTCTGCCCGCGCTCTATTTTCATCAGTAAGTTTTAGAGACTGTACCCGTCGTCGCAATACAGTAGCATAAGACTGATTCACATGAAGACTTGTATAGGTATTACTAATTTGACAACTTGCGAGTCAGCCAATCGCCTGATCTTGTGGAAAATGTATATTAGCTTTCTTATTCGAGCACTGATTGCGTCTATCTGTTGCGTCCATGATAGTTTTGCGTCAATTGTTACACCTAGGTACTTAATATAGGTAACTTCATCAATCGTAGTACAGTTATAGGTGCCTTTGGAAATGTCAGTAAAATTATTTATGTTTATCATCTAAGGAAATTTAGGGGTTGAGTGACTTCAAATATTGAAAGTTAGGTATTTTGTTTTGCTAGCATTTAACGTTAGTAATTTTTTTTGTAACCAAAGAGCGACTTGTTGGATACCTTTTTCTGCAATTTTTACGCTTTCTTTACAGCGGTTGGCATAAAATATAATGGCAGTATCGTCAGCATAAGTAAAAATATTTGCATGACTTGAAAATTCAATTTGCAGAGATCATCTATGTATACTAGGAAGAGGGAGGTTCCGAGAACGCTACCATACTTAATAGGTCAGTAATCACTGTTTAAGGAGTCTATTTGACTTTTTGCCTTCTATTTTCAAGGTAAGATGAGAACCAGGCCTTAGCAATGCCATGTATACCGCGGTATTCCAACTTCGGAAACGGAGTCGACAGCCTTAGCAAGATCAAGAAACACGGAAATGCAACGCTTTTTTGGTCTAACTTGTTTATGAGAAGGTTAACTAAGGATGAGACAGCGTCTTCTGTAGATGTATTTGCTCAAAAACCAAATTGATTTCCCACTAATAGATTTTTAGATTCTAGATAATGAAGTAATCGTTGATTCGCATCCTTTTCACTTACAGTTGCAATCAAACTCTTGTAAAATAAATTAATTTGTGGGCCTTACTTACAAATGAATTGAGAACCTTTTACTTTATTCATCATCATCATTATCGACCCATAATAGTCCAATGCTGAGTTAAAGGTCTGTCCTCACACATGAGAAAGTGTGGGCCATAATCCCCTACGCGACCCTGCCGCGTTTTGGAAGATTGTGTTACGCTAGCTAGTGGTTACCGAACTGCAGCTTAGCAAAAACAAGCAATCTGACAAATAATAAAATAATCTTTCATGATACCAAATAATTGGGTAGTCTTAAAACACTAGTTTTAAAACAATGTACCTACTGTAGTTTTGAATTCCAGGCCGCCATTGGATGGAAGGCAGCCCAAGGCACCTGGATCTTCTCTTGTGGGGGTTCTCTGATCAGCCCCAAATTTGTGCTCACCGCAGCTCATTGTACCAGGGCGCGGACACCGGATACTACCCTGGCAGATCCCGTACCAAAAATGGTTCGACTTGGAGACAAGAACATTAGGGATACTGTAAGTACATACTTTTGAGACTTTTTTTTGTATAAAGCATGCTATCGGACATTACGAGCCCATGCCCATATTTATGTGTTACCAGCAGCGCCCCGCGGTTTCACCAGCATAGTTCTCGATCCCGTCGGAATACGGGGATAAATAAAGCCTATGTGTCAGTATATCATAATTAAAATTTAAATGTTTTATATTTTATTTGTTTTAGTTTCAAAATGGTTTTCCAACCGTAGACGAAAATATTGTGAGGATAATTGTGCATCCCCAGTATAAGTCGCCTAAGAAATACTTCGATATAGCTTTGTTGGAATTGGAATATGAGGTGTATTTTTACGAAAATCTTCAGCCGGCTTGTCTGTGGACCAAATCAGACACTAGTTCGCTTGGAACTAAAGCTACGTTGACTGGCTGGGGAGTAATTCATGCAGGTAGATAAATTAAAAAATATATATCGAACGTGCAGGTTTACGTGCTACACTCATTGAATGGGGTAGCTTCCAGGGATGAATCTTAAATTTTAATTTAAGACTATAGCAAATTCCCAGTGGTGTGTAAATGCAACATGTTGTTTCTTGCTCCTGGCAAAATTCAAAAAATTCTAACTTTGACTACGGAAATTATTTTGCAAAATTTCGAGTTTAATCGCTGTCACCAATACATTTCTATTTCACCACTCACTTCTCACTCATCGTTGACGGTGAGACAGCTGCCTTAGCATGATACCCAATGTCGCAAAGACTTTTAACGTCAGCATAATTCGTCGTAGGTACGTACTTACGAATATATATTTAAAAAAAATTGTTCCGCACATATTTTGTCCCCTGACATGGTGGTCAGGGTCCTTTTTATGGTCAGTTTTTATTCTGTTAATGTAACAAAGAAAGAAAGATGCTCGCTTTCATTCTATGTATAGACTAAAAATATAGGACACAAAATATATAAAATACACAATAAATATATATACGAGTAATATATTCTCTTTTCTCTTCTCCTTACTTGCTGCGTTTTTTTTTCATGTAATATTTATATCTTCCATATTCTACTCTCACCTTACGAATATATTAATAAAATCCTGAAGCTATATAATACACGAATTCTACAGGCAGTCTCGAAACCTCGCCGGTTCTGCAAGCAGCAGTTGTGGACATCATCGACTCGCAGAAGTGCGACGAACTATTGAAGCCATTGTGTAACAGAAACTGGTGCGGGCTACAGGAGCAGATCTGCGCTGGAGTTCTGGAAGGCGGTGTTGATGCTTGTAAGGTCAGTGTTAATCTTCACTACTCGTACATAGTTATAAAACAAAGTCGCTTTCTCTGTCCCTATATCCCTATGTATGCTTAAATCTTTAAAACTCAACGGATTTTGATGCGGTTTTTTTTAATAGGTAGAGTGATTCAAGAGGAAGGTGGGTCGCTACTTTTTTATAAAGATCTCTATGACTTTAAATACATACTCTTTTAAGGAGGAACCTTGCATACACAGTGTCGATTGTCTTAAAGACACTATCTGTAGGTACTCATCAGGTAGCAAAAAATTTACATCTTATAATTTTCGGCTTCTTTACTCCTAAATCACATAATATGTTTGACGAAGTATAATAAGTAAAAAGTTTTAATTTTATTTGGTGTATTTATATGCTGAAATTTGTAATTACAGAATGTTTGATGCCTTAACTTCAAATAATTTTGTTAGGGGCTAGAAAAATGTACATAAGTTCAATCTATACATATAATAAAACTCTAACGGGGCCGTGTCTGTACATTCAATATTTTTTGAAAATTTTAACGGTAGTATATAGGTAAAGTTATCGATATGGATACCGAAACACCAATTTTTGGAATTTTGTCTGTCTGTCTGTCTGGTTGTGCACGCATCACTCAAAAACTACTTTACGGATTTTGATGAAATTTGGTATGGAGATAACTGAGTACCCGGGTCAACATCTAGGGTACTTTTTATTCCAAGAAAATATCTCATTCCCACGGGAAAATATAAAAATTGGTTAAAAAGAGAAATACGTACTACTCCGAAATGATAACACCTAGAAACTTGAAAAATGGTATGAAGGTGTCTGATATGTCATAGAAAATTGGTATGAAGGGATTTTCGGAAATTCCCACGGAAACGGGAATAAACGGAATCCGCGCGGGCAACGCCGCTGGGCATCCGCTAGTATTATATAAAAATCAATATTTTACTTTCAGATATTGATATTTAAATTATGTCATTTAGAAAATATTAAATAACAATTTTGTCGTATTGTCACTTGTCAAGTTAACAAGGTTCCAGGTTAATACATACATACATAATCTCAAACCTATTTCCTATTGTGGTACGCAGAGACAATAGATTGCCACTTGCTACGAACCTGGTAGATCTCACGTGCTTCATCCACATCCATCAAACGTTAATATTTAAATTTCCAGGTTAGGTAATATTTTGCATAAAGCTATTACGGTTTTTGTATAAGGTAAGGTAGTATACGTAAGTCTGCATTGAAAATTAGTATTCATTACTATATTTTTTTTTATTTGTTCATGGTTATCCTCACTAAGTCATTTCCTTGTTTGACTCAAACTGAAGAATAAAAAAAATATTCACAGGGTGATTCCGGAGGACCTCTCCAGGTGAAGATTCCACTTCCCATCACGGAAGAAGGAGCGATGCACTACGTCATAGGCGTGACGCAATTCGGCTATGGATGCGCGCACACCGACCGACCAGGCATCTACACTAGGGTGTCCAGTTTTATCGATTGGATCGAGAGTGTCGTATGGATATAGTAAAAAGTTTGGAAATTCGTACAGTTTTGTATTATTTCCATATTTTAGAACAAACAATTCGTAGAAACTTACTGCCTTAATAATTATATATATTTTTTCTTACAATTTCATTTTTTTTCGAATTGTCATCGTACTGTTTGCCCTAGCTTGACAGCATTCACCGGCCTAGGTACAATATGAGGAGCTATAGGTGTATATTTACATATAATAATAATATAGTTATACTTAGTAAATTGTGGGACACAATTCACACACGGTTATTTAGTCCCTAACTAGGCAGAGCCTGTACTTATGGGTACTAAACAACTGATAAACATAGTTAAATAAATATTAAACGACCAAATACGAAGCCACCAGACATATTCATGCACACAAATGTAGGCCCAAAGCGAGGATCGAACCCGCGACATCCAACTCAGAAGGCAGGGTCACTACCAACTGAGCCAACAGGCCCATCAAAATAACAATATAATAACAATTGAAAAAATTGATGTCATATAAAAATAAAACTATGTTGCAGTTTTTTATTTGGTTTCGAAAGAGAGGTTTTAAAATATCAAGAAGATCAAGGTGGGGTAGGCACCTGTTCAATATACCTAAGTAGTTTTTACCTAAAGCACAAAAATAAAATTAGTATAAAATACGTTATAGGCGTGACGCAATTCGGGTATTTGCGCGATGCGTGCACAGACAAACAGACAGACAAAAATTTAAAAAAATGGTGTTTTGGCATCTACATCGATAACTACATATATACCTACATTACTACCAACATTTAAAAAAAATATTCCATGTACCTACACACACGGCCCCGTTAGAGTTTTATTATAAGAGTATGTATAAATAATATATTATATTTTTAAAGTTTTATTTATTAATATATTGACATCAGTACAAAAGTATATTATTATGTATTATTAGTTTTGTAAAAGGAATAAGCTAGAAAAATATATTTTAAAAAGGTGTTATACGTATAGTACGTATACTAATACTAAGTAATATGCTTAATTCGTTTCACGTATTATAATAGAGATTTAAGTACTCATATTTACAGTCTGAAAATTCTAAAAATGAAATTCAATCAGTTATAGTGAATATCTACCTACATAGGGTTAATCTCGCGACTATAACTGATTGAATTTAAGTAAATACTTATGAGTACCTAAATCTCACGACGAGCTATCTCATGACAACTACGACAAGCTTATATTACATAATAAATTGTGTAGTGACGTTTTAAAATAAAAGTTTATTTTATTCTCCTTAGCTCATTAAAATAAAAGCTTCTTTTAAAAAAAATATTTTACTTTTATTTTTTTAAATAAAGAACACAATGCGACCGCTCTCGTCTCGTATGATGAGTGTTGTCATGCCAGCTACGTACGTGCGTATAGTATTCATATGTGCGTAAAATCTCGCGCCTTTTATCCGCGAAGCGGTAGGCAGAGGTATTCCATTTCTGGAAATACCCACTTTCCACGAGTATATTCTTTGAACCTCTAAACGTGATAGGTGGTGAACCCATCGCCGGACCGGGTCTATTACACTTGCCTCAGAATTAATTCCGGGACCTGCGGGTTTCCTCAAGATGTTTTCATTCACCTTAGAGCAAGAATCAGTTGTTGGTATTCAAGAAGTAAAAGGTACTGGAAAGGAAAAACGTCAGACTATATACAAATGCCACCAAAAACAAAACTTGGAAAAAAAACAAGTCTCGCAACTCAGTTCTTCTACCGTAAAAAGCTGTGAGATCCGTGTAATACCCAGTCGGTTTTAATTTATTCAGTCCCTACTAAGGGACCTTCTGTTTTAAGTAATTACGTAATTAGCTAACCTATAAACGGGTGAATTTCAACACGTCCATAAAAATCTTCATTTCCGTGGATTTTTTTATCCTTTAGTTTTTTTAAACAAAATTGCTTTTATTTAAGTTATTTTGATAATGTATGTATTCTTGCTTAATATCTACTAGATAACTTAAAAAACTAAGGAGATATACAAGATAGAAAATTTCGTGCCACGGCGATGAAACATGCGTGCACGGCAATGAAACAAGCGTGCACGGCAATGAAAGAACTGTATCACAGGAATGAAAGAATCAATCCACGGAAATGAAAATCCATATAAAACATAAGATTTTATATACTTACTTAGCTAAGTATTATACCTACTTACATACAATAGATACATACCTGTCTCCGAGAGGGAATGGCGTACCCAGACTGTGTCTTTCCATCGGATCCTACTAATTCCTCCAATACCACCACAAACAATGGCTTGGTTCCACCCAAAGTTTGTGTATGGGAGAAAGATTTGGACAGGTATTACAAAGAAAGAATTTAAGTAGAATCAGGAAAAAAAGAGTGCAGTATTGAGGTCTCTAAGAAGTGTTGCTCGCTTATTATTATTTTGTGATTTCTCCTTACTCAAATTTTATATATACTCCCATACAAGTGTTGGCACCAAGACCTCCTCTGAACAGTCATTTGTAATGACTTTTAGACATACTTATTCTTGCTACTTATTTCAGAATGCGGGTCTCACTCATTTGATTCCCCATTTTTACTCTTTTCTCAATATCCTCCTCACATCGGCCAACACAATCTCATACCAAAGACAAGTGTCCACAATGGCTGCTGATATAGTCTTGGTTCCATCCAACGTGTCTGTATGGGACTAAGATTTGGATAGATATAACAAAAGGAAGAATGGGAGTAGAATAAGAAAAGAAAGACTGTAGTATTGAGGTCTCTAAGTGGTGTTGCGAGTGTAATTCAACAGTCTTTCTTTATGCACTTAAAATATATATTTTTTTATTTATTTATTCTACTCTTATTCTTTTTTTTGCCTAATCATACCATGGTGATGAAAACATAAGTCACGGAAATGAAACACCTGGTCACGGCAATGAAACTAAATTGTTTTACAAGGCATGGCAATGAATTTTTTTTCATTTCTGTGTCTTTTTTTTCATTGCCATAGCAAATTTTGGCCACGGAAACCACGGAAATGAAGGCATGGCGGTGAAAATCGAGGCAAAAATATAAAATAACAAAAAATCTATTAATTATTCGAAGTAATTAACACTTTACAAATAAACATAAAAGAAATGGCGTTCTATCGAATGCTTAGTCAAGACGAGAAAATTATTCAAATAAAAGTTATACCTACCCACGGCGATGAAAGAAAAAATGTCCAGTGACATAAAAATGGAATACTTAAATTTATGGCGCGAAAACGCAGGCACTTGTGTACGTCGTTCCACGTCGAGCACTTAGGTAGCACTTATATGCAACGTTTAGCGTACAGGGCGTGTTTAGGACATGGCGATGAAAGGTAGCTCTGGGACAAATGCATTTCTATTCACCATTCATTGTATTGTTTAAATATTTGAATGAATGTATTCCGTAACAATACTTTAACTATTCACGTATCAAATAAAAATAGATTTTAATATAAATATCCAATAGATTTTTATCAATGAGCTATAATACACATCAAGGTGACGTGTGGACAAACATGGCAATGAAAGATTTCGAGGTTTAATTAGTTATTTTGGAGCACCTATCAATTCTATTCATAAAATATTTAGTGCTACACATAGCTAACTATTACATCTAGCCAGAAAAAAATGTTAGAACATTATAACTATGTTTTTTAGTACCGATTTCATCGATGCCACGCAATTTTTGGCCCCGGGAAATTCACCCAAACAACATCTTATAGTGACCATATAAATATTAAAAATCTTTTATGTTTTTTAATCAATAGATTGACTTGTCAATCGCACTAAACAAGTGACACATGTTTTCATGCGATGGCCAAGTCATTCTGTTTATTTAAAACACGATTTTTTTAATATCTATTGATATGATAAAAAAAATCTTTCAAGAAAAGAAATACTTTTTTGTTTCGGCCCTCTCAAGTTTCAGGGACCTTTTAGAGGCCGCTAACTGTTATTCTTTTACTGCATGACACTTGTGCTCATCTACACTAATTTTATTAAGAGGAAAGATTTGTATTTTTGTATGTTTGTTATGAATAATCTCAAAAACTACTGGATCGATTTTCAAAATTCTTTCGCCAATGGAAAGCTAGAATATCCCTGAGTAACATAGGCTATTCTCACAGAAACGGGAACTTTAATGTTTATAGTAGGTAGGGCTGTAGGGATTTACGTGTATGCAGAAACGTCTATACTACGATTACCTTACCGATATAGTAAATGGTGCTGATTGTAGCTGTCAGCTAAACTATTAGCATTTTAGTAAGAAAATCCCTTTAATAAGTACAATGCGCGCGCGTCGTTCGGCCGTTGACGACTTCTAAACGCTTACCATTACCCTTGGGGGTTCTGTAGGTACCGTATGATAATAAATGTAGTTTTTTGCCTTTTATATGTTAATGGTATGGTAATGTTGAAATAAGTTTGTTCAGTATCGACAACTTAATGATTTCAGCTATTTTTAATATGACTGTGTTAAATTTTACCGAAAAATGAATTAGCATAGGTACACCTGAATTTAGGGCTTACTATGCAAACTGTACTATTGTTGATATTTATTAAAGAATATATTTTTTTATAATTATATACTAATTGGGGTGTATGAGGAATTACGCTTATTCTGTGACGTGTTGTATACTTATTTTTTAAATCATGGCAGATGTAAAATAATACTGTTTACAGCACTAAACATTTTACGGTAAATTTCTTTTAGCGGCGTTAATCACGTCAAACCTTTTCCATGTCCCTTTTCACTCTGTTTATCCGACCCTCGACGTAATAAAGGAAAATGTAACAAAAAGCATACAAAATAAACAGTTATTTCATTAATTACGGAATAAAATAAGACATTGTTAGATTATGAGAGTGATACTTTTATTACATTAAGGTTAATTAGTTTTTTTTTCTATTCATCCAAGTAGTTGACTCATTATCCCTTTGATTTCTTAGTTGTTGGAGTGACACTGCGTTAGTGACGTCACAAAAAAAACTAATAAAGGCGGTGTGGTGGTAATCCATCTTGTGTAGAGGTCACATAAGTATACTTCAAATTATCAGGATAACCTAGGAATGTGATAGTGTGCCTAGAATAAAAAAGAAATGGAGTCTAGGTAATAAGTAAATTGTTGATAAATATGACTACATAAAATCCTATCACACACAGTACAGGCTTCTTTGTGCAGTGGGTCAGCGGAGAGCTTCTCTTCTCAGTGCTTTATTTATGAGGCAGAAATATAAAATTAACGAGGCCGTTATTCACAATCATTGCACAGGGTCATATATAGGATTTTATTTCAATCCTGCAATAATATCCGCAGTGGGTTACCCCTTTATACCATTTCGCCAGACGACCCATTAATGTCAGTCTACGTGTCTGCTGTTGAAGAGACTTCACCTTATTGCCAATCCTCATATATATCTACACCAAAGAGATTAAAATATAAAAGGACATAGAGGGGGCATAGGGAATATTTTCATATAAAACTTTGAAGCATGTTTGAAGCTCAACCGTCATGTCAGTTAGTATGAACGCGAGCTGTCATTCGGTCGAAATTGTACTAGACTTATGCCACTTGGAATAACTTTTGGCTTAAAATTTTCCTCGCTTTCTCCCCTCTATGCCCTATTATATTTTAATCTCTTTGATCTACACTAGTATTATCTATACAAATAAAAATTTAATGCTGTTCGTTAGTGAGCGTCCCTATCACGGGAGTCACGGAACAGCGACTGGACCGGTTTACCTTTAAATGTTCGATATTAGACCAAATTCAATGTTCAATGATAAATTTAAAAAGTTGCCTAAAAATAAAATTCGTTCAAACCTAAAAATGGCTTATTTCTATGAGATTTAGACAGGAAAACATTAATCGGATCAGATAGTTAGCAATAATTGTGGAAATAACTTACATAAAGACAAAACGTCTCAATCTAACAATTCCGTGTGCGTAATATTAAGGATAAAAGAAACATGTTTGATAAAGAAAAGAAGATTGTCTGGGGACACCGATGATGTATTACTGCAGCAATGGGCTTATGTTACTTGGAGGCCTAGACAGTAAAAGGGTAGACAAACAAGTGTTAGTCACAACAAACTGTCGACAGATGTATTTACCTACTACTGAACGACAACGAATACGAGGCAGACCCTAAGCAAAGCAAATGTTGATTCCTTTTATCCCCCAAGAAATATCTGCAAATCTCTCTACAGGGTCCCAACTCGGCTCCGGGAATAAAAGATTACTACATATGAATAACTCTACTGAGCTCCATTCAGCGATGTTTTTCAAGAGGCATAAGAATGTCCTCCATTATTCTTCCTGGCAACTTTGTTCGGTGACACCAAAATTGCATTTAAGATTGAATTTTCACAAAAACTTTTTTCAATTAGATACGGGTACTTACACTATACGGATAAAAGGTCTTTGTTAAAGTATCACTAAACCGCTGAGTATAAGAAAGTTTTTGATAATAAAATACCCCTCGCGTGTGGAATATTCGGCCTTCATAAAGTGACAGTTGTAAACTATTGTATAGGTACATCTTTATGTCCTAACTTAATTTAAGATCACAGTTATACCTACCTACTAATCATAAAATTCGTTATGGTTAAGTATAACAAAATCGTTAGTGGCAACCAATGATATTATATGTTTCTATAGTAACATGCTCACTTGTGGCAACGGTAAATTATACGCACCTTATTCAAACCTATGAAATCGCAAATCACGTGAACTTCAATATAGAAAAAAACATCAAAATCTTGCGTAGGTAGGTAATATTTATTGGTTTATTGCATTCGTGTTGCACCTACATAAGGTTTTAATATTAGATACCAACAGTTTCGATATGAACCCGTATTGGGCACAGCAATTTGTAATAGGCAGCACAGCAAATTACAGGAGAAGAGAGCATAGTGAAACTTAAAACTCACTTACTAAACTCACTTAATTAAAACTCACTATACTTAGGTCTAAAACTATTTAAATGAGTTAATTTTTACCTATGATCTGTCAAAACGAAAACTTACTATGGAAAATGTAGTGAGCTGTTCTTCACTTCATAATTTATAGTACTCAATTTATTGTTTTTTATTTTTACTTTATTGTTTTCCTTTTCATTTAAAAATGCCATATTTGTAAAATGAAAAAGAAATTACCTAAAACTCCTGTTAAATATTTTTTAGAGGTTGTGTTTTAGGATAATTTTTATAATGAATGATTACTAGCAATTTCATTTCGATACAATCAAATACCCTATTGATTGTTATGTGAATCTACGTCCTTACAATGTTTAAGTTCTTTTTTTTAGAATCTTATGTTTAGTAGGTAAATGTTAGGTACTATCTACTAATATAAGTTCACCTGCACTTCTTTGGTAGGTACGTACCTATACATAATTTCCTTGCATATGCTTTGCACGAGAGTGACAGAGGTCTGCGTACAGAAACCAATTATAAGTTGCAGATAGACATCAAAGTTGATCAAACTTCTTGAAAACGAACACGACTCTAGGTAACTTGCTTTTACAGACTCCGCGAAAAACTTTGAACCCACGTTATATTCGCTGAGAACAACTCGGAGATTGGATTATTAAACTTATACGGAAAATAAATAAATCGTTAGGTACCTAAAAGAAAAAAGTGAGTACAGAATTCGAGGAATGACTACTTTAAGAAGGAAAAAGAAAATTGATCGCCCTGCTGCTAGTAGCCACCACACTTTTTTTTTGGCACCACATTTTGCATTTTGCAAATGTCAAGTAATTTAGTTTTCAGTTCTTTATTTCATACTTTAATCTAAGTTAAATGGCTCTGCTTAGCCTTAGAGACCATGCACAACCCTTGAGTGTCTTCAACACTTTCTACACTTTAATTTGCTTTTCATTCCCTTGGTTATCAACAGTAAAATGGTAGCATTTTTACTGAAAACTATAATGTAACGTCTTGAGGCAATCCAAAAATGTCCATCCCTGGCATTTTATCGAATTTCCCATTCGCTGCACACTTTGACGGACATTTGCCACGTACTATCAATAATATGAGTCAAACCCCGAAATATACAGCCAAATGAAAATTCTATACAAAAAACATGACCTTCCTCTTCGGATTCCTATCCGGGAATTTACCTACTTAAATTATATTTTGATCAGTGGTTCAACGTTGAAGGGAAAACATCGTGAGGAAACCCGCAAGCCAAAATGTCTTCTAAATGTTTCTTCTAAAACTTCAAAGGGTGTGAAAGATGCAATTGTGAAATCTACCTATGTATTTTTAGGAATGGATTACCTTTACCGACCCCCTGGAGGATAAGGTGAGCGTATTTTGTATTACTTTTTTTTAAGCTACTTAGATAGGTAGTTTTAGTTAAGGAGGTACCTACAAAGTTAACTTTATAAAGGAGATTTCTTCGAAATACAATATTCTCTGAACATTATGTATACATATAATGCAAAGAATATAAATATTGTGTGAAGTGGATAAAAAACAAACAATATTTTATTACTGATATACATTCAAACTGGATGAAATATTATTTGTGCATTGTCAGAAATATTAAATGTTGGTGCTAGAAACACCTGTTCCACAAAGTTTTTTTTTTTACAAAAAATTTCGGGGTCCATGAATAACATACGCCCGCCGGTGTCATTCGTTGCCTTCTACGCCCGACGTGCAGATTTTGATAAATGACGTCATTTATTTCAGGTTGTAGGTACATAGACAACTACTCTATGTGTATTTGTGTTTATAAACATGACTTTGCTCACATTTAATTTTAAGGTAGGTAGGTACCTACCTACATAATATGTAGAGCTTAAGATACAGGCTGGTTTTCCTTCTATCTGAGATGTGCGAAGTAGCTAAGCGGTGAACGAACAAGATCAAGGGTTAAACTGTAGGTACCTAATAATTATAATATAAAATACTAGCGACCCGCCCCGGCTTCGCACGGGTGCAATGCTAACACTAAAACCTTCCTCTTGAATCACTCTATCCATTAAAAAAACTGCATCAAAATCCGTTGCGTAGTTTTAAAGATAGCATACAAAGGGACATAGGGATATAGGGACAGAGAAAGCGATTTTGTTTTGTAGTAGGTATGTAGTGAGTAGTGATGACTGTTTCCACCAAGGCAAGCGGTGTAGCGGAGCGGGCAATATGTAGAGGTAGGTACCATGCAGATTTTCACAGTCCAAGTCCTAACTAAACAGCTGATTTTCTTTCAGTTGATCACTGGTCGGTCACTTCTTATAATACCTAAAGGCAGTTAGCTTACAAGCACCTTATGAGTCAATATATTTCGTCCCTAGTGGTAAATTTTATAAAAATAATACAAATTCAGTAAAGTTCCGTACCTAGTCAAAAATTTAGGTTAGTGTTTCGTAACATGAAGTTGTAGGCCTAGTATCGAAGCATTAACGAAGTGTTCACACGAGTTTAAATAGAACTTTACTGTCCAGCATCAATTGTTGGACTGCACCCCTCAGGCACGATCACTTGGCCTGGCGGAATATCTCTCTTTTTCACGATGAAGGAACACTTCCTTCCTCCAACATAATGATGTTTTGATAGGTAAATTTACTACATAACTACACAATCCTTATTTCACTACTATTACTTATCTCGTATTCCACTAAACATAACATGCGGTAGTATTAATTAAATGTTAAAAATAATAATGTCTGGTAGAGGACTTCACAATGTCACAAAAATCCACAACTAGGTATCTTGGAATTCTTCTTCTCGTAACACATTCTGAAGTAATAATAGCTGCAATAAGCTCTTTCAATACTTACCTACTTTAATTGAACTAGCCACTAATAGAAACATTGAATAACAACTTATTGATTTACTGTCGATTGCCAAAATATATTATGAATGAGTTTTGATGTAACGTTTTGGAACCTATATTTAGGCTGATGACTAAATTGTCAATGTCTTATTATTAAGAAAATTATGACCTGTCAATGTCAAGCTAAGTGTCATTTTCAAAGGGATGGGCGATTGAAAAAAAAAATCGATATTAATTGTATCGATATTTTTAAACAGTAAGTATAGATAATTATCGAGTATTAGTATTCCCAAAGCATTAAAATTTCGTAATAACAAACGACGAAAATAGTATTTTTATTAATGCATAAACAATCAAAATTATACAATTTTATCAAAACCATTATACATCAGAATATTATATAAATATAATTTCTGTTGTATTGAATTTCATTAAGATTCATCATCAGCCTACATTTGTCCACAGCTGGACATAGGCCTCCCCTAATGAGCGCCATAGCACCCTGTCTTCAGCTCGACGCATCCAGCATCTGCCTGCAGCCTTTCGCAGATCGTCATCCCATCTGGCTTGAGGGCGTCCTACTCTACGTTTCATAAAGATTGCGGTGGGATTTTTTAAAGTTAACGATGTGCGAGGAGCATGCAAAGAGTATCTAGTAGTGGCGTTAAAAAATATCATATATTATTCGATATTAACGAAATTGATACGAATTCGATACCTACTCTAAAGAGGCTCCTAGACGGGCCATAGTTTAACGAAAATGTATAGCTGCAATAGTGTGGCTGGCAGCATCAGCCAGCATTTACGGCCAGACTATGCAGCACTCGGCAATATTTTTAGTATGGCCGGGATATATTATCACATATTTTTAGTGTGGCCGATGAATGTTTAGGGTCCCAGCCATATGGCAGGAATAATCGCTATGCAATCGAATATACTGCAATATTAATTCTCAGCCACTTTTATTGTTGTCTCGCTATACGGCATAAGTGCGTCCCTTTTTCATGCTACGTGAAGTTTGCCGCGATTCGTTCATTTTTTTTTTCTTTTTTTTTTTTTTTTTTTCTAGTAGCATAGCTACCTATGTTCGTGTTTGTTTTGTTTGGTTCATGTTTAGCCATGTATGTAGCCAAAGAGATTTAAATATAATAGGGCATAGAGGGGACAAAGCGAGGAAAAATTGAAGTCAAAAGTTATTCCAAGTGGAATAAGTCTAGTACAATGTTGACCGAATGACAGCTCGCGTTCATACTAACTGACATGACAAGGACATGACGCTTAGGCTTCAAAATTTTGTATGAAAATATTCCCAATGCCCCCTCTATGCCCTATTATATTTAAATCTCTTTGTATGTAGCCCATGTAAAGACAAAATAATGAGCCATATACTGCTGCAATAATCGCTATGCAATCGAATATACTGCAATATTAATTCTCAGCCACTTTTATTGTTGTCTCGCTATACGGCATAAGTGCGTCCCTTTTTCATGCTACGTGAAGTTTGCCGCGATTCGTTCTTTTTTTTTTTTTTCTAGTAGCATAGCTACCTATGTTCGTGTTTGTTTTGTTTGGTTCGTGTTTAGCCATGTATGTAGCCAAAGAGATTTAAATATAATAGGGCATAGAGGGGACAAAGCGAGGAAAAATTGAAGTCAAAAGTTATTCCAAGTGGAATAAGTCTAGTACAATGTTGACCGAATGACAGCTCGCGTTCATACTAACTGACATGACAAGGACATGACGCTTAGGCTTCAAAATTTTGTATGAAAATATTCCCAATGCCCCCTCTATGCCCTATTATATTTAAATCTCTTTGTATGTAGCCCATGTAAAGACAAAATAATGAGCCATATACTGCTGCAATAATCGCTATGCAATCGAATATACTGCAATATTAATTCTCAGCCACTTTTATTGTTGTCTCGCTATACGGCATAAGTGCGTCCCTTTTTCATGCTACGTGAAGTTTGCCGCGATTCGTTCTTTTTTTTTTTTTTTTTCTAGTAGCATAGCTACCTATGTTCGTGTTTGTTTTGTTTGGTTCGTGTTTAGCCATGTATGTAGCCAAAGAGATTTAAATATAATAGGGCATAGAGGGGACAAAGCGAGGAAAAATTGAAGTCAAAAGTTATTCCAAGTGGAATAAGTCTAGTACAATGTTGACCGAATGACAGCTCGCGTTCATACTAACTGACATGACAAGGACATGACGCTTAGGCTTCAAAATTTTGTATGAAAATATTCCCAATGCCCCCTCTATGCCCTATTATATTTAAATCTCTTTGTATGTAGC
Source organism: Ethmia dodecea (assembly GCA_963855545.1). Lineage (NCBI taxonomy): Eukaryota > Metazoa > Arthropoda > Insecta > Lepidoptera > Depressariidae > Ethmia > Ethmia dodecea. Next base: position 6,089,582 of record OY979444.1, read on the forward strand.
CCATGTAAAGACAAAATAATGAGCCATATACTGCTGCAGAAATTATAATAATTATAATAATATTTCTGAGATATACATATTCCAGCCGTATGGTGCATTAAAATGTTTTTTGTATTGCCGGGATATAGTCCGCAATGGTGTAGCCACAACTATAGCCCGTCTGGGGGCCCCTTAAAATAAATATCGATATCTTGCGATACAAAATATTGACGATATATATTGAAAATTGCATGGAAAAATATCGATATTTTAACATATTGCTATTTTTGTCATCCCTATGTGATTGTGAAGTGAATCAAACAGATTTGTTTTTGGGTTGAATTTTAATAATGTGGAAACAATTACAAAACACACACTATTTTATATATTTTTCTGATAAACTTGAAGTATTAATTACTGATTTTACTAAAATTTGGGCCTTACATTTCACAGACAAGAGTTTTCTGGCCTGTCTAATCGTTAGTATTTTTTGAGGTTATGTTATTGTGATATGTAATAATTACAAAGTTTTTGTGTTGACTTTAAATAACATTTTGGCTTCAGGCAAGTAATATCCGACTGCAGAAAATTAATGAAAATGAGCTTCTGCAAAAAGGGAAGAAGATTCTTACAAATCCAGAAGAATTGAAGAGTGTGAGTGTCAAAGAAGAGGATGCGACCTTAGACGTTTGTATGAGGATATCCTGTGGTTTCCCTCTCAAGCTAAACCTCAAATTGCCAGAGGGATCTAAAGACTTGGTAAGTATAGACCTCCATTATGTACCTATACTAACAAGTAATCTTACCTGGGCCGCGTTCCAAAACAGGTAAAATTCACTCGGTGAAGTGTAAAGTGAAGGATAGCGTTATGCAAAACATTAATGTGTGACTGAAACAGACTACTGTCAGGTAATAATTAACTTGGTTTAGGAATGCGGCCCTGTTTACATGTCATAAAATGACAACTTGTTATTTGGAAGCACTTTCAACATGTATCGCGGGGGAGGGGAATGGAGGCGAAAGGATTAAACTTAATTTGGGTAGGAGAAATAAATTTAAGTTTATAAAGAATAAAAATTTTTGAAAAATTATATACCCATGTCAAATGCTAAGCACACTCCGTGCTTTGAACTGCTTTGATATTTTGGTAAATAATAAATTTTTAGTACTCTTATCTACAAAAAAAATTACAATCTGATCTTCCTTGTTTTCTTTGAGTAGGTGAGCTGCATACTGCGCCAACTAGCCTATGTAACTGAAGCTTTATTATCCAAGTAATTTTATTTATAAATTGGAATCTTCTATAATTGTAATTTTTTATGCGGCCAGTGCTTGGTCTACCTACAGACACAGGCGGTAGTGACAGATGTAGATTGTTTGTAAACAGACAGTAGGCTGATGGATGTGTATGTGACAGACATAACTCCTTGAGAGTTTCATTTGAAATATTTTTTTTGTTCAATAATGTAAAAAAACATTATCTTTAGTTTTTTCAGAAAGTGACACAATCTTTACTTCAAGTAATTCAAGATCTGAAATCCAGCGAGCAAGAATTAAGGCATTTATTGCAGAAAAAGGACAAAGAGATTAAGGAGTATAAATTAGAAGGAGGGAAGATAGCATTGAGTAAGAATTTAAGTTACTACTGCTCTAATCGGATTCATAATTTAACATGTTTGCTGCCAAACTATGAGTATATTCATAGTACCTATTGTTATATTATTTTAGTTTGCAGCTAACATGTTAAGGATCTCACTAATACTATAAACACGAAAGTTTATGAGGATGGATGGATTTTCGATGCTTTTTCAATCTGAAACTACTGAAGAGCTTTGATGAAACAGTAATATTAAACAGAGGAAAGCATTTTATTTTGGTACCTATTGTTTGTAACAAATAATAAACTCAAAAACGATTGAACTGATTTTAAAAATTATTTTACCAATGCAAAGCTACATTATCATGGAATACAGGAATGCAAACCTTCAGGCACAATGCATGCAACCAACAGATCTTTAATATAAACATGGTGTCAACTAGACACCCAAAAATTTAAAGTTTACTTAAAAAATTAAAAAACCAGCTTTAATAATGTTTGAACCCTGGCATGTACCAATGAGTTTTTCAAAACTTACGTACATATTTATCACTAGCTCGACGGTGAAGAAAAACATCGTAAGGAAACCCGCAGGTCCCAGAATTAAGCTGAGACATGTGTAAAAGACCCGTTCCAGCGATGGGCTCACGACCTATCACGTTTAGGGGTCCAAAGAACATCTCTGGAAAAGTGGGTATATTCAGAAATGGAATACGTCTGCTACCCCCTCGGGGATAAAAGGTGTGAGATAATTTTTTAAGCTTTAAAAATGCTTATTTCATTATTGTATCTTGATAAATTTTTGTTATTTCTATATTACAGGAACTCTGAAGACAGTACCTTTTAATGATGAGGCTCACACTAAGAAGTATGAAGCATATGATATCAATTTTGGATTACCGGGTATTCCAAAACATCTGCTTGAGAAAACTGTCAGCCTTCCAGAATTAAACAATGTTCTGTAAGTTTAATATTTTAATTTTTATATTCCTAACTACCAGCGCCCCGCGGTTTCACCATGTAATGTAATGTTTCAGCATGTGTTATTCTGATATATCAGAATAACACATAGGCTAATATGACCAATATCACTGTAAAGTTTTATCAAAATCGGTTCAGTAGTTTTTGTGTGAACAAGCAACAAACATACAAATTTTCGCGTTCAGATATTCCGAATCCTAGATCACATAAAGGCCTTCTACACAAAAAGTCCGCGAAGTGGGAAATCGACACAAAGGAGAGGTGAGGTAAACGTATGGGTGGACTGCCCCCCTGGCCAAGTGGCATTGAACAATCTAATGGAATGTTCTTTTAGATTGACATGTATGGGATTGACATTAGCGTTAGCGCTCGTTGGCAAGTGCTTATGTCAATCCCATACTTGTCAATCTAAAAGAACATTCGATTACATTGTACAATGCCACTTGGCTAGGGGGGCTGGTCTGCCTATGCATCTCGCCGCGCACCTACCTTAGACGCGCTACAGTGCTTGTAGTCAAGCTATAGTCTGAAAATTAGTAACCACCATATTTAAGCCTTAAATATCGTGGTTACTAATTATTTAAATTTTAAGATTTTCTTTGAACCTTATGTGTATATTTTGTAATTTCAGGAAACAGGAGCCTCAAGAGGAAATTGACACAAATGGCATTTCAATACCAATTAAAACAGAACCTGAAATTAAAACCAATGAATCAAATCTGATAGAACAAGCGGAAAAGAGGCCCTCTATTAAGTTAGAATCAGAAACCCAAATGAACAGTGGAACTATAGAAAAACAGCCAGAGATTCAGGGGACTGCTATCAAAACGGACACAGTGATTCAAGTAAAAAATGAAATTAAGACTGAATTTCAAAGTGACTCCCAGTCAAGTACAGTTAGTCCTCGAAAAAAGCGAAAAATTAAATTGAATTTTTGATTCAATATTTTATCGTATAACACATTCTGAACAGGTGAACATTATGATCTTAAGTGAAACTGTAAGTAAAAGATTGACTTTACTTTTTAGTGTATAAAAAAAAAAAAATTATTTTAGTCAAAAACTTTAGATAATTAATTACCTAAGGTATAGGTACTCGTACATACATAAAATGAAACTATGAATTTTATATTAAAACTTTATTATACATAGAACTGTTTATATCCTAATATTATGTTTATTGTGCCTGGAAATAATTGTTACTAATAATGAGATTAATTGGAGATAACAGATTTAATTTATATTTTACATCTGAGTAAAAACGGTATCAACCAATTTTAATACATATATAACAGTACCTAAGCATATTGCGCAGTTCGTTGTACGAATTTGATATATTATATAATTGATTTTAGTACATTTTACTAATTACGTGCCTAATAAATTTATTGTATTTTCACATAATAATTATATTTTAAGCATTACTTTGTAAGAGACTAGTTGTTAATGTCATTTTTTATTAAATATATTTTTTTACTGTCCAGCAGTAAATAAGTGTTTATGGTACCAGCCCTATTAAAAAATTCAGTTCAAGATGTTAGTAGCCATGATAAAGTGTGCGATTTATATTAAAACACTAGTTGACCCGACAGACATTTGTCCTGTACAACTGACAGTTATGTCAAACGCCATATGGTTACATTAGAAAAGTTAATATTATAGTCGTGAAGTTTTCTTAAATTTTCTAATGTTCCGGGCAACTTTATTAATTTTTTCTTTGATAAGAACCTCCTTAACAAACAAAACAAAATAATGCATTAACGAAATTGGTCCAGCCGTTCACGCGTGATGCTGTGATCAAGAGAAATAGGGATTAATTTTATTGTAAGTATATATATATTTAGAATCTTTGTGTCTCCAATATAATCCCATTAATTACAACCAGTTTTTGATAATAATGAAATTTAACATTACTGACAATCTACATAATAAAAGCAATTAATTGAATGTAATGTTACCATTTATTTGAAGATTTTATTAATTCGATTTTACATCGGTTACTTTAGAAGTTGCTTTTATAATACAAACTATTAAGTAGAAGAACCATCCCTAATATACTTTAAATTCGGTATTAAAATGTGCTTCTTACTGAATAAGTCTATGAATATTTGGTGAGCAAGATAGTTTTATAGTATAATAATAGTATTTTTAACAGATTCTTTCGAAGTTTCGCTGGTGAGGTTCATCTAGATACCATTTATAAAAAAGGGTGATTTATTCACTGATTTCTTTGTTTTAGTTTTAATTGATATTTTAAGTTTTTGCTAACAATATTACTATCAGCGACATTGCAGAAATCCTAACTATTTCATTAAAAGTACCTATTAGACCATTAAACAAATACTGAATAGTACCTATTGAGCTAAAACAGGCATCGATTCATGTGCTCTGCACATTTTGGTAGCCATTCTTGGATTTACGTGTTATAAATATTTTTAATTATTTAACGGCTGTGAATAATAAAATTATATATTTCTACTTTATGTAAGTATAAAATTTACTGGATAATTATAGTCAATACTACTTGCAAACACTGAACGCAGTGCGTGAAATCGCAATAGATCGTAGATGCAGACTTATTAGCACACAGAGTTATGCACTAAGCAGAAATATTAAGGCTCGTTTATACTATGTACCTACTCCGGCCGCTTTGTACGGCAGTCGTTGATGAATATCGCGCTTACACTCTGTTTGGATGAGTTGACAATTTCTTAGCAGACATAGTGTGGTGACTACTTACTGATTCTTAATTAGGGTTGTTGACTGTGTCGAAATTAAATATAATTAATTAAAAAGATTATCTTAGGAACCTCTAAACATGCAATATTTAGATTTTCATTTTACACTTAAAGCGAATTACAAAATAATTGAACAGTCATACAAACACTTTTGAATACTAAGATTGATATCAGCATTGTTTAATATTCAGTAAATTTTTCATAATAAATTTTGACAGTTGATAAAAATACTAAGTAAATAGTTTTGTTCAGCCTCTGGGAGACGATCATATTCACAAGTGTTGCAATTGTTTTCTTCAGTCCTAAATTAATACTCCTAAGTTTTATTATCATATTCGAATACGATGTTATTCATCATTAGAATAGATCGTATTCAAATGTTTTTTGCGAGTGTTACACTAATCAAAATGAATGTTTTTTTCTGACTCTTTGTAAATCGCCTGCCAGCGAACTGTCTCATGTCAGCCCAGGCATGGCAAAAGAGACTGATTCAATAAGATTTAAAACTCAACTGTAATGTCAGATGTACGACTGAATTAGGCACTACAAATCTCCGGGCTAATTTCAGCCGTATTCTCAAAATGATCCTTAAGCAACGAAACTCTGCTTGAGGATGTACAAAAAGATACCGTAAGTCATAATAATGACTTACATAAATCTGGCTGATCGTTCGGGCCTAGGAAGTTCAGTTTAAAGACATTTATTTCTCAAACAAAGAACACTACAGTCCACTTACATATTGATAAAGGTAAAGATACCTACAATGTAAGTGCTCAGTGGTCTTAAAACTGTTGGTTAAAAAAAAACTAGTATTTTCTTCCAAGGGCTTCAAATGTGGGAAGACAAGCTTTCAGTGCCAGTAACATCATCCGTTTTACTGCCTGTTACTGTTTTATATAGATCTGAGTTTCAAATATCATCGAACCAGTCCTCATAGATTGCATCCAAAGTACACACAACACAGGCACAGCTGATATTTGATTATGAATAGATAATACTACAACGTTAAATTCTAAATCCTACTCTGTTTAAGATCTCAATGTAAGTAAATAACCGTAGTATTAGGTACTTAGAGTAGTGTTTGTCGTAGTTGTTTCTGCGGAGATGAAAATAGAGCTAATAGTTTTACAAAAATCCCTCTGGGTTCGGGCTAACAGCTACACTTTGACACGTCTGTTTCTGATTCAGAAGGCTTGATCACGTTGTCTCGCTCTTTCAGCTCAAAAGCATCAGCCTGAAAAATACAGTTAAATAACGTTTTATTTAAGGATAGATAAAATGAGCTGTATGGTGCAGTACTATACGCATTTAAAGAACTGCCTAAGCCTACTTTTACTTCTACATTTAATAAAAGACCAAAGTTTATTTTTATTTTTGTATATTTGTGTGTTTGTTTATAATGAAGGCTCATTAAATACTGGACCGATTCACCAATGTAAAGCTTTCTTTCATGGGGATAACATTTGCTATAATAATTCCTACGGGAACGGGACATAGGTACGCTAGTGAAATTTCGGACGGTGGGTAGGTACTTCCTTTCCAACCAGCGCATTTTTTTTTAATTTTGTAAAATGGTTACGTTCTATGCTTACCTTAGTGTCCCTGTAATTTCTAATCTTTCTTGCTAATGTGACAAATGACTCTTCTATGTTTATGTTACTCTTACAAGACACCTCGAAGAATGGCATGTCGAAGTCATCTGCTATCTGCAAGATAAATTCACTTAGGTAAGTTCTTATTGTCAGAACATATTTCACTAAACCTTAACTACCTATATTATGAAGCCAATGTGACAATATTCTAATCCTGGGATTGTTGCCTGTAACGTAATATGGGTCCAAAAATTATATCTGCGAATAGTGGGTAATTACTTAAAAAATATAGTGCCTCTGCTAACACCATCGACGATAAGGCGTGAAGGATATTTGTTATAAGGTCTATTAAAGGTACAATTTCTACATACGAGGCAGTTTTCTACTTACAATGACGTACGAGGAACATTTATGATAGCAGATGTTAAGTTTGCTAATTTAAAATTGAAAAAGATAACAACATTTACCTTTTGGCCCCTCTCCTTGGGAACAGCTCGATGATTTTCATGCACGTCACATTTGTTCCCAACTAACACCTTTATCACGTCTGGGGAAGCGTACTGGAAAAAAAATGCTTTACTTACAATAATATTATTATTAAGACTTAGGTAGGTGCCTGTTCCTTGTCTTCACCATCACCATCACCTATATATTTGTCTACTGCTGGACATAATTATAGGCTTCCCCTAATGAGCGCCATAGCGCCCTGTCTTCAGACTGCAGTCTTTCGCAGATCGTCAGTATGCTAATGCATACTTGTACAGTCAAGAGCATGTGGAGCTTAACACATTGGACTTGGTAACGTTCTTATTACAATCGCTTTAGAGGTCAGACTCGCACTACAAGTGTAAAGCTTCATGTGATCTTGCTTGTACAATTTCAGTAGGTACCTACTTATTATGAAAACTAAAATGCTTAAAAATAATTAGTATGTAGGTAACTCAAAAGGAAAAACTGTCTCTTGGAGTATAAATAAATGTAAGAAATTAATGTCAAAGTAACGGAGACAAATCGATAACCAAAATTTATTTGGAGGTGGTCTTAAGTGAAAATATTCTTATTTTAATTTTGAAATATGTTTTGTAATTATATTGTAACAGCATACAACACACCGGCCTCGAGTGTATTGGCTCTAGGAAAACAAAATTGGCGCTACTTGTTTGTGTGAATTTAACACACATACCTACCTATGATACTATAGTATCACGGCATTTTCACTTGCTATTTTAGTTTGTAAGAAATCCGCATAGCGTTCGGTGGATTAAATTTTCTATACTGTATACATATATATTACTAATGCTAGCGACCCTCCCCGGCTTCGCACGGGTGCAATGCTAACACTAAAACCTTCCTTTTGAATCACTCTATCCATTAAAAAAAACCGCATCAAAATCCGTTCCGTAGTTTTAAAGATTTAAGCATACAAAGGGACATAGGGACAGAGAAAGCGACTTTGTTTTATACTATGTAGTGATAAAGAAAGAAAACCTGATTGACTGACTGACTCATCAACGCACAGCCCCGAGACTTCTGCAGCTGGACTTGTTATTTGGACAGTAGATTGCTTGTATGACCTAGGCGTCGGACAAGGATTTTGGGAAATTCCCACGGGAACAGGAAAAGACGGGTTCTGCGCAGGCAACGCCGCTGGGCGCCTTCTATTTCATCAAGAAATGTCTCATGTTTTTGGTGTAGCAATAGATTACTTCAGCGAAATTGCTCATAAAATATTTCCAGGCGCTCACGTACCTCTTGAATATTCCTCAACCAATAAGAGAGATGGTTGAAAGACTCGAGGTTGGTAATGTCGTACATGAGAATAATGCCCATTGCTCCGCGATAGTACGCCGTTGTTAGAGTTCGAAAACGCTCCTGACCGGCCGTGTCCCATATCTGAAGCTTAATGGGCACTCCATCCAGATTTATGATCTTCTGTTTGAAGTCTATGCCTGTAAAATGATTTGTTGCATTGTTTTATTTGCTTAGATGAAAAAATGTTACACATTGATAAGCTCTCAAAAGGTAGAAGTGATCACCTACCTAATGCTGTCGTATTTAATGCTAAATAATTTAAGAGCAGTGATAGGTAACCCTGTTAGAAGTTAACGCTCCTATAATTCGTGAGCCGCGGTTAGATCCCTGTGGAGCTGACATGAGCTCGATGTTAAAAAAAATTCAATGCTTATGTGGTGCATTTATCTCGTACTCGCACGAGATAGATCGAGACAAAATTAAGTATGTTGAATCGCTATGCTAGCTCCACTAGTCTACCCATTTTTTTTTTTCAATATCTTACACACCGAGGTAGGTGCTCATATTATTTACCTATCAGTAGTTCAGCGATAATGGAAAAAATCGCGAGGAAACTTGTAGGTCCAAAATTGATTGTGGAATTTCCCACTAGACAAGCGTTAGGGTCCGAAAAACACTAGTGAAAAGTGGGTGGCTATTTCCAAGAATGTAATAACTCTGGCAATAAAGGGATAAAGGTATCTACATATTTGTTTAACTTCTAAGTACCTACACTATATGAAATAATAAGTAGGTAACTACCTATACTAGATACCTCTCAGATGTAATTCTGGTACTTACCCAGAATTATTTTTGATAAAATGTGTATGTAAATGCATGTACTTACCTACCTAAGTATCTATGGGCATAGTAGATAATAACATATAAATACTCTCAAGAGGTAATATACAAAATGAGACCCATGAAAATTAAACTGTCTTTTAAATCAAAGCTGAACAAAAACTTTTAAAGACATTAGTTCCGCATTTTCCATTGTTCTAAGTTTCACATAAGCAATATAACCCTGCGTTCGTTATGATCAAAGAAACACAGAATCACCTGTCTAACAAAGCCCCATAAAACGAAAGTAAATGATTTACTCACCTATTGTGGATATGTAAATATCGTAATACCTCTCGTCGCAATATCTGTGCACTATACACGTTTTGCCCACATTAGAATCGCCTAGAACTAAGAGCTTATACGTAGCAGAAAAGTCTAGGGCCATTTTTGTTTACTTTGTTGGGAACGCCAGAGGTGGCTCAAAACATCGGCCGAACTGTCAGTCAGAAAAATCGATGAGGGTAAGTGCGCATGTGCCGTCGCCCCTGCCTTGCAACAAGTACTCACGTATTTATGACTGGACACTCGTCTAGACCTGGGTTTTCCAGGTTTATTATAGGTACTTGCACTCGGATCAATGTACGGGCGCGGCGGGACTTGGGTTAGGAAATTGGATCTTCTAGTAGGTACCTATTATGTAAGTAGGTACCTATCCTACTAGGTAATATTATAAACGCGAAAGTTTGTGAGTATGGATGTTTGTTGCTCTTTCACGCAAAAACTACTGAACGGATTTGGATGAAACTGTACAGTTATAATATAAGTATAGCTTATACCAATAATATAGTGCAAAACAATCATAGGTAGTTCAATCAATCCACGTTGTTTCAGTTGTGATTAAATAAGTAGTTTGGTGCAGGAAACCATAGATGGGATCAAATTATTGTGTGACTTAGTGCGTGCAGCGGCGCAGCGTTCCCGTTGTTAGGGTTCCGTACCCAAAGGGTAAAACGGGACCCTATTACTAAGACTACGCTGTCTTTCCGTCCGTCTGTCACCAGGCTGTATCTCATGAACCGTGATAGACAGGTGGTAAATAAGTATACCCATTCATCATCATCATCATCAACCCGTAACAGCCCACTGCTGAGCTAAGGGTGTTTCCTCACACATGATGAAGTATGGGCTTTAATCTAAGCGAGCCCGCGATTGGGTGATGGTATACCCATTGATAAGACGAAACTATGAATGAGAGAAAATAATAACATACTTACTTACGCATAGGTATACTTATGCTCACAACTTTTTCCCGACAGGGTAGGCAGAGAAAATAGACTGCCACCTACTACGATCCTGGCACACCTATCGGGCTTCATCTACATCCATCAATCGGTTCATACCTCTTTTGCTTTTATCTAAGGTTCATACGTATCTATGCTCGTCTGATCGATGTAAGTAGGTCACTCTCTGCTTACCTGTTCGGCTACTCTAATAATATTGGTCTCGTTTTTCGCCTTACATCCATCCGCTCAATATGTCCAAACCAATGATGTTAAATATAAAATTTAACATCTTTATTGGTCCAAACCCCCTGCGCCCGTTCTCAATCTTCGTCACTACTCCGTACTACTTACTACTATTATATTATATTACTATTTTATTATATTATTATATTATATTACTTACATCCTCTTTCAACAAAATAATAATAAAAAAAACTAACAATAACCATAAAAAATAAATCAAAGACTATAAAGATGTAACACATTGCACAATAATTACTCGAATCGGTATTATTCAAAACAACATTAACGCAATAACAAGGTCCCCGTAGCTACGAGATTACATATCGGGGCTCAGAAAGATTTCCGGGTGCCGTGGGAGTTACACCTCACTGCATTGCGAGCTCCATTTATTTTACTTAAATCCCGATAGTGCATATCTGACCGATTCATCTCGGTGGCCCCTGTATATGTAAATGGCCTTATGTTTTTGTATTAATGCACTCGCTCGGTATACGAGTAGGTATATCAGATCGCACGCCTTTGTCTCTGGTAGTCATTGTCCTCTTTTCGCGGTGTAGTTCAAGGTGAAGTACGTTTATGTGTTTTTTACTGTCGTGTTTCTGTCGCCATCTGGCATGTTTTGGGATGGAATAAAAAATTTAATGCGTTTTCTGGTTCTTACTTTCATTCTCAGCTGTGGTCGTATAGAAGTTTCCTCTGCCACTTGCGGCTAGCGGACTTTATAGGAATGTTGAAATAAGACATTTGGAGTTTCCCGTTTTGCACTGCTGATGGAAGACAGATTCAGGTCTGTAACTGTTGTCTCAGAAGCACATTCGAAATGTTGTTTCTTGCCAGTCTGCAGTAAAGTTAATAAAATAATTTCAAAACTATCAAGGGAATATCCGATTTAACACAACAAGAGTTGATGATTAGGTAAAACCCGACTGGGCTGAGGTATACAATTCTGTTAGGCTTACCTACTGAATGATTGCTTATGTACCTACTTATTTAAAGTTTTTGAAGTGAAAACTTCTTTAGCGGCGTTGAGCACTTTTGTGGGATGGGTAAAAACTGTGAAACTCGCGTCAGGTCACGTGTGCTGATCGAAAAAATACCGTAAGACGGCGCAGAGCGCTTGCGCGATCTGCCATCTGCGAGCTATTCTGGCGTACGCTGCAAAAACTGTGTCTACGGTAGACTCAAACGAAACGCACATCAATTTGAAGAGCGTAAAAAATAAGTCGATCTGAGTCGACAGCTTATAGGCGGAAAATTCGGATTATCGAGTATTTTCAATATAAAAATAAATAAATTGCTATTAAATTAATGGTGTTGCTAAGTAAACATGTCAATGTCATCACGTGTCACAGCCCAGGTTCGTATTCCCTTCTCCTTTGTGTTTTGGGTAAATAAGATTTAGCAGAAATATCTAGAGAAGCAGAGAGAAGATAATCACGATGTTGTCAAGAGAGGTTAAATGCTATTCCCTTCCCTAACTATTCCAATAAATCAAAAATGCACAAACGTTAATAATCAAGTTTTCACTTCTGCCGGCACTCCCGGAGTGCAACCCGTGTTTTTTTTTTCTGGGTTAAGTAGCTAGGTAGGTATTATACCAACCTTGTGTACCTACCTACGTTAGTGGCTAGAACACTGCCATATTAGGTATGTGCTTAGACCAACTTTATTCCAAGTTTAGTAGAGTTTTTTTAGTTTAGTTTTTAGAGTTTATTATTCAAATACAGTTTTCCCACTCTACTTTCTATAATTATCTCTTTATACTTAGTTACTTTATTTGAATGCTGTGATAAGGTACCTCGTCGCCGTCAGCAAAAAGGTGTGAGTGAGGCGTGAGCGTATCTTACCCATAATAGGTACCTATGCACTGACCTATGTTACCTATTACTTGATGCAAATACTTTAATCTCATCATGGTCATAAAGCAAGTGCAAATGTCAATAAAATAAGTAAACCGTAATGGATAATAGAATATTTATACCCACTTATAACTCACTAAGATGTCAAGAAACTTAAAAATGTCAAGTTACTGTAAAGTGGACTAGGTACCTACTAGCAAATTTGTTTTGCTGAATGTTATGTAGGTAGGTAGGTCTACTTAAGCATCACGAAGATAGAAAATACCTAACACGCAGTAGGTATACATGAAAACGTGACACACATGACACTCCGGGTCAGACGGTAGCTGCGAAGTCACATACTACGACAGAAGACAACAACTTCATTTGTCAAAGAACCGTAAGGCGGCGCCGGCGGCGGCACGACTTGATGTATTGTAAGTAGTCGCAATTTTGACATACCCACACCGTTTGCTATTCTAGACAGTTTATGCCTTTTGGCTTCTGTACTTCCCTATAATTTAGCGACGGATTACAAATGCGCGTTTGTTCCGACTTACGCCTGAGGTATTGAGGGTTTTATTCTTTAAGAGGTTTTCTTATAAAGTACCTAGGTACCTAGCGTCTTTGGAAATCAATGTAACAGAAATTTATGTCCTCTTCCATTTTATATCTTTGACTTAAAATTTACTATCATTACCTACTTGTTTCTTGTGTTATGGATTCCGAGATTAGGAACATAGATAGATCTACTACGTACTAATAGTAGGCACTACCTACATGATGACTGATGCTGGAAAACCTTTAGCGTCTGACCGGCCTACAAAAACTTATTTCCTCTTTACATAAGTTTAATGAAATGTGTGAATAAAGAGCTATGCTCGGAGTTTCTCTGAAGGATGGGATACATCCGACAGAGAACCAAAGTTATCGACATAGCTCAAAGAATTGGCAAGCTGAAGTGGCAGTGGGCCGGCCATATCTCGCGAAAAACCGACAACCATTGGGGTAAACGTGTTCTGGAGTGGAGACCGTGACTCGGTAAACGTAGTGTAGGACGCCCTCCGGCCAGATGGGATGACGATCTGCGAAAGGCTGCAGGCAGATGCTGGATGCGTCGAGCTGAAGACAGGGCGCTATGGCGCTCATAGGGAGACCTATGTTCAGCAATGGACAAATGTAGGTTGATGATGATGAATGAAATGTAATTGTGATGAAGGACCTAGATCACAATAGGTACGTTTGTTAGGTACTTACTGAGTAGGTAGGTACCTAGATAATTTGTTATCAACTACTTATTCAAAGTTAATAAGCAAAAAAAACAGGAAACTGACGAGTAGCTGAGAGATCTTAAAAGAATGAGGAACCTTATTATCTGTTACCTACAATAATTAGTTTTTACGTAAACAATATTAATGTGTAAGTCGTAATAATATTCGTCATTTATTCCGCATAATAGAGAAAGGTGTTCTAGGAAGTCTAGTTCTAGGAAGGCAACCTATAAAATTCACAATAATTAAAAAGACGGTCAAGTGCGAGTAACCCATATAGGGTTCTGTACCGGACCCTTATGTTTACATAATTTATTAATATTCCTTAATAATTTTGCGAGGGATTTGAAATTATAAAATATATGTTTTTTGTGTACAATAAAGAGTTATTGTATTGTATAAAGTATTGTATGTACGAGTAGGTAGGTACCTCTACGTATGTTTTTGAAAAACTAATGGGTAAGACATGCCAGGATTCGAACCTGAGCCTCACGGGCGAAGCGGCTCTTATCTCTGCTCTTTTAATACATTAAATAAATCCAAAATCTTTAAATATGTAGGTATCTAAGTATTCTATACTTATAAACCTTTAGTCAGTGCAGCACCTGTTGCACGTCAGGTGTTGGCGCATATGGACCCTCCGGGAGCCGCGGTGGGCTCACAGATTAAATTTAAATTGTCTCGTGACACCTACTTCAAACGGTACCTATAGGAAAAAAGATGTCCTTGGCATTGGCAAACGGGCAGACGGGCAACAAAGTAGGTAGGTAGGTATATAATCCTAAAAGATCTAAAATTTTTCCAATTATGAGATACATAACCCTAAAAAGCAAAGCAGGATCAGTAGTTATACCTAGCACCAGCTAGTGACTGGACACTCGTAGTTTGCTATCGTCATCATTCGCTGCAATAGGTATGTAAGTATCTATTATTTTTTTACAGTGACTATCACTTTCGGTCGCCGAGTGCCCTATTGTTAGATTATTATCTTGAGATCCGGCTGATTGTTGCGCAACTGTTGACGCACTTGTGGGAACTATTAATCGAGCAATTTCTTTTACAGATGAACTTTATTGGTCCGGTGGTCGTGGGCGACTTTTTATGAGTGATTGTTTCTTTTGCGCGGTGAAATGTCGAGTGGGTCTATCAATTATGTGTACGGAATTGTTGCGTAACAAAGAGAAGACCCCAGGATACCACATTAGGAGATAAGAAATCTATTATGATACTGATGGATTTTTAAACGATAATCTTATAGCACTGATTGAATGTTGCCTCTTGTTAGAAAGCCTGGACGAAGTCTGCTATATTTTGTGAAATGCTAAGTAAAAGAAGAATGTTGGTACCTAATTACTTTATTAAATTGTGTGTAGGTACGGCACGGCCGTACCATGCTTTTCTCGAAGCATTTTACGCCATTTTCGACCCCCTATATTTTCTTTTTCTATATGCAAGCTATCTCTCTGTCAAATTGTATCATCATGAATTCAGCTTATTCAGCCGTTCGACTGTGAAAAGGTTCAAAAGGTAGCAGACAAACGGTTACTATTGCTTTTATAATAAATATGAAATATTTCTTTTTTGTCGTGTTCTTTCCCATAGATAAATATCTATGTAGGTATCTTGTGAAATTATTCAAGTTCTCAGTCTACAGATCTCACAGAGAAGATTGGCCTGCAGGTTGTTGTAGGTAGTAAGTAATTTGTTTATTTACATTTTATTTATTACTTATACCCTTTCAAATAACAATAAAATTTGGAGAAAAAATATTTTGCGTAGAATTGGAGGTCACAGCCTAGCGGGTTCCGGAAACGCGTGTGACATGCGCATTGTTCGCAAATTGTTGCGCGCGCAAGGCCTGTTAAATGTCAGTTTTGCCGGCGCCGGCGCACGTCGTCCGGTGCTTTGTGCTGCCTGATCGCTTATGACTTTTAATTTTATTTACACACCCACCAAGTTTTTCTGCTGTCATGCTTCTGCTTTGCTTCTACTAGATAACATAATTTTATTTTATTTATTTGTAAATAAATTCTTTTTGTTTTTCAATTAATATTTTATGAACTTATATATCCGTAGGTATACCTACTTACCTTATATTTAAATATATGATGTGGTATGGTTTTATTTGAGCACCTGATTATTGTTTACTATCGGTGAACTCGAACTCTACATCTAACAATAAATGTTTGCTACTACCAAAAATCAACAGGTTTTTAAATCAAGATATCAATTTGACCATGTTTATCTTCCAGAGGTGTTAGGTATACGTAGTAATTATGTTATAAATATTCAAATTCTATTAATGTCTGCAGCTAAATAGTTAACTAAACATTAACTGTTCATAACAGTTATCTTTACGACACGACTATCAATTCGACTTTAATTGCATCTGCGTATGAAAATTAAGATCCCTGTCGTAAAATAAAATAAAACAGAAGCTGCAGTAAAAACCGAATTGTAACCAAAAGTAGGATTTTCGAAAAAAATATTGACAGGTTGAAAACGTCAGTTTGTGATGGCGAGCGATGGATTCACTTCTAATTGATTATCGGATTGTAGGTAATCACTTTTAATTCCGTTCGAGTTAATAATAATAATAATCTTTATTGTTAATAAATTAATCATACAAATAGAGTGAGACCCTAGGTAACTAGACTAAGTAGGTAGGTACGTACATAGCGCACTATATTCTAGTGTCCAGTTCCCACCCAAAAAGACTCTAGAACAAAGTTATACTCTTAGAAAAGAAACATAAAAATAAAATTTGAATTTGAACAAAAAAAAGAGTTAAAAAAAATAAAAATTGAAAGTAAGTATGATAATGAGATCTGTAAGAGTGTATAAAATTAAAGAACTAAGTAAAGTGGCAACACCATGAAAAATTTGTCTGGAATAAGAAAACAAAAAAAAAACAGACAGAGCCTGTGCTTTTAGTACTATAAACAACTGATATGCCTACATACACACACATAAACATCCAGACACGCAATCAAAAAATTCCATGAGTTTGAATCGAACCCGCGGTCTCCGACTTGGAAGGCTGGGTCAACTGAACCATCAGGCGGCAGAACCAAGCCGTATGTAAAATCCACTTTTCGTTAAATTATTTCTTGGATTTATTTCTAACAGATGAGCCCTACGCCCGGGCGTAGTAGTAGGGAGCTGTTAACATCAATCATCAATGTTTTTCTTCACTGACGAGTTAGTGATAAAGTTTTTCAAAACCTATTGACTGGTACCTATATGACACTAACGCACACATGATATAGGTGGGTTCACAGCCCTAGGGCTATTACACACTTACTTTAGATAGGTACCTACCTACGCAAAATCAGGAAGACTCGACTTCAGCTCGTGAATAGACACACACAAAGACTTAAATAACTTAGGTAACATTATGTACTTATGCATAGGTAATCTGAGTCACTGTCTACGGTAATTTAATGGTCCCCGTCCTTTTAACGCTTAAATGGATAGTATATCAAAGTCAAAGGGAGCGACTCTTCAATAGGAAGTGAAATGAATACGTGCGCAAGAGTCGAGGAAGCTTCGTGGTGCTAAGAAATCGTGCTGCTAGATGAGACAGTTTTGAATGTTACAGCGATATTAATAGGACATAAATTATTATGAAACATCAGATAATTTGTGACTTGTTCACTGGCTTCAACATTCTTCGCTGTATACTCTACTGATAGAAAACTGACAGCATCGAAAGAAAAATAAATCACTTAACCTTTGTTTTGATTGATTGATTTGTTGAAATGCTGGTTCCAGAATGAAGGGTCCCTCAGTCAGTTCTGTGTGACACTAAAAATTGCTCAGTAAACATTTATGTTTACTGAGCAATTTTTAGCAAAAGTTTTCAACTTATTCATTTTTGATAACTTACATGTTCTGGTACCTAATAAACAAGAATTTATACTTAGAATTGCAAGATTTGCAACCCGGAACCTATAAATCCCACATGGGAATAAGAGACGCCATATTGGAAAAGACAATACAATTTTTGAGTAGGTAGATACATATTAATTTTGTAACACGAAAATAGTGACTAGTAGTGTGGTTCTCGGCGGCTATGGAATTTTATAGATTTTTAAGGTCCTTTAGGTACACAGTTTTATAAATACGCTTACAAAAATGAAGAACCCTAATCCATTAATGGTACTATTAAAGTCAGTGCTATTGTGTAATATCGAGACTTAAACAAGCGATTTAAGCACTTTGACATTATGACATCATTCCACAATTTTCACGTCCAACCAAGCTCACTCATAACACAAACGTATCTAATCAAAATTTGGGAGCATTTAGTAGGAACCGAAACCTGTAGCAGTAGTGACACTTCATCAATGTTTATTTCTATGTAACTACAAGTAAATTTGATAGAACAGTATTCAATAGAGCAAATTATCTGTATGCCTACGTTACAAGCACGGGACTTGCGGAAACCCGACGCGGTTATGACGGGGCGTTTTTCTCTGCCATTTTGACCTGCACATTATTTAATCTATGCTCATAGTTAAGCATTGTGTGTCTGTACGTTCGTAGGATAAGCTTTTCTTCCTGGTAATTGATTCACAGCCTATAAGTCATCGTTGGTAATGTGCTTACCTGTTAGGTATGTTATGTTACATTGCAGTGATGTGCTGTTTGACTCGAATTTTAAACAAAAGGTAGGTAAGTTTTTTCTTAAAATAAATGTATTACCTACTTACTACCTGATGCCACGATTCCTTCCTACTTAATGTAAGTAAGTATTTCCACTTCAAAATATTAAAAAAATACATTAAGGGGAGTCCGAATTACACTTGGCCTTGTTTTTTCTACGCAAAAGCATACCATATTTGTCCAATATATCCAATTGAATGTAAAAATACGAAACAAAAGTAAAAACATCCACTCAGTAATAAACTGTTTACGAGAGTGCGACTACAATAATTTAAACAACGTCTCGTGCCAGTAAAATAATGAGAAATGGCTGGCATAAGTTTGTAAAGTCACGTTTGCATTGACTAATTTGTGACCTAGTATATGAGCTAGTAATATATATTTTTAAAAGCTTGCAAAATCTGAAATATCACTATTCTCAACTTTTTTCGTTTACCCTAATAAACATATACATGTACATACATACAGCTCACGCCTTTTTCTTACAGGGGTAGGCAGAGACGATGGATCGCCACTTTGCCCGATCTTTGCACACTTCCCTCGCTTCCTTCACATTCATAAGCCTTTTCAGGCACGCTCTTTTATTCTTTGCACTCTAGACCCCAGCTTTTTGAAGGACGTCCGAACGGACGACGATTACGTACCCTAATAAAAAAGGTACAATAAGCATAAGTAGGTACCTAGGTATTTATGGTTAACCCAGGAGACTTACGGTTAGTAATATATCGGGACAAGAAACCATCTGCATGCCTACATAATAGGAATATCTGTCATCTTCACCGGCTCGTGCACCTGCTGCTTGACTGGAGATTAGTCCTAGCAAAGTAACTAGCACTTTTAACACGTTCCGTGTCCATAGATCCACGCTTTCAAGACTACCATCAAATACGAAATCGCAATTTTTCTATTTAATTAATTTATGTTACTATAATATTTGATTTATGTTAATTAAAGTATCCGTTCGTAAAATTCGAATTACCTACTCCACTCCAAAGGACGTTTCGTCGAGGAAAATTTTAGCCTTCATAGCTAGTCAAGGACACGGAACGTGTTTTTGCCTGAAAAACTAACTTATATTTCATCAACTTTAGTTCATAATTGATACAACGAAGATATAATTTCTTTACAATAATTAACATTAATTGTAGATAAACTTACAACAGTCGGCTGCTATACTATAAATGCCGTCAGCGTTGACTTGATTTTTTAAGACAGGAAATTTACAACTCATTTGCTTGTCCCTCCTAGCTAGGGAAAATGTATTATTTCTGCCATTCGTTCTTAGTAGGGTAGTAAAATTGGTCCTTTTTATAGACACTAGGGTAACTATTTATACTTATATAAATATTATAGGTCAGGTTAAGTTTACTGAACTATTGCACATTGCAGTTCATACAATTTATTTTGTTAAAAAGTTAGCTCGAGCGCTTATAGAAACGCTTATTAGGTTATGCAACTCGCGGACTTTTTAAGTAGATAGATATTTAGTATGTTTATGATTAATCTCTGATACTAATTTATTTTAAATGACAAATATCTTAGCCAATTTAAAAGCTAACATGACAGGGAAAATATTGGAGTTAGCTAATTTAAAACACTTAATACCGCGTTATGCAACCTTAAAATAAATATTTTATCTGATAGATCACGTAATAATGAATACGGTACACACTATAGCCTTGATTAATGACCATAAATCTTTGGGAATCCGCAATAAGGAGACAAACGACTGTCGCAATACTTAACGTAACGCCAATAATTAGTAAAATCACGATTTATCCTACTTTCGCGGTGTCTTCCGATTGAACTATCGATCATTGGACGATAGTGATCTTATCTATTGATCTACTGGTTAGAGACAATGGAAAATGCCTTAAGATGAAATTTTCGAAAGCTTTATGCTACTTAAAATCCTCAGCCAAAAGATAATGTACAATATTTTTACCCAGTACCTATAAGGCCTAGTACTTATATGTTACAGACTCCAGACTACATAACAAAAACATAAAGTAGACGTGTTATTTAATAGGTACTATTTATATCCTCCTATAGTTTCTAGGTAGTAGATAATTATTTTTATTATTATTTATTATAAATTCAGTTATGCTAATTTATAATTCGGAAAAAAATTACGTAATTATATTAAAATAATTCAATAATAATTTATTTTTAATTATATAAAAAAAACTATAATAATTATTTGCATATATAATTTTACTTATACTATACTAGGTACCTACCTAAGAAATTTGTAGCTATGTGTTTTTTTATCCTTGTTGTTGTATTATGGCGTCCGTTAACTCTTAACTAATCAGTAGGTTAATCAGGTCATTATAATTTTAAAAATATATAACAACAGAATAACAATTCCTGAAGTATGAATGCATCATATTTTTTATACGAATATACCTACTGATTGGGGTGTATGAGGAATTGCGCTTATTCTGTGACGCGGTGTGTGTAACTGACAGCAGATTTCCTCCGTTTCCAATAAATCAGTCTGTAAAATAATTTAGATACTTGGGAAATCTCTAACACTGATTGACAGACAACACTCAGCCTAAACCGTGGGTGGTGGGTGGGTCTAGAAATAAGATGTTTTGCATAGTTGTTCCTAATGTAACGTAGGTAAGCTCTAATAAAAGATTTTTGAAAATGTCTCCCCCCTGAGAGATCTAAAAGAGGCATGAAAGTTCATTTAGTTAGTCTGCTTATTATTTGACTTTCCAAAGGAAAACTACTTAGATACGAATGCTACTTTACCATCGGGAATATTGACCAATCTATAAAGCTCTAATCCAAATGTATGGCAACCGTTAATTACTACATTTTATCATTACAATTTGTCATAAGTAGATGCTAGATAAACGCTTACCTTACTACACCCTTTGCCATCGGGCGAAGGCTCTAGGATATATGTACATCTATGACAAAATGTAATTGATCTAATTATTATTTTTACCACCTAGGAATATTCACTAAACTCAAAAGGATGTTGATAAACTGTTGTGTTTACATCTGTTGACGTCAAGTGTAAAGTAGGTGTTAAAGAATTTGGGCTAATGAACTCGTTCCCATTTGCGATTATGTCAGTGAGGCGGCATGATTAAGTGAACGCCTATACATTATGCTCGTATGTATAGAGGTTATCGACATCATTACATCTTCTTGCATGGCTGGAGCCATATATCAAGTTAGCATGTAGCCGCCTGTCAACACTCATTTTGCACATAAGATCATTATTATGCCATTAGCGTTTAGATTCTTGGGTGATATTTGAATAGCACGTTAACATTATGCATAATGCTTAATAGTGTAATCTTATGGTCAGTGAAAGAATTTTTGCAATGTGCTTTCTTGAAAGAAGTAATGTTATTACAGTTCACAATCACATATCCCTTACTTCTTTCACTTTAACCAAATGTGGACAGATTCCTATCGCGGTATAAGTTTGGTAGTTCGGTCGTTATATTTAACAAGTAAATCGATTTTTGTATGTACTGGTCATTCATTTTTATTACGTTTATCCGCTTGCATAATCCCTGATCTGACAGTTTACTATGCATGTCTGTAATTTAGGTCTTTTTTGCAAATTTTCACCGGTATGGCGCCTGCGTCAATAGTTATGTCATCGAAAGCCTCACAATATCCGTACCGGAGATCCGCTATTTGTAATTCGCACTTACCAAATTGTAAGTGTTAAATTCCTTTGCCATTTTGTCATACTGTATTCTTTGAATTTATTTTTAAAGACACTTGTTTGACTTTCACACACTTTTATTTGTATCATATCGATAAAGGAATGTTGATAACTTTCTTCTGAATCTGCAAACTTTATCATCGTACCTAGTCTCATTGCATGTAATTGTACTAAATATATCTCCTGCTGATATGTAGTATATACCTACATGTTTATTTACACTATGAAAGTGCCGGGCACGTGGATCCGGTATTGAAGAAATCTCGAACAAGATCAGATTGACTTGTAGAAATAAACAAACTGAGAAAATGATGGTAATAAAAAGCAAAAAAAACTACTATTCATAAGCAATTCACAGGAGTTCTTTTAAAAATCTTCTCTATACTAATAGGACAAATTTATCTAAGTTGGAATTTCAAAAATTTCGATGCAAAAACGCTATCAGCATGTTTACGGAACAAACATGCCAAGTCTCCGGTATTTGGGTCGGTGTGCACAAGGCCATTTGGCGTGGATAATCCCGTGACCAACACTTCGCTATCAAAGCAACTGGAACAAATCGTTGCGGCGCTCTAGTGACTCACTGACCTGTGGGTTATGTTATGTCACTGCGAATTCTGTCAATCATATAAGCATCATACCTATTGGAGTAACTGAACGGAACGTATCAATTACTAAAACAAAACACACGACCTCAAAAAGTGTATTAGAGGTTTGATAAGGTGGTGTTCGATATAGCTACAATACGCATATACATTCAAGTATATAGCGTATTTAACTGTGATTAATACGTATGTGACTGGGTATCTGGCAGAAATCTGATGAAGCGATAAGACCGCCCACTGTACTTTTTTGTTGTTGTTATCCTTTTTGTTATTTCATATTTCTATAGGGTACATTTTACTATTGATGTACTTTCAATCAAGAGAAGTTAATTAATTAAGTATTAGTTTTTTATCAGTATAAGTAAGATGAGTCCTTAGGTATTGTTACTTTCCCGAAATATCAAATTATTCTCAACTAAGTATTCTGGTAGTACCTAGAGCATCACATGTCATAATTATTATAAACAAAACTTTGGTGCATATCTTTATGCACAGTAGTGATATCCCGTGGTTAAAGAGACATACTGGAATATACAAAGAATATACCTACTAGGAATATACAATAGTACGTATATTACACACCTAGGGAAGTAAAATAAGAAATGTCTCAGACAACATGTGATTGTCGACGTCTACAAACATGTGATCTGACTTCTGAGGCTTTCTTATTTACTTCCCTAGGTGTGTATGCTTTTTTCTGCTCGAAGGAGGCGGAAAATTGCCGCTTTCCGCCCTGGGAGAGATGAAAAGAATATACTTTTGAAACGTGGGTAGTTCCAGAAAAGGAATACCTCTGTCTGCCCCGTCACTCGTCAGGTAAAAAAGGCGTTAGATTATTCATTTATTTATACATATTATAATGAGTTTGTTTTTAGAAAATATATTGTTGTCGAAAATATTTTTAGTTATAAGGTATTCCGTAAGCTATAATAAACACAACTGTTTTTTAAGCAGGTAGGTATATCAAAACAACCAGTAGTTGCAAATTTTATGTTTGTATCCCGGAATAAAATAAATTTTATTTCTCGTAATGTCCTTATTTGTCGTCACAAAGTGTCTCTTAATTTTATTATGTCCCAAGTTGTAGACATTCGTCGTGAAGTCATGAACAAAGGAAGATTTAAAGTGTACATGAAAATTCTTTCAAAAAAGGTCAAGAATGCTTCATTGTTTCTTGACCTTCGGTAAACGGATTCCAATTTATTTGACCATAATACTGTACCGGATCTAGATTTTGATGACCCCTGGAGCGGTAACATTGAAGAGAACTCTTATATCTACTTACCCGTGTCCTTCAGATGTTTTATAAAGAAACTGACACATTAAATGTAAATGATGTTTGTGCAAGAGTTGAGAGATAACCGTCTTTCTTGGTATGGACATATAATGAGGTGGGATGAGAGTAACGTTGTAAGGCGAGTGCTTGATATGAATGTGGAAGGTTATAGAAAGAGGGGTAGACCAAAGAAGAGATGGATGGATTGTGTGAAGGATGATAATAATATGTGCAAGATGGAAGTTAATGTAGATATAACGTATGATAGATTTAAATGGAAGGAAAAAACATACTGCGCCGACCCTAAATAACGGGAAAAGGGCAAGTAAATTATGATGATGTTTGTATAAGTACCTAAGAGTGCTGTGCTTTGTACCTGACAAACTACAAGATCCCGACACAATACGATTATTTAATATCCTTGATCTTCATCCAGTGATGGTACACTTTTAATATGTGTAGTGTTCAATCTCAGGCTCTTATGTAAAATGCAGAAAATGTTTACAACACACAACAATTCACCCGTGTAAAAGTTAAATATTTACGTTTAATATTGTTAAGCGAAAGTTTTAAAATCTTCACATGGATTTTGTTTTTGTCTGTAACGAAAAGTTTATTTATGAACCCATTTTAATGATGTTTGTTGAAACTGATATTGTTTTTTACGTTGTATGCCAGTTTCGACATAAAAAAGAACATACATTAGGCAGCCTACACTTTGTAACAGATTCCGTTTTGAAAAAGGGACATAAGGATACCACAACCCTCGTTAGATATTCTTTTTAAGCTCTACGGCGTAGGACACAAATAGGCCTCGGCTTTGGCACTTAAGTACTTTTGATCCTTGTCTGTGGAAATATTTAAAGCCAATATATCAGCTTATAATATATTACTACCGGACTCATCTATTATGGATATTAAAATATATCTTACGAGGCACGAGGTATTATTGTTTTTTTTTTTTAAAAACGGTTAACTTTTAAAATAGACAACCTTAAACGCGCAGGCGCAGACTTGAGAATGTAAGCGCCACCAGCCTACATCGAACAGAATCGATCATGTAAGTACCAAAGCCTTGCATGATTTCATTAACATCTCTTTATGTAAGACAAGTATCGTAGATAGTCTAGAATTAACATAATCACAACATTGACTAAATAAAGATCAAAATAGAATTACCATATTATACAGTACAACCACAATTATTTTCGTCAACGTAGGAAATGACGGTAATAAAATCTATACTTACCTTCTCGTAAATATTTTAATAATAAAAGTCTGTATCGGACTCGGTACCAATAGGTACAATAAAAGCCTAAGCACCTAAAATGGCTTAAGAATGACATGAATATTGACTTGTTTTAAAGCTAATCGTCCTATAAAGTGTAAAGGTACTCAGAGGTTAAATCTTAAACATGCCAAATGAATCTTAAAGAGTTTTGAGATAAAGGTTACTCCTTGGGAAATCTTTCTTCATCGAATAATGATACAGATATTCCGTTATGGCAGCCATGTTTTTGAAAAGTCAATGTGGGACACTTCTGGATAGAGGTGAGTGTGACTATAGAATTTTTGCGATGTAATGCGTGGTGATGACGACTGTCTTGTCGCCGAAGCTGGTGATGTGCACCAGGTGGGTCCTGATGGACTGGCTGGGCTCGTCCAGAATCAGCAGTTCTGGGTCATCAACGCCGACCTCGATAAGAAGGAAGGATAAGAATTCGAATACAAAAAACTTTCTACATACGAAACGTAGCTATAAATTCGATAGTTTATGGGAGATAATCTAAAAAGTCAAGTCAAACAGCACATTAGTCAGATTGTAAACCCTTACTATTCGCTCAAAAAGGCTGATTTAATTTAATTTAAAAAATCTGTTTTTAGCATCTTGTATGTTTTCTACGTCTTCACTAAGCTATAAATGGTTATGAAACTTTGCATAGATATATCTAGTTCTGGTTCTGCAAAAGGGTGTAAATGTAAACTGCTTTTTATCTTCATTGTCCATAATCCACAAGGTGGGTGGAAGAAAGTATAAAAAATGTTTGACTATAAAATATGAAAGATATAAGAATAATTCAAAAAAGGAATCAATCTGCTACACATAAGGAATATTGAAATGAAGACATTATTTTACATGCTGGACTACCTACTCACTTATTTGCATCCTATAGCTTCTACATAGAAGCAATAAACCACCTACACTTGTTTCCTTAATATCAGGACTGTTGATTTCAAGTCGGTTTCATATCTTACCA
Organism: Ethmia dodecea; assembly: GCA_963855545.1. Lineage (NCBI taxonomy): Eukaryota > Metazoa > Arthropoda > Insecta > Lepidoptera > Depressariidae > Ethmia > Ethmia dodecea. The sequence goes on from OY979444.1 coordinate 6,116,184, forward strand.
TAAATAGCGTTTACGATGACTATAAAAGTAGGTATATCGTTAAAAAGCCTAAAGATATTTTCAATCAGTGGACTTAAAGTATTATTCTGATTATATCATAGCGACGATAGTTCATTCATGGCATTCATTCGATTATGTTTGCCGAACAAAAGTGTTATTGTGCAATTATGTTATCGCGTGCATTTCATCTCATCGGAAATATCTCGATCTCCTGCATCGTCATCTCTACTAAGTAATTTTACTACCTTCTTATCCATTGACAGTCAACGGTGAAGTAATTTTTAATCTTATAAGCAAAAGCATCATTGTAAAACTTCCGAAGGTAAATAGTCGACATTTTCTCGTTACGTCACAGATCGTCATAGGTATAAAGAAGTATTGTCAAGGTGCAATTGTGTAAGCACATCCGTGGGGTGTCATTGACATCGCGGATGTGATGCGGTACGAGAAGATACGCTTGTAGCTTTGTAACTCTTGGCAGTGAGAGTCGCATTTCAATAAAATCAGTGTACTGTACTGATCTTGCTCAACAAAAGAATTATGCGTGCGGTTATTCAGATTTCAGATGATTGGGAAGTGGTCTTTATGTACCTAAAGGGAGTGAAGTAGCTAAGTGAGAGTCATTTGATAGCGGTCGGAACTACAAGCCCCCCTTTACTCAAAAGCCGACTAAGAATCGATTAGAGTAGATTAATCATTATAGAAGTTAAGTTTATTTTATGTAGGTACTAGCGACCCGCCCCGGCTTAGCACGGGTGCAATGCTAACACTAAAACCTTCCTCTTCATCATCAACCTGTAACAGCCCACTGCTGAGCTAAGGTTCTTTCCTCACACGTGAGGAAGTATGGGCAATAATCTCCCACGCGAGCCCACCGTGCATTGGGAGATGGTTTTAAGCTAGTGGCTACTTAACAGTCAGAATTTTTCAAGCCACCAAAGGGTATCTGACATGGCTTAACGACTTCCATTGTGCGTAAACACAACGAAAACCGGGACCAACAATTTAAGGTGCCTTCCGAAACACGGAACCGCTCGTAATATAAATGCCACTAGGCGGTCACCCATCCACTGAATGACCGCGCCCAACTTTGCTTAACCAGTATGATCGTTACAAACACACAAAAACACACTACGAACCTTCCTCTCGAATCACTCTATCTATTAAAAATAACCGCATCAAAATCCGTTGCGTAGTTTTAAAGATTTAAGCATACATAGGGACATAGGGACAGAGAAAGCGACTTTGTTTTATACTATACTAGCGACCCACCCCGGCTTCGCACGCATCCAATGCTAATACTAAAACCTTCCTCTTGAATCACTCTATCTATTAAAAAAAACCGCATCAAAATCCGTTGCGTAGTTTTAAAGATTAAGGCATACAAAGGGACATAAGGACATAGGGATATAGGGACAGAGAAAGCGACATTGTTTGATACTATGCAGTGATAATGATAATGATAATAATAATAATCCTCAATCTAAGAGCAATCACCTCAGTCGGTATTAATGAGTAGGTGCAACTTGTACAACTCTATTGCAATATGCGTAACTTGCATTTAATATTCTCAAAAAGATTATAAATAAGTACTTAATGAAAGCTTGGATGATTGTAGTTTGGAGGTATTTTTTAACTACTATGCAAAACCGCTTTATGAATCGATGTACGGATTAATTAAACTTGATGGATCAGTAGCCCATGTCGTGGATTCTTTCTGGATTGCTTAGCCCATATTATCCTGGAACGTGGAAGGAGTCACGAGCAAAAGTTAGCGAAGAAATTAAATATTCAATTCAAAGAATAGATATAAGTCATAAAGAGATTTCGAAATGATTTTCTACTTTACTATCAAAAACTAGGTGAATAAATGTTTGCGTAAACTTGATAGACAGACAGATTGAAAGGTGTTATGTACCGGAAATCTGTTATAAATAAAGGAGAAGTTTATGGTAGAGTTTTTATTACCGACCGCAAAAATTATCTAACAGTTTTTTCACGCATCATAAAATTTGATATGTGGTCTCTAGTACACTTCAGTTTGAAAAGTGATTTAATTTAAAATACAACATCATTTACAAGAACACATTTATGATCACTAAAACGAATGATCTGGAAATCTGAGTAGAATTAAGGGTTTTTTACATGGGATAAAATTCAAAGTTTACGCTGGTCACAAGATGCCGCTATAAAAATTCAGATATACGATTATTTAATATTAAATAAGTTTTAAAGATCTTAAAGTTCACATGGAAGAAAGAGAGCACAAAATAAATGAAAACCTAACTTTAATATGACATGACTTAAATATTTTTTCTTCGAAGCTTGTCCGCAGTCGGCTCATAGCTCACGGTTCTGAAGTCAAACCTCTACCATAAACAATTAGAGTAGCTAGCAAAGACCCACATAAGGATAAAATTTGACACAAACGTGAGCGTAAGTTATAACCATATTATGCAACGCTTCCGCACGAATTTGACCAGTTAGGAACTAGATATCATGATATATATGGCACGGGCAGGCATCGTGACGCAGCTTAATCATATCGAGCCCAGCTAATGGGCTCTAATGGAAATAATCTGAGGAGAACATCTGACGAGCTCCGTCTGCGACTCGGAGAAAGTGACAAGTTTGCTGTTACACCTATGTTAAGGCCAATATATTTGCAGGATGTACGTACTAATCTAAAAGAGAAAATAAAGTTAAGGTTAGTTAGATCTGTGGTATTATGGAATTAAGATCAACTTTGTATTTATATATATTTATTTTTAAGCAAATACTCGTATAATGAGACCCCCGAAATAAGGTTAATTAAAACCCACATTTATATATATATATATACAGTAAAACTTGGTTAAGTGGGACCTGGATAAGTGAGAAACCTCCATAACTGGAACTCATGCTGAGGTCCCAACACTTTGGCACTGAATTACCTCTGTTAGTGGGACGAGGTAAGCCTCTATATCTGGGATTTGTTCTTTCGATTTATCATCATAGTTACCTCTATAACTGAGACAGCGAGTAAATTTTATATGCATAAACCTCTGTAACTGAGTTAACATTGTTTGTTTACTCATTCTTATTCTACCCACAAATTCCACACGTAAGTTTATTCCACAAGTAAATTTAGTAAAAATTTCTAAACGCGAAACAGTAAAAGCACTAGAAACTTGGCACAGTTATTTTGAAATGTCATCAATTGACGGCCAAAGCATATTTGATAAAATTTATAACATCGAAAAACATCTGATGGCTGATACTTCCAAACGACAAACTAAAATGACAGATTTTTATAATTGATACATTCTGTTTCCATATTTGTACATATTACGTGTAAAAACGTGCTTGAATATTTTTGTTGATTACATTTGTATGATTACCTTTAAGTACTAATTTTTTTTTATATAAACTCATTTACATACATAACACGTTATTTTATTTAATGATCGCACCTCTATAACTTAAATAACCTGTATTCTTACCTCTATTAATGGAACCCTCTGTAAATGAGACAGATATTTATTTATACCTGTATATCTGAGACACTGGATAAGTGGAATACCTCTATAAGTGAAACGACATTGCAGGGGGCCAATTCTACTAAATGTCAACGATCATAATTGGATGACTATGACATATCAATGGTCAGACAATGGTGTTATTTTGACACTTTTCAGAGCAAATAACACCATCGACTGACCATGTCATTGTCATTGTCATCCAACTGTAACCGTTGAAATTTAGTAGAATTGGCCCCCTGGTCCCTTAATGTCTCACTTAACCAGGTTTCACTGTATATATATATGTATATATATATATATATATATATATATATATACTCTGACGCCTATTTCCCATTGGGGTAGGCAGAGACAATAGACTACCACTTGCTACGAACCTGGCAGATCTCTTTATGTGCTTCATCCCCATTTATCAAACGTGTCATGCAGGCTCGACGGTTTCATGTACCTACTCTTTATCTGGCTTTTCTTCGATATATCGCCGATCTGGTCGATGTAAGTACGCCTAGGTCATCCTCTACCGACTCGCCCACTCACAACACTCTTGTATATTTGTCTCGTTAAGCGTCTTTCATTCATTCGCTCAATATGATTTTGTGACGATGACGATGTGACGCTATATACCAACTTTCAATGTAATCGTCCTTTTTTTTTAATAGAGAGAGAGTGATAACGATTGGAGCTGGCGCCCCCCCGACGACTCCTCAGGGCGGCTCGCTCGCTTTACTCTTTGGGTTTAGCGTGTCATTGTATTCTAACCCAACCAAATCCGTCTTAATTATTTTTAAGGTACGTTGACGGAATTTTCCGCAGAAACCTATTTTAAGTAGGTATCTATCAGAGACATTATCAGCTGTCAGCAAAATGTTTCACAAATTCAGAATGTGAAATATGGAACTGCATAATGATTTCAAAAATTATTGAACATAATATTTTTTTTTATTAATGTCTACCTACTTCTTTAGAAAATTATAACTAATACATTAAGCTCCCACCCTACTCACGTCCGAAAGTCCGTTGTGTCCGGAATCTGCTGCTGATAAACATCAGGTTAATTTCACCTGCTAAACACGAACTTATAAGAAGAAAGCTTGAAGTAGGTAGGTAACTAAGTACCAACAGAATGTGATAGTTTTTCTATATGTGAGAAATTCAGAAAATAATAACATTGAGAACATGGCCTTAACTTTAATTGAACGTGCAGATAAAATCGAGACGCTAATTTGTAAACGACTTCACTACATAAGCTATCAATTAAGTATCATAACAATTAATTTGCCTATGTACCAATCGAGGGAGCTAGACTAAATAATGGCACTGGCAATATATGTATTTCCTTAATCCATCTATCCATTACATCTTAGCTCCCTTGAGTTTCTTGCTAGTTCTTCTCGGGGTACTGCATTTGGAACCAGCAACTCGTCGGTGGAGATGGGCTGCAGTTTAAATTTAACCAATCTTCATGGATGAGTTTAGAGAAGTGTAATTTTGAATTAACTACGGAAATTAATACATTTTCATTTTTCATTTTCTTTATTATCAATTACCTTTTATGTGTACTGCATGACAGAAAAGCTCTTTGAGCTTGGTCGAAGATCGTTTTCCCTGTATTTAGTCACAACACCCATAAGAGGACTGTGAAAGAGCCATATTTTACTATATTACCCTAAACCTTAAATTAACACGTATAAAAGGTGTAATCATCAATTCATCACACCAGCGGCTGCTTATCCAACTCATTTGACATCGAATGTTTCTTTTGCAAAAGTTTGAACCACTTTTACTGGTTGTAGATTTTTTTGTTATGTAATAGACGACTGGACGAGTCGCCTTCGTGATCGATGTCTTTAAGGATAAGGTTTCAGTAATTAGATACCATTAGACATTAGCATTTCGTGAGGTAATGTTTAATGGTCCGGCTGACCAGTGACACTAAAACGCTAGCAGACAATACGAAAGATTGATTTGGAAATACAGAATGATAAAATCATAAGATAATCGGTACATTTCTATGCATAATTATAAACTAAATTGTTTGTCTGATATTTTGAAATATTGACCAAAACCGCGTGCTAGTAGTTAAAGTTTATCTGGGGATGCATACTCTTAGCTAGAAATGGACATTTATAATAAAAAATACTATTATGAAAACTGAGTTTTATCAATGTATCTCTTAAGGGTCTTCTCATAAAAGAGAAAAAACGCACAGACCCATCGACTCGCAGTAACTGTATAAAAGCTATGGTAATAATATACTATTCATTTAAATTCCAATATCTATAATTGAATATTCACGTTCCTATGAAATATCTAAGTAGGTATGTATATTGACACAGCAAAAACACAATGTACTTAGGTACCTACCTAAGTAAATCTTTGACGCCATACTATTATGGAAGAAAGTCAATGGAAGATGCCATGATTATGTATGCAAATCGATTCACACAGAAGGCTCTCACATTCACATTTATAATAGCAGACATAATTTATATGTAATACAAACATAAATCACAAGAGATGGCAGCTTTTTGCATACATAACGCGATATGATATCTGTCAAAACATTTTGACAGCTTCCAACCGAACTGACAGTGGCATGAGTGGCGAAAATGACACACATTAATTATACCCGACAACTCATTACTAATTTTACTTTCATTTGTTATACAAGATTTAATTAGCATTTTAATCTTCTCAGTAACGATAAGTAGAAAAATAGTTATTTAAAATGTGATAGAGATCCTTCGTTAAGTTTCATTGAAGATGTTATAATTTAGTAGCAAACAATAGGGCTATAATAAATTTCTTCAAACGTGTTATAAAAATTTTATATTACATTACATAGTAGGTTTTTATTACATTGTTTTTATTAAGTAAGTACATGGTTTTATATTAAATTTTATTGTTTATTTTATCATATTTAGAAATGATATATTTCTTGCGAATTAGAAAAAAGTGATCCTTTGGAATTGAAGATAATCATTAATTATGTCTATGAGTAGGTACCTACACACTCAATTACCTAAGCCTCTATATTTTGTTTAAGTTTCTACAAATAATTAAAATAAAAGACATTACCTATAATGTAAGACGTAGTTTACTAAGAAAATCAAATGGCCAATTTTCTTTGTTGCGGAGAGCGGCGACCGCAAAAGGGCCAAAAGTTATGTTATTGCAAAACAGAACGGCTTCATAAATTCCGAGATGTTTCTCTCTGACAACCGTGCCGAGTCTGTTTCTACGTGAAGTTATGCTTCTGTGTTCCTTCCCGGCGATTTAATAGCTAAAAATAGTCTAGACTATGAAAGGAAAAGCAGTCTCCGACAAAGCTTAAAAACAATTGCCACAATATTTTACCTTTCATATTAACAACGCCAAACACAACCGATAATCAGGCTAATAAGTATACATTACACATAATTCTCAGCTTCTGGGTATGCAAACATGAAAATCCAAAAACGAGAACATACATAATAAGTAATATAATTGTAATACAAAATAATACGTCTACCGTTGAGGGGAATCATAACAATTGCTGTAAATAGTGAGCATTTTCTGTGGAAACGAATCCGCCTATTATCTTATTACACGAAGCACGAATGCAGGATGGCATATTTTTTCTACAAAATAAAAACAGATAGCCGGTTAATACTTTAGTTCACAATGAGCGGAGGCGTGACAAGATAAAATCTGCGATACCCTGTCCGCGGAACTCGAATTAAAATAAATAAATATCGCATTGAATGCACTGAATAGCCTTTAGGATGGCATTAAGCGAAATTACTAGAGCTGGCTCGCTCTTTACACGTACTAGTGGAGTGCCTTAAAAATAATAAAACTACGTATTTAGTGAAGAGTGTGTGAGAACGATAAGGCGCCGGTTCCGTAGACTTTTCTTTAAGTTAAAAGAAAAAGTATTATCCTTGAGTTCTAGTGAGGGCATTCACCAATGAGTTTGTAGAAACTTGCAGTACATATTTAATTTTATCACTAGGTCGACGGTCGACGGAAAAAGTCGTGAGGAAACCTACTGGCCCCCGAATTGATTCTGAGGCATGTATATTTGTATAACAACAACCTAGTCCGTAGGCTTACCACCTAAAATAATATACCTACTGCTGAAAAGTGAGTATTTCTGGGAATGGATTACCTCTCTCATTTATTTATATTAAAGTCGACGTCTATTATAAAGTTGAAATAAGTAAGTAATTTAATGATTACTTACATCAGCACCTACAAGAAGCAAGTACGCAAAGGAAAATAATTTTAGTATACCTACATTTAGCAAGAATCATGATTATTAAATTCTAAACAGATGTGTATTCTAGACAGTTTTTAATCATCAACCGAGAAATATAATCTCGGAAAATATTTCCAAATATTTGAGAATATTCAGGAACCCTAGAAGTGATTTTATCCTGTAGAATAATGAGTTTGTTTGAAATATTGCGTGTGTCTCTGTAATTACGTGTCCGTACGAAATGGTCGTCGGTAATAAGATATTCTCTAGGGGCAACACTTGATGGTAATTCGAGATCGATCGATATATTACTAACTCTTGCTGGATTCCATGCGAAAATTGCGACCAATCCCTTATGGGTCTATAAAACTTATATACGGCGCGTGTACGATGACTGCACATAAATTACACGCGTCTACCTACATCTGTAGTTATAGATGCAAAGTTTCTGTCCGTATGTAGCACATTTTCTTGAGAATAAACTTTCTTATTAATGGTTTTAGCATACTTAGGTACATGATATAAGAATACATACACTAGTCATATAAAAACTCCGTTTTATCTTTTTTGCCGGTTGTTACTGTAAGGACTTATACAGAGTAAAATAATATTGGATAAAACTACTTAGTTGCAAAGCCTTAATTTATAAGTACCAAAGCAATTTTACGCCATACGTAGAAACATAAACGTTGGTTTACATTCAAATTAAATTAATAAGAATAACCACTCGATAAAAATCTCAAGAAATTGGATTCTAATTGGACCTGTCATTGCTTGCCGCAACGCATTCATGTAAACATCTTATGCCATTGAAAAAGTTGCTACTTCACGATAAGATCGCGGACCTGCGAAAGTTGGTGATGTGCCTTCCAATCTCCTAATTGTTTTCACTTTCGACCGTTACGTCTGGGTATTGTTCCCTGGTCGATGCTATCTTCCTGACAAATGGAATTATTACGCGATCCGATTAATATTGCGTAATACGCGTAAGTGTCTTTGCTTTCGTAGAAAACAGCTAGCTTGACCTCAAGAAATACTATTATATTCAAGAAATTGGTGTTAAAAAAATATTAGTGTAATAGTATTTGTAGAGTGCTTTTCTTGAAGTTGGTTTTTCTTTTAACTAGCGGGTGCAAGCGGCGTTAACTATCTTTATTTTATGTACTTATAGAATTTATTTTTAAATTTTTAGTGTATAACAGAGAATAATTTAAGTATAGATAAAAATAAAAATAAAAAAAATAAATAATCTCACGCCTTTCATCCCCGAGGGGGTAGGCAGGGTATTCCATTACTGGATATACCCACATTTCACGAGATACATTGGACCCCTAAACGTGATAGGTGGTTAGCCCATCGCCGGACCGGGTCTATTAACACATGTCTCAGAATTAATTCTGAGACCTGCGGGTTTCCTCACGATGTTTTCCTTCACCGTCGAGCTAGTGATAAATATGTACGTAAGTTTTTTTTTAAAAACTCATTGGTACATGCCAGGATTCGAACCCGAGCCTCACTGATTTTCGGCCGGCTCTTTAACCGTCCGGGCTATCACTGCTAAGTACAGATAGGTATATAATATTATAGAAAAACAGATTAATATAGTATAGAGTCACAGGATCCAGTGTTCTGATCCAGTTCTAGAATCCAGCGACTCTATCCCGTATTACAATGCGGCGGTAGGTGCTGGATCATTAGATCCATTGCCGCCAGATTATAGAAACTGACTATAGAAAACTTGGAAACTGATGGGGTCATAGGAAGCTCAATTTAATCTACCTTAAGTGAAGTATCAGATTTGATGATATTATACAAATATCTGGAAAAAGTTTATTATTTTAATTTAGTAGGTATTTTAACTTGTAGGGCATCATTCTTATAATCGTTGTTTAGTCTTAAACTAACAAGAGATTCTACTGTAAATGAAATTCATATATCTAATACAATTAATAATAGGAAGACAAAAAGGACACATATAATAAAATAAAAATAAATAATAAGGGTAGGCAGAGGTATTCCATTCCTAGAAATACCTAAGTTTCACCAAAAAGGACAAATATGATCTAAACCATCCGAACATATTTAATTCGCGATAACATCATTTTGCTCTTGGTGTGGAAGGCAAATACTTTCTCAACTTTAGTATATTACTAGCTTTTACCCACGGCTTCGCTCGAGCACGTTATTTCACCCCCTCACGGGTTGACTTTAGCAAAAACCTTTCTTAGTGGATGCCTACACTGTAAGGCAAAATTTATGTGCAAAAATTCAAGTCTCTAGACCCAGCGGTTTAGGCTGTGCGTTGATATATCACCAATCATCATCATTTTATATATTGTGTAAAATATAGATTATGACGTATGACGCCGTATTTACGACAGCCCAGTAGTATATACCTAACTAATGTAATGGTGATGTTTCATAAGCTCTGGCCAGTCAAGCTGTCAATGCAATACTAAGAAAGACGCATTGTCCACCCGATGGCATTCATCGACAACTCAATTCGTCTTCCACATTGACTTAAGGTTCAAAATATGAATACTCTGTGTTACAAAATATATGACGATGTAGTACAAGAGCAAGATTGATAATATCTAGCTGTGCATCTCGATCGGAGTAGTCAAAAGTTTATGAAGGTATTTTTTTCTTTATTTTTATTATTTTGTAGTTATAAATGAATTTTATATCAATTAACAAAATTACCATGTATCAGTACGTTCATTGCAGAGCTATAGAGCTCCCCCATCGCCTTTATTTGGCATTGGTATCCATACCTACAAAAAAAGATTATTATTACTATTCAACCACAATAATATGCATAATAATTTACTTTAGTAGTAGTTTTTAAAAATTCCTATCTGTTTTTATAGTTATAATATATAATGCTACAAAGTCATACGTAAACATAAAGTTATATTAGTTTCATGTAAAACTATGCAACTCCAATTGCGCAAGAGTCGACATGACATCGAGTGCATTCGGCACGGGCCGAAGAATGCAGATGCTGATAATGATTTTGTTTTCTTTTATTTAAACTTATACAAGTAGTATTTCTTTTTTCATTACTAACTATATTAAATTATATTACCCAGTTTTCGGGTTAGGAGAAGGAATTTACCTAACAAGACAAGTTTTGTAGTTGAAAATAATAATTGAATATTTGATACTTTTTAAAATCAATGAAATCTATAACCAAAAACGGAATACCACTGCCATTCTGTTCTTGGTTATTGAGCTATGCCCAAGAGGGTAAAAAAAGCTTGAGCTTTTTTTATTATATTCTTAACCGGAAATAAGGTTTTATAATCACCTCGTAACTAGCTGGACCATGAGTCTTTCCTCACATATATAGGTACTAGCTTTTACCCGCGGCTTCGCTCGCGCACGTTTATTTCACCCCCTTAGGAGTTGAATTTTGCAAAATCCTTTCTTAGTGGATGCCTACACTGTATAAGCTATCTATTTGCAAAATTTCAAGTCTCTAGACCCAGCCGTTTAGGCTGTGCATTGATACATCACTAATCAGTCAGTCAGTTTATCATAGAATATTAAGACTAATGGTATAAGGCTTAGGTACTTCGAGATTAAAATCTCAGAATAGAGTAAAGTTGTAAATGCTGCAATGTATCGGCGAGATAAGGCTCTCCGTACAAAATCAGCCTAAATACTCGTAAACCCGTGGCCTACAAAATCCAATTAATAAACTTTCCGTAGCAGTGACTGAATGAGAATACTCTATTTTCGCAGTTTCTGGAAACCTCAATCAAATAGACCTGAAATGACTGTTTTAACCGTGTTCTCTTTGAATTTACGAGTGTACCTGAATTATTCTGCAATACAGTATCTACGGAGGATGCATAGATTAGGTGAGAACACTTTAACGGCGTAACAGTTATTACCCACTTGGCGACAATTCTGTCTGCTCCCGTGTGGCTTTCACTCGCTTTGTTGTCATCGCCGACGCGTGCGCTGACACTTTCGCTCACAAACCAAACTCAACTATTTGACTATTGCCACATTTAGATATTTAAACTTTCCGTCTCAGTTGTGAAATTTTTCCACAAAACTTATACGTGCCTACCAGTTTTTACATAGATAACAACAAATCTGTCTACTTGTGTGTTCACATCACTTATTCTCAGTCGATTGACAGGCAACGCGCCACACGCCATCAGTTATTGCTTAGCGACTGCACATCGGCAGTTTAGTCGATGGACACATGACAGCTATCATATTCTGTATTTTTTTATGAATATCTTCAACTGTCGACCATCAACAGCTATCAAATTAGCTTATGGTCAATAAAACACAAAGCATAAGTTCAAACTTTTTTTGGTATATTAACATTTAATAATAATATTTACTGATAAAAAATTACATCCAAAAAGGAATCAGTTTAGTTCCCAGGAGACTGACCGCATTCCTTCTTCTGGTTAGCTAGGCTGATCCTTTGCATCGCAATGCATACAGTTCTTCAAGACAAAGTTCTTCCAGACTTACGGTTTATTCAATTGAATTTTAGAAGAGGTTAAATTCTGGATTTGCCTTTAGGGTAACAAAGGATTTATGTTTTTTGTAAAACAGAGTACACTCAAATGAGGAAGAATGTTAGCAATCCTGATAGATCCCGATAGATGCTTATTATTCTTGCTTTACCTGTCTGGGATAAGCACCTACTAAGGATTAACTAAGAATTTTAAACCCGTTTCGCAGATCCTGGACTGGTCAAGGTTGGAACTCATTGTAACTTAAATTATCGGCTGTTCGAATACCAGCGTCCCTAGTATGCATGTAGTAAAAATGTACAACATTCTGGTGATTTTTTACAAGGTAAATGATGATCTAGTTTTTTTTTCTTGTACTTAGAACGTATAAAAAGTAGTTCTAATCTAGCACAAACCCTACCGATCCAGAATACCACGTCTATTATTAGTCCCCGAACCCAAAATGACAAATTTTGTAGCTGGTCGGTAATATTGGGGTCCGGTATCTTTTCTTTGATAACTAGATGTCTATATCGGTTCGTTTCCGTATGACATAACATGAGCTGAATGGCGTGCAATTGGAGAGATCTGTATGTCTGTGTCCAGCAGTTGCTATCATCATCAGGATGATGACAAAACAACATTTTTCCTCGTGCTCATATTAGCCCCACCATACTGCAATTGCCATACTTATTCCCAAGTTCAGATTGATAACTTTATACTGTATCCCCAAATATGGTTAGTCTGCTGTCATCTTTGGTACCTACCTACTGTAACACCCCTATCAACATCATCAAGCCCATATCAGAACAAACTGACAGCGACGTTGTTCTGAATTTAAAAAAGAATTCATCATTGTTTCATCTCTAGGGCACTATAAAATTATAGAATATTTTCTCCAAATCTCCAGTTCCACTTTAAGCTGTGCATGGTAGGTATGTCAGTCAGTCACTCATGATACTGTTTGATGGGTAGGTATAGATAAATGAAAGAGACATTGCGCTGAGGATACCTATAGCAGATCAAAGTGTTAATACCTACTACTATGCCTATGACATAAAAAGCATAGGTAATCATATTTTTTTATTTAGGTCAGACTCTCACTTCTTTAAGACTTCTTGTAGGCATACAGTAGGTGCATATACTTAGTAAGGGCGCCTATAGACAGGACACGAACACGGCGACTGCATCGGAACGCGGCTAAATGCAACGGTGCAGAATCAAGCGCATTCATTTACATTATTACACCGTCTCGTCTATTTCTGGCGCGAAATACGTCTCCAGAAGAAAAAAAACTCGGACGTCTGTTACATTTATAAAGCCTAAGCAAGGTCAGACGAGACGATCGCTGTGGAGCTAAGTTATTTGCAAAGATAATTATTTCTATATGTATTTAAATATCCTTTTTGTAGTGATCAATCAACGTAAAAAAATCTGGAGATTTCACACTTAGTTCAAGTGTCGCTAAGACAGTATAGTATATGTATTGTGTTAATTTTCATATAACACTAAGTTATTTTAGAATTTCCACATTCTCTCCTTATAAATTTCACAGACCTGTTAGTCATTTTCATATTATGATAATACATTTCTCTCAATAACAACTTTAGATCATTTGATTATCTGAAATGTTGTTAACATGAGTTAAATAATTTTAATTTATGATTTTTTATTTAAAAATCGATTCAGAAAGATATACAGAATGTCGTAATAAAGTGGCAATCTAAATAAAAAAATATCTTAAATCAAAATTATTTATCCACTTATTTATTCGTCAATAAAAATTCTCATAAATTAATTTAATAAGGAGAGAGTTAATGAGTTACATATAAAATATAACAATTTTATTACTTACAGCCTAAATATTTTAAGTACTTTTCCTTTAGATATTGTTATTTTTAAGTATGTGACTTTCACTACTGCTTTTAAGTACCGGAATTGGTTAAATGTAAGGGAAGTTGGCATTTATTGTATACGTCTGTTATAATAAAGTAACTAAAACTAACTTATCTCGTCTATTTATTGCTTCACATTTTTAATGTGAAGGTCTTTTAAAATTCTACCAATTCTACACAGAAATATTTAATAAAATATCCCCGAAAATAAGTTCTAACTTCTAAGTTAAACTTTAACCCATTTAACATTGAATCTAACTCGTGATTCAAATTGCAAAGAATGGTGAACATTATCTAGCCTTGATCAAAGTTTTATTTATGCTTATCTTTTTAGTGCACGAAACTTAACCCTAACCGACACTCAACCATTTAGACTGAACCTAGATTCTAGATATTTATGTCCTACTGACTAAAATTTCGTAAACACGGCAGCCGTTAAATTAATGTCTGAATCGGGACTAACAGATATCACGAACTGGCATGCTTGAGTAAAATACCGAATATAGCTTAGATCAAGGATTAGATAATGTAATCTAAAGAAAAACTAACGGGTAATGCCCTTTTTGCCGACTTTCCCATTTTGCCGACTTTTTTGTAAAATCATACTTCTATTGCCATGAACCGTGTAAAAACAAGAAACGTAACAAATAATAATCTACATCTACATATAATAATAATATAATATAATCTCACGCCTTTTATCCCCGAGGGGGTAGGCAGAGGTATTCCATTACTGGATATACCCACATTTCACGAGATATATTGGACCCCTAAACGTGATAGGTGGTGAGCCCATCGCCGGACCGGGTCTGTTTACACATGTCTCAGAATTAATTCTGAGACCTGCGGGTTTCCTCACGATGTTTTTCCTTCACCGTCGAGCTAGTGAAAAATATGTACGTAAGTTTTGAGAAACTCATTGGTACATGCCAGGATTCGAACCCGAGCCTTACTGATTTTTGCCCGGCTCTTTAACCGTCCGGGCTATCACTGCTATCTACATCTACACTAATATTATAAAGAGGAAAGATTTGTATTTTGTAACGAATAAACTCAAAAACTACTAGACCGATTACATAAATTCTTTCACCTTTAAAATGCTACTGTAACATAGGCTATATATTATCCCCGTTTTCCCACGGGAACGGGAACTACGAGGGTGAAACCGAGTTCAACAGCTAGTAACGTGAGAAAGTGGTTATTCATCTTTTGGCTACAAGCCTAAAGTCAATGATATAATATTGCTTATCTATACTTACAATATTTTTAAAGAACAGGCACGGACCAATACAATTATAATAATAAATGGGACTACAAGCAATATTACACGACTTTTTAGTTATGTAGTTTTAGTACTATTTATAATATTACAATTTGAATTAAAATCGGATCTGTCATTCATCCGTGCAGTATTTTTTCAATCAGTTATACCAATGAGATCTACATCAATACTTATGCAGAGAAAGATAAAGATGCCAGTGAGATTTAGAAGGAATCTTTCAGGGGGAAAGTTAGAAGCTTGCAAAGACTGAGAATTATAATTTGACTTGATAAAAACTATTTTAAGGTACTTATCTACTCTCGGGGCTAGGATATACAAATTCAGCCTTAAATAAGAAAGAACTCTAAAGAGTTAAAAAAACCGACTTCAATCTTCAACTTATACGGTTTTCTCATGGATTCCATTGTCAGAACTCTGGACGAAATTAAAATGGGACCAATTTGGAAGCACCAGCTTTCAAATAAAAAAAGAATCATCCAAATCGGTTCACCCAGTCGAAAGTTCTGAGGTAATTAATAAACATAAAAAAAAACTAGACGAATTGATAACCTCCTCCTTTTTGAAGTCGGTTAAAGAAACAAAAAAGGTTCAAACTCTTATCCCCGAAGAGGTTAGTAGTTGTAAGTATTTTTATTTCATCGTGTATAAGTGAAACTACCAGGAGTTGTTATAATAAAATGATTTTGCCCAACTAATAATAATTCACTTCAACTGGCAAATTACAATCCGCGAGCCTAACAGTAAGTTTGCGTAAACTCGTTGCGTTCTCGTGGTAGAGGTACTATCAGTAAAAGTTCTGCCTGATACACTTAAGTGTCATTTATGCGAGCATATATTTTTTTCCACCCCGTGGCGACAAAGCAGTCTCTTGTAGTAACAATGACAATAATAAAAAAATGTTTCTTTCATGTTTATGTATGACCATTTCGGGTCGATGAAGGGAAAAAAACGGTCCTACTGGCTTTTGATTTTTTAACTGAAACTCTAATTAGGGATGGGGTAATAAAACCTTGCAGCTTTCAAGCAACAATTCTTCCAAATGTATAAGGCTTAGCGTTTGTAGATAGTAAAACATTTTGTGAAACACCCATCTCTCAGGGGATAAGCTGACATCAGACGTATTATGTGGCAGCGTTTCAGTAGCATTTTGTAATCATCTCGTCTGACAGGACACCTTTCCACACAGAAGCTGAACCACTCAGGAATGCAGATTAATGTGATTAAATATAATTTCACTCCGGTCACTTTAATTCTGAAGTACTTACTTTTGATTTAAACACTTCGTTAAGAAAGAAGATTTCATAAATTTAAGTTTAAAAAGACGATAAATAGTACGTATTATTTATATTTTATATCATTATAAATCTGTAAAAAAGCTGTGTCTGTACATGAAACAAATCTCTCAAACACTTGCTACCCCAGTATATTACAGACACTAAATCCATAAATGTTTTATAATTAAGTATCTGTTTGCTTTTGCATCCCGCAAAAAATGTAAAGTTTTAACTTTACATCATGACGTTATGTTATTTAGAAAGGGGAAAGCAGAAAAAAACATGGTAGGTACTGAATGGTTTTAATGTACCTTAACCTGACGGTATGTCAAGAAGTTTGTAGATAATAGTAGATATTATCAGTGGTACAGGAAAAAATGGGATCCGAGCGAGCAAAGCCGTAGGTGCAAGTATGTATGTATAAAAAACTTTTACTGAGTCAATTTGTTAAATGGACATGTGTATTTATGAACACACTTAAAACAAACAGCAAGCTACCAGAAGCGACCATTTTCGTTAAATGTTTTTTTCTTTCAAGAAGTTGATGTTTACAATCTGTCAATACAAGTCATGACCATTTATCATGTTCTCACTATAAGAAATGCTTGTTGTAAATGTTGTACCATGTCAGAGATATGTAATTAAACATAAGTCATCATTTCTTGTCTTTCTATGGTGTTTTCGTTTTGTTTTTGAGTTTTGAATTTGAACACTCTTCTATTGCGTCGTTTTTTATTTGATTAATCTTTTAGTTTGTTTCTCCTATCTACAATCCTGAAGAAAATATCTTGTGCTTTAGGTTCATTAGGTTAATTAGTCTAGTGAAACCAGTAACTTTTATTGAGGCTTATTTATTACAGAAGATATACAGTAGGTATACTTACCTATAACGTTATTAATTTTAGTATTAAATTGCTCTACTTTTTTGTTTGATATGACGTATCTATATTATTTTGAAATTTGCTATTCATAATTGTAAATTTAGAGCTATTTTGAGATAATCTTTTTAATGAATGATTCAACTACCTTATTACTAAAAGCAGTAGATACATACATACATCAGCTACCGTAGACTTTCACCAGCAAAATATCGAGGGTCAAGACTACATGACTTTTTAAGACTTCCGATTTGATCCTTCACCCTGTGGGTCGCCTCGCTGACTCTTAAATTGTATCCATTAGTTATATTGACAGCTCGTAATTTCCAATACAGACGTCGCCGGGTCGTCATGTTCACTACGCGTTAAGGTGTTTGGATCTGTGAGATATTGTTATGCGAATAGGCATGTGAATCTACCAACTAACGAGTACAATATACAATTCTATATAGTACGTCAAAAGTCTTTAATCAGAGAAGATCCTAAACGGTCATGAAATTAACAATGTAATCCAAAGATATATTATAAATACATCATAATTATGAGGATATACCACATAGCCATAATCAGTCAGAATAAACAGTTGAGAACAGAAATAGAATTTAGGTATGCAATCGTATTTACATACCTACGTTATCAGATATAGGTACTAAAGAGAGAATCAAGTATCTACTGTAATTTTTACTTAAAACCAACTGGTTGTAACCGAAATGCCAATGCCCTCAAAAATTCAACTTCCAATAAGAATCTCGCTTTTATTCCATGCCATGCCTATTACGTGTGCAATGTAGTCAAATATGTTGTATATTGAATCACATATAGCGGCCACAGACCTATAACCACTCGGAATAGAAGTTCCAAGAAGATGTTTTAAAATACAGTAAGGCAATAGGTTAAGGAATTCCCGATTTTAACGAAGTTATTTCCCTATCGTAGATCCAAACTAAATATTAAAGTAACTGGGGTATTTCTCCAAATATGTAACTAACAATTCTTTATGGTACCTACCTACACAAATAAAAATATGCAACATTTTGCGAATTGGATAATTTTGCTAACGCTTTACATTTTGCGAATTGGACATTTTGGGCCTAAACGACACTATACACGCGAAACATATTTAAAGAACTTTTTAGAGACAAAGATTTTCTCTATTTGAAATTTAATTACTGAAATTGTATTACATAATATAAATAGTATAGTGTGATTAATTCACGTTTAAAATACACATAAATATAATCTCACGCCTATTAGGGTATGCAGTAGTTTTGTATTATCTACAAAAATGTAGAAAAGGATTCGAACCCGAGCCTCACTGATTTTCATCATGCAGGCTCTTGAACCGTAAGGCTATTACTGCTTATAAATTCTCGTTTTAATTACATCTGGTGAGATAATTTGGTACTACAAAAGGTCATTCTCTTTCAGATTCTTCTCATACTGTATAACTCGAGACGCAAGTAAGTTCATGTGCAGATATGAGTATATAGGTACTATGTTATTAAAGTTATTGTTCAGCTATTTATCTTACCATTTTAGCGTTATTATACTAAGGCATCTAAACAACGCATATAAGGGATTGCATGAGAGACAAAAAAGCGAGCCTTGTTGTTGCCGTTCTGCCTGGATATGGTTCTGTGGCTTGTACTACATACAATGTAGGACCTATAGTTAGTGATGTGTAGTAGCGTGTTACGGCAGCGTCTGCGCATTCTACAGGTTACCAAATACGGTTGGTCTCGTGCACTTGTCGCCAAAGCCGTTCGTATGCATCCGTCTGCATAACCTAATAAAGTGATTGACAAAATTGCATTCCTCAGGCAAATTTTAAAAAGCGCTCAGCCACCAAATGGTTTAAATTAATTATATGAGACTATAATTTAAAAAACATTTATCAATTTTACCTACTTGTTTTTTATATAATCTATTTGGTTCCTTTTATTCTTTTTAAAACCTCATGTAGGGAAATTAAACAGACTTAATTTGGAAAATTACAAGTGTATAAGGAACTTTTCGCTAAATAGTCAATATATCTGTCAACAGTTTATAAATTTCACAAAATAAACGATACTAATAAACAAAGCAGTTTACTGTTTACCTACTCGAAAATTTACCTGTTCACCTCAAGAATAAATTGCAATCAATAACACAGGTCATTTGCCTGTTTGAGGTAGTAAGTTTCTTATACATTTATTAAACTGAAGCTTTTATTAATACTGTATTTTTTTAATTGAGTATCAATAATTAATAAAACTAACTAACTTAATAAATGTATTACGACCATTTTATAGGTCACTGTAATAAATTATTTGACACAAGTTCTTAAACCAGCTGCTATAATTTATAGCCCGTGGTTACCTAGGTCATAGAGCCATAGATGCTATAATATGCAAGATCAACCGCTAGCCCATAGATTCGTTGCGGGGCCTATTAAAATAGCCGTCTTTGATCTGCTTGCCTAAAGATATGGATGAAAGAAAGATTGGATATGAAAAAGGATAACAAATGCCAAATATTGAAAACATCTTATGTTTTGGGTTTCATAGAAAACATTTAAAAAAACTCATATAGAAAATAGCTATAATCACTACGGATTGCCAAGTATTATAAGTGCCAATCATAATAGTTACAAAGTGATACATGTAGCTACTATAATTTAAAGAGGAAGTGTAACCAGTATACTACATAATATACTATACTACATACTATATAAATATATATTTTTTTATTTAACAGTAATTCTCAGAATATTACTTGTATTTTGGAGAAAACGTCTAAAGCACCATATAAAGCTGTTATTTTGTTTCACAATTAACTCCTATACGAGTTGAACCTAGCTCTTCGAAGACCTTCTTTGATCTGCTGAGCTGATGTCGATCTAGAGAGGCTGACCGCGCTCCAAGTTTAGGCCTCGTCAAACGTCCGTCGCACTAACGAACGCAGATGTGGACCGGACGCGGGTCGTACCTGTATGACCAATTAAGTAATGTGTGTTGTCAATTGAAGACCTACATCGATAGTTGTTTGGATTTGCTTCATTCGTTTATAATGAAATCAGATACATTTATGTCATTGACATCAATGATATTCCCTGATTTATGATTTGCACATCTGACACGCATTATTTTTTTAAATAAAACTTTTCGCATTCGTCATTTGGATAGTTTTATTAAGTACCCGATAATATGTTTTACTTAAACCAGATCTCTGGATAGCTCTTTTCCTAGAAAAATATGTGGCTGTACAGGTATCGTATTTCATATTTAATATCTATAATATATAAATCTACTTAATACATCTTGATATGTCGGGCATCCCAGAAACCTAAAATCTCTTTTTGCAAATGTAAGATTTACATGCCCATACATAATTTATGACAGATTAAGTTTGTTTCTGAAGCACAATGTCCTTACACCCTTGACAATAAAATGTATGTTTAGAAAGTATTAGGTCATAAAATAGTTAACAACGCTTTAATCTGCACAGCTAAACAATATAATACACTAGTATTCTAAGAAAAAAATATTGTAAACATATATTCTTGGTTATCAGTTGGATCGCGAGAAACGGTAGCAGTAACGGTGGGTCCAACCAAGTAGCACCTGAGATTCTTATTGTTTATATTTTGTATGCTCCTGTTTTATTTAACGCTGGATTTTGGTACAAAAGAAAAGCGATTTTAGTCGTGGCTCACGTGGACTACGCCGTTTATTCTTTTATATTGATTTCATTACAAGCTCGTATTTAAAGATTATAAAACCAACAGGTTGAAGTTAACTTAATAGTACCTACTGTCAGGAAACACTAAAATTATGAAATTTGTACATAATAATTGTTGGTGAAAGTTCTATAGGTAGTTATGGTAGAAAATTCTATTAGGTTCATACTTATCATTATGAATGTCCACATTGTGTCATTCCCTATCTTGGTGAAAGACTTGATCTGTTAACCTAACCTTCACTACGTCAAGTTTGTTTACTTAACCCACACTCGGACATTGGAATTTGCGATGAATCTTGCTTACCGTTTACTAGTATTTTTAAACTCACGCACGATGAAAGTCTGTTTTGAGCTATACATTCTCAATTGAATGGCTTTACTAAATCCGGCTCTTAGATTAACATCATTTCCTATGCAGTCGAAAAAGTCAAGTTTCCTGAACCTCGTATGTAGGTATCTAAAATTCTATAGCTTACGTGCTGTAGACGGTATGATGACAATGACAAACAAAACGCTATTCGCGTCGCTTATGCCCGTGTGTGCAACACACACACCGTTCCAGGAACCCGGTCGCGCAACTCCCGCATCACCTGCTGAGACAGCGCCCGTGATAAATAAGACATAGAATTAATTGCTTCCTACCACACCCGACCCTACTAAATCATACCACGAATTAAACTGTCGCCGTATCACCTTCATCATTCCCTTAGCATTTTTAGGAGCATGCAAACTTGGATGAAGAAAATTTATCCTTGGATGAAGCAAAATTATGATTATTTCATTTTTATTCAATAGTAGTTGTGGTATAGATTTCTTCAATATGTTCAGATATATTTTGGTATATTGATAGTGTATAGTGATATTCTCTATAACTATTCAAGTTAGTACTTATCGTAAAAAATATCCTTCTCAAACCAGTTACCATTATTTCTGTGATTCTTTACCCTTACGTTACACTTTTTTGGGAGATTTTTTGCGGTAGCCAGGTTCTATAAGCCAAATCCTAGCTTCTGCGTGTCGCTTATTACAAACCTGTCATTTTGTACTTCGGCTGGCGTTGGAAGTTATTTATTGTGACCCGAGTCTAGACTAGTAAATTGACTCGTGTCGTGCGCCAGACGATGGAATGATTCACTATCCTCGGGGTTTTCACCTTCAAATCATACATTTATTTGGACAAACGAAAACTAAATTCAATAAACTCATCTTCGAAGTAAACATTTTTTTTACCTGATACGTCTTTAAAATCACACCGAAACGTGTGAAAAGGTCTATTACGTCTTACCGTAGTTATTACACAACTATTATTCTTAGAATTTCTTCAGATTTCTATTATAAAAGTAAACCTTATTGACAACTTGACGAAAATTACGGACTCCAAAGGTCGATTGTCTGATAAAGTGTAAATTGATTTACTTATATTGTATTCATCGCACCTATAGTAAATATTTTTTATAATGTCCTGTGATGTTCCTTGTTCTGCGTAAATGATCCGAAATGTCGTTATGTTCGCAGTAGTTTACTGACCATAGCGTCATCACGTGTTTCTAGAATCCTACTAATCCTACTAATATTATAAATGCGAAAGTTTGTTTGGATGGATGTCTGGATGTATGGATGTCTGGATGGATGTTTGTTCCTCTTTCACGCAAAAACTACCGAATGGATTTTGATGAAACTTTACAGTTATATAGGTAATACATCAGAATAACACATAGGCTATATTTTATCAACGTATTCCCACGGGAACGGGAACTACGCGGGTGAAACCGCGGGGCGCTGCTAGTACATTTATAAGCTCGCTTACACCCACAGCAAAGTTTACCAAATAACAGTTGGTACTAGTCATAGGTTCTGTCAAACAATCAAACCGCCACGAAATTGGATTTGATTATAATTAGTTTACATAACACGCAGACAGCTGGTTCAGATTAGGTCATAGCCATTACAATTCTCATGGAATCGATTCATTACTTTGTTGACTGTTGGCAAAGTACACAGTCCTGAGAACGAGTAATTATAAGCGGTAGGATATGAACTAATAATCTGTTTTGATTCTTATTACCTTAATAGCTACATTGGGCACGACTTCATCCCCGCCTGACCCAGTTAAAAAACATTTTGTATTGTAAGTATAAATAATTTAGCTTATCAAATAATTTGGCGTATCAATTTAAGATGTAACATTTACTAGATTTTAAGTTAGACTGGCAACTATACAACTATGAAAACAGCATTCACTTTGGTTCAGTAGCTTGAAAATGCAGACTAACAGACAAGAATTAAAAAAAAATTGGTTTTATATTATATGGACACGACGTGATAGTCAACGAGAAGGAGACACATTTTTTTTGTACTACACAACAAAAAAAAAACAAAAAAAACCTACGGTGTAGTTGTAAGATATGTAGTCCAAATGTCAACGATGCTTTCTATAAATGTACCGTATCTTCCTTTTTTGCTTGTATCCAAGAGATTTAGGTATAAATTCCATAAACTAATTTACATGATAAAATATGTTTATTAGGTCACCTATTTACATAATTCTAGCAAATTCTAAATAGTCTTTAGGTAAGTGTATTTGCTAGCCCAGCGGTCAGGGAAGACAAAATTCTAAATACGAGCTGCAGTAAAATCCGTCATACGTAATAACAACGTAATGCGTTAGTCAGCCAAAACTATGTCATTTCAGTGGACTTCAACATGTAAACAGAGAGACAGACGGACGGCGCGTCACAGATTATATACGACAAGTGCTTCAACAGTGTTTTGGAACGACTCCAAACGAAACCTACACCTTTACTACAGCAGTACAGAATCCTACAAATATCATAAATGCGAAAGATTCTGAAGATGGATGGATGTTTGTAGCTCTTTCACGCAAACACTACTGCCCCCCTAGCCAAGTGGCATTGCACAATCTAATCGAATTTTCTTTTAGATTGACATGTATGGGATTGACATTAGCGTTAGCGCTCATTGGCAAGTGCTTATGTCAATCCCATAGATGTCAATCTAAAAAAACATTCGATTAGATTGTACAATGCCACTTGGCTAGGGGGGCAGAACGGATTTTAATGAAACTTTACATAAATATTGATTATATTAATAACACATAGGTTAAAGGACTTTTTACCTCCAAACACCGACAAATTTAAAGGCGAAAGTTAGTATAAATGAAAGATATTGTATAAGTGAATTACCATTTCTATTTTGCTGTTGCAAAACAAATCTTTTACCAATGTTTTAGCAGAATTTTGTTCAGAAATGTACCAAAGACTCTTTAAAGCCTTATACATACCTACTTATCTATCAGTAGCCTGACAGAAGGAAAACATCGGAAATACGCAGACTCCGAATTTGTTCGATGCCAAAGTGCTCTTTGGCATAGTCCTCGGTTTGGGTATCAGCTTAAGACAGTACCTGTGGGTCCCTGTTTATCAACAGGTGCTTTAAAGACCTCTACCAATTCCACTTGGTGGTAGTTAAAAAAACTACTTACTTATGTACCTATAGTTTTTACGTAATTTGATCAGTTTCCATCATAGCATCATCAGTTACGTGAACTATATACTATAGTGAGCCAGTCTAGCGTACTATGTACAGTAGGTACACAGCTGACAGGGTTAACGCTGCACGCTGTTTCGCTTCACTGTTACAATTTGCACTGCCAAATCGAATATCGCACGGTTTATCATCCATCTGTATGACATGATTGCGAAACGATCTGCGAATGCGTAATAGGTGAATTCCCGTATCAGGTTACTATTTATTCACTTACTTTTAAAAGATTTTATCAAACACAATATATCTGTTAGATAACATCTGTTACCTAACACAAATAATACTCGTACTAAGTTATGAAGTTGAGGTAATCTGAGGTAGGTAAGGTCTGTCATCGATAGGATCAATTTGATACAAAATGAATAAATAAAATACTCTAAACTAGCAGCCCTACCACCTAAGTCTCAGGGAAATCTAATTAGACGCCACTTTGTTTACTATGTTAGACAATCACAAAGAAAAAATAACTGTTTATTTTTATTTTCTATGCTCGGACGGCTCCATTTTGAGTCCTAATTCAAATTGCAAAAGTTAAATTGAACGTGAAATGGTAACCAAATATCATTCGTTGCTGTCGGATATTCATACGAGTATATTATATAATAGTCGACCTGAAATACCTACCTAGTTTGCTGATTATTTTTTTATAGTACAACTAGCTGACCCGGCAAACTTTGTTCTGCTATACAAATAGGAGGTGGGGGTAGGGGGGTGAAAAGTATTTTACAACCTATTCTCATATCTAACAAATATACAAAAAAAAACATTTGAAATTAATCGAGCCGTTTCGGAACAGCTCAACCACAAACATGGTGACACGAGATTTTTATATTTTAGAAGATTATCTGTACATTAGTATATGTAGTGACCAGCAAGTACTTTTAAAAGGTCATTGAACTACCCACTCCTATTAGGTATGAGTATAGTTTGTATAATATATTTTATTCTTTCCGATGTGGATGCAATGATATAAGTACTTGAATTGCAGGCAAAAGAAAACATTTTATCCAGAGGTTTATCTAAATCTATTCAACAAGATTCTTTCTCACATGTCCATGAAGGGGTATAAAGTTGTAAATAAACTTATTGAATATTTAAGCAGCTATTTGCCTTATGAGGGCATCACTAGCATTCCGTGTATTGCATTATGATAATGTGCCATTTTGAATGAGCGCATCGCAGTCGTGCCCGCCACAGCACGCGTCGACTCTGGCGCCGCATCAGCCTTATAACCTCAAATGTCTCATGTAACATATTCCACGCAACTCAATTTCACACCTTACTGACAAGTGGAATAAAATTTAAATTCTAAAGTTAGGAATATGGCTAAAACTGGCCGCAATCCCAATATATTTCAAACCATTTAAAACAATAGAGCTCAAGTTAGGTTCCTTGTGACTTAATAGGCAAATATTTTCCTATTCAAATCACATTAGTAGACCCTGGCATGCTCTTTCTTGTATTAATAACCACTTTTTATCAAGTATCCATCCATATCTAATTTGAACAGTAAATTAAAAAGTTTGTAACCCCGAAATGTTTATTAAAAGTATTTGGAATTAAATCACGTATGTGGGAAGTGGTTTGGTTTTTATGGCAATGTTATGGCGGTAAAAGAAACGTATACCTATTCATAATTTAAAAAACAATCGTAAGTTATGTAACTGTTATTTTATATAACAATTATAGTCATATTTAGCGGTTACCATAAATAAACTTCTTTCGACTTTATTAACATTTGAGAAATATTTTACTTCACTGTTCTGTTTGTTGAAATCAAAAGGGGTTGAGACATTTTAGTAAAAGTTTCATGTTCTTACCAGGATGCCTCTCCATTGCTCAATTTTATACAAAAGAAAGTGTGTCAATCTATGCTGTAATATATTTTAAATATGGATTAAGATATTAAGAGGCACCTTGATCCAAAATCATGTGTCGCCGTCATTAGGTCGTAAGTTCTGAGATTGGCATACGCACCTGCCACTAGTCTCCATGTCGTGTAACAGGGTTTTTAGTACACATCTCCTATTCTCAGAATGGCTAGCTATACCTATGTAATCATGTACACTTCAACCTACGAATTCTCTGTAACGTGAGTAGGTGAATTGTTTAACAGCTACCTGACGCTCTCAGTGACGACCTGTATAATAAAAATAGAGAATAACGACCACGACAACTTTTTTGCGTGAAATTATACATAAACCTTGCTATTCTGTGCTCTTTTTACCCGACTACGCGACATCATAGACAGGGTTATGTTTTTCACACGTAACTGGGAATTAGGGTTTGTTCCCAGGAATTCTCTGGAAACTGGAAATCATCTAAAAATCGCAAACCCCACTGGGAATTTATGTGGTATTCTTTATACCCTCGAAACATCCCAACGCCTGGAAGGATTTTAATCTATTAGGTGCCTATCGATTTTTCTAAGCCGTGAGATGGTCACAGGATAGATTTTAGTTTTATAAACTTAAAAAAAAACCGTATTAAATCATTTTATAGGTCTTTCAAAATCAAGATGATGTTTCCTAGACAATTTTAGAACAATAAGCTGCGTTTATGAATTATACAACTTGAAAGTTGTGAGGATAAGATCGTTACGTATTTCTTGTTGTATTTTTATAAAGTCGGGATCTCATATTTCTTAAAATATGTTTTTGTTTCCCCTTCTGATATACTCGTATTGTGAGCCTTTGTTCTAAGTTGGACTGCAAACTTCTCTATAGCAAAAACAAACAGATAAAAACAAATATACCGCCTGATTTTTTTTACCGTCTGCAAAAAAATATGGTGTGATAGGTAAGTGTAATAGATTCATTTGGCACGGTTACTTAAAAAAAATTACAATATTTTTTCTGCCTTAAAATAACATTACTCAATTGTAGTCAATATTACACACTGAAATATTTGAAATCGTATTTTAAAAAGAAACTCGTAGCTTCCATTCATGCGCAATCTTTCTACAACCACCAGCTGCTACAAAGCAGGGTGCGTATTTTTCTAGATTTTGTAAATTGCATTAAACATGACTGTATTTAACAATTAATCTCGTGTATAACTTTGGCTCTAGATACCTTATACGTCATATGTTTTTCCAGACGGTAATCATTCAGTATTGGTAGGTATGTAAAAAGTCCTAATTGGTCAATTATTGCTTCTGTATACCTATGTATAGATTATTAGGTTTATAACTGGTGACTTCGTCCAAATTCTGCGATGAAAAGTAGCCTAAATCCTCCTCTAGATATGAACCACTTTCCTACCAAATTTCATTCAAGATCGCTTCACCCTTTTAGCAATGAAAAGATTTAGACAGACAGTTACTTTCGCATTATTATATGGTTAGCAGGGTTTTAATAGGTATCAGACTGTTATAGAAACTTAACATATTTATTTTAGAAAATACATTCCATGTCTTTTACTGTTCTATTATTATTAAGTATAGACATAGATAGCTGCGTCTAGGGCCGTCAACTGTCATACTAGGCGCCATTTTATCTAGGAGAAGGTAGATGCGTCCGTCTAGTTTCCGTAGTGCCGTTACTAGTATTTATCATTGATAATGTCTCTTTAGACTTCCAGGCAAGTATGCTATGGAAAGTAACCTATATTTTGTCAGATGTAATTGTTTATATCGTAACAGCAGATATCAGCAATCGCAGTTTCAAAGATAGCTATAGAGTACGTTTGGGAGTAGATAAGTAGAAATGGGAGTAATGGAACAAGAAAACAGATTTTTGAAGAAAATTTGATGTAAATCCTATTGGATACTCCAACCTAACGCACGCAATTGAAAGCATAAACAAATGTTTTATATCTTATGCTTAGCCACTAATGGCCAACACCAAACGACAGCTACAACAATAATCAGGTGCCCTAAAGCTTACCTTAATTGTTTTGAACAGTCGTTAAAGGTTCTTGAATTCTAACTTAAGTAACGTTAAACCATAACAGATTATTTAGTTATTGACGTAATCATTATTTCTTTTTCTAAAACGATAATAGGTTTCAGTATACATCAAAATTTCTCTAGAAAACCCCTAGAGATTTTTTCGTCGACTTAACTGAATTTGACACAGTCTGATATGAATAAATCATTTACAATTCTGCGTGCCATTAAACTTAATCTCCACTGCGTTTTATCTACACCTACGTATTAAAATGCAGTAATTACCAGTTCGTTTCTTCCACGTCTATCCTGACAGGCTCTGAAAAGGGAAGCATTTATCACATCTTCGCATTGACGCGGACTAGCCAGCGGATGAATACTACGTAATTTAAATCCCACAAGAGATCCAGTGGGAGGGTTCCATCAATCCTGTTGAACCTGACTTTGACTTTGCTGCAAGTGTTAATTGCCTTGCATTTATCTCGAATTTGAATTGCTTCTGGGATTGTCTGTGTTTTGTAAGCGATAGAGTTTTACTAGCGGTTCAGCGGTTCCAGTTCCCGTGGGAATACGGGAACAAAATATAGCCTATGTTACTCAGGGATATTCTAGCTTTGCATTGGTGAAAGAATTTTTAAAATAGGTCTAGTAGTGTTTGAGTTTATTCGTAACAAATATACAAACGTACAAACATACAAATCTTTTCTCTTTTATTAGTACAGATGGCATTCGCCACAGTAGGTACATATGGTATGTTGAAGATGCATACTTTTGAAAAGACTCAGCCGCGATAACTTTAACTATGAATTTAAGTATACATTTTATCTATGGATATATTATAAACTAGCTGGCAATCCGAAGAATCCGAGCAGAGATTCATGCATCTAATTCTTTTTTTGTCGTTCCTGTAGGAATTTTATGATTTCCCTCTTAAACCCTACCCCATGGGTACTGCAATTTTCAAAACCTCTTAAGGCTCTGCGTTGTACTATGTTAGTTTATTAGTAAGTCAGTCACGGTACTGTTTAGGTACCTATAGATAATGCATAACCTATAAAATTTATTATCTGATCTATAATTATGGCACCCACAGTGTACTAATCTGCAATTACGAGTCCTAAATATAGTGCTTTCAGCGTAGAACAACTTCAATTAATTCGCCATAAAAATCATAATTAGGCGTAATTTTTCACTTTATAGCCATGTTATCCGTCCACATACACGATTTCGCCTCAATACAAGAAGAAGTGGTAGTTGATAGAAAAGTGGATCTTTATTGACTGGGGAAAGGCGTCTATGTGCTTGTAAGTTACTATTATAGCTGTCGAAGTGTCCACCTAGATACATTTGTTGAAATTTATGCTATTTAGGGTGTGATCGAAGTCACGCAGTGGCGAGGCAATACTAAAGCAAGTACTGCGTGGTATTGCTTGCTAAAGCTATGTGTATACTGTCTGACTTAAGCTTTATACTTCTAGCAATACATAGGTATTACAATAATTCTTTATTTCAGGCGACAAGGTCACCATGGTGTCCTACAGCACCCACGAAACGGACACCACGAATGACTACAATATACTTAAGTATTTGCAGATTTTCTCTCAAAGATTTTACTATGGAAAACTAGTTTTCCTTAAAACATTTCTCAGAATTATATCAACCAACTGGGTAACTGCACTGAACACCGATTGCTTGGAGGAATATACTTGAGAGATCCAGAGGTTTTTCTCATTATTTATTTCTTTAAATACTGTATTTGATATGTTTACTGCCATAACTGGAACTTGAAAGCTACTCGTATGTAGTTATAAGGAATCCCATTATTTTACTGTTATTATTACTGTAACAATAAACGTGAACGTACTTATAGTAGGCGCACCAGAAGAATGATAATATTTTTCAGACGTAAGTATATAATGTAAATATGGTATATAAGTATATGGGTCTATTTTTTGCCGAAGCCAGTAGCCTAAATGAAGTTCATTATATAGTCGATGCGTCTTCATTTCCAGAATGACATTCATTAGGCTTACTTTTTAAAAGTAAATTCAGTTCTAATATTACAAACCTTTTGCTATATTCTTTATTAAGAGGATGTAGTCAAGTACCTTCTACAGTAACTAGAACTATAATGTTATAGGTAATAGTTTCTCTAGTATGTAGTGAATATATCTGTTCTAACTAGACTGGTAAGTGAATTTGCAAGCAAATGTCTTTTTCTTATTGATATTGCTCACTAACAAAGTCGGAAAGCACCATTCTCTCTGAATGTAGGTGCTAGGGTTGGGTCCAGAGACCACAGTGGCTATAAGGAAACGGATTTCAATATAAAGTGAAAATTTTAACTGAATATAAAGGTAATATCATTGTTGATAATGTTTTATTTATATTCAATGCTGAGAAGATAGAGATTAGAAACAATAAGACTTTATGGCTCATTTTGTATATCCCTACTAATATTATACCTAAACACGAAAGTTTGTACCTATGTATGAATGTCTGGATGTTTGTTTCTCTTTCTCGCAAAAACTAATGAACCGATTTTGATGAAACTTTACAGTTATATGGCTTACTAGCGACCCGCCCCGGCTTCGCACGGGTACAATGCTAACATTAAAACCTTCCTCTTGAATCACAATATCTATTTAAAAAAAAAACGCATCCAAATCCGTTGCGTAGTTTTAAAAATTTAAGCATACATAGGGACATAAGGACATAGGGATATAGGGACAGAGAAAGCGACTTTGTTTTATACTATGTAGTGATGATCCATCAGCATAACACATAGGCTATATTTAATCCCCGTATTCTCACGGGAACAGGAACTACGTGAGTGAAACCGTCGGGCGCTGCTAGTCAGAATATAATCTGAAAAGCGAAACTTTTGTTTTATAAGTACTTTATCTTACTCATGTATCCATTTATGTATTACCACAGAATAAGTAATACACTCAGCGTCAAAAAAATCGCACTTTTGAAAAACCACTTTTAATTCCATTTAGAATCAATGATGATGGGACTATTAGGTATCATTTTATAGGTCTAATCATCAACATTCAGCAAATCGTACTTTAGTCTTGCTAGGTCATAAAAAAAGAAGTGATTGCAAAAGAAGAAAAAGTTTGTTGACAAAGAATTAAACAAAAAAATGCTTAAAAATTACTTAAAACCTAGTTTTACCCCCCCCCCCCTTTTATACCTCTAAAAGGTAGCGCAACTAGCGGCCCTTTTATAAAGTAATTATGCATTATTTTTGTATAACGTCGTTATTTGGGTGAAATGTTTCTTTTTATGGCATAAATAATTGTTAATTTTAATGTCGTTAAATTAATGTTTAAAATGATACTTAATAGTCCCATCACCATATATTCTAAATGTGATTAAAAGTGGTTTAAAGTATTATTTTCCGTTTTACAGAGTAGCAGTTAAAGGCGAGGCATAAAGATATAAATATACTTTTAATCACAGCAATACAATTCGACCATATCCGCAAGGGTATAAACAACAACAGTAACTATGACGATACTGTTCCACATATGAAATACGATTAAGTACCTATGTCTATAGACAGCCAGTATAGTTCAATCCTATATGACCTCTAACACGCCCCCTTAATCTATTACATGTGGGCACAATAAAATAATAAACGTACACACCTCTGTACTCGACTGTACTCGGCAAATAAAATAAACAGATATCGAACACTTTCGTTCTCACCTATACTATACCTCCATTTCAATAG
Source organism: Ethmia dodecea (assembly GCA_963855545.1). Lineage (NCBI taxonomy): Eukaryota > Metazoa > Arthropoda > Insecta > Lepidoptera > Depressariidae > Ethmia > Ethmia dodecea. The sequence goes on from OY979444.1 coordinate 6,148,673, forward strand.
TATAACAATAACAATACAATAAAAATAATCCTGCACAATTAATAAATTAGTAAAATTAATCTATTACACATACAAAGCACTTATAAATACATGTATAAAACATTAGATCAAAACATCCCTAACTCGCTGACTACATATCCGCCCCCTTAATAGAGTAATTTGACAAAGTTATCTGCCCTAAGAACTCTTTTATTTTCGGACCGTTTACAGATTTTGTAAAGATGTCAGCTATCATTTTATCGGTTGGTATGTATCTGATTTCAACTTTATTGTTCAGGACACATTCCCGAACTAAATGATATTTGATGTCTATGTGCTTCGTCCTGTTATGCATCATTTTATTAGCCGCAATCCTATGTGCAGACTCCCAGTAAAATATATTTTCCTATCATAGGCTCCATCCCTACATCGCTATGTTTCTTGATTTTGAACACCCATTTACACTGTATTGGCTTCTTGTCGGGCGGAAGATCAACCAACGTCCAAGTCTGGTTTTCCTTTCCTTGTAGTTCATCTTCTATTGCTTTGCGCCATAAGGCGCTATCCGGCCTTGCCAATGCTTCCTTAACAGAAGAGGGGTCACCATCAATATTGTCAATAGCACGCATTACATTACATCCGTAATGATCGACAGGTTTTCGCTCTCTTACAGGATACCTTCTTTCTGTTGGTTCAGGTACTGTAACTAGCTCTTCAGGTTCTTCTGATCTATTTTCTGTAGATTCTACCACATCATCGTCGTTTTCAGCATCACAAAATACAATGTCGTGATCCGTCGATGATACTGCTTGACTGCCAGATCCACTGGGTACACTGGACTGAACATTGGAATCTCCATCAAGGTTTAACGTCGCAACTGAGTTTTTCTCCTTCTCATCACGCAAAAAACTATTTTCTAAAAATTTGACGTCTCTTGCCGTTGCCACTTGACCTGTCTTCGGATTCATCAAACGATATCCTTTTTGATTATCCGGATATCCAATAAAAATCATTGGTTCAGTTTTCATATCCAGTTTACGTCTTTTTTGTTTAGGTGTTAGTCTGAAAGCTAAACAACCAAAGACTTTCAGATGACTTACATCTACATCTTTTCCAGTCCAAAGACTCTCGGGTACTGCATTCTTTATAGCTTTAGTAGGGCTTCTGTTCTTTAAATATACAACAGTGTTGACTGCTTCGGCCCAATATTTTTTGCTTAGGTTCGCTTCAGACAGTAATGTTCTCGCCTTTTCGATGATGATTCGGTTCGCCCTCTCTGCCACACCATTCTGCTCCGGTGTATAGGGCACAGTCGTCTGGTGCTTTATTCCTGCAGACTTTAAAAACTTATTAAACTGACTATTACAGTATTCAGTACCATCATCTGATCTCAGGCATTTTATTGACTTGTTCGTCTCATTTTCAACTTCCGCTTTATATTCTCGGAATTTATCAAATGTTTGACTCTTGTTTCTCAAAAAATAAACGTGCGTTTTTCTAGTATAATCGTCAATAAAAAGTAAAACATACCTCGAACCACTGAACGACGGTTCTTCAATCGGTCCGCATAAATCGCTATGAACTATTTGCAAAATCTCGTTCGCCCTCGTACCTTTGTTTTTAAAGGGACTCTTGCATGTTTTCCCTTCTATGCAAGGAATACATCCTTGGCTGAACTCTTGACTATTGAATTCCATTCCAGTTACAAGGTTTTTCATTTGATGCATATAATTTTTACTTAAATGGGCTAGTCTTTTATGCCAAATATTCGTAGTATTTACATCTTGTTTTGACAATGTCAAATTGACGACTTCATTTTTCTTTTCTTGTAATTCATAAATTCCGTCAACTTCCAAGCAGTTTGCAATTATTTCATTCTCATTTTGAATGTTGCAACCTCCTTTGTCAAAATTAATTCTGTAATTTTTCTTGGTCAAATCGCTAACCGAAATAAGGTTCATGCTTAAATCAGGAACATGCAAAACATTATTCAGAAATAATCTCTTGTTTTCGCTGACTTGAGGTTCAGCGTTCCCTCTTCCTTGTACACGTAGCTTTTCACCATTCGCTACCGAAATTTTCATGTTGCCCTTTTCAGGTTTATAGGACAGCAACTTGCTTCTATCGTGGGTCATGTGATTTGAACATCCACTATCTAAATACCACATGTCTTTATTGATCGCCTTCTTAGTGTTCAGGCAGACATTCGCGGATTTAGTTCGCTCTTTACACTCCGACGCTTTGTGCCCTTGTTTGTGGCACTTATAGCACTTATAACCAAACTTCTGCTTACGATCATTGGCTTTCGGGTGTGATCTGGCATCATTTTGTGCTTTTCGTGTAAATAAAGCTTGCTCCTCGCTTGAGTTTATTTTGCTCTGCCTGCTTCCCTCTTGCAATAACTTAGTTTTTATCTGCTCCAATGTGATTTCCTGACCACTGTTATCTACAGCCATGATAAGAGGGCCGTACTCAGGAGTCAATCCTCCAAGCAAAATTGATATGATCCAGTCATTCGATATTGCTGAATCAATATCTGCTAATTGTTGTGCAAGGAAAGTAACATTAGAGATATACCTTTCTACAGATTCGTAATTCTCTAATTTGCAATTCCAGAGCTCTCGTTGAAGAGAAATCCTTCTTCCCCAACCTTTGTCTTCGAATGCTGATTTCAAGCTGTTCCACGCTTCTTTCGCTGTTTTCGCATTGTACACGTGCGTAAAGCACTCTGATTCGAGTAACAAACATATAGTGGTCCTTGCCTTTCGATCTACGTCTTTGTCATACTTATCGGTTTCATCCCGTTCTATGACTTTCCACCAATCCTTATTTTCCAAGTAATTCCTTACTAAAAATTTCCAGTTTGGATAATCCGACGTACCTTTCAGTTTCTTTATTCCGCTTATGCCGGTGGAGCTTAATTCCTCTGACATGTTGTTGTGCAGAATAAATTTCACAAGTCACGATCACTATAATTTTTTTTTATATTTTTGTTACTCCAATGCTTTGGATTCTGCCAGGGCCATTAACAGGGCTTTCTGGGATTCTGGGCCCATAACCTTTTACAGAGTAGCAGTTAAAGGCGAGGCATAAAGATATAAATATACTTTTAATCACAGCAATACAATTCGACCATATCCGCAAGGGTATAAACAACAACAGTAACTATGACGATACTGTTCCACATATGAAATACGATTAAGTACCTATGTCTATAGACAGCCAGTATAGTTCAATCCTATATGACCTCTAACATTCCGAAGGTGCGATTTTTTTGACGCCGAGTGTAGGTAACTATTCTCTAATCTGTGGTAGTACTACGGTATTACCCACTTTTCACAATTTTATTTGGGATCCCCATGAGTGGGTAGCCCATCGCTGGGCCGGTGGTGTTCTATTGCTATTACACTTGCATGAAGAACTAATTCTGGGACCTGCTGGGTAACTCGCGGTGTGTTCCTTCGGCATCGACCTAGTGATGTAGTGTGTAAGTTTCAAAAACTCATTGGTTGGTATCTATATGCCTTAACCCGAAACCAAACAAAGCCTCATGTATGGTAGGCGGACTCACAATTAACGGGTATTACTGCATCCTCAGGTGTGCTTAAAGGTAACGGTGTTTTTAGAGATTGTAAAAAAAACCCTCTATTACAAAAAAAAAATCTCATAATCTTAGGGGGGGGCCTTTTTGAGAAAACGATTGCAAATATAGAAATTTACCAATAATAATCAAATATCTCTTTTATTAAAAAGTAAGCATTAAAAAGTTGTTACATTTATTTAAATAGTTTTTGTAATTCTTTGTCTATTAGTGTTAAGTAGCTGTAAAGTGAAACCATCGCTGTATACTTGCTAGACTTATAGTGGACTATATTGTAAATTTGAGATATAAAATATCATTAACAGTTTTTGTGCCAAATAAATAAGTAAATAAAAGAGTTGTAAATAGAATCAAAGACTGAACTGTTCTTCGGGAAAGCGGCGACTCGCAATTTACAGCTGTATTTACATTACTTAATTACCTACTTTTTGCACTGTTTGTTAAATTTTCCATACATAGATTGTCTTTTCAATAACTGTAGTCCCATGCACAGAAAAACAGAACACTTCTAACAATTAACAGTTTTGGATGTAGGTATATGCAGAAATAAAACATAAAAACCATTACTTGAAATATTTTATTAATAAACAACGATGGGTTACCAACCTCTGACTCTATCAAATAATACAATAGGTTCGTAAAAGTTTAAGAAGAGGAACTGACTATCTTATGTCATACAAAGACACATGAAAGACCACAGTACGGCTGGTTCGTATAACATTAAATCGCGGAAGCGGTTTCATCCCACATCAGGAAACGTATATTAAGAGAAAAGCCTACGCAAGCATTTTGTACATTGCAAAACGACTTTCTGGCAATCTTTAAGATTTACTAATATTCCTACGAAAAGATTCACATTGTTTTTTTCTTTTAGATAACGTCATACAATTTTGCAAAATGGCAAAATTACAAGGAATACTTTTTATTATTATCTAGGAATAGACATTATAAATAAAGCACTTAAATGGTCCTTAGGTTGAATTCCAATATAACAGTCTTTTGTGCAATAAGATACATACTTCAATTTCTAGAGATTTATATGCTAAATGATTCTGCACATAATATAACATATCGGATTAGAAATATATATAATGAAATCACACACTGTGCTGGGTCATACGTCAATACTACGTAGCAAGAACTCATAAGAAATACACACATAAATATATACCTATACGCACATTCATCCGATTTTTAAAAGATTTTATTGTGGTGCTGAAAGAAAAAAAAATATTCTGCATTTCCCTAGTAAATTACGTACTAGTACTTAACGTAACTGAATACATTTATAAAATGTTGTAAAATAGCTTTAAAAAGAATATATTAAAACTGAAAAAAAAGATGATTAATACAACAGTTAAAACAAAATTACTTATATTGAGGTACAATGTAACAAAATATTCACCTATTATTTTTATTATAACAACAATAATGATAGGATAAAGTTACAATGAACTTCGGAGTTAATATTGATTCGCAAAAATATGGTAAAAACAATTGAGTAAGTAAATTACAAAGAAGAAAGTAACCACAATTCGTTGATAAACTTTCAACTCCATATCAGTAAATATTTTAAAGCAACTTTTAAAGATACAGTTTCAGTTCTCTATAAACAACAAAATTATAGGTACATATCTACAAAAATGCCTTCTTGAATTAATTCTGCATACATTATTTGAACAGTGAAGCCTACGTATTACCATCTATACTTATATTTAACTTTCTGTTGGTGGTATAATGTCCTATCAAAGCAGTAAAAACCACTTTTCTTTTCCAACTGTCATTATATCCCCGTCTCGTAGCCTCAGTCCTGCCCGAGTCATTATCAGGCATCTTCAACATGTCGATAATGATAAAAAGCTTGCTGTCATCGGACAGATAAACAAACTCCAGTCAAGGAGTAAACGAGATCCAGTAATCAAGCTTTGAAGAGTCATATGCTTAGCGATGGCCGTTTCTTCCGCACGCTTTTGTTGCTTAAGCCCAAAATTGAGCCGATTACCTGCACGCAATAAAATAAGTTATTATTTAAGTGAGTTAGCTCAATATTCGAAGTTGTCTTTATAGTTGCCTGATTAAAGGCACTTATTTATCATATACTCGCAATTATTCAGGTCTGTATAATTATAAAAATAAAATGTTCTGGTTCAAATGGCTCATTTACAAGCAGTGGATTTTGTACCTTAGAAACCGAGTACGCTGCTAGCTTGCGTCGAGGCGAGGGAAGCAACAGTGCGAGCGCACGCGCCTCTCGCAGCAGTGCGTGGAACGCGAGCGCAGCGCCCGCGCACGACTCTGCTGCTGACACCTCATAAAACTGGCACCCGAACCGTAGTGACAGCTCCTGACCCTCCTCTGCCTTCACCATTCTGTTACAAAACAATCTCTCCAAAAATCACATTTTGAAATATTTTATTTAGTATCAAAGTAGTACCGAAGTATTCAAAGAAAATAACCTTTAATTTATGGTACTGTACTTTTAGTAGAAATGTTCGTATATAAATAAACTCATACTTTAATCACTGCTAGATATGCAAGGCAATCAGAAAATAAACTTACGCATTAGACAATAAACCAAATTGTTTGCCAAACTAACCTGGCATGCTCCAAATCTCGCTTGTTTCCCAACAACGTGACTGCGGTACAGCCGGGTAGACGAGTCCGCTCCAATAGTGCTAGCAACTCAGCAGCAGCAAGGAAAGAGCGGCGATCGCAGATAGAATACACCACCGCGAAAGCATCGCCCCAACGAAGATGCTCGGCCAGACAACCGCGTTTCTAGATAAATTAAAATCAGGACTTAGAAGACTAGAGGTTTAAGGTTCAGTGATACTATAGTTAATACTTTATAAGGCAGAGGGGCAATAGTTACCATCATAAATTGAACTCTATGTAATTGAAAAAAGATTCAAAACCAATGAAAAATTTTAACTGCCTATGCCCGTTAAAGGGTTAAGGAAGTGGAAGCTCAAATAATTCGTTTTTGAATTTAAATATAAGGATACAGGTTTAAAGGGAGAAATAAATTATATTTACCGAACATCCACACGTGTCCAATACTTCAACTTCAGAAGTAGCTCCGTCAAAAGCAACACGATGTTGATAAAAGAAATCTGAAACAAAACCAATCATCTCAATAAAAGTGAATAAGGCAATAAAACGCTCAATTCAGACTTTAACCTTTCAACATGGTCTCAATTTCGACCTCGTTCCATATTGGCTTTCAGAAAGACACTGTCAGTCACACGCATCTAGATTACATTGCTGAGTATTGAATTAGGGTGTAAGCAATATCTGAATAGATCTTCGATTTTGGGGTTATAATAGTAATTTTGTTACAATTTATAGAAGACCATTTATCAACAGTAAATTTAATAGTAGTAGGTATATAGTAGTGTTGATTTTGGCCTTTTCTTGTGATATTTGTATGATGTAATCCCGACTTACCTATAATTTTGATTTCATTGGAACTATGAAATCTTATGAACATCAATAGTTTGGGTTCGTTTACACTTTACATTGGTATAGTTACTCTACATGGATTTTACCACCTTCATTAGTTAGTAAGATTATTTGAAGCCCATCTTTCGGACTGTATTTTAGTACCTCGATCTAGGTCAAACTGTTGATTAATTGAAAGAAAATTTTTCAGCATTTGATGATGACGTTAACTGACACAAGTAACTCTGCTCAATTATTTTAAAAAAAAAGGTCGACGTCCGATTAAGACCGGCGCCGGCGTCGGCCAGCCTTGGCACTTCTTATATATTCGTACCTACTCCTTGCCAATTTCGCAAATAAACCGTCTATTGGCACTCAAAGTTTGGCATAGTAAGGGCCGCTCTATAGTTTGTCTTCATTACTGTTTCTGTCTTTCACACATCACTGACATTCTCTAAATAACTATGTATATAAGGTCAACATAAAGTTTATACAAAGCAAACTGGGTCATTTATTGGTGTTCGTGAACATTTCTTTTATATTTATGTTTGTACTTCGAAATTTAAGTAAGTGAGTAGATCACCAAATAAGGATGATAATAAAATAGTCAATAGTTATAGTGAAATTGAACAGTGAATAAAAAAATAAGTACTCACCACCTGTTGAACTGTATTCTCCAATATATCGTTTCGTTAAATAACGTACGACGACAGCTGAAACAAATAATAACAAATTATACACCTAATAATGTAAGTGCAGCAATCATCTAGAAAGCTGAATATTGATTACTCATAGTTTACTATTTATTTATCTGCACTACGATAAACGCATCGTAGTATTTGAAATACTAGTTTGTTCAGTGAAAGTAACTATTAGCAATTAGTCGATAACAGGTGTTACAAAAGTTGTATTCCTGAATTAATTTATAACTACAAGCCACAATTAGAGGGAAAGCACATACAAAAGGGCTACATAGATAGGGAATGTTTATTGATTATGTTATTAACGCGTCCAATAAAACAACAGCGCCCGACTGTTTAATACCAATTACATTCTAAGGTACCTACATATATTAAAGTGTTATTAGTAACGTCTTGATTCAACTAAAAATCCCCAAACAACTCAATTGTGAGCAAGAGGAAACCATACATTTTTAATAAGTTGGTTTAATAAACATCTATAACGATTGAATAATAAATATAAACACGGCCTGTGTTAGTACTCTGTTTCACAATACTTGTATTAGGTACGAGGATTGTGTCAATAGTGGATAGGCATATCGAAGCAGTTGGCGCAACTTGCTTGGATAAGGACAAAGTTTTCAGACCTACTGCATTTTATCACGTCTCTTTGAATAGTTACTCTAATTACAAAGCGAAGTTACCAATTCTTTCATTTATTATTTGTTTAATAGAATTGTATTATGTAAAAATAAATATTATTTTGAGAGACATTTCTGTAAGTGTATGAGCTAATATAAGCATAATAAATAAGATACTCGATATCAAAAATCGAGAAGTCGTACAGGAATCTCTGAGTGCCTTAGCTAGATTCTAAGAGGCTGTGAATGAAATATGGTTGGTCATAAAGCAAGAAATAGTTTCTGGAATGATCTTTACGTCGCATCTCATCAGCTCTGTCGTTTTATTGAGTCTTATCCTAAGCTCCGTGAAGCACTCGGGTTCATGAAGCCTATAAACATGTCATTTCATCTTTATTAAGCTTCTGTGTATTGAACTTTACGGTCACACTGACGGATGTCGCAGTGACCTTTGACAGCGTGATAGATTTATTTTGATTCACGATTCTGCGATTACGATCAGTATTTTTTTAATTGAGATCTAAAATAGAAAAAATAGGTACTCAAAAACAATTGTCGTAGGTACCTACTATGTCAATAAAAATTGCAATTACACAGTTATCTAAGGCTAAATGTCCTACTTTCCATAATATTAACAACTTCTCTGGTCAGATAATAAAATTATATAGCTTCTGATTATTTAGCTGTCAACTTGTCGTTTCTCGTCGTTGTTGATTTTAGTTTTATCAGATATCTACCTTAAATATTGTTAAGGTAAGTAATTGTAAATAAAACAAAAAGACCTTCATGGCATTTGTATAGTGCAAGCTGATAGTTTTCATAATGCTACTATTATTTTACAGTCTTTTAGCTGTGTATAGTAATTTAATTTCTACACTAGCGAATGAAAATGAAAACCGAAACGAAATTAAAGTTACTACTCCGATAATTGAACAGACACTTTATCCAAGACATTCTTCATGTTGAGTTATTGCAAAATCAGAAAAGTTGCCTTCTTATCAAAACATGCAAAACAAACATGAGGCTCGAGTGGAACGCACCAATTACACTAACGAGGACTTTCACTCCTGATAGCGGCCAGTTCAAGGTGATCCAAGACAACATGACTCTCAGCAGATGAATAACGCAAAAAACAGTGAGTCTGAGTTACATCAGGTTCTACGTGAACCGCTCTTATCTAAATAGCTCGCATTAACTTTTCGACTAAAGGCAATATTGTTACATATATTCAGTTCGACACCATTTAAACAATTGCCTCAGTCTTTCATAATAAATGAAATAGTACAAACAATGACTTTGAAGATCAACCATTTATGGAACTTAAAAAAGCGATCGAAGTAAATGTAAAAGCTTTTTAAACAAACTGGAACAGCAACGGTAACAAGATCCGTAACGGGACCACGGGAAAGAGGATTTAAGCGAGACGTTTGGAGACAGTAGCAAAAGCCAAATGTTAATTAAGACCATCAGCACAGGTGATCAGAGCCACGAACCTGTCGTGCTTCGCTACGCTACCCACCGTAATTGGACATCCAGTTTAATTTAAATTTTTAACGTTCGATTTATTTCCTTATATACCACTCAATTAAGCTCCACTTTTCTGTTGGTGTCTTAACACTTGAGAACAGACTTTTATTAGAGACATAAAAAAGTGCATCAAACTTAATTATGATGGGAAATATTATCAAAGGATTCTTCACAGCTTTCTCTATTACGTATTGACAGTCGAGACATGCTAATTTGAATTTCTCTGACCCAAAGTTTTTGACAGCAAAGTTGGGTTTGTGTAACCTAAAAAGTCTGACCGTTCTTATTCCCGTGAAACAGAAGACGATGTATAAAATGATCCAGAGGAAAATGCTAAAGAATGCAGAGTTACGGTCGCTAAATATACATTACATAAAAAGTACTAGACGTTTGTAGCAGCCGGGCCCAAGTGGCTCAGCTAGAATACTATACGTAATACACAAATTCCTCGACAAGCTTCGTCCGATCGAGTATAAAAAAGCTATAACAAGTTACAATCGAAAAGTTCGCAGATATAAAATATATTTGAAAATACTGTTGAGTATTAATACTCACACAAAACAGATCAACCTTACCTTGTGCCTTTTTCTATTTGCTGACTCTTAAAAACTGTCGTAAAACTGATGAATCATATTATTGTTTGGGGTTTTTATTTCTAAGACCTTCGGATCCATTTCATATCTTATAAATATTTTAAAGTACATATACGAGTATGTCATCAATTCTTCAATTGCAATTATCTATGTAAATAAAAATTAAGCTAATGTGTTGCTTAGCCCTAAACTCGAGCAGGTCTGTACCGATTTGTCAGATTTTTTGTTGCGTTCGTAAATGTCAGGACAAGGTGGTAGGTATTTTGTGAAATTCCCACGGGACGGTAAAAACGGGATACGCGCGGGCAACGCCGCCGGGACCTCCTAGTTATAAATATAATTAATCCAAAAGTAATTTGTCCGACAATCGTTGTCATCGCTATCAAAATAGTTGTGTATTTATATTCAAATACTTTTATCGGAACTATGAATAGCTTCGTGAGTTTATAACTAGTGAGTAACTGTGAGTAACTGAGTTATTCTGTGGCTGAGAGGCGGGTGTCCCGACAGAAGTTTGACCGGGTGACTCATAGCGAACTCGGCATGCGGCTGAGCGCGCGTGCGCACGCTATAAATACGAACGAATGCTAGTGCAGTTGACATTTGCGCGTTCTCGATCTATGATCCCGAAATGCATCCCACTAGTTTTATGTCATCATTACTATGCTCTATACCTACATAATGTAACGTAACACAATTATCGAGGAATTGTTAGGGTATAATATACCTATTACATACCAAAGGAAGTAAAATAAGAAATGTCTCAGATCAGAGATCACATGCGATTTTTTTTTGAAATCATATAACAGTCAACAGTCACACGGATTCAAAGATGAATGTTTAAGTTATGACGTCATAACGACTAGATTCCATCGTACCTGGTATTTTTTCAAATGTTGTTTTCAGTTGATATCATAATAATATATATATATTTTATTCTGTGAAGATAAGCTCATGGTTTTTGCTTACATCCAACCTGCCTTTCGGAACGTTCTGTCTGTTTCCCAAAACACCCTTTCCCAAAACACCCGTTCCAAAATATCAGTTTCTTTAAATGAACGTATGCCAAAAGACCCGTTTTTCATCGCATCAGTATGTCAAAACACCCGGTTCTCATAGCATCCGTATGCCAAAAGATCCGTCTCTTATGACACCCGTATTCCCAAAAGACCCGTTTCTCATCGCATCAGTATTGTTACGAGCTCTTTGTTTTTTACGTCATTTTTATGATCTTTTGTTTGAATTTTTGATACGTTTTGTTTCTGAGTGATGATGATTCCATGATGAAAATCAATGAGGCTCGGGTGCGAATCCTGGCATGTAGCCAAATATATAATATCTTTGCATGTACCAATGAGTTTTTCAAAACTTACGTACATATTAATTAATTCTGAGACCCGGTCCGGCGATGGGCTCAGCTCCTAGTTGTCCAAAAAATATTTCGTGAAAAGTGGGTATATCCAGAAATGGAATACCTCTGACTACCCCTTCGGGGATAAAAGGAGTGAGATTTTTTTTTATTTTTAAATAATTTGGGAAAAAACGGATAATCTGGGAAACAGATGTTTTGGGAAGCGGTAGTGACGGGAACGGTCTTTTCGGGATTAGGTCTTTTTGGGAAACGGATATGAAGCCAAAACTTATCTTTTGGGAGAAGCACATTTTGGGAAACACTTATATCGGGAAACGGATTATTTGGGAAAAGGTGGTGACGGGAACGGATGTTTTGGGAACGGGTGTTTTGGGAAACGGTCAGAACGTTCCGAAAGGCCAACCTTAGTGAAAATATACTCGCAGTAGTCGTAGTGGATAGAAGTTTTTCTTACTGCGCAAAACATTGAGAAGGTATCCCATACCTACGTATTACGCCGTTGTGTACGATGAATTTGATGCCAGCTGTTAAAAACAGAATTCGTAACGGTTAGTGCTACGAGCATCGCTCGCTGGTAGCAGTTCATTTTGCAGCTAATTTGGCACAACCGCTATTTTGTCTATCTATACTAATATTATAAAGAGGAAAGATTTGTATTTTTGTTACGAATAAACTCTAAACCTACTGGACCGATTTAAAAAATTCTTTCACCAGTGGAAAGCTAAAAGATCCCTGAGTAACATAGGTTATACTTTATTCGCGTATTCCCACGGGAACGGGAACTACGGGGAAACCGCGCAGAACCGCTAGTCAAATATAAATTTGCAACTGCATTTTTCATTATCACCTAGTAAACTTGAATGTAGGTCTTCCTTGCCTTACAAAACCATTATTGAGATACAGTCAATCAATAGCTACCGCAATGTCAGATATTTTAAGCCATAGAAGGAAAATACTATAAAGAAAACTCATAAGTGGTACTATCAATCAGTACTCTTGTTACTCAAGAATCCCCTGTGTGAAAGAAAGTCTGTCTATTTTTTTGTTACGATCTTGGCTGAACAATTGATCCTATCTTTAGGACATTTACAGTAGATATATACGTAGGTACTATGTTGAGGAAGGACGTGGACTTTTATCCCGAAACGCAAGCAAAAGCTATCAGAAACTCTTTCTCTTAATAAACACGTAAACCTTCACAGGCGAGGATTTCCTTATCAGTGAAAGGACATTTTCCTCAATAAAATACCAACGTATTAACATAATCAACGTAATATTTACCAATTACACAGTGATTATAGTGGGTGTTTACAGACCATAAGCACTCGTGCTTCGGGCGATGTAGTGGGCCCGCGCTCACTCAAAGATAACCACTTAATCACATAATCAAGATGCGGTCAGTGATTGATTGTTTTGGTTTATAATTGCGCAATGAGGCGTGGTTTACTAAAATGAAGGTTAGCTCCAACGTTAGACAATTTGCCGACCATTCATTTGTTTTATTTTAGTTATTCGACTAACAGTCCAAGTTTAAATATATCTAGGAGAACGATTTTCTGTGAAAGCTTGCTATTATAATTGATAAATTATTCAGAATAGGTTTTTAAGATTTCATAGTAATACAATCAAAAATAGTGAGATCAGGAGCAGTGATAGCCCGGACGGTTAAAGAGCCGGCCGAAAATCAGTGAGGCTCGGGTTCGAATCCTGGCATGTACCAATGAGTTTTTCAAAAACTTACGTACATATTTATCACTAGCTCGACGGTGAAGGAAAACATCGTGAGGAAACCCGCAGGTCTCAGAATTAATTCTGAGACATGTGTAAACAGACCCGGTCCGGCGATGGGCTCACCACCTATCACGTTTAGGGGTCCAATATATCTCGTGAAATGTGGGTATATCCAGTAATGGAATACCTCTGCCTACCCCCTCGGGGATAAAAAAGGCGTGAGATTATATTTATATATATATATATATTTTATATATATATATAATCAAAAATCATTTCTAATGTCACGGAAAGACAGATTAGTGTATTTGAAAACATTTCAATCGTTTTACATGCATATTGCATTTGGGAGAGATTTGGGAACACGAAATCACTTTCACTGATAGTCATAGGCCGTGTTTTCAATAAATCTTTATAGCATTTTCGTTTCACGTTTTAGAGAAAATAAGATTTATAGTTATTTCCAAAGAAAAGTAGAACTTATATGCCCTTAGAGAAAAATGTTTACCAAGGTTTAATAAAATCATGAATCAATCGAAGGGAAATCGGAGCCCTAAAGAGATATAACTATCTATGGCAATATTATTGACGAATGTGTTAGCTATTGTAATTAACAAGAATATTGTAATTCTTATTTTACATAATAATATCAGGTGTGCTATTTTTGGTAAAACTTCATGTCAATTTCGGAAAATTGATGAGACATCATGTGGTACCATAGCCTTTGTATGATAGACCGGTTATTTTTCATTATATTCATGAACAAAATATTAGACGACCACACAAATGATTTTAATTAAAATTTCCCTGAAGAATTAGAAATTTTACGGATGACCAAAATTTCTCACTTCCATAATAATTTATTGCATGCTTTATTTATATTTATCGCATATTAATTATATTCTCGGCGTCATAACTCATCTAATAGGCATTTCGAGTGGTTATCGGAGATTGCTCAAGCGAAGTTATCTTTCGTATTACCTAATCTTTATAATTGTTATGTTAATGCTTGGAGTGTTTCCCAAAACCTATAGCTGCTTCTATAAATCAATTTCACCGACGCTTTCGCTGAGTTATTGTTTATACTTTCTACTGCATCAATAAAATTTATTGCTAAATCAAATGGTAGCATTTCACACGTCTTAAGTAATATTAATGGGCGATTAGTGACGTGTGTTATGTAAAATGACTTATTAATACTTGCCTATATAATGACGTGTTTGTTGATTTGTCGGAGTGAAGAGAATTATAATTTATCGCCTCCGGATGCAAAATCATGAATATTATAGTCGTGCGCAGCAGGTATTCTCAAAATATCTTTTTTATTACTCTTTCTGAATAACTGAGGTGAGAATGAATACAGCAAAATATTAGAGACTCTTTAAACTGTATTCAAATTTAGTTGTATTCGTGAGCTTCGCAGACTCCATTGTAAAAAAAAACTTGTAAGCTATTTTGAAAGGCAGACACATTTGCCGTCAGTGACTTTTTTAAATATACATTCAGTGTAACAAAAATATGTGCTCGTCACTTGCCTCTCGTACTGCGTAGGTTTGCGTGACGAATACAGAAGTATGTGTGAGCGAGATTGGATGTGTCTGTACTCTGTATCTTCATGACAACTTGCATTTTGGCTTCGCAAGATCATTTTTGGACGGACAGATAGGTAACCAATCCATTACCTACCTAAAATGATCAACTGCGATAAACAAAGTTATTTACTTAAACTGTAATTAGTTTTATATATGGAATTGTATTCTGACTCAATTGTTGACAATGAATATACTCGGTGAATTTTATTTATAGTTAGAACAGCTTCTAGAAAAATAAATAAAAGCTCTCGTTATAGGTATGTATCCCTAAGGGTATTATAATATTATTATTCATTTCTATGTTAAGAAATATCAACGAATACAATATGACATTCGTTGTTTCTGATAATATTGGCATTATATGAAATACTAGCTTTTACCCGCGGCTTCGCTCGCGCACTTTTATTTCACCCTCTTAGGGGTTGAATTTAGGAAAATCCTTTCTTAGTGGATACCTACAGTGTTTAAGCTATCTATATGCCACGTTTCAAGTCTCTATACCCAGCGGTTTAGACTGTGCGTTGATACGTCACCAATCAGTCAGTCAGATTATCATTTTATATATATATATATATATATAGATAGATATAGACATGTTAATAGATTACCTGAAAAAGAAATCGTCACTATCACTACATAGTATCAAACAAAGTCGCTTTCTCTGTCCCTATATCCCTATGTCCCTGTGTATGCTTAAATCTTTAAAACTACGCAACGGATTTTAATGCGGTTTTTTTTAATGGATAGAGTGATTCAAGAAGAAAGGTTTTAGTGTTAGCATTGCACCCGTGCGAAGCCGGGGCGGGTCGCCAGTATCTATTAAAAAAAATATAAAAGTAAGACAGTCATATCCATTTCGCTAGATTCTATAAAAATACTAGTTGCAATTACCCATTACAAATTATAATTTTATGACCACACATACAATGTAGCCTTTTACGTCAATGGCTTGTTGACTAATACTATCTGCGTTTTGTCATCGTCATCGGTCTATTAGCAAACATCCTTTGTTCGATAATAATATTGTGATCTATGTGTCTTAATCAATTAAATTCAAATCCAATGCCTTGGTAATGTGGTCCAAAAGCTAAAAAAATACAATAAACATTTGCAAAGTCGATTTAACAAATAGGGCTAGGCCATGTACTGTACATGCAAGTTCTATAAAACAAAGAAATTTCTGTAAAATATCATAATATGTATGGGTTTTAACAGGATTCTATAATATTTATTTATTTTATTTATTAGACACACAAAACAAATTATAATAATTATAATATGTCACATTGTCACATTGTCGCTAAAAGCGATAAGACCGCCCATTGTACTTTAGTTAATGTTGGTATCCATATTGTGTTGTTTTTGGTGTACAATACAGAGTTATTGTATTGTATTGTATTGTATTGTTGTCGTCGTTATGTTGGCTTATTGAAGAAAAGTGGGGCAATTAACTAAACTTAATTATTTTCTACTAGCAGCGCCCCGCGGTTTCACTCGCATAGTTCCCGTTTCCTTGGGAATACGGGGATAAAATCTATCCTTTGTGTTATTCTGATGTATAAAATATATAACTGTAAAGTTTCATCAAAATCCGTTGAGTACTTTTTCCGTGAAAGAGGAACAAACATCCATACATCAATACATCCATCCATTGAATCTTTCGCGTTTATAATATTAGTAGGATATTAAAACTGGCATGGGTCAATTAATTAAGAAATAAAAGAAAGTAAAATAATTTATAAAAAATAATAATTTTCCTTCACCCTTGAACTAGCAAAGTAGATTGTACGTCTACGTCCTTTCGACGCATAGATACTGCCAGAAACGCAAATTACCTGCTACGGAGATGAGTTTAACTAGCCCATAATTGTTCGAATTACTTTTTCTCTTAACTTAAGTATATTAGTAGTGTGTTGACATGTCACACGGACCACATCGAACATCATTGGACATAGTAAAACTGATAGAACTCCTACTATTCAGCCGACAGTCTTGTTATACGAACATCTTATTGCACTTTTATTAATATTTTCTCAATTTATTATACAACTAGCGGTTCTGCGCGGTTTAACCCGCGTAGTTCCCGTTCCCGTGTGAATACGGGAATAAAATATAGCCTATGTCACCCAGGAATCTTCTAATTTTCCAGTGGCGAAAGAATTTTTAAAATCTGCAGAGTAGTTTTTGACTTAATTCCTAGCAAACATACAAAAATACAAAACTTCCTATTTATAATATTAGTATAGATGTTAAAAGAAAAAACTGACTGGCTTAGTGGGTGACTTACTGATTGATCAACACATCCGAAACCGCTTCGTCTAGAAGCATGAAATTTCCACAAAGTTTCCTTAGATGAGGTATGTGAGCATTATAAAGGGATTTAAGGAAATTCTTACTGGGACGGGAATAAACAGGACTCGCTCAAGCAACGCCATGGGCATCCGCTAGTAGTAAACTCAATAAATAATGATAATATTTGGGTCATAATAAGATAAGTTTCTTTTATGATTAAAAATCTAAACCGTGTCACGCAAAATGCAATGATATCGCAACAAAAATAAGATAATGTACCGTTTACATCGAAATTAAGTCGGTGGAATCGCCCAGCGAAATATTGACATAGAATTGCTTATCACTGAGTAGGAATTAATGACTGACTGATAAGAAGACGTTGACTTAAGGAAAACTTCGACACATTACAAATTTTAAATAAATTGTGTATACCTAACTTAAATAACATTGAGAGTCATACAAACCCCCTCAGGGATCAACCCTGAAGTGAGTATTTATATCTACATCTTGTAAATGTAAAAAATATAATGAATGAATTGTGAATTATAAAATGAATGAATAATGAAAGAAATCGAATATGCAATCATTAAATCATGATATAAATAAAAAATAAGTAATCATAATAAATTAGTCAATAAATAATAAAAGTTTTTTTAAATTAATTATCTAGCTAGGCTGTACACAAAATAAAATAACAACTTAAAACACATTTTTCTAATAATATTCAATAACCAAAATCAAAAGAAATTGATTGCTCTCATCAAAGCACAAACGTAGCGCACTTAAAAAATTAAAACAATCAACTGTAATTAATTTAATAATCCTAATCGCACCCGCAGGATGTTCCCCGAACAAATCAAAGGGCTTTAACCCATTAGTAGTAATTGATTTCGACATCCTGTAGTCCCAAACAAAAAGCTAAAACGCATGCTGATGCGTCGTTAAGTCTTATTAGTCTGCCAGTTTTTGGTTAGAAAATAAAGAACGGACTTTCGTCGGCATTCCATTCGGATTAGTCAGATGCTTATGCTAAAAATCATTTTCCATATTTATTATCCTTACCGGATTTGCCACATCTTGCGCTGCCGAGAACAACGACTCTTATTCGATTGACTGTCATCTTCATTAGTCCGTTAAAACACTACACACAGTCAAAACGACTTCAAAATGTTAAATATGTTTCAGAATATATTTTTCTTAATTTGAATTTAAAAATCAATAATTTCAAAATTTTATGCAAGATCGCGTTGGCGCCAAAATCAGCTGTTTTTCAAAATGGCCGACGCACGCGCGCTTCTCGCACCTGCTTGCAAGCGACTGCCGTTAAAACGAAATTGGCGCAGTTCAGACGCCTTTATCTAATGGGCTAATGCTGATTGCAATTTTTTTTACTGAAACATCTGGAATTGTATAATTAATTCACGAGCCAGGGTTCAGAAGTAAATGTAGACCATGACTGTACTTAATTTCTCTCGCTCTTAATTTAGTTACTAATAAAGATGATAAGTTATAATAATCACGATGTGTCGTGTTAATAGGTACAAGCCATTTACCGATTGACAGTTTATAATGTTTGACAGTAATCTCTCCATACATTTGTCAGTTTATTGACCAAGAGAAAAGTTCAAGCGATAATTGTCGCTCTATCTCTGATATTAAGGTCAGGAGAACAGTCGCGGTGCCTAATCCGACGTGAATCTATGCCAACAGCCAATATATTATCAGTATCGCATATAAATATATTTATGAACATTTTATATTAGGTGTTTGGAAACATCCTGAGTTAGATGGTAGTCTAACATAGGTATCTTCTAAACCGCGGTCACAGCCGCGGTGGGCTCTCATACGTGTTGTCTTAAATTATAGCCAATATTTTCTCATTTGTATGGATATAAAAAAGAAGAAGAACCATAATACAGCAATGAGCTACTGATAGCGTACTCATCAAAAGACAGTAGGTAAATAGAAAAGCCCTATTATTTCACGATATAATAAATAAAAATACAAATGAAACATCGGATACGTTGGATCAACTGTATATTATGTTTGTTTTTGTTCTACTTCATTATCTTTAATATTGATTCGTAGTCAAACTTTTTACTGAGACAACTATTGTTAAATGGGAAACAATAAAATTAATAAAGTGTTTTGTTTCATTTTAATAGGGCGAGTTAGATAGCGGTCGCGTATATGGAAGAATTTTAACAAGCTCTTTGTTAGCGGACCTAATCGTCGTCTGCGTCTGCGCCGCTCCGATGGCAGCCGTTGTCGTCGCTTGATAGATATCAGCGAATTTACAGACAAAGCTCTGTTGGCGAATTATGAAAATGTGTGTAGTTTTGCAGAAATACCAACCATTTTAGAAAGTCTAATTATAAAAATATTCACGTCGTAGTTGTGCCTACATCAATGACATTTTATATGTAGACACGTTATACTCAAACATATGGATTGATTGAACAGTGAGGCTATTGTAACTCTAAACGATTAATTAAAAATACATTTTCGGATGAGAGGTTAGTGCGCAACTAAGCCGATGTATCTGCTATCCCCGAGGGGGTATGTATGTAGAGATTTCAGAAAATACCCACGTTTCACCAGTATATTTTTGACCCCATAATATGATATGTGGTGAGCCTATTGCCGCATCGGGGAGCTGTTACACTTGCCTCAGAATTATTTCTGGGGCCTGTGGGTTTTCTAACGATGTTTTCCTTCAACGTCGAGCTACTGATAAATATGTACCTCCGTAAGTTTTTGAAAAACTTATTGGTATAATGCCCTCGCTAGAATTCGTACCCGAGTCTTACGCATAAGAAGCGGGCTCTTAAACAGGGCTATCATTATAAAATATGTAAAATAAAATAAATAAATAAATTGTGGGACACAATTCACACACGGTTATTTCCCAAACTAGGCAGGGCCTGTACTATTTGCTACTTTTGCTTTACTAAAGCAATTTCTGGCAGAAAGCAGATGTTTACATATCGTCATTTTTGAGCACTAACGCATCTACATCAATTTATATGGAATATCATTGAGTTACATAAAATATTGGATAATTTTAACTATAAATAATTTATGAATAGGTAGACAATGGTAATAGTTTAAGAACTATAAAAATGATATTAATAAAACCACAATATGGCGCACTACTTTGTAACGCACCCTGTCCGACAAACGTCGTCAAAATAAAAAGGAAAGTAGATGCGGGGCAGGCGACACCTGTGGTGATTGTAAGTCTTCCTTGCGGTCGGCCATCTTGGAAGAGGATGGCCCTCATACACGTGTAACAAGCTTTATACTGTCTGTTAAGTATGGATAGTAAAAATTAATAGCGATGCATAATTAGATGCAGAAATAAGGAAAATTATTAACATTATGAAACCCATCAAATCTCCCATAACTTATTCTTGTTGCTTGGGTGAACCATTTTACTACCTAATTAACTTTATAATTACTATTGAGAATCTTCAAGTGGGCCAAATGAATTATTTCTGTATTAAAATAACATTATGCCTTTGTCTGATGATTACGAGTTCTGTAAATCTAATGCAATTGTGGTGCCGTCGGAGCTAAATTAATTTACATAGAAACAGACAACAATAGGACCCAACCACACTAAATAAAAAGCTAAAGCAGTAGTTACGGCAATTCCCCCTTTTTTCGGAGAGATCTACTCTCGTTAAGAGTCGACTTTTTTTTATAATTTGTAAAGGTTTCGTTGTATTTTTAGTTGGGGTTCTAGGATGCTCAGAATAATCGAATAGAATTAACTGGTCTATAAAATATACATTTTCTTTTAAAGAAGCCTCTTATTCGATATTATAATACGTTACACGGGCGGCGTTTTACGCATATAAATGCCAATCGTAACCACTTCTCAACGCCGCATCCCTGACTCTGCATAGCGAAACTCCCTTAGAGAATGTATTAAAGCGAGTCTGTGGAAGTACGTCGTTTCTGACGTTTATCAAGAGGTACATAGTTAGACCCAACTCTCCGGTTTCTAGGTTTCTTGTCGAAGATCATTACTAATTAAATATTTTAAACAGCAATCGTGACCAATTCTCGAGGGAATTAATATACAGGATTGAGTTCATCCTGGCTACTTGAATAACCAAGTTCCCGGCTCCTGTTACAAGCCCAATAAGGATTATTCGGAAGGTACCCGATACTGATCGCGATGTAAAATAAAAAAAGGAGTAAAAAATTCAAACCCAATTCTTGGCGGTCACGCAATACGACTTTTTATACGTCTCAGTGAAGTCTTAATTTTAAACTTTTTAAATCGTCTTTTTTCAACCACGGTCCTTGGCATGAATCATTTTACTACTTTGATGGATACCTATGAAACCGGTGTAGGTACTCAAAATAGATATTAAAGTATAACCACGGAGACGAATGAAACCACATGCCTACTTACTACAATATGGGTACATATTTCATTTTAGTTTGAGACACACTTCACGTGTCCCCTCAATAAGATGGTGATGCGGATAGGACCTACTTTGGTCATAAAAGGTAGTAAAGAAATGAATTTGGCATTAAAATTATAAGATGTCCAATTCCGCATTTTCCCTTTTTAATTAAAAGCTATTCAGATGGTCGTTTGTCATCTTGATTATGAATGGGACTTCATGTTACTCATCAGGAAGTAAGGAATCAACGAAACTTTCATATTTCGGTTCTTAATTACATCCGAATTACTGCCTGCCACAAAAAGTGTGTTAAAATATTGAGTGAGTAGATTTAAGTAGTCCTTTTTGACAGACTTGGCCCAATTTTTAATGTCGAGTTTGGTGGACGGGTCATCTCGCATGCATTTATCTCCATCAGTCCATCACATCCATTGGCTAAATTATGCACAAAAAGTTCTCAGACCGCGGAGGGTTCTGTCTCGTCAAAAGGATCATCAGAACTCAATTTTGAATTGCATTTAAATTTTGACTGAACAAATTATTGGCCGCTCAAAATTATTCGTAACGTTTTAGGTTTATTTTAAAATACTTACGTTAACCATAATATTTTATCACTTTCGGAGTCAGATTAGATTCTGTAGTTTTTAGAATGATTTTTCATTTTTGTTTCTCAGTGAATTCCGGAATACATCGGCTAACATATTTTCAGGCTTATATTGTTGAAAAGTGGGTATTTTCAGGAATATAATTTCTCTGACAATCGGGGATAAGGCATATTGTTTATATGATTTCTGAATAATAATATTTCTGAATAGCGGGAGGAACCCTAAAAAGAAAATATTATCAATTCAGATTTCGCAGTTTGACCGTATAATTAAAGTCGCCGAATAGTGACTGCCGTTGTCCTTAATTTCTAGTAAGTAAATCTCTTTTCACAATAAATTTACACATGCAACAGGAAATAAATACGAAAATAATCATTAACTTATGCATAATGTTATTATGTCTTCTTTGTGACTTTTTTCGTTTCACACTCCGTCTTGCGTGACGGCTTTAAATAATTCAATCTCAGGCTAAGTAGGACTGTATTATAATATAGTTACAATACACTCTTCCATGACATAAGTCATTTTATTTATGTAAATGTAATATATAAGTTTTTTTTTATCATTATTATAATTGATATTCACTTAGATAAGTTCGACGATTTATATCGTTGCATTAGTAGCGTTTCACTAAAACCAATTCCTTCAAAACTAAAACATGCCTAATTTTAACCTCTCAAACCAAGAATCATAGACACAATTGATTTTTAATTGTTATGGTGCGCATTGGAACCGCGCAATGCTCGACTAATAAGTTCCTTCAGCTACGCCCTGAAAGACATCTAAAGCTACATAAAGAATTACAATATACCTAATCTATACATATAATAAAACTCTAACGGGGCCGTGTCTGTACATTAAATATTTTTTGAAAATTTTAACGGTAGTGTATATAGTTATCGAAATAGATACCGAAACACCAATTTTTGGAATTTTTGTCTGTCTGTCTGTCTGTCTGTTTGTCTGGTTGTGCACGCATCACTCAAAAACTACTGGACGGATTTTGATGAAATTTGGTATGGAGATAACTGAGTACCCGAGTCAACATCTAGGGTACTTTTTATTCCAGGAAAATATCTCATTCCCTCGGGAAAATAAAAAAACTGGTTAAAAAGAGAAATACGTGCTACTCCGAAACGATAACACCTAGAAACTTGAAAAATGGCATGAAGGTGTCTGATATGTCATAGAAAATTGGTATGAAGGGAATTTTGGAAATTCCCACGGGAACGGGAATAAACTAAATCCAAGCGGGAAAACGCCGCTGGGCACCCGCTATTTGAAATATGGTATGTAGGTGTCTCAAGTACGTCGTAGGCAACCGGTATGAAGGGATTTTCGGAATTTCCCACGGGAACGGGAATAAACTAAATCCAAGCAGGAAAATGCCGCTGGGCACCCGCTATTTGAAATATGGTATGTAGGTGTCTTAAATATGTCGTAGGCAACCACTATGAAGGGATTTTCGGAAATTCCCACGGGAACGGGAATAAACGGAATCCGCGCGGACAACGCCGCTGGGCATCCGCTATTATACCAATATAATAAAGAAGTGTGTGTCTGTGATTTAAAAATGCTATTATACGAGGACAAGAATTCCATTGTACAGTGTTTGTCGGTCTGAAATTGGGTCCGAAAAAGTTCTACGGATTTTGGAAACGAAATTTTTGTCTATGTTTCATATTGATATCTTGCACGGTTCAGCAGATAACTGAAGCAAATCGAATGCGGGTCGCTAGTCTAGAATACAAATATTAAAAATACGGATTTCTTAAAATCTCAACAGAAATGCAGCATATTCTCAAAAATTAACACAGTTTAAGACAGGGAATGAGTCACTCACTGCACAAGGGTTTACACGTGCCAGAGCGAAAACACGTCAACATCATTATAGATTGAAAACATCTTTGTTTGGTATACCTATAGGTAATTCTCAATCATAATAGTATTTACGAAGTCACAATCTTAAATCATAGATTGTATTCCAACACTACTCAAAATTGTACGGAAAAATGTCTGTATTATATGCGTTAATTAACAAAACACCTAGGTACCCATTTTGACACATGAAAAAACAGAAGAAAGTAAGTTTCTTATTATGTATCTATCTTTGTTTTTCTATGACTTAAATTTTTTTATGGACTTTTTGTACAAAGCATAATTTTAAGAAATTGTAATTTTACTATCAGTCGATGGTCTTTTGAGAGATATACCTATCTTACTATTAAAATGTGATCCTTTCTATCCTACGATTCTACTTTCTACTAATATATAAATGCGAAAGTTTGTTTATTGGTTTGTTCTTTCACATAGCAACGATGTAACGTGATTTTTTTAATAGTGATATTGGACCATAAGATAAGTACTTTTATACTGAAAGGCGGACGAAGTTGCCAGCAATAAAATTAAAAACAAATATGGAAGAAGTACTGGTCAGTTACAAGTCCATTATAACGTGACGAATTGAAGCAAATCGCTTCGATGTTTTCAGCCGTTTCAACCGCTCCTGTCCAGACATGGCAGTTTTGTGGCAGTTCAAATTGCCAGACACGTTTTAACACTCAATGTTCGTTATTGTGATGTACGCAACGAATAACTCAATTATTATGCTCTTAAGCAGTGTATGCACAATTCTTCTTATCGTTATTCCTGTCTAGGTCACCCGATAGACGTACCTACTATCCAAATTTCAAGTTATTGTTTTTAATTCATACAAAAATACGAATGAAACAAACACTTTTTGTATCTGAATTTTTCTATTTTCCGGAGGGCCAACTTTTCAACCATCAGGCTAAGCAGAAATAATTTATCTCTGTAAGTAACTTATGTAAACAAAAATATTATCTAAACATATAATAAAACTCTAACGGGGCCGTGTCTGTACATTAAATATTTTTTGAAAATTTTAACGGTAGTGTATATAGTTATCGATATAGATACCGAAACACCAATTTTTGGAATTTTTGTCTGTCTGTCTGTCTGTCTGGTTGTGCACGCATCACTCAAAAACTACTGGACGGATTTTGATGAAAGAATATCGGCAGCTTTGGTACCCACTGAAATAGACACCCACGGGGTATCACACTATGCTTGTTTTATTGACTCAGAACAAGTCGAAATTTTCCATATTTTTTAATTAATCTAGCAGTTGGAAATATTGAGTCACATAAAACAGAAATATCATAGAAACACGAATCGATCGATTGGGAAATCTATTAATACCAAAGAGATTAAAATATAATATAAGGCATAGAGGGGACAAAGCAAGGATTATTTGAAGCAAAAAGTTATTCCAAGTGGAATAAGTCTAGTACAATTTCGACCGAATGACAGCTCGCGTTCATACTAACTGACAAGACAAGGACATGACGCTTGAGCTTCAAAGTTTTGTATGAATATATTCCCAATGCCCCCTCTATGCTATTATATTTTAATGTCTTTGATTAATACAAAAACTTTTTTGTTGTTGTGGTAAAATTGAACGTCGTGTCATCACGTCAACCATGTCATTTACTAGGGATGGCCAAGTGAAAAAGTAAATTGATATTTATCGTATCGACATTTCTAAATACTATAGATAAAAATCGAGTGAAAAATATCGATACATCGTCAGTTTTTACATTATTATTTTTACATATTCCCAAATTCGTAAAAAAGGACGATGAAAATAGTATTTTTTTATAAATGCTTGAGTCTAAACAAGTATCTAGTACATAACATGAAATGAAACACGAAACCAGAATTGCGTTAAAAATATATTAAAATTGATACGAATTCGATACTGTAAAATAAATGTCGATATATCGCCATTAAAAATATCGACGATATATATAATATGCTAATTATGTATTTGGAAAAATATCGATATTTTAGTATAGGTATCGATATTTTTTGCCCAAGCCATCATTTACTGCCACTATGTGGCATAGAGTAACTTATATGGCATGTGGTAGGCAGTGCTATTTTCTAACAAAGAGGTTGGAAGAAAATCATTTTCTTTCCTAGAGAAACTTTTTCTTTACTCGTCTTTGGTAGGTACCTAAAATCTCATAATATCCTACAAAATACACTAGGTAACGAATAACTTTTAAACCTCAACTTATAAAAATGTGGTATGATTACATATTATCTTAGTCTGTCCAAAAACTATCGATTTTACACGGTTTCGTCTTCCGTGGGCAGGTGTAAGTGGGGTACCCAAAACACATGGAGTTTTGCCATTGTTCTTTGGTATGGAGATAACTGAGTACCCGAGTCAACATCTAGGGTACTTTTTATTCCAGGAAAATATCTCATTCCCACGGTAAAATAAAAAAACTGGTTAAAAAGAGAAATACGTACCTACTACTCCGAAACGATAACACCTAGAAACTTGAATAATGGTATGAAGGTGTCTGATATGTCATAGGAAATTGGTGTGAAGGGATTTTTGGAAATTCCCACGGGAACGGGAATAAACTAAATCCAAGCGGGAAAACGCCGCTGGGCACCCGCTATTTGAAATATGGTATGTATGTGTCTTAAGTAGGTATGTCGTAGGCAACCACTATGAAGGGATTTTCGGAATTTCCCACGGGAACGGGAATAAACTAAATCCAAGCGGGAAAACGCCGCTGGGCACCCGCTATTTGAAATATGGTATGTAGGTGTCTTAAATATGTCGTAGGCAACCACTATGAAGGGATTTTCGGAAATTCCCACGGGAACGGGAATAAACGGAATCCGCGCGGGCAACGCCGCTGGGCATCCGCTAGTTGTCAATATAGTAACAATATTTTGAAGAGTCAAACCGTATGATTGATGATTGTTCATCTAGGGTTATATATTAGTAATAATCAATGGCAAATTTTAGTAGAAAATAATAATTTATATGAATATTTTGATATTTAATTTATTAATATTATAATTTTAATTCGCAGACGCCAAATTTAAGTGGTATTTACATAACACTGTGTCAGTCCCACAATCAAAACGAATCTAACGAGAACCAAAGAAATATACATACATTGATACACTCTTCGTACATAAACTCGAAAAACATTACCGTTCTTCTGGGGTAGTCAGGTAATAAATGTAGGTCTTTTTTTTACAAGCATGTAATTTTAGAAGACAAGGCGACGTGTTGCATGTAGCAGAGCCCTAAGCTTGAGATGGTTATGATTCCCGAAGGCCGATAAAAAATATTTATTGAATTATTTGACGCGGCTCACACCATTTCGAAAGGTCAACAGTTTTACTGACAATTGCTGTTTGTACATCGCCAATAAAATACTTTCAATTCCCTGTTGAGAAATCAATTTATGAGTTTTCTTACAAACAATTGACATGCAATGAGTCACACTTTACTACATAAGATTGAAATTGAAAATATTATTTTATATTAAAATCAATGAGAGGTGAAGACGAATACGGTGGTTTGTTTGTTTCAGAAGAAACGAAATGTAGATAGGTACTTATCACGTCTGTAAGGTTTTTATTACTAGGAGAAGACAGGTTTTCTACATTCTAATTTCTGATACCTACACATTTTTCTGTGAGTAAAATTATGTTTCCTTTCTATTCATTGAATTCTAGCAAGGAAAATACACAAATCTATAGGTATAATTAGGATTTTTCTTATTTACAAAAACAAAATAAAATAAATTCAAAAACGACCATTTCAAAATAAAACTAAGTCTTGTAAACAAACAATCAAATATGACAGAATGTTTTCGAGGACAGATCCGGACCGAACGTATGCACAGCATGTTTACATGGAACTTTCCTATCTACGAATACCTATTTACTGGTCTTTTTAACATAGATAATGTCTATCTGCAGTAACATTACGCTGCGTGTGCGCAGAGCTGCGCAATAAATACACTCGGCGCGCGGCGCCGGCCGGGGCAGCTGACGTTATCGCCGGACACGCCTTCTAGCGAACTTCACTGCCAGCATCACTGTATCATAACATGACATTATGGATGTAAAAGGTTTCTATGGAAATTAACTTATTCAGAGATAAATTAAAATATTTTAGAGCTATCAGAAACTCTTTTCTTGTTGAAATTGATTTGACCATAGATCACTACATAGTATAAAAAAAAGTCGCTTTCTCTATCCCTATGTCCCTATGTATGCCCAAATCTTTAAAACTACGCAACGGATTTTGATGCGGTTTTTTTTAATAGATAGAGTGATTCAAGAGAAAGGTTTTAGTATCAGCATTGCACCCGTGCGAAGCCGGGCGGGTCGCTAGTTTAGGAATAAAAATGTACTACCCGTGCAAATAAAGAATGGGATTGAAAATAGCGGCTCATTGAGTCTGTACCGCATACTACGCAACGAAATAAAGTTGTATTTAGCTAAATAAATAAATTATTTATTTATTAATTTATTAAATTTATTAATTTTATTTGCACGGGTAGTAAGTTAAAATACTCCAAAATCCAAAAAATATAGCATTTAAATTGATTATCTACACTAATCTTATAATAGTACATTATGATATAAGTGCGGTAGGTTGAAAATTACAGCCAAGGCGATATTGCTAGCCCGAGCCGTAGGCGAGGGCTACAAGTAAGCAGAGGCTGTAATTATCAAAGCGCACGTATGTCATACGACGTTTTATAACACATTTGCGAGGAAATAAAATAAAACTCCGACTATGGTAAACGAATAAAAACAATATAGCGTTAAGAAAAAGCGCGGCGCGCATCATCATTTTTTTTTTAGGAAAAGGCACAAAAAACAGCCAGTACTTATTACTAATAAAGTAAAATAATATTTTTGTGTTTTTGTTACAGATTGGTTGTAATTTACTGTCAAAATTAATTAAATTAAATAATTATGTACATAAATATTTCTTTAATATATTTTATCTCCCAAAGTTAATTTTAATCATAAAATGTTGACAACTTTTTTGACATAAAAACTCTTTGCTGAGATTTTAAAAAGTACCGTTCGTTTTAAGACGGAGCATCTTGAAAAACCGTGCGTTTTACTTTACACTTACCGCACTTGGGCGTAATGAGATAGGTAACGATATTAAAATTGGTGAAATAAGACACCTTTTACGAGCAAATGTGTTATAAAGAAGATTTTTGTGTATATTAAAATTTGCTTGTAATGAATAGGTTCCGAAAATACTGGATTGATCTTTCACCAAAGCTAACTTTTTTAGCAGTAACATGAGCTTTAATTTTCAACGGAACCTATGCGTAGAAAATACTATACCAAAAATATGAAACTGAAAATTTTGCACATGAATTAATCAACTGAAAAAGGTGGAAGAAAAACGGAACATAGCATAATCTGTGTTGGCATAGGAGTAATAATTTTACTAAGATAAATACCTATTGATCTTATAGTACCCAATCAAAATATATTGCTAACCTAAATAAGTCGCGTCTTTGTACCTTCAAAACAGTCTGCACACTATCCAGTTACTGGATTTTGGATCACATATACAGAAACAAGATTTCATATTTATCAAAATGAAGCAACATCATTCAGAACAGTACATTAATATAAACACTCGAAGAGACAAAGCACCAATAACTATATTCCATAGAATCGAAAGGACTTGACTAAATTAAAAGGGTGGTTAAAGGGTGGTCACACTCACAATAAAATGTAAAGCATTTAGCTTTACCTCCTAGCCTATAAAACTGACAGCGCATTCATCGTTCAATGTAATAAACGAAGCACATACAGAATGAGTGAAGGTAATGACGAATGTGTATGATTTCAATTAGTCATGGGATTATTTCTCGTTACTCAATATCTCGATGAACAGGGCCAGATTTGGTAGGCCGCTCAAAATTATGCCGTATCGTAACAGTGTTTGATCTATATCGTATATATTGGATATATATACATATGTACGATATAGATCAAACACTGTTACGATACGGCATAATTTTGAGCGGCCTACCAAATCTCTATATTATAGGTATATATATATATTGAACGAATAACAATAATTACTAGAGATGGGCCGACTATGGGTTTGGCCGGATAGCCGCTAGCCGACTATTCGGCCGTGAGCAAGCCGACTAGTCGGCCGACTAGTCGGCTTGGCCGATCATTGCTTTCGGGAACGATCGGGTGCGTTTGCCTGGTGGTATAAGAACAGAACCCGCTATCCAGCAATGTTTATGATCGCGAAAAAGTATTTGTGCTGCCCAGCCAGTTCTGTATATAGGGAAAGGCTATTCTCCAAGGCTGGCAATGTTTACGAACTGACAAGAAATCGCTTACTTCCTGATCCTGCAGAAGCTTTAACTTTTCTGCATCACAATTTGCCATTACTATAACTAAACTATATACCTAAATAGAAAAATTACTTACGAATCGTGATATTTACTGACACTGCTAGAGTTACAAATGAAAAAAATATGTATTTAGTATTAAGTTAACAGTTAAAGAAAACTAAAAATACCATTGTTGTTCTTTGCTGATTTCATTTCAAAATAGCCTTTAATAATGAGATGGTGGTTGATTGAAGTTTGTTTTGTTTTAATTCTGATAAATTCTGTTTTTTTAGTTAGTTTCTTAGACAGGAAAACGTAGCCGACTAGTCGGCAGTATGAGCCGACTAGTTGCCGACTAGTCGCCGACTATAAAGCAGGCCGGATAGTCGGCCCATCTCTAATAATTACACTTTTGTTGATTTCTTAAAAACCGCTCGACCGATTTCGATAAAATTTAAATAGGACTTCTGAAGTGTAATCTACCAAACAAAAAAAGAATAATCAAAATCGATCCATAATTGACGAAATAATTGCGTAACATACATACAAGAAGTTTTTTGAAGTCTATTGAAAAATAGAAAGGATGGGTCGTTAAAACGGAACATAGTTTTGTAAACATCAAAAACACCCGTATAACGAATACAACTGCCCCCCTAGTCAAGTGGCATTGTAAAATCTAATCGAATCTTCTTTTAGATTGACATGTATGGGATTGACATAAGCACTAATGTCAAGTTGCAAGCATCAATGTTGGCTAGGGGGCTGTATTACAATGGCCTGGCATGGCCGAAAAATACTATGTGGAAAGTTTGTAATGGTCTCTTACACTTTTTTTAGCCTATCTCTCATTTGGCGAGTGTGCAAAATAAGTAGGTAAGCAAAGTAGGTTTTTTAATAGGTAATCAGGAATTTTGTTAGTTTCATAGAGTAAAGCTTAACTTTTTTCCTTCGTTCAGCCCTGTTTCTGCAAAGAGAGAAACACACAAAGATAAACAGAGCGCGTAAGTAGCTGACGCTATAGTAACTCACGCTACGCTATCGGACGCTCTCAGTACACTTCTTAGAATGCAATTCGAGTTACTGAAATATTTATTAACCGTATCAGATTCTTGTGGCATAAATATAGCACGGACTACGGAGCATCTTGTGTTTCGCAGTAGTAACTCGTATGATTTTTAATTATGGCTTTTGTATTGGAATGCAATAGCCGTTATTTGTATAGTGATTCTTCAGTGTTACTTTGTTGTTGCCGCAGGGGCAACATTTCGTTGATAGGTGATACGATACCACTTTAAAAGCTCAGATCAAATAAAAAGTAAAGATAGAGCACTGCTTAGTATAAACTGAAGCCTGAAAAAGTACGCCACGCTCTCTGCATATACGCTTACAGGCACTTTTCCCGATGACATAATTTAATTTGTTCGTATTGCTTCAATTGGCAAACTAGTTCTAACTGATCGGTGTAGCTTGTATGCACAGAGCGTGGCGTAGGTACTTTTTCAGGCTTCAGTTTATCTTTCGCAGAGCTCCATCTTTACTTTTCATTTGATCTGAGTTTAAAAGGTGCCTCTTTAAGAATATTTTGACTAGTCATATTGAGTAATACTGTTTATGAAACTGGCCCCTGGGGTAGTTATCAAGTACTCTATCAGCACGCCGGGAAATGCAGTCGAGAAATTATCAGATCCTTCTCATAACTTACGCTAAAATACTAAAATAGCTTTCGCGAAATCTTTTACTGAGATCTTCACGCTCTCAACGCTTATTATATTCCATTACGATACGAATAATAGCTGAATATTATTACCTCTTGTATCCCTGTAAGCACCTCTTATCAGTGTATCTTAATTAACTTACCCAATGGAAATTCTATTTGAACACTTTAAATTAATAAAACTTGCAATTAAGGGTAGAGTGCCACTAATCTGTTTGAGTTTTATTACTAAATCGGTTATATGTTAGCTATTAAACGCATAGCAAGTATTTCTTTTAATTGACGTCAGAACGCTTTCTTGTATGAAGCTTGCGGTTTAGCTTACAGGTGGAATTGAACTCTAAAAGCTATTGCCAGTTAGTTCATAAATAGCTGTAGTACAAGAGCTGTCTAGTTCCCAACAAAGTAATAAAATAAGTACTGTCAAAGTTAATAAATCTATCTGTTTGTAAATGGCACTTGGAATGACGGATACGACGAGTCATCGTCTATCATTGCTCTTCATATTTGCTTCATCATTTAGAAAGACTTGGTAAAAACATTTATTGCTGTATACGGGAAATGAAGTAAGTATTCTATAATGAAACAGTGTTTTTAGTGGCAGTGTAATACTGTTTTTTAGAAAGCAATCAGATGTAAGTGGCTTATTTATGTAGTAATTAAAATAAAAAGTTAAAAAATAATACAAAAAATAGCAATAATAAATGAATTTAATGACCGGAATATATTGAATATACTTAATAGGTAAATAAGTTGAGATATTTTTACTAAATAAAGAAGAAGTACTTTTATAATGTTTACAATGGAACCATCGCAAAATGTCAGATTCGAAAAATGACGGATTCGCAAAATGTCGTATGTCCCAGTTTGGATACAATATTTATTATGTAGTTATTTTATGGTACGTATTATCATAGTATGTCTCAGAGTTTGTGAAAATCTCATTCAGTATTTCGTTCTGTGTAAGCTTTAGATGCCTTCCCTAAAATTGTTTTGAGGGCTGAAAACAATTGAACCTAAAAGATATGAAAATAAATAGAAAATTTTTTATTCTTACATTCATTGTCCTAAGCACACACAATACAATACATTTAACCCTACCCAAATTCCAGTCGAATTTACGGGCGAGAGAAATCAATAAATATCCGCGGATGTAAGTTCGCTTTCCGATCAGTATATTGCAACATTTAAGTTAGGCATCGACTCACGAATGCTATCGATAGAACACGAGAACTGTTTTACTTGAACGATCGTTTGCGATGTTTGCTGCGAGTAGCCGGAGAAACTTTCGGCGGGAGACGTGAAGTTAAGAAAAGTAAAACCATCCTTAAAGCAAAATATGCTCCTCATTTTGGTTTAGGAAAATACTATCAAGAGCCCCATCAATAGCCCGTTGTACCTAATCTTTAATTTCTGAGTTTAATTTACAGGAGGATTTTTGAAACTAAACTAACATGTAACAGTATCAGTTAAATAACTCAACACATTTGTCCGTAAGTAACTTTTTGAACATTACTCACCAGACTGATTAGTTCTCCTTTAAATATGAATTACATTTATTTAGAAAGAAAATAATTATACATTCATTTACAGTAATTACATTTAGTTCTCATAGTTTTCAAATATTACCTATTTAGTCTACTATTTTGTTACCTATGTCATCCAATGAGCATGTAATCCCTTACTCGAAATATAGGTTACTAACTAATTTTTAGACAGTTTCATTAGAAGGTAGCACAAACCGATTACTAATTAATGATTAATGACTGGTAACAACTTTAACCATAGAAATACTAGTGACCGCAGCTACATCTGAGGATAGTCCATCAGTTACCTTATTTACGACAGTACCGTGGTTACCTGGTTCTTTATAAATAAATAAAATAAATAAATAATCTCACGCCTTTCATCCCCGAGGGGGTAGGCAGAGGTATTCCATTACTGGATATACCCACATTTCACGAGATACATTGGACCCCTAAACGTGATAGGTGGTGAGCCCATCGCCGGACCGGGTCTGTTTACACATGTCTCAGACTTAATTCTGAGACCTGCGGGTTTCCTCACGATGTTTTCCTTCACCGTCGAGCTAGTGATAAATATATACGTAAGTTTTTGAAAAACTCATTGGTACATGCCAGGATTCGAACCCGAGCCTCACTGATTTTCGGCCGGCTCTTTAACCGTCCGGGCTATCACTGCTCTGGTTCTTTATGCTAGGCTAATATGTCTCATGTCCCAACACACCTATATTTCCTCGATTCAAATCATGATACGAGCGTATATGTCATTGGGTAAGTGATTTCCCAAAAATCCCCATACCATATCCGATGGACCTTACTCTTTGCGTGCAAAGTAATATTAGTATTTCAGTTCGAGCGGGCCCGTTAGACGGTGAAGAGTGGCGGTGTCGGCGGTACACTACAAAGAGTTCGTGCTTCATAAATCGGGAGACGCTGACCTTCCGACGGGACTCCGGCCGGTGCGCGCTGTGCGTACGTACCGGCTGGTGATGCAAAAATTAAGTAACTTGTATCTTTAGTATTTATTTATTCAGATTGTTTACACCATTGTCCGTTAATAATGGAGTTTCAAGCAAGCAAGTGCCACATGGTCCTTCTTTTTGTCATACTGTGTGATATCTAAAACATAATTTTATGCTTCTGGCGTACAGTTTTACGAAGATTATTCTGACGTCCAATATTCTGCGAAATTAATGTATGCGACTTCTAAGTATGCCTAACTAGCTTTTACCCGCGGCTTCGCTCGCGCACGTTTATTTCACCCCCTTAGGTCGGTTAAAAAGGGAGAACCGAGTGCAGCAATAGGTAAGCTACTGGCTGACAAATTAGTTAAAGATTTTGTTTATTTATTTATTCGGGTCCTAAAGTTCATAATATCAACATCCTAATCACACCATGACATAGGTACTTGACTTATGATGATACTAAGTCCCTTAGATGGAGCACAGGACATCAACAGTTCACACCGTTAGCGTTAAATAAAAGAAGTCCACATTAAAAAAAGGTTGGTCAAATATACATCGAGTATTCACTTACTCGAAACTCTACCCACGATTGTTTTCTACTTGTTCTTTTACAACGCATTGACTCAATTGCGATAAAGACATCGATTTAGTTTGAGCGTGGAAGTGTGATACAAAACAAATACTCGTTCGTTGTCAAGTGTCAGCTTGAGTGCACTTGCGATTGTGAGCAATCAACTTGACTTGGAGAAAATCGATGAAAGTTCGATAAACTTAGCTCTCACAGTCATAGGATGTCCCGCGACCAAGT
Source organism: Ethmia dodecea (assembly GCA_963855545.1). Taxonomy (NCBI): domain Eukaryota; kingdom Metazoa; phylum Arthropoda; class Insecta; order Lepidoptera; family Depressariidae; genus Ethmia; species Ethmia dodecea. The sequence goes on from OY979444.1 coordinate 6,184,392, forward strand.
ATTAATATTACAATTTTGTGCTTGCACATATTTATCACTAGCTCGACGGTGAAGGAAAACATCGTGAGGAAACCCGCAGGTCTCAGAATTAATTCTGAGACATGTGTAAATTGACCCGGCCCAGCGATGGGCTCACCATCTATCACGTTTAGAGGTCTAATTTATCTCGCGAAATGTGGGTATATCCAGTAATGGAATACCTTTGCCTACCCCCTCGGGGATGAAAGGCGTGAGATTATTTATTTATTTTATTTTATTTTTTGCTTAAACTATTGGTTGATTCAAATTTTTGTAACAAGTTGTATTTGAACCATTATCTATTCAAAAATAGTACACTAGTAAAACATAACTCTACAAATGTAAATCTGCTAGCATTTATTCAGTAGCCTCCGGTTAGCTGATTGACTAGTTCTCTAGAAAGATAGAACTCGGACTTAGGTATATGTTAAAATGTCTTGTATAGAACTATATAGTAATATGAATCAGAGCTACCTACTTAAAAATATTAAATTAAAAAAAAAACGGACAAGTGTCAGTCGGACTCGCTCGCCGAGGGTTCCGTAAAAAGTTTTAGGTACTCGTACATATTATACCTAGATGATTGATTACGTACTTTAAATAAAGACTATTTCTTTTATGATTTCACTAGCGACCCGCCCTAGCTTCGCACGGCACTTCGCACGCAATTATATTCTTACATATAAAAACCTTCCTTTTGAATCACTATCTACTAAAAAAAAACTGCATCAAAATCCGTTGCGTAGTTTTTAAGATCTAAGCATACATAGGGACAGACAGATAGCAAGAAGCGACTTTGTGTACAATTACAATGTTGCGATTACAAATGTAAACTTTTCTGATTTTTCCCTGTAGGTACTTGATGTAGGTATAGTTAAGACAATATTGCTTGCCAAATTTCATAGTTCTAGGTCAAGGGAAAGTACTCTATAAATTTGATTCCCTTGAGAGTGTCGGTAAATGGTCGTATTGTTTTTATGTTAGCTTAGAAGTTTTATTTTTTCACAACTTCAGTGGACTCTACACCTGGAGTATATGGTTTTAATTTCAATTCGATACCTCCACGGGTTCCCGAGATAAAGGGTTTTGATAGTCAGATAGACAGAAAGACGGACGACAATGTGATCCTACAAAGGTTCCGTTTTTTTTCCTTTTGAGGTACAGAACGCTAAAAATTACTCAAAAGATTTGATATGTAAGTTATTCTTTAGTCAATGTTGTACTAGACTGGGACCTATGTGAACTGGTAGAATAGCATTTGGCAATGACAAATGACGTAAAATATGGAAAACTGCAGTAGCGGACCAATGTAGGCTGATGTAGAAATATATTGCTGTGTAGATAATAGAAAACAATGTCTGCCGACAGTGTTGCCTAAGGCCCTAGGTCATTGCTACTTAGACGGAGGTTACTGAAAGCGAGTTCAAAGCAGTTATTATGATGGATGCACAGTTTATGCACGTCTTTGTCAAGTGGTTAATGGATTGCTGACGTTATCCGTCATTAACTACATCAGTTTGCATTTTCTCGAGAATTTTTGCAGTTATGACTGAAATAGATTATGAATATGTTCAGTGCTGTATTCGTATATCCTCCATGCAACTTTTTTTTTAAATCATCCGCAGAACAGTTCCAACAGCGTGATGATAGGTTCAGATGAATCAATAAGATTAAACTGACAAAGAGATTTCATATTTTTTTTTATTCTTTAATAATAATAATAATATAATCTCACGCCTTTTTTATTCCCGAGGCGGTGGGCAGAGGTATTCCATTATATACCCACATTTCACGAGATATATTAGACCCCTAAACTAGATAGCAGGTGGTGAGCCCATCGTCGGACCGGGTCTATTTACACATGTCTCAGAATTAATTGTGAGACCTGCGGGTTTCCTCACGATGTTTTCCTTCCCCGTCTAGCTAGTGATAAAATTAAATATGTACGTAAGTTTTTGAAAAACTTATTGGTACATGCCAGGATTCGAACCCGAGCCTCACTGATTTTCGGCCGGCTCTTTAACCGTCCGGGCTATCACTGCTTTTTATTCTTTATACGTAGTATTCACCCAAACTGTTTCTTGAGCAAGCTTATGCTTTCATATACTTATAGGACTAGTTTATTAAACACTTAAACCTTTTAAAGTATACAACGGACAAGAAAAAACAAAAAGTTGACGAAAAAGTCGATCTTTAGGAAAAACTGCTTTTGCTGAACTCAAATGTCGGTGTGGCATCAATCATCATCATCTTACAAAATTTCTTTTGCAGAAAACAAGTAATTTTTCATATTACGAAACACTTGAGAAATCCACAAAATTGATAAAAGAGTTAAACTTATTTATTTTCTTAATTGAAAACGAAGGTAATAAATATCCTTCAATTATGCAGATTGGGGGTTACGGTTTTACACTCAATTACTTACGTGAGCACATACGTTGCATTTCCTTGCATGTAGTTAATTGTTCTGGGAGTGCTGACGTCACGAAATTTCATTTAAAAAATAAATTATCGTAATTTATAGGCGAGTAAATAATGCGTAAGTGTTGACCAATTACACTTTCTTGTGTTTTATGTTGACCTTTCGAATGTCTTTGCGTGTCGGGTTTCACCCCTTACGCGTGAAGAAGATAATTTCTGCGATTGTTACAGCATATGTTATAATGAATTTCACAAATAAAAACGACTGCAGAACTTGATTTATACACGTCGCCTGCACAAAACTTGTAAAAAATTAAAAAGAATTAAAAAAATATGCTCTCGCTATCTCGCCTGAGGCAGAGGTATAAAATTTTTGGTAATACCCACTTTTCACCAGTAGACTTTTGCAACCCCCAAAAGTCGGACCGAATGCTGTTACACATGCTTTATAGAACTTGTGGATTTCCTCACGATGTTTTTCTTCACCGTCGTAATATAAATATTTATAAGTTTTGAAAAACTCATTGGCGGATTTCACAAGAATTTGTATACTCACTTCAAAATGCGAAACAAATCATCTGTCAAAGATTAAACACAAAATCATTTCCCCCTATCAATTGACTTTAATCCGACAAAATGAATCATTCATGCATGATCATGCAGTATGATATTAAAACGATTAATAACAAATTAATACCTATATCAGAAGACAAATACGGTTGGACGTTTATCCACTCATCGGCGCCTCCCAAGCAGGATTAAGGGTATGGTCAACACGAGAGCCTCATTCGTACCTGTCTGCTAGTGGTCTTAACTTTAGACAGGTCGCTATTACAATAATACCCCGATTACAGACCGATCCGAGCCCAGTTATTAATAAATAGTAAATGCCTCCCCCTTGTCTACACGGACGCTTCAGAGTATAAATAACAAAGTAATTACGGCTCTGCGATAGGCTTTCTTCGGAGAGATTGAGAAATGAAAACCTTAAAGATGGGAGCGTAAGTATAATTCATGGCTGTCGCCGACGATGCCGGTTGGAAACTCCAGGCTATTTTTGAATCAAACTTTCTATCTATTTTCCTATTAATTTGAGCTTGCGATGTAGACCGGGTACAATGTTTGAAAACTAAGGTTTTATTGGTATGCTGTATTTTTGCCAATTCAGGGTTCTGTACCTAAAAAGTGCCAGCGGGACCTTATTACTATCCGTCCATCTTTCAAAGGGCTATATTTTTGAATAATAATAGACAGACAATTGAAATTTTCGCAAAGTGTGTGTTTACCATGGTCGCTGTATCAACAAATAAAAATAAAGAAAGTTTTTTTATTAGCAAACTTTAGTTATCTCAGTGAAAAATCTTTCTACCCAATTGACATTCAATTGAATAGGTTATTAAAAACATATGCTCACTACTATAGAATAATTATTAGAATAAATAAAGTCTATAGGTATAATCATCTATTGCAATTCAAACACCTATAAGGAGTTAATACTGCCAAGAAGTACACGGTTGAGTATACACTTGCACACAAAGAGATTTAAATTTAATAAGGCATAAAGGGACCATTGGGAATATTTTCATACAAAAACTTTGATCACAAGCGTCAGTTCAGTAGTACATACGGACGCAAACTGTAATTTGGACGTTTTACAATATAATTATGACCACTAGGTAATAACTTTTGGATTACGATTTTGTTGGCTCTCTCCTCTCTATTCCCTATTTTATTTAAATATCTTTGCTCACAAAATGCTTCAATGAATTTTATACGCGATAAGGTAGGCAGGTATAACAAAACAGATCAATCCGATTTATTAACACATTGACGTGATATTTTTGTCCTGAGTCCTGACAGGAGAGGCGGGCTAGCGAAGTTTAACAAGCTATTCATCGGTAAATGCGATGCGAGCATAGCGAATTTGCGGCAAGATCCATTTGGTCTCATGGTATAATAGAAAGAGTAGACGGACGTCTAAAGTATTAGCTTTAATTTATAGTTAAATTGAAAGTTACATTAAAATGTAATATGTAAAATTAAGAAAATAGATATTTATCTACGTTGCGAAGTAAATTCGTTAGTATGTATGCACGAAATCCTAGTTCAATGGTCCAATAGAAATATAGTATGACTATTACTTATTCAATGACATCTCCATCTAATGCAGTCGGAAAAAAATCATAGGCTAGAATTTTTTTTTTAACTTTCCAATATAAGTACCTACTTGTGAAAACTGGGTGTTTCCAGAAATGGAATACCTCTGCTTACCCCCTCGGGGATAAAAGACGTAAGTTTTTGTTTTACCTTTCGATTGCTTTCGACTTCCGATGTGAACGATAACGGTTGAAAGATCACAGGGTAGTAGATATATCATGACAGATATTATGTCATGATTAGCTTTCTTTGGTACTTTACTTGAGCTTTTTAAACATCAGTTAAATAGCCTGACGTAAAATGGAAAACGGAATTCATTTTTAGAGTTTAACGAATAATTACTCTCAGTTTATTTTCAATAGCTGTTCCGCGAGGTATCACCCGCGTAATTCCCGTTACCGTGTGGGTATACGGGGATAAAATATAGCCTATGTTACTCTCAGGGGATAAAATATAGCCTATATTCTAATGGTAAGATTTTTTAAAATCGGTCCAGTAGTTTTTGAGTTTATTCGTAACAAACATACAAAAATACAAATCTTTCCTCTTTATAATATTAGTGTAGATATAGTCCTAATAAATAACAAAATATTGACTTATGAAAGTCGTCCGTCTACCGAGGCAGGGCAGAAAACGAACGATCAACCTGACAGCACCATCCAACTTCATCGCGTCTTGGCACTGATAAAGCGCTTCAATGCCAATGTCGGTCGTCTGACCTCAAAGGATATGCAACCACATGACTAATGCCTTATACATTACCCGCGAGACCCTTCCAATGCAATATCATTCGCAGCCTATAAGCTTTATATATGTAGGTATGTCTGAAAGTAACAACTCTTTATAGTATTTATTGTGATAAGTGACATGACAAAAAGAGTTAGCATGTTATTGTTGACGCAGCATGTAGTTGATAGATTGGTCTTTCTTACGAGATACACTGGTTCGGTGGTGCCCGAAAACAAAATATTATGGTTGACCTATTCCCATCATTTTTCGGGAGTGGCGTAGACGTTTTTTATATATTTTTGGTGCTTTTTAGTTTTTTGTTGTGGTTAGGTCTTAGTTTACCTTTCGGTCAAATTATTCACAGTGTATTACATACGCAATTTTCCTAAACAGTGACAGATTCGTTGAACAAAACGGTTAGGATACAAATCATGGAGCGCGGATTCGTATAGGTGTCAGTAAGATACATCGCTTATAGCAGCGAGTTTCTTTCTATCTTGGTAATCATATACTCAGGATGATTAATAGTTATTATGGATATGTAAAAATACTAGCAAAGTACACAAATTAACCAAAGAAAGCTGATAATGTGGTAAAACTAGCGGCAACTTATAAATTATATAAATGAACTGGAATGGGAAACTGTCTCCCATCACTTTTCCAGTCTCTAACACATTTCCTTCCACCAGCGCAATCACTACAACTTTACATGCTTAAGCAGTAAAATTAATTGGCAACTACCGCCCATTATAACTGTGAGCGATGATGATGTAAGATAGTAAGTGTTTATTAATGAAAGGGTTGTTAAAAGTCACTTTGGAAATCGTAACTCAATTACTCTAAACATTCAGGAAACGTCAACGCACGGTAGCGGCCGCTAGCACACGGGCGAAGGGCTTGCATAATGACTCGGCGGGCACTGGCCGGCTCTATGCAACAGACGCAGTTAGGACATGTTCACACATCGCCTAGTAGCTGCCAATTAATGAGACATACACCCCATACAAACTCACTTTCGCTACTAGGGACCGCAATGAGCGAACATTGCAATTTTAAATTGCAAACGAGATGGTAATTAGCGAAAACAACCGCTAAAAGTCGCGGGTAAATGCCACTGCGAGACCCGTATGGAAATTAGGGACAAATTACGTCTCCACTCTTACTTTCATTTGTATAACAACAGTTACATAAAACGAGTAATAATTTATGCTTTCAGCATTGTCTTGTTCTTAGGATTTGTGTAACATTGCCCGTTATATGTAAAAGCACAGCATTTAACAAATTGCCCTGATTGATTAAATGACATGTAAAGATCAAACAATAACTCAGCTTATCTGGGACCTATAATAGTACACGAGCTTGGCACTTATGCAATGTATAAAATATTGCGAACTCATAAAGCGGTGCGCAGTACGGCGCAGCAGCAGAGATGGAATTGTAGATAGAGTTAATCTAATAAGTCAGATCTGAAGCTAGACGTCGACTGGAGTAATAACTCACGGTTGAGATGCCAGAGGTTAATTAAAAATAGCAACTTCAATCTTATGTGTCAGAGATGGAGTTAGATTAGGGTAAGACTCATCTGATTTATACAATTTCAAATAAATGGCCAACCTAAGGGATATGAGCTATGAATATGTATGTACACTTTCGAATTCAAGGCTGAGCTCAAAGTATTTGTAAAATTAAGCAAGTTTTCTGGACTTCGTGAATGCTTTTGTAACGTTACACGTTACCTTACATGAGTTACATGTGCTCATTTCTTAACATGCTTAACTAATTACGGTTGGTATAAATCAACTGGTAGACTCACTGGTATCGTACACCTATCGTATTACACTGTAGAAGGTATCAGATAGTGTGATGTAATTTTGAATTTAAGAAATCCTAGCTACCTATCAACTGAGTGTTCTTAATAGCAGCTGACAGCCGGTCATCATCAGTTATCAATTTGGGACATGTTTATATGATCATGAACGTTGATTGGAGATTGAACATTTTGTTGCGTACGTAAATGCAATTAACGGTAAGTTTAGTAGACATGAGAATATAACGTCGGATGAAAGTGAAAGAAGGCTTAGATGATTTCTTTCTTGTATGTAGTTTTATACAATATGACGGTATAACCGAAGGCATTGAAAGACATCCATCAATTGATGTAGCAGCTCTGATAAACGGTAAAAAGTACGGCGAACTTTGAGGGCTATAATTCTCGCATTTGATACCAATGCGTAAACAAGGTTTGCAAGTTAATATTGTTTTATGTCAATTGTTATATTTCAACAAAAACTACATTAGTATGGAAATAGGAATACTGATAAATAATCGATAATCTAATAATAGTGGAATCTGTGTAGTTTCCCAAAATGTATATTTTTTAATTTTTTAAAGCTTTTTAATGTTTATTATACACATCCCACAACTTTACCTATGCTTTGAGTACAAAACAACTGATAAACATACTTCAATACACAAAAATACCTGACTGAAACACAAAACCTGCAACAATCATGTTTTGTACACAAATATTGACCCCGTACGGAAATCGAACACGAGACCTCTGACTCAAAGTTATCCTCTTTCCCTCTGACCCTCCTTTTTACCCATTACCAACTGAGTCAAACATAAATATGTATTCGATGATAAAGCAACACCATTTAGTAATGAAGCGCATGTATTACAATTAGAATGGTTGCATGCAGTATATTTGATAGTTGTGTAAGCACCAGTTACAGTTAACTATATGACATAAAACCAGTCAAAGGTCCTAACATTGACCTGTAATCAATAACGTAAAATGTATCAGAGTAAGTTACGTATGTAGATACTTGTACATACTATTAGTCCGCATGTTTACTGTCAGTCATAGACATAAATGATATAAGAAACGATGGTTCTCCGTTACCTTACGTACTTTACAATAACAGTTATGTGAGAAAGACAAATGACGCCGCTCATCAGTTTGCATGGCAAATTCATGACTTCGGCATAAAATAACCGTATGGTAATAGAAGTTTCTGTTAAACTGGAAACCTGTTGAGGACAGAGCCAATTGATGTACATGCAGATTTTGATGCATTGGCAAAAAATCTCAGAAGAAATAAACAAGTGCCGTTGGAATTGGAAGATTTATCTGTAAATTTATATTCATTTTCTTGTTCGTATATCATAAAGCATAATGGCAGATGTCTATCTTCTTTTGTGGGTTGGTAAAATGGTCTCAGTGGATAATTGTTGTAGGTAAGCGATGCTGTAAATGTTAATAGTCGTGGTCGATGGCACTAAATACTTTATCACCTAGTTCAAGTCAGATTCTCTCGTTGAGCATAAAGTGTAAATGGTATATAAAATAAATATTGTACGAGCATGCTTTGGAATAAATGTAGCATTTTGTGTGCCCGCATAAATGAAACATCAATCGTAACGGAACCACGTTTAAAAATTATTACCAAATATTTTTTTATTATGTCGTGAGTAATATTAAATCTGTTTGATATTTCAGCTGTCCGCTGTATGAGCTCTGAGTAATTAAGGGCCGGCCTTTAAATAGTTTCTCCCTTTCATCGTCAAGATTGTCAATATCCAATTTTTGGAAGGTGAAGGACCTCGCGTGTTCAGCTCGCGTGCATGATCTGTACAAGATTCGATTCCGGCACTCACCGACAGGGCCATCAATTTCGGGACACATCGGACTTCGCAGAACTTTCGCCAGAAGCACGAAATGCTCTTGATATGTATCAGCTGTAAGGCAATTCATTATAAGGCAACCCGATCTTTTCCGGTCTTAAATTGACGTAAAAGTAATTAGACTAGATATTAAAGTAGATGGTCAACATTCACTCGAATTCAAAATATTAATTCCCATGTTGCGAAAAGTCCCATGTTTTTGGTAACTTGATTAACTTGTCCAAAACGTCTGAACAAAACTTTCTTCTTACTTTCATAAGAGGATAATCATAAAACTATGAAACCAAGTAATTCCCAGTGAACAATTTTGGGTACAATAGTAATGACAAACACTTGAGGAAAACTATTAATAATTTTATCGCCATTAATTTCGAGCAATAAGCTCATCACACATCAATTATGAACGATGATATACGATTTCCTGGACACCTTCTAGAAAATATAAACCACATTAAAGCTATTGAAATAAATTGCTTTAAACAAAAAGGGTCGAGAGTGCCAGGGCGAATGTTCATTCGATCCGTCTCTGAACGGGCGCCCCGCTGAGCCCATCTCTACTATATCGCTATTATTGCACTATTACTGTCTCCCGACTGCTACTGTAGATCAAACTCGTGCAGAAGCTGTCACATTCAAGAAACTTATAATAACGGTACCACTGCTTTATATGTTTTAAATACACTTAAGCTGTAAGATTTCGTAAATTTCGTCGAGATTATCGGTTTATGGTTATCTGGGGGTTTAAATTTTGATGGGATATCAATGTTACTTATAACACTTTCTTGATATTATGTTTAAAACCCAATAACTCGTGTGTTACATTTATTAGGATCATTATCTAGATGATTTATAGAATGACATTGCAATAGCGGTTTGCAGAAAAAGGGAAATTGTTATAAAAAACGAGTCCTCGTGTGACCATTATTTCTTTATTTGCATTTTTACTTACAACAAATTAAAGTTCTATTTCATAAAAGTGTTTTATTTAATTATTTATTCATTTATTCGTTGAGATGGGAATGGGTACCGTTCCTTCAGTTTTATTTTGCACTTGGCCTACTAAAGTCCATTTCACGAGAGCGCAATTTGCTACATTGGTAATTATTTTAAGAGCTCTTTAAAGAGAACAAATAAATAAATGGCAATTTGCAAATAATTTTCACTTTAAATTGCTCTCGTTTTGTGTTTCGACTAGCAAAGGTTATTAAAGTCTTTATTCTGATAAAAAAAGCTGACAGTTCGAGGCCAAGAGATGAAATGCAAAATTAATAAGTAAATCTCCAATAAAACTAAATAGAGGATTGGAATAAATATTTTGCTTCATGCACTTAAAACATTTAACAGCAGTAATTTTTATGCATATACAATTTGCTCTTAAATTGAACATTTACTGTTAACTTAATAATACTGGTCAGATAAAAGGCGAGAAATCCATAATTTTTACCGTAGTTAAATGCATCCATCACACGGTTTTGAGATACCGTTAACCCCACGAAACTTCGCGCCTCGAGGGAAAATGTGGCCGAATGTTTATGTGTCAAAATTGCAGATGATTTGTTCCTGATCAATACGTGAAGTAGAAAAATGACACGTACGTGAATATTAAAATTGTATGAATATAAGGCGGTTGGAACTATGAAAGGAACATAAAATAGTTCTGGTCGTATTATGCACGCCCCTACGACGATTCGAGAACCGATAAATTTAATGCAGTGGACAGCAAAATTGTTGTTTTGACCGCACGACTCTGCTCTGCTCTTATAAAACCTTTCTTACGTTTTATAGCTTATTGACAGGATACGTTTTGTGTGTTGTCATCGTTTTAATTTATGATTCTCATTTGCAATTGGTGTTAATTGCCACGTAATCCTTTTATATTTTTTCGTAACTGCTGGCCCTTTGCATTGTTATTTATAACAGACGAACGCAAAAAGTAAAAGAGTTGCATCCATATTGATAGCTACATATAAATGTGGAAAGTGTATGATGCAATAAATAACGCGGGAACGAGTAGGCGCTCGACGATCCCATAGAACTGTATCAAGGTAGAAAGGAAAAGTGAAACGAAGAGTTAAGCAAGCTTTTTGCTCTACCCCGCCATTTATCGACAACACAAAAACAAATCCTGCAAGATTTTTATTTTATCAACAAGTTATAGGTGCTACACCGATTGCTTAACATAATTATCATCAATCAATCTTTCTAAATTGACAATTATTCGTTGTGAGAGATTCTTTTAAAATGCTATTTTTTAAAAGCCTTAGGCCACCTGTTTAAAAATATGTACCTAAGCTCCTAAAATGTTAGCAATATGATGGTCATCATAACATTTACAATCAAGTTGTTACTTTATGAGATGAGATTACGACCACTTTATTCGGTTTTCTGTTGGCTAAGGGTAACTAATGTCAGTAAACGGAAAACTGAATTCTCTTGAGATATAATCATCTCACTTAGCATTGTGATCGTATCAGTATAATGAGAGTGGACTAGTAGACGCATAAGCAACAGCTGACGCCAGTGATGGTGACTGTCATTCTACCTCTTTGTTACGAACGGTTCTGGGTGGTTTCACCCACGTAGTTATCGTTCCCGTTGGAATACAGGAATAAAATATAGCCTATGTTACTCAGGGGTCTTCTAGCTTTCCATTAGTGAAAGATTTTTTTTAATCGATCCATTTGTTTGTGAGTTTATTCGTAAGACAAGAATACAAGAATACAAATAATTCCTATTTTTAATATTATTAGCTGGCCTAAATTATCTTACTGTTAGTCAAAGACCTTTTTTCGACCTCACCCGCAATCACCTCCGCAGTCTTTACGGCAGCTGCTCCGTTAGGTGACGGTAATTCTATTTGCAAAACATTCTTAGTCCTGTGAGCAATCCAACACGCGCGTCTTCTTTCCTAACACGGGCACCGCCGGGAGCGTCGTGGAGCGGTTCTTTGCCTTTGCCGTTGCAGGATGTTGTCTGACCAAAATGGGTTTGCTCTTCCGAAAATGGAACGGCACTCACTTTTATCATTTTTCCTAATAACCATATCGTGTGTTGAGCTAAGAATGTTGGATAATTTGTGAAAGCTGATTGAAATTTACAGTTTAATTGTGTGCTTTATGTGCTTTCGTACTCACCTTATTACAGAAAGATGTTTAGTGCTCGGCCCTTGTCTTAGAATCGCGGTTTGATTCTTGCCAAAGGCCTCTGATATGTATTCTCTTTGTCATCTATTTAACGAAAAAAAGGAGTTCACATTGAAAATGTGCTAACTGGGAAAATCATGTAGATGTTGCAAATTGCCTAAATCAATTTAAAACTGAATTAATTGAGAAACGGCATAAATTTTTTCGTTAGGTAAGTATGGCTCTTAATAAAATTTTACTAGGCTTTAATTATGCATGCGTTCACATGTATAGCGGACTACAGCCAGTCAACTGACGAGACCATAACCAACAAGTCTAGTGTCCACTTATAAAATTACTCCCGTTATTCGTAAATTATGATACCTACCCATAATTAGGCGGCCAATTAGGTAGTTACTTAGACTTATAAGCACAACAAGTTGACCAGAGTAACGTGTTTTAAGATTGACGTTATACTTTTTAGAGCCCGGTTTTTGTAACATGGAACGCAATTCCAAATTTTTTTGCTAGCCTTATAAGAACGGCTGTTGTATAGTCTGGGCCAGACTCCTTAAAAGACTCCTTAAAAGACTCCGTTGCATTCCTGTGTGTAAAGTTACACGCAGCGAAAATCTCCGCTGGCCATAGCGGGATAATGTCTACTTGAAATGTTTTCTAAGTTAAGAGAATCTTTTCAACCCACTGTTCCAGCACGACGGTTATTTTTTTGGTGCATGAATGTGATTGTTTTGGCAAAATATGTATCCTAACAGGTAGGTAAATAAACGAGGTGTAATAAGATTCGTCTTAGGTTTGGAACATTCGTCTTTATCTCCGGAACGTCATAGGTTATATTTTTTTTCGTAATTAACTTGTTAAGCTCTTTTCGTAAGGTCGTTTCACTTTAATCACCGACCATAAGGTTAAGATCAGGTAAATGTATTCTTTGATTACCTATATTGTGAACTTAGTGTTATGCTGACAACAAACTATTTTGACTTTGTTATCGTTACAAGAGTAACATTGAATTACATCCCTTGCGATGCCGGAGGTACTCTTAGTTCCTTTAACTTCCAAATTACTTATAATTAAATCAGATAACCTGATGTAATGACTTAGTTCAGAATCTTGTTGTTGTTATTGTATTTTTTATATCATAGTTTTTATTCCTGTGAGTCACAAGTTCTAGAGGAGAGATTGTAGGTATTAGTAATGAAGTACCTACTAAATTCTTTTCAATGTTTTTGTACCGGTTTGATTTTCATTTGGCTGTAGTCACTTTATTTCTCAGTACGAGTTATAACTCCAAAAGAATTCCTTCTTCTTATGACGAAAATATATTAGTCAAAGTAAATAGATTTGGGAAAATATTGACACATCCGTTTCCTCTCAAAATTTTAGGTGTGACGTAACAGGGAATTCCTCATCGACAGCGTGACGTAGTCAACTCCGGCGCAGCCCTGCAAATGTCAAGAGTGCAGTTACGTAAAACAGCTGAGTTACAGACTCGACCTTTGCCAACACCTTTGGAAATAGACTGGTTGTTTAAGGAAATCATGGCACTTACCGTAATCTGAACAACATTGTTAAAAATGGCTGTTTTATTGTACGGTCTGAATTCTTACACATAACATAACATAAAAGTTTTTAGGTTACCCGAATTGTCACAAGATTTTTTCAATAACTTTAAGCTTTTTCTTTAATATTGTGAGTACAAAACCATAAAGATACTTTACCTAAAATATTATTATTATTGTACTGCAATGCAAGAATTTGTGGGTCACAAAATACTGTATAACAGCTTTTTTTTAAGAAAGTGGCTACCCCATATTTCTTTTTCGTTCTCTTGGATATTTTGAGTCTTAATATAAGTCACAGGCGTATGCCGCAGGGGACAAACTACATTACATGACAACAGCCTGCGTCTCAAACTTCAAAAAATTAAAATATAAGTATTTAAATTCCATTGATACAAATCCCTCGGTAACTAATAATAATAATAAATCTTTATTTCAGGCAATATTTACATTAATCAGCGGCCCATATTATATATACCTTACAACTAATATACATATAAAATATCTAACTAAACTATTTTACACGTAATGTCGACAACTAATATATAAAACAAAAAAAAACACTAATTGGTCAACAAGCAAAAGTCAAGCAGCAGTCTCCTACGGACAGACGAAACCAATAATTTATCCTATTATCTCTCCATAAAAGAAAATAGTAAAATCATCTACTCACGATACGAGATAATAGACTCATTAAGCAATATTCTTAAAAATACAAAAAATATAACATATAATATCGCGCTTACAACAGGATAAAAATGAAGTACTTACAAAGTAAGTAAATAATTTATGATTTCAATATTTCCGTGGCGCCAATAGTGACAATCGATTTTGCAAGGCTACATTCCACATCAACAATAAACACCTTAAACGATCCCAACATTTTCTTAATATTTCCAGTTAAGAAATTTTAAAATTATCTTCCTATACCTGCTTAACAAATATGACAGATAGGTATTTACTTACTGCTTTTCCTATACCAAATATATACCTATACAGTTATTTACAAATAAAAAATACATTTCTTAACAATATTTATAGAAGAAAAAATTACCTTAAAAGACGAACCATGTGGGACAGTGAACAGAAGACTGGCCGCATTCCCTCTCTAGATAGCTAGGCTGATCCTTTAACAGAGATATGAGATAACTGACAGCCCTCTGGTCACTTGAAGCACTGAGAGGTCTTTGAGTTTTATACATATCGAGAAATTGTAAATTTTATTCCAAAACATATCCAGAACATCACATTATATCAATAAAAAAAAACTGTATAATATTTTAAACTAGCAAAGGGCCAGTCTAAGGTCAAGATTAAGCCTATCAGCAATAGGTTTTTTTTATTGGTATGTTTTTATTTTAAAAAAATATGAAGTTATTTTGAGATAGATACAATTAACAAATCTTTTCTTGAACAACTTCACGGTTTTAGGCTCATTTCTTATTTCTAGGAGACCGATAGTCAGACAAACTTGTTTGGGTGCACCTAATGTTTACATAAATTTGAATAAACCAGTCCCTTTATTATTGGAGCGTAAGAACATTACTGTGGTACTGTATGCAAAGAAAACTTCAAGTTATCTCACAGGACTCCGTATATTTGCGATACAAATATTTATCTTACTAATAAATAAATTACTTTCATATTTATACTCATTCTTAGTTTTGTATCCACTGTACGGAACACCAAAGATAAGAATAAAAGATCAAGAACTGCTAAAGTACAGTAATAGAGTGCGTATAGCCATGTGTAGTTACCATTCGATGTAGGTAGATGATACCCAAGCTTATCACTTATTTTAAGCTATTTTTATAATTAGTTTAAATAGTTACATTTAATTTTATAATAATAACTGTAATAAAAGTCACTCCTAGATTAGTATTTCCATCTCTATGCTACTCTTATGCAATATTGATATCGTAGGTGTAATGTGAGACCTGTCCGCAAGAATTAGTGTTCGACATGAACATTAGGGTGCCTCGCACGTGTTGTCTTGGCATTAATTGAATCGTGTCTTAACTAGTCTGGCGCAATTACTTTTTTAACGAAATTTATCATGTTTTTTTTTATATCTAAAGCCTAAGCAGTGTATTTTTAATTATATGTAGACAACTTTAAAGAAACATATTGTATGTAATATCAAGCTCGATCCTGGTATCTGATACAATTTAGACTCGGTTGTCCTTATTAGAGCAATTATAAACTACCAGAAAGAAAAAAAGAATTTTTTTAAAAGCTTTTAAATATTTAGTGTAAAGTAAAATTTCTATCCGTCATCTTAACTATGTATATAGGACGGCTGAAAATCTGCAAATCTCCTACGCAACTCTATTGTTGTTTGGGAAAATATTGCCTTACTCTTTTATCTATATTCACATCTGGGGAAATACTCGTATCATCATACTTTTGCTTTATTTCTAGACTCGTTACACACATGTAAGTCCGTTTTTGTCTTTTATTATCTGCGTTACAAAAAATCCTTTAAAAACCCCAAAAAAAAATTTATTTTATGAGAATTAGACAATTATACAATATAGACAGAAAATTCCATGAGAATTCCATGAGCAATAAGTGTATTGCTCTCTGACTTTGATACCACGGAATTCTTCTTATTCAAAGCTGTCTGAATTTTTCTAATAAACATCTTTTCTTTTTGTATTTGTCATCGTATAACTACATAGCTAATTACTTTGCTCCATTCTTTTGATCCAGTGCTAGAATCCAGTAGTACTGGATCGAAACACTGGATCAATTTAAATAGGTAGCTATTAAGTGTTCGGCGCCAGTATTCTATCTGTTAAGGGGTGGTCGCAATACAGCATAGCTCGGGAGCTAAGACAGTAAATCAAGTACTAATAACTAGCAACTCCGATACGATCTTTGCTTTCAATAATAGAGACAGTCGATTGTACCCGGTATCTTGTAGAAAGCTCTTTGTGAGCTCTTTACCGGTCTTATAACTTGCAATTTTTATTTTATGCTCAACAACATTGACAATTTTATTACCTATTGTTCGAATAAATTGAGTCTGTAAGATTGTATCCTCAGTGATGCAGACAAGTCATATTTCATGGTTTTGTATCTTTATTAAAGTCGCATTGTGTGAAAATGTTTTATTTTGATTTTTGACAGCAGGATTGTAAGTTTGAAGATAGCATCAGATTGATGAACGAAAAAACTGCTTTCACTGGAAGATAGCGACACTTAGTTACTGAAGTCCAAGGATTTGCTTAGTCATTTATTATACAATACGTCAAAGAATAAGCGCAATTCCTCATACACCCCAATTAGTATATTAATATAAAAAGTTATGATGCATTCGTACTTAAGTTTTGTCTAACCAAATTTCTTAAATAAAGAGCAATAATAGTACGGTTTCCATAGGTAGCCCTAAATTCGGTTATGCTAATTCATTTTTCGGAAAAAATTAAGATTAAGTACTTGATACTGAAAAAACTAATTTTAGGAATTGCACTTATTCTGTTACTTATAGAAGTATCCGTGGTTTTTAAAATTATGTAATTAAAGGTAGAAAAATAATTTAAGTGCAATTTTTATTCTCTAAAACTTTTGCCTTCAATAACACAATGGTTTGTGAAATCTACTGAACCTTCCATAAGTTAGAAAATGGTACGTAAGTTATGTTAGAAGAGTTTTTATATGTATAAATCAGGTACTTATCATTTTGTGCATTTTAATCAGTGATAGCGCGGACTGTTAAAGAGCCGGCCGAAAATCAGTGAGGCTCGGGTTCGAATCCTGGCATGTACCAATGAGTTTTTCAAAATTTACGTACATATTTATCACTAGCTCGACGGTGAAGGAAAACATCGTGAGGAAACCCGCAGGTCTCAGAATTAATTCTGAGGCATGTGTAAACAGACCCGGTCCGGCGATAAGCTCACCACCTATCACGTTTAGGGGTCCAATATATCTCGTGAAATGTGGGTATATCCAGTAATGGAATACCTCTGCCTACCCCCTTGGGGATAAAAAAAAGGCGTGAGATTTTATTATATTATATTATATTATCATTTGTACAGTTGAATACAGTTAAATAGCCTGTATAAAACATGAACCTTGATTTACACACGTTACATTCTTTAGGGCTCAAAAATACTGTGTATGATCAAGACTTTGAATTAAACTTGACACAAAAGAGACTCTAGCATACAGTTTATTATCTATCGAATGTTTCGAAGGGGTAAGCAGACAGACGGAAGGCCTGGGCGGCAGGCAGTGGCGCCTCGCCGCGCGTAAATCACCGGCTGATAGTTGTCTGATACCATCGACACTCTCGATTGTGACTATGATAGGTAGTTGTTCTGTGCACAATAATACGTACACACTTAGGGACAATTATTTTTATAGTTATTAATTTTGCAGTGCTGATATTTCGAATTTATATCTCAGTTACACTGATTCAGTCTACGGAAGTGTTTCAAAATAATGTTCTTATCAAATTTATTATTATTGTAAAATATTTTTTCTGTGGAAGTTATTCTTTATGAACCCGTAACAGGCCTCTGCTAAGGATGCTGTGGATTGGGAAGTGGTGTTAGGTTAGTGGGCATCTCCATCTAACTAGAACTATTTATTATACTGTGATCTAACTGTCAAATTTTTTGAAGCCTCCCAAGGATATTTGCGTAAACACAACTAAAGCGGAACACACGGAGGCTCTTGTTATATAATACCACCACGTTATTGTTAAATATAAAATAATTAGTATATAATATAATAATTGCGTATTGGTCATTGTGCGTAGAGAGCTACAGCGCCATGGATATTTGACGCACTAAGTACTAACACACCTCGTGCTACTTTGTTACAATTTAGTGTGATGTTATAATCTTTGTGACTTGTGTCTCTCCAACTTTTGACATAGTGTGTGATTGAACCAAGATTACAAATAAAATTATGCCCCGCAGAGGATATTTTTATGTAAAAGTAACTCAAAACTTTTTTTGATAATTTTTAAAATGATGGACTATGAAAGGCTATCGTTGAATGGAAAAGAAAGTAGAATAAATGTCTTAAAATGTATTAATATTTAGTCTATGCATTAAATAAACATTCTCCCAAAGTTACGATTCACACCTCCTTCCAATTAATGCCCGGGGCTTGTAAAGAAACAAATGACTATCGGTTACTTTAACAATAACAACCGAGGAGGTATAAATCAGAACATAGACTTTTCTGTAATAGACATGTGGAAATTTTATTTAAGCAGCAGTATTTAGCTACTTAAATTTAAGAAGTTTTCGGTGTGCCAGGAAAGTCATGATAGTAGGTACTAACTGTGTATAAAATGAGAAATTATATTTTTTTAAGATTCAATGTTTACAGGAGCCTCAGCAGCTTTATCAGTGTGTCAAATTTATTTGTTAACTAGTTTTTGCCCAGAACTCTTTCGGTATAAATATATATATATATATCATGAGTGTTATTCTATAAGCTACATTTAATTACTGTAAATGTATCTATCCTTACAAACTCTCGCGTTTTTAGGGTTCCGTACCTCAAAAGGAAAAAACGGAACCCTTATAGGATCACTTTGTTGTCCGTCTGACCGTCCGTCCGTCCGTCTGTCAAGACCCTTTTTCTCAGGAACGCGTGGAGGTATGAAGCTGAAATTTATATCAATTACTCAGGTCTACTGTCCCTTGAAGCTGTGAAAAAATCAAACTTCTAAGCCAACGCAATCAAAAGATACAGCCGTTTATGCCGCAAATTTTCGACACTTGCAAGGGAATCAAAACCTACAGGGTGCTTCCCGTGAACTCAGAATCTTGAAATTTGGTACGAAGCAACGTCTTATAGCATAGATAAAGGAAAAATTACGAAAACCATAAATTTGCAAGGTTGTACGGAACCCTCGGTGCGCGAGTCCGACTCGCACTTGGCCGGTTTTTTAATATTAGTATGTAATTTAACTTCAGCTAGTTCATCTACCTACTTAAATCTTTGAACTGCAAGTTAGGTGTACATTAAATAATAAACACGTACGTTAGAACATAATAACTAACGCGGTGTACATTAAATAATAAACACGTACGTTAGAACATAATAACTAACGCATTATGCAGATGCGTATAACTGCACTTTCTTTCAAATCGTATATTAAACATGGTCGGTTAATAAATGATAGGATGCTACAAAAATGACCGTCATACATCATGCGTCCGGAGAAAGCATAATAAATCTTCTTTTGTTTAGCATTTGTAATATGTTTTAAACAAACACGTTTCTATGGTTATGAGATGCGTTTTGTTGCATTAACATCCATCACGTAATAGCGTGCGCGTTGTTTTTGTAACATAAATATAATTACACATATTTTATATGAGTAGGCAAAACAGACAAAAGGCATGGGAATATAAAAATACATTCTCGTTTCCATATTCAATCACTTTGTAATCATACATTCTTCCATTGATTTATTGCAAGTACAAGCGTGCTTCAGGGAAATTTAAATCTCATCAAAATTCTTTTATCACGTAATTACTCCGAAGATGAACTTTATAAGCGGAATTAAGTGAGCTGCGATAAACCTTTTGGTATTTAAAATCCGTTCCTTATGCAATGCATTCTTGCTGAAAGACTGCCATAACTGCGCACGCGATAGTAGCGAAATCTTTATCTACTTGCGCAGAACCATGTCACGATTAAAGCGTACTAATCTCTATATTTCGCAAAACTGATTAAAAATAAAATAAAAAATAAATAATCTCACGCCTTATATTCCCGGCTGGGTAGGCAGAGGTATTCCATTTCTGGATATACCCACTTTTGGATACTACACCAGATATTCTTTGGACCCATAAACGTGATAGGTGGTGAGCCCATCGCCGGACCGAGTCGGTTTACACATGTATCAGAATTAATTCTGGGACCTGCGGGTTTCCCCACGATGTTTTCACCGTCGAGCTAATGATGAATATGTACCTACTTAAGTTTTGAAAAACTCATTGGTACATGCCAGGATTTGAACCCGAACCTCTCTGATTTTCATCATGTGAAGCAGGCTCTGTAACCAAGGCTATCACTGCTCTACAAACTGATTAAATAATTTTAATTGCCTCCATTTGGAAGAAAGGCCGTAACCGGATCCGCTAACTTACATAAAGTTTTCGAGATAAAATCAAAAGACAATACAATGCGACAGAAATAAGAATACTGCTATACCTGTTATTCGTGCACTTAAGCGAATAAATTCATTTGATACGCTGATAAAAGTCATCGTGAACAAACTAAAGGTTGGGCGTATTGTTCGTGAGCTAGATTCATCTATCTGCAGAACATAACACGACTTTACAAGAAAGCATTCGCCCATAGCAGACACTACCATAAAAGATAAGGTGATTGGAAATTGAAATGCTATTTTTGTGAGTCTACTAAGGCATGCTAAAAAAACCATAAAACTTCTTTTGAAAAATTGTTTTTAGATTAGATAATTTGCTTTCTTGCAAAATTAAAAATATAAATAAATAAATATGCTGACGCCTTTATCCCCAAGGGGGTAGGGGGTAGGGGGTAATACAAAGTTGTCACCAGTATATTTCAGGATCCCTAAATGGTGCTGGTAATCCCATAGTCGTCGTACCGAAGGTCTGTTACACATACTTCACAATCAATTTGGGGACCTGTGGGTTATTCACGGTTTTCCTTCACCGTCGAGTTAGTGACAAATATATACTTACGTAAGTTACATAAGACGAAAGTGTTTGTGTTGATATGTCTTTCTTTTTCAGGAACGGAGAAATAGGAGGACAGAGAAATGACTCATTAGCTACTTTTTATCTTGGAAAGCGGGCGAAGTCGTCGGCAAAAGCTAGTCGCTGCATAAATCCTTTAGTTATGGTACATTAATTAGTATTTCATTATACATCTACAATGTACCAAAGCATTAGTAGCGATAAACGCCGTCTTACTACGAGGTGCTCTTAAAAGCTGTGTGTCATTTATCTTGTAAAATGTTGCTGCATCTGTGCTTAATTACTGATACACGCTTCACACCTGTTGGTAATCTTACAACTAATTGGGCACTCTATTATTCAGCAATGTCGGCCTCATAAGGACATCTTAAAGGTTTATTGCTATAAGTACTAATTATAATGTTATGTACTTCGGAAAAACGTTCTCTTTGCACCTGGGTGAAAAAATATCGAGTGAATAAATTTGAATATTTTAACCCATAAATGATAGAGTTATACAACATTAGAATATGGAACATTATCTAATAAGTATAGGTCATTTAAATTTCCGTTATATCTACAGGCTACTGGAAGTTTTATGTTACCTTATTCTTTGCGCTTTTCATTTACCTATCTACTTATCAACACTTCGATCTCAACATTCTCAGTATCCAAATTGTCCTTGCAATGGTTGGTTTCACGCATTAATAAAAAATATTACTTGTTATGTAATTACTTATTATACGCATTGCTTTTAATTAGAGTGTCATAAACGTAAATAGGTACGAAGCTGCTGGGAGTTTTTGTAGCGTGACTCGACTGAGTTGCAGAATATGTCGGCTAGTAAACGAGACCGTTTCAGTGAAAGCGTAGTGTTTAGAACGACGCCTTCCAGCAATTAAGTCGGGAAGACGAGTACCCACAGCCTCACGACTTGCACTTAAATAAATGAGTATTAAATTAGAAAGTGCTGCTTTCAAACTTTGCTTCTGGTGCAATACCGCCCTTAGATTGGCAAGAATCCTGCGCCCCATCATTAGCTGACTTTCACTAAGGAAATGCAATTTTCTAGAAAACGGTAGCGAAGACCAATGGGGTTTCTCTTTTTACCCGTCCGTGGCTGCCGCGGGCTCTGTTACAGCATAATGCTGGCCCTAACTAGGCTTTGAGAAACGACCTACATTGCCGAGAATGCAAATTATTTGATTTACTCCCACGGTTAAAAGCTACCATTACGAGCCAATAGACCGAGAAAGATGGTCGTTTGCTGTGGGGGTGCCATTGTCCGAGACAGGAACGACTGAAGTCTGTGCAACAATCGCAATATCAATTTGTTATGCAACTGTAACAATATAATTGACGAATTAATACGTAGTCCGGCTAGTGTGTTTCAAAGCCAGTTTGAATGAGGAAGCGTAGATTGATCAGACACTGTGGGTGCCAGTGTCATTCCCGTGGGAATTTCCAATAATATCTTCTTTGTGCTCACTCTACGTGATTTAAGGTAGGTACCAAAGTGCAAAATTGTATGCTTTTACGCGTTGATCGATCTGACTGATCGTCAGTTTTTTCTTTTATTTGTATAAGAATAGATACAACGCGTTGCAAAGCATCTGTTTTCACAAGCAAAATTCCCATATCGTGCCATCCCTGCATTCCGAGATTTGCATAAAAGTCATGTCATATCCGCAGCCGGTTCTTCGATATCCCACATTCCTGCATCTCGTCCTTCACCTTTTGTTTAAGGAAAGGAACACGACCCCTGCCGGTTCGACAATGAAGTAATCCATCTACTTGCAATACTTTCCGCGTTGTGTTGTGACATACTTGTTGCGATTCCTTATCTGTGGTTCTTCGTGAAATGCTCGTGGACTAGTTCCATCAGTTTCAACACTTATTGTTGCAGTGTCAAAGGTTATGCCGCTAGAGTAGCCCCCGAATTTAGCAGAATTTTTGATTTTGAGTCCGATAAAGAGATGATTGCCAAATATTATATTTTTAGTTTCGAAGGTGATCTTCATACGATTCAGAATGTCAGAGCAATATGCAACTGAGACAAGTGGCAACTGTCATGTATAAATAATAGAAATGAATTGCGACTTCATATAAATGAATGTGATTCTATAAATTCACTGGGACGCTTACTATATATTCAACACAGTAGTTTAAATCATCAAAAAACATCGGCAGCTTTGGTACCCACTGAAATAGACACCCACGGGGTATCACACTATGCTTGTTATATTGACTCATAACAAGTCGAAATTTTCCATATTTTTTAATTAATCTAGCAGTTGAAAATATTGATTCAAATAAAACAGAAATATCATAGAAACACGAATCGATCGATTGGGAAATCTATTAATACCAAAGAGATTAAAATATAATATAAGGCATGAAGGGGACAAAGCGAGGATTATTTGAAGCCAAAAGTTATTCCAAGTGGAATAAGTCTAGTACAATTTCGACCGAATGACAGCTCGCGTTCATACTAACTGACATGACAAGGACATGACGCTTGAGCTTCAAAGTTTTGTATGAAAATATTCCCAATGCCCCCTCTATGCTATTATATTTTAATGTCTTTGATTAATACAAAAACTTTTTTGTTGTTGTGGTAAAATTGAACGTCGTGTCATCACGTCAACCATGTCATTCACTAGGGATGGCCAAGTGAAAAAATAAATTGATATTTATCGTATCGACATTTCTAAATACTATAGATAAAAATCGAGTGAAAAATATCGATATATCGTCAGTTTTACATTATTATTACTACATATACATATTCCCAAATTCGTAAAAAAGGACGATGAAAATAGTATATTTTTATAAATGCTTGAGTCGGCAAGTATCTAGTACCTAACATGAAATGAAACACGAAACCAGAATTGCGTTAAAAATATATTAAAATTGATACGAATTCGATACTGTAAAATAAATGTCGATATATCGCCATTAAAAATATCGACGATATATATAATATGCTAATTTAGTATTTGGAAAAATATCGATATTTTAATATAGGTATCGATATTTTTTGCCCAAGCCGTCATTCACTGGCATAGAGTAACTTATATGGCATGTGGTAGGCAGTGCTATTTTCTAACAAAGAGGTTGGAAGAAAATCATTTTCTTTCCTAGAGAAACTTTTTCTTTACACGTCTTTGGTACCTAAAATCTCATAATAACCTACAAAATACACTAGGTAACGAATAACTTTTAAACCTCAACTTATAAAAATGTGGTATGATTACATATTATCTTAGTCTGTCCAAGAACTATCGATTTTACACGGTTTCGTCTTCCGTGGGCAGGTGTAAGTGGGGTACCCAAAACACATGGACTTTTGCCATTGTTCTTTACTTTCATCAAATACCCATCCCAGTCGTATTGTTTGAAAAAACTTTTGGTGAGTGTAAGAACCGCTTAACGTAATTTACGTGATTATGACAGCTGCGTAAACTGAAGCGCGTTCCCTGACTGCCAATTCCTCTTATTATTTGACAGGTTTTCCCTGAACATGATTGTGACGTTTGTGGAATACGTCGCAACTTCGAAAAGTGCTATTTCTGTACCGGTTCTGGTGATTCATCTGCTTTTAGACTGATTTTGTAATTTTTGAAATGTTTCATTTATCAAAGGCTTCATCTGTCTATTAAACATATTTTTAGGATAAGTAAAAATAATGTAATAAAGATACTCCACATGAATGTCAAAAAAATACCGAACTCAAGAAAAAAATTTAACAATAAGACGTAAACAACATTTTCTTTTTTTAATTTTCTGAGATTATTTTTTTATTTTGAAGACGATGTAAAGATTTATGATTCTACCCACAGATAGGTATATATCAGGTGTGTGATAAAGTCTGTATGAGTAAGATCCAAAGCAGTAGGTATCATATACTTACACGTGGGTTAAACCTGATTATTCAACGCACAAAAGAGTATCTAACATTTCATACTGAGCTGTCTCATATTTGTCCTGACAAGAATCAGTCCCATAATAAATGGCTGGCCGACTCAACGCCTCGGCTCTGACAATATAATTAAATAAAAATCTCTTTGGATTAAGAACAAGCGCGGGCGTAGACCACGCACGGATTGTCAAGACTTAGGTACAGTCAAGAGCACATGAAGCTTTACACTTGTAGTGCGAGTCTGACCTCTAAAGCGATTGTAATAAGAACGTTACAAAGTCCAATGTGCTCTTGACTGTACCTACTTATAGCTATATTAGTATAGAAACCGACCGCCCGCGAGATTTCCAGAGTTCAAAACATACCTATAACTGTTTTTGTTTTTATTTTTGCTTACCTTTACGTAGTACCTACCCTAAGCTGTCAAACAGAAAACTTGCTAAAATGAAACGGGCTTAAAAATATGATTTAATTTATTTTTCAATTATGATATGGGTACATTGATCAATGGTAACTAAAATTATTCAAATTAATTTCCAAGGCAGTTCATTTGTATTTTTTATAAAAAATATACAATAATGTAATTGATTAATAATGTTTTCAGGTTATTTATACCTATGCTGTAGGTACTTAGGTATATTTTTACGTCAGTAGCGGGTAAGATTATGGGATTCATATCAGATACTTCAGACCCTGTACTGGATACGACAATTATAATACATAATAATATATTCCATATTCCAGCTCCAAAACTTTAATGTAAAATAAAAATAAATAATAAATATAATCTCAAGCCTTTTATCCCCGAGGGGGTAGGCAGAGGTATTCCATTACTGGATATACCCACATTTCACGAGATACATTGGACCCCTAAACGTGATAGGTGGTGAGCCCATCGCCGGACCGGGTCTATTTACACATGTCTCAGAATTAATTCTGAGACCTGCGGGTTTCCTCACGATGTTTTCCTTCACCGTCGAGCTAGTGATAAATGTACGTAAGTTTTTGAAAAACTCATTGGTATATGCCAGGATTCGAACCCGAGCCTCACTGATTTTCGGCCGGCTCTTTAACCGTTCGGGCTATCACAAGCTTTTATGTGTTTTTTAAAAATCACCTGCGTACTTAAAAACCCTGGATAAATATAGAATTTATATAAATAAACATACCTAGTGCATATTTAAATCTCCAATTGTAGACTAACGACGAGCATACACAATATGGTTGTTTAGTGCAACAACTCAATAAAATAGACTTTGTAACTAGCCGCTGACATAAAACGGCCATTAAATCGAACAATGTCGGCGTGAATTCTCAGTCTAGGTATTACTTTGTAATGGCTAACAAGTTAAATGCCCCGTAGGTTTTCCGAATAACAATGAGCAAGCAAATACTTTCCGTCTAGTGCAGACCACCTTGCAGCCCAGCGGGGATTCTCCGAACAAAACTTAGTGAAATCAATAACGTAATGAGAAAATTGCGCAACCATCGTCAATTCATCTTGAGGTGAGCACAATGTTTCACTTCACTTCAAATACCACTTACAAATGGAAGTGACAATATGAGCATTAAAATTATTTATAACTAAAATAAAAATAATGAGAGTTATGTTTTAAGAAATTTATTTCCATCATTAATTTATTGTCGTTAATCTTTACCCATATTTACATTTTATGAATAATTAAGAACAAGGTCAAACTCTTAATTCGATTGAACGACTTTTTTTATTTGACATGATTGCACGGAATATAAAATCCGAAATGTGTTAATCGAATTCAGATTTGCCAATTTATCACTTCGAAAGTGTAACTTTTTATTTCTTATTTAAATATAATATATATTAAAGTACCTACCTACTTAAGTATATAAACCAAAAAACAATAAACTGACTGACCGACATTTACCTGATACACATCTATCATTTTATGTGCGTGGATGTCACTGAGTTTTTTTTATATAAACTGTAACGAGAAAAAAGGAACCACGCGAACAAGCATGCTGACACCTGCGACTTCGTCTGCGTAAAATTAAGGTTGACATGTTCTCCTAGAATTTATGTGTTTATGTCCCTCCTTAAGATGTAAACTATCATCCTACCAAATTTCATCAAGATCAGTTCAGCGGTTTAGCCGTAAAAAGTAGGAATTTAATGCCACTTCCAACTGCTATATAGCAAATAAATCTTAAAGCTCACCAAGACAATACTAGTAATAAACTCAAGGTTGGGAGCGAAAATATAGAAAACATTTTATGGTTAGACAAATTGCAATGTTACCTATCAAATCACAAAGCATTTTCGCAACGTTACTGCAACATGTGTGTAATGATTGAGCAGTTTTATTCACAAGTGTAATTTGGCCATAATGTAATGTCAAGTTTTAATGCTCACACCGTGTGAGCTCTCTATTCACCTTGATGTATGAATTAGAAGTATGTAGGGTGCCCTAGAAAGAGTTAATTAATGTCGCAAATAATTAAATCTTCTTTAACCCATATTAGTCGCAGAGGTTCCGAAGTAATTAGCAAGTTACGGAGGGAAATCTATTGCGAAAGGTAAAGACTTTGTAAGTTTTTGTAAAATAATGCGATCCGTAGAAAAAAGTTTAATTATCACTATAACACACGATAAAGAATATTATACGTTAATATAGAACGACGGTGACGAGACGACGCGGTGCAGTACCTATAAATTCAATTCGAAAAGAAACCTTATACCAATTTTACATTGAGTCGCGAATACCATCACGTAAGTGTAAGTGTCTGGCAGTTCCTTCATTTGTTGCTCTATCTAAATTATTTAATAGTTTCTTTTCTAATAATACGCTGCGTCAACGCGGGGTATTTTAATAAAAATACCTTAACTAATAAAGCTTTTCACATATGCATCGCCTCACCTATCTTATTTGTCTTGTCTCAAAGTGAGGCAATCTTTATTTAATTGCATATTACGTCAATCTGTACTTCTAATATTGTAAAGAGGTAAAATATTCGGGATAAAAGCTTGAATTACTAAACGGGATTTAAAAAATGTTTCACTAGGTAAGAGCCTACTTTTTCCGGTGAGGTCGAGTTGTATTCTATAAAATAACCCTTGTTACAAAACTGACCTTCTCAAAGTGCATACAATCCATAGTCAGCGGTAGTGAAGTGAGTGACCATGTATTTTGGTTCCTAGACCAACACTGCAGATAAAACACATTAAGCTCATTTCCTCGTTATTGTACATACGTTTTGACCTCATGTTTCTTCTTTAGCAAATTCAAAAGTCAGAAAAGCAAACTGCGCTCGTAAATATTGGCTTATCACGCCCATTTATCAAATCGTTTATGATTCCGACTTTTATGCGGAAATTTAAAGAAATAACCTCCATAACGTATGTAAGTTGTCTAGTGTAACATGTCCGTTTCAACTGGTAACTGCCCACGGCTTCCTTTTCCCACATGAGAAAGTGTGGATCATAATATCCCACGCAAGACCACAACGGATAACTATTAAGCTAGTGGCCACTACCGGTCAGAATCGCCCCCACAAATTTTGCAAACTTGATATTAATAATGACACGATACGATATAAAAACTTTTTATTGTTAACTAAAAACAATACAGAAAGGTGAAAATAAAATAGAGAGATACAATAGGCGGTTCTGTTAAGCTATATTTTCTTCAACCTTTGGATGGATAGAACTGAGTTTAAAACTAGGGTTGAGGACACTTAATTACATAATAGAAACCAATATTAGCTATACGCTCTTTATTTATTTATACCGGAAAATTATCAGCAAACTTATCAAAACAGTAGGTACACATAAAGTTGGAAACAAGTAAACGAGCGTTCTGATGCCTGATGATGATGAGATATCATTCCCAAATAGAAACATATTACAGTCATTTAACCTAAAGTACCTATGAGTTAATCAAGTAAGTAAATAATCATATTGTCTACTAATCTGCTTAAAAGTTGTTTTTTTATTTAGTAACAGTTTTATATTTTACGCAACAAAACTCATAACCCAATTCCTTTGAATGGCTTTTAAAATCCTCATGAAATGAACTGGCAAAAAATCTATCTTATCAACCTGAGTTGCTCTTGTATGGGAAATAATAATATTGTAAAGGTAAACTAAATAATAATTTAAAAAATAACACATCTCTTTCTGGTACAGTCGGGTAAAAATGTAGCCGAAAACACTCCAGAAATGAAGACGAATCTAACGGCACGTCCCAAATCAAAATCCGTCAAACCTCACATACATTAAAAAAACATTACTCTACATCTGGCAGTCGGGTAAAAAGACCCATCGCTCAGCGATGGACAACTGGACAGTTATTAGTTGATGAAGATATCCCTAAATTTACATGTACTATGATAGGACATCACGTTATGATGCGTATCGAATGACCAAACGAGCCCGGGATCGTTATCGCGGTGCCGATCCCAGATTTATGAGTTATCCCGCGGCTACCGCTATCGGATTCCATCGCGGGATGCGCGGGATCCTCCTATCGTGTGCACCTCGCTCTAGGCCTAGTAAATTCCATTCCAAATAAATTTACGTATACAACTTCTTTTAGTCTTCGCAAAACAAATACCAACAATCCTACCGTAGGTAGGTACAGGGTGAATTTTTCAAGTGTGCGTGGTACATAGGCTAAATCAGAAACTATGAGGAATAGCGAAAAGTACTCAAAGTAGTCTCGAGCTCGATTTTGATGAAATTTAAAACTGCATCTTTGGATTTTTGAAAAATCAATATTCCTAGCCAGGAATCGAACACATTGATTTTGAAAAAAAACACACACTCTGTATTAATACACCATTAGATAGAGTTTCTAATAAGGATTGAATTCTGGGAAGAAATTACATACGGCAAACTTAAGGAAAATGTTAAATTTTAATAAACTGATTCATATTTTAAAGTAATGCTTTAATTAATACCTGCATTACCTGTATCTCGTCTAAAATTATGCTCAATATTTTTCTCAACACAATTTTTCATAACTTATGGTGTATAAATGTTATTTACAACAGCGTAAAGATTGCACCAATGTACAGTAACTCTTTCTATAGAAAATATGTGTAGTGAAGTATACAACCTAATTTTGGGAAGTGGTCTTTATGTAAGTACCTAAAGGCTAAATGTAAAATAAACTTCTAAATTTAAATTATGACATAATAATTTTTAGTATATGGGAATAACAATCGTAATACATTAGAGGCGTTCTTTATATTATATTATATTTAATGATTAAGCTATATTTGTATTATTCATGATAATACTAAATAGGTAACTTGATGATGATAAGTAATTATTTTTTACACAAATATATTTTTCACAATAACGCAGTTACAAGATTTCTCTAAGCTTTTATTTTTTTGCGGGTTTACGTAAGTCTCTCTTTTAATTTGAGTATTATTCGCTCTTTAACCTTTGAACCATTCGCAGCTATCAAAATAATCGCTCAGTCGCTATTTGCGTAAGGAATCCCATTAATCTCTTAATAATTACATAGCCACTAACTTTGATATCTTTATTACATCTATATTGAACTTAGTAGCGTAAAATCGTTCATAGTAAGACATTCAGCTATCTATTAATTATTTTGTTCGCGTAGTATTAATGGGTGGGTGTTTAATTAAATTTTGTATGACTCTACTATTATTCAGTTAATATTTATAGCAGTCATTTACGTCTTTCTTTTGAATACATAAATATAAACACTATTTTTAATACTTCCGTTGCCGGGACAGCTATATTTATTTTTATTACGTCATACCATATATTAATAAAACTTTGTATTGGCCAGCAATAAATCTTATTACAGAAGAATGGGTAAATTGCTGTAATTTTCACTCATCCATATAGCAACTAACAATCCCTATTTTAAAATATGTTGAACAACATTCCAGCACCTTGTAATGAGCGGATGTCGGGGATCGATAGCAAAATTGTGGGCATATTTTATAATTTAACCAGCAATTTGATACGAAATGTTACTTTATACGTAGACCGCAAGGTGTTATTTTCATTGAGCTTTAAATATTTTATTGGAATGAGGAGTTACTTAGTAGAATGTTACTTTGAAAATAGTCTTTATAAACTTTAGAATAGAATGCATTTACATATTCCTAGGGGGTATGTGTAGTAAATATATACAGGAGAGCCTGGCGCCGGCGGGTTGAGCGTGTGCGTGATAATATCGCAAGTCTAGGCGTCAACATACTGCTGCTATTTAAAATTTAGCTAAATAATAGCCCTCATTGGTTTTTGTGTACGGAATAAGTGTATTAAGGTTAGTTTGTAAGTTCAATTTCTTTTATAATGGCGGTCCTTTTTGATTTCGCCAAAATCCAGTTTACAGAGCTTGGTCTATGGTGTTGGTTGTGCCCAGATGTCTTTAGGTGTGGTTTGGTTATCAACAGTAAATCGATAGTACACTTTTACTGAAGATTTTAAAGAGGCTTCTTGAGGTAATTCGAAAAAGTCCATCGCACGCATTTTATCGAATTTCCAATTCACTGCACACCAGCAAGGACATTTACCACATAATATAATATCACTATTATGAGCAAAACCCCAAAATATACGGCAAAATGAAAATTTTACAAAAAACATGACGTCCCTCTTCGGATTGCCGCCAAAAAGCCTTAATTTGTAAGACGCATGGCAGAGTGCCCTGCGCGCTCCCCTCCCCAGTCCGGTGAATGCTGTCAAGCCATTAGGACAAAAAGCATAATATTAGACAGGTCGAAAAAAACACAGATTGAACAAAAGGTATAAACAAACGCATTTCGAAGGTAATTAAAGTCGATTCAAGACAAGATACAATTCGCAGTAACAAAGGAAATTCAAGCTCACAGTAAACATAAGAAAATTGTTTAAGACTAAAATATTTATACATTCTCCAGCGTCTTTATTCTGAGTCATTGCGCCTACTCAAAGTCATATTTCTATTGACAAGCAAAACAAATTAAATGAATTGTTGAAAAATACATTTCCGTACACATAATTGCTTTCAGTCTCAAGGCGAAATAAAAGTGGCGTTCCTTGTCGAGTCAACTGAGTAATCAGCCCTTAAAGATCTTTGTTTGGCCACTTGAGAGTGCAGAGTCAATATTCGTGATAAACAAAGCGCACACTGAATACATACAGCGAAATGTTTGTGTCCTGTGCCCTGGTGGAACCCTGGCCTTATTTTTTGTAAAGGAACTCGTCCGACTGACGCCAAATGGACGCCATGCAACAACACAAGTGCTGTAGAAAATTCTACTTCTCTAATGGAGTGTTTAGACGACAAACAAAAATGAGCTTTATTTTAATAAAGATTTAAGTGATGTGTAAAATAGGAAAAAAATACCTACATTATTTAGGTACAATGAAAAAATAAAAATATATAGGTAGGTAACTACTGTACTGACCCCCAAATAATTTGTAAAGGACAAGAAAATTAAGATTCTCATAAAAAAACTCCTTGAATGAGGAATAATGTGGGATAGTTTCCAGTGGGCAAAATATAGTTTATATTAATTCTCTTTGATATTACTTTCTAGGTACAGTCAAGAGCAAATGCATACACTTGCAGTGCGAGTCTGACCTCTAAGGCGATTGTAATATGAACATTACAAAGTCCAATGAGTCAAGCAAACTTCACATACTCTTGACTGTACATATTCTATTATATTTTTATAGTAGTCAACCCTATAGTTAGCATTTATAACTGAAATGGATAGAAATATCAAACGGGTCCCAGTTTACAGACAAATTATGACATAAAATTGCAGTGGTACAACAATGTTGCACCGTCTATTTCATCATCTAAAGTTACCTATTTTAAAAGCAATTGTTCAACATCTCCTTTATGGCCACTCTTGGCTTAATTAACTGAGCTGCTACCAGTGTTACGAGCAAAAAACGTCAGTAATATATCACATAATTAGATGGATGTCGAGA
The DNA here is from genome assembly GCA_963855545.1 of Ethmia dodecea. Taxonomy (NCBI): domain Eukaryota; kingdom Metazoa; phylum Arthropoda; class Insecta; order Lepidoptera; family Depressariidae; genus Ethmia; species Ethmia dodecea. Next base: position 6,217,670 of record OY979444.1, read on the forward strand.
AATTATCACACTCATTAAAATAATACCAGTCACTTGTAAAGGAATCTTGCTTAGGGCGCCGCACCGTCACCGGCGGCGAATCTCTAGTTGGCAATGCGGGAGATGTGGGCGTAGCCAGGATTTAAATCAGGGGCACAAAAACAGCACTAACAGCCTCACCAATCAATGTAATAAACGATGTGGAGCACGTGTTTTACGACCTCTAAGAAATACGATTCCATTAGTACTAGTTATAGTAAATTCAATTTTATTAATAATAATAAATAAAATTATCAAATAAAAGACAGTATTTTAGGTCGTTTGATAATAAATAATAATAGAATTAGCTTAGCAATATTTGTAGTTTCACAGGTTTCATAATAGCAAAACTGTAGCACAACACTCTTGACTAAAACTCGGTAGGTACTAGGTCGATTAACGTTATGTTACTTATATTTTATTTTTTGTCCCACTTATATTTTTGTCAACTAATTTGGATTGTGATTGTGTCCCATTATGGAACTCTGGCTACGTCCCTGGCTGAACTCATTATTTCTCTCCATAATACGAACCATGGATCCGGTTTATATTGTTCCATACTTTTCACTGTTTACCAGCGATTTATAGTTTCCTTCAGATAATGAACGGCTAAAGTGAGATTACGTTCTATGGAGCAATTTTCACGCTAACTCCCCTTTTGATACGATCTTCAAAATCAATCTGAGGTCAAAGATTTAAAGCGATCGCTTACGTGACCTCATCAATCCTTTAACCTTTAGGTGCTTTTCATATGACTACGGCATAGCCAAGGTTTATTATAAACAATCGCACAATGTGCTATGCATGTAGGTAGTATAGGAAATGGATATTTTATTATCTCGGAAGTACTACGCCGATTTCCACAAACCTTGCTTAGGGCGGAGCGGAAAATTTAATGGTTACAGAGTCCTGCGAGATTCGAAATTTAGCTTTTTTAGCTTTAGTTGTCGAAAGTAGGTACTATCTTATGTTGTAGATATACCTACTTATTAGGTATCACATACTAAATGTTTTTCTTACAACTCCATTAGGGTGTCTTTTAATGTTATATTACTTATCGATAAAAAGTTCTTTTTTAGAACTCTACAAGCCCAAAAAAAGTTTCTAGATTTTAAGTAATAAACACATGTAGGTAAAACCAGAACGGGTTAAGTACATACCTAGCTAACTGAACTAATTTCCAGAAGTAATTCTGAGACATGTGTAAAAGACTCGCAGGCGTATTCACGAAGGCTCGACACCGTTTCCATCGAGTGAAAATTTTTCCGAAGTCGAATCTATCGACTTCGGAAACTGTATTCTAGGTGTTTCTGACAACAACGGAATTTTTTTCCGAATCCTTATGTCAAATATGACATTCGTTTTCGATATATTCTCTGAATAACCCATCTTCTATAGATTTTCCGATTCCGAGTCGAATATCGAAAATCGAAGCTCCGTGAATACGCCTGCCGGTCCAGAGATGGGCTCACCACCTACCATGTTTAGGGGTCCAAAGAATATCTTGTGAAAAGTGGGTATATCTAGAAATTGCATTAGTAACTCTGTCTCGGGAATGTTGAAGAAAAACAGTCCTCAAAGGGTTTAAAGGGTTACTGTCACTATAGGGAAAACAGTAATCCAATCCATCCATAGTACATAGAAGAAAGTCCATCACTTTTAGGTTAACTTAAGCTTATTTACAGACCTAACTCCTTATACAGAACCTAACGCAAAAAGAGCAGTCAATCAACAGTCAGGGGTAACAACTTTCTTACATATTTAAATATGTATAATCAACCATTTAAAAAGAGAACTAAACATTCCGGTAGCCGGCAGATCATTACAACTGCGTCCGCGCAATGCGTGGCGTGTTTTGCGCAACGCGTGGGCACACATATTATACAAATTAGACGTTTACTGTTATCAACTTGCGCATATCCAATACTTATATGTGTGTGTAGAAATAAAGATTAGCTGGAAGTGACAAGTACATTAATTTATTTAAAAACGCAAGCTTAATGTTAACTTAAAATTCATTTTGTTTTATGATCGATCAGATCGCCAAAGGATGTAGGGTAGGCTGATAGATTATAGCCCATACTTTTGAGAAAAGACCCAAATCTCAGCAACTGTCGGTAAGGGTTGATGATATTAATGACGCGCGCTGGATTTAAGTGATGGACGATCTTGTCCTCCTTGCCACAGTCGCACAGGGTTGACCCCCCTTGTGCTTAACTAACCCTATGTTTCAAAAGGCAAATCAAACTAAAATTATCGAACAGACTTTAAAATCTCATGTAAACTGTTTGGTTGTTGGTCGTTAAGATTTTATTCAACCCGTCAGAACAACTAACATAAGTTTTAATAGTCTGTCAGCTAACTTTAGTTTAAATTGCCTTACGAAAACCAGGGGTAAGTACTCTAATAACGATTGTTTTAAACCTTTTGTCCTCTTCCGCCATGGGACAATACTGCTCTACCTGCTACACTAGTTGCCTAAGAAAAGAGGTTTATTATAAAAAAAAATTTTTAGAATGAATCCTCAGAGGAAAATCCGACTCCGCTCATGCCACATCCAGCACCCAATGGAACTACAAAAATATTTTCACTTTCTCCGATGTGCCTGATAGCTCAGGCACTCATTCGTCAGCCATTAGACAGGTGCCCCCTGATTATCTGCCGTGGACTCCATTAGTGTTTAACTCGATACCATTTGCCTTACCGGTTTTAAGTTATACAATGAAATTATCTCAGCGAAGATTATTTATTTCGTAATGCAAATGACAAAATGAATCGGTCGATTTGGTGAATTTGTTTTGTTGTAATGACCTTTATAGGGATAAATAAACTCTGTAGGAAAATATAGAGGTTACGTTTTTTCAACTTTATTTTCATTAAAATTAACCTAAGTAATTATCAATTTAAATGCAACAGTAGCTAGCACGGACTGTCTGTTGGTTTATTACCTTTCACGCTTATCTTGAAGAAATTGCTTTCATCTAGAAGAAGGATATAGGCTAGGTTCCTACTTGTCATCCTAAGAATGCGGACGAAGTTACTGACAGCAGCTAGTGTTGTAAAAAAAAGAAATTATCCGATACATACAAATATCTCTACATACCAATTGCTCTGTTTTCCTAACTTATGTCTTCAAATGTTGTCTTTACACAACTTGTCCAAGGTGGGAATCAAACAAAAACACTCTAAATGGGTCAGTTCAAATTAAGTACATACTAAGATTAAGGACACAAACTAAATACTTAATAATTTAACTTCGAAGTATCTACTATGGATAAAGCATTTAGTAATCTACATAAATCACCTCTTTTTTGTTATTTTGTATATTTTTAACTTACTGAATTAATTCTAAATGAGAATAGCTGTGGTTGATTAATTAGCTTACTTGAGTATTGGAGCATAAGTTACGGGCAAGGTGTCCACAAGGACTCGATGCGGTCATTGTGGCTACATAACCTAACCTATTCTTTACTTTACCTACATAACTTATTTCAAATATCTATTATTATTATTTAAATTCGGCTCACCGAAACAAATGATATCATAATTTGATATAAGTACAAAATTAATCCTACACGTACGTAGTGGAACTCGCAACTAGTTTATAATAAATTAAATTAATACGCACTTAAAGTATAATAGCTAGATTTTGTAATAGCCACCATTGAGCTACTATACACACTCAGTTTATTAAATTAATTACAGTCATCTATAAATGGGATACTGATCGCTGAATCAGCGTCATTTCACATACACGTTTCGGCTCCAACGATGCATGAACCTCAATGACCGATTCCATCTGAGACGTACACAGGCAATTAGAAGAACCAGTAATCGTTTAATCTGAGCTGAGAGATGAAAGTGGCCGATAGGATATCGACTGCATCTAGCATCCCGATGCACGAGCGGATACAGCGACGCATTTCTACATGTCATATTCCTGTCACTGCGATGCTACGAAGTGTATTTTTATTGCTTAAGTTTTTCAACGGAGCGTTTTTATGTTCGAATTTTGAAGATGTTGCAAGTTAAACACTAGTGACTTCCCCTCGTTTCAGTTTATTAAAATAAAATATATCTTCTGAACCATGCACGATAAAATTCCTGTTTTAACGTCTAAATCTTTTATTGAATCCTTTCAGATAGACAGAATAATTCTAATCACGATTCTAATGTATGATTAGGCATCGTAGTAAATAGTTGTCATTAAAATTTTTATATATAATTTACATAGGTATATATTTTAAATAATAAATTTTATACCTCTATAAAAATCTATTTTTAATGCAAGTGAAAAAGTAAAGTAATTTTTTTTGGACAGCCTGTAGATAGTTGTCACTGATTCATTAGTTCGCGGCTATTCACCGAAGATCATTGTATTTAGCGATATTACAACTTAACAATAGTTAAAAGCTTTCACCCGTTGATCATCAATAGCGATTCATTAAATTCCTTTTAAATTATTTAACGATTGAAAAGTACCTATGTTTTGCAATGTTGCAAAAGGTCATTCGTTCTTGACCCGAATCGTACTTTCTTAAACTTAATCATCTGTATTGATTTTTAATAGTATTAAATGGCAGCGAAAAAAATTTTGTTTGACTTAGTACCTACCTACTTGTTACTTAATTTACCAATACATTCAGACTCTATTAAGTAAATTACCACACACTCGACGAGCTTGTTGGCTCAGTTGGTAGTGCCTGCCTTCTGAGCCGAACATGTGTGTTGGTTTTGTGTCTGGGTGCTTATATGTATTTAATAGATATGTTTCTAAGTTGTTTAGTACCCATAGACCCAAAGCTGTATATGTTACAAGAAAAATTACTCAAGTGTATATGGAAAGCACTTAGTCTTTAGGCAAATTCACGTATCTCATAAAGATCTATGATCAGATAGATAGCGATCTTCTCCCCGCCTCACCTGCGCCGGCGCACCGCAGCCAGCGGAACGTTGGCGCCACTAATGCGATCAAGGGATTCGATTTATTGGCTGTATCTCTGCATCTCCCGATACACCTGTACCCGATTTAATACGAGCGCGGAACAACCAAGGAACATTTATTGCGTATTGCGTAACCACTGCGCTTACCTATTACTTATTGCTCTCGTGCCACCATTCATTCCTACAGTCCGTACACATCGTGCCTCACTCATATATTTATCGGCGTGCTCTTGAACTTGCTGCGGATTTTAACCGCTTATCGGTAGCTCAGCATCTATCTGATTGTTTCCGCGTCGTCTCACTCAGTCGTGTTCTAAGCGAATTTGTTATTGTCGCAGTTTTACGAAGCGAAATCTTTCTCAGTTTTGCACTTGTCGGTAGCTTTCACATTAGTAGACTTGTAACGTCACATTAGCTATATCTGCATTCGGACGTTATCAGTTGATCGGACGGCGGGAGTCAACGCACGACATGCAAGGCCGAGTCGTGGCAAAACTCTCTCTGGCTATTGACTACCCTGTCCGATCAATATTAGTCCGACAACTCCGGGGCTTGTCCGAGTCCGGCGTGACACCAAGACACTTTGCTAGTGAAAACAGAAACTCATTAAAGCTTTTAGTGACATATATACGAGGTGCTACCCGTGACACTATCTCCCAACCATCAAAGAAAGTGTGACGACCGATCTAACCTCTCACATTGAGGAATATATCAAGACAATTGAGTTTGATTTTACGACTAAGCCTTTTATGGTATACCGGCAATGGCGAAGCTAATAAAACGTCTACATAGCACCTTGTTACTGTCTACTTTGAAAGATGTATCACCTATCGTCTCCTCGTTGAAATGACTATTTATTTGAATATTGTAGGGAAATGTCTTCGCTCTCAGCTGAATTCCAACAGATAGTTGTTTAAAATGGGGACCCAGGGTTTTCTTTCTCCAAACGAGTCAATTACTGCAGCCCTAGCCAAGGAACAAGAAAAGGGTTCTTAATAATTGTAAGTAGTATTAACTATTAAAAACTACCAGTCAGTGATTAATTATGTTGAGTCAATTTCATTTGGTCAATCATAACAAGTCGAGCACTAATAATCAAATAATAGTCTCATACTTCTGTCATTCTCTTTGACTAATCTTTACGTTATAGAAAGCCACAGGCCAAATACCTTAAGGGAGATAATAGAGCCTCCCTTACCTATATCATAAACATAATGTGTATATAGCAATAGTGGAGGTATATTTGATGTCATAAATACAAGCGTATAGGCTTTGAAGGAATAAAACAGACATTTTATTTTCATATAAAATTTTAATACACCTAACTGTAAACCTTAATCTAAGGTAGAGCTTTATGTTTAAAGTAATATTTACAACCTTTATTTACTACATCTCCTTTATCTGCTACATGAAGTCATAATATTTGTAATGCGAGGTGTAACAAGTATTATAAAAGTACATCATATTTACAAGTACACTGAATTAATTTACACTTATTTTAATCTTAATTTAAAACCGCGAACATTATGAGATTTTCGGTAATCCCCGACTTAATATTTATTCGAGACAATCTTGCAAATAACTTCCGACGCATTCATTCAAATATTTAAAAAATAAAACAGTCTGTTGATACGAATTATACGTACCTATTTATTCAACTAGCAATAAATACATACGTAGTGTCTTAATTAATTTAAATACTAAGCGACGGCCTTTTCTTTCTGACGCTTTTACTGTTTTTCCCAAATATCGTGCCAATGACCTGTAGACAAAATAAAAAAGTTATAATAAAGTAATGACAACATAATATTAAGACCAAAGAAAGTACTGAAATGTTTCTTAGATTACAAAATTGTAATGACTAGCAATAAATTGAAGACAATAAACATTTACATGTTAACCAATGCTCGTCGGACCTATTGGTTCAATTAGTAGTAACCCGCAGGTCTCAGAATTAATTCTGAGACATGTGTCAACAGACCCGGTCCGGCGATGGGCTCACCACCTATCACGTTTAGGGGTCCAATATATCTCGTGAAATGTAGGTATATCCAGTAATGGAATACCTCTGCCTACCCCCTCGGGGATAAAAAAGGCGTGAGATTTTTTTATTTTATTTTTATTTTTTAGTAGTAACCCTGTCTTCTTAGTCAGGGTCAACATTTGTGTAGATCACTATGTCTGTTGACTTCGTGTCTGAATGTTTATATTTATTTATTTAAGTATGTTTATCTGTTGTTTAGTACCCTCAGTGAAGGTTCTGCCTAAATAGTCCAAAAAAATACAATTCCTACCGCTAACTAGTTATGGAATAGTGGGGCAACCTAGGAATAGTAAATACAAGATTAACTGATGTTTCCTTTTAAATTCTAAATGACTTCTCTTACCTTAGAGACAGAGTAGGCGGCGAGTTTGCGACGAGGCGCAGGCAGTAATAATGCGAGTGCACGCGCCTCACGCAGCAGCGCGTGGAACGCGAGCGCGGCGCCTGCGCACGACTCTGCCGCCGACACCTCGTAGAACTGGCATCCGAACCGAAGTGACAACTCCTGACCCTCCTCTGCATGGACCTCCCTTATTAAGAAATAACAAAAGGTTTAAGAACGATCGTCCTAAATATTACCTATTAGGTCTTTACCGAGGAATTTGCACTATTGTATACAACAATAAGATTTTATTAACTTCTTCGGGGTTTAAACATCAAAATCCAACAGCAGCAAAATTGGGTAGTTGACAGCATCGAAATTAAATTGCGAGTAGTCATACATTAAAAAGATTATCCTAAAACACCTCAAAATATGTATTTAGATTTTCAATTTACAATTATAGCAAATTTAAAAATAATAAAACAATCAAAAAAAGTGCTGCAATTGAGTACTACAAACTATGACGTCACGGTTTGCTATTTCAGTACATTTTCCATAGTAAAATTTCGTTTTGACAGATCGTAAAAAGTAACTGATTTGACTAGGTCCCCGTTGTCGAGATTCCTATTGTCGAGAACATCGTTAGGTTTAATTGGCAATATTCGTTATTAAAATTTAAAAACAGCTGTAGATATTTCTCTGAGTATCTCAGTCGTCTCATAAGTCGTCAATTAAGATCAAAGGAATTAATATTTTGAAATCAAACATTCATGATAATTGAAAATATTTATCAGAGCACGGGAATAAAAAACTTATTTAGTTTACCTACGTCTACCACCATCTCTTTGCAATATCCATCATTGGCTCCTCTTGCTCACTTGGCAGGATTGGCACAATGGAAAGACTAGTGATGATGTTAATCTTCTCCTATATAAATAACCCTAATAATAAAATCACCCGGCAACTTAAACATGAAGACATACCTGGCGTGTTCGAGGTCACGTTTGTTCCCCAAGAGGGTGACGGCAGCACAGCCTGGAAGCCTGGTTCTCTCGAGCAGTGACAGTAACTCCGCAGCAGCCAAAAAGGACCGACGCTCGCATACTGAGTATACTACAGCGAACGCATCGCCCCATCGGACATGATCAGCTAAGCAGCCCCGAATCTGCGGAAAGCGTACACGCTAAGTCCAAGGTCAAATAATAATGTACCTGGGCCACGGTGCTCCCCAAGTAAAATCTCGCAGTAAACGTGTTTTTCAGAGATGAGGTCTAGCTAGAACGATTTTTTACACACAAAAATTAGGTGGAGCGATTTTAGGGATCGATTTAATTTAGAAATAGGTATCTACAAATGTTGTTCGTATTACTAAATGATAGTGACTATGGGACTAACAAATCAGCTGTAATACTTCTGCTGATATAATTTCTTCAAAACTAACATATTTTTATGTGTTAAATAAAAAAAATGTCTTTATTTGCTACTCTCAATTTAGTCTCAATGTCTATATAATAGGTGGCCTAGCGTTACAATTAAAACAAATTGTGTAAAAGCCACAGATAGATTGTGATAATCCAAAATATTTGGTTAGTAAATCAGAGCATATAAAATTACGTTCTTGGCATTGCGCCTATTGACATTTACCCGCTACAGAAATCAATCGTTTATCGATTGCATGGTATATCTCAGAGTTAAAATATATTTCCAAGAAAGAGGTTGGTGGACTTCGCGATAATGCGGTCATAAGTCGCAAGCCGCATTGGGGCCAGCCGCTGCACTGAATAAATTTACCGGAGATTACGCAATTTGAATCATCGAAACCGTTTTGTTCCGTTATAATGGTTTAATTACCGAAAACAAACAGGTCCTGAACATTGTAATGGAAGTGCTAACAAAAATCATTTGCGTTAGCAGTTTCTTTTGAGTCGCGTGGGCTTTGAGCATATTTGGACTGGAGGCGAACCGGTGCAGCAACGATCGCATCTGATAAGGCTTGTACAAGGTCCATAAACTTTGTCTAATTAAATTGTACAGCGAGCTTCAGCCTGCGAGCGGCCCACCACAGATAAACATCTCCATTGTCTACCGCTAAATTAAGTTTGGCCCTGTCTATCGCTTTATTTGCGACGTTACAGCTTAAATCACGATGACGTCCACCATTTGTTACGATATACAAGTTACAACCTTATTAAAGAGAAGTTGATCTCTAAACTTGTTCTTACCGCGCAATTAGATGTGTCTAGTATTTCGACCTCTGAAACTGCACCGTCGAAAGCTACTCTATGTTGGTATAGGAAATCTGTAACAAACAGTTTCTATTAAAATATAAAATTAAACACTACCGTTTTACGTACAGTAAAGTTGAAATAAACTGATGAAAAATATTTTCATGTAAGTAAGTACAAGTATTTATAAATTAAATTAAGTCACAAAGCAATTTCCTAGTAACATTATACCTACATAATTTCAGTCATTAAAGTCATCGTACTGACGTAAAAGGTGACACTCGATTTTATTTAAGGTCGGAAGGAAGGAGACAATTCAATTATTGAATTTCAATTTAAAAACAATTAAAAAAAGATCAGATGAAATTGTGATTAGTTTAAAATTTACATACTTAGAATGACGAAGTAAGTAGAGACCTAAATTAATTGACAAAAGATAAACAATTTCGCAAGAACAATTCAATCGCACTCACCTCCTGTGGAGCTGTATTCACCGATGTACCTCTTTGTTAGATAACGTACGACCACCGCTGAAACAAACAAAATTCATTACATTGAGAAATATCTATGTAGGAACGCCCGCTAAAAGATCACAGTAAGTATTCTTATCAAAATAATTTCTTCTTGTTATGCTCAATAAGCAAACAAGCGCTTCTGACAAATCCATCAACAATTACAAGGTCATTGCACTCAACTTTCTAAGGTGTAACCCGACAAACACTGATTAGACTTTTTATGTAGCGCATACCACTCCCGGTATTCCCATCTAAGGGTCGTATACAATACAAACAGTTATCAACAATTATGACTAGGCAAGTTGCATGAATAGCCATCGAACAGGCTACCGACAAATAGAAGTGTGAAGAATCCTGGCAGCTCATCTAAAAGAACTGGAGAAATCTATTCAAAAAGCTGATTACTTCGAGCGACGCCGCCTCGGACGTGCCCAGAGAATTACGTGAGGCCCTTTGATGAATAATGATTACGAGTCCTAACTCTTGTGTGGTGTAAATGCATTTGTTGATGATCTCAAAGTTGCTTCTGCTTATTTTGTTACTATTCATAACGATGTGGCACCACTGAAATTAAGAACGGCATTCTTTCGTCTTTCATCTAGAAGCTTGATTCGGTGGATTTCTATATTAAGTAATAAGGAAACTCACAAGGTCTTTGCAAAACCCAAGTGATTATTATTCAACACATATTTAGTCCCACTTATCTAACGATAAGGCAGTCGTGTTTAGTATTCCACATATAGATTATTATCAAAGGGTATCTTTTCCCGAAGGAGTTTATCAGTGTTACCATTTAGGTCCGATTCTTGACCCAAGACGGTTGCACAACAGCTAAGCCACAATAACTTTATGCAACTGCACCACGCAGTCGCATGACAATGGACTTGGAGAGCATTCCGTTCACATTCTGGTCCACGCTGTTGAGGCATTAAATTAGGATCACGTTTCATTTTAAATATTTAAATCATTCACAAAAGAACTACCACGAATCTTAAATGGCACTCTCTGGAAATTCGATGCAGACTGTCTAATTATTATGTTACTTACGAAATGTAATCATAAAATTAGTGAGAATATCATAAAACTACTTACTAAACAATGGTTGATGAAAAGTTAATAAAACTGCAGGAGTCACTTTAACATCAATAAAATGAATATCTCGTTTACAACGTTATAAAAGTTGAAGTTTTAACGAAGCTTTAAAATTTGGAGACGCAATATTACCACATACTGTTTATAGCAGTTTATGAAACCAAAATTCCACACTTTCAATTTCCTTTCGATTTTGGTCTGGGTTGAGTATTAAGTTCAAATTACTTTCTCTGCGATCGGATTGCATCTTGAACTGTTTTGATGAAGTAGGTATAATTCTGTCTGCGAAATCACAAGTCAATCGAAATGCACAAAATAAGATAATTACTAGATTACTTACAAGGTTTCGGTAGTATATCTATAGTCTATACCTAAAACATTTTTATTCTTATGTTATCTTCGAGAAACTTGATAATTTTGAGCAGTTCCATATAATTTTTAATCAATAATTATAAAAGAAGGCTTCATGCTGTCAGTAGTTTTATTTTACACTTCGTGTCATCCAAACCTCCATTTTAAGATGATCACATCCCACTCTTTACTTGTATCTTAACACCGACTGAGGATACGGATCACCCAAAAATATCCATTATAAAATTGTACACAATCATCATCGAAGCATAAAGACAAATTACTTAGATCAAACAACATGGCACCACGTGGGTTGATAGATAGTACGTTTTCTGAAACAATGGTTGTATCGACAGGCATCTATGGGGTAATTAATAGATTACCCGCTTCATCCATCACGTGTCAAACTGACCGTGATGCCCCGTGTTGATGCACCACGCTTGTGAATAGAATCCCTGCACTATTATCGGGTATATCTGACATTTTGTCTTCTTTTATGCTTAAGATTAATTCTACGTCATCAGCTAATTGATTAATTGATAGAGTAACGATCGACATTACTTCATTGCATTATTCTGTCTTGGGAACAGTATTGTTGCTTCGAATTTATTGCGCAACAAAACCCTTTAGCTTAACAAGGTCAAAATCTACGGTCAAATTGCTCATGATCGATTTAAAATTGTAGTCACATGAGAGCATTACAGACATATATCTTCGGCACTGACTTGGATGTCGGCGATGCATCAATATGCAGTCATTCATCATGCCGTGAGAAGGTCGTCGGCCGTCGCACGCGCACCGACAACGCCGCGTCGCGTCCGATTGAGTTCTACCGAGCAGCTGTTAACGTGTCGCATTTCGGCACTGCCCTGACATGTTCCGGCAAAAAGTACAATAAGAAGTGTCTTTATTATGGACATAAGCGCCTTTTTTTAAGTTTAAGTTCGCTTCTGCCTGAATTGCGACAGTTCATTGCTCCCTCCAAAATTAACTTCAAGGAAAATACTGACTGCTCTTATTTCTGACAATCATGAGTAGTTTGCTTATTGAAATTCTTGATTTAATTGACTCCGTTTAATTATTTCAACCATTTAAGAAAACCATTTCGGGGGATAACTATAGGGTGGAGTCATAAATTTTTAACAACATTATGTGACCTAGATTTATAGGACAGATACGTACAGGACGGGCACTTACGCTGTCGCAGCTCAATAAAGTTTCCCATAACGGTATCTTTTATGAAGTGAAAATAGCGAATGGTTTCCGAGAATATAAATGAAGAATAAATGCATTGACTTATGGGTCTTCGCGGAGATATCATGTCCTAGAGGCACTAAACGATGTTAGTCGGCCACGGATCCGTGACGGACGAGAGCCACTCCCACCGGGGCAGTTTGTGGACAGGATCTACTTTAAAAACAATTTCGCATGTCGGCCCGCGCCCGTCGGTAATGAATTGCAAACGCATGCGTCGCGGGTGCGAGGCTGCGGCCGGTCCGTCAGCCGTCAGCCGGCCGACAATTAGGGCGGTGCAATTACAACCAGTCGCCGGCGACTCGGCCGGTGGGTCAGCGGCGCGATTTCCCGACGGCTGCGATGCCTGGCGCCAACCGACCGTGTTGTGTAATGTTAAACGTCCGATCAGGCATTAACGCCGTACTCGCCGAGGTCGTTGCTCCACGCATGCTTATAATAGGTATTGCAAAGTGCTATTTTTAAAACGTAGTCTCATATAATCTCAATTCCTGCTGCAATCAATAATCTTGATATGGGCCACGTCATTGAGTGCCACGAGTTTTTGCAGCCCAGTGTGTACAGTCCACTTGAATTGGACACTGAGGTCATTGACATTAGCGAAGCTCATGCAAAAAGTAATTTATTTCTTATAAGATGTCAAATTGCAGACTGGTGACAAAATTGCTACAAAACCAGATTTAAAAAGGAAGGAATGCTTTGTGCTTAAAGTTCTTGGAGGCATGACTAAAGAAATAATACGAATAAGACAGCCTGGGTAACTACATAAAATAATTAAAATAAAACAGTTACGTAAAATACAAGATCGAATTTAAAATGAAGGTAATAGGTAGGTAGGTACACAACATGAGACTCGAACGCGATGCTTAATATTTGCTTACAGATTATACTTAGGTACCTACTCTAGCTAGAACAATGGATGATACTGACAAGGAAAATTTGTTTATCTCATGAAAAGTTGACACTGAAGCATTCCATCAAATGGAATGCAATGATAACGAAAACTGAATAAAGAATGATGAATCGTTGAATAAATTGGTAACAACCGATTTGTAACTAAATTAATTGTCTATCGCTATCGAAATGTTTGGGTCAGATTGTAATCTTAGTAGTTCTAGTGAATTTAAAGGGCCGAGTGATAGGCATAATTATATTGTTCTTCTATACTTACAAATTATACTAAGAATACGCATATACAGTATTATTTTCCGTAATTACCCACAACATCATTATTATCACAATGTTTTGCTATCTGTTTTTAACTGTTATTGTCTGTGTTTATTGCTTCATGTGTAATGATGGCGCGTCTCTATCTTTAATAATAAAAACCCTTAGAGGTATTTTTGTTTACAGAATAATTTTTATTTACAGTTTTATAATTAATCATAATACCTAGTGTGCCTATCAATTTTTATACTCTTTTAGTTTTATCTAACCTAAGCGAAGCTTGTCAAGTAGTAAGAAGTTTTTTAAGTTGTTAATAATTATTACTTGTTGGCTTTATTTTTTAAGAAGTATTATTATCTTACATACAGGTGGAAAGTTATAAATAGCTTTTAGTTGTTATCTTTTGTTGCCTATATTTTTTGTGTACTTATCTGTAAGTTTTCCTAAAAGTAAATAAATAAATAAGACACCAGTAAAAGCGATCAAACTCAACAAATTTCACAACGACTGGTAGCTGTAACTAAGTAGGTACCTATTTAGGTATACGGAATTTGGAAACTCTTTCAAAAAGTTAAACCAAATAATAATAATACATTATTATTTGGTTTAACTTTTGGTTTATCTTAGGCATTTTACCCCCAAGGGGGTAGGCAGATATTCCACTTAAACATGCCCACTTAAATAAAATTATTCTGATACTTGAAATCAACTACATACCTAAGACACTTACTCGTAATAGGTTTTGTTAGTTTTCGCAACTTTTGTGTACCTAGGTAAATAAAGTACAAAACAAAACTTTCAAAAATTGAAAACGAAACGATAATGTGAATCGGAATAGCTCGTAAGATTATGTTTGTAGGAATTAAATAGCAGACGATGCGCCCTAAAATTATAATGAACATTTTATTACGGGTCTGTAACTCTCCGACCAGACCACACGCTTTTTACGTATAATCATTTTTATGTGCCATAATAAAATATTTTATATTTTGGTCACTAACTAACTTAAAATATTTAAATTTCAATTCGATAATTTCTGTTTAATTTTATGAGCGTTGTTAATGTTGTTATTTTACTTCCAAATAGTGACATTTTGACATCTAAAATTTTTCTTGATAACTTTAGCTACTTAATTATTGTTTAAAGAAAATGCAAGATCGATAAAAAATATGAGACGCTAACCTGATTTACCACTCCTAGGGCTCCCCAAGACCACCACCCGTATACGGTTTACGGTCATCTTCATTTGGACAGTCTTAGTTTTCCACTTGTATTTCAAAAACCCTCTCAATCGTTCATGACTGGTTGAGTGAAATCACCACAAGAATTTATTCATCACTATTCCGTTTTCACACACGAAGGCAAGATCGGAGTTATCGTAAATAAGTTCGTAGAGAATTTTCGAGAAATCTAGCGTGCAGTGAACTCGACTGCCTGCCGCGAAGTTTCCCGCGCGACTGTCTGCATCTCTCCGATGCATGTGGACCAAAAGCGTGCGCGCAGCCTCCAGCCAAACAGCCTCCGCTCTATGTAGCTATATTTAAGTCCAGTGGTAACACCGTCATTTCTTCTTCGTTTGGCAAACACTCAGTTCTCCTCATCGGTTGTGTTTAAAATGTAGAGCTGACAAATAGCGGATCTGCAAATTTATTTCCTAAAAAATCTCGATTAAAAAAGAAATATTGGAGTGCTTATTTGTATATTAAAACTGTACCTAACTAAAAAGTGCTGCCTTAAGTTTGTTGCTGGTTTTTCTCAGGGTACTGCAATTGAAACCAGCAATTCGTAAACCCTTACATACAGTAAACCTCTACGGACAAGCTTAAAGCTCCCTGTTATTAGACTATTGACGATTTTTGTTTTTACGTGAATAGAAATTTGTAAGTGTTTTTTTAACCTGGTAATAACTATATACAGATAAATGAATTTTGACTTTTACTTTGTAGTAAGGTTATTTGTTTTAGGTATACTCTGAAAATGAACAAAATTTATTAACCAAGTAGCCTAGAAAGTCTGAAATGTTTAAAGGTAGAATAAATACCGAGGTTTTAATGATTTATATTCTCAGCATGTATGCTTGATGCTTGGAACAGGAATCAGTCGCGAACACGTCTGCGACATGTCAAGGCGAGAGCTGTGGCGCCGCCATAAATTGGAGCTGGACATAATTGGCTTGATCCACCCACGCTAGCTTTCCTGCCAGAAGTAGACTTCTGTATTAAAAGTAGTAAAAACCTCCACATCGTCACATCTTCAGTAAATCTTCCCAAATAATCCATTATTTACACGAGTAGAAGAAACACAAGACAACTGAGCAGTTGGATTGTAGACATTCACAAAAAAGTAGCTTCACTTTTATCATGTGCATTGAATATCTAAAATTACGAGCCGGTATACCAAAAACCTATTGGTTTAATAATGCAAACTAACTGACTTACTTATATCTAAGCACTGCAGATGCTCATCCAGAGTCTAGTGTTTTAAAATTAATGATTTAACCTGAGGTCGCAAAAAATATCGCAACATATTTTATGTAAATTAGTTACCTACTAATTCATTTTCTCCCAACTAAATAAATATACCAGTTTATAAAATTTAAAAAGAACGCTATAATAAATGGCTCTACTTAAATATATGGGAGCATCTCAAGTTTGTTTAAAAATAAAACCCTTTAATAGGTACCCCTTATTTGTCTTCGTGAGCTTCATTAACGATATCGCAGATATGAACTTTCAAAATAGAAGAAAATGTATTTGCATAAAAGTTAGAGAGATTCGCGTTTCTCCTCTCATTAAGGAAGCTTGAGATGGCAAAAAAGCATAGCGACGGCTTACCGACGTAAATTGGCCGTTACAACTACTTCCTAGAATAGACCACCTGGTATTTATGCAATCTTAGTCATAGTGTCGATGGACTCGTATATTTTTAGCTATTTTTTTTTGCAATTTTATAAGATTTACAGAATATTAAGTAGTATTATTTCAAATTCAATAATTTGCCCAATATCTCATATACCTACTTAGTAGGTAGCAGTTACTGGTAAATTTAGATTTAAAACCTACAAATTATTATCTTTGTTATCCAAGTGATCGATAGTAATAATAACAATATTCTCTGATACACTGTTTACATCCTATCGTTTATACAGTTTAAAATTTCACATTATCTTGTAATATGTCGGAATTAGTTCTTGACATAAGTACTCGTAGACAAATAACATAGTCATAGAATACATACATACATACATATAATCACGCCTCTTTCCTGTAGAGGTAGGCAGAAACCACTTCATTCCACTTGCTACGCTCCTTACATACTTGTTTCGCTTCGTCCACTTTCATTATTCCTTTCATACATGCTCTTTGGTTTAGGGTACTCTTGACCTGGCCTTAAGAATAAAGGTCTAAATATAAAAAGGGGTAGTTTAAAGGCGAAGTGATCTGAGAGTCCCAAATATAAACAGCTAGTTTCAGATCATTACTGGGACTTTTCGCCAAAGGGCCAAAAACTGGTTGCAACCTGATTTTTTTTAAATTACTTTAATAAATGTGAAATTTCTGTTGCGATACCAATTAATGCCTTAATAATTTACTTTTCATAAGATTGTCTTTCAAACAACTCATTTAAATTGGAAGTAATACTGGACTGAAACAAAAAAATCGGGGTGTAACGTGTGCTGCATTTCGACTTTTAAAACTTTGACTCAGTGTACAAAAAAAATACTAGCAAATTTACACTTACTTATGATTTTATACATTAGAATATAGTTTAAGCATTAAGTAAAAATAGAAAATAAAATTTGTAGGTGCCTCATAAACATGTTATTTACAACGATACAACTTCTGATAGCAATTTTTGTCCTTACCGGTTTTCGCAACAAAATGTTAAAGCTTAAGTAAAGTATGCACCGCACACATACAAGCGCATCACTGTGCATAGGCAAGCTCGTCATTCGTCCCTTGAGCGTAGAACTGTTACATAGCAGGCCTTTGTTTTTGCTGTACAAGCGTTCCTTCTGAAAATTTGAAAATTTGTCCACACCGGCACCACATCCAGATTTAAGGTAAGTACTATTTATATATGTCTGAGTCCTAGATATATTATGAAGACACCTTTTTTGTGCGTAATACGTCTAAAAAACTGGTGAAATATTGGAAAGTTTTAGAAAGAAGTCACAAAAACCGTCTAAATGTCCTTACCACAACTGTCCTCACCGGGTCCTGTTAAGTAGAGCGGTAAGGACAGTTATGGGATGGTAATGACATTTAATTTTTTTATAGAAAGAATTATCCTAGATACATTTGTGACTTTTGAGACAACATTTAGAACGACAAAACAAAGGTTTATACCAATTAACAGCTTATTATCTTTCATTCCGAGCTAAAACCCCTAATATGACTGGGCTATAAAGGATAGCAAGTTATAATAAGGTTATAATATAAATATTTAAGTACTAAATGATTTTTTTTTTATTTATTTAAGGATATCATTTAAAACTAAAAAACAAAGAATTATTGTTTGATATTTGTTTTGTATCTTTCTTTTACATTTTGGAGAAAATACGTTTTAGTTAATTCAAGTAAAAGTCTTTTATTATTACCTACTTATTTCATAAGAATTTTCAAATTATATTAGTTGTTTTTGACTGTTGTATAAAATAAAGTACTTACCTAAGTTACGACAGATTTACATTTTGGCGAAATGTTACTTGTTTTTTTAAATGTTATTTGATTGTAAGCTTGATAAGTTTGTAAATTTTGGAGAGTTTATATGTTTTTAAAAATAAAAAAATCTCACGCCTTTCATCCCCGAAGGGGTAGGCAGAGGTATTCCATTACTGGATATACCCACATTTCACGAGATACATTGGACCCCTAAACGTAATAGGTGGTGAGCCCATCGCCGTCTATTTACACATTTCTCAGAATTAATTCTGAGACCTGCGGGCTTCCTCACGATGTTTTCCTTCACCGTCGAGCTAGTGATAAATATGTACCTAAGTTTTTGAAAAACTCATTGGTACATGCCAGGATTCGAACCCGAGCCTCACTGATTTTCGGCCGGCTCTCTAACCGTTCGGGCTATCACTGCTCTTTGTTTTTAGTTATTTACGTAAATAGTTAGTATAAAGACTGATATTATTCTATAACACTACAATGTGACAAATTAAGGGAATTCTTCAAAGGAGTAATTAAGATGCCGATACCTTTAGCATTTGTTTAAAAAAAACACCACCTTAATGTATGCGGAATGTTGATGGCTACCAAAATTTTACTAATTTAATTTTCGAATGTTCCTAAAATGTATATGTAGTATGTTTTCAGAATCGTACCCTCTTTCCATGATCAGTTTCGAAAATAAAATTAGTTGAATTTTTGTAGCCACGGATATCGTGATCAGCGGGTCAAGTATAAATTTTTTTTTTGAGTCGAAACGGATACGATTACGTTATCAGTGGATACCTGCAACTCGCCGTTATCCGTGGCTAATATCCGTGGCTAATATCCGGGATTCAAATCCTTCAAAACATCTTCAAAGAGTTTAAAGTTGTCATTACCGGTCCAAAAATGTCTTTACCGAAACTTTATTGCTAAATATCTCATAAATTAAGATACAGATTTGGTGCAATCCAACATATTTTTGATGTTCAAATGATCCTTTATGCACTTTGACCCTTTTTACTTCTAATTTTGACCTTTTTTTCTCTTTCGCCCAAAACAGTGAAGTTGGCGAAAATGCCCTACTACTATTTCTTGATAAGGGAGATTTAATTATACCTACATAGGTCATTTATTATGCATCAGTGAACAAACATTTTCCACGTCTACAGGGTGAAAACCATGACTAAGTACCTACCTGCCCATGTGTTATTTTGAAGACCGAAGAAGCGATAATTTATACTAAACTTATCTTAGGCCCAGAAACGCTTATTTACGGTGATCTTGTTAATTCGTGATCCCTAACTGGCAGAAGGCATTAAAACTCTAAACACTTAATCGAATTATCTGTTATTCTGAAATTCTGGTGATTTGCAAACTTCTAAATCAATACCTTTAATACAGTTAGGTACACTATTGACCCATTACGGGTGTATTTGTTTACAAAATTAATTAAGGTGTTCCAATTAAATTACTTATCTCCGGTTTGCGTAATATTAATAAGACGTTTATTTATTTAGTCGTGAGCTGAACGTGAACGCCGAATGTTTCGCAAAGCTCGCGTGTCAAAACTTGTTTGTTAATGGCCTAACAATAGTATACTGTTCACACTTGGCTATTAAACTATTCATATCACTTCATCTTTAACCTCTAGACCAGAGGTGTGTGTCGGAGTTGCTAAACATAAGCTATTAACAGCATTAAAGGCATTTAAAAGCCATGTTTTGATTGCAACTTAGATTAGCTTGTAGTACAATACAGTGACGACATATTGAAATGTAAAGGACTTTTATCTCTAATGTTATTGAAAAGAACGATTTGTAAAGTATTGGCAATGTTATCTGCGTAGATAGTTTTAATTTGTACGCTTTATATTCTCCTTAGCAGTAGGTACTTAGGTATATCTATCGTTGTAGTTTGATGACCTACTTGCTGCTTAAAAAATGTATTTCATAATTCACAAACAAAATTACGAAATAAATAAAACAATAGCAAAGATAAAGTAAGTGTTTTAAAGAACAAGTTTACTCTTACGCTCTAATTGCGAGGATAATAGTTAATCGATCAATCATGTAGGTATGTCAAAACAGATGATCTGCAATAAGTAGTTGTAATTTATCTTACTTTAGCGATTTTGTGTTAATCTGACTAGGTACTTACGATTACAACTGGTACGAAGCTGTAGTTGTGTTTATTTATGTTTGCATTTTATTACTATTTAAACGGTCATAATAAGGTAGGCAGGTACCTACTCGTGCAGTATTTCCTTAGTACCTACTGTGACTACGCCTTACAAAGAAATTTAATGCGACCAACGAGACAGAGGCGGTGCTAACAACTTCTTTGTTAAACTGGATGCAAGATGGGGTCACTTGATTCGTGCCCAATGTCTGTTACTCTGTTCCGAACACAATATGAATCAATTTAAATAATTGCGCCTGAAACATACTAAAAACTTAATAATATATCTTAAAGACGGCAGTAATTTTAAGCATGTTGAATTACTAAACTATTTGTTTTAAATCAAAATGCACAAGAAAATGGCCCACATTTTGATGTTTGTAACCCTAATATTTGAAAGAAAGAAAGAAAGAAAAAAAGAAAGAAAGAAAGAAAGAAAGAAAGAAAGAAAGAAAGAAAGAAAGAAAGAAAGAAAGAAAGAAAGGAAGAAAGAAAGAAAGAAAGAAAGAAAGAAAGAAAGAAAATTATTTATTTTGGTAAACTTAAAAACATTCTTGTATATTCTTAGATATTAAACTAATTATTGAAGCTACCAAAAAGGGTCGCTACTATGTCTTATGTCATACTTATTATAATATATTTCGCAAAATGAATAAATATGTTTTGTTTTAGATTAGTATTTAGTAAAGGTACCAGTTTCAAGATTAGCAAATCGTCATCATCAATCCGTAACACCCCAGCGCTGATCATCAAGTCTTGTAAATATTGGGTAGGTAGGTACCTACTGGAAACTGCCCTCAACATCATAAACGACAGTGTGGTAAGTATCTACCTATACCTACTTATCTGTAAGATATAATATCTCTTCCAAAAACGTAAGGAAAAGAACATAATAATTCCCCGCAGCGATCAAACATTGATAAATTGTAAATCAATGCAAGGATCATTATAGTAATGTACATCACTAAAGAAATGTTCCGAGTTATTTTTAAATGACCTTCGAGAATATGTGCGCCACATAAATTTTTAAAACTAATTGAGTTTAATTCTCGAATGATATATCGACAGGGCTAACAGCACTAAAATTACTGTCAACAGCCAGGCTTGTGGCCGTGAGCTCATAATTCACGTATTGATAGCCGCAAAAACAAAAACCAAAACGTTGAAATATTACCCATGGTTTTTACTTACATACCCCATAAACATTTTTATTGAGGTCTGTGGTAGCCTATACGAGCGAGATTATTAATCGTTTGGTCCGAGATGCCAGCTCTGTGTCGTACGACACGGGATAATAAAGACGTCGATAAAAGGGACCTGTTAATTATTGAGAGGTTTTGAAACCGTCATTCTTTTGAGTTAAGTGCAGCGATCGACCGAATTCGCGCAAAAATGCCATTTCGATATCGACACTTGTCGTTACATAAAGTTAAACGTAATAATATTGGTTGGTTTCATCGTTATCGTTTCTTAATAAAGACATTTATTCAATGTTGGATTCGCCCACGCTTGCGGCATAGTCCTCAGACCCGAGATGTCCTCGCTCCATGGATTTCTCTGGTCATACATAAACGTTACACAACTTATTGTCAATACAACAATAAATTTTGCAGTAACATCGGTTACTCCACACATTGTCCGCAGTATACCTACTATACAATGCTTTATGTGTGTCATTAATAAAGCAGCTGTCTCGTGTATTATCTATGATAAAATTCCAACGCATTTTTGCAGTGAGAATACCAGCTAAATATACAAAACTTCGTAATCGTTGTGGTATTCATCTGATGAGATAAAATTCTTGAGCTACCAAAACAGTCGCCACTAAGTGCAATATATTTGAGTGTTGAAATAGAAGTAGGAATTATCTCTCTCTGCGAATTCTGCAATCTGTCTACCTAAACGTCTACCAATTTATTTTCTATATTTAAATAGGGAGACCTAGGGGAGTTGAAACAAATTTTACATTATGCTTCATAAAAAAAAATCTAACAACACAAACCGCGTGAATTTAGGCTCAATCGATAGTTTGTTTCTTATATTTTCAGATAATGGCCACAAAGAATACGTAACAGTAAAATCTGGGACAAAAAATCGATTTGAACGTAATAAGTCATTCTGTTTTAACTCTCCTTATGCCGAGGTAAGTTGAAACAGGGGTCTAGGTGAATTGAAACAGCTGCTTTTTTAATGGATTTGAGGGCCGTACGTTAGAGATGATAGTATAATTTATAGGGACGTTGGCTCAACTGTTAATGACCATACCTTCTGAGTCAAAGGTGAGCGCGTAAGATTCCCACCCGGGGCCAATATTTGTCACACATGTCTGTTGACTTTGTGTCTGGGTGTTTACGCGAGAATTTATGAAAGTGCTTATATTTAAAAAAAAACATAGTACCAGACACTAGTTTTTTTAGCCTAGTCAAAGACTAAATATCTACGTGTTCTGTAAATGATGTCTGACAATATAGTATTATTATTTATACAACAATATTTTAAACAAACGGTTAAAGAGCCGGCCGAAAATCAGTGAGGATCGGATTCGAATCCTGGCATGTACCAATGAGTTTTTCAAAAAACTTACGTACATGTTTATTACTAGCTCGACGGTGAAGGGAAACATCGTGAGGAAACCCGCAGGTCTCAGAATGAATTCTGAGACATGTGTAAATAGACCCGGTCCGGCGATGGGCTCACCACCTATCACGTTTAGGGGTCCAATATATCTCGTGAAATGTGGGTATATCCAGTAATGGAATACCTCTGCCTACCCCCTCGGGGATAAAAAAGCGTGAGATTATATTATTATTATTATTATTTTAAACAGTAGCGAGCAAGTTTTATTTATTTTTATTTTCAATCTTAAATAAATAATAATTTCTTGTAAATAGTTTATTAATTAGAAATAAAATCAAAGTTTGCTTTACAAGTTTTTTAAAATTAACCTCTTTGAATGTCCATACAGCTTCATTTGAAATATTTTGGCGTTATATTAAGTCTTCATTTCGATGATGATGATAAAATTTTATGTTTTAGTTTTGTTTATGTTTTAGTTTATGCTTATCGAAAAAATTACATTACACAAGTGAAGGTATTTCTAGAAACCGCGTCACAGACTTTTATGATGCAATGTAAGTTTTCATGATACGAGTTCGTATATGTAGAGACTAGTCATACTTCTTTTTATAATTTGTAGGGATACTGGAATAAATTAAACAGAAAAATATATATGTATACCACACTATTATAAGCCAAAACTGTCTAATAAAACCTACACGAGGTGAGTTGAAACAGTCTGTTTCAAATCCCCTCAGGCCTAAAAATAACACCAAAGTTGACAAAATTAAATATAATAAAAAAAATACGAAGAAATTACAAGTACGTGGCCCGTAAATTCTATCTTGAGTAAATTAACTTTCCCTACATATATAATTAAAATCAAAATATAATTGGGTTATGAAAATATAGGTCCCGAAACAAACCGTGTAAAACTTACTTTTGGCGATTTTTGCGATGGGTAAGCTACAACGACGCAACCGTGAGCATTGAGTCTCGGATGTGTACTTAAGGATGATGTGTACGTAAAAGTTGGTTGATTATGGAAGTGGCCACCTCTCTAACAGTTACAAGCTCCTCGTAATCAGCGCTGTTTCTACTAACCTCTGTTTCAAAACCCCTCGGTCTCCCTACCCAAGGGGTGTGTGTATGTTATCTTTATTTTGTAGACGTACTTTCTATGAACTAGAAATATTTATATCGACTGTGTTAACTGCAATTTAAGTCCAAACGTCGTTTTATAAGAGGAATCGTGGAGATACAGTCAGTGCTGTGATGGTTGGACAACAGAGAAAGCATGAACCGTGGTAATAAATGGAGGTAATAGAGAACCGATCTAAATAAATATCGGGCAGTAATAGACAAAGCGCAGCCAGACAATGCAGACTTAGTTGCGTAGTAGCCAGTACATATTTCCATTGTAACGTTCGGTTAGGTAGGCCTTCTACTTAGTTACTGGGTGCCTATGTTAATATACTTAACATATAAGTACCTACCTACTCCAAATGGGAAACTACTATTTTGAAACAATTTTCATAATGTCTAAATGATTACACTTAAACCTACTATCTGCAAAG
This sequence comes from Ethmia dodecea, assembly GCA_963855545.1. Lineage (NCBI taxonomy): Eukaryota > Metazoa > Arthropoda > Insecta > Lepidoptera > Depressariidae > Ethmia > Ethmia dodecea. Next base: position 6,242,574 of record OY979444.1, read on the forward strand.
AACATTTAGGAGCGAAGAAATTTTTTTTTTTATTCTTTATATTCATCTTGTTTAATCCGTCGCAGGGTGTGTTAAGTACACACCCAAGAATTAATATCCGGCATGCGTATCAATTGATACAAAACATTCGAGCGGAGATAAGGTTAACTGGATATTTGGGCCATTGTTCAGTGATATTTAAATACGACCCGATAATCCGTTGACGAAAGCGATACAGAGAAACTTAACATATTTTTTGTTCACCCGTAATAAACCCCGTCATCTTCTTGAAACACCGATAAAATAAATGAAGTTCGATTTTAGTGCGAGTTTTCTCCACATTACCGTCATCGGCAATTCATAACGATAACGTATTGAAATGCACTTAGCAGTTAACGCAATGCTTTCTGACGGTGTAAAAAACGTGTGAGTTTTCAATAACGAAATGTTATTTAAAGCTTAATAAATCCCATATTCAAAACGCGCGGATATAAATGAAATACCGGTTACATTATTTATCGGGTTATTTTATTTGTGGGTGGCACCTTTAAGTTACGAAAAGGGCTATCTCTCAATGTATCTGTTAGGTAAATAAATACCTTTGACCCAAATCCGTCAGCGTGAGCACGAAACGGTCTTTCAAACTGATGGCCATGGATATAGTGTTTACTCGTTATATTGACCAATTTCACTAGTAAACGAACCGTTGAAATAGTCTTTACAAGTTCCCATTGGACCCCACAGCAGCATAACTGTATCTCCTTTTACATGGATAGTAAAACAACTGGATCTCTTCCTTACAAGTCTATTAGATAGCTGTACACTATCTATAATTTATTATAGTTTTTACTACACCTTTCCCACTATTCTCCGTTATATGTATAGGTAGTACCTACCTACCTTGAACTTTTGTCTACTTACGTATGTAGGTACATTAATACCTAGGTATTTCGCACTTTTGATTTGGCGACTAGAAACATGGTTAGTATATATGTACCTAGGTACAGGCTACAGGTATTGAAGGTATATCTACCTAATCTATGTAGGTAGTAGTGATAACTATTGTCTAGCGATGTTAGGTGGTGTCAGCTTCCTTTGGAATTTGACCATGGCAATTTGTTGTGGATAAACAATAAGTCGTGAGCGGGCACACCCCCCGCCTCCCGATAGCGGAATCCACGAGGGGCATCCAATTTACGACCTAACTGTCAAGCTCCACAATATACCATAATGCACAGAGGATCTAAGTACTTACTACAAGTACAGTTATTCCAATAAAAATATACTGGGATAGGAAATAACAGGAACCGTCGCTGCAGTTTCTATCAAGGTAGGTAACCTACCGACTAGACGTTCATGGAGATGTACTAGTCAAATCTAACCACCTGAAGGCTCTACGGACGACCTGTACACGCGCTCACCTGCTATGATTTATGCTCCAGAACCGCCATTGTGCTGTCATGGCGACCAGCCGCGCAAACTTATGAACCTAACCTCAAAAGTCTTGTATTTGAGATAAGCGATCGCTGCAAATCGTGCTTGACCGTATCTTGTAATTTAACTAGATTCTAATGTATTGAATGTTATAACATCCGAGTTTAAAAATACGGTTTTAAGGATTAAGTAACCGTTAACCGGTAAGAATGGATAGGTAACTAAAAATGGCACGATTACAACTATATAGGTAACTATATGTAGGTACCTATTTAGTAAGATAACCTTCACAAAGATTCAGTTTTTTTTTTACTTTATCTAGTATTTACTAACGGTAGCTTATTAAGGGCTTTACAGGTAACAAATTCAATAAGGCTTTCTGATTGTCGAACTTTTAAACACGAAATAATTTTTTATTTAACAGGCATCGTTCGATGAATATTTGTTCGTCCCCGTCGCGGTGCCGCGCGTTGGTTCGGAAACATAAATGCAGTGATGTTAACGAGACAAGTACCTACCTACCTCATGATCCAGTTTAAAATCGGATAGTAGCTAATTTTAAAAATATCGACGTACCCACAAAGAGAAATGCAAATTATTTTTAATTGCCTTCCGGTAGAAAGTGGGTGAACCTGAACACGAAACGGGTTGGGCGATTCGGTTTGATTCTTGTCGGAATAATGACAAAGCGGCGATATGGTTGGTGTCGAATTCTCGAACACCGTGACAACTGGGAGGTATCCCGCCAAAATATCTACCTATTTGAACTTTTTTCTTTTCCAACTATAGCCCCGCGAGGAAGTGAGTTCTATCCTTATATTAAAACTATGAACATCCAAATAAAAGTAGAGAAACTTCAAATAAGTTAGTCGACGCTTGTAAAAATCTCAGTGTCATTCCCATAACGATTCGTAATCAATAACCTTATAAACCTTTCCGTATATGTAGGCGTCCTGTGACATGCAACTATTTGTTTTACTTAACCTTATAATACTCATATGCAGTGATACGTGTCCTCTTATATCGGATAAGTCATTGTTTACCGGTGGTCCTTTCCGGGATTTTCGTTCTGTGAGGTAGCCCGTGGGTGTTTGATGAATCTTTTTTATACCGCTTCAGATTAAAGATGTTTGTCTCTGTGACATTTGTTTTCTACAAAATATTGATATATTTTTTCTAGCGGGTGCCCAGCGGCGTTGCCCGCGGGAATCCTGATTATTCCTGTTCCCGTGGGAATTTTCAAAAATCCCTTTTTAGTGCTCACTTAAGTCATTTAAGGAACCTTTATGCAAAACTTCATGCTCCTAGATCCATCGTTTTCGGCATGATCAATCAGCCAGTCAATAATAATAATACTAAGATAAGAGAAGATAATTATGTAACACTAGCAGCACCCCGCGGTTTCACCCGCGTAGTTCCCGTTCCCGTGGTAATACGGAGATAAAGTATAGCCTATGTGTTATTCTGATGTATAAGCTATATAACTGTAAAGTTTTATCAAAATCCGTTCAGTAGTTTTTGCGTGAAAGAGGAACAAACATCCAGACATCCATATATACAAACTTTCGCGTTTATAATATTAGTAGGAAGTTCGGATGAGCCTACGTATGAAATTTAGTAGGTAAGATAGTGTCAAAATCAGTTATGAATATAAGAATTGCCTTTAAGTAAACAAACTTTCTATAACAGATTCACTTCCCAAAAATGTTCAACAGTAGCTGATGATTAAATGTCAACTACAATACTTGATTTCTTAACGAATTCACAAAAGGACAAGTAGATAATCTCCTATGTGGGTTAGCTAATTTCGTCATTCAACTAATGTTGAATAGACAGTAATTAGTAAAAGTCAACAACGCACCTAAATGCTAGTGTGTTTCGTAATCCTAAATGCTTGATCTCGTAATCTGTCAAAATGCTACTTGTCTTGGATCACGCCGCGTAACATAATGATAGATAATAATGTATGCAGAACCCTATTATGTTTGAAAACAATTGCGAAATGGGTTACATTTTTAACAGACTTCAAACAAGAGGACATTCCTAATTTGTCTTTATTTATGTTTTTAGGGTTTCATACAACGGACATCTGTGACGACGTAGTGACAAGATGACAACATTGAACAAGATGGTTTTTTGAAATAAAAAATAAAATAAATAATCTCACACCTATTATCCCCGAGGGGGTAGGCAAAGGTTTCCATTACTGGAAATACCCATACCCAAAATGGGCTCTCAATCCAGATGCACATACATTTTTTGGACCTCTAAATGTGATAAATGGTGAGCCGATCGCCGGACCGGGTCTGTTACACGTCTCTTCAAGATGTTTTCCTTCACCGTCGAGCTAGTGATAAATATGTACATTAGCTTTTTGGAACTTATTGGTACTTCCCAGGATTCGAAACCGACTCTCGCTGATTTCATCATAAGAAGCAGGCTTTTTAACCACTGGGCTATCACTAATCATTTATTTATCTGCGAAAGGATTAAAATTTTATTGAAATAGTTTTAAATAATGCTTTTGCAGTTCTTTTTAGGGTTCCGTACCTCAAAAGGAAAAAACGGAACCCTTATAGGATCACTTTGTTGTCCGTCTGTCCGTCCGTCCGTCCGTCGGTCAAGACCCTTTTTCTCAGGAACGCGTGGAGGTATGAAGCTGAAATTTATATCAATTACTCAGGTCTACTGTCCCTTGAAGCTGTGAAAAAATCAAACTTCTAAGCCAACGCAATCAAAAGATACAGCCGTTTATGCCGCAAATTTTCGACACTTGCAAGGGAATCAAAACCTACAGGGTGCTTCCCGTGAACTCAGAATCTTGAAATTTGGTACGAAGCAACGTCTTATAGCATAGATAAAGGAAAAATTACGAAAACCATAAATTTGCAAGGTTGTACGGAACCCTCGGTGCGCGAGTCCGACTCGCACTTGGCCGGTTTTTTATAAACCATAAATAGGTACAAATTTTTCTGTGAATCGTTACATGATGTGTATGTTGTGCTTTACTATCAAAACCTGTCAAACATATTTTGAACTTTACTGTAATTTCTAGGACTCCTGAGCCATCAATCAATATAAATCTTCAAGTTATGGTTCACTTAAGGTAAGGTAAGGTTTAGGTTAAATCATAATAATGCTGTAATTTTCTAATTTCTAATGAAATTTATTTTTTATCTTTTGAATGGTGTGCTTATATGTATACATTTTAAATATAAGTTTTATCTTAATATTGATTTTACATAGGTCCTAATGTATAAATACCTAATTGATAAAATATTGATACTGGGTACTTTTTTACCTAATAATTAACTATGTAATATTCACAGAAAAGTTCCACAGATCTGGTTTTACTGTCCATGTTTTGAAGATTTTATCTTTGACTATTAACCAATTTTCTAAATACTTTTTGGATTTTCTCTTCATTACATTATATGGAATACTTTTCACAGACTCCTCTTTAAAAATAATATTTTTTAAATCTTTGTGTTTTTGAAAAATACTGTGAAATCTTTCATACAATTTATATTTGCTTATGCATAAAAAACTATTTGGTGAATGTGAGTTTTTCTTTACCACTCCTAATTTCTTTCCTTGAACTGCCACCTCCACCATCCTGCAAAAATTGTAGCATTATGACAAAAAAAAAATACAATATGAAGAAATAAGTTACTTGTAGTGTACTCATATGGCGTGCCTGTTAGCTCAGTTGGTAGTGGTGCTGCTTTCTGAGTCAAAGGTCACAGGTTCGATTCCTACTCTGAGTTAATATTTGTGTGCATGCACATGTCTGTTGGCATCATGTCTATTTGTTTAGTATTTATTTAAGTATGTTTTTCAGTTGTTTATTGCCGATAGTACAGATTCTGCCGAGTTTGGGACTAAATAACCGTGTTTATGTCCCATAATTTATAGTGACAGCAAAAAACACTTACTGGTCCTTAGTCTTTCTCCAAACAATACTGCCAGCAGCTGGTCTTATGTTGGTTTCCATTTTAACATATGGGAAAGTCAATGAACTTTGGTAAAATTCTGGAACACATTGTAATAAATTTGAAGATGAATTTCTTTGCAAAAGTGCTCTGCGCAGAGTATCTTCAGAGTATGGCACTCCACCGCCGAATATAAAATGACTAATGTTAATTGGTTCACATAATATCATATCCAGCAAAGCTCCTTGTGCACCTACATGAATCCATCGGGCAATCTTATCAGTACAGGAAACTGATAACGTTCGATCACCTCTTCCTGGCTTCGTTCTAACTTGTCCGAGTAAATGGTACTCTGTGCCAGACAGTTTTGGATCTTGTTCAGAATCTGGCAAACATTTTGCACCTGTTCTGTGAATATCAACTTCAGTCTTTAGCTTCTTATTACTAGTAGCACAAAAATCATCATCGGCTCGCCTTTTTTTTGAGTTCAGTACTTCACCAAACTGATCATTTTCTCCTATTTTAGGAATTATTGACGCATCCCCACATGGCATCTGAGATGAATAAAATATAAAGTTTATATTTTCTCTTAATCTTAACTTTCCTTCTTCATAAATAAATATAGATTCACAGTTTTCAATAGCTTTGTCAATACTATCGTAAAGATACAAAAGAAAGCCTCTTCTAGCAAACACTTCGGCGTGACTATCGTTGAGTACATCCCCCAATGGAGACATTTTGATTGCGCCAATACATTTTGAACCAGTTCCCAGTGATATTACCTCATGGTTTCCTCTCACATTATCGTATTTAACAATACAAGAAAGCACCGTCCACTCTTTTTCAACAGGTTTACCAGTCTTCGGTAGTTTATTGTACAAATCTAAGCAACTTTGTGCAATTTGGTCAACGAGAGAATTAGAAAACTTTGTCATTCTGTATCTGTTTATTTATCTGATTCAAATGTAGTCTTTATAATTTACCATACATTTTTTAATTAATTTTTGCGTTGTATTTGTACTATAATAAAGGTACCTATTTATTGATTTCAATTGAAATAATGAATATTCAATTCATCTTCACACACTCATACGCTTTTTGTTTACAATTCGTTGACATTGACATGAATTGACAGCAGATTTTTTTTCGCTGAATTTTGTTGGACAGGCAAAGATCAAAAATTGTACTGCCTCGTCTTCAGTGTTTATTTTCTTGTCCAATAACAAACATCTTAGTCATTTATTTCGTTCTTAGTTCTGCTTCAGAGTCCATGCACAAAAATACAGTGTCTTCAATACTTTCTTTATCCCTTTTTGGATCATGATAGTACTTTTTGAAGACTTTTAATTTCTTTTATTTCTTCAATGAAATTAAAGGAGACGTTTCAGGAATGTATGGAGAATGAGCCTGCACCACGTACGCCAGTTTTTTAGATAAATAGCAATTAAATAACTATAGGTTTATTCATGATTTTGCTCATATTCTTTGTCTAACAGCAAACTTTAATTTTCATTAAACTGACGACTGAAAAAAATATGGCTACCTGACAAATAAAATTAAGTTATATTTTTTTTTCTTCAGTGCCATAGTAAATTTCTTATTCTCGAGTTCAGAGTAAAAAAAACATAGAAAATAATAGGTTATTTACTTAAAAACTTGCGTTTTGCTGTGAGTGAAAATTACAATTTTATTTTAACGTGGTCGACCGAAGTCAGCGAAGAAAGGGGCCGCATTGACAAAATAGCGGCGCAAGCGACCCGCCGCGTCTTTGTCCTTGAGTTCGATGGGTGTTTGTGTCAGTAGAAGGAATTCGTCATCACACTGCAATGACTACGACTTTTTAATGATTGGCCTTCGAAGGAGCATGGCCTTCCATGGTCCACCCACCTTAAAATTACTTTTGTGCAAGTTAAATAGATAGAATTTATTTTTTTAATACTGGTGTACAATGTGCAGGCCCAAGATGTAACGTCTCCTTTGTTATATATGTTGTCGCGGAATATGTAATGACATATCTAAACCAAGTCAGTTTGTTATTTTATTTAGAATAGTAGTTCCCATTCCCGTGGGAATACGGAGATAAAATTTAGATTATGAGTTATTTAACTGGAAAGTTTTATCAAAAATCCAATCAGTAGCTTTTGTGTGAAGGAGCAACAAACATACTCACAAACTTTTACGTTTATAATATTTAGGTAATAGGATGGTTTTCTATTTTAGAAAACTAATCGGTAATTACTTCTACAAATTCTATAAAAAATAAAATTAAACTAAAATTTAGGTAGGTACAATTGTAGGTACTTATCGGGTTGTGGTTATGTAACCTTGAACTTACGTACGTACACTATTGTCACAGTTTAACAATCATACAGTTGGTTATCGCCTTTGTGGGCGCGCGATGCCGCCGCCGCCGGCGTAGGTAGGTATTGACGCTGTCCTACGTATTTGTGCAAGGGTTGTTACAAAAATGTAAACAAAATATTTTTAGTTACAATCACAAAATCACTTATTGATATTACATAGTAAATATAGATGCACACGAGCAATTATTATTATTAAAAATGTATGTTATTATAAATAAATCAATTAAAGATGTTGCATTGCCAGATATTTCCGCGACACTTTATTTTTGGAGTATTTTAGTTAGGTCAAATAAAAAGTGTAACATTCTGTGACCGTGTTACTATCAAAAATTACTAAAGATCATAATAAATAAGTGTTCACTGACCCGCGATTTATTACGCGCACTTCGAGAAAATCAACTTGATTATGGCACAAAAAAAGTTATTATTATTTAATATCTATTACGGGTATGTCGAATAGATCTTTGGAAATTGTTGTAATGACGGTAAAACCATCATAAGGGTTTTGTTCTCGTCACATCTCGGATTCACGTCAGCCCTTGACGATTAACCTGACAAACTACGCGAGTTTGTATGAAGCGGTCCGCGTCGCTCGCTTCCCCGCAAGGCCCCCTCCGTTGCTCTGCACAAGTTGAGCCAACTGTATGATTGTTAAACTGTGCTATTGTTATGTTACTGACGTTATAATTGTACATATTATGTAGTTGTCAGCGAACATGTTAACGCGAATTAGTCTATTTACGAATTAGGTACACCTCGCGTAAAGGATATTTCAAATCTTTAGATAACAGGAACAATATTTACCTAAATATAATGCATTTATCAGGTACATTTAGCTTAGAGCATAATATTATAGTTAAATGCTCCAAGCATTTAAGTGTAGGTACCTACCTTCATTAAAGTCTCTATAATCTGACGGAAGCGAACGATCTCCCAATTTACGGACTGCAACAACCAGCTTCCATCATTCATCAATCACAATTACCGTTGTGCCGAGGTGTGCACCTAACGGGATAAGGAATTATGATATTTGACAAAGGTCCGCTATCTGAATACCTAAAGCAATGTAACTAATCAAAGAGGTTATTTTTTGAAGATTTCACTAATTAGCTCTTTAAAAAGTGCTTTTAAAGAGTCGCGTTGGTCCCTATTAGTTCCGAACGGTAAATTCGATACCCACTTACCTACTTTAATCCTACCACCAAACCTTTGCAAGTAGAAACTATAATCTGTGGTAATGTAGGTACTTTTTCTTTATCACAGAATCATCAAAACGTTACTGCAAAGCAAAACAAAACCTTACCGATATGGTAGGTACCTGGACTAATAATTCCTCTTCAAAACAACTAGGTACTTAATTTTTAAAGTAGGTAGGTATCTTTGCATAACCTTACCTGTCAGGATGTCTGGATGAAATCGCTTCAAGTGCTAAGATTCTGCGTTATAGGTAGATACTGTTTTTGTCACTTACCTTTTTTTATTGCACTTTAATGAGGTGCCTATAATTTTGTTAACAGTACCTCACTAGGTAACACTCTTTAAAAAAATACAAACTTCAATTTTAGTTCTTATTGGTCTTATAGGTAAGTAACTAAGTACCTACCTACCTGCTGCAAGGAACGGGCATGATATTGATCTATTCTGCCTTTACCGGATACAGACGTTAGCGTTTTCCATTATATTGACCATCTGTGGGCGGTGATAAAAGAGGGTAGTTTGTCATTGCACGCCTCATTATAGGCCGAGACGACGCCCCGGATCCCGAAATCAATTTGAATATCAAAGACGAGCTGACCCACAATGTGTGAGATTAAAAACCTATCAAAATAATCCAATATTGATGAGCACCGTAACCCCATTCTTAAATCGAACATCGCAGATAAGATCTTCGGATCGCTATTTTAGTGACACAAAGCATAAGACCATTTATAATTTCATGTACTTATTTAAAGTTTGATATTTTCTGAGTTGATACCTACAGGATATAAATTATCTACCTACTTAACCGTAATTTTTAACCATATTTATGAAACGCAAAAAAAATATTTTTTTTTTACCTATACTTATTTCCAAAACCTCAAATTTTGTAATATCGAAGAAGAAAGTTGAATAAAAATTTACTTTTCTGTTTTAGGTGTACGAGTATGTACCTACTATTTTCCATGTCTAATCTTGTAAAAAAAAAATACTTAGGGTAGGTACCTACTTAAAATTAGAGTAGGTAGGTAGATACTAGCATCTACTGTACCTAAATCGATTACATCTATCCGGTCATCAATCCGTGTAGTCGTTGGTTCCGCCTTTACAGTTGGATCGAAATTGTAGCTTTAAGAAGTCTTATGGCATGTAATGAGGTTCAAAATCATGGAGAAATTAAAAGGGGTCGCCGAGGTGAAGCACATTAGAGCTCGTTATGGCCGATTTCGAATACTGTTCTTTGTTGAAATTGCATGAGCTGCCAGCTTCCTGACGAGATAGCAGATATAAAATTGGTAAGACTACCTACCTACTTACTTAGATAGTGTTCTTATATTATTTCCTCTTATTTCGTTCATTTCTTGTGGTGACATGTTGATTTATAACATCAAGCTAGCCTGCCTATACAATGTAAGTTAACCATGTATAATTGTTATAAGCGTTTTTTTATAAAAAAAAAACAACATCTCATAGCAGCTCTTTTAAATTTTTATATTTGATGTTTTTATGAAACCCATAAACACCGCTTTAAGCATTTGGCAACAAGGCAAAATGAACAGTAGGTAGGAACCTACCTAACTTGATCATTTCCGTGAGATTTCTATAGCCCGTGTTACTGTTTATTTGTCTTAGATGTTGTTCTGTTTCTTCCGCTATGCAATTTTCTTCCACTCATAACAGATTCCAATTTGTACGGTCTTGTATTGCTCCGAGCTTGTTTATGTTTATTTAATTTTCATAAGATGCTGTCTATAAATTATGTAACAGTTTTATTTCATAAGGTTTGGTTTTACTCATCTTTAGGTACCTACTAGGAAAACATGATTTATAAATTATTATTTTTCATTATAAAAGTTTGACTTACTTACCTATAGTCTTGTGTAACTTTTTGTAAGTTTAAAAAACATGTCCTATCTAATGACGTAGTTACAAAATCCTCCCTGTCAATCATGGATGGTTTACAAAGTAGTTTACGAAAGTGAACATTCACAAGCGTCATAAACTGCATCACAAGGTCACCAGAACAAACAGCAACGCAATATTTGGGAACTTCTTATCTTGAATCTAAATTCGGAGTTATCGTAATGCAATTCAACATGAATAATTCAAAGTTCCCCAAATTATGCAACGATACAAATTGAAATTGCTGACCCCTGCGGAGAAACACCTCATGGGATTGACAAAAGCTTTGCTATGTGAGAATGTAAATCTGTTGTAGGTACTTAACGATTTGCAAGAAGAATTTCGTAGTAACTTCTAACGTTACATTGTAAATGTTGTCCCATAATTCGACTACATTATAGGCATGTGAAAATGGAAAGTTATCATGACAGCAAAATATGTCTTAGTAAAGAGTAATCGCCACATGGTCTAGACAAGATTAGGTAGGTTACTACCTATACCTGCTGATATGACCGATCGTATAATCAAGTAAGTAACTATGGACTCTGTAAAAATCACACTTTTCACTATAAATCCTTAAGTAGTACCTAAAGCATCTTAGAGAAACTATACCTAGGTTCCCGAAGAAATCGCGTCACTTGTCTAATTTATTTATTTGCTATTGGCACTAATATGACAGTAATTAGCAGCCATGGAAGATACTAACTAATATGGAATAAAATCTAATTTATCTCTACACTGGGATTTTTTTTTAAAGCATAAGACTCTCTTTTATCGCAGTAAACTATAATAATAGGAAGATTGTTTCTGAAGGCTTACCTTTACCTACGTTAGTTTGAAGCTACTGAGATAGGTAGTTAGATCCTTTTATCAGGTATTTTAGATAACATATATTATTGTAATACCTAACTGAATAGGATATTGGTAAGTATTTAGTAATTTTATCAGGCTAGTTAGTTAAGTTACTACCCACACTTTAGTGACTCCGCTAAACATCACTTCTACTAATGGAAACCGTTACAAATAAACGGAAGTGCTTACTGTCTCCAACAAATTGTATAAAACCACTTACTGTATGTTGGTAAGAGTTCAATGGTACCAACAGTGATAACAAATCGAAATCGTGCCGGGACCACATTAGCACGGCACGTTCCACAGCAGCATCTGATAGGTAATGCGCCTGCGACGGTAATGCACTCCCTGATACACTATTTCATTTTATTCGTTTCCTTAGTATTCCTACTGTGTGGACTAGTACTATCGGCTACATCATTATCCATTATGCTGTCCGAAAGGCGCTTTCGATATGGAATCGATTTCTTGACAGGTGTTGCGTGACACGGAAAGACTGCGAAGAAAATACTGTTATTGTTTCGAATCACGTAGGTAAGCTAATGTGTTTGGGATTAAAGCTTTTAGTATAGGTAGGTGCTGTTAGCAAATGAATATCGATTCAAGCGACCTCTATTGGAACTACATAAACGTCTCTACGCGTGACTTATGAGGAACTGTCAACAATCCCGCGCATTATGCCTTGACGTAATGATAAACATAAATACCTAGTAGTAATCTGCCTGTATTATTCAAAACATTTACTAGGTGCCCACATACCGCAATCTATAATTCATACATACTTAGCTTTTAAAATATAATGTCTTAATGCAAAACTAACAGTTGCAAGCCGATTTGTTTGAGCGTCAGTTAATATGACGATTTACGAGCGTGACTAACAGGGCTTCTCTGCTTAGCTCTAAGCCGGTAGACCTGGTTGGCTATCAATTAATTCTACACCTAGAACATCTTTATATCCGTCGGAGGGAGTTTTAACGGTTCTAGGAAATAAGGTAGGTATTGGGGGTATGTCTAATGTATGTCTCTACATTAAGTATTTATCGGCGGCTTAATAAGGGTCATATCCTTGTCTATTTTTAGTGTTATTCACTTGTAGAATTTTACCTCACCAAACTTCCTAAAGTACCGACCTGCCTATCTTCCTACTTCCCGTAGTACCTACCTACCTACTTATTTTGGCTTCTGATTTATAGGAAGAGCCGCAGAAATACGTAAAAGATGAAGACATAATATCTACCTACGAAGTCTAGATACATTGTAAGCACCTACAATAAAAATAAATAAACGCAGATGGACCGGTTCTCAGTTTATCTACGGATAATAGAGAAGTGCTGCTTCAGAACTGCAATAGGTATTACAAATTACTTTAAATATCGGGAGAAAATGGTGTTTCCATTTCGATTTTTAGTTCCTGCCTTACTACGTATCTGTTTCCTATTGTTGCAGCGTGGTCAAGTCCTGGATGGCGGTCCGCAATAACACGGGGAAGGATAATGGCTGCTATTACACCGCGTAAATTCCTGTAATGGCGATGCAATTTGCTCGGCCACTGCCCGCTGTGATGCTGCAACCGACGTGATTCTACCATGTCGGTAAAAGATGACAGGAACGAGTACCTAAGTAAAAAATAGTTAGTAATTGTAAAAATTTATAAAACCTATCACTTTTACATGATAGGTACTTCGCAGTTATTTTTTAAGAAATCTTGTAGTTACTTAAATCAAGACTGTTTTCTGATACGATTACGGCCTGGTTACCTAAGTTACCTCACGATTTTTTTCCTTTACCGTTGATAGGTAGGTTGTGATTCCTTTACTATTGATAAATTTGTAGAGCGGTATCTAGGCTTTAAAAAAGTAAACACAAAAAAATTGATCTGCTCATTTAACGCATTACGAATCTCCTCGGATAACCTTTAGTAAATTGAAAAACTCCGACAGGTTTGTAGGCTGCGCGGACTAAAAAACAGATAAGTAAACAACGTAGGTATCTAAATAATCCTACTAATATTATAAATGCGAAAGTTTGTATGGATGGATGTCTGGATGTATGGATGTCTGGATGGATGTTTGTTCCACTTTCACGCAAAAACTACTGAACGGATTTTGATGAAACTTTACAGTTATGTAGCTTATACATCAGAATAACACATCCTACTAATATTATAAATGCGAAAGTTTGTATGGATGGATGTCTGGATGTATGGATGTCTGGATGTATGGATGTCTGGATGGATGTTTGTTCCACTTTCACGCAAAAACTACTGAACGGATTTTGATGAAACTCTACAGTTATGTAGCTTATACATCAGAATAACACATAGGCTATATTTTATCCCCGTATTCCCACGGGAACGGGAACTACGCGGGTGAAACCGCGGGGCGCTGCTAGTAAATTTATAATCTTACCATGTTACCTACACGAAATGGATTAAGGATAAGTGATGAAATTGTTTCGGTATAGTTTGTAGTAAGACAGTAAGATCTTTGATTGCCTCCGAAAGGAAGTACCAAAGTTCGTTAGTTCATAAAAACTCAGTGGTACACGCACTAGGATCGGAAACCGAGCCTCACACATGAGAGTCAGGCTCACTACCATCAGAGCTATCACTGCAATTTAATCCTACTTACTTTATTAAACGAAGGTGTTAAGTAGGTACCTACCTAATTAAGTAGACCTAGGTACCTGTAGTGCGAATGATGATGATTTACAAATGAGACAGTTTTTCCTAGGGTAATTAATATAAAACCACATAGGGCAACCCAGTACTAGGTATAATTAATGCAAGATTTCCGAGAGATGTTTGTTTACAATCCTACTTACTTTATTAAACGTAGGTGTTAAGTAGGTACCTACCTAATTAAGTAGACCTAGGTACCTGTAGTGCGAATGATGATGATTTACAAATGAGACAGTTTTTCCTAGGGTAATTAAAAAAAATCTTTGCATGGGGTTCTTTACAGGAGTTTGGATGGAGCCTTGATATTTTTTATAATGATAATGAATAGCATTAATTGGTTTGGTCGTTTAGAACATATGGATGAAAGAAGAGTACCTAACAAAAGAGATTTATGGGGCAAATGTTGAAGGAGGAAGGACGTTCATGGATCAAATAAAGTGACGTCTTTCAAAAAGCTGGGGTCCGGAGTGCGAAGAATAAGAGAGCGTGCATGAAAAGGCTTATGGATGTGAAGGAAGGGAAAGAAATATGCAGAGATGGAGCAAAGTGGCGATATATTATCGTCTCTGCCTATCCCTGTCTGACAATGGCGTGAACTTTATGTATTGTATGGTAATTGATTTTTTTCGCACGCACACATACATTTGTAACTCATTTTGATATACCTAATGATACAAAATTGTGGCAAGAGTCTGTGACAATGTGCATTGAAAAAAGGTTCAATTAAATACGTCGTGTAGGATAGACTTTTGCTTATTGCCCAACCCCGAGAAGTAATTCTGTAAAGTAAAAGTTAGATACGGCCTATTATTTTGCTGCAACTGTGTAAATAAAATACATTTATTGACATTTTAATTTTGGGCATGGACTCGGAAGCAGAGACAAGAATAAAATAATGGCGGTAGGTACCTATTTTATTTCTCGTGAATTTTTCAAGTGGGCGTGGTAGGGTAAATCAGAAACTATGAGGAATAGAAAAAAATACTCAAAGGAGTCTCGGGCCCGATTTCGTTGAAAACTAAAACTTCATCTTTGGGTTTTTGAAAAATCAATAATCCTAGCCAGGAATCAAACCCGTTGATTTTGGAAAAAAAAAAAGACGTTTGGCACTCGGGGAATGCCGCGGTAAAGCTATTGCATAGCATTTTGTATCAACAAGTGCCCGTCGGAGTGGGGAGCGTGAGGTTTTTTTTCGTTACGGAATTTCCGGATTCGGTCCCCGCGCTCAAGGCCCTCGATAGAAGGTATGCAATAGCCATCCATCCATCCATCCATCCGTCCATCCATCCATCCATCCATCCGTCCGTCCGTCCGTCCGTCAGTCCGTCCCCATCCGTCCGTCCGTCCACCCCCATCCGTCCGTCCGTCCGTCCCCATCCGTCCGTCCGTCCGTTGCCATCCGTCCGTCCGTCCGTCCCCATCCGTCCGTCCGTCCGTCCCCATCCGTCCGTCCGTCCGTCCCCATCTGTCCGTCCGTCCGTCCATCGTTAGACAATGCACGGCCTTCAAGCCACACCTCCGTGCCCGTCGGAGTGGGGAGCATGAGGTTTTTTTCGTTACGGAATTTCTGGATTCGGTCCCCGCGCTCAAGGCCCGCGATAGAAGCTATGCAATAGCTTAAAAAACTCATAGCAAATAAGGAATGTTGGATTTTAATAAACTGATTCATATTTTAAAGTAATATGCTTTAATTCATACCTGCATTACCTGTATCTTGTCCAAAATGATGCTCAATATTTTTTTCAACATAGACCCGCAGCGCGGTCATCTTTTTTAAAATTAGAACTTAATGGATTTAGATTCCTTTTTTAACTTCAGATAATATTTAAAAAAAAACAATGACATGGAGGCTGGATGGAAAGGACATGAACTCTTCTATGCATGGATGGATGGAAAAATAAACAATGAAAAGCAAATTAAAGATAAACTTTACTGAAGACGAGGCAGTATGGTCTATGACTCTAGCCTGCCCAACACTAGTTGGGCGAAATAAAGAAAAAAAAAACTGACATTAATGACATTTCATCATAATTTTTTGAAGTACACAATTATTTCGGACCGGAGATTTGTTTTCAGAAATCTCTTTAGGCATAAACAGAAATGGGCAATTGGAAACTAGAAGTCGGAAGAATGGCGATGTATATGTCGTTTCCGGTAATACTTTTCCATTACTTCAACCAACCTGCATATTTTGAGGAGTGGGTCACAAAAACCAAGCGTGAAATCTATCCTCCTGAAAACCAGAAAGACCGAGAAGACATTCAGCAACTGATCAAAGAAATGAGGAAAAAGCAAATGCGCGCTCTTGACAGAGAGTGACTATTTCCAGTTTGCTCTATTGTTTTTGTTGTAAATATTAGAATGTATTTAGATAATAAAAGAGTTTAATATGCCTTAATTTTCAATTCAATTGCAGAGTTTATTAAGTCATCACATTGTACCACCCATTCTGGTTGTATTAAAAGCTCGCCTCAAGCAGCTTTTCCGAAAATAAAGTCAATGGATATTTATAATGGAACTTTATTTTACAATTTGATTAAAACATTTGAACTATTATGTTTTCAGTCTTTCTTTATTTTTATGTATCTACAGCGGTAACTTATAATAAGTCCTACTAAAATTGAGCTAACAGATGCATAGATAACATAGGATACTCCTAAATATTGACTGATGAATCCGGCTATCATTGGAGCTACTACTCCAGCCAAAGATCTGACACTATTTGATGCTCCTATCAAAGTCCCTCTGTGTTCACCATGACTTCGATTCAAAACCATCTCTAATGACACTAGTCTCGCTACAGAATTCCCGACAGCCAAAGGAACCAACCAGAATACATACAGATAAATATTAAACGAACAAATCAACCCTAATAAAGATATAAATATTATTACAAACACATGAAAATTTCTTAAACTGTAGTCATCATCATGATTGTAAAATCTGTTAATGGTACCCATAAAATAACTAGAAATAGATCCTATAATACCTTGGAATGATATAACATATCCTATATATTTTGGTGACAGGTCAAAAACAGTTTTTAAATATAAAGAATAATTAGAGTAGTATACACCCATTGCAAAACCAATAAGCGCCTTTAATATAAATATATCCCAATATTCTGACCATTCAACATTGTATATTTCTATCACAGATTGTTTTAAACTAGTATAAATGTTATGTAAAACACTAATGGATGCCGGTTCACGGGATTTTCTTATTGTTGGCCGAATTGCAGTGTCAGGTAAAAAGCATACTAAACCTGAAAGATGAAAATGTGATTAAAAAAATACAGTCAGTAAAAATACAAACAGCCAAAAGATAATTATCAGGAGTGTGCTTAGGCTCGAATTATATGCGTACGCGCGACAGAGCGGTTTTTGGCCGAAGATACCAGCACCAGCCAAGTCGCTTTTCCATTTATTTATTTATTGCATTAATGTTGTACAGAAGGTCTTAATACTGGGTGCAGTTTATATGAAAGTGGCCCGAGCGCCAACAGCGGTAGGCGAGCGGCTACGACTACTCAAATAATGCGTCGCATACAGTTTCTTGTAAGTAATTATGTCGCATGTATGCATATAATTTCAGCCTTACTCATCAACATTATACATAAGTTGTACAAGACTCATTTAAAAGTCTCTACATTAAGTAGTCTGTCAGTTAACTGCCTATTGCCTTTGCCTATTATGGCAACACAAAAGTTAACATGAAGATTTAGTTGTGAGTGGGCTATTGCTATGACCTTGGCCGTAGGTAATCATAAATCTTCTATAATCTTGACAGTAGTCTAGTTTTGATCCATTAAATGACATCTCTTTAGTTTAGTTTAAAATTTTCAGTTACTCTTGTCTGTTTTTAACACATCCTGAAGAGTTTATTGTATAAATTCATGCAAATTACCTGCATTAGCAGCAAAACATATTCCAACACCCACGGAGATCAGTTTCAGGCCATATTCTGGATAGTCTTCAGCTAAGTGCCCACCTATTACTGGTCCAACAGTTATACCAATTCCGGATATGGCAGCCATCTTGCCATATATCTCAGATTGCTTCAACTCATCTTTCTGATAATCTGGCACTAGAGCTCTTGTCAACATTTGTGTTTGTTTGAACAATCCTGTAAATATGAAATTATATGTACATGTTGAAATGCTTGGTAGGATGTGTACACAAGTGACACTGGAGAGTAGACAAAATTAAGTTAGTTTTTACATTACTTTCTTGTAACTCATAGTTATTTAGAGTCCATTGGAAATCCAGAAATTAGACTAGATTGGATTCATCTAACTTTAAGCCTTTTCAGAGGATAAATTGCAAAAACTATACCATTTTGTTACCCAACTATAGCAACGCAAAAAGGAGGGTTATGTTATTTAATATCCAAGTAAGGAATATCCTTATTCCACTTAGTTGCTTACCTAATATTGCTCTCATTATTAAAATAACTGTGATTGATGTGGTGGTTCCCATCATAATATATGCCACACTGCATATCAGCATTGTCATTATTAGTATTGATTTCCGTCCTTTTAAATCACTTAAGCTACCCTATAAAAATATGTCATAAGTTCAGTAATAAGTAGTTATTTCTATTCTGTGAACAGTATTAAAATTAAGTTCGACACAAAAATTTTAAGTGCAATTGTCAATTTTGTTTTAAGATAACTAAAGTGTTAAATGTGGTGTATAAAAAAGATGGAATGAGATTATTTTCTGATATTATGTTGAAGGTTGACATAAAAGTTTCAAATGCTATTTACTTTTATGTTAGCATCCCTGCCTACCCAAGCGACAGATTTTTTATAGATAATGACTTAAAGAAATGACTAAAACACTAGTTTATATATTAATAAAGATAAGATCGAGATATGTCTAGTAGGTAGATGAGGGGAGAGCATAGCCGGCCGAGTCAGAAGAAACTGTTACCTGGGGCTCGGACTTAGGGCGAGAGGAGGAACAGCGTGGGAGGGGGGGTTTTAGTCACTGCAAGCCTGAGATAATCTGGTTGTCGTCCTTACTAGTAGGTACCTATGCATATAACATTTTTCCCGCATGTGAAAGAAAAAAAAAGGTAGCTTACAATAAGTGGACCAGATCCTAGTTGGAAGCCGGCGTAAATTGAGCCGAGTGCGCCAATTTCTATGTGGCTTCCACCCAGCTGACGTACGTGGTTGGGAACCAGTGGAATTATCAGTCCCACAGCCAAGAGGTCCTAAAACATACAGGGCAGGTACACGGGTTATACACCTTCTTTGAGATTCTATTGAATGTAAAATACGTGAATATACAAACCAGGAAAGCAACACATTTTAAAAGACTTATTGAATAGGACGACATTTTGGTCGAATAAGAACGATTTAAGAGAGAAAATGGGTAATGCACAACAAATTAATTTAAAAACGTAATATAATCGCAGTTAGGTATATACATTTTAGATAAGTATGTAGCCAATTGAAAAATATTTCATGTTATCAACAAGGACGACAAGGATTAAGAATCGAAACGAATCTGACTGTGAGTCAGTGTGAGTGTGGTGTGACTGACACAGAGACTGACTGAACTTTTGCAACTGTCAAATATTTGGTAAGGTTATCTGAAATGAAATGTATGTCTGGGGATTAAAGTACAAAATTGAAATGTACAACTAATTTAAATAACCGGCCAAGTGCGAGTTGAAGCTCGGGCATTAACTGTTCTGTAAGATCAGTTTTTGTTTGGTATTGGAATCATTACTATCGTCAGCCTATCCAGTTGAGCGTCCGCTCCGATGAGCCACAAATGCCTTGACCGCCCGCGTTCGCGATGCACGGAAAAACACACCGAGCGGCCGCTACCTTCTTACTAAAAACATGATAGCAGCCAAACTACTACAGCTACACGAAAATAAAAATTACGTCAGGATAGCTTATAATATGCAAAATCGATTTATATAAAAACTAAATTACAACTAATAATTAAAAGTTCTCAAAAAAAGAGACTGTAAAATCAATGCGAAAAACCGACGAGCTACGACCATATTTTTTCATGTCGATTTGTCGTCGCATCAATATGATATCGATATGATAGTTTTACATAATTGGAAGTACTAATCTTGAGGATTCCATTGATATACAACACTAACATAAATATTGAATAGTTACACTATAATAACAGGTAAGAACAGAGCTCTAAAAAATACGTCACAAAATCCGCACTTCACATTTTTTTATTTTAAGATTTATTTTAAACTCTATGCTTTTGTGTAAGCAAAGGCATTAAGTAAGATACAAAATTTAATAGAGAGTCATCTAGTAGCAGTTGTGAGAAGCTACCTTAGAGTTACCATTTATAAAAAAATTTTTTCAGGGACAAGTCAGCTAAGTAACTATAGTTACGTGGGCGCTAGACGGTCCTTTTTTTTTCGTAACCACATACATAGGACTTAATGAGCGCCATAGCGCCCTGGTCTTCAGTTTGCCGCATCCAGCATTTGATTAGTTGCATTTAAAATTGAGTAACAGATATAAGTACTATATAGCTCCAAATGAAGATCATCACATCACACAACTTTCCTGATATACAAAATATCTGAATTCTTAAAATAATTAAAGCATCTAACTACCTATGTAAATCACTTAGTGCGATAAGTCCACCCACTGTACTGTTTATAGCACTGTGTGTCACACTCCCACTTTTCTATAGGGGTGTAGGTACAACATTAGTGTTAGAAAAATACATTCAGAACTATAGGAACGGTTTAATTTTTTTTTAATTAATCCCATTAGGGAAGCCCATACAGCCTAGTCTGTTGTAAAGTTTCTCTGATCCGAATGTTGTAAGGCTAAAAAGCCAAGTCTTATGTTTTCAAGTTCTGGGTAAAAGTTTTAATCTTAAATAAATGGCTCTGCTTCAGAGACCATGCACAAAAATTCAGTGTCTTCAACACTTTCTACATCCCTCCCTTGTTTATCAACAGTAAAATTATAGCACTTTTACTGAAGACTTTATTGTAACTTCTTGGGGCAATCCAAAAATAACCATCCCGCGCATTTTATCGAATTTCCCATTCATTGCACACCTTCACGGACACTTGCCACATAATAAACTATCACTATTATGAGTCAAAATCCGAAATATACAGCAAAATGAAAATTATACAAAAAACATGACGTCCCTCTTGGGATTCCTTCAAAAAAAAAAAACAGGGTTTTAAATTCAATAAATCATTAAGACGGATCACTAACAAAATGACATTAGTTTTTTTATTGATTTCCATTAAAAGTTAAGGCAAAGAGCATTATGGCCATAAAGTCAAGTATGATGTTGATTTATTAAACATTTTGTTAGAAATTAAATTTTAAAAGAGCATTTAATGATCTGTGATTATTATTAATAGGTAGATAGTTGTCGTTTCCGTGCGAATACGGAGATAAAATATACTCTATGTTACTCAGGAATAGGTACTGTAGCATTCCAATGGTGAAAGAATTTTCAAAATCGGTTCAGTAGAGAGAGTGTGTCGTTAAATATCAAAAGCCTGTAAGTCCATGTTAAGCGAATTTTGGGAATTGCAACAAATGCATTTTTTTAGCTTATTACTACGATATGATTTTGAAATATATACCTATATATTTTCTTATACAAGATTAATTACGTTTTATGAAAAGAAAATAATGTAAAAGTTATGGATTACGACATAAAAATATCAGTTTTAAGTTTGGACTTACGGGTTTTTGATATTAACTGCTAGATTACTAGTGGACTTAATTACACTCATGGACTTACAGGGATTTGTTAAAATCTACTGGTAGGTAGACATTTTGTACACTATTCTTCTCTCTGGTTACAAACATACAAATATACAAAAATACAAATATATCCATAATATTATATACCGGTTCGGCGCCGGTTCACCCGCGTAGTTCCCGTTCCTTTGTTCTAGCTTTCCATCGGTGAAAGAATTGTTAAAATCGGTCCACCAGTTTTTAAGTTTACTTATTTGTAACAAACTACAAAAATACAAATCTTTCCTCTATAATATATATATATATATATATATACATTTTTTTTCTGCTAAGTTGTATCAAAATCATCGAAACGTTTATCTGCGTTCTATTAAAGACGGCGAAAAATAACCCAATATAAGTATGAATTGATCAACAGATTAATGAGTTGAGAAATTTCTGGTCCCACTTTGTCTCTAGGATTAGTAGGTATAGATGTAGATAATATGTAATATTATGAGGATTAATTTATAACGCGATAGCCTTATAATGGTTTATATTTAAGTTACAGACTTTCATAGACTCGGACAAACATTTATATTAAGTAATTAACTATACGCGCCACAGCCTAGCTAGCTCGTCAAAGACAATGCGCGGGATTAGTTCCAATAGAGTTGCTCGAATCGATATTTATGAGCTAACAGTAATGATATTATATGTTACTCTAACAGAAAGAACATCAGCCCCCCCAACCAAGTGGCATTGTACAATTCGCTAACGCTACCTATCCCATACATGAAAATCTAAAAGAACATTCGATTAGATTGTGCAGTGACACTTGGCTAGGGGGCAGTATTGCTTTTTACTCATATTATATTCACGGCTAGAGATTTTTTTAAATAACAGAATTATTGTTTTGTATTAACTACTTAGTAACTTTATGTTTGTTGTACGAAATCGTTGCACTAATAAATTATTAATAGGTATTTATTATTATTTATAACGTAAATTATTTCAGAGAAGCAGTGATAGTCCTGGAAGAAGCCCGCCTCTTAAGTGAAGCTCGGGTTTGAATCTTGGTGAAGGCATACCAATGAGTTTTTCAAAAACGTTACTTACGTAGGTACTTAGGTACATATTTCTAACTAGCTCAACAGTGAAGGATTCACACCTTTCACGTTTAGGGGCTCAAGTAAAAATATTTGCAGTGTTCGGACTTTTCCCCCTTTATTCATACTTATTTTAACCCTTACGTTTCATACTATACTATGACGTGGAGCCCTGAAGAATTATATATTTTTTTTCGGTACTTTAACTGCACATTCAATCATAAAAACCAAAATAGCTCTAGTTCGACGGATTTGCGAGAAAAATGCTAACGAAGGTAAAATATTAGTAACACAAAAAGTAAATGATTATTATAGGTACTTAGTATTTATTCAAAAATGTTTATTTTCATATCCTTAGAATGTAATTCACATTTAAATAAGCATTTTATATAAAAATAGTAAGTAATTAAAATTACACAGTAGCTATTCAACTAAGTATTCGTGTTAAGTAGAAACTTGAGTTATAGTAGGTAATTACATTACAAACCATTTTATTTTATATTGTTTTACCTATTATTTACGGACGTTTTGAGTAAACTACGTCTATTAAAATATTCCACACAAGGTCATTCAACAACAACATTAAACATTATACAAACAAAATACATTCAAACATCTGTTTTTACTATAAAGTAAAATTAGATCACAATATGCATGAGCAGTACCTTATAAACTCATGTGAACTTAATTTGTACATTACCTATAATCCTACATTAAATGCATTAACTTATTTAATTTTTACAACTAATCTCTTACTAACTCATAGGCAGTTATATAATCGTGGAAAATTCTAATATTATTGTCATCATCAAAATAGTCTTAGATTTTATTTATAGTAAACATTAATGTATCACATAGGTAATTGGAATGTTAGTTAAAGAGATATTTTAAAGAAAGAAACAATACACAAAAGTAAGATAATAGATAGAAACACTAAATATTCAAGTGTTAAACCTAAAGTATTGGCACTTACATATACCAAGTGTATGAATATTAGTAAGTAGAGTATTATTTTAAAATTTTCATGATTTCGTCTTTTATTGAATGAAAATATTGCGCTGCCCTTTACGTTGTGTCGAAATCGATGTGATGTCAATTCTAATTACCTACTTAAAGTAAATTGTGGAATTACAATTCAAGGATTCACACATACATTATACTTAATTTCAAGCTGCGCATAACTTCAACTCTGCTTACTAAACAAAACACGTATTATTTTACAAGTGATGATTCCAAACTAGGAACCATCTACGTCTGATACAAAAGGCAGGGTCACTACCAGTTGCAAACAGAAAACCGGCCAAATGCGAGTCGGTCTTCCACACGAAGGGTTACGTACAATAAAAAAACGTTTCTTACTAACGTATTAGAAATAAACATTGTTTGAAAATTTCTCTGTCTATCTAACGGTTCATGAGGTACCTACCTAACAGTCCACTGACAGACACATTAATTGAGCGGCGGTAGTACCCTTTTGGTACGGAACCCTCAAAGTAAAAGTGGCGCATAATATGTTTTTTTTATTGGCCAAATAAATATTTACTATTGGTAGGTAGAAATTGGCAGTTATTTTAGTTGTTTAACTGAGGCCTTAGAGGCAAGGATCCTTCCACCCAAAAGTTAGGCCTTTGCATCATGGTTTGCCACAAAGTGACCTCTTTTCCCATACTGTCCATCCAGTGGACACTAGCCCCTTCGTACGTTCCTGTAACGAATAAAGATAAAACATTAATCAGAGAATGAACCTTACTATTAGTGTTGTCGCACACATATCAACTCAGAAACGGACCAGCTACGCCTCGTTTCGAGCAGCTTAGTATTCTTCGTATCAAATTTACTACAGCGCACACTAATCAGTCTGGTAATGGCATCGTCTCACCTCGGAACTACGAGTAGCTCGAGCAAGATAGGCGAGGCGGTGACGATCCGTTTCCGAGTTGATATTTGTGCTTTTAGTCACTATGTCATGATGTAAAGTGTCATCATCAGAATCTTTATTAAAATGTCTGGGTTTTAGATTGGTTTTTTTTTATTAAAAAAATACAGTAACAATCTGCGTAGTAAGGAAATTGTCTAGCAATCGTGCATAATTAATTGACTGTAGATAGAAGGACGTTTAAGTTAATAATGTCGTCCCACTTTTAAAATATTCTTATCCCAATTTCCCAAAATCTAGTACCTACATTACATTCATAAATACATCCATACATAATCGTACGCTAAGACAACCGACCGCCACTTGCTACGAATCTGGCAGATTTCAAGTGCTTCATGCTCGTCATTTCGGGTACAGTACGGCCGTTTTAACTTGGCATCTCTGAACATAGGCTTCGCCTGCGCAAATCCCCCTCCTACCGCCATATGGTCGCTAAAAAATGTTACTGCGCAGCCATTTGCGCAACTTTAGAGTTGTCAAGTTAAAACGGCCGTGCTGTAGGTACTCTTTATCTGTTGTTTTGTCTTTGTCAATGTAAGTACGCGTACGTCGTCCTCTACCGACTCACCCATTCACTGGTTTGTCTCGTTAGCGCCTTTCATTCATCTGCTCCATGACCAAACCGCCTCAGTATCAATCTCGGATCACAGTGTTCACACAGTCTGTGTTCAATCATCTATCAATCTTACTCCAAATGATTCTTATTATAGGCAATAAAAACTTACCGGTCCCAAGAGATAATCTCACAGCTCCCATGAAGTCGTTGGAAGCGAGTCGGTCTCTGTCCCACAGACTGAGCTCCAGCGCTCGAGTGCCAAGCTCTTGCATGGTGAGTCCCCGATACATGAAAGTGTGCTCCCATCGAGGGTTTAACGTTCGTCGGGAGACGTTCGTCTTTTGTTTAGCGAGGCGGCCTCGCTCTGGGAGTAGGTAGCTGTAAAAGTTTTTTTTTTTTTTGATAAGGTAGGTTTACGTTGGTTTAATACTCAAAGGTTTACCTATACGTTTTAAACAAAAAAAAAAAGTATGTATTCAGATTTTTTTTATAAATAAAATACTGTTAATTATTACTGTGTTTGAAATGATTCGATTCGTTATCGTCAATTATCAACCAGGATAGGTTGGTACTTTATTTATATTTAATCTAGATTTGATTTAAGGCAATGATAACTTTTACACTACAGGCTATCGCTATATGCTTACCTCCTTTTCTTATTTTTGCATATGAATAATTACACGACCGTATGGTATGGTAATAGTAACCCAACTGCTCGTGGGTGACGAGACAAGGCCGCAAGGGTAGTATTACTTATGGAAACATTCTGAGCCAACCCCAGGTAATAGGTAAAGGATCAAAGTATAATGAGAAAACGTACCTTTTGCAGAAGACATCTGCCAGTCCGCTAGGTTTGGTAGCGACGAGGTTCTTTGCCTCCTTCACGAGAACGTGTAGCGTGCCTTTGCCTCGCGTCGCGTTCGGTTCGTGCAGTTCGAACTTCAGACCCACGATCAGGTCACCACGGGTGCCCTGTTGCTCATCGAATTGTTCCGTCTGTAAATGAAATAAGGGGGCGTTAAATATGGGAGCGTAGAAGATCAGTCAGTAGATAGTAAATACTATTAATAATCAAGTTATTCTTCATACCTATATTCCATTTCTGTAGTTATGACAATTTTTTTATTAAGGTAGGTATTAATTTTGGCATCGTGGGGCGGTAACGCCTACCAAATTGCTAGTCTAAGCTTGTTTTCTAACTAGGAAGGCTTTCACCAAAACTTAGATTTACTTCGTCTTCTTAAAATAGTTTTCTTACGTTCGTAAATGAAAGTCCACGATGCACAACCTCAAAAACAGAATACATGTACTTTTCCATACTTTTAATCCTGACGACTGAGGGTGTGCTAGTAAAAGCACTTCTTTTGCACAATGCCACCTAGACGGAATCCATGGACTTTCCTATCGATACCATGCATTATCACGTACAACTAGCGAGTCCAGCGATTGAAGCTATGCTGAAACAGTCAGGCAGTTTTCCTTAGATAGATATCTACTAACCCTTTCGTGCAGCTTATGCCACGTGGGCGCGGGGTCGTCGAACACGACGTCGGCCAGCGGCAGCGTCACCTCGCCGAGGAAGTCGTTCCGGCCGAAAATGTCGGCGTGCCACACGCTAAGCCACAGTGTCCGCGAGGACAGCGAGGCCAGCGGCTGAATAAAGCTCAAAGTCTCCTCAAATACGGGGTTGAGCGTGTTCTTCTTGACTTTCGTCTTCCTCTTACCAGTCTTGGACTTGTCCGGTAGCAAGTACACCTGGAATTGCATTACGATTGTCATTATTTATGTGTGATATGCCATACTCATACTGCGGTTACTGGTTACAGTTACATTGCAAAAACGGTCACTGCTCAGAACGAAATAAGGACGGTTTCAAGGTCAAAGTGTTACCCGTGTGGTGTGTGTAGTCAAGCGTACATGACATGCTTCATAATCCCTAATAGTTGTCTACTTATTTAAAAGGGGGTTATTTTGCTAAGCCTCATCTTGTAGGTAGGCAATACAAAAATTATTGATTTAAATTTGACAATCTATTGAAATAAATTGGTCTGAGGTTGTGTACTACATTTAAAATATACGTTCTCGATGTACCGCATTCATATGCTAATGACCTAAAGATAAAATCCAGTTTCTGCCATCAAGGTTACTTTGCAAGGTACTATTCTGTAACCAAAGTGTCACCACAGTTATGGTTTTACCAAACTAGAGATATCCAGTATTGAAGGTGGTTTAATGTTCAAAATGCTTTAGCCATTAAGTATTGTAACAATGGAGCACCAAGTCCGCCGAGAGAGTCTGAGATCGAGCAAGGTTACGGGGAACTGGGAAGGTCAAGAAGCTTTGGAGTGACAGCTTTACAGCATCCTTGGTGTATGTCTATCGTACCTTAACATAGGGATCAGAACGATTGCGCTTGACGTCCACAGCTGCCAGGTCTCGGCAGCGCTTAACGCCCACTTCGAGGGCTCCCAGGCGGTAGTTGTACAGCAGAGAGAACTGCACCTCTCCTCGAACTGTCACGTTGTTTCGTGTGCCCTCGCCCGCGCCCGAATACACCGATGCCATAGATTCCGAACGTGCCTGCAAAGTCAAAATTGGATGATAAACAAAGCCACATTTTCGGAAAGTTTGGAGAAATTACCACTATAGGAAATAGATCACTGCGTAGGTCACACCTCATTGTCGACCCGTAACTGCACACTGCTAAATTATGGGCAACAATCTCTCACTCTGGCCCACCGCAAATTGGGACAGTGTTAGGGTAGTGGCAACCAAAATGTCAGAACTTTTCAAGCCACATAAGGGTATCTGAAATGGCTTAACGACTTCCAATGTGCGTAGACATAACGAAAACTGTCTACACTACATTCACATTTTTAACACTGAATGCTTTATGGGTAAGGATTTCGGGAAAACACAAAATACGTTTGTTAGTCGAGAACCTCAGTTGATTGTGAGCACATTAAATTCCGGGGAAGTAATGCCGCTAAAAGTATCATAAATCCAACGAACGTACAAAGGACAGCCCAAAGAAATTTCACATTCACAAAACTAGTGAGAATGTTCACGATAGCAATAAAAATGAACGTATCCAGATTGCCAGTTTTATTTGCACCGTATTTGGTATTCATTTTCTGATGAACCCGCGATCATGACTGACTCGACGCTGTGCTATTCACAATGTTATGTGATGTTTATGTTTGTGTGCATTATCGGGTGTCACTCGATTCACTGTATCAACAACGGATTGTGTACTATACCGGTGTTTGCACTCAAGTTTCCAATGTGCAACGCCATAGCTTAATAAACGACTTCTTTTTAAAAAGTAACCTAGGTACGAGTTTACTTTATAATGCAATTGAATGAAAACCAACCTCTATAGGATAATGGCTTTATTGAAAACTAGGGACTTAAGTTTACGTCTGAATTTTTCTTAATACCTAATTAATATAGTAGAATATAATAATAAATGATAACTTAATAGTTAGGTAGCTACTTAATAGCTATTTGACACAAATGTCGTTATAGAACTTTGTTGCTTTATTGTTCGTAAAACGATTTTAGTTTTAAAGACTTAGGTAGGTACGTGCTTGGGTAGGTAGCATAGGTTTCCCACCAGTGGTTAAATCTATTTATTAACAAGTTACCTTACTAAGATATTACGGAAATGTCATTGATCAAATGGGACAGATAGATGTGTAGGGTTATGTTCCGGATAGTCTGCGATTCATTTATTGAAGACTACAGACAGCATTCCGCGGTTTCACCCGCGTAGTTCCCGTAACCATGGGAATACGGGGATGAAATATAGACTAAGTATCTGTTATTCTGATGTATACGCTATATAACTATACAGTTTCATCAAAATCCGTTCAGTAGTTTTTAAGTGAAATAGGAACAAACATCCCTACATACAAAATTTCGCGTTTATGACGCTGGATTTCATTTATATGTTGAACATGTAAGACTCACGGGAATTATTGGATTGTGGATTTTAAAGACATACATACACTCATCTCCTTTTTACCTGATTTCTATGACTTTCAAATTGATGTTGTTGTATTGATATGTTTAGGTTGTATTTTTGTGAAATTACATAAGTACACTGAACTGTACCTCTCTACGTTTACTCTAAAATAACATATTTTTAATTCGTCGCGACTCTGTTCTGCAGTCTACTGAACTTTAAATGGGCTGTATTATGATTTATTATCAGTCTAGCATTTTAGTTAAGATAAACTCAGCAGTAAAAGGCCCGGTTTTGATTTTCCACGATAAAAGTGTCCTTGTTATGGTTATGATATTATCATAATATAAATTGCGGTATAGGGTAGGTCAGAAGCTTAAGCGTAAATAAATGTAACTTGTTCATCGAGTCTTATATTTTTTATTCTTTATACTACATGTGCTACGAAAGGCTTCTTCATCAAAAATAATTTCTTTTAGGTGAGTAAAAAGCTGCGCGTAAGCACGACAATTTTGTCCATTATACCTATCTCTTACTAAGTGTTTAGAACAAAACCGAGATTAGTTAAGTTCTTGTTTTTGAAATTTCATCTTCTATATATTATTATATCTATCTAAAATAATAAACTGACTGACTGATTGGTGATACATCAACGCATAGCCTAAACCGCTGGGTCTAGACTTGAAATTTTGCACATATAAATAGCTTATACAGTGTATGCATCTACTAAAAAGGATTTTGCAAAATTCAAGCCCTAAGGGGGTGAAACAAACGTGCGCGAGCCAAACCGCCGGTAAAAACTAGTTATTTATAAAATTGACGTATTCTGTTTCTTTCTAGAACCGAACTGGGTATTTACTATACGGTAATTATTATTTTTCTTATGTTGTGAGTGTCAAAAATAAGGTAATTAGAAATATCGTATCGTAATCTGCAATTATTACAAAAACGATGTTTGTTTATTAAACAACCGCTAATAACTTGTCAGTTACACCAGCTCTAAGCTGTAGCGCTACTCAGCGCACACGCATGTGAAACAGGCCAGGCGACCGCATATGGCATTGAGTAATAACGTTTTATCGGATCTACCTACACAGACACTTATAAGGGATTAAAATTACAACATCAAATAAACCCACGAATTGCCAAGCCCATAGAACAGGCACAGTTAGATAGTATATTTTTATTTTGTTAATCAATGTTCTGTTGTTTCAGTTATCTACGAATTTGAGTGTAACAATCAAATAACGAATAATGGTTAATTAATGTATTGTTATTTGATAAAAGTGCAATTAAATAAACGATAACACGTTATTTTAAGTTAACAATGTAAAAATAGGTAGCTCCAATCACTACAAAAAGGTTCATGGTCAACTTTGTAAAGTTGCACACCAGAACTTTGTTGTGCACAATATTAGCATTTCACAGAATACATTCGGATATTCACCCAGGTAAATGTTTTGCAAACCTCGTTGTTCGCTCGTGTCGCAAGAGTAACATAATACAATGGCCAGCACGGCCGCTGAGACAATGCCTGCATTTACAACTGTATTTTTTGCAAAAGTTGGGAGTCATATTTCCAACAGAAGCTGGTTTGGAGTACAAGAAAATTTATTTTAAGGCTATGCCATCATATTGAGAAGCAAAGTGTACTTTAGCTGAGATTTGTGTGTATTTTTTAGTAAGTATTACGCAATATCATGTTTCTTCTAAAAACTCTTATAAACTCACCTACATTATATAAAAATAATGCAAAACTAAGCATAATTTTTTTGTCTAATGTATAATGAAGTAGATCAGGTTTCATCTAGCAATTTTGAAATAAAAAGGCTAGACATTAAAATTGCTATTTTAAAATTGTCTAAATGTCAATGCACCATCGACATTTTAATTCGTATTATTTATATTTAAGACTCTTGCATAAATAGTAATGGACTTGGAAAGAGGTGCTTACTCACTCTTGACATGTCTCACTAAAAGTGGTCGGAGATTTTAACGGAACCATCGCAAAATGTCAGATTAGCAAAACGACGGATTCGCAAAATACATTTGGGAAAAGCTTCTAGGGGAGCTATGAACAACAAACACACACGTATTGTAAAACAAATACCTGTAGTCCACTCCTGTTGATAGAGAACCGGTCTCTGTCCAGATCTCTGTCGTGGGGAAGAGGGGAGCTGGACCGACGCGGCAGTGTAGCGTGCCCCGGCGATACTGTTTCAGAGTACACCTCATCTGAAAACAAAACAAAGACCTTATTTCATGTCACTATATGGCATCAAAATACTGTAAGTCGTGCATAGTTACTCGTAAATTGCAAAGAAAGAAACAATAAATGTAGTCATAATAAGGCAATTCGCTATTCAATCTGTGGCTGCAAAATTAAGACAGGCGTTATCAAAGCATTCCCTTGGCATGTGATACCAGTGTATGTAGTCGGAATTCATGGGTGTGGTGTGTTTTCTAAATACAGTGGTTTTCAGTAACATGACTATTAAAAACATAACCAAGTGCGGATTTTGTTTTGCATGTGTTATAAGGAGTGAAGCTTGTGCTCCGAAAACTATGCAACTATTTTGATACCCTCGTTTTGTAATTCTAGCCACTCATCACGTTTGATATTTTGATACCGCTTTCCTCTTTTAAGAGAATTATCACACCACTCTAGAGAATTTAGAAAAGAGTCTCTACACGATAGCACTTCACGAATGAAGGAGACCTTCTCACCAGATCTAACAGTATTGCTGCCACTCTTGGTTTCAGAACTTTCTGGTGTAACATCAAAACTTCCTGTTTTCTTTTTCACTTTATATTTATTACTTAAACTAATCGAAGTTGCAATTTGCTCACTAGAAAGCAAAAGTTTGGTTGTGGATTTGGAATACTCGTTTTCAATATCTTTGATATCATCTAGAGACGGAAATTCGTCAATCGCTCTTGTAATGGTAACTGTTGGCATTTTTTTTTGTTCTGGTACAATTACTTCTCTCTTCAGCGTGTAACTATTTCCTATTGGACCTTCTAATAATGAATTGGTATTATTGATAGGAGAATCATGTAGATCCTCCGAGACAGATTTACAGCATTTGCAAAGGCACCAATGAATACACTCGCGAAATATGTTTCTTTTTTCGCACATTTTAGTATCTGATTCCACGGTATAAATATTAATGTGACGGTAAACAGGCGATGAAGAACCTAAATTTCTATTTTCGAATGTCAGATATTTTGTTTTTGATTTACGACCAGATGAACCCATTTAGATCACTTAAATGTAAACCACAAATACGACTGCACGTTACAAACTAAAATGATTTAATGGTTTTAATATGTACATAAAATCCCATGTTATCGTGTCCTGTGCGCTTTGCATGTTTCCTGTTAGGTACTCTGCTAGCGATAGGAACCACGATACCGCACAAAGCAAAACACGAGTGCCATGTCCATTAATTAATGGATGCTGAAGTGAGGTCATTGTTTAATAAAAGCATTCAACGGTGAGCGTCAAAGCGAAAAGACTACAATGAAATTATTATAATAAAATAATAAATGTACCTTCGGAGTCATAAGGTTTTCTACAGATGGAGAGTGTACTCCAACGTATGGATTTCTGATGAGATATTTTATCCGGTGATACGTGCGATCCTGCATGCAATGAAATTGTAGACTTAGACAAAATAGTTTCTGCACTTCTTGTGTTTAGCGCTGGTAGGGAACTTTTAAACTTGGTAGCTAAAATTGGTTTTCTAGCTTTGCGTGATTCAACAGGACTTATTCCAGGACTGGTAAGAAAGGTTTTACTGGCTTCATAACTATCAATAAAATCACGCATTATTGATCCAGCGTATCCTGAGTCTGATCCATTAGAACTAGCATTATCCGTTTTAACATTCACTTCCTTAATTTCTGCGGGTATCATTTCAAATCCTTGATGCATATTTTTAGCTAGTAATTCTTTATTTTCTGGTGCACGCACTGCTACATCATGAATATTTGGCACTACTTTGCTATCAAATTCACGTTTATCTTTAAAAGAAGAGAGGTATTCATGTGTATCTTTGTGAATGGCTGTGAACTCTTTATGTACATTTGGACTTTTAGGCAAATCCTGATTTATTCTATAAACTGGTTCATTTTTCACTTCGTCTTTTTTAGAAATATAATAGCAATCGTCCTTTACTTCAATTTTAAAATTTTCTAACTCTTTGCAAAGTTTTTCTACGTCCTGATCATACAATTTAGAGTTTTCTGTAGACGTTTCGGTAAAGTTAGAGTGTTTATGTTCTTTTGCCTCAGAGTCTCCTTCTTTTGCTTTAGATAATTCTATTGCCGGTTTATTTAATTCATGGGATGTTTTGGTGGAAAGAATAACCTTGTTAAGATTGGTCAGTGTTTTAATTTTTGAATACTCTTTATACACATATGATTGAGGCGATGCTGTCTTGTACAGTAAAGATAGATGTGATTTCGAAATATTTGCTTTGTTCCCACCCCTCACAGTATTATTAGTTTTTGAATATGTAGCGACTCCTTGTAGGCGTTTTGTGTCAAACTTATGTAAGTCACGTGTTATTGGTTTAATATTTGAATTTGATTTGATTGGTAACTTTGATGTTTTCGGTATATTTATTATTCTTGGTGTTAAAGATTTTGCAGAATCATCTTTTGTTTGTAAATCCATTTTATCTGGTTTAAGTATTGTACGCGTAGTAGAATTCATAGAATCCGTCAGTGTTTGAAGCTTGGGAGATTTCCGAATTATTGGTGTATTCATTATACTTGGAATGTTTTTTATACGAGTGATTTCTTTAGAAATGTTTGTTTTACTCAATTTTTGTCTAACATCAACATCAGGTGATCCAGTATTTACCCGTAAATTTAATATATTTGAAATGCCAGGTTTAGTGAGCGCAGGTGTTGATTGTTTAGAAAGTCTTATTTCATTTATGCTTTTGCCCGCTTCAATTCCGGATAATCCACGTTTTACCTGTGGTGGTATTGTATTGGATTTAGTTAGGCTAGCCACGATTGACGGAGATAAGGGTTTCTTTAATAGCTTTTGTTGATGTTCAATTTCAAGTGATTTATTCTTCATACGTAGATGAACTTCACCTGGCTCAATTGTGACAAGTTTAAGAATTTTTGGACTGCTTAAATCCGAAAATTCTGGATTCGCAAGTGATTGATATTTATCGGAGTTATATTTAGTATATGTGATAGGTTTGACTGATTCTTCATCGTTTGAACTATCACTTAACTTAACTTCACTTAAGTCTACTTTGATATTTTTTTCAAAAAATGTACTTGCAATGGGAACTTGTGTATTATCAGGCATTCTATGCATGTTTTGTTTCAAAAATATTTTTTTCATGCTGTCAGATAATTCAAATTCATGGAACTTATTTGTCTTTTGCAATTGTTCTACGACTGGTAATCTCTTATTTTCATCTAGTCCAGAAATGTTGGCGACATTAGAAAATTTTAACATTTCATTTTCCGAATTTTCATATATTATTTCGAGATGAGTTTTTTGTTGAGTTTCTAAATTTTTTTGCAACATTTCAGGAGTTTTGGATGTCTGTAAATCATTATGTATTTCTGCAGGAAACTGGTGTTCTAACAGTAGTGATACGTTTTGCATAAACTCAGGAAATTCATGTTTCAAAGGGATGTTTTCATTTTTTGATTTACGGGGGTAACTAGTTAATTGATCAGCAGTATTTGTCACTTTCGGAAAATTTTTTTTTAGAACTTCACTTAAATTGTTTATATCATCCGGTGTTTCAAGTGGTATTGCGGTATAAATATTTGATTCACTTAAAACTTTTTGAGTTTTAGGAATTTTATATTTGGTCTGGAGTTCTTTTTCCACCCTAGACTTATTTTCTGGCTGAAAAAATGTTTGCGAATCTGTACCTCGCTGGAAGTCTTTTACTATTTGTGTCTCAGGAAATTTGCTCTTCAGTTGTGGTTGATATGAATTCACTTCTAATGGCCTATATGACTGACGCTCAGATATTTCAACTCCAAGTGAAATACTTTGTTTCTGAATTTCTTGAAAATCTGATGATAGCTGTGGTTGTGTTGTGTCCAAAACATTTATAATTGGTGTGGAACTGTGATATTTATCATCAACTGATATATCAGTATTTTCAGGAACTGGAGATATTAACTGCTTTGTCTCGTCCAAAATATCTTCTTCGGTTTCAACTTGATACTCGTGCGATTCAAATTTAAATAATTGAGGACCGTCATTTTCAGATAACTCTTGTTGAATTGGTTTGGATGTTATGTGATCTTTCAAAAAATTTTGATCTATCTGTTTACCAATAGCATAAGGTTCACTTACTCTTTGTTTCAACGAAATTGACTTTGGTCTAGATAATTCAGATACCAGAAAAGGGTAAAGTTTTAACTTTTCTCTATGTTCTTTTCGTACTTGAGATAGAGGCATAGGCTCTAAATCATTATCCTTTGTACATTCTACTGTAAAACAATTCCAGCAAGATACTTCCTCATGTTTCTTTAACTGCGTCACTTTTTTATCACTGTCTTTCGGTTCACTAGATTTCACCTTCTTTTTACCCATTGTAACAATCACCCTAATAATAAGTGTAATCAGATAACTACTTGCTTGAACAAATATTTATCACCAACTAAACTTGTTCAAAGTTTCTAGATCTTTAAATAGTAAGATCGGAGTAGGTGCATAATGTATTTTAAATGATATTGAAATGTGAAAAAGCGTTTTACATATTAAATGTTATGCAACATCTTTATAGAACAACCTTCTCGTATTAGTATAGGAACAAGTTTTAAAATACCTACTAAAAACTAAAGTACGTCCTCTATTTCAGAGAAATATATTTTGTTGCGAGCTTGCAGGAGCTATATTTAGACTTTATTTTGTTTATTATGGTAACAACCTTTAATATATTGGTATAGAGCTTCATAAATTAACAATATAATAAATCTCCAGATAGACAGCAGCGACAATTTTTACGTTGATTAGGTAGTTTCCATAGTTACTACAAGGCCTTAAAACAAAGTTTAAACTCAGACTTGACAGTTCTGTTTAAAACTTAAGTTAAAATAATTATTGTAATAAAAAGAGATTGATACCATAAAATGTTATGTTCCAAAAATTTAAGGGACAACCATTGTAACGCACACTAAATAACTGTCAATTAAATTAGCGGTCGGGTTAACAAGAGATCAACCAACGTATACCAATAAATCATATTCATTGTCGTCTACGTCACATTAAAGAAGTATAATTTGCGACACGAAATTAGCAATTAATAAGAATTTTATTATCGTTATTAATTAAAAATAAATTCTAAGTCTTGTGATCAATTTATGCTGTATGATTTCGATTTATGATATAACACGGTCGCTCTTTCGTCAATATTTTTGTCTGTAAATTCTTATTATAAGTACATACGTAATTATTCTTTAAATAAATGTATTGTCAAACAATATGAGTTGATAAAAATCTAATTAGTTTGAATATAAACAAGGATAAAATCATTGAGCTGTTTATTATGTATGTGATAATATTGTATAATGTGATTAATAAATTTCATAATCACGAAAGTACCCAGATTTGTTATGTCGGCTATCTGTAGACGATATATCAAGCCCGCACTATTAATTTATGTATTTATTTATTCAGCATTTTAATTATATGAAAAAAAAATATGAAGATTTTTTTACATTTTCGAAACAGGAAACATTAACGGCCTTACCGCAAAACGTAAATAGTTATAGAAACTGTTTAAAACAGATGCTGTCACATTTTAACATTGTTGTCACCAAAGAGATTAAAATATAATAGGGCATAGAGGGGACAAAGCGAGGAAAATTTGAAGCCAAAAGTTATTCCAAGTGGAATAAGTCTAGTACAATGTCGACTGAATGACAGCTCGCGTTCATACTAACTGACATGACGCTTGAGTTTCAAACATGCTTCAAAGTTTTGTATGAAAATATTCCCAATGCCCCCTCTATATCCTATTATATTTTAATCTCTTTGGTTGTCACTGTTTTAGGTAGTACTTTATTTTGAGAGCCTTTCTGTTCCGGTTGTAAGGCCCTGTATTGTGTTTTGTCTACCCATTTCTACTTCTTATTCCTATTAAGTAACCCATATTGAGAGGTTAGACTTCTTCGATTTGATGTTGATACATTTTTCCGTACTGAGGTTATTAAATATTCTATTTATTCATTTAGACATATTTTTACAGTGACAGTCCACAACTATCCGTCGTCATGGATACACCACAGAGATGTTAGACTTAATCTATTGATTAAAGATTTACCTAATCATAATTCTACTTCTCTGAAACCGCTCGGAGCAAAAGCGGTATTCGTGACCATTCGGTGACGACGGGACGCGACGTTCCGTTTCATGCACACTTTTCACCTCAACTAAGTAGTTATTGTTAACCTACATTTCTATTGAGAGCAAAGTTTTTAAGTCTTTAAAGATAGCTAAGAGGATGAATGATTAGTATTCCTGGGGGATATATACCAATACGTAGGTACAATACAATAACTCGATAGTGTACACCAAAAACAACACAATATGGATACCAACATTAACTAATACTACTACAGTACTATTAACTAATACATTAACTAGGTACCTAATATTAGGTAAAACACCAAAGCTAAGAATAATATTGCTGGAAGATATAAATCAATATGCAAAATTCGAATACACCAAAGCCATTACCAAGAATAAATGAATGAAAAAGTATTTTTTTTCCCGGTTTAATTTCCCATTTTTCATTTTAATTTCCCAGTAGAATTATTAAGAAGAGAAAAAGGATTAGCTATTAAGTACTTTAGGGAGCCAAAATTGCGCAGAAATTATTTAATTAGATATTAAGATTAATGTGTAATCTGAATCACTACATATTAGGTATCTCCATTTCATTATTTTTCAGTTAGAATGACTGACGGAATGTTTACAATACGCATTGTATACTCTATGACAAAAGAGAACTTCAAAACACTTTCATTCATCATTCACAACCAACAACATTTTTATTTGATAAAAAAAACTCCCGCCTTTTATCCTCGAGGGGGTAGGCAGAGCCTCATTTCTGGAATTACCCACTTTATTCGACCACTCAACGCATAGACATTTGTGTGTTAATTTTGTTTATGCCTCAACGTGATAGATAGGTGGTGAGCCTATCGCCGGACCGAGTCAGGTACACATGCCTCAGAATTAATTCTAAGATCTGTGGGTTTCCTCACGATGTTTTTCTTCACCATCGAGCTAGTGACAAATATGTACGTAAGTTTTCGAAAAAACTCATTGGTAGATGCCAGGATTCGAACCCTAGCCTCACTGATTATCATTAATTGGATACTACTGAGTTAAATATTGTACTATACTTTTAACAAAACCATAACCATAACCAATTGATAATGAGTGAGATTATATTATATTTATATATATTATTTATATATATTTGAATACCACAATGAACACAATGTAACATTAGTGGTTTAGTGTGGTGCGATTCGAACAAGTACAGTAGTGTGTTCCATTTTATTATTCTGCAGATTTTCTAAACTGTAACTCATTGACCTTCTTATAAAAATGAATCTAGTGTGGGACACAATTCACACAAGTTTATTTAGTCCTAAACTAGTTGGAGTCTGTACTATAGGTACAAGTGATAAACATACGAATACGTTATAAACATCCAGACAGTAAACAATAAATCATGCATACAAATGTTGGCCCGGGGCGGAACTCGAACTCGCGACCTCTGAATCAGAAGATAGGCATAGTCGCTACCAACAGAGTTACTCGTATTAGCTTTTCAATTACAGGTTGTTTTTTAATAATTTGCATAAATCGAACTTGCTGTCTGAATCTTGCTGCTTGATCAATGTTTAGTGAATTTTAGTGGTGCCCTCTAGGTTTTAGTCTGTGTACATATTAGTAGCACATCACTAGATGGCGTTAATAGAAAAACTAAGATAATAACATTATAAATAAAACTATCATTTATTATCAACTCTTTCTTGGGTGGATAGATGCTTGAAGTCGTTTTCAAAATTTTCACTTGAAGGAATATCGCTTATTCTGTGACGCGTTGTGTAATAAAACTGTAGGTAACGGGACCGTGTCTGTAGGTACATGAAATTTTTAGCGGTTGTATAAAAATAAGTATCGATTTAGATAGCACCACCATTTAAAAAAAATTTGTCTGTCTGTCTTCTATACTAATTTTGATTTAATTTGGTATGAATATGGCTGAGTAACTGGGTCAACATCTAGGTAACATCTAGGTAATATTTAGGTAACTACAGGAAAATATCTCATTCCCACGGGATAATGTAAAAAATTATTAAAAAGAGAAATACGTACTAAATTCTGAGACATGTGTAACAGACCTGGTCCGGCGATGGGCTCACCACCTATCACGTGTAGGGGTCCAAAGAATATCT
This sequence comes from Ethmia dodecea, assembly GCA_963855545.1. Taxonomy (NCBI): domain Eukaryota; kingdom Metazoa; phylum Arthropoda; class Insecta; order Lepidoptera; family Depressariidae; genus Ethmia; species Ethmia dodecea. The sequence continues at coordinate 6,282,665 of OY979444.1, forward strand.
GGTGAAAAGTGGGTATATCCAGAAATGGAATACCTCTGCCTACCCCCTCGGGGATATAATGCGTGAGATTATTTATTTTATTTTTTACGTACTACTCCGAAATAATAATATCTCGAAACTTGAAATATGGTATGTAGATGTCATAATGTCGTTTGTCGTAGCGTAGGCAACCGCTATGAAGGGATTTTAGAAATTCCTACTGGAACGGGAATAAACTGCTAAACGCCGCTGGGCACCCACCCACTTTAGTTATTAAGACTGTTTATTGTTAGTTCGACTAACTATCTTTGCAAAATTTCCGAATGGGTTCATTCTTTACAACATTTTAACGAAGCTATGCTGAAAAAATTGTTATTGTGAAAAGCTAGACTGAAACCGTTTTATAATTTAAAATAGTGAATTAATTGTGGTATCATTGATACAGGGAAATATTATGAAACTTCTAAAAGAAATGGAATATATATTCAATTGGAATGTTCCATATAAAAGACTTCAACGAGCGGTATCCGTAGTAAAAATGGTTTTGATAATTTCTTCTGAAGTGCCACATTTTTGCACATTTAATTTTAATTTGTGGCTACTAACATATTTTTTAACCGGCTGCTCCAGAATGAGGGTAATGTTTTTCGGGTAAATTCAGTGTGTCAGGGAGTTAGAAGTACGAAGTCTCTTTTAATTTTATAAAAATACTAGCGACCCGCCCCGGCTTCGCACGGGTGCAATGCTAATACTAAAACCTTCCTCTTGAATCACTCCTAAAAAAAACGCATCAAATCCGTTGCGTAGTTTTAAAGATTTAAGCATACATAGGGATATACGAGTACAAAGGACAGAGAAAGTGACTTTGTTTTATACTATGTATTGATGTAAAAAAATATATAAATAATCTCACGCCTTATATCTCCGAGGGGGTAGGCAGAGGTATTCCATTTCTTGATATACCCACTTTTCACCAGATATTCGTTAGATTTATTTTTATCTCAAAAGAAACATTTTTATCCAACTGCACCAGATTTTTCTATAGTACTCTAGCGACCCGCCCCGGCTTCCCACGGATACAATGCTAATACTAAAACCTTCCTCTTGAATCACTTTATCTATTAAAAAAAACCGCATCAAAATCCGTTGTGTAGTTTTAAAGATTTAAGCATACAAAGGGACATAGCGATATAGGGACAGAGAAAGCGACTTTGTTTTATACTACGTAGTGATTGTTTTTTTTTTCATTAATAATAGGCAAACCATTTGTCTGCCATCTCACCTGATGGAAAGTGATGATGCAGACGACGATGGAGCATGTTTGCCTAGATAATGCCTATTCACTCTTGCCTTGAAGAGTGCAGTCGGGTTATTTGATGATTTAATAATAATAATAATAACACACGAGCCAGTCTAGTTAAAGATTTTATTTATTTACTGGTGAGAAATTTGCGAGACATGTTTGTAAACTTGTCTCGTAAACTTCTACAAAATTACTGCAGTAGGCGACTGAGAAATCTCATTGAGTGATAGGATAGAAAAATATCACTCATATTCGCCAAATTATTATTTCAGTACCAGATTGAACTAACAAGTGTGTAGTAGCTTTTACAAAAGGAATAGCAAATGATGATTTAGCTTCCGAACACTTGACTCCCGTCAGAAGAATTACCAATGTATTTCCATTCAATTTTATCTTATCGAATTCGATCAAAATACGGTTTTTATAATTATTAGTTACGTTTGAAAGTTTGCCAACGGTGATAGTGCGCGCTCTCATTCACTTTCGATACGATTACGACACTACATTAGCGGTAAGAAGTGCACAACGATGTCGATATGCAAAACGCTGTTGAAATCATATAATCGTAGGAAACATGCGACATTATGATGCAAATGGAGTCTTTTGGCTTGGTAATGCGTACGTTAATCATGCTATTTTTAAACGAAACGTACAAAGCCCTGTTAAAACCTTTAATAAATTCAGATGTGAATCAAGTATCACTGCATTGTTGATTGAAGTTTGTGTAAGGAGCAGGAAGTGGTTTTTCAATTTATTTCAATTCGACAATGGATAGGTCAACAATCATAAGCCAAAATCCCTCTCAATACGCAACTTTACTAAGTAATGTTCCATTCGACACAGCAAAGTGCTAATGTGATAAACAATCAATCGCCGACCATGGCCTCAAATTGCTATGGACAAAAATACTTCACTCTCTACCGCGGTACGTTTTACGTGAAGTATTGACTGTTTGGGTTTATAGACAAGATCTACTGTCATTAGAATAGACAATGTGTATGGAGTCTTTATAACGGCATACACAGAACTGCTACTTTATTGTGAAGCTTCTATGGTGATGGCAATGACCTCAATAGCTTCGAGTCAGTTCAGCTTTAGATACGTAATTAGTAACTGTGAAATTAAGATTTCATTACGATGGTGTAGAGACAATGATTCCCCTCAGCGGGCCTATGGTCTATCATTGTCAGATGTCAGTTCTCTAGCCAAGTGGAAAACGAAGGTATTATTTGCTTAGAGGCGTTCGCTAACTAATTGTAATACTAACTACGAGTATTGAGAACTAAGTTTCAGCGACGGTACTTCTCTAAAGTATTGTGAAATAAACGAATATATAATCTCCCTTTTCAAAAACAGCTGAACACCATAATTTGTATACTTAGGTATTATTGGTAAAAAAAACTATATTGTTCTAATTCATGGTAAATCATGGACTGTTCAACTTTCTTAAACATGCTGTATACAATTGGTATGGTCTTAATCCCACAGTAAAGGATATAGCACCAGGTGACCGGTAGAGTGGAACGGACACGGTCGTGAGCAGAAAATAAAAACAGTCGGACGGCTAAGACCTGTATTCGCATCAGAGGGTTCCACAGTTCCATGGTTTACTTACAAATAGACACCTAAAACGAATGGCTTATTGCTGTTATTTAGGCAGTGTGCTTATCGTGAAGTGGATTTGATAAGAGAATCACACTAATGTTATATATGGGAATCTCTGTTTGTTCGTTATTCTAAAACGATTCAACGCAATTGTAAGGTTTTTTTTTTAATTCTTGGTCATTTTGCTTACCACAGAAAATTTTTTACGGGTCTCTTGGCTCAGTTGGTTGACCCTGCCTTCGGAGTCGGATGTTGCACGTTCGATCACCGCTCGGGGCCAACATTTATGTGAATGAACAAATCTGTTGGCTTCGTGTCTGGATGTTAAATATTTATTTAAGTTGTTCAATACCCATAGTACAGGCCCGGTCTAGTTTTGGGACCGTATGTGAATTGTTTCTCACAATTTTGAACTGAATTCCTATCATTCAGATGCATTTAAAATCATATAATGTTAAAACGAAAAAAAATAAGATCCAAAATAAGGAGTGTAATTTTTTTTTTGGTAAATCAAGAATTAATTAGAACAAAAATAATATTAACAAAAGTATAATATCGTAATAGGTATCTGTGACAGACTTTATTTTGTTTTAAAAAGATAAGTTAAATGTTGTGGTTCCTCCCTTTTGTTTCGATATCAAACCCATAACATTTGCGGAGTTGTTATCTTTAACAAAAAGCTATCAACGTAAATAGTGACTCAATTTTATCAATATGGATTCAAAAAGAAATGGCTTACACTTTCAAATGTTTATATTCTAATGAATGAGCGAGAAATCTTCACATTCCACATTTCACACGAACTATGCGAAACACTCGGTCTCATAATACAATCTTTGATAGATTGGGCATATCTATATTATTTACAATATTGATGAGGCCGATGATATGAAGTCACATATATTCATCATCGATATAAGCAAAATCATTTCAATGTTGCAATTTCCTAATACTAATTGTATTTTAATGCTAGCTTTTTGCCCGCGACTTCACCTGCGTTCCGGAACGAAAAATATCCCATAAACCTGTCAAAATGTCTTCAACATCAGCCCCCCTTAGCCAAGTGGCATCGTACAATCTAATCGAATATGTTCTTATAGATTGACATGTATGGGATTGAAATAAGCACTTGCCAACGAGCGCTAACGCTACTGTCAATCCCATACATGTCAATCTAAAAGAACATTCGATTAGATTGTACAATTCCACTTGACTAGGGGGGCTGTTCAGCTGTTTAGTCATGAAAGGTAACAGACAGAAAGTTACGAGTTACTTTCGTATTTTCTTTGGGATTCCTAACACTCTTCTGTTCTTATGTTACTTTACGCTGTGACTATGGTAACAGTGGTTTTGTAATAGCGTAATTTGAAAGAGCATTGATAGCCTTACGGTTAAAGATCCCGCTCCTCATGATGATAATCAGTGAGGCTCGGGTTCAAATCCTGGCCTGTACCAATGAGTTTTTCAAAAAATTACGTACATATTCATCACTAGCTCGACGGTGAAGGAAAACATCGTGAGGAAGCCCGCAGGTCAAAGAATTAATTCAGAGGCATGTGTAACAGACCCGGTCCGGCGATGGGCTCACCACCTATTTCGAATATACTCGTGAAAAAGTGGGTATTTCCAGAAATGGAATACCTCTGCCTACCCCCTTGGGGATAAAAGGCGTGTGATTATTAATTCTATTTATTTAAGGTAAACCAACAGCCATATTAAACTTTACAGTTAAAAATATTAAAAACATATAGGTATTTATTTCTTTTATTTTTATTAACTTTACGCTTTGACTATGGTAACAGTGTAGTGGTTTTGTAATAGCGTAATTGGAAAGCAAAGATTGTTTAAACGCATTTGCCACAGCCTCGTGAATACCTTGAAATTAAATGTCGTTTAATTGCTTTGCATTGATTGCGCTGCGCACTATATTGTTGTACCTACCTGGGATGGCTATGTTGTGATGACTCATAATTATGCGATACGATGTTTATCAGTTTTATCACACAAGAACCACACAATTAATTCTGACCTTTTAAATATAAAAAAAAAACAAGATTATAAATCGTGGCTATGAAAATAGACCAGTAAAACTGGAGACTTTAGTTTTAAATAATTTGTAATCTTCTTCATTTTTCCCTTAAACATTGTTCTTATCAGCTGGCCATATCCGATGACATGAACAGGTTTTTTAGACTCCTAAATGTATTCTTAGAATCACCTTAGATGTTGTTTATGCGAAGTTTTAGCTCCATCAAAATGGCAATCGCACTAGAACGTAAAGGCACGGAAATAACGAATTGCATTATATTTCTCATTTCCTTTTGAAGGTATGTGAATGAACCTGCAAGTATGTAGCAGATTCTTATACTCTAACACCGTTATAAAAGTCATATACTGAAACTAAGTAAGTACAGTTTTTACTTATTCACTGAGCGTGACATCTTGGTATTAATGAGATGATGTTTTTAGTATTGAAGCACATATTTTTGTCACAATTACATTGGTCTCTTAATTAAAAATATTAACGTTTAATAGTTTTTATTCCGTGTTGTTGATGCTTATGGGTAAATTACACTTACAAAAACTTGTAGATAATATAAAAAACCCGGAGGGTGTTGGCAAAAGTATTTCTTTCTTTTCTTTTTTTTCTTAACTTTCTCTCGTCGGATCGGGATATTGTTGCAGACATGCCTCAAAACCAAACGATAATTAGTTTTATATTTTAATTGGTATCACAGAAATTAGCTGTTATGAAATACGAGTATGTCACCCAACACAGAATATAAATCTTATATAAGGTGTACCTACCTAAGTTTTCATTTGCACCTTCTAAATGTGAAACTTTAGGGTCAATTTACCGTATCTAATGGTATTAAAACGGCCATTTGTAGACATACCGCAGTATAAAGTTACAAGAGTGGAATAAATGTCCAGTACCTCATGTTTTCTCGGTAGAAAGTAAGCAGAGACGTAAACATGTCGAATGTTGTTTTCCCATGGCTGACGGTAGAAAGTGGTCGCGTGGGTAACCTTTATTCAGACGGCTGTTATGAGTTATATACGTCATGTCTGTACGTAACTAGATTGGAACTCGTACGAGACAATGGTAAGTATTTAAGAGGCCCAACCCTCTTTGGCGAGAATCTTTCTGCGACGAATTTAATGTTATTGCTACCCATAATAATATGTGTATTACGTGACTCTAATGGAATATACACTTTTTGGTAAACTTCGTTACTAGATGAACATTGCTTCTATAAACGGGTATATCAATACCAAACTTTATAGTGGGCAAGCAATATTCATCTACTAAGCAAGTTAACTGTTTTTCAGTCATAGGGCTCGTATTACAGGACGATAATCACGCATGAAACTCTGATTAAGCGGAATTAGAAAGAGACAGCTTTTTGGGCGCGTATATCCTAATTTTTCAAGTAGTATGGTTATAATATCGATTAGTTCGCACCAAATGTCCAAGCTACTATATGCCTCAGAGTATCGGGATTGTGTCCCACAATTATTAAAAACTGAAGAAAGTGCGGTCATCCTAACTTGTGTTTACTTTTGCGTTATCTCCAAAGAGATTAAAATATGATAGGGCATAGAGGGTAAAAAGCGAGGAAAATTTGAAGCCGAAAAGTTATTCCAAGTGGAATAAGTACAATTACAAAAGTAAAAAGAAATAGTACAATTTCGACCGAATGACAGCTTGCGTTCATACTAACATGACGCTTGAGCTTCAAACATGCTTCAAAGTTTTGTATGAAAATATTTTCAAGGGGGCATTGGGGATATTTTCATGTCCTATTATATTTTAATCTCTTTGGTTATCTGCTTGCACCTTTGAAAATACCGATTACATGGATAAAATTGTATTGGTAGATTAAGTAGGGCCTAAGCTTTAAAATACTACATTCTGATTAACAAATTTGTATGACGCAAACATACAGACCAAAAATTCAATGAATAACAAGCTACAGTTTGTACTTTTTACACAGCTCTTATAAACAGCTCTCGTAATATTATTAAATGAAATGCAGTGCTTTATTTGTAACTATAATTATAATATAAAATATTAGCATAGAGGATCAAGAGGATAACGACCTGAAAGTTGCGACTTATGTGGCCCTTATCAACGGCGGTAGGCAGTGTCAACATTGTGCAAGATTGGAGACCAGAGAAAGGATCAGAAGGAATGCAATGCGTATGTAACTAAATAACTTCATTCTATTGCTTTTTCTGAGTAGATTTTTGACTACACATTTTTGATTATGTTTGATCTCAAATATGCTCAATGTTATTTGGAAACTATCTCTGATTTAAATCAATTCTTTACAGAGTGCATTAAAGAAACCTATTTATATTATGTATTAACAACTGTAAAAAATTAAATTACTTTAAAAAAAAAATACCTTGAATAAATACAAGCGCGTATCAGAGGCCTTGCATAACAGTAAAGATTGATTAATTAGGCCGTTAACTGGAAGCTACTTAATAATTACGATTAAATCGATGTGAATGTAGTTCCGAAGCAAGCGAGGGCAACCGTATTGTCTATGAGCTCATCCGGAGTTACGTCACGAACTGAGACTGCGGCCTCGGTTTGATCTTTTGTCCAGTCTATGGTTTCAAAAAACTTTAAAGTTTTAAACGACTCATTTTATTTTTATGAACCGGTTACGAGTTCGGGCTTGCGTCTCTCTGCATTCTGTTTTAGGTCCACTTAGCTTACCATATTAAAATTGTGTCCCATTTTCTGCTAGATCGACGGTGAAAAGTCCAGAGGAAAACCTCAAGGGCCAGTCGATACAAATAAATTTATACTCATCGATTGACTTTAAAATGCTAATAATAATTTTACTGAAATAATACTTTTTTACCAACAGTGACTCATGATGATGAGGTTGGTCATCAGTGAGGCTGGGGCTCAAATCCTGGCATGTACCAATGAGTTTTTCAAAAAGCTTTAAATATTTATCACTAGCTCGCCAGTAAAGTAAAACATCGTGAGGAAAGCCGCAGGTCCCGGAATCAATTTTGAGACATGTGTAACAGACCCGGTCCGGCGATAAGCTCACCACCTATCTTGTTTAGGGGTCCAAAGAATATACAGGTGAAAACGTGGGTATTTCCAGAAATTTAATACCTCTGCCTACCCCCCTGAGGATAGAAGGCTTTCTATTTTTTTTACTTATTTACGTTTTTACTAAAGTCAAGGTTATATAAGAAAAAAAAAAACAAAATTCAAAAGTAATCGACGATTCACATAATAACTTCATAAGAGATTATTAGAATACATTATGCAGAACAACTAACAAGCCTCAGCATATACGGTCTCTGATCACTCCTATATAATTTTCTTTACTCTTTCGTAAAAACTACTTCTTTACACAGTGGGTAAACACAGGTGAGATAAGGCACACACCGCAATTGTCTAAACTCAAGAACCATGTTTGAGACGCTTACTTCATCACTTGTACCTCTGCGAAATTAACTAAGAATAAAACAAAACGTTCACGTGTCGGCAGAGGTATTCCGTTCCTGGAAATACCTAAATTTCACCTGTGTATTTTTCAACCGACTTAAAAAAAGGAGGAGGTTCTCAATTCGACACCTATGTTTTTTTTATGTTTTTTACCTCAGAACTTTCCACTTGGTCAACCGATTGGGATGATTCTTTTTTTATTTGAAAGCTGTTTTTTTTTCTGTGTGGTACCATTTTAATTTGGTCCAATTCTGACAATGGCATTCACGAGAAAACCATATAAGTCTTAAATTTGCATTAAGTATGTAAGCGACAAATGGACTCGTCCTCTCTTCTCGAATAACTCAATATAACGCTAACCGATTTAGATGATTCCTTTTGTAACCGACTTCAAAAAAGGAAGGGGTTTCTTAATTCGACTGTATTTTAAGTATAATTCGTTGAAGTCGGTTTTTTACTCTTTAGAGTTCTGTTACTGTACCCCTTAACATTCCATGTTACATGTCCTCACCATTAATAAACCCAGGCCATCCAACATGACATAATTATAAGTCTACGTTTGCCCACAGATGGGTGTTCACGCTTTTAAGACACTTCAGCGGTCCAATGGCACTCTAGTTCATAAAGGCCTCGCGGTTTTTACTATATCATCTGCCCACCAATCGTCTGCCAATTCTCGGCCTTCGCTTCAAGTTAGGTACTAATACCAATTCTGAATCCTATAAAATTGAGTAATGCTATGAACTGCTTAGCTGCTGCTGCCTTTTTCTTAATGGCTGTCAGCTCTGTTGACATTTCAACTACGATATTTTGTAAGCGAGCGTGACAAAGCTTGCCTAGATATTCTCGTGTCTTGACAAACTCATGTTTAGTATGGTACTGTCTCGTTTAAAGCCCAAGTTTATTTTAAAATATACTTTATCATATAAAGATAGAGTGTAGTTAAGATTGGCAATATGAAGGCACTGACTGTTTAATTTTCTATGGATGCAAGCAAGCAAAATCACAGATCACTTTTCTATTGCTACTATTTAAAAGTGCCAGATAGTACACGATTTGGTAAGATTCTTCTGTAATTTATATGCAAGCTACATTTCTATATACTTGTTTTGGTTATTCACAGTGGCAGTTTTAGAGCGTTTTCGAAATTTCCGATTAGAATTAAGATTTAATATTTATGTTCCTTTCCGAAATTACTTTCTCTAGCTATTAACTTTCAACCCACTGATAGTTAACTTAAGATTAGTTGTAGTAGCTCATTGTGGTTGGAAGATACGTATATTTGTAGGTTGCTAAATGCTAAGAAGATTAGCCTTAAAATCTTACCCGTGGCCCAAAAAGTGGTTTCCTATTATTGTAAGAATGTTAAAGGTAGGTATAGGATTGTAAGTCGTAGAAAAGTCACATGATATCTTGTGATCTTTTGGTAGAATATCAATATGTTGAAAAATGTACGCAACACCCGTAAGAAAACTACACGAGTCACTGATATGGTTTTAAATAGTTAGTGCATATTATAATTGAAGCGTCTGTAGATATGATACAAGAAATATTAGTTTGCCCTTAGGAGCTAAAGTAATGGTATCGGAATGTTAGAATTAACGATGTAATTAATTGAAAGATTAATTAACCGATGCATATTTATTAGATAGTTACCCCATTAGCGAATTGCAGTACTGGAAGAGGCGAAGTGAAAGCATAATGGTAAACCGATAATATGAAAAGCAGCACAATTGGTCACATGGCGTCGATAAAAAATATCGCGGCCGTGAACAATGCTTCCTAGTGACATTTCTAAGCCACAAGTTGCATTACTGTAGGAAACCGGTAATTATGATATGTAAGTAGGTATATGATAAACTATTGTGAAAGCAACATCACACAAGTCCAGCTAGAGATTGTAATAGAATGATTAATATTGAAAAATATTTATTAGGGTACACAGGTGACCCATGAAATGTAATATTTGAGAAAAAAAATAATTTAAAAATTCTTAATTTATTTTTTTTGTTTCACCTCCACAAGCAACTGATTTATTAATATCGAGAATCGAGACCCTGTATATAGTCCCAATAAGGTTAAACACCTTTTAGATGTTTATTTCATAAACTCGTTTGAACAGCTGAACCGATTTAAATAAAATTTGTAGGGTAGTCTTTGTTTCGGAATCTAAGCTAAGCTAAGCTAGTGTAATGCCAACAGTCTTTGATGCAACTCATTCATTCTGATAAAACAAATGAAGTATATAGATATTGCAATAACGAATTACTTAAAAGCATGAAACAGTATAACTTCATTACTAAATATTGGAGAATAAATGTTGGAGAGGATTAGCTATTAATGAATCACAAAAGTCGAGACTGCAAAAAAATATTAATCAATGAAGAAAAAAGCCATTGATCTCACCGACCAAACCAGATTTTCTGGCAGGCAAGCAGCCTTTTAGTTAATTTCGTACATTTGCGGAGATTTACGAATAAGATAAGTTTAAAGCGAGTGTATTATTCGGATACTGACTTAATATACCTTATCAGGTGTTCACTTTGATGTTGATTAAATTAAGTGGTGTGAAAATTGAGATAATCATTTAAGAAACGGTAGCTTCTGCTTACCACCTATAAACTTTTATATATTATTATAACATACATTTAGGCCTCAAAATTGGATTTGATTGATCTGGACATTTAGGGGGCTGAAAATTAACTAGTAATAAGTGAGTAGTTACTTCTAAAAACTAAAAACCGATGCCAACCTTCGAAGGTATAAAGAGTGAACCTATATTATTTCAAAGTCAAATTCAAAAGTTTTTATTCAGTGTAGGGGCTTATAAGTCCTCTTACTGAAAGTCATTGCGACTCCACCGCTTTAGTATATAGTTGGGGAGAAGAAGCGCAAGCACATATTACACAACGTTTAATCAAAAGATAATGATAAGAACTACTCCAAATTTTCTACAAACGATCACGATCCTAATGATGTGAACGAAAATGCCCATGATTTTCACACTATTAAAGTAAAGCCTTTATAAAGACCAAAGAAACGCGGGCCCCACTATTACGCCCTTTGTAGGTAACCAGATAGCCACAGACCGTGAAACCACAATTGGGCAACAGACGCAGATACGCCGCGAACTATTTAACAGGCATGAAACAATTCTTTGTCAGATATTTAAAGGAACTTATATATTTGGCATTACTTTCATTTAGGGCTTACCAACAACCGGATTTTGTCGTCAATAAAAAATCTGTATCTATATATTTTTATATATATAAAATGATAAACTGACTGACTGATTAGTGATGTGATGTATCAACGCACAGCCTAAACCGCCGCCTCTAGAGACTTGAAATTTTGCACATAGTTAGCTTATACAGTGTAGGCATCCACTAAGAAAGGATCTTGCAAAATTCAACCCCTAAGGGGGTGAAATAAACATGCGCGAGCGAAGCCGCGGGTAAAAGCTATTCGTATATATAAACATTACATATTTATTACATACTGTGTTACCTACATATAAGTTAAAAAAAATGCCTGTGTTTTATCTTTTAAGTTATTAGAGTAATAAATATTTGTTTAAGTTAAAAATAACGCCTAAACATGCTGTACAAACACGTTTAGGGTTGCTACCTAGATCGTAAGCCTAGTCTGTTATAAGTTTGTACTAAGTGGTAGTGACCTGTTGTGTCTGCCTTAAATAAATAAAATAAAAAAATAATAAACCACGTGTCTGTGTTCGTAGACGCTAATCTCCGAAACTGCCCAACGGATTTCAATGAAATTTTGTGAATGGATACTGTTGTTTCCAGGTTTAAAGATAGTATGGTTCTGCAATCGACGACGTATGCCGCGGCCCAATAGTATACAAATTCAGTTAAATTTATGCACCGTTACTTGGTCCCAAACTAAAAAAGGCTGTACTATACGTACTGTATTAAAACACGCTTAAATACATTTTATTAAAATACTCAGACATGAAATCAGCAGACATTTTCATATTATAGGTACAAATGTTGTTCTCGGGTGATAATTGAACCTGTGACCTCTGACTAAGAAGGCTGCCCTACCAACTAAGTAAACATACATTGGCATGATGAGTCGGTAAGCTACCCGGATTATTTATTCGTACCAATAATAGTAATAAATTGAGGGACACAATTCACATACGGTTATTTAGTCCCAAACTAGGACGTAGGGCATGTACTATGGCTACTAAACAACTGATAAACATACTCAAATAAATAAAACGTCCAGACACGGAGCCAACATACGCATGTTCATGCAAAACAAATGTTGGCCCCGAGCGGATATCGAACCCGCAGCTTCCGATTCAGAAGGCAGGGTAACTACAGCCAACTGAGCAACTAGTCCCGCCCGTATTTGGTATTGGATTTGAGATTCTTCGAGTATCGATCGGTTATTAAAATGTTGTTTTGTATGGTAATCTGGGTATAAATTCATAGTTGAGTTTTAAGGTCAGCTATTCATCAATGCGTGCAATTTAAATATTGTGGTCACGAATAACATTTACATTGGATAAATGTGATAAGTTTACCATCACGATAATCGAACGCCAACTTAGGTACTTTAAAACAAGATGTTTATTTCGACTAACCTAAAAATAACCATATATTATATTATTACCTTAATCACTGTATTAGATTTATTCTGGGATCGAGTATACCTTTATTATGATTAAGTAATCTGCATAAATGTTTTAAAAAGTTCTGGATTTTATAATCTGTTCAAGATCGTTTCTACGCACTACATAGATTATTATACAAGAGCTAGTCATTTGACCTTGATAATTTAAACAGCAATAAAATTAAACGTAGGAAATACTATAAATCACTAATACTAGTCTATAGAAGTGAATGCTGTGTAGTCGTAAATTAGTCGGTGATATCACCAACAACCAGTTCCTGACTTAGAAATTTCTTTATTGAGACCTCTTCATGTTTAATTATATCTTAACTTCCTAAGTTTTTTTTATTAGAAAGTGATTGCATAAGTTTGCAATCTAATTTAATGCATTTATGGAATGGTAAGTTAATACTGTTATTATCTATAATTGCTGCTTCAATAGAGAAAATAGGTTTGTTCAAGAACGAAATGCACACAATAGACGTTTGCTTGTTCGCCTATATATCAGAAGTCAAGCTTTATATTTATCTATACTTCTATATAATATTATAAAGAGAAAATATTAGTATTTTTTTGTATATTTGTTACGAATAAACTCAAAACTACTTTACCGATTTTAAAAATTCTTTTACCAATGGAAAGGTAGAAGGTTCCTGAGTAACATATAGGCTATATTTTATTCCCGTATTCCTACGGGAAGGGGAACTACGCGGGTGAAACCGCGCAGAACTAGTATTAAATATGAATCTAAGGGTAGGTATTGTGTAATTAATATTATGCGATGTCTCCTACAGCAATTGGATCGCCATATACATTTAGGCATTCGACCCTGTGCTGTGACATTGTACCTATCCTATGAGTTGTGACGTCAATACATATTAATGCTATGGTAAAATCGTAATTACGTGTGCAGCTTGTCTTAAACCTATAGACCATTTAAAGCCAAGGTCTTCACACTCATTTCTATGACGGGCGCATATAAACCTTTGTTATTATTATATACACTTGAATTAAATAATGCAAACGTCATTGCGTTCGTAATGCACCAACTGTGCCGGATTTATTTAAGGAACCAATCATTGGTCACTGTTGCGTCTGGCCGGATACAAGCCGCTTTCAATCGTGTTCGATCTTTTGAAAGGTGTTGCTAGTTCTATTACGTATGACTTGATAACTGTCAATATTTACTGCTGAAAAGTTGTTGATAAGTTACATTATGTTGCGAAACGGTATGAGAATGGTAAAGTAATTCACAATTATTATGTAAATGGCTGACCTCAATTTTCAGAAAGAGTGAAAACAGCTGTAGAAATTTCGACTCCATTAAGGCCACCAACATGGCATGTTTACCAAAGAATGTGGCCGCAAGTGGAGATGTTCCAATATAACAGTTAGGTCTACTTCCAAGCTGGCCATGTTGCTTTGAGCACCGTGACGGAGAACAGATGGCTTATTGAATAACTTAATAGCGCGTGGAAAATTCAACATAGTAGGAAAACAAATACAAGACCAAATTTTTTTAACATTTACCTTTTTTTTATAAATATACCTTACGACCTATCTCACAGTATATGTAGGTATAAGAATTCCATTAAAGGAAATATCTACTCAATATAAACTAGAGTATTTTTCAGAACCCTAAACGTGACAGGTGGTGGTTCGTCTCAGATCCGATTCTGGAGCAAATGTTGAAGTGGGATGTCAGATAAACCAACATTTCTTAAGTCATTATCTAAAGTCATCACATTGAACAACTAGTAAAGTATGTTTAGCTGTAGGTATGCTGATGCTGTTCCTGTTCATTTTACAAAGATTACATAATCTAAATCATTGCTCATTTCTGATTAGATTAACTTTAGCGTGGTACAATTTTTTAATAGTTTAAAAAGAACTAACCAATCTTACAAATATAAGCAAATCTTTCTGTAATACTTCTACCTAAAACTTTTCTGTCATTAATATATTTTTATAATAGGTAAAGACTACTTTTTCGAAAGCAAATTCCAACGGACGATTCAAAAAATGCTCTCCAGGACCTTGATTTGAAAAAAGAACATGAATAGTAGGGTGCACAATCCGTGACAGGCAACCGACGCGTATCAAGTATTTCGTCTCGGCAAGTTCATTGACCGGTTCAATTTAGGAAATTTGTGCTGTTTCAAGAAATTAGTTTCTGGAATTGAGCGAGATATTATATAATCGGACAATCCTGAGCAACAGCAAAGATAATTCTATATTAACAGAAAATTATTGCATAAAAAATACTGATTCGTTTTGTTTCACGTTCATCAGCGTGCCATAATTACTTGGTCAACTTCATAACATATGCTACTACGCTTCACTAGTGAATGTTAACATTCATAAGCAAAAATTACTAAAATACCGACTCTCAAATAGTGCAGGAAAAAAATGTAAATAAAGTCAACCCAAATATTTGGAATACGTCCGTAAACTATTGTGCCGAAGTCGTTCTGTACTGTTCAAGTACATTGAACGTGACATTAGAACCAATGAATTGCATTTTTTGTCGGATTGCAGGCTCGTTACATCACACAAAGGAATTCTTATTAGCATTCGTTCTAAAGAGTTGTGTTGTTATAGCAGTAATTTAACAAGTCGTTGGGAAAAGAGCGCTCATGCAATGCCAAAAGTGGGTTAAACTAGCGTGCAGACTACAGATAACTAACCAATCATGCTGTGTTCAAACTATTTACCTACATGTTTGAGATTAAACTAATTTGACGAGTCTATTTGTCAGTGTGATACGAGTTTATTATTATTTATTTTGTTTTATTTAGAGTTTAGAAAGAAAAAAAATATAAGATTGGTAGTTACAGAGTCTGAGCGACTTTCATATTAACAACTAGCTTTGACCTTTGACTTCATCCGCGTTCCTAGATAAGAAGTAAACTATATTATGTTATTCTGATGTATATGCTATATTACTGTAAAGTTTCATCAAAGTAAGTTAAGTAGTTCTTTCGTGAAACGTAATAAACATTCATCCATTATCACCGACTTTCGTTTTTATAATGTCAAAGATTTTATTATCTATTCAGTAATTAATCACAATAAATTCGTTTTAGAGTAGGTACCAGTAGAGGAATGGAGTCTGCACCATTGTGTAGGCATTGCAAAACGAGTGTGTTTCCATGTTTGTTTTTATTCATTTCCAAGGTGAAACGGCGCCTATTTTTAATTGTAATGTAAAAGAAATAATACGATTCCCACGTTTCAAAGGTGTTATACAGTTTCACAGAAACATTTAAAAGTACAATAACAATGACACAATCTTTCCAAAACTTTCGGCGTTCTAGTGAATGGGGTGTTCGTAATTTATCACTATTATAATGTAGGAAAAAAACACGCGAATGTACCTATGTAAGTACTAGATTTTGTCCTACGAATCTACGTGTTATTGTTAATGTATAAGCTATATTATCACTGTAATGTTTTATAAAATCCATTAAGTAGTTTAAAAAAGGCACAAACACCCATATATCAAACAGAGAAAAAAAACTGTTTGTAAATTGGCCTAATTTTGAAACTGATCGTGTTCGTCTGTTAGGTAAGTACTCATAACCTACTTTAACATTTGCAGACCGGTTTAAATGAGTAAAACTCACCTTGTAAGCTAGGCGCAGAGGCTGGGGCAGCAGGTGGCGGCTGATGGGGCGTCGGCGGAGGCCTGCGGCGCCTCGGGGCGTGGAGTCCCGGGGCAGACGCGGCCCGGGTAGCCGTCCGGAACCCTGGGGCTCTATACCGGGCAGATTTGACCGGGCCGGCCGGTACTGTGTTCGTTCCCGTTATGGACGGCAGACGCGGTAATGATCCAGCGCGTTGTTCTTCTTCAGACTGAGGGAGAAAAGGTAGTATAAGTTATAAAAAATAAATATTCATGCCTAACCCTGAAGTGGCAAAGACATTCCATTCATGAAAAGTGTATTTTTCGGACCCATAAAAAAATAAAAACTTTTACCTTTCTTTTGTTACTTATTTTTTTAATATACGCATGTTTTCGAGCAGGGAACAAATTAGTTAATGTGTAAGTAAGTATAACGTAATACAGACTTTATTATATGTATATAATATTATGGGTGGTAAAGTATCCTGAATAGAAGAACTAAACCTGTTCTTTAAGAACAATCTATTATTAATATATAGCAACTAGTTTTATTTATTTCGAAACCAGTCAACATAAATAATAAAGTAATTGACTGCCTAGGCAGGCAAGTGAGTAATTTTTTATAATAATTATGTCAAAACAATCGTATTGTATTGTATCGTCATATTTTTATATCATCGAAATACATTTTCAGAGGTGTTTTGGGATAATATTTTTTAATTAATAATTACTAGCAATTTTATTTTAATACCATTAACTACATACGCCCTATTATACAGAGTTTTAATGAACAAGGTGAAGGCTTGTGATTTATCAATAATACGATCAAGTTTTATGTTGAATTCGTGTCATCAAGGAATGAACGTGACATTGACATACAATTTTGAAATACCTACTGTGATAAGTACACGATATTGAGCCTATTGATATAAAAGATTAAATACCTTGATAGAGAGAGGTATAGGTATCTATCTATCTTGTTTATGTTTATAGTATTTTACCGCCACTATGCTCACAGATACGTGTACGTATAAAAATCATTTTCAGGAATAATAATAATAATAAATCAACGGGCACAATACACTCACAGTTATCCCAACTAGCCAGTCTCTGTACTTTTCTTACATAACAACATATAAAAATATCCAAACACGGAACTAACAATCAGTTTATACACACAAATATTGCCAATGTGCGGGAGTCGAACCCAAGACACGAAAGGGATAACTAACAACTAAACCCTAACAGACCCGTCACCTTCATCTTGATTTTTATGTGAATATTGAATAAGTTATCTGCTCAAAATATTAGTAAATATTAGTTTTAACACGTTTGATTACTTACTTCAGCGTCAGGGGCGGAGGCGCGGCGCCTGCCTCGCCATAGCCTGTCCTCACTGCCACTGATGGCTCCACAGCTTCTCGAATGCGACCTTTGTGCTGCCAGCTCAACCCCTGCTGGCGAGCGCCGTGCTTCACACCCACCTCCCAGAGTACCCCGCGAATCAGCTGCTAGTAGTGCAGACTCGAAACTACCCCTCCACGAAAACCGCTCACAGTCACTTGCCACACTCCCCCTGCTCGCTGCGGCCTCCAGAATATCATGTGATTTACTCCGAGCTAGAGCTCCCGGTTCTGACGCACTGTCATCATCAGTGCTAGGTGATGCACCACCTGACACTTCATGCATTAATGCTACCAGCCTGCCACCTATGTGCCTCATTACTTTCCCGAATAGCGGTGGCGAGCCTTCTCCTGCACGACCCAAAGTCGCCGCCAGTCTGCGATACGCGCCAGCCGCATCGCGCTCTAATGATCCCGAATCACAATTGCCCTTATCAAACTCATCGATTATCTCACGACAGCTATCAGATATTTGTTTTCTTAATGCAGTTCTATTGGCTGCAGTACCCTCTAAATCAGAGCCCGCGTAGTCAGATGAGTCATACGAATCACTCCACGTATCCTCACTTGATAAATATTCAACTATTTCACGCACTTCTTCGTCTCTTATACCGGGAACTGTTTTCATTAGCCTTGTTAGTTCACTTTCAAAATACAAAAGTTGAGGAGGTTTCGGAGGGCGTGAGCTTTCTGAGTTCGATGAAGCAGGGGTAGATACTCGAACATTTGTAGAGTTAACCATTTGTTTGAAAAATTGCCTCATTTTTGTCATCATTAAATTAGTTTCTTCGTCTGAAGACCAATTATTAAAGCTATCTTTACGTGATAGTGGGCTCGGTGGAGGGTGGGATAAGGGCGGTCCTTCTACACGTTCCTCTGCATCAGGCCGTATTTCTTCAATAATTTCTTCCAGCTCTATTTTTGGTTCTTGAGATCTTGAAAATTCAGAACTGGAATCTCCGGTCCTCAATAAGTCATCACAACTTCCAACAAAACCACTATCCCTACTTGTTTGTTTTTTAGATTCCGAAAGTTCAGACCCCAGAGGTGGGAATTCAGGTCGGGGGGATATTCTGCCATCTTCACCCTCTGAGACAGATCTAGTATCGTCACGGGTTTCTTCAGCAAACTCTGTCGATTGGCGACGCTCGTCTGCTGGAGAACCACGAGTCTTTTTATTTTGTTTTTTTCTTTTAGATTCACCTTGCATGTCAAGTCTGTCAGATGAGTCGTGGCGGTCCTCAGTTTCTGTGCTGGACCCATCTGAGACTTCTTGGCCATCTGGAGAAGGTTCTTCTCCAGTTAATAAATTATCCAAGGATGAAGAATGGGAGCGCGGTGTACCCCGAGCACGCACTAAGCGTTTTCGTCTTTGTTCTGGACTTTGTCTGCCTTCACTATCACTTCCAACACTCCCCGATCCATCAGAATCGCGTCTTTCTTGGTTAAAGCCCATAAAACCTGAAAGAAAGTATTTCTCCAAACGTGACGATACAAGCTCATCACTATCAGCACTTCTTTTGGGCTGTTCATTGTCAATAATTGATTCACCACCCTCACTACACACACTAGAAGTATCAGAAACCGGTTCTTCATCATCACGGACATTCCTTCCATCACCCAAACCAAAAAAGAAATATTTTTCTAACTCAGTTGCTGAAATTGGACGCTGTTTTTTGGTTGTATGTTCTGATTCGCTTTCTTCGCAACTTTCCTCTACTATTGTATGTAAAGTGAAGTCTAACGAACGTCGACAATACGCGAAATCATCTCCTCGAGAAGGCAATGATGCTTCATCCCCCGAGTCGGAATCAGAAGGCGAAGTGACCTCGTCCTCGTCATGGCTGACGTCCTCGACCCACGAGTCGTCGTCAGCCAGCCCCTCCTCGAGACATACGACCGCTGAGAGAGTGTCGGCATTGCTAACAACAGTCACTCCACCCGAAGGCTGTGGCGCTTCGTCGTCGGATAATCGTTCGTTTGTTTCGTTTTGTTGTGCACTAGTAACGGTTTGCGGTTCGTTTTGTAAGTTGGTGTGGTGCACTGTGATATCCCGCATGAGCCGCGTCGTGTCCGACGTCACGACCGAGACGCGGTCGTGCGTTATCATAACGCGGCTAGTAAAGCGCGCGGACCCGTCCGCACAGGCGCTACGCGAGCGGCAAACTGTTGTCGCGGCAGGTGCGCCCGCGCCCCTCTCCTCCTCAATGCAAACCGGCCGCACGCCGTGTGTTTTCTCCTCCTCTTGATCCTCCAATAATTCTTTCTTTAATAGTTCACTTAGCGTGCGTTCAATACCTTTAAACAAGTCTATTTTTTCTGTATTAATAGTTGGTGAATTTGAACCATCTTGCGCGGGTTCCGGTGAAGATGTTAATCTAGGTAATAGCTCGGACGGAGAATTATTTGAAATTAACTCGCTCTTGTATTTTTTACTAGGCAATTTTACTGAGACTTTTACTTTCAAACTACTTTCTGGTAAGAAAGTATTATCTAATGAATCGCAATCAATATTTTCGGCTACACTTTGAGTTTGATTATCATCATTATCTTCGTAATTGTTATCTAAATTATTTATACTTGAGCTGCAAGACGCACTAAAGCTATTGAATTTTTCACATGTTTCACTTTGTAGCATATTTTCATCGCAGAATTTAAAGAAAACTGACCTTTTCGCGACGTTGTCTTCATCTTCATCGATAATATTATTTTGGTATTGAATCAAAGGCTGTTCATCGGTGAAACTAATTGATTCCAATAGCATAACTTCGGAATTATTAGAACTATTTTCAGAAACACAATTATTTAATTCTGCATTATTGATATTAACCTCATTTTGCTCTGCTACTTCCACAGCAATAATTTCTAAGCTATCCGATTTTTTGTCATACGAATCATCACAATCAATTCCACTACTATCCGCATTATCTTCTAAGTCGGACGATGAGTCTGCCGGATTGACCACGAATACTCGAGAAAATCGACCGCCGCCTCCCCCAGAGTCATCGGAGTCCTCGTCCGACGTGGCTGGTTCTTCGGGGGCTCCGCTGGTAAGGTCATAACTTCTTCTCGCGACACCCGATTCCGAATCACTAGAGTCATTAGACTCGTTAGACGAAGGAAAGGCTTTCTCTGCATTTAGGTGGTCCGGCATTATATCCGCTTGTTCCGACAACACCGATAAAGAGTCCTCCTCGGCAATCACCTTGATTTCGTCTGACGTTTCATATTCAACTGGCAGCTCGATACTCTTATCAGTTTTATCGTTATCGCAGGACTCTGGCGTTTGTGGCGATTCGGACTGTATGGCTTTATCTGTCCGTTCTATTGTCATCTCGAGTGTTTTTGTTTGGGGTAGAGCGGTGGCGTTGGCAGTGGCGGTGGCGGTAGCGGCGGCGGTAACGGCGACGGCAGCTGCCGTGGTAAGTCTTGCGAGGGCGGCCGCATCGAGAGGTGGGAACCCTGGGTATGTACTCCAGTGAGGCGTTGGGGGTGTTTGCGTCGGGAAAGCGAGTAAAGCAGGCCAGAGAGCGGCTGGTATTGGTACAGGCACTGGGACAGGTACAGCAATGAGCCGCGGTTCCGCACCGCAAGAACACGGCCGCGAACAAGTAAGTTGTGGGTGTTTCGGGGGTGGTGGTGAAGGTTGCGCCGCCGCCGCACCCGGTTCGAAGTAATCCCAGTCGCAGTCGTCAGGTGCGGGCGGTGCGGCGGAGGAGGCCGTGGACGAGGAGTCTTCCGTGTCCTCACGGCACGACGAGTCCGAGCTGAGGAACACGAGACGGTAGTCCTCGGGACGCATACGACCGGCCTCAGGTTCGCTAGCGTCTGGTTCACAGCTGACGCCCCACTCTGCAATGAAAATAACAAGTTTATCATGCGCCTTGAAGTAATGAATTTGCAAAAGATTCGAAATTTTAAGTTGCTATTCTATACTTTGCAGGCGTTACACTATGCACGCGAGACGTGTCTCATACCGCCACCCACCGCGCGTTAGCGCATTGTACAAAATACCACTATTATTATTTTCAAAAAATGCAATGAACATTAATGCACTAATAACATATTATATATTATGTGGTGCGTTTTAAGTGGATCGAAGTTAATAAATAGATTCTCGTATTATATTAGAGTGAAGTAGACAAATGTATTATATGGTAGGTATAAATGTTGTTCTACTACTATTTGTTCAGCTACTCGGTTCCTTAGCACGTGATAATGGAATGCCGCAACATGGCATGTGATCGCAATCATGCTAATGCCTGATAGAAAGCACCACGGATGGGTGGCCTGCGCAGTCGTGAGTTGAAAGCGACATGCTACACGGAGCCAATCTCAACAGGCATGCTATTGTAAAATCATTCGACAATCACGTGTTAGATTATCTAAAATAAATTTTATAAAATTAGGTAAGTAATCGGTTATTAGTGCGGTATTTGTTTTATTGATATATGGCGCACTTGTTATGCTTGTCCTTTAAACAGATAAAAATAAAAATAAATATTTCTATACTACTTATTACGCCAAGTCCTATGCGATGTAGTTGAGGTATTCCACCGAAAGAGAAGATTTAGTATACATCTATTTAAAACGTATATTTATATTTTCTATTTCCCACGAGAACAGGAAAAAACGGGTTCCGCACGGCAACTCCACTGAATGTCTAATAGTTTTATACTTACTCAGAATACCTCGTTTGATACTAAATACGCTGTGATAAGTAATCTTAATTAACTAATGCAACAGTGGGTAATAATAATTAGTACCAGTCTATACCTGACGTTTAAATATACAACTAGAGCGGTAATTTAATTTTGAACAATCATTATACAATTAATAGTTACGAAAGCGAACCAAACCGCAATAGCTTGCTTCGTAAACAGTTAGTAGAGCGACTTAGAGAATAGCGTTTATCGAGTTGAGACAGAGATGCAGCTCGGCATTGAGCAAGACACGATTTTCTCTGCGTTTCCTAGATGCTGGATTATACCTACTTTATAAACCTGTCGACAGTAGTTTAATTTATTTACATACCTATTCTAAGCAAATAAACGATTCTGATTCTTGTGAATACGAGAAATTTAAGTTTTACTACTATCCTGTCAATAGGTCGAATGTGACTCCAGATTTTTGAAATTGTGTACCTTAAAGTAGTTAGAAGTAAATACCTGCTAACAGTAGTGTAATTTAAAAAATCATAGTAACCATTAAGGTCAAGAGCAAGCCCATTAATGATAATAAAAAAAGTGCTGATTATAAACTAGATCCTCGCTATTCATTGGTTTAGACTACACTATATACATGACTATAGTATAGTTGTTAAAAAAGGAAAATAAATTATGTCATTATTTTAGAAAAGGATCAATATAGCATTTGAATCCACATCGTCAGACATAATAATAAGTATCATAGTTACTAAAATTACTTATGTTACCGCTCTACCATATAGTAGTGATGCTTATTTATTTATTTAAGGACCATCAACAGCAATACAAAGTAACATTCATAGGTAACATTATTTAAAAGCGATTACTTGCATCCCTACTTACGTATAGATAGCCACAGTATGCATAGTCACAGCAGCATAACACTAAAGTTACGTAACATGTAATATTTCTAAATTGAACCATAATTAGGACCATATAAAGCATACTTATCTCAGTACAATAGGTTTGTTTTTCAATCAGTAAGGTTTCCCATAATTTTAAATCAGTCAGCGGGACATGCCACTTCCTTTGTGGTGAGTTGGAAACAGCACATGCGTACGAGTTAGGCGCACAATGCCACATTCTCAAATTGTCACATTCTCAAAACGCCACATCGCAAAATGTCACATTAGCAAAACGTCACATTAGCAAAATGCCATTTTCTCATGACGTCACATTTTCGAATGTTTTTTTATTTTTATTTTGAATCTTATTATTTTGATAATATGCTACTTTGTTAGTGTGGCATTTTGCTAGTGTCGCATTTTGCTAGTTGACATTTTGCTAGTGTGGCATTTTGCGAATGTGTGAAATCCATGCGTGAAACTACTATAACATTATCGAACATGTAATTTATTGTGTAAATTATGAGCTTTATTTAATTTTACTTACAATCCGCTAAGATTTAAGTATTTATAATGGGGCAGCATTTAGCAGCTTTATCTAAATGACAAGGTATATATCCGCTACCAATGCATAAACAGTTATCTAGAAACGTGATAAAACACGTTTACCATTACAAAGTAGAGCTAGTTTCACGTTATGTGCTAGATAATCAAATATTGCTCGTGAATAACTTAAAATAACCTATTAATGCTTAGCTTAACTAAGAATGCATGAATTCGTGATTTTGTAAAAAAACTGTCATACAATTAAATTTAGACTCGTTTTGAAACACCTTTATATTTTTAACTAGCTGTTACTAGTGGTTTAACAAGCGTAAGTCCCGTTCCCGTGGTAGATATAATTCATGTGACTTAGAGGAAAAAAATGTCTATTGGTGAAAAAGCTTTTAAAATCGACCCAGTCGTTTCGGAACCTATTTAATACAAACAAATATATATAAAAAACAAAGTTTTTAAATTGCCACAAGCATTCATATTATACATATTTTTCAACATACATAAAAAGCAATTGACTTATGAGAGTCTCAAGCGCAACAAATGACAGCCTAATAGGGCATTAAAACTCCGATGGCCTCATTGTAATCAAATCAGCATTCAATCGGACAATGAAAGTAAGAGCAGTACGTTGGCTCAAGGCTCGGTTGCCTAAGGAGGCATGGACGTGGGACGCGAGGAGGCTGACAAGGTCTGCGCCTGCGCACCCGATATTTGGCGTGTCCTTATTGACCATAGAAAACCTATATACCTTTTTGGGGTCGTTAGAATAATTGATTAAAAGCTTATCTTAAAGATAGAAACGACTGGATTCGACATCGATCCCCATTTCAAAAAGTCTTGCGTTATTTCACCGTATTTTATTGTTTCACGATATTCAAAAACGCTTGTCAATTTAGAATATAATTTTTTTTATGATTTTGTTTAGTAAAACCGTCTGTAAGTTGTAATGCGATTTGATTAAAATATATACTTTGCATCGAAGGCAATGGCAAACTACTCTATTAATTCCATTTGGATTATTAATATTATTATCATCCCTCCCCACTGGTCATTGTTCCTGATACAGTTATGTGTAGCTATGACACGTAAATTACAAATACTTACATACCTAGGTCTAAACTTAGAGCATGTATATCGCTTTTGGGTGAATGTAAGATTAAAAATTAGAAACAAAACCATTGTTTTCAGATTATTTAGTGCACAATGCGTAAATATGGATCAGATTTTATCAATTCCGACTTTCTAGTTGTACATGGCGGACCGAGTAAAACAGATTATTAGATAGGGCTGATTGTGCCTTAGTAAACGGTCCGATGACCACGATAGTTCTGTTTGGATGGGATTTTACATAGGAAACGCTATGATTGCTACATTGATGGCGTTACGTCTCCATAGGCAAGCAGGTAATGTGTAAGTGATGCAAGTTACGTGCTAGTGTGTCATCAAACCGTAATACCTTAGTGGGCCTTTCCTCAAACAGGAGGAAGTATCAATTCGTTAAGTATTTTTATGTCTATTCTAAAACAATCAATAAAATTATCATATTATGGTCCATTTTTAACAACACTAACCAAGCCTTACAATAGGTGCCTAAAACCATACGACTGTTCATCACTGTAAGTGTCAACTTATGGTGGTAAACAGACAAGCTTCATTCCTTCAATCGTATACCCACGCACTGGGTTAAAGATTTCTGAGTACCATCGCCCAAAAGAATATATAAATGCTGAACCCATCATCAAAGTTTATTATTCAAAAATATCTAAAATGAATAAAAATATAATAACGGTTCCTTTTTCCTTTTGAACCCTAAATGCCTATGCATTTTTAAAGTTTTAATTTAAAAGAATCTTTATCAGGAAAAGATGAATCATCAAATTACGAATATAAAAATTTACCTTTTCCTTAAACCTGGCTACGGGGTTTCCCCACCCCACTAAAGTGGCAACAAAGTCTGTGGTTTAAAAATTATCTCTAAAAGACTCGGACTCGGAGCTTGTAATCAAATTATCAAAATTTATACCTACTCAAAGAACGTGAACTATTTTTTGTATAGTATATATATATTTTTTACCTATATTTTACTATTTGGTCATAAATTATTATTTTAAATTAAATAATTATGGGGATGAGATATGAATGAAATTGCATTCATGCCTGAAAATGTATCAGTCATCCATCAGCCTCATCATCAGATATTCCACGAAAATGAATTAGGCAAACAATGGAAAAATATTCTATAGGGTTCTTCAGAATGTATTGAAATATTCGATAATAATAAAGTCGAATAAATGGCAACCACTACAGCCAGGAGGATTTATTAGGTCATCATCTCCAACTCGAAACAATAACCCGTTCGTGCAGGCCAGCCTTACGTCATCTCGTACCCAATTGATTTCGTACAAAATTTGATAAAGTATGAAATTGATTCATGAAGAATTTTGTGCAATATGATTCTTATTAATACTTTTAAATGCTATTATTAGCGTAACATCTTGAATGGGATTGTTGTTCTGTCTGAAGTTACTTGGTTTATATGCTTGAAAAAAATGCTATAAAAACTGTGACTATTGTAGGTCCTTGAGATTATATTAACCTTACGGAAAAGTGAGGTAAAGTTGACTTATACCAACTTGTATTATTTTTCCTGAATAGGTAAGATTTTTTAATTGTAGGTACTTAATATTGCGTAGTAAAATTTAAGCAACACAAATAGACAATGTTTATTGCTTGTGTTTTATGGGTAGGTATTTGCTGCTGAATTAAATCTATTTATTTTGTCTAGTTATTTACTATAGTAGTAATATACTTACAGAATTTAACTTATGTTTTGAAATAATTTTCTGATCATTCTACGTATTTATCGCTTATTATATGTTTCTCTTTTATTTATTGTGTATTTTTTGATGAAATGAAAATGAAGCCTGTAGTTATTATAAATTAAATACATATACGTAATTTTCATAAACCAATTCTTAAGTAAGTATACATACATACTTAAACTCAAGCCTATTTCCCAGTGGGGTAGGCAAAGACAATAGACTGCCACTTGCTAAGGACCAGCAGATCTTTACTGCTTAATCCACATCCATCAAACGACTCATGCATGCTAGACGGTTTCGGGTACTCGCCCATTCACAACACCCTTGTCATATTTGTTTTATTAAGCGACTTTCATTCATCTGCTCAATGTGACCAAACCACCTCAGCATTTCTTTTTCTCTACCTATATATAATGTTTTATACTAAGTAGATAATTAGGTACTATTATAACACATCAACATATGTATTCAATTTGTACTGTAATTTTAAATATAAAACGAAATATACTAATACTGAAACCTTTTAAAGGCATTAAACAACATTGGGCGGACTTATCCCTATATCCAATTACATGCCGACATTCGTTATCTAAGTATACTTATTTCTTGCTTAAAATGTTTGATAGGGTTTCCTTGTAAGGCTTCAACGAAACTGCTAACTATAAATGTTTTAGTTGCATAAACGTCTGTCAGTTAACCTACAAACAATGCATACGAAAGTCTTGCTCTTCGTTTTCTTCATTCTGCTTGCTTGTCAACCGATTACAGAGGGCATAGTTAAGGGTCTTTGTAAAACGTAAAGATTAGTCGAATAGAATGACAAATGTAAGGAAGTGACATTAGCGTTCGACTTGTCATGCGCGCGGCTTTATTACATAGTGCGACTAAGTAAAGGCGGAATGCTATAAAGAAGTCACGTAGTTCTCAATAAGCGAACGCCAAACTAAGTGAATGAAACCTTCGTTTGTCACTTGGCTAGGGGTCTGGGGGGGCAATTCCACTAAATATCAATAGTTATAGTTGGATGACAATGACATGTTAATGGTCAGTCAATGGTGTTATTTTGGCACTTTTCAGAGCACAGAACACCACCGACTGACCATTGAAATGTCATTGTCATCCAACTGTAACCGTTGACATTTAGTGGAATTGGCCCCCTGGTTTGACAGCATCCACATACACGCACTAGGGTCAGAAAAAGAACGACACTCTATCATCACGATATAAAACTCTACGATATAATACTGATATGCTTTTGGCACACCATGCTGATTTATTGTAACTTTACCAGTTGGAAGGTGGCGTTAGCATGAAAGTGGACTTCAGTCAAGCTACCACCGGGGTTTGCAACGCGCTGTTTGTCGTCGACTGCATGTGAGATACATCCGTAATTGACCGCATTAACGCTACTTCTGTGTCTTTACAAAGCTCAATGTAACCAGAAATGATAAACATCGCATTGAGTCTCTTTTGTGTTTTATTCTACTTTTATTTAACTTAACCAGCAATACTGAAAGTTGCCTTTACTACACTCAATAATATTTATCACTACACCATCAATTTTGGCGAGTAACAAAACATTACTCGTGAATTTTTTATTAAGTTCTACTGCAAATCGTTTTATGACACGAATTTATGGCTAAAAATATCAGAGTCTTCATTCCAAAGGTCACCAATAATAATAATATTTTGCTGCTATACCACATTAGTGCGTTGCTGTTACAAATTTATTTGGAGAGCAATTTATTACTAGAACTAACGGAAATCACCTTTTTGGACAGTTGATTTCACTGCTTGCCTCCAATAGAGGGTCGAATACCATTTTCAAATACCCAAGTCTCCTCTGTTTACCATGGATCACTTCGATGTCTGTTCCTCTAACTTCAGAGTTCACAATCACAAAACTGAGCAATTAAACAAACACTATAAAACACTTCGGAAATTTGAAAATGGAGTTACAGTTGTAACCACAGATCTAGAATCTCGCCTTACGGCTAGTTGTAACGGTCACGATCAAACTGCGGCACGGAACAGTTTAAAACTTTTTGGAGGCATTTGTTTTTAATTTACTATTTAAAAAAGGTTCGATTTTCGTATTTCGTTTCGTAGGGAGTGCGGGCGCAAGCCAGAGTGCGCAAACGGATGTGCTGGGGGTACCGGCCGGCGGACTGTTGCGCTTGTTGACTAGTGCTGCACTCCTCTCTGTTTTTAGTTTATCGATGTTGCCATGGAGTTTTGTGCTGAGTGTAAACATTACTATGTTTGGGATTGCAATCAGTCTAACTTTAGTTCCATTCGACTATTTTGTTTGTGCGACACACTTCACATTTATTTATTGTTTAGTCTCGAATAAGGCAGAGCTTATAAAATGGGTACTAGAAACAAATGATAAACATACTTAAATAAATATTACACCCAAACATGAAGCCAACACACAAGTGCATGCACACAAACGTTGGCTTAGAGCGGGAATCAAACTCGTGACCTCTGGCTCAGAAGGCAGGGTCACTATAATACCAATGGAGTCAGCGGGCCCACCATGTAATCCAAATCTCAATTTAAACTTTTGAGTTTAAATTCTATAAGTTTTCAAATCTTATATTATTAAGTGCTTCTCAATATGAAAACGTGATTTAAAGTTCTAATATAGAACAACATCTATTTAAAAACTGATCTATCGATAAACGACATCGACTTTACGCGACTATCGACGTGACTGACTTCGCGTCTCAACGCCAACAACAAAACGAGGTTTAACTCCAAAATGGCTTAAGTAATCCATAAAGAGTCGACAAAAACGCTTTACCTCCGCGGAGGGCCAAAGTTGGCCACGAAAAAGTGGCACAAAGTGGCCGGCGTTTAAGACCACTTCAAAATTCGAACGTTCGCCGAACAATGAACTTGCATTGGCGAACTAGATCAAACAGCGAGGTAAACGTAAAACACTTTTGTATATAGAACAAGTTGGACGAAAAGAATGGTTGTTCTTTTGTTTGTGTGCAAGCACGTAGGAGGGCGACGCCTACGCTCACATGTAACTGTTACGTACTTGAGAGGTACCACCAGGGGATCCATTTTCGAATCGTTCGAAAGTGATCGTATCGAGGAATTTCGAAAATGCGTACTTTAAATTTGCAATTGAGAGGTTTTTGGCACTCGTAAATTATAATTGTATAAATAATTATTTAGAAGTTTCCCATACAATATTCATGAGTGACACCTTCTCTTTGATAAGTCTTGTATAAGATGCTCGGACGGGAAAAACCTTAGCTGATAATCCTAATGTGTCTCGTTGTTGATACTTGGCGACATAAGCTGTTTCGAACATGAACACCAATCACCGTTCGTTAGTGGTACGCACATGCAAACACAACATAAAAACGATATTCGAAAGTGCGTACCTACCTAGCTTTAGGTGTGTAGGCATTTACCAATTTTAAAACATCACCATGGGAGAGAACATTTAATTTAAAGTAACGCGGAATCATTTGGCAACTGACGAACAAATCTAAAGATTGATCTCCTCCACCCAAATTTACAAGTAACTGTATTCAAAATGTCACTATAGAACTGTTTTAGAGACAGTATTTATTGATACAAAAGATAAAAATAAATATGCTCACACATTATCCCCATGAGGGTTGGCAGAGGTGTAACATTTTTGGAAATACCCTCTTTTCACTAGTAGGTACCTATATTTCTCGGAACCCTGAATGTGACGGTACCCCAGTGTGACCGACGAGTCTAATACCCCTAGTTTCCAAAAGGCAAAAAAGTGAAAAATCCATCTTAAATTAGTATTATTATGAGTGGTTGTTGAGAAGCTGTATGATTTTATTCAACCAATCAGAACAGCTAACGTGAGATTTAAGATAATTTAAGTTTGATTTAATTTTGTCTTTTGGAAAGTGGGGGTTACACTTACTTCTCGAAATCAATTCGGGGGCTCGCGGGTTTATTCACGATAGTTTCCTTCACCTTCGTGCTAGTAATAAATATGTGCATATTCGATTTTTAACCTAATTTTTATTAAAAATTCAAACCTAAAACTCAAGTATGAGAGGCAGGCTCACTACCAGCTGGGCTATCACTGCTCTAACGCAAAAAATAGTGTAGAACAATAACTTAGAAACAGGTATAGCGTTTTTTGTCAATTAAAATGTATGAGAAGAAGCCTTGTGGCTGGAAGGTCATGTCATGAAACGTAAAAACTTAACGAGTTAGAGTTGCAGATTGCGTGATTGTTACTTAGTACTGTGCTAAAAATGGAGGCTGTTTTGAATCTTAATTATGTTAAGCGTTATTGCATCACACATGTAATTAAGACATCATTCATTGAATAAAGGTAGACAAAATTGTTTCGATTTGGAAACTCAATAGGTACCTACTTAACCTTACCAAGTACCTATGTACTTCCATATTTATCATAACATAAAACGTCGTGAGAAAACCTAATACAGAATTGGTTTTATGGAAGTGTGAAAGTTCCTTTGAGTGGCGATGGGCTAACCACCTGTCATAGTTAGGGGTCCGAAAATAAGGAACATCCTGCCTTAAATGGATGCTTCTGATAAACCCCTAGAGGAAGTAAATAAAAGACGGGTGAAATGATAATTTTATATCATAAAAATAGTTCTTTTTACTTGCCCATATAAAAGACATCAACGAGATGAAACCCATGTAATGGATAATTTTGTAGTAAAGAGTTAGCTAATCCAATTAAATCATAATAATTCAATCCACTTCTAGGACCAAAATACAATTGCATGTTGGTATAATAATTATTATTTAGTATTAGTAGGACCGGTCAAACTGTATAAATAGAGTAGGTAATAATAAAAATATTTTATTATAAGTCCTCAGAACCCTATAAAAAAACTTGCACGAATTTATCCAGTCGAAACTTTTTATGTGTCCTTTTATTAATGTAGGGACCATATCTTTTGAACCTAATAGTATGACGTTCATTGAGCAATAAATGCGTATAAATCAACAATCAAGAAATAAACTTTCGCATTAAATAAAGATTCGTGTATTTAATTCAAAGTCGTCCACTATCCCACGTTCGCACTTCCGTTGTGTACTACTCAACACGCAACGCAAGCGCAGCCTTCTGGCCATATTTCCGGTAAGTTTTTTGTAATAGCCCTTTGCTGCCTTTATTATTATGGGAAGTTCAGTGTCCTTTATCGTAAGGGAGAAAAACTACAATTTGAAAGAGGAAGCAAGTTAATCGATAATTCGATCAAAAAGTGCAGTAAAACTATCGACCTTTTAATAAAAGAGGTGGTATGATGCATAGGATAACGTGGTTTAATGAAAATGACAGTTGAGAAAGAATGCAAGGAACTTTATAATTGTGACCAGTCGACAATTAAGTCATTTTTTGAATTAAAAATTGTCTAATCACAGCTAAGTATATCCTATCCTATAAATATTATAAATTCCAAAGTAACTTTGATTGTCTGTTTTGCTTTCACGCCTACACTAAACATATTTAAAAATATGTAAAACTACATTATTAGGGAACAACATAAGCTATATTTTATAGGTACCCATATTATATAGGGAACGTATAATAAAAAAACTAAATTCAAGCAAAGAACTAAAAAGACCAATTGCGCATTTATAAGCTCGACGAAATATTTGATTTTCCCTATACATGAATGTTAATTGTTTAGGAGTTCTCCAGGTACTAGTCCTACAGTAATCGAATGGCAACCCGTGAAATACTTATTATTGAGTAGTTCCATTGGTCCACCCGTCTTCTTTTTTGAAGTCAGTTATAAATAATTACCGTATCCACATTTTGGCTATAATGAGCTATAATTGCTGCATCTAAAATGCAAAAAATGTATGTACTTTTTGTGTTTTTATTATTAACCAAGGCCCGGAATCGCGAACCTTGTTACAATTTTTTGTTAATTTTAACGTGTTGACTTGGGATCGTGTCAAGTATCTAAGGAGTAAATATTTTTTTAACTATTATCAACAATAATATGTTATTAATTGTATAATTGAAACGAAAACCTGGGCCATTATTGAATGAATCGATTGACAACTCATTCATAAAAATAGGATGAGTAGTTTTGGCGATACGGTAAATATAAACATACACAGACTGCTAAAAACATAACCATTCATTTTGGCTTTTCCGTAGTCAGGTAAAACTATTAATCTAATCAACGCCATCTAGTGGCGGTGCCCCTGTAGTACATTATATAGAAGCTTACTAGTACAACATCCAATCTCTACCACTTTGAGTCTTACTTTACTGATGAATACTTTCAGCGTGATCCACTATTCTTCGTTAGATGGCACTACTATGCACAAAAAATGAGCGTTAAAACCACGTTAAACGGTAGGTATTGCCCAAAACCAAAGAGATTGAAATATAATAGGGCATAGAGGGGGCATTGGGAATATTTTCATACAAAACTTTGAAGCCTAAGCGTCATGTCCTTGTCATGTCAGTTAGTATGAACGCGAGCTGTCATTCGGTCGAAATTGTACTAGACTTATTCCACTTGGAATAACTTTTGACTTCAAATTTTCCTCGCTTTGTCCCCTCTATGCCCTATTATATTTAAATCTCTTTGCCCAAAACCATAATATCACTGCTCATCACTATATAACATAATGAGTACCTAGTAATATAATTTTCAACATCAACTGGCCAACTATCTAAGACAAAAATGGCAATTAGTTAGGGACCATTTACCGTTCCATTTGACGTTTCCGATTTGAATTAGGATGACCCAAAATGACGCCTTCCGAGCAGAGAATATAGATCAACAGTTATTTTGGTTTATGATTGCTAAATAAGGCGGCATTAAATTAGATTTCCCGTAAGTAAACTTAGGTGATACGGCTGCATTATTTTTATAATGAAAAATTACTATTTAATAACTGATTCAGCACAGAGCACTCAGGTAATATGTAAACCGTGAATAACGTCCGTTCGTTCGTGTTCTTTAATTATATTTGTTTTAATAATTAAAAACTAAAACAAAACATAAATTAGCTACCTATACAAAGTGGTACAGTTATATTACTTATGTTTGTTGAAGCACATCATGCTGTGACCTTTATACTTACGTGGTATTAAAGAAAGGTAAACATTATCCATATGACACGTAACACCTGAAATAACTGCGTACGAATCGTTTTATACAAATACACCTGTGACACCAAATGCATTTGTAGTGAAAAATTATTTCATTTGATTCGTGCTTACCTACTTACATAATGTAATGATGAGCCTACGTAGCAAACTAGTACGGTAATCGGTAGGTATCATCACTCATCAGACTTGATTATACGTTGCTATTTCTTGCAGAACAGTGTCAATGACAAAACTAATTTAAAATTATCAAGGCGCCAAATAAACAATGTTATTCATTACGCCCCGACTATAAACGTCATAGTGTCGTGGTATTTTTACGAATAGTTTTTTTGAAACTATTGTGTATCCGTATTCGTTTTTTTTAAACATAATTAGATATGCAATTATAGTCATATTAACAAATTTTATGGTCATAAAGTTTACCAACATATCTTAGAACCAGGATGTTTTGAAATAGTTTTTCTGGTGATCCCCGCTCCTGGTCGTTTCTAGTGTTGAGGTTATCTGTGGCTATACAACATGGTAATGCTGCTATTGCCATGGGAACTTTAGCACCAGGGGGTCGATTTTTGAATCTCACCAAGTGACTAATTCTCACCGATGTGAGTGATTTCCGAAAGTTCGTATTTTTGAAACTCATCGGTGACTTATATTTGTCATACCTATGATATCGATTTACGAGTGCCCCCTACCCACTCGTAATTGAAATCACCATGCGATTGTTTTTGACAGTTGACGTAGTGCCATCTGCCAAAAGTGCCAAAGTATGTTTTTTGGAAGAATTAGCAGCGGGGCTCGATTGTGATATTTTGTGATTGCGACGATTTATTGAAAACAGCGTGTGACTTTCAAAAATACGGCTTTTGGAAAATGGTGACATAAAAGTCATCGGTGATAATTTTAGTTACCGGTGATTTTGATATCACCAGTGAGATTCAAAAATCGCACTCCTGGGGTGATAAGGGATTACTAGATTAGGTGCTAAATAAGTTTGGAACTGATGTTTATAATGCTAATTTTACAGATTTTCGACGAACCTTGTACTCCTATTTGGCTAAGTTTTTACACGATTGTAACTGCCCAAACTTTGACACTTGTATAATATAAAGTCAACGGCGGAGTGAGGCGGTGTGATAACGTTATGTTATAGGATTATAATAAAAAAAAACTACTTATAAAATATATAAAAATCTAGATATGAATAGGTACCTATTCCTAGTACCAATCTAGCCAAATATCGCTCTACAAAATTCACCAAACCACTAGTGGAGTGATAAATCGATAGAAGGTACGCCATTTTCTGTGACGTCAATAGTCCAGTGAATCTATCAACGCATTTATAATCACTTCAATACTGGTTTAAAGTAATAAAGTATCCTTCGCTAATGCAAGATCATATATTTTAAAAAGATATTTAGTTATTATACCCTATAATATATTAGTATTTGGCTATTAAAAACGTGTCCAAAAATATTATATTTACCTGTGTTTACTGGCGTCCGGCGTCGTCGTGCCGAAGCCCTCCTCACCACCGTAGAAACCAGTGAGTCCATCTCACTACCAGAGTCCCATCGGGACCTCTGTGGCACAGGCATCGGGACCCTGCCATCGTCCTCCGTGTCCCGGTCACTGCTGGTCGGCGGCAAATTCGACTCATCACTCTCCGGGACATCCACCTTCACATCCTTCTTGAACACCCCGACCATGGTCACATCTTGTATCTCGTCGGTGCAAGTAAAAGGGTGTGTCAACGTCCGGCGAATATTACTCTTCCTATGTTTCACTTTCAAAGAACCTTCCGAGAGGGATCGCTTGCTGTCCGTTTTTTCCCCTCTTGCACATTTTAAGTCAGACGGAGATAGCGATTTTTTTCTGGAATTCCTGCGTTTGTTGCTTCGCTTTTGGCGGCTGGACTCGCGTGCTGTTTGCATCGTGGACGCATTGGTGAGATCTGTAAGATAACAAGCGTAAATGTTAGGAAGCTAGTAATATTACATTATTTATAAAAAATCGACTGGGTGCACTAAATACAATGAAAATTTTTGCCTATTAGGGAGATGAAAACTAATCTGGACACATTGTTCCCAACCCAGTGTCTTTCCTACAACTAATAAAGACACATTTAATTACACCTTATTCACCCATTTATTAAAATATACTCGAATAAGCTACAAGTATCTCGTGAAATGTGGATATATCCAGTAATGGAATACCTCTGCCTACCCCCTCGGGGATAAAAGGCGTGAGATTATAATATTATTATTATTAAGCTACAAGTTGCTTTGAGTAGTCTCACATAATATGTAGGTACGTGCATACTATGTATTTCTTACTGCACTTAAAAAATATTACATTGGCACAAGCAGGTAAAAACCAAAATACACTTAGAGGCACAATTAACGGCGCATAGTGGCATTTTCATACTTTCAAACTTTCAAGTGGCATTTTCAAACTTTATAGGAGTACTAGCGACCCACCCCGGCTTTGCACGGATGCAAAGCTAGTATTAAAACCTTCCTCTTGAATCACTCTATCTAATAAAAAAAAACGCATCAAAATCCGTTGCGTAGTTTTAAAGATTTAAGCATACATAGGGACAGAGAAAGCGACTTTGTTTTATACTATGTAGTGATTTACATGAGCTCTGATGATGGCCATCTACAGTATGGATGGAAGTTCAAAGTGCCTCAGGTACCTCATACTGTGTAGAGTACTAAGCATTTCAATTTATATACGTTTTCATAAAAAAAAAAGTTTTTCTCTACATGTTTTCTGAACATGTTTTGGTCTAACTTGTCTGGGTAGGAAGCTAAAGCATTTTGGACCTCCTATATTCACACTGTCTACTCCAATCATCACATCTCACCCAAATAATAGTAAGATTATACTATGGGACTAAAGTGACTTCGAATATACGTAAGTGTCGCTATGGGCCGTTTGTGCCCAGTGTAGTTAATTGTATTTACAATATATCGGTGACTATTTCTAAGTTACAGTAAACATCTGTATCAGAAATGAAAAAAAACTCCACCAAGTACAAGAAGCGCTTGAGCACGCATCCCAATTGCCTCGCAACAAAACTCATTCAAATTAGCTACCCTAAGAGGCTAAAGCGCCCTCACATCATGTAGCTATATGGCAATTTCTTTCCTTACCAAACATACTTTATGAATGGAAAACTAGATTTAACACTGACAGTTGTGACCGTATATGACCGTCACTTGAATTTACTATGGCCCCGCCTATTAGCTAAGTTTTTTACTTTCCTAAAAATGGTGATGTTTTCTTATCTCTATGTACTTAGCTAACAAATGACGACCACGAGATATTATGTCATAAAATACACCAAAAATTGTTATACTCGTAAGCTAACTTTGACCGCATTTATCTATTTCGCGCCTGGCACAACCTCGCGACCATGGCGTTATCTTTACATTCCATACAAGAAACGCATTTGTTTAATTACATTAACATACTCTTGTATTAGTTGGAATTAATGAAGCTTTGTCTGAAGATTCTACTGAGATAGTTGAAGTAAATAGCTAGTTTTATCTCATGTAACGTATGAAAACAGTAAGTCTTTGTTTATATAGAGATTATAATATTAAAAAGTTGCATAATATCGAACTTTCGTCTTGATGTCTAATCGAAAATTATAATTTATTGTAACATTCGTAGTGACAGCTGACAGCATAACCAGCAACTTCTAGGGGATCGAAATATACAATGGATTATTGTGGATACCTTGAAAAAATATAAAAACTTAAATGATACTGAAAATGTAAATTATTAAAGTATGATATGTTATATATATATGATATTAATTAAAATTTGTAATGTTAATTTATATCGCTTTGGCTATTTACTGTAATGTTGCAAATGAATCTGAAAGAAATAAAAATAAATATATCTCTCCGTATGATTGCAGACATATTCCATTTCCGGCACTCCCAAATCTTACATCCTTCTCAGAGATAGAGCTATATATTTATTTAATTTAAAGTGTAATTTATAAAATTGCTAAATACTGGTGAATTTTAATATAACAGCCTGCACTATAAACACACTTTTGTATTTAGTTCAAAAACTTTAAAACCCTACACCTTATAGGTTATCGTAGGTATAGCAAATAACATGATACGAAACTCGATATTCGATAGCAAAATATAGGTTTTGCTTTAACAAAAATACCTTCGAGTCGCACCGCAACCGCAAACCGAAGAAACTAAATTTTATCTTCACTGCACCACTATCACACCAAACAAACAGTACACTGGAACGATCTCCGCAATTTTTTATTATCATAGAGATAAGGACGTAAATTACTAAATACACATTTTATTTTGGCGCGAAAGTGCGAGCCGTCATCGCCAGCGCAAGGCAAAGACTGAGGCTGCATTCAACCTATTGCACGTGCAATTGTTTTAACAACTAAAAAGTTTAAAGGTCACTTCACGGTCCGCTCGCTGCCGTGAACGCGTCCGCATACAACGGTTCTGTAAACTGAACTGGCTGACGTCTTAACTGTAAACGAGGTGGTAACACCTTATATGGGTTACAAGGTTTTCAGTGACATTGATTTGACAGGTTTTGTGTCGTGGGCAGCATTCTCACACGAGTCATACGCCTCATAATGTCTCACATCACTCAACACATACCGAGTAGCTTTTTTGAAATGTTTAATGATGAAAAGTTGTTAGCGGGAGGAAAATGGAAATTACGTAATTTTTATGGTTAATGTCCAATAGATTGAAACAAAATCTGGTTATACTTGTTGTACTCATAAGAATCAGTATGCCCGTATTTTTAAAACTAACTTTCTCCAAAGATTTGCAAACCCAATGAGTTTGATTTTGAAAATAAATAAATTCATTTGCCAAACAATTCTTTTGCGGTATTGTCACACCTGTAATGGATTATTCTCCACATCGTAAATATTTTTTTACTGTTATCTTAGTTTCTAATATTTTACGACAGTATTACTTAACCGTGTGCACGGAGAACAATTCTAAAGTAAGGTGATGCGATACGACTGCTGGAACACGATAACGCATTGTGCCATCCCTGTCAGTAGAGTCGTTTAAACCTTGTACTAGGGTACATCAAGTGTATGTTTTGTGTGCAATTGTATCAGCAGCACTTGGCAAGTGGATTAGTAATCACAGAATATAACTTTCAGTTCACAGGTGGACGCTATTTTTCAATAATTTTATTATAATATTATATTTCAAGTACATATTAGAATAATTATAATTAATAATTTATCTTATTCATTTAAATAAAATCAAATAATGTAACAAAATGATGCGTAGAATAAATACACAATATACTGTAATATTTTATCTTGTAAAATTATTTCGTATTTATTTTAGGAAATAATGTTTTTTTGGGGGGTGAAATGTAAAGAAATATCAAAGCGGCTGCTCAAATAAAGTATAGATTTGAAAAAAGAAGAAATTTGAAAATTTACATAAATTTTAGGACCTATCAAGCACTCAAGTACTAAGCACCCATCTGAGACTACAAACTAATTAATAATTCTCAAAATTCTAAATACTGATGTTTGCCTACTAGTATATAAATGAACAATGTTAATGAATTGTGAATGAAAGATTTTTGTTACATTCTCAGCCAAATGTAATTTTAATTTAGCTCCATGTGATTATTAAATTAATTGGAATACCTACCGTATTTTTCCCAGATGGTGTTGCATACCGGCATGCCAGTCTTGTGGACAGATTAAAGGCTAAATTGTTTTATTGCCCAATACATTACTATTTAAAACTCATTTAATCAAGCAGCGGTTGTTAACCCGAATGACTCTTACGACAGATACATTGTAAAACTAACAATACCTCTTAAGTATTTTACGGATTTTGTTTTATTAGCCATATAAAATGGTAATTGAAAAGATATTTGCAAAAAACGCAAATGGTCGATTTAACTAATATGATGTTTGGATCCAAACATGCATGCAGATTGGAACGTAAAAAGTCGAGATTTCACTGTTTCTCTAAAGTTGTTTATTTTTAACAAGGTTATAAGTACTATACATTTTTATGTAGTGTTGTGCGTAGAAGTCCCCGTGCAATAGAAGTATTTTTAAGTATGTTTTTCATTGATTTTTGTTATTGTATGTATGAGGGTACGAAACACAACCCTTTGTGGTAATCCGACTCGAACTTGGCCTGTTTTTTATAAAAAAGTTAGAGGCTTAGAGTATAGATTATTAAATCAATAGGTAGTAGAAGTATTTTTCCATTTTGCGTCACATTACCAACCATTCTCTAATTACTGACTAATTACATTCTTGTACTTAAAAGTACTTGAAGTTTACTGAGCAGATCCACAGTTATGATAATCAATACAGCGGGTCGCTTAAATGGCGGGTTCATCTTCCCATGTGGTAGACGTTCCCAAGCATGCCTTTCCCATGCCCGAGACAATAGCAAGCTATCATAAAATTGTCTATCCCACTCCTCATTTACTCCAACTGTTTGATAGTGTGTTTCTTGTTACTTCGTTAAGTATTTTTGTAATTTAAAATATACTTCTTAAATACAAATCAAGATACGTATGTACAAAATACTATATACAAGATACGTATGTACAAAATGTAATAAATACGCCTTATTCAAGAAAGGGTCGGCAGAAATATTACGTTTCTGGCAATAGGATCCTACCGATGGATTCATGCATCTTCTTAATTTTACTATAAAGTCCAACTGCATGAGATTGTTGTAAGATTGTGCAGCAGATGGTCTTTACTTACTTCTTGACGATTTTCAAATACCTATTCAATAATATCCTACTTCACACTTTCATATTTTTCTTTTTTACAATATGGCGTATGGTGGTCGCTATACTTAAATTTGAATATGGTCATGTTTTTAATGACATTCGCAAGATTAAGACGAATCGATTGAGTTTGGTGTCTAGACCACCACAAAGGAATATAGTACATACATGGCTGACATTACCCTCCGCAGTCAGAAAACAATAATGATTAAAAAAACGTATAATGTT
This sequence comes from Ethmia dodecea, assembly GCA_963855545.1. Classification (NCBI taxonomy): domain Eukaryota; kingdom Metazoa; phylum Arthropoda; class Insecta; order Lepidoptera; family Depressariidae; genus Ethmia; species Ethmia dodecea. Next base: position 6,323,789 of record OY979444.1, read on the forward strand.
AGTCAGCAACTTAAAGTTTTAATTTAATTTTATGGTTAGGTAAGTGATTTCAATGTGAATGGCTCTACATTTAGCTCACCTATTACAGTTAACACTTTTTTTTAACTATGCATTTTGCCCATATGTGAACAAAGTAGCGGACATCTAATTGGTTCATAAAAAGGCTTCATTGCCTATAATTTCGTCATTCGTATACAAACCATTCATTCGTCTATAAATACCGATTTACCTAAATTAAGTCCTTATTCCTACTATGCACTAAAAATGTTGTTACTGCCTTTAACGCGATCAAAGTCCAGCCGTCGTATACGACAGGATGTATTAATTCTTACACAATGACGCAAAGCTGTATTGGAAAGGTAATATAACTGTGCTGCTATACTAGTATCGAAGTCGAAAAATCCATGCCGTCCTCAAATGTAGAAACATGCCCAAACTGCCACACTTTCATTCGGGACAGCTCAGTCGTTCCATATAGTCGTGCCATCCGGGTCCATCCGGGTTTCCTTGGATTTTAACTAAAATGTCCGAGGACAATCCGGAAGGGATATTTGTGTCGAAGAATAACCCAAATTAGTTCAAAATTCACTCGTAAATCTCATTCAAACACTGTCATTTGGCGTAGCACTAATATTGCTGTAGTTTATGTAAATTTTGTCAAAAATTGCTCAATAAGTCACAAACAAGCTGTTTAAATTAATAAATAAAATAAAAAGTTAAACTTCAATAGCGAATATATTATAAAAGTATGGGATCACATTAATATAATATAATAAAGAGCAGTGATAGCCCGGACGGTTAAAGAGCCGGCCGAAAATCAGTGAGGCTCGGGTTCGAATCCTGGCATGTACCAATGAGTTTTTCAAAAACTTACGTACATCTTTATCACTAGCTCGACGGTGAAGGAAAACATCGTGAGGAAACCCGCAGGTCTTAGAATTAATTCTGAGACATGTGCAAACAGACCCGGTCCGGCGATGGACTCACCACCTATCACGTTTAGGGGTCCAATATATCTCGTGAAATGTGGGTATATCCAGTAATGGAATACCTCTGCCTACCCCCTCGGGGATGAAAGGCGTGAGATTATTTATTTTATTTATTTATTTTTTTATCACATTAATAATTTTAGCTATATGCATACTTCCTTTTAACAAACTTAAAGAACAGATAGCCCAGCAGTTAAAGAGCCCGCCTCTCATGCGTGACGTCTCGGGTTCCAATCCTGGCATGTACCCATGAAGGAAAACATGTGAGGTCCCAGAATTAGTTCTGAGGCATGTGTAACAGAACCGGGTCTTGCGATGGTAAAAAGAAAAAAGAACTCACGTCTTTAATCCCCGAGGGGGTAGGCAAAGGTATTCCATTTCTGGATATACCCATTTTTTATGAATTTTCGGGCGGGTGTCTCACCACCTATGACGTTAAGGGGTCAGAAGATTATACTAGTGAAATGTAGGTATTTCTTGAAATGGAATACCTCTGCTTACCTACTCGCGGATAAAAGGCGTGAGATTATTTTGCTCTTAACCCACGACGTTGAAACGATGACGAGGGACGGCGTATAAAATCAAAAAATTCTGACCTTCGTTTTTATATTATTACTGCTATGATGTTACTAGTAGTTATCTATGTATTCTCACCATCAGTAATAATCACGGAGTCATAATGGGAAACTGATAAGCATACTCAAAGATATACAGATTACATAATGATAGAAATATCGTGATGACTTGTCATGTGGAACTAAAACATTTCCTAACAAGACTCTACAAATTAACATTGACATTGAAGACGCGGCGGAGTGTGAAGATTCAGACAATAGTTTATTTATACTTGCAAATCTTGCAATATTCTGTTTGTTGTCTTCCTGATCTTCGCAATAAGCTGAACTACTCATTTTTATACCTTTATTTTGGTATAAAATGTTCACATCCAGAAAAAGTAGATATGCATGCATATCCTTGGGGAATGGACGTATGTTTAGGTTATGTATATTTTTAACACGGTACCAACATGACCTTATTACTAAGCTTCCGCTGTCAGTCCCTCCACCTATCTGTAGGTCTGTCTGTCAAGGGTCGCTTTTTTATTACATTGGTAGTGATTTAGTTGGCAACACACAAAGTAATCGTTACCACATTACAAAATTGTATCACTGTATAATTTCATTGACGGGCCTGTTGGTTTAGTTGGTTGGTAGTGACCCCTGTTCTCCGATTCTGAGTTCGCGGGGTCGATTTCCGCGCGGGACCAATATTTGTGTGCATGAACTTGTTATGAATAATGAATTAGTTAGTTCATCATCTTCAGCCTACACTTTTCCACTGCTGGACATAGGCCTCCCGTAATGAGCGCCACAGCGCCCTGTCTTCAGCTCGACGCATCCAGCATCTGCCTGCAGCCTTTCGCAGATCGTCATACCATCTGACCGGAGGGCGTCCTACCTTCGAGCCGTCCTACGTTTGCCGAGTCGCGGTCTCCACTCCAGAACACGTCAGCCCCGACGGTTGTCGGTTCTTCGCGAGATATGGCCAACCCACTGCCACTACAGGTTGCTAAATCTTGGATCTATGTTAGTTAGTTACTGAGTGTTTAATGTTTATATGTACTTAAACGTATTTATTGCCCATATATAGTACACTCTTTCATATATCTATTATTGAGGCTCAATATTCTGATTAACTAAACGGGTTCGCGATATTTAATTTGCATGTACTTTTTAAAATAAAGTTTTATCTATTTTTTTCTATGATAGCTTTCACCTTTCTAATTGGAAATGTAGATTGTAACAGTATACTCGCAGTTCTGGTCAGTCGTTTTTGTAAAAAGCATAGGTATCAGTTTACCTCATACTGTAACTACATATATAACTCATAATTTATGCAGGACGCAACATCCAGGGTGGACTTTTTGCTAAATTGTTTATATGTAGATAGTATTAATTCTACTGTAGTCTATTTAGTTTTAATTTCTATAATATATAATATATACTGGTGAAACGTTAGTATTTCTAGAAATGGAATACCTTTGCCTATCCTCTCGGAGATAAAAGGCGTGAGATTGTCATTATTATTGTTTATGTCTATAGATATCTGCTAACTATTATTACGTAATAAATGTTACTACTACTACATAATATTTACGCATGAATGTCAACGGATTGTAAAGAATTTTACAAAATCCCAAGGTTATATTAAGTATGAAGTGTTGACACCATAGTATGTAATTTAAAGAATTTTCATCGAATAGTCATGTAACTCATGTATTATTTGAGACAACTGATTAAATATCGTCGGAAAGAACGAAGTGAAGGTTGTATTTGGAACTTTTGGTACACTTTCCACTCTTTTTATGCCATCGTAATTATTAGTATCAAAAGAAATAATGGAACCAGAAAATTCTCCTCAGACTGTGCCACCTCAGATTTGTATAGTAATAATTAAATATTTTAGTACACAATAGCGTAGAACAGTTGATTGTATCGAAATTAAATTGCAAGTCTTATATCATTGAAAGACTACATAATAACATACAATGACTGAAAAATACCATATGATTTGGAATTACAGCATATCTTAAAATAATAAATCAATAAAAAAATAGTGAAGCAATTTAAAACAAAATATTTATTTTATTAATAATAATTAAATAAGTAATTTTTCTATAATATATTTGCATTTTGACAGAATGAAAAATTAACAAATTTAACTAGCATCTCAACCAGCTATGTAATAGCACAATATAAAATAAAAATAGCTATAACCTATTATAAGTGGCAGTCTGTTGTCTCTGCCTAATAAAATGGAAAATAAGCGTGAGAATATGTACAAGTATGTATGTATTTTTATTCCTATACAACCCAAACACGATACTAAAACGTATTCGGGCGTAAATGTATTGATGGGCCTGTTCGATCAGTTGGTAAGCAGCGTGCTTTCTGAGTCGGAGGTCGCGGGTTCGATCCCCGCTAACGGGCCAACATTTGTTTGCATGAACATGTCTGTTGGCTTCGTGTCTGGGTGTTTAATATTAGTTTGAGTATGATTATCAGTTATTCAGTACCCATAGTATAGACTCTGCCTAGTTTGGGACCGAGTAAGTGTGTGAATTGTGCTCCACAATTAATTATTATTATTCACTAACGACCCGCCCCGGCTTCACACGGGTGCAATGCTAATACTTAAACCTTCCTCTTAAATCACTCTATTAAAAAACCGCACCAAAATCTGTTGCGTAGTTCTAAAGATTTAAGCATACATAGGGATATAGGGACAGAGAAAGCGACTTTGTTTTATACTATGTAGTGATGCACACAAATACTGGCACCAGCGTAAATTCACACCGCGTCCTCTAATCCAAAAACATGGCCAATACACCAACTGAGTCAACAGGCCATTCACTCATCCCACTATAGTTCCCACTTCACAAGTAATGTGTTACAAAAATGGTCCGTGTACCCACATGCGATTGTTTTCAGTCATATCACCTTGATAACCTCTGCTGCCACTCTCTAACAACTACGACAAGGCTACGGGTTTATTAAATTGAAATTAATCATTCCTAATAATCACTCACTCATGTCCAAACATTTAATATTGACTGTGCAATAATGAATTTGATACACTAAAATAATGTTGGTGATTTTATTCATTATGATAGTTATAGTTTAAGTGACTGTATAAAGCTCGTCTGTATACTCTATATAAACTAGCTGTTACTCGTGATTTACTTCAAAAAAAGTAAGCTTTCCATTGAAGAAAGAATTTTTAAAATCGGTCCAGATGTTTTCGAGTTTATTTGTTACAAACATACAAAAACACAAATCTTTCCTCGTTAAAGTATTAGTGTAGCTGTAAATGTATTATAGATTATACTAATAGGTATTATTCTAATTTATGTAATCGCGTCCCCCAGGAATCATTACTTTTTCCGAGATGAAAAAATAGCCTATCATCAAATGTTAGTGTCGTGCCAAATTTCATTATGAAAGGTTTATAGGTTAATCATTTTAAAGAAAAAATAATAATGTGATTTGCAATTACTAGTGTGTCCTATAAGCAATTATATATGTTCTTTAATAAAATAAACTCGATCATAACATTGAAAAGTAGAGTTACCCTTTACTTTAGCAATATCTACTGATTGCAACATTGAACAAGATATACAAGTTTATAAAAAGGGTTCTAGGTACTATACATTAAACATTTATTTGTGATCTGAAAGCCACAAGCAATATTGTAATAAATTTGTTAACAAAATTGATATTTTTGGTTTTTAGCTCTTCTTTTGATATGCATACAAAGATTGTTTGACTGATTTTGATTAGATACGAATATGAAAGGTAAACAAAATGAATAGGTGTTACTAAGAACATTTATATCAAATCCCATCAATTATAACTACTTATTATAACAGCAACGGTTTATACATAATATGAGATAAAATATATGAAACGAATGACCTGCCAATCTATATTTAATATTATAAAGAGGTATAATTGTGTATTTTAGTTTACTTTTAGTTTACTTTTACTGTTGTTACGTAAATTCACGGTTATATTGATTTAAGTTATTGTGTATTTGTATGTTGGGGGTGATTTCAGCATTTACAAAACTGATTAGTATATGGCTTTATAATGATATTGTTTAAAAAACACGGGAACGAGGAAAAAAATTATGCGATCAAGACCGCGGGCATGTTAGCTAGTATGTAATAATAAAAACAAACCCTAAACAAACCTAAATAGTCTAAATACCTGTCAAGTCAATATAGTGATCAACAATAAAACTCCTTATTGAACTGTCGTGGCATTTAGAACATGTTCAAAAACGTTGCACATGAAAAGGTCAAATTATCATTTGAGATACACGAATTTTACTATCTGCTTCAAGTGATACACTTAGCATTTGAAAAGATATATTGCCAATCTGGTCGCCAAGGTCATTAGTTTCACGGACTAAAATCGTGTTTTGGTTAAGATCCTGTTATGTCTCGGCTTTAATGCGTCGGCGCAGGTCTCTTGGCAGTGAGGAGAGGATTTTACGAGTTCTTTTAATTAAGTACTTTCCTGATATAATTGTCATATAATACATTGGATAGACACGCAGAGGCTAGGGTAAGATGGTGAACTTTATCTATCATCAGATCGATTTCGGGAATAGGCCTGCTTGTGAGTTACTGCCGTTTCCCCTCGATTTCGATTACACTTGTTTCGTTTCTACATATTCCGGTTCCGAATGATCTATAGAAAAATATAGACAGTTGTTTAAATTGCTATGCATTTTCATGGACAAAGATAGCTAACATTGCAGTTCGAATACATGATGTATTCGGAAATTAATCATCAAAGTTATTCGGCGTGTAAATACCATCACTAAATAACAGATCCAATCCGGTATTTTCAGCAAGTGCTAGCAATTCAACTCAGGATAGCATACTTGCGTGGGTTGATAGCCTTGCCCAAATTGTCTCATAGAAAGTGTCAACCGTAAGACAAAGGTTGTTTGCTTGCGCAACTAATCGAGTCTTTTTACTCACATCGCCGATCGATTAAACACTGTGAACACATCTTTGTCAGTGTACAAACTAATTTCACGTTTTTATTTGTCCATTGTCCGTGAGGGGTAATATTTTATTTTATTTGTTGCTCGGTGAAACCGAAAGTGACAGTTAATCAGTCTATCTAAATGTATTGTTTCTTCTTAAAATGGTTTTTAGATGATGCTTGCAAAGAAATAAAATTTGAGGATCAGGATAAACAAAAGATGAAAACAAAACCCTATAAAAACCAATGTACTCACAAGGTTAATAAAAAAATAAATAATAATTAGTAATAATCTTATATATACATTATATATACACGGCATTATCAGGTGCAGGAGCACCATTCGATTAAATTAAAGGAACCCTGTATCTAAAAGTAGATACTACTAAAATATACTAATTTCCCCGTAATATATTTTTCGGATCTCTCAACTTGACGTGAGCCTGTGTGAACTTATGTAAAAGTCTAACCAATTCTGGAACCTCACTATGTTTTCCTTACCGTAGACCAAATCTCATTTGAAGTGCACCTACATAATTTAGCTAGTTTAAAACTCATTTGGAAGTCATGTACTTACAAATGAGAGAATGTACTTACTTTGACTATAAATCGAACCCTTGCCCAACAGGCGGGCTCCTTTTTGTCACTGCTTCTAGCATTACGTTGACTCGAAACATCTTTTCATTAAGATAAAAACTAATGAGACGATCTAAATACTTTTGTGCATAGCGCACCAAATAGGTACAACTAAAGGCTATTTTTTACAGCCACTTTCATAATTTACTTAATACTACTTAATCACCTTTAAATTAACGAGCACTTAAAAGCTCTTAGCATAGATATTTCTTTCAAACATGGTAGGTGATAATTTGTATCAGTGATTATTTCAAATGAATATGGACCGTTGAGATTTATATGCGTCTAATTATACGTGCAGGGCAACATATTATAGAATGTATTAGCATCAGTAATATAGAGAAGTACAGTACTATTTAAAAAATAATATAATAGGTATCTTGGTATTTCCATAATAAAGGCAAAGGTAAACTTTTAAAGTATATAAATATATATATACATATATATATATATATATAGTCTATTCAATACCTACGGCCTTTTAGCTACTTAGTATTATTTTTTTTAATTAAAACTAATTAGGTACTACATGTACGTTGTATTAATATAATGTAAATTGTAATAAAATTCTAAATATGAAGATTGCCTACTCGGTATTGTACGTATAATGTTTTTTTTTTAAACCATTCAAGTAAAATACATTTTGTCTGACCTGCTTAACCGGTAAGTAATTCTATTTCGGAATTTGTGAAGAAACGTATAATCCGTTATCTCTTTATTGCAAATCAATGGTAGACTACAATCTCTACAACTTTCTCAAAACTAGCTAGGTACATGACTTTCAATAAAATAACTCCCACTTAGAGATTTTGAGAAAATTGATATTTCCTTTTGATTTAAGTATACCTACTAAATCGATTGTACAATTTAAACTTTCTCAGAATTACAAAAGCGTTCGATCTCATGGTTTTATCGTTTCCACTTCGTATCAAATTAATCTTTTAATTTCGCTACCTACTTTATTTCGCAAAAAATCATTGTGCAAAAGGGATTATGCAAAATAATAGTTTGATGTTGCATAAAATTCCAATATCAAATAAATTTTATCATTCCCATTTCAGTATTGTCACGAAACATAACATCATCAAATTGCAACGTCAGATAATAGTAAAACAATTAGACACATTAATACAAACATTTCTTGATGTAACTAAGCATTTTATTCTATGTTTTAGAAGATGTTAACTCTAGGAAACAATAAATCATGTATAATAAATTGCGTTCCAAAGAAAAATAACCTGTTGGTGTATATGACAGAAAGATGAAAATTGTAAATAAGATATCTAAAGGAAGTGCAGTGTTAGTATGCGAGCCGATTTGTAGGAAATAACGGAACGGACCGTTGAGTTGACAGTGATTCTTCTGTGATTATCGATGGTATAGTTATGCTTTGTCATGGTATTGCAGACTTCGATTTAAATTTGCTATACTTTCGTACTCCTAATGTTTCTGCTGCAACAAAGTTGATATTTTTTTCCTACTTACATGCCAATTGTAAAGGTAAAGGTTGTGAAAGTTTCTAAAATTATGTACCTACCTATATCTACTACATATATAAAAATAAGTCGGGTTTTCCTTCCTGACGCTATAACTCCAGAACGGACGAACCGATTTCCACGGTTTTGCATTCGTTGGAAAGGTCTAGGGCTCCGCGAGGTTTATAGCAAAGAAAATTCAGGAAAAATTTCAACAGGAAAGCGGGAAAATCTTATAAGCATTGCACCCGTGCGAAGCCGGGGCGGGTCGCTAGTTCAAATTATATATTTGACTATCTATTCAGGTTTAATCACTTCTTACAAATGATTTCTCTTTTTACATCCTTCTTACTTTGTCTCTATACAAACAATACTAAACAATTTTGTAAACTTAAATGGTCGCGTTCGAGTTACCCATTTGTTTTGTTGAGAAACAGTTACCATTACAATGCTGTGGTTATTGAAACCAGTGTGCCAAATAATACATATTATTATTGTAATCGAACGTGATTGACAGACAGGCTCATCATAAATTCAGGACGAAGGCCCGCGGCAGTAGGCTAATATTGAATATGTAAATACCCAGTCTCTAACGTACAAAGTGTTCGTATATGAATATTGTTCTTATACGGGAATGAGGATAGAAAACTACAAGTTGGTTAGCTAAAAATCTACTGAATCTGACTTCGTTCATGTCACCCTTTTTATGTATTTCTCAACAACCAATCAGAATAGTCAACGTAAAATTCAGCAAATTCTAGTTTGATTTGCCTTTCGGAAACCAGGGATAAATCTATGCGCAAACATAAGTATGCATTGACATTTTCGCCAAATATCGATGATTCTAATATAGATTACAATTCTTTCTTTTTGTAGCGTAAAGTTACGGACGATTACTAGTTTAGCAATTTGACCCCTCCCAACAGGGAACACAACTTTGAAAATTTAGTATCGGCAACGCATCGGTCATTTCTCTTGTGTTGCAGATTTCCACAGGCGATGATAAAAATTTACCATCAAGTAAATCGATTGACTGGCTTTATAATTTAACCGTATGTATGAACTCTGAATGAAATTAGTAGATGACTCACATTTCGCTGTCATGAGCATCGAAGTCATGAATTGGAGTTGGGTCGAAGCTACTTTTGATAGTAGGTAGGTACCCTGCATATTTTGACGTATCACTTTACGTATATCTATACTAATATTATAAAGAGGAAAGATTAGTATTTTTGATTTTTTGTATATTTGTTATGAATAAACTCAAAAACTACTGGACCCATTTTAAAAATTATTTCACCAATTTGAAGCTAGAAGATCCCTGCGTAACATAGGGAAAATTTTATTCCCGCATTCCTACAGGAACGGAATCTACGCGGGTGAAACCGCGCAGAACCGCTAGTTATTTATAAATTCGGGTGATACTAAAATCTTCGATATAACTTGCAACGTATGTGAGATCATATTGACCAATCTCAATAATAGAAACTTAAATCAAAACGATTACCATGTCTGCAATGCCACGGGAGAAAAATGATTTTGCGCGTTAATTTTATTATTTTGGCACTACGAGTACACATTCGAGTTTCGACCGGTGAAGACGTGTGGTTATTGACCTTTTGTTTATTAGTGATCATCGATAAGCAAGACAATCGGACATGTTACTTACCACTTAGTTACTTGACGTTATTCTTCGCATTATACGTAACTCAAAGGTGCATTTAATCGTGCATACCGTAAGAGACATTGAAAATTTTGCTAGATCATTCAAAATAAATTATGAAACGCGTTGTACCGGCAAGTGAGATTAGGGCTCACACACGAAGGGTTCCGTACCAACGTACACGGGTAAGGTAAAAGCGTATGGTACCTTTATTTTTATCATTCGTTAAATAGAAGCAATAGAAATACACATTCTGTGAAAATTTCAACTGTTTACCTGATTCTAGAGATATCCACTATAGCCCATTAAGAGACGGACAGAAAGCGGAGGCTTTCCACTGGTCCTGCTATCCACCCTTTGAATGCGGTACCCTAAAAACGCAAATTTCTTTTCGTTCTATAAGTCATTGCATAGGGAAAACATCACTATGTAGTATACTAGCGGCCCGGTACGTGCTTCGCAACGTATAAATGAAGAACCACTCGACAGATTTTAAGCAAACTTCACATAAACCATCTGCTAAATATTCCGAATAAAGCCTAAACATTTGGTTTGGATAGGTGAGCCCGTTCTTGAGTTATAAAGTACGTAACAACGAAAAATGGCATTGATTTTTATATATATATATAGATAGTTATATTATATACTGTATACTGATATTCCCGATACTATGCATCAGTGGTTACTGGTTGCCTGCCACAATCTACTATAGAATATAAATGCAAGTACAATAACATAGTGGGTTACAGTACAGACGAGTCGTAAAGGAGGGGAGCTTAGGCGACTCCGCTTGGGTGCAATGTCCTGTCGTCCATGTGTTGGCGCTGTGTTGCATACGTAATGTTGTAAGGGTTGCCAACTTGATCATTATTCTACCATTACTAGAAATATTAAAAGACTAGCGGTTCTGCGCGGTTTCACCCACAAAGTTTTCGTTCCCGTGGGAATACGTGAATAAAATATAGCCTATGTTACTCAGGGATATTCTAGCTTTCAATTGGTGAAAGAATTTTTAAAATCGTTTCAGTAGTTTTTGAGTTTATTCGTAACAAACATACAAAAATCCAAAAATCTAAATTTTTCCTCTTTATAATATTAGTAAGTATAGATTTTTTTACCCATAGCCTTAAGTGATACTGATGGACGCTATTTTTTTAATAACACGTAGGGTTATAAGGTCATTGATGCTGTTGATGAGACTGATGTTATATTGCACTAGGCGTTTGTATTATTCTGTTTATCAAATAAGAGCGAGATTCTTTTAAAAATACATTTTATTAATTGTACCAAATAGGTACTGTTTTGGAAATAAATAACCAATGTGTTCTCATAAAGATAGGGATTATCAAGGTGCTATGAACGTTTACTATTACCACAGACTAGTTTAAAACTGGTCTGTGTTATTACTTAGTTTATACCTGTGTAACCCCATAAGCTGTTTCTTGAACAAATTGCCAACCCTAGATGAGTCCATACTACAGGTTTGCGATCCTAAACCAGAAATATGAGATACGAGTTGTAAAACTGCACTAATTTGCTGATATTTTATGATAGCTATCAACAGGTTGAGCAAAATTTCCTCGACCACTTCGAAAATATCTTTAAAAAGCCGATTAATCAGCAAGTACACCTCATAAGTATAAAAAATATATACATCTATATATTTTTATTTATCTTATTTGTTTCAATAATCAACAATGGTAATGTTTTCCATACTTAGTCATAATGATGATTGCTTCACCTGCAATTATTTTACCATAAGCATTATATTCAATCAATTACAACTAAATAAAGTTGTTAATTTTTCTAACTAATATACCATCTCCTGCCGGCTAATAGGTCCTTGACAACTTTGCTTTACCTGTACTGTTTGTTTAGGAAGTCCTTTACTTTGCTTGTAAAAGTACATTTATAACTATTGGGTTGGTTGGTTTATAGGGTTCCGTACCCAAAAGGGTAATAACAGGACCCTATTACTAAGACTTCGCGGTCTGTCCGTCCCTCTGTCCGTCCGTCTGTCTGTCACCAGGCTGTATCTCAAGCACAGCGATAGCTAGACAGTTGAAATTTTCACAAATTATGTATTACCGCTATAACAACAAATACTAAAAACAAAATAAAATAAATATTTAAGGGGGTTCCAATACAACAAACGTGTTATTATAGATAATGCTACGGAAAATAGTTCGGAACCTTTCGTGCGCGAGTCCGACTCGCACTTGGCAGTTTTTTTTATAATCTTATCTACTACTAACGTAGATTTTAAGTCTTGATGAAATAGACCATTTTTTTATTCTGAAATAACTTTTTTTTCCATTAAGTCAGTATACATTTGCTAAAATGGTATAAATCTGTAGTATGTTAGTATGTGCCAGGCTTAGCGGAGTTGTAGGCTAATGCAATATTTATAACTAGAGCAATGGCCATGTTGTTTTCCTGCCTTACTCGTTTCCTTTTAAGATTGTCGCCTATTGATTTAAAAAAAAAATGTTGTTTTTTATATTTTGTCAATAGTATTTAAAAAAATTATGATCTTATAAAAATATTCTCATTCTTCAAATATTACGTAGGTATTGCTAGCTAATCCGACTCAAAACTTGTTCTTTACTACATAAACAAAGTCGCTTCCCACTGTCTGTCGTCCCTATGTATGCTTAGATCTCTAAAACTACGCAACGGATATCGATTCGTTTTTTTTTATTTAGATAGAGTGGTTCAAGAAGAAGGTTTTTATATACCACTAGCGGATCTTCGTGGTTTCACCCGCATAGTTCCCATTCCCTTGGGAATACGGGAATAAAATATAGCCTATGTTACTCAGGGATATCTTCTAGCTTTCCATTGGTAAAAGAATTTTTAGAAACGGTCCGGTAGTTTTTGAGTTTATTCGTAACAAGAAAAATACAAATCTTTCCTCTTTATAATATTATTTATTATACATGTATTTCTTTCTTAACTTTGTCTATAATCTATTAAGTGATCTTTTCAGTGTATTTAATTGAATTGTTGAATGTTTAATTTATAAGTTTATACAATGTAGACTTAGCAAACCTAACAAAAATCTCTGTAAGTACACTGGAAATTAAGGTACAACATCAGAACTTTATACAGCCAGTAATAGAAATAATCCAGTTTGATACTTGTTAATAAAGCAATTATCTATCTGCTCCGCGGATATGCAACAGCTTGCCTTATTTGCTAACGTATTTAGTTTAACTAACTTTAACATCATATACAGACAAGTTGCAATACGTATGTTTAGACCTCGCTACTCGCCTCCTACTCGGTGATATGACTAATTAACATCTCACCTTGGTAAGCATCTTCTGGTAAATGATAACAACGAAAGATTTATTGTGCTACTGATTTGGCTACAGTATCGCAAATTACAGAATTATATTTCATACCTAAAAAATTAAAAAAATGTATAGCAAGTTGGTATATTATTTATATATTATTTATATTATATATATTCCTGAAATTAGTTTGTTCAGTATCGACTACTTATTCGATTTCAGCTATTTTTAATATGTGTTAAAATTTTCCCAAAAATGAATTAGCGTAGCTGAATTTAGTGCTTTTTATGGAAATCTTGCTATTGCTAATCGATATTTAAGAAAATTGGTTAGACACAACTAAAGTTCGATTGCATCATATTTTTTTTATATTAATATACTAATTGGGGTAAATGAGGAATTGCGCTTTTTCTGTTACGCGATGTATAGTTATACCAAAAAATATGTCAACTTATTAAAATGACTAGCCTACGTTTCGTACAGTCAAGAGCACGTAGAGCTTGAAACATTGGACTTTGTAAAATGATTATGCACTCCAAGTGTAAATCTTCATGTGCTCTCGACTGTACTACTTGTATGACTAAGAATCTTCATTTAAAATCAAGATGATGTGGCTGACACGTCATTCTGTATTGGTATTCTTTGCACATAGTATTATAGACGTGTGTCACTACCGATTCATGGGCACCTTTAAAACCGAAGTTTTTTTTCCTATACACGCTATTAAATATTTTTCACAATCACAAATAATTATATCTAATCCTGCATTCCGCAAGTTAACTTATCAGTATATAAGCATTAGATAATGATGATTACATATTGTTTGGATTCATAATATTTATTTAGCAAACGTAATCTCTAGTACTCTACGCCGATCGTATGCTTTTGCCTGCCATCTTATGTAATGGTGTCTGTGATATAGTCAGACATGTAGAGACTATGTCAGTAGTTTTTGTATTGGCAAGGGAAAGTATAGAGCCATTAGAAAATCTAACATATGGTTATAGAAACAGGCGTTCATCATCATAAACCCACAGCCCACTGCTGGGCTAAGGGTCTTTTCTCACATATGAGGAAGTGTGAACCATAATCTTCCACGCGAGTCGACTACAGATCGGGAGATGGTGTTAGGCCACCTAACTTTGAATTTTACTAAGCCACCCAAATGTATCTGACATGCCGTAACGAATTCCATTGTGCGTAATCTCAACGAAAACCACAATTATAAACACACAAATCATTTTGGATGAAATAGTTATTATTACCACCTTCTAATTACTCAATCATTTTAAATTTAATAAGACCATTACTTGAACAGCGAACGCAATATCTTACAGGATAGAAGATGATAACTTGAGGCCCTCTTACAAAGTAATGAGCGTCGGTTGGCTAACTTATAATGAGAATTGAAACTGAGTGAAAGGCTGATTACTTTACAGCACAATTATATATGCAGGTAGCACAGGTCTATAGTAATATAGTATACGAAGTAATGAGGATGGTTTAATGACCTATGACCAGTGTTTCAATATGGAGCCACGTTGCTGACAATCATTATTTTACAGGCAGGTACCTTGGTTTTAAGCAAATGTAAATTCAATATTAGTCTTTTGCTGGGAAAAAATCTTTCAAAGGATGTGCTAATTATTATTGATCCAATGCGTTCCCTATCCATCCAGAACTAGTAACAGGATTTAGATCGTCGATCAAGTTGATGCGAGATCAGCCCAGACTGCGTTTGTGGTATCCATTCAAGATACTTTGTGCCCCAATTGTCTTTGGTTCGTCAGAAAATGCGACCTCTGTGCTGCCCTGCTTCTGTAAGTTTATTGATATTATTTGAAACTGATCAAAATCAAACTTAGAAGTCTTTGCACGTTGCAAACATTAATAAGTACCTAGTAGTAGTATACAAATGAAGAAGGAAAGTATATCGACAGGAAAAGATAGATATACTAACTAGATAGCTGTTTTCACTGCTTCTTGATATGACCGGATTTCCATGTGATTAAATTTCATTACAGCTACATATAGAGTTGACTATAAACTTCTGTTATTGTTAAATCTGCATTGCCTGATAATAACTAAATTGTTAATTAAACCAATGAGTTAACTGAAATGAGAATACCATCCTAAATAAAGAGCGATACCTTCTACTATAAGTATTAAATATAAATTCTACAGTTTGTGAGGATAGATGGATGTTTCTACTGCCCCCCTAGCCAAGTGGCATTGCACAATCTAATCGAATGTTCTTTTAGATTGAGATGTATGGGATTGACATTAGCGTTAGCGCTCGTTGGCAAGTGTCGTCTAAAAGAACATTCGATTAGATTGTACAATGCCACTTGGCTAGGGAGGCTGAACGGGTTTTGATATCACTTCCGTAATTGCTTATACATCAGAATAATATTAGACGATCTTGTGTAAAATACGGGTTCAAGGTGAATGAAGTCGAAGGTAGTCCCAAATAAAGAGCGGTAAAAACAGTTATTATTTTTACAGATACGATGATGACATACAGAAAAACTCAGGTCCCTTTCGAAAAATTAACAAAATGGAATGGCAATGAGGAGACCTTATGGCTCACAGAAAAGAAACCATTGCTTACTTCAGGCTTTTACTCTTAGAGCGAATTCACATGACGCGGTTGGACGCAGTTGTAGGTACCTTTTATTGCTGATACGTTTATGGCTCACACACACACGCAGATAGAATAAATCTGAACTTTGTAATTATCTTCATCATCTCATCGTTATCAACTCGCTAGAGTTAAATGTCTTTCATCACATGAGGAAATGTGTGCCAGAATATTCTATACGAGCCCACTGCGGATTGGAAGATGATATTATTAAGCTGTATTAATATGGTATAATATGGTATTATTATTAGTGATCATCTTTTTGAGAGAATTTTTCAGGGCACCTAAAGAGAGTCAGAACATGGCATAACGACTTGTTCGTGAACACAATAAAGTCCAGGACTTGCGGTTAAATGCTCGTGATACTACTAAGTATTAACCATTCACTTACTTACCACTCTCAACATGGCTTCATTTCTGTGATTGTTACAACACGCCAAACCGCTTTGTATGAACGGTGAAAACAAAACCTCGCGGTACCTACCGCGTAATGTGAACTCGCTGTTAAAGGTTTTATTAGAATCTACTAAGGCTTTAATCGCTTCTTACTTCATCATGACAAGTGGTTGCTTACTAAAGCGGAATACTGTAAGTTCATCACTTGGTCTTGTCATGGGGATTAATGAATATATAGTACTACGTAATAGAAATAATTTGATCTACTTGGGAAACTAGGTAGGTAGGTACAGTCAACAAAGTTTTTAGGGTTACATGGCCATTAACTAAGAACTCATTTTTCTGGGGTAGTCATAAATAAATCTTATTGATTAATGTTTATTTCAAAAGGTATCTTTGAACCCTATAATTTACCAAAAAAAAAACATAAATACATTTAAATACATTTAAGGCTTTAAGAGAAAACAGCGGGTCTAAAAAGGCCGTTTCGGGTGAATCATAATAGAATTCTATTTCGATTCATATTCGAAATTTTCACCAAATAAGAATCTGCTAATGAATTAAATAGTCAGTGAATCACTAAATTATGGGACCATTTTACGAAATTTAGAGGAATTGCTTAGGATTTGCTGGGAATTCAGAAAAGGAGAATTGCTCAGAGGAATTGCTCAAAGTGGCCATTTTAGACCCACTGAATCTTAGTTTCTGGTCATGTAACCCTAACAACTTTGTTGACTGTACTACTAATAAACAGCAAAACCATTTAAGAGGCATTTTTAAAAAGATTGACCATTGTTCTGGCTATTGGCACCCAGAGCTTTGGAGTACCAAATGCTAAAGGAATGCGACTATCAGCTGTGGCGGCTAAGCTTCGTCGGTCACGGAATGCAAAAAAGATTATGAAAACAGGTTCCTTAGGTAGGTACCTATAGGTACGATAGACTTGAAATTAACGATATAAAAATTAACTTTTTTTAGATTGGTTTGCTGCATAAAAAACTACATGCTAAGGACTCAAGTAGGTACAAAGCTAGAGTATTTTAGAAACTCTACACACTATAAGGAAATGATTTTCTACCACAGACCTGTTATTAAACTGATATTGTTTTTGGCATTTTTTAGTATGCAGGTTTGTCTTAATAACATAAAACTGACATGGCTTTCGTTAAGTAATGAAAATTACCACTAAATCCCTTAACAAACTGAATATTAATAAATCGCACGGTACATCTCTACATGTTGATAAGTCTTAGGTAAATGTTATTATGAAACATAATATTTTTATGAAAAATACTATCCTCTTATCAACTGTAGAAAAAAATTCTTAGTTTGTCATGTTTTGTAAATAAAGCCGAACCCAAGAAGTAAAGACATGTTTTTTGCCCAACCCTTCCGGAAGCGACAAATACACACTTAAATAGTTTATAAAACTGATCTAGGCATACAGATACATAAATATTTTAAGGTGTACTATGTGGATAATTATAAATACAGGTAGGTAGGTATGTAGTAAGTATAGAGTAGCACCAACTGGACTTCGAACACAAAAGGTTGCGTATTTTGAAACACAAAGGGTTATAAACATTACTTATATGAGTGTAATGGACAGCTCGATATAGTAGTCTTCAGTACATGAATCTGTCACTGTATAAACAAATGAACCTACCTACAAAGCTGTACAAGAACAAAATACAAGGAAAGGAGTCAGTCCAACTTTTGTAGGAAGGTAGGGATGTAGACTTTTAGTGTTTAAAATAAAAGGATGAAGAACGATTTAAAAAACTTACCTTTAACTTTAGGACCAATCCGATGAGACATAAAAGGTTTTTCGAATACCAAATAAATGCATGGGATAGTAAACTTCCACGAACTTAAACAAATAGAAAAGTAGCTTACAATACAACACTAGGACTTTAAATCTGGTTCTGTTATACCGCTATGCACTTAAGTCGCTGCATACCTGTCTATGTGGAGATCGCGCACACATCACTTGAAACTTAACAAAAGTGTAATAATTTTATGTTTTATATTTAGTTTTCTAACTATTAGTTCGTTTGTAGTTGGTTCGTTCGATCGTTTTGTGTCGTTCAACCGGTAGAACAAGGCCCAGGCATACCTGCCGCCGACCCGTCGACTAATCGACTGTCTATATGCTATAGGGCACGTGTTTACATGACGGCTGTATGTGTGTGCGTGCGAGAAGGCTTCGCTGCGCGTGCGCGTGTATTGTGTTGCCTTCTTGTGGAATTACCCCACGTTTTGGGTAGCACGTGTTTTTAAATTATTGATGTTCTTTCTAATTTTAATTGCATTGTGTTAACAAGTAGGTAACTTTTATTCATCTTTGTATTACATTTTTCATTATTCGTCTTGTCTTCACTGGTATCTGACTTTAGGCTTTAGTTTAGGTATGGTTAACTGTGTGTTTAATATTTATTTAAGTATGTTTATCAGTTGCTTAGTACCTTTTTAGCACCCATAGTATAGGCTCTACCTAGTTTGGGACTACATAATCGTATGAGAATTGTAAAAAAACTTCATCCTTTATACCTAGGTATACCTAGTTATATTTAGGCTGATCCTATCGTGATGATTGTATATATTTTTATATATTGTATATTTTTTATTAATATAGATTATCTTCCCTATACTTTGTACACTACTTCTATTTAGTTTTAGTTATGGGAAAGTAACGGTAAAAGAAGTTCCATGGTAAAAACAGTAAGTCGAAAATCAGTTGTATCGGCAGGTAAGTTGTATCGGCGTTCCCGTGGGAATACGGGGATAAAATATAGCCTATGTGTTATTCTGATGTATAAGCTATTATTCTGAGGTATAAGTATTGTTTCATCAAAATCCGTTTAGTAGTTTTTGTGTGAAAGAGGAACAAACATCCATACATACAAATTTGCTCGTTTATAATATTAGTAGGATATTAGTAGGATTTTTCCATTACGTGAAAAAGAGATAGAAACAATTTCCTAAGCTATGCCCCTTTTCTATTAATTATTGAGTGTGCTTTTTAATGCGTGTGTCGAATGTATGTGTGTCACTTATGGAACAAATAAACGTTCTATCTGATGCTGATGCTGATGGGGCACTGTGTATGGTAACACTAAAAACGTTGACACGTATACATTACAAAGCGCAGAAGGAGACTGGATAAAGCACAGTGAAGTATTATTATAAAGTTTAGTTTTATTTTGGTTTCGAAAATCCGGTATCTACCTACCTACCAACCGGGACACTTGGCAGAGCCGATTTCGTAGAATAAGTTCAGCAACTTGTTAATATCCCATTAATTATCGTGATTCGGGCAGGTTTGTCCGGTTCTGAGTAAGTAAGCGGTTATATTATTGACTATCTCAGATGTTGTCCCATTTATGTATTGCATTTTGTATATTTGTTTCTAACGAATTTTCGTGATTTAGATACTTGTTAACACAATGCATTTATTTATTCTTGATTGCATCAGAAAGTAGCACGTTTCAAAATACTCTACATAAAAGTTGAAACTACCTTGTTACATATAGAAATAAGAAGGCTTGCAGTGGTATACTTAGTTGGTTAGGTAGGTAAATATTTAGTGAGCAATATACCTAGGTACATTTAATTTTAATGACATAATAGGTATCTGTAAGTAGATCTGTCTGATATAAGTCAGTAGTAGTTAGTATTTTCACATATTTTTTTCTTTTCTAGTTTATATGTAAGCACTTATTTGTTTCATTTGTCAACAATAAGTGACAAAATTCAACAAATTTATAAATATTCCAAAATTCAGTCTTATTAAAATAGCAAAATATAGCCCATAAGTAGTCCAAAATAGTCAGGCAGGGGGAATGTAGGTTCCTATTAGTAAAATATGTTTTAGATCGGTTCAGTAGTTCCAGAGATTATCCCTAAGAAAAAAACATACACCGTTTATCTTTTTATAACATGAGTAGGTACCTAGGTAAAGATAGGTTTAAAAAAATGAGAAAAATGTGCATTCCTACACCAGACACCCCTCGGTATATTGAAGGGCACTTAACATTGTTTAAGAGCGTTATCTTATCGATACGCTTATGGTTTCTATACATAATGAATTTATAAGTACTGCGAACTCTGCGTTTCTCCAAATAGCGGTCACAGTGGTCACGGCAACCTCAGACAAGTAGAAAGCATTGTAGGTACAGTTCATAGTAGGTAGGTGTAGGTACCTACACCTACCTACTATGAACTCTCACTTGATGGTGATTTGGGAGATACTAGTATGGATCTGAATCTGCTGCATTCAGCAATCAGCAGATTCAGGTCTTCGTAAACCGATCTCTCCGCCAAATTCTCGGTATTTACTGGCCCGAGAAAATATCAAATGTGACCCTACTAGAGCGCTGTCACGAAACCCCGATCGACCAGCAGATCAAACGCCGCAAGTGGAACTGGATTGGCCATACGCTCCGAAGGGATCCCAACCATATACCTAAACAGGCAATGGATTGGAACCCTCAAGGAAAGCGAAAGCGGGGCCGTCCCAAACAAACCTGGCGGCGCACTGTGCTAGATGAAGCGAAGAAGATCGGCAAGACTTGGAGTGAAGTCAAGCGCGAAGCTCAAGACCGAACGGGATGGCGAGTCACTGTTGATGCCCTCTGCCCCATCTAGGGGACTTAGGATCATAAGTCAAGTATGGATAGTCATTTTGTAGAGTAGGTAACCAATTCTTCTATAGGTCTACTTGATGATGTTTTAATTTTGTATAGATTTTCGAGATTTTTAAATTTCATATTAATATCTAGGTAGGTACTTATGCTTTATATATTTCTCACGTTGCTAATAACTGATACTTTGCGAAATGAAAAACATACTTAATTTTTAGATTCATTTTATTTTCAATAACATAAAAATGTTATCTTTTTTCATTTTACACGTTTCGAAATGAATTTCAGTGGGTACCAACTTGATTGCTAAAATGTTCACAATAAGTTCAAACGTTATATAACTACAGTACAGTTTGGATTTGTATCAACTGCGAGTCATGGGTTGCATATAGCCTTATTTTAGAATTCTTCTTTCACTTATTTCCAAATGCTTCTTATATTTGTACGAGCACAAAATCTACTATAATCCACAGCATGTCATTATAATATTCAACAAAATATATTGTAATCATTTACTAGTTTAGGTGGATCATCCGCTTAGATTTTTGTTTATTTTTTATTAAATGTGATATGCTATACATTTTTTGTGATATTTTTAATTTTTATACAAACAAATTCGTTTAATTACCTAAAACAGGTAAATGCGTAAAAAAGTACTATTTGGTCTCACAAAACTCGCTTTGATGATCCATCTAACAGCAATATTCACTACAATAAATAGAACTAGCTAACTGGAATTGAAGGTCCCTTAAAGTATGCATATTGTAAAGCTGTGATCAACTAGACACACAATCGCTTGTACGAAACCCGTCTAATACTTTATCAACATAAAACAATAATTGATACGGCCGTTCAGCTTGCCTGAGTAATTGACCACGGCTTTGTAACACTAATGTATTGTTTTCCGTAATAGTCGACTAACTCTAAAGAGGCGTCCATAGTCATAGCACGAATGAAGTAACATACGCAAATCACCAATTTTTACACAAGTTAGTGAAAGGATCGACAGTTTTACATACAACTCTAAGTTAGAGATATTTTATAAACTGTTATATAAAAATTTATTTAACAGTAAGTTAACCTTTGAAAATTTTCAACACCTAAATGAATGATGGGGTAATGATTTAGAAATTTTAATGGGAACTTAATTCCATTTAGTAATTACAACAAAACGCTCGCGCAGCAATTTTTCAACAAAAAAGTGTTAAGTAAAATTAATCTAATATTAAGTAACTCCTACGCCGCGCTAGACGTTAAACTGAACCGAACATTTGAAAATATGTGAAACAAGTTCCTGTCAATTCAATGCTCATCACAATTTTTATTTAATACAATTATACTACAGGTATTTCATTACAAATACATAACAATAATATTTCTTCAGATAAAGATGTACGAAGACACAAATGGTAAACATTAACGCGTTGCTTATTGCTCTGTTTCACAGTTCGGTTGTAAAACAATGATAACAGCATTGAAATAAAAAAAAGATGAGCATAGATTTAAGACACAATTTTGCTAATATGAATAGGTCCTCGTTTGTGTTTGCACTTCGGGGTCGAGAAACGCATCAGAGCACAGGATACGATGAAAAAACTTTTATCATACGTTTATAGAAAAAAGACAACGGTATCGTATTTACTACTCATAATTTGCAACTGGTTTAGTGTAAGCTTTACAATATACATGCAAATCATTATTATGGATGAGCCTTAAAATATTAGAGGTAGATTTAATCGATGATGACGATGAAGTGAAATATGACGAATATTTTTCTCTCAATAAACAATTTAAGAATAAACAGTATGGTGACTCCTGCTTCTCAATTGACATGTTAGGGGAAAAAAATTGAAGCGTTATAT
Organism: Ethmia dodecea; assembly: GCA_963855545.1. Lineage (NCBI taxonomy): Eukaryota > Metazoa > Arthropoda > Insecta > Lepidoptera > Depressariidae > Ethmia > Ethmia dodecea. The sequence goes on from OY979444.1 coordinate 6,346,948, forward strand.
TGTATTGTATAAATAAATTAATTCTATTGTTGTAAGGTCGCACCTGCACTCTGAATACGTATGTCTTCTTGAATGGTACTTTGTATTTACATGTAAAACCATGTGTAGATTTTTTAAAATTTAGTAATACTATACTAAACTGGCCGTCATATAAGTATCTGCCATGTTCTTCTAAATATAACTAGGTAATATAATATTCTTAACTAAATTCATATTTACAAATAATACAGTTCATTACTATTTATTTATATAGAAATTAAAATATATTTCTATCATTCTTCGATTCACATAACGCAAAATAATTTAACAGAGTTCATTTTTGCACTCACATTTACAATATAGTTTTGTAACTACTTTGTTACCATTTATTTGTTGGTTTCAAACAACGCATTTAGAATATATCACCCAATAAGCGAGTAGCACTATTACTCACGAATCCTATTGTATCTTACCATTTAAAAATGCAGAACATGCGAAAACTTTAAGGAATAATAATTACAGTTAATGGCAATTGAACATTATAGTTCGCTCGCATCCAATAGGAACTATAAGATTCATAATGCCTCCGAGCGGGCGCCCGCGCATTACGCTATTATGTACAGAGCGCCGCGGCACCCGCTCACAGTACCAACACAACTAGCACAAATAAAATTACTCCTCTGTATATACACTCGGTGAATTATTCACAGCTTACGGGCATAAATCAAAACTCTAATTGATTAAGTATATTGAATCGAATAAGAAGTTGAAAGATTTGTGTACTAGTTTATGCTAGAGTTTAGAATTTGGGAGCTCAGTAGCGCCACCGTGAGTGCGGTGGTGCGAGGAACTATACATGCACAAACACCGCAGTGCGTATGGCCGGCGGGCGCACTCCTCCGCCTCAATACTTTACCTAAATATCTACTAAATTTTCTCCAACATTATTGTTTAGACAATAAATGCTTTACGTAATATTGAACATTGCAGGTCCACTAAAACATGGGCTTTTTAAGACTGGAGATACTGTTAAAGCCCGTTCAATAACATTTTTCCGAGACTTTCTGCATCGTTCAACATTATCATACCCGGAGAAGGAACTAAAATCTAGTATCACAATGTCGGGCTTCGCTGGCTCGAATGCGAGTTTTATACACGCCCACCAGGCGTTCCAACAAACGATTTAGGAGACCTAGTTGTAGCCTTCTGCAATCTGGATTTTTATCGAGTTTCAACAGAAGGGCTTAGGATCGGTGTCCAATTCGTTCGTCCCTCTCTCACACGAGGTTTACTCGAAGAGTGCGAGGAGATCGTCGGAAGAGGGTGCGCGAGGCGGGTGTGAGCCTGCCGATGACGATGAGGAAGGCGGCGTGGCGAGCAATTCACCGAGCGCAGGTGTGTCTAAGTACGACAGTAGCTCCATGGGGTCCACACTCGTCTCCGGCAACAACTGGAAGGAAGAAATTATTTGGTCTTGGAGAAATTGATATCTTGATGCCTATTGAAGAATGTTTTCCGAATTGAAGGAAAAACATTAGATCGATGCCTTCAAATGATATCGTTTCCGATGAAGTTTAAAACTCATTTTCACATGTTCAGAAAGTGATTATTAAAGACAAATACTCTATAGCCAGCTATCACTGCAAAATCACCATATGCAATTAATTGTCCATTAAAAAATGATTTTAAACGAACATAAGCATGAACACACTTACATTGAGATTATCGGTGCCCTCGCCGTCTATGACGGCCGCTGGGTCGAAATTGAGATCGCCAGGTATGTCGACGTCCGTTAGGGAGTGATGCCCGACCGACGGCGGGCCCGGCGTGTGGCTGGAGCCAGGAGTCGCACCACCGCCGCCCGGAGTGTGTGCCGACCCTGGTGTATGCGGCGTGTGAGGAGTGTGCGGCATCTGTTTGGATAAAAACATTCGTGATTAGCTAATGTTAGTTGAAATGCTGATTATTCTCCAGCTTTTCTGTTTTGTTTTCCGAATATCCTTTTTTAATATTTTTGTTAGAAATAATCGCTGATAACTGGCATCATCGAAATTACTTACCTGTTCATTAAGACTCTTCTCCATCGCATTAAGTGGGTCCAACGAATTGACACTGTCATTCAAATGTGACAGCGGACCATTTCCGGCAAACTCGTTGCTTCCGGGACCATTGTTCATCCCATAGTCGTAGTTTTGGTTATTTGACCCTGAATTTCGGTTCTGTCCATTTTGGTTGTAAGAGGAGATCATGGAACCGCTGGCGATAGTGTTCATGTCTGGAGGTAGGTAAGGCGATAACGCCTGATTCATGTCCCAGTTGTTCATCGTGGGCATGTTCATTGATCCTGGCGATACCGCTTTGCCACGCTTTCCTACACTGTTATCGTTGCTATCGTCTTCTTGCTGTAAGATAACAAAATTGTTAATAAAATTTTCCTACTGCTGAGTCATTGTTGTTTGATGATAGTGTTAACCTATGGTCAATATTTACCTTGATACCAGGATTAGTTGGGCTCTTAGCTGCCTTCCAATTAGCTCCGCTGTCAATTGTAACCTCATCTACATCGGAAGTGTTCAAGGTGTTGAGGATACCCCACATGTATTGGTCAACTTCTAGGCCTTCTAGCTGCGCTGGTTTACTGAAATAAATAATCTCTCATTACAATAAAGACAAAGGAATCGTGACGCTTGACAGCAAAATCGCTGACATTCAAAATGTATTTGTTTTACAAGGTTTCACTTACTTGCAAACTGGACATCTCCAAGATCCTCGTTCACAATTGAGTTGTAAATACGATTCTAAATCAAAGCACTGTATATGTTTACATTCGTGCCCACGCGCAGGCAATGTGATTTTCTTGAAGGTTATCGGACATTTTAGTGAAACTTTTAAGGCGGTTTGTTCGATACTGTCTCTATCGTTTGTAGTGTTGGGTCCATTATTGCTATTAACTGGCGATTGATTGAAGTTCATCTTGATCTTAGCGATGCAATGGTCTGCTGTGAGCAATCGCTTCCTTAATAACCCTTGAAGGACACTTCGAACGCTTGGTCGATGGACTAATTGCAGTACGAATAAATGTGACTGTAAAAGAAGCAATATATTTTTAGTTTCCAATATTTTTTTCAGATTAATATCACTATTAGCACAAGTGTTTATGAAGAATTGAAAAACAAATATTTATAAGTGTTACTGATATGGTCATACTTACACAACAACAGGCTGAAACGGTGATCTGTATCGTATTTCTGCCTGGTTGGCATACTTCTTTCAGGTACAATGGTTTATGTGATGTTTTGTTCTCGCCTCTATCTATGACTAATGGGGTAGCATTGACTGACACTTGAACACTCGCCGGCCAGTTGGTGTTCATTTGCCTGTCTTCGTGGTGGAAGCATTTTAGTTGTAACTCAAGGTCCGACCTACGAAAACACAATGCAATTAGAATAATCGTTACACCTGTCAAGTATTACAAAAGAAAAAAAAGTTAGTAAGAATAAAATATTAGAATAGGATATAGTGTAACATTTACCTCCATATTAACGTTGAGTGGACCGTGGGTTTTAATTGGAATACATGATTGCTAACTGCTAAATTATGTTCTAATCTAAATGGTGGTAGAATAATACCATCTCTTACAGGGAATGTCAACCGGAGCTCGTCATCTGGAAATAACAATGAGTAATGAATTAGGTAGATTCATCGTGTCTTTATAAAACATCAGCTTTGTACGTGCGATGAAAAATTGCACTTACTTTGCATGCCCATCGTTGGTTTGAGCTCATTAAAGTGGGGTTTTACGTCAGCATTTGGACTAATGTAAGGAGGCATACTACTAGCCGGCGTCAAAGGCGGCGTAGGATTCCCTGGGACCGGACTATGCTGATAGCTCATATTAGTTCGCATGGCCACTTCCTGCGCAAACTGCCCACTATACTGTCCAGCGTATTGCGCATTACTACCCTGGTGTTGTGGAAACTGGTTAGGTACGCCACCATTGAAGTATTGCGCCTGGTTAGAATAGGGCGGCGTTGACTGCCTCATGCTCCCTCTCATAGTCGGTCCGAAGTTGCCGCTTGGTCCCAATGGCTGCTGAGGAGGATACTGTCCCTGAAAACCAGGTCGCCCCCCATATCCAGCGGGGTATTGACTTGGTACGAAACCGGGCTGACCGCCCATGTACTGCGCTTTCCGCTGTCCCATGAGCATTGTTCCCGACGGGTACGGCGTGTGCCTTCTTTGATACCCTGGACCCATCTTCGCTGAGCCACCCATTTGACCTGGCCCCATTTGCGAAGACATCATATTGGCGTGCATGCCCATATTGGCCATTTGCGCCATGGGGTTCATACCATTCATGGCAGCATTCCCCATCTGACTCATGCCGGTCATGCCGTTCATACCCCCGTTGCCCCCCATCCCCATGCCTGTCATGGCAGGGTTATGAGTGCGCTGCTGACCATAGCCGTTCATCGCGCTGTATTGGGGGTTTCCCATCGTCATGTTGCTTTGCATCTGTAATTGGAGATAATTTGAATTGTAAATGATGGTATATTGATAAAAGACGATCGTTGGTGTTTTGTGGATAGATTTCTATAGAAGTATTGCATCATCTTTACCTGCGAGAATGGCTGCGAGTCCTGCATCGCGGCCGAAGTGGCCGCGGCGACCATTGCGGCGGTGGCGCCGAACTGCGCGTTCTCGCCGCCGCCGCTCATCGCGCCCGGACCGCCGGCACACCCATAGCCGCTGTACAAAAAAATTACAACAAATCTTTAGATAAGCAGTCAATGACATAGCAATTGCACTTTTCTGTGGAACCATCATCAATCAACAATACATGTATTTTAATTATTATTTCTGTATCGACGGGCCTGTTGGCTCAGTTGGTAGTGACCCTGCCTTCTGAGCCGGAGGTCACGAGTTAGATCCCCGCTCGCGGCCAACATTTGTGTGCGTGAACATGTCTGTTGACTTCGTGTCTGGTCGTTTAATATTTATTTAAATATGTTTATCAGTTGTTTAGTAGCCATAGCACAGGCCCTGCTTAGTTTGAGATTAAAAAAGCGTGTGTGAATTGTGTCCCACAATTTATTATTATTATATTTTATTATCAATTACACTGAGAGTATTATTTAATCTTCCAGAACATTTTTCTTGTCAGATTGCGAAGTTCAAATTTCTATCAATATTTTCGTTAGATTTAACATTCTTGAAACAATTATGTGGATGGAAATGGCTAGCAGAGCACAATAGTGGGCCATGGCCCATAGGCCATTACAGTTTGACGAAGAAGAGGTCATTGAACTATTCAAATTACCGACAGAGCATCCTTACAAGATAATCGTGTAGATGTTTGGTGTGTGAGTTGAGTACTAAATGTGAAATCAGTCTAGTTATTTTGTTTCACTCGAGATATGTAGTTTCTATTCTATCGCAAACCAGCGGCCTTGCAGAGTCGAATACACGTTAACGCTTTGATTTTATTAATAAACTCGGACTCGATATTCGACCCAAATCCTATCGACGTAGGATCTTTTTTTAAATACTTGTCGAGAATTTATTATTTTACTAACAATGAGAGAGTAAAAAAAAAATCAATATGGACGCGTTGTTACCCCTGTGTTTCTCTCGGGATGTATTTGATTTTTTGTATGGCGTCGCCGGAGTGGGAAACCGATTCATGTGAACTGCTTTTGGGGCGAATTCCCGAGCCTTCCTAGAGCCCTTCCTAATAATTCCCATTCGACAAATGCACGACAAACAGTGTACGGACAACCTATTGTTACAGCGCGTCTGTAGTAGTGCATAACAATATTGGCTCTTTGTGTTGTTATTGTAAAATTATTTTAATGAATACATACACACACAGACACACGATAATACTGAGTTAACGCTGGTGCAAATGCCAGTTGGTTGTTTTTAAATGACGATATTATATTATAATGTGTTTCATTTTACTCGTCTTCGCCTCTTGTCACAATTTGCGGAAGTTCATAAAAATATGAAGTGTTAATCAACAATAACATAATGAGAAGTGGTCATTGCTTGTTGGTAATCCACGTCTCCTACTTAAGTATTCTCGTAAATGGCTTAACAGATACTTAGTAGCGTCGACAACCAATAAACACACGAGTCAACAACGCTCAACTCGTCGCGTCTATTCATCGAACGGTGCAGATGATTTACAAGGGTCCTCCTTAGGTAAACTCGGCTCGACCTGCACTTCTTTTTATAGTTTTGTCTGAGCCTTTTTTCTTTTTGCCGACCGAAATGTGTAGCCGACAAAAAATCTGTGTGTTCTGTATCCTGCTGCACTTTTTGTAAAAGTGGTACCACATCCGAATAATCACTTACGCCCTGTTCAAAATATTTGGGATCTTGAATGCAAGCGGTCGTCTCAGGCATTTCTTTTGAGACAATTCTTGGAAGCTTTTTTTTAAACAGATCTTTTGCTTTCGGCAATACTTTACAAGTACAGACAAGATGTCTGCGTTATAGAAAATAAGTCAGACGTTGATTTTAATTTTGAATAATTTCATACTACGTGATCTTAGACACACACATATTTTGTTCTTCGGCACTTCTTTATGTCTACGATCCTCTTTGATTTGAATGAGTATGTCGCTATTTTGAGAAGCTGGAAGGTGTTTGGCATACTATTGAGAGATGTGCGAGTAACGCGTAGGTATTTTGATACATAGGCTGCAGTTAATTTTAGATTGGAGCGCAGACGTGTCGGATTCCTAGTTAATTGGCAGAGAAGATAATCGCGTATTGAATCAATTTGCTGAGAAATACTTCTAACGAACGTTGAATATTTCCCATTCTGTTTTCAATGAGGAGAAATTCCAGTTAATTAGACCAATTTCTTCATTACCCTATGAAGTCCAGTATTTAATTTTCTCACGAATATATATATGTATGCTATTAGTTCTTTACTATTTTTACTAATGCTATGTGAATACACAATGCCCTGTAATTAATTGAACTCGTTTGTTGAACATAATTCTGTATTATAAGTGAAGTGTTAAATAAGGCATTAATTGTGAGTCTCGTATAGATTACTATCGGTGGCAGCGTGAAGCCATGGCGTGTTCGACCCCTGTGTTTCAACGACAGTTGGTCACCCCCATTTAAATGCCACTTCACATTGTGGCTTGTGCGCACATTGCCATACGTATAATAGCATTAACGTTCGATGGTATTGATTCGATGTTTGTAGTAGCATTTTGTATTTCGTTAGCATTGATTGAAATATCAATCAATTTTTAAATTAGATTTCAGGTTTTTTTTGATTGTACAAACAATCTTTGTGATTTACTTTCTATGCTTTCAATATTGATTCGTAATTATACTGTCTTGTATTGTCTGCACAAGTTTTTACATTTGTAAACTATTTGTGATTATATTAGTGAATACATTTCTTCAACATTAAGTTTCTGTTTAGTTTTATGCCATATATTTTTTAAATGTTTCTCTCTCCAACAGTGTTTGATTAATTACATATTCCGATATCTATCTCATTCTCGTCAATTGACGCCGGGGCAGGGAGAGGATGAATCATGCTTCAAGGAGCGGATTCCGGGGGTTACAAATGGAGGCGAGCGTTCCGGGGTAAATATGGCACAATGAGGAAGGGTCGGACCGCGTCGCCGTCGCCCGCTTAGGGTAAGTGGTCTCGGTCACGTCAATGCGGGGCTTTATTACGACGCACCCGATAATAATTTGTTTGTCAGCCATGATATTGAATCGAAACTGTCTGATGATATTGAGTTTTATTAATATCTCATGTTTGTTTATTGAACCATTCTTCCTTTGGATTGGATTTTCTTCTTCCGAATTTACGAAAACATTCATCCTTTTTAAAATCCGTCCGACCCCTTTAGCACGTGGTGTAATGTATGTTGTGTCAGAGCATCCGCCCCCAGCGGCTACGGCCGTTGTAAACTGACGTTTTTTCCCACGATTACTTATGTGCGCCACAAATCTGTTATTTTATTAACCATAACCTTACAATACTATGTTATGAGCTTTGTAAGAATAGATTTGCACGTAATGTTATACTTGATTTATTTGTAACTTTTGTCCAAGTATTTTTCTTTCATTCTTAACGATTCTTATAGATATCAACGTAATAGTATTGTCTTCAGATTGTTTCATATTTTTTACAAATTGCATTTTAAAGTTCGTTAGTTTTTCCTTCCGCTACCCTTAAAATGGAGTAGACTTCCTGTGTTCAGTTCACACAATCTCGTTGCTAGACCCCATTTTATTATTATTTACTTATTGGTTTTGTGTAGAGGCAGGGCCAACCATCAACAATATGTCGTTTATAAAGGTGACTTCAAAACAAAGCCGTTGCGCGCCTCAACTTAACACCTGCTCGATTTTTTAAATTTATAGTAGGTAGTTGATAATAGGCACCACTACAATTTAAAATAATTAGCAAGAATTTTTATGCTTCTACGTTTGAGCTAGTTTTCTTTAATAAATTTTCAATGATGAGGTGTATCAATAAAAATCTTTTCTGAAGTGCTCATTTACGTGTAGCTAGTTTAATGTTTTGTTTGTTTGTGTTTATTGTAAGCATCGAAGTGCAGTCACCGCATGCATTCCCAACAAGTGATGGTGTGCGAGAGAGGTAAGAGTGTGTGCAAGATTGCGGTAGTGTGAGTGCGATGGCGTATCGTTGTGTGGGTGATGGGCGCCCTGAAGCGTTTGTGCGTGTGAATGGAAGAGCACATTTCATTTCATTATAATTGCAGCGATGCGCGGTTGGCAATGTCACACTTTTTAAGTCACCCTTCATTATTCGGGGTAATTCCACATTTGGATTAACAGATCTCATGTCTATTGATGTTTGTCAGTATTATTACTTGATTAAAAGTTAAAATGTTTATTTTTAAATTTCTTGTAGATATTCAACTTCTAAGTCAATTCCAGCAGTATTCAGTAGCTCTATAGTAAGAAATTAATGCCATAGCTGTATTTTCATGGACGAAATATTTTTGATTTTATTGCTTGTTAACTATACGATAAGGTAGGCGAGCCACGTTTCAAGAGTTTCGCTATAATACCTATAAGCAAAATTGTTCCGGATATGATAAAAGCCTTAAGGTATTGAAGTAGGTATTTAATATTGTTTTGGTTTTGGACTAATTTCTCACTATATCTTTGTATAATTTTTTTAATAAATTTTAATTAGGTAAAATATGTAATTTAGGTACCAAGGGTTAAATTTTCGTTAGTTATTAAAATGGAGATCAATCTAGCTACTGATACCGCTCAACACAACGAAACTCATAAATAACAAATAATATTTTATTGCAAAAATTGTCTACTTCTTCACATTCTTCTTTAAAACCAGACAGCTATTCTCACTTGCTCAATGATTTCACAAATCACACAATTTTTTGCTCACCTAGGGTTGTTGACCCTGTATCCAATAGTCCCTTGCAGAGGGTTGTGTTTTCCACTATCGGGAGCGAATGCTCCCGGGTAGTTGATTGTGGATCCCGCGTACCCAGCCGTGCTACCAGAGTTCGCCGTCCTGGCGGTCCAAACGCACCCCCTGAAACACGAGGCACCTCGTTGTAGCTTCAAATATTCTTCTTAGATCAGAATGATATTATCTGAATCCACATTAAGAATTAATGCGATTTAATTATTTTTTTCAGCCTTTTCTATTAGTGCACTCGTATCAAAAGCAAGCATCAATATTGGATTTTTGTTTTCGGGTATTATTTGTGAATTTCACTCCAGCCTTTCGTTGTTGAACGTCAACAATCGACGCAACGAAACGTTCATCATCTTCGTAATGCCTCTTCACAAACAAAGCACAAAAATATTTTATTCAATTAGGTATTTGGTCTCGAGTTCAGTTTGAAGGGATTTTCTTGTTCTAACTTATTTTCACTTTTTGTGTCTTTAATTGTTTCATTGTATTCATATTTTCTTCCTTTGGCCCCCTTCAATAAACTTTCTTAAGACCACTTCGACGTGTTTTTCTAAAATCAATATTTTTGATTCCTTCTGTAAAATAGATATTACGACGATGAACGCTACGTGCAGAGATTTTCTCGAGCGCTCCGATCAGCTGAGGCAAAATCCAACGTGTGCGCTATTTTACGACAGGTGGTGTGCTAGATGATCAAGATTGTTTTAACAAGTTTTCAGTGTTTTATTTTTATACCAATTTTAATTTTACTAAAGTCGTTTTTTTTTTAAATTATTTGTAAAACTTATCAAAACTAGATCAACGAGCACTTCAAAAACTAATTCACGTTTATTACTTCAACTATTTCACTTCCACGATCCAGTGGTTCTTGAAAGTTCACTTGTTTATATTTTTGAAATCCAAAGAATTTTGACACTTAGGCAATCCTTTTTCTGAAGTTCACTGCACTATTTATGTCAAAAAATCCAAAACGTCACTTTTCACAATCCATAAAAAATCCAAATCCTGGTCGGTGAGATCTGTAACCGTCACTGTACTCCAATCATGCGACTTTATCGTTCATTTATAAGTTCGACTTTGAATCACCGAAACATCATAGACGTGTTTCACGAGCGTCGGCACCGACGTCACTGACAGCGAACGACCATACGTTCGACCGTCAAAGGTAACACTGGCGGCTGGCGAGCCGGCGACGGTGAGTGAGAGGTTGCGGTGCGGGGCGCTCCCACCCTGTGCGACGTTGCCAGCTCGCTGCGATAAGTGGCGCACCCCCGCGTCCCCCGCTCGTATGTCGTCGTCTCGGCACTCGGCAATCGGCCGCTCTCGGGCGCCACTGTCGCTATATCGGCGCTCTTGCCCTAAGTGCCCCGCCCCGCGCGCTCGGCGTTTTCACGTAACGGTCCTGTCCTCCCTCAATCGAGCGCGATACTGCGAGTGCGATAGTTGTGTGTCGTCAACGAAGCGATTAGTATAATGGATGATGCTATCGTATGGCGACCATCACATTTTTTATTGTAGAGAAGAATCTTGAAATAATGCGATGTTTATGAGGAGGCCGTTGATAAATGAAATTATGACGAGGTTAACAAAAATAACTCATTTCGTCATATTCTCAGGTAGACGATATTGTATCGAGAGTTTTTGCGCAGTGGCGCGCGGCGCGGCGGTCGGCGATCGTCTGCGTCGGGGCATAATAATTAGCGACGATAAACAATGGGCATGTCGTCCTCTGGCCGCTACCTGCGCATGACGCCGACGATAGAGGACGAGTGACTCGTCCTGCGATGTCCTTGTCGTCAACTCGTTGTGGCACGCGATTCGCAGTAACTGCTGCAATTGACACCTGTTTTTATGATCTGGGTCCACAATATTGTTTACGAATATGATTGACGGTTTTGAATACGAATGGAGGTATAATTTGATTAATATTGGCAATTTTGAATTATAAAGATGCGACAATTATACCACTAGATAAATACAGGCTACCTTTTAAAACGACTTTGACGCTAATGACATTTTGATTTTACTCGTTTCTGACACTGGGCATATTAATTAAAAATTCCGCAGCTAAATAAAAATATTAATTGATGAATGCGGTTATGATTTGTCAGGTTCATTATCGATAGAAGCTACTGTCTACCTTTGACGACGGTATATCAATATCGTCGTAATAATATCGATTTTACGAGTACAATAATTCATAATGCCACTGTTATCTGCCTACCTACTTGGGAGGTTCTAATCTCTATTGCCATACTAATAAGTGCTATCTAGATTTTGAGCCTACAAATAATCTATCACGTTCGCATGTGATTTTATAAAAAAAAAATGGATGTTAATTGCGAATTAACTTCATGATTTTCTCATAGTAAATAACAGTACTTTTTTCGTGGCCCGGGTAGCGACAGCAGTGCTGGCTGGAAAGTCGGGAAAGCGTGCGCGCGTTCTCGTCCGCGTTCCGATGCGCCCGCGCACCACGTCAGCCTCGAGCCCATTCATAAAAATTATAAAAGCAGATGCACGAGTATACAAAATATTTATAGGCATAGTAAACTGTCGCTTTTATCCGCAGTTTGTTTGGTCTATAAATAAAATTCGCGTAAATAAAACAACTATACTTTTATGTTGTGTATTATATTTTTAATTTGCCAGGGTAAAATTAGTTATTATTTCACGTATTGCTCTCTAGTTATCTTATTTAAAAAAATGACCAATAACTTATTTAAAAAAATGAAAAAAAAAATGAGGGGCCAATGCATATTATTTAAAGAAACAAGGAGGTTTACCACGATTGAATTACTAAAATAGCAACAACTAGAAAGCCGTAGCTGATATGCATTTATAATAAACCGTGATTAACGAGTATTCGAGTATTGCAGTGAATATTATATAAATATGGATGTGTATACTGCGTATGCTCAGAATAATTATATAATTGCTGCGTAAATGTTGACTAGGAGCTATGCGCTTACGTTGAACACCTAACATTTTATTCCAAGGCTGTCAGCATTAAATCCAACGGCCATCTGTTTCTAGCTGTTTATTCGTGCTACTAGTTCGAGTATATCGATTAAAACGTGTTTAGTTCGAATTCCTTCTGCTATGCCGAAAATCTTATCGCGATAGCGAATGACGTTGGACGAGATAATGAATTATCTACATAAAAGCACGTAGCGCACTCACGGTATTCTTGCGTACTCATATTTCACTTCCTAATTGCACAAGGTTGAGCTAATAAATTATTAAAATTATTTTTACGTACAGATAGTTCCTATTTAAAAAGACACGTGATTGTTCTTACCTCCGACAAAAAGGTACCACTATTTTTCGGGGTAAGAAAAATTAATTTCTCTTCTCATGGAAGTCACAAGTGGAAGGAAGGGCATTATAGTGTGACTATTTTATGTTGCTATTACAAGCATGTCAGCTATACGGGATGATATAGATCATGTAGAGATTACAGCAGCGGACGAACGTACGTACGAAAGTAGTTCCATAGGTAAAACAAAATGATAGTGAGTTGTGCTAAAGAAAACCTAAGTGATAAAAGAAAAGTAGCAAAGAGAGCACTGACTTAAAAAAAAGGTAACAAATTATATTTCCAAAATAGGTACCTATATAAAAGGAAAAACTGACTGATCAGCTAATCGCACGCTACAACCGCTGGATCTAACAATCTGATATTGGAAATATGGGTAGCTTTAGGATTTTGAGAGATTATTATAAAACGATTTTTAGATTTTTTTACGGGAAAAAAAAGGTCCACGTAAGCAACGCCACAGGGTACCTGCTAGTTAATAGTAATAGTGGATATCGAGGAAATAACACAAAACGCGATCACGTGTGTACCTCGATCAATGTCCGTTTCTTCTCGGTTGCAATCAACAATAGCTCATCATCAAAGCGTTGAAAACAGAGAATTAAAAAGTGAGTTTTTCCTCGTTGACAACTGTTATAAATCACGGTTGCCGTGTTTATTTTACGATCCGGCTATTATCGTCAACTCGGTGGTTTTGCAACGCGGTCGGCTCGCCTCGCCCGAAGCGCAGGAGTCGTAAAAAGCAGATATAGTCGAACATGCACATCAGCTATTTCTGTATCGCCTTGTACTTCCCTCCTGGCTATGGTGAAGTCGCAGCCACTCAATCGATTTTATATCGATGTACGAGTATCTCGTTTTCGTTTCCTTATCATAGATACGTGGAAGAATTGGAAGGACGTGGCATTATCACAGCCAATGATAATTTTTATACAATATAGTCGTACGTAACGTTTTGTACTGATGCATTTGACTTGCATTTAGACGATAAATAAACTTTGAAAGGTATTATAATAATAAATAATTTGGAACCTGTATCTACTTACATTCATTTTTAAAACAAAATAAAACTAAAACTACCAAAGGCCCGGAGGCTCGAGGACGCATGGGATTTGGGCACTTTGAAAACAAACATTAATGGCCTTGTTAACCTTAAGATAGCATATTTGAATTTAACTGATGCAGCCAACTTTTTATTGTTTCTCAAGAATACTCATCAAAACTGTAATAGAATTGAAATTGTTAGAAGCGCAGTAAGTAGCACATAATGCGATGTGGCAAGCGCGCATGTCGGCATAGCGGGCAGTTATGCACCTCCCTTATGCACAAACCTGTTCCGCGCTTCGCCCGGGAAATGTGTCGCCAATCGCGCGTGGCAACACTGCCGACCAACTTGTTTCTTCCATTGCATTAAAATATTTATACTTTTCGCAATATATCGGTGTAGTATGACGTCTGCCGTTGCGGCCTTGGTGCACTGCTGACAACCGTATGCAAAGATACGACTTATTTTAATTATAATTTATGATCTATTATGAAAAGTATTATGTTGTGACAGTATTTTTCAAATCTAAATGTTTTTGTAATGTAAAAACTATAACTCAAAGTTGTAGTTACTTTACTACCACTTCTTCATGTTGTTGTTTTTATTGACCACCTGTTTCTAAGAGTTATATAGATTTTTATATAAGTTGAACTAATGAAGAGACAGCATTTCACTTGTATTTTGTCAAATATTTTTACAAATTAACACGCGTTTTAGTTGCTCTATCACAGTGCATTGATCATTCATTCCTTAGGTTGAGACTACAGAAATAGGCCATAGCGACACTGGCAAATGAAAACCTTGTTCTGATTTCGTAGAGTCTAGCTACGCGTTGCTACGCTGGGCTCTACGCTCCGTTGCACCTTCAAAGTAAAATACTGTTATTAGTATCACCCGATTTCTCAAGTATCAAGAATATACATTGTAAATTAATGTACTTAAGTAACAAATTAAACGGAAAAATTTAAACGCTGTTCTAACCGCTGTTGTTCATACGAAGTGTGCAGCGTTATTCTGTAACAGGCGCTCGCGGCGCGTCATATTCCCAACTCAACCCAAATAAAATTACCTAGCAAATTTTCACAATGTGTAGAGAAAAAACAAAAATAAATAATCTCACCCCTTTTATCCCCGGAGGGGTAGGCACAGGTATGGAGGAGCGGAGTGGAATGCTCCTCCATGGTCAAAAGGAAGATCTTCCGCCAACGCTTACAGTAATATAAGTAATATAGTTTTAATAATGTTGACTTGAAAAAAAAAAAAGAATTTGACAGCAGAGGCAACGAGTAAAAATCATTAAATGAATAAGTTTATGTATTATAAATAATACCATGTATATTATCATTATATGCCCCTTGTTTTGTATTTAATTTTAATAGTGCTTTTCGCCACGGAAAGAGTTACGTGGCAAGTGTAGTACAGGGTTTAAAATATAATTTTTGAATAAAACATTTTGACTTTGACTTTGACTTTATATTATACTTTATTTAAATCTTCCTACTGCATTTATTTCTACCTGTACATACTTTTTGAGTTTTCGGGTAGAGATGGGTCAAATTTCTAGCAACTTTTTTCAGGACTTACTGGAAACGGGTTGAGTTGGGAATAAGCCCGCGTCACGACTGGGTCGTGGAACGTCGCGGCTATATTTATTATTGTTTACAAGCGGCCAATGATTTCCATTCTTCGCGCTTCATGTCGCAGCTACGATGACGAGAAAGCTAGACGCATACATGCTTCGTTCTACAAAATTACATCCATTCGTCACAATGCCGATTTCATTTAAAATTTCAAATTGTAATCAAACTTTTATCTTGTAAGTATTTTATCTCTTATCATTAGTGTTTGTTAAAATATGCGATAAAGTTGTTTCTTTTACCGATTCTTGATATAACTATCAGTGTTTTTTTTGTTATCTCAACATTATCACGTGCAAGAATTACCAACTCTGACGACCTTTCGGAAATCAGAAAGAGACAATTAACATGGATATAGTGGCCGTGGAAAATTTAATTGCCACAAAGGTAACGATCGACAATGATGCGCGAGGGGTTAAGTGTTTTACGAAAATAAAGGCAACAGAACGGGCACAATGACTCAGTTGGAATTCGCCGTGCCGCCATACTGAGCTTCGTCGGAATCAGAAATACAATCCTAATTATAATCGCACGCATCCGTCCAGCACCTCAATCGGTCGCGGACGGTTCGGCTAAACCGCATCGGGCTTCTGAATGCACTCGTCTGCGGCCTCGGGCTTTATTGTCTACTAGCGGGTGCCCAGCGGCGTTGCCCGCGCGGAGCCCGCTTACTCCCGTTCCCGTGGTTATTTCCAAAAATCCGTTTCTATTGGTTGCCCACGACATAATATATAAGACACCTGCACACGATATTTCAAGTTTCTAGGTGTTAACGTTTCGGAGTAGGACGCATATTTTCTCTTCTATCAGTCATATCTCAGTTTTTTCTATCAGCTTTTATATTTTCCCATGGGAATGAGATGTTTTCCTGTAGTAAAAAGGACCCTAAATGTTGATCCAGTTACTCAGTTATCTCCACACCAAATTTCATCAAAATCCATCCAGTTGTTTTTTCAAGATGCATGCACACAGGCAGACAAAAATTTCATAAATTGGTGTTTTGATATCTAAATCGATAATTATCTGCACTAACGCAGAAATAAAAAAAATAGATCATGTACAGTAACGTTCGCGTAACAGTTTTATTATATGGATAGATTTATAATTGTAATCGCAAACATCTTTATTTGACATTTTTTTACGCAGTCAGTACTTGCTCTACTAGCACTGGCGGTAATGACAGATGTACACAAGAAGCAACGGACGTCAAAGTTAAGACGACTTCGATGAAGGTTGTAAATAAACAATAGGCTAGCTGTATGCGCCGAATTTTGATTCGTGCTGACTAGGGATAGGTATGAGAATACCTTTAAAAGAATAATAAAATTAAATAAAAAATAATAATCTTAGCCTTTTATCCCCGATGGGGTAGTAGAAATATTGCATTTATATACGTATATTTTTTGGATCCCTAAACGTGATAGGTGGTGAGCCCATCGCCGGACTGGATGTTATGTGTCGTGTTAGACATGCCTCAGAATTAATTCTAGTATAGAAATATTCAATTTACCTATATGTACACTGTTGGACCTCTTAACGTGATAGGTGGTGAGCCCATCGCCGGACCGGGTGTTATGTGTCATGTTACACATGCCTCAGAATTAATTCTAAGACCTGCGCAGCGGTTTCCTCAGGATGTTTTCCTTCACCGTGACACATTGGACAGGCTGACACATTGGACTTAATAGTAATGTTCTTCTTACAAGCGCCTTAGAGGTCAGACTCGTACTACAAGTGTAAAGCTTCATCTGCTATTGACTGCACAAGAATAATTATTAAATTAAATACTTATCAAGCAGCAGTCTATGACGGACGATCTGTTACAATAGATAGATAAACCAATTGTTTCCCGATTACGCTGCTTGACCGGATTATTTTTGTACCTGGGCTCGTATTCACGGAGATTCGATATTCGACTCGGAATCGGAAAATCTGTCGAAAGGTTTCGAGATGGGCTATTCACAGATCTCATATTTGTCATAAGGATTCGACAGATTTTCCGATTCCTAGTCGAATATCGAATCTCCGTGAATACGGACCCAGTTTTTGCTCATCGCCCTAATTATCAACTTATGGCTGTATGGGAATGTGATGAATAATAATAATAATATATAATGTTAGACATTTGCTATATGAAAATTGTAGTGATAAGCAGTAGTAGTATGGTTTTGGACACCTGATTATTGTATAACGGGCGTTTAGTGTTGGTGAACTTGGACTTACACTTGGTTTGGTGGTTTAAGCGACAGAACATATAAATTAGTCAGGGATTGCTAGTTTTAATAATTTTAACTTGATGAATTCTCACCTTTTACATGGTTTTACCTGTGAAATGATTTGAAATTACTTTGAAAAATCACACGTCTTGCTGATGGATATTAAATATGAAAAGTGCAATGAAATTTACGCATAAGTAAATACAGGCTAGGTGAAGGATAGTAGCAGATGGGGAGTAATAATTTCAAATTATTATTCATATGCTACTTCTGAAATGACCCATCTCTAGTGTTGACGCGCCCGAAAAGTTAAATTGGGAGTTTTATGGGGCGCATTCACTTTGAAGCTGCTAAGCTGTGACGATTACTTTGTGTCACTGTTACAATTACAGTTAAAATTTCAGTATTAGTTAACTTACGAATAATTAGGACCTACAATGACAAACAAAAATAAGTAGTCTCATAAATTACGATCGAGTCATTACAGTAGTCAAGGTAACTCTATCCAATACGTTAAAGCAAAAAAGTATTCGATATTTAAAGTATGTACATAAATTTTATTAATTAATCGATATTTATGTGGTGTGACTTTTTTCCGTTTATTGGGTACATCCATTTTTAGGTTGAAGATACCGCTTGAGGCGATAATACCGCCCATTGTACTCTTTTCGTTTGTTTGTTTGTTATGTAACTTGTCAGAATTTTTCTGTACACAATACAGTTCTTACTTACCCACTAACTTAGCTTTGTTCAGCATTAAAAAAAAGAACTGTGATTAACCTCTAAATACTCTCGCCTACCCCAATAATGTATTCATAAAGTGTATGTAATAGCAGTATTAGCGAGCAAAGAGAGTGGTTCGCGACATGTGTACATAGGAGCGAGGTTGCCGCAATGCGGAGCCGGCGTGTGTCGACATAGCTTCTGCCCTTTTGACGCCAAACACTTCCAATCGGTACTGTGATTGTGACTTATGATTGGCCGTCCTTAACCGAGCAGAGCTCATCCCTAAGCTTCTCTATGATTTTAACTTATTGAAACAACTGTGGAGTCACATTAAAGCGTGGCAAATGGCGTGAAATACGAGAAAGGTCTACACAACAGTCAATAGTGTGGACTGATAATTATGATAGAAGCAAATCACTACGGTATACTAGGTTTATACTCTAAAGACTTTCCAATGCGATGGTAGATTAAAAATTGTGCTTCGTAAAAGAGGATGTACATTAATTATGATTTAGATTGATTTACTTTTACCTTCTTAGTTCAGAAAAAGTTCTATTATTTAACCTTTTTATGATCTATCAAAATTTACTGACCTGAGACGTCATTATTTTATTACTCAATTGCTATACTTATTAAGCTGGGGTCCCACGGTCCGCTATTCTACGGATCAGCCACACTCAGCCGACGAGCACGGACGGCGACGCACCGCAGGCAGGGCTGGTCCGACGGTGCGTGTCGGTGTGTGTAGATGTTTTTATGTTGTCATAATGCAAAGCGAAAGAAAGAGAGAGAAGAGCGCACCTTTGAAGTTACCGACTCACGATGGATACGGGCGCACCGCCACAGACGTTCTGTGCTATCACGGACGAGGCCGGTCCCACGGTGCGTCGTGCGAGCTGGTCTGCGTGCATCCGCGATTTTCGGACCGTGGGACCCAAGCTTAAAGGAAGCACATTAATTGACTGATTCTGATTAATTAGTCTTTACCTCATACTTTAAAAAAATGGTCCTATTACAACTAGGTTACGGCTGTAATGTAAAGTATATGATGTTCTTAACTTTTTTCTCATTTCAGCCGCCATGTATCGAGTTTGTAATACATTAGTCGGGCGTTGATTTACACGGCATCGTATCGTGGGCGCGTCTATTCATAGTGTTAATGTACTAAATATAGTTCCGATTCCCTATTATTTCTCTCTACTGACTCACCGAGTACGCTACGCTTTTTGACGTAGATCTTGTGATTAGCATTCTTTTTTCCAAATTTAGAAAAATATTTTTGTATAATAGTTGAATCGGTAAAAATATACTCAAGCACGGAATTGTTGCAAATTATTGTAACTTGACTTTATTTTCAGAATACGCACTTTTTAATCGCTGTCCATAAATAATATTAAATCATAAATGTTGCTAATGAGCTAAAAAACAATGTGAAATGTTGCGAAGTCCGACTCAAGGTCTGACCTAGCAAATAGTATACATATCTACGCATATGTATTGAGCGACTAATTATATTACAGTGGGAAAAAACTCTAGTATAAAGTATAAAATGAGTAAAAAAAGTCTAAAGTATAAAAAATATATCAGACTCTAATAGTCAGACGAAGAAAAGAAATGTCCAAATTACCTTAGGACATGTTAATTTGGACTATCAGGGTCTTATGACGTGCGCACACCGCGAGATCATGTAAAATGAGTCATATCACATTTGTACCTTGATATAGTTCTGTTCAAGCAGAGAACATTCGCCGCTTACATCTGCCGTCTGCGCAGACGCCGCCGCGCGTGGCAGCGATCACATGCGCCCGCGCCGAAGCGACAGACGCAAGCAGCTGGTGTCAGTATGACAAGTTTTTTTGCTTCTATATTTGTTATTGACTAAGGTTACATACGTACGCTAAGGTGTGTTTTGATCTTTGATCTGAAAACATTATTAGTGTACGTACTTGAGATTTTAGCCTGTAATTCCTACAAGTATTAGGCTTTATTTATGTTGATACATACTCACTTTTTTAGTTGCTAAAATAAGGTTTAGTTTAAATGGGAACATTTATACCCTCTTCAGAAACTGTAATTACTCACGTTCTCTGGAGATTTGGTCAAGCGAGTTGTTGCGTTTTATTGAATGTTTTAATTATGTTAGGTATGGTGCGTAGGATATTTACCCTACTGCTCTAGAAGAAGGGTAATGTTTTCGGTTCTATGTATTAAGTGTAGTTAGTGCGAAATGTATAGGAGGATAGATTTCATCTTAAAATGGGGTGTGTTCTCGTATAATCCGTTTTAATTTCTGAAGTGTCATAAGAATTTTTTTTCGTGCTGCAACCTTTTACTTGCAGTTTTAATTTTTCTAAATTAGTGTAAAAATAGTAACTAACTAACTGCTTGTTAAATAGTTAAATCATTTAAACAAGTTATGTGGTTAGATACTTCTTCTTTTGTTAGAGTATGCTGATACAAATAACAATTAGAGTTGATAACATGAAGATTGACAGGTTTTATAACCGGTACGACTATACAAGTATTCTAAGTTCATCGATGACAACATTGCAAACTCATAAAACTAAATATTCGAGTTATTAGTTCGTACGCTCGTATCACGTTGTACTACTTAATAGGTTATAAATTATTATCTTGTGTTCATAAATAGTTTTTGAATATTGTACAATTTGTCACTGATAACGATGTAATTGTGTATCCGTATAATGTTCTACCTACTATAATAAACACACTAAGGTTGAGGCTGATTAAACCTAAAAATGTATAGTAATTTATAGCGTTTTTAGCGATTCTTTTCGTTTGAATTTAGGGTTATATTTTGTAAATTATAATAATTATTATATACATACCCAAATAGCACCTATATGTATGGTAATCCAGGAAGTTGGCTGGGTATTCAATCAAGTTGCGTGAATGAGTAGTAAACTTCTTCGCCTTTCGAATGAGTTTCTCTATGACACAGTACGAAAAAGAAACTGGATAAGTAGACATATTCTAGTAATACTAATATTATCTAGATTCACACTTCTAAACAAATATTTTAAAGAGAAAAGATTTGTATTTTTGTATGTTTGTAACGAATAAACTCAAAAACTAATAGACCGATTTTAAAAACTCTTTCACCAATGGAAACGTCCATTATCAGGAAGTGACACAGGCTATATTTTATTCCCATATTTCTACAGGAACGGGAACTATGCGGGTAAAACAACTAGTATTAGATATTATTTAAAATTAGTGACTTACCCAATAGTTTCATATACCTACTTATAATAATATAATCTCACGCCTTTTTATCCGAGAGGGGGTAGGCAGAGGTATTCCATTACTGGATATACCCACATTTCACGAGATATATTGGACCCCTAAACGTGATAGGTGGTGAGCCCATCGCCGGACCGGGTCTGTTTACACATGTCTCAGAATTAATTCTGAGACCTGCGGGTTTCCTCACGATGTTTTCTTTCACCGTCGAGCTAGTGATAAATATGTACGTAAGTTTTTGAAAAACTCATTGGTACATGCCAGGATTCGAACCCGAGCCTCGCTAATTTTCGGCCGGCTCTTTAACCGTCCTGGCTATCACTGCTCTACCTACTTATACGAAACATGATTGTTATTTTTTTTACATCATCGAATTTATCGTATATTAGCAACAATCCCCGGCTTTACAAGGGTTTTTTGGAAAAGATTTTCCAAAAAAACATGTCATACAAAACTTTTCATGACAATTACAAACATAAAAATACCATCCAAACCAGCCGTGCCTTTCTAAAGTGATGCTCCCTCATATGTACAATTGTACATGTATCAATTGATTCTTATTATACAATATGTAACAGAATAAGCGCAATTCCTGAAATTAGTTTGTTCAGTATCGACAACTTAATCGATTTCAGCTATTTTTGATATGTGTTAAATTTTTGGAAAAATCAATTAATAGCTGAATTTTGTGCTACTTATGGAAATCGTGCTATTGCTTTTTATTTAAGAAAATTGGTTAGACACTACTAAAGTTCGAATGCATCATATTTTTTTATATTAATATACTGATTGGGGTGTATGAGGAATTGCTGTTATTCTGTTACGCGTATAATAGATTAATCCAGGATTTCTTTTGATGCATGTCTCTTCTCACTTGCTCCACACCGCACCAGTCGGGAGCGCGGCTAATTATAATCGGCTAAACATCATCGAACGTTTGTAACTTAGGGTCGCACCTTCGGAACGTATTTAAAAATAAGTTTTTTCTACTCTACCAACACTTCCGCGTGAAGTCAAGTACCGATTTAGAAAAATTAAACTGACTCATGTAATGTAAGGAGTTTATGAAGTATTATTTTAAAATGCAATTCCAGTAGATAGGTTAGTTGGGTACGGAGAATATTTATTGTTTAAATTATATATTAAATTTTGAAATTATTTGTGATTGATCGCACGTGCCTTTTGTTTTATTTCTTGTGTTTTAACTCGTTAAATTATTTTTATTAACATCAATTAGGTCCTACGTCCTCATACTAAAAGTTATATTACTGATAGCGATAAGCGGTATTTATAATTCCCAAATCTTTAAAAAAATGCATGTAAAGGTAATTACCTATATATAAAACTAAACAACTAAACCAATAAATGAACTTCCCTTTAATTTTAGGTGTATTTATAAGATTTACAGATTAATAATTACCTCCAAAGAGGAACAATGTGGGATAGTGCCCAGAAGACTATAAGACTTCCTTCTCTGGATAGCCAGGCTAGTCCTTTGAATAATTTTTAGTTGTCAACCCTGAAGCCACACGTTTTATTTCGCTCAGTGCCAGAGTTTATCATTTATTGCACCTTGCCGTGACAATAAATGGCAACTTTTTTTAAAATTGACAGAACTAGACTGATGGATTACCAGATCCGCTAAAAAACCTTTGATCACGGCCACTATGGCCGACCGATTAGTCGAACTCATAACATTATCATTTGCTGACAACCAGATAAGAATCTAGCGATTCAAATGCGTGTGTTGAACAAAGTTATGTGTCATAATAACTAATCTGCCTACCCGTGCTCTATTTATCCAATTCGTCTTGGGTTGATGCCAGATATTCTAAATACCATACGCGGTTTCTTTCAGTTTTGTTTTCTTGAATAATTAGCTATATTATTTTTACCTGTAGGGTGATCGTAAGCGTAATAAAACGCCAAGTTCTTTGTTTTCCGAGTTGAACTAAATCTACATAACAATATGTATAGCTGGAACCTGAGGGCATAGCCAAATGGCTTTGTAAAATCTAAAGATTAGTCAAATAGAATGACACATGTATGAGATTGAAATTGGCGTTCGACTTGTCATCCGTGCGGCTTTATCGCGCAACAAAGTGAAATTGATGCAACACTCTACAAGTATAGTTATTGACACGTAGTTCTCATAATAATAATCAATAATAATAATCTCACTCCTAATATCCCCGAGGGGGTAGGCAGAAGTTTTCCACTTCTGGATATACCCACTTGTTACGAGATATTCTTTGGATCCATTAACATGATAGTTGGTAAGCCCATCGCCGGACCAGCCCCCCTAGCCAAGTGGCATTGTAAATGTTCTTTTAGATTGACATGTATGGGGTTGACATAAGCACTTGCCAACAAGCGCGAACGCTAATGTCAATCCCATACATGGTAATCTAAAAGAACATTCGATTAGATTGTGCAATGCCACTTGGCTAGGGGGGCGGGTCAGTTTACACATGTCTCAGAATTAATTCTGGGACCTGCGGGTTTCCTCACGATGTTTTCCTTCACCGTCGAGCTAATGATTACTCATTGGTGCATGCCAGAATTTGAACCCGCGCCTCACTGATTTTCATCATGTGAAGCAGGCTCTTTAACCGTAAGACTATTACTACTCTACGTAGTTCTTAATAGTTATAAGCGAACGCCAACAAAGCGAATGAAACTAAACTAACTGAAAATATACATAACGTAAACGTTACATAGTGGAATAGAATGAGAAATATGTGGGGATGACAAAATCCTTAGTCGAGTCACGTAATACTGATCGGATCTTGCTAAGAAACCATTCAATCGCAACCAAATTAATTTATGTAACATTATAAAAAAATAAAATCATTGACACGTATTCTTAAGAGTTAGTAACGAGTACAATTAATGAACGTCAGTCTAGGGAAGTTTCGTTTACCTCCTAACTTGAGGGGGTTAATAATACCATTGGCATGACGTAATCTTGGACCAGTCACGTGACCTAGTTTTCACGGGAAGATATTACCTGGCGGAGCATTGTTATTAACTTACTAGCAGCTCCCCGCGGTTTTATCCGCGCAGTTCCCGTTCCCGTGGGAATACGGGGATAAAATATAGCCTATGTGTTATTCTGATGTATAAGCTATATCACTGTAAAGTTTCATCAAAATCCGTTCAGTAGTTTTTGCGTGAAAGAGGAACAAACATCCATTCATACATCCATTCATACAAACTTTCGCATTTATAATATTAGTAGGATTACACGTCGGCGATAATGGAGGGACGATAGAACATTGACAGTGACTCCAGTACATGTGGTATTTTAAATAATGGTTCTTTTGGAACATTTATAAAGTTAGTTATCTACTCCAATGTATTAGAAACAAGCAGCGCCCCGCGGTTGCACCCGTGTCTATAAAGCTTGGTAGCTCGGGAGATGTCTGTCAATGAAATAATTTTCAGTAGCGGCTCAGTAGTCCTAGAGATTACCCCTTACAAACAAACACGCCTCTTTATTTCTTTACAATATTATTGCAGAAGTGTAGATATGTGTGTTTGTTTGACGGGAGTTTTGGCACAATTGCTAGTGCTCTTCTCACCTATGCCAACTTTGGTGTGCATGAAAGTTATTTGTTTCATGTTTATAGTGTTTATTATGTACCTATTTATCGTTTATGAGTTGTTTAGTGCAAAGTATGCCTAGTTTGAGAATAAAATATGTTTTTGTGTTTGTGTATTTTGTCCCACAGATAATATTTTATTATTTTCACAGCAACGCAAATGCGTGTAAAAATTTAACTTCTGGAAGGATATAAAATATTTAATAATTGGTGCTTATTCTGCGTTACAGCTACTAAACTTACTTTAGTTCACTTCTGTCATTTTCTTTTTCCTAGAAAAGAAAAGAGACGAGAGATGTTTAGTCCTGTCAAATTAAAATTAGTCTATACTATAGGGGGTAGGCAATGGTATTCAATTTCTGGATATACCCACTTCTCACGAGATATATCTTTCTGCATTTTGTATGTAAGTATTGCACAAAGTTCGCCTTCTTATTAATTGACGTCCTAATAAATTTATCAATTATTTATTTTTCATTGTCACAGAAATGCGATGTGATCCAGAAGTTATAAACATAATAAAGTAAAAGGCGTTTTATATTTTGTCATTTACTAACAGACAAAAAGCTATAGCAGACAAGATGTGATGAGTTTATTTATGGTCTTATGGTAATAGAATATTCTAGAGTTGTATTTATTGCTTCTTTATCCTTACCTACTCTATCTGTTTAATTAATATACCTACAGTGTGGACGAATCAAGTTTTAATGGTAGGTCTTATTACTGGTGAACGATATTTTTCAGCTCTCTCTACCTGTGATAGTTTGAGAGTCAACCATAATTTAAAGATTATCACTGTAGCACCCGTGCGCGCGCGCACATACACATCAGAACGATTTCTTTAATCTGCAGCCGGTTCCATGTAAATCTTAATTCGGGTGTTCCGTTACAGTAATTCCAGTGTGAGGACGCGGTCATACGTTTTTCTCTGAAAACGTATCACCTTGTCGCTGGGTAGCTGGTACTTACAATTAAAAAGCGAAAAGAGCGTGGATTCCGCGGCCAATTTCGAGAAATATCGACGGGGTCGACGACCCGTGTCGACGCATCGTGTCCGCGTCTTCTCGCTCGATTTTTTACATTTTATTTTTTATTATCCGGCAAATTTCTATGACGTACTTTACTTGGATCGTCTGAGGTTGGTTTGATGAATATTTTTTGTATTTCATTTTGGTCGGATTCTATTTAATTCCACTGAGTTTTGACACTTTAGAAAACTTGCTTTACATCATCACTTATTTTCGTAACAAAAAAAACTTGCGCTATTTCGAAATGTTTAAAAACTTGATTAATTAATGACTATACAGATAACCTCAGGTTTCTTTTTCTGACTTCGTTGGTTTCAAAGTTTCATTTTTTGCGTAGTACGTCTGAGAGTTAATCGTGATCGATTCCTCGGATTCCAGTAGCTTTGTTGCAGTGAAGAAATGGCGAAATAAATTACCTACCAGTATTATAGAAACTTTTGTTTTAGGCGTTACATTAGCATCACAAATTGTATCGAACTCATCGCTAATGATGCCCTAAAACCAAATACGGGATTTGATGAAAATTCAAGTTGTTCTCATTTATCAACGACACTGTCTAAATCAGTGCCTTGTATTGAGCAAAAAATACATTTCAAATTTTCATACATATTCTGGAACCTGTTATAAATTGAAATAGTTATCATTGCTGTTGCAGACTACAATGAGGTTCAATCCAACTGATGATACATACAAAAGTGTGCACTGTATTACTTAGGTAGGTAGCAGTCTGAGACGAAGGCGAACAATAAAAATATCACCGGGCGTTGAAATAAATAAAAAGAGCAGCCGCGCCAGGTGCGGCGGGGGCAGGTGGAATAATTGGCAATTCTTTGTCTCAACCCATACACAAACGACGAAAACCTACGGCCACATAAATACCTCCACTCTCTGATGTCTTATTTTGTATATCAAGAGCATTTTTATATTTGCCGCAGCTGCCAACGATTAGGGAACACATCTCACACCTATATATGCAGTGTTGAGTGTATTAATTCGTTTAGAATTTTAGACGATTACTTTAAGTAGACGACAACTTGCAAAAGCATCTGGCCGGTCATTTGCGGTTTCAAATAGCATTAGTAAGTGGCATGTTTACCAGGTTACGTATCACCCAGTTAGCATTGATACGAGAATGGACATAATTTATATTATAGAATTTGAAGAAATACGTAGGAAACAGAAAAGTATGAACTTATGAACATATTATGTAAAAAAAGTATTGGTTTAAATGCGTCAGTTCCATTCTAGATAACATTTAGTGGCGAAGGGCGAGTTAGGCATCGATAATCGTAATCACTGTAGCACACTGCGACTGTCAACGTGAGTGAAATTCCGGAAGGCAGGAATGTGGGTGAGGTAACCCCATTCGGTCTTTGCACATGCGCTTTGCTCGCAGCGATTTCTGCTGTAACCCGACCGAATCGAGGAGCGTGTCGTGTACTAGCAGGGCATTTGCCAGGTTTTTACTTACAACTCAGTTGGATGTTAACCTCATTGTGCGAGTAGTACGCAGCAACCCGGTCACTTAGCTAGTACGCATATTATCTCCATTTGCATAGTGCGGACAAGTAGCGGTGTCGACTTACGGGCCACTGCCGCCTGTAATGCTGCTGCGTTCGAAATGCATAGTATGATCTCGGTTTCACAATAAGTAGATCATTAAACCGTGTTAAATTGTAAAATTGATCGCCCTGTACATTTTCTGAGCTTTTTAACTCAAAATGATGGTCTAAGATTTAATAGATTACCTACTATAGACGACCTACTGTCTTATGATATTTTCACCTAGTTAATTTTATTTTTAGTGGTACTATAGAAAGTAAATTTGTGTTTCTCGAATACTTAAATACACAAAACCTTCAAAAAGACGACAAAAATAGGTATGAAATTTGGCGGGAAAAAAACTCGGTGAGGTCACGACCCTCGCAACGAGGAACTGCGTTGGAAAGAGGACACGGATCAATATTATTAACACAATTTACCCTTCTGTTTTTCTAAATAAGGTATATATTAATGTCTTTTCTACAGAGGTATATTATGTACAGCCCAAAAGGTACAAAGTGTCAGCGAACATTAAGTACCTATCAGGTACCTACTTAAAACATGAAATATTCTTAAATTATATTGAATGATATTTTTTTTTCCATTACAAGCCTCCGAGACACAATAGATTCTTAATTGTGTCTCGGTTCCAATTGGAGCCCGCGGTTCTTTACAGATTAATTTGTAGTAGTAGAGACCGCAAATCGCCAGACGTAGTCTAGTATGCCCTCAGACTAGGTGAAGTGACGATCTTCTCGAAGAACTAGTAAGAGCTGGACGAGAGTGGCAGAGGATCGTGCTCAGTGGCAAGAGGAGAGGCAGCTGAAAAATTTGGACAAATATGCCAGGGTGTCAGTCGGGAAGGGTATTTATAGCCTACCCACTTTTAGGGCATACGGGTTTTTCTCAAAATGATTTCCTTTACTGTCAATCTAGCGCTAGGTATGTTCCTACGTAAATTATTGGAAAAGTGTACTCGTACCAATGTACACTTAGATTCCAACTCGGGACTCACATATGCGAACTGGACTTACTTCTAACAGGGCCATCATTGGTCTTGTCTATAAAACTTATATAATTAATTATTATACCACTAGCTCGACGGTGAAGAAAAACATCGTGAAGAGGTGCAGGCCCCAGAATTGATTCTGAAGCATGTATAGCACCAGCAGTCACATTTAGGGGTTTCAAAATTATACTGATGAAAAGTGTTTCCAGGAATGGAATACCAGACCACATTTAATATTAAGTGTAAATGATAAACAGTAGAAAATGGAAACGTTTATAGAGTGTACTTTGCGCGACATTGAACAACACACGCAATCTCAACAATGGTTATGAATGAATGTCGTTCACAGCATATACCTACCCGGATAATGATGTTATTTGCTTTGCCTTCCGTCATCGCGGATCATTGCTGTAAACATCTATTGGCTGCCAGTTTGTTGGTTTTAAATGAGCGTGAGATGAACATTTCTGGGTTTAACAAGTTTTTATTTTGATAAAATTGAGCGTAGGTAGGTACTGCATACGCAATGACGAGTTTTTCAGTGATTTTAAATTGTAGTTAACCGAATCCATTATAAATGTCGTGGTAGGTAGAATTATGTTCTATTAGTTTTTTAAGGCCTTGACGCTCTTTAAATCTCGTACTAAATAATCTCGTGTTTTTGTCAGATAAGTATAATGCTTCGGGGCCATCTATTGAGGTACTAAACTATTTATTGTGTCATACTATTTTCTAGTTAAGCATTATTATCATTTTGTGATTTAATCTCCGAGTAAACCTTCCTAACTTAAATTTTTATGATAACAGATACCAATGTGCATGACCGATAACCAATTTACACATATACCTAATAGAGAGGTTACTAATGACGTTCCGACCAAGTGACGTAATAAGAGAAATATTTTGATACCTTCAAAAACTTTTGTGATAGGAATGTCGTCAATAAAATAGAGCAATTGTCAAGTCGTTTCATAATATATAGCATTGTCATAAGATATCAAAAGTAGGCACAACATGAAACTACAAGTGTAGTCAAAATGTGAAAAAAAAAAACTATCGAATCAGTTATAGTTGTAACATTTAATGTATCACTACATAGTATAGAACAAAGTCGCTTTCTCTGTCCCTATATCCTTTTGTCCCTATGTCCCTATGTATGCTTAAATCTTTAAAACTACGCAACGGATTTTGTTGCGGTTTTTTTAATAGATAGAGTGATTCAAGAGGAAGGTTTTAGTGTTAGCATTGCACCCGTGCGGAAGTACCTATTCATTGGGAAAGCATGTATCCCTACAAAGGTACGTATATGTAAAAATAAATAAAATTAAATGTAACTTTATCGATTCATTTGCCACCTTTTCACTGCAGTTGTTGAAATTTGGGAACACGATTGTATACACCTTGATTAAGGTCACCAACTCTTCATCCATGAAAAAACACATCGTTCCTAAGGGACGCGCAAACTGAACGAAGGCTCAGATAACAGGTACTATTACTTATTCTGTGGTAGTAGGCTAAGTGAATGAGAGTAGTGGGTGATACTTATTCTGTGGTCTAACATACAAGTATAAAAATATATAATTCTATAAAAATATGGTAGACGAGAATTTATATGAACATACAGGGTTGACTGACCAGCCACAAGCGTGACCATTTTCAGTATTGCCAGACCTCAGCCGGTCACCTTGGTGGCTACGTTGGCGGATGATCTTTTCCGTACTAACTCATGAGGTGTACACAGATATATCACATTCAGTGCATGCACTGCGTGGAAGTACATTGCTTGTTTACAAATGAGCGTTTAAGTCTTCCTGTAGGTATTTAAAATACCTTAAATGGAATGGAATTCTATTGTCTGGAATTGGGTAGTTGACAGCATCGAAATTAAATTGAGAGTAGTCATACATTAAAAAGAATATACCAAAACACCTCAAAATATGTATTTCGATTTTCAATTTACAATTATATCAAATTTAAAAATAATAAAACAATCAAAAAAGTGCTGCAATTGAGTACTACAAACTATGACGTCACGGTTTGCTATTTCAGTACATTTTCCATAGTAAAATTTCGTTTTGACAGATCGTAAAAAGTAACTGATTTGACTAGGTAGGACACAACCCTATTCCATCGGTCAAGTGCAAAAAAAAGTTGTTAACGTAAAATTACTAAACCTAATTAATCTTAGTTATTATATTATACTAGCTTTTACGCTCGCGCACGTTTATTTCACCCCCTTAGGGGCTGAATTTTGCAAAATCCTTGCTTAGTGAATGCCTACACTGTATAAGCTATCTATGTGCATTTCAAGTCTCTAGAGTCTAGAGACTTGAAATGCACATAGATAGCGTATAGGTCTAGAGTCTAGACCCAGCGGTTTAGGCCTTGCGTTGATACATCACCAATCAGTCAGTCAGTTTATCAATATATATATAATATAGATTTTTAAGGTTTTTAGTTTTAGGTTTTAGGTTGAGCAGTGATAGCCCTTACGGTTAAAGAGCCGGCCGAAAATCAGTGAGGCTCGGGTTCGAATCCTGGCATGTACCAATGAGTTTTTCAAAAACTTACGTACATATTTATCACTAGCTCGACGGTGAAGGAAAACACCGTAGGAAACCTGCAGGTCTCAGAATTAATTCTGAGACATGTGTTAAAAGACCCGGTCCGGCGATGGGCTCACCACCTATCACGTTTAGGGGTCCAATGTATCTCGTGAAATGTGGGTACCTATATCCAGTAATGGAATACCTCTGCCTACCCCCTCGGGGATGAAAGGCGTGAGATTATATATTTAGTTTTAGGTTCATTATAATGTTATTTGTTGTACTTAGCAGATAATAAAATAAACCTTCATAATTATTAATCTTGTATTAACTTATCATTTCTGAAAGTGGTACAAGATGAAAAGCAGTAGGCAGCTAGAAGCGGACGACAATAAAAGATAATTTAATTGTGTTTGCAAATGAAAGCTTGACCGGCTATACAAAAACCTGTGTCAAAAGAGTCTCGACGTAGGATGAACACATCAATCCCAATTGCTTTACTATTTTAAGACAGACATCAAAATAAAATACATTGTATTACATTTATTAACAATACATTGTTTTAAATTTCAATTACCTTCCTAGTTATTTTTAGGGTTCCGTACCTCAAAAGGAAAAAACTGAACCCTTATAGGATCACTTTGTTGTCCGTCTGTCCGTCCGTCCGTCCGTCTGTCAAGACCCTTTTTCTCAGGAACGCGTGGAGGTATGAAGCTGAAATTTATATCAATTACTCAGGTCTACTGTCCCTTGAAGCTGTGAAAAAATCAAACTTCTAAGCCAACGCAATCAAAAGATACAGCCGTTTGTGCCGCAAATTTTCGACACTTGCAAGGGAATCAAAACCTACAGGGTGCTTCCCGTGAACTCAGAATCTTGAAATTTGGTACGAAGCAACGTCTTATAGCATAGATAAAGGAAAAATTACGAAAACCATAAATTTGCAAGGTTGTACGGAACCCTCGGTGCGCGAGTCCGACTCGCACTTGGCCGGTTTTTTTGTATTTGCACAAACGCAATCATCATTAATCATCATCACATCCTGGTATTCCCCACACAGATTCTAGAACCTTATACAGTAGGTTCTCTAATGGTTCTCTATGAAGAATATCAATCGTCCATTTGTCAACAATACACGTCAATCTTGATCTCGTCAGTTTATTGAAGTGTTACTGCGTCGTCAATTACAGGGACAGATTTGTATCAATACATGGTAGTGTTGTGGGCAACCCACAGACAACATGACAGTACATAGACCTAACGAAGCTTAGGCTCTGAAACTGAATAAAAAAATTGTGCGCTACCTAATGTCTCTGTAATCCGTTTGAGTTTGTCTTTAAAGTATCATATCCTACTTACCTACTTCCGATGATTTGGTAACAAAATATTATTACAGCGTCCTCAAAGTTATACTTGAAGCACAATTTGTTTAGACCAACATACATAGTGTAGAGGTCTGTAACTATCTCTAATCTGTGTCTACACTATGTCTCGACTAGACTGATCACGTAGGTACTTGTATAATTCCTGACCTTCAGCATCTGTAGTAGAGCAAAGGCTAATAAATTGTTTTTTTTTTGCTTTCTATATACAAAGATAAGTGTAATTTTGTTAAATTATGAAAATAATTAAATAAAGTATATGCTATAAACAACTCTGCTAGCCTTTGTCATCTCCAAAATATTTCATTTCAAAAGAGTGTTTGTTTATTTGCATGTTGGAGATAATGTCTCGAACTACAGAACTTTTTTTTGTATAGGGCGCAAACGAGCAGACGGGTCAAGTGGGTTGCCAGCCTTTGAAGGGAGAGTACGATTTGAAGGTAAGTACTACCTATGGTAAGGTGATATAAAAAAAATCACTATTAAGCTACACTATCATTATCACTCACAAAATGTAGGCTATATTTTATTTAGATAAATAGAAGCGAGACGAAGGCGGGTCGCTAGTATTGTATTATATAGAAAAACTAGCAGCACCCCGCGGTTTCACCCGCGTAGTTCCCGTTCCCGACGGAATACGGGGATAAAATATAGCCTATGTGTTCTGATGTATAAACTATATAACTGTTTCATCTAAATCCGTTCAGTAGTTTTTGCGTGAAAGAGGAACAAACATCCATCCATACAAACTTTCGCATTTAGATTATTAGTAGGATTAGTAGGATGTCATCTGTCAGAGCTCTTCCTATAATAACAGAACTATAATAGTTATCTCATATGTTGTTAATTGAGGTTAACACACAATTATTCTTAATCGGTTCAGGGTGAAGCCGTCACAAATAACAGATCGCTGGACGCATAAGTGCCATTATAAGTGCACTGAAACGTTAATACGAACGTGGTTTTGTCCTTGTCCCACACCCGTGGAAATAGGCATGTGTGTGTGGGATGTCTCAATTGTTATTGTCGAGTTCGTGTAAACATATCTCGAATCGTATGCACATCATGTCGACAATTCCAATGTAGGTGAGGTAGTTAATCAGATTATAGTCCGTAGCTAATTATTTAGTTGGAGTTTATTTATTCAATAGAGATATTTTTACGGGTACATATATTAAACAAGTTACGAGGCGGTTTCGGAACGAAAAAGGTAATTTTTGATTGTTTTTTTTTGTGTCATTATTTAATTATTTCTTAAACATTGCAAGACTGTCGTCATAAAAATCAAAATCATATTTCGAAGCCAAGGGACTGCACAAAACGAAATAAACGAGTAAACAAAAGATACCGACGTTTCTTTATTAGCTTTAAAAGCGTCCTTACATCGAAAAAATGTGGATGTGGTCGTCCGTATGTTCTGTCCGTATGAGGTCATTCGGTTGTTCGGAAAATTTGGGCTCAATGAGTCAGTGTGTCCAATGTGCGGTGGACATCAAAGTATTGGCTTTGTCATTGAAATCAAACCGAAATGCATAAATTAATTTGATGTATTCAAGCGTCTAAATCTGGCCTTCAGGTTGCGTATTTATTTGAATTTAAGATGAGTGTTTAAAATATCGGTAGCGGTAGACTGTATATGTGCTGGATATTTATATATAATCAGGTATGTTTTAAATAAATAAATAAATAGCGTTCAATAATATAAAGTATTTTTTTGCAACGAAAATTGATAAATACTAATTATTGACACAATAACATAACAAAACTCCATAAAACACTTGATTATAAATATCATATCTTCTACAATCAAAAACAAGGCTCAAAATAGAATCCACTACAATTAATATACACTACAAATTGTAAACATTGACGAAAACGAGCCAAATTATTTTGACGTGCACCGGATATTTGCATGTTACGTTAAGCCCCAGAGCACCAGATACTTAACTTTGTTCATTGTGAGTAACACTAATTTGAGGAACAAGTCAAGGTCGGAACATGACTTTCGTTGCCCGTGTCATCGTGTATGCTTGATTGAGTCATCATTGCCATATTGCCACCTAATCATAATAAATGAAAACGAATTTTATTTGAATTCTGACCGTCTGCGATAGTAAATCAATGTTAATAAGTACGATAACTGTAAAAGGTCAAACTTCATATAAATTAATACATAAATCTTCTCTGTCTGTAGTAATATAAAATCGGAACTCAACACACTGTTATAATAATCCTCTAGTTATTATTTATGCATAGTTGATGAGTGAAACAATAAATTACTGGCCGTTAATAAATTATAAATATATTCGAAATTAAATCAGCTATTTATTATGTACTCATGAAAAGCTAATGCGGATAGATTTACTTCCTTTTATAGCGGTTATTTGAAACGATGAATTCTTAAGTGATTATTTATCTAATAAGTAATTTTGAGACTATAAATAAACCTTGCTAAAACAAGAAACATTTTTAAAACTTGAGGCAATGCAATATTAAAGTATATTTTGTATTTTTCTGTACAAATATAGTCTTAGTGTTAAATAATAATTAATAGGAAAATAGTCTAGCGATCTAGAGATAAAATACAGCCTGCCTTCTTCGATATTGTTCCACACGGTACCTCTTTGAAGGAAATATTTGTATGAAATAAATATTTCTACCTATTACACCAATAAAAAACATTTATTTTGCCAATAACATAACTATAACGCGTTATTAGCTCGCGAATTGCACGCGTGTCCAGTTTACAAGTTGGTTTTTAACGTCTTTGTTATCGGTTAATTTTACGTGCGCACGCCAGTTGAGTGATTTTTCCACGCTCACTGTTCGGTGCGCGCGCGCAGTGCATTATGTACGTGATGCATGATACACCGCACTAACTGTGCATGTGTTAACGATACATTCCACTAGAGATGGGTATATAATTTCTACTTTAAAAAAATATAATTTGATAAAATTACTTTTTTTACTGTGTGAAACTTCAAACACAATGATTTTTAATAAAGGTGAAAAATCACGTTTGTTACAGGAAATGTAATGTGAAATATGAAAAAAAAAATGAAATTTACATGATTTGCGATTTAATAGCTTTCATAAGATGTGGGTGATTCATATGATTTTTCAAATGCTACTCATGAAATTACCCATCTCTACATTCCACTCGGTCGCACAATACTATATTGCGGAATGGACACGTTTAGAAATCACACGATTTTGACAATGTGCGCGTAGGCATATGCGTGTGTAGGTAAGAGTTAATTTGCTACTAGCAGTTTTATCGGAGTTTTGCACGTGTCAACCTTGAGTAATCTTAACTTTAGTATACAACCTACAAATTCCAATTAACACATTATTAAAACATGTTTATTTTTATACAACCGATCTACCTATCATTGTAATTGTAATCTCATCAGATTATAGCCAAAACACACTCGTTACATTATGATTAATTAAGTTGTAATAGTATGATTCCGTGTATTTGATCAATGTTAGAAATATTATCAAATAATCTATCTGAGCTGGCAAAACGAATGTTCAAAATACAATGACACTATAAATGATAAAGCAGTCTTATGTATTCAAGTAACAATTGTCATGTTTAGACAATGTTTCGAAGTAAAAAGAATACTGGATATATCCAAGAATGGAATACCTGTGCCGGCCCCCTCGGGGATAGAGGTGTAAGCATATTTATTTATAGAAAAAAGTGTTCTAGTATCGTAATTACGTCATTATGAGTACTTGCGCCTAAATAGGTGTTACATGAGCTTAGCTAAGTTACGAAAGCACAGCTTGCACTGAAACGAATTTAGCGCACCGCGAAGAGGAAGCGAATCGGTGCGAATGTTAGGTCCAAAAATGTGCACTTACTAGATATGGTCAATTCAAAAAATACATATTGTTCGTTTTCAATAATATTACTCAGACGACATTGGTTTTATTTTGTTTTCTTCTGTACAATAAAACTTAACACCAATTCCGACCGACCGACAGAAAGATGATATTTTTTTTTCTTTTTAAATTCTGCAGCGTTAGAGATGACTTTGTAGATGTTTAGTATTTTTTTACAAACAATACATACATGTATGCAAAATTGGTGAAATGTATGTATGTAAACACTTAGCGAGGGTGGGTGCACATTAGTAGAGTCAGTGCTCTGACGAGGCAGACATGTGCGTGTGTGATTATATTATGCAGTTATTTGCGTCTCTTTCACGGCATTTCAAGACTACAGATTACTAGATGGATTACTATAATTATGACAACATTTGCTTTAATAGTGTATGTCTTGTGTCTTGTTAGTTATCCAGTCCATCAATCTTATTTTTTCTTTTTTGTCAAATATAAAACTGGTCAAGTGTGAGTCGGACTAGCACACGAAGGGTTCTTTACCATTATCCATAAAAACGGCAAAAAAATCACGTTTGTTGTATGGGAGCCCCCTTAAATATTTATTTTATTCTGTGTTTTTTATTTATGAAAATTTTCACAGCTGATTAATTGCCGTTGCCGCTTTTTGAAACGCCGCGGGTCATAAGCTACTAAATAAAAATATTTAGGAATCTAAGCAACCTGTTCCATCCTCTGTAGCTCCGCGTTGCATTTGGTAAGACGCGCAGTGAAAGTGATTGCGCGGATGTCGCGTGCGGCGCCCGCGCACCCGGCGACCTTGCCATATACGCTTCGCCTGCCACCCGACTGCATCACCCGATACGACGCCCCCCACTTCAAGGTTAATACGCTTTTTGCCTGTTTCCCGACTTTGTTGAAGCTGTGGAAATAGTTTAGCTATGCGCGGCGTAGGGTAGTTGGCTGTACCGAAATTCAATTTCAAGTAATGTGCATTAATAATATTAGGTATCCTCAACACACATTCCTCGTCAGATTTTTATTTATCAAATACACACACACACAGTACATTTTCCATAGTAAATTTTCGTTTTAACAGAACTGTATCTGTGTCCCTGATTTGACTTATCTTACTGACTTACTTGTCCAACTTTGATGTTATAAAATTTATAGAAGTCTAAACTTGGGGCTGCGCTTGTGGTTACAATGTTAAATGTATAAATTGACAGCCTGCACTGCTGACGGATACATAAAATACAGCTTTTCATTTATATTAATTACTCAATACTCATTTCAAACGAAGATACAAGCCCGTCATTTGCTATACCTACCTTCTATAAATACGTAGGTAACACACGAATTCTTAGTTACATAAACAAACAAGTTCTACACCGTATGCGTTATCTACAATGTATGAATAAACATACAATGGGTGACACTCCCTGTTTCTTACGAAAATCTCAAGTACACGTACCTACACTGCATTTACATAAGCAAAACAACTGCGCATCACCGTAGGATTTATACTAGTACTGTAGAAGACGCCGGCGACTTCGTACCTACCTGTACTGACCCAGTAAAAACACTTCAAGTGCAGGTAACTCGCTCAGCTAACATTAAGGATGTACAGATTAACTTAGACCGGACATGAAAAGAATAAATACGCTCGCGGCTATCGGAATGCCGTTCTTCGTTTTTTTTGTGCAATTATTGACCGTATGACCAAGTCGTTGAGGCTTATACAAAATTGTTGTCTTCAAAATGCGCTCCGCCGCGCTTCCAATGGTGTGCGCTGACCCTTAGTGGAATCGCCCACTGCTAAGATTAACTGATGCTTAGATGAGGCGATTCCGCGTGGCGCGTGGTCCATGCAGTCGAATTGAGAATCTCCTCCTTTTTTGAAGTCGGTTGAAAATAAGTAATTTGCATACAATGTTAAAATCCGCTAGAAAATGTGATGAAGGTACCTACGCAAGTTTTCGGAAAAACTCATCAAAACAGCATGTAGGGAGTTCTCATTTACCTATCCTTATTCCTACTGTATTTTTGACATCTAACCTCGAGATAAAGATTATTTAATCAATTGATTCGATTCACCATAGTATTATGTTTAGTAATAGTTAAAGGTATCGACTAGAGGATGCACATGTTGGCATACTAGTTGTTATTGTTGTCGTAATTACGTGGAGAGCGGTCACGTGTACAGTCGAGGACGGCGTGTATGCGCGCGCGCATGAAGTGAGGCGGGTTTCGCAATCGTACTCGAAACTCAAATGAATTGTTCTAGAATTTAATAACTTATTGGCCATATTAATGAACGGGTTTATAATGTAAAAATGATACAGTTAGATAAAAGGTGAAAACATACCGGTTGTTGAATTATATGATGTAACGACACTATAAACAATTTTGCTATGCATTTTATCTAAACTATTTCTGATTCCGCAGCTTTTTAAATTTTTAAATATTAAAAAAAAACTAATATTGAAACATCTATAACATAATATAGAGCTTTACATTATAAGAAAGTTTATAATTAATTCACCAAATTAGTTTATTACAGAGCTAGAGATAACTAACTCTAAACGATCATTGAAAGAATAAACAAGTGCCTAAAAATCTAGTGCTGAAAACTACATCACTGCTTATCACCTTATGTGTCAACATAAGGTAATGTATAGTGATAATAATATGCTCACCCCCTTTTTCCCGGGGGTCGGCAGATGTTTGATAATAATACAACATAAAATCCTCGTACCTGCTTAAGATAAAATATATATTTAAGCAGTAGTAGACATTGGGTACCTGATTATTATTGTTATTACCTAAGCGAAGGAGCATACGATGTATTAAAATTCATTTCAAATGATTTTTACATGCTACTTATAAAATGTACCTACCATATATCTTTATGTAAAGAGAAAATTGTGTCTCAATGACTCAACAACGCACAGCCTAAACTACTGAAACTAAATACATGAAATTTACACTAGATTATTTTTATGACGTAGGCGTCGGATGAGAAACGATCTTGCGAAGTTCAGATGGTAGCGAAAAAAAGCGGGATCGGCGCGGGCAACTCCGCTAGCCGCCTCTAATATAAATGCCCCATATAGATATGCTTGGCATCGTTTGCATGTGGTTATTTAACAGTGCATATTATACTCGTATAGCTTGGCTGGTTAATACAGAGGCGTAACATCGATATGTATTGGCAAATAAGTGCGCATTTGTTTCGGGGCCGCCACGTTAGAGCGGCCGACCTCTCGCCTCCACAGTCAGGGTTGCCAGATTCGTCCGAGAAAAACCGGACGGCGTACACGGATTGCGAATTCGCCATTGACAATTACCAAACTAGTAAGCAAATTTATAATCAGACGCTTGTTTCTAGAAAAATGACAACGATCCTACTAATATTATAAACTAGCAGCGACCCGCGGTTTCACCCGCGTAGTTCCCGTTTACGTGGGAATCCGGGGATAAAATATAGCCTATGTATTATTCTGATGTATAAGCTATATATATAACTGTAAAGTTTCATCAAAATCCGTTCTGTAGTTTTTGCGCGAAAGAGGAATAAACATCCATCCATACATCCATACATCCATCCATCCATCCATACAAACTTTCGCTTTTATAATATTAGTAGGAGGAATTAGGAGGATGCAAAAGTTTGTGAGTATGGATGGATGTTTGTTACTCTTTCTGTACACCAATCTTTTTATGTACCTAAATAAAAACCGGCTATTAACTAGGTATACAACAAACGTGATTAATTTTTTGCCGTTTTCATAGATAATATCTATGAAAACGGCAAAAAATTAATCACGTTTGTTGTATGGGAGCCCCTTTAAATATTTATTTTATTATGTTTTTTAGTATTTGTTGTTATAGCGGCAACAGAAATATATACATCATTTGTGAAAATTTCAACTGTCTAACTATCACGCTAACACCAGATTGTACCTCATGAGATACAATCTGGTGACAGATGCAGCGGAGTCTTTGTGATAGGTCCCGTTTTACCTTTTGGGTATGGATGGAACCCTATAAAAAGATGTCCGCTCTTTATTATTTCCTAAAAATAATTAAATTCTTACAGGAACTAGCGGGTCAGATTGCAATAAATATTGTGATAACTAACACAATGATTTAAATTTATATAAATGAAAATAGTTTAGCTTTATGAGGAAGGTGCTATAGCATCTCTGGCAACCCTACAACCAGCGCCCGCGCTCCCTCCATGAGCTCAACTTACCTAGCATTGAGGCATTTACCTTTCCTAGGTCGGACTTGTCCTCAATACTAGAAGCGCTGATTTATTGCGATGCATGGAATGCTGGCCTGATATTAGAGACAAATTTTGTGCAATAAGCTGCCTATATGACGGAGGTATGTTTACATTCTCGGCGACTTATGAGGAATCAACATCGGTCCGTTCACCAAACTTATTTAAAGTATTTTGTTTTCGAATTTGCGCCCTCTTTTATTAAACTTCGTAAGTCTTAGGAAGTATAAATGCTACAAACTTGAAGATCCGCAGTTATATTCCTCATCGGGCGTAGGTAACCGCTATGAAAAGATTTTGTAAAATTCCAACGGGAACGGGACAAAAT
Organism: Ethmia dodecea; assembly: GCA_963855545.1. Classification (NCBI taxonomy): domain Eukaryota; kingdom Metazoa; phylum Arthropoda; class Insecta; order Lepidoptera; family Depressariidae; genus Ethmia; species Ethmia dodecea. The sequence goes on from OY979444.1 coordinate 6,388,171, forward strand.
CCTTTTTCCATTAGTTGGTGACGGTGCCGTATATTTTTTTCGATATTCTTGTAGATTGCAGTAAAAAAATATAGTTTTCATGTACCTACCTACCATCATTGTACCTACTGTTTTACCGTTACGTTTAATCATGATTGGCTTTTATTGAATAAAATTTTTCCTATTTTGTGATTTTTCACAAAATATGCATAATAATAGAAGCAATTGTTGCCTGCTGAGTTCTTAACGACCTTTTAAACTACTTAATAGCCGTTTTGAGTTGCGTATAATAAAAACCGTCGCCGCTTACTCACAAAACAAGCCTTATAGATCATTATCTAAAGCAGGAAAATGAGATTAATATATACAAAATTTATGATATTTGACATTAGAATAAATTTTATGTGTCGGCAGTTTTGTCGCTTAGAGAAATAATGTCAATAAATCATTTACTATAACAAAAATAAACAACAACACCTAGATTTCTTTGAAAATGATTCAGTTATAAATCAGATTTTGGTAAAAATTATCTAAATTATGTAAGTATTGACTAAAGGTATTATTATTGTCAAGTTGGTATTGTTATTGTTAAATTTAATGTTTTTGCAAAACATCAGCTAATGATGATAATCTAAAATGATGGGCGGCGATATTATGATAAGATCAAGTCATTTATGAACAACTGTGGTAGTTTGTGGCAAATAATGTTATATAATTCACAAAAACATTAGGTAAAACTATCGAGATTCGTAACATGATTTTTGTAATTCGGGTTGTAAGATTATTATCTGTCTTGTTAAGTATGTTATGTGACAATTTCGATAAGCTATGTATATTTTTGCATTTGTCCGATAGTCTAGCATATGTGATGACAGGTAATCTAATACCATATCTAGGTCGCTCCAAATACAACTCTAATGAGATTACCATATCCATAGCATATTACCTACATTTAATATAACTTTGCGACCACCTATGACTTTGATAGTCTGTTTTGTTTAATTTTTAGTATCTGCACTTGTCCCGTTTACTACTCTGTAATGATACTAATGATAAAGGTTTTAAAACGTAAGTCAGCAATAGTAACATAAGATATCCTAAAGTTAAACCTCTTCTAAAACTTTTCTTGATTCTGATGATGCAAACGTAATAAGAATAGTTGATTTTAACGTCTTAATATCTTTTACGGCTTTACATAGGGATAGTCGAGCTTCTCATAATGGTAAACTAGTTTTCATGGCTTTACACTAAAAATAAAAAGAACGCCGCGGTTTCACCCGCGTAGTTCCCGTTCCCGTGGGAATACGGGTATAAAATATAGCCTTTGTGTTATTCTGATGTATAAGCTATATAACTGTAAAGTTTCATTAAAATCCGTTGAGTACTTTTGCGTGAAAGAGGAAAAAACATTTAGTCATCCATACTTTCGCATTTATAATATTAGTAGGATAGGATGTGATTACGTTACAAGTTTGAGTGAAGTAAAACATAAATTGACCTAGCCTTCAGCTTGTGACATTGAATGCGCGACCCGATTACGAGAAACGGCAGAAGAGCGTGTTCACGAGGCCGCATTATCCATACTGCACCGTTTGCAGGCCTCAATGTTTACATACCGAATCACTCATCACTAAACTACTACTACTAAATTGTTATTTACTAACTGTTCCGCACGATTTATAAGCGTAAGTGCAGTTCCCGTGGGAAAAAATATAGCCCATGTTACTCCCAGAAATGTAAGCTTTCCATTAGCGAAAGAAATTTTCAGCCTATTCGATAAAACAAAAAATGTAATCTTTTCTCTTTATAATATTAGTGTAGATCAATACTGTACGGATACCAGCTGTAATAGTTAGTGAGCTCGCCCCCTGGTGAGTACATGTGCCAATTAGTTTATAAAAACTTACGTAAATATCTATCACTGGCTCGGCTGTGAAAGAAAACATCGTGAGGAAACCTGGAGATTCCAGAATTGATTCTGAAGCATGTGTTCCAGCAACCCGGTCCTTCGATGGGCTTACCACTGTTCACGTTAGGGGTCCCAAAAAATATACTGGTGAAAAGTTCGTATTTCCAGCTAAGGAATAACTCTGCAAAGTTTATTAAGAATTGTTGGTTTTCACCTTGTCTTTATAATTATTTACTTAGTTCTTTAAAGTAAAGTGGATTAGAGTCAGTCTGTATACTGTCATCATCATACAGTTGACAATATAATTGCAACCAATTAAAGTCAATGTGAACCAAAAAATGGTGCGGAGGTGACTCCGAGGTTCATAACCTTGAAGTCACCTCCGCGATCAAACGACAATAACATTCGCCTTATTCCCGTAAAATATAATTCTAATGGATTTCATTTATTCCAATCAGAAGTATGAAGGTTTAAATATTTCAAAGGTGTAAGTCCCTTTGTTACTCCCCTAAGTTTCTTCCAGAAATGTAAGCTTTCCTCTGGTGAAAGAACTTTTAAAATCGGTCCAGTAGTTGCGGTGCCTATTCATTACAAATAAACACGGAAGAAAATAAATCTTTCTTTTTATAATACCTATTGGCACTGTTTAACAAGTCATATTGGTGTAGATAGTGTAAACAAACACATTGTAATAATTAAACAATGTCAATGTCCTTAATTTAAATGTTATACAATTCTAATTTAATATCCGACCAGTTGTATAATCAAACTTTCAACAAAGTGTTATGGTAACCTTATCGATTTTTTGTTTACGTAAGACGCGTATTCGTAAAACATGCGTCATAAACATATGTACTTTACTATTATTTATTCAGTGACAGAAGTGATAAAGCAATTTTTGACTAGCCTGTTGCCTTAGTTGGCGTTACCTGACCTACAGAGTAACAGCAAGAAACACGTCGGGGAACAATACAAAACTTAAAATAGGTTCTTCGGGCTCTGCCTAGTTTCGGATCAGCCTCATAGGTTTTATCAATCACATACGAGTACGTATATTTCTCATTATATTCTACAAACTTGGCTAGGCTCTTAGCTCCCATAGCCACGTGGAAAACACAGACTTCATTTGCTTAGTTGGCGTTCACTTATAATTGTAATATTAATTATTAAGAACTGCAGTATGTCTTTTATTTAGAAATTTTAATTGGTTGCGCTATAAAGCCACGTGCATGACAAGTCAATCCCATCCATTTGTTTCTTTTCTTTCTTTTTTTTCTTTTCGAAAAAAAGTCATTTGGTTATGCCCCTCTGTTCTATTAAACATGTAAATTAGATAAACCTTAATAATAATTATGTATTTTAATTCTCTCCACAATTACAATAGTATTGGTAAAAAATATAATATGTTTGTCGAAAACCTATTTAAAAAGCCTTAGTCCTAGAAAAAAACTAAAAAGAAGTTATAATTAAAAAAAAAAACAAATAAAAATAATTTATAGTTGATTAATATGATGTTTTAATATACAATTTTATTGTTATTTAAAATTATAACTTCTTTTCAGTTAGAAAATGCAAATAAAAATATTGTGTGTTTGGAAAAATACATTAATATATTACTCATCTCTGTACACTGTGTATCAGTTTCCAAAACTTATATAATTTATTTCATGTAGCTACGGATACCGTGATCTGTGGGTAAAAATATTAATGTTTTTTTTTGTTGGAAACGGATCACAACAACAACATACAACTCGCCGTGATCCGTGGCTAATGCAATCTGATACCATGATCCGTGGAGACAACCCCGTCAATTCTGGCGCAAAGGAACACACCTATAAATTACCATGTAAAAACAAATTCATACTATATTTGCTTTAACTAACGGTTATGCGCGGTTTCACTCGCGTAAGAAAATATAGCCTATTTTACTTAGGGATATTCTAGCTTTCCATTGATAAAATAATTTTTAAAATCGTTACAGTATTGAGTTTATTCGTTACGAAGATATAAACATACAAATCTTTCCTCTTTATAATATTAGTATAGTATAGAAGTATAGATATAGCAACATATTAATAAACAAGTCTATACACTTGGTTTATACATACAAGTCAGTTGTAAAAGACACGCTCGGCTCGGATGGGACTAACTCGAATCGGTGACTCCAGTGTCTCCACTTCTGATAGCTTGCAATGTCAGCTATAATATTTATAGACAGGTGATAGGTTTGACAAATAGACCTCGAAACAGGTGACGGCTATTTATTGATTAGTATTATCTTTACGAGTCAATCAGACTGTGGGCTAATAATTAAAAAAAACACTTTGTAATTATAATGAACTAGCTGTTCCGCGTGGTTTCACCCGCGTAGTTTCCGTTTTTGAGGGAATACGGAGATAAAATATAGCCTATTTTACTCAATTAGTAGCATTCTAATGGTGAAAGAATTTTTGAAATTGGTTCAGTAGTTTTTGAGTTTTTAAAACTGTTAGGTACTTGTAAAAAACTTTGAAATATATTAACTCTGCTTTCCCGTGACGGTGGCAGAGGCTTTAGGTATATTGCCGATAGTATCAAATTTTCTCCAATGGTGATACCATTATTATTGGACAGAGGCGTTGTTTACACTTGACTAAGAACCAATTCTGAGATTGGAAATGTTTATTTTTTTTTAAATATACGAATAAATTAACACAACCTCAATCTCTTTACGATACGATAGTTGAAACTTATCACAGTAAAGATAAGAACATCAAAGCTTCGACGCGCATTATCGTATGTGTAGTAAGTATATACTCTTTTTAGGGAGATTTATTTCACGCACCAGAAAATATCAAACACGGAACAACTCCCAGTGAAACTTCCTACGCAAAACTATTCGGATTTTTTGCTGTCATTTCTTGTTAAAGTAGTAGACGGCGTGTGAGAGACATATCACGTACGATTTATTGATTTGATGACTATTGTTGGCGATCAACGTCGTCTGGTCAGTAAATTTACAATTTCAGACTACCCGGTGCCCAGCTACGTTGCCTGCATTAAAACCAGTTGTGGTTTCGTTCCCGTGGGAATTCCTCAAAATTCCTTAATAGTGCTCACTTATACGTCATTTAAGGGAGGACTCAGCGGTTTCCATCAGTCAGTCAGCCAATCAGCAGTCACTTGCTTCTTTTATGTATATAGATCACTGCACGTATTATTAAGGAATCGATAACATTTAGTAAGAAAATATACCAGTACTTTGTTTTTTTTATTTAATTAACTATATCTGATATCAATAATTGTGTGCTCTATAATTAACCTGAAGTGGTTAAATGCTCGATCATCTTGCGTCGAATGATGGGTGGCCAATTACTTCTAAATACGCCAAAACAGTAACGTCCCTGTGGAAATATTATGGCGTCTGTAAATCAAAATGACAATAATGTAAATCGTCGCGATTGTCATCGTGTCGGCGAGCGGGTGATGTCAGAGTCGCACGCGCAGACCTGTCGTTACTATGGATATTGATCCGATCAATGCTCACCCATTTCTCGCTACATTATTCATTAGACAGAGTAGGATAGCAACGTCAAACTCCTAAATCTTCGTGATTTATGGAACTCGGGAAAAGAGTCGAGTATTGAACGAGTTTGTTAGAAGTAGTGGCTGCAGTGACAAGGCCTCGTGTTTAATGAAGAATTCTATCTAAGTATATAACGATTTTAGATGCTTCGATTTTTATTTTGTTTGAGTGGGCACAAAAATAATGTTTTAGGTAATTTATTGTGGCTGGAATATTGTTCGAAAAGGTCAATGCTATCAGGTTCACAATGATATAAAAAATACAAACCGACAAGTCATTGAATGAAAATCAGACTTTCAAATTATACATCTCATGTAAAATGGAAGAATATACCATAAGAAACAAGAGCATGAGAGTTGTACCGAAATTGAATTTTAAAATTTGTTTAAAGCACTTGACGAACACATTAACTTGAATAAAATACACGGTTTCATCACGGTACACTAAATACGGTATTACCTGAGTAAAATTTGGCTCTTTTTAGCAAAAGAATAGATCTAAAATTGTATTTTTTCCATAGTTCAAGGTAAAATAAACCTTAATTTTTGAACAGCACACAACGTATCGAGATTCGTCGTCTGTGCCATAATCACGGCTCGTTGTATAACAACTGGTTTTCGAGTTTTTTGTTCTCATTTTGCTTTGTTACGCATTTAGTGCCAAATTATTCGACAAAAACCGACTCTATTTATATGTGGTTTATCATACCATATCTGAGGATGACAAAATTTGACCGTGCTACAAGGCGAACTGAACAAAAAATAAGTCACCGACGAGTTTAAATATCATTGAGTTTGTTTTAAGTCATAAAATACCGGGTTAGTTAAAATAAAATTATTGTTGTTGTAATCTTTTGACAAGGCATTATGAAACTAGTGGGCGCCCAGCGGATTTGGCCGCGCGAACCCTGTTTATTTCGGTTCCCGTGGAAATTTCCAAAGGAACCTTTGTGCAAAATTTCAGGATAGATTCAGCAGTTTCATCTTTGCGTTGATAGGTCAGTCAGTCAGCGCGTCAGCCAGTCAGCCACTCAGTTTCTTCTTTTATATGTATATATATAAAATGATAAACTGACTGACAGATTGGTGATGTATCAACGCACAGCCTAAACCGCTGGGTATAGAGACTTGAAATTTTGCACACAGATAGCTTATACAGTGTAGGCATCTACTAAGAAAGCATTTTGCAATTCAATCAAAAAGCTAGTATATTGATATTTATATAGAAAAATCCATTCGATCCGTTGGGTGCCATGTAAGCTGTAGCCTACAGTTAACGCGCCTAATTCAGAATTTTCAGGCATCCACTACGAACATAGTATTTGCGGTTTTTCATAGCATGCGAACCCGTCACGTGTCATGTCACGCTACAAGTCAATTATGACGTAAACCTCGTTTTGCGACGAATTACAAAAGTATTTAGAACATAATTGAAGGGCATCGTTAATGGGCACTCTTATTACCAGTAACAGAACTATAGCAATTAGTGTTGCCAAGACAACCGACGGTGGGAGGTTTTGACGTCAAAATTCTGAATAAAAAAAAACAGACCAAGAAATATGCTCACGCTTTTACCCCCGAGGGGATATTAAATTCCTGGAAATACCCACTTTTCATTAGTATGTTTTCTAGACAAGGGGTCTACGTGACATATCGTAAGCCCATCCCTGGACCGGGGTCCAGCAACTGGTGAGAACAGCAGGTTTCCTCACGCTGTTTTTCTTCACCATCGAGAGCAGCTATTGATAGATAAATATGTACGTAAGTTTTTAGAAAAAAACTCATTTGTACATGCCTTGTAGAATTCGAACCTGAGCCTCAAGCATCAGAGGCGTGCTCGCTTGCCACAGGGTCATCAATGTTCTGCAGAAAAATAGATAATACGACCTTTGCCCTGCCTGTAGAGTCTATATTTTTGAAGTCACTTATAAACAAATTTGATCTTACGATTGACGGTTTTGTAAGATATGATCAAGTCACCCTTACATTACAACGAGCAATGTCAACAATTGATCTTTTTCAGCTGCTAGAGTAGGTACTTTTAGAATTATTAGAATACGCTTAAAGTACTATTAGAATACTTTCCGAAGCAGTGTTTACCTATCTGTATTATTGTCTGCCTACCTCCTCGGGGATAAAAGGCGTGAGATTATTTTTTTTACCTATTATTGACATTCAAACATGAAATCGCATTTAAACCTGGAACCAGGCCTTATGCATCATCATCATCATCGTCATCAACCTGTAATAGCTGCTGAGCTAAGGGTTTTCCTTCACACATTCATGATAGACAAACTTATTATCAATACAGATATCACACGCTTTTCATCTGAAAGAAATATGTATTTATTTATATCGTTTTTCTTCATCTACATATTATAGAGAGAAAAAAAAATTCTGTGTGTTAGTTTGTAATAAATACGCTTCGAAACTATTCAACCGAATTAAAAATCTTTCGCCAATGGAAAGCTTACTTTTGTAGGAGTAACATGGGCTATTATTTTCCTACGGTAACACGTCTAGTGCGGGTGAAATCGAAGGAAATAGCTAGTATTGGATAAAATAAAACAAATATTTTATCAGGTTTTCCATTCCTGATTCATCAGTATATTCTTTGGACCACTAAACGAGATAGATGGTCAGTCCATCGGCGGGCCGGGTCTGTTACACTTGCCTAAGAATTAATTCTAGGACCAGCGGGATTCCTCACGATGTTTTACTTCAACGTCGATAAAATTATATTATAGATACTAAGATATTATATATATGATATATCTACTATATAAAAATAAGTCGGGTTTTCCTTCCTGACGATTTAACTCCAGAACTGACGAACCGATTTCCATGGTTTTGCATTCGTTGGAAAGGTCTAGGGCTCCGCAAGGTTTATAGCAAAGAAAATTCAGCATTGCACCCGTGCGAAGCCGGGGCGGGTCGCTAGTACTCTATAGTATTATAGCGTTCCAGTCAAGCATCAGTGGCCAAGCGAACTGAAGCATTTTTTTAAGTTTATTATCCAGATTTTATAGGTACCCATTTTGATATACTAGCAGAATATCAACTAATTTAATCAAAAGGGTACCGCTCTAAACGACCACATTGTCGTCATGAGAATGTTTATGTTCGATAATTTGTGACTCAGTTACAATATTATTAATTTATACGATATAATAATATCACTATGCTAATGTGTTTGTTATCACTGAATAATAAATTGGTTCCAAGCAATGACCGAGTAATTATAAACTTTATGTAAAAACTACTGACTGTTTAATTGTTTTATTCACTGTTTTTAGTTTGAATATTATTACCATGTCGTTTTTTACTTTGTCTTAGTAGATATGAACGCGTTGATGTCTAATATAAGAAAATGTGTATTTGGGGCTTAGTACTCTAATATCAAACTAGATACACAATCAATACCTCAATAAAGTAAAAAAAAAAGAGCGGTCGGTAGAAGATTTAAGTGAACTTTTGTTTTAGGAGAGTGCCACATTAACATATATTATTTTAGACGGATGTATGGGAAGTAAAAAAATTAAGGCGGAAGTAAATGTACTTCTGGATATTAGAATGACTTGTTTTTAACGACCCTGTTTGATAAGTTGATAGTGACTTTTGTATCTGAAGTCAAGAGTTCGTTCATAGCACGGGGTCGACGTTTGTGTGTATAAAATGGGTTTTTATATGTATTTAGGTGCTGTTGTTGGTTTTTGGTACAAACCATAACACAGTACAGGCTCTGCTCAGTTTGGGACATAATATGCTTATGTGAATTGTATTCTACGATTGATTATTTTTCTTTATTGTATGTGTAGATGTAACTGAATAATAATAATATACTTTTAATACTGAAGAATAAACAGGGGCTTAGGTTAGTTATTCCATTGTAACTTTTCCACAGTGAACTGAAATCAGAAATAAATATTTCTTAGTATTAAGAAGTTCATATGTTTTTAATACACTCACAAATTGTTATGACAAATGCTATTTCAGTTTGAATTACTTATCAGGATCAATAAATTTTGATCCATCTTCCAATTAAAATAATTCTATGATTACCATTCTTACCAATACTTGCCCAACTGTCATTTCAAGTAATTTTGGATCACCTGGATCAAAAGGTTTTAATACGAGAATGTAAACTCTACCGGGATAATGAAATTAGTTTTAGAATATTCCAAAAGAGGCGTGGGTGTAGATATTACGTGGCAATAAAACGGCATCCAATGGATGTTACTATTTACATCCCGCGAGTTGCATCAAGTGAAACACCACAAAAGTAAAAAAAATAGATGTGATCAATCTTTCTAAATTTTTGATCTCAGAAGTTTTTATTTCTGTTAAGCGTAGGAAGGATTTTTTTATGGAGCGCGTGATTTTTAGTATGCTAAAAACTAGATTGTTTTTTATGTAAATGAAAGAATAGATTACTAGGTATATCATAATATTATTTTGTAATTGGATTCAATTTTAATCTGTTAACCCTTTAACGGGTATAAGCAGTTTAAATTTTTCATTACTTTTAATCTTATTTCAATGACATAGAGTTAAATATTTTGTGGTAACTATTTGCACTCTGCCTGGTTTTACGGTAACTGTCACTTACATACATAGAAATCCTCATGGAGATACGTGTGATGGAAACGAATGATTTTTTAATACTGAAAATATAAATAAATATGGTAAAAACTTTAAGAAGGGAATGTATTTTTACTGATCAGATTTAAAAAAATAATCTATTTTGTATTGCTTCCACGAGATTCCATCTTACATAGAGAAACTTATCTTCATTATTTTAAATTTTCGTATACCTGGAAAACTTTGCTCCGGAATTATAAATATATAAAGCTCAACTTTTTACATAAAATGAAAAGAGTAAGAAAATGTTAATTGCATTAAAATATAACAAGTGAAAACATGTAATGTTTATTGTAAATAAATAAGTAACAAATAAATAAAGTTAAAACTATTTTCTTTTACAGCTAATTATTGATAGAAACGTGTTTTGCACCCATGTTACATTACTTGTATGAAGTGGATGTAAGCTTTAAATAGCACATCATTTAGTTTATATATCTTCAGCATGTTAGCTTGTGGGTGTCGGTCCGCTAAGTACAAATGCCCGGGTCAGTCGCTCCGGTTGATGCGTATGGATATCAAACGCCGAATGCTGTCTATACCTGTTACGTACATTCATACAAGCCAGTATCTTTAAAATTTCTAGAAAGTACCCACTGAGTCGTGTTCATTTGCTTAAACTTTCGATTTGATATGAATTTATGAATGCGTCTCTGTTTTCTCTTAATACTTTCGTTGTTTAATGACTGAGGTGAGGACTTGGATTGGGGTTTTAAATTTAGTTAGAGCATTTCAAAAGGAGTAGAGTTCGTCCTGAAACTTTTAATTTATGTGGATTGAGTTGGTGTGGATGGTGGGCCCTTTTTGTAGGATACTTCGTACTGAACTTACAATAATTTGCTTATCTCTTTGGACTATTAGGTACATCAGAAAATGATAAATTAATAAGCAACCCGCTCTCGCTTCGGTTAGGTATATCAAAGTAAATATCGAAAGGAAACTTTATATTACATTTTTTTGTTATTTTATTCCTAAATATTTTTATGGGAATTTGAGTTTGAGTTGAGCCGTTTCGGAGCCTATACTTGCAAACTTTGAGACAAACCGATGAAAATTAGAAAAACGTTTATTTATTATAAGATTTATAAGGCATCAATAAATAGCAGTTTCACTAAAATTTTATTTTACCTGCTGGTATAGATATGAATACATGAAATAACATACTTGTTTGTTATAAACATATTCGCGATATAGAAACCATAGTAGACTTCCCATTTAAATGGTATAGTAGTATAGAGGGCAGTGAACTCAAAGGGGATACCATTTGTAATATTATGTCAGTAAAGTTTTTTTGGATCCGGTATTCTTCGCACCTTTTTATTTTAAATAAATTTATTTTTTATCTGTATACAATAGTAACCCAACCAATTAACACGTATTAAATGAACGTGTTATTAAATAAATTTTTTCTGAGGCCATAAAAAAATTAACCAACCATCTTTACAATCAGCACTAGATAATGTCTACAGCGAATAAACTAAATTAATGATAATATCATACAGTAGCGTTTTTAAAATGCTACAAAAGTGTGAATTACAGTAGAGCGTGTGACGTTTAACAAAATGAACAGCGTATTATAAATTTCCCTAGCATTCCCACACACTAACGTCATCGCGTACCTACGCACAGATGGTGTTTGCGCCTGTGTTCGTCTACGTAGCCGTACGGTGTTACTACGATACTCCGCTAAACTGTTTATGCTCCGTATTAGTGGGGATTAAAACGGACAATCGAGTAAGGTAAGTTTAGCTCGGTGTATTTAGAAGGTTGTATTACTGTACCGTATTGTTTCACGTCTACGCTTCTCTGTGTGGCGAGGTTAAGTAGAGCGGTGTTATCTCGGAACAGAGATTCCGTGGAGTTCATCTTGAGCTAATAAAATTATCTAATGTAAATAATGATAAGTATTATATGTATTACATGTGATTAGAAAATCAGTATTGCTAGTTACTATAATCGCATTGTATTTTAAACAGAATTATTGTTTTTAGAGCAATGGTTTGTTTAATTAAAATATAAATAGTTTACAGAATAGCTCTTATGACTAATTTATAAATAATGTAAATACTAAACAAATATTTCAACACCAATAACGAAGCGAGACGAGTGAACTAAGAATTCATTTCATAATTATGGTGGGTTTAGCGCATTGTCCGTCCACTCTAAATGTCATCGAACGGAGTTTCGCAAGAGCGTCAATCACGGGCGGTCACCTACTTTCGCGATCGACTCGCGGCGATTAGTCGGCTACATTCACCGAGGCCTCAGCTCGCCTCTACGCAACAATTGTTTCTGTAGGAATCTTTTTATTTATGGCAGCGCAGGCGTGTGGCTGTGTGCGCGGCCGTAGGCGACGGTGCTCGTGTTTTACCTGTGCGCCGCAGACGTTTCGGCAATTTGGACTGTGCACAGGTGGGGCAGAGTCACTCTTCCGTCGCACCGTATGTAGACAGAAATGCCCTACCGGCAATAAGTCAACGCTCGAGCCCGCCTGTTTGACAAGATTCCAACCGCGTCTGTCCTGTTTGTTTATTGTAATCGGTTTGACAATGAGCTTAAGGTGCGGTTTCGAGTGATCTCGCGGCTCGCGCTCTTCTGTGATTGTTCGCCGCTACTCAGCGTGCGACTGTGTTTGTGTTGGTATGATACGTCATGTCATGTATACCAGCTTACTGTAGATTCGCTTCTTAGCATCCATAATTGCCTGGCGACCGAGAGCCTTTTAAAGTTCTTTGTCGATTACTTTTTGCTGACGACTTCAGTAATTTATATTCAGTTGGTAGCCATTTTGTTAAAAAGCGTCTTGATAATAATTAACATTTAACGTAATTACCTGAAAACTAAAGAAAAATGTAGTAAACAATTACTATTTAAAATCGTGTGTCAACGAATACATTTGTATTAGTAGATTAAAAGACAAAGGACAAAAAACCGTGTTGGTATGAACTATGAACAACAATCCTATTGCAGATAACGGAAGGTCAATGAGGAGACGTCAGACGATTGAGACGGCGGGCGCACGGGCGTCAGGTCGCTCGGGTGAGAGGGGGGGAGAGCGGGTGGGTGGGGGTAACCGCCGTCCCGCTCTTACACGCGCGTCCGATCCGACCTCCTTGGATGTGCGGCCGCAAGGTCGAGCGCCTTAATTAATAAACTCACCGTAAAGTATATGAGGCCGATCAGAGAAGCGGCTACGACTTATTCAGCCTTTGTCTAGTTATTGACCCGGTGTCGGAGTGATCGTTTTTTGTTCGACCACGGATTCAAGCACTAACACGGGAGGCGAATAAATATTGTATTTAATTAATTATCGTAGTAATAATTTTTAATATTGGCATATTATTGTTGGCGATTTTAGAGTTGCACAGACGAATGCATATGGGATAGTAGTTATTACTCAAAGGTCATTGGAGGTTGTTAAAAACCTGCATATTTTGTAGAGCTCTGTTTGACCTCTGAGCGTAAAGCCGATTAAACTTTTTTCTGCGCTCTAAATGAATATCATTTTATATAATACATTTTAACTTATTTAATTTTAAATATTTTTATGAAAATAGGATCAGAAAATATAACATATTACAGAAATACATCTGAGTGGGAAAATTCTTTGGAAATACTCTACGATTTTGTGGGGATCTTAGGACTTAATCGCTCTCTACACAAAAGCAGCCATCTTTTATTTCACTGATATAAATTTTAAGAACAAACCGAATTCTGGGGAGGATATTGATTTAAAGTGTGCCCAAAGTGATCTCGCTTATGGGATTGCCATAAATAGCGGTTTTGCAAATAACTGGACTGACGCCGTGAGCCGTGGCCGTGTCGAGACGTGTATTCAGTAGATGCTCTATAGACTGAATAATGCAGATATGGTAGTAGGCATAATTAGGCATCATTACATTTACAAGTCTGATGATTGTAGGCTGCTCTGGTATAAATAATAATATAACTTTTCGGGAAGCGGTCATTGTTTATAGATAATCACTTAATTTTCTTATATGAAAAAAAAACTATCTACGAGAGTTCGTTCAGGATATTATTATGACTTAAGATATAATTTATAACATCAACCACTTGAACAAAAAATAGTACAACTAACTTTTGAGACGAATATGATGATGATGAATTAACACTTTATAAGGCAGAGGGACAATGGTTACCACCATAAATTGAACTCTATGTTATTGAAATAAGATTCAAACCCTGAAAAAAAAAATTTTTTTTTTCAGGGTTTTTCAAATTTATAAAAATATATATTTCCATAAAACATGATTTCATGTTCCAGGCAACTATTTATATAACTAGTCATTCACACATTTTACCGCCCTAAAATATTTATAGTAACTCCACTGATTACTTATGTAATTAACAAGCCAAAGCTTACGTCCAGGTTTATTTAATTAGTGTAAAAATAATCAACTACATAAATTATTAACTTTCCAATACAACTACTCGGGTAATAAAAAAACTGGCTTTCCTGCTGCCAAAACTACCTCAATCACTGAAGGTAAGGCAACTTAGTTGTGATAATAGAATGTCATTTCTGCGACTCACTACTCTCTGATTATTCTTCGGTGCGGCTCACATTGTTGGTTGCTTATGTAAGTCGGAGCGTCTTCCACTTTCGAATCAAGTTTATTGACACGGCAAGCTCGACAAATGCCCGCCCGCTTCACAGTTACATTGGAGCGGCTCGCTTTGATTGTAGGCTGTGCCTGTACCATTCGGCTAACTAAATAAATGCGCCGATCTTTGACTTTAGACCAATAATTTCTAAGCTATAGCTATCAAGTTAAGAGTTAATAATTTTCAACTACTAGCCGTGTGGATACAAACTTATATACAAATGTTATCCCTTATTAGTCGCCATAATTTCCTGTTAAAATTTCAAGTTTCTGGGCCTTTCTAGACCCACCAATATATGCTGGTGTATTGTTTGTCCGATAGAAAATCTGTGGATTTTACTAAGATTGTTACAAAAAATCTTAAAGAAACACCATAATAATTTTAAAGGCCCAAACTCAACATTTTACATAATTTCACATAAAAAAAATACAGGCAAAATTAAGATAACATTATAACAGTAAATCACTTTCGCTACAATAAAGTCGCCGATTTGCCAGCAAATGTAAAACAGACGCTAATAAATTATTTTTTTGACTATCTTCCAAAATTAAACATCAACCCGTTTTCTAAGGCCATAGTTCCGAGCATTAATTAAGTTTTTAATAAGTAATAAATTTATCATATTAATCAGTTTTGTCTCTACATAATCGCACAATCGCACTTGCTAAGCGCTGAATAATCGCTGCTTATATCTCTAAGCCCCTTTCGTCACTCAGTGAGAGCCACTTAAGTGGCGGTCTCGTTATGACGAATATGTTTTCTGGTTATGGCCTACAAAATAATTTTTAATTCTTTTGTAGGTTCAGTCCACTGTTTCAGTTATTTTTTTATATAACATATTTTTCAATTTATATATTTATTTTTAGGGCAACAGCTTACATAATGTGCCGATAGCTATATAGCCAATTATAGGTTTCCATTGTTTATAATATATCATTCCGTAAGTATCGAATAAATACAATTTTAACACAATTTTTCTAAAAAGATTTGAACCTTCTTTTTACCATGTAGTATGTAGTGTCATAAATGTAGTTTCGTAAAAATATTTTATAGGTATTTCAGTTGAAAGATACGTCATATTCATTGTTTATTGATCTATGAACAATACCTAATCAATTCATGCAATGTTAAAAAGACTGCTCTCAAAATAAATGTTGAGGCGTATGTACGTTACATAACACTACTAAGTTACTGTGAAATAATTGCAAATATTTAACAATTAATTACAATACAATAGAATACAATACAATAACTATTTATTGTACACCAAAAACAACACAATATGGATACCAACGTTAACTAAAGTACAATGGGCGGTCTTATCGCTTTTAGCAATCTCTTCCAGACAACCTTAGGATGGAGAAAACTGAGAGATTAGAACTAGGGTAGACGGTGTAACTACGTCGAAGTTTACTATATTTTTTTTTACATGCATGAAATATACTTAATCAATAGCTTCTATTACACTTGCATAGTGTTTTGTTTCGTTTAACATGTAAATCGTTAGGCCAAGTCATATACCTCGGAGGATGCTCGGAGGGCGTAAATTTTTGACAGCTAGACTTTTAGTCTAACGTCCGATACTCCTTCATCATGTGAGGAGTGACCTATACCCCATGGCTCAGCAGTGGGCTGTCGATAGGTTGATAATGTTACACATACGGTTTAAATTATTATAAATTTTTTACACTATGATTGATAAAGAGAGAACGCTTTCTTCATATCAACGATTTTTTTCATTTAGAAACATCTGTATAAACTCTGAAAACAATTTTAACAAGACTAGATAACAATTAAGCAGACGAGACACAACACAAATCATGTCGGCTGAGGTGAGTGGATCGCATATCTTATAGGCACACATACATTTGTAGCTAGCTGTATTGTAAATATACAGATGTACAACAGCCGAGGCAGAAGCGTGTTTGTAAAGTAGACTGTAATCGTTACTCACTGACATCGAAACTGGAATCGGGGTGAAATCGAACAGACACGACAGTCTGAGAATTAGGTAGTTATTTGCCTAGTCAAATAAGCTACTATTTATCATCTGTCAAAACGCAAATTTGTTAAGGTTAATGTACAGAATATTAAACTTATCATTTTGGAGTATTCAACTGCGATACTGTTTTATTATTTTAAAATAAAAATCGATATTTTTTTTGAGTCAAATATAAATTTGCTTTTTATTTAATTACAAGCAATTTTATATCGACCTACTGTGAATACACGGGCTTATAATGGCACGCTGTGTTTTTTATCGTGAGAACTGCGGATTCCCATACATACCTGGAATTGGAACTTAAGCCATAAAATGGTGCAAGTATGCTCAAATAGTATTCATTCATAGGTAGTCCTATTCGTATATAAAATATCTTAACC
This sequence comes from Ethmia dodecea, assembly GCA_963855545.1. Classification (NCBI taxonomy): domain Eukaryota; kingdom Metazoa; phylum Arthropoda; class Insecta; order Lepidoptera; family Depressariidae; genus Ethmia; species Ethmia dodecea. Next base: position 6,405,272 of record OY979444.1, read on the forward strand.
TATTTTCTAAAATTAAATACAATACAAAAATCTTCAATACATACAACAAACAAACGATAAATTACTGCAACCTAAAATACTATGAAAACTATACATCTTTTTTCCAGTTGTTAGAATCTCTTTATCGAAACTGACCAGACGTGATGAGGACATCAGTGTTTGAATTCATCGTTTGCATTTGCATTCGAAAGTCATTATAGAAAAAGTGGACTAAATAATTACTCGTGACTGTTATTTGATTTTTGAATCGTGATTGTAATCAATGAACTACAATCAATAAATGAAATTGACTTCATCTTTCAACATACTAATATCACACCGAGTATTCGTTATTAAAATAATGTTCGATAAATTATCTTTCACTTAGGTCAAGAATAAATAAAAATTATAACCTAATGAGGTTAATGAGTGACATTTCTGCCTATAAATATGGCATTCGCATCATCTTTGATATCATCTCGAAAGCGTACCGAGCGTGTAGGCATTTACATACATAGATCGCGCCCACTCCGCTTCATCCACCGCGATTTTTACCCAGATACAAAACGACTATTACCCGGTTGAGTTGAAACGTTGATAGAATGCGAGACACAGGGCCCAGGATCAGTGCTCCTTTATTCCTCACCGTTTGATTTCACCCGTTGAGACAGGTTCTTGGACCGGAATGTGCGCTGTGGCATACGGCAGAGGTTAATAAAGCGCGCACTTGCCCGCTACTTTATTACTTTTTGTGGTAATAAATAAAAACGCTTGAGAGAAAAAACAAATTATGCTTTATCGAGTCTGTCAATTTTGTGCCCAATGCGTTTGTAAAAAAATTTTGTCGAGCGTAAAGCGACAATGTTTATTGCTATTGAAATCATAAACGTGTTTGTTTTCTTTTAAATACCACATGAATTTCTCTTCAAGCTGGCAGCGGAACTGTAAACTTTAGGAAAGGCATCTTAATTAAACTGTGGGTGTCGTATTGAATTTAAAATTATGGTCACAATATTTTGGGAGAATTTATTCAACCTGAGCCCTAACTGCAAGAGCGTTGTAACAAAGTAACAAATGTTTGTTTATTAATTGAAATTTAGTTTTAAGGATTCGTTGTTTAGTAATTTCAGTCTTCTTGATATTTAAAAAATCCCGATGTTAGGTAAGTACCACCTTCAAATGTCAGACTATGAGGTCACCCTTAATATTTCACAGAAATATACTATTAATAGATGAATTACGCGATGCGCTTCACGTCTGGATACTCTGGTCTACGGTCTCGTAGCAGGCGTTGAGCGTAGGCGCCCACGTCATGCGATGACGTCACAGCCGGCCCTACGATAACGCTACAACTGTGCTTCAAAATGATACGTAACATTCACATATGGCTCATAAGGTTCTGAAAAAATTGAAAGCAAACATCTAAAAGAAAGTACAAGATTTGCGTGCGATAGACAATATGGAACCATGAAAGCTGGTACAAAATTATGCTATAATTATAAAACCTACGTTATAAGAAATTAGAAAACGATAATATAAAAAAAACTAGTATATCTCAGCACATATTTTATCCTCGTAAGTAAAGGTATTCCATTTCTATAAATACCCACGCTTCACCAGTATATTTTTGGACCCCTAAACGTGAATACCATAATGAATAGTCTCTCAATGCCTTTGCATCACCATATTATATAGTTTGATAACTGATCAAGTACTATACCTGTCTTTGCCAGCGGCATCGTCTGCGTTCCAAGATAAAAAGTAGTATAAATATGTCAATTATTAGTCTTTCAACTGTCTTTATCCACAAATCGCGTCGTTCCGTTGTTTCGTTGCTGCTTAAAAGAAGGCTGCTAAAGAGCAGTGATAGCCTTACGGATAAAGAGCCCGCTTCACATGGTGATAACCAGTGAGGCTAAGGTTCAAATCCTGGCAGGAACCAATGAGTTTTTCAATAAACTTACGTACTTATTCATCACTATCTCGACGGTGAAGGAGAACATCGTGAGGAAACCAGCAGGTCCCAGAATTAATTCTGAGGCATGTGTAACAGATCCGGTCCAGTGATAGGCTCACTACCTATCACGTTTAGGGGTCGAATATACTCGTGAAAAGTTGTTATTTCCAGTAATGGAATACCTCTGCCTACTCCCTCGGGGATAAAAGGCGTGAAAGAAAGACAAACTAACAAACCTACTTTTGCATTTATTTGGACGGACCTTTTGGCTCAGTTGGTAGTCCTGCCTTCTGAGTCGGAGGTTGCGGGATCGATCCCCACTCGGGGCCAACATTTGTGTGCATGAGCAATGATCATGTCTATTGGCTTCGTGTCTGGGGGTTTACTATTTACGTAAGCATGTTTATCAGTTGTTCAGTGCCCATAGTAGAGGCTATGCCTAGTTTGGGACTAAATAGCGTGAATTGTGTCCCATAATGTATTTATTTTTTATACCAGCGCCCCGCGGTTTCACCCGCGTAGTTCCCGTTCCCGTGGGAATACGGGGATAAAATATAGCCTATGTGTTATTCTGATGTACCTATAAGTTATATAGGTAACTGTAAAGTTTCATCAAAATCCGTTCAGTAGTTTTTGCGTGATAGAGGAACAAACATCCATCCATACATCCATCCATACAAACTTTCGCATTTATAATATTATTAGGATTATTTACGGACGATGAGTAGGATTTTTATGAAATAAATTTTTATCACTCATCAGTTCTAGAGGCGCTACCAGTGCGTGGTAGTAAACATATTCGCTAATAGGTTCAAGGTCGCAGATACCGTATTATCTATTCATAATTGAAATATAATTCGTCTTTATTTGACACATTACCAGTCCAGCGCTTGCTCTACAGACACTGACGGTAATAACAGATCTAATTCAGAAGCAATACTCGTCAAATTGTAGCCGATTGCGTTTAAGGTTGTTAATAGACAATAACCCCTTTCTACGTAATTGCCACGAAGTGTATACAGATGATTTCTTTACTTAATTACAAACAATCAATAAGTGTGCTACGTGTTTGTGACTGTACAAAAACAAATAGAAATTAAAGTGTATTTTTAGTTTAGTATTGATGATAATAAAATGATAATTATAATAATATTATCCCTTAGTCAGTGCAGGACCTGTTGCTTCTTCGGTGTTGGCGTACATGGACCCACCGGAAGCCGGATTGTAAATATAGGTAGGTAATTATTAATTTTCTTGCTTTGATGCTGCAGTTGTGTATGATATTCACACAAAGAGATAAAAATATAATAGGGCATTATTATATTTTAATATCTTTAATATAGATAATTTTAATTCTCTGTGTCCACAACATACATTACAATATGTAACAGAATTCAGCAATTTTTAAGATGTGTACAATTTTTCCGAAAAATGAATTAGCATAATAACAATATTTAGTGCTACTTATGGAAATTGTACTATTACTAGCTTTTACCCCCGGCTTCGTTCGCCCACGTTTATTTCACCCCCTAAGGGGTTGAATTTTGCAAAATCCTATCTTAGTGGATGCCTATACTGTATAAGCTATCTATGTGCAAAATTTCAAGTCTTTAGACCCAGCAGTTTAGGATGTGCGTTGATACATCACCAATCAGTCGGTCAGTTTATCATTTTTAGGGTTCCGTACCTCAAAAGGAAAAAACGGAACCCTTATAGGATCACTTTGTTGTCCGTCCGTCCGTCCGTCTGTCAAGACCCTTTTTCTCAGGAACGCGTGGAGGTATGAAGCTGAAATTTATATCAATTACTCAGGTCTACTGTCCCTTGAAGCTGTGAAAAAATCAAACTTCTAAGCCAACGCAATCAAAAGATACAGCCGTTTATGCCGCAAATTTTCGACACTTGCAAGGGAATCAAAACCTACAGGGGGCTTCCCGTGAACTCAGAATCTTGAAATTTGGTACGAAGCAACGTCTTATAGCATAGATAAAGGAAAAATTACGAAAACCATAAATTTGCAAGGTTGTACGGAACCCTCGGTGCGCGAGTCCGACTCGCACTTGGCCGGTTTTATTTAAATAAGGTTGCTCATTGTTTAAGACGAAGTACAAAGGTATCATACTCGTATTTTTTTATTTTAATATACTAATTGGGGTGGACCTATGAGCAATTGCGCTTATTCTGTTCTACGTTGTATATAGTGCTGTTTGGTTTTAATATTATCTCTTACGAGTACATATACAGGTAGAGCCGCAGCTAGATATTAACATTATATCTCAGGTAACTTCCTATGGTTGTAAAGTAGAAAAGAATGGAACACAAAGCCCGTGACGAATTGGTCACCGTGTCTTTCAAATCGCTCTTTCAATTGTGAACTGGTTGCGACTTAATATTTGTGTTACCAAATTTCTCTGCCCACGACCGAGCCGCGTGTGTATGTACCGTAAGTGGAATGGTTCACCGAGATACAATCAAATGGACTTATACTTAGAATGAACTTTCTAAACCATATTTCCGTATTGTACTAATACACCGATTCTTTTGTTATCTTCTATAAATTAACCAACATCAAAATTTGTGTAGATTTGCTATTAATACACAAACGTTCTCAAAGTAACCGTATCTTTGGAATAAAATTGCGTTCACGGAATTATCAACATCGTAATAGGCTAAAAGCAAAGCATGAAGATAAAAAAACTATTTTATTAAAACAGTGACGGCAGGTTGTGTTAAACACTGACACCAGCGGCTAATCTCCCCTTCACAAAACGGTGCGTAGATATAAAATGTGGGAGATAACACCACGCTGGGTAAATATATCTCGTGATAAATGCTTTACTTACCTGTCGCGACCGCGGCGCGCGTTTCAATAATAACCGTGATATTGCGATGATACGGACTGGAAAAACTCGTTTGGCGGATGTCGATATCCTTAAAAGTTCACTAGTAGGCATTACTCGTAAACCACATGTCGCCCAGTTTAATAACCACTGCTGAGTTCGTTGAGGGAAATGAAAATAGGAACGGCAGGATCAAGCATTGGATTGTTGGCTTGCTGGTTTGGTACGGTGGTGTTTTGGTTTGTGGGTAATGCACAGTGGTCGTAGTGCAATGCCAGTGAGCGGCTTTCATTCATGCCGCCTCAGGCCACGTTCCACACGAGATCTCATCTTCCAATTATCGACTGCGTTCATGGGCTCTGCTTCGCGATTTTTGTCATTGTCGATCAGTAAGCTTTTTAATCTGTTTTAGGATCAAAGAGATTTAAATATAATAGGGCATAGAGGGGGCATTGGGAATATTTTCATACAAAACTTTGAAGCCTAAGCGTCATGTCCTTGTCATGTCAGTTAGTATGAACGCGAGCTGTCATTCGGTCGAAATCGTACTAGACTTATTCCACTTGGAATAACTTTTGACTTCAAATTTACCTCGCTTTGTCCCCTCTATGCCCTATTATATTTTAATCTCTTTGGTTAGGATTCATTTCATAAATTGCCAGAATTCTATTTACCAGACTTTTCACTTAAATCAGAATATTATTACCAGCGTTATTTATCATTATAGATCTAAGGAATCTGATCTTGTTCTCGGTTAAATATAAAGTAGTGTCATTGAACTAAAACTGTAATAAATTATATTTGGAATTATTTTAAATCAGGGCAGGGTCTGAAAAGCAGCAGTTGTGCTGAGGCTCTAGCCATTTCTACCACATTATGAACATATTTACTTAGTTTTTAGTCTAGTAGTAGTAGTATATAGTTGCGTTGTGTAGATGAATAAATTTCTTTTTTATTATTATTAAAGCACATTTATGTATAAATTGAGACGAGAATAGCTCTGGGCAATTATAAATAACTTATTCTATGTTCTAACGTTCAGTCAGTGAAATAATTTCAGAATCGAACCAAACTTAGTTCCAGAGATTACTGACTGAAGCTCTTTAGAATATTATTGAAGATTTCACACAAAGCAGTACATTCCAATGGATAAGACAAAAGTTAGGTTAAAATGATGATATATACTTCTCATACCAACCATGGGAACATAAAACCGACTCGTCTACCGTTGTTGATGTCGATAACGTCGAAGGGGTTACTCCGTTAGTTATTGTTAGTAATGATGAGTTACTGAAGGCCGTTTCGACATAGGTGAACATTTCCGAGGGCCAGTTGATTTGGTGGAGCATTGTACCGGTGTATTACACAAAGTGTACTGAGCGCAATCGCTCAGCGTTTCACAATCGCGAGTTCGCCGACCGACACCAATACCTAAATTAATTTTCTTTTCGAGCCCGTCGCCGACGTTCATTGTTCAATTTGTGACTCCGATTTTGTAGCTCTGATGTGCCTTCTGGTGACACGGAATCCGTTGAGAAAGTAATCTCTGAAGCTGTTTACAACGAGTAGATCTCCGGCCGCTCGATTTCTGCGACATCCTTTCTTCTGTTACTCTTTGAATAATAGTGCATCATTATTTATTAAGTAGATACTGTTTTTATTTTTTGAGACTTTTGTAAAATACTTTCTCGGTTACCAATTTTCCAAATCTTTAAACATGATAACGCTAACTGGTTTGCGTTGCTCAAACACACGAGCATGACATTTTATAACTGTAACAAGGTTATTTACCGTTCGTATTGAGATATTGCCATATAGCCGGTATTGTGCACGGGTAAAATGCAGAAGCTTAAGAGATATGAATGTCAGAGGGAAGGTCCTTCATCTATTCAGTCGTTGACCATTCTCTTACCTCGGATGTTATTGAAAATAGTAGTAGGTAAATCGTACTTCAATACTTGGGTGTTTCGGAATAATGTGAAATGGTTCGGAATCCAGTCTAATTGACGGAATGATGGTGCTTTCTCAGTTTGTCGGTTGCGTCGTCCGTTGCAAGGAGTGCGGCCTACGTGATCTACGCTTGCGACATTTTGACAATCCGAAGTTTACGTAACGGTGCCGAGACGGTAACTCTGCACTGTACTCTTTCTGTTGTACTTGTCAACTCGTACTAGCTAGCTAACACTTATACACATATTATTTTGTTTTTATTTATGCTCACGTCTCACAGTGACGTGCGTAATTGCAGTCCCAAAAGTACAATTGGAAGTGACCTTGGAAAATTACAGAAATATAAGATCTGTAAATAAACAATATGTTCCTGCTAAATCTAACGTGTGCGGCAGTGTGCGTGTATTGTTATAATATAACAACTATGGCGCGTCGCGACGTGCCGCTTATTTCAAAACAAATGGAGAAAGTAACGCTATTTGTACGTGAACTCAGTCGTTTCCTACTTCCCCATAAAGCGGATAATTCTTATAATGCGTTATAGAAAAGAATCACAGAACCGTAACATTGTACGTGTAGACAGCTGAATAACGCGAGTAGCCTAGTAGTAGATAGTTGTGAGATTGTGCATGGTCTTTACTTCCTACTTCACTAATAGGTCTTGTTTCCAGCTTTTTAGGCAGTCGAGCTTTTGGTTTTTTAAATTAACTTTTTTATTTCATACTTATCAGTTAGTAAAAAACTTTAAAGCTAAGTCCTAAATGGTCACTCGAAATAGAAAATAGTAAAAGAAATCTAAACATGATTTTCAAATATGTACCTATTCAATGATTCCCCACTTAACATATTTCTTCGATTTTCTTATTTTTCTTTTTCACAATTTGGCGCCATAAATCCGCCATTTTGTTTTTTTTTTATTTGATATACCCAGTGTCACTCTCGCTGTAATTACAAATCGAACGACACCTCTCAAGCTAAAATCCATTCAGCAGTTCAGGCCGTAGAGCGTGCCAAACAATTATACATACATACATACATAATATACTCTCGAAAAACATAATTCTGGCACAGTCGGGTAAAAAATCCCAAAAACTAGCAATATTAGAAAAAGTTCATTTTCAGACCAATAAGTATAACTAACGGCGAAAAGTTTTAAAAGCAAACAGTGTAGGTTTGGTGTTGTTATTAGACTAGAATATTTACGTTATTGCTTTATTTTAGTGATTTCATTGAATGTTGGACTAATTTGAGGACGATAGTTGGTTGTCTATAAGTACTGATCTACTTTATGGCCTAGGTCATCTATATGAACAAAAATTGATGTTTGAATAGACATTTACATAGTAGTAATATTCTTTGTTTTTCAGATATTTTTTACCAGATTTGATAAACAATAATGATTCTAAAATCATTTCTACATTTTCATCTTAATAATATTGTTTCATCTTAAATTTTCCTTCATCCACGATCGCAACAAAAAAGATATACATCGTCTTTATGTACCCCTTTATTTACCAAATTTGTTATTAACCGATGTTATTTACACTTTATTACTTTTATGGTACTTCCTCAATGTGACGCAATCTTTAGCTGAGTACTCATGACCTACCATTGAGCACTCAACTTACGTATTTCAAATTAAAACGCTTAGATTTAGGGGCGCAACTTTTCAATTTTATTACGTTATTAAACACGTCATTATAATGACTTGTTTTAGTTTTCTTCCAGTTGGTTATTGTTGTGTAATCAACTAACCCGATTAGATTACCTTCCACCGAGACGTTTCATAAAGCGATTGTTACTTTCATTTCAACAGTCGGTCAGTGCAATCGGCCAATACAAGTTTGACTTTGACGTAAACGTGGTCGTAATATCACCTATAATAATATAGGCTTATCATTATGTCAGAGCACTGAAGAAGTTCAACATTGTTTATTTATAGTTAATTTTGTCTGTAGATAAACATTCCTTCTATAAACGGCTACATGAATACCAAACTTCGTAGTGGACAATCCAAATTTACCTACTAAATAAATTAACTAATCAGTGTGTAAACCAGCCATAACACAAAAGATGTCTTTCCAATATGATTATTTTATTAGCAAAAGTATTCGAACAACTATATTCACCTCGACTTTATCTCGAAACCTATTTCATAAACGTATTATTATTAATGACAGTGAATGGTTAGGGTTAGGCCATATTATGTCGGCCACATATCGAGAGTTAGCTCAATTATTGTTTAAGCATTCATTTGTCATTAGTCTCGGTTGCCAATTCAGACGGCATATTTGCGTTTGAACGGATTTCTTCAAGGCCGCACGTTTCGAATACGTAGTATGTAAATGGCTCAATTCACGTGGTTCCACGTCTCTTAGATATTATAACCCGATTGTGGTGAGCACCCAAAAAAATTATGAACTGATGACATTTTCTGGTACGTGACCCTGACAACGGACGGATCATGGAGTACAAAAAATTAAAATACGCAATGAATTTTTAGACATCTAAACAGAAGCCAGTTTAATTATTTTATTATATAATAGTTTTGCGGGCGACTTCTTTGGCATTCCATAACCGAAATATCATAATATATTATTTCTTAAGATGCAAGCTCTCCTTGGTGGTGGTTTATTTGTCAAAAGGTAAAATACAATACAATATAACAACTCTTTAATGTACACCAAAAACAACGCATTATGGATACCAATATTAACTAAAGTACAATGGGCGGTCTTATCGCTTTTAGCGATCTCTTCCAGACAACCTTAGAAAACAAACAGATATATACTTTCACATATATAATAAGTACTAGCTGTTGCCCAAGTTTATTAACCCTAGAAAGATAACGTTATTTTATAGTACTGAAAAGATAAACATGCGCCTGAGAGGCGCACAATATTAAAAACCTATTTATTTACAAATTGAAATAATTATTATTTTTATTGTAATTTCTATGAGGGTTTAGACTAATAAGAAGTTAATTAAACACAAATTTAAATTATTATTTTTATTATTAAGAAAATTATGTAGCGTTTTATAAAGCCTTAACAAAAAGTAACAAAAATTAGAAGGACTTATATTAAATTAGTTTTTTTTTTAAATAAGTAACATTTATAATTTTTTTTTCTTATTAATTAATGAATAACTATATATTCAGTCTCAAGTTACAAGAAATACTGAAAAAAAAATTTTTACAGACAATTGTTGCAAACTTCTTTTTTATGTTCACCACACACTGTCTATTTACATTTTGTACATGTCATCTTAGAAATTCTTTTCTTTTTTTGTTGTACATAAGTTACATTACCGCCGCACTTTAGCCGGAGGTTCCTCTTCAGCTTCTTGAGAAGCCTCTTTATTAGTTTGTGGAAGGATATTCTCAATATTTTCTCTCATAAAGAGGGATTTCCAATCTAGATCTCATTTACGGTGTATACAGTTCAGTTCAGGTGTCATCAGGAGGTGTTGAAGCGTTCAAACGTTCATCAATGACATCATCTATATACTCTACATCAGTAAAATAAACTAATAAATAATCTCACGCCTTTTATCTCCTAGGGGGTGGGCAGAGGTATTCCATTTATGGAAATACCCACTTTTCACGAGAAGTCTTTTCGACCCCTAAACGTGATAAGTGGTGAGCCCATCGCCAGACCGGGTCTGTTACACATGTCTCAGAATAAGTATCACTTTGAATATCGTCTTTACTTATATGATCCATAATTTCGCTATCACTGTCATCATCTGGGCTTTCATCTTCTTGCGTCAAAATGGAAATTATTTCTCCTTCTTCCAACACTCTTCTGCTCATGATGTCAAGATGTTCCTAAAAACAATTAAAACTAACTAGTAACAATAAACTATTTTTATATTATTCACTTTATATAAGTAGAAATAAATAAAAAGTAACAAAAACTAAATTACATAAAAATGCAAAAAAATACACAGTATATAAACATGCGCCTCTCGAGCGCAACGGGTTATCATAGCTACGAAACTATGGTACTTACCGAACAGCAGCAGACGTCCCTCGGCAGCGTTGACCGACCACTGAGTTGGCTTGAAAAAACAAGCTTGTACATGCATTGGATGAAAAAATACAGCGATATATCCGTTTCGCGGGCGCCTCTGAGGCGCACGTTATCTTTCTAGGGTTAAATTCCCATGAAGTTGGATTCAGTGGTTTACAGTCGTCCCGCCTTTCGTTAAGATTTTGCCGTGAATACGTAATAGACAGAGCTACTTTCAAATTAATGTCCTTAGTAGGAAGGAACGTACAATGAACATAAACATCAATGAGGTAATGCACACTTAGAGTTTACTGAGTGGTTTAACATTGCGGTCAACCAGCTTCGTATGCGCGTGCCCTAAGCCGAGAGTTGATTTACTTGTCCCGCTGCGGTGCAATTCTCGTGAAATATAGAGCTGCATGTTGACCGGCGAGTACAACCGAACGGTTAGCCGATTAGTCACTGAAAGCATTCCTCGCGTGCCGATCCTCGGTGAGATCAACCGAGGGTAGAGGGAAGTAAAATTAATCCTCCGTTCTGTTTTGCCTTGTTTTGTTGCACCGATAATTGTGGTTGAGCGTTTAGTTTGCTTGTCTTTTAGTTGTTGAAAGTTGAGAAGGATTGTGAGTCAAATAAGAGTATAGATTTTGCTCGTGGCTTCGCTGAAAATAAACACCTTGCTAAATTTAATCTTTAATTTTTCGGATTTGCCGTAGTCAGGTAATTAGTCTATTATCTCCATGAATGTACGATATCGCTATGACATGTTTAGCGGTTTTGCCGTACATAAAAAACCTTTGAGTATTAAACCAACCGGAGACGCCACTGACAGGCGTTCCCCTCTGCCAAAAAAAGTGTCGGTCAAAGATCATACCTGTTATATACAACGAGTTTTTTTGAGTTCACGGAGTGCTCGGATTGGTGAATGTTTTTGTGTGCATCTAGTTCAAGCTAGTGTTTAATCGTTTTGTCAAAAATGTGTGCGTTTCCTCGTCCCCCCGCAGAAATTGGCAGACTTTTTTGCAAAGAAACTAGTGCGAGTGACGTCTCCTGTTGGTTTAATACTCAAAGTAACAAACAGACAGACAGATTTGATTGGGCAACATTTGGAAACTTTATTAAAGACCCTATTCCCGCTAAAGTAACGCAAATAATATTATACCCCTCAATATAAAATAAACACCCCTCTTTGCATCATGCTAGTCAGAGAAGTGAACAGACTCAGAATGCACGGTTGTCGAAAGGCGATGGTCGAGGCAGTAGGCCGTGAAGGTGGAGACACATTGCAGCGTTGCATAACGTCATCGGCGCATGATTCGAGTCGGTGCGCTGCTGCTAGGGCTGGCACACTATAAGATATACATTTTAAGAATTGTATATTTGTTGTATTCAATAAAATGTTTTATTTTAAGTTTCATTATTATTAGAATTACTTTCTCCAGCACAGCGTCGCCCCGAAAACGTGTTATGTAACTTGTAATTTGTATTGATTGTTCAAAAGAATAATGTCTTTTGTGAAGTTTCTTGCGCTTCTTCTCATCACATTCCAAAGCGGTAGTGGCTGCAATAACTTTATATGATTTTTGCGCCTTTATTGTTACTATTGCGTTTAAACAACTTCCTCTTTTTCGTTTGCGGAGAAAGGGAGACGAAGCCGTGCATTTGGCGCAAATCACCACGCTACGTCGAAGGTCGAGCGAGCTGACTACTGGCAAAAGTGTCTAAAACTTTTTTAATCGCTGTACTATATAATTATATATACATAAACTGGTTTTTGCCCGTGACTTCGTCTCCGTCCTAACCCAGTTAAAACGCTCTGTATATAACTCTACTTCTATGCGGCGTATCAAGAAGAACCTTGTATCTACCTACCAGATTTTAAGTTCAGCTGGCATTCGTACAACTGTGGAAATTGCAGCAGCTTTTGCAATGCGCGTACAAACAGAAATATAGAAACAATCTAAAAATGACTGTCTTTAGACCACACACACAAAATTTTCTTAAATATCCCTTATGTACAGACAACGGTCGGTTAACAATTTTATTCTATGTATGTAGACTATAGAGATTAGAGATGAGTTTTACCATATTTAACCTTCGTAGCGCCCGTTGTCACTAATCTAAAATGTCGACACCCCAGCATTCGAGAAGAGAGTGCATGATTTATAGGTGCGGTTGTTTGTTTGTATTGGCTTACAGCTAGTTAGACTACCGAGCGCATCCAAAATAGTAATTCTCACCGCTGCTGCTATGACAGAATTAAATATATATTCCGAGAATTCAAAGTATTGTTATTTTGCTTTGAATCATTTAATATAGGAAAGAATAACATCGTGCCTTCGGGTTGTTTCTTTTTAATCAAAATGAAGATGACTGGAGGATATTAAAACTTTCCATATTAACTTGTATTTGTAACTACATCGCGATATTACAAAAAAGACACATTTTATGTTTAGGTAGTGGACTGGGTAATCAAATCAGTAACTTTTTGTTAAATTTTGTCAAAACAAAACGCAATTTTTCGGTAAGTGTCCTAAATAATCAATGTTAATCAATTTAAAAATAAACTTGACAAATACCTATCCCGTAATGAGAAAGCTTGAGTAGAGAACACCTGGATACAGGCGTTTATCAGTTGTAATCTACTTGCCTGATTAATAATAATAATAAATATTTACCTATGACGTTATAATATTTAGTGTATAATTGCTTCGTATTAGTAAAAAATTACTATTTTGAAAGTTGTATCTAATAAAAAAACGTTTTTTTGTGATAATCTTTATAGAATGATACGATAATAATTTAATCTTAATACAGTCAACTACCCTATTACTTTTAAGGCCACTAACTCCAAACCCCAATGTAATATAACAGAAGAGGTATTAGAACAAGTGCTGTGTATTCCGAGCCTAACGCCGCGCGTGCGCACTCGCCATCTGCATAACTGAGCCGCTCCGTTCTCATTAACCGGCGCCCGTTAGCCCGACCCGACTCCCGCCAACGGGATCCAAACCTCGCCTATAGCCGCCATTTGGTGTGTTTACCTTATTTGCGCTTTGAATATTCTTGTCTTACAATTGTAACGTTTACCCTTTTTTGAGTTTGGTAGTCCTTTAAACATCCTAAAATAGAACCAACAATTTCCTCCTGAAACAGGAACATACTGTAAGTGTTCGTATTGAAAGCCGAAATAGCCTGGCTGACTGACCTTTAAAGGACAGCCTCAGTATGGTATTTGAATGCATCGAAATTAAACTGCGTGCAATCAATCATTGAAAAGATTATCCCAAAACACTTTGTACAAACTAAAAGTGTATTTGATTTTAATTTTACAGTTACAGCCAATTTTAAAATGATACATCAACAAAAAAGTGAAAATAAAATGATGACGTCACGGCTCACTATTTTTATACTCTTCGGGAATAGGATAAAACATAATCTGCAACACCAAGGATCGCCGGCTAGTAAGTTATAACCCTAAGAATACGTACCTTTGTCATAGAGAATGATTATAATTCATTTGTTTATTAGCGTTCCATCATGCCACTAATCCGAAAATTGCAATCTGCTCCGTAGAATAAGATAAATTAAAGACAACTATTGCTACAATAAACACAAACCAACAATCCGAAGTGCCACAAATAGTAGCACCAGTGGTAAACAAGTCTCGTAGGAGGAGGTCAAAGGCTTTCTCCGTGGGCAGTTAGTACTGAGAGGAGCAGGGGTGGGGGAGCGTCGCACGCGCGAGTAGAAAGTACTTCAGCCATTGTTTTCTTCATTACGACACTATTTATCAGCTGTCACTCCACGTTCGCTTATTGCATTTTTTATGCAAATTAAATTCGCTATTAAGTCCGATATTGAAGTCGAGGCTCGTTATCGTCGTTCTAGATAATGCTCCGCTATGGCGCAATTAGAACATTAGCAATATAAAACTTATAAAACAAAATTGTGTGTGACCTTTATCATCTCAGTCACAAATATGCATCTTAATAAAACTTGCGAAACTGAAGTTCAGTCTATCGTAATCGTACTGTATGAGAGTCATCATCGACTCTTCACTTTACCAGTCACGTTTCCCAGACTTAATAAAGTTTAATGCGATACATAAACATAGAATTTAAGCCTCAATTTGTTCTGTCACCTCGCCCGTGGTGGCCGGAGCGTGACCATAGGATTTCGGGTAACACATCATTCGTTGCCAAACAGATTGGGTCATTCTTTTGTACTCGTGGGAATGATGCAAATGAGTCCGCTTCGCTATTTCTTTGTTTGATTTCGTGAAAGTTTACACCATCGACGAGGAAACGCGGCCGACGACGACGGCCCGATGTGAACGCCATTTTTATGTAATTATTACGTCGTGACTTCCTTGGTGCAAGTTGAGAGAGCGCAGCGTTCTGTTGCACGGAAACGTAGAAAGGTGCGTTGGTAGTGCGATGCAGAGTAAAGGTAGACTTCCGTGACTGACTAAAAATGACAGACGTTGGCCGCACGCGTCTGTCGCAGACTTCGGAAATGGCACCGTACATTTTCTACCTTAAAGTTCTGTCTATTAAAAATTTTGTAAATTACAATAGGTCATTATTTAGTTTTTAATATTGTATTACTCGATTTATCACGATAGAATTACTATTAGAAAAGGTTAAAGAGAGCAATTATTTTCAACTATGGTCAGAATTCACTAACTAAAACGCCGTTGAAACAGTAATTAGGTACCCAAAACCATTCAACAGCATACAAGTATAAGTTTAAACACCTATTGTTATATATCGACGCTTATGGTGATAAGCAATGGTATAGTTTTAGGTACTTACTTGATTATTGTTTTGAAAGTCGTTTAGTATTCGTAAAGTTGTTCTGAGAAAGTAGGTACTTGAAAATTCTTTAAATGTTACAATGTTCTGATAAGAATGATAAAACAAAAACGTTCAATAAAATTCATATTCAACTAGCATTTGCCTGCGACTTTGTCCGAGTTCAGGAATAAAAAGTAACCTACGTATTATTATATGATGTACGAGTAGGTTTAACCTTTAAGTATGGACGTGGAGTCTCACAGGCTACTCGATATTTTCGTTTTCTTAGTTTCACCTACTTCCCTCCACTCTCTGCGATTGAGCGGCTCAGTAGCTTTTGTTTTAGTTGTTAAACTACCAACGAGGGAGGAGGTTGTGTCTTCCGATGAATATCACGTAAGTAATGGCCATCAAAATATTGATCAGAGCCTGTCAGGCTACACGTCCATAATTGCCCTATGATATATTTTATAAGGGAGATTATGTTTGTTTCCGATTTTGTAGTACTAAACGTCCAAAAACAATAAAACCGGTAGTTCTAAATCACAACAAACATCTACGACTTCTTTTTAGGGCCCTACGAGATAAACTTTGCGTGCAGGAGATCCATCTATCGGACAAGAAGTGAGTGAGTTGTTAGCTTTGGAACAGTCTGACAATGAAGAGAATATTGAAGATTTTTTATATTGGAGTCCGAACTGATACAAAATCATAAAAGTGACAATGATGAAGATCAGAACCAGGACCAGGACCTGGAAGATTAATCGGGTAGTGATCGTTCAGTCATGATGGTTCCACTCTCGTGGGCACTATGATGCATGGAAGATACAAGCATCATAGTGACCACGAAAGTGGAATATTGTCTGAACTATCACTACACGATTCTTCTCCAAGGTCCTGGTCCTGGTAGATAAAAATACTAAAAAACCTGAAATTACCTACTTGTGGTGCAAAGACGTGTTATAAATACACGATTGCCAAGAGAGCTGAGGTCGAGTTTTATGTAATGATATGGTTACAGAAGATGTCCAGGATCAAAAAACCAGTCAGGGAACCAGAAGAGCATGTAGAATCTGTCCCGAGAAACATAGGATGACTACCCATGTTTGTGTTGGGTGCAACAAACCTGTGTATCTCTAATGTTCTAGACCTTAGTGCACTGACTGCCAATAAATTTACGTTATTAGACTGTTGTCAAAATTTTTAATATTTGTTACTTGAAGTAGATATTTTGTGTTTTTGGTTTTTTATATATTATATTTTGAGAAAAAAAGACTCATTTTGTTTTAGGAATAAGTTTGGCAGTTTTTAATACCTAAAAATGTAACCTAAGTAGATTTAGACTGAAAAGTGGCATAATTTTTTATATTTAAAATTTATGTAATTTTTTAATTAAAAGATGATTATATAAGCACGTTACTTTATTGCTAAATCCCATAACTTTAATATTTAATCAGTTTTACAGCGATCTTATATCAAATTCCGAAAAAAATAATGTGTTCATATAGGAGCCTGTGAAACTCCACGTCCACAGTAGTGTTAAGAAAAAATTACGTCCATACTTAAAGGATAAGTAAAGTTTTTTAAAGTAAAGTTTCATCGAAATCAGATCAGTAGTTTTTGAGAGAAAAACAACAGACATCCATCCATACTCAGGAACTTTCGCGTTTGTAGTATTAAGTTTTCCTTCGTGTTTCTTTTGTGACTCGGACCAAGCGTCGTAAGCGCACGCCACGGAGGGGAACGCCCTTTTTGAAATCAGCTGCACTGCACCCGGGTCAAACAGACTAAGATTTTTGTACATTTGAGGGGAATTTCGAACAGAAACCTGTTATTTATTGTTTTGTCTCTATGCGGAAGGGCAACTTAACGGATATTAAAATCTGAAAATTGTAACAATAACTTGATAAGGGTTTAAGCAATTGAGGGGGAAACCAAATACTTCTCACCTGCCTTATTACCCTTGACAGTTAAGAAAGTACTTCAAAAAGGTGGTCAGATGTAAATAGGTCACTGGAGTGGGTCGATGCACATTTGAAAGGAATATTACTTTGTATTCTTCTCGTTACTTCTGCGCAGAGCTAGATTATTCTACCGTAATATTAACATATTAAGTACTTAAATGTTGTACCTATTTAATTGTACCCATTTTATTTACTGTTCTTATATAGTTTAACAGTTTTTCTTAACTTAATTTTACACAGAGATTTGATCCTATTAATTGCAAACCATTTTAATAGCAGACTAGTTGTTGTCATTGTTATAAATAGGTTCTCGTCATTTAGTCTCAGTTTCTTAATAGAGTCACCTCTTGTACCTATTATTATGACATGGCGTTAACAGTTTATTTTCTCAACTCTACAGGCATTTACTTAAGACTTATCTGCCATGAAAACGGAGCATGCAATTAATCGAGCATCGTACTGTTGCGCCACGATCTCGGCCAAGCCTTGGTAATACGGAACTCCCTCTTTTATAACGACCGGAATATTTGCCATTTTCGTATTACATTGCGCCTTCTCTTACAACCGCTTATATGAGCTATCTAAGAAGATACGCAATGAAAGGTTTCAAATACAGTAGCATAGTCCATAAATAATGAGTAGCAACTAACTGCACAGAAAAATTACATGGAAACGGTATGTCACGGCATCTATCCACTCACTTAGTTTAATTTATTTGGTTTACTTAATTTTCGCAATTTGTCCCTTCACAAACTAAGCTTCGCATTCAATCATTTAGTCTTACTCGTGATATATTAAGAAAAGAGGTTTAAGTCTTGAATGTATTGTGTTTGATTTTTAGTTAATTCGTCGAGCACCGCCCGGTTCCCATAAGGACCGTAACAATTAAAAATCAATTGTTTTTTTTATTGGCTTGAGAGGCTCTAATACTTTGTTTTCAGATTGTTCTCAACCAGACCAAATTAAATGTGCAAAATTTTACTTTTAAAGTTTTGTGATTGTTTGTCTAGAGAGGAAAAGAAAGCATCTATTCCTTAAAAGTGCTTTAAAAAAGTATTAATCGATAGCTTATTCCATAACTAGTAATAAGATGCATAGATTTACAACATAATCAGTTGCATAATTATTTATCAGTACATAATTGTTATGCTAGCATATAGACCTCGCGTCAACCTTCGATCGAACTGGGGCACATACTCGCAGTTATTACCTTCCCTGCACTATTTCCATGACCTATTTACCTCTTTGTTGTCATGCATCCCTAAAAGTATCAATACTAGTGACTGGTTGACTGGCTTGGTACATTAAAACCATCCATAGGTATTGACTTGTTTGAATATGCATTATCAATATTCACAGTTTAAATGGAGAGCGAATGCCAGTGACTTTGTTTATATTTATACCTTCCAAAGTTACTGAAAATCATAGCGGACCCACCGTACCACTGGCCATACCCCTGGTGGTATGGTGGGACTTAACCATATCACCGTATTAGTAATGGGATTCAGTAATATATATCGCTGTGTTATTGTAAAAGTCATGATATTATAATTTGGCTACTGGTGTATTATACTGACTTTTGTCAATCATCATACGATACCACTGGACATTCTAAGTTACATTAAAATCTCACTAAGCAGATCCAGTAACATTAATTACCTTAGTGAAATTAACTATTTATCTAATAAATACCATAATAGGTCAATGCTATTTACCCATGTTCTACCGTAACTCGATTCTGACGAATTAGGTGTCAATCGATTCGTTATTATGATTCGGGAGACATACGCTACATTTCTCGGTAGCCGGGTTTTAGTTTCACTGGACTTAATAAAATCTTCTTTAATTAGTTGAATCCTTTCATAATAATATGGATAGACAATTAAGTGTATAGCACACATAATAGCTGATTTGCAATGATCTGTATCTGTTACATTTTCACGGGTAAACTGGAAGACCGACCTTGATGAATTTTGGCAGGATAGTTTGCATCTTGAAAAAGGACATAGCCATATTTATTCCGGAAAAACACATATTTCCCAGAGGACGCGGTAACCTAAAGCTCAAAATTCAAATATCTCTTATCTAAATTCAATAATGTGTTAGTTATATATATTATAAGCAGCCTAAATAATGCATCGATTATTTGATAAATAGTGTGGTTATCGAGTAGCGCAATGTGAGCGCATACACGTGGACCTTATCACACGTTATCGCGTAATATGCCCATTGATTTTGTTAACTGAATATGGAAAGGATAATTTATTTTGAAATGTGCGTAATAGTTATACAATAACATGACGGGGAGTTGTAGATGTTGTTAAATATGCAAGTACTTTGTAAAATTGATTTTTAGTACTTAATTTAAATATGAATACAAAACTAATCATTCCGAATTCCGAGGCTCGGTTTCGAGTCCTAGTTAGTCACAGTTAAGGGTATAAATATACCTACTGGTGAAAAGTGGTGTGCGGGGCAAGTCGGTGATAAAGTCGTGATCATCATATGTTTGTACGTAATTAAATTATTAAAGCATACAAATCAGAATTTCTCTAAATATAAATCTTCATGATATTGAGACTTATGATTCAAACGAAATCATAAGAAGAATAATTGTTTTCTGCAGAAAAAACAAGAAAAACCACATTCGTTATTACCTTATTAGAGGTAGAATGAGCATACATAACCTACAGGATATTAGATGAAACCGGCTTTACCTCACCGTATATAATAATTTCCTTGGTTGTAGCAAAGGAGCATAATAAAACAGTCATAAAAGACGCGGGAAACGGCGTCTTAATGCGTGAAGTTCATTGAAAATTATTGGCAGCCAAGGCGCACCGTGTTCTACGCAGCCTTGCAAATTAGTTGACTGGGAACATCTAGCGATCTTATTTTGTTAGTAATTTGTAGATACTGACGTGAAGCCGTTGACACGTGCGTCCGTGTACACTCGGATCACGTGTTTACATGATACGAGTAGCTGCGAGTCGAGACTCTGTCTTGTCATTCTAACATGCGACAAGTCTCCCAATTCGCGGTGGGGACATTTGGGAGAAATTTTAATTTATTTTAAATAATTATATGGGCTAGGGAGACGAGTTACTATTTTAGAGAATCTAATAAAAAGTTTTTTTTTAGTTTGATTTTAAGTCGTACAAGGCCTATGTCAATAGGTACTCCAATGTCTTGGACTGCTTAAAAAGCTTTCCGCCCTACCTTTTTCTTTGTTTATAAGTGCCAAAACACAACAATTAATTTATACAATAAGTGCAATTCCTCATACACCCCAATTAGTATATTAATATAAAAAAATATGATTAGTCGTGTTTAACCAATTTTCTTAAATAAAGAGCAAAATTAGTACGATTTCCATAGGTATCACAAAATTCAGCAAGGCTAATAGGCAAGACTAACGACATGAAGGAGCCGCTGACGCAGGTGTCTGATGGCAATGATAAAAAAATACAAATTATTCAAATAAACCACGGGTTGCTGCTATTCTACACTAATAATATAAATAGGAATGATTTTTTATATTGTTTTTAGTTAATAGACTCGGAAACACTGTTCCCAAAGAGATTAAAATATAATAGGGAATAAAGGGGGAAAATTTGAAGCCGAAAAGTTATTCCAAGTGGAATAAGTCTGGTACAATTTCGGTCGAATGACAGCTAGCGTTCATACTACCTAACATGACGCTTGAGCTTCAAAAATGCTTCAAAGTTTTGTATGAAAATATTCCCAATGCCCCCTCTATGTCCTAGTATATTTTAAGCTCTTTGACTGTTCCGAATTCAAAAATTATTTAACTAATGTAAAGCTTACTTTTCTAGGAGACATGGGCTAAATTATTTGATGTTATGCAAATATCGGTAATCTATATATTTAATGACTTGATAATACGAATCCATATCTTGACGCCCCACTTTTTTTTAAGCATGTGACCTTACTAGCTCGTACGCATTTTTGTAAGTAGTCAGCCTCCCGATTTGAGATTAATTGTTTATCAAAGTTTTTGTAAAAGTTGTACAAGGACATTAAAATTTGTCGCAGTGTCTTGCTACTCGTACATTATCTATGAGGCTATCCAAATTCGGCATTTCTCTTTTACAAGTCCTTATACAAATATGTTACAGAACTAGCGATTCCTGAAATTAGTTTGTTTAGTATCGACTACTTAATCGATTTCAGCTATTTTTAATATGTGTAAATTTTTTCCGAAAAATTAATTAGCATATCTGAATTTAGTGCTACCCTTCTACTACTTCTACTTATGGAAATCGTACTATTATTGCTCTTGATTTGAGAAAATTGGTTAGACACAACTAAAGTACGAAGGCATTATATTTTTTTATATTAACTAGCGACCCGCCCCGACTTCGCACGGGTGCAATGCTTATACTAAAACCTTCCTCTAGAATAACTCTATCTATTAAAAAAAACCGCATCAAAATCCGTTGCGTAGTTTTAAAGATTTAAACATACAAAGGGACATATGGACATAGGGATATAGGGACAGAGAAAGCGACTTTGTTTTATACTATGTAGTGATGATAGTGATATACTAATTGGGGTGTATGAGAAATTGCGCTTATTGTATAAATTAATTGTTGTGTTTTGGCACTTATAAACCAAAGAAAAAGGTAGGGCTGAAAGCTTTTTAAGCAGTCCAAGACATTGGAGTACCTATTGACCTATGCCTTGTACGATCTAACTCATAGAAAACTTTTTATTAGATTCTCTAGAATAGTAACTCGTCTCCCTAGCCCATATAATTATTAAAAAAAAATAAAGGTTCTCCCAAATGTCCCCACCGCGAATTGGGAGACTTGTCGCATGTCAGAATGACAAGACAGAGTCTCTACTCGCA
The DNA here is from genome assembly GCA_963855545.1 of Ethmia dodecea. Taxonomy (NCBI): domain Eukaryota; kingdom Metazoa; phylum Arthropoda; class Insecta; order Lepidoptera; family Depressariidae; genus Ethmia; species Ethmia dodecea. Next base: position 6,427,647 of record OY979444.1, read on the forward strand.
GCTACTCGTATCATGTAAACACGTGTTCCGAGTTTACACGGACGCACGTGTCAACGGCTTCATGTCAGTATCTACAAATGACTAACAATAGAAGATATATATTATTTGGGGTGTATGAGGAATTGCGCTTATTCTATTACGCGTTGTTTATATAAATAAATCCCAATTTCCCTTGGTCACGCCATAACTTGAGAACGACTTAACCGATTTAGATTTTTTGTGGGGGTTGAAGTGCGTCACTGTGTTGTACAACCTCCAACACCCTGGATGGTTTATATTCAGACCCGATGAGCCACTAGTATTTTATACAAGTAAGGGATGTATTTTATACTAGATTAGGTCCCCTATAAAAAAAGGTAGCTACCTACATACTTTTTCTGCCATAAGTAATCAGAGTTTAAATTATAATTCGGAATAAATACATGCACCGTTATGATAAATCAGTGGTACTTTGGTACTAAACAGTGTGGGAGCGGACGGGCCGGCGCGCGTGAGAACCCGTTGCATTGTTTCTTCTGCGCCCGCGCACCCGTAGATGAGGTCACAGTTTGATTGTGTTGAATCAATTCCGCTGCCCTCCGCATTGATTTAGAAAGAGTTTCTGGAGCGTAATTTGGTTACGTTAAATATTTATTTGGTAGACTTGTGGTTATTCCTTTCGTTTTACAAGATTGTTGAGCAACTTTGATAAATTTTCTATTATACTAGCAACATTTATGCTCTAGGTTTAGCCCGCGACTTCATCCCCGTACTAACCGAGTTAAAAAAACTCTGTATGTATACTCGGCTGCTAGATGGCGTATCAAGATGAAACATGCCAGATTTGAAAATAGAATGCAACTATAGAACTGTGAAAACCGCATCCAATTTGGTTTAGTTTTTCGTTAATTTACAAACATACGAACAAACAGACTACGAAACAAAAATTCTATATAAAATTGTTTTGACTGCTGTGGATGTTATAATAAGTTTTAATAAATACCTATCTCCTTTGTGTAGACTACTGCAGACTTTAAAATTTTAGTATAAGTATAGATATAAATATTAACACTGTTATGGGGGAAATAATCGTTGAAAGTAGGTCTTTTTAATTATTTTTTTATGATTTGTTACGAGTAGAGCTTGGGTCTCCCTGTTACAATTAGGTTTACTCTTCTACTCGAACAAAATAGATTCTCTGACCTACTATGAGAACGTGACGAAGGTACGGTATTTCTATTTTCTTACACATATCACCTACACATGTTGCTTCTATAATTACAAGTACACACAACAGGACATTAAAAAGGCCACAATAAACATTATTTACGTTACCGGGTCATACTCAGCCTCCAGGAAGTATGTGTGTCTATCGAGGTCTCCTACATTCGGTAGTTAATTGCTCTCATTTGAGTGACTGGTCGAGCTTCTCTGTGTATCCGGAAAATCGTCAGGGTCTTACCGTTCACGCCACTGAAATATGCGGTAGCTAAAATAACGCTGCAACACACAAAACATTTGCGTTTGTTGGGTGGTTTGTCCTCTTTTGTTTTTCTTTTACGAGCCATGCATCGATGTGATTTCTTGCACAGGTGTAATCAGATGACCTTGAGATGGATGAGACTTGTGATTGTTAAACTGTGCTTGTGAGAGCGTCGAAATGTCATATCTGCAAACGTCCCACCTACGTACGTTCATTACGGAAATCTAATTTGACGACACTTTATTTATATATACAATCATAAAATTAAAACAAATGATCTCTTTTCTTTATGCATCGATGATTCGACAAATTGTACGTTAAATGGTAACCAAATGCCATTTGACGCTGTCAGATATTAAAAGATTGTCTTAGATAGGCACTGAACGTCAAAAATGATATAACTGACATATTTTGACGTATAGATGTGACATTGTGTCAATTTGTGTCCCTCTCACTCATCTCATGCTACACATGGCAGGAAGTGGCGCATAGCCTACTTTTTATTCCTAAGATTATTTATAGGAAAATTATTACCTAGTATTTGGTCATTATTGTATTGCTTTACACACTGCGAAAAATTTAAACGATTCTCAAAAATGTTTTTTCGTCTGAATACACCTGTGTCAATATAAGAAAATTGAAATGTGCTTACGAATTTCAATAGACCGTCATGTTTGACGAGTCATGTGTTACTTTTTGGCGGTGCAAAGTTTCAAGTGTAGGGACCGATAATCTGAATTACATAATATAAGACTTATGTTAAATAAAACGTCGATAGACGTCATTTTAGCGCCTACGAGAGTCCGTGGTCACTTCTATCCGCGGTGACCGTGACCGCAGGAGCCGACTGGAGGCGCCTACGCTAGTTGCTACCAGTTAATCTGACACCACGCCGCTTGCACTGCGCACAAAATTGTTAGCAGATGTCCGATCTTTGTTCACTGGACAGTTTGTTCGTCGCCTACGCAGCAGTGTTGCCACGACGCCTTTTTGCTTACTAATTAAAAACTATCGGTCTTTGACACGGAATAGCCATATTTAGACAAAGAGTTAGCAAGTGCGCTTGCTTTAGTATACTTAGTATTTTCTCAGATATTCTTAGGTCACGTTACTGTTCCATGTTCGCATTTGCATCATTACGCAAACTTATTTGAGTAAATGTTCATCGTATTTTCTTGATAATTACCTTTTGTAATTTGTAGAATCGTTTTTCCTTCTTTGCCGAGTCGTACAAGTCGTATTAGTTTTCTGCTAATCGTTCAAAGAAAATATATTCAAAGATTCTATCTATTTATAGGAAGCGCTCACGGATCCGGAGTTTTTCCATACGAATACAAGATAACTCATTAAACTATTTACAACGATAATTTCATACATTGACGTATTATGGTTACGTCTGTTTGCTCGTATGAATGTTTACACATAGTTTTGTTCAACGTTCATAATGCAAAGTTGCGTCGTATTAAGTAATAGACGAAAGCGGAAAATATTTTGAGGACGTGATCTGATACAAATCGTATAAAAGTTGTGATTTATCGTAAAAATACAACATACTAATGTAGAGTTTGCCATCTATTTTTAGGCAAACGCACTTCCCAAATATTTATAGACTGCGTTTTTTTACCTTGTTGTGTATTTATTTTAAGAGCTGCATTACGTAAGGTGTCTTCAAAAATCCTGAAAAGTAGCCTGCACTCTCCATGGGACAAAAGAAACCTTCTAAATAAACTCTCACAATATGTAAAAGCCTAACACAATCTCTCAATCCGCGGTGGGCTTGCGTGGGAGATTACAGCCCAAACTTCATCATGTGTGAGGAAAGACCCTTAGCCCAGCAGTGGGCTATTCGGCTTGATAATGATGATGTAAAAAGGTTGTCAGCTCAGGAGTGGGTTGATGATAATTTTGTATTAACATTTAACGCTCTTCACTTGCATCTTGCATTGGCTGCCGACGGATATGAGGTCTTATTGCGACCATGACCGGCAGGCGCGCGTCCGAGTATGTAGGTGACCTTAAGGCAAAACCTTCAGCTTTTTGGTCTTTAGTATTGACATCTCCACTAAATAAATAAAAGAGAATCTCTGCCTATATTTGGCAATTTGTAGCGAAAAAACAAAAGCGGTGAAGGATCATGATGAAACCAGCCTGTTTGTGTACTTATCACTTATGGAGGCCTAAGAAGTTTGACTAATACTTTCGTGGCGGTGTCGTAACAAATTATATTTTTAATCAATTTCTTCCTCTTTACTACTAAGTGAAAACATAATTCTCCTGTTATAGTGTAGAAACAAATATTTTATAAAAAAAAAGTCATGCTTGTTCAATTTAAAACATTGTACAAATTTATTCACATTTTCAAAGACACAGATGACAAAGTCCTTTCAAAACCATGAATATGTAGGATATACAAACAAATGGCTCACCTATGCAATACCTTAATAATTTTACACCGGGAAGTGTTCAGCGAATTCAATAATCGTGTCGTAAGTTTTGCAAGAAGGTTAATCTATTTATATTTTGCAATGTAATGGTGTTACCATACGCGCGTACGACTCCTGATTTTGTTGAGTAATAAATAACACATAAGTGCAGAATACTACACACGGGTTACAAGTAATTGCATGTTCTGCTATGGGTAATAGCTGTAAACAACCTGCAATTTTTTTGTGTCATGCTGAAACTGAACCTTATTATTACTCAGCATCATCACTAAACACGGTAACTAGTCGGAAGTGAGCATCCAAACACAAGGTCATAGAATCTGTCGATTCTAGCAATAGGTATATAAGTTTAAGGCCTGCACCAATACGTTTTTGAAACTTACATAATTATATATTTATCACTAACTCTAGACACTGAAGGAAAACCTTCAATCATCATGTTCAAACCCCATGTCCCAGATTTTATTATGTGACAAGAAAAGTGGGTATTTCCTGTATCTAAAGGAATACATCTACCAACACTCTTGGGGATATAAAGTGAATATATATTATAAGGATTTGATCGAAACATTTTGTTGCGACTAATTTCTTATCGTCGTTTGTAAGTTTTTTCCTCAGTCTTATCTCACAAACGCCATTACGTAAGCTGCTTCGCAATTCATACTAAACAGCCAATTGGCAGTCAGTTTACTCAAACAAATATAAATATATTTTCTGTTAAATTTTTTGCCATGGATCAGTTAAGGTAAGTAGTAAATAAGCATCGCATTTTGCTTTCATTTACTTGGACATGGCAAAACCTTATGGCATTGTAGCATGTGCACTTGCCACGTGATTAGAGGTAACACGTGCGAGCTACTAGGTTTTGTTAGCGATACTAGCTTCCCCTACTATATTGTCGCGATATCTAACCTGAAAGTAGATTTCTTTGTATAGAATATCAATGACAATATTTACATTGATATTCTAGAATAGTGAATATTATCCATATATATTTAAATAAATCATTGTTGTTTTTTTTTCTAACCTCTTCTCCTTTTTTCACTAAAACATGGGTAGCAAGTGAAACCATGACCAACAGCTGGTTTGGTAGTATAGTGTAAATACAGGGTTACTTATTGACTGGCCGTTAATGTTTACGATATAACGATAAAAATTTTAGGGTTTGGCAAAAAGATTGAGTTTTCTCAAGTTGTTGATTGTTAGACTAGCCATGTGCCAGATAAGTTTTGGAAAAATGACGAACATCCTCTGTCTTATTTCGTTAAATAGAGGATTTAACCCCTCTAGATGATGAATTTCCAATAATTTTCACTTTCGCGTTCACTCTGCATCAGGGTGTGACTTTCTGGCAGGTAGGCATATCAGTGTAGCCAGTAAATCAATTATGCTTTTTTATAGTATGATAAAAACAAAGATGTTTACTGTAATACGAGTATGATTAGGTACAGTCAAAAACTAAGTTTTTCAACAACTGCAAGTATATATAGATCAACTATTTACTTCCCGAAACAGTTGGTTGCTTCGACCTTGTCAGGCGTCGTTATTCACTACACTTCGGCATGTAGGTATAAGGAGTGGAGTGTCTTGAATTTTGGGGCTACCTGTTTTTAGTTTCAATACTTGATTTATATTTAGAAGCGTAATTCGTTAGAAGCGATTATTTATATTCTGTCTCATATAATATTCTTTATCATTTACATACTATAAAAATCATTTATTATAAAATTTACATGCAACTCTATTGTTTTGTAAAGGTTATAGTGATATAAATTATGTTATGGATTTTTAAACGACTATTCAGGAACTAAAATTACTTGAAGACTATCGCAGGGCCTAGCACAGTGGCTTTGTTAAACGTAAACGCCATCGAATAGAATACAAAATGTATTATAGCGTTCGACTTCTCATATGCGCATCATTTTAAAATTGACGCAACTCTCTAAAGTAGTATAGTCTCTGAAACGTTGTTCTCAATAGTTGCATTAAATTAAACAAACACCAGCTAAGCGCATAAAACTTTCATTTGCACTCGGCTCCAAAAAGAAAAAAAAAGTCTATCTTTTCAACAAACAAATAAATACGGTTGCAAAATGAATGTCATGATTGATTTATTATATAATTATTATATTATTATACCTAAAATAAGTAATACCACTGTAAAAAAAATATGTTCAAAGATAATATTGTATAAAACTAAAACGTTCATATTCCAGACAGAAAATTAGTTTCGAAGTCAACGCTATGGCGTACTCGCGGAACGGTAAATATTTAGACAACAATTATCAGGAGACCGTGATCCTACCAAAACCTGATCTTAGCGCCATCTTTTTTTTACAAACCACATTATCATTGGCGCTTCTTATTCTGAAACATTTTTGGGTGTCTTAGTAGACCCGTAATGAACGCAAGTTCGGCGATGATTTCAGGTTGATGTAAAATTGAGGCGATGGCATGGTACTGAGTTTGATTACTACGTAATCGTCTAGTGGTATGATATCATTCGGTGAGCATCGTGGTCCCGCCCGCAATGAGATTTCTGAGGCCAAGGCTGATCGCTCACTTAGGCACCTGCAACAATAGGCTGCCTATCACAAATGTTCGATTAGCTAACCTATAAATTAATAGTATAATCATCTTCTTATACAAAATGCAATATAATATATGGGGCGACTCATTTTTTAGTACTTTAAAATTTATATTTGTCCTACTCTATCAGTAGGTAAATGAGCTGTTGAGCATATTTAGTTGTGACCTCCTGTAGCCAGAACGATTTAACGAATTTTTGAAGTGCGAGTTACTCGTATCTTAAGATTTGTCACAATATGCCCCATTTATACCCATCTGCGCTAGAATTAGAGTAATGTTTTCAAAGTTTTCTGTGCGTTTAGCTTAGATTTCTCTAAAAGCCTATAGCACTTCTCTGTTTGGACCCCCTGTAGTATTTGATGCAGTTACAGTTGTTCATCTTCTCAATCACTAGACATGAATTTAATACCAAAAGTGTTTAGTATTTTTGTACTATTAGAACTATAGACTACGTTTTGCGTCAATGTTTATGGTACTTCCCACGTCATACGCTTGACAAACTTTACTTATATGATGATGATGTTAGCTGTTATGTATACATAACAGCTAACATCATCATACAACATAACAAAATGCAACCAGATTTTAAAGTCAGAATGAATGTAAACAAAATGATTAAATACTTTATAGGTGTACAATTAACTTTTTCATCTCTAATGATGATGATGTAAAAGTGTGCATTGAACGTATTCGCAAACCTTATCTAAGGTTTTTATCTCTAAATTAATTTAGTTTTCAACTATTTACGAAAACGTATCATAGTTCGTATTAACACTGCTCACAGTTAGGTCTATGCAAATATCTTATCAACATCCTGCCGCGTGCGTGGCATTCAAAATGGTATGCTAAATATAGCTCGCGACATAATCGCTTGTACCGTGTTTGTCTCGCTCCAGATCTATAGTTTGCAATGTGCATAATTTTCTGTTAAATAGGTAATAAAATTTACTTCAATTTATATAAAAAATAAATACTCATTTCACATTCCTGATGGGATTGACAGCGGTTTTCGATATCTGGAAGTATACACTTTTCACTAATGGATTCTTCGAAATTTAAAACGGGACAGGTGATGAGGCCGTAGTACTGAACGCTTTTACACAGACAATGGCGTAATACAATGATCAATTATTGTTTTCAATATCATATAACTGATAACTCCTCTTTTCAAGAACCTTCGGTGTACATCGTCTTGTCCAGAGAAATGCTTCTGGAAGTTGAAAAATCTTAATCATGGCGTGTCATCACAGTGGTGATGATTCTGCTTTACAGCGACTAAACTTATTTTAGTTTTCTCCTGTCATTCTCCTTCTCCTAGAAAAGAAAAAAGACGAGAGATATTTAGTCCTATCAAATTAAAATTTGTCCTGTCAACTAAGGCATATCATAACGTGTTTAGTGCACAAGTAAAGAAGTCACGACTAAAATACAGCCTTAGACAGGACTAAATTCGGTAAGTTATCTTCTATCCCTTTTCTTTTTTTGAGGTAAGAGGACTAAACTAAAATAAGTTTAGTCGGTGTAAAGCAGAATCGCCTGTCGGTGTAATGCTTTAAATAACGACCTGATCACCGAAATAATACTCAATAAACGGTGTTTTCACAGTACTCATCTGCTTCGCTATTCCACTCTTGAGTTTTGTAGGATCTATCATCACATATGAAACAAACAAGCTGTTGGGTTTCCGTTACTTCATTATTGACGAGTTTTTATTATCAACAAAACTATGAATTTATTTACATAAAAATATTTAGTTTTGTGACTAATTTACTTGTAATTATCGCCGGCTGTCGATAGATGTCGTTCGATATGCCGCTGATTGGTGATCGTCAAGTCATCGGACCACACGCCGCGCAGGTAACCCGTCCCCACTCGCGCCAGCTTCAAGGAATGCTGCCATCTTTATAGGTGGACCCAATTTATTAATTATTGTTTGTTTATAGCTGTTTAATGTTTCTCTAATTTGTGAACAAGAATATAACTGAAATTTCGATAAATGATTTTAGGAGGATATTGTAGAAGTTATTTGAATACTACTGGGATAAAATATAGCCTATGTGTTATTCTGATGTATAAGCTATATAACTGTAAAGTTTCATCAAAATCCGTTCAGTAGTTTTTGCGTGAAATAGGAACAAACATCCATACATCCATACATACAAACATTCGTGTTTATAATATTAGTAGTATAAATAATCTGTGATGGATACCTACAAAAGTGAAACAATAGGATTCACTGCGGCTTCACTGGCTACTGGTTACGCTACAAAAATTATCTAGAAAAACATACGAAGAAGAAATAAAAACTTGGAAATGTCTAGATTTGTGTACTCGATATCTCCATTTGCTTTACGTATTTGATGTAAACGTCTCATCCCGCGGTTTCTTTTGTTGCAATATACAACTTTTTATAGATTTAATTTTATAAAGAGCAGGTAGCTTGGGAGCAATAAAAAATTGTCTTAGAAGCACCGCACGCTGTCGGCAACCATCAAACGTCTGTGGACGTTCTCAGTCCCACACTACCACGAGTCGCCTTTATAAATATCGAGGCATTTTTAGTTTCAAGTGCAACTCTTTTTGTATTTCTTGACATTTTTATTAAACCTTTTTTGAAACTGTGCTACAATTGCAGTTGAGATGGAAGTTTGTCTGCAAAAAATGATTCGCACCGTAATTCAGATTTTATGAAAACCATCAGAGCGAGATTTACCCAGTTGAGCGCCCGCTCCGATACAAAATTTATTACTTTGTAGCAATTCATCGTTTTGTTTCTGTCCTGGATACCCTCTACCTAAAGTTATTGCATATTTACATCTATCTACTACATCAAATAAGAGTTAGAATCTAAGCACTCACAGGTTATTGGTTCAACCATTGAGCTGGACATTTAAACCATAATAATAAGTGGTTTAATTAAATGGTTCAATAATATTGCAGTTTCGCCGGATTCTCTAGTTGGATCGAAATTCAAAACACTCGGTCAATGTGAATCGCCTCAAATCTTTACATACCAACGACTCTTATACGCATTGTTACACCAGGCAGACGCCTAAATTCCTGAGCGAGGCGCATCATAAGCCACAATGAAATAAACCACGCTTACTAATCGTTGCAGGTTAAAACCGGCTACAAATGGTAATAAAATAAAGGTACATACATAACGTGTCGAAACGTTCTCTCTTTCCGATATAAATAGTGCGAAGCGAGGCGAGGCGAGCGAGGCGCACTGACCGACCATCGACAGCGATCCCGATAATCGGGCGAATGTTTGAGTTTCTCTATTTTCAAATCGAGTGCCCGCGAGTCGGTTAGAAGGGAATTGGATAACGCGCGCGTTAACGTTCAAACGTTTCGACTTGGAGTTGGTGGTTGGCTGGTTTACATCGTAGCATTCCGTGGCGTGCGGGAAGGGTATCGGGCGGAGCGGGCGGCCGTGTGAACGCGCCGCGTTAATTGGCGTGCGGAGTGTCCGGCTGTCTTCGCGCCACGCGCCTGCGCCGTTCGTCTCAGCCGTTTAAATTTGAATTGGGAACAATAAATTTTAATTGCAAATAAATAATTCAGTTTCAAGTTTTATTTGTGTATGCAATGAAAATCAATTATCGGGTATCCGTTCTTTAAAAACGACCTCGGTTTTCTTTTGACTCCACAAATTCAGATAATGTATTAATAGCTATATCAACCGTAATTAGAGCTATTTACTTAACTTCGCAGTTTACTATATAATTATTTTAGGCTTACTTAGGGTCTTTCGGGTTTTTCGGGAGTTTTGGGTTTATCCCCAAGGATGTAGGCAGAGGTATTCCTTTTCTGGAAATACCCACATTTTCACAAGTAGGTATATTCTTCCCCTAAAGGTTATAGGCGTTTTATCATTTCTTTCACACGTTTAGGTGTCTGAAAAGTACACTGAGGAAAAATGGGTACATCCAGGAATGGAATAATCCCCCCTTCGGATATAAAGCATTAGAGTATTTATTTATTTAAAACTAGCAACCCGTCCCGGCATCGCACGGTTGCAAAGCTGATACTAAAACCTTCCTCTTGAATCACTCTATCTATGATAAAAAGCGCATCAAAATCCCTTGCGTAGTTTTAAAGATCCAAGCATACATAGGGATAGACAGACAGTAGGAAGCGACTTTATACTATGTAGTGATGATGCGAGAAAAGTAGGAACCAGTATTTTGTTTGCCAACATGGAGGATATTTTGCAATACGTACAAATTAGTATTGAAAGGTTGTTATAATGTAGAAACCTTAAAATAATTCAGTTGGAACAGAGTCTTGTAGCGAGCTGTTATCAACTAATGCTCCGTTATCGATGTTGCTTGGAAGTCGAGCAAGGACGCCCATGTTTCACCACAATCGTCCTGTTTGGTTACATACAAGTTCATACAACCACATTACATGCGTACAGAATGATAGTTACAATGTTTAAAAAAGATAGCTGCTAAATTTTGTTACTGGTACGTTAAATACACCGGTGAAAAGATGTTTAGGTAGCTACAGTTTATTAAAAATATTTTTCTTCTTTCTCACCAGACTAATGATAAGGGATATACTACAGGCTAATTTCAAATTTCTAAATCAATTATGTTAATAAGAAAACAATAAAAGGAAGAATAAAATACTTCTGTCGAGTTCTTCCTGTTATCAAAATAATGATCAAAATAAATCAAATTACAGATTCTTAAAGCTTATTTAAAGTTGGAAAAGTTTAATTTTAGAATAAATAAGAAACTGTATATTATTTATAGTAAAATGTTCAAATTACATATTAGGCAAATTAGGTGTTCAATGTTTATAAGGGTATCTTGTTTTGATAAGCGTGCGGTTGTGAATTTTAAACACACATTATCAATGAGGTCAAAGACCTGATATTTTTAGTGTTTTATTGCAGTACTGCAAAATGTTTGTTTTATATCTATAATTATGCCACACACATGAGTACCTCTTGATATGGTTGTATCAGATCATATACATAATTATTATTTTAGGACAATTTACCTGATGTTAAATTAGTCCCAAATTAGTCAGAGCCTTTATTAGATCTACTAAAAAGCTAATAAACTGAATTTTGGATCAGCCTGTTGTAAGTTAACAGTGACCCTGCAAGTCAGAGGTCGTCGCGGGATCAATTCCCGATCTGGGTCAACATTTTTATACTTGAATATGCCTGTTTGTTTGGTGTAAGTATAGGTATTTTATGTTGGCTTACGTGGATTTTAAATTAAAACAATTGTTGATTATCACTAGATTTTACTTATACTCGTACAATAATTACAAAACAGAGCTCCGCGCTTTCGTGATCGAGTCTAGAATGTTCCCACTTACTTTTGCCAATACAACCCTTAGATCAATTGTAAACAATATTCGAAATAATCTTTTTTTAAACTTATTTACACAAAATAATCAAAATTATATATAAATAATAATATTTTTTATGTTTAATTAGCAATATTTGCTAACATTTATATTAAGTACATGTGAGACCGAGCTTGGTTGAGTGGCCCTATTATTTCTGACGCCATCTTCCACTGAGTATTTTTTTTTTTTTGTAAAATTGCCTTTTTGCAGGAAATACAACTATAGAGTTGAACTTAAAATGCAAAAGTTTACATGTAGGGGAACCTGTTGTACCTTGACACCATCAACATTCCAAATTTTTTTTAGTTTATGTAAAACCTGTTAAAAGGATGATCTATGCTTTTGTATAATTTATATTATGAACCACATTAGTTCGTCTAACAGCTAAAATTTGTTTAATCGCAGTAGTTATAACCGCTTTTTTTTTATAAATATGTTGAATGAAAAAGTGACCAAGGTACAACAGGTTCCCATATACTAAATTTAATCAAAATCGTTAGAGATGTTTTCGAGAAACATACATATACATACATACATAATCTCACGCCTTTTATCCCCGAGGGGGTAGGCAGAGGTATTCCATTTCTGGATATACCCACTTTTCACCAGATATTCTTTGAACCCACCAAACGTGATAAGTGGTGAGCCCATCGCCAGAGAATCAATACAAATATAAATAAATACATACATACACACAAGAATTGTTCGTTTAAAGTAATAGGAATTCAGTATTGTCTAATCACACAATGTAAATGATAATGATAAATATAACTTCATTTAAGAAAAGAAAATAAATCATTTAAATTTAACCTAAACTTAGTACACTAAAATAATTAAGAATGTGTTCATTAACACTTTTCTTATTGTTTCTATTAGGGGCATACACTTTTTTCAAGTGTTATTTGATAGCACTCACTGCACTATATATAAGTGTCACTGCACTAAACTAACTCGAAAGGTTTTAACCTTTTCAGTCTTCTCACTATGTCTGTGTTGTCGAGTCACTGGATTGCCCCTACGTTCCCATGATGATGAAGCCTGCTTTCATGGGCTTCGGCGTATCATTTACTAGCGGGTGACCAGCGGCGTTGCGCGCGGATCCAGTTTATTCCCGTTCCCGTGGAATTCAGAAAAATCCCTTCATAATGGTTACCTTATTACATATCATATTTCAAGTTTCTATGTGTTATAGTTGAAGAGTACCTAGTACGTATTTATTTTATAACCAGTTTTTTAATTTTCCCTTGGGAATGAGACATTCTCTCTCTGTAAAAAGTACTCTAAACGTTGACCCTGGTTATTCAGTTAGCTGAAAACCAATTTTATCAAAATCCGTCCATTGATTTTTGCGTGATGCGTGCACAACCAGACAGACAGACAAACAAAAATAAAAAAAATTGGTGTTATGATATCTACATCGATAACTATATACACTATTGCTATTTATTTACTAATATCTCATGTACAGACACGACCCCGTTAGAGTTTTATTATATCTATAGACTAGCGACCCGCCCCGGCTACGCACGGGTGCAATGCTAACACTAAAACCTTACTCTTGAATCACTCTATCTTTTTAAAAAAAGCATCAAAATCCGTTGCGTAGTTTTAAAGATTTAAGCATACGAAGGGACATAGGGATATAGGGACAGAGAAAGCGACTTTGTTTTATACTATGTAGTGATAGTGATAACATCAGTAACAACGTCCACATTGAGGTCCCGATGGAGAGCGTCATTTCGAATGTATGTACCAGAGTGCGCTAACGATACCTCTGAGTACTTTATTTTAGAAGCGTTGTATGATTTGTACGTTGCTCTGACTAGCACAACCGATTATTTAATTAAGGCTAAATTTAATTAAGCACCAGTTAAATAATTTCAATAATATTTACAGTAAGTATACGTAGAGATTAAAAAAATAAAAATAAATTATCTCAAGCCTTTTATCCCCGAGGGGGTAGGCAGAGTTATTCCATTTCAGGTAATACCCACATTTCACCAGTATAATCATTGGACATACCTAAGAATTAATTCTGTCGAGGGTATATTTAGAAATTTAACGCCTTTGCCCACCTTTGAGATAAGTCATGAGCTTAAATCATTTATACTACAAAATTTCAAGTTTAATATAATTTCTGTTACTTTTCAGACATTCGATAACCTATTAATGGCCGAGACAAAGGATTGCAGTCGACGAGCGCTCACCCCGTGGAAAATAACCGCGGGCGGCTCCGAGGTACGAGCACGTATGACGCAGCGTCTGGTGCGATCGGGATACGAGAACGGCCACGCAAACTGTGGACCTTAATATTTTCTAATAATATATTTTTATATATTTCTTTTCTTTATTTGTGTACATTTACATTTGCGGCTTCGCAGCGGAAGCCGAAGCACCACAAAGTTCAACAACTTAGCAGAATAAAGTACTTACAATACATCATAATTAATTAAATATTACTTAATATCTTTCTAACACTTGTTGGTATTTATTACATAATTTATTTGCATAATTCCATTAATTATAGTACATTATGATATAAGTGCGGTAGGTTGAAAATTACAGCCGAGGCGACATTGCTAGCCCGAGCCGTAGGCGAGGGCTACAAGTAAGCAGAGGCTGTAATTATCAAAGCGCACGTATGTCATACGACGTTTTATAACACATTTGCGAGGAAATAAAATAAAACTCCGACTATGGTAAACGAATAAAAACAATACAGCGTTAAGAAAAAGCGCGCGGCGCGCATCATCATTTTTTTTAGGCAAAGGCACAAAAAACAGCCAGTATTACTAATAAAGTAAATTAATATTTTTGTGTTTTTGTTACAGATTAATTGGTTGTAATTTACTGTCAAAATTAATTAAATTAAATAATTATGTACGTAAATATTTCTTTATTATATTTTATCTCCCAAAGTTAATTTTAATCATAAAATGTTGACAACTTTTTTGACATAAAAACTCTTTGCTGAGATTTTTAAAAGTACCGTTCGTTTTTAGACGGAGCATCTTCATAAACCGTGCGTTTTACTTTACACTCACCGCACTTGGGCGTAATGAGACACAATACGATATTGAAATTGGTGAAATAAGACACCTTTTACGAGCAAATGTGTTATAAAAAAAATTACTTATATTGCATACATGTCATGAGTTTACATGGCACTAGCATTCTCTTGCACTCGATCATCAACATACCTATCCCTGACACAAATACTTATGTCGTACTCGGGTATATCACTGAGGTACATATAATTATCACTAGCTCGACGCTGAAGGAAAACGCCGTGAGGAAACCCGGTCCAAAGATCATACTGGTGAAATGTGGAAATTTCCTTATATTGATTACATCTGCCTATCCCCTAAGGGATAAAATACTCCTTTCTTCACTCAGCAAGGAGCAGCATAAAACGTAACTAACTGGTGACTTCCCGGAGTCACCAATTAGTTACTTTTTATGCTAGAACGCTAACCAATTCGCAGGCAAAAGCTAATTATGAGGATTCTAAGGAATAAATATATTATTCGGACTTGTCCTTTCTGAGCGAATGATGATAGGCATGAGAGAGTATGAGTGTGTAGATTCTCGTCTTCTTTGGGCTAGACTGAAAGTGGGCATAACATCCATTTTTATAATTGGTGTATATGCTCCCGACATGTCAAAACCTCAAGAAGAAAGAGAATCTTTTTGGGAAGGTCTAAGAGAAGTATGTCTGAAGCGAAAGCCCAATGAACGATTGGTAATGTTAGGGGATTTTAATGCTTGGGTTGGCATGAAAAGGAATGGATATGAAAAGGTACTGGGGGCTTTCGGTGATGTAAGAGTTAATGAGAGTGGGATAAGACTGTTAGATGTGTGTGCAGAGATGAATCTGAATGTGACAAACACTATGTTTGAACACCGACAGGTCCATCTGTACACGTGGCAGAGAGGTAATGAGAGAAGCTTGATTGATTTTGTGATTGTAGATGAAAGACTGAAAAGCAAAGTCACAGATACCAGAGCATATAGGGGGGTCAACGTGGGCACAGATCATTACTTGGTAGTGTGTCGAATTAGCGGTCTGTTTTCACGTTGGAAGAACCGTGCACGAGTAAATGTGACTGCGCCAGAACGTATAAAAGTAGAGAGATTGAGTGACCCTGACGTGAAAGAGCAGTATAAAAATAAAATGAGAGAAAATTTTGAAAAAGAATTGAAGGATGACTGTGGAAATGATATTGATTTGATCTGGAATGTTTTGAAGAAGAATGCGGTAAATATTGCGAAGGAGGTGTGTGGTGTAAGTAAAAGGAGGAATGCAAAGAACATGATGGCTGACTGGTGGGATAGGGAGACGAAAAGTGTAGTAGATGATAAGAAGAAAGCATGGCTGGACTTGTTGGCGGTGAAAGCCGACTGCAGAGTGTATGATTGTGAACAAAATAGGGAGAATGTAAAAAGAACAAAAGAGCGGTATGCAGAGTTTAAAAAGAAAGTTAAAGAGTGCGTGGCGAGAAAGAAAGAAGAGAAGAATAATAAGTTGGATCAAAAATTCTGCTCTAGTTTTCGAAATAACATAAAGTTATTTTGGAAACTTGTAAGGAAAGCGCAGGGGCAATCCACAAAATCTTCTCTGAGTGTAATACGTGATGAAAGTGGTGAACCTATGATTGAAGAACGGCATGTACTAGAGCGGTGGAAAAGATACTTTGAAAGTCTGTTTGAAAAGCAAGAGGATGAGCATGAGAGTGAAATTTGTGAGATTTCAATTCCACCGGAAGATTTCGAAATAAGTATGAAAGAGATTGTGGAAGCGCTAAAAAGTATGAAACTAGGTAAAGCTGCAGGATATGATAGCGTGACGGTAGAAATGTTACGGGCTGGTGACACGTTGGTAACAGGCCTGCTGCAAAGACTCTTTAACCTGTGTTTGGAACATGGCCGAGTACCAGATGACTGGACTAAGGCGGTAATTGTACCACTATATAAAGGAAAGGGGTCGCAACAGGACTGTAAGAACTATCGTGGCATTAGTCTCTTAAGTGTGGTCGGCAAACTATATGCGAGGATATTGATTGATAGGGTCGTGAGTGAAACGAATGAGAGGATATGGGATGTTCAGGCAGGCTTTAGAAGGGGGATGGGATGCATGGATCAAGTCTTTTCCTTACGGTGCGTCACTGAGAAATTTTTGGCAAAAGACCAAAAAATATTCTGCGCCTTTATAGACCTGGAAAAGGCTTACGATAGAGTGAGAAGGAATGAGCTATGGTCAACACTGGCCATGCATGGGTTGAACCCTATTTTGGTACAGGGTCTGAAATCCCTCTATAGGGATTCTAGAGCCTGTGTCAGAATTAATGGCGCCTACACGGACTGGTTTGACATCTCTGTGGGTGTTAGACAAGGTTGTGTAGCATCGCCATGGCTTTTCAACCTTTTCATGGATAGCTGTTTGACAGATTTGAAAGAGCGAGATTGTGGAGTACGAATGGGTGAGGTACGTGTCAAATGCCTGTTATACGCCGATGATCAAGTAATACTTGAACCATCGGCGTGTAAGTTGCAGGACACTGTAACTCTTGTAAATGAGGCATTTAAGAAGAAAGGCATGAAAGTGAATGTAAGCAAGACGAAGGTAATGGTTCTGGAGAAAGATAGGGACATGTCTGAATGTGATATTATGATTGAAGGCGAGAAAGTAGAACAAGTGCCAGAGTTTGTTTATTTGGGAAGTAAGTTTACAAGAGACGGAAAGTGTGACAGTGATATTGAAAGAAGGGTGAATGCAGGGAACATGATTAACGGAGCTTTGCACTCCTTTATGAAGAGCCAGAATGTGACAAATAAAGCACGTCTGGCTGTTCATGATGGTGTGTTAGTACCTACGTTGATGTATGGCAGTGAGTGTTGGGTATGGCAGAAGAAGCATGAAAGTAGAATAAATGCAGTCGAAATGCGTTCATTAAGAAGCATTAGTGGAGTAAGATTGATAGATAGAGTGAAAAATAGTGTGATCCGAGAGCGTTGCGGCTTGAAAGATGATATAGTAACTAGGATTGAAAGAGGAATGCTCAGGTGGTTTGGTCACATTGAGCGGATGAATGAAAGTCGTCTAACGAGACAAATATACAAGGGTGTTGTGAATGGGCGAGTCGGTAGAGGACGACCTAGGCGTACCTACATCGACCAGATCGGCGATGTGTTGAAGAAAAGCCAGATAAAGAGTACCCGAAACCGACGAGCATGCATGAGTCGTTTGATGGATGTGGAGGAAGCGCGTGAGATCTGCCAGGTTCGTAGCAAGTGGCGGTCTGTTGTCTCTGCCTACCCCAATGGGAAATAGGCGTGAGATTATGTATGTATGTATGTATGTAAATATATTATTATAATATTTAGCTGTACAAAGGAGAAAGACCAGTTGTATGGGTACGCTGCTTCGATGTGATGTTTTGGACTCCTCCAAACCTTTAATTTATAGTTTAAAATGTAATACATACTACGATATTCTTTTGTTTGCTAAATAAATGATATTTCATAATGTAAGTGCTAGTATAGATGGTAAACAGAATAAAGTAAGAGCATTATCTAAAAGTTTAAATAGGATATGCCTTAGCGATGACTCTGGAAATGGCACTGGTTTCAGCCATATCTCCCCTTGTCTTCGTTGGATTATCAGAAGAGCTATACCTATTATAAAGTTATTTTGTGTATAGTATCCATACATACGTTTTACTGAAATCCAAATTATACCTACTAGTACCGAATTTAAAAATAAGTGCTAGTGGTTTTAAGGTTAATCTATACGTACAGTCAAGATCACGTGCAGATTGACACATTGGACTTTATAACGTTCTTATTACAATCGGTTTAGAGGTCAGACTCACATTACAAGTGTAAAGCTTCATGTGCTCTTGCCTGTACATATAACCAAACAAGAAATAGTACACCCAACTGCACATTACTGGAAACACTTTGACCTTGAGTTCCTTATTGCGTTAAAAAAAAATCACGCTTTTTATCCCCTATGGGGTAGGCAGAGGTATTACATTTGTGGAAACACCCAAAGCATTCAAAATTGTGTCAGTTTTTGCAGTGTAACTTTTGCCTCTGACCTCTGTTTACAAGATGTAACGCGGTTGTCGCTCCGTATATTTTTCTGGGAGCGGACAAGTCCACGATTTACATGGTTGTTTAATGTATACGATCATGAAAATTACAAGTTTTGTTTTAAATAATGTACATCAGTACTGAACTGAATTGTTGGTGTCGCAAATGATTAACTCTTCACCGGTTACCAGGCCAAACCTGAAATATACATACCATACCACTGAAAACTGATAGCTTGAATCATAATACAACAAATGACTACAAACCGTATATTTTGAAACGTTAATCTTAATTTTCTTTACTACTAAAAGTTAAAATCATTATCAAGGTATCACTGCTCTGAACCTTATGATTTAAAAAAGTGAAGTTTGTAGAGTTTCGTACGGTTCCCAGCTTTAGTGATGTTTATTATTGTGTAGTTTACAGATAATACTACTACTTTTCATTACATATTTCTGAGCAACTTTTAGAAGAAGCTGTATATAATTTCAAAAACAACAGATTATCTGGAAACTGTTTTATTGTGACGAAATACAAAAATAGATACGTGTTAATTTAATGTGTTAAAACATTTTGTTCTGTTATTCGTGTATATAAAATGCACACAAGGTTCTAAAGGTTATTTATACAAATTCTCGATATACCTACGTAATTATAAGTGGTTAAATGTGTGGCATTGAGTGAGAATGTGCAACTAGTGGCACGTCGGCCACTAGAAATAAATTTATGATTATTTTGAAGCGTCGTGCCAACGCGTCGCTCACAGAAGGATGAGAAACATGGAGGTAAGGTGACAGCTGAATCTGTAGTGGATATGACTTCAGTTATGGTGTTACTTCAGAAGCGAATAACAAAAAAAGTTGCAAAAAATATATTGTGAAGAATAATATAAAAAAATTAAAGTAGTATAGAATTATTTACTGCCATTCTTCTTCCTAAAAGTGTATACAAGAAAATATATAGAGATAAAAGACGCAACATTTAATTCCTATATCCAGTTATGATACATAATAACATACCAACATACAAATAATTTGCAAACAAAAATATATTCGACATTTATTTCTTTATTAATTTGAATACACATAAGAAGAAAACCGAGTCTTTAATAGCAAAAAATACAAATACAATACACAAATATTTTAAACAGGAGAACTAAATTAAACGTTATTATTAAGAACACGTAGCGATATACTCTATAATGTACCCACTGTCTGGCCAGCTACGAGAACCATTGTATACTTACATAAAATGATAATAAAATTAATTGACTGACTGTATTAAAGACACACTGTTATTATTTTCAAAAACACATTAAGGGGGACAGAACTGACATTTCGGTGTAGGAGTCTCCGGTTGCATGTATTATAGTGTTGGTCGCATAATGCGGATGTAACGTACTAGTGACATTGAGTTTAGTTTATTCCATAACTAGTTTTTGTCCACGACTTCGTCCATGTTCCGGGATAAAAGTAGCATCTCTTTTACTCTAATGTGTTAGCTATATTAATGTAAAATTTTATCAACATCATTTCAGTAGTATATTTGCGTGCATGAAGTAACAAATATCCATCCATCCATCTATCGGTCATTGCTCATAAACTAATATTAGTAGGATAGGATTGTCAAGACGATAAACCTTAGTGTTTTAAATATTAAAACACAGATGTATGTAGAAATTTTCTACATACTTACATCTGTTTCTACTAAAAATATTTAGGTATTCTGTAATATCAGTCACTGAAAGACAACGCACATCCCACCGGTTTATCTAGAAGCATAAATGTTGTGCACGACTTCGTTATTTTGCGAAGGCACTAAGAAAATATTTTATATAATGTATCCCTAAGGGTATGAAATATGAGAGTGGTCATAGGTAAAAAGAGCAGTGATAGCCCGGACGGTTAAAGAGCCGGCCGAAAATCAGTGAGGCTCGGGTTCGAATCCTGGCATGTACCAATGAGTTTTTCAAAAACTTACGTACATTATTATCACTAGCTCGACGGTGAAGGAAAACATCGTGAGGAAACCCGCAGGTCTCAGAATTAATTCTGAGACATGCGTAAACAGACCCGGTCCGGCGATGGGCTCACCACCTATCACGTTTAGGGGTCCAATGTATCTCGTGAAATGTGGGTAAATCCAGTAATGGAATACCTCTGCCTACCCCCTCGGGGATAAAAAAAAGGCGTGAGATTATATTATTATTATTATATTATAAATTTTATATTATCATAGGTAATTTTTAGGGTTCCGTACTTAAATAGTGCCAATGGAACCCTATTCCTAAGGGTTATTTGTAAATCCGTTCGTCTGTCTATCCGCCCGTCTGTCACAGGGATGTATATTTGAAACCGCAATAGGTAGATATTTGAAATTTTCACCGAGTTTGTATTACATGGTCTTAAAATTATATATTAACTAGCGACCCGCCCCGGCTTTACACTGGTGCAATGCTAACACTAAAACCTTCCTCTTGAATCACTCTATCTATTAAAAAAAACCGCATCAAAATCCGTTGCGTAGTTTTAAAGATTTAAGCATACAAAGGGACATAGGGATATAGGGACAGAGAAAGCGACTTTGTTTTATACTATGTAGTGAAGTAACTATATATTATACCTAGTTAATAAAAATAAAGGTTAAAGGGGTCCCCATACAAGATACTAGTTTGTTTTATTGTACCGGTGCTCCGGAACCCATCGTATGCTAGTCCGATTCGCATTTGGCGTTTTTTCCCATATCCCATAACACGTCCTACACACATTTAGATCTCCACCTTTCTTGTACATACCTATCTCAACAAACAGATAAGTAATTTAATTAATTAATTAGCATGCCACCTCTATTTTTTCATTTTTCACGTGTGGCATAGTTTAACGATGGAGTTGACATTTCGGTGTATAAGGCGATTGGCGCCGGATGCGTGTGTTATACTTCTGTGGGCACGTGAATACGGATGTTACTGAGACATTGAGCCGTATGGAATATTTTTAACCTACTTTAAACAACATGGAATTAATGAGCCATTTACACGAGGGCAATCCACTAAGACAATCCACTAAGACTGCATACAATCCATTCCATTGTCCTCAAGTTTTTTTTGTATGCAGTCTTAGTGGATTGTCTTAGTGGATTGCCCTCGTGTAAATGGCTCATAAAGAGTAAAAAAAAACTACTTCAATCTTCAACTTATATGGTTTTCTCATGGATGCCGTTGTCAGAACTGGACGAAATTTACCTCAGAACTTTTGACTGGGTGAACCGATTTTGATGATTCTTTTTTTATTTGAAAGCTGGTGCTTTCCGTGTGGTCCCATTTCTGACAATGAGGGCATGGATACCGGTATACCGGTATACCGAAATACCGGTATACTGGTCAATTTTTTCGGTATTTTGATACCGGTATTTGAGGATGAAATACCGTTATTTCGGTATTTCGAAAAAAGTGCTCTATTTTTGCAAGGGTTCTTAAAGACCATGCAGAACGCTCGATTTCTATAGTTTATAGTGTTGTTCATACTGCAGATGAGTTTTCATGACACGAATAACCACGATTATAGAAAAAATCACTACAAAACCAACTGCGCAAAACACTGCATGCACATATACTAGCTATGCACTTCTGCACTAGCTGGTATTTTATGATATTGCTTTCAGTTGTTCATATATTTTTTTACTCCATATGTAACAAAATAAGATCATCGCTCGACGACGCAAGTTCTGTTTTCTTCGTTCGATGTTCCAACAAAGGCGATCTGCCTGATTCGTTGAGTTAAATTGCACCTCCGCCTACATTTTAGCAACCTTCATTTGCAATTTTATTTTGTTTTAATAATAAGTTCGTATTCATAATATAAGCTATTTCATCATTTACTTGCCCTTTTCCCATTATTTGGAGTCAGCGCAGTATGTTTTTTCCTTCCATTTACTTAGATCTATCATACGTCATATCTAATATCTACATTCACTTCCATCTTGCACATATCATCCTTCACACAATCCATCCACATTTTCTTTGGTCTACCTCTCTTCCTATAGCCTTCCACATTCATATCAAGCAGTCGCCTTACAACATTACTTTCATGCCTCCTCATTATATGTCCATACCAAGACAGACGATTACCTCTTAACTTCTCCATCACGGGTGCTACTTTCTGACTTCCTCTTATTTATTCATTCCTAATTTTATCCATTCTTGTCATTCCACACATCCACATCTATCTCAAGATTCTCATCTCCGCTGCATACAGTCTCCTTTCATCCTAAGGGCCCAACATTCCGATCTATGCATGACAACAGGTCTTATCATGGCCTTGTATATTTTTCCCTTTAGTTTGAGGGGCATTCGGGGGTCGGAAAAGTCGGCAAAAAGGGCATCACCCGCAAGTTGTTCCCATGACCTGTCGCCATTTCATCCACCCTGAGTTAATCCTGTGATTTTAATACGTATTTGATTGTGATATTTGTGCCAATGAAACAATATAAATATTTTTTTGGATCAAATAACGTATTTTCTTTGGTATTCTATATTACCTCTACTTTAATAACTCATTTTGTGGTTTCTAGGAAGTTTATAAATAGTTTTAGTGTTTCTGACATATAGTGTAGTTCTTGTAACCATTAAAACAGTAACTAGCAGTATTTAAAAAAAATACCGAAAATATACCGAAATTTCGGTATACCGGTAATTGAAATTTCAATACCGGTATCAATACCGGTATGAAAATCATTCCGGTATTCCATGCCCTACTGACAATGGCATCAATGACAAAACCATATTATTTGAAGTCGGTTTTTTACTCTTTAGAGTTCTATGTTATTATAATACAAATTTTCACAAGCTTATTGAATGGAAACCTATAAGTTTTGGCAATAAAATGTGTGATAATTCTACTTATTATATACGATTTTAATTAGATCGTAGCATCGATAACGCAGTTTCTTTTAAATTTTTGTGTTTATTTGGTTTGGTTTAAATCTATTTAACACAAATTAATCTAACATAAGTAATTACGAATAGAACCAGTAAAGTTTCCACTATTATACAATAAAATCTAAATTAAATCTGTGTTTTTCTCCCTCCAAAGCCACGGTGACGGTTCTCACGTACGCCAAGCGATTTATTTGGTTCGACTTAAGTTTAATACGTATAAATTATTTTTGTCGTTATCAGCTTACTAGAAATGTGATCGTACCATTCCAGCTCCCACATATTAATACTAATTATGTACGCGGCAGTACCCTAACGTAAACCTTCGAAGAATCATCGTCACAATTTTAGACGTAGATTTTAGCATTGCACGGACTCACGGTGTTGTTCGCCAAAATATGTAAGCACAAGTATTGCACTGCGACTTCGTTTCCATTTCGATGTATGATGTATTTCAAGATATCTGCAAAGTTTTATCTAGATCGCTTCGGTGTGGATTTCCCTGCCACAATCAGCATAAAGTCAAGCTGTGATAGCCCTATGGTTAGTGAGCCCGCCTCTCAGATGTGAGACTCGGTTCAAAACCTGGTGACGGCATTACCAATGAGTTTTATCAATAGCTCGACGGCGAAGGAAAACATCACGAGGAAACCGTGGCATTAAACGTGGGAGAGCCATGCTTCGGCACGCTTGGGCCGGCTCGACCGGAGTGATACCACGGCCTTACAGAAAACCAGCGTAAAGCAATGCATTGCGTTTCGTTGAGTGAGTGAGGTAACCGGAGGCCCCAATTCCCCCTTCCCTTCCCCTCCCCCTACTCCCACCTCAAAGGTCGGCAACGCAGTTGTGACTCTTGAGTTGCAGGTGTCCATGGGCGATGGACGTCAATTACCATCAGGTGACCCGTCTGCTCGTTTGCCCCCCTTTTATATCATAAAAAAAAATCCACAGGATCCGGTCTGGGAATGGGCTCTTGTCACGTTTGGGGATTTAAAAAATCCACTGGTGAAAAGTGGGTTTATCCAGGAATATCCCTCTATAAGTACATGATCATATTTATTTTCATTGTGATTTTCCAGCAAGAATGACTTGCGGCCTTTCCATCTTTTTCAATAAAAAGTTATCTTTTGAAAAATGATATTTAATTTATCTAGTTTATGCGCTATGACGTATTAAAACCATTGTTAGTTGCGGTACTGATAGGAACGCGCTCTTATCGCATCGCACGTGAATGTGTGCAATATTGTTTTTGCGCAATAGGAATTTTACACAACATAGAAAGTAATGATTTCTAATCTCAATGCCAAATGTTATCGTAATTCGTTTGTTAGATAATAATGTTGAGCATTTCCTTTGGTAGTGAAAATAAGATTACATTCACTGCGTGTAATAACTCTTATTGTTTGCATATTTTATAGACTGAGTTGGATCATACTAATGCTGATCAAGAAATTTATTTTGTAACTACGTTATAATATAAAATCCACACAACATCGAAGGGATAAGTAACGAGTCAATTAAGAAAAAATATGCCACAATTATTTGTCAGTGTATCTATGAAATTACTTACTTCCTCATATTGTGTGAGGAAAGACCCTCAGTTCAGGTGTGGGCTGGTTCGGGTTGTTCATAATGATGGGACCACTTTGTTACAAATTCCAAAAATAACATAATAGTCACTAAATATTTACATTGTAATCGGTTTCCTAGTCACTCGGGCCTAACGTTCTGATTATATTTTTTATTTAATGTTAAATTCTCATAGACTAAATTAATGTGGTTACATTTATGGTAAACTCACAATTTTTGTAGTCTTATATTCGTCCAGCCATTCTTATATTTCGAATCTCTTTTAAGTCAAACCGCTTACAGAATGTAATTAAACTTAAAAATGATGAACTCGTATGTTTTATTCTAAATTTTTCAAAATTGCTAAATATAAGTGAAAGACTGGAACTAGAGAGACATTGATTAAGTATTTATAAGTATTGTTTCACTAATTAGTTTTAATATAAAACAAACTAATTAAACTGGGACTCATTTTACACTTGGTTATTTAGTTCCAAATTGAGCAGAGCACATGCTATGGGTACTAAACAACTAATAAACTTATTTCAATGAATATAAATAAACACTAAGACACAAAAATAACACACATGTTGATTCCCATGAATTAAACCCATGACTTCTGACATAGAAGGCACTACCAATTGAGCGAAGTGGCCCGACAATATATGTCACCAGATTTATTATTTATAAATACTGAACTATATAAATAACACAATCGTAGCATTTATCTTAGGAAGAGTATCGCCCACAAAATAAAACTTAGCTAAAACACTGTTTACGTTGCTCTGAGCTGATGAAAGCAATTTTCCGAAACGAGCCATAACGTTTTATTATTAAGCTCCCTTTTATTACTGTGGGCCATACGTAATCAATAACATGTTACGTTATCCAGTATATCGTACCTATCTTGTTTGTTTTGCGGCTTGTAGTTGCTAACCTGAACGAGTGAAGTTTGATACTTATTTCCATATCAAATGTATTATAATATTTTAGTGCAACGTTTCAGTCTCCCAATAATTTTAAATTATCGCACGATAGGAAAATGTTCACAATGTTGTTTTGTCCACTTGGCACAGTATATGTGTACACATGTATCTATCTACTAACAATTGTATGTTTTTGGGTCATTGACATAAGCTGGATATATTTTGTGTTACATCGTATTATTAACTTTACATGAGTTTTACAGTAATTATGTACGTTTTGTGAGAGTTCTTCTCATGTTGTGACTTACTGTACTTACTTTCAAACTTTTTATTTAATGTGTTTAATATTAGTATAAACAAGTACAAATCAAATTATTTATCTAAAAACTGTATCGATTAACAACGTAAACAAAACAGTGCGCAAATGGCCGAGCGTTTTCACCGTTGTCGATATAACGCGATCTAATTCGAAGGCGATACGCCTTTCACCTTCCATCCGAGTGCGTTATGCTCACATCACAACTGCCGATGACATACTGCTCGCCCATGCATATATTGTGCAATTAAAATTATCCGGGTTATACTCTGGAGAACGTGCTAAATAATTCTAAATTTAAACTGGTTTGTTTATTGTACTTAGAATGATGTGACTGGTTGAAAATTCTCGCAATTCACTGTGTGGAAAATATTTTGACGAAACCTGAATGCTCTTTTGTTTTGCCGATTTGTGAAGTAAATCAAAGAAATGTTACAAATAGGAATTGAAATTCTCAATTCGTAAATACTGCGCCTGTAATTTAAGCTGCGGATAACAATCGTGCCTTCTATAATTGATTTTTAATTACACATTGATAACATTGCAGCGTACCTTTCTTGTATTGCTTCTATATTTACAGACTAAATAATGATGTGCTAGCATACGTACCTACTACAAAGCGGGGCATATAGACTTTGTCTCACTACTAAAGTACTAAATCTGCACCAAAGCAGTTTGGCAATTGAGTAGCTATTGTTAACCCTAAATCATAAAGTCGGTTGTTAACAGAGCAATAAAACGG
The DNA here is from genome assembly GCA_963855545.1 of Ethmia dodecea. Lineage (NCBI taxonomy): Eukaryota > Metazoa > Arthropoda > Insecta > Lepidoptera > Depressariidae > Ethmia > Ethmia dodecea. The sequence goes on from OY979444.1 coordinate 6,455,096, forward strand.
GCCCTTAGAATCAAATGAGGTGTGATAGAGTAAGGAGCAGGCATCAGCTTACACAGTGAAAGTCCACTTTCTTGCCGTCTTGTCTCTACGGCAGCCATGAAAATGACTTACTAACTTCGCTGGAAGAGACAGCAATATTTTTTACTATAAATATTTTTTATTATTTAAATGTTTCACAGTGCAGATATGTATTTGAAATAGGAAGGATGTTAATAATATGAGTATATTATATCACGGAGACAGAACTTCACCATCATAATCTAGATTAAAAGTGAGAGGATTTAAAAAAATATGAGAAGGTACTACGCCTTTTTGCCTCATTTCCATATTTTTTTAAAAACCCTTTCCAAGTCATGAAGCTGTGCATTTATAGGTCAGTCTGTCAGTCACGTAAAAATATTTATTTATTAATTTTCATCACGAAAAAAATTAGGTTATATGTAGTAAGGGTTGGGGTCTAATCACTGTCTATATCTACACAAGTAACTAAAATTGTAAACTAAGTGTGGTAATTAATTAATTCTTCAGCAGTTCCAGTGGTCTTACTTCATGGGTACTTACTATAATTGTGCAAAACTCGTGTGACGGTTTTCCCTACAACGACAGCGGTGTAGGTTAATGTATTGTCGCTTTCTTGGCTCTCGTCCGTCGCATCTCTAATTTGTTCGATTGTTAACCTACTAATTTAAATCTTTATTGGTTTTAGAAAACATTCAACTACATCAAGGAGATTTTCACTTGTAAGACTTGCGTTTTAATCAATACTAATTAAGGAAATCGCTATTACGGCTTGAGTTTCTCTCATTTCTTACATTACGAATCGCCAGTTTCATTATTTCTCTTGATTTATAAATTAGCAGCGGCCGTCTCCCAGTCGATCGAAGTGGAACAATCATTGGCAAGTGTTCAAGTACGTTCAACACTAAATATTTACCTGCCTGTGTCGATTCAGTGGAGCAGTCTATTGGATGTGATGAGTCGCATTTATAATTAGAGTGTTTAAATGAGTATTTCGATAATGTAACGTTTATATTGGTTAACGTTTTTGTAACATGTTTAGACTATATATTAAAAAACTGACTGGCTGACTCACCGATCAACTTACAGCCGAAATCACTAAGTCTAGAAGCATAAAATTATGCACTAAGGTACTATAAGTGACGTAAGTAAGCACTAATAAAGAATTTTTGGTCGTTCCCACGGGAACAGGAATAAACATGATCGGCGATCTGCTACGAGTAGTACTACCTAATTTAATGAAAATATAGGTCACTTCATTAAACATTTTTGAAACTCTGAGCCTCACTTTTTAAGAACTCACTACAAAAGAATTGAGTGTATACCTCGTTACCTCGTTTCATCTATTTAGGTGTGTAGGGCGAGTGAATTTTTGACGACAGCTCGCTTATAATTAGAGAACCAATGCTTGGCAGACGTTATACGACTATAACATTCAAAATCGTCACGGAGGCGAAAGATGCAAATGTTTATATGATGAGATGTTTATAGGACAGGTTGCCAGGCGATCACTGTTTCACCTTAGAATGTACGGGGACTAAAATAAATTGCTGTTTGCGCATTTGCGTCGTCATGATCGGAATTGAATAAGTTTACAACAACTATAATATTTTGTTTTACAAGAAACAGACCTTGTATATTTCCTGAGTTTAATCGGAGCTCTGAAGTTTTCTTTGTCGCTCTATATAGTTTTTAATTTTAATTCTTGTCATAGCTACATAGAGTTTTAGTAAATTATTTCAATCGAGGATATCTTGAACTGTACTTATAAAGCATCTTCGTTGGGCTTTAACCTAGCACGCCTTTTATATCTGCAGAATCATATAGTGATACGAAAGCGTAGGGAGAATAAAAAGCAATGTACGAGTATAAGTTCTTACTTAAGGTACTGGACCAACCACGTACACTGACCAACAAAAAATATATTTTTAATTCAACAGATGATTTAGGAATAACTGTAGAAGTGGCGCAGACAAGAGTCTAAAAAGAGTTCCTGTAAATGGAGCAGGACTGTAACGTGAAGATTATGGAAGGAATCGATGGACAATGAGGTTGCGAGCCGTGGGCCCGGCAAACAAGACGCGTCGTAATAAGGTTGTGGACGCGGCGGCTCGGCGCCGGTCGACGCCCCCTATCTTACTAGCTATTAAGTGAATTATATTATACCTATGAATTTAGGTATGCCTACTTTCCTTATTGCTTTTCCCCTAGGGTAGTTTGTGGTGTTTTCAGTTTTATTCCAGAAAAGGATGTTATGTTCAAAATAATCAAAATCTTGAATTAACGCCATAAGGAAACCATTACAAAAAGTTAAGTGAACAAAGCTGCTTTTGGCGTGGCATGGTACGACATATTCTTTTGAGTAAAAGAGATAAAATTAACTAAGACATAACTGCGTCCTTTTTACTCAATGAAAACACTGCTTTTAGAGAGCAAAATAGATCAAATAGGATCAAAGTATCATTTAAGCTGCAGTCTTTCTCTTTAGAAGCTCTTTGTGATTTGTCTTTATGACATAACATGTTTATTACCAAGTGACTAGTAGAGTAAAGTAAAACACTAAAGGAGGGCAATGCAATATCTACTTGTCTATTCAAACGAGGAGTGCCTTCAATTGTTATTCAGCCAGGATTGCGACAACTTGCAAATAGCATCTTCACGTAATCGACAATTCGGGGTCCCTGACCCGCATGTGCTTGCTTCCGGTGCGGCGCGTGCGACGATGACTGACGCCGAGATCACTTCCGCTTTCGCTTGCGCATAACGCAATTCTTTAATTTGAATTTGTTCCATTACCTTCATATCGGTTTTGGCTGCATGGATATCCCAGGCTGTGATTTTAAAATGACATGCAGACTAATCATTCTGGATTCTTAAAATCATGAGTCATTGTGGGAATATAATGACTAATGCTGATGGGCGATTAGCTAATGGAGATAAGATATTGTTAGAGACGACTGGTAATAAAGTTCAAATAATAAAAAGTAAACGGTAAGAATTATCTGTGGAATGTGGATATGGGAGAGTCAGGCTTAAATTGATATCAGTATGATTAACTAGCCTATATCCTTTCTCATCATATATATTCTCGTCCTGCCAAATTTCATCAAGATTTATAAAAAAACTCACGCCTTTTATCCCCGAGGGGGGTATAATATTAGAAGGAATAGTAGAGATTTATCTTACTGATCTTCATCTATTTCTCATCATCGTAATGTTAGAACTTGTGTTATAGCGGAATAGAAACTACCCAAAGTTGATTGATACCGAATAAATCTTTGTAAAGAATATCTCTTTAAAATAGAAATGTCATAACCAGGTGAAAACTTTTAGAACCTAAGATCCTGCATTTATGTCAGCCGACTTTCTCTATTCTTAGAACGTGAAAAGCTTTGTTATACAACAATCCCTGACATAATACGTAAATCATCTTCCAAAGCTTGCATCTCTCTTTGCAATATAATATTTGGTAATAAACTTTCGATGTCTTTCACGTCCACCACCGTATAAACATAGTTTTCGTAAAACTTGGGAAAAGGGAAGGAAAATGATGACGATGATTCTTATTCTCATCAGTCAAACGCTTAGTGGCAAACAACTTTATTGAAAACACTTGGGCAGATTTAAACTGAGTGCACATGGTATTTTCTAACTGCATTGCTAAATTATTAAATTAGATATTATGTACTTATGAAAATAATTATGTTTTATTTAACTTAAACAATTTTTGAAGTCTAAATAAATTTGTTACCTATAGATGGAGATTAGTGATTGGCATATTTTTATTTAACTTATATTACTCAATTTGTTAATTAAGCTGTTAATCTTCCAAAAAGTAAATAAATATATAAATTTCTAACTGCGAGCGATTCAGTGCCCTACAAAAGTTGGTTAAGGACGGTAAATCGTCGGTAACGAGTGTGATCAGCTATAAACACTCGAGTATGTATATCAAGGATGGTTTTCGTCACGTGTACTGGCCGGACGGTGAGTCAGTGCTTGTCGAGTCCATAACCGTGTCAGTGTGACCACAGAGGTATATGGTTTTAGAACGGCACGTTTTTTAAGAGGAAGTGTATTCTCTACAAATTATTTTAGGGTTTGTACCGGGCAAGCAGCGGGTACCCGCGGGCGCAAATTGACAATACAAACCAAGCCAAGCTGAGCCTGTAAGGATAGAGTAAACAGGTGTCTTTTGGGCAAGCTGGCCCAATCGTAGGCCCCGTCTTTGCTCTCAGCCTAGTCTCGGGTCAAGAGTAAGTCAAAATTTAATATAAAAAAATACATAAGCTATTATCTCACACAAATGTTACCTGACCTTTTAAATATTACTTTTGCTGTTACCCAGGGTAATATGTGTTGAGTTACCTATTGTTTTAATGGTGTAATTGTTTTATTTAGTAAGTATATTTTAAAGACCTCCGGTAATAGCTATAAATAATTTATATGAAATTATAATTCAAATATTTAAAATCATGACATTTAGGTGTATATTTCCAGCCAAGCATCAGCTTGCCAAGGGCGATCAAGGACAATAGATACTCCTACCTATTGTGTTTGCTTTTCGTTAAGGGACGGGGTAATATAGACTGTAATTATTTGGCGCATCCTCAAACAGTTTGGCGGAAGAGCCAGGTATAGGTAGATTCATCGTCACTTCTAGTATCATAGGATATATTTATAACCCGACTGCAATAGAAAAGGAGTAGGAATTGCACTAAGGTAGGGACATATAGGTACAACTAATTAGAATCTTACATGTTGAGTATTATAGAGCTCAATTCCGGTATACTTTTTGGGTGAGCCAACGTTCAATCTTGTTTCAGTTCTGTGGTGCGACCGTCGCGGAATAGAATCAAGGCTGTATACGGATGGCTAAGACGTAAAACACCTGAGACGGCCATATTGGGACCCGTTTTAACAATGGTCGCCAGTAATTTAATCTTATAAATTAGTTTGATTAAATTTTTAGTAACCTTTTGCCCGCTGCTACCACTGCGTGTGCAAAACAACTATAATTGGATATGTTCATTAATAAATATGCAGCCAAACAAATATATTCTTTGTTGAAAATTGCGACAAGACAGCCCATTGTAGTACCTACATTTGTCATTGTGTCACTTGTCACATTTTTTTATTAGTATACCATAAAGAGTTGTTACTTATGTTGGTCCTATCATTATAGTAAGCGATAAGACCGCCTATTGTACTTTGGTTAATCAGTTAAGAACCGCCGGTTCCAATTGGAACCGAGACACAACTGAATTTTATTGTGTCTGTGATTCATGGTCTGAGAGGTTAGTGTTAGTATCCATACTGTGTTGTTTTTGGTGTACAATAAAGAGTTTTTGTTGTTGTTTTAAGTAGTATCAGTTTCTAACAAAGAATCTTCTTTAGTTAATAATGACGTGATTAATTAACCAGAGCAGTGATAGCCCGAACGGTCAAAGAGCCGGCCGAAAATCAGTGAGGCTCGGGTTCGAATCCTCTCATGTACCAATGAGTTTTTCAAAAACTTACGTACATATTTATCACTAGCTCGACGGTGAAGGAAAACATCGTGAGGAAACCCGCAGGTCTCAGAATTCATTCTGAGACATGTGTAAACAGACCCGGTCTGGCGATGGGCTCACCACCTATCACGTTTAGGGGTCCAACATATCTCGTGAAATGTGATTATATCCAGTAATGGAATACCTCTGCCTACCCCCTCGGGGATAAAAAAGGCGTGAGATTATAGATTATTATAGTTAACCAAAAAAATAAATAAATACAAAGAACTTTTATTCTCAGTAGACTTCTAATAAAATCAATTTAAATCCGTCGTAAATCCTAAGTTTGCTTAAAGTAGCACATCAATATTTCGGCCTGTTAGAGTTCTGCCGCAGGACAAAGGCTTCCCTAACTGTTACGAAGGGCCTCCCCTCCGGGAGGGGCTAGTCCAGTCAAATCCCAAAGTTAGTTCACGCTGCTGTATTGTGAGTAGATAAAAACTACTACAAACATATCCGTTATGAGACAGTGGAATATTACCAATGCTCTTCGTTACCTTCAACGCAAAAAACAAGTGATATTTTTGTAACTTATCCACTCAATAATCAAAAGGCACGCGCTCACTCCATTAGCGGAAATCGCAAACAGACCAATCCGCTTCCACTCACACCGTCCTGGCTGCGGATTCCACCACCCTAGGCCCCCCCTATACCCCCTCCCCCTATTCGGTAGCGACTCTGCGCACGTGTTTTAAAAAACCCGCCACCGGATTTTGTCGGCCACCCTGTCTCTCCGGCCACATTTCGACTTCCTTACTCAATCTGTTATAGTGAAGTTTACTCTATCACATTGGAGATCTATTGGACACGGATCTGTTTAGACAGTGTTATGTGGTGTGAACTTTAAAGGGATCATCAAAGGTAATTGATTGTAGATTATAATTCAATAGCAACTTTATAGGACGATAACATGTTCTTCAAGGGTGAGTTTATGTTTATTGTCACAATTAAAGTTTTAATTGACTTACTATAAGGGTTAGGTAACTTGATCTGACTGAAAGTCAGACTGTCAATTTTGTCATCGGAGTAACGGCCGCCCTGTTAATATTTGAAATATGTAGGTAGAGGAGGGTATTTATAGATATTTTCGGCGAGAATCCGGGTGGCGGTCGAGGGTCTCAAGATTTATGGCAGAGCGGGAGAGTCCCATCTAACTGGGTTCCTTGGGTGCATGGTTCAAGCAATGGCGTCAAGCGTTCTTGAAAGATTTGGGACGAAAATATTTGTAAGAGTTGGCCAACACTAAACGAGTATTAACAAGAATCAGGTGCCCAAAACCAACCCACAGCTCATCAAGTTCAGTGTTCTCTTATAATTTACACGTGATAATTACAATTGATAATTATGGTCGTGAGCATAACTAGTGCCTGATTATTGTTTTAGTGGCCGTTAAGAGTTAGTGAACTCAGGACATAATACTATAATGTTTAAATTTATGAAAAGTATGTTGATGATGAGACATTTACCTATGCATTTAATAATGTTTCATTCATGGAAAAAGGTATACAATGCGTAGGTAGCAATATTAAAAGCAGAAAAATATCTTGAAACAGTATTCTGTTTATATATATATATCAAAATCTGTCGTGCAAAAAGTGAACTTGCGTATATGGAATACCTCCATGTTGCTAGGGTAGCCATTAAGAAAAAAGAATAAAACTGTGACGTAATTTTTTACATGTCACTAAAGTGTCATCTCGACCATCAGTCGAGACTTATGTGGTCGAGTAACCACCTAACCATTCAAAAGGTGGCTTGTCGACCATTGGCCGAGATTTCTGTGGTCGAGTAGCCACCTAAGCCTTCAAAAAGTGTCATCTCGAAATGTGTACTAACAGATTATCTTGTTATTCGCAAATAATGAGAAGTTGAAAGTGGAGAAGATAGCCTTTACGCTACGAGCTTAAGACGTGTCCCATGGACTAATCTGGTACGCCTCACACCCTTACAGGCTAAGGGCAACTCATTTCGCCGCGCAGTACTATCTACGCTGCGAGATATTTTTCTTTGTAATGCTATATTTAACAAGAAAATTGGAAATACTGGTTGACTTAGAACATTTCCATTCTTTTGGAAATGTAACACCAAGCCTACACCACTACTTGTTTCAAAAAACGTATCCATTATTGTCCTCGTGCATTGGCAGAACAGTGAATTTACAAATGGTTAACACAACGTAAGTTGCTAAATATAAACAAATAATAAATCACGCATGCTTCACTCACTTGTTAACATTATTATAGTGTTAAAAGACAGGCGAATTTCTTGTTGACATGGTAATAACAAAACGCTTTGTCTACAGAGATCTATTAGGATGTAAAGTGTTTAAGTATATACAAAAAATGTTGAGAACGGTGTATGGTCGACGCAAGCTGCAAGAGAACCGTCGCACGTGGCAATGGGCCTTTCCGCTATTTAAAAGCAGGTAAGGCCTTTTTTGTGTCATATTGAGGAATTCTCTTGGAATATTCCAGACTCACATCGGTCGCGTAATGCTTTTCATTCAAGTATCTTGTCTTCCCACGCTTTGGTCTAAGTTTATTCTGGTTGTCAAACGTTGATCATCTATCCCCTTGGTGACGTCAAGCTTTACAGTAAAATAGTTCTTACACCCTTTTGTTTTTAGGGATATTTATAGTGTTTCAAACAGCGTGCAACATTTGTCAGTTTCTATCACTAATTGAACTCGTATCGAAACGCAAGAGGTATCTATAATTTAAATGAATGCTCGCCTATACGTTACGGGTGCAACATTCCGATCCCAATTCCCTAATTTGTGGTCCTTTCGTTCTGTTTTATGTTTTTTGCCGGTTGCAGGGTGGCGGTGTGCTTCCCAAAGTCTTTTTTGTTTGGGATTCGGGCACAAAAGACCGCCCTAACGGTATTAGATACGAGGCCAACGCTTGCACATTTTGGTGCATCGACGTCAATATTTTCAAAAGTATTTAATATTTAGAGTTATAGGTAAGTCGGTAAAGTAAAGAATTTATACAAAATTAAAGTAATAGCTACTTCAATTTTATCTATAAATGTGGAAGTGTATGTTTAGATATGTTTGTCACGCAAAAAGGGGAGAACGGATTCGAATTAAATTCGGAACAAGTATATGTCCTGGATTAACTCATAATACTTTTTACCCCGGAACGTGAATGAAGCCACGTGCAAAAACTAATACCTACTTCATAATTATATTCCCTTTTTTCGGTACTAGAGTAAGATAAATTGTTAATACTGAAGAATTGTTCAGTAATATTTTAAGATAAATTAAAACACAAATTCAAATTTATTTGGATACATTCAAAAATAAACTTAATACACACTACATTAGATTAATTTATTAACCCCGGGGAAGGGAGATCGTTCGGAGAAGTCCTTCGAGAATTGCTCTCAGTCTAGACATACGTAGACTGCGTCTGATTTTCGAGAGCTTACGTATTATTTATACCTATTTGAGAATATTGTACAAGTGTTTAAGACTACCCACGGTATTATTAGAATTCTTTTTGAACTTTACGATATTTTAATATTTGCAACCTAATATGAAATATACTTTCTAAGAAATTGAACAGACATATTGTAGGTCAGGATTTGTATCGTTATCGTTAATATATTTACAATTTTATTATTACTACTAATGTATGAGGTTTGGGCCTAAAACATCGGAGGATGAAACCATAACACTTTATAAATGGGGAATACAATAATTACGTAATCCAACTCGGACAAAGTCAGTAACGGTAGCTAGTAAAAGATATATGCCCGATTCTGGTTTACTGGTGATCCGTCGTAATGTATTGAAACAACTAAAATAACTTCCTTGTTCATGAATAGACGAGGAGTGATCGCCCTCCATAGTTATTTTGAGAATCATTATTAGGAGAAAATATTTGAATCAGTCTTTATGCTGCATTCATACAATAGACTTAGTTCAAAGTATGTAAAATGCACTGTAAATAAGTAAATAAAATTAAAGTAGGTAGGTACCTACAAAATCCCTATAGAGTAACTTTTTTTAAACTGATAGACAACTAAATTGTCTAAACAAACAAGTAATTCTGAGCTCTTTTCAAAATCAAAATCGTCATCATCTTTGCTTGGTGCTATCTATTTGTTACGTAAGCTTCAAAATTGTTTTGTTAAAGTTTGGTATAGACAAACATTTTAATTTTGAGTTTGCATTAAAATAATTTCGTTACATAACAAATCTGCAAGTGTCATCAAGATAAACTCATTGGATGTTCGCGGCCTTTGGAATAAGTGGGTGGTGCAAGTAACTGAAAACTAGATGAATAATAACGGCCACCTACTTACAATCTTCCTATTTCAAATTGTTAAGCAACATAATTTATAATGTAAAAAGGACTGAAAATACTATTACACTTCGTAAATGAAAGCAAGAACTTTATTGTAATATAGTAAACTAAGAATTAACTGAAGACACATCATCATCATCAGACATAGGCCTCCCTTAATAAGCGCTACTGCGCACTGTCTTCGGCTCGACGCATCCAGCAGCTGCAGCCTTTCGCAAATCGTCATCCCATGCCGAAGACTACAGGAGACTAGAAAAGAGGAAAGCCAGCTTTTTTTGTGCTATGTTCCCACTGACGTCGCAAACTTAGTATCACTCTCGCAAATTAGAAAAATCTATCAATACGTTTATGTTAAAAGCTGCACCAAAGGAATAGTCTTACATACGTTTTGGAAGAATCCAGACTTGAAATGTGAATTAATTGAGAATTAAAATAAGCTTAACTCTGTAACAGTGGCTGTAAAATATTAAACAAAACATCACGCGTATATAAAAAAGAGCTACCCAACATAGTATACTGTTTATTAATGGAAGGCACAATATGTCGTTCTCTCGAAAATACCTCAAAAAGTTATGATACTTGCTTGAAAACAAGATAATTAGTACCACTCCAAGATTGTAACAATAACGATAATCACAAGCTGACAATGTTTACTGACACCCCGTGGTTAAGGGCGGCAGTATCCGACAGTGCCATACTATTGAAAAAAAACTTGTTTTACAGATCACAGCGAGTTCATATTACGCTGTTGGATCCGCACGGTTTTATAGAGAGAATAAACGCCGCTTCAAGAGTCTGATTTGTACCGCAAAGAGTGAGATGTAATATGACAAAAATAGTAATACAAACAACAGTATTTTTAATATTATAATTCAAATAATATTAAAAAAAACTGTTTTTATTTAGTTGAAGCACAGCCAAATTCAAATGAATATCTGTGCTTAGGAAATTTACATTCAGATAACGGCAGTCTTTGTTTTAATCACGAACATTCTAATTTGGGTGTAGAATTTCACAGCCCTCCGAGCCGCGCTACACTAAATATGGTTAATTTTAACCGCGCGTCTCCACCAAAAATATCCGGGTGATGGTAAATAAATTTTCATTACGTACCACGGTCGCGGTTACCGGAAAAACGAGAGCTAAATAGGGCAGAGAAATGGGAAGCTACCTAATTGTAAATTAAAAAGTTCGCGGAGTTACGACACCACAGTCCACAATGACACCCCGCTATTTGAACGGGGGTGAGATCCCCCTTCTCACCCCCGCGTTTACCCCTCTACCCCTAGACTAGGGGGTGGGGGTGTAGACACCCGTGGAAAGCGTGTGACATTTTGTTTTAAAATATTGTCCGCACGAAAAAATTCACGATGATCATTTTAATCGTCCGTTTGCTTTTCCAACTCAGAGCAAAACTATTCCATACTTATTTAATACTTCATCTCTCATCTTCGTCAGTGCGCAAAGGTCCACTAGAAAACTTTTAATTTTATATCTTTGAAATAACTATTAAAAAAATCTATATTATGTCTTAAACTACTTCTAAATGACCATTCAGTTAAGGTCGGGCGCGACGAAGGCGGCAGCGTCTTAATTACCGTGTAGCGATAAGAAGCGCCAGCGCACGAGGCGTGAAAGCTCTAACTTATTACTGGACATCCCATCACTGCTGTACAGAGTAAAAAAACTCTATTACCCATTTTCTAGATGCGGCTATTTCTTAATTTGAATTGGAGGGGATATGTCTACGCTGTGGTTGTTTAGGTAAGCGCACCAAATATTGTCGTGTCAAGGCCGCCGGCTTTCCTCCGGCATTCCGTTCCCGCCGCCCACAGGGATATCTCACACCCGTGTTATGTAACATTCAGACTAAGATTCGGTTACGATTGACACACTAAATTTACCTGTTGCGGTATGCGAGCTATGCGTAGATTAACCTGTTCAAGTTTATAATAGATTTGAATGGACAGTGGAGAATGAGCTCATGAAAACATTCCTTTCATATTTCGATATTGTTTGATACACGTACCTAATAAATAACTCATTCTCACCATATAAGTATTGGAAATTGGTATGGAAATAAACACTGGTAATTTGATATCAACAGCAGACTTAACATAAATCCACCCAATCTAGCGGTAACACGAAAATAATTATGTAAATAAAATGTCAAAGACAAATAAAAAAATATGTGCTAATAATTGTTAAAAATAATCAACCTTGAAAAATCTCTTGTAGAGATTTAAAAATAATCACGCTAGTACAAGAGACGGATCATCCCATTCTTAAATCAAGATGGTTCTATTGAAATTGAATCGCTCCCGTCCAATCATAAAGCCGATAGTGTAAATAAAAGAGACACAATTATCCCTAACGGGATTTGCGTCGGTGCGCCTCTTCACACCCTTCGACCCGTGGAGATTCATTCTGAAGGAGCTGTGTTGCCACAGTAGAAGCTATTTTTACCCACAATTTAAGTCGTGTAAAAATTGTTATCGTCGTTCATATAAAAATATATAATCTCACGCCTTTTTTATCCCCGAGGGGGTAGGCAGAGGTATTCCATTACTGGATATACCCACATTTCACGAGATATATTGGACCCCTAAACGTGATAGGTGGTGAGCCCATCGCCGGACCGGTCTGTTTACACACACATGTCTCAGAATTAATTCTGAGACCTGCGGGTTTCCTCACGATGTTTTCCTTCACCGTCGAGCTAGTGATAAATATGTACGTAAGTTTTTTGAAAAACTCATTGGTACATGCCAGGATTCGAACCCGAGCCTCACTGATTTTCGGCCAGCCCTTTAACCGTCCGGGCTGTCACTGCTCACTTCAAATCCAAATTCGTCGTTCAAATCTAAACAAATATGGAAAAAAAAATGTTTTGATTGTTATCAAACTTTTTACTGCCTTAGATTATTAGAATCCGCAGTCCAAATAAAATTGTGTTTGTTCTTTCCATAAAAGCTATATCGTTATTTACCTATTAACAGCTTTTGCCCACCACTTTGTCAGCGTTTCAGGATAAAAAGTAAAAAATTACTTTGTCCTCATAGTCTCAATTTACAAATTACAAACCTACAAACCACTTTTTCACATTTCTAGTCGGTCAAGCAGCGCGTTCCTGAGGGTGTTGTTAAATGTCACTTTACTTGGCCGGATTATAATAATATTTTAGTACCTTATTTAAATAAAAGTAAAAAATAAATAATCTTACGCCGTTTGTCCCCGAGGAGGTAGGCAAATGAAAATACCAACGTTTCTCAAGAAACTTTTTTAACCCCTAAACGTAAGTGGTGGTAATTCATGATAGCAGTGATAGCACAGTATATATTTAGTAAATTTTCCCTTTCTTATGTGAATTCTCCACCCATGGTATCCCTGTCCAATGTGGCGTCGAGTAGGCAACTTGCGACGGCCAATGCACCTTATTGACTGGGCCGACCACGACCGAGCTCTCCCGATTGACTCCGAATGTTTAAAATGCCGCGAATTTTCAAAATTCAGCCTCTGATCGTTTTCTTCGTATTATAAAAAAATATAATATAAGCACCTATGCAGTAGATGCAAAATAGTGGACATTTTATACAATATAAATAATAATCCTAACTCATAACCACGTGACAACTCTTTAATGTACACCAATAAAAAAAAATATGCAACAAGTGACATAGTGATACAAAAAAGAACAATGGGCGGTCTTATCACTTTAAGCGATTTCTTCCAGACAACCTTAGGATGGATGTAACTGAGATAAACAGATGAGTAAGTAAGTAAGTATGTATAGGTAAGGTAAGTATTTAATATATATATATATTCATTGCTACATCGAATCCTATATACCTACAGTCTTTTTACAGACATAAAAAATCACTATCACTACATAGTATAAAACAAAGTCGCTTTCTCTGTCCCTATATCCCTATGTCCCTATGTATGCTTAAATCTTTAAAACTACGCAACGGATTTTGCTGCGATTTTTTAATAGAAAGAGTGATTCACGAGGAAGGTTTAGTATAAGTATTGCACCCGTGCACAGTCGGGGCGGGTCGCTAGTACTAAATATAAAACATGAATCAATTATTTACCTGATTTTGTTCTTATAGTAGTTATAAGCATCTTACATTATGATCTCTTTCACACATTGAATCCTCATAATAAGTGTTGCACCCTACATATTCCATTCAACATATTCCGAAATATGACATCTCAAAATAATGTACTCACACCACCCGATCCGCTTATAATTCGAGATTCATAGCTGCGGCTTATTCTCATAAAAAGTTGTTCCCTTCAAATGTAGTAATTTCGCCAGGGAGGGTGGTCCTCCCCCGACCCTCTCCAATCTACTCAGGCTGGCCTTTTAACGCTGGAGATATTGTCTCTTTAGTTAGATCTGTATTTATCACAGTATAAGTAAGATGCTGAGAGAAAAAAGGTAGTTGTAATGCGAAGGATCGATGCAAAATACAACGTTAATGTTTAATTTGATTACGTGTTTTTATTTTATATGTAAAGGAGAACACGGCCCAGCAGTGGGCTAATAAGGGTTGATTAAAAAAATATGTTTTATTGTGGAATGTAACCAGTAATGTTGCATTCCACCACTTCATTCCAGCAACTTCTGTAAATAAATAATAAAAAGATAAAAAAAAACACGGGTTGCACTCCGGGAGTGCCGGCAGAAGTGAAAACTTGATTATCGATTTCGGTGTTACAACACTACTCTCCAACCGTCTTACGGTTTTTCGATCAGCACACGTGACCTGACGCGAGTCACAGTTTTTACCCATGCCACAAAAGTGCTCAACGCCGTTATAGAAGTTTTCACTTCAATAATTATTAAAATTATACTTATTATTAGAATTTGACACTTGACAGCTATAATTAAATAAGTAATGGAGCAGAATATACTGGAGAAACTTAGATATTTTCAGAAATGATATACCTGTGCTTTTTCCTGGCTGATAAAAGGCGTGAGCATATTTATTTATTTTTATTTTATTGAGTAGACAACTCGTAAGAACTGGTAAAAAAGGAGAAGTCAAAGTTTTCAGGTCAAAATCTCAATCATTTTACTTTGCAAGTTGCCATGCTTATAATTATTATAATAAATACATTTAATAAATACCTAGTTATGTTGACAATACTAGAAAATAAATATTTCTTATAATCTAGGAGTGTATTCCGTAATAAATGAAACTTAACTAATTTAACTTTCAGTATTGTAACGATAACTTTGCAGCACCAGGCAGCACTATGCGCGTAGGTACTAGGAAATTCCGTTGAAGTACAGCAAACGAGATCAATTTTATTTTTCCGCATATAAATTAATAATATACTCTAAAACAGAAAGCCTATATTTTACACAAGATCATTTGTGTATACTACCTACTAAAAACTTCTTTGTAACCCTAAACAAAATCTGGTGCGGAAATTTTTTACAAGACGTAATGAATTTTTCAGTGACTTTCAGTTTTGTGCTATAAATTCCATGTAGAAAAGACAGACAAATTGAGAAACTCATTTTGAAAGTCGGTTAATAAACACTTGTAAATACAACTCTACACAGTTAAATACATGGTATAGGTCAAAATGTACAAAACATACAATTAAAAGTTAGTGTTTATTGTCAAATGATAAGGTTTGTTAATCAAATAATCGTGTTATTCAAATCAATACCAAATAAAGCCATAACAACACATTAAAAATCTCGATCGTTAACTTTTTAAATCTATCCCGAGGCTGGTAATACGTTATTGATATTTGTGAACGGGCTGGATAATAATATTTGTATTCTACTCTCCATCTTAAAATGAGCTACCTCGTCCTTTCATATCCTTCAAAAATTGGACAGTAGAGGGGGTTGGATAGGTGTCAATGAAGGTTTTGGACGGCTGGCCGTTGAATAGTGTAGTTCACAATGGATGGAGTAGGGTCGTGCCACAATGAGCCCTGCCGCGTAATTGTTAAACTGAACGGGGGTTGAGCGCCCTGTCAACTGTTCTGCCACAGACTAAGTAACTAAACATTTTGCCTTTTATACCTTTAACGCTACTAGGTAATTAGTGTAAAGCTAAGAGATTTGAATTGATTTTACATTTTTTAAGGTAAATTGTTTTTTTTTTATATAAGCTGTATGCTGTATATATTTACTTTTTAGTTAGCTTTCTTAGGGTTGCCATTTTTAAGTTTTGTTGTTTTGACCTTTATAATGTGGGTCATTCTAATAATAATTGGTTACGTAATGTAGAACTTGCTGTAATATTTTATTTTACCATGAATGTTATCAAACCCTAAATTAATGATGCATGTTGACTGATTTATATATAAAATAAAACCCTAAAATGTTAATTAAACTCGTGAAGTTACGCAGTTGTAAATTTAATGCGAGCTATAAATAATAAACATCAAACAAATTAGCTGCTAACTTTTAAACAATGCCTCCATCACAATAAGCATGTTCTAATAAACTTAAGCGTAACCTTTACATAGCACAAACGAAGGTAAGTGGCCTGATACCGATCACTAACTGCCGCACAATAATATACTTCATCCCTTATTAATTATTTTATTGTAAGCATAAAGGATGTCGTAATCGTC
Organism: Ethmia dodecea; assembly: GCA_963855545.1. Taxonomy (NCBI): domain Eukaryota; kingdom Metazoa; phylum Arthropoda; class Insecta; order Lepidoptera; family Depressariidae; genus Ethmia; species Ethmia dodecea. The sequence goes on from OY979444.1 coordinate 6,471,588, forward strand.
AGAATAATAATATCATCGCGCCGCATAAAGAACCCCAAGTAGCGACAACACAAGCGTAAAAATGACACGCCGTGCCACCAATATGTTTGTGTGTATTACATTAGATTTATTCGACTGGGTCACGCACACAGGGCTGCCACTACCCCGAACGGGGTGCGCTTCGCTGTGGGGGCAACACCACCACAGACAAGCTTAGGGCTGCCACCCGCCAGATGGTCACGCACACCACTGCGCCATGAAAGGGAAAGCTACACTGTGTAAACAAATCGCGGGAGCGAGTGCCGTCCCTCTCGGTTACAAAGCCCGTGTGTGTCACATCATTGTGTGCTGTTGACGCGATCCGACGTAGATTGTTCTGTGAAATTGCCAGGTAATAGGCCGAGGGACTATAGCATTACACTTACTTATTGGTGGGTTTAGGTGCTCAGCGGCCTAATCGAATTGAATATTGGCGACGCTTTGACGCCGCTGACTTTCAGGTGAATTTTGAATGGGAATTAAACTTTAAATAGATATAAATAAACGTTTATTTCAGAGTATCCAATTGATTAAGTTTTTGTTTCTAACAATCGTTACCTATCCAAAATCATTGTTTGACTTAAAATGTATCTCTCTACGAATGTATTGTATTAAAATACAACAAGCAAACTTTCACAGATTAATGAGACTTATACACAGCATAATATGATACACCACAAGTAGGTACTAAGAAATCTTGTTCTGGGTATAAGCCATCTTAAACGAATGCTTAAAAACTCGTAGGTAATAAATATCACTGTCCTGATAACGAAAACAAATAAAAATATCAATTACTTCAATTGAAAACAAACATTTAAAGAAAATTTTCCTGTGTTCCCTCTTATTAAGAAACAAAGAAAATTGGTAGTATTAGTGACATCACGCCGCAGTTGACATGTCACCGCGATGCGGGCGTGACGACAGAGATTAGGATTGATCCGTCGAAGACGCCGGTCGAGACACGACACCTATTCGTGTATACGTTATTGCTGTCTGAGCAGTGCCACCCCTGAATTGAGTGGCGGGCGTTAGTGACGCGCCGTGATCTGCAAAAACTTTTATCGATATCGATGATTTGGTTTTAAAATAGATATGAAATATTAAGTGACTATATAAAACACCAGATATAGTAGATTTTACATATTAAAAATTAGTGTAGAGACTCAAATATCCAATACTCGTAGTAGGAACAGTTATGTAGAATGCACCACATAAATCTGAACTGAACATGCAACATCGAAATAGTCATCAAACGTCCCGATAAAAGCGCCGCAACAGGCTGGCGAATTATGACTATGGCATTGTTAATTCGCAGTCGCCCTAAAATTTATTACAAGCCGACAGACAGAGACAAAACTTATCACCACTTCGTAACATAGAAAGAGAGGGTAAACATCTAAATGAGGGGGTGTCATAAATAATTTCCACGGTTGAATTGACAAGGTCTTTAATCAACCTTCTGTTTTAGTAAACTGATCCCTTTTAGTACGAAACAAGTATGGTTTTTGATTGTTTATAGGTAGTTAAGAACAACGGGGTATCCTGCAATGAGGAAACGGATTACTATCGAGTGTCGGAAGCTTTCGAAGTATTTAACGAAGATTGGAATACTCTCTATATACATTCTTGGCGATTGATTATTATTAGGTAGGTAGGTTCTTTATTTTTTGACATATTAATAATTAGTTTTGATTACATTTTTAGTTACTTGTTACACGAATCCCTAATGCATTGTGGCAGGGCAAACCAACTCGGATAGGATCGGTGCTAATCATAATCGAATCTCTTCTGGATTTAAATAAGGTGATCAATCAACTGCACAGCGCTTAGTGACAGGTTCCAGAAACCTCGCTATTTTTATCCTCTGATTTTTAAGTAGCCGGAGCTCTATTTTTGAATAATTTTTTAACCGATTTCATGAGCGATGTTTGAATTGCTTGTGTCCTACAAACCTAACGTCAGTAGAGGCTCTGTCTAGTTTGGAACTAAATAACTGAGTGTGAATTCCGTCCCACAACCTATTTTTACTGAAATCTTCTTGGACTCTCAAAAATCAATTTAGAATAATTAAACAGTGCCTAAAAAATATTGATTTTTTCAATGTAAGGTTCAGCGACTACATAATTTCCCGTAATTACCGGTTTTTTATATTGCCATATTTAGGGCACAGATAACGTGTCTTCCTTAGTTAATGTAGAATATCTAAATTGTCTACTCAAAATACGTTTCAATTATTTAGAAAAGGGTAGATAAAGTGGTTTGATGAAAGTCGGGGTGCCCGGATAGGTGTAATTGAGTAGTTTATTGTCTCTCTGATCAATACGACAGCGTTGTCCATTTATACTTTGTTGGCTAATATTGTTAGACAAATAGATGAACCTACAAACCGAGAAAATGTACCTACTAACTGCAGATATTCATAGATAATGATAGATTGTAGAAACTGCTAAATCTTATCCTCAAAATTATAACTTAGACTTTATACTATTATATACAAACTGACTACCTATTTGTACAAGCCAAGAAATTGTACCAATTGGGAATAATTATTAATCACTACATAGTATAAAACAAGTCGCATTCTCTGTCCCTATATCCTTATATCCCTATGTCCCTATGACTTAAATCTTTAAAACTACGCAACGGATTTAGATGCGGTTTTTTTAAATAAATAGATTGATTCAAGAGGAAGGTTTTAGTATTAGCATTACATCCGTGCAAAGACGGGGCGGGTCGCTAGTTTCTATATAAGTTAGAGTCACAACTAAATGCGATAATGTCTTTGTGAGTTGCAAATATGACTCTATGGATTTTAAAAGTAATAAGGACTTGAAATAAGCAGCATCAACCTTTATTTAAGAACTCTACAAAGTAGCTTCACTTAGATACAGTGCATACCAGACTAATCAGTCGCTTGTCTACGAAGAAAAATTAATATAAATCTGTGAAACATATTATACTCGTACATACATTACAAATTATTATTGCGTAAAATTTGTCTATACTAATAATAATATTATAAAGAGGAAAGATTTGTATGTTTGTGTGTTTGTATGTTTGTTACAAATAAAATCAAATTCTACTGTACCGATTTTAAAAATTCATTCACTAATGGAAAGCTAGAATATCTCTGAGTAACATAGGCTACATTTTATTCCCGTATTCTCACGGGAACGGGAACTAAGTGGATGAAACCGTGCAGAATCACTAGTAACACATAAAATTACTTATTAGTATACACTTTAAACCTACATAATATATTAAATCAGCTGTCGATAAAATGCATTAGTCATAATAAAATTAGTCAAACTATCCATGAATAGTTAATTACATATTTGTTCACACTATAGCGGTTATTTTTGCATAATTGTTGACTTATCTTTATTTTGGCAGCCACGAAAGTGGAAATTCTTTATCAGACAAAATGTCGTTGACACTCAAATGATACTATTTAAGTACTCCGCGAGTGACACCGTAGAAAGTTGTTTGTATTCAAATAAGGTTGCTCAACTCGTATAATGTGATTCATTCAAGTTCACAATCAATCGTTATTGTTCACATAATGACTAGTTTTTCGAGTTTGTGATGGAATATTATTTCGGGTAAATATTTACATTATACTATTTACATACAAATGGTCATAATCACGCCACAATCACTTATTGTGACAAAACGGTTTTTTTCCTTTTTTAATATCATCTATACCTACTCTATACTACTATAATAATGAGGAAAACTCAAAAACTACTGGACCGATTCTAAAAATTCTTTCACCAATGGAAAGTTAAAAGATCCCTAACTAACATAGGTTATATTTTATTCCCGTATTCCTACGGGAACGGGAACTACGGGGGTGAAACCGCGCAGAACCGCTATTATGTCATATAGTAACGGGGAGACCGAGCTTCGCTCGTTCTAACACTAGTGTCACTAATGCATCACTAACGTCATATTAGACCAGTGAGTGACCGTATATATTTTTTTGTGTAGAATGCGATTGTACAGAAAATACAACTATGCAGAACAACACAATATACAAAATTTCATCAAAATCGTCAGACCCGTTAGCGAGATACCCGAAATAAAAATACATACATAAATAAATACTTACATAAAAGAATTGCTCGTTTAATTAAGTATAAATCATATATTATAAAATGGTGTTATAATTGTTTCATTACCTATTGTAGCCTACATCTTTGTCAAACCTGTGTCAAATGTTTGATTATCCAAAGAGTGTATTCTGATACTCTGGTGTATACCCCAGGATACGCAGCATCAGCACACCCTTCACCCCAGGAAACTATGCCTACGAGGTATCCATCAGCAACTAAGGGACCGCCTGAATCTCCTTGACAGGCATCCCTCGGCGGATTAGTTGCGTTTGCGCATATCATTCCCGGGTAAATGGTGGCGATGCGCAAGTAAGCATTTGAGCATTTATCTGGATCTACAATGTTAACGTAAGTTCCGAGCAGTATTGGAGAAGCTGCTCCTTGATACTGAAAAAAATAATTAGTATGACTAGTTTTTTTAAATTAAGAAGTATTCGCAGATTTTTATTTACAGACTAAGAAACTATTCATCCCATGAAATGATCCTAGAAATGTGAATCTGGATTTCATTTGCCTCTGAATGCCATGTAGGGCGCCGGTGAACGAAATCCTGAATTAATTTATCACCTTGGCGTTCAACGTGAGAAGTTAAATAAGTAGAACTCGAAGTTAATAGATCTATCGCATTTTGAACGAAGGCTTTTGAAAAAAATAAAACTAGCAAAAAATTCAGATCAAAAGTAAAAACTTAAAAAACTCACAGCAGTAAGTCCATATCCGGATACGAGAGCTTGTGTACCAGAATCTAGATGCAAGCTTGATGGCGCAAATACAACAGAGTTAACGCTTTGACTGAAGCTGATCTCTTTGATTGTTACCAGCATAGCAATATCGTTCTCCAAAGATTCAGAATTGTAATACTCGTGAACCCTGACACTGGATATGTAATAGGTCTTCCCACCAGAGAGCCGATAAGAGGAGCCTACAACGACCTTGAGATATGACGGGGATACTGCATAACTGGAAAAAACACTTACTTTAAAAACTTCAGAAATCCAATGAATCCTCATCAACCTATTAAAGTTCATTTAGGAGATTGATACAATCACCAGATTTGGGTACGATCGTGAAGAGAAGACTAAGTCTGAAATAGTTGGTTAATAATCGAAAAACAATAGGGTTATCTATTGTAACAGATCGCCCGCAGTAGGCTGCTGCTTATGCAAAAGTGTTTGATTACTGCTCCTGTGACTGCTCTCCTGGTATATTTGTTAACGAAATGAGAAGAAGGTGGGAATTTGTATGTTATTGAAGTTTCAATTGTTGGTATTGCTACGTTAGCACTATTATATTATATTCTGTGGTATTGCAGTAGTATGACAAGATACTCGTCCAAAAATATTACATTTAGTTATGTTAGTCTACATCTACAAATATTAGTATTTTTTCATTTCATCTATAAATATTAGTATTTTTGTATGTTTGTATCTTTGTTACGAATAAACTCAAAAACTACTGGACCGATTTTGAAAATTCTTTTACCTGTAGAAAGCTACGTTATCACTGAGTAACATAGGTCATATTTCTTTCTATAGGTGTATGTAAGAATATTCGCACTAGTCCATCGTCAGTAGACATACCTGTCAACACAATGAGCAGCAGTCAGCACAGCTCGTGTCGATATGATGGCGCCACCGCAACTGTAGACCCACCCCGATGTCATTTTCCGTCTGAGAGCCACATGGTATGGCACCGAAGTTATGTCCAATTCAAAGCCATTTACTATCCGTGATGATTCGACGGTGGAAAATTCTGTTGTCGGCAGTGAGGCGGTTGATAAAGCTGGCAAAAGAAATGTTTAGTTATGAACTGAGGGCTATTTAGAAGAAAAGCGTTATCGACGACTTTCCTCGTTTTTAACCTTTATTGCAGCAGCTGTGGTAGGTACAAAGACAATTGAAATTCTATTGTATTTGAGTGTCTGGAGCTTGACAGATTCAGAATTGAACACATTATATCAATTGGTAACAACAAAAGTGAAAGCATAAATTTAAAAACAAAGCCCACAATAAAAACTTACCTAATAAGATTGAGAAAAATATTGACATCTGCATTTTGGTAAAGGAGGCTGTCGACTAAACAAAGAAATATTGTGATTTCCCATCTCAATACCAACGATACGATAACTTTATCTTTGAAGTCAATATCACCTTGAGGTATTCCGCTCATAATCGTATCTATAATACTATGTCAAGTGCTTCTGATAGGTTAGTAAAAACTAAGCACGTGCGCATCACACTAATTTCACATTTAATGTGTTTATGCAGAAAACTTTATTTGTTTTCTTTGTCTCGAAATGCAAGGCTGTCGTACAACAAATTCCGACTAGTCAAAAGTTCTAGAAATTATATAATTTGATTTCATGTTAATAATGAACCAGCTAAGTGCGAGTTGGACTCGCCCACGAAGGCTTCCGTACCACCACAGAATAAGTAATAGTACTACGTAGTACCACGTACAATAAAAGAACAGGTTTTTTTTTCGAGGGGGTTAACAGGCAAAAGAAATACACATTATGTGAAAATTTCCATTGTACACATTAGATATAGCCTGCTGACGACCCGAGTCCATACTATAGATCCCTAAAATTTAAAGGGCTTACGGGCGGACAAGAATAATAGACAATCCTATCGTGTCTGGATAAATGACGAGCGCCATGATCGTAAATCATTGGTTTTAAGTGTAGTCAACCTCTGTGTATTTTAAATCAATATATTTAAATAACTAAAACAAAATCTTTCAAATTAAATCCATAAAATACGCAAATATATTGAAATGTGAGTTTAATGCGTCGTTAAATAAAAATGTAATAGGAATTCGAATACATTTCGAGATTTTTGATTATAATTATCAATCGCAACATGAACTTGACAGTCGTAAAAAGGTGCAAATGATATTAATGGCGTTTTAATAGGTTCAGGGATTGCCGCGGTGCTTTTATCACCAATCACATCGTGGGCTGACGGTAAATTTATGAAAACATTCAACCGATCCCGTGTTATACGGTAATTATACAGTGTCGTAAAGAGTACGTAACTTTGTTTTAAAACAGGATAAGTGACACAACATTCATATTTAAATGTATTAAACTATGTATGCAAAGTAAAGCAGTGATCTGCGGTTATTCAGGCTGCTTCCCATGCGTGAGGCTCGGCTTCGAAACAAGGTTGGGGCCTATAAGTTTTAAAAAAACTTATGTACATATTTTTCGATCCCTCGGCTGTAAAGGCAAATAGTGTGAGGAAACCCACACGGCCCAGAATTGATCTGTGACATATATAACAGCAACCCGGTCCGGCGATGGGGGTACCTGGGGCCTTAATGTCTACTAGCGGTTCGGCGCGGTTTCACCCGCATAGTTAGTTCGTATTCTTGGGAATTCCCTTGGGAACGGAAATAAAATATAGCCTGCGTTACTCAGTAATAATGTAGCTTTTCAAGAAGTTTTCAAATAGGTCCAGTAGTTTTTAAATTTATTCGTAACAAAGATACACAAAAATACGAATCTTTCCTCTTTGTAATATAGTGTAGATTTATAGTTTGTAATCGCAATCGTCTTCATTTTGACGTATGTTGCTTCTTCCGTTCATGAAGAAGAACAAGCACTGATCGCGTAACAAATAATAATAATAATAATAATAATAATATATTTATTTCATAAGTTTCTACAATAATAATAAATAATGCTACTTAAGTATAGATTCTACATGGCTGTACATTGCAGAGCTTAACAATAATAATCCCCTGAACCCCAAACTAGGTAATACCTGTGTTTTGGGATTCAGTGGTCCAACGCTGTACATTAATGTTTCAAACAACCAAATGCCAAATTAGCTGTGGAACGTGTAATTTTCACATTATTTAACAATTTCACATTATAGAAGTTTTTTTTTTTTTTTTTTTTTTTTTTTTTTTTTTTTTTTTTAATAAGTTGATAAACAATTATATGTATATATTTTTGCCTGGGTGTGAATGTGTGTGTGGGGGTAGGGTGTGTGTGTGTGTGTGTGGGGTGTGAGAGGGTGTGTGTGTGGGAGAGGGGATGAGGGTGTGTGTGTGGGTGTCAGAATAGATAAATATATTTGAATGAATAAAATAACTAAAAAACTGTTTATTTTAGAAGATCTTCAGTCATGTTATAATCTAAATTCTTGAGCCAGGTGGTTACTTTACTTTTACATACATACTTTGTCAGGGATCTTATAGACAATTTGTCATCGACAACATTATATATTTTTGCAGTCTGGTACTCGTATTGTTTCTGAGCAAAAGTGGAGTTGCAAACAATTGTATGGTACAGGGGTTTCGGTCTTCTAGCTGTAGGTGTGGGTGTATTTTTTGGAGATGGGACAATAGAGTGTTGCCTAAGGACAGAACGTAGGATGTAAAGTTGCCTCACGCTAAGACAGAGAGCGTCGGAATAAAGTTTTTGAGAGGGGTATCTAAAGGGTTTGCGAAGTATAACTTTTAGCACCGCCCTCTGTGAACGTTCTAAATTTATAAATGTAGTCTTAGAAGATCTACCCCATATGGGAATACAGTATGATATGATCGATTCACAGAGAGCAGTGTAAACCATTCTTAGAGTGCCAGGATCCGCAGAATTCCTTAGCTTTTTAAATATAAAGATAAGTTTCCTAGTTCTTGCAGCTAACGCCTTGACGTGTTCATACCAGTTCAGACAATTATCGAGTAAAACTCCGAGATATTTTATGTGGGAGACTCGTTGTAGACTAGGACAGGAACACCCAGAAGCTTTACGGGAACATTTATGGGCTTTGATTGTTATGGAGTCTAGGGGAGGTTGCGCTGAGGGTCTGATGGTTAATGTCAGAAATTTGGTCTTATCTACATTGAGTGTAAGTAGATTCATGGATAGCCATTTCATGACCCGTTCGAGGGCTTGTTCCGCGTAAAGTGTTGTTTCAGCCCAGCTTTTCCCGTATACCATTATGGCTGTATCATCGGCGTAGGCATAGATGGAAGTGTTGGGGGAGGACAGCTGACAAAGCTCATTGACATAAATGAGGAATAAAGTGGGTCCCAAGATACTTCCTTGGGGGACTCCATAGTTTATTGGAACTTCTTGGCTTACATATGTGTCTATTTTTACACACTGAGTCCGATCTGTCAGGTAGTCAGTAAAAATATCCAAGGTAACTCCTCTAACACCTATATACTCCAGCTTTTTTAGTAAGAGTGGGACAGAAACCGTGTCGAAGGCCTTGGTAAGGTCCACAAATATGCCTAAACACTTGTACTTTTCATCAATTTTTCTAACGGCAATGTCAAATGTCAAATAAAGACGATTACGATTACAATTATAAATAGACAATAAGGCCCCTGCTTACCTGACACGAGTATGAGTCCAAGAAACATACTTGTAAAAAGTAAGTATATCTAGAAATGTAATAATTCTGGACCTCCTTGAGTCACATTTTATACATAATAAAAGTTATATTAACAAGTAACAATAATATAATAACACAAGATTTTATTATGTCAAGTATAGTGTTGTATGGTTACATTGTGAACCTTTTTATTCTCTTCTCATTCTTATTTACTGAAGGCCGTGATAAAATATCTGGTTCAAAATAGAGAAAAGTATTTATAATAATATAATTAGTACAATAAAATAATTTATATTTTTTTTGTTAGATAGTGTACTTGAAATATTCTTGTTTTGTAAGAACATCCGTACGTACGTACCTACGTACTTTAAAAACTAAAGTACCTAGTTAATAAGCAAGTAAATAGCTTTAGTGACTTCATAACCGTGAATGTATAACAAAAAAATATATGGGTTAAATGGTATTGTGTGTAACTGACAAGTTTCCTTAATGTTTTGAAACGATTATATTTTATTTTTACTCTAATTCGAAAATTCTACCATAATAAGGTTCCCCACGCCATCTATCGTCGACGTATTGTATTGTAATGATGGTTATTATCACATTATAAACGATTACGATACGGAAGACCTTCAGATATAAGCAAACGGATATTTTGATTGCTTAGGTATAAAGATGATTATTTACAAGTGCATAATAACAGAGTAATAAGAAATACAAGCACATACCAATCAATATCGGCCGTTTTTATTAGATTAGTCTCCAATTGAGTGAGTTCACCAAAAACTAACAGACGAAGCGTAATAATGTTATTGGGAACGATAAGATAGTGTTCATTAAATCAATAGAAAGCATGGGAGTGCGCCTACGCACACCGCGCATTCCACCCGGAGGCAAAGACCTCTGGCTTCCTGGATCGCACACAACGAAAACGGGATCCTACTTACTGGTTATAGTGAATTATTCCGGGATTTCTCATGAAATAAGTTATTTGAAATAAGATATTCGAAAAAGTTTTGACGTGTTTAATAAATTGAACTAACCATACTTAATAATGTTTGAGGCTAGTATTATTACTGGTTAAAGGCCAACACCCATGGAGGCGGGAAAAGCGGGAAAGAGGTCGTGATCCGAGATTTTTTTTGTAATACCTGTTCGAGTTTATAATTTATACAAAGCGTAACAGAAAAAGCGCAATTCTTCATACACCCCAATTAGTATATTAATATAAAAAAAATATGATGCAATCGAACTTTAGTTGTGTCTAACAAATTTTCTTAAATATCGATTGTTATTGCACGATTTCCAAAGAAAGCACTACATTCAGCTACGAAAAATTTAACACATATTAAAAATAGCTGAAATGGAATAAGTACTCGATACTGAACAAACTAATTTCAGGAATTGCGCTTATTCTGTTACATGTTGTATATTCGACCTGAGTAAGCGGAAATTGCTTTAATTACAACTTGGAGAATAATTTAACCCGTGAAGTAACGGAATGCAGACAAAATAGGATTGTCTTTTATCCTTGAGCGGCCGTGAGATGTTGATGCTTGATGTGAAGAAAATACTTCCTTAAAATCTCGAAAATAACAATGAAACATCGATGGTGACCAAGATGTGTTGATAATAAATATAAACTATTTCGCAAGTTTCGCCTAAATAGGTACTTCACAAATTGTCCGATTTAAAATTAATTATCTTCATTTACTTTAACAATAACATTGCTTCATCATTATGAAACTATGAACAAAATTATCATAACGCTAGAAAAATGACATTATACAAGTAACTTAAAGATTCTGCACTAATAGAACAAACGACAGCGTATTCTTTTTAGCGCTCAATTATTACCTTTTATATTATAATAGTTCTACAAACGCGCCCAAATCGTGCTTAGACAATCGCATTTAATACTCGGCCAAGGATCGGAGAACTCTATGAAAGATCTCCATGGCATGAATTTACCTATCGTCTTATACTAATTTATGTAAGTGGGCACTTATTCAATTGCTAAGTGCAACGATTCTCACACCGCGCCTATTCACCCGTGAAGGACGCGCGGAGAGCCGCGATTTGACGGCCACTGCTTACCCGCTGTGGTCTAAGTTATGAGTGGATGGACAAGTAGACCTTTGTTTTTAGGGTTTCGTCCCACAGTGAAAAATTAGCACTTATGGTACCGCTCTTTCATAGCTGCTGGCTTCCGCAGCTAATGGAATTCACTTAAAATTTGGGATAGACTTAATTTTTTTATTTTAATAATAATTAGTGCCCATAGAGGTGCATGTAAATATTAAGTGAAATAAAAGTGTCAACCTCAGTCAACATGTTTTTAGAATTAAGAAATCATCTTTTACAGACAAATAAGGGTCTAAAGCGCTCCCAAAAAAAAAAGAACTTTAATTCTAGTTTAGTGCCGTTTTGCGGATGACTCCGCACTCTTCCCTTTTAGTACTATTCTAATTTATAATGTCGGATTTAAGTAAAGTTTTTATTTTTAAATCAATAGTATAATATTTAGTGGTATGTACAGTATAATATAATAAGTACCTATAGGTATATTTTAACTACCTACACAAGTACCTACACACCATAATATTATGAATAAGTATGATTTTTTTTTTATTTTTTACATTTACCACATTAATTATAAATTTATTGTAACATACACTTATAAATGTAACTTCTAAGATCTGATGCAGTTTTCAACGTCATTTAGAGCATTTGACAGAAAGGTAAAATAACTCGACCTCGTACGAAGCAAGGGCTAACCATATGATACGTTATATAAATAATAATAAATAGGTATTAAGTTTAAAGTTTTTTAAATCTTATGTTATTATAATATAATAGGACTTTTGTACTATTTGAATGTTTTTACACCACATAAGTCAGGTGTCAGAAGTTAGCATTTTATTATCACTATGAAATAACTTCACGATGACAGGCATATTTAATAGTTAAATAAATATAAAGTAATTCCTGACTTACCTACCTCTTTATGCAACAAAATATTATGTAATATATCTTATCTACGTAGTTATAACGTAGCTAATCACATGACCAATTATTGTTGTGTAATGTGTACATAGAACGGACATGGTTTGAATGTAAATTACATTTGCGACGGAACATAAACGTGAGATCAGTCGCATACTCTTGAACGCTTGTAGGAGATATCAAATACATTTAGAGCACCCAAAAAATCTGCAGCTGTCAAGCAACAATTCGCATCACAATAAGATCCTCGTACATATTTTTCACTAGCTCGACAATGAAGGAAAACGTCAGGTCAAAGAATTGATTCTGAGGCTTTGGTTACAGCAACCGGGCGTGGTCACCACCGTTTAGGTGTTCAAAAAATATACTGATGAAAATTAGGTATTTCCAGGAATTGAATACCTCTGCCAAACCCCTCGAGAGTTTATGCTGTGTGGGTCACTGCTGATTGATTAGAAAAAAATATTTTTGTTTGCATTATAGTATAGTAGAGAAAAATAAAAATAAATTATTATTAATAGAAAAGATTCGATTTTTTGTTTGTATTGAATAGGCTCCGAAAGTACTGGACCGATTTTAAAAATTATTTTACCAATGGAAAGCTTACTTTTCTGGGAGTAACATGACATGGGCTATCATTTTCCTACGGGACCGAGAATTACGCGGGTAAAATCGCGCGGGACACACACACTACTTTGTTTATATGTTCGGCATAGCAGAGCAGTGATAGCCCGGACGGTTAAAGAGCCGGTCGAAAATCAGTGAGGCTCGGGTTCGAATCCTGGCATGTACCAATGAGTTTTTCAAAAACTTACGTACATATTTATCACTAGCTCGACGGTGAAGGAAAACATCGTGAGGAAACCCGCAGGTCCCAGAATTAATTCTGAGACATGCGTAAATAGACCCGGTCCGGCGATGGGCTCACCACCTATCACGTTTAGGGGTCCAATGTATCTCGTGAAATGTGGGTATATCCAGTAATGGAATACCTCTGCCTACCCCCTCGGGGATGAAAGGCGTGAGATTATTATATTATATTATTTTTATATGTTCGGCATCTATACGTTTCTGATGTATCACGATGCAGTAAAAATTACTTCCTTTATTAAATTTAATGCTATCTAGAAAAGGATAATTTGAAATTAACTTAACTTGCAACAATGAGTCGAATTCACATACTAAATGTATTTTCATGTGCAATGCAACTGAGATTCTCAGTGAATTATTCGAGCCACTGGAGCGGCGATTTCCTTTTTAAGTAGTTGCCCACTATATAGTTTAAACGTTTGTATAATGGTACCATCGGCAAAATAATTTGTAACCGATTTCTTGAGTTCATGTAAATATGTGAAATAATAAATATTTTCTATGGGTATTTTGCGGAGTACGGGTAAGAATTCTACAAAAGGTCACTCTTTTACACCCTCCCCCCCTTTATATGGCAGAACAAGGCTTTGACAGTTATCCATAAAGGCGCACGCTGACTCTGGTCTGGAAGCAGGAAGTTTTGCAAATGAGATCTCCTTATTTTTATTAGATTATATTGTAAAGGCAGTAGATGAATATTAAGAAACTATCCGTAGTTTTAGTGATGATTCTGTTTATTTCACGTTATGTGTTGTTGGTATTGAGAGACTATTTGTTCTTATTTTAATTTAAAATAAATTATCTCTATAATTGCCTATTTTTTGTATAAGTCTACGTCTCGTACAAACAAACAGATTCAACATTTGCATATAGAACACGGCAGTACTCGTTTTCTATTTTTCAATCTCGCCGTTCCGCCTTTCGATACTTTCCTACACTAATACGTCCAGTGGACCAGTATAATTAGCACTTTCCAGCGTTTTTTTGTTGGATTATGGCCTGTTTAGCGGAACGTAAAGCCGAGGGTCTTAGTTTACTGGTCATTGGAGGCGGAAGGCGTCTGCAGCCCGGACAATGGCCGTTCGACGATCACCGCTAGTTCCCAGCTCATTACGTATTTACTATTAAACTTCTACTCCTTTATAGTTACTATGTATTTTGTAATGAAGTTAATTAGTATCTATATTGTTATAATCAAATAAAATACTTTATTTGCATTCATAGGTTTTACAAGGTGTTACGGTACATGGTAGCTCCATTCTGTGGCACTCTGTAAGGGTGTCGCAAAAGTCAATAGGTATATGGAGAGAGCGATCACACTCCAATATTATTGTTAATTATACTTACAAGTTATATAAAGTTAGTATATAATAATAATAATTTGTGGGACACAATTTACACACGGTTATTCAGTCCCAAACTAGGCAGAGGCTGTACTATGGGTACTAAACAACTGATAAACATACTTAAATAAATACTAAACACCCAGACACGAAGCCAACAGACATGTTCATGCACACAACTGTTGGCCCCGAGCGGGGATCGAGCGCGCGACCTCCGACTCAGAAGGCAGGGTCACTACCAACTGAGCCAACAGGCCCGTCTATATAGGTAGAGAGATTTTCTGACCGTTTCTTTCAGCAGTCTCACCAGCAAGCCTTGACATCTAATTTAAACCATCACACAATTACCTACATTCATACAACGGTACAGCCCGGAGATTGAACAAGCTCTTGGGGCAAAGAGCACAATATTATTTCGCAACAAACATCGAAACATTGTTTGGCCCGAGGAGACGAAGAAGAAAAAACATGGATGATTTGTGATATGTGCAAGAAAAAAATTGAAAAAAGAACTCATATTGCGCTCACCCCAAAGAACGTGAAAAGTGGAAGAATATGAAATGATGATGTTTGACCCAAACTGAACTTTACCTTATGAGATTAAAATAAAATAGGGCATAGAGGGGGCATTGGGAATATTTTCTTAAAAAAACTTTGAATCTCAAGCGTCATGTCAGTTAGTATACGAGATATGAACGCGAGCTGTCATTCGGTTGCCCATTAGTAATAATTTTTGGTTTTAGATTTTCTTCGCTTTGTCCCCCTATGCCCCTATTTATTATAATCTCTTTGGGGAACAATAGACATGATGATTGACCCAAACTGAACTTTACCACACTTACCTAAAAATAAATCCTAGGCCTACGACAATCTTTGAATATCCGACAGCGTGAAATGGCATTTTGACGTTCAATTTGACATTTGCGGTCCCAAAATGGCGCCGTCCGTAGAAAAGAGAGCTCAACAGCTATTTTTGTTTTAAGATTGTCTATCATTGCTAAATAAAGCTGCGTCAAATTAGATTTACCTTAATGAAACTTAGATGGTATAGAGTTACAGACAGCAAACAAACAAACATTCATCATCATCATCAACTTGTAACAGCCCACTGGAGGGCTGAAGTATAGGCTTATAATCCTCCAAAATGGTCTAGATTGGAATACATATTGAATGAAAACTTAATTTATTCAAACTACCCAAGTGACAAGGCTTTACAACTCTTTTGAAAGCTTACAAGGAAAACTAGGACTAACGGTCCAATGTGCCTTCCGAAAGACCGTAATAATGCTAATAGGTGATCACTATTTACTAACTAACCGCACTTAGCTTTCCTTTACATGTCTTTATATCCCCGAGGGGGTAGGCAGAGGTATTCCATTACTGGATATACCCACATTTCACTAGATATATTGGACCCCTAAAAGTAATAGGTCACCATCGCCGGACCGGGTCTGTGTACACATGTCTCAGAATTAATTCTGAGACCTGGGGGTTTCCTCACGATGTTTTCCTTCACCGTCGAGCTAGTGATAAATATGTACGTAAGTTTTTGAAAAACTCATTGGTACATGCCGCAGGGTTCGAACCCGAGCCTCACTGATTTTCGGCCGGCTCCTTAACCGTTCGGGCTATCACTGCTTTTTTTTTATTGATACAAATACATAGGTATCTGTGTTTTGTTGAATCCACTACGTTCGTTTACAATCCACTACTAAGCTTGGTTCCTAAGGGAATCTGGCCACTATGTGTTCATGAGGCTCTTTAGAACTTTGAGTTGGTTGGTTACTGATGAAGTCAGTCATAGTTCGAAGGTCAGCCAGTGCGCCTAGATTCTTTAGTCCGCTCGTCTTAAGAATATTATAGGCAAGTCCGCTGGCATTTAAACCACGGCATGGTATTGCATTACTGAATACATCCAATGGCATTTAATGACTGTTGGTCAATTGATTTGAATGGTATGTGCGAATACTGGATGTTTAGGTATGAAGTAAATGTTGCCTACTCGATAATATAATATTATTACCTACAGGTGAATCTACAAGTTAGGTACTTAAAATAAACAAAAGCAGACAAGACTGATAAAAATGCAGTGACAACATTTATTTTTTGTAAATGATTGTACTTTTACATATTTTTTTTAAGAATTGGTTGATTAAAACAAAACTTTAAACTGTATTTCGTAGGCTCAATGAAAACAAGAACCGAAGGTGCCAGTGGCAGTCCACCGGGCGTAGGTGGAGGTAGCTAAACTTAATGAACTACATTGTCTTATTACTTTAAATGGAGATGCGAGTTTTTTCCCGTCTATATCTTGGACACATGTAAATAACGTCGTGGGTAGATGGTTTCCGCTATTTGTACATGTAGGTAGGCATGTTTGTAAGTTACGAATCTTTTGTTTCTCGAGGTTTTTTAATTAGAAAAACTAGTAAATTAACTAATTGGCAAATTATTCTAGTACAGTTTTAGTAGCTATCTATTGGACACACTTTTTTGTGATTATGGTTAGTAATAATAAATCACAAACTCAACAAAAAACACATTTAAATACAACCTTGTAGACATTCGTCAACAATCAATATTTTTGCAGAATGTAATTTAATCTTATTAATTCAATAACATTAAATTTCATTCTTCAAAAATAAGTTCTGTTATATAACCAATCGGTGACATACCAACAACTAAGCTGTAAAATAACATAAAATACACATGTTATGTTTATTGCTCACACTGGCCAATCCCTTTTGCTTGCCCATAATGAGTATAATGTTCTCACAGGCCATCATAGTAATAACTTTGTCATTGTTTCTGACATTACGCATTGTCACTGATGTCATCACTGTTGTAGCTTGATTTAATTTCCCAGTTTTATGTTCTGTCCTTGCATCTAGTCAGATAAATAGTCATCGAATACCAAGTCTAGCTTCATAGCTACATGATCTTATCAAGTATTTATTTCTATTTATCGTGACGTCTAAACAAAGAGTGTTTAAATTATGTGACAATAAAGTTAACAATGAGATATAAACATGTATAGAAGTTGAAGCAGGTGATACTTAACAAAACAAACACTGATGCAGATAATACTCTGAAGACATAAGATAAATCGATTATTTCAAAATCAATAAAGTATAATCGTACTTAGTATTCCATTGTGAAAAAAACTTTATAGCTCATCTATAGGCTGACGCAGATGACTGATTGAGAACGTATGAAGATACTGAACATAATTGGTAGGTACTTATACTTTTGTCAAAATTTTATTCGTTACTGAAATATTCAGATGTAGGGATGAATTATCACTTTCGAACACTTGTAAAATTAGAAAATATGATTTTGGTAGGTAGTTCATTTTGTTAAATTCTTCTACGTTCAGTCTAAACTTGATTCCAGTTATACTATCTTGTCAGTCATAGAACAGTCACAGGGCAGTCACTGAAGCTCAATTTTGCCAAACAAGGGCACAGACCTTGAAGCCCACTCGTCGTCGGTATTGGCAATCTTAATGCACGTAATTGTGCTCTTATTAAGAACTGTCTGACCACCGCTCATCCCACGCATGGGACTCTGTACTTCTTTCTTTAGTTGCATAAACACTTTGAAAACTATTGTGTGTTTTCTGTAATTCCTTAAAAGACGTGTGAGCAGATTGCGCAAGCTATACACTGTTACGTACTTATTACTTTTTATATATTTTTAGATCACGCTGACAGCCCATTTTAACTACGTCATACAGATTTGTCTATTCATTTGATTGTATTAGTACAATTAAAGTGCTCTAAAAACTCTTCTGAACACCAGATTTCTTCTAAAAAGTATTTGCCCTCATCATCATAACTAACATCAACATTCTACATTGTTATATGCGAATGCAACAGTTCTAACAAAGGGCTTAATTTTGAGTTTACCGAATAGTAGGTATATGTACCACCTCTTTAGTATAGTATTAGTACCTATATGCAATAATCTGTCTATGTGTTTCTTTGTTACTCACGTCTCAAAAGCTAAAGATGACCATGAAACCACGCAATGAGATAGTGACGATTCAGGAAATGTCATTACTACTTTTTAGATCTTGTTCTTATATATTCTAGTACCTATATAGATACTTATAAGAACAAGTTCAAAAAAGTAGTAATTCCATTTTCTGGATAATTATATCCTGCATACGATTGCAAAAGAATGTTATTGAGTAACTAAATGCAATCTGTACGTGCATAAACAAGCTTCCTAACAACTCTTATTGTGTCCTATTGCTATGAATGATCAATTAAAGATGTCGAATTGACACCTCAAAGGTAATTTATCCATTTAAGTTTATAGACTCACATAGAACTTGGTAGTAAATCTATTTGCGGTATTGATCGATTACAAGAGCCCTATGTAAAGTGATGTCATCCATCCGTACCTTAGGCAATAGCTAACAGGTCATCATAAAGGTCTTACAGCTCATCTAATCCCAGCGACGCATGGTGGTGATGCAAAAATGAGGTTATAGCCACATGTACCTACTTATTAGGAAACTAATGAAAGGTGTTGAAGAAGATTAATATTGCAATTATATTGGATTTCATCAATTTCGTCATACTCTTTGAAATTACATTACTCTGAAGTCTCTGCTAAGCAGAAGAGATCTCACTATTTTGATTGAGTACCAAAAAAGTAAATGTAGAAACACTTCCGCTATATATTATTTTTCATCTTTTTCGGGCGGAAAGCGTTCACTTTCGGCCCGCTGCACTGCGTTAAACGAAGTTGACGCTTTCCGCCTCCATCGAGCTTAAAAAAGTATACACACCTTGGGAAGTAAATAAGAAAGCCTCAGATCACATGTTTGTAGACTTCGGCTTGGGCTCAGTCGAAAATTACATGTGATCTGAGACATTTTTTATTTTACTTCCCTAGGTGTGTAATATACTATTCCCAACGCACTGCGGAAAAACACACGCTATCCTATTACTGATTAAAGCCAACATCATAAACCGGCATACGTTTCAACAGACCGCGTACAGCCGCCAGACGAGACCTATCTAATTCGAGACGTAAACACGACGGCATTGACTATCTATCATCGAGTGCACTATTTATTAAACTTGCGTCTCGGTATGCACTCGAATCTTTATTATGATCCGTGTGTGAGTTATGCGGCCGGCTCACGTATTGTCGTTTTGTGTCATTACCTGCCGTCGCCGACCCACGGGCCTGTAGGACCGCCGACGCGCCTGCGACGAACTTACACACGAACGTTTTTAACAGCCTCTTACTTCGGAATTTTTAAAATTATGTTTTGAAACTACGTCATGGAAATTCTGCAGAGTATTTACACGAATTAAGTTAGGACACCCTGTATTTGTATAGATCTAAATTTCGTATACTTATTATTTCGTTTAACAACTACTTATTGGACATTGTTTTTTTTTAATGATAAAAAAAAATTGGTTGCCTGTAAAGTCGGTATACGGGCGAAAGTTTTACGTGACAACGATTTTATGTCTGTCTCTCTCGCTCTTAGGGGGGCTAACCATGCCCGAGTGGAAGGGACGCGTGCCTCTCACTCGCTCTCATTGTGAGCGCATAACGTGAGCGGAGCGTAACGCAGTTTCTTGAAGTGTCACCCGGCAAACCAATTTATAAGACGTTGTCACGTCAAAAAGGGGGCAAACGAGCAGACTGGTCACCTGATGGTAAGTGACCTCCGTCGCCCATGGTCACCTGCAACTCAAGAGTCACAACTGCGTTGCCGACCTTTGAGGTGGGAGTAGGGGGAGGGGGGATTGGGGCCTCCGGTTACCTCACTCACTCAACGAAACGCAATGCATTGCTTTACGCTGGTTTTCTGTGAGGCCGTGGTTGGTATCACTCCGGTCGAGCCGGCCCAAGCGTGCCAAAGCATGGCTCTCCCACGTATAAAATTGGACATTGGGACATTGTTTTTTGGGTTTTTCTTATTAGTAGCTTTATTAGTTATATAATAAACATGATGTCTTTTTAATACAATCAAAGTTGTTAGTTTGTATTTGTCTCAGTTTTTTAATATATTGTTGTATGATAGGTTCACCACCTGCCACGTTTAAGGGTCCGGTGAGTAGGTACTTCCAGGAAAGGAATACCTCTACCGACCCCCTCGGGGATAAAGGCTACTACAGACGTATAGACGAATAGTTACTACAGAATAAATTAGATAATAGTAGTTGATGTGTTTCATTATTTATCAATGCTTCGAAAACGAAACCAACGCGTTTTCCTCACCCATGTAAAGGCTCCGAATTTGTCTTATTGGGCAATGAGAATTAAGCAGCAACAAAAGGGTTCTCAGAAGCACCCGTCCCGACATGTCCGTCCCATTGACTCATACACGTCGTTTAATAATAACCATGCTTCCTTTAAAGTCGTTTTGGTTTGCTAAAAGTTGTTATGCTCGGAATAATCTTGTATCGCAAAATTTACTAAAATTCAGCGGCGTTAAAACAAGTTTTTTGGCACTTTGCGGTGGATAATTTAAAACCTGTTTTTTGCATTTATGTTTTCAGTATAACAATTGATTGAGTGCTTGATAAGTTGCTCAGCGTGCAAAAATCCAAAATTCCACTCCAAAATTATGTAATACTACTGCTACACCAGAAATTGCATTACCAAGCGTCAATTGATGTCGACCATTACCTTCATCACTTCCTCACATGCTCGCATTAGGTATCTGTTAGACTAATTTCAAGTAATCTAGTCATACAGAGTCGTAACTAGTGATTACTATTAATTAAAAAATATCTAATATTATTGTCTTCGTTCTTCTGTTAAACTGTTACTGTCACCAATGAGAAATATTTTGCTGTTTTAAAAAAATACTCACGCCTTTTATCGCCGAGGGGGTAGGCAGAGGTATTCCATTACTGGATATACCCACATTTCACGAGATATATTAGACCCCTAAACGTGATAGGTGGTGAGCCCATCGCCCGGACCGGGTCTATTTACACATGTCTCAGAATTAATTTTGAGACCTGCGGGTTTCCTCACGATGTTTTCCTTCACCGTCGAGCTAGTGATAAATATGTACGTAAGTTTTTGAAAAACTCATTGGTACATGCAGGATTCGAACCCGAGCCTCATTGATTTTCGGACGGCTATTTAACCATAAGGCTATGAATGCTCTTTTCTTTTGTTGTTTTCTTAATTATATTTGTCAATCAATTTTAATAATACACATTTCTAGCAATGATCCACTTTCACAGACTCTCGAATGGCCACGATGGATCGGAGTAGGTCGATCCCCACTAGGCTCGATTAAGCGGATAGTTGGGTTTGAAATCACGCACTTGCACCAAAACTAATCAAAGCTACTGGATTCGGGTTTAACATCTCGAATAAGTTATTTTTTTAATATTATAGTAATTAGTAACGGGATTAGTCGGTTTTACTCGTGAAAACTTACAGAAAATGAATTCTCTCAATTGAGTAAATCCCTATATAACTTTTTTCTCTGAAATCGTTGTAGTCGTTTCGCGAGAACGCGATAACAAACACATATTGGTCGTATAATAAATAGTAAAGGATCTGATTGTAGTCATTATTGTGTTTATCGATAATGAAACCACCCCGACAAACCCCGCAAAACCCAACTATGTGAAATACGTCCTACAAAGATTTTTTAAAATAGTACCCACCTTTTGGTGCAGTCGCGTAGAAAATATAGCCTATGGCAATGTGGAGATGAAGTCACTTTTCTTAAATCTATAAATCTGTTTAGGCTACAGGCTACACTAAACCTTAGACTTACATACATCATCATATACCTACCTACCCGAAAAACATAGGTACTCTGATAAATAATGCAGGTAAGAAATAAATACAAAATAACATAAATAATTATGCCATCTATCCCTGACGGAGTAGGTAGAGGTATTCCATTTCTGGATATACCCACGTTTCACCAGTAGGTATTAATTCTTTTGATCCCTTAACCTGATAGGTGGTAAGCCCATCGCCAGACCGGGTCTGTTGCATATGCCTCAGAATTAATTCTGAGACCTGCGGGTATCCTCACGATGTTTTCCTTCACCTTCGAGCCAGTGATATAAATATGCAGGTAAGAGAGGAATTTAAATTATTGACAGTTGACGATAATTTCCTATTGTCAAAGAGACAACGTGTGTACCAAAACGTGTCTTAAAGCGTCATTGTCTCAAAAATGCCCGGAGGTACAATTACTTGAAACGGCCCTGTAATCGCAGTTCGCAGGGCAAGCCGATTCTTTGATTTGCGGTGGATACGGTACGGTAGGGCATCTTATGTAACTGCTTTCACCAGCATGCGTTAAACCGAGAGAGAGTCCCTGTAATTGCCTATTACTAGATTACTAGCAAGTTGGGTAACAAGAAAGTGTGTACTATTCTCCAAATAGTCTGCACAGTGTTATTTACATTGGAAAAGGAACATTTGTTGATATTTTGAAAAAGGAAAAGTTGAATTATCGTTATAATTTTTTTTGGCTCAGATAATTGACGATCGCGATGTGATCATACAATTTTATTGGTTTGGTTAGATGAAAATTATGTGGAAGGAAATAACAAAATATCTTTACATTGAATGACCATCACATCACATAATATATTTAGAAGTTCCCTTAACTTATTTAAATGTTGCGACATTGAAATAAATACAAACACTTCAAAGTGTAATTAAAAAAATACAGTACCACTCAAATTGAAAATTAATAACAATTATGAGTCATGATATTGTTTAAGTTAAAAGGCAAGCAAAAAGTGCAAGTACATTATTTAGGGGACGACCTCTGTCTGATGCGCAAGCGCAAGGTTGTTCCGCGCAGCATCGGCAGGAAAGAGGAAAATTACCGTCTCGTTTGCCATACAGTGCAGCCTTGTCATGACACTGGCTACTGGTTAGTGGTCACCTACTAGAAATAGAGTCATATCAAACTAAAATGAAACATTAATTTTACAGTTTCTATTTTAGATACGTTTTCTTTTCCCGCTTTTCAATTGTCTTAAATATCTCCCTAATAATGTTAAATGCGAAAGTAATTCTGTCTGTTAATCTGTTACCTTTTGCACGGCTGGCCCCTTGGATCAATTTAAAAAAAACAAGTAGGTTATCTTGAAAAAACACATAGTTCCTAGGACTCACGATAATCTGTAATTCACGCGGACGAATTTAAATTACAACACTAACAAGCACAGTAGGCCGATTTCAGGTAATGAATTTAGACCAAAATATTTACATACCGGGACGCTTGCATATCGGAAAGATCCGATTCTCACGGCCGGGCCGAGGGCAATTATATTCGCGGTCGCAGTCGCAGAATTAACGAGAGAATGTAATTCTATGGACAAACTTCCACCTGTTGACTGCCAACAACGAAAATGATGTTAATGATGATAATAATTTTGATGGTGACATTTTTTGACATTTTTTGACATTTTTTGACATTTTTGTAATTTTTTGTCATTTTTGAAACTTTTGACATTTTAGACCTTTTTGACATTTTTGACATTTTGACATTTTTGACATTTTTTGACCTTTTTGACATTTTGACATTTTTTGACATTTTTGACCTATTTGACATTTTTGAACTTTTTGACATTTTGACATTTTTGACATTTTTTGACCTTTGACATTTTTGACCTTTTTTGACATTTTGACATTTTTTGACATTTTTGACCTTTTTGACATTTTTGAAATTTTTGAAATTTTGTCATTTTTGAACTTTTTGACATTTTGACATTTTTGACCTTTTTGACATTTTTGACATTTTTTGACCTTTTTTGACATTTTGACATTTTTGACCTTTTTGACTATTTGACATTTTTGAACTTTTTGACATTTTAGACATTTTATGACCTTTTTGACATTTTTGACCATTTTTGACATTTTGACATTTTTGACCTTTTTGACATTTTTGAGCTTTTTGACATTTTGACATTTTTTGACATTTTTGAAATTTTGACATTTTTGAAATTTTTTGACCTTTTTGACATTTTTGACAGTTTTGGCATTTTTGAGATTTTTGAAATTTTTGAAATTTTTGACCCACGGGTCTGAAATGCCCAGTCCCTTTTGACCCACGGGTCTGAAATTCAAACTCGATCGAGGTATTGACCTAAGGTATCTACTGACCGAATTTGAAGTCAATCGGTCCAGTAGATCCGGAGATATCCTGTCGACAGACACACAGACACACAGACACACAGATACACAGACAGACATCTTACTCAAACCATTAACTTCCTCTTATAATGCTACGCAGGAGGAAGTTAATAAAGGAAGTCTCGCATAGAGAAGGCATAACCTTACGAAAATGTTTTTACTGTCCACTCCTAGTTTTACGACAATTTTTAGCTTCCTCGATGAACAACTAATCTATACCTACTGTTGTTTGCGATATCATCATCTGATGAAAGTGATGAACAATGTGTTCAACACTAACTAACTTTTGCTAAAAAATAAACAGTGGATTTACCAGTCTTTCCGACACATAATTTTAACAGACGTGGGACAGTAAGAATACAATATAACCTACGTTACTTCTTGATAATTTAACTTCCCATTGGTGAAATATTTTTTTTTAAATCGATCCAGTAGTTCTTGAGTTTATTCGTTACAAAAATACACCTCTTTCCACTTTATAATATTAGTTTAGATGTTGGGCCCGTACATTCTGGGGCCAATGGGTTTTCTCATGATGATCTCCTTTGCCGCCGAGCTAGTGGATGGCCTTTGAGTACCATAGTCATGTAATCACCAGGATTGTAATCCGAGCCTCGCGTATGAGAGGCGAGCTCACTATCAACAGGGCTGCATTACTATTACTGGTCTTTTTAACTTGTATTTTATTGAATACTACGTAAAATTTGTACCTTCTTCAAAAATATTATGTTAGCAATTGTCACCTATGTTGAAAAATACCGCAACCAATTGGCACAGATTATTTTGTTCATTCTAGTGCGCAGAGAGTACTCAGTCCTTCTAGTACAGTTTATTGTTTTAAATTTGCGTGAACTGTACTCGACAGCGATTCTTTGTCTCGGTTGCTCATCATACTGATCTGTTCATTCTTTGTGATCTTTTTGATAGGTACCTTATCTCTTTTGTATTATATTAGTTTATTGTAAGTGTGAAATGAATGCTTTAAAAGTATTATACTGTGGTTAAATGATCATTAATATTCCCAATGTAGGTATGATTGTCAGGAAAATAATAATCCAAATCTTATTCGTACCAAACTCACATCTATAATAAAAAAAAACATTTTGCGCTTCTTATCCCTAATGCAGAGGATTTTCTGGTAATACGTAGGTACAAATCTCATATCATATCATATATAATCGTAGGTACGTTTCACCAGTACATATATATTCTTTAATATTTATTATTGAAAAATGTTATCTAATAATACATTTGAGTAACTATCACGATAAAAAGTCTAAAACTTTCAACACATAAGTATTTGTTTGTTTCTTTTTAATTTATATCAAGTACAGGCATGTTATGAGCCACAGCGAACCAGGCTACTAAGTAAAATGATTTATAAAACTTTTTAGTGGAATGTCTGACCAATACTTTTCTTGAGAAGCGTCGCGTAAATTAATGACGAGTGAGCGTAAAAATGAAGATAATGATGCGATGGTGCGTAAGTCATCCGTGCACGCACTTAAAGCTGAGCATCAACATAGAACTATATCAAATATAGAATGGACGTTTGAAGATTTTCCTGTGATCCCGACAGGATTTGGGAGTTTTTTTTTGTTTTTGCCCCAAGTCTATGGTCAAGTTTAAAACGTGTCTTTATAACCTACTAGCAGCGCCGCGCGGTTGCACCCGCTTAGTTCCCGATCCCGTGGGAATACGGGGATAAAATATAGTCTATGAGTTATTCTGATATATAAACTATATACCTAACTGTAAAGTTTCATCAAAATCCGTTCAGTAGTTTTTGCGTGAAAGGCGAACACACATCCATACATCCATCCATACAAACTTTTGCGATTATAATAATAGCTTTAGGATATAAAATAGACGTTTGGTTATTTCTCTGTGATACCAACAGGTATCGGAGTTATTTCTTGTTTTTGCCCCAGGTCTATGGTCAAGTTTAAAGTGTCTCTATAACCTATTCAATGATCAAAAACATTATAATTACACACATAACTTTAACATAACTTTTTCTTCTTGGTATTTTAGTAGGTAGTGATACTAGTGATTCAATGGTCGTACCGAATTACATATAGGTACGTTATTCCCAAGGTATACGAACGTGTAATTTTAATAATAACGTTAAATAATTTCGAAGTCAAAATACCAAAACTTACCATACGTTAAAATTCCTTCTAATAATATGAGAGCCACAAAAACAATGCAAGTAATTTACAAATTATAATTATTGTCTTATCATTCCTCGACCTATGGCGCTGTTTTACTTGATGTTTTATTTTTATTTATAGTAATAAAATACTCATAATTTGATAGTATCCTTCAATATCTACGTTTCATTGAAGCAATTCTACCTTGTCGTAGTTCTGTGGATGCCACATTGATTGTTCGCGTTCAAAGAATGGACAATGGACCAAAAAACTGTCCACTCCGAAAAAATTGCGCTGAAATTTACATACTCTTTTCATTATTTTATTACCCATGACGAATTTATTACCATCTGTTTATCGAGAACTTTATAAATATCAAGTTTTAAATCTTCTTAACATTGTGTTAAATTACAACTTAAATAAGACAATACTTGAATATTCAAAGCAGAAGGTGATCGTTAGTCATCTATTTCAAGTCAAGTCAACTTTTTTGTTGCGACGTGATTCAGGCCGTGGTCAATCTATCTCCGGGTCATAAACCTATTTAGGTTGTTTTCATAAATCACTGTTCTTGTTTTGTATTATAATTTATCAATTAGTGCCTTTTGTCTTTTTGAATATGTGTATTTTACTAGAATACACATTAAATTATCAACGCTAAAATATTTAGTCGTTGCAGACTTTACAGTCACGGTATCGTCGAACCCGCAAGCTCCCTATAAGCATAAAATCAGGTATGATTATTACATCCAGGTAAATGTGTGGGTGAATATTATTGGCAGGTCTCGACACGACAAACAAACTTACAACCCGCTATTCATTCGCCGACTGATCGTGCGAATGCATTCCGCTTTACATAATCCCCTTGGTATTAAGCGAAAGCGGCGGGAGCAGCTACGAAACTCCCGATCAATTTGTGTATGGAAAGCCTTAGACCGCTCTGGATGCAGGAAGGCTCCACAAATAAAATATGTGACTGGAAGGCGACGGCGAGGTGCCGGCAAGATGAGGCTGCGCAGCCTGGTGGGACAGAGAGGACGGCTGCTTTTTACTGTGCTCGAGTGAGAAGGAAAATCCTGGCTATCTGGAGAAACGCGAGCACCTCATTTAATCGGTATACGCTTCGTTTTGTAGGATAAGGAAAATTTTGCGATACTTTACATACTTAGACGTTACATTTCACATAGATGTTTACCTGATTTTTATCCGTAGGTATGCATCAGAAGAAGGGTAACGTTTTAAATATTTTCAGTGCATTTTGCACGCAGTCTGGTGTTTTATGAAATATTCAACTTGGGGACATTATCATTGTTTCAAGGCTATCGATTAATAAAAGAAAACAAACTGAAAAAATTTATGCGGTATTTCTATAAATTTATAGTGTAGGTATTATAAATTTGTAGTCACAATATAATTTAAATACATATGTCCTTATCAAGACAGTATTTTTGAATCATGCGCAGTTAGTACATTTTCTCTATTTGTACACAATTCTCTACTAGTTCAAACTCGCATTTCGTATATCACAGGTTAACCTATAATTATATAATTACTCATAACATATTATTGCTTACCTTTCAGTTATAATTTCGTTGCACTTGAAAGAGCGTCATGGCGCCAAAGTTTACCAAGATGAAAAAAATCGCGTAACTAATTTAATTACTCTTAAAATTCTGAGTGTTCTATAGTTTTAAACGCTTACAAACAAAAGTAACTTATTGCCAGATGCCGACGGCTCAGCACAGGTTACATATTGTCATAAACCCACACTCAGCCGGTGCGTATTAACCGGCCATGGTGGAACTGAGGGCAACCGCACCAAAACACCGTTAAATGTGCCGCAACTCCACGTTGCCGGGTCATACTTAATGCTATGTACCGAGATGTGGTCAACGAAGTTTCTGATCTTCATTGGTAAGCGCTGTTGGTAAGTATATTCCGACGCCGACTTTCATAAAGTGCATTAGAGAGCGAATTGTTTACGATTCTCATTTACTTGAGGACCAAAAGAGATATCAAAATCACTAGCAGTAAGGTCAAGATAATCTTCCCTGAAGGTGAAGATAGACTTGTAACATTTCGATGCAATGTATCATGTTAAAAAGCGAGCATACAGCAGTCAGTACGGTGGGGCGAGCCACTAAATACGAGCCCTGCGTGCTGCACTCAAGCATCGTATTTTCGCGAATTTTTTTTCAGTGTTACATTACAAGTTCATACAAGTGAACCCATCTTTGCGAGCTTACATCGTCTCGATTTGTTTAAACTCAATAGTTGTAAGTAAAACTGGAATATTCATATGTATAGATATTCGTACATTACACAAAAATGCGAGCTCGCTTTGGCACATCTTGTGGTATTGATATCGGTGAAAAGATTTTTTTTCGAAGAAAAGGTGAACAAATATAACAAGTTTAGATCATGTTATAAAGCAATATGTTAAAATCCGGTCTAAAATCATTTTATTAAAATAAGCCTGGACTACAATTCGCAGAAAAACCTACCAGATGCCTATTGCAAAGCTATTTGCTAAGCAAAAGCCGAGTTAATTTATCCTATTAAGAAATTAAAAGGCTGAAGTTTCATTACTTGTGCATCAATCGTTGGATAAGTGCCTTTAAATAACCTAGTGGTAGCTTTCGACTCCTCTCATCTATAGGGGAATGATTTCTGAGTTTGTTTTATTATCAAACAGTGTTAGGTTTCATGTTCTCCGTATCTATACGTAGCACTAAAATCAGTATTTAGTGAATTGTGATTGTTATCTATCATGCCATAATTATGTGTTTGGGGAACACAATTTCAATCAAATCGGGGTCACCATATCTTTTATGTAGTGACTATGTAAATGTACATTGTACATGACGTAGGTATAAATGAGAGAGACGACACGCGTAAATCGAACCGATGTGTTTATTTCCGAATGTCTTACGCTAAATTACGCGTATGTAACCGAGTCTTACTTTGTGTCCCAGAGGCTTTGATACCGTATAGGCTACTATACCCCCTGAAGGTTCTAGAATAAGCTAAGACAGATAGACGTCGCATTTTGTAATTATATAGGGAAGGTCCAGGCTCTTGCCCCCTCTTGGCATTCCGGTCCAGCGTCCATTCGCAGTCGGATCCATTAGACACCGCGCTTGGCATTTACTGCCTGTTGCTGCCTTCATTTTGTTCTCCCCGCCTTTTATTGCGCTACATGCTCGTTCGCTGCAGTTTTTGTCAACAATTTACCGCCAAATTAGTGGAGTTAAGTAAATCTGAGTACGTTGTCCACTTCACACCTTATTGTGTAGTATCATTATGTTCAACGGTCTTTAATATAGAAGTTTTTGTTATAGTTGATGAAAATTAGTATTTGTTGATATACACAAATAATAACAAGAGGAAATATTTATTTTTGGATGTAACTTTGTTTTTGATGATTGGGCTCCGAACCTACTAGACCAATTTTATTTTAAAAATTCTTTCACCAATCGAAGCTTACCGATGAACTGAAATCTTACTTTTCTGAGTGTAAAATAGGCTATAATTTTCTCAGGTAGTTACGCAGATAAAGTCGCGAGGAACAGGTAGTAAATTACATATATGTATGTTATAATATATTATATATTCCAATAAAATAACACTTCTAAGGTAAGAAGATAAGAATAAATAAAACTGTAAATGTTAGCGCAAGGAGTGCAGACCAATTATCTTTATGTCCTAAATGTATTTATATAACCAATAATTGAATCACAGCAACTTAATTTTAGCATAAAATGTAATTGTTGTCAAGGATTACCAAATAAAGGGTTTGGGCCGTGAACAAAGAGGTCGGATCAATGGAACGGATGCATGCTAATGTGGGATAAATACTGGCACATCGCTCGGTGGCCGCAACCCGCACACCGGCTCCCAGGACATATTTTACACTCACACTGCTGTTGATTTTTATAGGGCTGTGCCTCTTTATAACACAATATTGACTTTCGAAATTATTTATATTGCGAATTCATAATATACATCTCGTTTTCTTATTTATAAATTCATATTTTTTTATATACCACTGGAACAGGCAATATTTGAGTTGTACTGTTATTCATTGTTATACTCTTTAATTAGTGACTGCTTTATATAAATGTACTTCTTCCAGAAAATTTACAAAATCATCAACTTAATTTCGTATGCCTAATTCATATAAGTATATTTAATTGATTCTTATAACTTAAAATCTAAGTCATGAACTTATAACTTATATAATTTATCACATAAAAAATGCAAAAATTAAGTCTCACACATTTTCATTGCCGTCAGCCCTATGAACTGTGACTTCCGTCCATTAGGCAGGTCATACGTTGCAGCATTTTGGAAAATTAGACTGAATTGTCAGATTAGACATTGTCGCATTTGGAAAATGCCTGCCGTATTAATCCAACTAATCATGTATTATGTTCACGTACGCTGTTTCATTCGCGTGCCTCATCAAATAAATCTCATAAAATGCAAACGGCTATCCCACTTTGTTGCAACGATATTAAGCGATGTAAACAAACATTTAAACTTCTATAGTTTGCGTCAAGAATAATAAAGTTATTTAAGAAGAATGCACGTCGGCAACCTTGCCGCAACTTGACTTTTTTCACCACTTTGAGGACACACATTGCCATTTAACAATATCAAAGGCCTCCTGTCATTTATTTTTAATTTTGCCGAGAGAGGAAGATTCGCTGGGATGCAATCTTACTTTTATAAAGCCTTTTAACCTTGATAAGATTCGAAAACAACAAAAATGTTGACATTTTAAACGTGGATAAACTTGTTTTCGAGGTGTCATCACAGAAACGTGAAAATTGTTAAATGTGAATTACAAACATTAAATTATTATCAAAAACAAATTCGCGACGTCCCTGTAGATAAAATTCAAATATTTTAGATTCTTTTCACGAAGAAAGAACATATATTTGAAGTAGAATCGTTTCTCTTGGCACGGTTCTGCGTGAAATCAAGTGATTACCTAGTAGACACTTTATGTTGCAACTAATACAATAAATAGCTCACAAAGGCGCCACTTCTAATTCTTTATGCTCCACAAGGCGCATTCTGCAAGTGCCCTTACTACGGAACCTCGCATTGATCGCGGGTGATTAGATTGCTAAGGGCTTAGTAAAATTAAGGAATACATATTGATTAATTAGGTATTAGGTATTTTCTTGTATCTCATTTACTGCAACGGTTAGACTTATTTTGTATGAGCTCGCTCAATAGTTGGCCTCATCTATGTCAAGTGGGGTCAAAAGCAAGGCCACTAAAAATAAATAAAAATAATACAAACAAAAACTCATAAAAAGTAAATAACCTATAGATAGGTACTTAATTTCGAACCAACTTATATTTAAGCTAATAAGCGATCCTTTTCTTTCTAAAAACAATAGCAAAGCAACCAATAAATTCCATAGTAAGGTTCCAGATCCCATGTCGCGATTCTGTATTCCTCGGGAGTCCGCTCGGGGTCACCGCGTTCCCTAGCGAGCCCGGGAGGCAAACCAGTTCCAACATTTCAATATCACACCGATACACCCGATATATGCAACCGGCTTATTTACAGCAGTTATTTATCACAGACCCCACTCCAATACTAATAGTGTTAACCGCACATGTAAATGCTCACGCACTGGTTCGCAAGAACATTTTCAATTCGGTCGGATTGCAACTAATTATCTGTAACAACTGTTGGTAATTACTGATCGCTTGTGGGTTATTCGAAACTCGATACGACTCTCACTCGATG
The DNA here is from genome assembly GCA_963855545.1 of Ethmia dodecea. Taxonomy (NCBI): domain Eukaryota; kingdom Metazoa; phylum Arthropoda; class Insecta; order Lepidoptera; family Depressariidae; genus Ethmia; species Ethmia dodecea. The sequence continues at coordinate 6,504,375 of OY979444.1, forward strand.
AATGTGGCGATGATAGTTTAAGGAATGTTGAAGTTATTAAATGGTTAAGTTTGTTTGATCAAATTTCCAAACCAGTTTCACGATCTCTTTGTTAACATTTATATGGCAGAGTTATTTTTAAAGCTGTTTTATTAATTAAATTATTTCGTGACCTCTTTCTGTATGGCACGTCAATGTTGACATCCAATTATTTCAATGAACAGTAGGCACCGTTAGTTCACAACAGGTCTGACCAGAAAGTATCGCGCACTTGAAGTGTTGTTTGAATCTTTATACACTAACGTGATCAGTGTTAAAAACACGCTAGAGAAACCATAAAAAATCGCAGATAAATCTACATTAACAAACACAACCGATGGGCCATTAATTAGCACATCAAAGAAAGAAAACATTAATACGGGGCTTATAAACGATACATTCCGTAACGTTCGACAACATTACTGATGACAAATGCGGAGTCACAAGCCGCGTCTCATTGGCCACGATTCGATAATAGAGAATAAACACGGCGATGAGCTATCGCTGGAGATCTCGGGTCGTCGCCCGCGGTACCGTTCCACTTGCCCCTGAACGCGACGAAACTAACGCAGCCGATGTGAGAGGGAACAGAGCGCACTCCAAATTTGGAGGTGGCAAATAAAATATTGTGTTTACGCACTATAGAAGTCGTTATATCATGTGTGATACCCTTGAGTGGCTTGAAAAATTCTGACAGTTAGGTGGCAATTAGCCTAAAACCATCGCCCAGTCCCCGGAGGACTCGCGTGGAAGATTAAAGACTAAACTTACTCAGTGTAAAGAAAGACCCTTAGCTCACCAGGTGGGCTGTTACGGGTTGATGATGACGATGAAATAAAAACACTGGTGCAAAGTTGGTGTTCGCTGAAATAAAGCATGAGAATATTCATTCAAATTAAAGTATATTAATATTTAAATAAAAAACGAGACTGAAGAAAGGTGCTGAGAACTCCAGGCTTTTGAGTGGAGAGACAAGTTTTTTGTTATTTACTAATGTGAATAGGATAAGGTGACAAAACCGTAACTAATCTAGTGATAGAGGTACATGCGAAGAATGTTTGCAGGAATGAAATTATTAAAGACTCTATAAACCTTGATGAAAATAGATTTAAGTTAGGTATACGTTGGACTACAGCTTAGATAGGCAATTCGAGTAGATAATAAAATAAAATAAAAAAATATTACATTATTTATTTCTGCCTTTGTCTTTGATTGTAATAAGTCAAGTCGATTTTTAATGAAATTATGACAAATCAAACATGATTGAAGTTAGGTAAGTACCATATCCATTTCCAGACAGCTTACTCTTTCCATCATGAACGCTCATAGACGAATTCCGACGTGACTATTCCGCTAATCAAATTTTGTAACTGCGGTATTGTAACGATTACATTTTTTCAGTCGACGATGGATAGACGATGATGCCATCAATTATTCATTACCGTTAAGTGTAGATGTAGTCCGAGATTGTTATTTTGTACAACGACCTATTAGATTGTGCATAACAAAAAATCCCATTCTTCTTTGCAAACTGATAAAAGCATTAGTTTACTGTTTCTGTTTTTACAAGTGTAATCGCGGTAACACTTGTAAGTTCACCATAAATTTTAATGGACCAATTTAATGCTGAGTGAATAAGAAGCCCGTGAACAGTTATAGGTGTTTCGCTTTGTACTAAAAAATGCAGATTATGGAGTTTGAGATGAATGTGAGCAAACAGCTCAGGTCGTAACTTTACGGTTAGCTCAATCAGATGACGCGCTCGCGCAGCAACGCGGAAATCAATTGGCGTTCGGTTTATCTCTTTGATCGCGGACCCTAAGGCGTCACGGAGAGCCTCGCAATGTAGATGAGACAAATGTTTTTGAATTATTTGTGTGCGGCAGTTTAGAAACCTTCACAAATTTACGATCCGTTGAATTTTGCTTGAAGCTGTACGTTTCTAGGAACAAAGATATTTACGCTACAAAATCGAATAAGTACTCTGAGGGCCTAGCTCAGTGGCTTTGTAAAAAGTAAACGCTATTCGAATATAATGATAGAGGTTTAAAATCGTTCGACTTGTCATGCGCTCGGCATTGTATTGTGATTCGTGACCAAGTAAATGAACACAATACTCTTTATCACTGACACGTAATTTTTAATAGTATAAACAATTAAGCGAATGCCTGCTAAGCGAATAAAAATTTCGTTTTCACTTTTCATGCTCTAAAAGTACGCCAATATAGCCCTACGAAGCGGGACTAAAGTGACCACTTCAGTCCCTAGGGAGTATAAAGTATTTTTTTTTTAATTTCCTTAATGAGAAAAAGACAACCTCAAACAGCCAGTAAATATCTGTAGAGTTTGGACCATAAAATGTGAAGAGTTTTAGTTCCATAGTTTTTCCGCGAAGAAGGTGGCGCCATGTGTTTTAAATTGTTTACCTGCAAAGAGATTTAAATCTCTTTGTTAATCTGTGACAGCCTGACAGGTTTAGAAGAAAAAACTGACCGCGAAAATTTCTGAATTTTTGTCGAGTGTAAATTTGTTGGGTTTTAAATAAATTTGTACTAAATTGTCAATTTTTCTCGCACTCAAAGTGAAAAAGTACAGTTTCCACCTCGAGACTAAACGCCAACTTAATATACCCTCGGTTTTATGACTCCCTCGCAAGCTCGGGAGTCAAACCACCTCTGGTATATAATGGCTTCGTTTAGTCCCTCGATATAAAATATACTATTATGCACACTTTACGTTACGTAACGTTTTGGAGCAATTCCTAAAATAAAATGATCATTTTTTGTCCGGCTATGGAAAACACAAACAATCCTTATCATTGTAATATGAGTTTGTTTGCTCCATATTCAAATATAACAAGTCCAAATCTCCAATCCAGTTAAGTTTATAATACACCATTATATTATAGTTACTTTGACCTCATACATAGAATAGGAAAACTTGCCCAGCGTCTTCATATACTTCGCCATCCAATAACTTATTTCAACATATCGTTTGAACTTCAAACATATTAATGACCAATTACTCGGAAGGTACGGGTCCAACAATGCCCATAATAAAAGTCGTAAACGTCACGATGTTTGGCGTCCCATGGCGCGGCAGATCTGTTAACGAGACGAACGAAACACGTCCTAAAGCCATAGAGTAGGTAACCAACCTCCAACCTGTAAATAGAACAGCTTTCTATGAAGGTAGAAAGTATTCAAACTGTGCATTTAAAGATAGTATTTTACTTAGCCGACTCTGCTATACGTATGTAGTGTGTAATTAGTCGGTTTTATAGAACTGGTTTCTGCCAATGCCGCTGTTATCGCGGTTAGGTATTTATCATTTGCTGTTGATGTCAAACTTACAATAAATTGGTTCAACAATTTTGTCATTGTATTGTATTTTGTCGTCTAGTATTGCAATAGTATAATATATTTTTTTATAATATTAATTAAATTTTATTAATTTTTATTAGTATTTTAAACTTGTCTTTACAACGCTTTGTTTTGTTACTGTAATGTTGCAAATGGATATGAAATAAATAAATAAAAATTCTTAATTTTATAAAATTAAGAACAATTACTCATAAAACGGTAAGCATTTCCATATTTACAATGTTGCCCGCTCTAGCGGCTCAGACCAAAGCGACGACAGGCGTACGCGCAGATCGCAGGTCGCCGCGGGGTCATTGACCGGTCCGTTACGCGGTTACGTAACAACGTAGCTTACGGGCTCGTAGCCTTCGCCAATAGCGTGCGTTGCCACCCCGTAGACGTCACAGTGATACGGTTTCCGGTAACTGTTTTTGAAAAAGTAAATAAAAAAATATTATTCACTATTATCAACCGACTTCAAAAAATGAGGAGGTTATCAATTCAACTTTTTTTTTAATATTTGGTACCTCAGAACTCTCCACAGGGTCAACCAATAATGAAGATTCTTTTTTCATTTGAAAGCTGGTGATTTCCGTGTGGTCCCATTTTAATTTGGTCTAGTTCTGACAATGGCATCCATGAGAAAACCATATATATATTACATTTGCATTTGTATGTGCGCGACAAATGGACGAATAATTAAATATCACGCCAACCGATTTCGATGATTCTTTTTTTAACCGACTTCAAAAAAGGAAGAGGTTCTAAATTCGACTGTATTTTTTTAGTATTATTCGTTGAAGTCGGTTTTTACCTATTAAGAGTTCTATGTTATTAGTATTACTCTTTAATATCATTTTTTAAATTGAAATTATCTAATTGTATGCCCAGCGGCTCGGGTGTTGCGCGGATATTCCCGTTCCGAGGGAATTTCCAGAAATCTTTTCTGAGTGTTCGGACTTACGTCGTTACAGGTCCCCAGAATTTAATTAAGACTGACTACTAACATTAGCTCATAGGTTTATATTTTTGTATTATTACCACTATGGATGTTCATCCGAAATAAATGATTATTATTATGAAGGAAACTTTGTGCACAATTTTATGTTCTTAGCTACTTTTTCATGTTACTAGCTAGTAGCTACCCAGCGGCTTCGGCTGTGCGTTGATAGATCAGTCAGCCAGCCAGTCCGTTTCTTCTATTAATATACAATATGTAACAGAATAAGCGCAATTCCTGAAATTAGTTTGTTCAGTATCGACTTCTTAATCGATTTAAGCTGTATTTAATATATGTGTTAATTTTTTCCGAAAAATGAATAGCTGAATTTAGTGCTGCCTATGGAAATCGTACTAGTATGGCTCTTTATTTAAGAAAATTGGTTAGACCCAACTAAAGTACGAAGGCATATATTTTTTATATTATTATACTAATTTGGGTGTATGAGGCATTGCGCTTATTCTGTTACGCGTTGTATAGAAAAAGAAGATAAATATTACAAGATTTAAAGTGCTAGCAGTTGTGTTCTTTCGATTAAATTCATCCGTCATTACTCCCTCACCTAATTAGTACATTAGTTCCATGATAAAACTGTAAACGTATTTTGCTAAAATCTTGAGTGATTTATTAGAGTCATATGCTCACGATGCTTCTTTATTCGAGTTTCATATTGAAGCGGTAAAAGCTTTGAGTATTAAACCAACAGGAGACGTCACGCGCACTAGTTTCTTTGCAAAAAAGTCTGCCAATTTCTGCGGGGGGGACGAGGAAACGCACACAAATAATGTTAAAACCAACGCATTTATTGACAAAACAATTAAACACTAGCTTGAACTAGATGCACACAAACACATTCACCAATACGAGCACTCCGTGAACTCAAAAAAACTAGTTGTATATAACAGGTATGATCGTTGACTGACACTTTTTTTTGACAGAGGGGAACGCCTGTCAGTGGCGTCTCCGGTTGGTTTAATACTCAAAGGGTAATAGGGGTAAATATGGTACTGTTTTGATGTTTTAAAATTTGGAATAGTTTTATATAGTACTTGCAACATCATCAGCATCGACCTGTAACAGCTGACTACCGAGCTAAGCGTCTTTCCTCACACATGATGATGTATGATGGGCCTGTTGGCTCAGTTGCAGTTGACAATGCCTTCTGAGTCGGAGGTCCCGGCTTTGATTCCCGCCCCGGGCCAACATTTGAGTGCTTGAGCGTGATTTGGTTTGTTGTTTGAATGTTTATAAGTATTTATGTTTATCAATAGCTTAGCACTCTCTGCCAAGTTTGGGACTAAATCAAAGCACCTAACTTTGCTGCAGTTGTCTATAAATCACAGGGATAAAGCTGTACTACTGAGCATTCATCATGCCTTTTTATGAAGATGGTGAGTACCCGCCAACTCAAACTATTATGGGATCAATATCGGGCACAATGGTATTGTAAAAGGGGGCCCATATTTTGATATTCACAAAAACTAACTCTTCCGCTCCCTCCGGACTCTCCCGAATCCATTGTGTGTTGTCATACTTTGCTTTAAGAGCGAATATTGTTCAACAGGATATTTGTTGTAGTAGAAAAAAACTAGGAAACATGTAATAGTCTTTAGCCTTATAAAAATAGGGTTTTATTTAAGACGGGGTTAGGTACAGAATTTTGCATCTATAGTAAAATTTGTATTGATTGAAGTAGCTCCCGTTTGGTTTGTACATAATTTCTATCTGTCCTTCGATAGGGGTGACGTATGTAAACGGCTATAGTTTTTTGAAATTGATAGACATTTATAAAGTAATGATTGAGTTAATATGAATCCTGATTGAATCTGGCCCAATGATGTACCATAGAAGTAATAAACACGATGAAGGTATGATGAACTACTTTAGTAATAGCTGGAATAATGATATTACTAAAGGTAATGATTTCAATTGGCGATATCTAGCTAACAGTATCTAACAGTAATGCTATAACAGCTTAGGGTACTTATTAGATTTTTAATAACTAAGTAGATACAATAGAATGCGTACATAAACTTGTTTCGTAACTTACAAGAAAATCCCTTGTGACGGAAAAATATTTCAATACTTTTGAACAACAAAAGTGAAGCCATACCTAAAAGGTTTTAATAAGAAGTTGCGAGTTTCTTTTCAAGTATTTCTTGAAGGTAAAAAGGAGCGATATCATAATAAGGTGGCATGTTTCTTGGAATATGATGGCATTAGATGTATAATTTAAATTGATTAAGCCTGGATTCATCCAGCGACTGGTGTTTTTGTGTGTTTTATGAACAGGATAAAGTTTACTCTGTATTGGTCGAACCAGTTCTGGCACATCTACTGGGGATTACGTGAAAACTATAAGATAGCACATCATTTATAAAAACTAAAATAGTTCTGGTGCTGTCGGCTTACCATGTAGGGATGTGAAAAAATATTGGATTTTTTAATAATCGATTATATTTTTGCACATTTTTTTCCATTTTAATAATTTCCATTTATTTTTTTGTAAACAGCACCATCTGTGCCACGAATAAAGAAATTTGAAGTAAGTTTACTATAATATATATAAATGGTTTTTTTTCGTATAATCGATTTTTAATAATCGATTATTTTTAGTAAAGCTAATCGATTTTTTAACCCAATGCTCCCCAGGAGCCCGCCGGCGGGCTGGCACAAAATGCCGCCATTCCGTCAAGCAGCGGCAGCCCGCCGGCGGGCTGGCCTACCCAGATGACTTTAAACCTTATTTGTATCACCATTAAATACATGATATTGAATATAATTTACTACCGTGATCTAGAATAACTTCGGAATCCGTTGATATCCAAAGCTACACATGTTTTTTGTTTTTATTTATAGAAAACCGCTTCCAAACACGCGCCATGTGACAAGTCATAAAAAAAATGGCCACTTCATAGTAAATTTTCGGTGTCGGATTTCAAGTGGTGTTCAATTATAAACATAAGTGGCCTCTAAAGGTTGAGTTGTTTATCTTAGACGATAATACGATCTTTCTAGTTGGTGTTTAGTAACATTGTTTATAAATTTGAGTACTGTGGTAATATTGGTAGCAATTATTCTGTGATTATTCTCGAAACAGGTCCGAGTTTTTATTTACGAACAGAAATGAATGACTTGGACTCATAGTACCCCTTTGTTTTTTACATGTGGCAGCACATAATCTATCCATAGACAAAAATACATTGACAGTAGGATGATAGTCAAAGTAGTATTTTTTTGGTGATCATTTTTTTGGGAAAGTTGATCAACGCGCGGAATTTTAATTGCACCCGCGCGCCCCCTAAAAAACGTCAAAATCAAATAACATTTTATTGTGGTTTTACGGGTTAAAAATCTATTATTATTAAAAAGAGAAAAATCGATTTTAAGTTCAAGTAATCGATATTTTTTGATCAATGTCACATCCCTATTACCATGTAACCTGTGACACTCCGGAGATAGAGGTAAATCTAATGGCACCACACACTTCAAAATCCGTCAAACTGTTTAAGCTACAGGAAATTACAACGAAATCCTCACAAAGGCAAAGTCAAGAAAAATGTTTTTATTCAATACTAACATACCTATAAACTTACAACCGAAAATCATAACCTTATGGGGTTCTGTTTTAGTCCGATAAAAACATAAGACTGAACAGTGATAGGCCAGTAGTTAAAGAGCCCGCTTCTCATTCGTGAGGCTCGGGTTTGAATCCTGGCATGTAAAAATTTCTTTTCAAAAAGCTTACGTAATATTTATGAATAACTACGCACATATTACTAGCTCGACGGTGAAGAAAAACACCATGAGCATACCCGCAGGTCAGAAAATTAATTCTGAGACATGTTTTACAGCACCCTGGTCCGGCGATGGGATATTACGTTTAGGGGTGCAAAAAATACGTTGCTGAAACGTTGGTATTCCCAGAAATGGAATACATCTGCCTACCCCTTCATCGATAAAATGCGTCTGCGTGTAAAAGGCACTAAAAAATTTCAACATTACTTCCCGCGCGGTAGCATTAAAATATAGCCTATGATGACACTCCGAAGATGGAGACGAATCTCATGGCTTCTATTTCCGTCAACACGTTTAGGCTACAGCAAATAACAACAAAATACTTACATAGTCACTAATATTTGAACACAACCGAAAATCATAACCCCTTTGTTTTAGTCGGATAAAAACACAAGGCTTAAAATCAAACAAAACGTCGACAATGATGCTGAATACGGTCTAAACGTGAGGGCGCCACCGTCGTCTGTTCCTCCTCGCATTTTTTATTGTCCCTTTTATTTATTGCAGCGAAGATTGAAAGGGGACCCATTCTGGACGCGGGAGATGATTGTGACGGGCCCTACACAACATTGCATGGGTTAGACGAAATATGTATGTGAATACTATACATAATTATCTATAGTACATACCCTACCACTAATACTTAAAGATTTTCTCACTCCCCTTGCATCAATGCTGTTACAAAAACTATACTAAGTTATCAGGGGAAGGAAAGTTTCTTGAAATCGAATTAATCATGAGTGGTATAGGAACGCATAGAAGACGAACAAACAAATATATTTTTTTATACAACATGTAACAGAATAAGAGCAAATCCTGAAATTAGTTTGTTCAGAATCTTATTCGACTACTTATTCGATTTCAGCTATTTTAATATGTGTTAAATTTTTAACAAAAATGAATTAGCGTTGCTGAATTTAGTGCTTTCTATGGAAATCGTGCTATTATTAATCGATATTTAAGAAAATTGGTTAGACAAAACTAAAGTTCGATTGCATCATATATTTTTTATATTAATATACTAATTGGGGTGTATGAGGAATTGCGCTTTTTCTGTTACGCTTTATATAGAATTTGAATATTAATTACAGAAAAGTAGTGGTCTCTGTTGTGAGCTACTGGTGATATTATTATCATGTATTGGCAATGGGCATGTTTTTTTTTAAACTTTCTCCAGATTATTTTCCCAAAAATAACTATCGCCGAGTTAGTCTTGAGGCATGACACATAAATAAATTCAACAACACCCTGGTTCAGTGGTGTCACTATCACGTTTAGATATCCCCAAAATGAACTGGTGATAAGGTTGTAGTAGGTACTTACTCTCTAGAATGGAATATTTATGTCAACCTCTGGGGGATAATGTGTGAGCGTATATTAATTAGGTAAACAATCGAATAATTTTCTTAAAAAATGCGTAAAATTCACGCGTTGATTTTCCTGTTACTGTTAACTAACAGCCAATCTGCAAAATCAATACCTTGTCGCGAACACATTTTACCTTTCTATAAAACCAGTGCACTTCTCGAAATTTATGTATCGGGGTGGCTCCCCATAAAGTTCAGATGTGCAATAACGAGTCGGCGAGTTTAAACCGCCGATATTACTCTGCCCCATGAAATATTGATGCCCTCATGCCTCCATACACCGCCCGTCACAATGTAAACTAGATGCGTTGCATTATACTGCTTGATCTGTGGTAATTCTATCAACATTGCCGTATTTTTTACCCGACAGCGTCATAAGGAGGGTAATGATTTTCAGGTATATAAGTATACCCGGTTACCAGCGCGGATGGTTATTCATGTTCCCATTGCTGCAAAATTACTTGATAATAAAACCAGCGGTTTCGGGTGTGCGTTCATCGATCGGCCAGTTTCTTCTTTTACGTATCTAGATAAATGGAAGATGTGAGTCGAATTCTATGGCGTCACCTGTAGCATAAACAGGTTAGCAGGTTTTAACAAATGAGATGTCGTTTGAAGTGATATTGAGTGGATCACATATAACAAGATGACTGTCGCTAGCCCACGTAATCCAGTAAGTAGAATAACACATTGTTATAATCAACTAGCGGCCCGGTACGTGCTTCGCAACGTCACATTTTTTGTAATAAATGAAGAACCACTCGACAGATTTTAAGTAAACTTCACCTAAACCATCTGCTAAATAGTCCGAATAAAGCCTAAAAATTTGGTTTGGATAGATGAGCCCTTTCTTGAGTTATAAAATAACCACGAAAAGTGGCATTGATTTTTGTATAGAGATATGGAGTCTTTACATCAGTGTTTATTTCAGAAACGTGAGTGGCTACATTTTTACACAACTGTACCTGGAAGATTGTGGTTTTAAAAGTTTCCATTGTCATGTACGCAGGAAGTGTTTTTAATGTATACCTACTTGTTACTGTTTTATTAGATGATAACTTTTCTCGCGTGTTGTTTAATTTATTTTATTTGCAGATGGCGATAGTATAGAAAAACAATGATGTGATTATTGTTGTTTATAACTTCGAATAAGTGTAGGTATTTTTTTATTACAAGATTATTGTTTATGCCTTATCGTCATCACCAGCCCTTAGAATAATTAGTTGGCTGACATGAAACAATATCCCATTAATTCTGGATGAACTCGTATTCACAAAACAAAACGTGATTTCAATTACGTAATAGGCTGCCTTGTTACTACTATCAAGTCTGAAAACCTAACAATGCAGCAAAATAAAAAAAAATCTAACGAAGCCTTTATTTCCGAAGCAGTCAGCAGAGGTATGCCGTTCATAGATATAACCAGTTTTCACCAGTGTATTTTTGACCCCTAATCGTGATAGGTGTTGAACCCATCGCCGGGTCGGGGCACACACATGCCTCAGAATCAATTCTGAGACGTGCAGGTTTTCTTCCCAATATTTTCCTTGCCTGTCAAGCTAGAGATAAATATGTACTACGTAAGTTTTTGAAAAACCTATTGGTACGGGCCCTCATCAGGATTCGAACCCAAGCCTCATCTAACAATCTAGTAATTAAAGTAAGTCTTAATTCTCTCTCTCTCTCTAGGATATTGCTGATTCAACTATATTGAAGAACATAAAGACAAAAATACTATACCTAAAATCTTTTCAACTAAACGTCAGTATATAAACAACCGCAGTAGTAGCCTACGAGCTGCTCTATTTGTGGTATTGATTATAACATGTTTCACACGAGAGGCTGGGACGCTGCAGGTTCGAAATGCCAATACCGCTCTCGCATGAAATATAGAAGCGATGCATGCAAAGAGATGGTAGCTTATAGAAGCGAAAATTGCAATGCTATCAAACAATGATTTTACTAATGGAATTCTTCCACGCGCTTCGAACGCTTATGTCAATCCCATATTATTTTATTTTATTCGACTGACGTTTACGTTTTACGCAGCCAAATGACCAAGCCCTTTGCAATACTACTGGTTGAGTAGTGATGGTTATAACATGCATTTACAGATTGTAAGTCATCGGGAAGTACATAACAAGTACCCTATAAATTTTTAAGATTCATCAGTGAGTAGACTTAGTTAAACGTACGCTTTCAAAGGTGTAGTTTTATTTTGTTAAAATAGAAGCTTAAATTTCTTACAGTAGTAGTGATAATGTTGATGTTAAATTTTACTCGATTTCGACTGAGGCAACTGCTGTGAACTTGCAGCATTATGAGGTTAGAATTCTACAAAATATAAACATTGCTCCAAAAATTTCATGGTCTTACCATGCCTTGATTTGACTAAAGTTTAAACTAATTTCTAGGTTCAAATAATAATATTGTGTTTGAGATGGCTTAAGATGTTGGTCATCTCAAGTTATCAAACTATTTAAGAGGGGGAAGTACGACAACTTTAAATTAATTAATTTCATTAAGTCTTGCATTGATTCTGATTTCCAACATACATCTGTCATAACCCTCAGTGCCTATAGAGCAAGTGCTGCACGCTGGCTGCATGACAAATGTGAAATGTAGACTATTCTGATTTCAATTGTAATAGGCCACAAGGCCTCTGCTTGTTGCTTCTGCTGCCTCTCTTTTTATCAAGAATATTAATCTTTGGCATCCATAACTGGATTAGCGTCCGCGCGGCGTGTATCGGCGCAATATATCGTTTCGATTGAGCTTTTGGTGTATCATTCGGAATGATTCTGTCCCTGTCCTAACTACCCTCGCCCTCGAGGGTGACAGACTCCGTGTGACGTTGCATTGCCATATTTGCGGTGCTTACTTGTGTTTGCTGAGGAATACGAAATATCGAACACTATATAACTCGTCGGTGGAGATGGGCTGCTGTTTACATTTAGCCAATCTTCATGGACGAGTTTAGTGTGCCTTGTTATTGACGTTTCAAAGTGTATTTTGTATATCTCCTGTAATAAATGAATTTTGAATATGAATTTGAATATACCTATACGTATGAATAATAAATAATAATCCATTTCTAGAAATACCTCTATTTCAAGAGAATATTCGACCCCTATACGTGATAGGTGGTGGCCCATCTAGGTATGACTTTTAAATTAAATCATATGTGCTTTGATTTGTCGTCTCCTAGCTATGTTGGCACTTCACTTAAAAATCTGCCAAAAAGCATTCAATTTTAACAAGAAAGAGTTATACGAAACCAAAGCGCAGTGTCTATAGTCTTGTAGAATAAAGTAGTATCTTCTAGACGAGGTAAATTAGAATGTTGTTTCTTTTTAGGGTTCCGTACCTCAAAAGGAAAAAACGGAACCCTTATAGGATCACTTTGTTGTCCGTCTGTCCGTCCGTCCGTCCGTCTGTCAAGACCCTTTTTCTCAGGAACGCGTGGAGGTATGAAGCTGAAATTTATATCAATTACTCAGGTCTACTGTCCCTTGAAGCTGTGAAAAAATCAAACTTCTAAGCCAACGCAATCAAAAGATACAGCCGTTTATGCCGCAAATTTTCGACACTTGCAAGGGAATCAAAACCTACAGGGTGCTTCCCGTGAACTCAGAATCTTGAAATTTGGTACGAAGCAACGTCTTATAGCATAGATAAAGGAAAAATTACGAAAACCATAAATTTGCAAGGTTGTACGGAACCCTTGGTGCGCGAGTCCGACTCGCACTTGGCCGGTTTTTTTGTACAACAATGTATGACAATCTGCAAGTAGATACCAGTTTATAGGTAGTTTAAAGCTACAAATAGTATAGTCAAGATAAGTGTTCGAGATATCGATCTCAGGCGTAAGGACAGACATGCTGACTCACGCCTATAACGTAGATGATATTAACTGCATTGTGCTAAATATTAAAGTATAAAATAATAACACTTCGTGACAAAGCAAATCTAAATCTCTTTTTTAAATGTATTCATAGAAATAATGATGCTTCCTGAAAATACATGAAAAATAATTTCATGCTTAAGCATGTTATGAAAAATAAGGTACCACTCAACAGCGTAGTAGATGTTTCAGAATTTTAAAAAACTGATCGTTATTATTACTTGAATATCAAGTTTCAGCTTGAGTTTCCATTTGGTGATTAAATTAACTAGGATATACTTAATTACTTCATAAAATATAACAAATTTTTACTTTTCAAATAATGTATAAATTTTGATAATCTCACACGTAGACGCAATTATTCGGTTATTCCGAGTATTTATTACAATGAAACGATACTCTGTGTCTGTATACACAAAAAGACGGTGATGGAACGAACAGTCCGTCAATAAGTCTCGACACGGTCAGGGTTGGTAATTGACGGGGGAAGGGAATGGACGCATATAGGGTTCACGCAAACACAATTTTGATACCCTATTGCACTTTGTTTAAATAATGACACGGATATAAACAATTACTCGTACTTAAAGATTAAGATAAATAATCAAAATACACATATATTATATATATCCGAGATCCATCCTAAGGTTGTCTGGAAGAGATATTTAAAAGAAAATAAGAAGAAACTTTATAAGATCCCCTATTATTTATTATCTGTTTTAGGGAACAGACTATTGTACTTTGACTCATACACTCAGAAAAGCTAATATATCATTTTTCAAAAATAAACTCCCATAACACTACACGACTAATTTACGAAGTGTGCGAAATGATTTACTCTGTCTCGTCGCAACCCTAACGTGGGGCAGTTACACAGCTCCTTCCCTAAAACATTGTCATCTGAATTTGCGCCCGGAGTAAATAAGAGTCCCGGGGAGTCACCCGCTCTAATGGCGGCAGATTTATAGATTTTCCCGGGATGCCCCGCCGTGCCCGGATTAAATTACGCCTGCCGTATTGGCCGGGCGGAATATTAGCGCGTCCATTTGTTTCCGTGCTTCGGTTTCAACTGATTTGGATGGTCACTTATTTGGTAAACTTGTCGAAATGCCTACGGATTAATAAGCTGTTTTATTTTAATATTGCTTTACTCTTTTTATAAGTATAGGCCACTTCTGTCTGTGTCGCCTTTGAAGAGCTTTAAAAATTAGTAGAAAAATATATTATCCATCCGCAAGTGACATGTTGTAGAATTAAGTTCATAATCGCGAACGTATAAATTGACGGTGTTTAAAGCGAGCAAGCACACTCTGAAATATGCCACCCCTAGGTCACGGTCTATACTGCCTATTGAGAAATGTAGAGCTATTCTTTATTAGTCATTTCCTAGGTAGTCCGGCAAGCATCAATATACAGACACAATGAGACTCTATTTTGTCCTTGTAATAATTATTTTCTGGTGGGCAAGAGCTGGAGTTCGTGTGACCTGACAGCGTATTTATATCAGGTTGGTAACCAGAGAGCTTCAGAACTTCAGACTACAAATCAATAGGTAGTAGACAGACTAAAAATCAAAATGACTTACGTCTTTCACAAAGCATCTCTCCACTTACTAAAACAAATGAAATACTTATTCCGAAATGGCAAGCTTGTTTCTAATCTCTTCAGTTTTAATAACAGTTTTCTTCACTTTGTCCCCTCCGTGAGCAACCCTTCGGTTGCTTCGGTACTCGGGTGGCGAGGGCGTCGAGGGTCGTCCCGTCCCGCCCCCTACTTTCTGATTTAAAAAATCGCAGACGGGTTAAGTCGCGGTCAATGTTATTTTACGTCTTCTAAAGTAGTCACTTTTAAAATTGTTGGCAACTATGACTATGATTAATTACATAAAACCAGCCAATTGCGAGTTTGAAATTTAATAAAACTCAATTCTTGTGTGGAGACCTTTAAATTTTGATGTTTTTTTTTATTTTTTTTATTCTAAAGATATATACGGACAGATAGACAGCAGACCCTTATTATGCCCTTGGCGTCGTTTGGTTACGGTATCCTAAGAGCGTTTTCACATTATCCGATCCGATATCGGAGTCGGATGACGATAGCCGATAGCCGACACCTACTGTTTTACATATTTCTGACAAAATCGTTCCGATTCGGCCATTTCCTCGATACCTTCCGGGCAGGTCCACCCTGGCAGAGTATAATAGACAACTTTTTTTGCTGCATCTATTATATTTGAGAAGCAAAAGATCATGTGGGTGTCTGATCTGATAACCGATATCGGAGCGGACAATGTGAAAGGCAGGTACATATTTCATATATTTCACTTGCCCAGAAATCGTATCGGCATCCGACTCCGATATCGGATCGGATAATGTGAAAACGCTCTGAAAGTATTTAATTATCATTATTAAAAATATATTGATACTAATTGATATAAATTGAATCTATTAATCTTATTGTCGATACATTGAAATTACTTAAGTTAGCAGCCATATACTTATGGAAAAATACTAATGTTCTTAAAGGTCTGGTCTTTTAAAGTTTTCTATTTTTACGTACGTAAAAACGTGGACTTAAATTTTATTCCAAACACATTTAAATGGAGATTTTTTTTTTAAATTTTTACCGACAGACGTTGTCCTATCTAAATTCCAAAGAAAAGTATCCCAATCTGTCCAGCTATATTCAAGTGATCCGCTTAGCAACGACTAAAATTTTTATTTTATTTATATAGATACCTATGTGCGTAAAACAAAACACTGCAAAAACAGCACTTCAGTGTAAACATAAAATGGATGAGGAAAATCCTGACTTCCCTTCGTTTTAGCGAAAAGGTACGCATCTATCGATATGTACGGGGTGCTTGGGGATGGAAATGTAAATTCAACGAGAGAATTGCGTATATAGAGAAGCAATATGAGTATTTGTCTCATAAGCAGGAGGGTGGCTCTGTGTATCTATACTTATTAAGGTGTGAAGATTTTGTTTTTACTTTTTTTGCTATGGTTGTTTTGAGGGTTATGTTGTTGTTTTACTTTCTGTTAGAAGTTTAGTCGATATTATAATTGTAATTTGGAAGATTATTTTAGTGAATTCAGTTTCAGTCAGAGTGAATTTCGAATTTACAATCTGAATCCTTATGAAAAGGCCTCGTTCAGTCTGTCTGTCCTTGTGCCAAGGCCCACTTTCTCATAAACATCTTAGGTATCATGTTGAAACTAATATCACTTACTAAGGTCTACAGTCTTATTCTGCTATACATAAATTCATTTTGATACTAATAAAAAGATACGGACTTTTAAAGTCTGCTTACTTATTAGATCATAATAATCAAAGCTTAGAAAATGCTTCCCGATGACCTTAAAATTTTACTCATCAAGAGGTCTCGGAGAAGTATATAGTATACTTATATACTTATAAAATCGTTATTTAGAATATACGTATAAGCTGGCCCTACTTGGTACAGTCTGTCTTTTGCCAGTTTAGATCTCTGCTACAGCGTTGTAAAAACTATTTCATCATCATCATCAGCCGGAAGAAGTCCACTGTTGAACAAGTGACAATAGAACGCCTCAACGAACGGCAACTTGCCGCTTGCATCCACATGTTACCCGCGAAACTATTTACTATTTACTCTGTTTTATTAGCTGATCAACGTTAATCAAGTGCCAGAATCATAAGCATGCTATACCTACTGGATCCGAAAGTGCTTACATTTGTCCAGTAACTACTGGCATTGAAATACATTGATCAAATAACGATCCAATGCCACTGGTTATTGGACAGATGAAACCACTTTGAAATCCAGTCCAGCGCGGAATGAAAAGTGCTTACATTGATCCAATAACGATCCAGTGTCACCGGTTATTGGACCGATGTAAGCGGAACAAAAAGTTCTTACATTGATCCAATGACGATCTAGTGCCACTGGTTACTGGACCGATGTAAACACTTTCCAATCCAGTCCAGCGCGGAACGAAAAGTTCTTACATTGATCCAATAACGATCCAGTGCCACTGGTTATTGGACAAATGTAAAAAAGCGCGGAATTAAATGTGCTTACAAAAATCCAAAAAAGATCTATTGACACTGCAGTAGGTATATGTTGTCATAATAATTAAAAGCTGTATTGCATACAACTTACATTAAGATGGAATCATTATTCAGTATTCATGAATACTGATGACGTTCACGGTTTAACAGTTGTCCTTGAAACACTAAGCCGACCCACTGACAGTTGTAATAAGCTAGCTAGGTTTATCTCATGCATTAATAATAGTTTTTGTTCTGACACACTTATGTCAGTTACCAGTCATATTGATTTTACGGAGACATTGATTCATCGATAAATAATCTATGATTAACTATGGTGCTAGGTCATTGTTTGTTCGTATAACTCAATTTTATATTGACTAGGTCAATAGGACTTCTTTTGGTTCACCGAGTTATCTTTAAAAGGTAACAAACAAACAGAGTTATGCTTTTGTATTTGCAATATTAAGGGTATAGACCACAGATCATTAATTTAATGGTCTGTGGTATGGATGCAAAGCCACATTTCCCGAGCGGATCTTGTTTTTTTCCGGTCCCATAGGAATTTAGAAAAAATATTTGTAAGTTGACATAAAGTAAAAGAACCAACATGCTTATTTTCATTGTCTACTTTGTAGGTGTTATACTTAGTTTCAAAGACTTCGTGATGAGTAAGTGAGTGATTAAATGGTATTTCTTTATTTCACTGCCTTTCTTGACTTTCACCAGGATAGTTTCCGTTTTTGTGGAAATACTAGTATAAAATGTAGCCTATGTTACTCCGTGATAGCTTTCCACTGAAGAATTTTTAAAATTGTACAGTGGTTTAGGCGCGGGAAAGCGTAACAAACAAACAAAATCACTTTTCCATTTATAATATTTAGGATAAGATATTCGCAAAGAATAATACCACCCACCACCTACCTACCACCCGGTTTTATCAGAATTATATGAAACTATTCAAGGGGTCAATGTAGGAACTGATGAACTCATTTGATGGATGTGTTTGAAGGGCCAGAGATTTGTCAGATTCGTAGAAAGCAATGAACTATTATTTCTGCTTACCCTGCCATAGGCCTGCGAGTATGTAGTTTATACCTACTCTTATGATGAAACCTTTTTTTTTAATCACGAAAAAATCCATTAGTCTTATGTACCTATACGAAAGTTCAGTGTCTACATGACGAAATTACATATTTTGCTCCCATAATAAAAGGTGGACCCAAACCGTAAAATAAAAAGTTTTGTTCATAGTTAATTTTGTAAGACTTTGTCCATACACCCTATCGGTAAAAGCATTTTTTTTATATTTCTAAAGCCAAGATACCTCTGTAGACCACCATGCTTAATACTTTGATAGACACAACTGCCAGCCCTACGATAATCTTAAAACTTTAATTTACAAATTCGTCCTCATTGCAAGTTTGCTACCCAAACCATAGACTCTTTTTTTTTTCTCCAAACAAGATTCTAAACTACTAAAGACATTCCTGAACAACTGATTGCGCAAGATACTGCTATAAATCAAAACGAACATCGACTTCTATTTTCCCAATTTCTTGTCGCCATTACATCGAGATAGACGCATTAATCATTTACAATTACGTTAAACGGCCTGAAGATCCAGTGGAGCCGACGGTGGCCGCATTGTGAATACGTACTCAACTGACACTGGACAAATAACAAAACTGGGTTAATCTTTTACCTCCCGCAACGACAGGAGGTGGAGGATCACCCTACACGCCGTCTCTTTCACTAAACACTGAAACTGAAAGAGACAGGCTACCTCTCCCACAATTTAAAAGGTTATACGGCAACGGACCTTCTTTTTCTCTCTGACTTGTATTCACAGAACTAAAGTCCTTTTTGGATTGATCCCTGAATTTTTTAACTTAGGTATTCAAAAAAGATTCACCGAATCACCACAATCTATACTCTGTTTTCTCAGGATTAAGTTGTTTTTTCAATAAACTTTGGCAAATTCTAGATTTTTATTATTATATTCATGTATTTGTTCCACCGCGTCTGTACTAAGAGATGAAAATGCCATGAAAATTTCATCCTTGTTTCGCTTACGAGATCGGAGAGAGAGGCTACTAACATTAAGTCACCGTGGAGTGTTCGTATTGCTACCATTTACTTTGTTTGCCGTGTCTAAGCACTCGAATTTCGTATGAATCTCACTGAATATTTTGGTTCACCTTCAAAAGTCCAGACGATCGTTATCCTATTGTAATCGCAATGCTACAAGTTTTTACGTTGCACAACAATATTAATCCTCTAAATTGTAAAGTTAAATAAACGCCCTTTGCGTGAAAGTTTTATATTATCTTCTAGTAAATGAAATACTAGCAGCGCCCCGCGGTTTTACCCGAGTATTTGAAAAAGTCGTTGGTACCTGCCGGGATTTGAACCCGAGCCTCACTGATTATCATCATGAAAAGCGGACTCTTTAACCGTAAGGCTATCACTGTTCTTGCCTACGACAATTATGAGACACCTACACAACATATTTCAAGTTTCTAGGTGTTATCGTTTCGGAATAGTAAGTTTTTCACTTTATACCCATGTTTCTTTAAATTTCCCGTAGGAATAAGATATTTTCCCGCTGTAAAAAGTACTTTTGATGGTGACCCGGTTACTCAGTTATCTCCACACCAATTTTTTTCAAAATCCGTCCAGTAGTTTTGCGTGATGCGTGCAACCAGACAGACAGACAGATAAAAATTTATACAATTGGTGTTTTGGTATCTACATCTATAAATAACGGCCCTGTTAGAGTTTTATTATATCTATAGATAGATTAATACGATTGAGGTATATACTTACAGGTATGAGGTATGTACATATGTATATTTATACACTAGTATATGTTCAATTGGTATTTTAGGAACTAGAATAGTGCAATTATGGAGATGCCCAAGTGTTTAGAAAAATAAATAAAAATAGAAATGTTCAATTGGTATTTTAGGAACTAGAATAGTACAATTATGGAGAAGCACAAGTATTTAGAAATATTAGATACCTATATTTAGTTCGTTTCTTTGCACCTATCGTATTAGCATGAATATTTGATCATAATTTTCAGGATCCAACTAGAACAATAGATGAAGAGCTTACGCTACCCGGTCTGGTAAAAACTCTGCTAGATAATAGCTTGTTCTGTTATCGTGCGCCCACGGATACCCGCTGCTTGACCGGCAGTGTACTGTAGAAGGAGGTCTGACTGAGCTAAGGGTCTTCAGTAAGGGTTGCGGGTTGAAAGATGGCGTTATACTAGTGGTCATCTGGCCAAATTTTTCCGAGTCAAATAAGGCTGTCTTATACACAACAAAAACAATCTTTAACTTTGCATTTCTACTACCAAAATGACACATAAAATAAAGAGTTAAGGCAAAAAATAACGATGATTAATATAGTGTTATAAATACCAAAACTTTCCTCAGTATTTTTTTCCCGTCTAGACCCTCCCAATTGCCCGAGTTGAAACGAATCGAACAATAAAAAGTTTTAAATTCCACAAACGCTATCGGTTGAGAAGTATTGAAATATTATAATACGCTTCAACCTATAATTTGATTAAATTCGTGTGGAAAAAGAAAAGGAGTAGATCAAATGGGTCATTAGAATTCGGGTCGGTAATGATCGGGCGCGCATCTTGAGTTTTGTTTGTTATATTAGAGTTGTTATAATGTTCAGGTATATTAATTGACTGTAGTCAATCTGCAGTCTGGACCGGTTTTAAATTTATTAAAACGGTCACTTCTTCTTGGTCTCATTTAAAAATCAAAACCTTAAATGAAAAGCTGTATCACTGACGTAATCTCAACCGTAATGAAATTTCCAAACCTATAGTAAAGACCTATAATAACTTATATTATACCTATAGTAATTAGATAGAAACTGGAAATTTTGCAGATATTTTCCTTATACACTGAAGGCAAAGAAAGGATTTTCGGAAATTAGCATTGAACGCGGAAAACGGGATACGTGCACCTGCATCCGCTAGTTAATTATAAACGCGATAGTTTCAATGGATGTGCCGTGTCACTGCAACGTCTCAACTAATAGTAGGTAGGTAAAATAAGGAAAAATATTGGTTCAAAAAATAAATTCACACCTCATCCCGAGAGGGTCCCGTAAACGTGACAGGTGGTGAGTCAATCGCATGACTCGGGTTCTGTTATACACGCCTCAGAATCAATTCTCGGGCCTGCGGGTTTCCTCACGATTTTCATTAGAATACCATTGAGTCTATAACATGATAAAGAAATGGTAGTTCGTGATTGATTGTTTTTTTGTGCCCTCGCACTTTCATGGACTTCCCAGAGTGAAGTAAGCATAATACTATTTTCTAATTACATAATATTATGACATCGTAAAGTTCCACAAAATAACACCTCAATCTAACTTGATTTATTTCGTCTCCAGAGAAGGTATAAAAACCAGAATTTTGTATAAAACAATTCACCGAAAACATATTCCGTAAGGTTTCGGTACAAATATTTGCTGTAACGAGTGACCATCGGATATCAACCCGAGTATCCTATGCAGTGCTACAATATCATTTGTACAGTGCACGGTAAAAGCAATTTCAGTGTAGCCTTGGCAGCCGGCCAGCAGAAATAAGCTTGCTACGACACCCGGAGAGCACCAATACATGCAGCCTGTATGCTCTTACTAGTTAATTATGTTATTTCTTCCAAATTTTGTAGGACACAGCAAGGTTGTCTAATATTTTATTAGAATATATTTTTACAAATTTCTTACTAATCCTACTAGTCCCACTAATATTATAAACGCGAAAGTTTCTGAAGATAGATGGATGTATATTTGTTACTCATTTACGCAAAAACTACTGAACAGACTTTGATGAAACTAAGTATACAGTAATATAGTTTAGACATCAGAAACAAAATTGCGGGCATTGTTTTAGCTTCAAAGTAAGCATAGCCTGTACTGTACTGTACTATCGATATCAATCAGCTGATAAACATACATAGATACAAATAAACTTCGAGATAATATATTAAAATAATAAGTCAACAATTATGATCATTCATAAAAATATTGGCTCCGAGAGGGATTCAAACCAGCGACCTCTTACTCAAAAGACTTACTTCTACCTAACAACTAAGCCAATATTAACTAACTCAACGAAGTCAATTGTATATTCGATTCTGAATATGCAGCTGTGAATTAATAATAACTAAGTGCTTACTTCTGGAAAAAAGTTGATACAGCAAGCACATAATAATACATTTTAATATCAACCACATCGGGGGTATATGACTATGGAATTTGACTAGATTTGCCCGTGACTTCGTCCTCGTTCCGAGATAGTAAATTGCTTATATTTCCTCAAGATTTCATTTAGATCTGTTCAACGGCTTAGCATTCAAAAGGTAAGAGACAGATATACAGAGTTCGTTCTTTTTATAATAATCAGCTGTCTAAAATTGTATTATCTGGTTATGACTGGTAAGTTGACACTTGAAGTCATAAGCAGTTGTTTGATATTAAGGCACCTATCGTAAAGTATTGGCGAAACCAAACCTAAGTAGAGATTACTTTTGGTCCCAGAGTAGACCATCGACCACTGTTTATCATGCTGCTATTCCTTCGGGATTAAACGCAACTTTATGCTAAGATAACTGCTGATAAATTATTATTTTATACATATAAAATCGCACTTCTTTTAATAAAGGTACGTCGTCAGCATTTAAATGTGCTTAAGGATATCGCTGCCAAATTTAATCAAGATCGTAGATCAACACTGTATTTTCTTCTATACGGTACCTTTAGTAAAGTACCAGCCGGCAGTGGAGCAACGTGGTAGGCTATGTTATGCGCCTTCCACTTATATGAGGAGAAGGCATATAGGTACAAACTTAAATCTATTTAGAAACTTAATTTTTGTCCCGTCATCCTGGCAAAGCGTAAGCTAGGGTTAAAGCAATTTAAAGCAAAGTAAGCTGGCGGCAAGCCAGCCAACAACGGGTCTAGCTACGACAATGTTAGCCATCGTAGATAAGTTCCACTCGCATAACTTTAAACACCTCTTTCCGTGTCATCTTTTAGAGTTCAAGTGTGTGATTTTTACTGTTTTATTTCTAAGTGAATGGTGTAGTCAATTAACCTGGGCTCTATTTAATAAACGCGATCGAAGCACCAATAAGCTATATACAATGCGTAACAGAAAAAGCGCAATACGTCATACACCCCAATTAGTATATTAATATAAAAAAAATATGATGCAATCAAACTTTAGTTATTTCTAACCAATTTTCTTAAATATAGATTAATATAGCACGATTTCCATAGAAAACACTAAATTCAGCTACGATATCTTATTTTTTAAATTTTAACACATATTAAAAATAGCTGAAATCGAATAAGTAGTCGATACTGAACAAATTCATTTCAGGAATTGCGCTTATTCTGTTACATGTTGTATATTGTGAAATTGTTGATTTACTAAGTTATGGACAATTGATCCAGAAAGTATTTTTATTTATTTTCGTGAAGTCATCGACAATTCAGGATTACTCTGAATTGAAAAGGTCCCAAGATAGTCGATATGTGTTTGTCATTGATTGCCATTCTTCAGTGTTGACGTTTATTTATTTACCCTGTGACGTAACTCCTGCCAGTGCGATGCCAATGACTCCATATTTCTCGAAGAAAGTTTGGGGAGGACATTTAAATAAAGCATATTAACACTTTTACTGAGATCTATAAACACCATAATAATAATCTGAATGTTTTCAAACCTCTATCAAAAATACTTTTTCAAAAAATTACCGAACTGTCAATCTTCATTTCTTCATATTTTTTACGTCTGTTACTTTAATGAAATAAAACTATAGGCTCTAGTCCATTGTATTATTGCATTATTATTGTATATCCATAGATGTAAAATAATGCAATCGACTCTTTATTATAACGACTTATTTTGGAATCTGCACTAATCCCGTGACTGCTTGCAAAACCTAATAGTCCTTGATCGGACTATCAACATACGCAAGCATGAGCAGAGTTTATTACAATAGTAATTAGTCCTTACTTCCTTTCTAATATTATAAATGCGAAAGTAACTTTGTCTGTCTATGTGTTAAGCAATCACGCCTAAACTACTGAACCGATTTTAAAAATTCTTTCACCTTTAGAATGCTACAATATCCCTGAGTAACATAGGCTATATTTTATTCCCGTATTGCCACGGGAACGGGAATAGGCGGGTGAAACCGCGCGGAACAGCTAGTGAATATATCTACAATTTGGCAACAAATATGATGTGTCTCTTAATCTCCCAAACCAACTTTGACCTTAACAAAGCTACGTAATACGAGAATATTTAAACATTTTCGCATAGAGCGAGCGCACAAATTTTCCCGAAAATTAATTAACATTCTAATGCATGCAGCGGGAGCAAAGAGTTTGGTACACCCGCGGCAGAATCAATTTGAGACCAGGCCATTGGCGAGTGGCCAGGCCCCGCCACAACTGCACATACACAATGGACATATACGTCAATCGTTAATATATCATCACTTTTATTTGAAAACTAGTTGATGCCAGCCACTTCCTTTGCGTGTATTTGTAAAAATTAAGTAGTGATATCCAAGACACTAAAATCCTGACTGAGTGTAAAAAGTTTTTTTAAAACATTACCCTTCTTCGAGTGCAGTCGGGTAGAAATAAACCATAGACACTCCGGAGATGAAGGAGCATCTAACGACAAGTCACACTTCAAAATCTTCTTCAAATCCTTCAAACAGCTACAGGCTGTGACAACGAAACATGCTCCTCTTCTTACTTATACGAGTACATGCTCCTCTTAAGGTCTAATAATCTGGAAAATTCTTTGATACTTTCAACTGTTTTTTTTTTCAGCAACACAATATTTATTTAGTAACAAAGTAATAGCATGCAGTGCAGTAATGTCGTAGGCTACTCTTCGCTTATAGGCGGTCTTAAAATATTTGCACTTGATTTAAAGAACCTTATGTATAATTACATCCGAAAAACATAAAGCTCCTTCTGATGCGGTCGGGTCAAAAAGAACAAGCAAGTAAGTAACCAATACTTACGAACCTAACCGATTATTGTCATTTTGACCTGGGTTGTTTTTAAGCTATTGCATAGCTTCTATCGCGGGCCTTGAGCGCGGGGACCGAATCCAGAAATTCCGTAACGAAAAAACCTCACGCTCTCCCCACTCCGACGGGCACGGAGGTGTGGCTTAAAGGCCGTGCATTGTATAAAGTAAAGTAAAGTAAAGTAAAGTAAAGTAAAGTAAAGTAAAGTAAAGTAAAGTAAAGTAAAGTAAAGTAAAGTAAAGTAAAGTAAAGTAAAGTAAAGTAAAGTAAAGTAAAGTAAAGTAAAGTAAAGTAAAGTAAAGTAAAGTAAAGTAAAGTAAAGTAAGAGTAGGAGTAGGAGTAGAGAGTAGGAGTAGGAGTAGGAGTAGGAGTAGGAGTAGGAGTAGAGTAGGAGTAGGAGTAGGAGTAGGAGTAGGAGTAGGAGTAGGAGTAGGAGTAGGAGTAGGAGTAGGAGTAGGAGTAGGAGTAGGAGTAGGAGTAGGAGTAGGAGTAGGAGTAGGAGTAGGAGTAGGAGTAGGAGTAGGAGTAGGAGTAGAGTAGGAGTAGGAGTAGGAGTAGGAGTAGGAGTAGGAGTAGGAGTAGGAGTAGGAGTAGGAGTAGGAGTAGGAGTAGGAGTAGGAGTAGGAGTAGGAGTAGGAGTAGGAGTAGGAGTAGGAGTAGGAGTAGGAGTAGGAGTAGGAGTAGGAGTAGGAGTAGGAGTAGGAGTAGGAGTAGGAGTAGGAGTAGGAGTAGGAGTAGGAGTAGGAGTAGGAGTAGGAGTAGGAGTAGGCGTAGGAGTAGGAGTAGGAGTAGGAGTAGGAGTAGGAGTAGGAGTAGGAGTAGGAGTAGGAGTAGGAGTAGGAGTAGGAGTAGGAGTAGGAGTAGGAGTAGAGTAGGAGTAGGAGTAGGAGGAGGAGGAGGAGGAGGAGGAGGAGGAGGAGGAGGAGGAGGAGGAGGAGGAGGAGGAGGAGGAGGAGGAGGAGGAGGAGGAGGAGGAGGAGGAGGAGGAGTAGGAGTAGGAGTAGGAGTAGGAGTAGGAGTAGGAGTAGGAGTAGGAGTAGGAGTAGGAGTAGGAGTAGGAGTAGGAGTAGGAGTAGGAGTAGGAGTAGGAGTAGGAGTAGGGCTAGGAGTAGGAGTAGAGTAGGAGTAGGAGTAGAGTAGGAGTAGGAGTAGGAGTAGGAGTAGGAGTAGGAGTAGGAGTAGGAGTAGGAGTAGGAGTAGGAGTAGGAGTAGGAGTAGGAGTAGGAGTAGGAGTAGGAGTAGGAGTAGGAGTAGGAGTAGGAGTAGGAGTAGGAGTAGGAGTAGGAGTAGGAGTAGAGTAGGAGTAGGAGTAGGAGTAGGAGTAGGAGTAGAGTAGGAGTAGGAGTAGGAGTAGGAGTAGAGTAGGAGTAGGAGTAGGGAGTAGGAGTAGGAGTAGGAGTAGGAGTAGGAGTAGGAGTAGGAGTAGGAGTAGGAGTAGGAGGTAGGAGAGGAGGAGGAGGAGGAGGAGGAGGAGGAGGAGGAGGAGGAGGAGGAGGAGGAGGAGGAGGAGGAGGAGGAGGAGGAGGAGGAGGAGGAGGAGGAGGAGGAGGAGGAGGAGGATTAGGAGTAGGAGTAGGAGTAGGAGTAGGAGTAGGAGTAGGAGTAGGAGTAGGAGTAGGAGTCGGAGTCGGTGTCGGAGTCGGAGTCGGAGTCGGAGTCGGAGTCGGAGTCGGAGTCGGAGTCGGAGTCGGAGTCGGAGTCGGAAGTCGAAAGTCGAAAGTCGAAAGTCGAAAGTCGAAAGTCGAAAGTCGAAAGTCGAAAGTCGAAAGTCGAAAGTCGAAAGTCGAAAGTCGAAAGTCGAAAGTCGAAAGTCGAAAGTCGAAAGTCGAAAGTCGAAAGTCGAAAGTCGAAAGTCGAAAGTCGAAAGTCGAAAGTCGAAAGTCGAAAGTCGAAAGTCGAAAGTCGAAAGTCGAAAGTCGAAAGTCGAAAGTCGAAAGTCGAAAGTCGAAAGTCGAAAGTCGAAAGTCGAAAGTCGAAAGTCGAAAGTCGAAAGTCGAAAGTCGAAAGTCGAAAGTCGAAAGTCGAAAGTCGAAAGTCGAAAGTCGAAAGTCGAAAGTCGAAAGTCGAAAGTCGAAAGTCGAAAGTCGAAAGTCGAAAGTCGAAAGTCGAAAGTCGAAAGTCGAAAGTCGAAAGTCGAAAGTCGAAAGTCGAAAGTCGAAAGTCGAAAGTCGAAAGTCGAAAGTCGAAAGTCGAAAGTCGAAAGTCGAAAGTCGAGTCGGAGTCGAGTCGAGTCGAGTCGAGTCGAATCGAATCGAATCGAATCGAATCGAATCAAATGAAATGAAATGAAATGAAATAGTCAGACCAACCAAGACAGTCAACTTGATATTTTACAATTTGTCTTCAAAGAATTCTTTAATATTATAATAACCATAATAACTCTTATTTATTATAAAAGCTTTTAATTGATTTTTGAATACAATAATATTATTCATAATACAATAATTCAAGGTTTAGTCAAAGTCAAAATGTTTTAGGCTCAACTCACACCGAAAGAGCGGCGAAGGTCAGCGAAGCGCAGCGATTGATAGATAGAGTAAAGAATAGTGTGATTCGAGATCGTTGCAGCCTGAAAGATGATATAGTGAATAAGATTGAAAAGGAATGCTAAGGTGGTTTGGTAACATTGAGCGGATGAATGAAAGATGCTTCACGAGACAAATATACAAGGGTGTTGTGTATTGGCGAGTCGGTAGAGAACGACCTAGGCGTATTAAATCGACATTGGCGATGTATAGAAGAGAAGCTAGATAAAGATTACCTACCCGAAACCGACGAGCGTGCATGAGTCGTTTGATGAATGTGGATGAAGCACGAGAGATATGCCAGCTTCTCAGCAAGTGGTTGTCTATTGTTTTTCCCTACCCCGATGGAATGTAGGCTTGAGATTTATATATGTATGTAAGGTTTGTTAGAACATTTTTAGAGCATCTACCCTTGCAAAGCCGGGGTAGGTCGGGGTTGTTCGAAATAAAATACATGTAATAACATCATTATCATCATTTTAAGCTACATCGACAAATCTTTTGTATAAAATATAAGGGTCACTGCAACGTACATACTTATTTCATTCGGATTTAAAACGTCATTGATCTCTATCAATCTTACAAATCTAATTTCTTAATTTCTCAGTTGTGCTATTTATAAAACAGTTTTCTGAAAGGAAATCCAGGGATAACAAAACTAATATTATTTATATTAGAGTTTGTAAAAATATTTTCATGTTAGACAAAACTTTAAATTATTTCTTAAATTATTTAAGTGTATATAAGATTTCAAATTAAATAATCTACGCCTTAGGTCTAATAACAAAATCAAAATGAAATTTCGACATTTGCATACGAAAGTGGATGAAATCAAGCTCAATCGCAATTCATCAGGAATTTCACTTTCCCGGTAGGCATGTCTGTCACTCATTTAGCGATGTTACGCATGCGTGCCGGTGCGATATGCGTGCGCGCAGCCAGCTCCTACGGAAGCCACGGGCAAGCGATTAGTCTGTACTGAATATTATACATGATGTACCTATATGTCGCAAGGTTATTGTTAAAGTGATATTATAATAAAATTACACTAATGGACTATTATAATTGCAATTAATTTAAAAAATAATAATATATATAAATAAATACACACATACAAGAAAAACCTCGTTTAAAGTAATATATACCTAACTAAGATTGTCCCGTGATATTGTATGACATGAACGCGATTGACAAAAGTCCCTACAATTATAATACCACTAATAAAATTATAATATCACGGCTTTTGCAATAACACTGCGACATATTATCACTATCACTACATAGTATAAAACAAAGTCGCTTTCTCTGTCCCTATATCCCTATGTCCCTATGTATGCTTAAATCTTTAAAACTACGCAACGGATTTTGATGCGGTTTTCTTTAATAGATAGAGTGATTCAAGAGGAAGGTTTTAGTGTCAGCATTGCACCCGTGCAAAGCCGGGGCGGGTCGCTAGTACAAAATATATCAAAGTCACATTTGACAATGATTAAGACTATTCAGTGGTTTGAATGAGAAAATATTTCAGAAAAATCAATCCTAATTTTTATAGTAATTTTAATTCGTGTTTTTGCAGATTAAGAACACCATGTATATTAGACTTAGCAGATATTATACATTTCACATCGATTTCATGCAAATAATGTCTGATGGATTTCATTTTGAATACAAAACGTGGGAAAATTACACCAGTGGTATTTTGAAAATATATCATTTGATACACTGAAAAAGAGAATATTGTAATTCTAGCTTACTCTTACGACAACTGTATTAGAACGCATCTTTATTCGCAGACACTCAATGAAAGTACTCGTGCCATCGAATGATTAGTTTTGCAATATTTTTTCGTTTAATATTAACATATTTCAAATAGATTTATCTCAGCAAATGCCACTTGTTAAATGATTTTGCCTGATTGTAACATAGGAAAATTACTACCTATATATTTTATTTAAATTTCAGCTACTGTATAATGTATCCGACATCTGCCTACCCCGTCGTGAAGAAGCCGTAAGTATTTGTATGTGTGTCTTTAGTATACATATATAGTAGAGTGCAGTGATGGCACGCCGGGAAGATCTGGTGGAAGCGATTTACCCCTCTCATGCGTAAGGCCCAGGTTCGATTCCGGGTCTGGGTATGTACCAGTGGATTTTTGAAAAACATCTTCAGAAAAAGTAGAAAAAACGAGCAGACTCTACCCCAATAATTTGTTATGAGCCTTGCTTGGTAGCTCACCAATTTTCACTTTAGGGATCCGACAAATTTACTGATGAAAACTGGGTAACACATCCAGCAACCTTCAGAAATAAGGTAAGAGTGTATAGTTATTTATTTATAATTAATATTTAGAGCTAAAAATGTGTTTGTTTGTATTAAGTAGGTATGTTAGAGATAATTCTCTTTAACAGAAAAAAAAATCTCACGCCTTATATCCCCGAGGGGGTAGGCAGAAATATTCCATTTCTGGATATAGCCACTTTTCACGAGATATTTTTTGGACCCCAAAACATGATAGGTGGTAGTGAGCCCATCGCTGGACCGGGTCACTTTACACATGTCTCAGAATTAATTCTGGTACCTGCAGGTTTCCTCACGATGTTTTCCTTCACCGTTGAGCTAGTGATAAATATGTACGTAAGTTTTGAAAAACTCATTGGTACATGTCAGGATTCGAACCCAAGCCCCGCTGATTTTCATCACGTGAAGCAGGCTCTTTAACCTAAGGCTATCACTGTGCTAACTACAGAACAGATTTAATAAATTATTTTACAAATAAATTTGATTTGAATAAACCGAAACGAGCGACAGCAATTTGCTAGTCTTTAAGCACTAAACCAACCTCAGTAATAAAATCCGAAGGCTTTTGTTATCGATGTTTTCTCGACTTAGATAAAACTGCCGTGATTACCTGATGTCATGATGTCATATTCCACGTGCGACGGTCATAAAAAAATTCGCCGCGACCACCATCGCGTTTAACCGATAAAGAGCGAACGTTTTCCTCAATCGGTACTCCATCGGTGCTTTCTGTGCATTTATAACCCTATACAAACACCGAGAACATCGATTGAAATCGTTCCGGTACTTTACGACTTTATTTCTGGCCGGCATGTTTTCTTTGACTGCGTCAGTTAGCTTGGGACCGAGCATTCGTTCGGCGTGTATCGGATAAATATTAATAAAGCAGGCGGCCTCGTTTCTGGGAAGTTGGGAGGATCTTATTATAACCGCAATAGCACCTATAATTAGCAACATCCAAATTACTCGTGGCGTGTGTACGCGGTGCGCCAGATCGATGCTACGTGCGGCTACCAGTTTCGGAACGGATTTGAATCGATTCCTAATCGATATGAGGCAATTTGATTGAACGCTTTATTATTCTTTTAATTTTTTCTATACCTTAAAGTCAATCTAGACATTAATTATTTATTATTAGATACTAGTTATTGTACGAAAAGGATGTAAGTTTCTACTAATCTATTATTGAATGTACCTACATAATCAATAATAGTACAATTAAGTGCTCATAGGCTTCGGTCATGATACAAACTTGATGTTTTAAAGTAATCAGTAGCAGTTTATTAATTATTTATATTTCTAGATGTGTAACACGATACCATAATGAGTAGCCTTAGCCTATTTGTCACGTTTTTTTTCTTTATTTATAAACTGCGAATATTCCAACGTCAATATTCCTGTGACGATTGGCAACCTTCAATACGAGACGGTACGGAGAAGGGGGATTTTATCCATAAACCAGATTAAAAGTGGTTAGGTACTGAGTAAAAACAAAAGAATGAGTCAGACAAGCCAACGACCGGAGCGGCAGGGTGATCTTTCGAAATTCCCGAATAATTGTCGACGCATAAGGTGACGACGAAAATAACGCACGAGACGAACAAAGTCGTTCCCCTTCGACGATATAAATTAATTTTATTTTTATATTGATGAATCGCGTTATTTGTTTTATGTCTAGGAGAGAACACTACGGGCTGTGTATCTTGAGGGATAATTGGAATTTATCCAATGATGCATATACGATAGAGATACTGAGGTAAATAAATTATCTACTTGATGAACACTGCTACATTGCGTCAGTCCATTTATATTTAAAGACCGGCCGCGGAGGGTATTGGAGTGTGAATCTAGGTAGATATTAGTACCAGCGTTTTAGCAATAAATATGAAAGTATAATGTCGCAGAAGCATGATACCGCTTTGAATGCGAAACTCGTACTAAACTACAAACACAGGCCAATGTGGGAGGGAAGGAAGAGAGGGAAGGGGGGTGTACTGTACAGTCAACTACCCGTGGGAAAAGCCTGCGTATACGGTGCGAACAGTGAAACATAAAACATCATTTGTTATTTTGATGCGAATTCTTTCGCACTTTGTTCACGGATTTCATGGTAGTGCTTTAAAGATGGTGAGAAGTATTATTTTTGATTGTTTCTTTTGTACTAAGATGCTGACCATTTTAAAATTTTATGAAGTATTATTTACATAATAAATGACGTACGTTGGAAGCTCCATTTCAATCTATATTTAGATATAGTGACTAAGCATTCATATAAATACGTATCTATATTGTAAATTCGATAAAAATCAAATCTCCGAAAATATTGACCGTTGCTTTCGAAGTAGATAAAATATTCATTAGGATAATGATCTTCTCCGAATTACTCTGTGTTTATGCCCGTAATGCCTCACTTCGTAGTGTGTCCGAATTGAGGTTACACACAAACTCTTAACCACAGTATGAGTTCACGTAGCAACAACGTACACATTGAAAAACAAATTGTCCAGAGAGTGTAGAGCTCTGAGGTAGCATCTGTTTTACCCTTGCCCCTCTATATTGCTGGTTGTGGAAAGGGAGGAGGAGGTCCACTAACGTTGGGTAGCAGATCGTGCGGCAGACGTCACCCGCACACATCGATCCTCACGCACACAGAGGCACATGACCGTGGCATTCCATCAGTATCCACACTTACATGCACACAGCGCACCTTATTAAAACGAGACGCGAATCGACGACTTATCGGGCAATTAGTCGTGGCCGCTGTCAAACAATGCCGCGTCAGGGAAAAACGTTCGATGTCCATTGATTCACATTTGCGGAAGACAGATTTCAATTGTAATTAATTACATGTATTGTACTACAAATTATAGTGAACGACGCGTTAATTTCAGTGGACTAGTATTGTGCTGCCAAAATAGGTTTAATTCCAAATCCTTTTTTTTTATTTCGCTTTTAAATACAGAAATTATATTGTATAGTAATTTGGATACAATGTGTAGTGCACTTTTTAAACAGTAACAAGCAAACAAAAATGGAAGCAGCAATGTAAATTGAACAACGGAGTTGCTACCATCGGTTCTCGATTGCGAAATGTCTAGGTGAGAGGCGAGTTGGAGTCGGCACGCGCGAACAAGAGGCGATCACTGCGCAAGTGCGGTTGATAACAACCCGCGTCGCGAATTATTCACGTGTTGTCAACTTATGAATTATTATTCTGTTAAGAGTACAACGATTAGCGTTCAACACTGCATCCAGTGTTTTGAGTTTTCTTTAAGATTAATTACAATCGAATATAACGAAATAGTTATCGGACTATCGAAACCAAAGGAAAGACAATTATCGAACTGTTTTGTAGGACGACCTATTTATCCTATAATTACTAACTTGGTATACCAAAGATAAAAAAACACACGCTATAGTTGTCTTGCAAAACCTAATAGAAATCTAATATTATACCTAACAAAACGGACAACAACGAATAAATTCTAAAGTTACAGAGATGCATATCTCAATAAGTGTTGATAGGCTCATAAAATTATGTATATTGGCCATAAGAACACCCACTAAATGGGCGCTGGTAGCAGATGAAGTGATGAAGGCGTCTCAGTATCCTGTTAACAAAAAATATAAACAAACATCGTACGCCTATGAGTTTGCTAAGATGATGAATACTAAA
Organism: Ethmia dodecea; assembly: GCA_963855545.1. Lineage (NCBI taxonomy): Eukaryota > Metazoa > Arthropoda > Insecta > Lepidoptera > Depressariidae > Ethmia > Ethmia dodecea. The sequence continues at coordinate 6,538,460 of OY979444.1, forward strand.
TTTATTAGTATTGAGACTAATAAATATCAAATTACACATCACTAAATATTAAGGGTTTTATTCACAAATCACAGCACTACTATAAAAATGCGAAATTATCTCTCAGCATACCATTACCCATCTGATTAGATTAATAAACATATTAACGAATGATAACAAAAATCAATATTAATAAATCACACCGAGAATAAGTTATGTCTTTATTAATGTAATAATAAGGTAAGGTAATGAATATATTATTCAAATAGTTGCACATTATTTATCTGACCTAATCGACACTAAAACTTGCTTTCAACAGTGAAGTGTGCGTTATACAAATTATGCGGTACCTAATTACTAACTTAAATAACGGGGGGTCGAGACACCATTTTGATAACATTAACAGCCTTTTAGGTATATTGCAATATAAATCTTTCAAAACCAAATGAATAAAAGATATTTTTAGACTGGTCGTGCCATCTAGTTCCAAACAGCGGTATCGTAGTTAGTTCATTCATGGAAAACGACGAAGTGAGGTAGTGAAAGACGGTGTCCATTTAAAAATAGAAAACACACACAGCGTTGCCTGTGTTTAATAATGCTCCATTTCTTTTCCAGCTTCTTGTTATAGTTCTTGTATCTCAAGACAAAAACAATTAAAGATGCTTTTACAGGAAGATCTACATCTAAATGTCCATCTACCCAAAAATAAACCATTCCATGAAACTTTCTAGAAATAATATTATCACACACCTATAACTACGAGATTTTAGTGGTTTATTATTAGGGAACTCACGGCTAGAGATTATAAAGTAGCTCGCAGACGAGGTAGGAAATACCCAATGTTTTGAATCTGGAATCTGCGCGGCTGCGGTGTGCACGATAGCACATCGCTCGTAAACTCTCTGCAGCGACACAAACACAAATGACTTGCAAGAACTTTGACTCTAACAGAGTTGCCTCTCGAACTTACTTAGAAATAAAACAAAAGATGAACACAGTGGGATTTCCAAAATGCAGATTATAGTTCTCTTATTATAGATACAAAACTAAGTTTTTTAAAAAATGGTCTCATTGTAAATGTATTAATAATAATTAATCAAAAGGTACACTAATAATTTAGGTAAAATAGTGGAAAATTGTTCTAACAATGCATTAAACTAACAGATAAAGCACGTCAAAAGAAATAAATTTGCACACTAGAAATTTTGCATACAGAAATCAGTTAAATTATCCTTCTATCATTAATTTACTATCGTTACGGTCATCCAACATTTTTGAACATTGCCAAAATAGAGATGACTAAATAAATTAATTAATTTCGGGACACAATTCTTTCACAGTCCCACACGATAGGAGATACTCGTATATTCTAAACCCAGTCCATACGCAGTCATATTATTATTATTCAATTCCTGCTATACTTTATCAGAACAAAAATAAACTTTATTTTTACATCTAAAAAGGAGTGCAAACAGAAAGCATAAAGGGCCTGTCAGATTTTTTTTTAAATGCTTGATGTTTTTATGCTTCAACACAAATAAACAAGACCTATATAGTATATAGGTAGTGGCGATTCATTGTCTCTGCCTACCCCTGTGGGACAATGGCGTAAGCTTTATGTATGTATGTATGTATATAGTGTAATACAATGCTTAAAATATCGAATTATTAGTATAAATGCAAAAGGACTTACAGGTCAATTTATTGTACCTACCAATATCAATGACTATTGCAGGGTCATAAGAAAACTGAATAACAGTAAAAAATGTTCCATCTCATCTACAAAACGTTTGGGATAATTTGTATGAAAACATGAAATTTTCAATGAAATTACAATGACCTCACACGCCTTACCCGGCGAGGATTGGCAGATACCTATGTACGTCAGGGTGCTCGTACATTTGAGAATTAAAAAAAGTTAAAATATAGGCCCGTCCTGTAACGGAATCCCATGCAGGCTCAATATATTGACCTTGATTGCCCTTGGGACGCTGATACTTGTCTGGATTTCCTTTGATAGATTTACCAGATGAAATAACTAAGGAACTGCTTTATTTTCTTTGCTTGGAAAATACCTTAAAATAGACGAATACGGGGTCTATTCGTCTGTTTTATGGTATTTTTCTTTTTTATTTATTTTCCTTGGTACATACATCTACTATATAAAAATAAGTCGGGTTTTCCTTCCTGACGCTATAACTCCAGAACGCACGAACCGATTTCCACGGTTTTGCATTCGTTGGAAAGGTCTCGGGCTCCGTGAGGAATTAAGGAAAAATTTCAACAGAAAAGCGGGAAAATCTTATAAGCATTGCACCCGTGCGAAGCCGGGGCGTATCGTTAGTATTGTATAAGTTTTCGATAGTAAAAGATGGATTCTTGATACATGTAGGTACTAATTATTTTTTTTAAAAACTTACCATGACTACTATTAAACAAGACGGCGAAGGAAAAACCTGCAGGCACCAGAATTAGTTCCAGAAATGTGTATCTGTATCAATCAGCACCTGGTTCGGAATTGAGCTACCCTGGTACAATAATGTGTACTTTTATAAACAGACCTCTGCCAAACTCCGGGAATATAACTCTAGCGAATGTTATGTAACATTTTTGTTTAATGCCATTTTACGTAAATATTTAGGTAGCGTATTTAGGAACTACATCTCGTGTTCTTACGTCTATGGGAGATCGCCTCTTGCTGGTCACCTGGTGATGCCGGCCGGTTCCCGGACACTGCACTAATACCTATGAGTATAAAACTATTTTCTCTCACAGTTTACGTTTATCTGCTTCTGCTAATCTCTAAAATGAAATTCAACTCGACGCTTTTGTTTGAACCGGGTACGCTATGCAGATAAGTTACACTTTAAGCGCAAACTAAGAAATTATTTTGTTTGCTCTTTTTGGATGATGTTGAAATATTTAAAAAATTCAGTATGATGACTGAACTCTAAAAGTCAACAAACTCGGAGGCGGGAAATGCGGAAAAACGGTTGTAGTCCGGAACGGGATTTTTGTAAGTTTCAGGTTTGTATGCATACTTTTCCACGGAAAGCAGGTTTTTTCCGAAGGGGTAGGCAGAGATAATAGACCTCATCTATAGAAAAATATCAAAGCGTTTAGGCTACCACTAAAAATACATATGATTGACATACCCATATATTTGCTTTTAACGCGACTGACCCAAAAGGGAGTAATGTAAAAAATACGTTCCCATATTTATCCCCGAAGAGTTCTGTAGAGGGATCCAATACCGTGAAATACCCACCTTTCAATAGTCTATTATTTAATGCTATGGTTAATGTTCATAGAAAAAATCTGTACCTTTTACGCAGCCGGGTTTTTGGTGTGTCTAAATAAAGTGTTAACTTGTTGGAGACTGTAATTAAACATTAGACTAAATATCTCAGTTAATTCCCTAAATGTTATGTAACAGTGCAGGGTTAATAACAATAGCCGTTCTACAAATAGAATGGACTCAACCGTCTCCCCGGAACGGCATTATCACGCCCACGCACGGGCCCAGATAAATTTCCTCCTTGTTTCTGTGTCTTCTCTTTACATCCAAGCACTTTATACGCAGTAGGCTCTCGGCTAGCTGGGCAGCGTAAGGTGATGTGGTACAAGGTACAAGCGAGAAGTGTACTAAATTGAAATAGGCTACCAAAATGATTAGACAGTAGGTATTTTGCATTTAATTATTACTCTGGTGGAGTCAAAATGGTTGGCTGGGCAGCGTAAGGTGACGTAGTACAAGGTACAAGCAAAAAGTGTACTAAACTGAAATAGGTTACCAAAATGATTAGACAGTATTTTGCATCATCATTATTCTGGTGAAGTCAACCTAATCCTATAAGTATAAATTATTACATGCACTAGCTGTTCCGCTCAATTTCACCCGTTTAAGTCCTGTTCCCGTGTCAGAATGTCAGATACACTTGGATGACCTTAAATTCGGAAAGTTGGCGGCCACCAGCTTAACACCATCTCCTAATCCGCGGTGGGCTTGCCAGATTGGATTATAGCCCATACTTTCTCATGTGTGAGGGAAAACCCTTAGCGCACCAGTACTTACGGGTTGATGATGATTGTAAAGGCCAACACTCAAAATTTAAATTTATTTTCTCGTAACTTGAGCCACACTCTAAACTAGACATGCGTATGTCTATGCAGGGCGCAGTCAATGAACTGGCAGAGGTCAGGTGAAATTATCTCGTAGCCCGCGTAAGCGACATCTGACTCACAATGCCCGGATGCTGCCTTATCTGTGTACTGATGCTGGAGTATTTTTGGGACAACTAAAGTCTTGTTGAGGTAGTGTTTATGTGACTCTCGCAGGTAGGGTTCCAGATTTTTTAGATTTTGTAAAGAAAAATGCAAATGAAGTTATATTTTTCATCTCAATTATGAAAGTATTGTAACCACGTTGTGGCAATTACCTTATATTTTGAGTAGGTTCTAAAGCTTACTTATTCGTAGTTCTAAAGTGTAATCTGAATTAGCATTTCTGTAGCTCTGCTCACTTGTATTTACAGGCCTGTTGGCTCAGTTGGTAGTGACCCTTCCTTCTAAGTCGGAGGTCGCGGGTACGATTCCCGCTCGTGGTTTAATATCCGTGTGTGAATTGGTGTCCCACAATTTATTTATTATGGTGGAGCGCTTCAAAAATAATTGATAACAGCGCTTACTCTTAGCTTACTAAACTTATATACTGATACCGCAATATAACCACGACAGTCCGTAATTATCGGATCATCTACCAAATTAGGGTGGCTTTGTTCATTTCAACGGTTAAGTTTGAAATAGTATTTTGCATTTGCTATAAGCCAGTCCTCAAGACGTTCAATGACACTCGAGGGGAGAGGGGTTGGCGAGGCTGCGACAGTGCAGTCGACATCTCGCCCGCTATCGGTCCGAGATCTGTCCACACAGAACTCGTATGTTTTATGAACTGTTTACACTGTGATACGTATCATTTTGCTGTGACAACCAAATTTTTTTTGTTTTTTTTTTATCTTTTATTAGGTCTATCTGCCACTCAGTTAGAACTTAGTATATTGAAATCTCATATAGAAGAGAGAAGAGATTTCGACAATTTATAATAATTATAATAATTATAAATTGTGGGACGCAATTCACACACGGTTGTTTAGTCCCACACCAGGCAGGGCCTGTACTATGGGTACTAAACAACTGATAGACATACTTAAACAAATATTAAACGACCAGACACGAAGCCAACAGACATGTTCATGCACACAATGTTGGCCCCGAGAGGGAATCGAACCCGCAGCCCCCGGCTCAGAAGGCAGGGTCACTACCAACTGCCCACAGGCAGGTAAAATTTATGCCTAGTGGCATTATATCACGAGCGCTTGGACGTGTTTCGGGACGCACGTTAAATTGTTGGTCCTGGTTTTCGTTGTGTTTACGCACAATGGATTGCTTAGGAGATTATAGCTCCTACTGCCTCATATGTGAGGACGAGACCCCTAACGCAGCAGTGGGCTGCTACGGGTTTATGATGATAATATATTTACCAAGAAATATTTAATTAATTTAGACTATTTTTGAGAAATTTAAGTGTAACGCTACTAATAGAATCAAAAAGTAACCAAACTACACATTGAAGATGCTAAATATAAGCCACCATACTCGTAGTATTCCTGTGTGATCGCTTGAAAGCAATCCAATGGCCTTCCTCGCCCCTTAACACACCTATCCATCATAAGGGTAGACGTTCTACTGTACGCCAAACAAGGCTAGATTTACACCACAATTACTCTCAAAAAAGTGTTACAATAAAATACAGAAACCGCATTTAACATTACTTGATCGAACTCTTTCCTTTGCAAAGGTGGTAAGTAGAGCTCAGTATAGATATCAGTTAATCGGCGCACATACCAAGGCAGTCCTCGGCTGCGTCGATAAACGCCGCAATGCCCGCGCCCGCGACCGACCCCTCTCGCCTCAATGTGCGTTTGCCCTTACGTCTCACCCACACATGCCACAATTTATCTATTGGTAAACTTTTTCTTTGTATTGGAAAAGCAATTAAATTGAGAATCGAAATTAAATCACGAAGGTAGATTCCTTTTATTATTCTAAGAAGCTGGGAACGTTTCAATAACGAATGGTTTGTCGAACAACCTTTCAAAGTCTTTTTTTTTTCATCAGGAGGATTTTTCTCAAAGTATAAGCATGTGGATTATAAGATAGTAGTACATAATACACAATAGAATAAATATTCATTGAAAAAGCAGAACGAATGTCGATGCTGTTACATAACTCTTTTACAAGTTGTATGCGTCTCAAATGCTGCCTTTTACATGTAAATGTACACTTATCCACGCGCTATCATTATACCAACAGGTTTAACTTATACATAACCGATCTCATTATTATAGATCCAAATGTGTACAAATGTAAGTGTATTAGATTATTGTAGAGAAGCTTTCACATTACTTTAGTTGAGTGGCAGTCGGTTGACGAAATCAGTGCAGTCAGCCATCTTTCGCTTATGTAACTTGTCTTGGGTAAGCATGTGGAAAGTGGAGAAGTATTGTTTGATTGCGCTGCCGCTGTTTAACGTACCTACCCCGGAATTAAATAACTCCAGTTACAAGACATTAAAACAATACACAGTGAAGGGTATTACGTAAAAAAAAACGCCATAAGTAATAAGTACAGTAAATGTTTTTTCTCGACTGCACCATAATGTTGGTACCAAAGAGGTTGGAAGAAAATCATTCTCTTTCCTATAGAGTGCCAATGTAGTAAATCTCGCCCTAGTGAATCCTCGCCAACATTCGGTTGACAGACCGTATTTTGATGTGGCCGCTGGTTTGACAACACAGTGCCATATTGGAAGTCAGATCGAAACAAGCTCTCGGTTTTGACAAAAATATGCCCGCTTGCGTAGTTGTTTGGTGCGGAGACACCACAGTAAATTCGCGGAAATCCAATACAGGCGTTACCTATCACCTGTTAGTATTTTCCTGTTCAGACAACACCACAAAAAATATATTTAAATATTTGTATTTTTATTTATAAACATTTCCTTAGTGCTTGACAAAAAATATACAATATCGATAGAATAATTTTATGTCGATAAAATTTGGAATATTTTTTCGAAATGATTTTCAGATTTCCAAGAGATCCCAAGTTTTTTTTGTAATTTAGTGTTCTAAAGATCGAATCATATTATTCATTTAGAATTTAAAAATTGAATAACATTTACCTGAAGTCTAAAACGCTTCTTGAGATACTAGCTTTTGCTCACTTCATCCGCTTTGCAGAATGAAATAAAACTTATATCTTTCCTCAGGGTGCAGCCAATATTCCTACCTTTCATCGACATCGGTTCATTGGCTTAGCCGTAAAAATGTTACAGACAGACAGCCAGAGTTACTTTTGCATTTATATTATGGTAAAGAAGGATTTTTTTTAAAGAAGGAAGTAAAATAATGAGATAATTTATATTTATAATTCAAATTTGTAAATTTTTCAAATCAAATGAAATTACAGTACAGGTTGCAGCATTTATCGATATCGATTGTGTGGTATATGGTTACTTCACTAGTCCGTCACTATTGGAGCAAATTCAAAAGTAAAATAATATGTGAGCTTTTTGATTGGCCGAGCGCAAAATGTCCTTTAAATACTATTGGTAAATTGATTGACATTTAGTACGTCATCTCATACTTCGCCCCCCGCGCCCCGATTTTTGGTTGAAGCTGTTTCCATAGTGTTTTTAGAACATTAGCAGTCTATAGGAGAGAGAAACTTTTTCTTTAAACGTCTTTGGTTGGTACTTTTCAGGTGGATTTTTTTTATCGTTCGGTAAGTTTTTTAGCCTTTCAATATGATCAATCATGTAATTGAGTTTTGAATTTTTTAGTAGTTATATGACTATGATTGTTCGCAGTCCATATTTTTTAAATTGCCAAGGTAGGAATCGAGCAGACGGACATCTGCAAGTTCAGCAACATCAGAGGAGTCAAACCTCCGACGAAAACCGACTGGCATTTAACGTATGTATCTATTTGTCTGTGTTTGATTGATCCAACTCTGAATGAGTTTTGTTTGACATATATCTACTTATGATTCAAGTAAATCTGTTAAGCCGTTTGAAGATTTTCAGCTTTTTTTAGTTGACAAAAGAGTGTGCGCAACATTTACAGATCTGGTCGATTCGAAATTTTTTGTCCTGTTGCTTCAATGATATTGCAAGAACTTGGTAACCTTAACCCGAAGCTACAGTATCACCTGGAATACGGAATTTTGTGTCGGAGAAATAAAAAAGTTTCATATGAACCTTAGTGTCAAATTGCAAACCTCTTTCGACTTGCAGTTTGGATAATAGACCCTTAGTGATTATGGATTATAAATTTTACACTGTTGAAATAGGCAACACAAATTATAATTATTATTCAAAATGTGCTGTACTTAAAGTATCTTAACCTGTAAATGTACCTAATAAGACTGAACATCTTTCATCACAGGCCTTAAGAGGTCTAAGTAGTCTGTTAATATATATCTTCTAATATTTTAACACTAGTATACTGTAGGTGAAAACTAAATTTGTTTAACTATTTAATAGTGGTCATACTCGTAGGTATTCATTCTTATAGAGTATCAGAACTTAAAAACTAAGGAAAAAGAAAATAAATGACATATAAACTACCTCACAACAAAACAAATAGACCCCGGTATCGTCATGGCGAAACTAAAAGGTTCTTGCTATCCTTTTGTAAGCATAATAATAATAAATTGTGAGACACGATTTACACACGGTTATTCAGTCCCAAACTAGACTGAGTCTGAGCTATGGTTACTAAACAACTGATAAAAATACTTAAATAAATACTAAACACCCAGACACGAAGCCAACAGACATGTTCATGCACACAAATGTTGGCCCAGAGCGGGGATCGAGCCCGCGACCTCCGACTCAGAAGGCAGGCTTCCAACTGAGCCAACAGGCACGCCAAACTAGCGTGGCTACGTCCTGCAAATTTGAATGAAATGATGACCCCGCATTGAATCCAAATAAAGAGTCGCAAAGTTCACATAGTCTGGGCACTTTTATGCACAATATTGAAGTGCTTGCGCATAAAAAAGGGATGTTTCGACCAAAATGTATATAAAAAATGAACGGCAAAGGTTTTACGGAGTGAAATCTACGTGGAAATATCAACCCGGCTCGGCACTGATGACGAGTACCTAGGGAGGGATGTAGTCGATAAACAGTATCGATAATAAAATGGTTTTCTTAAATAATGAGTTAAAACTCGTCCTGTATTTCTCAAAACAGTGATAGGTTTCAAAGTGCGCTTGCTCGTTTTGGTAAACCTTCAAGTTCACTCAAACATTTTACTCGCGAAGAGATAGTTTTCTACACATTATGGGGCCCATAGGTCCATAATCTGAAGTGGCCTATACTTAAGAAAAGTATAAATGCGACAGTAGTTTTTAGGGTTCCGTACCCAAAGGGTAAAAACAGAAAACTATTACTAAGACTTCGTTGTCTGTCCGTCTGTTTGTCACCATGATGTATCCCAAGAACCGCGATAGCTAGACAGTTGAAATTTTCACAAATTATGTATTTCTGTTGCCGCTATAATAACAAATACTAAAAACAAAATAAATTCTAAAAACATATTAAAATAAATATTGAAAGGGGGCTCCCATACAACAAACGTGTTTTTTTTTACGTTTTTATAGATAACTAGCAGCGCCCCGTGGTTTCACCCGCATGGTTCCCGTTCCCGTGGGAATACGGGGATAAAATATAGCCTATGTGTTATTCTGATGTATAAGCTATATAACTGTAAAGTTTCATCAAAATCCGTTCGGTAGTTATTGCGTGAAAGAGGAACAAACATCCATCTTAGACATCCATACATCCAGACATCCATCCAAACAAATTTTCGCGTTTATAATATTATTAGGATGGTATGGAACCCTTCGTGCGCGAGTTTGGCACTTGGCCGGTTTTTAATCTATTAAAACGGTCCGGGACGAAATCTATGATAGCCGTAAGTCAGGGTTTCAAAAAATTACGGAACGTCTTAGCCTGTAAATCTTTCGGTACATTTTGAAGCGATGTGGCTTTCACTAAAGAATTCTGATAGAGTAATTTCTAGAAGTCAGTTCCACTGTAATTATGTTGATTCTCTGTTAGTGTCCTGGCAGAAATAAGAGGCGGTAGGTAAATTTTATCACACCTCACAAAATACCAACAAAAAATAACGTAATATAATAATAAACAAAATAATAGCAGTACATGGTGGGAGTGCATGTAAAATCAATCGAATCTTAGAACGGGTTTCAAGTTACTATTTTTCCATAGGAAAAATTATAATAAACTATGAAGACACATAATTAAAGTTGATTAACACAGGAATATTCAAACAATTATACCTACCTGCATTCAAGGTGACAGCGCACTGTAATAATTACATCTTTAGCAATTCACATGTACTTGACAAAGGCATGTCATTGTCGCGAATATAATTCTTACCACACTCCGGCGAACGGTCACACGTGATCCGTTTTATTAAATAGATGACATGTACCTATGTACCAGGTACAAGGTGCAAATGAATATACTACTACTTATATTATATGTATAAATATTACACATTGACACTACAAGACTTCCTTTTTTTTAACCGTGTACTAAAAAAACTTATATTAAATTCATGTGAGAATGTCAGTCAATGAATATGAGATCCAAGTGAAGGTGTCAGTGTAAGCTTGAGTATAAAGTAACAACTTAAACTACCTAATCCAATCCTAGGTAAAAATTTGATTTACTTGAGGATTATATTTATATTTCCTGAATATTAAACGCATAGGTCAACCATTATAAAAAAATACATAATGTCAAGTGGGTATTTTTTTTTGTAGCGGGTCAGATATTATAAATGTGAATAAATAGTATTGGTATCTTGCGTGCTATGGAATGCGCTGCTTGATCGCTTTTGCATACCTAGGTCTCGAAGTAGTTTAAAAAAACTCTTAAAGTTTGTCCGTCTCTGTTACATCGTTTATGTGGAGGTCTAGGATGTAGTAAATTGGCAAAATTATAGAAAATAGTAGGTCAAACATTAAAAAAATATATATTTTTCTTATATTTTGGTGAAAGAGAAGACGTTGTTTTCAAAGACGGTTTGTGTTTCCAATAATACTTGTCAAAACAAAAAATAGTGTACAATGACCTAACACTGTTTTTAAATTGGACAAAAAAAAAATATGTTTCCTCAAACATGCTCATTTATTTCACAGCTTTGTCGAACGTTGTAAAAATATATAAAATTTGTAGATTAAATGCCATTATTAAATTATATTTAATAAAAATATCACCTTTTCATTAATTTGTATAGTTTTAAAAAAGTTGACTACTTTTCTTAAATCTCCAATACAACGAAACGATAATAATTGGTCAAGTCCCGATTCGTCCTTGGCCAGTGTTTTTACAATCTATTTTTCACTTTTTTTTACATAAGAACATTATATCGATACCTTCCTTTGTTTCGCACAGTTCCATTTCACAAATTCCTATCGCATTTTCCCTTCTCTAGAGCGGTTGAGTTCTCCGTTGTTGCTTTTTTCCCATTTACGAGTTTCACGGCGACCGTTGCCTGAAACTTACACGTACCCAGAATATAAATGTTAGATGTCGCTCTCTCACTCACTCTACACCATACAGACGCAGCCTGTCCCTCTCTTCCCACAAAATAAAAATGTGTTCCTGCCTCAATGTTGAAATAGAAATTGCAATATCCATTTTAGCAAAGCGTTCGAAACTGAACATTATTTGTAAAAGTCGTAAGTTCGATTTTTAGTTAAAAGTCGTAATGGTTTTAAGTCTCTTTTGGAGGCGGATTGTGAAAATGTTGTCTTTTTCGAACCAGTTGCATTCAAAATCCTCCATCCCTGTTGGTTAGCGGTTGTGCTGGAATATCTAAAATCATCTGGACCAAGTAAAGCGATTACTGCTGAGACTCTGTAAAATGAGCAAAGTTATTAATGCCACTATCAAGATTGCAAAATTTCATAAATAAATTAATATGTCAGCCCCGAGTGTTTGGGTTAAGTTAGTCATGAATTTGTACCATGAATTTTAAATATTGACTGATTAAAAATAATAAATATAATAAAGTGTTGAAACCCGAAGGATACTATTTAATATAGAAGTATTATGAGACTTCGTTTAGTTTTAGAAATATACTCGAATAGAAAACATTTGAATGAAAATGGAAAAACTATAAATAAAATAGGTAATTTACTTTAGTGCACCGTCTACCCCAGTTCTAATCTCTCAGTTTCATCCATCCTAAGGTTGTCTGGAAGAGATCGCTAAAAGCGATACGACCGCCCATTGTACTTTGGTTAATATTGGTATCCATATTGTGTTGTTTTTTGTGTACAACAAAGAGTTGTTGTATTGTATTGTAATATAATTATTGTATTTACCCATTGCCATACCTAATAAAACTTACAATTGTAATCACGTGCAACTAATATTTTAGTTTCATATAGGTCTATAAATTTAAACCTTAATATAGAAAAGAAAAGAAAATACATTTATTGTATGCTACATATTAAATTGAAGTAAAAATATTGCAGTAATTAAACAAATATAATTGTGATTAAAACAGTTAATAGTGGTCCAGTAGTAAAAATATCACAGTTGGCATAATGTTAGATCCATTAGAATACAAAGCAGATTTTTAGCTGTAACAAAATACAAAGTTATAAGCCAATAACCGATATAGAGGGAGGATAATCTACATTCTGAAGACACATGCTACATAACATCCCAATGTCATATAGTGACAGCTTGTAGTTTATAATTGACGGGCTTGTTGAATCAGTTGGTAGTGACCCTGCGTTCTGAGTCGGAGTCACCATGCCTGTTGGCTTCGTGTCTGGTCGTTTACCCATAGTATAGGCCCTGCCTATTTTGGGACTAAATAACCGTGTCTGACTTGTGTCCCACAATTATTATTATTATAACACAAATATGTGTTTTTCCTTCACCGTCGAGCTGGTTTACAATAAATAGAACAAGATTGATATTACAATAAATTACTTTCACAATCCCAATGGGAGCTGGGTCAAGTCGCAGCGCAACCAGGAATGCCGGGACATCGCCCGAGACCGGTTTAACACTTTACCTCGCACTGTACTCCACTGCACATGATCTACCTAAACCAACTAAACTAAATGTCCTATGTTTGATTTATATAATTATAGCTACAATTGTATACTTTGAAAAATGATAGCATACCAACCTCACGCATTCTAGTCTCTCGGTCTTTACCAAAGAGATTAAAATTTAATAAGGCATAGAGGGGACAAAGCGAGGAAAATTTGATGCCAAAAGTTATTACAAGTGGAATAAATCAAGTACGATTTCGACCAAATGACAGCTCGCGTTCATACTAACTGACATGATTGAGCTTCAAAGTTTTGTATGAAAATATTACGGCTTTTTGGCGGGAATCCGAAGAAGGACGTCATGTTTTTTGTAAAATTTTCGTTTTGCCGTATATTTTGGGCTTTAGTTCATAATAGTGATAGTATATTATGTGGTAAATGTCCGTGATAGTGTGCAGTGAATTGAAAATTCGATAAAATACTTGCGATGGACTTTTTTGAATTACCTCAAGAAGCCTCTTTAAAATCTTCAGTAAAAGTGCACTATCGCTTTACTGTTGACCAAGTGACATTTCGAATAGTTTTGAAGAAACTTATGTATTTTTGTGCATAGCTCTGAAGCAGAGCTGAAAATCTTGAATTTCGTATCGTGTTTAGTGCTGATGGCTCAAAATGCCAATGCCTTAAAATAAGAAAAAAAAAATGAAAATATTACCAATGCCCCCTCTAGGTATGTCCTATTATATTGTAATCTCTTTGGTCCTTACATTCGTTATAAGTTGCTGGCATTTCAAATCTGCTTTTAATTTTTATTGCTAATCAGAAGATGAATAATATGTAGGTGAACCAGGTTCGGAGTCGCTGGCGGTATATTGCCTTTGCCTACCCCGGCAGAAGAAGGCGTGAACGTAAATCCACCTTTCTATTAATCAGTCACATGTTAAATTTTAATTTCAAACTGTTCAAACACCACTCTTATAACCTACTCAAACATTATAAAGAGGAGCATTTGTTTGTTTGTTTGTAGGAGGACAAATTTCTTGAACTACCAATCCAATGCAGATAATTCTTTCACTGACAGAAAAGCAACACTGTTTCCGAGACACACATGCTATATTTTGATGGAATTTTTTGATGCAGCTGCAAATTTCTCGTTCATAAAGATATGCAGACAAAATTCACTAAAGATTGAAGAGGAGTAATACGAATCGTACACTAAGAACCAACTTAAGTCTCAGTGCCTTTATCGTAGCAAATACTTAGAAAGAAGCACAAGAAACACGTTACCGCAAAGTTGTTTGTCAAAATATCTATGGCAAACCGCTAATGAAGAAGAACCTATCAACCCGTTTAGACTGCACTATCTGCTAGACTCGCATTCTTACATACATTTCCAGACCGATACTGTAGTGTTTGTGTATCTATAAATAGATACGATCTTCAAACCTTCAAGAAGAGAGCGTACTCCCACCTCAAAGGCCGGCAATGCACTTGTGACTCTTGAGTTGCAGGTGTCCATGGGCGACGCTAGTCACTTAGCATCAGATGACCCGTCTGCTTGTTGGCCCCCCATACAATAAAAAAAAACATAAACCAGAAAAACATTAACCTATATAGTTTCAATCAGGTAATAAAAAGATAATAATTATTATAAACCTACTCTAACATACATCTAATTTACTTAACACAATGACATATTAATTGAATATTGGTGTCCAATATTGTTATATTTAGCAACAATGTATAATAGATTACATCACCAAGGTGACGTTCAAATACATGATGTAGTATGTCTCGATCAATAGACCAGACTTCAGATTCCAGATAAGAACCTGATATTGATAAAATCAAAGCTGATGTGGCATCTCAGGTGTGGATCTAAGGATGTCTGGAATAAATCGTTTAAAGCGTTAAGACCGCCCATTGTACTTTTTTTAAGACTTTGTCATTTGTTGCATATTTTTATTGTGTACAATAAAGAGTTGTTACTTACTTACTGTTGATTACATCTCTAAGTAAGCCTAATAACATCGTCAAACATTCCTTGCCGTTTGTTCCTAAAATCTCTTTACCATTTCGGTCGAAGCCTTTACTTTACCTGACTATACCAGAAGAACCTTAATGTTTTCAGGTGTATCTGTGTGTATTTCTTTGGCACACCCTGTAGCCTAAAAGGTTTGACGGATTTAATAGTAAAAGGTGTCTCTCCTCCAAATTATCTGTTTCACTACTGCACTACAAATATGGTAATGTTCAATGACTTTTACTTACAGACGGTTTATTTGTGTTGTCTTATCAATCCACTTGTTTATTGTATTTTGAGTCTTAACGCTTTTATAATTTACCTCTCCCAGTAGCAGATTTGTACCTCAGGCGGCCAATTTTTGTATTTTAAGTCTAGTTTTATTGGCTCTAGTGAGATGTTTGTTTTACTTTTACTTGCTTTATTATTATCATGTATCTATCAATATTGTGACAGCCCACTGTTGACCAATGAGTCGTTCCCCACTTTTTTTTCTACATTTGAGTAAATAAGGGCCAAATTCTAAGATGGTGCTTGGCTAGAGGCCACAGTCAGAATATTTCAAGCCACCTAAAGTTATATAACTAACATCGGTTTATCCGGGTCTATTGATTTCTAACTGCATTGGTATTCAATGTATCCCATACTATTAAACGAGCAAAATTGGTATAATTTTTTTTAATTTTGGAAATACTGTTGTTCCTACGTGTCTTTTTATCTGTCGAAGTATTTTTTTTCTATGAAAAATCATGAACTGTAAGCTGTGTGGTAAACCTATAATAATAGTTGTGATCTACATATATTAATGTAATAGCTATAATCGAATTCACAGCAGCGCTAGGTCTATAACTAGTTCGTGATGGCACTCGAATGTTAATTACCAAATGCAGTGCGGATTTCACGTGATTTAGCCGGGCTATTACCTATGTCAGAGTAATGGTATCATTCGCTATGCATACGTTTGTTAAGTACAAGTTAATTTGAAATATGATTGTCAAATTTAAATTTAAAACCATCGTGATTGGTGTACAAATTCTTAATTTTGTTGCATCACTAACCTTTAATGCTTAATCTAGAGTTCATATTTTATCCAATCAGAACCCAGGAATAAATAAGACAAAGGAATCATTATACTTATTGTGTGAATTAAGATTAACAATATTTTAACTTAATACAAGAACTTCAGAGATTGCTGATAAAATATCACCCACAAAATTAATTATGGTGACATAACAACATTTACGTTGATTGCACCAACAATGGATCAATAAGCGAAGGAACAGCTTAATCCAAGTAAAGTGGCATAAGTACAGTAATACACGGGTTCCGTTTTAGCCGCCCGCTGTTCGCCGCGCCCTCGCCCGCCCCGTTGTTTTATAATTTGTTTTGCTCAAATCTCTTGTTTAACGCATTTGGTATCAAACAAAATGTTGATGCAATTGAGTTTTTCTGTGATTTTACTCGTTTTCTCATCTCTAATGTGTCTTGGATTAGATTCAGAATCAAAAAATACTTCGTAATTTACAAATGATTCAAAGTTCACTGTCATGATGGGTCCACAATATTTCACTTGTATATTGTTTTCAAAAGTCACGGATTTATTGAAATATGTTGCTACAAGCAAATACGATAAATCTATTGCACTACCCATTTACTATCTATAACTTTACATATTATACCATCGAAAGCTATCACGTACATTTCACATACAACAGACTATATAGTTGACTGCATCAATTATGCCTAACCATATCCTAATTACTGTAATGGCATTAGCTTGGACGAGTGGGGGGTTAAGGGGGAGTTCACGTGTCCTGAAACACTGATGTAGGGATACTACGCAGCTGTGGTATAGTAAACATTGTTTAGATATTAAGATAAATAAATAAGATACAAGACTCGTGATCTAAAATAGAGCACAATTGGAGAAATTATTTGATTTACAGTGGGATGAGATTCCTCGTAAATATATATTAACAAAAGCAAATGATGGACAGTTTTCAATTCAAAACGAAAATGAAATGAAAGTGATAGTGGTCTCTTGAACGTAATCGACAACTTTCAAGAATGATAATCAAATTGAAGAATCGTATGACTATGTTCTAATGATCCCATAAAGCATTTACAAGGTAATTAGGTCGACAGCAACAAGAATTTGATGTTGCTATCAGCAAATTAGATTTTTATGTGGTTTTCAAAGTCATAACGGTACGAGTACCTACTAGCAATAATGTATGATTTTGTATTCTATGAGCCGTTAGCAGGTGAGAAAATACAATCATATCACTTTACAAGTCAGGTTATTGTTGAATGGCCGTGTATATTTTTTGTATCAAGAAAATTTTATTATTATTAAGAAAATTTTATTATTATTATTAATCAGGCAAGCAGTTTAGAACTGATAAACGACTGTATCCGGGTGTTCTCCACTCTCAGCTTTCTCATTACAGGATAGGTATTTGTATAAATATTTTGTAATATCTGGAATGTCTTAGGCTCTTACAATTTAAATTCACGAGGACCTCCCTTTTTTCATGTCCATCAAATATTCCCAGAGTTAAGTAATGTTACACAGTATGTCGTTGTTGTAATTAAGCAAAGAAGGCGTCGGAAGACGGAGGGTAGCGCTGGCGAGAATGTTCTCGGATCTCATTTCCATGCAAATGAGGGTATGATGTGTTATACATACATCGGCTGTAGGTTGGTTGGGATATACCACGATTGCTGAACGTGGTATTGACAATGGTTGGTTAATACATAATCTATCAGTAGGTATAGGTAATAGGTTGCGATGCATATAATTTCTACCGTAGCTTTGTAAATTCACGCCTGTACTTGGTACGAGCAATTATAAGTCGGGAACTACTGTTTCGAATATTTTGACAGTTACCTAGAATAAGACAGTGAATAAATAAACAAAATTTGAATGTTTTATTTGATTTAATAATTTTAATGTTCAATGAAGAAATAATTGAAAAGTTAATATAATTTCTTATCTTAGATAATATCACAAGTCACAACGTACGAGAAGTTTACAGACCGGTTCAATTTACATCGGAATTATGATCACACTTCTAGTCTCTACGCTCATTGTCAATTTCATCAATAAGTTTTAAAATTTCAATATTTTCAACTTACGTTTTTCTTTTGTGCTGAAGTTTTTTATATCTGGTAAAATACTTCTGAAGAATTGCATGTCTTCATTGTCATTGACAGCGTTATGTTCATTCGTATCTGAATTTGTTCTTCTTGATTGACTGGGGCCACAGATATCTTGTTCCTTAGAATTGTCGGTGACTTCAATTACCTTTAGTTTAATTTCGTTCTCGATAGAGTCTATTACAGGTTTTATATCTTGTAACTGTTCGTATTCTTCATCGGATTGTTGTTCGTAATCAACTGAGGTTTCAGTATCTAGAGCAACACAGTGGGAAGCACCATCGAAAATAGTTTTCCTCTGTTTTCGTATTGGGACACTGAAAATTAAACACTTATTAAATCAAGGTAGCCCTTCCCCCTAGCGAAGTCGTAAACGAAGCTTTCGTTCACTAGAATTATAAGTATGACGACAGCTTTGCCCTTATGATCCTGATTGTATTGTATTTACGTACATTGGAAGTCATTAAACCAGCGTTGGATACCTTTGGGTGGATTAAAAAATTCTGACAGGTAAGTGGCTAGCATAACACTATATCCTAATCGGCCGAGGGCTTAACTGAGAGATTATGGGCCATACTTTCTCATGTGTAAGGAAAGACCCTAAGTTCAGCAATTGGGTGTTACGGGTTGATGATGTGATTTAATCAATTTATTGAACAAAATAAGTACGGTAAAAGAGGGAAATATTATACACAAATAGTGACAATTGACTCCCAAACTTGGGCTACCTGTATTTTGAGAGTCAATTTTCCTCCGTAGAATACATATACATATTACAGTTACCTACTACAGCTTCGTATGTATATAAATCGGTATTACACAAGACAAGATAAAAAGAAAGAAATTAAAAGTGTGAGGTGTTAAATTATTACCAATTGATTAATTCCTTATAATGAAATCTATAATTTACCTTTTAAGCTTACTAAATGGTTCCAGAAACTTGAGTGAACCGTACAGGTAGTATGTCCTACAGGGAGGTGAATCGTAATTACTTTGACTGAGTCTACATTTATCTGCTGAAAGATGACCGAATTCCTTTCCACTTAGCTTTAATTTCATCGACTGTAACAAACAAAATGTTTCAAAATAAATCAACAAACCAAATTTTTTATAATTAAATTATGCGCTTACACCTTATGTACTCCCGAGGGGGTCGGTTGATATTCCGTTTCAGAATGTACCCTTTCTACCCAAGTATATTTTCTGACCCCTAAAAGTGACTGTTCGTGAGCTCATCGCCCCGAACCGGACATGTCTAAGAATCAATTTTGGGCTCTGCGGGTTTCCTTACTAAGTTTCCCTAACCGTGAATCTAGTAATAAACATGTGACGTAAGTTTTTTTTTAATTCATTGGTTATTAGATGCCTTCGGCGTTTAAATTATATAAAGGCGGGTAAAATGGAAGTAAAAATGAGTTCAAGAAGTCTCAAATTATTTAAAATTAAAATAAACTTGAAACTGCTCGCTATTCCTGACGCCGCAGCAAAATAACTCGTTGATGTCTTTTATATGGCAGTCAATAAAGGTTTTTAACTGAAATTAGGACATCAAAATCATTGATATAAATCCAACATACAAAATAATAATTAAATTCGAAAATTAAAGCTATGGCATCAAGAAACATGGAAATCGGAGTTACTATCATTATATGATTATACATTATCTTCAAAAATAGACAGCTCACTGACATACACGTTTCATGTTAAACCAATGGCCATGTGTCCTGAGTCGGGACTCCTGCCAGAGCCCATCTGATTTTTATGCGATTAATTTTGTATATCTATTAGGAATGTCTCGATTAGCAAGTGTCAACCGGTTAACCTACATCTATTTGTGTCTTAAAATAAACGTTAAGCGTGAAACACATTAATTGCAGGTAGACGTGCTTTATCGGCAACGTACTTGTGCATTCCTCTTGGATCTCGTTCCGGACAGTTTCTGCGATGCTTTCCCACGCCCTATCCACAGCGCTGCGCATGCGATAAGTGTCCAAAGTCGTATTGTAGATCTCTGGGTATCTCTCTACGATCTTTACGAATTGTAGCATCACACCTTGATTGTCCCTCATTGTTTTCTTTTATATTATTCATAAAACAAGTGCATCAATTATTAAAAAAGAATGTCTGTAAAATGGACTGAAAACTTAAACCATTATCCTGATAGTAGGGTAAAAATATAGTGACATTTTGGATATAAAGAAAAATCCTATGACGTCTCGCATTTCAGAATCCGTCAAACCGTGTAGTCTACATGAAGTGCCAAAAAAATAGTGCAGTTGGATAAAACAATTACTTTAAGCCTCGTCCTGGATTAACCTGGAAGATGACGAATTGTCTTTAAAGACGCCTTTCGCGGATGTATTTGTGACTATGTGACGGTATATACAATAGTATAATAGTACTTAAGAATGCAATAATCTTAAAGAAATGTATAAATACAAATACTTCAGTGTTGAAAATAAATGAAACATTGAAACAAAAACAAAATTACCTAAAAATAAACACTAGTTTAAGGCTACAATAAACAAATTTTTAATTTTCTCTACATAATAAATTTCAGCCAAACAAACATTCTCAACTGAGTACGTATATTATGTAAGTAGAATGAGTAAAACTTACGTAATTACTTGATGAGATTAAACGTTTAACGAATCGAACACAATTCGTGGATCAAACGTTCTGACCTTCCACTAGAGTCGATGCAAACTAAATTGCGCTGCGCCACAGACACGCGTTGCTCACTTCTCCCTATTTCTTTGGCTGTTGTGAGAGCAGGACGGCATACTGTTGTGCCACACAGCTGCGACGACGTTTCCATGTCGACATTATGGCGTCGGGTTTTCAAGTCACACGTGGTCGCGCAGCGAGCGAACGCGCGAGCGACATCGGAAAAACATTGATGTCAATACCGGTAATCCATATCTCTCATATCTTGTTTGTTTATGAGAATCACTATTTGCGTAAAATTTGTCATAAATGGTTTTGCTTCTTCTCAACACCAGCGCTAACGATACTGCATAGTATGTTTTTTTCAGGAAATCAACCCCGCAACCCCTGATGTCTACTGAGTCTACAACTCAGCAGGATAGAGTTCATATTATCATAAAAAGTTTAATGACCCCTAGCAGGTTGCTTTGTTCTATAGTCTTGGGACTTGAGGTTTCTTCTTCATTTTTCTTCTTCAGATTTGATTCTATCTAACAATAAAATGCCTAATTTATCTGATCATAGATAATCCATAATTTCAAATGTGTTTTAGAAAAATGGGTCAGGTGATAACACTGGTGACTAAAAAACTATAAAAACACTCAGTGCATGACATGTGAAACTATTTTGGACCATATCCACATTGGCTATTAACAGAGTATTGATTGGCGCGTGCATGAGCGCACCAGCCGCTAATAACCCGCCATCTGCCGAGAGCACGTGGTTGCACACCTTTTGTCTACCGGTCGTCGCAAACGACTGCACCCACCTTTTTTATCAATAAACCTATTTTTAAACTGGCACAGTTCTAATTTTACAATGAAGCGTAGAAATATAGTACTAGTGTCAAGTTTGGTTACCCTTCCTGAAGTGGGTTGCTAGCCGCAAAAGAGACGATATTGTGTCGTCATATTTCTCTGTACAATACTGTAAGTACTATAAGTGTAACAAAAACAAAATTTTAAGAAAATAATTCAGACAACGTAAAAAGTCTAGACCACAGAATAAATTGTGGAGTTGGGGAATAAAGCTATCTGTAATGCCTCAATAGGGTAGTAGACTACTATCGAAATGACATTAAAGAAATAAACACCTTTAAAAAAATATTTTTACTTATATCTATACTAATATTATAAAGCTGAAGAGTTTGTTTGTTTGTTTGTTTGAACGCGCTAATCTCCGAAACTACTGGTTCGAATTGAATAATTCTTTTTGTGTTGGATAGTCCAGTTATCGAGAAAGGCTATAGGCTATATAACATCACGCTACGACCAATAGGAGCAAAGATATAGTGGTAAATGTGTAAAAAACGGGAGAAATTATTTCATCTTACGGGAACTACGCGGGTGAAACCGCGCAGAACCGCTAGTTTTACAATAAAGGCAAAATTTTAAAATAATAAAACAATGAAAAGATAAAGAAATTTATTGCTAAAAGTGTTACAGTGAACTCTCTACATTTTCCAGAGCATCAATGTTTTACAGATGCTGCTAAAAGTTAATGATTTAACTAGGAATCTACCTATTCAGTCCAATATGAAAGTACAAACACTTACCTTACCTTAAATGACCTAGAAAATGTCACTAACATAATATTGTTTGCACTCCCTTATAGTAACAGTCACACTGAGTGTGAAAATAAATATAGACATAATTTAAATATGACATTACATACTTTGACATGTCGTCATACTCATAAATTTAATTTTATTGACACTAATAATTTTATTAGTAAACATTTTTATTTGACCAAAGATAAATACTATCTTCCTAAATATTATACGCGACAGTTAGCAGATATGCTATCTTATTTTATTACTAATTCAGTCAATTCGTTGACTAACCCGACGGCTGACCCTATTGGGCAATCGATTAATTTGACATTAAATTGTAACAGCTTGGAATTTGTTCCAAATAATAATTTAAATTAGAAATAGAGACAACAGAGATTAACTCTGGCTATACGTCATGTCCTATTAATAAAAATGTTACTAGTAAAAGTAAAAAATTAAATTGCAATACCCTAAATAAAATAAACCTGGTGCATCAAAATATTCAAGGTATGTTAAGTAAAGAGCTAGAAATTGAACTATTTATGAACTGTAATAATATTGATATAATGTGCATTACAGAACACTGGCTAAAAAAACACCAGTTCATTTTTGGTTTTAACCACCACCAGGTTGGCAGCTCATTCAGCAGGGAGGCCTCGATACGCGGTGGCTCTCTAATACTTGTACGTAACGGTTTGAAGTGTAAAGAGCGCGCGGACATTGTTGGGCTCTCTGTTGAGCGATCTGTGGAGATAGCCTGCACAGAGCTCGAGCGGCTTATTGTAATGAGCGTGTACAGACCCCCCAGTTCTTGTTATGAACCCTTTGAGAAAATCATGGATGAAGCCATATGTAAAATTAGCAATAAAAATAAATACATTGTTGTTTGTGGAGATTTTAACATTAACCTTTTAGATACTTCATCCAGTATTGGTAGTAGGCTTGTATCATTTTTCAAATGCCATAATCTTGTAAATCTTTTTTCAGTGCCTACCAGAATTACTGCGACCACAGCAACATGCATCGATAATGTTTTTACAAACCTCGTGCCTGATGATACAGCCGTAATTAATAAATTATCCTCAGATCATTGTGGCCTGATGGTAACTTATCAGATGTGTACTGAAAAGGCACTAAAGAAAGATATTAAATACAGACCAGTAACGTGTACTCGCCTTCAGCAATTTAGAAATAACATAGAAAATAAACTTTTAGATTTTTCATACTGTGATGACCCTAACGATTTGTACAAGTCAGTATTAACACTAGCTAAGAACGAATGTAATAATGTTTTTAAAACAAAAAGTGTAAAAATCAATAACAACCTAATGTTCAGTGATTGGGCGACGGTGGGAATTCATAAAAGCAGACAAAGATTATATGAACTATACGAGGAAAGGACGTATAACACTAGTGATACCTTTTGCAATTATGTTCGTCAATATTCAAAAGTCTTTAAACGTATTTGTACCGCGGCTAAAGCTAACCATGTAAGTAATAAAATCAAAAACAGCACAGACATTGTAAAAACTACATGGAAAATTATAAATAGCGAGACTGGAAAATTTAAATCTCAACATTTTGACTTTCAGTTGAAAGTTAACAATAGAATTTTAAGAAATGATAAAGATATATCTGAAGTGTTTGTAAATTTTTTCTCTGATATTCCAGTCTCGACGACCAAGTCACTAAACTCGTCACCCGCACTCGCTGAATCGCTACTACAAGAACATACCGCTGCATGTAATACACGCAACTTCGTATTCGATCATGTAAATCCTTGGGACATCCTAAAAGCATTCAAATCAATACAAATGAAAAATACTGCCGATCTCGACGGCTTATCTGTAAAAATCATATCATCCATAATAGACTTAATTGCCTCACCTCTAGCTTGTTTATATAATAAATGCGTTGATGATGGCGTGTTTCCTGATCTGATGAAACATAGTAAAATTATTCCATTATTCAAAGCCGGTAGTAGATTAGACCCTTCTAACTTCAGACCAATATCAATTCTACCGACTCTTAGTAAAATTTTTGAGAAAATTATTCTATATCAGTTGAGTGCACATTTTTCTATCAACAGTATAATGTCTGTAAAGCAATTTGGATTTACTAGGGGTCGCTCGACAACCGATGCCGGTGTTGAGCTAGTAAATCATGTGTTTGATGCCTGGGAGGAGTCGCAGGATGCTGTTGGGGTTTTCTGTGATTTATCTAAGGCATTCGATTGTGTCCATCATGAAATTCTCATCAGAAAACTACGTCATTACGGAGTACAAGGCCGCGCTCTTGATTTAATAAAGTCCTACTTGAAAAGCCGGATACAGTGTGTTGATGTAAACGGTTCAAGATCGTCTGGATCGGCGGTTTGTATTGGTGTACCGCAGGGCTCCATTTTAGGCCCCTTTCTATTTCTGGTCTATATAAATGACCTACCCAACCGAGTGCAACATGATATTGTACTGTTCGCAGATGATACATCTCTACTTTTTAAAATTAAACGACCTATTAAGTCTTATGACGAAGTGAACAGTGCAATTAATGATGTTGTCAGTTGGTTTAACGTTAATAATCTACTTCTCAATGAGAAAAAAACTAAATGTGTACATTTTTCTTTATCAAATGTTAAACGAACTTTAAACTCAGTTACAGTTAAAAACGAAAAATTAGAATGTGTAAACACTACAGTATTTTTAGGAATAACTCTAGACTCTAAGTTACAGTGGGGACCGCACATTGATACGTTGGCGAAAAGGCTCAGTTCTGCTGCATATGCCGTAAAAAAAATACGTAATATGTCAAGCGTAGAAACAGCTAGACTTGTCTATTTCAGCTACTTCCACAGCTTAATGTCATATGGCATTTTACTGTGGGGGAATGCTGCTGATGTCCAGAGAATATTTATTTTGCAGAAACGAGCCATTCGTGCAATTTATAAAATGGGGTCTAGGATGTCTCTAAAGGAAAAATTCAAGGAAATTAATATACTGACACTGGCGTCACAGTATATTTACGAAAACGTATTGTATGTTAAAAAGAATATATCACTTTACAAAAAAAATTGTGACAGACATTGTATAAACACTAGAAATAAGAATGAACTGGCTGCTTGTGTTAGTCGATTATCTAAAGTTACCAAATCATATAAGGGTCAATGTATACGCTTTTACAATAAGATTCCCATTGAATTACAAAATTTGCCTCTTGACAAATTTAAAATAATAGTTAAGCAAAAATTACGTAAAAAAGGCTACTATAAAATTACAGACTACTTAGTAGACCAACATGCATGGGATTAACCGACTCGACGCTATGTAAGGCTATTAATTATAATTATTATTGTAAACGATATTTATTAGTAAGACATGAGATTAAAAAGAGCTGCCCTTGAGTTTCTTGCTGGCTCTTCTCGGGGTACTGCATTCGGAACCAGCAGCTCGTCGGTGGAGATGGGCTGCTGTTTGCATTTAGCCAATCTTCATGGACGAGTTTAGAGTGCCTTGTTATTATAAAATATTGACGTTTCTAAGTGTATATTTTAATACCAATAGAAAATAAACGATTTTTGAATTTGACTTACGACCCAAATTTTATGTTATGATTTTATGACATACGTGGGACACTCAGAAAGTTTTGCGAAACTAAAAAAAAATGTTCTATAGGTACATTTTTTTTATTAAATCTTTTCAAAGTACTCTCCACCAGCCTCTATACAAAGTTTCATGCGTCTAAACCAGTTTTCAAAACACTTTTTCAAGTCCGCCGCAAACACCTCGTTTACAGCCTGCTCGAACGCAGCCAGCGCATCTTCCGGCGATGAAAATGGTATTCTTTTGAGCTGATTTTTAATTTTTTGAAATAAAAAGAAGTCACATGGTACTAGATCAAGGCTGTAAGGAGGGTGACCCAGGAGTTTGACTGGCGTGCTGTCCAGGAAGTCCCTCGTTTTGAGTGCGGTGTGCGCAGGTGCATTGTCGTGGTGGAGCAGAAGCCCGCGGAGCCCTGTGTTTGGTCGCTTGTTGCTAACAACAGAGAAAACTTCTGGCAAACATTTGGTAGTATACCATTCGGCATTGATGTTTCTTTGATCCCGTAAGGGAATTGATACCAAGTGGACTGTCAAATTAAAAAAGCTAGCTATCAAACTCTTCCCCCCGCTTCTAGATCGCTTGACTTTGGTAGGCGTTGGTTCATTTTGAAACACCCAAACAGTCGACTAGCGCTTGGTTTCTGGGTCGTATTGATAAATCCAGGACTCATCACTTGTAACGATGTCGTAAACATGCCGAGATGAGCCTGCTTCAAATTTGTTTAGCATATCACGGCACCATTCCACCCGGGCCTGCTTCTGAGCATCGGTGAGGTTGTGCGGCACCCAGCGTGATACTATTCTCCTCACGCGAAGATGGCTGTGTAGAATCTTGTGAAAGCTTCCCGATCCGATCTTCAATATGTGTTGAATGAATGAATCTCCTGATATGTAATTTGCCTTTTGTTTTGGATTA
This sequence comes from Ethmia dodecea, assembly GCA_963855545.1. Classification (NCBI taxonomy): domain Eukaryota; kingdom Metazoa; phylum Arthropoda; class Insecta; order Lepidoptera; family Depressariidae; genus Ethmia; species Ethmia dodecea. The sequence goes on from OY979444.1 coordinate 6,565,563, forward strand.
AATTTTTCACTGCTAGCACGTTTTCTTCGGTAACAGCCGTCAAAGGGCGACCGCTTCTTTCTTCATCCCCCAAAGTTGGTCGACCGCGCTTGAATTCGTTCTACCAACGATACACGGTTGCCTTGGAAGGGTCTTCATCCATGAATGCCATTTGAAGTCTATCGTACGATTCATCCGGTTTCAGGTGACACTTGAAATCGTAAAAAATCATAGCTCTAAAATGTTCCCGGCGCAGATTCATATTTCAGCGAGATACAATAATTTGAATTAGTTCGCAAAAAATGTGGAGGGAAGTTTTGAAATTGGAACATATACCTATTTTTACTTATAAATAATCACATTTTCGAAAATCATTATAACTGGCCAGTCTCCCATATATAAAAACTTTTTTTCGCAACACTTTCTGAGGAGCCTGGTATACCATTTTGGATTATGGCTACAATAGTAATATTATCATATTTAATTAAAAAGCTTCTTTGGACCAATAAATTTCATACTTTATTTATTTTTCTTAGAGAAATTATCCAGAAGTAATTATTGCAAATGCATAGTCCTAAAATAGCTTTCGACCTTGAACTTCATTTAAACATAATGTGACAATATAAAGGCAACTGCGCACGCTATACTGCAAAAATGATTACACTAATAAATTGAGTGAGTCGCACTGAACCTGGCGGAGTTTGTTTCCATTACCTTACCATACGTCATCCATAATTTAAATTCCGCTTCTCCCCCGCATACGCTCCTCATTTTGGAGGCCTTTGGGAGGCCGGAGTGAAGTCAGCTAAATTCCATCTGTATAGAGTTCTCAAAAACACACACCTAACGTTTGAGGAATTATCCTCGCTGTTTGCTCAAATTGAAGCCATCCTAAACAGTCGTCCTCTTTGTCCTATTAGTTCTTCACCAAATGATTTTTCCCCACTCACCCCGGGCCATTTTTTGATTGGTAGACCTCTCATATTATGTAGATTTTTAACTATAAGAAGATGACTGCTGTCACAGCAGCAAACAAAATAACCACTCTAAAGAGTAAAATAACAGACTTCAATCTTCAACTTATATGGTTTTCTCATGGATGCCGTTGTCAGAACTTAACGACATTCGGACCAGACAACAGAAAAAATCGGACCAATCTGGAAGCACCAGCTTTCAAATAAAAAAAGAATCATCCAAATCGGTTCACCCAGTCGAAAGTTCTGAGGTACGAGTAACAAACATAAAAAAGATATAGACGAATTGACAACCTCCTCCTTTTTGAGGTCGGTTAAAAATATAATACATCGCCTCCACTTGCATTTTTAGTCAAATGTATACCTACTTTTAGCAAATTTTGCATATCCCAATTAGAAGTGTGCTCGCTTGGGAGGCTATGTCCAGAGCATTTTAAGGAAATGCCCGTAGCCGAAGATTCGGTTAATACTTTTAGAGGATGATCATTATTAAATAAAATGTAAACCCATTACTAGATTCGTTATCAGATGACAGAGTTCGTTAGATACGGAAAACAATATAATAATACTAAAATATTGACTGACCACTTCATTTTCTATTAGTAATCTATTAGATAGAAGTCACTGGTTTAATGTGTAGCCCGGGTAGTATTATTTTTAAACATTTATTCAATTCAGAAATTTTACATAAGTACCTACATTTTGACGCTAATAAGTAACGTTTAAAGGTTGACATAAACATATGTGTAGTTCTGTATTATTACGTAAAAGGGTATAGGGCGTTCAGTTACACCTATTACTGTCACACTGTAACAGATTGGGAAAAAATGTCGTCATCGAGTAACTATGTCACTAGTTAGGATCCACACGCGCAAGCTTCACCACACTTTTAACTGCGCAGGCTGGTTTGTACAGTCAATAGCAAGTCAAGCTTTACACTACCAGTTTAAGCTGAGCTCTGATTTATACTGCGCGCCATAGAATACAGGGCCGGTTCAAAGTCCAAAGTGTCAAGCTCAGCGTGCTCTTGACTGTACCCAGAACACTATGCACGTGGTTGGTAAAACTGTAAACTGTTAGCTTCACCACAGTTTTACTTGCGCAGTTAAATGTGTGGTGATGCTTGCGCGTGTGGTAGGCGCTATAGAGTGGGCTTGGCACCCAGGAACTATAAGTGATATAGAGCAAACTGCCCCCTAAAGAAAGAGTATGCATGAGATAGCTGCTCATGAAATTTTAAATGTTGACAGCCAATAATTTCTTTCAAATGCTAGGAATAATCGAAGCAAATATTCTGAACACCAAATTATAATATTTCCCGCAAATCAACGCAAATAATTATATAAGTACTTCAATGTCCACAATAACTCAAGTACGTCTCGAAGACAATGGACACAAATAATATAGAAGGCACATATATTGTAAACGCATAGCCGCTAACCGCATGCAAGTAATACGCAAACGTATGTTAGCGATTCGTAGGCAGGTGATTATAATAAGAGACAGGTGCCCTTAACAGAATTATAGTCCTAAAAGTGCATTAACTTGGAGTACATAATTATTTTATTCTATTTTATAAATGTGCATTCAAAGTCGTCATTTATTTATTTAGGCATGTTTTTTGAAGTGTGATGTACTCACGTTCACACACAGTAATTTATTATACTTATTTATTCCCTTATCACTTTAAGGAGTTGGATGCTAGGAGCATATGCGGGGTTTTTTGCGCATCCTAAATCGATAATAGCTTCAATGGTATTTAATGACTGAATACTTTACTGTGTTATAAAAATATGGTTTTGAAATTACTATGAAATTTGAATATTATATACTTATGTATACTTCTATCCTACGAGTAATATTATAAAGAGGAATGATTTGTATTTTTGTATGTGGTTAGGAATAAACTCAAAAACTACTAGACTGGAAATTCATAATTTTTATTCTGCGAAACTTAATACCTGTGTCAGTCAAAGGACAAATCCATTAGGGCTTAGGCAAACAGCATCATTGATGTCACTGTTGGGTAGAGCCTAAAAATACTGCTATGATGTGGACTTCATCCGTTTTAACTAGGACATAGTATGGGTACATCCGTAGAATTAAGTACCAAATCAAAAGCAGCAATAATTTCTCAAAAAACCCTCAATCGGTTTGAAAATAATGTAGACATGTGTTCAACACCTTTCATAACCGGTCGAACGAAGGACATCCGCTTTTTGGTGGGTAAAAAGGAAAAAAATTGGGATCGACATTCTCACAGGAACCGCTGCGTATCCGGTGCGCGGGCGCAAAATAAAAACGATCATTTGTTAATGTCGGCTATTGGCCCACCAGGTAAGTGAGCATCGCAGTTTATGTAATTCTTGTAAGTGTGTTTGTGTATTTCACAGATAGCTGTCTTTCTCGCATAAGTGTCATATATTTTAATATATTTGTCGGCGAGGCAGTCAATTATACGGGAGTTTCATAGCGACATCTATCGGAGGCCAGACGCAACATTAGCAATATGAACAGGCAACACTACTACTGCGTCGTGATTGGTCAACCGAAATGGAGCAGTGTGATTGGTTCGTCGATAGTGGGGGCTATCTATGAAGTTAACGAACGCAAGACATCGAACGGGGCAGACATTCTACATTGTTCCTGCACCGGAGTCGGTCGACACCTAAGACAGATAGTCATTAGCCAGTAAAGTAGTGAAGACGCTGGGAGACGGAGCCTTGGTCGGAGCAGCCCAAGGGTTGGGCTGGTGCACCGCTGCATTTGGTATTGTCTGTACAATTTGATAATAGCGAGGTATGAGGACGGTTATGACTTGTAGGGTTAAGACAGGCGTGATGTAATGAGTAGAGAGATTACTGAGCGCAACCCGAGCTTAGGTCAGAGCCATAGAGCGGCGAGACCATGGGATGGTGGTGGGTCTGTCCTCAGGAGGGTGGGTGGGCCGCCAGGTCCCATCCCACAATCTAGCTTGAGAGTACCTACCCGCTTTCGTAACTGGAATAGCTCGTAGACTGTTATTCTGTTAGTGTAATTACCGTATTGTCTGTTAATCTACTTTGTGACCTTATTTAATAAAGTGACTATGTACCTTCTTGTGTAACCAGTTTAATTACTACCTACTACCCTGCCCAGAGTAGTTTACGCCCACATAGATATCGTATCGGCGATCCTGAATACTTCTGATGCACGGGAGACCCCTGAATATCATTAGTAATGACTGATGTAGTATAGCGAGCAGGGGCCCTCCGCCGTCATATTTTTAAGTAATATATCAGGTGGGCTAATATACGAGGCTTTATTTATGTACTGATTTTTTTTATTTTTACCTACATAGTAATAATAATTTTAAGCTTTGAAATTTCCGATTAAATCTTACCTACTAATGTTTTTGTTTCCTATTTCTGTAATTTCGCAATTGTGCTAATATCATTCATAATATTTGTAAATATATTAGTAAATAAATGTTTTTTTTTAAATAAATGTAGACCAGTTAGTAATGTCTCAGTTTCATCCATCCCAAGGTTGTCTGGAAGAGATCGCTAAAAGCGATAAGACCGCCCATTGTACTTTAGATAATGTTGGTATCCATATTGTGTTGTTTTTGGTGTACAATAAAGAGTTATTGTATTGTACACCAAGATAATGTTCAAATCTACGAGTAGATTTTTGCTATAAAAGAGTTTGCTTCATGTGTTTTCAGATTCGATGCAGATTAGATTTATTATTTACAGATTTTCTTAAATTTTGAAAACAAATGTTGCTGACTAACATTCATTATTTTCTCTATTATATTTGTACACAATATCTGTCAAGATTTGGAAGTTCCAATCCCGAGAAAATCAATAAAATGTTTAGAGTAAATTTTCATCTTCGTTGTTAACACACTGTCTCGTTTAGTGCACTTTCTTACAATAAGTACTTCAAACAGAAAATTACTGTTGGATTTCCATTCCACAGCATGACCTTTATTCTACATACACGAAAACGAATTCCACGCATGGTCGAAAACAATACGAATGACCATTACTGTGTGTTCCCTATTCTCTGAGAACAAAGTTTAGATTTGTATCAAAAAACAAATGTGGTACGAACTCAATTTCTGACAGTCCATACGTTTGGTAATATGTAAAGTGAAAGGCTGCATACGTGAGAAAAGTAACGCCTATTACAACAATGCCTTGCCTCCGCTGGCCCAGTGATCGATCTGTGTAAATATTTTATTCCCACTGTGTATGCAGTGATTGTCATTTTGTTATGTGAAAGCAGCTTCTATTGCAGTATAACGGAAGTAACATTTGTTATAAAATCTATTTTGAATTAATGCATGCATGCACTGCTTATGCTTAAGTTTATTAAGCATTAACTAAAGCAATGATACTTAGTGAATTGTATTGTTGTAGTAAGTATCGTTTTATGAAACTTGATAAATATTTCTTAGTCATTGGAAATAATATCTCTCTTTTAGGGTTCCGTAGCCAAAGGGTGCCAAAGGGGTATTACTAAGGCTCTGCTGTTTGTCCTTCCGTCTGTCAAAGGGCTGTGTTTTTTAAACCGCAATACGTAGACACTTAAAATTTCTACAGAGTGATTATTACTATGGCCGCTATAACAACAATACAAGTGTGCGAGTCTGACAGTTTGTTAACATTGCAACATGGTCTAGCCGTATATTTTGGGCTATTCCACTAGTGGAAGGGAAGAGTGGAAAAATAAATCCACTTGTCCCTACCAGGAGGGACAGCTGGTAGGGACTAGTGGAATAGCCCTATATTTTCAGGTTTCCGTAGGTACCTTAAAAGGAAAAAAAACCTTATAGGATCACTTCGTTGTCCGTCTCTCTTTCTTTTTCTTAAGAAACCGTGGAACTATCAAATTAATATCAAATATTCATGTCTGAAATTTTAGAGATTTGCAAAATAAAACTTCCAAGTCAACACAATCAAAAGATACAACCGTTTATGCCTCAAATCTTGCAAAAAACGATAGATAATCTAAATAAATAAATATAAAACGATAAAACGAAAGATATCTGCTTCAAAATTGAGATTCCACCCGAACAAGCTTGTCAAAGACGGGCTTGACGGGCTTTTTGGCTCAGTTGGTAGTGACCCTGCCTTCTGAGTCGGAGGTCGCGGGTTCGATCCCCGCTCGGAGCCAACATTTGTGTGCATGAACATGTCTGTTGGCTTCGTGTCTGGTCGTTTAATATTTATTTAAGTATGTTTATCAGTTATTTAGTACCCATAGTACAGGCTTTGCCTAGTTTGGGACTAAATAGCCGTGTGTGAATTGTGTCCCGCAATTAAAAAAAAAAAAAAAAAAACGTATTATTGTCGAGGTTATTGCGCGTCTACTCCTCAGCTATAACTGCAGTGATTTTCATTACAAGAACTTAAAATAAAAACAAAATAAATAATCTCACGCCTTTTATCTCCGAGGTGATAAGGGGTATTCAGAGGTAGATATTTTTTGGACCCCTAAACGTTATGGGTTGGTGAGCCCATTGCCAGACCGGGTGGGTGTGTTACACATGTCTCAGAATTAATTCTGGGACCTACGAGTTTCCACACGGTATTTTCCTTCACTATCGGGCTAGTGATCAATATGTACGTAAGCTTTTTTGAAAAACTTATTGAAACATGTCAGGATTCGAACCCAAGCCTCACTGATCATCATCATAAGAAGTGGGATCTTTAACCACTGGGCACTGCCGCTACGAGAACTTATAACTCTTATAAGCCCTTTATTTTTTTCAATACTATGCTATTTATTATAACATTATAATTTATATTTTATTTCACTGTCATGCAATTCTATATTTAACATTTCATTCTTTGACCCAAGTAAAATGACCTTACTGATATCAAGGGCCGCCACGCAGACTTGGCTGGTAACGAATCTAGAGGTGACTTTACAACTCGACTACAGACTAGAAACAATCTCAACGTATTCGAGCAAAACACTTTCTAATGAAAAAGAAAATGTTGGTTTCAATTCATTCGCTGTCTGAAATGCATGCGGCCATCAAAGAGATTTTTGATTGCCTGTCCATTATTCTTTTCCATTAGCCTTAATCTAGTTTCTAGCATATTGTCTCAAAAACGGGGCAAACATTACTATAATTAAATTTAATATCTAATATCGATACATTTGATCGGAATCTAACCGGAAATGGAGCTTCACTGTCGGTAAATACATGGAGTACAGCGCGAACATCACTTTACGAGACTCACAGGAACAAAGAGATATGCCTACTTCCTCATTCACACCTATCAAAGAATAAATTATGTAGATGCGTCTATTCTGGCCGCGGAAAAGTAGAACCGTAATTTTCTTTTTACCAAAAAATATTTAAGTAGGTACTCTTTGATATTGTAACAAAATAGGAAAAAACATATCAATCTATAAAAAAAAATATGTTCGTTGATCTGACAGAATCTAAACAAATAAAACTTTTTTACATTACTTTTTTGTTCCAAGTACTGAGCTATGACCAAAACGACGCACCTACGGCACGTATGTCCACGTGGGGTGGAATGAGATCGGAAATAAAAACTCCACAGAGCGGGGGGAGGATCCATCCCCAAACATATTACGGGAAGGTTGGTGGTAGGTCGAGGTTCCGGACGTCCTGATTTTTTTGCGATAATCAACAGCGGCTGCTTCCCGCAATATTGGTAACATTGTTTTGCCACAAATCGTTTTCAATGGTCACGAATGTCATTGAAAATATTGCAAATTGAAAAGATTTTTATTTGTCAACGTCAAATAATATATTACTTCCCTTCCCTTAATACAGGTATAGTATTACATACCAAGGGTAGTAATATAAGAAATATCTGAGATCACATGTGCTTCCCGAGGTGTGTATACTATTTTTCATTGCGACGGCGGCAGAAAGCGTCGTCGTCGTTTAGCGCAGGGGGCCGAAAGTTGACACTTTCCGCCCAGAGAGATGAAAAATTATTTTCTTCAACAAAATTTTCAGTCAGTAGGTAATAAAAATTCTTCCAGATAATATTCACTCCTATAAAAGTATTATGGACAAGTTCGTTGAGACTTTGAGCAAAAAATACAACCAAGCACGTCCTATTACTATTTATTTAACATACTATAATTCTCGTATATATCCCCGTGGGCAGCTAATGGGGGCACCTATACTGCTCAGAGGGCTGAAAGTCAAATTACGTCGCTTAAAAATAGCTTTGTCTATCCCAGAGGCTTATTATGAATCTTATAGCAGGACTTATTCCAAAGTGACCCAGTTGTAGCTTGACATAATTGTGTTTCTTTATGATTTCATGGTAGGCCTCCAAAAAGCCACTAAAGTCCGGAAACAATTTATTTGCTCCGCATAATGATTCCTTCCGGTATTAACTCGACACTTTAACCTCTCGCCCAGGTAAATAAAATGAAGATAGCCGTGAAAGCGAATGCGCAGCGTATCAACAGATTCGTTCTCGGCCGCCTCCGAAATGGCTTTTCTATTCAATTTTCGATAGAGATTTTTTACCAGCCCGCAGTTTTGCGTACGGTGGAACCAATAAATCTTCTCTTGAGGTAAGGGGCGAATTAATCACTTGACTGGTTGCCCGATAAATCCGAAGACGACTTCATTCTTGACAATGGAAAGTAGACTCAAACGGAGAATGGTTAGGTTGGAATTCCTTACCTACTAAGATTTTTATTTACAGTTCCAAAGGTGAAAATAAGAAGTGGGAATAAATAGTAGGGCCTCCTCCACCGATACACTCTGTGGAGATTAAAGTGTTCGGGATCTACTGTATGAACATAAATTAAGGGAAATAGCGGTACCTACAGTTTGATTTCCAATGTGTTCAGGCATAAAGATGATAAAAATGTTCAGGAAAATAATAAAAAACCCATCGCGTTAGTACAGAAGCTAATTTTTATAAGCCACCAACCAAAAAAGCACTTGATTAAATTTCCCAAAATTCAAAAGCTGTGTTGTTTTCCGCCCATTGAGGGTAGGGCGGGCGGCGGGTTGCTGGGCGGGCGGGCATCGGGCACGAATTAATAAACAAGCCGGCCAAGGCCACAGGCCACACGACCTTTTGGGCATATCCTTGTACCCTTTACCTGTACTACTCGAAGAATTATTTAGTGAAAATTGAATGAATATTTCGACCAACCTGTTTGACCGGCAAAAATAGCTTTAAAAGAAATTATCGAATCAAAATAGTACAAAAAAAAGATAGGGAAATGTGAAAAATCACATTAAAAAAGATGATTGTAACGTAACAGAGCAAATCCTCAATTCGCTATAAAACGTCGCGCAGTAAGTAGGTGCTCCCGCGCGGCCGAGGAAAAGTTGTCATTCAAAATCAGACCACGTGTACAATATTTCATCATCAGGAAGGGAGGCGCCCCCTTCCCCCGTCCCAAGCGCCCCTGCCTCACCCCCGCGTGCCCCCTGCGCCCCAAAAAGTCTATCTGCACTTGACATGGGAGGAAACGGGACAGATTAACCGTAGTGAAGGGAACAAAGCTAAATATGTTTCAAGCTGATACTTACCCCTGTACAGTATATGGATAAACAACAGAAAATCTGTTGTATCTGTTGGCCATACTTCTAAGATACTGGATCTTAGTAATATGGTGGTAATTACTGAGGGATAATGTGTAAGTTATGGGGGACGGTTTGTAATTATTTTCTTATCACCCCTATGACATAAGATAAAATAAACATCATAAAAAAATGATTGTAAAGTCGGTTTACGGACGAAAATTTTACGTTATCACGTCATAAGATGTTCATGAAGATCGTGTCTCTCTATCTCGCTTGCACGCTCGGATCAGGCGGAACGTGACAATGAGTCATGCTTTTTCGTGCGAGCAATCGGCGTTCATCGATTTATAAGACGTTATCACGTCAAAAATGTTGAAGAAATGTAAAATGTTTTGGAACATAATTATATTTATAACCTAACCCAACCAGATTATTTATAATTGAGGAAAGTTTTGTATTTTTGTATTCTCTATATGTATATAACTAATTGTTAATAAATTAAATTACCTTCTCTTTTACCCAACCAGTATAACCCTACCTGGGAAAAAAATAAAAACACAATCTTCTCCAAGATCAAATTACTCTGCAAACCTACACCTATACTACAATCTGTACAGGAGTTATACAATGCTGAAAAAGGATGGAGGAATGAAATGATGGAACCATTTTCAGTTCACGGTGAGATACCCACGCAAACATTGACGCTGGCGCCGTTGTGTTTACAGCACACAGTCGCGAGATGGCGTGAAAAGTTTGAGCAGTAATTTATATGACGGTTTAAATAATTACCCCGCGTTTTCGGCCCAATTTGTAGATGAGTTTGCGCTGTACGGTGGCGACATTTATATACCTTTACCGGTGATGGATTGGAGGTTTCAGTGTATTGGGTGGTAGACTGTACTATTTGTTTGTAGGTTGGTGCTGAGTGGATCGGATTTGATGTCGTTTAAACTTTCATTGCGATGTAGCTAAGAGATAATTTTCAATTGATACCTATTTAATTTCTTTAATAGAATATTATTATAAATTAGTTTTTGAACTTCGTGTATATAAATGTATTATTTTAGTGCTGACCTGAACTCCCGTATTTTCTCCTACATAAAAGATTCCTAACTGCAATTGCCAACAGCTTGGAAAATAGATTGCTTGTCAATAAAAATGTAAATTCGTCGCTTCAGCTCTCGGCTAATTCATTTCCCAATGGAAAATCCGGGAGCGCGTCACCGGAGATCGATCGCCCGTTCATTCCAACGACTTTTTCAACTTTTTGCATTTCATATTGACCAGACGCTTAGTTAGTTTGCATAGTCGAATGTTTGCGTGCCCAGCGACAATGTGCAAATTCTATTATGCCAGCTAGGGGGCGTATTCTCAACTGGCAAAAACGACAAGGTCGAACGCTTTTTTGCGGAGGTTAGATATTAACGTCTTTTCAGATGATATATAGAGGTCCCATGAAAGAGATGAAAGGGCTTGCGGGGGACTGGATATGAATTCTAATACGGATTTGTTAGAACTATTGTATTCGATTCGACAATTGTAAAGTTAAGTTAGCTGAGCAATACACAATCTCGTTGTCTATCCAGATAAATCTTTAAGACAATATTAGATCAAAGGGTACAAGAGTAAGCAAAAAACCAAAATAGGCAAATTTGATCCAAAACCTTGAGCTCGGCGCCCACACTCTCGTGGTGATACGCCTGACACCCTAATCAAATAACTACCTTTTACCAGTACCGTCTTAACTACAGCTAAATCCGATCCCTAACTGCAGGATTTAAGGTGTAAATTCCCGTAAGCGGTTAAAGTCTGACTAGCTTCCGCATAAAACGTATTTGTAGGAAGGACGACCCAGAAAATGGGTATAATGTACTCACACTACCGACGCCGCTTCCTCTCCTTACTCCCGTCGCGTCCCCCAGGAGTCGAGAAATTTATATAACAAGCTATCTCGTCCGGACCCAGTTATTGTCGAGAAAACACAGCCTCAGACGTTATTTTTAATTAAATACAAGCACTACCCGCTAACGCCTGCCGATTGGAACTGGAATTTACATTACCAGCATTTGTGACATTTTTTTTTATAAAGATAGTCTTGAAAATAAGGCCTCATAAAAGACTAATTTCGGTAAAGGTCAAGGGAAGGGCTGTGAAATGCTAAGCAACCTAAGTGAGAAGGTATAATTAATTATGTAGCAGTTAAATTCTTAAACAAATAAATTATTCTCCCCGATCAGTGCGGCAGCGGTGTTTCATTCCTAGAAGTGCATTTCACAAATGTATTTTCATATCTCCGGGCAAAGCGTCAACTTTCGGCCTGCTGCGCTAAGCGATGTTGCAGAAAAAAGTATACACACTTTGGGAAGTAAATAAGAAAGCATGAGATCACATGTTTGTAGACCTGAGACATTTCTTATTTTACGTCCCTAGGTCTGTAATATACTATATTGAACTCAATTGTACATTCTCTCAAAAAAAATTCGAAACGTCTATGATGATAAGTGACATTGAAATACACAATATGTATTCAATGAATTTTTCATAAAACTCACGTAGATATTTATTTCTAGATACGGTGAAGGAATAAGGCAACCCGCAATCTCCCCAGGGTTCGCGGAGGGATGTGTAATAAGCACTGGTTCGGTTACGGTCTGTCATCTGTCAGGTTTAGGGATAAAAAACCCCACTAGGGAAAAGTGGGTATTTCCTTGAAAATAATACCTCTGCCGACTCCTTTAGGGATAGCGCGTGAGCGTATTTATTATATTTTAAGAGTATTCTCATAACGGCATTTCTTAATTAACAGATTTCTAAACGCATTTTTTTTGTAATTGCTCAAAAATGCTTTAAAAGTATTCCATGTCACAATTTTGAGCCTAAGGACCTACCACAATAGCTTAAAGTTAATATTTTTAAAATGTAAATATCATCAACATGCGACTTCATGAAATTAATAAAAAAAAGAATACTGCATGAAAAACCGTTTTATTTTTAATGTATCTGTTTAACGTACAGTGGCTGTATTCGAGGCGATCATGACTTATAATCTGAAATTCATCAACAATAAAAACTATTGCTCGTATAATTAATTAATGATGGTGAGCTCCGACCGGTTACGGCTATGGCCGCCACTTCGACTCCTAGTCAGCTCGACGATGCTGATGCGTCGTAAAGATAATCTACCTTACTCCTTTTTTCCTCCATGGAGCTTGTCAAGATGATTTTCTGAAGGCTATCAGAACCAGTCCTGGATTTGTACCCAAAGAACGCTGTAACAACAATCACCAAAGCGATACTACAGAAGATCACCTACTCGGATCAAGATCTAGCAAAATCGAGAGCGGTGGTCGATCGTGTCTACTGACAGCAGTTACGTCCATCAGCCATGAGGATACGACGAAGAAGAAGAAGCGGAATACACGTCGGCCGACTGCGAGGTAGGTACACCTCCCCATTCTTATTCACCAAAAACAAAAGAATCTAGATAAGACTCCTTTATACAACCATTGAAATTACTATTCAAAGATCATACAGCGACTCACAGGTTTTCTGTGGAGGACGAAGGTGGAGTGCCCCCCCATCGTGAAAAGGGAAGATCTAAGAATGAAGTAACATTGGACAGGTCTATTTATTCAGACTGTTGTAAAAACGATGTAGAACTCTTCTCTGTTATAAATGCGAGACATGCTTGCAATCCGTAAGGCAGGTTGAGGTGCTATAATTCTGATACAATTTCCTATTTTATTAAGAACTTCTTTAATCGTCATTATCATCATATCAGTCGAAGGAGTTTTTGAGGAACATACCTCCATTGTCTTCTAGAGCAACTAGTTGAAGCTGTCTCAATATTTGAGTGTCGCTCTTTCATCTTCGCGGCATCGTCATTGTCTCATACTGTGTGCATCGTCCAAAGCAATCGGTCTAAAGCAGTCTGCATATTTTGTAACTTTACGCTATGCATAAAGAACTGACAATAAAACTAGATTTTCCAAACCACAGAGCAGAAAGTCTGTGTCCAAAGCGGAAAAGGGATAGTTACTCGTAACTACCCTGGGTATTTTCGCTGTAGGATCACCCGAGTACATAAGGGGTGGTCGCCTCCGCACATTTTACGTGATTGAATGGGAAATTGTCTGAAAGAGCCATTCCAGGGTGGCAGTTGATGTACTAACCTGAGGTTTGGTAACATACTTACATCATCAATCGGTGATCACTCAAATGGAATCGGTGTATCACTCCATTGAAATACAGACACATGCAACCAGAATTTTGTTACACTGCCTATATTATAATGTTTTGTTTAAAGTTTAGCTGTTTAGAAAAAGGAAATTAACATGATTTCTACTCTACTTCTTACTACTTACTTCAAACGGCAACACTAATCTTGATGAAATTTTTCAGGACTTTAAATTACATCATAAGGAAGGACACAGTCTAGCTTTCATTAAGAATAAACATAAAACCTAGAGGTCACTAAAACCTAAGAGTCACGGCTTACATCAGAAATTAACAAATATAATTAAAACTGTTACCCTTCAATAACTACTTCAATAAATTTGTTTAAATAGTAATCCAATAAGTTCTAAGAAAACCAAAATTTAGATTAATTTTCGACTTAGTCTTTGTAAGAAAGTGGAAAAATGTGCAGGCTATAAATTTGCGTTGCGCCCAGACGACCTGCAGACGCTCTCCGGACGAAATGTCAACGCGATCATGACGGCCTATGACCCTTTATTCTGAAGGGAATGTATCACTAATTATTTCAACTGTTTATCTAATCAAAAACATAAGAGAATCCTGGCGAGGACTTGTACCAATGAGTTTTTCAAAAACTCACGGATGTATTTAACACTAGCTTTTCCGCGCGGTTTAACCCTCGGAGTTCCCGTTCCCGTGGCAATACTGGGATAAAATATAGCTTTTGTTACTCCCTGATAATGTATCTTTCCATTAGTGAAATAATTTTTGAAATCGGTTCTGTAGTCGGAGCCTATTAAATAAAAACAAACAAACAAACAAAAAATCAAATGTTGCCTCTTCATAATATTAAGTACAACTAGCTCGATGGTGCAGGAAAATATATGAAGAAACCCGCAGCAGAATTTATAATGAGTAATGTGTAACAGCACCCCGATCCGGCAATAGGGCCATTATCTGTCACGTTTAGAGGTCCAAAAATATACCTCCCTTTACTCAGTCTCCAATGAAGCTGAATATTTTTGTTATACATATAGAAAAATAAAGACAAGACGGTTAAATAGCCTGCTACCCGAGGCACGGGTTTGAATCCTGGCAAAGGCATAATATAATAATAATAAATTGTGGGACACAATTCACATACGGTTATTTAGTCCCAAACTAGGCAGGGCCTGTACTATGGGTACTAAACAACTGATATACATACTTAAATAAAAACTAAACGACCAGACACGAAGCCAACAGACATGTTCACGCACACAAATGTTGGCATCGAGCGGGGATCGAACCCGCGACCTCCGGCTCAGAAGGCAGGGTCACAACCAACTGACCCAACAGGCCCGTCAATACCAATGAGTTTTTTAAAAACTTACGTAAATGTTTATCACTAGCTCAAGGGGAAAGGAAAACATCGTGAGGAAACCCGTAGGTCACAGAATTGAATGTTTGCATTATTAGCCTCCCTAGCCAAGAGGCAAACGAAGGTTTCAGGCACTTTGTTAGCGAATATACTTCTTTAGACTATTGCGTGAATTTTATTTGGTCGCGCTATAAAGCCGGTCTTATGACAAGTAGTGCGCTAATGTCAATCCCATACATTTTTATTCGACTGATCTTCACGTTTTAGAAAGCCTCTTGGCTAGGTCAATTGTCCTTCAATAGAAATAAGTACTTGGACCCAGTGGCCATGGTATTATGATTTATAATAAAATTTAATAAAAATAAATATGAGCGTACAATGTAGTTATAAAATAATGACAGGCTTGGCTTATACGTAGATTAGCCCATTATGTGCGTCGAAGTATTTAAAGCTTTCAAATAAATTAAATAACGTTATAGGCGCGCCTGTTATGGTATGAGTTGCTTCATTCTGGTGGTAGCATTAAGAATAAGCAGATACGACCAATAGAAAATTAACAATTGGGTACCTACTAGTTTCTGCAAACAATTCCTTATGTAAATCATTTAAAATAAACAATAGCACATTAGTTACTTATTGTAAAACAAGTGGGAGTCTGCTTCGCTAACCGAGTTCTTGAACTTGAATTTATTCGTTCGTCCATCATGGAATAATTGTACAGCTATTGTCACTAACATAATTAACATTACTGAAATTGATACTCTACGCACCGAGCATTGCTCCAACAAAAAGATAATTCAGATTGAAGGACACACTTACACTTTCACAACAACTTAACACAACAACAACTTAACTTTGTAGTCAAATCAAATATTTTTATTCAACACAAGCCTGGTGATTATTGACTATTCCTGGTGATTTCACCTGCATAAGTCCCGTTAAGGTCGTAATATTTCAGCTCATGTTGTTTCCAGAAAATTAGCTTTCCATTGGTGAAATCCTTTTTCAAATCCGTAGGTTTAATAGTTTCGAGCCTATTCATTACAATAAAAACATACAAATCTTTCTTCTTTATAATATTAGCGAAGATTGAAATGGCAATTTCACTTATTGATGGTTATATTAAACAAAAAAGTTGAAAAAAGGTCTCCTATTTACTAGTGACAAAGTATATTTCACTTTGAATTAATAACACTTGATTGTAAGCGCTTCTAAATTGTTATCGGTATAGTATACATATATGTTCGTATAGGGACATAACCGCTGAAGCGATATCATTGGCTAACAAAGATATGGTGAGTCCGATAAAACGTTTTCAACAATTACGAGTACGAGTGGGTACCATTATCGTACTGCTATTAATTGAAATGGTAATTGTGTGTTAAAGAAAATACAAAAGTCATCGATTTCAAATGTTTTTACATGCCCTCACAAGGATTAAAAGCCAAGCCTGATACTATATTGTATAAATTTCAAAAACCTAAGCCAAGGAGCTAATAGAAAAAAAACAAAGTATCCACAAAAGATTTTAATACTACAACCAGTCAAGCCGCGTTATCGGAAAAAAATAGGATTATTTATTGCAATAGATCGATCTCAGTAAACTGCTGCTTGATAGGGTATTTATGGACAGCAAAACATCAATTACAAAACATACATAATTATAATTAAACTAAAGATGAAATATGACCTCCAGCCCATGTTGAGGCTAAGCACCCAATATGCTGGCAGCATTTCCCCTCTGGACACCCCAGCTAATCCTTTAGTCGAAATAGCCATCAACCCTTGTATCGCCTAACTTTTCAAGATTCAGGGCCCTAGAGACTTTAAAAGATACAGGACAGAAGCTGAATAAGAGTAAAAACATAACATTGGGTAGGTATATCAATCGATAAACCAATACGTTAACAGCAATATTAACTAATTACCGTTGGCTTTACGACTAAATTCGCATCACGGGGGCTTCGCAATAATGGCGTTGGGATCGTATCCTGGCCTCTATACGTGATCGGCAACTTAACGCAGGATGCCCGGGGTATTTACGTCAAAGTGCATGGGAGCGTTGTAATTCCAGAAACTTTGTATTCTTATACTAGCCGACCCGTCAGCGGCGTTGCCTGCACAAATCTAGTTTTTTTTTAATTTTTTTATAACCGTTTCAGACACTCATATTGCTCATCCTGAAAGTACCGCGCCCGCTATCTGTGTTGTAAACAAACTCGAAAATTCTAAACAATTCCCGTCCTGGTCCGCGACCACTTTCCCGCTTCTGTGTGTGACCTTTAAACCACTTGGATGGTACTTGGCCTACCTAAATTACACTAATATTAATATAAAGGAGAAAAGATTTTGTTTTTCTGTATTGAAGAGGTTCCGAAACGACTGGACCGATTTTAAAAATACTTTCACCCATAAAAAGCTTACTTTTCTAGGAGTAACAAATATGGCCTATAATTTCCTAAGGTAACTTACGCGGGGAAATCGCGCAGTACAGCTACTGGTTTATATAAGTACGAGAAGTCGTACTAACGAGAAATACAAAGAAGATGTAGTGACAAGGATAGAAAAGGGTATGTTAAGCTGGTTTGGTCATGTAGAACGTATGGATGAAAGAAGAGTAACGAAAGAGATTTATATTGCGAATGTTGAAGGATGCAAGGAAAGAGGACGCCCCAAAAGGACGTTCACGGATCAAATAAGTGACGTCCTTCAAAAAGCTGGGGTCCGGAGTGCAAAAGATAAAAGAGCGTGCACGAAAAAGCTTAGAAATGTGAAGGAAGCGAAAGAAGTCTGCAGATATCGAGCACAGTAGCGACCCATCGTCTCTGCCTATCCCTGTGAAACAATGGTGTGAGCTTTATGTATACATGTATGTATGTAATGCACTTATTTGGCGATACCAATATTAGAATACTTCTTAAAAATCGTTGTAAATTATATAAAAAGGCTGACAGCAAAGTTTAATCGTCAGTGGCGCCGCAGCGACCACTATGACCCAAATAAATACAGTCGGGCATCGTACCGATTCAATTCAATTGAATCCAATTAATGCACACATATGTATATGCGTACGTACACAGGCAAGTTCTTCCGTAGATGTGACTGTTATTATTCAGCTTGAACTCTTTTTGTAGGTACTTAAGTTTATAAAAAATATACTAGTAGCGCCCTGCGATTTCACCCACGTGAAAACGTTTTCCGTGGGAAAACGGGGATGAAATATATTTTATGTCTCCTTGATAAGAAATAATTTTTAAAACCAATGGTTTAGGCGTGAGCGTAGAAAACAAACAAACTCACTTTCACATTTAAAATATGAGTTAGGAAGTTATTTAAAATTCATTATTTAAGTATTGCGATAAATTTTAGCACATTAGCAAGATAATAAGTGGCACTAAGCAGTTAAATATAACTAAAAGACGTTCAGGGGTACCAGGAAACAATGAATATCACAAATCTACCAGCTTTCCAAGTAACAAACAACAAGTGTAGAGGTGAAATGTCCACAAAAGGTCAGTGCAAACGAGCGACCTAAATACTCCCCCAGCAATCCAATTATCGATGGGTGTTGTAACAGTGAAGCGTAGGCGCACACTGTGCCCGTTGCTCTGATCTGACTGCATATACTCGTATATTCATATGTCAGGATAGAGATCCGATATTTGAAACGAGATTTTCGTTGAAAATTATTTTCCTGCAAAATTGCGTCTCTAAAAGAGACTGTCTGGTAAAACGCAAATACTCATGATACAATACTACGAGCTGGTAGTCCCGAAACATAGTACAGGCTCTGCTTGGTTTGGGACTAGATAACCGTGTGTGAATTGTGTCCCACAATTTATTACCTACTTATTTATTTATTGTTAACGTGTGTCTAAAAATTCCACTTTATCGGAGATCTATCACAAGTCAAAATATCTAGAAGAAAAAAGGAGTCCAGAACCTAATCCTTGATATGAAATAGTATAGCTAAATTACTTTCCCAAACCAAATAACAGTACTCTAAACTCATGCCTTCTCTGAGTTGGTATGGTAGAATGACTTTGTCTACAGTGACTGTGTCAACCAATTAGCACTGAATCCTCTGACCTGTTAACTTCGATACTATGGAATTGCATTGTAGATAGGTTCAGTCACGAAACCGGAAACGTAACAGTACTAACTATATTTGCGAATGATGTAAGTATCTGTCTCTACTTCCCTATTCTTATAATAAATGCCATAGGAACTCTGTCTGTTTGTTACTACTTAATACTAATCCTCCTACTTATAATCCCAATATTATAAACGAATATTTGTGAGAATGGATAGCACTTTCACGGCTTATTCGATTTATTAATTGAAAAAAGTATGTATAATGACCCCATATCCACCTATTCAAGTTGCTAATAGGCTCCCAAGATATTGCGGATCATACTTAGGTAATCATATCCATCCACGGTTACAAATTCCTATTGAGACCAAAATAAAATTATATTCAACTCTTTCAAAAAGCAATGTAGGATTTAGGGCTATTAGAGTCGTCATTTGACATTGTACTTTGTAAGCAAGCCTTGACATGTCTTTTGCCAATCGAACTGTAACCGTGGTGCACCGACCGACGAGACTAAGTCGCGTACCCCTGTGGCCATACGTTGTTAATGCATCGCTCTGGGGCGCCATAGAGCAACGCTTCTCGTAGAAGTGGCATGTATGATATAAATTTAATTTGAGTTTTGGGAAAAGAAAGACTTATTCAACTTTCGACATTCCAAATGGATATTGCAAAGGATACCTTTATAAATAATACCATGTGACTATGAAAATTCATTTCCCAAAGCGGGTTAAATATGGGGATGAATAGTTTATAGCGAATTTCGTATTTCTTTTCATCACTACTCACGATCGACGGTGAAGGAAAATATCGTGAGAAAACCCGCAGGTCCCAAAACGAATTCTGAGACATGTGTGAAAGACCCGGTCCGGCGATGGGCTCACCTGCACCTATCACGTTTAGGGGTCCAAAGAACATTTCGTGAAAAGTGGATATTTTCAGAAATGGGATTTCTCTGCCTACTCCCTCGAGGATAAAAGGCGTGAGATTATTTATAATTTTATTTCATTATTTTTCCTATTTTTTTCACATCCTATCGGGCTTGAAGCGACACTACATCGAACGCGCCAATTATTTATAGGGACAAATAAAATGTATAAAAGAAAAAAACCTTAGTACCTTAGCCTTAGACTGTTACGGGTTGATGATGACGAAATCATTGAATACTCCACATTACATCATTAATTCGTAAAATTATTTCAATTTACGTCGTGTCACTTGTACCTAATTAATAATAATAATAATAAGGCATTTATTCATAATTTTTGTACAGTAATGAACCTTATACTATCTGCCAAACTGTATTAAACAGTTTGTTGGCAGTAATAGTTCTCTTCTTACAATTATTTTATACTGCCTTTCATATTAATGATACCACTGACATAATATACCTACGGCGCAATCTTGGTATAGTTAGTTTACATAATTAATTTTAATTTTTGACATTGAATAATTGCTCTATCAAAAATTTATTTAACTTTTTCTTGAAAGTAGCTTTTGTGACACACTGCTGTTTTAAATCTTACTAAATATCTACGGGTTCTTTGGCCATAATAATTGCAATTGTGTCACTGCTAGTGGTAAAGCGTTCTAAAACTCTCTTCAATAAAATAATTAATATAGACACAGATTTGTGCTGTGTGTTTACTTTATATAATAGATGATTACGTAAACAATGCTTTTCTAGTCACAGTTAAAGCGTAAAAAAAGTTTGTGAGTCAAAAACGAAAAAACGTGATGAACTTTTTTTTTCATTTCAAACAAAAAGGGGTGTAGGTTGGCGCTTGGTAGCTAGATAAACTGTTTTTAATAGGTAATGTGTATTAATAAATTAATTTCTAATTTGACACTTAGGTTGGCTTTGAGACTGTCTGTCAGCAGCAGTCTGTGTACCAACCAACATACTCAGGACTTAGAGTTATATGGATTTCAGAACAAACGAATTTTGGCGCTCAATCTGCTACTTTATTTTCAGATCTATGGCAGCTTGCAAGGACGGGCGGCTTCAAATATTCATACCAAGATCGATACGAGTAGCTAGTAGGTAGCTCTATGCGCTGGGTCGACCCACCGAGGTCAGACTACACTAATCAAAACATAATTCCGACCTAATATTGTATTCGGGACTTTATTGCTGCTACAAATGCCAAAGGTTAAATGAATTGATTTGTCATGGATACAGAATAAGTTGTGTTATTGAGCTAACTTACAAAAGAACCATTCACTTTTTACCCGACTGTACCTGACAGGAGATAATGTTTTTCTAAAACATGTAGCATGTAGTTGTGTTGTTTTATATTTATGAGCAATCATAGCCTAGTGGTTAAAGAGCCATCTTCTCATTCGTGAGGTACGGGTTAGAATCCTGGCAAGTACCAATGAGTTTTTGCAAAAAGCTTAAGTACATAATAATATCATTTATTACTCCCTCAGTATGCTTCATAATTAATTCACTTGTTTATCTTCACGAGCTGATAAATATGTAACGTTAATTTTGAAAAACTTAGACCAGGATTCGAACCCGAGCCTAACTGATCATCAAAACGGGGTTTTTTAACGACTGGTCTAGAAAACGTTAAAAGCGTAAAAATTTTGGTGGTATCCAAATAATAATATCAGAAGAACATTAAGGGAGTCTAAGGTAAGCCTCCACTTCGCTGCAGTCGGGACGTAGGCTGTGGCGCCTCTCGCTTCCAGAATTAATAACTTTCTCACCCCTCACCCGCGGACCTCCCAACATCCCACCCCAACCTCACCCCCGAAGACCCTTACCTTTTATTTCCCGACATTACCCTAGTGAGGAATTTTATCCGATATTAAACTGGAGTGATGCAAGGCAAGGCAACAATGATCGAATCGTTCCAATAGGTCTAAAGTTAAGTAATTAAATATTTAAATAAACAGAAAAAATACAATGTCATGATTAATGTCGTCATCAAACAATCGTCTTACACCTCCACCGGTTTACATACAGAGTGAGACATGTGTAAGTATTTATATAGGGAAGTATTTATTATGAATACACAAAACTAATATTAACGAAGACATTATTAAAACGAATACAGAGGACCTAGTCACCTTGTTTGTTTCATAGACTGCAAGATGCGAAAGTTCGAGTGAGACAGTCGAGTTTCTATAGTACGAGACGAGGTCCTCCATCCCACTCTGGCGGGCGGAAAGCCTTCGGAAGTTTCAGGAGTGTTTCGGTTTGCCTCTTTGACTCTGTTTGGGTGTGTAATGATTTGGTGTGCGCGTAATTTGCTGAAAAAATGACGTCGCCTTACCCATTTGTTATGTCATATTAGCGGTCGTCATGCTTCGATTATTGTTATTTTATTACTGAATTTCTAGAGGGATTTATAAATAACTTTGACGTGTGTCGGTACTATTAGGGATTCACCTGTAATATTATATTGCCGTTAAGTATAGGATATTGACGAAGATTGTTAACTTATTATAATTACACATTATATTATTGGATATAATGGCAGAACACATTTCATTTTACAAACTTAAGTTCTCATCTAAGATAAAGGAAATACCTAAAATATATAATACCTAAAAAATATATATATATAATATATCACGCCTTATTAATCCCCGATGGGGTAGGCAGAGGTATTCCATTACTGGATATACCCACATTTCACGAGATATATTGGACCCCTAAACGTGATAGGTGGTGAGCCCATCGCCGGACCGGGTCTGTTTACACATGTCTCAGAATTAATTCCGAGACCTGCGGGTTTCCTCACGATGTTTTCCTTCACCGTCGAGCTAGTGATAAATATGTACGTAAGTTTTTGAAAAACTCATTGGTACATGCCAGGATTCGAACCCGAGCCTCACTGATTTTCGGCCGGCTCTTTAACCGTCCGGGCTATTACTGCTCTCAAAAAAAAAAATACTGACCTTAAAATATAAGTATTGAATATATTATTTTCATATCACAAAGAATATCTAGATGAAGATACCTATATATCAGTCAGTACATAACCACAAGGAGAAACAACGAAAGTGTCACATATTATGTGTTATAAGTAATATTTCACGATAGGCATATTACAGATATTGAAGTTACACTTTATCGTTGACGAGGAAGATCATAGAACAACCAAAAACGAAAGAGATGAAAAGGCCACAGGCAAAGGAGCACAAAAAATGTAGAAAAAGAATTGAGGGCGAGCCTTAACGACGAAGAGCTACGCATAGTCGTATCATAATCGTGACAGGCGTATGTCAAGACCATAGACAATCAAGACTACTGGTTTTTAGAGAATTCACTGTTTTAAAACTAATATATGGCAATTTTCGAGTTGAAATATTTTTTAAGCGAAAGTCATCGATTTCTTCGTATCATGTCAAGTAACAAATATGATAGGAATTACTAGTATTATAAACGCGACAATTTGTCAGGAAAGATGTATGTTTGTTATGCTTTCACACAATAATTACAGATCATAATATTTTGATGAAACTTTACAGTAACTTAAACATCAGAATAACGTATAGGCTCTTATTTATAGATCAAGTCCACAGTCAACAAAATCACGAGCGTCTAATAATACTCCAATTAAATACTACAATATCTGATGGAAATTACGTCTACTTCAGGAAGTAGAGTAACTATAGTAGACTACACTTTTAAACATAGGTCTTCATGAAATCGCGGTGCCATCTACGCGACTGAGACTAGGTTTTTATTCTTTCGTCTATGAAACAATGTGGAAACGTTTAACTAAAGTGTGCAAAAAAGCGACGAGAGAAACAGTTTCTATCTTAATGAAACATCGAGCTATTTCAAACAGCTACTAGTAGTAATGTCAATATTTACAAAAAAAGTAAATTATTTCAAACATTCCACTATCTATCAAAGAAAACCAGGAAAATTTTTGGCCTTCCGAAACTATACTTTGTTGTTTATACTAGAATAACTGATTTCACGTTACATTTACTTACATATTACTAAATATAACTAAAAGTAATAATAATAATCATATGTTTAAACAACAATAAAGTAAAGAATCTGCTTCTTAAAAAAACATGTTTCTGAAAATATTAAACAATATTTTTCGTGTTTTTATAATAATTTATAGCTTCACGCACTTGCTGAACGGAATTTCATGTGACGTTAGCTTAAAAATATCTACGTATAAAATAATAATAAATGGAGTAATTAAAGGAGTTGGCTTCGAGGCTGAGCAGGAAACCCCAGGATAATAAAATCGCTTTAAAACAAAACGAAAGTCAAAGTCTCTATTAAGTATCGTATTTAGCTTATTTTTATTCAAGGAAAGACTTAAATGCACCTTATTTTCTGACCCGTAAAATTGCCTCCCCACTTTTATTTACACGACGCAAACACAAATAACAAAACATTACTTTATTCAGTGACATCAGTAAAAATGTCTCGGAGTTACGTTACGCGTTGGGTTGGCGACGCCCCCTCTGCCAACCCCCTATAAATCTGCCTTGAAGGTTCGCTCCTGCCCAATATTTGGAGACGGGGATCAATTCGTGCCACCATGTTATTTAGATCCACCTTAAAAATGGATACAGGTTAGATGTTTTCATAAATAATTTAATGGGATTAGCATTCTTCCTACTAATATTATAAACGCGAAAGTTTGTATGGATGGATCTCTGAATGTATGGATGGATGTTTGTTCCCTTTTCACTCAAAAACTATTGAACGGATTTTGATGAAACTTTACAGTTATATATCAGAATTACATTAATAACCTTATACATCAGAATTACATTAATATTAATTACTGAGTTCCTACGGCCATCTTCCAGCTCCATCATCAGACCCTGGTTACCATCTAGCACTAAAGTACTCGTCAAGACGAATAATACGTGCCCAAACTCGAGGTTCTAACAAGTAGTCAGGAGTAGTAGTAGTTGACGAGTTGCGATATTCACCTCCTGGCTCCATCATCAGATAAGCTCGATGGTACCATAATATTGCATTGTTACTGAATTTATATTTTCAGCTCAAGCGGTTGAATATATCTGCTTCAAAATTGAGGTGTAATGTAATTTTGTAATCCTATACAGAAATATGGGATTACAAAGTTATTTATGCAGTTGGTATATCTAGAAACTAGGACCGAAATTGCAAAATCTTTGAGTTTTTCCTTGATTTATACACTAAACACTAATTGTATTCTAAATTTGAAGCTTCTACAACTGCAAGAAGTGCCTTAGAGTTTTGATGATCGGTCAGTCAGTGAGTGACAAAATTAGGAAACTTTGACTATTTATAATTCTTAAGCTACCAGTTCAAATTGAATGAAATTTTAAATATACTGTGTTTATACAATGCCTGCTTGGTTACTGAAAATTGAGGCTTCTAGTCTTATCCACAACGAAGTTATAGGGGATCGAAAATGGCCTGAACTGCGTCCAGAAATGGATGGTACGGCCGTGCCGCTTTTTTTTTTCTCGACTTGGCGGGGCACTGCCGTGACCCCAGATTATCAAACTTGGCAATAAAACTTTATTGAGATGGACTGAATCAGATTTCATTTTAAATGTCAAATATTTTTTATTTAAAACAAATACCTACAACTATGATTTTGAAAACTATTATAAGCAGCCAATATAATATCTCGAAATGTGCAAGATATTAAACTTGTTGACATAGCTATACTCAACTTAGTAAGTAATGATAGGAGCAAAGGGAGTAACTTGCGTTTGCTTAGCTATTACTACAAGCCTAACGACGAAGCGTTTAACTTAATATTATCAAAGTTTTGAGTGAACATAGTCATTTGAGCTTAATTTATTATAATTCAGACAAATATAGGGCTATATAATCATAATATAAATCCTGTACATAGGTAGTGAGCATTGGCCTTCACGGAGATGTTCAGTTTCAAGGAAGTTTCAAGTGATATTAGTATGAAGTTATTATAAAAATGTGTTTTGTTTTTTTTAAATTATATGTAGTGTTAAATATATTATTGTACGAAACTTGTCGTGGTCAATTCTGACTCGCACTTGGCCGGTTTCTTTAAAGTATGTACTTTCTGTAGCTGTGCAAAAGTCCAAGTTTAAATCCTTAAATAACAGAACACTGATGGAACACTAACAAAACTATAGTAGGTATATACTCGTATTTGGGCTGTTTTTTTTACTTGACTATTATGTTATAATAATCTTACTGCGCGTATTAGAGTAATTTCAGTTTTTTTTTTATTTAATATTGGATGTTCCATTTTTTTGGGTACTGGAATACCTAAAGTTGATATGGAAATTACTTGTAAGCTAAAAATAAATAACTAAACAATAGAAGCTAAGAAACAAAGCGGTCTTGGAGCAAGTGACGTGTAATCAAGCCTCTTTTGTGCACGGTAGTGGTTTATTTTTAATTCCACAGTGCATCCAAAAAGTAGAGTTCTAGGGTTGGTGAAGACCTTTTAGCTCTGTTTGAGGGTCCTTAGCATATCGCCACCGCACGAATATAATGTAACTACTACTGTTTGAAATCGTTAATACAATAACGTATTTTAATATCCAATACCATAAGTGTGCAATTTTGTATCACATTCATATCTGTAAAAAATATTTGAGGTCTTGCTGTTTTGAAGGTTGGAAGTATAAAAAGAGCCTTAAAAATCTTATAAAGGTTCCATGAACAGAATTATATATCATTATGTTCCTATTGTTTTATTTTAAGTAGGTCCTTTTAGAAAAAAAATACATAAAAATAGCAACAATTCTGTAAAAAAATCCTCATAATAATGTACCACCCTCAAACAAAGAGGTGCATTAGCAAATGATGCGAATTGTATCAGAGAGTAAGTAAACACAAATTCTATCTCTGTTGAAACGCTCATCTAACGGCGCTATATTATTATCTGATACATTTTCCTTCTAACAGAAAAACACCCTTTAATTTTACTCCCACACAACTTGTTGGTATCCCTATACTCCGTATTACTAATATTCAAGTGTGAACCTTAAAACATATTGCACAAGGCCTAAATCTCTATAACACATTTGGTACCTATTGTGGTTTAATATATATACTATAGTGTACTTTTTTGAAATTCGTCGGATAACAAGATCTAAATTAAAAAATACATCTGAAATCATATTCAAACCAGCATTTCAAAAGCAACGGTAGTCGTAGTTCCGAGAAAATGCCGATAGATGGCAGATCATAATTATAGTTGTATGCTGGGATAATATGATAGATCCATTAAAAATATAGTTACGTATGTACATACATTCAACTAAAAAAGTATCTTATATTTAAATATTAATTAGCAATGGGAAGAGTAAGTCCAAAATAAACTGGCTCAAGTAGACGCTCGCGTTGAAATCTTTTCATGGGAGTATCGGCTTCCATACTATGTTGCATTGACTTTTATTTAAATGTACTTCTATTCTATAGATTTCAATTTCAAGACCATTACTATAATATATATATATATATATATATATATATATATATATATATATATATATATATATATATATGTATTTAAAAAAATTCTCTTAAGTCTTCTATAAGAGAAATAGCGACGCTACTTTGATTCAAATGCTGTATTAATAATAGAAATCTTATTGCCTTTTGTTATAATGTGTAATATATTTTTACACGTGGACTTTGGAATTAACGACTAAAGTAGCTTAAAAGACATCAACTTGTGTAATCCCTAAACCTTAGGTGGAAAAGAAAAAATTATAACTTAATAAAAAGACGGTAAAGGGCTTCATAAAAGGCTTTATTTAAAGTCTATTTACACAAGCTTGTAAAGGCGACTAATCATAAACAAAAGACAAAGAAGCAGCAGGTAGCGGTGGGCGGCGGGAGGGGGGCGGGGCGCATATGCACCATACGTACAACGATATGCATCACTGCAGTCGCGGAGCTGCATTCCTGTACTGGCGAATAGGGAAATGCTATGGATAATCCCCATTAGATCACCAAATTTTTCAAATTAAGAACACCGGTTAGGTCTAGTCGAATTCACGCATGGATGGTTCCGAACGTTTTCAATGAAAAATCTAGGGGTACCTAAGTTAAATTTTAGTCAATTATAATAATAATAATAAACTTACAACAAAATCATGCATTCGGAGGCAATAAGTCGCTGTTATTAAATTTAAAAAGATGCCTCCGAATGGATGAGATTGTTGTAAGATGGTCTTTAATTCCTGCTTAGCTAATAGGTAATCTTATCTCTATCTTCTTAAGCAGTCGGTTTGAATTTATTTAAATTTTCTTTTTTTATTTTAATTGTAATTCAAAATAAAAAATGTAGTTAAATTGTAATTCAAAATTAAAAATTGTTAAAGAAACCTAAGATGATATTCAAATACATATTCAATGATACTCCACTTAACCAAGTTCATCGACTTTATATTTTTATTTTTCACAATATAGCGTCTGGTTGTCGCCATATTGAAATTTGATTACTGTTATGTGTGTGTGACACTCGCAAGATTAAGACGAAACGATTGAGGTAAGAGTTATCAAAATCGGCTTACGCGTTTGTTCTCTAGAGTGCCACAAAGGAACATACATACATACAGTACAGCCGCTCTCAACATAGGCTCCGCCTGCGCAAACCGCCTCATACTGCCAAATGGTAGCTAAAAATGTTATTCAACTTCAGAGCTGCCAATTTATAATGGCCCTACTGTAGACAGATAAACAGAATACCCTTCGCAGTCGGGTAATAAAAATATCTGGTTCTTCTAAGTGACATATTGTTTTGGATTAAAGTAATGTAACTGTTGGTAGACTAGCTGACCAGTTAATGAATTCATCGAATCATTCGATTTTCAACGATAAACTTAGAGCGATTTTTGAATCGCACGAAAAGGTAAAAAAATTCTCGATAATAAATATAATATTAAAAGAAACTATTTATAAATCATAATATATGGAAGAATATTACTTAGACGAATGCTTGGCCACTGTTTCATAATTTGGATTAAAGTAATGAGATTTTTTTGGAATCTTCCGCTATGAATTTTTTTTTGATGTGATCTAAACGAACAAATTAATTATTTTTTACTTTTTATTATTGAGTGCCTAGTCGAATCAGATAATTTAAATTTTCTATTAATACGCAAATTTACTTATTTACTGAATAATAGTCTGACGTCAACATTTTAGTATTTAATGGCTTCACTTTTTTACCGACTTTAAATAATTAAGAGATTCTCATTTCGTCATGTAGGTAATATGTGGTTTTCGTAAAATTTTAACCGATTTTGAAAGTAGGTTTATTTTTATTTATTTGTTTTAAAGTTTTGCTATGATTAAAAATAAAATAAAAATAAATAGTCTCACGCCTTTTACCCCCGAAGGGGTAGGCAGAGGTATTTATTTTATTTAACTTCATGTACCAAGAAAATGTACACATGGCGAACTTAATGCCTAAAGGCATTATCTACCAGTCAACCATCAGGCTAAGCAGAAATAATTTGGCGGAATTGGCCGCAAATAGTAAAAAAAATCAATTAAATATAACATTACGGTAAATATAAATATATAATATCTATATCTATATATATATATATATATATATATATATTACGTAAATCCTAATACATATATATGTTGATAAAATAAACTAATACATACTATATATCGTAACAAACATAAAACAAAAATACTTACATAAAATAATCTAAAGATGATGATTTTCTTTCAAACAATTTATGTTTGACCTGATAAAAACGCACGAATTTTCCTCTTAAAAGAAAACTTGCATTGGGATTTTCTAATGCAAACGGGGAGGGTGTTCCAAAGCCTGATGGCATGCACAGTGAAAGAGTTGGACACAAAACCAGTACGGTGAGAAGGCATATGTAATAACAGATGATTGCGAAGACTTCGACTGTGGGAGGAGCCCAAGAGCTGGAATCTACATTTCAAGTAGTTAGGAGAAAACGGATCGTTGAGAAGTGAATAAAGCATGCAAAGCATCCGAAGCTGTCTTCGCTTTGGGATGGGTAGCCAGTTAAGCTGAGAACGGAAGGTAGAGATGTGGTCATATTTGCGTAAACCGAAAATAAATCGGATACAATTATTTTGGAGGCGATCCAGTTTATTTATTTGTGCCTGGGTAAGATCGGAACAACACACATCAGCATAATCAAAGATAGGAAGTAGGAGAGATTGGATCAGAAGTATTTTAGTGGAAATTGGAAGAAAATTTTTAAGACGGTATAGAGACCGGAGGGAGCCAGTAATTTTTCTGCTAACCTCTTTAATATGCTTATCCCAACTGAGGGAGTTGTCTATATATAAGCCTAGATCTTTTACGTCAGAGCAAAAAGGAATGACGCTACTATCAAAGAGAATCGGTGAGACGGTCCTTAGATCAATTTTACGTAACTGCCGTGTGCTGCCCAAGATAATGGCCTGACACTTGGTTGGATTGACAGACACTCCAAACCGGTGGGACCACTGGCGGCATCGAGTTAAGGTCACGATTAAGTCGCAGAACAGCGTCGCCTATGTCGGCAGCATCGGCCTGGGCGTAAAGCTGCAAGTCATCGGCATACAGATGGTAAGAGCATTTCAGGTGGGTGGTCAGGAAATTAATGAATATAGAGAAGAGGAGGGGAGATAGTATACCGCCTTGAGGTACGCCAGTGACTAGGTCACGCCACCCGGAGAGCACCCGGCCGGTGCGAACCGCCTGCTGACGACCGCGGAGATAGGAGGAGAACCAGTCTACTGCCGAGGAAGAGATTCGCAGATGAGCTAGGATAGCCAGAAGAATATCGTGGTCGACGGTATTAAAGGCGTTAGAGAAATCAATTAATACAAGAACCGTTAATTTTGAGTCTTCCATACCTTGTCTAGTGTCCTCCAGGACCTTAAGGAGAGCTGTTGTTGTGCTGTGACCTGGGCGAAAACCTGACTGAAGAGGGCTCAAAAGACGATTCGAATAAATGAATGTTGATAATTGTTTGTGCACAACAGCTTCGATGATTTTGGAAAGAAAGGGGAGTATAGAAATGGGTCTAAAGTGAGATACTAAGGTAGGGTTCGACAATTTTGGCAGTGGAAGGATGAATGCTTTGCGCCAAATGCTGGGGAAAGTGCTGGTTGACAGGGAGAAATTTACAATGTGTGTAATTAAAGGGAGAATGTGGTTAAGTAGAGGCATGACCATAGATCTGCTAACGTCATCGCAACCCACTGCCTGAGATTTAATGGAGGACACTGTTTTATGGATCTCTTCCTCAGAAACTGGGGAAAATGAGAAAATGTCAATGGTGAGAGGATCCAAGGAAGAAATTTCAGAGATTGTAGACGATTTAATAGCAGCGTTCAAGGTAAGTGCGGCAGAGAAGTGAATATTTATGTCATCAAGGGAAAAGTTATGATTGACGAGGGACTTCGAAGATTTCCCAAAACCCAGGGATTTGAGAAACTTCCAAGTATCGGGAGAAGAGGAGTTCAAGAGATTTTCATGAAAATAACGACGTTTAGCAGCTCTTACCATCTGGTTGCACCTATTCCTCGCAACCTTAAAGGTAGCCCAAGACTGTTCACACCGATCCTTCTTGAATGCACGAAATGCCATGGCCATCCGCACTCCTCTGGTCAACCAGGGGGCAGGCGGGCGCTTCACCCTGACAGCCCGCACCGGAACATGCGCATCGAACAATTATAATATTTTGGAGTTGAGAAGAGAAACTTTATCATCAACTGTCCGTGCGCACGCAACGGGCGACCAGTCAGTGCTAGCGGCATCCTTATTCAGATTTTCTAAATCAAGTCGAGCAAAATTGCGGATGTAGACGAGCTCAGGTTTAGTTTTGGGTGGCTTTAGTTTATAGGATAGGAAGAGAAGATCATGACGAGAAAAACCACTGGCGGCAAGTTGGCCGTAATTATTCACATTTTTGGGAGAAGAAGTTATAATATGGTCTATCCATGTGTCCGGTGAATTTATATTATGATGTGTAGGTGAAAGAGAAAGAAGAGAGAGGTCAGCTGAGTCTATAATAGAACGCAGTTTGCGAGATTGCGTCGAGTCTTTTAGAAGATCAGTGTTTAAATCACCCATGATTATGAGATGTGCGTGTTCAGAGCCTAGGGATTCGAACAGAGATTCTAAATTAGAAAAATAGTTAGTAGACGGTGGACAGTAAACTACACCCAACACGGCTGTGGAACTACCGACCCTGACTTCGACAAAAAGATATTCAACAGAAGCAGAATATTCCGTAGGTGAACTAGCTACCACCTTGTATTTAATATCGCTTCGTAAATATATGGCTACGCCACCACCACCCTTCCCAGTGCGATCATTACGTATTAGAATATACCCAGGTAGACTATATGACGACGAAGGTAGGCATGGTTTAAGCCAGCTCTCAGACACGAGAAGTGCCGGTGTGACGTTGCACGAGAAGCTCGCTAAGAGATCAGAGTAATGTTGTGGGATACTCTGTGCGTTGATATGGCAGGTATTCCATTTCTGGAAATACCGAGTCTTCACGAAAATATTTTATCCCTAAACGTGATAGATAGCCCATCGCCGGGCCGGGTCTGTACACATACCTCACAATTAATTCTGAGGCCTTCGGGTTTCCTCACGATGTTTTATTTCACCGTCGAGTTAGTAATGAGTATGTACGTAATTAAAGAAAAACTCATTAGCACATGCCAAAACTTGAACCCGAGCCTCACTGTTATCATGAGGAGCGGACTATCGCTGCTTCTTTTGATATGATTCTAAATTGAAAACCAAAATACATTTTAGATATTTTTTGAGAATCTTTTTAAGATTTTATAATAATAATAATAAGATAATATCTTTTTAAGAATGATTTCTAATTTCCATACTGCCAACTACAATACTGTACTACAAGGCTACAACTATTTTGTTGGATTAAACAGTACTTGAATCGCGATATTTTTGAGGCATATCCACGCAATTCTTTCACAGGCGGCGTCAGTTCAACTCCTCTTAGTTATAGTCCGGTCGCTCTCTAATTTACTTGGCCGCCGCCAAGCCCGTGGACTCGATACCACACAATAACACTGCTATTCACTTTAGCCAATGAAGGTACGTATTAACGATTTAGCTTACCAAAATCAAAATAGGAATTAAACGTTTTAATATTCTTATTGAGAGTATTTAAGCTTACAACATCGTTAATTGGCTGAATCATTGCCAAAATAAGTATTTACTAAAAGCCCTATATTATTATAAGTTTAAAAGAAAAAGGGTAAGGTTTTTTTGTAATTACTTTTTTGTAAATGGTAATAAACAATAATAAAAAAAAACCGTAAAAAGAAATTTACATGGCTTTCTGAGAACATTTTCTAATACGTCTGAATTACAGACAAAAAAGAATTTTATATAAATAACTAGCGACCCGCACCGGCTTCGCACGGGTGCAATGCTAACACCTTTCTCTCTATATATTAAAAAAGCATCAAAATCCGTTGCGTAGTTTTAAAGATTTAAGCATACGTATAGGAACAATAGGGACATCGGGATACAGAGAAAGCGACTTTGTTTTATACTATGTAGTGATTACGAATCTAGACTAAAAATTACTTATTGATTTTTATACTCGATTATCAATTTAAATGTAGGTAAATTCATTTAAATAACAGTGTTATTGTTATAACTTATAGACTGTTTTTGAAATGACCGCTAAATTACACAATGGCGGTTATAGAGATTCAGTGTGTTACTACGACGCGACGTCAGTTCGAAAGCCATATCGCGGCCCACTCCAAATTGTGATTAAGGCAACCTAATACACACAACAGGTCACGCGTTTACCGACACCCGTATCTTTTATACAGAACAAAAGATCGTAACCCAAACGAAAAATTATCCCCGAAATTCAGCCTATCTTTCCCGTATTACGGTTCAAAATTAAATATTCGTACGTTGATGAAACATCGCGATACGCTTGTGTGCTCCCGTGAAAGCTACACGTTTCATTTATAATAGTAGGTACAATACGATACCAGTACGTCATATTGTACATCACACGTCTACTAGCTCATAAATGTTGTGAGTATGTGTGCAGTACTTTATGGAGGTAAAAACATCTTATGTAACTCTTATGCGACTTTGAGCTCTATTGAGGATCATTTAGAGTGTGATTGTGCTAAAGACATTTGGGACGATGTGAATATGTTTTTGAGAGTGTGTGCAAGCGCTCAGCGAAGTATCGAAGAATGCGGCGTGTGAATTACCCTGTTTAGATTAGGGAGTTTTCAGTTTGACAATAATTTCCTTTCCTGTAATGTAGATACTATGAAAGGATTATTGGCTGATTTATTGGCATGGGATTTTAATTAGTTGTAATTAAGAATAGTATTTATGTATTTATACAACAAATCAGTGTAATTAATAATATAGGTAGGTACTGAACATAATATTATTTTACAAATACAGTTCATTAAAAAAATCTGGATTTATTATATATTTTTTTGTATTGAATTATGGAAATAGATCAATAAATTTATTTTTAGTTATATGTAAATACACATTAAATATCCATACATAAATAAACATTCGTGCGTAATAAATGCAACAATAAAAATTCTAAAGTCAACAAGCAAAAAGGTATCAATTACTAAATTGAATTAAACGGTATAAACCGCGCGAGCGCGCTCCGCCGCAATAAGCGATCACAGTGCATCGCATTAGCTACTGACAGCTCACGAACGTGTGTGTACCACGCTCGTTACGTTTACGTGACGCTCACACACATCTACAAAATTAACTGATGCCTTTAACCGACCCAATATCACCCTTGCACCCTCCACAATAATGCCTCCAAGGTTGCAACAGTAACCCTGCGAGCTGTAGACTTGCGCCCGCCACCGCACTGGGTGGCGAAGTCCGGCAACGTCGCGCCCAAATTATTGTGACATTTATTTCATCAAATCTACCCAACCCTGTGAAACGATACTACTAGCGACATCTACTACTTGCACCATCGTACTAAGCATTCGGCCTTTAGAACGGGACAGACATACTTGACAATATCACTTTCACGGTCTCGTACTCTAAGCTAAGCGGTTTGCTGAACTGTTTGTTTGTGTCTGTAAACAGCGCCGCCGAGGTGTACCGCGCATGAATGAAACGGATGACCGTCGGAGCGAGAAGGAGAGTTGCAAAGTGCAAATGTAAGACAGAGAGGACATAAGAAGCGTGAAGCGTGCGGCGTACATCGTTTATCAGATTACA
Source organism: Ethmia dodecea (assembly GCA_963855545.1). Taxonomy (NCBI): domain Eukaryota; kingdom Metazoa; phylum Arthropoda; class Insecta; order Lepidoptera; family Depressariidae; genus Ethmia; species Ethmia dodecea. Next base: position 6,600,910 of record OY979444.1, read on the forward strand.
TGCGAAGTATCGCGAGCGTGGCGATGTTTTGACACGCGATAATCATGAGATAATGCGGGCGATCTCAGCGACGTTTAGGTTTATATTGGCTTTTTATAGCGCCAAGTCGAGTGTAGTGGCAGAGAATAGATAGAATAATAACGAGCGGTTTTGAAATATGACGCACGCGGTCGCCAGGTGACGCGACTTGACATGCTACGTCGGCCAGTGCAAACTTTGCTCACGGTCATCATGATGTGTTTTTGAAAAATATTAATAATGCATTTGAAAATAAAAATCGTACCTTATCATAAATATGTACCTATTTATTAGAAAATAAGATCATAAAATAAATAAATATATTATGTTAATTGTTAATTTGGTAATTAACATGATAATGTCCCTAATATTTATATTTATTATTTTTACGTAGAAATTAATAAATTTCTAATAAAATTATATGAAATGAAAATAAATAAAAACACCCGTAAATATAATGTGAAATAAAAAAGTCTAAATGCTAAATTTCCTTAAAACTAAGTAATTGTATAAAAGTAGAGCTCTTCACAAAATATTCTTGAGCTCCGAACTCCGCGGCAGCTTGCCAACCGAATGCAGAGAAATGCAAACTTCTGTAACAACTTTTCAAATGTAGAGCTATAGGTAGACCACGGTGGAGTCCACAGAGAAGTTAATGCTGGTGAAACACCTGGCGCCATCTATTGACGAGTAGCTGTCTACGCTGTATATGTTGGACATAATACTTTACACATACTGTCTCTGTATATAAACTTTATAGATGCCGTCACTCGTGATTGACAAGAGTAGTTGAAAAAGGAAGATATTAAGATGCTTGACCAAGGAAAAGTAATAAGAATAAAACTGATTGAATAACGACAGTCACAACAGCAGGCGTAGGTATTCAGGGAGCTTCGATATTCGATATCGGAAAATCTGTCTAACACTTTCGAAATGGGCTGATGTTGGTATTGAAAACTTTCGAGATGGGCTGATGTTGGTATTGAAAACTAATGTCATATGTGACATGAGGATTCGGAAAATTTTCCGTGGCTGTCAGAAACGCCTAGAATAAGGTTTTCGAAGTCGATAGAGTCGACTTCGGAAAATTTTTCACTCGATCTGAATCGAACGGAAAACGGTATCGAGTCTCCATTAATACGCCTGCAGGTGGAATATTTTGGACAAGGAAATAACATTCACTAACTACAGGTACCTACATACCTTCCCTATTCAATTAGGGCTGGCGATTTAACAATAGTTCGCGTTAGCAATTAAATTAAGTGGATAGGTAGGTACGTCTTGATGCTCAGTATATCACTAACTGCTTACCTCGCTTACCTCACCTCTGTATATACCTTTACAGTTTTACTACGCACGTAATACGAATTCTTCGTCAAGCGTTATTTCTGGGAGAGCAATGTTTATCTCATAGCCGGTACCAAATCGGCGGGTGTTATTCCAGTATCGGATTTGCTTTCTTTTATTTCAGTAATTTTATATGTCAGCGGGTACTCTAAAATATTTTTAATCGATTCACGTGTAAGTAGGACGGCTATTACGTTCGGACCGTGAGTTTTCGCGGCTATTTCCATGGCGTGTAAACAGACACTGTTCCCCTGAATGACGCAATGTTTTCAAATAACTGAGACCCTGAAAAGGTAAACACAGAGTTACGTTTACGTTGCGAGCTTGAAGGTTCCAACTCGTTTAGTCTACTACAGTGCAACTATACGAGTTTTTCCTCCAAAGCAGTAGAATTCATAGAGCATCGCATTATAATTTTGTGATACCATCTTGAAGGTCTCTCAAACATCACCACCTGAACTCATAATAATCAGATTTTTAACATTATAATATTACTACCTATTATGACAATAGCACTGATTTTGGGCACCTATTATTGTTTTAGCAGTTGTTTGGGTTTGTGCACTCGGGATTTAATTAAACGAAAGTATTTGTCATATCCCCAAATTTACTTCAGTTATGACTTGAAATGATTCTTCACGCGTTTGACTGATGATTATTTTATTATGAATTCAATGGACGTGAATGCGCAGTAGTTAACCAGCTAGAAAGAGTTTATGATCGAAATAACATCCTTGCATCGCATTCGGTTTGGTTTACTTAGTAAATTCTTCTGCTGCAGACGTAAATCTTACCTTGATTTACGCATGAGTAGCAATTAAATTTAGAACTTCTATTCTAGTTTATATCTACTTGGAATGGTATTGGTCTAGTCTTAATAAAAATTTTATCTCTACGGAATTTGAGGTCATACAGGGTGTCCACTAAAATATAGCAATTGATCAAAACATAATAAAAACTTCCCATCAAATTGAGCCGCTTATCAAAAAATAAATTACAAATTCTTTTCTTTTATTGCTGATGGACTTACTCTTGACCCCAGACTTGCCCGAAGCAAAGACAGGGCCTACGATGGGACCAGCTTGTTCAGAAGATGCCTGTTAAATACAGACGTAGGCCGGAATGCAACTTAACGCGAAATCAACTTGATGGTCCGAAAGGGGCAGGTGGTTCCACTCCTTGGCGGTGCGCATAATAAAAGACATTGAAAAGCTCTTCGTGCGTAGAGATGGGTTATCCACCCAGTAGGGATGAAGCCCAGCCGTACATCTGGAAGTCTGATGGTAGAAAGGGGAAGGCGGAAAGAGCTCGTGTTGATTCTTAATAAAAAACATCGCCCTATCCTAAATAATTATACCGATCGGTACACATACCTATGTAATTTCTTTTTACGAATTCGTTTTCGTATCCAAACGGAACCATATCCCAATTTGGTAGTCCTATACTGGTTTGGTTTATCTATATAATATAAATTATAAATAAGAATATAGATAGCTCTCCAAAAATTATACACAGGTTTAAAAATTACGTATAGTACCTAGAGGGTAGGAAGTACAAATTAACACTACATATTTTTGAAAAAAAAAACGCGATTCTTGTTCCCATAACGTGATTTTCTTTTTCAAACGTATTCCCTATATTTTTTTAACATATTTTTATTTTAAAAAATGTCTTATTAATTACTTATAAACACCTTTATTGAATATGTTTTTAAAATATTATTTTCACTTCTCATAGTCTAAATGTACGCCAATATAGCCCTACAAAGCTGGACTAAATTGATCACTTTAGTCCCTAGGGAGTAAAAAGTAATTAGTTTTTTAATTTCCTTAAGGAGATGTAGACAAACTCAAATAGCCAGTAAATATCTGTGGAGTGTGGCCCATCTTCATTTCAAAAATGTTGAGAGTTTTAGTTTCATTGTTTTTCCGCATAGGAGCATTATGTTTTAAAAGAGATTTAAATCTCTTTTTTAATGTAACAAGTTTAGAAAAAAAACTGCCCGTGAAACTTTCAGAAATTTTGTCAAGTGTACTTGTTCGCTTTTTAAATAAATTTGTACTAAATTGACTATTTTTCTAGCACTCAAAGTGAAAAGTACACCCTCGTTACCCACCCTCAATATACCCTCGGTTTCATTGACTTCCGAGCTTGCGAGGTAGGTATATATGTCTCATTTAGTCCCTCGATTTAATATATACTAACACTTTCACTATTCTTGGTCTGTAACGTACTTGAGCGAGTTTTATCCAATAGTTTTTCAGTTTCATGGGTGAATCTCGCCACTTTAATCATCTGTTTAAATTTTTACACCCTGTATTTTAAGAAAATATTTCCAGCTCATTGGAATTATAATCTTGTTATTTAGGTTTATAATATTGCTTTTGATTATTTTAGATGCTTAGTTTTAGTTCAACGATTTTTTCTGTTCAAATTATAAAAAGAAAAAAATATCCTAAATAAGACATTACAAAATACATATACAAATATACCTAAATGAATATTGAGCCCCAAATCATACATTGATACACGTACCTGCCTACTCAAGTACATAAAATATCCAGAAATAAAACCATATTTCATACGCATAGGTTGGTCTCGGGTAGAATAGAATCTGCGGCCTCTGACTCAAAAGACTGTAACTCCTCAACCCTAATATCATATATAAAATACTAAAAGAACATAAAACAGCTTGGTGGGGCTGTAAACATGTAAACACATGTAAATATAGTCAGAAATAAAAAAATATTAAAACTTAGGAAAATACGAAAAATTATGAAAATTCAGTAAAATAGGACTTGGTATGATCGAAGAGATGTTAAAATAGCATAAAAGTTTCATAAAAGTAGTTAGAAATTGGTTTCAGTAGGGTTCAGGAAAAACCGACTTGTTTAGTATGGAAAATATAGGGGAATAGTTCTTGTATTAAGATAAACCATTTTTCGGTTATAACTCCGGAACTATTGGAGCTAGAGAGATAAAAAGTATACCATTGTAATGCTATTCACGGACCCTACGATATACAAAAGGTTTCATCCAAATCGGAGATGGTCGGGTTTTTCCGGGCGGGACACGAAGAGGGGGTTCTGGCATATATGGTGAGGGAGGGTGCGCGGTCGCGGGGCGAGGCTGCCACCTCAACCAAAGGTTGGACCTAGGATGTATGATACATGGGTCAGTCCTGTTGAGCAATATGACATATAAATAAATAAATAAAATAAAAATATAAAACTCTCATATGGCGTTATTAGCTTGAAGGTTCGTTAATAACAGAAGTTAAGAGGACAAGGCAGGTATGGGTTCCCTGTCTGATTAATGGAATATGGTAGTTTTATGCAATATTCTAAACGAGCCTATAAATAAGAGAGTTTGGCCTATGTTGTTACACCTGGGTTTCCCTCCCATCTTAGGGCGGCTAACGCCGTCCGCTCGAACGCAAATGTCGGGACGAGGCAGGGGTTGTAGTGTTTGAGTTATTGACGGGGTGTGGTACTGCCCGAGTGGTGCAGCGGTTGTGTCAGTACGTTTCACCGCACCGCGGTCGGTGTTTATGTCGGCACATACCAATGCTAGCTTGGCGGTGGCGACACCTCCGTTCTTTAACTTACATTATGACTTGCTTGTGATGTTGGGGCTTACGCTTTGACTCACAATTGTCTTGTTCAACACTGTTTGGCGGTATAGTGCGAAAAGGTAAAAAGTCCGGGCCTCAGCACTGCCTAACGGTACGGCACGGTGATCTTATATGGACTTAGTTTTTGGACATGTTCCATAAGCTTCGTCTGATGTAACGATCGCTTTTAAATATTACACATTGGAGGTAGTAGCAGAATGACTGACGACGCGCCTCTTAGCGCTGTCTTGTGGTTCATAGTAAACACCCTGGGACTACTTCTGAGCTTCTTGGTGCTAAGTAACGGAGACGATGGTATCGACTAACACTTAATTGATGGAGGTTGATAACGTCTCTCATTGAAATGTGAAAAGCAACATCTAGCTTGGTCGTGGACCTGTGCGGTGCGAATTGGGCATTAACACAAGTTATCTTCGAGGAGTGTTGTTGGTCTAGTACGCGAACACTCGACCAAATCTTCAGGAGTAAGCTCTTCGGAGTCTGGAACTGGAGTCATGTCGGTATTCGTATTGGCATGGTAAAGGGGTCTAGAATCTTGATTGGCTTGACGGGGATGTCTGTCATGCTTCTGTTGAGCTTGATATTATAATAAAAATGATACCACGAATGAACGAGAAAATGAGGAATGCCTCATATATCCTATGGTAACCATGTATTTGCAGAACGTACATTGGTTACTTCATACTATCATATGAGAGCGCGCGCGACGCGTATCAATATAAACTAATGGTTTTACCATTATAAGCTCATTCAGGGTGTGACAGCGCTTCTGATGGCTGAACGAGAATCGATGGCTCGTAGGGACCGAGGTCGGGTCACGACGAGCATTAAGACCTATGAACGAGTTGTCCTACGGGACTTATTGCCTTTCGGGGCTTACTGTAAATGATCCTGAGGTCTTAAAGACTATCTCACCACCAAGCGCCTCCGGGCGTAACTTTTATTATCAATTTGTTCGAGAATGCCTTTCGGGGCTTACTGCAAATGATCCTGAGGTCTTAATGACTGCCGTAACTCGCCTTCGGGGCAAAACTCGGCACCACAAACGACTTCGGTCGCAACGGTCCTTTCGGGGCAAAACACGGCTCCGGCCGCACCAATCGACTTCGGTCGCAACGGTCCCTTCGGGGCAAAACTCGGCTTCGGCCGCATCAATCGACTTCGGTCGCAACGGTCCCTTCGGGGCAAACCTCGGCTTCGGCCGCAACAATCGGCTTCGGCCGCAACAATCAGCTTCGGCTGCAACAATCGGCTCCGGCCGCAACAATCGGCTTCGGCCGCAACGATCCTGCTTAGGCGGGATAAAAGACCGGATGTCCGGCAAAACCGGGACGTTCGGGGGGGTCGCAATCGCAGCTGTGGAATGTTGCGGGTTGGCGATCACCGTAAGGGGCGAGGTGGAGCTCCTTACTCTTCCCACCAAACACATTTTTATTTCTTTTCTTGAAAGGAGGTGAGAATGTGGGGAAGACGATTTTATCTCGAGTCTGTCATCAGATAAGAGATAACAGGGGTGGGGAATATGAAGTGTCCTTCATGAAATATTGCCTTAGGCATGAATGGCGCTGAAGTGGGCAGCGCTATTAAAGATTAAAGCGAGCGAAAGACAATTTTATAAATATGCGATAGAAAACTAACAGTATAGTTGAATCAAGTTAAGATTTCTTTTGATGGCAAACGGTAAATCATGATCCTCAAAAAGGATCTGGATTACTATTCACAAAGTAGTGTCCTACACTACTAGACGATCAAATAAATAAATTACATGGCCAAAATTGCAGAAGTTAATTGTGACGGTGTCGACCTATTTAGCGATGCCTCCTGAGTTAATACTTTGGAGATCATCATGAAAGCTAAATTTTGAGGTCGTTTAAAATTATGCGTAGGACGTTTGGCGATTGTATTCGTATTCGTCTTTACGTGTAACATCAATACTCGCTTGCTATAAGATTAGCAGCGATTTGACATAAAAGTGGATTTTCTCTAATTCCGTGCAAGAGAACATGTTAACAAAATATTGAAACGATATATTGTGAATGAGATTCTTGCTTTGAGCTGTGCAATACTAGCTTAGCATTATATGATGTTTAGCTTGTGTTGCAGCGTATGAAATTTTAATACGTTGGAATTACGGTTCCTTCGTATAGAGTAATGTATCCATATTATAAGTAAGGTCTTAGGTTTAGTTACAAGACCTAGATCAAATCAACCCATTACCCATTTTAATATAAGATATATATCTGTGGGCTTACGATATTTATTTTTGCGTTCTGAACTAACCGCATATATTCAATAATCCATCAATGTTATCATAAGAAAATTCCACCGATCTCTTAACAAAATCAGAAGAATGACCTGAAAAACCAACCGATACACCGACCGGGCGCGCGGGCGGCGACCTAGATCGACACTTTGTTAGTAACTATTTTTCTAAATTCTACTGTGATTTATTACAGATATAAAACCGAGCAGATGCTGGAGCATTCTGCCGACCGCAGATTGGAAGTAAATGAGCATCGCTGGGTGGTCTCACTGTTGGGAAATGTTTACGACACCGTGACGAAATTAACAAAAACGGAGTTCCTTTACAATACAAATTATGGCAAACAAACACGTGTTGATAATCTATGAAGGGTCACCAGAAACATTTACTACTACCGTTAAAAAGGCTAATGCTTCGGAAGATCCCTTTATATAGGCATAAGCTATTGTGAAAACTAAAATTGCTATTCAGAATTAAATGAAAATTAACTGATAATGTGACCCCGACGAATGTGTCTACAGCTTTACGTTGACATTCTGAATACGATAATGGACCACCTCCAGTGTCGAGCCTCTGTTAGGGTATTGAAAAATTGTAAAACACACCTTAGGCATTGTGGTGTGAATAAATTATAAGCGCCGCACAAGTTTTCCGCTGCCATTATAATGAGAGCTGCTCCTCCTCTCCCAACTATGAAAAAATTATACCCGTAAAGGGAAATCGCGGATCTGCTTAAGTTCTCTTTATACTGGTCGTTGGACGACCTACTTACGCCTGTAGTCTCGATATTGTTGAACCAGATCTCTGCTAGGTTAGCGGAACCCTAGTTCTAGGATTATTAACTTGGCTTAATGGAATACGCTTGGGTAAATAAACACCGTAGCTGCTGGTAGACTATACGTGGATACAAAGTGTTTATTACTCATTCGATATTTGTTTAGGGCTAACTTAAGTGGATTCTATTTTCCGCTTGATACAGATAGTGAGTTCTTATTAGCCACTATAAGAGTATGTTTATATTATAATTATGTTAAAGCTACAGAAACTTCAAAGTTCATTTTATTTTTTTATGGATTACTTATTAAGTATGTTGCGAAAGAGACATATAGCTCTATCATTATTTATTAATAAAAGAAACAGTTTATGAGACACAATTTACTATAAATCTAAATAATAATTATCTAGTTGACTTCTTGACAGGCTTTTATTTAAGCAAAACATTGACATCTTAGCGATTTCCTTAAATTTTCCAATTTTTGAATTAAGTTATAAAACAAAGTAAGTATGTAGGTTCCTGCCTACTGCAAAATCTAACAATTCCCTTTAAATTTGTAGAGCAGCATCCACAAACTGCAAAATACATAAAGTAACTAGCTGCCATCTTGAGGACTCTAACACGGGTGGCTATAACCCGGGCAAATATAATATATCTGGCAGAATGGCTCCCGGAGGCTTGGCCCTTAACTGGAACAAACTTACTAGAACCCTCGTCCTTTTGGTCCCATCTTGCTGAATACTGAATTACCGAAGATAACCTGTTTACCATGGCAGTTACGTTATTTATATTTTTCAAACTCTTTATATAGCTAATGCAGCTCTATCAAGAGACGAAACAGGACAACCCCAAAAAGTATGACATAATTTTGATAACTTACGATCTGCATTTTTCAAGTTTATGTAATGATACTGAGTGTCTTTACTGTCTGTAGGTACCTTACATGTTTTACATGGTTCTGTCAAAGATTAATTTACCATTTTTTATATGAGTGAACTTGTTATCATTATAATTGTATTCAATATCATTATTATCGTGCTGCATTGTACTCAAATGTCACGCAAGTTCCAGGTATCACAGTTCCGTAATGTTTAACAAGTAAACATTTATAATGTAGATAGGTACTACAGTGTGTAGTAATGTAGGTAGCTACTACTATCGAAGTGCATAAAATGGCTTTATACATTTTTTAGTTTTTAATTCCTACTACGCTAATCTAGTTTATAATAATTAGTAGCTACGGTTTGTGTTAAAGTTCAATTTGATCTTAATCTATATTTTGTTAAGGTAATATTCCATACCCCGCCTTCGCAATTTATTCAACAACCCACTTAGGTACCTTCCATACCTACCTATATCACAATGGTATGGTGACAGCCGAAATTGGGTCTGAAATTACTCAGCGGTAGAATTATGGCGCTAGTAACTAATGTAATGGCACCCGGAACTTGGTAGGTGGCGGAATTTGTACAGCAAATGTTGCGGTGTAAATTATTCAGCGCGGCAAACGAAACAGAAAGAGAGTTGTTGCCACTCCCTGATAGATGGCGACATTAGCATTGCTCCGTGGCATGTCCGTGGCCCTATATAGTGGTGCTACGTCAAATATAAGGCATGCATAAGGCAATGACAAAAAAGGTGAATTACCTAATTATGGATACCTAATGCCGGGTTCTAGACTATTTAATTACCGGTTACAGCTAAATCTGAATATTGAGGGTAAAATATTTAAGTTGTACATACAACTTTAAGTAATTAAAAATAGTAATTAAAAAAACCGGCCAAGTGCGAGTCGGACTCGCGCACCGAGGGTTCCGTACAACCTTGCAAATTTATGGTTTTCGTAATTTTTCCTTTATCTATGCTATAAGACGTTGCTTCGTACCAAATTTCAAGATTCTGAGTTCACGGGAAACACCCTGTAGGTTTTGATTCCCTTGCAAGTGTCGAAAATTTGCGGCATAAACGGCTGTATCTTTTGATTGCGTTGGCTTAGAAGTTTGATTTTTTCACAGCTTCAAGGGACAGTAGACCTGAGTAATTGATATAAATTTCAGCTTCATACCTCCACGCGTTCCTGAGAAAAAGGGTCTTGACAGACGGACGGACAGACGGACAACAAAGTGATCCTATAAGGGTTCCGTTTTTTCCTTTTGAGGTACGGAACCCTAAAAACTACCTACAGTGATTATAAAATGTAATTAAATTTTCTTAAGCAAATAGTTAAAACACCTAGCAAACAGGTATCTCTGATTGATAAAGAACACTGGTTAGAAACAGAGTTTGTTACAAATAACAAAGAGGCGAATAAGTGCATCTCCATCTCTGTAAAGAATTGGGAAGGTTTACGAAAGGAATTCATCTTTATAGGTTTATACAGCATCGATCAACTTGGTAATTGAACAAAATCTCACTAGATGGCACTACACAACAGCACTTTATTAGCCGTGAATTTCCACTTGTGCATGTTGTGAAAATATTTTTTAAGAAAATTTTTCCACTTTCAGAATAAAATACATTTTCATTTTCAAGTTGAATGTGCTTGTCACATTGAACTATATTTATATGGGATCATTTCCAAAATAACATTATTTAATGCGTGAGCGCATCACAACCAAACTCACTAAACAGTATTTCATAATATTTATCTGTCTTAGAATTGCTCTTTTCATTAAAAAATATTTACGTTTGTGAATACGAGTACACTTTACTTTAAATACTCACTTAGATCAGTCCACATAATAAGCTTTCAATATCATGAGATTCGATGTAGCATACCGGACTTCCTTTAGGGTGCAATATGAAGGACAGTCGGTCATAGTGATGAATTATCTCTTTTCTGTGGGTAAAATAAAAATAAGCACTCTGTCTATTGGATATTTCTAAATATTAGTTCATACGAAATTATACATAAATAATTTTAACGAAATAAATTGTAATAAGAAAATATTACTGTTGGATATGGACTTTAACGAGGACATACTTCAGTACGAAATAATCCTAGATTTAACAATGGAAAGTACAAAATACTCAGTAACATTTAAATACCTAGTAAATACTAAACAAAAAACCAGTCAAGAGCGATTCAGATTGGCACACGAAGGGTTCCATACCGGGGTACGTGTACCGTGAGTACTGTATATAAAATAAATAATTTCTTCTTTTTATCCCCGAGGGGTAGCTAGAGGTATACCATTCCTGGAAATACTCACGTTTCACGACTCTTTGGACCTACCGCGTGATTGGCAGAAACACATGTCTCAGAATTAATTCTGGGACCAGCGGGTGTCGAGCTAGTGATAAATAATAATAATAGTATTGTGAAACCTATTTCAACAAATAAAGATTATTATTGTAGGGGCAATAGAAATACTAACAAATTAGGTAAGTGTAAACATCTACTTTATTTTCTATTTATGAGATACAGCCCTCTGACAGACAGACGGAAAGACGGACAGCGGCAGCACCGTTGGGTACGGAACCCTAAACAAACAAAGGTAAAAGTCAAAGATGAAAAAAAAACAATTTACATAGCGCCTAAACTACACGTGATCTCTATTTATTCGATTTTGACAGGTCGCTTGTCATAAACCAATGTTAGCATACTCAGTTATGTCATGTTAGCATTCAAAAGTTAATAAACAGTTTCAATATACTATCATCCTCTTAGAAGGTTTTATTATATAGTTGAATCTCGATTTTTATTTTGGGTATTGGGAATGCACGTGTGGCTGAGTAGGAAGCTTATTTATAGTCCTCAGCATATTAGCGGGAGCAACGAACACATTAGCGGAGAGTCGCCGTACTCTGTAGTAAAAAGATCATATTAGTCACGTTAATTGATTATTACTTGATTTTTTATATGCAATATTTGCCTGAAATTTTATGTTAAGTGCTTCAGGATACTTATTTTATATTAGCTTACACGAGTAATTTTCGAAAACTTACAATGTTGAATCGGATTGTTGAACCGAATTAGCCGTGAGGCTAATTCTGTCTGCAGTTCGACGAACGAACACAACAACTATTCGAAGAAAAACATCTCCCAAAGTTTGTCGCTTATTCCATATCATCTTAGAAAAGAATTAAAAAACTTGAATATTGCTGGGATCAGTGCTAAATTATCACGGTAAGTTAATATAAATATTTAAATAGAAAAACCACAGCGTATCAATAACAACTGAGTTTGATAGTTTCATTGAGTTGCTTTATATTAAGTGAGTGCTGAATCTCTGCCAATTTTCAAAAACAAACTAAAAATCCATTACCTTGGCTTGGAATACTCTTTACAATAAATCAAATGTGTGTATGTAATGTGTTATGTATGTACTATGTTCATGTAATTATAATATATGTATATATATATATCCTTTATGTATGTAGTTACTGTGTATTTTTTTTTATATATATATTTATAGGAAACGGTTTATGTATGTAAGTACCTTAATCCATTGTTAACTTACGTGCACCACCTACCTTCATCTGTTTATCTCAGTTACATCCATCCTAAGGTTGTCTGGAAGAAATCGCTTAAAGCGATAAGACCGCCCATTGTACTTTTTTGTATCACTATGTCACTTGTTGCATATTTTTTATTGGTGTACAATAAAGAGTTGTTACTTACTTACTTACTTATATTAAGTGGTTATGAAGTTGGTTCGAAAGGACGATGTAAGTATCATACTTATTTAATCAAATTATCTAATTCCATGGTTCCAACTTTCCTCTAGGTACTTCTGTTAGTTGATAATTTCTTTCTGTGTATATGATGTGCATTTATTACCGCATAATCAGGGTACGAAACTAATCCTCGCTAGTTTTGCGTATGGGGAGTAAGTAAAGTAACAACTCTTTTTTGTTCACCAATAAAAATATGCAATAAGTGACTTTGCCTATATTTCCCCGTGCGACCCATAGCTTAGTAGTGGATTTGATATTAGAAAATGAAGTCACCCGAGCAACCGTATATCGCTGCTCCTGGAAATGAATACTTGTTAATGTAGTATTTACTTTTATTAACACGAAAATAAATTGTGTAAAATACATACATACGCTCACGGGTTCTTCCCGAAGGGTTAGGCAGAGACAATAGCCCGCCACCCGCTACGATCCTAGCATACCTCTCGCGCCTTATCCACATCCATCATCGGTCATGTTGATTGATGGATGTGGATTTCTGGTACTCTTCATCTGGCTTTTCTTCAAAACATTGTGCAAAATATTTAAAAATAAACAAGAAGATGATGAATGTGGTACAGATACCTACCTAAGACTGGCTGCATTCCCAACTAGCAAACAAGAATAATGATTAAATCTTACATGTCGAAACTTTATCTAAAATAAGAATAAGCTAAATTTAAAACGACTCAGTTTAGTAAATTTAATCTTAAAAACTAAATCGTTTTAAGCTACCGCTACTTTAGCAAGTCAAGAATACCTAAAACCTAGTTAAGTATTTTAAAAACTATTTAGTTTTAAAGATGTCTACAAATAAGTCTAACGATGTGTTTTTTACTCAACTCAGATTATTTGAAGGCTCATTTAAGATTCATTGGTATAATTTAAGTATCAGTTTAGAATCGCAAAGTAAAAATTGATTTTGTAGATAAATTTAAGATGATTGGTAACACCAAGCTCTATGAATTGGGTCACTTAAGATATCTGTATTCTTTTTTTATTAAATTTAATCAAGTTTAAGTAAAAATAAGTTTAACGGGACGTTTTTCAACAAACTAGAACCAATTGAAGATGGATGAAATAAAAAAAATTAAAAGATCTGGTGGTTTTCGGCGGCGACTCATAAACTTAAAAACGCGTGATGATTTCTATAAAACTTAGTTTAAACTATTCCTATTGCACTCAGAGGCCGCGTGCATCCGAGGACCGAGCATTATTATAAATTAAAATTATATCATGTACTTAATTTGGTGTAAAAAAACTGAAATTCACAGTTCGGATGGTTCATTGTCACAGCGCAGTACACCTGGAATGGGCACAGCACGAAGCTGGGACTATTATGACAGTGCAATGTTGTTGAAGTGTCAATGTCATCGTTTATGCTTGGTTGAATTTATGGTTTGTTTTAAACACAGGACAGGATATATATACAGAAGAAATATATCATGAGTATTATAAACTTGATGGTTATTCTTGCATAAACATTTAACTACCGTAAATTGGACGGCAACTTGCATTCATTAAATTAAACTAAAGATTTTATAAAGCGCCATTAAGTATTAAGTAGCACTACACTAATTCGGTTTTTAGTACAGGTTAAGTATAATATCTCTAAACCGGTACTACTCCAAATGCAATTTGCCTATACTTTATCTAAAATAACCTTACAAAATCTGTATTGTCTAAAGTCATACTTTGCTAAGAATAATAAGACTTAACGCCATTTTACTTTTAATAAATGAAATAAAATTGAAAAATTCCGACACTAATTCATAAAAAATAAAGTATATTGTAGTTAGATTTTTGTAATAGCAATAATAATTGCATTTATATCTCAAACATTCAACAAAAAACAACAACACAGAAATGTAGTATTCTGCGCTGTATGTAAGCAAATTTTTCATTTAGCAACCTAATTTTCCTATTTTTTATTGCTCTTTTTCCAGTATTTGGTAAGCCCGTCTGTTTCATAGCACTTTCAATCAATTTGACACGATAAACAATCATGCGTTATAGTTTTTGAATACCTGTAGGGACATTAAACGGTCATTTCTAAACGTAATAAATAGTTAAGTAATCACCATTTTGATAAAACTTCAATGAATTCTCTTGTTAGTAAAAGAGTTCGCCATGTTTTCTTAAATACAATTCCATGAGTAAAAAAAGTATAAAAAATTTCTTTGTTAAGAGATGATCGAATTTGTGCAACTCAGTGTTAATAGTTTTAAGTAGGTATTGTAGATATCTTTAAGTTTATTTCTTGGCCTTAAGTCAACCTTCAAGATATCTTCAAATCAAAGTTTAGAGATCTGTAAAACCCCCATTCTTAAGTAGGGCTTAGTTTGTCTAAACAGTAGTATTAACTCTTTCTTGAAAATGTCTTAAATACTGTGCCCACTTTGTCCTGACTGCGTCTTGGGGGATATCTTCAAGATATCTTCAGGGACATAATGGATTTAGCCAAGACAACAGCAAGAATTTGTATAATTGTCTTCAAGATATCGTCAATCCCTTTTTAAGACATTTGATTGCTAGCTAGCTATAGCTAGCTAGCATAGCTAGCCTGATCCATAGACAGATAACTGCCACCACAAACTTGAAATTTGGTAGATTCCTCACAGGAAGTAAATAAGTATACATACATGGTATAGACCCGACCAGTATCACCCTATACTGTCACATTGTAAACGATAAGATAGGATTTTGCACATTTCCCAGGATATGGAATCCGTGAGGGCAAAGCTAAATAAATAGCATTATGAAATTTTAATAGCACTTACAATACAATAACTCTTTAATGTACACCAAAAACAAAGCAAAATATATATACCAGCATTAACAAAATCGCTTATCTTATCGCTTTTAGAGATATCTTCCAGACAACCTTAGGACAACTTATATTTTTAGTATTGTTACAATAGAGGAAACTCAGGTAATTTGGAATACGGTTGGTAATTTGGAATACTACAGTATTAGAGTTTCTAATAGCGACATCTATTAGAAATCACCTTTATTATGTAGTCTGTGTACTAGTCAATTCATGGGGCTTGGCTTAGATTGCGCCATTTGGTCAGCGTGTTGGTAAATGTCATCCGAGTGAAAGTGCTGTTCTTGAAATTTTTTAAGTAAGTACTAAATACGTTTGCATCTCGCAAATTAATCATATTTATTCTTTGAGTATTAAACCAACAGGAGACGTCACGCGCACTAGTTCCTTTGCAAAAAAGTCTGCCAATTTCTGCGGGGGGGACGAGGAAACAAACACAAATAATGTTAAAACAAACGCATTTTTTGACAAAACAATTAAACGCTAGCTTGAACTAGATGCACAAAAATACATTCACCAATCCAAGAACTCCGTGAACTCAAAAAAACTAGTTGTATTTAACAGGGGTGCGCGTTGACCGACACTTTTTTTGGCAGAGGGGAACGCCTGTCAGTGGCGTCTCCGGTTGGTTTAATACTCAAAGTATTTATTTGTTTTCATTGATACAAATATATAGTTTGGCATTTATTTTATCGAAATTAACACTTATTTTTAATCAAACTATAGACATACATACATGATAGCATTTTTAGGTTAGGCAAGGTTGTGTTGGTTATTTGGTATACCACAGGTGAAGCTAATTTGAAATGTCCCAAATTAACAACAAGCAAAGTTAAATTGGAATATTCCAATTTATGAGCACTATTACTGTACTTCGACGGGCCTGTTGGCTCAGTTGGTAGTGACCCTGCCTTCTGAGTCGGAGGTCGCGGGTTCGATCCCCTCTTGGGGCCACCATTTGTGTGCATGACAATGTATGTTGGCTTCGTGTCTGGTCGTTTAATATTTATTTAAGTATGATATCAGTTGTTAAGTACCCATAGTACAGGCTCTGCCTAATTTGGTACTAAATAACAGAGTGTTAATTGTGTCCCACAATTTATTATTATTATTACTTATCTTTTTTAACCGAAATCAAAATAGGAATGTCAATATCAAATGCTTGTTATTATGTCACTGATTCTCAATTTATGTGAGGGCAAAAAAGAGGCCAAATAAGATGTGGAATTAAGACTCATTGAAGTTAAAAGTTTTAATACTATGAATGAGAAGCAGAATGGTGAGTGTTATTTGGAATACCTACCACATTCCAAATTATATGCACGTGAATTTAATTTGGAATGCCTACTCTATTCCAAATTTTATTCACATGAATTTAATTTGAAATACCCTATTCTAAATTATATTCACATTCGGTTATCAGTGCCTTTCTGTGATTGAATGATATATAAAGATGAATAAACCAAACTTTATCCCATATAGAGAAGAATAATACTGTTGATTATTATTATGCTAATAATACATTAGTTTCACTAACATTTTATGTGGTTTTCATTCTTATTTCTCTTAAACCTTGGTAAAGGTGTTTTTTTTTCTCTTTACTTGTATTCCAAATTACCTTCATTTACTGTACATTTTGAAGCACCTATTTGAATTAAGATACATATAGATAGCAATACGCAGAAAATTACTTAATTAAAAAAAAAATTAGAATCAGTTAATTTGAGAGTGTCTAGCATCAATTTACGACTTAAACTTCAATTGCCTATTTCACTTTTATTTACTGTTAGCAAATTGTTTAGTGCGTCGCGCCGACGTATGCAAATCCGTCGCTTATGCCACATTCGCACAAGGGGCGCCTTGGTATTACAATTAAAATATGTAAATGGAGATATTACCCACTACTTCCATTCCATGATGCAAAACAGTTACTCCCGTCGCTTTGATGGCAGTGATAAAATTGTTGATAGAAAATCACAAAGAATCATTATAATCACATTATTCGTTGGAATTAATAACGACAGTGGGAATACTGATGAGATTTACGGAATTTACGTTTACGTATCGTTACTTCAATATGTGGCAAATTAAATAAGTTATTTTTAATCACACTTAAATGAGAACATAATTAACATAATGAACATAAAAGTCATAGAACGAAACATAGATTTTATTTTTGAATTTTATTATGCTTTAGCAATTAACAGAAAACGCAGTTTTATTAGTAAAAACTTCAACCGACTAAGTGTGAACTGGACTCGCCCTCGACGGTTTCCGTAACACCATAATTATTATTATTAAAACGCCCGAAACACTTTTCTTGTGCAGGGAATCATTAAATTTTATTTAATTCATTTATTATAACAGCGATAGAAATACATTTTTCAAATATCTACCTGTTACGGTTTATAAAATACACCCCACTGACTGACAGACAGACAGACGGAGGTTTAATGGACTGTTTGGGAACGGAACCCAAAAAATTTTGCATTTAACTGTGACAGGTCTACCGATGAAGTAATTGCTTGGTGACGCTTATATTTCTGTAGGTATATTGAAACAAACCGCGGTACTATTTACTTGTATCCCTTCTTAAATTATAATAAATGCGAGACTAACTCTGTGGCAGCACGATAGTTTACATCTTGAGAGATCAATAAGGTACTTTTCTCACACAATTTCTAGTGGATGCAAAAACCTATAGTAGTACGTTTACTACTTCAGCTTGTACCTATATTATTGTACGGAGGCATCGACTCAAGCGAATCGTCATAATAAAATGAAATAAAATAATAAAAGGTACATGTACTTTTTTACGAATAGAACCAACCTTGCAATGACTTTTACTGCGTCTCCAAAAGTTACTCTAGGGTAGGACTGAAGTAGCTCTTGGAATCATTGTGATTTTAGATTACAGGAGTATGTCCTCCATGTTTAGGAGTCATGCCAAACCGTTGATTATATATAATACTAGCGACCCGCCCCGGCTTCGAACGGGTGCAATGCTATAATGCTAAAACCTTCCTCTTGAATCACTCCATCTATTAAAAAAACCGCATCAAAATCCGTTGCGTAGTTTTGAAGATTTAAGCAGACATAGGGATATAGGGACAGAGAAAGCGAATTTGTTTTATACTATGTAGTGATACACTAGCCGCTACCAAGTAGTGTTGGATCATGTTTATTAACGTTTACAAGGAATATACAAAAATCTTCTTAATGCTCAGAAGACTTACGTCATTCAAGGAATGTGAAAATTTCAATCGTCGGCTGTTTCAACCTGTTTCGGCTGCGTGTTGATCAATCAGTCAGTCAGTTTCTTCTTTTATATAGACATTAGACAATGAAAATCGACGGCAGGCTATATCCACATCCCTTTTGGATGGATTAAAAAACCGGCACTGTCTTCCAATCCTTGGGCTCGCATGGGTGATGTCAGGTCAATAGTCAAAAGATTAAAAATATTAATTTTGGTTTTGGTAGCTCCACAGAAAATATTTCTCCAACTCCATGGTAAATAACAAAAAACCAGTTACACAAAAACTTTTCGTATTCTCATTTCATTGTCAAGCAAAATCGTTATTGAGCCTATTGTAGGTATTTAATTAAATTGCTATAATTCGACAAAGGTAATATTCGACTAAACTAATAAATCATATTTTTTAGTTTGGGTATGCAATTTTTTACAAAACCTCAATTAAGCTATATCTGTGTTTTGCGTCACAGCGAGCAAATACTCGTAGTATGAAAAACTCACTCACATTATGAGCAAAGTCGACCGTCTTGA
Source organism: Ethmia dodecea (assembly GCA_963855545.1). Classification (NCBI taxonomy): domain Eukaryota; kingdom Metazoa; phylum Arthropoda; class Insecta; order Lepidoptera; family Depressariidae; genus Ethmia; species Ethmia dodecea. The sequence goes on from OY979444.1 coordinate 6,620,238, forward strand.
CAGAGATTGTCTAATATGTACTAGCGTGGTACTGTGTCCGGCTACCACAAACCTCAACCTAAGCATTATAGGGGATAAAATATAATTACCGCGGGAAAGGGAATAAAATGGATCCGCGCGGGCAACGCCGCTGGGCACCCGGCTAGTCTATATCTATATCTATCTATACTAATATTATAAAGAGGAAAGATTTGTATTTTTGTATATTGGTTTCACCCGGGTAGTTCCCGTTCCCGTATAAGAATAGAATAAAATATAGCCTATGTTACTCAGGGATCTAGATTATAGCTTTCCATTGGAGAAATAATTGTTAAAAGCGGTTCAGTAGTTTTTGAGTTTATTCGTAACAAACATACAAAAATACAAACCTTTCCTCTTTATAATATTAGTATAGATATAAACAAAGACGTTTAAAGAAAAAGTTTCTCTAATGATTTTCTTCCATCCTCTTTGGATATAAACTTCGATAACCCAAACATACAATCAAGCGTTCAGATTCGAATCATCGGTACTTATAGTCGTTTGTTTTCAAACATTGCTACGCTCAACCATACCATAACCAACTCAGTTCGTCGTCAGTAAAAAGGCAAATGTTGTTCAGTGGACAGTGAGTGAAGGTATTGTGTCAAAGTAAAGATCATTTAACTGATTCAGTTGAACTAAACAAGTAAACACCCAAATTACGCATTGCCATTCGAGCTGTTGCGATGCAAATTAATAATATGTAAATTTCCACACCCAGCTGTACGCAGTGGAAACGGGTGTTAGACTAAGCTGACATTCGCCGCTCCTACATACTAAAGATTAATATACGCACAAATTTTTAATTGAACTTGCCTTGTAAATAAAATTATACACCCAATTTGTATATTTTATACCGCGTGTGATATCCATTTATGTACCTAGTGTCTATCGGTAAACCGGTAAACGTGAAATACCTACATACCACTTAATCAGTCACTTATATTGAATACTAGCGGATGCCCAGCGGCGTTGCCCTCGCGGATTTAGTTTATTGCCGTTCCGGTGGGAATTTCCAAAAATCCCTTCATACCAATTTCCTATGACATATCAGGCACCTTCATACCATTTTTCAAGTTTCTAGGTGTTATCGTTTCGGAGTAGTACGTATTTCTCTTTTTAACCAGTTTTTATATTTTCCCGTGGGAATGGGATATTTTCCTGGAATAAAAAGTACCCTAGAAGTTGACCCGGGTACTCGTGTAGTGCGTGAGTATCGTGTCGTCTAGTGATGCGTGCACAACCAGACAGACAGACAGACAGACAGACAGACAAAAATTCAAAAAATTGATGTTTCGGTATCTATATCGATAACTATAAACACTACCGTTAAAATTTTCAAAAAATATTTAATGTAGGTACAGACACGGCCCCTTTAGAGTTTTATTATATGTATAGATTCACGAAATCTCATAAAGTATATATGCTACAAGCTTGATATTTAGCAGGAATGGCCGATACCCAGTAAAAAAGGATTTTGATGAAAAATTAAATTCCCACGGGAACGGGAAAATGGGTTCTGCGCAGCAAACGCCGCCAAGCGCCTGCTAGGTAGTAGCTAATTAGCTATTTAAAATAAATAATTATTTTTACAAATATTAAATCGCATAACACTCTCTTTGATGATACGTTGGTCGAATTCATTCATTATAAAGTACTAGCAACCCGCCCCGGCTTCGCAAATGCTAATACTAATAAAACCTTCCTCTTGAATCAATCTATGTATTAAAAAAACCGCATCAAAATCCGTTGCGTAGTTTGAAAGATTTAAGCATTCATAGGGACATAGGGATATAGGGACAGAGAAAGCGACTTTGTTTTATACTATGTAGTGATAGTGATTATTAGTTAAAGAACCGTGTGTGTTTCTGTAAAAGTTATAATATCCTCAAATTCCATCGGTAAACGGTCCTCCCACAGGGGTCTCATATGTGCTTTAAAAATATTGTAACACCTCCTATCACCATATGACATGCAATGCATGCATAAATAAACTAATTTTACTTGACTGCGCCAGAAGGAGGGTTATTACCCGACTGCGCCAGAAGAAGGGTTATGTTTTTCGAGAGTATGTATGTTTGTATGTTGTTTGTTTGGCACGCTCTGCAGGATTTTAGCTTGAGAGGTGTCGTTAGATTCGTATTTACAGTGAGAGTGACACTGGGTATAAAAAATAAAAAAATGGCAGATTTTTTAAGCCAAATTGTAAAAAAGAAAAATAAGAAACTCGTGGGGTATCATTGAATAGGTATTTGAAAATCATGTTTAGGTTTCTTTTACCATTTCTCATTTCAAATGAGCATTTAGGACTTGTAACTTTTCATATTGGTTTTGTTATCAGCAATTTTTTACTTTGTTAAAACAAGTTATGTAAGTAGGTATTCATAAATTTCATAACTGAGATGTAAAACACAAATCTTATTAATGTTACAATAACACTATACAAAGAGCTTCTTTTACTTAATTCCTATCTTGCTAGATATAAGATACACGGCGTTTTAAGAGGCAGTATTAATTTATTTATTTTCTAAGTAGTTATAATACCGAATGCAGGGGTTTAGCTACGGGTGTATTATTAACACCTACTATAGCTATATCCCTAATTAGGATTCCGTACCTAAAAAGGAAAAAACTGAACCCTTATAGGATCACTTTGTTGTCTGTCTGTCTCTCAAGACCCTTTATCTAGGGAAATCGTGAAGTTATCGAGTTGAAATTAAAACCAGATGCTCAAATCAACTGTCCCTTGAGGCTGTGAAAAAATAAAACTTCTAAGTTAATGTAAAAAATATACTACCGTTTATGCAGCAAAAACGTACATTTCGACACTCTCAAGGAAATCAAAATTAATAAGGTACTTTCCGTTGACCTAGAGCTATGAAATTTGGCAAATAATATCATCATATACTACAAGTACAGGGAAAAATCCGAAAACAAAAAGATAGTCTTTATTTAAAGGTATACATAGTCAATCATCAAGGTATATATTGTATATTATTAAATATATAGCAGCGCCCCTCGGTTATACGCTGGAATAAGGGGATAAATAATGTCCTATGCTACTCCTTGATAATGTAACTTTCTATTGGTAATAGATATATTTAAATCGGTTAGATGATTTGGTGGTTTAGGAGTGAAAGCGTAAAACAAATAAAGCATCGTACCTATATACAACGCGTAATAGAAAAGGCCCAATTCCTCATACACCCCAATTATTACATAAATATTTAAAAAAATATGATGTAATCGAACTTTAGTTGTGTCTAACCAACTTTCTTAAATATCGATTAATAATAGCACGATTTCCATAGAAAGCACTAAATTTAGCTACGATAATTTTATTTTTGAAAAAATTAACACATATTAAAAATAGCTTCGACTTCGACTTCGACTTCGACTTCGACTTCGACTTCGACTTCGACTTCGACTTTACTTTACTTTACTTTACTTTACTTTACTTTACTTTACTTTACTTTACTTTACTTTACTTTACTTTACTTTACTTTACTTTACTTTACTTTACTTTACTTTACTTTACTTTACTTTACTTTACTTTACTTTACTTTACTTTACTTCACTTTATTTTATTTTATACAATGCACGGCCTTTAAGCCACACCTCCGTGCCCGTCGGAGTGGGGAGAGCGTGAGGTTTTTTCGTTACGGAATTTCTGGATTCGGTCCCCGCGCTCAAGGCCCGCGATAGAAGCTATGCAATAGCTTAATAAAGATCAATAAACGAGGAAGGTTTTCACATCTGGTGAAAGATATTATTATGCAAAGAGAAAAAACCTGACTGACTCATCAACGCACAGCCAAAACTACTGAAGTTAGGAACTTTGGACAGTAGATTCCTTTTATGATTAAACAGGCCGATAAGAAGTAAGTAGGTATTTTGCGCAATTATCACAAGAACTGGAAAAAATGGGCATGCGCAGGAAGCGACAACAAGTAATAAATAAAATTATAGAACTAGTATACGAAACAAAAATTAGTATAAGAAACAAAGTAGTAGGTATGTCAAAATTGTCTTCTAGTGGCATCTAAAAATATTGTGAGCTCGACTCCAAGCCAAATTACACTCCACATCCATGGATATTGTTACTAGATAGCTAATCATGTTTTATAAACGTACTGCTCAGACATACCTACCTATCTCAATGTTTAATTTATATTAATGAGTAATGATTGATGTGCCAGTAACGTACAGTAGGTAGATTAAGATGTAAATGAGTGTGTCAGTCAAATGAACAAAATAAGATTACCTACCTATAAATTAAATATGTTGTTTCAATACAACTATTGTGTAACGGGAGAGCAGTAATACAACACCCGTGAGTTGTGCAATTTCGTACGAAGTAGGTAATAGTTATTTGATATTCTACTTTGTATTCAGTCACCGTGAACTATACTAGAACTAAACATCGAATTCGACGATATATTTTAGCAATAAAAAGTGCGTCAGTGATTTGACGGTATTTATGTTTGTATTTTTGTCAGATAAACGATTCAATTCTGAAGTGATGTTAAATATTTTTTTAAAGTTAGTAGTTATATGTAAAAGTGAAAAGAGCTAGATGTATATGGATGAACTTGATATATTTTTTTCGTTTTCATATCTATCAAATTGAATATTATAATATTCCACGTAAAAAAATGTTTTACAAAATTTTATTATATCTTGTGTGACCGGATATGGTGTATCCAAAAAAATAAAGAAGCCTTTAAGAAAGTGATAGAAAAACTGGAAAATTTCGAGACTATCAGTACCATTATAAAAAAATTGTCTCACAGGTGTCACAGGTGAGCAAGCCCATGCGACAGGCAATATCTAATCAAAATTTTCTGGCGGAAATGTTGACAGCGGAACAAAATGCGGTTAGTATTAATTTAATATGTAGGTACCACAGACCTGGTAGGTACCTACCTCTTTCACCTATTCAATCCTGAAAATAAATTTTTGTCATAATCTCTTTCAATGTTTCAAATTAAATTAAGTTCCTTGTTTTTTATTTTAATAATATAAACCTTTTTAACACACTTGCTCAAAACGACGTTTTTATTCCACCGATTTTGGCTCATAATCCTAGATATTAAACACGCGTGCTTTTGCAGTATATTATTGAACGAGTGCCTTTAGTTTATTACCCCACCAATTTACATTTGTACCCTCAAGTCGTAAGTAAGAAGAAGAAGAAGCGATATAATTTAGTCGGGTTATAACTTTTTATTTTAGCAACAAACAGTATTTATGCGAAAAATAACAGTAAATGGTAAATACAGCTTTATTATTAAAAAATAACTTAAATTCGTTTAAAATTTTCTGTAATTTCTGTCTTAAACACGTAGCTTAAACATTACATTTAAATGTAATTATATTTTTAATCTTGGCCGTTGGCCGATCTAGTTAGCACTTAGCACCTTAGCCTTGCGCGCGCATCGGTATCGCGGCAAGAAAAAAAACAACGCGCCATAGGGTTGTGTCCTACCTAGTCAAATCAGTTACTTTTTACGATCTGTCAAAACGAAATTTTACTATGGAAAATGTACTGAAATAGCAAACCGTGACGTCATAGTTTGTAGTACTCAATTGCAGCACTTTTTTTGATTGTTTATTATTTTTAAATTTGCTATAATTGTAAATTGAAAATCGAAATACATATTTTGAGGTGTTTTGGGATAATCTTTTTAATGTATGACTACTCGCAATTTAATTTCGATGCTGTCAACTACCCAATTGTCGGCTTTGACGAAGTTTGGATTAATTCGCACCCTGCGTAGAATAACGTTCTATGTTACCATAGAACGAATTTGATTTTATCGTCGGAAAGTCTTAATTATTGTCTAAGCTATCGGAAAAAAAAATATTTTTTTCAATAGGAGTTATAGTTATTGAGATTCTGAATAGAACAACGTTCTATCTGATTTGTGCTCCGCAGTACAAGGACCCATGTACGTTTAGAGACGGTTTTGTTCGTCCTTGGAACGCATCCGTGTGCGCGCGAGCGCCGTTTTAAAACCACATGGTTCGTTGTTGCGCGGAGGTACGCTTATATGCATTTATAAAATGGTTAAAGACAAAACCACAGGTTAGTGATTATGTTTTGCGATTATTTGTTTAAATTCTTAATAATTAAATGAATAAGTATTTTTTGTTTAAATATATACATTTATTGTCAATCTAATTTTAGTTTTAGACGTACATAAAAATTTTAGTTTATTTTATTTTCAAATGTTATATTTGCACGTGAAACGTTGTTTTGCGGAACAAATTAAGAAAGTTTTAGTTCCATTTACACATGGTACGTTGTTCTACGGAAATTGGTTATAAAAAATTGGTAGTATCTGCATATATGACATTGTTCTAGGAAATGTAATGAAAAATTATCGTCTTATATGCAAGATGAACAATCTGATCTATATTTGGTTTGAATTTTTTACCACTTTTACCTTACTACCACTTACCACTGATGCTCAAAGGCGTTCTTCATTGCTTAGGAAGTGATTAATAATCTCATTATTTAATATTTATCATGTCAGACAATATGGCTGCAAAGAAGCTTACATATTCAAGTTTTTGGGATGATAACTATTCTGATGATGAACAAAAAAACATTAAATAAAACATGTCCAAAATTCAACAGAGACTTGCTAGCAGTCCTATTGTTAATAAAAAAAAAATTAAGGAACGACGACGAAGCTGAATATTGAATTTTCCAGTAGTTTTTTTTTATTGTATTGGGGGTTAATGAGCAGACGGGTCACCTGATGGTAAGTGACTACCATCGCCCATGTACACCAACTCAAGAGTCACAAGGTGTTACCGGCCTTTGAGGTGGGAGTACGCTCTCTTCTTGAAGGTTTGAAGGTCGTATCGGTCAGGAAATACCGCTTTTTGAAAACTCTCCTTCATTATCTGTAATAGAATTGGTGGCCCAGATTTACCAACTTAAAGAAACACCATGTCCTTGTGTAAAACGTCTTTCAAAAAAGTTTCCTGAAACAGTGCCTACGCTCTGTGCTTACAGCCGGTCAGACTCATGATAAAGATACAGTACCTGTATCACCATATGCAACCAGTCACCAGTCTGTTGACAAGGTCATTTTTGATAGGTGTTATCGGTTCTATTCATTTCGACCTTTGCTGTCTGCAATCAATAAAAAAGCTGGAGAGTATCTAAGCCTATTTCTCAAATTTTGAAAGCATACAATGCTCCCATACCAATTTCTGACTCTAAATATAAGGACTTGCAGACTTCATGAAAAGGCAAGACTATTTTCAAAGAATTATGTTGAGGTTTTTTCAAGCTTGCCTCATCGTAATGTAGAACTTAATCCTGAGGAAAGTCATGACGAAACTTCATAAATACGTTACGAAATCAATAAGTTAATAACATTTTCATAGTGTAGTTAAAACTATTTTTATATTCCTTATATTAATATAAAGTTATTTGTTGTTCTCCAAAGTTTTTTTTTCATAGATTTTATATTTTTATGTTACTTAGCCCCAGGGGAAAGTGAATATTAGTACAGTATTATATTGTGATTATCATTTATGTTTTTCAATTTTAAATATTTGGAAGAAAAAGACTAGGCTACTTAATATAGTCGAGTGTCACATATTCTATTAGACTTACTAATTGATACCTAATTATTACAATAAAAAATATTAATACATCCTATTAATATTATAAACATGAAAGTAATGCGTTTGGTCGAGGCTTCAAGTGACCAGAGGGCTGGCAGCTACGAGTATCTCTGTCAAAGCATCAGCCTAGCTATCCAGAGAGGGAATGCAGCCAGTCTTCTGGGGACTGTCCCACATGGTTTCTCTTTGGAGGACATTTTTTATCTGTAATTATTGTAAATCAATGTATATTTTCTTTATAAATAAATGTAAGTAAGTATGTTTGTTGCTCTTTCACGCAAAATCTACAGAACAGATTTGGATGAAACCTTATCAAATTATCACCTGCGATTTATGTCCGAATAAAAGTTGATTTAGAAAATATATTTTTTTACTTAAGTAGATACCTATACCATTTTAAAATAATATTTTTACCAGCTTTGCTTTTGATATGGTTCTATGTGCTCACACTTTTTTTTATATTTTTCGTAGAACAACGTTTTACATGAACGTATGACCTCTAAGTTTTCGTAATGTTCCGTAGGAAAACGTCATTATTGCACATGGGACCTCTTATTTTTTAAATTTATATACTTATTCATTCAAAAAGTATACTGTTTATTAATATGCCTAATCATATAACAAATCTTAAAAATTGAGATAGCAATTGTTATTGGTAAGAAAACTATAAATAAAACTAAAATTTTAAAACTTTAACGGGCCGTCCTGAACAATCTCAATTTTGCAGATGTAACGTTATTCTACGCAGGGTGCGAATTGTGAAGTTTAATATTAACGAAAATGTCTACTTCAAGTGAAGAAAATGAAGAAAATCTATTATTACCTCCGCCGGACATACAACGAGGCGAAAAACGCGTGCGATAGTCTTTTGCCATCAAAATCGAGTGAAATGTAAGTATTTAGCGGCCGGCCTATGAAAAATTTTTAAAATGGAAAATCGGCAAGAACGCTCACTCTTTCTCAGAAAAACGTCGTTGTAAGCAAGTGTGTTGAAAAACGTCGTATGAAACACGTGTGCCTGTGACCATAATATACGCGGCTTTCTTATAGCGCACTCGCTTTCGCTCGTGCGCACACAATATCGCCTTGTATATAATGGTCAACTTAGCACACTTGTATCATAATGTACTATTATTTATAAAGAAAATATACATTCATTTACAATAATTACAGATAAAAAATTTCCTCCAAAGAGGAGTTCCTTGTTATATCTACCTATAGTTGTGGACCCTTTATACTACTGACTTTAAATAATTGTCAAAATTCATGAAAAGTTAAATGTTTTGCAAAACATATACCTAGGTATAGTTAGGTTACCTACAATAGTTGTGAGTAGTACGTCCTAGAAAAGACATTTGTTTGCAGAATGCACATCTGTACAGCGAATGAAATATGACTAAATTGGCAATTTTTCAACTAGCGGGTGCCCAGCGGCGTTACCCGCGCGGAGTTTATTCCCGTTCGTGTGGGAATTACCAAAAATCCCTTCATAGCGGTTGCTTACGACATACAAGACACCTACATACTATATTTCAAGTTTTTTAGGTGTTGTCGTTTCGAAGTAGTATGTAGGTATTTCTCTTTTTAAAATTTTTTTTAATTTTCCCGTGGTAATGAGACATTCTCCCGCTGTAAAACAAACTCTAAGTTGACCCGGCTACTCAGTTATCTCCACACTAAATTTCATCAAAATCCGTCCCGTAGTTTTTGCGTAATGCGTGCACAACCAGACAGACAGACAGACAAAAACTGCAAAAAATGGTGTTTTGTTATCTACCTACATCGATAAGCTATATCCACTACCTTAAAAGTTTTAAAAAAAATATTTTATGTACAGACACGTTAGCGTTTTATTGTCCAGATTTTTGTTTGCACAATTCACATCTGTGTGCACTGTACATACAGCCAATGGACCAAAACTAAATTGGCATTTATTTTTCTTTAATAAATACCAAGATCTTTGATTAAACAGATGCACAGTATTTCAATATAAAACATTTATTACTGTTTGAAAAATATGTTTATTTACCTCGAATCATGTAGATATCTCTGTAATGGGTTCATAAATAAAAAAACATCCTCCAACTAGGGATGGTGTACGAGAGTGCTCAGAGTTAAAAAAAATATTGTTTCTTAAATTATTTTCAGTGATAAGAAAATAATAAGAAGGATCACAATGGATAGCGATGACGATGCTTTAGAGGAAATGATGAGCAAAATGGGTGAGTTATCAATGTATTCCTTCAAATATTAAAGTCAATATTCAGATTATTAGGCACGTTAGTTGTTTTCAAAAATAAACAGTACGTAGGTACCTATACTTTAACTAATATATTATGTTATTATATTACCTAGAAGCTCTAAAATTAATGTAAGTTATTTAATGTCAAATTATTCAATAGCTTTAACATTTTCAAATCATATACCTAATTATTATCATTTTAATCTCAACCATTTTAATGTAAGTGTCCATGTCTTACATACAGGTGAGTTCGGACGATACCAACGCTTTCAATTTCTTTTGCACATCACATCGGCTGTTACTGCTGGTATCATCCTCCTTTCATTAGTTACCATTGGTGCTGTTCCGGAACATAGGTAAGGCCCTAAATATTTTTTTTGTATCATAATTAATGCACCTTCGTATGATACGTAGAGAAGCGAGAGAAGAAACTGGCATCAGCAGGCAGCAATACCACTTAAATTTCTTTACGAGATATATAATTTGAATCCGCTTTGTTGACTATTGATTTGCATTCTCTATTAATTTAAATAGGTAGCAAAAAAGTAGCAAACTTGAAATTGAACTCCACATGGTAACCAAATGCCATTTGTTTGGAATTCAAAAACTATCTTAGATAGTAGGCGTTCTGCAGATTGAAATATCTGAGTTATCCACAGTACGCGGGCAAGACTCTGATCAGTCCCCCGATTCACGTCTTTTAGACACGATTTCCATACGATATCTGTATTACTATTTTACTTTTTTTTATATTAAATCTACAAGGCAGCTATACCTAAAGTTATCCACTGAGAAATCCAATCGAATGAACGAGAATAGGTTTGCCAGTAGTGATAAGATCATTTTGAAACCCTGTACTATCTAAAACAATTTAACGGATCCATGTGAAGTTGTGAAACCTTTTTTTTGTAATTCCAGATGCGCAATAGATGGTGTCGACAGCCAAAACCACACAGAGCCGTGGAATTCGTCTCTAATCGTCGAAACTATACCATTGAATGAAAATGGGAAACTAGATTCATGCAGGATGTATGGAGAAAATAAGACATTAGTGGAATGTAACACTTGGGTGTACGATACACATTATTATTCATCAACACGTGGTATTGAATGGAATTTTGTGTGCAGTCGTCGGTGGATGTTCGCTGTAGCCCAAACCTCTACGAAATGCGGAGCTGTTGTGGGTTCACTAGTTTTTGGTCGATTATCCGACAGATTTGGCCGAAAAACTGTATTTCTCGGATCTGCTCTTCTCCAATTAGTTTTTGGCACTCTCGTGGCTTTCACAACTGAATTTTACACGTTTATTGCTGTAAGATTTTTGTGCGGAGCCTTTGGTATCAGTCCATTCAAAGCTGGTTTTGTATTGACTATAGAACTTATTGGTCCAAGTAAACGTACTGTTTGTGGTTCTTTATTTGAAGTTGGCTACGCGGTCGGAGTAATGTTACTGGGTGCTTGGGGATACCTAATTGATGACAGATTTTATTTACAAATAGTTTACGCATTGCATGCAGCGCTGTTGTTACCACATTGGTTTCTGATGGACGAATCGCCCAGATGGCTCTGGGCTCATGGACGTATCCGTGAGTCTGTGGCTATTGTAGAAAAAGCTATGAAAATCAACAAATCATCAGCAACTATTGACACTTCGTTGATGGTTAGTCGCGGAAGGGTCATATTTGAGAAACATGAGGATGAAGCACACGCTGGAACATTAGATTTATTCAAAACTCCAAATTTGCTAAAGAGAACACTGATAATTTGTGGCTGTTGGTTTGCAAATTCTGTAGTATATTTTGGACTTACACTTAACGCTGGAAAATTGAACGGAAACCCATTTTTAATGTTGTTCTTATTAGGGCTAGTAGAAGTGCCTGGATTTATTTTTGCCATGTGTTTTGTGTACCGTGTTGGTCATAGAACTCTTGTTAGTGCAATGATGTTTATGAGTGGGACGTGTTGCTTAACAGCAGGTCTTCTACCAATAGGTTCTCTTTCAGCTACAATAATAGTTATGTTAGGAAAACTTATTGTATCTGGTACATTTTCAATAGTTATCAAATATTCAGCAGAGCTCTTTCCTACAGTCGCTCGTAGCTCAGGCATCGGTCTTGCAACCATGTGCTCAAGTCTCTCAGGAGCATTAGCCCCTATGATTATCTTGCTAGACACATTTGATCCTAATATTCCAACAATTGTTTTCGGATTTATAGCTCTGGTTTCCGGGTGTTCTGTTCTTTTACTTCCTGAGACATTTGGCAGAAGTCTACCTCAAACTTTAGAAGATGGTGAAATATTTGGTAAGGGTGATACCTGCTTCGCAAACTGTTTCCATAGGAAATCCAGTAGCGTAACCTTGGATTCTCCTCAAACAAGATTACCATTGAAAGTACATAGTACCTAATTGTTATTTTTTGTTTTTATATATAAAAAATTATGTAATGTTTATTAAGTACCCACTTGACTTTTATACCCCTGTTTACACTTTTTTTTAACATCCGTCAAGCCAGGAACATCGAAAACAGTAACAGAGAAATAAACCAGGGCTTATAATCGCGCGGCGACCGCGCTGCGACTTCGGGTTCCCATCGGAACCAGCGGTGCTTGACGGTCGTGATTGATGCGGATTCCAATTGGAACCGAGTGGCTTGACACAAGTTAAGTAGGGGGTATTATGATAAAAAAAATATTCAAGAAGTAAGAAGTAGTAGAGCTGTACTAAATTAATGAAAATGTGTGTGCGTATTGTGAAACTGCTTATAAACCAATTCTTTTAAATGTTTTATATCATCATCATCATCATTATCAACCCGTAACAGCCCATTGCTGAGGTATGGGTCTTTCCTCACACATGAGGAAGTATGGGCTATAATCTCCCACGCGAGCCCACCGCGGATTGGAATGTTTTATACTGGATGATTTTTTTTACCGTCTGGAAAAAAATATGACGTATAAGGTATCTAGAGCCGAAGTTATACACGAGATTAATTCTTAAATATAGTCGTGTTTAATGCAATTTACAAAATCTAGAAAACTACGCACAGTACTACGCGCAGATGGCGGTTGTAGGTAGATTGCGCATAAATGGAAGCTACGAGCCTGTTTCTTTTTAAAATACTATTTCAAATATTTCAGTGTGTATTATTGACTACAATTGAGTAATGTAGGTATATTAGTTTAAACAAGAAAAAATTTTTTGAGAAAAAAAAAAATTTTTAAGTAGCATTGCCAAATGAATCTATTACACTTACCTATCACACCACATTTTTTTCCAGACGGTAAAAAAAGTCACCTTGTATACAAATATATTTTTAATCCATATTTTTATATAAAATTTAGTAACATAACAACTTTAGTAAATTACTTTAAAATAATAATTTAACTTTACGGTTAATAAAGCAAAGACGTCATAATAAAGTTTTGTCATAGAATGTTTTTTCTTGTTTCACATGTCATCTCATCCCATATTTTTATTATAGTAGGTATGTACCACTACCTACTCATGATGTACTATGAATAACAAGATTTGTGGGATGGAAATAACAAGACCAAGCGTTTAAAAGACATGGGTTAAAGATATAAATTAAAATGAAATTCCGCCATAACATTCCCACGTCATAAAACAAAAGCCCTCTTTAATAGACAATAATCACAATCCTCCACGAATAAGCATAGACACCTTCAAATAGGTTAAATAACCAATCTAATCATCATTGTCACTTGTTGTCTATTTTTATTGGTGTCCAATAAAGAGTTGGTACTTACTTCTTACTTACCAATTCCTACAGAATTACATGCCATGTTTTGTGTGGCCTTATTGAACTTGTATTCATAGCATCATACTCTTTCGCTGCGTATGTCGTTAGACTGTAAATCAGAACTGGAAAAATTATACTTCACCTATTTTTATCCCAAGCAGTGTTCACTCTTCAGTTCAAAGTTAGGCATTTAGAATGAATGAGATCAGCTTTACATCGTCGAATTAAAATCCACGAAGTGCTTATTCCACACTATTCTATATACATAGTGTTTTTGTGTTAAAGTGTGTTCAAAAATGTTTACTTACTTTTACTTTAATGAAACTCTTTAAAAGTTCTAAAGGATACGAAAGGACAGAAGCGGTTAACGGACTAATAACAATACGCATATATGTTATTTACCTATACGTTTATTTAAATTAATCACTACAAAATAACCCGTTCTCAATGGCCGAGAGCTGTTATTGCTTTTCTTCGCTTATCGAGTACTGCACGTCATTTAGTCGTAAACACTGGCAGAACAAACGTCAAATTTTAAATTAAATCTTTTAACCGAAGTATCTTTTAAACATTAACTTTTGATTAGAATGTGTTTCACGTGTGATTTGTCGGTTCAGCATACATATTGTTTCATATAACCTAACTTTATTATTACGTAAGTTATAGTATTAAGATGCAGTGTCATTTTGTGTGATTAACTTTGAAAATTTTATAAAAAGTATAATGCAGTGCAATTTCATTAGATCACCCACAAAATAAACATCAAACATGAATACGAACAAGGACGACGGGTTTGAAACAATAATAGGAAACCTCGGTGAGTTCTGGCATACAAATATAATGACTACATTAGAGATCAAAGTGTGTGTACCTCTTAAAATATCAACCATTGTCTCGAAAATATGTTTTGCTAGCATTCTATTTAAATTAGCGATGTCGCATTTTCTAGATACACTAGGTGGCAAGTAGGTATATCGACACAGTTGACCTCAATAATAAAATTAAGAATTGTAATACAAAACTTCGCTAAGAATGCAGAATGCATGCAACAGTCAAAATGTGATGAATTATTTTTAGCCACAAGATTTTTTTAACCACTTTCAAGACATATGTTAGGATTAAGTAGGTACTATAACTAAAGGTGTCAATTCTATTCAATTTATTTATTTCACAATTAAAAGTTATATTTACTGGATTATAAAATTACGAAAGGTAATAAAATTATGGCAACATTACCTGTAATATTATCGTCAAGTTCATAAGTATTTATGAATTAATTAAATGTAGTGTCAAATGAAAAATCTTCAGCTAGGCTAAACATGTTATTTGATAAACAATCCAATAACTAGACTGATATTCGACTTCGTTGATATTATTACTAAAATTACAACTGAATTACTGTACTTTGCAGGTGACTTTGGCCGGTACCAATGCATCCAATTCGTTCTGCAAGTGGTTGCTGCTATACCGACCAGCATCCATATGTTATCGCTTTTGACGATCCTGGCGATCCCCGAACACAGGTTAGTACGAAATAGCTATCTAACATGTGATCATGGACGTATAATAAAGGCTGACGTAATCTCAATGCTGAGGATGCATTGAGATTTCGTCAGCCTTTATTATACGTCCATGATCACACGGATATAATTGGTGCCAGTCTCCTACATGAAAGCGAGCTGATTTACATTGCGAAATTCTTCCCACTTTTCTGTACGTCCATAGTACTCGTAAGCAAAATATTTTATGAAATCCTTTTTAGCATCTTCGTCCTAGTTCCGTGATGAGAAATAGGTTGCTTTTTTCTCATGATGATATATCTCTGCCGAACTTCTTTAAGTCGCTTTAGGTGAATATCAGACACAACTTAGCATCAGACAGATAGATACTTACGCAGGGATTTTTGGAGGGTGTAACTATAACTTCCTCATTTTAGTTTAAGTAGGTAGCCATGTGGTTTCTATAGTAGTTCACTATCATTTTAAAGACAGTCTTAAATCATACTCGTATCATACTGTATCTCACCGTTATTATATCAAATGTCTACTAATAATAATAAATAATAATGTGTAATATGTTCCAGGTGTGCAATAGAAGGCATAGACAACACCAATTACAGTATACCATTTAACTCATCGTTAGTACTTGAAGCAATCCCTACAAACGAACAAGGCAAGCTAGATTCTTGCTTCATGTACGGAGAGAATAGAACTCTGATGGAATGTAGCTCATGGATTTATGATAATCAGTACTACACGTCAACCCGCAGTATAGAATGGAACCTTGTGTGCAGCAGGCGTTGGATGGCAGCTGCCGCGCAAACCATTTTCTTGAGTGGAGTTGTCCTCGGCTCGGTCACCCTCGGCCCACTGTGCGACAAATTCGGAAGAAGAACAGTGTATCTCTGGGGAGCACTGTTGCAACTAATTTGCGGTGTACTTGTTGCTTTCACGACGGAATACTATGCTTTTGTTACAGTCCGGTTTATCTATGGAATTTTCGCTGTCAGTCCCTTTAAGGCTGGATATGTTTTGATGATAGAATTAATAGCACCCAGCAAACGAGCTATATGCAGTGCGCTATTCCAAATGCTTTTCGGGATTGGAGCCATGTTTATAGGTGTTTGGGGGTTCTTTATCGACAACAGATTTTATTTACAAATTGTGTATGGATTACATTCTGTACTGTTGTTACCTCAATGGTTCTTAATGGACGAGTCTCCAAGATGGCTATGGGCAAAGGGACGTATTCAAGAATCTGTAGCTATTATACAAAAAGGTCTTAAAGTTAATAAATCAAACGAGAAACTAGACGCTGCAAAATTTATATCACAGTATAAGACACCAGTTACAAATCAGAGTGAGTGTCGTAATGTTAAATCTGCTGGTTTATTTGATCTGTTCAGAACTCCTAATATGTTAAAAAAATCAATTATTATTTTCGGGTGCTGGTTCGCCATCGGTGTAGTTTACTACGGTCTTTCTTTTAACACTGGCAAATTTAAAGGAAACCCTTTCCTGATATTGTTTGTGAGCGGTTTGGTTGAGTTACCTGGGTACGCGGCTGGTATGGTCTTCATTCATAAGTTTGGCCATAGAGCTCTTCTTTGTAGTACAATGATAATGAGTGGAATTTCTTGTTGTATAGTAGTCGTTTTACCAGCTCAGTCAGTACTAATTACTGTTGCTGCAATGATAGGGAAGTTTATAATAAGTGCTTCTTTTGCAATAGTTTTTAAATACTCAGCAGAACTATTTCCCACTATCATTCGCAGTACGGGCGTAGGTGTTGGCACAATGTGCGCAAGTTTCTCTGCGGCTATCGCTCCTATGATTATTCTACTCGATTCCTTCGATCCTGAGATTCCCACAGTTGTCTTTGGGCTTCTAGCCATATTTTTTGGGTCTTGCGCATTACTACTTCCTGAAACTGTCGGCAAACGTCTCCCAGAAACATTGCTAGATGGAGAAAGATTTGGAATTGGTGACACTTGCTTCACAATTTGCAGACGTCGAAGATTATCTAAGTAACAGTTAAATATAAGATGCGAATACAAAACAATCAGCAAAGAAATGATATGGTAATTATATTTTATGTTTATAAAAAAACTTTAATTCTTTTATTTTCAATTCTTCTATAATTGGATGAAGATTTAGAAAAGTAAGTGATCTTAACAAATGTAATATAATTTATTTAATAATTAGACTCAGATCATAGACATAGTGTTAATATGTCTATGACTCAGATACAAGACTGACTTTAACAAATCACCTTGAAGCTATAATAACTGCCATAGGAATGGAATTTTCCCTTCTGATGAAGAGGTAATATGGTAATAACGTGTAGAGAATATACACGAAGCAATTACTTTGTATAGAAAGGTCTATATAGACATTAGACATTTATTAATAAAATTATTTTATTTCAGATTAAAAAATCCATAATGTGTTAGTACTTACTTACAGGAAAGAAAAAAAACTAAAAAAACGTGTTAGTAATGACAATGAGTTTACTTTCATGTACTATTATAATTGTGGAACATAAATAGACAAAGTAGTATGCTACTTTATCTGGCACATAAATGGTCATAGTGATAGCCCTGACGGTTAAAGAGCCGGCCGAAAATCAGTTAGGCTCGGGTTCAAATCCTGGCATGTACAGTCAAGAGCAAGTCAAGCTTGACACTACCAGTTTAAGCTGAGCTCTGCTTTGTACTGCGCGCCATAGAATACAGGGCCGGGTCAAAGTCCAAAGTGTCAAGCTTAGCGTGCTCTTGACTGTACCAATGAGTTTTTCAAAACTTACGTACATATTTATCACTAGCTCGACGGTGAAGGAAAACATCGTGAGGAAACCCGCAGGTCTCAGAATTAATTCTGAGACATGTGTAAATAGACCCGGTCCGGCGATGGGCTCACCACCTATCACGCTTAGGGGTCCAATGTATCTCGTGAAATGTGGGTATATCCAGTAATGGAATACCTCTGCCTACCCCCTCGGGGATGAAAGGCGTGAGATTATATTATTATTATTATTATTATTATTATAAATGGTCACTGTTCTTTTTTTTTTATTATATTATATTCTATAAAATAAATATATCATCTAATCGGAATATTTCTTATATAAGTAGGAAAAAATACTGATTGACTGATTTATCAACGCACAGTCTCAAGTTTTTTATGTACCTTAAATTTAAAGTTTACTAATAATAAAGGGTTGTTCAGAGCCTCTATGAGAACGAAAAATATGAAACCCTAAAAAACGTGATCAACGGGCAACACCGCTAGGTACCTTCTAGTATTTCGTATGGTAAAACACTTTACAATGTATCCATAATACTATGATTCAACGCCTCAGACGCACTTAATCTATGCATATAACCACAGAAAACTGATTCTAGTTTGTGATACATACCTATAATAAAATTGTACCAGAAGGATGTCTGTACAATTGAAAATATTTAAGAAAACTTGATAGGAGAAGTCTTTATAACATCCATAGAAGTAAAAAACAAATATTGATACTTCAATTTTTTGTATGTCTGTTCGTAAGTTTCGTGCATAACTGAAAAATACTGTACCGAATCGGATGCGGTTTTCGCAAGTTTTCACATTTTTAATTTTAGATTTTAAGGAATTATTTTCTATATGGTTTGGCAAGGGAAAGGGATAAGTAGAGGGAGAAGACAGACCTTTGCTTGGCAGTGTAACAAAAATTACGTTAATAAAATAAAATAATAAATTAATGATGCCCGCCCTCGCTTTGCTTCGGTTTATATGATATTATCTGTGTTTCCCTACTATATAATGCATGTATTATATAACTACATATGAACCTTCATCTTGAATCACTCTACTAGAAAAACGCTTCAAAATCCGTTGCGTAGGTAATTTTAAATATCTAAGCATACATAGGGATAGACAGACGGGAAGCGACATTGTTTTATATTATGATGATGATACGAATGAAGTTGCAACTGGTCGCTAGTTTGAAAAGTGTCTCCGATCAACTGATTCATAAATTGATCCACACTATTCGGAGGTCAGTACTCCGAGGGGTCGTCGCAATATGTCTCGGAGGGTGCACCCACGTGTCGAAGGGGCATAATCCGCCAAAAATACGGCTTCTGTCCAGTTTAATTGAAAAACTCATTCTGAACCGAGATTTAGAAAAAAGGTTACCTACAATATCTCAGTACATAAACTAACTAGTATAACCCATGGAAACCATATAGGGCGATTTTTTTTATATCATTTTTTCACAACGATTTACCAAGTTTCGAAACTTACATATATAAAAGAAGGAACTGCCTGGAATGCTGACTATCAGTCTAGAAGCATAAAATTTTCCCCTATGTTTCCCTAAATAACGTAATTGAGCACTAAGGGATTTGATAACGAATAGGTACTCTTCAAAACGCCATTTTGAAGAATATTGGTTTAATATGAGTTTTGAACACGTTTTCAGGCTCAATGATGTGTATAAAGAACAAGACGAAGAAGTTTGAAGACGGTATTGAACTGGTGTAATTTGAATTTAAATTATTGACATTAGGGCTGATTATCCATATTGACCAAAGACATGTCTCTATTAGGTCCATGGTGTTCGATATGCAATAAAAGCATCAATAATAATTATCGTTATACTAATATCTGTACTGTAATTCACATTCAACGGACACGTGAAATTAGTTGCATAATAGGAGCCTAGGCAGACAATAATCCGCAAACAATATTAGGGGAATCTGCATCAATCGGTTTGCGTGAGGACTTACTATTAGTTACTATCGCATCACTAGCAGCGTGACCACACGATTTTGAATTCTATTGCGCAGTTAACTAAAATGACTTACTACGAAAAGTATTACCTAAATATTCAAAACATACAGGTTACCTTATTACGCCTTGGTTCACAAATATATCCAAATCGGTACATAGGTAGGTCCATTAATTTAAAAAAAAAGTGACGGAGTGCAAAATGCATTGAAAAAATTGACGATGATTCATCTCGCACTTCAAAATCCTTCAAACTGTATAAGGTCACACAAGACCATCCGCCATTTTGTTTTTTTGTGACGTCAGGAACCCGTGTCACTTCACTCCCACAATCAAGAGATCACTTTAACGAAACACCATTCATTAAAATTAAGCAGCGGATTTCCGCAAGTGCACCATAACAATACATACCTACCTACTTACGCTAGTACCTATGTCGCGGAATTGTTACTAAACCGGCTATTAACCTGTTTCGGCCGGAGGCTACACAAAAGCAATATACGCTCATATTAAAATAGGTACAAATACATCCTAATAACATTGCCCTCAGTAAAAATAGGACTTCTTCCAAGATTTTATTGGCTTTTGAAGGTAAAAACTAGCCTATTTTTATTCTGATATTTACTTATTATTAAGTCTATCGAGTATTTTGGCGTGAAATATTAACAAACATCCACCTTAATTAATTGTTACAAACTTTCGCCGGGGTTGTATTCACGGATCCTTAGATATACTAACCTAACCTAATAGCAGCTCCGTGGTTTCACCCGAGTAGTTCCCGTTCCCGTGGGAATACGAGTATAAAATATGTTATTCGTTGCCATGTTACTCGATGATAATGTAGCTTTCCATTGGTAAAATCATTTTTAAAATCGCTTTAGTGGTTTAGACGTGCAAGTGTAACAAACTAACAAGTGAAAGTAGGTAACAATGTCACTGCATTTGAATATTTAGGATAAGTAGGAAAGGATAAAGATATTTTGCAATTTATTGTCGGGACAAGGCTTTTTTTACATTGTCAAAAAAGTCAGAAATCATTTATTTTCTGTAGGTATAAAAAGTACACTTAGAAAGGTCATAGTCTAATAACAAGGCAATTTAAACTCTTCCGCGAAGATGGGCTAAATGTAATCAGCAGCCCATCACCACCGACGAGTATAGCTGGTTCCAAATGCAGTACCCCGAAAAGAACCAGCAAGAAACTCAAGGGCAGCTCTTTTTAATCTCATATCCATGGATTCAGTTTTTTGCCATTTGGCTAGGGAACCCTACAAAGATTTGGCTAACAGAGACGTTTAAAAATGAAGAAAATTGTAAAGTTTGTAGGACCTTAGCACGGCAGACAACGGTAGAAAATAAATTGAAGAAAAATATTCTTTAACTGTTTATTTATTAGTTTACCGAGCACCGTCAGGCATGTCTTGACTCACTTATTTACATAATGAAACCGAGATTATAATGTGGTATTAATATAAACTAGCGGACGCCCGTGACTTCGTCCCCATAGGTAGGTACTGTACCCAGATAAAATACTACTTCATACGTATGTAGGTATACTTAACCCGGCTTCGGGGTGGCATATCAAAAAATGAAACATCTTACCAGATTTCAAGTTAAACCGGCAATAGTACATTATGATATAAGTGCGGTAGGTTGAAAATTACAGCCGAGGCGATATTGCTAGCCCGAGCCGTAGGCGAGGGCTACAAGTAAGCAGAGGCTGTAATTATCAAAGCGCACGTATGTCATACGACGTTTTATAATACATTTGCGAGGAAATAAAATAAAACTCCGACTATGGTAAACGAATAAAAACAATACAGCGTTAAGAAAAAGCGCGCGGCGCGCAACAGCATTTTTTTTAGGCAAAGGCAGAAAAAACAGCCAGTATTACTGTAGCGACACTACATAGGACGCGCCAATAGGAGGCCGATTTACATAGAACGCGCCAATAGACGGCCGAGTTCTAAACCGCGCTATCGGAGTTTTCTAATGAGTTTGTATAAATACAACTGTCCAACATCAACCGTTGGACCGCGGTCCCCAGGCACGATCACCTCGCCTGGCGGAAGATCTTCCCTTTTCACGATGGAGAAGCATTCCACCTCCGCTCCTCCATACTGGTGACCCTTGACACCTGGACATCAGCGCAACCTTCTGGAACACCTGGACTTCAGAAGCATCATCGCATCGCCATTACACATCACTCCCACAACAACCTTCACTCAAGGTCAGCAGCAGCAGTCGCACAGCAAGCCAGAATCCGCCCAATCAGGTCCATACGCAGCCGACGCACCGTGCTACCTGGTCCTGCAGGCTCATCACTCACAGCGACAGCACTCAGCCCACGCACAGTTCACCGCAGCCCACGTCCGGATCTACAGCGGCTGGTCACCCTCGCCGGCGTGGCGGTCTCTGCACACTGAACTACGGGCGACTTCAACAGTCGCAGCAACCCGCTCAGTCTCGACTCACCGCAGACTTGGAGCAGCACTGGCACTTGCAAGCTATCTACGAAACAACGACGCAGCACAAGAAATCGAATCGACCTCCGGTCTTGGAGGGGGAGTGATGTAGCGACACTACATAGGACGCGCCAATAGAAGGCCGATTTACATAGAACGCGCCAATAGACGGCCGAGTTCTAAACCGCGCTATCGGAGTTTTCTAATGAGTTTGTATAAATACAACTGTCCAACATCAACCGTTGGACCGCGGTCCCCAGGCACGATCACCTCGCCTGGCGGAAGATCTTCCCTTTTCACGATGGAGGAGCATTCCACCTCCGCTCCTCCATACTGGTGACCCTTGACACCTGGACATCAGCGCAACCTTCTGGAACACCTGGACTTCAGAAGCATCATCGCATCGCCATTACACATCACTCCCACAACAACCTTCACTCAAGGTCAGCAGCAGCAGTCGCACAGCAAGCCAGAATCCGCCCAATCAGGTCCATACGCAGCCGACGCACCGTGCTACCTGGTCCTGCAGGCTCATCACTCACAGCGACAGCACTCAGCCCACGCACAGTTCACCGCAGCCCACGTCCGGATCTACAGCGGCTGGTCACCCTCGCCGGCGTGGCGGTCTCTGCACACTGAACTACGGGCGACTTCAACAGTCGCAGCAACCCGCTCAGTCTCGACTCACCGCAGACTTGGAGCAGCACTGGCACTTGCAAGCTATCTACGAAACAACGACGCAGCACAAGAAATCGAATCGACCTCCGGTCTTGGAGGGGGAGTGATGTAGCGACACTACATAGGACGCGCCAATAGAAGGCCGATTTACATAGAACGCGCCAATAGACGGCCAAGTTCTAAACCGCGCTATCGGAGTTTTCTAATGAGTTTGTATAAATACAACTGTCCAACATCAACCGTTGGACCGCGGTCCTCAGGCACGATCACCTCGCCTGGCAGAAGATCTTCCTTTTCACGATGGAGGAGCATTCCACCTCCGTTCCTCCATAATTACTAATAAAGTAAATTAATATTTTTGTGTTTTTGTTACAGATTAATTGGTTGTAATTTACTGTCAAAATTAATTAAATTAAATAATTATGTACATAAATATTTCTTTATTATATTTTATCTCCCAAAGTTAATTTTAATCATAAAATGTTGACAACTTTTTTGACATAAAAACTCTTTGCTGAGATTTTAAAAAGTACCGTTCGTTTTAAGACGGAGCATCTTGATAAACCGTGCGTTTTACTTTACACTTACCGCACTTGGGCGTAATGAGATACAATACGATATTGAAATTGGTGAAATAAGACACCTTTTACGAGCAAATGTGTTATAAACATACATATTCTGTGAAAACCACAATTTGGTGTTGTAGTTTTTGACACTTCTATTGATGTTAATTTAAGAAAACTTAATAGAGGGTTCTATTAAGTTTTCTTAAATATCTCATATGTACAGACATCGTCTAGTTACAATTATGAAATTAAAAATATTGTCTGGTTTCAAGTGCTACCACCACACGTCAGTAAGAAATTACAGTAATTCGTGAATTTCTGCTCAGATTCTTAAGAAAGGATACTGTTACTGTGTGAACGGTAAACTTGCTAACTCAATATCTACTCAATAATTTTATTGCACCATAATTAACTACCATACAGATATCTTTAAAGCTAAGGGGTCATTATACCCTGAAATATGTATGTATGTACCCTGAAATACACAGCAAAAGTACATTAAGAGAGAGGGGCTTTTCTCGTCTCAAAACAATAATCTTAGAGTTAGTTGTATATCTGAGCACAAAATTTTAAAAAACTCTCTGCACTTGAGTGTTGTATACTTAAGGTGGTTTTCCACTGATACTTCCAAATGTTTCTGAACTGTCTAACTATTTTTTTTTTTAGTCGATACATAGAACGGAAGCGAAAATCTTTCTTTCTTTGTTACAATAACAGAATAGAAAACCGACCATAAAAAGGACCCTGACCACCATGTCAGGGGACAAATATGTGCGGAACATTAAAAAAAAAAATGATTCTGAACGGGTTATAATATTTAAAGTAATTTACGATTAATTTCGGAGTCCGCCTTGTATTTTATTATTCGAACCAGAGCTTATTTCAGGAGGACGTTCATCACCTTTTATCCCTGTTTTTAGGGTTCCGTACCTCAAAAGGAAAAAACGAAACCCTTATAGGATCACTTTGTTGTCCGTCTGTCCGTCCGTCTGTCAAGACCCTTTTTCTCAGGAACGCGTGGAGGTATGAAGCTGAAATTTATATCAATTACTCAGGTCTACTGTTCCTTGAAGCTGTGAAAAAATCAAACTTCTAAGCCAACGCAATCAAAAGATACAGCCGTTTATGCCGCAAATTTTCGACACTTGCAAGGGAATCAAAACCTACAGGGTGCTTCCCGTGAACTCAGAATCTTGAAATTTGGTACGAAGCAACGTCTTATAGCATAGATAAAGGAAAAATTACGAAAACCATAAATTTGCAAGGTTGTACGGAACCCTCGGTGCGCGAGTCCGACTCGCACTTGGCCGGTTTTTTTATTTTACCTACACGAAAATTCGGAACTTACTAGGTATATAGCTATAGCGTAATTGGTAAACAGAGCAGTTTTCTTTTCGAAATACTTCACCCTGACACATGCTACCTAGGCTAGAACGTACCCAACCACTTCGGGAAAAAGTCATGAGCATATTATGTGATGTGTGTATTCCAAGATATTCACGGTCGACCTTGCATTACAGAAAGTAGGTACGTATGGCTGAGCGTTGACCGCCCTCTATCTCACCAACGATGAAGCGTATGGAAAAATGTTTAAATAAAATTAATTGCTAATTTGTTGTTAATTTCATGGTCTAAAATTTTTTAAATAGATCATTGGAGCAATTGAAACCAAGATTATCAACAAAAATTTGTTTTTTTTTTATCCTTGAATAACTTACGCCCCAGACAAAGATTCTAACTACTATGATAATTTTGAGAAAACTTTTAGAACGACAAAGGGAAGGTATATGCTAAAAGTCAGCTGACTATCTCTCATTCTCCAGATGACCCCTTTTTATGCTAAAATAATTTACAAATTTACCGGCTTTCTCTGAGCATAAATTTTACATGTACAAATTCAGGAGCGTATTCTAATTATTTTAGTATTTTTAGGATTCCGTACCCAAAGGGTAAAACGGAACCCTATTACTAAGGCTCCGCTGTCCGTCCGTCCGTCTGTCTGTCCGTCTGTCACCAGGCTGTATCTCATGAACCGTGGTAGGCAGACAGTTGAAATTTTCACAGATGATGTATTTCTGTTGCCGCTATAACAACAAATACTAAAAACAGAATAAAATAAATATTTAAGTGGGCTCCCATAAAACAAAAGTTATTTTTTTCCGTTTTTATAGATAATAGTACGGAACCCTTCGTGCGCGAGTCCGACTCTACAATCTCATCTATCTTATAGCCGCTACAATCTGACTTCAACTAATTATAAGTATGTATAAGTGCTAGCCATTGCTCTTACGTAAACAACAAACTTCTACTGAGTTACGTAGCGATAATTATGAACTTACCGACCTAAATAAATAGACGGGAAATACGAAACTAAAAAGCAATTTTAATTAGTCGGATTATATTTTAATCCAAATGTTGCAAACCACTGAATTTTTATTTACATAACTTATACCTCCTCTTGACGGCGACTTTATGTATTTATATATAAATATATACTAAAGGCATATAGTAAATACCTAACTTGTTTGTTTAAGTCTAACACTTCCCTTTCTAATCTTTTCGGTTGACGTCATTCAATTGCACATTTCAATTTATAGAATGTACGGATTTATTTCTCACCCTACTTCAATTGTCATACAGCCACTGGAAATGTCAAAAATATACAGTAGGTGGTGTATTATTATTTGGTTCTATATGAGCATGAGCAAAGGACTTATTTACTTACCTACTTATTAATTTTCAGAGAGTAAGCCGGATTTGTAAAATTATTTACAATAACGGTTCTGCGGGGTTTCAACCGCATAGTTCCCGTTCCGTTGCCGTTCGAGAATAAAACATAGCGCTATATGTTAGGTCCTCATTGAAAATGTTGATTTCCATTTTAAAAAAAAAAAAATTTCACTTCTCATTTTCTAAAAGTAAGCGGAACTAAAGTGACCACTTTAGTCTCTAGGGAGTAAAAAATAAGTAAATAATTAGATTTTTTAATTTCTGTAATGAGATGTCTGTAGACAAACTCAAACAGACAGTAAATGTATGTGTAGTGTGGACCATCTTCATTGCAAAAATGTTGAGTTTTAGTTCCACGCTGTTTCCGCATAGAAGGAGGCGCCATGTGTTTTAAAAGAGATTTAAATCTCTTTTTTATTCTGTGAGAGATTTAGAAGAAAAAACTGCCCGCAAAAATTTAGAATTTTTGTCGAGTGTATTTGTTCGGTTTTAAATAAATTTGTACTAAATTGTCAATTTTTTTTGCACTCAAAGTGAATTCAAATTCAAATTCAAAATCGTTTATTTTCTATTGGTATTAAAATATACACTTAGAAACGTCAAAAGTACAGTTTGCACCTCGAGACTAAACGGCAACTTAATATACCCTCGGTTTCATTAACTCAAACCACCTCTGGTATATAATTTCTTCATTTAGTAAATCGATACAAAATATCCTATAAAATTGGTCCAGTAATTTTTTCGTTACAAACATACAAAAATAAAAAAATACAAAATCTTAATGTCCTCAAAGCAGGGTTTTATAGGCAAATAGTTTGTCCCCAGATTATATAACAAGTTGAATATTCCAGTATAGATTTTATTCTGTGTTTGATGTGATCCATCGACAGACGGGGTCCAATCGAATTATGTTTCCATTATTATTTGGGGACGCCTCACATCACTGGAGTTAGATCGATGAACTGAACAGTTTGTAAATTATAAATTAGTTATTCATATTATGTGACTACGTATTCATGTTTTATGTACACCTCCGTGAATAGTGGCCAATGATTGATTCACTCGCACTACAGGTATGTAAAGCTTCATGTGCTCTTGACTGCACAAACAAAGTTACATCGATACAAGATAGGTAGGTACAGGACTTGGTCGACGTCGAAACCAAACAACATCAATAGTATGAAGTCTGTCTTACTTTACTCCTTGCTTAAAGAACTGGAAAAATATTCATCAGTACCTATAATAATAATAAGTATAATCTCACGCCTTTTTTATCCCCGAGGGGGTAGGCAGAGGTATTCCATTACTGGATATATTGGACCCCTAAACGTGATAGGTGGTGAGCCCATCGCCGGACCGGGTCTGTTTACACATGTCTCAGAATTAATTCTGAGACCTGTGGGTTTCCTCACGATGTTTTCCTTCACCGTCAAGCTAGATTAAGTACGTAAGTTTTTGAAAAACTCATTGGTACATGCCAGGATTCGAACCCGAGCCTCACTGATTTTAGGCCGGCTCTTTAACCGTCCGGGCTATCACTGCTCATAAGTACCTATTACTCGATATAAAAACATTTGTAGCATGCATAGACATGTATGTCTATGGTAGCATGTCAGTGCACTAAAGTTTCTGTAAGCTACCTATTTGGTACTCGTTCATCAATTATTTGTTTAACATAAATTAACATAAAATAAATACTATATCGTCTGCGTAGAATACGTGACCTCGATTAGATTACTCCAATTAAACGGCTATGGCACACTTCGAGTCAATTCGGCTGTAATGAAGAAGTAGCGCCCGCATCGCGTGCGGCCAAGCAAACACCGCTTCAATACCGACGTCAAAAAAATAAATATATCTCCAGCAATCCCCCCGGCCTTCCATACCCCCACACCCCCTTCCTCGCACACATATCACCACTATCCCCTAAATAGGTTATATAATTACATATCACGCTTCATTGTCGTGATAAATACTTTCTCACACTTATCATTTACCAAATCTACGCCACTGTCCATTTTAGATAATGGTGCAAGCGAGATAGGGCGCGTGGCGAGATGGCTTGCGAGAGTGGTGGAGGTATAAAATAACGTATATTATTATAGTGTCCACAAGCCAAGCGGATATTGATTATCTGCCACAGTTGAGAGCCACCTAGTCCCCCGTCCTCCGCCGGCTGTTGTCGACCGACCGCCGCAGCTTATGTTGCTAGCTGCTCATCGAAATTTTCCACCCTATACCGAAGGCAAATGGTGTATTTTCCAGCTCATGTTATAGGCAACATGGCGCGTTTTCGCAACTTCCGCGATATTCAATATTTGATCTCTGTCTAACCGACTGAGCGGCAAGTGACTGCAGTATCCCCGTCCCGTTCGGACACATTCCATAATCATTTTCGATGCATTCCCTTGCCATGATTTTCCCGCGGCACTCGTATTCTACTATTTTACCTTTATAGCGCCCAGCTCGGTACAATGGAGTTCAATTTTATTATGCTACAGACACTAAACATCTACTGTATTATGTATATAAACGCTTAGATATTTTCGTTACTTCACTGAAACATATTATCGTTATAGCTTTTATTGGACGGTAAAGGTCAATTAAGAAAATTCTAAACGTTAGCTAACTGAATCCTGAGTTATATTGGCATTAATTCAAGGTCAAAATAAGCATTCTCGACTTTTCACTTTCTACATGACATTATAACATATATATTTTTTAAACAACATTTAAAAAAATACACTATGGGTCGATTAATTTATTGCAAGTTTATATTGCTATTCTATTTGCAATGTAAATATATTTTCTCGACAAGTTCATGAAACAACTCCCGGAGGATTACCTCTAACTTAAAAGCATGGCATGTCTAGACACAACTAGTGAACAAATTCGGTACTACAAAACTTTTCGTGGGGCAAGGGACTCACTACATTCACCTTTCAATGTAGGTGTGTGTACGTGTATTCTGTGAAAAATTGCTATTCACTCTGTGAGCGTAGCACACATAGGCAGGTTGGAGTGTGAGTGGGGTGGCCTATGGATGTGTGAGTGGGGGGAATAAAGGGGTCCGAGTCGTGAACTAAATAGCTTAGTGTTAACACATATTGACATCAAATTCACCACGATGTTATCATTTATTCAGGTAGCAGTGAATTCATTGCATTCGTTGAGGTTTACGCATAAATAATTTCGCGTGTGCCCTATTCCCAAACTGGGCGGCATTTTTACTGCTCCGGCGTGTCAACGATTAATTATTTTTGTCGCTTTGTTTAACTTACGTTGACTTCGCTTTCGAGTTATTACGAATTTTAATTGCCCGCCGGAGGTTTCAGCACTTTTATGCGCCCATATTTTAATTTTTAACCCACACAGTAAAATTAAGCGACTGTATTGTTTTAAAAAGAGATCTCGTTTATAGAAATGTTAAGCTTTTAAAAATATTTTATGGAAAAAGTGATTCAGACCCGGTCCGGCGATGGGCTCATCACCGGAGCTTAAAGAACTGATAAAACTTTGGGTTTACCATGAAATGGAATACTTCTGCCTACTCCCCAGGGGATAAAAGGCGTAAGATCATTTATTTTTATTTGTTTTATTGAAATATTGCACCTATTTATCGCAGCGACTTCTTAGTTCTTCTTTTATTTTGACGCGCGTCTCTGCGACGACGTGTGTGCTACTCGTGCGACTTTCACAAAAATTCGTTGCTAGTGTATCTTAGTGTTACGAATCGCTCAAGCTCGCGACGTATTGTGTGATTACTCTCAGTTATGGTGACCGAAGTCTTTACGTAACATTCAATTTGTTGGATTTGCTAAGGTTTGACATTGTAGGACGAAAACAAGTTTGAAAAAGTTATAGTACCTACCTAGTAATTGTAAAGCTTTTCATAACTTCTTAATTTTCTGAGAAGATTCGGTTTTGTTCTCTCTGCGATATTTTTTAAGTTGTACAACTTCTTTCGTAACCACTTTTGCTCAGAATTTTTTCAGAGCCTTTTGCCTTAGAACTCACATAGATAACCTATTCTATAGTTTGACTAGATACTCGATCCTTATACCGCCCACAAATGCTTAGATTTCCCGCCGGATCTACACACTTTATTGCGATTAATATAGAATTTTCATTCTGAAAAATCTTAATTATAGTATTAGAACAACTTACTAACAGCAAAGATATTGTTTCTAAAAGATTTTTTTAATAATTAAAAAAAATTAAGCAAAGAAAAGATCTCTTTAATCCCAATTTCGATCTTGCTTTGGATTGGCATTCCTAGCTTCATACATTGTCTTGAAAATTCACTTGTGTATTCTTCAATTCAATTGACTATCGGTTAAGACCATATCACAGTTTGAAGAGGGCCCTGCCATGCGTCACGAGTTCGATTCCAACTGAGGGTATGTAGTACCAACCAGTTGCATACCGGTATTCTGGACATGATAGATTTTCAATTGATTGAAGCGCGGACCAACGCTTGTTTTAAAAAGGAATCTAATGGGTTTTTCAAAAACGTACATGCATATCACAAGCTTAGCAAGGGAGAGTAAACATCGCGAGGGCCTGTAGGCTCCATAAGTAGTACCGAAGTTATACCTGTACCAAAGAAAAATTTGTACATTAAAAATTGGAATACCTATGCCAAATCTCTTTGTATAGGACATGATTTACCACATCCCTAATATAAAGCTTACTCCGAGTATCTTTGATTTAAACTTTAATAAAATCTAACCTAAAAGTAACACGCTGACGACCACTGCGGGTGTCTTAATGAACTTGTAATAAAATTATTGGCCACACAGAGCAGGCAACGCCCCAACGACGAGTTAACCTGTTTAGTGATGGCAGTGTATCTAACTATCGATAAAAATAACTAAATGATGTCTACATTATTGTTAGGATGATTGGAACATAATTAATTACCTATCATATTTAACAAGCATTTTGATGACATGATAGTAAGTATATAAAATTAAATAAGAGAAATAAAATATGCAGTTAATTTTATGTTCTATAGAGCCACCAATTACGTTATGTTATCTCATTTCAAAAGGTATGATACAATAATAACAATGTAGGCTTCTCTGTACTTTTTAAGATTCAATACTATGGGTTATATACTTATAGGCCTAAGTATAAGTTAACAAATAAATTTTAAAAATCGACGTTTTTTTAGAGTAGGTAGGTAATTGAAAGATGCATGAGTTCTTTAAGAAATTCGCTGCCGACTAGATACAATATAACAATAACATTTTTAACAACAGTGTTCAACTAATCCCATCAAAAACATAAATGTGAAATGAGAGCCAAGTTCAATATTATGCCTTGGTTGTTGACTTCAACGACAAAAGAAGTGAGATCTAAATGGGTGCCAAGTTCAACGGACAGTCCTGAAATTTATTTATAACAACATAAAATATCATTTCTTCTTATAACTTAGGATAATATATTGTAGCCTAAGGTCTGACTTGGCTAGTTTTCACATACGAATTATTATATTCGATGGTTAGTTTCTACCAGCAAGCCAAAGCCAAATTTCCAAAAAAATAATAAAATAAGACACGACAAGTAACAGGTTTAGAACCTGCGAAGGTTATAATAAGTTATGTTCAATGGCTAGTTTCTACCAGCAATAAGCAATAATTCGTATATGAAAACTAGCCAAGTCAGACCTTAGGCTACAATATATTATCCTAAGTTATAAGAAGAAATGATATTTTATGTTACGTTTATGTGAAATAGTTTTTCAGTTATGAGGTTGTCAAAAGTGGCTCCAAATGGTTCGTGTAAAATTACACACGGTGCTGCTCGCCGTTTTTCTGCTTGAACTCGGCTTGACACGCTACCGCGTGTCTAAGTACGAATATACCTACTAGTTGGCAGCAAACGTGTTATTTGTGTAATGCTTTTTTTTCTCCAAGTAGGTATGTCATCATTTACTTGCCCTTTTCCCATTATTTGTATGTTGCATGGCGCAGTATGTTTTTTCCTTCCAATTAGGTCTATCATACGTCATATTCACTTCCATCTTGCACATATCATCCTTCACACAATCCATTCATATTTTCTTTGGTCTACCCCTCTTTCTATAACCTTTCACATTCATATCAAGCACTCGCTTTACAACGTTACTCTCATCCCTCCTCATTATATGTCAATACCAAGACAGACGATTACCTCTCAACTTCTCCATCACGGGTGCTACTTTCAGACTTCCTCTAATGTACTCATTCCTAATTTTATCCATTATTGTCACTCCACATATCCATCTCAACATTCTCATCGCCGCTGCATGCAGTCTCTTCTCATCGTCCTGCTTAAGGGCCCAACATTCCGATCCACACGTGACGACAGGTCTTATCATGGCCGTGTATAAGTACTTTACCCTTTAAAAAAAGTTTTGTAGGACTTTTTTAGGAGTTGTTTGTTTTGTATATTAAATATTTTTTTAAAGCACACAGACAAGAATGACCCACTCCCGCTCAAAGTAATGCTAACATCCGAGCCGCAATCTAGAGGGCGCTATGATCGTAAATCATTCTTTCCCACCTTTTCTTGTTATACATAATGTATACAAATATTATTATTTTCTATTATATACCTAAAATGCTTTCAAAAAATT
Source organism: Ethmia dodecea (assembly GCA_963855545.1). Taxonomy (NCBI): domain Eukaryota; kingdom Metazoa; phylum Arthropoda; class Insecta; order Lepidoptera; family Depressariidae; genus Ethmia; species Ethmia dodecea. The sequence goes on from OY979444.1 coordinate 6,653,248, forward strand.
TACATAAATATTTCATTACTTGTTTTCATTTATAAACATTGATAACTTTATAATACAGCAAAAAGATAACAATAAACAAAATCACAACAATCATATCTGGATATTAGCAATAACGACGGTGGTGATGTCTTATAATAATTCATAGAGTAGGGATGTACGGATCATTACATTTATATGAAATATATATATGCACAGTAAAATTAAACATAAAATTTCACATTCCCAAAGACATTCCCACAGACAAAGAAAGGCAATCTCTTAAAGCGAAAACGTAGATCTAACACGCTGCTATAAAACATTAAACTCTGCTATCCAATCCGAGACATAAGCTGTACAATGAGAAAAATAAAAACGCGTCATTACTTGTTTTATATCGACATCGATAAACCTGAAATCTCCACTCAGAGTCAGTAGTATCCAGAGATGCGAGCTACAATAAAATGTACCGAGCTAGCTACAAGCCTGAGCAGTTACTCCGCACTCTCCTCCCTCCCCATTCCAACCTTTACCCACCCTCCATATGCGCAACACCCAACACATACAAACATCACCTGTGAGTCCCGTGACCACACATTCGCAACGACAGACGTGTGCATCTGTCAATCTATCGATGTAAGCACATCTCTATAGTAACTTATTAATTTCTAATAGATGGTGAGGCTTATGATAGTACTCAATTGATAGTTAAGGGCACATAATGAATAAAATTTACCTAATATTATTATTTTGAGTTTATCAGAGATTAGTAATAATCGTATTTCGTGTCGTATGTTTAACGATAAATATATCGTGACTGGAATTTAATCTTTATTACTCTTATGAGTAATTAAAAGGTGTTATGGTTTTTATTACGGTATTTGTTGAGTGTGAAATTTCGTACAGAAAAAGGAAATACCTTTATTTACGCATAAGTTACTGAAGTATGAAAAATAATTAGTTTTTTTTTTAAATAGGTAGGTATTCTGTAAATCTTGTCACCCGTACGTTCCACGTTATCATTGTGACATTAAGCTTTATGAAAAGGCGGAAGGTCATGTGTTTTATTTTGTCTGAAATGTGGGCGGAGGGTAGGTATGACGTAAAATCCTCAATGACGACGCTTGCTATGACGTCAGAAATATTCAACTCTCTAGACTACCGATACAACACTTGAAAGTTTTGCAAGGTTCTAAAACAATACAAACATCAATTATATGTCAAAGTTATGATTAACAAAACAGATAACGATTTTTTTATTAATATTTAAATTTGCTTTATCCTCGAGGGCCTCGGCAGAGATATTCCGTTTCTGGAAATACCCAGCTCAAGTTTTTTTTTACAGCGAAAATACGCAAACTTAGTTTCGGGCTTCAGCACTGAATAAGGAATAATATTAATCCAGTTTTGGTCGTAGTTTTCCAGGTTTGAAACCGATACTAGATGTGCGCCGAAACCAGGAGTTAGCTCGGGCACTACATACATCGAGATAATAATGAGACTACAAACTATAGGGCTTCTAAACTTTTCCAAACAAAGATATTTCTTCGACCGCCATGCCGGCACCAAGGTAAAATCAGAGGGACACTTACCTCCCTTTTATTGCGAGGTCCGACCATCATTTTGCGTTTTGGATTAGTCGACAGACCAAACATAAAAGAACTTCGAGAGCTCTTATAGCGGTCATGGCCTTGGGAGGACTTTAGAGATCCGCCAGGACTGTAACCAGGGATAGATAAACAGATAAAGCACATGTTTTCTCTTTGCATGTCCTATCATAACCTGGTAAACGAGGTAAATGACACTCTTCAACAAATTCTCACATGGTTCACTGCAAACAATGTAGTGCTCAACGCTAAGAAGACCAAATGTATAAAGTTTGTACTCCCTAATGTTAGACGAGTAGAGAATGAGATAATTTTAAACAATGACAAATTAGATTTCGCTGATAATACAGTTTTTTTGGGGATAACGATAGACTCCAAACTTCAATGGAATTCTCATATTTCTGCATTATTTAACAGACTGAGCTCAGCTGCTTATGCCGTCAGAAAAATCAGATGGCTTACTGATGTAGACACAGCAAGACTCGTTTATTTTAGCTACTTTCACAGTATAATGTCCTATGGCATCTTGCTGTGGGGCAGAGCTGCTGATGCAGAATCTATTTTTATTTTACAAAAAAGGGCTATACGCGCCATTTACAAGTGAAGATGTCGTGATTCCCTGAAAGAACTGTTCAAAGAAATTAATATTTTAACAATGCCTTGTCAGTACATTTATAAAAACATTATGTATGTACGGAAAAACATATTACTGTATACTAAAAACTGTGACAGGCATAATTGTAATCTAAGGAATAAAAATAAACTAGAGCAACCTCAGTCACGATTAAGTAAAATTAATAATTCCTTTGTGGGGCTTTGCATACGCTTTTATAATAAAATACCAGAAGATATTTTGAAATTGCCTGAAACTGTGTTCAAAACTCATGTTAAACATGTACTTTGTAAAATGGCATATTACAAACTAGACGACTATATAAATGACAATGATGCTTGGAACAGATTTCCTCCAGTCCAGCGCAATACGATAGCGAAAAACAAACGAAATTATGTAACCCAATTTAGTAATATGTAACAATTGATTAAAAGAATATTGTGTTGAGGAGTTTCTTGCCCCGCTTCTTCTCCTCAACCATACATGCTGAAGCGGTGGAGTTGAAATGACGTTCAATAAGTGGACTTGTAAGTTCCTATTTTGAATAAAACATTTTGACTTGACTTTGACTTTGACTTGACCTAAAGCCGTATACAGAAAGAAAGCTGAAAGCTAGTCGGCGCCGGTCCATTCTACAGAAAGCAAGCAGATTGAAGCAGAGCGAGCAAAATGTCGTACGATGATTGGCGGGCGGCACCAGCGCTGACCGGCGCGTGTCGGCGCCGATCGGCGCTTATCGGCGCCGATAAGTTTTCGGCTTTCTTTCTGTATACGGCTTATAAATGAGCATAACAAAAAGATTAGACCAACTGCGTCAAATAGGTCGCACATAATGACAATGACAGCGTTTATCGCATTGTGAAAAAGAAATATTTCTGACATGCCACGTAATTTTAATGTAGTTGAAAACAAACTAAACAATATCTAGCTCAGATTATTGTAAGGGTTCCCAATTTCAAGCATTTCTGAAAAAAAATTACCTATCCTGAAACATTCCGCCAGAGTGGGCGGGCGGAGTAATGATCAAAACGCCTTCAATATTGCGAAGGCACAAGTCTTATCATTATAATTTATTCACGGGACACCGAAGCCTTCTCCGCGTCGCTACCGAACTGAAAATGACAGCAAAATACCAGAATACATTTTCTACAGACCAAAGTAAGTCTTGTACTGTGTACGCGTAGTAGATACTAAAAATCCTATACCAGAAACACTTTGAAAATAACGAGTTTCTACAACTTTTCTAATGTAATACAGATAATTAAAGATGCAGTCACAACGCTAAATATATGGAACAGTAATTGTACCTAGTATACCTATATCGCATAGACATATTAATAGGTCTATGCTATATCGCCATAGATAAATCACTATGTCACACGATCCCGTGGGATTTAGTACTCTAATAAAGGCTTTCCCGCTCTATAGGTAGCCGCTTTGTCTACATCGCCTCATCGGTCGAAACTTTCCTTTCCGCAGTCAAACTTAGATCAAGCTGAGAATCTGGAGACATATAAAAAGAGTGCGTTGCGGTGTGTCTGCGATCACTTTAGTGCTACAGATTTTGCGTGATTAAATTTTGAAGAAAATTATTTCATTGGTCAAGCTACATTAATAGAATAAATAATACAAAATATTTAACTCTACTATTTACTCTACATTACAAAAATTAAAACATACTAAACGCAAGCTGTCATTATTCTATTAATAGTCATATGAATCATAGAGATTTCACAGTATTTTTTAACAGTACGTGTGGCATATTGTGTATCTAATTGTCTCTTTCAGAAACTAAAATATGTTTTCTTTGTTATTAATATTGACTATTATCAGAAATGCTCATTCTTTTAAAAATCGACAGATAGTGAACTAACACAATATCCCAATCCACATTGGTATGCATACTAGAAAGACAAGTGATTGCCTGGCAGTGTGCTGATTTATATATTGACACTTTATTATTAAAGTTCCCTACCACTTAAAGGTCTTCAATAGATGTTGTAACTTTTTTGACAATAGTGATAAACAGAGAAAATATTTTAAACAAGCGTTTTAACATTTCATAATTGTTTTGTAGTAAGCCCCTGCATGTTTAAAAACTGGACAACTACGAGTCGGACTTGTCGGCGAGGGTTCCGTACAAATTTGTAGGTACATAGTTATAATAATAATAATACAATCTCACGCCTTTCATCCCCGCGAGGGGTAGGCAGAGGTATTCCATTACTAGATATACCCACATTTTACGAGATACATTGGACCCCTAAACGTGATAGGTGGTGAGCCCATTGCATCGCCGGACCGGGTCTATTTACACATGTCTCAGAATTAATTCTGAGACCTGCGGGTTTCCTCACGATGTTTTCCTTCACCGTCGAGCTAGTGATCAATATGTACGTAAGTTTTTGAAAAACTCATTGATACATGCCAGGATTTGAACCCGAGCCTCACTGATTTTCGGCCGGCTCTTTAACCGTCAGGGCTATCACTGCTCTGCTGCTGCTGTAGGTACATATTATAAATATTTCAGTGATCGAGTCTCGCAGTATGATTGATTACAAATGTATAGTTTTTATATTTTTAAGTGTAGGTACTTGTAGTAGGTATAAGACGATAAATTATTACATGTCATATTTCATAGTTCTAGGTCAACGGAAAGTACCCTATAAATTTCTATTCCCTTGAGAGTGTCGAAATATACATTTTTTAAGGCATAAACAGCCGTTAGGAGTTTGCTTTTTTTACAGCTCTAAGGGACTGTACACCTGAGTAGGGATATGATTTTATTTCAACTCTAAACCTACGTCCACGCGTTCCCGAGATAAAGGGTCTTGACAGACAGACAAACTTACAACAAGTTATCCTATGTGTTCCTGTTTAGCTTTTTGAGATACGGAACCCTAAAAATAACACCGGATGCTCAAATTCGTTATCCAAAACGCACAAATTGTTTACGTAATCCAATTTTCTTAGCAAATCCTAATTATTCCGGCCTCATAAACAATGCACGCTAACAAAACAGCGAGGCGTCTTAATTAAAGTTGCTCTATATACTTACGTACTCAATCTCACTTGTGGAAGTTAAGGAAAGGTTAAGACACCCCTCTGGGTGGGTGTACCCACCCCCAACATTCCCGAATTTTCCCAAAGTATCGCTTAATGCAAGTTTATTATCTAAAATCGCTGAGCGTTAATTAATTCCTTTTTCGTTTTACCTTGTTAAATCAGTTTTCTTTGGAGAAAGCCAGTGATATTGATGGTGCCATCTTCTGTGACCGGTTGCTGTTTTATTGGTATTTTCTCGTACAATAGGATTGCCTCGGGTCGCCAATTTAAAAAACTACTAGTGACATACATGCGTCTTATCACTAGCTTGACGGTGAATTAATTAATCATGAGGCATATTGTGTAACATCACCTTGGTCTGGCGGTAAGCTCACTATACCTATCATTATCCAAAGAATATACTGGTGAAACGTGGGTATATCAAGAGAAGAAATCAGCCTACCACCTCTGGAATAAAAGACAAAAGCATATTTATTTATTTGGGAAAACGGGTATAAAATATAGTTTATGTGTTATTCTGATGCATAAGCTATATACCTAACTGTAGTTTCATCAAAATCAGTTCTGTAGTTTTTGCGTGAAAGAGGAACAAACAAACTTTACATACAAACTTTCGCGTTTATAATATTAGTAGGATTGTTTAAATAGTGTTATCATGAATTGATTATACAAACATAATAACATAATATCGACATCCCTTACCTCACAAACACCTAAACGCCAACGATCTTTAAGTACTTATAGTCTGAATAAATAAATTACTATATCATAGTGTCACCTCCACTTACCCCGTGATGCAGGATTTAAACAACGGTTACCATTAAGCTGAACATTAGTCCATTAGTGTTTATTACACAATATTCGATTGTATCCACCGACCCTTACCTAAGGCAAAATTTTGAGGGTTGACTCATGCGTTACGAGCGACTGAGTTATATTAATTTCAACTTAGTTAAATAATTAAGACAAGCCTTATAGTCTACACTATTACTAACTCGTGAAAAGTGGGTAAGTATATCCAGAAATGGAATACTTCTGCCTACCTCTTCAGGGATAGAAGGCGTGAGATTATTATTACTATTTTATTATCATAAAGATGTATGTATTTCTAAATCAAGTACATCAAATCGGGAATGTCTTTATTACACACCAGCTGCTTCTCACGATTTTACCCGCGTAAGTACCATTCCCGTTTGAAACTTATAGCCCATGTCACTCCCAGAAAAGTAAGTTTTCCGTTAGTGAAAGAATTGTACCTACAGATCGGTCCAGTAGTTTCGGAGCATGCAATAAAAACAAAAAAAAACGAATCTTTCCTCTTTTGAATATTAGTGAAGACAAGCAGCGCCCTGCGGTTTCACCAGCGTCGTTCCCGTTCCCGTGGGAAAAAATATAGCATTTGTTGACTACCTGATAATATATATAGTTATGAAGTTTGTGAGTGTATTCTTTACAAAAAATACAAAACTTTCATCACTAGAATATTACCTAAGTATATAGTATAAATATACTTAGATGTCAAGGAAGTTGTGGTTAGGTTACTAAGCAGCTGACGGTACTGGCTGGAAACTTTGTTTGTTTTGTTGTAATGGATGAAATCACCGATTTTTGGTCTAGGGCTCACATGGACTTTTGCACGTAATTATAGAAAGGTATTCGCCTAGCTTTTGCTCGCGACATCAAGCTCGTTTTCATTCTTCGAGCTGCAATGATCTGTGAAATAAAGATCGTTTCATCGGTTTAGCCATGAAAACATAACATAATAAAAAGCAACAGCCTACCACGGGCGATCTGTTTCAATAGATAATCATATTTTTTCCCGATTACGAGGCTTGACCGGAGCCCAATCAAATGAACGTATTTTTCTTATTTAACTGTTCACCCGCTTGTAGATTAGGCCACGCGACACAATCGACCCCTATTAATAACGAGTGTCGATCCTAATTATTAAACGACATCTATCGCTGTCCAAAATCTACCCAATTTGTATACCGGCTCGATTCAAGTGGCTACAATACAATATGTTAGACACCCTGCTTGAAATTAAAGTTTCATAACTTGTGGACTCGTAACTGAAACAATGCGGTTGTGACAAGGAAGGTAGCTTTCACAAGTTCTCTGTCTTACCAATAGCGGTATCCCTCACACACAACAGCTGATAAATCAGATGCAGTGCATTTTCCGGACCCCTAAAAGTGACAGGTGGCGACTCTACATGCTGCGTCAGAAAAGAACCGACTTTCTTAATCTTAGTCTACGGGAGACTACAGTTTATGATATAATGGTGTCCATGGTAATCTTCTATATAATATATAAAAATCAATGTCACTTTTCGTTGTTATTTTATAACTCAAGAACGGGCGCACCTATCCAAAGCAAATTATTAGGCTTTATTCGGACTATTTAGCAGATGGTTTATGTGAAGTTTGCTTAAAATCTGTCGAGTGGTTCTTTATTTATACATTGTGAAGCACGTACCGGGACGCTAGTATAATATATAACACTGTACATACTTATATTAATTTAGAGAAAAAACTGGCAACGCATTCCCGCGGGCGCAAGACAAGAATACATCAACTATTATTATCTCAGATAATTTTAAATGTTACCTGACCAGCTAGATCACTATCTGTGGTGTAGGTATAATTTGTTTGTAATTTCATTTATTTAGGTGCCCATGTCAAGAATTTGCTATTCTCAACACACAGAATTATCCAAACTACTTGACATGGATACTCCTACAGCGGACGCGTTAATAGCCATAGGGTTTATCCGAAACACAAGTCAACTAATCAAATTAATCAGAAGGCGGGCTGATATCAACATTATTAATGCAAAACTCTCTCACCCTTTAACCCCACTCAGCCCCCCTCTCTCCCCTTCCCTACCTGCGATCTGTTCGGTGTACCTTCTTAGAAACAGGACAATTCCGAAAAATAAGGTTACGCTTTCAGAGATTTAACGATTTATAAAAGTTTTATTATTATATCTATCTCGCCAAAAAATTTTGTAGGTATATGGCAGATTTTCGGAAAACTGTTCTGTTATTAAAATAAAAAGTTGATTGACTCAAATCGTGCAGGGGTTTTAAAGGGTGCTGTCATTCTAAAATCATTTGAAATACATTTTGTGGGGGCTTGTGTTAAGTGTCATCACGATTCATATACAGATAATAAATTGGAACCGTGGTAGATACATATTAAGTACTAGGAAAATCTATGTGAGGGTTGTATAAAATATTAATATTTATATTCAAACATTGTCTGTCACAAAAAATAAACGCTCTGTGGCGATTAAAGGTCAACCATTTCAGGACGAATGTGTCAATTGGGTCACAATATTATGTTGGATAAACCTTTTCGTTTTTATATTATCTACTAAAAGTAGGAGACTTATTTAAGATTAGATATTATTATATAGTGGTTTAAAATACAGATAGGTATTATTCGTTATCTTTTATATCTACGGAAAATGAGTGAAGTCTCTCAGCAAATACCTAAAACTAAAGCCATAATATTAACAAACCATGACAAAAGTTTACTCTACTCCTGTTGCGTGTTCGACGAAATCCATTCTCGGAATACAAGTTCAAATGTTCACTCACGAAACTTCACAATATTCTGTCTTAACTTACTGTTAAGCACAAAGTTCGCGTAAATTGTGTTTACGAGGTGCAAAAACAAGTTTGTCTAAGCGTTGCGTAAGACAGTACTATCTTGCGGATGGCAACAATATTTCCCTCCCTTATTACACATACAAATAAGGTTGTGATTGTCACCAACGCGGCTGTCTCGAAGGAAAATTGTTGCAAAGTCCGCCCACACGCACCCCTGCGAACTGTACATGTTATTTACGTGTGAACACAACGCCGCGAAGGGTTCAATTTATCTGACCTACTGCGCCTCTATGGAATCGCTTGGAGGTAAGCATTTTTTTAATTGAATACCAACTCATATATCTCATAATAACAATCTATTGTCGAAATATAGATAATAATAGTTTTGTTTTTTTAGTTACACGGTTTTATGCCGCTAAGAGAAAAAAGGCCAGTATCTCTCTGATCCATGGGGCCTGAACATACAATGAGTATTTCGAATGCTTACGTAGGTACATGGACTATTTATCACTAGGTTAACAGTTATGTAAAACATCGTGAGGAAACAAGCAGACATATAAAATCGACACCCTGGTCCGGTGATGGACTCACCACCTATCTGAGGGATCCATACACTATGGTGACAAGAATAGTTATAATAATAATAATATAATAATATAATATAATCTCACGCCGTTTTTATCCCCGAGGGGGTAGGCAGAGGTATTCCACTACTGGATATACCCACATTTCACGAGATATATTGGACCCCTAAACGTGATAGGTGGTGAGCCCATCGCCGGACCGGGTCTGTTTACACAAGTCTCAGAATAAATTCTCAGACCTGCGGGTTTCCTTACGATGTTTTCCTTCACCGTCGAGCTAGTGATAAATATGTACGTAAGTTTTTGAAAAACTCATTGGTACATGCCAGGATTCGAACCCGAGCCCCACTGAATTTCGGCCGGCTCTTTAACCGTCCTGGCTATCACTGCTTCTGCTTGCTGCTTGAATAGTTATATAACTCAGGAAATGCCAATCCCAGAAATTAAGTGTGTGTATCTGTATTTATAAAAATATATTATGACTCTGTATAACACCCTTTGTTAGGTACGTATTTAATATTAAGTATAGAACTTAAAATATTAATAAAGGTTTTAAATGAACGAAAATTTAGCCTGAAACACGGTTCAGTACGAGCGTAATGAAAACGCACACATGGGAAACTTTTCCCGACCTACCGTAAACTATTTTTCATTAACTGTCTTATTTCTTCTAAAAAATGCCCCAATGTCCATGCTTGCAGAGCTCAGTGCTTGAAGTAAAATTGAGATTGCAAAGAGATATTTTAGTTTATTGCTAAAAGTTAGTAGTAGAATTTACTCTTGATACGGAGTCCTTTAATCAAATAAAAATTTAAGGTTTTCAACTCAATGATTCCTTTTATTATATTCAAAAAATATATTACTTACTCAAAACTTAATTTATGCATATGACATATGAAGAGTACCTTTGCAGTCTTTCTCTAAGTAAATAAATCTGAAAATAAAAAAGGCTGTCTATAACAGACAGACACTGTGTAATTATACGAAGCTTACGTTGTCCAGTGTTCGTATGGAATACTATATTCATAGTAACACAGTGCAGTATCACCGTGTAATAAAGCCTTTTCTACCTCATAAAATTCATAAAACACATAGCAAGTGGAGGAAGTAAGTGAAGGGGAGCCAGTCGGAACAAGCGGCCAAGTGGCGGGCAGATTCTCGATTATAGCCCATTTTAGGGGACGCACCCCGCACTGAATGATGGACTGGAAATATTCCATAATATCAGAAGCGTCGTTACAATGCCTTAGCAGAATATTTTTCTTGGGCAGAAAGCCGATATTCCCCCAAGAGTTACGACATTTCAATTTGCCAAGGCGGGCGGAAAATGGAATTACGATTGAAGCGAGAAGACCCGAATGCCCGAGACGGGGGAACCGAGATATGCCGAGAGAGGCCGAGCGAGCCCGAACCGACCCGAGCCCTCGACGCGCCGCACCAAGCCCGTATTGATTAGATGTGGAACGCCCGATGCCATATAAATTAGGCCGCACAGAAAAACGGATTTGTTTTAGATATACCATTAAATAAATATTTCTTTTATATTTATTAACCTTTTTATTTTACTAATGATATCACTTTGTGAATAGGTATATTATATTATTATTATTATTCATCTATTCGTAACGCGGTTGCTGAAACAGCGCGCTGTGCGGCTGCGTCGCTATACTTCGGTGACAGAAATGCGCTCACTCGTTCTCGATGAAACACAGTAGCAACAAAATAATAAAATTAAAGGTGATAGTTTAATTTAACATATTAAAAGATAAAAACTTTTTAAACTTGCAATAAAAATATTGTTAGCAAAAATAGTTATGCTTCAGTGTCTTTGTTATTTTCTTATTATCAATTAATTAAGGCAATCCAACTGAACGTAAACTGACATGGACGAGGAAATAATGTATACGAATAAAATATAGGTACATTACATTATTAACGAATGTTGGCCTCGTTTCTCGCTCTCTTTGTTCATTCCACAATTTTCCGACGGAAAATAATAGAAAGTAAGTTTTCTACATTGTGGTTGCAAGGTTCAAAATAATTTGTTCGGTACAACATTTTGTTCCCAGCGATCTGGCTTAACTTGCAGTACTATAAAGAACTCTGTTGTTGTAGAATTAAGTTGAGTTTTGTTTGTGATGAGACCGATGGCACGTTTCATGATTTGTGAGTTTATAGCAACGGTGAAGTGTCGGTGGTTAATGGTGGCAGCGCGTGGCCCTCGTCGGGCGCCATATTGAAAAAGTTTGGCGCGAAAAAAGGGCGGTAAAAAGTAAACCTGGCTGAATTTATCTGAAGGTTTATACAAATACGTTGGATAGTAAGTGTAAATCCAAGGTTAGTGTATTTATAATCAATATTATATCACTGATAAGTCGTCGCAATGTAAGCGTTGAATTAAGGTTAATGATCATTATCACAACTATAACTTCACATAAGTAACAACAGAAAATTCCAATACATACACTCAAGAAAATTCAGTATTTGCCCCAAAACATCTTTTCGGTAATTCGCTTCAGAATCCCTCGTTCGGGAGATTTAGATGGGATCCCGCCCTCTTCTCCCCAGGGTGACCCATAGAGGAAAACCCGTTGTTTCTTGGAGAACTTCCACCCTCGAACAGTTTCCTTCTAAGAACCCAATCTGAAAGTATTTCAAATATAACTGTATGTACGTTATCTTACAGTTCAGTATAGAACGTATGGGAGAGTCGCTTAGGACGTTAAATAATGGTTTGTTTATTGGCACCTTTTCAGGTACTTAGGGTCGGATCGCCGCGTAGGGCACGCCGAAGATTCAAGCGCGCATGTTACTCAATCGAGTTCCTACTACGCATTATCTCTGGTACCGATATCAATGCAATAAATACTGCGAGATGGATGTCTTAGAAAAAAAGAGAAAATTTGATTTCAACGTTTCGAGTAAGTAGATATTAAAGGTAGGCTGTTACCAGCTATTCCATGACTGATCACACCCAACTGAAAACCAGCGTCGTGGCGCCCTTAGGGCCGCTGCATTAAAGCTGAAGGGATACCGTGTTTCACATAGCAGAATTGAAATATTACTTATATTATTGTAGATTTAAGTAAATTTTTGTTACGTTATTTTCAATTTTATGAATTTTAACTTTGCTTAACCAATAATATTACAAACACTCTGGTATCGCAGGGATACGAGCGCCTTTTAAGTAACTGTACTTAAAATAAACGTAAATAATTATTACTAGCTGCTTCCCGCTTTTCACGTACGACTTCAATGTCCCAATCCACAATCGGTTAGCAAATAGTAAGGTTATTTAAGTATATGATGAATAGGTACTTCATGTGAAGTGAGTTCCATAGTTCGTTCGACTTACATAGTGGAAAGAGAGTTGAATTCGAAACAAACAGTAGGGGCGTCACCGATTTCGCACTAAAGGAATTTGTCCGCTTGTGGAAACAAAGCCATCACAGAATTTACTAATGATTAAATAACTCACGTTGAGATAAATAAGAAACGGCAGCCTAAGTTTTATTACTGGATATCGAATTTGGCACCCCTTTATTTAGCAATGATAGACAATCATAAAACAACAATAAAAATTGATTATTATCTATGCGCATACGGAGCCGTTTTCTATCCCTATTAAAATTTATATCAAATTAAACGATAAATAAAATTCACTTGCAGTTTTTTAGTTCTTTAGGAACCACAGTTCAGGCTCTCCATAGCTTGAAGTATGGGTAATAGTCAAATGATACACTTACTCATAGACATATGAATACTGACACACGAAGACAACAATCATTATCTTGGCCCCGGGCGGAAATCGAACCCGAGACATCTTTCTCAGGTGGCAACTGAATCAACATGTAAATGACAAAACTATTTTATTACCTACAATCATTGATTAATGCTTAGATGTTTTATAAATTATTTATTTATTTTTATTCATCAACATTAACACAAATCTATAAAGTACTCCTCTCTTCTTCTATTGCTGTGCCCTGTACAGGGTCCATAAATTGATCTCACTTAGTCAAGATCACCTTATATGTAAACTTATGGGATGCAATAAATGATTGAGTAATGAGTAGATTACATTCTAATATTTTAAAATCTTTTAAATGACCTTATAAAATCCATCTTACAACATTATTTTCAGTTCGAAATGTGTTAATACGATTTAATTATTACAGAGAAATAAAAGGAAAATAATTTAAATCAGGATAAGGTAAAATTTTCAAAAGCACAATCTCAAACCCGGTAAACGTTACCACATTTAATTCTAGAACGATTTCCCGAGAGCAAGCCTTAATTATTTAATTTTTCATAACCCTCCCGTGTTGGTCCGCTTCGAGCCCCGGAATGCCATGGGGTCATTTATTTGTGTGTATTGCGAATTTGGGACCACCTCGGACGTTGTGTTTGTTTACTTACTCTCGGCTTCAAGCATTAATTTCTTGTTGGTGTAGCTGGTCTAGGGTTTGTTCCCGGGAATTCTCGTCCCGGGAATTCCCGGGAAATTGGTCAGTTCCGTTCCCGGGTAATTCAGATCGAGAATGTCGAAACATCGAGAATTCTAAATTTATCTTAGGTACGAACCGTTTTTTTTTTATAAAATTGCGCATGCATCAAGTGCGCAATTTTAAAATGTCCTAAAACCATAGCCTGTAAACACAAGTGGGCTGGTGAGGCATTTAGCTCATGTACGAAAAGGCTCAGTTCTGCTGCATATGCCGTAAAAAAAATACGTAATATGTCAAGCGTAGAAACAGCTAGACTTGTCTATTTCAGCTACTTTCACAGCTTGATGTCATATGGCATTCTACTGTGGGGGAATGCTGCTGATGTCCAGAGAATATTTATTTTGCAGAAACGAGCCATTCGTGCAATTTATAAAATGGGGTATAAGATGTCTCTAAAGGAAAAATTCAAGGAAATTAATATACTGACACTGGCGTCACAGTATATTTACGAAAACGTATTGTATGTTAAAAAGAATATTATCACTTTACAAAAAAAATAGTGACAGACATTGTATAAACACTAGAAATAAGAATGAACTGGCTGCTTGTGTTAGTCGATTATCTAAAGTTACCAAATCCTTTAAGGGTCAATGTATACGTTTTTACAATAAGATTCCCATTGAATTACAAAATTTGCCTCTTGACAAATTTAAAATAATTTTTAAGCAAAAATTACATAAAAAAGGCTACTATAAAATTACAGACTACTTAGTAGACCAAAATGCATGGGATTAACCGACTCGACGCTATGTAAGGCTATTAATTATAATTATTATTGTAAACGATATTTATTAGTAAGACATGAGATTAAAAAGAGCTGCCCTTGAGTTTCTTGCTGGTTCTTCTCGGGGTACTGCATTCGGAACCAGCAGCTCGTCGGTGGAGATGGGCTGCTGTATGCATTTAGCCAATCTTCATGGACGAGTTTAGAGTGCCTTGTTATTATAAAATATTGACGTTTCTAAGTGTATATTTTAATACCAATAGAAAATAAATGATTTTGAATTTGAATTTACATAAAATTGATGTAAGGTCCGACTGGTCCAATAGTCCATCTATAACTGCCTCCTTTAACGCTCTCAAAACATATTATTTACTTACAAAATATAAAACATCTAACATTATGTCATAAAAATACTTTGTAATTCATTAACTATTCACTGGGCTCCTTTTCTTATTTAAAAACTCATATTCTGTCGGTATATACACTATTTATTAATAGGATAGGTATTTGCAATTCATAGACGAATCATATTTTTTTTAAGTTTTGACCACTGCACAAAACATTAAGTTCCAGATACAGGATTCATTCCACCCAATATTATATGCCGAAAAAAGGCGCATAGATGTTGCCCGTTATAAAAATGTAGGATCTAGGGAAAAGATCATCCGCCGGGGTGGGCAGGGTGGCTCCCCCTTGATTTATGGTAACATGTCGCGAGGCGCAACCGCTCGCATGGCAACCCCGCTTTTTGTCATTAACTGATTTTTATTCTGTTTCCTCTTCTATGATGCTATGGTCACTTAAACATATTAAATAAAACTAGCTACGCCCCGGTTTCACCCGGGGTTTTAATACAGCTTTATTCACTCGGGAATAGGGTAGCTTTCTATGAGTGTAAAAAAAATCGGAATCGATCATAACCAGTTGAGCGTCCGCTCCGCTAAGCCACAAATGCCTTGAGCGCCCGCGTTCGCGATGCACGGAAAAACACACCGAGCGGCCGCTACCTTCTTACTAAAAACATGATAGCAGCCAAACTTCTACAGCTACACGAAAATAAAAATTACGTCAGGATAGCTTATAATATGCAGAATACAGAACATTTTACAGTCTCTTTTTTTGAGAACTTTTAATTATTAGTTGTAATTTAGTTTTTATATAACGATTTATATAAAAACTAAATTACAACTAATAATTAAAAGTTCTCAAAAAAAGAGACTGTAAAATCAATGCGAAAAACCGACGAGCTACGACCATATTTTTTCATGTCGATTTGTCGTCGCATCAATATGATATCGATATGATAGTTTTACATAATTGGAAGTACTAATCATGAGGATTCCATTGATATACAACACTAATATAAATATTGAATAGTTACATTAAAATAACAGGTAAGAACAGAGCTCTAAAAAATACGTCACAAAATCCGCACTTCACTTTTTTTTATTTTAAGATTTTTTTAAAACTCTATGCTTTTGTGTAAGCAAAGGCATTAAGTAAGATACAAAATTTAATAGAGAGTCATCTAGTAGCAGTTGTGAGAAGCTACCTTAGAGTTACCATTTACAAAAAATGTTTTTCGGGGACAAGTCAGCTAAGTAACTATAGTTACGTGGGCGCTAGACGGTCCTTTTTTTTTCGTAACTATGCTTACGTAGGCGCTCAACTGGATAGATAAAAGTTACATTATTAATTTGAGATTTTAATTTTTCTAGCTATATTATTATATATTTTTATTAAATGTATAACAAACGGACCATTATAATAATATATTTTTATTACCTAAATGTATAACAAGCAATGGGGGAGGCCTTTGTTCAACAGTGGACGTCTTCCGGTTGATGATGATGATGATGATGATAACAAACAAGGGAAGTGTGCAAAGATCGGACAAAGTAACGATCCATCGTCTCTGCCTACCCCTGTGGGAAGAAGGCGTGAGCTGTATATATGTATGTATGCAAACGGACCAAAATTAAAAAATAAGTTGCTTTCTGATTAACTACTCTGTAAAACAGCTATTTATATTCAAGTTATTTAATAAACAATAAAGTAAACACTGAGCAAAGGCAAAGTTAAACATTGATATCTAGCTAGCGCCATCTAGTATGGAATAGATAAATTAGGTAATAAGACAAATTCGCGGCAAAAATGTTACAATATTCCCCTATGTAACATCGTTTCATTTGTGTTTTTTTTTCTTAAATATTAGTAAAATTGAGATAAAAACACTGCTTATTATTTATTAAAATTAAAAGTAAAGAAAAAAGAACACTGTTTTCTAGAAACGTCTCACGCCATCTATGGCAAAACAAATGAATGCAACGACACTTGATTCACTGTTTGTCCAACGTTATACACTGATAGGTTCTTTAATCACTGTCTAGATGTCACTTACTGTTTCCTGTCCCAAATATTTATCACCATCTTCTAAGATAATGATTGTATTGACCGTTTTCAGATGTAAGTACGTGAATAATTATTTAAATTAAACCTAACCTAACCTATAAACTGTTTAACCTCTCAGACTATGAATCACAGACACAATAGCCAATAGGTTTTTAATTGTGTCTCCAATTAGAACCGGTAAATATCCAACTGCTCTTTATCAATTACATATTTGAAGTCGGTGGAGCGCAGAAGGGACCAAGGTACTAATGGAAATTTTATGCGGAAAATTTAAGCGAAACTAAAATATTTTGAACAGTTCGAAATTTCCGTTATATTTTAAGATTCCTGCTGCACACGGCTTGCGCTTGTTCAAATAAATGTTATTCCTTGATGTGTAACCAACTTCGTAGTTAAGAGTACCTATTAGAGCAGGGTATCCAAGAACCATAGATCCGCTTTTGTTGCAAGAACCGTTCTCACCGTCGCCATCCGTTGCTGGTGGTGGCGTGTCGACGCGTATCCGCAAAGTAATTTGCGCGCGGGCCTGGTACGGACGCGAGTTGCTTTCTAATCTGTTCTAGTGTTTACTGTGTTAGATTAAAAAAAGGATTTTTCTTAGTGACCCAGGAAAACACATTTAATTTTGGTGAGTGGTTTGGTGGTGGAATAGATCATAGAAAAAAAATGTTTCCGCTCCCAAAACTGCCAGTGATTTTGTTGAGTTGGGAAACTTCTAAGACATATCTGGTACAAGGTTAGTTTTATCTATGCATTTTCCTTTCAAGCCCTTCGCTCTAAGATTCCATTTAAATAATTCTTAAAGTCATACTTTATTACTTCCATATTTTACTATACACGCTAAGTTTACCTACTTACTATAAAAATTAATATTAATCTCTCGCCTTTAAGTTAACTTCTAAGTTTATTTCTGGTTAGAAACTAATCTTAATAAGTACGAATACCTATTTGATTACACTATCTTATTTTTAGAAGCGTTTGATAGGAAACATAATTAAATATCGCAACAGAATATTAAAAAAATATTTGGGGCACTCGTCTCCGCCGAGTAGAAAGTTAAGTTCGCTTTATTGACGTTAGTCTGAGTTGTTTATAAGAAATTTCACTTTCCGTCGCATGCACTGGACCGTGTTTCTTACATCAACTGGATTTTGGATCTTTTAGCAGTACCCTAAAATTAGAAGGACATCGCATGACCTGTTATCGTACAGCAATGTCGTACACTTTAATCGTACCATAATTTTTCTAAGTATCAACAATATTGTACCTTCAGAAAACTAAAAACTAACTGTTACGTATAATCACTCATCGAAACAAATCAAATGAGCTCAACCTCATGGGGTTTATGAGGCGCCCACGACCCTTGAGGAGTTCTATTAACTACCTTCTAGCTCCTTCATCAGATCAGCTCGATGGTATCATAATCTTATATTGTCAATGAACTTATATCACTTTTTGTCAGATTTCAGCTCAATCGGACGTTACAGAGTGGTCTAAAATTAACTTGCAATATTTGAATTACACTATTAGCCAAAAGGTAAATAAAAGCTTGTACCTACCTAGGTACTTCAAATAGAAATCGATAGATCTCCTCAAAATATTTCATAGGACCATGGTTATAGGAAACTGTATGCTTATACAAAATACATGGTGATTTTAAATTAAGTCTTTAAAGGGTAGATCGAATAATGAACAAGAAACTAATTTTAAAAATATTTTTTTTAATAAGCTACTTTACTAGATATCATCGTTTTTGTATTACAAAAATTTAAAAAACCAAGTCAAAGTCAAAATGTTTTATTCAAAATAGGAACTTACAAGTCCACTTAATGAACGTCAAACTCGTCAAACTAACACGCAATACCTATATAAACAATACACACACACCCCACTTAATCAATAAGTTAAGTTTATTTTTATTACAGAATGCAAATTAAGTAACAGTTAAAAAATATATGATAGGTAAGTGTTTTTTTAGGAATCACCTAGTACTAGTACATGTTTACTAAAACAACATAATTCATGCATTTAAATAACTAAAATTAAAATACCAATGGGACATTTAGCCTGCATATTTTTCACGCCACCGCAGTTAACAAAGAAACATATTTATTTTGTAAGCGTTTGTCATCAGTTCCATTGTTTAGTTAGCATAACTATGAATTTATTAACATTGAAATGCATTGTTTTACATAAAATATTTGCTCCCATACGGACATCGAACCTGCGACCTTGTCTCTGGGATAATTACTCTACCCTGAGTCAAATTAATTTAGTAGAGGTACTTATTGAAAGTTTTGTATGTTTTGGAAGTCATCGCATCTTGTCGGTTTCACCCGCGTAGTTCCCGTTCCCGTGGGAACACGGGAATAATTTATCTATGATACAAAATGCCTATCTATGTTACTCAAGGATCCTCTAGCTTTTCATTGGTGAAATAATTTTTACAATCGGTTTAGTAGTTTTTGAGTTTACTCGACACAAACATACAAAAATACAAATCTTTCCTCTTTATAATATTAGTATCTATAGTAGGGTTCATTCCCGGGAATTCTCGAGCCGAGAATTCCCGGGAAATCGTTGGGCTTTGTTCCCGGGAAATCAAGCTCGAGAAAAGTCGAGAACTCGAGAAATCATGTAAGTACCCATATAGAAATAAAATCGTCGTATGTTGTGTTGCGTGGCGACGCAGCTAGGCCAAAGCGCAGCGGCACCCTTTGATCTCGCTGCAAGCGCTCTGCCATCGTTTTTACACGTGTTTCGACTCAAGCCAAGTATAGTTTACGTAGTGTTTCACAGATTACGTGTTAAATTGAAATCAAACAGGTAAGTCTTTTCACTTTATTGACATATCACGGCTTTATTATTCATATTATTTTTGTCAATAATATAATTTATAATATGATCTTAAATTTTACTAGGTAGGTACGAGTACCTATCTGTTCTTTTCTATTATTTTTTAGTCAAACTTCAATACATATATTTTTTTGTTTTATAGAAGCTATTTTTGTTTACAAGTTTTAAGTTGATTTTTTTATAAATAACCAGCCAAAAATGGAGCTGTGATTGTAATTTAATCATAAGTTAAGATATTATCGTTTTCTTTCATGTAGATTTTTTGTTTACTTTAATATAAGCTACTTTTGTTTATAAGTTCTAAATAACCAGCCAAAAATGGTGCTTTCATTATAGTTATGATTCTGAATAAGATTGTTTCTGTATTTTAAAAAAAAAAACTTAATTAGATTATTCATAAGATTAATGTTTTTAAATATAATCAATAAAAGTTTTATAATTAATTTGATACTTTTATTTGAGAGGAAAACCACTGATTTGTTGACGTCATTGGAACCAAATAACTTGAGAAAACGTAAGTAAATGTAAATTTCTCGACAACCCGAGAAGCCCCGAGAAATTATCCTCGAGAATTCTCGAGACCCGAGAAATTGAAAAGCTCGAGAAATCATGAACCCTAATCTATAGTTATAGAAGTATAGATGTATGACTTAATTTGAAAATTGCAAAAAATTTGAAACCGTTTCTCTACTGATGGTGAGCTAATATTATTATCTATAAAGTATAAGTATAATCTCACGCCTTTTTTATCCCCGAGGGGGTAGGCAGAGGTGTTCCATTACTGGAAATACCCACATTTCACGAGATATATTGGACCCCTAAACGTGATAGGTGGTGAGCCTATCGCCGGACCGGGTCTATTTACACATATCTCAGAATTAATTCTGAGACCTGCGGGTTTCCTCACGATGTTTTCCTTCACCGTCCAGCTAGTGATAAATATGTACGTAAGTTTTTGAAAAACTCATTGGTACATGCCAGGATTCGAACCCGAGCCTTACTGATTTTATTATCTATACATATAATAAAACTCTTACGGGGCCGTGTCTGTACATTAAATATTTTTTGAAAATTTTAATCTATACATATAATAAAACTCTAACGGGGCCGTGTCTGTACATTAAATATTTTTTGAAAATTTTAATACATATAATAAAACTCTAACGGGGCCGTGTCTGTACATTAAATGTTTTTTGAAAATTTTAATCTATACATATAATAAAACTCTAACGGGGCCGTGTCTGACATTAAATATTTTTTGAAAATTTTATATATAGATACCGAAACAGCAATTTTTGGATTTTTTGTCTGTCTGTCTGTCTGTCTGGTTCTGCACGTATCACTCAAAAACTACTGGATGGATTTTGATGAAATTTTGTATGCAGATAACTGAGTACCCGGGTCAACATCTAGGGTACTTTTTATTCCAGGAAAATATCTCATTCCCACGGGAAATTATAAAAACTGGTTAAAAAGAGAAATACGTACTACTCCGAAACGATAACACCTAGAAACTTGAAAAATGGTATGAAGGTGTCTGATATGTCATAGGAAATTAATATGAAGGGATTTTTGGAAATTCCCACGGGAACGGGAATAATAATACTACTCCGAAACGATAACACCTAGAAACTTAAAAAATGGTATGAAGGTGTCTTATATGTCGTAGGAAATTGGTATATAGGGATTTTTGGAAATTCCCACGGGAACGTGAATAAACTGATCCACGCGGGAAAACGCCGCTGGGCACCCGCTATTTGAAGTATGGTATGTAGGTGTCTTAAATATGTCGTAGGCAACCACTATGATGGGATTTTCGGAAATTCCCACGGGAACGGGAATAAACAGAATCCGCGCGGGCAACGCCGCTGGGCATCAGCTAGTTATAAATAAACATACGATAACGCCTTATTCTCGAGGCGGTTGGTAGAAGTGTACTACCTATATTCCTGGGAGTGCCCTAGTTTCGCAAGTTTATTTTTCAGACACCTAAACGACACAAAGTTGATGTAAATTGCACCCTTAATTTTAAAAAAAAGTTTTAAAAAGATAAACACTGTGTGTCTATCGTTCTATGGTGACGTAATGATGATGATGCCACGGTTAATAAACACCCGAGTGGTCGGTCAAGAAAACACACGGTGTTGTGCAAATGCTTAACCAACCAAGCAGCTTGCTTTCAGCAATTGGCGTATTACTCCATATCGACTTCGTAATAACTTGACGGCCGGCTTCGTTCAACTTAGAGCCTTTTCCTACAGATAAAACGTAAAAATTATATGTCAGCATATTTATTAAAATATTATATAGCTATCTTAAAGAAAAATACACCGCTTTTAATGAAAAAGCGGTGTATTTTTCTTACTATCACAATTGTAATCTTACAATTGAAGAATAGAAAACAATAGAAAATTGAAGAAAAATACAAACAACTTTTAGTAATTAACTGTAAATTACAATCACAATTGTAGGTAATCTTAGAAATAAATATAAAATAGAACACGCACATTGGAGATTAAGCAAGTAGGTATATACTCGTAAAATAATACATAATAGAAGTCGATAACTTACTTAGAAGTCGTTAACGCATGTCAGATAACTTTGGGTGGCTTGAAAAATTCTGACAGTTAGGTCACTATCCTAACGGCATTTTCAAATCCGCGGTGATTATTGCACATACTTCCTCATGTGTGAGGAAAGACCGTTAGCTCAGCAGTGTTACGGGTTGATGATACTTCCTTTTTGGGGTTGTCTGTACCTACTTTTTACACTTTTACAACAACATACTTCGGTACCTAAATTCATATATAAATGGTTTTATGTAAAACTAGCTTTTACCCGCAGCTTCGCTCGCCCACATTTATTTCACCCCCTCAGGGGTTGAAATTTGCAAAATCCTTTCTTAGTGGATGCCTACACTGTATAAGCTATCTATGTGCAAAATGTCAAGTCTTTAGACCCAGTGGTTTAGGCTGTGCGTTGATATATCACCAATCAGTCAGTCAGTTTATCATTTTATATATATATATATATATATAGATGGCATATTATAAGTTAGATAATCATTAAAATAAGAATGATTTTGGTGTAAATTTTCTCCATCACAACATAACTAACTTATAGTTTGTATTATGTTGATTAAAAAGAACTATGTGTTGAGAAATTTCTTGCGCTGCTTCTTCTCAACTATAGTAGCGGTGGTGTTGCAATGACTTTCAGTAAGTGGACTTTTTTTTTAAGTGCAAGACCGTTAATCAAGTGCCCAACCAAACCCATATGATACCACTGCTCTTCACCATAAGTTTCAATGTTTAACAGAAAATATATAAGTGTCAGCATAAATAAATAATCTCACGCCTTTTATCCCCAAGGGGGTAGGCAGAGGTAATTCCATTTCTGAAAATACCCACATTTTACGAGAATATACAACATAAGTATATATACCACTGCGGTATGGTTTTGGGAATCTGATTATTGTTTTCACGGTCGTTTAGTGTTGGCACAGTACGGCCGTTTTAACTTGGCAGCTCTGAAGTACCTAACTGAAGTACAGTTTTAATATTTTTGAGCGACCATTTGGCGGTACGAGGTGGTTTGCGCAGGCGAAGGCTATGTTCAGAGAAGCCAAGTTAAAACGGCCGTACTGTACATTCTGTTTTAAGAACACTTTCAGTTTCGGCATATACTTTAGGTATCTTTATTTTCCAAAGGTTTGATTAGAAGGGAAATAAAGGTTGCCACTCATAACAACCAACTGCTGACCCATCTTATGATACTCTTACTTCATATGAGGAAGTTTGGAGTAACATCTGTCGTACGTACCTCATCTCTGATGGTACCGATGAAGAAAAAAAACATGTAGGTACCTACCTATATCATACTCTGCTTACAGTAATTAAAATAATCGCAATCAGCTTTACTTTTTAACGTACCTACATTGATGCTGATATAAGTGCCTTCCCCCCCTAGACAAGTGGCATTGTAGGTACTAACGAATCGAATGATCTTATAATCTTATAGATTGACAATGTATAGGATTGAAATTAACACTCGTTAACGTCAGCACTCGATGGCATGTGCATGTCAATCCCATACATTGTCAATCTTTATGATCATTCGATTTGTTAGTACAATGCATCTCGGCTAAGCTCTTTTATCTGTCGTTAGATACCTCTCGTATCCGAAACAGGCGATGGTCAATGACAGATGACTTTTTTGTTTTACAATAATTATTTTTTATTTCTTTCCGTTTGATGATTCGACACCATAAATAAAAGGACTGCTGCGCTATCTTTATGGACACTCTGTGTAGGTCAAAGTGGAGATAAATACTTAAGTTGATATCAACAACAGCTGTCACATCCTTTGTACAATGACCTTTGTGTGCAACATAATTATCGACAATTTTGTAACTTAGACGCGTTACTCTCTCCAGCCTCGATAACATTCAGTTATCAATGATTGTAAAAAGACAGCGCACGTACTCTAAAATATAAAATGATAGGGTCATTGTTTAATCTGTGTAGTTCGTGTTTTTATGCAAGTTTAAACGTTTTTACTCGTGTAGTACTGATAGTGATAAGTGCCAGTTTGTACCAGGGCTTTGTGTTGGCTGAAGTGTTCTTGAACAGCTACAATGTTGTGTACCCGCCGTATTTAGCAAAACCCTTTTCGAAGGGGCAGAGTTATGTATCAAGGATTGTGGGTTATGTATTCAAGATTATAGCAATAGAGGTAATGTCGTCTGCATTGTGATAACACCAATGTTTTTATATTATTTATTATGTGTGTGTCGTAGGACACGTTTCAAGTTCATAGTTCAAAGAGCGTCTATAACGGATAGTATACCTAATCATTTCTTTTTATTCCGTACTAGCGGATGCCCAGCGGCGTTGCCCGCGCGGATTTCATTTATTCCCGTTCCCGTGGGAATTTCCGAAAATCCCTTCATAGTGGTTGCCTACGACATATTTAAGACACCTACATACCATATTTCAAATAGCGGGTGCCCAGCGGCGTTTTCCCGCTTGGATTTAGTTTATTCCCGTTCCCGTGGGAATTTCCAAAAATCCCTTCATACCAATTTCCTATGACATATCAGACACCTTCATACCATTTTTCAAGTTTCTAGGTGTTATCGTTTCGGAGTAGTACGGATTTCTCTTTTTAACCAGTTTTTATATTTTCCCGTGGGAATGAGATATTTTCCTGGAATAAAAAGTACCCTAGATGTTGACCCGGGTACTCAGTTATCTACATACCAAATTTCATCAAAATCCGTCCAGTAGTTTTTGAGTGATGCGTGCACAACCAGACAGACAGACAGACAGACAGACAGACAAAAATTCCAAAAATTGGTGTTTCGGTATCTATATCGATAACTATATACACTACCGTTAAAGTTTTCAAAAAATATTTAATGCACAGACACGGCCCCGTTAGAGTTTTATTATATGTATAGATGTACCTACCTACTATAGAGTATGAAATTAACTGTTTCTCTCTGTTTCATTTAATAATTCTTAAGTTCCTTTATTTTCTTAGAATAAGATCATAAATAAAGGTAGTAAGTAACTAGTTACCTATTTATAAAATTACGAGCCATTTACACGAGGGCAATCCGTCCGGCAAAAAAAAACGTGAGGACAATGGAATGGATTGTCCTCAAGTTTTTTTTTGTATGCAGTCTTAGTGGATTGTCTTAGTGGATTGCCCTCGTGTAAATGGCTCGTTAAACGTCAGAACTATTGAACCATTCATCATCAACCCGTAACAGACGCGGCGTAAAGAAGTTTCTTTACTCGTGTGCCGCGGTTGCAATCATGCAAACAACTAATAATTCATAATACTTAGAGTTAAACGAAATATAGAAATTTTCAATCCTGCAGGGTCCTGCATAAGTAGAGGTACACATTACAAGCACAAAAGTATTTCCAATTGCATTCGAATATAGTGCCCTAGGACCCTTTTTCAATATAACAATTACTGTCCACTTAAGAGTTATAGTTTTTACATAAAATCAAGTTTTAATTAAGTATGATTACTTTTATGGTTTCAGACTGCCATGTTGAACGGGTTCATGCGATGGTTCCTTCGGTTCCTCGTGTCGCTGCTGGCGATCGTGGTACGGCCTCTCACGTTTTTGCTGACCCTAAGGAGGAACCGCAAATGTCCTCCCCCTACCAACTCTATACTCTTCAAGTCTGCTACAACCCTTGCTGGGATGATCAGGAATAAACAGGTAAATTGAAATGAAATTGCATTTTCATTTCCATTTTCTATAAGTTTGCGATACATTTTAGGTTGACAAAAGGGCGAATTTAATTATACCAATAGGTATATAGTAAACCTAATAAAATTTTGCCCAAAACGTGATCTAGCTAGAATAGAGTTCGTATACTACCATGTGTTGCCTATTACTTAATAGCAAAGATATATTTAAAGTCTTCATTAGGTACATCCAATTTTTAATATTTTAATAACTATTTTTTTAAACTTTATTATTTTCTCTAACTTCTAGAAGATAAAGAAAACCAGAGAAAGAAAGATTGTTCTTTTTCTATACTTAACGTAAATTTAATAGTTAAACCTATACCCACTAAGCATAACAAACAGAATCTTATATCTGTGCAATAGTTGTATTATTAATGTCCCTTGCTATTTATATATTTTTAGGTCACATCTGAAGAAGTTGTATCAGCATACATAGAGAGATGTAAAGAAGTAAACCCGTACCTAAATGCGATAGTAGAGCCGAGATACGACATGGCGCTAAAAGAAGCTAGGGTCATAGATAAAATGATAGCTTCAAATGACCGCACTCCCGATGACCTGGCTAAGGAGTATCCTCTCCTTGGATTGCCTATGACCGTGAAGGAAAGCATTGCTGTAGAAGGTACGTATCTATACGCATGTATCTTGAAATTAACCTGAAGGAAACTCGCAGAACCCAGAGTTAGTAGAAAGGTATGCTCCACGCGGTCCCTATAAGCTCTCCCCCTGCGACGTTACGTTTAATAACTCTAAGGAGTAAAAAAACAGACTTCAGCTATACGGTTTTCTCATGGATGCCATTGCCAAATTAAAATGGGACCACACAGGAAGCACCAGCTTTCAAATAATCAAAATCGGTTTACCCAGTCAAAAGTTCTGAGGTAACAAACATGAAAAAAACGGCTTAGGTGGCTACTCGACCACAGAAAACTCGGCCAATGGTCGAGAAGCCACTTGACAGTTCTTACTCTTACTTACTCTTACTCTTAGTTCACTCTTAGTTCAGTTCAACATTTTAGTTCGGTTTGTTTGATTATTTTGACTAAATTAGTTATTAAGTAAGGAAGTATATTAAATACGCTTATAACATAACATATCCAAATATAAGCGTGCAAACATGTAGCTCTACATTGATTCGGTATTTAAAAATGGTAAGTAGGTAGTTACTATAGTTTAATTGAATATTCGATACGATCGATATTTTTAAAAGGCTGGCGTTATACAATCCTTTTAATTATTCAAGAGTCAGACGATTTCATAAAATAGGTGCCACAATTGTCAAGAAATCCATAAATGGTCGCTTTGTCACTACTCTTTTACAGATGTCATTTACCTACCCTTTCATTAAAGTTCTAATTAACCTGTTTGCGATTTCCGTAGCTAACCAATGTTTACTATTTTAGTACCTACGTAGATACACAACTACGCACGTCAAGCAATTAGAAATTAAATTACGTACAATACCCATTTAGGTATACCATCCATTCAAGAGGTCGTCAATTATTCACGTGATGTTTTTAGCAACTTTTTGACCCCCTGGACCTTGGAGATACCTATGTGGTGGTTTTAATACATTTATTATTTATTAATTTTATTGAATAAATACCAAATTTTAGTTACTTACTAACTTGGAAAGCTACGGTATACCCCTTCGTCTCATTATGTTCATCGTGTTTATGTTCAGTGACTGCTTAGATTTAGCGTGTCTATTCAATTCATCAGTGAACTCTCACGTCCTACTTTAATCCCTGCTATGCATGCATGCACCGGTTGAAAAAACTAATACTCGTAAGTATATTGCACGCGGCATGAACCTGCATATATGAGATGTAGGTACATACTTAACAGATTCTTATGACTCAGTCAGTTGCCTTACCTATTATCTACACTTTTATGTTTTATAAAGCCTTGAGATTTGTTTTTTGTATTGTTTGTAATTAATAAATCGTACCTTATGGACCAAAAAAAAATCTTTCGCTAATGGAAAGCTTACTTTTATGGGAATAGCATGGGCTACCATTCAGTCCGGCGATGGGTTCACATACTGTCACTTTTAGTAGTAGTTGCAGTAGTACGTAGATTATCAGAAAAATCCACTGGTGAAAAGAGGATATCCCTCCTGTTGACAAACACTTTGACAGCATTGCTTCATTTAGTGCAGGCAGATGAAGACGAATATACCTATCGAATCTTCGGACTTTGAAATTCGTCAAGCTGGTTCATATCATTGAATATAGAGGTTTGAAAGGCAGAAAAGCTGATGCACGAGGAATTTTTTTGTTAGTTTAAATTTGTATGCCCCGCAAAAAAATTTCGTCCCGGATAAAGGGCGCTTTCCTGCCTTCCCTTTGGGCTATGGAAGGTCAAAACGAAATACTTATTCTCACATTATGTGTACTCACCTACAGCTTCCAAACATACCTGCACCCGAAAAACACTCTCCTGGTGCAGTCGGGTAAAAAGGGAAACAGATCGTAAACAACAAAACAATATCCGAATCGATTATCCACATTTCGAAAATATTTTTTAATGTGATACCTATTTTCATTAACCGAGTAATATTTTCAATTCTAGGCATGAGTAACGACTGCGGCACTGTCTATCCATATAGGAATCCTGCCAAGCAGGATGCTGCCATCATCCGACTGGCGAGAGCAGCTGGCGCAATACCCATTGCTGTCACAAACACACCACAATTTTGCATGAACTGGGAGACATATAACAACGTCACCGGGCTCACTATGAACCCTTACGATCAAAAACGTACTACAGGAGGATCGTCGGGCGGAGAAGTGAGTACCAACTCTACTGCGAGAAAATAATCTGTCCTCCTACTCTGAAACTAATAATATTCTTCCTGCACTCATTAATATCATTATAAGTAATCGCGAAAGTCCGTGAATAATACGGATGGATGGATGTTGGTTAGGTACTCATTAATCCAACATTATAGATTAACTTAAGTACCTTTAAAGTAGCAAGACACCAATTGTCAACATATTATACCTATCTATCGAACGAAGTCGAGGGCGTCCGCTAGTATAAAATATTATGTAGATTTTTTTTAACCTATAAAACGGGCTATTTTCATACACATCCAAGGTCAGCTGATTGGTACAGTACAATTTGAATGTAATGATAATAAAGATGTAATGTGTTTTTGAGAATTTCTAAACTTCAAACATTAATAATTATTCAATATTATTTGTGTTGATAGGTACTTTAGATTGTAATGTATGTCATGCAAGGAGTTCCAACATAATTTGGCATTTTGCTAGCGTATGAATATGTAATAATAAGTTATTCAGTTTCAGTAGTAGATAGATATTGTCTCATTTTCTTGGACATATTGTAAGCATCTACGTTATTGTTCTCTATGATATTTTATCTTCGCAATTTTTCTAGGCGGCGCTGATCTCGTCAGCTGGTTCCATCATGGGTGTTGGATCAGATATCGCCGGATCTCTGCGACTCCCTCCCATGTTCACAGGAATATTCGGACACAAACCCACTCCGAAGCTCTTATCTATAGAAGGTAAAGTATTACCATTGTTAATGAATGTTCTATATTGCTAGGTAGTACATCGGAACCAATAAATTGGCAAAAGAATCTTAGAATTTGTTCTGAGACTAACAATACTTTGAGCGGGCTTAGGTACCATACTATCACCTTTACGGGTCCGAAAAATGCACTAGTGTAAAATGGGTATATACCTATTTTCAGGAATGGTATTATTACCTACCTCTGCTGCTTCCTCGAGTAATTTTAACTAAGTAATATTTTACAGAGGTACCTAAAGGTGTTTGTAGGATGAACTTCTCTTCCGAATTAAAACTACTTTTCCGAATGGATAAAACAGGACTCAATACGCAACCAAATTAAAGCCATAATCTTATTATTCTCATTGCAGGTCATGTACCCGATTGCCTGGACTCCGAATTTGAGGAATATTTTGCATTGGGCCCGATAGCGCGGTACGCCGAAGACTTAACGTTACTCTTGAAGGTTTTGAAGCAGCCTGGGGGCCCAGATGTACCTTTGGATAAGCCTGTGAGTTAAGCACTTATTAGATTACACTAGGTAGGTACCTATAGGTACTTGATTTCAAGTTGGCACAGATTCCTGCTTTTATTACAAGACTAAATACTAGCTTTAAATCTGTGCCGCTATATATACCTATTATGCCAAATCACAAGCGGTGCTTGGTCATAACATAACACGGTTGCCCGGACCAGCCCGTATGATACAATTTAAAAAATCTTTCTCTGAACTTGCAATCCATCAATATTGATTTATCAACTTACTTCAATTGTGTTTTATTTCAGGTTGACGTCTCAAAATTGAAATTCTATTACATGAATGGCGACAACAGCAACGTGACTAACAAAATTGGATCTGACGTCAAAAAAGCGATGGAAAAAGCAAAACAACACATTAAAAATACTTTCAATGTTGAAGCAGAAGAGGTTATTATAGATTTGAAATACCTTTACCTGTATTTAATTATATAAAATATATGCCGCAGGTCCCTGAATTAATTCTGAGAAATGTGTAAAAGACCCAGTCCGGCGATGGGCTCTGGTTTGGGGGTCCAATGAATATCTCGTGAAAAGTGGGTAATTATAGAAATGGAATACCTCTGCCTACCCCCTCGGGGATAAAAAGCGTGAGATTCTTTAAATATATGCTCGTGCCTTATCTCCTGTATACTTTTCACCAGTGTAGGTATTTTCTAGGACCCTAAATGCTTACCAACCCATTGCACATGCCTGAGATGCAAATATAAGGCTTATTTGTTTCCATACGTTTTTCTTTACCGTAGCTAGTAATAAATATGGAGGTAACTTTAAAAAAATCATTAGTAAGTAGATACATTGTCCTTAACCCAGGCTTCGGGAAAGATTTGAGCTAAAGAAAATGACAATTGAAAATACTACAATAACGACAACAAGTTAACAAAGAGTGTTTAAGTAACTCAGAATCGCTAAAATCTTAGCAAATATCATATCCTAATTAATCAGTTTATATTGGACATCTCAGTCTAAATAATCGAATATTCTTTTGTATATATTGCAGCTCAAAATAAAGAACATTGAACACATGTGGGAAATCAGCGTAAGAGTATTAGTCAACATACGACATGTACGCAACATTTACACCAATCCAGAGAAACGGGACGAATGGAAGTCCGTTTGGCCTGAGGTCCTGAAGAAGATGTTTGGAATGTCGACACACAGCTTCACGAATGTCTGCTATGGGCCATTGCAGAAATTCTTTGATGCCTTGCCAAAGAGTTACTATAAAAATCTTCTTGAAATTTTCGAAGAAATTAAGGCTGACTTTGAGGTAGGTGGTACTTTCATAAATAAACTCACAGACCTATATCGCGTGAAGAAACAATATGACCATCATTGAGTTCTGCAAGATTCCATTGTTATTTTGGTTATTTTCTTATTTTAAGTACAGCTAAGTATTGCTAGTCTCATACTTTTACCGTGGTAGGTATGTTAGGTATAGAGATTTATTTTTTCTACATAAATCGGTTAATAACTTACAGTGGAGACTTTGTTGGCTTTTGTTACAAACACATTTGTATTAGGTACTTTATGAATTTATTATGCTGTTTTTGGGAGCGAGTGTTGTCGTGCATTAATGTGAACCCAGTGCCGATAAATTCAGCATAAGTGACATGCTCTTGCAAGACCTTTGTGATGTACCGGTGAGCAGTCATTGACCCTTTTCCGCGAGCACCTCAGGTCCGTGACACGCACAGAAGCTTGGTTTTGCCGTCAACGGACATACCGCCCCAGAACATATACAGGAGTCGCCCCCATATTCCACTGTCTCCTCAATGCAAGCCTGTGCGAATCGTTCGCCCTGCCTTCTGTATACTCTTCTAAGTCTGTAGTTGCAGCAAAGGCACACTCTCGTCTCATCCGAGAAGAGAACGGCTCTCCATTGTTCGACCGTCCAGTCACCCAGTCGCTGGCTCTTTGGGCCTGTAGCAGCACTATCTTCTTTTCTCCTAACCTTCGTCTGACCGTAGGGACGCTTACGGTGGTTCTGCGAGTTGCTTGGAGTCGCTGTTGCAACTCAACAGCATTTGAGAACCGATTTCGCAGTGATGTTGAAACAATTAACCGATCGTCTCTCTCCGATGTACAGCGTCTTCTATCAGATCCCTATCTTCGGATGTAGCCTCCAGTCACCCGCAGGAGTACTCGCCGAACCGAAAAACGACATAGGTTCAGTTGCCTAGCAACATCACACTGCCGCATCCCCGATTGCAGTAATGCGATCGCCGATCACATGAGCGGCTTCATCAGGGGTGGTATCCATCTAAAGGAGTTTTATTTTGGTCAGCTCTTTTCGTGTGTCTTCCTCAACGTCCGGACAACAAATGATTAACTTTTGACCCGTGTTAACCCTTTTATACCCCTAAAAGATAGCGCAACAAGCGGCGATTTTGGAGAGTAATTAATAATTATGCATTATTTTTGTATAACGTCGTTATTTGGGTGAAATGTTTTTTTTATGCCATAAATAATTCTTAATTTCAATGTTGTTAAAATAATGTTTAAAATTATACCTAATAGTGCCATCATCATTGATTCTAAATGGGATTAAAAGTGGTTTGAATTATTATTTTGAAAAGGTGCGATTTTTTTGACGCCGAGTGTAGTTATTATATACCCTAATACCTACCGTGCTGACTAACTTGGTGCTGATAGCTGTATTCACTATCTTTTTTTTTTTCAGAAAGCCTTGTCGGATGATGCAGTATTACTGTTCCCAACATTTCCGAACCCAGCTCATCTTCACTACCGAGTATTTTACAAGTTCCTCAACTGTGGGTACCTGACGATATTTAATGCCCTAGGCCTTCCTGTTACAGCTTGTCCAATTGGCTTTACTGACAAAGGGCTTCCAGTAGGCATTCAGATCGTTGGCAACAAATGCAAAGACCATTTAACAATAGCTGTTGCAAAAGAATTTGAACGAGCATTCGGTGGATGGGTTCCGCCAAACAAAGATCTTATAGTTAATGATGTAAAGACTGCGTAGGTGGTATTTGTTATAGCAAAGATAACTGTTTTGATTAACGTCGCTGTTTAATTAAATTAAAACAAATAAATGTAAATAAATAATAGTAGGTATTTTATTAAATAAAAATCTAGATAAAAATATAAGTACGTAGGTACATAGATAGTTTAAAAATAACAAGGAGCTGCTAAGTAAGTTTGTACTTTAATAAAACTTAAACCAATATCGTGGAATTTTTATTTCATATTTATTTATTAAATACTAAAGATGTTGCTAACCACTTTACTTAATGATGATACATGGCATGGTGATTAATTGGTTAAGTTATACCTAGGTACATATGACTTGTACACAGCCTCCTGTGGAATTCAGAACTGTAAAAAGTCAAAACTTAAGTAAATAGAGTGATTGGAAAGAGTAGTCCAAGGTTAGAGCGAGAGAGCCAGTGATTTAATGCTCGACGTTGAACAAGGAAGCCGTACGAACTCTGCCGGCCACTCAATGTCGCGTGCTTGTCCTAGACATAGGGATTAACCTTGAAATAAACCGCTCGTTACTAGGCTAGGCTACTATGGTACTATTACAATACAACTCTTAATAACGTCAAATGTGCACTCTTCCAAGAATTTAAAGTGTGATCACCACAATAAGCAAAGCTCTACTTCTTGCAATGATATTATATGTTACTATACTTCTTGTAGGTACGAGTATACCTATATTTTAGGAAGTGGGTATGAGTAATAAACCAACGTAGGTATTGATATAAGAAATCTTTTAATTAGTTATAACTATAATAGTTCCAGATTAATGGCAATTGTAAGAGAGATGCAGATCTGTGATGTGATGGCTCTCATTAAACAAAATTTGCGTACCTATTACATCAAACTTCGAAAAGCGTTACCTAGTTATAAAGGGCTTACTACACCTTCCTGAATTTAGTAAGTAACTGAATTTCAAGGGCGGTTAGAAACCTAATTAGAAGGCTCGCTGAATTTAAGATCTTATGTGAATTAATGCAATTACACCTTCTGAAACGGAATTATTCAGTCTTCTAAATTTAGGAATGTGTAATACCTAAGCCATAAAGAAAAGATGGGTCATTTCATGTACCTATAGGTAGTCTATTTCACATACCTAGCATGGGTTCGGTGACAGTTCACATTTTTCCGTTTTAGGCGTACCTACTACTTTCGACTAATAAAAATGTTAGGATCAAAAATAATTACTTAATTACTTATTATTTTATAATTTTATCATTGCAAAAATACTATATTTTTTATTAGTCCAAAGTAGTAAGCGTAAAACGGAAAAATGTGAACTATCACTGAACCCATGCTATGTGAAACTACCTGCTATTTTCCTTCAATAAAGCTTTCTACTTATCATCATCATCAACCTGTAACAGCCCACTGCTGAGCTAAGGGTCTTTCCTCACACGTGAGGAAGTATGGGCAATAATCTCCCACGCGAGCCCACCGCGCATTGGGAGATGGTGTAAAGTTAGTGGCCACTTAACAGTCAGAATTTTTCAAGCCACCCAAGGGTATCTGACATGGCTTAACGACTTCCATTGTGCGAAACACAACGAAAACCGGGACCAACAATTTAACGTGCCTTCCGAAACACGGAACCGCTCGTAATATAAATGCCACAAGACGGTCACCCATCCACTGACTGACAACTTTGCTTAACCAGTATGATCGTTACAAACACACTGGCACCGCAGGGCTACGAGGGCTTCTACTTATGAAATCTGTAAATCGCACGTAATTTTGAGTTTTATTTCACGTTTCAATTCAAGTAATAATTTATAGATAGATCTGTAAAATTTTGTAAGTAAAATACGTGAAATCATGTTTAGTAAAATTATTATTGTCTATACCTACTTAATTAATTCATCAAATAAAAATGATTTAAAAATATTTAGCAATCGTACCCTAGCCCATCTTTACATCCTGAATGCCCATTATGATTTATGATTAAGACACAGTAAGTAGATACCAGATTGAAACAATTTACGTAAGTTAAATGGTAAGATTTACAGTTGTTCATGTATTTATTGGTGATACTGTCACATAAAGTTATATGGTAAGATGACGCTTATCGTATAGTGAAACACTAGCACTACTACCTACATTTCTATCAATAAAATAATGATTTTGGACGCTACACAAAAATTTACAGGACAATCAACTTGTTTGTATATATTATTTAAGTATAATATCATGTATGTCGATGTGTATTTTGAGATCATCAAAAAATTTTAAATACTAGGTAGTTCCAACTAGCGTACGTTACATTCTATGGGCACTATAGACAAGAATTTAAAGCTTTTTAAATGCAAGGCGTTGACATCATTTCACATTCAGCCCAGTCACATAATCACTAGATCTACAATGTTTTACATAGCCACGCTTTTACCTACAAATTCTTTTATAGCCACTTTGTAAAATTCATTTAATATTCTCTGTTTCCAACAACCAATTAGAATGAAGTTTTTCATTTCAATGACAGATGACAACTCTAATTGACAGTTATAGCTGTCAATAATTTCGATGAGCATGAAAAATTACTGATTTCATAATTAGAATAGGTAGTAGTTTTCAACAATAATTGGTTAATTTTTTATAATAATAATTCTCGTACATAATGCTTATCTGACTTTTCATTCGCAAATTTTTATTTGCTGATATTCGTACAACGCACGCGCAGAACATCCATCGCCCAAATCTACCAGCGCCATATTGAGAGAGGCGGACGTTGTATGACTTGAGTGATTATCGTGGTTAGTGCAATATATTAAAGTGGAACATTTGATCGTGCCCTATGGATATACATTCGGGTACGTAATACGCTAGAAACTGCATTCACGAGGCGTCTTAATTCAAAGCAATAAGCCTTGGCAAATCCCGTCGTAACCTAGACATAGGCCGTTCTAGTTATCAGTAGATTACCTAGGTATCATCAATCCACTGTTTGCTCACAGTTTTAATCTTATTAATACACACGTGTGGGGGAATAGCCATAGGTTTCTTGAATCTAGTTACATTAACAAGATTATACGATCGCTTCACAAGGTTCCACGCTCGTATATAAACGGATTTCGAAGTGTTTATGTCGGCAGTTGACAGGAGCGTATATGTATATGACCGATCATAAGTCACCACACCCAGTGACCGGATTGTCGGTTTTAGTATTTGATAGTTTATAGTTCGGATGATTGTTCGCGCGTCGTCGCGTCGGTACGTGATTAGTGAACGATTGTGGTGTCGGGAAGTAGCGTGTGATGCAGTGAGTGTAATGATATGTGGTTTCTAGGAGTGGTGTGCCTCGGTTGAAAGGCCTGCCGAAGGGACAGGGCTCCGCGCGCGAGGACGGATTGCGGCCCTCCGCTCTGAAGAAACATGGAGTGCTGCATGTCAGAAGAAGCCAAAGAACAAAAAAGAATCAACCAAGAGATAGAGCGGCAACTCCGGAAGGACAAACGCGATGCCAGGAGAGAACTCAAACTGCTCCTGCTCGGTAAGCTCACATTTCACAAAAAATTTCTGATTTGACTGATATACATAGTTATTAGTCAGGAATCTTTTACCAGATTTTACTCGAACCATTTTCATAATATCCCTGTCTCATATATCTTTTGTTACTAATAAGTACTGAATACCTACAATATATTACCTGTTATTTATTATCTAAGAAAAAAATAATAATAGAAAAACATACAAATACAGTTGTTGTTATGAATATAATCCTGCACTTTTAACTTATTAGGATTTTAGATTTAGTAGGTAGTGCTCTATATGAAACTAGTACTAATAATTCTGATATTTGAAATTTTAAAGCTAATACAACATTTAATTTAGAATTCCTGTACCTATTAATGATACCATTTTACAGTGGCTAGATGACATCATTTATTTAGGTACTTTCCTTCATTAGAACACATTTTCCCTGTCTAAAAACAATTGAATTTTAACATGTTTCATTGTTTATCAATATAATACACACACCGGCACAATTAGCGGAACAGAAAAAAAAAGGAGAAAAAAGAGGGAATTTAGAACAATGAATGTAATTTTTAAACAATATATTATTTAAAATGAAACAACAATTAAATTAACATGTTTTGACATTCATTTGTAACACCATACTTAAAATTTTATAAAAATAAAAATTAAATTAAACAAAATGCATTTTTCTTCGATTTTTAATTATAGAGAAACAGCAGAAAATTCAAGATTTTCCAAAGTTTAACAACAATTTCAATGACTGTTCAATATCGAGTGTTTCCTCCTCGTGCTCTGATGAGGGTTTCCATCCGTCTGGGCATGCTGCGGATGATGTTATCAATGGTTTCTTGGGGCAACCTCTGCCATTCTTCAAGTAATGCGTTTCGCAACTCGTTGAGATTATTGGGAGGGGGCATTCTTGACTTTACACTCCTCTTTAGCAAGTCCCAGACGTGTTCTATAGGGTTCATATCGGGGGACCGTGCTGGCCACTCCATCACCGTTATACCAACATGGTTTAGGTATGTCTGTACTGTGCGAGCACTGTGAGCCCGAGCATTATCCTGCATTAGAATGAAGTTGTTACCAATAAAGGGGGCAAATGGCACAACATGTTCTTCTAAAATCTCCCTGATATACCGATCAGCATTCAGATTCCCGCCATCGACCACTACTAACTCCGTACGAGCTCCTAAACATATTCCTCCCCAGACCATAATTGAACCGCCGCCATATGCAACTGTATTTTCAAAATTAGACTGGATATACCGTTCTCCTTTGCGTCTCCATACTCGCTGCCTTCCATCAATTTGATTTAACATAACTCTGCATTCATCAGTAAAAAGAACCTGTCCCCAGTCGTCGAAGTCCCAATCACGATGTTCACGACCAAAGTGTAGACGGTTTGTGCGATGATGTCTCTCAAGTTTTGGGGCTTTGGCGGGCACATACGAGCCTATACCCACTTCTTCGAATCTTCTACGAACTGTCCGCTCACTCATCCTTACTGCTCGTACCTCTTCCAGTAAATTTCAAGCCTGCACCGCCGTTAGTCTCGTGTTCCGTCGGACTTGAAGTTGGAGAAAACGGTCATCCCTCCTTGAAGTACACCTTTTCCGGCCTTGTCCTCTCCTTCTCACTAGAGCATTCGTCAATCTGTATCGTTGGATGCTACGATAAATCGTTGATAACGATCGACGAAGGCTTCTGGCAATCGATCTGTAGGTTTGACCATTTCTCCTCATTTGATCTGCCCTAATGATTTCTGATGGCGTTAAATCAGGCATAATTAGATGCTCGTAAATTATCAATATGCGAAAAAACTCAAAAGCCTCAAAAACTGCAATTCAAAGCTTTTCAAATGGAATTCACGAACCTTCTAAAAACGGACAAGCGGTGGAAAAAATGAATCAATGAAAATTAAAACAAAAGAATGAAAAAAAGGGCAGTCGCTTAGTATTCCATTTTTAAATTAAAACCCAAATTTAAAAAAAGCTTGTTTAGCCGGCCAGTAACATGCAAAAATGCGTAAATACTCCCTTTTTTTTCTGTTCCGCTAATTGTGCCGGTGTGTGTATGTAGTATCTATTTGTTGTAATTAACTTTTTTTTAGATTGTTGAACAATGTTTGATTGAAGATATCTTATGGTTTTTATTTGTAAATTTTGGTTGACACTTCCTTATTCATAACCTATACTCTCTAAGAGGTGTTTCAACGAATTTGCAAATCTTTTGACTTTTGTTTCTGGGAAATATTGGCTCTAATTCAGCATTAGTTGCTCATCACTTCAATATTTGTTTACATGCCAGATTTAGATGTACAATTGAGCAACACACCTTGAGAAATGTAGTATTGCTTGGAACATCAAATTATTTAATCATGCTGGTACTATTATTCATTGACAACACAAAAGCTATTTTCAATCATGAACATTCAGAGATGATTCACCAAGTATTCTCTTTTAAAAAATGTTGATAAACAATGAAGAATGTCATAATATCATATGATGATAATCAGTGAGGCTCAGGTTCGAATCCTGGCATGTACCAATGAGTTTATCAAAACTCGGGGATAAAAGGCGTGAGATATATTATTTTTATTTTATAATATCGTAATAATTTTTATTGGTTGATTAACAAAACCATACATTTACCATATTACTTGTTTCATATAAATTTGTTTTTGCATTAATTACACGAATGGTGGGTGCCTAGCGGCTTGGCCAGCATGGGTCCAGTTTATTCCCGCTCCCATAGGAGTTTCCAAAAATCCTACAACATATTAAACACCTACATACCATATTTCAAGTTTCTAAGTTTTCGTTTTGGAATAGTTCATAGTTCTCTTTTTAACCAGTTTTTATATGACAATAACATATTTTTCGTTAACAAAAAATACCCTAGAGGTTGACTCAGTTATCTCCATACCAAATTTCATCAAAATCTGTCCAGTAGTTTTTGCGTGATGCGTGCACAGGCAGACAGACAAAAATTAAAAAAATGGTGTGTTGATATATATTATAAAAATCGATCTATCGAACTATCTACACTACCTCTAAAATTAAAAAAAATAATTCATGTAAAGACAGGACCATGTCCTTACATGAAATATTTTTGTTAGAGTTTTATTATATTTATAGAAGAAACAACCTCAAAATTGTATTTCGTGATTGTTAATAAATTTATGATACTACTCTAAATATAAAAGAATTAAAAGTTTCTTTGGGAAATTAAAACAAAACTTAGTTTTAGTTAGCTCATTGCTTAGTCTGTAGATTGGGTGCACAGATAAATACATACATATAATCCTTGGGTATTACACCCATTGGGGAAACCATGTTTAACTGTTAGTTACTCATTATAAGGTAAATTACTGAAAGTTATCGTAACTCATACATTACAGAAACAACATCCAAATAAAAGCACACAATTTTTAAACATTAAAAAAAGTATCCTAAAGTTTTTATACTTAACTGTTGACCCAGGCAAAAGTTGCCTGCCAGCGTATAAACAATCCCTGTATTCCACTCGAACCCATACAAAAAATTCATCAAAATCGTTCAAGCCATTTTTGAGTTTTAGCTAGACTAACGTGCTATGATTTATAGGCAGATAACGCTAAGTAATTACAATTTATTAGCAGTTAATCAAAGCCTGCATAATGCATAATAGTTTTTTTTTTATTTAAATACTATAAAGTGAGTTATTCAGTGTAGTTAGGTAATTGGTATTATTAGTAGTGTTCCTATTTTTATTATTATTAAACATTTCAAGTAGTAAGTTTTACATTACATATTTCATTAAATATATCATCACTATCAATACGTAATGTTCAGTATTTATAAATTACACATTAATTAAAAACTTACAAAGTAATATTTTAATTACTGTATTGAAGAGTTACAGGTTAAATATTAATTGACTTAATTTAAACAATTTATACTCAACCATAATCATGACAAATCACATGGTCTAAATTTATAAAATACTAGCAGCGCCCAGCGGTTTCACCCGCGTCAGTCCCGTTCCCGTGGGAAAATTATAGCTCATGTTACTCCCAGAAAAGTAAGGTTTCCATTGGTAAAAGACTTTTTAAGACTCACATGTGGAATTTTATTACAAAAAGCGGGTGCCCAACGGCGTTGGCCGTGCGGGTCTAGTTTATTCACGTTTTCTTCTCGTTAGGAATTTAATTTCC
The DNA here is from genome assembly GCA_963855545.1 of Ethmia dodecea. Lineage (NCBI taxonomy): Eukaryota > Metazoa > Arthropoda > Insecta > Lepidoptera > Depressariidae > Ethmia > Ethmia dodecea. The sequence goes on from OY979444.1 coordinate 6,694,235, forward strand.
AAAAATCCCTTCATAGAAGTTTCCTATGACATAAGACATAAACATTATTTCAAGTTTCTAGGTGCAATCATTTCGGAATAGTACGTATTTCTCGTTTTAACCAGTTTTTATATTTTCCCGTGGGAATGAGATATTTTCCTGGAATAAAAAGTACCCTAGATGTTGGCTCAGGTACTCAGTTATCTCCATACCAAATCTCATCAAAATCCGTCAGTATTTTTGCGTAATGCGTGCACAGATAGACAGACAAAAATTGGTGATTTGGTATCGAATATCCATTTTAAAATTCAAATTTTAGCCTTAGTATAGATACTACCGCTAATTAATCCATAATTATCTATAGATAGTTGGTATGGTAACGCGGGCTTGTTTCCGCAACTCGACGTCATTTTTGCGCCTATTTTGCGTGATGGAATCTATAGATAGTTATAGATACTACAGCTCAAATTTTCAAAAAATATTTCATATACAGACACAGTCTCGTTAGAGTTTTATTATAGTATGTCTAGATTTTTTCTTAATATTACAGTTTAAATAAATATTGTGTAACATCAACATAATATTGTAGGTATATCTACATGGTTTTTTTTACTAGGATGTTTATAATTAACGTATATAATAAATAGTTTAACTAAATCCAATAAAACAATCTCTGAAGCAATCTCTTTCAACTAGTCATATAGTCTAATAATAACAACCCTATTACAGAACTTAAAATATTTAATTTGAATCTCCAGAGGCAAAATACACAACACAAAACAAAACCCCATCCATGAAACCAAAGTGTTTAAAAGGAGCTATAAATAGGTTCCACTAAGCCGTCAGATGCTATGAATTTCTTTATTTTGCTTTTGATGCCACAAATTGTATGCTCTTGGATTTTTTATTGTTATTAATTGTTTAGTTCTTAGTTAGTATGTTGCAAAGACCTATTATTCTATATTTAAAAGTTATTGTAACTGTCCGAATTTGGTACATCTTAAGATGCACCGGTGTATGTTAACATGCATTAAATTCGCTGGTGTAAGATCGAAATGCATGCACTGGTGTTAACACTTGCCAATAGGTAAATCTTAAATAAATATATTAACATATCCTGGTTATTGTTTAAAGGGTAGGAAATCTATACTGTTTGTTCCAATTGCTCTCTCTCGCGTCCCCAAACGTGATGTTTATACGAAAAGTTAAAAATACTATATTTTCCATTTTAATTAGAAACAGTAGGCTTATTTAGAATAATGCAAGTATGTAGATTTATACATAATGATTTTTATGATATTTTTAAGATCTTATAAAATAGACCTCCATATTTGATTACAAAACTGGGCTTGCAGTCGGTCAAATAAAGCATATTATAATTATTATTTCTCTTTTCGAAGAATAATCTAGTTGTCATGCTGTATGTTAAGATTCACTGGTGTATGACCCAAAATAACCAGGACAAGTTAAAAAAATGTTCTTTCATCATGCCTTTGTGATTGTCAACATAAACCGGCGTATCATAAGATGCACAGCATCTCAAAAATGTACAGTAACACATACACACAATTGTGTATCCATAATAATTCAGGCAACATATTGTGGGAAATGAGTAAGATGTTGTTGACATTATAGAAAATGTATGCGCGTGAAGGAGACGATCGAGAGATGAGAATATGTACTTGACTTTGATGTAAAGACCGAAAAAATATTTAGGAAAAATATTATATTTTGTTAGTAGAACTACTGAAGAAGAATCCTTAGTTCTCCTAGAATCCTAAATTATTATTAGTATTTTCTAATTACTGATTTATAAAATGTCATTACATATTTATATATTTTGATTACTTGTTATTTAATCTACTTACAAGGAAATTGCCTAGACTGAAAAATATCAGTTCAAATATGAAAAAATATTGTTTGACAAGTTTACAAAGACTGTTCGACCCAAGTCCTAGATTCTACTAGAAATATATCAATAAGTTTTTTCTGAACAAGTGGTGATCAATGAAACAAAATGTTACATTTCGTAATTAGAAGTGCGGCAACACTGGCAACATCCATCGATTTTAGTATTAGCTAGCCAGTATTAAATTTAGTCACAAAAGTAAGTTTTTGGGGAACTCAGTAATATCAAACAACAGCTTAGTTGGCCTAGAAGCATTAAAAGTGTTATATGCTATACCTACTACATAAAAATCCACTAATAGTAAAAATGCGAAAGTGTGAATATTTGTACTACGACGTAACGGATTTGGGTCAAATTTTGTCGATAGATAGTTTATGTCCTAAATGAGTTCATTGGCCACTTTCAAACCGAAATGCGAACAACGTCGCAGGCAAAACGATGTCCTGTGCATCTCGAATTACAAATACTTAGTACTCCATAAATACTCTAAATCTAAGACCTAGTTGCAAGTGCAGGTATGTTTGTATAATGGCGTCCTAAGGCCCGTATTACAGAACGATCCCTGACCACGAAACTCTGCTTGAGCACAATTAGCAGAGGACAACCTTATGCCACTCAGATAGCGGCATCTCTTTCTGACATCCTGAAGCGCAGTTTCGTTGTTTGAGGATAATTCTGTAATACGAACCTAAGGGATGCCAATTTGACTTCAACTATAGCACAGTTATTTGTATCAAAACAAGCATTATTTATATTACTGGTGTTTTGAATATAAATACTAGATTGGAGAATTGTAGCAAGTTGTATAAAACTCTTACTTTAATTAAACAAAGACCTAAACATTTTATTTCTCCAACAGGCACTGGAGAGTCGGGCAAATCAACATTTATCAAGCAGATGCGAATCATCCACGGTTCGGGCTACAGCGACGATGACAAGCGCGGTTTCATCAAGCTCGTCTACCAAAACATCTTTATGGCGATGCAGAGTATGATACGCGCTATGGATCTACTCAAAATACAATACGGGATTCCGTCCAATGCAGTAAGTTGACTTGATTTAGTTGTTAATTAATTCTTGATACATAAACCAGGTATCAACTGTGTTCGTACATGCTAATCTCTAAAACCGACCCACCAATTTCTAGAATACTTGAGATAGCACACAAGGGCTGAACAATTATTTTTGTACTTAGTATACAACCTGCAACACAATCAAATATTTGTCAATCAAATATATAAAACATATTGATTGACAAATATTGCGTCATCTCAAACTACATCCCCCTCACCCCAATTTTTGGTAGAAGTAGTTTGCAATTTCCATACTGTCATTAAACCATTAGCAGTCTATTGGAGATCCAAATGTTTACTTCTTGAAGTATGAATTAGATCTCAAAAACCGATTGGTGTTTGTGATTGCGTTATTATATGTAAATAAAATTTATGTAACATATGATTTATAAGAGACTAGCGACCCGCCCCGGCTTCGCACGGGTGCAATGCTAATACTAAAACCTTCCTCTTGAATCACTCTATCTGTTAAAAAAATCGCATCAAAATCCGTTGCGTAGTTTTCAAGATTTATGCATACACCCCGGCCGTTATAACTTGACCACTCTGAAGTTGCGCAAATGGCTGCGCAATAAGATTTTTAGCGGACCATTTGGCGGTACGGGGGGGGTTTGCGCAGGCGAAGCCTATGTTCAGAGAAGCCAAGTTAAAACGGCCGTATTGTACATAGGGACATAGGAATATAGGGACAGAGAAAGCGACTTTGTTTTATACTATGTAGTGATAGTCAGTTAGTTCTTAGGAGTAGTAGTAGCCTCACGGTTCAAGAGTATCACGGAAAATCTGTGAGGCTCGGGTTCGAATCCTGGCATGTACCAATAAGTTTTTCAAACCTTACGTACATATTTATCACTATCTCGACGGTGAAGGAAAAAGTCGTGAGGAAACCTAGGAGGGAATTAATTCTGAGACATGCTCACCACCTATCACGTTTAGGGGTCGAATACCTACTCTCGTGAAAAGTGGATGTAGGTGGGTAGTAATGGAATACCTACCACCTCGAGGATAAAAGGCGTGAGGTTATTATTAGTATTATTAAATATAACCTACTAGCGACCCGCCCCGGCTTCGCACGGGTGCAATGCTAACACAAAAAAAAACTAAAAAAAAACCGCATCAAAATCAGTTGCTTAGTTTTAAAGATTTAAGCATACAAAGGGACATAGGGATATAGGGACATACGGATATAGGGACAGAGAAAGCGACTTTGTTTTATACTATGTAGTGATGTGTGAAGAGCAGTGATAGCCTCACGGTTAAAGAGCCTGCTTCGCATGATGATAATCAGTGAGGCTCGGGTTCAAATCCTGGCGTGTCAAAATAAGTTTCAAAAACTTACGTACATATTCATAACTAGCTCGACGGTGAAGGAAAACTTCGTGAGGAAACCCGCAGGTCTAAGAACGAATTGTGAGACATGTGTAAAAGACCCGGTTCGGGATCACCATCTATCCCGTTTAGGGGTCCAAAGAATATCTCGTGAAAAGTGGGGATCTCCAGAAATTTAATGCCTCGGCCACCCCCCTCAGGCATAAAAGGCGTGAGATTATTAATTTTTTGTTTTATTTCAGATGTGAGAAACTCTTGTTGTTTCCAAATAAGATTACAAATACATATTTTCTTTTACAAATTTTGACCTAAACATTATTCGTTACAGGAAAAGGCGGAGTTGATATCAGCAATCGACTTTGAGAGTGTGACAACATTTGAGAGCCCATATGTGGAAGCCATCAAGGCATTATGGGCAGACTCGGGCATCCAGGAATGCTACGACCGCAGGCGAGAGTACCAACTCACCGATTCGGCCAAATAGTAAGTATCTACTTCCGCGAAAAACTATGTTCATGAACTACTAGCGGGTAACCAGCTGCGTTGAATCCGTTTGCTTCCGTTCCCGTGGGAATTAAAAAATCCCGCATTTCCAAACTAATGTCATATTTCCCAGAAAACTTGCAGATTTGTGTAACAGAACTTTAACAATAAAGTAGAAAAAAAACATTATTTAGTTGGTTTTGTATTTAATTCATTTTGTACTATACATAAATGGAGATGTATACGTAATCCAATATAAATATAATTACATAGCTTGTGTACTGCCGTCTCTTATAGTCAAATTATATTATTAAAATCAATAAGCTAAGTGCTTTATGGGCACTTAAGCTATTGTGTCTGTTAAGAAACCGAAACCATTTTGTAAAGTAATAGTAAGTAATCCCTTATTGATATTATGTCAAGGGTATACTTGGTAACTTACATTCACATGTACATTATCATCTTGAAATTGTCATCACTCTTGTTTATATTGAATACTAAGATTACAACCTCACCTATGTCTGGAGAAAAGCTAAAGAGTACGAGAAACCGACTAGCATGTATGAGTTGATGGATGGATGAGTGAGGCCAGGGGCGCCTACCGCAAAATTCAAATTCAAATCTAATTTATTTGTGCAAGTAAAAGAAAATTACACAGAAATGTCAATAGTCTAATAACACGGCATTCTAAACTCGTCAATGGAGATTGGCTAAATGTAGCAGCCTATCTCCACCGACGATTTGCTGGTTCCAAATGCCCCGCGAAGAACCACAAGAAACTCAACGGCAGCTCTTTTTTAGGTCATGTCTTAGTAGTAATTATGATTTACAAGTACAGTACTCCGAGTTACGATTTTAGTAACTAACGACCTTGCATGGTGTCACTTTTACTATGGGGCGCCAGTTTTTGAACCGATTCGTCCGAAATATCTTAAATCGGAGTACGGTGGTAAGAAATGGCGGTAAAGGCGTGCGTAGGTATGTAATTTCTGAATCGATTTATAAATACACATTACACATGTTGAAGTGTCATCAAGGTTATCCTCCTTTCTGAAACTATGAAATCAATTAGCACATTTAAAATATGGAATGGTACATATTTGTTCTAAAGCTGTCATACAGAATAAGTAATTGATAAAAAAATACTATCTATGGTTGTCTGTGGTTCGGTAATTGAGAAGGACACTTTCTGCAGCTACTTGCAGGAGATTGACCGCGTCGCGGCACCAAATTACTTACCTACCGAACAAGATATACTTCGCGTGAGAGTGCCAACAACGGGCATTATAGAATACCCATTTGACTTGGAGGAAATACGATTTAGGTAAAAAATAAGATGTTTGGGTCGTTTGCTTCTAGGTGCATGGGATGTGTCTTGTTTTCTCTTGACCTAAAGTTACTGTTATATATGTGTCTACATTTCTGTTTCTGCATGGTATACCATTGGGCTTAATCAGTAGAGTTGCATGATTTTCAGTTATTTGTTTGATCTGGAAAGGATCGCAATGGTCGGCTACGTGCCGACCATGCAAGATGTACTGCGTACCAGAGTGCCGACCACCGGTCTCAATGAGTATGACTTCATTGTTAGCAAAAAGAAAAATAACGGAAAAGAAACAGAAAAGATTTACTTTAGGTAAACCTCAAATAGTATACATTCCGCCGTGTATGCTTCTTGTACGCATGAAGAGCTTTTGTCTGTTCTCTTCGTGTCCATTTAAAATTTACTGCAACAGGTGCATAGTACATTGTTAAATTATCTGCATGTTCAGGCTTAGTAGTGTTGCATGACATAAATTTCAGCTATTTAAGCGATCTGGCAAGGATCGAAGCTTCCGACTACCTGCCCACTGAGCAGGACATTCTACGAGCTCGACAGCCGACCACCGGCATCCTTGAGTATCCATTCGATCTCGATGGAATTATATTTAGGTATGTTCGAACTCCCTGAACATGGATTTGGAGGCTACAACACCCATATTATTTTCAGCCAAAGAAATAGTAATAGCGATGCATAAAAATGCGGACCTTAGTTTATCCCATCGTGTAGAATGTAGATTGCCAGGTTGCAGTTTTCGTAATAAATCACATGCGTTTAGCCACCAGCTCCCCCTACCCAAGTGATAACCGAAGGTTAGGGTAATTCGCTCAGTTGGCGTTAGCTTAATTGTAATTTTAACTATGAAGAACTACGTATCAGTTACTACGAGTATACTTCTTTAGTGTTGCATCAATTGTACATTGCTGCGCTATTAAGCCGCACGCATGACAAGTCGAACGCTAACGTCAACCTAATACATTTGTCATTCTATTTGAGATTATACAAAGCCGCTTGGCTAGATCCTCTGCTTCTAACATTTTTTTAAGTAATAATCAAAATTTCAAACAAAAATACAAACCGACTTCAACGAATAGCACTAAAAAGATATAGAAGACATATTCAACATCCATTACCTACTGTTACTAAACCTATTACGCTGATAGCTAGTGATTTCTGTTCTCCGCCTGAAGTTCTTCAGATTTTAACGAAACATATACTCGTATGGGACCACCCTTGAAGTTTACACGAAAAAAACTGGAAATCGCTTCAGATTTGGCGGAAATATGGATAAGCATACGAAAAAAAACATAGTTCCGAATTGAGAACCTCCTCCTTTTTTTGGAAATATTGATAAGAATACGAAAAAAAACATAGTTCCGAATTGAGAACCTCCTCCTTTTTTTGGTCTGTTAAATTAAAAATGATCAAAATTGTTTATTATAAAAATTTAAAAAATAATAGTAGATGTTTTGGTTATCTGTCGGATCGGGCCGTTCCCTGTCTGCATTATAGGGATTGACATTTTATTTGATCCGGGGTGTTTAACACGGAGAGTTAACGATTATTATATTAATTATCCAGATCAGTTTATGTATCAACCCTAATTCCTCAGGTGAGTAAACATGTGTAGCAAAAATAACAATAAAATAATCCATTCATAAATATGACTAAACGAGTGATTGTATGATCATCATGCTAATATAATTCGCAAGCTTATGTCCATCTAACTTTAATATATGTTTGTGGATATCAATACTAAACAATAATATTATTATAATTATCTAATTTCTTATTCTTATGTGACATTTGTACATAGACGTTTTTTCATTATTGTAATTTACTTTATTATCTTTAACTACTAAATTAAATAATTAAATATCTGCTTTCCTCATGCTTCAAGAAAACTATACCTCTAATTCTTAAATAATTGTTTTGAACTTTTAGACTGTATTGTGTTACTTTGTGATATATATATATTTTTTTAGTTTTGCCTTTTAAAATCCTACAATGTCTAGTAACTAATTATAGTTAAACCATTGACAGGATGGTGGACGTCGGGGGCCAAAGATCCGAGAGAAGGAAGTGGATCCACTGTTTTGAAAATGTCACATCTATCATATTCTTAGTAGCTCTTAGTGAATATGATCAAATTCTTTTTGAATCTGAAAATGAGGTAAGAAAATTTATTCAAATCTTTTACTTACTTTTAGTGATGTTATAGTTCAAATATTTACCAGTTTATCTTATTTTTAGTAGGTCGGCAGAAGTATCATGTTGTTAATAAATTTTATTTTAAAAAAGCTAAATTAAATTGCATTTTTTTTTTTTTTTTTTACTAAAAAATGGGCTTGCTCTTGACCCCAGACTAGCCCGAGAGCAAAGACGGGGCCTACGTTGGGACGAGCTTGCCCAGAAGATGCCTGTTCACTCGATCCTTAAAGGCTTGTGGGTTATATGAACTCGGAAATACAGACGCCGGCAGGTAGTTTCACTCCTTGGCGGTGCGCATAATAAAAGAACTTGAAAAGCGCTTTGTGCGTATAGGTGGGATATCCACCAAGTAGGGATGAAGCCCAGCCGTGCGTCTGGAAGTCCGATTGTAAAAAGGGGAAGGTGGGATGAGCTCGTGCAGCTCTTGGGCACACTCCCCGAAATGCAATCTATAGAATACCGACAGACTGGCAACTTTGCGCCGATGGGCTAAAGATTGCAGCTTAGTCACCATCATCTCGTCACCAATCATTCTCCTGGCTCTGCGCTCTACAGAGTCTAAAGCGGCGAGTTGGTATTTAGCTGAGCCATCCCAAAGGTGGCTGCAATACTCCATACATGATCGGACTTGAGCTTTGTAGAGTGTTAGAAGCTGTCCAGGTGTGAAGTATCGCTTAACCTTATTAAGGATGCCCAGTTTTTTGGCCGCATTAGGCATTTAGGCATTATTTTATTCAAATCTAAAGTTTGAGTGAAAATTAACTTCTTCAGATTCTATATTGTGTTGTTTTTGGTGTACAACAAAGAGTTATTGTATTGTATTGTATTGTATATTTTACGATATACATATTTTTTTTAGTAGGAGTCAAAATAATTTGTTCGATTTGAAAATATTCTCTATTGCTAAAAAAAACTTAATTTTTACTTGATAAAATTAATAATTTGACTTACCAGTTATGTTTACCAACTTGTTCTGTGCACTGGAAGTAATTGCAATCTAAGTTACAGGCCGTGTAGATTGTAGTATATTCTAGTACCCATCTTTGTTTAACCAGATAACGATAAATTATATTTAAACTAAAGTTCCCGTCAGGAGCAGCTATAAATGATATAAACAAACATTCAGGGGTTTGCAACATTTGGATTAAATAATAAATACATTTTTGTAATAACTTCTAATAGGGCATGACGCGTCTACTACAACATACCGAATGTTTACAATCCCTCGTCCCTTTAAATGACATCGCTTTATTTCGCAAAAATATAATCCGACTAATTAAAATGGCTTTTTAGTTCCGTAATACCTTTTTGATTTGGTGAATTTATGTCGTTCGCCACGTAACTCACTAGAAGTTCGTTGTTGTATTTAATTTATAGCTTCTCGTTACACACTACATAGTATAAAACAAAGTCGCTTCCCGCTGTCTGTCTTATTGTCTGTGTTTTCTTTAAAACTACACAACGGATTTTTATGCGGGTTTTATTAACATCTCAGACCATGCATCACGGACACAATAGATTTTTAATTGTGTCTCCGTTCCAATTGGAACCGGCGATTCATCATCATGTACTTGCCCTTATCCCATTATTTGGGGTCGGCGCAGTATGTTTTTTCCTTCCATTTAGATCTATCATACGTCATATCTACATTAACTTCCATCTTGCACATATCATCCTTTACACAATCCATCCATCTTTTCTTTTGTCTACCCCTCTTTCTATAACCTTCCACATTCATATCAAGCACTCGCCTTACAACGTTACGGCGGTTCATAACTGATTAATAGAGTGATTCAAGAGGAAGGTTATAGTATCAGCATTGCACCCGTGCGAAGCCGTGGCGGGTTGCTAGTATTGAATAAATAAAGATTAATTATTATTAAAAAACCGTATTCGTTCCAAATTTTCAGAATCGAATGGAGGAGTCTAAAGCGCTGTTCAAGACGATCATCACATACCCGTGGTTCCAGCATTCGTCGGTGATTTTGTTCCTCAACAAGAAAGATCTGCTGGAAGAGAAGATCATGTACTCGCATCTCGTTGACTACTTTCCCGAATACGACGGTATGACAATGCATTTTGAATATATTTAAGTAATACTTGTCACACCATTTAAAGTATGACGGTTTTACTAATAAAAGGTGTTTGGGGGTGGTGTGTTTCGTAAAATTTCTTTGTCCAATGTGACTTTTAATCAGATCAAGTGTCCCAACATCACCGTATATTATAGAGATACTAGCGGGTACCCAGCGGCGTTCCCGTGGGAATTTAAAAATTCCTTCTGATCAGATGCCTACGCTCACTAAGGAATCTCCAAATTTCAAGTACCTATGACAGGCGCTTAGACTGTACGTTGATAGATCAGTCAATCACCTTAATTTTTATATATGCAGATGTAAATTAATGTTGGACAAAGAAATTTGTGATGCCATTATATCACCCTAAAGTAACAATGTCTCAAATAGATGCTGTAATTTTTTGATAATAATATTATCACAAAATATTTTAAACATTCACTAAAGTTTAAACACCGTTTTAGGTTAATACTTAAGAATTCGAAATCGAATACGCAAGTGATTTATTGATTATTTGGTACTATTTCGTAGTTATGCACACAGACTATTCCGAAGTTATTATGGTTATGAATTGATTACCAAGGATCTAAATCTTGTATAATATAAGTAAGCGAGTTTAACGTATCAAAGTCTATTTGTGAGCGTCAGATTGATAGTCTAGAAATATAATCCAACCTTTCAAATAGGTCCAAAATGTGTTCCGGAACCAGCTCTTCAGTACATTCTCCAGAAGTATCTGAAAGAGAACCCGGATCCGGACCGGGCGTGCTATTCGCACTTTACCACTGCCACAGGTTGAATATCCTGTGAACCGGACAGTTTTCGCTAGATTATTGTAATGTGTGTGATTTTAAACGGGTATTATGCTAGATATTGTGTTTATGTGATTTATATGAGGACCATGAACATGCGTGAGTTAATCTACCCGTAACACTGAATAAATTTAGCTGAAAAATATATTTATTCTTAATTTTTCGTTTCCTTGCAGCAGTTAATAATACTATGATGTTTGAAATAAACATTTTGTTTTAGATAAAGTTGTTTACAAGGTAGATTAATCTCAAAATACCTTCAACGTCTTATTTACTCGGAAATGCCGCTATGATCGCTAGTCGTAATAATAATAAATTCAACAGTTTTTGTAGTAATCACGCACAAGTTAGTCGTTAAGCCATGTCAGGTACCCTTGGGTACAGTCAAGAGCACGTAGTGTTTGACACATTGGACTTTGTAACGTTCTTATTACCATCCTTTAGAGGTCAGTAAAGTTTCATGTGGTCTTGACTGCACCTTGATATATTCTTAACAAGTGGCCATTACCCAATGCGCTATGTTGGGAGATTATGGCCCAAACGTGAGGGAAGATCATAGTTGCAGGGGACTGTTACAGGTAATCGGAAAGTATGGTATAGTGTGTAGAGTAAAGCTAAGAGTAGTAGAGCTAGTTTGTGAGTGTGTGCGTTTCGCAGGTCCGCAGCGCGACGCGACCACGGCGCGCGAATTCATACTGCGGATGTTCGTCGACCTCAACCCCGACGCAGAGAAAATCATATACTCCCATTTCACCTGCGCGACAGGTAAGCTCACACTTTGCGTACCTTTATCGGTGCCATAATTAAGTCCCCGTCACCAGAAGAAATAAATTATGTAAATAAATATAGAGGGACGTCGTGTTTTCTGTATAGTTTTCATTTTGCTGTATATTTCGGGTTTTGATTCATATTAGTGATAGCAGTAGTAGATGTGGCAAGTATTCGTGAAAGTTTGCAGTGAATAGGAAATTCGATAAAATGCGAGGGATAGACATTTTCGGATTGCCTCAAGAAGTCACAATGAAGTCTACAGTAAAAGTGCTATCATTTTACTGTTGATAACCAAGGGAGGGATATAGAAAGTGTTGAAGACACAGAACTTTTGTGCATGGTCGCTGAAGCAGAGCCATTTAACTAAGATTAATGATAGGAAAGTAATAACCCTAAAAGGTCTAGAATCCAAAGACCGTTAAACAATTTAAAATATATATAAATACTATTTTCGTAATAATTTTTATTTGAGTGTGACGCGTCTTCTTTAAAATGACAAAATGTTTACAATCCCGCATCCCCGTACCGCAATGTCAATAGTTGGTTGACAGCACTTGATGTCACTAAAATATAATCCGACTAATTAAAATTGCATCTTAATTTTGTATTCGACGTATATAATTTTATGTTGATTAGATTTGGTCAACTCATAGCTGTCGCTACGTAACTCAGTAGAAGTCCATTGTTCATTGTTAAATATACTGATAAATACATTAATCAACATTGTTAACAAACTGAGGACACGTATATTTTCGGCAAATAAATATTTCATTTCATTTAGGGCTGATTGTTCAATCGTCAGATAAACCTTATCTGGAGAATATATTGATGCTGTCACTGTCTGACACAATAGAAAAGAAAAGTGACAGGTGATGTTTATCTACTATACCTATAAAAATAAGTCGGGTTTTCCTTCCTGACGATATAACTCCAGAACGCACGAACCGATTTCCACGGTTTTGCACTCGTTGGAAAGGTCTCGGGCTCCGTGAGGTTTATAGCAAAGAAAATTCTTATAAGCATTGCACCCGTGCGAAGCCGGGGCGGGTCGCTAGTTCTTCATATAACTTCTAACTGACTATTGAACAATCAGCCCTTACTAAATTTATGCCTTCTGATGACTGGGACAATAGGGCTGTGCCAGCGTGACCCCGGAGGGGCTCAGAAATGAGGGACCAAGTTCTGTCCAATTAGTTACAGCACTGATCCCGATAAGCAGGCAGTTCTCGCGCATCTCTACAAGAAAACTTCGAAGATTCTTTTTATTTGATTATTTCAGTCAATCAGCTTGACTATCCTAAAAAATATTCGAGTTTTTATTGTAGAGATAGTTACAGCAAACTCGATTCCGATATTAAGCCGATTACGCGAGAACTACCCTGGGGAGACACGACAGTTTTAGCATCGAAATCGCGCGTTTGACCGATTGTATAGATACTGCATCGCGTTTTAGATACAGACAGACAGATAGATCGCGGTATCGAAATCAAGCGCCTTAGCGACTGCATCGATACTTTGTTGATGGACGGCGGACGTTCAAAAAGAAACTTCATAGCCGCGATTGGCGTTTTAAGAGTTCGAAATTTAAAATTCAGTAGCTGCGTCAAGCTTCTGAAAAGCAAATAAATCACTCAAAAGATCACCGAAGCTAAAACTATCGTGTCGGCTCAGATCCTTAGCAGTGATAGCCTTGATGGAAGTTGCGTGAGGCCCGAGTTCGATCCTTGGTACAATACCTATGTACAGTCAAGAGCAAGTCAAGCTTGACACTACCAGTTTAAGCTGAGCTCTGATTTATACTGCGCGCCATAGAATACAGGGCCGGGTCAAAGTCCAAAGTGTTAAGCTTAGCGTGCTCTTGACTGTACCAATGAGTTATTAATAATGTATCACTAGCTCAACGGTACAAGTAAACATCGTGAGTGTACACGCAAGTGACGCAGGTCCTAGAATTAGTTATGAGGCATGTGTAACAGCAGCCTGACACGTTTAGGGGTCCAAACATTACACTGGTGAAAAGTGGGGATTTCTATAAATGGAATATCTTCGCCGACCCTGTCGGAAAAGGCGTAAAGGTATATTTTTATTATATTAGTTTTACATGGTTATGTTGTACCTACGTATGATTTAGCAATTTAGAAAAACAATATTCTATTTTCTCGTCCTGCATTGTTACTATTTATAAACCAGTTATTGTTACAAGGAAATTTGACTCTTTGTAAGGAGTTGAGGATAATGTGCAAGGCCATGGAAGAATTTAAATTCTTCCTCTGTACATTTAAATAAATCAACCAGAATTTTATCAAAAGCATACGAGTGGTTGTGGTTAAAATCACTATGACTTATACAAATTTTAGTAATAACCATCAAATTAATAAATTGATTTACAATGGATTCTGATCACGTTTGTGATGTATGATAGATAATATCATTAGTATTTAAGTATCTTATAACTGTTTCATTTTTGAAACTTTTAAATTATAATACGAAAATATTCCAATATATATTATGAATAGGTAATTAAATATGTACTTTATTTATCTATCGATAATCGGCTCAAAATTACTGCACTTGTTATATTTATGATAGGGTAATTTCGGATAATGAACAAGAAACATCTGCCATAAGCCATAACTAACACTTTAATTATTTGAAGATCATTTTAAGTAACAACCTAACATTGCATGGATATGTGAGGTAAGTTTCAAGACTAAATGCAAACTTATAGTAGAAGCTTCTTATTTTGCTTGTTAGTATAGTAATTTGTTTCTTTATAATAATGCTTTTGCTTAGTATTTACTAACTGGTTTTGTGTAGTGTACATAAATGTATGCAGTATGCCCGCTCTGTTTCTAATTTGATTTTAAAGGTATGCAATATGCATTTTAAACCTTGTCCATAATAAATTCTGAGACACCATTTCTGAATGGCAAAGACTAATTTCTATGTGAGGCACAGATTTCTCACTAAATAACCCTCTGGTACAGTCACTGGACTGTTTAAATTCTATTCACAATCATTATGGAGCCCAACAGTTGAGATAAGTGTGTTATTTCAACTCGTGTTATGTGTTTTAAGGTTGGCGCCAGTGACGAATGCACGAATGGCATGTATGCCACATTTTCTTCTATAACTAGTGAACCTATTTTATTTACAACGTTTTGTTGGTTTATTCTCAGTAGTTCCTTGAATGTATTGGGAATTACTGTAGATAAAAATAAGTTATTCAAACGGGTGAATTTGTTTTATACCTAATATGTCGTTGCTATGTTTGTACACGTCTCTATAGCGATCGCTTTCTTTCGCATGTCCTTTTATTTCGTTTTATCTTTTGCATGCTGCCTCGGATATTTTTTTAGATACGGAAAATATTAAGCTGGTGTTTTGTGCCGTTAAGGATACTATAATGCAGTCTGCTCTTAAGGAGTTCAATTTGGCATGAATATTGAATATGTACTCTAATATTTGAAAATCACTGCTGATGATTAGAATTATATGTTTTTAATATTGCATGCATGTTTTATTTTCATCCTCTTTTTCAGTTTGTCAATCATAGGAGATTTTATTTTCTTATTAAAATGGCTTTCTTTTAATTTTATAACTTTATCCTTGAACTAGGAATCTAAATGTACTTTTGTAGATATATCTATGATATTCAAATACCTATTCAATCAGTGATACCCGGGTGATACCAAATAATACAGTGTGAGTCTCCATAAAGTGCACATATGAAAATGGGTGAAACTAGACACATTTTTATCGACGGAAAAAAATATAAAAAAAAACTATTTTTTTTTATATATTTTTTATAAATATTTTTTCTTTTGATTACGTACTGTTGACTTTATGTAAATAAAACGTTATAACTTTTTAACTAAGAAGTATATTGTGATAAAATAAAAACAGTTATGATGTAAAATAACAGAAGATACTAATAAAATAAAAAAATACCCAAAAAACGGTACCAAGAAATAATAAAAAGGACTTTTTGAGGAAAATCGGTATTTTTATTCGTGTTTTTTTAATTAATTATCAAATTTCTCTACATAATGCCCATATTAAATGTAGTTTTTATTACTTTATAATATTCTCAAACGTATTACCTTTCAAAAACAAAAATCCCGTATCTTTATCCATGTCACAACGTTTACTATGAGTGTTTGAGTTAAGTCATTCCGGGTGCACCATTAACGCTTCGTTCTAGATTGTCCCATTTTATTATTTCTTAGTACTGTTTTTTGGGTTTTATTTTTATTTAATTAGTATCTTCTGTTATTTGACATCATTTCTGTTTTTATTTTATCACGATATACTTCATACTTTAAGAGTTATAACGTTTTGTTTACATAAAGTCAACAGTAAGTAATCAGAAGAAAAAAATATCTGTAAAATATAAAAAAATAAAATCTCCGATTTTTTTTACATTTTTTCCTTCGATAAAAATGTGTCTAGTTTCACCCATTTTCATATGTGCACTTTATGAAGACTCACACTGTATATTTCGATGACTTTCATATTTTTCTTTTTCACAATATGGCGTCTGGCTGCCGCCATATTGAAATTTGATTATTGTCTTAGGTAAGAATCATGAAAATCGGTCCACGCGTTTGGTCTCTAGATCGTCACAAAGGAACATACAAGACAATACATTGTGAAATACTAATAAAGTTAAAATAATTTTTGAACAAAATATTTCAGCGGGCTAATTGACTCTAAATTAAAATTTGCATTTTGTTTGTAATCCGAAACGATAATAATAAAATAATGCTTATAATGCAATAATACTTTAATTGGTTTATGCAAAACCAACTTTTTAATAGCCTCGCAATAGCGTCAAGTGCATAACCGTTAAATAATCATGGATAATTTCAGTATACAAAGCAGAGCGACCTCATTCAATATGAGAGGTTAATGCAATCAACGATAACCGTACCCGGTCCCACTATCATTATAGTTTTAAGTAACCATAGTTTTTTAAGTGCAGTTGTTTTGAACGCCGATTTGGAAATAATTTATCACTATGAACCATATCACGAAAACATTAAATATTTGTCACTACAACGATACCAAGTATACTTCGCTCAGTTATCATGATAAGTAACTAACCTCGTAACTGGGATGAAAGGTTATTTAAGTAAAAATATATTGACATAAATTTGTTATTATTATATAGGTAACATTAGTAGAGTAAGTGGTCACGGCGTTGATTGCTCTATAACTGTAATTGCAGACACTGAAAACATCCGCTTCGTGTTCGCCGCAGTCAAAGACACGATCCTACAATCCAACCTAAAGGAGTACAACCTCGTCTAAGCGAAAACAACGTGGCCCCTGACACAAATCTGTGATTGTGTATAACACATAATTTAAACATCATCATTTCACGACAGAATGTGTAAATTCACGAACTGACGTCGGATGGACGAACTTATTCACCTTAAAATGTTTAATGAGAAAATAAGGATAGATTGTAAGTCATTTAACCCAAAATCTAGTATCAGTTCGGAGTGTGCGCCGCGGCCGGCGCTCTCTCGGACAACATCGTTCTCGATCCGGACGGATCGCTCCACGACGCGTCAGGTTTTTTGACATGTTTTTTTATGATGAAGTTATTTACAATTTATGTATGTGTCTGTATCGGTGAATATTAAATTGTGCATTTTTAAAAGTAATGGCGAGTCGTGGGCTCACCATGCGCTGCTTTTAGTCATTGTTTTAGGATTTTTGTAAAGTTTGTTGCCATAATATCTTTCTACATTAGTATACATTTATTATGTCCAGACAAATGGATTTGAACAAACTAGTCCAATGAACTTAACGTGTTTTGTGTCAGTCTCGTGGGTCAGTCGACAGTTGGTGACGACTCCCAAGCGAGGCTTCGGTGGGAGGTTTAGCGATAGACTGGCGAGCTAACTAGTAGTGGGTGCGCCCGTTCGCACGTCGGTGCTCCGCCGCCTCCACTGAGCTAAACCAATAAAATTCATACCTATATCACTACCGTTTGTTCTGTTAGTTTGGAAGATTTATAAATTTATTGTATTTAAATATTACGTTACTTTTGTACATTGGAATTTTGTTACTTGATATATGTTATTATTTAAGCTGTTTATATTTAAAAGATGGTGTTTTTCTAAACGAATTGACTTCACGCAAAATGTTTTACGTTAACTGTAGGCTTTGTGTGCGCAGTGGTCTGATGTATTTGGTTTCTTCCTAATGTTATCCGTGTATGAATTCCATTCAGATAGCAGTATGTCAAGTATAGGGAGTTACTACGTTAGTTGTTTAAGGACATTTTTGATGCATTTGATATAAACTTTTTTTACTAGAAACCCAAGAATAAAGCGAGACGTGAATTGTAAAAACCGATACCGATGTTTTTTGCACGAACGCTTTTACCACATGAATGTAATATATTGTACATTTGGGTCTAAATGTGCTGAGTGAATTGAGCTGACAGTTCAGTGCCAAGTTTTGCTATTGGCAAATTATTTATTGTAACGTGAAGCACAAATATATTATTCATACTTTTATAATTGTTTTCCATATAGAGTATTTTATTATGCTATGCTTAATTTAGTGTGTTGCTTCGTGTTATAATTTAGTTATTTTATATATAGTTAGAAACAAAGTTTCTATTTTGAGGATATAACTTATTGTATTAACTTATTTGTTGTTGTGTCTTTATTTTCTACTTCCATTACCGTAAGCATTTCGATTTCGTCAGTGGCTGCACATGTGACACTGTCAATAGCAAAACTCTATGCTTTAATTAAGATACAGCTGTCTGAAATGCTCAAAATATGTGAAATTGAAACTTAGCGCACAATATTGAAAATTTCTATTGATGTTACCCACTGAAGTGCAATCTCTGTGTATACTCTGTACATAGAACTATATTTCTTTTGTGCAGTTGTACAGCAACATTGAGACTTAGTTCGGGGCCACGCGGCTCGCGTGTTCGTACGGCGCTATGGCGGGAAAACACCTATTAAAGATAAATAGCCCTAGAATAATACGATAGACAATTTTATATTACCATTTTAACAATGTCATGCTACCTTAATAGTCCATCCCCTTTCCACTATCCGATTTAAACCAAAACTACAATCATCTTCCCTCGCAGTGTTAAATAAGTAATAACAGTTTTAGGTGCATGTCGAAATCACCGATTTGGCATGTTAAACTGAAATAAACTGATATTCTATGCACTTAATTACACATTTACGGCTCATGTCGACACGCATTACATATTTCAAGTTTTGTATTACGGTGTCAAAAGTAGGTAAACGGCATGTTTTGATGAATACACATTTTGTATTAAAATTATGAGTGTATTGTAACTATTTTATTACCTAGCCTTGTGGCTATATTCTTATATTAATCAACCATATCACCAAAAACTTACCTTGAAATGCGTACCACAATATTATTTTATTCTTACTAACTTCTCGTTCTTATTCCTACCTCAAAATTCGGGGCTATGAAATTTTATAAACTTCCATTTTGTGATTGTTAATAGCGTATTAGTTGTTAATTTTTGTCGTCCTGCGTTCGAAATAGTCAAAGGAGTAAGTCCTCCCGCCATGACGTGGACCCACGCAAATAAGACGCGTAATCGGATCTTCTCTACGAATGGACTGAAGTGCGTGTACCTACTGATGTGGTTCTTACCTATTTGTTTTTACGGTTGGGCAAAACTACACAAAATATTGCTAAAACTATATAGTCTAACGTTGCTTTACCTTTTGCGTGAGATTGTGAGAATTTTAGCTTAAGTTCCGACTGAAGATGGATGCCTGTATGAAATATTGTAAATTATAATTTCTCATAAAATATAATTTTTTTCAGCTATGCGAGTGGTTTTCTTTATATCCTATTTCTGTGAACTCTTATTTTTATTTGTTCAATGTTAATTGAACATTTTACTATTACAAACTTTATTTATCATGTTAATATAATAAACCGATAAAAATATTTTGATTGCCATCAAACAAAATAAATGCAATCAGAAACACACGTATTATTATCAAAAGACGTAATTTGTTTTACGCGTTCATTTCGCTAGCTTCGAAATATTATTTCGGTTAATAAGTACGGTGCCCAAAATAATAGTACAATTACAAATGTTAGTACAGCCATTCTATTGATGAAGCTAAAAATTAAAAATTACATTTTGAAAAAAGTTGCCTTTCAAATTCATAATTTGAACACCCTGCCTTCATATCATATGAAGCAACTGTAAAGAATAATGATATTATAATTTATAGCTAGTATTGTAAAACACCCACACCACGTTCCTCGTATACGGGGAGAGATGGTTATCAATCCATTTGCACCCCAACATTCTGATTTTATTGTCAGATTGCTCGTCGCTGTTTATTGAAACAGTCCCGTTCTGATAACCATGAACGGCACGGTAAACGACACAGAGCTGGATTTAAATATATTTCTACAAAGAAATCTTATATCGACAGATTTGGCTGTTGCCGCTGCAGAAATTGCGTACCATAATTTCCAATGGCGATACGTAACAATGGTGCTCGTAAATTCCACTTTGATGCTTAGTGTTGCCTCGTTTGTGCAGTTGTACAGCAAAAGTGTAATGATTAATACTGGTGTACCTTACGCGGCTTCAGAAGAAACGCGCCAATATATTATAATGGGTAAAGATATAGAGAACATTGATATCTTACTCCAGTGGATGATGAAACAACGATTCGACAACACCGGTAGATATATCATTGTCTGTACATCGAGAGAAAACATCGGATGTGATGAAACAAGAGCTGTACAATTGCTATGGCAACACAAAATCACGAATGTAGTTTACCTCAAGAATTCCCTAAGAGAGGGAGTGACAGGTTATACTTATAAGTACTACCAAGATGACAATTGTGATAAGAGCGATCCCATCAGATTGAAGAATGTCGATTCGTGTATTCGCAGCAGAGTCGAACAAGAATGTCAAATGTATGTTAAAGAAACCCTTAATTTGAACAGATGTCCTCTGATCGTGTCCACATTTATTCAACCACCATATATGAAAATAGAACCAGGTGGAAAACCAGTGGGAATAGACGGTGACCTTCTCATCATAATTGCCCAAGGACTGAATGCAAGCATCAAGATGATGACGCCAAGGTACGGCGATGGTTGGGGAGAGCTCGATGATAGTGGAAACTGGATCGGATCACTCAGAGACCTGTATGATGACGTAGCAAATTTTTCAATGACTTTCCCGGCTATAACTCTCTCAAGAATTGCAAGCTTTCAAATGTCCATAGACTACAACTTTCTCAGCGTAGTGTGGATCACTAGTCCACCGCAGCTCCAACCGTCGTCTCTTAAATTACTACAGCCCTTCCGTCCAGATACACACATAGCTGTGGCCACCATCTTCATAATACTCGTGCTATTTGCAGCATTCACCAAAACTCAACATTGGACGCAATTATGTCGTAGAATGAATATTAGTCGCCCTCGCAACAGCGTGCTGTTTTATTCTTGGATGATATGCATGGGTTTATCTATGAAACAATTGCCTCGAAAACCTGTGTTCTTGTACGTCGTACTCATTTGGATTTGGTATTGCTTTCTCATAAGAACTTTTTATCAAGCCTCATTGATAAATTCTCTGAAAAGAGACCTATATTATTCCAATTTAGACACTTTAGAAGAACTATTAGATGCAAATTATGAGTTCGGGGGAGGAACTGCTCTAAGAGACTATTATGTCGATTATCCAATAATTTACAGTAAATATATTAATTTAAATACTTCAGAAATCAAATCAAACTTGCTACAAATAGCAAAAGGAAAAAAATTTGCTCTCGCCGCTAATTTACAACACGTAAACTTGTTTCTTAAAAATAACCAAGAGAAGGTTTTTATACTTCCCCAAAAAATAGTAACAAGTCCGACCGTAATATTCTTCAAAAAGTTCTCGCCGCTGGCTAGTTCCGTGAACATCATACTGCGACGGCTGATAGAAACTGGTTTTTCCGATAAGTTATACAAAAATCATGCATATGTTTATACAAAGGATGTGCGTGAAGGTGAAAATAGACAACCTTTGAACATTAATCATTATAAAGGCTGCTACGCTATACTGGTCACTGGGTGGATAATGTCAGGAGTGTTGTTTTTCGCTGAAGTTCTAATTGGACATACTTAGTAAACAGGTTAGGTAGAAAAGTTGTAGATATTTTAATATGATGAAGCAAATATTTGTGCAGTATGTTGCAAGTAATTTTAAATGAAAATCCTTTGGAACATAATTATATGTAGTCACGCTCAACGATTAGAATATAAAGGGGGGTACTCACCGGGGCCATTTGCGTGTAATGCAAAAGCAGAATTCAATAGCAACTGTTATATTACAACGGTGACCTGAGAGTCGAGCAATGCGCCCTACAGAGGTTTAGAGAAACTTTTTCTTCAAACGTCTTTGACGCCTCGATATAAACTGCGAAAAATGGTAAATGTATCACACGATTTATCCCTTCAATAGTGAAGGGATGAATCAATGTGATTTAAGTGTAACGTGTACCTACCTAATAATCGTACGTACTTATTACAAGAGGCGTTTCACTGTCAATCTCGTCAACGTGGTACATACTTCGTACAACCCTTGCACTTCTAATGATCATTTCCATGTAAGTAAGTAACAACTCTTAATTGTAAGTACACCAACAAAAATATGCAATAAGTGACAAAGTTATTTAAAAAGTAAGCCCAATGGGCGGTTTTATCGCTTTATGGATTATGCAAAATGTAAATGATGCAACTCTTTAACACCCGATCTTATTATCTAGTTCCATTTGACAGTGCCACGAATGGTACAAAAAAAAATAAAAAATTAGTGGGCAGAGCATAACAAATCTGCAGTAATTTTAGATCCATCAACAAATTGAATAAAAAAGTACTAATGACGGTTCGGTAATGGAAAGATAAGAGTTGCCTACATATCACTTATTGATCAGTAGTGCACTTCTAATATAAAATGAATTAACAGTGAATTTTTTTCATTTCCTGACTACATTTGGAAGAAACAAAAATGTATTCGTTACATTCGAATTCGGAGTTAGCTTTGGAAGAGAACCTAGAAGAACATGGAGCTGTCTCAAAATTAGGTGAAATGGCTGCCAAGATAGCCGTATACAATTTCGAATGGCGCTACGATACAATGGTTATGTTTAACTTATTGCATTTAATAGCAATTGAACAATTTTTCAAGAACTATCAACATGCCATAACTGTAAAGAAGGGTAAATACACGACTATTCACCATGGCGTCCGGCCGAAATTTCCTCAGTTTGTTATTTTTGGCCTAGTTACTGCCGAAATAACGGATCTGCTTCAGTGGCTCGCTTCCGAGAAATATGACAACACTGCCAAATACATTATTGTGTGCTCATCTACTGAACACGAAAAGTGTGACGAGCATTCTATCGCCGATGTCCTATCAGACGTTTATATAGCTAACTTTGTGCTTTTGAAACTATCCGTTGACTACAAACCCCAAGCCTTCTCTTTTTACCCTGTTTTGCCAGGAAAATGCTGGAAAACCGAGCCAGAAATATTGAATATTACCCACGATTGCGCTAACGATTCATGCTACAAGAATGCATTTCCAGATAAATTCTACAATTTGTATGGGTGTCCACTCGTTGTATCTACGTTTGTTCAGCCCCCGTACATGTACTTAACGAATGACACACCTAGAGGGGGCGACGGTGAAATTCTCCTGTTAGTTAGAAACATGCTGAATTCATCTCTAACAGTGAAAACACCTCTGGATCTAGAAGGCTGGGGCCACTACAAAGACGGGAACTGGACAGGCTCTTTGGGAGATGTGTTTAATGATCGAGCGCACGGGTCGATGTGCGCGTCCCCTTTGACTCCAGGAAAGTTTGGTAATTTTCAAATTTCCTTCACTTACAACTCCATGGATATGGTTTGGATCGCAGCACTGCCTGCCCTGAAACCGTCGTGGCAGAAACTTTTGTATCCTTTCAAAATTTACATACGGATCGGTCTAGCATGTTTGTTCATTGGGATCATCCTTATGAACACGTATACAAAAACAAAGATTTGGAAGAAAGTAAGGACAGTGCTCAAAATTCCACCGCCGAAATCAAATTTACTGTTTCAATCGTGGATATTATTTTTAGGTATGCCAACAGTAAAATTGCCTTCCAAACATGCTTTCCGTTTAGCAATTTTTACCTGGATATGGTTTTGCGTCATTATACGGTGCGTGTACCAAGGAGCACTGGTATACTTTTTGAAATTACATGTTTATGAAAATAGACTCGAGACTTTTAAGGACGTTCAGAAGTTTAACTATCCTTACGGCGGTTTGCCATCACTAAGGGATTACTATTCTGATGATCCCGAAGTATACAACGATTGGCAATCTTTACAGATAGACGAATCGCTTGAAATTTTTGACATGATATCTGCAGGCAGTACGGATTTCGTGTTGGCTATGAACAAAGAAACGGCAATTGACCGTTTAATTACATACAAGGGAGATAGGCAAATCCAAATTATTCCCGAAAAGATTGTGAACAGTCCCACTGTGATTTATTTCAAAAAGAATTCTCATCTAACTAATCCTATCAGCCACTACCTGACGATTATTTTGGAAGGTGGTTTCGCTCACAGACTATACGCACGATACGTTAATTACCTGAATACAATGTTGCAGCCCTCAAATGACGAAGGTCCCAAGCCTCTCCGACTGGAACATTTCTCGGGTTCTCTAATAATATTGATCCTGGGCTGGATGTTGTCGCTAATTTTCTTTATTGTTGAAGTTATTTGTGGAAAATAATGAAGCAATTGATAATAATATCAGTATTATGTGTTTAAAGGTATACGCGCACAAGTGTGACATGCCGTTACTAATAATAAAAGTAATAATAATAACTTATTATGCAGGCATCCACTCTTGTTTAACTATATCACTATCATTAAGTACCTAGGCACATAGGATTTTAATTTGGTTCATTCCCCAACTCAACACACCCACTGAGATCTATTATCTGTCTCTTATCTGAGTTTCTTATTTGTAAAACACTCCAAAGTAAAAATGTAGGTAGGATTTAATTGTTGTGCCTAAATTAATAAAGCCATTTCACAATAATGTGTTTGATTTCTGAGTAACTATAAGTAATTAATAATTGATACCTACCTACAGAAGACCCAACATTACCTTACAAATGCTACTGTTTAAGTTCACGATCCCAGTAGCTACATCCAAGTTACATTCAGTGAAAAACATCCTTACTTTTTAGTAAATAATCATGGGGTTCGACTTAGGTAGGTACTAAAATGGGTACCTAAGTATGAAAATTAAATAATTTTATTTTAGCGTTGGGCTGTGGAATTCTGAATATCAAAAATAATGGTAATCTACCGCCATTTTGGAAAGTAGGTACCTACTATAGCTAAGAGACGA
The DNA here is from genome assembly GCA_963855545.1 of Ethmia dodecea. Taxonomy (NCBI): domain Eukaryota; kingdom Metazoa; phylum Arthropoda; class Insecta; order Lepidoptera; family Depressariidae; genus Ethmia; species Ethmia dodecea. The sequence goes on from OY979444.1 coordinate 6,719,666, forward strand.
CGCAGGAAACTTGAGAAAAGCTAAGTACCAAATTTTATAGATGTACCTAGGTATTACCATCGTACCTAAACTGGTTATAGATTAGAGAAATGAAAATAAACTGTACTTAACCTAGATTTAATAGTAAGTAGACTATCTAACAATAAGTAAAGCATTTAACAAATAATCACAATAAATCGTTTACATACTATACAGGCTGACTTTTTTTACCGTCTGGAAAAAAATGAGGTGTGATAGGTAAGTGTAATAGGTAGTGTAACTAAAAAAATTTTTTTTTCTCAAATTTTTTTTTTCTATCTTTAACTACACATTACTCAATTGGAGTCAATAATACAGACTGAAATATTTGAAATAGTATTTTAAAAAGAAACACGCTCGTAGCTTCCATTTATGCGCAATCTACCTACAACTGCCAGCTGCGCGTAGACTGTGCGTAGTTTTCTAGATTTTGTAAATTGCATTAAATATGAATATATTTAACAAATAATCTCGTGTATAACTTCGGCTCTAGATACCTTATACGTCATATTTTTTTCCAGACGGTAAAAAAAATCATCCAGTATATGTAATAGGTACGACATAGTCTAAAATTAAATAACTAGAAACTAAACCTTTAACCAAATTAGTAGGTGTACATCTATGAATACTTAATCAAGGTAAATGCCGAACACGGTAACTTGGATAAAAGCAGTGGTCACTTCTCTGTGGAGGTCGACGTACCCGTCTCTCTCATGGTCCCACAAGAACGATATAGCGTTGTTGTAACTTTGAGCCCTTTTCTGACCAATGGTCACAATCGCTATAATCCTGTAGCGATTAAATTCCATATGCTTCACTTTCCTCATAATTTCGCCAGCCAAACGTATTGCAAGAGCTGGACTCTCCTAAAATAATTAAAAAATAATGTTGAAGCCTCAACGTGTAAAAATCGGAATGCTTCCAAAAGCACTAAAAAAGTAGCCTAATCAGAAAATAAATAAAACAGCAGCAGAATTTAAGATAAGGAGTTTTACGGGGCCTAAAAATCCGTCTAGCTTGGTAGGTCTCAACTCTGGGAAAATCAATTTTCTGTGCGTTTTCACGAACTGAGCTCACTGATCCCATGTACAATACTTTTATAGACTAAGCTAGGCTTACAATAGGGTTGTGTCCTACCTAGTCAAATCAGTTACTTTTTACGATCTGTCAAAACGAAATTTTACTATGGAAAATGTACTGAAATAGCAAACCGTGACGTCATAGTTTGTACTACTCAATTGCAGCACTTTTTTTGATTGTTTTATTATTTTTAAATTTGCTATAATTGTAAATTGAAAATCGAAATACATATTTTGAGGTGTTTTGGGATAATCTTTTTAATGTATGACTACTCGCAATTTAATTTCGATGCTGTCAACTACCCAATTATTTAGGTAGGTAAATACCTACTGTCAAAGTTCAAATGTGGAACATCTCGCAATCAAAAAGTGACTGAAGGCAACCTAGTATATAGGTACCTACCTATGTAGCGACGATAAGAAGATTTCAACATTTACCTAGGTATCTTACCTGAGGATTATATTTCATCCCAGTGAAATTTTCGTCCAGCGATTCATTAATAACCTCTTTGACAATATCTTCATCGAAAGATACTGAGGGATCCAGTTGGTAAGTAGGAAGGTAAATCAGCGGCGGTCTCTTCATCTCGATGGCGAGCTGTCAAGTGGAACTATTAATGAAAAAACTCACGCTCGAGTCCTAGTCCTTACCTACCACAATTTGATTTCACATAGGTTAATATGTACCTTAGAAGAGTTGATGATAATTTATTAATTATAATAGGTACCTACTAAACCGTAGAACAAGGATTTTCTCCTACCTTTATCTACCAGTCAATACTCAGCGTCTCAAGTACAATATATAACCCTATTATTGTGTTTGCATTCCGTTACTTGACCGGCTTTTGTATTTCACACCCCACAAGACAAAGAAAAACAAAAAAAAATACATCGCGGTGGGCATCACAAAAAAATTTTTTTTTTACTATTCGTGCCAACACTGAAAAATATGATCCCATTCAAGATTGCCGTTGTCAGTGTGAGGGCCCGATGACTTTAATAAATATCCTGACATATTCCAAAGTTAATTAAAAAAGTAATGTAGAAAAATGCATGTACCTAGGTACAACGACTCAGTATAGTACCTACCTAACTAACGATTACCGTTTGAATATACCTAGGTACTTTCCTATTTACCTGCGATGTCCTTTCGATTGGTCTGATCCCAGGAATTGAGCTAAAGCCATACGATTTCCTTCTCACTTGGATCCTACTCAGAGACTGCTTGTTCTGACCCTGAAAACACAAGTAGGTAGATATATCTTCAATATTTGTTGCAGGTAAATTAGAATGTATCAATTAAGTCTAATTTTTACATATGAACTATCATATTTATAATCTTAGTTCTTGGGTTGCAGGCAAACCTTATTAACAGCTGCTAAAGACCGAGTGGTACTTTTATTTGCGTTTGCAGTATCGGCCAGAAGGACGCTACGCTTACGCTTTGATGAATCCACTTCCATTTTTATGCACTTTAAATTAACAATAAAATATAACAAAATACGGGTATACTTTTTTCTGAAAGACAATTTGATATGATTTGACAAAACGTGTCAAGTATATTTAATTGTTTTGGGTTACATAGTGGAAAAAAATTAATAGAGTTTATGATCTTCTTTCACTCATAAAAGGTTCTTTTTCAGAAGGGTTTTCTTGGTATACCCAAGAAGTAGGTACGGTTGATGATGAAATCGAGGTACCTACCTATGTTTCTATGATAGATGTTTGGACTGCCTAGTGAAATAACCCTTGAAATATTTCGTGTGGTAACAAAGGTAGGTATCAATAAATTTAGTGATATACCTACCTTATATTTATTATATCATATTTATATATAAGTAGTTAGGTGCCTATATTATAATTCTGAGGCATGTGTATCATCAATTCAGCACTCTCGTTTGGGGGTCCAAAAGTGGGTATTTCTAGTAACAGAATACCTCCGTCGCCCGCTTCGGGGATACAGGTGTGAGCTCTACCTAATCCCACGACGGAAAGGTTTGTAATGTATTTTTGTTACTGAGAGCTACGAAAAAGAAATAGAAAAGTACTCCACAACAATACTTTAGAAGTTTCATTACTCACGCATGCGCCGTTCTGACTCGCGAATTTGCAGATCTTACACTTATCAGTTACAGTTCAGCTTGCGAAGCCGGGAGACAGTCGGGATAAGTCTAAAACGAGATAGATACTGTTACGAAGTAAAAGTTACACTGTCGGTTGGCATACAAAACCAGCTTTAATATTGAGCACATGATAATATTTCCCTTACAATCTAAGTAGAGCAAAACTACTAAAAAATTTAATTTAAAAGTCATGGGTAGATGAAAGTGATTTTAGACAAAATATTTCATCGAAGACTTGTTTCTGAAAAATGAATGCGGCTAAGTTAATGGTGCTAAAAGCGTTGCTGTTTTGTGTTATTTACGCTAAAGGTAAGTAGTTAATTATGAGTAGGTAAACTAATTATTTTTGGGACATGTCATTATTAGATATACTTAATAGAAGATAAAGTATAAAATTCCAAAAAGTCTAAAACTTTTGACTATCGTTTTTGATTCAAATTTCTTTAATATAGCGATTAATCAGAACCTATTATTTAATTCCGAAGTTGCCAGTATAGTCAATATTGGTAAAGTTATACTTACATTTATATTTTTATTTGTTTAATGCTTAATAAATCCTACTAATATTATAAACGCGAAAGTTTGTATGGATGGATGGATGGATATTTGTTCCTCTTTCACGCAAAAACTACTGAACGGATTTTGATGAAACTTTACAATTATATAGCTGATAAATCAGAATAACACATAGGCTACATTTTATCCCTGTATTCCGACGGAAACGGGAACTACGCGGGTGAAACCGCGGGGCGCTGCTAGTAATCTATAAAGAAGTTCGTGCCATGTGTGATTCGATGCTCAGATTAGATTATTTTTTTGAGCTATTTTTAAATGATAAAAAATATTGATCACTAGCTCAATGGTTAAGGAAAACATCGTGAAGAAAAGCACAGATTCCAGAATTAATTCTGAGGCATGTGTAACAGACCCGGTCCAGCGATGGGCTCACTACCTATCACGTTTGGGGTCCAAAAGAATATACTGGTGAAACGTAGATATATTCAGAATTGGAATACCTCTGCCTACACGCTCGGGAGTAAAATGCGTGAGATTTTTTAAATATAGGTACTTAAAAATAAATGTTTAATGTGTTCTCTATTTATACAAACCGTTTATTTAATTACTTTAACCCCCGAATTTAACAAAAATTATATTATGAAAAACAAACACTATCAATATAATAGAATCTTCGAAAAAGTACCTACTCTAATCGAACTGATTCATGTTCTTATGACAATATTTCCATAGAATAATTGCCATTTCACTTTTTACCATAGTTAAATCTTATTGCATATTTTTATTGGTGTTCAATAAAGAGTTGTTACTTACTTACTTAAATCTATAAGGCAGGTATATAAAATCCTAGACAATCCAATAAATTGTACGAGAAAAAGTCAGCAGTTTTACTTTAATAAAAAAAAGTTTTAACAATAACATTGGTTTTGGAAATTTAAAATATTTGTCTATACTTCTATACTAATATTATAAAGAGGAAATATTTGTAGGTATGCTTGTTGCGAATAAACTCTACTGTACCTACCGGTTTTAAAAATTCTTGCATAGATGGAAAGCTAGAATATCCCTGAGTAACAGACTATATTCGATTCTCGTATTCCCACGGGAACGGGAACTACGCGGGTGAAACCTCGCAGAATCGCTAGTAAATAATATTTGTAGTCTGAGCATCGAATTGAGCAACACAACAGAATGAAATAATAATCTTGTTAGTTGCAGAATTACATAAATTAGAAACAAAAACATTAGTCAGATTTAATCGACTATTTCTATAGACATATTAATAGGTCTATGACTATTTCATAAATTTCATAACATAAGAGCTAGATTAATGGTCTGTGCATAAGAGCGTGTGTGTGCTACGTTTGCTACGACTATAACTCTACGACATTACTACAGCTACGGCCAGTGGTCGTAACTGCTACAAGACTGTCACTTCAATTAATTTCGTGACTTGCAAGTGCTACGAGCGAATATCGTGAATAGTTAAGCTAAATAATGGGATATAATAGTATTGAAGTAAATAGTCTTCAAAATATACAGATTATTATTCGATATGTAGCTATTTTATTATAAATAATGAATGATGTATTATTTATTAATAAAGGAAAGGCACTCAAATCCCTAAGATTTCATTAAGAAAATCTGATATGATTACGATACTTACGATCATCGTACCTAAGGAGCAATAATAAGAGATAAATTACAACATGATCTACGCCGTTAGGTGTAGATAACGTTATCGATATCTACTAATATTATGAAGAAGAAATATTTGTATTTTTGTTACAATGGACCAATTTAAAAAATTCTTTCAACAATGGGAAGCTAGAATATCCCTGAGTGACATAGGCTATATGTCGTTCCCGTATTCCCACGGGAACGGGAACTACACGGGTAAAACCGAGTAGAACCGCTAGTTAACCTATATGTCGAGTGCTTGATGAGATTTTTGTTTCGTAGGAAATAATATTGCTCTTGCTACTTCTTTTTTAGATGGTCCTAGGTTCATGAGTGAAGGTTCCAACGCGACGGTGGTGGTCGGACGGGACGCTTCTCTCGCCTGCACAGTAGAAAACCTGCACAATTACAAGGTAATAAGGTTTTTTTATGTTTCATAGGAGCGGTGATGTTTTTATCTATAAAATAAAATTTTGACCAGCCGATGTCTGTACATCTATCTATATAATATATAAAATGATAAACTGACTGACTGATTGGTGATGTATGAACGCACAGCCTAAACCGCTGGGTCTAGAGACTTGAAATTTTGCACACAGATTGCTGATACAGTGTAGGCATCAACTAAGAAAGGATTTTGCAAAACTTAACTTTATTTCATCCCCTTAGGGGTAAGCTTTTACCCGCGGCTTCGCTCGCTCAAGTTTATTTCACCCAAACTTGAGAGAGCGAAGCCGCGGGCAAAAGCTATAAAAGATATTTAAGAAACTTAACGAATGTTTTATCATGTTTTGAATTTTTAATAATAACTCCTGCGTCATGTGCATATTGTTGCTCGAAATGGTCAACTTAAAATCTGGTGCAAGTGCAAGTGCAAGTTGTAGGTAGGTATATCATGTTATCTAAATACAAGTATGCAGAGGTTTTATTATTACTGGGTCAGTTGGTGCGGGGACGTAGTACCTAGCGGATAAAATCTAGTACAAAATATAATAAAAATGAAATACATCCTACATCGTAAATTCATAATGACTTATTATTGTGCATAATGTGGACGTTAATGTTTATTTTTATTCTCTACTCCTTTATGTTGTTATTTTTATGGTTTTAATGTTTTTAGGGTTCCGTAGCCAAATGGCGAAAACCTTGTTAATATGTTTTTGTTGGGTATTCGTTTTCCTGTAGATACGTATTGTAAGTAAAATATGTATAGGTAAAGTATATTGGTCAACATTTGCAATAGGTACTGTTTACAACTGGTAAATATTTCATTTTCAAGAGAAAATATAAAAACTGGTTTAGAAGAGAAATACGTAGATACCTACTATTCCCAAACGATAACACCTAGGTATAGACACTTGAAATATGGTACCTATATAAATAAATAAATATACTTATCTTGGCTAAAAAGGGGTTTTTTGAAATTCACACGGGAACGGGAATAAACTGGATGGGCGAGGACAACGCCGCTCTGGGCGCCCGCTAGTTCTAATATAATAATATTAATATAATTTAAAGTATCTATACAAAATATATAAAGTATTAAGTAACAACTCTTTATTGTGCACTAAAATAAATGATATTATGTGACACAATGATGCAAATGGTCCTATAGTATGTTGCTACATAATTTTCCAAAGTAAGTTTCCACAAAGGACCTGTGCTAAGCTGGGTAGATAAAATAGTTTCGAACATTTTCTTCATATACCTACCTAGTTTAAAAAAAAAAATTTTCACCACAAAATTATACATACTACTGTTCAATTTTCAAGGCGCTCGCTTCAGGTAGTATGGCGGAGCCTGCACACCATTAGCGAGACTAATAGTTCCCCTAACTCATTTCCCGCTGTAATGCGTTTCCATTCAGCATGGTGACGTAACATAAAGGTCCTGAACAGAACTCATATATTAGGTACCGTAAGTGTGGGAACATTTGTCCTCTCAAAGAGCAATTATGGAGGTAAAGTTGCACCATTTTGGGCACGGAATTGTGTGAAATTTGTGTTATTCTACCGTTCCCTTATTTAGTTAGCAGTAAGGGCTTTTGGTACCAAAAGTTAAAACTAACAAGTTCCTGTATATGGAATATTTTTGATAAATCTTATGGTGCCTAGTAGGTAGTTATCGAATTAAGTAAAAATAGTAAATCATAGATAATTTTTAAGAAAAATAAACTCATAAAAACTTTAACCTTATAAATTTGGACACAGTAAACGATATCTGAAATTTTTGGATTCATTCATAAGCATAACATCACATGATATATTTATTTGAGAGCTTAAAAAATCTTCTGATGATAATAAATTTCAAATTTTTAAATTTCACTCCGACGAAGTCGCGGACAACAGCTTGTTGCCACTGCTTACTTATAATCGTAGGGTAACGTATAGTATTGGGAAAAAGGTAGGTACTCGATGGCTAATATTATGAGTATTAAACCAACCGGAGACGCCACTGACAGGCGTTCCCCTCTGCCAAAAAAAAGTGTCGGTCAACGCGCATACCTGTTATTTACAAATAGTTTCTTTGGGTTTATGGAGTGCTCGGATTGGTTAATGTATTTGTATGCGTCTAGTTCAAGCTAGTGTTTAATTGTTGTGTCAAAAAATGCGTTTGTTTTAACATTATTTGTGTGCGTTTCCTCGTCCCCCGCGCAGATATTGGCAAATGACTTTTTTGCCAAGAAACTAGAGCGCGTGACGTCTCCTGTTGGTATAATACTCAAAGGATTGAACAGAAAACATTTTCTCCTAAGATATGTTAGTAGGTATGTTACACAAGATATACCCATTATACGTGCCTGACTTTATTTGGACTAGAGAAGCGAGTCTTAATGTAATAAAAAATACCTCTTCCAAACAGATTTTCTCATAAATACACCGAATAGGAATTTAATATTGGATTTACACTCGAGTTGGCATGCTACCGAAACATATATTAAAGCTTGTTTTCTACCGCAACACGCCCGGGCGATTCCCGAGGTCCCTGAATCGGCAAAATACGAGCATGATACACACTCAAAAATCGTGAGAAGTTTGTGAGGGCAAAATTTTTGTTAAAATCAATAGCACACCAAACACTTCGGGTTCGCACACGTAGGCTTCCGTACCACCATTCAATAAAAAAAAGAGAATGCAATAAAAATACACGGAATAAAAAAAATACTTCCTGTGGCACGATGAAAATAAAGAACTGCTGAACATTGTTTACGTCACTTCCCAACAGGCTTGGTAAGTTCATAAGTTATTCAGTAATACGCATTCAAGTGACTCGTACACACTTTATATCAATTGATTTTGAACGTACGAGTAAGCTCCTCTATGATTCGTAAAGACATTCTCAGTTCACGTAGTATTTAAATTCTTTCAACATTACGGGAGGTATAGTCAGCAGCATAGGTAAAAATCTAATTCATTTCTATGATTTACTTATTGAGGATTTGTGATATATTTCTAAGCATAGATAGTCTTTGTTCTCTATTTATTTGTGGTGATCTTGTTTATCAAAATTTGTATTTCTTTACTAGCTAACCTTATTCGCTTTGCTTCGGTTTATATTATTATATACACAAATTTTGTTCGTTTGTCGCTCTTTTGCTTGAAAACCGTGTGAAAATCCGTTGCGTGGCTAAGATGTGAGAAACAGTCAGAGGCAGATAGCGACTTTGTTTTAAATCATCACATGTCGGGCTCGGCAGCCCAGTGCCGCAATACCAAAAAACCCTTTGGAGTATACCCTCTTGTCTCATACGACTTGATTTAACTTACATAATCCATCCTTTAATCAGTTAAGAACCGCCGGTTCCAATTGGAACCGAGACATTATTAAAAATCTGTTGTGTCTGTTTTCATGGTCTGAGAGGTTAATTTGTTTTATTTATTATCATTACTTTAATTTATTAATCCTTTTTTCACTATCTGAGATCGATGCATTATGTCATCTTTTTCTACTTGTCCCTATCAATCGTCATATCTAAGCATATTTACTTCCTTCTTCCACATTATCATCCTACAATTTATCCTTTTCTTTCGTCTATTCCTTTAGCCTTCCAACATTTCCATTAAACACTCTTTTTACAACATGACTCTCATCCCTTCGCATTATAACCTAACCCGATGAAAACATTCAGGTCGCGTGGCTCCGTGTGGACACGCAAACGATCCTGACGATCGGTCCCCACGTGATAACGAAGAACCATCGCGTGAGCGTGGGCCGATTGGACCCCCAGACCTGGGCATTGACTCTTCGCGACGCACGGCCTTCCGACAGCGGCCGGTACATGTGCCAGATCAACACAGAGCCCATGATCACTAACACATACCACCTGCAGGTCTTAGGTTAATATTACTGTTTGGAAATAGCTTCTGAGAATACTTTTGAAATTTAACTTCTTGTATCGAAATTATATTACGGATATATAGTACGTAAATCATGCTCCCGCCATTATCTCAAAACACCTCTAAGAGTGTATTACGATTTCATTGTACAACTACCTAAAGCAAAAATGTAAATTGTAGATAAAGCAATAAAATTGATGTGATACGATTGAATACAAAAACCAAAAAAATTAAAATATATTTTAATCTCTTTGACCAAAACTGATGATGTCATAGGTTATGTATTCAGTTCCACAAATTTGTTTAATTTTTAAAAATTTAAGAAAGGCAGGCAATCCACTTAAAGTATTTACTTGTATCCAACTAAAATAAATAATGTTGTCTTGCATCACGTAGTGCACGTGCACTGTCTACCGGCAGGCTTTGTATGCACTACCTGAATTTATGACGTATGATTTATTATTCTAGCATGGATGCTTTACATTGCTTACAAATCCATAGTGCCACCCGACATTGTGGATTCGAGCAGCAGTGGAGAGGTAATGACACGCGAGGGTGAAAACGCGGCTTTGCACTGCTTCGCGTCTGGCAACCCCCACCCAACCATCACCTGGAGGAGGGAGGACTCCAGGCCAATCGCAATCGGAGGGAAGACAGGTATTTACATACACACGAGGGTAAGATTAACATATGAAATATGGAAATGACCTAATCCTTCCACATTCATGAGGCTGACTTCTGATTTCATAAGCTCTTATACTGTTCGGGGTTTTCGGGGACGCTATATAATTGTTCTGAGAACGTTTATGCTTTTATTTCTTATTGCATAAGATATGCATATTTTAATCATAGAAATAACACATAGTTTTATAGATAGATTAATATATATTTTGATATAGATAGATTACTTAGTCAGAAATCTTACGAAAAGGTAGGTACACTGTGTTTCTGAACACAAGAACTTGCGGCTTGTGCTCAATGTATAAAAAACATAAGCTAAATACAATACATATTATAATGAAACCAAATCACTACTAACTACAACTTATGATTCCAATCTACTTTTGTCAAAAGTAAATAGTTATGTTGTGTGCGTTACCTTGCTCTACATTCAAGATCCAGCACTAATTGTCTACAAGTCAAGCCCGAAATCTCGTAAGGTTCGGTTCAAAAATTGACATTCCAGTTAACAAATGGAGCGGGCAGTGGCTGAACATGACGGCCGTGGACCGCAGCATGAGCGGCGCATTCCTCTGCATCGCAACCAACGGCGTCCCTCCCTCAGTCAGCAAGCGGATCCTGCTCCAAATCCTCTGTAAATATTGTTACAAAATTTATTTATTTTGTTCTTTAACACACTATGACAAACGTATACTAAATATCAATTGAATCACAAGCCTCAGAGTTGTTTACTTGAGTTCAGGAAGTTCTGATTCGCATCCTTTTGTTTCCGTAGGCCCACCGATAGTGACAACTGTGCATCAAATGATTGGAGGGTACATCGGGGAGTATGTTGTCCTCCAATGCAAGGTCGAAGGGAACCCCACTCCGCTCATGTACTGGACTCGCATTGATGGTCGCAGACTTCAAAACGGTAGAGTTGAAAATTAAATAGAGACAAATTAAATCTTCGGATTTATCTATATTCCTTGGATCCTGAGGCATGCGTAACAGCACTCAGGTCCGGATTTCAGTAAGAAATTTCAAAAATTTTGTTACATTTGAAAAATAATATATTATTTGAACCATATAATGGTTAGCCGGGATTCAATCAACGCAGCTGGTGCAAAGATAAAATCGCGAGATAGCTTTTGCCACAGTTTTTACGATTTTTTGTTATTAGAAACAAGTTTGACAACATAATATTAATACAGGGACCAAGTACCAGGTGAGCAAAACATCGCAGAGCTTCCACAAACACACGACTTCTCTGACTGTTCTCAAAGTGACGAGGAGCGACGTTGGCCCCTACCAATGTCATGCAAAGAACTCACTGGGTGCTTCCATCGATGACGTCACACTTTACAGTGAGTATTTAGTCTAATAAGTGTTCAAATTCAGATGCAGGATAAGTAATAAGTATCAGGCGAACTACTAATAGCGCGGTTCACCAAATTTTGGCATACCAGATCAGAAAGTTACCTACTTGTGCCTTTTAAATACCCTACACAAAACAAATTATTAGTTGAAAGATTTGTTAGACTGAGACCGTAGATTCCATAAAAGTAAGGTGTTCGCATATCTTGGACCATCACATTAATAAGTATAAAAATTTCATCTTACTTTCAAGTTTCAAGGAAGATAACAAATCTGGTATTTTTTTGGCCTTTGATGAGTAGAAGTGGTTACTAAGGGCTTATAAAGTAAGAGAGAAAATATTACAGTCATTTTAATATTGGTAGGCCTAAAATTAATAGTCGGTTGTCTTTTATTTTACGATTCCTATGAGATGCAGTATTTACTTTTACGAAATGTCATTTCTTATAAATTACTAGCTGACCCGACAGACGCTGTCCTGTAAAAATGTGATAAATGAAGAACCACTCGACAGATTTTAAGCAAACTTCACATAAACCATCTGCTAAATAGTCCGAAAAAAGCCAAAAAATTTTTCTTGAGTTATAAAATAACAACGAAAAGTGGCATTGATTTTTATATATACAACACGTAACAGAAAAAGCGCAATTCCTCATACACCCCAATTAGTATATTAATATAAAAAAAATATGATGCAATTGAACTTTAGTTATGTCTAACCAATTTTCTTAAATATCGATTAATAATAGCACGATTTAACGCACTAAATTCAGTTACGTAATTAATTTTTTTGAAAAATTTAACACATATTAAAAATAGCTGATATCGAATAAGTAGTAGATACTGAATAAACTAATTTCAGGAATTGCGCTTATTCTGTTACATGTTGTATAGAAGATTAGTTTCATTGGTAGATTTACCTTCTTTTATATTTTGTTAGGGCTGCACAAGACAGCTTATAATACTTAGTTACTTACACTTCATATGACTGTTCTAATTTCTTGGATATTAACTGAGGATATCAATATAACAGGTTTAACAATATAAAGTAAAACTATTTTTATAGAAGTTTATGGTGTAAGTATGTTTTGTATTAAATTGAACAATTATTATAAGAGCCATTTTGCTTTTAGGAAATAATATCTTCGGCTATAGAGTTATCAAGTAGATAATCTATCAGGGCGTGTAATTTTTTTTTTTAGCATTGGCAACGACCACGATGGCAACATCATCAACAATGCATTCAACGACGACGCAGACAACAACTACGACGCAGACAACAACCACTGATGCGTCACGTAAGAAACGTTAATTCATATAAGGTCGGAGTTCCTTTTTATGGTTCCGTACCTAAAGGGTAAAAACGGGACTCTATTACTAAGACTTCGCTGTCTGTCCGTCCGTCTGTCTGTCACCAGGCTGTATCTCAAGAACCGCGATAGCTAGACAAATTATGTATTTCTGTTGCCGCTATAACAACAAATACTAGAAACAAAATAATATACATATTTAAGGTGGCTCCCTTCTTGTCCGGAGTCCGACTCGCACTTGGACGTTTTTTTTTCTTTTTACCAACTTATTTAATAGGAGTAACATCTAAATCGACAAAACGTACCTAAATCAGTTCCATTTCCATGTAAAAAGTACTGAAAAGTATATATTTTAGCGTAGTTATCAAAACTCACCCCTTAAGATTAAACGCATTTATTTTGTTCGTTACCTGAATTAACCTATCTTCTTATATATAAAAGGAGAAGCTAAATCTAAAAATCAAGGCCCAGCCCAAACCGCTGAACATAGAAACATGAAATTTTGTGTGTAGGTTACGTTTATAATGTAGATGCTCGCTAAGAAAGGATTTTACGAAATTCTACCCTTAAGGGGGTGAAAGAGGGGGTTGAAGTTTGTATGGGATAGTGTGATTTCTGCGTGTATCAACTTTAAACTTGGCACAAATACTCTTCAAAACACACTATGAAATATTAGTTCTAGGATTTTTTGAAAATCATCCTCCAAGGGGGTGAATGTAGGGGATGAAGTTTGTATGGAAAACCTTCATTTTTGGGTGTATCAATTCGAAACTTTGTAAAAATACTCCTCAAAACAAACAACAAGACACGTATTTCCGGATTTTTCAAAAACCATCCCCTAAGGGGGTGAAACAGGGGAGTGGAGTTTGTATGGAGACGTGTTGTTTTTTACGTTTATCAACTTCAAACTTTACATAAATACTCTTCAAAATAAATTATGAGACACATATTTTTGGATTTTTCGAAAATCATCCCCTAAACGGATGAAAGTAGGGGTTGAAGTTGATACGAAGAAGTTTATTTTTTTGCGTCCATCAACTTGAAACTTGGTACAAATGCTTCTGAAAACAAACTATGAGATATTAGTTCTAGGATTTTTCAAAAATCTTCCTCCAAGGGGGTGAAAGTGGGGGTTAAAGTTTGTATGGAAAACCTTCATTTTTGGGTGTATCGATTCGAAACTTCGTAAAAATACTCCTCAAAACAAATAACAAGATACGTATTTCTGGATTTTTCGAAAATCACCCCTTGAGGGGGTGAAACAGGGGGTTGGAGTTTGTATGGAGACGTGTTTGATTTTTACGTCTATCAACTTCAAACTTGGCACAAATACTCTTAAAAATAATTCATGAGACCAGTGTTTTAGGAATTTTCGAAAATCATCCCCTAAGGGGGTGAAAGTAGCGTTTGGAGTTTGTATGGAGACGTGTTGTTTTTTACGTCTTATCAACTTGAAACTGGGCACAAATACTTTTAAAAATAAATGATGAGACACGTGTTTTTGGATTTTTTGAAAATCATCTCTTAAAGGGCTGAAAGAGGGGGATAAAGTTTGTATGGGATAGTGTGATTTCTGCGTGTATCAACTTTAAAATTTTACAAATATTCTTGAAAATAAACTTGATATATTAGTTCTAGGATTTATCGAAAACCAACCTCCAAGGGGTTTTATCCCCTTGGGGGTTGAAGTTTGCATGAATACCTTCATTTTTGGATGTATCAATTCGAAATTTTGTAAAAATACTCCTCAAAACAAACAACAAGACAAGTAGGTACCTATATCTCGATTTTTCAAAACTCACGGGTGAAACGGGGTTGGAGATTGTATGGAAACGTGTGTTTTTTTTTACGTCTTTGATAGACTTAGATGATTACGTCTTGAAACTTATTACAAATACTCTTAAAAATAAATGATGAGAAACGTATTTTTGTATTATTTTAAAATCATTCCCTAAAAGGGTGAAATTAGTGGTTGAAGTTGGTATAGAGAAGAGGGGTTTTTTGCGTCTATCAACTTGAAACTTGGCACAAATATTCTTTAAAAGTCTCCATACAAAGTCCAATTTTTTTTTAGATAATTTACTATGGGTTGCTAGGAGAAATTTGTTTGTGCATCCCAAATTGTTGAAAAAATAAATGTCCACCCGTGCGAAGCCGGGGCGGGCCGCTAGTGTTTTTATAAGTAGGTACAAGAAAAAATACACTATCACAGGTACCAAGTAGAAATTATTTAATTTACTTATTTTAATTTACTTACAAATGTTATTTTCTCAGATGTAGAGATGCAAGACGATGAGTTGAATAAGGGGAATGACTTTTTCGACGGAGACAGTGTAGTAGTACTGAGCCAACATCAAATGCAGAACACAGGTGAGATATAAAGTTGAAACTTGGAAAATATTGAAACCAAATTTTTAATAGTGTAGCTCAAAATTAATTTGTAGCTAGAGCATTTCCAAAACGTTGAACACATAACCCATAAATAAATAACTTTGCAAAAAAGATTTTCATCTTCCCCTACAATTAATCATGCCGATCATCGGACCATATTTCGGAATATATTTTAATGACCATCATTGTTCAGTTTCATCTAAAGACTCACCTCCATAAAAGACCTAAAGTTGAGATAGGTAAGATAACTACTTTTATATAATTTTCCTTTTTTTTTTTTAATTTATTCAAAGACGAACACAACAGATAACAATCACATAATGGCTATATAACTACTTATTTAACATTTATCTATAGATTGCTCTCCAAAAATGTGTACGTACAGCATGACTTAACATAACCTCAGCTGAGCATAGAGAATATTTACTACTGATTTAATGAAACTACAATAAGCTTTTCTAATTTTTTTATTACTGTGAAAGATTACAATTGCTACTGAAAATGAAAAATAATGTCTAAATATATCTATATGCAGTGCAATGAAATTCGCACAATTTGCGATTTTAAAAGTAGCAAGCTAGGTGACGAAGAGTGGCACGTGCGACGTATGAAAATTCATTTCACATGATTTTTCACAATACTCATGAAATGACCCATCTGTACATGAGGTGATCTCTTGTTGCGTTAGAAAAACTTAGGGCTCATTCACACGAGGACGATCCGTGTTTTTGTACGAATGGTCTTTTTTCACGATTCGTTTTTAGTTGCCCGTGTTCGCACGCATCACGCTTCATGAAAAATAACAGATAAGTCTTAAATCACGTAACTTCTATTAAAAATTCCGTTCGTCCTAAAAGAGGAATCATGGTTTTTATGACGGATCCGCTCGGTTCGGTTCACCTGTCCGTACTTCTTCCATGACTGGACTCTGAATCACAAAAAAGAATGTGAACATCAATTCTGATTTTTTGACAAATCGTGAAAAAATACGATTCCGTAAGCAATGTGAACGTCCATTCATCATGACGATTCGTGTTTTTGACGAATCGTCAATGACGGATCCCGTGTGAATGAGCCCTTATTTAATTTATATTTTCTTTTCCGATTTTGATCTTGCCATTTCTGTTCATTAACAGACCTCCCACCGAGCTCGTGACCAGAAGAAAACCAGGACCAGTGGTCTATATGGTCCGCAGGACCCAAAATCTCATCACATATGCAGGTTGTTTGCGCTTCATTGGCCACGATCTATTGTGTACTATGAAATAGTGGTTGTAATTAGATTAAGAAAGACTATAAAGGTGTTCTTTGTAAGTAGTTAAATTAATTCAATAAATCACTATAATTGTAATGCAAATCTTTTTATTTGAATTTTTTTCAGTATCCTAGGTAAAAAATGTATCGCTTTGTTCGAATCTCAATTAAATAGTATTTAAAATCCAGAAAATCCAATTAAGTTGGTAATGCTGTAATGATAATAAGGCACTTCACCGTTATCAATTGTAATGCATCCTCCTTTGAAAGGGAACCACATCTGTGATACTTAGCTAACTCCCCTCCCAAATTCTCCCTTTCGCCCCTCGCACGTCTTGGCTCCTATGCTAAAGCATCCGTGAATTATTGCATACCATTCATGGCTTATGGACACTGGTTCTAGAACATTTTTTTAGCCATATGGCTAAATAAATGTAGTAAATATTTACTACAATTTCTTAATTTTATTTTTGTGTTGTAGCACTATGTGAAAAAATGTAGCATTATGTCACTCGGACCATAATAGCGAATCGATTGACATCTTATTCATTAAAATCGGGTTAGTAGTTAAAGACTACGGTAAAAACACAAATATGCATAGGTATAGTCAACAAAGGGTTAGGGTTACATGGCTGGTAACTAAGAACTCATTTTTCTGGGGAAGTCATAAATAAATCTTATTGATTAATGTTTTTTCCAAAAAGCATCTTTGATCCCTATAATTTACCAAAAACATACTATAAATACATTTAAGGCTTTAAGAGAAAACTGAATCTTAGTTTTTGGCCATGTAACCCTAACAACTTTGTTGACTGTACATAGCCAGCTCAAAACGTATACTTAATCCTTCCTTTTCGCTTCCCGGGTTTTGAGGAAGTGTTTACTTACCTACTTCAGCACAACAGCCTAAAATGAGCACTAAGTATTCACTTTTAACATTAACATACAATTATTATTAACATTTAATCGAATAGTAACAACTTTTCATGTTGTTGGGATGGTTTGCCCTACCTATTGAAGGGGCGAAGATTTCGTCGCTAATGATTCCGTAGGTACGTGATTCCGAAACACTTTGAACATATCTCCAGACGGTGTAATATGTTCCTAATTTAATCTCGGAAGTAAAGTAATGCGAATTCTGAGTGTAGACTCTGCAAGACTCTGTCAAATGAGATTTGGTTAGGTACCTACTATTTAGCGTTGAATTTTACGTTCCGATTTGAATTTAAAAAAAACTATCATTCACCTGATCTTCAAGAATTGAGATAGAGATAGTGTTAATAATTATCGACCGATTTCAGTTTTACCTACATCATCCAAGATTCCAGAAAAGGTCCTCAACCATAGACTAGTTTATTTCCTAGACTAGAACATTTTTAAGTCTTTTCCAAACACCAATATGGATTTTGTAAAAATCTCTCCACCGATCATGCAGTGGGAGAATTTACAGATTATGTAGTAGACTCCTTAGATAATAACCTCAAGTGTATTGGCTTTTTTTTGGATCTCACAAAGGCATTTGACACTGTCTATATCCCCATACTTCTCTCAAAATTGGAAAACTCGGGGATCAGAGATAACAAGCTCGGTATTTTTCGGGACTACCTGAATGGTCGCTCTCAGTCTGTGAAAATTGGTGACCATATCAGTGTCGAAAAGTCTATAGACCTCAAGGGTGTACCTCAAGGAAGTATAATCGGACCTCCTGCTTTACATTAATGAGCTATGTTACATTCCCATACCATGCTGTAAAATTATTGCTTAAGCTGACGACACTGCGCTACTCATTACAGGCAAAACCTGGGACACTACCCGTCAAAACGCCAAAAATCTATATTATACTACACTTATATTATAATATACCTACGGATTTATAACTTATTTATTCTTAGAATGCCTAATGTTATCAGACTTAAAAACGCTTTAAGCACAGGGATTATTACTTTTATTACTGCCGAGAGAGAGAAAAATACGTTGAAGAGTACTTTAGGAACGAACAATTTCTATTCTAAATAAAATTATTATTGTTAAATTATTGTTATTATGGCTAAACTCTCATTCAGAAACAGAATAAAGATCAATCCATACCCCATCTTATAGATGTTAGAGCATTATATTTCTTTAATATCCGGAGTAACTGAGTAATTTCCGAATTGCGAAATATTGTACGTTTACCTACTCGGCGCTAGTTGTTATTACTTTGGCATATGATACTACCTTCTCCCTACCTCTTAATATTTACAAGCGTAACATACATAAAATTACTATTGCTCACCAAAGAAATATTATACCTACATACGAAAAGAAAGTCTCTTTTTGTCTACGATATTATAGGAAAACACATCCTTTGAGATCAAACAGATTTTATTTTAACTGGTTTGTGATTGTGGGTGTCAGTGGTTTGGTGTTATACCTACCTACCCACTTAATTGCAAAGTCAAAGCACCTGAGTAGCTGCTAGCTTTAAAAGTATAAAAAGATATATAGATCTCCCTGGAGCTACGAGTATAATAATGTAGGCACTTATAAAAAAACATCTATTTTCTACAGATAATAATAATAATCTTGTACATAATTTATTTACATCTACACTTAATATTATAAAGAGGAAAGATTTGTATTGTGTACAAATATATATTGTGTACCTATGTTTGTAACGTAAATAAACTCAAAAACTACTTTCACCAATGGAAAGCTTTCTGGAAAGCTGTAGTTTTCAGGGAGTAACATGGGCTATAAGTTTCCCACGGGAACGGGACTTACCAGGGTGAAATCGCAAAGTTAGTATGCAGATATATACCTAGTATTGATTAAAAATGGCATCCAACTAAGTAAAACAATGCCCAAAGATAATAAGTATAACCACAACGTGAACATACGCACTTATAAGGCTAACAAGCTTACCTTTTTAGAAAGGAGTGAAAACAATCACACGTCTTAGAAACCTCGAGGGAATAAATCTTCTTTACTAAATCGACTGAATATTTTATCGCGAGTAGCTAATTTGTTTTAAATAATTAATTCTATTCGCCGTGCGGCAAGTACCGGCTGAGGAAATTTATCGAAGTTTCCTCTAGAATCGGAACAATAAATCTGAAAAGGGTTGGATTGACTCGCGCGAGCTCATTTGTGGCGAGCAAAACAGATCTATAGCACAACAATAGATGGCTACGTAGCACAAAATGTGCAAGAGTAGGTAGGATCTAATTAAATATTAGCACAGTAGACGAATTGGTAAGCTTCGTTTCTATTTATATAAATGTTATTAGGTCATGTTTCAATTTCGGATCAAACAAGATTGCGTATATAGCAAATATTGAATTCCCGTTATACCAGTCGGTAAAATTTTCTATCTATGAATAATAACTTTCGGAAGCACTAAACTATCGGCATGCCCGTAATTAGATTTAATATCAATTCACATTGTACTTATTGATATGAACCAGCAACCTCTCAGATAGAAAACAATGAAGTTAAAATAAATTTAGACCCAATAGAAAAACATGGACACTAAGTATAATATTTATAGAAAGCAATTAATAATGCGAGTTGAACTGGTGTTTGTTTCCACACTTGTTTATTTCTCCCTCACAGTGAAGTCAGAACAGCGTCACATTGGAAATATTAAAATCGCCAAAGTAAAATTTAATATCCTGGAGTTTCATATTGGAACACATTGCGCTCCATTATTAACTCCGCCGTTTTATTAGATAAATATAGGAAAGTTGATAGTGTGTACAAATAATTGAAATTTTATACCGGCCAAACAGTAAAAGTAAACTAATGTGTACAAATTGGTTATGTATAAATATTGCGATATTAGTTAGGTATCTATATATGGGCGAGGAATGATTTCTAGCAGCACCTTCGCAGTAGTATATGTTGCATAATTCACCTAATGCTTTGTTTTTCAAACGACTATTGTTACCTAAGTATAAAACGAATAGAAGTCATCGGTGTCTACAACACAGGCTTTCCTAGTGTAGGCACCGCGGCCCCTATATGTATCAATGTGACGTTTTAACTATTCTTCATATTTAAGATAACATCCTTGTATGTTTGTGAATAATAAATTCATTTTCATTTTCAATGCTTATCTCGAGGACGAAGCACGAAGTAAGCATAATAATTTATTACAGTTTTGATATGGTAAACTCGAGAAACCTAAATGGCTGCAATCTTCAATTGTGTCAGCTGGTTTTTGCGTTTACCACTTACTTACTTTTAAACCGTTCTGATAAAAATATTCTACTACATGATCCGGATTATACCAGATTAACTTAAATTATAAATCCGCAAATTCAGAACGCTCTGTGGCAATCCCAGGAAGCACAAAGTCGGCGTTTTATTGTTGTTTATGTTTGTATTTAAACCTGATAACTACGCCACCTACAGCAAATTGGATCACGGCCAACTGAGATTCAAATGTAGGTTAAGTTTTTTGGGTTATTTTCCACACAAAAATGTTCATGTTCGTAATGACTGAGTCAATTTCGAAATTTTGTTCCGACTGGCTTACGAACAGATGTGATTTGTATTTCCTAAAACTCTCGTCGATGTGTTAAATCTTCGATTACCCACTTACGCCTACACCTACTTAACTTTCACTAAATATTATGAGCTTTGTTTCTGTTAACTGATTGCAATTAGGAAGTCATTCTGTCAATCATTATTTACTTAACTCTATGTATACTTAGTTAATTATTTATCTACATACCCAAAATCGAAACGCATACAATGTAACAGGAGTTTATCAATACTTTTTGGGTAATTTGATAATACTTACTTTATTTAATTAAAGGAGTAGAAAACAATGGCTTACAGTCAAATGTAAAACCAAACAGATTAGGGAGCGATGTGGACATAATGATAGTTAACATTAAAAAAATATGCTTTTTCTTCCGTAGGTATATTATAGGTGTTAAAATAATAATACTCTAGTCGAATATGCCAGGATTATCCTTAAAGAGCTTGGCGTCGTTTGGGCAGTACATTATGATAGTGCCCACGGTGCACGGCTGATCACAACACTCGCTGGCCACCTGGCGACGCACGCGCCGCCACCTCTCCACGTCCAACAACCGCTGCTTGTTCATGTAGTCTTGTAGATAATTAGGTGTTAATTTTGCTGAAAAAAAAAAGTTACTTAAAAATCGCAGCCTCCTATAAACCACGCCACAATCCTAGGGAGCGACAAATGAGTGTTACTTTGAGTTTTCTCAACTTTTTGGAATCGATCAAAAATCCTACATCAAAAATCCTACGTCGAAAATCTGAATAGGGATGCTATCTGAAGCCCTGACAACATAAGTTTCATAACGGGATATCTAATTTGACGGCCGCTTTATACGTGGTCATTTTAAATTAAGTGCAAATATTTAAAAAGGTATATCAACAAATTTACAAGAAACTATTTTCGGCAATGATTTTTATTTTTCATAAGCTACTTTACTAAATAACATCGATTATTACAAAAAATTAAAAACACTGCCCTTACACGATGTAGGTACATAAACGATACACGCATAATACCTACCCGATCAAAAATTATAAGTACTACATAAATAAAAAAAACGACAAAAGTAGCGTTTTAGTGCAGTCGTTATTGTATAAGGCAAGCATGTTTAAAAATTATTTTTTGTAAGAAAACAATAATTTATACAATAATTTGAGTAATGCAAAATCTGCTTATTTTTTTCGTAGGTACGAAAGGTTTACACAACGTAGAATTTTTATTTTTCGAATTTTGTAAAATAATTACTTAGGTAAGTATCTAAATGATTAGATTAATAATCACAGCCATTGACAAAATACAAATCTACAAGTAGATATACATATATATTAGCAAATGTACCTATTGTCCCACTTCTGGGCAAAGGCCTCTCCTCCACACATATAATAATATACAAAAATATTTAATTATAGGTACCTAAACGATTGCGATAAAAGCTTCTGTGACTTGACTGAGACATAGCAGATCGCATAAAAAATAAATACATTTCAATACCCACCTAACAATAGAGACGTATCCCTTTTGACAATCTTATAGCCACTGTTGCACAACTTATCAATTATAGTGGACAGGTAATTACTGCAACTGTACACTCGATCGTTTATCCTGTACGTATTTTGGTCCGCGTAGACTGCGTTATTTCTGCACAGTATTACCGTAACGAAAAACTGAAAGAGAAACTATATTAATTACACCGAAAACGTATAAGAAATCACTTTAAAACAACCTTTAATTTGAAATAAATAAATAAAAAGTAATATAATTAGATGCTTCTTACAACGTACCAAATATTGTACTTTCATTTTGTAATTATCTATATTCCTAGTTACACACTAAATGGATGCTCTGTTGTACAGTTACCTGATGAATGGTTCTATCACAGAGCAGCGGTTCTAAAAATAGACCCTTCGTGGTCCATAGTACGGAATTACTTAAAAGTTGTTTAAGTATATCGATAAGGGCGTTTACAAAACATTGTCTCGAGACGCCATGATAAGAGATTCCTGTGGGTAACACGAGATTTATTTGGTTTGGTCTGTTAAGCTGATTTTTTAAAATATTCGTGTAAGGTGCCGATACCTATACCAGTTGTTCCTTACCATATAATTAAGTAATGTAAATTTAAATACCTTACTAGAAGAAATAACCCTGGATTCATCTACCTACCCCATATTTTCCTCATATAATTAACCATAGGTGCTACGGCTCCTGAAAATTACCATAAGAAAAGGATGAATTGTAAGAAATAATCCTCCACACGATGGTCAAACAATCGTTAAAGAAGACGTGCAGTACATTACGTTTGGTCAATCAAAAGGGGTACAAAAATTACAATCTTATTATCGCCACTACCCGTCATATTGTGTGTAAAGTTTACACAAGTTTACACTGTAAACCACGTGTAAACACAGCTTAACATCAACTCTGGCGCATACTTCGATCGCTCGCCGACATAGCACAGCTTCGCACATAGCAACACCTCGTGTGACCCTGCGATAGGACCGTCATAAAATTAAAGTACTGATTTATTGTAGATACAGTTTGTTCTCAAGCGGATGTAAGTATTATTACAGACAAGAAAATAGAACTTCAGTCACTAGAATATTTATTATTACTTTGGTAGCGACCAGTATCTAAGATACAGGCTTGGCCTAGTTTAGATACTAGTAGTAATACTTTTAAATTAGTGTACACAAATTATACAGTTTCAATGTCTTTTTTTCCCACAAATATTAAAAACACGAAAAGTTCGTAGTTTTAGTGATCGAACTAAACTAACCAACACTAAGTTCTTTATTTCCATTGTACGATGTTTAGTTTTATATCTACCTGCATAAAAATTTGATTACTTGTTATTTATAAACTTAGTATGTAATAGTACATTATGATATAAGTGCGGTAGGTTGAAAATTACAGCCGAGGCGATATTGCTAGCCCGAGCCGTAGGCGAGGGCTACAAGTAAGGAGAGGCTGTAATTATCAAAGCGCATGTATGTCATACGACGTTTTATAACACATTTGCGAGGAAATAAAATAAAATTCCGACTATGGTTAACGAATAAAAACATTACAGCGTTAAGAAAAAGCGCGGCGCGCATCGTCATTTTTTTTTTTGGCAAAGGCCCAAAAAACAGCCAGTATTACTAATAAAGTAAATTAATATTTTTGTGTTTTTGTTACAGATTAATTGGTTGTAATTTACTGTCAAAATTAATTAAATTAAATAATTATGTACATAAATATTTCTTTATTATATTTTATCTCCCAAAGTTAATTTTAATCATAAAATGTTGACAACTTTTTTGACATAAAAACTCTGCTGAGATTTTAAAAAGTACCGTTTTGTTTTAAGATGGAGCATCTTGATAAACCGTTCGTTTTACTTTACACTTACCGCACTTGGGCGTAATGAGATACAATACGATATTGAAATTGGTGAAATAAGACACCTTTTACGAGCAAATGTGTTATAAATTCTTTTTTGTGTACCTACCTTTTGTGAATAAAGAAACATTTATTATTATTAACATCTTCGTAGGGAAAGAGTAGTTGCCTACGATTCGTAGGCTACGAAACCATAAATAATACTTCACATTCATAAATAAATTAGTGCTTGGTAGTGTATGACCATTTTAATATCATTTTACATAGATGATTTACTTAGACATTAAATAAGTGTTTTAGATTACCTACTTTGTTATTAATTAATTTAACATTGATATTCATTATTTACCTACTGAGTTCTCGTGATATTGTACACGACAACACGACGTTTATTTACACTTTCAGATCTACCAAACCTCTCAAACCATGAATCACAGACACAATAGATTTTTAATTGTGTCTCGGTTCCAATCCTTACTGATTAAAGGGTTTGTGCAGCTCCGATTACAATGACTTGAATCTTCAAGCAGGCTGACAGGTTTACGCACAAGTCAGTAGAACGATACTTTTAAAAACCACTAGGATATTAATTATTAAAATATCTCCACATTAGTGGAGATCATACTAATTTGTCTAGAACATTAGGTAGTAGTAAAACATAGACTTTGTTCGATAGGGCAGATTAATCACATTAGTAATTTATAAGTTTTACGTTGATAAAATGATCATAACCACAGTGTGGAAAATTTACAGTACCTATCTAAACTAACTAGTATAGATAATTTACTTAAAAAAGTTTAAGAAATCGCATTGGAAGACATAAACTTGTTAAGGTACCTACCACAAATCACAATAAAGTTAGAGTTAAATTAAATATGAAAGGCAGCAGAGAGGTCTTTTCTAAATATGAAAATAGATAAAAAAAAATAGGAAACACAAACTATTAGTCTCTTAATAAATATTATTATGATTCCATGCAAATTAATAAAAAAAAAAAACGTGTGGCACTCGGGGACTGCCGCGGTCAAGCTATTGCATAGCATTTTGTATCAACAAGACTGCCGAAAAGAAACGACGTTAGACAATGCACGGCCTTCAAGCCACACGGGTGTTATTTAAATGGTTAGCAGAGTATTCGTAGTGGTGGTAGTGGTAGTGGGAGTGGTCGTGGTTGTAGTGAGGGTGGGTGTGGGAGTGTGAGGGTGTGTGAGTGGGAGTGGGGGTGGGTGTAGGGTGGGAGTGGGAGTTGGAGTGGGCGTGGGAGTGGGAGTGGGAGTGGGGGTGGAAGTGGGGTTGGGGTAGGGTGGGAGTGGGAGTGGGAGTCAGAGTGGGAGTGGGACTCGGACTCGGACTCGGACTCGGACTCGGACTCGGACTCGGACTCGGACTCGGACTCGGACTCGGACTCGGACTCGGACTCGGACCTCCGTGCCCGTCGGAGTGGGGAGCGTGAGGTTTTTTTCGTTACGGAATTTCTCGATTCGGTCCCCGCGCTCAAGGCCCTCGATAGAAGCTATGCAATAGCCTAATAATCTTCTACAGAATGACCGCGGAGTCTACCTGTCTTCAAAATAGGAATAATTTATTACCAGACAGAAAATTGAGTTTGTAAACTTTGTTGTCGCTGATTCACTCTAGCGAGCAGTTACCTACGTCTCGCCATCTCGTAAACAGACTCTTATATTTATTACAATAAATCATTATTTAATTGACCTAACCTTAATTTGTTGTTGTACCACACTTGGTAACAGTGATAATAGTTGACATCCCTATTGAAGCCTGTGGCGCCTGATAAATGGACTCGTAAACATCACTATCGCGGCAAGATCGCGGCTGCCGCTCGCAATAGCTTGATAACAAAAGCAACTGGTTAAAAATAGTGTTGACATAGTTTTTCGATTATTAAAATATGGAGCGGTGTTGCCTGCGCGATGCCATTTTTGCCCGTTCCCGTAGTAATTTTTCAATATTCTTTCTTATCGGACCCCTAGACGATAAACCGAATCTACTGTCCAAATTTCAAGTCTCCAGCTTGAGTAGTTTGTGCGACTGGGCGTTGATGAGACAGTCATTCAATCAGATTTTAGAAGTTATATGATATACAAATGCGTCATACATACGTCGTTTACGAATTGATGTGAAAGCCATATATTAACAGCGAGTTCACAGCTGCAGGCCTGTTGATAGCTCGCCCGCCTCTCATATATGAGGTAAGGGTTCGAACCCGGGTGACCCAACCACAACAAATGAGTTTTCAAGAATTTACATATCTATCACAAGCTTGACGAAAAAGGAAAACATCGTGAGGAAACCCTCAGGTCCCAGAATTAGTTCTGCAGCATGTGTCCAGTCCGACGAGGGGCTCACCACCTATCAAGCTTAGAGGTCCGTAAAACACACTGGTGAAAAGAAAACTCTTTTATACTTATATAAGAAAAAATACTTTTCTTATCGTCCAAGGAAGGAAAATACTTACTACGGCGACCCCATACCTACCCTTAACAGAGATAATGGAAATGGCGAGAAAATTATGATGATGAAAAGGCGATGAAAAAACAATTATTTATTATTTATTTATTTAATTAATAAGCACACAAAATACTTAACGCTATATGCATTGCCCCACAAAACTGTGTCAACAGTTTGACCGTGGGATAGGCAGTCTCTCTTTATACAAGGCGTAACAGAAAAAGCGCAATTCCTCATACATCCCAATTAGTATATTATAAAAAAAATATGATGCGATCGAACTTTAGTTATGTCTAACCAATTTTCTTAAATATCAATCAATAATAGCACGATTTCCATAGAAAGCTCTAAATTCAGCTATGCTAATTAATTTTTCGGAAAATTTAACACGTATTAAAAATAGCTGAAATCGATTAAATAGTCGATACTGAACAAACAAATTTCAGGAATTGCACTTATTCTGTTACATATTGTATATCATACTTATTACAATTTTTTTATATTATATTGACAATAGGTCGTTTTTTTTTAAAGTATACAAAACAATTCTCTATTGCGCTCTCGTCTAATAATTTCAGGAAGACTATTAAATAACATACACAGTAAAACGAATAGCAAAACTAACATGCAAGCCTGGTGACTAAATGTGGTGTCCTACTTACCCAGAGTTTGTGCTTGTTAAGATTTTCACTAAAACCCCAGTTTCATCAAAATATTTTAGCAATTTACTGACCGACCTGTCACTGAACGTTAAGCATGTCGGTGTAGGTATAATGATTAATTGCTATGTCACACTGCTTATCTCGTCGTGGACGATTAACTTTGAGTGACTGGAGTACACGCCGGTGCACACAGTAAATTATGTTGCTAAATTAAGTACCTAAAGCATCGTCTGCATATACAAACGCTTATTTGCAAACATATTTAGCAGAGTTACCTAAAGTTTGTGCCTATAGACGGAGCCTCTCAAGCAAATAAAATAAAACACAATTGATTTTTAATTGTTACGGGTGCCTATTCGAACCGAGCGGTGCTCGACGAATAAGGCTTCAATCAAGAGGCAGTGTTAAGCTGAAGTCACATGACCCATCGACAAAAAGAAAATGAAATCTAGACTTTGAGTAACACCGCAGCGCTATCGACTAATTTAGAAACAATATTTTTTGTTGGCTTTACTAACTACCTTTTATAATAGAAAGATAATTAACAAGTAATTTGCACATGGTTTTTCCTAAAGGAAGCCAAGTTGTATGAATACTTGAAGATTGGCTTCAAGGTTCATTTTTCCTGCGATCAAGCCAGCATCATTGTCCTTACCTTAACATCCCCATTTATTACTTACGGTAACTAAACAATTTTGTTAAATAAGTATTTAGGAGTTTCGAGGCAAAAACTTTAACATAATTGGAAAATGCTACCGACGAGATTACATTTTACCTAATAGGTAGGTAAGTGAGTAAGTGATGCCTATAGGTAGGTATGTTTATGTTACTATGACTGTGTATAGAGGATTAGATAAAAGTTACCACTTAAACATTGAGTAGGTAATTAAAGAACATTAATCTTTTACCATACTTTATGCTTATAATAAGCAAAGAGTAAAATTACGAATTTCGATTAAATTAAAAAATTGGCATAAGTTTATAAAGATTTTTATGAAATAGGTATCTGAAATGCTTCCTAGTTAGTTATTCCGTGGCTTGGGTGACAACTCTTGGGTACCAAATGATATCTTTACAATTTTCCTACATCCGTTTTTAGTTACAAAGGCGATCCTTTGCTGAAAAACAGTATTTCCTGAATATGAGTTGCGATTTGCTAGAGTTGCTTACCACCTATCACGTTTAGGGGTCCAAAGTATCTCGTGAAATGTGGGTATATCCAGTAATGAAATACCTCTGCCTACCCCCTCGGGGATAAAAGGCGTGAGATTTATTGTTGAGTTGTGAAATCGATGCCTATAAGCACCTATTATGTCTTTCAATAGGTACATGTCCCTTTGTTCGGAACCATCGCAAAATGTCAGATACTTAGGGGGCGTCCATAAATTACGTGAGGTGTTTAAGGGGGGGAGGGGGTCGAGTCAAATCTCATCTAATCTTACGTTGGAGAGAGGGGGGGTCTCGGCAAATATCACGCAATTTTTTTTCTGATTGAAACAAAAAAAATATATACTATTTTGGTCTATTTAATCCAGATTGTAATATTGATTACTAGTCTTAACTAGTCGTAAGTAAAAGGACGATGCAAATTTGTTTTTTTCTTTTTACAATAACAATCCAACGCGTTTACGTAAGAAAGTCACATTTTGAAAAATCTCACGTGAGATTCGGGGATGGGGGAGGGGGTTGAATAAAATCTCACGACATCTCACCAGGGGGGGAGGGAGGGGCAGAAAATTTAAAAAAACACCTCACGTAATTTATGGACGCCCCCTTACGCAAAATGACGGAATTTTCAAGATACTTCCCACGACACTAAGATAGACGAATTACAAGGTTCAGTTTGAAGAGATGTTTTTACTTAAAAACAAAAAGTTAGTATTTTAGCCTGCGGGGCGCGTCCCTCGTATACCTACTTAATTTCATATTTAACCATAGGGAGTAAGTAAGTTTCAGGTAAAAAAAAAACACTTTTTGTAAAAGGGTCTGACCCGGGGGACCTCGCTGGCCCCAAATATGGTTATTGGATTATGATTATTATGAGTATCCCCACGCTCATACCTTCTCTGAAAAACAAGCAAGGTTACTGGTATATGAACAAAATATGTTTACATTTGGCAAATACCGGTCTAGGTCTACCAAAACTGTAACATTGAAATTTTATGCTACTTTCATTTTGTTTGAGAATTATTTAATTTAAATTTAATTAAATCTATATTTTGCGACTGTCCTTTATAAATTGTTTGTTTTTGTCGCAGTGTTATTATCTCATAATACAAGTTTATCCGTGAACTGCCGACCTATACTTATTATAATAAATTCAACATCTTGAAATTTTTTTTTCGGTCTCGTACTTTGGCTGGACCTAGTTGTCTATAATTTTTCTGATGATGGATAGGTAATATATGAGGTGTGTTACTTAATGAAATAAATGCGTGATGTGATATGCAAATGATAGAATATTTCAATAGTGATTATGAGTGGAGTAAGGGGTGTTACTGGATGGGCATATACCTACCGGCGTGTCAAGCACCTACTGCCCGAGCCGGACGTGATTGACGTGTACTGTACTAGAACTACATTTTACTACTATATAAACGTGAAAGTTTGTATGCATGATGTTTGTTTCTCTTTCATGCAAAAACTACTGAACGGATTTTGATGAAACTGTACAGTTATATAGCTAACACAGAACAACAGATCAGAATAACACATAGGCTATATTTTATCCCTAACTTCCCACGGAAACGGGAACTAGATACGCGGGTGAACCCGCGTGGGGCGCTGCCTGCTAGTACCTTTGTCGATCTAGATTGAGATATTGTCGATCGCAGAAGATAGGTTATGATATCAGCTTACGCTTGGAAACTCCATTCACCACTAGCAATCGTTAAGGGTGTAGTGGTCTTGTGGCGCCTTTGCTAGTACAGACTACTAAAAGTTGCAATTGCTCAAAATACGTCCTCTTTATTCAAATCATTTATTTCTGTAGGTAATTAAAAATATACAACATCAATATTCAAAAAACAAGGGACTTTAAAGTCGTCTCTCTAAATTGCCTATCTTCACGGACGAGTTGCCGACGGGAGTGCAATACGCTCTACACAGGTGACATGACATCACACGCTTTGCCAACTAGGGGAGAAGAAGGAGAATAGACAGACCGCGAAAAAGTCTTGGCCCACTGATTTTACTTGAAGATTATTTTAACAGTATTTGTGATACTCGTAACTTTTAAAAATATTTATTTGTCAGTAGCTTGACATTTGTTTCCATATACGCATTTGTTTTAATGGAAATCCCTTGTAATGCCAAAGCCAATATCTACAAAAACAGGGTAAAGACAGACCCAAAACGACCTCTACTCTATGCAAACAGACGTAACTATCCCCAAAAGTAATAGACTAATATTTATACAGTAAGCGGTTGGCAATCATGAGAATTTTGGAGACAATTAAAACATTTTTACTCATATTGCTTGTTATAATTGAATTGTTTAATCAAGCATATGATCAATGATCTTCTTTTTGTATAATGTCATTGCATAAGATGACTCTTATGGCCATACTTTTTGTAGGCTTACTACTTATAAGTAGTGTAGAAAGTGCTACTAAACACCTAATAAACATACGTTCATACATAACATATGTTATACGTTCGACTTTTGGGTCACTAAGAGTTAGTTACCTAGGTCAAACATAATCTAAATCTAGGTTAACGAAAAATTCACTAGGTATAAGTACTGAAAATCTAATACCTTCAGAAATGGTATAGGTAGGTACGTCCACCTGCTGCCATCTCTCTCGGTGATTTAAACCTTAAACAGTGTATATTATTACCCGACTGCGCGACACAAGGAGGACAATGTGTTTATCAATCTACGTGTATATGTTTGTTCCTTTGTGGCGCTCTAGAGATCCAAAGCATGGGCCGATTTTGATTATTCTTACGTCAATTGATTTGTTTAAATTTTGCGATTCATCTTGTTTCAATCTTTTTCAATTTCAATTGGTACGTACTTAATTTGGGTTTTAAAATAACTTTTTTTATTTATTGACTGACACCACAGAATAAGTAATAGTACTACGTACTGACACTTAGGTCCGTGCTTCTGGTAGTATTATAGTAAAATATGGTCTGAGAAAAGTCGGAAAAAATTTATTCACTGTACAATAAACAAAGAAATACATTCGAAATACGTAGTGGATAACCACAGACCTGAATCTCTCTTACAGATAACAAACATTACATAGCTCTGAGCTCTATATTCACCGTTTCCATTCTCTTTCCATTGCCAGTCACGTTCAGTTTCAAATCAGAGAAAATCTAATCTTTTCTGCCCCTCTGAAGTGATTGGGGCGAAGTATACAAGTATCTCGGACTACCGTTTGACTCCGGTCCGTACAAAGCTAGATTAGAACTCGTTTGCATAATCAGAGGCGAGACAAGGCGGAGGAATGATAGGCTTATCTGTTATAGGTACAATATCTAAAGATATTCAGGCAAGCACTATCAATCGTAGACGTAAATTACAAGGGTAAGAGGGTATAGTCTTGCTATAGCGTATAAGTAAGTATGGGTTGATGATAGTATTGGATCCAATGACATTTTATAGGTAGACAAGTTATAGGTACACTTGCATATCTCTCTAAATATGGGCGTCAATAGCTGGTTTCATCTTTTTTGTAGATCTTTTAATGGTTATTCAGCTTTTCGGGACGAAGAAAAATAATCATAAAAATCTGTTAAGCCGTTCTGGTCGAGTCATAAATAGTATGACTAACCCGATACAGATATCATTGCCACCGAGTTACCTACTTACGTTATAGGTAGGTACCTAAAATTATACGATGGTTTATCATCATTGATCATTTGCTACAACAGTCAATCAATCATTATAATAACAGTCTGTGTTATTAGCAAACCAAACTAAGTGCAAAGCAAGATTCAGGGAGTAAATAAAGGAAGTTTGTTAGCGACAAATCGGAAATTGTATCGGTAACTATTTAGGCCAAAACTTTGCCAATATCCTCGGTGTTACTCTGATCGTCCACATTTCTTATTCTTGCGCAATTCGTTGAATTTGGTAAAATGTTCTGAACGATTAGTTAATATTCAATAGGTATGTTGTGATATGATGTTGGTAATGTTAATGGTCACCTATTCAATTCCATCATTTATTTCTGTAGTTAAAAAAATACACTGAAAAACGTCAATATTCCAATCTATCAGGCACTTTAAACTCGTCCATAGACATTGGCTGAATGTATATGTTCAAAATGTAGAACCCCGAGAAGAACTTTTTCTTTAATTATGATTTACCAATTAGTATCATAAATGTAAGACCTAACAGTATTTAAATAAGTACATAATTTTTCATTCAGATAAAAAATGTATAGAATTTAGCGTAGACTAATCTACGTGAAGATTTAGAAGTTAGTCATTATTGCAATCGTCACCCGTATCAGATATCAATGACAATTTGCTTTAGAATTGATCCCAGTCCCGTAGCTGTTTATAATAAATAGATGATAAGTAGCTATTGATAAAATCATAACATTTTCTCTTTAATGCTTGACAAACCGCACCTGGTGAATTCCCAAAGTGGTCGAAAGTACCACCGACCTCTAAAGCGGTACTATTGTTTATATAGGTCGCTAACCACACTATTGGCGGCGACTGGGTTATGGTCGCTTAGCTGTGAATTTGCATAAATTCAGGTGCCAACTGACATCTGCAAGTCCAATTAGATCGCCATAGCTTCCGACAGCCGATTTACAGATCGATATAATCTACTTACGTCTTCCGGCAGTATGATGATGAGATCGATTAGGTATCTACCACTATAGGTGAGAAAAACGTAGACTACTCGTAAACCTTCTTTGGGTATTCTTAAAAACTAATTTTCTCTAAGTGCCTTTGCGATCACCTCTAAAAATATTGGTACTGGTATTTCCTACATTTAATATGTGTGGTTATTGTGAGAGTCGCGATACTTACGAAATCACGGGAAAATCTTAGTTACATTAATAGTTTCTCTGAACAGATTCAGTGGTATTATTAAATAGGTACCCTCGTTCATAGACCTGAATCTCTCATTCCTAGTTAAATTATCAATATTAGTAACACTTGGATGTGGTAGGAAGCCTAAAAAAATAAAGAAACATATGATAAAAGAATTGAAAGAAAAAGGTATAAGTACCTAATAAATCTAATGCATTCTCCAGTAATGTAGACATGTAGGATTGAGAATAGCGGCGTATATCCAGGTTGGGGAAAGCTAGACGAACGTTCAGCTTATTCAGTCAAGATAACGTTGCCTGGTCGTTGATATAACGTGAATATCCTTCAGAAACAAAACCAGGACCGAGAGGTCTAGCAAATATTTTACATTAGAATGTTCATTAAGAAGCGTTCCACGTGCCCTAGGTACTGTTTTACATGTCGTTTTAAGCGTTCTAAATATGGAGTTTGGTGAACAAGAGCAGTTTAAAAAACGGACTTACAGTACGCAAAATAAAATATACGATACAATATAAGTAGACATACATAGATAACAGCAATTAAGTATTGAGTATTATCGCTTTTAGCGATCTTTTACTGACAACCTTGTGGTAGATGAAACTGAGATTAGAACTAGGATAGACTAAGTGCACTACAAAAGTACCTACCTAAGTAGTTATTAAAACCAAAATGTGATATGGGTTCCTAAATGTAATATGGTGTCTGCATTTTATTTATATGCTTTACCAAACCTTGTTTTACTATTCTTGAAATGTAGATTAATTTGGAAACTATGCGAATGTCAAAGGGGTCATATTTGCTCACATTAGTACTCAGCAGGGATACATTTCACAGTGCAAATCCCACTTTAGCGTGTACTGTGCTTGGAACTTACTGGACTGGGCACCTGTGCCGAAACTGGAACTAATATTATCTACCGGTCGTACGTACTATGTAAGTGAACCAAATTAGTGTATAAACCAAAGAGATTAAAATATAATAAGGCATAGAGGGGACAAAGCGAGGAAAATTTGAAGTCAAAAGTTATTCCAAGTGGAATAAGTCTAGTACAATTTCGACCGAATGACAGCTTGCGTTCATACTAACTGACATGACAAGGACATGACGCTTAGGCTTCAAAGTTTTGTATGAAAATATTCCCAATGCCTCCTCTATGCCCTATTATATTTAAATCTCTTTGGTATAAACATATTACATGTAGAGGTAAGTAGGTATAGTGAAGCACACGGGGACGCAGACAATTGATATATTTATGATATTTTACTTCTATGCCAACTTTCTGGTGTGAGAAAGCAAGAGTACTTTATTTAGGAGTGGTTGTCTGTGGGTGAGTGTTCTATTTTCAAATTTTAAAAATACTACTCTTCCAGCGACTTCGCTAGCAGTCCGAGATAAAAAATAGCTTAGGTGTTATACTAATTTGATGTACCTATAAGCTATAAAAAAAGCCATCCATCTCCACAAACTTTTGCGTTTTACATATTAGTAGAATTGTTAGTCAGAATGGAAAATTTTCTACATTTATTTAAAAATACAACAGTGATTAAGGTTTGAAAATTATGCCATTCACAATACAAAAAATATTATACTTACCTAGCGGGTACACAGCACATCGTAGGTACTCACTTGTATAAGTGTCACTTGTTTTAAAACAGCCATTTTATATATGTTGTAGTAAAGAACAAAAAGCTAGACTACTAGGTACCTAATAATTTTATTAGCGTCCTAAATTTATTAGGTACCTAAATGATTGCTATACAATATGTCAATATAGGATTGTTCAAGAAACCTATCTGTCAATTTAAAGAAGAAGAAGAGTGAGTTAGACATTATTTCTGTTTATGTTTCGGTGGGAATACAGGCACAAAATATAGCTTGTATTACTCGTTGATAATGTAGCTTTCCATTAGCGAAATAATTTTTAAAATCTGTTTAGTGGTTTAGGCGTTAAAGCGTAACAAACAAACTTATAAGTTACAGTTATATAAATAACCTTCCTTTCGTCTTACTAACTTATACTGGATGATTTTTTTTATAGTCTGGAAAAAAATATGACGTATAAGGTATCTAGAGCCGAAGTTATACACAAGATTAATTGTTAAATATAGTTGTTTAATGCAATTTACAAAATCTAGAAAAACTACGCACAGTACTCCGCGCAGCTGGCGGTTGCAGGTAAATTGCGCATAAATTGAAGCTAAGAGCCTGTTTCTTTTTAAAATACTATTTCAAATATTTCTGTGTGTATTATTGACTACAATTGAGTAATGTATATTAGTTTAAGCAAGAAAAAAAAATTTTGAGAAAAAAATATTTTTTTAAGTAACATTGCCAAATGAATCTATTACACTTACCTATCACACCACATTTTTTTCCAGACGGTAAAAAAAGTCACCCTGTATAGAGCAACCTAAGAAATATTAATAGCCTGCGCAGACGAGACACTTTTGTCCCCGTATTTTTTTGTCAGGCAAAATAGATCGCTTACAACTGCATCGAGTAACGCACACGAGGGATTAAAAGTATCGCGTACAAAAGTCCCCCGAATTATCGCGGACACCGAGGGGCGGTACAGGGTACAGGACAAAAAGTACGCGGTAGTATATTTTTTTTACGATTCAGGCGATTTTGTCCTCCGGGGCCAAAGTCCGTCGTCTGCGCAGGCTATAATAATTACATTGGGATAGTGTGTACAACAAGATACCTAAAGCTGTTATATATTTCACAGAATAAATGGTTTTGTAGAATAGGATAGAATAGAATAGAATAGATTAGAATAGAATATATTTATTGTTCAATTGTGGTACATACAAAGGATCTTATATTAAAAAAGAATCACACAATCTACCCGCTGCGGGCATACAATGTAGTATGAAGTTATATAACACTTTTAACACTTTTAACATTTTATATTGTGTAAAATGGCATATTATAAGCTAGATGACTATTATATTGTTTACTCTATAACCTTGCTCAATAATGCATGCATGCATAATTTATTAGTAAAATGAATCACATTGTGCCGTGTAATGTTATTAGTTCAGTCATATTCTAAAAATATTCAAATAAGTAGTTTCTTAAAAAATATCATAACATTGATACTTACTTAGTTTTTTTTTTTGAACTGACCAAATTTTATGTCCTGTGCTATAGTGTTGTAATATTCGAGCAAATGTGATTTTCGGAAGTAGCTGACCGAATAAAATAAAAACATGTCACTAAACCTAACAAAGGAAATGCGACAAACTTCGAGGGTAGTCCTACGTGTTCGTCACTTACTTTTGTTTTATTTCGTGTTTACGGGCCGTAATCTTAAATTATCCTACCCAAGACGTGACAACTTTACTCGAATAGTAACATTTGTAACACTTCGTATTGGCTCAGTAAAAACAAAATTGGTGTTCCTAGTAGCTACCTAATCTACTCACAAAAACTTGAGACCCTAAATTTTTTATCTCAATTCGGTAAGTTCGCCCCTTAACGTGCTTTTTGCGACTCTAGTTTACTAAACTACCTTTTTACATAACTATTTCCACCCGTGTCAATAAAACATAGATTGTATCACTCGGCAATAGGTAGGTACTACCTAACTTTCACTTTCACTAAAAACTTTAAATAAATTAATTTTCAGAATGAAGGTATCAGCCGTATCACTAATTTCATAGATTACTTACCTTGTAGAAATGTACTTTCATTTCATTTCATTTATTTGCTTATCACATGGTACATAAGATATTACAAATAATTTAGATCAATGACACGTGACACGTAAGGGCACTGCAAAACTGATGGAGAGATTGGCTATAGGGTAATAATGATTATTAAATTAGGCACTATACATTTCTAACTTAAAAAAATAGCAACACAGCCTATAAAATCTTGAACTTACAACATTATATTACTTCAAACATATCACTTTTTTTTTATTCGTAGTATAAGTAATCTGTCATCACATTTTTTTAGGAGCAGATGTCATTCATTACTCAATACTTTAAAGTAGTCTAGTGCTTTATTTTCTTAACCATCCTGTTTAATATAGACAGGTACACAATCAGTACCGGTTTCTTTTATATTCATGTACACAGATAATCGTCATTTGTTTGATAAGATTGCATTTTGTTACTCCAAATAGTGCAATCTGAGATTGTAGAGTCAAAAATAAATACCTACCTAAACAATGATTTTAAATTATGACATGACGCATGAATATAAAAACCATAACAATAACTTCCCGCTTCAAAAAATATCATGGGTCTGGGACACCTCGCTTGAATATAAATGAGTTTCCTAATATTATTCTGTAAAAGTTTTTCTTTTGACAAGTAAGTAGATAGTTTGAAAGTAGTCGTACCTCTGAGAAGAAAAGCACAAAACTGTTTGAAGCTTGTGACGGTTCACACTTTCTAGATAAGATATTTTATGAGTAAAATTAATAACAATTTTAATTTAAATAATAGATTAAATTTTAAGAACAATTAGAAGCGAAACCTAGTCTTTAAAACAAGCTATCTAGTAGCAAGTAGCATTATTAAGAGAAGACAAGAATGAAAATATTGTTTGAGAAAGATATTACTAGGAAAGCGGTAGCGGGAAATAATGATATTACTTTTTGCTTGACTTGGCGGGGGCACTACCGTGCCCCCAGATGAGCCGAGTCGGGCCCGAAAACATGTCCAAATATGGTCCAGAACCGATTGAAGAGGCTCTGATTGGCCACCGCCAGTGGCGTGACTAAGGCCGCGTCCGCTCTTCCGGGGGAATAAACGAGGAGAATTTTAGGCGTTATTAGAAGGACGGAAGGGTGAATGATGTGGAGTGATAGACAAGTAGTTAGGAAATTGAATGAAAGAGAGAGATAAAAAGACGCCGATTGGGGAAGATCGGGACAGTTCGGGTTTTGGAGTCGTGCGAGTGACTATGCGAGTTTTTGGAGAATCGGGAAGATTGGCAAGATGGCTGCCCACGCGCTTGGCGGTTTCGCTAGAGAAATTAGGGATTTACATGGTCTAGAATAGGAATATTATGTTCTATCGTGAAAAGTAATGCGTTTCAGTATTTCTGGAGTATGGTGAAGTCGATATTTGTGTGAGAATAGGGAATTAGCTTCGATTAGGTAGCGTCTAGCGTGACAGACTCGTGGGCCCCGAGGCGCTAGAGCTCTGGGAACGCAAGCGGAGTGCTGGAGTGGTTCTTGGTTTCTGTTGTGTGTTGTATCCATGGCCTTTCAAAGTGAGTGTTAGTGACGAGCGAGCTTCGGCTCCTACGATGGAAATGGGCAGGTATGAATCTCATAGCCTGCAGAAGGTAAGTGGAGTGTTCTTATGGGTAGGCGAAATTAGGTCATATTGAAGCTCAGGAATTTGTTAGGAAATATATCCTAGGGTCCACTCAACTTGTTGTATTTTCTGTGTTCTGTCGCCCTGCGAAATGTCTTGTCGTAATTTTATAAGTAGAAATAAATAAATAGGTAATAAATAGGCAAATGCGTACCTACGTAGGTACGTATCTAGACTAAGATCTGACTGACACATAGTTTTAAGGTGAAAATCTACTAAAATGTGAGAGAGATTGGTTTAGATGTACTGGCTGTCGTATTGGTTCTATCACTAAACTAATCTGTTCAACAGAGAGGGTGAGTTGCGTGGTGGTGGCCAGGCTGTTTGGCTAAATTCTTACATAATTGCATGAGAGTGCGTAACTGCGTAAAATACAGCATAGCGAAGTCCTGGCCAATCAGTTTGCTCATTATTCACACACCCCCACTCAGGTTGAGTCATTATATCTACATAAAATCTGATCAAACGGACAGACAGCCTTATATGAGATGTTGATGTAGGTATGATAAGGCAGTAGGTATAAAATAAGGCAATTTAAATGGTCTAGGGCCTAGAGTATCATACTAAGTACATGTCTATGTGGATTCAGTCAAATAAACTAGGTTTCTATCCATGTTGACAGCCTCATCTAATTAATTAGGAATACTAAATTAAGCTATATGATTTATTTTATGGTACCTAGAAGATAAGTTACAAATAATCTGAGAAATTCTTAATTTCATGGCTCTTAGTCTGAATAGGTATCATATGAAAGACCCAATACCTACCAAAGGAATATCTAGGCTAGGAAATCTTTGATTCACAAAATTAGGCAGGGGTTCTTTATTTCATTATTTACAAGCTAGGAAAACCACTGAGTCATAATACTCACCATTTATCATCAATTACATTCTAATAAGAAAATACTAGAACTTAAGGACACATGAGTACTGATATCTAGAGGGATATAAGTTGATAAATATATCTAGCTGAGTAACTACTTAGCTACAACAATATCTGAAATTCTATTGCTATTTATAGTATCAACCATTTATATGTGAATATTTTATGCTTTTATTCAGCAACAATAAACTACTGGCCGATTTGCTATATGGTAGTGCCGTTTCTACTGTATGGCTAGGTCTCTCTTTTAAAACGGTGGTAGAGGCAGCTAAATGCTACTGGCGAAGCCAGTTCCTCATATACCAATCAATATACCTACCATTTAATTATGGACAAATACCAAACTACTGGCCGATTTGCTATATGGTAGTGCCGTTTCTACTGTATGGCTAGGTCTCTCCTTTAAAACGGTGGTAGAGGCAGCTAAATGCTACTGGCGAAGCCGGTTCCTCATATACCAATCAATATACCTACCATTTTATTATGGACAAACAACAAACTGACTGATAGTACAATGCTACGGTCTCCTCTTTAACTTCATGCTAGTGCTTTCATTGGTCTAGTGTGGTTGGCTTGGATTAATCATCTAAAACCATATTTTAAAAAAATGATTATACGCTGTATGGTGACAACCTCTTATCGGAGAGTTTTATTGTTCCAACAACAAAACTAAGCTTGGTCGGTTCTCTTATTGGTCATCCCTGTCTCTGCACAGCAACGAGTCCAGTGGGTGGCTATGGCAATACTGTCGACTATCGGCTCCCCTGACTGTCATCCATACTATCGTCACACTCTATCTATATTTCTACTCCATGGTTGACTTTCTGGCTGAGTTTGATTCTAGACAGCTCCCCTAAATGCTTACTTCACTGAGTCTTGACGCCCTGCATCACAGCTTGATGAACCATCTGACGTTCTATCCTACGCTTGCGCATCGCGCCCTCATCACTGGTCCTTGTGGCCGAACAATACCTGCTCAATGATGGAGTATGTTGCTATACAGCACTAAAATCATTATATATCATACAACTTATGTATTTGAATACATACCAAACAATCTAGACTATATGTCTGTTCAAATGCTCTTATGGAGTCTAAACAATTTTACTGATGCTTGCATTGCATGGTGGAGCGCTACCCCAGTCTTGGCTGAGGCGCACAGGATAGTACGGGGACTCTCTTTTGCTCCATTACAAGATCTGACTTGGTTTGGAGGGGAGAGTGTGGACACCGATCCACGGGGTACTGTCC
The DNA here is from genome assembly GCA_963855545.1 of Ethmia dodecea. Taxonomy (NCBI): domain Eukaryota; kingdom Metazoa; phylum Arthropoda; class Insecta; order Lepidoptera; family Depressariidae; genus Ethmia; species Ethmia dodecea. The sequence goes on from OY979444.1 coordinate 6,760,932, forward strand.
CCCCCTTAAGGGGCCAATAATCATAATAGGATAGGGAGTAGGTAGCATATTATTATTTTTATAATATTCATATTTATAAAATAAAATATTTATTTATTCAAACCATCTTCTTATTTCATCATTCATTTTCTTATTGGTTTCCTTCTATTTTGTTCTAGGTAAATCCAAAGGCATTAGGCTACTTCTAGATACACAAATTATGAAGAATGTAAAATTCTATACTTATTTTAATTCATTGTTTTATGTTCATAGATACCATGTTTTCAGTAGATGCTTCTAGGAATAAACTTTGTTCAATTTAATATTAATTTTTGGTTTTACTCAAAATCACCTCTAAAGATACCTGCTACCTCTTAAAGAATTGGGTTACTACGATGTTACACAATGTTAGGGGTCCTACTTATTACTAGACGATCACATCATGGCTTATCATCAACTTTTCTATGCATACATTCATCTATCGGTTCTCCAATGGATTTGTATGTATGGTATGTTTAATTATGGAATCATACATGGGTTCGATTCCCATGTCGCTGATTTAATTCAGTCTTTATTTTTAAAGGCTCTGGGTTGTCCAAATGGGCAATGGTACAATTTGGTGCCGTGACCAGGATGAACCAAATGTAGGCTTTTTAGCCTACAATTTGTTGTTTGTGAAATGGATGGAGGTTTTCAAATGCAGGTTTCGATGGTGATAAGAGGAAAACTGTGTAATTGTATTAACTTCAGGTACTAATACTATTGTCTGTGCCTACCCCAATGGGAAATAAGTGTAAGGTTGTGTATGTATGTATGTACTAATACTATTGTATCTGCTTACCCCAATGGGAAATATGTGTGAGGTTATGTATGTATGTATGTACTAATACTATAGTCTCTGCCTACCCCAATGGGAAATAGGTGTGAGATTATGTGTGTATGTATGTACTAATACTATGCCATAGTGTTAGGAAACTTTAAAAACATTATTAGGTAAAATTCAATATATTTATAACTAAATAATTGTCTACTGTCTCTGCCTACCCCATCAAAGGGAGCTTGAGCATAGATTTATTGTTTGAATTTGTGTATCTAGATTATATTGAGATTGGTGATAACTGGTGGGTGTGTTGATAAATAGGTTTAAAAAAACAATTATGAGTGAAACTAGGTATATTATGTTTAATATTTAACTTCAGTTATAGACTAGGCTATGTATTGAAATTCTTATTATTTTAATATCACTATTTATTTATGAAAGAAAACTATAGGTACTTGTTTTGAAGTTGCTTTTATAATTTACATTAAATAGGAAGTGCTTCAATCTTCATTATAATTATGCTTCAATTCACTATGAAAATAAGCCCATAATGTAGGTGGTTTGAAATGTTTCATTCTTGCTATTTAGTAAGTAGGCCTCGTTGTATAGGCGTATATTCAATCTGAAAAAAAAAATACAGAAGCAGCATAAGCACACACAGAAATAGCATAAATTTAGTGCAGGTTATATTTACACAGTGCAAATAGTGATCAAATTCCAGTGAAATTAATTAATTACACCACTGGAAGGCCCATGCTCGCAATATCATAGCGTTTTATTCAAAATTCTGCATAGTAGAGACATGGGGGCGTCAGTGAGATGTCAAATCATGGACACTCATGATGATACATAGTAGTTAAGATGCAGCAGAATACATAATTCTTCGAAAGTAATGAAAGTTAGTGCGGCGAATGCTAGTGCAATATCTATAAGTAGATAATAATAGTGTAAGTTACCTTTGAATAATGTTGTTGACGTTGTATTATATTTTGTCGTCCGTAGCATGTTGTCGCTAGTTGAGGTCATCTTTATTTATCTTGCTTGTAGATAGGATGGGGTTGCTCAATGAGAATTTCTTTTATATTGGCGGTCCTTTTTGATTTCGCCAAAGTCAAGTTTTCAGCAGTTTTCTTCACTTTATGGTTATGTAGTGCATTCACTTCACTCACTATATGACAAAGACAAGCTGTCAAAGCTAGTTGTTGTTGTTTTTATTATTCGCTCGAGAGAGCAGACAAGGGAACTAAGCCATACAGCCTTGTTTTTTATTTTGAATACATAGAGTTTTAAAGTGTAAAGGCCGGAGCCAGGTCTTATTTTTCCTTCTTTCCATCTCTTCAAAATCCATAAAGGCCGAGGCCAAGTCTTATTTTCTTTAATTCTTCATATTTGCAAAAAACCGTAAAGGCTAAAGCCAAGTCTGCTTTATATCTTTGTAAGTTCCAAACCATTTGTCAATCGAATATTACCAAAAACGGGTACCATATTTCATATTTCTTTTTCAGTATTATGTATAAAATTGTAAAGTGCTATTATATGTCTTAGTATTCCTAAGAATATCTTGCAGGGCACGCGGGACGCTTTCTGAGTTTTCATAAACTTGTATAAGTTCTTAATTAGCAATAAGTAGCAATCTTTCTATAGAGTATGATGGGCAATCAAATATTATATGACACTGAAGTTTTGTATTTTGTTTAGATACGGCACATTTAGAAAGAAAAAAAAAACTGGATTGATTGATTGTTCATTCATGACTATGGATGCTAGTTCAAAACATTTTAGTATAGATCGAATGTATCGATCTGTGTGAAAGTGTGTACGGATCTTTGAGAGATGGGAATGAACCGAAAGAATGGTGAATGTGAATTTGACAGGAGGGAGAGTAGATAGGTTACGTTACGATTTACGTTTTTGTTTGTGTACATAATGATTTCGATTATGACATATTTAGTTAGTTAATAGGCGCGAAATTATGTATGTATGTACCTACGTCCTACGTTAATAGTACAAAGTTGGATGTATCTGAGGTACAGTGGTCTTACACTTAGGGGGCGAGCTCTTTGTTGGTTTGTTGTTTTGTTTGTTTGTTTGTTTATATTGAATAGGCAGTGTGTGAAGTGCTCTGCTTTGTTCAATAGTGGACATCTTCCGGCTGATGATGATAAGTGTGGTTAATCGCACTGGTTAAACTAAGTTGTGAGGGGTCAGCCAGTGAATGGGTGACCGCCTAGTGGCATTATACCACAAACATCTTCGTGTTTTGGAAGGTATGTTGAACTGTTGTTGTTGGTCCCTAGCTTTCAGTGTACTCCTACTTCCTCATGTGGCTGTTATGGATTGATGATGAGGATTGAATATGCTCTGAAACTATTGAATTGATATAAAAATATTTCACCAATTTCCTCATGGGAACGGGGAATGCATGGGTGAAGCACTGTTAATCCTAACTAATATTTTAAATGTGAGGGTGAATTTGTTTGTTTTGTTGGTTTGTTTGTTATGCTCTCACACCAAAACTGCTAGACCGATTTTGGAGGTTCTTTCACCAGTGGAAGGTTGCACTGTTGTTGAGTATTGTGGGATATTTCACCATGTTCCCGCGGGAATGGGACTGCGCAGTTAGTAAGGTGCTCTATTTTGCATATAGGTATAGGCACAATATGAAATAGGTATAGGCAGGATTATCAAATAGTGACCTATAAGAAACCGATTGGATGATGATAGTGAACTAATTGGTCTTATGTAGGTTTGTGCATATAGTCCTCAATGTAGGGGGCGAGTAGTAGGGTTGTCACTTCACTAATAATGAAAATTTAAGTTATCAATTTAGATATAAGAACACAATTTTTGAAATCTTTGTATGCTGTCAGGGTGGGTCAGTGTGCCTGTGTGTTACTGTGTCTGTCAATCCGTCCATCTGTCAATCTGTCTGTTTGTCTGTCTGTCCGGTTGTATGTCTGTTTTGGTCAGTGTGGCTGTCCACCTGTTATTTGTCTGTCAATCCGTCCATCTGTCTGTTTGTCTGTCCGTCCGTTTGTCTGGTTGCATGTCTGTCTTGGTGTGTGCGTATGTCAGTGTGTCACTGTATATGTCCGTCTGTCTCTGTGTGTCCGTCCATCTGTCTTTTTGTCTGTCTGTCAATCCATCCATCTGGCATCTGTCGGTTTGTCTGTCAATCTGCCTGGTTGTCTGTCCATCTGTCCGTCCGTCTGCCTGTCAATCCGTCCGTCCGTCTGTCTGGCTGTCCACCTGTATATCTACATCTGGTTGTCAATCCGTCCGTCCGTCTGTCTGGCTGTCCACCTGTCTATCTACATCTGGTTGGCTGTCCGTCCGTCCGTCTGTCTGGCTGTCCACCTGTCTATCTACATCTGGTTGGCTGTCCGTCCGTCGGTCCATGTACTTAAAGGGATTTTTAAAAAAAAAACCAGGGAATGTTAATTATTAATGTTAGTAAATTTTATTTGTATTAGTTACTTGGCAGGACTAACCATTGTTTGCAAAGCCTACATTGTGTTTATAAGTGCATAAAGAATATCTGTTCAGGTGCTCTCTTCATCCACTGCTTTTATCCACGACAAAAAGCAGGGCTGCCTCACCAGTCTCAGCTGACCGGTCGGTGAGTAGGTGGTTAGCCTCACAACCTAGCTGAATGCAAGCCTTTCCGTGTAGTTGGTCTGGTGAGTCTGTCTTGTGGACAGAAGTATTCTGCGGATTCCGGTCTCAGCATACTCAATTACTCTACACGCGGCTGATAAATTTTCCCCACACTCTACAGGGACTTTCCCAAAAACCTATGCACTTTTACACTTCATGTTACATGTTAAAGGTACTGTGATGTGGAGAGAATCAGACAGAAGTCAAATTGATTTTGATGGCTTGGTGAAAACCTGTTAAGTTTTATATTGTCAGTCTGTTTCAGAATTTAGTAGCAACTGATTCTGAACAAAATGATGATTATAATGTTGTAATTTTTTTTAAAAGTGGTCAGTCAAGAGGGTTCTGAATTGACAATATTGGGTTCAAGTCTAGTTATTTGGGGGCGAGACATTTTTTTATTAAAATTGGAAGTGTAGTCATGTAGGTGTAATGAATCTTTGCTTTGCAAAGTAAACAATAGGAAGTTATTATTTACAGAATTTTAGGAATAGGTGTATGATTTGTTTGTTAAGTAAGTAGAAATTATAGAAAAGATATTATAGGTATAAGATATGTGATAATTATTGTTCTGGGCATTTGAGAAATTCCCATAACACTAATTCTCAGGGGGCGATTGTGACGGTTCACACTTTCTAGATAAGATATTTTATGAGTAAAATTAATAACAATTTTAATTTAAATAATAGATTAAATTTTAAGAACAATTAGAAGCGAAACCTAGTCTTTAAAACAAGCTATCTAGTAGCAAGTAGCATTATTAAGAGAAGACAAGAATGAAAATATTGTTTGAGAAAGATATTACTAGGAAAGCGGTAGCGGGAAATAATGATATTACTTTTTGCTTGACTTGGCGGGGGCACTACCGTGCCCCCAGATGAGCCGAGTCGGGCCCGAAAACATGTCCAAATATGGTCCAGAACCGATTGAAGAGGCTCTGATTGGCCACCGCCAGTGGCGTGACTAAGGCCGCGTCCGCTCTTCCGGGGGAATAAACGAGGAGAATTTTAGGCGTTATTAGAAGGACGGAAGGGTGAATGATGTGGAGTGATAGACAAGTAGTTAGGAAATTGAATGAAAGAGAGAGATAAAAAGACGCCGATTGGGGAAGATCGGGACAGTTCGGGTTTTGGAGTCGTGCGAGTGACTATGCGAGTTTTTGGAGAATCGGGAAGATTGGCAAGATGGCTGCCCACGCGCTTGGCGGTTTCGCTAGAGAAATTAGGGATTTACATGGTCTAGAATAGGAATATTATGTTCTATCGTGAAAAGTAATGCGTTTCAGTATTTCTGGAGTATGGTGAAGTCGATATTTGTGTGAGAATAGGGAATTAGCTTCGATTAGGTAGCGTCTAGCGTGACAGACTCGTGGGCCCCGAGGCGCTAGAGCTCTGGGAACGCAAGCGGAGTGCTGGAGTGGTTCTTGGTTTCTGTTGTGTGTTGTATCCATGGCCTTTCAAAGTGAGTGTTAGTGACGAGTGAGCTTCGGCTCCTACGATGGAAATGGGCAGGTATGAATCTCATAGCCTGCAGAAGGTAAGTGGAGTGTTCTTATGGGTAGGCGAAATTAGGTCATATTGAAGCTCAGGAATTTGTTAGGAAATATATCCTAGGGTCCACTCAACTTGTTGTATTTTCTGTGTTCTGTCGCCCTGCGAAATGTCTTGTCGTAATTTTATAAGTAGAAATAAATAAATAGGTAATAAATAGGCAAATGCGTACCTACGTAGGTACGTATCTAGACTAAGATCTGACTGACACATAGTTTTAAGGTGAAAATCTACTAAAATGTGAGAGAGATTGGTTTAGATGTACTGGCTGTCGTATTGGTTCTATCACTAAACTAATCTGTTCAACAGAGAGGGTGAGTTGCGTGGTGGTGGCCAGGCTGTTTGGCTAAATTCTTACATAATTGCATGAGAGTGCGTAACTGCGTAAAATACAGCATAGCGAAGTCCTGGCCAATCAGTTTGCTCATTATTCACACACCCCCACTCAGGTTGAGTCATTATATCTACATAAAATCTGATCAAACGGACAGACAGCCTTATATGAGATGTTGATGTAGGTATGATAAGGCAGTAGGTATAAAATAAGGCAATTTAAATGGTCTAGGGCCTAGAGTATCATACTAAGTACATGTCTATGTGGATTCAGTCAAATAAACTAGGTTTCTATCCATGTTGACAGCCTCATCTAATTAATTAGGAATACTAAATTAAGCTATATGATTTATTTTATGGTACCTAGAAGATAAGTTACAAATAATCTGAGAAATTCTTAATTTCATGGCTCTTAGTCTGAATAGGTATCATATGAAAGACCCAATACCTACCAAAGGAATATCTAGGCTAGGAAATCTTTGATTCACAAAATTAGGCAGGGGTTCTTTATTTCATTATTTACAAGCTAGGAAAACCACTGAGTCATAATACTCACCATTTATCATCAATTACATTCTAATAAGAAAATACTAGAACTTAAGGACACATGAGTACTGATATCTAGAGGGATATAAGTTGATAAATATATCTAGCTGAGTAACTACTTAGCTACAACAATATCTGAAATTCTATTGCTATTTATAGTATCAACCATTTATATGTGAATATTTTATGCTTTTATTCAGCAACAATAAACTACTGGCCGATTTGCTATATGGTAGTGCCGTTTCTACTGTATGGCTAGGTCTCTCTTTTAAAACGGTGGTAGAGGCAGCTAAATGCTACTGGCGAAGCCAGTTCCTCATATACCAATCAATATACCTACCATTTAATTATGGACAAATACCAAACTACTGGCCGATTTGCTATATGGTAGTGCCGTTTCTACTGTATGGCTAGGTCTCTCCTTTAAAACGGTGGTAGAGGCAGCTAAATGCTACTGGCGAAGCCGGTTCCTCATATACCAATCAATATACCTACCATTTTATTATGGACAAACAACAAACTGACTGATAGTACAATGCTACGGTCTCCTCTTTAACTTCATGCTAGTGCTTTCATTGGTCTAGTGTGGTTGGCTTGGATTAATCATCTAAAACCATATTTTAAAAAAATGATTATACGCTGTATGGTGACAACCTCTTATCGGAGAGTTTTATTGTTCCAACAACAAAACTAAGCTTGGTCGGTTCTCTTATTGGTCATCCCTGTCTCTGCACAGCAACGAGTCCAGTGGGTGGCTATGGCAATACTGTCGACTATCGGCTCCCCTGACTGTCATCCATACTATCGTCACACTCTATCTATATTTCTACTCCATGGTTGACTTTCTGGCTGAGTTTGATTCTAGACAGCTCCCCTAAATGCTTACTTCACTGAGTCTTGACGCCCTGCATCACAGCTTGATGAACCATCTGACGTTCTATCCTACGCTTGCGCATCGCGCCCTCATCACTGGTCCTTGTGGCCGAACAATACCTGCTCAATGATGGAGTATGTTGCTATACAGCACTAAAATCATTATATATCATACAACTTATGTATTTGAATACATACCAAACAATCTAGACTATATGTCTGTTCAAATGCTCTTATGGAGTCTAAACAATTTTACTGATGCTTGCATTGCATGGTGGAGCGCTACCCCAGTCTTGGCTGAGGCGCACAGGATAGTACGGGGACTCTCTTTTGCTCCATTACAAGATCTGACTTGGTTTGGAGGGGAGAGTGTGGACACCGATCCACGGGGTACTGTCCCCCCCTTAAGGGGCCAATAATCATAATAGGATAGGGAGTAGGTAGCATATTATTATTTTTATAATATTCATATTTATAAAATAAAATATTTATTTATTCAAACCATCTTCTTATTTCATCATTCATTTTCTTATTGGTTTCCTTCTATTTTGTTCTAGGTAAATCCAAAGGCATTAGGCTACTTCTAGATACACAAATTATGAAGAATGTAAAATTCTATACTTATTTTAATTCATTGTTTTATGTTCATAGATACCATGTTTTCAGTAGATGCTTCTAGGAATAAACTTTGTTCAATTTAATATTAATTTTTGGTTTTACTCAAAATCACCTCTAAAGATACCTGCTACCTCTTAAAGAATTGGGTTACTACGATGTTACACAATGTTAGGGGTCCTACTTATTACTAGACGATCACATCATGGCTTATCATCAACTTTTCTATGCATACATTCATCTATCGGTTCTCCAATGGATTTGTATGTATGGTATGTTTAATTATGGAATCATACATGGGTTCGATTCCCATGTCGCTGATTTAATTCAGTCTTTATTTTTAAAGGCTCTGGGTTGTCCAAATGGGCAATGGTACAAGCTAGACACTGTGTTAAACGGATGCTGTCATTTTGTTGACAATATTGTAAGACAGAGACAAAATACTTGAAACAACCGTTTAACTTTACACAGCATTTTGTTGTAAGACTTCCAACGGAGAGTACATTCTTACTTACTTACTTACAAAATCCAAAATCACAGTAATTATTAAAATAAAGATCTTTTATTATGCGCACCGCCAAGGAGTGGAATTACCTGCCGGCGTCTGTATTTTCGAGTACATACAACCCACAAGGATCGAGTGAACCGGCAACTTCTGATGAAGCTCGTCCCATCGTAGTCTTTACTTTCGGGCTAGTCTGAAGCCAAAAGTAAGTTAATTATCAATAAAAAAAAATCTGCACCACCGAACCTTCGGCTAGGTCCACCTTTGGCCAAAAAAAATACGTCTTCGGCTTCAACCATAAAGGTATGATTCCGATCTCAGTAGCAAGCAGCAATGTTATCTCATATAAACCAATATAGAATGTATGGGGACCAGTAGTGCTGCGGCAGCATTGCTGTTTGCCGAATGTTTCTAGTACGTAAGGGACGAAATTGAACGAACTCTTTAGAATTATTGGTAATTAATAGAGCTAAGCCACGTTTGACATGGATTTCGTGCTACCTAGTAGGTATGTGTAATCAGTATAATTTTCACCATAATCCCACAGAATATTAAAATTATACCTAAGTTACATTAACTTTTTAATGGTTTGAGAATTTTCTAAGCAATTTCTGTGTAACGGTTATCTCATCATTGCGCGAGAAAGCGTAAAGGGCCCACAAATGGAAATGTCAACGTAATCCAAACAAACGAGCTTCCTAAATAAGTATAAACTGTCCTATTAGTAGGTAACTACGTTTCAGAAAACAATAATTTAATGTACATTTGAAACGGAAACTAGGTAAGTATCTATTTTTATACGACTCAGTTACATGAATAATATAATGGAACACGTGACTACAAACACACACAACCAGAACAAAGAAAATTCGCATTAATATAAATGTTTTCCCCGCGTCATCAAGGATTTCTGGTGGAAAATATCCCATCTGTGGACAAGAAATTTTTAAATTATAGATTGTAAATAATATCTACGCTTAGGTTTCGTCCAGAAGTATAATTTTGTTAGTCTGCGACAAGCTTCGTAAATACACCATTCCGCTATACATAAACAAGAAGTCTTCTTCGTGAAATAGGTACTCGTATGTAGTAGCTATTGAAGAATAACTCTGTAAATTCAATCTATAAACATCAAGCGAACATTCACGAGATAATAATTTAAAAGATGTTAGAGTCTATGCGACTATGGTCTTAGATCTCTATTATAATAATGAGCTTATGTTGAGGAGCTTGTATGGTTTTGGACACCTTAATAACCTTTTAACGGCATTTAGGGTTTGGTTACTTGGACCTAAACAGAAATCAGTAATTTCTACGAATTGCCACGAAGCAGACAATGTTCGTTCGAAAAGGCTAGACAAATTGAATCGGACTACGCTTTGTCCTGGTAAAAAGAAATATCCTAGCTCCTGTGTGATTGCTGATTGCTCAAGTTCAACTTGTAGCTTGCGTCTAGAGTGCTTTTTCGTCTCCAGCGCAATTTATTGTTATTCCTTTCCCAAAAATGATTCCAATAACACTTGAGATTCATCCTATAATATGTACGTCGTCGTACTAACCAATATCCGGTGGCGCTCGTAGACAAATAAGGGTATTAGGGCCCACTTTCGATCTTATAATAATATGATAATTACAGCATTATATGTTTATGTACTAAATGTTTAATAAAGTTTTAAAACATTTACAAAGTTTTTACGAAGTAAGAGAGAAAAGTGGGGATTTTCTAAAGTAAACTCCCCATACATAATAATATGTATTAAAAAATTTTTTTATGAAAAAAAAGGGGGCAAACGAGCAGACGGTTCACCTGATGGTAAGTGACGTCCGTCGCCCATGGATACCTGCAACTCAAGAGTCACAAATGCGGTGCCGACCTTTGAGGTGGGAGTAGGGGGAGGGGTGAAGAGGGGAGGGGGAGGGGGGATTGGGGCCTCCGGTTACCTCACTCACTCAACGAAACGCAATGCACTGCTTTACGCTGGTTTTCTGTGAGGCCGTGGTATCACTCCGGTCGAGCCGGCCTAAGCGTGCCGAAGCATGGCTCTACCACGTAACATATAAATAAATTGTTAAATAAAAGAGCAAATAGCCCTGTTGTTAAGGATCCCCGCTTCTACAATCTGTTTATTACATTAAGTCCCGTTTAAGCTGTTGTTCTATTGATGCAGTGAAATTATGGAATATGTTGTTTTAAAAAGTGGCTAAACGAAATAATTCCAAGGAACAAAAACCGACATAGCTAAAGAATAAACAGAAAAAACTGGTAACAGGGCAGATGCATCCTTGCACCATCAATCATCAATCATGCACTTATTTTAATATGTTTTATGTCATCTTTAATAGCTCTTTGTGTAATAGGTAAATAAATAATATACCTACCTACATATAGATAGAGCGATGATTTGTGCAAAGACTCCAAAGTGGCTTTAACTAAATACGCACTAACTAAGTAGGTTTAACCGATTCCTACGAATGGTGTGGCTTAGGAATAGAGAGTGGACATTTCATGAATAGCAGCATGTGATCATAAAAGTGAACTTTCATATGCCACGCCTAGTTCTCTCCTTCACCTAGCCTGCTACTTATGAAATCTCAAATCATGTGAATTTCATTTTACTTTTAATATTTCACATTTAATTTCATATACATATAGCTATCTATAACTCTAGGGCTCGATCTGCCCATGGTGACAAAATAAAGTACTATGTAAAGTTAATTTGCTTCCCTCGAACCAGGGAAATCTCTAAAATGAACAATTTTTCAAAACGGCTCCGACACTTCGATAAGTTATCGCACCAACCCGTCACATCTATGATAACGTTATCACTGTACTGTATACCGTGCGTGGAAAATGTGCACATTACGGCAGCTGTGCCGTTAAACAAGCATAATGTTTTTGTTTTTCCGAATTATGCTACTTCAATGATGACGGGCCCAAAAACATTTTGGATTACATTACTTTGTTTGTTTGTTTGGGTGTCTGCTAAACCTGGTGACTACGAGGAAGGTATGGTATATATACCAAATAATCATGAGTATTTTTACATGTTGTTGTAGTCTTTGTAGCACACGTAAGTATAATGCTAAGTATTTGTGATTTGCTTTACATTCTTGTTTAGTCGATTATTTGAGTGTTAACATAAGAAAAAAATTGTTAAATTTTATTTTATTGCGTACCTAAGTACATATTGAATTTTACTTACAACACACCTACGTAGTCAGGCTAAACAAAGCAATACATTTTTAGGAAATACTACAATCACTAAAGCAATTTTTTGTAGAGCAATAATTTTAGTGGGCTAACAACATTTTAAATAAACAGTTGATACAACATCAACTATACAAACGAGCAAATATAAGTGCTATCTACGCACAATGACCTATGCCTACCACCCAATACGCAAAATGACAAGTTTTTTGTGTAGTTTACAATTTAACTTGCATACATTACATAATATTATGGCAGAAAAATAACGCAAAATTATAAAATTATATTGTACTTAAATAGCTTATTTTATTATCAACTTCGTCCCCGTACTGAACCAGTAAAAACAGTATGTATAATATAGATATACAGATACAAGAGACAGATAGCCATACAACTGCTAAAACCGCATCCAATTTTGTGCAGTCGTTTTGCGTGATGCGCGTATAGGTACTACGAACACACGGACAGACAGATAAAAATTCTAAAAATCATTGTTTTGTCTTGTTAATATAAAGACCAATCATTTTATTTGTTCTTAAATATCTTCTATAGATTATGTAGGTACTTACTATAAAAACTTTCTCTCATTACAAATTTCAGAACCATGTGGCTTCAACTGCCGAGGCGCAGAGTATGAATGCATAAATGGTGAATGTTACTGTGCCGCTGGATACGTACCCAACCCATACCAGAGCCGATGTTTGAGATGCCCAGGTAGTTTATCATATTACTCAACCCGTAACGGCCCACTGTTGACGTAGAAAGAGAAGAAAATGCAAAGGGGGAATAATTAGCTCCTACTCAGTCATATTACTTGGCTGAGTAGAGCTGGTTTTCATTGCTCCCCTTTACTCTACAAGATGTAATTAGAGCGGATAAGTGTAGGTAGTAGGTTCCTATCGTCACATTATATATTTATATCTTCAGTAAAGTAAGTAATCCTGGCATGTACCAATGAGTTTTTCAATAACTTACATATTTATCACTAGCTCGACGGTGAAGGAAAACATCGTGAGGAAACCCACAGGCTCCAGAATTAATTCTGAGGCATGTGTAACAGATCCGGTCCGGCGGTGGGCTCACCCCTATCACTTTTAGGGGTCCGAAGTGTATACAGGTGAACCGCGGGTAGGTATTTCCAGAAATGAAATAACTCTGCCTACCCCTTCGGGAATAAAATGCGTGAGATTTTTTTTTATATCTTCAGTAAATATATACCACCACAGATACCACGAAGGCAAAAGGCAGTTTACATATCGCAGGGTTACTTATTGTAAGAGCCCTGCATATCGGTCTTTTGACAATCGTCTCAATTTCATACAAAATGGTAAAACGGTCACTGATTGGTCAGCATGGCACGGTGGTCAGTGAATCGACCAATCCCAACTGACCAAGGCTTCCCATCACTTCCCGCGACATACATACTATTATTTAAAAAATACCTACTCCTGTGTCATAGTAAAGATGGGTACGAAGGTACGACACCATTAATGCTGCTTCTTATTGAATTACTGTGAGGCTTATGTTGATTCTCTGAATTATACTTAATAGGATTTCATAACTTACAGGACTGGGTGAGAAATGCTTCGGGCCATGTTGTAACCATTATGGCAATGGCACCCTCACATGTTGGCAAGGGATCTGCCAACCCTGTTACGACTCCAACGGCGCTTGGGTTTGTAGGTTCGTATTGGTAAGTGGTACCTATCCAGAAGTAGGATGCCCACGAGAGTATATTTAAATAGTACGGTACTACCTTACTTACCTTCGTAATCCGGTCTACAATATTAACATTAGAATAGGTACCTACTTAGACGGCAACAGTAATCTGTTTGTGCCTTAATTTTAACTTTAGTTGGCGCAATTGCTACGCAATTTACGAAAAATATACCGAATATAAAAATATATATATCCGAAGAATAAAATTCGTGCTATATGTAAGCGCGAATTATATAATCATTTTTAAAATTATCCTGCTTTGGCTAGAACTTATTAAAATAATATTGTACTTAAAAACATTATTTCAATAACTTTAGCGACGGTGAACGAAAACATCGTTAGGAAACTCTCAGGCCACAAAATTGGTTCTGAAGATCGTGTAACAGCACACCGCCCTGGCGTTATGCTAAAATACACTGCGAATAGTAGGTACATTAATGGGATACCTATGTCATCGCCCTAGGTGATAAGCCGCAATATTAATTAGAACCTAATATGTCACTCTACAATATGAAAAATAAGAGAGAGCTATATTACAACATAACTTCAGATATTTTATTTTTGATCTCACCACATGCTACTGTTTCAAGCTGCTGTTATGATCTTTCTGTCTCTAATTGATTAAGAATCTTACATACTTAGGTACTAGGGAATGCAATTTTGTTATACCGAAAGAAATCTCGCACTATTTTGCGAGTAGGTAGGTAGGTACCTTCGTCGTAATTGGGGCATGATCTCTCAAGACTGTAAAGTTTTGTTACAAATTTCTGTAATTTTGAGAATCACAGTTATTTTAAATTTGACTTGGCTACCTATATATTTTGTAAAATTTTACTCCGATTCTGATGGCAAGGTCACCAACCACTAAGTGATCCTTCCTGCAACCCCAAGCTCACAAGACTGTCATTTTTGAATCTTGCAAATACCAAAATTTACATTTTACTTCGAGATTACTTTCCGTAATATACATATGTACATAGCCTACCCAACCCATCTGGAAGAATCATCATGTATTTTCCAATTTTGTTTTCAGAGACTCCTTAGACAACATCATATTGATATCCAGTACTCAGATTGCTATGGCGACGGCTCTTGTCCTTGGGATTATTGCCACGTTTGTTCTACTATATAAATTATGTGCTGCCACAAATTTAAGGTAAAATATTATCTACTTATCAAAACAAACATAAAGTAGTATGTAGAGTACCTAAGTACAAAATAATCGTAAACATGTTGTCTGTTTGTCGAAGGCTAGCGGTTCTGCGCGGTTTCACCCGCGTAGTTCCCGTTCCCGTGGGAATACGGGAATCAAGTATAGCCTATATTACTCAAGGATATTCTAGCTTTCCATAGGTGAAAGAATTTTTAAAATCAGTCCAGTAGTTTTTGAGTTTATTCGAAACAAACATACAAAAATACGAATCTTTCCTCTTTATAATACTAGTGGTATAGATAGGTCCTACCAAGATACATTATATAATGATATTTCAGACCAATGGGCATGGGCGATAGCTCCAACTACGAAAATCGACTCTCGATAGGAAGTCTTCAAGTTTACGTGGATGAGAGACTCCGAGACGCACCCCCTAGGTATGAATAAGATATTATAGTTAACGGAACCAACGCGACAACGGTCCGAAACGAAAATAAATCTTAACCCAAACAAGCATCTAGTGGGTTGTCGACACTCGATGTATAACACTCAATAGTGCAGAATGACTTTTTAGTGTTTTCAGTTTTCCTTAATGACTTAATGACACAGACAAACTCAAACAGCCAGTAAATATAAGCAAAAATGTTCAGAGTATTAGTTCCATGGTTTTTCCGCAAAGAAGGTGGCGCCATGTGTTTTAAATTTTATTTTTAATCTGTGACTGGTTTAGAAGAAAAAATTAACAAAATTTTAGAATTTCTGTCGAGTGCTCAGATAAAAGCAAAATAGGGTCGAGTGTATAGATTTGTTCGGTTTTAAATGAATTTATTAAGAATGTACAATAACAGTGAAGAGTTTGACGTCGAGCAAAAGGCAAAATGCATTAATAGATAATCTGTTACCGCCAAAATTGCGGAAGCTTTATGTAAAAACTTACGAAAGTTTTATTGACTGGAGGAACAAAAAACATATAATTATTTTACAGAAAGCGTCTTTTTTGCTTATTTTGATGAGTTGTCGAAAAAATATCAACCATCGTGGTTGTGGAGTACGTATTCTATGTTAAAATAGACAATGATATTTAGCTTCAAGTAAAAAAATCTTTTGTGGTTTTTTATTTTTTTAAGCAATATTAAATGTTTTTATACTAAATTGACTATTTTACTCGCACTCAAAGTGAAAAGTACAGTTTCCACCTCTAGACTAAACGCCAACATAATATACCCTCGGTTTCATTGACTACCTCTGGTATATAATGGCTTCGTTTAGTCCCTCGATATAAAATATACTATTAAACTAGATACTGATAGAGCTACTCACTGATACAATTCTGCTTTATTTATTTATTTATTTTAGCTTGGCAACAGACAGTCATTTTGCTTTGTAGGGATGGGTATGATTGGATCCTTTTAAATATTTTTTATTTGTTAAAATTATTTTTTTCCAACATGATTTCACCGGTGTTTCACAGCCAATGGTTTTTAATTAAGTGCGATAAAATCACACTTGCTACTGGAAATAAAATATGAAATGTGAAATTAAATACACATGATTTGCGATTTCACAGTACCTACATATTTATGAGTAGCAGGTGCGACGTATGAAAATTCATTTCTTATATTATTTTTTATATGCTACTCATGAAATGACCTATCTCTATCTACTGTTTTGTGAAACAAGAGTGGTCCGATAGATCCACTGTTTTAGTTAAAACTCTGAAATAGCTCTCCAATTAAGTATTATAGTCCCTGTAAACACAGATCATGATAGAATTCTAATAACATAATTCCAATAATAATATTTATCACTAGCTCGACGGTGAAGGAAAACATCGTGAGGAAACCCGCAGGTCTCAGAATTAATAATTCTGAGACATGTGTAAAACAGACCCGGTCCGGCGATGGGCTCACCACCTATCACGTTTAGGGGTCCAATATATCTCGTGAAATGTGGGTATATCCAGTAATGGAATACCTCTGCCTACCCCCTCGGGGATAAAAAAGGCGTGAGATTATATTATTATTATATTATTAAATCCAATAAATAACATAATAAACGTTCTTCTTGCGCCTAAAAACTGTGTCTTCTAGTTCAATGAATTTACTGAATTTCAGGTACTCAGGAGCAGCCGCACCTCCGACATCTGCAGTTTTGCCAGCTACCGTTTATTTCAACGCAGGTTTTGTACGTAACTTATTTAGGACATCGTATACTTATATAGGATTTTATAACAGCTGACCTATGGTTTGTTTACAAATAATCGCAATCAGCTTCATTTTGACTTACATTATTTCAAGTGAACATCTGTTATTACCGACAGTGTGTGTAAGTCTGTGTAAGTAGACATAAGAAATTTCGCGAACGCTTTAAGGTGGGCAAGTACCTACAGGTGCCTCGGTGCCGAATACGATTTTATTGCATTTGGCGTCGAGACACTTGGTCCGTGGGGTCCTGGCGCGCACGGGCTCTTCAAGGAGCTCAGCAGACGACTCAGGGAAGCATCAAGCGACCCCCGAGCAGGCGACTTTCTCGCGCAAAGGATAAGTATTGCCATCCAGCGCGGGAATGCCGCTTGCGTGATGGGCACCTTGCCACGGGGGCCTCATTTTTTACATCTCTTATAGTTTAGTTTAGTTCGTAGTTTTAGTTTTAATCTTATAATTTTACTTTTAGTTTACTTTTACTGTCGTACTTGCTGCTACAGCTGGCCTCGTATTGTCTGTTTGCAATCTTAATCGTAACATAAACCACATCATTTAAATTCACATTGCTTCTAACGCATCTCTATCATTACCACCAGTGTATGTAGAGCAACCACTAGCCGCGTAAATAATGTCAAATGAAGACGATTCAGTCCAATTATAAATACTTACTTAGGTATACAAAAAGCTTCAGGCTAGTTCACTATATCGAAAATCATTTTATTATAAGTATTCCTAGTAAGAATTAATTAAAAAGATTGTCTCAAAACCCATATACCTAACAATGTATTGAGTTAATCATTTCACCTATAATTATTGCCAATTTAAAAAACATTAAACAATCAAATAAGTGAAGCGATTAATAAAAAGTATGTCATTCGGTACATTTTCCATGATAAAACGTAAAAACGGGACCAGTCAATCATTATAATAATAGTGGCCCACGAGTGCTCAAGGACAGTAGATAATTATACTATTGTGTCTGCCTATTGCTCTGTAGTTGAGGGCGCAGATGATAAAAAGTAAATTATTTGAGTGGGCAGTCAACTACCTACCTACTAATATAATGGCACCACCCAGCACTGCATCAATATGCGAATAGGTATCCGTACGTTAACTTTCCTTTGCCGTAGACAATGTTTCCATCCACAGGTTTGCTGAAAAATATAAGCACCTAGGCTTATTAACTGTGCTATTAGGTATAATGTAAAACATTTTGCTTTAATGCTTTTGCCTGTTTTCAATAAAAAGGCAGAAAAAAAATCATAATAAGATAGTTTCCTACTTCGTTTTAGGCCTATACTACTTACGTGAAGTGAAGTCATCTTTTTGAACCTATGAGAGATCCCTGATATTGGCGTTCCCACCCAAGGGATTTTGAATCAAATAAAAAATACTCCGTAATGCCGCTGTGCAACGTACAAATGAAAAACTTGTGAATTTTAAATAATAAGGATACTTTTTTGTTATTTACGCTTATGTAAATATATATTTGGGTATACGTGTATTTGGGTAGCGTGTTTACAAGGGACGGCAAGTTTGAGAAAGATATTGAAAGAAGAGTAATGAAAGGAAATGCAGTGAATGGGGCCCAGAATAGCCTTGTGAGTAGCCAGTTCGTGTGTCTAACGAGGCAAGGATGGCTATGCATAACGCAATTCTGGTTCCGACGCTGATGCATGCGAGTGAATGTTGGGTGTGGCAGAAGAAGCATGAAAGCAAAGTGAATGCCGTGGAGATGAGATCGTTGAGGAAAATGTGTGGAGTGAAATTGTGTGATAGAGTGAGGAATGCTGATATACGAGAAAGGTGTGGTTTGAAAGAAGATGTAGTGACAAGAAATAGAAAAGGGCCTGTTACGCTGGTTTGGTCATTTAGAACGTATGGATGAAAGAAGAGTAACGAAAGATATTTATGGTGCGAATGTTGAAGGATGCAAGGAAAGAGGACGCCCTAGAAGGACACTCATGGATCAAATAGGTAAGTGGCGTCCTTCAAAAAGCTGGAGTGCGAAGAATAAAAGAGCGTGCATGAAAAGGCTTATGGATGTGAAGGAAGCGGAAGAAGTATGCAGAGATCGAGCAAAGTGGCGATCCATCGTCTCTGCCTACCCCTTCGGGACAATGGCGTGAGCATTATGTATGTATGTATGTAAATTTTTTAACGGGAAGAGTAGAACTGAGGTACAGGGACGAAATTACTCAAATATTATATTAATAAATCGATAAAAGAAACATAAATAACCAAGAATTTTGTTGTGTTTCTAGATACATGATAGCAGTATACCGCCCCCACCCTACACTCCGCAAAAAGAGGAAGAAAACCAACAAACTGCGGTACATATATGATATGAAACTCGTACCTACTTAACGACAACGACTTTATCCACGTTCTGTGAACGGGTAATCCCGTTTCTCAGGTTATGTTATGACAATCATATACCTACCTACCTACTCATTATTTACTATATAAAAAAACACAACAAACAAATTAAAAAATAAAGATTTCATCAAAAACTCACGCTGTTTTAATTTAATTGTCCCCTGTAAAACTATGATCTTTTCGCATAAGTGAGTAGTAGGTTAGAAGCCACCTTTGTCCACCTAGGTGATCCACGAACACAATTTATTGTTCGTGGTACACCTAGGTGAACTGACTAGGTGTACCACGACCAATACCTCACAGTGGGAGGCTATAGCGGCAACAAAAAGTATTAGAGATTAACTATCTTTCTCTTACTCTTCGGAAAGTCTCAAAACGGGTACGTATTTGAATGTCTAAAATTAAAAACCTAACGTAAAATAAAATACGTTTAAAATCCCTAAAATCTAAATACCTAATGGTTGTTTGACTTAAAGTTAAAATACCAAAAGCTTAAAATGTCAAATGTATTACAGAAGTTCAAAAGCATAAAACTTGAAATACCTATGTACAAAGTCCCTGAAATTTATTTATATCACAGTTAATTGACCACAATGACAAATACCGATACCTATTGAAGTAGGTAAGTATGTCTTATATATGAACATAATGTGCACATATTTTATTATATTTACTTAACAACGGTTCAAATGAAACCTCTTTGTCAAAGAGGTTTCATTTCTTTGTTGCTCATAAAAAAAAACTAACATCGAAGACAGCAGGCGTATTCAAGGAGCTTCGATATTCGATATCGGAAAATCTGTCGAACACTTTCGAGATGGGCTGATGTTGGTACTTATCGAAAACTTTCGAGATGGGCTGATGTTGGTATCGAAAACTAATGTCATATGTGACATAAGGATTCGGAAAATTTTCCGTGGCTGTCAGAAACGCCTAGAATAAAGTTTCACTCGATCTGAATCGAACGGAAACGGTAGAATCGAGTCTCCGTGAATACCCCTGCAGGGCGAGCCGGCCCACCCTAGAAAGCTGTGGGCCCACCCTAGAAAAATACCCTTCCTCATACATAAAATAACTTCATCCTCAACTACCGAAATCGAAAACCATCTTCAAAAAGATAAACACAGAAAACTTAAAATAGTTTGAAAACATATTTTTTTAATTTCAAGGTTTGGACCTATTTATGTGCATTTAGATTAAGGGGCCATTTTTCAAAATATTGCGAAACGAAATGACACTTACAATGCATTTAGTAAAAATTTGGTAAAACTTAAAGCAAAGATTCTTAAATTTCTTAAACGTGAAACAAAAGAGTTATGGTCAAATAACTTGGGTTCTCAATCCTGACCCCTGCATAAAGCGGCATAGCCTAATCTCAGAAAATAGGTACTATCCCTGGGATAATAAATTTAATTTTAGAATTCAGTTAATATTTTCTTAAATACATTGAGAAATTCCCAAATCT
Source organism: Ethmia dodecea (assembly GCA_963855545.1). NCBI lineage: Eukaryota > Metazoa > Arthropoda > Insecta > Lepidoptera > Depressariidae > Ethmia > Ethmia dodecea. The sequence continues at coordinate 6,781,938 of OY979444.1, forward strand.
TAAGAACGCGATAATACAGATTTATGGCGGTTTAGCTTGGGCCCTCAATTCGTGAATATCTGTACTGAGGAATCATCCAAACAAAGGAGTTTATCTAAGGAAAGAGATTAATACGACTTTAATTTATTTGAGTTCAATATCGCTCAATATTGTTGGTAAATTAGTTAAAACAAATAACGACACAAAAGTCAATTGTAAAAAACTAAATAAAATTCGAATTTTTTCAAACGTCTGAACCGAGGGATCAATACTTTCGGCAGTATTGACTAGACTAAGCCTTCTACACTACCGCACTTTAAGTTAAGTATTTTAACAATTTTTTAATTAAAATGCCACAAAGCTTCTAAATGCCATACTTTAAGAGAAAATTGATTTACAATTTTTATATGTTCTCATATCAAACATTGTAAATCAATTTTCTCTTAAAGTATGGCATTTTGTATTCTGTAGGGTAGTTATGATTTTGTTACTTTTTTGTTGCTACTATTCAGCATGTACCCCATAGAAGCTACTTCATTAGCGAATAGTTGTTGTCGGAAGCGCTTACGTTTTGTGTGATCCAATAATTAATAAATAAATAGTGCAGCTTATATTATTATTATTAGTGTTTCTGTTTTGTCATATTAAAGTAAGTACCTAGACCAGTTTAAATTAAAAACAAAATTTTATGCAAGTTCCCCATTATATGTACCCACCTGATTTTATTTAAAATATAATATAATAAAAATATAATCTCACGCCTTTTTTATCCCCGAGGGGGTAGGCAGAGGTATTCCATTACTGAATATACCCACATTTCACGAGATATATTGGACCCCTAAACGTGATAGGTGGTGAGCCCATCGCCGGACCGGGTCTGTTTACACATGTCTCAGAATTAATTCTGAGACCTGCGGGTCGCCTCACGATGTTTTCCTTCACCGTCGAGCTAGTGATAAATATGTATTTTATTTACCCTCTGGAAACAAATATGGTGTGATAGGTAAGTGTAATAGATACATTTGGCATTGCTATTTAAAAAGAAAACCTATCTCGTAGGTATAATAATAATAATAAAATCATTTATTCAGGATAAATAAACCCAATTTTACAATAATTTTCTTCTGCCAAACTGCAATACAGTTTGTTGGCAGAGGGACTCCCTTAAAACCAAAGAGATTTAAATATAATAGGGCATAGAGGGGGCATTGGGAATATTTTCATACAAAACTTTGAAGCTTAAGCGTCATGTCCTTGTCATGTCAGTTAGTATGAACGCGAGCTGTCATTCGGTCGAAATTGTACTAGACTTATTCCACTTGGAATAACTTTTGACTTCAAATTTTCCTCGCTTTGTCCCCTCTATGCCTTATTATATTTTAATCTCTTTGCTTAAAACATAGATGGGTAATTATTGGCTAGTTACTTTTAAGTAAGTACATAATAATAATAATAATAACATCTTATTACTTATGGTGGTAAATTCATTTTAATTTTGTTTAAGAAAAACTTTTTAAATTTAAATTTAAACATTCTAAATGATTGACAGTCTCTTTTATCACACGGTATTTCATTGTACAATTTTGGGACCAAGTACTTCCTACTTCTTTTACCATAATAATTATTATAAACACCCGAGACTCTATTGGAGGTGAATCTACGCTCATGAATATGAAAGATGCTTAGCTGATGTGTCATGTAGGTTACCTAAATAAAGAACAACAGTTAGCCGGAGGAGGCCTACCGACACACGAGATGTGCTGATTCTGTCCCTGGCATTTGTCACAGTTCGGCTACTGTCTAGTTAATGTGTTAAATATAAAACCTTTTTTAATAAATAACAAATTAATGGAACAACGCCCAGACGATACGCTAGGCTGATCCTTTGACAGAGATAACTTCGAGCCCTCTGGTCACCGGAAACCTCAACCATTTACATAATTATCATCACATCATTTATCAATAGGTGAAATATCATTTTCTTCTAAAGTTATTTACTTAATAGAACATATTTTATTTTAATATAGGTAATAAAATTCATCCGACTAAACATAAAGTATTTCTTTGGAGGACATTTTTTATCTGTAATTATTGTAAATTAATGTATATTTTTCTTTGTAAATAAATGTTATTCTATTTCAAGTATTTCTTTTAATACTGTTTTTTCCTCATGTTGTTAGTATTACCACCGTAACTAAGTCCCACTCCAACTAGTTTCTGGTCTCATTTTCACAATAAGTTCAGCGATATTGATGTTTTTTTGTTTTATAGCGACATCTAATGGCGAAGAACCAAAGAAAGATTGACGTATTTCAGCATTGTGTTCTAATAAATATTCAGCGATTTCACAGTTACCAATTTCAGCAACAATGTGTAAAGGGGTCAGTTCATGGCATAGTGTCTGTGTGTTTATATCTGCACCCTTCTCCAGAAGTGCCCGAATAGCAGTTTTGTAGCCCTTTCTTGCCGCTACATGAAGCGGCGCATCACCATCGACGTTTTTATTATTTATTATTTCTCCCAATGTGTTCGAATCAATACTATTTAATAAGTTGTCTAACATCTTGGGTAGGTACTTTTGTACAGCTAAATGAAAAATGTTATTTTTCTCAATAGTAATAACGTTAAGCTTCGGTTTTTTTTTTAAGTATAAGTTGAACTTCAGTGTTAGTACCAAATTCAATAACTTTATGTAATGGTCGCATACCATTTTTATTTTCTGTCGAATTAATACCTGCAAATATTGGTGAAGACAACAAATTTTTGATGTTTTGTTTACCTTTGCTCTCTATGGCTTCAAATAAACTCGACTGCAAACTGAGCATTTGGTGAATAGTATTAATATTATTACCAGCTAGAGCCAAAGGAGTTATTCCATTGTTATCAGTCACATTGTAGAATGCACCATAATCGAGCAACAATTCAACTATTGTTGTAAATTCTTTTTCAACTGCAATGTGTAAAGAAGTTCTTCCTTCGCTGTTCTTGCAGTTCACAAAGGCATTATTTTCAGAATACATTTGTAAAAGAACTTTTACACAAGAGCCCTCATTATTTTCTACGTCTAAAAATAATTTTCGAATATCTTTCAGAATATCGTGAAATAAATCATTGTTGTTAGAAACATCAAAAAGAGCCCCACGAATCAATAATGATTGTATCGTTTCAGTTCTATATTCTCTGCTACTACAAATATATTGCAGAGGAGTTTTTCCCTGGTTATCTTTAATATTAACATTAGCACCCTTCTTGAGCAGGAAGTCTATTAAATTAATGTCCTGTTTTATAACTGTATAATGTAAGGCCGATAGCCCAGCTACATCCCTAGCGTTAATATCTACAGTTTCATCAAATTGTTCCTTCAACAAGAAAGAAGCCACGTGGGTCGAGGTACTTAATAATCTCACAAGAAAATCTTTATGATACCTTTTACATATACAATCACTTACAATTGATTCCTCTCCATCGTTAAGCAGTTTTCTAATCAACATACTGGATATGTCTACTAAACCCTTTTTATAGGCTATTTTTAAAGGAGAATTGTTTTCTTTATCATCTATACCAGGATTAGCACCACGAATAAGTAATTTGTAAAGAACACTATGACTAGAGTTACCTATGGCATAGTGCAATGGAGTACGACCATACATGTCTTGTGCATTAGGATCTGCGCCCAATACCAATAACTGAGGAAGAGCACTATCACCTTTGTGCTCAATAAATAAATGGAGAGGGGTTTTTCCATCTTTGTCTTTGCAGTTAATATCAATATTAACATTTAGTTTGCGTATTATCGTACACGAAACACTAAAGAAATATGTTACGTCAGCCTGAGCAGCTAAACTAAAACATGTTCTTTTATATCGATCTCGTGTTTCAAAGACCTTTCTAATATTTTTATCCGTCAAGAAACAACTGACAATGCTCATTTTTTTATTTGCTAGAGCAAAATGGAAGGGTGTCCATTTGAATATTTTGTCTTGAATAGTTTTATATCTGCACCATTTTTCAGTAACTGTTTTACTATATCTAAATTTCCACTGTAAGAAGCTAAATGTAAAGGTGTTCTACCATTACTATCACACATATTGATTTCATTATTTACGCTTTTAGTTCCTTGGATATCTCCACATAAAGCTGCAATATGTAAATTACTATCGCCAACTAGTTCATAATTCAGAAATAACGGTACTAAGGAATTATGCATACCTAGTTTGATAACGTTTTCATACAAAAAGTTTGCTACCAAAATATATTTGTCATGTTCTGGATCCATTAAAATATCAGCAAAATATTTGGCAGCAAAATATTCAGCAAAAGAACGATGAATAAATCGTGGATAACTTTCTACTTGGAAAATTATGCCTGTACTATATATAGAATAATTATCTTTTAATTCAGTAGCTTCTCTTGTTCACTTTCCACTATAGGATTTAAGGTGTACGAAAATGTCCGAAACATTTCTTCCAATTCATTAGTCGTATTACAATGGCGGGTAGCCAGCCAAATCTTTTTCACATTGCTATCTTTTAAAGTCTCCAGTAACTCAATAACTTTTATCTTGTGGGTTGGATAAATTTCATCAAAACCATCCATTAATATAGCAATTTTCCCTTGCTGATAAAAAATATTAAATAGTTTAACTTCAAATGACGCATGTAGCAATATAGTATTGGAGAATATTTGAGTGCTAAGTAATATTTCACCGTTATCATTTACAAATTTGCTTAATTCATGTACGTTCTCACATTTATTAATTTTAAAGAACGAAAATTTCAAAGCTTTAAGTACAAATAAGGCAGCATATTTTTTGTCAACTGATATTTTCTCCTTTTCCATCTCGTTAAAATAGTCTGTAGCATGATCAACTAAATTAATTCTTGCAATCCATAATAATTCATTTTGACTTTCAATGACTGTGTTTAGAGCCAAATGACTTAACATGATTGATTTCCCTATGCCAGGCTCATCTGTGATGATTACCATCCTTTCTTTCAGGTCTGTGATTTGTTTTGGTTCATACTCCTCAGCAGTGTTGTCACTTTTATCAATGAATTCTCGGAAAAATGATATATTTCCGGTAGATTGTTGCCAAATTAAACCACGTTTATCTTCTTTAAGCAAATGTTTATGATAGTGTTCATACACAGGATTCTCACAAAGGGTTAAATAAACATTTTCATCATCAGATATCACAATTATATTTTGATTTGAATGCAGTCTCAACGGGTCTATTTGATTACTATTTGTAGATATATAAACGGATGAGTCATTTTTAATTTGGTCTTTAATTTTTGTGTGTCGGATTAAAGTCCTGGATATATAGTAGTCTTTAACTTCATCATATTTTTCATCCTTAGGTTCGCACCCTACTTCTATTCCTTGATCCGATAAAAGTATGTCCAAGATATATCCATCTAGTAAAGAAGGAGCTCTACGATAATCAACTTGTAATATTTTATCCAGACATATGTTTTTTCCAAGAAAGGAAATAATTTTCTTTTTCAGTTTTATCTGGGTATCTTGAGTCAAATCAAAAAAGGTCATATTGTCGTCAATTGCCTTGCATATTCTACTGTAGTTTTGAATTGAATTGATTAAATTTTGAACTTCACCTTTCAGTTGTTTTGAAGCAATTAAAATTATTCTCTTTTTAGGTTTTTCTAAAATGTTTAAAAAGATTGTTTTCAAAACTTTATTTCCTGTTTTACCTAGTTTTAGGGAAACATCAATTATTAAATAATCTTTTTTTTCAAAAATAATAACAGGATTTAATTCATCGCTACGACTCCGTAAGCACAAAGCTTTCAAATTTATAAACATGACGCGTTTGTCTTCTAAAGCTACCTGATATATTTTTGTTGCAGTCAGTAAGGTACTTTTAGTATATATTATCAAAACTTGTCCTTGTTGTCCCATAATATCAAAATTAAAAATATCATTTAAGTTTTTAAAAATTATTATTTTCTTATTTTGCTGTTCTTGATTCGACTCCGAGTTTAGCACTAGTGAATAGTTTTCAATATTCAGTATTTTATTAAATGTACAACCTTTTTTTTTATCATTTCCCTATACATGGAAGTCGGATTTAGATTTAAATACAAAATTATTTTTTTCGTATAGTCAAAAAAATCTTTACCTTCGTTTCTATAAAGAAATCGTGTTTTTTTTTCCTTCATCCAATCTAGAACGAATTTCTCAAACATACATGCCATTATGTCAGTATCAATCGTATTGATATCAGTATTTTCACTCATTTCAGCTTCAATAATATCACTAAGTTGTACTTCATTTGGTTGATTAACTGCAAATACAATTTTTTTCAAAAAATCTATCATCTGTTCTTTCGTAATATAGTCATGTGGCAATAATGGCTCCGCATTAAGGTTTCCATCGTGGCATGTAGTAAGATCTGCAACTTTGAACTTGTACTTTTGGAGGTTAAAATCATTATTCGTACTTTTAAGTTTAGTTTTTAAGCTACTTCTAAACTTTTTTAAATCATCAGGTAATTCTGGGTTATCGAGAAAGGCGGAGCCAAATATGTAAATATCTTTTTCGTCGTCTTTCTTTACCAGATCATATTTTGCTAACCTATCTATATTTTTTTTAATATTGATATTCCCTGTAGGGTCTTTATATTTTATGATAGCACTTGCAAATTCCTTCACCAATACTTGTAAGTCTTTGTCTGTCAATTCTATACTTTTAGGTACAGAAACCTTACCGAACGCCTCTGAAATTAAAAAATTCTGCTTTTCCATATCCCGTAAAAAAATATTCAAGTCTTGTTGTTCATAGTCCTTTCCTAAATAGGCTCTTCGGAATTCGTTCCTAAAGTTGATTAGGACCTCATCAGATAATTCAGTGTTTAAAAAAATATTATGAAATCCAGCATAACGTTTTATGACCTTTCCACTTTTTTTTATTTTAATATTATTTACGTTAATAACTTTATTTGTTAAAGCTTTATGAAATTCTCTCAATAATTCATCGGTAAAATCTAAACGCTTTTGACTCTTTAAACAAGATGCCAGCGTTTTGGCTAATCTTACTAATTTAGAACTTTCTTCGAATAATAGTTCTAACTTTGGTTTAAAATCAAACGTCTCCTTGAGTTTAAACCGCTTTGGTTGTTTTTCTTGAATATTTTTGTGGTCTAGAATATCATCTGTTGTAGTTATTTGTTCGAAACTATTTTCTTTTAACTTCTCATCCAGGTCTATATTAGTACAAATCACAAAATCAAATGGTTCAATATGTTCACCAAATTTTGGATTTTGTGTTATAGTAATATACGAACGAAAATACTTTTGTAAACTAAAATTTCCCTTTTCGCTAGTAAAAAAGTCATTCTTAGTTATCTTTTTCGATTCGTTTTGTATATGCTTAGCCTGTAAAAAACGATAAACATATTTTTTTGTATTTTTGTCTTTATATTTAAAAACTACATCATCGAATTTACCGGCTTCTGTAATTTCTGTTCCCAATTGAAAATCATAACCATTTTTTAATCCACGTTTTAGGAAAAGCATCAATAGTTTCAGTTGGAAAATGATACCATGGAGAACTGATTTTAAATTTCGAGGACCTTGTTCATTTTCATGGTCTAACGCTCTCTTTTTCTTGGTAGGAATTGCATCAGTTTCCAGGTTTTTATTACGTAATTTAACACTTCTTTTTCTTTGTAATTTCTGTGTACGATCACCAGTCTCTTCATTTGATGGCCCGGCAGTCGCAGAAGTGTATACATCTTTTTCATATTGTTTTCCCTGTAACAAAATACATTCATTCAGTGGTAAGACTGGTAAGATAGTAAGGGAGCAAAACGATATTTTTACGGCGAGGGCGTTTTTTTAAATCACGAACATAGTAAATGATTCTAGGACAGAATCCCGAACGTAGTGAGGGGTGCTAATGTAGAATCATGAACGAAGTGAGGGGTTTAAAGTACGTAGCTCAATTTTTTTTAATTCCTATAATGTTCGTCCTTGACTCCAATCCAAAATGGAGGAAAGATTAGCTTTTTTGGTTGTTTCTATTGAATAGGCTCTGATACCACCGGACCTTTTTTAAAAATTCTTTTGCCAATGGAAAGCTTTTTTTTCTCAGAGTAACATGGGCTACAATTTTCCCACGGGGACAGGCCTAAACCACGAAAACGATTTAAAAAATATTTTACTAATGGAGAGGTAAGCTTTCTTTCTTTCTCTTTCTTTCTTTCTTCTTAACCTATATTTTTAAACGTCTGCAATACTGCGTTCCTACGTATATTAAACAAATAGGCTTCATAAACAACTTTAAATGGAGAACGTCAAGTTAGAAGCCTCACCACGGAATTGAGCTGTTCTGATAATGCCAAACAACTCTTCCTAAATAGTGCCAAATAGTGCCCGAAGGATATAATAGGTCCTGGCCAGTTCAAATCCAATGAGTTTTCCAAAAAAATTACATACATAGTGCAGTGATAGCCCGGACGGTTAAAGAGCCGGCCGAAAATCAGTGAGGCTCGGGTTCAAATCCTGGCATGTACCAATGAGTTTTTCAAAAACTTACGTACATATTTATCACTAGCTCGACGGTGAAGGAAAACATCGTGAGGAAACCCGCAGGTCTCAGAATTAATTCTGAGACATGTGTAAACAGACCCGGTCCGGCGATGGGCTCACCACCTATCACGTTTAGGGGTCCAATATATCTCGTGAAATGTGGGTATATCCAGTAATGGAATACCTCTGCCTACCCCCTCGGGGATAAAAAGGCGTGAGATTATATATATTTGATTATATATATTATTATTATATATATATTACATACATATTCATCACTAGCTCGACGGTAAAAGAAAACATCGTGAGGAAACCTGCAGGTCCCAAAATTAATTCTGAGGAATGTGAAACAGACCCGGTCCGGCGATAAGCTCACCACCTATCACGTTTAGGGGTCGAATATACACTTGAAAAGTGGGTATTTGCAGAAATGAAATACCTCTGCCTACCCCTCTGGGTTAAAAAGGCTTGAGATTATTTATTTATGAGAAGTAATTAATTGATCAGCAATAATAAAATTTGGTGAGCCATAAAAAAAACAGCATTTAAATCATTTGGTCGGCACAAAAAGATTTTGTTTGCAATTAAAAAAATCAGGCAGCAATCCTTGTTCCGCAAATAAAATAACTTCTTGGTCCGCAAAATAACTACTTGGTCAGCAAGATTTCATGATTGAACAGCAGAGAAAACATGTCTATAAGCCGTGTATTTGATTGGTATGCATATTTAAAACATGGCGAGAAAAATAACTAATTGGATTGTGTTTTGTTGAAAAATCGGCAATATACGTTATGAGGATGATGATGATGATGATATGATGATGCTATGATGATGATGAGATGATGATGAGATGATGATGAGGTGATGATGAGATGATGATGAGATGATGATGATGATGGTGAGACGATGATGATGATGATGAGATGATGATGACGAGATGATGATTATGAGATGATGAAATAATGATGATGATGATGATCGGATGATGATGATGATGATAATAAGTTGCATAATCTAAATTCCTTCCTAAATAATCTTTGTAAGGAATGGGCCCATTTTGCGCATGACAAGTAAAGTATTTTTGCTACTTTTATATGCAGCCCAAAATGTTTTTTTTGCTTACTGTCTGAGTGCTTACCAAAATTTTATTAAACAGGAGCAGCTCATTGCAGCTTATATAATTAATATGCTGTACAAAAATAATTATATCCATCCAGAATGACATAATAACTTGATGATTTATTTTGAAATGAATGCTGGCCATGAGTTGCTGACCAATTAGCTATTTCTGCTTACAGATTATATTTTACTGCTCACAAAAATACGAATACTATGCTAACCATTTAAATAACACCCTTTATTTATTAAATGCATCATATATCAGGATAGTTATTTTCTAGGTTACGTTATGCTATGATGCCCCCAGTACCACAATAGCTTACCAATGTTAACAATATTATTTAGTATAAAAGAGACGACCAAGAATCGAACCCTGGGCAACTCCACACGGAATCACCACTTGTGGTAGATACAATTTATAGGTTTAGAAGAACCTAGTCTTTTCGGGTAGGTATTCGCAATCTGAATGCTTGGAAATCTACCTTGAACTTCGATGCTAAGATATTTTGAAGCCTATGGGAGCTGGAAAACTCAAATTCTAGGTAGAAGACAAGATTGAAATCGATTAATAGAAATTCATTAATAATAATAATAATAATAATATAATCTCACGCCTTTTATCCCCGAGGGGGTAGGCAGAGGTATTCCATTACTGGATATACCCACATTTCATAAATTCATTAAAATCGATATAAACGGAGGAATATACTTTGAATAATCTTTGAAGTTCAGAAGATAGGTCTGTGTGTGACGTTGCTAGTATTTAGTAATACCTAAGTATTTATTTTAAGCCCTGTAATCACTGCGACAAAAACAGGGTAGCGTTTTTTATGCTCGTGTGAGTCACACGCAACAAGAATGCGTGATTACTTTGTCACTGTCAAAGAGATTAAAATAAAATAAATAAATAATCTCACGCCTTTCATCCCCGAGGGGGTAGGCAGAGGTATTCCATTACTGGATATACCCACATTTCACGAGATACATTGGACCCCTAAACGTGATAGGTGGTGAGCCCATCGCCGGACCGGGTCTGTTTACACATGTTTCAGAATTAATTCTGAGACCTGCGGGTTTTCTCACGATGTTTTCCTTCACCGTCGAGCTAGTGATAATTTATATGTACGTAAGTAAACGAAGTACGTAAGTAGAAGTAAGAGATTAAAATATAATAAGGCATAGAGGGGACAAAGCGAGGAAAATTTGAAGTCAAAAGTTATTCCAAGTGGAATAAGTCTAGTACATTCGACCGAATGACAGCTCGCGTTCATACTAACTGACATGACAAGGACAAGACGCTTAGGCTTCAAAGTTTTGTATGAAAATATTCCCAATGCCCCCTCTATGCCCTATTATATTTAAATCTCTTTGGTCATTGAACTGTAGGTACTCTGTTCGCACACTCGCACCATGTCATTATTTGCATAATGGTTGACCGTACAAGCTTAACCGACAAGTAGGTATAAGCGAGTTTAATAAAACACATACACGTTAGGGTGTGCACGTACAATTTCGTGAGCATATGTAGACCTCCGTGCCACCTCTTAATTCTTTTCTAAAACCACCTAGAAGTTTTGTGACGGTGATTGTGACGCTGATTTCTGCTATCATTTTGATTGTCACGGCTTCCCCGCAGAAGGATTATCAAAATAGGTGGCACGGAGGTTCACATGCTTTGTCTATGGTTTTCACACAAATTGTCGAATTCCAAGAGAATCACACCATATACCGGCGAAATTAACATTTTAAACCGATGTGACGGCATATGTGATAGCTACAAACACATTCTTTACATATGTGACGCAATAGTGACAGAGAACTAAGCGGTCCTTTTTTCAAAAGCATGTCTTGCTTGAGTTTGGCCACCATTTAAAGTCGAAAATCCTATTGAGACATGCATTTAAATAAAAACCTACCTAACAGGAATTCGAAACCGTTTAGTCACGACTAATAGCTCATAATATTATTTCCACGACTACTTTATTCGTTTAAGAGAAAATTGAATTTGTCCATTACTATGGAAAGTTACTGTATAGGGTGACTATGATTTTGTTAGGACTGATTCAGGGTCGACCCTCTTGACTGAAAGTCGCTTCATACTGAAGTGCGGTAGGCACTTCGCAAACGGTAAAGGTTTGTTTATTGTCTACCTACGAATATCTAAGTATGTTTTATTTACAATAACTATATAGAATTGAAAATTTTAATGAAAATAAAGAATTCAATAAAAGACAGTAAGTTTTTATTATAATATTTATTTAAACAACTGGAGCAAGTCAATCTTTACACTACCAGTTTAAACTTAGCTCTGATTTGTACTGCGGGCCATAGAATACAGGGCCGGGTCAAAGTCCAAAGTGTCAAGCTTAGCGTGCCCTTGACTGTACGACAAACGCTAAGCCTGATATATTTGGTAGAATTGTCACTTGTAAGCTCAAGCTTTATAATTAGAGTTTAGCAATGAGAAGCCAGTAACGCCGTCTTTTTGTTCCATTCCCACCCATTCGACACAAAATGGTCATAAACATGAAAGAAATACTTTTTTGTAATTGTCATTGTTACTATAAGAGAGGGCTTTGTCGCCACGGGGCGGGGTGGAAAAAGATTGCTGCTCGCAAAAATTACCCTTGGGTGTATCAGGCAGAAGTTTTAAACAATAAGTGGCTGGTTAAATATTACAGTTGAAAATACCTACATAGACAAAATAAAAAGTTCAAAAAATTATTTTAAAAGTAATTGATCTAATCTAATCTCAAGAGCAGTGATAGCCTTACGGTTAAAGAGTCTGCTTCACATGATGAAAATCAGTGAGGTACGGATTCGAATCCTGGCATGTACCAATGCCTTTTTCAAAAACTTATGTAAGTACATATTTATCACTACCTCGACGGTGAAGGAAAACATCGTGAGGACCCGCAGGTCCCAGAATTAATTCTGAAACATGTGTAAAAGACCCGGTCCGGCGATGGGCTCACCACCTATCACGTTTAGGGGTCCAAAAAATAGCCTACCCCCTCGGGGATATAAGGCGTGAGATTATTACTTTATTACTAATAAATCTAATTGTGCGAATGTCAATCCAGTGTTATTTACGATAACATAAATTGTATAGTCAATTATTTAATTCTTATAAATAAAAATAAAAAATCTCACGTCTTTTATCCCCGAGGGGGAGGCAGAGGTATTCCATTAATTCTTATACTTTCTTTAAATATTTTTTGGTTTTATTTCAGTTTACCATTACAGCGTGTTTATTCGTTTTTTTTTTTAACTATTATTATTCGTTATACTGACAGCAAACATTTCCTTTGAATTTAGAGCCGATGAGAGTTCGAATTTTTTATTTATAGATGAATGTCCTAAAGTGATTCAAGACATTGGTCACCCTAGTTCGTGTATATGAAAAATTTATTCACGTTTTTCTTACAAAATTATAAAGTAGTCGTGGAAATAATATTATGAGCTATTTGTCGTGACTAACGGGTTCAAATTCCTGTTAGGTTTTTATTAAAATGCATGTTTCACTAGGATTTTCGACTTCAAATGGTGGCCTAACTCAAGACATGCTTCTGAAAAAAAGATCGCTTATTTCTCTGTCCCTATTGCGTCACATATGTAATGAATGTGTTTTAGCTGTCACATATGCCGTCACATCGGTTTAAAATGTTAATTTTGCCGGTACATGGTGTGATTCTCTTGGAATTCGACGATTTGTGTGAAAACCATAGACAAAGCATGTGCCACCAATTTTGATCAATCCTTCTGCGAGGGAGCCGTCACGAGCGAGCCTCACACAATTCCTATAAACTCCCAGTCAAAGATAATTAGGTGCAGCTACGTGACGGTATAGAATATTTACCACAAAGTACGTTTAGGGGTCCAAAGAATATCTCGTGAAAAGTGGGTAAGTATATCCAGAAATGGAGTAACTCCCGATGATGCTGCCGACCTCAGTTTTTTTTTTCTCTTGTCTAACGTTGCTGCAAAACGTATTAATTTTTCAAACATTGTTCTGTCTGTACGCTGCCGATCTTTTGCCTCTGTCGTTATAATCTTTGCATTCTAAGCGTTAAAGACAAGGTTCGGATTTGTAAGTATACAGGGTGTTAGGAATAGTATATTAAACTTCTATTACAGTAAAATAAGAAATGTCTCATATCCTCACATTAGGCTTGACGAGGTGTGTATACTTTTTTCTTTTCGACGGAGGCGGAAAGCGGCAACTTCGTTTAGCGCAACGGGCCGAAAGCCGCTTTCAGACCGGAGAAATGAAAAAGCACTTCGTTCCATTAAACAACGTTTTGTATAAGTGAAGTACATTGCATTATTTGCATTAAACACATAAATAAAATTAAAATAATCCAAAGAAAAAATAATTGGTAACTACTTAGTTAGGTATGAGTTTCACAGAAGTCAAAATGTTGACAATAACTGGCAACAGTGCAGTGTGAGAGCACCTTATGCGGCATAACAAATTGATCCAAATTTTTTCCTTCCTACTTTTTACGGGCTTAACCCAAGCTAAGCTTGACTGTACCACAAATTACACACGACGTTGCGTTCTGAAATAATAATATGGTTGAACAATTTCATAAAAAGTTAAAAAAATAATAATTTAATAATAATTTTAATTAAAAAAAACACGCGCCCCGCGCAGTTTGATTGAAGAGCTAGGCGCGGCGCGGCGCGGCGCGACCTATCCGTTAAAAGTCGGTAACTTCAAAGGCGCGGCGCGGCCTCGCGCGTGTTGGCGCGGGCGCGCGCGGCGCGGCAAGTGCCGCGTGTGCGTTTTTGTTAATTTTTATAGTAAACGATATCCACAAAATAAGACAAAAATGGATGCAACAGCCATGCCTTCTTCTTCAGTGGCATTGCTCCATGGCTGGAGGTGGCACGCGCCGCGCCACGCCAGTTTCCGTTGGGTGGCGCCAGGGGCGGCCTTACCGATTGCGAGGCTCCGGGCGGACAGGTCTTTGCGAGGCCCTTTGTCATTCGTGAAAAGTATGTGATGCGAAAGTAGGTCTGGTTGTTTAGTTTAGGTATTTGTCATGTTTGACGAGAAATGCTAAAGTTATACAAATAGTTAAACAAAATTTGAGTTTTAAAATATTTTACATTGATGCTATACAGAGATGATCAATTTATTATCAAAATATTGGAAGCAAAATAATTCCCAGATTTCCAAGTGACAAGAGTTGACAAACGAAATGAAACACGGGGATTCCCCAAGCGATAGAGGAACAGAACATTATGTCCCGAGTCCCGAGCTGTACCGAGTGCTATGCGATTAAAAAACCGATCTTCAAGTGTTTCGAGGCGCGATATTAAAGAATCCACGCCTTTCATCCCCGAGGGGGTAGGCAGAGGTATTCAATTTCTGGAAATACCACTTTTCACGAGTATATTCGACCCCTAAACGTGATAGGTGGTGAGCCCATCGCCTGACCGGGTCAGTTACACATGCCGCAGAATTAATTCTGGGACCTGCGGGTTTCCTCACGATGTTTTCCTTCACCGTCCAGCTAGTGAAGAATAGGTATGTAAGTTTTGGAAAACTCATTGGTACATGCCAGGATTCGAACCCGAGACTCACTGATTATCATCATCAGAAGGATAGATAGGGAGATCGCGAACATTTCGGTATATGATTTGCACACGTTTCATATTGATATAGATTGAAGTTTAGATCAATACGAATCGATTCGGTCCAGTCAATTAAGATCCTACGTCGCTGCATTTTTGCGCTACAGCGCTTTCAATTTGTTAAAAAAAAAATGGGTCTTAGATCATTTGCACATGTCTGCCTCTGGTGCTGGTAGTCACAATCATCCTAAAAATTTATAAAATCGAAGAGGCAGACATCCAGGGCTCTGAGTTATCACGGGGCGGAGTTGCAAAAATGTAAAAAAAAATAGCTATACTAAGTCATTTGCACATGGTTCTAATTACGTCCATTCGATTCATTGTGACTCGAATGTCACGAAGGGTCTTGTAATTACTTGCTTTGAAAACCAGTGCACGCCACTGCCTAGCGCCATCGTCAAGACAATTTTTTTTTAAACGTTCTGCCTTGAAATATCAGAAGCCTGGATGTCTACCTCATTGATTTTCTTGGTTTTTTATAAGAAATCAAAACATCAGTCCTTATGGTATAATTATTACTATCAATAGCGTCTTCCACGTGTGCTAATCATATAGAAATTTTGCTCACGACCCAAATCTATATTTACAGGAAGGCTATCACTGCTCTACATAATGAATTTTTCAATTATGTTTTGAATGAATGTTAACTAACTTTATTTTAATTTACCGCTATGTTATAACCTTAATAAATAGTTAAGGATAAAAAAAAACAATATTTTTGAAAATTTGCTTGGGTTGTTGCGCGAGGCCCCTGCAAAAGCGAGGCCCCGGGCGAGTGCCCCGTTCGCCAACCCCAAAGGCCGCCTCTGGGTGGCGCGGTGTGTCGCGTGGCGCGTCCTTGCGCGTGGAACGGCGCGGCGCGTAGTAGCACGCGCAGTGAGAAGCCACCTTTACGCTTGCGACTCTCCATTTTGAGCTTCTCGCTTTGCGACTTTCCACTGTCACAGACTAACTATAGTACACTAAGAACCACCTAAGAACTGTGCATGCAAACACGATCGGGCGCCATCGCCATACACGCTCGGTTTTCCATGCGCGCAAACATAACCGAACGGCAAAAAATATCTATTTTGGTATTTGTTAGGTTGCATGTACTTACATGCGCCGATAACTGTGCTGTTTATCACATACACGCGAGGGTTTGCCTGTCGGTTATGCATGCAAAGTTAAAACCTTCATGCACACCCTACTTGTACGGCCACCATTATTGTCTCTGTGTGCAGGCATGAGGATTACCCAAAAACTGGAAACTTGTTTAAGTAGGAACATGGTAGGAACCGATAAATACAATACCTACAATAGCAAAAATTAAAAGCCCGGAGCTGTTGAGCAAAATCAATCTCAGATGCCCTGTAAAAAAATTACGCCGAAATGTATTAGGTAGGTAGGTACTTACTTGAAGTCTCCTCAACCAAAGTTACTTATAGGAAAAATAGTTTTATGTTTAGATCTTCCAAATTACATAGGTACTTAATGATATTTTTAGCAGTAGTCACATTGACCTATTCTGCAGTAACAATAATGTTATTAAAAAATCATTAGCAAAGATTTTTTTTGTTAAATATACTTATGTACCTATTGTCGAGCAGCGGAGTTAACTGGTTCAGTATTCAATTACGTTTTTATTTCGTATCCTATAATTATGACACATTGTTCTTTTTAATGTATATTACTGTTTACATGTGAAAGCTTATAATTAGCGTTTAGATATCTATGTTTACTATATTGTAATACTTAGCTGTTAGCTTCCCGAAAATAATTAAGAAAAATACATTTCGTTGTACAGTCAAGAGCACATGAAGATTTAAACTTATAGTGCGATAGAATCGCACCTCTAAAGCGATTGTAATAAGAAAACGTTAATAAGTCCAATGCTACAATGTGTCAAGCTCTACGTGATCTTGACTGTACGAGCAATAATCATTAAATTCACTTACACTCATATCTTCGTCGCTCTTGCCAGAATCTTCCTGGTCTGTTCCTGTATCCTCCATTACGATATCGTGTAAGTTTGTTATTGCACCTAATTATACAGATTGATTTTTACTATCATTTATTATCCTGCTATAGGTACCTATTATTGGGGATTTACTATTTTAGGTAATAATAAGCAGACTTAGCTAATCCATATTATATATTTTAGATTCACAAAATTGCGCAGCAGTATTTTTTCCTAACAGACTTAGTTGCTAAGTTACCGTCTAGACAAATGTATCCAAAGATCTATCTAAAGAGACTCTAACACCCCCTCTCGATTGTTAAGTCTACAACACAACATAACACACAAACAACATAACATTGAACACAACACTACGACATAAATTAACATAACACAACTTTAACAATCGAACAAAAACAATAAATTGAATTAACTTTTCACAAAATTAATTGAAAGGAGTATAACAGTTTTACACCACATTCAAAGAAAGTCTGAATTCAA
Organism: Ethmia dodecea; assembly: GCA_963855545.1. NCBI lineage: Eukaryota > Metazoa > Arthropoda > Insecta > Lepidoptera > Depressariidae > Ethmia > Ethmia dodecea. The sequence goes on from OY979444.1 coordinate 6,799,668, forward strand.
ATATTTTGTTGTTACTTAACACCTTTGTTAGCAAATCTGCCATGTTATTGTTCGAAGAAACATACTCAATATTAATTAACTTTTTCTGTACTATATCTTTTATAAAATGTAACCTTATGTCTATATGTTTAGCACGCTTGCTATTTTGGTATGATTTTGTCATATCTATAGCTCCTTTATTGTCCATATAGAGGGTACTCTTCACTTCCCCCTCTTCACACTTATGGAAATCACAGCATAGTCTTTTGGTGTACAACAAGTCACATGCACTCGTCGCTGCTGCCACATATTCGGCTTCTACAGTAGATAACGCAACGCAGTTCTGTTTTCGTGAAAACCATGATACCAAATTTCCATTGTAAAGTGTGACTGAACCACTGAAACTCTTCCTATCTAAATGGTTCGCGGCCCAATCTGCATCTGAATAAGTTTCAATTCTATTATCGACTGAATTCTTTTGGTAATAAAGTCCAACATCAATAGTACTCTTCAAATAGCGTAATACTCTCTTAGCTTGGATCCATAGACTCTGTGTTGGTTTATCTAGGAATTGACTTAGGTACGATGTAGCAAAAGTAATATCTGGTCTCACAGTAGTAGATATGTACATCAGACAACCAATCAACTGCCTGTAAGGAACATTATCAATAATTTCTTCATTAGGATCAAGTTGATAACCTTTCGTCATGGGTGATTTTGCTCCGTTACAATCCTTTAGGCCAAATTTTTCTAAAACCTTCATTATCGATTCCTTTAGACATATCTTCATACATTCATCTCCGATTGAAATTTCCATACCCAGGTAGTTTTTTATCTCTCCAAGATCTTTAATGTTAAATTCATCTTTCAGCTGTTGCAACGTCTTGTTCATTCCTTTTGCATCCTTTGCCATCAATATTACGTCATCCACGTAAATAATCATCCAAACTTTGAGTTCTTCATTTGTATAGAAACAAAAATCATTTTGAGATTGCTTAAAACCGATGCTTGTTACAAATTCATGCAACCTCTCGTTCCAACATCTAGGTGCTTGACGTAGCCCATATAGCGATCTTTTCAGTTTCAAAACTTTGCCTTTAGGAACTTCTACTCCTTCGGGCGGCTTAATATATACGTCTTCGATTAAGTATCCATTTAAAAAAGCTGTTGGGACATCTAATTGCTTTAGTAATAAATCTTCCTGCAATGCAAGTATAAGCATCATCCGAATCGTTTGCATTCTTGCCACCGGAGAATATACGTTATAATTGGTTTCTTCTTGGAATCCCTTTGCAACCAATCTAGCTTTCTTTGTTCCATTAGACTTCGTTGTAAAAACCCATTTAGTATCAATTGCTTTCTTGTCATTAGGTTTTTCTGCTTCTTCCCATGTGTTCAATCTAGTTAAAGCATCTAATTCTTTCTTAATAGCTTCTTTCCACTCAGTACCTGCTTCAATAGCTTCATTATAAGTTACTGGATCCTCATTCATCAAAAGACAATAAGCTTCATATACTCCATAATCATTCAAATAGTTAGGTTTTTGTATTTTTCTTCCGCTCCTAGTTCTATACTGTTCATTTTCCTCATTTTGCATATCTCTCTCATCCTCAGTTTCTCTTTGTACTTCCGCTTCTCTCTGTATTTCAGCTTCTCTTTGTATTTCAACTTCTCTCTGCTTTACTGATTCTCGCTGCGCGTCAATAGTGCTTTGCTCTTCAACATTCTTTGTATTCACTCTGTCTTCATCTCTATAATACCTGTATCCACTCTGATTTTGATTCGTATCATTTTCGTCTTTTGTTTCATACCAAGTGTCATTTTCATCAAATTGTACATCTCTTGATGATACAATCGTGTTTGTAGTAGGGTTCCACAATCTATACCCATTCTGTGCATATCCAACTAATCTTGCAGCCTTTGCTCGTTCTTCCATCTTGTCTCTTGGTCTAGGTAAAATATGATACCACGCTTTACAGCCAAAAATTTTAATTCTGTCCATATGACTTTCAGCTCCGAACATCTCTGCTGGTATTTTATTGTTTATCGCCTTCGATGGTGATCTGTTTAGTAAAAAGGTTGCTGTCTGTATAGCATATCCCCACAAATTTTTAGGTAAATTTGTTTCATTCATCATCGTTCTTACTTTATCCATTAAAGTCCGATTCATTCTTTCGGCTTTACCGTTCGACTGGGGGCTGTAGGGGGCCGTATACTCAATTAAAATACCTCGTCTTCTACATAATTGCTTAAACCAGCTTGGTTGATACTCACCACCATTATCGCAACGAATTCTCTTCACCCTTATGCCTTTTTGTGTATCGATATTATTAATATAATCTACCAAATTACCTGCAGCTTCCGACTTATTTTTCATAATGTGTGTCATAGTGAAATGTGAATAATCATCAATGATTGTCTGAAAATAACGTTCTCCTTTTATAGTTTCAGTTCTAGTCGGTCCGAATACATCTGAATGTATAAGATCTCCAATCGCTTCTGATTGTGCACGTTGTATCGGTATAAATGGCTCTCTAATACTTTTGTTTTTCTTACATGTGTCGCACTTTTCAATCGATGTGGGTAATCCCATCAAAGTCAAACTTTTTCTGTTCAAATGACCCATTCTCCTATGCCAAAGGTTCTCACGTGTCATTGTTGCATGGCATCGTTCTTCTCTTTCTGCCTGAATTTCACATTTTAGTATGTATAACTTGCCTTTCTTTTCTCCTTCATATACTTTATTTCCTTTTGTTATCTTTAGACCTTCCTTTTCGAATATTACTTGGTGTCCTTTCTCAATTACTTTATTTACTGATAGAAGATTATGCTTTATGCCCTTTGTAATCACACATTCAATGTCTACTTTCTTGTTTTGTATTATCACTGGCAGCCAACCTTGTTTATTGCCATGTAATATTCCTCCATCTGCTACTCTTATGTTTATATCAACATCTTCTATATTCCTCAGATATTTCTCATACTTCTCTTGTATGAAGTTGTGGGTCGCACCACTATCCACAATAAAGACTACTTCACCATCATTTCGATTATGCGTATTAGTGCAATTCATGCAATAAGTCAAGAATAAATCTCCTTCTTCAGTATTATGTGCTCTTCCATACGATCTATTATTTTGTCTGCCTCTTTGGAATCTGCCTCTGCTATTTCTACCTCTGTAGTTATCTCGACCTCTATTTGATTTCTCACCGCATTGAAAAGATTTGTGGCCCTTTTTCCCACATTTATAACAAGTAATCATCATCATTACTACGTCATTATCATCTGCATTTACATCTTTAGCTTTACCTTTTAATTTCAGCTCAGTATCTAGTAGGCGTGATTTCACAAACTCAGTTGTCAATTCTTTGTCCAATGTCTCAAGTGCTGTTATCACGGTCTCATATTTCTCGGGCATTGTTAGCAGTAAATGGCATACCTTATCAGACTCATCCATCTTACAGCCTGATACATCCAACTCAGCTACTATAGACTCAAATTGTAAGAAATGGTCCTGTAAACTCTGATTATCTCCACATTTTAGTGATAATAGTCTCTTTTTCAGATGAAGCTTGCTCAGTACGCTCTTCCTTTCAAAAATCCCTTGTAACATACTCATCATTTCGTATGATCGCGTAGCATTCTTAACTATGTCAAGGTACTTATCTGGTAAACTTTGTATTATCAAACTTCTAGCCCTCGCATCGTCGACTTCATAGGTAGACTTCTCTTTATCCTCTTCTTTTGCTCGCAAGCAGTAATCCAACCCCTTTTCCAGCATCAATGCATTCATGCGGAATTTCCAATTTGAAAAAGACGTACGGTCGCCTAGCTGTGGCGGAACTACCATACTTGAAGAAGCCATCCCGTATCTCATTAACTTTTACTTTATAAAGCGATAGGGGCCCATAACCTATTGGGGATTTACTATTTTAGGTAATAATAAGCAGACTTAGCTAATCCATATTATATATTTTAGATTCACAAAATTGCGCAGCAGTATTTTTTCCTAACAGACTTAGTTGCTAAGTTACCGTCTAGACAAATGTATCCAAAGATCTATCTAAAGAGACTCTAACACCTATAACTGCCGCCACAGGCGGACGCTCGGTCTGTGTAAAGCACAATAGCCAGTCACTATAACACAGAACTTGTAGATTGAATCTATATTATAATATATATTAGGTAATAATATAGGTACCTATTCCTTGTGTGGGCACGTTACGATACGGACGGACACTGCACTCAGTCTTGTTCCTCTCCGTCCTCCCTCCCCCCCTACAGCTTTAACGGGTTGACCTTGGACGTACACGACAACGATATAGTGCTTCGCATTTTTGCATATTTCGATTCATGTCAACTAGTTAAAGATATCTGTGTTAGACACCGGTTAAAAAACCGGATATTATAAACAAATTCATAAAATTAATTCGATATATTTTCTCAAGGCTGTAACTATGCACAACATAGGTAGGTACCTATCCACTTTATGGTTCAAACTCATTATTCCATTCTTTACCTATAGGCTACCTAGATTCGTAATAGGTAGCTAGATATACGTACCTAAGTAAGTATCTATAGCAATAAAAAAAACGGCTTTTGCCGAAAGTTACTCTAGCTAATAACCAGAGATTCGGCATTAGGTAGTGTGATTTGGTACCATATTAGTAGGTAAAGTTGCTATGAGGATGTAATATGAAGTTGATAAAACCACCACTTTATTTGAGACTAAATTTCCCGGGAAATTTCCGGGACTAGATTTTTCTACAGTATCATATTTACAAAATTTGGCATTTCATATGTGTGTGCTTCGATTTAAAAGTAGGAACATGGTGGTTTTAATAACTCCATATTATAATATCCTCTACCTACTTTGCAGCTTTGGTACGTAATCACACTACCTAATGCCGATCTTTGCTAATAACCTCTCAAGGGCAAAAAAAAATTTTCTTCATATCATTTGAAGTATTTTAGAGCCTTAATTAAATTAGATTTGTAATGCATCAAGACCAAGTCGCTTTCTCTGTCCCTATATCCCTATGTATGCTTAGCTAATATTTTTTTCGGAAAAATTTATAAGCAATAGCTGAAATCGATTAAGTAGACAGAACAAACTAATTTTAGGAATTGTGCTTTTTCTGTTACAATAGTAAAGCTGAAAACAAATTATCGGACGCTGCTTACGGACGAGGCTGATAGCCGCGATCTAGATAATGAATGTACACAGAGCTTTAGGCAAACTATCGGACCGCGTAAGTCGTGGACGTAACCTTGAGCGTTCGGACGACCGTCCGACAGAAATATGGCGTGCTGAATTCAAAAGACTGTGTACACGTATCAGTCGCGGCTGTCTGCTGCGTCCGTCAGCCGCTCCGATATAGAGCTGTAGCGAACCGTATGTATTCGTTACTCAGTAACGGGTACCGCATCTAGTAACGAGTAACGAAACGTTACTCATGAAATCATTTCGTTACTCGCATCTTTCGTCGTATGGGACCGTTGATGAGTGTATTGAAACGTTTGCTGACCGTTTGTTTTACGCATGTGCGTAATTTTTCGATGAATTTAAAAACGTACGTTAGAAAAAAAAGACCAAAGTTTGTTTATTAGGTATAATAAGGATCGTCCATGTTTTTTTCTGTTATTAATTGCTGAATAACGTAATAATGAAGTTAAATAAATAAATAACTAAAAGTGAGAAAATGCACCTTATGCAGCTTTGTATGTAATGTATTAGTATTTTTGTACAAATTACGAATGTTGCGATGCCGCGACGACGTCATACTGTAGGTGTACGTAATGCAATACGTACGACTCGATTCGTTGCTCTCACATACATAGCATTTTATGAGGTATCATAAGTAACGAGTAACGATACGAAAGTAACGAGTACTAATTGATAAAGTAACGAATACATACGGGTACTCATTTTCTCGTTACTTTTACACCTCTACTCCGATAATTTGATTCCAGCTTGTCACCCGACTAGTTAAAGATATCTGTGGCTTGTCACACAGGCGCGTTTTTTTTTTTTTTTTTTTTTTTTTGGCGTTTGCACATTTTGTGCTTTATGCCAGTGTCGAGTAAAAACGGGGAAACGAAATAAATTGAAAAAAAGAAAGGAGAATTTGGAATTTGGGTTGGAAAAAGGATCGGTTGAGTAATAAGATAATATAACTTACATAAAATATGATATAGATACAAACAAAAAATATAATAATGTGCTTGCTATAATAAATAAATTTGTTATATTTTGATATTATTAAACAAAATAAAACGAGCTATAATTTTGTAAATACACATATCTAAATTATATAGCAGACAGGATACGGATGAGGGTAAAGGAACTTCAAGGAGTATGAGTTCTGTATAAAAGGAAGAATGATCGTATAGGGGACAGGAAAACAAAATGTGATTCAAATTTCCCACGTCAGTACCACAAGCACAGGCAGGACTGTCCAGTATATTCAGCTTAGCAAGGTGGACTGGAGTGCAAGTATGTCCCAAACGCATACGGATTAAAATTGAGGTGGCAATCTTACAAAATTTTACCCTATGGAACCAAGGTTTTACCGGAATAGTTGGTTGAATATTCCGGTAAAATTTCCCCTTAGAAATATTTCCCTCCCACAATCTATTCCAGGACTCCTGTAAATAAATTCTGGGTAAGGTAGCCAGATCATGCCAAAAGTTCTTATACGGAAAAATGTCACCACATCTCACTGCGTCCTTTGCCAGAAGGTCAGCTCTTTCATTACCCGAAATGCCACAGTGGGCCGGTACCCAAACAAAGTTTATTGAAAAGCCCCTTAACGAACATTTGTGAAGTAACTGGCGAATATGAAAAATTATTGGTTGGTTTTGACAATAAAAAGGAAACTTTGCCAATGACTGTAAAGAACTCTTTGAGTCCGTTATAATTAATGATCTTTGTAAGCCCATTAACAAAATATATTCTACAGCTTTATATAATCCGTAACACTCCCCGGTAAAAACCGAAGACTCTGGAGGAAGTTTAATTTTTTGAACAATATTATATTGGAGGTGCACCACTCCAACACCCACGCAACTAGAACCCTGCTTAGAGGCGTCGGTAAATAAGTAGTGCCACCCCTGCCAATCTTTGTCTATGATATAATTGAAGTTATGGTTTTGACATATGTCATCTTTAAAAATACCAAGGTTATATTGAATGTTGGGGGACAAAATTAATTCATTATAATTGCAATGGAAAATAGGCAATAGCTCGGATTGATGAGCTGGAGCTTCAATAGCTTTCCATTTTGAGAAGCTCTCAACTAGACAAGGGACAGTTTTTCTAGACCAGTAACCAGGCAAGGTAACTTCTTCAGAGAGGCGAGCTATTCTATTCGATATAGGGTGATTTAGGAACTGCTGGCATCGAAATAAAAACCTATCGGACAAATATTGGCGTCTTAAATGGAGTGGAGGGTCTCCACATTCCACTTGTAAGCAGTTAATAGGACTTGACTTCATTGCACCTGAAATGACTCTCAGAGCCTTCGACTGCACTCCATCCAATTTCCCGAACCCAGCAATACTACCAGGCTCCAACAAAAAGGTTCCGTAGTCAAGAACACTTCGTATCAGGGCATTGTAAAGCAACTTCATTGAAAATGGATGGGCACCCCACCAAACCCCCGAGAGACATCTCAAAATGTTTATATTCCGTTCACATTTAGCTGCTATATATTCACAGTGAGGGAGTCCTGTAAGATGTGAATCTAAAATTACACCCAAAAACTTGACTTGATTTTGAACAGGTATTGGTTTGTTATCATACTGTACATTAATTTCTGGTGGTTTACGCATTCTAGTAAATAATACAACATTACTTTTACTTACAGATAAATCCAAACCATTTCTAAATAACCATGACTTTAATAACGAAAGGGATGAAGATAAATTATCACAAATACTGTTGACAGAATGCCCACAGCAGTATAATACTAAATCATCAGCATACTGAAGCACCTGCACCGTTTCATTGAGAGAAGATTCTAAGTCATGAGTGTATATGTTATAGAGAAGTGGACTTAGAACAGATCCCTGAGGAAGACCCCTCCATACCAGTCTGGTTATCCTAGTGTCATTGATAAGAAGACTAATAGACCTTTCAGATAACATATTTATAATAAAGTTAGAAAGCATAGTGGGAACTTTCAATGCATGAAGTTTCTGTTTCAGTACCGACAGTAAAACACTGTCGTATGCTGAACTAATGTCCAAAAAAGCTGCAATTACAGATTCATTTCCAGAAAAGGCCAAACACACATCAGTAACAAATACACTTAAGCTATCCAGAGTACCCTTTCCCTTTCTGAAGCCAAATTGGGAGGGATCCATTAGTTTTCTACTTTCTATAAACCATTCTAAACGGATTTTAATGAGATGTTCTGCAATCTTGGCAAGAACAGATGAAAGAGCAATAGGGCGATAAGAAGAAGCTTCACAAGAAGGTTTATTTGGTTTTAATATTGGGATAATAGTCTGAAATTTCCAAGAATAAGGTATGTTACCAGAAGTCATGACAGAATTAATAAGATCAAGATATTTTTTCAGAACTGAATCACTCAAATTTGCTATGAAAGAATAAGGAATGCCGTCTTCACCTGGAGCAGAATCTTTAACATGTGTTAGAACTCCCTTTAATTCTTGCATTGAGAAAGGAGAATTAAGTCCTGTGATACCATCATCCAATGAGAGGCACAATGATGAAACAGAACTATATTCAGGAACAGAAGGGGGAGCAAGACGGTCCATAAACTGGTTAGCCAATTCTAGTGGAATTTTATTAGATGAGGAGTCGTTAAAAGCAGATCTAAATCGCCTTATATTCCGCCAAACAACAGATGGGCTCACATCAGGGCAAATTGAGGCACAAAATTTTTGCCAGCCATCAAATTTCTTTTTTTTAAGAAGTTTCCTTGTATCGCGTGAAATTTGCAGGAATATTTCGAAATTTTCTGCAGTCATCATAATGCTGTAATTCCTTTCTGCCTCCTTTCTGCTCCTGACAGCCTGTGTGCATTCAGCATCCCACCATGGTGGAGAAGGTATTTTGCCAGAAGCTCCGTTTTTGATGGGGAATGTTTCATCCGCAGCATCTATTAAAATCTTTGTCAAAGCATCAGAACACTGTGTCTCATGACCTTGACAAATATCAGGTATGGCATGCACTTTTTGTTCCACACACTGTCTATAAGCATCCCAATCTGCATTTGAGAGTCTATGTCTAAGGCGGGGGGCAGAAATGATACTTCTTGCTTTATTGTAGGGAAATGAAATTATCAGAGGGAAATGATCACTACCGTGAGAGGAGGATAAGGGCGACCATGACAAAGATGATGCCAGATCGGGTGTGCAGATGGATAAGTCTGGGGCACTTATACCTTCATCAGGATTTGTGTGACGAGTGGGAAGGCAAGTGTTTAAAATACACAAATTATTTGAATCTAAGATTTCTAAAAGGCGTTCTCCATAATAATTTGTACTGGAGCTACCCCAGGATTGGTGCTGAGAGTTGAAGTCTCCCATCACCAGAAATGGTTTAGGTAATACAGAAAAAATTTGATTTATTTCAGAAAAAATATTTACAGAAGGACGAGAAAAATATACAGATACTATACACAGATTATTTACAACAGCAGCAACGACAGACATGTCATCGCCATGGGGTGGAACAGACAGAGATTTAAAAGAGAGGGTATTTTTAATGAGTATGGCGACACCACCATACCCATCAGCTCTGTCATCTCTTAAACAGGCATAGCCAGGGATTCTAAAGGAGAATCCTGGTTTTAGCCATGTTTCCGACAGGGCAAATGCAAAAGGTTCAAATTTATTTAATAAATGTATCAATTCACTTTTCTTGTTGACTATGCTTCTGCAGTTCCATTGCATGATCTTTGCTAGATCCATTATTGTAAAATAATTGAATAAAAGTTTCAAAAAATGAAGCAACGTTGGACGGTAATTGGTTTGTTTCCGAGAGGGATTTAAATAAAGCTATTATAACTTCTAATATTTGGTCATTATTATTCCTTGTATCATTATTTTGTAAGGCACATCCATTAGAAGGAGATGGACCATCATAATCTTTTATGAGAGACTGATGAGCCTCCACATCATAACCTTTTGTGACTTTTGGGGGTGTTCGTGGCTTTAAAAAGACAGTTTTTTTATAGGATTTGGTTTTCGGTGGAGAAGAAAGTGTTGATAAATTTGGTGGTGATCTTACATGATTAGATGAGTTTGTAGGAGTGGAAATTAACACATCTGCAAATGATTTGGATGGAGCGGGGTGTAGTTTTAAGGCTTCAATGTAGGACACACAATTTTGGGCCATATATGCTTTTATTCTAGTCTGCCTTTCAAATTCTTGGCAAGTTCTCCTGTTAGCAAAATGAGAGCCACCACATAAGAAACAGGATGCACTGTCTTCCTCAATATCACAAGTGTCAGCAGAATGACTCTGCCCGCACTTGTAGCAACGAGGAGCAGACCTACACTGTGTTTTAGTGTGACCGAATCTACAGCAATTAAAACACTGAATCGTTGGAAAGGTGTATAATTCAACAGGAAGAGAATTGTAACATAAAAAGACTCGCTTAGGTAGCACTTGTCCATCAAAGGTCAGAACAACTGTTTGTGATGGTTTCCAAGTAGGAGTTGTACCGTGTACTTTATAGTTTAACCTCCTCGCTTTAATCACTTTTCCACATCCTATGGGAACAGAGATGTTCTCAAGTAAATCCTCCATGGACCATTCGGTAGGCACACCACGGACTAGACCCATCCGTGTTATGCTAAATGTAGGGATGAAAGCCTTGAAACTTTGCTTTGTCAAACAAGGATCATTAATAAAAGAATTTGCATCTAGATAGTTGTTGAAAGACAGTGTCAGACGGTTCCTTCCTATACGCTTCAAACTACCATTAATAATGTTTTTAAAGGAGCTTTTCTTTAAGAAGTGGCCAAAAGCAACTGGGTGAAGTGTGGTAGCATTATCAATGGATTCTCTTTGAATGTGCACGATGAATGGGGAAATATCAGTTGATTCATATAGAGTCCTGCCTACATGGGATGACTGGTTGGAATTTGGATCAATGTTGGGAATTTTTGATTGAGAAATCTCATTAAAAAGCGGAATAGGGGATCTATCCCTAAGAACGTTGCGACTTTCAATATCACAATGACAGTCCGACTGTTTAAGTTTTCCTGAATCATGAGAATGTTGTTTCCTTCTTTTATTACAGTGTTTACATATCTTCCGGGGAGCCCGAATTCTCTTTCTATCTCCTCTTATAGAGCCTTCGGTATCCATACTGGAGTCATTAGCAGAAAAAATAGTAACATTTTCACCGACCGGGGGGACTGTGCCCCCCGGGTCGGGCGGCTCGTCCATCAATCAACAGATAAAAATTGAAAAACTTACCGAATATGTGAAAATATATCTACAAAAACAAATAATATAAACAAAACTACCAATATATACACAAATTTACACAACTGATCTCTATTTATCCAATATTAAATAAATTAAATTTCCAAAACACGAAAAAATACTCCCGCCAAACTCAACGTTTCCCGCGCTTTTTTTCCACAGGCGCGTTTTTATCACTCGTTATTTTTATTTTTTTCGCCCAATTTGTTGGGAGGCTAGGATCAAAACTCAAACTGCCTCGTCTTCAGTCTTTGCTTCCTTATAAAAATTTTTAATAAAGACGTTTATAAGGAAGCAAAGACTGAAGACGAGGCAGTTTGAGTTTTGATCCTAGCCTCCCAACAAATTGGGCGAAAAAAATAAAAATAACGAGTGATAAAAACGCGCCTGTGGAAAAAAAGCGCGGGAAACGTTGAGTTTGGCGGGAGTATTTTTTCGTGAAATTTCCAAAACACGAAAAAATACTCCCGCCAAACTCAACGTTTCCCGCGCTTTTTTTCCACAGGCGCGTTTTTATCACTCGTTATTTTTATTTTTTTCGCCCAATTTGTTGGGAGGCTAGGATCAAAACTCAAACTGCCTCGTCTTCAGTCTTTGCTTCCTTATAAACGTCTTTATTAAAAATTTCTTTTCTTCGTTAAATAGCTCTGCTTCGGAGTCCTTGCACAAAAACATAGTGTCAACACTGTTTATATATATGTATTTTCAGTTGCAGACAGTAAAATGATAGTGACTTGTACAGTCAAGAGCACAAGCTTGACACTTTGGATGACTTGACCCGGCCCTGTATTCTATGGCGTGCAGTAAAAATCAGAGCTCAGCTTAAACTGGTAGTGTAAAGCTTGACTTGCTCTTGCTTGACTGTACCTACTTAAGACTTTTTATTGTGCAGGGGGCCAATTCTACTAAATGACAGCGGTGATAGTTGTATGACTGTGGTCACTCAATGGTGATATTATGTCAAATTTTGACACTTTTCGTATTCTGTTATCTGTCAGTTTTCACAATCATTCAACTATCATTGTTGACCACTTTTGGTATTCTACTATTCCTACCATGGAATGGCGCTGTCCAGTGATTGCTTTTTTCCCCTTATTTTAAGGCATTGGCAATTTAGCCATCAGCCCTAAACACGACACGAAATTCAGATTTTAGCTCTGCTTCAGAGTCTATGCACAAAAATACACAAGTTTCTTCAAAACTTATCGAAATGTCACATGTACCATAAATAAAATCAATCATCTAAAGATTTTAGTGCCGAAAACCCGAAATAAAACTAATGACACGCATGGTAGTAATAGTTATATATGGTAGGCAACACCTAACGTAGTCCATAGTCATTCCATTGTTATACCACTATGATTTTAGTGGAATACAAATTATAGTCTATTTCACACCAAATGGGTTCGGTGACAGTTCACTGTTGACAATTAAAGTGATGTGTCCTTATAAAATCCAATCGATTTTTCTAAAGTTTCGAGTAAGTTTGTAAAGGAAATGGAATCGATTTTATACTTTATTGATAGATTGATTTTTCAAGATTACTTTTTATTGAATATGTTTATATTTCACAGGTTATATAAGGGAAAAACATTGTAAAATAAAAAAAAATGTCATCAACTTTTTGATGCAATACGAAAATATCATACATTATCGAATCTACAAATCACTGCACACTTTCACAGACCCCTGCCACATAATACACTATTACTATTTTAAACCCAAAAGATACAACAAAATGAAAATTTTACAAAAACATTGCATCTTTTTTCGGATTCCGTCCAAAAAGCTTCGATTCATCGATTTAATGTAGATTAAGTAGTGTCAATCCCTATGAGTATAAGTTCCGTTCCACGCAATACGTACTTTTAAGATATCTTTTTTATGTATTGTTTTTTATATTTTTCTTGATTTATAGTCTGAGATTTTAATTTAGAATTTTAGAGTTGACAATTATTGTATTTTAGCAATTACATAATAATAAATTATTCATTATTTTTGGAATCATTTATTTTTCTTACTAGAAAGTTGTATGCGTAAAAAGGAAAAATGTGAACTGTCACCGAACCCACTTGGTGCGAAATAGACTATAGATGTCATAGTTGCCAGTTGCAGCATAACGGAATGATAGTTCGATGACAATGGCTGACATTTAGTGGAATTGGCCCCCTGACCATATGCAAGCATAAGAAGCAGAATGATTTTAGATCCTAGCCTATCCAACAAAATTTTGTGGAAAAAAATAAAAACGCGCGATAAACGTTCTAATGCGGCGATATAAGTCTATTTCACACCAAATGGGTTCGGTGACAGTTCACATTTTTCCTTTTTACGCATACAACTTTCTAGTAAGAAAAATAGATGGTTCCAAAAATAATGAATAATTTATTATTATGTCATTGCTAAAATACAATAATTGTCGCCTCTAAAATTCTCAATTAAAATCTCAGACTATAAATCAAGAAAAATATAAAAAACAATAGATAAAAAAGATATCCTAAAAACACGTATTGCGTGGAACGGAACTTTTACTCATAGGGATTGACACAACTTAATCTACATTAAATCGATGAATCGAAGTTTTTTGGCGGGAATCCGAAAGAAGGTGCGATGTTTTTGGAAAATTTTCATTTTGTTGTATCTTTTGGGTTTATAATAGTAATAGTGTATTATGTGGCAGGGGTCTGTGCAAGTGTGCAGTGATTTGTAGATTCGATAATGTATGATTATTTTTGTATTGCATCATAAAGTCGATGTATTTTATTTTTATTTTACCATGTTTGTCCCTTATATAACCTGTGAAATTTAAACATATTCAATAAAAAGTAAACTTGAAAAATCATTCTATCAATAAAGTATAAAATCGATTCAATTTCCTTTACAAACTTACTCGAAACTTTAGAAAAATCGATTGGATTTCATTGGGACACATCACTTCAATTGTCAACAGTGAACTGTCACCGAACCCATTTGGTGTGAAATAGACTATAGTTACGAGTATAACATCCAGAAAGCATTCGCAGTCCAGAAGCGAGCCTTAAGAACCATAGTACGTGTACCACAGTGGACTCCATGTAGGGAACACTTTATAAAGCTCGGTATATTGACAGTACCATGTCTTTACATCTTAGTCTTACTAAGTGACCTGAAAAAACGGCTGGATGCAGTTGAATCGGAAGCTGATAGAGAAGTTCGGCTAAACACGAGACGAAAAGATCTCAAAACTGTTGTCACAGACGGATTTAAACTAAATGTGGCCAGGCACAGTGCTATGCATCAGTCTGTTAGATTATTCAATGAGTTGCCAATTAAACTAAAAATTGAAAAGAAATACGCAGTTTTCAAAACCATGTTAAAGTATATATTAATAAAAAAATGTTATTACAGTGTTCACGAATATATGAATGACAGGGATAAGGAAGACATGTCAAATCTAATTTAGACTATGTAGATCTAACTTTGACTATATTTGACTACACTTTTTAGGGTTCCGTACCTCAAAAGGAAAAAACGGAACCCTTATAGGATCACTTTGTTGTCCGTCTGTCCGTCCGTCTGTCAAGACCCTTTTTCTCAGGAACGCGTGGAGGTATGAAGCTGAAATTTATATCAATTACTCAGGTCTACTGTCCCTTGAAGCTGTGAAAAAATCAAACTTCTAAGCCAACGCAATCAAAAGATACAGCCGTTTATGCCGCAAATTTTCGACACTTGCAAGGGAATCAAAACCTACAGGGTGCTTCCCGTGAACTCAGAATCTTGAAATTTGGTACGAAGGAACATCTTATAGCATAGATAAAGGAAAAATTACGAAAACCATAAATTTGCAAGGTTGTACGGAACCCTCGGTGCGCGAGTCCGACTCGCACTTGGCCGGTTTTTTATTTAGTTAATAAGTTAAATTGTAAGTAATTTTGGACTAAATTGATTTCTATATTATTATGTAATAGTTTATAATAATTATTTTCCTGGGTCTTGACATGTTTCTGTGATGTAAGGTTTTTAATTGTATTTCATGTTTGTATTTGATAGTTTATAATAATTATTTTCCTGGGTCTTGACATGTTTCTGTGATGAAAGGTTTTTAATTGTATTTCATGTTTGTATTTGATTATAATTTAGTATGTTATGTGGTACTCAACACAATTTATATTGTTTTCGAGTCGATAAATAAATAAATAAAAAAAAGAAAAAAAAATAAGATAATATTGCGCCAGTGTGTAACTTCGTGAGCGTCATAATACAAAATGTACTGAAAACAGATATCGCAAAAACGCTCGCGATTTTATCGAGCGGTAATAACGCGATTGTTTTTGTTGCCAACTTAGTGGAATTTCCACTAAAACTGGTGGTTTTGACCCCTTTTTAGTGGTGAAATATTGCCTTTGGTGGCTAGTGGTTTTTTTAGTGGTAGAGTTCAGTTTTCAACCCGTATTTACACTTTTTTTTTCACAGCTGCACCCTCTGATGGCAATTTGCGAGCTTGGTTTTGTCACCTATATGTAATCATATTTCTCTAACGCATAGTGGAAAGGTGCGTTACTTCTAGCCAACTACGTCCTTTTTTTTAATTTCCTTTGTGGAAAAGCCCCCGATTCTCGTCTGATGATTTTAAATAGGCCATCTGGTAGAGGAAACCAAAAGCGGTTAAATTAATTAACTGGGGACAAAAATTATGGATGACATCTAGAAGAGAATTTACACTTATAAATAACTAAATGTTGTTAATAAAAAGCGTTTAGTGGAAAATTTAGCGACTAATGAGAGTAAGGTCGTTTTTCGTTAGTGGTTTTCTGGTGGTTTTAATGTTGAATCTGGTGGAAAGTTAATTTAACTGTTGGCAACACTGTGCGCGATATTATCGAGCAGTAATAACGCGCCTGTGGGGCTAGAGCCTTTGAGTATTAAACCAACCGGAGACGCCACTGACAGGCGTTCCCCTCTGCCAAAAAAAAGTGTCGGTCAACGCGCACACCTGTTAAATACAACTAGTTTTTTTGAGTTCACGGAGTGCTTGGATTGATAAATGTATTTGTTTGCATCTAGTTCAGGCTAGCGTTTAATTGTTTTGTCAAAAAATGCGTTTGTTTTAACATTATTTGTGTTTGTTTCCTCGTCCCCCCCGCAGAAATTGGCAGACTTTTTTGCAAAGGAACTAGTGCGCGTGACGTCTCCTGTGGTAGAGCCTTACTGTAACCTTTTCAATCGAGTCCAGTGTTGCCAACTTAGCGACTTTATAGGTAGATCTAGCAATTTTTAGATGTCTAGCAGCTACAACTTAATAAATGTTGGAGCTAAAAGAGAAGAATAATAGTGGTATTGTATTCCTCGTATTTCATTAGGTACCAGAACCATTATATCATTGTAAAGCTTATTTACTGGGCTATTCGATAACAAAATGAAATATTTTAAAATGCCTCCTTATGTTTGAGTAATTGAGTATCTAATATATGATTGTCACTGAGAAACGAACGTCACCCTTTTGGTCTATGGACCCAAAATGATTTAAATACCTATAGATTTAAAATCAGTGAGGCTTGGGTTCGAATCCTGGCATGTACCAATGAGTTTTTCAAAAACTTACGTACATATTTATCACTAGCTCGACGGTGAAGGAAAACATCGTGAGAACACCCGTAGGTCTCAGAATTAATTCTGATACATGTGTAAATAGACCCGGTCCGGCGATGGGCTCACCACCTATCACGTTTAGGGGTCCAATGTATCTCGTGAAATGTGGGTATATCCAGTAATGGAATACCTCTGCTTAACCCCTTGGGGATGAAAGGCTTGAGATTATATATATAAATTATTTTTTTGTTACTCAAATATATAGCACAGTTTAACAATCTTAAGATTGTTAAACTGTGTTTAAAGTGGTATGTTCGTTTCGTTGTGAGGAGTTATAGTGTTCTGTGCTCCATGCAGATGAAATGTCAAACCGACAACTTAGTAAAAAATAACTGTTTAATTTTGCTACCGCGGAAACGCTAATGACAGATAAGAGTGAGAAAAAAAGTAAAGCGCTATCTGTTTCAGGTAATTCATCAATCGCTACTTATGTGCAAAAAAATATTTCGATGACGATGTTCGAATACCTCCTAACTGACACCCGGGGCCAAAATGAGTTATCTATGCCACTGTACTTAGAGTTCAATTTCGCACCGACTGGCAAAGACTCCGAAGTGATTTTGTAATAAATAACGCCACAAATTCATAATGAGAATACCTCCTAATATCACGCTTTGAGCGTGTTAGCCTGCTGCTGCTGCTAATATATTCTAACTTACCAAAACGAATATCTCCTAAGTTACTTCCGAACTAATTTTGCTGCCAATACCTCCTATCTACCATCAAACACGTGTTTCCATGTGAGTCTACGATCCAGATGTAGCCCGAGATAACTGACATGGTCCAATTGAGGGACTTGGATATCATTAAGAGTGACAGATGGCCAAGTTTCTCGCCTAAGCGTGAATGTTACATGAACAGATTTTGCTTCATTTTTTAACCATCCCGAGATTTCATTCAGGTCGCCTTGTAGCATTTGTGATGCGGTTGAAGGGTTGCTGGGACATGCTAGAATAGCAGTGTCGTCCGCGAAGGTTCCCGTTGTTGAACTTTCACCTATTGGTTAATCGCATGTGTGCAGGAGATACAGAATCGGACCTAGTACACTACCCTGTGTACAAGGTCCGATTCTGTACTCCAGCATGTATGGGTTGTAGGCTTGTTATTTCCTCACCATACTTTATCAGGAATTGTCGGTCTCGCAGATATGATCGCAGTATATAGAACTGGCTGCTCGGGAGAAGATGTTTGAGCTTATATAATAGACGTTCGTGCCAGACACGATCGAAAGCTTGGGAGATGTCGAGGAACACAGCAGAGCAGTAGCATCTATCTTCGAATGATTGATGTATTTTATTTACCAGTCTATGGACCTGTTCGATGGTACCATGTTTATGCCTAAATCCAAACTGGTGGTCAGGAATCAGTGCTTTATTTTGGATTTGTTGCATGAGCCTTTTCAAGAGTAGAGTTTCGAGAAGTTTGGAAGTTATAGGGAGGAGACCAATTGGTCTATAAGATTTTGGGTCGTAATGGTCTTTCATCTTAACTTGTGCCAATTTCCATTGTGGTGGAATGAATGCCATTCGGATTACAGCATTAAACAAATATGTGAGAAATAAAAATCCTATGTTTGGCTAAAAGTTAAAAGCTCGTACCCGGGGCTTTCTTATCTTTGACTTTGTAATGGCAGTTATTACTTCACCCTTTGTTATCTTTGAGCATCCTTGGTCCGGTGATGATTGGCACAGAGTGAAAAGAGTACTCCCGAATTCTTCAATGTGTGCAAGAGGTCCATCATAAAGATGTGGTGTGAATACCTTAGCCAAGTGCTCCGCAAATGTTTCTGCCTTCTCGGTGTCACTTCTGGCCCGGTCGCCATTACTTTGGCGCAAGGGGAAAAATGGTACAACAGGTTTTTTCAAATAATTTCTGGCTTTCCACAGTGAGTAGTCGGTGGCTGAAGTAGGATCCAGTGTGGAAACTAATTTTTGAATACTTGAGTTATTTTCCTTGATCAGGAGTAGAGATAGTTTTTTCCTTAAGAAGTTTAGCTTTGTCTTCAGAGGCGGGTATTTAGTTTTGTGCCATTCTTTCCTTAGTTTGCGCTTCTGTGCAATAACTTCTTCCATTTTCTGCGAGATTCTTAACGCCGTGTTTGGGCTATTTGAATTCTTTACTGGTGTAGCTTCCCAAGCAGCTTTTTGGACGGTAGTGTTAAATATTTCCACTGCTTCAACCAAGTCCTCCTCGCTTTTAAGGCATACGTTCGTTCAGGTCACGTGTGCTGATCGAAAAACCGTAAGACGGTTGGAGAGTAGTGTTGTAACACCGAAATCGATAATCAAGTTTTCACCTCTGCCGGCACTCCCGGAGTGCATGTTTTTTTAGAAGAAGAATGAAGTAATTTAACGTGATTTTTGTGAGGCTTAGCAATAGAAATAAGTTTTCAATTACTAGTAGAGAGTTACAGACTTATTTTATTGGTCATCTAATAAAGATTTTCGTAATCATTTCCTAAAACTTTTATTAAGTAATACCTCTTAACTTCATCAAAATAAGTTGGACATGGACATTAGTGAAACTAATAACTCCTAACTAACACTAACTTGGAAACCACTTGTCTGTATGTAAAATCAATGCTAGCATCAATTTCGCAGCCCCATTTAATAAAAACTTGCTTTAGAACACATTTTCATAAAATAGGTACAAAAAGAATTAAAACGTTTTTTTCGCCTCCTGTAAAATTTGCTTTTTGTTAGTTAGGAGGTCTTCGAACATCGTCGTCGATTTATTTATTTTAAATATTTCTTTTTCCGACTCTGGATTCAAGTTTTTTTTATTCCATGTACTATCGAAAAAAGTTCTGCCTGATACACCTAAGTGTCATTTTAGCGAGCAGCTATCTTTTCCCACCCCGTGTCGACAAAGCCCTCACTTATAGTAACAATGACAATTACAAAAAAGTGGTTCTTTCATGTTTATGACCATTTAGTGTCGATGAACGGATAGCAATAGAAAAAAAGACGGTGTTACTGGCTTCTCATTGTGTAACTCTAATTAGGGTCGGGGTAATAAAATTTGAGCTTGCAAGCGACAATTTTTACAAATGTATCAGGCTTAGCGTTTGCTGATAGCACAAAAATAGATGCTGGAAGGGTTACCAGTATTTTTATAATGTTGCAAGCTGATTTTTGTACTTTGAAGAATTTTACAAAACATGGGGCATTCGGGGGGGGGGGGTGTTTTGTGGGACATATTTGTTTAAAATAATACCTTCCTACCGCTCTTCTAACTCAGATCTCTATAGTATTCTATTTTTCATTTATTATTATACCACCCTCTATAGATTTTCTGAACATCACATTTGTTTAGCTACTTTTAATCTTTCACAAGATGTAGATATTTACAAAAGCTGGTAGCTGGTAGATGTAGATATTTACAACCGACAGGTACCCTACTTTTTTTGTAGTATGTAGTATTTTACACCTGGGTAAATGGAGGAGATAACGCAGATTTCTTAATGTAAACCTTTATTGCGACCTGTCTCGTGTTTTAATCCATTCAATTAATGTGCGCTGATCGATTATACTTACTGTTAAAATTTAGATACTTTTGAAAAAACGTAGAAGGTACGTTGAGAAAAACAGACCGGGGTGGGAAAATATGAATGACTTAGGTTGGTTAAAATCATCTAGCAAAGCGTTTTCTACCTATTTTTGTACGGAACTTATTGTTTTAAAAATAATGTTTGATTTAATTTCCAAATATTATGTACGCATTCAAAGCCATTGTCTTAATTTGATATTTTTTTGGTTCCCTATTTTAAAGTCTAACTACTTCTAGCTACTTTTTTATGTAAACAAATCGGGCAATCTGGCAATTTTTTGCAAGATGTCTAGCTACAGGGTAAAGGCACAGTAAAATAAATAGTACTACCAAAGAGAAGAGAATATAAATACTTGGGTAAAGGTTGGCAACACTGTTTGCATTGCATGTTAGAAAAGAAAAATATTCTTAGCGTGTGGCGGCAACTGGCTTATAAAAGGTGCAACTATTTTTTTTTATTTTTGGTAGCGTCGGACTTGAACATTTATTTTATTTCCTAACTAGTATTTAGAAATAAAACAAGTATTAGGTATGATACGAAAACATTTATAAGCATATTAGACATCAAAGAGTATAATAGTAAAACATAATGCAACTGAAATCTTGAGTGTGGTGTGACATATCATGAGCAAATGCAAACGGTTTCCAAGTGAGTAAGCAAAGGTCTTAGGTCAGCAGAGGGTTCTTCGGGGTCCAAAAAGTAGTCTAGGGTCAAAGTAAAATACAGAAAATCACAGAAATAGCACATTTACAAATTAAAACTGAATTCGAAATGACTTGACAGATTGACATTATAATGGTTTTATTTCGGTTTGTATTTCGAACGAATCGCGTTGCTAGCGCCATTGCGGCGGCATGGTGGTGTTATCTTTTCTCATACAAAAAAAAAATCTACTGAATGAAACACCACTGAGTAGTAGGTGGTAGTAGTAAACAGGGATTGGTTCCTAGGGGCCAATTCCACTAATGTCAACGGTTAGTTGAATGACGATGTCATGTCAATGGTCAGTCAATGGTGTTATTTTGGCACTTAATTTTCAGAGCAAATAGAGTCTGGCTTCTGATGAGACTGACTTTTTATTCCTAAAATGTATCTGGCAACACCAATACTAACGTCACTGTACTAGAGGTTTTTTGGCGGGAATCTGAAGAGGGACTTCATGTTTTTTGTATAATTTGCGTTTTGCTGTATATATTTCGGGTTTTGATTCATATTAGTGATAGTATAATTATTATGTGGCAAGTACCCGTGAAAGGGTGCAGTGAATAGGAAATTCGATAAAATGCCACGGACGAACATTTCTGTATTGCCTCACGAAGTCACAATGAAGTCTTCAGTAAAAGTGATAGACTATCATTTTACTGTTGATAACTGAGAGAGGGATGAAGAAAGTGTTGAAGACACCGTATTTTTGTGCATTGTCTCTGAAGCAGAGCCATTTAACTAAGATTAATAATAGGAAAGTAAAAAGGCTATGAGGACTAGAATCCAAAGGCCGTTAAACAATTTAAAACAAAAACAACGCCACTGTACTAATCAAAGAGTTTATGGTACTAATGTGAAAGTGTGCAGTGAATGGGAAATTCGATAAAATGCCAGGATTAAACATTTTTGGATTGCCTCAAGCAGTAAAAGTGTTATTATTTTACTGTTGGTAACCGAGGGAGGGACGAGGAGAGTGTTGAAGACACAGTATTTTTGTGCATGGTCTCTGAAGCAGAGCCATTTAACTAAGATGAATAATAAAAAAAAATGTAAAGGCTATAAGGACTAGAATCCAAAGGCCGTTAATAAATTTAAAAAAAAATCTAGCTACTACAGGGTAAGGGTGGCAGTTGGCAGCACTGTGGGTCTGTATGTCATGTCATGCACAACACCACAGACACAACCACAGACCAGACAAGTGTTGCCAACCCTACTGTTTTAACAGTAGATTTGCTGTTTTCACATTGATTTCAATGTTTTCTGTTTTATTCCTATTTTCTACTGTTTTTCAACTAGCGTTCAGCGCTACCTATTACACTGCTATGAAAACATTTTTTGATAACCACTACGTAATAAAACGCAATGACACTAAATGGCAGTATCTTCTTTAGTCGGGATTAGAGGGAAAATGTCTCAAGATGCTATGCTACGATGGATCCCAGAGCAATTCTGGATCCTGAAATAAAAAAAGTATTCATTTGAAGCCGCAGAAAGGCACATGAAGAAATTCAACAAAAATATGTATGATTTTAAAAATAAAAATGAGTGTGAAAATAATGAAACTGAAAAATAATTTTACTTTGATTTTTGTTTTTGTTGTTGTGATTATAAATATATCAATATATGTGAGTTCTAGTAACTAAGAAAATTGTTTATTATTTAATTATATAAGCAAAATTATGAAATCTGCCTTTTTTTTCTTTACCTACTGCTTTCTACTGTTTTTTTTTTTAGGCGAGTTGTTGTTTTTTAGTTTTTTGAGGTTGGCAGCACTGGACCAGAGTAATAGTGTTCTGTGCACAGAACACTTTTACTCCTTTTACTCCTAGCGCAAGGAGTAATAGTGTTCTGTGTCCTAGCGGGTTCTGTGCCACAGACCCAGGCGGCGTCAAGTGGGTATGGGACTTGGGTGTCATACCTAATGGGGAATCTTCTGTGTGACAAGTTAACTCAATATTCTATAAAGGGAGTATTTAAAAAATTGTTTTATATATAATAATGTATAATTTAATTATATGTATTGTTTTCTAAAATATGTTAAAAAATTTTATTCAAAAATACATAAAAAAGTATTTATGTAAGAGAACATCATTAAACATTGGCAGCCCCATGGCATACTGTCATCATGATGTCTCGTCTGTCATGTCTGTGGTTTTTAAAATTACAATTTACAGTTTTCTTTTCTTCATTATCCCGTAAAACCACAATAAAATGTTATTTGATTTTGACGTTTTTTAGGGGGCGCGCGGGTGCAATTAAAATTCCGCGCGTTGTTCAACTTTCCCAAAAAAATGATCACCAAAAAAATACTACTTTGACTATCATCCTACTGTCAATGTATTTTTGTCTATGGATAGATTATGTGCTGCCACATGTAAAAAACAAAGGGGTACTATGAGTCCAAGTCATTCATTTCTGTTCGTAAATAAAAACTCGGACCTGTTTCGAGAATAATCACAGAATAATTGCTACCAATATTACCACAGTACTCAAATTTATAAACAATGTTACTAAACACCAACTAGAAAGATCGTATTATCGTCTAAGATAAACAACTCAACCTTTAGAGGCCACTTATGTTTATAATTGAACACCACTTGAAATCCGACACCGAAAATTTACTATGAAGTGGCCATTTTTTTTATGACTTGTCACATGGCGCGTGTTTGGAAGCGGTTTTCTATAAATAAAAACAAAAAACATGTGTAGCTTTGGATATCAACGGATTCCGAATTTATTCTAGATCACGGTAGTAAATTATATTCAATATCATGTATTTAATGGTGATACAAATAAGGTTTAAAGTCATCTGGGTAGGCCAGCCCGCCGGCGGGCTGCCGCTGCTTGACGGAATGGCGGCATTTTGTGCCAGCCCGCCGGCGGGCTCCTGGGGAGCATTGGGTTATTGCCTCATATATAATAATGTACTCTGTGATTATTGCATTGAGTTGAGCCGTGGTTGAGTCTTTGTTCCTCCGCATTAGTGTTGACGTGCTTGCTATAGTGCTAGCGAAGTATTTGTGAGATAGAGACTCGAGGAGATAGAAAAGGTGTTTGTGTTTTGTTTGTCGTTATGGCTGATAACATCAGAAGAAAATGTTTGAAATGTGGGCTAAAGCCGAAGGAAGATTCGGACATCAAAGCTTACAGATTTCCTAACCCCGGGGAGCAACAAATATATTGAGGTAAGTAACAATATTTACACATTATTTTTGTATGTATCATCCTAGCAGCGCCACACTACTCTGGGTACGAAGTAGTCTTAGAATTTCGTACCCTCGCGGTTTAGCAGATATGGGGGGGGGGGGGGGGGTTGGTGGTTTTGCCAAATGACGTCTTTACAGCAGCACCAAAACCTGTATCCGTAAATAAAGGTCATTTTTTTTTCATAGTATATAACTTCACCAACATTTAGTACTCGTGAGGACGTTAGTACGTAATGTTTCAATCTTTATTATGCCTTGTTGTTAGGCTATTGGCATTTCTAAGTGTAATTTTAATTACCTACAGAAATAAAAACATTTTCATTTCATTTTACTTTACTAAATCAGATGACATGTCTAGTAACCATAGTACAGTCTCAGCCTATACTTTTGGATGAAAAATAACCATTTGCCTGAATGTAGCCCTCATTTTTCTCAAAACCAGTGCATATAAATCTGTAATTATTATTTTAATCATAATTATTTTTCTAGGACCCCTGATATTGAGCAATTCTATATAACTGTGACTGGAACAATAATGAACAAGAATACTGTGGAAGAATTTAAAACTAGTGACAAAGCAGCTTTTTTAAACTCCGTTGGAGAAGTGATATGGGCTAATATTAAGAAAAAGACCTGGATCACCAAGCCTGTATTGAATTTTATTGTACTGGCATTTGCTGTAAGTTGATGAAGTAATTTAAAAATAAGTTTTTAGTATGTCATCGACATCATCGACAACCCGTAACCCACTGCTGAGCTAAGGGTCTTTCCTCACACTGAGGAAGTATATGGGCTATAATCTCCCACGCGAGCCCACCGCGGATTGGGAGATTTTGTTAGGCTAGTGGCCACCTAACTGCCGGAATTTTTCAAGCCACCCCAAGGTATCCAACATGGCTTAACGACTTCCATTGTTCATAAACAACGAAAACCGGGACCAACACTTTAACGTGCCTTCCGAAACACGGAAGCGCTCGTGATATAAATGCCACTAGGTGGTCACCCATTCACTGACTGACCGTGCCCAACATTGCTTAACTACTTTAGTATGTACCTTCTTTGATTTATTGAAGCCAATGACATTTTATCGATAGATAAATTATGATTGTATTATAATATGCTAGAAGCGATATCTAGTGGATAATTTTCTTTGAAACTATTTCGTACCCGGGCATCTTAATATGTTGCAAACATATTTTAGAAATATGATGTACCTACTAAGATGTATATATTTAAGTCCACGAAGAATTTAGTGTGAGTTCTACTCCCTTCCTAAAAGTACAAAATAGTACGAAATCGTGTAGCCTAAATGCAGAAATATGCTATATATCATTTTGGCATCGCCACCAAACTCTACATCTGCTAAACGGCGAGGGTACGAAATTCAAGACTATTTCGTACCCAGAGTAGTGTGGCGCTGCTAGGATGATACATACATTATTCTTATGTCAATTTTGTCGTAAAATGTTTGTAAGAATGATTTTAATTTGTTTTCAGCTATGAATCTTGGGCCCAGTTTTTTTCCCGGATCTGGGGGCACGGCAGTGCCCCCGCCAAGTCGAGCAAAAAGCGGCACGGCCGTACCATCCTTTTCTCGAAGCAATTCACGCACTTTTCGATCCCCTATAACTTCGTTGTGGATAAACCTAGAAGCCTGAATTTTCAGTAACCAAGCATGCATTGTATAAACACAGTATATTTCAAAATTCATCCAATTTGAACCAGCAGTTTTAAAATTATAAATATTCAAAGTTTCCTAATTTTGTCACTCACTGACTGACTGACTGACTGACTGACTGACTGACTGACTCACTGACCGATCATCAAAACTCTAAGGCACTTCTAGCAGTCGTAGAAGCTTCAAATTTAGAATACAATTAGGGTTTAGTGTATAAATCAAGGAAAAACTCAAATAATTTGCAATTTCGGTCTAGGTTTCTAGATACACTAACTGCATAAATAACTTTGTAATCCTATAATAATTGTATAGGATTACAAAATTAGATGTTCAAGTGGAATCTTGCAACTCAATTTTGAAGCAGATATCTTCAACCGATTGAGCTGAAATTTGGTATACTTATGTAAGTTTGGTCACAATGCAATATTATGGTACCATCAAGCTGATCTGATGATGGTTTAAGGAGGTGGATATCGCAACTCCTCAATGACTACTCGTAAACCACTCGAGTTTGGGCTCGTATGATTCGTCTTGACAAATACTTTGGTGCTAGATTGTAACCAGGGTCTGATGATGGAGCTGGAAAATGGCCATGAGAACTTGGTAATTAAATGACATAACCCCATGGGACCGTGGGGGCCTTCAGATGACCAGAGGGCTGGCAGCTATCTCTGTCAAAGGATCAACCTAGATATCCAGAGAGGGAATGCAGCCAGTCTTCTGGGCACTGTCCTACATGGTTCCTCTTTAGATTTCGATTATCTAAAGTTACCAAATCCTTGACCAACATCCATGGGATTAACCGACTCGACGCTATGTAAGGCTATTAATTATAATTATTATTGTAAACCATATTTATTAGTAAGACATGAGATTAAAAAGAGCTGCCCTTGAGTTGCTTGCTGGCTCTTCTTGGGGTAGTGCATTTGGAACCAGCAACTCGTCGGTGGAGATGAGCTGCTGTTTACATTTAGCCAGTCTTCATGGAAGAGTTTAGAGTGCCTTGTTATTATAAACTATTGACTTTTCTAAGTGTAAATTCAATACCACCTACTGACAATAAACGCCTTTGACTTTAGAGGACATTTTTTTATCTGTAATTACTGTAATTGAATACGTATATTTTCTTTGTAAATGAATGTATATTTTTTTTGTAAATGAATGTATTTTTCTTTGTAAATGAATGTATATTTTCTTGGTAAATGAATGTATTTTTCTTTGTAAATGAATGTATATTTTCTTGGTAAATGAATGTATATTTTCTTTGTAAATGAATGTATATTTTCTTGGTAAATAAATGTTATATTTTAGTAAAACAATACCTAAGAAAGTTTTTTTTTTTAACTAAATTAAGTTTTTTAATCTTGTGTTTAAATGTATATTCAGAGCCTGTTCATATACTTCTCCGGGGTATTATTCATATCATATTCTGAGAAGTTATTTAATAAAACTTCAATAGAATATAATATGAATAGTACCCCGGGAGAAGTATATGAATAGGCTCTGAATATACATTTAAACATTCCACTATAAAATTCAAATATCCCGCCATACGGTGATACGTCAGTGGTTTTTAGGGTCATCACAGAGATCGCGCTGTAGGTCGAGTTTTGTCGCCATATTTTTGTATGAGGTTGGCATTCTTCTCCGCTAGGAGTAAAAGTGTTCTGTGCACAGACCAGTGCACAACACATTTTTGCAATCGATGAACTAGAATGGCCGATGAGGAAATTAACGGAGACACAGATGATATCCAGCACGATAAAGATAAAACCCAAAAAAAGACTGCAAAACATGATAGTGGTGTAGCAGACTTGGAAAAAGTCACAGACTATGCAGAGGAGAAAGAAATTTCTTCTCAGGATATATCTGGGGTAAGTTCTAAGTCTACATTTTAAAATGAGGTTATAATATTTAGCTTAACTAGCGACCCGCCCTCGCTTCGCTTTATCTTTACATAGTATAAAATAATGTCGCTTTCCGCGTCCCTTAAGCTTGTACTCCTGAACTTCGCTGCGATAAACCAGGAAGGTTTTATATCACTAGAGGTTCTGCGCGGTTTCACCCGCGTAGTTCCCTTAGAATACGGGAATAAAATATAGCCTATGTTACTCGGATATTCTAGCTTTCCAAAGGTGAAAGAATTTTTTAAATCAGTCCAGTAGTTTTTGAGTTTATTTGTAACAAAGATACAAAACATAAACAGGATACAAACGAAGCAGGAACGGGTCGCTAGTATGATACATTAAAACCTTCCTCCATTATACCTCTTTATATTAGTGAAAACCACATCAAAATCTGTTGCATAGTTCAGGGGTTAGCGGATTATAGACATGGAAAGCAACTTCATTTTAAACTAGGTATGTAAAGATTTAGTTGCGGGTGTACAATATTCATATTAGGATACAATTAGTTTGAAGAATTTAATAAAGTGGTGTTCCAAGCTCTATTCAGTCCATGCTGCTAGCTGTCATGCATCATATCATGACTTATAAAACAATCATGAGGGTTGTTATCTGTTTCACATTTCCTTTAAGATAATTTAGTTATTTGTTTATATTATTTTTCTAGAACTAACAGCATAAGTACATAGTCGACTCGATTCTGCAAACCAGCTGAAATTCCAAATTTTAAGTTAGCTCTATTCTTTTTCACCGCTTTGGAAATGAAAGGGACAGAAATAAGCCCCATATTTATTTACAATGTCAAAATAACATTAAAGACGCATTTACATCTTATTCAAATAGGTACCCTTTTTATCAATTTTAGCGACGATGTATCAAGGTCTTGGATAAAAGTGTCAGATAAGCACGTTCATTAGGTTCAAATTAGTTGGTTTTTACATGTTTGACATTACTCTACATATAATCTATGGTTTGTTTCTCTCCTTTTTCTTCCGTATTCTATGGACAAGGATAGGCTAACATAAAATTAGGAATTTTAGCTGGTCTGCAGAATCAAGTCCATTATTTAATTAAATAATATTTTTTTACCTAAACTAAAATAAAATATTATAAAACATGTTCTTACTTTGCATGTGTTTAGCATATTATACATTTTTATATACCCACTGTTGAAGACTTGCTAATAGTTGAGGTGGTTTATTTTCTAATGAATATTGTAATTTAAAAATCAGTTATATTCATTTTCTAAGACATGTTTAATTATTATATTTTCAGGCCCTGTCATTTATTGGTGATAGAAGAAATAAAGAAGCTGCCGAGCGCTTAGAAAAGGAGAAGGAACTCTCTAAAGTTTCAGTCAAAAAGGATGACATAGAGTTAATTGTTAGTATGAGTGCATATAAATATATATTATTTATTACATATTCTCACTATCCACAAAAGAGCTTTACGGTTAAAGAGCCCACTTCTCATGATGATACCAATGAGTTTTTCAAAAACTTACGTACATATTCCTCACTAGCTCAATGGTGAAGGAAGACATTGTGAGGAAACCCACAGGTCTTAGAAACATGTGTAACAGACCCAGTCCAGCGATGGGCTCACCACCTATTACGTTTAGGGGTCAAATATTCCATAAACTCAATACCTCTGCCTACCCCCTCTGGGATAAAAGGTGTGAGATTATTATTATTATTATTTATCCCCAAAAGTCTGTCCGTCCGTCTGTTCGCCCTTTGTCTGTCACCAGGCTGTATCTCAAGAACCGCGATAGCTAGACAGTTGAAATTTTCACAGATTACATATTTCTAAAACAAATATAAAAAAAAAATGTCACGCCTTTTATCCCCGAGGGGGTTAGGCAGAGGTATTCCATTACTGGATATACCCACATTCCACGAGATATACATTGGACCCCTAAACGTGATAGGTGAGCCCATGGCCGGACCGCTTCTATTTACACATGTCTCAGAATTAATTCTGAGACCTTAGGGTTTCCTCACGATGTTTTCCTTCACCGTCGAGCTTAGTGATAAATATATATTATGTATTTCTGTTGCCGCTGTACCAACAAATACCAACTAAAATAAATATTTAAGGGGGGCTCCTATACAACAAATGCGGTTTTTTTGCCGTGTTTATAGATAATAGTACGGAACCCTTCGTGCGCGAGTCCGATTCGCACTTGGCCGGTTTATTGTTATTCAACCACACAGACACTACTGAACCCTTTGAAATCTACTTCAGTATCACATATATGGGAACCTGTTGTACCTTGGTCACTTTTTCATAGAACGTATTTTTAAAAAAAAGCGGTTATAACTACTGCGATTAAACAAATTTTTGCTGTTAGACGAACTAATGTGGTTCATAATATAAATTATACAAAAGCATAGATCATTCTTTAAACTGGTTTTATATAAACTAAAAAAAATATTGGAATGTTGATGGTGTCAAGGTACAACAGGTTCCCCTACCTTATGGTCTGGTTATTACCTACTCAGGATACTAGGTAGTTTTTGTCACGCAGCCAATGATATTAAATAAGTCTTATCTCTTGTCTTATTTAATATCATTGGGAGCAGCGCAATCAGCCGCCTCTTTTGTCGCATGTGCAGCAAGGGCGTACTTCAGTAATTTTATCTTTTATTTGATGTAAAACCATTTATTATTAATATTTATGTACCTATTTAATTTTATGAGATACATACTAACAGAAAGTCTAAATAAAAAAGGAAATAAAGAATAAAAAACTTCATAGTGAGGATATGAACCCAATACTTTCCGCAAAGAGTCGGGCTCTTGCATGATTACGCCAACATCTCACACAAGTGAAGTTTGAAATTACCTATCAGTTGGAGTTTAAAATTCTATATTATGCATGTGTGCGTGCTTATTTAAAAACAACGTCCCTTTATGTTCGAGTTTTTTACAGTTCAATATTTATTTATAGAATACGGGAAACATTTTTAGAGGTATTAATTCGGAAAGCACATTTCGTAAAAAAATAAAAACCATGCTTTCAGAAATAGCGCCATCTAGCTAGACTTGAGCTTTTTGTAGGTTCATCGTTCCTCCTTAATTTTTCTGGCTGACACTAGCTCCATCTGTTACTGGTAGAGCAAACCAAAAATAATTATCCCAGTAAAACGCCTTAGCGCTATAGCGTTTCGTTGTATGGCGTGAGGTATCTGTACTATAGTATTCTAATATCTGTGCTAGAGTTTATTAGTCGGAATTTGAAAGATTTTTTTCCGAAGTCTCTATTGTGGGGGCCCCTCGTTTGTGGAGGCCCGGGGCTTTCGCCCCGGTTGCCCTCCCCTAAGTCCGGCCCTGAGTGGGAAATAAAATGTCCCAATCGTCACCACTGGGGGCGAACAAAACTTTTTTTTCCCGCTCGCCACCAGTGGGGACGACGGAGTGGGGGCGACCGGGAACAAACGTACTAATATAATATGACTTTAGAGGAATTAATTTATAGTTTTGCTATCGGGATTTTAATAAAAAAAATTTATGAATATCATCAATAACTAGATGCCTGTAGATGTTGTAGATGATGCTACGAGGATACAAGAAATTCATTATTCACAAAAAATATAAAAAAATCCATGTTTTCCTATTCTAACCTACAATATTCACTTTTTTAAGGACATAAGTACCTACCTAATATCAAATATATGTGATATCATTTATTTAAACTGGTCTGTGGTGATATTATGATTTGTGAACATTTTATAGTATCTGGGCGACCGAACTTCGTTAGTTGCTAACGCCATCTGCCAGTGATTGGCCCATTATTCCTAACGCCATCTGCCGGCAAATGGCCTTATTATTTCACACGTTCGCTGCCAAACTACGAGTATACTCGTAGTACCTACCTATTGTTATATTTTAGTTGGCGGATCATTTTTTGATGTACATAGGCTAAAGCATTTTCTTATTATTTATTTTGTTTTAGGTAAAAGAAATGGAAATTTCACGAACATTGGCTGAAAGAACTTTGAGAGAACACAGAGGTGACGTGGTGGCGGCACTAACGACTCTTACGAATTAAAAAAATGTGTTGTGCGGAAATAATATAACTTTTTAAACTTAAACCTATTCTATCTACTCTAAGTTTGATCTATTCGAAACATATTTTTGAAGATTTTATTTTTCGGACTCGATATGACAAGCGGATGGCGAGCGTTGGGTTTTATCGTATTTTACATCAGAGCTAGTAGTATCAGAGGGGGTAGGCAGAGGTATTTAATTTTTGGAAATACCCACTTTTTAAACGACTTCAAAAAGAAGGAGGTTATCAATTCGAAATTTTTTGAAATTTGAAAGCTGGTATTCCCAGATTGGTCCCAATTTCGTCCAGTTCTGACAATGGCATCCATGAGCAAAACCATATAAAGTTGAAGGAGGAGGTTATAAATTCGTCTGTATTTTTTTTACTCTTTATTACGAGAATATTCGACCTCGAAACGTGATAGGTGGTGAGCCCATCGCCGGACCGTGTCAGTAACACATGCCTCAGAATGAATTCTGAGACCTGCGAGTTTCCTCATAATGTTTTCCCTCACTGTCGAGCTAGTGATGAATGTACGTAAGTTTTGAAAAACTCATAGGTTTATCAACAAACGATTATCATCATGAGAAGCGTAACCGTAAGGCTCTCACTGCTCTTTAGTAAAATAATGTTGTAAATAGTGATGGGTTTAGGCGTTACGCTCATGTGCACACTCAAAAAGTGACAAATTGCCTTGAGGAGTTTCGAAGAAGAAGAGAAGTTTTGCGGCGCTGCTGAGAAGACGTCACCACAACCGCGCCACGGCTAGTACCTACTCCGCAGTTATGGCATATTACGAAAAGCTATGAGTCGCTGGTAAAAAGATGGAAGTCTGATTATTCAGAAGTTATTTCAATAACTTTATGGCGGTGCTAGGTCGTCATTTCAGTAGCGACACAACACTGTTTGAGTACAGTAATCTATACTTACGAGTATAAGCTCGACTACCTTAATAAAACTGTAACAAGGCCGTATCTGTACTTACCTACATTAAATATTTTTTGAAACCTAGTGGTAGGCAGTAGTGTAGACCTAGCTATCGATGTAGATATCAAAACACAAATTTTTGTGTCTGTCTGGTTGTTGTTGACGAAAAACCTACTGGACGGATTTTGATTAAATTTGGTGTGGAGATAACTAAGTACCTAACTGGGTCAACATCTAGAGTCCTTTTTACACAGTGGGAGAATGTCTTATCCCCACCTCAGACCAAGTAAAAAGTAAAGACGGATCGCTGCGAAGGATATACTGAAGCCTGCAAAACTACTCCACGCTCGCACGCACACATTTACAAGCAAACTACTGCACCCACACTGATTATGTATTGTTCGTCAATGAAGCAATACGTACGATCATCGGAAAATGTGAGCGTGTATGCACAGAGCGTGGAGTAGTTTTGTAGACTTCCTTTTATCCTAATGCAGTCAATGACAAGGAATTCAACTCCTCAAGCTCGCGCTATAATGCGATGGCCAGAAGAGAAAACACTGTGAGTCATGAAGTTACAAGTTAATTAGTTGCTTTGAACACTATGTGTTCAAAAGGTTCTTCCATGTACCTAATACTAATGTGAATCAACAAGTATAAAAAAAACTCACGCCTTTTGTCCCCGAGGGGGTAGGCAGGGGGTATTGTAGTATAATGTCTGTAAAGCAATTTGGATTAACTCGGGGTCGCTCGACAACCGATGCCGGTGTTGAGCTAGTAAATCATGTTTTTGATGCCTGGGAGGAATCGCAAGATGCTGTTGCAGTTGGTGTCTTCTGTGATTTGTCTAAGGCATTCGATTATGTCCATTATGAAATTCTCATCAGAAAACTACGTCATTATGGAATACAAGGCCGCGCTCTTGATTTAATTAGGTCTTACTTGAGTAGCTGGATACAATGTGTTGATGTGAACGGCTCAAGATCGTCTGGATCGGCGGTTTGTATTGATGTACCGCAGGGCTCAATTTTAGGGCCATTTCTATTTCTCGTCTATATAAATGACCTACCCGAGTTCCACATGAAAATATAGTACTGTTTGCAGATGATACATCTCTACTTTTTAAAGTTAAACGACCTATGACGTCTTATGACGAAGTGAACAGTGCAATAAATGGTGTTGTCAGTTGGTTTAACGCTAATAATCTACATACATACATACAGCTCACGCCTTCTTCCCACAGGGGTAGGCAGAGACGATGGATCGCCACTTTGCCCGATCTTTGCACACTTCCCTTCAATTTACATCTCAATGAGAAAAAAACTAAATGTGTAATTTTTTCCTTATCAAATGTTAAACGAACTTTAAATTCAGTCACAGTTAAAAACGAGAAATTAGATTTTGTAAACACTGCAGTATTTTTAGGAATAACTCTAGACTCTAGATTACAGTGGGGACCGCACATTGATACGTTGGCGAAAAGGCTCAGTTCTGTCTGCTGCATATGCCGTAGAAAAATACGTAATATGTCAAGCGTAGAAACAGCTAGACTTGTCTATTTTAGCTAGTTCCACAGCTTGATGTCATATGGCATTTTTAAATGTTTCCAAACATTTTAAAATTATTGGGTAATTTATCTTAAATTAATATATTTTTAATTTTTTTTTCATTATTATCGACTGTACTTATTAACAAAATATGTCTGATTGGAAAGAGTGGAAATGAAATTCCACTTTTCCCAACTTCTGACGGAGTGGTAGGGAAGAGTGGAAAAGTAAATCCACTTGTCCCTACCAGGAGGGACAGCTGGTAGGGACTAGTGGAATAGCTGAATATGTTAAAAAGAATATAGCAACTTATCACTTTACAAAAAAAATAGTGACAGACATTGTATAAACACTAGAAATAAGACTGAACTGGCTGCTTATGTTAGTCGATTATCTAAAATTACCAAATCCTTTAAGGCTCAATGTACATAGGTACGCTTTTACAATAAGATTCCCATTGAATTACAAAATTTGCCTCTTGACTTGAAAATAAATCCAACAGAGACAGAGACATCCAATCAGAGAATCAGAAGTTATCGATTTTCAAAGTAACGGGATTGAAATGGTAATTATTATTATTATTATTATCATCAACCCGTAACAGCCCACTGCTGAGCTAAGGGTCTTTCCTCACACATGAGGAAGTATGGGCTATAATCTCCCACGCGAGCCCACTGCGGATTGGGGTGAAGCTTGTGCGTCGCTTCGGACCTGTGCTTCGGACTACGGAGACTTTTGAGGTATTCCGACATCAAGGCAACGACTGTTTGAATGACTGCTCGCTGCTCGTACCCGTAGGCACCTGGTGCATTGCAAGGGCAAAGTAGAAATAAATATAGGGCTATAAAACTTAAGCGCGAATGATTTATGATGACATGACAGAAAATCATGTAAGTATACTCGGCAGACCTTGCATTTATTTCGTTTGCATGCGTCTCTTTATTAAGACAATCGGGATTTGTAGCTCAAGAATACACCTTCATTGTGCCAATGTTTATTTTCTCAAAATTATTCAGTGTTTGTTACTTGATAGCGGTGCCCCCCCAAATTTATTGGACGTACCCATGCATACAGCTAAGTCAGCGAACTTCATGGATACATTGAAAAAGTCAATCAGGTGTGCTGGTTTATTGTTGGTTGGTTAAAAATCTGAATTCGTGTCGTTTTTAGGCGGATGACTAAGTTGCCATTGCTTCATTAAACATAAATGGTTAAGTTTGTAGCTGTGGCCTGCCCTGCCTGTGGTTTGTAGTCTATGGTCGACCAGCTAGCGAGGTGTGCTTTGCATTTCGACTTCTTTTGTTTTTATTTCTTAATTTATAGCAAAAAAGTAACTTTCGCCATTTTCTTGGTTTATAAAAATCACTGTGCTTTGTGAAGTATTTGACCCAACGAATCAACATCGATGTTATCGGTGAGTAAAATAAATGTCGCTGAACGTCAGTCGCAATGCCTACCAACTCGATACCACATATATTTTTTATGAATGTCGTCCTTGACGTTTGATTATAATTCGATCAAATAAATTGGACTTGTGTAAAGCACAAATCACAGTTCGAGGATTCGGGATATTAGTAAACAAAGATTTACCTGTGATTTCTTGCTTTGAATAACATGTCAAGTGGTACACAATAACTCTGGTAGGTAGGGTCCAACTTCCAAGATATTTTTATGTACTTACCTTAATTTTTTATTGATGACTAGCGGTTCTGCGCGGTTTCACCCGCGTAGTTCCCGTTCCCGTGGGAATACGAGAATAAAATATAGCCTGTGTTACTCAGGGATCTTGTAGCTTTCCATTGGTGAAAGAATTTTTTAAATCGGTCCCGTAGTTTTTCAGTTTATTTGTAACAACATACAAAAATACAAATATTTCCTCATCATATAAATATTAGTATAGTAAATGCCCTGAATTCCACATTACCTAGCAGTTTTATTAAAGCTTAAGATTGCCCAGTGTTGTAAATAATAAAAATATGGATGTGAAATTTGCTTGCTGTACCAAAGGTGTTTTGAGAGAAACGTAAGGACCCCCCTTCGCACTGCTTAGGTTTATCATAATAAAGATTTCGAAACGGAACATTTATTATTATTATAATTATCTACTATAGACTGGGTCATAATCAAATGTTTTGACTGTTTTTTTACTTGTTATTAGAGGGTCATTTCTGTAAATTGTCTCCCTCAATCTTGGAACACTCATGAAAAATTTATTTTTATTCCTGTTTTGATCCTTAAAATGTAACTGAAATCCTTTAAACCTATTTGGTATGTGGACACTAACTTTCATACAGACAAAAATTATAAAACTGGTAATTTACGATTAAGCATCCCAATAGCAATTATGTATCACTAAAATATTGGCATCCATTTTCGAATCACAGACTCTTGAATTTTATTACGTACCTATATTTTTAATACACTCGCAAGCAACCAAATAGACTAGCCTAGACTCGCAAGAAACAAATAAGCGTGCATGTATTACATACATTGTATTTAATTTTCTAAAAATATAGTAATGTTCTATACTAATAGTTCTATAGGTAGATGCGCCGAATAGTGTTTTATGCTGAATATTGAGTACAGAATAATATTCGGTATGACTCTTACCTAACCAAATATTTGGCTGAATTATTCGGTTCCGCAATCTCACAGCAAACATATTTTGTCAAACATACTTGGAAATTTGTGCATTATTTTTTCAATCTTCTTCAAGTAAATCAAAATTGCTGGACTGGCCAAACACATCCGAGCAGTGGCCGGCAAAAGTTGTATCACAATCCAACCATACCGATCATGTTTTAGCAGCCAAATAAATTACATAGTAAACTCATATTTTGTACTTGTAATTTAAAAATAGAACAATCTTTAACACTGAAACATGGCAACCAAGGAGGTAACTATCCAAGGTTTTATTTAAATTTTGTACTGACTCGCAAATAGACACCTGATTGAAAACAAAAATTACAAAACAAACAATTTCATGAAGAGCTTACTTTATAATCTTAATTTACATATTAATAGCTATGCAACCAGCCCCGTTGTCCCGATATTAACACATAATCAGAGAAATCACCAAAAAGATGAATGCGACATTGTTGTTCGTTGTTCATCAGTGATTTTCAAAAGTAAGTCAAGTAGGGATCTCAGATCCTAATCTCTACATCACTACATAGTATAAAACAAAGTCGCTTTCTCTGTCCCTATATCCCTATGTATGCAACAATTCTTTTAAACTACGCAACGGATTTTGATGCGCTTTTTTTTAATAGATAGAGTGATTCAAGAGGAAGGTTTCAGTATTAGCATTGCACCCGCGCGAAGCCGGGGCGGGTCGCTAGTAATATAATAAAACTGACGATACCATGTCTGTACATGGAAGATTTTTGAAAATTGAATGGCTGTGTTAGCGAGTTAGATATTAAATTACCAACTGTTAAATTAAAAAAAAATCTTTTTTGACACATTTTAATGAAATTTCGTGTGGTGTGGTACCTAATAGCTGAGTTTCTGAGTCAACACTTACTCCTTTCAACTGTATACCTAACACTAATTCGAGAATTAAACTGCTGAACTGATTTTGATGTTCCTTGAGATATTAATAGATTGATATCAGGGAATTTACTTTAAAAAACATACAGCTAATAATGAACCGAATAATATTCGGCAATTAAACCGAATATCCGGTCGAATAAGAATACCTATCTCAAAATTTGCCGAATATGCCGAAAACCGAATACTAAACGAATATTCGGCGCATATCTAAACTAAAGGTCATAATATTATTTTATTTATTTATTTACGTCTTTCGTATATCCGAATATTCGGCGCATATCTAAACTAAAGGTCATAATATTATTTTATTTATTTATTTACGTCATAAAAAGATTCTCACAATACGATAATCTAGCCCATATAGTACAATGGACTCGATTCTGCAGACCAGCTAAAATTCCTAATTTTAAGTTAGCTCTATTCTTTTCCACCGCTTTGGAAGGCAAATAAGCGCCATACAACTGTTTAGCAATTTTAGCAACGATATGTAACAAGGATAAAAGTGACAGATAAGACATCAAATTAGTTGGTTTTTACATGTTTGATATTACTCTATAATCTATGGTTTGTTCCTGTCCTTTTTCTTCCTCTTAATATGCCATGTTTGTCAGAGCAACAAATCAAGTCGTACGTATTGCATTACGTACGAGTACGGAATGACGTCGTCGCGGCATCGCAACATTCGTAATTTGTACAATAATACTAATCACTACATAGTATAAAGCAAAGTCGCTTTCTCTGTCCCTATATCCCTATGACCTTATGTCCCTATGTATGCTTAAATCTTTAAAACTACGCAACGAATTTTGATGCGGTTTTTTTAATAGATAGAGTGATTCAACAGGAAGACTTTAGTATTAGCATTGCACCCGTGCGAAGCCGGGGCGGGTCGCTAGTACATTATATACTAAAGCTGTGTAAGGTGCATTTTCTCAGTTTTAGTTATTTATTTAACTTCATGTACCAAGGAAATGGGGTGTTGGTTCCTACCTTAATGTATGGTAACTGGAGTTGGGTATGGCAGAAGAAGCACGAGAGTCGAATAAATGCAGTAGAAATGCGCTCGCTAAGACGCATGAGTGGAGTATTATTGATTGATAGAATGAGGAATAGTGTAATCCGAGAGCGTTGTAGCTTGAAAGAGGATGTAGTGACTAAGATTGAGAAAGGAATGCTCAGGTGGTTTGAACATATTGAGCGGATGGATGAAAGGCGTCTAACGAGACAAATATATAAGGGGATTGTGAGTGGCCGAGCAGGCAGAGGGCGACCTAGGCGTACTTACTTCGATCAGATCAGCGATGTATTGAAAAAAAAGCCAGATAAAGAGAACCGACGAGCTTGTATGAACCGATTGATGGATGTGGATGAGGCGCGTGAGGTATGCCAGGATCGTAGCAGGTGGCGGGCTGTTGTCTCTGCCTACCCCTTCGGGAAAAAGGCGTGAGCATATGTATGTATGTATGGACCAAGAAAATGACTTGTGTTTAAGTTATTCTCAATTTTGTTTGATTTAATAAATAAAGTGTAGAACTGCAAGTGAAGTGTTGACGGAGTCTACAAAATTTGTAATGGATTTACTATTTTACCTACAAACAGTTAATAAGCAATTAATAAACAGAAAAAACATGGACGATCCAAATTATACTTAATAAACAAACATCAATATTTCTTTATAGCGTACATATACGTTTTTAAATTCACCGAAAAAGTACGCACATGCGTAAAACAAACGGTCAGCAAACGTTTCAATACACTCATCAACGGTCCCAGTGGCGTAGCTAGGTTGTCGGCCGCCCGGGGCGGAAGAAAATTTCGCCCGGTTACGGTGACGCCCTGTTATTTATGTGTTTCAAATGTATATTATACATTACGAGTAGGTACATACATTAATTCTAGAGAACTTTTTGGCAATAAACATTAAACAGTCATAATTCTTCTGAATACAGGTTTAATTTGAAATAAAAAAGTTTATCGAAGTTTTACAAGCACGTTTATTAACAATTAGCGAGTTTATATCTATAAAAATATATATTTATAGTTTAAATATTTTTATAACACATTTGCTCGTAAAAGGTGTCTTATTTCACCAATTTCAATATCGTATTGTAGCTCATTACGCCCAAGTGCGGTAAGTGTAAAGTAAAACGCACGGTTTATCAAGATGCTCCGTCTTAAAACGAACGGTACTTTTTAAAATCCCAGCAAAGAGTTTTTATGTCACAAAGGTTGTCAACTTTTTATGATTAAAATTAACTTTGGGAGATAAAATATAATAAAGAAATATTTATGTACATAATTATTTAATTTAATTAATTTTGACAGTAAATTACAACCAATTAATCTGGAACAAAAACAAAAAAATATTAATTTACTTTATTAGTAATACTGGCTGTTTTTTGTGCCTTGGCCTAAAAAAAAATGATGATGCGCGCCGCGCGCTTTTTCTTAACGCTGTATTGTTTTTATTCGTTTACCATAGTCGGAGTTATATTTTATTTCCTCGCAAATGTGTAATAAAACGTCGTATGACATACGTGCGCTTTGATAATTACAGCCTCTGCTTACTTGTAGCCCTCGCCTACGGCTCGGGCTAGCAATATCGCCTTGGCTGTAATTTTCAACCTACCGCACTTATATCATAATGTACTATTATTCTTTATTGACAAATTTTGCCGCCCCCTAAAAGGTGCCGCCCGGGGCGTACCGCCCCCCCCTGCCCTCGCCACGCT
The DNA here is from genome assembly GCA_963855545.1 of Ethmia dodecea. Lineage (NCBI taxonomy): Eukaryota > Metazoa > Arthropoda > Insecta > Lepidoptera > Depressariidae > Ethmia > Ethmia dodecea. The sequence continues at coordinate 6,840,603 of OY979444.1, forward strand.
ACGCCACTGAACGGTCTCCATAACGTAACGAAAAAGATGCGAGTAACGAATTAGATTCGGTAGTAACGTTCCTTTAGGTACATAAAGACCACTTCCCAAAATGTCCGCTTTTTTTTTATAAGTCAGTTGGTTTTCGTTACTCTTTACTAGATGCGGTACCCGTTACTCAGTAACGAATACATACGCTTCGGTACAGCTCTAGGAATTTTACGTTTAGTTGGTCTGCAGAATCGAGTCCAATGTTACCCTTATAGTATATTATGCTGTTTAATAAGATTTAAAAGATTAAAGTGCATTGTTCAGAACACAAGCAGAACGTACCTACCTACACTCTCATAACAAGGTCGCTGCGACCTTGGCTGGGTAACTTGGTTAACACGGGGGGTGCCTCTTCGGTTCAAGGATTTTCCGGTACCCAAGTACCAGGCAGACCTTGAATAAGTTTATTCTCAAGGATTACGGGGCACATGATAAATGAACATCTCGCGACTATATGTAGGCCATCTCTCGGTAGGATGAGAACAGAATATTGTACAATAATCTGTGAACTTCCCCTTCATATTTATTTAATAACACCAGCCACCGCCTACGTTACCCACGTTAAGCTTTACTTAAAGTGATAAAATTGTTAGGTATATACTTATACCAACTTCAGTTTATCAAACGTTTACCTTAATTAAAATTATACTTATATTATACAAATTCCAAATACTTTACGATATTATAAAAAAAATCTGCACAAAAAAGAGCAGTGTTAGCCCGAACTGTTAAAGAGCCGGCCGAAAACCAGTGAGGCTCGGGTCCGAATCCTGGCATGTACCAATGAGTTTATCAAAAACTTACGTACCTACCTACATATTTATAACTAGCTCGACGGTGAAGGAAAACATCGTGAGGAAACCCGCAGGTCTCAGAATTTATTCTGAGACATGTGTAAACAGACTCGGTCCGGCGATGGGCTCACCACCTATCACGTTTAGGGGTCCAATATATCTCGTGAAATGTGGGTATATCCAGTAATGGAATACCTCTGCCGACCCCCTCGGGGATAAAAGGCGTGAGATTATATTATTATATTATATCTGTACAAAAAAACAGCAGTAAATAGGAATCGGAATCAGCCAATAAATCATTTAGTATCTTTTCAAACCTAGGTAAGTAACCTACCTACCTGTATCTAAAATAAGAGACGACGAATATGTAAATCCTGAATAAAGACGCGGCTGTCGCTATAGCTAGCCCAAAATAATCCAAATGTAAAGTAGATTAGTGTATCTGGTTGCAATTTTTACTACAACGGTTTCGCGTACCTATTGTGTAAGTATCTAGGTGTCTGCCTAGATATGTTATCGATGTCATACCGAACTATTATCATTTTACCTCGATCTAATTTGAGTAATTTGTAACAACTGATCAGAATTATTATACTTGATGCGTGTATTAATGAATAGTTGCTTACGTAGCAAACATGGACTAGAGGGGATTCCGGAATCGGCCATACAAGAAAACCCAATTTAGTTTCCACCCAAGTACAAAGAATCCTGATGTGTACTGTACATAGCCCATTCTGTTGATCTATGTATATACAACATGTAACGGAATAAGCTCAATTCCTGAAATTAGTTTGTTCAGTATCGACTCTTATTCGATTTCAGCTATTTTTAATATGTTAAATTAAAAAATATATATATCGTAGCTGAATTTAGTGCTTTCTATGGAAATCGTGCTATTATTAATCGATATTTAAGAAAATTGGTTAGACATAACTAAAGTTCGATTGCATCATATTTTTTTTATATTAATATGCTAATTGGGGTGTATGAGAAATTGCGCTTTTTCTGTTACGCGTTGTAGAATATCTATTTATCTCTTTGTGTCTTTCAATTCAATCGTCTCTTAATCATATAAGTATCTAATTCAACTGAATGTGATATTATTAACATATAAATAGTGTGTATTGTTGGTGCTGTCCCGGTCACTATCCCGCCTGTTAACTCGTCCGAGGACGTTGACCTCGGAGTGCATGTGGCCTGGACGCTTGCATTGTCGCATCTCATCGTGCTCTGAATTAAGTCAGTCTAACTCCTCATGAAGCACTACACAACACCACCCATCGCGATTTAGGTACCTATTAGGTACCCAATCCGGGACTAGCCAGACACGGATCTTTTTAGGTGTCAAAATAATAATGAAATAGGTACTTGTATGTCTGTTGTATTTGTATAGATACTAATAAAAATATTTTACTAGTGGAGTAGCATAGCATCTACTGGAAAACGGGACATTTATTTTGGGACCAACCAGGACCTATCCGCCATACGAGTGTGTTAGGAGAGGCCTATGCTTGTTTAAAAAATATAAGTTTAGATATTTTGATCAACCCTAGCACAAGCTTAAGTTTTACGACGACATTCAAAGACACTTTGTTACTCCACGTAACAAAAGCTAAGCGGTATGAAAACATAGAGATAGGAATAGTAATAAAGCGACAGTAATTCGGTTATGTGTCCAATGAATCATGACAAGTGGTGTTGTGCAAATCAGGTTATCGATTGGTGGTAGCGACACGGTCCGGGCGTCGACCCTGCCGGCCAGGGCGCACCGCTGCAAGCACACCGGCACTGCACTCGTGCTAAAGCTCCTCCTCGAGAAACGAACTATTCTGTTCTGTATTATATCCAATCCTTGGGAAAAGTTTGAGGTAAGGCAGCAAACTGTGTACTTTTGTCGTTTATAAAAGTATTACTTACAAGGTATTTGTGTACTATATTTTTAAAGGAGTAAAGCGTGCAATAATTTTTAAATTATTTTATACAAGTTACAATTGCAAATAATATTCAGTCTTCAAGTGCGCTAGACTAGCTAGCTAGCCTTGCGCAGTTGTAGTTGAGTTTCAGTTTAAGAAGTCTATAGTTTCGGCGATTTACAAAATTGACCAATATCTAACTTTACCAATTTCGTAAAAACCCATTGATCGTGATATAAATATTATTATTTTTTAATATATTGATTTTGAAAAAATGTATGTTAATTCAATATAAATTGCGGCATAGGTACTGTTGCGTCGGTATACTGTGTTATGTAAGTAAACTTTTTGTATTATTATAGCCTGCGCAGACGACGGACTTTGTCCCCTGAGGACAAAATCCCCCGAATCATAAAAAAATATGTCCACCGAGTACTTGCCGCGGACTCAACGCACACGGTGTTCGATCATTTGTCCCCCGAAAATTTAGAGAAGCGCACGCTATGGAAGCGAATATTCTGAGATTACGTTTGTGTTGTAATTTACATGAAGTTTAAGAAAAAGAGAAGTAGTTTTAAAAGAGAATACTGAGTCCATCCCTTTATATCGGATCGATTAATGAATGGATATTTTCATGCGAAGCATGCTCAGTTGAAACCATAAATTTAGATTTTTTTGCTATTGTTGAAACAATATCCAAAAAGATTCTTCAAATATTATAAAACGTCGGTTGGAACTTTTGAGGAGTTGTTGTCAATTGTGAAACCCTCTAAAAGTTATTCTGACAATGATGAGGATGTGCATTGGTCCAGAAGAAAGAATTGTTGTTATTAATTGGTTAATAATAATAAATAAGCAAAAATACCACATTTAGATTTTTCCTAATTCGACATTAAATCCCTAAATGATATTTTTTCATATAAATTAGTATTCGATTTTTAAATATAGATTATTTTTAAGAAAATTAATCATTTTTTAAAAATCCATTATTTTTAAAAAGAATAATCGATATTTTTTTCGATCAATGTCACATCCCTATCGAGCGCGCAGCAAAAACTAAAGTGTGACATGTGCGTTGCAGCGCCTAGTCACGTTAGTTCTATTTTTTCGGGGACTACCGCGTACTTTTTGTCCTGTCCCGCCCCTCGGTGTCCGCGATTATTCGGGGGACTTTTTGTACGCGATACTTTTAATCCCTCGTGTGCGTTACTCGATGCAGTTGTAAGGGATCTATTTTGGCGGACAAAAAAATACGGGGACAAAAGTGTCTCGTTTGCGCAGGCTATTATACTTACAGTAGGTACACATTTTAGGAGTAGGTAGGTACATCAACCAATAAAACCCAAAACTTGAAGTGTATTATGTTGGTATTATGTATTTTCATATTATATGAACAATGAGATACTAATAAGTACATATATTTTGAATATATTGTCGCCAAAGAAATTAAATTATAATAGGACATAGAGGGGACAAAGCTAGGAAAATCTGAAGCCAAAAATTATGACTAGTGGGCAAACGTCTAGTGTGATTCGACCAAATGATAGCTCGCGTTCATACTAACTGACATGACGCTTGAGATTCAAAGTTTATGTATGAAACAAAGAGATTAAAATATATTTTAATCTCTTTGATATGAAAGTATTCTCAATGCCCCTTCTACGCCCTATTATATTTAAAACTCTCGTTAATTTGTCGTCTCAAGCGTCACTCTAAAGTGCCTATATATGTATATACTTCGTTATCTTATTGAAACAAAGTTAATTGCAGCTAGTCCAGGTAGAGATAAATTTTGATCGGGGCAAGTCGGCAGGCTCTTATCTATCAAAGTTTGACTTTGGGTCCACTCCGCACTCTCAGAGATACGAAGGGTAGTGGTTTGAAGGGAGTAGGCGGGTCACGAATTTTACGGGTTCGGGTGCGCTCTACCCCAGCTCGGTTAGTATGTGTGCCACCGAAGTATGTAGGTTAACATCAGACGCGCTCGATACGCCACCGCTCCGCGGAGAGCCGCCGATGTCGACCACCTAACCTAGATCAGGGTATGGAGAGATCGCTTATGAAATCTGGCGCACACGGACTGCATAAATGAAATGCCACATATTCCACGACTTGTTAGTAAAAATTGCTATACTATAGCCTACCATGAGCGTGACGACAATCGGAGTGTTAATTTAATTGTGGCATAACAACTACCGCATTAATTTATATGAGACTAGTGACCCGCCCCGGCTTCGCACGGGTGCAATGCTAACACTAAAACTTTCCTCTTGAATCACTATCTATTAAAAAAAAACGCAACAAAATCCGTTGCGTAGTTTTAAAGATTTAAGCATGCCTAGGGATATAGGGACAGAGAAAGCGACTTTGTTTTATACTATGTAGTGATAATCTAAAATCTAATTCTACTTATTCACTTATCGCGAGTTCTTCTAAACTGTGTATGACATCTAGAAGCTTGAAATTTGTAACAAGGGTTCCAGGATGTAGCAATCCACTAAGTACAAGAGTTTTCCAAATTCTAACAGAGAATACTAAGATAACACCAAAATAACGGCCAAGTGCGAGTTCAACTCGCGCACGAAGGGTTCCGTTCCATTATTTAGAAAAAATGCAAAAATCACGTTTATTATATGGGATCCCGCTTAAATATTTATTTTATTCTGTTTCTGTTAATAGGGTCCTGTTTTACCCTTTGGATACGGAATCAATAAGTTGGTTTCGACCACATTCGTTAGTTGGTGTTTTATCGCTACCGCCAAGTTAAATAGATTTGACACCTAGTAATATTTAAGAAAAAAGTCGGAGTCGCTACTGAACAGAATTCGTGTCAGCCCCAACAGCCTCCTGAAGACCATTGCGGAACGGGTTGACTGTCCAGCGATGAGGCACTTAACCCAAATTGCAAAATCACTTTTAAAATATAAGTACTAACATAGTTTTAAGCCTAACTAACAACCTAATGGATCTCTGTTGTCTGCAATAAAAAGTAATTTAGATTTAGTCCCGTAGCCAAATCGCAAAAATCGTAACCTATCTAATTTCGGTTTCGATCTGTTCGTATGTCACAGTCATTTTTAGGTAGGTACAAGCTCTTATTTCAATAATATGTACGACTGACTTGATTGCGCACACGCAATAACTAGAGGCGCAACGTAAGTCTTGAACGTACCGCCTACGGTAAATGGGATGCCCGAAATTTTTTACTAGGGTTCTTACAACATTTAATTTTGAAAATTTAAGTGTAATGCATTACAGTTCATTATTAGTACCTCGATATTTAATGCGCCTTAAAAATATATATTCAAATACTGCACCACCGATATACTTACATTTTTTAAGTAAACGTTATTTATATCAATGAGAATATGTACATATTTAAACGAAGTCTATTCCACTTGCAGTAAAATCCAGATAACGAATGGAGGGTGGGCGTGTAGTGAAATTAGTGAAATCGTTTCCCTCGTGACGCCGAGCAAACGAAAGCAGCGCTACACTCTAAAAGAGATCATGGTTGATAATATTAAGGAACTAGGTTGATAATATTTTATTGCACTATAATGAACTACCATACAGATATCCTTAAAGCTAAGGGGTGAGCCCTGAAGGGCATAGCAAAAGTACATTATGAGAGAGGGGCTTTTTTCGTCTTCGCTTCGCTGTAATATTTGCGAGATTCGCTCACCTGTATCTAGCGTTATAACGGAAAGATCATTAGATACTGATTACTTAACTAGTAAAAAAGTTATACTGAAATTCTCTTAGTATCTACTTTTCATTTTTATCAACGGGAATATTGCTATTTTTTATAGCTCATCCAGGGCGTTTGTTTTAATTTATTTAGATTATTGCGAACATTTTTAAAAAATCGCCTAATCCGTCCAGTCGTTCTCAAGTGATGCGCTTACTAACGAATACCGTATTGTATATTTATTTAAGTTCTTCCAGATTTTTCGCATTTTTGTCAGATTTTCCGGTTTTTTTTTCGTTGGCGCGAATACTTTTTTCTCCTTTCCCGTGAGAATTTAAAAAAACTTTTGACATAAAAAAAAAAAACTTCATTATAGTTCGGACATTTCCAGATATGTATCAGTTATCGATCTATCTTTTACAAACCTAACAATAGATAATGTTGGATAGAAATATAAAACGAAATATGGAGTCTACCTACTGATTTTCTTAAAAGCAAAAACAAACTATTCATGAAAGTTATCGATCTTCTTTGGAAATAGTCCGCAAATTTCACCGATCTCACTAAGCTGCTTTGCTCTTTTTTTACGTTTTCAGGTTTTTTGTCGAGTGAATATAATGCACAGATTTTTGCAACTTTCCTTTCACATAAAATATCTAGTAAAAGTTTGTAATTTTGTGAACTATTAACTATCAAGTAAATATGAACTAGTAATTAATACTAGATAGTTTAATAAAGCCTTTGTTGAAATCCCTTTCTGTTAATTCCTCTTGTAGTCATAACCTTAACGATTTAAGATACTGCAATTAAGATTATTTTAAATAATACTTCCATAGTTTAATAATGAAACCTAAATAAAAAACAGGAAAAACACTCATCTTTTCAGAATGAAAAGTAAATAGTGTGTAGGTACACCATTTTTTTTTCAAATTGATTGATGATTGTATTGTTTTGTAAGTACTTACTGCAAAATTGGCATCCTTAGAGCCAATGTGGAGCCATAGATTAGCAATACTTCCACTGCGACTCTGCAAGCTCTCATATTAGAAACGCTAGAAGATTGCGTTCCGCCACCGTTCGGCTGCAGTTGGTGAGCTGGTTCGCCTCTATCTCGATACGGCCAATTGTGCGCGCCGATTTCAAAACGAAAGTACCGCGCATCTAGGACGGTGAACGTATTTCTCGCAGAGATCTCTTGCAATTTACCAACCAGTACTTTGTTAGAATGCGGCACAGCCAGATTACTAGATATTCATAACTTGCAACAGCTTGGCAGTTTTGCAAGTTGCGAATGTTGTGGATTATTTACTTATGCATACGCACAAGCCAAACAAAAGAGCTATAGAAGAAAAATTTTGCAACTTTGTATGTAATGTACCTACACTTTTAGGTCGTGGTCCGTTACCTAACTTTGAGATTTGACATGCACTGATTTTTACATGAAGTGGCTGTTGCCCGGCCTTGCCTTCACATATCAAAATAAATAAACTGGAATAGTTTAATGAAAGTTAGTTACTTAAGGCTTAGCCACGTACATTGAATTTTAAATTTTCTTTTGGTGACGTTCAGCGGAATCGAAATATAATCACATTTAAGCATGATCCGTATTATGTATGTAACTTCATAAAACATAGCTAATTACCTACTTCATATATAGTGTCTCTATCCTTGTCAGCAACGCTCGCGCAACTCTTTACTATCACTACATAGTATAAAACAAAGTCGATTTCCCTGTCTGTCTATAACTATGTATGCTTTAAAACTACGCAACGGATTTTGATGCGTTTTTTTAATGGATAGAGTGATTCAAGAGGCAGGTTAATAAAAAAAATCTCCTTTTATCCCCGAGGGGTTATTTGGACCCCTAAAAGTGATACGTGGTGATCCCATCGCCGGACCGGGTCTTTTTATACAAGTCTCAGAATCAATTCTGGGACCTGCGGGTTTCCTCACGATGTTTTCCTTCACCGTTGAGCTAGTGATAAATATGTACGTTAGTTTTGAAAAGTAATTTTTCCATTGGCATAAGAATGTTTAAAATCCGTCTGCTCGTTTGCCCCCTTTCCTCTTATAAAAAAAATCGGTTCAGTATTATAGCCTATTTAATACAAACAAACCAAATCTTTCCTCCAACCAGTTTATTCCCGTTGCCGTGGGAATTTCCAAAAATCCCTTGGTAGGTTGCCTACGACATAATATAAGGCACCTACATACCATATTTAAATTTAGTATTTCGGAAAATCCTTTTTTATCGCATGCCTACGTCATACAAAGAAGTTTCAGGTCTCTACGATTACCAGTTTAGGCTGTGCGTTCATCCGTCAGTCAGTCCTTCAGAAAAAAAAAGCATTTTCTATGTATACCTAGATAGATAAAAAGATGGAACAGAATAAGCTCAATTTCTGAAATTAGTTGTTAAGTTTTGACTACTTAATCGGTTTTAGCTATTTTTAATATGTGTTAATTTTTTACGAAAAATGAATTAGCATAGGTAACTGAATAAAACTACTTTATGGAAATTGGACTATTATTTCTCTTTATTTAAGAAATTTCGTTAGACGAAGCTAAAGTACGAATGCATCATATTTTTTTATATTAATTATACTAAATGGGTTGTATGAAAAATTGCGCTTATTCTATGACGCATTGTATAAAAAAGCTTCTTGAGACTAATAGGTTAGGTGTCTTGGATACTTGAGATCCCATAAAGCACATCTGTTCGTTATTTAATTAGGTAATGAAATGCATGAATGGTTGCGTCGAAACCCAAGTTATCGAGCAATAAATAGTTACTATTAGAAAAGCGAATGCCTTATGCACTTTCTATTAGAGCACTGAGGAAAAGTAACGAGCAAAAGTTACGATATCTACGAGTGCTGTGATATAACAGCAGCTCCACAGCCGCCCGCGCCCGCGCTTCCTCCGCCCGGCCTGTGCAGCTATTGCGCTCTACCCGATTTCATTTCCCATTCTACTGAGTTACGCTATGTCCCGAGAATACTTACTTTCCCTTGTTATATTTTATTTTTCCTACATTTCAGTTCTTGAGCTGGGCCTTCTCAGTAATGAATCTTTTTCATACATGAGCTCAATAGAGTGCGTTCTCTCAACCTACTTCTTGAATGCCGCTCTACCGTATTCAATTATCGACTATACACAGTAGAACATAGAGATTAAACCATTAGTGGGTTCGCTGGCGGTCTCAATCTGACAATTAGGAATTGCGTTGTATGCGCCATTGGATTATGTGCTTTGGGGCTCTGGTAAAAGGTGTATACTAAGTTGCATAGTACTGTATGAGCACTGAACATGTTCCATTCAACCATGAACTCCTTCGAGGAGCGTCCCGCGCGGAGACCTTAATTTTTAAAGTAGCTTATTGGTCAATCAGCGTGTCATTTGTAGGCGGTGTATTTTTTTAGTAGGACGGTCATGGCAAAAAATAATGTTTTCAAACTCTATATTAATGATATAAGGTAAAACGTCTAACCCATCTTGTCTTTAATAAATTATTATCATCGTAACACAGTTGGCGACATACGCACCCATCGTTCTGTAAAAGCAAACAGTGTCAAGGTGGCTTATATTGATTTCAATCATGAGAATGAGAACAAAATGGCTAAACACAATGATCATATGTATATGAATCTACCAAAGCTTATACCTATGAGTAATGTTTAAGTCTTATGTGACGTCGCACCACGTAGGACGTGTATGATTATTTTTTTCGGAATTAAAGAAATAGCTTAGTGCATACTTTATTATTATCATAGTTAGAAATTTTCCATAGAAACTATAAAAAGAGTGATCTATACAATTTAGAAATAGAAATTTCTAAATTTTTACTTAAAGTATAGAATGTAGGTACTGGTCACGCAGCGTGTTCCCGCAAGCGCAACGTAATAGAAAAGCTTGTACCTATCTTGAAAGAAAAAAACGAAGAAGAATCGACCAAAACTTATATTATAAACGATTTTTTGTGTCTTCGCATAAAAATTGCCTCAGTTGTCTCAGTGTTAATCGCCGTAAAGGATCTCCAATTTAAATCACTATTTTTTATTTCAGATATAACCCTGAAAACCTCGGCGCAAACATTAAAACGGTGTAAGTACCACATTTTAAACACAATTCTATGAATTTCACTGCCTGTGTACCGTGTCGATACACGACGTTGTGTAAGCACAACTGCTCATTGCTCAATCAGATGCATCTTGTTCGGTGTCGTGGCGCGTGAGAGTCGAATTTCTCAACAGTTAGAAGTGGAGAGACGCATGCTTAGCGCGGCAGTTTCCCAATAGAAAGTCCTACGATGCAGGAAGCGCAGCGCTGCACCGCACGTGCACCCCGCGGCAAGTCGCGCGAGGGGCACCCGGCCGATGCACTTTCATGCAGTGGCGTCACATCTACCTTTCGTCAGCGTCACGCCAGCAGCAGCCCGTAAGAGCTGTTACGCAATGGACGCGCACCACTCAACTTTCCAATTTCGACAACGCACTATTGTGTAGCGCTTTCAAATTTTACTATACCTTCCCCTGCTTCTTAGCGCTTTCTTGCGTTTCTCTCTTCTCTCGCAGCTGAAAAATGATCTGAATGTAGCGCGCAAGCGCAATCCCCGCGATGCACTTTCACTGTTGCCTTCCGCTTGTGTTTAAAGTGCGGCAAAAAAAAGTTCTATTGTAAGTTTCACATATTTTTTTATATCCGTCTTGGCTTCCTTTATTATTTGTAAATACTTTATCAAAGATATATTTTTATTATTTCAAGATATAATAGGTTCATGGTGATGAGTATGACAACACTTTCACAGGCAGCGTAGTTAGCAATTTTTGAAAGTTACAGCATGCGTGCGGTGGCGACTGTAGGGTTTCTCTAAAGCTGTGCTCTCGGAGCTTTCTCACTTTCCGAGCGCGATATTCGAGAGTAGACCATGACGATGCTCTGTTAGAGATACTTAGTTTCACACCATTAAAATTACCTATTATTACGCGTTTTCTACGTCACAGTTTTTTGTAACATTTATATTCCCAACATATACCTTTTTATAAAGACGGTCAAGTGCATGTCGAGCCGAAATACGCATAGCGTTGAGTTCTGCTGTAGAAAAAGATCTTATTAAAAACTATACATTGTTTATATTGTATGTAGGAATAGGTAATTATCAAACCTATAGTGTAAGACGCCCATAACTCTGTAATTATCAAATGACCCTTGAAGTAGAAAGGAAAGGTCAACTCACGTTATGAATGAGAAAGTTAATCGTCGAAAGTGCGCGCAAGCGTTTCTGTGCACTTATTATAGTTTCTAACTATGCTAAACAAATAAAACAGAAGATTCGTTTGGAAAAAGAACATCAAAAACCAAATTTTACAAACAAATATGAATGAATGCAATAACATAAAAGTTAATCGTAAGATAAAATAAGAAATGAATTAAAGGTTGGAAAACAGAGGTTGCTTCATGAATTCATAATGTGGCTAGTGTAACACAATCACGTCTACAATAGTCGAAATACGAGTAGTAACGGTAATTATAATAATCAAAACGCATAAGCTGATTGCGTAATCGTGTTTGACAAATGAAACTGCATCTGGAACATTTAGATTAACACATCAGAGCAGTTCTAAGTCAAGTAAGTCTCTCTATTATTAAAATTACCGTCCAACAAATCCATTTGAAGTAAGAAAAAATAATAATAAAAATCTCACGCCTTTTATCCCCGAGGGGGTAGGCAGAGATATTCCATTGCTGGACATACCCACATTTCACGAGATATATTAGGAGCCATTTACACGAGGGCAATCCACTAAGACTGCATACAAAAAAAACTTGAGGACAATCCATTCCATTGTCCTCAGGTTTTTTTTGTATGCAGTCTAAGTGAAAAAACTTGAGGACAATCCATTCCATTGTCCTCAGGTTTTTTTTGTATGCAGTCTTAGCTTGGCTTGGCTTGGCTCGTTAGACCCGTGAGGCTCGAGTTGTAATCCTGGCGTGTACCAATGAGTTTTTGAAAAATTACGTACATATTTATCACTAGCTCGACGGTGAAGGAAAACATCGTGAGGAAACCCGCAGGTCTCAGAATTAATTCTGAGACATGTGTAAATAGACCCGGTCCGGCGATGGGCTCACCACCTATCACGTTTAGGGGTCCAATGTATCTCGTGATATGTGGGTATATCCAGTAATGGAATACTTCTGCCTACCCCTTCGGGGATGAAAGTCGTGAGATTATTTATTTTTATATTAGACCCCTAAACGTGATAGTTTCACTGATAAGTGTAACCATTAAATTACTTAGGATGCTTGATTTTCAGTTTCCAAAAAAAAAGGTTTTATAGTCTATTGTCGTGATGTTATCGTAGCGTCGCGGGGCATGAGGGCGAGGTACTGGGGTTTTGTGTGACCCAGTGCCCTTGATGCAAAGATCCAGGTCATCTGCCCTGGCCGGGGCGATGTGATGACACAAAACTGCGCCCCACAATTAAACAAAACGTGTTACATGCAAATTAGTACACACGAATCCGCGTAGTAATATTGCAAAATAAACATTTTGTACCTTAATGTTTTTGTGAATCGTTTTGTTAAAATCCCCGCGCGCATCATATTTATTCCCGTTCGCAATTTCGTTGGAAATTTCTAAAAATCCCTTATTAGTGCTTACTTACGTCATTTAAGGAACCTTTGTACAAAATTTCATGATTCTAGACCTAGCTGTTTCGGCTGGTCGTTGATCGATCAGTCAGTCAATTTTTTTCTTTTATACTTATATGAAAATTAGGATGATGTTTTTTTTTTTCCCTACGTACAATTAAAATTACCCGAAAGAGCTAAATACATCCGAGCAGGTAGGATCCCAAGAGGAATCCGAGGCCGAAAAGCCTTCTCCTTGCGGGAAGTTAACCCTGAAGGCCCGAGCCAAGGTCGACGGGTGACTGAGGGAGATGACTCAATGACTTTAAAGTATCCTCGCGTTTGAACGCTCATTCACGATAGCAAATGCACGCATATAGGTAGCGAGAATACGACTTCACCAGTTTAATTGTATTTGCAGTATGTATGTATACCACATACAGACAGTGTAAAAATAACACGCCAGCAAAATATTTTTTTTTTTTTTTTACCACCAGATCTAAAACATTACGGGGTTTAAAGTATTGTCATGAAAGTGAGAGCATTTGTTTTAGACACTGTTAAATTTAAACTGTTTTGTATTATTACATGGCTTTAAAGCTTCTTCAAAGCCATGTATATTTTATTTATTCTTTGAAGATTATATATTTGTAGCAGACATATTCGATTTTTTTTTAATAGCTAATATTAAGACATTTACAATTTTCAATTAAATATAAGTAGGTACATCTTAGTATGGCAATTTATCATTGAGTGTAACTTTCAATTAAAATATTGAACATTTGATTCAAAATGTCAATAAGAATTTACTCCGAAATAATGTTGTCCGTGCACCATGCAGTGCAGGGCGGCTCAAGGCTTCTACGGCGCAGGGGCAACAACTTCTCCCTTCGTGCACTGAACCGAAGTGCAATTGAATATTTTAAGATTGTCTGCTGTTGTTTCTCTGTCAACATACCGTCATGCTTATCGGATAGTACAACAAATATTGTACATGTGTGTTTTTATAAAAACGTTTCTTTTGTCTTTGTGGTGTAATTATGGATGGTACTTATTATGGATACACATATTTGTAGTTTGTATTGTAGTGTGCTTTGTCCAGCTCACTTTCATCTATTGTTTTTCCATTGTTGAAAAACAATTCCATATCAACATTTCTTGGCACTGCCAGCCTGCCACCCGATCATCGTGACAAACATGTAACAATGCAAGTTTGCGGAAATCGAAATCGCGGAGAGTCATAAGCTTTTGGCTTTCACCGGTACAATGGAGTCGGACGGAGTGGAGAAAGGGTCCGTGGTGCGCAGCTGTCCCGTGGGCGCCGGCTGCTTAGCGATCCGCCCTCGCTGACCCCTCACCGCCACTCTACCGCTCCGCTCTCCGCTAGCAGAAGAGCTCCGTTCGCTCCGTCGCTGTTCGCGTCGGCACTCGAACCGACCGATTGCAGTCGCCCGTCAACCGTCGAGCGCACCGAACGTCTGTCACGCCTCCGAGCGCAACCGTCCAGCCATGTGGTGAAGTGAAACTGTCAAACGTGATACACACCCGCATACCGGTGTTCGGTATATTACACTTTTTAATTTGACTTGTGGTGAATTGTGTTGTCGAAGTGGTGCCACAGTTTTGGAAAATTGGATTATACGAAAGAATAATGGCCTTAGCCAGGTGAGCTATTTTGGTTGTTGGAGTCAACGCGGAACTAGTTTATTTTATCATGTTCGTCGAAGGACTTTCCGTCGGTTATTTGATTTAGAACGCAGGTATGAAACCTAAGTTTCGAATATTGCCTGTATACCAATGTTATGCTCATCTCTTATTTATTTTTATAATTAACCGCTTGTCCTGTGAATCTGGTGTGTCCATTATAATGGTGTTCGAGTTAATTTAGCACCGCTACAATGGGCGAAAGTTACTTGCTCCGCACGCGCATTTAACTTTCCTTGTTGTGTAAGCTGACAAACGACAGGTAGAGGAGGCAATTTAGAAATCGAGTCACTTTTTATACAATTATTCTTACATTCATTATCGTTATTTTATTACCTATTAGTTGATATAGTCATTAGTTTAAATTGTTTTCCAATTGCTTGTTTGCATCGTCTGCTTACTGTTTAAAATGTATTTATTGTTTGTATCTCCCCCAAAATAGTTGAATGTGTCCCGTAAATAATGCTTTGTCAATATTTTTTCTGAATTCACTCTTACTCACGAACCCTCACTCGCTATAGTAACGCTTATATACGTGTACATTTTGAACCCCAATTTATCACCGCCACTCATGTGTGACTTTCTGTTTGATTTCTAAAACGATTTTGAGAATAGATAACTATTTTGTAATAACGTTCTTAATATGAATTCGGTAAAAAAAAAAATTTCAAGTATATTTATTTACTTATGACTCAATATTAATAACAAGTCACTTAGTACATTGTAGAGCAACTTTCTCCGTCTTTTCCCTTGGTTTTGTAGACTTTTAATTCTACCTGTCATGCGTGTGGTGTGTGTTAAACGTCAGATACCTACCTATATCAGCGCAAAATCCTTTCTTATCATACGCCTAAATCATAAAAGGAAAGTCTTAAGGTCAAGCCTCTGGCTTCAGTAGTTTCGGATGGGCGTTAATTAGTCAATCATTCAGCTTTTCTCTGTTTATATAAACGCCTAAGTTAGTATAGATTATCAACAACTTACAAGAAACTACTGGACGTACTCATAGACGACTCATGTGTGGGAGATGATTGCCATTGCTATTTTCACCTTGACAGGCAGCTTAATGATCTGAATATAAGAGTCAGTTCGTAAGTCAGGTACCTACCTTACATTTGTTTAATTCATGTTGACCAAAATCTATATCAAGAACATTATGCCAAATGCAAATAGGTTTAATTAAAGACTCCAAATGGTAATCAGCCTAAATACCCACCTACATGTACGTAATGTTCTAAGACGTTACTTATTTTAGAAATATATTTTTATTGCATTAGTTATTTCGCGATATCAATACCCTTGCTTTTTCTTACGTCGACAGTTTAGCATTTGAAACCGAATAATATAAAACGTATTCAAACACTCATCATGAGACGGAGACTACCTTGCCTGAGCGAGCAGGTAGCCAGACGTGGCCGGAAAGCTTACTATTTGATTCCAATCGCCTGTTTTTTAAACTTATCCTTTTTATTAAAACACATCGCTCTTTGTGTTTGTATAGATGTATCACAAGACTAAAAAGAGTAAAGTGACTTTCAGAATTCAATGGAAATTGTTCAAGATCTCGCCTAATAACTACTCGGAAGATATCGTGGTATCGTCATGTCGTTTATTTATATATGTTTACCTACTTGCAACGTCATCTTATTTCACATTGCAAAACAAGTGCTGGTTTGAGATAAATTTGCATCTCTATGACTGCACTATCTGAAAATAGGTTATGTAATATTGATGAGATGACAAGAACTGAATCTTTGTCTAATAAAATTATGGTAATTAAAAATACTTCGATCTGATATTAACATTTAGGCCCGAATTAATTTATTATTCGCGATTCCATCCCTTCTGTCTGCGCCACGAGAGGATTCGCTGGGATACACTCTCCTGTAGGTCGATGAACTTTCGCCAAGGAGAATGCAAGGAGGTGCATAAAGCTCGGGTAGAGGCGCCTCTCGACTCGCGACCCTCTTTTCTCGAAACTGCCTTCAGCCAGACAATGTCGTCTTAAATAATAATGTAAACGTAGGGTTTAAATTCTTGAGACATCTGCTTTTAAATAAAATAAGTAAAATAAGAATATAATACTTTTTTAAAATGAGATTAAGAGTTCACAATATAATTAATTTGTCGCAGATAAGGTTTATACACGTTGCTACTCTTTAAAGCGTGATCTCATCGCGATGGTTATTCATTAATTTGACACACACAACAATGTATTCAGCGCTGAACAATGTCTATGCTTGTTTCTTTTATTTACTCCATTATGAGACATGAGTATGTTTCAGCCTTCGTTAACACGATAAACGCAGTTGAAATCATTTACTATCTTACTTTGTTTGAATAAGTTGGGCGAGGCTATTTCGCAAGAGTGTATCAATTTAGCTGAGGGCCGGTGCGAGCGCTCACAAAGCGCAAGATTGCGGCCGGGCCCGCTCTCGGTGCTCCTGTTTCGCTGACAGCGGAATGCGATAACTAAAGTGGGTTTTGGCGACGGCGACGTTGTATTTTGGTTACGATAACACCCAGTTAAACAGAACTGTCCGTTAGTCGGAACACAAACGGTGTTATGAACAAAATAATGAAAGAACTCGCAATGCAGGAGACTAGCCATGTGTACACACTGCTTTGGCTATTATCCAAGTTCTAATATTGTCAAGTCTCTTAGTAATTTCGGTTGTCGTCTGTTTAATGTTTCCTTGTATGTCTCGATTTAGTGTAAACATTTGAGGTGTAATTAATGTAAGGATGATTATAAGCAGCCAGTTCAATATATTGTAGTACCTCTATTCTCGTTGCGGTACTGTTAACGTCATTAAATTATGACTTATTAGTGTTTAACACGTCCAAGGCCAAGGTTATTTAAAACCTCCAGTCGGGTTTTATGCGTATTGTACTACTATAGACTTCTGTTCTTATTTTATACAAAGATATGTGATGCCGTTTGCTAGTGGAGTCTACTTTCAGAAAAGTAGCTGGCTATCTCCAGTTTTGCACAACCACGTTAAAATATAGTAAATGCCAGGCATACAATGCACAGCACGTTATTATGTATACGAGATTCCTAGAGAAAGCTATTAGAACTGTATAAGTTAATACACAACTGTTATTTTCCACTGCTCTTACTGCCTATTTGATGCCAAAATTTCTACAGCACAATTTATGGCCATGTAATTTGTTCTAAGACCATTTCTTTAGTGAAACTTCACAATTTGAATATCGCGTCTTTGTCAATGGAAAGTGCGTCGTTTCGTTTCTGCGGCTCGATGCGTGGCGCCTTTTCTTTGTGCGATGATCTCTTTAGTTTCACCAGTCAGCACACGCCTATGAGTGCCTTGGTTTCTTTTGGCTTGACGGCGTTTGTTTACTAAAATGTCATGGCTTCTGCAGGCTTCTCTTTGAGGCAATTCCATTTGCCGATCGCTGTCATTGAAATGGAAGTGTACTTAAAACCTAATTAAAGCTAAGTCACAAATAATATGTAGGTAGTACACCTCTCTGACCTACGTGTATACAGGGTGGAATTTTTGAACGCCACCTGGAGGGAAAGTACTGTACATACTGGAGATAGACAATTTTACTCAAAGGAAACATTCCTTTATTTTTAAAAAGAAACAGAACTGCATTCATTTTTTTGAAAATTCGCTTTCCATACCCGGGAATCGAACCGGGTAAAATCCGAAATAATAACACCCTGTACTTTTCGGCATTGATCGATAAGGTCAATCATAACATAAGGAACAAATCTCTCGAACAAACGTGGTAAATTAAACACAACGAAACCCCTTAAATCTAAACTTTTTATTTGAACAAATTTATTCTGTTAACCTCTCAGACCATGAATCACAGACAATAGATTTTAAATTGTGTCTCGGTTTCAATTGGAACCGGCGGTTCTTAACTGATTAAGGAACTCCTTTCCAGTAACTTTTAATATCGATTTGTGATGAATATTCAAAATCGTATTGTGCAGCTCTCGTTTACAGTTTTATAGGAATTTCGGTAAATTTGATTTTTTACATATCCCCATAAAAAAATCTAAAGGGGTGAGATCCAGTGATCTCGCAGGCCATCTGATTGTGCCATTTGTACTAATCCAGGTATTGAAATGGTTATTAACATACATAGTTTTCCTTGTGTTTAATTTACCACGTTTGTTAGAGAGATTTGATCCTTATGATTGACCCTATCGATCGATGCCCTAAGAGTACAGGATGTTATTTTTTCGGATTTTACCCGGTTCGATTCCCGGGTGTGGCAAGCGAATTTTCGAAAATCTGTGAATGCAGTTCTTTTTAAAAAATAAAGGAATGTTTTCTTGGAGTAAAATTGTCTATCTCCAGTATGTACGGTACTTTCCCTCCAGGTGGCTATAAAAAGTTCCACCCTGTATAGGTAGTTTTTACAAATTAATATACATGGTAATTTTAAATTAAGTGCAAATATTTAAACGGTAGATCAAAAAAATTACCAGAAGCTATTTTCGGCATTGATTTTTATTTTTCATACGCTACTTTACTTGATAACATCGATTAACAATACACGCACACTACCCAATCAAAAATTGCGCGCAAATAACTAAATAAATTTTAACAAGCCGACATAGGTAGTGAGGGTTTATGCAAAGCATGTTCACAAAAATAATATTCTTTTTGTTAGAAAAGAACAAGAAAAAACTAAAGTTTTTTTTCTCTTTATATGTTAATTCTAATATCTTACATATTTGTGCCTACCCTTAAAATATATGCACTTAATTTTAAATGACCCTATATTTTTACTTTTATTCTAATGAGCTCAAGAACCGAGTCATAGGAACACTAATATAGATTCTATGTATCCTCAATGTGGACATAATATTACAATAATAACTGATGCAAATTATTGTAATCCACCAAGATATTTACTTAGAAAGTAAAGTCCGTCAATTTAATAAAATTTGCTAAAATAATCTTTCAATAAACATAATTTTGAGACAAATATAATTAATTAATGTAAACAACGTCTATATACCAAAGCTATGGTTGTAAAAAAAATCATTTTCAACGGGGTAACAAAAACTTTTACATTGTCCTGCCGTTCTCGATATATTTAACTTTTCAAGTATCTAGCTCATCGGGAAGTGGAAAATCGATTGCAAAAATAGTATTGAATAGACAAACAAGCACTCGAATAAACGAAGTATTCAAAGAAAATAATATTGTAAACAGGTACCTTCATTACATTCATGTGACCTGCTAGCCACTCATTACAAGGTTTGTGGCGACCTGTAGCTTTAGGGTCACTCGCCAACTCGCTACGCTCCCATAAACATCAGCCCTCACATTTTAACTGAGGAAGCCGTTTCACTTTCAACACGATGACATTGATAAAAAAATTAATGTAAGTAGTGTAATAAATTGGATAGGACTTGTCTTTTCTCATGGTTGAATAGAATGGATGTGGTATGTCACGAAATATCCTCGAAGGAAATCAGGTGATGAGTGTCGCAAGCCTTGATGCACTCGCCCGCTTCTATTACGAACTGAAAGTGGCCCGTAAAACTGTGACGAGACCGGGTCACGTACGTTCTCTTAATTCTTGCTTAGGCACACCGCTCTAGTACAAAACTCAGAAGGCCCATTTGTTAAATGAATATACAAACTGGGGTACAAATTAACAAGGCTTGGTTCAGTGCTTACTAGACCATAGAGCTTGATGTTTGAACTTCGATCGAGTGTCTAAGAAGATCTGTGGATAATAGTTACGAGTTATAATTTATCCGTGGCCGATTTGCAGCGATGGCGTGAGGCGTTAATTTGTCGAGGGAGTAATTCGGAACGGGGACATCGCGCGCACTCCGCCGACTCGGCCGTGCCGGTGAGAGGCGAGCTGTTGACCCATTTTGTGCGTAACGCGGGCGGGTTACTGTTAGAATCGATGATAAAGCCGAATCTCGAGGTCTCCACGGCGCTCACTGATGAGTTCGGAATTTGGATCTGTGTCAGGGTCCGCCCCCGCGAGCTCCCTGCGTTACACCCCAAGCGCCCCTCGGCCTCCCCGGCAGGCAGCCCTTCGCCGGTATAGACTCGTAAAACTCGAGTACTATTTGTGTTCCACCTTCCTTACCCTTGTTTAATGATTTTAGGTCACTGAATTTCGCCTGCTTAGTTTAGATATTATTTTATATACTAATTCCAATGACACACTCATAGAATAAATACAAATTTGTGCAAAGTACATTTAATGAAGTAGCTTTATATGATTTGGGCAACGCGTACTTGACCAAATTTTTGGTTATTCATTCCTTCCATGAGATTGTAGGCTTTAACATTAGAATGGCGGCCCCCACCCTCACCGCGTTAAAGAAAAGTTGTTCGAGCTTGAGGTCAACTCATTTACATTCAAAAGTAACTTTCAAGGGTTCGTAAAACTTTGACCATTCTAATGTTGTTGTTCACATCCTTATGAAAAATCAGCACGGAATGGAAATTGCCGTTTCTATTAAGTCTGTTTATAAAATGTTTAGTAGCGTCGCTTGGGAACCTGATATAGTTCTGACCACAATGAACCGGGTAGTGATCGAGTGGTGATCGACCTTTCCGAGTCTCGTCACCTTCGCGGCAGCCCGGCTGGCATTGTCGCCTCCACGCCAATAGGAAGCAGCGAGCTGATCGCTATTGGGCTTAAGGTCACTTTCAATGCACCATCTTTTACCTTGTGCCCCTTACTTAAGACATGACCCAAAAGCAACGTCACCAACTGCTATTGAAGCGAAAAATAATATTTTGGGTAGCTTTACGACTTCACTAAACTTTGCTCGCTTGGACTTTAATGGTCAGTAGATGAACTTTGCTCGCCTACTATGAGGTTTGGTTTTCATATAACCGTTTACAGAAGCGATGTTTATCTACTGACCAACTTAAATAAACAGTGTGTTAACCAGCCATTAGACTGAAACCATAGTATTTAGTGTCGGAATACAAAAATAGTCACAGACATAAAACAATACTCCAAATTCGTTAAGCCGTTATTGCGTGATTGAAAAACAAAGTACATCCACTTATCACTTACCCTGCTGTTTTATGTTGGTGGTGCAATAATTGCTTAAACAAACACTTTAATATTAGGATAACAACATGTTTTTCGATATTCTACGAGAATATAATTTTAAATTTCCAAATTTATTGTTTAAAAAAAACCTTCAGTGCTTAGTACGTGGATGTTATCTATGTCAAAACATTAAACCCCAGTTTCCTAAAGGCAAATCAAACTAAAATTAGCTGTCCGACTGTTAAATATTAGTCTAGGCAATAAAGGTAGTGGACCCCAACATTAATTCCTCAGTCGATGAAACTTTGCAGGATTGTAGTATAGTATGAGACAATACTTTCATAAAAAAATCCAAAAAAAAAACCTAACCGAAGTTAGGATTTTATACTTAAAAAAAATTTTTTTTTTGGTTATATATAAAATATAAATATAAATTTAAATATAAATTTTTGGTTAATAATTTGATATTTTCTGAAAATTATGTAGCGAGACGGTTTTTATCTTGGATTTTCCTATTGTAAGTTCACACCGACTATTAAATGACATTCCAGTTAAAAAAATGGACTGAGCAATTTTCCCGTGCAAGGCGCATATACGTCTGAGTTTTGTTGTTTCTACCAGGAGATTTTTTTGGATATTTCGCATATAGCTTTCTTAACACACATGAATATTGCTGGCGAAGAAAATTTTGACTGAGCATTTTTCCCAACAAAGATATCAAATAAATAAGTATTTCACTAAAAATACCTAACTTCGGTTCGGTTTTTTTTTTTGGATTTTTTTATGCAAGTATTGTCTCATACTATACTACAATCCTGCAAAGTTTCATCGACTGAGGAATTAATGTTGGGGTCTTCATACAAAAATTTTTGTATATTTTTATTTTTTTTATTAGTTGAATAAAATTATAACGCTTTTCAAAACCAATCAGAACAGTTGAAATGAGATTTCACAGTCAGTCAGCTAATTTTAGTTTGATTTGCCTTTCGGAAACTGGGGGTAAGAATCGCTTTGTATTATTTCGGTCTACGCCGATGAAATGGTAGGCACTGAAAAAGTTACTGAGATACCCTAAAATCAAAAAGATTAAAATATAATAGGACATAGAGGGGGCATTGGGAATATTTTCATACAAAACTTTGAAGCATGTTTCAAGCTCAAGCGTCATGTCAGTTAGTATGAACGCGAGGTGTCATTTGGTCCAAATAGTACTCGACTTATTCCACTTGGAATAACTTTTGGCTTAAAATTTTCCTCGCTAAAATACTTCACGTCGTACATCACGACACGAGCAATCACTGGCTCAGAGATGAAGTAATACATTTCGACATTTTAGCAGCCTTTGGCATTAAGTATTACGAGACAAAAGTACAGCACATAAAAGGTCTACCAAGATGCATTGCATGCAACAGCAACCTGAGGTTTCTAGTCTGCAGTCAACGTTTAGGTATCGATAACATACCAATGAAATCGCTTGTAAAAAAAGTTTATTTACAGATAAAAAATTACCTCCATGGAGGAACCATAGGGGACAGTGCCCAGAAGACTGGCCGCATTCCCCTGAATAGATAGACTGATCGTTTTTATTTTTATTCTAATACTAGCTGATGCCCGCAACTTCGTCCGCGTAGAATTTGTTATTCCTTTGCGTTTCGAAAATATATCAAGAAGGATAATCTACACTATCTACCTATCAAGACTTAATATTATAAAGAGGAAAGATTTGTAGTTTTGCACCTATGTTTATAAATAATAAACTTAGAAACTACTGGACCGATTTCAAAAATTCTTTTACCATTAGAATGCTACATTATTCCTGAGTAACATAGGCTATATCTATGACGAAAAAGAATTAGAGATCCTTACTAAAACTTGACTGTATATGCCAGGATTGGAACCCGAGCCTCACGAATGAGAGGCGGGCTCTTTAGCCGGTGGGCTATCATTGCTATTTATTTATATTTTTGTTATTCAAAACACCCTATATACATACAACGCGTCCCAGAATAAACGCAATTCCTCATACACCCCAATTAGTATACTAATATAAAAATATGCTAATGCATTCGTACTTTAGTTTTGTCTAACAAAATTTCTTAAATAAAGAGCGATAACAAATACGGTTTCCACAGGTAGCCCTAACTAAATTCAGTTCTATACTAATTCGTTTTTCTAAAAAAAATTTACACATTCTAAAAATTGCTAAAATCAATTATGTAGTCGATACTGATTACGTATTGTATAGCCTAGGACACTCTCTGGTTTATGATTTTTGAATTAGTTCTTAATACCAAAGGGTATGCATGCATGTGCTCATAATAACAAACAAATTTCTTCAAGGAACCCATAGTGAATTCTCAAAAAAAGAAGTGGACTTTGTATGGAGACTTTAGAAGAATATTTGTGCCAAGTTTCAAGTTGATAGTAGAAAAAAAACACACTTTTTCATACCAACTTCAACCCCTACTTTCACTCCTTTACAGAATAGTTTTCCAAATGGGAATCCAAAAACACGTGTCTCGTCATTTATTTCTAAAAGTATTTGTGCCAAGTTTCAAGTTAAGAGACGTAAAAAACAACACGTCTCCATACAAACTCAAACGCCCTGTTTCACCCCCTCAGGAAGGGGATTTTAGAAAATCCAGAAATACGTGTCTTGTTATTTGTTTTGAGGAGTATTTTTACAAAGTTTCGAATTGATACACCAAAAAATGAAGGTTTTCCATACATTTTAAACTCAACCCCTACTTTCACCCCGTTAGGGCGTCCCCTCACGGTGGCGGACGTTATTTTCAGAAAATCCAAAAACACGTATCTACTCATTAATTTCTAAAAGTATTTGTGCCAAGTTTCAAGTTGATAGACGTAAAAAACAACACATCTCCATACAAAATCCCACCCACTGTTTCGACCCCTTAAGGGGGGTTTTTTTACAAAACCCAGAAATACATGTCTTGTTGTTTGTTTTGAGGAATATTTCTAGAAAGATTCGAATTGATACACCCAAAAATGAAGGTTTTCCATAATATATTCCAAACTCAACCCCTACTTTCACCCCGTTAGGGGACGATTTTCGGAAAATCCAAAAACACGTATTTACTCATTTATTTCTAAAAGTATTTGTGGAAAGTTTCAAGTTAATAAACGTCAGAAACAACACATCTCCATACAAAATCCCACCTCCTGTTTCGCCCCCTTAGGGGGTTTTTTTACAAAACCCAGAAATACGTGTCTTGTTGTTTGTTTTGAGGAATATTTCTAGAAAGATTCGAATACACCCAAAAATGAAGGTTTTCCATACATTCCAAACTCAACCCCTACTTTCACCCCGTTAGGGGACGATTTTTGGAAAATCCAAAAACACGTATTTACTCATTTATTTCTTAAAGTATTTGTGGAAAGTTTCAAGTTAATAAACGTCAGAAACAACACATCTCCATACAAAATCCCACCTCCTGTTTCGCCCTCTTAGGGGGTTTTTTTACAAAACCCAGAAATACGTGTCTTGTTGTTTGTTTTGAGGAATATTTCCAGAAAGATTCGAATTAATACACCCAAAAATGAAGGTTTTCCATACATTCCAAACTCAACCCCTACTTTCACCCCGTTAGGGGACGATTTTCGGAAAATCCAAAAACACGTATCTACTCATTTATTTCTAAAAGTATTTGTGCCAAGTTTAAAGTTGATAGACGTAAAAAACAACACATCTCCATACAAAATCCCACCCCCTGTTTCGCCCCCTTAGGGGGTGTTTTTTACAAAACCCTGAAATACGTGTCTTGTTGTTTGTTTTGAGGAGTATTTCTAGAAAAATTGGAATTGATACACCCAAAAATGAAGGTTTTCCATACAGTCCAAACTCAACCCCTACGTTCACCCCGTTAAGGGAAGATTTTCGGAAAATCTAAAAACACGTATCTACTCATTTATTTTTAAAAGTATTTGTGCCAAGTTTCAAGTTGATAGACGTAAAAAACAACACGTCTCCATACAAACTCCATCCCCCTCTTTTACCCCTTTATGGGGTGTTTTTTGAAAAATTAAGAAATATATTTCTTGTTGTTTGTTTTATAGAGTATTTTCACAAAGTTTCGAATAGATACACCCAAAAATGAAGGTTTTCCATACAAACGTTCAACCCCTTTTTCACCCCCTTAAGGGTTGAATTTCTAAAAATCCTTTCTTATTCCTACTTTACGTCTTAAAAACAATATCCGTGAAAAAAATCAGCTTTCTAGGTCTAAGGGTTTAGGCTGGGCGTCGATGAGTCAGTGAGTCAGGACTTCTCTCTTTATATATATATATATAGAAGATAGATTATTATAAAGAGGAAAGATTTGTCTGTTTGCTTGTATTGAATAGGCTCCGAAACTATTGGACACGAATGGAAAGCTTACTTTTCTGGTAGTAACATTGACTATAATTTTCCCACGGGAGCGGGACTTACGCTCGTGAAATCGCGCGAAACTGTTAGTATTTTATACCTTGTCGCTAGTTGCTACAGTGGTGAGAGCATGTCATATCATGAGTAGTGTTTGTACTTGCAGCACCTTAATGTCACAACTAACAGGCGTGCAAAGAGTGTGGGCCTTGTCTAATTTTTTCAAATGCCGCTGATTCGCCATGTAGGTCAAATGCATTACGATGTCAAATTTGACCCCGTTTTATTGGTTTCTGCTGGTGTAAACGTATTTTGCTTAGTGTAGTAGTAGTAGTAGGGCCTAGTGGATTGAGAATGCCAAGAAAATTGGTAGATATCTACACGTTTTTGCCCCTAGGAGTAGTTAGGCAATAGTCCTGAATAATGTGTGATATTGTTTACACATGCAGAAATTTATATTTATCCGACAGATGGTGATTAATGCATTGTTAAGATGTAGGAAAGTAGAACGGGGGCGTCAAATCCAAGGTCTCGGACGTAGCTGAACACATTTATTTTATACTAGCGGGTGCCCAGCGGCGTTGCCCGCGCGGATTCCGTTTATTCCCGTTCCCGTGTTAATTTCCGAAAATCCCTTCATAGTGGTTGCCTACGACATATTTAAGACACCTACATACCATATTTCAAATAGCGGGTGCCCAGCGGCGTTTTCCCGCTTGGATTCAGTTTATTCCCGTTCCCGTGGGAATTTCCGAAAATCCCTTCATACCAATTTCCTATGACATATCAGACACCTTCATACCATTTTTCAAGTTTCTAGGTGTTATCGTTTCGGAGTAGTACGTATTTCTCTTTTTAACCAGTTTTTATATGTTCCCGTGGGAATGAGATATTTTCCTAGAATAAAAAGTACCCTAGATGTTGACCCGGGTACTCAGCTATCTCCATACCAAATTTTATCAAAATCCGTCCAGTAGTTTTTGAGTGATGCGTGCACAACCAGACAGACAGACAGACAGACAGACAGACAGACAGACAAAAATTCCAAAAATTGGTGTTTCGGTATCTATATCGATAACTATATACACTACCGTTAAACTTTTCAAAAAATATTTAATGTACAGACACGGCCCCGTTAGAGTTTTATTATATGTATAGACTATCAAATTCAGCGTTAAGTTATCGAGTGATTTATAAGCATTATTGAGACTATTAGGTACATGTACGAATAAACATTAGATTTATTGTATGCATATCTTTTTCATTTTTAATCGAGTTTGATAATTGATGATACTTTTTTTTATAAAACTAATAGGTGTTGCCCGTATGAACTTCACGTTATCGCGTCTTCTAAAAAGTATGAGGTTTTCGCACTGAAAAGTAGCCTTTATTGTTCTTCTCTCTCTGTCTCTCCGCAAGATGTATACCTATGTACTGTAGTCCTGTTGAATTTTCTCAACATCGGATCACCGGTTTAGCCGTGAAAACGAACAGACAAACAAGAGTTACATTCGCATTACCACACAAGTTGAAACTTTTCTGCGCTAATATCCTGACTTTTCTATCATGTTATTGTTTTTGTTAACACACACGGGCAGTACGCGGAGACTGAAAGTGTACGTCCGCCTCGTAGTGTGCGGCTGCGGCCTCAACCGAGTTTTGTCGATGCTTTCTCGAGCGGCGAACCGGGTCGCGTTCCCGATGCCGTGTAGCAAGCGGGTGTCAGTCGCTACCGCAGCCGCTAGTGGCTCAACAGCTTGCCCCGCAGCGCACGCACTGCTCTGTGCACGGCGGCTTAAGGTTATAAGCACACATAACAACTCGGAAACTGATCGTCGCTGCCTCGCCTATATTCGCGAGCTTGTTCCGAGGCGGGCCGATGCTGTGTGCGGCTCGAATTGCGACTTTGCTGCCCCCTATTCACGTTCTTTCGATACCACAATTTTATATGAAGAAGTGCCATTTCAATCTTATATTAAACTAGCGACCCGCCCCGGCTTCGCACGGGTGCAATGCTAACACTAAAACCTTCCTCTTGAATCACTCTATCTATTAAAAAAAACCGTATCAAAATCCGTTGCGTAGTTTTAAAGATTTAAGCATACATAGGGATATAGGGACAGAGAAAGCGACTTTGTTTTATACTATGTAGTGATATGTGAGACAGTTGTCGTCTTAGATATCGAATAGACGAGAATGGGTGGCAGATCCGTTTCCGAGTTGATATGTGTGTATGCGACAACATTTAACCGACTCATACAAAACTAGACTATATTCTAGAATTAATAAAATCTCAAATTTGTTCGTGACTAAAGTTTGGCAGCTACGCTGAGTTACTTGTGTTTTGCAAACAAATTTTAAAATCCTTGTCATTAAAGATTTTGAATAATTTTGTTTTTACACGTCTACTACTTCCTATAAATTCTAATTATAGTAATTGTTTGCTTAATAACTGCCAAGGTCTAGTTAAGTGTTTGTCCATGGGCCATGGCGTCATCACATCACGCTTTCCTACTCTGTTTTGTGTAAATCAACATAATGTTATGTCAACATATTTTCCTTGTACGTGGTATGGATGGTATGGCATATCTATACAATATTATTGATAAAGAATGGTATTTATAATAATCTACCTATTAATAATTATGTATGAGCATATCATTCGGTCAGCACTGATTCTAAGAGATAGTTCGCAACACTAGTGGCGACCCTCGCGAGTGTTCCAGGAAGTCAGGTCATACAATTTATATTGGTTCAAGTCAAGGTCTTGCCAATCATTCCGGCCTATTCTAATTCATGGGGCAATAAAACGGGAGGCCAAACAGGTCTGGCCTTACTCATTACTAAATTGAAACGCCCAGCAAGCGACTTTGAATCCTTATTTATAATTTATACACTCGGAGCTCTAACACTAAAGCGATGCTAATCCAATACTCTATGCTGGGTCTGTCTTATTTTATTAGCACTAGTAATAAGTCAACATCATAAATTTGCAAAGACTTGATATCTGTTTACGTATTCATGGTAAAACAATGTAGAACGCAGTGGTGCAGGGCCGAGGTGGCACAGTTTCTTGTTTGAGTTATAAATCAATCCGTCCCAGTTAGATTAACGTTTCTATGCGATGCGGTGTTACAGCCATCGGAATCTTTGCTTTCCAATAGCCTTATTGCCAAATGTTGTCGGTTTGTTGCGTGCCATGCGAGTTGCGGATCGTGTGTCGGTTTCAGCCTGCCTCGCCCCCCTCGCCGCGAGTCGCACGTCGCCACACAACACCGTCACGTACAACTCTATGTGTCGCGGAATGTTGCATAATCGTCTCGCGCACTCTTGCTCACATCGCTCTTTGTATTTAAGACATGTTAAGTGCCGACACGTAATAATTTCAAAATAATCTTACCGAGAGCGGATACGTGCCGTCTTGTTTGCACATGGCGCCCCAAACGCTTTGATCCGAACGAGTAGTTTTCGTTTAGACATTAAGTTACATTGTGTAACAGTTTATCTTTGTGAGGAATGCCGGGTCTTACCGTGTACTATGAAGGCAGTTATGTTGTCCAAAATGTTAGTAGCATTGAAGCTTTAAAATCATAGTAATTGTGGAATATTATTATTTTTGTCTACATATCTATCTATGAGGACCGACGCGTCTAATTCTCTATTGTACCTACTTGTCAAGGCAGTTAATTAAGTTAGCCTAAAATGTTAGTGACATTTAAAGTTTAAAAAAACCTCGTTTCGCGCATAATGTAGCCATGATCAGTTGAATGTTACCGCCTTTGCGCTGTGCGTTCAGTTTGTGAATTGGTCCGTCCGTCCTCGGCCTCGCTCATTCGCTTCCGCCTCGCAACTTTATCCTCGCTCGAGGTGCCCATGATAATCATTTTGTTACGAGCCTTGATCCTAGACCTTGTCTACATTAGTATCTTGTATACTTTATTGTTAATACTTTATCAAAGTTTTCATTTCCTTTCTAGGTATAATCAGCAAACCGCGCGCTCCTCTTGGTTGAAGTACGTAATTTTTATTTTATTTTACTCTTTAACGAGACCTTTGCTCTATGAACATGTGGACCCTTGTCCAATAAAGATATTTGTGATTCCTAGAATTGATTATTTTTATATAACATAATATGTAAATAAGTAGGCGTGCTTGCATCGACGTCATCGAGCGTCCGTTCTATGAAGGTCGTGACGTAACGACTAACGACTTCGACGCTCCATTATTCAGTCCAGTCTGTAGATACATCGCTCGGTTCCTCACGAGGCCAAACATTCTATTGCAAAGGTTATATATATATACTCTTTTACAAACATTTTGTCTCGTTTCCCCTTGTTCATGATAGCTGATGTGTGACAGAGAGCGTAGTCTGCCAAACTCACAAACAACCTTAGGCAAACCTATCAGGAAATAATATAAAGGACAATAAATTTGCGTAATGTTTATCTTTAGTAGTCATTTTTCAAAATCCTTATTTGGCTATGGTTGTGCATTCGCATTATGTTTGACGTTAGTACCTATCGTTAAATTATATTATTTATTTTTAAATTCTACAGTTAGGTACGTTAAGCTTCTGCACTTATATCATTCGCATATATGTATGTACCTCAAGGTCGTATTTTAGTAACATGTATTGATTATGTTTATCTTTCAATGTCAAAGTGATAAAATGTTAGGTACGAATATAAATTAATATCATCATATGTTACCTATTCCATCAATTTATTATATACCATGTTATTTTAACACTTACGGCATTATTTCCTTGTGATACCAAGACTCAGATAGCGTCTAAGTATCGTATCTTTAGACAGATAAACTTATTATTGTACACTGTAAAGAAACAATATTTCGGTGATCCGTTTCAAATCGCATTATGCCAAGCATTCCTGATTCAGGTTTCTAGTAATCTTCTTAATGAATGTTGCTTGTATTTTGATAATGTTATGTTAGGATAGGCTTCGATCTAGTGTTGCCATACCAACTGCACCGCTATAGACCGTGATCGATCACGTGTTCTCGGTCACATTGCGCGTCCCCGCGCATCTCGGACGAATAGAGGTGGCGTTTAGTTCCGCGTACTCTTGTACCAGTTGTGTGGTTTGTACGACACTTTACTACAATAATTAAAATGAAGCAGTAGGGAAATTGGAATCATTTTATCTTTCCACCCTTTTTCTTCATTTGGGGTCGACGAAGTATGTTCTCCACACAGACCTGAATCACTTTGTAGTGTAAAATTTGACATTTTCCGTACTGCAAAAGGTTTGGCATTTGTTTTTGGTATATTTTAGTAGTTTATATGGGTAGATAAAAATCGATTTATAAATTCTACTCCGGAGTAGTCGGTAGTGTAGGTAGGTACCAACAGCTAAGCCGGCACCGAAAAGTGCCGCTCTTTTGCCTAGATGTTTATATTCACGCACTCACGTTTGACAAATCGAGACGGTTTAGTATTAGTACCGACTACAGAAAAAAATATATAAATACCTAAGTAAGCTAAGAGGTTGGAAGAAAATCATTCTCTTTCAACTTTTTCTTTAAACGTCTTTGTAAGTATGTATGCATCAGAATAAAATTGTTTTAAATTAAAACGCGATTTTATGTTTCGTTTGTTTATAAACGGTAATTGTCAACAAAGTGGTTTCAGTAGGTAATAAATAAATTGAATCAGGAAAACGTGCAACTGCCACCACCACCGCACAGCAATTTGCCACCCTCTCATCTGTTGTTGTCCTGCCTGCACCCCATAAGTTTACTTTAGATAGAAAGAAACAGCTGCCACTCTGTATCCTCCGATAAACCTCCCATCATTACCAATTCAGCAACGCTTTTCAAAGTTACCTCTGTTGTAATGTTGAAGATTGATTTTGTCTGAAGAAGACTTGTTTTAAGTGAATTATATAAATTTTGTTTTGCATCGCATTCAATATGAATTATCGTATTAACATTATATTATAATTGAATATTACTTAGCTATCCATAGTTTCAAATTGATAGGTATATAATTGTTGCTTATCTAAATAAAACATTGTTTTTTCCACTTAAACACGGAAACAGATAGTTTGGCTTTGACATTGGACACTTATTGTTACATTTACAACGGACTATGAGACGATGACGGTTGCCGTAGCCTTGGGTATATACCTATATCGTGTGTTTGATTATTCCGCACGTCACACCTACAATTTGCGCTGTTACTGTGTATCTTTATCGTATATACCGTACATATCACGTACAATACATGTTAGCAGGGTGTATGGTACAGACAGAGTATATAAGAAATCATTGTAAAATAAACTATTTCTATCGATTTACCTTCTTCTATTTGTACATAATATATAAAAGAAGAAACGACTGGCTGCCTGACTGATCGATCGACGCACAGCCGAAATCGCTGGGTCTAGAAGCATGAAATCTTGCACAAAGATTTCTTAAATGGCGTATGTGAGCACTAAAAAGGTTTTTTTTTGCAAATTCCCATAGGAGCAGAAAATACCGGTTCAAATGGGCAACGCCGCTATTCACCCGCTAGTTTGACATTACTATAAAAATATATGCCATCAAAAACATAACTTGTAAAAAAAACTCTTGCAACACAGTTCTGCTACCGTAAAAAGTAGCGGGATCCATGTAATGCCAAATCGGTTAATTTATTCAGTTCCTACTTAAGGGACCTTCTGTCTTAAGATTATTACGTAATTAGCTAACCTAACAAAATCTTATAGCGGCCATATGAAGCATGTTAACAAGTTGTCATATCAAGTTATGTTATTGTATGTTTGAAAATTCTTTTACTGATATAAAGCTACGTTATTTTTAAAGTGACATAAACTCTTCTATTTTCTTTACTCTTTTATTATTCCGACCGAAAACAACTAGTACTGTACTGTAATAAAAATAAACTTTAAAGATAGAAATGCCCCCGAATGCATGGCTAATGGACACAAGAGGTTGCGGTTGAAACATAAATGAAAATTCTATCCACCAATAGCAAAAGTAGTCAATTGACTAGGTAGTTATCGTGACACAAATTACGAATCATAATGTTTTTTCCTATATATCAAGTATTAATTATACTGTATTTTCAGTCGTGCGATCAATGAATAACAGTAGTTAAACTTCGGGCGACCTCTTTTCTGTTTTCGTAATAGGTGTCCCCATTTTCAGTTTGAGGTCATTTTTATATATGTTAAATATTATCTCCCAGGATGTAACGTTGTGTTAATATAGGATCGTTTCAAAATAGAGTATTCTTTATTTAATTTAGTCATGCTCAATGCGGTTAGTTTAGTTTGCTTCGTTTTGTAAATAATTAAATGCGCCGGACATGATACAATGGTTCTATTTATTCAAGTGACCAGAGGACAACGTTTACTTATATCCCACAAAGATGATGTCGGCTTTGTATCCACTAAAGATGCCCATTATCAAGAGCTTGTCAGATGTGTGCTGCAGTGGAAACTGCAAGCAACGATATCAAAACCGCATTGTAAGATTTGTAAGGTCACATTGCCCTTGGCAGCACGTTGAACATTTTTAATCATATCGCTATAAATGTTTGTAACTGAAATGCTAACCATTTGCGTGTAGAGGAGGCATTTGTTTTGTCATGTACAATAACTGCACATGACCGCTAACGTGGGACAATTTCTTGCGATAAACAATCCGTCCTTCAGATCAGCTCAGTCGAGGACCCTATTGTCGGGTCGTCCTCAGGGCGTCTGAGTCACGTACCCAGTCGTTGTCGTTAAGAGGGCATTGCTCACTTGATTCCTCCCCCCTGGCGCTGCACCACCCGCTCTGCCACAATATGAGCCACCGTTTGAAAAGCAAAACCAGTCATACGCATATCAGAACACTTATTGTTCTACGAGTCCTTATTCCGATTCTATTGTCTCGCCAAGTGTCCGCCGTTTTTATTATTGATTGCAAATTTATGGCCCTGTACGACATATTGTAATCCTTATCGGGTCGTTGGTACATGGACTATAGAACTAATTAGTCCATGATGTTGAGGAAAATATTCGTTTACAAAATTCGTTAAATTAAACATTTTTTAAATATATTTATCGAATGAACGTGACAACATGTCTATCATTCTGATTTTATTTAAATTTAGTTTTAAATCCCAACGATGTAGTCAAACGTCGCGCAGAGGACTTAAATATAGAAGAGGATGCGAACAGGTCGGATGACATCTATAATAAGACCACGAGAGACCGCTGATGCGTACCACTGAGATTGCCGCCCAAGCTTTTACGGGTTGTTGACTTTTCCAAAGCACACTGGCCTGAGAGCACATTTTTAAAACTGAACAAAACATAATTTTCGTCCTGAATTTACTACACACCATTATTACTACTAAATACCATTTGTAAAATTAATAATATCTCCATATTTATATGAGATAAATAAATATAGTGTGGAAAGTCATAGTGTAGAGAATTCAGAGTGAAACTATTACTTAAAGTGTGCAAATTGTGCAATATCATCCTAAAATTAAGAAGTTTCTTTCTTTAAACTATTTGGATTCATAATCTATAAATAATTATGAATGGAGCGTATTTTATATCTTACACATTATGTCATACTTACTTTAGAGAGGAACTATTATGTACCTATTATCTTTTTTGTAAAAGGAAAGAGAGTTCGTTTACAATTCTGTGCCTTTTTTTTTGTTGTCAACGAGGTGGTCCCAGCGGTGGGTGGTCGACCCCATAAGGTACTACCGCCATGACTTCCTCTGTGTATATCACCAAAAGAAACTTAAATACAATTAATAAGGTACTGAATTCAACCTTAACTGCTAAAAGCAGAGAGTGAAATGTGTATAAAATAAAAACTGCACGTTCAGGAACCTACCTGTCCTGCTAGTAAACCAAAACCTGGATTATTATAGTGTAGAACACATTTGGACACAATTCTTTATACATAAAAGAGGGTCGTGTTGTAGGTTAAAAGCAAAAGATGATTCATCTATTGTTAATCGCGATAGGAGCGGTTTACTGAAACTGAATGTAGGTCGGTCGGGCCGCTCCATTTGCCACCGTGGCAAACTGTTGATCGACCTCGGATGGATCGTTGCGCGCCAGATATCTTATCAACCCACTGGTGTGTAAAGCACCTCTGGAAACCAGTGCTTCACTCATTCCATTGACCTGATTGAAAGATACAGTTACAGATGCAAACAACCATCACATTCTTCCTCATTTCAAGATACGGTTTGGTGGTGTGGTGGTGTTGATGACTGAAACTTGTGATTCATTTTGTTTGTGTTTCTGCACATAAATTATTCAGTGTTGATCAAGTTTTGTAACATGACTACTTACATAAGTAAGACTCGTCTCTCCGTCTACGCTGTCAGTTTCTGGGTCGCACCGATTAAATTCACTTAGCCTACTTTTATTCAGTGCTGTGACACTTTTATATGTTTGACATAATTTTGTTGTTCGATTGTGCTCTGATATTTTTTATTTTTTTCGTTATCAAGTCATCGATTATTGCAGTCAAACGCGCCGGTAAATTCGTCGGCATGTGATAATAAGTTCTTTAAATCCGCTAAGGTTTTTAAATTTTATGATTATATGTTGGAGACTCTTTTACGATATGTAGTAGCGCTAAAAGCTGAACTATATTGGATTGCATAAACTGCCGGACAAAAAAACTGCATCTACTTTCAAATTCAAATAACTACATTGACCGAGTATGTATTTTTTACATTTATCTAAATGGGACAGTAAACACCAGTCCCTAATGAATAATTTGATTTAAAAAATTAAATGAACCCTAAACGTAATATGTATATAAATATATAAATTGTTAGCAAGTCATCTTGCGTACTTTGATGCAATTTTTTGCCGTGTAGAATAGAATACAAGGGACAATATTATCGCTATTCTAGTATTTCCCGATATCTGTCCAACAACAGTCATTGGTCGATTCACATGCACTGGCACGTTTTGACAAACATTACTCCATCAAACCACAGAATGCAAAACACAATAGAATTATTAACTGATCGTTGGTCACAAAAGTTGAAAGTTCAAGCGCATATCGAATATTTTCATCCTTAAACTGTCTTATTTTTTTTCATATCAATGCACGTCATGCAGCAAATTCCAGTATTTTATTTACTTATGTACGCACGTGTATGCGTTACCTATGCATTCCACTTTCATGCGTAACTAAGAGTCTAGCTATGCTCAGAAAATGATATCAATTGATGACGTTCTTTGAAATATTTGACGTACGTTTATTACGTAACTGTAGCTTTTAATATATAACGTATCCACGTTAAAGTCTTGATATAGGGTATGCCGCAACGCTACGTGCAGGCTTCATGTAGGATAAGGTTGCCGGATGCGGTGGAGAGTGAACGGTTCACTGAAAGTCCCTCACAGCAGATGGCACACTGCCACGCGGATATATCCACACAATACGGCCGCCAGAGCGGGCCGTGAGCGGATGCAGTGTGGTGATGAAACTGACACAGATTCTAACGCGTATTTGGTAATCGAACTACAGTTCGTGAAAGTCTCGCAGGACGGCAGTATCTCTCGTATTGTGCACGTCCCACTTTGAGGTATTCTCGACACTTTGGCGGCACCGAAACCCAAAAGCTCTTAATAACGTGTAACTCTTCTTTCACTGCGTCATGTCATTGTTAGCGGACAGGCTCGCTCAGTACGCACGTACTGTACGTAAATGTTGGCATGTATTGTGTTCGCGTCCCAGATTTGGGAAGCGAAATTGCGATTGCTGATTGGCGTATTACGACGTTGCTACATTTTCGCCTTGCATTCAATTCCATGAGAAGTTGCAGGTATTGCCTTTCGGCCACTAGGTCACTCGCTAGCGTATCGGGGCTATTACGTTTTTCTATCTACCTATAATCTCTTTTTTACTTAAATTTGGCTTGTTCTCATTTTTTTGCGTCTTTGTTATATGAGTAATGTTTTGAACGTAAATTGTTAAGCACCATCACCAGCCTCGCTCTCGCATTGCTGGAAGTTATAGGTGGCTATAGATCACGCGTCGGTGCAAAACCTATACTTTTAATTACTGCGACCCGTTTCGTTAAAAACGAAGCGATACCGATAATCTGGATAATTGGATATACTTGCTGACCGCCCACGGCGTGCGCAGCGAGTTTAACATTTATTGAATGACATGTAGTATCATCCAATTAGGAAGAATCATCAATAAGACTAATAGAGTTTTTTTAAATTATTTTACCAGTAAAGGAAACTCTGTATACATAATGTCCTATTAAAAAGCAGAATATTACCTGACCATCACCTTGGTATCGTGTGTGCTGTGTTCGCAGATTACCGTGCATTTTTGAGTATGTGTGTGATGTGTGGTGTTGCGTTGCAGGCTCGGTGCGGGCAGTGAGTGCGGCGGTGGAGGGTCGGGCGGCGGCGCGCCGGCCCCGCAGTCGGCGCGCGTGTCCTCCAACGGCGCCGGCGGGATGGCGGTGAGCCGCGTGCCCAGCCCGCTGCACGACGGGAACACGCCCGTCGCAGAGAACTGGTGCTTTACACAGGTAAAATACACAGTAGAAACTTCGTAATACGTTGCAACTCACTTCCTCTTTTCGGCGCTTCCCTTAGTTCCAAAACACATCGGGTCGCGGCACCGTAACGCCAAAATCGGCAGTGCTACACAACAACAGAACAAGAAAGATACTTGTTGATTTTGGCGGTGTTATGTGTTTAGGCCCTTAGCATTCAGTCGAACAGGCATATTAGGTTATTCAAACATACGTGATACGGTTAGACAAATTGATTCATATAATTTCCAGCTCTATGACATAATAAAAATTGGTAGGTCAAATTGTTGTAATAAAATATTCTAAATGAACTGTGGATAAGAACTGTAGATGCGAAAAATTTGTATTCGCAAATTTAGTAAAATACTAAAACTACTATTCCGAGGAAATTGACACCTATTATTCTATCTCTCAGCTATAAGTAAATACTTCAAGGTTAAAGGGGTGATAGCCCGGACGGTTAAAGAGCCTGCCTAAAATCAGTGAGGCTCGGGTTCGAATCCTGGCATGTACCAATGAGTTTTTCAAAAACTTACGTACATATTTATCACTAGCTCGACGGTGAAGGAAAACATCGTGAGGAAACCCGCAGGTCTCTGAATTAATTCTGAGACATGTGTAAATAGACCCGGTCCGGCGATAGGCTCACCACCTATCACGTTTAGGGGTCCAATATATCTCGTGAAATGTGGGTATTTCCAGTAATGGAATACCTCTGCCTACCCCCTCCGGGATAAAAAAGGCGTGAGATAATTTTATTATTATACTTATACTTAAAGGCTCAAATTGATCATGATAATAAAACATTATTAATGATTAGGTACATCACGTCACAGCATAAAGAATAGTAGGGTATCTACTAATTTAATTACATCGTGTAATCCGTAAACATTTTTAATCGAAACGATACTTAAACCTGAATCGTCCAACTCCCAATGTCGTTACTTGTTCGTTAATAGTGTCCAAATTAGTATCCTCGACCTTTAAGTTAAACCAACATTGAAATAGCTTCCCAGCGGGCACATTAAATTAAGTGCTCGTAAACCTCCACAGCTGATTGTCGTAAATCGACTCGCCTGATGGAGAGCGACCACTAAACGATAATATTGTTTACCGGGAACGATATCGGTGAACTTGAAACGTTACGCACTCATTGTGCTAACTTGTAAACCAAACTAGGAAGTAACACACTCATCCGATGCCTACCGTAAGGTGACTCGCGCCACTACTTGTTGCGGTGTGTGATCATCGCGAGGCAACGTGAGCGGCTGAGGTAAAACATTTGACCAATCGTGGCTATCTCTATGTTTATACTATTGAATTAATTGTATGCTTATCTGAGACGTGTTACGTTGACCGGTTCTCTTTAGTATTAATGTTTTTATTATCCTAATATGGCACGTATTCCTTATTAATTGAATCAATGTTTTGTTCGGTTACTGCACGTCATGTTAGCTTTAGTTATATAACTACGATTGGCCTTGCATTTAACAATGTGCAAAGTCAATGCTTAGCTAATAAAAAAAACTGCGGGCTTACTGTTACTGCTTTTTGGCAAGTAGGTAGAGCATCAACGTAACGTTTCCTGCCAGACGATGGTCACTTTTCAGAACATTTGGGACAACCGTTGGTCGACTTATTCGGCGACCCGGCATTAAGTTTTTTGGTGCTTTTTACCGAAAAATCTATTTAGTTCGCGAATGTTAACGGTATTTTTCGCTTTGCTGCGCGACGCGACGGCACGTATACTTACTTATTAAGGTTCACGCTCTGAGTTGTTCAATTTCGGTGCTGATGGTCGTTTGCTAACCGTTGATAACGGAACTAACAAGTGAATATTCATCTGGAAGGTCACCAACGTGATTATATTTAATTAGTCATTATCGATTGCAAATGCTTAGCTGATGCAAACATTGTTCGCTTCCGCGTGTATCGTGCATCGGTGGCACGTGTTGCCGCGACGCGGGGCGGCGGCCACGTGCCGCGTCGATAGCCTCCTCCTGATTGCTACGAAACGTCAACTTTAAACAGCTACGCCTTAATCAACCTTCTCGTCGTACAAATCATTCAGAAATTCTAGGTAAAACCTCCTTTCGAGTACTGAAACGAAATGGTAAATACGAGTACTGTAGGAAATTGCTAGAAAACAGGTTCGTATTGTAGTCTAGGTAGGTTTAGGTTGTATTAATTTAATACCTATAATAGTCTATGCAAAACATCTAAAAATTAATTAAGATGATTGACAATTAGCAATTAAGGGATCCATTTTTTTCTCAGTAATTATAAAACATCCGGAACTGATATTTATGTACCTACCTACCGAATTAATTTATCAGGTCTTTAAATTTATTTTGATAGATGCAAAATCCATGCATAAAATGACAGGGCATTACCAACTATAATCTGAAAGAGAAATTCAAATCTGTAATTGGCCAGGGAAATGAAACCGATCTAAGACACAAAATTTTCTAAATACATTCTAAACACACACACACTATTCAATATTATTATTGTAATTGGATTTCATTAAATAACCTAAAGTCTAATTTAAACGATTTGTGACGCTTACGACCTTTTGGCACATGCCAGCGCGGGTTTTTGCAGTCAGCTCAAACAATTTCCTGCAAATTATAAAAAAATCCTTCTGCAACATTTCCCTGACATGTTGAGACTTGCGGCCGAGGCTTACGGGGTAAATCAGAACGTCGCCTTAGAAGGACGCGTAGGAATCTGCAAACAGACATTATCTATATGTCCGCGAGCGGGGATGGTGCGGGCGGCCTTGGATCGGGTCGGCGACCGGGCGAAGACCCGAGCAACACCGCAAGTCGTGGGCCCGCAAGCCAAGCAACGGTCGGGGGCAACGACCATCAGCATGCGCCTGCGACGGTCGCCTAGCCTTCCTGACCTCGCTGCCCGAGTGGCCACCCTGACATTTGCTGGGCCTCACAAAATAACTGAGACCTCACTCGGAATTGGCAAAATAAGCCAAAATGTTACTGCTGTTTTGTCTCACTAATTTCCTAAAGAATATGTATTAGTACACCCATGTATGTGCCTATTAAAGTTGAATTAGTTTATTGACTTCTTGAGGACGATAAGCAAATTTTATTACTGGTAAATGGTTCAATGTAAAGTATTTAATAGCCCGTATATCAAGATGATGCTACAACTAAAGAAAGAGATATTGTTAGGGCCTGCGCAGACGCCAAACTTCTGACTGTTCTTTATGTCGATTTGCATGTTCTTTACTTCCATAAAAAATGCTCACGCTTTATCCCCGAGAGGGCAGTACAGTTATTTCGTTCATGGAAATACATAATTTTACATCAGTATACCTACAGAAAGATTTTATCCCTCGTCAATTACATGTTGGAATACTGCGAATTTAAGAAATAGTGAAAGACAAAAAAGTGATGCACGCGGACACCTCTACCACTAGAGACAATAAAATTAACATCCGTTTTGTTTAGTCTAATAAGGCAATGAGCCTACAAAGTGCACACAACTAGTTAAAAGTGTCGTAAACAATTATCGTAGCTAATTTGGATGATAAACTGAAGAGCCGAAGCAATTTGATAACAATAATTTTTAAACAATATATAACTTGTTTTTGCTCAAAATGCAATGAATCAGCCGTAAATATGTTCCGAGTGACCGTTGTTTGCCCGTCAGCATAGCAATTAGAGGCACAAAGGACTTATAGCAACTAGTTGCCGTGCAGCTAAGATTTATGGCACTACAGCAGAGGTCGGTTCGTCTGTTCGCCGGGACACCTTGTGAATCTATCGCCTGTATCTACCGTTATTTATGTCCTCTCCATTATGCCTGCCTAGTACCCACGGCCCCTTTTTAGGGTTCCGTGACTTCGGTACCCAAAGGGTGCAAACGGGACCCTATTACTGTGGCTGTCTGTCTGTCCGTCTGTCCAAAGCCCCTATCTTTTGAGCCTTCGTAGGTAGATACTTGTAATTTTAACAGTGTATGCAATTGATGTGCTATGATCGGTATAACAACAAATAAAAAAGTAAAAAATAATGGTGGTACCATTAAAGGAACTTTTTTTATATTGTACGGTGGTAGAGTAGTAGTTCGTGTCCGACTCGCACTTAGCCGTTATTTTAGGACGATCACTCACAAAATGTTGTCCTGTGATTCAATTGTCTTTCTGCGTACCTACATTTATATTCCATGAATATTTTAGCAGGCACAACGTGATATTCATTAATTTTTCTCTTTGTTACAGGTCAAAGTGGTGAAATTCAGTTACATGTGGACAATAAACAATTTTAGTTTTTGTAGAGAGGAGATGGGTGAAGTGTTAAAATCATCGACTTTTTCAGCCGGTGCTAGTGATAAATTAAAGTGGTGTCTCCGAGTTAACCCTAAAGGACTAGACGAAGAGAGTAAAGACTATTTATCCTTATATCTACTATTAGTGTCGTGTAATAAATCAGAAGTGCGAGCGAAGTTTAAGTTTTCAATATTAAACGCTAAAAGAGAAGAGACAAAGGCGATGGAATCACAACGTGCTTACAGATTTGTACAAGGAAAAGATTGGGGGTTCAAAAAATTTATAAGAAGGTGAGTGTTTTTATTATATTTAATGGTTAGTCTCTGGGTAGGAGTGTAAGGGTAGGACCCTTCTGAACATTTGAACATTATTTATTCCCTTGCCCATTGTTTCCGCCATGACTGTCACTCCAAAATAAATACAAGCAATTTTGTTTAGAGGGGAACTATCGAGGTTTTAACTGTCAGCGGTATTTAAATAATCAACCCTTTGACTTACCAGTTGATAATGTTAAGGAACAAATCATGTGAACCTTCGTCCCGTTCCAAAATGCAGACCATTTCTTATTATTACAAGCTTGAAATTAAATCTATGATAGTCTTGCGGTTAAT
Organism: Ethmia dodecea; assembly: GCA_963855545.1. NCBI lineage: Eukaryota > Metazoa > Arthropoda > Insecta > Lepidoptera > Depressariidae > Ethmia > Ethmia dodecea. Next base: position 6,883,246 of record OY979444.1, read on the forward strand.
AACCTCGCTCTCAGTTTCATAATTTCATGAGGTGCATGTTTAGTACTGGAATCTTGCCAAAGTAGTTAGGTTTTAGTTGTAACACTGTCTTAAAGTCATCGTGGTTTAGAGTTTTTTTCCATATTCTCAAAAATTGTCTTAAAGGTAAATTAATGAATGAAATTATTAATTATATTATCGCTATGTTTACCACAATTGCTACGCACTGCTTCAATAGTCAACGTGATAATACTGCACAAAAGAGAATTTGAAAAGGTTACAGACAGTAAATGTTTTTGGTTTGCTGTCATCATCATGTCATGTTACCATTTTATTCACAAATCTACTGATTGTATTTATAGCTAATTTCGTACTTGACGTACTAAATAGTAAAAAGCAAAAATGACGATGAAGTCGTACAATAAAAATGTTTTGAAAACCATTACGTGCCCGATTTCGCTGGAAGTAGGTATAAAATAATGAGACAGTTTAGTAAAATTATTTTTCAACACACTTGCTCATAAAGTGGCTCTAATTTCACTGCAATTAGGCACATAATGACACCTATAATCAAACTGAGACTTTTTGTTTGCTATTATTCACTAGTGAGTTATAGATTTTTTTTTTCAATTTTGTTGCTAGAGTTGCTTTGTTCTTAAAAAAGTTTCGATACAAAAAAGATCGTATTCAATCGTACTAATAAATTAATACACAAATATGGCTTGCTCATTTCATGCAACTTCGTATTTAAATAGATCATTTCAACTTGTACGTGTTTAATAAACAAAACTTTCACTCAAATATAACTTTGGTTTTCTCTGTAAAAACTTTAAATACCCCATTTTGTACGTGGCTAAAACGCTATCCACGACAAACCAAAGAAAAAGAAACCTAATTTTTTTAGTCCATGGCCGATCGCCATTGTAAGATGCGAGCGCATAGGAAAACGAGGCTGTATGGGCCTAGATCCTTTTGCCTTTTCCAAATTATATAAATAAAAAATTGGAAAACCAATTAATTTTCCCCGCCATTGCGAATGATTATTTTAAAATGATTTTTTAGTATTATTTATTCACAAGTGTGTTGAAAAACGTCGTATGATACACGTGTGTATTGATGATTACCGTCCTCGGCTCTCTTATGACCCTCGCCTACGGCTCGGGTCTCAATGGCGCCTCAGCGGTAATCACCAACTTTACTCACTTGTACCATAATGTACTATTATATTGATTACGAAATTAGTTAATATATAACTTATTTCGTTAGACTACAAGCTTACAGGATACTAAAATGGAGCATATCATACAAAAACTCTAATTTATTAACGAATAAAGTTTAAAAAAAAAGTGCACGCATTCTTAGAAATTCCTTTCACCAGTAGGTATATTTTTTGGACCCCTAAACGTGATAGGTGATGAACCCATCGCCCGGACACATGCATATAAAAAAAAAACCGGCCAAGTGCGAGTCGGACTCGCGCACCGAGGGTTCCGTACAACCTTGCAAATTTATGGTTTTCGTAATTTTTCCTTTATCTATGCTATAAGACGTTGCTTCGTACCAAATTTCAAGATTCTGAGTTCACGGGAAGCACCCTGTAGGTTTTGATTCCCTTGCAAGTGTCGAAAATTTGCGGCATAAACGGCTGTATCTTTTGATTGCGTTGGCTTAGAAGTTTGATTTTTTCACAGCTTCAAGGGACAGTAGACCTGAGTAATTGATATAAATTTCAGCTTCATACCTCCACGCGTTCCTGAGAAAAAGGGTCTTGACAGACGGACGGACGGACGGACAACAAAGTGATCCTATAAGGGTTCCGTTTTTTCCTTTTGAGGTACGGAACCCTAAAAATATCTATTCTAAAAAAAATTTCAATAAAAACTAACGGACCGAAACTTAAATTTCAGAGATTTCCTGCTAGACGAAGCGAATGGTCTATTGCCGGAGGACAAGCTGACGATATTCTGCGAGGTGTCAGTGGTTGCGGACAGCATCAACATCAGCGGGCAGAGCAACGTGGTCCAGTTCAAGGTGCCCGAGTGCAGGCTCTCGGACGACCTTGGCGCGCTCTTCGACAACGAGCGGTTCTCCGACGTGACGCTCGCCGTCGGCGGCAGGGAGTTCCAGGCGCACAAAGCTATATTAGCAGGTGAGATGCTGACCAAACTAAAGATAATATAGGTCGCGGGTTCGATCCCCGGTCGGGGCCAACATTTGTGTGCATGAACATGTCTGTTGGCTTTGTGTTTGGGTGTTTCGTATTTATTTAAGTATGTATGTTCATCAGTTGTTTAGTACCCATAGTACAGACTCTGCCTAGTTTGGGTTATTCATTCCCAATCCCGGGGATCGAACCCGCGACCTCAATCAAAGGGCAGGGTCACTACCAACTGAGCCAACAGGCCCGTCGTAAGTAAGAAGAGTAGTGTGTGAGGATTCATACGATATGAATAAACGTAATAAACTGTATAAATAATCTAGCTATAAGAGTAGTAACTGATGAAAATTGGTTTGACCGGTAGCGAAAATGAGAGTGAGATTATTATTATTATTTATTATTATATAATGTAAGAATTGGGTAGTTGACAGCATCGAAATTAAATTGCGAGTAGTGATTCATTAAAAAGATTATCCCAAAACACCTCAAAATATGTATTTCGATTTTCAATTTACAATTATAGCAAATTTAAAAATAATAAAACAATAAAAAAGGGCTGCAATTGAGTACTAGAAACTATGACGTCACGGTTTGCTATTTCAGTACATTTTCCATAGTAAAATTTAGTTTTGACAGATCGTAAGAAGTAACTGATTTGACTAGGTAGGACACAACCCTATTACAAGGCCAATATTATTTGGAAATTAAATTTATCAATCTACAAAATCATCCAATTCTGAAGTGCAGCTATACTGTTTTTCATTAGAAATCATATCGGTAAACGCCTTGGGGCGATCTTTGATATTGTTAAATTTTAATGTGGATGCAGTATAAACCAATTCTTACAAGTCTTACAATAACTCTTAATAATACTGAATACTAAAAATACGTAGAATTACTATTTCTAGTTACAGAAATACTAAGGGTAAATTAAATTTAAAATGTCACGCAAAGGCGGGGATAAAAGTATCCCTGTTCACGAGATATTCTTAGGACCCCTAAACGTGATAGGGGACTATTCGAATGCCTCAGAATTAATTCTGGGACCTGCAGGTTTCCTCACGATGTTTTCCTTTACCGTCGAGCTAGTGAAAAGTAAACTGAGGGTACTTGATAATGTAAATATAATAAAATAATTTATATGCATTAGCAATTAATCTGCTCGCATAAATGTAATACATTTATATAATAATATAGATACGTTGTCGCTATAAGCCGTAAGTAAATACTGAGATTCCTCGTGTAAATTGAACAAACAACATTGTTATTATTAAAATTAATATGTATGTTGAATAGGCAAAAGAACATCGTGTATTAACATTGGTAACTGATGACACAAGACTGGCTTGTTGATTCAGTTCGCTGAGATCGCGGGTTCGATTCCCGGCCAGGAAATAATTTTGTCTGGGTATTTATATGTATGTTTATCAATAATAAAATAAACATGCATTGACAAGATCGGGACTAAATGCAGATGAGTGAATTATCTTTATCACACTATAATGCACCTTGATTAAACATTAGCTAAACGAGTTTCTCTCACAGTCCATTCCATTTAATGTTACAATAAGACAATATTTATAAATGGATGACGAACCACGAAAGATAAAATCATCGTAAATGGCCATAAGGAATTGTTGCTTTCCCACAGACATCGTTTATGGGTCTACCAATATTAAGCTTATTATTATAGTGTAGGGACACTGCAATTTTATTGAATGTATGTATATACGTTTAATCTTTTATTTTACACTAATCACAGCGGTTTTGAGTTTGGAAAAAAAGTTTGTCCATATATCTGGTACTGAATATTTTTTTTACTAATGAGACATTATTCTGGGAAAGCCTATATTATGTGGAACGATAGAGGCCTTTTGCCCGTAATAGTATTACGTTGTGGCTACATACTGTTGGTTAGAAGATGAAAATTACTTCTATAATCGGATAATCTCTAGAGGATCTAATGTTGTATTTGTATCTTGGTTACGAATAAACTCAAAAACTACTTGACCGATTTTATAAATTCTTTCACCAATGGAAAGCTGGAATATCCCTGAGTAACATAGGCTATATTTTATACCCGTATTACCACGGGAACGGGAAATACGCGGGTGAAACCGCGAAGAACCGCTAGTATTAAATATTTTGTTGAATTCCAGCGCGGAGTCCTGTTTTCGCGGCCATGTTCGAACACGAGATGGAGGAACGCAAACGGAATCGAGTGGACATCACCGACGTTGATCACGAAGTGCTGCGAGAGATGCTCCGCTTCATCTACACAGGACGCGCGCCGAACCTAGACAAAATGGCCGATGATCTTCTAGCTGCCGCTGATAAGGTAATTTATAAAAATACCTAACTTGTTCACCCCATTTTATACTATAATAATAAATTCGGGGAAATACCTACGTTTCAGCGGTATACTTTAGGACCAATAAAAGCTCAAGGTGGGTGGGGAAAATTTACTTTATATTCACAAATTTTCAGCCGTCGCGATATGATTTAGTAACTTACTTTCAAACTTCCATATTAACAATATTGGTGGGATTTAACCTCTTTAAACCCCGCTAGCTATATATGGATATAATATATAATATAAAAATTACCATGCAAAAATTTTGATTTAGTTTGCTGCGTAAATTCCATTACTGATGTTTATCATACTGGATGATTTTACCGTCTGAAAAAAATATGTAGAAGTTATCTAGAGCCAAAGTTATACACGAGATTATTTTTTAAGTATAGTCATGTTAAATGCAGTTTACAAAATCTAGAAAAGTACGCCAGTAGCAAAGTACGAAATTTATAAAAAAAAAATATAACAACGCCAAATAAATCTATTACACTTACCTATCACTCCTTTTTTTTTTCGAGACGGTAAAAAAAACAGGCACTATATGTATTTGAAATAAACATACACTGCATATTACTACTTTATAGAAAAACAAAAAGTTTTTAAAAATAAATGTGATTTTATAACGTAAAAATGGATAATTGGGTTTAACAAGCGTCAGAGAGCAGTGATAGCCCTGACGGTTAAAGAGCCGGCCGAAAATCATTGAGGCTCGGGTTCGAGTCCTGGCATGTACCAATGAGTTTTTCAAAAAACTTACGTACATATTTATCACTAGCTCGACGGTGAAGGAAAACATCGAGAAGAAACCCGCAGGTCCCAGAATTAATTCTGAGACACTGCAAACAGACCCGGTCCGCTGATGGGCTCAGCACCCATCACGTTTAGGGGTCCAAAGACTATCTCGTGAAATGTGGGTATATCCAGTAATGGAATACCTCTGCCTACCCCCTCGGGGATGAAAGGCGTGAGATTATAAATATATGGGTTTAACAAATGCTGTGTATGATTCCAGTACGCGTTGGAGCGGTTAAAAGTGATGTGCGAAGAGGCGCTGTGCCTCAGCCTGTCTGTGGAGACGGCGGCGGACACGCTAATCCTGGCCGACTTGCACTCCGCCGACCAGCTCAAGGCGCAAACCATCGACTTCATCAACACGTCAGTATTCAAACTTATTCCATCATCATAATATTAGCCAAAAGACGAAAGATAGGCCTGGAGTGACGAATTTTAATGTTCCGCCAATTATGAATCGATTTTGATGATTTTTTTTTGTTTGGTATATGTTACTTCAGAGGTGGGCCCATTATAATGCAATCAAAATCGGTCTAGTGGTTTTTAAAAAATCTACAAAAAATTTTATTCATAAAAAATAAAAAAATCTCACGCCTTTTATCCCCGAGGAGGTAGGCAGAGGTATTCCATTTCTGGATATATCCACTTTTCACCAGATATTCTTTGGACCCCTAAACGTGATAGGTGGTGAGCCCATCGCCGGACCGGGTCTATTTACACATGTCTCAGAATTAATTCTGAGACTTGCGGGTTTCCTCACGATGTTTTCCTTCACCGTCGAGCTAGTGATAAATATGTAAGTTTTTGAAAAACTCATTGGTACAGCCAGGATTCAAACCCGAGCCTCACTAATTTTCGGCTGGCTCTTTAACCGTAAGGGCTATCACTGCTCATAATGATGATTTTATTTATTGTATGTAACAGGAGTCACGCGACGGACGTGATGGACACAGCCGGGTGGAAGAACATGATCTCGTCGCACCCTCACCTGATCGCGGAGGCGTTCCGCGCTCTGGCCACGCAGCAGCAGCAGATACCGCCCATCGGGCCCCCGAGGAAGCGCGTGAAGCAGGCCTAGGGGGCCCCCACCACGACCCACATACCAAAGACACGACACACAGCACAAACATTCTACACTTGCACGCCGGCTGAGTTCTCCGTGACAGTGAAACCGGGTTTTTTATTACTGAGTTCCCGTTCCGGGAATGCGGGTTTAAAATTTTGCATATGTTACTCAGGGATATTGTAGCTTTCGTGAAAGATTTTTTTTAAAAAGTCCAGTAGTTTTTGGGTTACGTTACAAACATACAATAATAGAAATCTTTTTTTTATATAATATTAGTGTATATGGCTCTTGACCCCAGACTTGCCCGAAGGCAAAGACGGGGCCTACGATGGTACGAGCTTGCCCAAAAGATGTCGGTTTACTCGAGCCTTCAAGGCTGACCGTACCGCGTACACTTGCGGTCGACGCACTGACCGCCCGAGTTAAGAAAGTGACAGCATTCGCTTACAACACTGTTTAACTTTAAACCCTGTACTGTTAACCGTGTGTTTTTTTCATCTTCCAACTGTAATATCTCGGTTGAGTAATAGATCGAAGGGTCTAATATTGAGGGAAGAAAGTGACGTGAAAAAAAAACACGCGGTTATTACAATACGAGGTTTAACATCAGTGTCGTAAGCAGATGCTGTCACTTGACAATGTTAGCAGTGTCTAACTTTCACCCCCGTTTTGTAATGAGACCATATTTACCTTTCTTAGTATTTCTCTGTTGGATGGTCAATTGACAATTTGGCCACGATGAGCCATCTTACGATTGGTTTTGATCCTGACGCGAGTATGGCGACCGCAAAGTGTGTTTTGAAGCTTAACTGTTATTGTTCAACAAGGCGTTTGTAATATAACTCATAGGATTTACACCGTGTACCATAGACTGTGACGGAGTGAGAGTGGCCGGTGAAAGTGTTCGTATAATTAGTGGATCTACGGATTCTATTTCGTTTACTATGATTGATCTCAAGACGATATTCGATCCTAATGGTTTCTGTCTCTCGCGGTCGTTTAGTGTACCGCTTTGTAATTGATTACTTTTAATGTGTATTTTATGATGAAATGCTGGACGCTTTTTGCGCGTTGATGTAGTTTTGAATGTAGGCTTGGAGTATAGTATCTTATGTATGTCGTTTTGTGGACATTATCTTGCAGTTATGTTTAATGTAAATTATTACTATGTATTAATATGAAGCTCATAATCTAAACAAACTATTCACGTCATTATAAGACTCATTGGCTAATATAATAAAACATACTTCCGTACATAGATGGGTTTTTGCAAAATTGTATTCTGTGATGCAATTTGCCTCTAATTTTTATAGAAAGTCAAATATTGAAATGATTCTTGGTAGAAGTTTAAAAGTAGCACTTTTGGACATAATTATGAATAACGAAGTAGCGTGGTATTCGAATGCAATAAAAGTATCTGTGAAGTTAGTGTCAGCTCTGTACATAATGGAGTCGTGTGATAAAGACTAGTGCACTAGAGGCATGCTTAGTGAATTGTCCAGATTTGATTTAGCTCAGCTGCATTATGTACAGATTTCTGACACCTAATATCAGTTGTAGGTGACTCGAGTGATTGTAATAAGTCTATTTAAATTGTTGGTATTGTTGTATATAGATGAGCTACGATCCCACCATTATAATATTTTCTTAGTACTAAATCGTAAATGGTATCACACCATTCATTTCTAATGTTATTCCAATGACATATTGTGATGACTGTTTTGTCAGTTTTCCATAGATTTAAAACACAAGCTTTTTTTATTTGTATGTAAACTTTCGGACATGTTCGAAGCGTAGTGTGTTTTATTTTGCTTTTTTGGATTGTACTACATTGCGTGACACGTCTATTTAATGTTATCGCTTCATTTTGTTTTCTAAAATTAATTTCCACCTTAATTTAAAACTATCAACATAATTTATCTAATAGTATATTTGTCCTTAAAATTTATATAAAATATGTTTCTTAAAATTACTTATCATTATTTCTTCTATTGTTTATCTTCAAGTTTGTGAATGAAGGACCTACCCATTTATAGATATGTAGTTACTACCCAATATTAATATTAATGTATTGTGGCCAATAATATTTATAATACCGTTTTATACCCATTTCCCGTTTACATAGCAGACAGATGTATTGTGTGGAAAAAGTTACAAAACAACTGTCAAAAGTAATAACTGTGATTTTCGAAATTGTCAATAAGTTGAGCAAATAAATGAGATGATGTAATTATATTTTTTATCTTTCTTTCCAATATAGTGTACACCCCATGTAAAGGCGAATTTTCCAAGGTCGATAGCAGCCCTCCGTATCAGTAGTTCGGTTATCGGTCCCGGACTTTTCGTCTCAGTAGTTCGTCGATGCAATACGACCGGACTACTGAGCCTGAGACTGATAGTTTGGTGTCGATATAATACCTTGCACGACTCGAGAGATCTAAAAGTAGGTATTAAACTTTTTCATGTAATCTAGCTTGCCCCATCTAGCTAGATACTAGAACATGGTAGTACCTACTTTATATAGCTCTACCTACCTAATTATACAATTGTATAATTATTTCATACATTCAAAGAGCAGTGATAGCCCTGACGGTTAAGGAGCCGGCCGAAAATCAGTGAGGCTCGGGTTCGAATCCCGGCATGTACCAATGAGTTTTTCAAAAACTTACGTACATATTTATCACTAGCTCGACGGTGAAGGAAAATTCGTGAGGAAACCTGCAGGTCTCAGAATTAATTCTGAGACATGTGTAAACAGACCCGGTCCGGCGATGGGCTCACCACCTATCACGTTTAGGGGTCCAATATCCCGTGAAATGTGGGTATATCCAGTAATGGAATACCTCTGCCTACCCCCTCGGGGATAAAAGGCGTGAGATTATATTATTATTATTTCATACATAGAATTTATATATATGAACTCTGGTTAAGGAATGTCTGCCAGTACAAGAGGACCAAAATTAGCAGAGCTAAGCGAAGCTTTTTGATGTGTGCCCGTTGTAGAATACATACAATTTGGTATCTAAGTATAGTAGAATATGTACTGCGTCACTCTATTTCTACATATACGCACGCGGCAAACGTCGTGAGTTTTTATCAGACAAACATGGTGATGTCCTTATTATTAGAATTCAATTGATTGTCTTTTTATCACATTATTATTTTAAAATTTACTAAAAATAACATCGAATATGTTACCTGAAAATCGATATTAATTCTATAAGTTTTTGTAAACCCTTTTAATTAATGATTACTCGCAATCAAGGTGTTCTCCACCTTTCTACGGAGTGCCCACAAAGAAAATTATTCATACAAGTTAATGTTACTCCAACAGGACCCAACGAAGCTATTATCTCTGAAGGTACAGGACCGAATGTTTCAGGTTCCAGTCACATTTTTATAGGAGAATACAATTCTAAGTGTATTTTTAGATGAGATTCTCGTAATTCATCCGAAATGAAGGGTTGCGTTTCCATCATTTTGGTGTATTACCGTTGTCCCCATTGGCCGTGTCCCCATGATGGGGACAACGTTTTAGATGTAAGCGACAACACGGCGCCACTCGGTCTAGAGTCTCTAGACGTTCTAGCCCGTCATCAATGGAAAAGTCGTTTTGGTAGAGTTAGTGGTCCTTCACGCTTCTTCATAACACAGCCATATAATAAAAAACAAAAGTTAGGTATTTTAATGTAACTTTAATTTGTGATAACGTTTTATAAATCGATCATTTTAGTTCGTGCAGCCGGTGTTCATCGATTATCAATGAATGAAATTTAAAAATTGTCACGTTCCGCCTGAGCCGAGCGTGCAAGCGAGAGCGCCTAGCGCGGAACAAGCGATAGAGAGAGGCACGATCGGCCTAAGCGTTTGGCTTGTGACGCATCTATCTCTCTTCCAATCCAGTATGCAAATTTTTCAACAATGTCACGTCACCAAATTATGTATCATCCGTAAACTGACTTTCCAGACAAAAATTTTTTTCTTGAAACAATAGCTGTAGGTATTATAATAGTACATGATATAATATATGATACAAGTGTGCTAAGTTGACCATTATATACAAGGCAATATTGTGTGCGCACGAGCGAAAGCGAGTGCGCCATAAGAAAGCCGCGTATATTATGTATGGTCACCCCCTCCTACCGCCATATGGTCGCTAAAAAATGTTACTGCGCAGCCATTTGCGCAACTTCAGAGATGTCAAGTTAAAACGGCCGTGCTGTACATTTCACTCGATTTTGATGGCAAAGACTATCGCACGGATCGCACGCGTTTTTCGCCTCGTTACGTATGTCCGGCGGAGTTAATAATAGGTTTTCTTCATTTTCTTCACTTGAAGTAGACATTTTCGTTAATATTAAACTTTACAATTAATCCAAACTTCGTCAAAGCCGACAATTATTTACGAAAAATGGCGCGTTGTTTTTTTTCTTGCCGCGATACCGATGCGCGCGCAAGGCTAAGGTACTTCGATCAACTATAGCAACAGTTGATCGAAGCTAAGGTGCGAACTAGATCGGCCAACAGCCAAGATTAAAAATATAATTGAGTTTAAATGTAATGTTTAAAACAGAAATTACAGAAAATTTTAAATGAATTTAAGTTAGTTTTTAATAATAAATCTGGATTTACCATTTACTGTTATTTTTCGCATAAATACTGTTTGTTGCTAAAATAAAAAGTTATAACCCGACTAAATTATATCGCTTCTTCTTCTTCTTACTTACGACTTGGTACTAGACTAGGGTACAAATGTAAATTGGTCGGGTTAATAAACTAAAGGCACTCGTTATGCACTCGTTCAATAATATACTGGAAAAGCACGCGCGTTTAATATCTAGGATTATGAGCCAAAAATCGGTGGAATAAAAACGTCGTTTTGAGCAAGTGTGTTGAAAAAGTTATTACTTATTATAAAAATTAGGGAATGATTACGGTATATTATGAAAATAAAAAAAACAATCGTCTTTGATTAATTGTTTTGAAGAAAATGCTCTCGCATGTTCGTCACTTTAACAGAACCATTTTGAATACTTTCGAGAATAGCTAAGCTGAGTCTTGAACTGCCTTTTTCAATCGAGAACTTTAGGAGAGTCAAAGCATTTTCAGCGTTTAATGTGCCCATTAATTTATGCACACATTTTTGCTCTAGATCTGGAATTAAATAGTATATAGCTAGCAGAAGAATGTCCTCTATTCCAGTTTCCGGCAACTTCTGGGTATATATGTATGCCTTGAAATTTTGTAATGTTATTTTGGACACATTAGGCATGTCCACACACCCTTCGTTGGTTTCTTTCCATTCTCCGGTTAACATTCTTCTCAACACAGGACTGGCGGCAGCTAATATAATTTTATGCATTCGCACCGAACCATCGTTACCACGCAGTTCGAAGTCTGTCAGGTCATCGTCATCAAGGATAGACGCGAAAGACATAAATACATCGATAATAAGTACACTAGCATTTATAGAGAATGAATATGGAAAAGTATTTATTTCACATTCATGTACAATTCGATAATGTGTATCGTATGTGGTTATACAACCTTGTGAAACTTCGTTAATGGAGTACTGTAATTTATAATCCATAGGATCGGTTAAGGATGTCTTTACTAATTTTACAAACAAATAGCCTTTATAGGAAGGCAACCTTGCACCAAATGCTGTTACCTTCATCACATCCCTATTCCATCCCTCCCATCGCATTTGTAGCTTTACATATCCATTGATGATGAATTCGCAGATACTTTTCTGATTTCCATTTTCTACAGAGATCGTCGCGGATACACTGTTATTTTGTTGATCAAAATTTTGAACTTTCATTGGAGTTTCCATCCTGTAAGTAAATAAAATGGATAAATAGAGTAGGTGTGTGAAAAGGAATAATATTGCGCTAACTCCCTAGTAACGTAATAAGGTATCTGGGGGCACGGCAGTGCCCCCGCCAAGTCGAGCAAAAAGCGGCACGGCCGTACTATCCTTTTCTCGATTTTATTTGCTGAAGTACCTGTATGTATGCTGCTGTGACAGACAGAGAGCATCATAGGAGTTTTTTTACCCGATTGTCTTAGAAGGAGGGTAGGTACTACCTATAATAGGGTTTTAACGAACAAACATTTTTGAGGTACTTATCCCGTCCGCCAGTGGGGTTTCATACTGTTTGTCTGTCTGCCACAGCAGCATGACTGAGCGAAAACTAATTCGATTCATATTTATGACTTTTTCATAATGTCCTTATTGTAAATGAAAGTATCTACCTAGGGTTACTTGAGCACATTAGCTTTCTTTTGCACATTACAAAAATACTTTCTTAATAATAAAATTATTTCCGGTCCCACGATGGGCTTACCACATCATAATATTAAATTGTGGGACACAATTTACACACGATTATTCAGTCCCAGCCTAGGCAGAGCCTGTACAGTCAAGAGCACGCTAAGCTTGACACTTTGGACTTTGACCCGGCCCTGTATTCTATGGCGCGCAGTACAAATCAGAGCTCAGCTTAAACTGGTAGTGTCAAGCTTGACTTGCTCTTGACTGTACTATTGGTACTAAACAGCTGATAAACGTACTTAAATAAATATGAAACACCCAGACACGAAGTTAACAGACATGTTTATGCACGCAAATGTAGCCCCCGAGCGGGGATCGAACCCGCGACCTCCGGCTCAGAAGGCTAGACCACTACCAACTGAGGCAACAGGTCCGTCAACTACTAAATAACAATATATATATAATATACCTTTACCTACTTGAGTATTTCCAGAAATTGAATAGGTAGAGTAAATGCAGGTAATTTGGAATACGGTTGGTAATTTGGAATACTACAGTATTAGAGTTTCTAGTAGCGACATCTATTAGAAATCACCTTTATTAGGTAGTCTGTGTAGTAATCAATCTATGGTGCGTGGTTTAGATTGCGCCATTTTGTCAACGTGGTGGTAAATGTCATCCGAGTGAAAGTGCTGTTCTTGAAATTTTCTAAGTGAGTACTAAATCAGTTTTCATCTGGCATATTAATCATATTTATTTGTTTTCATTGATACAAATCTATAGTTTGGCATTTATTTTATCGAAATTAACATTTATTTTTAATCAAACTATAGACATACATACATAATAGCATTTTAAGGTTTGGCAAGGTTATGTTGGACTGATTGAAGTTAAAAGTTTTAAGACTATGAATGAAAAGTAGAATGGTGAATGTTATTTGGAATACCTACCACATTCCAAATTATATGCACGTTAATTTAATTTGGAATGCCTAGTCTATTCCAAATTTTACTCACATGAATTTAATTTGAAATACCCTATTCCAAATTATATTTACATTGGGTTATCAGTGCGATGGGCTCACCACCTATCATGCTTAGGGGTCCAATGTATCTCGTGAAATGTGGGTATATCCTAATGGAATACCTCTGCCTACCCCCTCGGGGATGAAAGGCGTGAGATTATATTATATATTTATATATTATTATATCAGTGCCTTTCTGTGATTTTATGAATAAACCAAACTTTATCTCATATAGATAAGAATAATACTGTTGATTGTTATTATGCTATTAATAGGTAGGTACCTAAAGTACCTAGATATTGATGAAGGTAAGTAAGTACCTACCGTCAATATGTACCTACATCCTGTTAAGCCGAAAGCCACTGTGCTATCTCAATCGGTTAAGTTTTGAGAAAAGTATTGTATTTTTGCATTTGCACAATCTCTTACATTACAACAAATAAAAATCTATTAAGTAGGTAGGTAGTAATTTTAGGGAAAATAGAAAAATATGAAAAGACTTTTTTTTGAATTTTTTAAATAGGTACTTATATTTGAAGTTAGATTTATATTTAGCTTATGAGTACATACCATTAATGCGAATTTTTTACAGCTATTGAACGGAATAAAAAAAAACTAAAAGGGTGTTATCTGTTAACGCCTTTCGGCTTATCAGGCAATTCACGCAGTAAAGTCTAAAGGTCAACGAACAAAGGGGAGAGAAAGGGAAATAGAAAGAATGCGGGCGAGATACTGTACGCCCCTGTGTGTGGGTCTCGCCCGCAACCGCATTCTGTGGGGACATGTTGCATACAAACTAGAACTTTACAAAAATTCCTGACCGCATTTATTAAAAGTCGATGTGGAATATAAACATAATTATTGAAAAAAAAACTCACGCCTTTTGTCCTGGAGGGGGTAGGAAGATGAGGTAGAGTAAATGAAGGTAATTTGGAATACAAGTTACAAAAAAAAACACCTTTACCAAGGTATAAGAGAAATAAGAAAAAAACCACATAAAATGTTAGTGAAACTAATGTAGGTAGTAGTTTTCACACGGAACTAAAGCGAAAACTTTTTTCACTTCAGTGACAGTTCACATTTTTCGTTTTACGCATTACTGCTTTCGACAGTTTCGACTAACAGAAATAGTTGGTTCAAAGAACAATTAATATTATTATTTTATTTTTTTATTTACACAAATATTCCGTTAATTTTATTATACAATACAAAATTTTAAACTATAAACAAATAGTAGTATACAGGGAAAAGAGAGTCCTCTTGCGGGAATTATGACTATAAATTAAATACCTCCTCCAAAGCATCACATCGAGGCAGCGTAGCGTACCCATACAGCTGGCAGCATTACCCCTTTGAACGGATAAGCAAACTCTTTGACAAAAGTAGCTGCCAGCTCTTGGATCTTGTGTCGCCAAGTCGCGAACAAAAAAAATCATCGACGAGCTCTCAAAGCGTCTCATCGAGGCTTTGAGTATTAAACCAACAGGAGACGTCACGCGCACTAGTTTCTTTGCAAAAAAGTCTGCCAATTTCTGCGGGGGGGACGAGGAAACGCACACAAATAATGTTAAAACAAACGCATTTTTTGACAAAACAATTAAACACTAGCTTGAACTAGATGCACATAAATACATTCACCAATACGAGCACTCCGTGAACTCAAAAAAACTAGTTGTATTTAACAGGTATGATCGTTGACCGACACTTTTTTTTGGCAGAGGGGAACGCCTGCCAGTGGCGTCTCCGGTTGGTTTAATACTCAAAGCATCGAGGCGACACAAGATCCAAGAGCCAGCTCTTAGATCTTTGAGAGCTCGTTGATGAATTTTTTTGTTTTTTTTGTTTTCGCCTCGCCGTCAACCAGGCGTCAACCTAACGTATGCACGTAACCAAAGCGTAGCAGCGGCTCCTGTACGTCAACTCGGCTACGGCTAGGCGTCACCGCGCTTACGCCTCGCCGACCGCTGGCTGACCGGGTTGGCACCAAATCAGTTTGAATCCAAACGTTGAAAGTTCAATAAAACTTACGCGCAACACGAAAGGAAGTTGCCTTGCGAATGGCGGGCGGCGGCACGGTCAGCAGGCACGTCGCGGGAGGGCACACGGGCAAGGGTAGACGAAGAGCCGTGAGCTCGCGTACGGAGAGACGTAAGCGGGGGGACAGCGAGCCGTAAGCGCGGGAACTGCAAGTTGACCACTCACCGCATCGCGGTTTGGAGCCTGTTCCGAGGCGAGGCGATTACGTTCCGTTTCCAATTAGTGTGCGTTGCAGTAGGGAGTTTCATACAAAGAATACTGAACGGCTCGAGGCGATACGGTGACGATCCCTTTCCGAGTTGATAAGTGTGCTGTGACCTTAAACCAACAGGAGACGTCACGCCCACTAGTTCCTTTGCAAAAAAGTCTGCCAATTTCTGCGGGGGGACGAGGAAACAAACACAAATAATGTTAAAACAAACGCATTTTTTGAAACAACAATTAAACGCTAGCTTGAACTAGATGCACACAAATACATTCATCAATCCAAGCACTCCGTGAACTCAAAAAAACTAGTTGTATTTAACAGGTGTGCGCGTTGACTGACACTTTTTTTTGGCAGAGGGGAACGCCTGTCAGTGGCGTCTCCGGTTGCTTTAATACTCAAAGGTCTGTGGTCTGTATTTACTTCCAAAATGGGTGCTATCTAAATTGTGATCTAAATATTATTCCGTTGAGTGTTTTAGTTTTCCGAGTGGTATTTTCAAAGTTTCTTTCATCGGTTGACGTTTATCGAGTTCCTGCTACTTGGATATTGAATCTGGACATTTGGTGAGTGTATTATCATTATATTTTACTGCTTAGAGGTTTGGTTAGGTTGTTTTTGCACAGATTCTTTTCCACTGTAAAAGGAAATCTGTAAAAGTCTTACAGTTAAATTTTCTGTGTTCCGAGACTTCCGAGGTGTGACCACAGAACACTATGGGTGTGACAGTCGATCAAAACCTTACTCAAAGATCAAAACACATCTGTCCCACATCTGCTGAAATCAAAGAGATTTAAATACTAGGGCATAGAGGGGACAAAGCCCGAAAAATTTGAAGTCAAAACTTATTCCACAGTGGAATAACTTGAATAAGTCGTCCGACTCGTTCGTATCTCGCCAAAATAAATAAATATGCCGAGATGCGCCTTGCTAGGTTGCAAATCACGCTACGGCAAAACGCCTGGAAGGGATTTTAGTTTATTTTCGTAAGTATTTTTCATATTTACTCAGAAAAAAGAACAAAATTAGTAATTTTCTTATATTCGTTCTAGAACATTCTGCTGATATTGTAAATTAACGCCCTCTGCTGTTGAGTAGCTTATATCACTACTTTACTACTAATTAGTGATGTGGTGCTGTTTATCGACTTTTGTTATCGATATTTATTTATTAGGTAGAAAATATAGGCATACTGTTTTTAAGAATACAAACAGTTTAATAAATAATTTAAGGTACTTAGAGACTGGCGGCTTCGTTTGTTGTCAAGGAAGACCGCGATCTCGTGTGACAACGTTTTTAGCTAGGGACCGTCAAAACTTAAAACACTAGGTGGCCCGATAGATGTGTCCGGGAGTGTAGTAGGTATAATTGAAATTGATTTTGTTGTATATACCTATACTTTGTCAATAAACTGATATTATCGATACCTTGGTATGAAATAGCAGAGACCAGTATAAATGAATAGACTGTCAATCCCCATAGAACAAATCGTAACTCAAATGAAGCTCAAAATTTGTACAATATCCAGATGGCGCTACTCCATAATATATACAATTTCACCAGAGCCATTAAAACCAAGAAATTTTAATAACTTCTTCAATAAAACCTCGGAAAAATATATTTTTCATTTTTAGAATATGCAAGATTCTTCATTCATTTGAATTTAAACAAAAAACATTCGCATACATTATTAACACCACCCTCATGTTTAGTGACGTGAATATACAGATGGCGTGACTATATAGATAGGATGAAAGGTAATCAAGGTACAAAGTATCGAATCGTTTTCCGACTAGATGGCGCTTAACACAAACCTTTTTCAACCTAAAATCTAAACCAATATTAGAAAGCAGAGGTTGGAAGAAAATCATTCTAGGAGAGAAACTTTTTCTTTAAACGTCTTTGATTCAAAGATTTTATTTAACTTGCAATGTATGTATATAACTATGTATGTTTAGTGGAATCTTCCAACTCAATTTTGAAGCAGATATCTTCAACCGATTGAGCTGAAATTTGATATAGGTACTTAATTTAAGGTGTTATTTTTAAATGGTTAGCATAGTAACTTTTCCTTTTTTTTTGAGTAGAAAAATATAATCTGTAAGCAGAAATAGCTAATTGGTCAGCAACTCATGGCCATCAAACATTCCGAAATCAATCTGCAATTTATGTCATTCTGGATGGCTGTAATTATTTTTGTACAGCATATTAATTATATAAGCTGCAATGAGCTGCTCCTGTTTAATAAAATTTTGGTAAGCACTCAGAGGGTAAGCAAAAAGATTCATTTTGAGCTGCATATAAAAGTAGCAAAATACTTTATAACACATTTGCTCGTAAAAGGTGTCTTATTTTACCAATTTCAATATCGTATTGTATCTGATTCTTTTTAAAATCTCAGCAAAGAGTTTTTGTGTCAAAAAAGTTGTCATAAGATTAACGTTGGGAGATAATAGTACATTATGATATAAGTGCGGTAGGTTGAAAATTACAGCCAAGGCGATATTGCTAGCCCGAGCCGTAGGCGAGGGCTACAAGTAAGCAGAGGCTGTAATTATCAAAGCGCACGTATGTCATACGACGTTTTATAACACATTTGCGAGGAAATAAAATAAAACTCCGACTATGGTAAACGAATAAAAACAATACAGCGTTAAGAAAAAGCGCGCGGCGCGCATCATCATTTTTTTTTAGGCAAAGGCAAAAAAAACAGCCAGTATTACTAATAAAGTAAATTAATATTTTTGTGTTTATGTTACAGATTAATTGGTTGTAATTAATTAAATTAAATAATTATGTACATAAATATTTCTTTATTGTATTTTATCTCCCAAAGTTAATTTTAATCTTATAATGTTGACAACTTTTTTGACATAAAAACTCTTTGCTGAGATTTTAAAAAGTACCGTTCGTTTAAACCGTGCGTTTTACTTTACACTTACCGCACTTGGGCGTAATGAGACACAATACGATATTGAAATTGGTGAAATAAGACACCTTTTACGAGCAAATGTGTTATAAAATATAATAAAGAAATATTTATGCACACAATTATTTAATTTAATTAATTTTGACAATGAATTACAACCAATTAATCTGTAACAAAAACACAATAATATTAATTTACTTTATTAGTAATACTGGCTGTTTTTTGTGCCTTTGTCTAAAAAAAAATGCTGATGCGCGTCGCGCGCTTTTTCTTAACGCTGTATTGTTTTTATTCGTTTACCATAGTCGGAGTTTTATTTTATTTCCTCGCAGATGTGTTATAAAACGTCGTATGACATACGTGCGCTTTGACAATTACAGCCTCTGCTTACTTGTAACCCTCGCCTACGGCTCGGGCTAGCAATATCGCCTCGGCTGTAATTTTCAACCTACCGCACTTATATCATAATGTACCTACTTGTCATGCGCAAAATGGGCCCATTCCTTATAATGATTATTTAGGAAGGACTTTAGATTATGCAACTTATTGTTATTGTTGTATTGTTGTATTTTTGTATTGTTGTATCGTTTTGTTGTTGTTATTATTAAACGTGCATTGCCGATTTTAATAAAATGCAGTCCAATTAGTAATTTTGCTTGCCATGTTTTAAATATGCATACCAATCAAATACACTAGTGCTTACAGACTTCACTGCTGTTCAATCATGAAACCTTGCTGACCAAGTAGTTATTTTGCGGACCAAGTAGTTATTTTATTAGCAGAACAAGCATTGCTGCCAGATTTTTTTTAATGCAAACAAAATCTTTTTATGTCGACCAAATGATTTAAATAGCAGTGATAGCCTGAACGGCTAAAGAGCCGGCCGAAAATCAGTGTGGCTGGGGTTCGAATCCTGGCATGTACCAATGAGTTTTTCAAAAACTTACGTACATATTTATCACTAGCTCGACGTTGAAGGAAAACATCGAGAAGAAACCCGCAGGTCCCAGAATTAATTCTGAGACACTGCAAACAGACCCGGTCCGCTGATGGGCTCAGCACCCATCACGTTTAGGGGTCCAAAGACTATCTCTTAAAATGTGGGTTGTGGTTGCTACAGAAAATTAATGAAGACATTGGACTCGATTCTGCAGACCATCTAAAATTCCTAATTTTAAGTAAGCCTATCCTTCTCTATAGAATACGGAAGAAAAAGGACAGAAACAAACCATTTATTATAGAGTATTGTCAAACATGTAAAATCCAACTAATTTGATGTCTTATCTGTCACTTTTATCCATGACCTTAATACATCGTTGCTAAAATTGCTAAAAACGTTTATTTGAATAAGATGTGAATGCGTTCATAAGGTTCAATTTTGTTATTTTGACATATAGGTATGACATTGTAAATAAATTTTAGAAGTAATTTGAATATTCAGCAATTATAAAATTTGGTGAACCCCAAAAAAACAGCATTTCAATCATTTGGTCGGCATACAAAGATTTTGTTTGCAACTAAAAAAATCAGGCAGCAATCCTGGTTCCGCAAATAATTTTGATAAAGGTAAAAAATTAAATCATAAATAGCAAAGAGATTTAAATATAATAGGGCATAGAGGGGGCATTGGAAATATTTTCATACAAAACTTTGAAGCCTAAGCGTCATGTCCTTGTCATGTCAGTTAGTATGAACGCGAGCTGTCATTCGGTCGAAATTGTACTAGACTTATTCCACTTGGAATAACTTTTGACTTCAAATTTTCCTCGCTTTGTCCCCTCTATGCCCTATTATATTTAAATCTCTTTGATAAATAGGCAGCTTACAATAACATGAGTTTGCATAATAAACATTCAGTCCGCAAAATAATTACTTGGTCCGCAAAATAACTACTTGGTCAGCAAGATTTCATGATTGATCAGCAGAGAAAACATATAATAATATCTAATTGGATTGCGTTTTTGTTGAAAAATCGATAATGTACGTTAAAAGTGGGCGGAGTAAGAGCAGGCGCGTGACACGTGGGTTAGCTTAGGTTTTTCTTGTGACCACAACGCACAAGCCGAGCGAGCGTAGCGAGCAGCCGGCGAAGTGCCAGAATCGAATTGGGCTCTGGTCACTTGTATAAGGCAGAATACGAAAGGTTGTACTAAGTTATGATGACATAAACTCACTTTTTTGTTTTTTTTTTTAATTTTTCCAAAACTATTAATCTCCGCGTTCTGGAAGTGAGTATGGGGGGATTACCCCTCCCCCTCCCCTAAATCGAAGTTGCATAATCTAAAGTCCTTCCTAAATAGTCTTTGTAAGGAATGCGCCCATTTTGCGCAAGACAAGTAAAGTATGTATTTTTTTTCAGCCATCAAGATTGACAAAAAATGCAGATTGATTTTAAAATGTTTGCTGGCCACGAGTTGCTGACCAATTAGCTATTTCTGCTTACAGATTATATTTTTTTGCTCACAAAAATACGATTAATATGCTAACCATTTAAATAGCACCCAATAAATATAGCGCTTATTTCTGTCCCTTTCCTTTCCAAAGCGGTGGAAAAGAATAGAGCAAACTTAAAATAAGGAATTTTAGCTGGTTTGCAGAATCGAGTCCAATGATCTTATTTAATTGAATGCTAAATGTGTTTTAATGTTCCATCACAATGTCACACGCTTTTATTTATAAAAAAATGGGTACATAAGTTATAAAAACGCAAAGATTTAATAAAAAGATTTATTGGAACGAAGTTCCTTATCGCGCGTTGCGAAAGGGGGCTAGACGGATGATGATGATGATGAGGTGATGATGATGATGGTGATGATGGTTATGTGCTGAGGATGATGATAATGAGATGATGATGTGATGATGATTATGTGCTGATGATGATGATGATGAGATGATGATGGAACTTCTTTTTGATTTTATTTACAACATTTTAGCATTATTTTATATTTTTTAATCGATCTAATCCTCAAAGATCTAATTAGACAGAATCCACATTCATAACAAACGACACAAACGAAATTTATTTCCCAAAGATGGGGTCGCAATGCATATTCACGTCCACCAAACCACCACCACTCTTATACGTCACACAATTTTTTGACCCTCCCCCGTCCTTGTCACAGCTGGTCACATTTGTGAGACACCCCCCCCCCCCCCTGCTTGTGTAACGTCACATAAATTGCAATTTTACAACTGGACGTTGAATTAAAACAGCAGTTCTGTAATGAGTTTGATTTCCATTTAAATTCTTTTTAATAAAATCAACAACAAATAAGAAATTTTAAAAAAATTAAAAAATATTAGATTTTGAAATTTGACGGCACAAAATGTAGGGCCTTTTTAGTTAGATTTAGAATAGCATCATATGGCTAACCTTGCATTCTCATCTAAACTAAACGTGTATACAAAATTTCAGCTTCGTTGGTTATCATCCAGTTCCATCATCAGACCTGGTTACCATCTAGTACCAAAGTACTCGTCAAGACGAATCAACCAAGCCCAAACTCGATGGGTTTATGTCGTTTAATTACTGATTTCCTATGTCCATCTTCTTGCTCCATCATCAGACCCTGGTAACTATCTAGTACCTAAGTACTCGTCAAGACGAATCATACGAGCCCAATCTTGATGGGATTGTGTCGTTTAGTTACCGAGTTCCTATGGCCATCTTCCAGCTCCATCATCAGACCCTGGTTACCATCTAGCACCAGAGTACTTGTCAAGACAAATCAAACGAGCTCAAACTCGATGGAAATATGACGTTTAATTACTGAGTTACTCCAATGGCCATCTTCCAGCTCCATCATCAGACCCTGGTTACCATCTAGTTTCAAAGTACTTATCAAGACGAATCAAACGAGCCCAAACTCGATGGGGTTGTGTAGTTTAATTACCGAGTTCCTATAGCCATCTTCCAGCTCCATCATCAGATCAGCTCGGTGGTACCATAATATTGCATTGTCACCCAACTTACATAAGTACACCAAATTTCAGCTCAATCGGTTGAAGATGCTGCTTCAAAATTGAGTTGAAAGATTCCACCCGAACAAACATTCATACAAACATACATTGCAAGTTAAATAAAAGCTTAAAATAAAAAGCACACAAATCTCCAAAAACTAACTCGTATAAGATCGGCAACATCGCACCTTACAAAAATTACAGCCCAGCACAAAATAAAAAAATAAATCGGATATAGCGCCACCTAACGTTTTGTTTGGCCGCACTAAGCGTGGCAGTAAGCTAGGAGGTGAATATAAGTTGTAGCTGTGGTTGTTGTTTCTATTTATTTCTCCATTCGATACACCTAACGACATCTCGCGTCTTAGTAAGTAATTAGATTTCGAGTTACGATATTTTGTATGGCGTTGTCAGTCTATTCATTTATACTGGTCTCTGGAAATAGTAACATCCCTTTTAATCAGCGTGACCTCTACCGGTCGATAGCTGAAACAACTTCTAATTGTTTGAATACTTGTTTCAGCTATTGAAATCTAGATACCAGCACTGGCGCTTAGGCTTCAAAGTTTTGTATGAAAATATTCCCAATGCCCCCTCTATGCCATAGTATTTAAATCTCTTTGGCTGAAATGCTTCCGTATCAATTTTGGTGAAGGAAAACATCGTGAGGAAACCCGCAGGTCCCAGAATTAATTCTGAGATATGTGTAAATAGACACCCGGTCCGGCGATGGGCTCACCACCTATCACGGTTAAGGGGCCGATATATCTCGTTAAAAGTGGGTATATCCAGATTAGATTTTTTTTATTTCACAATTTTCAAATAAAACATCTCCTTTTCGCAGGACAGCAACGGGCTTTCCTTGAGATGTCTTATACTGTAGATGGGAGCGGAGGCAAAGTACGCAGCACCAAGCTTACTGATGCATATTATCTCTTAGTAGGACTATGATAAAATGAAGGTAAAAATTTTTCAAATTTGAAGTACATGTATAGAAAGTTCATTTTTTCACTTTTTGTCTTTCAACCAAACTTAATTCATATTCTTACTTGCATAGTAAAGTAGAATTAGCACAAAATATAGGATTCATTTACATCAGTTTTACAGCCCTTTTGGTTAAATAAATTATAGTTAGTAATCAAAATAAAAATGATTTTTATCATTTATAACACAAATATCATAAGTGCCTTTAGATCGTTACAGCTATACATATAATAAGAACTTTTTACTTTACTTGACAGTGGCTTCGTAAAGCAACTGTGATTTCATATTAGGGTGATTCTACAAATTCATACTTATAGAATCACAATCATTTTTACAGTAATCTCGATTATTCGAAAAAGGTTTAACATCTTGACCTTGTCTTGAAGTGTCAATTGATATTCGTGTTGATGCTGATCAGGGGGCGTATTCACGGAGATTCGATACTCAATATCGGAAAATCTGTCGAATCCTTATGGCAAATATGACATCTGTGTATAGCCCATCTCCTAGAGGATTTTCCGATATCGAGTATTGAATTTCCGTGAATACGCCCGCTGATTGTTTATTTTACAAAATGTCGTTTTTCAGATCCAGTATACACCGCAAGTATTCAGCCACCAAGTATCAACAGCATTGGACTCGATTCTACCAGCACGTCGCTTAAAATGCCTAAAGCTAAATTTCTTAAATTTAAAATTAAATTTAGTGAGTCTTAAAAACAACTCTATTCCAGGAACATCAAACTTAGTCAGTTTAGAAGGTATTTTAGCATGAACTAAATTGTTTAAATTGAATTGATCTTGTGTTGCAACATAAAAAATATATAATTGAAGGAATAAACGATATTAAAAAAACGTTAAAAATAATTAAATTTATAACTTGTTTGAAATAATTGTTTTTCATTTGTTAATTTATAACAAATTCGTACATTTTAAAGCGTAATTTTATATTAAAAAAAATCGGTTGTCTGTAAAGTCTGTTTACTGACGATAGTTGAACGTGACAACGTCATAAGAAAATACTGATGGAATGGGTTGTGCCTCTTTGTCGCTCGTTGCGCGCTCTCGCTTGCACTGGAACGACGCATACGTCACACTTTTTCGGGAATGCCGCCGGCTCCATCAATTTATAAGACGTTGTCACGTCAAAAATACTTCTTATTTAACTTTTTTTATATAGTGATAGTGTATTATGTGGCAAATGTCAAACGTAATAGTGTACCTACAGTGAAATAGGGATATTCGATAAAAAGCGTAGGATGGACATTTTCGAGTTACCTCAAGAACTAGTCGCTTTAATCTTCAGTAAAAGTGTACTATCGTGAAATGACATTTCAATAAATTTTGATGAATCTGATTATATTTTTGTGCATAGACTCTGAGGCAGAGCTAAGCTGATGGCAAAATTGCCAATGCCTTAAAATAAGATAAAAATTGCAAGATTTCTCCCCAAAAACGTTTTTTCAGTAATTATAGGGAGGGGGAGGGAGGGGCGGGGGCGGGGAAGAAATAATTTGAAGAAAAAACTGTGTTTGGAGAGTTTTGCGGTTTTTTATTTTTAAACAAAACTACAGATTCATAAAAATGTGTTTATTAAAACATAACTGCATAATTTACTCCAAAGCTCTGAACCTACCCCTCAGACATTTGCAATATGATGCTCCATTATATATTGGATACCCTAAACATTTTTCTAAATTATCTTTCGGACCTATGCAATGGATCCGATGCGTTTCCTAGTCTTCTAAGATACATTTTTTCGGTCTCACCATGTTCTCTGGAAAGAAAGTTGAAACATAACCTAAGAGCCATCTTGGATGAATATATTTAGAATTGTAATACACAAACAAAAAAATATATCTTTTGACTGCACACTATACGGCGGCACCCACAACAAAATTTTCGTCCTGGCTCATTCTTTCTTCTAAACTTCCTTTGGATTTTGGATAATTAGTTTTTTCCACCTCAACTTGCACATAAAATCACTGTAATGGCCGATTTTAGAAGTAACTTAATTTTAGGAGGGACCTTTTTACTCGCCGCTAAATTTACGCAGTTTAGGCGTTTGACAAGTCTAAATTCTTTTTTTTCTGGTTAAAATGACACACAAGGAATAGCGTTTAAGCCGCTAAGCTAAGCTAAGTTGAGTTGACCGGCTAAATTTAGAATTTTTAGAAACGTCAAATTCAAATTTAATCATGTCATTTGAATTTGACAGATAGCGTAGAATAGCAAAATCGTTTTTAAGAGGTTTAGCAATATTAGGAGCTTTAGGTGGTCAGCCAGAATCGAGTCCATTGGCAGTTTATATGAAAAAATATTCAAAACTTTTACGTTCTTGAATGTACCTCTTTTTTAGGGTTCCGTGTCCAAATGGTAAAAATTGAACCCTGTTACTAAGACTTCGCTGTCTGTCCGTCCGTTTGTCTGTCACCAAGCTGTATCTCAAGAACCACGATAGTTAGACAGTTGAAATTTTCGCAAAATATTTGTGTTGCCGCTATAACAACAAATACTATAAACAAAATAAAATATCAATTTGAGGGGGGGCTCCCATACAACAAACGTTTTTTTTTGCCGTTTTCATAGATAATAATGGTACGGAACCCTTTGGGCACTTGGCCTGTTTTTGAAATGTTGATTATCAGTTTATGTATAGAATAAAAATAAATGTGCCTATTTCAAACGTCTTTTATTTTAAAATCTTAAAAATAATGATATAAGTAGAAACCCATTACACCGGAAAAGAAAAACCGATAAAAATCGAAAAAAATCACATCACCGTTTTCGGTGGGTACCGATGTTTTGGTTAAATGCGTAAGCAGGGCATCCCTAATAAAGATGACAGGGGCCAATACTTACGTAAAATGTGTGAAACAGATACTAGAGTGGAATGTAACTGATCGCTCAAGGGGGAGTGAGAAATAAGATGTATTTTCTATATGTTGTTTTCTCTGCCTCCCCCTACGTCTCTTTAATTGGACCAAAATTTTGTTTGCAATTGGCTGTCTTTAGTTTTCTTAGCTTTCTTCTAGTTACTGGTCTGTGGAACTGTCTGTCTGCGTCTAGCACAAACAAAACCGCAAAGATCCAAACCAAACTGAACGCTCGCACAGCAACAATTATATCACCACCGGTAAACTATTTCTGCAAAGTATAGTACGGCCGTTTGAACTTGGCTGCTTTGAACATAGGCTCCGCCTCGTACCGCCAAATGTCGCTAAAAGTCGCGTGTAGATAGCTACCTACTTGGTTGTTGCTTGGTTGTAATAGGAGATAATATGTAATAGGAGAATAGAGTTGTAAATTATCTATTCTCCTCAGTCTGTAGAGTAAAAGTGTTCTGTAGTCTGTAGTCTTTCTTACAACTTGTAAACTATACCTACCAATCTTGAAGAGTAATAAACTCTTGAAGACATCCAAATATAATTATTTTTGTATGCATTCTAGCAATGGACAGACAAAGATGTGAGTCGTCTCGGAAAACTTTTCGAATTAGAAGCAAACCAAAGAAATATGGTGATTTTATGGACCTGTCTACAATAAAACAAAGAATTGATAAAGATGAATCAAGCGACGATGAAGATGACCTTACAGACATGCAGTGCCCAGAGAAACCTACAGGTAATAAGTATAAAATTGAGGGGCTTTTTCCTTAGGGGGATTCCTTAGAAACAATGGCAAGAAACTGTCCATAGCCATAAAAAATAAGAATGCACTTCGACATTATTTGTAATACTGTGACCCACCCTCAATATGTATATTATACAAAAACCGTCCTTGTTTATTGGTCTTTCTAATAATGATAACTGCATCAAAATCTATATAAAAAGCTACTATAAAAGAGTTTATGAATGATAAATATTTACCTAATCTATCTATATAAATAAAAATGAATTGATGTTCGTTAGTCTGATTAAAACTCCAGAACGGCTGGACAGATTTTGATGAAACTTTTTGTGTGGGTTAGAGTGGGTCCAGGGATGGTTTATACGGTAGCAGAACGACGTCTGCCCGGGCCACTAGTATTAAATAGATTGCTACACCCTGACAGGGTCTGTACATACTGTTTTTGTATCTCATGTGCAATAAATGAATAAATAAATATACAACATGTAACAGAATAAGCGCAATTCCTGAAATTAGTTTGTTCAGTATCAACTACTTATTCGATTTCAGCTATTTTTAATGTGTTAAATTAAAAAAAAAAATTCGTAGCTGAATTTAGTGCTTTCTATGGAAATCGTGCTATTATTAATCGATATTTAAGAAAATTGGTTAGATATAACTGAAGTTCGATTGCATCATATATTTTTTATATTAATATACTAATTGGGGTGTATGAGGAATTGCGCTTTTTCTGTTATGCGTTGTATACGTACATATGCTCTCGCCTTTTTCCCGAAAGGGTAGGCAGAGACAACAGCCTGCTACCTGCTACGATCCTGGCATACCTCACAAACTTCTGCATAAGGTTCATATTTGGTCTTCGCAAATATGACCACGCCTCCGAATTTCGCAAGCAACTCAAGTGGCTTCCTATTCGCCGCCGCCTCCATATTCTCTCCCTTCTTTACTCAGTGCTATTTATTCCATCGACCCCTGCATACTTTATATTTACTTTATATGTAATCTATGTACTGTATATTTTATTTTTTTAAACTATATATTTATAGAAAACGGTTTATGTGTATAAGTACCTACCTGATACTGACAGTGATAGCCCGAACGGTTAAAGAGCCGGCCGAAAATCAGTCAGGCTCAGGTTCAAATCCTGGCATGTACCAATGAGTTTTTCAAAAACTTACCTACATATTTATCACTAGCTCGACGGTGAAGGAAAACATAGTGAGAAAACCCACAGGTCTCAGAATTATTTCTGAGACATGTGTAAATAGACCCGGTCCGGCGATGGGCTCACCACCTATCACGTTTAGGGGTCCAATATATGTCGCGAAATGTGGGTATATCCAGTAATGGAATACCTCTGCCTACCTCCTCAGGGATAAAAGGCGTGAGATTATATTATTATTATTACCTACCTTAATCCATTGGTAACTTTAGTGCACCACCTACCTGCATCTGTTTATCTCAGTTTCATCCATCCTAAGGTTGTCTGGAAGAAATCGCTTAAAGCGATAAGACCACCCATTGTACTTTTTTAACATTGTGTCACTTGTTGCATATTTTTATTGGTGTACAATAAAGAGTTGTTACTTACTTACTTACTCACGCTCCTCATCCACATCCATCAATCGGTTCATACAAGCTCGTCGGTTTCGGGTACTCTCTATCTGGCTTTTTTCTATATATCGCCGATCTGATCGATGTAAGTAAGCCTAGGTCGGCCTCTGCTGACACGGTCACTCACAGTCCCCTTATACAAGGTGACTTTTTTTACCGTCTGGAAAATAATGTGGTGTGATAAAATTTTTCTTCCTTAAACTAATATACATTACTCAATTGTAGTCAATAATACACACTGAGATATTTGAAATAGTATTTTAAAAAGAAACAGGCTCGTAACTTCCATTTATGCGCAATTTACCTACAACCGCCAGCTGCGCGTAGTACTTGGCGTAGTTTTCTAGATTTTGTAAATTGCATTAAATATGATTATATTTAACAATTAATCTCGTGTACAACTTCGGCTCTAGATACCTTATACGTCATTTTTTTTTTCCAGACGGTAAAATAAATCATCCAGTATATTTGTCTCGTTAGACGACTTTCATCCATCCTCGATATGTCCAAACCACCTGAGCATTCCTTTCTCAATCTTAGTCACTAATCCTCTAAAAATATAAATAAATATATACAGGTAAGTATACAAACAGATACGGAAAGCGACTTTATTTTTCACCGACTGCAGAGGATGTTTTATACTGTGTACAGATGAAGGCAATAAAAATTTATACTTACTGTTTCTCATGCTTTTTGTAGTAGTAAAATAAGTAAATATCTAGTTTTATGTATAGGTTTATCTGTTGTTTCAGCTCTGTTTAGCAATGACGATGTGGAAGGACAATATATGTTCAAATTCAAGTCTCGGCACACAAAACACGATCTGCAGAACAAAGTTAAAGCTACTATGAGTAGCTCTCCTCAGCTCATAGATTCTCTAATGAGTACACCAAGAAAAAGTAGTTACAAAGGGATTTTATCTAGCCCATTTTCCAAAGAAACTGAGTCTACACCAAGACATGTTAAGGATATTATTAAGAAAAGTGAGTTTATTGTTTAATTGGTAATTTAATTTGAGGCAGTAAAACGATAAAACAGCGATAAAACTTGATATCCCAAGGTAAATTCACATAATTATCTATTAATACGTGTTTTAATCTTTGAAAGCTGTGATATCTAAATCATCTTTATATATTCCTTGTAATGGCTTGTGTTTTATAACTATGTGATATATTCTGCCTATAAAATTAAGTACAAGAGATAGCGAGATAGTTAGGTCATGTTAAGACTTACCTATTTCCTTGAGACAACATATAAGTAAAATATTATCTTGGAAGCTATAACTAACAACATATACAATTTGTAACAGAAAAAGAGATATTCCTGAAATTAGTTTTTCCGAAAAATGAATTAGCATAATATTATCTGAATTTAGGGCTACCTATGGAAATCGTACTATTATTACTCTTTATTAAAGAAATTTGGTTAGACTAAACTAAAGTATGAATGCATCATAATTTTTCTGTATTATGTTATATACTGTGGATGAGAAATTGCGCTTATTCTGTGATGCATTGTATAGAATATACCTATAAAATTTATTATATTGCACAATCTCAGTCAGACAGTGTAACTCCAATTACCTTGCACTTCTAGGAATTATAAGAGAAGTGGACAGTGACAACGCTGATAGTGACTTTTCTGGTGGGAGTAGCAGTGATTTTGTACCAGAAGAAAGTGATAATGAGGTAAGTAATATGAATAGTATAATATAATAAAAAGTATTAAAATATAATAAAATAGTATAATATAATAAAAAGTAGTAAAATAATCCCTATTAATAATATGACTGTGAAAGTAACTGTTTGTTATGTATTTACAGCTTAACTGCTGAATCTTACTTGATGAAACAGGGAGCAGCTTGCATCCCAAGAAAGGACACACTAGTTTTGATCTCTGAATGCAGACAAAATCGCAGGCAAAAGTTAGTACTTTAAATAATATTTTATTTAACTAATTTTTACCCGCGATTTCGTCCACGTTTAATAGTATGTTCTTCCTCAAAAAGTAAGCTATCTTTCTGATTAATTTCAATAATATTGATTCGGCGGTAGGGATAAGTTATTACAGAATAATTCCTGATTGTCCCTGGAAGAGATAGCTTTTATATTGTGCTTTCATAGTTGATGTGATGATGACGGAAATATATTATTCATTTGTAACGATGTGTACAAGGTTTTTATTTATATTTAATTTACATATTTGTATTAAGTACATAAATTTAAGTATTACATTAATGTGGGAACTTGTCATTAGCCATAGTGATTAATTCACCTACAGTTATTATTTTGCTGTAAGTTTTCTTAAAAGTAAATAAATATTTTTTTTATTCTGAAGACGGAGCATTCATCATCGTCTAATGCATCAGAAGAGGAAGAGCAAACAAAACCAGTTAGCAAAGTACAAACTATCAAGAATAAATCAAGTCGGACAAAGGCAAAGGAATCAGAATACATTGTCACACCAGACAACTACTTCATGATGCATTCAAGTAAAAAAGTAAGTTTTAAGAGTATAGTTCAGATCACATGTAATTGTACAAACATGTGATCTGAAGCTTTCTTATTTACTTCCCGAGGTGTGAATACTTTTTTTCCGCTCGACGGGGGTGAACTTCGTTTAGCGCAGCGGGCCGAAAGTTGCCGCGTTCCGCCCGGAGAGGTGAAAACTATTTTTCCTGGACAATATTTTTATTAAATAAAAACCGGCCAAGTGCCAGTCCGACTTGCGCACCGAAGGGTTTGGTACATTTTCTATGAATGTCTATAGGTGGTATCATCAAGTTCAATTTTAACATGAGTTTGTACGTATAAAGTTTTTTGCTGTTGTACGTATATTGCTGATTTCTAAAAAACTGTGATATTGTAAGACATCGTTTTATTTTTCCTATAATATTTACATGCACCGCGTAAAACATTTTTTTTTACATTTTCGCTTTGCTTACTTCTGAAATAAAGGGGGTATATTTCTAATTTGAAAACTTAGGAGCATAAAACAATATAACCATATTATTATTTTGTGATGTCCCAATGAAGCGCCCCATGCTCTGGTACTCTCACTTTAAAATCTCAACTTCCTATTTCGATCCCCTTGCACCGTAATTATATTGTTTTTATTAGGTAGGTATACCGTTTGCGATATAGTTTTGCAACCATTATTTGAAGCTACATATTCTAAATTTAATTAGTAGTAACTGTCAACCCGCTGTGGCGGACACTGAAGCGTTGGTGACGCTAAGGGTTTCCACTTTGGTACAAAACCTTAAAAAAACATTACTTAATAGATTCCGTAATTTTTCTCCTTTATAAATTGCAGATAGCTACGTCTGATCACACACTAGCAAGACTTAAGAATATGAATCTTAATGACCACATGGATGCGGCAATTGAACTTTCTCAAGAACATATCACCAAAATACAAGAGCTTGGTCAATCATATGAGCAACTTTTCAATAAATGGCTGTATGTTTTGAGTGAAAAATTCAACATAATCCTTTATGGTATTGGATCAAAAAGGTCCGTATTGCATCAGTTTGTAATGCAAAAGCTTCAAGATTTTCCTTGCATAGTTGTGAACGGATTCTTTCCCAGTCTGACAATCAAGAGTATATTGGAGACAATAATAATTGATCTATTGGAAAATAGCCATGTTCCATCAAATGTGGGTGATGTTGTTAATTTGATCGATGCTCAGCTGACGGAGAAAGGCGTAGAATTGTTTCTTATAGTGCATAATATCGATGGGACGATGCTCCGCAGTGGTAAAGCCCAGACTGTGCTGGCCAGTATATCACAATTAGCGAATGTCCACACAATAGCGACGATTGATCATATAAATGCACCACTATGTAAGTATTGCGCTACCATGATACATTTTGTATTTTGATTTAAATAATATTGTTACCATAAAATGAATTCTTAGTGATGCCTCCTGCTTGTAATATGTCATTTATGAAATGAGTGAGAATTTCTCTTCTGTCTCTTCCGCGAAACTTAGTTTCGCGGATGAGACAGAAGAGAAATTCACAAATTGACAGAAGAATTTTTTTTTAAAAAACACATGACAAATTGAGAACTTCTTTTTCTGAAGTCGGTTAATTAGTTATCGTCTTACGCATAGTTCTAAATTGAGAGTCTCTGCTGTCCGCAACTTCCGCTAGAGTAATTTATTTAAAACATTATATACCACATAAATATGCTCACACCTTTTTCCCGAAGTGGTAGGCATAGACCGCCACCTGCTACGATCCTGGCACCCCTCTCGCGCTTGTTCTACATCCATTTAAAACATCGATTTCGATTAAGGAAGATATTTGATTAATATTGGTTATGTTCCCTCATTTTCGGCCTGGTCTGTACTAATCATCCCTAATTAATACGACTATTATAAATACGATGGAACTAAGAGTATATGCCTTTATTGAATTTAACATTATAATCTACACTAATATTATAAAGAGGAAAGATTTGATTTTTTGATTGGGTCACTCAGTGCACACACACATTCCAAAACTATTCGTAGCTCCAAAATCACACTTATTTTCAAAATTCTTTTACCAATGGAAAACTTACTTTTGTGGGAGTAACATGCTAATGGTGAATAAAAATGAGATTTTACTCTCGGGACAATCTACATGGTCATTTTAAATGATTATACACTAGGATTCCCTGTGTTGTAGGTTATCACTTATCAGCCTCTCCCTTTCTTAAAATTAAGTTTTTTTTTGTTTTAAAATTAAGTGCAAATATTTTGAGGGTAGGTACAAACACTGCAAATACAGATTTGCTTACGCACAGGGGTAAGAAAAATAAAAATATGTAAGAAAAATGGAATTAACATATAAAGAACCCTTAAAAATATTTGCACTTAATTTAAAATGACCATATTATATGACTGTATAATGCGAAGATTCATTATTACAGTATGGGACCACTCAAAGCTGAGTAAATTCAATTTTACTTGGTGGGACGTGACTACTTTCCTCCCGTACACGGAAGAAACCTCTTTCGAAAACTCGTTGATAACCCAGCGTAGCGGAGCGCTACAGCTCTCATCTCTGCGTAGCGTCTACCAGTCTCTCACAACAAACGCCAAAGGGATATTCAATGTCATCATTCAGTTTCAGTTGGATAATCATAAACAAACTCACTATCAAGGTAAATATTATTTATTACCCGAGCAACTTGGTCTGAGCACTCATTAGTAAAATGACGTCTGAGATTCTGAAATTCACAGGAAATGAAACCATTTACTTTTTTATGTATTGGTTGGTAAGTATGTATATGGTGCTGAAAAGATTTCCGGGACTAGGAAAATAATAATTGGTGATTGAAGTTCTCTTTCCAAATTTCTACTTTGCCATCTCGTATCTTTGTCTCCCGCTTTCACGCCAGACTTACCTTCACATAATTCTGTCACATCTGTGTGAAGGATAAGAAACTTTATTCCTATTCTTCACTTTTCCACTATCACTGAATGTCGTAGTGTGAACGTTGGGAAAAGATTATTCCTTACATTTAAAGCAAAAGGTAAATGTAAGGAAACACTATAAAAGAATATGATATGACTAAGGCCGGGTTCCCACTATGCCGGAGCGGCAGATCTCCCGGTCCGGTAAAATTGCCGGAAGGCCTAGTGGCTGTACA
Source organism: Ethmia dodecea (assembly GCA_963855545.1). Classification (NCBI taxonomy): domain Eukaryota; kingdom Metazoa; phylum Arthropoda; class Insecta; order Lepidoptera; family Depressariidae; genus Ethmia; species Ethmia dodecea. Next base: position 6,917,901 of record OY979444.1, read on the forward strand.
AATTGTATGAAGCTATTCACATTATCCCGAGTCCGGCTTTTTTGCGGAGGCCGGCATTTTTACGATAAAATCACCGGACCGGAGTAATGTGAACCAGTTCCGGCGCGTGTTCCCCACCCCGACCGTGCTACCCGCACTTCATTCGGCTCGCATTTTCTGTACTTACTACCTTCTGTTCCACCACCACCACAACACAACAACTTCGTCGTCCATTGTGGGCACAGGTCCAAATTCAACTGAGGTCTTGTCCGATTTTCTTGTGGGATCCGGTGTAATGTGAACACTCTGTCCGGTTTCCGGCAGATCTGCCGCTCCGGCATAGTGGGAACCCGGCCTAACGGACACATTGTTACCTCAAGACAAAATTCGAGATGGATGGACATATATCAGAGATTTAAGTGAAAACATTAGGAATACCAATTAGTTACATAAAACTATAGAAAAATTCCTATAATTTGCGATATCCTTTTTTGTATATTTATAAAAAATATTTTTTATTTTTTTAATAGTTTTTTGCATAATTAATAGTTTTAGCGTCCGAGACAACTAGCAAATAACTTACTATGAGATTTTGTTATTTTTTAAATCAGATTATTGCATCTACACTGTAAATCATGATGATATTGCAAATTATCAGTATTGATTGTAGTTATTCATTTCATTGTTTCAGGCCTTCCTTTCAAGGACCTATATTCAAAATGCCGTGAGCAGTTCTTGGTTAGCTCAGACCTTGCTTTGAGAGCTCAACTTACCGAGTTTTTAGACCATAAACTCGTGAAAATGAAGAGAACATACGATGGCAGTGAAAACCTAGTGATACCCATTGATAATACGTTACTGCAACAGTTCTTAGAGCAGCAAATTCCATAATTAGTTTCGGTTCTATTCGTGTCGTGTTGTTTCTTTAAGCTCAAATCACACTGAGATGGCACTGAAGTGGCGAGCAGGGGGCCAATTCCACTAAATGTCAGCCATTGTCATCGAACTATCATTCCATTATGCTGCAACTGGCAACTATGACATCTAATTTGTATTCCACTAAAATCATAGTGGCATAACAATGGAATGACTATGGACTGCGTTAGGTGTTGCCTACCATATATAACTATTACTACCATGCGTGTCATTAGTTTTATTTCGGGTTTTCGGCACTAAAATCTTTAGATGATTGATTTTATTTATGGTACATGTGACATTTTGATAAGTTTTGAAGAAACTTGTGTATTTTTGTGCATAGACTCTGAAGCAGAGCTAAAATCTGAATTTCGTGTCGTGTTTAGGGCTGATGGCTAAATTGCCAATGCCTTAAAATAAGGGGAAAAAAGCAATCACTGGACAGCGCATTTCCATGGTAGGAATAGTAGAATACCAAAAGTGGTCAACAATGATAGTTGAATGATTGTGAAAACTGACAGTTAACAGAATACGAAAAGTGTCAAAATTTGACATAATATCACCATTGAGTGACCACAGTAATACAACTATCACCGCTGTCATTTAGTAGAATTGGCCCCCAGTTTCAGTGTCATATGATTTTAACTCGCGACCTTTTTTAGTTTCTCAAGTGATAGGTACTGTGTATTTTACTAATGAAGATAAATTTTAAAATTATATGACACTGAAACTACTCGCCACTTCCCTGCCATCTCAGTGTGATTTGAGCCTTACAAGTTTTTTTTTAGGAATTGTAGGCAACATTAAATTTAAAAATCAATAAAACATGTTATTAATTACGTTCAGCTTTTATTTTACAATCCCAGAAATAAAGTCTTAATAAGATTATAATATAATATATATCAACAGGCCAAGTTGTAAATTACTTAAACTTAATGACTTACATTACATAATACAATAAAATTAATAACTAAAATTCTTTTCAACATATCTGGCACATACACTATGATGCGCATTAACCAAACATTTTATTATTGATATCATTAAGTGCATAAATATGCTTTTTTTAATAAAGATTGTAGAAAAATACTCTCTTGAACTCATCAGACATCATTATATTGAATTGGGATTATTCTTGCTGTTATTGTAAAAAAACAAATACCTATATCATGATGTCTGTTATCAAATTGAGATTTCTAAAATAAAATCATTGTCTCGCTTCTGGCATCTCATACATAACCTACGAATTTTGGAAACGAATTCGATATCTCGTCTAATTTATATAAAGAAGTCTAAATCGTATTACCCTCTTGGCGATTGGTATTGTTTAGTAAGTCTAATTAATTTTTTACCGATTTCTCTCCTTCAGGGACAGTGAAGAAGAACTTTTCAGTAATTTCTTTTAATTGCATAGTTCATACTTTGTAACAAACTTACAGTGGAACCATGTGAAACTAAAAATTTAAGACCAACCAGACATTTTAATATTGGTTTGAATGTCATCAGTCATTGTTAAAATACTTGGTCATATATAATCGATCAACACAAATATACAGGCGGAGCCCAAAATTTTTGTTAAATGTTTATTTTAAGAACATGACCATGTTTCTAATAAACTAATCATGTTCTGTACACTTAAATCTAATTAATATACTTCATACTAAAATTTTAGATTTAAGAAATGTCGAGAGCTATTTTCTTTTACTTTAATTCTAAAATCATGCACTGCCATTTTAATTATTATACTAAAATTAAGCATGTCAATAGAATAAAAAAAAATACTTAAACAATTTAATTGAAACATTTACTTGTCGGACAACAAACTACAGATTCCACACATTAGACATCAACATTAATTAATGATGACAGAAATATTGAATAATTTAATCAAGTCGACAGTGACGCGAGGGAGTACTAGGCTGTTGGGCACAGTAAATAAATAAGCTAAAGCAGTACGGCAACATTAGGGCGTTAGGGTCGTCAATCTTATATTTATGCAAAATTCTTAAGTTTTCATTATATTTTTATTTCCGTTTCTGCTTCTGAAATAATCAAATGAAATTAATAAAGTTATATAATAAACATTTACTTTTTAAGAAGTCTCTTGTTATTTGGTAGGTATTATAAATTATTGATTGGAAAATAATGTCGTTCTTTACGAGACAGCGGAATGCATTGTTAATAAAATTTACTGGGTTTTACCGCACTGCTTTAACTTATATATTTACTTTGTCTTCGGTGTATTTCTAGTCGTCAGTAACGGCTTTACCGATGGGTGTCTTACGAGAAAATATATCCATTGTGGCACCAGTGGAATAAAAGTCCCGTTCTTTAAGACCACCGTAAGCAAAATGAAGGCATGTAAAAATATAAGATTTAATTATGTTGCTTTACTCAGTCATTGAAAAATCAGTCCAGCCACAGATATGTTTATATAAGAGAAAAAATGCTGTCTACAAAAACTTTTAATAAAAGTCAAATAAATTAAAAAATAATAATTACAATCATACAACACCAGCCTAAAAAACATCAACAATATGACTGTAATAGCATAACAAAAAGGCAGTACTTAAACATATTCCAATTAGATTTTATAGTAATAGCATAATAATTAAGTCGTGTTGAAAGATTGATTATTTTATTTAACTTTTGGTAGTGCAAATCTTGACGTTCTATGAAATAATTATTATACATATTATTTTTTTGGGTTTTGTACTAAGGAGTTTAAAAACAACCTTATAGTACCGCTCTGCCTATCACAGATGCATATTTCATGAAGTACTAATGACTTTAAATTTGGAATATTTTTAAATAATGCTTATCCAATGTAATTGAGAATGATAATATATAACTTACTAAAGCGATTTTGTCTATAATAGTTTTATAAATATCTGCAAAAATTAAAACTATAGTTGTCTTGAGCGGGAGTCGGACTCGCAATTTTCAGATTTTTATTAAATTGAAGCAACTTTTAATATATTATCAAATATGATGTGGCTCTCAAAATTGCTTACGGCGTGGTATAAACTGAAAACATGTTCTCAAAACACCATTGATGAAAATTGGTACTTTATTCCCCCTTTGTCACAAGTGGGTAAAAAAAAACAGTTTCGACAACTGGGAATACACTGTCTATACTGGTGGTCGCGTGATCAATCTCACGTATCAACTAGTGGGTGGGTGGAGTATGGTGCGACTGAGGAGGTTTATTGTCCGATGCATCGGAGCGCTGTACACTTACGAACTAGTACGAAACTCCTCTAAGGCATCACTCAATTCTCATCGTCGTCCTCGTGTTTTCGTTTTTTACCCCGGGTGCTCTCCTCAGGCGAATCGTCGGCGTTCCCATCACCATCTGTTAAAAATTACATTACATTAGAGCAGTGGTTAAACGCGATGCTCGGGTGCGAATCCGGGCATGGCCTAATGGACTGGCAAAGCTTGCGTACATATTTATATGAAGGAAAACATGAAAACATATCACAGGTCCAAAGAATATACTCATACATAACTTACAAATTTTGGAAACGAATACGATATCTCGTCTAATTTATATAAAGTTGTCTAAATAGTGTTACCCTCTTGTCCAAAGAATATACTGATGAAATGTGCGATATCCAGAAATGAAAAACCTCTGCCCACACCCTCGGGAATAAAAAGCGTGAGATTATTTAAAAAAATACATTACAATACATCTCGGTAGACAGAATATTAACTTATGTTGTTATTCATTTAAAATTTTCTTTTTCTACGATGAAAATCTAAATAAGTTTTCAGAGGTGTATACAGCCAAATACTCTATTGTGACTTTTATTAATGTGTTAATACTCGGATGAAGAGTGGGTTTATTCAGAGGAATGGATCTGCCTGGTGTGCTTTGTTATTATTGATTTTCTCCATAGTATAAAGATCACCTCTGGGCTTGGCGATATGGTCTCCGTCGGCGTCGATTTCACCGTCACCTTCCTCGTCATCATCGTCTTCCTCCTCTTCCACGTCGCTGCCATCATACAGGGAGCTTCCTGAGCTTTCTTCTTCTGCAAAAGAGGATATTTATATTAATCGGATATATTATTTTTGACCCCCCCCCCACTTTGTCACAGCTGGTCACATTTTTGAGACTCCCCTTCCCTAGTGTGAAGTCACATATTTTGCAATTTTACACCTAGACATTGAATTAAAACAGCAGTCCCGAAAGTATTTTTATTTTCATTTAAACTATGGATTGATGAAATCAACAAAAAATCAAATATTTTTTTTAAATGTGCCACCACAAAACTTAAGGCTTCTCCCATCCCCTTGTCACAATTCGTCGATCCCCTTCGCCCCCTTAACGTATGACGTAATTTACGGATGTCCCCTTTGAAAAATTACACATTTGCAAAGGTGGTCTCTGCATACTTTTTCAATTACTGTGAGTGTTATGTCTGAAATTGAGATGGACTATTATTAGTTGATATCAACTAAGTGAGCAGCCCAGCCCTACTCTTTGGCTAATTTGCTCAATGGTTGGTTGGTATACATGAAAAATAATAAGCAACTTTTCATATTAGGGTATTTGACTGCCTAGTCAAATGGGGAAGGTACATACTTCTTTTTAAACTCGTACAACTCAATGCATGAATTTTTTCATTGTTTTGTTTTAAAATTTGCTATAATTGTAAAATGAAAAACGAAATGAGTTTTGTGGGTGTTTTAGGATCATATTTTTAATTAGAGATTATTCGAAATTTAATTTTGATCCAGTAAAATACCCAATTAACTCAAATATAGAGAAATTCACCACTTTTGTGCTTCAATTAAAGGTAAATTTGTAGCAAAACACTGTCTATATTAGGTGTTTCTTATGGTAGACCTAATTAAGTTTAATTACCAAGGTTCTCCTTGTATACTGCTTTAAGGGACATCTCTTCATCATCATCGTCTTCTTCGTCCACGTCAGAACCTGAAACAATTTAAGACATTAGAAAATCCACATTAACATATGAATGTACACATCCAACTCCATTTACATCCATTACAACAAATAAAATAAACATTACACAGCAAGAAGAGGTCACTCAGACAACTTGTGAATATTTTTTAAATAAAATTAAGCTAATTCTAATATCTTAACCTAAATTCACTGATATTTAATAAAAGATTGAAATAGGTATGAAAAATTATTGAGATTGGAGATAGCACTTTTAGAGGATACAGCAGCTAGATAGATACTGTCGAAATCTAAAGTAAAATTTCCACTTAATTGATTCGAGTGTTCTCTTGTGAAGTCGTTCGATGCATAGTATGAATAACGAGGGTACTTGCACTTTCTCTTAAAATAATTTTAATATTTCTACGAAAAGAACCAACTTTAAACTAGTGTGGTAAAACATTAAAAAATATATATTTTCACGTAATAAAAAATGTGCATGTTCCCATTTCTTAGTATAACATAAATTTACCATAGTGGTGCAGAAACGACCCAATTGATTCATTTGGAGATTTTTAATTATATTATTTAATTATACTATCGAATAGTTGACATTATAAATTGCGAGTTATTCTTTCAAATACCTCCTAAAGACCAACTTTATTGTGTATTTATTCAATTTTGTACTGAGCTATCTAATTATGTCAATGCTCTATCCCTGGCCGCACCCCAGTCGTAAAAATCATGTGCATCGCATACATGACATTAATACACATTAGCAAAGCAATAACACCTTTTATAAAGTGATAATAAACTTAAAAAGTAAAAACTGACTTTAAAATAAAAGCATTTTTATGGGGGTTCACTTGTGCAATTATTTGTACAACTCTCAGTACCAATTTTTGAAAATGACCTAGAGAACCAACGCAGAGCATGTTTTAGTATATTACTCTTTTTATATCAATTTAACAGTTTTCACTTTTATAAGAGTATTTATTTTTCGTTGTGGGTGGACTAAACGACAGAGAGAAGCAAAATGATTCGCTTTTGATCTTCACTTCTGTTACAAATTGCAATAATCTCATAAGTATTATGTGTACTGTTCTTCATCAAAGAGTTCCATACTACATTTTTGAAGTACTTAATTAATTCATGACCAAATTCATTTCATGAGATTACTTTCTGTGTTTGACCAAGAAAGAATCATTCAAATCAGTACATATACAGGATGTCCCAGAAGTCAACGATAAGCCGGAAACCAGCGATAGGCCTAGTCATGAGGGTAATCAGAAAAATATAAAAAAAAAACTATGTTCTTTTTTCAAAATGTTATGAAGGTTTAAAAAAAATCCTAAAAAACGGACACCCTGTAATGAACTTTCTTGTACCGTGACTGTAAATATTTACTTTTTGAATATTTTTTTTCTGTAATGCTATAATGAATAGCCGTGCTACAATTTACAATAAAAAAAATTTACATAACTGCCTCACTTTTAAGTAAAAAGTTAAATTTGTTTCCAACATTGAATTCTAAATAATTTCATCAACCAACTTAAACCAGCTGTACTCTAAAAAAAATGTATGGCTACTATTTTGGCAAGTATACTTAAAAGTTGACGCATTTAGTCTAAATTCTAAAATGGTATAACACATGCTAGGTTTTGTTATAGTTGAGGCATGAAAATGTTTTTTCTCGATGAATCCGGATTCTATGCCAATCTAATTTAATGAGGTGAAATGTTGGTAACGCAACCTTAAGTCTACAGCTGACCTGAACTAAGCCTTTTTATCCTCTTTCTTAACCCTCCTTTAAAGTAATGATACTTAAAATAAGTTTGTGTAATATTTTTTTTATTTAATGTGGTATGTTTTACAGCATTTTTATAACAAATGTTCAAACTGTTTTCCTTCAGCTAATATGCACGCTCTACATCTCCTTAAAAATGATCGAGCTATGCGCCGGGCGTGACGTTTGGAATTGATTTGTTCAGCGGCTTCTGAGATTCTTCGGCGCAGCTCTTCTAAATCTTGAATCGGTTTGTGGTAGACTTTTTCCTTAATTGCACCCCAGTAAAAAAAATCTATTGGATTAAGATCGGGTGACCGCGCTGGCCACGAAATTGGACCACGTCGACCAATCCACCTATTTGGATATTCTTGATCGAGAAACTCTCTGACTAGACGAGCATAATGCGCGGGGCAGCCGTCTTGCTGATACCACATGCTGCCGTAAATATTTAGCGGCACTTCTTCTAATAAATCGGGTAGTTGATTTTGTAGGAAATCTAAATAAACATATCCAATTATGGTCTCTGGCAGCTCAATCGGACCAATAACTGTACCGTTTAAAATGCCTGTCCACATGTTTACTTTAAAACGGTACTGTGAATGATCTTCACGCATTAGGTGAGGATTTTCCACGTGCCATTCGTGTAAATTGTGTAGGTTCATGTAACCGTCCTTTTTAAACGTTGCTACGTCGGACCATAAAATCGTTTCAAAAAACTGGGGATCTTCAGTGTGTTTTTGCAAAATCGTTTGACAAAATCGCACTCACTCTGGGTAGTCTCGGGGAAGCAAAGATTGTACTCGTTGTACATGGAATGGATGCAGACGGTTTTTTTTTCAGAATACGATGTGCACTGCTTTTACGTACTCCAAGGCTTTCCTCAATTCCACGTACGGATTTACTTGGATCTTCTTCCACAGCTTGCATGACTTCGTCCTCGTAGGGCAAGAGGGGCCTTCCTTCACCAGCCATATGATCAGGGAATCAACCTTCGGATAATGATCGATGCAGATTAATAAAAACTCGGTCATCAGGATGACGCTCTAAGTTTGGGTATCTCTCGCGATACACCCTAGCTGCAGCATTGGCGTTACATAAGCATTCTCCGTAAATAAGATGCATGTTGGCGTACTCCTGTACGGTATATCTATTTGGCATGATAACTTCACTTTACGAACTCGTAATTACACGCAAATACAATCTAAGCAAGAGACTCCAAAATCTTTACTTCTGGGACGGATTTAAATCAAAGCCATCAAACAAATGACATAAACAAAAGATGTACGAATAAACAAAAATCCCTGTTAGGTTCTCTTTTCAAAATTATGAGTCCGTCTCCATTTAAAAAGATTTTAACATAGATTTACCTAAGAAGGTTGCGTTACCAACATTTCACCTCATTAAATTAGATTGGCATAGAATCCGGATTCATCGAGAAAAAAAATTTTCATGCCTCAACTATAACAAAACCTAGCATGTGTTATACCATTTTAGAATTTAGACTAAATGCGTCAACTTTTAAGTATACTTGCCAAAATAGTAGCCATACATTTTTTTTACAGTACAGCTGGTACAAGTTGGTTGATGAAATTATTTAAAATTCAATGTTGGAAACAAATTTAACTTTTTACTTAAAAGTGAGGCAGTTATGTAATTTTTTTTATTGTAAATTGTAGCACGGCTATTCATTATAGCATTACAGAAAAAAAATATTCAAAAAGTAAATATTTACAGTCACGGTACAAGAAAGTTCATTACAGGGTGTCCGTTTTTTAGGATTTTTTTTAAACCTTCATAACATTTTGAAAAAAGAACATAGATTTTTTTTTATATTTTTCTGATTACCCTCATGACTAGGCCTATCGCTGGTTTCCGGCTTATCGTTGACTTCTGGGACATCCTGTATAAACAAAATTTACACGATAACAAATATACAGACAGAATGCAGAATCTCGTCAATTTTTTAAATTAGTAAAAAATTACATAATAATATTACAATTACCTATACTATAAGTGAAGTTTTTACCGTCTGAAAATCAGGCCGAGTGACTAGTGCATATTAAAGTTTCATTTGTTTAAGAAAAAACAGCTGAACCTTGAACACACACTCGGACGTCAGATACGTAACTAGGTGCAGTTAATTTTTTTTATTACAAATTTACAACAGAACAGAGTAGTTAGACCAATTCGCGCACATTATCTATGTCGCCACTGGTGCAAGTTTGAATCATTTCTGCATAACTATGAGGGATGCTTTCAAGTCATCATTCCACAATATGTTCCATTGCAATCACTTTTAACACCATCTAACTACAATAATAAAATGGAACAGTATTTGAAGCATCACGATAAATAACATGATGCTTACTTCCCAAGAGGTAACTCATGGTGTATAGGAGACCATAAACAGAGTACAAGATTAATGGAAGGGGTGGCCTGTCTTCTGGTGACCTCTGCGATAAACTATCATCGTCAATCATCAGCGAACTCAAATCTATATCCACATCTGCAAGCCAGTTTATATTTGTTACTTTTCCCCACAATATTGTTTTATCATGTTAGCTATTAAAGCAAAGTACACAGAAACAGAAGGCAATGCAGAAATAATATTTTAAGATAAAAGGACATGGGACAGAAAAGCATGGTCATGGGCGATGGACAGTCCAAATGCTATCCTATAGGTAAATAATAATGACGTACACAGTTAAGTTTTCGAAAAGAAATCGAATGAGGAGCTGGTGATGAGTAATACCTGAAACTTATAACGATAAAAAGGGAAAAACTACCAAGACTCTTTTTAAATGCCATAAGCTTTGGGTTTTTGTAAAAATGTTAATACACCTGGCTATAGATAAATTATATATATAAACACCTATTTATATATATAATTTATCTATAAAAGACTAGGTTGGTACTTAGCATTGTGATTTGTTATTTGAAATAAGAATCTTTTTTGCAAAAATGTACTAACCATCCTCCTCACTATCATTGTTTCCATTCACTTCATCTTCCTCATCACTGTCTTCCTCTGCTTCTCTATCCTCTTTGTCGAAACTGGAATAAATAATAAATTGATTAGAAACTTTTGTAAACCTTATGTATTAATCCAATTCAATAGGTACATTTATATCTTGAATGTGTAGATGCTATCTCGGTGAGTGTGTAAGATAGTCTAAAGTAACGAAAATTATTGAAATGACTCCCTTACCCATCTAAATACTTTAATGAAGGATGGAGAGCAAACACCTTACTCCTGTAGTCATCAAAACTAGTGACTTCATTATTAAACAGATCCAAATTTTTCAGATTTTGAAATTCTTCCAATGGCTTGAGTGTCTCTAAATCCTTAACTTTATTTCCAGAGAGATTCAGGTGTGCCAATTTCTTACACCCATTCAGGAAGTTAAGACCATTAGATATTCTGTTGTCTGAGAGCTCCAGTTTCCTGAGCTTTGGAAGTGCGGGGAAACCTTTAAGAGTGGTGAGGCCCACGTTGTTGAGGCTCAGGATTTCCAAGTTGGTGTATTCATCAGTGAGTCCAACAATGTTGGTACTCCTGCAATTATCCAGGTTCAGTTCTTTGACCTGCAATAAATATTTTTGTTTACTTTCGGTCTTAACAATCTTATGGAAAAATAGTGTGAAAAGGTCAGAAGGCAGACAGTCACTTGGTGCCATCTTTGGTTCTATTTATTTTATATTTTATAACATACATAATGCAGCTGTATCGTTAAATATTTAAATTGTTTTAGAACTTTTTAATCAATAATGAAGTGATGTACTTAGATATTTTTTCCATGCATCACATAGAGGTACCATGGTGTGGTGTGATAGTCGTGTGATAGACATATAATATAAAAGGTAACCTATAATAACATTATAGTATCGGAGGTACATAGGAGTTTTAAATACTGTATTATATTAAATATTATGTTCTAATTCATGTTATAATTGAGTAGCATATAAAAACAAATTAGATTTTTACAACCCATTTCGTAGGAACAAACTTAGAAATAGGTTAATATAGATTTTAGAAGTATTGTAACTGGCTTGATGATATTATTCTATTCATTGACTGAAGAAACCAAAATGTCAAAATGGTGCCAGTTGTCAAACTTAGAGCGTAGTTCGTAAAATCCGACAAAATAGTGATTATTTTGGAGAAATAAACATTGAAACTTAAAAGGGATGTGTTCTCATGATAGATTCAACCACGAAATGTAATCGGCGCGATAACGTTGAGAATAGAATAGAAATAGGATCGTTGTAATTTGCAATGGCGGATGACACGAAACATCGCGACGCAATAAAAATGGCCGCTGTACATATTGGTAAGGCGTGCGTCGATATGCGACTGCATTAGTGCAACGAAATAAGTTGAAATTGACATTAGAATGAGAAGACCATTTCTTAAAGATACTGTTTAACATTAGTGGCTTTGATAGAAAGTTAAAGAGGTACTTAATCTATGCAGGTGAAAGGGCGCGAAATTATGACGAGTAGATAAGACAGTTTACATGTACACGTACAAGTGTATGATTTCGTTTTCATGTTATTTTTACACATGTTTTAGTAATTCTATAGTAAATAAAACAGTTAATTCATAGATTTATTTGTACTTCGTGTATTATTTGATTGACATTGACAGGCCTATAATCAATGAGCCCTTTTTTGAAATTTATCAGATTTAGGTGGAAAATATCCTTTTAATATCGGAAAATAAACTAATGGGTTATAAGAATAAGTAGATTTTGCTTTCGCTAACCTATTTTATTAACTCGAATGATTTTATACAACCTACACCAATGATACCATACTAACCTCAATATTTTTATATTTACAATAAAACGGACCGCTGCATTATATATATTCTTACGGATGATTTATAGTTTACAGCTAAACTTATCTGTACAAAATAGATGATAACGCATGTTTAAATTATTACTAGAATGTGGAAAAAATATGTGCACATGAATGAAACGTAACAATCTGTAATGGCTAATTTCTGTATACAATCATGCCACATCTCTAATCATGAAGAGGATTTGAATAATACATGAGTAATATTAAGCGATGAAACCGAAAACTTTATAATTCATCAAGAACAATCATATTTTTTGAGTCTTACACATATGTACCTGATGAAATACGTATCGACAAAACATTCCAATACAACGAGAATACAATCTTATTTACCTGTGCAGGGTTCCTTCCTCTTAATTCCAAGACGACTCTTTTTTCCATCTTCAGAAATCTGTAAGTTAACACTTGAAACACTTATCAATCACTAATAAAATATTTCTCAAGGAACTAAATCACTAAGCTTGGGTTTCAAAACAGAAGGAAACTATAGATACACGAGTGACGTCGTACTAGAGTCGCCACCTGGTGGTGAAATAAAGCGACCGGACGTAAATCAGTTGAACTGCTTATTTATTTATTGTATACTAAATACTGTTAAAAACGCAATATAATATATAAATTGTGTAATAAATAATATAATAATGTTTTTTTATTTATTTCAAAATATCATTATACACAATATTTTGATATTAGAAAGTTAACATGTAATATTTTGTCTCACTTAAATTGGCAGCATTGTGCGGTTGTCGGCCTGATGTGCTAACAGCGGGATTTTTAAACACAGTAGGGAAGTAGCCGGCTCCCAAAAATCGGTCGACAGGTAACCTTTTTTGTTATGTTATAACGAATACAACTATTATATTATTGTGCTACCTAGTTATTTATTAGTAATAATATGTAGATACCTACTAATCCTACTAGAAAATTGGATTCCATTAAAATACTTAAACAGATATCAAATAACACAATTTAACATCGTATCAGTTGCTGTTACTAATTGGTAAATTAATATTATATGGTAATAAGGCTTGTCTGTTGCTTCTTTATAGTAAAAACAAAATAGGCACAACGAAATAAAGTAAACTAATATCACTTAATATTAGGTATAACCCCTTCTAAGAAAGCGCGATCGACTTGGTAGCAGAATGCCTAGCCTATCATACTTAGTACCTAAGTTTTCACTACATTCGTATCACCAACCATCGTCGGTAGCACAATGATAACATTATTCAACTTTCTTATGTGAGATCGTAATTACTATGTCTTACCGTAAGTTTTACATAACTTACGATTTTGCAAATGTAAATACTATTTATTGGTAAGCATCTTAAACATAGTAACAGTTTGTGAAAGTAATTAGAAAAAATACAAATTTGATTGTACTTGCACAAGGAATCCTTTCTCAAGTTATCTAAATATAACGGTAAGTTGAGTACTTACTTACATCTTCACAAAGTCACTACATATTATAAAACAAAGTCGCTTTCTCTGTCCCTATATCCTTAGGTCCCTTTGTATGCTTAAATCTTTAAAACTAGTTAGCATTGCACCCGTGCAAAGCCGGGTCGGGTCGCTAGTTAGGAATAAAGTAGGTATACCTACTGCATACATCACGCCTATTTCCTATTGGGGTAGGCAGAGACAATAGACCGCCATTTGCTACGAACCTGGCAGTTCGGCTTCGGACACATTGGTACAATTTCCATATTTGTACAAATCCACATTCGTACAATTCCACATTTGTACAATTCCACATTTGTACAATTCCACATTTGTACAATTCCACATTTGTACAATTCCATAATTTCAGATTGATACTATTTGCTTCCCCAACGGTGGGAACAAAATATGCAATTTTCCAATATTTACTTTTCAACAAAATCTTTTGTAGTACATTCTTCTTTATTCTAAACTTTTCAAAGAAACAAAAAACATTCTGTCTTAAGTGTTTAGATAGAGTCACTGTACGATTTTAAAATTTTACGTGCGATTCGTCACATAGAGATGAAAAAGAGTAGGCCCACACAATGTAGGAAAAATAAGTAAATTTAAGAAATTTTGGATGAACTTCTAAAAGACAAAATTTGTGTTTTAGAATGCTTGAACAAACTAAGAGTAGGTATTAATTCTTTTTAAAAAGAATTACTTTGCGAGATGATGACGTTTTAACAAGTGAAGAGGAACCAAAAGAATCTAGTAAACAAAACGTTGAAATAAACAGAAATGATGGAGTTGATGAAATATATAAAATATTGGCTAGTGACTAAACTTCAAGTTGTTTAAGATAATCGAGTTTTTATTTAAGTTCATAATGTTCTAACGGAGGGTTTTTTTGTTCATAACTCGCTGATTTATGTTGAAGCTGTCTGATTTCATTAAAGTTTTCTTATTCCATAACAAACATTTTTGAATTTGTACAAATATGGATAAGTAGTCATTAAACGCTGTACAAACTTGCACTTCTAATGCGTTTGTACAAATATGGAAATTGTACCAATGTGTCCGAAGCCGGCAGTTCTATCATGCTTCTGACATCCATCAAGCGACGGGTAGGTATTTATGATATACTTAGTCTGGCCATAAATACTGTTACAGTTAAAAATAAACAAAATGGTATATTTGAATTTTGAATCTGTGATTTTTATATGATTGTTCATTGGGTTTTCTCATTTTGGCGCCAATACATTGTACAATATTTTGCGATATTTAAATGGAGTGGGGTGATAAAGAGAACCAAATCGCTGTGATTGCATTACACAAAGTAGATATGAGCCAAATGCATTTTTTAAAACTCTCCATACGCTTGATATTAGTAAAATGTTTGTGTACCGGGCTATTAATGGGTACAATGAGACCTCCTCTGTTTGTGACAGAAAAAGATCTGGCCGTCCACGTAGTGTTCGTACGAAAAAGGTGGTCAAAGCAGTAAGGGAAAGAATTCGAAGAAATCCTGTCCGAAAGTAAAAGATTGTATCTCGGGAGATGAAGATAGCACCTAGAACCATGTCGCGTATTTTAAAAGATGACTTAGTACTTGCAGCCTACAAGAAACGTACTGGTCATTTCTTAACTGATAATTTAAAAAAGAATAGGGTGGTAAAATCGAAACAACTACTGAAGCGGTACGCAAAGGGAAGTCACAAAAAATTTTTTTACGGATAAGATTTTTTTTTACAATTGAGCAACATTTTAACAAACAAAATGACCGTATTTATGCTCAAAGCTCTAAGGAAGCTTCCCAATAAGTCGACAGAGTGCAACGTGGGCACTATCCGACTTCAGTGATGGTTTGGTGGGGTATTAGCTATGAAGGAGTTACTGAGCCATACTTTTGTGAAAAAGGTATCAAAACAACGGCACAAGTGTATCAAGATACCATTCTTGAGAAGGTAGTGAAGCCCCTTAACAACACCATGTTCAATAACCAAGAATGGTCCTTCCAGCAAGACTCGGCGCCGGGTCATAAAGCTCGGTCTACGCAGTCTTGGTTGGAAACGAACGTTTCGGACTTCATCAGAGCTGAAGACTGGCCGCAGTCTAGTCCCGATCTTAATCCGCTGGATTATGATTTATGATCAGTTTTAGAGAGTACGGCTTGCTCTAAACGCCATGATAATTTGGAGTCCCTAAACCAATCCGTACGATTGGCAGTGAAGAATTTTCCCATGGAAAGAGCGCGTGCTTCTATTGATAACTGGCCTCAACGTTTAAAGGACTGTATTGCAGCCAATGGAGACCACTTCGAATAAGCTTTTTATATTTTAAAGTGTTTTATATTTATGTATTAAAGTAACAAACTGTAAAATTATTAAATGTTATTTGCAATAGAAAAAATTTTTTTTCTTTGTTTCAGTATTTATGGCAAGACTAGGTAGATATATACAGGGTGGATTTTAGAAACGGGTCAGTAAGGGCAGGTACCTTAACCGTTATAGTTACAGGAAAACATTCCTAGGAGACCATCCCTAACTTTTTAAGATATTATGAACTGCATTCACAGATTTTGGAGAAAATGTACAGTCACCGCAAAAAATGATAAAATACAAAAAAAATATGCCAATCGATCCTATTTCGTGTGGGGATCAAAGGACTCTATGGGAACATTTAAGGTTATAGGTACTTCCCACTAACCTTACTTACTTTTATGTATTCATGTCATCAATATTCATGACCTATTCATACCTATACTAACCACATTTAAAGGAAATAAAATAAATGTTTTTTTTTAAAAAAAGGTCAACAACGGGACCCTGTTAGTAATCTGCTGTCCGTCGGTCGGTCCGTGTGTCGGTTTGTCCGCATTTCTCATGAACCTGACTTGAATTGCTCGATATAATAATTGCAATAGGTAGACGCTTGAAATGTTCACAGAAAATGTATTACTATAGTCGTTATACAAAAAATAAAAATCTCTCGCCTTTTATCCCCGAGGGGGTGGCAGAGGTATTTCATTTCTGGAAATACCTACATTTCACCATTATATTCTTTGGACCTCTTAACGTGATAGGTGGTGAGCCCATCGCCAGACTGGGTCTGTTATACATGCCTCAGAATTAATTATGGAACCTGCGGGTATCCTCACAATGTTTTCCTTCACCGCCGAGCTAATGATAAATATGTACATAAGTTTCTGAAAAACTCATTGGGGCATGCAAGGATTCGAACCCGAGCCTCACTGATCATCATCATGAGAAGCGGGCTCTTTAACCACTGAGGTATGATCTTTTTTAAAAAAAAAATATTCACGCTTGTAATCATGAAGGTAGTATACATAAACGGTCTTATTAATAAAAATGGCCTATTCCTAGGATGATCAGAGGTTACGCTAGAAGTAGTTAATCCCTGAGTAACCAAGTATTACCTCAGTTTTTTTTATGTCATTAATAAACACGGAGTATCCTCGGACTAACTATACATTCCTTACACCTAGCTTACACTTAGATTACGTCTGAAATGTGGCAATACTGATGAATTTAAAAGTAAAAAGAGAGATAAGAACTTTTCCAAAATGGAAGAAATCCGGCCAAGTGCGAGTCGGTAATGGTACGAAGGGTTTCGTACCATTACCTATAAAAACGGCAAAAAAATAACGTTGGTTGTATGGGATCCCTCCTTAATTTATTCTGTTTTTTAGTATTTGTTGTTATAACGGCAACAGAAATACATAATCTGTGAAAATGTCAACTGTCTAGCTATCGCGGTTCTTGAGATACAGACTGGTGACGGACAGACAGCGAAGTCTTAGTAATAGGGTCTCAATTTTACCCTTTGGGTATGGAACCCTAAAAAAATGTGTTTCACAAGTGACACTGACTATCTGACATCCGCATTTGTGGTTAGTGAGTAGCAAAGAGATTAAAATATAATAATATTTAAATCTCTTTGATCCCATCGCCTTACCGTCATCCTTCCGTCATCGATGAATGTCAAAGTAACTTTTAGGTTAGCATAAAACCTAAACCATGGCTAATCCCTGCTTAAACTAGGTGACACCAAGGCGTAACTTTTACTCCGGGAGTAGGCATGGATTAGGTTACTCCTTGCTTACTCTGTGTTTATTAATACTGAAATTGGTTAGTAATGAGTTAATACTTGGAGTAAAGTTAATCTTTCTCTAGTCGGAATTTATTAATAAGACCGAAAGGGAGCAAGTGCTCCTAAGAAAGCTGCCAGTCCAATTGAGAGGCACCTTCAATAGTATTGTGTCCCTTTCTAATAGTGCAACCACAATTTTCTTTGAAACAATGACAATTTGGCTTTTTACATTGATTGTTGAGAGATTGTTTAAATAATATAAAGAATTTTTTAAATATTATTTACTAGCAGCATGCTCAGGTTACTATGTGTTATTTTGATGTAAATGCTATATATTATATATCTGTAAGTTTAGTCAAAATCCGTTCATCCATCCATATATTCATCCATACTCACAAACTTTCGCGTTTATAGTATTATTAGAATTTCGAAGCTAAGAAGGGTTGACATACCTATTCAAGTGAGACTACTACTATGTGATTCCCGCTCGAGGGAGTTGCTTCCCTCCCTAAATAAATCCAACCCCTCCCGGATTGATCTCCTTATTCATAATATTATAGAAAGTACATTTATTTTATAGATTTTATGTTGGGATAATTAAGTAAGAAAATGTAGGGGGAATTTGGAAACAGTGATGATGTCAATACTAAAGGACACAAGTCTTTAAGAGGTCCCTTTCAATGGGACCGGCCGCTTTCTTATTAGCACTTGCCCCATTTATGTAATTTACTACCTTAATGCTTTGAATACAAGCTATGTTAGCCTCATAATGTGTGACATTCTAAATTAAAAAAAAAAACAATATACTTAAGAATTAAATATCTATGCCGCCGCACTTTGTTCACGGTGTAACATGAATCAGCCTATATTGTACATGCACAGATAGAAAAGATTACTTAATTCAAGTAATATTACTTGATCCAAGAGTTTTTCATATTCGTATATGAGGAAAGTCGTAAATCTCTTGGATCAAGAGTGAAAAGATTTCAGAGTTTATTATTTAAATCAAACAATAAAATACTCTCTACAAAAGCGCATGAAACTTTTATCTAAAATTTTTACGCTCTTGGACCGAATAAATAAAAATTTTAGATTTAATTTGCGTCGTTCTTCATTTCAAACAACAAAGCAAGAACGAGAAATGCTTGAATGAAGAGTTATCGACTCTTTATTTAATAATTGGTGTGTCTTGCCTTAAGGTTTAAAGCTTAGTTTAAGATTTAAAAAATTTGACGTGAAGTATTTAATATGCTTGACACTAACAACTGCGCTTTTAAATTAAATATATTTCTGCTTTGTCGTGAGATTGCGCATTGCTTCCAGGAAATACGATAAATATTTATCCTAAAATTGTGAATCTTTAGTATGAAAGAGACGAATGCTTTTTATAAAAGATTCGCATATTTCAATTAAACATTATATTAATTTTGGCGAAAAGAACCTATTGTTCAATATGAAAGTTTCTGATACTTCAATTAAACTTTATGTTAGTTTGGGTGAAAAGAGCCTATTACTTGATATGAATGATTCTGTTAATTATATTAAACTTTATAAAAGTTTGGTCTAAAAGAGTGCAATTATTAATTTAGGAGAAAAAGTACACGATTTTGTTTTGGTCGTTCTTGGATATATACTAAGAACAACCAAATCAACATCGGGTACAATTACAAACGAAAACCATAGGTATTGAATTGAGTCATATCGCAAAACTGAAGAACCGTCACAGAATATAGGAAATAGGAAAGAAAAAAAAAACGTTCCAATAGGTAACAATAAAATATGGAAAAGCAAAGCATAATCAATATCTATACAATCAGAATCTTTCATAAATTAAGTCCTAAAACTATTATATTAAAGGAAGGTACTTAATTATTAATTGAAAAAGCTGTATGCAAGTTATTTTATATTCAATTTTATTCATTTGTAAAGTAAACAAACTACTGTGCATTTAAAGTAAACAAACTACTGTCGATTTCACTGATTATACCTACTGAAATACAGATGTATGTAGTATTTCGATCGTCGGTAAAATATCGAAAATATGAATAGTCCGTCGAGTAAGCGACATACCTCAATTTTTTTGCACATACCTACATATAATATTTCGGTAAAAATTCTGAGTTAACGTAGTCCGAGACTTGCCCCATGCGACGCCCGGATGCAGGCGAAGGGTACTTATGGGTATTTAAAAAAATCTCCGCATCCAAGCATACACGTGGCAAGGCTCGGACCAAGTTGACTCGGAATTTTGTTAGGAATAATCAAAAGTTAAATTAATAAGTCACTATCTACATTCTTGTACTTTTGTTCAAAGTCCCAGGATATCTGAAATAACAAAACATGTGTTACGTTACTCTGTCATGATTTATTAGAAAAATACTAAGTATAAAAAACAGGACACTTGGTCAAAGATTTCTCAAGGATGCTACATCGTGGTTACTTACCAGCGTTTGAGCTTTGGAGCTTTTGAGTATTGGAAACTTTTCTATATACTCATACACCGTCAAGGTTTTAGAATTCTGTCGCTCCACATATGTGTTTTCCCACTTAATTAAGAGCTCGTCCCACGGCTCATAATTTTGCATAAGCCATAGTGCATCATCAGATGTTCCTAAAATAAAAGAGTACTTGCATTAATTTAAACACACAAAAATATTATGGCTGCAAATAGTCTAGTGTTAGGCTAGGTAATGATAACTGAAGAATGGAATATAACCTAACCTAACCATAATAATAACGGGTGTTATTTAAATGGTTAGCAAAGTATTCGTATTTTTGTGAGCAGAAAAATTTAATCTGTAAGCAGAAATAGCTAATTGGTCAGCTACTCATGGCCAGCAAACATTACAAAACCAATCAGCAATTTATGTCATTCTGGATGGCTGTTATTATGTTTGAGCTACAATGAGCTGCTACTGTTTAATAAAATTTTGGTAAGCACTCAGAGGGGAAGCCAAAAAATTTTTTTTGAGCTGCATATAAAAGTTGCAAAAATTATCTCAGCAAACTTGTCATGCGCAAAATAGGCGCATTCCTTACAAAGATTAGGAAGGAGTTTGGATTATGCAACTTTTATGATTATGATTTATGATTATTATTACGATTACAAGTAGTAGTGGTAGTGGCAGCGGTAGTGGTAGTGGTAGTAGTGGTGGTGGTGGTAGCGGTGGTAGTGGTGGTAGTAGTGGTTGTGGTGGTAGTAGTGGTAGTGGTGGTGGTAGTGGCTGTGGCGGTGGTGGTTGTGGTGGTGGTGGTGGCAGTGGTACTGGTGGTGGTAGCGGTAGTGGTAAAAATGTAGTAGTATTAGTAGTAGTTATAGTACAATTTTTTACGACATGTTTTCTCTGCTGTTCAATCATGAAATCTTGCTGAGCAAGTAGTTATTTTGCGGACCAAGTAACTATTTTGCAGACTGAATATTTATTATGCAAACCCATGTTATTGTAAGCTGCCTATTTAATTTTTGACCATTATCAAAATTATTTGCCGAACAAGGATTGCTGCCAGATTTTTTTATTTGAGAACAAAATCTTTGTATGCCGACCAAATGATTTAAATGCTTATTCTAACCAAATTTTATAATTGCTGCTCGTTTAATTACTTCTCAATAATAACCTAAGAGACTAATAGGTACTCATAAAAACTTAAAAAAAAACATTATCAACTACTTATGCAACTCCTAGCTCCATCATGACACCCACAGTAGGTATAAAGTGCTGGTCAAGATGAATTAAATGAACCCAAACACGGTGGGTTTATGCTGGTCCTAATAACATTTCCTAGCTAACAGTGAAAACCACATTGAAGTCTCAGTGGTTTAGGAGGAGTTAGCAGATAACAGATAACAACAGACATGCGCCTTCAATTTATATTTTGTAGTGATGATAGGCAAGGATAATTTAATTACTTTACACATATTCAACTGCTTAACTATCACGGAGAAGAGAACTTACCTTGTATTTCTTCAGTGTCTGCTGAATTCACCTTCGGTTAGGTTTCTTTTTTGGATTTTTTTATGCAAGTATTATCTCATACTATACTAAGTTTCATCGACTGAGGAATAAATGTTAGGAATTAACCTTTATTGCCTAAACTAAAGAGGAAAGTAAGGATAGCGTGGCCTCCTCTGCAGATTCCATTGCTTTCACTTCAGGCTCAAAGCAGTAACAGTTATGTCCAGGACTTCAGGAGTTAATTTTCACAAAAATTTGCTGTTTGCTGGTTTTTCCGTTACGACACAAGAAATAGACGTGCACTCGTAAAATTTGAATTGCCAGTTGCCAACTTGCCAGTGACAAATCGGGGTGGCCAGATATGATTGTTCAGATTCCGCCAAACTAATTAACATTTTCCCATTTTTAAAATTCGTTTAAATAAATGCGCATAAACATGAATACGCATAATAAGTATGAACTCGCATAAACAAATATTAAGTTTAGGATTTGTGTTGAAAAATAAAATAAACATTTGTAGGAAATGGATAGAATCGATATATTGTTTTTGACAAAATCTATCATAGCAACACCATAGACAATAATAAGACCATAGAGTATCTACACTAAGATACTTATACATCTTCATAACAAATAATATTATAATAAGGAAAAGTTAATAGGTGAGTTGACAGCTCTGTCAAATACATACAATTTACATCTTTTTGTCTATGATATGTATTTTGCAGAGCTGTCAAGTCACCTATTAACTTTTCCCTAGTATACCTACCTATGTTTACTATTGAACCTACTACATCGAATTTGGGCCCATTCGATTCGCCTCAATCAGAAATTCTGACCTGGTAGATTCCAAGGGTCATCTAATGATGGAGCCGGAACTTGGCCATGGGAACCCTAAGATGAAACCACCCAACTACGTCGAATTTGGGCTCATCGACTCAGCTATGGTTGACCGAAGTACGAAATACCGAATGTCAAAAGACCGACGTACGTTTGACCGAATGTACGGCAGTCCGATATACGCGAGACCGAAAATGCCGAAGTATGGGCCGCTATTTTCTTTTTGTTGTGGCTATGATTTTTTAGCTTCACTAGTTATCGTACCTGAGTAGTAACTGACTATCGTACCTAACTGACCGACAACCAGTCAAGTAATTGAAATTTGATTGGTCTCCGTGAGAAATTCCGACCTGGGTGATTTCAAGGGTCTGATGATGGAGCCGGAAGGTGATCATGGGAACTCGAAGATGGAACTCCCATAGCCACCTTCGGGCTCCATCATCAGACCCTCTAAATCACCAAGTTTCAGGTCGGAATTTCTTACCGATACTAATCAAATGAGCACCAGTCAACGTAATTGGGTGGTTCCATCTTGGAGTTCCCGTGGCCACCTTCCGGCTCCATCATCAGACCTTTGGAATCACCCAGGTCTAAATTTCTCTCCGAGATGAATCGTACGAGAGCAAGTTCGACGTAGTTGGGTGGTTCCATCTTAGAGTGCCCACGGCCACCTTCTGGCTTCATCATCAGACCCTTGAAATCACTATGTTCCAAGTCGGAATTTCTCATCGATACGAATCAAATGAGCCCAAGTTCAACGTAGTTGGGTGATTTCATCTTATAAAAATAACTTAAAAAAATACCTGACATCGATGTTTTCCATGACTCACAAGTTACATTCAAACATAAGCTGCTGAAATCATGTCAAGATTTAAAACCGTCCCCCTGAACCGTCCTTTTTTAAGTTTTTTATAGTTTTTTATAGTTTTTTATAGTTTCTTATAATTTTTTATATGTTTTTATTATTAACTTGTCTTATAATTTTACGCAAATGTTGTGCGTGCTACTAATTGGCGAGCATATTATGTAATAGTTTTAGTCTACCTTAAGTTTAAAATGTCACGTTATGTTTTGCTGTAAGCATGCCTAATAAATAAATAAATAAATAAATAAAGGTTATAGTTCCCATGTCCACCTCCCGGCTCCGTCGTCAGACCCTTGGAATCACCCAGGTCGAAATTTCTCATCGAGACGAATCAAATGAGAGAATTTCGACGGTCGCCCAATTTACCATAGATCCAGGGAAAATTTATATAGTAGCAACACCAAAAAGGCACTAATATTAGTAATCTACAAATTTTTCCGTCCAAGAGTGAAACTTTCTTGGTCGAAGAAAGAAAAAAAAAGAAATTTTAATCGAAACAATAAATACTAAAAAAGTTTTGAGTTAAGAATGTCTAGTTCTTGTGCTAAGAAACCTTACGCTCTTGGTGCGAGTAAGAATTTTGGTTCTAGATTTTGGTCGAAGAATGAATTTTGAATGAAATACCTAACAAAAATATTTGAGACAAGAATGAAACGTTCTTGGCCTAAGTACTGGTTTCAAGATTTAAAAACTCTTGAATGAAGATAGAGTGAATCTTATTCTAAAAGCTCTGTTTTCGTTCAAAGTGGCGTGCGTTTTTAAAGGAAGACTTTTGATAGTTCTTGAATGGAAAATGGCGATATTTAACGCAAATGGTAACAATCTTGGGTTAAATAAGAATTGCCAAGAGTTTTCACTTTAACGCTAAGAATGGGAAACTTTTGGTTGGAATAAGTAACTCTTACATCAAAACGGTGTTTCTTCAAACAAAAATTTCTCGGAATCAAACTAAATAAATATAATTTTTGAGGCAATATTTGGGACCCATTTAACTCAAGTAAAGTATTTTATACCAAGATATATATTACTTGCTTGGAGCAATTATTCCAAGAGATTTTTGACTCTTGGTCTAAGTAATCTTTTCTATCTGTGTGGGTACATAGGGAACCCTTCGTATGTGAGTCCGACTTTACTACCAACAGGATACTTGTGATTAGACACTGAAGCCATATTTAACCAAGAATGTGAGTTGGAATTTAATAATTAACAATTACCTACACAAAACAATCAACACTATTTAAATCCATTAAATAAAAAAAAAAAGTGAACTGAAACTTGTCATACCTACATAGGAAGTACATAGGTTATGTATGATTAAATCTTTCTAATGTCTTGAATTTTTATCTGTAGTGGGGTTTGTCGTTATGTACAGATTTTTTAAACTATAGCGCATTTTTATGTTCCGATCATAAACTTATTATAATCTAACGTCAGGTATACTAGTTAGGTACTCATCTCGTTGATGTCTTTTATATGATTAAAACACCCTAATATTTTGAATTTTATCCTCTGGATCTCTGAAAAAGTTATGAATCTAAATAGACATCAATTCGATAGGTATTATGTGAAAATGGTTTCGGTGACTAATAAATACCCAATAACAGTGAGCATATCTATAGTAACATATAATATCATTGCCCAATAAGTTATGTGGTGTCTTGCGGACCTAGTTCTGTGCATATTTATAGTAGCTACCTTTACTTACCAATTTATATTTTTATATTACTGTAGCTATCAATATTTATTACTGTTTCATTTCAGTTCTGATATAATAGTCTCATAGTAGGTACTGTTTTAGCACTCATAAACGTAGGTAGTCGTATTTATTTTTATTATTCAACTATATATTTTACCGAATTTTTCATAAATAATCAACAACCTTCGAGATACACTAAGGCAAAATACTAATATAATATGTGATATTATTGATACCTATTCAATGTTGAATGAATCTTTTGTAAGAGCGATATGATCCTGAAAATTAGTATTAATAGAAAGTTATTTTATTCTACAGTGAGATGATATAGTTCTATTAATGCTGTGAGTAAACCAATATCACGTCATGAAAGAAGAATCTGTCTATTGATAGTCTGTTATCTATGATGATTACGACAACTATAAAATGTCATTCTCCTGTATTGTACCAAGTTGTTTTACAATTTTATTATTGACTATAATGCAGTATTGTTTGTAATTGTCTAAAGTAACTTATATTTCGTTTAAAAATTTAATGCATTTTTAAATGTTTCGAATATCTTTGAAATGTTGCCTCCGATGGCTACGCAATGTGTTAGTGTATTTAATAGTATTGTTAATCTTAGTAATTTACGATGGAACAGAATATAGAAAACGACAATTCGTAGATAAAGTACCAGAATACGCGATGAAGTTCATCTTATATGAAGGTAGCATGAATCCACCGGAAAATGTAACTGAAATCAGACGGATCATAAATTATACTAATACAAACGAAGAAATACTGAATTTAGATATATATGGACCTATGAAAAGCGATACAGTTATACTTGTTATACATGTCCACAAGCTTACAAATTACTTGAAATACCTTTTAATATCCTTATCGCAGGCACGAGGAATAGAGGAAGCGTTGCTTATTTTTTCTCACTCTTATTTAGATGAAAACGCAATGAATTTAATTCGCAAAATAGATTTCTGTCGTGTCTTGCAAATCTTGTACCCATATTCATTACAGGCTTACCCTAATGAGTTCCCTGGTTTTCATGTTCATGATTGCCCATATAATATGAACATAAAAACTGCTGAAGCAGTGGAGTGCATTGGTGCACCCGACATTCATGGCCGTTATCGGAACCCTGCTGATACAGAGAAGAAACACCATTGGTGGTGGACAGCGAATAAGGTATTTGAGAATCTAACTTGTATCGAAAACCACGAAGGAATTGTCATATTTTTGGAGGATGATTTTTATGTTATGGAAGACTTCCTGTACATGGCTCTTTATATGAAAAAAGCTGCAGAATCGCTACCGCAGTGCGAGTTCCTGTCTTTAGGGACCTTAAGCGGCCCGCAGCCTGATAACAATGACACGTATAGAGTCGAAGTGACTACATGGGATCCGCGGTATCATTCGAACGTTCTAGTGCTGGATGTGGCCGCTTGGAACAATATTGTGACACATTATGATCTTTTTTGTCGCGTTGATGACTTCTCTTGGTCTCGATCCTTGTTTTACTTGTCATTAATGCGAAAGGATGGCCAAAGATTCAAAGTTATGTCTAGTAAATTACCAAGAGCACATAAAATTAGTTATAGTGGCTTCTATGAAAGTTTAGTGCAGTTCAATGTTATAGAAACTATTTACAGAATACTAGATTTGCAGGAACAATGTAAGCTGTATATGTACCCAGCTCACCTTGAAATTTATACTGATATAGAAATGGAAAATGATGAATTCATTATATTTGACTACGTCGAAGGTAATGGTGGATGGAACGATCCGAGAGATAAAGCTCTGTGTACCAATATGACCATGAGCAAGATTAAGAAAGTTTTATTGGAAATGAAAATTGAGTTCGAAGATTATCAGTGATTACCTATGATTTGCTACGGATGTTTCATTTGTGTTCATGTTTTTAAATCGGGTTGGTAAAAATTTATTACTTATTCAGTTTTTTTAGTATTAATAATTTTAGTTATTTATTTAGTATTTATTCATAATTTCATGGGCGTCACTTTTTCGTGACTTCAATAAATCAGCTACTTCCTCATTAGGTAGGTTGAATGAAGCAGTAAACGTTACTTTATTATGTATTTGTAATATAAATTAGTAAATGAAAATAAAAAAAAACAACATTACCCAATCACATTATTGTACCTACTTATATTTAACTTGTTAATCCATATTTTTAAAGTTATGAAATATAAGTATTAGTATTTATTTTATTACAATATCTTCAATAATAATGTTTTTTTGCTGAAATTGTCATATAACTTTATATATCTGAACAGTGGCTTTGCCTCTGACAATACTCTTGTTTTTCGTTTCCGGGAATCCTTATTATAATAACGGGACTCCCATACCATACATACTTCATAACCAAATGTAATCTTTAAAATTACCAATGTTTCGTTGAAACTTTCGTCCTTTATTTTTATTTGTCAAAATCCACTTTTATCACTTATTTGGGTATTTCTATCATATATTATTTTATGTGTCTAATTTCAGAGGTGTTAAATTTGCATTTACTTATAACAACTGTTTTTCTGGCTCTTATAATAACGGACGAATTTTTAAAAATCCTTTCGCGTTATAAACGCAACTACTCCGTCCAGTAACGGAATGCAGACGCGATGGGACTAGGGCTGTCTATTGCCCATATTTCAACGCTCAGCGGTATGGGCACAACACGGACTTACTTAATTTGTATGACGATCAGTAGTGGATTTGCAGTCTTTGCCGCCCTACGCCTCAGGCTAAGTATTAAGTAAGTATCAGTTTCTTTCTCAGTACCCATTATATGTATGTCTCATAAGTACCCATTATGTAGACTACGTAATGAATTTATTTTATTTCCAAATTATATTTCTTTCTACATAAAATATAAATTATAGTTATACGATGCAGTACAGTGCGGCTCGCCATGTGATCTAGGAGTTATTTTTTGTTATCATCACTGACTTTTTTGATCACGATTGGCCGCCCTAGGCCCGGTCCTACAGGACTTTAGGGCAAATCCGCCACTGATCACTATATAATAGTAATTATACAGAAGTAATTATACCAACCCCGCCGTTCAAATCTTGGTGTGGGCATTACCAATGTGATTTCCAAGAACTTACGTGGGTACATATTAGTAGATCGGCGGTGAAGGAAAACGTGAGGAAACCAGAATGTTCCAAAATTGATTCTTAGGCATGTGTAACAGCACCCCAGTCTAGCGATGCCCTCACCACCAATCAGATTAAGGGGTCTAATATACTGGTCTAAAATGGGTATTTTTCAGAAATGACATACCTCTGACGACCCACTCGGAGATAAGGCGTGAGCTTATATATGAAGGTTTATTTTGACGGGCTTGTTGGCTCAGTTGGTAGTGACCGCCTGCCTTCTAAGTCAGAGGTCGCGGGTTCGATCCCCGCTCGGGGCTCACATTTGTGTGCATGAACATGTCTGTTGGCTTCGTGTCTGGTCGTTTAATATTTATTTAAGTATGTCTATCAGTTGTTTAGTAGGTAACCATAGTACAGGCCCTGCCTAGTTTGGGACTAAATAACCGTGTGTGAATGGTGTCCTACAATTTATTATTATTATTATGTAAGCTCACGCCTTATCTCCGAGTGGGACGTCAGAGGTATTTCATTTCTTAATGCTTACTTAACCTTCATGTTTTAATTACATATAAAAATTAGTAAAATAATGTGTACCGTTTGACAATGTTTGTTTTCCTTATGCGGCTGCACGGATTTAGATGAAATTTGGTATGTAGATAGATTAGGACTTGGATTAACATATAGTATTAGGCTACTTTTTATCTCGAAATAACGCGAACGAAGTAGCAGGCAACAGCTAGTTTGTAGTTTTTTTCGAAAATCACTCTTCCGGAAAGTGTAGTTCGAAAACGGGTAGGAATTAGAAAAAACTGTATAAAATAAAAGTTGCAGAATATTTGATGAGCTTTCTTTACGTAGAAGTTATTTTTCTCTACGACTCATCGTTTTAAAGATATTAGCGAAAAACTCAAAAGTGGGAAATTTATCCCTCCCCACTCCGGTGGACCTCCTAGACGCGGGGACATTTAGTAGGTATGTTTACTCCCTGAAGAAATCGCTTAGGTCCCAGCTCACGCACTCCACACCCTTTTGGTTTATTAGTACAGTGAATAGAGGCCAAATAAGGGGGGTTACCTTACAAACGGTCCGGTAGTTCTAAATTTTTTACATGTTGTCTAGGATGGTTGTTAAGTGTTTAAAATGCAAAATGCACAATTCCCCCCCCTCCGCGCCCGCCGCCATCTTGAAAAAACCGAAAAAAATCGGCACTTTTCTTAGATTTTCACTTCTATCTTTGTTTCGGTGCATTTTAGCTACAAAACAGTTCTATTCAATGTTGTAGAGAATAAAATTCCCTATAATATACGTGTTAAATATTGTTTGTAGGGCAGATAGTTCACGAGATATGATATTTTTAAAAATATAAAAAAATACGCATTTTCCGGAAATTTTTCATCTTATCAAATAAACAATATGCCGTTGTTTTCATTTTAATGCTTACTGCCTCCTCCGTAAGGTTGGTTAAAAAAGTATACATCCATTTTGTAGGTAATTAAATTCCCCACAATTTTTATTCTTAATACTTGTTTTTCTCAAATAGGCCGAAATTGAATTACAGCGTTCTAAAGTTAGAAGTTTGAAAAATTTGAAAAAAAGTTTGAAAAAATGCGTAATTTTTTATCTTTTTTAAAATATCATATCTCGTGAACCATCTGCCCTACAAACAAAATTTAACACGTATATTATAGGGAATTTCATTCTCTACAACATTGAATAGAACTGTTTTGTAGCTAAAATGCACCGAAACAAAGATATAAGTGAAAATCTAAAAAAAGTGCCGATTTTTTTTCGGTTTTTTCAAGATGGCGGCGGGCGCGGAGGGGGGGCGAATTGTGCATTTTGCATTTTAAACACTTAACAACCATCCTAGACAACATGTAAAAAATTTAGAACTACCGGACCGTTTGTAAGCTCTCTATTCACTGGGTTATATTTGTTGAGTGGACTAAATCTATAGCTCATTTCAAAATGGTTGTTAGCTAAAATTTGGACTTCCTTCAACTTTCGACTCTTCTATAGCTGATTTATAGTTATGAATCTTTATAGAAATCTGATGTTACAAGCTAATAAACGTATATTTATTGCACAAAATTCGTCATCGCGATAACGCTGCGCCGTAAAACAGCCGTGATGGACACTTCTAACTTTATCGGGGTCTTGATTACAAGACAGTGTGACAATTAAGTCTGAGACAAAGGGGAGGATGTCACTGTGGGGATCGCGCGTGGCGGCTGTGTCGTCGGAGTGGGCGGGATGAGGTGCGGGCCGGAGCGTGCGCGCGCATCCGCGGCCCGGGGCCGAGCAACAGTCTGCTCGCGTGAGCCGCGCTCGCGACGTCAGGCCACCCCGCGGTATCATGACCCACGGTAAGCATCCACCTCCACCATAACCTTCCGCCACTACCACGTCCGAGTCACAATCACCAACACGCTTACCCCTTCCAAAATCCAGCACTTACGCCACATTTTTCAGTGATGATTCCGTTCATGTTTTCATTATTTATTTACGCTCTACGTTGCGGACGGACTTCACATTAGTACGTTATAAAAATCTGTTCCAGTGCTATCCATTAAATAGTGGCGGTTAAAGTAATAATTAATTGTAGTACTTTACGTATTTAAGTTCTTTTCGGTCATTGTGGCCATCAAAACTAGACAAAATTTAACTGAACAAAGAGTTCTTTGTAAAGCTCATTTAAAATTTTAATGTTACGTCTATTAGATAGTGTGTTAAACCAAACCATTCACGAAGATGGCTGAAAATTCATAAGTTGAATTAAAATGGTAGGTAAGTACTTACTTACATTTTTAATTAGGGACCTACTTGATTTATTCTTTAATTAAGTTGAAGTGGGCTAGTTAAAAAACTCAGTTAACCAATATGTAGTTGTAAGAACATAATCTATAAATTTTAATGACGGAGCTATCGAATATCCTTCACGGTATAGATTTTGATACAGTCGATTCTCGCTAATTCAAACCTGCGATAATTCGAACCTCTCTATAATTCAAAATCTCTTGGTATTTCGAACTAAATCAATACATTTTTATGCACTTGGTAATTCGAACGAAAAAATCATTGCTACGTAACAAAACCACGCGTTAATTCGAACTCATCGGCGTCAAACACTATAATTCAAAGTTGCATAGAGAAAGAGACAAAAAGATTGTAAGTACATTTTGAGACAATTCTAAATTTGTATCATCGTACAGGAGCCTTTGTTTTTATGATGATTATTTTGACACACACTTCCGCACAAATTGGTTTGTTATGTTTCAGTTACTGTTACTGTTCCGTTGGTTGTACACAGATTAATCGATCGAAAGTAGAGGAAACTCAGAATAAAAGTGATGTTGAAAAAGAGTTAATTGATCAACACTTTATAATTCGAAGTTTTATTTATTTTCTCTCAAAAATTTCGAACCGTTTGATATTTCAAGCGCTCGATAATTCGTAATATTTTAAGAGTCCCTCGAGTTTCGAATTAACGAGAGTCGACTGTAGTTATCAACGTATCAAGGAAGATCTCGTAGATTTATTCTGTCAGATATTACCTATAACTAGTAATAAACTCGAGTATCTTAGTGACGTGATAATTTATTCAACGACTAATGAGTAAATAATGGTTCTGGAAATTTGATAATAAAATTTGGTAAAAGAGTAGCTGAATAACTTGTTTAGTTGAATACTTAGCTATTACCAATTACTGAAAATATGTAGTTTAAGATCCAAAACGAATCACTTATCTTTTTTACCGAGGACACAATAGTTCGTTCTCTAGATTACCTATAGTGAACTTGGCATTTATTAACTTTAGTTTTTTGTTATTTTATAAAGGCAAGTAATTTATTAACTTAACAAATACTTAAATACTAATTATAATAAATGAATTATTTACCACTATGATAATTTATAAACAATTTAGGTGTAAGCAAGGTCTTTGAAGAAAAGGATGGATATCATAAATTAAGAGTTAAGTAAAAACAACTACACAAACATTAATTAATGAGTGTCTACTGACAGAAAGCAAAGTCAGATACTAAAGTTTATTTACAGTTTATACTAAGCATTATTGTTTATTCAGATGGCGAGAATAATGTTGAACGTTGATCAGTCAGAGTCAAGCAATCTAAATTTAACAAAGTTTTGAACTGCTGTCATACAGTATCAACAACAAGGAGCTATAGTAATGAAAAGCGTAACATATGCTCAATTGACTTCAGGTGATAAAAGCTGCTGTTTACAATTTTAGCATATTGTGTATAGGAGCAGTCGTAAATTAAAGAATATTAGTAGGTGTGCAGCAAATCTATATCTAGATAATTTCCTGGTGTTGATTCAAGTTGTTTAGCAACATATTATGTTTATGGTGATAGAAAATTCTCGTGTCGGCTGGTTTAGAGTATTTACTCACCCACAAAAATTCACTGCAATAGAAAATATTTTTTCATAAGGTTATTCAATCCAACTGCCATTTTTATCAACTTTGTTGGAATATTCGGCGCCATAACAAATAGTCTGTCTAGAACACATCGCACTGCGATTGAATAATTCATCAAGACAACCTCGAAAAAGGTAGAGATGAAAAGATTTCAAGTAAACAATTGTTTATTCTAACATGTGGTTTTGCCATTGCTATTTATTTTGTTAGATATAGGTTCAGGTTCCGTTTGCAGATGAAGAACAGACAAAAACAAAGAGAAGCTAGTATTATAGATCTTCTTATATGAAGTTTTTAGATGTAAATATTTATTTAGGGTCTGTTCCAAAAAAAAATTGGTACCTTTTTCCATATTTAGGTATCCGTTGTTAACCACCTGCGGTGTAGTGCACCACCTACCTTCATCTGTTTATCTCAGTTACATCCATCCTAAGGTTGTCTGGAAGAAATTGCTTAAAGCGATATGACCGCCCAATGTACTTTTTTTTATCAATGTGTCACTTGTTGCATATTTTTATTGGTGTACAATAAAAAGTTGTTGCTTACTATTTATAAAAGCGAAATACCACACTCACAAAATAGTACTCATAGAAATATCAAAGTGTCTATAAATGCTAAGAACTTGAATTTTGGTAGATGTAGATTTTTCATAGGGAGTAGGTAGGGTAGCTACGGGAAAAACCGTTAAAATGAATATTTAAATCTTTCGCAGTGAGTCTGCGAAGGAGTCAGAATAACAAAACACGGGGAAGGAAAAACAGCAGGTACCTACTATGTTCGGGCATCGCCACTCATGGGTCAGCTAGTGCATAGTAACGAATAAACTCAAAAACTACTGGATCGATCTAAAAAAAATCGCCAATGCAGAGATAATTTTTTTGGGAGTAACAGTGGCCTTAATTTTCCCATGGGAACATTTGGGCAAATTATTTCGTGATTTCGTACTTATATTTATATCACGGATAGGGTATTGTAAATGATACGGTATCAACTATCAATATAAAGCACCTATTTGAAGGCTAAGAGGATCGTAAACGGCACCGTTAGGCGTTATCTGTAGCCAGTCTTGGTTTCGCGAAAGCTAAAAATAAGATGCAGTAAAAGAAAATTGAATTTTACTTTAGTATCTGCTTAAGTTCATTTTTAGCGTTTAAAGAGTTATTGCGGCTGTCTTAGGGAAAGCAATTTTAATTAACTTCATCCAGATTATATCTAAGTATATTCAGTTATTTATGTAAGCATAAAGGCAAGTATCAAAAAAATATATTGAAATCCGTTTGTATGTACTACTAAAAATATGTTGTTATTGAATGCATTTATTTATTTTCCTGTGCCATAATTTATATTGATTTTATACGAGGTACCTACATAAATATAAAATTTCTACAGAAATTCTTATTTTTAACCGACTTCAAAAAGGAGGAGGTTATCAATTCGTCTGTTTTTTTTTATGTTTGTTACCTCAGAACTTTCGACTGAGTGAACCGATTTAAATTATTCTTTTTTTATTTGAAAGCTGCTGCTTCTAGATTGGTTCCATTTTGATTTCGTCTATTTCTGACAACGGCATCCATGAGAAAACCATATAAGTTGAAGATTGAACTCGTTTTTTACTTTTTAGAGTTCTGTGTTATTATGTCAACGTTCGTGTCCATTAATTATTATATTTTTACAAATAAAGTACTAGTTGTGTACCAATTCCATGATACATTAGTACGAGTATAATACTTATAGTTGGTGTAAGACAAAGATAATTGTAAGAATTTTGACGTACCTAACTGGTGTGCTTGTAGTACTATGTTATATCCCACAGTTTAGGTGAAGTATCATATTGCGTACATGTTATATACGTCGAATTTGCTGCCAAGCGCCAAATAATTAGTCTAAAGGTCTCACAGCGGAAGCTTTGGGGCTTATAATTAGGCACCCTCATTAACTTGGCGAAACTTGATTCTGTGAGAAAATTTACTTAGTTCTACGGTTAGTGTATAGTGGGTAAATTGGAGCTTTGTGTTTGGATAACCAGCTTCTCTTTAAAGTACCTATCTACCAAGGTCTTAATGATAAACGCATACATCTACCTACCATAGAAAATGTACTGAGTAGTCAGTTGCGACGTCACTATTTTTAGTACGAAATCGCTCAACTTTTTTGGTTGTTTTATCATTTGAAAGATTTTAGATTTTCTGCATCAGTATTTTTAAAAAACAATTACGCGCAATTTAATTTCGATAAAGCCAAATTATACGCTACTAGGCATTACAAAATCATCACTAGCATTCTGTTTCTTACGTTCTTGGTCGAAAGGTACTGAGTCAATAAATAAATAAAAATAAATAAATTGTGGGACACAATTTACACACGGTTATTCAGTCCCAAACTAGGCAGAGCCTGTACTATGTCCATAAAATAGCTACTTTTATAATGTGCTAACAAAATGAAAAATGTGAATTAAAATTGTCTGGCATAGCGGTATCACGAGTAAAGAATCTTTTGGACTTCGCGCACCGACAGAATGATTCATGGTAGCTAACTTGAGCAAATAACTTCACCGGGCTTCTTTGTAAGATTGTTGGGAAAAGCATTGTTGCCCACTGAATAAAGGCAAAATGAAATAAACGAAAAACATTTTCACTTGTTCATTAATGGACTCAACAAATTACCGTGCTATATTGCTTGACACTTCATTTCTTCACTTACATAAATATTAAGAATAAATATAGAGCAGTGATAGCCCGGACGGTTAAAGAGCCGGCCGAAGATCAGTGGGGCTCGGGTTCGAATCCTGGCATGTACCAATGAGTTTTTCAAAAACTTACGTACATATTTATCACTAGCTCGACGGTGAAGGAAAACATCGTGAGGAAACCCGCAGGTCTCAGAATTAATTCTGAGACATGTGTAAATAGACCCGGTCCGGCGATGGGCTCACCACTTATCACGTTTAGGGGTCCAATATATCTCGTGAAATGTGGGTATATTCAGTAATGGAATACCTCTGCCTACCCCCTCGGGGATAAAAAAGGCGTGAGATTATATATTTATAAATATTAAGTAATTAAGTATTTTTTTATTTTAAAAATGTACCCCTCTTCTTGTGGTAGTATTATTTAGTACCTCACACTTTATTTACAGACAGTCGTTTTTCCAAAGTTTGCTATCTTACTGTCAAGTTAATGGGACATCTTCATCAGCAGGCGTATTCACGGAGCTTCGATATTCGATATTCGACACAGAATTGAAAAATTTTCCGAAGTCGAACTCGATCTGAATCGAACGGAAACGGTGTCGAACCTCTTGACTATTCGATACAGTATCAAGAAGGTAAATCATAAAAAATGCTGGTCACATGAGAGTGGAACTGTGACAACAGAAGTTTTGTACTATAAAAAATTGTTAATACATACATCGCTGTTGTATTTTCATGATAGAGGATTATAAATATATATAATCGACGAGCTTGTATGAACCGATTGATGGATGTGGATGAGGCACGTGAGGTATGCCAGGATCGTAGCAGGTGGCGGGCTGTTGTCTCTATGTACCTATGTATGTAAATATATATATATATATATATAGTAATATTATTGTGTTATGTACTCGTATATATTCATTACGTGGTTAGTTTTTAGGGTTCCGTACCTCAAAAGGAAAAAACGGAACCCTTATAGGATCACTTTGTTGTCCGTCCGTCCGTCCGTCTGTCAAGACCCTTTTTCTCAGGAACGCGTGGAGGTATGAAGCTGAAATTTATATCAATTACTCAGGTCTACTGTCCCTTGAAGCTGTGAAAAAATCAAACTTCTAAGCCAACGCAATCAAAAGATACAGCCGTTTATGCCGCAAATTTTCGACACTTGCAAGGGAATCAAAACCTACAGGGTGCTTCCCGTGAACTCAGAATCTTGAAATTTGGTACGAAGCAACGTCTTATAGCATAGATAAAGGAAAAATTACGAAAACTATAAATTTGCAAGGTTGTACGGAACCCTCGGTGCGCGAGTCCGACTCGCACTTGGCCGGTTTTTTGAGATATCACGTGGTTAGTTTTTTGAGATAATAATATCTATAGGTAGGTACATAAGTATAATAAAACTAACGGTACATAAAATGTTTTTTGAAAATTTTAGCGGTAATGTAGAGAGTTATCGATTTAAATACATTTTTAAAAAACTTTGTCTGTCTGTCTTTGCACGCATCACGCCAAAACTATTGGACGGATTTTTGAGGATTAACTGAATATACCTGGGTGTTGTGTAGATGTTGATCTAGAGTATTTTTTATTCAAGAACAATATTTAATTTCCACGGGAATACCTATAATATAATATAAAAACTGTTTAAAAATAGAAATACGTAGGTATACTACTCCATAACGATAACACCTGGAATAAACTGGATCCGCGCGGGCAACGCCGCTTAGTCTAGGCAATGAAGCGGATTTTTGTATGAAGACCCCAACATTAATTCCTCAGTCGATGAAACTTTGCAGGATTGTAGTATAGTATGCGACAATACTTGCATAAAAAAATCCAAAAAAAAAACCTAACCGAAGTTAGGTATTTTTACTGAAATA
This sequence comes from Ethmia dodecea, assembly GCA_963855545.1. Lineage (NCBI taxonomy): Eukaryota > Metazoa > Arthropoda > Insecta > Lepidoptera > Depressariidae > Ethmia > Ethmia dodecea. The sequence goes on from OY979444.1 coordinate 6,955,380, forward strand.
CTTATTTATTTGATATCTTTGTTGGGAAAAATGCTCAGTCAAAATTTTCTTCTTCAGCAATATTCATGTGTGTTAAGAAAGCTATATGCGAAATATCCAAAAAAATCTCCTGGTAGAAACAACAAAACTCAGACGTTTATGTACCTTGCTCGGGAAAATTGCTCAGTCCATTTTTTTAACTGGAATGTCATTTAATGGTCGCTGTGGACTTACAATAGGAAAATCCAAAATAAAAACCTTCTCGCTACATTATTTTTAGAAATTATCAAATTATCAACAAAAAAATAATTTTTTTTTAGTATAAAAACCTAACTTCGGTTAGGTTTTTTTTTTGGATTTTTTTATGCAAGTATTGTCTCATACTATACTACAATCCTGCAAAGTTTCATCGACTGAGGAATTAATGTTGGGGTCCACTACCTTTATTGCCTAGACTAGCTGGGCACCCGCTGGTATTATATTATAAGTCAAGTGAGGTCAAAGTGTCAGTGTCAGTGCTCACAACAAAACTTATAATTTACTTGCGTCAAATGAATGCCGTGTATTTTATTATATTATAGGAACGAATTATTTTTCACCTCCATGACGAAATATGTAGGTAAATGAAAAATATCATAGAGCCAACTTTTTACAAATGAACCTGGTTTAAAAAAGGATATTATGTAAGCCTAATTTTAATTCCCCAAATTTGAGGCTGTAACGATAAGCTTTTGTTATAACTTTTTTATTCCGCTCGAAGCCCACAAAGCTTATTTTTTCTTGCTACCAAAAGTTTCATGGCAACCTCTTACGTCCTACTGGTACTTAACTACAAAATGAATATAAAATACAAACATTCAGTTTGCAGAGAATGCGTTACATTACACAAAAATTTAATGTGGTTCTCAGAACTTCAATAAAAATATAAATTATAATCGTTCAGTGAATTAAAATATGAGTATACTACTAACTATGTAAAAATATTTGGCAGTCCATAAGCCGATTGTAGAGTTTACGAAGCGTACCTAACTCTTTTCTATGGTAGTTGCCTGCCTAATCAATTATGTTACCTTTTACGAGTATGATCTGTCAAAACGAAAATTTTTTTTTGAAAATATATTATCTGAGTACTGTGCTGTGACTTCATTATGTTCACTCAACTGTTTTAGATTTTTTAATTATTATTTTAAAATTTGTTACCTGTAATTATAAACTGTATTATATTTGTCGTATTAGATTTTTTAGAGATGTTTTGGGATACTGTTTTTAAAAAATGATTACTCCTACCTTATTCTCCAGTCAGATCAAAAAGAACATTGAATATCATAGACCTATATCTCTCTTACAGCGTGAATACCCTTTATTGGTAGCGTCTATATGACCGTACCAAACGACAGTCATTACTGTAACAAAAATGCAAATAACGATTCGTAGCATTAATTCGTATGTAAAGCTTTTTTCTACTACTTGTTTAGGGGACTGTTTATTTTGTTTAGGGAAGAAAGAATGCACTCGTTAATTTAAATGGATTAGAGTAAAAGGTCACACCTGTACAAACCATCACTGATACAACTACGAATATTCACATTTACATACGGCAAAGGTATACAGAGGCATAATGGGAAACGTGCATACAATTTTGTTTTTAATTTTACATATATATACCAAAAAGAAAAACATGCACAAAAAGTTTATTTATTGCAAATCAAAAATTGACATTTCAAAGCTCTCATATGGCCTTAGAATTCAAATATTTTGCGTAAAAATGATAATTTTAGCATTTTTTTTGCACTTTTAGCGACTATCATTATTGAATTATTAAGATAATTTATCAATATAATTTTGGTGCAAGTTTCCCATTAACCGGCCATAGCGACATTTTCATACATTCTATGTCACTTTGGAGCCTTTGTTCTCCGTCATACTATTGTTGGGGTGAGATGTGATGGGTGAAGATGACATCATGGATATAGGAGGTTAAAACTACTTGAGGTTCCTCCTGACCACGAGCCTTCTGAGCCTAACCAGTCCTAATAATTTCCGCTCTGGTATTTTGAGCTCGCTTCGGTCGCTCTCGCATTGAATATATCTATAGGTGATATCTCGCAAGTGGTGCATTGTTTTAAATATTTCGACCATTAGGTATTTAAAATGTTGGTATATTAAAGTTTGTTGTTATAACAATCGGTACCTTTTTTAAAACATTAGGTAAGTATTTAGATTTTATGGATTTCAAACGTTGGTTATTTTACGTTAGGTTTTCTAATTTTAGACATTCAAGTGTACCGTTAGTGACAAGAAGACTTATAACTATGGTAGTTGTAAAAGACAAAAATTAAAAATAAAATACAATTACAACAAGACAAAATGACGTCACCACGCTTAGTCACGTTTTACAAGTACCTAACTCAAGGAACCTGGCGACGAGAGGAGAGTCTAATTTCATTACTTTGACCATTACCTTTAGCAGTTCAAGTATTTGTTTCCCTCGAGCCAGGCTCAAGTTTACAAAATGTCTGGCTTTGTGCTCGCATCACTTCCAATTGACTACAAAAGGATACGAAAACAAGACTGTTTTCATATTGAAATCATAAGTTATATTACAATTGGTCTCAATATCGTAAAATTACCTTCCCTATTTTGCTTTTTGCTTTAGTATTTATATTTTTTTATTCCTCAATGCTACATAGTTTCTGAATAAATAATTATTGTAAATAATTATTTTTTACAATTACGCCTTTCCATCAGAAAAGGTAATCACGAAACAAATAACTTTGGGAAATATGTATCCAAAACAATTTACCAAGAAAATTTAACCGGGCATATAAAAGAAGATACAAGTACATAGCATTGTCACTGAGTAAAATTGCGTGCGATTACGAGGGTTTTTACCCTCGCAAAATTAAACCTGCGTTATCTTATATCAGCCCCCGGCATTTTGATAAATTAAACAATATCTTTTACTCGCATTTTCTTAATATAGTACAGAGTTTATCGCTTGTTTTGTCTTGGCCTTTATATTTTTCCTTGTATTAGCTGAGATCGGCTTTTATACATGAAATTAAAACACATATGTATAAGTATAGATTGAAGAGTGCATTGCTTTTTAAATAAATTTATTATTGCACATTATTATTATATGAAATGGATAGCCACAATATTCCTTTAAATCCATTTAGACTATGGTAGAATCAATTTATCTTTAAGTAAATTTAATTTTATCTACGTACTACAAAGACATACTAGAAATAAGATTTACAGACAGCCTAAAGTTTTTATGAGGTTCTTGAAAAAAAAATCATTATTGCTATAATGCGAATAGAAACATGTAAGAGAGGCTGATTTTAACCGATTAGATTATTGCTTGATTGTTTATATAGAAACTGTGGCCTAAACTAATCTTAACTAAAACTTAGGTAGTTACGTTGCTACAACTGCAACCTGCAAGCTACGCTGTGCAATTAACTTTGCTCCAAAACTCAAATACTCCTAATAATACTATTAATATTTACAGATCCAGTAGCACAAAGTATTCGAATTCACTGATTGTGAGTAGAACATGAAACATAATTTTATTTTATTAACAGTTAAACATACCTACAAAATTTTGAATATTATTCAATTTATAAGTAATATCTAGTTATATGATCACTTAAAACGGATGTTTGTACCTTTAATCATCATCATCAACCCGTAAAATCCCGCTGCTGAGCTAAGCTTCTTTCCTTACACATGAGGAAGTATGAGCTATAATGTTAAGCTATAAATGTTAAGCTCGTGGCCACCTGTCAGAATGTTTCAAGCTACCCTAGGGTATCTGACATGACACTACGTCTCAGTGTAATGATATTAAAAATTGTATTAATATTAAAATTGTTATATGTCTAAAAAGAGACTTCCGATCCCACAGTCAAATTGTTAACACAGTTTTGTGGCGCAATGTATGTAGCATCACATGTGCTTATTAATTCAATAAATACATAATAAAAAGGGTTTAACGACTTCCATTGAGCGGAAATACAACAAAAACCGGGACTAAAAATGTTGCGTGCCTTCTGAAACACGGAAGCGCTCGTGATATAAATGCCACTGTAGGTGTATTCACTGACTGACCGCGCCCAACTTTGCTTAACCAGTGTAATCGTTACAAACAATCTGGTACCTCAGGACTACGAGCGATTGTACTTTAATAGATTATGAATATTATGATATACCTACCCGTAACATCCCACTCTGGTGAGCTAGCTAACCATGTGACATGCAAATAAAGGAATTGAATTGAATATTATATATTCTTAATACACAATAGGTACATAATATATTCTTGTGAATAAAATATCACTGTGATTAAGTAAAAAAAATCATGACAATGTTTGCTGTAAATTTTCTCCAGCTCAGCAAAGCACTACAACCATATACGAGTAGCTTGTAGGTACTTTGTGTTGTATAGATTGTTTATAATAATAATGTGTTGAGGAGTTCTTTGTGCAGCTTCATATCTTCAACTATATATGCGGTGGAGTTGAAATGACTTTCAATAAGTAGACTTATAAGCCCCTACATTGAATAAAATAATTTTGAATTTGAATAAATTGAATTAAAATGATCATGACAGTTTCTTTCAAGATAAGTATTGCCTGCTTTACGTATTAATTGTCACAGAAACAGAAATAATCACGACTGTCATCATTTATGAAGGCCTCCAGTCCAGTCCTACTGATTCGTTATCTCTCGCACTAAATTCTCCTTCACATGTTCATTGTTTACGGCAACGAGAGTGTATGTCTGTGTGACAACAAAGCAACATAATGATGTAAATAGTAGGTATGAATTAGTATTATATGCGCATAATTGATAAGATTTCAATCATGGAGACTTATAATTAGCTAGTGATATTTCTTATTGTATCTTTATTTTATTGATGTAAAATGCTGTAAGTCTTCCTAAAAGTAAATAAAAAATAATAATAATAATAATAATAATTAAGCATTGATTTTTATTTGTTCATATTATTTTTCGTACAAAACTAGGGTGTATCTACGTATTTTTTTATTTTAAATAATTTTTCATTTTAATATTATTCTGATTTATTTTAAAAACAGATCACTCTAAAAGGGCGTATCTCAAAGGTGATCGTTACCAACACACCAGCATCACAAGGCTGCAAGCACCTACATATTATAGAAATTTTCTCAGCAACCTTCGACAATGACATTATAATGACTCTTATCTACTCCGTTCCGAGTCATTGGCTTATCTAATTGGGCGAGAGTAGCTATCATCGTTCCTGCAGTCATCCTGCCGTTTTTTCATAAAGTCTGGGATAAGATAATCAAGGGCTTTATATAAAAAAGTTTTAATAAAAAGAAAGTTAAAACTATTCGAACTTTCACCACGCCAGATTTTCTTATAAATTTAGTTATAAGAACTCTAAAAAAAAAATTGAATTTAGAATTACGTTTTTGATACTCGGCGAATGTATTCAGCCATTATAGAGCAAACAGAAAGTAGAAACTAAAAGATCCTACATATAAACAAAAAAAGGCTGGCAAAGTGGGAGTGGGATTATATATATGCTCACGCCTTTTTCCCCGAGGGGATAGGCAGAGGTATACCATTTCTGGATATACCCACGATTCACCAGTATTTTGTTTTGGGCGGATAGACGGATAACCGGTGGGCACATCGCCGGACTGTGGTACTTACACAGTTCTCAGAATTAATTCTGGCACAGCTGCGGGTTTCCTTACAATGTTTTTAGATAGAGTGATTCAAGAGGAAGGTTTTAGTGTTAGAATTGCACCCGTGCGAAGTCGGGGCGGGTCGCAAGTTAATCATAAAGCTTAGGAACATTGCGCTGACTCCGTACAAAGTGAATAATGTAAAATCTCTGCTGGTAAGTTACATATTTAATGAATTAGGCCTGCGATAAAACCTACCCTCGCCGAGTGAGAAATCTCCTTTTACGTTCAACTTAATTTGGCTTTCTCATCTTTCCTTGCTTTAGTTGATTTTTTATATTACAACGAGCGGGTGCCCGGCGGCGATACCGGCACGGATCTCCATTTATTTCCATTCCCGTGGGAATTTGCAATATCTTCTTGCATTCACTTACGTAATTTAAGGAAGATTTGTGCAAAATTTTATGCTGCTAGACCCAGCGGTTTTGGCTGTGCGTTGATCGATCAGTCAGAGAGCCAGTCAGTTTCTTCTTTTATATATAGACTCACTTTTACCTCGGCTTTGCACGCTCTCGTTTATTTCACCCTCTTAAGTTGAATTTTGCAAAATCATTTCTTAGTGGATGCCTTCACTGTATAAGCTATGTATGTGCAAAATTTCAAGCTGTGTGGGATGCAGTAAATGATTGAGTATTGAATATCTGACGTTTGTCATTTTCAATTAGGACCCAAAATGACACCGTCCGCGCTTAGAGAATAGAGCTCAACAGTTATTTTAGTTTTATGATTGTCTATCAATAAATAAACCGGATTCAAATACGATAATACTCGTAAATATCCCGTAATAAAAAATAGGTGGGTACGGTTGCTGTTTCAGAACAAACTTATTTCTTGTTTTGCGTTTATTATGTTACTTACATAAGTATTAAGTATATTGTATAGGAATACCTACTTTAATTTGTTTTTTATCTCCCGTTAATTATTACTTTTCATTTATGTTGTCCTGAAACAAGGATAATATTGATTACCAGTCAAATTTCAGCACCCCAAGGGCGATCGAGGACATTTCGTAATTCTCTTTTTTTCATTCCATTCATTTCATTGGATGGGACATAGTCTGATTTTAATCCATGTATATCTGACAGCTCATAACAGAAGTTACAACCGTACTTGGTCTCTTCCTTTCTCTTTTCTACTTATTAATAAAGCGGAATGAAACTCGGACTTTTAGTATTTTTTCCTGCAACGATATAAAAGACTTTAAGATTACTTACATCTTCCATGAAAGTATCTTAAAATGGAAGGATTCAGCACTGGGCGCTCCTTTGAGCTCTCTATTATGCTACTTTAATTTTCCATTTTGTAAAAGATACTGAGAATATGCTCCGATGATTTTCTTTTATCGCACTCCTATGTAAAATCACTTAATTCATAAATAGAGAACACCAGACAATTTAAAATAAAAAAAGTATTTGTCCCTCTAGATATACTTACCTACATTTAAGTTTGTTTATTTTTTAATTAATATTTATTTAATAAAAGTTTTATATTTATTTAAGTATGTTTATCAGCTTATTAGTAGGTACTCGTAGTACAGGCTCTGCATAGTTTGGGACTGAATAACCGTGTGTAAATTTTGTCCCACAATTTATTATTATTATTTATTTATACATCTATGTGCCTATTCACGAAATACAAATTTAAATGTTTTATGATATGTATATAAGTAGTTATAATTTCTTGGTTTTAAGTTGCAAGCTACTATTTTTTCAGAAAACTTATCGTTTTTTCAAAGTTCCATAAAATTCATAATTTTCGTTTTCCCTTACAAGTACACAACTTGAAAATTAATATTAATCACGACATAAGTTATCGACGTCGATCCCATTAACATTTAACCACGAAACAAAAATGCTAAAAGACTTTAAAAACATTTAGCTTCGAGATGTTGAGTGAAGTCACAAATGGGCAGCCAGCAACTCTGCAGTGGAACTAATGTATCGCGAATATGGTGTTCGGGTAGCGTGGTTCCGCCGCGGCAGTTCCGAGCGGAAGAGATTCTCGCGGGACTCGCCGCATTGTCACATACACGCTTTACCACAACCACGAACTCGCAAGAACAATAGGGTCCATCAAGGAGTTGTTTCAATAATGCCAAAAATACGTCTAATAGTGCTCGAAGCAACTAAATAGCATCATATAGTTGAAAGATTAAATCAACTCCATTATAGTATGATGAGGCCATAGGTGAGACTTCTAACTTGATGGACACGTCAAAAGTAATTTATTAATAATATCTGAAAATTATTACCTTTATAATTTTTGTTCATTTTCACCACAAGTTCCAAGACGGTCTGGATTGGATAGAACGTCACATGCTCGTATTCTTGTTACCTATAGTTTTTTTGGAAATAAAATGAGCACCATAACTGTTTCCTTGCCTTAAAATTACCATTTTAGTTATTAAGTAAAATAATACTTCCTCATGTGTGAGGAAAGACCCTTAGCTCAACAGTGGGCTGTTACGGGTTGATGATGGAAGTAACATAAAATACCTGCTCGATTTCTATCGCAACAGATTTCTATCAAGGTATTAAATTATGGTAAAAATAAAAAAATAAACGCACCCCTTTCATCCCCGAGGGGGCAGGCAGATTATTATATTTAGTATTCCATTTCGGGAAAAAGACACTTTTCACGAGTAGGTATACTCCACCACTAATTACTAAGTTCGTAATTATTTTCAATTCATCGTTGTAAATATTGAGTGACTCTGATTGATTTACTCTTCAGCCTTAACATTTTGACTTTCTAAACTCTGTCAGTAGGTATCTGTGTAAACTTGTTGCAAAGAAAAACTAGAATATTCTGAACAATAATAATGAAGTAGTTCTTAGGTCTTCTAAAAATCTATTAAAATCGTAGTTAACGCTGTAACGTGTTAACGTAGTCAAAACATTCATTTATAATGATTCTAGTATAGTTACTCTACAGCAATGCGGTAGTCCTATTCGAAGATGAAAAGCTCCGCAGCGTAAAAATTTGCACTCTGGGACTGCTGTGACATTTTTCCTAAATATTTAATGAAAGCTCTTCTTCGAATACTTTGAGCTTAGCAACGTGTAAAAATTGTAATTTCGTATATCAAATAATACTGTACTTTCTGCTCAGAGGTGCAAGTGTATCTACATACATATTATGCTCACGCCTTTTTCCCGAAGGGGTAAGCAGAGACAGTAGCCCGCCACCTACTACGATCCTGGCATACCTATCGTGTCTTATCTACATCCATCAATCGGTTCATCCATTAATAGTGTATGTATTTTTCTAAAAAGTTCAAGCTAGCATCTCGATTAAACTGCAAAAATATTGATATTTCTTTCTAAATTAAGATATTTATAATAGCGTTGATGGAAATTAATTTAATTTTTTTTCTAAATTAGTACCTACCTTGGTAAAATGCTGCAGAATAAGTTTTTTCACACTAATTTATTATCCATTATCTATGTTTAGAAGGTAAAATTTAGTAAACCATTAAGATTTTACTTAATATAAAAAAAATAACATCACCTAATCTTAAAACATTTTCATTATAATTCATTTAGTTCATTTATTACCTAAAATCAATGTCTTAATTGAAATTTTGTAATAAATATTATTCGGCAGATTGTGTAATATGACATTTTGATGAGGGTATACTGTCATATCTTCATTAAGAGCAGTTTAATAAAATAACGCAAAGGTTCTGGTGTATTTGCCATATTTGGTCGATCGGGATGTAGGAAATATACATAGTGGGAGTAACGAAGTGAATAATAGTCCAGTAGTACGGGAGGGTGTAGATAGGAGAATACCAAGTGTGGATGAATGCGACAGTCGCTTATGCTTCCCACGGCATTCGATTTGTGACAGCCACTAGATAATACATTTGTGGTGTGGTATATGGTAGTTGTAATAATCTCAAAGACGAGATACGAGCAAAGAGGATTAAATACACGACGAGTAACAAAATAAGGTACATGAAGGTATGAATATTTTCGACATTCTGCCATGTTTCACCGCAGCTTAGAATGACTATGGATCTTTGCGAACAGCTGCGCCCATGGAGAAGAAGGATTAGGCTACTTTTATCTCGATTTTAGGAACATAGATCTAATTCTATGTGATCAAAATCGTTAGATGAGAAAACTTGCAGGTAGTCGCCTACCAGGGACGTGGGTATTGTGAAAACTTATGTCATTTCACTGTAGCGAAAAGATTATGACGATAAAATTGTAACAAACGTTCCGTATTATAGAGCAAATCTATATATCCCTTAAGTGTAAATATTATACTGGAATCTGGTAGGTTACTGAAATTGCATATTAATATGCATCGCAACCTATCCTGCTAAAACATACACGTTGCTGCACTGCGGTCGTGAAATATGAACTACGACTACGGTACCTTGGGATCCTACTGCAAAAACAACTGTTTTTAGTTTTTTGTAGAGTCGCATATTTCTACTTTATTGTTATAATCTCAATATAAACCCCATCGCCGGACCGGGTCTATTTACACATGTCTCAGAATTAATTCTGAGACCTGCGGGTTTCCTCACGATGTTTTCCTTCACCGTCGAGCTCGTGATAAATATCTACGTAAGTTTTTGAAAAACTGTGCTTAGGTGCCTATTTTTAATTTATTACTAACAATATTGTAATAAATTAAAAAATAGGCACCTAAGCACAGTTTTTACTGTTAAATTTCCGTTGTGACTAATGATAAAAAGTAAAGAAGCTACCATCTTCCGTTTTACGATGTTTCGCAAGTTACTTCGGATCAAACGCTGTCAAAAAGCGACCGGTCCCATTCTAAAAGTGATATCGAGCAAGTCTTTTGGTTTGATTAGCAGTCAACAATCCTTTTGGGTAGGAAAGGCACGATCGTTTTTGAGGCATAAATCTAGGAGTCAAAGTGAATCTCCCAACGACGATGTTTTCGAGATACTGTGCGTATTTACGACGACTTTTTTATGGCAAACCGTGGCTCTAGTTCCAAAAGTCATTGGCTGTAACGGCCTTTCTATTTCTACTTTATTTGTTTGCCTGTTGAGGCACACGAAAGCGACTTTAGCTGTTGTGTTTATGCAATAGAACGATTAACTGGCGTTAAACATTGCGATGTTAGTAAGGTATAGGACTCTATGTGCTAATAATTAGCAAAGGCGAGGATGTAATGGGTAATTAACAGTGTCATAAACTAGTTTTATCATCACATTAGGTCACTATATTCGTAAATAAATACAAATTATATTTGGAGATGCTTTTTATGACCCATCAGCAAGACAATAGATTTGTCTACAGAAAGTCTTGAGTAGAATGCAGTAAGCAAACAATTTAATACGTACTTTATTATATTATTTTTAAACTGTGTTAACTAAGTACTTTTAAAAACCAATTGTTATCTACTATATAAACATAAGTCGGGTTTTCCTTCCTGACGATTTAACTCCAGAACTGACGAACCGATTTCCACGGTTTTGCATTCGTTGGAAAGGTCTCCTGCTCCGTGAGGTTTATAGCAAAGAAAATTCAGCATTGCACCCGTGCGAAGCCGGGGCGGGTCGCTAGTAGTGTTCTAAAAAAGATATAGGTACTAATGTAAGATTTGTGGAGCGCTTATAACTTCATCAAAGTTTCAAAAGATGCTTTTTAGCCGTTTACTGGACGCCACTGCTATATAATTGTGTCTTATTTATGGTACATACATGCGAGGTGTTTCATCGATGTCAATATTATTATTATCCTAACTAATATTATAAATGCAAAAGTGACTTTATTTGTGTTACGCTTTCATGCCCAAACCACCACAAAACCATTTTTTTTTTCTCGAATGGAAAGCTATATTATCTGGAAGTACCATAGGCTACATTTCATACCCGTATTCCCACGGAACGGGAACTACGCCATTACCATAGAAATGTGAAGTTAGCTTTAATAAACATTTTAATTATTTTGATGTCATAGTCCACCGCTGTTAACTGGAAGCTAAAACTTTACATAGTCTAATTTTGTATTCCGTAGGATTCTGACTTTTCAAAATGTTGAGATATCGCATCTATGTATATAAAATGATAAACTGACTGCCTGATTGGTGATGTATCAACGCAGAGCCTAAACCGCTGGGTCTAGAAACTTGAAATTTTGCACATAGATAGCTTTAATACAGTGTAGTCTTAGTGTACATCCACTAAGAAAGGATTTTTCTAAATTCAACCCCTAAGGGGGTGAAATAAACGTGCTCGAGCGAAGCCGTGGGTAAAAGCTGGTACTTACTATTATTCTATAAAAGGAAAGAAAAATTAAAAACCAAAAGAGTTGAAGTTCGAGTTGGACCTGCGTTCCGGTGATTCTGAATACATCCAGTTTGCTATGTATTATAAAATGGTTTTTATTATGTAACCCTAAAAATTTAATCCTACACCGAAAACAGACCAGCTGGTGTTTAGTAATAAGGACCTATTTTGTAGGGCAATATCAGAATGATACCAAGTACGCATAATATCAATATCCGTAGCGATACTGCGGGCTTGATTGATTGTTTCACAACAAGGCCATGGTGGCCATTGTGTGTCTGCCAAGTTTACAGACATTAGCCTCCACCAGGGTTGATGTATTCAATTGCTAAGGGAAATCTTTGATATATGTAGATTCGAAGCTTTACAAAAGTTGCCTGGTAAAAATAAAGTTTACTGATATTACTGCAAAGCAGGTATCGTTTTTGAGTAATTGCTATGGTCTTTATTTTTTCATTGACTGATTTTTGTAGAATTTTCAAACCTTATTTCTGGATTTAGGGATCGAGGATTAAGGACTACCAGCGATCAATAACTTTACAAACAACATAAAACTCAATGACATTTTGTAGGTATCACACATTATGCGAGTACATACTTATACCTGTGAGAGCAGTGATAGCCCGGACGGCTTAAGAGCCGGCCGAAAATCAGTGAGGCTCGGGTTCGAATCCTGGCATGTACCAATGAGTTTTTCAAAAACTTACGTACATATTTATCACTAGCTCGACGGTGAAGGAAAACATCGTGAGGAAACCCGCAGGTCTCAGAATTAAGTCTGAGACATGTGTAAACAGACCCGGTCCGGCGATGGGCTCACCACCTATCACGTTTAGGGGTCCAATGTATCTCGTGAAATGTGGGTATATCCAGTAATGGAATACCTCTGCCTACCTCCTCAGGGATGAAACGCGTGAGATTATTTATTTATTTTATTTTTTATACTTATACCTATTGCATCATATAAATGGTGACAATACCGGGCCAAGTATGAAAGAAAAAACTTGCACGATCGTTTATAATTTTAGTTTACACGCGATGGGATCTTCGAAATAAAATTAAATTTAAACTATTCGTACTCCAAATGATTGACAAATAATACATTTTCCGAAGAGAGGTTAGTATACGACTAAAGCAATTTCCAGCAATGATCATTTTTGCATTGCCATATTTGAAGCTCAAGTCACGCATCTACCTCAATTTATATAGAAAATCATTGATAAACTCAAAACAATTAATCGAAAAGGTGCTAAGCACTCTCTATCCTTCCAAATATTCGTACATGTTTTCAGTTTCTGAACTTGAATTCTTCTTATATTTTAGGATTGTTAATCTAAATCCCGCAATACGTTTTTAAGAATTCTTGATTTCACACCATCTTTATTTAATATTTAAATCGTTTTCTGTAAATCTGATAACGTTTCTGAATAATGAACTCAAAAGTTTAATTTGAAAAACTTTTGTCAGATTTATATTGTGCTTGACGTAGGTATTTGGAGAAAATAATATTGAGTGCTGACGGAGAGACAGTATTTGTTTTCTTTTTAGGGTTCCGTCAAAGGGTAAAACAAAACCCTATTACTAAGACTCCGCTGTCCGGTTATCTGTCTGGCACCAGGCCGTATTTCATGAACCGTGATAGTTAGACACTTGAAATGTTTACATATGATGTATTTCTGTTGCCACTACAAAAAATATTAAAAAACAGAAAAAAATATATGTTTAAGGGGGCTCCCATACAACAAACGTGGTTTTTTGCCGTTTTTATAAATAATGGTACGGAACTCTTCGTGCGCGAGTAAGAGTCCTACTTGGTCGGTTTTTTGCACTACTTACGACTTGTACGCCCACGATTTCGTTCACCATTTAAAGCAAAATCTTTATAATATTATAGCCTAAGTATATTTTATTCTGAATTCTATGCTTCATTACAGTAGATTTTTATTAAAATCTGTTCAGTAGTTTTTGCGTGAAAGTGTAACAAACATCCATCGATGCATCCTCACAAACTTTCGCGTTTATCGGTACTACTTATTTAAATAAAAGAACGGAAAAGGGCGACTATGAGTATCGCCCCCTTAACATATTATACCACTCTGCAACTAATCTCTGAAGGAGAGAGTGCTACGTGCAGAAACTTTGAGCACAGCTGCTGCATACTTAATAGCTCGAGTATTCTATCTCATTTCGTGTCTTTACTTAATATTCTGATTCCTTTGATTAGGATTCGCTAATTGGCTCTTTGTGTTCATAAAGTTTGTACATATTATTTGTAGAGTTTCGTACCAAAGTGGTAAAAAAAGAAACGATTCTGGTGCCATTCTGTATGTTTGTTACAGCACCTTATTTTGGGCATTACTAATACCAGCGACTTGAAATTTTGAATAGTTTTAAATAGCCTAAATAGGTAATAATTGCTCAACTTAAAGAAAATAAAAATAAAAATAAATAAAATAAAACTTCATTACAAAAACAGACAATATTTTATTTTATTATTTTCATGACATAGGGGGGTGAAATGGGGATTGCAATTTTAAAGTACGGTTGTCATGGAAAATGGGTAATCATGAAATTGTGTCATTTGCACATTACAAAATACTTATATTTTTGTTCGTTGTTTTGCCGTATTTTAGATGAATGATAAAAAATTTATAAAAACCCAATGGTAACTTTATTTATGGTACCTACTTATGTATAATCTAAAATATAACTATCAGTAATTTAAAATTATACCCTATTACATGTCCATAAACTATCATTTTAAGTGTATAGATGTTGAATTAGGTCATCATTGTAATAAATATCTAAGTTTATGGTTATGAAAATTGGACTGAAAAACTGGTTGGGGTGTCTGCAGTTCGCATTACTTGTGTTACAAGTTGTAGACATATGGGTAGGTACATAATTATAGATTTAAAAATATTGTTAGCGTATTACAGTAAAAGAAAATGCTTAGTATAAAAGGGATTGTTCGATCAGATTTTCCCGAGGCTTTGTCAGAAACAATCGCGTGTGTCACAGCTTTGGATCTCCCACACCCCCACGCCCCACATCTGTTGAACTTCGACAGACGAGCCAGCCGTGTTACCAAACATGGCGGCCAGAATATGACCTAAATAAAAGTGAAAATATTTATATTTTTAAACTCCTGATTCAAATAAAAAAACCTCTAAAAAGTAGGTACTTAACAGGATACCAAATATCGAATCGATCAGATCTATGGAAGTTGGTCACGTTATTATTATTGCATTGAAGACTTTCGATCAAGTCCCCTTAAAATAATCTAAATCAAACTCCTAAATACATAATTATATGTCAGATTTACTTGGAATAACAGTTCCGAAATTTCAATCTGTACGTTAATATGTACATAGTTCTTTATTTTATTTGAAAATTCTGTACAGAAATTTGAATAGGTACGCTAGCTATCTCGTAAGAAATATATTCGATTTAAATATATAATATGTATGATAAGGAATAAGTATATGTAGGAACCGTAAGCCTAACCGGGCATATATATAGGTAGGTATATCAGGCAAACATTACCAAATTCATCTGTTACAATAAAAAGTTTTTAGTCGACTAAACACGATGCTTTGTGAACGTTTTTTGATGATCTATAATAGAGTGAGAGCCGGCGATGATCAGACCTTCGTCAGTTTGTAAAGCATCAAAGTTTTTGTCTGTGTACGTCCCTACTACACGTAATAACATGATTAGTGGCTTTTGTTCTCAACTTTATGGATTATCCAAATAATTTATTTATGCATTATATCGTTGAATAACTGGTCTTTCCAAATATGCATAGATAATAGTTTCACATTTTTTTAAGAAAATGTGGCCTATTTAAAAGTTTAAACTTTCGTTAATCTGTCAGAAAAAATGGTAAATTTGTCAAAATATTTTAAATATATTTTTATCATGGAGTCCGGTCGGGATATATATTTTTTTCTTGTTTTTTTAAGGAAAAGGGCTCGCGATAAAGACCGTTAAATATTATGAGCAAATTTAATTATTCATATCTATAACCTATTGTATTACAAGAAATTATTCGAAATACTTAGACCATGTATATGTGCTTATTCATACGTAGGCTATCACTTTGCTAAATTGGATAGCACTCAAAAGAAGTAGGAAACTGATATGAAATTACGGCGTTTAGTCAAGCAGGCCGAAACGATAAATAAAGGACGTGAATGTCCCACATGAGTTATGTTCTACGTTATTTGAGACTAATAGAAAGACTTATCGATAACTGTCTCATGTTATATATTCTGTCTTTGTGGCTGGTACGTTGAGTGGTCCAAAAAGTATAAATAAGTGAGTTTACTGGGAAAGAGTAGGTATTCCCAGAAATGTAATACACTAGCCAACCCACTTGTAGATAAGGCGCGATAGGAGTTCGCATGCCTGCCATGTAACAGACCCGGGTTAAATTCCAATAGTGAGGGCATGTACCAATGTTTTTTTCAATAACTACATGTATATTGCTCATTCTTCTACGAAGATAAACTTTGTGAGGAACCCCCTATTATTATTATTATCATATAAATTGATGCTCAATCAGAGATGTGGGAAAAAATATACCCACTACATATTATTTATTTTTTTAATGATGACTGTACTTTTGGCAAAAAATAAAAATAAATAATCTCACGCCTTATATCCCCGAGGGGGTAGGCAGAGGTATTCCATTTTTGGATATACCCACTTCTGACCAGATATTCTTTGGACCCCTAAACGTGAAGGTGGTGAGCCCATCGCCGTACCGGGTCTGTTTACACATGTCTCAGAATTAATTCTGGAACCTGCGGGTTTCCTCACGATGTTTTCCTTCACCGTCGAGCTAGTGATAAATATGTACGTAAGTTTTGAAAAACTCATTTCTACATGCCAGGATTTGAACCCGAGACTCACTGCTTTTCATCATGTGAAGCAGGCTCTTTAACCGTAAGGTTATATCACTGCTCTTGGCGAAAAAAGTGGTTATTAAAACAAAATAAAAACAATCGGAGATGTGGGAAAAATATTCCCACTCCTTCTACCAATCGGCGTTCCGATCGGAGGACAGGAAAAAATCCATAATAATTAGGGGTCCGAAAGTAAACTGGTGCAAAGTGGGCATTCCAAGGAATTTGATACCTCTGCCAAGGCTCTCGGAAATAAATAGTGAGCATTTTCTACTTCGATTTGTTTTTAAACAACTCGTGAACTGCACTATTATTTATTTACGTCTCATTTATAGACGTACTCAATGCGTTATAGTTTCGACTTCTCCAGTGTAACCTAGAGTCTTTAAAGCCTTTTGTTTACTATATCCATAAAAATGTTTCAGAACTATGGTTATTACGTTGGAAACGTTGGTATATATGTAACTATAAAGTTTATTGTTTCTTATGAGAGAGAAAATGTTTAAACAAGGTTTAAGGTTACTTGTACTAAAGGCATCAGAGAAAACTGGTTAAACATAACATCAACCAAGCGTTAACACCTGTGGGATATTGTAATCAATTTGGGGCATACATCCTCCCCTATTAAGTTAGCAGTAAGTTAGTTAGTGTCTTCAGTTACCGAACCCATGTTTCATTTCGTTAACCTCCAGCTTTTCTAAATATCTAATTGCATTTATAAGGTCCCGGACCCGAAGGGAGTGAAACGGGACCCTATTATATAAACCTCCGCCGCCCTTACCGTCTGTCCGTCCGTCTGTCTGTCAGCGGGCTGTATCTCATGAACCGTAACAAGTAGACAGTATTTAAAAAAAGTAGGCATGCATTTCTATTGTTGCTATAAAATCAAATAATAAATTTAAAAATTAAGGGTTACAAAAATACGTCTTCTTTCGGCATATTTTTTTTTCTCGATTTTGTTATGGTAAGTATTACGGTACGAAAATTCAGGTGTTTTGATTGATTAAATAAAACGTGAGATGAGATCGAAAATACGAGCTGTCGTCAGTGAAACGAACGGTTTTAATGATCACTTGAATTTCACAGTTACCCTGAATTTCACAGTTACCCTACCTACTTACAATTTCAGTGTTAATGTTTATATATTATAAAAACCTTACTTTTTGACGTTTTATATGTTGTCAGTAATTAAACAGTCCTTTTGAGAATGTTGGTTTAAAAAAAGTGTTTTTTACAGTAATAGTTTTTATACCTGTTAGGTTAAATAGGAATTAAATAACATGAAGTTACTGAAATTCCTATAGAGTACTCATGTTCTTCCTGTATAAATTGTTTTGCGTTAGCATGTTGCTGAAAAGAAAATAAAAACCCTAGACCAAGCCTAGACCTCATTCATTTAGCTGCTCAACACATTTCAGAAAACAAAAAAAAATTTGGAACGCAAATTTTCTGTGTAATAGATATGCTCAAGCATTTATTCCCGAAGGGGCTGGCAGAGGTATTCCATTCTTGGAAATACTCACTTTTCACTAGTATATTTTTTGGCCAGGTTTAGGTGGCCACGTTATACCTCAGAATTAATTCTGGGACCAGCGAGATTCCAGACGATGTTTTCCTTCACCGTTGAGATAGTGATAAATAATTATGTACTTACGTAAGTTTTTAGAAAAACTCATCTGTACATTCCCTCGCCAGGACTCGAACCCAAACCTCACGCATGAGAAGTGAGCTCTATAACCCCAAGGCTATCACAGCTCTAAATACATTCCGCGTAATACAAAGCTACAATGAAAATTTATCAAGCTCTCGGGCACTCAGCAGCTTTAAAGTAATTTCCATGCAAATGAACTCGTGTGGGAATTGGTTAGCGAGAAAGCCTCTGTTTGCATATTGGATACAACCGCATACTGAGGCTCGTTTCGGACTCTGGCGCGTGGCGGTGCACTGCAGATAATTTATGAGTCTGTCTTTAACCCGGCTGATGGTTCAAGTTACTTTATTAATTTAGGAAAATACTGATTACCGTAAACGACTATTTATAATTGTATTCGTAATTCTTTATTTGACATTTATCATGCAGCCAGGCTTGCTCTACAGACACTTAACGTAGTGACACTGAAGTACATCAAAAGCAATGTACGTTAAAATGAAAAGAAGATTGCGATTTAGATTGTCAGTTGTCAATAATCTCCCAGTTTCCAGTTTACCCTATTTTTTCGAATCTCTAACTTTTTTTCGGTTATGTGGTTCAGTTTGACGGGTAGATTTACGAAAAAGGACTGCTATTTTATGGAGTATAACCTACGTGGTTGATTGGGGTTGATTGCTGGCAGGTGCGGGTTGGCGGTCGGTAGCGACCGGCGCGAGGCGATGATCGGCCTCATGGGCCGGCCGCGCGCTCACCATGCGGCAGTCGTCGACCGACGTGAGTATTCTTAAATCAGCAATCCAGTGGTAATCTATATGTACTTACATGTTTTAGTTTTTTATTAATCAACTTTATTGGTACAGTCAAGAGCAAGTCAAGTTTTACACTACCAGTTTTAGCTTAGCTCTGATTTATACTGCGCGCCACAGCATACAGGGCTTAGAGTGCTCTTGACTGTACCAAAAACATTACTGATACTATTAAATTTTTTAATGTATGTATACGGTTAAAACATTTATACCTAGATAGTACCTACGTGCATTTTACTATTTGCTAGACGTAACGCGACTTAGTCAATCTACGCTTTAGGTATACCCGACGTAAAGGCTATTATATCACGGTAAAACACTTACAACACAGTAACAATATTTAAAAAAAATATATTATGTCCTAATAGGTTATTAGTAATAATATAGTATTGATTAAACAGGCATTTATAATTACGGTTTCTCATTCTTCGAAAGAGCTAATAGCCGTACGGCGTATAGTATTTATAGTGCTATAATCTCTCAGGTCTCAGTGTGCGACACGCTTATTGTTCCATTGACTTCAGTCCCGAAACTGCTGATTGTTGATAAACCGATTCGACGCCGCCGCGCCGGATCAATACAGAGCGACTAAACTTTAGAGGACCTCTTTGATATCCATCGCGTAAGTTAAGTTGAGTTACTTTTTAGTTGATGGATTTCTAAATACCTTCAATGATCTATTATGAACGGTAGGTGGAAACGTCATCGATAGAAATAGTAGGTACCTAAACTTTCTTTCATGGGTTTGTAGGCTCAGTTTGTAGTGACCCTGCCTTCTGATTTACGCTCCGTGGGTGAATTGTGTCCCACAATTTATTATTATTTGTGACCAAAGGTGTAATACCTATATGTAATAAAATATTGTCTTTATGTAGGTAGTATTTATTTTAGACCACATAGGTTAAGCGATATTGGGCGCGTGTAATATTTCACATTTTCTTACTTTTTTTGAAGGCACGTTAAATTGTGGTCTTGGTTTTCGTTGTGATTAAGCGCCACGGTGTACACTTAGGTATATGGTGAGGATTGATCTATTTATTTTTAAGAAAACCAACATGTGCTAATTATAAAAAGTCAATATTATTTGCAATAGTATTTGCAGGAATGGCATACCTCTGTTGAACCTTGGAAGAAAAGGCGTCTCCGTATATTTTTGTTGCGATACGTGTTATAAAGTCTCTGTTGTAACATTTCAGACGGTCGACAAATCGGTATGCACGGAGGAGAGCGGCGCGGCGCGGCTGGAGGCGGTGCTAGTTGCGCTGGTAGAGCGCAAAGCGCGCGCGCTGCACGCCGAACACGCGCGTCGGCGCGCGCGCACCCATCCGCTGTTGCTGCTTCTGCGCGACCACGTGCCCGACGGTACGTGTTCCAAATTGATTTAGGTGGTGGACTGTGACACTGTAGGCCGACGAATGCTTATTATGAAAATTTATGATAGTGGTCTACCTCGCACGCCCAAGGCGGCGCGCGTGTCGCTTCCAGCATTTGTGGCAGACCACCGTCTATATCGCACCGAGAAAAATCTAAGCATGGGGTTCATAATTGAAAACGGTTATTCATTTCATAAATTTATTGTGCGCCTTCTTCTACAGGGCCACGTAATATCCCATAGTGCCAAGTTAGAATTATGGGTAGATATTTGTTTATGAATTTCTCTCTCCGAAAATATCACCGAATCAATGATGTCAATTTGATAAACCATAATAGAGCTCCAAATTATTTGTAGGAATTAATAGACTTGGCCTGTTGGTAATTGGACTTGACTGTCAGAGGTTGCGAGTTCGAATCTCGCCCAGGCCCAACATTTGTAATTTGTATCTATGAAAATGTCTGTTAGTTTCTGGATGTTTAGGTACACGGAAAAAAAATATTTTTACAATACTACCAGAATGTGTAGTAAATGGAAATTAGTTCTCCTAACAATTTTTATGTTGGCCTTACGAATTTTTTCGTATCACCAAGTATTTTTTGTGTAACAGTGACAATTTGTTTGTAACGGGCAATATTCATTTCTAGTAACTTGCAACATTGTAAGGGTTACTATCTAAATGTTTAAACCAACAATTAGGCAAGTAATAGTTGCAATAATATCGTTGTGTTTACAATATGCATCGTTCTCTCAACGAATGAGATGATAGCGGCTACAATGTGTGTGGTAGACAGCGGGGCGTAACCCGTGACGCAGTTAGAATACGTCGTTCATAGATGGCGTGGGGTGCAAATTAGAACGCGCTATCGTTTGGTTCCCGGCGTTTAGCCATAAGGTCGGACGACTTTTGCTTTGTATTCAGTTTTGATCGTAAGATTTACACCACTAGTAGACGGTTCTCCGACTCTTTTGGAAATCTTTGCAATACCTGGATTAGGGATTACTGATTAGGAAATTCACAGTCATAGCACAGATTAGAGATAGTCCGGTAGTATGGTACTACAAATTAGTATAGTAAATAAATACCACAAAGTAATGTAGGCACAACAAGTTCATATAGTAGACGTTACAAGATAGTATCGTAGACGTACGGGACGTACGACTAGAGCTCCCAAATATTCGAATATTTTGATATTCGAATAATTCGAAGAAAGACCGGCAACTATTCGAATTATTCGAATAGTATTCGAATAACAAAGAAAAAAAATTATTTTTGTAAATATTCTTGATTTTTGACAATTCTGACATAACGAACACATACATCACACATAATATTTAGAAATTGCAATAATTGGAACCGTAAAACACGTAACAGCAGCTACAGTTGACTCTAGATAGTACTTATATTATTTCAAAAAATATCGTATGCAAATGCAACAATCGAACAGGCACTAATTACTCGTAGGAACAGTAAAGGTACTTACAAAATAAAAGAAATCAAACTTTGGAATTGGACAATTAGATACCTTACTAAAAATCGAATCAACTCACAATAAAAATATAATCAACTCACAATAAAATGTTTTCAAAGATAACATTCATATAGGATTTACTTTAGTCTTATTCTCAAAAAAAAATCAAACCAACTTACTTAAAATCTAATCAACTCGCTCACAATAAAATGTTTTATCTAGTGTTTTAATCACGAAAATTTTAAATCGAAAAATTGCAAAAACAGAACCCTTATTTATTTATTTTCGTCATGTCCGTCAGTGGGCTGAGTAGACCCTTAAGCGTTAGAGCAGTCATCTGGGCCAGAAGGCTGAGTAGACCCTTAAGCATAAGAGAGTAGTCATCTGGGCCAGTAGGCTGAGTAGACCCTTAAGCTTAAGAGAGTAGTAGTCTGGGTCAGTAGGCTGAGTAGACCCTTAAGCATAAGAGAGTAGTAACCTGGGCCCGTAGGCTGAGTAAACCCTTAAGCTTAAGAGAGTAGTAGTCTGGGTCAGTAGGCTGAGTAGACCCTTAAGCATAAGAGAGTAGTCACCTGGGCCCGTAGTCTGTGTAGACCCTTAAGCTTAAGAGAGTAGTAGTCTGGGTCAGTAGGCTGAGTAGACCCTTAAGCATAAGAGAGTAGTCACCTGGGCCCGTAGTCTGTGTAGACCCTTAAGCTTAAGAGAGTAGTAGTCTGGGTCAGTAGGCTGAGTAGACCCTTAAGCATAAGAGAGTAGTCACCTGGGCCCGTAGTCTGTGTAGACCCTTAAGCTTAAGAGAGTAGTAGTCTGGGTCAGTAGGCTGAGTAGACCCTTAAGCATAAGAGAGTAGTCACCTGGGCCCGTAGTCTGTGTAGACCCTTAAGCTTAAGAGAGTAGTAGTCTGGGTCAGTAGGCTGAGTAGACCCTTAAGCATAAGAGAGTAGTCACCTGGGCCCCTAGTCTGTGTAGACCCTTAAGCTTAAGAGAGTAGTAGTCTGGGTCAGTAGGCTGAGTAGACCCTTAAGCATAAGAGAGTAGTCACCTAGGCCCGTAGTCTGTGTAGACCCTTAAGCTTAAGAGAGTAGTAGTCTGGGTCAGTAGGCTGAGTAGACCCTTAAGCTTAAGAGATTAGTCGCCTGGGCCCGTAGGCTGAATAGACCCTTAGGGGTCGTCCATTAATCACGTGATGCTTTTTTAGCAACTTTTTGACCCCCCTCCCCCTCTTGGTGATGTATGGTAAGGTTTAAGACAACCCCCCCCCCCCATACCGAAATCACGTGTGTTTTTTTGGTAGACAGTATATTGAAATTTTCGATGACGAAATGATAAAATTTTGGAAAATTAAGCATCAATAAAAATTCACGTTCTACTTATTGTTTGGTTTAGAAATAACGCGGTCAATGAAAAATAAATACAAATAACGGTTACACAAAATAACTCCCACCTCTAAACAGCAGTGCATCGATAAAATACGTTAAAATATCATAACTTTACCTTTTTACGATCTAACAATATTGTGTTGATTGTGTAAAACTTAAAACAGTTTTCATATCCAAAATCGCGAATAATTCGAATACTGTCAGTTTAGTATTCAAATATAAAATTTGACCAACTATTCGAATAATTCGAATATTCGAATGGGAGCCCTACGTACGACGTATACAAAAGGCAGTTTACAATTTGAATCGTTATGCGTACTATACATATTGTTGTAAATACTATACACATAGTTGTCTATACTATTATGTTTTTTACAAGAAGTGTATAGTAGAGTTAACTATCTGTAGAGTTGTCACATATAGTACCAGAAAAATGGTGGGAACAACCGAAATATCGTTACGGTAACCATATTTTTTTTCCCGTGTATGTTTTGTAGTTAGCAAAACTTTGCCCGTTGTCTCAATCTCTGTAACAGATTTGGATAAAGCTTTATGGATAGATGATCGATTTCCTGAATTCCGTCGTTAGATGAATGTGGATAAAGCACGAGAGATTGGCCAGGTTTGTAGCAAGTAGTGGTAATAAGTAATTATAGTTATGATAACTAAAAATACAAGCATAAATTTTATGTATGTATGTATGTTAACGCGGCCTTGTTTCCGCAACTCTACGTCTTTTCTGCGCCTATTTTGCGTGATGGTGGGAATGGCTCTACTCTTATTTTTTATCTATGGCACGCATCATCAAATTCAAATGAGCCCAAACTCGATCGGTTTAAGAGTAGTTATTAAGGAGTTGCGTTATCTACCTCGTCCCTCCGTCATCAGATCAGCTGTGTGTAGAGGATTCGATCCCGGTCCATTTTTCAAATCCCGGGATTTCGGGATTATCTAAAGTTAATCCCGGGATCCCGGGATAGTCCCGGGATTGTATTGGTAATAGAAAGTGGTAATAAAAAGACAGTAAAACATATCAAAAACATTTTTTCATATCTCCGGGCGGAAAGCACTTAACATTCGGCCCTCTGCGCTAAACGAAATTGCCGCTTTTCGCCCCTATCGAGCTGAAAAAAGTATACACACCTCGGGAAGTAAATAAGAAAGCCTGTTAGGACATAGAATATTTAAGTTTTAAATTGTTAAAAAGGCGGTTAAACAAAATTATACTTTCTTCTTATAAAATAAACAAACTGGGCCTAGTTTGTTCTGTAAATAATTTATGAAACTAAAAATAAACTTTAAAAAATCTACTTCTTTAGACTTATTTAGATTAACTATAAAAAATATGCTAAAGAGATCAATGTTTATAGGTACTGTAAATGTAAATTATCAATCCCGAAAATCCCGGGATTCATTAAATTTGATCCCGAAATTTTCGGGACTAAAATATGACCGGGATCCCGGGATCGAATCCTCTAGCTGTGTAGTACCATTTATATTTTAGCTCAATGGGTTGAAGATATTTGCTTCAAAATTGAGTGGCAAGATTCCACCCGAACAAGCTTGTAAGAAGGCGTCAGATTATGTATGTACAACGTATACTTTGTTACAGATAATATGCATTAAAAAATAGTTTATTGTCCTATTGCCGCTTTTAAAAAC
Source organism: Ethmia dodecea (assembly GCA_963855545.1). NCBI lineage: Eukaryota > Metazoa > Arthropoda > Insecta > Lepidoptera > Depressariidae > Ethmia > Ethmia dodecea. The sequence goes on from OY979444.1 coordinate 6,980,629, forward strand.
TGAAGTAGATGGTTGGTTTGCAGAGGAGGCGTCAATAGTGGGCAGCCCGGGCGAGGAACTGCCGACCCACTGGTGCGAGCATGAGGGGCGCCACAAACGCAAGAGGCTTACACTGAACACGCGACATGGGTAAAACATAAATTTATTCAGTATACATACATACAGCTCACGCCTTCTTCCCACAGGGGAAGGCAGAGACGATTGATCGCCACTTTGCCCGATCTTCACACACTTCCCTCGCATTCCTTCACATCGATGAGCCTTTTCACGCACGCCTTTTTATTAATCTTTGTACTCTGGACCCCAGCTTTTAGTCAAAAGTTTTTATTCAATTTCGGGGCTTACATTACAAGTCCTCTTATTGAAAGTCATTGCGACTCCACCGCTTCGGTATGTATAGTCTATAGCTACTCTATACCCATCTCTATACTAAATATGTTACGAGTAGTAGTGTGTATGGAAAAGTGATACTTAATATGGTAGTTTAAATCTTTAGTGAAGTTCTATTGGATTGTTATGGATTTGGACGCCGCCGCCGTGCCTGGCTCCGTTCTATTTAAATAATAACATCATTACAATGTAGGTAATAATTGATCATACACGCCAAGGGTAGATAGGTCGCATTTTTAACCCAGCACATGACAAAATGGCGATTTTTATCTAAATTGGTCTAGGTTTCAACTTTGTATGTAGAAAACGAACCGATCGTAAATCGATCTTAAAAAATTCTTATTTTTTGATCGCTTGACGATTCGTTAGTTAACAAGGTTGTCTGTTACGTAAATAAATTGTTTAGTATGTACAGTATTATGTATAGGATGAAAGGCTGGCTACCCGCATAGGTACTACAGGGAATCCTAGTTTGGGAGCCAGGTAACTAGATTTATTTAGCGTACATTGTAACATTTTATGTTTTGTTGTAAGAGTGCAACGCTTTTGCAATAATATGTTTTATTATTATTACAATAAACTATTATTAAATATAACCAAGTTTTGTCATGTAACACCCAACAAATTAATTGATTAAGTAAATGACTAGTTAGTTTACTGACCCAGATCAAAAAAATACTATGTATGTCTAGATAACTCGGCTTCTAGGCGGCGTATCAAGATGAAACATGTACCAGATTTTAAGTTAGATTGGCAACAATACAATCAATTTGATGCAGTAGTTCTTGCGCGATGCGCGTTTTAAGATACAGACAGAGAGACGGACAAATATTCTAAAATAATTGTTTTGCCTTCTATTGCTGATATTGTAAAGACCGCTTATATTTATTTGGTTTTCTTAAATATCTTCTATGAACAGACATCAGCCAGTGATAATCTTAACTTATATTAGAAATGCGAAAGTGAGTTTGTTTGTTAGTTACGCTTTCACGTTTAAACCACTAAATCGATTTAAACAATTATTTCACTTAGGGCTGATTTTTCAATAGTCAGTTAAAAGTTATCTGAGGAATAAACATCACCTGTCACTTTTCCTTTCTATTGTGTCAGACAGTGACAGCATCAATATATTCTCCAGATAAGATTTATCTGACGATTGAAAAATCAGCCCTTATGGAAAGGTACATTATCAGCGAGTAACATAGGCTATATTTTATCTCCGTATTCCCACGGGAACAGTTGAATCAACCTTAATCTTAGAGCATTTAACAATCTCCAAGCTCAAGACCGTAATAGACCCATTGAAAGGCGCGCCGAGTTCAGTGGACTCACTCCCCAGTCATGTCATATACTTCGACCCTTCTGATGTAATGGGGCTTTACCGTCAACCTACGTCTGCCGAGGATAACAGGCATTACATGAATAAAGGAATACGACCGTGAAAATAAAGAAATATGATTTAATCTGAAATATTTTTACTCAGATAATCGTAAGCGTCTGACGGTGACATGACTCCGACGGCAATGTTGAGAAATAAATAATAATTACGAATAGGTATAGGGAGGCTGTGAGGTTGTCACGATTACAGCCTCTCCATCTATTAATCTCAATTGACCCAAAACTATGTTAGAAATAAGTTAATTTAATAATAATGTAGAAAGGCTTAGGGGGAATATTTGGTAAACTTACGAAAGACCTATTTTAAAATGTTATAGATATATTCAGGTACTGAGTTACATAACCGCAATTAATAAAATAATACCGAAACTGTATACTTCACGTGACATGTTTATGTAAAGTAATTGTTCCATTCACATTAGCTGGTACATCATGTTCGTGATCATGAAATTCAATCATCAAATATTCATAAAACCCCGGGGACTCGCCAAAAAAGTATTATGTTACGTGTTTGAATGATTTATGGAGGCTACGCCGCCGAGCCGTTTCAGTTATGGCTCGGGACATTTGGCACACGGTTCAGTGAAAATGGCTCGTACAGATTTCATGAATTGCATGTGCTTAAATAAATTATTGTACAATCGTGAATAAAATCCATCTTTAGGTTTACAGGGTCCCGTAATAGATACCTATATCTATCTATGTATATAAGTGTAGATAAAGCTTTGTATTTTTGTATGTTTGTATTTTTGTAACGAATAAACTCAAAAACTACTGGACCGATTTCAAAAAGTATTTTACCATTAGAATGCTACACTATCCCTGAGTAACATGGGCTATATTTTATCTCCGTATTACCACGGGAACGGGAACTATGCGGGAGAAACCGCGTAAAACCGCTAGTTGTAAGTATATAAATAAAGTCGGGTCAGTTACACCATTTATAATTCGAGAAGGGCTGGACCGATTTTTATGATCTTTGATTTGTTGGATTTGTCTCTGCACCGAATAGCAGAATATAACATAAACATCAACCGACTTCCAAATACTCGAAACCGAATTTGGTTTATTTGGGTACGGTTCTAAAAGCAAATGCTTGAAATGTTGCTGAAAATATCAAAATCACTATACTATGTATGCATATCAAATTTAAGGAGTTCCCTCAAGTCCTCATAGATCCCATCATCAGAACAGGATGTTGATAAAAAGGGACCAATCTGAAAGAATATTCTTTAAAAAAAAAATGTTTTCAGAGTCGTTTTATAAATGACGGAGTTTTGAGACTACAAAACATTTTAAATCCTCCTCTCTTTTTTAAGTTAGTTACAAACCAGGCTCGCCACCATTAGGACTTTGAAGCAATATTAAAGTCTTTTAAAATCTACACTCGCAGGCGGGTGGGCTCGCGTGGGAGATTGTGGCCCATAGTTGCTAATGCGGGAGAAGAGAATAACAGCATTCTACTGTTACGGGTTAATGATGATGAAATAAAAACCGGTCAACTGCGAGTCGCACTCGTATACCGAGCGTTCCGTACTCTTTCTATGTAACATCTGTAGGTAGGTTAGTACTTATGCGATAAAGGACGACATTGTTTTATTTTCCTGTAATATTTAGCTAAACCTCTGCTAACCCTGTCGAGGATTATGATAAGGCATTTTTTTTGAATTCCGTACCCAAAGGATGCCAATTTTGAACAGAGTATTTTACTCGTATTATTAGTACCTACCTATGTCAGCGGAAATAACAAAAATAATATAAAAAAGTTCAAGAAATAAGGGGGTATCTTTTTATGAAATTCGGTGGTACCTACGGAATCTTTTGTTTGTAAGTTCGGTTAGCATTTGACCGGTTTTGTAAGTCACGCTATAATAGTCACAGCACTGACACTGGAATATTCATGGTGTATTGATTGCTTTACTTTGAGGTTAACCCTCTACCATAATGACTGAGGTGATAGTGGTTTGTCATTGTTCATTATTGTCACACGAATGTTGTATTGTGTTTGGCTCAATTTCATATTTGTAACCGACTTAAAAAAAGGAGGTTCTCAATTCGTCACATATATGTTTTTTTATAAAGGTTATTGAACTACCATATTTATTTAAGCAATTATACGTACCTACCATACGTACGTATGTGTCTATATCGCACAGAGCCTGGAATGGCGCGGGATTGTGTAGAGGGGAGTCCATGAATTTGAGGAGCAATACGTTTACCTGACCTGGACGCTAAGCGCGATGCGTTAAAAGCCCGTCCACGGAGTGCTCACGTGCTCTCACTGCGCACGGGAGTTTGCCGCAAAGATTGGCTACATTAGCCATACTCGAGCGCACCGGCGCGCGGGGCGTCGCCAAGCTTACTAAGAGTCGAAGGGGTCGCCATGGCCGAAAATGGTCGGAGCTCATCATCATCATCATCGCAGTGTTATTGTAAAAGCTGTTAGATATATTATAATTTCACGGACTTTTGTCAATCGTCTCTAATTCATACAATATCACGGGACAAACTTAATTACATTATAATTTCCCTAACCAAATCTACATTCTTGTGCTCTATCCCATTGCACTTCTACGGACAGACACATTGGCTTATCATTGGTATTGTAGCTGGTGGGTGGATTTGACAATATATTCAATCTGTATATATAAAATGATAAACCGACGTGATGTATTTATTTATGCAACATTATAGTAAATAACCAAAGTGTTCAAAATTAACATTACTTTAATTAATATTAATATCAACGCACAGCCTAAACGGCTGGGTCTAGAGACTTGAAATTTTGCACATAGATAGCTTATACAGTGTAGGCATCCACTAAGAAAGTGAAATAAACGCGCTCGAGCGAAGCCGCGGGTAAAAGGTAGCCCGAGTAGACTTTACTTGAATTTATTTCGTATTGGCCAAAAGTAATTATTTATGTATGTGATGGTGGGCTTGTTTCCGCAACTCGACGACTGTTCTTTTCGGTAGTAAGTAATATTTCTTCATGATCCTTAGGGAGCTGGACAGTCCCGAGGAATTGGAGCTGGAGCGGCGTCGTCGGCGGCGGCGGCGTAGGCACAGCCCGCACGCGCACACGCAGAAGCCGCGCAAACACCGCACTCTCCTCGTTTCCGCTATCGACGAGCAGGCGAAAGTTATCCATGTGAGTGAAACTGTTAACCGTGACGTAAAGTAAGTAAGTAAGTAAGTAACAACTCTTTATTGTACACCAATAAAAATATGCAACAAGTGACATAGTGATACAGAAAAGTACAAGGGGCCGTCTTATCGCTTTAAGCGATTTCTTCCAGACAACCTTAGGATGGATGTAACTGAGATAAACAGATGAAGGTAGGTGGTGCACTAAAGTTAACAATGGATTGAGGTACTTAAATACATAAACCGTTTCCTATAAATATATAAAAAAAAAAAAAACACAATACATACATAAAGTAAATAAATAAATAAATATATATATATAGATAGATACCATAGCATATTATAATAACATGAATATAGTACATACATAATACATTATTACATAATACATACATTAAATACATACATTATTTGATTTATTATAAGGAGGATTCCAAGCCAAGGTAATGGATTTTTAGTCTGTTTTTGAAAGTTGGCAGTGATTCAGCACTCCTTATGGACAGGGGGAGACCATTCCATAGCCTTACAGCCTGCACAGTAAATGAGAAGCTGTAAAAGTCTGTAGTGTGGCGTGGAAATTTCAGTAACAGATCTCTGCTTTGACGCCAGGACCGACTGAAGTCGCACTGCTGCTGAAAACGCTCTTTCAGGTACGAAGGGGTTGATGGAATGAATAGCACTGAGTAAAGAAGGGCCTAAAGTAAATTCCTACTAAACAAAAAAACTGGGCCTTATCCCAGGCGTTCAGTAGGTAACGGTATTCCATTCAGGGGCGGATTCAGCCTTCGAGTCAACGGGGATAACAAAGTTGAGCTCCAGTCGGGACAGGCACCAATTCGATTACAAAAATATCCTCTTCCTATTATTTTTAACGAGAAATTCTCGTATCTAGGTATGTAACCTATGTATATACCTATATTTCGGGTATCCGGAAAACGGCTCCAACGATTTTGATGAAGTGAAAAAAACAAAAACAGTTTTGCATTTTAAGTTCAACGGCATAGTTGTATTTTCTGTAAAAACGCAATTTTACATAATATTTTTTTTTATAATGCGGCCATTCACCGACTGATGGCGTTAGGGACACTGGTGTTAGAACGAGCGTCTCCCAGGAACTCTTAATTAAAAAGACACACAGTCATTTTGCGTGTTATTCACGTATTTGCTCTTTGCCATCATACACAGTATTTATTTTATTAAATTTATCAATGAAATTAAAAAAAAACGATCATTGCTCGACCTAAACTCAGCCCAGGGGGGTCGTAGCGACACTACATTGAACGCGCCAATAGACAGCCGAGTCCTAAACCACGCTATCGAAATTTTCTAATGAGTTTGTATAAATTATACAACCTCAAACGTTGGACCGCGGTCCCCAGGCGCGATCAACTCGCCTGGCGGATCTTCCCTTTTCACGATGGACTAGCATTCCACCTCCACTTGTCCATAGGGGTCATTACCCCTATTACTCCTGGATCCACCCTTGATGCAATTCATGGAAATACCCACATTTCAGTAATTTTTGGACTCCTACACGTTATAGATGGTGAAACCGTCACCGGGATCCTGCTACGCGTGCCTCAAAATATTTTTTGGATCTTGAGTGTTTCGTCATTATGTTTTCTTTCAGCGCCGAGCTATTGGTAAATATGTACGTAAGCTCTTCGAAAAGCTCGCGTATGAGAAGCTGGCTCTATATTAACAGGGCTATCACGGCTCTATCTACCCGGTCAGCAGCGGATGCAAGATTACAATATATAGGCTATTATCTCGCAGGAGGATTAAAGGAGTATTTGAACGAATCGGCCCATGGATGGTTACTCAATTTCCAGCAAAACAAGTATTTTTGTTGATACCCCATCGATATAATTATTGTTTAGTTGTATTTGTATCATAACTCTATATTAATATGAGTTTACTGTCTATGTTTAGGTAGGTATATAAAATTCTGATTTCAAATTCAAATATTGTATGTGCAATTGTGTAACAAGGTGGTGAGGTACCTACATAGAACTCTCTATACCTACTGTGGAAAAGTTGCAGAGACTTGCTTGAATAGAACTGGGAATAACTAATTTGTAAGTTACTTATACAAAATAAGGAAATAGAAAGTGCGATTGATTCCCGTATACATTATCGTATATATAGGAACTTTGTATATACAAGGTAATGCTGCTGGCACTTTGCGAACCGAATTTCAGTTCATTACGCCATCTAGCGAAAATTGAAGTGTTACCAACCAATCATGTACCTCTTCATTAAAGTTCTCACTCCACCCGGTAGATGGCAGTAACATTTATTTCCACCAGTTTTCATTTTCTTTCAAATTCATTTTCATCATTTGTCAATTCACAGGTACGAAGTAAATCATTATGTCATCTGTATTGGCAGCTTCTATGCAAGATAAAGTTTCTTAGGTTGCCTTTTATAAGCGATCGCAGCTACAATTTCACTAGCCAAGGACGGTACTTAATCATCAATACACACGTGTATCGGACGATGTTTTTCAACACACTTGTGAAGAAAAGAATACTTGAAAATAATTTTAAAATAATCATTTTTCGCAATGGCGGTAAAAATTAATTAGTTTTCCTATTCGCGCGCATCTAACAATGGCCATCGGCCATAGAATGTAGGTACTTAATACATAAAAGAATTAGGTTTCTTTTTTTTTGTTTGTCACGCATAGCGTTTTAGCCACGTAGAAAATGGGGAATTTAAAGTTTTTACAGAGAAAACAAAAGTTATATAATTTGGAAATTATCTGTTTACATACGAAGTTGCATGAAATGAGCAAGCAAGAGGTATACATATGAATTTATATTTTGTACTATTGAACACAATCTTATTTGTATCGAAACTTTTTTAAGAACAAAGCAACTTAGAAAAAAAATCTATAATAAATTATTATTTATGATAGATTTTTTTTCTATGTTGCTTATTCTGTATTCAGAATAATAGCACTGAAAAAAGTCACACTCTGATTATAGGTGTCATTATGTGCCTAATTGCAGTGAAATTAGAGCCACAAGTGTGTTGTAATAGTAGATTATTAACCAAGGGGATAAAGCAGTGTCTTCTGTCGCGGGTAACGATTTAAATCGCGAGCGTAACGTAGGACTCGAGGTTTACTCCCGAGCGTAGCGAGGGTGTTAAAAACTTAAAGACTAAGACAGCTTTATCACCGAGGAAAATACTCTACTTTTCGTACCATTTGCGAAAAAATTAACACAATAATAATATGAGGTAAGCATCTAGGTATTAAAAACAATGACAATTAAAAGTAAAAGTTTATAGACAAGAAGTACTGATTCTGAAATTGATAGGCCTTTCGAACTTCTCCACGTTGAAAATTCTTCATAAGTTTTTAAATCTTTTTTCTTGGATTTTGTTGGAAGCAAATTATTTATAATTGCGGCAAATCCGACAATTCACTGTCACTGTCACTTTGATTTTATTTAATAATCGTAACTGCATAATAAATGCGTATTCCTTTTTCAAAAAGATGTATAATGCTTTATATACAAACTCAATGGTGTAAACACAGATGTAGTTCAGTATAAATTTCGGTTTAAAGTATTCCAAATTTAAATCACATTCTCCCCCTAGAGGATGAATGAAATTCAGTACAACTTTCTTTCCCTGTTTTTAACAGATTAAAAATGACTATTGTTATGTTCGCTTTTTGTGGCATAGAATGTCACTTTTTTGAGCAAGTGGTACGAAAAGTACATTATAAAAATAAAAAATAATAAAAAAAAAAAAACTCACGCCTTTCATCCCCGAGGGGGTAGGCAGAGGCATTCCATTACTGGATACACCCACATTTCACGAAATATATTGGACCCCTAAACGTGATAGGTGGTGAGCCCATCGCCGGACCGGCTCTGTTTACACATGTCTCAGAATTAATTCTGAGACCTGCGGGTTTCCTCACGATGTTTTCTTTCACCGTCGAGCTAGTTATAAATATGTACGTAAGTTTTTGAAAAACTCATTGGTACATGCCACAAGTACATTATACTGTAAGAATTATTGCTCATTTAATAGTAAAGGATACGATAGGATACCTAAGCTACAGGGTTTTTTGTAAATCAACTTATGTGTACACATAAACATAAAATATATTATATATTTTGAAAGGTACTGGATCCTGATGAGTTGCCGCGGCGCGCGCGCTACACGATTATGGTGACGGCGTGCTTGCTGCTGTTCCTCTGTCTGCTACTGGTGGGTGTTACTCTGCGGATGGCACCGCTCATCGACGACATGGGTGAGTCCATTTTTGCTTTGATTTTTATTACAGGAAGTTCTTAATTAAGGTGGTTATTAGAAACCTGGGGGGCAGGAATATTTGTTGCTAGATATCGTTGTGTGAGTGATGCGTCCTGTCATGTCTGTACCCACCTACTTCGGGATTTCTCGTTAAAAGTGTGGCATGTATCCTAATAAATATGCACTGGGATAAATTGTAATACCTTAATACCTATCCTTGCTTTCATTAATTTTAACTTAAGTACAATTTTATACTTAGGATTACATGCATATTTACAGGATTTTTACATACCAGTGAACTTATTCTGGGCACAAAAGTGATATCAAAATGAAATTCGTGGTCGAAGAATATTACATTAATACCCCAGCGCTGCAACAGACTATGAAAACTCAGGCTATACCTCAACCCAATTAAGCTAACTATTAAAATTGGTAGTATTGGGTTCGATTCAGCTTTATACCGACTGAACTTATTTTAGTTTAGTCCTGTCTTTGTATTACTCAAAAAAAGAAAAGGGATAGATAATAACCTACCGAATTTAGTCCTGTCAGAGGCTGTATTGTAGTCGTGACTTCTTTACTTATGCACTAAACACGTTATGAAATACCTTAGTTGACAGGACTAATTTTAATTTGACAGGATTGCTTTTCGTGAAGAAAGAAAATGACAGGAGTAAACTAAAATAAGTTTAGTCGCTGTAAATCAGAATCGGGGCCAATAATCACCTCTTTTTAGATTTATCTAAAATGTACCTTATCCATTGAATTAACACACGGAGTATGAGCAATATGAGAATACGCCAACTATAAATTCCTATACATCTAATGAATTCAATCATTCAAGTCTACCAATACTTCTGTTACCTATTGAATTAGCCGTCGAATAAAGCAAGTAAAATCACACCATGTCGTCAACGGCAAACATGACAAATATAGACTTTACGATTCATTTGCGGTATATTTCGTAAATGCTGCTAATTTTATATCGGTTTCATTGCCCTTTTAGAAGTTGCTGTTTTCTCTTCGACACGGGTAAGCTTTGAGTATTAAACCAACAGGAGACGTCACGCGCACTAGTTCCTTGGCAAAAAAGTCTGCCAATTTCTGCGGGGGGGACGAGGAAACAAACACAAATAATGTTAAAACAAACGCATTTTTGACAAAACAATTAAACGCTAGCTTGAACTAGATGCACACAAATACATTCACCCATCCAAGCACTCCGTGAACTCAATAAAACTAGTTGTATTTAACAGGTGTGCGCGTTGACCGACACTTTTTTTTGGCAGAGGGGAACGCCTGTCAGTGGCGTCTCCGGTTGGTTTAATACTCAAGTAAGTGATTTTTAAGTTTTTTTAAATCAATGTTTATGACACGGATTATTTCATCTGATCAAAATGTAATTGGGCTTTAGCTTGACAAACGTTCGTTTACATTTCCAGTTAAAATCAAGGTGTTTGTAAACATTTGCACAACAGTCAACACGTTGATTTGGAACGTTAATTAAAAATGTAGATTAGACATATCTCCAGGTGACACTGACCGGTGACGGCTGCAAAAGGTGGAAGGTCTTGAGAAGGGTAGCAACGCTAATCTGTGACCGACCGCAATGTGGTCAAAAGGGTGGCGTTTGACTTGAGTGACTTGGTATTATGCCCATTTACTATAGGAAAACTTTTCATTTTCTGTCTACTACTTGGATACTAACAGGTGCAAGTCAGCCTTGGATTTGTCAATAGGCTGTAGGTAATATACAGTGTGAGTCTTCATAAAGTGCACATATGAAGATGGGTGAAACTAGACACATTTTTATCGACGGAAAAAATGATTAAAAAAATCTGAGATTTAAAAAAATTTTTTTTTCCCTTCTGATTACCTACTGTTGTAACTTTTAAAATAAGAAGTATATCGTGATAAAATAAAAACAGTAATAATGTCAAATAACAGAAGATAGTAATAAAATAAAATAAATACCCAAAAAACGGTACCAAGAAATAATAAAATAGGAAAATATAAAACAAGCGTTGAATGGTGCACCCGGAATGACTAGTTCAAACACTCATAGTAAACGTTGTGATAAGGATAGAGATACGGGATTTTTGGTTTTTGAAAGGTTATACGATGGAAAATAACATAAAGTAATAAAAACTACCTATAATATGGGCATTATTTGGAGAAATTTGACAATTAATTAAAAAACCACGAATTAAAATACAGATTTTCCTCAAAAAGTTCCTTTTTATTGTTTTTTGGTACCGTTTTTCGGGTATTTTTTTATTTTATTAGTATCTTCTGTTATTTTACATTATAACTGTTTTAATTTTATCACGATATACGTCTTAGTTTAAAAGTTATAACGTTTTCTTTACATAAAGTCAATAGTAGGTAATCAAAAGAAAAAATATTTATAAAAAAACCGGCCAAGTGCGAGTCGGACTCGCGCACCGAGGGTTCCGTACAACCTTGCAAATTTATGGTTTTCGTAATTTTTCCTTTATCTATGCTATAAGACGTTGCTTCGTACCAAATTTCAAGATTCTGAGTTCACGGGAAGCACCCTGTAGGTTTTGATTCCCTTGCAAGTGTCGAAAATTTGCGGCATAAATGGCTGTATCTTTTGATTGCGTTGGCTCAGAAGTTTGATTTTTTCACAGCTTCAAGGGACAGTAGACTTGAGTAATTGATATAAATTTCAGCTTCATACCTCCACGCGTTCCTGAGAAAAAGGGTCTTGACAGACGGACGGACGGACGTACAGACGGACAACAAAGTGATCCTATAAGGGTTCCGTTTTTTCCTTTTGAGGTACGGAACCCTAAAAATAAAAATAAAATCTTTTTATTTTTTGATTTTTTTTTTCCGTCGATAAAAATGTGTCTCGTTTCACCCATTTTCATATGTGCACTTTATGGAGACTCACACTGTATAGTGCACCGTCTACCCTAGTTTTAATCTCTCAGTTTCATCCATCCTAAGGTTGTCTGCTAGAGATCGCTAAAAGCGGTAAGACCGCCCATTGTACTTTAGTTAATGTCTGTATCCATATTGTGTTGTATAGGAGGCGTTTTAAGGCGACAAATTTTACTTTTACTCTGCCTCACTTTGGTAAACCGTGAAGTTCGTCGGCGGTTATGAAAATTTCACTTGCGGATAGACGGAGAGGGTTTTCCACCTATTAAATTTAAATGTCTTTAAAGGCTGTACAAACTGAAGAGGTGAAGGCGAAAGCGGCGAAGAAAAACGGAAGAGGAATTTACGAATTGTAACTTTCCATTGTGCCACATTATAGGTACCTGCAGTGACAACCGAAGAATACCTATGCCAGATGAAATAAATAAACAATAAGAAAGTGCCCATCGTCATTTATTATTACGTACTTAAGTATATCATATACAAGACCAAATACAAGGTCCCGTTTTGCACAACCACTCACGCCTGAATTTCACGCCTGAATTTTTCTTGTGTGCCCGTGGATTATGTGATTCACGATTAAATTTATTCAACCCCTTTCTTTAAATTCGTATTTTATACGAACAGCTGAGGCTTTCAATCTCGGAAATCCGCGATTCCGATAATACTTGCTTGTCACTCAAATCCGTGTTGAAGTAATGTTTCTATTGTTTACATTATCAGCGAACTCCCGGAGGGTTCTCGATGAAAGATAAATAATGTTTTTAGAATTCATTCGGCTGAAGTGCCGTGATGTGCGGAAATTGTAACCGAGGCCCTAATTTTCACGAAATTTTTTGTCGACTTCAATTTTGTTAGATCACCCGTATAGGTATTATTTTATTTGGGAAGGTAGCTTTATGTATCATATAGAAAAAAATAGTTAATGATGTGAGTTAATATGACAAGACGCTAGAAAACTCGTTTATGCATGCAATATAGCAAGTTCCTTTGGTGTAGACAAAATAATCAATCTCAATAGGATCTCAATGATCTGAAGTTACCGTCCGTTAACTAATTATAAGTATAATAATCTCACGCCTTTTTTTATCCCCGAGGGGGTAGGCAGAGGTATTCCATTACTGGAAATACCCACATTTCACGAGATATATTGGACCCCTAAACGTGATAGGTGGTGAGCCTATCGCCGGACCGGGCCTATTTACACATGTCTCAGAATTAATTCTGAGACCTGCGGGTTTCCTCACGATTTTTTCCTTCACCGTCAAGCTAGTGATAAATATGTACGTAAGTTTTTGAAAAACTCATTGGTACATGCCAGGATTCGAACCCGAGCCTCACTGATTTTAGGCAGGCTCTTTAACCGTCTGGACTATCACCGCTCCTAATTAATTATAAAGAATATTTATACTGCAAAAAATCTAACACAGGTGGTGTTTTTAAGATAGATCGAAGTAAAAACGTCACATCAGAACATATAAATAGTGAAAAATATATCACCCCTGGATAGCTATCTGCCCTGTTAAAAAAAACATTCAATAAAATATATTCTATTATATTTGCACTCATTACTATACATACATGATAAAGTACGAGGGCAACTAAGATCTATTCGTAGAAATGTACAGTAGCTAAATGATTATTCCCAGAGTTGAAATCTATTTCGATCGATTTTCCGGGCCCTTGAATTCCTATTTCGAGAATATTATTAAAAATATACCTACGAGTATATTTTCTCTGTGAAAACCTGTAATTGAACTATATGTTTATAATATTTTTAACTATAATGTTTGATATGGCTGTTGGTTTTCCTTACATAAATAAATATACAAATATGTATTGCTAATTTAATAGGCAGAAAAAATAAGGGCTTCTTATCAATTGTATTCGGGCCATTCTATTTGTTTTGGTTGATCCACCCGAGGCTTCCAAAACATGGTCGGGCTCCACAAACTCCGCATTGCATTCTACTAAAAAATTAAATACATATAGTTCAGAGATCGAAGTTTATGTAATCAAACATAACATGGAACAATATGAGGCATCATTCCATACTAGTCCAGGCAATGAAGCGGATTTTTGTATGAAGACCCCAACATTAATTCCTCAGTCGATGAATCTTTGCAAGATTGTAGTATAGTATGAGACAATACTTGCATAAAAAAATCCAACAAAAAACCTAACCGAAGTTAGGTATTTTTACTGAAATACTTTTTTATTTCATATCTTTGTTGGGAAAAATGCTCAGTCAAAATTTTCTTCGCCAGCAATATTCATGTGTGTTAAGAAAGAAAAAAAATTCCTGGTAGAAACAACAAAACTCAGACGTATATGTACCTTGCTCGGGAAAATTGCTCAGTCCATTTTTTAACTGGAATGTCATTTAATAGTCGCTGTGGACTTACAATAGGAAAATCCGACATAAAAACCGTCTCGATATATTATTTTCAGAAATTATCAAATTATCGTACTTCGGTTAGGTTTTTTTTTTGTTTTTTTTTTATGCAAGTATTGTCTCATACTATACTACAATCCTGCAAAGTTTCATCGACTGAGGAATTAATGTTGGGGTCCACTACCTTTATTGCCTAGACTAATACTTGTTAACTATAATTACTGTACTGTACTCTGTGACTATACATAATATGGGTGCGAAAACCGCTTCCCAATTAATTTGAACGTCTCAAGCCCATAGGAACACTCTTGGCAATCAGACTCTATTCATAGCGTTGGCGTCTCTTCGCCTCGGGTCCTCATGTCGTGAAGAACTCCTACTCAAAAACTTTTCGTTCGTTCGTTCGTATAACGTTCTTATCACATGCGCTATATGGGTTAAAATCTCATGTTAAGTTTGAGGTATACCGTATATCTATTGCAATTGTGCACCGGTAGCGGCATAAGGATCACTTGACTTAAATGCTTGAGCATAATTTATACTTATATGCAAAGAGATTAAAATATAATAGGGCATAGAGGGGGCATTGGGAATATTTTCATATAAAAACTTTGAAACTCAAGATTCGTGTCATTTAGTATGAATGCGAGCTGTCATTCGGTCGAATCCCGGTCGAATCACACTAGACTTTTTCCATCTTTTAATAACTTTTGGCTTAAAATTTTCCTCGCTTTGTCCCTTCTATGCCCTATTATATTTTAATCTCTTTGTATATGTCTTTGTATATCGATACGCCCGTAGTCGTAAAAGAGGCAGGTAGATCCTTTGAAAATATAGGGAGCGTACTTTAGAACACGACTCGGTATTGTCGAAAAAACAAATGATAATAATAATAAAATGTGACTTTTATAGGCCTCTATGGTAATATACTTAAATAGTAGACTATCAAACCCGTTTCTTTCGTCTGTTCTTCAGAAGGACGTACTTATTCTAAAATTTTAAAAAGATTTATAAAAGCAACTAGCGACCCGCCCCGGCTTCGCACGGGTGCAATGCTTATAAGAATTTTCTTTGCTATAAACCTCACGGAGCCCGAGACCTTTCCAACGAATCCAAAACCGTGGAAATCGGTTCGTGCGTTCTGGAGTTATAACGTCAGGAAAGAAAACCCGACTTATTTTTATATAGTAGACTAGCGACCCGCCCCGGCTTCGCATGGGTGCAATGCTAAATTATCTTTGCTATAAACCTTGCGGAGCCCTAGACCTTTCCAACGAATGCAAAACCATGGAAATCGGTTCGTCAGTTTTGGAGTTAAATCGTCAGGAAGGAAAACCCGACTTATTTTTATATAGTAGATGAAAAGCTTTCGAACACCCAACCACACTTCTAATGAAATAATAGATGATCTGAGAAATTCTGGTATAAAATATTTTCAATATTAATAAATTCTAAGGTTTTATGTACTTACCTATATAAAAGACGAGAGCTTCAAAGTATTATTATTTGTTATAATAAAAAATAACAGAAATAATATGATAGTATACATTTTGATAAAAAGAAGCTTAATTTTGAGTAGTTATACAATATAGTACCTATGTTTTGTATCGAGGGACTAAACGAAGCCATTATATACCAAGAGTGCGATTTTTGAATCTCACTGGTGATATCAAAATCACCGGTGACTAAAATTATCACCGATGACTTTCATGTCACAATTTTCCAAAAGCCGTATTTTTAAAAGTCACACGCTGTTTTAAATAAATCGTCGCAATCACAAAATATCATAATCGAGCCCCGCTGCTCATTCTTCCGAAAAACATACTTTGGCACTTTTGGCACATGTCACATACGTCAACTATCAAAAACAATCGTACGGTGATTTAAATTACGAGTGGGTGGAGGCACTCGTAAATCGATATCATAGGTATGACAAATGTAAGTCACCGATGAGTTTCAAAAATACGAACTTTCGGAAATCACTCACATCGGTGAGAATTAGTCACTTGGTGAGATTCAAAAATCGACCGAGGGTAGGTATATTAATTTGGCGTTTAGTCTCGAGGTGCAAACTGTACTTTTCACTTTGAGTGCGAGAAAAATAGTCAGTTTAGTACAAAAACATTTAATAAATATTACTTACAAAAATTAAAACAACAAAAGATTTTTTGCTTGAAGCTAAATGTCATTGTCGATTTTAACATAGAATACGTACTCCACAACGACAATGGTTGATATTTTTTATTCATCGATATAAGCCAAAAAGACGCTTACTGTGTAATAATTTACTTATATGTTTCTTGTTCCTCCAGTCCATAAAACTTTTGTAAGTTTTTAGATAAAGCTTCCGCGATTTTGGCGGTAACAGATTATCTATTATGCATTTTGCCTTTTGCTCGATAGACGTCAAACTAAATTTATTTAAAACCGAACAAATCTACACTCTTTTTTTTTAAAATAACTAATTACTTTAATTTCCTAGAGACTAAAGTGGTCACTTTAGTCCCGCTTCGCAGGGCTAGGTATATTGGCGTACTTTTAGAGCATGAGAAGTAAAAACTACTTTTATTGTTTATTAATGTAAATAAAATCATAAATAATTTAGGTAAGACACACACGACCTATACCTATATTAATGTGTATTAGCGTAATATTACTCTAATGCGTGCAAAAAATATAACCACTCGTTTGAATTAATTGACCTTGTGTAGGAAAACATTTATACTTACATAAAAGATTATGTTACTTTGTGACAGTAATGTAATGATAGACCACAAAACAGACGAGACACAAAATACTTTTGTTCTCAGAACAAACATTTATTAGTTTCCTATCTTTTCCATTAGCTAAAGAAAAGGTAAGTGATTGCGTTTTTATTGTATTTTCGTGAAAACGAGACTGTTTTCTAGAGAAAGAAATTATATTCTGATGAAATGACTCTTCTTTTTTTTTCTTCTGGAACTTTGAAACTATCTGATGGAGAGAAATGAAAAACGTATCTAAGCACGTCCTCGTACGTACGTACGTACTGTATATTTTTGTTGTACTCGTGATTATATCTATACCTACATATAATAAACCTCTAATGGTACTGTGTCTGTACATATTTTGTTTTTTAGTGATAGGGTCTAAAGTATGAATTAAGATACCAAAACATTTTTTTTTGAATTTTTTGTCCTGTCAAAGTATGCCAAAACAACATAATGGATTTTGATAGAATTTGGTATGGAGATAACTGAGTACCTGAATCAACATCTAGGGTACTTTTTATTTGAGGAAAATATCTCATGTCCACGGGAAAATATAAAAACTGATTAAAAAGAGAAATACGTACTATTCCGAAACGATTACACCTAGAATCTTGAAATATGGAATGCAGGTGTCTTATAAGTTGTAGGCAACCGCTATGAAGGGATTTTTGGAAATTCCCACGGGATCGAGAATAAACTAGACCCGCGCGGGCAACGCCTCTGGGCACCCGCTATGTGAAGTATGGTATGGAGGCGGTTGAGAGAAACGGGACTTTTCTGGCGCCACGAATTTATTTGTCCATCCAGCGGGGGAACGCGGCCAGTGTCATGGGCACTTCTGGACAGGACACGGTACGGACGGGTCTCTTTGACTAGTTGTGTCCAATACATTAATTTAATATTTTGACGAAGCCTAATGTGGATATTTTGCCTGTATTTTTAAAAATATTATAATTAGGTAGTTACTTAAATATAATGTACTTACAAAATAAATAATAGTTACATAGAATAAATAACTTTACTTTAAAAATATACTTTTTATTATTTAATTATTTATTATATGTAAAATCGGCTTTAGAGATAACAATTTTCTCTACTTCAGTGACGTCATAACTGTTATATACCTTGTAGGTAAGCCTCAATTTTTTAAATCTTATGTTTTGAACCTGTAAATGAATTTAAAAAAAATCTTACTTTAAGTAACTTAGGACTATCTCACTTTTAAATATTGTTTTTAAATTAGTTCTTCCTTTCATAGTCACTACTAATAAAAAAAAATACTTACGGAATCAGTTCAGCGTCTGTCACACAAGAAACTCTACTACTCGTAAGTGGTTCAACACACGCTTGGCTGGTTCTTTGATTTATCATCTCAACTTTTACCGACAAACATAACAAAGCTCTAAATAGAATACAAAATTATTCAATGTCGTTTTAAATCAGTAAGCTCCTTCACAGTATGAAGTTCTCATATTATTCTGGCAAATAAATTGCACTTCCTTTGAAAACGCTTAGGTATACCCTGCACTATATTTTGTAATCACCGTCTATTCAGCGAATGCTTACAGTCTGCGTGCTGGGATTTCGCTCGCTACTCCCATTATTATCTAATATCCATACCTACATAATTATACAGATATTAAACTGGTTCATACCGGATTTCGGCAAACAACTTCCCTCGGTGGAAATACTGCGCGTTCCACTTTTGTCAATTTATAATTCATCTTCTCGAATTTCGTATTTTTACTATCATAAAATACAGTAGATATTTGTAAGATTTATATAATTATTATTAGTAGAACATGTTTTGGATCGAAGATAAGTAAGTGGATATTTATTTATTTATAAGGATATTCAATATTTTGTTTACATAAAAAATCTTGAACTTATTAAACATGTTCAATATGCCAACGCCAGTACCAAGATAATAATATCATATCTGTGTCTGATTTTAAAATGATGTAAAAATAGTTAAATAGGTATTAATAAGTTTTCAGTCTATTAAAAACCAAAACATACAGGAATTTTTGAATCTCTATATGTTTAAGAGTCTGGCAATTAGTAATTTTTGCAACTCGTACTCTTTACTCCAACTTCCTAGTTCACAATATTTACATGGCAAAAGACTAATTATTACCGCTTATACTGCGGTTTGACGTTCCTGGATAACATAGGGCTAATAATTAATGAACTAATCTATGATAAATTAATTTCAAACTAGACTCTAATGTTCTATAAGCTATGTTTAACTGAAACCCACTCTTAGGTCATTAGACCTAGCCTGAAACGATTACGCCGACAACACTTATTTTTATTACCTATACTTAGGAACACGTACTAACAGCCTTTTCCACTTATGTGTAAACCTAATATACCTAAGTATTAAGTTGGACTTTTTAGGTATAAAAACCGTAGATAATTAAATCTGTATACTGTTTATTTTTGTTTTAATTTTGTATTTTTTTTTGTACAATTGTACTATTATAATTCAATTTTTTTGGAAATTTCGTGAACTATGGGTGCTTTGTGCCTGAAATAAAAACATTATTATTATTATTATACGTGCAATAGGCTTTCATCCGTTAAAATTCATCCGTTACAATTAAACAATAATAATTAAAAAAAGCCTTTTTATTTCATTACAGAGTTAAAAAAAAGATAAACAATTTTTTGTTAGTATAACGATTTTTTTGTTACTCATTAAGTTTAGTGCCTAAGTTGTTACTTTGGATTTAAAATAATTTTTAATAAATAATTAAAATTTAAAAATATGTAGTGATAATATCTAACTATTATCGGCAAGAACCCCTGTGTAGGTAAAGGCTTTCTCCAAAGATACAAATAAATCCGTTACAAATAAATGCGATACTTAAATAAATAAATAAATAATCTCACACCTTTTATCCCAGACGGGGTAGGCAGAGGTATTCTATTTCAGGCAATACCCACATTACACCAGTGTAATCTTTGGACCCCCGTTTGGGTGGTGATAGGTGGTGAGCCCGTCACCGGACCGGGTCTTACACATGCCTCAGAAATAATTCTGGGACATTTCCTCCCGATTGTTTCGTTCACCGTTGAGCTAGTGATAAATAATAAATAAAAATAAATAAAATAAATAATCTCACGCCTTTCATCCCCGAGGGGGTAGGCAGAGGTATTCCATTACTGGATATACCCACATATCACGAGATACATTGGACCCCTAAACGTGATAGGTGGTGAGCCCATCGCCGGACCGGGTCTATTTACACATGTCTCAGAATTAATTCTGAGACCTGCGGGTTTCCTCACGATGTTTTCCTTCACCGTCGAGCTAGTGATAAATATGTCCGTAAGTTTTTGAAAAACTCATTGGTACATGCCAGGATTCGAACCCGAGCCTCACTGATTTTCGACCGGCTCTTTAACCGTCCGGGCTATCACTGCTCTTTATAAATTCTGATAAATAATGTACGTAAGTTTTTGAAAAACTCATTGGTACATGTCGGAAATTGACCCTAAGACCTCACGCATGAGAGACGTGGTCTTTAACCGCTGGGCTATCAACGCTGGATAATATGGCATATAGGTACGATACGTAACTAATGTACAAAGGAAATCACTTACCTACTATTGATTAAAAAACCGTTTATAATAAATTATATCTTTGTGATTGTGCCAAATAAATAATAATACAATTAGACAGATTATTTTGAAAGAAACTTACTTGAAAGATCCCACCTATGACAATCGGTACTCATCATTTTTATGTCCTTATTCCGTTATTTGGGAACAGCGCAGTAACACATGATTTCCCCTTTTATTTAAATCTATCAACCGTCATATCTACATTTACCTACTTCTTTCTTGCACCCCATCCTTCACACAATCCATAAATCATTGCTTTGGTCTATCCCTCTCTCTATAACCTTCCACGTTCATGTCAATCATTACTCGACCTTTGACAATACTATATTTAAGAAACGCCTTATATTTTTGTCATTAGTCTTCTCGGAAAATAGGCTTGTCTTGTTTGAGGGTTCCCCCCACTCCTGCTATAATGAACCGCTTGCTTCAGCGAGGGGAAGCCAGATGTCTTGTGCAGATGCCGCTTGTTCCACATTCATCCACTATTACAAGTTTACGCGTAGATTTATGGGTGTTAAGTGCTCTATTATTTATTACATGCAATCGTTATTTCAGTACTTTGCAAAGTTGAATTTATACTGTCCGAGTATTCATAACATCTTTGATTTTGAAGTTTTTACGTCAAACAAAAACCAGATTTGATACTACTAGAGTATACGATTTTCTTGAAACAGCTTTATAATAATCTCTGGTTACATAAATATAATTTACTAGCGTATTTCCCGTTCCCGTGAAAGAACGGGAATAAAATATAGCCTATGTTACTCAGGGATATTCTAGCTTTCCATTGGTGAAATAATTTTTAGAATCGATCCAGTAGGTTATAAGTTTTTTTCGTAACAAACATACAAATATTTTCTTTTTATAATATTAGTATAGAAGTACCTAAGTATAGGCATAGGCAAGGCATATATAGACATTCGAGTCAACCTATACAAAGAAAATCATTATGGAGTCATAGTTATTAAGCCTTTGTATTATAGTGATCAAAAGTCTAAAAAATATGATCAAAACCGTATTTCTAAACAATTTGGAAAATTTGGTGAAACTCAAACCAGACTACGGAAATATTTATTCTATGTCACTCGGAATAACAAATCGATTTTCACCAAAGTTATCAAAATCGGATAAGTATTTTAGGCGCTATGGTGAAACATACATATAGATATACAAACATAACTTGCTAAAAGCCTATTATAACCCTTACTTTAGGCTTCACTATAGTCAGGTAAATAGGGTATTTGGAAGAAAACCTCGTTATCGGAAAGAAGACTTGGACCAAGCAAATGAGGGGCCAATTATAATTTCGCTAAACGGATGTTTTAGGGAAGATAAGATATTTAAGCCATCTTGAGGACTCCCACGCGGACTAAACCCCTCTTTCAGATAACGTCACTCACATTTTACTCCTTGTTTTATTCCACGCCGCATTTGTTTACAGGTATCTAAAGAAATGGGGTATTCTTTCAGGGATGTTAAAGTGGGACGCCCGTGAAAGAGATTCTTGCATCATAATCATAAATTAAGCATAGATTAGTCAGATAAGTTTAAACTATGCTTTGCTGTTACACACAAAACTTTAAGCCTATTTCCTGTGGGGGTAGACACAAAATATTATCTAAATATAATCGAGAATAAGGCGTCGATGCTCAACAATAAAAATCTAATTACGATTATGTAGGTATTCAATATTAAGAAGTGTTTTAACTGTTCACTCAACTAGACAAACGACAGTGAACATAGATTAATATTGCCTTCGGAAACCGCTGAAACAAACTTTATGGGAGTGTTTCATTATCGTTTTAATGTATACCCGTGGTGCCCATCACTAGGTCATAATGTTTGAAGTCAGGTCGCGTCGGCCGCCGCGGGGAGCGTCGGGCGGGGCATAACAACCGCAAGCTGTTATTTTAACATTATTATGCTATGCACTAGGAAGGTACTATCGTCAAACGTCATGCTTGATACATTTGGAAGAATTATCGTTTGAAACCTCAAGTTTTTATTACCCTGAACCTAATTAGCGATAAACAATCAGAAGCCAGTAACACCGTATTTTTTCAGTCCGCTGCTTTCATTGGCAGGAAATGGCAAGAAGGAGACCCATTTTACCTGACTGCGCCAGAAGGAGGGTTATGTTTTTCGAGAGTATGTTATTCTAATGACAATTAGAAAAAAGTCACTATAAGAGAAGAATTTGTCGCTACGGGGTACCTTAACGCTATTGGTCGCTATAACGAAGTGGGAAAGATACTCGTAGGTAGTGTAATAATAATAATTATTATTATAGGACATTGTTAGTCCTAAACCAGGCAGAACCTATACCTAATATGGGTATTAAATACTTGGTAAATATTTAAATACACATAAACACCCAGAGATGAAACCAACAACACACAAAATTATCGCCCCTTGAAGGAATCAACCCCGTGACCTCTAATTCAGAAAGAATACTAAAAGAAAATATTTATTCTGTGTTTGGTATAATTCTAAAATAAAATAAAATAATAGTAACTTATTTAATAAAACGATTATAGATAATTTTAGTGACTTATTTGGCGAGATATGGACTGGCGACCAGCACTGTCCACGTCCCGCCTCGCCGCGACCCTCAGCTTAATAAATGATTGATGAATAAATTATTAATGAAATTATTTATTTTTGGTAAGCATAAAGCTTTGGTTGGAACTTTAGTTGTGTCTAACCAATTTTCTTAAATATTGATTAATAATAGCACGATTTCCATAGAAATCACTAAATTCAGCTACGATAATTTATTTTTGCGTAAAATTTAACACATTAAAAATAGCTGAAATCGAATAAGTAGTCGATACTAAACAAACAAATTTCAGGAATTGCGCTTATTCTGTTACATGTTGTATACTTAGAGCTTTGTAGTACTAAAGCCATAGAATAGGTAAGCCATAGAACATATACATACCGAAGCGGTGGAGTCGCAATGACTTTCAATAAGAGGACTTATAAGCCCCTACATTGAATAAAAACTTTTGACTTTTTGACTTTGAACAGATAAGGGATATAAGAGAGCACTACCAGTGTTTGTCCGCCACCATGAATTAAACATTACCTTTCGGGTCTATAAAAGCACGACGTCTAGACGACAAAACGTCGCTCGAATGAATGAAGCCTGAGCAGTTTCAGCTCATCCATCATCAGCCGGAAGACGTCCACTGTTGAACAAAGGCCTCCCCCATAGAACGCCATAACGAACGGCAACTTGCCGCTTGCATCCACCGGTTACCCGCGACCTTGACGATGTCGTCGGTCCACCTGGTGGGAGGCCTACCAACGCTGCGTCTTCCGGTTCGTGGTCGCCACTCGAGAACCTTTCTTCCCCATCGGTTATCGGTTCTTCGAGCGATGTGGCCTGCCCATTGCCACTTAAGCTTGCAGATTCTGAGAGCTATGTCGGTGACCTTAGTTCTTCGGCGGATTTCCTCGTTCCGGATTCTATCGCGCAAAGAAACTCCGAGCATAGCTCTCTCCATAGCTCGTTGGGTGACTCTGAGCTTATCTAGGAGGCCAGCAGTTAGGGACCACGTTTCTGTGCCATAGGTCATCACTGGCAACACACATTGGTTATAAACCCTCGTCTTCAGGCACTGTGGAATTTTGGACGAAAATATATCGCGTAGTTTCCCGAACGCTGCCCAACCGAGTTGGATTCTTCGGGCGACCTCTTTGTCGAAGTTGGACTTACCTAGTTGAACAGTTTGTCCAAGGTAAACGTACTGGTCGACAACTTCGATAGCAACGTTTCCAACAAATACCGGCATGGGTGGAACATGTACATTCGACATAATTTTCGTCTTGTCCATATTCATTTTAAGACCCACCTGTTGAGAAACGTTGTTGAGGTCTCCAAGCATAGTGTTCATATCCTCCAGCGATTCAGCCATGATGACTATATCATCGGCGAAACGAAGGTGGGTGATGTATTCGCCATTGATGTTGATGCCAAATCCGTCCCAATCCAAGAGCTTGAAAACGTCCTCCAATGCGTTCGCGAACAGTTTAGGAGAGATGACGTCTCCCTGTCTCACGCCTCTTTGCAATTGGATTGGTTCCGTGCTCTCGTCCTGCAATCGGATAGACATAGTGGCGTTTCTATACAAACACTTCAACACTTCTATATACCTATAGTCGATACGGCATCGCTGAAGGGACTGTAACACTGCCCAGGTTTCGATGGAATCAAAGGCTTTTTCATAGTCCACAAACGCTAAACATAATGGCCGATTATACTCCTTAGTCTTCTGTATAATCTGACGGAGCGTATGGATGTGGTCTATGGTGCTAAAGCCTTTTCGGAAACCGGCTTGTTCGGGAGGCTGGAAGTCATCAAACCTACGTTCGAGACGATTTGTAATGACCCTCGAGAACAGTTTGTACACATGGCTCAGGAGTGAGATGGGTCTATAATTCTTCAACAAAACAACAACAAGTTTCAGCTCAGGCTTATGAATTAACTGTTCATTAATAATGCCCTACTGCCCAGCAACTTCTTTCACATTGTTGCCTGTTAGTTTTATGTTCAGAATTGGTGATTTTGATTAAGGAAGGGATTGATCACTGCTCTGTATCATAAGAAAAGTCTAGATTTTCTGTTATCACAATTTGTAATCATATACCATCTTTGAGATACCACCCCTTTTGATTTTGATTGCGTCGGATACCCGTTAGTCTCCGAAATAAATCGGGCAGTTAAAGTTTTAATTAATTAATAAAAAAAACTTTTTTCGTTTGTCTGTTCTACATGTAAAATTAGACTAATATTTTGTTTCCAATTTCCCTACTTTTGTTAATTGAAACCAAGATTGTAATTTTATAAAAAAAAACTAAAGAACGCCTTACTTGCACAAAAGTATATTTTTGTCTGAGATGTTTAATAAATAAGCCAGAAAAGATTTCGTGCCATGTCATGCTCGATTCGATGCTCAGATCACATTTATTCTATACCTACAGGCCCTACAGCTATAAGATTTTAACTTTAAAAACTTATGTGTCTATTTATAATAATAATATTAAAGCAACTTACCAACTATTGTGTTAGTAACAATACATACATACATACAGCTCACGCCTTCTTCCCACAGGGGTAGGCAGAGACGATGGATCGCCACTTTGCCCGATCCTTGCACACTTCCCTCGCTTCCTTCACATTCATAAGCCTTTTCATGCACGCTCTTTTATTCTTTGCACTCTTGACCCCAGCTTTTTGAAGGACGTCACTAATTTGTTCCGTGAACGTCCTTCTGGGGCGTCCTCTTGCCTTGTATCCTTCAACATTTGCACCATAAATCTCTTTCGTTACTCTTCTTTCATCCATTCGTTCTAAATGACCAAACCAGCTTAACATACCCTTTTCTATCCTTGTCACTACATCTAGTAACAATGTTCTTATCCTATGTTAAATTAGAATGTTACAAGAATAAATTATTATAATAAAAGAATAAATTGTTTAAGACTATGATTTTCTCTAACGAACAGACACAGTTTAGCTACAACTGGACCAAAATCATTTTTATGTATGAAGAATTATGTTTTATTAAAATCCTATATACAGAACGGCAACTTTATAGTTTAAAACACAATATTATTTACAGAATATACAGAGAGTGTGTATGTTTGCACTCGGCCTCACTATGCATCGTCAGTAGTTTTTAATAAGGCGCTAAGGGATTCTATACTTCAGGGGATCTTGTTGAGGGACGTTATGAATGAGTGAGTGAGTCCTCTTTTGCTGGTCCGTTTGTTCTATTTCTTACCTAAATAAAAAAAAAATACTCACGACTTATCCACGATGGGTCGTAGAGGTATATTTATGAACTAGCAGTGCTTCGCGGTGCTATGTTACTCCCTGATATGTAGCTTTGTATTTGCTAAAGAATTTTCAAAATGGGTTTAGTGGTATAGGCGTGAAAGCGGAACAAAAAAACAAACAAAAGAGCAGTGATAGCCTTACGGTTAAAAATCCTGCTTTGCATGAAGATAATCAGTGAGGCTCGGGTTTGAATCCTGGCATGTACCTTTTCAAAATTTACGTACATATTCATCACTAGGTCGACGGTGAAGGACAACATCGTGAGGAAACCCGCAGGTCCCAGAATTTATTCTGAGGCATGTGTCACAGACCCGGTCCGGCGATGGGCTCACCACCTATCACGTGTTTAGGGGTCGAATATTCTCGTGAAAAGTGGGTATTTCCAGAAATGGAATACCTCTGCCTACCTCCTCGGGGATAAAATGCGTGAGATTATATTAAAGAAAGTCACTTTGGCATTTATATTATTTATTAGGGTATAGGATGTATGTACCTAATGTTAACGTTTTTCAGTGTTGCCACCCTTTGAAGAGAACGGCCTAAATAGTGAGGAACCATTTTGTATTCAGATCGTGTTTACAAGTCGCGACATAATGACTTGGGAGATTTGCGGTTACCAGGAAGAAGTCTATTTTTCCCTTCTCGCGGTGTTTCGTGTCGGATATTCTTCGACGTGCAGTAAATGGAGCGATGAAGTTATACATCAAGTAGAAATGTATTGATTTTCTTTGTATCCGTAAGTCAGCAGTTTTTAATAAGGCGCTAAGGGATTCTATACTTCAGGGGATCTTGTTGCGGGACGTTATGAATAATGAGTCCTCTTTTGCTGGTCTGTTTGTTCTATTTCGTACCTAAATAAATATATTGTAATTAATAAAATAAAATATATATTATGCTTACGGCTTTTATTCCTTCGGGAGTAGACAGACGCATTCCATTTCTGGAAATACCCACTGTTCACCAGGTTTTTTTGGACCTTCAAACGTGATAGGTGGTGATCCCATATCGCCGGACCGGGTGCTGTTACACATACATCAGAATTAATTCTGGGACCTTCGTGTTATCTCTCGATGAAAATCACTTAGTTTCCACCTATAACCTCGTAGTCAACTTATCTATCACAATCAATGTCACTTACGCATCAGACAGTGTTGGATTTGTGCTTTTGTTTCAGATAAGTACGTTTACTACTTATTTATTTTGAGAAAACATTTCGCCGAATCAGTAGAAGTAAGACATAGTAGATTTTATTTAAGAAATACTTTTATTCAATAACAATGTTGTTAGACTTACACAGAATTTAGCGGCCTATACATATATACGACAAGAATCATGTAAAACGTATTTTTATGTAGGGAATAGAAAGTATACAAGGTTAGTGCTTTTATAAAATGAGCTGTGATAGCCCTATGGTTAAGGAGCCTCGACAGAATTCTAACCCGATCCTCACGGATGAGAAGCGCTCATCCGTGAGGCACGGGTTTCTATTCTGGAGTTTAAAAAAAACATGCGTACATACATACATATTTATCACAAGGTCGACGATGAAGAAAGACATCGTGAGGATACCCGCAGAATTGATTCTATCTGAGGCATGTATAGCAGCATCCTGGTCCGGCGATAGGCTCACCACCGGTTACGTTTAGGAGTTCAAAAAATATAATGGTGGAAAGTGGGTATTTACAGGAATAGAATACCGCTGCCTACCCTCTCGGGCATAAAAAAGTCAGTATATATTTAATTTAAAAAATATATACCTATATAATCTATATTGACCTTGAGTTAATAAATACCTGAAAAAAAATCTTGAATTTATATTACATGACAAGACAAGGCAACCCGTGAGAATCGTCATAGAGAGTCATAGAGTAACCCTTACTCACTGTGGGTCGGTTTTTTTAACTTTCAGAGGTTCTCAGAAGCCTGAAGCGCGGCGTTCGCACGTGCCGCGTGTTTCTGGCACTCCGTTTAATTGGAGAGATGCCACTACAGGCATTTCCTTTGTGCAAAAGTAACTTTTGGATCAACCTGTTGTTCTTACTTTGAATGTTATTTAATCTTAATATCATTTTGGTTGAAACTCAAATAGATTCTGAAAGCTTTGTACTAACAAACGGTAGTTGATACTGAAACTGTCATGATAGATGATTCTTTGTACTTTGTATAAAGATTTGTGTGAGAAGATATACTTATGTTGGATTTTTAGATACTTTTTAATAAAGTATCGATTGACGTGTTGACTCAGCTTATTGTAAAATGTATTTTTTACCTATTTATGGCTTAATGAGTAAATCTCACTGGTAAGTACAAAAAGGGTAGGTACCTACCTAAATGACCAGCATATAAGTAGATACATTACATGTTATTTTATATAACACTAGCTGTTCCGCGAAAATTATATGTTAGTCCCAAAAAAGTTGACTTTCCATTGGTGAAAGATTTTTTTTAATCGGTCTAGTAGTTTTTGAGTTTTTTGTGATAGAAACAAACAAATCTTTCCTCTTTACAATACAATGCGTAACAGAAAAAGCGCAATTCCTCATACACCCCAATTAGTATACCTATTAATATACTAAATGATTTTTTTTACCGTCTGGAAAAACATATGACGTATAAGCGGTATAAGGTATCTACCTCTAGAGCCGAAGTTATACACGAGATTAATTGTTAAATATATATTTATATATCTTGTCATAGGGGTCCAATATATCTCGTGAAATGTGGGTATATCCAGTAATGGAATACCTCTGCCTACCCCCTCGGGGATAAAAAGGCGTGAGATTATATATATATATATATATATTTATATTTAATGCAATTTACAAAATCTTTAAAACTACGCACAGTATACTACGCGCAGCTGGCGGTTGTAGGTAGATTGCGCATAAATGGAAGCTACGAGCGTGTTTCTTTTTAAAATACTATTTCAAATATTTCAGTGTGTATTATTGACTACAATTAAGTAATGTATATTAGTTAAAGCTAGAAAAAAAAAATTGAGAAAAAATAAATTTTAGTAACATTGCCAAATGAATCTATTACACTTACCTATCACACCACATTTTTTTCCAGACGGTAAAAAAGTCACCCTGTATAAAAAAAAATATTATGCAATCGAACTTTAGTTATGTCTAACCAATTTTCTTAAATATCGATTAATAATAGCACGATTCCCATAGAACACATAGCACTAAATTCAGCTACGATAATTAATTTTTTTGAAAAATTTAACACAGATTAAAAATAGCTGAAATCGAAGAAGTAGTCGCTACTGAACAAACTAATTTCAGGAATTGCGCTTATTCTGTTACATGTTGTATAAAGTGTAGAAGTGTAGATTGAAGGTTGCCTTCCATTATTTATTTTTAAATTTTAGCTTAAGCTCAATGTTTTTAAAGGTAGCTACTAAAAATTAAGCAGAAGTTGGAAAAAATAAATTGGGTGTGTTCCAGTCAGTTCATGTCAACGGGCACAGATCAAATATTGATAAAACACGCAATTGCTGCCAAAAATGCTATACTATACCGAGTCAATAAATCGCTGAGGTAAATAGTGATTTCGTACGTTCAGTGAATTTTATTTGGATTCTTCATAGCCATATTTATAAAACGTACCGACGAAAAACAATCGCTACACTCATATTTACATTTAATCGTACGCTTTTAGCAAATTTGAACGATTGCAGTAGACAATAAAAAAAATAGTATTTTTTTTATGTTTTGTTTTTGTTAACGTTTCTTTATTTTACAAATTTATCCCAGATATTCCAATGTAATCTAGTAATAACATATGAGTTAAACAAATAATCTAGCGATACTGCGGTCACCGAACCAATTTCATTAAGATGAAGTCACTGGACTGTTGTCGAATCTGATTAAGTCAAAATCGTTCTGTAATGTAAAAGCAATTTGTGGTACCTATTGAATGCTTAGTGAACGTTGATTTAATGAAATAAGGTAAACGCAGCTATCAACGACCCATCGAAAATCTGCAGGTATTGCCGACCCATTCAGCTTATTCTTATTTTTATCGGTTTGGAACGATTTGAGTCACAAGAGAGTATAATATACACACATGTTTGTATGTTTCCTAATTAATTTACTAGTGTTAGTGTACGTAGGTACACGGGAATGTGACCAAATACGTTAGTTTCTGTGAACGTAGCGAGTGCGCCGAACGTGTCATACTAACCCTTACTTCCTCAGGTAAGTACTCAATTTTTTTGCTTAAGATATTTTATATATAAATATTTACGTTAAGTTAATTCTGAATAACTCAACATATTCCTTTATTTGTATATTCCACATTTCGCAACTAAATTATTGTGTTTTAAGGGATTTCAAAAAGTATTTTTGAAATTAAAATAGATCGGCAATAGCTGCAGTGCATTTTAGTAGTGCAGTCATTACCGACCCATGGATCGGCAATGGCTGAGAGGTTATTCTTTATTTTTTCCCTTTTTCGTTAATGCTTATAATAATTAAACAAGTTTTTATAACACCATTTCAATCTTATGTATTCTAAAATTATAAGCATCTATTAGCGACATACTCCATATTATACTATAAACTTGTTTTTCCGCAATAAACTGCCACGCATTATTAAACTTTTAGATATGGGGTATGAAAGAAACTACTTAGAGTTTTCTTCGCATTTATATGAAAATGGTGTATTTTTTTATAGTTTAGGACTAAATCAATAAATTATTGTATTAAAACGGATGGGGAAATATATTACAATAAATATTATCGATTATTTTTCGTGGCTCGGTAAAAGATTTGTTCATTTTTTTATTTAACACTAATTAACGATCCATATGAATCGGAAATTGCAACAAAGAGAAGCTATCACCGATTCTATACCGATTAATTGGTATTTTTTGATTAACGGTATGTAATGTCTAAAAGTAAAGCTACTTATATCTTTTAGTATAATGATTTGATTCAATGAGTTAGGTTAGGTTTAATTTAATTTAATGTCATTAAATTTCATTTTCATTTCATATCCATAAAAAAATCTACTGAAGACTTGGCTGTATGTATACTTCCCTTTGCCTACCCACAATGGGTGAAGAAAACAAAAAAACCTCTGCTTTTAATCTTTTACGGTTGGCGCGATTTTCCAAAAATGTTAGTTGAGTTTATTGTATTTTTATTATTTTATTAAATTGCTTAATTTTTTCGCAACTGTATTAAAAATAGTTATTAAGTACACGTGCGGAACCGTCATTGCAACTTGTTCCGACAGTCAACCCTCACCTTCGGCTGCGCTAAACTTGGGAAGTTCGAAAAAAAATTATAGGCTTTTTGGCAAATAAAAAAAGGGTTTAAGTTATTTTGAAATAAAATTGTGTAATTATTTTTATTCAAAACATGTAAATTATATATTTATAATAGTTTTTACTTTTATTTTCAGGTTTGTTACTCTGACTTAAATAGTTTATAGTATTAGTGCTAGCCACGGTGGAGCAAATCATGATTCATGTGTGTATAGAAGCACCAGCCGCTATCCCTAGCTAGCCTATAAAACAGTGTGTTTTTATTTTATTAACATCTACACATTTACAAAATTGTCTTTGAATTTTGATAGTGAATATTTATGTTTCAGGTGATTCAGTGATCCCCTGTGTCAAACACAAATGACACTAGGACCAATTCCCTTTAACGGCACTACATGGAACTGCATTGTGAAGTAACAGCATTGACATTGTTTTAAGAAGTAATTACTATTAAGCAGGCTAGCTGGCCAAGCAGCAGGTTTCCTGGGGCGCAAGATAACAATACACGACCTATGTTCTCAATTTGATATAATGAATGTTATTCTACTTACCATTTCTATTAAAGTCAATTTTCATAAATTACTAAAATTTCATTTATGTCCACCGAGAAATCAATACCTTTATTTTTATTGAGGTCCAAATGTGAAAACAATCTTTTAAAGAATCCACAAGCATTCCGAGCTTCACTGCGATTAGTTGGAAAGCATGGGCACTAGAAGAAGAAATCTACATAACAATGAATATCATGTTGGTTTGGTTGGTATTCATTTTTTTTCAACCCTTACAGGGTAGGCAAAGGCATTACGCCATGCAGCCTCGTCATTAGTTAATGATATCCTGGAGTAAATGGCTCTGCTTCAGAGTCCATGCACAAAAATACAGTGTCTTCAACACTTTCTACATCCTTAACTTGGTTATCAACAGTAAAATAATAGCATTTTTACTGAAGACTTCATTGTGACTTCTTGAGGCTATCCAAAAATGTCCATATCTCGCATTTTATCCAATTTTCCCATTCACTGCACACTTTCACGGACACTTGCCACATAAATTTGAAATTTAAAATTGGCTGTTGGCTTAGTTGGTAGTGACCCTGCCTTCTGAGTCGGAGGTCGCGGGTTCGATCCCCGCTCGGGGCCAACATTTGTGTGCATGAACATATTTGTTGGCTTCGTGTCTGGTCGTTTAATATTTATTTAAGTATGTTTATCAGTTGTTTAGTACCCATAGCACAGGCTCTGCCTAGTTTGGGACTAAATAACCGTGTGTGAATTGTGTCCCACAATACATTTATTTATTTATAATACATTTATAAATAACTATCACTATTATGATGAGTCAAAACCCGAAATACACAGCAAAATGAAAATTATACAAAAAACATGACGTCCCTCTTCGGATTCCCGCCAAAAAGTTTAAAATCAAGTTTATCTACATTTTCAGATTATTTTAGTAACTATAATTATTGTAATGAATCAAGTACAAAAATGAGAAGCAAATAAAAGTAAACGGGACATTTCGAAAACGGGATGTTTTGGGAAAGCGATATTTCGCTCAAATTAATAATTATTTTGAGAATCGAACGTGTAGGTAGGTATTCTGTGAAAAAAGTATGCTTTATTTACTTAAGGGTCGGTGTTAGATTCATAAAAATCGGTAATAGCTTCAAAGCGTTTCGGGTGGGTCGGTAATAGAAACAATTGACTTCAACAATCCTTTGATTATTTTTTCAATGAAAACATGATATTTATAAACAAATGAAAATATAAATATAAAATATACAATCCATATTTAAATATAAAATAAAAAAATCTGGTGTGTTTGCAACCACTACCCTTAATTCTAATAATCAATTTCAAAACTTGCTTAAGGGGGTCGGTAATAGCTGCGTTTACCTTACTCGCCTGGCCGGGATCCCGAGTAGAATCGGCATCAGTTTTATTGGAAAACTCATGAAAACTCATGTTGCATATGTGTACGTTTTTAGGGTTCCGTACCCAAAGAGTAAAAACCCTATTACTAAGACTTAGCTGTCTGTCCGTCTGTCATCTCAAGAACCGCGACCGTTGAAATTTTCACAAATTATGGATTTCTGTTGCCGCTATACCAAAAAATACTAAAAACAAAATAAAATAAATATTTAACGGATTTTTTAAGCCGTTTTTATAGATAATGGTACGGAACCCTTCGTGCGCGAGTCCGACTCGCACTGGGCCGTTTTTTCATTATTAATGGTGGGCTTACTTTACGATTTTAAGAGTACTCGTGCGCGAGCGAAGCCGCGGGTAAAAGCTAGTCACAGTAGTATTTTGTAGACCTCAAATAATAGGGCAGGAGGATGATAAACATACGTAATATATGAAAAGTAATTTTTTTTTACTAAGATGAAAGAATCGCTAGACAGATTTCGATTAAAATTTTAATGGAACCATCCGGGAAGAACCCTTTTGAAAAGAAAAAGGATTTTAAAAATCGGTTCAGACTAACAAAATTACAGTTCACTTAAAATGAGATACAGAACAATTATTGTTTTTAAATTATCACAATATAAAATCACTTACCGTGAAAACCTTATTTTGAGTTGTACATTGTACGGTAGTTTAAACAGCAATGCCATAACATTAAAGCCGTTTCCAAAGTCTATCCAAGGATACAAGTGTTTAGCCCTAACAACGGCCCCAATATAAGGTCAAATGAAAATAAATGACTTTTCTTTATAGAGTCTTCAAAGTGACCGGTTTATGTAAAAAGAAACTGACATTTATTCTCGTCTGAATCTGAACTTAAGAAGGCAGAGACAGTTCAGATTTAAATTAAATTTGGCAGGGTTCTAGAATATTAGCTATTGAATATTTTAAAGGAATATGTTTTTTGTTCGTATTTTATACGGTCCCATACCGTTCATGAGAGCATGTCTGGCAAAGATAATAATTATAACAATAAAATTAGGAAATATCCACTAGAAAGAGAAAAAACTAAATATACACAGGCAACGCCACTGATGGGCAGCTAGTAAATTATAGAGGCATTCCAAAAAGTTTTCACAAGTGTTTTTTTCGGATCCCGAAATGTGATAGGTGGCGAGTGCATCGTCGCTCAGCGGTGCTTCAGAATGCATTCTATAACCTGCATGTTTCCTCACCATCGAACTAATAAGAAATATGTAGTTTTTGTAAACTTCTTTGGTACCAGGATTCGAAACCAAGCCTCACATATGACAGGCGGGCAATTGTTATTTTTTTTTAAACCATTTTAGATCTTATGCCATATGGGCAATGACACTTTTGATTTAGAGGTTGCCCCAATAGTTCTGATACCGTTAATATGTGGCATTGTCTATAGTGTAATTTCTTTTTATCCTATAGTACCTACATAATTTACATAAGCACTAGGTATTTCTTAAGTTTAGTGAAAACAGGGCGCGGTCACACTCGATTATGGGCGTAGGTATCTAACGATTTAGTATATTTAGATATACCAGTTATATACCTACCTAGCAATCCATAGTGGGATCGAATAGTCAAATCCTTTAGATGACTCAACTAAATGATCAGCTGATGATTTGTTTTAGGCCGCTATATTTTTTGTACGCCATGTGGTATAAATAGCCTGTAGTCTCTCATAATTAATTGAAAGTCTCGTAGCGTAGGTAGCTCTTGGGTTGTTTGTTGTGTAGACAGTGACCTGTTACTGACGTGGGCAGCATATTGTAACATATACATAAACAGTTTTATGGTTAAGTCGTGGGACACTACGTCGGAAGAGCCTGTTTTTACCATTTTCAGGTATAGAACCCTAAAAAAGCTTTTAGGGCTCCGTCGGACTAGATGTAATTTATTTTATTACTTTAGTAAAAGTTTCCCGTAAACAAACTTTATTATAGTGTGAAACGAGATCTTTCTCTTAGTTCACTCGAGTGAAGAACGGCTTATAAAAATAACTTTTGTAGACAAGGGCTTCATAAACTGTCAATTTTGTATAATACTATAATAACTTCAGAGATTGATAACTTTTTTGTTCAAAAAGTCTAAGTAACAACTCAGTTTTCCTATAATATAGATTCTTTTACCAAGATAATCTCATAATCTTGTAAGTAAATATGAACACAATATGGCGCAACGTAAATATTTTATCAATTCCTCAGTCATCCTATCTTATACCAATCGAATGGTACTAATCAAAGAAAGCAAACATTTGTATAATAATTGAGAAGGTAAATGTGGATCGTAACTAAGGGAATTGGCCCGTTGCCATCTTACTGTCGCAAATAATATTTGGACTAAATATCTAGCTCATAATCGTCATTCGATTAATCATTCGGATCTGTGTTACCGATACGTCTTTCTATTGACAAAACATTCTGTTACATATTACAAGTTTGTCGTTTATTCCAGACTTCAGAGATTTAACACAACTGTTACACAATTGGATTTATATTTATACTCTTGCATAATTGGCAGCAAATTATTGCATTAATAGCGTATTTTCCTGTTGTTATTTTAGTAAAATTTTATTAATCTTTTGTTATCTAGCTCACCGATTTTCAAAATTTGTAGCTAATAATAATAATAATAATAAATAATAAATTTTTATTTTGTTTTGTAAATGCTTTTATATATTTTACTTTTATATACATATTGTAAAAAGCCTAGCCTAAGACCAAACATAAATAAAGAGAATAATAATAATAATATAATCTCACGCCTTTGATTCCCGAGGGGGTAGGCAGAGGTATTCCATTACTGGATATACCCACATTTCACGAGATATATATTGGACCCCTAAATGTGATAGTCTGTTTACACGAGCTGCGGGTTTCCTCACGATGTTTTCCTTTACCGTCGAGCTAGTGATGAATATGTACGTAAGTTTTTTAAAAACTCATTGGTACAGTCAACAAAGTTGTTAGGGTTACATGGCCAGTAACTAAGAACTAATTTTTCTGGGGTAGTCATAACCACATCTTATTCATTATTGTTTATTTCAAAAGGTATCTTTGATCCCTATAATTTACAAAAAAAAAACTATAAATACATTTAAGGCTTTAAGAGAAAACTGAATCTTAGTTTCTGGTCATGTAACACTAACAACTTTGTTGACTGTACATGCCAGGATTCGAACCCGAGCCTCATTGATTTTCGGCCGGCTCTTTAACCGTTCGGGCTATCACTGCTCTTTGTAGCTACCTAGTATAAGCTCTATGACGAACAACCTAAGGTCTTCTTACTACATTTATGACGCTAAGTTCTGATTTCAATAAGTTAGTAAAAATAATCATCATCAACATTTTAGTTTTGTGTTATTCTAGAATTTTTTTCACATTGCTTTGAGTTATCTTATTATTATTGAAATACCTATTTTAAATAGGTACAGTGAATTTACACACAATAAATTGTCACTTAAAATATTCATGGAGCACGACAACTCTTAAAAAGCCTGTCAGGTCAGCGCGATATTAGAGGTCACTGGCGACCTAAGGGCTGGTGGCTATTTTGCCCAAATCATTAGCGTTGCTGTCCAGAGGACAATTTTGAAAGCTTTACCTCGACATGGTGCCCTGGAGGTCATATTATATCAGCAGTTTCTTATATAATGTGAAGATTATATTGTTTTATCAAATAATCCTTAAAGTGAATTAACCAGATCTCTCCGAAATGACGTTATTGGCTTTCGTCTTTTTTACAAAGTCTTATTTCTGGGGAGAAAGGTTCGTGTCAATTAATTTTCCTGAATCACAAATATTCAGCAAGTATTTGATAAATCAAACGGGGCATATTTTTTTCTTTATTGAACAATTTAATAAAACCGAATGGTTATAAGGTTTTTTGTGCAGCAGACCTGCATCACTAATCCTCTGAAGTAATCAAGTCCAATCATTTTCCGCTATTCACACTTACAATTTCAAATGGATCACCTTTCCCTATAGATTTTGTATTGTTGGAGCTCAAATACTGCCTAAAATACAATTGTTACACGTTTTAAATTCGTTTCCAGCAAGCTTTAATTTCTCAGCAAGCTCAATATTTTCGATAACTATGCCAAATTTCATATTACTGCGTCAAAAATTACTTTGATGAAATGTTTCTGACAGATCCCGAAAATATTTCAGTACCTATTTCTTTTTGCCAAATTCTGCACGGAACACTAAAAACATAAATTTATTCGGGACCAGAAAACATCTAAAATGACTTTGTTAACAGTGTTAATTAAACTAGAATGCGCAACTAAAATGATCCTGTCCAGATTACTGCGAGTTCTATTACTGTAATTTAATGTAAACATCGTGTTTTTTTATTGATACAAGGCCCGCTTGTAGCCTAGATAAAATGAGAAATTTACAATTTGATTGGTTCAGCATCAATTCGTAACAGAATGGCAGTTATTTACGAGTAATTGTAACCATACCTTAATAACCTTAACCTTACCTTATAAATATTTATTCAAATACATACATATAACATGGAGGAGGTGGTTATCAAGTCGACGCGCATATATTTTTTTATGGATGACCACGCATAACTTTTTACAGAGTGCTCTGCAGTAACGATTCTTTTTTTTATAGAGATAGGGTATATTTTCGTCTGCATTTTTTTCTAACTATTTCATGTCCTTGATTCGTTGTTTCATTATTCATTAATTTTTAGTTTTAGTTTTGATGTTTATCTATGGAAGACGCGTGATTTTTATGATCTCCACAGGATAGACGATACCTACTATGAGGATCGTTATGGACCATAACTTATGGTTGTATTATGTTATGGTTATAAAATAAACTTATTTTATTCATACAGAAGCGTTAATATATTGTAATACAGCATTTATCTATAAGATACGAAATGGATCAAAGTATTTCCGAAATGTTTGAATAAAAAATCGACTTTCCTTTTCTCACCTCCCCTGACAATATCATTCGAGTCGGTGGCGAGACGCGAAACAAATTCAATTTATTGCCCCTCTATCTACCATTGTTATCAAATTCAAAAGACGAGAGTGATATTTGATTTGCGATATTTAGATATAATAAATAAAACTTAAATATTTTTATATTTTACGGGAACAATAGGGATTACGGGATCAAAAACATGACATTTAGGCTACCTCTTCAGAAAAAAATCTAGCCAAGTGCCAGTCGGATTCGCAGATGAAGGGTTCCGAACAACTATACAATAAAATATCGATCAAAAAACGCCAAAAACATGCCTTGTGTAGGTACATTTATTTATTTAATTTCATGTTCCAAGAAAATATAAACATGGTAAACTGATTGCTTTAAGGCATTATCTACCAGTCAACCATGAGGCCAACATCTTTAACTTTATTTTATACAATTATATTCTGTGATAATTTCAACTTTTCACCTATTACGGTTCATGAGAAAAACTCCTGACAGACAGACAGACAGACAGACGGACGGACGAACAGCGAAGGATTACTAATGCGGAACCCTAAAAAAGAGTAAAGAACATTTCTCAAAGGACTTTTCATATTAACTTCGATTGTGATTCGTTGTGAGTTTTCTGCAACTCCACAACAAAAGCAGTACGAACTTTTAATTAGGAATATTTTGTCAAGTACCTCTTCATTTCTATTCTTACGATGAATTTAAATTGGTAAGGCACTCTCGCTCTCTTACCTTTGCTTTTTCGCTAATAAAGGAATGGAATCAATATTTTCAATTACTTTACCTTAGCCTCAACCATTTGTGGTAATTAACACGCTTTTAACTGCCCCTTTATATTTGCCTCTTACTCAGAGCTGATCCTGTAAGTACACTAGGCAGGGTTGTAGGATATTTTTTCGAATAAAGCTAGAACGGGGCCATGCATTATTCATGCCTAGGATCTCAATAAGTGTCGGGATGTCAACAATGGCTGCAGAAAAAATCTAAGACCCGTCGGGCAACTCATTTCTACAAATAATCATTTGAATAATCTGAATTCTACTTTGTCGCCTAATTTTACTTGGAACAGACGGTATTGTAACGTAGAACAAAATGTCAGACGTATAACATTTTATAGATGCTTAGGTATATTCGACTACGTAAGAATAGAGTAACAACTAAGTGGCATGTGTCGTCCTGTATTCATATTTTAATTATGTACATAAGATCGGTCCACTTTGATCACTCTGAAGAAGGTTGGGATCTTTGTACTCTCAGATCACCCTATATCACTCAGATGCATATAAGAGTTTTTTAGAGTAGCCCTATAGGTAAGTATAGGTCTACATTCTCCTAATCTATGTTAAAATTTTTCAAATTATACGTAGTTATAAAATCTGATTCATTCTCATCAATAAATCCCGAACAGTTGTTTTGGCTTCCCGAACAGGTACGGGTTTTTTTCCTCACACGGCTATGTATGAAGATAAATATAGGCCATAATCTCCCACTCGAGTTCACCGTGGATTAAAGGAGTCTTAGGCTATTATTTTTATTTTATTTATTTTATTTTATAGGACTGCCAACAGATAGCACACTAATAAGACATAAAAATCATACATTGAGTACATAATGATAGTGTACACCAAATTACAGGCAACCACATCTTATATGGCTATGTGGCCACCTAACCGTCAGCATATACGTTAACATAAGGAAACCAGGGATTAATGGGGTTCAGTATTTGTTTTTCTGAAACAATACGTAATAATAAGTTTTTCAAAATTTACGTACATATTTATCACTAGCTCGACGGTGAAGAAACCCGCAGCAGGTCCCAGAATTAATTCTGAGACAAGTGGGTATATCCAGAAATGAAATACCTCTGCCTACCCTCTCAGGGATAACAAGGCGTGAGATTATATTTATTATATCACGTAATAATCTGAAGTGTTTACTTGGCAATAGTATTTATTTCCCATGTCAAAGATTCAGAGAAGCGTATCTTATCTGCGTCCGATGTGCCACCATTGTGAGGGAGGCATTGTGCCAGCTCGTCAGCAGCCGTTTCAATCGAGAACCACACAAATGCGACTTGTCAAAGTATGGTCCCTTTGGAACATCAAAATAGAATACTATGTCCTCGTAGTATATGGACAGGTAACTATTGAAAACTTCGTAGAGAACATTATTAAGTTGTATGAGTAACTTTGAGAGAGCTGTCAATAATAAAACTCAAGAAATGAGACGAACGTTTTTCTAGTTTTATTATCAAGCATTGGAACCAATCAAAAAACTGTTTTGTGCATGTTTTGTTACAGAAATTGGAAACAAAAACATTTGTAAAATTTCTTTGGAAATTTGATATTACTTAATATGATTTTCCTCGGATAGATTAAGCGGTGATCAAAATTCAATGTAAAGTTATACTTTTCACATTATTTATAACTAAGTAGGTATACATGGTCATTTAAAATTAAGTAACTACAAATATTTAAAGGGTAAAAACTACATGAAAAAATAATAAGACACTATTTTTTATATTTATTATATAAAAAAATTTAAAAACAAACTAACACTATATATAAGTAATACACGATCAAAAATTGCGCGAAAATAGCAAAATAAATTAAAAAAAAAGCTGAAAAAAAATACTAACTTTTAAAAAATAATTATAAATGATAGACTAACCTCTGTTGGTGAACATAGAAAATGACATACATTTTTTAATTAAGACAGAACGTAATAGTATTAGCATTCGCCAACAAAAAGCCTAACAGACTTATACACACAGTTATAATATTCACAATTCAAATTGGAAAATATTCAACCTTCACGAAAAGTGTCTACATTTCTTTATACTTTATAGCCACTAAATCTACACTACACCTATAAACTGTAACGCGAGTTACCACGTTCCGCTATGCCAATACATGTAGATGTGTGACAATGTAATATACGTACTCAGCTATAGCATAGCATTACTACTTTGAATTTATAAAATCATTATATTCCAGTGTGAAATGATTTTAGTTTCACAGCTGCTTTCCGGATAACCAAATCATTTCGAACCCGATGACGATGTAAGTATAAAAATTATCTCTAGATAAAATAAAAATAAATGACATTTATTTGTTTAAAACTTGATATAAGGATGTTAAATTATTTTGCTGTAGAAAAGTTGTTGGCAATAAAATTAAGATTAATATATTTCAATGGAATTTAGTTAGAAAACCCCCATGATAGTACTTGCCAAGATGTAGCGGGTTATATATCTACAGTCAAACAGTCCCAGTTAACACGCCAGCTACAGATTTGTAAACTACACCCGGTCTTTTCACTGTGCTCATCAACGTCGTCTTACACGCAGAGTTGAAAGACATGAGTAAGTTGAAACAAGGGTTCACTTTCAGAGTTCTGAAATATTTACGAGTACCAGTGTGTAGGGGGACGTGTCTATGGGGTGGTGGTATTGAATAGTGTCGATGTGGCGCCCGCGACAACTTCTCGGCTATCTGTTTCGTTTCCCGCCTCCGAGACAATTTAACTTGACAACGTGGACTGCAACAATACCCGCCGCGCTCCATTTAGCTCGGCCTCCGCCAATACGAGTGAAGATAGACGCGCTTGTGTATATTAACTACGCGAAATATTACTACCGCGGCTATTAATAGGCAGGTCTTACAGTTTTTGTTCCTGTAGGTACAACGATATTCAAGATGCGCGCTAAAAGGGGTTGTTGATACCATACAAATCCGAGTTTTATGAATTATTTATCATTTTTGTAATTTTTTTATATTGCACGTATACGTTATATTATGTCACGTATACCTACTTAATATAGTGTTACGTATTTGGATACTTCGTCATCATGCCTATCTAGTGTCTAATAGTGTCTAATGACCTATTTATTTATCTTGATTCCGTTTTTTGACAATATTATAATTATTAGGGGTGACATTTTTTTTTATTATAGTAGGGGAGCCCGTGAAGCTAGATGTGTATTTACTCTAGCATCGTGGATACTTATTGGATTTTGAAGATTAAGAGACAGAAAGTAAAAAAAAATATACGTATTATGTTTTTTCGTTCATCAGTGGGGAGTGCGGCTACAGGATATCGAAATTAAAAAAAAAACAGTCTGACGGAAGTATTCGAGCGCGTGAAATTGTGACCGAAAACGTTTCAACTATCATGTCTTAACGTATGTTGACCCATAATCTGACAATTACCTGCAGGGATTTTCTAAATCTGACATTTGTGACCCCTCCCATTCCCTTAGGTCAGGCTAAAATCGTCAGATTATTGGACGAACATATTTTTCACATTATTAATGAACATTCAAACCATAATCTGACAATTTCTATCCTATCCTATCCTATCGATACTGCCTTATGGGAGGCGGAGTATATCCGGGGTATTAGACAGGCCGCCAGGTATTATCCTATATACTAATCATACGCGCTGGGATAAATCTAAAAATCCCCGCTTGGGCTCCCTTACTATAAATGCCCTGCCCCTTTATTAAAGCTCGGATAATTATATGTATTCTGAATAAAACACAAATTACGAGTATTATGTCATAAAAATCTAAAAATATAATATGAGCAGTGAGTCCAACATATTTGTCAACATGGTGTAGATATGCACTAAAAATGTAGCGAGCAATTTGACTACATAGACTAGTGAACATTCCCACACTATCGACGTACTTGTTGTGCTACTGACAACTTTTTATTCTATGCCATAATGAAAACTAAGCGCTACCTACCTATAAAACTAATTAAAGCAGGTTCTAGAGTTCACTCGTCATCTAATAGCGGATCATAATTTCGCTTTAGCCGTTATTACCTACGTTTACGCATGTTTCAAGTAATGCTTATGCATGAAAACGCACTAACTATTTAGCCTGTAAGCTCGTACACATGTTTAATCGAAAAACACATCTTAGTCCGCCAAAGAAACTTTGGCTCTCGGAATAAACATTTTACTGGAAGGTAAGTGCCGAAAGCGAATT
Source organism: Ethmia dodecea (assembly GCA_963855545.1). Lineage (NCBI taxonomy): Eukaryota > Metazoa > Arthropoda > Insecta > Lepidoptera > Depressariidae > Ethmia > Ethmia dodecea. Next base: position 7,024,544 of record OY979444.1, read on the forward strand.
CAAATAGCTACATCTAATCGCGAAAATACGGAAACCAGGTGCATGCATGAAGATTCGCGACGTCACATCGCTGTCGTCGCCTCCATTATGTTATTTGCGAGCGTTCTTTGTGCGATCGAGAACGAGCGTAAACACGGGGGGCGGCGCAGCGGGCGGCCGGCCACGCGGGGCGCGTCACTCGCGCGGCCGACGCCGCGCGCTCCGCCCGCACCATGTCGGTGCGCGTAGACCATCGCGACCGCGATCGCTTCTCCCGGCACTCTTCGAGGGCATCCGTGGACGTGGCCTTCCCGAGCGGCTCGGCGCGCGAGCACTCGTTTCGGTCGGTGCACTCGATGCGCGTGCCGCGCGCCGCCAGCGATGACCTGATGGTGCCGGCGCGCACGCTGCGCTCGGCGTCGTGCCGCGTGGCTCCCGGCGCGCCGCAGCGCCTGCGCCGGCACCACTCGTCGGCGGCGGAGTGCGAGCGTGCTCGACGCTCCCGCCGGCACACGCTAGAGCCGCCCGAGAGCCGCGGTCCCAGCGTTCGCAGCCGCTCGCCGGAGCCGCCGCCTCTGCCCCCGGAGCCCGAGGTCCCGCCCGAGGACGCCGGCAAGGAGGCCCGCCGGAGACGCGTGGTGGCCGCCGTCGCCGCCTCCTTCTTCGCGCTGGCGCTGGCGTCGGTCCTCGTGGTGGTGGTGACCCTGACTCACAGCTCGGTGCTTCGCGCGCACAACCAAACGGCCAAGTACTACACGTTCTCCGTGCCGCCGCACCATCCTCTCAGTGAGCCCCGTTCATGTTGCCCCACCGTCGCCCCTCCCGCTTCGCATGCGACTGACTCCGACCCTGAGAGCCCGGGGCTGCGAACGTCGCCGCGCCGCGCCGCCTGCACGCCTAATGATGCGGTACATATCGGCCAGTTATTACACACTCGAACGGATAAACTGGGGTCTGTTTCGCCAGAAGTTATGCCGTTTCGGCCTCTGGCGAATCAGAATTGGTGCGTCGTTGTAACTTGGAGCCCAGAGCTCCAAGTTACAACGACGCACCAAGCGTTAGCTCTCGAGCCCTAGATTACAGGGAAGCATTAACTTAAGAGAGGATGAAGGGTTGCCTTTCCGCTTGGCCTTTCTCAAACATAGCACCCACATTGTCTATGGAAACACACGTAACGCACGTTCGCAACCCCTTTCTGCATGATTAGTAAATGTATCTATAGATGTCAAGTGTTTGTGATAGTTGTTGTTAATATTTAAGTTAATAATACTACACTGATCTGATAACATAATAAAATTATTATTCGTTACATAAAAGCAACAAATACAAAATATTCATTTGACTACGACATCCATATTATTATTATTAATAATAATAATATAATAATTCTTTATTCAGGCAATAGACCCATTACATATAAACAAAATAAAAATATAAATTAGAGCCTACTCGTACACGAAATTAATTTAATTTCGTGTATGCATTTAGTTAAGTACAGTGCGCTGAACTTTTTGTGGAATTAACGTTTTAGGTGTATTATTTGCTATCACAAGGTACGCGTTCCTTTGAACTAAGTGTTATGGAGAATTAATTATTCCCAGCAACATAATTTTAAAACGCTTGCAAAGTGTCTGAACACAAACGGTCCCTTTTTAACTGCGGTGAAAATTCTGTACATGCTTGAACTAGCTGAAGGGACATTTTCTCAAGGGCCCTTCATTCTCCAACAAATATAGGTTAATGAATCAGTTTATGAAATTATCGGGAAACACATCAAACGTAGGAACGCAATTTTAGAAAATGGCAACACTAAGTAACATTTAGACAACCATTTCAGGGCTTTTAGGTTTGAATCCGAAAAGAGACGTCATGTTTTTTGTAAAATTAACATTTTGCTGTATATTTCGGATTTTATCTCATAAAAGTGATAGTATACTTATTATGTAAAATAAAATGCTTAGGATGGTCATTTTGTACAGCTTTAAGGTCACAATGAAGTCTTCAGTAAAAGTCGTACACTATAATTTCTCTGTCAATGACCAAAACAGGGATATAGAAAGTGTTGAAGACACTCTATTTTGTGCATGGACTCTAGAACAGACCCATATAACTTAGAATTAATAAAAATAAAGATTTCGTTTAGTCGTGGTTTAAATATCCTTACAGCAAAATAAAAAAAAAATACAAAAAACACGACGTCCCTTTTCGGATTGCCGTCGTATCGTATCGTATTTAGACTGATGGTTAAGCTTGCCAGTGCTAATGAGTATTAGCACTGGCAAGCTTATGTGAAAATGGCTTAACTAACGTGCAAAGATTTATACACTCCAATATGATACAAAATTTTATTTTTCGTTTATAAAATTGTATATTTAGGTAGGTACACATTTATAGTAGCCAGTGAAATTAAGTTTTCATGATGTGTAAGGATGTTTTATAATATTCTTTGTCTGCTCACAACATAGGTTGACTACAAATACAGGGTATGCCTAAAGGTTTTGTTTACTCATCAAATAATTATGTTCTTAAAATAAAACAAGAGCAAATAGAAAAAGTAACGTTGTTCTCATAACAGTTGTATGTATAACCAGAGACCAGGTATAACTTTCACGGTGTGTAATTGTGAGTAATTAGTTTATTTAGCAAATGAAGCGAGTTTATTTTCCATAATCAAATTATGCTTCATCTTATCTTAGCTTTGAATATTACTACTACCCCTTCGTTTCGATAATTTCAAGATAATATACGAGTATATCCTCTGAACCCTGCAAAATGTCGAAATGGAACATACTTAAGAATTTTTTATAATCTTGGATTTGTTGAATTTGTCTATGCGCAGAATAACTATTAAAGCATCGACAAGAATCCGCCGCCGCTGAACACCCGCTAGTATTGTATTTTAGTGGAAGTACCTATCTCAGCGACCGATGCGAGGTTATCATTTTCGTAAATACGCTTTGATTTAAGTCGTAGCACAAACACTTTTGTATCAAAAGGAACGAGACCGACCCACTCCAACAAGAAAATTATTTTAACGACTTGATATCTCTCTTCTGGCGTACACTTTGTTGCATTTACGGCCCTTTTTATCTGACAAATGTTTTTGGGTAGCGTCTATTTGAATCAGTAGGTATAACGAAAATTACAGATAGTATAGAAAATACTGGAGTACAAGGTTTTTCATAGTAACTTAGTACAGACATCATTTCACCCGCGTAAGTCCCGTACGTAAGTCCTGTAAAAAATTTATAGCTAGCGTAACTCCCAGAAAAGTAACCTTTCCATGGGTAAAAATTCTCATTTTTTTAAATCGATCCCTTTGTTTTTTGGGCCTACTCTTCACAAACGAACGTACAATAAAAATCCTTTCCCTTTTATAATATTGGTGTAGAAAAGGCTTGTGACTTTTACGTCTCTGACTGAATGAACGAACAGCCTTATAATATTCTACATGGTGATTTTATAAGTCATATTTTCATGGATTATGGGCAGGCCAAAACGTATTTAAACGTTGTGTCTAGTCGATTGGACGATTCAATCGAGTGGATTTGTACGTTCGACGCGTTCTCGCAAGAATTCAAGCGTAGATCATCGCGCATTAATTCATAAATCATTCGTTGTAGACTGACTGTAATACCATCGATTCTTTCTCGGTCTGTTGTGAGTGGCAGAAAAAAGGTAAATTTTAGGGGTCTTTTATATTCCTACTAAAATGTAGGTGTGGAGGAGAGGAAGTGGAATGCTTCTCCATAGTGAAAAGGAAATATTTTGCACCAGCCTAGGTGATCCTGCCAGGTGACTGTTATACTAAACGAACATAATAGAGACTCAATTAAACTAACGGAAATATTTGAATTTTATTCAACACAGAGGTAAGATCGGTGTTGACCGCCCGGTTTCTGTTTTTTTCCGTTCCCTTATGAAATTTGCAAAATCCAGAATAGCATCCAGAATATGTTGGTTTTATAAATTGGAAAGTGCATCCAAGTCTGAATATTCTCTACTATACGTATCATATTTATACGAGTGTACATTAAAACTTTCCTATATCATTAAAACTTTCCTATTTTGCACTTTGATCCCTTAGTTCACCAGTTTTTTGAAAATTAGTGCTGTACAAACACTTGTCCGAATAAATGAACAGCCCTTTTAATTTAAAATGGTACTACTAGCAGTAATAGACGTGCAGTCTTTTGTATTAGTATTTTATTAAATTGGAACTGAAATATGATAAGGATTTGAAATAGTCTCGCGTCGCGTCGCAATTTATACTGAATCGCTTACTCGGCTGCTTTTAATATTGCAGTCCCGGGGATTACGTACTATTTTCTGTAATATCCATCGTCTAAGTAAGATTGATGACTAAAACAACCCCTGTTTTCAGCTTGACTTCATTTAAGGTGTGTTTTGAAGTAAAAGAAGAGAAAATTCAAAATCAAATCTTCTAAAAATGTCAAGTTGAGGAAATTAGATATTCTTGAATCATAAAAACTCAAGAAAGTCATTAAATTTGTGTGTTCCAAATTCGTTATATACAGACACCTTCAATTGTTAAAATGGGTAGTAGGTATGGACTACTTATTATTAGTGAAATTACTATATATCCTAGAGAGATTTAGCGTAGGTTATGTCAGTATTATGTGATTTCGTTCGCAGAACATGTAACACCTACAATTAGTATAAAACTTATCAATCCAAATTAAAAAACTGAGCAGAGTTATGTACAAAATATTACTCCCACTACACACTCACAAACGGGGATTGAAAATCGTGCGTTCTATTTCGTTGGTTCATAAAGTTTCACTAGAGCTCAAACACCGGTAAATTATTACATATCTGTTTTTAATAAAAAATAGTTTTTCTATGTAGGGTAATCAGATTTGCAACGGGGGACTTATAAAATGAGTCAGAAAAAAATTGAAGTTTTTTTTTAGTGTTTTTGCGAACCATTTGAAATAGTTTTGTGTTCAAAATTAATAGAAGTGTATAAATTCTCACTAGTCACAAATTCATAATATATAACTAGTTAAAATGAATAATTTGTAGGAGACATGATTATTTAGTCCTAAACTAGTATCTAAACTCCCGACACTAAGCAAACAGATATCACTCAAATGTTTTCTCCGAGCGGGAACCCGTCAATAATTACAGTCACCGATTGACACTGATTTATCATTGCGTCGCGGTCGTCGTCGTAGTATAAATAAAAAACGAGTACCCACGTTTTTTAAATTATAAAATATTTATTATATAATTTTTCATTTACAAACTTTGTACCGTTATTTATAAGCAAAAAATGGCCCTAATTATTTAGAAGGTAACTTACCTACTCTATAATTAGTACCAAAACAAAGGATTTGTTGGAGGTTCAAAACTCTCGTTTTAAGTTATCTCGAAGTCGAATTTGAGTCCTATCCAATTATTTATCTAAGGAATGTTTTTTTTTGGTAAAATGCTTTATTTTTTTGTAAAAGTTTGTTTACATTTGTCAAAATCGACTGCCAGTCGCGGATGTAGTTAGCATTTGTTATAGTTAGACATTATTTGTTAGTGCATCGTAAATCGGTGGGTTGCGTCAGCGACCAGTGACAAATGAACGTTAATAGGTGTACATAATTGTTGTATTAAATATGAGTGATTGTAATATATTTGATTTAAAATTACGTGCGTCTAAAAATTTTCTGTTTGCATAATGTACTCATACTTTAACTACTTTGAACTCCCTCAATCCTAATTCCTGCTAAATGTGTTGTTATTATTATAGGTTTATATATAGGTTTAGCTTTATATTATAGGTTTTGTCCTATGTCCGGAACGCTGACTAAGTTGCAGAGAAAATAATATAATTATAATAAAATAGATAGACCATATTATATCGCCTCCTACTAGTTTGCGTGTTGCCCGCGATTTTATTAGAACTCCCAAATCCAAAGTGGAATGTGCAGAACAAAATGCCCACAAACGTTGGGGTGGCTGTCGTTTATGTGGCTTACCCATGTGACCCGAGGTAGAATTCACCGCAAGCGTTAGATAGGATAGCACACATTACGAAGGGACATAAACGTGGCCGTCCCTCGACTACCTTAGTAACTACTAATTCGAAACCTAATACTATAAGAGATTCGATTCAATTCGATTAATTAATGCCACAATTCTGTATCTATACTATATATAATGTAGATTTCCCCGCTGTTTAATCCGCGTAAGTCTCTTTCCCGGAAAATTTTAGCTCATCTTGCTCCTAGAAAAATACTTACAATTTCAATTGTTGAAAGAATGTATAAAAACGTCCTGTAGTTTTCGCCTTCGGAGCCTATTCATTACAAACAAACATTATAAAAAAAAATGTGTCCTCATGTGTGTATTTTAGTGTAGACTAGAGGGTACCCAGCGGCGTTGCCCGCGCGTATTTGTTCTTAGTCCCGTTCCAGTGAGAATTTCCAAAAATCCTTTTATAGCTGTTGCTTGCGACATATAAGACACCAACATACCATAGTTTGTAGGTGTTGTAACTCTAAATGTGACTGTTGATAGACCGAAATAAAGTGCGGGGATGCAGTATCCTATAAACTTGATAATACCTTTCGAAAAACATATGTATACATCACCGAATTTAATTTCCTCTTCTTTGGACGATTTTTAGGGTTCGGTACATAAAAGGGTGCCAACGGGACCATATTAAAAAGCCTCTGCTGTCCGTCCATCCGTCTGTCTGACTGTCTATCACTGGGTTGTATCTCATGAATTGTAATAGGTAGACAGTTTCACGTTTCAGTGACATTTTCACGAAATGTGGAAAAAGTTAAAAATTGAAGGAGACACATACAAGAAATTTGTCTTTTTTTAATTCTTTGGTCGGTGGAACCCTTAGCCGGATTTTAGTCTTCATTTGTGATCGAAATGTCAACAATGGTATTGTCGGTCTTGAGTATATAAATCCCTCGAGAGCCGGGTGACCCTGGTAGCCCTTTTTAATAAATTATGTGTAAGCACATAGGTTCTTATAGTCGGCCATAAGTAGATACAAGATTGATTTGCTTCGGTTTTATATACATAGTACATACATAATCTCACACCTAACCTACCTAACCTGACCTGGAAAATCTCTCTTCATCTACATCCATCAAACGACTCATGCATGCTTTTTTATACTTACAATATTTAAAAAAAAATGATTTTGATGGACAGCCTTTCGGTGTGCGACGTATTCTGTAAGGCAGGTTATTTTAACGACAAAATCTATATAATTTTGTCATTATTCACAGCGATGTCGCTCACACAAGCCACTACTGAACTATGAGTGTATAGTAATATAAATGATGCCTGTTTAACAAAATATGCTCTCTGTGTCACCATATCTTCAGTAACAGCTGAGAGTCTTTCCTCACACATGAGAAAGTGTGGGCCATCATTTCCCACTCTAGCCCACCGTGGATTGATCTTGTTTTCCTCAACCACACATGCTGAAGCAGTGGATGTGAAATGGCTTTTGATAAGTGAGCTTTAAAGTGCTACTTTGAATCAAATATTTTGACTTTGACATGGAGATGGTGTTGCTGTCAGAACTTTTCAAGCCACCCAAATTTTCTGTCCAATGGAAATTAGTGTTAGTTACTAGTTAAGTAACGATCGTGTTAGTAATTAAAATGTCCGCTTTTTGGTCACTTTCACCGTGTTAATCGGCTGTAGGTAAACTACCGTTAGAACAAACGGTTCTAAAATGGGATGCTCATTGTTGTAGCTAGGAACTAGCAAGAGGGACCCGCGACAAACTAAGGGAGCACAATCCAGAAGAATTTTACTCTTACGAAAACAAATTTAGGAAGTCTGTTACATAAGCGTCTAATAAATCTAGCAATATTGGCTATAGAATAGGTACAGTGTAGCTAAAACATTAAGATTTATCTAATCTACACTTTAATTATGATTAATATTTAATTAACATAATACTAATAAATAGTATATTACTAATAATTAATAATAGTATAATAAATAGGCAAGATTGTTATTTTTGTATGTTTGTGACAAATAAAGTCAAAAACCAATGGACCGATTTCAAAAGTTATTTATCCAATGAAGAGCTACTTTTCTGGGAGTAACATGTATTATAATTTTCCATCGGGAATGCGACTAACGCAGGTGAAATCGCGCAGAACGGCTAATCATTTATAAAATGGCAACCAAAAAACTACAAAATCAAGTAAAAATGTAAGATAATACAAATCATTAAAAAAATGCTCAAGTCTGACTTTCGTCTAATATAACAAAGTGGTAGTTATGCTGTAATTTTTTAAATAAATCATAAGAAGTACTTAATAATGAGCATTAAAAAGATAATTGACCCTTGAAGAGCGCAAAATCCAGAATCTCGATCCTTGCGCCAATGACTCGACACTGGCGGTGCTTGGCGAGTTGTAACGCATAATAATGGTTTGATGTTGCCACTAAAGTATGGACACCCTCTCCTCGGCTATCGTGTGGCGAGCTTTTAGTCGAATTTAATCGGATTCGGAGTTGAGCCTTTCGAAAGTGTATTACGTAACTCGCTTTTCCTAATACTTTTCGTTACACTAGTAAAAAAAACAAAGCCTCATTTCTCTGTTTGTCTCATAAATCGGAATTAAAACCAAGGATTATTTTACTTATTATAAACGCGAAAGTTTGTGAGGATGGATGTTTGTAACCGTTTCACCCAAAACCTACAGAATTGTTTTCCTTTACTTATTCACTGTCGTGAAATGAAATGATATTTAAATTTTTCAATTTTAACTTCAAATATAAATAATATTTTATATTGGAATTTATAATTGAAAATAACATTGTGGGACACAATTCACAGATATTTAGTCTCGAACGAGGCAAAACGGTTTCAAACTGCTCCCTGGATTTGAAAGAATTTCCCTTAAAGCCTGCATATCATTTATGAATCAGATATAGATATAGGCTACAATTTATAAAGATACCTCAGACGAATGAAGTCGCTGGCGTCCGATAGTTAGTATTATAAGAATAATATATTACGGAACTCAATTCATGCTTAAACAAAGTCCCATTTTGTTTTAGAAATAATAAAACAATCAGACACAAATATCTGTTCACACAAATGTTCGCCTTGGGCGTTGATCGAACCTGCGACCCCTGACTAACACAGAGTCATTTCGACCAGTATTCTAAATCTTTTTACTTATCATAACCGACACGTAAACTTAGTCTCAAAGATTATAGCTTGCTTGTTTTTCTCGCCTTTTCACAAGTATTTATATTTACAGACGGAAACAATGCTTAAATGAGGATAGAAACAGTTTCAAAATAACCCCTACATTTCGCTTTATTGCAGCGTACTACGACTTTACTCACGATATTAAAGACAAAGTAGAACGCAATGTAACTACGCCGTAGACCACAAAGAAGCGGTAATTATACCGCTGACTTTTTACACTCATAGTATAATAAATACGTCAGAACAATCCAATAACAGTTAAGGGAACATGAAACAAAGTTTCTAAAGAATTTATTTTATACAAAGTCAAAACTTTGTCATCTTAAATCCATTTTATCTTTATATTGCGTCGCCGCCTTGTGATTCCATCCTTTCCATATATAACCTAAAATAATAGTTTATTTTGCCAATGGAAAACCAGGAGAGTAATTCTATATAGTGAAACAGTAACTGACTAATTCACAAATGCTTATCTGTTCATTAATAATAATAATAACAATTAAGTGGTCTACAAAATACTAGAGAAGAAATATAATGTAGAATAACAAAAACGCACCCCATTAAATTCACTGATAAAATCAATATCGCAACTTGACTGGACGTGATAAAGAAATCGATAACACTCATAAAATATAATTTTATCCAAACAAATTCACGCGCAATACCTGAGAAAGAATCAAAAGTACCGCTAGATTAATGGTCTGTGAGTACCTCAGTAGAAGAGCTCCGTAGTTATTAAAGTCAAGTCGCGAATTTAGTACGTGACCCGAAAAGCACTTACCGTCTTTTATATTCAATTAACTACATTATACAACTTTTAATGTTTTATACATTTCTAAATAATAAATATTATAAATTGAATAATTAAACATTACATCATATAGATGTTCTTTCTTTGAGTTATCCAAATAAATACTTTAATTTATAATAGGGTAAAGCAAATGCTTGCTGAGCCCGTTTTCTTTTACCTTACAAAATTTTGAAACTCTTGCAGAGTATTTCAAATGTTTCGGCGGAGTTCGACATTTTTCCGCTGGCTGGAATACTTTTACGAAATTCTTTTCTTGCTTGTTGTTTGGCACGATTATATAATGGAAATTTTAATAGGAAAGGCTGAGGCTGAACTTTAACAATAATTAATAGGTACAATGTTTTCTGAATCAGTTTAATACATAGGTACCTACCTACCGACTTACTTGGATAGATTTGGGCTTGCGTATTGTCAAATGTCAGTGTGACAGTTCTAGCCTTGCTTACGGTGGGTTTAGGGTTTTGGTATCAGCATATTGTAAAATATTTCAACAAATCACGGAAAGTTATTTATTCGGTTTAAAACGATTGTAAATTATAAAATCCAGTTCTCTCTTTATCTTATCCCCAAGACTTTTATTTCCATTATAGAACTGAACAATACGTGGTATTATTTGCATCGTTTATACTCAGTGATGTCATTCATCTCAGTCTTGGGTCCTGAATTCTCTCGCGTCGCATAAACATTATGAAAACACCGTGGCTGCGGTATGTGAGCGATATTGTGGAAAAATTGTAGAAAAGAATATTTTAGATGGAATCTCAAAGTGCACCTTCTGAATTATCCCTAGAGCTTTTATAAAGAAAACCTACTTTTATTTTTCAAATGACATCTAAAGAGTAACCATATGGATCAAGTATGGATTGGATAAGCCCAGAAAACTGGCCGCATAGATCCTTGAATAGTTAAGCTGAACTTTTTATTTTTAAATCAGATAACGAAAGACAATTGACAGATAGAGTGAAGAATAGTGTGATTCGAGAGCGTTCCGGATTAAAAGATGATATAGTGACTAGGATTGAAAGAGGAATGCTGAGTCACATTGGTCACCTTGAGCAGATAAATGAAAGTCGTCTAACGAGACAAATATACAAGGGTGATGTGAATGGGCTAGTCGGTAGAGGACGACCTAGGCGTACCTACATCGACCAAATCGGCGATGTGTTGAAGAAAAGCCAGATAAAGAGTACCCGAAACCGACAAGCATGCATGAGTAGTTTGACGGATGTGGAGGAAGCACGAGAGATCTGCCAGGTTCGTAGCAAGTGGCAGTCTATTGTCTCTGCCTACCTCAATGGGAAATAGGCGTGAGATTATGTATATATGTATGTATAACAAAAACATGTTCTATATAAAAATATTGTATTTTAAAGCAGTCTTTCCATTTTATTTTCACTTATGAGGCTAATAAAATTTTCCGTAAAATTCATTTAAATATACTTAGAGCGGCCAAAGCTTAGAGTTAATAAAGTGGGATACGGCCGAATGACAGCTCGCGTTAACAGATCAAAGTATTTGTAATTATGAAAATATTCCCAAGGGCCGCTATTTGCCCTAATACATTTTAATCCTTTTGGTTTTCCTTGTCGGTTACTTAGAATTATGCGTATTACGTTGTATTTGCGGGTTTTTAACTTTATGCTATTTATTTATCAAGTTGATCTAGGATTGCCTTAACTTGAAACATACTTTACTATTTTATAAAAAGTGCAAGTTCTCGTGAGTTGTAGACACCAAACTTGTCAAAGATCATCCGATTTTATTTACTTTTTTCAGTGTAGTTATATAAGAAAAGAGGGTGGAATTGTAATTAGACATTGGCTACGAACTTTTTATCTGACGTGGAAGATAAAAAAACTATAGGTACTTATTACTGATTTATTACTGTTTCAGCTTCCCCCTACCACAACAATATCGTGGAAAGTCGTAAAAGTCAAAGAATGCTGCTACCTTTAGTGATATCGAAATAAATAATAAAGCGTTCGGAATCCCATTGTATTGGGAACTTACTCTTTTGCAACAAAAAATATGAACATCTTTATCCTCAGAGAGTATTAGTACTTACTCGAGTCTATAGAGAATTTGCTATTCGAAATGTTTATTCAAGCGTTTGCGAATAAAGTTTCGCGTACCGTACCTACGAAGTCATATGAAACTTGTATAGGTGTCGGAGAGCTCAGCGAGGCGAGGAGTGCTGATACCTAGAGAACTCTCAACACAGGAATATGATTATTTTTTTAATTTCACGGTTGATTCGAACACTTCCACGCGAGTGCCACTGAATGCCGAGAATCTTCGTTTCAAGCCAAGAACGCAACCAGTGATGGATTATCTCTGTATCTCACATTGATAAATATTAATTATCTATCATTGTGATTTATTGTTTCCAGAGGAATTTCTGTGTCAAGTAAAGCTTTTAAGGTTTTGTTCATTACAATTGTATTATCATAAGGAATATAACAATAATTGGCAATGGTACAAAAGAAAGCGATCATTCAGCCAGCTTTGTTGTTGTTCTTTACAATCATTAATCACAACTGTTTTGTGCAGATGACGCCCAAGGAGTAAGGGTGTCAATAAGCAATCTACCTCTTCCGAACTATACTTGTATTTCTGTAGATATGCTAGTTAACCTGCTTTTAACAGAAAATATATTTAGGCAAGTTGCAAAACTTAAAGAAAATAAGATTTTCTTAATTTTTTGACAGGTAAGTTAGATTCGTTGATAAAGATCCGGCCTTTTGAGCAGAGGAGGCCGTGGGTTCGATTCCGATTTATCAGTTGTTTGGTACCCAAAGCTGTACCATGCCGCACTGTAAGGCTTAAAGCTTTACGTTACTACGGCTATCCCCAGTTAGGGACTGAATTGTGTGTTAATTGTGTCCCAAAATTTATTAATTTATATAGTATTTAATAGAAACTTACTAAAAACGAGCAGTTAATACCTGCAGCTCTATTTTTGAGTCGATATCTTCGTCATATAGCAGCTAAGTATAAAAATTAATCAGGCTGTTTAAAAATATTAATGCATTTTCTTTATAAAAGTGTAAAACTGTTAATGTGAATCAATTTAGAGTTTGACGTTTATTCTAGAGCTCGTCAATAATGGTCATCAACACGTAAACATATCTAGGGTCATAAATAAGCCCCACCCATAAACAAGTCTATAGATATCTAACTGTCATAATTTTTAAACCAAGTGCCTGACAAAGCCTTTCATTACGCGTAAACAACAAAATCCCAACATAATAATTTCAAGCCAAATTTGTAATTGTATTTGGGTACCTTGGAAATTCCTTTCTCAGAATATGACAGGTTAATGAGTAATAATGCTCCGTTGATACTAAATGATATTATGTGGTAAAACTAGACTCAATTAGTTCGCGACATGACATCGTCGAGCGAGCGACTCTATACAATTAATATTATTAATAATTATATTATATCTGTAGTGGCTTTTGCCAAACGTAATAAGTTTAAGTAATTTTTGGTCTAGTATATAGGTAATGGATACGTTATTTAGTAGAAGTTATTTAACAGAAATTTATTTAATAGAAGAGAGCAGTGATAGCTCGAACGGTTAAAGAGCCGGCCGAAAATCAGTGAGCCGAGTACCAATGAGTTTTTCAAAAACTTACGTACATATTTATCACTAGCTCGACGGTGAAGAAAAACATCATGAGGAAACCCGCAGGTCTCAGAATTAATTCTGAGACATGTGTAAACAGACCCGGTCCGGCGATGGGCTCACCACCTATCACGTTTAGGGGTCCAATATATCTCGTGAAATGTGGGTATATCCAGTAATGGAATACTTCTGCCTACCCCCTCGGGGATAAAAGGCGTGAGATTATATTATTATTTATATTATATTTATTTAGTAGAGAATGGAGTTTCTAAGTAGAAGAAGTGTTTTTTCTAATACCTACTACTTTATACACATTTATTTATCTAAAATGTGCAGTTTCATTACAGAGCTTGTAAAATGTAAGTTTTGGCATCTGGAATAGAAAGAGAAAGACTTTCTTTCAAAGGGCTATCACTGAATTGACTGATTCACGTAAGTAACGTGTCTGATTTATTTTTATTTTTTATTAGACAAAATAATCATCAATCATTAAGTCTGGCAGATAGTACGGTGACCACGTAGACTCGGGTGATTTTAAATATATTTTGATCCTTGTCTAATACTGCGGAAAGAAAAATTCTCATGCCTTTATACTCGAGAGAAACGACGAAGGTATTTAATTCCTCGAACTATCCACTTTTCACCAGTGTAATTATGGACCCCTAAACGTGACAGGTAGTAAGCCCATTTTCGGACTGGGGTACTATTACACACGTCAGAATCGATGCGGGACTTCAGGTTTCCTCACGATGTTTACAAAAAATCTGGCGGAAAATCCGCTTACATTAACATTCACGTTGTTGTTCGTCGGACAAAAAGTTATTAATATACATTGGGCCTAATACTATACCTATATCCACGTGTCCTCGCAGGTGTGAGTTTAATTCGAGGGATAGTTGTGGAGGTTGTTCTAAATTGATTATCCCACTTACATTTGGGTAAGCTTTTTGGCGTCCACTTAATAGTCAATAAACAAGGGCTGGGCGAGGGTCCTCGTGGAGGTAATGTGACGTCAATAGGTGTGCGCTATTGACCGTGTCGCCCCATCCATCTTGTGCCAGTTTGCACAGCTCATGTGGAAAATGTTTGTAAGTAGTCCTCAGCCTCTGGATTTTTACACAAATGTGAAGTTAAGGTACTCAAAATATTTTAAAAATATGCATTTTTTAAAATTTAATAAACACTTGAAGCAACGAATTTTAATTACATACTTATATAGGTGTAGGTAGTATAAAAGATTTACGAAGCAGTAGTTATAACAGTATATTATTATTTAATAAAATCTACGTTACCACTTGACCTTTAAATGACGTCACGTTGCCGGATGTAAATAAAAGTGCCATTTTGAATGATATTTGACAAATTAATCACCAAGTGTAGCAATGGGCAACATAGATTTTAGTAAAAATAAGAACTATTTTGACGGAATATAAATAATACAATCTTTATCACGGCAGATGGCTAGGTATCTTATAAAACAACCAATAACATTAAAGATTAACCGACGATGAAGGTAAGTTAGGTTAGAGGTTCTATAAAGGGCGTCCGCACCTTCTTGGAGGTACACATGAACAATTTATTGAATAACTAGCGACCCGCCCCGGCTTCGCACGGGTGCAGTGCTGAATTTTATTTGCTATAAACCATCCCTGGACCCACTCGAACCCACACAAAAAGTTTCATCAAAATCGGTCCGGCCGTTCTCGAGTTAAATCATCAGGAAGGAAAACCCGACTTATTTTTATATTGAACTAGCGATCCGCCCCGGCTTCGCACGGGTGCAATGCTGAATTTTCTTTGCTATAAACCTTGCGGAGCCCGAGACCTTTCCAACGAATGCAAAACCGTGGAAATCGGTTCGTCAGTTCTGGAGTTAAATCGTCAGGAAGGAAAACCCGACTTATTTTTATATAGTAGACTAGCTTATGCCCGCGACTTCGTCCGCGTAGAATTTGTTATTCCTTTGAGTTGCGTTGCGTTCAAAAATATATCAAGAAGGATAATCAACACTATCTATCTATCAACACTAATATTATAAAGAGGAAAGATTTGTAGTTTTGTACCTATGTTAATAACGAATAAACTCAAAAACTACTGGACCGATTAAAAAACTCTTTCACCATTAGAATGCTACATTATTCCTGAGTAACATAGGCTATATTTATGACGAAAAAAAATTAGGGGTCCTTACTAAAACTTGACTGTACATGCCAGGATTGGAAACCGAGCCTCACGAATGGGAGGCGGGCTCTTTAGCCAGTGGGCTATCATTGCTATTTATTTATATTTTTGTTATTCAAAACACCCTATATACAACTCGTCCCAGAATAAGCGCAATTCCTCATACACCCCAATTAGTATACTAATATAAAAATATGCATTCGTACTTTAGTTTTGTCTAACAAAATTTCTTATATAAAGAGCGATAACAGTACGGTTTCCACAGGTAGCCCTAACTAAATTCAGTTCTATGCTAATTCGTTTTTCTGAAAAAAATTTACACATACTAAAAATAATACTGATTACGTATTGTATAGCCTAGGACACTCTCTGGTTTATGATTTTTGAATTAGTTCTTGAGAAAAAAACCACACTTTTTCATACCAACTTCAATCCCTGCTTCCACTCTTTTTGGGAATAGTTTTCGAAAAATCCAAAAACACGTGTCTCATCATTTATTTGTAAAAGTATTTGTGCCAAGTTTCAAGTTAAGAGACGTAAAAAACAACACGTTTCCATACAAACTCCAACGCCCTGTTTAACCTCCTCCGGGGGGGGGGGGTTTTAGAAAATCCAGAAATACGTGTCTTGTTATTTGTTTTGAGGAGTATTTTTACAAAGTTTCGAATTGATCCACCAAAAAATTAGGGTTTTCCATACATACATGAACGTGGGAGAGCCATGCTTCGACCGGAGTGATACCACGGCCTCACAGAAAACCAGCGTAAAGCAATGCATTGCGTTTTGTTGAGTGAGTGAAGTAACCGGAGGCCCCAATCACCCGTCCCCCTCCCCTCCTCTCCCCTCCCCTCCCCCTACTCCCACCTCAAAGGTCGGCAACGCAGTTGTGACTCTTGAGTTGCAGGTGTCCATGGGCGACGGACGTCCCTTACCATCAGGTGAATCGTCTGCCCGTTTGCCCCGTTTTATATCATAAAAAAAAAAAAAACTTTCACCTCCTACCTTCACCCCTTTCGGGTACGATTTTCGAAAAATCCTAAAACACGTGTCTATTCATTTATTTTCAAAAGTATTTGTACCAGGTTTCAAGTTAATAGACGTAAAAAACAACACGTCTCCATAGAAACTCCAACCCCCTGTTTCACGACTTTAGGGGGTGTTTTTTGAAAATCCCGAAGTAAGTGTCTTGTGGTTTGTTTTGAGGAGTATTTGTACAAAGTTTCAAATTGATACACCCAAAAATGAAGGTTTTCCATACATTACAAACTCAACCCCTACTTTCACCCCGTTAAGGGACGATTTTCGGAAAATCCAAAAACACATAATATCTACTAATTTATTTCTAAAAGTATTTGTGCCAAGTTTCAAGTTGATAGACGTAAAAAACAACACGTCTCCATTCAAAATCCCACCCCCTGTTTCGCCCCCTTAGGGGGTGTTTTTTACAAAACTCAGAAATACGTGTCTTGTTGTTTCTTTTGAGGAATAGTTTTAGAAAGATTCAAATTGATACACCCAAAAATGAGGGTTTCCCATAGATACCAAGTTCAACCCCTACATTCAGGCCGTTAGGGGTCGATTTTCGGAAAATCCAAAAACATGTTTGTCATCATTTATTTCTACAAGTATTTGTGCCAAGTTTCAAGTCGATACACGTCAAAAACAACACATCTCCATACAAAATCCCACCCCCTGTTTCGCCCCCTTTGGGGGTGTTTTTTACAAAACCCAGAAATACGTATCTTGTTATTTATTTTGAGGAGTATTTCTAGAAAGATTCGAATTGATACACCTAAAAATGAAGGTTTTCCATACATTCCAAACTCAACCCCTACTTTTACCCCGTTAGGGGACGATTTTCGGAAAATCCAAAAACACGTATCTACTCATTTATTTCTAAAAGTATTTGTGCCAAGTTTCAAGTTGATAGACGTAAAAAACAACACGTCTCCATACAAACTCCATCCCCCTCTTTCACCCCCTTATGGGGTGTTTTTTGAAAAATTAAGAAATACGTTTCTTGTCGTTTGTTTTATAAAGTATTTTTACAAAGTTTTGAATTGATACACTCAAAAATGAAGGTTTTCCATACAAACGTTCAACCCCTTTTTCACCCCCTTAAGGGTTGAATTTCGAAAAATCCTTTCTTAGTGCTAGCTTACGTCTTAAAAACAATAGCTGTAAAAAAAAACAGCTTTCTAGGTCTAAGGGCTTAGGCTGGGCGTTTATGAGTCAGTGAGTCAGGACTTCTCTCTTTATATATATAGATAATATAATATAACAATTGATTCATAATTTTAACATTCTTTGTCGTGTTTTGCAACGTTGCTACGTTTTCGTAGCAAACTGCTACGCAGATCGTAGCTGTTGTAGAACGTTTTGAATTATATAATTTATTGTGTTCGTCATACCGCGACATTAGAGCTATAGGTGCTATATAGGTGATAATAAATAAGAGAATAAAGAATAGATAAAGATTTAGGATACTTATTATACTACAAATAGTACAGTAATAATGGTCACATTTGTCACTCTTTTGTGCAAAACTAATGAACGAAAGTTGATGCGTCTGCCAGTATTCAATAAACTATAAGACATAGTCGTCAAAGGCCGGATACGACAAAAGCACAGCGTAATATCGAAATATTTGGCACCCGAGTCCTCGTGGGTGTCATATATGCAACAAGTGGGAGATCGAATGGCTCAACCCATGCTGGCGTGAGCAGAATAAAACGGAAGGAACCATTCTTGTGATCGGTACAGTTGTAACTAGACCCCATTGGTATTTTACAAACCTCTACGAGTTTTCTATTAATAGCTAATTGCTTATCTATGGCGTTTTTCTAACTTATGAGTTTCCTACATAATAATCAAGAAGTTGTCTGGCAATTCAAATTTGAAGCGATGCAATTTCACTGATTATATGATTGATACACATATAAAACGTATATTTAGCAGCTAAAAGTGCATACACATAATCTGTTTTAAAAACAATAAAATTGAAACAAAACTAGCTTGATAATAATAATGAATATGTGGAAAAGCACAAGTGTGCAGCAGTGGGTCGCTATGGGCAACAGCTCAGCGTGTGATTTGTTTACAAAGCAAAACCACTGACATCGTTCATATCACTGAACAAAAAACCAAATATTCCTGGTTCTTGGCGTCTCAATATGAAAACTATGAGGCATAATTAAGTTAATAATAAATCAGCTTGATAAACCCACGCAAACTTACAACTTTCGAAGAAACGGTAATAAATATCGAAGTTTCGGCTTCGTTGTGACCAAAAAAAGTTTGCGCTGGTCAATAAACATTAGGAGTCGTCTTAGTTATTCCAAAGAGATAAGTATCCATCGACCTGCCTGATCTCTAAATCCCCGAATATAAAATCTCGGGGATTAAAAGTTGGGATAGACGGTTAAGCTGCGTTATAAATTCCCTTTCAGTAAAAACTCGGATTTAGAAAAAGTTTAGTGATCCATTTATTTTGTTCCAACTTCTGATTTAGTCGTGCTAAATGTTGCCCCTGGTATTACGTTTTTTACTTTAATTTGGAGTTCTTTTTCCCATTAATTCTCTGCTCTAATATAAAGACGTCAAAATCGAATTACTTACATAATTTATCATTTTTGGCTTAAAAATTTCACTTTTTCAATTAAACATGAATCCATCGTTTTTAATTCTACGGAACTTGCTACTAAAAAGACATCGTATAATAGGTACATGATAGGATTTATAAGGATAAAATAAAAACGGCGCCACTTTGGGGTCCGAATTCAAATCTCAAACGTCAAAATAAACTGACCCTGTAGGACGTTCAAATTTTGTCTTGGATAGTAGACCCGGTGGTTATTGTATATGTATAACCAGGTATAACATAAAAAATTTGTTAATTTTCTATGACATAGCGTTTTTTATTAATTTCAAACTTTTAAAATTTAAATTTGTAGAGCCGCATTTCAAAATTAATTTGACTAAGTACATAGTACAACAGAAAAAAGATGGTGAATTAGGTCACGATGGACAGGTTTGCGCTTGTTAGGGTGGGAGGACGTGAAATGAATCAGGGTTGCAACAAGTGGCTCTTTCCGAGCCGATGACAGCGGTCGATGTAGCATCGTCTAATAGGCTCTGCAATAGAATATGATTCTGTTTGGGTCGTAAATATTCCGATTATGCTTTTCTTTTGTATTCCTTTTATAGTATTATTAGAACATAGTTATCAATAGAGCTTCCCGCTCTATTGGCGAAGAAAAAATTGCATAATTCAATTTTTCAGACACTTGTACTTGAGGGGTGGTGAATCTGATAACCCTACAGGTGCTTAAACGTAATTCTGGGTCTGGGGTTTCGTCAGTTTCTTTAACCGTCGAGCTTGGTAAAAATAGGTACATATATTTTTGAATAATATATTGGTACATACCTACTATGACCTGAAATCGAACCCATTCCGGGTTATTATTATTATTATTATAAATTAGTGATGGGACTCGAATCACATTTGATTCGAATGATTCGAATGATGAAGGTGAAAAGTTGATTCGAATGAGATTCAAAGTTGATTCGAATTGGCGAGTTGATTCGAATCATCTTTACAATTCGAATCACACGATGATTCGAATTAACATTTATGATTACAATCTTATATTGCGCGGTAAGCTTACCTTATAGATGAGACGATTAAAATTCGTTCACGTTTTTTTTTGCATTTCTATCAAGATTTTTTAGTTTAAATATATAGGTAATAATTATTCTTCAAAAGTACCTGTAGTGAAAACTAAAAAGTGACATTAGGTAAGTATATTATATTTTTTTCTAACTCCATCTTTAGTTTTTTTTAGAAAGTGGTCAAAGTGGATAATAGAGGTTTGTTAATTAATTTTTCAGAAGTAATTTGAACACGTTGACTAGTATATTTTTATCTATTGAACGATTTTATTGATTCGAATCAACGTATAAATTCGTATTGATTCGAATGTATCAATCGATTCGAATCATGATTCGAATTTTTCGCCAGGTTATTCGAATCGATTCGAATATTAATTTTCGATTCGAGTCCCATCACTATTATAAATGCGATGGGCTCACCACCTATCACGTTTAGGGGTCCAATATATCTCGTGATATGTGGGTATATCCAGTAATGGAATACCTCTGCCTACCCCCTCGGGGATAAAAAAGGCGACATATATATATATATATTTTCCTAATAAAAACGTACACTTTTATATTCTTGTTGTAAATCTGCATAGACACTATAATATGTACTATTATATTTTAGGATCTCGGCTCTATCTAACAAAAGAAATAACTCAGTCGACTTTAATTGGTTATTCATTTCGGCTGTAGTATTTATTGAATCCTCGGTGCTGACAATGCACCGTGTACGTACCAAATACAAAAGCTTAATTAAATACTCAACTCTGCCACCCACTTAGGCTGGATTCGACCAATACACTGGAGGTATTATTAATTATTATATTCTGTGCTGTAGGTAGAATTAGCTAATGCCAGAGTAGTGATATTTTTGTATTATACCTGGGCTTTAATCCCAAATTAACTTAGAGCCTCTACTATGGATAATAAACTTTCAATGAACATACTTAAATACATATAAACACCCAGACGCGAAACCAACAGACACATTCATGTACATAAATGTTAGGCTCTGGCGGGAATCGAACTCGCTAGTTTGACGTAGACGGAGTCTACCAACTGAGCTAACAGGCCTATCGTAAGATATAGCAAGGTAATTACCACCCGGACAAGGTAGATATTGCACTTTATTTTGGCTCGGCGTAAGATAGAAGAACCGACAACCGTTGGGGTAAACGTGTTCTGGAGTGGAGACCGTGATTCGGCAAACGTAGTGTAGGACGCCCTCCAGCCAGATGGGATGACGATCTGCGAAAGGCTGCAGGCAGATGCCGGATGCGTCAAGCTGAGGCAGATGCTGGATGCATCAAGCTGAAGACAGGGCGTTTTTTTTTTAATTTATTATTCCTTTTACAAATAATAATACAATTTTAAATTACACTCGCCAAACTACAATGCAGTTTGTCGGCGAGAATAACGCTCTTTTCTAATATTTATGATTTGCCATATAACCCTACACCTATCTATTTACTTATTTATAACAATATGTACCTTGTTTACTAAAAAAAAAAATACGTTATGGCGCTCATTAGGCTGATGATGATGATGTAAGATATATATTAAACGGTATTTATACCCGGCATAAGATAGAGATACCAAGGTATGTAGGTCCGGTATAAGAGATACAGAACTTTATGTATACGATAACACTTTCAGTAGTCAGTTAATGTGCCTTACTTTGCGAGTGGGCTGAACTTGCCTCGGACGAGTAACAATGGCGCTCTTTAAAGTGTGCCCGCGGTTCTACTATTAATTTCGAGTTGAACAGTGAAGCCTGCATGTAGGACGGGCTGCTTTGAAACAGTGTTCAAACATTTCTCTGTTTTACTGAATGCTTTAGTGAGGTTAGCCCTATAGATTTTAGATTGGAAATAGCTGTAAGTTTCTACGTAGTGGTTTATTTATAGGTTAAAGTTATATACTAGTTACATATTTTTATGTGTAAGGCTAAGGTTTAAACCCTGGTAATGGCATGTACCAATTAGATGTTCAAAAACTTAAGTATACTTTTATCAGTATCTCGACGAAGGGAAAAAACAGAAAACCACAGGCCCTAGAATTTATTCTGAGGCGTGTATAACAACAACCGGGCACCAGACCCGGTTGTTGTTATAGGCTCACCACCTGTAACATTTAGGGTTCTAAAAATACATTGGTGTAGTGTAAAGTAGGTATTCCCAGGAATGTGATACCTCTGCCGACCCTTTCGTGGGTAAGGTGTGAGCATTTTTATTTTATTTGTATCCGATTTAGTTCCTATTATAAATGTGAAAGTGACTTTGTTTGGCTGTAATGTTTTCACGTTTAAAACAGTATGGAAGTCGTGGGAACAAGCTGGCAAATAAATAAATTGACTGCATTAGGTATAGGTATCCATTTTCGGGTGTCTACTTTCGTTTTCAATGGCTTTATAATAAAAAAATGGTGTGGAATTCCATTTTGCTAAACGTCGTGAAAAATTCATCCTGAAAGCTTTTTCGATACAAGCAGTGATGCCCGCAGCTACGCTCCATTATTTTTAAAGTTTTAGTCAATAAAGATACAATAATAATGATACCAAAGTAGTAAACCGATAAGCGATAAGATCGGCCATTGTAATTTTTTTTATCATTGTGCCACTTATTGCATATTTTTATTGCAATAAATAGTTGTTACTTACTTACTTACTTATATCCTTAACAATTTACTCGTTTAAGACCCAAAACCCATTAATGGAACCATTTAGGCAAAAAGGAAAAAAACACCATTGTCACAAGTTCAAAACAGTAGTTCTGTAAACAGCTCGTGAAATATTTTAAAAAGAAAAAGTCGTAGTCTTAATCTAGAAACATGCATTCACCTAAATACTTTTTATAATATTGTCATTATTTTGTTCCATATTTCTGATAGTGCTACATAAAACCATATAAAACACCAATGAACATTTTAACTAACTTTGAAACCGTTGTGAATCACCGATGAAGTCCTTTCCGGTCCACATTCAAAACTTTTTGTTAGACAATTAATTATTTAATAAAGTTGATTATTTTGTGAAGAGCCCTACGTAAAGGGATTCGAACACATCACTCGCGATTTAATTAGTATAATGGAGTCGTCGTGTTCTGTGACAAGAATTTTCTCTGATGACTGCACACGTACAGCAAAATATGTCATTTTAAGCCCAATTCACATATACGTGACGCAGCCGTTGTCTGTCAAAAGTTTTGTGAAGGGAAAAACCTTGCAAGTGCGAGTAGGACTCGCCCTTCTAGGGTTCTGTACGAACATCGGCAGCTTTGGTACCCACTGAAATAGACACCCACGGGGTATCACACTATGCTTGTTTTATTGACTCATAACAAGTCGAAATTTTCCATATTTTAAAATAAATCTAGCAGTTGGAAATATTGAGTCAAATAAAACAGAAATATCATAGAAACACGAATCGATCGATTGGGAAATCTATTAATACCAAAGAGATTAAAATATAATAAAAGGCATAGAGGGAACAAAGCGAGGATTATTTGAAGCCAAAAGTTATTCCAAGTGGAATAAGTCTAGTACAATTTCGACCGAATGACAGCTCGCGTTCATACTAACTGACATGACAAGGAAATGACGCTTGAGCTTCAAAGTTTTGTATGAAAATATTCCCAATGCCCCATCTATGCTATTATATTTTGATAAAAACTTTTTTGTTGTTGTGGTAAAATTGAACGTCGTGTCATCACGTCAACCATGTCATTCACTAGGGATGGCCAAGTGAAAAAATAAATTGATATTTATCGTATCCACATTTCTAAATACTATAGATAAAAATCGAGTGAAAAATATCGATATATCGTCAGTTTTTACATTATTATTTATAAATATTCCCAAATTCGTAAAAAAGGATTATGAAAATAGTATTTTTTTATAAATGCTTGAGTCTAAACAAGTATCTAGTACCTAACATGAAATGAAACACGAAACCAGAATTGCGTTTAAAATATATTAAAATTGATACGAATTCGATACTGTAAAATAAATGTCGATATATCGCCATTAAAAATATCGACGATACTTATATATAATATGCTAATTATGTATTTGGAAAAATATCGATATTTTAATATAGGTATCGATATTTTTTGCTCAAGCCATCATTGCCTGCCACTATGTGGCATAGAGTAACTTATATGACATGTGTTAGGCAGTGCTATTTTCTAACAAAGAGGTTGGAAGAAAATTATTTTCTTTCCTAGAGAAACTTTTTCTTTACTCGTCTTTGGTACCTAACATCTCATAATAACCTACAAAATACACTAGGTAACGAATAACTTTTAAACCCCAACTTATAAAAATGTGGTATGATACATATTATCTTAGTCTGTCCAAGAACTATCGATTTTACACGGTTTCGTCTTCCGTGGGCAGGTGTAAGTGGGGTACCCAAAACACATGGACTTTTGTCAATGTTATTTGTAGGTAGGTACATATTGTAAATAGTTCAGGAATCGAGTCTTGCAGTACCTATCTATAATTGATTACTTACTTTAAATAATTAATTTTAACTCGATAGGCACCTCCACGCATTACCGGGATAAAGGGCCTTGATAGACAGACGGACAAAAAAGTGTTTCGTTACTTTATTTTTTTATTTTTAACGATCATAATAATACAAAACCTACATAATGTAGTATGTAGGCAATGTAAAGAAATATTCTTATAAATATAAATTTCACCATTACGTTGAAAATAAACCAATATTTATTTACTTACCATATAAACACAAACCTATTTCAGTAGAAGTAGATCTGCCGTTAAAGATAAATTATTTATTCAAGAAGTCTTATAAGTATTCCTGATAAATCTGATAAATTTTTCATATCTAACTTCTTATGGATTTACCTACTTATAGAATCAAAAGAGAATTACCTAAAACCCTCCCTTGGAATGGTTAGAAAAACAACCCGAAATTACGAAGTTACTTAACATATTGTTTAATTTTAATATTTGTTGTAATTAATGAATACATCCAACTGCGTAATTGGTGAAATATGCGGAAACAATTTTATGTAAACTTCAAAAACATTATTGTACTCAATGATGTTAAATTTGATTGTACTATATTTCTTGCAAATAAATTATCATTTATCATACAAATGATCATAGTATACACCTTTAAGATCTTAATTACTGAATCAACATGCTACCATAACACGATCAAATTAAGAACGACACGACAAATAGGCGTTGATTAAAGTAGCACCTGAAACCAGGTATGAGTCATATGAAGCCGAGTATATGAGCTAGAGTCTCATCAGTGTTATAGAGAAACATCAACAAAATCATATAAAATGAATTTTAATATGTCACTCGTGCTACTCTCCTTCAACTGGCCTGCTACTTACAAAATTGCAAACCATGTGAATTTCATTTCACATTTAATTTCTAGTAGCAAATGTAATTTTATATCAAATTTAAAAATCATTGCCTGTAAATAAGTAATTTCATTGAAAGACGCAGCTATACCCATCCTTACAGTCTTAACAATTACCGTAGAGGGCACACGTACTTGTTACTTACCCGGTGTTAATCGCCACTCACTGCTCAGCTTTACGGCTAATTTTGGATTTACACTGTGTTCAAACATACATGACCTTACGTCTTCTTCCCGTAAAAGTAAGCACAGACAATGGAACGCCGCTGGTTACAATTCTATATCTGACCTTTTAGGGTTCTGTACTATTACTAAGCTTCCGCTGTTTGTCTATGCGTCCGTATATCCGTCTGTGTGTCTGTCAGGGGCTGTATTTCATGGACCGTAATAGGTAGATTGTTGAAATTTTTACATAATGTTTATTGTCGCTCAAATAAACAAAATAAAAAAGTTTTCAAGAAATGATTTTTTATAGTGCCGTGGTACGGAACTCTTTGTGTGTGAGTCCAACTCACACTTGGCTGGTTTTCTTAAGAACATTGCTGATCCGGTCGATGTACTATCTAGGTAACCGTACATCGATTCACCCTCTCACAACGCCCTTGTGTATTTGTCTCGTTAAGCGCCTTTCATCCATACACTCCATATGAGCAAACTACCTCAGCATTCCTTTTTCAATTTTAGTCACTGTACGAGTATATTGTGTACACTTAATAAAATAATCACACAAAGATATTGTACAAAATCGTTTTAAAATAATTAACTCATATTTACGTAGCAATCTTTGTATTTGTTTTATTATTGATTTAGCGGTTCTGCGCGTGTTCCCGTTTCCGTTTGAATAAGGGGATAAAATATAGCCTATGTTACTCAGGGATATTGTAGTTTTCCATTGGTGAAAGATTTTTTAAAATCGGTCAGTAGTTTTTGAGTTTATCTGTTACAAACATACAAAAATACAATTCTTTCCATGGAAATATACATTTATTTACAAAGAAAATATAAGGTAAACGCAGCTATTAACGACCCATCGAAAATCTGCAGGTATTGCCGACCCATTCTGCTTCTTCTTATTTTTATCGGTTTGGAACTATTTGAGTCACAAGAGAGTATAATATACACACATGTTTGTATGTTTCCTAATAAATTTACTGGTGTTAGTGTACATAGGTTCACGGGAATGTGACCAAATACGTTAGTTTCTGTGAACGTAGCGAGTGCGCCGATCGTGTCATACTAACCCTTACTTCCTCAGGTAAGTACTCGAATTTTTTGCTTAAGATATTTTATATATAAATATTTACGTTAAGTTTATTCTGAATAACTCAACATATTCCTTTATTTGTATATTTCACATTTCGCAACTAAATTATTATGTTTAAAGGAATTTTAAAAAGTATTTTTGAAATTAAAATAGAACGGCAATAGCTGCAGTGCATTTTAGTAGTGCAGTCATTGCCGACCCATGGATCGGCAATGGCTAAGAGGTTATGCTTTATTTTTTCAATTTTTCGTTAATGCTTATAATAATTAAACAAGTTTTTATAACACCATTTCAATCTTAAGTATTCTAAAATTATAAGCATCTATTAGCGACATACACCATGTTATATTATAATCTTGTTTTTCCGCGATAAACTGCCACGCATTATTAAACATTTAGACGTGGGATATGAAAGAAACTACTTAGAGTTTTCTTCGTATTTATATGAAAGTGGTGTATTTTTTTATAGTTTAGGACTAAATCAATAAATTATTGTATTAAATCGGATGGGGAAATAAATTACAATTAATATCGATTATTTTTCGTGGCTCGTTAAAAGATTTGTTCATTTTTTTATTGAACACTAATTACCGATCCATATGAATCGGTGATTGCAACAAATAGAAGCTATCACCGATTCTATACCGAATAATTGGTATTTTTGGATTAACGGTATGTAATGTCTAAAAGTAAAGCTACTTATTTGTTTCAATTTAATGATTTGATTCAATAAGTTAGGTTCGGTTTAATTTCATTTCATGTCATTAAATTTCATTTTCATTTCATATCCATAAAAAAAATCTACTGAAGACTTGGCTGTATGTATAGTTCCCTTTGCCTACCCAGAATGGGTGAAGAAAACAAAAAAAAACTCTGCTTTTAATCTTTTACGGTTGGCGCGATTTTCCAAAAATGTTAGTTGAGTTTATTGTATTTTTATTATTTTATTAAATTGCTTAATTTTTTCGCAACTGTATTAAAAATAGTTATTAAGTACACGCGCGGAACCGTCATTGCAACTTGTTCCGACAGTCAACCCTTACCTTCGGCTGCGCTAAACTTGGGAAGTTCGAAAAAAAATTATAGTTTTTTTGGGAAATAAAACAAAGGGTTTAAGTAAATTTGAAATAAAATTGTCTAATTATTTTTATTCAAAACATGTAAATTATACATTTATAATAGTTTTTACTTTTATTTTCAGGTTTGTGACTCTGACTTAAATAGTATAAAGTATTAGTGCTAGCCATGGTGGAGCAAATCATGATTGTGTAGAAGCACCAGCCGCTATCCCAACTTGAAAAACTCTGTGCTGAAAATAAAACAGTGTGTTTTTATTTTATTAACATCTACACATTTACAAAATTATCTCTGAATTTTGATAGTGAATATTTATGTTTCAGGTGATTCAGTTATCCCCTATGTCCAACACAATTGACACTAAGACCAATTCTCTTCAACGGCACTACATGGAACTGCATTGTGAAATAACAGCATTGACATTGTTTTAAGAAGTAATTACTATTAGGCAGGCTAATCAATTAGAAAGAAAGGCTATGGTAACTATGGTTTGCACTAGCTGGCCAAGCAGCAGGTTTCCGGAACGCAAGATAACAATACATGACCTATGTTCTCACTTTGATTTTATGAATGTTATTCTATTTACCATTTCTATTAAAGTCTATTTTCTTATATTACTAAAATTTCATTTGTGTCCTCAATACCTTTATTTTATTGAGGTCAAAAAGTGAAAAAAAGTATTTTAAAGAATCCACAAGCATTCCGAGGTTTACTGCGATTAGTTGGAAAGCATGGACACTAGTGACATGGGCTGCAACTCGCTGCATTTCCACTTGTAATCCTTGAAGCCTCCGAGATTCACACAGAGGAGCCAGTGGAAGACCTAATGAAAATAAAAATTCTTTGTCATTGAAATGTATCATATTTAAAACTTTGCACTATGATTCATAAGCATTAAGAATTATAAAAATAATAACTAAAGTAACGTAGGCACTTACTGTCGAGTTAAGTTTGAAAATTGCTTCCAATTTGCAATTTGAAACACAATTTGTATTTGATATGTTTATTGAGATGTTTACAACTTCGTTCAAAGGAATTCTTCCATGGAATCCAAAAGTGGATAGTTTTTTCTCCAGCGTACCTAAGCCAGATATTGATGTATGAACATATTTTTGTTGAATATATAAGAAATCTACATTAACAATGAATTTCATGTTGGTTCTCACAGACCAGTAATAGAAATTGGTTCTATTCCTTTTTTTTCACCCCTTACAGGGTAGGCATAGTAGATTGTTAAACAAGGGTCGGAAGGAATCAATTCCCATACGAGGTATTTAGATGCCCGAGCGCAGCGAGGGCGGATATAGTCCGAGTAGGAATTGATAACTTCCACCCGCGTTAAACACTCTACTTTTCATTTCGAATTCAAGGAAAGTAAACAAAAAAAAAATTCAATTTTACAAAAATTCAAACATGCAAAAACGCAATAATACCTACAAAACGCAATAATACATACAAAATTGTCAACAATACAACCAAAGAGGTTGGAAGAAAGAGAAACTTTTTCTTTTAAACGTCTTTGAATACTACATCATAGAGTACCTAACCTAAATAACATTACAAAAATAATATACAAATCCTTCCTCTTTATAATACTTTTAGCCGAGTAGGTAATAGTGTTATGTGCTTATTAGTGTCGATGAAAAACAAGATTTTGAATTTCGAAACAGCTTACCAAATTATTACTCTTTTTTTAATTTTAAATATGGAACGCGTACCGCCCTGCGCGCGGGCTATTTTCTGTTGTTTATACCTACACTCACAAGGCCGCAACTTTTTTTCTTGTTCTAATAAACTAATTGATGTAAAAAGTTTCGTATCCCTACTAAGTACCCAAAGAGGTTGGCAGAAAGTCATTCTCTTTCCTAGAGAAAAAAGGCCGGAAGCAATTACTATGAGTCTTTCCCGACCGAGGGCGGGAATCACAGCCCTGAATCTCTCTGCGGTGCTCAGATCAAACATACACTACTTTCCGAGTATGAGATATGAAAAAATCATTACGCCATGCAGCCTCGTCATTAGTTAATGATATCCTTGAGTTATCCTTAAATGGCTCTGCTTCAGAGTCCATGCACAAAAATAATAGCACTTTTACTGAAGACTTTATTGTAACTTCTTATGGCAATCCAAAAATATTCATATCTCACATTTTATCGAATTTCCCACTCACTGCACACTTTCACGGACACTTGCCACTTAATAAACTATTACTATTATGATGAGTCAAAACCCGAAATACCTACACAGCAAAATGAAAATTATACAAAAAACATGACGTCCCTCTTCGGATTCCCGCCAAAAAGTTTAAAGTCAAGTTTATCTCCATTTTCAGATTATTTTAGTAACTATAATTATTGTAATGAATCAAGTACAAAAATGAGAAGCAAATAAAAGTAAACGGGACATTTCGAAAACGGGATATTTTGGGAAAGGAATATTTCGCTCAAACTAATAATTATTTTGAGAATCGAACATGTAGGTCGGTATTTTGTGAAAAAAAGTATGCTTTATTTACTTACGGTCGGTGTTAGATTCATAAAAATCGGTAATAGCTTCAAAGCGTTTCGGGTGGGTCGGTAATAGAAACAATTGACTTCAACAATCCTTTGATTATTTTTTCAATGAAAACATGATATTTATAAACAAATGCAAATATAAATATAAAATATACAATCTATATCTAAATATAAAATAAAAAAATCTGGTATGTTTGCAACCACTACCCTTAATTCTAATAATCAATTTCAAAACTTGCTTAAGGGGGTCGGTAATAGCTGCGTTTACCTTACATTGATTTACAATAATTACAGATAAAAAATGTCCTCCAAAGAGGAACCATGTGGGACAGTGCCCAGAAGACTGGCAGCATTCCCTCTCTGGATAGCTAGGCTGATCCTTTGACAGAGATAGCTGCCAGCCCTCTGGTCACCTGAAGCCTCGACCAAATGCACTGACAGCTCTTTGAGGAGCTGCCGCGCCCCCGGACCCCACGGTCCCATGGTCTCCACCCCAAACGGCACAAATATGTAGCCCTCATTGAGGTCGGCATATTTGCGCCGCTTCAGGCGTTCAGCGGCCGCAGCCGCCGCGCCAGCGCCCACAGAGGTGGCATCGATGTGGGATGGGGCCAATGTGTCGGCACATGTGGCATCCCACACCAGCGACCTGCCATGTCTCCATGGCCCGACAGTCATACCATCAGGCCTCCCGCCACCTATTCGTGTGATGCCGTTAGGCTCAAGAATAGCTGGGATACCAGCAGTGGTGAGAGCCCTGCGGATGATGTCGTTGAGGCATGCATGGCGCGACAGGCGGCCGGCGCTACGTGCGCAAGAGAGGCCGTGGTGTCCGAGTCGATCGACAGGCTCCCCACACTGGCATCTATGGGGGTGGTTTGCCCTGACGCCCAATCGAAGACAGACAGCGAGGGAAAGTGTCTGTCTATCCAATAGAGTACCAACGGTAGCAGAAGGCAATGCCCGCAGCCAATGTCCCGATTCTTTTTGAGACACTGCGAGGAGACGAGCACGCTCCGAGGTGCTGGTGCATGAATCCGTTAGATTCTTAAGCACCAACTCGCAGAGCGGCCCGTCCCAGTGCTTCTGACAAAGCGGACTGGACGGCAGACTAACACCCGGACATGCTCCCAGCCATGCATCTCTAGCCTCCGTCAAGTACGACAACTCCACGATACCCAGAGAGGCGCATATTATGCTTCCGTGGAGGTTGTACGCACTATGAGCAGAGGACAGAAACGCCGGTAGGGAAATACTGGAAATTTTGCGAACCCCCAGTCCACCAAATCTTACTGGGAGGGTGGCTTGGTCCCAGGCTCGCCCCTCTAAAGGGCTATTTAGAATTTGGGAGAGATATTTTTGTAAAGAAAGGTCCAGACTATCTAATAAACTATCAAACTTCCAAAAATGGGAGCAGCGGAGGACATATGTCAATTTCGGGACAAACAGGCAAGACCGTATTATGGACAGAGCCATATGCGGGTTAATTTCGAGGAGTCTGTCCGAGCAGTCGTTAAATTTAGAAATTTGCTCCTGAACAAAACTCGAGAAAGATTCATCGAGAATCGGGGCTCCTAGGAGACGAAGGGATTCATTTCCGAGAATTTTTATATTTGGGGCTAAATTATTGAACTGCGTTATGATGTTAGATTTTATGTCAGACGGTACTGACGCCGAAACAAAAAGCTCGCATTTTAAAAAAATTAAATCTAAACCGATTAAACGAAAACTATCCATTAGTGAACGGAGGTCACTAAGGACCGCGGATGCTTCGCCTCCTAGGGTTCCGTCGTCAAGATACCAAATATTAAATTTTGAATTTAGTTCTGAAATTATAGGGTGGATGGCGAGGCTAAAGATAGCTGGGCCAAGCGGGTCGCCCTGTTGGCAACCTACAGCCGAATTCAATAAATGGTTTTTGTGAATTAATTTAGTGGGCTTAGAATAGCATTGCCAAAGATATTTGTAAATTTGTGGGGTCTTTTCTTTTATTTGTGACAACAGGGCGCCCCGGTCCACTGAGTTGAAAGCATTTTTGACATCCACCTTCAACAAAACTTCACCACCATCATTGAGGACGTACGTCCGGGCTGCGTGTACTGCTGCTTCGCATCCTCCCTTGGTTCCGAACCCCAGTTGAATAGGTGCAAATAGGGACGAAACATTGGGAAGGATGTTTTTGCAGCAAATTTTGGAAACAATTCTCCTAATGGTGCAGCCCACCGCGATTGGCCTTATCCCTCCGTCTTTTTTTTTCAATGCGACAAGATTTGCGCCGTATAGGATGTCCGTGACTTCGGAGGAAACCTGACCAGACAGCATGAGGTTCGCCAGGGACGTCAAGCTTGTCAGGAGTGCTCTGCCGGCCTCCCCCGTAACACCGGATACGAGATCCTTGTAGTGTTGGGGGGAAAGGCCGTCCAGCCCGCCGGCAGAGCCACTCTTAAAGGACATAATCGCAGTCAGCACATTCTCTGGCGAAGCCCGAGCTGCCGGATCAGAAGGCTCTGGCGGATCAGGGAGGCGAAGTGTTGCTGCAGGCTGCGGATGCTTGGACTGTAAAGCCGAGAGAGTTTCCGCTGTGTCAGGTGCTACAGTGTCATTGGAAAAGAGAAGCTGAGCGGCCCCCTTTAAATCGCCGTCATTAACTTTTGATTCAACTTTTTTGTGTAATTTAGATTGGCCATGAGAACGCGGAATTCGGTGGGAATTTAGAGAAGGGTTCGAATTTGGGTGTAGACAGTTATTCCTAATAATCTGCGTGAGGGTGCCGCTTGAGCCATCAACTTTTTTTGCGTAAAGGACGCGATATGCGAAAGTGAGTAACTCTTCCCAGCTTTCTTTGGAATTTTGATTCAAGACTTTTTGTATGGCTACATTCAGAGATGTAGCTACTAATATACGCGCCCCACGGGGGATGCGTTTCACAACCGGAATACTGTTTTTTAGGTTGCCGATAGTTTTCCAAAAATTCTTTCCTCTTTATAATATTAGTATAGAAGTGTAGATTTAGATGACATTTTCTTTATATAATAATGTATTACACTCGTGTAATAAATTTAAACTCCATGACTAGAGAATATAATTCCTAGGCAACGAGTGACATACCTTCTTAAATTTACTAGTGACGTAGCAAGTCTAAAACAATAAATAAACTTGTGTCGTGTCTTAGAAGTAATTGGAGAGGACAAGTTTAAAAACAAGTCGCAAACTTGTAGCAAACTTCGGGGTCCACTCAAGTTGAAATATAGTTCAAAGTGGCTACTAAGTACTAAACAACTTATCAACAAATCTCGCTAAGTACAGAGTAGGTTCGCGTATTATTAAGTTGATAACTGCACTGGTAACGTATTTTCTGTAATAATTTTCAGAAACCCTTCACGTGTACAGTCGATACAGTAAATTCTGAACTTTGGATGGCATCTTTGAAAGGGTTGTGGTTTACGTTAATATAACGTTATATGAAATTAGTATCAAGCTTATACGAGTTACAGAGATATTATATATTATATTTAAAGTAGGTAGTTTTTATAAATTTCGCTGTTGTTATCATTGTTACCGCAATATGTTATTCTGAACAACTTTAAGAAGTTTTATGTTCTACAAAATAAATAGTCACACACTATATCGTCGTTCCAAATGATAATCATTGATATGTATGATCAATTGACCAAACGACCATTCAAAAACTAGCATTCCTTTCTGAATCCAAATAATAAATCTAATTCCAAGTAGATCAAGTCCCAATAAAAAGACAAATAATCTTTTTTTTTATGAATAAGTTTAGTTAAGTATGTACAAAGGTATAATATTCGACAGGATTTAGAAGACAATAAAACAAAAGATGCCGTTTTTTTTTAATTGGTTATATTATGGATATTTGAATATGCAAAACGCACATTCTTGTAAGAACTCCTTGTCTAGAGTGGTGTTGTTTCGACAGGGATACTAATGAATCATCCCCACTTCGCTTCGGTGCCAATATTACGTAACACTTGACTCGACTTGACGAATTACTGTTTTTAATCACCGAAAGTCGTAACTGGAGCTGTCAAGTCACGTTGAACGAATGATTTTTGGGATCCGTTTCCGTACCTCAAAAATAAATGTTTCTAATTTAACACAATGGTTAATCTTCTTACTTATAAATAAAGTAGATTAAATATAATAATAGATGATAGTTCAAAGTTTGTCGTGAAGCTACAATTTAAAAAGATGAGAATAGAACCTAACCAAATGAAAAAAAGAAAATACAGAAAAAATGGGTCGATAGACATATGAGATGATATTATAAAAAGAAATGGGATACGAAAGTGACCGTAAGTAGCAATAATACTACAAGTTTACTTAACAATTTAAACAAATTGGTGCACAATATATTTATGAACATAATAGGAGGAACTGGCTTTTAAATCACTACTTAGGAAGCAAAAATTCATAAAATGACCTTTAGGCATAGACATATTAATGTGGCTTTTGGTCACCCTAATTTATTAGGGTCATTTGGAAGATGAAAGAAAGTGTTTATTTGAAATTATCCTGGGCTCCTGGGAAAACCCGAATATCGGGAAACATATTAGCTAGTAAAATATAAGCAAATAGGAAAACGTAATACGAGGATGTTAAAAAATATATAATATACTATCGGTTCTGCGCGGTTTCACCCGCGTAGTTACCATTCACGTGGGAATACGGGAATAAAATATATCTTGTGTTACTCGGTGATAATTTAGCTTTCCATTGGTAAACGAATTTTTAAAATCGGTCCAGTAGTTTTTGAGTTTATTCGTAACAAAGATACAAAAATACAGTATAGCTGTAAATAGTTTAAATGTAGATGAAAGTAAATAACTTGTTTTACATAAGAACACTAGAGACCGTTTGGTATCACATAGTTCGCCTACAAGAGCGACTCGAGAGAGCTCAGGGTACTTAAGATTTCGATATCTTACATTCATCTTTTGCAGATTTATCTCAAAACGGTTTTTGATTAATCTGCATATTTTTCATAAGAGTACTCTGTAATTTATATTTGAATTTAAACATCGATGAAGAAATTATGGTATTTATTTTTAGTAAGACATTTTCTCAGTCTGCGAAGGCTTAGGGTTGAACATAAAATGATATGTATAAAATATTATGTCAACTTATCTTGTTCCCTATCATCTGATCCAAACAGGGATCCAAGTTTAAGCTGACTAATAGAAAATGATTCCAGTAAGTTTGGTTCCGATTCCCTCGACCACAATTTATGGACATTCGTTTCAATTAAGCTATTATAGGTACTAGGGGAATTAAGCACAAATAATATATTTCCTTTTCTTACTTTATGTATCCCATGTTATCTAACTATCATTTTCAGAGTGAGATCATTTTGTATAATAGTAGATTATGCAACAAGGGAATAAAGCACTGTTTTATGTCACGGGCGCGACATTGAATCCTGAACGTAACGAAGGACTCCCAGTTTTACTCCCGAGCGCAGCTTGGGAGTTATAGGGAATTAAGACTGAGTCCTGAGTTTATTGAGGGATTTAAGCGCCCAAGACAAAAACAGTTTTATTCCCGAGTTATATATTCTACTTTTTTCACCTTATGCGAGACCATAAAATGCAATTGCATGGTAGTAGATTATTGACAATGCCTATGGCCTATGGCATCTAGTTTAATAGACTCTGGAGTCAAAGTACTTTCATCACTCGACATTTTCGATATTCTTTTTGAAATGTTAAAGCTATAAAATGGATACAGCAACTTGTTTCTGCCGGCGTGACCTACTTGATTTAACAAATGAAGATCGTGCGAATCTAGTTGGTCGCGGCTTCGGTTTTCGAAAATCGAGTTGGCCACGACCGTGGCACCACATTTTGCTTAACGAAATTAGACTTTATCGTCATAGCAATAAGGATTATGAAAAGTGAAAATTACATTATTGACCTAGGCTTATAATGAAATTCCATACAACATTATAACCCGGCTAAAGCCAAGGGATATAATGTCTTGCTTTCGGTGACGTTTATATGATATACGAGTATAATCCGGCTTTGTCGAGCATGTGGTGTGAAAAGCTTATTACAACGAAAGGTACAAAGAAGTATGTCAGGTTTTACAAATTAGCTGTAACTATTAAGCGGTGCGAATTTACCATTTTATGTACAGTGAAATTTTAATAAGGCAAAGCGTCATACCGTTTTGTCTAAAGGTGGCAAAATGAGCTCACATTCATATAATTGAAAAACATTACCCTTCTTCTATTACAGTTGTTGCTATGGAATATAATATTATTACTTCTTTTCCATACTGACCCCTTTAAAACACGCAGTAGATATATATATACTAGCTTTTACCCGCGGCTTAGTTCGTGCACGTTTATTTGTTGGGTTGAATTATGCAAAATCCTTTCACTGTATGAGCTACGTACCTATGTGCAAAATTTCAACTCTCTAGACCCAGCAGTTTAGGCTGTGCGTTGATATATCACCTAATCAGTCAGTCAGTTTATCATTTTATATTTTGGCTTCTAGGCGGGCGGCGTACCATTATGAAAAATGTACCAGATTTTAAGTTAGACCTGCAACAACATTTGAAAACCGCAACAAGTTCCTTGCAGTCGTTTTTGCGTGATGCTCGAACAAACATATGGATAGACAGACAGACAAAAATTATAATATTAATTGTTTGCTTGCTTCTATTGCTGTTATAACGTTCCCTCATTTTAGTTTTCTTAAAATTAAATATCTCCTATGTATATAGATATTGGCAAGTTACAATTTTATTATATGTATGTAAGTATGTATGTTGATTTCTTTTACAAAAGCTTATAAGAAATCCGCTATAATAAGAGATAAATCAATTATCCAGGGATAAAGGCCAAGTCTATCAGGATCCGATCCCGAAATAAACCTGGTCGCAGGAGTGCCAACTGTGAGTGCCAACTTTCATTTGCTGGTTGTGCATTTTCTTGGCGGTCTCCTACTTTGGCTTAGCTTTCCGGAATTTTATTTCCAAGAACTTTATCGCATGCCTCTAACAAGTTCAATTTAAATTTCGTTATTCTTAGTTTTTAAAGATAAGGGTGCTAAATATTGCATTCTAAAACATACACACCTTGTTTTACAACAAACAAAAAACTATTAACATAATTTGTAAAGAACTAAACTAAGTCTATAAAAATGCCAAATTTTCACCACAATCCAAATGAATAATAAAGCAAAAATTAGTCATCAAAAATTTTACAAGAAAAAATACTTATTGGAAAAAGAACAACAGAGAGGGTAGTAAATAGAGGATTGACTGGAAACCACCTGAAAGGTTCGGAAATGGGGTGAAGTACCTAGCGGATATTATTCAAAGAGCCCATTAGCCGGGAGGTAATGTCCGGCGGTCGGTCCGACCCCGTCGGGCTCTCAGGCCTCCGCTAGCAGAGCGCAACGCACAATAAAAAATCGTAGACCCTTGAACCGCTATAAGTTCTGCCTTTAATAGAGTTTTCCTGTACAGGTGACAATTTGTTACCTTTTTTTATTAATAGATATTAGTCGTACATAAAATATCCTACTAATATTATAAACGAGAAAAATTTTAAGCATGAATAGATGGATGTTGCTTACTATTTCACGTAAAAACTACGAACGGAGATTCATAAAACTTAACAGTAGTATAGCTTATACACAATAATTTATAAGTTATAATTCGTAATAATATAAGGTAGAAAATACAACTGCTGACCCACTCACTAAATCATCACAGAATCTTCGAGACTAAACACCTAGAAATTAGAGGTTTTGCAGGGAACAACTTGTTAACATTTATTACAACGAAATATATTGTGTGTATACTAATAATAATATTGCATTCCTTCACTGTACAATTAGTATAAGAGTTTTTTCGCGGGGTGCAGTAAACAATTGGACAGATAAAAATTAATAGATATCAATGCCGGTCTATTTTTCTGGAGTTGAGATAAATGTCAGTAGATAATTTACCGAACATTTGAAAGCCGAGGGATCCAAAGGTCCTATGACGTGATTACGGGGCTAGTGTCAATTTATTTCCCGCGCTTAGCTGACCCGTACCTTCATTACTCGCCAGGCTCTCGATATATTTTTTAAGTTACTTGTAATAGATAAATGATACAAGCGGAGTGCAGAGGGTAACCATATATTACCGTGAACATATGGAGACGTGACAAACAAAATAGATTTTTTGCGTAAATTTGAGTTATTTAAATATTTCCACCATTTTCAAAACATATGCACTCTCTGATTAGTCTATTTCCAGAGATAGAGACGTACCGTTCCCCTCTTATCACCAGTGATATATGTTTCTTAACCCTTAAACAAGACAGGTGAGCTGACCACCGGGCCGGGGTACTATTACTTAGTACAATTTATTACACACACCTCAGAAAATAAATCAGGGGCCAGATTGTCCTTACAAGTTTCTTCACCGCCAACTTTTATATTTTTGTGCGTAACTCTACTTGATATACTGATTTGTATCTATTTTGTCATTTGGGTTTTATGAAGGCACAAAATTATCAACTTCAAATATGTTTGGTTTAGTTTACCAGGTTCATTTCTGCACTTAGCCTTCAAGTTGGGTCATTGTCCCAACTTACGTGTCTTTGTTACCTACTCCACATCACCTAGGTAATCCCAGAAAGCCAGCAACTTACCCAGGTTGCCGCACATCTCCGCGGGGGTGGCAGCAACCGTAGTACGAGTATCTGTGAATTCCGCCACACATCTAAGCTGCTTTCCTTGAGTACATGCAATAGTGTTTCGCTCACCTAATGTTAAGAGATGTTTATTTATTTAGAGGAGCAGTTGTTTGAAAATGTTATGTAAAAAGTAGGATATTAACAATGAAAGAGGTAGGGGATTAATCAATTGTCGAACGGGATACAATTTATGAACTTGTTGTTCGTTAGCGGCTGCGGGGGAGAGATCCTCTCGAGTGTAAACGATAGATTGAATTGTTTCACTTAACGCGGCCACAAATAGGCGGGTTTGTTCCGTTGTGGTATTAGAATAACCTATCTCATTAATGTTTTGAAAGCACGTGGTACCAAACTTCATATTTTCCGATATGGTTGGATTACCGCCTCATCAATTAATTTGGAATGAATGAAAAAATCTACCGGCCCTGGCCGAACATGTTCGTTTGGGCCAATCGTAATCTTTTTCTCAGTCTATTTTTCATTATAACACCCACTAAAAGTTGGGTTTGTATAATCATAACTTTCGGAGAAAATGAAACCAAACTGTCGACCTGTCTACGAAGTTAAGGAGGCATATTATTTGCATAGAGTTTCGGTTTCCGTGACCCAACTTTCGATATTGGGTTGAGTTTGTATCCGCTGGGTTTTCCTTATTAATATTGTTTTGGGGGGCAGAATATACTTAGATTTTCTATGTTAGCCAACTGCGTATTATAAGACGGCGTTAGGCTAATAAAGGGACCTTTCATACTTGCGTGGAAAATTTAAGCATATACTTTCCAAAACACAGTTACGCATAGGTTAAGCAGTATTAAGTCCTACTTTGCCAACATCAGCCCATGCTCAACTCTACTTAAACTGTGTCAACGTTAAAACTGAACTACTAGGCACCTTTTATGCTTACTCCTTACTTCGGTTATTTAAATTAAATTGTCATAGAGTATCCGTATCTACCATGAAACTTGGATGGCTGCCAAACAATCACATTCACTAAATTGTCTCCATCGAAACTGTATTGTTAGTTTCCAATCCAAGGACTCGCGAAACCACGTGGGAGAGCCATGCTTCGGCATGCTTGGGCCGGCTCGATACCACGGCCTCCAGAAAACCAGTGTAAAGCAATGCTTGCATTGCATTTCGCTGAGTGAGTGAGGTAGCTGGAGGCTTCTCCCCCCCCCTCCCCTCTCTCCCCTCCCCTTACTCCCACCTCAAAGGCCGGCAACGCAGTTGTAAATCTTGAGTTGCAGGTGTCCATGAGCGACGGTAGTCACTTACCATCAGGTGACCCGTCTGCTCGTTTGCCCCCTTTTTTCTTATAAAAAAAAAATAATCATACTTACAAACTTAGGGAGTAAAATTGTTAAGACTTTTATTTTACTTAGAAAACCCACATCCTTTATGTAGCTACTTAATTAACCTTTATGTTCGTGTATTAATAAATTAATTACTTTATACTTAACATAGTCTGGAAA
The DNA here is from genome assembly GCA_963855545.1 of Ethmia dodecea. Taxonomy (NCBI): domain Eukaryota; kingdom Metazoa; phylum Arthropoda; class Insecta; order Lepidoptera; family Depressariidae; genus Ethmia; species Ethmia dodecea. The sequence continues at coordinate 7,065,474 of OY979444.1, forward strand.
ATTAGGTGCTGCGAGGATATTTCACAAACTCTTTTGTATTTTAGAATTTATCAGCAACATTTGAGTCATGTAAGTTGTATATATGTGTGTATATGTCCGTTAATATATAACAAAAAAAATGCTTCTATTATAATGTCCTTTTTTACCATTTCATTTGTTAAATATCTTTGAGATATAATTTGTCAATAGAGTTCATAGTACTGTCGGATCTACAAGTTCTTATTAACTAATATGCTATCACTTTCACTCACTGTCTTTTTGCAGCAGAGGTCGTTCACTGCTCTTTGCTACTTTAATATAGTACTCTCACGAGAACAGTGACGTCAGAATGTGTTTAATTCACCGATTTAGATACGGTCTTTTCAGTAAGTCACAATGACCTTTCTAGTGATCATTGTACCGCTGTGATTATTCTTCCGACGTATCTCAGATATCCTATGGTTGTCTGGAAGAAATCTCTTAAACCGATAACACCACTAATTATACTTTTTTTAATCATGGTGTCACTTGTTTTATATTTTTATTGGTGCACAACAAAGAGTTGTTACTTACTTACTGAAGGTTCTTCTTTCACATCCAAATGTTGTCTATTTTATGTTCACTTTTAATTTCCAGTTAATCCTATTTGATATAATTTCAATCACCTATTTCCCATTCCTGGCGTGAAAGTGGTTCGTGTGACAAATGCAGAAACGTGATTGGAATACCAATTGCCTTCCGGTATTTCATCGTGATTCTGTGCAGTGCCATGTGCACTTGTGGGCTAATGGATGTTTTCCGCGGGAACGCAATGACGCGTTATTATTTAAAACTTTCTGTAAACACTCATTTCCTGAAAACCTTCCGCATGATCAACTATTTTAAAGTAAATATGACTTACATTACTACGTATTGCGTTCTTGGGGACCGTATGAAAATGCCGTATTGAATAGAAAATATCAAGAAAAACAGAAATGTTCATACTAACATTTTATTGTTTATCGGGGTAAAAAAATTCCAATTTGGTATGGTTAGATCACTTTCAGAGCCTGCTTCATATGATGATAATCAGTGAGGCTCGGGTTCGAATCCTGGCATGTACCAATGAGTTTTTCAAAACTTACGTACATATTCATCACTAGTTCGACGGTGAAGGAAAACATCGTGAGGAAACCCGCAGGTCCTAGAATTAATTCTGAGACATGTGTGAAAGACCCGGTCCGGCGATGGGCTCACCACCTATCACGTTTTGGGAGTTCAAAGAACATCTCGGGAAAAGTGGATATATCCAGAAATGGAATACCTCTGCCTACCCCCTCGGGGATAAAAGGCGTGAGATTATTTAATTATTTTTTTTATTTTTAGATCATTTTTCTTAAGAAAAGCTCTTAATAATAAAACTAATCAGAGCATCAAATCGAGCAAACTCTGCTGTCACGAAATTTTTTCTAGCTTATATATCAAGCATTAAAATCAAACAATGTTTTGTACATGTATAATTTTAACAATATACATAACTATGTATACTTTTAAATATATTTAGTCGGGTTAATTTTAAAATTACAAAATCGGAAACAAAAATTGTCACCTTTTTTTTGCAATACCCTAGGGACCTATTCGAACATCATAAAATCGTCGAAATAAATATACTTACTTACTTCTAATTCATTTTGTAAGGTTCAAAATTGATAGTATGCTATCACGGTAACAGATTAAATGCCTCCAGACCCTTAAGAGTCTAGGTGTATTTGAGAGCGTTGTTCCTGGGCCAATTTGCCGTCTCTCCTCGCCTCGGCTAACTAAACTTTATTTGTTTAGGACAGTTAATGTCCCTTTACAGGCTGTACATTACTTTGAATCCAGTTAAAATGAAGCTCTCGCCGTGTTTGCCCGGGGCAATTTAAGGGCACGGAGGTGTCGCTGGCTCGGCGATTCTGAGCGAAGTGAACACCCCGGTTAATAGGAGCTTTGTACGCGTTTTTGCCTCGATAATTTGGTAAAGTGATTTGCAGTTTTGTACTCTACGAAGGTGTGCGATATACACCATGGGATTTAATGAAGACGATACGAGTATTAGTTACTAACAAGTTTGGATTGACTAACTTGATGTTTAAAAATCTCCCACTTACTTTCATGCGCTTTAATTAATACTCACATAATAATAAGTGTGTTGACCCTCACAAAATGAAACATGTTGGTTGAGAGACCCGACATATTTAGGGACTCTAGTACCAGCATCATAGAAAATTACACTCAGATGTAGGTACAAAGTTCACTAGGAGTACTATCATAAGTAGTATCTTTCTTGCACACCTAATAGATTTTGTGAAAACATGCAAGTGTTCGAACCCTTAGAACGAATTTTGAAACCTGAATTCCTTTATCGAACAACACAGTGGCCCTTATTAGAGAGATTGTCTCCCCGTATAACTCACATTGTTAATTAAACCCTTTCTTCTTAGGTTTGTTAACCAAAGAAGTCCCCACGAATGTGCCCAGAGCCTAGAGACCAGAGTTAGACCCCCAGTTTGGTTCCCAGCAAGTTCCGCTCAGATCGCTAACATGGTGCGAGGTTAAGCCTGTGTATGTTTGTCCGCAGTTCGCCAGGAGAACGAGCGCATGATGCACGACGCCCTCCAGGTGGGAGTCTTAAATCGCACCCAGTCGTCGGCGGCATTCCGCTGACGCCGCGCTACTCGCCGCGCCCGCGGCTTGACCACGTGCGCCCCGCCGCCGCGCCACCTGAGGAGCCTCCGGACCACGATCAGCCCCCGGACGCACCCAACGCGGAAGCCCTCGCCGGGCCGCCGCACCCGACCACAGCTCTCCCGCCGGTGAGCGGAGCCCCCGCGGGCCCCACGTGAGCCCCGATGCCTCATCCACTCGGTGTTTCCAAATTGTGAACGCACAAACTGCCAGTGCCCGCGTACCAGGTAGCTGTGACACGAATGTGAACTGAGAGAATTTTCATAGACATTTACATGTTACTCGCTCGTGAATTGAGTGACGACAGAGACGTTTAGGTAGATAATGTGAAATTGTGAATAATAGTAAAGAATGAAATGTTATTTGTTGAATTGTAACTGGATAGAGAGTAAAATACACTGTCAATAATCGATCATAGGTAATATGCGAAAATTTAATGTAAATGACTACAAGAGCAAGGTCCGCTATAGTTTCAGCGGATGGTGTCGTCCAAAAGTTTTCTAGAAATCTCAGTGGCTGTACCAACGTTTGCAAAGTATAAATGAGTTACAAGAACGACGCGTCAACATGCCTCACATGTCTATCACGTTGGCTACGCCCCTGTCGGCAACAATTATGTAAAAGTTAAAGAAAGAAATGTAATTTATAATGTGGGACCCAAAAAGTTTGTGGAGTGCCAAATATTGTTAGGATAAAAGCGTCAAAAGAACAAAACTAGGAGGAGCTTGGAGTTGACGATCAGTAAATGATGTTAGGGAAAATCCACCCTCGTCAAATTGTTTAAAATGCTACGCAGTGTCTGCGAAGAACACACGCCTGAGTTTAGAATGCTCTGCAACAACGTAGAAAGATCCTCCCAAGACTTGTTAAATGATTTTGAGCAGTATTACACAAATATAAAAGACCAGTTCTACATTTCTTTCTTTACAGTGTACCGGAGTGCCGTAAAATAACAATGAATTTGAAAATAATCCAACCGACTGTAGTCGGTGGATGTGATCAACAGCTCATTTCATATATAAAATTATAAATGTTAATGTAATCTACTCTGATTGACCAAATATTATTGAGATATAATAAACAATTTTAGGAATTATATGTAATTCTAACTTAATGCCTATTTCTCCGCATTTCCTTTCCATTTGAGTATGTTTTATAAGATCATAGAAATAAACAAGCTCCGTATCTTCAGAAAAAATATTTATATATTTATTTTCATATCTGTTTTGGAAAACATAGTTAACGAGCTTTCTACCTACGCTTAAAATACACATACATAATAAGTAAGAGCTTTATGTAAAGTAGTTGTTTTTAGATGTGTCCTTACGTGCAAGATACACGTTAAAGGGTAATAAAACTTGTCTTGTGACATCTGTATTCCACTGTCTGGGAACATCCACTTACCAGTTTATTAGAAAATGTTCTTCGTCTGCAAGAGATCCGAACGGTCTGATTGTTAAAATTCTGCGCACTTTGATAGACCAACCTAGGTCTAAGAATAGTACCTAATGGCTACTTTGCTAACTACACACGCATACACGCTATACACGCATGCTGCAATGTAAGTATATACCCACACAATATAAATAGCTTTAAGGAAAATAGTTGCCAAAATGTTGTTGAAAAATTATAGGAAGGAAAGAAGAATAAAAAAAACTTTTTATATGAAAGTTTGGAAAAGGTGGCGACTGGACCGCGATAATGTCTGAATATTGTCTAATTATCGAAGTTTTCAATTAAAAAGAATGTAATTGTATTTATATAGATGTATGAAATTGTTCAGTTTGTGGTCTATGTTAGTTTAATCACATGACATTTCCATTACGAATCAATGATCTGACTCCATCCGGTATGTATACTCGACAAGTGGCGACAGACAATGGCAGATTTTGGTGTCTCTGACTCTATACTTCATTACTTTGTAAGGCGTAGGTGGATCAGTGCTTATTATCACAAAGAAAATTGCTACTACGAGTATGTGTGGTGAAATCAACGTAGCCACCCCACGGTCCGTTATTGTCCACCGGATGAAAGTACACTGTCTACCAAAGCCTTTACATACAACTGAGATATCAATAATACGACCTCCTGCACTATTATCACCGCACATCATTTAAATAAAAACAAATAAGTACATACTCCTTTAAAGGTGAGTATTATAGTTATGGATAACATCTTCAATTTCAAGTGTATACAAAATGTAATAAATCGATCGATGTCTTGTTAAGTTGTCTGTACAATTTTCCTGTGGTAGTACCACCGCGGCTTCTTGCTAAAGATTTAAAAGCTAAAGTTCCATGAAAGATGAAATCTTGTTACGGATATAGAACTTCTTTAAACTATATTTAGAATTACACGTCTGAATCTGCTCTTGATATTTCAGACCGAGTAAAAAGTACTGACTCATCAATCCATATTTAGAAACGAAATAAAACTGAGTCGCTCACTCATTTATTAATAAATCTTCTAAATTATAACATTGACAACCTTGGAATTTTGCAGAAAGGTTCCTTATACGGAATAGGTATTAGATAGGAAAGGATTATTTAACATTCCCACGAGAACGGTTAGTATAGTTTCTAATTTGACATTCACACCGAATGCAAACAATTAGGTAGCATTGGGTAGGTACATTGTACCTCCATATACCTTACTAACACGTCATACCAGCAGCAAATGTGCTCAAATTCCAATTTAGCTGCATTGTGTCCTCTACGCATAATTTGCGAGTACAGTACGTACGCACTGAAATGTGTGAGAAACCTATCCTTTGCTACTGCTACATACTTGATTTTGATACTGATGATCAACAGAACTCATACCTGCAAAGAACAATAGTTTAATTGTGGTAATATACAAAATAATTCTTTAGTTATGTCCAATTGCTTATTATGTCCATCGCAAACAGAAAACATATATTTCCTATTTGGAATAAGAATACATTAATGAGTGGAAATTATGGTTAAAAAAATAAAACACGATTTAGTAACATGGACCTCACATTTTAATTTTATTATTGTACAAAGTATTGAAAAGCGTTTAAATTTTGAGAGTGTTGAGAACATATTCGAACAAAGTGCATTACAGCGTTTGTGGTGGGAAAACACTCAACAATATTGCTTTTTGGTGGTACAATTTACGGTCGTGTACGATGTATTTATAATAGTACATTATGATATAAGTGCGGTAGGTTGAAAATTACACCCGAGGCGATATTGCTAGCCTGAGCCGTAGGCGAGGGCTACAAGTAAGCAGAGGCTGTAATTATCAAAGCGCACGTATGTCATACGACGTTTTATAACACATTTGCGAGGAAATAAAATAAAACTCCGACTATGGTAAACGAATAAAAACAATACAGCATTAAGAAAAAGCGCGCGGCGCGCATCATCATTCTTTTTTAAGAAAAGGCACAAAAAACTGCCAGTACTTAATACTAATAAAGTAAATTAATATTTTTGTGTTTTTGTTACAGATTAATTGGTTGTAATTTAGGTACTGTCAAAATTAATTAACTTAAATAATTATGTACATAAATATTTCTTTATTATATTTTATCTCCCAAAGTTAATTTTAATCATAAAATGTTGACAACTTTTTTGACATAAAAACTCTTTGCTGAGATTTTAAAAAGTACCGTTCGTTTTAAGACAGAGCATCTTGATAAACCGTGCGTTTTACTTTACACTTACCGCACTTGGGCGTAATGAGATAGGTAACGATATTAAAATTGGTGAAATAAGACACCTTTTACGAGCAAATGTGTTATAAATATTATTATTCTGTGTAAGCGAGGCTTAGCTCTGCCCTACTTATCGGAAAATTGCGCATCACCCGATTTGGGCTTTGATTCTGTCTTAAAAATAGATTGTGTGTAGTTCAGAGATTTTGTTGGTTTACGATATCGACTTAGTTTGCAATTTTATTATCAGTTGTACTGTATCCTTAAATCACATAGTGCGTAAGTCATAATTGAAACTTAAAGCTATGTGTTTAATTGTAATCTCCGAAAAGTGGGTTTTAAGCCTAATTAATTGTTGTACGTAACGTTACTGATTGTTACGAATAAATAAAATATAATACTTAATGTGTAATGACGATTAATGTGCGTATGTATAGTATAATGCGATCCGCACCCCCTCCCTCGTGTGATACGATAAGTTACGTGTTCAAATGTTAACGATTGATTAACTCTAAGGGCTGTTGCACACTGAGAATATACCTTAGGCTAACTCTACTGCAGACCGCATTAACCCAATTTTCCCGAGGTATTAAGAATTTTAATAAAATTTTTGTAAAATTATTTTAGACATATTGAATGCTTCAATTTGATTTTAGTTCTCTTGTGTATTAGAAGTTACATCACAACGTGGTGAGATGCTTTAGGCCTTGGACTTTCAGCTCATAATAGGTTTGATATTTCAATTACCAGGGTAGTTAGTATCTATGATCAGCCACCCAAATATGCTTATGTGATTATAATCGTATTTTTAGGTTATTATTAATCAAAATCAATTACTTCGAGATAAATGTAATAAATATCTGAGCATAATAAGGTCCATAGAAAATAAGTACTTTCAAAACTCGTTAGATCGAACTCTTGAGAAGGTATATTACCATTCCTGTAACTAATTTATTCTCTCAATTTGCATGTTGTTGAACGAAAACCGCTAACTTCCGTCACCAGGGATGTGCTCATATGTCATAGTACGTAACATGTTCTATCTACCTTTCAAACTTATAATTGTTGTGACGTAAATCTAAAGTACAGTCAAGATCTCATTTACACTTGTAGTACGAGTTGGACCTCTAAAGGGTAATAAGAACGTTACAAAGTCGAATATGTCAAGTTCCACGTGCTCTTGACTGTACGTAAAACGAAGATTGGTTCAACCATGGTTAGTACCTGGTACGTATTATTTTATTGTAAATGGACCACAAGGTTACAGAGAACGCGCTGTGAATTACGGAATATAATAACTTTCATATTATGATGGTTTCTTTTATTAAGGATTCTAACTAAAAGATGGTATGTACATCAATCATTATTATTGAAAAGTCTGCAACAAATGTCTCAGTGTGCACTTAGGCTAAGATTTCGCCGCCATGTATGAACTGTCAATGCATGTACTGTCATTTGGCTATATTAGATATGAATTCCATTAAACAGGACCTATAATTAGTGTTAGCGAGATAATACAAAGAATTTTATAGTTGTTTGTTGTAAATGTCAGTTTTAATTAATCTATTTTACAGAAAAATGTTTAATAAAATATCTTTATAAATAAATTTGTGCATCATTTCAGACTCACATCAAGCAATCAACACTGCTGAGCTAAGACAATAATAATATGGAACTAATTACAATTTAGAATGTTCTATAAAAAACCAAATACATGAAAAAAGAAACAAAGGTGACCGTTGAAGGGTTAATCAGTACTTGCGCGCACAAAGGCGTACGAACACTGTGGCCGGATAGCAGGGGGTTGTATAGTGTCACATTAACAGGAGAGACCGCAACAGGGCTAATATTCTGCAAGTTTCCAACATATTAAATCCTTTAAAGTGAAAGTACCTATGTGTATTGGAAGTTTTTGTTACGGTGTAAGAATACAAAATGACAGAGAGAATTCAGTCCATAAAAAATGTAGGTAACTAAAAGGTCTACGAGAACTATTAATCGCAGTAATATGTAAACTGCGTTGAGATAAAAATCACAACACAGTGCACGGATCTTAAAACATGGTGACTAAATTAACAGAATCACCGTCATGGATCTAAGAAAACTCGTTACTATAACCATCGTTTTTAGAAATAATGCCGAGGTTTACAGTAATAAATTACGAAATAGCTTATCATTTATTCCTGCATACCTATTATCCGATTCTAAAAAATCTCTAAAAACCTTTACTGTGCCCAAAGAGATTTAAATATAATAGGGCATAGAGGGGGCATTGGGAATATTTTCATACAAAACTTTGAAGCCTAAGCGTCATGTCCTTGTCAATCTTGTCATGACAGTTAGTATGAACGCGAGCTGTCATTCGGTCGAAATTGTACTAGACTTATTCCACTTGGAATAACTTTTGACTTCAAATTTTCCTCGCTTTGTCCCCTGTATGTCTTATTATATTTTAATCTCTTTGACTGTGCCCGAGTAACAAGATCCTGAGAAAGATGTTTTATTAAATAAAGTGAAACTGGGTTGCAGTTAGTAACATACATAAGTACTTCCTATTTCACATAGCTCTAAGCTATCTCAGTCTTCAAAGATGATTAACATTTAGATTTAGTATTTAAGACGAAACCACTTTCATAACAGGGTAGGTACTAATTCAAATTTACCCAAGCCTGTAATATTGCGCCTTCCTCTCGCCATAGCCTCTCCATGGCAAGGTCTCGGTATGAAAGGCTTCTCCGAGGCGCATTCCTCCCGAGGCGCTCTCTCAACTATGCGGCCTGCCTCACTCGGATGATACATGTATGTACGTACCTGCTTTAAAACAATTTGTACCCTATGAAAACTTCATAAATGGTAACGTTTAAAGCTAATTTTCGTACTTCCTGTAAGTAGGTAAGAAGTTGTTGATGTTTTTATTTGAGGTTGTACTTAATTGTAATGACTTGACTAAGAATTTCAAATTAAAAATAAAATAAATTTATATCCCAGAGGGGTTAGGCAGAAGTACTACATTGCTGGATTTAGCCACTTTTCACCAGTACATTTTGTGGACCGTTAAACGTGATAGGTGGTGGGTGAGCCTCTCGAATGCCACAACCACAGAACTATCACGGTTCTACTAAGTAGTTATAAACCATATAATTCTAAGAAATCAATAGGTTTTAAATCCGATAACTGCTGCTACTGATGATATTATAATTAAAATAAAAGACGGAAGTATCTCCATCCGACTAACCGAGTTCAAGAACTCTCAAACGAATGGTAATACCATAATCTGGTGCCCAAAACCAAAACACCACGAAGCTGACACTTGCGGTAAGCAGTAGTATTGTTTTGGTACCTGATTTTTGGTACCTGATTCTTATTGTCTATTTATAATTGGAATCGGAATGGTCATTATTTGAAATGTATTACGATCAAAGAGATTAAAATATAATAGGACATAGAGGGGGCATTGGGAATGTTTTCATACAAAACTGAAGCTCAAGCGTCATGTCAGTTAGTATGAACTCGAGCTGTCATTCGGTCGAAATCGTACTAGATTTTTTCCACTTGTATAAACTTTTTTCATCAAATTTACCGCGCTTTGTCCCCTCTATATCTTATTATATTTTAATCTCTTTGATTACGACCAACGGTTGGTCACAGTAAATATGTAAGCTTATATATTTATTGTGGCTTTGTATACAGACACAGGCGATAATGACAAATGTACGCCATACATAAGCAACGTACGTCAAAATAAAGCCGATTGCCATTAATTGGGTTTATTTATCCTGAATAAATGATTTACTATTATTATAATTACGGTTGCAAATAGACAATAAGCCCCCTCATTATTGTTTTAACGATCGTTTAGTATAGTTGAATGAGGACATTAATTTCTCGCATTTTGGGGAATGCTAGGATTATTTGGTCTTGGTAGCGACCGCATAGGAATACCAAAAATACTCTAATAAGATTATAGTTTCGCATAGGAATCATCATAATCTTCTACTAATCTCATTATTTCAAAAATGCCTGAGGAGCATGCCTGATGATTGTCTACATTATGGAAAATTTTACTATGAAGTATTATCTCCCCATATCGACGAGTAAAAGAGCCTTTTCGTAAACTGGCGGCGTATACACCTACGGATTATATTGTGGGATGATCTACGATATCAGATTTGCATGCATGATGAATTTTAAGCAAGATTTTAATATCCAATTTGTAAGTAAATTTTACGTGAGTACCTATACTACGTAGTACTATTACTTATTCTGTGCCTATACAGTACCCTTTGATTGGTTGTTTGGGAGTTACTGGAATTCATTATATACTAGCTGACCCGACAGACGCTGTCCTGTAAAAATGTGATAAATAAAGAACCACTCGACAGATTTTAAGCAAACTTCACATAAACCATCTGCTAAATAGTCCGAATAAAGCCTAAAAATTTGGTTTGGATAGGTGAGCCCGTTCTTGAGTTATAAAATAACAACGAAAAGTGGCATTGATTTTTATATATATAGATTTAAATATTATAAATATAAAATATACATTTAATATGTACTACTAGCTAGGTACATATTATTACTACAAAAGTGTTTCCAGAAGTGGTAAGATTTGTGTCACTGATTGATCAGCAAGACCCAATAGTCAGTGAATCGACCAACTAAAACGGAAATAGGCTTCCCACTAAATCCAAGTGTTGCTAGTATCATAACAATGTCAGTGAATCTGCTCAGTAATTATAATGTACCTAACAAAGATTCTCCCGTGATATTGTTTAAATTGGAGACTATTGACAAAAGCCCGTGCAATTGTAATACCACTAGAAAGTATAATATCAAAGCTTTTACAATAACCCTGCGACATACTGGTATATAAATATAAAAAATATATATTAATATTATTTTTTCATCTTTTCGGGTTGAAAGCGTCAACTTTCGGCCCGCTGCGCTAAACAAAGTTGACGCTTTCCGTCTCCGTCGAGCAGAAAAAAATATACACACCTTGGGAAGTACATAAGAAAGCCTCAGATTACATGTTTTTTGACCTCGGCTTCACCTTGGTCGACAATTGCATGTGATCCGAGACATTTCTTATTTTACTTCCCTTGGTATGTAATACAGGTACGTATGTTTAGATTTATTTTAATATTTTTAGTATTCCGCAAGTTTGGAAAAAACAAAATACCTACATATGACGAAATATTCTACAAACTATCTCAGCTGTACCGCATGGATGACTAAGACGAATGTCTCTCGCAGATATTTATTCTCTACTGTCCCAGTGCATTCCATTCCTCGTCTCGAAAGCTCCCAACACAACAATGGATTTGGTTTTGCGTAAACTGGTGAGCCCGAGGAATAAGGCGCGTATTTACCGACTTAAACACGTAATATTGACAGTTTTGACAGCTGTCAGTTTGAGCTCTAATGTTACGTTTGTTGCGATCTTTGTAAGGTAGTAAAGTGACTGCTTTAATATTAAATATTACATCCACTGGATTGTTCTCGGGCACTACACGCGCCTCTATATATTCTATAGCTTTTACATTTCACCCCCTTAGGGGTTGAATTTTGCAAAATCCTTTCTTAGTGGATGTCTACACTGTATAAGCTATCTATGTGCAAAATTTCAAGTCTCTAGACCCAGCGGTTTAGGCTGTGCGTTGATATATCACCAATTAGATAGTCAGTCAGTTTATCATTTTATATAATTACTAGCGACCCGCCCCGGCTTCGCACGGGTGCAATGCTAACACTAAAACCTTTCTCTTAAATCACTCGATCTATTAAAAAAAAACGCATCAAAATCCGTTGCGTAGTTTTAAAGCTTTAATCATACAAAGGGACATAGGGAAATAGGGACATAGGGATATAGGGACAGAGAAAGCGACTTTTTTTTATACTATGTAGTGATGATGTAGATATACAGATAATAAAACTCTAACAAGGTCTGTCTCTACATTGAATTTTTTGTAGAATTTTAGCGGTAGTTGAGATAGTTATCGATGTAAATTTAAAAACACAATTTTTAGATTTTTTTTTCTGTCTGTCTTTCTGTCCATCTGTCTGTATGGTTGTGCACTCATCACGAAACAACTACTAGACGGATTTTGATGAAATTTGGTATGGTGATAGCTGAGTAGCCGGGTCAATATCTAGGGTAATTTTAGCCGCGGTAAAAGGTATCATTCTGTCAAAACTGGTTATAAAGAGAAATACGCAATACTCAAAAACGATAACACCTAGAAACTTGAAATATTTTAGGTATGTAGGTAGGTATTCCCACAGGAACGGGAATAAACTGAATCCACGCGGGAAACGCCGCTGGGCACCCACTTCAAATTATGTTATGTAGGTGTATTATAATGTCGTAGGCAACCACTATGAATGGATTTTCGGAAATTCTTAGTGGAACGAGAATAAACTGGATCCTCGCCTGCAACGCCGCGCCGCTGGGCACCCGCTAGTTTATAATATATATAATTCCCCTTATTCAAATACAATACTTTCCTCAAAGGTTTGTTTTAGATCTAGCTGCAAAACGCGTGTCAAATATTCGAATACTATGCAAGTAAAACTACCGAACCAGTTAGAACTAAATACGCATGGTTACACCTTTTATTAAAATATCGTTTTATATTGTTATATGGAAAACGAAACAATGAAGAGTTTTCAACCTAGTATAACTTTTATTTCAGCATCGGGATTTTAGCAGGAACTATTCAAATAAAAAAAATATCAATTATTATGCCTCATTCCTTTTATTTTGGACCTTTTAGTGTACCTAACTACATAACTTTGGTGTACCATTGAGTTCTGCCAACGCCAGCACCCCGCTTCGAGCGCTGCATGCTGTTGTTGCAGACTCATTTCTGGATATATCCATTTTTCACGAGACATTCTTTGGACCCCTAAACGTGATGGGTGGTGAGCCCATCCCCGGACCGGGTCTTTTACACATGTGTCAGAATTAATTCTGGGGCCTGCGGGTTTCCTCACGATTTGTTTTCCTTCACCGTCAAGAGTGATAAATATGTACGTAAGTTTTGAAAAACTCATTGGTACATGCCAAGATTCGAACCCGAGCCTCACTGATTATCATAATGTGAAGCAGGCTCTTTGACCTTAAGGCTATCACTGCTGCCGTTTTCTTTCATGCCATTAAATGTGCATCGGTTATCATTGTCAATAACAAAGGTAAGTAGAAATTATTTACAAATCCTTGTAGGAGGATGCTAAGCAAGCAAAGGTCGTTGGATATACTCAATTCAAAGTTAATATATAGGTAACAGGTTTCGCAAAAAATCTTTGCTCTATTCAAGTTAATCTGGTCCTAAGTTCAGTATATTCTAGCGAAGAAATGCAAGATTAAAATTCTTCGATGGAAGTCCCCAATGAAATCTGTCATGCTAATGAATGTTAGTAATGAACGAGTTCAATTCCAAAAGTTCTTTTCAGAGTACCCGTATATGGAGCACTTTGTTGTCCGTCTGTCTGTCTGTCTGTCGAGACCCTTTTTTCTGGGAACGCGTGGAGGTATCGAGTTGAAATTAAAACCATTTACTCGTCATCTAGTGCCTTGATACTTAAAAATCAAAGTTAACGAAAAAAAAAAGATAAGGCATTTTTTCCGAACCGATACCCAAATAGGTATATTTTGACACTCTTAAGGTAATCAAGGTTAGGTACCTACTTTCCGTTGACCTAGAACAATTAAATTATTTAAGTAATATCGTCTTACAAATAAAGTGACAAATAATACATTTGTTATAAAATGATAAAAAATATAGTCTTTATTTAAATATAAGTCACGGCCTAATCAATGATACTGCGAGGCTCTATTCCTAAATTATTTTTAACTAGCAGCGCCCCGCGGTTTCACCCGCGTAGTTCCCGTTCTCGTGGGAATACGGGGATAAAATATAGCCTATGTGTTATTATGATGTATATAACTGTTAAGTTTCATCAATATCCGTTCATTAGTTCTACCAACCAAACATACATCCATTCATCCACACATCCATACATCCATACATCCATCCATCCATCCATACAAACTTTCGCATTTATAATATTAGTAGGATATCTACCTACCTGTACAGAACCCTTGGTGGTCGAACCCGACTCGCACTTGACTAATTTTTTTTTTTTCAAAATATCCATTTATTTTTAAAACTACCTACCAACCCTGTTTTTTCCAGATAACCACTTTATCATAGCATTTGGATGACATTTCACACTCAGCTATATTTCAGCTACGAATCTCAGAGGTAAGCTGATGTGGTACCAGTACTTAATACTGTTATGCGGAAAGGCTTGTTAGGAGATGTATTTTTATTTCAACGTCAGACATCTTTGTTCTTCGTGAAATGCCGTTAGTGGCAATGTTATAAAATTCCGAGACGCCGTAACTTTGTTTTATACAAGCTAATGGCAAGAACGTGGTAAAATGTTTCATAGTGTTTTCCAGTTACTTAAGTCTTTTGTAGACTACAAACCACAGTGAGGAGATAGGTATATATAGGGTCCCTTGAATTGATATTGTATTGTTTTATTCAAAAATTTTAGCCCAACTATATGTGCACATATATTGTGATTTTCAGGTAGGTAACTTTAAAGCTTCATAAAGAAGCTACAGAAGAGTTCCTGCCACGTTTTTTCAGGTTCAATGTTCAGATTACTTTTATCAAAGAGATTAGAATATAATAAGGCATAGAGGGGACAAAGCGAGGAAAATTTGATGCCAAAAGTTACTACAAGTGAAAAAAATCTAGTACGATTTCGACCGAATTACAGCTCGCCTTCATACTAACTGACATAACGCTTTCTGAGCTTCAAAGTTTTTGTATGAAAATATTCCCAATGCCCCCTCTTTGCCCTATTATATTTTAATCTCTTTCATTTTTATTAATTACAGCTCTAGCTTAAATATTGTTGAAATGGTGATGTACTGAGGAAAATTCAAATAAAGAGTACAACTTGAAACCGAAGAACACGTATGAGTAGATTGATAGATGTATGAAGCGTGATGAGTTGCTAGCTTCGTAGTGGTCTCTGCCTACCCTATCTGGAAAAAGGCACGATCATATGTAATGTATGTAGGTACACACACAATTTTACTGGATTTCGTTTTGTATTAAAAAAATATTATCAAGATATATTATCTTGATATTCAAGTTATAAAGACCTATTATATTATATTACAATACGTTCGTCATTAGATATTTGGTGCTCTGTACAATGTCATAATTATTACGTTGCAGAGTATTTGATCCATACAAAATGCCACATATTACCTATATTCCCTAGAGTCCCGTAAAAGAAGCAAAGGAAATATCAGGGAAATACTTTGTAGCCCGGGGGCAACATTTGTGTTCATGAACACGATTGTTGGTTTCGTGTCCGTCCGAACGTATGTTAGTTTTTGGTACCCATAGTATACCCATTGGCAGTTTGAGACTAAAGTAGTGTTGTGACGTTGAAATTTTTGAATAAAGATATCGGAAACATTTCGGATAATTATCCATTATTTTCATGGACATATATGTAAACAATTCAATTTTTTAAAGTATTTTTCCAGTGTTCTGACAAATAACTGAAGATTACCCAACTCTACACTAAATTACCAATTTGTAAATTTTTCGAATTTTTAGTTTCGGAGTTAGTAATGCCGCAAGATCAACTGCAACTGTCAAGCCTAATTTACGTCTCGTCGCCCTGTAATCTGTGAGTAGTCCGCAGAATGGATTTTTACAATCGATTTGGAAACCAGAAAATCGGAAACTTGTCAAAGAACCGAATATTCTTCAAAAGAAAATAGAGACGTTTTTGAATGGCTCCAAAGAAATGAAAACAATTCTTTGCTGTGATTTTTTTATAGACATTCGACTCTATTCGTACCATTTAAAGAATCATTTGGAAGCTTCGGTTGTCGTGTCACTTTGTTGTTCTGACTGAATGCCAAATAAATTACATATTTTTTGATACTAAAATACCTACTTGCCATTGCACTTTTTTATACAATCAGTATCTACAAATAGCAAGCCCTATTAGAGCATTATTAAATTAACGTACCATACATAAGATGGATAAATGCCTATAATAGCTTCAAGGTGAATATTACAGTAGTTCTATCTTGGAATGCTGAATTCCGCTGTCATTAATACTTCTCCCGCAATCAATGTAAGTATATGTCGCAGGGTTATTGTAAAAGCAGTGATATAGTGGTATTATAACAGCACGGGCTTTTGCCAATTGTCTTTATTTTATGCAACATCACGGGACAACCTTACTTACATTTTAATTTCACTAGGCAGAATCAGTAATATTGTAATTACCCTAGTTAAATTATCAATACTAGCAACACTTGGATTTGGTGGGAAGCCTCAGTCCGTTTTGTTTGGTCCATTCACTGACAACTGTGTTAGTCGTTTCCCAAGCAGTAACCGTTCTATAGTTGAATGGTGCTTATCATTTTGTGAAATTGTCATAATCTCATTGATCTAGTTTACAATTTTACTAAATGCACGCAGGGAAATTAAAATATAACTAAGGTGTTCCGTGATATTCTATGAAATGGAGATGATTGACAAAAGTCCGTGCAATTATAGATACCACTAAATTATTGCCATACTGCCCAGTAAGGTTTAATTTAACGTACTTTATTTATATTTTTTTAAGAACAGTTAAACAAATTCTTGTTCTTACGTAGGTTTATGCCCGAATCCGTGAAGTGACTTGGCGTAACTGAGTTACTCATACAATGGAACAATTGAAATTGACATAATAAGACTGACCGGAGGTATAGGTACGACTTCGATATATTGATCGGAAATTGAATGTGAGTGAAGGAATGTTGTGATACTTTATTTCGAAGGTTCGATAATATAAGTTTGTCATTTTCCATCCAATTAATTAAACATGTTTCATAGAGGAGTACCTATGATATAGATAGATAATGGAACTCGTTTAATCAAAAATATGTCAGAAATTTTTAATTGGAACATTTTTTTAAATTATATTCTACTGAATATGATTTCATCAAAAAAATATAATATGATTTAACTGGGCTGTGGATACTAAACACTTTCTTACAATTAAAAAGATCTGTAATTGCTTCCTTATTTCCGCATTCTCTTTGGTCACCTCCCTTTCTAATATATTAGTATTTTGATTCTATAGCTTACAAGCTCCAACCACCCAGGTAAAGAAAATAAACTTCATATCTTGTGTTACACTTATTCAAGACAACTAGTCATACCCACTGTCAGTTATGTAACCGTAAAACCACTTGTTAATAAAATGAACAAGTTCTATACAATTTTCAAATTAGTTTCTGTTAATTACGCGATGTTTGGCGAATTCTGAATGTTGTGAACATTTCCAAAGCTAATATAGACCACAAAGGAGATAATAAAGGATTAATTTAATATCTAAACCATGCGTAGAGCGTGTAATTAATAATAATGAAATTCCCCTGCCACTTCCCCTCAGTTGTCCTCTTGTTCAGCAACGATAAATCCGCTTATCTTCTAGTCCAGGCAATGAAGCAGATTTTTGTATGAAGACCCCAACATTAATTCCTCAGTCGATGAAACTTTGCAGGATTGTAGTATAGTATGAGACAATACTTGCATAAAAAAATCCAAAAAAAAAACCTAACCGAAGTTAGGTATTTTTACTGAAATAGTTATTTATTTGATATCTTTGTTGGGAAAAATGCTCAGTCAAAATTTTCTTCGCCAGCAATATTCATGTGTGTTAAGAAAGCTATATGCGAAATATCCAAAAAAATCTCCTGGTAGAAACAACAAAAATCAGACGTATATGTACCTTGCACGGGAAAATTGCTCAGTCCATTTTTTTAACTGGAATGTCATTTAATAGTCGCTGTGAACTTACAATAGGAAAATCCAAAATAAAAACCGTCTCGCTACATTATTTTCAGAAAATATCAAATTTTCAACTAAAAAAAAAATTTTTTTTTAGTATAAAAACCTAACTTCGGTTAGGTTTTTTTTTTGGATTTTTTTATGCAAGTATTGTCTCATACTATACTACAATCCTGCAAAGTTTCATCGACTGAGGAATTAATGTTGGGGTCCACTACCTTTATTGCCTAGACTATTCGAGATGCGGACTCATTTTAATAGAGCGTGTCTAGACAATTATTTTAATTGGTAGGTATTTTATAAATTCCCATTGTTTATAAAATACTTTCTTCGCTGTTGCAAACAATCTTGATATCTTTTCAAATAAATTAGGTGGCAATATTTCATGTGAATAGAATATATGTAAATATATAATCTCTCTTAAAAATGCATACGTGTAAGACGGACTCGCGCACTAAGGGTTCTTACCATGAAAGGAATGTTTATAGATAAACAAATATTATTATGCCCCTATCAACCGTAAGTTGTATCACATTTTTCATTTGAAACTTTGGAGATAACGAGTTGGGATGGTGTACATTTTAAATAATTTTGAAAATGTCGACTTCCCTTTTGCAAAGAAAAGTTCACCTGTGTAAACCTTGCTCCCGTAGGAAAAATTATGTGTAAAAGTGAAGCTAAAGGCGAGCTCGAATTATTTAAAAGAATATTCAAAAATTAAGGCTATAATATTACTAATTCAAAACCTGACAAGGGCATACACACCAATGAGTTTAATAAATCTTCCGTACATATCTATCATCTCGACAGTGAAAGAAAGCATCGTGAGGAAACCTGCAGGTCCCAGAATTAAGTCTAAGACATGTATGTGATAGTAGTAGCAGTAGTAGTAGTATTATTATTTATTATTATTATAATTATTTCCAGTAATTTAATATCTCTTCCTACCCACTCGGGGACAAATTATTTACCTATTTTATTTTTAATATTACTAAGTGGAGAAAAAATCTGCTACGAAAGACAATGGCATCATAAGAGTTTCTTACCGTCCATTTTAGTGAAGAATATTTAAAATGATATTGACAGACTCAGAACCTTGGCGCCACCGATCGATTCGGATGTTGATATCGAGGGCGGTTTACAGTCGAGTGATGATTCCGTTCCGCTCGACCGCCAGCCATTGTTACCCGCTTATGAACCGGCCGAGATCCATGCGTCGTTATGACATCATTATAAGCCATTTTCACGAGGAAAACTACTAACGCAACTCCGGTCGGGTTCTTCAACACCCAGAAAATATATATATATTTTTTTTTAAATTTACTAGAATTCGAAAACATTGGTAGATTTTGGTGTTTATCCGTATTTTTTTCTGAATTTTTTATCATTATTTCTAAAGTCATTTCGAAAAAAATTTAAATAAAAAGACTATGTCCTCTTACATTTTTTAAATCATGGACGGACAAAATAAACAGGATAAAACCTTCAAACCGTTTTCAAATATCTGTTTCATAGCTATTTAAAAAATAATTCTGAATTCGAAAATCAAATCTATACAAGTCGTCCAGAAGAGATATTTATTCGAGAGAAGAAGTTGTATAAACTGATAGGAGAAAATTATCATTATTAATCATTTAATTACAAAGATATAATTAAATGATTAATAATGATAATTTTCTCCTATCAGTTTATACAACTTCTTCTCTCGAATAAATATTTCAGTATCCACAAGTAGATGAACTCACTTTTGCATTTATAATATTGCTAGCTTTTGCCACATTCCAGAATTAAAAGTAGCATATTATTCTGATGTATAAGCTATGTCACTGAAAAGTTTCATAAAATAAGTAGATTTTTTATGAAAAAACTTTCGGGGTTTGTAACATTGGTGGATAGTTAAGATTTCTTTGTGGCTTCGGCACGTCTTAACAGCCCTATTGATGTCATCAACATTTTGGTGGATAAATTCGTATCGTATTCCTAGTGGTCACGGAGCAGGATATTGCACCTTTTTAGTCTACGTGTGCGAGCCTTTGGTAAAAGGAAGTGAAAATAATCATTAGGGTATTGTAAAAGGCAACAAAGTATCACTTTGGGAAACAAAACCAACTATTTAGTATTTAGTAAGTGGTAAAAATAGACAATTGACAAATGTTAAAAAGTAATCTATTTTAAATCAATAGGATAGCCGTTATGGTGTCGCTCACTCTGTCTATCACTGCTACTTATACGAAATCGTTAGTCATGTGAATTTCATTTCACTTTTCATAAATAACATTTAATTTCCAGTAGCAAATGAAATTTTTCATAGTAATTAAAAATCTTTTCCTTTGAATGCCATCCCTAGTTTAGGCCAAATGGGGTATCATTATGTAGTCTTTAAGAAGTTACAAATTCTATTTTCATTTTTTTCCATACTGTTTTAGATGTAGGACGAAAAAACCTTTAGCAAAGTAACCTAATTTATGATATGCCATGCTAAGAAAAACTTAATTGCGTAATAATAAGTAATAATACTATTTATAATTAAACCCCGTGCGCTTGTCTGGCACTTTGCCCGTTTTTTAATATTATGTCATCACAACTCAATCTAGAATTACTTTGTCGGGTTTCCCGCTTGGCAGTTTTATTCAGAAAAAAGCACTTTACATTTATAATATATAAAGCTCGACTACCACTCACTCACTGATTGACATAATTGTTCTCCCAGAAGGAGTCGTTTTGGAGGCAAGTCATATATGAGAAAAGTGTGCAAGATGGCGAAGTGACCCCGGGAAAATTCCGACTTTTTAAAAAAACAAAATGGCGGCCAGGCTTGCCTATCGTATCTCTTTTGTTTTCTGGCCGATTCGGTTCAAATTTTTAGAATCGGTTTAACTTTTTAGATGATTTACGAAAATAATTTAAAAAAATCAAAAAACAAAATGGCGGCCGCGTAGTAGTGTTTCAAAGTTGGAGTGGTTTTAGACCCCACTTGACCCGAATTGATCTCCCAGATGCCAATATGCTACAGGGATGTGTTTGGTGTCATCACATAGGTCATATCCTGTAGTTTACCAGAAAATCCCGAAAATCTGAAAAACCAAGATGGCCGCCCTGTTATTGGCTCCCAAAGAAAAAGATGAATTTTACCAGATTTTGAATGTCGATTTTCGGCAAGATGGCGACACCTGAGCGAGTTGGCTTGTATGGCGGGGTTAGAGGTCTCATTACAGAGTGTTGCCATGTTTAACAATTTTCCCAAAATTTGGGGTATTTTTTTACTTTTAATGCAAAAAGTCAAAACTCGAAATTTTACCATTTTGCAAAAACGAGTAACAGTCAACGGTACATTTTATCTCTCTCTATGACCTTTTGTAGGTTTTTGATTTTCGCCTGGCAACACTGAAAGTTATGGCCGATTGAATTTTTAGGGTAGACCTCAAAAGACCTGAATTGATCTCCCAGATGCCAATATTCTATAGATACGTGATTGGTGTCATTGCATAGAACATATCCTGTAGTTTACTAGAAAAATCCGAAAAACTGGAAAAACAAGATGGCCGCTCCGGTATTCTCTCTTTACTGAAAAAATTGGGGTTTTATAATTTTTATCGGTATTTTTAGGCAAGTTGGCAACACTTTGGAAAGTTGAGTTGTATGGAGCGATTGTGGGTCTCAGTAAACAGTGTTGCCATGAAAAAAAATATTTAACAAAATTTTATTATTTTTCGATTTTAAATTTAAAATTAAATTTTTCTGTCAAAATAAGACCCCACAGAGACACGCGTGGCCGCTTGCGGCCTCGCGCACCGCGCGACATCTAGTTTATAATATATAAAGCTGGACTACCACTCACTGACTCACTGACTCACTGACCGATTGAGTTCTCGTCGTTTTGGAGAAAAGTCTTGAAGGAGAAAAGTGTTCAAGATGGCGGAGTGACCCAGGGAAAATTCCGACTTTTCAAAAAAACAAAATGGCGGCCAGGCTTGCTTATCTCATCTCTTTTGTTTTCCGGCCGATCCGGTTGAAATTTTTGAAATCGGTTAAACTTTTAGGATGATTTACGAATATTTTTTAAAAAGTTGAAAAAACAAGATGGCGGCCGCGTAGTAATGTTTCAAAGTTTAGGCTATTGTAGACCCCACTTGACCCGAATTACTAGCATGGTTGCCGACTTCGTGCAGTTACAAATGGCACGTCGTCTTTCTAGGCATGTCCCGTAGTTTACCAGAAAAATCCGAAAAACTCAAAATCAAAGATGGCCGCCCTGTGATTAAAGAAAATGATGGATTTTACCAGATTTTAAATGTCGTTTTTCAGCAAGAGGTCTCATTACGTAGTGTTGCCATGTTTAAGAATTTTTCCAAAATTTTGCGTATTTTTTTTTATTTAAATTCATAATGACAAAACTCTAAATTTGACCACTATGCAAAAACGAGTGACAGTCAAAAGTTACTGTCAATAAAACATTGTACTACTCCCTATGACTTTTGGTAGGTATTTTAATTTTCGCATGGCAACACTGAAAGTTATGGCTAATTGAATTTTCCGAGTAGACCTCAAAAGACCCAATTGATCCCCCAGATGCCAATATGCTATAGAGACGTGACTGGTGTCATCGCATAGGGCATATCCTGTAGTTTACTAGAAAAATCCAAAAAACTGAAAAAACAAGATGGCCGCTCCGGTATTTACTCTTAACTAAAAAATTAAGATTTTTATAATTTTTATCGGCATGTTGGCAACACTTTGGAAAGTTGGGTTGTATGGAGCGATTGTGGGTCTCAGTAAGCAGTGTTGCCATGAAAAGTAATATTAAACAAAATTTTATTTTTTTTCAAGTTATACTAAAAAAAGACAAAATTCTCATAGAAAATTATCGAAAATGGCTAAAACAAGATGGGCGCCCAAAATTAGACTTTATTTTTCTGTCAAAATACGACCCCACAGAGACACGCGTGGCCGCTTGCGGCCTCGCGCACCGCGCGACATCTAGTTTTCATAATGAAACTAGATAAGCGTGTTTAAAATTTAATTTCGGCCAAGCCTTATCAGGGACATGGTTTAGGGTTTTAATAAGCTTATCCCGTCCTTTTTCAGAACACTAAAGTCCGAGTTAACCAACAATAAAGGGACTTTTAAACAATAATCAGTTGTCCAAAACCAATTAAGCAGAGGTATGGTTGTGGCACCTGGTTATTTCGTACTCTTTGGTGAACTTGTAAAATTAAACCAAGGTTTTGCAGAAGTTAAAATAAAACTGTACTATATGTTTTCGGTCCCAGTTATTTGAGTACGTGAATGGAGGGGTTGCTTCAGACCCGGAGCAATTTAACTTCCTCTATTGTCGTATGGAAATTAGCAAAATATTTTATAGACTGAGCTGATGCCCGCGATTCTGCGTCCGCGTGATCTTTGGGTTATCGAGTCCCATAACTATGTGCTTTTCCGGTATAAAAAGAACTCTAAGTTCTTCGACAATATAACCATACTAGCAGCACCCCCGCGGTTTCACCTGCGTAGTTCCCGTTCCCGTAAAAAAACCCGATATAATATAGCCGATGTTAGGTACTCTCTGATATTATAGCTTTTCATTACAATTCCTTTGTACAAATACCCGTAGGAAGCCGATAGCTAGCAAGGCCTTTATAAGATAGATATATTTCGCATATCTTTGCTTAACTGAGTACCTAATTCCTAGTTTTTTTATGAACATTTTCTGAAGACCCTCGTACTTATGAAGCAATATGTTTAGAAGTGTTGGGGTATAGTGTTTTTATTGCTGAATAATGGATGAGCCGATTGAGATACAACGAACCACGAAGATAAACAAGACCCAGACTAGACTTATTTAATGTGTTGTTTTAAGTCCCTTGATGTATCACGTCAGGTCACGACCTAGCTGCGTTCTAACAACACATCTTGATAGTTCGAATTGTAGATCCAAAAAACTGAATAAAATTTTAGTAACGATATTATACAACAGAAAGGTATGTAGGCATACTCTATATAGATGCAAGTACCACTTATATAACCTTATATAACTTTTATAATTATAAATAAAATAATAATCCCAAATTTTCATTTGAAAAATAAACACAAACAATAAATTCTACAGAACACTCGGCGATAATAATTGCCTCGTTATAAGAACACCCCTTACATCAGAGGATACCCGTCTTGGAACAATAGCGTGGGCATTGTTCTACGGTTGTACAAAAGCTAGTTGCAATAAAAGCAAAAATAAACAAATCTGTGCTCCCGTGCGGGATGTGCCCATTGTGCGACGCGCCTCCTTTATGATGAGCCAACGTCCCGTGTAATCACGCCGGCCATTGATTACGGATACAAAACGAAAATTGTGCAAAACGACCTGTATGTGATGTTAATCTGCGGAAAAGCTAAATATTTGGTGGTTACACATACACATACCGTTTTGTTTGAGTCATCTATCTATATTTTTTGACAGTGTGAAAAACCTGAATGCTTGATTGGCTGACTAATCGATCAACTCACTGCCGAAACGTTGGGTCTAAAAGTATGATGCACAAAAGTTAGCACTAAGAATGGATTTTTGAAATTCTTACGTTAACGGGAAAAATGATAGGTATTCAACGCGGGCAACGCCTCTTTTCACCCTAGTCATCATCACAATATATAATTATGTCAGTCAAGCAGCAAACGGTCAAGGAAAATAGATCATCCAGTTGTGTCTGCATTCCGTTAGCTTTCGGGTCATCCTTGGCTAATATACTGAACATGCAATAATATGTGTTATATGTAAACATTTAAATTGTCTGTCGAAGATTTATAGAAGCTCTCATTGACGGGTTCGTCTAACAATTAGGTAATTGGGCTTTTTTGGCAACATAATAATTGCCTTATAGATCTAAACGAAGTATAGAAAAAATATACCAACATTATTTACTGCTATAAATGTCCTCTTATCAATCCCGCGAATAAGGGCCTTTGAAATTACAGTTTTTGAAATTTCGTCTTAAGATACCTACTCGTAATTAAATCTGAATTGATCGAATATTAATACCTAATACACATATAATAAAATTATAACTGGTCGATGTCTGTACATAGAAGAGGTATTTATGACAGCAATCGAAAACAATAATTTTTAGGGCTTTTGTCCATCTGTCTGTGCGTAAGTTTGTACGCGCATCACGCCAAAACAACCGCACCGAAATTGTATGCGATTTTTATAATTGTATTGGTGTCAGTGTACCCTACAATCTGGTTCATGTTTTATCCTGATATGCCGCCTAGAAGCCGAAAGTTTTCTTTAATTGAGTCAGTACGGGGACGAAGTCGGGGGCAAAAGTTGGTAATATAATTAAAACTTGATAAATGTAATTTTGTGGCTGTTCACCTGAATTTCTTATGATATTTTAGATAACATTCAAAGAACAATGTTGACGTTAAGCCTCTGTTTCCTCTTTACAAGAGACTCAATGGGCCGTCTTAAGTTTCAATTAAAAGTTTTCCGAATCCTGAGTAAATTTTAGGTCACGCGAAACCGCTGAACTTCTTTCGAGGATGTTGTTTGTTACAACTTTGTGACAGAATAAAAAAAATAAGTAATAACTTCAGCTCTGAATTGATTTGAAAATAAGTTCACCAATATGTAAGCTCAGTTTGACTGAAAGTTACCTGTACCTACACTTCAGCGTATAAATCTTATATTATCATTTATTTTTTATAGACTGGTGAATACAATACAATAACTCTTTATTGCACAACAAAACCATATAATATGGATATAATCAACATTAATTAAAGTATAGTGTTCGGTCTTATCGCTTTTAGCGATCTCTGCCAGAGAACCTTGGGATGGATGAAACTACATTAAGATGAATGTACACTTACAAAGAATAAATAATTATATTTACAATATACCTATACAGATAAATGTCCTCCAAAAACTTGTTGGATTGACGCATTCTCTCTCTAAATAGCTACGCTAATCTTTTGCCATTTAGACCACGTTTAGATACTATTTTTTCGATATTTTTATAATACATATATTTAGGTATAATTCTATTTATATCTTATGTACCTACGTATTTCTTAACGAATCTATATTCTTTTCCTGATAAATACCAGCCGCATTATTTATTTTGTTTTGCACAAAGATTTATTCCATATTATTTTATTGGATAAGGCGAACAATAAATCAAATACACATGTTTTATTTCTAAATCTAGCTGTACGTCTTTGGACAACTATTTTTAATGATACATATTATAAATTGTCAAGTCGAGCTTAATTTACCACGTGTAGGTAATCCAAGTGTGGGTACGAAAATACGAGTTTTGAATTTTAAACAAAACTTCTATCACTGATTAAATCGATTTCAACTGAATCCGCCAAATCTTTAGTTATTTTACATATAAACCGCAAATTGGTTAATTAGACTACTTATTTCTTATATCCACAATAACTAAACATTTTGTATCTTTCAGTTATTATTCCATCAAGAGTTTCAGTAAACAATATTGGTGTCAGCAAAATAGGTTCGTAATGAATAGCAGTGTACGCACAAACTAATGTAGGCACGTGTCCTCAAGTGTATGAGTGAGACGTACAACGGAAACGGAAAGGTACGAAGCCTCTGACAGCTCCCCAAATATAAACAGACGTAACGTAATACATGTTTATCTCAAACAAATATTCGTACCTACTAAATGAAAAGGTTACTAAAATAGACTCGTCCCATGTTTCAGTCAAAAAAAGCTTACTGAATATCGCAAAGAAGCAACTGTCCAATTGTGATGATGAATGTGTAAGTGGATGGATGACTGTTTGAAGGATTCGAGGGCAACAGACTCAGGTCCATGTTCACCAGGAATAATCAGCCGCAAAAAATCATCACCATAAGTGTACACTGATGATAAGTTTACACTTTTTATAATCAGGGGTATGACCTACCTACTGCACATCACCTTAGGTGTCACCCATGGTGATGAGCAATGATATGGTTTTGTATACCTGATTATTGTTTGAATCAAGTCAAAAGGCGTAATCGGGAAACCATAGGATTATCTATTGTAATAGATCGCCCTTGGTAGGATGCTGCTTGATAGGCTACGAATGGGTATGTTTCAGAGGCAAAGATTTTAATTACAATGAAAAATATCACTATACTTACTACTACTGGAAATTAAATATAAAAAATGCAAGATAATTCGCAAGATTTTCTATTTCATTGACTAATAAGTAGCATGCTAGGCGAAGGAGAGTCGCTGATGCGACGTATGAAAATTCATTTCATATAATTATTCACATGCAACTCATGAAATGATCCATCTCTAGTTTTAACAGTAGTATTACAATAAAATTATACTTTAGAACATAGACTCTTGTATCTTCACTTGTTGCATATTTTTATTGGTGTACAATAAAGAGTTGTTACTTACTTACTTACTTACTCTACTAGGGTGTGAATATAATTATGCGGGCGTCGGATCATAACACTAATAGGGTAGTAAAAAAAATAATAGATTTTTTTAATAATAAATTTAATTAATCGTTTTTATTTAATACAAAATAATCGATTTTTAATTAATCAATTATATTTTTAAACATTTTAAATGATTTTTGTAAACAGCTTTGTCTATCTGTGCGACGAATAATGAAAGTTGAAGAAAGTTCACTGACAAAGTTTATGTTAAAAGTTTTAACATAAACTTTGTCAGTGAACTTTCTATGAAATTTTTTTCACATTCTTTATCGTTTTAACTTAAAACGATAAAGAATGTGAAAAAAATATCACTTTTCATATAAATTGGTATTTTAATTATAATTAATAGATTTTTCAAAAATCGATTATCATTAAAAAGAAAAAAAAATCGATTTTTAATTAATCGTTTTTTTTCGATCAATGCCACATTCCTAAATACTAGAAGAGTAGGTACCTGGCTTTTTGGGTGCTTCTGTTGTCGATTCTTTTTTACATTTCATACTCATTCGTTAAAAAAAAAAACGTTCATTCGTTCAATCGTAAAATAAGCTATTGTGAAAACTGTTTCAGTCTGGAAAGTATCCGGAATATTTTGATGCGGGAGCAGAGCGCGAGATGCAGTCACGGAAAGTAGAGCAGCGGTAAAATCGGCGTACCTACTAAACTAGGAGATTTATTGTTCTTGTAAATACGCTGGGCTGAGTGATTTAGTCGAATGGCGTTGGCTACATGACGATAACATATACCTAGTGGAAACCTACAGGAAAATACCTACAATCGTATTGGCACATTTGAGAGATATTAGTTTATATTATAATTATATATTTACTATTATGTAAAATGAGTATGTACACCTATATAGCTTATAAATAGTTTACCAGATTTTCAATTTACCATTTGAACAACATATTTGGAAATAGACTGCGACATCACCTTAGCCAAACAAAGATTTTTAGATTTTTCGTCTGGTGCTCAGAACATAATTAATGTGATAATAAAAACAATAAATCCTTTATTAAGTATAAATAAACTCAATTTTAAAAAACAAAATACTTCTATCAAACCGCAAGACAGTTTGTTGGTAAAGGGACTCCCTTAAAATCCCGTAGATGGGTAGATTTTGTTAAGTAATTAGCTATTTACTTTTTAAGTAGTATTCACTAAGTATTTTAAAAGCCAATGGCTTAATTTACTAAAAGACTTTTTATTCCGGAAATCTACCACATCTCGATTCTACGAAGACAAAGCCACGAACGAAGGCCAGTAGAAAATAATGCAAGACTATATTCCCAAATACCAACTATCGTCTAATGAGAAACCGTGTTCTAGCTTTATGAAGGGGTCAGCATTTCCTTACAGGTCAACTAGTGAAGCCTTTGACAACTGTCAACAGTTACCTAAAGCCCCAACTAAAAGCGGCGACAGCTCTTTGAGAACTATTTCGTAATAAATTTTGAACGCCAGCATTAAAGTACCTATGTGTGCCCAGCAGTATCAATAAAAGTCCACGTGTTTACATTAGAAGTTACTTTGTAAGCTGGAGTTGGCTTTACACAATGATATAAAACAGTATAAGGTGTTTCTAAAGGACGTACGGAATTTCATTAATTAAGGAAGCAGGTACGAAACTTTCAATACCTAACGACATAATTATTTATATATGTAGGTACTACTATTTATCATCCGCACATCCGTCATCAACCCGCAACAGCCCACTGCTGAGCTAAGGATCTTTTCTGACATTGAGGAAGTATGGGCTGTAATCTCCCACGCGAGCTCACCGTGGATTAAAAGATGGTGTTAGGCTATTGCCCACTTAGCTGTCAGAATTTTTCGGGCCACCCAAGGGTATCCGACATGGCTTAACGACTTCCATTGTGCGTAAACGGCAATAACTTTCAATGTAGACATGCAAGATCTGTTTGGGCAGTATGCAGTGCTCCAACGTGTGGAGAATAAGAAAGGCGTTAGTCCAAACTCGTATATTATCAATAAGGTAAACGCAGCTATCAACGACCCATCGAAAATCTGCAGGTATTGCCGACCCATTCTGCTTATTCCTATTTTTATCGGTTTGGAACGATTTGAGTCACAAGAGAGTATAATATACACACATGTTTGTATGTTTCCTAATTAATTTACTGGTGTTAGTGTACGTAGGTACACGGGAATGTGACCAAATACGTTAGTTTCTGTGAACGTAGCGAGTGCGCCGATCGTGTCATACTAACTCTTACTTCCTCAGGTAAGTACTCAAATTTTTTGCTTAAGATATGTTATATATAAATATTTACGTTAAGTTTATTCTGAATAACTTAACATATTCCTTTATTTGTAAATTCCACATTTCGCAACGAAATTATTATGTTTTAAGGGATTTTAAAAAGTATTTTTGAAATTAAAATAGAACGGCAATAGCTGCGTGCATTTTAGTAGTGCAGTCATTACCGACCCATGGATCGGCAATGGCTAAAAGGTTATTCTTTATTTTTTCCCTTTTTCGTTAATGCTTACAATAATTAAATAAGTTTTTGTAACACCATTTCAATCTTAAGTATTCTAAAATTATAAGCATCTATTAGCGACATACACCATGTTATATTATAAACTTGTTTTTACGCGATAAACTGCCACGCATTATTAAACATTTAGACGTGGGATATGAAAGAAACTACTTAGATTTTTCTTCGTATTTATATGAAAATGGTGTTTTTTTTTATAGTTTAGGACTAAATCGATAAATTATTGTATTAAAACGGATGGGGAAATATATTACAATTAATATTGATTATTTTTTGTGGCTCGGAAAAAGATTTTTTAATTTTTTTATTCAACACTAATAACCGATCCATATGAATCGGTAATAGCCACAAAGAGAAGCTATCACCGATTCTATACGGATTAATTGTATTTTTGGAATAACGGTATGTAATGTCTAAAAGTAAAGCTACTAATTTGTTTCAATATAATGATTTGATTCAATGAGTTAGGTTAGGTTTAATTTCATTTAATGTCATTAAATTTCATTTTCATTTCATATCCATATAAAAAATCTACTAAAGACTTGGCTGTATGTATAGTTCCCTTCGCCTACCCAGAATGGGTGAAGAAAACAAAAAAAACCTCTGCTTTTAATCTTTTACGGTTGGCGCGATTTTCTAAAAATGTTAGTTGAGTTTATTGTTTTTTTATTATTTTATTAAATTGCTTAATTTTTTCGCAAATGTATTAAAATTGTTATTAAGTACACGTGCGGAACCGTCATTGCAACTTGTTCCGACAGTCAACCCTCACCATAGGCTGAGCTAAATTTGGGAAGTTCGAAAAAAAATATAGGCTTTTTGGGAAATAAAACATTATTTATTTTGCGTTATTTTGAAATAAAATTGTCTAATTATTTTTATTCAAAACATGTAAATTATATATTTATAATAGTTTTTACTTTTATTTTCAGGTTTGTGACTCTGACTTAAATAGTATAAAGTATTAGAGCTAGCCACGGTGGAGCAAATCATATTCATGTGTCTAGAAGCACCAGACACTATCCGATCCCAACTTGAAAAACTCTGTGCTGAAAATAAAACAGTGTGTTTTTATTTTATTAACATCTACACATTTACAAAATTATCTCTGAATTTTGATAGTGAATATTTATGTTTCAGGTGATTCAGTTATCCCGTATGTCCAAGACAATTGACACTAAGACCAATTCCCTTCAACGGCACTACAGGGAACTGCATTATGAAGTAACAACATTGACATTATTTTAAGAAGTAATTACTATTAAGCAGGCTAATCAATTAGAAAGAAAGGCTATGGTAACTATGGTTTGCACTAGCTGGCCAAGCAGCAGGTTTCCGGGGGCGCAAGATAACAATACGTGACCTATGTTCTCACTTTGATTTTATGAATGTTATTCTATTTACCATTTCTATTAAAGTCTATTTTCTTATATTACTAAAATTTCATTTGTGTCCACCGAGAAATCAATACCTTTATTTTTATTGAGGTCCAAATGTGAAAACAATCTTTTAAAGAATCCACAAGCATTCCGAGGTTCACTGCGATTAGTTGAAAAGCATGGGCACTAGAAGAAGAAATCTACATAACAATGAATTTCATGGCATGGCATGGGTAGGCAAAGGCATTACGCCATGCAGCCTTGTCATTAGTTAATGATATCCTTGAGTAAATGGCTCTGTTTCAGAGTCCATGCACAAAAATACAGTGTCTTCAACACTTTCTACATCCCTAACTTGGTTATCAACAGTAAAATAATAGTACTTTTACTGAAGACTTTATTATGACTTCTTGAGGCAATCCAAAAATGTCCATATCTCGCATTTTATCGAATTTTCCATTCACTGCACACTTTCACGGACACTTATTGCCACATAATAAACTATCACTATTATGATGAGTCAAAACCCGAAATACACAGCAAAATGAAAATTATACAAAAAACATGACGTCCCTCTTCGGATTCCCGCCAAAAAGTTTAAAGTCAAGTTTATCTCCATTTTCAGATTATTTTAGTAACTATAATTATTGTAATGAATCAAGTACAAAAATGAGAAGCAAATAAAAGTAAACTGGACATTTCGAATATATTTTGGGAAAGGGATATTTCGCTCAAATTAATAATTATTTTGAGAATCGAACATGTAGGTAGGTATTTTGTGAAAAA
This sequence comes from Ethmia dodecea, assembly GCA_963855545.1. NCBI lineage: Eukaryota > Metazoa > Arthropoda > Insecta > Lepidoptera > Depressariidae > Ethmia > Ethmia dodecea. The sequence continues at coordinate 7,097,873 of OY979444.1, forward strand.
AAAGTATGCTTTATTTACGTACGGTCGGTGTTAGATTCATAAAAATCGGTAATAGCTTCAAAGCGTTTCGGATGGGTCGGTGATAGAAACAATTGACTTCAACAATCCTTTGATTATTTTTTTAATGAAAACGTGATATTTATAAACAAATGAAAATATAAATATAAAATATACAATCTATATTTAAATATAAAATAAAAAAATCTGGTGTGTTTGCAACCACTACCCTTAATTCTAATAATCAATTTCAAAATTTGCTTAAGGGGGTCGGTAATAGCTGCGTTTACCTTAGACGTGTTTACATGATGAAAATCAAATTTGAAGTTAATACTTTTCTTTTATTTTCAAATATCTATAGAACATCAATCTATCTATGATACCTAAACACGTTCTATAAGTCTTACATTATGCTATGCATATTATAAACCTATTTCAACAAGATCCACCACACATTCCATAAAGTCCCAAAATATAATAATAATATAATCTCACGCCTTTTATCCCCCAGGGGGTAGGCAGAAGTATTCCATTACTGGATATGCCCACATTTCACGAGATATATTGGACCCCTAAACGTGATAGGTGGTGAGCCCATCGCCGGATCGGGTCTGTTTACACATGTCTCAGAATTAATTCTGAGACCTGCGGGTTTCCTCACGATGTTTTCCTTCACCGTCGAGCTAGTGATAAATATGTAGGTAAGTTTTTGAAAAACTCATTGGTACATGCCAGGATTCGATCCCAAAATAAATTATTAAATACGCTTCCTAATTTATATTTAAGAACCTTTTGTATTAAACTAGTTACCTACGAGTACGTCGTACCTACGAATCATGTATACACACAAAAGTATTAAATATAAACTTTTACCAACAATATAATAGGTCTTTACCAAAGACGTTGTAACTCCTCAACCCTAATATCATATATAAAATACTAAAAGAACATAAAACAGCTTGGTGGGGCTGTAAACATGTAAACACATGTAAATATAGTCAGAAATAAAAAAATATTAAAACTTAGGAAAATACGAAAAATTATGAAAATTCAGTAAAATAGGACTTGGTATGATCGAAGAGATGTTAAAATAGCATAAAAGTTTCATAAAAGTAGTTAGAAATTGGTTTCAGTAGGGTTCAGGAAAAACCGACTTGTTTAGTATGGAAAATATAGGGGAATAGTTCTTGTATTAAGATAAACCATTTTTCGGTTATAACTCCGGAACTATTGGAGCTAGAGAGATAAAAAGTATACCATTGTAATGCTATTCACGGACCCTACGATATACAAAAGGTTTCATCCAAATCGGAGATGGTCGGGTTTTTCCGGGCGGGACACGAAGAGGGGGTTCTGGCATATATGGTGAGGGAGGGTGCGCGGTCGCGGGGCGAGGCTGCCACCTCAACCAAAGGTTGGACCTAGGATGTATGATACATGGGTCGATCCTGTTGAGCAATATGAAATATAAATAAATAAATAAAATAAAAATATAAAACTCTCATATGGCGTTATTAGCTTGAAGGTTCGTTAATAACAGAAGTTATGAGGACAAGGCAGGTATGGGTTCCCTGTCTTATTAATGGAATATGGTAGTTTTATGCAATATTCTAAACGAGCCTAATATATGAAATGCATGACAAATAAAAGTAAATTAGAGAGTTTGGCCTATGTTACACCTGGGTTTCCCTCCCATCTTAGGGCGGCTAACGCCGTCCGCTCGAACGCAAATGTCGGGACGAGGCAGGGGTTGTAGTGTTTGAGTTATTGACGGGGTGTGGTACTGTCCGAGTGGTGCAGCGATTGTGTCAGTACGTTTCACCGCACCGCGGTCGGTGTTTATGTCGGCACATACCAATGCTAGCTTGGCGGTGGCGATACCTCCGTTCTTTAACTTGCATTATGACTTGCTTGTGATGTTGGGGCTTACGCTTCGACTCACAATTGTCTTGTTCAACACTGTTTGGCGATATAGTGCGAAAAGGTAAAAAGTCCGGGCCTCAGCACTGCCTAACGGTACGGCACGGTGATCTTATATGGACTTAGTTTTTGGACATGTTCCATAAGCTTCGTCTGATGTAACGATCGCTTTTAAATATTACACATTGGAGGTAGTAGCAGAATGACTGACGACGCACCTCTTAGCGCTGTCTTGTGGTTCATAGTAAACACCCTGGGACTTCTTCTGAGCTTCTTGGTGCTAAGTAACGGAGACGATGGTGTCGACTAACACTAAATTGATGGAGGTTGATAACGTCTCTCATTGAAATGTGAAAAGCAACATCTAGCTTGGTCGTGGACCTGTGCGGTGCGAATTGGGCATTAACACAAGTTATCTTCGAGGAGTGTTGTTGGTCTAGTACGCGAACACTCGACCAAATCTTCGGGAGTAGGGCTCTTCGGAGTCTGGAACTGGAGTCATGTCGGTATTCGTATTGGCATGGTAAAGGGGTCTAGAATCTTGATTGGCTTGACGGGGATGTCTGTCATGCTTCTGTTGAGCTTGATATTATAATAAAAGTGATACCACGAATGAACGAGAAAATGAGGAATGCCTCATATATCTTATGGTAACCATGTATTTGCAGAACGTACATTGGTTACTTCATACTATCATATGAGAGCGCGCGCGACGCGTATCAATATAAACTAATGGTTTTACCATTATAAGCTCATTCAGGGTGTGACAGCGCTTCTGATGGCTGAACGAGAATCGATGGCTCGTAGGGACCGAGGTCGGGTCACGACGAGCATTAAGACCTATGAACGAGTTGTCCTACGGGACTTATTGCCTTTTGGAGCTTACTGTAAATGATCCTGAGGTCTTAAGACTATCTCACCACCAAGCGCCTTCGGGCGTAACTTTTATTATCAATATGTTCGAGAATGCCTTTCGGGGCTTACTGTAAATGATCCTGAGGTCTTAAAGACTATCTCACCACCAAGCGCCTTCGGGCGTAACTTTTATTATCAATATGTTCGAGAATGCCTTTCGGGGCTTACTGTAAATGATCCTGAGGTCTTAATGACTGCCGTAACTCGCCTTCGGGGCAAAACTCGGCACCACAAACGACTTCGGTCGCAACGGTCCCTTCGGGGCAAAACACGGCTCCGGCCGCACCAATCGACTTCGGTCGCAACGGTCCCTTCGGGGCAAAACTCGGCTTCGGCCGCATCAATCGACTTCGGTCGCAACGGTCCCTTCGGGGCAAACCTCGGCTTCGGCCGCAACAATCAGCTTCGGCTGCAACAATCGGCTCCGGCCGCAACAATCGGCTTTGGCCGCAACGATCCTGCTTAGGCGGGATAAGAGACCGGATGTCCGGCAAAACCGGGACGTTCGGGGGGGTCGCAATCGCAGCTGTGGAATGTTGCGGGTTGGCGATCACCGTAAGGGGCGAGGTGGAGCTCCTTACTCTTCCCACCAAACACATTTTTATTTCTTTTCTTGAAAGGAGGTGAGAATGTGGGGAAGACGATTTTATCTCGAGTCTGTCATCAGATAAGAGATAACAGGGGTGGGGAATATGAAGTGTCCTTCATGAAATATTGCCTTAGGCATGAATGGCGCTGAAGTGGGCAGCGCTATTAAAGATTAAAGCGAGCGAAAGACAATTTTATAAATATGCGATAGAAAACTAACAGTATAGTTGAATCAAGTTAAGATTTCTTTTGATGGCAAACGGTAAATCATGATCCTCAAAAAGGATCTGGATTACTATTCACAAAGTAGTGTCCTACACTACTAGACGATCAAATAAATAAATTACATGGCCAAAATTGCAGAAGTTATTTGTGACGGTGTCGACCTATTTAGCGATGCCTCCTGAGTTAATACTTTGGAGATCATCATGAAAGCTAAATTTTGAGGTCGTTTAAAATTATGCGTAGGACGTTTGGAATTGTATTCGTATTCGTCTTTACGTGTAACATCAATACTCGCTTGCTATAAGATTAACAGCGATTTGACATAAAAGTGGATTTTCTCTAATTCCGTGCGAGAGAACATGTTAACAAAATATTGAAACGATATATTGTGAATGAGATTCTTGCTTTGAGCTGTGCAATACTAGCTTAGCATTATATGATGTTTAGCTTGTGTTGCAGCGTATGAAATTTTAATACGTTGGAATTACGGTTCCTTCGTATAGAGAAATGTATCCATATTATAAGTAAGGTCTTAGGTATAGTTACAACGTTTAAAGAAAAAGTTTCTCTCTCCTAAAGAGAATGATTTTCTTCCAACCTCTTTGGTCTTTACCTATGAAATTGGAGATTTTATAACCAGCATTTTCAGATTTAATTTTCTGTGGATTGGCGCGAAACTCGATATTCAAATAAATTTTATTCGAACGCTGTGTTATTCTGATTTCAAACTCAGTCATTACTTTTTAGTTAGATAGTGTTTTGTTTTTGTGAAATTTTGGTAGATTTTTGGCGCTATGGATAAACTGAAAAATTGTACAATTTTCGAAATGAGTTCCTACGTGGAAATACCTTTGCGCAAACAACACGAAACATTAACGACGTGTACGGGCCTAACACTGCTTGCATAAACACGGTCTATTATTGGTTGGTATTATCGTTTTAAATCTGGAAATTTTGAGTCGAAGAACGAGCCTCGCGGTCGGCCAGTAACCATTGTCGACAACGATGAATTGAAGGCGATAGTGGAAGCGGATCCAACTCAATCTATGGCTGAGCTTGCTGCAGGGTTCGGAGTTAGTGTCAAAATAACATTGAAGCACTTGCATCAAATCGGAAAGATAAAAAAGCTAGATAAGTGGATGCCACACGAACTAAGCGACCAACAGCGAGACTTACGCGTGGAAGCATGCATAGCACTACTGAATCGGCATAGAAACGAGGGAATTTTAAATCGAATTGTTACCTGCGATGAAAAGTGGATCCTGTACGACAACCGTAAGCGTTCGTCTCAGTGGGTCGAGCCGGGTACAGCACCTAATCAGTGTGTTAAAAAAAAGATTACTCCTAGGAGTAAAAGTTCCGAACTTGTACATCACAGCTTCTTACCGAATGGCTCAACAGTGACGGCAGATGTCTATTGCCAGGAATTGCAAACAATCATGGAGAAGCTCGCAATTCAACAACCAAGACTGGTCAATCGCTCTTCCCTGTTGCTTCTCCACGACAACGCGCGAGCTCACACTTCACGACAGACCATCGCAAAGCTACAAGAGTTAATTACAGCTGGAAGTTCTCCGTCACCCACCGTACTCACCGGACCTTGATCTAACAGATTACTACTTTTTTTTTTCAATTTAGACAATTCTTTAAGTAAGAAAAAATTCAACACCCGATAGGCAGTTCAAAACGCTTTCGCTGACTTGATCGCCTTCCGTCCGGCAGAATTCTTCAGTAAAGGGTAAACAATCTGCCATTAAAATGGCAAAATTGTATAGATAATTTGGGCCAGTACTTTGATTAGCTACAATAAAAAATTCTCAAAAATTTTAATATTTTAAAATTTTCATACAAAACGGCAATTTCATAGGTAAAGACCTAATATTTCCACAAATTTAAATTTACCGAAGTCACCTTCGATCGGAACCGTCACGTTTTCCTAATAACGGTTAGTGCGGGTGAAACGCGTAAATTTAAAAATAGTATCTCATAAAACAGGACGCTATTTCACATTTCGAGCTCTCGGGACGTTATTTCCAGCTCGATCGACCGGGCTATTTGGACGTAAAACTGTCTACTTCGTACTACCTAGTAATACAGTACAAAAACTTTAAGAATGTATAAACTATAGGTAGTAGGTATTGAAAATTTATAGCTAGTTTGTCGAGCCGTTATAGCCCTATGGTTAGCGAGCGTGCCTCTTATCCGTGAGGATCTACTTGGAATTCTGGTTAGCTCATATAACAATGAGACCAAAATTGAGTTTTTAAAAAAATATACGTACATATTCTTCACTAGCTGAAGAAAAACATCGTGAGGAAACCCCTAAGTCCCAGAATTGATTCTGAGGCTTGTTAACATCCTCGATGGACTCACATACAAAAGAAATACTTTTAAAATGTACTTACATTTGTGTAAGATTCCATTCTTGGATATACTTATATCCAAGAATGGAATACGTCTGCCTAGCCACTCGAAGATAAAGGCGTGATGTAACGGTGCATATTTTTTGTTCAATACATACCATTACTGCTAGACTGGTATTGATTTCCAGAGGTATAAGACAAAATCAATAGTTCTTGAAACTCTCCCTCTTATTACAAAACCAAGACTAAACATAGTACCGGGCTTATTAATAGTTTTAATCCATGGTCTAAAAAAACGTTATTACAAAGCGAAGATTAACGTTAGTCCGAGAATCGTCTATGGTATTAAAGTTAAACCGCCATGACCCCTGGTTTATCTATGGTACTAACCTCAAAACGTCAAATCAAAGAGCATTTTGGACATATTCAAAGAGAATATAACCACTAATGTTTTAGACATATTCTCTGTAATCTGTGTTAGCATTTTTATCGTATTTGTTCATCGTCAAAAATGGATATTGATTTGATGGATTTGGATGATATACCTACTTAGAAGATCTGGAAATGCACCGGGCGGCGTTCTATTAGACAACGAAATCGCTCAAACGCTTTGTTTGATTTGGATGACGAAGAATTTCGTTACAAATATAGGTTCACCAAAAGGTTTGGGCTAAAAATAGTGGACCTATTCAATTAATTAAAAGCGTCTATATTCATTTTACAGGAAATGTAGTAGGTAACATAAACATTTCTATAACTACATACTCAAATTAAGCGCGCCGATATTCGTTTCGTTTTACGTTAGCTAGATAGTTGATCATAAGTACCTACCTTTAATTACTTAATCTTGAAAATAGGACCAAAATTAAAGGTGCCTGGTATTAAAACAACTGTGAATTACAAAATTGTATGGATTCTACTCTAAAAACTAACGATTAGTAATTATAATTTCTGTAAACCACTTAGAAAAATTTCGTAAAAGGGAACGGTGCATCTACCGGTGAACGAATGAGTGAATGAAAACTCACATTTGTTGCTTTTAATCTGTGGATCTGATTTAAACCAGGGACTATCTTCGGTACTATGTGGTCCTTGGTTAGTCTACGATTTGTAATAAGACCAAATTTTAGTACTGTCATAAACTTTAAAACCGTAATAAGCCTAGACTATTAAGTCCTGGTTTAAACACAGACTTTCGTATGTTTTTGTAATAAGACGACTTACGTTTACAAATAAAGAGCTTGGGGGAGTACATAATTACGATGTTGTAGCGTTTTCTCAAATGTACTAGGTAGAGGTAAAAGTTTCTGCAAAATACACACCATCCAATTACATGTGTGCATTATGTAATTACCGCTATTGGTAGCGCTCGTAGCCTTCCGTACCTACCAGTGTGTTGGTAACGATCACACTGGTTAAGCAAAGTTCGGCGCGGTCTGTCAGAATTATATCACGAGCGCCTCCGTGTTTCGGAAGGCACATTAAACAGTTTTTCCTGTTTTCGCTGTGTGTGTGCACAATGGAAGTCGTTAAACCATGTCAGATACCTTTAGACGGATTGAAAAATTGTAATAGTTAGGTGCACACTAACCTAAAACCATCCCCCAATCCGCAGTGAGTCAAAATCCGTTGCGTAGTTTTAAAGATTTAAGCATACAAAAGGACATAGGGACATAAGGACATAGGGATATAGGGACAGAGAAAGCGACTTTGTTTTATACTATGTAGTGAAGCTGTTAAATATGTTATTTTTCCGTAGTTCTTATCTTCACCATAATTTTTAAAATGAATGAATTTTATTTATATTGATATGATAGCAACTTGCACAGCTAGCTGCTCGGAAAGTGGCGAGCTAATCCTAACCAAGGGTTCACTAAGTCGAACACTATAACATACTGATAAGCACTCGTACGCAGCAAAGATGAGCACAGTTCTTCAACTTCGTACTTCCATTCTTTCCATTTCCAGTCGCTCCAGGCTTATGCAATGCAACCTTCATCTATAAATGAGCGGAACGACTATGCAAATGAAAGTGTCAATCAGTTCATTCACTCTGAACTATTACTGCGACAGAAATAGTATATTACACACCTATCGAAGTAAAATAAAATAAGAAATGTCTCAGATACATGTAATCATGTGATTTAAAGGTTTCTTATTTACTTTCCGCGGTGTGTATACTTTTTTCTTATCGACGGAGGCGGAAAACAGCAACTTCGTTTAGCGCAGCGGACCGAAATTTGCCGCTTTCCGCCCGGATATATTAAAAGTATTTTTATTAGTTTCCATGCAATGCAGCAATGGTGTTACTAGTTCCTACATATTCTATTATGATCGTGTCGATAATCACGTAATGCAGTAAACTAAGATGTTATTTTGTCTAGTATGCTACTATAAATTGATGAATGGTGCCACAACAACAAACAATATCAATTTACGGTACAGGGTAATTAACTTTTATAGCTTGTGCACTACGTCGAGCAAATGTATGGCGAGATGAATTATTGTTTATTAAGACGCATTGCTGCAGCGTTAAATCTTAATGAAGCCCGAACAGAGGTGAGCACCAGGAGCCCTTAATGGCGGCAAATTTTGAAGCCCATATAATCAAGAAAATTATAATGTTAAATCCTATCTGCCCCCACCTTTGATTAAATTTATTTAAATTAACGGTTTTCAAGTGATACTGGATTGCTGAGTGGAATTTACTTATAGTTTTAGGATTATCAGTTTATAACACCATTTTTTTATATGAAACGTTTTGGTACCTATGTAAACCACACCAATATAATGAAAATAAGTAAATATATCTATATGATATGGTTAGGTATAATTTAATACACAATGCTTCTCAAGTTAATAAGTATAATACGTTACTTACGGTACTTACCAACGTATTATATTAACTTGTACTTACTATTACATATTCTGTGATGTAAGAGATTCAGGTCTGTGATTATGATTTTTATTTTAGTGTTATATTATATCCGTAACTTACAACTTATAAAGAAACATCTTAATCTTCTGGGCTAATAAAGTACAGATTAAACTGAGTGCAAAGGAATTTTTTTTTTTACTTTTTTTTATTTATCTATATTTGAAATACCTAACAATTTAGTTATCTATCTACAAGAACGGTTCTGAAATCTTTGCAGTGGATTCGAATTGCTTTTTGTATCTAGTCTACAGCTATTGTCCTAGCATTCGATCTATACCCTGTTTCTATCTGTTTAGGAGTGATTAATTATCTGTTCTATATTCCCATTCAAGCGTACGCGACATCTGTATGCTTTTAGCAATAAAATACGGATGTAAGTAAACCTACAATTAATGTTAAATATATCAATAATAAGAAAAGTAGTAAAAATATAATTATCATAATATTACAAAACAAAAAACAAATAATAAAAGAAATCGGCAGTAATAAACATGCTATAAAAATGTTATAATATCACAATGTTGCTTATTGTCATGTCCTACAAATATTTCAAAAGATTTATTTGTTGATATATTATATCAACCTGTTGAAATAAATATCATGAATCTTAACAATTCATTATAAAACCCACTCGAAAATTTAGAAAAATATCAGTTTTTCCGTACAAAATTGCAACTTTGAAATAGGTAAGCAAATAAATACACTCACGATTTTCCCCGAAGAAGTCAGGAGAAGTATTCTATTCGTGGAAATACCCCTTTCCATTTTTGGACCTTAGAGTCACTTGACCCCAGTTCAGCACCTATGAGCCCGTCGCTGAACTGGGGTGAAGTTACTCATGTTTCAGAATCAATTCTATCTCCTGCGGGTTTCCTCACGATGAACCGCCAGAGAGTGATAAGACTATGTAATAAGATTTTGAAAAACTCATTAATATATCACCAGGCTCCAAACCCGAGCCTAATGCATGAGATACGAGCTGAATCCCGACAGGGCTATTACTGCAACTTTAATAATCAAAATGTACTGCTTATGTGTTTCTCTATCTCGGAGCTATCATAATAGATACGGTAATTACTTTTTATTTTCTGACAAATCAAGGGTAGGTAAGTATAATAACAACGCTTGCTCGCCCACCTGTCTTATATTATTTAACAGCATCGGCACCATAGACGTTAGTATACTAAATCTATGATCGGCACAGATATAGTAGGCCACCCATCTACGATTTATCAATCTATATTTATCTAACATATTATAATCTTTGTCATCGTCAACACAGACCAGTAATACAAAAAGACAGCCAATTACGAACAAAATTTTGGTCCAATTCAAGAGACGTTGGGGGAGGCAGAGAAAACAACATATAGAATCTATCTTATTTCTCAGTCCCCCTTGAGCGATCGGTCACATTCCACTCTTGTATCTGTTTCACACATTTTACATAAGTATTGGCACCTGTCATCTTTATTAGGGATGCCCTGCTTACGCATTTAACCGAAACATCGGTATTCAATGAAAAATAGTGATGTGATTTTTTCGATTTTTATCGGTTTTGGTTTTCTGGTGTAATAGTTTCTACTTATATAATTATTTTTAAGATTAAAAAAAAAAGACGCTTGAAATAGGCACATTTATTTTTATTCTATACATAAACAGATAATCAACATTTCAAAAACAGGCCAAGTGCTCGAAGGGTTCCATACCATTATCTATGAAAACGGCAAATAACAACAGATACTATAAATTTGTTGTTTATAGTATCTGTTGTTATAGCGGCAACAGAAATATTTTGCGAAAATTTCAACTGTCTAACTATCGCGGTTCTTTAGATACAGCTTGGTGACAGACAAACGGACGGACAGACAGCAAAGTCTTAGTAACAGGGTCCCATTTTTACCCTTTGGGCACGGAACCCTAAAAAAGAGGTGCATTCAAGAACGTAAAAGTTTTGGAATTTTTTTCATATAAACTGCCAATGATGTTGATACTTGGTGGCTGAATACTTGCGCTGCATACTGGATCTGAAAAACGACATTTCGGAAAATAAACAATCTGATCAGCATCAACACGAATATAAATTTGATGAATCTTATTTAGTTATTATAGGTATTATGATTGAAAGTAAAGTTGTTTGTGTGTAAATAAACATTTTTGTTTTATACTACAAGGTCAAGATGTTAAACCTTTTTACAGTAATCTCGAGTGATTCTTTAAGTATGAATTTGTAGAATCACCCTAATATGAAATCACAGTTACTTTACGAAGCCACTGTCAAGTAAAGTAAAAAGTTCTTAATATATTATGTATAGCTGTAACGATCTAAAGGTACTTATGATATTTGTGTTTTATATGATAAAATAAATATATATATAAAATATAAATATATATTTATTTATTTTATATATATATTCATTTTATCATATAAAACACAAATATATGTTTTATATGATAAAAATCATTTTTATTTTGATTATTAACTATAATTTATTTGACCGAAAGGGCTGCAAAACTGATGTAAATTAATCCTATATTTTGTGCTAATTCTACTTCACTATGCAAGTAAGAATATAAATTAAGTTTGGTTAAAAGACAAAAAGTGAAAAAATGAACTTTCTATCCATGTGCTTCAAATTTAGAAAAAAAAATTACTTTCATTTTATCATAGTCCTAAGAGTTAATATGCATCAGTAAGCTTGGTGCTGCGTGCTTTGCCACCGCTCCCATCCACATTATAAGACATCTCAAGGGAAGCCCGTTGTGCTTGTTGCTGTCCTGCAATAAAGAGATATTTCATTTGGAAATTGTTAAATAAAAAAATAAAAATCTCAGGCCTTTTATCCCCGAGGGGGTAGGCGGAAGTATTCCATTACTGGATATACCCACTTTTAACTAGATATATCGTCCCCTCACCGTGATAGGTGGTGAGCCCATCGCCGGACCGGGTCTATCCTACTAATATTATAAATGCGAAAGTTTGTATGGATGGATGTCTGGATGTATGGATGTATGTTTGTTCCTCTTTCACGCAAAAACTACTGAACGGATTTTGATGAAACTTTACAGTTATATAGCTTATACATCAGAATAACACATAGGCTATATTTTATTCCCGTATTCCCACGGGAACGGGAACTACGCGGGTGAAACCGCGGGGAGCTGCTAGTTTACACATATCTCAGAATTAATTCTGGGACCTGCGGGCCTCACGATGTTTTCCTTCACAAAATTGTTACGAAAGCATTTCAGCAGATGTGGGACAGATGTGTCTCGGAAGTCGGAACACAGAAAATTTAACTGTAAAACTTTTACAGATTTTCTTTTACAGTGAAAGAGAATCTGTGAAAAAACAACCTAACCAAACTTCTAAGCAGTAAAATATAATGATAATACACTCACCGAATGACCAGATTCAATATCCAAGTAGCAGGAACTCTATAAACGTCAACCGATGAAAGTAACTTGAAAATACCACTCGAAAAACTAAAACACTCAACGGAATTACATTTAGATCACAATTTAGATAGCAGCCATATTGGAAGTAAATACAGACCATAGACCAATAACCGGAATAACCGGAAGTAAACTACCAACATAACAACTTGATTCTTTTTTTTTAATTACTCACACATACAAATTCAGCACACACACAGACGCAAAGGGCATGAAAAGCGAGAGTGTAAGTGGGACTTTACAATGAGTGCGAAAAGTCCTATCGTGTACATATGGTCAGGGCCAGCTGGATGGCCCTGATCGTGAAATCACAGAAGAGGGCAATAATATACATATAAGGTATAATAGGTACTATATATTTGTTATACTGTATCTTAGACTAAAATAAACCTAGTTTTACGCTTGGTCCTAAAAAATAAAAAAAATCTCAAGTCTTTTATCCCCGAGGGGGTATTCAATATATTTCTGGAAATACCGACTTTTCACAAGAGAATATTTGCCGGACGTCTGCACATGCTTCACAATAATTTCGAGACCTGCGGATTGCGAGATTTGGCCCCACTGGAAGGTAATGAAATAAAATTAATAATTTAATACAATTAAAACTTAGATGACGATGAATTAGAAATAGATTAGTTTTGTGTATTAGGTCCAATATAACAGACTTTTTGTCTGGCGAACAATAAAATCCATGGTAATTTAGGCACGTTTTTTGTCATAATTTTTACATGAAAAAATTTTTACTCTTTTTATCCCTGAGGGAGTAGGCAAAGGTATTCCGTTCCTGGAAATAGAATTCCTTTTTTAGACTCCTCAATCGTGACAGGCACATGCCTCATATATTATTATTATATTACAATATTATTAGGTACCTACTATATTATACAAACGCGTCACAGAATAAGCGTAATTCCTCATATACACTCCAATTAGCATGTTAATATTAAAAAATGATGCACTCGTACTTTAGTTTTGTGTAGCCAAATTTCTTAAATAAAGAGCAATCTTAGTATGGTTTCCATAAGTAGCCCTAAATTCAGTGATGCTAATTAGTCCAGTAAATTTGTCGGTTGAATGTATGGGCTCGTATGCGTCAAATCCGGTAGTTCTGATTTTTTGCAGACTTATTTATGATGTTGGCCTAATGTATAATCCAAGTTTGTGACCTCGAGCGCCGAACGCAACTTTGTCAAAAATCGAAAAAACAGCGAAAAAATAGTTCTTTTTTTAAATTTTGGCGATTATAACCCTGAAGGACTAGTTTCTGAAAAAACTTTCTAAGGACGTTTTTAAAGTAGACTAAATTAACTACAATATGATACTAAAACTGTCTCTGTAGACTCAATAGTTTCTGAGATTTAGCCTTTCAAAGTTTATATTTTTTTTCGATCTTAGCAAATTTTTGCATTTCTGTCGTTTTGAAATGTTGCCCGCTACTTCGTTTGCGTTATTTAGGGATAAAAAGTAGCCTATATGTTAATCCGGGTCCTAATCTATCTACCTACCAAATTTCATCTAAATCCGTGCAGCCGCTAAGTTTATTTTTGTCTTTTATCACGTAGATATCTACACTAATCTATACTAATATTATATGTAAATAGGAAAGATTAGGATTTTTGAACGTTTGTTACGAATAAACTCAAAAACGACTGCATCGATTTAAAAAAAATTTTCACCAAAAGAAAATTAGAATATCCCTGAGTAACAAAGGCTATATTTTATTCCCGTATTCCCACGGGAACGAAAACTACGTGGGTGAAACCACGCGGAACCGCTATTATATTATAGCACTAACGGTGTTGGTAACTAATAAACTCAAAAACTACTTGGCTGATTTTATAAATTCTTTCACCAATGGGAAGCTAAAATATCCCTGAGTAACATAGGCTATATTTTATTCCCGTATTCCCACGGGAACGGAAACGACGCGGGTGAAACCGTGCAGAATCGCTAGTTTCATATATAATAGTGGTTCCGCGCGTTTTCACCCGCGTAGTTCCCGTTCCCGTAGGAATAGGGGAATAAAATAAAGCCTATGTTACTCAATAATAATGTAGCTTTCCATTGGTGAAAGAATTTGTAAAATCAGCTCAGTAGTTTTTGAGTTTATTCGATACAAATACCGTTAGTGTTATAATATAATTAGCGGTTCCGCGTGGTTTCACCCGCGTAGTTTTCATTCCCGTGGGAATACTGGAATAAAATATAGCCTACATAACATTACTCACAGTAACATTACTCAGGGATATTCTAACTTTCCATTGGTAAAAGATTTTTTTAAATCGATGCAGTAGTTTTTGAGTTTATTCGTAACAAACGTTCAAAAATTTTAATCTTTCCTATTTACATATAATATTAGTATAGATTAGTGTAGATATCTACGTGATAAAAGACAAAAATAAACTTAGCGGCTGCACGGATTTAGATGAAATTTGGTAGGTAGATAGATTAGGACCCGGATTAACATAAAGGCTACTTTTTATCCCTAAATAACGCGAACGAAGTAGCAGGCAACATTTTAAAACGACAGAAATGCAAAAAATTGCGAAGTTCGAAAAAAAATATAAACTTTGAAAGGCTAAATCTAAGAAACTATTGGGTCTACAGAGACAGTTTTAGTATCATATTGTAGTTAAATTAGTCTTCTTTAAAAACGTCCTTAGAAAGTTTTTTCAGAAACTAGTCCTTTAGGGTTATAATCGCCAAAATTTGAAAAAAAAACTATTTTTTCGCTGTTTTTTCGATTTTTGACAAAGTTGCGTTCGGCGCTCGAGGTCACAAACTTGGATTATACATTAGGCCAACATCATAAAAAAGTCTGCAAAAAATCAGAACTACCGGATTTGACGCATGCGGTAATGTATTTTACTGGACTAAATTTACTTTCGGAAAAAAATTACACATTAAAAATTTGTCGAAAAAAGTAGTCGATACTGAACAAACTATATAATTTCAGGAATTGCACTTATTTCTGTTACCCGCGTAGTTTCCGTTCTCGTAAGAATACGGGGATAAAATATAGCCTATGGCGTTATTCTGATGTATAAGCTATATAACTGTAAAGTTTCACCAAAATCCCTTCAGTAGTTTTTGCGTGAAAGACGAACAAACATCCATACATTTATACAAACTTTCGCGAGTAGGATTCACCGTCGAGCTAGTGACAAATATGTGGGTAAGTTTTTAAAAAAGGCCATTGGTACATTAAGTACAATAGAACATTATTTAAGATAACACCAAAGATTAAGTCCTTTTAGTAATGTAATGGCACCTTGAGCTTTGCAGAGTTAGCACAGAGCACTAATTAACTTCTTTGGCGGCGATGTGATCGAGTTCCGCTAAGACGTCCGGTAATAGGACGAACTTTCGCAGATTACGTAGCTACACGTACGTAGCTGTACACTAGAGAACACATAAACAGTATACCTACCTACACTGTTTTAGTTTTAGAATAGAATTATTACAATTTTCGATTTAAATAAGTTCCGAAGAGGGTTTTTGAAAAAAAAAACTTTTTGCTTGTAGGGGGGCCTCTATATATATATTTTTAATTTCGGATGAAAAAAAAATTACAATTGCCCGGAGATTTGGAAAATTCGGAAATTACTTAAGGTAGGTACTTTTTTTTAGTTTGGTCAAGTCTGTCGGCTCAGCTAGTGAAATTTAATAAATTGTGGGGCATAATTGGCACACGGTTATTTAGTATTAAACTAGGCGGAGCCTGTACTATTTCTACTAAAGAACTGATAAACATAAACTTACAGGCATGGTCATTCACACAAATTTAGGCCCGGGCGGGAATCGAACCCGCTACCTCTCAGAAGACAGTTTACTACCAGCGTATAAGAAAATATATATTACTATATAGTTTATCTACTGTAATTGAAGCGTCCAAAAGGTATATAGTACGTACCTGTTATACTCACGCTTTAGCCTAGCCGTGAAAAGGTAGCATACCAACAGACGCAGTCACCATCGCATTTATAATATTCGTCCTGACAAATTTTAGAAAGATTAGTCCACCGGTTTACCTGTGAAAACAGACAAACAAATATAGTTACCTACGTCTCTTTTGTATAAGTAGGGATGTTCCTTTTTTCGATTGTGTAAATAAAAGAAAAGCACATAAATACAGAACAAAAGAAGAATAGTTACTGCACGACGTAGGTACAGTTTATTGCATAAGGAGAGCTTCGGCAAAGTAAAATCTCTCACCAAGCAAACTTTAATGGACCGTTGCGTTCGCGTCAACCCGTGTAACTTGTTTCGCGGTCTAACTATCTTTGTAACTACTACATACATGTATCTCTGTCCCTATTTAGGTACTCGGGGCCAACGTTTGTGTGCCTGTTGTTGTTTTCGTGTCTGGGTGTTTCAAATTTATTTAAGTACGTATGTATAAGTATTTATAATATATCAGTTGTTTAGTACCCCTAGTAAAGGGCTCTGCCTAGTTTTGCCTAGAATAACAGTGTGTGAATTGTGTCTCAGAATTTTTATTATTATTGTTACTGTATCTATATAGTTTATGCAAAGCATGTTTCAATAAAATTATTTTTGTTATAAAATAACAAGAAAAAAAAGGTTATTTTTTTCTTTATATTTTAATTATATTTTTCATATCTCATACTCGGAAAGTAGTGTATGTTTGATCTGAGTACCGGGTCGGAAGCGATGATTCCCACCACAGAGACATTCAGGGCTGTGATTCCCGCCCTCGGTCGTGAAAGATTCATAGTAATTGCTTCCGGCCTTAGGGCGGGAAAGAATTTAAAAAAATAGTACTACATTTCGAAAAGACGTTTAAAGAAAAAGTTTCTCTAGGAAAGAGAATGACTTTCTTCCAACCTCTTTGGGTACTTAGTAGGGATACGAAACTTTTTACATCAGTTAGAATAAGTAAAAAAGGTGCGGCCTTGTGAATGTAGGTATAAACATTGGGTATAAACAACAGAAAATAGCCCGCGCGCGGGGCAGTACACGTTCCATATTTAAAATTAAAAAAAGAGGAATAATTTGGTAAGCTGTTCCGAAATTCAAAATCTTGTTTTTCATCGACACTAATAAGCACAGAACACTATTACTCGGCTAAAATTACATGTTATCAAAAAGAGGAAGGATTTGTATATTATTTTTGTAATGTTATTTAGGTTAGGTACTCTATGATGTAGTATTCAAAGACGTTTAAAAGAAAAAGTTTCTCTTTCTTCCAACGTCTTTGGTTGTATTGTTGACAATTTTGTTTTTTTTCGTAGGTAGGTATTATTGCGTTTTTGCATGTTTGAATTTTTGTAAAATTGTAATTTTTTTGTTTACTTTCCTTGAATTCGAAATGAAAAGTAGAGTGTTTAACGCGGGTGGAAGTTATCAATTCCTACTCGGACTATATCCGCCCTCGCTGCGCTCGGGCGTCTCAATACCTCGTATGGGAATTGATTCCTTCCGACCCTTGTATAACAATCTACTATTCCTGACCTAACCTTAAAATATTTGCATGTGATTTAAAATGGCCTTACTTTATAATAGAAGAAATTGACTGGCTGATTGACTGATCAATAAAAGCACAGCCGAAACCGTTAGGTATAAGATTATGAAATTTTGAACAAAGGTTCCTTAAATTACGTAAGCACAAAGAAGGGATTTATGGAATTTGGAACGGGAATTAACAGGATTCACGCGAGCAACACCGCCGGGCACCCGCTAGTCGTGATATAACAGTACCAGCAGTCTTGACTTCAAAGGGATATTTGGGTAGCTGCTGCATAAGTAACCAACGTTTTGCATTTTGGAATACGCAATTCCACCAAATCGACGGTACAATGTAGAGGGTTTTTAGGATTCCATAGAAAAAGGGTGCCAATGCGACTCTATTATTACTACAACTTATTACAACTTTATTCTTTTGGACATTATTGGCACTCACACATATATCTCAATTAAAATTGAAATAGAGATTGTAGCTGAAAAACTTTGAAATAATACACCTCACATATTTTCCAAAAATAAATGTTGCTAGCCTAGGTTTTTGGAAACTTTTGTTTATTGATCCTTTCAAAAAGGATATTATTGTAAGAACTTTTGACCTTTAAAATAAGTTAGAAATACTTTATAGCTTTGCCGTGAGATACTTAAGACGCTTCAACTTTAAGTTTTATAGGATATTAGCTTTATATAGCTATGATAAATAGAGTAACCGAATACGACTAACTTTTATGAAGTTATTAATGGATATGGTGGAAGCGCAAGAGGTGTGTCAGGTTTGAGGCAGGTGGCAGTCTCTACTAACCCGCTAGTAAAAATGCGTGATTATATGTGGATTAAAAAAATTTAATCTCTCCGGGCGGAAAGCGCCAACTTTCGGCCTGTTGCGCTAAATGAAGTTGCCGCTTTCCGCCTCCGTCGAGCTGAAAAAAAGTACTCCTATACACACTTCCCAAAGTAAATAAGAAAGCCTCAGCTCATATGTTTGTAGACCTCGGCTTCGCTTCGACAATTACATGTGATCTGAAGTTCTTATTTTACTTCCCTTGGTAATTGGTATGTAAGCGAATTGAAAATGACATTTAGGCATAACGCAAATTAGTCTATTTATGAATTAGGTACACCTCGCTTAAAGGTAATATACTATATTAAAATTAGTTTACTGCTCATCACCCTGGTTTTGGGCAACTGGCAATTTTTGCAACTAGAATCGTAATCGTCTATTATTGATATTTATTACGCTACACTGACACTAACGGTAATGATATGTGTACCTCAGAAGCAATAAACGTCAACATGAAGGTGATTGCGATTAAAGGTGTCAATAGACAATACGCAGATTATTGTTGTTGCTTCTGGAGGACAGATTGCCTTCTCTGGGGATTATTTAGAATCGTAAGTAGGCATAATATTTTTTTTTGTAAACCGTTCTGTCGTCCGTTAATAACCAATCATTCGCCTTACACTCAATTCTCTCCCTTGCGCCTTGTAGCCTCTATTGTTTGTACACTGAGATTGCTCAGAGAGTACGGCAATGTAGAACGTGAAAATATTTATTTTCTTGTTCCATATAGGAAACACCTACATGGACAACTTCCAGCCAATGTCTATAACATTCCCTTATGTAGGTTATACTTAGTTTATATTACTTATTACTTAGAAAAAAATGATTACTTAGAGCTTTTGTTTTTAATTTATGTCATTTTGCTTTTAAAACGAAATTTTCTTATTATTATTTATTTTAAAAGTTGACTATATTGGTAAAATTATAAATGCACAAAAATATATTTTTATTTGAGTATAATAAAATTGCTAAATAAGCTAGAAAAGAGTTCGTATCATTTTTTGGTTATAGATTCAAAGCGCAGCTCATGGTTTTATTATTTACAGCTCTTTTTCAATTTTACAAACTGATGTTACTGACTAAACTTAATGATTTTCTTTAACATAAGTACATGTATGCACAATATAGATGAATTTGGGTGTTTTAAGGATAGTGGATAAAAAAAAGGAAATAATAAAAACATTAGGTACTTACAATGTATGATTCTTTATCTATACAAAAACTCCAATGTTAAATACGACAACTAATATAAACTGGCCAAATGTGATTAGAATCCCATACTAAAAGAAAGTAAACACATTTATTTGGTGAATAATAATACTTATATAAAAATATATTATTTTAGTGATGACGAACTCTCGGTGCGGCGTCCAACTCCCACTTAGTGGGTTTTTTTCTTCTTTTACAAGAAATACTAGTTGATCACATGTAGATTCAAATCTGAATCCGTTATCTAAGGGTGATATAAAAAAGAAAAGATATTTATTTACACGCACATTTTAAATAAAAAACGTGAGAAAAAGTGCATAGGAAGAAAGACAATGTTTTAGTTTAAGTTAGTTTATCAAAGAGGTAGGTATAGTTTTAGTAGAGTTGTAGGTAGAGGTAGGTATAGTCTAGGTATAGTTTTATGAAAACAACTACGTACTTTTTCTAATTTCAAAGAGAGATTCTAATATATTCATTAAAAAAAACTGGGATTATTTAATGTTATAACGTGTTGTTACAGAAATTTTACATACTTATGTAGGTATAGGTGACGACGCACGTCTCTATAAGGGTCACAGCTCAAATATCAACTCGGAAAGGGATCGGCACCGTATCGCCTTTCGCCTCGCCGTCAACCAGGCGTCAACCTAACGTATGCATGTAACCAAAGCGTAGCAGCGGCTCCTGTACGTCAACTCGGCTACGGCTAGGCGTCACCGCGCTTACGCCTCGCCGACCGCTGGCTGACCGGGTTGGCACCAAATCAGTTTGAATCCAAACGTTGAGTGTTCAATAAAAAATTCAATAAAACTTACGCGCAACACGAAAGGAAGTTGCCTTGCGAATGGCGGGCGGCGGCACGGTCGGCAGGCAAGTCGCGGGAGGGGACACGGTCAAGGGTGGACGAAGAGCCGTGAGCTCGCGTACGGAGAGACGTAAGCGGGGGGACAGCGAGCCGTAAGCGCGGGAACTGCAAGTTGACCACTCACCGCAACGCGGTTCCAAGCCTGTTCCGAGGCGAGGCGATTACGTTACGTTTCCAATTAGTGTGCGTTGCAGTAGGGAGTTTCATACAAACAATTTTGAACGGCTCGAGGTGATACGGTGACGATCCCTTTCCGAGTTGATAAGTGTGCTGTGACCTTAATCAGTAGTGGTTTTTCATTTCGGAAGCCTTGCCTACGTTCATCAGCTGACGAGAATGACAAGGGGTTTAGCAAGTAATTAACCTACACGCAAAGTTTTCATGCGAGTATGGAATTAAATTGCAAAACTTTTCTACCCACCTACGTTTCTTCTAAAATAATAATACCCAGTTATAAACGGGAAGGTTTATTGAGGCCTAGCTTTTACCCGCGGCTTCGCTCGCGCACGTTTATTTCACCCTCTTAACGGTTGAATTTTGCAAAATCCTTTCTTAGTGGATGTCTACACTGTTTAAGCTATCTATGTGCAAAATTTTAAGTCTGTAGACCCAGCGGCTTAGGCTGTGCGTTGATACATCACCAATCAGTCAGTCAGTTTATCATTTTATATTTATTTATTTATTTACTTAATTATAGGGAGACCTACAGCTATAATAACAATAATAGGCAATCAATTTAAATATCAGGAAGCCAATTAAAAGTCCTCACAAGTACATAGCGGAGTATTTAAGTTGAACGGTATTCGCAAGAAGTGCGCTAACAGTACGCTATGCTAACAAAATATGAAGGTATTTTACGTTATATTACATAATATAAATACCAGAGTCCTGGTTAAGAATGTTTATAATACTAAAAATAAGGATATGTATAAATGCCAACAATTATAGCTATCTTTTAGTTAAGATAAATCATTGAAAAAATGATTGAGTAAGTTGCTGCCGTACTTTCTTAGAACCGGTGTTAAATAGGTCTATATCGACTGTATTAGACAACTCGTTAAAGCATTTACCTGCACGCCAAAGAAATGAATTTTGCCTGTAATAAGTGTTTGCCCGCGGGAGGTAAACTAACGATTTATTTCGTAGGGACCTACTCGGTGACACTATTGATAGTAGTGACAGAAGTGGTGGACAGTCAATGCCTCCAGAGGCAATTTTCAAAAGAAAGATTATATCTGCGATCTCGCGACGCTTCTCAAGTGGGAGGATATGAAATTTCTTACAGAGCTCCAAATACTTATTTGAACTGTAAGACTCTCGTACTCGAAAACAAATATGTTTTAATAATTTCTTTTGAATATTCTCAATACGAGAGATATAAACCGCATATCTAGGGTTCCAGATCTGGCACGCGTATTCCAGATGACTACGGACGAATGTACAATATAATATTTTTATAGTTTTAATATTTTTGAAGTCTCTGGAAGTGCGCATGATAAATCCAAGAGTTTTATATGCTTTCGATACAATATTTTGAACGTGCGAATCAAACAGCAATTTTGAATCATGGAGTACCCCTGAATCCCGAACAGAGTGGTCTCTACGCAAACAATCACCTTTGAGAGAATAATTAAATATAATCGGATTTTTCCTTCTATGGAAACTTATTATACTGCATTTTGACGGGTTAAGATCAAGATGGTTCAAAGTACAGTAATCTTCAAGAGCAAGCAGGTCCCTTTGCAACATCTCTGCCTCAGTAATACTAGAAATTTCCATAAAAATTTTCATGTCATCAGCGAAACACAGCAATTTAGAGCTTTTAAAGCAGAGATCGATTTCGTTTACAAAAACTAGAAACAGTAAGGGCCCCAATAAAGATCCTTGTGGGACTCCGCTGGGAATTCTGACCCAGCTTGAAATATAGTTGTTAATAAAAACTGCTTGACAACGATTATCTATGTAAGAGGAAAACCACCTAAGAAGATTCCCGCTTATTCCAATTTTATATAGTTTCTGAATGAGAAGTTTGTGTTGGATTCTATCGAATGCCTTACTATAGTCAGTATAAACGACATCGACCTGCTTACCAGCATCCATTGATTCTGTCAGAGTATTGTTAAATATAATTAAATTAGAAGACGTGGACCGGCCTCTAAGGAAACCGTGTTGATTCAGACTGAATGAGTTTCGAATCGCTGGATAAAGTTGATTATAGACTAACCTTTCAAAAACTTTTGAAACTATGCATAATTTTGAAATTGGACGATAGTTTACAACTTCAGTCTTGGGGCCTTTTTTGTGAACTGGAGTTATGAAGGCCTTTTTCCAGGTCTTAGGGACGATTCCTGTTTGAAGAGATTTTTCATACAATATAGCAAGCGGGACAGCTATTGTTTCAGCACAATTTATAAGGAAGTGGGCTGGCAGCAGATCAGGTCCTGCAGATTTACCAGGATCTAGGCGTTTAAGTAGGTTTGTAACTTTAACAGTATCCACGTCAATGGATAAGATATTAGAAGCTGCCGTACAGGTGACATCCGAGATATTGCCTGTTAAGGAGATGTTGGCGTCAAGAAAAGTAGATTGGAAGTAGTCTGAAAAAGCGTTACATATTGAATCCCCGCTAGTTATCGTGGAATCCTTATACTTAACACTGTTTGGCATTGAATTAGATTTGGATCTACTGTTAACAAATGACCAGAAAAATTTTGGATTTGACTTGATTGAGTCCTCAACCAGTTTAATATAATTATCATAACAGATAATCTCCATGGGTTTAGCTCTGTCGCGAAGTATTTTGTATGAAAGTTCATCAGCTCTATTACCATAGGTTTTATATCTTTTAAAGTATTTGAATTTTTCTTTAATTATCTTTATTAAAGCTCTGGTGTACCATTTAGGATATTGACCGCGTACAACCCGCTTACACGGTATATATTGATCTCTAACAGAGGTGTAAATACCATAAAAGCGCTCCACTGCACTATCAGGATCTAAGTTAATCAATTCAGCCGTCCAATCGATCGAAGAGAGATGCTTATTAATCGCATCATAATCAGCATTTTCAAAGATATATTTAGAATAGGCAGCGTTGTCTAAGGGAGGACATTCAGCGGATTCAAAGGTAATAGAAAGAGCTCCATGATATTTATCAATGGGTACAAGAGGGTTTTGACTGCAGTCACATACGGACGTAACGTCATTCGAAAGTACCAAATCAAGAGTTTTGCCGTATGAATTAATAATGCCATTATATTGTTTAAGGTTCAGTAAATTCAATTCATCTATCAGTAGACTTTCGTCTATTCCGGAATAATCGAAGGGCTCAAGGGAGCCATCGCCTATGCTACTGAGCCTCCACGAAATACTACTCATATTAAAATCTCCTATCACCATTTAAGTCGATTATATTATTTAGTGAAGTTAGGAAATTGATTAACTGTTGAGAAAAAGTGGAACCTAAATTTTCTTTACAAAGGTAGATTGAGCATAGATGTAGTTTACAAGATGAATAACTCTGACTCTGTTTCAATAGAAGAGTGATCCATATATCCTCAGCGCTAGAATTAAATGTGGGTTGCGGGGTGACCGTCAGTTCACGACGGGTCGCAATAAGTACGCCACCTCCCAGCTTTTGTTTGGTACGTGCGTAATGTCTATCACGTCGCCAGACCACATAACGACTATCGAAAAGCTCACTATCTGTGATACCATCAAGTAACCACGTTTCCGTTATTATAATTATATCAAAATTACGTAAACACACATTTCTATAAAATGTTGGGGTTTTACTACGAAGACCACGCGCATTCTAGTAATAGATATTTATTTTATTTAACGAAGCCATCTAAAATACTTATAAAAACAAAACCTCATTAAATACAATTTTAACAAAAACGCAATTAAATATACCGTTAAAAAATATGTAAATATATTTAGGCCATGTACAGAGTCAAGCGGTAAATATAATACGTTATTAATAAACTCATTACCCTCCCTTGCGCCGTGCAGTCGGGCAAAGACAGCGGCATATATTTATAATAATAATAGATAGAAGGTAGAAGAAGATAAATGAATCTATGTTTGTAACTCTTTGAGTTGAATGAAACTCTACAGTAATATTGTGTATCTACCAACTAACTACATACACATTACACAGTAACTTGACGGTGACGGTGATATCGAAGGAACCCGCGTCATATCATTACCTACTGTCACTGTGTAACGCAATCTGACAAGTTATCAATGATATGACGCAGCCAAAATAGATCTCAGTCCGTCACCCCGAGGATACGATGGAAAATGACAGAGTTCTTTTTATCCTTTCTACGTGACCAATGGTATTCTATATAAACTGAGGTAGATGCGTTACTTGTGCTCAAAATATAAAAATCCTGTAATTGCCGGAAATTTATTTAGTTGAGTTTGAACTCTATTTTTCTCAATCGCGATTGAGAAAATATTTAGGTTATTTAACTTGGACGTCCTAGTAATACTAAATAAGTATTTAGTCCAACCAATATGTAAGAGTTTAACGTTTAAAGCTGATTGTTTACCGTAATGCCTAGTCTTAATGCGTGTGGAGTACATCTATAAGTAGTTATAACACTTATAACTATATAAATTTAAATCCAAAAATGTAAGCAAGTTTTAATTTATATTTAAACATTAATGTAAATAACTGTTGATGTACCAAAAAAAAAAAATGACGTGTCTAAATAAAAATGACATTGCTCGTGAATATTATGATTAAACACCTTTGGTGTACGGTTGCATACCTCTCAATGGCATACCTTTTTTGAGCGCGGGATTATATACGTTAAATAAGTATCCAAAAATCTTTACAAACATAAAATCTAACGTCAATTTTTTTGTGTTTTTAACAGCAAACTAAATGTTAAACGAAAACAATATTACTCTAAGGCAATCTTTAGTAAAGTAGGTTTAGGATAAAACACGTTTTCCTATTCTTATTTGTGTTTGTGAGCTCTCGATAGACATACCTGTGAACATGGTGAATAGTTAAAATTATATAAACCAAGTGTGAATATTTGCAAATCTGACTAATGACTGAATGTCTGAGGATTTGGTAACCGAAATTTGAAAGAAAAATAATAATACATATTATATACTAATAATATAATAATAATTCTTCATCAGATTTTCACAAAACTTTTACGGGACCAACCTTGAAGTATATTCCCGATAGGACAAAGAAAAATCAAAATTGCTTCGCAAAGATTTGACGAAGTTATGCATTAACATACCAAAAATCATCTTATTTCTTTTTAATTATCTCATATAGGTATCACTGCATTCTATAGGACTCATACCGACCTGGAGTGCGATTTTTGAATCTCACTGGTGATATCAAAATCACCGGTGACTAAAATTATCACCGATGACTTTTATGTCACCATTTTCCAAAAGCCGTATTTTTGAAAGTCACACGATGTTTACCAACATGCAGAAATTTTACAATGTCAGTCAGAGACAATCTTCCCGTTACGTTCCTTTTTACGCAGATGTTATAGTGTTGCCCTTGATATCGGTTTTTATTTTCTCATACTATAACTTAAAAAAGATTCATCAAATTGGTCAATCGTAAAACGTAACGTATCTGTCAGTGTCATGTAAACGAAAATTAAAGTTTTGAATTGAAAAATTCACTTATTTCACTAGAAAAGGACGAATAAAGAGAACATAACACAGATTTTACAATTTATAAGAAAAGGTATGTACATTTGTTAGTGGCATATGTTTTACAAGTATATTTAACTTAATAATTGTATTTACTAATAACTTGGATATTGTTTTATTTAATTGAGAGGTTTTTTATATTTTTAATAAATCGTCGCAATCACGAAATATCACAATCGAGCCCCGCTGCTAATTCTTTCGAAAAACATACTTTGGCACTTTTGGCAGATGTCACATACGTTAACTGTCAAAAACAATCACTTGGTGATTTCAATTACAAGTGGGTAGGGGCACTCGTAAATCGATATCATAGGTATGACAAATGTAAGTCACCGATGAGTTTCAAAAATACGAACTTTCGGAAATCACTCACATCGGTGAGAATTAGTCACTTGGTGAGATTCAAAAATCGACCCCCAGGTCTTCATCCAGCCCCTTTAATAGATCATCGCCGTAAATAAAAATTAAGACCTGTCTCGCTTTTTTGACGACTCAGGTAGAAAAATCTCCACCTGAACTTGTCTAGTTTTTAGGTTTATACGACTTTCCATGTGGATATCACGACGACGGCGACGACCGCGACGTGTGCATTCTAATGCCATCTACCCAAAATTACTGACAACTAACAAACGACCAAGACAAAACAAGGGGAGGAAAGAAAATGGTTTTTCTTGCCTTTCCACGTAGCGACATCTAGAGAGTAAGTATCGAAACTCATGTGCATTTCGTAGGTATCTAAAATATTAGAGAACTAGTGTTGGTAGCAATGGTTTCGTCGGTTGATTTCCAAGATCATATCTACTCGGACAAGTAAGTAAATAGGTTTCCGAGATTTTCGACAGATATCGCTCATTAATGTTTGTTCACTTCCAATTCATTCAAATACGGACCTATTGGCTCAGTTGGTAGTGACCCTGCCTTCTGAGTCGGAGGTCGCGGGTTCGGTCCCCGCTCGGGGCCAACATTTGTGTGCATGAACATGTCTGTTGGCTTCGTGTCTAATCGTTAAATATTTATTTAACCCTTAAATTACTCGCACGAAGAAAATTACATAACTGCTCGCGTAGGGTCACATGGGACCCCAAAGTGCTTTATTAGTTCTATAATATTTAAAAGAAATAACATGAATTAATATATGTATTATTAAAGAAAATTAAACTAAATTAAAATAATTATCAAAAAACAAAAATGTTTGAGATCAAAGTTAAATTATATGATTTTTTTTGAGGAACTCTGCAAATAACTTTTATTATACTGTTGACAGTATATTTCTGAGTGTTCATTGCACACAAATTTTGCGATTTTTTTTCATTTTGCCGCTAATTTTCGATCACTTGTCCGTGGACAACGTCTATGCTTTGCAGTGGTCATCACTTTGAGCTACCTCATCTAACTGACTCCGAATCTGAACCTGCAACTTGTTCTTCTTCAGAATCCTCTGCCAACTATTGAACAATTTGCTGATCAGTTCTATCCATGACGTATTCTGAAAAAGGATCAAAACTCATAGTGATATCTATTTTTAGGATAATTTTATTTTAAAAAGCTGTAAAAACATATTTATAACATAAATGTACACACTGGACATATAATAATACAAGTTGAATTGATAATACACCAAAAAATCGGTTGTATTAAGTCGGTTTACTGACGATAGTTGAACGTGACAATGTCATAAGAAAATACTGATGGAATGGATAGTGCCTCTTTGTCGCTCGTTGCGCGCTCTCGCTTGTACTGGAACGACGCATATGTCAAACTTTTTCGGGAATGCCGCCGGCTCCATCAATTTATAAGACGTTGTCACGTCAAAAAATACATAATAGTAACTTACCTGTTTCAAAAAAGTAACGTAATTAGTCGCACGAGGTCACAGCTCAAGAGTGCAGCGACGAATCCTTCTACTGCTGTGACTAAGTCTCTGCTAGAATACAAACTTCCACTCGAATTATAAAGCTATCAGGGGGAATTCGGGCCGCAGCAAGTGCTTAATTTTTTATTGCAAAACTGATTTGACCCCATGCGAGTAATTAAGGATTAAGAATGTTTATCAGTTGTTTAGTACCCATAGTACAGGCACTGCCTAGTTTGGGACTGAAATAACCGTGTGTGAATTGTGTCCCTCAAATTATTATTATTAAAATAAACTTATCCTCCAATTATAGCACGGTGGTAGTTAGTAAACAAGTGTGTCTGAGAAAAAACAAAAAAAATCCCAACAAAATATTATGGTTAGGTAACCTTAGACATGAAAAGTTCTTTACATGATTATTTGATAAAAAGTACCTTTCATCTGGTAATAGGTACATATGATAATGAGTATCTACAATTAATCAACCACTACCTACGAGTACATAAGTTTTTAACATTTTTATTTACTTGCCAGTAGATATCGTATAATTTTATAGACTTCATTTTCAGGATCCCGGTAGACAATATAATAATATGGTACCTACGTGGACTAGGTTTATTATAAATTATTATTAGACTATTTAATTTATTTAGGTTTGGTGTTCTAAGTAAGTAGCCCAGTCATATTAGGTAAAAAAAGCGGTCAACCTCGGAATGAAAGCAAGACAATAAGCTGTAAATTGGCATAAACCTTTGTTTTGTCGTCCTAAATATTGTGCTTAGGTGATTGTAAGGGTGATTCATAATTTAAGAGCTTTCAGACAGACAAGCAAAATAAAAATAAAACTTTTATTTTTTATTAATAGCATCAAATAATTTAGCAGTTTTTAGTTTTTTTTAATTATTCTGAATTTACAGACAAATGAATCAATTTTATTTATGGTTTGGTATCTATAGAATATTTTATCATGAAAGTCACAAGAGGTCCACTACTAAACATAGGGCATCTTCTATAGCGACCTATAGAAGGACTGTGTATAGTGGTTTTCGGGACTTTTACCTAAATCGTCTGTCCACATTGTTGGCGGATGTCCTACAATGCGTTTGCTCCACTCCACTTTATAAACTTTCTGTCTCATCGGTCGATAATTCTA
This sequence comes from Ethmia dodecea, assembly GCA_963855545.1. Lineage (NCBI taxonomy): Eukaryota > Metazoa > Arthropoda > Insecta > Lepidoptera > Depressariidae > Ethmia > Ethmia dodecea. Next base: position 7,127,379 of record OY979444.1, read on the forward strand.
ATTTTACTTTTTAATAACAAATAATTATGCCTGCCTTCCTATTATTATAAATTCGAAACTGAATTTGTTTACGCAGATATACGGTATATTTTACATAGATATACTAAGAAGACCGTGACATAGGCTACTTCTTATCCCGTAACTTTATTATACAACATCATTAACATAAAATGACCTTCAAAAAAGACTGGCCACATTCCCTCTCTGGATAGCTAGGCTGATCCTTTGATAGAGATTACTACCAGCACTCATGTCACCAGCGCCCTTGGTCCAGTGGCATTGTACCAACTAATGAATCGAATGATCTTATATACCTATAGATTGACAATGTTTGGGATTGATATAAGCACTCGCCAAGCGCTTATATCATCCCGTAGGTACATTGTCAATATATAAGATCACTAGCAGCGCCTCGCGGTATCACCCGCGTAGTTTCCGTTCCCGTGGGAATACAGGGATAAAATGTAGCCTATGTGTTATTCTGATGTATAAGCTATATAACTGTAAAGTTTCATCAAAATCCGTTCAGTAGTTTTTGCGTGAAAGAGGAACAAACATCCTTAAAAGTCAATGTCAGAAGTCAAGTCAAAGTCAAAAGTTTTTATTCAATGTAGGGGCGTAATATGTCCTCTTATTGGAAGTCACTGCGAAAGTCATACATCCATACATGCAAACTCTCGCGATTATAATATTAGTAGGATTAAATTCGTTAGTTACAATGCTTCTTGGCTATATAGGCCCTCTGAAGCCTGGAGCAAACGTACTGACAGTTCTTTGATAAGCTGTCGCTCTTTCGGTCATTTCGGTCCCGTGGATTTTTTATCTGTAGGTATACTTACCTACTCCTAAACATTGTGATTAAATTTATTTATTTTTCTTTGTAAACAAATGTATTTCGCAAATTCTTTGCGGCCAGTCTTGTGGGCACTATCCCACCTCCCATATCCCTCTTGGTGGTGAACATTTTTAATCTGTTGGTAAATATTGTAAATAAATGTAAAAAAATATTTGTGTATAAATATATGATGTCTTCATTTTATATATATATATATACTAATATTATAAACATGGGAGATTTGTATCTTTGTATCTTTTTTACGAATAAACTCAAAAGCTACTGGACCGATTTTAAAAATTCTTTCGCCAATTGAAAGCTAGAATATCATGAGTAACATAGGCTACATATTATTCACGTCTTCAAATGGGAACGGGAACTGCGCGGGTGAAACCGCGCAGAACCGCTAGTATATGTATAAAAAAATAACAAGCGGACTATGGCTAATCCGGAACTAACCATAGGTACCACACGCGCATACGGCGGTGCGTCCCAACTTTGCTACGCCCCGTGCTCGTTATACGAGTGTAGACCCATGTGGTAGATAAGTAATATATTTATATCTCGGGAAAATTGTATTTTCTTGATAAACAAATTTAATTATTCCCCTTTTCTTTCAGTCTTGTTTAAATCTGTGATAGTTGATAGGCGCAATAAATCACATGAATAGGTGACATGATCAAACAAAACTTGAGGATATTCGATCCCGCGTTCATCATAAGCTTTTAGAGTTCCTTTGTGCGGGAAAGAGCTCTGACATAACGTTTTATCCTGACATGTAGGTGGGAAATTATTATGTGGGAGTGCGCTTTTCATTTGTAGTCTGGTAGAAATGGTGTAGCTACATTGAATACGTTAAAAATAATGTGCAATATTAAATATAACTGCTTTTATATTTTAAATCACAGTTTGAAAACACCTAAAGATTGGCGGGATAGGTGCTACACTGTGACACACAATAAATCTAACAGTGATATCTATTTGACACAAATTAGTAGGAATAGGTAACTCAAAATTAAACTAATTAAAAATGAAGATACATAGTCATATTTTACATCACACCCGGACCCCCTCAGGGATAAGACGTGATCATATGTACGATTACATAAAAAATAAAAATAAAATGAATTAAATTCGTTTTAAGTTTCACATACTTAGTCCTTTTGAGCTCAGTAATTTCTACCCTCCTAGGTGCTATCAAATAAAAGAAAGGTGTGAATTTTCACAGGCGGTCTGTGAAGCTCCACCTACTTAAGATGGCGTTATCCCCTCCATTGGCCAATCAGCCAGTCGCGTGAGACTGCCAGGTGTCGAGAGTACCTACAGCTACCACGGCCATTCACTTGGTACCACCTATTTTCATAAACAATTATCTTTTGGCCACGATATCAGGCCAGAGATTTCAGTCTCCACTTGTAAGTTTCACTGGACGGTTAGTTGTTTGAATAAATCTGAGTGACAATGCGATCGAAGAATCGCAAAACTGATATAAAATACCAATGAATCTGTATTAGGGAAAACATATTATGGAGGCTTATACAATGGATGCAATTGAAGACATTTCTAGCACGTGCGACAACGATAGGGTTTCCAAAGTCAGTGGACCTAGTGGTACTCATGGAGAAGATAAAGTGAGATACAATTGTGAATCAGATACAGAATACGATAGTGAAAATGAAACTATAGATGTGATATGTGAAAACAGTGAACTTGTTATTACTAGAAACAGTGAGAAAACTCAAAATAATCGCGTCACAAATCCATGCAAAAACTCAAACAAACTTTGCTTTTATGATAACAAACCGACATATCCACCTAAAACGATGATAGATTCTATAAATGTTTGTAGTAATAGTGATTACTCACAAAGTGCCAAAGAAACTCTAAGTATTAATATCTGTAGAAGTAAAACGTTCCTTATCGATAGTATATTAGGAAATAATAGTAGCAATTCTAAAGTGGACAATTCTGCTCATGAAGACAGTGATAACTTTGAAGAAACTGCTGATGAACATAACGGTAAACAGCATTATGCTTAATGGCTATTAAAAATAAAAATAAACTTTTTTGTAACTGACATCAAGAAAAGTTATTCTTTGTTTTACCAGTATGTCGTACATACCTATGTATCTCCATTATTTTTTCCAAAACGAATATTCTGGTTTGCATGAGGTTTTTGAAATTCCACTTCATTTTTTCCTGGGAAGGTTTTAATTTAATGTATAAAACATTGTCCTACATTATAAGAATTTGGAGCTATAAACTAAAACATATGAGTACCTCAGTCAGTGAAATTTCCGTTAATCGTTCGTGTGCTTGAAGTCGGTTATATTTTCTTTAAAATGTTATGATATAAACTTTCTTCAATCAACTTCTACAATCATCAATAGCCTAGTGCTCAGCCGCCTCCTTCCTCACATGAGAGGAACCATGCGTTAAAATCTTCAACACACGCCCACTGTAGATTTTTTATATAAGACCAAAGAATTAATCACTGTAATATTCTGACAAGGCTTAACGACTTTCTTCGGGCCTCAGCTCAACCACCTTATCGGAATAATTTCATAAATGTACTGTACATAATGATTGTTGCAAACATTACAATAAATAATTATTTTTATCAGAATGTTATCTTGATTAACTTCTTATAGCCATTTCGAAGGTTTACTAATTAATAATAAAAACCGTAACAAAAAATAATTACAATACATAGCGAAAACAAAATGACGCAACCTAATACAATTATTATAAAAAATATTAGGTACTTGAAGAAAATGTAACAACTTCTGCCTTTTTAATACGAGTGTTATTACTGGGATTGCTTTCATAGAAGGGCGTATTAGATTGACATAAGCTGTAGAAAAGTCACGTGATGTTTAAAGACGATAATTACCTATTCATTCCAAAGAAGCACATGTAGAGTGAAGGCCATGTAGTTTTGGATAGTTTTTTTTATAGAACTTTAATTAGTTTATTAAACAAACTGGTGATATCACGCCCATAATAATAATAATCTGCAATAGGCTTCATCAATATGTTTTAATGGTTCACATTACATTGTATTAAACGTTTTGAAAAACTCGATAAAATGTTTTGTTTGTTCTAGCCCGTCAAAAAACCAGATCGCATCACAATACGATCATCTATTGTCCATAATCGCAAGTTAAAAATATACCAAAGTCCCGGAAATATACCAAAATATATTTTCATTATTTGGTATTTAATTTTAACCGACTTTCCTGTTACAGTGTCATCTACGTCGACCACATGCCCCGAGCTGGCTCTGGGTGAGGCGGGGTTGTTCGCGGGGCATGCGTATGCGCACTGGCTCGCCGCGCACCAGTCTAACTCCACTTTCTACGGTAATTATAATTTAAAATCACTGCGGTCACTGTTCTTTTAAGATACAGTGTTTTCCCTAGTTTAGAAGCGCAGTGACGTAAATTTCTTGTATCAAATACTCTAATTCAATTCAGTTATACCTCCTTGTGTCATGATGTATTTGTCTTGTGATAAATAAATATTTGTTATTATTATTATTATAAAATCATTTGTATCCCACAGATATTCATTAATAAGCAACTCAAGACTATGCCAAAACTAGAACTATACCTACATACCAGTATGTTTATATTAATTGGTGCTATTGTACCTAATTATTTCAATGCCGTGGAACAATCATGAGATTCCAAATACTGAAAATCTGTGGCCATTTAAAAACAGTGTGTACTATTAAATAACTACTTAAATACAGATTTCAATTATCTGTTAACAACACGTAGGTAATATTGTTGTAATGATAATAAAATACGTTTATGAGTTTCTAAATACTTTAAATACTTAGTGAATATCTGCGAGGGGAAAATTGGTTCCGGTTCGAATGCAAACCCACGCATTCTACTTACACTTAATTGCCTTACTATTTACTTACTAGTGAATGGTTACTTGATAGGCATTTAGTACAGCGCAAAAAAGATGAACAAAATCACTACATATCATAAAACAAAGTCGCTTCCCGCTTTCTATCAGTCCCTATTAAGCTTAAATCTTTAAAACTACACAACGGATTTTGATGCGGGTTTTTTAATAGATAGAGTGATTCAAGAGGATGGTAATAGTATCAGCATTGCACCCGTGCGAAGCCGGGGCGGGTCGCTAGTGTCTAATATTTATAAAAATACCGTGACGCCCCAATATCTGTGTAACCCGCTTACTGCAATAGATAGGCAATTAAGGCGAAGTTATATCATAGCAGTTCTACAATTTAGTATTTACTTTCTTCAATTTACGATATTTGTAACTAACGACACAATGGCACCGGCGGTGTAACTTTTTAACACTAATATGTCCAGTATCCCTGAGTTATTATTATATAGGTAGTACCTACTGGTTGTTGCTTTAGAGTATCGCGGTCTCTTGGTGTGCTTATCAGAAATTTCTGATTTAAAGTAGCCTATGTCCATCCACAATGTGTAATCGATCGTTCTGCGAAATATCATCAAGATCAGTCTACTGATTTAGCATTGAAAGCGTTTATACTTGTACCATAAGAAACCAAAAAAATTAAATTACATAGGTTTATATGCAAAGCTAATTACGGTACAGGTATGAGAATTTCTTTATTTATTTGGTATGGCTGCACTAATACAGTTGTAACATAGAGTACGCCTTTCTAGTATACTAGTACAAGCATATCAGACAAGTCATACAAATTTCCTTTCCTATCTTATTTATATGTGACCATAGGTTTGCGTTAATTATTATACATGTCATGTACTTCTTACCAGCAGGCGTATTCACGGAGGCTCGACACCGTTTCCGTTCAATTCAGATCGAGTGAAAAATTTACCCAAGTCGAATCTATCGACTTCGGAAACTGTATTCTAGGCGTTTCTGACAGCCACGGAAAATAGCCCATCTTCGACAGATTTTCCGATTCCGAGTCGAATATCGAAGCTCCGTGAAAACGCCTGCAGTACGCTTCGCCTTAACCTCGCGTGCCGGCCCGCGGGTGTTGTTCTTCACACGGTCGGCACGCAACGTCCCATCTCTCCTCGAATAATACTCACATTACTCATCTGTTATAGCTGATAATGGAATTACACGTGAGATAAGTACTTCTTGTTATCTGTGTTTCTTCTAAATACCCTAGGAACATCGCCATTAGCTCCCGGGAAGGCCGATTATAATCTTGGTAAAAGTAAACAATATGTAAAGATTTAAAAGGACAGCCAAGATCCTATATCCTACTGATATTATTAAGGCGAAAGTTTTAGGAGGACTTTTGGATGTTATTACTGAACGGTTTTTGATGAAACTTTAAAGTAATGTAGGTATACATCAGAATACCACTTTTTATTGGAACCTGGGCGAATTATGTATGCCTACAAGTATGTACATTATATATTTTAGTAGACACAAATGATGCAATTGCGTCATAAACAAATATGATAACTAGGTCGTAACGTCACAATATAAGAAATCATTAGTGATAATTTGAACGAAATAATATTGATTTAGATAAAAGCACGATGTGTACAATACTCATTTGCAGCAATATTTATATGACCTTTTTTGGACATGCGATTACATAACTTATTACATACCTAAATCGATAAAACGTGACGGGTTCGTTTAATTTACTACATTTCTGTTTGTCTAGTCGATTGTCATTTGTCACACTTGTCAACTCCTCGGTATTTCGGTGGCTATAAAATTAGTGTAGATGTGACATGTCCCGGAATAGTTGGGGGTCCCGAGGCTCAAACTTTCTAAGTCAACTCAAAACTGTCATAGGTGCACAGAATGTTGCTGTTGCATACTTTACAAATAACAAAATGTGTAGATTTTCCTAATTTTGTCAAGTCAAAAGTATATAAACTTTATTTCAAACTTGCTATCCTGTTCATTATCGTAAATATTTTATTCGTGTTTTTCTCGTAACCTTGCGAATTAAATTTCAAGAACATGTTATCGCATTTATCGATATCGAATGACTTATTTGCATGCAAATTTTTTATAACAACAATAAAAAATATCGCTAAACGTGAAAAATATTCAGCATGGGTTCCATAATTGCTGTTTCAACAAAGAATCAACAGCACACAGAACGTCGTGGTTCGGGCGATAAGTCTGAAGATACATTCGTCGAAATGTCGCCAGCCGTCCGGGCGGTGGTCGCGACTTCGCACCGAAGTGTCAGTCAACAGCTGCCGCGACGATAATCACCAACAAAGCGCATGTTTGTACACAGCCTTAACGCTGGCCCTGTCGAGATCGAACTGTATCGAGAAATTACTGAGGTTCTATAAGATTAAGATACACCATGAGTTTGTTTATTTGTTACTTCTCGAACTAAACTGTTCACTTGTTAAAAAAAACTGATGGATATTTTTGAGCAGAACTTGAATTTTAAATGTCTAAAGTAAATTTCTTGTCATTGCTCCAAAAAAATCAAATTCTAAATAGCTCTACAGGAGCTTAATATTAAAGATACCTATCTCATATCATAATTCATAAATGTAAATAATATATCATAATAAATAGCTTACGCAAACGGTTAGCGGTCGGTTAGCGCGGTCATTTCGGTACACCGCCTACGTGTGGATTGTGTTGTTTGGCGTCTCAAACTCTACAGGCAAAACAAACACTGTGATTGTGTTTATAGCCACTTAACGAGAGCCTGCGATAATTCCGATTAGTAGTGTTACTCGTCGAGAAATACTTCTCTTGTGTTTGTCTTTAGTGAGAGTAGCTACTTCGTAAACTAAGCGAGCTTGGTCTATTTAGTCTGGAAACAACTGCATACCTACATGTTACCTAAGTTTTTCACTTTACATACTTGTAAAACAATATAGTCACACTCAAATTATACTCCGCGGAGCCCTAGGGTTTTTTAAAGCTTATGTGGAAGCTCCGTGAAAACCTGGTAAAACACAGTTGCGGAGTAGGTAAAGAAAATTTATTCCGGTTATTTATAAATTCGGTCCGGCGATGGGCTCACCACCTATCTCTACCTACGATTAGGGGTCCAATATATCTCGTGAAATGTGGGTATATCCAGTATTGAAATACCTCTACCTACCCCCTCGGGGATAAAAGGCGTGACGTTACTTATTTTATTTTTAAAGAATAAAGAAGAAGAATAATATAGAAGAATAAAGAAAGAAAGAAAAAAGAAATATAATATATTCAAAATAAAGTTAAAATGGAATGCGCAATATAAGAGCACCGATCGCACGACATTTCAATCAGGAGCTTAGTCAACAGTTCAACACTGCCACAGCTCGGTAGAAGTGACATGAAGAGAGTTATCTTCAAGTCCCTATGCAAGTAAATTATAATTATAGAATACGAAAGCACACATAAAACCTGTTTTTGATTATTTTAGGGGTCTGACAAATATTTCCTTTCCCAAAAGGGTTCTGCCGGCAAAAGAGAATCGTTGGGTAATAGATCTTTTTTTTACCAGATGACAAAAATCGACGGCCTCGGCGAGCGGGTCCGGAACGGAAGCCACGGCAAGCGTACAGCGCGAAACAATTGGAACGTCTCGAAGCTGAATTCAAACTAGATAAGTACCTCAGTGTTTCCAAAAGAATGGAACTATCTAAGTCTCTCGGCCTCACAGAAGTGCAGATTAAGACATGGTTCCAAAATAGAAGGACGAAATGGAAGAAGCAGCTGACGTCTCGTCTCAAGATAGCTCAGCGCCAGGGCATGTTTCCTGGGCAAATCTTCGGACATGCTCCTCAGGCCTATTCTCTCTTGAACCCGTACGCTTATGCTCCTCTCAGTTGCGTTTTTACACCAGCTACATTGCCGTCTACTACACCGTAATTTTGTAACATTTTAGAAATATTTTTCATAGTAGTTGGTAAATTTTCACTGAATGGTTTGTCGTATCCAGGGATAAATGAACAGTTTCCTAATGTGTCATTAAGGTGTTCGATAATATATTTTTTCATTTGCTCTTTAGTTAAAACAAGATATCCCTGTCGATGATTATATAAATTTAGCAATTAAATTAAAAATTAATGTGGCATGTTATGCATTAGAGTACAATCTTTACTGTAGGTATTTAACGGAGTTATTTTACTAGCCCTATGTCTGTCAAACATTTTTTAAACATCTGTTCAAGAATATTATTCAAATAAAACTCATGAAGCATTGAATTCAATAACCATTTAGGTAATTACGTTTATAATTTACATTAATATTTAATGGTTTATTTGTAAAGAAGATTTGTTAACCAGTCAATTTAATAGTGTACTTAATTAACTAGAAATCAGAAGAGCATCATATGTTTTATTGGGAAATAAAAATAAATTTTGGTTTACATTCATAGAAATAAAATTAACCAAAAGACGCGTAGTTTCCAATAGTCACATAGTTAAGTAGCTTAATAGGTACTTAAATTAGTCTGTGATTTCATCATTTGTCCTTATTAAGTATCCCATTTTCGTCATGCTTGTTAAGCATTTTAATTGCTGTGCGAAAAGTACATATTACTCCTAACTCGCTACTTTTGCCACCTCAATGTGGTTATTTGTTTCAACTGTGTAATGATGCGTAAATAAAGACGCGCCCAGACCTAGAGATGCTTCACTGTTTGGTTACTAGAAACCTACTATATACTACCAGAAAAAATATTATTTTAGAAGGATCTTGCTAAAAAAAACTCTTATCATTCGATCGTCCCCTTTTCTTAATTGTTATGTTGATACCAAATTATGGGACAGAATCCACATACGGACATTTAGTCTCAAACCAAGTAAAGCCTGTACTATGGGTACTTAACAACTGGCAAACATATTTAAATAAAAATAAGACACAAAGCCAACACATTTGGAGTTGAAAAGACTACTTACTTTGAATAAAACATGTTGATTGGTTGTGATTGATTCGTATGTTCACAGCAACCTCTGACAAAGCAGAATTAAAATTCCGAGAAAGCAGGCATCTGAGTCATCAGGCCCGCCTTTCTAGATATTAAAGAAAAGTTCCATCAACTATTGAGAGTAGGATAAATTTTCCAAAAAATACAGTTTTGTACAAAATTTACTGTAAAAAAATATATCAACGAGGAACCGTGTGAAATAGTGGCTGGAAGTTTCCTCTCTGCATATTAATTATCCTGCGGCCGTATTCACGGAGATTCGATATTCAACTCGAAATCGGAAAATTTGTCAAGAGGTTTCAAGATGGGATATTCACAGATGTCATATTTGACGTAAGGATTAGACAGATTTTCCGATTCCGAGTCGACTATCGAATATCCGTGAATACGCCCGCTGGTCGTTTGACTTGTGTTGAGTTACTAAGTGACAGACGAAACTAAAAAACTATTTTAATTAGGCGGATTATGTTTTTGCGATATAAAGCGTTGTAATTCAATGTTTTTAGTACAGATACGCGGAATTGTAAACATTCGATCTGCCATTTTAGTAAAATCGTATTATTAGTATTTATTATTTAATTCCAATGTTGCGAACTCCTGAATATTAGTTTACATAATTTATAGCTTCTCCTGACTGGGTCTTTAATCAGCCTTGAACTTTTATGAATCAACAATTCTATTGGTATCATTACAATTGTAATATTCCTTTATTGTTGTAGAAACTTACTGAAAGTATATTTATTTAATCAAAATGTTTGTGCCAATTTTTTTATTTATATATTAACTATGTTTTTTCATAATACTTAAATATTAGTACCACACGCCTATAAATACCACTTAAAATAATAGAATGCTTTTTATTTCAATTACGGTGTCAAAAAACGCAAAATCTCATTAATTCGTAATATTATGATAAAAACATTCTTTGTAGTCTTTATGTAACTCTATAAATAATGTGCAATAAACGAATTAATTACTGGGAGTTAGATTTTTGTTTTCATTTTACACTACCTATTTCTGTTAACTATATACAAATATTTTCTGTTTATAGACCGACCCGTCGGCCAGATTTTAACATAGGTACATTAATTGATGTCTTTCACATCGTTTTTTTTAACTTTTCATACAAAAGACATCAACGATAGTCTATGGACAAACACTATTGTAATTAATGTTGTTTTCTTCTGGATTTTATTTTTCTCTTATAATAATAATTAGCTTAAACATTTTTTAATTAATGATGGGCTTACTCTTGACCTCAGACTAAAGATTACGTATTAAGACAGTCTAAGGCAAGTAATTCTTCAGAAACTGAGCAAATTTCAAAGAAATCACGCTCTCACTTAGCGCTTCATAAAATTTCTCAATCCTTTTTCTCTGAAAAGCAACACAGATATACGAGGCTTAGAGGTTTCTCAGGTTGCTCAAAAAAAAGCGATGTACCGCTGCTCACTGAAACTTTTATACGAAGTCGAAGTTTCCCTAAGTTACTAGTGTGGTACCTACTGGTTTTTTTTTTCAAAGAATATAGCTTTTAATGCCATCTTTAAAAAAGATTTGTTAAGTAAATAAAACAAATAAAGTTGTGTATCATGGTGTGACGTAAGAATTTAGAATGGAGGATATGGATTACGAATAAAGAAAATCAGAGAATAAACTTGAATGCATTTTGTCGCTTCCTCATTTATATTCAATAATTTAGTTAAATAAGACAATATGCTATGTTCAGCAGCGAACGTCAAGCGGCTGAGATGATGAAAACTGCAGTCAGGGCACGTTGCATTGAGCAGGTGGGTAGTAAGCGTCGCAGTCTGCGCCGCCGAGGCCAAGCGCCGCCGCACGAAGCGCGCTTAGGGCTCCTCCACGCGTCCACGCCACCCCAGCACTGCACATGAATATGAGCTCAAATTCTGCTCAAAACTCAAAAATCAAAAAACATTTTTTGTAAGTATAAAAAAAACTAAGAAAGGTCAACAGTCTAATAACAAGGCACTCCAAACTCGGCTCTAGAGTAAGTATAATTTGATTAACGAACAACAGTTTGAGAAGATACAAGAATACACTGCTATCACTTGCCACTTGTCGTGCCTTTAGATGAGTGATTGGGATGAAAAATATGTAACTCCCGATTTCCGAAAGGCAAACATCACCCAAATCGGTTCAGTCGTTTTTGCGTTTTGAGTAACAACCATACAAACTTACACATTTGTAATTATTAGGAGTAGCTTTGCCCACGACTCCTTTCACATTCCGGGATTTAAATTATCCTATATTTGTTAATCCAGATAATAAGCTACCTATGTTCCAAATAACAATGGCAAAAGTCCATGTGTTTTGGGTACCCCACTTATACCTGCCCACGGAAGACGAAACCGTGTAAAATCGATGGTTCTTGGACAGACTAAGATAATATGTAATCATACCACATTTTTATAAGTTGGGGTTTAAAAGTTATTCGTTACCTAGTGTATTTTGTAGGTTATTATGAGATTTTAGGTACCAAAGAAGTGTAAAGAAAAAGTTTCTCTAGGAAAGAAAATGATTTTCTTCCAACCTCTTTGTTAGAAAATAGCACTGCCTACCACATGCCATATAAGTTACTCTATGCCACATAGTGGCAGTAAATGATGGCTTGGGCAAAAAATATCGATACCTATATTAAAATATCGATATTTTTCCAAATACATAATTAGCATATTATATATATCGTCGATATTTTTAAGTACGATATATCGACTTTTATTTTACAGTATCGAATTCGTATCAATTTTAATATATTTTTAACGCAATTCTGGTTTCGTGTTTCATTTCATGTTAGGTACTAGATACTTGTTCAGACTCAAGCATTTATAAAAAAATACTATTTTCATCGTCCTTTTTTACGAATGTGAGAATATGTATAATAATGTAAAAACTGACGATATATCGATATTTTTCACTCGATTTTTCTCTATAGTATTTAGAAATGTCGATACGATAAATATCAATTTATTTTTTCATTTTGCCATCCCCGGTGAATGACATGGTTGACGTGATGACACGACGTTCAATTTTACCACAACAACAAAAAATATTTTGTATTAATCAAAGACTTTAAAATATAATAGCATAGAGGGGGCATTAGAAATATTTTCATACCAAACTTTGAAGCTCAAGCGCCATGTCCTTGTCATGTCAGTTAGTATGAACGCGAGCTGTCATTCGGTCGAAATCGTACTAGACTTATTCCACTTGGAATAACTTTTGGCTTCAAATAATCCTCGCTTTGTCCCCTCTATGCCTTATATTATATTTTAATCTCTTTGGTATTAATAGATTTCCCAATCGATCGATTCGTGTTTCTATGATATTTCTGTTTTATTTGACTCAATATTTCCAACTGCTAGATTTATTTAAAAATATGGAAAATTTCTACTTGTTATGAGTCAATATAACAAGCATAGTGTGATACCCCGTGGGTGTCTATTTCAGTGGGTACCAAAGCTGCCGATGTTCTTTAATGTTTGGTAATTTTTGCGTGGTGGAGTAGGTAATACACATCCAAATATATAAACTTTCGCGCTTAAAATATAATATTATAAATAAATAATACGCTTATAATGGTAATATTTAAATTTTTATGTTTTACACTTACTACCAAACTGGCAACCAGTATCGATTGTGGTCTCCCAGATCCCTAGCCCGTCTGTTCCCCAAACACAGGGCCCGGTAGACGCAGGGAGTGGACATGGGTCTCAGGGCCATAAGCGCATATCGGGCCACGGTGTTGATGCCTGACAGAGACCTCGTCTTCTCAGTGTGTTCAGAGTCCCGTTTGAATCGGAATACGTCCTCCATGTTCACTGCGTCCCCGTTGTCCACCATTTGCATCACTTGCGGCTGTTCTGGATTCTGATAAATATTGTACACAACACAATAACGCGCCCAGTATATCTCCAAAAAAATTATCCTCAGTCAAAGAACTCGGCTTGAGGACAGTTAGGAACAGATTGCTGTCAGTTGGTAACGGATCTTTTGAGAACAGCTAGACTGATTTGGTTTTTCTTAATATTTGTAATGCAATAAGCTTTTTTTAGGTAAAAAAAAAGGAAAATTTTTCACGAGAAATTAGGGAAAAACTGAAAGTGCTTCTTTTCTATGGAGTTTTCTTAAATTTGGACAGGACAACGTATTTTGAGTGAACTTATTACTCTTAGAACATACAAACCATTGTAATACACATGAGGACTTGCAGTACGAACATGCCGAAGGACAAGAAAGCAATGCCGGTGAGCGAGATGTCGAATAAATCGGTGAGCCCAAGGCTGCTGCTGTCTCGCTCATCCACGTACTCTTCGACGGGTTCATGCGCGTGGGCCGCCACCGGGTGGTGGTACAGCGGTGGAGGGGGAGGTGGCATCGAGTACTCGTAGCCACCGCCTAGAAAATAATATCGTCTTACCGTGTGGCTCATAGGATTTCGAAAAGAAACTAAGTAAAAGTGAAAAAAGAACTCCCATACAAACTTTCATCACCTACTTCACTACATTTAATTCCGATTCTGTGGTAATTTCCCGATTTCTGTAAACTTTTTTAGGCTTAAGCTTTATTAAACCCCATTTTTTTTTGTATTTTGCCATAATTCCAGGGTCTGATAAGTTTGGACTGGAGATAATCGATTTTTTTTTATACTAGTTACCTAATGTTATCAATAACTCGTAAGTCCATTCCTAAGCGTGAAATGTGGGTATCTTCTAAAATGGAATACCCCCGCCTATCTCGGAGATAGAAGGCGAGAGTTTTTTTTTATAAGGATGCAGGCAGTTGCAGTATGGGTAACTGGTGATGAAAGAACAGGAGGACGACTTACTATACTTAGCGACGTCATGGTATCCTGCGTCTGGTTCATAAGCATGCCCTGCGTCGTACCCCTCGTAGCCATCCCGTGCGAGGATCTGTGGGGTCGTGGAGTAGGGGCTCGAGATTGCCACACCAGGCATGTTCTGCATGCCAGTGGGTAGTGTCAAAGATGAGTTCATTACCCCACTGTACTGCTGGTACACGTCGTTCAGAGCCGCTGTTCTGATTTTAAAATAAACAAAAATGTAGATTTTTTCATAAAGCAACCAGAAAAGGCATGGTGTAGGTATTTCCTAATATTCCTATAGATTTTTTTTATGCGAGTTACTTATAAATACAAATAACTCGTTACACTTCTCGTAAGTACAGGACACGATTGAACAAATAAAATATACATTTTCTCCTAGTAAAGAGTAAAAAAAAGCATGAATTTTGAAACTACGCCTAATCTAGAAGATTCGCCTGCGTTCCATATAATATGTCGAAGTAGGCAAAATTTTATCTTAGGTGCGATATCTATATATTATTGCTGCTGTCTTTGCCACGCTCTCCCGTAGGTACCTACTACTTTTAATAACTATGTAATAACATACTTGGCCAACCACTCTTGATAATTATTGGAGCCCACATCGTACATAAAATTACTCCTCACATCCTGCGACCTTCTGGTGAGCATATTCTTGGTTCTGCCATCGAGGTTTAAAGGCTTGCCAACCCGGCCCTGTAGGATATTCTTCCCCATCTCCTCTAAGATCTGTTCAGCGATGAAATTCCGGCAGTGGTACTCATTCATCATTTTTCTAAAACGAAAAAGATCAATATGAGTAGGTACCGAACTCATTCCGGAAGTTGCTCTGTTGAATTATAGCAAAACTACTATTATTAGGTGATATCATACTAATAACCCTTTATGCAAAAACTACTGAACGGATTTTGATGGAACTTTACAGTTATATAGCTTATACATCAGAATAACACATAGGCTAAATTTTATCTGAAATCTATTTTTAGGGTTCCGTACCTCAAAAGGAAAAAACGGAACCCTTATAGGATCACTTTGTTGTCCGTCTGTCCGTCCGTCCGTCCGTCTGTCAAGACCCTTTTTCTCAGGAACGCGTGGAGGTATGAAGCTGAAATTTATATCAATTACTCAGGTCTACTGTCCCTTGAAGCTGTGAAAAAATCAAACTTCTAAGCCAACGCAATCAAAAGATACAGCCGTTTATGCCGCAAATTTTCGACACTTGCAAGGGAATCAAAACCTACAGGGTGCTTCCCGTGAACTCAGAATCTTGAAATTTGGTACGAAGCAACGTCTTATAGCATAGATAAAGGAAAAATTACGAAAACCATAAATTTGCAAGGTTGTACGGAACCCTCGGTGCGCGAGTCCGACTCGCACTTGGCCGGTTTTTATTTATGAAACTGCTGGTGTGCGGGTGCTGCTAGTTTATAATAAGGCAGAGGTATTTTATTTCCATTTCTGGAAATACCCACTTTTCACGAGAATATTCGACCCCTTAACGTGATAGGTGGTGAGCCCATCGCCGGACTAGGCCTGTTACACATGCCTCAGAATTAATTCTGGGACCTGCGGGTTTCCTCACGATGTTTTCCTTCACCGTCGAGCTAGTGATGAATATGTACGTAAGTTTTGAAAAACTCATTGGGACATGCCCGGATTTGAACCCGAGCCTGACTGATTATTATCATGTGAAGCAGGCTCTTTAATCGTAAGGCTATCACTGCTCTCCGGGGTATTTCTAGAAATGGAATACAAGATAAAAGGCTTGAGATTATATTATTATTATTACTCGTACAGTCTGACATTTCTGATAGCATTATAAACATGACATGTATTTTTTATTATCAATACACGAATTGAATTTGAATTGAATTCATTATAATATCCCCAATCTGGCATTTTATATATATATAGCTTCTCACTTTACCGCTCTCGTACTCGCACCTTAACTTAATACATGGTACTTAAGTTAAATGCAGTGAGCACTATAAACGATTAAATTATTTCTTTGGGGCTTGACCCCCATTGCAGAACAGAACACGATATCCTCGGGCCAAAAGTCACCTACACCTACACGCAGCTGGAATACAGCCGGAACGACTTAAAGTCGGTTCTCTAGCTGAACGATAATGATCTATTAGAATGCTAAACTTGAAATTAACACAGTGTGTGATGGCCGGTATGTCCACAAAAATTGAAGGAAAAAATTTAGGAATTTTTTTTTTGAATTGGTATGTAGGTACGTAACCCTACACGTCCAGTCCAGCTCGAACTTAACCGGGTTTTTAACATAACTATAATTTTTTTAGCAATCACATCTGTTTATTTTCTTAAATACTTAGGTACAATAGGTAGGTACTCGTACCTGTGATAATCGAGAGTTGACAGCGCTGCATCAATGGAACCATTCACATTAACTGTGATTTCACTGGCTACATCACTCACATTCTTGTAGTTATCTTCATCATTCGCCATAAAGAATGTCGGCATTAGATCCGTTCTTAAAATATCGTTAACGTTCAACTCGTTATCGATCATTTTTATTGATAAAACTTTTGTTATTATCATAAGAAAAAATAATAAATAGCAGATTTTACACATTTTCAAGATAATTCTCGTGTGTCACCGGGTAGGGAATCTCGACTTTAATGGTGCCCTGAGCAAGTTGAACGGAGATTACACGGGTTATAAAGCGGAAAATTCACAAGCAAACACCATACAGATTGTATCGAGGGTACTTAGCCTCGTAAGTCATAACTGTGCCTAGAAAAAACATTAAAATGGTTGACTTTTAAGGCATTATTTACCGCCTTTAGGCATTTAGTTCGCCATCGTCACATTTTCTTGGGAAATACATGTAACTAAATAAATAAATGAAAGTTACTTGTATTATTTTTATTCTAAGTACATAAGTACTAAAACTGGGTGACAGAAAACGCACGGACTAAGTCAGTGAGTTTAAAAGCATTAAATTTTTCACAAGTATTTACTTACTAAATAACATAGATGATCTAAGAAAGTGTTTTTGAAAATTCACCATGTTTATTTCAGGGATGTAAATTAGTAGATATATGGAGCCACTGCCAGCCCTCTGGTCACCTAAAGCCTCGACCAAACGCACGTAAAATATGTTTTTTTCGAAGTACCTATACAAAACGGCCATCTGTAAACGTGTCTAAAATTTCATCTACGAACTGCGATAAAGCTTTTAATAGCATGGGCAATATGGTTTGTTCTCACGTCAAATGTCGGCCGGATGACACCAGAACATTTGTAAATCTACGCTACAACAATGGATCCTTTTACCGCCTCCCACAGGGGCACTTAAGTGCCGCGGGGGGCGAGATATTATTGCGCCCTTCATAATAATTTATTTGCCCATGTAATTTAGGTACCTTCTTCCGCTTATCATACATAATGTAATTTAAAACGCATATCTATTAGGTAAGCTAAGGACATACCTACTTACCTTGATAGTAGAATTTTCTCTACCCATACTATATATATAGGTACTTACTACAATTAGTATAAGTACCTATATATAGTATGGGTAGAGAAAATTCTACTATCGTACCTACCTATGTATATTCGTTATGTTTCTACACAAATAAAGCTCAATGAGAAGACTTAGGTATAGGTACATCGTCATACGAAGAAATACCTAATAAAAGGGATATTTTATCCCCGAGAGGGTAGGTAGGTCTGGAAATACCCGTTCACCAGTTTGTTATTCTCGGACAACTAAACGTGATAGGTGGTGAGCCCTTCGCCTGATCGGGGTGCTGTTACAAAGGTCTCAGAATTAATTCTGGGATGTGTGGGTTTTCTCAAGATGTTTTCGTTCACCGTTCGAGTTAGTGATAAATTGATGTTGGTACTTAAGCTTTTTGAAAGACTCGTTGGTACATACATGCCAGGATTCGAACCTGAGACTAAGAAATGAGAAGCGAGCTCTTCTAAGCTTCGCTCTTTAAAGTCATTTTTATGTGTCGCTACAGGATAGAACAATTAGGTGAGTAAAGAAAAGGTCCAAAAATATTGTTTTCGTCACTTTATATAATAGTTTCAAAATATATTCGATCTAATGATCTATACGACACATAAATCCAGATACTGAAACAAATTGCACATTCATGGGTTTTAAATTTCATTTAATGAAAAAAGTAATTACTTATAAAAATGTTTTAACATAATTTAATGTTAGTTACCAGCGTTATTTACTGGCATACATGATTTCGTTCACTTCTTAGACTTCACTAAAAGTTATTTATTTTAATAATTCATGCAGAATCTGAAGCCCAACTTGTTTTACCCTTGATTCACATCACATCTAAATGTTTTTAATTAAAACATTGACTACATTATTATGAAATATGACTGTCATGTATTTATTAAAACACATAAAATACCTATCACTACTGTACTATTCAAATATATAAAAGTAGTACATTAAAGCATAATCAATCAGGAATTTCCATGCTAACAGAAACTTTATAATCTACTGTTGCAAATTGATACAAAAGTATTATTTAATAGTGTATACGTTTAAGTTACAAGTGGAGTTTGTTTTACTATACTAGCTGTGAAATCCCAGATTTTAAAACAAGATGAATTTCTAGGATCAGATTACACTACAGATGTTTCAAGTACTAAGTAATACATCCCAATTAATCTCATTATTATAGACCTCCTGGTCCAGCCATAATTCATAATTATCTTTGAATTCCTCATCCAGTTCCATATTAGTCTCCAGCACACAATTTATGTCTGTCTCCAGTGGTGTCAGATCTATTTCCAGGTCACTCCCCGTTAAATATCTCCTGCTGTTGAAGCGGTCCACACTCACTCTCAAAGCACATTCCTCATCTTGGAAGTCCCAGGGCCGTGCGTCAACATCGTTACCAAATGCCCAGTCGTCATTCAGCCTGTGTCGTACTTTAGAGTATATGGCGCTAATTGTCTTCATATTGGTTTTCCTCCACTGGCGACCCAAGTACTTTGTCTGCATCTTTAATAACTTTAACACATAAAACTGCATTAGAGCATGTCTCACTTTTAGTGTGCGCTTTAATATAGGTGCACTTTTGAAAACCACAAGCATCATTATTCTGGCATTCTTCCATTTTGTTAATTTGTTCAAAATTCTCAGCAAATTTATGCAAGAAAATACATTTCTCCATGAATATGGAACTGATGAGTCCCCAATATCCAAACATTCTTTAGTAAGCTCTGGTTGTTCCCCAATAACACATGCAGGGAAGTCAAATATTGGGATTGTGTTTTTAGCCCCAACATAAGATAAAATATTTTGGTTGAAAAATTTCAGGACCAGCGGCATGCAGTTCGCATAGACTAGATGCTGAGACATAAATTCAAATTGATTGACATGGTTCAATTTAAAGTGTTTCAATAGTAAAAGTAGAATCGCTGTAACAGCTTTAACTATAACTTCTTTATGTCTATTTACATCAATACCAAGTTTAAGAGACTGTAATACTGTCATAGGCATTTCTTCGGGCAGGAGATCTGCCATAATATTGATAGAGTATGTTTTTGCAGTGGAGGTAGGTGCAGCAGCTAGAAGTATTTTCAATAAAGCAATAGTATACTGGGGCAAGTTTGGTAGCATTGCTCTGTATAGAATCTCAACCTCGGTCTCTTCTACATCCTTCTCTCCTTTTGTGAGAGGACTGCGAGATATTTCGAATTCTCGTTCTACCTGAATATCAGAGAGACTGGTATACATATGCTTTTTCAATATCTCTATACCTTCGTGAATTGGCTGTGGTAGCCCTGCAATAGTCTGCCTGTCTCCTGGAAGAGAATAGCCAACAAATTTGATACGTACATTATCTAAGAACATGTCAATATCTTTTTGACGTACTTTTGACTGCCATGGTAGGCTTCTTGGGAGAGGTGGTGGTGGAGGCGGACTCTCAAACTGCTTAAAGTACATGTAATAAGGACAGTTTTGATTGGTATTCATATTTTGTGCATTTTCACTAGGCATAGATTGAAACTCCATAGAATAATCTTCTGAACCATTACCAGTTTCCTCCTTGTCAACAAAAATTTGTTCATCTGACTCATCCAGTGAGGTTTGTTTCATAAAAGTCTGTCTTCTAAAAGTATCCTTCGGTATTTTTCTCTGTCCCGGGTTTTGGTTTTCTAACATGTCGGCTGCACTAGGTGGTGGAGAGCTGGCACGCATGCCTTTTATGATTTCTAAGGTGTCTTCGGTCAATGGTGGCAAGCCATACTTTTCTCTAAGCCTAGCTTTTCTCTCTTTCAGTTCCTTAGAACCACCCAGGTACACCAGCAGAACCTTCCAAAGCAGAAGAAGTACTTTTTTCATGGGAAAATGGGGAGTGGTTCCAGCACAGAGATGTGTGACCATACTCAGTAATTTTACAGGAAGTAACTCTTCACCAAACGGTGTACCAAGTTCCTCTTTGAAGTTTCTTACTAAATGAGCGTACTCTGAATGTGGATTTTCTTTTTCGGTTCTCATATATTCTGTGATCAAGTAGAGAACAGACAAGATTACTCGCAAGTTTGTCGAATCTGCCAGAGATTCGGCCAGTTTTCTGGAAGCTATAGCAGTACTACTCCTAACAATTTCAAGATTCAGTAGCTCGACAAATGCGGAGAAAGTCCCCATGTCGTAGAGAGTCATGACGTTGATGCGCGCCCAGTGTGCCTGCTCCGCGTCGGACTGCATCTCCGCCCAGCAGCCCTGCGCCAGGTATAGAATACACCGCGTCGCGCGCATGCGTATCTCGCTCACAGCCACGTCCAGGTGCTCCAACAATTTCATAACAACAGTTCTCTGCTGTTGATTCGACAATCTCTGCCAACTAGGAGGGTAATTGAATTCTTCCATGATATCCTCAAATGCCTTCACGTTCAGCTGGAATTCAGGATGTTCGGTGTAACTGTACAATTCAGCGATTTCGTTCGCTTGAGTATCACAATCGTCGTATACAAAATCTAACTCAGGGCTCTCCATATCATTGGCACATTCTCCTTCTTCCATGGGGCGGCGAACGTCAGGCAATTTTGTGCCTCCGCGGCGGCCGTTGCCGTTAGTTCCCATGGTTAGATTTGTTGAAATAGCAATCACAATAATTTATTTCACATTCCGATGTAAAAATGCATCTCCGCAACTCTTCTACGGATAAAATCTTATTAAATTTTTAATTTCTTGATTGGAATTGGAAAAAATGGCAGATGTTTTTTTTTCATTATTATGCCCAACTTTTGTTGGACAGGCTAGAGTCATAGACCATACTGCCTCATCTATGGCAAGCAGTGTCTTCAACACTTTCTTATCAAAATGTCACTTGGGACTCCACAGTAAAACGATAGAGCACTTTTACTGAAGGTTGAAGCGGCTTCTTGAGACAATCCAAAAATATCCATCCTCCTTTTTATGCATGGACATTGGACGATTTAAAAAGCATTTAAAGATAAACTTAACTAACACTAGGCAGTATGGTCTATGGTTCTAGCCTGTCCAACACAAGTTTGGCGAAATAAAGAAAAAAAATACATATCACGGGCGGGAGCCAATTCAACTAAATGTCAACGGTTACAGTTGGGTCACGATGACACGTCAATGGTCAGTCGATGGTGTTATTTGCTCTGAAAAGTGCCAAAATAACATCATTGACTGACCGTTGACATGTCAACTTTAACTTCAACTTTTTGGTTATGGCTTTTCCATCGTTATAGAACAATGATTCCGCCAATGTCAAGTATCATAGAGGATAAGTCAGCAAAGTTTCTCTTGATCGGTTATGGGATTTAGCTAGTTTATTTATTAATTCATTCTGAGAATTTGTCCAGTCACTCTTCGTAGGTAGGTATCTAAAAACAAGGACAACACACAAATATTAGTATTCGGTTTGGAGTAAGTTAAACAATTAGTGGTAGGAGGTAGAAGGTAACAACATGACGCGACGTAGACAAAACAGGGAAATGGGAAAAATATATATTTATAAAACATACATACAATCATAATTTAATATTATTATTTTTGATAAATTTGGATAAAAACCGAACATAATTAGAGAAAGTCAATGTTAATAAGAAATTTAGGTTAAATGGTCGGGGAACTTGTACCGGTATAACATCATACACACACCGGCACAATTAGCGGAACAGAAAAAAAAGGGAGTATTTACGCATTTTTGCGTGTTACTGGCCGGCTAAACAAGCTTTTTTTAAATTTGGGTTTTAATTTAAAAATGGAATACTAAGCGACTGCCCTTTTTTTCATTCTTTTGTTTTAATTTTCATTGATTCATTTTTTCCACCGCTTGTCCGTTTTTAGAAGGTTCGTGAATTCCATTTGAAAAGCTTTGAATTGCAGTTTTTGAGGCTTTTGAGTTTTTTCGCATATTGATAATTTACGAGCATCTAATTATGCCTGATTTAACGCCATCAGAAATCATTAGGGCAGATCAAATGAGGAGAAATGGTCAAACCTACAGATCGATTGCCAGAAGCCTTCGTCGATCGTTATCAACGATTTATCGTAGCATCCAACGATACAGATTGACGAATGCTCTAGTGAGAAGGAGACGACAAGGCCGGAAAAGGTGTACTTCAAGGAGGGATGACCGTTTTCTCCAACTTCAAGTCCGACGGAACACGAGACTAACGGCGGTGCAGGCTCGAAATTTACTGGAAGAGGTACGAGCAGTAAGGATGAGTGAGCGGACAGTTCGTAGAAGATTCGAAGAAGTGGGTATAGGCTCGTATGTGCCCGCCAAAGCCCCAAAACTTGAGAGACATCATCGCACAAACCGTCTACACTTTGGTCGTGAACATCGTGATTGGGACTTCGACGACTGGGGACAGGTTCTTTTTACTGATGAATGCAGAGTTATGTTAAATCAAATTGATGGAAGGCAGCGAGTATGGAGACGCAAAGGAGAACGGTATATCCAGTCTAATTTTGAAAATACAGTTGCATATGGCGGCGGTTCAATTATGGTCTGGGGAGGAATATGTTTAGGAGCTCGTACGGAGTTAGTAGTGGTCGATGGCGGGAATCTGAATGCTGATCGGTATATCAGGGAGATTTTAGAAGAACATGTTGTGCCATTTGCCCCCTTTATTGGTAACAACTTCATTCTAATGCAGGATAATGCTCGGGCTCACAGTGCTCGCACAGTACAGACATACCTAAACCATGTTGGTATAACGGTGATGGAGTGGCCAGCACGGTCCCCCGATATGAACCCTATAGAACACGTCTGGGACTTGCTAAAGAGGAGTGTAAAGTCAAGAATGCCCCCTCCCAATAATCTCAACGAGTTGCGAAACGCATTACTTGAAGAATGGCAGAGGTTGCCCCAAGAAACCATTGATAACATCATCCGCAGCATGCCCAGACGGATGGAAACCCTCATCAGAGCACGAGGAGGAAACACTCGATATTGAACAGTCATTGAAATTGTTGTTAAACTTTGGAAAATCTTGAATTTTCTGCTGTTTCTCTATAATTAAAAATCGAAGAAAAATGCATTTTGTTTAATTTAATTTTTATTTTTATAAAATTTTAAGTATGGTGTTACAAATGAATGTCAAAACATGTTAATTTAATTGTTGTTTCATTTTAAATAATATATTGTTTAAAAATTACATTCATTGTTCTAAATTCCCTCTTTTTTCTCCTTTTTTTTTCTGTTCCGCTAATTGTGCCGGTGTGTGTATAAATGGGAGACTAAATTGTTGCATTCAAAGAAAATATGATCAAGGGTACCCTCTGCTAATCCACATTCACACATTGAGTTGTCACGGATTCTCAACTTTTCTAGGAAGACTGGAGAGCAAACATGGCCTAGGCGAAGACGAATAATGACGGAAGTAACAAGGCGATCAAAATTACGGTGTTTAAAAAACCACGGTTTGATGGGGATATTAGGCTGTATGGAAGCAAAGTGTTTACCCTTAATTCTACTGGATTGTTGCCATAAGTCATTCCACGCTTTATCTAAAAGAGGTTTTGCACGGCAGCGAAAGTCCCCAGCATAGCATTTTGTGTGAATTGAAGTTCCAACTTTAATAGCTTCTTTTGCACATAGGTCTGCACACTCATTACCAGATATGCCGCTGTGACTTGGTATCCAGGCAAGTAGGACCTCTAAGTTTGATGAATAACATTTAAATAAAGCTTCCTTGATTTGGAGAGTTAAAATAAAGTTTCCCTTGGAATGAAAAGGTAATTTACAGATGTCCTGTAAAACGCTACGAGCATCAGAAAAAATTACTGTCTTCTTGATGTTGTGCGATAGAATATAGGAGACAGCTTCATATAACGCAATACATTCGCCAGTAAATATAGATGTTTGAGGTGGGTTTTTAAAATTTAAAATTATCTTGTATTTAGGGATCCAAACAGCAGAACCAACGTCATTATTTTCGTCTAATTTAGAAGCATCAGTAAATACATGTAACCAGTCCTTCCACTGCGAGTTAATTATACTGTTAAATTTCTTATCAGATCCCGGAGAACTCTTGCAAATCCCTAAGTCTAGGAGCACTTTCGGGCTAAAAGTGAGGCAATTGAAATCAAATTTAAAAATAGGGTTACAATCAAGTTGGTAAATTTTTGATAAATCCACTTTTCTATACGACTGAATTAGAGGTGGGAGATCTTTATGGGTCCAATAGTTAGATGAATTAACATCTCTGTTTAATGAAACAAGTTTGTCTAATAGGGGGTGATTCGAATTTTGCATAATGTTAAAAAAGAATCTGTCACAAAGGTATTGTCTGCGTAGGGATAATGGAGGGTCTACACATTCTACTTGTAATGCATTGATGGGGGAAGACTTCATTGCGCCTGCTATAATGCGTAAGCACTTTGACTGGATCTTGTCTAATTTGGAAAGAGCAATTTTATTGCAAGGTTCAAGAACAAAAGAAGCGTAGTCAAAGTGGCTACGTATAATCGCATTATATAGTAATTTTTGACTATATGGATGGGAACCCCACCGGACACCGGACAGAGATCTTATGACATTAATATTTTTGTCACATTTATTTGCAATATAATTTAAATGATGAATCCCAGATAACTTAGAATCGAATATGACTCCTAAGAACTTAGCTTTGTCTTTAACGACAATTGGTTCTTCATCAATAGAAATGTTGATGTCAGGGATAGAGCGTTTTCGTGAAAATATAACAGAATTACATTTTGAAACCGAAAGGGAAAGTCCGTGTTCAATAAGCCATTGATTTAAATAGTAAAGGGCAGAATTAAGCCGAGAAGATGCATCGGAAAAAGAGGGGGATTGAACATATAATGCAATGTCATCAGCATACTGCAAGATGCTAGAAAAGCAAGTTACAGTTCTATCTAGATCATAAGTATATAGGTTATAGAGTAAGGGGCTGAGAACAGACCCCTGGGGTAAACCCTTCCAGACAAGTCTGGGGGGGAGATTTTCTCCTTGAACACGGACCGAAATGTATCGTTGCATAAAGAGGTTACAGATTACATTTATTATTCTCTCCGGAATACTCAGCTGAACAAGTTTTTGTCTGAGTGTGGGAAGAACAACATTATCGTAAGCCGATGTAACATCTAAAAATACCGCGACGACATGCTCACCTGAACTGAAAGCTCGCCTTATATCAGTAGTAAGTATACTTAGACTGTCTAGGGTGCCCATACCTTTCCTAAAGCCAAATTGGAATTTAGATAGTAAGTTTCTGTTTTCAACTATCCATTCAAGTCGGTTCTTTAGAAGATGTTCTAATATCTTAGCCAGACAAGAGGACAGTGCAATAGGTCTATAGGAGGAGGAATCGTCCGGGTTTTTACCAGGTTTTAAAATTGGTATCACAATTTGTGTTTTCCAGGAGTCCGGAACTGTTCCAGTTAAAAAAACATAATTAATAATATCTAAGAAATAATTTTTAGTACTGTGGGACGATTTAATGAGAAAGGAATATGGGATGCCATCAATGCCTGGTGCAGAATCGCGTAAACCGTCGAGCGCACATGAGAGCTCAGCAAATGAGAAGGGTTCATTGAATCTATCAGAAGAAGAAGACAGAGAGAGGACTGAAGGGAAGTAATCAGCGGGGGGGACAAAAGGGGGAGCTAGTTTATTAATAAAATTTGTAAGCCAAGAATCCGAACTATTTGAAGAGATATCTAGGTTATCTAAAAGACTGCGACGAAATGATTTTATACGTTTCCATACCAAAGAAGATGGAGTTCTTGGAGAGAGTGATTCACAAAAACTGTGCCACCCCTGTCTTTTCTTTTTAGAGAGCAATCGTTTACATTTAGCACTGCACTTTTGAAAACCCAAATAATTCTCCATAGTAAGGTCACCTGCAAATTTATTCTCAGATTCATTACGCGAACGGACTAATGCCGTGCATTCTGAATCCCACCAAGGAGGGGACGGTAATTTGCGTTTGGCCGAATTTTTAAGTGGGATTGATTGGTCGGCAGCATACTTTAGACAAGACACAAATTCATTATAACATAATAAAAAATTTTGTTCATTAACTGGAGAAAGACAACTAACTTTATCACCAATAGAAATTAAAAATTTATCCCAGTCAGCCTTTTTCATACAATACTTAAGAAGAGGAGTAACACTTAGTTTGGGTAATGAGCAATTTAGGTGTTTTATTAATATTGGGAAGTGGTCACTTCCATAGCTATTTGGGAGGATACTCCAAGAAAACGACATTACAAGATTAGGGGAGGTTAACGACAAATCAACTGCACTGGTGTTTTGAAGAGGAGAAGCCCTACGAGTAGCTGAGCCATCATTCAATACACAAAGATTAATATTATCAAAAAAGTCTAGGAGAAAGGAAGAATTAGAGTCACATCTAGTGGAGCCCCAAAGAGTGTGATTGCAATTAAAATCACAAAGAATTAGAAAAGGGCCAGGTAATGAGGAAAAGATAGATGTTAATTCTAAAATAAGGGGGGGGTTGGGGTGAGGTATGTACACAGATGCAATGGTCATATTAAAGGCTCTCACAGCAACAATGTGTATACCATCATTGCGTGAAGGAATATTAAATTGAGTAAACAAAACATTTCTTTTAATTAAAATAGCGGTACCTGCGTAACCGTCGTCCCTGTCATCGCGGAGACAAGAAAAGCCAGGAATCCTGAAGACAGAATCAGGCTTCAACCATGTCTCCGAGACGGCACAGATAACCGGGTTGAATCTATTGATAATGTGTATAAGGTCAGGTTTTTTGAGTCTAATATTCCTACAGTTCCATTGTAGGAGGTCCACTTGGGCCATGGATAACTAACTTACTAATGTAATCTTGAAGTAATGAACTGACATTGTTCGGTATCGAATCGGAGAATTTAGATATTATATTAATAAGGGTACAAATCAATAACTCAATGAGATTGTCATTAGGGGTGAGCTTAGGAGTAGGGGAGGGGGGCATTTGACTTTCTGGATCAAGAGCACAACCATTAGATTGGCTCGATTTGGGAGATTGAGTTATGTATGAATGAGCCAGGCGATCATATGATTTACCTGGTTCAGGTCGAGGTTTGCTTTGAAGAAAGACAGTCTTACGGTAGGATGATTTATATAATAATAATAATAATAATTCATTTATTTAACGACCAACAAAGGATCACAAAAATATAGGTTAGTAATCTTAGCACTATGAACTTATTCTAAATGTTAGTAACAGAGTTTACATTAGATTTATAGTAGACTGGTTTGGTTACCGCCACATGTACGCTACAACAATGATTCATGTAGCAGCAATCAAACCTGTCCGCTATCATGCACAGGATGCCGTTGGCGCTGCCGCGCACTCTGCGCACCAGGGACGCGCACCTTTTACGCATAGTAGCATAAAAACAGTCTACTCGCGCCTCTGCAAACATGCCCGAGGCACTGCAGTGGCGCGGCAAGCCCATCAACATACGAAATGCGTTATTATATTGGACGCGAAGGGCGTTGTAAGTTTTTTGAGTATAGTTGGCCCACAGACTGCACGCATAAAAAGATGTACAAAATGCTCTAAAAAGTGTAATTTTAACATTTCTGGAGCTGCGCGCGAACCTGCGGGCCACCATATTTGCTCTAACTGACAACGCCCTTCGCTCCCTCTCAATATCCTCATCATCTTTGAGGTCAGCGGTAATGATATGTCCCAAATATTTAAATTGATGCACTCTCATAAGCTCTTCGCCATCGATAGTTATGGGAGGTACACTGGATGGATACTTACCACTGGCCCCAAAAACCATGATCTCGCTCTTTTTTATATTATAAAGAAGGCCATGCTGAGCGGAATATTGCTCGCAGACCGCCACGAGTCTTCTGAGGCCGCAGATGGAAGGGCTGAGCAGCACCATGTCGTCAGCGTAACTGATATTGTTCACGCAAACGCCGTCGACATGGCAGCCTGCACGTGTGCTGCTCAGCTCTCCGATCAGCCCGTCAACATACAGGTTGAAGAGCGTGGGTGAGCTCAGGCCACCCTGTCTCACCCCGCACTCCAACCCATACGCCTCCGATGATGCGCCTCCCCATCGAACGCTGTTGACCTGGTTTCCGTACCAATACTTTAATAAAGCAGTAATCTCGGGTGGTGAGTTGATTTTTTCAAGTTTATTCCAAAGAATTTTATAGGAAACCAGGTCAAAAGCCTTAGACAGGTCTAGGAAACATCCATAAATGGGTGTTTTGCGCTCGGTGTAATATTTGACAGCCTGCTTGAGACACAGTATGGCACTCTCTGTCGATAGCCCATTACGAAAGCCAAACTGGTTATCATGGGGTATGAAATGCTTTTTGAGCTGTGTATTTAGCAGGCCGTCAAACACCTTTGCAATGATCGTTGCCAATGATATTGGTCTATAGTTCGATTCGTCACTTACATCTCCCGTTTTATTTTTAATGATGGGAACTACGATTGTTTTCATAAGATTATCTGGCAGGTATGAGTGGCTTAAGCACAAATTAAACAGTAAGGCCAGCAATCTTGATACATGAGGACCAGCATAACGTAGATGCTCAATACTGAGACCATCATGTCCCGGTGATTTGCCCTTTGACATTGCTTTTATGATATTAGCAATACTCTTAGCAGAAATTTTGACAGTACTCGGAACACGATGCGTCTCAGGCCCGGGCGATTCTGACGACACTGAAGATGATGATGATGAAGATCTCACATTAGGTTTTATGGCAAAATGAGCTTTGAATACATTAGCTATTTCTCTCGCATCGTTAAACCCGTTTACGCTTACCCGGAGGCCCGGCTTTGCGTTCAGCTTTTTTGTGTTTTTCCAAAATGTTTTAAAATCACTACTGGCGTGATTCTCAGCGAGGATGTCCATTTTTATTTGCTCCTCATGATTCTGACACCATTTCAATCTAGATTTAAATATTTTACGAGACTGAACCATATCATCATAAAGTGTGCCAGATACAGGCTTACCATGCCACAACCAATTAACAAAATAAAACCTAGCCTCTTTGTGTGCCTGTGCAACATGCTTACTCCAACCAGCAATAACTTTCTTTTTACAACGTATAGTTTTCTCAGCACTCAGGATAGCAGAGCCAGAAATGGCCTGTAAAATATCCTCATACAATTTATCTAATACATATCTATGAGTTGGATCATTACAAAAGTTATCCGCACAAAATCTGAATTTCTCAGGAAAATCAATATGTTTTAATTTCTCATTACATAATTTATTATATGATTCAATTTGATCATTATTTCGATTTCCCCACATTACTAGATTATTTATTAAATTACTACAATTAATTTTATTCGGTACAAATTTTAGATTACATTCGAGAACAATAGGAAAGTGGTCCGACCACTGAACATCATACATTATGTAAACATTATTAACAGTTTTCATCGCGGACTCAGTTAGAACACAATGATCTAGCCACCTTTTCGACCCATGAGCATCGCTCACAAAAGTAAACGTTTTCGACCTTAAACCTAAGAAGTCTATATCTGCGCAGCACCATTTTTGTTCGGCACAGAAAGAACGCAACTCATCAAAAAAGATACTCGAAGGATGAGCATTAAAATCACCCAATAAATACACGCACTCTGTGTCTGTGTTATCAACTATAGCACTCACCGTACCAAGACAATCCGTGAATTCCGGTAGGTTACTCACTGCATCCGTAGGCATATAAACACTCATCACTACTATAGACTTGTCGTGTAACAAAATTTTTATTCCGCAGATACGTGTGTTATTACACTGCACAACTGATACATTTTGAAAAATGCTTTTCCGCCATAGTAAGGCTACTCCCCCGTATGGTCTTCCACGCAGCATTCCCGATGCGACGTCCACGGCGGAAGTACCCGTATAGCTGAAGTCATCATGTACTGTATTCAAGTAAGAGATTTCGTGAGGCATCAGCCAAGTCTCTTGGAGAGCTATAATATCAGAAAGCTGACAGAGCTCTCTGACACTCTCCACTGATCTCTTGAGACTCTTACAGTTGAAACTTATAAACTTATAAGGGTTAGCTGACATTTCGTTTGAATAAGCCGTCACCTCGGTCACCTTCAGGCCGAGTTTTGTTCTTGAAATGTACAAAACGCCGGAAGATGACTCCTCTAGGCCATAAATTCTCGTCTAAGAACGTTGACAGTTTAAGTTCAGAGACATAAAATTTGTACGCATCGTGATCTCTGTCGGTTATCATCGAAATTTTCTCCAACTTGATAATTTCTTGTGTTTTCATCTGCACGTACTTTGCTATATCAGTTTCCTTCGTGCCTTTATGAATATTTGTTATAAAAATAGGTACTTTTTTATCCGCAGCTCTGAACGTATTTTCTGTGTCGACCGCAGCACCCATTTGTCCACGATAATGATAATTCATCTTAGATCCTCGTTTTTTCATTACTGTAGTCCATTCACCGTCTGAATCACCACCGTCTATAGATTTCTCTTTTAGGACATTAGCATACTGTTTTTGTTTACATTCTGTATTCACAGCTACGTTATTTACTGATATGCACGACACAGCGGTAATTGTAGGGATGGTGGGGATTGATGCGACGGCAGAGGCGGCGGCGCACAGTGGGCGTGCGGCCGCGGGGCGAGGGGAGACGGCAGCGCGCTCGATATCCACGCTCGGTGATCGTGCGTGCAGCGATGACTCAGACCCCGGGCTCTTGGTCGCCTCTGACAACGGCTTGTGAACTACCCTCCGTGCTTTCTCAGTTTTGCTCGTGTTGAATTTCACTAAATCTATATTATCATGATGCATTTGGGACAGCTGAGTATCCCTGCTACTTTTTTCTTCTAAGGATACATTATACAGACATGACATTCCGACTGGTCCACTGTCACAAAAAGCACCTCTTTTCATCATATTCACATTACAGGGCGTCATGGGTAACGACGCGTATTTCATATTATGTAAATCTAGTTTGACATCTTCCAGCTGTTGCAATGTGGCATATGATGATTGAATGACCTTTATTTCGTTCTGTAAACGGACTATGTCCTTAAGTAGTTTTGTTACATCCAGGTGATCAAATGTAATAGGTGGCAGTTTCTCCAGGTCTCGAGCAACAAAAACTGGAATTACGTCCGGTTCGGTGATCTTGAATAGATTAATAATGTCGTTCATGACACGACTTTCTTTTCCTTGGCCTTTCCTGTCCACTTTTCGTTTCTCCGATGGTATGGATTCAAAAAGCAACGATTTCGCATTTTCGATTTCGTTCGTCTTAAATGCCGATACACATATCCGTACTAAGCTGTCTTCATCCATAATCGATAACTTATTTTGAACGTAGGCTAGCAACTCGTCAATCACAATATTACAATTCTTGCACTTCACTTTAGACGTCATTTTTTATTTTGCGCGTCACCGCTTGCGCACACGACTATCGCGAACCGGTTCTCGCGCGTAACTGATTTAACAGGGGTATTTGGATAAGGGGATCCATATGAAGGATTTGGAGATTGAGGGGGATTTGGTTGAGAGGCTTCAGAAAGGACCTCTGAAAAAGGTTTGCGTTGTATAGTTGGAAATCGTGCAGCAGCCTCAGAGAAAGGAATATTTTCTTCTGACATTACAATTTTAATTAGTTTTTGACGAGAAAATTCAGGGCATTTGGGGTCTGTAGCTCTGTGCTTGCCAGAGCAAAGTAAGCATATCTCTTCCATGATACTGCATGTTTCTCCAAGGTGAGGTTGAGCACATCTGAAGCAACGGGGCTTTGAGCGGCATTGTGACTGGATGTGGCCAAAACGGCAGCATCCTCTGCACTGAATAGTGGGGAGTTGATAAACTTCAACAGGTAGGGATGTATAAAAGCAAAAGACCTTGTCAGGCAAATCCTGACCCGTGAATGTTAATACGACTGTGGTTGAAGGAACCCAAGTCGTAGCACCATCTACCTTTTTTTTTACATTAAGTCGTCTAGCCTTCACTACTTGACCCTTGAAGTAATGGGGGAATTTCAAGCCGTTGACAAGTTCCTCCATCGACCAGTCGATTGGGATATTGCGAACAATACCCATTCTAGATACATTAAATTGAGGTATTGTGGCAGTGAAGTTGTTTTCCTTTAACAAACTGTTGATAATAAAAGAGTTGGCCGCATTCGCGGTAACAAAGTCAATGGAAACGCGGTTCCTTCCGATTGTCTTAATACCCCCATCAATGATACCCATGACTTTCGATTTATGTAACATTTGAGCAAGCTTCAGAACCCGGATTGAAAGACCAGATGATGGGTCTGGTGTAGTGCGAGTTACATGGACAACAAAGGGACCCTTGTCGTCAGATGAATATGTCAACTTATGGTCTTTTTCAAAAACAGAGTAGACACTCTGCATAGAAGCAGATGGAGGGTGGGACTTCTTGGGAGGAATATTGAATTCAACATCGGCTTGCCGTTTTGCAGGCCTAGATTCTACGACCATAACCTCAATGCCTGGTGGATCAGGTGGCCTACCGCCCCCCGGCGGAGGGCCGTCCTCCTCCATAATTCACACGAATACAAAAATAACACTCACCAGATAAATTTTCCACCACCAGATAAAAATAAATAAATATATAATGGGATTTGACAGATAAATTGAACAAATTTGAAAGAAAAATCACTCCGCAACGACTATCCTCACCGATACGTCAACACGGAATCCCGTTGACATGTCATTGTCATCCAACTATAACCGTTGACATTTAGTGGAATTGACCCCCTGGTTATTGGTCTGTGGTTTGATGTGGTTTGTTCCGTTTTATTTTTCTTTGTATCGCACGCAATTTATTTACCGAAAATCTAAGCAGTAATTCTTCCAATACATACGTAAATTTAATATAATAACATAAGTGGACTTCTTTAAAAACAAAGACATTTTAAAAACTAGGTATTACCCAATATAACATTTTGTACATCATTCAAGGATGTCATCCATTTCAATTACAAAGCTGTAAATTCGCATCCAGTGTTCAAACAAACAGTTTTGTCGTCAAAGTGTTGCCTTAGGAGTGGGCGATGGTCCATAAGTCACTCCTAGTCCATTCTATTTGGCTGTTTCCTAACCCATTTCATATCATACAGTGGGCAGAAAGGGCGTAGCCAGGATATGCTTTAGGGGGGAGAAACCAGGAAAAACTAATAAAAAGTACTTATCATTGATATTGATCTAGGTGTCATAATGATAAAATAAATAAACATAAATTGTGGAACACAATTCACATGGTTATTTAGTCCCCAACTAGGCGCAGCCTATATTATGGGTACTAAACAATTGATAAACAAATATACCACAATAAATATTAAACACCCAGACATGAAGAGAACAGACATAGCCAACATACACAAATGTTTACCCCTAGCGGGAATCAAACTTGTGACCTCAGACTCAGATGGCAGGGTCACTACGAACTGAGCCAACAGGCCTAAGGGGTAGAAGCCAGATGTCTTCATTTAAGACACCAATTTTATGAGCAAAAGCCTATGAGGATTCAGACTGAACTTGCCAAAACTGTTTTCCTTTCCATTTTTTTTTTGCATATAAAATAGAATCATTTTGAAATAATAATGATTGGTTTCTCATAAAGGCATTGTGTGTGCGCTGATAATTAACAACTGTTTCATTGTTTGCAGCTCCAGTATGGCGGAATTAGCAGCATTACTAAACACGGAGATCCCTGAGGGCAGAAACCATCTCACGGACAGCCATACAAACCTCGAGCGGGTTGCCGAGTACTGTGAAGCCAACTACTTCCAGTCGGAGAACAAACGACTTGCCTTGGAAAGTACAAAAAACTATACAACACAATCGCTAGCCAGCGTTGCATATCAAATAAACACATTGGCATACAATTTCCTCCAGCTACTGGAACTGCAGACAATGCAATTGGCTGAAATGGAAGGACAAATGAATCATATCGCTCAAACGGTGGCTATTCATAAAGAGAAGGTGGCCCGCAGAGAGATTGGTGTCTTGACCGCTAATAAGGTTACAAACCGTCAGTACAAAATCATTGCTCCAGCGAACCCTGAAAAACCTATCAAATATGTTAGGAAGAGCATTGATTACACAGGTATGTATATATTTTTTAACATAGTTTTTTTTTTAGTGGGTATATCCAGTAATGGAATACCTCTGCCTACCCCCACGGGGATAAAAAAGGTGTGAGATTATATTATTATTATTATTATAGTTTTTACAATAATTTTGATTTTCAAACATCCATGTTATAGTATTTTGACGTGTATGATAAATTTACCATTGAGCTAGTTCAGAAACTTAACTTTTAAATTCCCTACTAATCTTTTGAAATTGAAAGTAGCTTTTTGTATATCATCTTTTCATGGCCAAACTGATAAATTCACCATTGAGCTAGTTCAGAAACTTAATTTTTAAATTCCCTACTAATCTTTTGAAATTGAAAGTAGCTTTTTGTATGTCATCTTTTCATGGCCAAACTGCTGGACCAGTCTTGATGCAATTTGCCTGGATAATAGTTTATATTTTGAGGAAGGACAGTACTGTTTATAATCACAAAAAGTAACCACAATTATTAGGGAATGTAATACCTAATTCCAATTGTATTTTATAATTATGGGTGATATTACCTAACATAAATGGATTACCTAAAGATCATGCCGATGAAGTAGCGGGCTAGTATAGTTATCACCTGTCAAAATGCAAAATTTACAATGAAAAACATAGTGTTGTTTTTTTCCGTTTGTGAATTTCTCAAAATCCCTTTTGTACAAAATTTCTTGGATAACAGAAAAAGACAGAAGATAAGTAGGTTGTGTCATATTCTGTTTCTTACAGCTCTTGATGATATCGGCCACGGCGCTCGGTGGATCAGCGGCGCCAGCGGCACGCCTCGCGGGAGGCGCTCGACGTCGGCGCCCAGCGCGGCGCCTTTGCCCGCGCCCACCACCAAGCCGCCCACGCCCCCGGCCGCCATCCGCGCCGCTGCCGCCGCCGCCAACACGGGGACTCTCGGACGTGGAACTCTCGGTAAGATCAAAATTCAAAACATCTGCTCAAAAAAAATGCATTTACGAAGCCACCACATTATTCGAAAGTTAAAATTTACGCATCATGTAACGGAATATAAAGTTTCCGTAGTATAGCGTCCACCAAGGAGTTTCACTTTACCTGAATAAATGAACTGAATGACCGAACCTCCTTCCTTGGAAGCATGGTTGCTGTATATGTGTGTCACTTTAATACTACAGAGAAAATAAAAGGAAAACTGTTTCGATTTTCAGTTTAAATTTTCACTGCGCGCACATGTATGTATTGCAATTGAAAGTAAGGAAATTTACAATGCTAATTCAGCTATAATAGTGTTCTGGGTTATAATAGTAAGTCAAAATGAAGATGATTGCCATTAAGGTTGTAAATAGACAATGTGCCAGCTGGACATCATGGGAAGCAAGCTCACATACAATAGGGTTATCAGAGCTCTCATCAGATTTAGCAACTTATGATGCACATTCAATGTGCATCATAAGTTGATGAGAGTAGAAAGTATAATAAAGAGAGTAGAAAGAATAATAATAATAAATTGTGAAACGGTTATTTAGTCCCAAACTAGGCAGGGCCTGTACTATGGGTACTAAACAACTGAACATACTAAAATAAATATTAAACAACCAGACGCGAAGCCAACAGACGTGTTCATGCACACAAATGTTGACCCCGAGTGGGCCAAACGAAGGCAATGTCACTACCAACTGAACCAACAGGCCCATAAAAGCAAATATATTGCAGGCAAGTCGTCCCGCGAGTACCGCACGCCGCCGGCCGTGGCCCCGCCTCAGGTGCCCTCGCACTACGCGCCCAACTACCCTCGCCGCCCGCCCGGCTACTCCACGCTGCCAGTGGCGCAGCCGCAGGTCAGTGTCGCAACACCCTGCGAAATCTGAAGACACTAGTTTTATTACTCGACTGCGAAGCGTATTGTGTTTAACAACCTATGTATGTATAGTTCTTTGTGACGCTCTAGAGACCCAAAGCCGATTTTAATTATTCTTAAGTCAATCGATTCGTCTCAATTTTGCGAGTGTCAGTAAAGACATGACAGTAATCACTCTCAATATGGTGACAACACTGACAACTAGACACAATTTTTTTATTGCGTCTAGCAACAAATTATGAAAGTCGACGAAATATGTTGTGATTAATACTTTACGTAGGTATGTACTTACTTCAACTTCACGCTAAATCCACTTGATGGTTCAAAAGGCCTCCCAGGTCTGATAAGTAATAACCATGATGTTAGCGGCCAATATAAAACAAATAATTTAGTTATATACACAATAATCCAGCACTCTATATTATGTTTACCCCTTAAAACCCTGTTGCATTTCTACAAGATGATGTAAAGTCATTAGTTTTAAACAGTATTTAACTGTTTAAAACTGATGTGTGTGTGTGACTTAGTAAATTGATGTCAAAATGTCCATTTCCTAAAATATAATTCTTTTGTTATTACTTCATTCTTACCAAGACATCTTCATTTAAGTAAACATATTAAATGTTTTTTGCTGAATCAATAAAACCAAATAACTTGCGTTTTTGTATGTTCCCAAATCTATACTAGTAGAATACAGTGGTTTAATGATATAATATGGACTTTAAGGAATATGTTTCTAACATCAAATAATTAAATTACTTCTAGGTTGGCATGGTGCACCCAAATCAGCATCAGTCAACTGCAAACTATTCTCAGCAAGATCTGCATTCCAGCATGCCGCGTGAGTATCGTCCATAATCTCTAATTTCTACCCCTCCATACACAAACACACTTCTTGAATGAAGTCTGCATACATTACAAAATTACGGTAGGTACATACAGTTTTTTAAAATGTATATTAAATCTTTATAGGTCTTATAAAAAACTTGCCACTTGACATCTAAATGACGTCACAACGCCGACTGATTCTACACAAAGTATCAAAAATTCACTTTCAATTATATTCGGCCACTTCACACCATTTCAAGTTAGAATACAAATAATATAATTTCCAGAAAATAGGACAATTATTGAACTGTTTTACACATAAAAATAATATTTACCGAATTACATATTTGCCTTAATCACTCTTGTCTAAAATTTAAACACAACATCCAAACCCTAAAATCGCTTCTATTGTTTTAGCACCACCGTCCCCTCTGATTGGATCCGATGGCGAGCACAGCCAGCATTCTATGAGTCTTCCGGGACAGGTTTGTATTTCTACTTTATTGGATTGAGATGATCTGTTATGCCCCAAAAATAATGCAAACTACAAATATATCCGTGTTACGGAAGGCACGTTACACCATTAGTGGCAAATAATGAAAAATAGTATAAAATAAAGTCGATTTACGCGTTTATCTGATTGTATATCCGCTTACTCTTTCTAAACCACGCAACGGATTTTGATGCGATTTTCACTAATAGAAAAAGCGATAAACGAGGAAGGTTTTTTTATAACATAAATTGAAGCAAAGCGGGGTGGGTGAATTAAAAATGAAAATGTTTTTATTTATGTAGGTAATTAAAAATTACACTTAAAAAGGTCAATAGTCTAATAACAAGGCACTCGAAACACGTCCATGCAGATTAGCTAAATGTAAACAGCAGCCCATCTCCACCAACGAGTTGCTTGGTTCCAAATGCAGTACCCCGAGAAGAGCCAGCAAGAAACTCAAGGGCAGCTCTTTTTATGTATGTTTATGATAATATTCCAATATCCATTGACAAATAATACTATGTAACCCGGCAGCGTGCCTCGTCCTCTTCGGCCAGTAACCGCGGCGGGTCAGTTTCGCCGCCGCTGCCGCCTCCGCCCATGGACGACGAACTCGCCCATGACGCTTTCGGAAGACCCCATCACCTCAATGTAAGTTCATACAGATTTATAAGGCTAGTGTAAAGTATTTGGTAGTTTCCAGTGGTAGAATCGTCGAACTTTATTGAAATCTATTATTATTATGAGATCAGATGAAATAAATATTGAAAGCAAACAAATAAATGTATCTGCCTGTATTATTAATCAAATATAATGATAATAAAAATTAAGCTACCTATTGCCTTTGAAGGTGTATGTATTCAGCAAAATTTGTCTTCCGACTGCAAAAATATTATTGTTTGAAATCATGATTTTATTGCAGAATAAAATGGGCACACAATACAGCGCTGTGCCAGCCATAGTGCCGGACGAGGAAGACTTGCCAGGATGGGTGCCGAAGAATTACATTGAGAAAGGTAAATCTTTACTAGTCTATGCAGCTTTCAATATTGACCATAATATGATAGATGACAATGGCAATCGGGTTATAAAACTAAGAAAACGGTTTTGTTTAAAATACACTTATATCAGGCCCACACTCCAATAGCAATACAAATATTCAATAACATCCCTAACCATATTATAACTTAGAACCTTCAAAAATCAAATAAAAAACTGTTATGCCTATATAAAGCCTTTTTTAGAACAGACAAGAATCAGCGCCCTAGGGGCGTTCAAGGACAATATATAATCCTATCTCCATCCATTCTTTTACTTGAATGGTATCGGGGCACATATAAAAATCTAAATCTTTGACGAGCCTGTTGGCTCTGTTGGTAACCCTGTCTTCTGTGTCGGAGGTCGCGAATTCGGTGCCTTTAATATTTATTTAGGTATGTTTATCAATTGTTAAGTAGTTTAGGACTAAATAAGTGAGAATTGTGACCTCGGTTTATTTATTTTATAAATCTGTGATTAAAATGTTAAACTATAATTCCAGTGGTGGCTATTTACGACTACTACGCGGACAAGGAAGACGAGCTTTCATTCCAAGAGAGCTCTGTCATCTATGTGCTGAAGAAGAACGACGATGGCTGGTGGGAAGGCGTCATGGATGGCGTCACCGGCCTGTTTCCAGGAAACTATGTGGAGCCTTGCGTCTAAGAGCTCGTAGCGATGACATTGTAGCGCTGATTTATGAATTTATTGCTACACGGACACTCGCGTTTATTAATATGGCTTCAGCCAATCTCGGCACGCTAAGAAAATGCCAATTAAAGATCAACTCAAAAGTATTGATTTGATCTGTACAGGCGGAATTAATAGTCAATGATAAATAAATAATAATATTATATTCCTCTAATAGTATTCCAGAAAAAAATGCGAGTTATAGAAACGTCTTGTATGATTAGATAACATTTTAATGTTATTTATTACATTATAATAGGTACATGTGGTGGTCCTAGTATAGCTACAGCCTTTTTGTATATTTGAAATCAGACTGTCGACAGCACTCTGTAATATTTCGGGTCGAGTTGTGATGAAGCCAATATAACATTCCTCTTGACCACTCGTGCCAACGAACAGCTGTTATTGAGGAGTACAACTAATAGTACCATGACCCAAAAAACCAAGCTTACATTTAGTAATCAGTTTTTGACGCAATTCATTATCATTAACATGCACTTGTATGCATTTTACTGCGCCTATTCCAAATCAAAAGTACTTTCAAGTTTGATGCTGATATACTCCCAAAATACTTCTGAAGCGATAAAATACAGGAGTATTCATTCTATAATTGTATACTAGTTATTTAAACTTGTTTATGTTTAGTGATAGATTGCCTACGATAAGATACGCATAAAATTATCCTAAATAGACATAGGATCTCGTTTAATTACGATTTTGCCTTTCTATTAATATACATTGAAATATTGTGTAAATTAAATAGGTTAGTAAGTCCTTGGCTATGGCTATGGTAAATGTACCCGCCGTAAGATATGTAATCCAGGCATTAACGATTGCCAATCGAGTAGGTTCATAGAAATAATTGTTGAGAATCAAGCTTGTTTAAGTTCTTCCTAATGCATCAGCGTGGTATTCTCCATAGTTATTCGCAAAACTTTGGGTGTAATTTTATCGGACTCTGTATAAGTATAAGTTATTTTATAATTACGAATTATGTATATTATATTTTAGGCGAAGTTCAAAGTTTGTTATCTGCATTCATTATAAAGTAAATAATATATTATTATAGTAACGATAACCAATACTTAGTTATAATTTATCTTTGTGTCCCTCGATCAGCGAAAAACTGCAGATCATAAAGTAATGGTAGGTTACTTTACTATCAATACATATAATGAAACTAGTCTGGCTACGCTAACTCTGCAATGGAATAAACGGGCAACCCCAAAAACATTTGCATGTGGCAATTTTTTTTGTCCGTCCAAATTCGTGGTAGTTGAGTTGTCAGATCGAGTTCGAATTTGTTGTGTTTTGAAACCTATAAGAAGTGGCTTGCGGGATTTATTATATAATATGATACGTAAAATCAATGATGTGAGAGAAGAACACGATATGATCCAAAGCAGTAAAAGACTATGTTTACAAGTTATAAAAGAGTTGACGAGTAAGTAGATTGAATGATTTTGATATATAATAATAATAATCTCACGCCTTTCATCCCAGAGGGGGTAGGCAGAGGTATTCCATTTCTGGATATACCCACATTTCACGAGATATATATTGGACCCATAAACGTGATAGGTGGTGAGCCCATCGCCGGACCGGGTCTGTTTACACATGTCTCAGAATTAG
The DNA here is from genome assembly GCA_963855545.1 of Ethmia dodecea. Lineage (NCBI taxonomy): Eukaryota > Metazoa > Arthropoda > Insecta > Lepidoptera > Depressariidae > Ethmia > Ethmia dodecea. The sequence goes on from OY979444.1 coordinate 7,169,085, forward strand.
TTCTGAGACCTGCGGGTTTCCTCACGATGTTTTCCTTCACCGTCGAGCTAGTGATAAATATGTACGTAAGTTTTTGAAAAACTCATTGGTACATGCCAGGATTCGAACCCGAGCCTCACTGATTTTCGGCCGGCTCTTTAACCGTCTGGGCTATCACTGCTCTTTTTTTGATTTTGATACATTATTGATATTCGGTCACTTTGAAAGTTTCATATTATTTATTATATTATACTATAAAAACGCCCCGGCGCCAATAAAAGTTTAATTTAAAAGTAAATAAATCAAAACATTGAATATTGTGGTGATGCGCTTAGGTGTCAGAGAATCACTCACTTGGAATCTACAGTAAAATCTAAAAAGGTTCTTATTATTTGCTTTTATTCCAGGTGGCAAAAAAAATAGTTGTGAGCGTTTGGTGGACTAGTGAAGGTGGCGTTCACTACAGCTTTCTTAAATCTGGCCTGACGATTACAGCAGATGTATATTGTCAGCAACTGCAAACCATGATGGGAAATCTAGCGGTGCTAAACAACCAACTATTAATAGAAAAGATTTGTATTTTTGTTACGAATAAACTCAAAAACTAATAGAGCAATTTTTTTTATTCTTTCACCAATGGAAAGCTAGAATATCCCTCAGTAACATAGACCGCATTTTATTCCCGTATTCCCACTTCATATATCAAAACACTATATTTTTTTTATTTATGGTGTGCAATCGGTTGTATGGGTACACAAGAAATAAAAGTATCAAATACGTATTCTGTAGTATAGACAATATTACCATGTGCAGGTTTTTTATTTCCACATTTTTTTTTTACTTCTGCAGAGTTAGCGTGGCCAGACTTAACTGCTCGATGTCTGTACATAGGAGATATTTCACAAAATTTAATACGAGGTGTCTCTATAATCGGAGTAGAAGCCAAAACATTTTTGTTGTCTGTTTGTCCGTGGATACCGCATCCGCGGTTTCCAGTGGTATAACTTAAAATCTGGTACATGTTTCAACTTGTTACGCCGCCTAAATGCCTGGCTTTTTTATATCTAGTACATACATGGTGTTTTTGAACTGGGTCAGTATGGGGACGAAGTCGCGGGGTCCGCTAGTCAAAAATAACAAGATTTGTAAATTATGTTTTTTATTGTATTCATTGCTTAATTGTCGAACTAGTACAAGTGAAAAATACATTTTGACAACACCAACAATAGACGTAGTAAGCAATAAAATGGCACCCCAATATTGAGGCCAGTATTAGACCACTCCAGGCAGCCAGTCTACGGCAGACTAGCAAACCTTGAGTTTCACTGTACTATACTTAAAACAAGTTGTCGACAGTCATCGATGCAAAGCCCGCTGCATGCCGTTGGTTGTCTTTTGGCTGTAATACGACAGTGGGTTGGACCACCTTGATTCGTTGAATTGCCTAAACCATAGCAATTTGTTGGTTTATAGCCTGTGCAGACGACGGACTTTGTCCCCGTATTTTTTTGTCCGCCAAAATAGAACGCTTACAACTGTATCGAGTAACGCACACGAGGGATTAAAAGTATGGCGTACAAAAAGTCCCCCGAATAATCGCGGACACCGACGGGCGGTACAGGACAAAAAGAGACGGACATATTTTTTTACGATTCGGGGGACTGTCCTCCGGGGACAAAGTCCGTCGTCTGCGCAGGCTATTATAGATACAAATGCCGCGAGTGCGGTAACAAAACAATTTATTCGAACATTCTCAATCTATACAACACAATGTTATAAGTTCATAATCTATATATCCATAAGTCCTGCGTACGTCAGTGATTTTCAGGAATATTTATAAACCTTATTGTTGAATTACTACTAATCTTAATCTCGCTTATTCCTTATCATCAATCTCCATATTTTCTGTCGAAACTATATCATTTTCCTTTTCTTTGCTTTCATCCTTTACATCATCTTTCAGTTCGGTAACTTCAGTTTTTGATTCCCTCTTATCGCGAATTTCAACTTCTTTCTTATCTTCTACGTTTTTCTTATCATTCTTTGCGTCACTTTCTGTCCTGTAAACAAGTCAAGGATCTCTTGTTAATGATATAAAAAAAGTTGAAAACATTTTTAAGGATGGTTATTCCACTTACTTTGTAGGTCCATTCACAACTTCGACCACATCGTCGTCTTCGTATTTGATGTTGACGACGGCCTCCACTTTAGCCTGAATGCTCTTCAAAGCAGAGTGGAATATTTTTGAACTCGCCTGCAACGAAAAATAGCGTAAGATACTGAAACGACTTCGCTTACAAAAATAATATTATTATTATCTCCGCTTCACTACATACACACACCGGCACAATTAGCGGAACAGAAAAAAAAGGGAGTATTTACGCATTTTTGCGTGTTACTGGCCGGCTAAACAAGCTTTATTTAAATTTGGGTTTTAATTTAAAAATGGAATACTAAGCGACTGCCCTTTTTTTCATTCTTTTGTTTTAATTTTCATTGATTCATTTTTTCCACCGCTTGTCCGTTTTTAGAAGGTTCGTGAATTCCATTTGAAAAGCTTTGAATTGCAGTTTTTGAGGCTTTTGAGTTTTTTCGCATATTGATAATTTACGAGCATCTAATTATGCCTGATTTAACGCCATCAGAAATCATTAGGGCAGATCAAATGAGGAGAAATGGTCAAACCTACAGATCGATTGCCAGAAGCCTTCGTCGATCGTTATCAACGATTTATCGTAGCATCCAACGATACAGATTGACGAATGCTCTAGTGAGAAGGAGAGGACAAGGCCGGAAAAGGTGTACTTCAAGGAGGGATGACCGTTTTCTCCAACTTCAAGTCCGACGGAACACGAGACTAACGGCGGTGCAGGCTCGAAATTTACTGGAAGAGGTACGAGCAGTAAGGATGAGTGAGCGGACAGTTCGTAGAAGATTCGAAGAAGTGGGTATAGGCTCGTATGTGCCCGCCAAAGCCCCAAAACTTGAGAGACATCATCGCACAAACCGTCTACACTTTGGTCGTGAACATCGTGATTGGGACTTCGACGACTGGGGACAGGTTCTTTTTACTGATGAATGCAGAGTTATGTTAAATCAAATTGATGGAAGGCAGCGAGTATGGAGACGCAAAGGAGAACGGTATATCCAGTCTAATTTTGAAAATACAGTTGCATATGGCGGCGGTTCAATTATGGTCTGGGGAGGAATATGTTTAGGAGCTCGTACGGAGTTAGTAGTGGTCGATGGCGGGAATCTGAATGCTGATCGGTATATCAGGGAGATTTTAGAAGAACATGTTGTGCCATTTGCCCCCTTTATTGGTAACAACTTCATTCTAATGCAGGATAATGCTCGGGCTCACAGTGCTTGCACAGTACAGACATACCTAAACCATGTTGGTATAACGGTGATGGAGTGGCCAGCACGGTCCCCCGATATGAACCCTATAGAACACGTCTGGGACTTGCTAAAGAGGAGTGTAAAGTCAAGAATGCCCCCTCCCAATAATCTCAACGAGTTGCGAAACGCATTACTTGAAGAATGGCAGAGGTTGCCCCAAGAAACCATTGATAACATCATCCGCAGCATGCCCAGACGGATGGAAACCCTCATCAGAGCACGAGGAGGAAACACTCGATATTGAACAGTCATTGAAATTGTTGTTAAACTTTGGAAAATCTTGAATTTTCTGCTGTTTCTCTATAATTAAAAATCGAAGAAAAATGCATTTTGTTTAATTTAATTTTTATTTTTATAAAATTTTAAGTATGGTGTTACAAATGAATGTCAAAACATGTTAATTTAATTGTTGTTTCATTTTAAATAATATATTGTTTAAAAATTACATTCATTGTTCTAAATTCCCTCTTTTTTCTCCTTTTTTTTTCTGTTCCGCTAATTGTGCCGGTGTGTGTAGTATAAAACAAAGTCGCTTTCTCTGTCATCCCTATATCCCTATTTCCCTATGTCCCTTTGTATGCTTAAATCTTTAAAACTACGTAACGGATTTCGATGCGGTTTTTTTTAATAGATACAGTGATTCAAGAGGAAGGTTTTCGTGTTAGCAGTGCACCCGTGCGAAGCCGGCGCGGGTCGCTAGTATATTATAAAGAGGAAAGATTTGTATTTTTGTTACGAATAAACTCAAAAACTACTGTACCGATTTTAAAACTTATTTCACCAAAGGAAAGATAGAATATCCCTGATAGTCCAGTAAAATTATACATTACCGCATGCGTCAAATCCGGTAGTTCTGATTTTTTGCAGACTTGTTTATGATGTTGTCCTAATGTATAATCCAAGTTTGTGACTTCGAGCGCCGAACGCAACTTTGTCAAAAATCGAAAAAACCTCGAAAAAATGTTTTATTTTTTTTATTTTCGCGATTATAACCCTAAAGGAGTAGTTTTTGAAAAAACTTTCTTAGGACGTTTTTAAAGTAGACTAAATTAACTACAATATGATACTAAAACTGTCTCTGTAGACCCAATAGTTTCCGAGATTTAGCCTTTCAAAGCTTATATTTTTTTTCGATCTTAGCAAATTTTTGCATTTCTGTCGTTTTGAAATGTTGCCCGCTACTTCGTTCGCGTTATTTTGGGATAAAAAGTAGCCTATATGTTAATCCGGGTCCTGATCTATCTACCTACCAAATTTCATCTAAATCCGTGCAGCCGCCAAGTTTATTTTTTTCTTTTATCACATAGATATCTACACTAATATTATAAATAGGAAAGATTAGACTTTTTGTACGTTTGTTACGAATAAACTCAAAAAGTACTGGATCGATTTTAAAAATTCTTTTACCAATGGAAAGTTAGAATATCCCTGAGTAACATAGGCTATATTTTATTCCCGTATTCACACGGGAACTAAAACTACGCGGGCGAAACCGCGCGGAACCGCTATTATATTATAGCACTAACGGTGTTGGTAACTAATAAACTCAAAAACTACTTGGCTGATTTAAAAACTTCTTTCATCAATGGAAAGCTAAAATATCCCTGAGTAACATAGGCTATATTTTATTCCCATATTCCCACGGGGACGGAAACGACGCGGGTGAAACCGCGCAGAATCGCTAGTTTCATATATAATAGTGGTTCCGCGCGTTTTCACCCGCGTAGTTCCCGTTCCCGTAGGAATAGGGGAATAAAATAAAGCCTATGTTACTCAATAATAATGTAGCTTTCCATTGGTGAAAGAATTTGTAAAATAAGCTCAGTAGTTTTTGAGTTTATTCGATACAAATACCGTTAGTGTTATAATATAATAGCGGTTCGGCGCGGTTTCACCCGTGTAGTTTTCGTTCCCGTGGCAATACGGGAATAAAATGTAGCCTATGTTACTCAGGGATATTCTAACTTTCCATCGGTGAAAGAATTTTTTAAATCGATGCAGTACTTTTTGAGTTTATTTGTAACAAACGTACAAACATTCTAATCTTTCCTATTTATAATATTAGTATAGATTAGTGTAGATATCTATGTGATAAAAGACAAAAATAAACTTAGCGCGACTGCACGGATTTAGATGAAATTTGGTAGGTAGATAGATCAGGACCCGAATTAACATATAGGCTACTTTTTATCCTTAAATAACGCGAACGAAGTAGCAGGCAACATTTTAAAACGACAGAAATGCAAAAAATTGCAAAGTTCGAAAAAAAATATAAACTTTGAAAGGCTAAATCTCAGAAACTATTGGGTCTACAGAGACAATTCTATTATCATATTGTAGTTAATTTAATCTACTTTAAAAACGTCCTAAGAAAGTTTTTTCAGAAACTATTCCTTCAGGGTTATAATCGCCAAAATTTAAAAAAAGAACTATTTTTTCGCAGTTTTTCGATTTTTGACAAAGTTGCGTTCGGCGCTCGAGGTCACAAACTTGGATTATACATTAGGCCAACATCATAAACAAGTCTGCAAAAAATCAGAACTACCGGATTTGACGCATACGAGCCCATACATTCAACCGACAAATTTACTGGACTATGAGTAACATAGGCATTTTTTAGGCAATTTTATTCCCGTATTCCTACGAGAACGCTAACTACGCGGGTGACATCATGGGTTTTTCAAGTTTTGGCTGTACTCAGTAAGCTGGATATTATTACCGTACTTCGAAGTACGAAGTTTAGTACCCATAGTACACAGGTTCTGCCTAGTTTGGGACTGAACAACCGTTTTTTTTCTATAAAATTTTTTTTACTTGCGTTTCACTCGCGTAGTTCCCGTTTCCGTGGGAACAAAAGAATAAAATATAGCCTATGTTACTCAGGGACCTTCTAGCTTTCCATTGGCGCAAGAATTTTTAAAATAGGTCCAGTAGTTTTTTAATTTAATCGTAAGTCGTAACAAACATACAAAATTACAAATCTTTCCTCTTTATAATATTAGTATAGAATATAAAGTCCATCCTAAGTTTGTCTGGAAGAGATCGCTAATAGCGATAAGACCGCCCATTTTTTAGTTAATGTTGGTATCCATATTGTGTTGTTTTTGGTGTACAATAAAGAGTTATTGTATTGTATATAGCTTCCGACCGTCTCAAGTAACCCAGAGGCAAGTTATACTGACCGTGAGCGATGTGATCCGCGCCCTTGCCGCCGCGAGGTGCGCGCTGACGTCGCTGAGCTGGCTCATGGCTCCTCGTTCCGCCTGCTGCGTGTGCGCGGCCGTGGCGAGGGCCGCCCTCAGCGAGCGCCGCGTCGCCTCCAACGCCTCCTCGAGCTTCGCGCGCTGAGACGCACTTCGCGCCTCCGCGGCCACCAGCGCGCCCACGTCCACCAGACGAGCTTTGTACATTACCATGCCTGCAAAAATTGGATAATAATACCTCAACAATATACAACGCTTAAATTGCTTAACAGAATAAGCGCAATTCCTCATACACCCCAATTAGTAATTTAATATAAAAAAATATGACGCCTTCGTACTTTAGTTGTCTAAATAATTTTCTTAAATAAAGAGCAATAATGGCACGATTTCCATAGGTAACACTAAATTCGGCTATGCTAATTCATTTTGCGTAAAAATTTAACACATTACATATTGTATAAGTAACTACGTATTTAGTTCTACTCTACTCCTCAATCGATTGAATGATTTCTAAGCACAGAAATATTGAAACTACTAATTTAGGTTGTAATTATGCTGCGTTGCCCGGGAAGGTCTCATTTTTTCCCCAAAGATGATTGCGGACAGGATGGACGCGGCGGTCCTCAGGCGGTTCACGGACTTGCACGTCCGGCGTGCAAGCCAGTGAGCGGTCTGCGACGGCGTCCCTCACTAGGTTGTAATCTGCTTATTTATGTACTAACATAGCATGTAAGATTTCTTGTACCTACTAACCATCTATGGACTATTTTTGTCTGAAAATAAATATTTTTTATTTTTAAAGGTTTTTTTTTTAAGTTTTAAAGGGTTCTGCTCAACAATTTTCGACAAAATCAGACGTATGGTGTCGGAATGAAATAATGAACAAACGTTCATTTTTATATATTAGATCACAAGTATTTGACTAATAAGTGCAATCCAGAATGTAATCGTGCATTTGTGCACTCACCTTTATTGCCAATATCTTTAGTCTCTGTCGATGAAGTACCTTCATCACAGTCACTGGGAGCTTTGAAAACCGGTAACAATTCACGGTTTCCAGAAGCAATTGTTGTTTCTAGTTCTGTAATCTATAACAATATAACAAAAAAATTATTAACACTTTCATAGAAACAACCATACAAAAATTTAGAATTTTTCACTTTCATGATGAAGCAAGAAATGATTTTTAATTTCACATTCTAGATTTAACCCTGGAGTGGTCGCGCCCCCAAAGTTCACACAACTGGTAGCGCAGATTACATATTATGTAGTCCGCTTTAGTTGCAGGTTTTCTTAAAAATAAAATTCATTTTCTTTAATAATATTTCGAGAAAACTTCTACTATTCAATATAAACTGAAAAGAAACTCAAAATAACATAATTCTTTTAAAAATCTAGAAAAACAGCACCTTCGGGAGCTCTTATTACATGTTCGCCTGCAATGAAAACAGCTCCCAACATAAGCGCGCGAAGCCCTACTGACGCAGAAGATGAAGCTCATCTCCTCTCCCAAAACACCCAACCGTCGCCAATGCGCTGAGGGGGTCCGGGACTATAGAGCTTAAGCTCTATAGTCCCGGCTCTATAGTATATGGAGTCTGAGCTAACAAATTTGAAACGTCAGCGAAATATTCAGTTTTTTACCACCCTGGATTACATATGTAATCCGCGCGACCACTGCAGGGTTAGTGGTATTAAAAAAATGTCTGCCAACAATATCCTACAATACTCACATGAGTCGGAACTTCATTAGAGACAACTGTTGAATCCAGAGGCATATCCTGTATCGCATCGGCTGTACCCGATGCGAGGTCCTTGATAGCTTGAACCAAACTCCTGACAAACAATGAAACAATAGTTGTAAAACCAAAAGTGAATTGATAAAGAAAAATCGTGAAATAAAACCTACTAGGGTTGATTTTCAATGTCAAGAAACGAATCGCACATTTCGTGATTTACTGTTTGTATAAACAATTAAATTTTTCTTTCGATTTTGCACAGAGTGAACAACCAAGATTGAAAAATTGTTCTCAAGAGTAGAAATAAGAGTAGGGTATTTTACTGCCTAGTCAAATGAGCTACTTTTTATGAACTGTCTAAAAAAAAAATAAAAAAAATGTAAAATCTACTGACTATGTAACATTATCATTTTTTGTAGGTACTCAATAAAATCACTTTTGGGATTGTTTTATTATTAAAAAATTAAAATCGAAATGCATTTGAGAGGTGTTTTGCGATAAGCTTTTTAATTGATGGTCACTCGCAATTTAATTTCGAGATAGCGGAATACCCTATTCGTATTTACATAACCTGTATAAAACGTAACTACAAGGTAATATAACTTACTTGTAGCTAAAATTGTCCTTTATGCAGACTTTCTCCAAGATGGACCGTATCTGTGACCTGGACAGCTGCAGACCAAGACTCATGAATAGATTCTGTAAGTCCTTTTTGTTGATATAACTGACGCGCGACGTATCGAAGTACACAAGAGACAGCAATAAGTATGGATCAGGAGGCAATTCTACGCCTCGGCTGCGACGGCGCGGGGAACTGCTGCGCTCATCGTCACTCGATTCCTAAAAACCGTAAAGTTATTATAACTAAGCCCAAAAAGCACATAATACAGAAACAAAACGTTTAAACTGAAGATATTAAAACTAGGGGATATCTGAATACAAAGCCAATATTGAGACCAGGTGTTTGGTTATACCCGTATAATGTGAATTTATAGACTGGTTGTTCTCCCGCGGCAAGATGATCGCCTTCAGTAATACTTAGAATCACAGACACTATTCTTAAATAAAAATATAATAAATTATATTCCTAGTCTACGATTAGTTACTCACATGTCTATCCTTCCTTCGAGATTCCCTCTTCTCGTCGCGCTTATCTTCTTTTTTGTCATTCCCCTCTTTCTTTTCTCCCTCTCCTTTTTTCTCATCTTTCTTGTCAACACTCTCGACACTTTTGTCTTTTTCTTTTACTTCTTTAACCTCTTCTGCTTTTTCAGGCAGAGTGTACAATGTTTTGTAAATGTAGAATCCAAAGTCACGCATCAACATTTCGTTGAATAGCTCCGCGAATACAAATAACTGTAAATGATATAATAATAGTAAGGATTGTTTCCCAGCGCAATGCATTTTTAGCTACGAATAAGGAATAAGTCTATTATAATGAGACTCCTTAACTCAAAAAATCTTTTAAATTTAAGATTAGACGTTAAGTATGTGTAAAATGAATGCAATTTTTTATACGAAATAAACAGTTTAAATTTTAATTTTAAATTTTTTTTTTATTCGTAGATTTTTAGTGAAAAAAAATATCTATTGTAATTACTGCTATCATTAGAAGTAAGTACTATGGAATGATTATCATTTATTATAAGTTTGTTAACAATGTCCAGTCCAACACGGACTGATCTTAATCGGTCATCAAAAATGTACTAACCTCAAAACTATGTTCTTTATTGTCGGTGATGCGGTAATCGAGTAGCAGCGACAAAGTTGCAACATTACAACCAAACTTGCCAGCTTTGGCCGTGGCGTTTGGGTGCACGAGAATGTGAGGGGCACTAGGCAGCTCGTAACGCGCCTTCAACAACTGTTTCTCTTTTTCTAGCTGTTGAATAAGATTTTCAAAAATGTAAATAAATAATACAATTAGGTTTATTTAAAAAATAAAAATATATGCAAATTTGACTGTCATTTCATCTATAAACAAAGAGATTAAAATATAATAGGACATAGGGGGGGCATTGGGAATATTTTCATACAAAACTTTGAAGCATGTTTGAAGCTCAAGCGTCATGTCAGTTAGTATAAACCATAGATTTAGTATACTTAGATTGGCAATGCGAAAGAGAAAGAAAATAGGTACCCGTGTGTTAGAGCGAGATAGCGAGCGGTAGATAGACGAGACCATTTTCGTAAACGTTACGGGGCTATACCGGGCCGACGTCAGTTGTGAAAGAAACAAATCTCGCTTATTTTAATTAATCTCGCGTATTAAAAGAGTAAGTTTGATGTTTAATAGACGTAAACAGCTATGGTTACGTGTGCAGTACCGGTTGTAATTCATCTAGGAAAGAAAATCCACAGAATTAGTCATTTTACATGTGAGTGCGATTGAAAGATTTAATTCTCTAAATTCAATGATTATAGAAAACTGAAAAACAAACCGTGCACAAATAGATAGGTAATAACATTGCTTTTTATTATATAAATGTTCTGAATGTATAAGAATTGATTTAAGCGAAAAATAAAATACGTGAATTTCTTGTATTTCTAACCTCAATTTTATAGTGATTGTCGTAATATCGATTAACCACATTTCGATAACGTGACTGGCAAAGGTATTAACTACACAATATACCACACGCCCATTTGTTATCGAGAGCTACAAGTTTAGGGAGAGCACTATTTGTCTTGCACACATCCACGTTACACGCACAGAAGTGTCAATTTTCTAGGTTTCGCCGTACTGGCTCTATTGCCAATCTTTAACGTTAGTATACTAAATCTATGGTATAAACGCGAGCTGTCATTCGGTCGAAATTGTACTTGACTTATTCCACTTGGAATAACTTTAGGCTTCAAATTTTCCTAGCTTTGTCCCCTCTATGCCCTATTATATTTTAATCTCTTTTCCTATAAATAACGTCATACTGTTCGCTTGCGTTCGAAAACTATTGTTCAAATATTTCTCCAAGCGAGGTGTTTTTGTTTCACTGTATACCTAATCTATACTAATATTATAAAGCTGAAGAGTTTGTTTGTTTGAACGCGCTAATCTCCGAAACTACTGGTTCGAATTGAATAATTCTTTTTGTGTTGGATAGTCCAGTTATCGAGGAAGGCTATAGGCTATATAACATCACGCTACGACCAATAGGAGCAAAGATATAGTGGTAAATGTGTAAAAAACGGGAGAAAATATTTCATCTTACGGGAACTACGCGGGTGAAACCGCGCAGAACCGCTAGTTGTAAATAAAGAATTTGTCTCCGCCCCGAATAGCAGAATAACTTTTAAAACATCGACAAAAATGCACACGGGCAACGGGTTCCGCACGGGCAACGGCGCTGGGCAAGCGCTAGTTTCAAAAGTATATTAAAATTTGTTACCTAAAGTAATGTTATCCTAAAAACATTAGTCACTGTCGTACATACTGATTGAAGTATTTTTTTTAATATGATAGGAAACTCAATTTGTAATCATTCAAATATTTGAAAGTTACATCATGGCACCTGGATAAATTATTGTGCAGCAATCCATTATCGGGCTTACTTTATTAATGATAATCCTTACCTTCTTTCTTTCTTCTTCAATCTCTTTTTCAGTTTTTTCCGTTTTTGGTTCTTCCTTGGTTTCTGCTTCGTCTTTCTTTTCCTCTTTCTTGTCTTCGTCTTTAACAATTTCTTCATTTTTCTCTTCCTCTACCTCTGGTTCATTTTCCTTTTCTTGCTCAGATTCGTCTTCTTCTAATTCCATGATGTCATCAACTTTCCCTTCCTTCTCTTCCGATTTCATCAGCTTTGACAACCGAGATATTAGTTGTCCACGAAGACCTGCCCAACATTAAGTTGGTTATTATAAATACAAAAAACAATCCAGTCCCTACAAGTCAGTACAATAGGTACTTATTTTGTTTATTTCAAAACAAATGTCAAATATAATAGAGTATTTCAGAGACCGTCAAGTTAGAAGCCTCACCATGGAATTGAGCTGTTCTGATAATGTCAAACAACTCTTCCTAAATAGTGCCTAATAGTGCCCGAAGCATATAAATAGTGCTATCATACTTTCGAAGATATTCAGGTCGTTCAGTGAGGCTGCTATCTTGACGTCAAGATAGCAGCCTCATCTCAGTACACAAAAACCACAGCACTGTTCTTGAAGAACTATATACCAAAAAACTCTTCTTAAATAGTGCCTTGGATTTGCAAAGTTTCAGAATTAGTGCTTCAAAGGAACCGAAGATATTAGGGTACATTGATGAGGCTTCCAACTTGACGTCAAGCTGGAAGTCACATCATCAACGAGGAAGAATTTTGAATCGAGACTAATGCCAAAAATCTCTTCCTAAATAGTGCCTCCGGAATCAAAACAAACCGGAACGATTTAACTTGTATTTTAGTCAATAAATGATGATAAACTTCCACGTACATTTTGGATTTGGTACAGATAGGAATAAACCAACTAGATCAAAATGGAGGCTCAGCTTTATAAATAGCAACATCTCACAATGTTTTTTTTTTGTTTTTTTTTTTTATAGATAAGGGTACAAATTGGGATGATTTATCAAGTATCAGGATGCGGACTGGCTTAGTTTTTGAGATATAATTTTTTGAAGAATTATAACTTAATCATTTATAGCCTCAAATATCAAGGAAAACGCCAAATATCAATGTCAAACTTAAAAAAAACGTTTAAAAAAAATTTTGTTTATTGATAAAAAAAAAAATTAAGTTTTTTTTTAAAACATCGCTTTTATTTAAGTTTTATTTATATTGTATGTATTCTTGCTGAACATGTAGCAGATAACTTAAAAAAACTAATGAGATGTACAAGATGTTCGACACACATTGATGCTCGTGCGTGCCACTAAATAGTTAAATTATAAAAAAAACTACGACTATAAGGTCTGCGGCGTGAAGTAGCAGACACAAGATAAAATATTTCAAAGATTATATCCAAATCTTTCTCCCAAACCCAAACTTTGGGTAGAACTAAGCCATTGTTTGTGGACTGGTAGAAATTTAAAGGTTCCGATGGAGAGACAGTCTGGGTATGCCTTTCCCTCTCGGAGACAGGCATGTATATATTTTATGTAAGTATAATACTCAGGTAAGTATATAAAATATTATGTTTTATATGGATTTTCATTTCCGTTGTTTGATTCTTTCAATCCTGTAGCACAGTTCTATTGCCGTGAACGCTTGTTTCATTGCCGTGCACGTATGTTTCATCGCCGTGGCATAAAATTGTTAATCTTGTATATCTCGTTACTTTTTTAAGTTATCTGCTACATATTCAGCAAGAATACAAACAATATAAAGAAAATTTAAGTAAAAGCGATATTTAAAAAAAAACTTAAGGATAAAAAAAACCACGGAAATTAAGATTTTTATGGGCCTGTTTAAATACACCCTCATCTGCTAGATATTAAGCAAGAATACATTATAAAAAACTCGATTTCGTTTGAAAAACTAAAGATAAAAAATCCACGGAAATGAAGATTTTAATGGACCTGTTGACATTCATCCTAAGATAAAACAATATTGTTTAAACATGTTTAGGACACTGCGATGAAAGAAAATTCAAATATTTTACTATTACTATATATTATAACTATTAAATAAAAATAGGTTTTAATATAAATAACCAATAGATTTTTATCAATGAACAAAATTTTTTTAAAACGCCTTTTTGAAGTTTGACATTGGACATTGCGTTTTTAAATAACCTCAAATATCAAGGATATGTTTGTGTTATATGTTTCAGAGGTGTACCTTCTATTTATAAAGAAATTGTATTTATGGAAAAGCGGAGCCTTCTAGCACAAGCAAAATAATTGCTTAAATGGAGGCTCCCAAACTTTTACTGCAAAATTGTAACCTAGCAACAGAAATAAACATTTTTTTTTTTTAATTTTTTTTAATTGCCATAGACACGCTCAGTTCCGCGCTCGTGCATTGTATGTATTTTATACTTTAGATTTCTAAAAATTAATTGCTCAAACCCCAATTTTTTTTTTATTTCCCTTGTTCCTGTGTCGAACATCTTGTACAGTCAAGAGCAAGTCAAGCTTGACACTACCAGTTTAAGCTGAGCTCTGTTTTGTACTGCGCGCCATAGAATACAGGGCCGGGTCAAAGTCCAAAGTGTCAAGCTTAGCGTGATCTTGACTGTACATCTCATTAGTTTTTTTAAGTTATCTGCTACATATTCAGCAAGAATACATACAATATAAATAAAACTTAAATAAAAGCGATGTTTTAAAAAAAACTTAAGTTTTTTTTTATCAATGAACAAAATTTTTTTTAAACGTTTTTTTTAAGTTTGACATTGGACATTGCGTTTTCCTTGATATTTGAGGTTATAAATGATTAAGACATAATTCTTCAAAAAATTATATCTCAAAAACTAAACCAGTCCGCATCCTGATACTTGATAAATCATCCAAATTTGTACCCCTATCTATAAAAAAATAAAAAAACAAAAAAAAACATTGTGAGATGTTGCTCTTTATAAAGCTGAGCCTCCATTTTGATCTAGTTGGTTTATTCCTATCTGTACCAAATCCAAAATGTACGTGGAAGTTTATCATCATTTATTGACTAAAATACAAGTTAAATCGTTCCGGTTTGTTTTGATTCCGGAGGCACTATTTAGGAAGAGATTTTTGGCATTAGTCTCGATTCAAAATTCTTCCTCGTTGATGATGTGACTTCCAGCTTGACGTCAAGTTGGAAGCCTCATCAATGTACCCTAATATCTTCGGTTCCTTTGAAGCACTAATTCTGAAACTTTGCAAATCCAAGGCACTATTTAAGAAGAGTTTTTTGGTATATAGTTCTTCAAGAACAGTGCTGTGGTTTTTGTGTACTGAGATGAGGCTGCTATCTTGACGTCAAGATAGCAGCCTCACTGAACGACCTGAATATCTCCGAAAGTATGATAGCACTATTTATATGCTTCGGGCACTATTAGGCACTATTTAGGAAGAGTTGTTTGACATTATCAGAACAGCTCAATTCCATGGTGAGGCTTCTAACTTGACGATCTCAGTATTTCATTGTGTGGAAAATAAAGTAGTACCTATTGTACTGTCATCCACATAGATTACAGGTCTTAGGTGCACTAGCATTATTCTGATTGAAAATTAATCGATAATTAAGATACACATACAAGAAAAATATATATATTAATCAATATATTACTTAATTATCCATAAAGATGGTGTTTTTTGTATGTTGGTTATGTAATATTGGTTTGCATTGGCTTAAAAATTACATAGTAGTATTTTGACATTCCTTGGCGTGTTGAAGTTTATTGACCTCTATGTGACGTCACATCAGCTCGGGCGTCGTGTTGCTCAAGGAATGTGTTTATACAATACAATAACTCTATTGCACACCAAAAACCATTTAATATGGACATAAATATTAATTAAAGTACAATGGCCCCGGGGTCTTATCGCTTTTAGCGATCTTTTCTGGCCAACCTTTGGATGGATGAAACTAAGAGAACTATGGTAGAACATATTTATATATTTTTTACATGTAATGAAGTGGCGTTCACCAAGCCCACAAATACACATTACATGAAATACATGTAATGTGTGTTTGTGGGCTTGGTGAACGCCAATAAAAATTCTATGATGCTGATTACAGCACTCTGTAAATAGCCTATTGCAATAACTGTTTTACCTTTGCAGCTAACTTTTCGTGCGCGCAACTCCTGACGCAACTGATCCACTTTTATGGTTCTCAGGTCTATCTTGGAATAATGTGTCGGCTCCGGTCTTTCATCCTCATCATTCTCATCAATAGTTATTGTAGTGTTATCAAGAGCATCTGCAGTTTCCTAAAAAAAATTTTAAGATTACTTCAACCACCCTATTTTCTTATAATTTGGAATTTTTCGCCTTTATTCTACAGCGAGATAGAAAAAGTAAGGAATTTTTTGTATTATTGGGAATGGGAGTCTTCTTTCAAATTACGAATACACTGTGAATCTGTCTAGGGGCGAAAAATGTATAAGAAACTGTCTGTTAGGTATCCCTATCGAAGAGATGCCAGGGCAGAATTGATGGTATGAAGTCATCTCATCAGCGTGGACGTGAAGATCTTCTGTATAATAAGAAGCGCACGAAGCCGGAATCATAACCAAACAAAACTGGGAACAAACAATTTGGGATTTGTCCGCCGGTGCGTTGTTCGGCTCAACCTCCGCAGCCGCAGACGCCCCGTTCTGCACGCTGCCCGAAGACTCTGCTGCCTCCTCGCCATCGAGTTTTCTTATAGCAGCCTCAGATGCTGCTTTATATTGCTCCTGTATGGTGGTCCACTCGATACGCGACGGTTGTGCAGACCACACGTCGGGCAGGAACAACACCACACACTCGAGGCGCGACTTGCCGCCGCTGCCCTCGCGCCAGTAGTAAAACTCCACCATTCGGTACCTGCGCGGGTAATGCAGTTATAGTGACGTATACTCACAAAGGATACGATCGCGCGGGCGCCCGACTGCAGACATGGACACATCTCGTACGAGAGTTTATGAACTTCTCATGGTAGGTTGGTACATCAATACTGCATCTACGGTTACGCCACTTACGATCTACGAACGCCTCCACTCTCACATAAGGAATGCGTGCTTTACCATGACTATCGACTAACAACAGAAAGCTTCTTCTATTAATGTATTGAATTAATATGTTCAATACAAAATTTAAATAAAAGAAGCTTAAACTCCGTCAGTAGAAATCATATGATCCGGGCAGACAGCTATCAGGACAGAGCACCAATAACAAGAGAAATATTAAAATACTGCTTACCATTGTGTACACGAAGATAAATCAATGCCAGTTAGAGCTTTACACGTCCGTATAGCAGTTTTCACCAAAACACCGGGATCAGCCTCAGGATTTTCTCCATCTAGGGAAGGACTCCATGGTCCACCTATAGCAAAGTTTTCACCACCTTTCCCTTTCTGTCCGACAAGAAATTTGATCAATCGTGTTGGATGCAATGGTGTCTTTGAGCTGGAACGTTTATCTTTCTCATCTTGTTTTGTAAGACCACATTTCTGATACAGAGATTCCAATGTTGGCATACTGATAAGCATCACCTGAAAAACAATTTGAGTTAGTCATACTGCATTATGTAATATAGTGTACAGTCTTTTACTAAACAAAAAAACATTTCAAACACATTAATTTACCTTAGCAGAGAATCTGTAATCTGCATCTGGCGGTTCCAACACAGCATCATTGGTTAATGGATTCTCAACTTCTTTGTTCATGATATGATAAGCGCATGGACTGTTCAGTGAGAAAGGCATTTGAGGTGGGAATGTCTCACCCCATTTAACATGAGCATTGAAAAAGTCAGATGGAACATACAAGTTTGTGTATCTTTGTGATAGAGCTGGCACATCCATCTTTTGTCTGAAAAGTTTAGTCGTCATTAAATTATATCTAATAATAATAACATTTTACTTTTCAGTAACAATCACAGGTAATGTTGGGCACAGTTAGTCAGTGAATAGTGTAGTATTCTTTGTTAGTGTAAGTTGTAAAAAGAAATTATAAGGCATAGGTCTCAGTTTTCATTGTATTTAAGAATAATGGAACTTATTACACCATGTCAGATACCCATGGGTGACTTGAATGATTCTATACAGTTATGCTGCAACTAGTTTTATAAAAGTAGCCTGTTATTTTTTTTAATAGTTAGCCTTTAAATTAACATAGTATGCAGAGTAGGGTTCATTCCCGGGAATTCTCGAGCCGAGAATTCCCGGGAAATCGTTGGGGTTTGTTCCCGGGAAATCAAGCTCGAGAAAAGTCGAGAACTCGAGAAATCATGTACCCATATAGAAATTAAATCGTCGTTTGTTGTGTTGCGTGGCGACGCGACGCGGGCCAAAGCGCAGCGGCACCCTTTGATCTCGCTGCAAGCGCTCTGGCGTCGTTTTTACACCTGTTTCGACTTTAGCCAAGTATAGTTTACGTAGTGAGTGTTTCACAGATTACGTGATAAATTGAAATTAAACAGGTAAGTCTTTTCACTTTTATTGACATATAAAGGCTTTATTATTCATATTATTTTTGTCAATAATATAATTTATAATATGATCTTAAATTTTACTAGGTAGGTACGAGTACCTATCTGTTCTTATTATTATTTTTTAGTCAAACTTTAATACACATATTTTTTTTGTTTTATAGAAGCTGTTTGTTTACAAGTTTTAAGTTGATTTTTTTCTAAATACCCAGCCAAAAATGGAGCTGTGACTGTAATTTAATTATAAGTTAAGATATTAATGTTTTCTTTCATGTAGATTTTTTGTTAACTTTAATATAAGCTACTTTTGTTTATAAGTTCTAAATAACCAGCCAAAATGGTGCTGTCATTATAGTTATGAGTCTGAATAATAGTATTTCTGTATTTTTTTTATAAAACTTATTTAGCTTATTCATAAGATTAATGTTTTTTATAAATAAGCAATAAAAGTTTTATAATTAATTTGATACTTTTATTTGAGAGGAAAACCACTGAATTTGTTGACGTCATTGGAACCAAATAACATGAGAAAATGTAAGTAAATGTAAATTTCTCGACAACCCGAGAAGCCCCGAGAAATTAGCCTCGAGAATTCTCGAGACCCGAGAAATTGAATAGCTCGAGAAATCATGAACCCTAATGCAGAGGCTTATATTAAAAAAATATATATGTAACTAATGATAATTGAATTATTAGTTTTAAAATATTAAAGAATCTTACATATCCAGCGGAATACGAGGTACTCTCACTACATATTTGACAGGTGACGGTTGATGAACGACTGGGCGCTTCCTTGGAGGTGAGTCCCTGCGATTGCGACTATCACGCCTGTCTCTAGAGCGTGAACGACTTCTAGTTCGTGAGCGTTTCTGTGGCAAAAACTTTACATTATAATAATAATAATTGAAACATTTATTCAATCAGATAATAATTCAAAGAATTTATAGGCCTTACCCTATCATCCCTACGAGAAGAGCGGTCGTCGCGACGAGATGGCAGTGGCTTTTTACTTGAATTTGTTGGTGGTGGCACAGCATGGTAAGTACTCGACTTTGGAGGGTTTTTGTTCTGGTTTGGACCACTTTTAGGCAACACTTGTACTCTAGTCGCATTCCACTTGAAAGGCATGTTAGGGTTGTAAGTAGCTTCAACAAGTACTCTGTCATTAACTTTAGGAATAATACCCTTGGCACAAACCGATGTTTGGTAAAAAACATCATGATCCACAAAGCCAAAATCATTGTGAGTCTTCGTGACAGTTCCAGTAAATACACGCTGCTCCGTGGTGGGTTGTGATTGATTACTTTGAGCGTTTTGGTACATTCCAGGATTCATTGCGCGTGGCGTAGGATACGCTACAACATTGCCCGGATACATTTGACCTTGCGCCATTTGATTCATTGGCATTTGTCCCGCCATTGGCATAGCCATACCTCCTTGAGCTTGCATCATGCCTGGATTAAACACGGTCTGTGTTTGCTGGAAAGGCATCATACCTTGTTGACTCATCATCGAGTTTGGATCCAGTAGTTGCGGATTCATGCCGGTCATGTTCGTATTTACGTTCGACCGGGCCCACGGTGGGTTTTTCGCTCCACTTCCAGTCTGCATTGTTTAATTTTATACAAGAAAACTTAAAATAAATAAAACTCACTTCAATGTTAAAATATAATAACCACAAGCGATCATCACATCACAAATTTTAGCAAGGCGGCATTCATTAAAAAAAATGGCGGCGTCGTATCTAGGGTTGCCATGCCAATCTGACAAGAATCGATCGTTTTTTTTTTTTTTTTTTTTTTTTTTTTTTTTTTTTTTTGGCGTTTGCACATAATCGATCGTTTGCACGTTTGGGATCAAAACGTTTTTTTTAAAACAAGAGTAGTGAAACAATTCATCGAATCGCTCTCAGACATCCACGGTCTTAATAATAAATGCAGACTAGAGCAAGATTAACTTTACTCCAAGTATTAACTCATTACTAACCAATTTCAGTAATAATAAACACAGAGTAGCAAGGACTAACCTAATCCATGCCTACTCCCGGAGTAAAAATGTAAGTATTGTATCACGCCAAAGAGGTTGGAAGAAAATCATTCTCTAATTGTACGGTCCAAATTGCACTTTCTGCGCTCGTGTGCGCTATATTCATGCAAACAACTGTTCAAATTGCGCTGTGGTACGCTGACATGAGCATTGTGACTTCATCGATGACGTCATCGATTGGTGCAAACAGTGCTAACAACGAGGAGGTAGTGCAATGTCTCCGGATCTGTCAAACTTCAATGTGCGTGGTATTTTTTTTCCCGCGAACTTTTTTCATATTCGTTAAGTAATCGATTAATTAAAATTAGGTATGTCGTCATTAATATTAACAGAAGCATTACATTGTGAAGCTTCGGGGGACACTATACGACTCAAATACGACTGAATTTAACTTCAGAACAGTATCAACCTAAATATTAAAAGAACTGTCATTTTTGACAAACGAAAACCTGTTCAAATTGTTTGCATGCTAACAATCGTAATCATTTTGAACAGTCGTGTGCGTGCTTACGAACGTATTTACTATTTGCACAAAACGGACCGCAGCCTAAACTTTTTCTTTATACGTCTTTGTATCACGCTATCTGGCATTATCTTCCACCCAAGGCATATAAAGTTGTATGAAAAACCCGAGGGTTAGGTAGGTATGTAGATACCTTTAGATTATGGGCTTTTTGGCGGGAATCCGAAGAGGGACGTCATGTTTTTTGTATAATTTTCATTTTGCTGTGTATTTCGGGTTTTGACTCATAATAGTGATAGTTTATTATGTGACAAGTGTCCGTGAAGGTGTGCAGTGAATGGAAAATTCGATAAAATGCGAGTTATGGACATTTTTGGATTGCCTCAAGAAGTCACAATGAAGTCTTCAGTAAAAGTGCTATCATTTTACTGTTGAGTGAAGTTAGGGATTTAGAAAGTGTTAAAGACACTGTATTTTTGTGCATGGACTCTGAAGCAGGGCCATTTAACTAAGATTAGTGTAAAATAAAGACTTGGTTTAAAGGCCTAGTAGCCAAACCATAAACTCCTTTAAAAAAAAAAAAAAAAACCTTTAGATTATAATGTGATTTGAATTTGGAACGTCAATCATCACAATAACACGGTCAAGTGCGAATCGGACTCTATCACCGAGGAAAAGGAAAGAACTAGAACTAAACGAAAAGATAAAGTGGATTGAGGGACTAATTTTAAAATGTTAGACTTTCCGCTTTACAAGACATTGTTTGTTGCCTATCAATATTTTAGGACAACGCGAAGTAGATAGTTGATACTTTCAAAATATGCGGCACATAATACGACCGTACAGACCGTTTTTACAGAAATTTCACACTGAAAAAAGCAAAAATAATTTTTTTTGCCTGTGTGGTTGTAGCAGAGAGATAAATCATTTGTCTCTATATCATGTTTTCCTAAAGTTTCGCGTTAGTAGCGTAGTAATACTACGTAGTTATATAGCAAAATATCTAAGTATAGGTACTTAGATATTGTTTTACTTAAGTACCTAGTCAAGTTTGGGCAATGCGCGAAAAACTTTTTAAAAAGAACAAAAGCTAATTAAAGTTAACTTATTAATTGTATTTTGACTTTCACATTCGACAGTTCATTAAAGACTAGACACCTTAGAGCTAAAATTATAATGGTCCATCACGCCACATCAGCAAGTCGTCCATGGTGGGTGCGGCGTCTGGGCGGAAGATAGAGTTCTAGGCAGCCTGCATTGGAATGCTTATGCAGATAAAAATATGGGACATAACTAGGTACTTACTAAATATTAACTATACAGAGAAAACCTAACTGACTGACTCATCAATGCACAGTCGAAACTACTGCAGATACTTTTATGACCACGTTGTCTAATAATACTTGTGAGTAAAGCGCGTCGAGAGTATTGTGGAATGAACTTTAGGGAGTAGATAGATAGATTAAATGCTTAAGAAATAACAAACAGACTTTTTATTTACAACAACAAGATATATAATAAAAGCGAGAATATTTCAAGGCAAAGATCCGAAAAATCAACAAGCACGTTGCTGCGGCAACCAGTCATCGTCGCGTAGGTCTAGCTTGGTTTGCGATCTCCTTCAACATGCCCTCTAAACCAAGGCTAGTGCAGACCTCATCTTCGCAAAGGTCGGCTTCGGTAGACCCTTCGTCATGATGTCTGCGATCTGATCTCTGGTTCCAATTCTCTTGACGAAGATAGCTCCTTCAGAGACAAGTTCTCGAATGTAAAAATGTCTGATTCGAATATGCTTCGTCCTTTTGTGGAACTCAGGGTTGTGTGCCAATCGTACTGCTGCTTCATTATCAACATTAAGATCTGGCACCATCTTAATCTTTTTTAGATCTTCAAAGATTCTAATCAACCAAACTAGTTCTCTGGCACCTTCACTGGCAGCCACAAGTTCAGCTTCAGTCGTTGACAGCGCTACTGATGTCTGTCTTCTGCTTGTCCACGATACTGGACCTCCGGCGTATAAACATACAACACCAGTTGTGGAACGTCCGGTAGAAGCATCACCACCATAATCGGCATCGGTATATCCGACCAGTTTTGGCTCAGTCATAGTCCTCAGAGAATATTTAATTCCACGAGATGTAGTTCCCTTTAAATATCTTAATATTCTTTTGACTCTGTTCCAGTCACTTTTGGTTGGCTTCTCTAAATTGCGTGACACTACACTAACTGCATAGGCAATGTCAGGACGAGTTGCGACCATAAGATAGGCTAGTGCGCCAACGGCTTCTCGGTAAGGGAAGTTGACCTGTTCTGAGTCTCCTCTTATCTCATCCAAATGTGTTGCAGACGACTTTTCTGCGACATCAATCGGCGTTGAGACAGGATTACTGTTGGCCATATTAAAGCGTTCAAGTACCTTCTTGGTATACGCTTCCTGATGAATAACAATCGTGCCGTCATCACACTGATTGATCTGCATGCCCAGGTAGTAGGACGCGGGTTTCGTCGTAATTTTAAGTTTTGTTTTCAGGTTCTCTAAAAAGTCATCAGCTAGCTTTTTGTCTGAAGCAGCCACTAATCCGTCGTCGACATATAAAGTAAGTAAGATCTCTTTCCCCTCCACTTTCTTTGTGTATAGACACGGATCTGCAGTACTCTGTGTGAAGTCCAGTTCAGCTAGTACTTTATGGAAACGGTGATTCCAGCAGCGGGGTGCTTGCTTCAGTCCGTATAAGCTTCGGTTGAGACGACATACACGGGTAGAGCCATCGTGAAAACCTTCGGGCTGTTGCATGTAAAGCTCTTCTTCAAGCTCTCCATAGAGAAAGGCTGTCGTCACGTCAAATTGTGTTAAATACATCCTCTCGCTTGCAGCAACACTAAGTAGCGATCGTATGGTTGCAAATCTGGCTACAGGACTGTATGTTTCCTCATAGTCGATTCCTTTGCGTTGTTTAAAGCCTTTGGCAACCAAACGCGCTTTATATTTATCGATAGAGCCATCGGGGTTTCTTTTTAATTTAAATACCCATTTGCATGGTATGGCTTTTCGATCGTGAGGTAGTTCTTCAAGGGACCATGCATTGTTCTCTTTCAAAGAATCTATCTCCTTCAGCATAGCTTTGATCCACTCGTCTTTGTGCGGGCTGTTCATAACATCTTTAAACGTAGTGGGTTCAGCATCTTCATCGGTAAGTGCACAACAATCTCTGAATTTCGAAGGAGGACGTATAGCCCTTCTATCTCTTAGATTGTATCTAGGTTCTGTAGTTTCACCTTCGGAGTCAGATGAATTACCTTCGGAGTCAAATGAGTTACCCAGATCAGCGTCGAACCATGTAGTGCTTGGTGGTCTGGGTACTTCACCATGATCACCGGTTCTTTCCTCATTAAATTCAATAGATCTTGTTTCGTCTATTTGCGGTGCACGCCCTTGATCATCTTGATCAGGTTCCGATCTGTTATTATGATGGCACGGTGTTTGTTCTTGATTAACTTCTATGCGATTCTCACCAAAATTCACTTTCAACTCGAATTCGTTGAGCGGTGTGCTTTTGTTTGTTGTCGTAGGTACAACTTCTTCGCATTGAGTTCTGTCAAGCGGTTTCTCATCAAAGATTACGTCGCGTGATCTGACCATTCTATTGTCATCACACCAGATACGATAGCCATCATCATTATCATATCCTATCAATCTTCCTTTGAGGGCTTTCACTGAGAGTTTCTTTCGTTTCTGCTTGGGGACATGGGCGTAGGCTCTACAACCTAAAATGCGTAGATGAGTAACTTTTGGTTTTCTTCCATGCCATAGTTCGTAGGGTGCTTTGTTCTCTATACGGGATGGACCGGTTCTGTTGAGAACGTAGACGACCGCATTAACTAATTCGGCCCAAAGATTCTGTTGGAAACCTCCGCTGTGCATAATAGTCCTTGCAGCCTCTACCAAGGTTCTATTATCTCGCTCACTACATCCATTTTGCTCTGGAGTGTATGGCATTGTCAGCCTCTGTTTGATCCCATGTGTGGCGAGGATATCACGCACATCTTTGTTGTCAAACTCGCCTCCATTGTCACTCAGGAGCGTTTGGATAGTGTGACCTGTATTCCGTGCTTCAAGAATGAAATCTTGCATCTTCTGTTTCACTTCTGACTTGGCTTTCAGAAAGTAAACGAAGCGGTAGCCGGTAAAATCATCTTTGAATAGTACAAAATAGCGTAAGTTTGTAAATGAGTTAGGAAACGGTCCGCATACGTCGCTGTGTACAAGCTCGCCGGGTTTTGAAGCTCTAGGTCGGGTACCAAACTTCAAACGATGCGACTTGCCGAATATGCAGCTTTCACAAGTAGTTTCATCAACAGGAAGGTCTACTCCCAACTCTCGTTTTACAAATTGTCGTACATGACGTTTATTCTGGTGTACGAGTCGTTCGTGATACAGCTGAGTCTTCGTTAAGATTAAATTCACTTCCAGATTTTTATTACGAATTACGTTCGTAACGTTTAGCTTGTATAAACCTCCGCTTATGCTGCGTACACCCGATAGCTTCACTTCGCCACGTGTAGACATAATGCAGCTCGTCGGTGTAGATTCAAACTTGCTTACTGAGTTGCAGTCATGAGCAGCTAAAACAGAGAACAGGTTCTTTGTGATCTGTGGCACGTACCAGACGTCTTTTAATGTGATCTCGAATACTTTTCCTCGTACCTCTGATTTGATGACGATATTCCCTTTCCCTTTGGCTTGAAGAGTATTGCCATTGGCTGTAGAGACGGTGTGCATCTGGTCGAACGGTTGAAAAGTCTGGAATAGATCTCCACGGTTGCAGACGTGGCATGTTGCACCATTATCAACGTACCAGTTGGTTGTATTCGATGAAGTCACTGATACTTCATGTTCTGATGTCAATACTTCCTGTGAGTACATCATTTCTGTCACCAGAGATTCTTTCTTGGACGAAGAAGAGGAAGGCGGATTACTGCTTTTTGGAGGACGGCCATCTTGGATCCACTTTTTACAATCCCTGACACGGTGACCTTTGACAGAGCAGTAATTGCACTTTATCTTGTGATCCTTACTCTTTTTTTTGTCCCATTCTGTGAGCTCGTTGTCGGTAAGGCCTCTTGCATTGGTAGCACGGTAGACACCATCAAGTTCCTTTCGTAGACGCACAGACGATCGGTTAGGTTGTCTATAGTTCGTTCAGACGTAGGACACATCATCCATCCACTCTTAAATTGATTGTATTCTTCACCAAGTGTGTCGAGCGTTTTGCAGATGAGAAGAAGATCGGGCAGCTTCTTGTCTTCGCCGAGCTCTTTATTCAACGAGGTCCAAATATTTTTCAATTTTGACATATGAGTTGCTGCGTCATCAGCTGGATCTTTCTTTAATCCAAAGAAACTCATGCAAAGGTGGTACGTTTTATCCTCATTAGTTCCGTCGAACATTCGATGTAGTTCTAACCAAATTTCTCTAGCGGACGTAAATCTCATTACCTTGCGTAACATTTCGTCGTTCATGTTGTTCGTAATAAAGAAAAGAGCACTGGAGTCAGCTTTCGTGAACTCTGACACGGCGGCGGCGGCGGAGGCTCCGATCCCACTGGCTTCACTTTCTTTATCTGCGGTAAGTCTGCCTTCAATTACATCGAGAGCGCGAGGTATGCTCTTGAGTACGATAAGCATTTTGTACTTCCATGTGTCCCAGTTGCTTTTACCTTCGAGGGGAGCAATACTGTACTTGAAAGTCGAAGTATCCATCTTCTTTAAAGTTCCATGCAGACCATAACCACTTGTGAGTAAAGCGCGTCGAGAGTATTGTGGAATGAACTTTAGGGAGTAGATAGATAGATTAAATGCTTAAGAAATAACAAACAGACTTTTTATTTACAACAACAAGATATATAATAAAAGCGAGAATATTTCAAGGCAAAGATCCGAAAAATCAACAAGCACGTTGCTGCGGCAACCAGTCATCGTCGCGTAGGTCTAGCTTGGTTTGCGATCTCCTTCAACAATAATACGTAAAAAGGATTGGGTGAAATTGTTACGGCAACAGGAAAAATCGTGATCACAGCAGTAAGTACCTAGTAGAATATAGACCTAGTTACCTACCTTAAAACTCGTCAATTCAGATTTCGTACCTACTTGGAATAGAGAGCAGAGAGTGAAAGCGGTTACTCTACCGATATGCTCTACCGTTAGAAAATAAAGGTAGCGCTTTTTTTATAAAGTTGGTTTGGTACCAAAGAGGTTGGAAGATAAAAATTCAATCAATATTCTTTCGGTTGATAATTTGCAATTGGGTCGCGGATCTACTAAAATAATGTTACATTTATCTTATTCTTTCACTTTTCAGCTCTTATTATTTTAGTATGAGAAACCGAAGTTTTTTTTTATTAATAATAACCTTTATTTATCTTCTCCTCATAATACTTATTTTAAAGATACAGTATTTTAGGGATCTATACGTGGTTCGTACACGTGGAGACTGGCACCTAAAATAGGCGATAGCCCGAGCTTTAGGAACACCAGAGCCCGGTGAACGGAAAGTTCACCGCCAGAGCCCCAAGATGTAGGTACTTGCCGGATGTCTACAGTGTATACTAGGGTAACCCATTTTTTATTACACAGTTTTATATATGGAGGGGGTGAAGAATGGGAGCATAGTAATTGATGGTCAAACGAACTTACCTTAAGTGAAGTTCGACCCATAATTATATGAGGCCTTCGTGTCCGAACCGAGTCCTAAATTTACTTATAGATATATGTGTCTCTAGTGATCGTCATTCACACGGATTTCAAAGCTTAGTATTATTTTAAAAAATAAAAGCATTTTTCAGTCTGGCAACACATATGTCACCCGTTTCCGTCAAAGTCCGCCATATGTCATTTAAGTTCAAAGTTTAATATTTTTGGGGAGATCCAAACTTTGGATCCAGGGTTGGGAGGGCTGGACTCGGTTCGGACACGAAGGCCTCATATAATTATGGGTCGAACTTCACTTAAGGTAAGTTCGTTTGACCATCAATTATATTTCTGCCTTCGTGTCCGAACCGAGTCCTAAATTTACTTATAGATAGATGTTCAAAGCTGTTTTATTTATAAAACAATAAAAAGTATAATATTACTAAATTATACTTCCCTGTCTAAGTAAATATATTTTTTATTTCCATATAGTAGGAAGGTACTTGCTAGGTTTTGGATAGATAACAGGTATCTTAAAGAATAATAAATAATCAGTAACTCTTACACTGTATGTACTACAATAATAATAAAATAAACACATTAAAAGTACCCTGCGCAGTCGAGTAAATAGGTGTAAGATAACTATGAAAAGGTGTAAACAACCTAGAGATATCTCTACAACCAAATGAAACCTTAAGAATTAAGCAAATCATCTTTATTTTAGCTATTGGGTCTATTATAGAGCCTTTTTCTTATAGGCCTACATTTTGGGTAGCAAGTGTTGCAGCCTACATAAATACGTATAAATCCCTCAATCAGCTAGTATTGTTTTGAGCTATCTAACTACTCTAAGTTTGTGTTGAATATTTTCTGAATAAAGTTTTATGAAGCTTTGGAACAAAGAAGTATTACTGGAACGTAAATTTTTAGTTTAGTTTAGATTAGTTAAATAACTAATCGAGCAAGGTGCAGGCTGGACAGTGGACATATTTCAGGATTGAACTTGAAATAGACAGGCAGAATCCTAATTATTCTGAAAACTTTTTTATGGAGCAGTTTTTATTCTTTCCAGATTTTATTAAAGTTGTGCAAACATTACTTTAAAAACTATTTCAAACTTCAAATCAGAGATTTGATGAAAATTGTGCTCTTTTCTATCGTGCACACTATAGTGCTAAATATATTTTGTGTGTTAATATCAATATTATTTATGTTATCATATATAGAAGACAGAGTAGGAGTGAACCCAATGTCCAGTAGCTAACACTGTAGGTAAAGAACTGTATATTTACCATGGTTATAATAATATACTTTTCAACACACTTGCTCATAAAGTGGCTCTAATTTCACTGCAATTAGGCACATAATGACACCTATAATCAAACTGAGACTTTTTGTTTGCTATTATTCACTAGTGAGTTATAGATTTTTTTTTTCAATTTTGTTGCTAGAGTTGCTTTGTTCTTAAAAAAGTTTCGATACAAAAAAGATCGTATTCAATCGTACTAATAAATTAATACACAAATATGGCTTGCTCATTTCATGCAACTTCGTATTTAAATAGATCATTTCAACTTGTACGTGTTTAATAAACAAAACTTTCACTCAAATATAACTTTGGTTTTCTCTGTAAAAACTTTAAATACCCCATTTTGTACGTGGCTAAAACGCTATCCACGACAAACCAAAGAAAAAGAAACCTAATTTTTTTAGTCCATGGCCGATCGCCATTGTAAGATGCGAGCGCATAGGAAAACGAGGCTGTATGGGCCTAGATCCTTTTGCCTTTTCCAAATTATATAAATAAAAAATTGGAAAACCAATTAATTTTCCCCGCCATTGCGAATGATTATTTTAAAATGATTTTTTAGTATTATTTATTCACAAGTGTGTTGAAAAACGTCGTATGATACACGTGTGTATTGATGATTACCGTCCTCGGCTCTCTTATGACCCTCGCCTACGGCTCGGGTCTCAATGGCGCCTCAGCGGTAATCACCAACTTTACTCACTTGTACCATAATGTACTATACTTATTCTTTATGAAACATTCTCTTCAGATGGTCCGAACACAAAAAAATGATCCCTATAGTATGGCATTTAGACAGATTAGGTCATAATTGTCATCAATTGTAAAATTTTCACATTCATCGTAATAGTGACTTAACTTGTTAATTTATAAAACGAAGGGCCGATCTGCCTGAGTTTGGTGTGGCACAAATTGTTAACTGAATTTAGAAATTTTGAATTTAGAAAAAAAATTTCATACTGATATCCTAGACAGAAGTTTCAACATACAGGTATACCCAAAGAGAATATAACCACTAACGTTTTAGGTATACCTAGGCACAGATATTACAATACTGTAGGTACAAATAATATATGTTTTTTAATATATTTTTGAAAAAAAAAAAATTACCAGTATATACATTACAGGATCAAATTGCTTTCATAAATGTCAATACTCTGAAACACAGAACACTTTTACAATACCTGGAATCTGGATGTACATACATGCCTGCCTGGCGTCTCCCTGCCACCAGAGTAAGCTGCTTGTATAGGTAGAGAGTGTAGGTTCCTGAAAGGGTAAACCAATAGTTTAGTGGGGCCAAAACATTGGAAATCGAGGAAATTTTGGTACATCAAAATTCTTCTTGGACTATCAACTTAGATCAAAACAATTTTATCTAACACTATCAATAGGTACCCAATATTTTTCCTATTCTTAGAATGAGTCTTACAACTGTGCGAATACTACTGCAAAATCCATTAATAAACCAATAAAAATACCTGTAACAGGTTTAATCTAGGTTCTTGCAAATAAATAAATTGTTGATTGTTCCGAAGTATTTATACTCAGCTAAAATCCTTTTTTGCATTAACATAAAGCTTTCTAGATTCCTTGTAATTTTCTTTAGAGGTTATGATGCAAGCATATTTGAAAATATACTCATTTTTAAATTCTAACTATTGCATGTAAACAGTAGTTTTTATTTGTAGATATATGTATATATTCATATTCATATCTTTTAATTTTATTCGCAACTGAGAAATGTGGAACAAGATTTCTTCTCTATTGATATTCCTACTATAAGTACGTCATAAGCAGGAATGTATACAAATATACCTACTGCATCCATGGTCGTACGTAAGCGTAAGTGAGCAAATTGAGTAATACCCATATTATTTGTCTAATTCAGCAGTTGTCTTATTTATTCGAAAAAGTATTTCAGAATGATGATAGTCTTTGCTCTTCTGAAAAAGAACTCAAAAAACGCTATCGCCATTACTTCCAGGTAATTATGTTAGTTTCTTCTATATTCTACTCTTCTTTAACATTTTGTTAATTACGAGACTGTATTGATCTTATTCGATTATATTCTCACCTTACCGTTATCATTATCACCATTATTTAAATAATGCAAGATATTTCGATCGCTCAATATTTCTGATGTCCCAACAGCCAGTCGTACTAAATGGCTGGGTATGCTGTTGTAAGGGTAGCAAAAATTTGAACAATCACTCTTGTCTTACAATGTCGTAATAGTTGTTTGAACAAAATTAATTTATATTTTAATCTTTGATTATTTAATAATCAAAGATTTTAATATACCTAATAATTTTCTTGAGTCAAACATTCTTATAGAAAATCCATCAGAATTTTATGAATCCTAAAAATTTGCAAATCTTGCTTGTGTTATTAACTTGATTACCAGATATGATACTGTGTTCAGGCCCAATGGGTGAACATTAATTTATATAATACAAACCATCCCAAAAAACAAATCTAAGATTTTGTTGTATGTCATCTTCATGAATAAGTAGTTACCTACTAAGAAATATGTAACCTTTAAACAAAATGCTGGACACCACTGGATTCATTAAACTAATGATAGATCTTACATCTTCCAACTTGAAATGATTTTGTATGTATTTATTTATTTTTTCAATTTTTTGAGGTTAATTATGACTTTGAAAAAGTTATTTGGTTTTGCTATGTACTAGAAATACCTTAGAAATAAATTGATTAGAATGTGGGCCACAACGTGAGATTCCTTCACATTCTAAGAGTCTCAAGATCTCTGTAGGTATGGTATGCATCTGGTTATTGTATGAATTACCTGATTGATTATAAACCTATATTTAGTCATTGTTTCGGAGGCTTTCCTGTATAGTAGTAGTAAGGAATGCTGTATCCCGAAATGTAAGACAGATTCACTTTATCCTGAGTGTTTTCCTCCAGTTATAATGAATAGTTAAAGTCCTCCACAGTGATAAATTGACCTTTAGCGATGATTTTTGTGTATTTGTCTGCTGCTGCTGAAGTCTTTGCCCACCAGCTGCCACTCAACTTGTAGTCTCATCTGCTGTGGCTGTGGAGGCGGGCCCCTTCAGTTTAAAGTATCTGATTTGGGTTTGTTGTTGATGAATCTTACTTTGAAGATCATCTGTTGTGGTGTCTGATGTCGCAATTCTTAGCTGTTTTTGCTTATTTTATTTGTGGTTTTATACTTTCAAATAAATTAGGTATCACCGAACAAGAACTTTCTTGTTTTTGTCCTTTGCCTCAAGGATAGTTTCTTTCGCTGTCTTTAAAACATTAGCCAGCACCGGGCCTGTATTGTTTCACAGCAGCTGTTAATCCTTGAAATAATGCACTTAAGGATTTTGCAATATTACATAAGTATTTTGTTTCGACTTCTAGACATCTACATACCTATATTTATATATATATTATTATTAATATTTTATTTATTTACAAAATAAATAAGGGTCCAAAGAATATCTCGTGAAAAGTGGGTAAGTATATCCAGATATCGAATACCTTTACTTACCCCATCGCGGATAGAAGGCGTGAGATTGTATTTTTCCGAAATAATAATTGTTGTTTCCAGCATCAGCAAAATAACATCCATTCTTTACAGAATCTCTCACCATACTCCTAATGGAAGTACAGTATACATAATGAGTAAAACAGCTTAGTTATAACCGCCACATACTCAAACTTATTAACCAAGTAGGTACATACATAGTCAGTTTCAACTTGTAGGCAACTTTTTAGTTTAGTTTCGTCTTCATGCAGCTCCAGTAATTATGATTCGGCTCCATGACGCAGAAGTTGCGTCAAAGTGTTGCCTTAGGGACGATGCCCCTTAGGCTAACTTTATCTTTTCAGCTGTGACCCCAGTGATGGTGATACAGCTCCCTGATGCAGGATTTCGGTCAGTGTCGCCCTAGGGACGATGCCCCTTGGGCTAACACTACCTGTTGAACTGTGGCTCCAGTAATAGTGATACAGATCCATGATTCAAAATGTCGGTCAGAGTGTCGCCGTAGGGACGAGGCCCCGTAGGCTAACCCTACCTCCTGAACTGTGGTGTTAACGAGGTTAACTCCGCAGCAGGAAGAGCTATAGTGCTCTGATCAGCGATAGCAACAACCCCTAAGGCAGTGCGTAACGCGTGATCGAGGTGTCAAGGGTGAGAGCTGGAGCCCTGCAGGCAATGCGTAGCACCCAATTAGCAGAAGTGAGAATGCAATTCGACAACCTCTTGTAGACAGTTGACATGTGAATTTATGTGAAGCAGTTCGTGTTATTTTCAGAAAATTATCCTTGTCTGGATATTCTCTCATTTCTATCTCTTGTTATCTTCTACACAACTTGTGACTGACTCTCGACAGCTTAGACGACGAGGATGGGGCAAGCCCATCAATTATTTCTATCGCACGAAATCGTGCTGATCAGCATCTGTCCTCTCTTTTAATGTCTTGAGTAACGTTTCAATATCCTCACGGAGTTCCTGCAAGTCTTCATTTTTCCATTTCAGCATCTTGAAGTCTTTTAAAACCTGAAAAAACAATTTTATAAAATTTACCGTAGTGAACAACGCACACGGAAACACGTAATGACATATGGCGGACTTTGACGGAAACGGGTGACATATGTGTTGCCAGACTGAAAAATGCTTTTATTTTTTAAAATAATACTAAGCTTTGAAATCCGTGTGAATGACGATCACTAGAGACACATATATCTATAAGTAAATTTAGGACTCGGTTCGGACACGAAGGCAGAAATATAATGTCTGAATGTGAGTAGGTATGTGTTGGTTTTTAGGGAGGGGGGGAATGGTGGTTATCCACTAGTTGTAGTGGATAGCTGTCTATTGATTAAGAAAGTAGAGTTTACTTTGTATAGGTAGGTACTTAGTTTATTTAAATTTGGTTTTCAACCGACTTCAAAAAAGGAGGAGGTTCTCAATTCGACTACGTTGTTTTGTGTACCTAGATTATTCCGCCAATTATGAACCGATTTTGATCATTATTTTTTTTATTTGGTAGACCATTCTTCAGAGGTGGTCCTATTTAAATTTTATCAAAATCGGTAGAGGTTTTATAAAAATCTACAAAAGTCGATGATATGTTTTAGTGCTATTCGGTGAAGTCGGTTTTTTACTCTTTCGAGTTGTTTAATTGTTATTTATTCTCAATCTTGTTTCGGTCTGTGCGTAACGCCGCGACTGGTTATTAATAGTAGGGTAAACTCATATAATTCTGTGACTCACTTAATTCCGTGATAGTTGCTTTGAAGTCTTATATTGAGTTCTATGAGTGAATTGGAGCAAACTTAATACCACCTTAGCGTTTGGAAATAAAGTCCGAATCCATCTGCAAAATTTTGTTTTACTCGAGCAAGAGGGATAGCAACAATCGACGATTTTCGTCAGTTTGCGCGCGAACGCGACCAGTTTCGACAGTGTGAGTAAATGGATGGCAAACTTTGCGATTTTAATGTAAGTATTTTATAGATTTCTCTGCTTTTTTCTATAAAATGATATCTTAACGATATTTCCTTTTTCTGGAAGTAAGAAACTCTTCATTATTCTGTACATTTTAGGTGTGAAAGCTTATTTAGTTCGTCAAAAATATTGCATATAACATGGTTAAGAGAGTTTTATGTTATAACGGAATTAAGGTAGCATAATATACGTTATAGAGTTTTTTCAAGTAAATGGCCTTAGAATTATGTTTTAAATAAATGCAATGAAATACAAACGTAACTTTAAGAGGCAAAGGTTCCGTTAAAGGTAAAATTCTATCAAAAATGAAGCATTAATTTTATATCACGTAATTAGGTGGACTAAATTTATCACGCAATTACGTGACTTGATTGTAGACGGTACTTGAAAGCATAAATAGAAAAAATGAACTTTTAATAACCGAAATCAAAAAGTAAGAGGTTCCCAAGACAAACCGTTAATTACTTTTTCCCTCAGAAAACATGGAAGACTTCAAGAAAAATAGAAAATACTTATAGGCTGACCTAATTTTTGTATTTTTTTTTAATTAATCTTAAAAATACCTATCTTATTTCTGTAAATGATCTCATCTTTGCTTAAGTTTTGTACATATATGCATTTTAACTTGTGTAACTTCGTTATATCGGAGTTACACTAGTATCTATCACGGACTTAAAGAGGTCATCACGGAATTAGCCAAGTTGACTTACTTCTGTAAAATAGCTAGTACTCTGTACGTTGTTATAATAGACTGTGATTACTCGTGCCATTGTATCTACAAAAGACTGATTAATACTTCAGTTAAATGTCAATAAACTTGAATAATTATTTAGCTGTGTTTTTTCACTCTAAGGCCTTTGTCACGAAATTAGATGAGTTCACCCTAATAGAGGATTCTTTTTAAAGGCAAATTTGAAATGGTAAAATTTCTTACTGCCTCATACATAGTCATATCGAACCATTGATAAGCCTATTAATATTCACAATCATGAATTAATTAAAGTAAGCTAGGTACCCCACTTATAATCTACTAAAACATCACTGTAGAGTGTAGATAGATATAGGGGCTCCAAGTAATTTTGTGTCACGCACATCTTTATATCAAACTACCAACGTACCATCCATTGTGCATAATAGGTATATCTCTATTCGTGTATCTATCTGAATTGCACTCAGTTGCCGACCGTTCATAAAGGAACGAGCTCGCGTTTCGCGCCTCGGGAAATGTGACTGCCGGCGTTTTCCGCGACAAGAAGCGAGGGAAAACATTTTCTCTTCAGTCCATATTCGACGGTCGCACCAGTTCCCAGTTTTAGTTTCTAATCAGTGTTACTTAATTAATTACTCCTTATTAATAGAAAAGAGACA
Source organism: Ethmia dodecea (assembly GCA_963855545.1). Taxonomy (NCBI): domain Eukaryota; kingdom Metazoa; phylum Arthropoda; class Insecta; order Lepidoptera; family Depressariidae; genus Ethmia; species Ethmia dodecea. The sequence continues at coordinate 7,204,827 of OY979444.1, forward strand.
ATAAGAAAATAGGACGTACGAAGTATTTTCAAGGCAGTGTGATATTTCGGTGCACGGGCAGAACGCCAGTGTTTTAATATGCAAACTTATCAGACGATTTTATTGACGATTTAAAAATATTTTATAAAAAACTGGACATGTTTTAAATACTGGTATGTAACTTGCTTAAATAGGTACTAATAAAAATTTAATTTCAAAAATAAGAAGATAAAGTTTATTTTTAGGATCATCAAACTACGTGATTTGTTTACTACTTATAAATATCAAATATTTGAACAACTTGAAGGTCTTGAAAAAATCTTGTTTGCATCATTATGTGTATGGCAACAAACTGGACATGAGTGTCGTTGAGGCGGCCACATCGGACCGAGGTGGAGACCTAAACTCGCAGGGTAGTCCACAAAGTCCGGTGAGAAGAGGCCCTGGTCCAAAGAAATCTGTGGCAACTAAGCTATGGGACGTTTTGCAACCTTTGGCGAGATTATGGGGCCTCATCACAGCTATCGGTGAGTTGTTAAATATTTCAATGGAAAGTTAGATACGTAGTATAAGATTGATAAGCTGATAATGTGATAATTAATCAGCCGAGCATTCACTGCCTCATTAGCAAGTATTTTAATGGTCTTTTACAAAATTTTATTAACGAAATTTGCTATTAACTTCGTATTAGGTATTCTTGATTATTTCAAAAGAATACCTAACTAAATATCATCTTGAAATATTCGTAGGATAAGTACCTACAGATGTATATTTTTTTTTATTTGACCTCAACGATGTATGCATCTGTTTGTATGGAAAATTTTACTGCATTAATTAGATGACCCACTTTGTTAATTTATGAACTTTCTTATTGAGAATAATTGGAATCGAAGCCATACATAGATAAATAATAATCTTATGCCCAGGCTTAGGTATAACAACATTTGCAACCTCATGATTTTCGACTGAAGTCGTAAAATCAAATAACTTTACATAAACTTTGTTTTTGGCAGTTATGAGTGGAGCGGGCGCCGAGCTCTTGGTCCTTGGCTATGATGTGGCACCTGCTCTGTTGTGAGTTGCAGTTATTTTCCATTTAGACATATATCAACTGCCCTACTAGGTAATATTATAAAAGCGAAAGACAAAATATATAATCGGTGTGCGGACCTTGTTAAAATTTGGCAGAACGGTTACCGTCTGGAAGAAGGACACATGAAGGCTACTCTTGTCGGAAAACACATTTTCTAAGGGACGCAATAACGTAAAGTTCACGCGGATAAAGTCACACACAACAGCTGGTACTTAATAATACACAACATATTATACAAGTGTCAATGAGATGTAATAATAAAACTATTACTGAAACAAACAAATTCATTACACACATTGACTCATGAATCTCTCATAATTTATTATGAAAAAATAGTCATCAAAACATTGTGATAGTAAAGTACGTTGCATTTAGTAGATATGTACTTATTAAACAACAGGTTTTTTTGGGAATAAGTGAAGTTTTTCCCATAAAAAGCTCTTCACTTTCATGAGTGCATTTACCCCTTGAAGGTTTACTAAGACATACTGTCCAAGGAAATATAATTAAATTTTTTTAGACGTCTATATAATACGATGTTAGGCTACAATCTAATAAATTTACATTGTAAATATACCTCGAAAGAAAAAGTATATGAGCTAAGAAATAGATAAGTAGGTATATCTAAATAAAACTTATGATAAAACAGCCCAAAATATTTTCAGGTATTTTCAATCAGCATACCTTTGGGTGGACTCACAAACAATCTCCATTAACTACAAAGTGTCGACGTGTTTGTCAGTTTGTCGACAAAAACATAGACCTGTACGCCAGGCGGCTAGACTACCTGGCGCCTAGGATTTAATTACTTGAAAGGGTTTCCGAGAGATTATGAACTATATTATAGATATAACCGTCACTATCACATGACATGACTCGTCGTAGGATACAGTAACAATGCAATCAGGAAAACACATTTTATTGTATTTTAAGAGCCCAGAGGAAAATAAAAGACTTGGTCATCTTGAAGAATACAATACAAAATAAGTATAAACACTGATTCCAATCTATAATAGATATTAGAGATGAAATCAAATAATACGTATATGAAATCGTTAATTGATAGATTTAGGAGTTCGCGTCAAGGTTTTTGCGTCAATTCATGATAACAAATTAATTGGAAAATGATTATTATGATTAATTTAGGTCTATGTTACACTCTTTGATGTATCTACCTTTAATGTAATTGTATTATATATTAAGTTAAAATAAATTAAAATTCAAAGTATAGTGGGTCCATTGTGTGCGAAAATCATAGTAAAACTTGCTAAAAGCTCTTTATTTTACTCACATACTTACAATAGGTTTTTAGTTTGTCTCCATTTATAAAAAGGATGTTTTATTTATAGGTTGGGAAGCGTGGAGGTGTACCTATCTGACGAATTTTATAAAATAGCATGTCGGTAGTGCGTAATATTTTTGGAATTATTTCACGATTTAAGGAAGTTTCAGAGGAACATTTAGAGTCAGAGTTTACTACGTAATGTTGCTTTGAAACTTTTGAACTTTGATTTGCTAGGACTTAGAAATGTGACGACAATGTTTATGTTTAGGGCAGGAGCAGCCTTCATCCTTATTCTAGAGACGATGTGGGTGGCAGCCCTGTTCGTGGACCTGTTGTGTCGGCGGGGGGAGTACACGCTGTCTCTGCGCTGCTGGGACTTCTTTCGCTGGTCCTGCGGTCGCGCCCGCGCCCCTTTCTACGCATGCGTCGCTACTGCATTGCTGTTTGCCAACCTGACCATCCTAGCCACGGTGGCAGGTAAGTCGAAACCACAGATCTAGGAAATTTTCACTACGTTCAGGATCAATGGTGGCAACTTTGTTAAAAATGTGGTCGCATGACACCCCTATTAGCTGACTCGTACATTTTAGTCAGCGGGGCAGAGCTGTCTATCCTGCTGGTACTACGATCGTCGTATTAGCATATAGCCTATGATACCGTGATCTGTGATAAGTATATGTAACATGTAACTACTAATTAACGATTATCTTTTTTCTTCTTCTTTTAGTTATAGTGTGTGCGACCTCGGTTCTTAGCAATTGGCATGTCTGAATATGTAACACGAATTTTTTGGTTGCGTTGTTGACTTAGAAGCTTGATTTTTTTTGCAGATCTAAGGGACCGTAGACGTAGATTAAATGTTAATTTCAACTTGATACCTCCCACTCGTACCCGAGAAAAAGTCTCTTTACAGACAGACTTACGGCATGATAGTTTGACTGAAGTTACGAAACCATAAAAACAAGATGGCGAGCTCACTTCCATAGTTTTCACTGAAAAACAACTGCTTCAAATCCAGGTGGGATGTTGCTAGTGCTGGCAGCCCTACGGACAGCCATTCCGTTCTCACCGTATGCCACTCACGGCCCGCACTCCCCTCGTGCTGGAAGCTCTTTGCTCAGTCAGCACGATTCTCCATTGCCTGACGTTTTCTTCAACGCGGGAAACACTGCTGAGGACAGGTTAGTTTTTCGTCGAGTGTGACGCGATTCTTTAGTCAGTTGTGTTTAATAAGTGGGGTAGTCCACTGAATATTCAAATCACAATCAGTAACTTTTTATCGTCTGCAAAAAAGCATTTTTTTCATAGATAATGTATACTGAGTTTAAAACTATTACGAGTAATATCTAATATCTACCTACAACCAGGTTTGTGAATAAATTTGGTGAAGACCTAATAGACTTTCTTACAATACCTACTTACAGATAAGAAATAACATTCTCATAAAAAAAATATTCCGCATGATACTTATAGTGCCTTCACCACTATAAGTATTTTTACGAGTAAATAAATCTACACCTTCAGAGGTCTTAATTTTCTAAACATTTCCCATTGGTGACAAAATGCTCCAATATCTACTATATAAAAATAAGTCGGGTTTTCCTTCCTGACGATTTAACTCCAGAACTGACGAACCGATTTCCACGGTTTTGCATTCGTTGGAAAGGTCTCGGGCTCCGCAAGGTTTATAGCAAAGAAAATTCAGCATTGCACCCGTGCGAAGCCGGGGTCGCTAGTTGCCTATAAATATCCGCTGCGGAGGTAGAGCACTATTAACATATAGTTAAGTACAAAGTTTTTGTTATAATATTTGTCCTCGTGATCAATAAAAAATATAAGAACCATTTCAATGCGATTACGCGCCATAACATTTTTCCTTGAACTACAATTGGCGTAAGAGGAGAGTAACTATCGCTGTAAAATAGTATAATATGCAGCGAAGTTTCGCTGCTTCTACGCAGCGTATCAACACACACAGGTATCAAGATTATAGTTAGGGAGGCGAATAGGGGAATTTTCGGTAATACTCGAGCGTGGCAGTTTAAGATATGAGAGATACCTTAGACCTAATAGAACAACCTTGTCGAGTATTTAGCTCTATAAGTAGTGACGCGCGCCTAGGATAGACGATCAGATTAGTAAAAAAAAATCGATAGTCTGAAATACTCAAGCGCGTCAGATTAAGATATTGGGGGTTGATTTTAGTGTTTTAAGACTAAATTTAACTAATCTGACGATAAGTCCTTGACGCCGCCAAGTTATAGGGTCGCGAACTTGTAAAAAAAAAACGTTAATCCGGCATTCTCGAGCGCGATTTTTTTATTTTTTATTTTGAAGAATATAATCTAAAACTTACTAAAAATACAAAATCTGCCGGTTTCCGCTTGACCGGAAGTGTCGAGGAGCCATTTCGTCTTCCGAAAAACGCGTTGCGGCATATAAGTCGCGAATGATACATTTTACACAAAAAAAGTTTAAATAAACAAAAAAGGTAATTTTATTTTACACAAAAAATGTCTCTTTACATTTTTGTCCAAAGTTAAAACTTTTTGACTTGAAGCATCATAAAAACTCAAACTCCCGATTTTTTGAGTATATCTTGAAAACTGAGGTTTTTAAAATAAATTGATATGAAATAACGATGATTAAATTATTGAACTTTTATTATATTTCAATTTTTTTTTTTCTAAAGTTTCTCGACAATTTTCGTGGACTCGGAAAAAGTTACGCGTATCTGTATACAAAAGTTTTATTAACATGTACAGTTCCATGTATGTATATTATTCAATAGCCTGTTGATCCTCAAATTGTTTTTTGGACGTACCGTAACTCGTAAGCAAAACGAAGTGAAGAATTGAAGCAAAAAAGAGGAATTTGCCATAAACATGTAATACGTAAGTAACATTTTAGACTGTATAAAAGCTGTATTCTGGACTATTTGTTTGCTACAGGCTGTTAAACGTTGCTGTATATAGACTGTATAGCAAACTATACAGCCCTTGTAACTCCGGAATGGGCCCCAAAATTATACAGCTTTAAGTGTAGATTTAGCTGTATAACAGCTGCATAATAGCTGTACTTTTTGGCTGGCTAAGATACTATTTAAATACTTTTATACAGCTTCCATTCTCTAATTTTCCTTTCTATTCTTTAATACAGACTCAGGCTTGTGAAAATCTTAATAGAAGAATAAATATATTATAATTGTGTTAGTGGTTGAATTCATTCTCCATTTTATTTCTTAATTTACTATGTGCCAAGGCAGAGACCATATGTGAAGTGTAAGTGAAAAAATATTTAATGACTAAGTGGTAAGTACTCTTTCCTGTTTATCGTTGTTGTTATGCTTGCGACTGATATTTTTTTGTGAATAAGTATACTAGTTTTAAGCTCAAAACTCACGCCCCTTCGAAATAAGGAATAAACATAATTTTTTTCTGTAACAACAAATATGTGATCATATCTGAAAACAGTTTTAAGAGTAACCCGGACTGTTCTATTGATAGTTAACGTAATTGTATATACTATACAGTTAAAATCCTTTGTTAATTTGTACTGAAATTTCAAAAACAAACAAAAAAATATCTCGTAAAATTGGAATGCAATTTATAGGTTATGATAAAATGGCGTCCTTACTTTATACAGCTCTTGCTCTTCTAGTACCCCTTAATGCAGCTTTTTGCATAACAGAGTCGTTATTTAAGAACGTATCTCAGCCTAAAGAGTAACATTGTCTGTACATTAGTATTTAAGTACTATAGAAGCTGTCTTAAGTCTTATTCATATTCATTAATACAGTTAATTAGGGTTCAGTTGAAAATATAGAAAACCTCATTATGACCCAAACCAAGGCCCGTTTAGTTTTTTTTTTTACTTATTTAACTTTAGTTTATTTTTAAAAGGAAAGAAAACTGCATTCAAGGTTTTTACTATATTGCTTTTTTCAGGATCAACATGCCATTCAAGATTGTAGAGACAATCGAAAGAGGGAAACCTAAGCTATCCATCGTGCCAAGAAGGGATTATTAAGATGGCCTCCTAAAAATATCCCATAAATAAACTTATAACAAACGAAAATTCTTTTTTTTAATGCACTTTGAGAAATATTCTTGCCAATGGCCCATTTTTTTATATGATTGCAAAACAATAAATTTAGATTTGCTTCGTCTTCATCTGATGAACTTCGACTCAACAATTTCGTTATAATTGTCCATACTTTGCTTTATTATACCCGATTCTGCCTGTACAGAACCCTCAACGTTTGTCACTAACCTAACATACATATCTTCAGCACAGATATTTGCTATTTCATCATGATCCAACAATTTTGATTCTACGGAACACTCATTGCATGGTGGTGATACCAACTTAGAATTTGGCTGCCCGTGCCCTTGTAAAATTATATTTTGTTCCGTTAGTTCACGTTCGGAATAAGCTTTTTTTAATTTTCTTTTTATTCCGCCGGTTTTTTTTTTGTTTTTTCCATGGTTTTATATCCACCTTAACTCTTGTTCACATAAAAAAATTACAAATCATCAAAATTAAGACTCTGTTTTGTTATTTGTTGTATCCAATAAATAGAATGATTTTAAGCTAGTTAGTTAGTTTCAAAATAATCGATCAGCTGGATAATTGTGTATGCGAACACTAATAATAATAACTTTAATCTTCTAAAACACGAAAAACTGTAAAAAGGGAAAAATGTACGCCAATCAAAGGGTAAATCTAAACTCTTCTACATGAGATAGAATTGTATTACACTATTATAAAGGGAATTGCTTGCTAAGAGTATCCTAGATTTCCGTTGTACAGCTATTAATAAGCTTAACTTGAAGGCTGAACAATAGAGTAATTTTACACTAATATTCAGGCTATAACAATATTTAATGCTCTTGTACAGAAGTAGGTTATACAAAAGTATAATTTGAGAGCAATATACAGTTGTTGTCCTATAAAGTTGCTAAACGCAGTTTCTTACGCCGTAGTCTGTATTTTAGTGTTTTCCAATGCTATTTAAAAGCTAAAGGTAAAAAATTAGGCTCTATACAGCCGTTAATCAGCTATACTGTATACAGTTGTACAGTTATACTTTAGTACAGTCCTAAACATATTTTTACACTCTTGTACATCATTTATTAAGCTTATAGCTGGTAAGGCGCTGGCAAATATAATATTTTTCCGCTTAAATGTTACTTGGGACAGACTGAGCGCTTCGCGGAAATATGCCGTCCCACCAGTATTTTTCCTTTATTTCGCAACATTGATGGTGGGGAAAAAAGCGGTAGAAGGGAATTTTCGGTACACCTTAACATATATAATATAATTCCCCGTTGTATCAAGGAGAAAGAAAGGAAAAAAATAAACCAAAAAACCTTTTTCGGTCAGATTAAGAACCCACCAACATTTTTGTCAGATTAAGAAAATATGCTTTCAGGATACCAAGATAAACCTCCCCTATGAAAATCTGACGCGCTCGAGTATTGCAAAAGAACTATTTTTTTTTGCATTTTCAAACATTCATCGTAACTTATCGTCACGCCCAAATCGTCAGTTTTTTTAAAGGGAGCTTCCTTGGGGCCTACTTAACACCGCTTCCGAAAATCTGACGCGCTCGAGTAATTTTTTTTTTGCATTTTTGACTACTTTTTATGCCTACCCCCACCACGCAAACCGGCAGATTAGTATACCGTTGTTATCAGAGGCACTTGGGGCATACGTAGTATGAATATCTGACGCGCTCGAGAATGCCCAAGTAACTGTTTTTTTTTACATTTTTGAAAAACCGTACACGCCAAACCCACCGCTAAAATGGTTTTTATTATATTAGCTTTTCTTTTCGAAATTATTTTATCTTTCGATTTTGATAGGTCTCGACGGCGCCGTTGAATTACGCCATTTAGCTACCTCGCCTCCCTAACTATTACATGTTCCAGATTTTACGTTAGACCGGCATGCATCAATAAAATTGATAACAGCATCCAATTCCGTGCAACAATTTTTCGTCATTCTCATACAAATATATGGACAGACAGATTTCAGATTCTAAAAATAAATGTTTAAATATCTCATACTAGCGACCCGCTCCGTCTAGAATCACTCTATCTATTAAAATATTAAAATCCGTTGTGTAGTTTTAAAGATTTAAGCATACATAGGGACATAGGGATATAGGGACAGAGAAAGCGACTTTGTTTTATACTTATTATGTAGTGAAGTATGTACAGATATCAGTCACAGTTTACATTTTTATTATATTAGGTATGTACTTAAAGAATATGATGATGATGATGACGGCACTCATATTACTTATTAATGAAATTAAAATATTAGGTGTACTTAAGTATTTACATTTGTTTGCAGAAGCGAAGAGATGAGAGTCCTCGACGTGAAAACGCCAAAATCTCGATCGGTAACACCAAAACCATCTTTGCTAGAACTATGAGATATAAAATAAGTACCTATAGTTAGTAATAAGTATATTATATAATATACCATTTAAATATGTAAGCTTGAACAATTTATAGCTGGTCAGTGTAGCGAAACATTGTAAATAAGGATTTGGTAGTTAGTGATATTACGATGTGTTATTTATTTAATACTTTTGTAATTTTATATCTACAAAGCAACTGTGATAGTCTAGATTGTAGAGTCCTTTATGTGCACAAAGTGGTATTTAATTTTAATATCCCTTACATGATTTTGTAAACAATTTGTGTATTAAATAATTCGTGCTATAATTTGAGACAATTTTCCTCTTGTTGTTCACACTTTTTGTTTTTGACTGAGAACTGCGTAATATGAGTAGGCTGCTTTCATTATCTGAAACGGAAGAAAGCAGGAGACAAATATTTATTCATCACTTTTCGTAAAAAATAATGACTTTCTCATCTCAGTTTTCATAACAACACAGAAGTATTCACTAGGTGATTCTACAGCATTTTTAATATCGTAATTCGTATGTAGGTAGGTACATGACAAATAATGACCCTAATTTACATAGGTACCTACATGCATTAGCTTCGTATGCATGGAGGACACTACAGAACTATAATTAAAATATTACGAGAGTTTTGCAGATTCAAGGAAAGTCTGGAATCTGTTTGCTTTACCCTAAAATATAATATATATAATATAGCTTTTACCAAAACCTTGCACTCTACCTACAAAAAAAACTACACTCACACCTACACTACAATGTTTTTTTGTAATTATTTATAAACTTTTTATACAAACTTCTTTGTACCCTTCATTAGAATTTGAAAAAATACTCACAGCGAGAAAGCAAGCGTTGTCCATGTTAGCGAAGCCAGCTGCGCTTAGGCGGAGAGGTCGCTGCGCGCGCATCATCACCAGCAGCAGCAAGCGGCGCGCGCGCAGCGGCATCCGCTCCCACTTGCACTGCATCACTGCGTCTGCAACTCTACCTGCCTGATAGCTCTTTTAGAGATGTGGTAAGTGCAAAGTATTATTGTATCGACTTAGAAAGTATTCATGGCAAAGGTAAGTAATAAAAAAATATACGTAAGTAGATAATACTGATTCTGATGCAGTATAATTTATTTTATAGTCTTCAAACAATGAGCTACTTTCAGCTCTTTTTGAGCATGTTATTTGTAAATAAATGTAGAGTCTAAAATAGTCAAGTACGAGTACCTAGATTAACTGATTCGGAAATTATCTAGCGTTGATTTTAAACAATTACCTGTTTATTCATAGGTATAGACTTACAATAGAATATAGTTAAATGCTATTATTTTACATAGGCTTCGTAAAGAAAATAATTAACCCTGATCAACGGAAAAACATTTAGTTTAAAAAAATAGGAAGCTTTCAAAATTATAACAACATTTTTATCAACGAACCTATTTTCTGTGCATACCTGTGCTCACGAACTGGCGAAAGAACATTATGTTCGGGACTCATATACGCATACTTTAATATCAAATCCGTATTTACCACACAGTAAATTCAGTAACCGTGTTTGTATAAAGGGCCATGCAAAGCACGTGCCGTAGAAATAGGTGTCCCTTACGAACGAAATAGTAGGTACATACGTACCTAACCCCCTATGTTTTCTACGTTATTCCTAATAACTAGTAGCTGTTGCTCGCAACACAGTCTGCGTGAAATTTAGGTTACCGCGTCCCTATGAATTAGGTATGTATGTCGATTGTCCTTCTGCAAGAAATGAACTACCGTCCTGCTGAATTTCATCCAGGTCGATCTACTAATTTTGCCGTGAAAAGGTTACAAACAAACAGAGTTACTTTCGCATTTACAATAATAAGAATGAAATTTAGAACAGTGTTCGGTATACCTAGCCATTTCTAACCCCCGACGCAAAAACAGTGGGATGTTATTCCATTCCAAACTCACAAATTCTGTCAACTAGTATACAACATGTAACATAATAAGCGCAATTTCTGAAATTAGTTTGTTCAGTATCGACTACTTATTCGATTTCAGCTATTTTTAATGTGTTAAATTTTTCCAAAAAATGAATTAGTGTAGCTGAATTTAGTGTTTTCTATGGAAATCGTGCTATTATTAATCGATATTTAAGAAAATTGGTTAGACACAACTAAAGTTCGATTGCATTATATATTTTTTTAAATTAATATACCAATTGGGGTGTATGAGGAATTGCGCTTTTTCTGTTACGCGTTGTATACTCGAATTCCAATTTCAGGTAGAGCGACAGATTTTACCAGTTCAAATCACTCCTAAAAAGAATCTATGTTGATTGTTGAGACTTTCGTAGCGTAGTTGAAGTGAAAAGTATACTTACTTCGAGAGTGAGTTCGTTGCCAGTGTAGCATTGTAAGCCGAGCTGTATAGTCATGGCAACAAAGAACGACAACGATGTCACCAGTCGAATGGATTTGAAGCTCGAAGCGTCTTGCTGTATAAAACGAAAAACTCTTTTTTACGATTCATGCAGACGCATTTCAAAATTGCCGTTGACGCGCTCGCCGTTCTGTTTCTACGTTTTATTTGGCTGGTGTCCAAAAACACATATTTATCAAATCATTAATTACCAATGTCCAAAGTTGATTGATTTTTAGTTATACATAAATTAATAGTAACTTCTACTCACTGAAACTTGGACCATAACAACGCAAATTGCCGCCATACTTGAAAGCAGTTGAGTCATAAATCCATAAGCGTAAGTTTTAGAAAACTTCTCGACGCATCTGAAAAATTACACTTTAAAATAAAATATGGAACGGAAACGTACTCGTTTACAAAACGTCTCAAGGTGAATATGAGAATTCATGTTGATATTAAGCAAAAAAAAAGCAACGAAGTGACAATATTGGAGAGGTAATCCCTAGATATTGCTAGTCGTATCAACACAGCGTTCATCTTTGCTGGTTTCATATCGGCTTTGAATTCATATTTTTTGCACATTCGGATTTAGGATTCTATTTTGTTAGACGACGCAAATCTGTGTTTATCCATGCAAAACTACTATAACATTTATATTGATTGAACCGAAATTTATTTTGTGTAGAGCCTTTCATTATGGATTTTAAATCTGTTTGCTCTTCCAGCCAGAAGCAGCCTATTTATTTAGGGGATCGCAAAGTTTGGCTCGGGATCGCACCGACGCCGGTTGGCTTCCTCTCCCAGTTAATTCACATTGGACTTTATGGCAATTTAGCAGACGGTCCGGGCTCGCCACACTCGCTTGCCAAAAAGTTCGATGCACCGACTATTATCGCTACAACTTCAATGCACAAATATCCCATTAGTGAGCCTGACCTATACTACATAAACTCTTGTAACCTGTTTGGTGCTTATATTGGTTGGTATTATGTATTTGGAGCGTACCTACGAGTACTAGCTGACCCGTCAGCGACATTGCCAGCGCAGATCCTGTTTATTCCCTTTTGTGGGAATTTAGTTTTTTTATATTTCAAAATCCGTCCCCTGCGTGCCCACATAATCGCAATATTGCATGTATTTCGTAGGTGTTTTACGGATTGCAATTATTTGCAAGCCTCCGCTCCGCTGCATCTCGCATAACAATCTACATGACAGATATTTACGCTAGCTTATAGCCAGCAAATTATAAATTAAAAAGCGAATGAAAAATACCTTTTTGGAGCGATAACTAAAATACCTGATTGGAAATATTGTTTATTGCGTGTTTCAAACAACTTCGATTTGCGTATCTTTTATTATTAAGTAATTTCGAAAATGGCAGGACTGATTTTGATGAAAATTTCTGTGTAGGTTCGAGTTTCCGGGATCTTTTATGTGTAAACTAGATTATGTGAAACTAAACATATCGCGATAAAGAAATATCAATTTTATTAAAACCAGGGAATATTATATTTCACTATACATACCCAATAAGAATCTGATGTTGACGTAGGCAACTCCTAAGAGTTTTTTCTAAGGCAGAATCTATTTCCTCATTTGAATATTGTTGTCGTACTATTCTTTCAGACTTAACTAAGTCGCATTGAACACTATTTCCTGCTTCGTCATTATCATTGAAATCTCGAACGTTTTCAGCCAATTTAATGATCGTGCGATCGTAAACTGTGACAATTGCTTCATGAAATATCGAAAACTGTGAACTCATGTGCAGAATAAGGGATCCTATAAAAGTATCGATAGTCATCACGATATGCCCGGTCCACAGCAAGCCCACCGTCTCAAGGACGAAAGTAGGAATGTAGGACACATCTTTTTGGTAGTTCCATGGAATATAAATCGGCTGAGGAAGGGTCCGAATCGGTATCGGTGAAGTATTGTTCAGCTGTGCCACCGCAGTCCGCCATCGCGAATCTTCAATAGCTCCATAAACATTCGCATTTGTAATAGTCACCCAACCGAAGAATAAGAATGAGCCAGTAATAATCCTCGCAACTCGAATCGTCGCACGCGTCTTGTTGTTGTTCTGATAATAATTGTGTAAATCAATTTCAAGGGTGCGCACGATATCTTGGATCTCAGCGTTTCTAAAGAAAAATAGGTAAAGTTTTATGAGCGTAAGGTCATGGGTGATGACGAACGAGAGGCTGAACATAAAACGGTCCATTTCTTTTTCTCCGATAAAGGGGTCGATGGTTTCAAGGCCTACGAAGCCGACGACCCACACGAGCTGGGTGACGATGGAATAGTACAGGTACCAGCCGGTGAAGTTCCTGGTGTCGCCTTGGTCGGGGTGGTGCCACCAGCCAAGGCCCAGAAATCTAAGAAGCCGGTAATGTAAGGCGAAATAGTGTCGAGGACGCTTCCCCTCATCCTTAGCCATAGCGGTCGAGTTGGTTACTAAGGCTTTGTGGCTTTGATTTGTAAATGAACCGTTTCATTTAGATTGTAATGTATAATTAATAAGCCTTTCACTATACGACTATTATTATTGGTATCCCAATGAAATACAGGTGGATTACCTGTGATTGCTTAATGAAACTTTGACATTGAAATGCTTCTTATTAACAAACAAAAGCAAAAAGATCATTTAAGCTCCAATTTCAAAGGGTGTTATTTAAATGGTTAGCAAAGTATTCGTATTTTTGTGAGCAGAAAAATATAATCTGTAAGCAGAAATAGCTAATTGGTCAGCAACTCATGGCCAGCAAACATTACAAAACCTATCAGCAACTTATGTCATTCTGGATGGCTGTAATTATTTTTGAGCTGCAATGAGCTGCTACTGTTTAATAAAATTTTGGTAAGCACTCAGAGGGGAAGCCAAAAAATATTTTTTGAGCTTCTTATAAAAGTAGCAAAAACAATCTCAGCAAACTTGTCATGCGCAAAATGGGCGCATTCCTTACGTAGATTAGGAATGACTTTGGATTATGCAACTTTTATGATTATGATTATTATTACTCTTACAAGTAGTGGTGGTGGTGGTGGTAGTGGTGGTGGTGGTTTTAGTGGTAGTGGCAGTGACAGTGGTGGTGGTGGTGATGGTGATGGTGGTAGTGGCAGTGGCTGTGGTAGTGGTGGTGGTGGTGATGGTGATGGTGGTAGTGGCAGTGGCTGTGGTAGTGGTGTTGGTGGTAGTGGTAGTGGGAGTAGGAGTTGGCATGGGAGTTGGGAGTGGGAGTGGGGCGTAGGAGGGAGTAGGAGGTAGTAGGAGGAAGTAGGAGGTAGTATGAGGTAGTAGGAAGTAGTAGGAGTTAGTATGAGTTAGTAGGAGGAGAGTTAGTGGGAGGAAGTAGGAGGTAGTAGGAGGTACTAGGAGTTAGTAGGAGGTAGTAGGAGTTAGTAGGAGTTAGTAGGAGTTAGTAGGAGTTAGTAGGCGTCAGTAGGAGTTAGTAGGAGATAGTAGGAGTTAGTAGGAGATAGTAGGAGATCGTAGGAGTTAGTAGGAGGTAGTAGGAGGTAGAAGGAGTTAGTAGGAGTTAGTAGGAAGTAGTAGGAGTTAGTACTAGTTAGTAGGAGTTAGTAGGAGGTAGTAGGTGTTAGTAGGAGGTAGTAGGTGTTAGTAGGAGGTAGTAGGAGTTTGTAGGAGTTATTAGGAGTAAGTAGGAGTTAGTAGGAGATAGAAGGAGTTAGTAGGAGTTAGTAGGAGTTAGTAGGAGTTAGCAGGAGTTAGCAGGAGTTAGTAGGATTTAGTAGGAGCTAGTAGGAGTTAGTAGGAGGTAGTAGGAGTTAGTACTAGTTAGTAGGAGTTAGTAGGATTTAGTAGGAGTACCTACCCCCTCCTACTACCTCCTACTAACTCCTACTAACTCCTACTACCTCCTACTAACTCCTACTAAATAGTACTAACTCCTACTACCTCCTACTAACTCATACTAACTCCTACTAACTCCTGCTAACTCCTACTAACTCCTGCTACCTCCTACTACCGCCCACTACCGCCTACTACCTCCTACTACCTAATACTACCTCCTACTAACTCCTACTACCTCCTACTACCTCCTACTACCTCCTACTACCTCCTACTACCTCCTACTAACTCCTACTACCTCCTACTAACTCTTACAACCTCCTACTACCTCATACTAACTCCTACTAACTCCTACTAACTCCTACTAACTCCTACTAACTCATACTAACTCCTGCTAACTCCTACTAACTCCTGCTAACTCCTACTAACACCTACTAACTCCTACTACCGCCTACTACCGCCTACTACCGCCTACTACCTCCTACTAACTCCTACTAACTCCTACTAACTCCTACTAACTCCTACTAACTCCTACTAACTTCTACTAACTCCTACTAAACTCTACTAACTCTTACTAAACCCTACTAACTCCTACTAAACCCAACTAACTCCTACTAACTTCTTCTAACTCCTACTAACTGCTACTAACTCCTACTAACTCTTACTAACTCTTACTAACTCCTACTAATTCCTACTAACTCCTACTAACTCCTACTACCTCCTACTAACTCCTACTAACTCCTACTAACTCTTACTAACTCTTACTAACTCTTACTAACTCCTACTACCTCCTACTACCTCCTACTACCTCCTACTTCCTCCCACTAACTCCTACTAACTCGGGGTTAGGCGGGCGTAGGAGTTAGTAGGTGGGGGTAGGAGGCAGCAGGAGGGGGTAGGAGGTAGCAGGAGGGGGTAGTAGGAGGGTGTAGGAGGCGGTAGGAGGGTGTAGGAAGTGGTATGATGTTGTAGGAGGCGGTAAGAGTGTATAGGAGGCGGTAGGAGGGGGTAGTAGGCGGTAGGAAAGGGTAGGAGGGGTAGGGGGCGTAAGAGGGGGTGGGAGTGGGAGTGGGAGTAAGAGTGGGAGTGGGAGTAGCTATAGTATAATTATTCACGACATGTTTTCTCTGCTGTTCAATCATGAAGTCTTGCTGACCAAGTAGTTATTTTGCGGACCAAGTAACTATTTTGCGGACTGAATGTTTATTATGCAAACCCATGTTATTGTAAGCTGCCTATTTCTGATTTAATTTTTGACCATTATTAAAATTATTTGCCGAACAAGGAATTGCTGCCTGATTTTTTTATTTGCGAACAAAATCTTTGTATGCCGACCAAATGATTTAAATGCAGATTTTTTGTGGCTAACCAAATTTTAAAATTGCGGACCATTTAATTACTTCTCAATTTCAAATCGACGTAAGTATAGAGCCTAATCCGACTTTTGCCTAACTCTAAATAAATTTAAAAAATAAAAATTAAATAAAACATAAATTTAAAAAATAAAAATTAAATAAAACATCGTTGTATTTTTTTATGTGATAGAAATAATGAGGTACAGGAGTACATACACCGATGACAAAGTTTTCTTCCCCTTGATCTTATGAAACACCTTTTAGAAACGAAATTATTTAATAAGCGGTCTTAATTTCACACCTCCATAATTACTAGTTCTGTAATCGCGGTGTGATTGATGTCTTGTAATTATTGGGCTTCAAAAGCATATAAAATTATTATTAAGTCAGTATAATATGTATCCAGAAAACTAGCATTAGTTATTTATTTTTATTTATTTATTTAAGCACACAAATTTATATTCATTAAGTTACATGCATTGCCCCACAAAAGTGTGTCAACAATTTGACTGAGGAATCGAAAGTCTCTTTATACTTATTAATATCTTTGATATTATTATAATGAGAGGTAGTGTTTCTTTAATAGTATACAGAAAATGTTCCCATTAGGTACCTACGTTATTTAAATTCACAAGCATTTTGTACTTGTGCATTCAAATCACAGAACAAATAATCGCTGGATATTTTCTGGCACAATAAATGTTCCGAGTTTTATAGGGATCGAGTCACTTCCATTAAAGTAGGGTGAATAGTCTTTTTTTGTGATCAGATGACAAAGCTCTGGCCCTAATTGATAAAAGGTCTTTCAAGATTCTAATCTGTATTTCTATAGCTACATACTCTAATTATTTCAGATAAAAGGAAATTAGTTTGTAGAGTTAAGGTAGAGACTGCAAAACAGTCAACACAAACCACTGGATGATTGTGTTTTATTGCGGACTAGATTTCAATAAAAGAGGCAGTTATAATACGAGAAAAAACCTTTACAATTTGATTATATTTATGTCAACCTAGGTATACGTATAACCTTAAGGAAACTGATTAACTGAAAACTTACAATTTCATTACCTTCATAAATTTAAGTCTTAAATTATATTTAATATAACCTTATAGAAACTGATAAACTATATTCTGAAAACATTAATAATCACAATCTATACTGTAGACGATGACAAATTGGTCTTGCTACGAAAAATTCCGCGATACACGGAAGTCGTACAAGAGTCACATAGAATGTTTGTCGTGAATGATGGAAACGCTTTCAAAGCTGCGTTATTTTCCTTGTGCCGAAATAGGTCGCCTCGTCAGCTAAAGAGCATCTTTACTTTAGTTTTTGTAGATATCTTTGTACTAGGTAAGACCTACATACTCACTATTTGTAATACTACTTACCTAAAAAGAAATATTATAACATGATATTTCTTTTTAGGTAGATACATGAGACATGTCTAAATAGACCCGGTCCGGCGATGGGCTCACCACCTATCACGTTTAGAGGTCCAATATATCTCGTGAAATGTGGGTATATCCAGTAATGGAATACCTCTGCCTTATGCCTCAGGGATAAAAGGCGTGAGATTGTTTTATTTATTATTTTAAAGAAATATTAATTACTTACCATATTATGGTATGTACCTAAATAAAATTAAAAACTTTGCTGTTCGGTATTAGGAGCATCACATCATAAGATTTTTTTTTAAATGTTCGTGGCAGGCCAAATAAGGTTTACAGGAAAAAAAAACTATAAAGTTGACCAAGTAAGTTGGAAAATCGGAAAAAAATAAAAGTATTTTTCACACCACATGCTCGACAAAGCCGGATTATGTATCATATGAACGTCACCGAAAGCAAGACATTATATCCCTTGGCTTGCGCCGGGTCATAATGTTGTATGGAATTTCATTATAACCCTAGGTAAATAAAGTAATTTTCACTTTTCATAATCCTTATTGCTATGACGATAAAGTCTAATTTCGTTAAGCAAAATCCAAAAAACAAAAGCCAACTCGATTTTCGAAAACCGAAGCCGCGACCAAACAGATTCGCACGATCTTCATTTGTTAAATCAAGTAGGTCACGCCGGCAGAAACAAGTTGCTGTATCCATTTTATAGCTTTAACCAAAGAGGTTGGAAGAAAATCATTCTCTTTCCTAAAACTTTTTCTTTAAACGTCTTTGGCTTTAACATTTCAAAAAGAATATCGAAAATGTCGAGTGATGAAAGTAATTTGACTCCAGAGTCTATTAAACTAGATGCCATAGGCATTGTCAATAATCATTCAATAATCTACTACCATGCAATTGCATTTTATTGTCTCGCATAAGGTGAGAAAAGTAGAGTATATAACTCGGGAATAAAACTGTTTTTGTCTTGGGCGCTTAAATCCCTCCCTAAACTCAGGACTCCGTCTTAATTCCCTCGCTTAGCTCGGGAATTAAATCATAACTCCCTCGCTGCGCTCGGGAGTAAAACTGGGAGTCCTTCGTTCGTTCAGTATTCAATGTCGCGCCCGTGACATAAAGCAGTGCTTTATTCCCTTGTTGTATAATCTACTATTTTATGGGTTATGGTAAGACAACGTCAGATGAATCAGCTCATACCTTAAAGTGTTCAGGTACTAACTACAATTTCACTCTAAATTTGCAGTGCCTATTGTGAGACAGCGAATTGCATTATTGAGTACGCGTGTTGTAAATGTTTGATTTTTTATTCCGAGGAATTCTGAAGTTTCCAATTGTTGAGACAAAAAGTAATTTACTCACAAGAATTGTTGCTCCTGAAATCACAGCTGTCAGAATTCCACCGAATCAAAAATCAGACTAGATATAAGCTGCTGTAATTAATGAATAGAGCACGGTAAACCGCTGCTATACAGCAGATTGGATGTCATGTTGTATCGTATCGTGAGAAGACGCCGAACGTTCAATGGGGTTGTCAGAGGTAAGTATTCCAAATTTGTAAAGACCCAACTTTTCATTAGTATCGGTACTATTGGTACCCTAAATGCTTTCAGTATTCACCCAATGAATACTCAAAGCCCAAATGTGAAAGCCAATTGCCGAGCCGGACTACTGTTGCCTCAGAACCAACTCTCTGGTGCTTGCTCGTTTCTTCACTATCCATCACCGTCGAGCTAGCGATAAATATGGTGGTGTTGTCCCGTATGTGGGACGAACAGGAATTTATTAAAAGTTAAGTAGTAAGTATTAAGTACCTAAGTCAATTTTATCTCGATGATATTGGTGAGCGACAATTAACATTTCTTTTTTCAACATTTTTTATTATTATTCTATTGTAAAAATGGCAATACACACTCGTAATTACAAGGGTTAAACTTGGTGTGGATTAAAATAAAAAATAAATAAATAAAAATAATAAGAAGTTGTTTAATTTAAAAAAAAAAGCGCAGCTTCGCCTCGGTCGGCAATTACCCATACCATGTGATCTGAGACATTTCGTATTTTACTTCCCTAGGTGTGTAATATGCTGTTTCATCTCTCCGACTCCGACTCCGTATCTCGAAAGGAAAAAGTAACCCTTATAGCCTGCGCAGACGACGGACTTTGTCCCCGGAGGACAAAGTCCCCCGAATCGTAAAAAAATATGTCCGTCTCTTTTTGTCCTGTACCGCCCTTCGGTGTCCGCGATTATTCGGGGGACTTTTTGTACGCCATACTTTTAATCCCTCGTGTGCGTTACTCGATACAGTTGTAAGCGTTCTATTTTGGCGGACAAAAAAATACGGGCACAAAAGTGTGTCTGCGCAGGCTATTAAATAGAAAACTAAAAGTAAAACGACATAAATAGGGTCACATCTTCTTCATTGTGCAGGGTACTTTCGTAATTATAATTATGTACCTACAATGTATTCTATTTGAAATGATGTATTAATTAAATAAGTACAGTTTCACCACAGTATAATAAATAGTTACTACTAGTTTCACTTAAAAGTAAGTAGGTACATAAGTAGTTAACAAACTATTAATCTTACTTTTGTGTGTGTTTTTTCTACGATTTAGGTAAAATACAATTTGTTCTACTCTTTGGTAAAATTTTCTTTCTATAATTTATATTTTACTAGCGACCCGTCCCGGCTTTGCACGGGTGCAATGCTAACACTAAAACCTTCGTCTTGAATCACTCTATCCATTACGTCCCTATATCCCTATGTCTTTATGTCCCTATATCCCTATGTCCCTTTGTATGATTTAAGCATACAAAGGGACATAGGGATATATATAGGGTCCCTATATCCCTATGTCCCTTTGTATGATTTAAGCATACAAAGGGACATAGGGATATAGGGACATAAAGACATAGGGATATAGGGACAGAAAAAGCGACTTTATTTTATACTAGGTAGTGATATGCTTGAATGAAATTACCCTTCAAGCCACATAGGTACTCTTTGTTACGTTTATAATAAAGAACAGTTCCAAACTTTGTGTCAAACTTGATTAACTCTATCATCAAAAATCACTTTTGATTCTTCGTAGTTATAGCTAAAAGAGTTTATGGAGGAGCGGAGGTGGAATGCTCCTCCATCTTAAAAAAAGTTCTTCCGCCAGGCGACGTGATCGTGCCTGGGGACCGCGGCTCAACGGTTAATGTTAGACAGTTGTATTTATATAAACTCATTAGAAAACTTCGATAGCGCGGTTTAGAGCTTTGCCGTCTAATGGCGCATTAGTTAGTTCTATGTAGTGTCGCAGATGTCGTTACAAGTTCATAGCCAGCTATTTTCGTTTGGTTTCGCTAGATGTCGCTTGTGATCGTTGATTTAAATTACATCATGCGTATTTAATTAAATAACTATTTGGTAATAATTCGGTTTCCAATTAGTATTAAAATTAAAAACTAATTTGTGTTATACACCAGTTATTTACCTAGTGAAATTATATTAGTTAAACACTGTATCAGACAGATCCAAAAACATGCGCGCGCATTCTTACCATTTCAGCATTTTCAGCGCTTTAGAGCTTCAACACTGGCAGGACGACAACCTGAAAAAGAAATACATAATTTACATATTATGTAAGTATAAGTAAGTAAGTAAAGATTTATTGTATAATATAGTAAGTAGGTAAAAATATTTAAATATTATGCATTTTACTCCATGATTGACTATAGGTACCTACCTACTCAGGATTTTTATTTCTTCAATATCAAAATGAAATCTGATGTTGTACCTCTACCTATCTGAAGAAAAAAATGTTATTATGAGGATTCAGGAAAAGATAGTCTAATTAAAAAAAGTTATTGAAATAATCATATGGGTAAATAAATATCAATTATTGAAAAACTTTTAATTTAGGTACTAAGTAGTAGGTAATAACTTTTAACCCTCTCAATGATCACTATAGTAATAAAATAGTTCATTATGATATAAGTGCGGTAGGTTGAAAATTACAGCCGAGGCGATATTGCTACAAGTAAGCAGAGGCTGTAATTATCAAAGCGCACGTATGTCATACGACGTTTTATAACACATTTGCGAGGAAATAAAATAAAACTCCGACTATGGTAAACGAATAAAAACAATACAGCGTTAAGAAAAAGCGCGCGGCGCGCATCATCATTTTTTTTTAGACAAAGGCACAAAAAACAGTTGTAATTTACTGTCAAAATTAATTAAATTAAATAATTATGTACATAAATATTTCTTTATTATATTTTATCTCTCAATGTTAATTTTAATAATAAAATATTGACAACTTTTTTGACATAAAAACTCTTTGCTGAGATTTTAAAAAGTAGGTACCTACCGTTCGTTTTAAGACGGAGCATCTTGATAAACTGTGCGTTTTACTTTACACTTACCGCACTTGGGCGTAATGAGATACAATACGATATTGAAATTGGTGAAATAAGACACCTTTTACGAGCAAATGTGTTATAAAATAATTTAAGGTACACAAAAGTATTATGATCGAAAAAGTTATCCATGAACAATTTGTCAAGCGCTAAAGCAGCTACATTTTGAGATGCACTGATATCGTATGATACCGAACAGAAACATAACCTCTTCACGACACAGATAATAATGCAAGCGAAACTTTTTATATGTCCGCCTAGCTAGCGTCAGACCTCAGTCCGTAAAGTGTAGTTGCTGCTGACCACACGCTAATCATGTTGCGACCCATTTAAAATCTGAATATAACTCGGCTTTCAAACGTATTTTAATTATACAAGGCTGTACCTACCGACTAGCGATGGAAGAAAGGTCATAGTTCAGATAAGTTTTATATAGTTTCAGTTATACAATGACAGAAAACCCAACAGGTTAAGAATTGAAAGTTATGCACAAAAAAATTTGGTAAAAAAATCAGTGTGACTAGTGTTAACGAAGACAATTTGGACTTTGGACATCCAGAATAATAGTGTGCTTACATACAAATAATCGTAAGTACTCTTAACAATTTAAGTATTTCATTAGTTTTAATTTTGCACGCACTGCAGTTCCACAATGTTTTTAATTGAAAACAAATGAAAACAAACGTTGTGGCGTGAATCGGCGTGATTATTGCAACATTGCTTGAATCAATTAGTGTGAAAATGTTACAAAGTGGCGGGAAATTTGAGTGAGTGAGTAGGTAATGTAAAGTAATTTAGTGTGCAACAGTGTATGCGGGCAATTATCCATTTAGTTTAGAGATTTTATGGTTCTAAGAATAGCATAGATATAATTAACATTACATCGCAGACTAGGTACCTAAATACTTAGTTTAAATTATTCTATTCTAAAAAAACCGGCCAAGTGCGAGTCGGACTCGCGCACCGAGGGTTCCGTACAACCTTGCAAATTTATGGTTTTCGTAATTTTTCCTTTATCTATGCTATAAGACGTTGCTTCGTACCAAATTTCAAGATTCTGAGTTCACGGGAAGAACCCTGTAGGTTTTGATTCCCTTGCAAGTGTCGAAAATTTGCGGCATAAACGGCTGTATCTTTTGATTGCGTTGGCTTAGAAGTTTGATTTTTTCACAGCTTCAAGGGACAGTAGACCTGAGTAATTGATATAAATTTCAGCTTCATACCTCCACGCGTTCCTGAGAAAAAGGGTCTTGACAGACGGACGGACGGACGGACAGACGGACAACAAAGTGATCCTATAAGGGTTCCGTTTTTTCCTTTTGAGGTACGGAACCCTAAAAATCGAGATATTTATATCTTCTATAAGTATAAATAAAAATAAAATGTATATATTTTTTAGAAATTCGTAATAGGTCGAATAAGGTTTTAGCGAAAGAAAAAAACCATGAGCATAAACGTAGTGCTCTTAAGAAAGCGGTCGGTCCCATTTACAGATTAGTAACTAGGCACCTTATAAAGTGTTGTGTTACTTTCTATTCTAGTATTCATCACATCATCGCTGTTCCAAATTCTCCCTCACATTTTCTTACTTACTTATCCCAATATAAAATCTATAAAATAAATGTACCTACTTTCTATAATGAATAAAGAGTGTTTTTAAAAAAAATATGTTTCCTGATTAAAAATACTTATATAATATGTTTAATATGAAACTGTTTTACATTTAGTACACCCAAAATAATCCAAAAGGGTTACTATATTTTTTGCTACGATGGCAACATCACCATTGACATTTGTTCAAAGTCAACCATACATACAACCATACCAGGTGACCATATTGACTATGATATTTGTAGACATTATATATAGGTACATATCGACGGTCATAAACTCAATTGGCGTAAGGGACAAAGTATAGGTTTTCAGGAGAAGCAAAAAACAAACAAACAAATCTTTATACCGCTATAACTTTTTAAATTTAATAGTTGAGTGGTGGGCATCAAGGACTTAAATGCTCAAAATTAAGTCTACTTTTATGTTATAATGCTCAAAACTTGCTGAATTTAATAATTACAGAGATAGTGTCCTTTACTCTTGCCTAAATTTGAAAAAATGTCCCTTACCTCCATAGCTTATAACTTCTTATAAGTATCAGTTTGGTTGTAAAGGCGGTCATTATCTTTTTATTTTAGAAATAAATGGCTTAAGAAGTACTGTGCTACAAAAAAAATATGTGAATTTACCAAAAACAGAGTACTTTTTAATTTGTTTTGTTTTGTTTTTTGTTTGTTTTGAACATCAGAAATAGACTTTCAAATAAAAAAAAAATAAAAAACAATTTTTAATGAATTCTTACCTATTCTTCAAGTCGAGTTGGATGATTATGTCGATAAAAGATAGATTTATTTAGAACCTAACTAGATAGCTATGTACTCATGAACGAGCATTGACGACAAACTCCAAAGAAGGCATCTCGAAGTCTGTCAGAAAAGCTCTCGTGATTAAAACCAACTAGAAAGGACCCTAAAAGAAGAATAACGCTTTAAAATGTGATTTTGCAAAGAAGTAGGACACTACAAGAAGGACTGTCCTAAGAAGAAACGTGATGAGAAACCTGGGGCTAGTACTAACATGACGCTAGTGTTAGTAAATGCGACAGATTGCAGTCTCGATCGAGATGAGTTGTATGTGGACAACTGGGCTACACACCATGTCACAATGAGAAGCGACCTCTTTTAGGATTTTCAACGTTACGACTGCACCACATACAGTTACGACTGCAGATGGAAAGACGATTGAAACATTAGGAAAAGATTCGATCATGATGAAGACGAAGAAGAGAACTTTCTTGTTGACAAAGCACGTTCCGAAGGTAACGAAAAATATCGTTTCGGTATTGGCAGCAAGATGCAAATTTAAACAGTCTGCTTGAGTCACGGAGTACCACGTGTTCTTTTAGGATCGAAGGGAAACTATGCGTGACCGGAAATAGACAGAAGCACGGTGACTTGTATAAGCTGAATTGTAAACCGATTCAACCTACAGAAAGGTGGTTAATGCAGTCGATATTGCAGTCGCGGTTGATACTTTACAGCTTTACCACGAACGTATAGGTCATTAAAACGTCAAGCGACATGTAAAACAGGTGATCGAGCAGAACTTGGTCTCAAAACCAAGGACAACGGGAATTTATGCGA
The DNA here is from genome assembly GCA_963855545.1 of Ethmia dodecea. Classification (NCBI taxonomy): domain Eukaryota; kingdom Metazoa; phylum Arthropoda; class Insecta; order Lepidoptera; family Depressariidae; genus Ethmia; species Ethmia dodecea. The sequence continues at coordinate 7,230,191 of OY979444.1, forward strand.
AGGATGTGTTTTGGAAACGCACTAGGCTGAGCTTTGGTGTTCGAATAAAAGCGTCCAGTCCTGGAGAACGCATACATCCAGATGTGTGTGGTAATATTCCTCCAAGTTGCTTGAAGGCACGGTATTTTGTACTTTTCAAGTATGAATTCATACGATACCGCTATGTCTACTTTATGAAAAATCATTCAGAGATACCTGGGATTTTGATTCTGATGTTACGGAATTAAGTGATAACGGTGGCAAATTCGATAATGTGAATGTTCGCAAGGAACTAACAAAGTACGGGGTACAACAATGGCTGATTATGCCGTATACTCCAGAGCAAAACAGTTTCAGTGAGAGGGAGGGAGGGAAACCGTACGATAGTTGAAATGGCTAAAGCGATGATGCATTCACAGGAAGAGATACCTCAAGTTTTGTGGGCAGAGCTGGTAGACTGCTGTCTATATTTTAAACAGAATAAGGCCAACTACTGTAAAACACAAGTGTCACCTTTTGAGCTTTGGTTAGGAAAAAAGCCAAAGAGAAACAAAAACGGCAAAGATGCAGAAGAAGGCAAAGAAGTGCATTCTAATCGGCTACAACCTCGACGACGGTTATAGGATCTGGCACAAAGAGTCAAACTCCTTAGTGCGATCCCGAGATGTCACTTTCGATGAAAGACCACTGAATTCAAAACTTAAATTAGAGGATTCGACACAAATACCAGAAGTGACTGAAATGGAAATATCATTGAGAGTCAGAAGCGAATGCGAGACGCCTACATTCGGTGACAATGGAAGCGAGCGAAAATTTACCAGTTGTTAGCGACAAAGAAGTTAGGCTGCCTAGAAATGAAGAAATTCACGAGGCTCTTGCTCCTGCTAGCAGTGACGAAGATGAGTTAGAAGACGCGCACTCTGAGAAGCGTTGTGATGAATCGATTGATTTAGGGGTTGGAGAATGAGGAAGGTGAGATCATAGATCACTTGGCTAGGCATGGTATGCTGCTTAGAAATAGATCTCTGCTCAGACTTCCAGTAAAGTTCAACGATTATGTGTCCCAAGTTAGTGACAACGACTCTTATTTAGAACCTGGAACTTAAAGGGAGGCAATAGCCTGCCCAGATAGTAAATTGTGGGCGAAGCTATGCAACGAGAAATAGATTCTCTGAATGAGAATAACACACGGGTTTTGGAAAATCTATCCAAGAATCGGAAAGCGATTACATGTAAATGTGTTTATAAGGTTAAATTAAAGATTATATTATTTAAATAATATATTAATTCAAATCTTTTTCTTGTAGTGTGGGTTGTAAGAGTTATTGAGTCGCCAAAATCTGCTGACATGGCTAATGCAACGACTACTTTCATAGAAAATAAATCACCAGAATCGTCGGCTTTACGTGTTTTCCTTCCGAAGCACTCGTTTGTCAATTTCGTCCGTTTACTTGTTCAAAATGACATCAGTACGTGTAAAGGGAAAGTTTTAAATTAATAATTGTTTGAGTAAATATTAATGTATTGTACAGTTTATGATTTATGTGTACGGTGTAAAGGACAATAAAATCAGTCTTATATGACGTAACGTACAAACAGTAATGTAGATGTGGCGTAAGAAGGGCGTAAGGTACTTTTTTATTTATATAAAATGGTGTAAGGGACAGACTGACAACTTTAAGGAACTTATTCCAAAGTTCATTTATTTTTTTGGTATATACGATAAAATTTTAAAATTATTTTGAATCAAGTGTCCTTTAAATCAAAACATAACGGTTTATCTTTCGAATATTCAGGGGCGTAAGGGAATTATTACAAGAGATATCGGAATTTCAAATATACAGAAAAATAGAGTAAAAAAAATGATGTAAGATGGTAAAATAAATAAAAAATGGTCACTTGTCCCTTACGCCAATTGAGTTTATGACCGTCGATATAATAAAACTCTAACGGGGCCGTGTCTGTACATTAAATATTTTTTGAAAATTTTAACGGTAGTGTACTATATAGTTTTCGATATAGATACCGAAACACCAATTTTTGGATTTTTTGTCTGTCTGTCTGTCTGTCTGTCTGTCTGGTTGTGCACGCATCACTCAAAAACTACTGGACGGATTTTGATGAAATTTGGTATGGAGATAACTGAGTACCCGGGTCAACATCTAGGGTACTTTTTATTCCAGGAAAATATCTCATTCCCACGGGAAAATATAAAAACTGGTTAAAAAGAGAAATACGTACTACTCCGAAACGATAACACCTAGAAACTTGAAAAATGGTATGAAGGTGTCTGAAATGTCATAGGAAATTGGTATGAAGGGATTTTTGGAAATTCCCACGGGAACGGGAATAAACTAAATCCAAGCGGTAAAACGCCGCTGGGCACCCGCTATTTGAAATATGGTATGTAGGTGTCTTAAATATGTCGTAGGCAACCACTATGAAGGGATTTTCGGAAATTCCCACGGGAACGGGAATAAACGGAATCCGCGCGGGCAACGCCGCTGGGCATCCGCTAGTTTACAATATAGGTAGGGTAGGTTTTTAAGTAGGTAAGATTTATTGCCCGACTTATAGGAATAAGAATTGATAACTTTCACTCGCGTTAACCACTCTACATTTATTTTAGAATAGAAGGAAAGTAAAGGAACCATCGCAAAATGTCAGATACGCAAAATGACGGATTCGCAAAATGTCGGAATTCTGACATTCTGCTTATCTGACCATTCACGTTTCGCAGAAAGTCATATTCGCAAAATGACTGAATTTTAAATATACTTCCCACGACACTAGGATAGACGAATTTGAAGTCCTGTCGATGAAATGATGGTTTTTAAGAGTTCAACAAATAAGTCAGTTAATCTATATACTTATATAAAAATATGATAAACAGCGCAGTGATAGCCCGGACGGTTAAAGAGCCGGCCGAAAATCAGTGAGGCTCGGGTTCGAATCCTGGCATGTACCAATGAGTTTTTCAAAAACTTACGTACATATTTATCACTAGCTCGACGGTGAAGGAAAACATCGTGAGGAAACCCGCAGGTCTCAGAATTAATTCTGAGACATGTGTAAACAGACCCGGTCCGGCGATGGGCTCACCACCTATCACGTTTAGGGGTCCAATATATCTCGTGAAATGTGGGTATATCCAGTAATGGAATACCTCTGCCTACCCCCTCGGGGATAAAAAAAAAGGCGTGAGATTATATTTATTTATTTATATGATAAACAGACTGACTGATTGGTGATATATCAACGTACAAAAATACAAGAATACAGAAGTACAAAAGTCCCAAAGTCCAAAAGTACAAAAGCAGAAAAGTACAAAACTCCCAAAGTTCAAAAGCCCCATAGTCCCAAATTCAAAAAGTCCCAAAGTAAAAAAGTACAAAAATACAAATCCTTCCTCTTTATAGTAGGGGCCATCCATAAGTTACGTCACACGTTAAGGGGGAGAGGGGGTCGACGAATTGTGATATTCATAGTGATAGTGTAGGTATCCACTAAGAAAGAATATTTTGCAAAATTCAACCCAACGGGTAAAAGCTAGTATGTATAAAAATAAAATATTTACAGACGAGTAATTAAAATAAGAGGAGGATTATTATTTTACGTTCAGCAATAAAATATTAAAACTGTACATGTACTTGCCCATTTTAAATACTAGGTAATGTTGAGCGATATACGGTACTTCGTAGAATACCGTTATATAATATATTATATAATACCTCTGCCTACCCCCTCGGGGATAAAAGGCGTGAGATTATATATATATATATATATAATCTCACGCCTTTTATCCCCGAGGGGTAGGCAGAGGTATTCCATTACTGGATATACCCACATTTCACGAGATATATTGGACCCCTAAACGTGATAGGTGGTGAGCCCATCGCCGGACCGGGTCTGTTTACACATGTCTCAGAATTAATTCTGAGACCTGCGGGTTTCCTCACGATGTTTTCCTTCACCGTCGAGCTAGTGATAAATACCTTTAATTCGCGGATATTATGCGTTGATGACTTCTAATAGGTATTCGTATAGGTATACGTATTAATAGATAGCTACGAGTACGTTGTTAATGAATATTTAGCGTCCTGAAATAAGGAAGCCAAGACTTTATAATTAGGTAGGTACATTTAATTTTTAAGTTGTCGATCTACTTACTTACCCGGTCAAGTGTCTTAATGCAGACACAATAGAATTATCTGTTTGTCCTTGTTAGTTCGTGGGCGTCTGATGCTTGACCTCAAAACCTTATCACGTGCGGAAAAACATCGATCTTAAAATAACATCTTAAACAACATTTCCTTATATTACTGATATTGGAAGCGAATCCATCTCCCATACCTACATGAGGTCCAGGTTAAATTACTGGTCAAGTACCATAAATTTAGTTTTTCAAATTTTTATCCACGAGATTCAGGTCTGTGATCTTATCACTATCTCGATCAATGATGTACCTACATATATTTAACATCATTGATCTCGGACGGTCAAGGAAAACATCTTTCTTTCTTTGGCATGTACATGACAAAGAAAGTGTATATAGCACGTGTACACGTACTTACATACAGTGTATGTAAGTACGTGTATCAGGACCCTGGTACTTCAGTGGATTCACCACCTGTCATGTTTTTTATTTGAAGCAGGTCCATACTCGTTTATGCAATAAAGGATACTCACGCAGACCAATTTCATCAGTACCTACATTTTTCCTTGTTTCATTTTCCTTCGTAATTTAATTGACATAATTTATTTAGCGCTTATTGAGTCAATGATTAAGGTTTGCAAATAGAAGTAGAACTATATGTTCTGGTGATACTTACTTATCGCTTTCAGCGATTTCTTCCAGACCTTAGGATGTATTGTAACTGAGATAAACAGATGAAAGTAGGTGGTGCATTAAAGTTAACAATGGATTAAGGTAAGGAAGGTGCTAGGTAAAAAGTTTAAAACTTTTCCTGTTTCGTAATTTATTTCTTATGGAAAGTCGGTACCTACGCTATGTTGGCCACGATTGTAGTCTAAATTGAAATGTTACACCACATGTTAGAATGTTGTGTTGTGACCAATTAAAATTGATTGAACATACACACTATTGTATAGCTACATATCAAACATGATCCATAAATTACAAATCGTTCCGCAGACAGAAGTTACGCTCAGTAATTAAAACGATTGAATCAATTGGTTTGTTTTATAAAGTTTCATTCAACCTGTGATATATCAGGAAACATAGGTACAATATTACTGACTCATGCAAAATACATGTCTGATCTTTCGTGTTTCGGTGCGTCCGACCTATTCGGAAGCCACCTTAACAGTATAAAATTTATATTATGTACGTAGAACGTTTTTTTTTTCATTAAAATACTATTGTTTATGTCCACAGGTAAAAATGGCTGATTCGGTGTTTGGAGCATGGGACTACGCCATTATGACGGCAACAATGATCGCTTCAGTTGCAATCGGACTTTATTTCCGCTTCAGTGGAGGAAAACAAAAAACAAATGAGGTAACTATTATTTGATTCTGGTACTCATTACATTTGTCAACATCATCAGCAACCCGTGAGAGCTGGTCTTTCCTCACAAATGAGGAAGTACGAGCCATATAGACTCCCGCTCTCCGCTGATTGGGAGATGGTGTTAGGCTGGCCATCAGAATTTTTCAAGTTGTGCGTGAACTCAGGAAAACCGGGACGAACGGTCACATTTCATTTTTTATAACAAGTAGGTATGCAAAATGCTGCGGTGGCGCTGCTGCATATGCAGATTCCGTTTTTCCCGTTCCCGTGATAATATCGTAAAATCCTTTTTAACGGATACCTAACTACTTATGAGGATTCTGCCTGCCAAATTTAAAGTTCCTAGCATTTATACTTTCTGAGATTTCGTGATTAATCAGTGAGTACCTAAGTGGTATTTCACTTTTATATTTACAAAACATTTTCTTTCCACAGGAATACCTAATGGCCGACCGGAACATGTCAATATTCCCTGTCGCAGTCTCCCTCATGGCTTCCTTCATGTCAGCGATATCTCTTCTTGGAGTGGCGTCAGAAAACTATTTTTACGGCTTTCAGTTCGTGGTCATAAACTTCTCTTACCTCATAGCTACACCCATCGCTAGCTACCTGTACCTGCCGGTATTTTTTGGACTCCAGAAGACGAGTACTTATGAATACTTGGAACTTAGATTCGGTCCTCAAATACGGATGTTGGCATCACTAACGTATACGTTACAAATGGTGCTCTACAACGGGATAGTGTTGTACGCACCAGCCATAGTGCTCGAGGCAGTGACGGGGTTAGATAGATTAATATCAATACTGGTAGTGGGACTAGTGTGCACGTTCTACTCAACATTGGGAGGTATGAAGGCGGTACTATTCACAGATTTACTGCAGTCCTTCTTAATGTTCGGCGCTGTGTTCAGTGTGGTTATATTTAGCGCGATTCAAGTCGGTGGACTTGGACAAATATTCGCTATCGCTGGGGAAAGCGGACGGTTAGATTTTTCCAAGTAAGTTGCACAACATTACTTACAATCAAGGGGGGATTTAGTGGGGGTACCTACATAGCCCGTATGTAGAGTATTCTTCACGTTTTGTTTACTTGTCTGACATGTTTTGTTTACTTGTCTGACATTTGTGAAGAAAATCCTACATCCGCGCTTGGTTACGAAAAAATAAAGTAATTTATTTTGAAAGTATATTTTATTACACTAAGTAAGTATAAGTAAATTTATTTATTTTTTAGTTACAGTGCGGATCCAACTGAAAGACACACATGGTGGTCCCTAATCTTAGGAGGCTTAATTACCTACTTATCCTTGTATGCAGTCAATCACACACAGGTAAGTAAATCTAGATATAAATAGGTACATAGAAATTGGAGAGCACAGTCTACGTATTATGTAGGTAGTCTATAATCATAACTACATGTAAGTATATGGAGTTATAAGTAGCGTAATACATAAATAAAAAATCTTTTGGGAGAATTATAAGTTAAAATGAAGCAGTAAAAATATATCCATGTTACGTGTGTTTGATAATCAAGCAAGGCTTTATTGTAATGCCTATAATATGATCTGAGATAACACCAGACAAACCGCTACAGACGATGATACTACTGACAAACTTGTATTAAACGTAATGCCTTTATCTTGATTATGATAACTTTTCTTAGTTGACTTTGTAGCTATGTACTTTTAATATTCTATTCAGATGCCGACCTAGTTACTTATATTTCAAAATATTAGAAATATGTCTTATACTTAAATGGAATATGACGTGGTATGACCATTGCCAATATAAAAGTATTATATCTCTTGTTACCAATATTACATTGCAAATAGGTAACTATGGAACGAATCAAGTTCACTATACTACGTAGCTCGTAGGTACAATGTCCAAGCGGTTATGAGTATAAGTGCCTTCCTAAGGCTTTCCTCAGCGGAATAGTTGATCTAAGGTTGATAATTTAAATATCAAACATTCATAACTTTATTGTGGTTTCATCGTCATCACAAACATATGCAACCCACCACACATTACATTAACCCATCGGGTGTGGCCTGGTGTGGCTCATTTAGGTACTTTGTTACCAGTGTGTATATGTTACGGGCAACGTGATTAACTGGGCATTATTAATATGGACCGGCCATTATTAATAATGCCCAAGAGTGATGTGCAAAGTGATTAATTTATCACTTTGATCGGCCATTATTAATAATGCCCGACGGCCCGTGGTCCATCTAATAAGTCAGTGTTTGAGATAGCTTGAATTTATCACTTGGACCGGGCAGTATGAATAATTCCCTACTTGTAGCCGGGCAGTGACCGCGGCCGTTGGCGAGGGGCGCGGATGTGCGGTTTTCGCGCGCGCACGCAGTTCCTAAAGTTGATATTACTCTTCGAGAATGTGCTCGAAGAGACTTTCATTTTGATGGACAAGGCTTCCATTACTGTAACTGTAGTGGTGACTGCAATTTAAATGCAAGAAATCAAACATTCTTTGCAATTCCAAATGTCACAAAAGCTCATCTTGCAAGAATCTATATCTATCTATACATATAATAAAACTCTAACGGGGCCGTGTCTGTACATGAAATATTTTTGGAAAATTTTAATGGTAGTGTATATAGTTATCGATATAGATGCCGAAACACCTATTTTTGGAATTTTTGTCTGTCTGTCTGTCTGTCTGTCTGTCTGGTTGTGCACGCATCACTCAAAAACTACTGGACGGATTTTGATGAAATTTGGTATGCAGATAACTGAGTATCCGGGTCAACATCTAGGGTACTTTTTATTCCAGAAAAATATCTCATTCCCACGGGAAAATATAAAAACTGGGTAAAAAGAGAAATACGTACTATTCCGAAACGATAACACCTAGAAACTTGAAATACGGTGAGTAGGTGTCTCATATATCGTAGCCAACCGCTATGAAGGGATTTTTGGAAATTCCCATGGGAACGGGAATAATCTGGATGCGCGCGGGCAACGTTGCTATGGGAACCCGCTATTTGAAATATGGTATGTAGGTGTCTTATGTCGTAGGCAACCACTATAAAGGATTTTCGGAAATTCCCTCGGGAACGGGACTAAACTGGATCCGCGCGGGCAACGCCGCTGGGCACCCGCTAGTAAATAATAATTCTAAACTTAATAACTTTCTTACATAGTCCTTCATTATTAGATATTTCTGTAGATTTTTCTCAGTTTACTTATTTTTAAACTATTGGTAATATTCAAGTATAAAAGTAGGTACCTATTATGTTATTAAATTTTAAACTGTTTATTTTTTAACTACCTACTATGTTCAATAGTTTATTTTTTGTTGACTTTTCAATATTTTTTTTTAAGTTTTATTTCATTTAATAAACAAAAGCAGCAGAGTTCACCTATTTTATTACTTTGCCGAAGATAGGGTGTTCATTATTCATAATGGCCGGGAAAAGTGATTAATCATGCTGTTTTAATCACATTGTCCAATTGAGTCGGGCGTTATGAATACAGACCGGCAATTATTAATAGTGTCCGGACTTATCAAATTGCCCATAACATATACACATTTTCTGTTTGTTTGTTTGCTGTATAACTCGTATGTATGAGTTGGTTAACAGGCATCTACATTTCCCCAGGTACAACGTCTGCTGACAGTGAGCACTCTGAAGCGGTCCCAGACATGTCTGTGGTGGAGCTGGCCAGTCTTGTCCGTCCTCAGTTTTGTCACCTGCATCAGTGGTCTCGGCATTTATGCAGTCTACAAGAACTGCGATCCTTTTACTAGTCACAAAATCAGCGCGGTAAGTGAACAACCAGTTTTCCATACAGGCTAGATGATTCTTGCAACTTCGCAACTTTTGTTATCCCGTTTCATGGGGACTATGTGCACATGTACGAGTATTTTTAGGCTGAAAAGTATCCTGTCCTTTCTCAAGATGTAAACTAACGTCCTCCCAAATTTTATTAAGAACATCCACCGGTTTAGCCGTGAAAAGGTAACAGACACACAAGAGCTATACTTTAGCATTTATAAATTAAGTAGGTACCTAGGTTTTGCAGGGTCAAATTTAATAGGTAGCCTGTACCTACACACGTCTATAGATATGAATGCGTTGACTGACGCTCTAACTAAACATTTAAAATAGAAGGAGTCGAGAAGTTAAATGTTAATTTGTCGTCGAAAAATATCTGATTATTTTGTCGTGGTGAAGGTTAAGACAATTTTAAAAAGTTACGTAAGGTCGGTAGCTTCTATGAACCGCGCCTGTTAAAGCTATTTTATTATAGACTTTAATGTAGAGAAACAGGATAGTTTTGTCATGGTTGAGTTTAGGGCAAAAAGATGAGCTGTAAAATATAGGGACCATTTAAACAAAATATTGTTTGAGTTCAAATAAAATGTATTACGTCATAAATCATAATTATCAATTGAGTTACGCATGAAAGCAAGAAAATCGGTGAAATAATCTAAGATTCTCCTAAAACGTAACAATTTGGTCAAATCAAATCAACCTTGATTACTAAAGCGCAAAATTTACACTCAGATTGACCAGCTGATGCCATTTTACGTGGTAGATGCTATGAAGATTGCTCCTGGGCTGGCAGGGCTGTTTGTGGCCGGAATCTTTAGCGCCTCTCTGTCCACGATATCAGCGTCATGCAACGCGCTGGCCGCTGTCACTCTCACAGACTACGTTAGTAGGTGAGCTAAACTTTATGTCTAGACTCTAGAGTACCTATACTTAGTGGATGCCCAAAATGGCGAATCTAGGACTACCAAGTGTGGCGAGCAAATTCCCACGTGATCGAGAATAAACTGGATCCGCGCGGGCAACGCCGCTGGGCACCCGCTAGTATTATAATATACCTAACTACCTAAGTACTATGTATAATATTCAAAAGTTTTTAAATAAGTAAACTACGGAAACAGGTAGGTACATTAATTAGTAACCTCTCAGACCATGAATCACAGACACAATTGATTTTTAATTGTGTCTCGGTTCCAATTGGAACCGGCGGTTCTTAACTGATTAAAATAAAAATAAAACTGACTGCGTGACACTGGAAGGGTTTAAATTCTACTCATCCTTAGTGTCACGCTGTAAAAAAAGTTAGTCCATAACACTCCAGAGACGAAGACAAATCACGTCTCCAATTTTAAAATCCGTCAAACCGTTTAGACTGCACCAATAGACTCGAATGCTTAATTTAGTTTATACCTAGGTACCCGAAAAAAATCACCCCTATGCTATCGCCTATGATCGGGACACCAATAGATTCATAGCAGGTACCGGTTGTACAGTAGTGTCTGCCAGGAAAAAGGCATGAGTCAATAAGTCAATGTTTTCTTTTGTGAATATTCCGTTTTAGTGAATTGTTGTCTTCATCAGATGGTGCAAAGTTCGTCCCTCATACGTGCCTTGGCTCACTAAGCTTGCTGCTTGTGCCTACGGTCTAGTGTTCCTAGCACTAGCGTTCCTCGCGGAACATTTGGGTGGGGTGCTACAGGCTGCACTCACAATCTTTGGTGCTGTCGGGGGACCATTGTTCGGGGTTTTCACTCTTGGCATGTTCACGACGTATGCCAGTGAGGGAGTAAGTGTTTTCTATCTTAGGTGATCGCTGTAAGATGCAAGAGCTTTAATATGCAATCAGTTGTATTTATGGTGTATTCTCCTTTCAAGGGCGTTTCTGTGGCTTTGTTGAGCGGAATGGCGATGACTTTATGGATAAGCTTTGGAGGACCACGACCGCCAGTCGCAAAACTGCCTCTCCACGTCGACGGGTGCGGCTTCAATGTGACAGTCACGCCTATCGCCCCGTACAACCCCAGCAACTATTTTTACCTCTATAGGGTATCTTATATGTGGACCAGTCTGGTGAGTATTTCTTACTGCCAAAATACTTTTTTTGTTCATAGTATTTTTTCAATAAGATCTGCTGTCCATAGTATGGATAGAGAGGTCTAAAGTGATCACTGATCAGGCAAGACGTTTAGATCAGCGCTGTCCATGTAACAAAAACATCAAAGATTGCATCAAAATTCAAACATTGCGTAGTTACTGTGCAACAATGCTGTAGATCATATCTCAGCCAAATAATACCTACTATGAATGAGAACCAAAGGCTTAATTCTCCAAAGTGAGCTCAAATTAATGAAAATATCACTATGGGTGGCTTTCCGTGAGTCTGAGTGTGTGATCGATCATTTATCAACCTACTTAAGTCTCATTAAGGCGAAAATTTCTCCTTGATGCTCCACTTGCTTGGTAATTGTTTCTAATTAAGTTAATTTCCCTCACTGATTTATTATGAGTCTGAGAGTCCAATACTGGATTATATGCAATGCGTCGAATGTCTATTTCACATTAATTGTTTTGCAGATAGGGTTCATCTGGGTGATGGTAGTAGGGTCTGTGGTGTCGCTAGCTTGGCGGCAGCAACAGCCATGGCAGCGCATGGGGCTGGCAAACCCTGACCCTGCACTCTTCACACCGCCCTTGGCACGGAGACTTAGAGCGCGTTACAATGAGAAACCAGACATTCAGGTATCGTAGAAAGTAATAGTAGAAGCTAAAGGGTTGTGCATTAATTTTTGGATTTTTATTTGCTGTATGCCTGTTTAATTGGTTTTGCTTTATCGGCCCAAAAAAATGTTGATTGCCACGGTTCATCAGAGTTTGCCAACTAAATAATTGCATTGAAGATGTTTGCTCGTGGTGTTATTACTATTATTGTGACTGTTGTTATTATTATGGACTTAGTGACCAATATTTTTCCAGGCAAACTGTAGATACCTACTTATTAGTATACCTATATTATTTAAATAAATACAGGGATTTTTGCACATTTTGCCATATTGTTAACTAGTATGTTAAGTTAATTAATCCGTTTTGGAAATAGGTAATTTAAGCGTAATATCAGTTTAACGTACCTACTGTTAGTACCTACCTATTGATTTTTATTAAGGGACCGGATCCAAAATTAATTGGTGTTAGGTACTTACCTACTAAAATGAATTATAATTTTTTAGTCATTGCATTATAATATATTAATCACTGCTTCGATATAGTATGTACCTATAGCTTATTATATCAACATATATAAGTATTAAGATTTACTGTAAGACGAGTATTATATTTCATTTCACTCATTGTTTTTATTATTTTTGGCCAATTCCACCAAATTATTTCTGCTTAGCCTGATGGTTGACTGGTAGATAAGGCATTAAGTTTGCCATGTGCACATTTTCTTGGTAATACATGATTTTAAATAATAATTATATAAATAAATTGTTAAATAGTTAACATTTATTTTAGTTCCATATTTAACGTCGATTAATCGAACAAAAATTGTCTCTACATAATTTGAAAAACAAAATAATTAGAATCTTAAATAGTGTCGCAATAGAACCTCTCATGGCTCTCATAGAGCTCACTATCCTACTCTCACTTACTCTACCTAGCTACATTGTACCTTCATATGGCGATCACCATTGTAAGTTATTGGAATTTTGGGTCATACATTATATTATGTATAAATATATTAATATATTAATAGCTGACCCGATAGCTGATGTTGTCCTGTCAAAAACCTATAGAAAAATGCACTTTATTCCACTTTTATTTCACTTCACTTAGCTTTTTCGAACTATTTACGAACCTATTATTATGTTTATCAGTTGTTTATTACCCATAGGACAGGCCCTGCCTAGTTTGGGACTAAATAACCGTGTGTGAATTGTGTCCCACAATTTATTACTTTTATTATATAAAAAAAACCTAATTGGTCCAGTCGTTTTTAGGTGATGGCAATGAACAGTATTAAATTTTATTTATAAGATTATGTATTATATTGCTATTATAGTTTGCAAGATTATTGCTTAGTAGAATGTAATGTTTAAAATATACCTACTTATAATCAATAATGTAAGCTTTTGCACGATGTTTATACTAAATATTATTATATTGGTGTGCCGCTTTTTAGTTTAGAAAGTAGTTTTTTTTCTAGATCGACTAAGTAGGTACTTTGTGCCTTAAAATTTCTTACTGCTTCGCTCTCACAACTAAATTAGCATGCAGCATTAGCAAGGACTCTCGGGTTGCCTTCATTTTTTTTAGACTGGTAAGTACTTTCTTTTTCAATACGGGAAGTGAGATTATTATTCTATGTATGGAAACCTTTATAATTCGTTTTGACTTGCGACAAAACGGTATCTAATGTTAGACAATGTATAAAGCAGATGCTGTCTCTTTTGCAACACAAATAATTTAACAAACTTTTAATACGATTTTGTGGTAAGGCTGGAAATGTTTTGATTTAATTTCTTTTGTTATAACACTCTTGCATCTCTCCCGCGGGGGTTCCCAGAAGTAGCTACTGCAATTCTGGAAGTACTAAATGCTTAGTATATTAAGTAAATATTTTTCGGAGTCCATAATGTGACAGTTGGTTATCCCTTGAGCGGGAAACCAGGAAACCATTCTGGCCTGCAGGTTTTCTCACTAAGTTTTTCTTCACCGTCGAGGTAGTGACAAATATTAAGTATTATGAAGCAACGTAAGTTTTTAATAACTCATTGAGAATATTATTGAGATGATTATTTAATTGTCGACTACGAATTATATTTTAATATTGTTAACTAGCAGCGCCCCGCGGTTTCACCAGCGTCAGTCCCGTTCCATGGGAAAATGATAGCCCATGTTTCTCCCAGAAAACTAAGCTTTCCATTGGTGAAATAATTTTTAAGACTCGCATGTGGAATGTTATTACAAATAGCGGGTGCGAAGCGGCATTGCCCGTGCGGATCCTGTTTATTCCCGTTCCCGTAGGAATTTCTAAAAATCCCTAGAGCGGTTTCCTACGACCACTACGACGTATAAGACACCTACATACCATATTGCAAGTTTCTTAGGTGTAATCGTTTCGGAATAGTACGTATTTCTTCTTCTTTTTTACCAGTTTTTATATTTTCCCGGGTGAATGAGATAATTTACTGGAATAAAGAGTAGGTACCTTAGATGTTGACCCGGGTACTCAGTTATCTCTATACCAAATTTCATCAAAATCCGTCAGACAGACACACAGACAAAAATTTCAAACATTGTCGTTTTGGTAAATAAATCGAAAACTATCTATAGTGCAGGGTACCACAAAAAATATTTCATGGACAGAGACGCTCCCATTAGAGTTTTATGATATGTACCTATAGATACTACCTATTAATGTAACTCTCATAATAATATATTATTGTATTTCCAGTGTAACCTCCTAAAATCCAACGGCAACCAAGGATAGAGTTCCTGCACAAGTATTTAAATTAATAGAACGTATGTACTTATTTAAAATATTTATATCGCAATTTTGTAGGTATATTGATAAAATGATGGTGTATGCGTAGGTATATACATTTTAAATGTTGTTACGGATAAGTTTGGAGTAGACTTTTTAAATATTTATACGAGATGTTATCAGAATCTGTCCTATCAAAACGGTCTAACACAACAAAAAACGGGAATTAACAGTATAAAGATGTCTACCCACTACGATGACCGTAATAGGAAAAAAATACATTGTATCTATTGAAAAGTATGAGACTACGCTCACTAGACCGTCTCGTCACCGACCAGTGGGGCGTCAATAAAATTGTCGGCGAGAACATTTTTGTCGGCTCTAGTGGGCATAGTAGACCGTATCCTGATACGTTCATGGCACGGTCAGAGTATGATATGGTGTAGTAGATAGACACTTTATTGTACCTATTAAATAAAATGTACTTGACGTTGTATTCACAATTCTTAACTTGTATAACTAATTCACTTCTTATCAAAATTCGATTTATACTTCATCAAATATTCGAGCGACGATAGATAAAAGCAGTTTTGTTAAACATTGATAAAAGTGATCTCTTCGCTATTGAGTGACAAGAAGAAGCCCATAGAGGCATAATATGTAATAATAGTAGATTATACAACAAGGGAATAAAGCACTGTTTTATGTCACGGGCGCGACATTGAATCCTGAACTTAACGAGTTATGATTTAATTCCCGAGCGAAGTGAGGGAATTAAGACTGAGTCCTGAGTTTAGTGAGGGATTTAGGCGCCAAAGACAAAACCAGTTTTATTCCCGAGTTATATACTCTACTTTTCTCACCTTATGCGAGACAATAAAATGCAATTGCATGGTAGTAGATTATTGACAATGCCTATGGCATCTAGTTTAATAGACTCTGGAGTCAAAGTACTTTCATATCACTCGACATTTTCGATATTCTTTTTGAAATGTTAAAGCTATAAAATGGATACAGCAACTTGTTTCTGCCGGCGTGACCTACTTGATTTAACAAATGAAAATCGTGCGAATCTAGTTGGTCGCGGCTTCGGTTTTCGAAAATCGAGTTGGCCACGACCGTGACCGCAGACGGGTGCACCACATTTTGCTTAACAAAATTAGACTTGATCGTCATAGCAATAAGGATTATGAAAAGTGAAAATTGCATTATTGACCTAGGGTTATAATGAAATTCCATACAACATTATAACCCGGCTAAAGCCAAGGGATATAATGTCTTGCTTTCGGTGAGGTTTACATGATATATAATCCGGCTTTGTCGAGAATGTGGTGTGAAAATATATTTTTCACTTCTCATGCTCTAAAAGTACGCCAATATAAGCCCTACGAAGCGGGACTAAAGTGACCACTTTAGTCCCTAGGGAGTATAAAGTAATTTTTTTTTTAATTTCCTTAATTAGAAAAAGACAACCTCAAACAGCCAGTAAATATCTGTAGAGTGTGGACCATCTTCATTGCGAAAATGTGAAGAGTTTTAGTTCCATGGTTTTTCCGCGAAGAAGGTGGCGCCATGTGTTTAAAATTGTTTACCTGCAAAGAGATTTAAATCTCTTTGTTAATCTGTGACAGCCTGACAGGTTTAGAAGAAAAAACTGACCGCGAAAATTTCTGAATTTTTGTCGAGTGTAAATTTGTTGGGTTTTAAATAAATTTGTACTAAATTGACAATTTTTCTCGCACTCAAAGTGAAAAGTACAGTTTGCACCTCGAGACTAAACGCCAACTTAATATACCCTCGGTTTTATGACTCCCTCGCCTCTGGTATATAATGGCTTCGTTTAGTCCCTCGATATAAAATATACTATATGTTTTATTCAAAAAATACTAGAGTAGGTACCTATTAGGAAGTGGTTCGATTTTTTTATGGGAAGTGTAAATATACATAAATATTTTTTTGATCTACATCCACAAATGGGTAGGTAACTAACGGGTTACTCTAGAAGAAGGTACTCTAGAAGTTTTAAGGCTTATTCACGTTACACCGTGCCGGGAACGTTCACCGTGCGCCGGAAGTCGGAACGGTGTAACGTGAATCATCCTAAACAATACCCCCCGACATTTTGACGTCGCGCGTCGTGCCCCGTCCAGGCCCGGACGGGACCCGGCCCGGACCCGGCACGGTGTAACGTGAATCAGCCTTAAAACTTCTAGAGTACCTTCTTCTAGACCCGTTAGTTACCTACCTATTATCATTAAAGTCATTATTTAAGTAAATATTCTAAATAAGGAAATTTGTTAATTTAATGAGTAGGTGTTGTCGAAAAATTGGTAGGTAGGTATAATAATTAATACCTACTTAAGTGTTGTTTATTACTACCTAAATGACATGAAAATCATGTCCCATATTAGTATGTCTCAGAAGTCATGGACATTGGACATGGTAAATGATGATCCCCATGATAGAGCAAAAGTGCGATTCAAATTAGGTACAATTATTATCATTCGATTTGCGAGTATTACATAATCATATATCAGGCGAATGTATTTGATATAGTTACATCATTCATTACCCAATAGTAAGTAAGTCGCAACTGTGATAGCAAAAGCTAATGTTCTTCCAGTTGTATAAGATCTAATAATTATTATTTTTAGATTTGTAGCTCTTTGTTTAAACCATGGTGCGGCTGTATAGCATAGAATTTACTGTAGGCATTTTTGGTATTGTAAGAGTGACTAGTTCAGTAAGTTTAAAAAATGTTGCAGGTAGCGGCTAAATGTACCATTTTTGTTTGTTTTTGAGTTGATAATTAATACAGTCTAAAATAGCTAAAATATTGAATTATTAATTGGCACCTGTTGCTGCGCTCTATTATTATGCTTAATGTATTCATGCGTTATAGATATGAAGTAAAGAAATTGTAAATACTAATATCAGAAAAAAGTACCTATGCTAATAGTGCACTGATAATAAAGCCGTGATTTATCATGTGTTCAATTATTTAAAAAATACTATCAATCCTATGTAGAACGAGCTATTTAATGAAACAAAATTGGTTTCTCGCACAACCATACACGCTAGCGTTTATTGTATTGTTAGTTTTTATTTAAAAAAACAAGCAAAATTTTCATAATCAGCTTAATTAACACACATCTTAGGTACCTACTTACCTACTCAATAATACAAAATAAATCCACTGAAATCACTTACGTACTTACCACATAAAATTAATTTCACTTCAAAACAAACGAACAATTAGATACCGATACATTATTATAACTAAGATAAGATCCAGCAAAAAGTTAGCACCTAAGTAAAATCTAAGCAGATAAGAAACCTCGCTTATGTTTTAATAGATCATCCAACTCTCGTCGCAAGGAGGCATTCTGTAAAACAAAATATCATTAATGATTAAAACTCAGACTTATGAGCCATTTACACGAGGCCATTCCACTAATGGCTTCGTGTAAATGGAGAGTCCACTGCAATGGATTGTCTTCAAGTTTTTTTTTGTATGCGCTTAGTGGATTGTCTCAGTGGAATGGCCTCGTATAAATGGCCTCTTAATACGTGTTCCTATTTATTACTATAAAACTGTTGTTTATATCAAGTGACGGCTTTATCCAGGTAGGTAGGTACTACAGGGCGCCGCGCGCCGTGAGCGCCAGCAAAAAGTGGGTATGAGTATTCTCTGTCTAACAAACATATGACCTGTCCCTTGTCGTATCTCTCACTAAATAAATTAGAACGAAATAGAGGCAACAGGCGAGGAATTGCGACAAGACAAGAAAAGATTATGGTATACGTATTCAAAATAAGTTTTTAAAATTGTAATATAATAAGTAAAAGGGCGCCAAAGGTATGACTTGCCAGGGGCGCCTAGATGGCTCAGGCTGCCCAAAGGGCTGGCCCGCGTCTATATTACAGTATGTACCTACCTCTCTTAGAAGATCGTCCTCCCTTTCGGCAGCAATTTTCAACATTTCTTTTGAGCGCTCCAAAAGTAAATCTTTATCTTGGATGCTCCGTTTGAGATTTGCTATTTCGGTGCGATAGGATTCCAGTTGACCACGCCCCGCCTATGGGAAACATCCATTTAAAAACGAACCCTTTATTGACATTAGGTACTTACATGGCGAAACTGAAGCCTGGCGATGATGACGATAACATTATAAAACTCAATTATAGGCTTTACAAATAAACAATCACAGAGTATTTTTACTATACGTGTAAAATTTAAGTAGGTAGTAATTACTAGCTTTCCCCGCGACTTCGTCTGCGTTCCGGGATGAATAGCCTATCTTGTTCAAGCGATGTTCATACAAATTTTCATTATTAGTTCAGTGAGTGAGCGTTATAGCCGGAAAAGGTAACAGACAAAGAAATAGATACTTTCGCCTTTGTAAATTAAGTAGAGGTATATTAGAATTCAAGGTGCAATTTTAAAATGACACTTATTTCTTGAATATCTTAACTGAATGCAGAAAATAAAACAATATTTTACCTTCTCTGCACCACTGTGTCCACTATTTGGTCGAGAATCGGGTCTTTTTAGAACCACCGATTTTTGTTCAGCTTGAAGTTTACTTACTAGCCCTGTAAAAATCATGGTATTTAAAGAGGAGTAGTTTTATCTTCTTATTTCATATTTATTAGATATCTACTGAGCTTTTGTCTATTACTTGCATATTCTGTGCCGACTGTGTGTATAAATTGTTTCCCACAATGTATAATATATTTTTCCATCATACTAACACTGATGTGTAGTGAGTAAATACCTCTGAGAGTAAGGACGGTTTGCTCGAGATCGTTAATTCGACTCTGATGATGGCCGGTGGTGCTGGGCAACGTTCCGATGGCATTCACCCTTAGGTTTAGTTGGACATTCTCCTCTTTCAGCATTTCGCAGTAGCTGTAAAATATTAATTAATTAATTTATTTATTTATTTCAAATTATTGCATAGTACATATAGGCTTAAATCTTTACATAAAACACTATATGACGCCCCGTAGAGGCACAGCAAATATGGAGAGGGCTAAATTCATTAAATTAGCAAAACTACATAACTAGTTACAATTTTTATCCGTATATGGTGGGGTACCGATTTGTAAACAAAATATGTTTATCTTTGGTACTATCGGAACTGACAGACGATGTCCTGTTAAAATTGTTTATAAAAAATAATTTTAATTATTTTCCAACTTTCCAGGCCACTTTTTCAGAGGTTTCTTTCTTTAAAACCTTATTCGCACTATTACGTAGATTAAACAAATAAGGGCACGCCAAGGTTAAAGAAAAAAAATATTCCTACGAGAACGGAAAATAAAAAGTCACAAAAATAAAAAATATATATTATTTCAATAAAGGAGACGTTCCATTTTATGTGTGTACATTGTACACCAGAGTGAAAGATAGAGAATAATCTATTAATTATCAGAAAACTTGCACAAAAGTAATTAAACTTCAGTGGATCCGCAGGAAATCATATTGAAATAATACTATTTCTAACTTCATAAGCCCAATTTCCATGTTATTGTGAATTAGTCCGACAAACATCAAAATAATGTCAATTGTCATTTTACCGGTTAGTTCGCTACTTTTTTCTTCGGTCGCCGCGATGCTAGTTAAATGAAAATTAAAGTTTATTGTACAACGAAACTAGACAAATATGAGCAAAATCATGAATAAATCTATAGTTATTTTATTTATATTTATATAAAAAACTGGTGTACATGGTGCAGGCCCAGTTTCCATAAATTCATGAAACGTCTCCTTTCTCCTCCAAAAGATAAGCTACCTTTTCCAATAGTCGACCTCCGAATTCTGTTCCTGTGTGGATTTGAGAGGAGTTCTGATCTGGCACTCGAGGAGAGTGGACTCCAGCTTGAGCACTTGACCTTTGAGCGAGGTGATCTCGGCCAGGGCTTTCTCATACTCCGATACTAAGTATTCATTTCCCTAGAATCAAATGTTTTTTTTTTTGCATTTTGCAAAGCCAAGGATTTACAAAATGGACTTGTCATGCGAGCGGCTTTATAGCGCGAAAGTAAAGTTGACGCAATACTAAAAAAGTAGGTATAGTCACTGACACGTTGTTCTTAATAGTTAGTGTTACAATTAGGCGAACACCAATTAAGGAAATGAAACCTTCGTTTGGCAAGTGGCAAGCGAAGCCAAATGGCTATAGGCTTCGCGTTGTAAGTAGTAGGTAATCACCCTATACTCAACGCCAAGTTATACTTTTTAATAATCAAATGTCGTCAATTCAATCAAGTCTTGTGATTGTTTCAGTTTCTTTTAAACTTTTATTATTTTAGAATTTTGCTATAGGTACTTTAGACGAAGAGATGCCTGTATTTTAGCAGCATTAGTTATGAAGTCTTCTTCTAACTGTGCTTAAGCGGAGTTCCGTGCTTCAGAATTGTTCTGTAATGCGCGTCTAAGAGTTTACTTTGTTGCGCGTTATAAGTATTTTTTCTAGGCTAGTCTTTGAATAGGTACCTACGGAATCATTGCAGAAAGTGTAAAGTATAAGTAGAAAAACGTATCTGACATTTTCTTTTTTTGACATTCTGCTTACCTATCCGTTAATTCGCATAAACCTGTCTTTCTGTGACTGACTTCAGAATTCATGATAAAAAGAAAACATTTCACTAGGCAGTCATCAGGTACTAAGAACATAAAAACTTTCTCCTAATTTGCAAAGGGCGTTCATGTAAGTCGGTTATAGCATACTTTTTCAGCAACTTCTAGCGCCGCGATCCGCCGCTGCTGCGCCTGTACTCGCTCGAGGAGCGCTCGTGACGTCACCGGGGCGTCGCCGTACGCGAACTCGGTAGGCGATCGCGACCGGCTTTTCTCTGAGTGTTCCCTGTCTTGCTTCTCAATAGCAAACAGTTTTTCATCTAAAACAATAATCGGAATAAGGACTTCGCAGGACGCTTAAAGCAATGCCGATTTTTGGATTTGCACTGACATAGCCATACCTACCTACTTAGTAGGTATTATACCTACTAATATTATGAGGTAGGTAATCATCATCAATGATTCTATCTCTATATACCTACTACTACTACTCCTAAACCACGAAACGGATTTTGATGCAGTTTTCACTATAATAGAAAGAGCGATGAACGAGAAGGGGTCGCTATACTGTTAATTAAATAGCGACCCCTCATCAGTTCATCGCGCTTTGCATACAAGTTTCTGAAGTATCCAAGGATTGTGTTGTAGCAAAGTATCGCTCATCTACTTCTACTCCAAGATTATAAAGAGGGAAGATTTGTAGTTTTATAGATAACTATAAAACTACAAATCTTCCCTCTTTGAGTTTATTCGTTTCAAACATAAGTTTGAAACGAATAAACTCAAAATCTACTAGAGCGATTTTAAATTATTTTTTGGCAATGGAAAGCTTACTTTTTTGGGAGTAACAATATAATTTTCTTTCGGGAACGGGATTTATGCGGGTGTAATCGCGCGAAACAGCTAGTAATAGGTACCTTGAATCACACGAAGAAAGAAGATTTCGATAGTGTGGTATGGTTCTTTAGTAGGTAATCTTGCTCTCAGAGCAATTCAAGGTTTTTTTATGAGTGATTTACCTATCTACTACGTTGCCAGTTTCCACTGAGTCTTCTTTACGTTATTTCAATTTAACGCCTACTAGATCTGTTACTATTAGGTACCTACTGAGACCATATAAGTAGGTACTTACCAGTTTTTATATCTAAACATACCTTTAATTTCGTTAAGTCTTGTTAAAAGCAAACGTTTCTCTTTCTCTAATCTTGTAATAGCAGATTTAGCGAGATTCAGACTGGCCTCATTTTTTTTCGATTCCTGACATTTCTCCTCGTATCTCGCCTGCCAACGTTCTGATGATTGTTGTGCCCTTCAAAACAATTGAGATAATTTTAGATGTGTTTTTAAGATAAGGTATTTATGATAAGAAAGACTAACTCCGGAGAATTAAGTTATCTTATTTAAACCTGGATTTGGAGACAAAATATAGACCTTTTGCAAAATATGTAGATATTTAGTTAGGATTTTGTTACTTATTTACACTTACTCCACATTAAACAAATCCAGTCTTAATAATCCAGGGAATAGGCATATACAGTACGGCCGTTTTAACTTGGCTTCTCTGAACGTAGGCTTCACTTGCAACCGCACCGTACCGCCAAATGGTCACTAAAAATGTTATTGCGTAGCCATTTGCGCAACTTCAGAGCTGCCAAGTTTAAACGGCCGTACTATACCTAATAATCATAATATGTGAGAAGTAGGTTATCTAAATATGTTGAGGTAGATACTCGTACGTTCCACAAATAGGTAGGTAGGTACTTGTGTTGCGAATTCCGATAACCTTATTGGCAGACGACCACCCCCAACTGGAATTTATTACGATAGGACTCGTTTATTGATAATTTGGCGGTATGAGGCTGTTTGCGCAGGCGGAGCCTATAATGTTTAGAGCAGCCAAATTAAAACGGCCGTCCTATAGGTACCACTCACCTTAAAAACAAAAAGTTTTATGAATATGAAAGATGGTACCTCTTCCACTTGTCCCAAACAGCAACAGTTGAGTGAGAGTCGCGCCGTGCGCTGGTTAGTTGCGCTTGAAGTGTCGCTATCTTGCTATGGAGGGTTGTTGTTTCGGCTGTCGAACCTTTGCTGCCAGATGTGCTTCTGTAAAAATTTCATCACTCGTACCAAGATCTTTTAATCCTAATCCCAGAGGTTAGGATTAGGAATTCTTAAGCTAACAACGAATAATAAGCATATTTCTAATGCGTTTGTGAATTAGTTCCATTTAATCTAGACTTATTGTTACACTTATTATAAAAGTCATGTGAAGGCTAATACTTACATGCGGAAAACTTGGTTTCTAAGATTCTGTGCGTCGAGGCGCGCGCGCCGCTCTCTCGCCGCCAGCGCTTTTATCTGTCGTCTTAGAATCGTATTCTGCTTTGCTGTCAACTGCTTTTCTCGGCGCAATCTCTCTATTATTGGTTCTTGCCTGTAGAAAAAGACACAGTTTTTCAGAACAACCTAGGTTGTCAGTATATCTTGTTTACGTCTTCGTTGCTACTACTTCGTGATCTCTATACTCGAGAACTTCTCTGCCTTATCGACTATCAACTGTACCTACGTGTTAGGGTTATAGAGTAAGTATAAGTAGGTATACTCACTAGCTTCGACTTCCTAATCCATTGAGTTAAGTATATTATATCAATGGCTTATGTTCGTCTATGAATCCCTTCAAACCCGAGGGGCTACTGCGGTTTTCCGATTTTCGTAACTAACACCAGTGCTGCGATATCAATTTTACTATGGCGCATCTCGGTTTTTGACGCCGATAGGTCTGAAGCAACGGCCGCAATGTCATGAATGGAAGAACGGTGGCAGGCCCCCTGATTCGATCTTTTAAAAAAAAAGATATAAAATATATACTTACTCATCTATACCTTTGGTATAGATAAGTACGGATATATGGACTCACCAAATAGCTGTGGAAGAAGCCGGTGTCCGAGCGAAGTCGTCTGGCATGTCTTGCAAGTCGACAGATGAGTCAAATTTAAGTTCTAAGCGGTCGGAGCCGTGTTGGGACGGATCACTAGCCTCGTCCACTTCAACGATTGCCGAGAGATCGAAACTGGGATCCGTCACGGAAATCATTGTCTGCATGCTCATTATTTGGGTCTGAAAATTAGGTAATTTATTATGATTAGGTACTTTATAAAACTATACAAGTAAATATTTAACTGACGATGCGCATAAATACAATGACTTAATTAAGTGTATTTCAGTGGCGGATTTGTCTGAAGGCTCATTAGGCCCGGGCCTAGGGCGGCGAGATATTAAGGGCGGCCAATCGTGACTAAAAAAGTCAGTGATGCTAACAAGAAATAACTCAGAAAACCTAAATATTTTAAAGGCTCAAGCACATTTACGGGCGAGCCGCACTGCACTGCATCGTATAAAAATAATCTTCCTACCTAAATCACTACACTACTACATTTGATGTACCTAGAAAAAAATAAAAGTTGGCTATGAAATAAATTCATAATGTAGTCTATATGATAGGTACCTACTGAGAAAGGGACGGCTAGTAGTTACTACTTGTCCTGGAGCCATTAGGCGGCCAAGACTGCAAATGCGCCACTGATATTGTTATATGCAATGCTACATAAATATAAGTATACTTACCTAATATTGTAGAAAAAATCAAGTCATGTTTTTTAATTAAACTATATTTGGTCATTTCTAATTTATAATATAGATAGTGTGTAGTGTATAGTGTAGTGTACCTAGATAATAATTCTGTGCTGTACCTTCAGACCATGCACAACAGACCGCAATTGTTCAATATGTGCGTCTTTATCAGCTAGCTGTTTGATGAACAATGCCTTCTGCTCTGTCAGACGCGAACGCAACTCCAAATGCTCACGTTGAGTCTCTGTTAGCTGAGCCAACCAGTGGTCGTTCTCTGCTTTGTAGGATTCCACCTAAAGATATTTTAATGAAAAATAAAATACTCTTTGACATTTTAGTTCATTTCAATTACAAAACTAACTCACTTCATGGCTGTGTCTCTCTTGGAGTTGAGAATTTAACTGTTCCATTTTCGACAATCTTTCTGTTGCTAAATCTCTCCAACGTTCTACTTCACTCTGATATGATGTTCTGAAACATCAATGGATATAATCGTTATTATGTAATTTTACACTCAATATAGACAGGTTTATACACGCTTCGGAAGTTTAAATACTAACACTTCTGATTTGTATCCATCAAGTTCACTCTGAAGTTTAAAGCACTTGTCTTCTAAGTCTGCTATTTTCGAAGAGTATTTACTAATGATGCCTTTGAGAGCTTCAGAGCTAGTAATGTTGGATTCAGTTTCGTTCCTGCAATAAATATCACGTAAGTACTCTCATGTTAATTTTTATCTATGATGTCAAAATGATTGATGGTAAAGTCGTCAAGATGCATTTTCTGTTTAATGTCAGTATACTTAACGCGTAACATTATAGATTCTGGAAATTACCTAAATGACTACTGCTACAATATTTTTATTAGATAATCGTAGTACCTATGTATTATTATAATTTAGAATTAATATTTCCCATTCTGTAACTAAATTTCGTACTGACCTGGTATCTAATTGCGATTGTAGCTCAGTAACTTTCTTATTAATTTTTTTAACAGCTTTTGAATATTCTTCTCTCTCCTTATTTAATAACTCCTTATATTCTGCCATAATAGCGTTCTTGTCACTTTCTAAACGTTTTAATGCAATGACGAGAGACTTGTTTTCTTCTTTAGCTGAATTTATTTTTTTGGTTCGTTCCACAACCTCAGAATTTTTATAATCTTCCAGTTGTCTTTTTAATTCCTGAATAGAAGATTGAAGATTTTCGTTCATTTTTTCTTTTTGGTATTCTTTTTCTCGAAGAACTTGCATTAAAGACTCCAATTTCAATTTTTCCGTGTTTAAAATGTGTATTTTTTCGGATCGTTGCTGAGCTATTTTGGTAGCTTCATTTAACTCTGCGTTTTTGTTTTCAATACTCTTCAGGAGTGTGCTAATTTTGCGTTTCATCTCGTTTAATTCTTGATTATCATCCGTCTGTATTAATTTAGATATATTTTGTTTTTCAACAACGCTAGTTTGGACTAATACACTAATGACTTCTGGGTTTTGTTTAGTTTGTGGAGTTTTAATTGGTGAACCTACTAAAATGTCCGCAGTATCTTCTTTACGAATCTTAGTCATATCCATGTTCCTTTTTGAGTGCTTTAACAGTTGTGGCTTTTGTAAAGTGATAGTTTGACTTCCTGAAAAAGATTTATTCCTGAATAATCCTCTTTTACTAACATTAATTTATATTAAACTTTGTTTAGACCTATTAACACTTCAGATAGTAGGTACTTACTTTTTGCAGTAGATTCATCGTCAGATTCTACATCTTCTACCTTCAAATTCTGACTTTTTTCTTTAACAACAGAATTTTTTCTCTCTATTACATCACCTAGAGACGAACTTTCAAAACCATGATTCACGAGTACCAGAGTCCTTTCTAGATTGTTGCATCGCTTTAGCAAATCTTTACGAGATTGTTCTAATATATCTATTTTTTTCTTGCAATGGTCTACGTCACGCGAATAAATTCCTTGCTGTAAAAAAGTTGTGCATAACATAGGAATAGCATTTTTATATTTTATTATATTCCGTCTATAAAATACCTACTGAAACTAAATTTTGTAGTTTATGCGGGCAACCGTCTTCATCCTCCAAACACTTGTTTCTAGAAACATCTAAAATTTGGTCAAAAACGCTGTGCTTTATCATTAACGTAGATTGTAAATCCTCTATTTCATCAAGTTTTTCATTAACTTCATAACTTTTACGTGAAATGTCTTCTATGTTATTTATATAGTTTTCAATGGAAACAATAGGAACAGCGCCTTGATACTGTTGTCTAAGAACTTGCATCACTTCATACATGTATCTGTTTCCAAAGAAAAAATATTAGTAAGTACTATTAACAGAAACATACATTGAGTTTATTAGTAGGTACCCATTCTGACCTGAATTTGGATTGGAATCGGCAGCAATAAATATCAAATATCTTTTGACGAGTTCTCAACATTTCTTCCGTTTCAGCCCTTAGTTGTTTTTCTTTGTTCAGCGCCGAGTTTAATCTTTCAATATTTTTGTAACTTTCAGAAGCTTGCAAATGGGCCACTAGTACTTCTCCACTTAACCTAAAATGGCATTAATAATAATATTTTCAATTTTTACAAATTGGAATGAACATGATTGATTTACCTCGCAACGATAGCTTTGTTGTCCCCGGTAGATTGAAGGTCAAGAATTTGATGTCTAAGTAAATTGACTTCCATGTCGTAACTCAGTTGATGTTGCTGCCTATCTTGTAACTGTAGTAGGTAAATATATGTTATAATTTTAAGGAAATCATAGATTACGATGATGCAAAATAAATAAATTAAAATAACGATTGGAAGTTTAATGTTTTCCTACCTGTGAAAGTGCGATGTCTAATTGACTTTTTACGTGTTGACATTGTTCTTTAAACATTGTGTTCTCTTCAGTTAGTTTACTTAGTTGTTCATTCATTTGATTAATTTCTTCTTTTGTTGCTGCACTTAGAGTGGTGTCTCTAAAATAATTTCATTGATGATATAATAAGGTAGGTAGGTATTTGATATTTGTTTAGATTGTAAATTATCGATATTATAACCTTACATTAATTTGGATTGGGCTTCCTGTAATCCTATGACATGTGCTCCAAGTTTTTTGATTTCATTATTTCTGGTTTCTAACTCAAAACAAACTTCTTCCAGTTGTCTTGAAAATATAGATTGTTCCACCTTTGATAACATTTTACTTAACCTTTTGTCTTCTATAGTTTGTTTAGTTACTGAAAAGTCATGAATCTAATAAATATAATACCTAATAATTTATTAATATTGAGGTTACAAAGAAATGTTAAATTCTTACATGCGTATTGTGCAATTTCTTTTTGAAAAGTATTAATAACATCGATTCTGTCATTTTCTAAACGTTTTAACAAATTGTTTGTTTCATTATATCTGTTGTGAATTTCTTCCCTTTGTCTCCTAAACTTTATAACAATTTCATTTAGTACTTCATTTTGCTTCCAAAATAGATCGACAGAAACAGAACCTCTTAGTTTATCAGTGAGGTTACCAACCGAAATCATTAATTTTTGAATTTGAGATTCATATTCAGCAGATACAATCATAGTTTCTCTTTTACTTTCTAAATATTCATTTTTTATGTTTTCGTTTAGAGTTCTTATATATTTGTAAGAATCCTCTAAATAGGAACATTTACGTTCCAAACAGCTAATACTCGGAATGCTTATTAGTCCGGGAGAAAGTTCACTAATGTCTTCTTCTTCATTTTGAACCAACTGAATCTTTAAATTTTCTATTTGTGCTTTATATTGTTCTTCTTGAACAGACCACCTGTTCTGGTCATCTGCTGCTTGTATTGCTATTGAAGTCATTTTATCATATAACGCCTTAAATTTTATGTGGAAGTATATTAGACTATTTTTGAGTTGGTCTTCGTGAATTATTTTACCTTTTGTGATCATATTTTCGATTTGACTTTGATCGTAGAGATCAATATTGTTGTCTTCATTGTCTGACATCCATGTTCCAAACTCACCTGGGATTACATAATAAGTTAAAGTAGGTGCAATGTTTTCGGATTCCTTTTGGCTTTTGCTTTGGGATTCTATTTCTTTCAATTTATTTTCAAGTTCCTTAGATTTAAGAGACTCTTTTGATAATTGTGTCATTACTTCGTATGTTTCTTTTCTGTAAGAAAATATATTATAGAAATGCGAGAAAATATCCCTATATTATACTGCTTTAAAAGTGGAAAATTTTAAGAAGTAGGTACCTAGCTTCGTGTAATGCAGTTAGAAGGGCATCTTTCCCACCTAGTGCTGATCTAAGTGCCATTATTGCTGCCATATGTGGCGCAAACCATCCAGCCGCATGTCTAGCCTCCATTGACTGTAATATAGCTTCCAAACTAGGACATTGCAACGCTAAAATTCCCGATGACGTTGTGCCTTAAAAATGCTGTATCTTAGAATACCATAGCAATAAGTACCATATTAGTATTACACTTTTTATTATTATTAATTTCATCAAAAACTTACTGTTATCTTTCAAGAATTCTAAAATTTCTTGTAAGCCTTTCCGAAGACCCTCATTTTCTTCTATAATTGCATGCATTTCGTCCTCTCGTTCCTCCGTTTCAAGTTTTCGTTTATCTTGTTTTTCTAGAATACTAAATATTTTTTTAATGGTTGTTGCATTAAATTATACCTACTTAATTATAAATGATTAAACTAGGAATTTTAGGAGAAAGTGCAACCGGTGTTCTGGGCAAGTAGGTGCTATTTCGGCATAGCTTTTCTTTGAAATTTAGATTTTACCTAGAAGAGTTTTTTTAGAATGTCATACCTACTGTCAACTACTGTGTATTAAAATTGTCATGTTTCGTAATCTGTAAATTAAGAATAAGTAAATATATATTATATAAATTTTATAGCAATGTTAAAGTCTTACGTTGAGGATTCTCCGCCTTCATTTGTTTTCCCGTGGAAAATTTTATTTACTTTCTCTTGACTAATTCCCGAATTAATCAAATAATTTAATAGTTTAGATATTTTGAAGTTCATATCGCGATTATCTAATTCTAATGTGACAAGCTTATTCTCTAATTGTCTAATTTCTTTAGTTAATTCTAAGTTAGTTTCTTGTAAGTCAGTATATTTTTTTAAAATCCCTTGTGTCGAAATCTTTTGATCTCTTGGTATTTGAAGCTTTTCTCTGTAATAGAAATAATAATTCAATTATGTAAGTATGTTAAAAAATACATATTGACTATTGTTATTTATTACATACCTCATTGTTTCATTTTCTAATTGCAAATTGTTGACAAGTTCATTCAAAGTATTTATTTGTTGTACTAACGACTTGATTCCTTCATCCTGAATTTTAAGTTGACGTTTTTTATTCTTTAAACTCTCAAGCAATGCATTAATACCTTCGTCTGTTTTAAGTGATTGTAGTTGCGATGTTATTTCAGCCATCTAAAAATGTATTACGTAATTTAATTAGTTTTAGTAGCAAAGAGGTTGGAAGAAAATCATTCTCTAAAAGAGAGAAACTTTTTTTAAACGTATTTGTTTAGTAGGTAGGTATCAACTTCGCATACCTACACTTAAATTATACAAATATCTAGAAGTATTTAAATTTACCTCTTTTTCTCTAATAGCTACCATTTCCTCAGTTCCTTCTAAAGTAGCAGTCAGATTTTTTATTTTCCTTTTTAGTTTATTAATTATTATTCTTTCTTTGCCATCATCACTTTCGTTTCTAGTGTCAGATACAGAATAGTCCGGTACTTCCTCTATTGTTTCCTTTAGCTGCTTATTTTCAGCTTTCAATACGTCTATCAATTTAGCAGATTCTATGATTTCATTAGCAGCCTCAGATAATTTCTCTTGTAACTCTTTTATCTTGAGTTCCTCCTCAAGATTTGTTTTTGTCTGCAAATTATCATAGACGTAATACCTAAATTACTCAACACCTATTCACAAAATCTGCAATTCTTTAAGGAAATAAACTATTTAATTCTACAAGATGCCTGTTAATTTGGTAGGTTTGACGGCATAAGTTTTGACTCATCATAAAAAACCAGAAATATTTTGTAGCTACACTTACTTTGGGTGATGGAGTAGATGGCTGGGATATTCGTATGAGATTTTCTTTTAGTTTAACATTTTCATAAGTCAAAGCTTCTATTTCCGCTTTTTTTGATCGAGCGGCATTCTGCAAATAATAATATTAAAAACGATTACCGATTTCGTGAAAATTTTCAGTAGTGTATAGGTAAGCTATTTCAAACCAAATCACCTTCCAATGTTGAACTTTCGATTTAATTTCTTCATAAATATTTTCTCTGGTAGAGTCTTTCTCAAGAAGTTCCTTTCTTACAGATTCAAGCTCTACTGATAATTGTGCTTTGACTTTTTCAGATTTTCCAAGTATTTCTGAAAATATATTTTAAATAGGTAATTAGTTACTTATTACTGTTTATTTTATTTATCTACCAAAAGTGCCATATCTACTTACAAACAGTAGATATCTGTGCATAAGAAGTTAGACTTAGGTATCTACTATCTACCACTGATTCTCCTATCACGAAATCTTTGAAAATACTTATTAGCACTAAAAACTCGAAAATTTCCAGGCAGGATTCGTAAACGACACAACGTAGATATTCTTGAAGAAAGGATTTGTGGTAATACCTACACAAATAGATAATTTTTTAAAGTATTTTTGTTTGTTGTACTATTTTACCTTTTAATCGAATGTTTTCATTGTTAACACTTAACATCTGTTCTGTTAAGTTCTCAATTAGTTGCGTAGCTTCAGTTAGTTTGTCTTTAAGCACTGATAATTTTTCTTTCAGCTTAGTGTTTTCTTCTTCTATTACCTGTAAAAGTATGTAGGTACTTGGGTGATTGGCAACATAATGACTCAGTAGAAAAGAAATTTCACTGAACATACTTTCACATCTGCAAGAAGTTTTCTGATGTGCCTATTTTTAGCTGTTAGTTGGTTTTCTAGTTGGTTTATTGCGTCTATTTCTGATAGAGCGTCACGACTAGATTCGCTTTCTTGATCAACATTGTATTTGTCTTCATTTAATTTACTTTTTCGTCCTTCCATTTCAGCTATATCAGCGTAAAGCTGTTCCAGTATTTCCTTGTTTGCTTTTATTACTTCTTCTTGGTGAGCTATCGTTTCTAATGCACTTTCTGTACTAGCAGGTGATTCTAAAGAAATAGGTGTAACTTATTAGTTTTGTTACTGGCTTGTTATAGAGACTAGGTATTTTTTTAAGAAATTCAAAAGTTTTAAGATTTTAAATTATTTGCGAAAATACTTAACTAAAAATAGTTTTGCAATTTTAACTTATGTAAAAAGATTTAATACCACTTACCCACTGATGTACTTTTAGATTTGCTTTTACCTGTTTTCCCCTGAGAGGTTTCAAGTTTTCCTAGTAAATTGTTAACCTAAAGAAGAAAATTAAATTACTATGATCCGAATGCAACTATAAATGGTTGTTATAATAATCAGGTGTTCAAAACCATCAACCACTGCTCATCGTCTTAGTATCATCTATATTATAATGTTGCTGTTGGTCGGCACTTATGGTAATGAGCAGTGCTGTGGTTTTGTTTGGGCACCTGACCTGCTGGCCTTTTGTCTATTTACAACCTTAATCGCAATCATTTTTATTTTGACGTACGTTGCTTCTTCCGTACACCTGTAGTTATAGCCAGTGTAAGTAGAGCAAGCACTGACTGCGTAACAAATGTCAAAACAATACGAGAGCGATTACAATAATTATAGATATACGTAGGATCCCTGATTATTGTTGTACTAGCAGTGCCCACGGTTTCACCCGCGTAATTCCCGTTACCGTGGGAATATGGGGATAAAATATAGTAAGTAGGTAAGTAAGTAACAACTCTTTATTGTACCTACACCAATAAAAAAATGTGTTATTCTGATGTATACCTACGCTATAAATTGCAAAAGTTTCATCAAAATCCGTTCAGTAGTTTTTGCGTGAAAGAGGAACAAAAATCCATACATCCAAACCTACAAACTTTTTCGTTTTCAATATTAGTAGGATTTAACGTTCGCTTACAATTGGTGAATCTGAGATTCCTACAATACAAACCTATTTATAATAAGTTTATTTAGGTATATATTTTGTATATTCAAGTGAGAGGAAGAAGGAAGCAAACTAAATCTTTGTAGGAGATGAAGTTACGTAATCAATGGTAATATTATTTATGAGATTCATTATAATATTATTCGGCACCATGGTTGGATGTTCTATTGATGGATCCATCCTCAATAATATAAGTTATGCGGATGACATGGTCCTGCTGAGTCCATCGGTCAGTGCACTCAGAAAGCTTCTGAAAGTTTGCGAAAGTTATGCGCTGTCGCACGGTCTCAAATATAATGTGAAAAAAAGCGAGCTATTGGTGTTTCGGGCGGGACATAGGAGCCTTTCTTGTGTACCGCCGGTGACACTAAATGGACTTGTTTTAAGCAGAGTCACCCATTTCAAATACTTGGGCCATTATATTACTGAGGATCTGGGTGATAGCATGGACGTGGAAAGGGAACGCAGGGCGTTGGCAGTAAGGTGCAATATGCTTGCCCGCAGGTTAACACGCTGTTCCAGTGCAGTCAAAATTACCTTGGCCTTTTGCCAATCATTTTATACACCTGTAACCTGTGAGTCAACCATACACAGAAAGCTGTCAGCGCCTTGCGAGTCCAATATAATAATGAATTCAGGATGCTGTTGGGGCTGCCGCGATACTGCAGTGCATTGAATCAACGATGTTTGCTGAGGCGCACGTTGACGACTTCTATGCGTTGATTAGGAAAAAAGTTGCCTCCCTGATGCACCGTACTCGTGGCAGCGCCAATAGCCTCTTATGTGTTATAAGGGACAGGATGGATAGTCCCATAGTTAAGCACTGGGTGACTGTCCATCTTGCCCCAAATCGTAAATAAGTGAGTAAATTTTTAAAATGTAATTATGTATTAGTACTAACCTATGTATCTCTGTCGTTTTAAAATGTAATATACCTAATAGCGGTTCGGCGCGGTTTCACCCGCGTAGTTTTCGTTCCCGTGGGAATACGGGAATAAAATATAGCCTATGTTACTCAGGGATATTCTAACTTTCCATTGGTAAAAGAATTTTTAAAATCGATGCAGTACTTTTTGAGTTTATTCGTAACAAACGTACAAACATTCTAATCTTTCCTATTTATAATATTAGTATAGATTAGTGTAGATATCTATGTGATAAAAGACAAAAATAAACTTAGCGGCTGCACGGATTTAGATGAAATTTGGTAGGTAGATAGATCAGGACCCGGATTAACATATAGGCTACTTTTTATCCCAAAATAACGCGAACGAAGTAGCAGGCAACATTTTAAAACGACAGAAATGCAAAAAATTGCGAAGTTCGAAAAAAAAAATATAAACTTTGAAAGGCTAAATCTCAGAAACTATTGGGTCTACAGAGACAATTTTAGTATCATATTGTAGTTAATTTAGTCTACTTTAAAAACGTCCTTAAAAAGTTTTTTCAGAAACTAGTCCTTCAGGGTTATAATCGCCAAAATTTGCAAAAAGAACTATTTTTTCGCAGTTTTTTCCGCGCGTTTTCACCCGCGTCGTTTCCGTTCCCATGGGAATAAGGGAATAAAATATAGCCTATGTTACTCAGTAATGATGTAGCTATCTATCGGTGAAAGAATTTGTAAAATCGGTCTAGTAGTTTTTGAGTTTATTCGTTACACACACCGTTAGTGCTATATATAATAGCGGTTCCGCTCTGTTTCACCAGCGTAGTTTTCGTTCCCGTGGGAATACGGGAATAAAATATAGCTTATGTTACTCAGGGATATTCTAACTTTCCATTGGTGAAAGAATTTTTAAAATCGATGCAGTAGTTTGTTGAGTTGAGTTTATTCGTAACAAACGTACAAAAATTCAAATCTTTCCTCTTTATAATATTAGTATAGATTAGTGTAGATATTATGTGATAAAAGAAAAATTAACTTAGCGGCTGAACGGATTTAGATGAAATTTGGTAGGTAGATAGATTACGACCCGGATTAACATATAGGCTACTTTTCATCCCGAAATAACGCGAACGAAGACAGAAATGCAAAAATTTGCTAAGATCGAAAAAATATATAAACTTGGAAAGGCTAAATCTCGGAAACTATTGGGTCTACAGAGACAGTTCTAGTATCTTATTGTAGTTAATTTAGTCTACTTTAAAAACGTCCTTAGAAAGTTTTTTCATAAACTACTCCTTTAGGGTTATAACCGCGAAAATTTGAAAAAAAAATTTTTTTTTCGATTTTTGACAAAGTTGCGTTCGTCGCTCGAGGTCACAAACTTGGATTATACATTAGGACAACATCATAAACAAGTCTGCAAAAAATCAGAACTACCGGATTTGACGCATACGAGCCCATACATTCAACCGACAAATTACACTTTCATTAAATTTTAAACATGTTTGGAACTTACCTGTTCGCTTTTGAACTTTAATATGTCTTGAGCTAGTCTAAACAATGTTTTCAAGTCGGTGAAATTTAATTCTATATCGTCTGCTTCCATCCAACATAAGCTATCGCACAATTTCTCTTTGTCCGCTTGCATGAGTTCTTTTTGAGAGAAACTCAGTATTTCGCGCCAGTCTGTTTCCACCATATTTGCTAGTAATCTTTATCACTGAGTATTTTTGAATATTCGTTAAACTCTTTATTGTTAGGACAACTGCATTATGCTAAACTCACTCAGAATGACTCATTGTAGCAGTAAATAATATGATGAGTCAATGTTTGTTTGAAAATATTTGTTTTGTGGTTGCCTAGCAACGCTCCGCTAGGAGTAAGTGTTCTGTGGCCATTACAGTCAGGAAAACAAAAAAGATTTTATGTAGAAGTCACAGAATAATCGAAGCAAAAAGTTTTATTGCAAGCGTGTAAACATCATCAGATTTCTAAGATCAGCATACCTAATATGCTCACTCCTTTTCACCGACAGGGCAGGCATAGTCAATAGAAATGGAACCCAAAAGTAACTTACTGTTGTTGTCAAGAATATAAAATACTTAACGTTGGGAATAAAAAATACAGTCTATAAACTTAGTAGTTATCTATTTATTATTAACTATCTGGATTTATTTATTTTCGAGACCAAATTGGGGACGTCTTGAAAAAAGGCCAGGTCAAGAGTACCCTGAACCGAAGAGCATGTATGAAAGGAATAATGAAAGTGGACGAAGCGAAAGAAGTATGTAAGGATCGTAGCAAGTGGAAAGAAGTGGTCTCTGCCTACCCCTACGGGAAAGAGGCGTGATTATATGTATGTATGTATGTATGGATTTATTTATATTATTAGTAGAGAAAAAATGGTATGGAACTAAAAAAGAACTACAAATAATTTCATGATTGAGCAGCTGACCTAAAAAGAGCAAATCTGACCTATCAACACACAGCCTGTGCCTAGGAAGCTAATATTTAATACTGTATACAGGTAGCTTTTAGGACATAACATCCTTCAAGGGCACATTCTTAATAGAATGGAAAAAATATCTAAACGTAAGCATATAAGGTATATTTGCAAATAAATAACAACACAAAAGTTTAAATAGAAAGATTATTTTATTAGGTGTGATGATTTTGAACAATAGCAGTTAATGTTACATCATACGTTGAGGTGTCAACAACAAATAAAACATTTGTGCTTTTAAAAATAAATTAACAAAGGTAAATACAACAATAGGTTAGTATATAAAATAAAGAAAAGCATTGTGTACTCGCTACACAAATCAAGCATTTACATAGGGCGAGCAAAAATATAAAAAAAAAAGTAAGTAAAGTGTTTATGCTGTAAACTGACACAGATAAATTAAAAATCGGACTCATTTGTACAAAATACAATACAAGTTGCAGGATCAGATTCATGACTAGATATTTATTAATACCATTTTTAAACATCAAAACTAATTAACTTTTGTGTACTTCCACAGATACAATAATAGCACTTGTTTAATATATTATTATTTAAATACATTTATATTAAAATTAAGCATGCAATATTGTATTGTCAACCGTTGCCAAAATACTCGCCCTATTTACACTAACCATTGCATAGTTCTTTGAGTATTACGCTGTATCGACTACAATTATATGATAAATTATCCGGTAACTCGTAGACGGTACTATTGTATGAGCTACGTTTATGAGAATTACTAGCCAATTGTCACAAAATGTCTAAACTTTGATGTAGAGCCTATAACTGTATTCAAGTATTAATTAACTACCGAATATGTCCGAGTAATCACTCGTTTTATGAAAGCTCGACGGCTGAAGGTGTTGAATAATTGTATTGTATGTATTATACATTTTATAAACAATTATTATGTCCAAGCCGGAAAAAACATTACAAATTCTTTTTTCTTCAATAATCAAATAATCGCATACAGTATTTTATTCAGCATGATACAACACGTGTATACTGTTACAAGCTCGTATCGTTTGATAACTACTATTAAATTCAAAGTTTGACTTTTGCCGATATTGAATTCCAATACATGAGGAAAATACGGTTAGTAGGTAAGAATTAGTAATCAGTGTGCTCGGCTACACTCTTTTAAAATGTCACTTTTAAAAGATGAGCTCAAACCCTCACTCCTACACTTTAAATAAATAACTATACTAAACAATTTTACAGGTATATAAGTATTTTTATTACTTTTTTTATACAATTATACAACATCGTAATTATCCAATAAACATATTCTTTGGGACACATAACAAAGCTTTGGATAAACTAAAACGGAGTTTGGCTAACTTATTGGCATCTATTCAAAAATTATGAACTTTCGAAGACAGTGTAACTCGGTAAGCTATGTAATGTAACTAATGTTAGTTTCATGGTGATGTTAAATTGTTAATTTACTTTGGTAAAAGGTTTGAAAGATTTTATATAGGGCAAAAATTATGTATTTCAATATGGGGGATATAACAAACTGGTGAAATAAGTTAATTTATAATCTTATATTGAGATACTCAGCCATTTCAGTTTATAATGTTACAATGGTTTTTACAAAATGTTATAAAAAGTCATGGTAAAATTTTGGTATAATTACACGTATATGTCATAAATTCATAGGCCTTTAAATAGATTATTCCACCATCCATAGCTTTCTATAAACCTAATCCCGAGGTACTATTTTCTCGGGAGCAACTATTGTGATGTCATCCAAGTAAATCATTTCATATAAGTTTCGAACACGTTTTGTTACCATATAGAATGGCACTAACAATTAATTGTTTTATTCGCGATTAGGCCCTTCATTGAATAGTGCAATTATAACGATGAACACTAGGGACATTCAGCCGGTAATTGCAGCCAGTACCATTTCCCTGAATCAAAGATTCAAGTACTTACTGCAGTTTATTTCTTCTTACGCTAACATGAACTAAGTGGATGTGTACTGATGCATGTTCAAACAGCGACACTCTTAAGTATACACATTTTAACAGGAAATGTCGCAAGTAAGAGACTTCTATTTAACATTGACGCCAAGCAACTTTAGAAATTTTTGAAAATTGAAAGTGATGCAATTGAGTACTGTGTTATGACGTCAGAGTTCAGCACTACATATTCCGCAATAAATTTTCGTTTTGACAAATCATAAAAAGTAACTCACTTGACATATTAGAACAGTGCCACTCTGTGTATTCGTTCTGTCTTGAATGGTAAGTTAACCCTTTAACCTCTAAGACCAAGCATTACAGACACAATAGATTTTTAATTGTGTCTCGGTTCCAATTGGAACCCGCGGTTCTTTACAGACGGGCATAGGCAGTTTAAATTTTTCATTGGTTTTGAATCTTATTTCTTAACAATGCCATATTTCTTATTGAATAGAGTTCAATTTATGGTGGTAACTATTGTCCCTCTGCCTTATAAAGTGTTAAGAGTGTCTCCGTTCGTCGATAGCACAGTGCAGTGCCTAAGTGCGCCGGCGCCTGCTCGCGCAGAAAGTGGCTCGACGCAACCGCCGCAGAAGCGACCACTCGCGCTATCAGATGCGTTCCACGTAGTTGCCTGTAATATACATTCGAAAGTTACCTTACTACCTTACTTTAGGGTTTTGAAGTACTACATACTACAATATAAGGGTGAATTGGACCAATGAGAATATTTAGAATAAAAAATATAGTACATTATGGTACAAGTGAGTAAAGTTGGTGATTACCGCTGAGGCGCCATTGAGACCCGAGCCGTAGGCGAGGGTCATAAGAGAGCCGAGGACGGTAATCATCAATACACACGTGTATCATACGACGTTTTTCAACACACTTGTGAATAAATAATACTAAAAAATCATTTTAAAATAATCATTCGCAATGGCGGGGAAAATTAATTGGTTTTCCAATTTTTTATTTATATAATTTGGAAAAGGCAAAAGGATCTAGGCCCATACAGCCTCGTTTTCCTATGCGCTCGCATCTTACAATGGCGATCGGCCATGGACTAAAAAAATTAGGTTTCTTTTTCTTTGGTTTGTCTAGCTTAGCTTATGGATAGCGTTTTAGCCACGTACAAAATGGGGTATTTAAAGTTTTTACAGAGAAAACCAAAGTTATATTTGAGTGAAAGTTTTGTTTATTAAACACGTACAAGTTGAAATGATCTATTTAAATACGAAGTTGCATGAAATGAGCAAGCCATATTTGTGTATTAATTTATTAGTACGATTGAATACGATCTTTTTTGTATCGAAACTTTTTTAAGAACAAAGCAACTCTAGCAACAAAATTGAAAAAAAAAATCTATAACTCACTAGTGAATAATAGCAAACAAAAAGTCTCAGTTTGATTATAGGTGTCATTATGTGCCTAATTGCAGTGAAATTAGAGCCACTTTATGAGCAAGTGTGTTGAAAAAATTATAATCTCACGCCTTTTATCCCCGATATCCCTTTTTTCCGAACAGATTTTTATATTTCATACGCTACTTTACTAGATAACATTGATTATTATTTATTACAAAAATTTAAAAAACTAAAATAAATCTCACGCCTTTTATCCCCGAGGGGGTAGGCAGAGGTATTCCTTTTCTGGATATACCCACTTTTCACGAGATGTTCTTTGGACCCCTAAGCGTGATAGATGGTGAGCCCATCGCCGGACCGGGTCTTTTACACATGTCTCAGAATTAATTCTGGGACCTGCGGGTTTTCTCACGATGTTTTCCTTCACCGTCGAGTTAGTGATAAATATGTACGTAAGTTTTGAAAAACTCATTGGTACATGCCAAGATTCGAACCCGAGCCACACTGATTATCATCATGTGAAGCAGGCTCTTTAAGCTTAAGGCTATCACTGCTCTTATCAAAGACAAACTAACACGCTGTACATAAACAATACACGCAGACGTCAACAAAAAAATTGAGAGCGAAAATATAAAACGAATCCTACAAAAGTGGCGTTTTAGTGCGGTAGTGCAAAGCATGGTTTAAAAAAAAATGTTTAGAAAAAAAAAACAAGAAAAAGTACTTAACGTTTCTTTTTCTTTCTTTATGTGTCAATTCTATTTTTCTTACATATGTGGTGTAGAGCGTAACTTACCAGGGAAGGTGCCGAACCGGCCGGTGCGCTGGCTGGACCCGACGTACCAGCCGTCGTCACATTGCTCCAGAACGTACACTGTGTCGCCCTCGTTCAGTTCCAACTCGTCCGGATTCTGCGGCCGGTACTTGTACATTGCCCGATAACTGCATGCAAAAAAAACATCATTATTTATAGCAAAGCACTGATAGCCGAATAATTTTAGGTTAGTTTTCCTTTCGGAAAGCAGGGGTAAGGTTCCGCTGTCCGTCCGTCTGTCAGTTGTTTGTATCTCACGAACCATAATAGGTAAGCTGTTACAATTTTCATAGCATATGTACATATTTCTATTGCCGCTACAATTTAACATAAATAAAAAAACAAATAAAATGACAAATAGTGGCGCACAAAAACATGACTTTCCATGACCCATATTTGGCTCGTACAGTGGGGAACTTGCACTAAAATTATATTGATAAAATATCTTAATAATTCAATAATGATAGTCGATAAAAGTGCATTGCTGAAAAAAAAATCTAAAATTATGATTTTTTCGCGAAATATTTGAATTCTAAGTAACGCTTTGTGAGACGTAATTTGAAACACCAATCAGCGTAGAGTGACGTCACTTCATCACAAAGCGAAAAAGAGGCAAGGAAATACGTGTATGTTTGAAACGAATTAACTCAAAAACTACTGAATCGATTTCAAAAATTCTTTTACAAATAGAATGCTACATTATACGCTAGTATTAAATAAAACTGAAAATATATTATTTCTCTAATAAATAATTTACCTATTCACGCGCCATGAAAAGTTTACTTCTTAGGATGAGGAGTGACGTCGCGTCAAGCAGGTGGGCGTTTAAGCGCGCACTTTGAAATGTCAATTTTTGATTTGCAATAAATACATTATTTGTGCATATTTTAACTTTTTTCATTTTGGTATCTTTATGTAATCCTTAAATCTTTAAGATAAATTTAAAAAAAAATTATGCAAGTTCCCCATTGGTATTTATGTTCCTGTTTTATGCGAAATAAATATTTAGTAGTACAATAATTAATACTCACGGTATAGCCTCAGCATTAGTGTCAACGTAGAGGGGCTCGGTGTTGTTTAAATCGACACCAGGCGTTGTTGGGGGACCGTAACCACGCTCGGATGGTGTCAGCGTCGCTTGCGCAGGTTTCGCTACGTACCCTGCAAGTTATGATAGGATTCGTTTTATCCGGCTTGAAGGATCAAGTTTTTTTGTAACAATTAAGCTATTTACATTATATATGGCTATTTGTAATACCAAATGTCGTGTGACTGATGGAAT
This sequence comes from Ethmia dodecea, assembly GCA_963855545.1. NCBI lineage: Eukaryota > Metazoa > Arthropoda > Insecta > Lepidoptera > Depressariidae > Ethmia > Ethmia dodecea. The sequence goes on from OY979444.1 coordinate 7,272,136, forward strand.
TGGGAAAATTGACTAACTTTCATATCGTATTTACCCCATATTATAATTACCCCTGGAGGAAAGATTTGTATTTTTGTATGTTTGTAACGAATAAACTCAAAAACTACTGGATCACTTTAAAAAAATCGTTCATCAATGAAAAGCTACGTTACCACTGAGTACCATAGGCTATATATTATTCCCGTATTCCCACGGGAATGGGAACTACGTGGGTGAACCCTCTCAGGACAGCTAGTTTCGTGTATAACTTCGGCTCTAGATACCTTAAACATAATATTTTTTTCCAGACGGTAAAAAAAACATCCTGTATAGAGTATAGTTATCAAACTCACCGGGCAGCGGTTGCGTGGCGGGCGGCGCGTTGGCGAGCGCTGGGCTGTTTTGCTGCGGAGTGTAGCTGTGGGCGCCCATGCTGCGCTTCGCGGTGCCGTTCAGCAAGCCGTGCGCCGCCGGCGACGCCACTGGCTTATCCGTGCTTAGGATAGGCTGTGGCTCTGAAAATGGGCTTATTATAGTCACAACTATCCATAGCAGCAGAGCAATGATAGCCAGAGCGTTTTCACATTATCCGATCCGATATCGGAGTCGGATGGCGATACGATATCGGAGGAAGTAAAATGTATGAAATATGTACGTATTTCATACATTTTACTTCCTCCGATATTTCACATTGTCCGCTCCGATATCGGTTATATTTCATACATTTTAGTTGCCCTGATATCATATCGCCATCCGACTCCGATATCGGATCGGATAACGTGAAAACGCTCTTACAGTTAAAGAGCCTGCTTCACGTGATGAGAATCAGTGAGGCTCGGGTTCGAATCCTGGCATGTACCAATGAGTTTTTCGAAAACTTACGTACATATTTATCACTAGCTCGACGGTGAATGAAAACATCGTGAGGTCGTCAGCAGGTCCCAGAACTAATTCTGAGACATGTGTAATAGACCCGGTCCGGCGATAGGCTCACCACCTATCAAGTTTAGGGGTCCAAAGAATATCTCGTGAAAAGTGGGTATATCCAGAAATAGAATATTGTACTTCTGCCTCGGGGATAAAAGGCGTGAGATTATTATTTTATTAACTTGTACTGAAAACCCTTTGAATCGATTTCACTCCTGATTCAGAACAAACTAATTTGTTCTAAATCGGTAAGGTAAGTCGAGCGAATTCTTGAATGAATGTAAATGAGAAGTCGATAACTTTAGCATTTTGTTTAAAAATACCACCACCTTATGAACTAGAAAAATAAATTCTTTTGTTTTAGCGTATACTCGTAAAATCAGTAGAGTATATGGCAAATTCAGAATAATAGCAAAACTTTTATTTTAAATTTAGTTTCATTTGTATTTATTTAAACTGTTTATATGTATGCGGATTGTTGATCAACTGAGTAACTATTACCTCCTGAGAGGATTCCCAGTCACACTGTATAAGTAACATATTCTAAAAGCAGTACTAACCAGGTTTACTTTGACTAGGTTCCTGCAACACGGTGACATAGCTATCCGGGAAGATGCCGGTCTTGGTTCCGTTGCGGCCTTCCCACCAGTTCTGGTCTATGCGTCTGGTCAACACCACTAGCTCGCCTTTCTTGAGTGGCAGTTCTAGGTTAGTTTGCGCCGTGAAGTCGAACTTTGCTCTCGCTCTGCCTTCTACTACTGCTGGTTTCTTTGGCGAATGCGCCACGTCTCCTTTTAGTATCTGTAGCGTGAATATTTTGTGGCATTTTTAGTATTGCAGGACTCGATTCTGGCTGACCAGCTAAAATTCCTAATTTTAAGTTAGACTATCCTTCTCCATAGAATACGGAAGAAAAAGGACAGAAACAAACCATACATTGAAAAGTTAATGTCAAACATGTAAAAACCAACTAATTTGAACCTTATGAACGTGCTTATCTGTCACTTTTATCCATGATCTTGTTACATCGTCGCTAAAACGCCTTAGTTGGCAGGACTAATTTTAATTTGACAGGACTAAATATCTCTCGTCTCTTTTCTTTTCTAGGAAAAAGAAAATGACAGGACTAAACTAAAATAAGTTTTAGTCGCTGTAAAGCAGAATCGAACCTACAGTTTACTAAAAATAAGTATTTAGGAGCAAAACGTAGGTACTGAAGACAAAGTGTCTCATTCTCAGGATATAGGATCAAGTAGAAGAAGCCTTGATCACTAATATAAAACGAAGTTGGTAAACTAGATCTATGAACGCCTTAAAATGGCAGAAAGAAATGTTCACACAGTGAAGATTTTAATGTTCTGTTGTTTTAGTAGAGTTGGATATAGCCCTATTAATGTAAGTTTAAAGGGACCTGTATTTTAATGGAAATATTAAAAGTTTTAAACGTGACCGGTTATCTAGTTTAATAAGTAATCTAAGAGAAATTGCTACGATTATATTATTTATTAAATATACATTATTATTAAACATTGGTCTTAATATAAATAACTAAAGGAACAGGTAATGTCTTGGATATATTATAATTGGTTAAACTTATAATAAAATAGTGGCGCGGCGGTTTCACCCGCGTCAACATCAAACGTAGCCTTCACGGGAAGAAAGTAGATTTGTATCACAGCGAAAGAATTGTCGGAATCAGTTCTACTAACATACAATTAACTTTAACTATTCATAACATAAGTATCAATATTCTAAATAGAATTTTAATTTAAATCACACACAACACTTATTGATGTCTACGAACACTTATCTGTACGAACACTTATATCTACGAACACTTATCTCTACGAACACTTACCTCAACATAATTATAAGGGAATAGTCCAACCCGGCCATGCAACTCTCCTTCGTACCAGTTGTTGTCAATCTGCCGCCTCACATTGATCAAGTCTCCTTTCCTGAAACTCAGTTCCCTTGAGGTCTGGCCGTTGAACGCGTACAGGGCTCTGGCCACGACTCTATCCGCATCGTCATATCGGTTGAGGGGGAGAATGTTCTTCTGCGCCGGCGTGAAGTTATCCTGGTGACGCCTGTTCTGCATGTCTTGAAGCTCCTGTAAGTTTAAATAAAAAAATGATATTTAGAAAGACTTGTGAAACTTAACACTGCTTGCTTTAAGTGATTTAAAACACCATGCGAAGCCAAATGATGAGTTACAAATTAAATTATTTAAGTCAAAACCAACGTAGGCACTAAAAATTTCAGTTATATGAATTCGTTGTTTAAAGTAGTGTGATGAAATTAGCCGAGACATTTTTAATTGCACATGTTTCTTGTAAATAGATGAGACAGTAACAACGTCATAGTTTATTAAGGACAGTACAAGAGCACTCTAATCACACAGACTTTCAAACTTCACCTTAATATACGCATCAAAGGCTTCAATGTCGTGGGGGTTTATTTCATTTTCCTGAAAACCATGGAAACTGAACTGTACCATAATCCCAATATTCACCGTTAAGTAAATACTTATATAGGTAGGTACACAAATAAGTAAATACAAAAAAATAGATTGAAAAGATAGATTTTTAGTAAGTAAAAATAAATATTTTATAAGCAGAATAGGAAAGGAATAATAATTTTCAATTTATTTTAAACTAACCATAGTACTGCAGTATGTAACCATATCTGCATGTAATATTCAGTAAATTTCTAATATTATATTTCCCACTACACTACTATTCACAATCACGTACACGTATCACGATGAATATGAAAAACGACTCGTGCGCAATACTATTGCTTTTCCCGCGCGCTTCGTTAACACTGTACCTAACAGAGTTGTTATGCCAATCGGACAAACGCACATACATAACCAGTATAACTACATCTCTACACATTTTCACTTTCCCTCCGCATAGAAAACTAACCACCTTATGCATGATATTTAAAGTCGACATTTGAATAGAGAATGTCGAACACAGGGCCAATAAAAATGGTGAGCGATATACGATATGGTACCGGCATGCCGGTCATTTTGGTCAACGGATTTTATTCAAGGTACGAGCAAGATACAAGGTCATTCGTGCCGGTTATTTTGAACTCATTCATTCTATTATCTTTACAATATTTTAGTACCGTATCCAGGACAGTTAGACCCACGCTAGGACCCCGAAAACCTGAATATGGGGACATTTAATAGGCATACACAAAATCCTAGAAAACGGCCTGATTAATATGGTTTGCAATTTGCATAGTCAAATGAGATACTCCTTATTATGTCAAAACTAAAATTTACTATGAAAATGCACCGAGTAGGTACAGACGTCATAATTTTTAGTACTCAATGATTTATTTATTTAAAACTTTAGAGGTGTTTTGGGATAATCTTTATAATGAGTGGTATAATTAGTCGCAATTTAATTTCGATACAGTCAGATACGCTTTTCCTACGACGCAAAATAAAGAGTTTGCTAGAGGCGCTACATCTCACAGACGCCTCGCTCCGGCACTGGATTACATATTCGCATCGCATTCCTATGCGAGGTGATCATTCCACTGATTAGTATTTGCGTATAATATTATCTAAGTGCGTGTTCTTTCGTCCTGGCTTATCTTGCCACATGAAATGCTTGACGTGACTCAGTTATCGTTATCTGGACACTCTAAGTATTGTATATTTACCTGTAATTCTACTTATATTATAGATGGATGGATGTTAGTTATTTTTTCACGAAAAACTACTGAAATTATTTTGATTGACTTCAGAGTAATATACATACATCACAATAATAAATAGGCTACTTTTCATAGCGGAACACAAAATCGCGGGGAAAGCTAGTATATATGGTGTAAATTTTTTGTTTCCTAAGGTTAGTAACAGAGAAAACTTTAATGAGCATAAGTTTCGTTATCTCTACTTAACATCTCAATTGTAACCGTTTAGTAGACTGCGATGTAGGAGATAAGCAATATACGCTAAATACTTTTAATTCTTTAACAATGTTACGTCGTAATATTCCATTGTAATGTAAATGATAGTGTGGAATTGCTTTCGGAGCTATATATTGTTATATCTATTGTCAAATTCGTCCATACTGAACTCTCTGGGCGTTACGCTCTCTATTTCTATTCATTTCCAGACACGGACATTTTTGTGTATTCAGCTCGTCTTACGGATGTAACAGTTCCATAATCACTTGCGGCACATACTTAAAAATGTTAACGAGTTACCAGGCATTTTATTACTGCTATTTCCTACTGAGGAAGCGGGCCAATTTGATTTTTCATCACATCTTATTGTTGAGACTATATTAATATATTATAATATAGGTAAATAGTAGGTTAATTGGCTATTTGAATACATACATTAAGATACAAGAATAAATGACTAAATAAGTGTAAATGTTATTGTTATTGAGTGACTACGTAAATTTACTAGGTAGATACTTATTAAGAGCATATTTTCTAGTAAAACGTGACCATCGTCTGGGTAACCGATCTCGCTATTTTCGTTCACTCGATTAGAATTCTGAATCGAGAACTATGCCTGGCAAATTAAAAAAATAATAATACATGCACTGTATGGAAATGTTTATCCCAATAACGGACAGGTGGATTTCCAAATTTATCAACTAGGTAGTTTGTATTTATCTATTTAGTCAGTTTTATTTTTAGAGCAAATACCACTGCTGATCTTTGGTCAAGTATGAGGATATTGCTATTTATAATTAATTAAAACCGCCGCGCCAACGGAGTACAACGATATCTCGCCACATCACTAGAAGATTAGAAACTTTTTATCTAATGATATTATCACACAAATCATAAAATATGTTAAAAAAAGAAAATATTTCCTCTAGTAAAAGTGGTAATACATGTATGCAAATGGAAACTGGAAAATCACGTTAAGTACGGCTAGCTTTCTCCCCAAGGGTCCACAACCGCAGTATCTCATAACCATGGTTAATCAAAGACGTTTAGCGGATAATTTTCAAACGACTTGATTGGTGAAACGAGAGAAATGTTGCAATTGAGCTAAAATGGCTTTATCCGCCAAGCGCTTTCTGCAAATCGATTGCCATAGCCGGAGTCTCTAAGCCCTAAGGGGTATCTAATCTCTATGTTTTTATTCTGGTTTTGTGGTCTCTAGTTTGGGTACCTAAAATTACGATTGATTCTGTTGGAATTGCTCCCTTATTGAGACTACTTATTTAGTTTTTATTTGCAAAGAAACTCACTACTCGTACATTACATATGTTTAACTAAGTAGATACAAATAGAATTTAATCTTGCAATTACTTGCAATCTTGCAAAAACAAGCTCATAAAAGATAAAATATTATGAAATTTCACTGTTTGAACAATGACAGAGTATAAAATATTGTTAAAAGAGAGCGTCTCAAGATGTAAGTTGTGTTATAAAAAAAAATAGGTACCTACCTACCACCTATCTCTGAGTTACTTGCATAGCCGTAATATTTTCACTATACGTGATCTGGGTCAACATTATATCTAAAATGACAAAACACGCGAATGTAAAGTATCGGTTCGACGTGAATGCTCTCGTTATTATGTAAATACGACGCACGCTTTTGTGGAAAACACGAGCGACCGCTAAACAATCGCCGAGGTACCGTACAAACCGCAGCCAGATGATATTACCTGCTAGCGGACACGTTTTTATTGTAATAAACACAGGTAATAAAGGTACTTAATGGTTATAAAGATAGTACTTGGGTATTTGTGTGTTGAACACGTTGATAAATACTTGCCTGTTTTATGCTCTATCCCGATTTATAAATTCAATTGAATGAAGATAGTTCCTGAGTGACATCATAGATATTTAAAAGATCTTTACTATTTAATATGAAACTTTAATCTAGAACTTTAGTTTATAATAGAAAATATACATAGGTACTCGCAGATAAAATATAGAGAATTCAGTGTTATCCAGAAGATACCAAATGGAATATCGATCAAACTGCAATTGCGTGCCTACCCGGGATAACTCGTCGCCGAGTGACTGACACGCTAATCGCATTCTGATATTCCGCTCGCGTTTTGTTTAATATCGATACCGGGTATGTGGATGGATGCGGGCTGCCCAATACCGGAATGGTTGGCACTTCTTGGGAGACTTTCGTCCAACAGTGGACAGCGATTTAATGATGATGATGATTTATTTGTCAGGAATAGAAAGGGAGATACACGACAACGCAGGCAGTGTAAACAAAAGAACATATAAACGTTGATAAATCAACGTGAATATTTTTACGTTGCTCTTGGACTCTGTTTACCTTTAAGTAATTTTACCATTTCTGCTGCATTGATCGTCTCATTCGTTTAGCTTGGCAAGCTCTCTCTCTCTCACTAGTTGCAGTGGATCAAGTCTACCGGTCATCGAGTCTAAGGAGAGTAGCCACTATGGAAGTATGTGTGTTTACCTGTAAATATTTGTCCCGCTTCTGCTTCCTGTATAGTCACATTAGTCACTTTATGTGCTCTATAGTTGGAGCTGGTTGATTGATTCCATCTAATGTCGGTGGTGGTTGTAACATCACTATCTGAGTCTAATCAGACTAGCTATTATTTGACTTACGTGCTCATCTGTTTCGCTTTTCCCTATGAGTCTACTCCACCTAGCGTTGGTGGTGGATGTTCAAATCTCTCTCTGATTCTTAGGAGATTAGTCAATATTAAAAGTACAAGTACTTGTCCCACTTCTGCTTCCTGTGTAGTCGCTTCACGTGCTAGCGGCAATGGGTCGAGTATACCTAGCGTCGGTATTGGATATTCACGGACCTCACAGAGTCTGAGGAATCTCCTAGCTACTATTGGACGTACAAGTGCTCACCTGTAAGTACTTGTTCCGTTTCTGCTCCCTGTACAGCCGCTTCATGTGCTCGGCCTGCTGACGCGCGAGCTCGCGCTCGGGCACCAGCGGCAGCGGGTCGTGTCGCACCGGACATCGGTAGTGGATGTTCACGTCGCTCTCCACATAGCGTCGAGGGGACTCTGGGGGAAAAGGGACGTATTAAATGGCATGTGAAAAACTTTTTATTAATTTAATTTAGCGGCATATATATGTATTTTTTGCAGTTGAAATAGGAGACTTAATTGAATAAATTGCCACGGCATGTTTTTGTATTAATAGCATAGCATTGATAGGCATACCTTAAATTAACATTGTATTGGTTAAATTACTTATTTCATAATTTGCTGTCGAAGATTCTATTGTAACTCCAAATGTGTAGTCATTGAATCGGTCGTATTTTTATTTATACTTAGATGCTACAGCAAGGCAAACAACACAATTAGCATAATATACCTTTGAATAAATATGTAACTAATTTTAATAGCAGATACTACACAAGATAAAATTTAATGTTCTGTCGTATTTCTCATCTAATATGTTCTACATTTCAGAATACGTAACGCACAAATAATTTTTGCAAACTAAACTTTCCAACTTTCACGCGGTGTTAAATTCTTAATTAGGTGTATACCTACTAGACATTACTTTAATAAACTTATTTTCACGTGAGTGAAAGTGGTTCCTTAAGTCGGAAATGTTATGGCATGAGTGGCGTAACGTGGTGATCGGCGATATTTTGGAGATGTCGATTATGTGATAGTACGTAACTACACATGGTGAGCGGAACCGGTTTATGAGCATCATTATCCGTGGCCCGGCAGAGGAAGTAATAAGAAATGATAGAATGGTTACTATAAACAAACAATTTAGGTACCGAGGTGTTCTCAATCTCAATACAAGATGTTGTAATTTAATTGTAATACATATATATATATATATATATATATTATATATATATAGATAATATCAAAATGGAATTTAGTAATCTTATTACGTCCAGCGTTAGGTTTTGAGTTGATTTATCACCAATAACAATGGTAGGTATTCAACGTATTCTCAATGCGGACGGCAAAAATCTTAAGGAATTTAAATACCAGCGGAACTTCGCAATTGAAAGCCCTTTGGAATACAGATACCGCCGACTTTCACGACATAATAATTCCAGGCACGCGCTTACGACACGCGCAAACATTATCGTGGTACATACGAGTACGTACTTGGGCTTTGTGTACAGATAAACCCGCAATCGTCATTTCTTTGTGGGACGTTATGCCTTTGGAATGGCAAAAAAACGATGCCAACCTTATTGTTGGGTTCTTTCATTGAAATATCACTGCATTGGGCGTTTACTTACACACATACATATTTTAAAATATAATACTAATCACCCGCACCCAGTAAGTGATTGGCCTTAAAGTGTTAAGGCATAAATGCAAGCTTACGTAAAAAGCCTTTTAAAAAAGTTTTTTACACGACTACCAAGGACTGTAATTGGTAATCCAAACAAGTTTTATGTGTAACTTAATCCCATGAGTATCATAGTCATACTATTTATTGCATCACGTGGAAAGCATAAGATTTTTTAATAGTTTCCTAGGAAAGTAATCTCCACTTAATTATAGACATCGATTACGAGCGAAATTGTCGAGTGGAAATCCGCTGTTATAAGAGCGATAAATATAGGTCATGTTGTGTCGGTGTTAAATCTTATTCCAAAATACCATAACCAGTTTATTCCAGTGTCAAGAAAACTCAAATAATCACGATACAAATGAGCAAGTACGTAATTTTGGTACTTTCCTCGCGTAATGGCGGAAGAGAGTAAAAATAAATAAAAACGCGGAAACTTTCGCTCGTTGAGCAGGGCCCGATGGCGACAATATAGCGCGGTCATCGTATTGAAAGCCGAGATCAAACTAGCATTCGAACAAAAGATGATGTCGAAAATATCGAAGCAAACTACTCTACAGATTGGTATCAATTTTAAAATTTAAAGGATTTTTTGCCGGTGTTTTCTTTTTTCGATATCTTTACAAGCTAAAAACGTGTAATAATACGTAATTAAAACATTAATCAAGCTAAAAATACATTCATAGTACACATAACTGTAAATCACGAAACATATTTCGTTAGTAATTCGACGATAGCATGTCAATGAATGTAACTGGAAGCAATTGTTACAATTTGTATTGCACGTAACAAAATATTTACACGATAATTAGGTAGGTAATTTTTTTACAAAGAGATAGGTTTATATTAATACGCGGTTTCACCCGCGTAGTTCCTGTCCCCATAGGAATACGGGGACAATAATAATAATATCATAACTTTATTGAGGCAAATTAGACCCTATTGTGTTAGTAACAATTTTCTTATCCTATGTTATGATAAAATAGTTCCCTTTCCCGTAGGAATACGGGGATAAAATATAGCCTATGTGTTATCCTGACGTATAAGCTATATAACTGCAAAGTTTCATCAAATTCCGTTCTGTAGTTTTTGCGTAAAAGTGGAACAGACATCCATACATCTATGCATCCATACACATACAAAATTTCGTGTTTATATTGGTAGGATAGGATAGGAAAAGTGCAATTCCTGAAATTAGTTTGTTCAGTATCGACTACTTATTGATTTCAGCTATCTACATCTACACTAATTATCTACACCAATATTATAAAGAGGAAAGATTTGTTTTCTTGTATTTTTGTATGTTTGTAACGAAAATTTTTATAATTAATTTTTAAATAACGAAATGTTTGTATGTTTTAAAAAACTACTAAACCGATTTAAAAAAATTACCCGCCTAAAAAAATTAGCTTCTCTTCGTTTTATCAAAATAAAATATAGTCTGTATTAGTCATGGATAATGTAACTTTCTATTAGGAGTGTTATATATTTTGAATTGTTGCAGAAGTGTCAGAGATGCCCAACATGTATGCACAGCTAAATTAATGGTCTGTGCAAAAACACATACAATTTTTCCTCTTAATAATATTGTTAAAAGTTTTTATTTTGAATTTTATTTATTTTGACATGTATTTCCCGCCCTAGAGCTATGGCTATACTGGTTAACAGAACTTATTCTGGTCCCCTCCACTGTTGGGTTCAGCTGATGGGTTCCTTAATCAATAAATTTAGTTCTTTACTTTCTGCATCTAGCTACCCTACTACATACTTTTACACTAGTTATAATCTCTAAGTTTATTCATTATATACATCCCTTGGTTGTTGTAAAAAATCCCCAAAAAGCGATAAGACCGCCCTGTATTTTGTGTTTGTTTATCTTTTGTATTGATTTCGGTGTAATACAGAGAGTTATTTAACATTCAAAGCATATCTTAACTTATTAGTTATTATCAAAATAGTGTACCTAATGCAAATTTTCGACTTAAACTATAGCGAATATAATTTCAATCGCTATCAATTTACTGTGGAATATTTGAAGTTGAATTGAGAAACAAATTAGGCAAGACGATATTTAATACAGCAAGACTGGTGTCATAATCAACCACTGATGCATAGCCATGGCATATCAAATGGAGGCAACGATCACCAATCAAGAAACTTAGAATTACTTAAATAAATAGTGATCTAATAATAATTTCAAGCAATTAATCTATCATCACGCTAATCATTAAAATTATGTAATAAGTATATTATTTGGAATGTAGTCCTTCGGGTTTTAAGTGAATTACCTATTATTTTGTACCTATCTCTTATTTTATGAATGCTGCAATAATTAATAGCTAGGAACTATAATTAATTGCCAAAATTACGTTAACACACAACAAACCATGATGTGAAGCCATCTTCTTTATCTGCTTGAGTATACCCATTTTTTAAACACAACCACCACTTTTATTTCACTATGTCAACAACAACAAACGCACTAATCGAGATGTCTTTTATCACGATGCGACACAATCGCGTCCACGATAGATCAGATGCATTTGCTGACTTCCAATGCTTTCGACTCGTGCTACTACCTCCCCATCAAAATCTCCCGCCAAAACTCTACCTGTGCTACTTTCGCTATACGCGCGCGCGCCTCTTGTCGTCGTAAGCAACATAAACAAACATCTTTGTCTAAGCTATTTATTACCTGATCAGTGACTATTTTTTACGGGAATTAGATAAAAGAATATACCTATTACCTCTGTAATCTTATTTTTTTTGTAAAATATAATATTCTGTCAATGAATAAAAAATATTGAATGACTATGCAGCTGTATAATTTGGAGCGTGGTTAATTGTTTGTTAAAAAGTTTTCAATGGTAAACAATACTCACTATAAGGTAGCGGAGCATAAACATCCGGATATATGGTCGCTCTATTAACCCATTCCGAAAAATCGTGTAGTGTGTGACGATTTTCATACGTGTTTGTGATGTGATCGCTAGATTTTTTTCGAAGTTTTACATTGCTATCCCCATTTTCTTTTTCGCTATTAGGATTTACATGTAAGTTAGTGAGAGATGCAGAGGAATTATGCTGTAGTAGTGGTTTATTTTCATGATGACTAATTGATTCAGTAGTCAAAATAGCATCTTTAGAGCCTTCAAGTAATTGCATTGATTTATAATCGTCAGTCTGTTCGACACTAGTGACGAATTCCTGAAGTATGGATTCATTTTCTGATATCGAGGTATCGTAAGTTTGTTCAACAAATTCGTTTTTGTTTAAGGAATCTTTCTTATCAAATGATTCATTACTTTTTAAACTTTCTGAATCACATTTGGATATAGAGTAATTAGGAGTGCTTTCCTTGGAAAAGTATGCACTGTCTTCATTGTATTCCTCATCTTCATCGTACAATAAATTCTTTTTTACATATTTATTTAACGCGATCAGTGACTTCGAACGGGATCCGGAATTAGGAACATCACTGAAAAATCCATCATCTTCGTTACCTAAATCGGCACTCATAAGCACTTCCCTTTTAGTTTTTATTTGCTCACTATTAATTTGTCTTTCATCCATTTCTAAGCGTAGGGACACTAGCACTTGTTTATATGATTTATTTTTAGTAATTATTACATTTACAGTCACATTGGCCCGGCGGTTTTCATGCGACTGAAGAAGTGATAATAAAGATAGGATTATCAATAAGTAAGTACAGGAAGATAACAATTGTCAATATTCTCTAATGTACAATGTCCATTATTTATATTCACTAAATAAGTCGCTACTATGTCAGTATTATTTTATGGCCTAATTTTAAAACTTAAAATTTGTGAACCAGTACCACAATCTTTATTATTACCACTCAATATCATTTCGTGATCAAAAACACACCGCGCGCGAACACGAGGTCAGATCGACTATTTACCATCGAAAAAAAAAATACCGAACCAACAAGTTTTGGCAGGCCAATAGTTCCGAATGACGTAAATCTTGAATTGGAGGCACATAATCACTGTGAGATAATGATTCTATTTCTTTGTTATGCTCTTAGTTTGATTTAATAAAATTACATGGAAATTACACTTCAAATTCCACTGGTGACACAGATGAATTAAAATAATAATATGTTTTTGGTTTTATTAACTTGTCAGGAGACCACGTATGTTGCCGACGGTGGCCAGAATAAGTTAGGTAGCCGATTGTTTTGAACAAAGGCTATTGTTTCTTTTTTTATTCGCACAAGATAATATAGGTATAATTGCAATGGCTCTCACAACGCGGACGTTTCGAGCGATTTTAGCAAGGAAAGTATAATCGTGTAGACGAGTTATCTAATGTCAGCAAAGTAGGTCACGATTACATCTTGTCATCTTAACATTTTACAAGATGATTGTCGGATTTGTTTATTAATTAAATAATGATACTTGCCTGTATCTGAATAACTGCCGTACGACGTCCTGCGTGGGGGCTCCGGGGCTGAGTCGCTCTCTGACAGGGTACAACAGAACAGGATGATAAGGGAAAAACAAAAATAAATATTGCAAATGATAACTAAAGAAATATTGATAGTTCGTTATGTACTTATTAACAAAACATAATAACAACGAGAACGAGCCAGTGAATGAGGAGTCACGCAACATAAACACGCAGAGGGACGGCGGAACACATAACGAGCATCAATATAGTCTTCAACGAGGAAAGCATATTTTTGTACTATTTGCTCCAAAATTAAACATACAGCATGGGTATGTTGAATTAAATGATAGTAAAAGTTTAGACATTAACCTTGAAATGTGACCGTGTGTCGAGTTGGCGTGACATAGGGCGCCAGCCGATAGGGCCACGCTGCGGGAGGGGGTCGCGGGGGCGCACGTGGCGGCTCGTAGCGGCTGGCCGGCCGGTGCACCGACGGGTCAAACTCTTGCATCGCAAAGATATCGCTCTTCAATATCGAACTTAGCTTTACTGGCTCTTTGGAAATTAAATGCTTTATTTCTTTTTTAACCGGCGAAGAGCAATCACGGACAAACGTTGAGGGATCTTTAATAGACCTATTATTATCGCTTTTTTTTGGAAAGCGGTGCGCTGTCCACGGTCCTGTGAGATATGGGGCGATATCACGTAGCTCACTAACATCAGGAGCTGAAGCGTATATCTGTCCAAGTATGGACATAGCCTCGAATCTTCGTCGCATACGGTCCACTTCGCCGGTCCGGCATTCTGGAACATCTTCAGCAGATCTTGATCTAGGTGAGGCTCGTCTACGAAGAGTCGCTAGTTTGGAAATAATGTCAATATGAGGCATAAACCGATTGGCTGGACGTAGAGGTATGCGCGACACATGTAACGTGCCTTTCGACTTATCTCGCCGATGTGGATTATTTTCTTCGGAAGGCCATCTACTGTTCAGGATGTTGCGAGCAATTTCAGGGTCACTGCGATGTCGGCGCAGAACAGCCCCGGCCGCTGAGGGTGAGTCGAAGCGTCGCGCGAGGCGGCGTACCTCCCCGGCGCGCGCCAGGTTGAGGTAGGCGCGCCAGTACCGCTCCGGATCGGGCGATGGGCTTCGACTGCGCCAAACAGTTTCGTCACTAGAGTACCGGAGCGTGTCAGGCGTGCGCCGATCGGTGACGTACACTTCCGAATGAAGCGATGTCGATCGCGAATATAGTTCAGGTTTCGACGGGAGAGACAAAAATTTATTCTTTTCGCTTTCCCCAAAGAGTTCCTTAAAATTTGTACACGACTGTGACTGAACAATCTGACTGTTGTGGATTTCGTTATAGTTTTCCTTGCTTACAGTACTAGTCATAGACAGAGGTGAAGAGTTCTTTTCTAAGTTAGCCTTTTCTTTTTCATCTGAACTTTCTCTTGCATGATAAATGGTTTTACTTTGGGAAGCTGTGTTTTTTACAGATTCAAAATATTCTACCTTTTTCTGTACCTCTTTTTGGGGTCCTTTATAAATTACTGTTTTATTGGACACATCAGAACTAGCGGTGTCTGTTTCACTGGCTGAAGATTGATATTGCATTTCAGTTTTATCCGTAGGGTATACCACATGTCTCGACTTTTTCTCTTTTATGGTATATGACTGACAAACTGGTTCGTCGGAAATTTTTTTTGCATCTGGTAGTGCAATTTCATTAGTTTTTGCAGATGAACGATCTATAAGTTGGGTGTTTTCAATTTCTTGTTTTAATGTAAGTGGCGCATTATTGTCAAATTTATTTATTCTGTTCAGCACTTCTTTGCTGATAGTTTGTGATATTTTTCGCTTCTCGTTTTCACTAAGACTCATCTGAATTTTGTTGACGTTATTTTTTAGTTCTTTGACCGATGTCATAGGACATGAAATTGCAGCTATTGACTCAGACTTACTTAATTCATTATCCTTAATAGGGATGCAAGATGAACTTATCATTGAATTACATCTTACATGTAACTTGGGCTTTCTTGTCTCTTCTTTTACATCTACTACAAAATTTTCAGTTTCTTTATGAATTTTGGTTTCTAATTCTCTACTATAAATAGCGTTAAGTTGATGTTTCAAAGCATTTACTTGATCCATTGATAAGCTACTCCATAAACGATTACCGAGGCCTATTTTCTTTCGAAGTTCACTTAGTGATGAGTCTTGATGTAGTGTTATTGATGGTTTAACTGTGGAGTGGTCTGGTTTATTGTATTCGTTTTTTCTATTAATATTAAAAGCAGTTTCAGCAACACTTGTTCCTCTCCATAAGGGTTTATAAGTGTCTTTTGACGGCAATTCTGCATCAGCTGAATCGTAATAAGGTATGTGTTGAAAATGATCTTTTAGATCTTCTACAGACTTTTCTTTAATTCGGAGACCTCTATCTCTGTCGTAGTTCCATCGAAAATCGTTAATATCTCTAGGATAAAATAAAACGTCTTTTTCATTTTGAGCCATTTTTAACTTGTGATAAAGATTATTTAACTCTTCTTCAGCTCTTTCTATTGCTCTAATTTTTTTCCATCGATCGAAATCGATGATTTCTTCATCCTTCCTCCTGTGCCGCAGATCACAAGTAGATGTAGTTTTTTCTAATTCCGCAACTCTTTCTAAATATACATAGTATCTATTGAGTTCTCGAAATCTCTCTGATCGTATTTTAGTATTTTGCATGTCTTGTAAATACTCATTGTAATCAGGATCATCAGTGCGTAAATTTGAGTCACTTTTTGTTTTTAATGTGAGATTGTCTTCTATTAGCCTTTTATCAGCATCGCCGGCACTTCGAGTTCGTAACACACTTTTACTCGTAGTATCTCCATACATTTTACCACTTTGTAAACGTGCACTGTGTATACGACGATACGATGGAGATCTTATAGAAACTGGTGAAGTCGATTGACTTCTACTTTGACTCGGTGTAGATTTCTTTTCTACTTTTGGGGATACCGGTCTTGATGTTTGCGAGAAAAACATTATAGGTGGAACTTTATCTTGTTGTAATGTTCCATCTGAAATCTCTATTTTAGATTCTGAACTTTTAATAACAGTCGGAGAAATGGGGCGAGCAGTTTCCGTAAATATTACCCTTGTTGGTGATTTCGATAACGATTGTGATAATGATTTATTTATTTTATGAGTAATTTTTGGAGAGACAGGTCGTGATGTTTGTGAAAAAATAATTCTTGATGGTGATACTTGTTTTTCAAACTTCGGGTCTCGAGGTTTTTTGCAAAAAATTACCGTGGGTGATATTGGTCGAGAGGTTTGAGAAAAGTACATTTTGTTGCAAGGTGGTTCACTTTTACTCCGTATTGTGTTTAATGATGACGTTGATCCAAATTCTTTACATTTTGATAAACTATCGAATTTTCGAATTTCTCCATGTATTTTGCCAGGCCATGATACTGATCGAGGACCTTGCAGTTGTGTCGGACTTGGACACCTATCCCACATTTTAAAACGCGATAAAGAAACTGGCTTTCGATGAATTAGATATGTATTGAGTGACTTTGGTGCAAGGTTATCTTGTGGATATGATTGAAACATTTTTGCTTTTTGAAGTACTGTTGTATTTGGTTCCAACATTGGATATGAAACAATAGGAACGCAAGTGTTACCAAGAAAAAGATGTTGAAAAAAAGAGTCTGATAAAACAGCATCACGGGTTTTCCTAATTTCTTTGGAGCTAATAATCTTTTTTCCCAAATTTTCAAATGATCCAAAATTTGAGGCTTCATTTGAAGTATCCCCAAACTGACTGCCCGATTCAGAATCATTTGGAGACTTCGAAGTTGCTTTCTTTATGTTTTTTGCTTTAGAGTTTTTCTTTATAATTTTAGCCCCATTCACATCTTTCAGTTTTTTACTACAAGATTCATGACAAGGTACACTTCGAGGTCTTATAATGACATTTTCCAACGATTTCTTTTTTTTTAGATTTGTAACAACGGCGGTTTTTACTTGATTTTGTTTCTTTACTGTAGATGAAATATTTGAAGATGATTTAGAAATATTTGACAAATTTTGAAGAGTCTTTGAATTTTTTAGTTCGTTCTTAGGTACTAAACAAGGGCTTGATTTTGCATGTATATTAGACATTTTAAGTTTTTGCACTTTTTCCGCAGTGCGAGTCATGTCTCTACTTTTGTGTACAGCAGCTGGCGTAAATTTTGTATTTGAAGTTGTCGGTTTGGGAATGTTGATTTTGGCTGTAGAGCTACAGCTTGGTCTGACTTTTGTTTTAGACATATCAATACGTTCATTACGCTTTTCTGAACTCCACAATTTATCTAACGATGTCACTTTGTCCAATATGTTTGAAATGGGAGTACGTCTTCCTGCTCCACCTTCTATTACAACGGATGAACAAATTTCACCAGGTTTAGTTTGAAGGGAGTTATATTCAGTGGGTAATAAAGTTCTTCTGGGGGACCCAAAACTGCTTGTGCCGATTTTATTTTCAATGCTAGGGTTTTTAATGGTAGTTTTCGAAGAAGTTAGGTTTCGTCTAAAAACTGCTGGTGGTGCAGAAATAGACATGACTCGGCTTTTAACTATTTTGTTATCAGCAGATTTTTTATTATTCGGTACAGAGTTTTTTTTCGTTATGATGTGGGTATTTTGTCTCGTTAATTTATGACTTATTTTATCTCTGAGAAAGTCGACGTTAGATTGTGATTTCCCGGTGGTAGATCGTTTAGGAGACGTTGACACAGGCCTCGTCGAGGTCACTAATCTGAGAGTTCTACTGTTTTTAGAAGACACTCTTCTAGGCGGCGCTGGGGGGTATTCTGCCACTCTGCTATGGACATCAACGTTTATAAAGGATGGAATCTGTTTTTTAAACCTTGCATCTGATTCGATTCTTGTTACTGGATAGCAGATAACTTCGTGAAGTTTCGGAGATTTCTTGTGTACTCTGATCTTCGTCAACGTAGATGAAATCGGAATGTATTCGATTTCCGATTCGTCTGTGGAAATTCAATGTCTGTTCAGTAGCACATTTTCCTTGTGCTCGTTAGGTGTAAAAACACGTGAATCTTGTGCCCCTGAAAGATTTGGTGATGCTTTAAAGCATTCTTGCGTTTTTCTAACGGTGTTTCTACAAGTGTGCCGTAAATAGATGCTTGTGTGAAATGGCGCTTTTGGTGTTTAATTTTGGAGACTACTAGTGATCATGCAATTTACAAATTTACCTTCATACGTGGTCAGCCGAAGTCCCAGCACCGCGTTATTTATAGTAACCAGCATGCATAGATAGAGTTTAGAAATATGGACTTACCTCAGGTGTACTTGATTGTAAACTAATGTATACGGTTCGCGGTTAGAGAGCATCGTTATAGTCATTATAGTGCGACCTTGTGCGATCACGCCGTACAATAGCCCATGTGCGATATCTGCATGTGACACATGGAATATGCACACGCAGTCCTTGACTAAAATCTATGAAAGCCACGAACTATATTTCTGCTCTGACGTAAGTATTTCGTTCTTTTTATATTTAAATAAATTACAGAAAACAGTGTTTAAAATTATACGCTTTCTAAAATAGACGATGTTACTTTTGTGTCAAAAAGTGACACATCTATTTTTGACAGTGTCTATCTTTAAAGAGGGTTATGTGGTAAGGCCAAATATTTTTTAATAAAATAAAGAATACTCACTCCTAAACAAGACTTCATAAAAATAATGCTGTCGTTAGAAATTATTATACCGACACCAAATCGTAGCGTACATTCGTAAAACCATGCTTGTTATCTGATTCACCGCCTTAAATATTAGAGATTAATAGCTTTACGATTTTAATGCAAAGCTTCATTTTAGGCACTTATTGTCTAACATTTATATTACATTTTAAAAGACCTAGAGACTATCTATCTCCTTTTCTCTAGTAATTGTGTCACTAATCGATTATTTCTCTAGGCTTTTTATCCTCTTTTCTCATTTACAAATACTAATAAGGTACATTATTAAAAAATGTAAATTTCATAAATATTTCTTAGTTTCAAGTGACAAATAAACTATAAACTTTTAATATTCCTTAAGCTGGAATTGTCCAACGAAGAGTAGACTTATTCGGTGATTTAAACAAAAAAATATTATCCAGTTTTTTTGACTTATCTCTGGTCTTTATCGTAATGTGGCATATCTTATCGTCATCATTGCGTAAATCGTAATATTTACCTTGTCTAGGGGGAGCGGGCGATCGGAACCCTCGAAGCGGGGGTTCCCCACCCGCTTGAAGATCTCTGTAGGCCGCGCGTCGCTCAGCTGGCGATAGAGGCGCTTCTGTCTCATCTCGTCGTCGGAATATCAAAGTCGAGTCAGACTCGTAGCCGGACTCTTTTAGAGCTCTACAAACAAATTTATTATTAGTTTGGAGTTATCTATGACAATCCTAATAATGTAAACGCGAAAGTTTGAGACTAATCTCTAACTAATAATCGGGTTTTGATTAAAAATTACATTAATATACCATATAGGCTATAATTTATAATGACATTGTGTAAAATACGGGTCCACGGTAAATGAAGTCGTAGGCGTCCGCTAGTACGTCTATGATTGTGTTAACAACTTTTAGACAGATAGATAGATACAATATTCATTTACTTTTACAGCACATAAACAGGTTTATAATACAATTATTAGACAGCGTGAATCGGAAGCTACAATCACTATCTTACTATCATGAGTTTGTAAACTAAACTAAAAGGTACTTTAATTTTTAAAACTTGAGTAAAGGGCACGGAAAATATTGAAGTGTTACCCAAATTTAGCCTATCACACTCCTAACGAGAGCTCATACATAAAAATCCAGCTGTGCATGCTCAAAGAGGTCAGAACGAAATATAGTCCCGATAATAAACTACCCAAAAGACAGCTCGACACTTCTCAGTCTAATAAAAAACCAAATAAACCTGGAAGCAAACGCGAAACCGCGTGCGAGCTTATTCACAATACCTAAATATATTGGAACTTACCGTGCCATATTTGACTTCGATAGTATAGCAGACGTAATATCTTTCTTCTCTTTGGGCGAAGCTTGTGGCAGAGATGCTGTACTTGATATGTTTTGCTGGAAAATATAAACCAGGTTAGAGATTTGAAAACTTAAATATCTTTATGATTTGGCTGAGTTTAAAACAGCTTTGGAGAATACTGTACACGTCATGCTGATAGCGTTAGAATAATTTACAGTAGCAGTAAATACCTACAGTAAGCGTTTACACAATTAGAAACAAACAAAACATGTGATACACCATGCCAGCACAAAAATATATCACTTTACAATTTATGTATGAAGTTTCATTGATATTATCGCTGTTTTTCAAACAGTTTCAATTAAGATTCTACGACACTACCATTACAATATCTGTAAGTATAAGCACAGACCAGTTGAAATAAAACTGGTCTGTGGTAAAAGTCTGTGTTAAGTTGTCAATCGTCATAAGTTTAATAGAGTATCTAGGTACATTAAATTCCTTGAGTAAACAACGGATTCACAAGACCGGTCAATTGGTCTCATATTAAAATAATCATAAAAGATAAAATAGAAGGTATGAGGTATAATCACACAAAGCGAAAAACTTTAATGGAATAAAAATAACAAATAAGTTTAATAGGAATCAAATTACTGTTTCTACCATTGACATCAATTAACTCAATAATCGCTGATTTTCATGAATCCAGTGGCTCAACCTAGTGCCACTCAAATATCGCAATATTTATCTTAGTTCAATATTGGATCAGTACTACTAGACTCGACATAAATTAATAAATAGACTGCAGCAGTGGGCTGAATTGCTAAAAGTTCGACAATGATCCAGTATCTACTGGAAAAACTGTATAACTTGTCTGATATGTTAATAACAAGACTTTTCTTAAATTTAAAAATAATAAATAAAGAATTTATAAGCACATTCTTGTCAATTACAGGATGAAATGAATATTAGAAGATTTCGAGCGTCGTGCACACACACTAAAGGCAGCGCAGAAGACAACAGGCAGACATGTTATGGGCCCTTACACTTTTCTGAATGGCGCGAGCGAGCAATGTGGTGTAAGGAGGCAGGGGGGAGTTGTCATCTAGCCACTGTTAGTGCACCACCACCCGTGACAGCAATGTGGAAATACCGTTAGCGAATCAGTGAATAAACCGACACTTTCAATATTGATCGATTAATGAACATGATTTTAGCACATTTTCTGATTATCACTTTGCAATAGGAATAATTTTTGACACTAATAATATGTAAGCGTTATTATTATAGCATTATCATTATGTTTTTTCTGTACAACTTAACATTTAGAAATTCATCATTTTGTTATAAAGGGAGCAGAAGTGGAACAGGTTATCACAAATACACACATATAGAAGAAAAATATTCGTACCCCATCAAAAATGTCCATGACCTCGTCCCACCACTAGAAAAGAAAAAAACTTTTTTTTGTTTTTCTGTGGGCATGTGACAACAGGCTGTTAGATGTTTTGTAATGAAATAGTGATTGTGATTTAATGACCCTATAAAATACCAAATTGGTTCAGCCGTTCTTGAGTGTCTATAAATATAAATGAGTCCGTTCGTCTATAAATAGTGTAACTAACATGACTTTCTTTTATATATACAGATAAATAGATAAAAATAGGTTCCAAACTGTTATGTGAAAATGAAGTATTAATAATAATTATTATGATGGTATGTGTGATATGCCAATAAAATGATACTTTTCCAAATGAGTTTTCGTGATATAGGTATACTATTTATCATTGAAATTGCATTATAGTATTTTTGTAAAACTGTACACTTTACCTGCTTAGCTTCCTTATCTACGACAGACGATTTTCCAGGCACATAGTTTTCTATTCTTCCAGGCTGGTTCTTGTATACTTCTTGACTAGCTCGCGCGGATGCTAACGTACTATATCTGAAAATCGTAAAAAGAATTTTGATTCATTTGTTTTTAATATCATTATCTTCAAAATTAGATAGGGCTTATTACACTTTCGTATTTTTTTTTTATTCCAATAGATAGCTTGGTTCAATTAATATATTGGCATTACTAGGTATTAGGTTAACATATCAATATGCCAACTGAAATACTTTTAACCAATAATATTTGAAAGAAAATGTTTTTTTTTTGGGCTGGGATTATTTTAGATTATTTTGATCACTCTGTATTGAGACTTAGAAATAATGGTAATGTAAGTAGATAATCTACTCACTTATTACTAGGTAGGTATAGTGAGGTAACATCATTTGTTTTCCTATCTTCTTGTACTGAGGCAGTTCTTCTTCTTGGCCCAGTGGTGACATCACTATCATATGCATCGCTCCATGTGCTTGATCCAAGTCTGCTAAGACCACCTTCGGGCTCACTGAGGTATCCCGACCGAGGGTCGAAGTATGCATATTGGGATTTGTTTGACACCCTCTGAGGTGGTTGACCTGCTGGCATAATAAGCTTATAAAGAATTGAATATAGGCAAAGGAAATATATATTTTTTTCTTATTTTTTTTTAAGTTTTGGAAAAAGAACATACCTAGGTTCTTTAAGTTTAAAAGCATAACAGGATGTTTTTTTTTTATAAAGTAATAAAAGTTATTTGTTTGGTAAATTAATTGTAACAAGTTATAACTTATATATTATACACTCTATAGAGAGTCTGGCACCAGTGAACACACAGTTGAGTACAATAGATAATCCTATTGTTTATGCAGCTAGTGGTTTGATGAGTTAATTAATTTTACATGTGATTTTAATGTTATTGAATTGGTATTAATAAAGCTGGCAAGACTTATTATCTATAATGAAAGCACACTTTTTAAATATTTCATGTACCATGATCATGGAAGATGGAGTGTTTAGGAGTTCAACATTAAATGTTGAACTCCTTTGGTAAGTGTAATATGTTTTCATAGTAAAACATACTTATATATTAAAATGAAGTAGGCACATTACATACCCACTTTAATAATGGATCAGAAATGCTCAAAAATAAAATGTGCCTAACAATCACAAAAGAAAAATAAGCAGTTTGGGTATGTACAGGGTGTGAACAAACATGTGAGGAAGCATTGTATATATTTTTTATATTTAAGGTTGGGTTATGCAGCCACCATGACCCCCTCCATATATTAAAATGAAGTAGGCACATTACATACCCACTTTAATAATGGATCAGAAATGCTCAAAAATAAAATGTGCCTAACAATCACAAAAGAAAAATAAGCAGTTTGGGTATGTACAGGGTGTGAACAAACATGTGAGGAAGCATTGTATATATTTTTTATATTTAAGGTTGGGTTATGCAGCCACCATGACCCCCTCCAGCGCAAATATAATTTAGATATAATATTGTGATAATCACCTCGGCGACTTTTGTACCGAATTGTCACATAATCGTCTGAAAAAGAAAATTTAAAAAAATTGGGGATAGACCAAAAGACAGCAAAAAAAATAGAAAGGAGGGATACACAGGTAAAACACTGAATTCAATCACAGTTCGATCATTATGATTTGTGGATAGGTATTGACCAGTTTTAAGGAGACACTATCATTATATTGATAATTTGTTAAAAAGAACAATACTAATACAATCGAGGAGATTAGTAAAATTTTAAATATTTCATTGCTTGTGGGAAACACCCGACATTGATTATAACGAGCGAAAATTAAAGCAAACTTACCGTCGTATTTGTTTTTATGGATAGTGTCGTACATTTTCTTGTACCACCTTGAAGGGTCTTTAACTTCCTGTAAGATATGAGGAGATTAGTCGTCTTCATTGTGATATTGTGTCTTAAATTTTACAAGAAGCAATTTTCTGTTTACAAACACATCATTTGGTTTGACACTGATAGGGTTTGGCAAAAAATATCGATATTTTCCATGTAATTATCGATATATATCGTCTATATTTTTAATTGCGACATATCGATATGTGATATTTATTTTAGACTATCGAATTCGTATCAATTTCGATATATTTTTGACGTGAGAACGTCTTATAATTCGATGGAACCGGCTGCATCCACGAAAAAGTATGACGTATGCGGCGTTCCAGTGCAAGCCAGAGCGCGCAACGAGCGACAAAGAGGCACAATCTATTCCATCAGTATTTACGAAAAAGTATGTCGTTGTCACGTTCAACTATCGTCAGTAAACCGACTTTACAGAAAACCGATTTTTTTAACGCAACTCTGGTTTTGTGTTTAATATTACTAGATACTCCTGACATGCTCCTCGCGCATCGTTAGCGCAACTTTAAAAAAAACTCTCTACATTCTTTAAGAAATGCAATATAACTGAAATTTATGAAATAAATTTATGAAACTTAAGACTATCGGCTGCGTGCACGAAAATACTAATACTATTAAACTATAAGTGTGGCAGAGGGTGCTTCCATATCTGATGACTACTGGTTTCCTTAAAATGCATATAATTGTTTATGCTCGAGCATTAATAAAAATACTATTTTCGTCGTTCTTTTTTACGAATTTTGAATGGTTTGGGAATATTTATGAATAATCATGCAAAAACGGACGCTACATCGATATGTTTCACTCGATAATAACTATCCTTAAATTAAAATATCGATACGATAAATATCGATATATATTTTCATTTCATCATTTGCGCTTCCCTAGACACTGACATACAGGTTTTTTTATCCAACTTAGGTCAATGAGGCATAGACAATCTTGTCTTCAGCCATACGACACGATTTTTTATGGCACGCTACGGAGCTCATAATATTCAAAAAATACTCTGCTTAGTAATTCTTTTCTAGATCTAGGTTCTATAAGGAATATCACAGTGGTATTCTTTCTCATTTTTATTTTGACGGTTACCCTGCAGAATGATTGATAAAAATTGGTGGCCCAGAGAACGACATAGTTTTATAGGCCAGTCAGTTTAGCATAAAAAAAGGGGTCAACCTCAGAATGAGAGACAACACCTAAGCTAAATTTTCATATACCTTTTGACCTTTCATATAAGGAAGGAGCAAAAATTTGGTTTTGACACAAATCGTCGTGTTCCAAGAAAATCAATAAGAAAATCACACCATGAACGTTTCAAATCAAGGTGATAAATGTGACAGCTACAGACACATTCATGGTAGGTAAAAGTGATGCAATCGAGGACAAAGAATTATGCGATCTTTTAAGTCAGTCTGATATAAGTGTACTTTTTCATGGCTCTACCGGTAGGTGCCTACATCGATCTTGATGAAATTGGCAGGACAATAGTTTAGATTTTGAGAAAGGACATACTTAGGCTACTTTATCTCGGAAAATCACATAAGTAGATTGATAATTTTATGTTTACGCGAACGGAATCGTGGGCTACAGCTACTTACTATAAATATTTTTATAAGTAGGTAAATAAAGTCGGGTAACCATAAAGGATCTCTCTAAGGATTCCTGCAAAAAATTGCAATGATTAGGTACCTAAATGTATTACGAAAAAACCCCACATTTCTATAAAACAAAATTCTTACAGATCTAAGTGCTACTGGCATGCCTTCTTTGGTAGTGGGTCCAATTCCTTCTACTTTCCGGTGGGCATCCGCCATTTTACGACCACCACGTTCGTCGTCGCTTCTGTCTGCTTCTCCTTCGCTTGCGTATTCTTTTCGTAGTGCATGCACTGCAATAAAAACCGGATGGATTAATGTTCAACAATTTAACATACCTAGTAGATAGGTAGGTATAATAATATTTTCATACATTTCTCTATACCTACCTACCCAGTACTGGATGAATCACATAGAAAATGTAGCAAATTTATAATGCATGGCGGACCCCGTCCGCGCCGAAGTTAAAAAATCTATCAAGTTAAATCCTACCAATGATATAAAACTTCAGTGGTCTAAAAGTGATGTGAATCATCGCTGGTACCTATCTACAGTCAAGATTGAATCAAATATCTCTATCACAGTGTTGGTAACATTCGATGAATGTTTCAAATTTGACCAGTGGCACACCATTTTTATGTGTGACTCGCAAGTTGACAACATTCGAGACAACATTTTTCGTAAAAGTGCTGTTTCAATTTATATCATGAACATTGGACCTCAAACAAACCTAGGGCATCTTACTAGAATTTGCTATAGGCCCCGCGCTGGATTAGTCCGGCACTAATAATAAATAAAACATTACCTGGATCTCCTCTAGGAGGCGACGGTCTATCTCGAGGTAAACGTGCGTCCTTCTCTTGTTGAAGGTAATTGGATCCACGAGGAATTTGACCTTCTGAAACAGTAAGATAATTATTACAATAATATTAATGTTCGGTAGGTATCTACTCAATGGAAAATGCTAGTTAGTTTTAACCCTAAGGCACTCCAAAGGCAAGGAGTGTCCCTATAATTTAATAATTGAAATGCCCGTGTAGTAGTGATAGGTATAACCGTTAACAAGTGGTTATAACCACTGGGCTATCACTGCTATCTCTCCTCGGAAAAGAGCGCTGGTTCGAAACCTGGCATGTACCAAAGAGTTTTTCAAAAGCTTACGTACTAATTTATCACTAGCTCGATGGTAAAGGAAAACATCATGAAGGAAATCCGCAGGTCCCAGAATTAATTCTAAGACATGTGTAACAGATCCGGTCCGGCGATGGGCTCACCAACTATCACGTTTAGGGGTGTAAACAATATATTGGTGAAGCGTGGGTATTTCCAGAAATACTTCTGCCTACCCCCTCAGGGATCAAAGGCGTGAGTTCATTTATTTTTCCGACTTTAGACTTCTAAAAGAATTTTCACTCGCTATACTTAGGTACCTAAAACACCTTTTACAAATCAAGTACCTATACGAGTTTGAGCCCAACCTACCTCGTGCCTTTTGTAGTAAGGTGACCGTTGGGTTCTGCGCACGGGGCAAGCGACTCGTGCTATTGGACGCTCCCAGAGAATTGAGACCAGACGCCGGGGCACTCAGTGAGGTGCGCAGGCGACCCTCGCTCTCTGATCCGCTCGTGCAACCGTTCTGCTCTGAGCTCTGGAAGTTTTAAAACTGATCTTAGCTGAAAAACTAACGAATCTGGTGTGAAAAATGTAGTACCTACTACTTATTTCTAAAGGTGCTGTAGAAGTTGGCAAATGGAAATCCCTACATAGGAATGGCCAGGGTACGTAATTGCAAAATTAATGAGTATTTCATACTACTTACAACGCGCACAGCACGCACACGTGATTATTGTAGTGTCCTCTAAAATGGAAGAGACCCAGAAACCTATAGTATTGTACAGTAAACTTAGCTGAAGTAGATTGTAGCATTAACTGTGTATGTGAAAGTTATAAAAACTTTTAGATTTACAAACTTTTTTACTTTTAAGCTAATAAAACTTAGAAGATAAGTTAAAAAAGTTATGTTTATTAATATTGCTCTGTTTTTGTAAAGATATTTATAAGTAGCTGTTCCGGGCGGTTTCACCCGCGTAGTTCCCGAGAGAATACTGGAATAAAATATAGCCTATGTTACTTTCTGATAATGTAGCTTTCCATTGGTGAATGAATTTTTAAAATCGGTCCAGTATTTTATTCGTTACAAACATACATACGTCTTTCCTCTTTATAATATTTGTATAGATAGAGATGTAGATTAGTGTCGATTGCTTTTCTCTGCTCGCGATGTGAAATAGTTGTGAACAATTATGAATTTTATTATTTAGTAGTTGCACAAATAGTCACTCTTTCTCTACTGTTTTGTTCGTTTAATAAGCGAAACTTGCTGCCATTCACTACCTATGTAGGTACTATATCCAAGACATATTATAGAGTCATCATCAACATCAACCCGTAACAGCCCACTGCTGAGCTAAGGGTATTTCCTCACACATGAGGAAGCATGGGCTTTTAATCTCCCACGCGAGCCCACCGCGGGTTGGGAGAGAAATGGTGTTAAGCTAGTGGCCACTTAACAGTCAGAATTTTTCAAGCCACCCAGCAGGGTATCTAACATGGCTTAACGACTTCCATTGTGCGTAAACACAACGAAAACCGGGACCAACAATTTAACGTGCCTTCCGAAACACGAAGCGCTCGTAATATAAATGCCACTAGGCAGTCACCCATCCACTGATTGATCTACGGCTACGAGCGCTATTCTAGAGTATCGTATCTATATTATAATACAAAGTCCATCAAACTTTTTTATTTTCGATACTTCTGGAGTAGATCTGTACGTTGCTGAAATATTAATAAAATGTGCCAACTTTTCTACTCATTCCAATATTTCCGAGGAGATGCTATCAAAGTTTAGGAGTTCTTCCTTTGAAATTACTTTGTAGCTGCTCGCGTACAATTTTATAAAATTAGTAAAAACAAAAGTGCTACGTAGGTACGTATCTAAGTACGACCAAACAAAAAGTTGGGAAGTCCCCATTATTAGCATAACCTTAACATCCAAACATTGGTATTATTTAGGTTCTTTTTTTGAGAATCTATTTTCTTTTCATTTCATTTTCATAGAGTACCTATGCTGGCTACTGTTTGCCACTCACTTCGTCCCCGGACTGACTGAGTTAAATAAAACATCTGTTTGTATAAGTAAGTATATACCTATTATTATTTTATGATGTTAGTGAATCATCACTCACAATTTTATTTAGATACTAGCTGAACCGATAATCCTGAATTCGTCGAAATCCTGTGGAAATCCCATTAAAATACGTACATTATATTGAAATTTTAAATACTCTGGTCATAATTTCCAAATTTTATTTATCTAAAAACTTACTCGGCCTGCCTCAAACAATGAAAAAAAAAGTTTGTCTTTCGTGCCAGCCATTCTCAAGTGATGCGCTTACGAACGAACAGGATTTATTTTTTATTCAAATAGGTACTTACATATCAATTAACTTCCTGGTGCTAAGTTCTTGTTGATTCATAAATAACATACGTACCATAAATTTACGGCGGACGGGAGGAGTTTCCTCGAAATGCACGGGGCGGAAGCTTTTGCGCGGTGTCTGGGGCGAAGCGCCGGCGCTGCTGGGTGTCCACACTGGAGGTGGGGGCGGAGGTGGGGGGCCAGCCCCAGGGCTCCTCGGGGCACTCGGCGCGGGCGGCGGCGTTGGCGCGCCCGGCCTCCACACCGCTGAAAATTGAAGCATACAATCTATTGAAAATACTCTGATGTCGGCTTTTACGTTATTATCTATACACTAGCGGTTATGCGTGGTTTCACCCCCGTAGTTAAAAATACAGCCTATGTTACTCAGGGATATTGTAGCTTTCCAATGGTGAAAGAATTTAAAAAATCGGTCATCTAGTATTTTAGTTTACTCGTTACAAACATACAAAAATACAAAACTCCAACGAGGCCGTGTCTGTACATAAAAAAAAAATGGAAAATTTTAGCGGTAGTGTAGATAGTACCTAGATAGTTATCGATGTAGATACCTATCAAAACAATTTTAGAAATTTTAGTCGGTCTGTCAGTCTGTGCACAGCACGCAACCCGCAACAACTACTGGACTGATTTTGATTTGAACACATGAAACCGCAAAAACTGCTCAACAGTTGGTTTCGTCCTAATTAAATCTTTCGTGAGAATGGATGGATTGATGTTTGTTATTCTTTCACTACCAAACTACTAAAACTTTATAGTACCTAATGTAACTTATATACATTATAAAAACCTTTACCTATGGAACGTAGTTGTGGGCGTCCGCTTTATTGCAGATGCGAAAGAAACTTTGTATGTCTGTTTGTCTGTCACCCTTTCACTGATAAACTGGTGGATCCGAATGAAATTTGGCATGAAGATAATTTATTTGTTGAGAAAGGACCTACACTACTTTTCATCCCGGAAAAACAAATAGTTCTTGAAGTCCACGCGGGCGGGGCCGTATGTTTTTGATTAAAATGGTACTTCAAATATTTTTGATACCACCAATTTTGTAATAGGTTTTACTGGACGTCCTGTGGTTGATATGATGACGATGATCAATATTTTGTGTTTCTAGATCTTTTGAGATTCTTACTATTAAATCGAAATAACACGTTCCTTGAAAAGGAAATTTGTACACATATCTTAGGTACACTCCAGTATACGGTGCGTAACTTTCGATTAAATTTCTGGCTGTCTATTACCCCTGAGACAAAGCTTTTCGTTTTCCCAGTAATCTTATTTTTCTTTTTTCATCTAAGTGTTTGTGGTAAGATTGAAAAGATGTTTTCTTTTTCTGTTAGGTCGAACTAAGTACCTACTGGTAAAAAGGTTAGTCATTTGAAAATTATTTCCGTCCTACCTAATTATCAATAGTGAAATGTTGATATAAATTGTAAGTATGTAAGTAATCACTATAAAGAATAGTTCGACTAAATTTGTAATTTTTAACACGTCCCGTACCTAACGAATGCAGATTCAATAGGATTATCTTTTCCTTGATCGTCTTGTGGTACGTTGACAGTAATCTGGTCATGGACCACATTTTATAGATAAAACTTAATAACAACTAAGTAGGTTGATTTATCTCTATGATTATGATTCCAAAAAATCCAAGTTCAATGTTTGTACAGATTGATAAGGAGTAATGAAATACAAAGGTACCGGTGCAAATGGTGCAATGCTATACAATTCAATATTTATTTGATAAAGTAAAGGAAGGTTTGATAAAGGTACTTGTGTTAGTAAGTAGCAAATAGTTTAATTTTAATGTTTCTTTATAAATGAATTGGAGACACTGCAACAGCGCCTCAGTTGCTTGCTACGACATACCTACATGTGCATCATACTCCAGAAGTAATAATCCAAAATACGTAATCGAACCCATGAATGCGATTGCTCTGAGTATCACTTCGCATTTTCCGGTGTAACAGTAAATCACAGCGAAGCATCGATATTTACTTAGTCGTTTTGCACAAATTAGGTTAGTGGCGGCGGCGCGCCCTGCCGACGTAATCGCTTAGCCTATTAAGCTTGGTGATGTGATCACGCCCCTATGTGAATCTCCACATATTTACCTTTACTTACACACTGGTGTGTACACAGCAAGTCTAATTGAGATCGTGTATTGTATTGCTATTGCTATCAGAAGGCTAAAATAGGTTTGTTGGCACGAGATACAAGTTCGCTAAGAAACTTTTCAATTAATTTTTTTTTAAGCCATAAATGTATTTCTTAAAACGTGTTCCACAAAGTGAAGAACTTCATTTGATTCCCTTATTGCCGAATATTAAACGATCTCTCTAACTAGTATAGTTTTTTAGGAATTAGTAAAAAGTCTTGACAATAAAAACTTTAGTTACGCTGTTCCAGACCATAAAAAAGGCTTATTTTTTATATTCCGGATCAATTACCTAAGTATGGACTTTGGTGCGTTTAGACTAAGTCAAAAAATCCCACAAAAAACTGGATCCGAGCCGTATCTAATATAAATTAGGTAGGTAGGTACCTACTTTGAAAAGCTTTAGCAGACTCTGAAAATTATTAAATGTCAAAGTATGAAACTTCAATCAACTTTTGTAATTTGGCATGAAAATCTATTAGTAGGTACATTACGAGTCAGCAATGCACGTTTTAAATTCCAGATCACATACCCGGCCGGGAATTAAACCGAATCGAGATAATTGGTTATTTATCTAAAAAGCCCGAGAGCGTGTGCCGACATCAAAGTGGGTTGAGCGAATGCAAATAAATTAAAAGTGAGCTAAAAGCGAATTCAATTAAGGCGGGACTGAGAAAAAAACGGAATTTTCGCGCCTGTGCCTCCTATTGTCAGGTAGTGGTGTGGGTGGGATTTGCGAGCTCACGTATGATGACAAAAAATATCAAAAGTTAGGCGTTTTGTGTCCACTCTACATACAAAGCACGATATACCTACTCGTAAATATAATCTTTTATGAATTTGTTTCTGCTGCACTTGTTTGATGAGAGAAAAAGGAAACTAAGTCGTAATCCACGGGTGGTGAAGAAATGGGAATAGGAAAGGGGTTGTATATGTTGTATATACCTACTTGTTATTTTGTTACTAACTCCGCTAGAATTGTCACGTGGAACGAGCGAGACCTCAACACAAGTATTTTATTACTTACTAAGAGTGTCTCATTTTTGTTAGTATTTATTTATTATGGACTAATAAAAGTTTATTTTATTTATTGATTTTATTTTTATTACTATAAGTACTAATCGCGAGTTTCAAACGTACGAACACAACGAAACTTCTGAGATGTTCTGAACAAGAAATGGATTAAGAATTCTAATCACAAGTTGTTCAAACTCTAGGTCCGTGCCACCCGGTTAACTAATGGCTCCTTATTTAATTATGTAGGTAACTTTTCTCTATTTCTTTTCATGTAAGAAAGCAAAAACGATTTGATCAATTATCACGCGATTGTGTTATTAACTTTACTATTCTTATGAATAAAAAAAAGTATTATTGAATTTATATCGAGGCAGGTTTATTTATAAACTAGACTCTACATTTAAAGACCAGACATAATAAAGGGGAAGATTGGTTTACCACTAAATTATTTAAAATTGACTGAATGATTTAAACACTCTAGGTACATAGAAACGTTATAAATTATGTATTCTGAAAACAAACTGGAATGGAAAGCATTATTTCTGCTTTTGCAGAGAAGAACCCAGATCCCAGTTCTTTTAACTTTTCTCGTTAGCAACTGCTTTATTTGTTCAACTATAGGTAACTTTGATACGTTGCATCAACATCTATCTACTCGCATATATAAAACTTCTACTATCATTTATAGATATTTTCATCCGAATATACATTTATAAACATCTCTTTCTACGATATTTAAGTTCGTCTGAGGGAAAACATGTTTTTCGGAGCTCAATTTCGTAGCAGCTCATCCGAAATTTTCATGCATCAACCAATGTAATTATCGAGCATCGCTACTCTCATCTCTGATATTTTGCGCAACTATACAAAATACTGTATACCTATGCAACCACAAAGATAAGGAGCAAAAATTTAATTTATAAAAAGTTAAAAAATATTTTTTTCGTAAACAAAAATGGTACAAAAGGTAACTTATACTTGCGATCCTCCATATCTTACATAACAATAGTAAGTACCCACTGAATCTATTCACAAATAAAGTGACTAAAAAGTGAAACATAAAATGTGACAAAAATAGAACATGAAAATAAGATAAAAGTATGTTGGTAGGTATGTTTAGTGAATGCCTAGTGTTGAGTGAGTGTATTGTGTATGGGGTGTGTAGGTAAATGTTTGTATTGTGTAAGTGTTGAGTGTGTTGTGTTGTATATCATACTATGTAGAACAACAAAAAGAGTAAATTAAAGCAGCTAACAATATTTGAATGTTAGCGGAATAAATAAAGCAACGAAAGAAGAGGAAACAGAAAGTTGTCAGCATTTGCAAAACGTTTTGAGTTTTTCAGGGGAATATTAAATTATAGCCTAAGAAATGCTAATAGGGCCATTAGTTAAGAGGGAAAAGTGGCAAAAACTCGGTGAGAGTAGACTAATACCTCATTATGCGAGTCGCGACGCGAGACACCCTCTTATTGCGCGGGAAGTATAAGATCGGTGTTACTATACGTAAAATACCCACTGGAAATACCCACTTTTCACGAGAATATTCGACCCCAAAACGTGGTAGGTGGTGAGCCCATCGCCGGACCGAGTCTGTTACACATACCTCAGAATTAATTCTGGGATTTCTCCGGGTTTCCTCACGATGTTTTCAGCGTAGAGCCGAAGTTTTTTTTAAAACTCTTTGTTTTTTAAAGCATTTGAACCCGAGCTTTACTGATATCATCATGCGAAGCAGGCTCCTTAACCGTAAGGCTATCACTGCTCTTTTTCGCAAAAATAAATAAGAAGTAAATTAGTAACAAACGATAAAAATGAAAATTTACTTAGTGTGGGTATGTAACAATTTATCGTTTAGCTTTTATTCTCACTGCGACGCTGAAGCGTGTGATATAACGACACGTCGACATTTTTCACAAAAACATTGCTACTTAAAAAAAAACACGGGTTGCACTCCGGGAGTGCCAGCAGAAATGAAAACTTGATTATCGATTTCGGTGTTACAACACTACTCTCCAACCGTCTTACGGTTTTTCGATCAGCACACGTGACCTGACGCGAGTTTCACAGTTTTTACCCATCCCACAAGTGCTCAACGCCGCTAAAGAAGTTTTCACTTCAAAAACATTGGTGTCTGAAACTCGACAACGGTACTCGACAATTTTAATAAAAAAGCGAACATATTTTCGCTATGTTTACACCTGAATTCAGCGGTCGAGCACATGATACTATACCTGGTTCGGCAGTTTAATTATTCATTACCGAACTGTGTTATCTTACCTGAAACAATAAAATTTATTTTTAATGCATTTCTTCTTTGTATTTAAATCTACACACTATTTAATGTCACACATCACACATCACTCATCGTTGATGATAGAAAGAATGTTAAGTGATGTTTACCATAAATGTCTAAAATAAAATTAATTAATGTCTTGGCGCAGAACAAGTCCCATGGGCATAAACGTGGGCTAACAGCGAAGAATTTTTTTGTGAACTATAATAGTTACTCAAATAGCCGGGTTTCCTGTTTTCGCGGCCATCGTCTGCATGGTTATGCAACTTGTCACCGCGCCAACCGTTCAGGTGTCCTGACCTCACTAGTGACGCCTATTTGTTGACACACCATGAGTGACTCACCGGCGTACATATAATAGAATACACCTTATGTTTATACACATGTTCTTGGCATCAATAGACGTTTCCATAATCGAAAGTAACCAGGCCGGTATTACATGAAAAATCCTTTAGCGTAATTTATTACTAAGCGTACCATATTGATTAGGAACAACAAAACTTTCCAATCAATGTAAAATGTGGTGAAATAGTCAGGCCAAAACATTTGTGAGTGGACGTGGCCAGAATTGTATGGATGTTTTACACCACATCATATGAAGTAATATTAAATATTCACCCATTCTGGTGTGAGTTCTCTCATGACGAGCCTAACAAAATGTTGCTGAAACATTTTTATCCGGAGCACGTCACATCACGCATAGTTTTATGAACAGTTTTTGTATAAAAGCCCTTTATTTCTGTAAAATGAAAATAATATAGGTATATTCGAAATAGCTTCGGTGTTGACACACATCTGTGGCTCTCGAATAGAAACAGCTATTTCTGTCGGGCTCTCTTAATGACTCTACGCGATATTCACACTTCAAATTTGGCTTAGTATTGCGCAACTTCAGCTACTTTTAAATGTCGCATTACGCACAGTACAGACATGTTATGAAAAACGTAATATATACATGGCATTAATGTGCACCATTCTTATATTCTGCTCTTAATAATAATAATAATAATAATCTTACGCCTTTTATCCCTGAGGGGGTAGGCAGAGGTATTCAATTACTGGAGTTACCCACTTTTCATGAGCATATCGCCGGACCTGCGGGCGTATTCACGGAGATTCGATATTCGATATACGACTCGGAATCGGAAAATCTGTCGAAAGGTTTCGAGATGGGCTATACACAGATGTCATATTTGACATAAGGATTCGACAGATTTTCCGATAAGAGTATCGAATCTCCGTGAATACGCCCGCGGTTCTGTTTACACATATCTCTCAAAATAAAGATATTATTATGTCATGATCATTATTTTCAATGGATGTATAAATCTTCTGCAAGCAATTTCATTATGATTGCAAACAATGCATTTCAATTGACTAAAGTACCTAGTGTATTAGCAATATCTTGATATATTCTGACGATTGCTTTTTTTAGAATTATATATATATATATATATATATATATATATATATAATCTCACGCCTTTCATCCCCGAGGGGGTAGGCAGAGGTATTCCATTACTGGATATACCCACATTTCACGAGATACATTGGACCCCTAAACGTGATAGGTGGTGAGCCCATCGCCGGACCGGGTTTATTTACACATGCCTCAGAATTAATTCTGAGATCTGCGGGTTTCCTCACGATGTTTTCCTTCACCGTCGAGCTAGTGATAAATATGTACGTAAGTTTTGAAAAACTCATTGGTACATGCCAGGATTCGAACCCGAGCCTCACTGATTTTCGGCCGGCTCTTTAACCGTCCGGGCTATCACTGCTCTTATTATCTTAGAATTATACGAATACGAAATAAACTAGAGATTATTGTAAATCGTCAGATTTAATCAGACAGACAGGGAACAACATCAAAAACAAATTATGTTAGTAAACGTTGTTAGATATTATTAAGTAAAGTCTAAGAACAGAATCTCGACTTTACAGCTTAAGCAGTAAATGCGGGTGTTGTCCAGCGGGAGTTTAATAAAACAGAGCGGCTAGATCGGGATAGAAAAGAAAAATGTGATGAATGAACTTATAAATAATCTCGCCTGTGTCTGCGACGACTTTAATCTTCTATGGTGGGACTTGTCGTAAATCTGCTCGCTGCTCATTATCGATAACGTGATAACGATAATAAACTCTCACTTTAACTGCTGTTTTTACTACAAATAGAACTTGTGTAACTATACAAACGATAATGTAACTCAGTGGGAGTGCAAGGCTCTTTTAATCGTAAGGATAAAAAGATTGACTTCGTTTTGAGATAGATAGGTGAGTAGATTTGTTAACATTTTTATACAGAGCTAATTGTTTTCTGATTTCATCGAATTAAATTTTTTTTTCACAATAACCACTCTAAAGAGTAAATAAACCGACTTCAATCTTCAACATACATATATGGTTTTCTCATGGACGCCATTGTCAGAACTGGACGAAAATAAAATGGGACCAATCTGGAAGCACCAGCTTTCAAATAAAAAAAAGGATCATCCAAATCGGTTCACCCAGTCGAAAGTTCTGAGGTAACAAACATAAAAAAAATAAATAAAAAAATAATTAAAAAAATACAGACGAATTGATAACCTCCTCCTTTTTAAGTCGGTTAATAATAATCATGGAAGCGCATCAATCAGAATTTTTGAAGTACATTTATGATAATCTTAACGCTTCGGCAGATATATGGTAAATAACAAATTATTTACATACTAGCGAGTCTAGCGACCCGCCCCGGCTTCGCACGGGTGCAATGCTAACAATAAAACCTTCCCCTTGAATCACTCTATCTATTAAAAAAATCGCATCAAAATCCGTTGCGTAGTTTTAAAGATTTAAGCCTACATAGGGATATAGGGACAGAGAAAGCGACTTTGTTTTATACTATGTAGTGATAAGACAGCGAACTTTTATTCAAATTACCCAGTATTTTTTATAATAAAAAAAATGTAGTAGGTATTACTTACTATATCGATTACAAGTATTTTAATTAAATATCCCACTACCCTGATACATAATTTAAACTTTTGCATAATTGATAGCATCAGACGATACTCTCAACTCATGATAGGTATAATGCGCTCGGAACCAACAGTTATTGATTGCACACCACGACTGCGAATCGAAATACCTCTGGACAACATTCAGGCTATCGCCAGTACAGTTGGATACACGGCATTCAGATACCATTGCTGTGATTGCTAGCAAACCAAGAGTAGGCAGATGACTGACGTAGTGAGTCGGTAAGCGCAATCATTTTAATTCCTATATTTCGCTTGCTATTTTCTCTTTCATTATGTGAAATTGCCGTTATTTGTTCTGAAATATAATATTATACAACGCGTCACAGAATAAGCGCAATTTCTCATACACCCCAATTAGTATATAGATATAAAAAAAATATAATGCATTCGCATTTTAGTTTTGTCTTTCTTAAACAAAAAGCAATATACATAAAATTTAGCGAACTGCCAATTTAGTATTGAGTTTAAATAAGTCTTATTAGTTTGTAATAAAGGCCAATTTAGCTTACATTGACTAATTCTATTTAATGCAAAAGCCCTAAATTCAGTTATGCTAATTCATTTCTCGTATAAATTTAACACAATATATAAAAATATCTGAAATCGATGAAGTAGTCGATACTGAACAAACTAATTTCAGGAAGTGCGCTTATTCTGTTACATATTGTAGATGGTTACGACTTTTATACGCGAAGGGGTAGGCAGAGGTATTTCATTTGTTTAAGTACCCACGTTTCATCAGTAGGTATATTATTTGGACCCTTAAACGTGTGATAAGTGGTGACCCGTCGCCAGACACAAATGCTGTTACACATGTAACACATGACTCAGAATTAATTCTGTGACTTGCGGGTTTCCTCACGATGTTTTCCTCGCCGTCAAACTAGTGATAAAAATGTACATACCTACGTAAGTTTTTGAAAAACTCATTGGTATAGGCCGAGCCTACGAATGAGAAGCTGGCTCTTAAAAGAGCTGGGCTATCATTATTGCTAGAGCCACGTAGCCCAGCAGTTAAAGAGCTCTAACGCCTTTAAAGCGATAAGTTACTTCAATTATACTTAGTGAAAGGACTATAAAAGAAGTAAAGCTTATAGATTTATGCCCATATAAAAAGGTGGGTACATGATCTATTTCTTCAAGATTTCTTCCTAATTTCTTCTTAAAATGTAATTTGAGGTCAAATGCGAAGAACAGATTAATAGAGAATACCTAATGCTCTTGATTTCAAGATTCTAAACGGATAACTAACGAATGACATTATCGTTAAGTGAACCGGAGATAATTGTAGCCAAGTCGATATAAGATACGTATTTCATTTTGAGTTTTATAACATTACAAACGTAAAGCGAACGGCATAAGGTCGCAGGGCATCTGGCGGGAGCGAGCATGTGTTCGCTATTTTTATCGCCAACATTCACAGAACCGATATCGATAACTGCACGTGGTGTAAGCCTCAAAAATTGTAAAAACAAAGTACCTCCAATCTATATATATAAAATGATAAACTGACTGACTGATTGGTGATATACCTATCAACGCACAGCCTAAACCGCTGGGTCAAGAGACTTGAAATTTTAGCTAGCTTTAGCACATAGATAGCTTATACAGTGTAGGCATCCACTAAGAAAGGACTTTGCAAAATTCAACCCCTAAGGGGGTGAAATAAATGTGCACGAGCGAAGCCGCGGGTAAAAGCTATACCTACTTTATAATTATTGTACCAACGTTTTTTTTGTCTTCTAATTCTGACACCTGTCATTTGAGTATCGACAAATCGTTTTGATCTCATTCTTTCTTTTTTCATTTCAGGATTTGAAACGTTAGAAAAAATCAAACTAGCACATCGACGCGATTAGACCCGCTAGGACCTCTTTTTTATTCCGTTCCTGTTTTCGCCATTTCGAAGAAACTTTTCACAGTATGCGTCTTAAGCTGGTTACCTACAACCGTTAGTCGCAGGTAGATGACGTGAAAACACATAGGAACGTCTATAACGGTTCGTTACTCGTAGTTGACAAACGGTCCGTTGCTGAAGTACAACAACGATTCGTTGAATATAGGAACCGGGCATTAAACACAATCTACCTACTAGGTCTAGTTACTAGGTTATTTCGATAGAGGATATCTCTCAGCCATTTTTTGTGTATTGTTCTGTTTACGCATACGTACAGACTTTTTTTATGAAAAAGATAGTGACTACACGGTCCCGGTCTTTCATTCCGTGGTAGGTCTGCGAGATTGCTATACATGCTAAATTCCTCCCTCTCGTTAGTAAACGATTAGGTTCTGACTGTAGGCATGCATTTGTTCCAATTTAATAATAGTAGAACTCGAAGTTTGAAAAACTTACGTTTAAGAAAACAAAGGAATTATTTTTTCCGTTCACGAATTTATGTCAGAAAGTTTATGTGGCATTCCTATACCTAGAAAATATTTGTCTATAATTGACTACCTACAATTTAAATTGGTTATAGTCGGTTGATGACTAGGTAATAATTTATTATAAAAGAAAAGCCAGATAATAACATTAGAGAAATAAAATACG
This sequence comes from Ethmia dodecea, assembly GCA_963855545.1. Lineage (NCBI taxonomy): Eukaryota > Metazoa > Arthropoda > Insecta > Lepidoptera > Depressariidae > Ethmia > Ethmia dodecea. The sequence continues at coordinate 7,312,706 of OY979444.1, forward strand.
ATTAAGCAAGGCCATCGTTCATAATTTATAAATGCTAGCTCTAAATGTCAATCATCGGAGTAGGTAAATATCAAAGTGCCGTCAGAAAAATATAGTAAGGTAACAACGACCAAAAGGCTAGACAGAGTTCATAACTCATAACTTTTATGAAAAATATACGAGAACATTCTGTATCTCAGACTAGCAGAAGTTTATACGTAAACTATTATGTACACGTAAATGCTAACTTCACCGTAGCAGCTTGGCTGTATAAACATGGAGAAGGTCAATGGTATGCAGAAATGCTGCAAGTCCAAAAAGTTGGTTTATTTAGGTAGGTGTATACCTACTCGCAACACTAACTAAAAAGATGGGTGATTTCATGAGTAGCATGTAAAAATTCCTCTCTCCTTCAAGTGAAGTTTGGGTTCCCAAAGTTTCCAGTAGCAGGAGTCATTATTCATAATTTAAAAAAATATGATATGTACCACCCAACGCAGTGATACCCCGGACGGTTAAAGAGCCGGCCGAAAATCAGTGAGGCTCGGGTTCGAATCCTGGCATGTACCAGTGAGTTTTTCAAAAACTTACGTACATATTTATCACTAGCTCGACGGTGAAGGAAAACATCGTGAGGAAACCCGCAGGTCTCAGAATTAATTCTGAGACATGTGTAAACAGACCCGGTCCGGCGATGGGCTCACCACCTATCACGTTTAGGGGTCCAATATATCTCGTGAAATGTGGGTATATCCAGTAATGGAATACCTCTGCCTACCCCCTCGGGGATAAAAAAGGCGTGAGATTATATTATTATTATTATTATTACCACCCAACCTTCACACAACATTAAATAAAGTATTGATGTAATTTGATTCTGTTTGTGTTTAATAACACTAGTTCTTAAGTTTATAATTAGTAACATGAAATAAATTTTTATTATTATTATTAATGTTTATGTTGAATGAAATTACTAATTTGTTCACTTGTCATGTAATTTAAAAAATTGAAAACTTTCATTAAATTAGAATGATTTAAAAGGTGAAAAAATACATTTTCTAAATTAAAAAGACTTAATTACAATTTAAATTTTGTACAAAAAAGGCTTCTTGTGTGTGACTTTTAGCGAATACTGACACAAAATATAAAACTAATAGAGATGACCATCACAAATGAAATTGTGACCCAAAGTAATTATAAACAAGTTCATTAATTACTATTCAAACCCAAAAAAAGCGCGGAAAAGGCACTGAAGAGATTTGAAGACGAATTGAAAGAAACCTAAATTAATAAATTAAATAAATAAAGATTTTCACGCCTTTTGATACCCGAGGGGGTAAAAAGAAGTATTCCATTTTTCACTCGATCTGAATCGAACGGAAACGGTATCATCTGTCGAACACTTTCGAGATGCACGACGTTGGTGTGGAAAACTAATAATATGTGGCATAAGGATTCGGAAAATTTTTCACTCGATCTGAATCGAACGGAAACGGTATCGAGCCTCCGTGAATACGCCTGTAGGTCTGTCAATGGGCTCACCGCCTATCACGTTTGGGGGTCCAACGTATATCTCCTGAAAAGTGGGTAGGTATATCCGGAAATGGAACACCTCTGCCTACCCCCTTGGGGATATCAGGGGTGTGATTTTTTATTCTCGTCTTCGAACATTATTAACCACTTAGAAACTGTTGGGGCGATTTAGTGACTGACACCTGTTCGAGGATGCACTTGTGCATACCACCGACCCTTGAATGAAATTCGGCTGACGCGGATGTTTCTGGGTATAAATAAACACGAAACAGAATGTATTCCGACAACATCAAATATTGTAGGTAAGTTCAAAAAGTTTTCCTAAATGAAAATGTTTTTGAAAGGTGATTATAATAATAATAACAATAATAAATTGTGGGACACAATTCACACACGGTTTTTTAGTCCCAAACTAGGCAGTGCCGGTACTATGGGTACTAAACAACTAATAAACAAACTTAAATAAATATTAAACGACCAGACACGAAGCCAAAATACGTGTTCATGCACACAAATGTTGGCCCCGAGCGAGGATCGAATCCGCGACCTCCGACGCATAAAGCAGGGTCACTACCAATTGAGCCAACAGGCACGCCGATTTTCATCAATATTACGCTAATTCATTGAAACTAGTGTTTATATTTTAAAATAAAATGTAAATTTGAAACCTTAAGGCGTTTGCGTTTTAAGACTAATTTTAAAAACCAAGCTAAGAAATATTGATCTCCTCATACTATACACACAAGGTTGGTTTTGGAAACTTATTATTCACAAAATACAAACTAAACACTGTTCATATAAATAAAGGGTACGCAACGAACTTATCATAGTTGAAATCTTTCATTATATTTCTCGTATAATAAACCTCAATGAGTAGGTAAATTGTAGGTACCGTAGGTTAAAAAAATTATAAGTTCAGGTTCTCGGTTGGTTTGCTTTTAGTGAACTCACGCAAACAATAAGAGCACAATAGAAGCTTTTAGGTAGACTGATTCTTTTGTTTGTCCGGGTAGGACAGTTTTTTTAAGTGGTTATACGGATGTACCTACCTACGTTTTGGTTTTTACCATAATGGAAATTACAATATGTTCAAAATTTTTGTGAAGCGGTGGTTAATTTTTGTCTACAGTTTCTTCGGCAATGCCGTTTGCAGCTTCTCGTCAGTTTTTAAGTCACCTCCAACAATTAATGGTTGTCTTTTAAAATTCCTATAGTACGAAAATAATCTCATTGCATGAAAATTACCGATAACAGCAAATATACTAACACCGAAAACTAAAGTCACATTGTAGGATCTTGCGTGCAAAATTCAGTAGGTACCCTAGTTACCAAAGCCCTCATTTATACTATACAGGTAACGAGGGTTAATATTCACATTACGGGACAAACTTTCGCAGCGCTCTAGGCACCTTTTTGCATCGAATATATTTTTTTCTCCAATCTGTGCGGGCGTAATGGGAAAAGTTGTAACAAGTATTCAGAGCATATTATATGCTATTAATATTCCGAGGAGACGCTGTCGTCGAGACTAATTCCATAAAGGTTCAATGAATAAAGCTACGGACGTAGGGTCTGTCTACTGCTTCTTTACTGTGAATTCCAAACTTGAGCTATGTACGTTTCCACCTGCGCTTAGTTTCAAACTAATATTTCCTTGAAGTAATAACTCTGTGTGATTGTAACACGTTCCTTTACTCAAATATAAGGCACTAGCGGTTTTGCACGGTTTCACCGGCGTAGTTCCCGTTTCCATGGGAATATAGGAATAAAATATAGCCTATGTTACTCAGGGATCTTCTAGCTTTCCATTAGTGAAATAATTTTTAAAATCGGTCCAGTAGTTTTTGAGTTTATTCGTTCGCAACAAACACATAAAAATACAAATCTTTCCTCTTTATAATATTAACGAGAGTAAGTACATGCAAAAGTGAATCTTGAGGGTGAATGTACACATTCCACTGAACAATTTTCATTAAATTTATTTAAAATCCATACAGCGTAGGTATTCACGGAGACTTGATACCGTTTCCGTTCGATTCAGATCGAGTGAAAAAATTTCCGATGTCGAATCTATCGACTTCGGAAACTTTATTCTAGGCGTTTCTGACAGCCACGGAAAATTTTCCGAATTCTTATGTCACATAATATGACATTAGTTTTCAATACCAACATCAGCCCATCTCGAAAGGGTTTGACAGATTTTCCGATATCGAATATCGAAGCTCCCTGAATACGCCTGCTGAAGACCTGTTTTGTTTTTGTTGATGTCAATATAGTTTCACGAATCCTACTATCAAAGCACCAAGTACTCAGAATATTCAAATACAGAAACAACATCCATTAGATGTCGTCTTTACAAATCCGTATCTCCCAGTATTTTTCTCATACAAATATGTATATTTGCAAAAGTTTATTGAAAGGATTTTATAGAAAATTTTGCCAAAGAAAACCCTTTTAAGGGTCCTATGATCGATTCTCGCAAAATGACCTTTCCCACATTGTAATACGTATACGCGTACGTGGCCGCTAGTAATTACTAGTGGCTTCGAACTAGTGGCCCTCCTTGATGTTCCATTAACCGAAGAGCGTAACTAGGACTCCAGACGCTGTAAGGTGATACCTTTATGTCAGTAGCCCTTTCATTTAATGAAACTAATAGGTGTATAGGTATATGATTAATAATAGAAGAAAATTCTGTGGTTGAAATCTCCATATTCTGGTTGCTGTAGGATATTGGTTTGATAAAACTGGTTTTTAAAATTAAGTAATATTAATAAAATAACTTATTGAGTTATGTCATAACTCCAATCTACATTAACACTATAATATTATAAAGAAGAAAGATTTGTAATTTTTTATGTTTATAACGAATAAAATCAAAATAAAATGGGTCCATTTTAAAAATTCCTTCACCAACGGAATGCATACTTTTCTGTGAGGAACATGGGCTATAATTTTCCCACAGGAACGGGACTTACGCGTGTGTAACAAAAACGAGCGGAACAACTAGTCTATACTAATATTATAAAAAGGCAAGATTTGTATTTTTGAATTTTTGTATGTTTGTTACGAATAAACTCAAAAACTGCAGGACCGATTTTAAAAATTATTTCACCAATGGAAAGTTAGGAGATCCCCGAGTAACATAGGCTACATTTTATTCCCGTATTCCCACGGGAACGGGAACTACGCGGGTGAAACCGCGCAGAACCGCTAGTATGGTATAAAACAAAATAACGTTCAAAGGGATAGTAGCTGTGCCTACTTCCCTATTTCTTCCGACTTTTTGAGTAAAAAAACAAAATATGTAGAAAACATAGAAACAGCTTTCTCCAAAAGTAGGTACTTACTACCAATGCCAGGAAATAGTAGGTTACCTACTTTACAAACTTCATTTGGTTTTTGTAAATGTATCTATGAAACTCCATAATATAATACCTATTTTAAACATATCCTATGGCAACAAAATTACACGGCTTCAGAGATATTAATTTCATAAAGTGACGTCATAATTAAACCTCAATTTGAACGCCATAAAGATTCGATTTAATTCTTCCTAGCGTGTTTTGTCAATATTTTCAAACAAAATGTTTCTAAATGAAATTGGTAAAACCTTTTCCGATATAATATTGATTAATTATTTTTATAGCCGTGATAGTGTTGAACGTAAGCCTGCCTTTTATGCGTCAGGCCCGGTTCGATCCCTGGTAAGGACGTGCACCAATGAGTTTAAAAAAGTTACATACAATAATTTATCACAAGTGAAAGAAAACAGCTAAGAAATACGCAGGCGTTGCGCTTTACAATCGGTTTCGTCCGAGGCATATGTGTAACAGCAACCCAGTGCGACGTTGTGTTCACCACTGTACCCATTTTTCACCAGTTCTACAAATACCTCTGCTGCGGGATGAGGCGTGAACTTTTGTCATGTTATAACTAGCTGTTCTGCGCGGTTTCACCCGCGTAGTTTCCGTGGGAATACGGGAATAAAATATAGCCTATGTTACTCAAGGATATTGTAGCTTTAAATTGGTGAAAGAATTTTTAAAATCGGTACAGTAGTTTTTGAGTTAATTCGTAACAAACATACAAATATTTCCTCGTTATAATATTAGTATAGATTATATTATAAATTATTTCTGATAAAGTATAGTATATAGTATAGATATTAATTTGGAAATGAAATATTCCACAGGTAACTACCATATTGTAGAGCTATGACTATGACAATAAAAGACAATGCATGATATTGTAGTCCTATACACAGTAAAACGTAAGAAAGAATATCTCGTTAGCTAGATGTTCCCTCGATTTGCGTGACCGCAGACCGTTTGAGACCTTGACCGTGTCAGCGGCTGAAGAGACACTTTTTAACCAATAGGACAAAGAATAAGTGTTTGCTAAACATGCACACATGTTTATTAATAGTCATATTGCTAACTGTTTATTTCAAAACCCACAATTGGTAATGTAGTGTGCAAAGCTAAGAAAACAAATAAGACTTTTGCTGATATCTATATGAAAAAATCTTTAGCAATCTATATCAATATGATAAAATAGAAGAGTCGGTCCGTTATGCAAATAAATGGCAAAGTATTAGTAAAAACTGCTAATTATACTAATGTATAATTAGCAGTCTAGCGACCCGCCCCGGCTTCGCACGGGTGCAATGCTAACACTAAAACCTTCCTCTTGAATCACTCTATCTATTAAAAAAACCGCATCAAAATCCGTTGCGTAGTTTTAAAGATTTAAGCATACATAGGGAGAGATATAAGAATATAGGGACAGAGAAAGCGACTTTGCTTTATACTATGTAGTGATTTTAGATTTTTTTGTCACTGTCTCTTTTTTCAATGGCTTGGCTCATTTCAATAACAATTGTAGGAAATAAAACAGTAAAATATATTTCTCTAAACATAACCGAAACGAGGGCGGATCGCGAGTCCGAAATAAAAGATACTACCACCGATCTATATCTCCGATACTAAATATCTGGATACTTTAAAAGACGGTATGATGCGTCAGAGATTTTAGCGAACTATGTCACACTTACGTCATAGCTATGGCTTCCGTCGCGATGGAGACAAACCGGTCACTTTGTCAATAATGCCATCATTAACAGCGGGTATCGAGATATCACATCAATACTTGATACAACAAAAATTGAAAAAAAAAAAACTTGTTTGTAAATTGTATCGAGCTACAGCCTCTAGGGTCTTTAGCAATTGAATTGAGAGCTTCAGGGCATGCTCTTACATGCGATTGGCAATTATTTTTCAAAGGTATACGAGCTGCTATTGATTCTAAGAGGGACATATTATCCCCACTGAAAATTTACAGAGTGCTAGAGTCGGGAGAAGCTAATATTTACAGAGTAATATAAAGAGGGATGTTTTTTTTGTGACTGATTTATCAACGCAGAGCCGAAACTACTGATGTCAAAAACACTGAATTTGGGCAGTATTTCTTCTAGTTCCTTGACCTATAAAGTAGGTAAGCAATTCGTTCTTCTTTCAAATTTTAATTTAGACGATCAAGGTTTTTATGAAAATTTTAGACCTTTGAATGTAAGACCTCTGTAATTTTTGAAGTAACAAATTTAAAAAAGTCTTAGGGTCAAGGTCAACACCTATAGTCTATAAACAGTTTTTATAAAATAAAATTCCCGTTTTCTTTTGTTTGACTTGTAGGGATACAGGTATTCACCAAGCGTTTTAAGGAATTCCCACAGGAATTTAAAAAATAACGCCGATACGAACAGCGCCGCTTCGCAACGTCTAGTTTTGAAATAAAGTTAACTTTTTCAATATTGTTCATGACATTGTGTATACTTTTATGTTACGTAGTCTCTATGCACGTGGACAGAATAATCATTGTGATACTGACCATGGTGTACTTCTGTAGATCATTCAGTTGCCTTGAGCTTCGAGTAGCAACAATGTAGGTAACCCCGATTTACGGTTTTACGATCCACCTGACATTCGGTCCACGTATATTAGTAGTCTGTTCGGATCTTATCGACTAGGTAAGGAAAACACCAACATAAATTGACATCCGCACATCTGGTAATATACGAAAATTGTTACGTATTATATTTTCTTTCTTTTTTATATGTTTACTTAAACGTTATTGCACAAATCAAGATATATTTATGAAGGTAACATAAATGTAAACACGGGCTTTTCATTTTTGTTGATTTTTGGAAATTTGTAAGCATTTTTGCAGATACAGCTTACAAAAAGTCAGAGCAAATATAATATACCTATACTCGTAGTATATAATTTAATTATTAGACTGGTCACTGGTCGAAGATTCTCGTGAAAAGTAGGTATTTCCATAAATGGAATACCTCTTCCTACCCTGTCGGGGATAAAAGGCGTACTTTATTTATAAATTTTATTTTTTGGTCACAATTTTTTCGACAATACGGAAACTGTTACTTCTTAAAACGAGGTATAATATAGAGTATATCTTTATTTTTGACATGACAAGGAGCCGGCGGCTTTCCCGAAAAAGTGTGACATATGCGTCGTTCCAGTGCAAGCGAGAGCGCGCAACGAGCGACAAAGAGGCACAAACACAATCCATTCCATCAGTATTTTCTTGTCACGTTCAACTATCGTAATAGTATATAATAATAGTCAGTAAACCGACTTTACAGACAACCGATTTTTTAAAGAGTATCAGGACAACGGTTTGCTTAGGCGCTCATATGTCCACATCTACGTTTGTTATTTGTAAGTGCCTTTCCAAAGTCTTCTAAGGATCTTTTGTGACATGAACGGTTGTCACCGGAGCTCTGTGTCCAATGGACGCATACACCATGTTTTATTTTATGTGATCGTAAAACTGACCACGAAGGTTTCAGAACGCGCTGACACCTAAACCCTGAAAATTTGAATATCGCTGTTATTTCCTAACAGTTATTACGTAATTTTATTACGATTAAAATAAATAAAATAAAATCCTTTTGCACGAATGTCAAGATACTTTTCTCAAGTTACCTGTATTATTGATTTTATTATCGTTGTTTTTTTGTTTTTCTGTCACGTGGAAATTATCAAACCGTAAAAATGCGATAAGAGGTATATTTTTATGTGAAATGAACTTGATGTTTCGTAACAGATTTGTATTCTTATCAGAATGGTTACGTCTATCCATATTTTCGCATTTACTTATTTGATCTTTACTAAATATATTATGAGATAAATTTCTACACTAACAAATATACCAACGGCTATTTCTTAATATGTACAATGGTAATTAATATTAAATTTCGGCTCGAAATAAAATAAATTATAGACAAGAGCTTATAATGTCCATTTATGGTAAATATCCAGGACTTTGCGGTAGCGATATTCCATTTGTTTAGACATTCAAATCCTAAATGGTTTTTGCGTAATTCGTATGGCTTAATGCTATGTATATACATAGCATTAAAGCCATTAAAGCATTTCAAATTCATATGAAATTGAAATACGTTACAAAAACAATATTTTTTTAAACTACCAAGATGAGATACTAGATGGGTAGTTTAGGTCACAATTTATTGCTATATTAACAATTATTTTTATAGTTTTCTTTCTCTACATTTCTTGGTAACATCGCGGAATCAAAAATGGGCACAAGAAGCTGCCTACTTAACTACAGCCATGCGTACTTTTATACCTGTAGGTGCTTATTATTATCCTTAACACGACCGCAAACGGAAGTGCACGGTTATCGTTATCGTGTCATGACGCAATATTTACATGCGCGAGGACACCCGCCGCATGCCTGCGGAACTTGAACGATAATGAAATGAAGTTTGAATTAATAAAAAAATAAATTTTGGAATGGCCAAAATATTTAATTAGTTTTTAAATTTTAGAGTTTCGTCTGATGTCCTCTTATAATAAATAAATCATTCATCAAAATCGGCTTGCTATTTCTACGACAACTGAAGAGTCGCTTTCTACAAATAAACAAACTTTTTTAAATATCTTCAATGATTTCGACTCTTAAATAGAACTCGCTCTGTTTGAGCACCACTCTTAGAACTTTATAAATATACTAGCTGTTCCCCGCGATTTTACCCGCGTAAGTCCCATTCATAAAAAATAATGATAAAGTCCCATTCCCGTGGAAAAATTACTTATAATAATAATAATAATAAATTGTGGGATACAATTCACACACGGTTATTAAGTCCTGTAGCCCTTACTTTGAGCAAAGTAAGCTTTCAATTGCTAAAATAAATATTCAGATGGCTCCAGTAGTTTCGAAACCTATTAAATACAAACAAACAAAAAATCTAATATTTTCTCTTTATAATATTATTATATTTTATACGTAGTGTAGGAAATAAGCTAACGAGTTTGCCTATCGCACAAACTTAAAGAATGACGCTGTTGTCTTCAAAGTTTAAACCTCTACTTGCTTGACAGACGACCAACTTAGCGTAACATTGTTTTTTACACGATAAAAAACTTAGCAGTAAATATTAAGGCTTGTTTGAACCAAGAAAAACGAACCGAGTTTACCAGCGATATCTAAGTGCTGCTAGAATTGATAATTTAACTAGGGCAGTGACAATGTCACTGAAACTGACTAGTTAAATTATAATGTAACTATAAGATTTTCCAGCTTTATTATATTATTAGTAGAGAATTTTTTACGGCTTTTACAATAACGCAGCCTGCGACGGTTAGGTATAAGAAATACTTCCTCACCGCGAGATTTGTATGAAATATCCTGGCGTGAAGCTGGCAGCGCGCATGTAGGTAGGTACACACCGAGATGAGTACTACTCGTGCTACATTACATCGAGTTCTTGGTCAGTGCCTTCAGACAAACAACATTGTAAGTATTTAACAAATAGCATTTCTATTCAGCGAAGCCGCGACGTGGCGTTAACAATGCGCTGCGGCAGCACGGCTAAAGGGACTAATGCCCCCGTTATGATCTCGCCCTTTTTACGGCCATTCGTTTATGATTGTCGACTGCCGTAAAGTTGCCTTGTAAACGTTCAGCAGTTTTGTTCCACAATTATTCTTGGAGTCGCTTCTAGGTGGGAATACTCAAATAAACTCAGTCAAATAAACGTAATGAGAACGTTATAACCTTATACTGTGATTGTAGGATTTCTAGGTACTGTATACAATATTGACCATTTAGAAATGTTCTACCTGTAAGACAATTGTGTACCTATATTTATATTTAATCAATCAGAATGAGACATGTAGCCATTAATTATTATAATACCTACACTGACTGTTACTTAATAGGTACTATAAAACGATCTGTTGAATAACATCTTTCTGTATACAATATCTTTAGAAAATTACTATAAATCTAGGAAATTAATATTCCTTAGCACCATATGTTTGTTCCATATTAACCCTAATCGTTATAATGCGTGAAACATCTGTAAAAAAATGTTAATAAAATAGGGGATAAATTACACAATTAAATTTGTGTAAACCAAACAAAACTAAAGAAACAACAATCATTATAACTTTCATTAACAAATGATGTACAAAGAATCCGTTAGTGATTAGTAGCTAGCACATTCATTACACAACTCAAACCAAACTTCTATACAGGATTATTATACTCATATTATTAATTTATAACACATCAGACGTAGGCAAAACTCAAACAGAAAGTAGGTATTTCAATACAATAATTACCATAAGCGTGGTTCAAACGATTCAAGGTCAATTTATACCATTCTTATGCTAATACCACATATTTTATTATGCTTTGCATTTTCATTTACACCTATTTGCATTTACATTTGAACATTCATCTGCTTATACCTAGGTACGTGTATAATTAAAAAATTTGTGAATATTTATTTGCTGTATATTTTTTTTGTATTTATTTCTAAATCAAAGAGTAATTTTACTTTACAATCTTTGTTGTCGTAGATATTTGAATTATTGCCCAAGTCAAGAAATTTACCTAATAATGGCTACTTTGGCAATTTTTGTAGTAACTCTCTGTTTTTGGCATACATCCTTTCCCAATTAATAGAGCAAAGCTCCCTGAAATCCTCATGAAGTGTTGTCTGACTGAAATATTTTTACCTCAAATTCAAAGCACATGAATGTTCATTTTGTTAATTTTAAAGTTAATAAATAGATAATATCACGTTCATTCCATTGACAATTCTTACGCTTGTACCTGGGGAGGTCGAGCGCGCCCTGAACGTCGGAGCAATCATGACGGTCTCTGCAAATCAATCAAAGCCATGAAATCTGCTGAATACTACAAATATGAACCTTAATCTTAAGCCCTACTAACATTTTTACTAGGTACCTGCAAGTACAATAGGAGCACTTTTCTTTGTAGAAATATAATGAGAGTAACAAATACGTTGTTGCCATTATTCCACCAATTTCGAAGCCTCTCGCTTCGAAATAAGTTGGTTTTTCCTGCCTGCTTTACTGGCAATTAGTGATTTTTACTAGAAAAAAATATTAATAACTGTTTCTAAGCAAAGTTTATTTTTCCTGTGGTTTCCTTTTCTGGCTTTTCTATCATTTTTTTTTATTTAAAAACCTGTCTCGACAATACCAATAACAGTAGATATCTAACTTGCCAAACGGATTACTCAAAAAAACAATCAAAAATGTCATAGCGCTGAAAAGATAAATGGATAGATCTCATGGGAAAACCAAGCATTTGGGGCTGTAAAAAATATAAATGATGGAACACATCGTAATTTACATAAACCTTTTCTACGAACAACTCGGGAGACGTGCATCTAGAACTACTGGATTGTTATACGTTCCAAAAGATGAATAGGGATCATTCAGAATAGGGATAAGTGGCAAACGAAAGTTTTGCCTAATTATAAAACTATTAAGAATTTCAAGTCAGTGATTATAATTTTTTCATTGTTGCGTGAATTTTACTTGGTCTCACTTCAACGTCTCTTGACAAATTTAAAACAATAGTTAAGCAAAAATTACATAAAAAAGGCTACTATAAAATTACAGACTACTTAGTAGACCCACATTCATAGGATTAACTGACTCGACACTATGTAAGGCTATTAACCATAATTATTATTGTAAACCATAATTACTAGTAAGACATCATGAGATTAAATATAGCTGCCCTTTAGTTTCTTGCTGGTTCTTCTCGGGGTACTGTATTTGGAACCAGCAACTCGTCGGTGGAAATTAGCCGCTGTTAACATTTAGCCAATCCTTGTTATTAGACTATTGACATTTCTAAGTTTACTTTATGTAGATACATTTTTTTTTTATTTTTATAATGGCGCGCTTGACAAATCGTACGCTTATGTCAATCCCCTACATTTGTTATTGTATTCGACTGACGTTTACGTTTTATAAAACACATGGCTAGACTCTCTGGACCTTTATACCTAAGTACCTTCTTACATTAGTTATGTATCGATAGTATATATGAGATTAAACATAGAACCCATACAGAACTGGATCCGCATTCACGATACTACGCAAACAGTCGAATATGCTAATAAAACTATTAGCATACCGTCAATATTCTCATCACATACTTATGGAGGCGAGTCATGTCATGACCCCGCGTAAAATTGTTAAGTTTTAAATGAAGCAATATTTTACCTAGCGGAAATAATAATGGAATGGAAAATAAGTCAAAATATATTTTTTTTTTATTAAATTTACTTATTGCAATTTTAGGCATAGATATACAAATGTATTTTAAGATTGTGAATTATTTAGACGAAAGAAGAGAAGCTTAGTAGAGAAGAAGTAACGCATTATAATTTTAGATTCAAAGTAATCGGTTTACAATTAAGTTTGGAAGTGAGCCTCACATTCGTGAGACCCAGGTTCGATTCTTGATGTACCATCATATAACATGGAGTACAAAAACTGATTACGACTACTAGTTACATGGTGAAGGAAAACGTCGTGAGGAAACCCCCAGACCCCATAATTTGCACTGAGGAATGTGTAATAGCACCCTGTCTTTTGCTCGGAAAAATACTGCCAAGAAGTGGGCATTTCTAGCAAAGAATACGTCTGCTGATCCCCTCGGGTATAAGGCGTGAGTGTATTTATTTATTCCACCTCGATACAGTTCAATATGTTAAGAATACGGAAAATATCAGGGTGAAGGTGAAGATGTGGGTCACTCAGGTCTCGCCTACCGAACGGTGCTAAGCCAATATTGAATTAACGTGCACGGAATAATTGTGGAGAAAGCCCACGCTTCTCTCAAGCCCATCAGTTTGTGTCAACAACGCTTTCAAATTCAGATCATACTGTTATTTTACTAATTGATATGCCCGTTGGTGGGCTCAAACAAACGGCTGTCGGAACTATTGCAATGTAATAAGTGATTGTTTTGTTTATCATTTTTATTTTTATCATAGAAATATTTTTATTTCGTTTGCGCATAGTGCATTGTTATTGGTATATAAACTTGTTATGTTGCAATCCGAAGTATTACTCTTTAACAATCCATATATAAATTATGTTATAGCACCTAGGCATTTTAAAACAACTATGTAATGTAAATAGGTAGGTCTAAGTTGAATCCGTATAATCAATTTACTATTGGATTTTTCTATGACGTCTAATAACTATTGGATATTTCGTACTTATACTTATTCACCTATTGTGTAAACGGCTCTGTAAAATATAAAGGTGAATAGATTATATTTCCAGGAATGGAATATAGAGATAAATCGTAGGCATTTTTTAAATTTATCTTTTACTCTACGACAGATATAACAAATATATATTATTCATTCGTTTTTCAAAAACAATCCATGTAAAGTTTGTATTGGAGAAAGACCATTTCTAAAATGAGACATGTAAGTACTCGTAAGTCCCAAATTTTGAAACACGTTTTGGTAAACGATGATATTGAAAAAAATTGTACGAAAATGTTAAATTTTGAGAGATAAGGATGTAAGCATTAGCAAAATCCACAGAGTAACTGGAAAACACGAATTCCACACTGGCGACATCGATGCAGGTTTTATCAAAAAAAAACATTCGATTTTGAATTATATCAAAACATGAAGTCAAACTTTTTAACCATACATAATAATAAATAATATAAATATAATCTCACGCCTTTTATCCCCGAGGGGGTAGGCAGAGGTATTCCATTACTGGATATACCCACATTTCACGAGATATATTGGACCCCTAAACGTGATAGGTGTGAGCCCATCGCCGGACCGGGTCTATTTACACATGTCTCAGAATTAATTCTGAGACCTGCGGGTTTCCTCACTATGTTTTCCTTCACCGTCGAGCTAGTGATAAATATGTACGTATATTTCAAAAACTTAAACTTACAGTAATGGAATACCTCTGCCTACCCCCTCGGGGATGAAAGGCTTGAGATTATATTATATATATTATTATTATTAAGTTTTTGAAAAACTCATTGGTACATGCCAGGATTCGAACTCGAGCCTCACTGATTTTCGGCCGGCTCTTTAACTGTTCGGGCTATCACTGCTCCAACCATACATACATGTTATAATCTGTGGATAATGATAATAAAAAAAAGCTATCGCAAAATTCAAAATAAGCTACTTTAAAAGAAAAAAGTTTAATCTCCGGCTATCAACAACAAACAAAATACTACAGATACGACAATCTTTTGTACACCAAGCTCCAACGTCCTTCGACGCAGAGATGCATCTAGAAATTGTCTGGGAGACACTAAATACTTTAAGATCTCATTCATGTAATGGGCTCATTGTCCTACTTTCGTGCTCGTAAATCGAGTTAAATCGAATTACAAAAACCCTATAAACTACTTACTAGAAGACTCCTGTTTCTCTTAGCTGCCTGCAAGTTAGCTTTTTGGTAAAAACCGTTTAGAAACTCGAAAAAGAAAATTAGTTATTGTATTGAGGAATGAAGCGTCAAAGATGGACAAGGATAGGGGTAGTTCAAATGGAGCTAATTCACAACGTTGTAGTCTCTAACTAAATAGTTTGTGTAGTTTATACATACTAACAAAATAAATGACTACTTTTTAAGCTTAAACCATGAGCATAAACCTCGACACTTTAATATGCCAGGGTGTTCTAAATAATACAAACGAGGTTTTAACATAAAATCCTAGAGTATGTACACCACAAACTTTGGGAAACAAGTTAACAACATCTACCAATGACAAAACTGCCTAACTCGGGCTTATTGTCTACTAGCAGCGCCCCGCGGTTTCACCCGCGTAGTTCCCGTTCCCGGGGGAATACGGGGATAAAATATAGCCTATGTGTTATTCTGATGTATAGGCTATATAACTGTAAAGTTGCATCAAAATCCGTTTGATAGTTTTTGCGTGAAAGAGGAACAAACATCCATCCAGACATCCAGACATCCATACAAACTTTCGCGTTTGTAATATTAGTAGGATTGACAACCTTAATCGGAATCGTCTTCAATTTATATATCTCCGGAAACACATCTGTTATTACTGTCAGTTATCTATTGGTCGCGTAATAAATTTCAAATAAGTGCAATAGGGTAGACGAATGTATCGAAATTGAATTACAAGTTATCATTCACTAAGATTAAAGAGATAGAGAGAAAGAAAATATCCCAGAACACCTCAAAAAATATATAAAACATTTGATTACTAAAAATGATGTTTTCAAATTCCCGTGCTCATTACATTTTCATATGACAGATACAAAAAAATTACCTAAGTCATTTGACTAGGAAGTCAAATAACCCTATTCCTATACTAATTACAAATAGACAATAAGGCTTAACGAGCAAATTCTGATGTTTTTATTAGTTTCAGGTATTCGGTCTGGAACAGTGCCTGCTTGCAGTTTGATTTAGACAGGTAGAGCAGCTCAGTAGCAGTCGTTGGCAGCGGTCGGCCCGTGAAATCGAGTTGGCCGACAGTCAGAGACGAAAATAAATGTGTATTAAATCGTATTTGGTAAAACGAGAACTTGGAGACGACTTGAGAGTCTGATTCCAAATTTCAGATTTCGTTGCGTAACCAGAAATAAATAAAATATGTAGTTTGTTTGGTACCATCATATCAATGCTCTGAATCTAAGATCTAGATCATAGTTCAGTGATAGGCTCACACGTAGGTTTAGGGGTTCGAAAAAGTAATTGCTGGAATGAGGGTATTTCCAGAAATAGACCTTGCATAAGATACCTTTGCGGGGTGTGAGCGTATATTTTATTAACAAAACACCTTTTCATAAATGACATTCCTGTGGTTAAATGTGCCGGTCAATATTTTATAGTTACTTAAGTTTAAATTCGGTCCGGCGATGGGCTCACCACCTATCACGTTTATGGGTCCAATGTATCTCGTGAAATGTGGGTATATCCAGTAATGGAATACCTCTGCCTACCCCCTCGGGGATGAAAGGCGTGAGATTATATTTATTATATATTTATTATTTATAAGTTTAAATTATTGCGAGACCGCTGTCTTTAGCTTTAGCTCTCTTTAAATTACAAATCGTTCTACAAGGACAAAACACTAACAAATAACAAGAAATGCTAAATACGAAGTGAAGCTAATCAAATTCAGAACTCTTAGTTGCTACTGCTTAATTGCGGGTTGGCTATATTGATCAGAATCATTATACAGTTGGTGAAATCCGAACTAACTAGCTATTATAAGACCCTAGTATACAGCAGGGTGTGTCGTCGCACATGAATGGGCCCGCGCAGCAAATAGAGCCCAGATCCTGTGCTCTGTGTGAACCGGCCCCGCCTATAATACAGACAATCACATATCTGTCTACCACTAAATGTGGAGGTATGGCCACCGGATGGCTTAGATTAAATTATATGTTTAAGATGCAACAAAGTCAGTTTCACAGTACGTATGGGTCTGATAGTCCAGGAATGTGGAAAACCTCCTATTTGTAAACTGCTCAAAATTATTTGACAATTAATTATGTGATCTGAGACATTTCTTATTTAACTTCCCTTGGAACGTTATATACTATTCTAACTATAAAAAAGTACGCTCATGCCATTTGCCATGCCTTTCAGACTATACACGTGAAAATCGATGAGCCTATTTGTCTTCTTGTTTATACATATTTCTAAAGAAACTACTGCCTGCGATTTCTACACCGCTGACCAAGAGATAGATGGGTTCACTACGTATTAACAAAATACATTTAACCATGTTGCATTTCACCTATGACTAATCATCATACTCTTAATTGAACTGAACTTTACTAAATCAAATTATATGACACCCATGCTACATTTCACCTAATGTCATTTAGCGTTGTTGCATTTCACATGACGACGTAAGACACATTTTAAAAAACGCATTGGTACATCACCTCACCAAGAATCCGATCATCGCACAACCAGCGGTGGGCTCGCGTGGGAGATTCTAGCCCATATTTCCTCAAGTGTGATCAATGACCCTTAGCTCAGCAGTTGGCTGTTACCGGATGTTGATGATGAATACATCTGTGTATTGCGACTACAACATTATTCATTCAAACCCACAAATGAATGTAAATTGAAATTCTTATATCGTTAGATATCGTTCTTGCAGGATCCCACAAATCTCCGAGCGCAATTTAGCGTAATCCATACAAGGCAGCTAAATCTTACACAGATAGATTACCAATTTTACAACATATGAGATACAGCGGTATTATTTATTTTTGGCAATAATATTCGAAGATATTTATGTTATCAAGATGTATTTTGCCTATATTCGAAGAAATATAAATGAAATTAGACATTTTGAAAATAGTGAAGTCGACAGTGTTATTTCTGGAAATACCCACTTTTCGCCAGTATGGCTTTTGGACCCCTAATAATATGCTTTAAAATATATTCTGAGACCCACGAGGAATCCCTCGTGATGTTTTCCTTAACCGTCGAGCTAGTGATAAATATGTACCTACGTAAGTTTTTGAAAAACCCATTCATATAATAAATATTCGTGTAAACAATACAACTTGCCTACATTTGAAGAAAAAAATGTGTGATACAAATTATACATTTCGCTTTAAAACTGAGAAAGAGTTTTTATGGCTCACCAAAATTAATATGCCTAAGTGCCAAACATTACCTATATGATGTAGTCTACAGTATTAAAATAGTATTACAACAAGAACCGCAATATGATAGTAGTTTTCTTCAAGATTCGAGATTTAGTAAAGGGTAGAAATTAGCCCTCCCAGTTCAAGGGGTGAGGTCGATGTGGAAATCAAAATATCGAGGATTCCAATTCTGACAATGAACCTGCTATGACCCACTCCGATCAAATTAAATTGGTGGTAATGGTCAAGAAGGAAACAGTTTGGAGTACCAAGCTATATAATATTTATCTGTGATTGGAAAATTATAAAACAATTAGTGACGCAGCCCTACGAGTATGACGTAACGTGGTCTAATGAATGAGTGACTCAGTACCAAGAACTGGGTTAAATAAAGGAAACTGTTGTTACAGAACTCGTCCAGCATTGTATGCATACTTTAAGTAATTTAATATTCACCAATACTAAAAATACTCTAAAACCATTGCATGGTCAGACCTTTCTGTCAATGATGGGTGGGAAACAAAGTATGATTCGCATTGTCATCCTGCATGTGATAGTTCAAACCTAAGTGATATGATAGTACTATCATTCTCACAGGCACATACTCTAACAAAGGTGTGAGGCCAGAGGACACACTACCAACAAGGTTATTAATAAGCTCCAATAATACTAAAAATTTGTTAAGATTACACTGAATACCAAATTTACTTTAGAACTGAATGAATTTCACAAAAGGAACTTTTAAACAAAATAGATTAAACGAGCTACATAGAATAAAAAAGGTTTCCTTTCTAGAGTTAGATGATGTTTTAAAATTGACTTTTGCACCTGGTTTAGGTTTGAGAACAACGTTAAAATAGGTTAAACGTGAAGTTAACGCGGTGCTCAACATTCGACGAGAAAAAACTTTATCTCCTCGTTCTGGCTCAGAGTTCTTAATAGAATTGTCTACTTTTCGCGACTAACTCCCCAATGAGAGCTGCATGGGTACGGTCACCAACTAAGTTAACGGATTCAACAAATTCCTTGTCGCTTATTAAGAAGAATAGTGTAAAACTTTGTGTAAAATAAAAAAAAAACTGATGGATGATAAGATCGGAAGCAAATGAATATTATTAAGTATAATATTCTACATGAATAAATAGTAAGCGTTCATATTTCAACGTTTAGGCTTGTTTCGTGTAATGAATAGTAAAGGTTTACTCGGGAGATTAAATGCTTAACGTTGGAAAAATCCATCTTAAGACAAACATAATAATATCATGAACTTATATATAAGTTTCTTGAAAAATATATTAACTTATCGCTGAATGCGGTTTAAAAAACTACCTGTACTGGGAGGCTATTCCAAAAAATACGAGCTGAAATAATAAATCACAGTTTGATGGACTTTCAAAATAAATATCCCGTCCCACATCAGAATTTGTGACGGAACACAAACAAACCTGCTTCGCTGCCGGTAGTCGCCAGTTCAGATTAACCAAAGAGAGAGAGCATGAAAATTGATTCCATGATTTCACGGTCGTAATCTACTTCATTACAAGCCCTTTTAAAGAATAGCCTTTAATTATCGTGACAAGGGTTTTCATTTTGACATTCCTAACCTCTAACCTTACCCACGCAATGGTCTGTGATGCCATACAAATAACTCCTACATTTTCCATCCGAATCTTTATTACAAAACTCTTGCGTAAACCAACGACCTAGATTACCGATTCCATTGACATCCATTTGATTATGCCAATCAATGGCTACTGCTATCAAAATTAGTAGAATTAAAGGGCTCTTAGAAGAAGCCGAAGACGAATTATTTCGGATCTCGGCGTTTGGACAAGTTATAAGACAAATCCCTAATAATTCGTACTAATATTTTAAATGCGAAAGTAACTTGGTCTGTCTGTAAATTCTTGCAACATTTGATGGAATTTCAAAGTAGCATAAAGTTAGCTTGCATTTTATGGCTACTTTTATCCTCAAAGTGCTGAGATACTGGATACATGGATATTGTGTAATACTCGTACTGATATGGTAGCCAAGTTGGAGCGGAAATACAAACGCAAACTGCCACCAGGTGAAGCGACTAAATAAAAAACCGCAAACACGAAACAAGAGTTCGTCACTGCCAGGTAGAGAATTAAGAATATACTTTTTCTACCACCATCAAGAAGACCAAACAAATACGGTGATAGATGAACCATTTGGTATAGAAGTTTACTTATGTGTTTTATTTAGTTGAGAAAGTATCGCGCAACAGATGCACAAAATTATGAATGGGCAGACTCGGCAACCTAATTACTGAGGAAGACCAGAGGCCAGTTCACGTTTTTATTTTATAAGTCACAGTAACTACTAAATAGGTATTACGGTACTAATCTAGCTGCTGCAGGGCGTAGCCCTGACCTAAATGGCTGATCGTCTTCGCTGTGTGAGCAGACCTTATTCCCAGTCACAAACAAATTTACGTATAACATTATCGATTCTTTGAAAAACATTTACTACTTGAAGGTGGCATTATCCTTACAATGTATTTTCATTTCAATTTATGCTTCAAAGATTTTGGCAAATGAAGAATAACCATAGAGACTTCCATCAATGATTTCACCGCAAAAGAGTGAATTTTGAAACATTCCTTTCTTAGTGCTCACCTTCGCTATAATAGAAAGAACTGCAAAATTTCAGCACTAGGATATGCGTTGCGTGGGGACCCAAAAAAAAAACTTTATAATTACTTCATTTGTTTTCTTCTAAGTTACGGCACACTCAATCGGAGCACGAGTCTGACTTGCATTTTGCCAGTTTTTATTTTTACTAAAAATATTGTTTACCCAATATTCTCTCCTGTTAGTGACCGGACTTTTTTTTTCCATTCTTAACCTGTTATCAAGTTAGTGACCGAAAAAATATTAAGTGAAATCCTCTTGTCATTCGGTTAGGTTGAAAGTGCCACTTTTAAAGTAACAAAAGCTTTATAGAATGATGGAGTTAAAAGAATTTGTCTTTGACAAGTTATGAATCGGGCTCTTTTATTATGCGGCCAGTGTTGACCTTGACCTAACTCTTAATTAAGGCTAAGACACACCAAATGCATGGCTTGTTTGTAGCCAGTTTATGTGTCCGAGTACACCTTAGTTTATCTCGTTCCCTAGAAACTATGTGTTTTTTCGGGATGGAAAGGAGCCAATGTCCCTCAAAATATCATTCTGATAAATTTCATCATGATCGGTCCACCGGTTTAGCCGCGAAAAGGTAACAGACAACCAGAAGAACAGAGTTACTTTCGTATAGGGACCGAACACAATCCGGTTGCAGTCATCGAGCGTGTATTTTACTGTGACATCTGCACAAAATTTCATGTACCTATTGTAAATACGATTATGTCAATATGCGCACACTCATTCGTACCGCTGATGGACACCAAACGCATTCGGTATAGGTGACCCTGCAGCTACTTAAAACGCCCTCATTATTTCAAGTGCAACCGATCGTGGCGCCCACATCTTAACGTAGTTATAGTTGTGCTTATGACCATTTACGTACATTAATGCCGTCTGTAATACCATTTGCTGTAATTGCCATTTACGAGGTACATATATGTATATTAAAGCATTGATGATTCACTGGATTAAACAGAAATACATATAAACCAGATATAAACTGACATATAAGTATTAAAGGTAATATAGGCCTGTGGTATTTACCCGGTTGTTCTTGTTTTGTTTTATATCTTGTAGCCTTTTAGAGTTATGGCACAGAATAAGTAATTATATGCATACAACAAGATGAAACCGCGAGCTCATCCCGAATTGGGAGACGATGTTAGGCTATTGACTACTTAACTGACCGAATTTTTCAAGCCACCCAAGGGTATCTGACGTGGCTTAATGACTACCATTATGCACAATTAAAAGCGGGTGTAACAATTTAACGTGCCTTCCGAATCACGAAGTCACTATATTGTAATACAAAATTCTAATGTCAACGTTGCTGCCACGAAATTGGATTATATATCTTACACTTAGTTATTGCTTCATATTGCATCCGCATCTGAGAGATAAATTACTGCCCGCCATTGTGAATTTATTACTCCACTAGTTTGCATAGTTGTCACTTGATCCTTGATTTTGAAATATATATTGTAGGTGAATGTCAATTTCAATACTTGTTTCGAAACTGAGGTCTTCTATGAAATTAAAGTATATTATATGCGTATATTATGTTTTGTTACTTGACATATCAAAAATCCCCCATATTATCAGAAACTTCATTAAACTCGTACCGGTTCATTCAATTAAACTACACAAATAAATTTTGGTTTTATCTGCGCAAGCAGGCAGTAAGATAAGAATTTTTCCTATTTTATTTATGCTGGTGTAGACGATCCAAAATAAAATTAAAATCCGCGGTGTCAAAGTTTATAATTATATATTGATAAATGAATGCACACAGTATGGTAATAAGTATGGGCTTCATTAATAGTTATTCCCCAAACATTTCCATTCCAGGTATAAAGTTCAGGAAATGTCATCTTATTTACTACTGTTAAAATATTGTAAAAAAAAAAACAAAAGAAAATGCTTCTTAAAAAAATATTTTAGCTAAACTATTGACAAACGATTTAATCTAAATTTAATCTAAATTAAATCTAAAATAAACCGAACGATAATAGATAAACAACCATAAATACAATTCTGGCGACCTTCGACATTCTTAATCGCGATAATCTGTCACTCAAATATAACTTCTTGGTCTCCTCAGTCACGAATTCATTATCAAACATTTAAATATGTTAGGAACCTACTTACGTCAATAAAAACAACAATATATCCCTCGATTCGGTATTTGAATCACGTGCGGAACACACGGGCTCTCGACACATTAACTTATCATGATCCCTATACACTGATTGTTTATGATTATACACACCGTTGGATTTATATCAGGATGACATTTCCAGTAGTGTCGCGGCACGAGGGTGGGGGGTAGGGGGTGGGGAGACGACACTCGGCGCGCGGGAAAATGTCGGGAAATGTCAGGAAAATACGAGAACGGACGCGGCGTGCGTAGACTGGGGCGCTCGCGGTACAACTGACTCGCGACTAGCTAGTGATAACGCGGCACGATACGGCACTATTCGAATTGGAAAACAATGGAAACATGGCATAGTTAATACATTTTACATTAATATTTCTAATCTATAAATTCATAATATAAAATCCGAAGGTTTATTTAAGAATGTGCCATAACCTATATCTAAATGATCCATCAATAGATTCATGTTAATTAATTTCCATCTAAAGTGTTATTTTAATATAGATTAATGTTACGTAAAGGATGTAAATGGTGTTTATCGCGTTAACTATAGGCTAACTCTTGTGACCTTTCTGCTATAATAGATACCATAGCAGTAAGTACTGCAAACTTTATAATATATTACCTACCTGAACATTAGCAAATAACATTCAGTTACAATAAAATGCCCAAACTGTTTGAACTATAAACGATAACAGACAGCGCTTATTTAAAGAATGATAAACTTTCTTTTTATATCTCTTCTATGAGGGTAGCATAACTAAATGGTCCATGAATATAAAACGATCTTTACTTTTATCTTCAAACTCAACAAGGTTGTATTAACACTGAAATAATAGGGTGCTATAGTGCTATTAAAAGAATAATATATATAGCCTTTGCTCGCCCTTAAATTCGCACGTCGTTCGTTCAAACGGAAAGGGCCGAGAATAAATTGGGACAAATATCTCGAAATAACCTCTGCACTGTTACTTTGGACCGTAGTCACACTAGTTTCCTTTTCAATCGTTTTTGGCCGATATCATTATAGATTAACTTGAAAGATTAATGACGAATTACAGTCACAGCGTTTAAAGGTTCTCTGATTTATACTAGACTAGCAGTTCTGCGCGGTTTCAACTGCGTAGTTCCCGTTCCCGTGGGAATAAGGGAATAAAATATATCCTATGTTACTCAAGGATATTTTAGTTTTCCGTTGGTGAAAGAATTTTTAAAATCGGTCCAGTAGTTTTTAAGTTTATTCGTAACAAAGACACAAACACACAAACATACAAAAATATAAATCTTTCCTCTTTACATATAATATTAGTATAGATAGATACAAAAACAGTTGTATGTTTTTTACTCCTAAAATTAAATGTCACAAATATCTATCAGAAAACTGAGCCATTTTTAAAATCCGAATACATATGATGAATGATGATATTGATGATGCAGGAAAGAACTGTTCTTATACGATGTAATATTAAATGTTAATAATTTTGACCCTGGCATGCTGCCACTTGACATCCGATACTGGCGTGAACTCATTCATAATTCTAAATACCGTAACGGTTATAATGTGATTTGCGTCCGAAAGAGTTCTTGTTAGCTAGTCAAGGTCCCAATTTGCGTTAGTTAAAGTTTAGGGTCAGGTACGGAGATAGAAACTGGATGAGAAAGAAATAAAGTATCTTGTATCTTTTATTATATACGAAGTCAAAGTACCAAAGAGGATTTCACCCTCTCCAATAAAATAGAAAGGTAAATAACTACCTACAAATTTTTCGTAGTTTTTAGAGCACAACCTTTTCCTGACCTGAACACCAATCAATCATTAAAGGATCAAAACCGAATAAAAGTTAAGCTGTCTGCAACGAAAAGTCGATGGCTACCAACCATTTTAAAATTCAAAAGGTTACGAATACTAGTCAATGCAGTGCTGCAATGGCCAGCATGTATCAGATAAACAGCTTGGGAGGCGATCTACCATTCGTGATTTGCAAAAAAATAATCCCACTTGTGTCATAAATTATTCTATTTCATGACATATTCTTTGAAAACCTCAGAAAAAATCAACAACTCTCTTTAATAAAAGATAAGCTGTCAAAGGAAGCGCGTCGTCTCGTGTTTAGTGGCGTACACCGCTTATATAAGCGGCTTAGCCGATTTGATTTGCTATTGTGCAAGTTTAGGGTTAGTAAATTTCCAGGAGGTCCAGCCGCTTGTCTACCCGGTTATTAATTCAAGTACGGCTCTAATTAATCTTACCCACTGCGGATTCTCCCACAGCCCGATTCCACAGAATCCGCGTTTATTATTATTATTTATCCACTAGTGAGTTAGTATATCCAACACTGTATATATTTTCATTTACACATAATGAATGCTTACCATAGAGTAACTTAATGCTTACTTTTAATTACTTTATATTTTGTGCTTGGTCGGGAATAAAAGTCCTATTTATTTATTTATAACTTATGCCAAAGTATATGTCTGACGCGAGAGCACCAGTACAAAAACTTACTCTTTAAAAAATATACCTCCATCTCTTTGCATACATATCTCCATAGACTATATCTATGCATATCCCAGTGTCTTTTTAGGGTTCTTTACCTAAAAAAAAAAAAAAACCAGAACCTTTATAGGATCACTTTTTTGTCCGTCTGTCTGTCTGTCAAGACCCTTTATCTCGGGAACGTGTCTTCACGCGTTGAAATTAAAACTCTACTTAAGTCTACGGTCCCTTGACGCTGTGAAAAAATCAAACCTCTAAGTTAACGTAAAAAAAAAGATATGGCCGTTTATGTCGCAAAAAAAGTACATGTCGACACTCGCAAGGGAATCAAAATTATATTGTGTATGTATTTCTGTCTGAATGTTTCACGAATAAACCGAAGATAATCTTGAGGATGGACAAAACTTTTAATTATGGATGAAGTCGCCAGGCGTTAGCTCTAGTCTGCCCTTCTACACTAATATTACAAAGAGGTTTTTTTTTGTATTATTGTTTGAATAAATAGGCTCCGAAACAACTGGATACATTTTTTAAAATCTTTCATCAATTGAAAGTTTACTTTTCTGGGAGTACTTACATAAGTAATTTTTCTACGAGAATGGGATTATGGGGGTGAAACAGCAGGGAAAATAGTACTCTAGAAAACGAGCTAGTTAAAATCCTTCTGTTAACATGGATTTATGAGTAGGTACGTATGTAGTACATTAACATTGACATAGCTGTGTTGGTTTAAGATCGATTCCTGTAGCGAGCCATTGATCACTGTGAATGTGGCATCCATGCCATCGTCTCGCAAATGGAATGATTAACAACCAAATACAACCTCATATACCTATGGACAGGAATAGCTATGTAGTGTAGAACTAATCAAATTTCTGGGTTCCACTCCATTAGGGTAAATTTTATATGACAAGTGATGTTTGGTTGAAAGTGGTCGTATGGTCTAATGATAACTAGATGATGGATTAAATAAACATTAAAAATTGCAAAAAAAGAATTAAAATAAACATAAAATTTTGAAATTACGCTTCAAACTCGAATACCAAATATCGAAACCAGTTGGCACTGATTCCAATAACCTCTTACAAATAAAAAAAATCATCAAAGTCCGTTCAGATTAGACGAAAAATTTACATCCCTAAAAAACATACCTACGCGTCAAATTGAGAACCTTCCTTCTTTTTTGAACACTGTTAGTTAACCCAAAGGTTTCATTTTGGTGTATAAATAATTAGTAACATTTTTGAGATTGACGACCCTGTCTAATTTGTATTTAAATATGTAGAGCGATATATTTAAATTAAATACAAATTCAAAGGCAATCTATGTAGAGTTCCAGATTATTCTACAGTATTTGAACTTTGGCAAGACACGGTTTTGAGTGTTAGTACACGTATTAAACTACATACTCTTAAGTCGTGAAAAAGTCAAGACTTCGATTCCCGCATAGACACAGACATACTATAACTATCCACAAGGTACCACACCGCAATCTACTTTGCTTTCAACGGTTTAGTTATTTTGAACCTTAGTGTTAATTTCTCAAAAAAATATACTTTTTTTTCAAAAATCTGACGTAACCCTACGTACCCAATTACAATAATGTAACTTTGCATCCGTGAAATCATTTTTAGAATCTGATCAACCCGTATAAACGTACTTACAAACTACTCCAACTCTTATAGATTATAGATTTAGGGATATAAAGTTTTCTCCAAACTTGTAATCCACAACAGACTAAGATTTCAACTGAGGAGGCGCTAGGCGGATGGGACATAATATTAGTACTGTAACCTGATGCCTAGCTATCACGGGTGGAAATACAGCTTCTTCAGTTTTCTAGGTACCTGTTTATTGCGATTTATAAGATTTTCTGTTTACTGCGTCAAATATTTATTAGAGGTATTAAAAAAATATTGTTTTCTATACTGGGAACTGGATATTTTCTCGGAACCTAACGCAACCCCAAATTCACTTTGTAAGCAAACTAAATAACAACGATTTGTACGTGTTGAAAGCTTCAGTTCTACGGAACTACGGGTAATCGTATACACCTCCGTAATAGCACTAAAGGGAAATTTGGTTTATTGTTAGAATTGATTTTGAACAATATTTTGTTAGTTGGTAAATGGACTTTCCGAGAATTTAGAGTTGTAAACCTAAATTTTAATAGGTTACATATATGGATTTTTTGGTAATGGATTTTATTCATTTATTAAATGCCATTATAATAATAGATAGATAAAATCTTCATTGTAAATGGCAAATGATACAATTTAGAGATATCTCCATTAAAACAAACAAATTATTTTAGAATATTTAGCCTCTCAATGATACAGGTTTGTAATGAAAAAGGTTTTTTATGTAATAAAAGTATATTTTTACAGACTATCATATTTTGAAATCAGATTTAAACCTTGCTCGCGTTGCTCATTTAAATCTGGTAGCTAGTTTATATTATTGCTTATATTTAACAATCTCAGTGTAATATTACTTTACAATTTAAATCTATAACGTATTAAATAGTGGTAAGTACCAACACATTGGTTATTTACTTAGATTTAAAACGATTGAGTACCTACCTACTTATAGATAGACCTATACATAAACAACTGTGTCGAATTTTATATCTTCTTTCTTTAGCTACGGGATCCTAAGATTCTGTTAAGTATCTTCAAAATTCTAATTTTACTAATAAATGCCAAGTTCAATTTCTAGTTGAGATAAACTTTATAGCTATCTACAAACAAATGTAAACTAGTTTGGGAAAAGCCTCTACAACCGATAGTAGGGTTATCTAATTCAACAGACACAGGGTCTGCAGAGAGTATAGATATATAAACTAGAGTTTTATGGAATATTCCAAAGTATATAGGTACCTACTGCAAATATGGCTACACGATTGGGCAGTGAATTTCCTCCTGTACGTCTCTAGCTCTACCTAGATTCGTCACATTTCTAATCCCGGTCGTTAATAAGCACTTCATAACTTCATAACGTAAATCTTTACATAACTCCTATTATTTACTGTAACAATTCGACTGCCAATTT
This sequence comes from Ethmia dodecea, assembly GCA_963855545.1. Lineage (NCBI taxonomy): Eukaryota > Metazoa > Arthropoda > Insecta > Lepidoptera > Depressariidae > Ethmia > Ethmia dodecea. The sequence goes on from OY979444.1 coordinate 7,341,598, forward strand.
ACCTACTGTCACGTTATAAAAATATTGGCGTGTGTCATAGAGTTCTGTTGCGTCTATTTAGGTCAGTCAGACATCTTGTGGCTGTAGTGAGAACATACTTTGTTTTAAAGCTAGCGTTTGAAAATAGATGGCGCTATCGTTGCTATTAATGATCTAGTAGAAGTCAGTAGCTATAAGATTAACAGAAATTTCTGTTTTTGTAATCTAGGTGGCGCGCCACCTAGATTAAAAATAACGCAAACAACCATGGCGGTAGACTTAAAAATTTGAAAAAAAATACTTAAAAAAATATAATAACTTCTCTGGGTGTTTCCAAATGTAGATAAATATATCAATTATAAAATATCGCTTCTAGACATTGACAGGAAAAGTCGGGAATTTACCAGAGATTTAGCTAGAGCAAGCAACACGTTTGTTTACCGCAAGGTTTTTTAGTCTGTATATACGGTTTAAACTTTTTACACGGTGGTAAGTTGAGCGATGTTGTCCCCCGGTGCATGACAATGCACACCGCGACCCCTACCGTGACGTCACTTCCGCAGTCAAATCGCTTCCGGCGCGCCCGCGTCGCTTTGACATTCACTCTTTGTAGGACCCTGCCCTCTCATGTCAAATTAACTATCGCTGTCGGTGACTAGCTACTATTAGCAGCACAAATGTATATACAAATAAAAAGTCATTAGGTATGTATATGGACTGAAATAGCATCAGTACGATTCACTTTAGTTTTTAAGCTATTTAAAGAAAGTAATAGTTGTGTTGTGTTTTTTTTTGTTTACGCACAATGGAAGTCGTTAAGTCATGTCAGATACCCTTGGGTGGCTTGCAAAATTCTGACAGTGGGGTAGCCATTAGCCTAATACCATCTCCCAATCCGCAGTGGGCTCGCTTGGGAGATAATAACTCAGTGTGAGGAAAGGCCTCGGGTTGACGATGATGAAAGCAATAATCAGATGTCCAAAACCATACCACTGCCAATTTATGGTGATGAGCAATCATAGTGAGCAATAAATATGTTTAAAAAACTGATTTCTTTAGGCTGACACTGCTAATAAGTAAGTATTAGTAGGAAAGGTTTTAATCAACAGTTATAATTAAAAAAAAATGTCCCTTGCAAAATGTGTGTCAAACTCTCGATGTATCCATTTTTAATAGATAAACTAAACTAAAAAAAAGACCTACAGCACGATAAATTGATTTTAACAAAATCCATTGTTAAAATTCGTTTTGGAAAAAAACAATGAACTAAAGTCAATGACATGCGACTGTGAATTAAACAGAATGAAGTACCGAAGTCTATTACCTAGTACCAGGGCTTGAAAGCGGTTAAGGTTAAGGTACCGTTTTGATTTAAAGGTAGAGCCAAAAAGGTAAGAATTGGGGTTAAGGTACCGTTTTTTACTAGTACCTCTTCGAAATCATTTTCGGTACCGAAAAAACGCGAACGAGTGAGACTTCAGCGCGACGTTGCCAAACCGCTCGGCCGAGGCACGGGCGCTTGCCGCATGAAATCTCATTTCTTGCATATTGCATTATTGTGTGCTGTGATGACGTGACGCTTATATTATAACTCATCTATTCTAGGTACCTATATAAAAGTACGTTATTTTAGCAAAGTTTTATCGACTGTTAAATACATAGACATAGATTGCACTAATGGGGAAAAAACTAAAAAACCGGCCAAGTGCGAGTCGAACTTGCGCACGAAGGGTTCCGTATTCATTATCTATAAAAGCGGCAAAAAATCACATTTGATGTATGGGGAGTCCCCCTAAATATTTATTTTATTGTATTTTTAACAGATTTCAAAAGGTGGAGGTTTCTCAATTCGTCCGTATATATACCTACCTATATATTTTTATTTGTGTTCGCGAATAATCATGTAACTCAATTTTGAAGCAGATATCTTCAACCAATTGAGCTGTTTGGTATACTTATGTAATTTCGGTGACAATGCAATATTTATGGTATCACCGAGCTGATCTGACGATGGAGCCAGGAGGTGGATATCGCAACTTCTCAATGACTCCTCTTAAAGTAATTAAACGACACAACCCCATCGAGTTTGGGCTCGTTTGATTTGTCTTGACGAGTACTTTGGTGTTAGATGGTAACCAGTAACCAGGGTCTGACGATGGAGCTGGGAGATGGCAATAGGAAATATTTTCCTTCACCGTCGAGATAGTGATGAAAATGTTCGTAAGTTTTTGAAAAACTCATTGATACATGTCAGGATTTGAACCCGAGCCTCACTGATTGTAATCATCTTCATCAGGCTATCACTGCCCTTTTTAGTTTTTTTGTAGGAGTTAAGTTAATAATCAAAAATAAAATCAAATAACTTTTATTTCAGGCACAAGCTATATTATTGTATATTAATTATTGTTGTTAACTTCCTCCTGCGTAGCATTATAAGAGGAAGTTAATGGTTTGAGTTCTGTCTGTGTGTCTGTCGACAGGATATCTCCGGATCTACTGGACCGATTGACTTCAAATCCGGTCAGTAGATACCTTAGGTCAATACCTCGATCGAGTTTGAATTTCAGACCCGTGGGTCAAAAGGGACTGGGCATTTCAGACCCGTGGGTCAAAAATGACAAAAATTTCAAAAATCTCAAAAATGTTAAAAATCTCAAAAATGTCAAAACTGTCAAAAAATGACAAAAAGGTCTAAAATGTCAAAAATGTCAAAAATGACAAAAAATCTCAAAAAGGTCTAAAATGTTAAAAGGGTCTAGAATGTCAAATAGGTCTGAAATGTCAAAATGGTCAAAAATCTCAAAAATGTCAAAGAGGTCATAAATGTCTAAAATCTCAAATTGTCAAAACTCAAAGATGGCAAAAAAGGTCTAAAATGCAATATTGTCAAAAATATCAAGTCGTAGTTGTTGTAGTTGTATTAGTTGTAGTTGTTAGTTGTAGTCGTTGTTAGTTGTAGTAGTTGTTAGTTGTAGTAGTTGTTATTGTTAGTTGTAGTAGTTGTTAGTTGTAGTAGTTGTTGTAGTTGTAGTAGCTGTCGTTGTTGGTTGTAGTTGTTAGTCGTAGTCGTTAGTCTCAGTTGTAGTCGGTAGTCGTAGTGTCGTAGTTGTTAGTCGTAATTGTTAGTCGTCGTTATTAGTCGTAGTTGTTGGTCGTAGTTGTTGGTAGTAGTTGTTGGTCGTAGTGATTAGTCGTAGTCGTTGGTCGTAGTCGTTGGTCATAGTCGTTAGTCGTAGTCGTTAGTCGTAGTCGTTAGTCGTCATTGTTAGTCGTAGTTGTTGGTCGTAGTTGTTGGTCGTAGTTGTTAGTCGTATATGTTAGTTGTAGTTGTTATTTGTAGTTGTTAGTTGTAGTTAGTTGTAGTTGTTAGTTGTAGTTGTAGTTGTTAGATGTACTTGTTAGTCGTAGTCGTTAGTCGTTGCCGTTAGTCGTTGTCGTTAGTCATTGTCGTTATTCGTAGTCGATAGTCGTCGTTGTTAGTCGTCGTTGTTGGTCGTAGTTGTTAGTCGTCGTTGTTGGTCGTAGTTGTTAGTCGTAGTTGTTAGTCGTAGTTGGTAGTATTAGTTGTTAGTTGTAGTTGATAGTTGTTAGTTGTAGGTTGTTAGTTGTAGTTGTGAGTTGTAGTTGTTAGTTGTAGTTGTTAGTTGTAGTTGTTAGTTGTAGTTGTTAGTTGTAGTTGTTAGTTGTAGTTGTTAGCCATTCTTATACTTATCCATCTAAAAACAAAATCAAGACTAATCAAACGAGCCAAAACTCGAGGGGGTTACGAACTTTTATTACAGAGTTCCTACCATCTTCCAGTTTCATCATCAGTCAGACCCTGGTTACCATTGAAAGACAAACTACTTGTCAAGACGATGCAAACGAGCCCAAACTTTTTGTCGTTTTATTGCAAAGTTTCTTTGGCCACCTTCCAGCTCCATCATCAGATCAGCACCATGTCATCATAATATTGCAATGTCACGTGATTTACACATGTGTGCAAAATTTTAGCTCAATCGGTAACCGAAAAGTGGATCAAATTTAATGACAAACATTGTGATTTGATGACAAACATTGGGACGGGTGAAACTAAACGAGAGAATGTAATTCTATGGACAAACTTCCACCTGTTTACTGCCAACAACGAAAATTATGTTGATGATGATGGATGATGATGGATGATGATGGATGATGATTGATGATGAATCACCCACCCACCCTTTCAACACCCACCCTTCCAACAACCATACATCCTTCCAACACCAACCCACCCTTCCAACACACCACCATGTTCGATAATGCTGTTGACCACATTTTAGACCTTTTTGACCTTTTTGACATTTTTGACATTTTTTGTCATTTTTGCATTTTAGACATTTTTGCCATTTTTTGACAGTTGGCATTTTTGTCATTTTTGACATTTTAGACCTTTTTGACAGTTTAGACCATTTTGACATTTTTGACCTTTCTGACATTTTAGACCTTTTTGACATTTTTTGATATTTTAGACATTTTAGACCTTTTTGACATTTTTGACATTTTTGAGATTTTTAACATTTTTGAGATTTTGAAAATTTTTGAAATTTTTGACCCACGGGTCTGAAATGCCCAGTCCCTTTTGACCCACGGGTCTGAAATTCAAACTCGATCGAGGTATTGACCTAAGGTATCTACTGACCGAATTTGAAGTCAATCGGTCCAGTAGATCCGGAGATATCCTGTCGACAGACACACAGACAGACATCCTACTCAAACCATTAACATCCTCTTATAATGCTACGCAGGAGGAAGTTAATAACTGAAAAAATTAAGAGTAAAAAATAATTTTTAAAACAAGCTTTTATTTTAATGCGCTAAAAAGAACAAAATAAACTTTTCCTTTAAAACTTTTACTATCTTAAAATGTCATTACCAGAGATCGGCATTAGGTAGTGTGATTAGGTATCAAATTAGGTAGAGGATATAATATGGATTTGTTAAAACCATCATGTTCCTACTTTTAAATCGAAGCACACATATGAAATGCCAAATTTCTTATGTGTGCTTTGTGTCGGATGGGACCGAAACTCAATTTTTTTTCTAGCTTAGGAGCCGTACTATTACAAATATGCAGCCACTGTAGAGAAAATCACCTAAGAACAAAATAAGTTTATATTTAGTAAGTAAATATGATACTGTAGAAAAATCTCGGAAATTTCCCGGGAAATTTTCAGAAGTCCCAAATAAAGTGGTGGTTTTAACAACTCCATATTATATCCTCGTAGCAACTTTACCTACTATGGTACCTAATCACACTACCTAATGCCGATCTCTGGTCATTACACAATTTATTAACTTCCTCCTGCGTAGCATTATAAGAGGAAGTTAATGGTTTGAGTTCTGTCTGTGTGTCTGTCGACAGGATATCTCCGGATCTACTGGACCGATTGACTTCAAATTCGGTCAGTAGATACCTTAGGTCAATACCTCGATCGAGTTTGAATTTCAGACCCGTGGGTCAAAAGGGACTGGGCATTTCAGACCCGTGGGTCAAAAATGTCAAAAATCTCAAAATTGACAAAAATCTCAAAAATTACAAAAACGTCAAAAAATGTCAAATAGGTCTAAAATGTCAAAAATGTCAAAAAATGACAAAATGTCAAAAAGGTCTGAAATGTCAAAAATGTCAAAAAGGTCAAAAATGACAAAAAATGTCAAAAATGACAAAAATGTTTTCGTTGTTGGCAGTAAACAGGTGAAAGTTTGTGCATAGAATTACATTCTCTCGTTATGTAATAAAAGCTTGTCGCGAGATCTGAGTACTCATATTTAAGTAAATGACGGGCCTGTTGGCTCAGTTGGTAGTGACCCTGCCTTCTGAGTCGGAGGTTGCGGGTTCGATCCCCGCTTGGGGCAAACATTTGTGTGCATGAACATATCTGTTGGCTTCGTGTCTGGTCCTTTAATATTTATTTAAGTATGTTTATCAGTTGTTTAGTACCCATAGTACAGGCCCTGCCTAGTTTGGGACTAAATAACCGTGTGTGAATTGTGTCCTACAATATTTATTATTATTTAATTATTTATTTAAATATATAGGTAACTCTAACTGATAGAATTATTTTTTTAGAATTTTCAGACTAAGTAAATATGGGTACCTACTCAATTACGCGACAAGCTTTTATTACATAATAAATTGTGTAATGACGTTTTAAGATAGTAAAAGTTTTAAAGGAAAAGTTTATTTTGTTCTTTTAAGCGCATAAAAATAAAAGCTTGTTTTAAAAATTATTTTTTACTCTTAATTTATTATATACTTTTTAGTTGGATTTAGAATGGCGTCACGTGGCTAACCCTGCATTTTCATTCAAACTAAACATGTATACAAAATTTCAGCTCAATTGGTTATCTTTCAGCTCTATCATCAGACCCTAGTTACCATCTACTACCAAAGTACTCGTCAAGACGAATCAATCGAGCCCAAACTCGATGGGGTTATGTTGTTTAATAACTGAGTTCCTATGGCCATCTTCCAGCTCCGTCATCAGACCCTGGTTACCATCTACCACTAAAGTACTCGTCAAGATAAATCAAACGAGCCCAAACTTGATGGGGTTATGTCGTTTAATTACTGAGTTCCTATGGCCATCTTCCACCTCCATCATCAGACTCTGGTTACCATCTAGTACCAAAGAACTCGTCAAGACGAGTCATACGAGCCCAAATTCAATGGGATTGTGTCGTTTAGTTACCGAGTTCCTATGGCCATCTTCCAGCTTTATCATCAGACCCTGGTTACTATCTAGTACCAAATTACTCGTCAAGACAACTCAAACGAGCCCAAACTCGATGGAAATATGACGTTTAATTACTGAGTTCCTCCTATAGCCATCTTCCAGCTCCATCATCAGACCCTGGTTACCATCAAGTACCAAAGTACTCGTCAAGATGAATCAAACAAGCCCAAACTCGATGGGATTGTGTCGTTTAATTATCGAGTTCCTATGGCCATCTTCCAGCTTCATCATCAGATCAGCTCGGTGGTACCACAATATTGCATTGTCACCGAACTAACATAAGTTTACCAAATTTCAGCTCAATCGGTTGAAGATATCTGCTTCAAAATTGAGTTGCAAGATTCCACCCGAACATATATAGTTACACACATACATACATTGCAAGTTAAATAAAAGCTTTTAATAACATGTCGCTCAACTCGAATTCTCGGTCACGGTCGGCGCGCGGTGCCCCGGCGTACAGCGTGGTACCTATACCTAAAGAAAACCTTTATTTAAAAATTTAAGTATCGTAAAAAAATTATGGTATCGTTATTTTGCACTACCAGAAAATAGCAGTATCGTTATTTTGCACTACCAGAAAAAAGCGGTACCGTTATTTTAAGATATCGCAATATAAAGGTATGACGTCATACCCCTAACCGTTTTAACCTAAATTTTTTCGGTTATTCAAGCCCTGCCTAGTACCTACCTACTATTTTCATTGCACTTAGTATTCAAAATAGCTAAGAAGATAAATATAACTATAAATAAATAGCACCTATTTGATAGTTAAGTACTTATTGTAATATTGTTTATATGATGTTTTATGTACTTTTTATGGAGTCCAACTAATAATAATCCGTTCAAAGCCTTAAAATTTAAATCATTCATACAGAAAATCATTCAAGTTTTCTAATTTTACATTTATCAGATGACTTGACTGCTCTTTCAAAACATTTATACACAATCACAATACTAAAATCATTTTAGATGTACCATAAAGTTCCATCAATTGCACTCCTGCGCCGATACACGCAGACGAGCGATTCGCAATGCTACCGTGTCCGAGTTTCAGCACTGAGAAAGCTTTATTTTGGTCAATGCTCTAACAAGCAGAACAAGATGAATGTTACGCTGTTCCGGTTGGCCAAATCAGTTTGCTTTACAATATTCTGCATTTGAATTGAGTCGATCATGTTTTATAAATATTAGTTAGTTTACACCTTAATTCTAAAAGCGGGTAAAATATCAGTTTTTTTGTGTAATAAAATGTTGTTATTACCTACTTAACTGTTGCTAGTGTGACAGATTTTTTATGTTTCATCTGGAAATTGTTACTGTCAGTAAAAATTTACATGTCGAAAAGAACCTAGTAAGTTTTGAAACCGGCTAATCAATCATGGGTTGTTTAGTGGAGTCAGTCTATGCAATATCTTATTATGATTAAATTACATTATTTTATTGTTTACTGTATTATGAACATATTGTAGCTATTACCTAATAATATTATACAATACATAGCTACAAGCACAGCGATAAAGACCTAAAAAGCTATGACGCACGAAAAACTTGAAATACAAAAATACTTCAGCATTCATTGCATGGATTACGGCACTACACCAATCTGTGCCTCTAATAAAAGAAATGGCGATCGACCCTAGTTTGTTCGTTTACAATTTCATCAAAAGTAAAGTGAAAATTATCATCACAATATTTTTAATTCTAAAAAACATAATAATATCCTAAAGATGAAATTAATTTTAATTTTGACTCGTTACGTGAACACGTTAGTTACACATTAAACTATATTTTAAAATAGTTTGTTTACTGCCTACTTTTATTTGCGCTGGTCCATTATGCGTATGTAGGTAATTAAGTATAGGTAAGTAGTGTTTAAGGTAAGTGATAGCATCAGTGCATATTAAAGCAGTACGGAGGTTAATGGAATTGCCTGTGTTGCTCCCGTATCACCGGGGGTCCGTAAATTGAACAATTTAATTGACCGCCATTGATTACTTTAGATTGAGGTTCTCTATAGGAAATTCAACATTAATTTATTAACGTTTACCATTGCATTATATGTTATGTACCTTTGTATTAATCGAATCTTTGTTGCAATATACTAGTATATTATTTCTTTACTATAAAAATAGAAAACCTGATTGACTTACTCTCTCATCAACACACAGCCGAAGTTACTGTTGCTAGATTCTTGAAATTTGGACAGTAAATTCACTTTATGACCTAAGTGTAAGAAAATACGTCCTTCAAAAAGCTGGGGTCCGGAGTGCGAAGAATAAAAGAGCGTGCATGAAAAGGCTTATGGATGTGAAGGGCGAAAGAAGTATGCAGAGATCGAGCAAAGTGGCGATCCATCGTCTCTGCCTACCCCTGTGGGACAATGGCGTGAGCATTATGTATGTAGGTATGTATGTAAAAAAATACTTTTTTAATTCTCATACTCGAAAAGTAGTGTTTGTTTGATCTGAGTAGGTACTTTCTCGAAAACGATGATTCCCACAACTGAGAGGTTCAGGTATGTGATTCCCACCTTCTGGCGGGAAAGACTCATAGGAATGAATTTGAAAAATAGTACTACATTTGGTTAAGTAGTCGGATACGAAACTATTTACATCGATTACAATAAGAAAAAAAAAGTAAGGTCTTGTGAGTGTAGGTATAAACAACAAAAATACCCCGCGACGGTGATGCGATGTGTTCGATATGTTAAAAAAGACTATAATAATTTGGGGAGTCACTTTGTAAGCTGTTCCGAAATTCAATATCTTGTTTGTCATCTTCACTAATATTATAAGAAGAATTATAAAGAGAAAGGATTTATATTGTTGTGTTTTTTTTTGTAATGAAAAGTTTTCGTTTCATATATATTCGTAATGAAAAGTAAATTGTTTGACGTTATCAATTCCTACTCGGACTATAGCCGCTAAATAACTCGTATGGGAATTGATTCTTTTCAACCCTTGCTGTATTATATTGTTGTTATATTATGTTGGATTACTAATTAATGTCCTGTATAATGTACAAGTATCTTGCGATCAGGACGGGGGAGAGCCATGCTAGGACGTGGGAGAGCCATGCTTCGGCACGCTTGGGCCGGCTCTACCGGGGTGATACCACGGCCCCACAGAAAACCAGCGTAAAGCAATGCATTGCGTTTCGTTGAGTGAGTGAGGTAACAGGAGGCCCCAATCCCCCCTCCCCCTCCGCTCCCCTCCCCTCCCCCTACTCCCACCTCAAAGGTCGGCAACGCAGTTATGACTCTTGAGTTGCAGGTGTCCATGGGCGACGGACGTCACTTACCATCAGGTGACCCGTCTGCTCGTTTACCCCCTTTTTTATCATAAAAAAAAGATCAGTTTTTGGTTATTGATAATAAAGGTTAATTTGGTTATCAATTCGATGCCGGTTCTAACTACATTGGAACTGTAGCGTTTGTACCTACTCGTACACAACGACATAACGATGCAACGCAAAATAACATAGCCAGCATTGCAAACTTGTGACTTTCCGTCACCAAAGGCCATTGGGACAGATTTAGCTGAACCAAATATTCGCTGGCCGACGCACTTGACTCTGTACAGGCAAATTCCTGAACATTGAAAATAAGCATGTTTTGCGCTGAATAATATAAAGGTCCGCACTTGTTTAAAATGTATTTAGAAACACTGATTCGACTTTAAGAAATACCGTAACCGTTACCACACATTTTGTTTTAATTACTCGATATCTGATGTTATCACCAGACTGTGTTAATGCATAACTATCTTGATTTATCAATGCGCAGTTTCGACAATGAAATGATAACACTTTTTAAAATCATTAGAACCAAAGAATGTCCTCCTTTAATATTTTATACTTCATTGATAAAAGGTTTTCCCGAACATTTCACCATTTAATATAATAAATTGTATTAAAATCTACGTATAGGTACATAACAATACGTCAATATTGACTCATACTCAATAACTCCATTAGCAAATGGTAGACATTGTGATTAAAAGTACGTAGGCATATGTAACAGAATTCAAGCAGAGCTATAAATAGAACTCACCTTATATTATTACTGGGGATTTATTGTCAATAGGTACGAATAATCGTGATTGCTCTTGATGTTTTCATCATACGGAGAACATGCCTACTAATAGGAAAATAAAATGCATATAATATACACACACACACACACACACACACTCATGCAAACGATACTAGTTATTATATTGTTAAGAAAAGTTTGGAAACATTCACGTTAGTGTTCATTTATTTCGCAACAGTCTTAGAAAGTATTTTCCGACAGCTAGCACAAGTAAGATCACTGCACACAAGACCACTACGTGCGAGGATGCTGCCGGCTCGGCAGACTCACCAGCACCGTCCGATCCCTTCTCCTTGTCCTTCGCCGTAAATCGCACGAAATCTTGCAAGTGTCTCGGCAGCTTCATAACGTCCTTCTCTTTACCGCCGTCGATCACTTTAATTTTATGTTCAATCACCTTCGGTTCCCTATATACCTCCTTTCCACTTTCTCTTTCATCTTCTGTTTCAGGGTCTTGGATGCCTAGTTTGTTCCACCGCTCCCTAGCTTTGCAAATAAATTCTTTCTCAATTCTATTATTCACTTTTGAATCGAGCACGTCTAAAGCTGACATGCTTTTAGACACTGTTTTTGGACTAGTTGGCGTCGGATAGTTAGTAATTTTTATAACTTTTTGTTGTTTTCTTTCTTGCCGTTCAGCCATTTGACTCATGTATTCTGAATACATTTTATCACGAAGTATTTCTTCTTGGCTGCTACTAAATAAGGACGATAGCTTGCTTCTATCACCTTTTCCCGTAGATTGCGAACTGAAGGCAATGTCTCTATTGCGGGTCATATAAAAGTTTTCTTTGTCAATAATATTTTCTTCGATCACTTTTTTATCTGAAATCAATGGAGCTTTAGGCCCACGTTTTTCATTTGCTACTGTCTTCAATTTTTGTTCTTCAAGGCGCCGAATTTCAGCTTCAACCTCCTTTTCTTTTTTTCGAATATACTCCATTTGCTGATCACATAAATCTTTTGGAAGAGAAGGTCTTCGAGGACTGTACTGAGAACTTTGATCCCGGACGTTTGTGTAATATCTATGCATGTTTTGTATTGTAGATATGTCGCTCTCTATTTCTTTATTTAAGTTTCCAGTAGAATAATGAAATATTTTTTTCTCACTTTTCATAGAACGAAGGGAACTATCTGTGAAATCGGAACTTTCATCACTTTCATAAAATGAAGTTGAATATTTTCTTGGTCTTGGTGGAGGAACTGGTTTGAATGAACTAGAAATATCTTTTATCGAATTGAATTGTTCCTGAATTTTCTTTGACATTCTCTCAATTCGTGAGTAATTTATGTCTAGGTTATCCAAACTTTGATTGTTATATTTACTTATTGAGGAATTTATATTACTGGTCACAGAAGGGTCACGTATCAGAGCTAGTAATCTACTTCCGGTTTGTGATTTAAAAGGAACTACGCGAGGATCGTTAATTTGTTCATCCTTGTTTTTATCTTTCCCATAGTGTTCGTTATAACCTCTTCTATCTACGAACTTTTTATGCATATCTACAAGTTGAGTAGCGTCTTCTTTAGTTAATACTGTATTTGTTCTCTCCATCAACATTTTTTGCGATGGCGATAGACAGACATATACTGGTTCTGTATTTGTTGGCAGTCCAGTCCAGTGATCTTCTTGAGATTTTTTCAAGGACGATTTGCGAGGCTGTACTGGAGGTGGTACATGATCCTTTTGTTTAGTTTCCAAAGAAACTGTTTCTATAGATGAAACGTCGGGTAATGGATAATATGGCATATTGTCAGCTTTTGTGAATTCATTGGATTTTTTATTTTTACATTGTTCTTGTTTTACATTTGAAACATTATTGGAAAAAGAACCCAAAATTGTAATATTCTGTAACCGTTTCGATACAGCTGCTAGTTCTTCCAAGATTCTATCTCCATATGGGAAAGTTGCTATTTTTCTTAAACATAAATCTCGTAAAGCCAAAGGTATGTTTGTATGAGCAGTGTTCTTATTGTGCGTGGGTGCCCCTGTAACACATTCAAAGACATCGTTTACATGACTCGTAAAATTTGGTTTTTGTGTGTGTTCTATTGTTCTTTCACACGTTTCATCATGCAATATGTTAGAAATGTCGTTAAGGGAAGAACAGTTCGGATTATATTTAGCCGTGCATTGGGAGGAGGAAACACTACTTGAAGAATCTTGGCGAGTAAAAGAAGCTTCGGGGTTATCATTAATTTCCGAATCAGATACTTCTTTTATGAGATTATTTATAGCATCATTTAATTCACACTTCAATACTTTCATTTCCAGGTCGTATGTTTCATCTTTTTTCTGCAAGCCGGGGTTTATGTCAATTTTATTTTCACCTACTGACAATTCTACACCAGCATTATTTTTATTGTTCTTTGCTTGGTTAATCTCACTTTCATCAATTTCCTTTACGTACAAGTTGGTTTTAATATCATCAGTAGATAATATTACTATTTCATGATCGTTTTCAGTAGAACTATGCTCTATTTGATTAAGATTTTGTACATCCACTATTGGGTCACTAACAATTTTAGAAGTAAATGATTTCTTTAGTAAGCTTTCTGTATCAGTGACTTCTATAGTAGGAGTTATCATACGCACTGAGACGTCGGTTTCCACGCCATCATCTGTTTCATCGCCACAATCGTGAATAGAACTTGTACTACTAGAAGAATCTGTTAAGTAAACTAATTCGGCACCTGACATTTTTTCAACCGTTTTCATTGACCAGTCACCACGTGCTTCTGTGATTTCAGGTTCCTTTAGCTTTGCTCCAACTAAAATACATTCTTGTGGAATTTGTTTTTTAATACTTGAATTCCCTAAAGTACGAACTAGTTTGGAAGAATATTTTTCTTTTAATTTTGTATCATCTATGAATACATCATCTTCTAAATCTTCAACGTCACTTTTACGTTCAATTAAATGTGATTGACGCCGAGAACCCACTGATGATTCACCACTACCTTCTTCATCAATAACATCTAGTATTCTCGAAGGCCCGACACGTGCACATAGAAAATCTTCTGCTAATCCTTTTTTCCTCAACCTGTGTCTAATTTCACGATTTATGATATGTTCTAACTCCGCTTTAATTTCAATTGCCTCAGCATCAGGTGGTTGTGTTGATAGATTAAGCGTTTGTAAATAGTCTCGTAAAGATTTTTCAGCTTCAGGCGTTAATGATTTTGTTTGTTGACATTGGGCCACACTAAGTGGGATAGTAGCAATCGATAAAGTTCCTTTAGCAAGATCCTTTAGAGGAGGCACTCGGTTTTCTTGTGTGTCGTCTATTTTCTCCCATTCAACATCTGATTCCACGTCGGTAACTAAAATATTGCTACTATCTATTACATCCAGTGTATTATCTTCTTCAAAAGGAATATTATCTTCTTCTGTAATTTCGATTATTTTTGGAGCATCATCATTATCTAAACTTTTGCTTTTGACATTGCTACTTAATTTAGATTTACTTTTTGTCGACTGCTCTGGAGTTTCGACTACGTATGACTCAACAAAATTGTTTGATTTCTCGGTGTCATCAAATGCTGATTTTGGCAAAGAACTGTCAGGATCTTGTGGATTACCACGGTTATTATTTAAATCTTGATGAATGCTAGCCTCACTACAAACATTTGAAGTACTTTGTATGTTATTTGATTGATCTGTTACAGAAACATCGAGAAACTGAGATCTATCACCTGAAATATCGGTTTGCAAATCATCATTAGAAGTTTGGTTCGTATTTTCCTCACTATGCGTCTCAACGCTAGCAGATTCGTTGATATCACTACTATTTTTATTTGGATCTGGTCGATTATTTTTATTTTTACGTTTGTTTTTGTTTTTACGGCGCTTTGGTCGTTCAGGCATGTTTAAGAATTAGATACACTGTTATCACTAACACAACATTATCATAATCACAGAACACACATTGGCCAATCAAACGCGGCCTCGCGTCGCGGCACCCGGTGTCTAGTGCGTAGGAGTGTAGTTTTCGACAACAGGCGTTTCAACGTCAATAGGGATTTCGTCTCGTTCCTCTCACTAGGTTGGGTAGGCGGAAAGGGCTCGCGGGACGAGGAGCGACAGATTCACGCGAGATTAGCGATTGTGATTTTCTTTACGGCGAGCGGTCGCCGACAGCGGCAGTCGTGCGCTCGCGCGGCGATTTACTGATAATTATAAGGTTGAAGTACGCGACCGCGCCGACTTTATTTTTACGCGGAGACGTGTAAGCTAACTGAGCGGTGCGCGCGCGTCGACCGGCGCTCGGCCACGAAGGGAGTCCACGGGCCTGCGCCGCCGGCCGCTCACACTCACGCGCAGCGAGCGCCCGTATTATCACTACCAGACACTATGTAAATCGTATATTGCTAATTAATATTGCACACGCATTCCTTGACCGTTTTGGGGAGGAAATCAACGGGAAGGAACGTCAACACAATAGCTTGTTAGGACATATTTGGATTTCAATAGGACGTTGGACGCACACATTTTTCCAATTAAATTTTAGCGTATTATTAAATGTTTCATAGTTGCAATATAAACTACGAGTACAAAAATCTACAATGAGCATTGAAATATAATTGCAATTAATCGGTATAAAATATGGCTTCCAAATTTTATGGATTTTCCTATGATAATATATTTATATGAAACACCTTAATTCATTTAATTCTTTACATTATCAATAATAATTTGTATTTACAAAACTCAATGGTATATTACTAACATTTTCTTAATAAACTTACGTAGGTACGTCATAACATTGTAATCCAAATTTCCATCTACGATATCTATCTTCTCGATTCAATATTAGGCGTAGGGTCTTGCAGCAAATACATATCTATCTATACTAATCTATACTTATTATTATAAAGAGGAAAAATTTTAATTTTTGCATGTTTGTTACTAATAAACTTAAAAAGTTCTGGATCAATTTTAAAAATTCTTTCTCCGTTGGAAAGCTAGAAGATCCCTGAGTAACATAGGCTATATTTTATAGGCTGATTTTAATGATCCTAGACTCAATGAGATTCGGATGTTTCCTAGCTCTCATAAATGAATTTATAAATTGTAAACAAGCGTCACGCGTCATAGATAACCCAACCGATACTATGTCGGTAGTGCCATACTGCTTATCTACACGACTGTACATAAAAACGCAATCTTACGTAACAAGTTGCAATATTAAACATTTTTGTAACTGGTTTAAAAATAATTTGCACTCTTAGTTTCACAATATTATATTTAAGCCAAATAGCGAGAAACGCTTTGAATATTTTGCGATAAATAAACATAACTTTAAAACATTATTAGGAACAACAGTAAATACCTCAAAAACAATACAATACCTCTTTATTGTATACCAAAAACAAATATGGATATAAACATTACTTAAAGTACAATGGGTGGTCTTATCGCTTTTAGCGATATCTTCTAGATAACCTTGGTATGGATGAAACTGAGAGATTAGAGATGGGGTAGACAGTGCACTACAGTCTTAATATAATATATTATTGAACATACTTGGTTAGTAGTTCAGTCGACTTTTAAAAATGTGTATTTATTCAGCACGTCAAAACAAGTCATATTTAAACAATAATAAGCTTAACTTCATAATCTATATTTCTATAAGCTTCACCATAATACCGTGTATTGATTACTCTGTGTACCATCTAGAAGAGGGTGTGGAGGGCAACCCTTCTGTAAGTTGCTTAGTGTTAGGTTACAAATTACACCGCAACATTACACGTGTTAGTTGCCTAAGAAGACATAAAATTTAATCTCTACATAGGTACCCAACGAAAGCTTTAGTGAATAATAACTTCGGACATTGTCATTTTCGGAGAGAACATTGGACGTGAGCTGTACTAGTTGTTAGTTATTGTACACGAAACTATCCGAAAGGATTTTAGGGCCCCAGAAAACAAATACACAAGCTTCATCAAATTTTTTTTTGTGCTTTTACCATTATTTGATATTAGAGCAGTATCTACTCTTCTCCTTATATTTATCCGTGCCAAGCTTATATTATATACACTTCCTTCTTGTGTATATCATACTTCACACAATCAATCCATTTTTGTCTTCCCTCTTCTCAAAACCTTCCCCATTCATAGTTCATACGTACCTTACTACCACCCATCCGCATAATAAGTAACACAAATCGTAACAGAAAAATTAGTATATTTATATAAAAAAAAATATGATGCAATCGAACTTTAGTTGTGTCTAAACAATTTTCCTAAATATCGATTAATAATAGCACGATTTCCATAGAAAGCACTAAATTCAGTTACGCCAATTCATTTTTGAAAAAAAATTAACACCTATTAAAAATAGCTGAAATCGATTAGGTAGTCAATACTGAACAAACTAATTTCAGGAATTGAGCTTATTCTGTTACATGTTGTATATCTATGTCCGTACTCCGTACCAAGACAAAAGGCGCGTCTATCTAACAGTAATATTTTGCTCCTTTTACCTAACAGTATAACTGTATAGTATTTAATTAAATTGAGAAACAAGTATTTCAAGAATAATCGTACTATTGTAAAATGAATAAATTTGAAACTGTAATGGACTTTTTGTTATCCTTCTTTACACATTCAGAGTTGGAGGACAGTGACATATAGGTATTTACTACTATTTACCCCGGAACGGAGACGAAGTCCCGGGCAAAAGCTAGTACCTCATAACAATCCCATTTCAATATAGGTACTTTAGCTATCTGATTACCTATTTTGTTGACATCATGACGTAGGTCGACTCTAAATTAAATTCTCCACATCGTCTCAGAAAGTAGAATTAGAATTTAATATAGGGTACTTGAAATATGGATAATATGAGAATTTGCTTGTACCTACAACCCAGCGAAAGTTGCGGGGCAGGATCAGCCGAGCCCACTTCGGCCGTAGATTACGTGATAGGTACTTACGAAGCTAAACTTGGTGCCTAGACTAAACTAGCCCCAGTTGCGGGTCATCTAGGCTGATTGAGTACTTCCACCGGCGCAAGGTAGTTATACCAATCAAATGTTGTTACTTGAGGTTGTTTTTAACCAAACTGTTTTGCAGAAATGAATGTTATCGCCGCGACTTTTAGGTTATCCTCCTCAATCATACACAGACACACTGACCATCAAAACACAGGATTACCTAGTTTGAAAGTTCCCCTGACCTTTGACCTAATTATCGACAGAAAATTGTTAGCAACTGATTTGCTTGTAGTTAACTCTGTTACTGTGTCTTAGTATAAAGTTTTTGAAATAAATATATTATTTATTCATGACGAAGCTTATGTTACATTCTTTTATAATTTTTAAGCTATTGCATAGCTTCTATCGCGGGCCTTGAGCGCGGGGACCGAATCCAGAAATTCCGTAACGAAAAAACCTCACGCTCTCCCCACTCCGACGGGCACGGAGGTGTGGCTTAAAGGCCGTGCATTGTATAAAATAAAATAAAGTGAAGTAAAGTAAAGTAAAGTAAAGTAAAGTAAAGTAAAGTAAAGTAAAGTAAAGTAAAGTAAGTCGAAGTCGAAGTCGAAGTCGAAAGTCGAAAGTCGAAAGTCGAAAGTCGAAAGTCGAAAGTCGAAAGTCGAAAGTCGAAAGTCGAAAGTCGAAAGTCGAAAGTCGAAAGTCGAAAGTCGAAAGTCGAAAGTCGAAAGTCGAAAGTCGAAAGTCGAAAGTCGAAAGTCGAAAGTCGAAAGTCGAAAGTCGAAAGTCGAAAGTCGAAAGTCGAAAGTCGAAAGTCGAAAGTCGAAAGTCGAAAGTCGAGTCGGAGTCGGAGTCGGAGTCGGAGTCGGAGTCGGAGTCGAGTCGAGTCGAGTCAAGTCGAGTCGAATCGAATCGAATCGAATCGAATCGAATCGAATCAAATCAAATGAAATGAAATAGTCAGACCAACCAAGACAGTCAACTTTATGCTATGCAATAGCTTTACCGCGGCAGTCCCCGAGTGCCACACGTCTTTTTTATTTTAATATTAATTTGGATAGTGATGGTCTAATGACGTAAATCTCAAAATTGTTATGAACTGAACTTCCGACAAGATTTGACGAAAACGACACCAAATACCGATTTTCTATATGCAATATAATAAGACATAAATAATACCACTTCAGTCTTCATCCTTCCAACCGAACAACTGATTGTACTATTTCTTAGCTTATGTGAGTGATCGTTACAAATATACCATCATCGCAGGCACTACGAGCACTTTAGGTACTACTTAGAAATATTTTCCTATTTAAGCATTGAACTACTTTCTAAATATTTTAGCTCAGTGATCTCAAGTCTTAACTATTCATCTCGCTCGCAGTTCAAATTGTCTATTACCGAAGTTGGTCCACAAAAATAGCTCATTGATGGTCTGCCAATTAGCTGTTACGTCTTTCGTATCTAAATCGTGTAGCAGCAGCCGTGAGCCAAATATGAAAAAATTGTGGTATCAGATCGATAACAGAACGAAAACTTGCTTTCAGTACTCATATTAAACATAGGTACTTTTGCAATGCCGTGTTCAAGTCGAACGAAGAAAGTAGAGGAAAAGCTTATGGCCAGCAGCTTATGGTCGGTTCTTATACACTGATGAAGATAAAATAAAATAAACCGAAGTCGAATGCTAAACGCGTAATCTATGAAAATACCCAAATTTAGATATGACTTTACATACGACGAAGAAGCAACAAAAACTAATCTTGTTTTCGCATTTCCTCTGCCACCACGTCATAGTTACATGAAGATAAATAGAATTTCCTACACACAAATATATAGGTCAAGAACTGTTGTTCGCACACATGAGTGTTTAAATCCGGACTTATGGCTGCCCATTCAAGATACTCGTATGAGCACAGCTGTAACTCCTGCTACCTATATTGTACCGGCTTGTTAGACAAGAACTTTATTACAGCACGTTAAATAATCCTTCACAAATATTATGTTGGAACACCGCGTGCTCCTGTAAGATTGATTGACTGCCAGTATCTAGAATATTATTTTTCTAGAATATCAAGTTCAGATATGAAACTACCTACGTATTTAGCCAAAATATTGGTATAAAATGTAGGTGTAAGGATTTGATTCTTTTAAATTAAAGATCCTGTACTAGATTACGTCAGCTTTGTGGCTGTAATGCAGATTGAGTTCTGGTGCTACGTAAGTGCGCTATGCATTTATAAACCTTCCAGAAATATCACGGCTCAACGCCATTCTCTCTCAATCCCAAATGTTCGAGGAGCTAATGTTTTGAAAAGAGAAAGCATTGCTGCGAAACCTTTTAGAGCGGCTAAAAGGATATATATTTCACGCCATCGACGCATATATGGGTGGTGAAGATTATCTGTACAGTAAAAGGGATTCTAAAAACCAAACCAACCAAAAATTTATTCAATAATAAAACAAAAGAGAAAAATTACCACGCCTTTTATCACCGATACCAGGAGTATGTCACTCCTAGAAATACCCACTTTTCAGCAGTAGGTAGGTATATACATATTTGGACTTTACGTTACCAGGTGATGAGCCTGTCGCCGGTCCGAGTTGCTGCTACCAATGTTTTAGAATCAATTCTGGGACCCGGTTTCCTCACGATGCTTCCTTCACCGTAATAGATTTGTATGTAACTACGTAAATTTTTGAAAAACTCATTGGTATATGCCCTAGCCGAGATATACACAAAATAAATTATCTTTATATTATATCTGTGACACATCGACAGATTTAAATATTTAATGGCTGTATCATACATAACCTACAATCTAATATCACCAGAAAGAAAATCGTATTTAATATTTCGCGAACAATGCACCCGGCTATGCCCACATCAAATAACATTTCCCCAGCACCGCCTCTTTTTCCACACGACAATAAAAACGCATTTCGCGCTATTTGTTTTGCGTCGAGTGTGGAAAAACAAACGGACGTTCGGAATCGTGGTGCATGACATAATCGCCGTATAGATCCGGGCCAGTGTGCCAAAACGGCCAGCGGCTAGCTGTGTCGCTTTTTTGGCAACTATTCAAAGGGTTATAAGGTGAATGTGTCGAGTGCACGCGTGGACCGTTGAACGTATTTTATTTGCCGGCGCTAAAAATGTTGGACGTGACAATGTGTCGCGGAGATAATGGCGAACGAGTATTTTGGGAAAACAATGAATGAAATTAAACATTTTTCCTGTAACTGCTTGTGACGATAGGTACTAGCGAATTTGTATTAGTTTATGTCATCGAGCTTTCATTTGCCAACTCTACATCTTATACGATTTGAATAAACAAACCTTAGTCTTCTGTTTAAAATGTTAAATTTCCGAAATTTCTTCAATTTCACACAATGCATTGCATTCGAATATGCGTGTGTGCTTCCTACCTACCTACCACCTAATATACTAATCATCGATATGAAACCACAACAAAGGTAGTATAAAATATAAAACATCTTCGAATTTGTGTTATTTTAGTTCCTTCGGTATACCCTCGAGATAGGGTCTATCAGGCGGGGTCACCGCATCGCAAGCGAGGGAATTTTACTTGCTAATCCAGTATGACCGGCGAAACATAATGTATCCTGTTATCTGGTGCCATGTCATGTTATGCTATGGGACAATTCAGGGAGGAAATCCTTGAGTTAGATTCAAGTAATGAAGATAAAAAATGACAAACTACATATGACCAAAAATTTAAGGAAGAAAATGTTATTTTGACTGTTTAAAATCAACTTCTATTATATCTGTACAAGTCTATGCAACTACATCTTTACATCCGCAGAGAGTTTAGAATACTTTTTGAACCTTTGTATCCCAAAACATACCTTTAAAAACCATAACAGAGAACCCAGTTATTCACTTAGATTCAGATAAAGGGCTTGGAGGGCACGCGTGTATTATTTATAAACAATAGTGATGAGTACTCACGTTTCGCTGTTGGACTCGGCGCTGGCGCTGGCGCAGCGCTTGGCGACTTCACAGGCGGCTTGTTGGATACGACTTCGTTCGCCGACGCCTCCGCTACAAAATACAACGATTTTAATGAACGCCTTCGCTTCTAAAATATGTAGGTAGTACATCGTCTGTACCCAATAACAAATCGATAGGCAACATACACGTAAATTTACTCCACGAAATTTGATGTGGTTTTCATAGTGTATTGTTGGCACTGTTGCAGAATCTTAAAAAAAATATTTTTAGTGTTTCATATTGATACACCGATGAAAATTAAATTTCATTGATGAAAATTGAATTCGTTGAGCCCTTTGGAGGCTGCTCGAGACAAGATTTCATAAGGACAACAATTATATGGTCCCTGATTAGGCAGCAGGTACGGTGTTTTGACTTCAATTTTGGCATTTATTTTGAAATCATACACAAAGACTTCGATTTTATTATATTGGTATAGATTGTGGTTTTAGGCCCGTATTAGAAGGATCCTCAGTCATGGAACTCTACCAAAGGCTCGCAGGAAGGCTGAGGAAGGAAGACTGGCAATATCTTAGTCACAGTCATACAATTTATTGCTCAATATGGTTATTAGTATGGGTATTAGAAGGTAAGTAAAAAAGTAATATAGATATTTAAATTGCAATTATTTCGATCTTTAAGTCTCTTGTGGAATGCAGTTTGCTTATCTTTTTCGCTTAAAGTTTTGAAGGCTTTATTTAATTATTTTTATTGACATAAGATATCTTCCTAAACCGTGTTAATGGAAAACACAGTACTTTGTGTCATGTTTTTTGTCAAGGAATTATTATTTAAGAAGGTACTCATGGACAGCTTCAACTCAAAAGCTGGGCTTATTCATTATCCAGTGTTTGTAAACAGGAATGAGATATCAGCGAGCAAAGACATCGAGTTAAAAGTTTATGAAAGTTGTAAATAGAGTATTCGCACAAAGGGCGAGCGCGACACAGAATGAGAAAAAAACAAGGAGCCAAGCAAAACAAATATGAAGGGGCGTCTTTACAAACAATAAATTTTCCCTACTCGCAGATTGTCGAGCACTTTGTTTGAATTTGTTCAGACGTCTTTTTGCCAAAAAGTCGGATTGTAGGTACCTATGTAACCTTTTCTTCAACTACACTAATCTACGCTAATTTTATACAAAGGACAGATTTGTTTATTTTGTATATTTTTATGTTTGTTTGTAATGAATATTAGGCTCCAAAACTACTGGACTGATTTCAAAAATTCTTACACCAATTAAAATAGGAATCGTGTGATATCGTGGGAACAATTATCTATACATATAATATAACTCTAACGGGATCGCATCAGTAGTTCATTTTTTTAAAACTTTTTTGGTAATGTAGATAGTTATCGATATAGATGCCAAAACACCAATACGGGACGGATTTTGATGAAATTTGGTATGGAGATAACTGAGTACCTGGGTCAACATCTAGGGCAGGTACTTTTTATTCGAGGAACATATCTCATTCCCCCCGGAAAATATGGAAACTACTACACCTAGAAACTTCAAATATGGAATGTAGGTGTCTTATACGTTGTAGGCAACCGCTATCAAGGGATGTTTAAAAATTCCGCTATATGGTATATAGGTGTCTTACGTATCTTATGCAAAGGCTATGAAGGGGTTTTCAGAAATTCCCACGGGAACGGGAATAAACTGGACCCGCGCAGGCAAAACCGCTGGTCACTCGTTATTTGTAATTGAATTTCCCAAGCGAGTCTTAAAAAATATTTCACCAATGGAAAGCTTATTTTTGGGGGACTAACATGGGCTATTTCGCGCACGGGAACGGACCATACGCGGGTGAAACCGCGGGTTGCTGCTAGTCTATAATAATTTTATTTATTTACCTATGTGATAGTGTTATAAAAGAAGTCCTGAAACTAAAGCACTCTGTGGTCTATTAGTAAACAGTTCATTATTTAGACTTGTTACACACTTTGTTAATATTATACAATATGTAACAGAATAAGCGGAATTCCTAAAATTAGTCTGTTCAGTATCGACTACTAATCGATTTCAGCTATTATTAATATGTGTAAAATTTTTCCCAAAAATAAATTAGCATAACTGAATTTTAGGCTACTTATGGAAACCGTACTAAGTATTATTGCTCTTAATTAAATAAATTTTGTTAGACAAAACTAAAGTGCGCATTCATCATATTTTTTTATATTAATAAACTAAATAGGGTGTATGAGGAATTGTGCTTATACGCGTCGTATAAATAACTTCAGCATTTTCTAAAATATTTAATAGTGAAAAGTGAGTACGTACTAGAATGATATACTTCCGCAAATTCCCCCGGGGATAAGACGCGAGCGTATACTATTCCTACTCCAAAAACAAAACCACCCAAAATCTAAGAAACAAAAACACTCACCATAATTTCGAGGGAATTCGTAATTCGATACAATTGCAAAACATTCGAATGAACAATCCGATTAAATTCGAATAACTTCCTGCCTCCGGTAGGTTGGCATGCACGATATTGCCGATCCCACAGGTTAATTTAGTACATAATTTAGATCTCGAATTAGATGCTCTGATTATTTATGAGTTTGTTGTAGTAGAAAACGTTGCACTGCGTGGTAGTACGTACAAATAGTGAGTTAATATGTTCGATCAGTTCGTCAGCCGGGCGGTAGTAGCTAATCGTGTACCGGGAAGTGCACAGAGCCGATGTGACAGGATTTGGCACAGCTTTGTCTCCAGATTAGCCTGGCGAGCGATGCACTATTCACTGTGCTCAATGTGTTAAGAGTAATCTACATTTGCTAAACATAAATGCATGGACATATTGAAAAACAAGCCTTTAAACAACGTTCACTAAATACATCACTAAACAAAATAGGGTAAACTTTGCAGGAACTGGCCATATAAGTAACAAACAGAGTTTTACAGTATTCATAGATGGTTTATCTCCACGTAGTGAAGAAAAAAGTCGCTTTCCGCGTCTGGCTGTATATCCGCTAACTCCTTCTAAACGGCGCAACAGATTAAAAGAACGATAAACGAGGTGGGTTTTTGTAGGTATATCTTATAGACTAAAATAAAGGTAGGGAAAGTTGCTAGTGTAAAATAAAAATCGTATTTTAACACAATGAGATCTTTAGTGGCCAGTTATATCTTGCTTTACCCTAATACCCTAATTATTAGAAAAAAAGTATACCTACTTATAGATTTCAAGCATTCCTATTACGAATTTAATACAGTTAGGTCCTGAGAGTCAACCGTAAAAAGTTTTTGAATTAAATAGTAGAACGCCGCATGCTCCAACTGTTGCTGCGAATTAGTTAAAAGTTGATACTTAACTGAAAAATTATTCGTCCTTTTTGGCTCGTTACAAACCCACTCAAAACAGAAACCACCACTCTAAAATCCGAGTTAAAATTGTCTATCAATCTTATCAACGTCTTTCAAAGCGGTGATTGAAAGCGTTTCAAGGAAATTTTAATACAGGTCAATAATTTAATGAAACCGGGTTTGATGGCTCTCAAATAAGCGACGAGTTTATATTTTAAGAACCTCGGTTCGAAAGGAGCGCTTGTTACATCTCACTTCAGATGAAATCAAGCGTACTCTGATCTTCTTGTCGACGATATTCGCAAATAGCCCTGTTGCTATTGTGACTCGAATAAATATAGGAGTACCTCATTCCATTACAGATATCGCGTGGGAGATGTTTAGAAGTTCATTTGTTTCAATTTTGTTCCGAGATTTACCTATTCGTCTTTCATAATTAGAGTTTATTGTTTTGCTAAACAATATTAAAATACTTACCTTTCAATACTAAAGTTTATTTGCTAATAATCAATTTTATCAGGCTCTAAACGATGAGAGATGATAACCCGCGGATATGTTTTAAAAGGTTTATCATAAAATAAATAAGAAATAAAAGTTTTTTAACGATTTACCCACCTCTGTTATAACTCTACTAACGAGCTCTCTCAAAACGTCGAGTTTACTTGTAAAAACGTACTTAATCTTCTCCAGTCACTAACAAATACCAAGTTCAAATTCACTGATAAATAACGTCACGTGTAAGTAAGTTTACGTCACTTCAATCATCAATGGCTCGCGGGTCAGACAGACCACGCGGCTGGCCAAAGGCCGGAGGGCGACTGTCACAGGGCGAGCACCCACAATGGATACTTTCCGTATCTAAATCACAATAAAATACCCGCTTTGTGTGCACTGCTGATTGCGACACGCTGGACATCACACCGACCGAGTCATCCTATCAGGAAAAAAACGGACAAATATCAACTTCATGGGTCAGAGTTTACAGGTTACTTTAATGTGAAGATGAACCACGATAAACCCGTGGAAGTGTAGAAGTTAGCCCAGGATCGATTGATTTCTTGAGGCATGTACTAACCATATTTCAAAAACTTACGTACGTATCACTAGCTAAACGGTTAACTACATCAAGAATCCCAGAATTTCTTCGCAGAATGACACAGATCTGTGGTGCACACAGATTTAAGAAACTAAAGGTGGTGCAAAAGCATGTGTACCTAAGAGCGTCTTTACCAAGCGATGGGCTCACTACATAACAAAGATTTATATAATAATTTCTGATGAAAGTCTTTGCACCCCACCTGTAACGGCAAGGGGTAAGAAAAATACTCTAGTGAAAAGTGGATATTACCAGGAATAGGTATGCGAGCGTAGGTATATTTAGTATTATTATTGCACTACCTAAACTTACCTTCTTTCGATATTTTATATTAACGTAAGTTTTATTTCTAAAACAGACTCTTGGCAATAAATAATACCTACTTCATAGAGTATCACAACAAACTCAGGAACGAAACAGAAATTTTAGAAAATCGCGTATTTGTAAACACGTCAGCTTAAATAGGGCCATGCTAATGCATGGTTCCGTGCGCTTCCATGTGATTGACATACAATATATTGTCCGAAGACGAGGTGTGGCGGATTGTCAGCTTAATTGTGCGAGACTAAATAAGTTGAGTTTGAACCATCCATCACCCTGTACTGTCACGGCTATTCACGCTGGCCTACTAACCGGGCAAATTAGGACACAAATTAATAAATAAAGTGCATAGAACAACAGCGTGACTTTGAATTTTACCAATGGGTAAACATAAGGGACGAATTCTTTAGACAAATTTTTTCTCAAACATTTAAACATTCTCAAACAATAAATAAATAAATTTAAACTTCAATTTGACGTTTGCGATTTGAGGACCCAAAATGACGCCGTCCGCGAATAGGTCGTAGAGTCAACAAATATTATTTGTTCTATTATTATTCTATAAAACTGCGTCTAATTAGATATCTCGTAATAAATGTTAGGAGTTACCTACTCACGGCGGTGATCCTAATCAAGACATACTGTAGACGGTACACGATAATCTTAGATGCTTAGATTTAGCGTTGGACATATACATCCAACAATCAATAACAGCTAACATCTTATGAACTCGCGTTGCAGGATAGAGCGAACAGCGTCGCAATAAAAGGATGAAGAATATTTAATTCAGGGACTCACTATAGCCCTAAGCGACGGAGGCACCTTCGTAGAAAATGGCGACGGTCTGACAGATGTCAGAACCATCGCAATTTTACAGAGAAAAACCATTCGATCATCTGTATGCCGTGCGAGAGATGTAGGTAGTAGAGGCGCCATTAAGAACATTAATTTCTTGGAAGTATTTACTGAGAAATCTTCAGTAGGTACATTACAAGATGACATTTTGATTTTTGATCATCAAAGATTTGAATGTTGTCATCTGTTTATTTATAATTATGCTTGGCCCTAAATCCCTACTATTTACTTATTTAAAAAAATCTAACACTTAAATTCACAAGGTTGTCAAAGAAAACAGACTTATTAATTATCATGTTTCAGAAAAATACACTTCGATAAATATTTGTGGGATTAGAAAATTACTAACAATGAAATTTCAAGAATAGAACGAGTTCCTTATACGTTTATAGAAAAATTGTCTTTTGAAGTGATTAAATAGGGCACCTGTAAAGGTAGGGTTCAGTGGGAAAATATTTTGATATGGTAACTGCTAAAAACACACCTGAATTTCACATGCAATAAAGATCTCATTTCATTTCATAATTAATTTGTATAGATCTTCGTTATTTTCTAAGTCATGAATTTAGGCACACAATAAAATTCATCTGAAAGCTAGAACTAAAAGGGAAAGCATTTAGAAAACCAGAGAAGTCATTCTGTGATTACGTTAACCAAACTTTATAATCAAACAATGAAGACTTAGAAACCTTTGAAAAGAGCTTTCAATCATGGTCTTATTGTTGTGAAGGGAACGCCCCGTGATTAACTAAGGGAACTCCACTCGGTGCGGGTTTTATTAAAGCCTCTATCGTCAGGCGGAATATTTTGCGTTGCAACTGAACGATGAAATAATTCTTTTTTAGGGTTCCGTATAACTAACTTACTAACAATACGCTATCTGTCTATCGGTCTTACTTTTAAAGGGCTGTATCTTTGAACCGTAATAGGTACCTAGCCAGTTGAAATGTTGATAGAACATGACTGTGTTATTTATTAAAATATTAAGCTACGTCCATAATATATTAAACGTGTTGTTAACGTACCTATTTTTACTATGTCGGTAATACTTACATAATATCGTCAAACTTGGTGTGGTTATGCGAATTAGTATACCGATACCGAGAATAATAGAAAAAAAAAACGGTAAATATATAAAACAAATATAGACATTTTATACCCTACGCAGATACGGAACCCTCGTTTCGCGAGTTAGACTCCGTAACATCATACGAGCGGCTTCAAATAATATACCTATAGGTACTTAGGTTATATCAGACCAACGTGAACGATTTAATGTCCGAGGTTTTTATAAACTAGAAATGATGTCAGTGAACTTAGCAGAACATTGTCCAGCAGATCAAAAATAAAAAGGAGTTCTATTCGCATGCAGGTGAGTTCTATAGTTCCCAATACTTTTCAGGAATAGTTCTGGCGTTTTTCCTGAAAAAAAAGTCATTCGACAAAATGATCTGCTAACTTCCGGTAGCAGATCATTTTGCAGCAAATTAAAAAAAAAAAAGTTCCATGCGCATTCAGCTAAGTTCTGTAGTTCCCAATACTTTTCAGGAATAGTTCTTGCGTTTTTCCTGAAAAAAAAAAAAACATTTGAAAAAATGATCTGCTAACTTCGAAATTCGAAAAATACCAATTTTCATCGTTTCAAACAAATTTTAAAAGCAAGAACTCTTTTGTTTTTCACAGATACGTATCAGAACAGCAATCTAAAATTCGATTCGAATCCAGAACTTACATAAAAGTGCCAGCAGAGCATGTCAGAACGTTACGTTCTGACATGCTCTGCTGGCACTTTTACGTGAGTTCTGGACTCAAATTGAATACAGGATTAAAGCAATGATAGAGATCTGTAAGAAACAAAAGAGTTCTAGGCTGTCACAGTTATGCAAGACTTGGAAAAAAATAATTTCCTAGTTTTTTTACGTTCTGACATGCTCTGCTGGCACGTTT
Organism: Ethmia dodecea; assembly: GCA_963855545.1. NCBI lineage: Eukaryota > Metazoa > Arthropoda > Insecta > Lepidoptera > Depressariidae > Ethmia > Ethmia dodecea. Next base: position 7,370,919 of record OY979444.1, read on the forward strand.
AAAAAGTAGTAAATTATCAATTTCCAAGTCTTGTATCATTGTGACAGCCAAGAACTCTTTTGTTTCTTACAGATCTCTATCATAACTACAATTCCGTATTCAATTCGAGTCCAGAACTCACGTAAAAAAGCCAGCAGAGCATGTCAGAACGTAAAAAAACTAGGAAATTATTTTTTTCCAAGTCTTCTTTAATTTTGACAGTATAGAACTCTTTTGTTTCTTACAGATCTCTATCATTCCTACAATCCTATATCCAATTCGATTCCAGAACTCACGTAAACGTGCCAGCAGAGCATGTCAGAACGTAAAAAAACTAGGAAATTATTTTTTTCCAAGTCTTGCATAACTGTGACAGCCTAGAACTCTTTTGTTTCTTACAGATCTCTATCATTGCTTTAATCCTGTATTCAATTTGAGTCCAGAACTCACGTAAAAGTGCCAGCAGAGCATGTCAGAACGTAAAAAAACTAATAAATTATTTTTTTCCAAAACTTGTATAATTGTAACAGCCTGGAACTCTTTTGTTTCTTACAGATCTCTATCATTCCTACAATCCTGTATTCAATTCGAGTCCAGAACACACGTAAAAGTGCCAGCAGAGCATGTTAGAACTTAAAAAAACTAGGAAATTATTTTTTTGCAAGTCTTGTATAAATGTGACAGCCTAGAACTCTTTTGTTTCTTACAGATCTCTATCAATCCTACAATCCTGTATCCAATTCAAATGTGTGTAAATGTAAGTGGAGTTCCGAAGAGGGTTGGCGGTAGGTCCGGCGATGAAGACTCGGAGAAAGGGGCGCACGACCCCGTCAGCGCGGCAGTAGCGCAAAGAAGTCGCGCGCAGGAAGGCAGCACGTCAGCAAGATGTAGAGAGCAGGGGCCTGCGTGCGTCAGGAGAGCGCAACAACAAGGTGAACGGGCCCGCGTGCGTCCGGTGGACGCAACGGCAAGGCGCAAAGGCTTGCGTGTGTCTGCTGGACACAACGACAAGGCGTAGAGTCCTGCGTGTGTCTTGAGGTCACAACAGCAAAGCAAAGAAGGGCGCACAGGGACTGGGTTTACTCCGCGCACAATAGAGAGAACACGAAGACTTTGAGAGAGGCTTGCAGGGTCCCGGGGCTGCTAGACCCCGGGAAAAGGCCTTTAATTAGTACTTTCTGTTCTGAAAGCTGAAGAGAGACTCTCTTTGTTCTTCCGAATGCTCTCCCTTTTATAGGCCTTTGACAGAGGTTCGCTCCTGACGGCGGCTAGAAAATTTGAGCATTCGTAATTTTGAAATGAGAGCATATTTTTATGAATAGCCAGGTTAAAATCCACAACTTAGTAAAAGTTCACATATAAAACATCAGACCACTAATAAAACTAAAAGGAAATTGCCATAGCAACCGTCATAAACAACGTTGTCAAAAGTGTTTCAGCAAAATAAACAGCAAACCGATTCAAAAAATCAAGAAACAATAATAAATTTATCTCGGAGAAAGTAACGCGCATCAGTGCGCACGAAGCCCTAAGTTCTATGAGTATAGTGAACACGTGAAAACTGCGCTTTAAGTAATTGGAGCCAAGACCGATTTATAAAGGTGCTTGTAACGTGAAGATACGATGTGGTAGTGCATTGAAGATGTGTTTTATAACGTTAACACGTTTCAGGGATCTACAGAAATGAATGCAGCGAAAAAGAATTATATTGTAAAAAAATACGTCGATAGACATATGAAATGATATAAAGAGAAATGAGATACGAAAGTGACCGTAAGTAGCAAAAATACTACAATTCATAATGTAGAGTCGTAATGATTAATTAATAATTTCCTACTTTTTTACGTTCTGACATGCTCTGCTGGAACTTTTACGTGAGTTCTGGACTCGAATTGAATACAGGATTGTAGGAATGATAGAGATCTGTAAGAAACAAAAGAGTTCTAGGCTATCACAATTATAAGAGACTTAGAAAAAAAATATTTCCTACTTTTTTTACGTAGTGACATGCTCTGCTGGCACTTTTACGTGAGTTCTGGAATTGAATTGGATACAGGATTGTAGGAATGATAGAGATCTGTAAGAAACAAAAGAGTTCCAGGCTGTCACAGTTATACAAGACTTGGAAAAAAATAATTTCCTAGTTTTTTTACGTTCTGACATGCTCTGCTGGCACTTTTACGTGAGTTCTGGAATCGAATTGGATACAGGATTGTAGGAATGATAGAGATCTGTAAGAAACAAAAGAGTTCTATGCTGTCACAATTAAACAAGACTTGGAAAAAAATAATTTCCTAGTTTTTTTACGTTCTGACATGCTCTGCTGGCACTTTTACGTGAGTTCTGGAATTGAATTGGATACAGGATTGTAGGATTGATAGAGATCTGTAAGAAACAAAAGAGTTCTAGGCTGTCACATTTATACAAGACTTGCAAAAAAATAATTTCCTAGTTTTTTTAAGTTCTAACATGCTCTGCTGGCACTTTTACGTGTGTTCTGGACTCGAATTGAATACAGGATTGTAGAAATGATAGAGATCTGTAAGAAACAAAAGAGTTCCAGGCTGTTACAATTATACAAGTTTTGGAAAAAAATAATTTATTAGTTTTTTTACGTTCTGACATGCTCTGCTGGCACTTTTACGTGAGTTCTGGACTCAAATTGAATACAGGATTAAAGGAATGATAGAGATCTGTAAGAAACAAAAGAGTTCTAGGCTGTCACAGTTATGCAAGACTTGGAAAAAAATAATTTCCTAGTTTTTTTACGTTCTGACATGCTCTGCTGGCACTTTTACGTGAGTTCTGGAATCGAATTGGATACAGGATTGTAGGAATAATAGAGATCTGTAAGAAACAAAACAGTTCTAGGCTGTCACAATTAAACAAGACTTGGAAAAAAATAATTTCCTAGTTTTTTTACGTTCTGACATGCTCTTCTGGCACTTTTACGTGAGTTCTGGACTCGAATTGAATACAGGATTGTAGGAATGATAAAGATCTGGAAGAAACAAAAGAGTTCTAGGCTATCACAATTAAACAAGACTTGGAAAAAAATAATTTCCTTGTTTTTTTACGTTCTGACATGCTCTGCTGGCACTTTTACGTGAGTTCTGGACTCGAATTGAATACAGGATTGTAGGAATGATAGAGATCTGTAAGAAACAAAAGAGTTCTAGGCTGTCACAATGATACAAGACTTGGAAATTGATAATTTCCTACTTTTTTTACGTTCTGACATGCTCTGCTGGCACTTTTATGTAAGTTCTGGATTCGAATCGAATTTTAGATTGCTGTTCTGATACGTATCTGTGAAAAACAAAAGAGTTCTTGCTTTTAAAATTTGTTTGAAACGATGAAAATTGGTATTTTTCGAATTTCGAAGTTAGCAGATCATTTTTTCAAATGTTTTTTTTTTTCAGGAAAAACGCAAGAACTATTCCTGAAAAGTATTGGGAACTACAGAACTTAGCTGAATGCGCATGGAACTTTTTTTTTTTAATTTGCTGCAAAATGATCTGCTACCGGAAGTTAGCAGATCATTTTGTCGAATGACTTTTTTTTCAGGAAAAACGCCAAAACTATTCCTGAAAAGTATTGGGAACTATAGAACTCACCTGCATGCGAATAGAACTCCTTTTTATTTTTGATCTGCTGGACAATGTTCTGCTAAGTTCACGCACACCTAGAAATGGTCATCATAGGAAGAGAAATGGGAAGATTTTTATTAAAGTAATTTGCAGCGTATCCTATTGAGAAAGCAATATAACCAACACATTGAATAGTACGCAACTAGATAGAATTGCATCACAACAATTCAATTAGCGTGGGAAGTCGCGCCCGGAGGTCCTTCCATAGCTGTCATCCAATAGGAAATCCTCCAGCGTAACTAGATCTACGCAGCATTGTTATTAGCTATTATTCCCCAGATCAATTAGTATTGGTTGGATTTATTGGCGCGGGAAACACCATCAATAGCTTAGTTATGCAAGTTATTGTGCGAGTTTGTACTCTATGGCTTCATTGGAGCATGGCCGCTGGCGTGAAAAGGACGGAACTGTGGCCGTCAGTGTAACGCAATGCGTAGGCGCAGCCCTTTAGTTTTGTTTGAATTTGAAAAGCGACTTTGTGTGTACGTGTGGAGTATCCGGTGCGTGTAAATCTACCGAGTTGATTTAAGGTTAAGTTACTACCAATTCGCCTGCCAAGCCTGATGAATAAGGCAATTACCTACAGTGCTGTGAAGCGGTAGGCGCTTGTCCTACTGTGTATGCCTAAAAAAAAAATACTTAATTCGATTCGATTCGCAAAAATCCTAGAATGGAATTTGTATTAGCATATGTATAACTGTAGGTACATATACCTAATCTTGCTGTAAGTTTTCAAAAAGTAAATAATTAATTTGGGCCAGGTTCACTAGAATATAAAGTAAGTACTGATTGAAATTTTTAACATTTTTTCAATAGAGGTACCTACTTTTTATTTACGTTCCTTGGTCCCCTCCTCCCCCGAACGTAAAGCTGGCTACGGTCTTGGAGAAACTTGTTATCACTGTTTGTTTACGCTATACTTTGTTAAGTTAGTATCTTATAGAGATTTTTATAAACTTAGAACCCCTTCTAAGAACTTACCGTACTCGTTAACGTCTTAAATTAGATTTGTAGTGGGTAATAGCTACGATACGCTGATTCAAAGAAATTATAAGTATATATTTGAATGGCAAGGTACAACGTTTTTTCTATTTTGTCTAACTAGATCGGATTTGTCGGTTTTAACAGACACAAATGAGTAACTTCTTTTTGAATTCATTACTGATTTGATTGATATTGTATCTTTGTTAAATTCCCATCCATCATTTTTTTTACCTACAAAAAGGCGCAAAAAGTTTTCAAACTTTTTGCGCCTTTTTGTAGGTAAAAGCTTTATTTCCCTAAAGATTGCAAATAGTCCGAAAAGTGTAGCTTACCTTAATTTACTCCATATAAAATTAAAGAAATGTGATACAGAATTGAAAACATGGCTGAATGAAAGCGACCAGAGACAAAACTCGGCGCATTTATGAAGCTCATATTGCGAGAGGAACAGACAGTTTCGAACTACAATGTACTTTGCAACTTAGCAACATAGTCTGGGTGCATTGACCTAGCACTAATAAATAGCTTTCCATAACATGTGTGCTTCCGATCATTCAGTACTGCGTACTTCGTGTTTACGTAGGTACTAAATATTTTCGTACTTCCCATCTAGTTAGTGAATGGCCGTAGAGTTTTATCGCTACGTGATCTTTATGGAAAAGCATCGCACCTGCCTTGGTAATTAAAACCTCAAATAGGTTCTTTATATAATAATAATAATCTCACGCCTTTTATCCCCGAGGGGGTAGACAGAGGTATACCATTTCTGGATATACCCACTATTCACGAGATATTCTTTGGGCCCCTTAACGTATCTATAGGTGGTGAGCCCATCGCCGGACCGGGTCATTTACACATATCTCAGAATTAATTCTGGGACCTACGGGTTTCCTCACGGTGTTTTCCTTCACCGTCGAGCTAGTGATAAAATATATATTTAGTTACGTAAGTTTTGAAAAAACAAACTGGGTGTTTCATATTTATTTAAGTAGGTATGTTTATCAGTTGTTTAGTACCCATAGTACAGGATCTGCCTATAGTGTGGGACTCAATAACCGTGTGTGAATTGTGTGCCACAATTTATTATATTATTTACTAGCAGCGCCCCGCGGTTTCACCCGCGTAATTCCCGTTCCCGTGGGAATATCGGAATAAAAAGTATCCTATGTTCGTCTCCTGGTTTTGAGCTACCTCCCAACCAACTTTCAGCCAAATCGGTTCAGCCGTTCTTAAGTTATAAGTAGTGTAACAAACACTACTTTCTTTTATATATAGACTAGCAGCGCCCCGCCGTTTCACCCGCGTAGTTCTCGTTCCCGTTCCCACTCCCGCGTAGTTCCCGTTCCCATGGGAATATCGGAATAAAAAGCATCCGATGTCCGTCTCTGGTTCTAAGCTACCTCCCCACCAACTTTCAACCAAATCGGTTTAGCCCATCTTGAGTTATAAATAGTGTAACAAACACGACTTTCTTTTATATATTATATAGATAGATTATTATTGCTATCATTGAACGGCGGTCTCCATCTAGTAGCGTACCTAAGTCTAGATGTAGTTAGATGGTAATTGGATGAGATGATGCTTGATTTGTAACAGTTGTAACAAATGCAGCTCAGTTTGTAGGTGGAGTGGATAGAGGCGAACAAGATTTAACATTGATTTCTCATCGTGATAAACCAAATATGTTGTGGGTATTAGAAATCCAACATAGATACCTAAGCAAAGTAAAATTCCCTTCTCAAGAATGTTATTACAATATCTTGCTGGGATTTTAGGATCTTTTTATCATAATTTCGAAGACCAAGGGCCGGGGAACGGCGAGACTCGCCGACTCAGCGAGGATATTCAAAATATTTGGGTCGGATTCGAATATTTACTGGATTACAATGCAATCTTTCGCATATGGCTCTGACAGATAATACCGAGAGATAGGGAATCAATCAGAAATAATCCAATGTATTCCAACCATTGCATTAGGTATATTATATGATTTACAAAAATAAAGAATTAGGTAGGTAATTCAGCAATTACATCATCAAATAACTTAACTTTGACATTTAGGTTTATATGAAATAAGGGCTACTGCTGACGCGAGCAGAATGCGGATTGAGAGAGAGCATTCGTAGTATTATTTTTAAAAATTAGCAGCTTCCCATTGCTCGCGAGGATCTTTCTTATTTCCGTTCCCCTAGAAATTTCCAAAAATGCCTTCTTAGGGCTTACTTAAATCATTCAAGGAATGTTTGTGCAAAATTTCATGCTTCTTCACTCATCGGTTTCGGCTGTGCGTTGATCGATTGAGTCAGTCAATCAGCCAGTCAATTTCTTGTTTAACATGTAGATGATCCCAAAAACATTATATAAACATTAGTATCATCAACGCATCATTGAAAACATCGACCCTAAGATTAGAAGAAGCATAATTACGTTTAGTTACTCATTTAATTGAGTAAAGAACGCTACGTCAATGAACCAAATCATAAAAGAACACAGACCTTTTAGTCTCTACAACTTGTGAAACAAGTAGGTACATAATTTTGAACACACGAAACAATCCGATCACATGTAAAATGTACAGCTACGTACTACAAAATATTTTTAACATAAACCTCCGGTGCAGTCGAGACATTTCGGCGATAAAGGCGAAAAGACACCTAGTACTTCAAAATCTGTCAAACCGATTCAGCAGGCAGTGCCAACAAAATGAATTCACATTCGAGTACATACTACACAAATGGGTACATCCACTCGAAAAACATTTCCATCATTTTAGTGCAGTCAGGTAAAAACATACATAAAGGTAGGAAAAAATTGAGTAGGTTTCTAAAAAAAAACATATACCTACGTGTTGGGGAAATCGCATTGTTTGAAAAAACTATAATAATTTAACAGTGTTTACAAATCCTACTAATATTATCAACGCGAAAGTTTATTTGGATGTATGGATGTCTGGATGGATGTTTGTTCCTCTTTCACGCAAAAACTACCAAACGGATTTTCATGAAACCTTACAGTTATAAAGCTGATACATCCTACTAATATTATAAACGCGAAAGTTTGTTTGGATGTCTGGATGGATGTTTGTTCCTCTTTCACGCAAAAACTACCGAACGGATTTTGATGAAACTTTACAGTTATATAGCTTATACATCAGAATAACACATAGGCTATAGTTTATCCCTGTATTCCCACGGGAACGAGAACTACGCGGGTAAAACCGCGGGGCGCTGCTAGTATGCTTATAATTTTGTGAAATCCCCCCTAGCCAAGTGGCAAGGGAAGGTTTCATTCGCATGGGCAGCGTCAATTTAATTGCTATCAATCCGCGCACATTTGTCATTATATTCGACTAATATTAACGTTTTACAACGCTACTTGGCTAGGAACTCTATAATTTATTAGATAAGTAGTATATCCAGACTATTATGTTCTGAGAACTAGTTTCTTTTCTAAGTACCTACCTAATGGAAGCATAAAAAAAAATCATTTTATTTCAGACTCGAGGCCCATAGATGTTTACATTTACATAACAATAACAATTGCAATTAAATTGAATAAAATAATTTCAATAAAATTAGATAAAAAATTACATACTTTACATGATAAAGTTAATGTCAACATTTCATTTTATAATCATAATCAATCTATTAATATATTTTCATTAATATATTTTGCATAAAAACATTTAGATTCCTTTATGTAATTGTTTTGAAAACCACTTTTTTAAGTTAATTTACTGTTGTATTTTACAGACTGTCCTTCAACCAAGAGTCTTCAGTCGTGTTTTTAAGGAAACAAACGCTCGAAAAGATAAGCTTTATTAGCACCTGCAGTTGAATATTCTTACTAAGGAAAATTTACGAGTCTCTTTTTATATGGCATTTTATACGGTGTCGTAAAAACATTTCGTTTTAATTCGAGGAAAGGTGCGAATGTGACGCTCTTTGCTCCCTTTTTTATAAAGGTAAATTATTATGCTGAATTGTTTAAAGGTTCTTCCTTTAAACGTTGTTCTTATTTTTATAGAAATACACTTTTATAATCTACTATATAAAAATAAGTCGTGTTTTCCTTCCTGACGAACTTCCTCGAGAACGGCCCGACCGATTTTGATGAAACTTTTTGTGTGAGTTCGAGTGGGTCCAGGGATGGTTTATAGCAAAGAAAATTCAGCATTGCACCCGTGCGAAGCCGGGGCGGGTCGCTAGTTTTGTATAAACTTCCGTCGTCTGTTAGAGTCGCGCGGAATATAATAATTAGGTACGGTATAAGGTGCTTAGATTAAACACGGCGTCGAAGAAAATATAACAGATGATGCTGGAGTATATAATATGATAAAAAAATATGTTATGATAAAAATAGTATGAAGATTTTTAATACGATGCACCTTATCCCCAAGAAGGTCAGCGGATATATTCCATCTCTGAAAACACCACTTGTCACCTATGTATTCTTTTAGACCCCTAAATACGTATAGTAACTAATGTGTTTTTGAAAAACTCGTTGTCACATGGCCTGACATATATTATTGAATCTCTTCCATCTATGCTGTAACTGCTCTTTATTTCTTAGACATTCTAGTAGAGAACAGTAGTATAGTCCTTGCTTTGTTGGACTGCACAAAACGAATATTAGCTAGAAACTACATAGTTAATGAATATTTCCTTTCAAAATACAACAGTTATTTATTGATCACCAAAGAGCGAATAGATACATATAATAAGAAAGACGTACATACGTATTAAGTTTGTTAAAAAAATCATATCCGATTTTTTAAAAATCCGATTTTTTTTTTGTTGAAAATTTTCCATGGTATTGCTGCGATTTGGTCTTCAATGTACCATAAATTTACTATAACATACAACTATAAGTTTCTAACGATATACTTAGTTTTAATTCCAAACCTCGTTTCACCGGCGTCGGTTCCACAATCTTCTTCTGTTTCTTATTCCTCTTTATGTTACACGTTAATTTCTCGATAACTTTAAGAATCTTCTTACTGACTTTGGTTATGGTCCTTCGTTTCGGATCGGTGTACATTTTCGTTCGCTCCCCGCCACCGACCGTTTTTTCGCGACCTGAATCTGCGCTATCGTCGGATTCTGTAGCCGAAGAATCCGATACGGGATGGAAAATGTACGGACTGCTAGCAAAACACGGGGAATTCATAGTTAAAGTTAATCACCGCATTTCAAAAAAAAACCTTTTCTAAGCTGTTAATTTGCAATCTGTTCTTGAGCAACAATAAATAACTGATTTGCAGTTGTTTTTAGAAGACGACTATTCACAGTGGGTTTAGAAGAACGTTAGTCCAAGTCGGTGGCGTGACTGCCAGTTTCAGGATGCTCTATCCCCAAGGAGTCGGCCAACCGTATCGCCACTCCTTGGCAAGCCCCGGACCTTGGCGTATTTTAATATCTGTGTCACTAATAGTATGCCATTATTTTCTACTTCTTCGTATTACGTAATGAATAAAAATAGGTCAATGTTTAAACTAATAAATAAAAAAAATAAAAATGAATATTATGTAATTTATTTCAGTAATTTATAACTACCATTCAATTAGAGATTTATCTTTTTATTTACCAACTGTTCCCGTTACCGTTTTCAGCCGTTCTGGGGGGAATTTCCAGAAATATATTTAATACCATTACATATTTCCTATTTTTCTTTGTATTATAATTATTGTACTTAATATAGAAAATAGGTACATGCATTCCTGTTATGAATATTTGAATTAATATATTGATTAGTGCTGGAATATAAAATAAGGTAAATATCCATTCGTCGTTGCTCGATATTAAGCAACTTGCTATTAATTATAACGTAGGGCAACTTCTTAAGTCTAAGTATAAGTTATATATTATAGAGTTGATAGCGGGGAGGAAATTAACGCGAGACTTTTCAAATAAGTTATAGGCAATTCCTGATGAGGGCACACATAAGTGAGTTGATCAAGAACTTACGTAAGTACATATCTACCACTACCTCGACGACTCGAAAGAAAACATAATGGTATAAAGTGTAAACAGACACCCGGTCGGGTGATGGGCTCACCACTTATCACGTTTGGGGGTATGAAAAACTCTATCTAATGAGTATCTCTTTCAGCCTGCCATGGATAAACTGAGCATAGGTGTATTGTTATGTATCGTATCTTTGCGATACCGATGTGTTTGTATTGACCACACTGGTTAAATAAGCAAAGCTGGCCGCGGTCAGTGAGTGAATAGGTGACTGCCTAGAGGCATTAGGCATTACACGCGTCACAGAAAAAGCGCAATTCCTCATACATACAACCCAATTAGTATATTATTATAAAAAAATAAGATGCATTCGTACTTTAGTTTTATCTAACCAAATCGATTAAGTAGTTGATGCTGAGCTAAATAATTTCAGGAATTGCGCTTAATCTGTTACATTGTAGGTATATATCGCGTACCCGTGCTCCGGAAGGCAGGTTAAGCCATTGGTCCCTGTTTTCATTGTGCTTACGCACAATGGAAGTCTATATAAGCCATGTCCGATACTCTCGATGGCTTGCGAAATACTGACTGTTTGGTGGCCACTATCCTAACGCCATCTCCTAGTCCGCGGTAGGCTCGTTATGGTCCAAACATTCTAATGTGTGAGGAAAGAGTTCAGCAGTGGACTGTTACGGGTTGATGATGATATAATAGTAAATAAAATAAATAATCTCACGCCTTTTATCCCCGAGGGGTTAGGCAGAGGTATTCCATATCGGATATACTCACTTTAAACGAGATATTCTTTGGACCAATAAACGTGATAGGTGGTGAGCCCATGGCCCGCCCAGGTCTTTTTTTTACACATGTCTCAACCTGCCGGTTTCCTCACGATGTTTTCCTTCACCGTCGAACTAGTGATAAATATGTACGTAAGTTTAGAAAAACTCATTGGTACATGCCAGGATTCGAACCCGAGTCCACTGATTATCATCATGTGAAGCTCTTTAACCGTAAGGCTATCACTGCTTACACTGATGATATCTATATAGGTAGTTATAATAAAACTGTAACTGGACCGTGTTTGTACCTACATGAAATATTTTTGAAAATTTTGGTGGTAGTGTAGTTATCGATTTAGATACCAAAAAATTATAAAAAAAATTAAAAGTAATAATATTTGTCTGCCTGTCTGTCTGTCGGTGCACGCATCACGCAATAGTACTCAACGGATTTTGATGAAATTTGATTTGGAAATAACTGAGTAACTGGGTCAACATTTAGGGTACTTTTTACTACAGGAAAATATCTTATTCCCACGGGAAAATATAAAAACTGGTTAAGAAGAGAAATACGTACTACTCCGAAACGATAACACCTAGAAACTTGAAATATGGTATGTATGTGTGTTATATGTCGTAGGTAACTGGTATGAAGGGATTTCTAGAAATTACCACGGGAACGAGAATAAACTGGATCCGCACGGGCAACGCCGCTGGGCACCCGGTAGTTACCTACTATTATTTTATGAGAAAGTCTTAAATGGAGTATTCGAAAATCCGTTGAAGAGCAAAAACACAACAATAGACACAGCTTAGTCGGAAAAGTAATTAAGCTTTGAGGTAATTTTGTGCACGGACGCGGATAAGATAGATTTCCTCCCATAGTAAGTACTGCTTAAAAAACTATTAGAACCGCCAGGGAAATAAGCACGCTAATCCCTCGAGAAGTCGGCGCTCTAATTCCGTAAGAAGTTCAAATGCAATATCCGAGGCCCGTACTTTACCCAAAGGACGGAATTCATCAGTTGTGTTTTTATAAAATGAATCGCAAGTTTTCGCTTCAATCAAGCTAACCAACTTTTACATCTCTCAAGTCTCAATATTACCTATACGATTTATCATCTATGTCTATAGGTACTAATATTATAAATAGGAAAGATTTGTATTTTTGTATGTTTGTTACAAATAAACTCAAAAACTACTGGACTGAATTTAAAAATTCTTCTACCAATGGAACGCTAAAAGATTTCTGAGTAACATAGGCAATTTTTATTCCCCTATTCCCACGGGAACGGGAACTACGCAGGTGAGTTAAATTGTTGTCGGTCTAATCTAAAATCTGGTGTATGTTTCATCTTGATATACTACCTAGAAGCCGACTATACCTACTTACGTCTCCCTACGTAAGTAGGTATAGTAAGTAAGTAGGTATATGCTTTAAATGGACCAGTACTGGTACAAAATCCCGGGCTAAAGCTATAGTTGTTACTTTGGTTTTCATATTTATTGAGAAATAATCTTAAGTTAACACACTACATTAACTATACCCGATAAGTACGTTTTTTAGAAGCATTAGTTTAGATACTTACCTACTTATTAACTTGACTACCTCTAATACCACATAGTCAACATGGATGCTGGTAGGTATTTATGTAGGTGTCTGTCCATAGTATAGTTGTGGTTTCTTATAACGATGTCATCTTCTATTTTTGTATTATATAGGTTTAATAGCACTAGAGTACAATTAACGAATGATTAGTACTTGGTTACGCCTACTAAAATAAAATAGCAAAAATTCAGGATTTATAATATTCGTTGCTTAGCTTTTTATATCAGACGTTTTAATGTTAACGCTCCTACAGAAATAAAGTATGAGACAATCATGATTTTTCTTATTTATGAAGATTCATCAGGGAGGTTCGTCATCATTCAATAATTGATGGTAGGCTAAAAGGAAAACATCTTAATTAGCACAGCAATAAAAATTTTAAAAGAGACAAATTGTGAATATAGGTACGAGTAGCATAACAACCCCTTAATTGCTTATAGAGAATAAAATTGTTTGATGTAGGTACTCGTATAAATAAAGTTGTATATGTTAGAGGTCATATAGGATTGAACTATACTGGCTGTCTATAGACATATATACTTAATCGTATTTCATATGTGGAACAGTATCGTCATAGTTACTGTTGTTGTTTATACCCTTGCGGATATGGTCGAATTGTATTGCTGTGATTAAAAGTATATTTATATCTTTATGCCTCGCCTTTAACTGCTACTCTGTAAAAGGTTATGGGCCCAGAATCCCAAAAAGCCCTGTTAATGGCCCTGGCAGAATCCAAAGCATAGGAGTAACAAAAATATAAAAAAAATTATAGTGATCGTGACTTGTGAAATTTATTCTGCACAACAACATGTCAGAGGAATTAAGCTCCACCGGCATAAGCGGAATAAAGAAACTGAAAGGTACGTCGGATTATCCAAACTGGAAATTTTTAGTAAGGAATTACTTGGAAAATAAGGATTGGTGGAAAGTCATAGAACGGGATGAAACCGATAAGTATGACAAAGACGTAGATCGAAAGGCAAGGACCACTATATGTTTGTTACTCGAATCAGAGTGCTTTACGCACGTGTACAATGCGAAAACAGCGAAAGAAGCGTGGAACAGCTTGAAATCAGCATTCGAAGACAAAGGTTGGGGAAGAAGGATTTCTCTTCAACGAGAGCTCTGGAATTGCAAATTAGAGAATTACGAATCTGTAGAAAGGTATATCTCTAATGTTACTTTCCTTGCACAACAATTAGCAGATATTGATTCAGCAATATCGAATGACTGGATCATATCAATTTTGCTTGGAGGATTGACTCCTGAGTACGGCCCTCTTATCATGGCTGTAGATAACAGTGGTCAGGAAATCACATTGGAGCAGATAAAAACTAAGTTATTGCAAGAGGGAAGCAGGCAGAGCAAAATAAACTCAAGCGAGGAGCAAGCTTTATTTACACGAAAAGCACAAAATGATGCCAGATCACACCCGAAAGCCAATGATCGTAAGCAGAAGTTTGGTTATAAGTGCTATAAGTGCCACAAACAAGGGCACAAAGCGTCGGAGTGTAAAGAGCGAACTAAATCCGCGAATGTCTGCCTGAACACTAAGAAGGCGATCAATAAAGACATGTGGTATTTAGATAGTGGATGTTCAAATCACATGACCCACGATAGAAGCAAGTTGCTGTCCTATAAACCTGAAAAGGGCAACATGAAAATTTCGGTAGCGAATGGTGAAAAGCTACGTGTACAAGGAAGAGGGAACGCTGAACCTCAAGTCAGCGAAAACAAGAGATTATCTCTGAATAATGTTTTGCATGTTCCTGATTTAAGCATGAACCTTATTTCGGTTAGCCATTTGACCAAGAAAAATTACAGAATTAATTTTGACAAAGGAGGTTGCAACATTCGAAATGAGAATGAGACAATTGCGAACTGCTTGGAAGTTGACGGAATTTATGAATTACAAGAAAAGAAAAATGAAGTCGTCAATTTGACATTGTCAAAACAAGATGTAAATACTACGAATATTTGGCATAAAAGACTAGCCCATTTAAGTAAAAATTATATGCATCAAATGAAAAACCTTGTAACTGGAATGGAATTCAATAGTCAAGAGTTCAGCAAAGGATGTATTCCTTGCATAGAAGGGAAAACATGCAAGAGTCCCTTTAAAAACAAAGGTACGAGGGCGAACGAGATTTTGCAAATTGTTCATAGCGATTTATGCGGACCGATTGAAGAACCGTCGTTCAGTGGTTCGAGGTATGTTTTACTTTTTATTGACGATTATACTAGAAAAACGCACGTTTACTTTTTGAGAAACAAGAGTCAAACATTTGATAAATTCCGAGAATATAAAGCGGAAGTTGAAAATGAGACGAACAAGTCAATAAAATGCCTGAGATCAGATAATGGTACTGAATACTGTAATAGTCAGTTTAATAAGTTTTTAAAGTCTGCAGGAATAAAGCACCAGACGACTGTGCCCTATACACCGGAGCAGAATGGTGTGGCAGAGAGGGCGAACCGAACCATCATCGAAAAGGCGAGAACATTACTGTCTGAAGCGAACCTAAGCAAAAAATATTGGGCCGAAGCAGTCAACACTGTTGTATATTTAAAGAACAGAAGCCCTACTAAAGCTATAAAGAATGCAGTACCCGAGAGTCTTTGGACTGGTAAAGATGTTGATGTAAGTCATCTGAAAGTCTTTGGTTGTTTAGCTTTCAGACTAACACCTAAACAAAAAAGACGTCAACTGGATATGAAAACTGAACCAATGATTTTTATTGGATATCCGGATAATCAAAAAGGATATCGTTTGATGAATCCGAAGACAGTTCAAGTGGCAACGGCAAGAGACGTCAAATTTTTAGAAAATAGTTTTTTGCGTGATGAGAAGGAGAAAAACTCAGTTGCGACGTTAAACCTTGATGGAGATTCCAATGTTCAGTCCAGTGTACCCAGTGGATCTGGCAGTCAAGCAGTATCATCGACGGATCACGACATTGTATTTTGTGATGCTGAAAACGACGATGATGTGGTAGAATCTACAGAAAATAGATCAGAAGAACCTGAAGAGCTAGTTACAGTACCTGAACCAACAGAAAGAAGGTATCCTGTAAGAGAGCGAAAGCCTGTCGATCATTACGGATGTAATGTAATGCGTGCTATTGACAATATTGATGGTGACCCCTCTTCTGTTAAGGAAGCATTGGCAAGGCCGGATAGCGCCTTATGGCGCAAAGCAATAGAAGATGAACTACAAGGAAAGGAAAACCAGACTTGGACGTTGGTTGATCTTCCGCCCGACAAGAAGCCAATACAGTGTAAATGGGTGTTCAAAATCAAGAAACATAGCGATGTAGGGATGGAGCCTATGATAGGAAAATATATTTTACTGGGAGTCTGCACATAGGATTGCGGCTAATAAAATGATGCATAACAGGACGAAGCACATAGACATCAAATATCATTTTGTTCGGGAATGTGTCCTGAACAATAAAGTTGAAATCAGATACATACCAACCGATAAAATGATAGCTGACATTTTTACAAAATCTGTAAACGGTCCGAAAATAAAAGAGTTCTTAGGGCAGTTATCTTTGTCAAATTACTCTATTAAGGGGGCGGATATGTAGTCAGCGAGTTCGGGATGTTTTGATCTAATGTTTTATACATGTATTTATAAGTGCTTTGTATGTGTAATAGATTAATTTTACTAATTTATTAATTGTGCAGGATTATTTTTATTATTGTTATTGTTATACTATTGAAATGGAGGTATAGTATAGGTGAGAACAAAAGTGTTCGATATCTGTTTATTTTATTTGCCGAGTACAGTCGAGTACAGAGGTGTGTACGTTTATTATTTTATTGTGCCCACATGTAATAGATTAAGGGGGCGTGTTAGAGGTCATATAGGATTGAACTATACTGGCTGTCTATAGACATATATACTTAATCGTATTTCATATGTGGAACAGTATCGTCATAGTTACTGTTGTTGTTTATACCCTTGCGGATATGGTCGAATTGTATTGCTGTGATTAAAAGTATATTTATATCTTTATGCCTCGCCTTTAACTGCTACTCTGTAAAAGTATAGAAGTGATCTTACCTGAGAAAGATCTGACGCAATCCATGGCTGGTTGATATGTGCTGGTAGAGCTGGGTTCTTTTCGTGCTTGTTCCTTTTTATCAGATCTAAAGTTGGAGCTAAAAGTTTTCTGTTCTTCTCTTTTATCGAACGAGCCGAAACAATCGGTTTCTTGATATCCTGGTGAATGGAATTTATTCGAATACGAAGTATTAAGGTCATATTTTGGACTCTTGTGGGAGTTGAAATCAAATGTCATACCATTGCTATGTTTTGTTGAGCCACTTTTCTTGTGTTGTTCATTTTCTGGAGGATCTGATTCACCAGAACCATTAAGTATCATTTTCTTTATCGTCTTAATTTCTTCAATTTCACTGAACTTGTGTTCAGTCACTGTAGAACGTTCAGTAACCTCCTTTCTATGAAAATTATTGTCACTTTGTGAATTGGACATACCTTGAGTCTCTTGTTCATTCTTACCATTCGAATTGTTTTCGGACCTTACATATTTTTCGAAAGGATCGCTATTTCTCTTTATATCAAAAGGGTTTTTGTTATTCATATCATTTGGAAGACCTTGGTTATAGTGTTGATAAAATTTACTATTGCAAGAATATGCATTGGCAGTAGCATTGGGAGTTGGTTCAGTAGTTTTAGATTCAGATCCGTTCATATTTACATTGTGATGCGTATAAGGAAGAGAACTGGGGCCAGAGTCATAATTTTTAGTGTAGTATGAAGGAGATTTCAAATCTGAGTTATAATCAATGAAAGATGTGTTTGGTTTGTTTTTATCTATTGAAGACAGCGTGGATCTGCCGTTCGGTATAGGAAGTCTGGAAGCATTTGTGTAGTTCGAGGGAAGAGTTGAATAAAAAGGGTTTGTCGGATGGATTCTGATGGGCTCTTCGGACGTGGCAACAGATTTGACGAGTGGCGTTGAATTCAAGGCCGACGGCAATGAGTTGAGGGAATAACGATCGAAAGATGACGGCTGACGATTCTGGGGCGATTGTGAAGGTCGTATCGTTGCGTATACTGGCGCTTGAGGAGTAGCCTTCTGCCCTTCCGCGATGAGTTGAGATGGTCCTGAAACCAAGACAACTATGGTAAATATTTCATAGCCTTAGAGCATTTAATTATCTCCAATTCGTAGCTTTCGAGCATTTAGCTTAAAAGTTCAAAGTTTTTTAAACTGTTTAGGATTCAAAAGAACAGACGAGCCTTGTCATTGTAAACGGTTATCGCCGCGCATGGACACCTGCACGGTCAGGAGGCTATACAACCTTTAAAGCTGATTGAGATGATTGGGTTGAGTGATTACACTTTGAAAGTAGAAATTATAACCTCAAACTCTATCAAAACGGAATTGGCAGAGGTATTCTATTCTAGGAACTCTTATTCTTTCTAGTGTTATTTTCAGAACTGCGAACTGTTTCATATGACTTAGATACAATTCTGAGACCCGTGGGTTTTCCGATTTCTTCACGATGTTTTCCTCTTCCATCCAGCTATAATATACTACGTTTTACCTACTAGTGAGTTTTAAGTCTTTCTTAAAAACTAACTACCTAATACTTAAGAAAAAAATACTAGAGTCGCATTAAGAGAGAAAATAAAAAAAAATGACATCTATACACATATTATAGTCGACGCAAAACTCAAAAGTGTGAATTCTTAGAAGTTTATACCTATAGGAAAGTTATCAATAATAAATTCAAGGTAAAGTTATAGAAAAATAGATTTTAATACGGTATGATTTTAGGGTCATATTCGAATTTGCATGTCTTTTAACAATTCAAGCTCGCGGGAGGAGTGATAAATTCGACTCGCATGAAACTCCGTATGCAGACGTGCGATAAAGCGATGCACGACGCAACTACAAAAGAACTTACTTGAGGTAGTACCTAGTCACTTCAGAAAATATGTTTTGCTTTTCCAGATTTATAGGGAGGTAAATACTAGTAGGTACTTATTTTGTTTTGCATAAATAAAGGCTAAACACGAGTACTACTGGTATAGGTACTTAACCATTGATACGTGTAAGTACCTATAGAGAGCAGTGATAGCCCGGACGGTTCAAGAGCCGGCCGAAAATCAGTGAGGCTCGGGTTCAAATCCTGGCATGTACCAATAAGTTTTTCAAAAACTTACTTACATATTTATCACTAGAAGGAAAACATCGTGAGGAAACCTGCAGGTCTCAGAATTAATTCTGAGACATGTGTAAACAGACCCGGTCCGGCGATGGGCTCACCACCTATCACGTTTAGGGGTCCAATATGTCTCGTGAAATGTGGGTATATCCAGTAATGGAATACCTCTGCCTGCCCCCTCGGGGACAAGTACCTAAGTAGGTATTTTATTCGATTCTGATTTTTTTTATGTTTGTTTTAGTTCATCTTGCAGAGTAATTCAGAATATATTTTATTTTGATAAGCCCGAAGCGAATCGAAGACGGGTCGCTAGTTTATAGTTGAGTAAAAGTTATTGTAGTTTTACATAAAACTAAAAATCGAATATGAAACTGGACATAATTATGTTCAGTAACAGTATCATTTCATTCTCTGCCTACAACGACGGGAAAAACGTTTGAAATTAATCTCACGCCTTTTTTGTATAATATATATATATATATACAGTGGTGGTCAGATAATTAGAAACACTTCTTATGAATAAGGAAAGTATAACTTCAACGTACAAATGTTCGTAAAAAATATACACATTCAATAATTAATAATTATGCAATAATATAACCACTCAAATAAAAAACTCATTAAATGCATAAAATATAAAACATATGTTATTTTTAATTACAAAATGAGTCTTACACATGTAGGAGTTTATTTTCTGTAACTTGCCGCTTGGACGCATAATTAGAAACATTTAAAAAAAGTATCCATAACCCATTCTTTTTTTAGAAATTGGAGAATAACATTTTTTTCTTGGCTTTTTCTATTATTGTAGCGGCAATTCAAAATTTAATCTGAATTTTATTTTGTTCAAAATGGGCCAAAAAAAAAAGATGTGTCGCGTCAACTAGGCAAATCATTGTTTATTTACGTATAGATCATATGTGGGCGTACAGAAGAATAGCTGAGCACTTAAATTGTTCTGTAAAGAAAGTTTTTAATGCAATTGATCATTACAAAACACATGGAACTGTTGAAAAAATGTTCTTAGAAAGGCGCGGCAAAGAAAAACATTTCCCAGAGAAGATAAGTTGTTGTTAGTGTTTCTAAAAAAGACCCAATTAAAGGCTCCAACCAGATTATAAATGAAGTTTTTTCGCCTGATGACCCGAGAAACATCTCGCCAAGATTGATACGCCGAAGATTAGTAGAAGCTAAATTGTTTGATAGAATCTTTCGAAAGGTACCGCTTCTTACCAAGCAGCACCGAGAGAAGCGATTATTATTCGCTAAAAAAATATGTTAATTGAACGGTACAAGAATGGAAAAAAGTGTTATTTTTAGATGAAACAAAAATAAATATGGTAAATTCCGACGCAAAGCGCTATGTTAGACGTCCTGTAAACAATGCTTTTAATTATAAATACACAAGGAGTATAGTCAAGGACGGTGGCAGTAAGATTAAAGTTTGGGGGTGTTTTTCCGGATATGGAGTTGGACCCGTTCGGAAGATTGAAGGTACAATGGATCAATGGCAATACTAAAATATCTTAGAGCACACAATGATTCCATACTCGGACGATCATTTGCCTGTAACCTGGATCTTTCAGCATGACAATGACCTTAAACACACGCCCAATAGCGTCAAATGTTTCCTTAGCAAACAGCGTATATCCAGTTTAGACTAGCCAGCAAATCGTCCGGATTTAATCCCGATAAAAAATCTCTGGTTTATTGTTAAAAAGAAAGTCTCAAACAAACGTAACACCAGTCAAAACGAACTAAATGAAGCATTTTTTGAAGCATGGAATTAAATCCCCCTAGAAAATTTTACGAAATTGATTGAATCAAAATGCCACGTCGTTGCAGTGCTGTTATTGGCATTAAGGGATACTCCACTTAATATTAATTATAACTATTGATAGGTTTGGGATAGTAGCTATTTCTTAAATAACAATACTAATTACTAATACTTTAAAAAAAAAATTTTATACTTTTTTGTTGTTGTTTCTAATTAGTTGACCATTATTGTTTATAACTTAAAATTGGTTTAAATGTTTGTCCGTAATGTAATATTGAAACTGCCCTTGTGCAATGGAATTTATATTGTTTTTCTAATCAATGATAAATCGTTGAACATATTGTTGTCCTATTTATTGTTTATTTTCAAAATAAAAACGATTGCGGAGAAGTATCTTACATAATGTCAAGGACCGTTGGCAGTGTTTCTAATTATCTGACCACCACTGTATATATAGGCTCACCACCTATCACGTTTAGGGGTCCAAATATATCTCGTGAAATGTGGGTATTTCCAGTAATGGAATACCTCTGCCTACCCCCTCGGGGATAAAAAAGGCGTGAGATTATACTTATACTTATACAAAAAAGGCGTGAGATTATTTATATATAATATATATAATATAATCTCACGCCTTTTTTGTATATATATATACAGGATGTCCCAGAAGTCAACGATAAGCCGAAAACCAGCGATAAGCCTAGTCATGAGGGTAATCAGAAAAATATAAAAAAAAATCTATGTTCTTTTTTCAAAATGTTATGAAGGTTTAAAAAAAATCCTAAAAAACGGACACCCTGTAATGAATTTTCTTTTAACGTGACTGTAAATATGTACTTTTTGAATATTTTTTTTCTGTAGTGCTATAACGAATAGCCGTGCTACAATTTACAATAAAAAAAATGACATAACTGCCTCACTTTTAAGTAAAAAGTTAAATTTGTTTCCAACATTGAATTCTAAATAATTTCATCAACCAACTTAAACCAGCTGTACTGTAAAAAAAATGTATGGCTACTATTTTGGCAAGTATACTTAAAAGTTGACGCATTTAGTCTAAATTCTAAAATGGTATGACACATGCTAGGTTTTGTTATAGTTGAGGCATGAAATTTTTTTTTCTCGATGAATCCGGATTCTATGCCAATCTAATTTAATGAGGTGAAATGTTGGTAACGCAACCTTCTTAGGTAAATCCAGGTTAAAATCTTTTTGAATGGAGACGGACTCATAATTTTGAAAAAAGAACCTAACAGGGATTTTTTATTCGTACATCTTTTGTTAATGTCATTTGTTTGATGGCTTTGATTTAAATCCATCTGTCCCAGAAGTAAAGATTCTGGAGTCTGTTGCTTAGATTGTATTTGCGTGTAATTACGAGTTCGTAACGTGAAGTTATCATGCCAAATAGATATACCGTACAGGAGAACGCCAACATGCATCTTATTTACGGAGAATGCTTATGTAACGCCAATGCTGCAGCTAGGGTGTATCGCGAGAGATATCCAAACTTAGAGCGTCATCCTGATTACCGAGTTTTTATTAATCTGCATCGATCACTATCCGAAGGTCGATTCCCTGATCATATGGCTGGTGAAGGAAGGCCCCTCTTGCCCTCCGAGGACGAAGTCATGCAAGCTGTGGAAGAAGATCCAAGTATATCCGTACGTGGAATTGAGAAAAGCCTTGGAGTACCTAAAAGCAGTGCACATCGTATTCTAAAAAAAAAACCGTCTGCATCCATTCCATGTAGAGTCAACAAAGTTGTTAGTGTTACATGGCCAAAAATTAAGATTCACTTTTCTCTTAAAGCCTTAAATGTATTTATAGTATTTTTTTGGTAAATTATAGGGATCAAAGATACCTTTCGAAATAAACATTAATCAATAAGATTTATTTATAAGACCTCCCCAGAAAAATGAATTCTTAGTTACTGGCCATGTAACCCTAACAACTTTGTTGACTGTACAACGAGTACAATCTTTACTTCCCCGAGACTACCCAGAGAGAGTGCGATTTTGTCAAACGATTTTGCAAAAACACACTGAAGATCTCCAGTTTTTGAAACGATTCTATGGTCCGACGAAGCAACGTTTAAAAAGGACGGTTACATGAACTTACACAATTTACACGAATGGCACGTGGAAAATCCTCACCTAATACGTGAAGATCATTCACAGTACCGTTTTAAAGTAAACATGTGGACAGGCATTTTAAACGGTACAGTTATTGGTCCGATTGAGCTGCCAGAGACCATAAAGGGACATGTTTATTTAGATTTCCTACAAAATCAACTACCCGATTTATAAAAATATTACACAAACTTATTTTAAGTATCATTACTTTAAAGGAGGGTTAAGAAAGAGGATAAAAAGGCTTAGTTCAGGTCAGCTGCAGACTTAAGGTTGCGTTACCAACATTTCACCTCATTAAATTAGATTGGCATAGAATCCGGATTCATCGAGAAAAAAAATTTCATGCCTCAACTATAACAAAACCTAGCATGTGTTATACCATTTTAGAATTTAGACTAAATGCGTCAACTTTTAAGTATACTTGCCAAAATAGTAGCCATACATTTTTTTTACAGTACAGCTGGTTTAAGTTGGTTGATGAAATTATTTAGAATTCAATGTTGGAAACAAATTTAACTTTTTACTTAAAAGTGAGGCAGTTATGTAATTTTTTTTATTGTAAATTGTAGCACGGCTATTCGTTATAGCATTACAGAAAAAAAATATTCAAAAAGTAAATATTTACAGTCACGGTACAAGAAAGTTCATTACAGGGTGTCCGTTTTTTAGGATTTTTTTTAAACCTTCATATCATTTTAAAAAAAGAACATAGATTTTTTTTTATATTTTTCTGATTACCCTCATGACTAGGCCTATCGCTGGTTTCCGGCTTATCGTTGACTTCTGGGACATCCTGTATATTAAGTACCTATACATATACGTAAATAATTTCAATTTCAAACGTTTTTCCCGTCGTCGTAGGCAGAGAATGAAATGATACTGTTACTGAACATAATTATGTCCAGTTTCATATTCGATTTTTAGTTTTATGTAAAACTACAATAACTTTAACTAAACTATGAACTAGCGACCCGTCTTCGATTCGCTTCGGGTTTATCAAAATAAAATATATTCTGAATTACTCTGCAAGATGAACTAAAACAAACATAAAAAAAATCAGAATCGAGTCAAATACCTACTTAGGTACTTGTTTCAGAATCACTTCAAGACAAAAATTATAAAAACTGCATTTATGAGTAAGGCATTGTATAAATAGCACATTTCACATAAATATTATTATTGATATTAAATAATAGATTATTTATTGTGGATAAGAGTGTAGGTACTTTTCTTTTCATAATGTATCAAGGACGATGATAATGCACAACTTACTTTTCAATTCGCTGCCTTTGCCGATAGATCTTCGTCGTGGTGACATCTCTCTGTCCCTGGTGACAAAAAACGCTTTTTGAGACAAAATTACATTGCGTCGTATTCAGTGGTATCCATGTTATACTTGCTCACCAACTAATTATTATAAAAAAGGGTAGTTGACTGTCAACTACCCTTTTTATAATTATTATACTGATACTGTCAATTTGACAGAATCGACATTAAAATTTTAAACATTTATTTAAAAGATTATCCCAACACACCTCTCAAAATTTATTTAGATTTTCATATTACAACAAAATTATAAATTAAGAAAACAGACAAAAAAAGTGTAGCAATGAGAAGACTGTATTTTTGAAAATTCTGGAGTTCTTACTTAGTACATAGTTCTGGAGTTTTTACAAATTCTTACACTGTTATTTAGTCCCCGATTTTGGCAAAGCCTGCTGGCCTACCTATTGTCTTTCTACAACCATAATCGCAATCGGCTTCATTTTGACGTACTTTGCTTCTGATGTATGTACATCTGTCATTGCTTCAAAATAAGCACTCGCCGCGTAATAAATGTCAAATAAAGACGCTTCCGATTCAAATTATAAATAAACAATAGACCCCTGTACTATAGATACAAAATAAACATAAATACAAAGGAGAAGACAACGACTTTTTTTTCATAATGAGGAATTTTCAATGACATTAATAATATTTCTTAAAATTGAACTAGATAGCGCTGATCAACATTGGGAATTAGAAATTGGCAACACTGATGTGTCGCTTTACGTGACACATCCGTCCGTCATGTCATGTGCATTTTCGCAGATGAAGGAGACTGAGTTTTTGTTTATCGTGGATTCGGATCTTTTGTTGTAACACAAACCACTCGTAAACAATGTACAAACAGAACAATAAATAAAATACAAGGCAATGAGTACGTAACCTTATTTTGATAAAAAGTCAGATTGTTTTTTTTTTGTTTGACAAATTCTTGCGACCATAGATTAGGTAAAAAAAAAACCCAATGCTTATCAGCACCATCTATTGACACCTTTGAATACTCAAGTGACAGCTGTCACCGAAAACGCCTCATTACATTACAAATATGGGTAAGTACATTAAATTTTATAACTAAACTTAAAATGCAAATTTTTTACACCATTTCACGAAAAATTGTGAAAAGCTCAAAAATTAATCGGTTTCCTATCAGACGGCCCACCAAGCGTAAAAGTTGAGTTAAGATCCGTCGACAGGCATTTCGCGGTATATTAAAATAGATTAGTGCATATAAACTTACAATTGTACATATTTATTTAAACATTTATTTACATAATCAGAATACATACGCAATAGCATTGAGTTATAAATAAGTAGATATATTTTAGAAAAGATAGATATTAAAGTATAATAGGTACTTGTAGTATGTCGATGTCTTGATATAGATCATACACAATTAACTCGTTGACGAAACAATTGAAAATATATTTTGTCCGGAATTGACTTTAGGTAAGTAGATATACTTTTTAAGGAACTCTATATGTTTGCAATACCTCTAAATTTTATTGAATACAGCAGTCAAATTATAACTACGTAACCAGTAGTAGATAGAAGATGATGCACATACGAGTTTAGAGGGAACAAAGTCATCACTCGCCCAACGATAATGAACAGACAACGAGTTTAGAATTAACGAAGTCATCACTAACTCAACGATGATAAAAGATAACAAGTATAAAGAGAACCAAGCCATTACTCACTCAAAGACGACGAACAAACAACGAGTTTAGAGAGAACGAAGTCATCACTTACTCATTCAAGCCGAGCCGCAGCATAGGGCCCGCGCACCTGAGCATAGCATGGGCGTCGGCGTTGCTCATGCCCTTTGTAGGCCGCCCGTTGATGGAGGAGATGACGTCCCCCTCACGGATGCCACTCAAGGACGCCTTGCGACCGGGATTCACCTGAAATATGAACATAGAATTATTTCTATATATCTATACATATAATAAAACTCTAACGGGGCTGTGTCTGTACATTAAATATTTTTTGAAAATTTTAACGGTAGTGTATATAGTTATCGATATAGATACCGAAACACCAATTTTTGGAATTTTTGTCTGTCTGTCTGTCTGTCTGTCTGTCTGTCTGTCTGGTTGTGCACGCATCACTCAAAAACTACTGGACGGATTTTGATGAAATTTGGTATGGAGATAGCTGAGTACCCGGGTCAACATCTAGGGTACTTTTTATTCCAGAAAAATATCTCATTCCCACGGGAACATATAAAAACTGGTTAAAAAGAGAAATACGTACTACTCCGAAACGATAACACCTAGAAACTTGAAAAATGGTATGAAGGTGTCTGATATGTCATAGGAAATTGGTATGAAGGGATTTTTGGAAATTCCCACGGGAACGGGAATAAACTGAATCCAAGTGGGAAAACGCCGCTGGGAACCCGCTATTTGAAATATGGTATGTAGGTGTCTTAAATTTATGTCGTAGGCAACCACTATGAAGGGATTTTCGGAAATTAACACAGGAACGGGAATCAACGGAATCCGCGCGGGCAACGCCGCTGGGCACCCGCTAGTTATTTATATAACATCTGCCGAGGAAATGATAAAGGAGTAAAAATTCAACACAACTGGTTTTTTAGGCGTCAATATTTCTTAAACATCCTTTATTAAATAATGTATAAAATAAGATTAAAATAGTAAATCAGAGTAGTTTATATAATTTTATTATCGACTTAATAAAACTCTAACACTGACCGACCGATAATTAAGGTACATACTAAATTTATTTAGAAACCAAGTTTTGCAAGAGATTTTCTCAGTTAGGTGAGCACTAAGAAATTATAGGGGATGAAAGTTTGTCATTATTTATATTTATAGTTTTGTTTGTTGTTTATAAGTGTTCAAAATATGGTAAAGGTCAATAGATAGAACACAATTATTTGGATCTGGGGGCACGGCAGTGCCCCTGCCAAGTCGTAAAGATATTAACGCTTACGAACGAGTGGGTACCTAATTTATTTCCTTTTGCTCTTGAACATGCACTTTTGTTTTTTACCAAGATATTTAGCAAAGTAGCACCTTACATTTCGAATGTATAACAAACCCTTATCATATTCGATTCTACTGTTTTTCGAGCAAGAGTGAACTCTAATAACAGACCGCATTGGGATCCCGCCGTCTCGCCGCCGGTGAACAGAACTTCAACATGTTAAGTTACAAACTTGGCTCACTGAGCACCCTGACTCACACAAGCACATAAATCCAACACACTTCACGCGGTTGAGCAAGGTTAGTAACATTTGTTAATGTTGATTGAACGCAATTTGTAATTTCCGCCACAAATTAAAAGGTCCATTGGCACCGCCTCAATAATAATATTATACAAATTTGAGATCCCTATTTTTTATTTTGAAGCTACAAACACATTCCCCGGTCTTGAGTAAGATATTATTTCACATAATAGGGCTCTAGCAGGCAAGGCGTAATGACACCCGCAATTTTGTAGTAATCACACTCAATCGCTAAAACAACAGAAATGGTTTCAAGTTTCAACACAGTTATTATGTGATTAGTAGCAACTGTCCAAAAAACTTTAATAGCACTCGAGAGCACACAAATTATTGGTCACTACATAATCAAGGTTTACTACAATTATGTTATGACAACGCGAAGAGATAACACAGTACCGGCTACCCCAAGAAAGTCAGGGGCGATACTAAGCTCAAAAGGTGAGCCTATAGGCAATTTTATAGAAACATTATATTATGGGCATTATTCGAAAATGCATGCGCCATAGGACATGGCACACCTATTGTTGTGTGGGGCCATCACTCGCGACGAATATTAATCTTGCCGGGGCCGACGAGGCGGCTACCGTCGTGCGCTAGTGCTATCTTGTCTGCGTGTTAACACTTTGTTTTGTATTTAAGTTCAATGAACCTTGTAGCTTATAAAAGATTTGCAAATTCTAAAATAAGACACTATATTCCAATCTGTAGCATTTGCAAATATACATATTTAAAGAAACTAGTCAAAAGAGACTCGAGTAATATTATAATTTAAGTTAAAAAAATACGCTCTTTATGCTAATCAAATGAGCTCAAACTCAAAGGGGTTTACGAGTACCTACTTAGCCGTTGAGGAGTTCTATCTACTTCTAAGATGATACCAAATTATTGTTTTGTCATCAAAACTAGTACACTTGAAAGTTTCAATCCCATACTATAATTTTCAATATTTGTTCAGGTAGATAGTTACAGGTGAAGCTAATATACAGCGTGTAAAAATTAAACATTGAAAATTTAGGGATATCTTTATTTAATAAATTGTCTTTTCGAGTTAGAACTTTTCAAAGTTCGTATATCTCTCGAATAGTAAGTTCCTATTCCTGAGTGATATTCGTATTCGCGCCCGTATAATGTTACTCAGTGAGGAAACCGCCGATAAGAGTGGTTGCAACGCGATGAATATGGAGGAGAAAAGGCGTCCCCGCAAGGGAAATTCGAATAGCGGAAGCCCATTGTTCCAACACCCAAGTCCGCAAAGTTGCCAGCAAAGAGCTTAACCGTGTAGGAAGCGTCGCTTTTGTTAACTATTAAAGACAGGCTACCACGTCGATAATTGCGTGAGAGCATGAAACAAAATCACTTATTTTCGACTCTAAGCTAAGGCGAGCCTAATAGTTAACTATAGGTTAAGTTTTTTAAAAAAATCGACTAACTTAAGTGATGCCTCTGAAGTATAAAAATCTTGAATCAATGAGTTTTGAAAATTTACGTAAATATTTACCACTAGCTCAACGGTGAAGGAAAATATCATGAGGAAACATCATGTAGGCACCTACTGGGATCTAAAAATACACTGAAAGGTAAAGTGACACCCTTTCAGGAACGTACACTTATATTAATTTCTTGGAATTGTTTACCGGAAAAGTTAATAACAGTCATTATAGATACATATAAGTCGTAACAGCTAGACATTTGTATTATAAGTTTTTTAGTACAGATAAAATAGCCGGTCAAAACATCTGTGACATAATAGATTATTATTGTTATCTTGCGCCCGTGCGAGACCCCGCTGGTTGACAACCCAAAATTCCAGCGACTAATAAAACGCATTTTCAGAAAAAGACAAATAAGATAACTTCTTGTAGGACGCGACAAAAACAACAATACAACTCAACGTTTATTCTAACTTAACGATGTCAGATAAGTTAATCCACGCAATGAGTCCCAATAGAAAAAACAGTGGAATGTTTTTGGTAAATACACACAGAATAAGTTACATTCCCTAGAGTCACGTTCACACGCCAAAGTCTTCGTGTTTGCGCCTTTTGGAGTATAACAATTAAGTAAACGCAAGTTCTCTCGTCTCGTTACTGCAATTAAATCAAGAATGCTTCAGCCCGCCGACACTGACGGCTTCATCCGATTAAAACTTAAACAGTCGCTTGACACCCGCTACATTTCTGCAAGCAAGAGAATTCTGCTATGTTTGTGCACTTTTGTGCGTTTTATATCCGCATTTTTTAAATTCTATTAATAAATAATTGAAGCGTTCGTATCTGCGATGCTAGTGTGATTATAACGATCACACTGATAAAGCAATGTTGGGCGCGGTCAGTCAGTGAATGGGTGAGTGCCTTAGGTATTGGCACTCCCTTACACTGAGAAAACTGGTAATCATAAAAGACGTGAAATCAGCTTAAGATGAATTCACCTCAAGGACGGAGAATACTGATATCACCAAAAAGAAAGATGATAACACGTCTGATGATGATAACTGCATTTAAGATGACGTGTCACCATGGCTTTAGTCGGGCGAGCATACATAATGTGATTATGTTTACTACTATTTATGTTTGCTTTCATCATATCTCGAGTTACGTTCTATTATATTTCCTACTATTTATCGATGACTTCCTCGCACCTCCAGTTATTATTTCCTATTTTTTTTTTTTACTATTTATCGAGGACTTCCTCATATTTCCAGTTTTGTAAAATTGTAACACGCTAGGCTCGGTGGGGCGTCAGCAGAGATGAAATAAAACTAAAAAACAGTGAGGATAGGGGCGCCCGTCCACTACCTATATGCCTGTGAATTCCCTGATCCAGATATTGCAAAGGTTTCCAAAAGAGCCGGGGAACCTCTCTCTCTACTAATGAAACCTTGCGATAAATGTTAAATGGAGTGAATACAATGTCAAATGCAACTTAACTACTTATATCTAAACCCTGAGTCAAACGATAGTGCGTTTTAATTCGACCATGGCGCCATCTATCGAGAAAGTATGACAACACGTGTTTGCGTTACGTGTGCGTTAACACTAGTGTGTTCCACTGTTATTTTTCTACTATTTGCCGATGACTTCCTCATATATCCAGTTACGTCTAGTCCAGGTGTTGAGGGTCCGAGGAGTATGGAGGAGTGGAGGTGGAATCTCCATCGTGAAAAGTGAAGATCTTCCGCCAGGCGAAGTGATCGTGCCTGGGGACCGCGGTCCAACGATTGATGTTGGACAGTTGTATTTATACAAACTAATTAGAAAACTTCGATAGCGCGGTTTAGAACTCGGCCGTCTATTGGCGCGTTCTATGTAGTGTCACTTATATTAATATGCTTAGCGCATAAAATAATATGACTGTAATATTAAATATTATGATGCTGGGATTTCATCGTATTTTTGGTGATACTTCTTTATATTCAACTAGGAAATCTATATAAGTACGGTGACGGTGTCATTGTGTTTTATGTTTATAATCTTACTTATAAATATCATACAAATTTATAGTACAGTGAGTTATTATTTGAAAAAGAGAATATTATATTGTGTGACCAATTTTTACGATGCTAAGTATTATAATATCGCATTACCTATTTCAACTTAACTTATTAATTCGACTATAGCGTAATATTAACCTATTTTTTCCTTATTGTACGACAATGCTCCAGTTTCAGACAAACGTTACGTTATTTTATGATTACGAAGAATTAAAAAATATCATATCTTTGTTAAAGCTTTGTTATAATTATGTGAGCGGAATGGAGCGATTGGAGCTAGCGCCGAAAGTGCTGTCATCATATTTTTAAGGAATCACACAGAATGTTATGCATACTCATAGATGAGATTCTGTAGTCGTATTTTAGTAATCATCACTATATTAATATGATGCTTACTCTAAAAATAAGATTCTGTAATCAATTTTAGTAGGATTCACATTATTCTCTAAAATTAAATGTGCTGCTAGGACTTCATCGTATTTTCGGTGATACTTCTTCATATTCAACTAGGAAATCTATAAAAATACGGTGACGGTGTCATTGTGTTTTATAATTATAATCTTACTTTATCAATATCATACAAATTTATAGTACAGTGAGTTATTATTTGAAGAAGAGAATATTATATTGTGTGACAAATTTTTACGATGCTAAGAATCATAATATCGCATTCCTTACTCAAACAATTCGATTCATACTAATATATTTCGATTATAGCATAGTTTTAACCTATTATTTCCTTATTTTACGACAATGCACCTGTTTTAGACCAACGTCACGTTATTTTATGATTACGCCGAAATGACATTTTCTTCAGTGTACACTCTCCATCTCGAGCTTCTCCCTTTTTCGAAAGGCGCATTAAACTATTGGTCCCTGTTTTCGTCAATCCATGTCAGACACCGCTAGATGGCTTGAAAAAACACCTAATTGAAAAAGTCTAATTTAAAAAAGTTTCGCCACTAGTTTAATTCGTGGTAGGCATACTTTCTCAAATGTGAGAAAATCATAATCATAATCTCCCAGAGCTCATCGGTGGGATGTTACAAATTGATAAATAACAATTTATATAATTGGGTCAAACATTTTCATTTCTATTGAAAGGGCAAAATCCTAACATTAATCTTAATATTATAAGCCCTAAAGGGGCATCAAAGGATACTTCATTGATTCGCGTCAAACTCTCAAGATAAACCTGTCCCTTTACCTTCACAAAGGCTTAGATAATAATATCAAATAATCAAATTGTGGTAAAACACAAAGTAATGTGCATGAATGTGGCATGTTATCCTATTATACGAGATGCGATGTATTGGAACCAACATAACATGAGCCGATTCTTACCCGAATTGAAACAAAAAGACATAAAGAATGGGGTAAAACCGCAGATCTATGGAAGGTCTAACATCTCTGGGCAGTTTATTGCTAAACACCCATTGATATGCCGAACACGTTACACGGCGTGACTCTCGCACGCACGTGTAAAGCTTACGTACGTGATCTAAACCAGGGATGTAATTAGGCCTCTTTTGTTAGAGGCTCAAAAAGTAATTGCGCAACCTGTTCTGTTTGCCGGGGTAGGCGAGCGGACGAAGCAACAATGTAAATGTTTCCAACGGCTAAAACCTAGCCTTAGCCAGTGGCTTTGTAAAACGTAAAGATTAGTCCAGTGGAATGACAAATGTGTGGCATTAACATTAGCGATCGAATTGTCATGCTCGCAGCTTTATAGCGCGACCAAACAAAATTGCCGTAACACCCTAAAGAAGTATAGTCACTGACCCGTAGTTCTTAGTACTTAGTTAGTATTACAAAAACAAATCAAACTTTCGTTTGCCATTTAACTATTCGTTCAGACTACAGTCTTTAAACCGAATCAAAAAGTCGCCATTATCACTCGTTGATATGCAGTTTCAGATTTCCACACAATGCAGCGGTTATAAATCGCTCAAAAGTTCAATTCATATGAACACACTAGCTTTTGCGAGTCACATACCTGAAGTTTTGGACTGGCATAGTCATCAATTGTCGTGACTCAATCTTAATCTAATCCTAAATACGGCTCTGCATATTAGCCTCATATATCTACACGAATCCCATGCCCAATTTGTCTTATTTATTTGAGGAAATTCTGAACTTTCATCACTTTGTTCCAACGTTGGTGTTCGACGTCAAAAAGAACGTACAAAAAGTTCTAATGGATTCAAAGAAAATTACCTAATGCTTTTAAGGAGTATACGGAATTTATAAATACCTTCACTACTAATCGCAATATGAAAACGTAACTACTATCCTTAGATCAAAATAAACGAGGAGTAAACAGAAATAATTTTACTAAAAGCTTTTCATTATTCTGTCATAATTTTTGAAGTGAAAACTTCTTTAGCGGCGTTGAGCACTTTTGTGGGATGGGTAAAAACTGTGAAACTCGCGTCAGGTCATACCGTAAGACGGCGCAGAGCGCTTGCGCGATCTGCCATCTGCGAGCTATTCTGGCGTACGCTGCAAAAACTGTGTCTACGGTAGACTCAAACGAAACGCACATCAAATTGAAGAGCGTAAAAAATAAGTCGATCTGAGTCGACAACTTATAGGCGGAAAATTCGGATTATCGAGTATTTTCAATATAAAAATGAATAAATTGCTATTAAATTAATGGTGTTGCTAAGTAAACATGTCAATGTCATCACGTGTCACAGGTTCGTATTCCCTTCTCCTTTGTGTTTTGGGTAAATAAGATTTAGCAGAAATATCTAGAGAAGCAGAGAGAAGATAATCACGATGTTGTCAAGAGAGGTTAAATGCTATTCCCTAACTATTCCAATAAATCAAAAATGCACAACGTTAATAATCAAGTTTTCACTTCTGCCGGCACTTCCGGAGTGCAACCCGTGTTTTTTTTTAAATAAAAGAATTATAATAACTATTCGCAGTACCTAGTAATTAAATGTTCAATGAGCGCAATCACAATCGCACGACGATTTTCTAAATGAGCGGGCGCCATTGTTGAACATGGGCATAATTTACGCGCTACCCAGCCCCCCTGGCCTTTAACATCAGAGTGCTGAATGTAATGTAAGTATTTTTGTATACAAATTTATTAATATTTATTTAGGTTAATATGGTATACACGACATCGCATATCCTCCACCAATCTCTCTGTTTCGTGTCGTTTGGGTGAAAATTCCTTAACAACTTGTACATAAAATATTTAATTATTAATGTGTATTATTACACACACCGGCACAATTAGCGGAACAGAAAAAAAAGGGAGTATTTACGCATTTTTGCGTGTTACTGGCCGGCTAAACAAGCTTTTTTTAAATTTGGGTTTTAATTTAAAAATGGAATACTAAGCGACTGCCCTTTTTTTCATTCTTTTGTTTTAATTTTCATTGATTCATTTTTTCCACCGCTTGTCCGTTTTTAGAAGGTTCGTGAATTCCATTTGAAAAGCTTTGAATTGCAGTTTTTGAGGCTTTTGAGTTTTTTCGCATATTGATAATTTACGAGCATCTAATTATGCCTGATTTAACGCCATCAGAAATCATTAGGGCAGATCAAATGAGGAGAAATGGTCAAACCTACAGATCGATTGCCAGAAGCCTTCGTCGATCGTTATCAACGATTTATCGTAGCATCCAACGATACAGATTGACGAATGCTCTAGTGAGAAGGAGAGGACAAGGCCGGAAAAGGTGTACTTCAAGGAGGGATGACCGTTTTCTCCAACTTCAAGTCCGACGGAACACGAGACTAACGGCGGTGCAGGCTCGAAATTTACTGGAAGAGGTACGAGCAGTAAGGATGAGTGAGCGGACAGTTCGTAGAAGATTCGAAGAAGTGGGTATAGGCTCGTATGTGCCCGCCAAAGCCCCAAAACTTGAGAGACATCATCGCACAAACCGTCTACACTTTGGTCGTGAACATCGTGATTGGGACTTCGACGACTGGGGACAGGTTCTTTTTACTGATGAATGCAGAGTTATGTTAAATCAAATTGATGGAAGGCAGCGAGTATGGAGACGCAAAGGAGAACGGTATATCCAGTCTAATTTTGAAAATACAGTTGCATATGGCGGCGGTTCAATTATGGTCTGGGGAGGAATATGTTTAGGAGCTCGTACGGAGTTAGTAGTGGTCGATGGCGGGAATCTGAATGCTGATCGGTATATCAGGGAGATTTTAGAAGAACATGTTGTGCCATTTGCCCCCTTTATTGGTAACAACTTCATTCTATTGCAGGATAATGCTCGGGCTCACAGTGCTCGCACAGTACAGACATACCTAAACCATGTTGGTATAACGGTGATGGAATGGCCAGCACGGTCCCCCGATATGAACCCTATAGAACACGTCTGGGACTTGCTAAAGAGGAGTGTAAAGTCAAGAATGCCCCCTACCAATAATCTCAACGAGTTGCGAAACGCATTACTTGAAGAATGGCAGAGGTTGCCCCAAGAAACCATTGATAACATCATCCGCAGCATGCCCAGACGGATGGAAACCCTCATCAGAGCACGAGGAGGAAACACTCGATATTGAACAGTCATTGAAATTGTTGTTAAACTTTGGAAAATCTTGAATTTTCTGCTGTTTCTCTATAATTAAAAATCGAAGAAAAATGCATTTTGTTTAATTTAATTTTTATTTTTATAAAATTTTAAGTATGGTGTTACAAATGAATGTCAAAACATGTTAATTTAATTGTTGTTTCATTTTAAATAATATATTGTTTAAAAATTACATTCATTGTTCTAAATTCCCTCTTTTTTCTCCTTTTTTTTTCTGTTCCGCTAATTGTGCCGGTGTGTGTATAATGTTTATTTCTGTGCATACAATCAATCAACAATTAATACTCATGAAATCTCCTTTCAAAAACCTACTTATCGCAAATTGGCAAATAAATAGGTACTTTATTCTTCTGCGATTTGTTTATATTTGTTGCCTAGTTTTAGCTGGTTAGATTAGGTGAGCCTGGATTTAATAAAGAACAAGTGGCGATACCTAGTTCTAACAGGCTAAAACTATACATTAAAATCCATGGATATAATTCGAATTGGACCGAACGGACAACCACGCGGATAAAATGAAACGCCTCACCTTCGTCCCAATAATGTGGAATTTAGTTGTGCAGAACGTTTATTCAGCCATCAAACCTTAATCCCTAGGGTTTCGTATCGCGTTACATATGAAGAGGGATTTGGTGCACTGTCAACGACATGTCAAGGTTAGGAAACCAAGAAATTGCGGCTTATTTCGCTATCTATACTCTACTGATATCCGTTTTATTGGGATTTACACAAGTACCTACCTATACCTAAGTTTCTTCAGTTAATCCATCGCCTTACAAGTTGTAAGCAGTATTAGAGCAACACCTAATAGGGGGTTAGAAAGTTTCTAACATTTATTACGACACATAAAAGTAATCATAACTTGGTAAGTTGAGAATAAAAATATTTAAGCATCTTAACAAGCTGTTACTTAACAATAAGTATTATTAGCCCATGAAAGAAGCGGATCAGGATTAGTTAATAGTGAATTAAATTGTAAGAAGGCGGAGAACAAAGTTGGTGAGTAGGGTGAGTGAAGGAGATTGATTATTGTTTGGCAAGCAAACACAATCCGGTACACACTCGCTACTCACATCGAGGCTCCTTTCGAGAGTGTCGCTGTAGCGCTGAAACGAAAACATTCTCCTCTAAAGACATTGACATACAAAGCTTGACTGTGTACATTATTTATCACTACATAGTATAAAACAAAGTCGCTTTCTCTGTCTCTATGTATGCTTAAATGTTTAAAACTACGCAACGGATTTGATGCGTTTTTTTTAATAGATAGAGTGATTCAAGAGGAAGGTTTTAGTATTAACATTGCACCCGTGTGAAGCCCGTTGCGAGTCGCTAGTACCTAATATAGTTGTCGTAGTGTTATTGCAAGAGCCGTCATAATATTATAATTCGTCGTATAGTCGTCCCCATTTTACGGGACAACCTATGTTACTAACATTATAATTTCTCTAAGCAAATTCGGTGACATTGTAATTTAATTACCCTAGTTATACTATGATTAGGTACTAACAACCTCGGTCGTTTTGATTAGTCGATTCACTAACCACCGTGCCCTGCTAAACAATCAGTGACCGTTTCACACATGGTCTACAATGTCACTTTACCTAGGGATTTTTTTATCTAAAAGATTATCCCGTAATATTGTATGAAAAGAAGAGCATTGAAAAAAGACCAATGCAATTATAATACCAAGACTTTTTCAATAGTAGATATTATTCTTAGGCAATTACGAGTTAAAGTTTTCTACAGAAAATGAAATTAAGCTAAAAATGTTTTGGAATTCCCAAAAAAAAACATCTTTCTCACGAATGATTAACTGATTCAAGAATTTCAAGAATACGTTTAATCCTACTAATCCTACTAATATTATAAACTGGCTGTATGTTTGTTCCTCTTTCACGCAAAAACTAAAGAACGGATTTTGATGAAACTTTACAGTTATATAGCTTATACATCATAATAACATATAGGCTATATTTTATCCCAGTATTCCCACGGGAACGGGAACTACGCGGGTGATACCGCGGGGCGCTGCTATTAGAGCAATAATACTGAAGAATTCTGAAATAGCTATATTAATGCAACGGTTACAGCTCTAAATTTTTCGAGTATTAAGCATATAACTAGCGCTTGCTGAAGACAATCTCATATTTTTCGTTGTCTCAAATTACAAAGCAACATTTGTTAATAAACTCAAGGTATGTACAATACGCTCATACTTTGCTCCGATAGGGTAAGCAAGACCTTGGTGTCCACCACCTGCTAC
The DNA here is from genome assembly GCA_963855545.1 of Ethmia dodecea. Lineage (NCBI taxonomy): Eukaryota > Metazoa > Arthropoda > Insecta > Lepidoptera > Depressariidae > Ethmia > Ethmia dodecea. Next base: position 7,408,911 of record OY979444.1, read on the forward strand.
GAACCGGACACATCTCTGGCGCTTAGTTCACATGCAATGCATAATTCGAAAATAAGTTATCTTCTCCGATCTTTTTATGCGTGAGACATACCTACGTACATATTTAGCACTAGTTCGACGGTGAAGGAAACATCGTTAGAAAACGCAGGTCCCAGAATTAATTCTAAGGCATGTCGTTTAACAGACCCGGTCCGGCGATTGGCTCACGACCTGTCACTTTTAGGGGTCCAAAGAATATCTCGTGAAAAGTGGGTATATTCAGAAATGAAAACCTCTGCCTACCCCCTCGGAGATAAAAGGCGTGAGATATTTTTAATGTATGTAACCGATTTGTAAGCTTTATAATTCTTTACAACGAAATTGAATTGTTCAAGGTGCTTGGCTAACTTTTGTTCATAATTTACATCCTATTTGTACAAAACGGCTACAATACTTAATCATTTTTGTGTTACAAATTTGGAAATGAAGAATTCATTAAATAACAATGATTTCCTAAGGTTTAAATAAATTTTGCTATCGTTCATTTTATGCGGTAAAAATCTCTGATTCGTGTGCTTCGTACTGGCAGCTGTCAGACCACTGGAATTTTTAAAAAGGCAATTCGTAAGATTCTTTTCATCATTTATATTATTTCAAAGACATAAAAGTATTTACGAAAAAAAAAGTAAACATATACGCTCACACTTTATCCTCTGGGGGATTGGCAGAGGTATTCAATTCCTGAAACTCCTGGTTTGGATACCTAAACGTGACAAAAATACGAAAAATGATCTAAGATAAATTGATTCTATCCATTCTATCTGTCAATAAAGGTGGTAGTGTTCATTGGCATCAGCTGTGGAAGACACCTACAAACGAGCAGATTAACTCCCGGTGGTGTATTCCATGTTTCAGTACAATACAATGCCTTGATCAGCGTTGCTGCTAGGGCCTGCCAAAGGGGCTAATGCTAGGGTCGCCAAACAGTGAGGGCGCAACCAGCCAAAAGTATTATATTCTTTAGAAAATTTGTTACAGAAGCGTCTAATTATTATAGAAATATCGTCGATAGAGTATAGTGTAGCTAGAATATTAATATGGATGAAATATTTGATAAAATGGTAACCAAATTGTCTAGAAATGTTAACAATAAAATTAAAATAATCTAAATAATAAAACATGTATCTAGCCTGACCCTCCTTTCTGATATGACTTACCGTTTTAGACATACTGTTATACGGAAATTTTATGAATAATTAATGAGCCCTAAAAATATACCTTATCGACCTTTAAAGGGGCGCAAATTCAGAATCTCTACAGTGACCTAGCTACGGCCATGGCCTTAACAAATCGAGGCTTTTCCCGCAAAGAGGCGTCGGCGCTGAGGGAAACGTTTGAGGGCTTTACGGCGCCAAATCTAATTACATACAATCTGATAAGCACTTATACCTTCTATCTATATTAAAACTTGTTAGTATTTTACATTGTGTGATTAGATATTTGTATTCGTGTAAGAGCAGTGATAGCGCCGTGGTTAACAAACCCGCCTCTAATTCGTGAGGCTCGGGTTCGAAGCCTGTACCTACCAACGAAATTTTCAAAAAGTTGACGTATTTATTTATCTCTAGCTCGACGTTGAAGGAAAACATCATGATTACTTAAACCCGCAGGTCCTTCTGGGCCATGTATAAGAGCACGCCGGTCCGGTCTGTCGATGTGCTCACCACCTACCACATTCAGGGGTCCAAAAAATATAGGTACAGTACTGTAAGCCCCTAAATATCGATTCGGGCAACTCTATTGGAGCTACGTCTCTACGCGTGACGTCACGAGGAACTGTCAAGAATCCCGCGCATTATGTCTGACGAGCTAGGCTGTGGCGCGTATAGGTATAGTTAATTGATATAAAATGTTTGCCAGAGTCTATGAAAGTCTGTAACTTAAATAATAAACCATAACATAATAAGACTATCGTTTATAAATTATTCATTCCTAATAGTACTGAATCGTGGGTAATCCAGAAAAAGAATACCTTTGCCTACCTCCTCGGGGATAAGAATTGCAAACGTCTCAATTCCCTATCTTAAATATCTTTATACCTAGAAATATTTATACTTAAATTAATTAATTTATAAACACACAACCAACAAAAATGTAAATGCACACAAAATATATTGGCCCCGATTCAGAAGGAAGGGTCATCTGCAAACTTAACCAAATGACCCTTCTGACATTGCTGTGACCTCCATTGTCAAGAATAAAGGTTTTTATTAAGTAATGAGCTTTGTCAATTTAATTAAACGTCTTCAAAACTTTAAGCTGTAATCAATTTGATTTTCTCATAAAACAAAGTATGAATATACAATTTTCCTCAAAACTTCGCCACAAACAAACATCAACAAAATTTTCGAAACAAACTTAATAATTGAATTTGTAACTTCAAAACAGATTCAATTGGCTTTAGTTTCCATTTCAATCAATTCATTGAAATTGTACCTATAAGAAGCTGTCGATGTAGTAAGAAAATTCCTCTTGAAAGTAAATCGTACTGCAGGACGGGTTCAATCGATACGTTTTACGATATTCCATATTTTACCAGCAATATTTTACATTAACGATATTGACGATGTATAATACATTTGGAGCCCTTACAAATTGATTAGATTATATGATACAAAGTTATACATGGTGTTGAAAGAAGTGTAGCCTACTTTGTAGGTCATGAAGAAAGATTTGCACTTGAAGTAGTGGGTAATGTAATGTTAGTCATTGTAGATGTTCGTAAAATTAAGCATTTTCTGAATGTGGATTTTTTTTTAACATAGGGTTGTATGTTTTTATTTATGTAAAATAAGTGAAGATTTATAGCCCATATTTTCTAATATGCGAGAACAGTTCAGCAGGACTAAGGATTGATAATGAACATAAGTAGGTAGAAGATTTTATGGGATTCTTGTTAAAAAGAAGAATCTTTATTTCATTCTAGTTGCGAGACTGAATTACGTTCATTTGTAGATGCTTCGAGTCGTTATTATAAACGTTTTCCAGCTGTTTTACGGTACCTACCTATTTGTCACCAGGTAATTAAATAGATGGGTGAAGGTCGTTTCTAATTTTCAGTGGGTACGGCGATGTCACCGATACGATTTTGACACCGATCGGGCCACGATATAAGTAGGTAACTCTGTATTTATAAGTAGGTATATACACACCCTCGATATCCTGAGCTGTTGGTTTTGATCGGCACCTCCATGCATGCGGAAGCCCCATGGTGCTCCGCCCGTCAGCTCCACCTCCCGCGCAGTCATCGCTTGCCCTTCACTCCATTGCTTTTTACTAACACAACTTCAAACACCACTTCCTCATACTACTGTCAATGAAAAGGTAACTTTGCATTGTATCGGTTCGGGTTATAGCACATAGTCATTCATTTCATATAACAATTTCGTTCTGTCAAGTTCGACGGGAATTCTGTAACAAACGATATCAAATGATTAATCAAATCAACTAATTAGCAGTTCCGCTCACGTGTAATGAATTATTTTGGAGAACGTTGTAAGTAACTAAGTTCAAAATGAGTTTATAAGTAAAAAGATTAATTATTACATACATTATTGTATATTGTGATTTTTTATAAATAAATTTTTGGACACCATTTTATTAACACTATTAAACTGGGCAGATCTTGTTCTGTTCTAAATGAAAAACGTAATTTCATTGTTAAAACGCCATTAAATTAGTGTATAATTAAACATACTACACTGCAGTCTCTTTCTTTATCAAATCAAACCTTCAGTCAGTAATATTATTATATTTTTATCTTAATGGACTTTCGTACAACTGACGTGATGGATAAAATTTATCTAAATTGTAATCTACTATATAAAAAAAAGTCGGGTTTTCCTTCCTGACGATATAACTCCAGAACGCACGAACCGATTTCCACGGTTTTGCATTCGTTGGAAAGGTCTAGGTCTAGGGCTCCGCAAGGTTTATAGCAAAGAAAATTCAGCATTGCACCCATGCGAAGCCGGGGCGGGTCGCTAGTATTATATACAATCTTAAAGTCCTGTCAAAGTAACTTGGCTACATCGCTGAGTTCAGCGTTTGCTTTGCATCTTTGACAACGAAGTAATAGTAGTAACTCTATTAGTCTTTAAGTATCACAAAAATTTTTAAGTTCAATTAATCACAAGAATTGATGGTAGCTCAATTATTTTAAACAGTATTTTAATAAACCATATGGGTGATTCGAACTAAGTATACGACTATATTTAGATTTTTGAGCCGCTCCAGTTTTAAATGCCCGTTGTCTATAAACATTTGAGATAGATTATGTTTAAACTGAGTTCGTAAAAGTGGATTTGTATTTATGATTGAAGAGCGAAGGACGCTTAACAGTATGTTCCTATGCTACAAATTGCTAGGCATCCAGGACAGGCTTCATTCATGGTTATATGTATCACTGGCGATCTAGAGCAGTAGAAAGAGGTCAACAATGCATTGAACAAAATTATGTAAGTACACAAGTAGTGCAAAATTTATTTAACGCAATCATCATCATTTAGCCACTTTTCAGCGTCGGCTCAGAATGTAAAAAAAAAACTGGTAAAATAGACGGCCAATCAATATCCAATCCAGGGAAAAAATAGGATTATCTATTGTAACATTTGTAACAGATCGCACGTGGTAGGCTGCTACTTGATAGCTGTATGAAAATGCTTACTTTAAAATTCACCGAGCCTCCAGAAACCATAATATATTAATTTTCATTTCTGGTTGCATACGAATTCGAACATTACAAAATGACGTCTCGAATTGCGACCGGTATCCGCCATTTTGCCTCTTTGTAAATTTGGTTTGATAATAAAAGTTACGATTTTGCAACTGATTGGTAGGATATTTAAAAAAAAAAACTTCCTATATGTAAATCAAACCAAAAAAAAATATTCTTTTTGCGAAGTTAGTAAAGGAGAATTACCTAGCCCTCCAAAAACTACATACAGATCTGGCATCGTAAACTAAAAGTAATGCGGCTAAACGAGGTCGGTGCAGTGAAATTATTTTCAGGCTATGATGCCGCTGGCTGCGGCGAAGGCCTCGTGTACGAGAAACGTTTTCTTATTCCATAATACATTTATTTTTAGACAAATATGTAAGTGTAGGTGTCACAGTAAACAAGGGACCAGCAATGTAGTACAATGATTAGGCTGCCCTAGATGGATAAAGGCAGTCAGAGGCTGAGACAGCTAGATGTAGCGCTAGCGTCTCTCTAACGGCTTCAATATAATATCATTTTAAATCAAGTGCTAATATTTTAAGCGTAGGTATGAACATGCAAGAGAAACAGAATTAACATTATAAAAAAGAAAAAACCTTTGTTTTTTTCTAACTAAAAAAATATTATTTTGTAAATATGCTTTGCATAAACCCGCACTTTTGACGGCGTTTTGATGTTTATGTACAGCGTCCTACTTTTTTTGATTATTTAGTAATAATCGATGTTATCTAGTAAAGTAGCGTATGAAAAACAAAAAATAATCCCGAAAATAGTTTCTCATATTTTTTTATAGGTAAATAATAGCAAGAATAAGCGCAATTCCTCATACACCCCAATACTACCTATATTAATATAAAAAAAATATGATGGCTCCGTATTTTAGTTGTGTCTAACCAATTTTCTTAAATAATGAGCTTTACTAGTACGATTTTCATAGGTAGCACTAAATTCAGATACGTAGGTATGCTAACAAATTTTTCGGAAAAATTTAACACATTTTAAAAACATCTGAAATCGATTAAGTAGTCGATACTGAACCAACTAATTTCAGGAATTGCTCTTATTCTGTTACATATTGTAGGTATATGCTTTAAATATTTGAACTAGATTTAAAATGACCATGTATATCGAATAGACGACCGGTGAACAAATTAGCGACCGAACAGTCCTAAGATTGTAAAAACAGCGACACTTCTGCGGACTATAGCGTAGCGGTATTAGACCGTGAAAAATTGCGTGAAATCTGGGATACCGGCACCCAAAAGTGGGCGGACGTTGGTTGATAATGATGAAAAACATGCAAGTCTAATTCGATCAAAGATCAATTAGTGTCAATTGTACAGACAGACCTAGAAATGAAAAATAGATTCAGTTATACCACAGATTAGAGAATAGTTTTCAGGAGCTACGAGGTATATAGTCGGTATCGTCTACTGCAGCCCTACCACCTAAGTTTCAATACGGGATTTGACGCCGCATAATTAAGCAATAGCTAGTCGTGCAGGGAAAAGTAGAGGGAACCAGATCGCGCGGCAGATCACCTATGCGCTGGACTGATCAAGTGAAATCCACAGTAGGAACCCGCGTGTCAGACTGCGCCAGACAGTCTGCAAACAGAGAGAGATGGCGAGAGATCGTAAAGAAAGCTGTGTCCAATACTACAACGGACGCCTCAACGTGACCACGACCGCTCTGCCAAGAGCGAAGCGACAGAGAAGAAGAAGAAGAATTAAGCAATGAAAGACAATCATCTGCATTCTCTTATGCGCAACTTTGTAGCCTAAATCAAATTGAACATTAAATGGTAACCAAATGACATTTGACGCCGCCTGATAGGTATTCAAAAATTCTCTTAGATATCTTGACTGCTGATAGCAACATAGGACACAACATTTTTGCATACGGAGCTGCAACAAACTGGATACTAGATGTGGTAATGATCCCAGTTACCATTTGTTAAACAATAATACGTTGCACAGATTTTTTTTATCCAGTCATGACGAGGGATGGAAAGATAGTTTTTCTTTTTTCACATTTGTTTGCCGTTTTTCACAGAGTATATAAAACAAATAACTTGTTGCGGTCGGACCCTGTTGTCAGACAATACGACCAACGGATTGCGGTTGGTCAGTTGTTTACTGCCCCTTATTTTCGTTTCGGGTTAGTTGTGTATACCTAAATAATGATTTGAAATAAAAAACTTTTACATTAAGCGTCTGTTAGAAACCATGTTTACGCGTTGCAAAATAACGAAAATAAAGCGTATGTTTCTGGGAAGAACCAATATTATCTAAATGTAAAAGTAAGTAAGTAGGTAGGCTTTGCCAGACGTCCCGATTTTTAAGAACAACGGGACAGCCTCAGTCCCGCTTTTCGGGTATAACTCAGAACTTTATTTTCAGACTTAGATTCAGAAGATGAATTAGGCTCAACTATTTAAATATATTATTATGTTAAATCTGATTTAAAATATTATATTTTTATTAAAATACATTTTTTATGGCTATTTTTGCTATCTATTGTCACGTTAACGTAATTTGAACTCAAATAAAAACATAAATATTTAAAAACTTCTGATTATACATGTCCCGCTTTCGACGAAAGAATTCCGCTTTTTTCACTCAAAAAGTTCTAAAGCCCGATCTGGCAAAGAAAAAATCTGGTAACGCTTGTACTTACCTACATCTATAGCAACTGAAACTGGAAAACTATCCAAATTAACTAACCCAACAACAAATAAAACCAAACCACAATACGAGACTGAAAAGACTGACTCATGTACCATCAAGACCTTGAACATTTTGTTTCCAGCATAGAGCTATATAATAGCTATATGTATAATAACCTACATACTTACATCTGAAAAGTATCCAGAATGATTTTCAAACCACGGAATAAATAAATCTACTTATATCCTAAATCCTAAAATAAGTCTGCGAAATGAAGACTGACTCAGTCGCACGCTACGCATACAACAATTTAAATTTTGGTATTCTTATAAGTGTAGTCATCGCATAAGAAGATCCAACAGGATCGGAAAAAAACGTGTTCAACCCGCCGCTGGACACCTGCTATTCATGTTACCTTTATTAATAGATATATATGAATTTATTTACTTACTGTATGTAAATAAATAAATAAGTAAATGTGTTAGTAGATTACTTGTATACCTTCAAGCATATAACCTTTTATTTTATTGTGCTTGATTCAATGTTGAGTTTGGTAGGTAAGTACCTACTATTGACAATGTCCAGTATTTCATTAAACTCATAAAACAGTATTTTGTCTTGAGCTACTCAAATATGTTATAATATTATCTAACAACTCTTATTATTTACCTGTAGATAGATAGAATAAACAGGAATACACAACCTGATATATTCGATCGAAAACATACAGTCATGAAGCCTATCTACAGGTTGATAGGAGTAAATGAAAAGCCTCTACATCGGAAGTTTGCGAGTGACACGTGGAGGCCGCTCTCGCCATTGTCGGCTTCAATATATCGAATATACCTGCATTCTGGGGACGCTGCTTTTAATAAAGTCACACTCGCACGTAAATGTCAATATAGACGGCAAAAGGTAAACAAAATCGGGAAGGTATGGAGTAGGGAATAAAGCCCGGAATTCCAGCCGAATTCAAAGTTACTATTACCGATATCAGCTTTCACGAGTCATTAGGTTAACTTTGAGAGTCGTGATCAGTTTTGCTAAATTATTTTATCGACCCCGCTTACCGCCTATTTTTAGTGATAGGCGCGGATTTACAACCAACTGTTAGATAAACAACTACAAGAATCTTTTGGTTCAGTGAAACAAATATACATAAAAATACATTTTAGCAAGATGATATCTTATGTAGATATATCGTATATGCTGGAACTTGGTTCTTGACGGCTACAAAATAAGCCAATGTAAGTATAGAAGTCAAAGTCAAAGTCAAAAGTCAAAAGTTTTTATTCAATGTAGGGACATATAAGTCCTCTTATCGAAAGTCATTGCGACTCCACCGCTTCGGTATGTAGGTATAGTTGAGGAGAAGAAGCGGGGCAAGAAACTCCTCAACACATTAGATATTTGATAATTACTAAGTGACTAATAATTTGATTAGGTTAGGTTAAAACCTGACAATAAAGCCGCAGCGCGTAGCTGAGCGAGTGTAGCGAGCAACAGAAAAACAGAAACCTTATGAATTGATATTGATAATGGCAGTTCGATTATTTTCAGCGAATTTTATACTTATTTAAAAAAAATCTGTTACCAGGGGGGCAATTCTACTAAATTTCAGCGGTTACAGTTGGCTGACAATGACAATGACATGGTCAGTCGATGGTGTTATTTGCTCTGAAAAGTGTCAAAATAACACCATTGTCTGACCATTGATATGTCATAGTCATCCAATTATGACCGTTGACATTTAGTAGAATTGGCCCCCAGGTCTTTTTAAGTTGCTTACAATGGCAGAATAAATCTTAAAGCATCTTTTTTGTTATAGAGGTTTTACATTACTTATATTAGTTTCTAACCAAATTTTGGATACTACTTTTTTTAAAGATTTTAATTTATAGTTAACTTTTTGCATAATGTAGCATTAGGTTGGAGGTGTGAAGTCATTATGGTCCATTAGAACTGGATGCCTCATATGACATTAACTTTACTGTTCCACACGGAAAAAAAATATTTTTACAATACTACCAGAATGTGTAGTAAATGGAAATTAGTTCTACTAACAATTTTTCTGTTGGCCTTACGAATTTTTTCGTATCACCAAGTATTTTTTGTGTAACAGTGACAATTTGTTTGTAACGGGCAATATTCATTTCTAGTAACTTGCAACATTGTAAGGGTTACTATCTAAATGTTTAAACCAACAAATAAGCAAGTAATAGTTGCAATAATATAGTTGTGTTTACAATATGCATCGTTCTCTCAACGAATGAGATGATAGCGGCTACAATGTGTGTGGTAGACAGCGGGGCGTAACGCGAGACGCAGTTAGAATTCGTCGTTCATAGATGGCGTGGGGTGCGAATTAGAACGCGCTATCGTTTGGTTCCCGGCGTTTAGCCATAAGGTCGGACGACTTTTGCTTTGTATTCAGTTTTGATCGTAAGATTTACACCACTAGTAGACGGTTCTCCGACTCTTTTGGAAATCTTTGCAATACCTGGATTAGGGATTCCTGATTAGGAAATTCACAGTCATAGTATGCTACTACAAATTAGTATTAGGGATGTTCCGATACCATCAAAGTATCGATACCTACTCATTTCGATAGTACTCAAATCTTTTTTCGATACTACTTATATAAATACTCCTAAAGTATCGATACTTACTGATATCGATACTTTTAGCAAAAAAAATTTGAGGGAACTAACGTTGAAGGACAATAATTAAAGCAAAATTGACAAGGAAAAAATATCTTTTATTATAAACGACAAACGGCTCTTTCTAAATACCTCTACTATTACACAGTATTTTTAACCGACTTCAAAAAAGGAGGTTATCAATTAGACACGTATGTATGTAATATTTCCGGAAATGCACAGTTTTTGGATATGTTAGTCTATATCAGCTTCTAAACACGGGTGCCAAATTCCAAAAGTGTATGTATGTATGTTTGTCCACGCATATCTCCGGAACGATTAGTCCGATTTGAATAATTCTTTTTTTGTTTGACTAGGTATTGTCCAACTTAGGGAATGGTACAAGTTTCATCAAAATCGGTTTAGTTGTTTTTGAGATATAGAAAGCTAACCGCGCTTTAATGTCAAAGAGTTTTTTGTTTAAAGTTTAAAAAAAAAACACTGTACAACACAATAAAACACTGTTTACATTTTGCAACCGTTTCGTTTGTTTTAGTAAAATGTGTCCATACTATTGATTTTGGTGGTGCCATGATAACATTGGAATAATAAGCCAATGATAACAATAATTAAAACTACTCGTAAACAATCACTCAGGTTATACAAAGTATGTATAGTTTTATTTGTTGACAATAACATAACATAAATGGCGATGGCGGGCAGGGTGGCTCTCTCGCTTTCGGCTCGGCTAAAGTCGGACAAGTTCGGCTCGCGACGCTCGCGTCACTCACGCTGCCATGCAATGTAACTGAGCGAGAGGGCTGTGCTCTCTCATTCTACGGACGCGTTCGTTAGAAAGAGACGCGGTTTAAAAAAAAAATTAAATTCTTTATTTTGATTCGATTTGATACCAAGTACTTTTGTCTCGATACCGAGTATGTATCGTAAGATTGATTCGATGCTACAAATACTTGGTATCGAATCAAAAGTATCGAGTACCTACTCGTATTTACTAGTATCGGAATATCCCTAATTAGTATAGTAAATAAATACCACAAAGTAATTTAGGCACAACAAGGTCATATAGTAGACGTTACAAGACAGTATCGTAGACGTATGGGACGTACGACGTATACTAAAGGCAGTTTACAATTTGAATCGTTATGCGTACTATACATATTGTTGTAAATACTATACACATAGTTGTCTATACTATTATGTTTTACAAGAAGTGTATAGTAGAGTTAACTATCTGTAGAGTTGTCACATATAGTACCAGAAATATGGTGGGAACAACCGAAATATCGTTACGGTAACCATTTTTTTTTTTGTCAACAGTACAGCCCAGGAGCTCACAGTTATTTGGGGCGAGAACAGACCCGTGTCAAGCTAACTGTCAGTACAAAGACGTTGGTAGCTTTTAATAGCCTCGACTGACTCATACATTTGGCTAATCGAAGGTTAAATATAACACCAAAATTACGCAAAGAAGATTTTGATTCGGACCGAGTAAATTGGTTTTGTGTGAGGTTTATAGAGTCATCCTTCAGAATTGAGAAATTATGCAGTGTGACGCTTATTTTGGTTTCGGATGTTGTTGTGTCCACGGAAAATAGAAGTCACTAAAGCAAATTAGATACTTTTGGGTGGCTGGGAAAATTCAGAGTTATGTTAGGTTAGGCTGCTAATCTTGCACCATCTCCCAATCCTCTCAGGTGAGAAATTATGCGTTCCATTCATACTTCCTAATATGTTAGCAAAGGCCTATAACTCTATAACTCAGCTTTTACGAGTTTATAAAGGTTGATAGTGATGATGCTTATGATTCTAGTAGTGATAATTACCGTTATATTTTACAAGCTTTTATTTAACTTGCAATGCATGTATGTTTGGGTGGAATCATGCAACTCAATAATTTTGAAGCATATATCTTCAACCAATTGAGCTGAAATTTTGTATACACGTTTAGTTTGGATTTGATTGATTTGATTGATTGATTAGCTCTGTGACGTAATTAAAAATCCAACATGGCGGAACACCCAAGATGGCGGACTAGGTATTTTTAACTCACTCCTACAATATATTTGGGTATCAAAGTAAAGGGCTTGCTGCATGAGAATAATTCGAAAAAAGCTTGTTTTTAAAAATGATTCTTACACTTTAAATTTATTATTGTTAATTAATTACTTTTCTCCCTAGCATCATGGTAGGAAATATCGCAAGGAAACCAGCATGCTCCATAAAACCCAATTGATTTATCTTACATTTGACATAAGCACGTTAACGATTATTGACGGCCGTAAAACGAACACCCTCTTACGTTTTACGATTATTTTAATTAATATTTACACATTAGAAGGGCAATACTAATAAATACCTTTCTCGCCGAAATAATGCTCTGTAACAGAGATTTAATAGGGACCATGTCGCGGTTTCTGTAATTAATTAAATTGACCCTTACCCTTGGGCGACAGAAAGCACTCCAACAATTCTCTTGTACTTCAAATTCAACCCTAAAACACGGGGCTAAGCGTCTTTTTGGGTGTTACGTAAAATGGTCAACAACGGGAATAGTCTAAGAATTTCGTATTTTATTACTTCGAACTTACCTCCTGATTTCCTAAAGGGACCGCTGTTAAGGGAGACGGGTTATCTCTCTTGTTGTTCCAAGTTTATATTTAAAGTTATTTGAAACACTTGGTATGTACTACAATTCGATTTAGATGTTGAGCAAAATCGTTGTCTTCTTTTTTAACAAGGAGTCCAAATCACTTTTAAATTATAACACCAAATCACTTGCATAAGTATAACACTAAATATACTGTTTAAACTAAGTACATAACTATGTTTATATGGCCAAGTTTAGAAATAAGAAGCGGTTGGAAGTGACTGTGCCTCGCAATTCAATTCGTTCAATTTCTGGTGAGCTTTACAAGAATTTACGACTTACGTATATAAATTTGCTATCGCTACCTTAACGGAGAAAGAAAAGATTATGAGGTAAGCCCCTGGCCCAGAAATTGTTCTGAGACATGTTTTTATTTCGAACTGTCACTGTGCTGTTTACCCTAATGGCTTGACAACATTCACCGCACTAGGTTGGGGAGTGCGTAGAGCACTCTACCCTGCGTCTTACAACAAAATACACTATTGGAGTGAGAGCGCACAACGTTGGTGGTGTGATACTGGTCGGAGAAAAGCGGTAGCGTTGATAAGCTCCGGGAGCTGGTAGTGTCGTAGGTAAGTCCTCGCCGGACGGTGTCTTGTTTTGATTGAAGTGATTTGATTTGGTTGCAGGGCCATGTGTAACAACAAGCACACCAGTCCGGTGATGGTCTCACCACCTGTCCGTATAGGGATCAGAAAATGGTATATTATAAATTAAACATTTCCAGAAATGGAAACTTCTGCCGACCCTTTTACAATTAACGATAAATATGAACGTTTGTTTTTGAAAAACTCTTTAGTGTATGCCCTTACCATACGATTCGAACCCGAGCCTCACGCGTGCGATGCGAGCTCACCACCTGTCACGCTTAGGGGTCCAAAAATATACTACCTAGTTACATCTAAACTTTATAAATCCAGTAATAGAATACCCTAGTGAATAAAGGCTTGAGCATATTTGTTTTTTATTTATTTACCGACTACAAATTGATTAACTAAATTACAATAATTGTACACAACAAGAGCGAGAATTTAATTTATATTAATCAAATCGGTATTGTTTAATCATTCCAAATAATTGTACGACTGACGTTATGTTTTGGCAGAATCCAATATTGTTGTGCCCTTTGGAATGGTAATGGCGAAGATCGAGAGGCCTGCGGTTAGGAGGCGACTTGATTTACGAAGTTATGCGAACGGCGTATTCGGATCCAATATTGCACATTGTAATGTACCGTACCTTACCCATAGCTACATTCTATGACCTCTTAGTGTTACTGAGTGAGAAATTGTTTTAGAATTGGATCAGTAGTTCAAGAACGTAACCCATATAGCCATACAAACTTTACCTCTGTACAGTAGACGTAAATATGTAAATGCGAACGTAATTTATAGTTTTTAGAGCTACACAGAACCGATATTAAAGGAAATTTGGCAGAAAAACTGTTTTTCATCTAAAACGTGAACGTAGTCGCGGAATGATAAAATAGGAAAGTGGGGGTTATTATCTACTGAGAACCTTAATCGCAATCTGCTTCATTAGTTGTGTCTATAGATAGAGCAAGCGCTAGCCACGTAATAAATTTTCCGATTCCAATTATAAATCGACAAAAGGACCCTTGGTCTAATCTCCAGTCATGAGTTTATTTGCATATAGCTGTAACATAAGATGCCCTGCAAAAGAAATATCCACACGTGTGGGCAATGAAAATAACTGGGTGCAAAGAACATAGGATAGCCGGCCACGTCTGGTCAGCAGACTTGCGTAAAATTGGGTCAATGTGATCGCAAGAGTAAACCATGGAACACAAATACCCACGCGTTACTTGAATTGAACTCCGTGCGCGTTGATTACGACATAGTAAGAAAATGTTTACGCAAAATACCACAATTTCAATTTCCACATCATATCGAAACGTCTGTACTCAGAACATAAAAAGGATTTTCGGTACAATCATGAATTAGGGATATCATGAAAATGCAGTGGTATAAATTTTCGTCTGTGACACCACGCCAAGTTTAAATTTTAATTCCATTTCTGCTTGCCACGTTTTAACTGGTTAAAATATAATATTGCAGTGAATTTTATTACGTCTTGCAAAGCAATAAAACTTTTGAAGGAAACAGCTTGCTTGCAAGTAGTAATTATTAAGCTGCAGAAAATTCCAGAAGTTGGTTGCAATGTACAAGTTTGACTAGGTATATAAATAGCCGTTCCGGAAGATGATACAGTGGATCAATATGCTCCTGCAAGCCACAGCTGCATCATATCAAAGGGCACTTTATGCGGAGATAATACTGGTTAATGACCTATCTCATACGGTCTCATTGTTGCTTGAAATAAAATACCCACATAAGGTCTGTAGATACTTTTATCTTATATATTTAGTATGGGACAAGATCTTAAACGAAGAACAAACAAAAGTCATTCTGCATACACAGTTAAAACCAAGCGCATACAAAAAAAAACAATGAGGTCGGATGAATAATATCTTTCCTAAACTTTTTCTTCTAAAGTCTTACGAATTACATTCATTATACTTTACAATTTAACGAGTACCATGTAATGCTTAATTAAATAATCGATAACAATGTACATGACAGTTTTGTCTGCAAATATAAGTACTTACTAAAGTTTTTCGCATTGCAGATTGTGCGATATCCTGATAAATCCATTATATTTATTTCCCAGAGCTATTCAAAAATGTAACACCAAGGTAGAAATTGCTTTGGCAATTCTCTCTGTGGATTTTTGGCTTAAAAATATACAGTTTCGAATATTATCAATAGGCATGTAAACGAGAGTCTAAAGTAATGCAAGCGTCGTAGGTATAATACTTATTGTAATGTAAGCTTCCAAATACATAACTTATTTGTCTATAACTATAGAACATTTACAATTGTATATCTTAAACAAGGATCTTTACTTAAGATATAAGTAACGTACACAAGAGATATGCGCCTATAAAGAAAAGGTCGCCTATAAAACTGGCAATGAATTCGTGAGGATGACAATCGGAGGGAATCATGCCATCAGGAACGGATGTGTGAACGGTTCTAGAAAACGTGAAGATCGATCCTCTTGGCAGAACTCACAGACATAATGAAATAGGAATATATACTTAGGTACTTACTACAAAAAACTATCACCTCCAGTTTGAGGTATTTATTAGACAGAAGTCTTAGTAGGTAAATTTAATCTAGGTAGGAAGAGCAATCAAAACTTGGATTACATGTGTTTTAATGGAACAGCTAGCTTATTTATAACTAGCTGATGCCCGCGACTTCGTCCGCGTAGAATTTGTTATTCCTTTGCGTTTCAAAAATATATCAAGAAGGATAATCTACACTATCTATCTATCAACACTAACATTATAAAGAGGAAAGATTTGTAGTTTTGTACCAATGTTAATAACGAATAAACTCAAAAACGACTGGACCGATTAAAAAAACTCTTTCACCATTAGAATGCTACATTATTCCTGAGTCACATAGGCTATATCTATGACGAAAAAGAATAAGGGATCCTTACTAAAACTTGACTGTACATGCCAGGATTGGGACCCGAGCCTCACAAATGAGAGGCGGGCTCTTTAGTCAGTGGGCTATCACTGCTATTTATTTATATTTTTGTTATTCAAAACATCCTATATACAACGCGTCCCAGAATAATCGCAATTCCTCATACACCTCAATTAGTACCTATAGTAATATAAAAATATGGTAATACATTCGTACTTTAGTTTTGTCTAACAAAATTTCTTATATAAAGAGCGATAACAGTACGGTTTCCACAGGTAGCCCTAACTAAATTCAGTTCTATGCTAATTCGTTTTTCTGTAAAAATTTTACACATACTAAAAATAATACTGATTACGTATTGTATAGCCTAGGATACTCTCTGGTTTATGATTTTTGAATTAGTTCTTGATACCAAAGGCTATGCATGTGCTCATTATAACAAACAAATTCCCTCAAGGAACCCATAGTGAATTCTCAAAAAAAGAAGTGGACTTTGTATGGAGACTTTTGAAGAGTACCTATTTGTGCTAAGTTTCAAGTTGATTGTAGAAAAAAACCACACTTTTTTATACCAACTTCAACCCCTGCTTTCACTCCTTTAGGGAATAGTTTTCGAAAAATCCAAAAACCCGTGTCTCATCATTTATTTGTAAAAGTATTTGTGCCAAGTTTCAAGTTAAGAGACGTAAAAAACAACACGTCTCCATACAAACTCCAACGCCCTGTTTCACCCCCTCAGGGGGGGGTTTTTAGAAAATCCAGAAATACGTGTCTTGTTATTTGTTTTGAGGAGTATTTTTACAAAGTTTCGAATTGATACACCAAAAAATTAGGGTTTTCCTTACATACATGAACGTGGGAGAGCTTGCTTCGACCGGAGTGATACCACGGCCTCACAGAAAACCAGCGTAAAGCAATGCATTGCGTTTTGTTGAGTGAGTGAGGTAACCGGAGGCGCCAATCCCCCCTCCCCCTACCCCTCCCCTCCTCTCCTCTCCCCTCCCCCTACTCCCACCTCAAAGATCGGCAACGCAGTTGTGACTCTTGAGTTGCAGGTGTCCATGGGCGACGGACGTCCCTTACCATCAAGTGAATCGTCTGCCCGTTTGCCCCCTTTTATATCATAAAAAAAAATACCAACTATAACCTCCTACTTTCACCCCTTTTGGGTACGATTTTCGAAAAATCCAAAAACACGTGTCTACTTATTTATTTTCAAAAGTATTTGTACCAAGTTTCAAGTTGATAGACGTAAAAAACAACACGTCTCCATACAAACTCCAACCCCCTGTTTCACGACTTTAGGGGGTGTTTTTTTTGTTCGTGTCTTGTGTTTTGTTTTGAGGAGTATTTGTACAAAGTTTCGAATTGATACACCCAAAAATGAAGGGTTTCCATACATTACAAACTCAACCCCTACTTTCACCCCGTTAAGGGACGATTTTCGGAAAATCCAAAAACACATCTACCAATTTATTTCTAAAAGTATTTGTGCCAAGTTTCAAGTAGATACACGTCAAAAACAACACATCTCCATGCAAAATCCCACCCCCTGTTTCGCCCCCTTAGGGGGTGTTTTTTACAAAACTCAGAAATACGTGTCTTGTTGTTTGTTTTGAGGAATATTTCTAGAAAGATTCGAATTGATACACCCAAAAATTAGGGTTTTCCATACATACCAAGTTGAACCCCTACTTTCAGGCCGTTAGGGGTCGATTTTCGGAAAATCCAAAAACACGTTTGTCATCATTTATTTCTAAAATTATTTGTGCCAAGTTTCAAGTCGATACACGTCAAAAACAACACATCTCCATACAAAATCCCACCCCCCGTTTCGCCCCCTTCAGGGGTGTTTTTTACAAAACCCAGAAATACGTATCTTGGTGTTTGTTTTGAGGAGTATTTCTAGAAAGATTCGAATTGATACACCCAAGTATGAAAGTTTTCTATACATTCTAAACTCAACCCCCACTTTCACTCCGTTAGGCGACGACTTTCGGAAAATCCAAAAACACGTATCTACTCATTTATTTCTAAAAGTATTTGTGCCAAGTTTCAAGTTGATAGACGTAAAAAACAACACGTCTCCATACAAAATCCCACCCCCTTTTTCGCCCCCCTAGGGGGTGTTTTTTACAAAACCCAGAAATACGTGTCTTGTTGTTTGTTTTGAGGAGTATTTCTAGAAAGATTCCAATTGATACACCTAAAAATGAAGGTTTTCCATACATTCCAAACTCAACCCCTACTTTTACCCCGTTAGGGGACGATTTTCGGAAAATCCAAAAACACGTATCTACTCATTTATTTCTAAAAGTATTTGTGCCAAGTTTCAAGTTGATAGACGTAAAAAACCTCACGTCTCCATACAAACTCCATCCCCCTCTTTCACCCCCTTATGGGGTGTTTTTTGAAAAATTAAGAAATACGTTTCTTGTCGTTTGTTTTATAGAGTATTTTTGCAAAGTTTTGAATTGATACACTCAAAAATGAAGGTTTTCCATACAAACGTTCAACCCCTTTTTCACCCCCTTAAGGGTTGAATTTCGAAAAATCCTTTCTTAGTGCTAGCTTACGTCTTAAAAACAATAGCTGTAAAAAAAAACAGCTTTCTAGGTCTAAGGGTTTAGGCTGGGCGTTTATGAGTCAGTGAGTCAGGACTTCTCTCTTTATATATATAGATAATAGAACAAGATAATAAATTGTGGGACACAATTCACACACGGTTATTTAGTCCCAAATTAGGCAAGGCCTGTACTATGGGTACAAAACAACTGATGAACATACCTTAATAAATATTAAATGACCAGACACGAAGCCAACAGACATGTTCATACACATAAATGTTGGCCGAGCGGGGATCGAACCCACGACCTTCGACTCAGAAGGCAGGGTCACTACCAAATGAGCCAACAGGCCCGTCATTTATAAGTAGAAGATTCAATATCAACCCGTCCGTACGAATCTTTGCTCTTCAAAGTGCGTATGGGCCATAATCTTCCATGCGAGCCCACCGCGGATTGGATTTAGAAGACATTTACCTGTCGGAATTTTTCAAGCCAGCACCTAAGGGCAACTGACGTAGCTTAACGACTTCCTTTGTGCGTTAACACAACAAAGACCGAAACTAACTGTTTAACGTGCTTTTGGCAACATGGAAGCGTTCGTTAAATAATTCCTCTGATTGGCTTCGCCCAAAATTACAAACACACTGGCATGACTTTGCAGGGCTAAGAACTGATAATATAATATGTTCTATAATCTATAATCTACATGCTATGACTATGAAATTTTAAACGAATAGCAGACACCCTATTTTCGTGACAATTTACAGAAACCCTTTCTTGTAGTTTCCTACCTCCAAAAAACTCTGTCAATATACCAATTATATTACATTACCTACTGTTATGTTTGGAATTTATAATAGGTAAATACAATCAAAA
The DNA here is from genome assembly GCA_963855545.1 of Ethmia dodecea. Taxonomy (NCBI): domain Eukaryota; kingdom Metazoa; phylum Arthropoda; class Insecta; order Lepidoptera; family Depressariidae; genus Ethmia; species Ethmia dodecea. The sequence goes on from OY979444.1 coordinate 7,428,610, forward strand.
GCCTACATTACCCAAGCATTAAAAACAAAATATAATTGTTTATTGTGCTTGTCCGCCCGTGTGCTTCAGCTTGACTACTTGACTCTTTGATATCTCTTACAGTTTAACCCTAAGTCTGAGAACTGCGAAAGACAACTTCAACTTTTTACGCTAAAATCCAATATTTCCTTGGTTAGCTGGTATGGTTTTAAACGTAGGTAATTTATTGCAAGAGGGTTGTCACCCAAAAAACTAATCCTCGATACAGCGATGTGCTAGGGTGCGCCTTGTATATAGAGTTGGGGTGACGGTCAGCCACGGATAAGGGAAGTGGTTGTCACCAAACGTGCAAACGTACACAGATATTGAGCAAATTAGCTTTGGCATTTGGCAAATATCGTAGAATATGGATCCTACTACTTTTAGCTGAAATGTCTAAAAGTTGTCGAAGGAAGAAAAGGAAATACAAAATTCACTCTGGGCACAGGATTGATAAAATCTATAAAGAAGATTTTATATGAAATAGTAGGTAAGTACTATATTGTACACCTAGGGAAGTAAAACATAGGAAATGTCTCAAATCGTATGTAATTGTCGACCAAGGCGAAGCCGGAGTTTTAAACATATTATGATCTGAGGCTTTCTTACTTTACTTCCGGTGGTGTGTAGGTATACTTTTTTTCTTATTTATGGAGGCGCAAAGCGGCAACTTTGTTTACCGCAGCATGCCGAAATTTGCCGCTTTCCGCCCGGAGAGATGAAAATATACTTAATGATATAAATTTTTATACTTCGAGGTCATTTGCACTGCGATGGAACATAAAAATACAAAATATTTTCACTCTTGACGCCAGTCATAGCAGCCATAGCAGCTGCGTAACTTCAAAAATCCAAAAAACTTCAAAAATTCAAGAAAAATCACCAAAATGGAGTAAATCGTGAATTTGGTAAAAGAAAAGTTGAATCGTATTAACACAATAAAGTACTTAAATGCCTCGATTAGCTATTCATTATTTTTGAGAATCAACAATTATTTCCAAGGATTACTAAGATATAGTTAAATAATTTATTTTCGAATATTCACCAAATAAGAAGGTACCTATTTGAACCAGTCATAAACAGGGCCACGTTTATTTTCGTTCTAATGTTAATTTTCTATAGAAACAAACTTGTTAATTGATGATAAGTGTATGAACTCGCGGAGCCGTATGTACCTACTTATTACCTTACTTCTTTAATTATGTTTGGAATGGAAGTAATTCGAGAAAATTGTTATGAGCTGGCCATGACAGACACCTACACATCGAACTTTGATTTGAGAACAAATTAAATCGGGTATATATTTATATACATAAAATATAGATACTGACATAATACTTAAACAAAGATAATAGGTATCAAAATTTATGATTATACCTACCTTGCGTCACTATAGTGAACGAGTCGAAGTTACGTATTACGGTAAATTATTACGACCTATTAAATTGTCTAGAATTAGTCAGGGAGGTTAAAAATACTAACATGATGACAAAATACTGTAAAATTAATAGGTCTGAAGATGGAACAATGTAGATACAAAATAAATAATCTCACGCCTTTTATCGCCGAAAGGGTAGGCAGAGGTATTCCATTTACCCACTTTTCACTAGATATTCTTTGGACCCCGAAACGTGACAGGTGGTGAGACTATCGCCGGACCGGGTCTGTTATACATGCCTCAAAATTAATTCTGAGACCTGCGGGTATTTTCACAATGTTTTCCTTCACTGTCGAGCTAGAGATAAATAAGTAGGTACGTAAGTTTTCAAAAACTCATTGGCACATGCCAGGACTCGAACCCGACCCTCACTGATTATCATCATGTGGAGCAGGTCCTTTAACCGTAAGGCTATCACTGCTCAAAAATGTTTTTGTTAGTAGGTTAAACTGATATGTGGCAGTACCCACTGATAATTACGAATTTATTAAAAACGAACCACTGTCTGAAATTTAAGGAAAGCTGTATGACAAGTATGACTCGAAAATTTTTTGATAAACCGTAGACTTTCATTTATGCAGTTACACCGACTATTAATGAATGAAACAGTGAAATAAAATAGACAGAGAATAAAAATGACTGATGATTTGCGCGACAGAATAAGATGACTTACATTTGTAATCACTAATCATATAATATAATATTCTTCTCTATCGTAATACCTACGCCGCCAATTGTTTGAGACCATGTCATAGATAGGTAGGTATATCAGTTTTTAAACTTTTTTAAGGTAAGCATTAGGAACGATACGTACGTACCTACGTTTAAAGGATTTACGACCGACTGAACCAAAATGGTGGATGATCAACATAATAAAGTAAATCTAGGACGGTCTAGGGTGAAATTCCTAAGTACTTACCATATAAACGGTGAGTGGCAGTGAAAAGGGTTGGGTCAACTATAGATAAGGCACGGGCAGTTGCCAACGTCATTGCCAGATCGTAAAGCCATCGGACCCTATTTATCGCGATCTCTTTACAGATTTCAATTTGAAATATATTATCTACTAAGCTTCTTTTCCCCTTTACATTTTATATATACGGGTTATAACGGCGCCTGTACAAAATTTCCATGTACATACGTCTTTAAGGCAAGAAAATTACTACTCTAGCAACGAGTTTTTTTTACAAAACTTATTCCAGATTTATTCAATCAAAGCTGTAGCCTGTTGCCCGAAATTCAACTTTTAGGTCATTAATTGCGTCCCTCAGGAACTATTATAGTTTTCCGGAATAAAAAGCCTCATGTCATTTCTCAAGATATAGGTACCTAAACCTATTCTTAAAAGTGGTGTGGAATTGATTTTTATTCTAATCGAAAAGAAACGGAAGAAGCTTTTGAAAGCTTGAATTGTGTTTACATATAAAATTGAAAATATTGAATGATTTTTCTAGCAACTTACTTACTTAGTACCTACCTATATCAACTCCTCACACGGATCCTATTAAAAATATTCCCCTTATATCACATAGTGTGTTAAAAAATTGTAACAAGTTATAATGGAAAACAGTTTTTAGAAATTCGGACTAAAATGGTAAAAATTTCTGTCTGTTTTACAGCTGCTTATTTCAATGGTAACGACTTGACATTTAGAATATTTTTGATAATGTTTAATTGATAATTCTTGCCCAAATTTAACGTGCAATGAAATAAATAATAAACGGGTAAGGATAAAATAAAAAGATATATAAGTATCACAGTTTTTTAGAAATCTGCATACGCACTAGTTGTTGGGGCAGTAGGTATGCAGTGCTCCAACGTGTAGTGAATAAGAAAGGCGTTAGTCCAAAGTCGTATTATCAAGAGACGTGTTTACAAGACGAAAAGCACATTAGAAGTTAATACTTTTCTTTTATTTACAAATATCTATAGAACGTCAATATATCTATGGTGACAAGCACGTTCTATATGCCAGTCTTACATTATGCTATGCATATTATAAACCTATTTCAAAACTAGTAACACTATCTATTTATTTATGTTCTCTAGAAAAGGTACAAAAATCCTCCGTGTGCGATTTCGAGTCGCACATGGGCGTTTTACCTATTGGTATTAGTTAGCATCATAGCGCATTGGACAGTATCAAATTATTGCAGGGTGCTAACCCTACATTAATTTGATAAATTTGTTCACACAGGAACCTAACGAATAACCTAAGGTTAAAGAGCCGGCCGAAAATCAGTGAGGCTCGGGTTCGAATCCTGGCACATGCCAGGATTCGAATCGAATATAGTACGTAAGTTTTATAAAAACTCATTGGTACATACCAATGAGTTTTTCAAAAACTTACGTACTGTATATTTATCACTAGCTCGACGGTGAAGGAAAACATCGTGAGGAAACCCGGAGGTCTCAGAATTAATTCTGAGATATGATGTGTAAACAGACCCGGTCCGGCGATGGGCTCACCACCTATCACGTTTAGGGGTCCAATATATCTCGTGAAATGTGGGTATATCCAGTAATGGAATACCTCTGCCTACCCCCTCGGGGACAAAAGGCGTGAGATTATATTATTATTATACTCTTTATTTATTTTAGGTCTTATGTAAGACTTTTTAATGCTTGATAGAAGTTACAATTAGGTAAGAACATGCTATTAAGATTAATTTAAAATTAATCGAATATAATAAAAGGGTATTTCACATTATGTCATTGTCACGTAACTGCGAGTATGTCATCAGACGTATTTCAAAATGGCGTTATAATATAACCCGTTATTTTAAATTTATGTAGCTCCATGGACCTACTACTTACAATGGGTAGTTAGGATGTTTCAAAAAAGTCTCGTCTCTTTCTTTTAAACGTCTTTGGTAAGCATATACCTAATAAGTTTATTTCGTCAAGCACCGTGCGGTTCCAATCGGCACCATAACAATTAAAAATCAATTGTGTTATGTTTTATTGGCTTAAGAGGTTAGTCTTAGTCTTCTTTTATGGACTCTACATTTAAGAGAAGCGATGAACCACTGGAATGTATTTACTCATAAGTATAGAAATGCAGTGATAGCCCGGACGGTTAAAGAGCCGGCCGAAAATCAGTGAGGCTCGGGTTCAAATCCTGGCATGTACCAATGAGTTTTTCAAAACTTACGTACATATTTATCACTAGCTCGACGGTGAAGGAAAACATCGTGAGGAAACCCACAGGTCCCAGAATTAATTCTGAGACATGTTGTAAACAGACCCGGTCCGGCGATGGGCTCACCACCTATCACGCTTAGGGGTCCAATGTATCTCGTGAAATGTGGGTATATCCAGTAATGGAATACCTCTGCCTACCCCCTCGGGGATGAAAGGCGTGAGATTATATTATTATATTATTATTATAGAAATGCATATAATTTAGATATTGTAGTCGTAATTATTCTTATTATAATATATTATTTTATTATTACAAGTTTATGTGTCAACATGTTGGCAACAAATCTAGTTTCGCACGTAAAAACACTCGGTAATACACATTTCACATCTCATCAGTCGTAATACCTAACTTCTTAAATATATATGTATATATATATATATATATATATATATACATTTAAGAAGTTAGGTATTTTATTATTAAAATGCGCTATGTGCTCAGATCAAATAAATAACCACGGGTAAGTTGGTACAATGTTTTATATTAACTGTAATAATTATCCCAACTGAAAAATATTTACCTATCAATATTGGTATTACTCTGATTACCATTAAAAAAATAACCATTAAACCGAAATTTATTAAAGATATAGCTTATATCTTGAGATTGAACATACGCTATATTTCAATCTGAATTCTAATGATGATAAAATAAGTAAATGAAAAAAAAAGTTAGTAAATAAATTACCACTTTTATACAGTAACAATTATCTACACCACACTAATATTATAAAGAGGTGAACTTGTCTAGATGTTTGAGGTTAATCTTTAGACTTTCTCAAGACCTACTCCGATTCTAAAAAATCTTTAACTGATTGTAGACATAGGCTACACTTTACTAACATTGGTGTAATCGTGTTTTTATCGATACAAAAATACAACACGTTCATAATAAGTAAGTAAAAGTCCTACATATCCTGTAACACGATTTTATAGACTAATAAAATGCTCGATAAAGTTGTCTAGACTCAGCTCTATCAGCTATAACTATAAGCCAGAATAAAACCTATAAAAGTCTTACAACATTGCTGCTTCGAGCTAACACATATAGCGTACCCAGGTTTATCATAAAATTAAACTTCTCTTACCTTATCGTATTTCGTAATATCGTTTTAGTTGCACAGTTCAAACATAAACACTGCACTTGAGTAGGGAAACTATTACTTCACTCGAAGTACTTCCGGACAACCGTACGAGGTAAACCCAGCTCGCAGTTCTAAGTACCAGATGTTCACATCGCAGCTTCATTCATGATTGAACTGAGACCACATGAGCTTGGAAGAGTAAGCCGGCACCAATCTGTTGTCTTTCGATACATAAACAAACTGACGGTGGGATGAAGCTAGCTGCGTTCCGCTCCACTACTACGTGCGCGGTTATCGTTAGGTTATCGCTTACAAGTCGTTAATTTCAATTTAATAGTACCTACGTATCTAATGAATGAATAAGGTCATTTCAGTTATTCTTTAACGAGATATTACGAACAGTTTAGCTGGCGACAGATACCTAATTAGATCTAGGTACCTATACCTACGTAACTTTGATGATGCATCGTAACATTAAAAGCACAGTACGTTATTTTATATAACGTTTTTTGGTAACTTTTATGTGATAGTTCCTTGCTATGTGATACCTAAATAGGATATCTAATATCTATGTGAATACTTAGGTACCTAGGTACAGATTTATAAAGTTAGCTACCCTAGGTAACATGGATTACCTAGGTATAGGTTTCTTTAATACTTATAGGTAATAAGTACTAGCGGTTCTGCGCGGTTTCACCAGCGCAGTTCCCGTTCCCGTGGGAATACGGGAATAAAATATAGCCTATGTTAGGTACTCAGGGATTTCTATTGGTAAAATATATTTTTTAAATCGGTCCAGTACTTTTTGAGTTTATTCGTCACAAACATACAAAAATAAAAATCTATCCTTTTTATAATATTGGTATAGAAATAAACTAGCGACCCGTCCTCGCTTCGCTTCGGTATATATCTATGGTATATAAAAACCTTCCTCTTGAATCACTGTACATCTATTAAAAAAACGGATCAAAATCCGTTGCATAGTTTTAAAGATTTAAGCATACATAGGGACATAGGGATATAGGGACAGAGAAAGCGACTTTGTTTATACTATGTAGTGATAGATTAAGATGTAGTAGACGTGTTGCGTGGTACATTAAGGTTTGAAATATTTCAAAGGGATACTTCGTCACAGGGATATATCGTAACATCGCATGAAATCCCTCTCGAAATACATTTAAGAAACATCCTTAAAGTAGAATAGTACCTACGCACATTATCTGAGCCGTTTGCGACAACCTTTGCCCGCTTATTTCCAACAATGACAAATAAATGAAAACCCGTGGTAGGATCCAGATTAGCGCTAGTGTGACGTTGGTGGTGGAGCTTCTGCGTCTGCGCGGATGGGGTCGGATGCGATTCTCGCGATTAGGCCATTTTGGACACTGTGTCCTCGTAACAGAGTCCCCCAAATGTATTGTCACCCTAACTACTGATTATCAGAGTCGTGCCATAGAAATTTCGACTTAACTTCGAAATTGTTGAATTCAAAGCTGATTACAGACTATCTGCTGCAGGCGCGTCACGTGAGGGGCTTGATTGCAGTTTGGTGAACTTACGACACGATATGACGCCTCGTAGGTATCTATAGAGTTACAATTACTATCCAAATAAAAAAGACACACCTATAGATACATATACATACAACACAATGCATCGTTTGAATAAAATCTTCTTAAAACTATAAACAATAAATTTTAAAGTTTCATGGTATTGATGTGATGTAGGTACGCACATGTTTTCAGAGATTACTAAATAGTTTTGCAGGGATATATCTACTTTATAGGCAAGGTCCTTAGCTATAGGTACCTACCTACTTTACCGAAAATGCTATATTGAAATAACCCAAAATCTCTCTTTTGAGCAATAAAATTCGCTACCATCAACTGTTTCTCTCAATTAGGTATATCTATCCTTTATAATAATAATAATATTTACTTGCTTTGACTGTTGTATACTTACATGGTATAGTGTCAGTACAAAATAAATAGTCATACATTCAGATTTTTTCAAATAAATCGTACAAAATTTAAAAAGTTTGGTAAGTAGGTATACCTACTTACTAAGTAGGTAGGTATACCAAATAGCGGATCCTAAATTTTGTAGAATTATACCAACTTTCGAATTAAAATTTACTTAATTTAACGCCTCCTTCTTTATGTACCTAATAAGTAGATTAATGTTTCATTTCAATTTACAATTAACTATACCATTAGCAAGCACAAGTTCCCTTAAAGTCCTAGTTATTCTCTATCGGTAATTCTCTCGAATATTGCGGAAGCAATAATTGCCGAGTGTTTCAGTATGCGTGGCGCACATACCTTAAAATCTTCGGAATTACGTTAATACAGAATTAGCTATACTTTTGTAACTACCTACATTTTCGCGCGGTCGTCCTTCTGCCCTTTTCCTATTTGAGGTCAGCTACGACGCTGATATGAGATGGCATATTGAGGGCCTACCACTATTACATCATCCAATAACTTACTTTATTTAATTATTTTTACCTACCTACTGAAAACAGTGCAAAAATGATCATTATATATTCCTGAACGTTCCTGAACTTTGATAGTCTTTTTAAAGATGTGGACCTCATATTATCCAAAGAGTAAGACTGACGTCATGCCTCTTTTAAAATGTTGTTATAATTAAAACAGAGGTGCATTTCTTTTCTAATAATTTAGGTTCGCAAAAGCATACCTGCTCATTACTATAAGAAGCAACTTAAGTATAAGTGTTTTATAATATAGGTAATAACGACCCGTCCTGCTTAGCTACAATTCAATGTGTTTTTCTTTGATGAGTAAAATAATCAAAGGAGTTTTTATGTAACTATAACCCTTTTTATGTTTAAGTACCATCTGGAAAAAATTCTCAATGAAGGATAGTGAAAACCGTATCACAATCCGTTGCGTGGCTTAGAAAAAGTACCTACCCAATCCGCTCTATCCCGTAGTAGGATCCACCATGTCGATTGAATAGCACAATACAATACAATAACTCTTTATTGTACACCAAAAACAACACAATATCCCAGGTAGCAAAATGACGTAGAAGCGACGGCCAATTAAGGTCCATCTTGAAATAGATGACGTCAAAATTTGACGTCTGTAGGATCTTATAGTGACGTAAATTTGTCTTATTCCAATGACGTCTTATCGAGACGTTGGTCACACGTCACACCATAAACGTCTGTGACACGTCACACCATAAACGTCTGTGACACGTCTATGGAGGAGCGAAGGTGGAATGCTCCTCATGCTATGAGACAGCAGGACCAGATAGCACGGTGCGTCGGCTGCGTATGGACCTGATTGGGCGGATTCTGGCTTGCTGTGCGACTGCTGCTGCTGCTGACCTTGAGTGAAGGTTGTTGTGGGTGTGATGAGTGATGACGATGTGATGATGCTTCTGAATCGAGTCGAGGGGTGACCAGTATGGAGGAGCGGAGGTGGAATGCTCCTCCATCGTGAAAAGGAAGATCTTCCGCAAGGCGAGGTGATCGTGCCTGTGGACCGCGGTCCAACGGTTGATGTTGGACAGTTGTATTTATACAAACTCATTAGAAAACTCCGATAGCGCGGTTTAGAACTCGGCCGTCTATTGGCGCGTTCTATGTAGTGTCGCTACACGTCATACCATAAACGTCAGTAGAACGTCTCATGTAAGTGTCGGTAGGACGTCTTCTTGAAACTAAGATTGGACTATCAGAATGACCTTAAAATAACGCCTGCCTGATGGCATCAATCAAATCAAAGCTTTTGGATTGGGACGGATTTGGCATCAACATCAATGGCGAATACATCACCCACCTTCGTTTCGCCGATGATATAGTCATCATGGCTGAATCGCTGGAGGATATGAACACTATGCTTGGAGACCTCAACAACGTTTCTCAACAGGTGGGTCTTAAAATGAATATGGACAAGACGAAAATTATGTCGAATGTACATGTTCCACCCATGCCGGTATTTGTTGGAAACGTTGCTATCGAAGTTGTCGACCAGTACGTTTACCTTGGACAAACTGTTCAACTAGGTAAGTCCAACTTCGACAAAGAGGTCGCCCGAAGAATCCAACTCGGATGGGCAGCGTTCGGGAAACTACGCGATATATTTTCGTCCAAAATTCCACAGTGCCTGAAGACGAGGGTTTATAACCAATGTGTGTTGCCAGTGATGACCTATGGCACAGAAACGTGGTCCCTAACTGCTGGCCTCCTAGATAAGCTCAGAGTCACCCAACGAGCCATGGAGAGAGCTATGCTCGGAGTTTCTTTGCGCGATAGAATCCGGAACGAGGAAATCCGCCGAAGAACTAAGGTCACCGACATAGCTCTCAGAATCTGCAAGCTTAAGTGGCAATGGGCAGGCCACATCGCTCGAAGAACCGATAACCGATGGGGAAGAAAGGTTCTCGAGTGGCGACCACGAACCGGAAGACGCAGCGTTGGTAGGCCTCCCACCAGGTGGACCGACGACATCGTCAAGGTCGCGGGTAACCGGTGGATGCAAGCGGCAAGTTGCCGTTCGTTATGGCGTTCTATGGGGGAGGCCTTTGTTCAACAGTGGACGTCTTCCGGCTGATGATGATGATGGCATCAATAAATTAAAAACAATCTAATTTAAACGAGTTTTATTAATTCTGTACTTTTTCGGATGGTTCCAGAATGATCTGTTGCGTACGTCATAAAGACGTTTACAGATTCCTGTTCTAGAAACGTTCTTTTCTGGTCCTAACCAAATGATCCAAAAGACGTCATGTAAGTACGTCGTTGGTACGTGCACCAAAGACTGCATCTGGAATAACTTGTTGCCGTCGATAACCGTACGTTAGTAGGACATACATCAACGACCGTCGCCGGACTGACCTTATAATGACTGGTAAAAGACGTCATTTTAAGGTTGGCGTCTGAAATTGCTACCTGGGATGGATACCAACATTAACTAAAGTACAATGGGCGGTCTTATCGCTTTTAGCGATCTCTTTCAGACAACCTTAGGATGGATGAAACTGAGAGATTAGAACTAGGGTAGACGGTAGCACTTATAAGTTCACTGTGATCCACCATAATATCAGAGCAACAGACAGCAGCACATATCGACTTTGTTTTATACTTACTAGGTACCTATTGCGAGTTGACAGTTGACACGTATGGTGATGAGCTGTGGTATGTTTTTGTGTTGTTGTTATGCACCTATTTTTGTTGAAATTATATCTTACTGACGTTGACTGAGTTTTAAATATATGTTTTCATCCACTTTGATGCCGACCATAGCTATAGGTACTTACATAATTAAATATGTCAATAAGACAAATGACTTCATAAAGAAAACATAAAGGTATATTCATAATAAAATTTTAATACACGGAAAACATACATGTAGTAATAATTGTTCATAATATTGACACTTATAATAATAATTAGATGGCAGTATAATTATTAATTATATCTTATTAAAAAATAAGTACCTACCTGTACACCTGTACCTACGAGTAATGTAGGTAAGTACCAAGGTACAATAAAATTGTATTAAATAATTAGTACATTTTCATGTATTATTTATTGGAGGACTTGGTAAAAAATCACATTTTATTTTGATATGGGATAAGTTACATATAATAAATCAATGTATTTATTGTGTAATTTAGAATCAAGGTTAGTAGGTGTAATATTTCGTATCATAGGTACTTACATTCTGATTTCGACTTTATTTTATTTCTCTTATAAGCGGTTCCCACTTACTTCGAATTACATAAATGTAATGTAGTGTACTGAAACTTAAGTTCGACTTCAGACAATCAGAGAAAAACAGAAAAAAAAATGTACTTACTTATTAAATACACGAATATTGAACAATTCGTCGGAAACTTTACAATTTATTAGATATCTTTAAAAAAAGCTAATTAAAAAATCTAAATAAATGGTTATTTCACTTTTCAGTCATATTTGTAGATTACATTACAGTACATTTTTAGAAGGCATAGTCAAGATAGGCATTTATTATAAAAATCTCATAATTTATTCCTTGAATAAATAGTTATTATATAAACATCTAAACAGTAAATGTACCAACAAGATCTGTATGTTAATAAAATATTGATTCAAAAGTAGGTAGGTATATTTTTTTACTTATCTGAGTGCCAATTCGATAAAATTTAATATAAGTATGTAAGAAATAGGTAATTGTCTAGATTTTTCTATCTAATATTTAAATTTTATCTTTTAAAATTTATCAAATATTTGTGCAAAGCCGGAACACCCTTGTGCTATAATAACAATAATATAACTTCAATGCTATCCCGTCGCATCACATGACTAGATTGTACCCTGTACCTTTAAATCTCTTTAAAATAAATAATTCATCATCATTTATCATTATTAACACCCAATACATTTGTTATAATCAAAATAATAATATAATAATTTTCTCCTAACTAAATAATAGATTTTAAACGTTCATAGAGACTAACTAGAAAAAAAATTCTCTGTACCGATTTTGCGCAAAAGCAAATATAATCATTAGTATAAACTAAAAATCTACATTTTGTCACTGTTGTTATTTAGCCCATTAGTATAATCAAATAATATTACCTATTATTTAAAAAAAATATTGTCCATGGAAATAAAATCAATTCAATTAAACATTTTAAAATAAACATCAGTCTCTTTACATTGAAATTTCTACTAATAGTATACTTAATGGCAACAAGATCTTAAAAATACTTAATTATCTTAAAATCCTTGGCACATTTTTTCAAGAATTTTGTATTATAATATGGAAAATGTATGAAATCACAGGTAATCTCAAAATGCATTTAGTTTTAGCATTAAGTAAATGGAGGTGATCAATCGCTCTGCATCTTTTTTCATAGACATAGTCCAGGCCTAGCTAGACCAATTTTTTTAATAATCCTCCATTGGCATAATTTTAAATGTAAATGCAGCAATAAATATTATTTAGTATGATTTAATTGAACGCAATAATATGCTAGGTACTAACAAGAACAAAAGCTTTTTTCTTGCCTTGCTTGTAGTTTCAGCAGTGATTGGCGCCGTCGGCCTGAAGCACATAGCATCGCATACTCCACAGAATTTTCCATCCTGAAATATATTTTTTATCATTTTAGTCATAGCTAACTAAAGCTTTAGGGTCACCATAGATGTGCCACAGATCTGGCGAAAAACTCGAGCATTAACAGTAATAAAATATATTCATTATTATCACCACAGAACAGACACATAGATTAGTAGAGCTTTTTAGATGAAATAAAATAACGCCTTTTATCCCTGAGGGGGTAGGCAGAGGTATTCCATTTCTGAAAATACCCCTTTTCACGAGCATGTTCGATTCCTAAACGTGATATAGGTGGTGAGCCCATCGCCAGACCGGGTCTGTTACACGTGCCTCAGAATTAATTATGGGACCTGCGAGTTTCCTCACGATGTTTCCCTTCACCGTCGAGCTAGTGATGAATATGTACGTAAGTTTTTGAAAAACTCATTGGTACTTGCCAAGATTCGAACCCGAGCCTCACTGATTAACATCATGAGAAGCGGGCTCTTTAACCGTAAGGCTGTCACTGCTGTTTCTAGATCAAATACTAGCATATAAGATTTACACACCTATACATAACTTTATCCAATAAAATCTCAATGGCCCGGTCAATATTCTGCCCAGTTTTGGCACTGGTCTCCAGATATGGCAAGTTGTAGTTCTTAGCGAACTCTCTGGCACGGTTTTGATTCACTAATCTCTTCTCTTGAAGGTCACATTTATGGCCACATAATACTATGTCCGGGTCATCACTCAGGCTGTGGGTCTGAAATGAAAATAAAATGGTTAGGTCATAATTGCATTATGGTTTAGTTTTAAAACCTTTTTACAGCTTTTTATATATTTTTTATTATCTTTTCATAATTTTTTAGTAATTTTGACAGCTTTTCTATAAAATGCACAAACATGATATTTCTGGATTAGGAAAAAATATAAACTCTGTAATAGATATCAGTCCATTGTGTAAGTATATTTCAATTACATGCATTAAGTAGTTATAGGTCATAGCACATTTTCTAATTAAAGTTTCTGTAATAAACAAGCCTTTGGGGCGGAGACCATGGGACCGTGAGGTCCGGAGGCGCGGCACCTTATCAAAGAGCTTTCAGTGTATTTGGTCGAAGCCATGGAGTAACTTATATAATATATACAGGGTGGATTTTTGAGATGGGTCAGTGAGGGCAGGTACCTTAATCGTTATAGTTACAGTAAAACGTTCCTAGGAGACCATCCCTAACTTTTTAAGATATTATGAACTGCATTCACAGATTTTGAAGAAAATGTACAGTCAGCGAAAAAAATGCTAAAATACAAAAAATATATTTTCATGCCAATCGATCCTATATCGTATGGGGTGGGGATCATAAGACTCTATGGGACCATTTAAGGTATGAGTACTAGAAATGACAGAAATCGCCAAAAACTTTTTTCATACATTTTGTACTGAAAAACGAAAATCAACTCGAAACTATTATTTATTTTGGCAATCATATTTCTTATTGTCATCAAAAGATTCTTTAGTCCAACTGAAATTTAAATACAAAAACTACGGTAAGTCAGAACAACACTGGCAGCATGTATTTTTAAACACAAACATAAAAACAGGTGATCTACGAAATAAACTGCTCAAAATGACCGTCGTTTTCGCAAATACATAAGTTTAATCGTTTTTGTACTGAGCTAGTAGCAGTCGATAATTTTCTTCGATGGATATTATATCAAATCCACGTGAATGCCTCTTTCAGCTCCTGAACAATGTCATAATTCCTTTTGTAGACATCGTTTTTAGGTGTCCCCACAGCATCCCCGATCTATAACGCCTCTCGATTTTTTTTTGTTTGGTCACCTAAAAAACGAAGTTGTTGTGACTTACCGTAGTTTTTGTATTTAAATTTCAGTTGGACTTACAGAATCTTTTGATCACAATAAGAAATATGATTGCCAAAATAGAGAATAATTTCGAGTTGATTTTCGTTAATCAATACAAAATGTACCTATGTAAAAAGTTTTTGCCGATTTCTGTAATTTCTAGTACTCATACCTTAAATGGTCCCATAGTCTTTTGATCCCCACACGAAATAGGATCGATTGGCATAAAAATATATTTCTTTGTATTTTAAATTTTTTTTCGCTGACTACATTTTCTCGAAAATCTGTGAATGCAGTTCATAATATCTCAAAAAGTTAGGAATGATTTCCTAGGAACGTTTTCCTGTAACTATAACGATTAGGTACCTGCCCTCACTGACCCATTTCAAAAATCTCCCCTGTATATGGTCGAAGCTTTAGGTGACCAGAAGGCTGGCAGTCATTTCTGTCAAAAAAGACTGATCGTTTGACAGAAATGACTGATACCTATCCAGAGAGAGAATTCGGCCAGTCTTCTGGGCACTGTCCCAGATAGTTCCACTTTGGGGATAATTTTTATCTGTAAATATTGTTGGTAAGAGCTATACCTTGAGCTGTTCAATCCAATTTCTGACTTCGAGGAATGAAGCTTCATTTGTCAAGTCAAATAGTAGTAGGAAGCCCATTGCATCCCTGTAGAAAGCTGTAGTTAAACTTCTGAATCTGAAAATGATTAATAATTTAATGACCTTCCAGGATGGACAGCAAAATTTGTATACATATATTGATTTGCATTTTAAATACAAATGCATAAATTTTTCCTGTGAAAACGCAATTTGACACAAAAAAAACTAATTATTAGGTTCAAAATTATTATATTGCTAACGCCATCTGCCGGTAAAAGGCCGTATCATTCACCAGTAGATAGCGTTAGCGGCATAATACGGCCACTCACCGGTAGATGGAGTGGTGTTAGGATGAGCGAAGCTCGATCCCCGGGTACTGTTCACACAAACAAAGAAAGGCCTTTGTCCTCATTTATAGAAAATCTAATCTTACCTCTCTTGGCCTGCGGTATCCCAGAGTTGTAAATGAATTCGATGCTGTCTCCCATTTTGCTGATATATCTGTGATAACAAAAATAAACAATTCAAATAACGAGTGTCAAATGCAGGTCTTCTATAAGTTCAATTTAAATGGATACTTACCACAGTTTTTTCTCTAAAATCAATACCAACAGTAGAAATAAACTGCGTATGGAAAACACCGTCAGTATATTTATAAAGGAAACTTGTCTTTCCAACCCCTGAATCTCCCACGCAAAGTAATTTTATGAGATAATCGTAGTCCATTATTAGTTATTACGATGCCATCGACATACCTAAATAGAAGAATTAAGATTTTTTTTGTATATAGTGCAACAGGGGAATAGCGTTGGAGAAAATATCTTAAATTCTTTACGTCCACAAATTCATATACCTACATAGAAAAACCAATAATCAACCTATCCGAAATCCGAATCTGACAGCGACCAGCGACTGTCAGTGACAGTCAGTGTCGATTATTTATTGTCATTGTCAATGTCATCAGTCGGTAACTTCCAATGGAAAGACAAAGACAATAGTACAAGTTTCATACAGCCAAAATAGGGAAAATACAAAGAGATTTAAATAATCTCTCTGGGAAAATATCATGTGGCAAGTGTCCGTAAAAGTGTATAAAATTCATACACACAACACGTCACAATGAGTGTTTACATTGATGTGGAGTTGGACAAAGTATGAACAATAAGATAAACTTAAAGACAAGGCAGTATGATCTATGACCCCAGGATATGCAACACAAACAAGATTGACATCAGAACCTTGGAGCCCCGGAGCTACAGAGCTGGCGAGTGGCCTAAATTATTGTAGTGAAAATGTAGTAGTCAAAAACACATCTCTTTGAATTTGTAGTTCTATAGTTCTGGAGTTATTCGACCTGAAAGCTAGAAATCATCAGGTCGGTGTGGCCCCGAGATCTCAGTAATTAGGGCAGTAACGGACGTTTGCTCTTAGACAAAGTTACTGTAATATTTAGGTAGTAGACAGAAAAACAAAGAATATAATTCGTAGTTCGATATTTTGGCAGTAATTCACGTTTGAAGTGCGTGACAATCAGGTCCCTGTAGCCCAGTGTTTTCTCTGAAACGAAGCATCCTAGCATAGTATGTTGTTTGAGTAAGTTTCTGTAGTTCTCGATTTAGGAATTCGTATGGAGCTAGTTTTTTATGTAGTTCTACGGTTTAATAGAATTTTGCACTCTTTCTAAAAACAATCAGAACGGTGTAGCCCAGTGTTTTCTCTGCAACGAAGCATCCTAGCATAGTATGTTGTTTGAGAAAAATTTTGTAGTTCTCGATTTAGGAATTCGTATGGAGCCCGTTTTTTATGTAGTTCTACAGTTTACGAATAATTCAGGTCGGAAGCTCCGAAATGACAGCTAACCTCACTCATTACATCTTTGGAATCAAACAAGCTAGCGAAACAGAAACTTACACAACGATTTAACATCCACCGAATAATAAGTGCGCAAAATTTCATAGAGATCCATGCAGTATCTGTAAAGGAATTTAATATAAAGACATTCGGTACCATTATCTGTATAATGGAAGAGGGTGACCATACAATTTATGTTAAAAAGGAAAAATATTCGAGCACTGAAATTTGATGGTGAAAGTAAGTATGATATGACATCAAATAGTAGGTATTTATTGAAATTTGCACTCCGGTTGTTTATTCGTAAGTTTTAACATTATGTAAATAAATAACTAAAAATGGTTTTTATAGTTATTTATTGAATTCTAATACCCATGGTGGGTTTTTTAGATTGTGGTTTGGCTAATTGCTCGAACTAAACAAAGTCCATATATTATGGTATTTAAAGTAGTTACCTACTACCTACGGTTTCTTTTGTGCAAAGGAATAAAAAAGAGTTGACCATGTGAGTCTTAAAAAAAATTTAACCAAGGGAAATACTTATTACTTTTCTGGGAGTAACATTTTTCCACTGGAACGGGACTGACGAGAGTGAAATTATTAGGCGCCGCTAGTTTAATATAAACTTCAAGCAGGTTCTACTTATTTGAAAAATATGGGCCATTGATATATTAAGTGATGTTTTAGCAACTATTTAAATACCTCGTGATACGAGGTAATGTTTAAACTAACCCATACCCAAAATCACGTGTATTTTTTAGAGTCTCTAAAAAACTGGAGAGCCAAGCTCGGGTGTTGTATACCTGCTTCGTAATAATAATACTTATATAATTATTGACTGCTACACACGACACTTATTTTTATAACTAGCGGATGCACAGTGGCGTTGCCCGTGCGGATTCCGTTTATTCCCGTTCCCGTGGGAAATTCTAAAAATCCCTTTATACCGGTTTCCTACGACACCTTCATACTATTTTTCCAGTTTCTAGGGGTTATCGTTTCGGAGTAGTACGTATTTCTCTTTTTAACCAGTTTTTATATTTTCCAGTGGGAATGAGATATTTTTCTGGAATAAAAAGTACCCTAGATGTTGACCCGGGTACTCAGTTATCTCTATACCAAATTTCATTAAAATCCGTCCAGTAGTTTTTGAGTGATGCGTGCACAACCATTCAGACAGACAGACAAAAATTTCAAAAATTGGTGTTTCGGCATCTATATCGATAACTATATACACTACCGTTAAAATTTAAAAAAATATTTAATGTACAGACACGGCCCCGTTAGAGTTTTATTATATGTATAAATCTAGAAAATCAGATGAACAACTCTTTTTTATTCCTTTGCACAAAAGAAACTGTGGGTAGTAGGTAACTACTTTATACCATATTAAATGGACTTTTGTGGTTAAAAAACCACCATGGGTATTATCTATATAAATAAAAATGAATTGATGTTCGTTAGTCTGATTAAAACTCCAGAACGGCTGGACAGATTTTGATAAAACTTTTTGTGTGGGTTAGAGTGGGTCCAGGGATGGTTTATACGGTGGCACAACGAAGTCTGCCCGGGCCACTAGTAATTCAATAAAAAACCATGTTAACTATTTTTAGTTATTTATTTACTTAATGTTAAAACTTACGAATAAACAACCGGAGTGCAAATTTCAATAAATACCTACTATTTGATGGCATATCATACTACTTTCACCATCAAATTTCAGTGCTCGAATATTTTTCCTTTTTAACATAAATTGTATGGTCACCCTCTTCCATTATACAGATAATGGTACCGAATGTCTTTATATTAAATTCCTTTACAGATACTGCATGGATCTCTATGAAATTTTGCACACTTATTATTCGATGGATAATAAATCGTTGTGTAAGTTTCTGTTTCGCTAGCTTGTTTGGTTCCAAAGATGTAATGAGTGAGGTTAGCTGTCATTTCGGAGCTTCCGACCTGAATTATTCGTAAACTGTAGAACTACATAAAAAACGGGCTCCATACGAATTCCTAAATCGAGAACTACAAAAATTTTCTCAAACAACATACTATGCTAGGATGCTTCGTTGCAGAGAAAACACTGGGCTACACCGTTCTGATTGTTTTTAGAAAGAGTGCAAAATTCTATTAAACCGTAGAACTACATAAAAAACTAGCTCCATACGAATTCCTAAATCGAGAACTACAGAAACTTACTCAAACAACATACTATGCTAGGATGCTTCGTTTCAGAGAAAACACTGGGCTACAGGGACCTGATTGTCACGCACTTCAAACGTGAATTACTGCCAAAATATCGAACTACGAATTATATTCTTTGTTTTTCTGTCTACTACCTAAATATTACAGTAACTTTGTCTAAGAGCAAACGTCCGTTACTGCCCTAATTACTGAGATCTCGGGGCCACACCGACCTGATGATTTCTAGCTTTCAGGTCGAATAACTCCAGAACTATAGAACTACAAATTCAAAGAGATGTGTTTTTGACTACTACATTTTCACTACAATAATTTAGGCCACTCGCCAGCTCTGTAGCTCCGGGGCTCCAAGGTTCTGATGTCAATGAAAAAACCACCATGGGTATAATAATTCAATAAAAAACCATGTTAACTATTTTTAGTTATTTATTTACTTAATGTTAAAACTTACGAATAAACAACCGGAGTGCAAATTTCAATAAATACCTACTATTTGATGTCATATCATACTTACTTTCACCATCAAATTTCAGTGCTCGAATATTTTTCCTTTTTAACATAAAATGTATGGTCACCCTCTTCCATTATACAGATAATGGTACCGAATGTGTTTATATTAAATTCCTTCACAGGTACTGCATGGATCTCTATGAAATTTTGCACACTTATTATTCGATGGATAATAAATCGTTGTGTAAGTTTCTGTTTCGCTAGCTTGTTTGGTTCCAAAGATGTAATGAGTGAGGTTAGCTGTCATTTCGAAGCTTCCGACCTAAATTATTCGTAAACTGTAGAACTATATAAAAAACGGGCTCCATACGAATGCCTAAATCGAGAACTACAAAAATTTTCTCAAACAACATACTATGCTAGGATGCTTCGTTTCAGAGAAAACACTGGGCTACAGGGACCTGATTGTCACGCACTTCAAACGTGAATTACTGCCAAAATATCGAACTACGAATTATATTCTTTGTTTTTCTGTCTACTACCTAAATATTACAGTAACTTTGTCTAAGAGCAAACGTCCGTTACTGCCCTAATTACTGAGATCTCGGGGCCACACCGACCTGATGATTTCTAGCTTTCAGGTCGAATAACTCCAGAACTATAGAACTACAAATTCAAAGAGATGTGATTTTGACTACTACATTTTCACTACAATAATTTAGGCCACTCGCCAGCTCTGTAGCTCCGGGGCTCCAAGGTTCTGATGTCAATCAAACAAGTTTATCGGAAAAATACAGCTGTTACAATAAATGTAAACAACAATCAGCTGTTATGTAAACAGAATAGAATATTAATTTATATTCGAGGACAATGTTACAATAAGAGTAAGTAATGTCGAAAGCCGAGACTATGAATGAAAATAATCCAAAAGTTGACATTGAATATTGGTAAGTAAATCAATATTTATGTACATACTTACTTAACTGTTATCTTTGTCCCTGATTCTCACAAATCTAGATAATATTTTCATTTTCAGTGGAGTCTGCGATTATGGGGGTCATTGTCTAGCGCTTGCAAAAGAAATCCGAGCGAATACACCGAATGCTATTGTATTTTGCAGACGAGGGAGGCAGGGTAATATTTATAACAATTTATTTAAAATCTCCCGAAACACAGTCAGTTGCAAACATTAGTAGGATTTACCTACTATAAATAGGTATAGACAATAACATAATATATATATTTTTTGTAGGATCCTTTGAGATAGCAGTTAATGATAAACTTGTATATTCAAAGTTACAAACAATGGCTTTACCAGATTACGAAGAAGTAGCCAATGTAGTGAAGGAAGTTTCTCAAGGAGCTGACCCAAAGGAAATTAAAGGAGAACAGCCAATAAACTGCGTAATATCATAACATTTATTTACACAAATTGTAACTAATAGTAATAAAATAACAAATCATAGAACTATTTCTTATATAAAATTTAATATACCTACTTACTATGTAGTTACCTACTTTTAAATTAGAAAAATAGTTTACGAGATTATCATTTTCATTTAACCATAAAAAAAATCTTCAAAATTAAATAAATAAGTAGTGTTTATACACTATATTGCAGCAAAATGTCCTCCACTATAAGTGTATCATACTGTAGGTGCTAATTACCTACTATATTTACTATCTCTTTTCGATAATCCGTCAAATAACAGAATGCAGACAAGTTAAGATTATCTATTGTTATTGAGCACCGATGATACAGATGCTTATGGATATTTTATTTAAAGCTGCTGCAACATAAAGGGTCTTTCAACAAGGACGGGTCGATGTTAAAATCGAATAAAACAAGATGTGTGTAAGATATTAACGAAATTTATTTTTTATTTGAAAGGCCCATTTATGCCAGTTCAAATGTCCACCGTGGCTTCGTATGGTGGCACGAATCCGAGAGGTCCAATTTTTAATGACTCTGCTGCATAGATCCGGCTGAATCTGAGCGATGGCCTGCGTTATGTTGGCTTTCAGGGCAACGGTCGAATGTGGTTTATTGGCATAGACCTGCGACTTCAGAAAACCAAACAAGAAAAAGTCTAGCGGAGTCAAATCACACAATCTTGGTGGCTAATTCACGTCACCTCTGCGAGAGTTAACCCTACCCTCAAACCGTTCATGCAGAATGTCGATTGTGTCGTTCGCTGTGTGGCAAGTAGCGCCATCTTGCTGGAACGACATGTCATTCACGTCCATATTGTTCAATTTAAGCCAAAAGAAATTGTTTATCATTGCCTTTGCCATCGCTCAGATTTAGCCGGATCTATGCAGCAGAGTCATTAAAAATTTGACCTCTCGGATTCGTGCCACCATACGAAGCCACGGTGGACATTTGAACGATGTTCAAATGTCCATCCATAATGGCAAAAATGGGCCTTTCAAATAAAAAATAAATTTCGTTAATATCTCACACACATCTTGTTTTATTCAATTTTAACATCGACCCGTCCTTGTTGAAAGACCCTGTAGAATTAAACTCCTCTTCCAAGAATTAGCAAAAAAAATATAACAAAAGAACATTAACACTTAAGTTTAATAAATTTCAAGGAAGTCTATAATAATTAAAGTATGTAATTCTTACTTAATTCTTATTTTTAAATAAATTTGTAATGGTCCCACCATGGTAAATTGTTAACATATTCCACAGCCCAATTGGCAAGAATTTCTATAAATTGATTGATACTACATACCTATTAATATTTCAAAAATACCAGATACCTAGTTTCTTCAAATCACAGTGTGACATCAATTAACATGGCAATTATTTAAATATTTACTACTGTATTGTTCATTTAGCATCAAGCTCCAAGGGACATGAACATGAGCAATTTGATAAAAAGTACATAAAAAACCAGTCCTTGAACCTGTAAATAAGTAAATATGATTGTTTTATCAGCAAATATTTAGGACCATGTTAAGATTGCTACAGGATCTAAGCCACTCTATACCCTGTTCACCACTGGTATAGTTATGGTGGCTTATTGTCTATTAATTTGCCATCAGCTTCTTTTTAATGTCATTTCTTCTGATGCGCATGTCTCTATAAAGCAAGCGCTGGTTGGTGACTGGTCAATAAAGGGGATTCCAAATAGACAATGATGATGATGACAGATAAATAGACAATAAGGCTGATTTTGCATACTATTCGTATATCCATAAAAAGCAGCGTCAATGGCCGAAATCCGAATGCTACAAGCATACACATCTATCGGATTTGACAAAGTTTGTGTTTGCTAGTAGGCCAGTCAAGTGCAGAATAAAATTAATTTCATAAGTCATATAATGTGCATGTTCGCTTAGTTGATAACTTTTCTACATTCGCTTTATTTAATTCTTGTTGGTATTAGTAACATTTTTTTATAGTGAATTTCTTTAAGATTAGGTTCTTTTATAATTCTACAGCCTCATTGATACAACATAGCTAAGTGAAAACAAAAATGTAGGATTACAATAGAAGTGTGCAACATAATAATTACGTAAGCAAAGTTAGTATCTACCTGAGCACCTACCACTGTATAACCATAACAATAAAAATAATTTTATTTTACTTTATAAAAAAAACATCGAATGCTAACAAATTGAAACAAAATTGTGAATAGATTTACTAAATTTGATCTTTAAAGTTCCTGACAGCAAATAACATGTTACTTGATAAAAACTAGAATTCGTTACGTATTTTTGGTAACATAGTTAGAACAGGAATGTAGAATTATTGCTTCTTGCAAAATATTTCACCTGCTTATGTCATCGTCACCACTAAACGGTTTAACTTGTGAATAGTTTTTCAGTATATAGTCTTTCGATCCATCGACTGTACCGACATAGCTTAAATAAATACCGAAGCGTAGTTTTCCCGCAAACTGTTCAGATATTGTTCTAAGTGGTTCCACTGTTTTTTCTCCAGTTTTCTGGTCAATGCAGACCATTTGGCATCGAGGACACTGTCCTTCAACCTGAAAAAGTGAAAAATGGTTAAGATTTTAGGGTTTAAATCCAGAAACACGCTATTAAAGTTGTGTGCCTATCCAATATTGTTGTAATTTATTGTCATGGAGATAGTTACCTTAAATTCATGTTTCCCCATAATCAGCCTTTGCCAATCTCTTTCAAGTAATGCTTGATCCATCTCTATTATTAGGTTACCTCTAAAACGGTCCGTTAAATCGTCTATATCCTCAGTAAATAGCGGATCTTTGATTCTTTTGCTCAACCATCGTACAGTTGCTTTGTTTATTAGGAGAAACTGAGCTTGATTACTCAGAGAAATTAATGTTGCTTCTTCATCACCTTTTTTCTTTTGCCTTCGGTTGTCGGTATCAGACTGCCTAATTAATCTTAAGAACGAAGTTTCTAGGGCTTCCGATATCCAGTCAGCTACCTCGTCGCCACAATCTACACCTTTGACTATGTCAGTGCATACTCTGCTCTGGCACAATGTAGCCTCTTTCTGGGAGTTATCTACAGTAGGCTCCAAAGGCACAGAAATAGGTGATTTTCCTGGAAAAGTTAAAACAATACCTAATGTGAGTACATAAAAATATATTTAAACTGAATGACTGTCAGTACAACATACCTTTAAAACTTAATATCAATAATTTCTGTTTTAAATCTATTTTTGGACGAATCAAACACATCCGCGTATTTTGCTTCTGTGTCAAACAAACGCCATTTTCTTTGATAATCATCCATTCTCTATCAAATTCGAATCCTTTTGGACCTATTTTCCAACCTGATTTAATTTTGTAAGCACCACAAGATTTTATGGGGAAAATAGCCATCTCTTGTAAAATAATGTCCCCTTTGCTAACTATCGGCGCCGAATTTGGTATAACTTCAATACTTTTATAATATTTTTTATCATTTACTATATGCAATGTATTTCCATTTAGATTACTACCTAACATTGGCTTTTCTTTCTTTTTGTAACTGTTAATTTCACGTCTTGGTGGATTGTGCTTTATTTTGACAAAGCATTGACTTATCATTCGGAGCAATTTATCTACATCGTTGAAGGTGTTGTAGTAACCGAATGATGCTCGAACGGCGCCAGTAGGTCTGCCCTCAATTAGGTCAAAATCATCTCCACATTTGTGTCCTGCTTTGTACATTTCTTTCATTTCCTTGTTAGTCGCACTCAAGTGACGTTGACAAGAGCCCGAGTTGCAGAAGCAGCCTGTCCTAACATTAATGTTGAAGAGGTCTGCCATATGTTGAAACTGTAACGTCAAGTATCACAAATAAACTTATGAAATAAAGAACATTCTTAATTTTTATTGATTGCAAAAATAAATTGACTTACCTCAGCATATCCAACATAGGATCCATTTTCTCTAAGAATATTAAATGTTACTATACTACCCTGTTTTGTATTATCTTTAAAGTCATTGTCAGTGTACAGAACAGCAGCTTTTCTACCATTTTTATGTTTTAGTGTTTTTAGTTGATCATGTAAATCTTTTGCCAAATAGAAGGTATGGAGAGAGATTGTCTCCATAATATTATCATTTACTACTTTAGGGATTAGTCTGTTCATTATATCAAAACAATGTTTCAATGCTATAATTGACAAAAAAGGATGTGTACCATCTTCAAATCTGAAATAGAAATTGGTTAATCTTTATTTATTTATATCTACACTAATAATATTATAAAGAGGAAAGTTTTGTATGTTTGTAACAAATAAACTCAAAAACTACTGGACCAATTTTTAAAATTCTTTTACCACAAGCTACACTATATCAGTTAGTAACTTAGGTTACATTTTATCCCCGTATTTACACGGGAACGGGAACTACGCGGGTGAAACCGCGAAATTATACAACATTAGACTAGTTTGATTTACTTACCTTTCAGTAAGACTATGTCTTTTTACATGAAAATCTTCACTACTTAATACAACATCGACTGTTCCACCACCAAAATATTTCTTTTGGCTTAACACATTTGCACTACTATTTTTAACTATAAGTGCCCCCAGTCCAGTAGGGTAGCCAAATATTTTATAAAATGACAAACATACAAAGTCTGGCTGTGTTTTAGATAAATCCAGTTTGTTTGTAGCCACATATGATGCTGCATCCAGCAAAACATACCAATTACAATTTATTCTACATAAATGTTTTCGTATACAACTATTAAGTATTCCTTCTTTTATGTTATCTATGCAGTCCAAAGGATACTTGTTTCCATTAAAGTTACTCTGTGCTGGGTACACAAGAAGTGTATTGCCTTCATTTTTAAATTTTTCTTTCCAACGAAAGGTGGGACTTGATTGTCTTGGCTCCAATGTTTTTAGAAAATCATCATGTGATATGTGAATGACATCAGCATTTTTATCTGTAGCTATTTCTCTTAAGCCTAACACAGATGTGTGGTTGTCTCTGAGGTAGACGAAGGAGCCACAGTTGAGGATTTCATGTTGATCACAGGCAAACTGGAATGATTCCACAACAAGTTTTAAGGCTTGCGTGGTCCCCGAAGTGAATATAACAGTGTATGTTGATGGATCCGTGTTAAAGTGCTTCAAAATAAGGCACCTAATTTGTTCTATACAGTCTTTTGTGTACTTGTCTGTATGTGGATTCATATAAACATTGTTCATCAAGTCTTCATGTACATGCTCAAGTAGGCTTTTAGGGTATAATGTAGCTCCAGCATTTTCCAAATAGCATCTTTCTAGAAGAAAAGTATAATTTAGTACATCTTTATTTACACACACAAAGACTGTTATCATTATAGTGTACATAAGTAGATATTTTAACAAGTGGTGTAATCTGTAACGATTGTTGTGTAAATTTTTATTACCGGATGGTTGAAATTGGCTATTCTATGGAATGGAATGCTAATGTATGGAAATAAAATAAAAAACAGGTACAAAGCGGAAAAAGTTAGTTGTTGAATTTGAAGTGAATTGGAAATATTAACCCTAAATCGAATAGATAGGAATTCTACTAAATATTCATAAGAGTTATGTTCTGCTATGGAACCATGGTATGTTGATTATATAGAGTAATGTAAACAAAATTAACACAGTATATTGAAGAAATATATATTCTTACCTCCAAGTCTACTGAATTCAGACGTTATCTTTAGCATATGATCATAGTCAATAACTTTGCTCAATGTCGTCATCTCGGTGGTTTCTTCATGTGGAGAAAATCTATAAAAACATTTAAGTTTCCAAAACTTAGAACAAATCACATAAACACTTGATAAAACGAAGATTACTAACAAGAACGACATATTGTAACGTTTGTAATCATGAAGTAATTATTGGAAATTACCGTTTCGTTAACCTTGTCGTATGTATGTGTGCAGTAAGTATTTAATAATTGTAAAAAAATGCTTGTTTCCTAACTTCGGAATATGCACAGCCGCGATTTGCCTGCTGATTTTTGTTTGACTTGACAATCTTGACGTTGACAGCTCTTGTTTTTTTAATTACTGCATGAACGGCTCTGGGTTATAAGTGGTACGCGAGATGTCAATGTTTTCACTGGAACAAAAAAATACTAAAAAAAACAACAACATCTAAACCTCACTTTTTGTAACACGTAGTGTGTTATGTTATGTATTAAAACAGTCGCTCGGCATCAAATAATATTAATATTTTCATGTAGCACCAATTCGCCAACTCATTGGTACAGTCAAGAGCAAGTCAAGCTTGACACTACCAGTTTAAGCTGAGCTCTGATTTGTACTGCGCGCCATAGAATACAGGGCCGGGTCAAAGTCCAAAGTGTCAAGCTTAGCGTGCTCTTGACTGTACATACATTGGTTGATACTACTTATAAAACTTCATTACCTATCGTTATTTTTGCCCTTAATTGACGTAGGTACTATCAAACCCGCAGGTCCCAGAATGAATTCTGAGACATGTGTCAACAGACCCGGTCCGGCGATGGGCTCACCACCTATCACGTTGAAGGGTCCGAAGAATATCTGGTGAAAAGTGGGTATATCCAGAAATGGAACATCTCTGCTTACCCCCTCGGGGATATAAAGCTGGAGATTATTTAATTTTATTTTTAATTTTTATTACTATGACTTCGCTATCTGTCCGTCCGTCTGTCTGTGACCAGGCTATATCTCAAGAACCGTGAACCGTTATGTATTTCTGTTGCCGCTTTAACAACAAATAAACTAACTAAACTAAAAACTAAATGAAATAAATATTTAAAGGGGGCTCTCATACAACAAACGCGATTTTTTTTGGCCCTGAACCCTTCGTGCACGAGACTCGCAATTGGCCATTTTTTTTTCTCGTGGGATTGAGACATTTTACTGCTGTAAAAAGAAGTCGACCCACTATGTACTCAGTTATCTCCTCACTAAATTTCATCAAAATCCGTCCAGTAGTTTTAGCGTGATGCGTGCACAACCAGACAGACAGACAGTCAAAAAATGAAAAAAAAAACCGGCCAAGTGCGAGTCGGACTCGCGCACCGAGGGTTCCGTACAACCTTGCAAATTTATGGTTTTCGTAATTTTTCCTTTATCTATGCTATAAGACGTTGCTTCGTACCAAATTTCAAGATTCTGAGTTCACGGGAAGCACCCTGTAGGTTTTGATTCCCTTGCAAGTGTCGAAAATTTGCGGCATAAACGGCTGTATCTTTTGATTGCGTTGGCTTAGAAGTTTGATTTTTTCACAGCTTCAAGGGACATTAGACCTGAGTAATTGATATAAATTTTAGCTTCATACCTCCACGCGTTCCTGAGAAAAAGGGTCTTGACAGACGGACGGACGGACAGACAACAAAGTGATCCTATAAGGGTTCCGTTTTTTCCTTTTGAGTTACGGAACCCTAAAAATGGGGAAAAAAAATATTTTTTTTGTCCCACTGCCGAGAAAAATCATCTCCACAATCCTTCTTCTTATCCCTACCCTCTGCCTTCTTTCGAGAAGGCGTCCAGATGTCCTCGACGTCAAAGGTTTGGGACCCAGTTGGTTGTTGGGCAGTCTTTTAGCTTTCACCAATTTGATTATTTATTAAAAAAATTGCGGAAAAGCCTTTCTTAGTGAATGCTCATATTATTATCGTCTTACAAGATAATGATTTTTAGATCCTATACCTAATTCCGGAGATTTCATAATAAGTGGATTCGTGAGTCAGTAGAATGGCGTGTTTGTATAGATAATACTTAATATATTTATCTGTCTCTATAGTCTATTGTTTCTGAATACCCGTTGGGAAAATGGTGAGGGGGTGTTACTGAAAAACCTTAATTAACAATAAATTATTATAATATTATATCGGACACAATTCACTTCACACAATGGTTATTTAGTCCCAAACTAGGTAGAGCTTGTAGGTACTATGGATGGGTACTAAACAACTGATAAACATACTTAAATAAATATTAAACACCCAGACACGAAGCCAAAAGACATGTTCATGCACACAAATGTTTGCCCCGTGCGGGAGTCGAACAAGCAGCTCAAATAATAAGTAGGTTTTGTACAGGCGCAGTAGGTAACCGTAATTACCTGTTACCTACCTTGAGTGTTATGAACCCATTAAATCCCTAATTATGTTTAGTTTTACAGTTTATAGACCTTGATTCCATAAAATGAGGTTTCATAACTATGCCTTCTAATGAAGACGTATAAAGAAAAAGTTTCTGATTTTCTTCCAACCTCTTTGGTGATATGGTTATCTTTTTTTTATTATAAGCTGTAAAGGATGCAAACTAATGATATTCCATTACACGCTGTCGACGGCTATTAGCACAACCAATTAAGTTAGTGCTTCGAGCTACTCGAGGTTGGTCTTATCTAATTTTGGTATACCTACCCACCTGAGGACATACTTATCTACCTAAATACAAGCCATGTGGAATTTCGAAAACTGTATGTAGCTTTGATTTCTTCCTAGATAGTAATTGGTAATAGGTACCTAAGTACAATTACAGATATAAATAACTATAGGTATACTCGTAGGTTACCTTGATATTACCTACCTACATTTCAAGATTTTTTAAAAGTAATCCATTCACATTCCAAAAACGGGTTAAGTAGGGTACTTAATGGGTAGATAAATTTTTGTTTGAACTTTAAGTAATATTCGATAATTTGCCATATAGAATTAAAAGAAATCAGGCAAAGTTCTAGTAAAAGACGTTTAAAGAAAAAGTTTATCTCCTATAGACTGCTAATGTTCTAAAGACACTATGAAAACCACTTCAACCAAAAATCGGGGTGTGGGGGGCGAAGTATGAGATGACGTACTAAATGTCAACTTTTAAACAATAAAACAGAAAATACAACAATAATACATAATACATACTAAAAACAATGACGTCACAAAGTCAGTACTCAGTACAAATTTCCATGATAATGTTCGTTTCATATATCATTAAAAGTACCTAAGTCATTTGACTAGGCAGTAATATGTGTTGTGTGCATCAATGGTAATATAAACATCTCGGAAAAATGCGCCCGAAATTACCTACCTATCAGTTGCGTCATATTAATAACAAATGGGTAACACACACTCCGAGCTACTACTGACAGCATTGCCTTACTAAATTGTGTTACGTCAATTTAATTATTGCTTTTACTGAGGGCTTTTAGTAGCTTTTAGTAGCAAGCGACGGCGTGATCGGACCCCTTAAGTGAATTGCCGTCCGCGACAGAGAACCGCTTTGGTACTTTACACACTTTTCTCTCGAGTTCTAGCATTATGGCTACGTCTTTTGTCACCTAATAGTACAAGGGTGGATCACTACACTGCACTTTGTCTGTTATTTCTTAATCACTTACGAGATTATCAATTAACGACTGAAATCTCGACCGGCCATGCACCTGTCACTTTTTGTGGAAATATACCTTGTACTCTGTAGAAATCTAGTACTGACTAAGCGTACGTTATCAAATACATACCTACACTAAAGTATCCGAAAATATTTAAATTGCCTACCTAAATTTATGATCTTATTTAATAACATATTTTACAAAGAAATAGGAACTTTCCCAAATCACTACATAGTATAAAACAAAGTCTGTCTGTCCCTTTGTATGCTTAGATCTTTAAAAGTATACATGAATGGATTTTGATGCGGTTTTTTTAATAGATAGTGATTCAAGAGGAAGGTTTTAGTATCAACATTGCACCCGTGCGAAGCCGGTGCGGGTCGCTAGTTATGTAATAAAATAGGTTAAAGGGAAAACTATTATAGAGATGTTCATATTTTGGCTATTCCACATTTCGTTTTTATAACATGAGACCGAATGGCTTTGCGGAAACGGACTACAGTAAAAAAGGAATCAAGTGGAAAAGTTGCGAGAGTCTATTGCCTGACTGATTATGATTATCCACTTGTAAATTTGTAAAACCACAGGTAAAACGTAGATCTAAAATGAGTATGAATTCACGAAATAATAACTACCTACCCTTTTAAAGGTTCACGATATTTTACACGTACATTCGCAGCACATGCATTTCACTTCCAACACTGTACTAGAAAATTTATTATTATAATTATAAATTATAATCTCACGCCTTTTTTATCCCCGAGGGGGTAGGCAGAGGTATTCCATTACTGGAAATACCCACATTTCACGAGATATATTGGACCCCTAAACGTGATAGGTGGTGAGCCTATCGCCGGACCGGGTCTATTACACATGTCTCAGAATTAATTCTGAGACCTGCGGGTTTCCTCACGATGTTTTCCTTCACCGTCGAGCTAGTGATAAATATGTACGTAAGTTTTTGAAAAACTCATTGGTACATGCCAGGATTCGAACCCGAGCCTCACTGATTTTAGGCAGGCTCTTTAACCGTCCGGGCTATCACCGCTCAAAAATTTATCTACTTATATAAAAATATATTTTAATCTACTGACCTTTAACTCTGACCTCTCGTTGAACTAATGAACTGATGACAAATGATTTATGGCCTATAATCACCCAATATTTATAGCTTTAATCTATTTGCCCGATTGTCTCCCAGTTGTGTGGTAAGAGCGCTCACAAACAATGGTCTAAATCCTCAATAGCCGCCGGCATGCTTGCGTCCATGAATGAGATAAGTGATTATCTCATTCGTGTCTTGAACCCATATGTTTACAAATATATTGTTTGTAAATATTACGAAATTGCTGGATAGTGTTTAACAATAACTTCTGAGAATAATAAATACACTAGCATCTCGATACCTTTGCTTAACCTAAGACAGCGGAGCTGTAAATAAGATGCTTTTTGTTTCTGCTGCGGCAGAAATCCTAGGACTCTACCTTCCTACCTTAGTTAAAATAAGAAAACTTCACAATATCTTCGGAAGAAATTTGAGTTTTTTACAAACTTTTATTATTAATATGTCTTGCCTATTTATTTTATCAGACTATACCAGAAATATATTTTTTGGGTGTATGGAATGGAATTATGTAAGTTTATTCCTTTGACCAAGCCATACCTAGTTGAGGAAGTGATTTTGGTCTAGGCTAAGGAATTCCCAAAGAAAAGGAACCTTTTCGACTGATTTTCAAAGTTTGACTTTTATTTCCTTATCTCCGGAGGCTTACAGTATTTTTTTAAACCCGCGTAAGTCCCGTTACCGTCTGAAAATTATTGCCCATGTTACTCACAGAAGAGTAAGCTTCCTTTTTAGTAAGTTTTTTTTTCAAATGTGTCCAATAGTTTTTGAGTTTATTCGTTACAAACATACCAAACTACAAGTATACAAATATTTCTCCTTTATAAAATTGTAAATGTACCTATATCATAGACGGTTTCACCACGTAGTTCCCGTTCCCGTTTGAATACGGGAATAAAATATAGCCTATGCTACTCACGGATATTGTAGCTTTCCATTGGTGAAAGAATTTCTAAAATCGGTCCAGTAGTTTTTGAGTTTATTCGTAACAAACATACAAAAATACAAATCTTTCCTCTTTATAATATTAGTATATAAGGTAGATTAAAGTCTTTTTGTGTCTTTCAGAGTCAAGACTTTTGTGAACTTGTCAATTATAGAGATAAAGATGATTAGTAATAAAGTTATATTTACCTTATTAATATTTATATTCCTGTTGTCGTTTAACTGGTCAATTGCGCTCGCTTTGACTAAGTTTGAATTTCTGCTATGAATAATATTAAACTCCTTAACTTGGAACTCTCTGTTACTCCAAAAGAACCTCTGTTCCCACTAGTTACGTTGGACATTGGCTAGAAATTTTTGATAGAGAAATTAGGAACAATAACAAAAATAATTCAGATTTTTTTCCTTAGTAACAAGTAATGTTTACTTTATGGGATGGGATATTTTCTTTAAAATGTGATGCACGTATTATAATTATTTGTTCATTTAAATCACAAGCACATAAGAAATTGAATAGATAATTATTACCTTCAATATTTCACAGTACTTTGCAATGTATTAGCCAATTAGCTTTATGACTATGACATTATGTTAATTGTAATCGTATGACATTCTGCCTTAAGTACATAATTGTATACAGATTTGATCTCTAATTAAATTATACTTAGGTCCAAAATTTATACACAACATTGTCAGAAAATTATGTACCAAGGACAATATATTACAAGTGTGGTACCTACCTTCGCAAGTTATGTGCTTAATACACATAACACAAGTTTACGAATTTCTCATTGAACTCGCGAAATGAACTGGCTTCGTCAATTCTGAGGTCGCTACAAGTTCCTGTACGGACGTCGCGGGGAACCGCGGCTAAGTTGGAATACTAGAAATACAATTTCTAAAAAATAAATAAAAAAAATCGACGGCTTGGGATTGTAAAGACCTTTAACCACTGCGGTAGATTGATATTAAGCTCAAAGTTAATCTACTCTCCTACTAAATGTTACAAAGTGAGGATGGGTGGATGTTACTTATTCTCACAGAAAAACTACTGTACGGATTTTGATGAAACTTAGTAAAATAGATTATTACATCAGAATAGTACTTTTATCCTGTGGCAGGCGAAGTGGCAGATAAAAGGTAGTATTTAGGTAATATTAATAAAAAAACATTGTACGTACCTTTTTTGTGTAAATTGGTGTAGAATACAGATTTTCAATGTAGGTACTTATGCTTAAATCTATCTAAGGCTACATTGTTGCCCTGTGAACTGTAAGAAATGACTGTTTAACAGATTATATGATTATGATGCAATCTATCCATGAACATGTAGAATACGTGCCTGAGTGATCATGCTGCGTGTATGTATAGAACATACTAGCTGTTCCCCGCGACTTCGTCCGTGTAAGTCCCGTTCCCGTGAATACGCGGATAAAATATAACCTATGTTACTCCTAGAAAAGTAAGCTTTCTGTTGGTGAAAGATTTTTTAAAATCGGTCTAGTATTTATTACATACAAATATTTTCTCTTTATAATATTAGTATTGAGTATAGATATAGAAGTATAGATTGAAGTAGGTACCTAGTTGTAAGAACTTAGTTGTTTAGTATCCGTAGCAGAGGATCTGCCCAGTTTCGGTCTTAGGTATCCGTGTGTAAATAGTATCCCACAGTTTATTATTTATTTATTAAAATAAAATTACGAGTAATTTAGTGATACGAGCGACCCACGTTCCCCTTGCTGACATTGACTCCGCGCTTGGACCTCGTTAATAGCCTCGTTCACGTGCGTCCACACTAAAAGCTCCCAGTTTTTCGACATGTCTTGACGTATTTTGCAACAATGGACTTCAGAAACTCCACATTAATTCACAGTGTATTCATCTTTCTATGTATAGGTTGTGTTCATAACAAGAGACGAAAATTTAAAACGAATCGCAATTATATCAGTGATCCGAATGAGATACGTTTAGATTCACCACAGTTTTTAGCGAAGTACAGTTATTCTTCAGAGAGGCATTCAGTGACTACAGACGATGGTTACATAGTGAATTTATTTCGAATACCGAAAAAAGGGCCACCCGTGTTACTAATTCACGGCATCGGTGACAGCTCCGACTCCTGGTTGGTTTTAGGCCCAAAAGAATCTATAGCGTATTTGTTGGCAAACGCTGGATTCGACGTATGGCTGTACAATGCAAGAGGAAACAAATATAGTAAAGCGCATACCAGAAACATTACAGCGAAGCAGTACTGGAATTTCAGTTATGAAGAGATGGGCTCTCAAGACTTGCCGGCAACGATCGATTACATTTTGCATACTACATCGCAAGCAAAATTGTCTTACGTTGGATTTTCTCAAGGCACAACCATTTTCTTAGTTATGTGCAGCATGAGGCCCGAATACAATGACAAAATTAATCATGCTATCTTACTGGCACCGGTGGCATGGGTGAATAACCTGCAATATCCATTTATAGATGTGCTAGCGAATAATTTAGAACAGCTGACTTCGTTGGCTGAGCGATTGGGTTTGTACGAATTGTTCGCTAACAACGAACAACTTAATACGTTTCACTCGATCGTATGTAATGATTCAAGTCCAGCTAAAGTTTTATGTGATACCGAGTACTACATTAGCTATGGATTGAGAGATACGAGGAGTCTGGGCAAACTACCGGTGATAGCGAGTCACATACCGGCCGGTAGCTCGACGAAAACATTTGTTCATTTTATCCAATGTTACGCCAGCAAGACTTTTCAAAGGTACAATTATTATGAATCTGGGAAAAACGAAATAATGTATGGATCGTCGCGACCTCCTGAATATAATGTGTCACTAGTTAGTGCTCCAGTGAGTATATTTGTCAGTGAATCGGACTGGTACAGTAGTGTAATAGACGTTAAAAATCTTAGAAGTAACCTGCCTAACATTATAAACTTAGTTGTGTTTAATAAATCGTTGGAATTTACTCATCTCGAATTCGTTTATGGAGCGAGGGTAAGAACTTTAATAAATGACCCCGTAATAAGTTTATTACAGATGACAAATATATCAGTGCTATAAGTATAAAACAGAGTTTCTATTTAACTTTATGGCTTAACTGAGATTACTTATCAATTCATTAAAAATCGAAATCATTGAAGATTCGATAGACCTTCGTAAAATATAATTTTATATTTTTGAAAAGTTTTTATAATTAGAGGAAAGGAACCCCTGTGGAACCGTCAGACGTGTTAAATATTTCATGAGCTATCCGGGCTAATGCTCGGTTCGAGTTCAGGAGGCCAAATTTGCCACCATATCTATAAAAGCTGATTTAATGGTTCAAGTATTTTTCCTATATTATGTACCTACCTATATTGTTATGACTAGCTGACAACAAGGAAGTGTTGGCAGTCCGGAAAATGCAGTAGGTATTAAGAGTCTAATGCGAATTAAATTGGTAAACATTATCTTACGCACGCAAGGTAATTCATGTACCATACTGCAATGAGTAGCATGTTTTTGTAGTTCAACATTGGTTTGTTAAGGATTGAGACTTGATAAAAATGTTTTTCAAAGAAACGCCTTAAGGCGAGTAGTGTCGTGAAATGGTCATCTTTGAAGGCATAAGGCTTATAAACGAGCAATCACAAAATTCCAGAAAAAATATATCTTAAGCATTGATATATAATCTTCATTTTCATAGTTTGAAAATGTTGTAGAACATTATTTACTATACTAGCGGGTGCCCAGCGGCGTTGCCCGCGCGGATTCCGTTTATTCCCGTTCCCGTGGGAATTTCCAAAAATCCCTTCATAGTGGTTGCCTACGACATATTTAAGACACCTACATACCATATTTCAAATAGCGGGTGCCCAGCGGCGTTTTCCCGCTTGGATTCAGTTTATTCCCGTTCCCGTGGTAATTTCCAAAAATCCCTTCATACCAATTTTCTATGACATATCAGACACCTTCATACCATTTTTTAAGTTTCTAGGTGTTATCGTTTCGGAGTAGTACGTATTTCTCTTTTTAACCAGTTTTTATATGTTCCCGAAAGAATGAGATATTTTCCTGGAATAAAAAGTACCCTAGATGTTGACCCGGGTACTCAGCTATCTCCATACCAAATTTCATCAAAATCCGTCCAGTAGTTTTTGAGTGATGCGTGCACAACCAGACAGACAGACAGACAGACAGACAGACAGACAAAAATTCCAAAAATTGGTGTTTCGGTATCTATATCGATAACTCTATACACTACTGTTAAAATTTTCAAAAAATATTTAATGTACAGACACGGCCCCGTTAGAGTTTTATTATATGTATAGATAGATATAGATGAAAAAAATTATTGCAACAAGGCTGTTTTGAATTTTAAATTCGCTTCTTCTTCTAAACTAAAAGAGATATTTTCATAGCTCTTGCGGGAAAACATTGGTAATTCATTTATCTAAAATTTTATGGTTCAGTTTTTTAAAAGACCAATTAGTTTTTACGCAAATTAGGAAATAGCAGTTTCACCACAAATCGTCTCTAGCGGGTCCGTGCGGGGGCGACGGGAGCCAGTCCAGCGCTGACATTCAAGGAGAGAGGCTACGCGCCGCGTTGTCGCTGCGCGCTCGTATTTTTACGCATTTTATGTGTAGTACAGTGTGCAAAGAGGGATGACTGATGAACTTTTAACACAATAAATAAATATGAAAAATTGTTACTGGTTTATAAAAAAATTAAATATGTCGAATTTCGTAATATTGGTGTAAATATACATACATTTAAAATAATGTTTCGATTAATAATTGTTTATTCAATTTTTTTTTTAAATCTCACCTACCTCTTCCAAAAGCCTTAGAATATGAACACAATAACTTGCATGTACTTATAAAAATAAACACGTAAGGGTTTCGCAAAGAATAAGTATAAATAAACATAATACAACTAAAACGTTGAACTATGCATTTCTATATAAGTATACATATAATAAAATTGTAACTGATGTCTGTACATATATAAGATATTTAAGAAAAACGTATGTGTTTGGGGGTCTTCATAACAGCAATAGAAGCCGAAACTATTATTTTTAGAATTCATCATAACAAGTAATAACAAACATCATCATCCTTATGAGGCAGTCGGGTAAGGGATACAAAACATAAAGATTGATTTAAGGAAACAATAGGGGTGTTTTATTTCTTGTTGAAAACCTCAATTTATTGAAGTGGAACTGAAGATAATGGATTTTCAACCGACTTCAAAAAAGTAGGAGGTTCTCAATTCAGCTGCATGTTTTTTTATGTTTGTTTCCTCAGAACTTTAGACTGGGAGTACCGAATTTGGTGATTCTTTTTTTATTTAAAAGCTGGTGCTGCCCGTGTAGTCCAGTTCTGACAATGGCATATAGAGATATATAGAAAACCATACAATTTAAAATCTGTTTTTTACTCTTTAGAGTTCTATTTTATTAATGCAAAACATTACTATACCAACCATAGTAATGTAAGCATCCGATCCGATCCGGTCCGATGTGACCTTATCCGATCGAGTCCGATGTGATCTGATCAGATTCGGTTTGATCCAATCCGGTCCAATTTTATGTGATCTGGTCCGCATCATATTTGCATCATATTGGACGGAATTCCAATATGATGCAATCAGATCCGCTACTATCAGGTATGGGCCTATTGGGTTCGATCTAATCCTATCCGACCTGGTCTGGTCTGATCAGATCGGTCTGGACCGACCCGGTCCAGATCAGATCGGACTCGACCGGGTCAAAAGAGACCGGATCGGACCACATCGGACAGTACCCAACCGGATCGCATCGGATGGGACCGAGCCGGATCGGACATGATTGGATTGGATGGGATCAGATCACATCGGACTGGACTGAATCAGATGGTTCGTATAGTAATGTTTTACAAACAAAATCGATTAGGGGAATCTTTAGTTCCACTTCAACAAATTGAGGTGTTCAACGACAAATAAAACACCCAATTCCACAAATCGCTATAGATGTGCCTATAATATTTGATGAGTTTCCTTGATTTCTCCAGACTCCCATCATCAGATCCTGACTTAATGACAGCGGGAACAACACTTGGAAAGTATACGATTTAAAACAAAAGAAGAATTTTCGGAATCTGTCCAGCCGACTTTGAGTAATTGGGGAAAAAACCGACAAACTGAGAACCTCGCGCTTTTTTTGAAGTCGGCTAATACCATTATTAGACATAATATAAAACGACGAAAAGATATAGACAATGTTTATTATAATGATCAATCTTAGGTTTCAGAATCTGCTTCATTAAATATTTTTTTATTTAACCAACTTCAAAAAATTAGGAGGTAATCAGTGTCAAAATCTTTTATTTCTTTTTTTGTGGAGTAATCTCGAAGACTGCTTGCCCGATTCGGGAAATAGTTTTTTCATCTGAAATCGTATACTTTCCAGGTAGACCATTACTTATCTGGTCAGGATCTGATGATGGGATCCTCGAGAAATCGAGGGAACTCTTCCAATATTATAGCTGTACACCTATTGCAATTTGGGTATTTAACTAGTACATTTGCTCTTGGAAAGCACCATTTGGTGAAGTGGAACTGATGATGAAGACCAGATTTGGCCACCTGAACTACTCAAGGATTAGTATTTTACGTGTTGCGATTGTATTACTTTGATAGAGTTGCCACGCAATTTATGCTCGTCCGTCACAATGCATACTATGGTTAGTTAGTGGAGTTAATGGTGAAGTGGTAGTAGAACACTTCCATACCTCTTTTTAGGTTTTTGTTGTTTTTTCGTGACTTAATTATAATTACTAAACGATTTTTGGTGTTTCAAATGAAATTACGTTCCATTCACAAACAATTTTGTTATGTTAAGATATTTAAAAATATATCTTTGATCTATCTTTCACTATAACTTTTTAAATATTTTATTATTCACATTTTGTATCATTTTTATTTTGATGCAAGTTTCCTTTTGTATTGTATATATTTTACTACTGACCCTACTGCATTATCACGACCGCGTAGTCAAATGCGGGGAAGCGCGGAACGGGAAACATATATGATATAAGCTCCTCTCAAACGCACAAGGTCGTTGGCGGCTACAGTCGCCTTAAGGCGACTGTAGCCGCCAACGGCCTTGGGCTTCAGGGCGGAGCTTACGTTTCCCGCTCCGCGCTTCCCCGCATTTTGACCACGCGTCTTGATAACGCAGTAGGGTCAGTAATAAAATATATACAATACAAAACGAAACTTGCATCAATATAAAAATGAATCTTTGATCTAATATTCATAACAAAACATTTTGTGAATGGAACGTTACTTCAAACACCAAACATCTTTTAGTAATTATAATAAACTGATAACAAAAACCTAGAAAGCAAAATTGTGGAAGAGTTCTCCTGCCACTTCACCATCAACTCCACTAACCATAGGTAGTATGCATTGTGACGGACGAGCATAAAATGCTTGGCAACTCTATCAAAGTAATACTAATAAAAGTAATATTATTATTATTAATACAATCGCAACAAATAAAATACTAATCATTGAGTAGTTCAGGTAGC
Source organism: Ethmia dodecea (assembly GCA_963855545.1). Taxonomy (NCBI): domain Eukaryota; kingdom Metazoa; phylum Arthropoda; class Insecta; order Lepidoptera; family Depressariidae; genus Ethmia; species Ethmia dodecea. Next base: position 7,468,829 of record OY979444.1, read on the forward strand.
CCAATCTGGTCTTCATCATCAGTTCCACTTCACCAAATGGTGCTTACCAAGAGTAAATGTACTAGTTAAACCCAAATTGCAATAGGTGTACACTATAATATTCATAGATTTATCGCACCCTTAGAATGAAAGTGACCTAACTCAAAATTCCTGTATTTTCTGATTTTGCTATAAACTGACCTGAAACAGCCTATTCTAAATCCCTATGGAGAAAAAGAGACCAAACTATAAGTAAAAGGGGGACCACCGATAAATCGGTCACTTTAGTTGATCACGGTATTTACCTATGCATGTCGTGTGAAAGAGATCGACGTAGTATTGCGTCAGAAGAGGTCGCGAGTAGACGAGTACAACATCGACGGATCTCGAATTATGCCAGTTTATTGGAAATACTGTAAAAGTAAATAACATTTCTTTTTTGAAATAAGTCTGTTTATAACAAAATATCTATTAGATTTTATTGACTGTTTTTAGATTGGGCTACTTTAGTGCTAACATTAAATAAAAGAAGAAAGACACTTATAGGTATAGGCCTCTTTAGTAGTATATATTTTTGCCATAAAGTGACGTAATTTGGAACTACTTTATGTTTAATGTCAAAATAAATATTTAAAATACATTTAAATTGAATATGATGTTACTAATATGTACATTAAAGATCAATACATATACCCGCGAAAAAGAAATCATTTTCGATGAAACACGGTAAAGATACATTAAGTTTATCCAATTTTACACGCTTTTGAAAACTTTCATGCTCATATCCCACAAATTGCGTTTTTTGACTTAGGTCACTTTCGTTCTGGGGGTGCGTTATAATATTGGAAGAGTTCCCTCGATTTCTCGAGGATCCCATCATCGGATCCTGACCTGATGAGTAAGGTTCTACCTGGAAAGTATACGATTTCAAACGAAAAAACAATTTCCCGAATCGCAGAAAGCAGTATTCGAGTAATCTGGGAACACACAAAAAAAGAAATAAAAGATTTCGACACTGATAACTTTCTCTTTTTTTTTTAAGTTGCTTAAATAAATTAATTATTATATTATTATTAATGAAGGAGATTCGTGAAAGCTAACATGGATCATGGTAATAAACATTGTCTATGTACATCTTATCCTCATTTTATATTGTGTCTAATAATGTTATTAGCCGACTTCAAAAAAAGCGCGAGGTTCTCAATTTGTCGGTTTTTTCCCCGATTACTCGAAGTCGACAGGGCAGGTTCCGAAAATTCTTTTTTTGTTTGAAATCCTATACTTTCCGGGTGTTGTTCCCACTATCATTAAGTCAGGATCTGATGATGGGAGTCTGGAGAAATCAAGGAAACTCTTCAAATATTATAGGAACATCTATAGTGATTTGCGAATTGGGTGTTTTCCGTCCGATCCGATCCGGTTTGATACAGTCCGATGTGGTCCGATCCGGTCTGGTTAGATCCGTTCGGGTTCGATCTGATCTGAACTGGATCGGTCCGGACCGATCTGATCAGACCAGACCAGGTCGGATAGGATCAGATCGGACCCGATAGGCCCAAACCGGATAGTACCGGACCTGATTGCATCATATTGGATGGGATCGGACCAGATCACATAAAATCGGACCGGATCGGATCAGACCACATCAGACTGAATCGGATCAGATCACATCGCAGCGGATCGGATCAGGTCACATCGGACCGGATCGGATCAGGTCACATCGGACCGGATCGGATCAGGTCACATCGGACCGGATCGGATCAGGTCACATCGGACCGGATCGGATCAGGTCACATCGGACCGGATCGGATCCGTTGCTTACATTACTATGGTTGGTATGGTAATGTTTTGCATTAATAAAATAGAACTCTAAAGAGTAAAAAACAGATTTTAAATTGTATGGTTTTCTTTAATTATCTCTAGGTATATGCCATTGTCAGAACTGGACTACACGGCCAGCACCAGCTTTCAAATAAAAAAAGAATCACCAAATTCGGTACACCCAGTCTAAAGTTCTGAGGAAACAAACATAAAAAAACATGCAGCCGAATTGAGAACCTCCTCCTTTTTTGAAGTCGGTTGAAAATCCATTATCTTCAGTTCCACTTCAATAAATTGAGGTTTCCAACAACAAATAAAACACCCCTATTGTTTCCTTGAATCAATCTTTATGTTTTGTATCCCTTACCCGACTGCCTCATAAGGATGATGATGTTTGTTATTACTTGTTATGATGAAAAATTCTAAAAATAATAGTTTCGGCTTCTACTGCCGTTATGAAGACCCCCAAACACATACGTTTTTCTTAAATATCTTATATATGTACAGACATCAGTTACAATTTTATTATATGTATGTATATATAGAAATGCATAGTTCAAAGTTTTAGTTGTATTATGTTTATTTATAATTATTCTTTGCGAAAGCCTTACGTGTTTATTTTTATAAGTACATGCAAGTTATTGTGTTCATATTCTAAGCTTTTGGAAGAGGTAGGTGAGATTTAAAAAAAAAATTGAGTAAAAAAATTATTAATCGAAACATTATTTTAAATGTATGTATATTTACACCAATATTACGAAATTTGACATATTTAATTTTTTTATAAACCAGTAACAATTTTTCATATTTATTTATTGTGTTAAAAGTTTAAAAGACATCCCTCTTTGCACACTGTACTACACATAAAATGCGTAAAAATTCGAGCGCGCAGCGGCAACGCGGCGCGCGGCCTTTCTCCTTGAATGTCTGCGCTGGACTGGCTCCCGTCGCCCCCGCACGGACCCGCTAGAGACGATTTGTAGTGAAACTGCTATTTCGGAATTTGCGTAAAAACTAATTGGTCTTTTAAAAAACTGAACTATAAAATTTTAGATAGATAAATTACCAATGTTTTCCCGCAAGAGCTATGAAAATATCTCTTTTAGTATAGAAGAAGAAGCGAATTTAAAATTCAAGACAGCCTTGTTGCAATAATTTTTTTCGTATAGTAAATAATGTTCTACAACATTTTCAAACTATGAAAATGAAGATTATATATCAATGCTTAAGATATATTTTTTCTGGAATTTTGTGATTGCTCGTTTATAAGCCTTATGCCTTCAAAGATGACCATTTCACGACACTACTCGCCTTAAGCATAAATAATGCCAATACACTTGCCTCAGTTCAATTGTTTTAGTATGTTTTTTTTTCACCATCGGTATATTTATAAACAGTACAGTATGTGTAATAGAGAGCTACATGGAAACAATATTTTTTAACGATAACTGAAAAGCTTTTCGACACAACCGCCATTAAAACTTTGAATGAAATTCAATCTAAACCTGGGCTATGCGCGGCTGTGCACCGGACACCGTCAATTTTTTATCCATTTTATTTTCATATGAATAAAAATAAATGGAGAACTTTTCAATGTTTTCGTTCATGTTTTTTCGATTTCATTCATTCTTAGTAGCCTTAGCTACTAACAACTTCTATAAAAGTAACTTATTAATGCAATCGATTAGGTAACGTTTTTGTTTGTACCTACCTATTAGTAGGTACCCAATAATAATTTAAAAGTGATTCATATTTATAACTAAGTAGATTTGCACTATTGTATTGACTCCTAATAACTAGTTACTCATTACGATAATAAGTACCTACCTACTTATGTCTGAAATATGTTCATTGATTGAAATTGGTTGAATCTGTGATAAATACCTATACTTATAATGTAGGTACCTAATTATTAGGTAAGTATTATAATTTTATTAAACACGAGCATATTTAGATTTTTAACTGCGTTGTAACAGAATGAGCACATATTCATATGCTTTAGTGTCGCACTCCAATAGTTCCCATTTCATTTCGACAACTAGAATATTGGAAATAAAATATAACCACTATCGCGTTTCCACGCGACAGGCGGAAATAAAGCCTGCCGACAAATCGACACCGCAAGGGTGGTACGAACGTCACTTTATATCGCTTACATATTATAAGTATGCGTGTAGTATCTACCATACAGGTTGTTTTTATTATAACCCTACCTAAATTGAATGCCAGATGCATACAATATCAAAGGAAAAGACCGAGCAATGTATAACGACCTGCTACCATGGCGAAAGGTAAGTTAAGGAATAGGGATTTCTATGTTTAAATTGACCTCTAAGAAGAAGGGGGTTTCTCAATTCGAATGTATATATATATATATTCTGCTTTCTTGATTGCCTTTCTTTATCCAACTTGATATTGTGTTCTTGCTTTAGCATTTTCTTATATTTAAGTTTAAAAAATGTTAAATTTAATTATATTTGTTATGCTGTCCACTTTCACGACTACTTACTACTTTGATTAGTGATTCGTGTGATGACTTTGGTAGCTCAATTTTAATACATATTTGTACTTAAATATAATTATGTTCGAACATCGAAATTATTAGATTAATTAGGTAATAACGAGTTACAACGGTTTACTTAAGCAGTACTTAAACTTTTCCCAGTTTGTTGTTAGCATTATAGTTTTGATACGAACAATGCCCATTGCCCACCTAAATGACGTGACACGACAAGATTTATAAACGCGTATCTGCCACTTGATGTCAGGCGCATATAAAACTTGTCAGATCACAAGCCACCTCACTATTGGGCCAAAGATACAATCGATATGACAGGCTCACAGAACTGTGTAAGAGCTGCCTTTAGTGATATTCGCACCCATGTACAACTATTCTCTAAAAGTGTATTGTTATTTAGCAAGTTTTATAATTTCTCGCCATTGAGCAATCGTAATGAATAAGAAATAACAATTAAATACAGTATTCCGTGGTCTGTTAACAGCTAAGAAGCCATCCTACATAATGTTATGTGTGGAGATGATCTCCTATAGGTGATTTTATTGCATTTTTTAAATAATCTCGATGTGACGTTTGGAAATGGTTACATAATAATATTATATTTGCTTACATAACATTTAACATTTTAAAAAAAATGTGTAAACAGACCCGGTCCGGCGATGGGCTTACCACCTATCACGTTTAGGGGTCCAATATATCTCGTGAAATGTGGGTATATCCAGTAATGGAATACCTCTGCCTACCCCCTCGGGGATAAAAGGCGTGAGATTATATATATATATATATATATATATATATATGTAAATGAAGCCTCCTTCCTTCATTTGATTTCTTTTTATTTATTGTCTATAACTCTTTAGTTTGAATTGACAGATTGGAATATGTGTCAAATGTCACATGAGAAAATATTAATTATAATAACGTAATATTTGTGTAAATATAAAAATACCTAAATTAAGAAGATAGAGATTGAGTATTAGCTCTAAATGTTGTTTCTCTTTTCAGGTAAGAGTTTTAGTTAAGTTTTATTCAAAATAAACATGCATTGTATGCGTATTGTTCATAATAAAAACGTCCTCTTTTCAGAGCAACACATTTGAGTTTATTTTTGTCGTAGGTATCACTAACGGACATTATACACCGTGTAAAATATCATATTATAAAACAACATTTCTACGGCTAATAAAAAAATAAATATGGAAAAATTTAAGTTCGAATTTGTTGTTAAACCGATAGACGATCCGAAAACAAATGTGTGCTGCATAACGTCGATTACGACTGTGGACAACCATGTCTATTTGATTCCTGATAAAATGCAACCGGTAAACCGGTATGCATGAGGCGATCATAAAGACGCCAGCTTATGAAAAAGTTAAACTGACATTGCAAAAGAGACATGACAAAAGGCAGGTATGGATAACTATGACAGAAGAAATACTGGGCATTTATGTGGATGGAGATGGAAATATGCAGTTTAAAGGTTATTTGTTGGAAGAAATCACACCTGAATCTCGGACACATAATAATGTTGCAGGGATTTCAGAAGAGGCTTTAACAAGGATCTTGGAAAACTTTGCGGAAAAGAGAAAGGATGCATCCAGGCAGTACAACATTAAGAATCTAACAGAAAAAAATTATTTTAGATAAGTTCACCAATAAAACGACTAATGCATGTCAATGGCTGACCACGTTTGAGGCAGAGTGCCAACGTGTAGGTATAGAAGAGGATACTCAAAAAATTGAGGCTCTTAGGTTGTTTTTAGAACATTCATGTCCGGAGTGGTAGGGTCATTTCGCCGGATCGCGGCCCTGCGTTAGTTTGCGGCCTTTTAGAGAACCAACCGCATAAATATTGCAATAATAAGAATTCTATCCCACCTTTCCCAACGTTTGTATCACTTTAAGAAGTAGAATAGTTGCAGAATGTAATGCCTATTCAAATTGGTCGATTACCCTAATCCATGTGCCGGAAATAAATTGTCCATTTTGGCAGCCGCGCCGTCAGCAGACATACGTTCGCAAACCTGTTCAAAAAATAGCGAACAGGTCCCACTTCAAAAGTAAGTATTTCATGTTTGCGATTACATAGTACTATTGTGATTGTTTTTGAGTGATCATAGGTGTTTGATATACTTAATTTCACATTTATTTTTGAAGTAAATTACTTTAATACTAGTTTTATTTGGTGGCCGCGGACCAGATTAATAAACTTTTGGTAAAGTTGGTTTACGGCCGGGTGGCCGCGAACTACCTCACTGAATGAAATAGGTTTGCTTTCCATCCTATTATTAATGTAAATAAAGTTTCGTTTTGTGCAACATTTTTTTATTGTTGGGGTTGGGTTGAATGCTATGGTTAGTTCACGGCCGCCAAAATATAATTTTATACGGATTTATCGCTACTTAAATATAAGGGGGCCGCAAACTAACACATGGTTAAAAAACGAAACTGGTTCGCGGCCGTCTGAAAATTGTATGAAAAATAGACGGCCGTTATCTGACTATTGAAAATAGAGGTGTCAGTTTACGGCCACTTCTTTCACACAGACTAATTATTTTTTTAATCAAGTAGGTATTTTAAAAATGTTTTTAACAATCTCGCTTTGAGGACAATAAAAATTGGTACACAAAAATTAATTTACTAATACTACGGTACTAGTCTAGTCAAAAATACCCCGAGCTGTACCAGTAGCAAAGGAGCCCATGACAGACATCGCGTTGCTGAGCTGCATGGCAATAGACAATCTTTGCAGCAGGTAGGTACACCCCAGAGCGAGCGTCACACGTCTCACGAAGCCGACGGCCAATCTCTCTTTAATAAAGCCAAAGCTTTTGCTCCCCAGCATCCCGTAGTTTCGCACGCAAATGGCACGAAGCAATAATTTGCTTCTAAGGCCAAGTATGAACTAGGATGATCTTGTACAAAACCAAAGTTATGTTCCACGATCACGTCACTCCGGGGCTGATAGCTGTCAATGGTGGTGCTCTCGAGTATGTTCGAGAATACGTTTACCTCGGGCAAACTCTGAAATTTGGTAAGAACAACCTTGAGAGTGAGGCTAACAGGAGAATTCAGCTGGGCTGGGCAGCGTTCGGGAAGCTTCAAGGTGACTCTGCGAGCTATGGAACGGGCTATGCTGGAAGTCTCTGAGGGATCGAATCCGAAACGAGGTAATCCGATAGAGAACCAAAGTTTTCAACAGAGCTCGTAAAATAAGCAAGCTGAAGTGGAAAAAGGGCTGGCCATATTAGCCGTAGAACTGATGACCTTTCCGTTGGAGTAGACATGTTCTAGACTGGACACCGAATCGGTAAGCATAAGGTAGGACGGCCTCAGGCTAGGTGGAGCGACGACCTTCGCAGGGTGGCTGGTAGCAGATGTATGAGAGTTGCCGAGAATAGAATGGCGTGCAATTGGAGAGGCCTATGTCCAGCAGTGGACCGGTATAGGCTGATGATGATGATGAAGGTCGAGTATTTCTCGTGCTTTTTGACGGCCGCCAACTCAGTGTGACCGAAGTAAGAGGCCGCGAAGGTGTTGACGCACGTAGCGTCACACAATAAACACCTCTCTGCCACGGCACCAGGGTCAAACCATCTAGCCTTTTGCCCTGGACTAAGATAAGGATGGAATATTGATGTCATTGAGCGCATAGTGCCGAGGGAATCTTTTCAAACAAAGACAGCAGCTCAATGCATGATGACCAGTTGCCCCAACCATGGAGCTGCAAATGTATTGATGTGGTTGACATACATCGCAGTCCAGGCGGAGAACAACCGCGACACGCAAGGAGTTGCCGTCGTGAAGAGTTCCCATATGTGGAGAGGGTAATGCCTGCAACCAGAGTCTAGCCTGTCCAGGGTGTTCTTTGTCCCTTCCTCATCCGGACCCGCTGCACAGTAGGAACTTTGCCCACGACAGCGTTCGGGAAGAGAGTACTCCACTTCGCCAACGCCTCAGCTGCAAAGGGAGGGGCCCGCCTCCATGGGAAGATAATATATATCAGAGATGAGATCTGCAACCCCGTGCGTCGAGGCGAGGAAAGCCGGAACACTCACATCCCTTACGCGTCGCACCCCCAGTCCGCCGCAATGTAAGGGAACGATGCCTGACTCCACTGGTCATTGCTGAATGAAACATTTAGTAGCGCTTTAACTGGAGCCGTCCTCAAAAGATACATTATTTTAGGGGCTGCAAAGCACATCCTTAACAAGACCAAGACGACATGCGCGGAAACACTTTTCAGACGATCCCGAGCGAGGAGAAGGAGACGTCTTCTAGCTTCAATAGCATCAGGTATAGCCTCTGGGAATGTAGGCGAACCCAAGAGGCTAAAAGCTGTAGGGGATAGTTGCTTCAGCCCGGGAGGATCGAACTGAAGGCAGAAAAGAAAGGGCAAAGAGATGTTAGAACAGTGTAAGCTTAGGTTAGGTTACAGCACAAAAAAGGGACGAATATTGAGGAAAACGTGTTTTTTAAGAGTGAAGGCATTTGAGTGACAATCGCGATCATATGCCTAATGATGTGGAAATTTACGATAGGATATGTATGGAGAAAGGTACGAAAACGTCAAAAAAGTATGAAATCTCGCAAGTCGATATTGTATGTAAAACTGGCGGCCGCGAACTGACTCTAGGGTGGCCGCCAACCAAAAAAAGGGGCCGCCAACCGGCGATTTGCCTAAGTTTCAGGTAATTATTTATTTCAAAATATAAATGCTCCCATATTCCTATAATACTTATTTCGAAAAATAGCTTGATTATATCTGCTATGCCCACATAAATAATCAGAACTTGAATTATGGACATATCATACTAATTTCAAAGAGCAAAGTTTGGAAGGCGACTAAAAGGCCGCCAACCGGCACAATGACCCTACAGCTCAATGATAATGAAACATACGGTGGATTCGGACTGGACGACATGGAGTAAATTATTTTGTGAGACTTATGCGGATAAAGGTTGGTCGCCGATCAGGTACGCAATGTTTTGTAGATATAGACAGGGTTCTTTGCTGGAATATGCTATAAAAAAGGAAAGGCTTTTATTAGAAATAAATAGAAGAATGGATAAGTCAACATTAATAGACCTTATTGCCACCGGATTGCCAATATTTGTAGCAGATAGGATAGATAGAGAAGATTTAAAAGAAACTGAAGATTTATTTAACAACCTTAGAGGTTTAGAACACTCAGTACGTAGGAAGAATTGGGAGAAGAAGACTGTGAGTGGAGAAAGTAAAATGAAAGAGAAAAATAGAAAAGACTATAACCCATGTCGAATTTGTGAGAAAGAAAATAAGGGAAGCCGTTATCATCCCGAATCACTCTGTTGGTTTAAAAATAAAAATAGTGATGGAGTGAAACGAGATCAGAATCAAATAAAAACCGTTAATCATTCAGAGCTAGAGGTAGAATTAAGTGAAATAGACCCAAAAAACTAATGATTCCGCCATTAATTAAAACTAAGTTAGTATTAAACAATACTCTTGAACTTCTTGGAGTTTACGATTCAGGATCGAATGTGTCTCTGATAAGTTCGAGATTATTGCATATAAAAAATGACTCGGTCAGCAAAAGTGTTAAAAATGCTAACTTGAAAACGATTAATGGCGTTAAAACTCCAATTGGAATGATAACTTTAAACATAAAAATTTTTGATTTGGAATATGATGTTAATGTTTTTGTAGTGGATGAGAAAAATTTTGACTATGATTTCTTGCTCGGATTAGACTGTATTAAAAAATTCCACCTCATCCAAGATGACAACTTGGAAATTACACAAAATGCACCGATATAAGAAATAAAACATGATGAAACAGTAATACCGTCCAAAAATGTAGTGATGTCTCCTTGTATGACAGGCATCGAAATAGAACAAAAACAAAACATAAATATAAATAATAATAATAAAGATTTAGCAATCATAGAGAATACCAAAAATGAGACAAAAAACACATATGAAATAAACTTTAATGAGCACATAGATTTTACAAACTTTAACATTACGGTAAGCCATCTGACTTCTATGCAGCAATCTGAAATAGATAACTTAATAAGCAAATATAAGGAGCTTTTTGCAAAAGACAAATTTGATATAGGCACTGTGAAAGATTATGAGGCACACATAGATTTACAAATAGATAAATATTGTAGCAAGCGACCTTATAGGTGCACTTTTGAGGATAGGCAAGAGATTGAACAACAGGTATCACAATTATTAAAAAGAAAGTTAATCGAGGAGTCTTACAGTCCATTTGCCGCTCCGGTAACGTTAGCTTACAAGAAAGAAGATGGAAGAAAATCAAGGTTGTGTATAGATTTTCGCGACTTAAATAAAATTGTGGTTCCTCAGTCACAACCTTTTCCTCTGATTGACGATTTAATGATTAAAACTAGGAAATGTAAATTCTTCTCAAGCTTAGACATTAATTCTGCGTTTTGGTCAATCCCTATGAAGGTGGAGTACAGGAAAATGACAGCGTTTGTCACTCAAGAAGGACATTATCAGTGGACCTGTCTCCCTTTTGGGTTAAAAACGTCACCGGCTATTTTCCAAAGAGTTCTGAGCAGTATTATAAGGAAACATGGGTTATCCGATTTCACTGTTAACTACATAGATGATATTTTAGTATTCTCGGAAACATTTGAGGATCACATAAAACACTTGTCATCATTGTTGGAGGCAATTAAAAAGGAAGGCTTTAGATTGAAATTTACAAAATGTAACTTCGCTCAGGATTCAGTAAAATATTTAGGCCATGTTATACAAAATAATACAATATCTCCACTGAAAGATAATTTGATTGCCATAAAGGATTTTCCAATACCAAAAACACAAAAAAATGTTCGTCAGTTTTTGGGCAAAATAAACTTTTACGGGAAATATATCCCAAATATATCAATCATATTAGATCCTTTGCATAATTTATTGAGGAAAGGTCAACCATTTATTTGGTCTGAAGAATGTCAAGAATCTTTTGAGACTATAAAAAAATTACTTTGTTTAAAACCAATTCTGGCAATCTTCGACCCAGATCTCCCGATACATATTTATACGGACGCATCAATCCAGGGCGTAGGTGCGATTTTAAAACAACCACAGGACAATAAAGAAGAAAAACCTTGCGCATATTTTTCAAGAAAGTTAAATGAGGCTCATAAAAGAAAAAAGCTATTTACCTTGAGTGTTTAGCAATAAAAGAGGCAGTAAAGTACTGGCAACATTGGTTGATAGGAAAAAGGTTCACGGTTTTCTCTGACCATAAACCTCTCGAGAAAATGAATATTAAGGCTAGAACGGATGAAGAACTAGGAGACCTGGCATATTACTTATCACAATTTAATTTTGAAGTAGTATATTCACCAGGAAAATACAATTTAGAAGCTGATTGTTTGAGCAGAAATCCGGTGTTGGAACCAAACGACAACCAAGATGAAATTTTAAAAATTGTTAACTTTATCAAACTAGAAGATATAATAAACGATCAAGAAAAAAATGAAGATATAAAAAATAATAAAGATAAATTGACGTTAAAAGATAAATTATACTATAAGAATATTCGAAGTAAAGATAAAATAATTTTAACAGAAGAATTCTGTAGAAAGATTATTGAAAATACACATTATTTTTACTGCCATATAGGCATACAACAGATGGAAAACAAAATTAGACCTTTCTATACAACGAAAAATTTATCAAAACATATTAGGGATGTTTGTGAAAGTTGTGAAATTTGCATAAAAAATAAATCGAGAGCAAAGTGCAAATATGGATTAATGTCATATCTAGGTCCTGCTACATACCCATTTGAAATAATATCTATAGATACTATTGGTGGATTTGGTGGCTCTCGTTCCACAAAGACATATTTGCATTTACTTGTGGACCACTTTACAAGATTTGCCTTTATTGTGACCTCAAAAACACAGAATGCTAGTGATTTTATAAAGCTAGTTCAAAAAATTCCTCAGAACAAGAGGATTGGTATGATTCTTGCCGATCAGTACCCAGGTATAAATTCAAAAGAATTCAAAGTCTTTTTAGAAAATGAAAACATACCTCTTATATTCACCGCAGTGAACGCCCCATTTTCGAATGGCCTAAATGAAAGATTAAACCAAACGCTGGTAAATAAGATCAGATGTAAAATTAATGAAAGAAAAGATAAATTAGCTTGGACAACTATTGCACACGAGTGTACCCAGAGGTACAATGAAACTGAACACACAGTGACGAGATTTTCTCCAAAATATTTGTTAGAAGGGCAAAGCGTGGATATTCTTCGAGTAGAATTGAAACAAAATGAAACATGTAAGAATTTATTAAGAGATAGAAAAATTGCGCTGGAAAATACAAACAAATCACATAATTATAATAAAAAGCAATTTGATAAAAATAGGAAGACGTATCAACTTAAAGTAGGAGATTTAGTATATGTTGAGAACGGTAATCGATTAAACAGAAAAAAATTAGATGAAATAAAAATAGGTCCATATAAAATTATAGAAAAAATATCAAACTCAATTTACAAAATAAACACAGGTCACAAGAAATTACAGTCAAACTTTTTTCACATAACTAAACTAGTTCCAATTACAAAAGATGAATTAATAAATAAACTATACTTGATTTAATACTTGCAAAAATGAATAAATAATATACTTGACAAATAATTTATATCACAGGATAATTTAATTTAAAAAAAAGGGGGGGGGGGGGAGATGTAAATGAAGCCTCCTTCCTTCGTTTGATTTCTTTTTATTTATTGTCTATAACTCTTTAGTTTGAATTGACAGATTGGAATATGTGTCAAATGTCACATGAGAAAATATTAATTATAATAACGTAATATTTGTGTAAATATAAAAATACCTAAATTAAGAAGATAGAGATGGAGTATTAGCTCTAAATGTTGTTTCTCTTTTCAGGTAAGAGTTTTAGTTAAGTTTTATTCAAAATAAACATGCATTGTATGCGTACATTGTTCATAATAAAAACGTCCTCTTTTTAGAGCAACACATTTGAGTTTATTTTTGTCGTAGGTATCACTAACGGACATTATACACCGTGTAAAATATCATATTATATATATATATATATATATATATTATTTCATGTTCATTTGATTTTTTTTTTTACATTTTACAGTAATTTATTTCCATAAAGATACACAACATACCAGTAACTAAACAAATAGATTTAATTTAACTGTAGTGGATTTTTGTTCATTCGATTAAATTACTTATTTTTAAAATGATTTTAAAATCACATTTTCTACTGGAAATTAAGTATGAAATTTACAATATTTACGATTTTATTAGGATAGGTGAAAGAGAGTAGCAGGTCCGCCGCCGTTTGAAAATTCATTTCATATAATTGTTCACATGCTACTCATGAAATGACCCATCTCTAGTATTCATATCATTTATTCAAAACACTGTCACCTTGCATAACTCATTATATTCCTGTTTCTGGCTGTGGTATTTCAAAGGGAACGAAGACCGTGACAAAATGTAATAGGTGTGTATCTAAATAGAAGCTCAGGTATTCCATGTTTCTGTTTATTATACTCACAATTGTTTGTTTTATTTAATGAAAAACTTTTTAAAGTAAATAATTACCAATCTAAAACAAAAAATATTATTATTATAAACGTTGTACTATTACCTACCGCACTAGGTTTTGTATGTTATTTATTAGACGAATAGTAGACATGCTGATATTTCAACTTTATTTTATCGGTTACTCTGCGGTGAATTTGCATTTGAGATTGCAGAGAGCGATTATTGCCTATAAATATTTGCAACCAAAAACAACTTTTATTTTTGACCTTACTAAACTAAAGTACACCTACGTATCAAAATATGAGAAAGAGGCTACTCTGTTAGTTAAATTGTAATCTTCGGTATAAATTGCTTGACATTAGAACTTGAGTCACGAAATCGATCCAGGTAAAAATATTTCGACACAAAAAACATTATTCCATCAAAGAAGTGATTGATAGTACGAGTAGGTCTAAAAGAGGATTTCACGGACGCGTCCTCTCTGCTAAATTAATGCCATGACCTCCTGTTTCCGCACTGCTAAGGCAATAATTAGAGGTAATTACTATTTTGAAGGATGTAATAATAAAAATAGGCCTCAATTTTTTATATAAGTAGGACTGTAAGTTAAATTTGACAATCAAACACGTCGAGTTAAGATATAGATAGTTACTGTATTTATGACCTATAGTTTCTACAATAATCCAGTTATTTTGAAATCAAGAACCTAGTCTACATTATGGACATAATAATATAATAATAATAATAATTTTGGGATTTAGTCCCAAACTAAGTTGAAAACTATTAAGTTAACCCATATATAAAGAAATACCATTTTAATGATAACATATTTAGCTTTACTAACTCAATCGTAAACTCGTACGTCGTGTAACTATAAACAAATTATGTAGCAAAAATATTTGCATAGGTACTTACCTAATTAATGTTTACTTCCTTGTTAAATTTCCATATTTACAAAGTTACCATTTACAAATTATTGCCAAGATAAAATAAAGATACGGAAAAACATTAACCTCAGCAACACAGGTCGTTTACTTCGGAAGCAGAAGTCAAGGTAATAATGAAAACATAACTACTTAGTAAAAATGCGAGTTTTTGCCAAGCATGCGTTCCGTAGCAAGCCAGCGCAAAATTGTAAATTTTTGTTCATTGCAATTTCTAAACTGTGTCCCAGTTCGATTCCTTGTGATACACTTATAACCAGACTAAGTATTTCAAAACTTATTTACCTATCATAAAATTGACGTTGACATTATTGATTTTCTTCACATAATTTTATCTGTGGAATTAATTACGATGAAATATCACACTTGCTACTGGAAATGAAATAGGAAAGTCTCAAGTGCATTACATTCGCACTATTTGCGATTTTATACATTTCGTAAGTAGCGGGCTAGGAGAAGGATAGTAGCAGGTGCGAACGTATGAAAATTAGGATCAAAGTAAAAAAACCAACAGTAGGTTATTCCAGCAATAGAATAATATATGCTGAATATATTATTAATTTATTATGCTCACGCCTTATTAGAGTCTAATAAAGCGTGAGGATAAAATATTTATTTGTAGGTAAGTATATAATTTATAAATTGCTAAAAATAAAATTTCTTGTTTCATAATTACCTACTTACATGCCCGTGCGACCAAGTAAATATTATTCATGATGAGTCACATACGTCACAGTAGAAAAAATTATAACAGGTAAAACCTGTAATTCCGTTAATTTGACGTCCTATTTATCGTTCTGTTACAAACAATTAGGTGTACCTAGATAAGAAATACTCAAAATCTATGTCCATCTTAGGTACAACAAAGACATCTAAAGTTACATGGCTAATTAACCAGATTTACATTTCTGATCGATGATCGTAAATGGAGGAGATTTAGGTACCTATATTATTTAACTTGTAGATAGATATATCATTGGTAGGTATCCAGTCTTTGCTTCAGACAAGTCAAAAAGGATCCAGAACTTTACTGAAATTCAATGTAAAATAAAAAACTAAATCCTACTTTAGTTTCAAAAGACAAAACAAATAAGTAATTACAATTGTCACAATGTATGCAATGCAATCCTATATAATTTATCTGCACTAACAATCGTCGGTAAATGAAGAGGCTGTCGACCGGTACGTCCTAGGTGGGGTTCATTACCTGGACAAAGCAGAGTGTTTTCCACGTTAAATTGAGTGTAGAGAGGCAATTCCGAGCGGGTGCCTGCTCGCGACACCGGGTCAGACAGAGTTTTTTAATTTTTGGCCCAGAGCTCGGAGCGCGTTTGTTTGTTTTACCTTGCTACCAGCGCCGAATTCAGAGCACATATAGGACTCACTGTGTTATTTCTTTTACATCGAATTTAAATGTTTGCCTAGTAGGGCACCAGTAACACGTTGAGTTGTTATTTGATACAGGTTTAGTATATAGTCCCTCATGTACATACATATGTAATAATAATGTAGGGGAAGGGGGGGCGTGATGGGGTATCGAGGTAAGATGGGGTACCGCACATATACAAGAAACTATAGACGTTTGTGAATAGAAAGCAATAAGCCAATAGGAAGCCTCAGTCGACCAACGGTCAATGCGAGAGAAACTGTGAGTTGGGGTGCACGCGTCTTTTTACAAACGGAAAGCTGTTTAAACGTTTCGTCGATCTAATTTTGTGTAAGGTCAAACGTCATTATTTTAAACTAACCATGATCACTCCATTTAGGTATTTTTGATCATAGTTTACTAGTGTTGTTTATTTTGATATTGTATGTTGTTTGTATGAATGCGTTTAACATATTAATATAAAAAAATTTTTTTGGTCAAAGTTACCCTATGAGGCAAGATGGTGTATTGGGTGTGGGGTAACCTTGGGTAGCCTGCCAGCTCTATGGATGTTGGGCTGACAATGCTTGTGCTGGCGTGGACAATGATGATCTGGAGGAAAAACAATTTGTTTGTTTGTGAGAATAATTAGCCGTCCTCATCATGCCCCAATTTCATAACCCCATCATACCCCATAGTATGGGGCAAGATGGTTTTTCGGATGGTCCTATTTAATAATTTATTATTAAAAAATGTGATAAGTTGATATTCCAAAAACTGTGCCAAATCATAGTTAGATTAATAACATAACGTGCCATAAATAAATAAGAGTAATAAATATAGTGGTTATGCTGTATTTTTGTTATTTTCCTTAGCTACCCCATCATGCCCCCCCCCTAGTTCTGTACCTATTCAACGAACAACATTTCGAATATTCTCGAAGACTTTTTTAATGATTTCGATGATCTTATAGTCTACTTAGGTTCGTGTTCATTAACACTAATCAGGAGGCCAAAATCATACTACTGCCCTTCATCATACCTAAATGTCAACGTAAGACGATGATGATGATAATAACTGACACCTGATTATAGGTGAAAAATAAGTCTAATTTTTAGGAAAACTTGTGTTTTAAATTTTCACTAGCAGAGCTCAAGATCCCAGATACTAATTATATTACGGGATCGGCCAGTCTTATAGTAAGTGCTGCTTATTTCTTAGCGTATCCCTTGGTCGTCTTTTAGATACGTCATGGAGGAGTAGGTAAACGAGGTGATACTCCAGGGACCACATAAGCACAAGACACAAAAACACATTTAGAGATTGCAAACAATCCTGTTATAACTACCTATGTTTGATTCAATCAATTCAATATATCACATCATTATTTGCCTTTAAACAAACAGTAACAGAGTACTGTGCGTTGTATTTTTTCTCCGATGTGATTCAATATTTCCACATGAGCGCGCCACCGACTTCCAATAAGTTTCTCGGAATAATAGGTACAAGCTGAATGTGGTTCTAGACAGATTTACATTCAGTCTGCTAGGTTTTGAAGTACAGCCACGAATTATCTTTGTCAATAAGGTATGTAAGTACCTACAACATGGTATATCAGAGCGTTTGGAAGGGTTTTTGTAGGTACTGTAATTAATATACCTAGCACAAAACGTGGTGTTTTTTATATATTGTGGAGGTACTTAATACCTACATTCTAGAACAAGCACCTTTATGAATATTGTTATTTAGTTTAAACTCACAGGTAGGTATATCTGTGACTTCAAGTACAAATTACTATGTATAAGTAAAACTATTTACTAGATGACCGTAGATCTATTAGATTGAGTTTTAACGCCTTATGCCATCAAATGTAGATTATTGTAGATTTCATCGCAGTCGATTCGGCAGAAATAGGTACCTACTCAATAGTGTTATCATTGACGGGCCTGTTGGCTCAGATGGTACTGACCCTGCCTTCTGAGTCGGAGGTCGCGGGTTCGATCCCCGCTCAGGGCCAACATTTGTGTGCATGAACGTGCCTGTTGGCTTCGTGTCTGGGTGTTTAATATTTATTTAACTATGTCTATCAGTTGCTTAGTACAGGCCAGAGCCTGTACTAACCAACTAGACAGATCTAGTTTGAAACTGAATAACCGTGTGTCCCACGATTTATTATTATTATTATTTAGAGAATGCAGTTATTCAAACTTGTGTAAGTACCATATAGAAAAAAATGCTGCAGGATTATATGAGTACTATTATCGAAAACTTCTCATAAATTTTATGAATCTTGATTTTTATTTAACATATTACATTGGTTGCTATCATAAAACATAAAGGTTTATAAGTTAGTTTAAGAAATCAGAACAATAAAAATCTAGCTAACATCTAGTTTATTTTTATGACGCGGAAACTTCGCGGAAACAATCACTAAAAATATTAGGTATCTGGCAAAAAGCATTTCATTCATATTTTTTGCAGGTGGGCATTTTCGCTTGCAAGGGTTTGTATCCACGGATATTAGCCACGGATAACGACGAGTTGTATGAGTTGGGCTAGTCGGAATACATACTACATATACATTTTAAGAACATTCGAAAATAAAATTAGTAAAATTTTGGTAGCCATCAACATTCCGCATACATTAAGGTGGTGTTTTTTTATACAAATGCTAAAGGTATCGGCTTTTTATTTACCCTCTTGAAGAATTATCTTGATTTTCCAGTCACATTGTATAGTGTTATAGAATCAGTGTTTATACTAACGATTTATGTAAATTACTAAAAACATATAAACTCTCCACAATTTATATGATTAGGTTACAATCAAATTTAAAATAACAAAACTTTTTAAAAACATAAAAAAAAAACAAATAACTTTTCGCCAAACTGTAAATCTGTCGTAACTTAGGTAAGCACTTTATTTTATACAACAGTCAAAAACAAATAATATAATTTGAACATTCTTATGAAATAAGAAATAATAAAAGACTTTTACTTGAATGAACTAAAACGTATTTTCTCCAAAATGTAAAAAAAAGATACAAAACAAAAACACTCTTGCTTCAAATGCTAATAGTTTTTTATAGCATTTAATGCTTAAGTATATTTATGTTCTAAATAACAAACAATAATTCTTTAGTTTTTAGTTTTAAATGATACCCTTAAAAATAAATAAAAAAATTATGTTCATTTAGTACTTTAATATTCATATTATAACTTGCTATCCTTTATAGCCCAGTCATATTAGAGGTGAAAATTGTTTTTTCGCAAATATCTTTGTTCCTATTGCTTAAATGAGATTTACACTTATTATAAAAGTTGTAGAGTATACAATTTTTTACAACTTTTGTTTGAAATTTTATACTTTACAACTTTTATAATAGGTGCAAATCTCATTTAAGCAATAAGAACCGATATATTAACGAAAAACCGATTTTTATTACCTTTGACCTTCAATATCTTAAGACGCGAACACGATAGCATTTGTAACTTTTGAGACAATATTAAGGACGACAAAACAAAGTTTTATACCAATTTACAGCTTATTTTCTTTCATTCCGAGGTTGAGGTCCCTTTTTTTACCTAATATGACTAATAGCCCATTAGGATAATTCTTTCTATAAAAAAATTAAATGTCATTACCATCCCAAAACTGTCCTTACCGCTCTACTTAACAGGACCCGGCGAGGACAGTCGTGGTAAGGACATTCGACGGTTTTTGTGACTTCATTCTAAAACTTTCCAATATTACACCGGTTTTTTAGACGTATTACGCACAAAAAAGCTGTTTTTATAATATATCTAGGACTCAGACATATATAAATAGTACTTACCTTAAATCTGGATGTGGTGCCGGTGTGGACATATTTTCAAATTTTTAGAAGGAACGCTTGTACAGCAAAAACAAAGGCGCGCTATCTAACATTTCTACGCTCAACGGACGAATGACGAGCTTGCCTATGCACAGTGATGCGCTTGTATGTGTGCGGTGATTTTGTTACGAAAACCGGTAAGGACAAAAATTGCTACCAGAAGTTGTAACGTTGTAAATAACATGCTTATGAGGCACCTACAAATATATTTTCTATTTTTACTTAATGCTAAAACTATATTCTAATGTATAAAATCATAAGTAAGTGTAAATTTGCTAGTAATTTTTTTGTACACCGAGTCAAAGTTTTAAAAGTAGAAATGCAGCACACGATACACCCCGATTTTTT
This sequence comes from Ethmia dodecea, assembly GCA_963855545.1. Classification (NCBI taxonomy): domain Eukaryota; kingdom Metazoa; phylum Arthropoda; class Insecta; order Lepidoptera; family Depressariidae; genus Ethmia; species Ethmia dodecea. The sequence goes on from OY979444.1 coordinate 7,489,244, forward strand.
TGTTTCAGTCCAGTATTACTTCCAATTTAAATGAGTTGTTTGAAAGACAATCTTATAAAAAGTAAGTTAATAAGGCATTAATTGGTATCGTAACAGAAATTTCACATTTAATAAAGTAATTTTTAAAAAATCAGGTTGCAACCAGTTTTTGGCCCTTTGGAGAAAAGTCCCAGGTAGTAAATCTGGTTTCCGATTTTTCCATTATGTAAGTGGTTTTATTGTTTGAAATGTGTCGTTTTGCTTCTGGAACACGTCGGCAAACTCGGCTCAACCTTACATACTTATTTGAACAATAAACAAAACGCAAAGAGTCTTCCATATAAAATGTAGGTATCAGATTGAGGAGCGGAGCGATGTACATAAATAGGCGTGGCGTGCATCGACTTCACACCGACACGAAATTATTAAAACAGTGCAAAATATTATTTGAAAAAAAATCTTTTGTACGTATGGCTCTCGTCGAAACAAATAAAATGGTCTCAACTCGAGATCGGTTTAGGAGTAGCCATTCAGGAGTTTTATTATCCACCTCCTGACTCAATCAACAAATCAGTTCGCTGATACCTTAGTATTGTATTGTCATCCAAACTACATAGGTACCTAAACTTGCAAAGTTTTATCTATGCGACAATTAGAAGTAAATACGTTAAATTCGACTTCCTAAATTTGTTTAGAGTCTTTTATAGTTACAGATGTGGCTATCATACAGAGCGTGTTATAAAAAGGAAACAGAATACTTTTATCTTTTATTCATAAATAAATAATCTCACGCCTTTTATCCCCGAGGGGGTAGGCAGAGGTATTAAATTTCAGGAAATACCCACATTTCACCAGTATAATCTTTGGTGAGCATCGCCGAACCGGGACTTTTACATAATGCCTCAGAATTAATTCCGGGACCGATGTCACAGATATTAGAATACTATCCGATGTGTGCTTCCTCACGATGTTTTCCTTTATCGTTGAGCTGGTATATGCCCGTCCAGTAACACCCCTTACTGTCACACTGTAACTGGTTGGCAAAAATATTCGTCATCGAGTAACAGCTTAGTATCAGCAGAGACCAGTTTAAATAAATAACTGGTCTCTAGTATCAGTGTCACTTGTTGGGATAAAATTAATTCACATCGGGTAACACGTTACTCGATAAAACATTTTATTACCATCCAGAAACACTAGCTCGTTATAGGTAACTTATTTTTGCCTACTGTGTTACTACTGGGTGGGATGAATTAAGATATATATAAAAGCTATGCCATTTATAGCTCTGAGTGATTATTAAATTTTCAATAAAACGAGCTAGTGTTTCTGGATGGTAATAAAATGTTTCATTGAGTATCAGTGTTATCCGATGTGAATTAATTTATACCAAACAGTGACACTCTTACTCGATGACGAATATTTTTCCCAACCAGTTACAGTGTGACAGTAAGGGGTGATAAATAAGTACGTAAGTTTTTTCTATTCACTGATAGAATAAAGTAGTTGTGACGGAATGGATACTGAAGGACCAAGCGTCCGTGCGTTGCCGGTTGACACGTCGTCGGAGTCTTTTCACGTTTTCACAAAGGGGCGACGCAATGGACGAGATCTCTCCTTATAAAGGTACTTGTTTGAGGGGGGAAATATTCATAAGTACATGTACTACATCTTACCTAGATGTAAAGCAGCTTTGTGATAAACCTAATTCTGATTGCTTTTACAACTTAGGTACGTAGAAAATTTAGACTAAGTATAATAATCTTTTATTTATAATAAGCAGCGCCCCCCGCGGTTTCACCGTCGTAGTTCCGTAATACGGGGTTAAATATAGCATATATTATGTGTTATTCTGATGTATAAGCTAACTGTAAAGTTTCATCAAAATCCGTTCAGTAGTTTGTGCGTGAAAGAGTAACAAACATCCATACATCAATACATCCATACTCACAAACTTTCGCGTTCATAATATTAGTAGTTAGGACTATATTTTGTGAGATGCGCGTACATACTTACCTAAAACATACAAACAGCCAGACAGATAAATAAAAGTTATAAAAATAGTTGTTTTGGCTTCTAGGTGATGTTATAAATACCCCTCATATAGTTTTATTATCTTTATCTCCTATGTACATACATGGGACAAATATATTTTTATAATATTTATAGACAAACGACGAGAATAAACGACCTCGTAATAATTTTGTCAATGCCTTTAAGCGCCTTCATATAACACTGAGCAATACCTTTAAAGAAGGTAGTGTAGATCTGTTGCAGTTATAGTTTTTATGTAGTAGCGTATGGTGCCACGGTATATTAATTACTAGGTTTTTACTAGAGTACCTACAGTATGTCTTGGAGATTCGGTACTTACCCTCCGCTCTGAGCTACGAGTCTGTCACCCAGTTATAATTAACGCACTCGACTCATATAATAGTACTCATACACCTACATAACTAGTATTGTGCGTTTGTTTGGTTTATTCCACCTAAATCACCTATGCTTATACATTTTATCGGGTCAGATACTGTGTGTATATCACCCCAAGCATATCTGATATTCATTCAGTAATAGAAAGAATAAAAAGATAGGAACAAAATTCTGCTGTTAATCAATATCCTATGATATGAAAAAGATTCTCTATACAATATTAGGGAATACAGAATTAGACAATATTGGTAGAAAATATACAAATTCTGGCTTTATTCTTGATGATGTTTTGGTTCCCACGTTAATGTCAGCATAGATTTGAATAAATGCAGTAGAATAAATTGCGCTCGTTAAGAAGCATAAGTTGTTTTTACGATTGTTGATCGAATATCTAAGGAATAGTGGTAATACGAGATTTGTGGCTTGAAAGAGTCTAGTGACTATGATATAGAAAGGAATGCTGAGAGATGTGGATTCTGTGTATATATTGATCGGATTGGTGTGTCAATTGATGCAAATATATTACTTAAGTAAAAAGGATCTTGTGGGTGGCCCAAGCAGTAGAGGGCAAACTGAAGAAAATCCAGATAAAGAGTAGGTACCCGAAATCAACGAGCATGAATCGCTTGGTGCATGTAGAATTGTAGATGAATCGCGAGAGATGTGTCAGGTTCCTATCCAGTGGCGGGGCAAGACCAAAATTTGGCGTGGGCAAGATACATTTTGCGAGGCCCCCTGATGGATGATGAGAGGAAGGTTTTTTTGATACTAACATTTATATTATTTTTTATTATTAAGTACGTGTTGTATACCTCAAACAATTCAAGAAACAGAAATTTTGCTGATCTTAGAAATACGGAACTCCTTAATTTAATAACTCTCCTCTCCTTAATAAATCTCCTTAGTGAGACCAACTATTTGTAATAGTCAAATAAACTAATCTAGTTCTATTGTTTTTATTATTAATAAGGAATTATATTTATATTTTTGCGTTCGGGGGCCTTCGAGGTGCGAGGCCCCTTGGACCGCGAGGCCGTAGGCGGTGGCCCACGTCGCCCACGCCTTACGCCGCCACTGTTTCTATCAGCTTGGGGTGAGTGTATGTATGTTTGTCTAGCTTTCTATTAAAGCGGGTGTATGCTCAGTTTAGAAAGGCTGTGCTCTAATTTGTGTAATGTGATCATTCAGTCCAGCGGTCGTGTGAATCTTTCACCTAATTAACCCCTTACAGAGGACTACCCCACTTCAAAGGTGAACAGATAAATATACTCCGCTTTCCCTGCTGAGCCGATATGCCTAGTCGAGTATGTCATTTAGGTTAATGTTTTAAAATATACGCTTCATCTACATCACAGAGGCGCGCTTGACGTGTTTTATTAATAATTTCAGTAAATCTGGTAAAGTGCTTCTGTACTGTTATTGGACAACAAAGCTAATTGTTTTAAAAGCTTTCAAACTGATGTCGGATAACCATCCCATAATATAATAAAAAGTTTGGTTGTGCGATCATTTATGTCAGGAAACTTTTAGTAGAATTAATTTTCCATTTCATATTGTATTAAGTAGGTAGGGTAGAGTAAGTAGGTATACAAATCGCCCATGTTTTAATACCTACAGCATTTATAGCGAATAGTAATTAACGAATTCATAAGGTTTTATTACAAATGTAAGAGCCAGAGTAGATGGTGAACTATTGTCCGTTTTTATCAACTAAAATATGATAACTCGCAGTACTCTACATTACGAAAGTGGTTGAACGTCTATTGAAACATAAACAATTAAATTAATATGGACACGCATTTATTCCCGAAGTACCTACGTATTAGATTCCTAGAAATACCTACTTTTCACCAGTAGGTTTATTTGTCTGACCCCTAAACGTGACAAGTGTTGACCCCGTCGCTGGGTATTTTGCATGTATTTTAAAAGTAGGTACTGCAAGTAACACGATTAATGTGGCGGCGTATCGCGCCCATAATACGAAACCTTTGGGTCGCCTTGAAAAGTGGGGTTGTACTCATAATCAAGAAACTAGAAGGCGCCAGCGAAGTCTTGGAGGTGTTCTTTCTTTACTTCGATCGAGGAAACGGTGGCGCGGCAACCGACGTGCTGTCTTCTCGACGGCCGGCGCGGGCGCGGCGAATGCGGGCAGAGGAAAGAAAGAAAGCCTCCAAGACTTAGCTGGCGCCTTCTAGTTTCTTGATTATGAGTACAACCGCTCTTTTCGGAGCGACCCAAAGGTTTCACTTATGAGCGCGATTCGCCGATCTTCACTACATACTAACAAAGTCGTTTTCTCTGTCCCTATATGTCCATATATTGCATAAAAAAATCCAAAAAAAAACCTAACCGAAGTTTGGTTTTTATACTAAAAAAAAATTTTTTTTTTAGTTGAAAATTTGATATTTTCTGAAAATAATGTAGCGAGACGGTTTTTATTTTGGATTTTCCTATTGTAAGTTCACAGCGACTATTAAATGACATTCCAGTTAAAAAAATGGACTGAGCAATTTTCCCGTGCAAGGTACATATACGTCTGATTTTTGTTGTTTCTACCAGGAGATTTTTTTGGATATTTCGCATATAGCTTTCTTAACACACATGAATATTGCTGGCGAAGAAAATTTTGACTGAGCATTTTTCCCAACAAAGATATCAAATAAATAACTATTTCAGTAAAAATACCTAAGTTCGGTTAGGTTTTTTTTTTGGATTTTTTTATGCAAGTATTGTCTCATACTATACTACAATCCTGCAAAGTTTCATCGACTGAGGAATTAATGTTGGGGTCTTCATACAAAAATCCGCTTCATTGCCTGGACTAATAACATCTCCAGCAATCTTCAAATTTCTTAGTTAAACGGCTCTGCTTTGGAGTCCATGTACAAAAATACTGAGTCATCAACACCCCTTTTTGGATTATCGCCAATAAAATTATAGTACTTTTACTGAAGACTTCAATAAATGACTTCTGCAATCTAACAACGTCGATCCCATGCATTTTATCGAAATTTCCATTCACTGCACACCTTCACAGACACCTGCCACACAAAATATTATTAGTCAAAACCCAAAATATACAGCAAAATATAAATTTTACAAAAAACATGATCCCCCTTTTCGTATTCCCACCAAAAACCCTCTTGACTATTTCTAAAAATATTGAAAACATATCTTGGAAAATAAGACATAGTCAAAACCAAAAATATGCAGCAAAATATAAATTTTACAAAAAAACATGATCCCCAAAAACCCTCTTGACTATTTCTAAAAATATGGAACATATCTTGAAAAATAACACAAACACAAATATGTCGGGATTTTTCCTATAATCTAATTTAAGCGACACCATTTTAATCGCCGCTAAGTTTAGGAGGTTTAGTCGTGATGACATTTCTAAAATGCTTAAAATGGCGTCCACAGAATAGCCATAAGGTCGCTAAACCTAAATTGAATTGACCAGATAAATTAGGAACGTCAGATTCATTTTTAGTCCTGTCATTTGATTTTGACAGTACTGCCTAGAATAGCAAAATGCTTTAGCAGCTGTCAAATAAAATTAAGAGGTTTAGACGGTGTTGTAGAATTGAACCCTGTATGCTTAAATCTTTAAAACTACGCAATGGATTTTGATGCAGTTTTTTTTAATAGATAGAGTGATTCAAGAGAAAGCTTTTAGTATTAGCATTGCACCCGTGCGAAGCCGGGACGGGTCGCTAGTTACGAATAAAGCAATATGAGATGACGCAATAAGTTTTATGTAGGCAGAGAGTAAAGGATATAGTACCTACATGAAGGGCGTGCAAGCGATCGCTAGGTTAAGTGTGGTGTGATGAGGGACACTGAGCATGTTCATGAATTATTAACGGGCCACGACTGCCGATGAGTTTGCTGCACCTTTATTATTGAGATCGCTTTGAGACCTCGAGTGGGGGTTAAATATCTTTTTGTGTCGCGAGCGAGGAGGAACAAACAAATGAGTTTCTGTGACGCTTTTCGAGGCCTCGCTCGGAAGATGCAAATTACGCAGTTTGGAGAGGAACGTATTTTTATTTTTTAAACAAGTCTTTATCACCTGAATACGGAATGAAATAATAAATTAAGGGTAATAAATTGGTTGGTTTTATGTATTTTATAATTATCTACCTATATAGTATTTAATCCTACTTTAATATTATAAACGCGAAAGTTAGTACGAATTTATGTCTGGATGTTTGTTCCTCTGTCACGCAAAAACTACGGTACGATTTTGATGAAAGTTCACAGTTATATATCTTATACATCAGAATAACACATAGGCTATACTTTAGTCCCGTATTCCCACGGCACAGTCCCACGGGAACGGGAACTACGCGGGGAAACCGCGAGGCGCTGACGGTAATTTTAAAAAGAGGTAAATTTGTTTGCAGGAGGTAATCTTTGAACTACTGATCCAATTCTAAAAAATCTTTCACCGATGTAAAGCTACATTATGCGAGAGTGATTTTATAAGAATTTCTAATGCCTTTATTTCGAGGGGATTGGCAGTAGTTTTATATTCTTGGAAATACCCATTTTCCAATAGTACAGTGGACCCGCGGTAATCCGACAAACGTTTTGCAGGGCAGTGTCGAACTATCGAATTTGTCGGATTATAGAGTACTGCATAAGACCCCCTACAGTCCGGATTTTTTTTACAGAAGAGTACCTTATCCGACAAATATATGTTATACTCTGAAGGACAACTCGTACTTCATGATGTAGGTATGCCGAATTTAGTAAATTGAACAGTTTTCATATAAAATTAACTTCAATAATGCTATAGAACTTACAAAAATAACTTTACATTAGGAATCAATCATGTATCAGTCAATCATGCACTGTCTACATTAGCGAAGATTGACAAAAAAAAAGCAATAATTATAGACATGTCGGATTACAAGGGGTGCCGGTTTAGAAAGGGGCCGGATTACCGGGGTCCACTATTTTTAGAGCTCATACACTTGAATCCATTCTGTGAACACTCATCGCATTATACCTACTAATCTAATATAAGAGAACTGTACCTACGCGGTACGTAGCCACAGTCACACTGCGAGTGGCGATCAAAAATAATAGATAATACCTCGATCTTGCGGAGCTGCACGCACTACTTGATAATATTATCGTGACCCCAAAATATTTTGACATAAATTTATTTTTATTCCCGTTTGGCAGTCGACCCCTTTTGCCGAAGATATAAAGAAGTTGTAAGTCACGTGCCTCCTGTCTCACAAATGAGGTCACTGACTGGAGGGTGCTTAAGTTTCAGCAAAGATTGAAGGGTTAAATTTAATTTGGTTGTTCGCAATAAGTATATTTTTTATTACCGTGAATTCACTTTCATTTGATTGCATTTTTTAAAGTTATGGTTATAATCTAAAATAAATTATCTGAAGAGGTTCATACATCCGTAGGGCACAATTAAATTAGAAGTGAAGAAGACGGCACATGAGCTAAAAATGACCAGATTCTCTTCTCGTATATGAGTGAATTTTAAAGCAATACCTAGTGTATAATTTGTCATTTTTAGACCTATGGTTTGTATTATTTTTCTACCAGAATCATAAACGTGACCTTATTTGCTAGTGAAAAATCCCCTATATTTATGTATTAAAAATCACAAAACATTCCTACTTTGCCTAGGCGCTTTGGAACGTATTATTTTTATTATTATTCCCGCTAGGTCTATTAAATAAACTCTGAGTTTCGGAACGCAAACTTAATTAACTTTAGCCACCGCCCGCCATTTTGTCAGTGTCCAATTTTATGATGATACATGTTTCAAGTAGGCCCCTGATCTTCCCAGTGTCGAAAACCACCTTAAAATTCATTCAGTGCTTTAATGTTGCGAGATTATTAAGCTTAACCCTCTGCATATTGCTATGCCTATAAGTATTAATTTAATTTAGATTTTTAAATTAGGAATTTAATTAAAGCTACGATCACACAGCGGGTGGGATGGCATGGCGCGTGTTTAATTCTGAGGCAGTTTATGAACGCAGCGACATGACACTGAGAAGTTGACATACGCCCGGCACAGGACCTTGGTGCTCGCGGGGAAACAGGCACTAGAGAAGCTCATTGTTTCATAATTCGACTACAGCGAAGCCAAATAAAGCGATATTTTTTGAGAGGTAGGCGTGAAAGTCGCGAGGCCGGCGAGCATCCGTCTTGTCCACGTCCTGCTTTCTGTGTAACTTACACTAGCGGGCGCCCTGCGGATCCGGTTTCTTCGTGTTACCTAAGGAATTTCCTACTCACTTACGCTATTTATGAAATATTTGTGCAAAATTTCATGTTCCTAGACCCAGCGGTTTCGTTTATGTTAATCGATCAGTCAATCAATGAGTTTCTTATTTGGTATAATATATGTATAGATTTATAGACTAAATGAAATGAGATTTTTTACGTATAATTTAAACGAACAAAGGTACTCAGTACTCGTATGTGTTATGCAAACTCCAGTCCAAATGTCCAAATGTCCAGTGTTTTTTTTCTGTGGGTACCTAATTTTAATTATCGGCGTAGGAAGAGAAAAATGATATATTTTATATAATAATGAACCTTTATAGGTCCATTTATTATACCAAAATATAATGTAACACAGGTAAAGGGCAAGAAAATGATGATGATACAATTTTACTGTTCTTATACCTACCTATACTGCTGTATGTAGTACGAGTAGGTAATCTAGTGTATACTTAAGACTGCCAGTTACCTAACAGTCTGTGAAGTCATTCTCTACAACCATTAACCTGGAGATAACTGTGCCTTACATCCGCAGCGAATGAAGCCGCCTCTAAAACCTGAGAGTTATTGGTGTCAGGTTTATTCCTTGTTTCCACTGTCAATACAAGAGTTTTCGTTTAAAGTCCTCATAACGTGTTTCAGTCCTGCATACAAGCTGGATCCTAAAAGTTTAATCGGACTCGGAGGACCGAGTTGGCAACACCGACCGAGCTAGACGTTATTTTGTCAGCTGTTCCTAAATATATAAAAAAAATAGTTTTTTTGCTTTAATTTATCAATATTTATCGTGAATACATTACGTGTAGTAATTATTTGTCTCATAAACATAAATTGTGTCGTGATTCTAAGTGTAATTATTCGATATTGTGATAACAACGGACTGCGAACAAAGGCCGGCTGTCAACTCGGATTCGAATTCAACGGATTGTAAACGGTATTGCTTTCTTTTATTCATTGATATTTATATACTACATAAAGAAATCAGTAACGTAGGTCCCTAAGCCCAGACACCTCTCATTATCTGACTGTTTTAGCTAATTAATCACATCTACAAAAAAACACTAGGTTTTGTCATACCTACCTAATAAAATCTATTGCCAAATCAATACGAAACATCACAATCGTTATAAATATATTGTTAAGCATATGTACCTACTATTATAAATATAATTGTTTAGTATACTGGTCTAGAACCTAGGTATAACCTAAAATTTTGCATAGATTATTGTTGCTGGCACAAAGTGTACACTAATTGTTTATTCTCAATTAAATTACATAATGACTACTCGCAGAATTGCTGCTACTCTCGAGATGGAAAGAAAACTACAGTTAGCTTTAGATGAATTAAAAATGTCTAAAACTTTGTGTGACCAACTGTTAGCCGAAAGAAATGACAGTGAGCAAGAGGTCTTGGCTATATTAGATACAAATAAATTGTTAAAGTCTGAGATGGCAGAACTGCACGCTAAGAACATTGAGATGACTAACCAACGAGATCAGCTCCAAGGTGTGTTGGATGCGTTCGACCGAAGCAGCTCTGCGCTCGAAGAGGCCTTCTCGCGCATTCGTTCACTGGAGTTTGAACTCCGTGACGCGCACAAACAAATATCTGAGTTGGACCGCACAAGACAAGAGTTCCAGTCATCACGAACGCACTCCCTATTTGAGGAGCTGGTCGGCAGCCAACCTGGCACGCCATCAGCTGTTTCTGCTGTCTCACACTCACGAAACCCCTGTGTAACCATTGACCTCACCAGTGAAACCCCGACCACTACACCAGTGAAGTCAATGGAGCCAAGTAGTAGTACTAACAGTAATAAGAAATTAAAAAAATATGTAAACATTAAAAAGTACATTACAAGTACTCAAAAACTAATTAAAAAAAATTGTAAATTTTGCAAGAATATGGACTTAAGAAAGGAACGTCGCGAATTAATAAGCGAGTTAAACAGTTGTAATGTAACTTTAGAAACAAGTAGGACTACTTATGAATGCGACACACAAAAGCTTCAATCACAAATTAGCGGATTGAATGATTCTTTGAAATGTATAACTTCAAAATATGAGACTGCGCAAAAGGAAATACACGCGTACTCGCTGGCACTGGACGAATTGTTACAATCCACTAAAGACAACTACGATCGGTTTGAATCTCTGACTAAATATAACACTAATTGTAACTGTCATCAGAGTCCCAATTCGCCCGTGCCGTCCGCGGGTACCGCCGCCACCAACTATGAGCCGCAGGCGGCGGCGGGCCCTGCGCAGTCTCCCCTTCCCCCGTCGCCCCCTAGCGGGATAACTACTGCTATGCGCGCCTCTTTCTCACTGTCAGGTAATAATATAAGCAATAACAAGACCGAGCAAAACATTGTGATGTACAGTGATGAAATAGGTAAAAGCATGGGTTTACAGCTTAGCAGCAAGCTGGGGCATGCAATTAAAAACAATTGCATGCCAGGGGCCACTTATTTAGACATATTAAAAAATATTCTGGATGCCAAGCATAACAAAAATACAACTATTATTATATTAATTGGCAGGCGGGGAAATGCAAACAAAAAATGTCTTACAAACATTTTTGCACAATTAAATGACCTAGAAAATGTCACTAACATAATATTGTTTGCACTCCCTTATAGTAACAGTCACACTGAGTGTGAAAATAAATATAGACATAATTTAAATATGACATTACATACTTTGACATGTCGTCATACTCATAAATTTAATTTTATTGACACTAATAATTTTATTAGTAAACATTTTTATTTGACCAAAGATAAATACTATCTTCCTAAATATTATACGCGACAGTTAGCAGATATGCTATCTTATTTTATTACTAATTCAGTCAATTCGTTGACTAACCCGACGGCTGACCCTATTGGGCAATCGATTAATTTGACATTAAATTGTAACAGCTTGGAATTTGTTCCAAATAATAATTTAAATTAGAAATAGAGACAACAGAGATTAACTCTGGCTATACTATCCTATTAATAAAAATGTTACTAGTAAAAGTAAAAAATTAAATTGCAATACCCTAAATAAAATAAACCTGGTGCATCAAAATATTCAAGGTATGTTAAGTAAAGAGCTAGAAATTGAACTATTTATGAACTGTAATAATATTGATATAATGTGCATTACAGAACACTGGCTAAAAAAACACCAGTTCATTTTTGGTTTTAACCACCACCAGGTTGGCAGCTCATTCAGCAGGGAGGCCTCGATACGCGGTGGCTCTCTAATACTTGTACGTAGCGGTTTGAAGTGTAAAGAGCGCGCGGACATTGTTGGGCTCTCTGTTGAGCGATCTGTGGAGATAGCCTGCACAGAGCTCGAGCGGCTTATTGTTATGAGCGTGTACAGACCCCCCAGTTCTTGTTATGAACACTTTGAGAAAATCATGGATGAAGCCATATGTAAAATTAGCAATAAAAATAAATACATTGTTGTTTGTGGAGATTTTAACATTAACCTTTTAGATACTTCATCCAGTATTGGTAGTAGGCTTGTATCATTTTTCAAATGCCATAATCTTGTAAATCTTTTTTCAGTGCCTACCAGAATTACTGCGACCACAGCAACATGCATCGATAATGTTTTTACAAACCTCGTGCCTGATGATACAGCCGTAATTAATAAATTATCCTCAGATCATTGTGGCCTGATGGTAACTTATCAGATGTGTACTGAAAAGGCACTAAAGAAAGATATTAAATACAGACCAGTAACGTGTACTCGCCTTCAGCAATTTAGAAATAACATAGAAAATAAACTTTTAGATTTTTCATACTGTGATGACCCTAATGATTTGTACAAGTCAGTATTAACACTAGCTAAGAACGAATGTAATAATGTTTTTAAAACAAAAAGTGTAAAAATCAATAACAACCTAATGTTCAGGGCGACGGTGGGAATTCATAAAAGCAGACAAAGATTATATGAACTATACGAGGAAAGGACGTATAACACTAGTGATGCCTTTTGCAATTATGTTCGTCAATATTCAAAAGTCTTTAAACGTATTTGTACCGCGGCTAAAGCTAACCATGTAAGTAATAAAATCAAAAATAGCACAGACATTGTAAAAACTACATGGAAAATTATAAATAGCGAGACTGGAAAATTTAAATCTCAACATTTTGACTTTCAGTTGAAAGTTAACAATAGAATTTTAAGAAATGATAAAGATATATCTGAAGTGTTTGTAAATTTTTTCTCTGATATTCCAGTCTCGACGACCAAGTCACTTAACTCGTCACCCGCACTCGCTGAATCGCTACTACAAGAACATACCGCTGCATGTAATACACGCAATTTCGTATTTGATCATGTAAATCCTTGGGACATCCTAAAAGCATTCAAATCAATACAAATGAAAAATACTGCCGATCTCGACGGCTTATCTGTAAAAATCATATCATCCATAATAGACTTAATTGCCTCACCTCTAGCTTGTTTATATAATAAATGCGTTGATGATGGCGTGTTTCCTGATCTGATGAAACATAGTAAAATTATTCCATTATTCAAAGCCGGTAGTAGATTAGACCCTTCTAACTTCAGACCAATATCAATTCTACCGACTCTTAGTAAAATTTTTGAGAAAATTATTCTATATCAGTTGAGTGCACATTTTTCTATCAACAGTATAATGTCTGTAAAGCAATTTGGATTTACTAGGGGTCGCTCGACAACCGATGCCGGTGTTGAGCTAGTAAATCATGTGTTTGATGCCTGGGAGGAGTCGCAGGATGCTGTTGGGGTTTTCTGTGATTTATCTAAGGCATTCGATTGTGTCCATCATGAAATTCTCATCAGAAAACTACGTCATTACGGAGTACAAGGCCGCGCTCTTGATTTAATAAAGTCCTACTTGAAAAGCCGGATACAGTGTGTTGATGTAAACGGTTCAAGATCGTCTGGATCGGCGGTTTGTATTGGTGTACCGCAGGGCTCCATTTTAGGCCCCTTTCTATTTCTGGTCTATATAAATGACCTACCCAACCGAGTGCAACATGATATTGTACTGTTCGCAGATGATACATCTCTACTTTTTAAAATTAAACGACCTATTAAGTCTTATGACGAAGTGAACAGTGCAATTAATGATGTTGTCAGTTGGTTTAACGTTAATAATCTACTTCTCAATGAGAAAAAAACTAAATGTGTACATTTTTCTTTATCAAATGTTAAACGAACTTTAAACTCAGTTACAGTTAAAAACGAAAAATTAGAATGTGTAAACACTACAGTATTTTTAGGAATAACTCTAGACTCTAAGTTACAGTGGGGACCGCACATTGATACGTTGGCGAAAAGGCTCAGTTCTGCTGCATATGCCGTAAAAAAAATACGTAATATGTCAAGCGTAGAAACAGCTAGACTTGTCTATTTCAGCTACTTCCACAGCTTAATGTCATATGGCATTCTACTGTGGGGGAATGCTGCTGATGTCCAGAGAATATTTATTTTGCAGAAACGAGCCATTCGTGCAATTTATAAAATGGGGTCTAGGATGGCTCTAAAGGAAAAATTCAAGGAAATTAATATACTGACACTGGCGTCACAGTATATTTACGAAAACGTATTGTATGTTAAAAAGAATATATCACTTTACAAAAAAAATTGTGACAGACATTGTATAAACACTAGAAATAAGACTGAACTGGCTGCTTGTGTTAGTCGATTATCTAAAGTTACCAAATCATATAAGGGTCAATGTATACGCTTTTACAATAAGATTCCCATTGAATTACAAAATTTGCCTCTTGACAAATTTAAAATAATAGTTAAGCAAAAATTACGTAAAAAAGGCTACTATAAAATTACAGACTACTTAGTAGACCAACATGCATGGGATTAACCGACTCGACGCTATGTAAGGCTATTAATTATAATTATTATTGTAAACGATATTTATTAGTAAGACATGAGATTAAAAAGAGCTGCCCTTGAGTTTCTTGCTGGCTCTTCTCGGGGTACTGCATTCGGAACCAGCAGCTCGTCGGTGGAGATGGGCTGCTGTTTGCATTTAGCCAATCTTCATGGACGAGTTTAGAGTGCCTTGTTATTATAAAATATTGACGTTTCTAAGTGTATATTTTAATACCAATAGAAAATAAACGATTTTTGAATTTGAATTTTTGAATTTGAATAATACCAATAAAGTCTAACTTGTAAAAATGTAAGACACGTCAAGAAATTTGTAAATATACGTGTTCCTAAATACCTATATGCGATACACAGGGAAAACGCAAAGTGGCACGTTTAGTAATTTCCGGTAATGCTCAATTGAAATAGTAGGGGTTTCGTGGCGCTAGTGTCGCTCCGAGGAAATAACATGTCACTCATAGCGCGGTGGTGGCGGCGGGCGGACGTGTAAAACGTCCTGTCCCGCTTGTACAAGTGACTGTGACAGCTTGCTATGAAATTGTTTGTGAATGATTGTAAGCAAAAATGCTTAGGTATATATGTGTTTACCAAACATTTTATAAGATTGACTGGATGTTTTTAGTAACAAATATTATAATGACCACATAAGAGCTTACTGTAATTTGATTTAATTTTATAAATAGCTATTTAAAGGATTACGTTTAGTCCTTTGTTACTTTTTCAAAATGAAATATTTTAGAAATGTGAATTGATTAGAATCTTAACAAACACAAACAAACTATTGTATATAGATATTTTTATATACAACGCGTAACAGAATAAGCGCAATTCCTCATACACCCCAATAAGTATAATAATATAAAAAAATATGATGCCTTCGTACTTTTGTTGTGTCTAACCAATAGCAATAATAGTACGAGGTAGCACTAAATTCATTTTTCGGAAAAAAATTACACATATTAAAAATAGCTGATATCGATTAAGTAGTCGAATCTGAACAAACTAATTTTAGGAATTGTCCTTATTCTGTTACATATTTTATAAAAGGTTTGCGTTCTGAAAAACATCATATATCAAAACATCTTATTCTGGGTAAGATCACGATAATACCGTAATTTCTGAGTGGATACTTACTTACACATCACATGTGGGAAGTTCACAGGATATCGTAATTGACATGTCATACCCAGTTGCGAACACAAAAGGACTGAGATTGTAGAAAATTTGCCGGACCGATAATGTCAGTGCGGCGAATGGACTTTCACGAGGGTTGGTTCAGTCCCCCTCTTGGATTACGGGACAAGGAAAGTGATAATACGTTACTATACGAATGGTATTGAAACTTGTAGCCCACATTTAGATTAAGTGTTTATATCTCCCCTGGAGGCAAGATATTTAAAAAATGATCTAGGTATCTAGTAATGAACTAACACACTGATAAATATAAACATAGAAAAATAAATAATATCTTATAAACTGCATTATCTGCCATTCCTTCCATTACCTATATAATGTATATTTTGTATATTATATTCCACTTCTGGAACTACCTACATTTCATCAGTATATTTTTTGACCCCTAAACATTTAGCTACTTTTATAATATATATATATGCATATAAATCTAATGAAAAAACCATAAAAAACATTGTTAGATACCAATCTAGAAGAAAAAAGTTTATGTATAATGTGGGACAGTTCCCTTGAACGGGACCAATATGGGCACCTCTAAACTTACCACATCTGAGTGCGGTTGACATCTCACCAATGCAGATGTTACAGAAGACCTCTTGTCAAGTCGGGATTTATCTCAAAGGCAGGAAAAAGGTATTTTTAAAACATGATATTAAGGAAAAACTACATATTATAGTTAATACAATGCCACGGTATAATGTTCAAAATTTTTTTTTATTAGAAGTATAGTTGCGTACACGTCTTATGTTCCGAAAAATAATAAACGTAATGTCGGTTGGTATAGACAGGAATAGAATACCTACCTCCCCCACCCCTTGGGTGGTAGTGTGTAACATGGACCTTTCAAATGACGTGGAAGAAACTTTTTCCCGTGGCTTGGATTTAGGGCAAGAGTAAGTATACTTACTTACTAGTAACAACTCTTTATTATATATTACACTAATAAAAATATGCAACAAGTGACACAGTGATACAAAAAAAGTACATTGGGCGGACTTAGAGGAGGAACAGCATGGGGGGTTTCTAGTTAGTTTAAGCCTGACATAACCTGGTTGTCGTCCCTGGCAACACTATGCTTGCGTAGGGCATTTCCTCTGCAAGCCAAACAATAATAGTACATTATGGTA
Source organism: Ethmia dodecea (assembly GCA_963855545.1). Taxonomy (NCBI): domain Eukaryota; kingdom Metazoa; phylum Arthropoda; class Insecta; order Lepidoptera; family Depressariidae; genus Ethmia; species Ethmia dodecea. The sequence continues at coordinate 7,506,148 of OY979444.1, forward strand.
CAAGTGAGTAAAGTTGGTGATTACCGCTGAGGCGCCATTGAGACCCGAGCCGTAGGCGAGGGTCATAAGAGAGCCGAGGACGGTAATCATCAATACACACGTGTATCATACGACGTTTTTCAACACACTTGTGAATAAATAATACTAAAAAATCATTTTAAAATAATCATTCGCAATGGCGGGGAAAATTAATTGGTTTTCCAATTTTTTATTTATATAATTTGGAAAAGGCAAAAGGATCTAGGCCCATACAGCCTCGTTTTCCTATGCGCTCGCATCTTACAATGGCGATCGGCCATGGACTAAAAAAATTAGGTTTCTTTTTCTTTGGTTTGTCGTGGATAGCGTTTTAGCCACGTACAAAATGGGGTATTTAAAGTTTTTACAGAGAAAACCAAAGTTATATTTGAGTGAAAGTTTTGTTTATTAAACACGTACAAGTTGAAATGATCTATTTAAATACGAAGTTGCATGAAATGAGCAAGCCATATTTGTGTATTAATTTATTAGTACGATTGAATACGATCTTTTTTGTATCGAAACTTTTTTAAGAACAAAGCAACTCTAGCAACAAAATTGAAAAAAAAAATCTATAACTCACTAGTGAATAATAGCAAACAAAAAGTCTCAGTTTGATTATAGGTGTCATTATGTGCCTAATTGCAGTGAAATTAGAGCCACTTTATGAGCAAGTGTGTTGAAAAGGGAATTATCACTTTATCCTAATCTGGTTAAATGTTCCGTCCTTTAGATAGGTTTCTTGCGCAATAAATGAAGTTAAATGTTGATTGAATCACCCTCAGCTAGTTGGACGCATGTTCTATCATTGCTAGCAAACACGCTTCGGCTCTTAACTCGTAATGTATTCATCCTATGCAGATTTTTAATTTTTTTCCTTACACAAAAATAAGTTAAAAATATTTACCTTTAAAATAAATAATCAAATCAAATAAATAATAATAATAAAAGAGGGGTTGGGTAGAGTTCCATTTCGGGATATAGGTATCCACTTTTCACGAGATATTCTTTGGACCTCTAAACGTGATAGGTGGTGAGCCCATCGCCGGAACGGGTCATTATACATGTCTCAGAATTAATTCTGGGACCTGTTGTGGGTTTTCTCAAGATGTTTTCCTTCATCGTGGAGCTAGTGACAGTACGTAAGTTTTTGAAAAACTAATTGGTACAAGCCAAGATTCGAACCTGAGCCTCACTTACCTATCATCAATGTGACGCAGGCAATTGCAAATATGAATAGAAAAAATCTGAAACATCACCTTCTTATATTATATACCTACTCATAAAGAGAAATGTCCTGTCTGACTGACGACAGCATCAACCGTTGGACTTACGAATCCTAAATTTGGAAGGCAGGTAGTTTTATGGTGTAAGCACCCACTAAAAAGGGTTTTTAAATTTTCCAACGGTAGCCTTTTATCCATGCGGGCTAAGCTGGTGGGCACCTTATTATAAACGGCGTAATAAACTCTGACACAGTTTGACAAATCACTTTGAAAGTAGGCAAATCAAAGTACTTTTTCATGAACAAGGTTTTTATGCTGTCCACTGATTCTCACGGGAACGGGATAAAACGGGCTCGGTGCCGGCAACGTCGCTGGGTCGCCGGTCTGTTAAGAGCCCTATCACAAAACTACGCTCCTCAAGATTAGGCATTTGAACGCGACGGCCCGCTTGCTCGGGGTCACGAGTTCACGACACTACTCTGCCCGTAGCGGCAGCAAGCGACTTACTACTTTTGATACTTTTCTATTTTTTTATTGTATTGTGTTCAACTTTTTTAGCGAAGTATGTTAAGAAAGTTTAAAACAATACAATTTACACCCCTTTAGATATTATAGTTTATATAATATGTATTTAGATATAGGTACGTAGATTTTTGCTTAAACTGATAGTGACCAACCTTGAAATAAAAAGTCTGTCTGTTCTCTCTCACACATAAAATGAAGGTCACCAAGAATAAAATCAAATCTTAACAAATACTTGTGTCATAAAAGTTTTTAACATTTTATGAATAAAATTAACTTTGGGAGATAAAATATCATAAATAAACATTTAATTCTTTAATTTAATAAATTTTGACAATAAATTACAACCATTTATCTGTAACAAAAATACAGAAATATTAATTTATGCACTTTAATAGTAATTTTGCCTATTTTTTGTGCCTTTTCCTCAAAGAGATTTAAAGGGGCATTGGGAATATTTTCATACAAAAATTTGAAGCCTAAGCGTCATGTCCTTGTCATGTCAGTTAGTATGAACGCGAGCTGTCATTCTGTCGAAATTGTACTAGACTTATTCCACTTGGAATAACTTTTGACTTTAAATTTTCCTCGCGTTGTCCCCTCTATGGCTTATTATATTTTAATATCTTTGCTTTGCCTAAAAAAAAAGGTGATGCGCGCGCATAGCTAATTTGTGAACAAGTAAAAATTTTTTTTTTATTCGTTGATGAAAGTCGGAGTTTTATTTATTTCCTCGCAAAGATGTTATAAAACGTCGTATGACATACGTTCGTTTTGATAATTACAGCCTCAATTCAATAATTCGTTCAATAAGGGGTCTTGTAAGTTCCTACTTTGAATAAAACATTTTGACTTTGACCACTGCTTTTTTGTAGCCCTCGCCTACGGCTGGAGCTAGAAATATCGCCTCGGCTGTAATTTTCAACTTACCGCACTTATACCATAATGTACTATATCATATTGTATTATTACTTACTTTACAACGGTTATAATAAAACAAATTTATTTGTTGCTCATAAAAAAAACTAACATCAAAGATCTTCTAAACCTAACCGGTCCAAATAATTTCCGATCTGGTATTTTGAGCTGGCTTTGCTCGCTCTCGCATTGAATATATCTGTAATATCTCGCAAGTGGTGCATTATTTTAAATATTTTGACCATTTGGTATTTAAAATGTTGGTAAGTATATAAAATTATTTTTTACTCTTAATTTATTTTTTACTTTTTAGTTGGATTTAAAATGACTTCACATAGCCTACCATGTATTGTCATCCAAACTAAACGCGTATACAAAATTTTTAGCTCAACTGGTTATATTCCAGCTCCGTCATCAGACACTGACATGTCTGACATCAGACACACCAACATACTCATCAAGACGAATCAAGCGAGCCCAAACTCGATGGAGTTATGTAGTTTAATTACTGAGTTCCTATGGCCATCTTACAGCTCCATCATCAGACCCTGGTTGCCATTTAGTACAAAATGACTTTTTAAGACGAATCAAACGAGCCCAAACTCGATGGGATTGTGTCGTATAGTTACAGAGTTCTTCGGGTCATCTTCCAGCTCCATCATCAGACCCTGGTTACCATCTAGCACCAAAGTACTCGTAAAGATAAATCATACGAACCTTAACTCGATGGGGTTGTGTTGTTTAATTACTGAGTTCCTATGGCCATATTCCAGCTCCATCATCAGACCCTGGTTACCATCTAGCACCGAAGTACTCGTCAAGATAAATGATACGAGCCTAAACTCGATGGGGTTGTGTCGTATACTTACAGAGTTCCTCGGGTCATCTTCCAGCTCCATCATCAGACCCTGGTTACCATCTAGCACCGAAGTACTCGTCAAGATAAATGATACGAGCCTAAACTCGATGGGGTTGTGTCGTATACTTACAGAGTTCCTCGGGTCATCTTCCAGCTCCATCATCAGACCCTGGTTACCATCTAGTACCAAACTACTCTTCAAGACGAATCAAACAAGCCCAAACTCGATGGGGCTATGTCGTTTAATTACTGAGTTCCTATGGCCATATTTCAGCTCCATCATCAGACCCTGGTTACCATCTAGCACCAAAGTACTCGTCAAGACGAATCATACGAGCCTAAACTCGATGGGGTTGTGTCGTTTAATTACAGAGTTCCTATGGCCATCTTCCAGCTCCATCACCAGACCCTGGTTACCATCTAGCACCAAAGTATTTGTCAAAACAAATCATACGAGCCCAAACTCGAGGGGTTTACGAGTAGTCATTGAGGAGTTGCGATATCCACCTCCTGGCTCCATCATCAGATCAGCTCGGTTTTACCATAATATTGCATTTTCACCGAATTTACATAAGTATACCAAATTTCAGCTGAATCGGTTGAAGATATCTGCTACAAACAAATAAACAAACAACCATCACCCTAAAATGTGTTCATTTTACAATAAAATACATATATGATTAAAACTTGTTATAGGTAGTCGCTCTATAATTACGACGAAATTCCCGATTTTTGGGCGCGCAAAATTCCGACACAGGTCCAGCGTCGACGAGCGCTCGCGCAGTACTGAACTCGACCGGTCAAAACTTTGCTTTATGTAGCAATTTTGCAGTTGGAATTATTTTTCTTTTCAGGTTTATAATGAACTATTTTTTAAAACATGTATGATGTTTGAATTCCTTATGAACTAAAGTATCTTTTGATATAAAAATCATGTGATATTGTTAATATAGTAATGAGAAATTAACGGTTAATTCCAAGCGTTTTTGGCAATTTCACGGTCTCGAATATGATTTAATTTCTAGATATTCAATACGTATTTAAAAAATTTTAAGCCACAAATCACTTAACCACTATATAAGCAATATTATTATATATTTTTCATCTAATTTGCTAACTCGTTTAGTTCAATCAACGAACACAAAAAAGTGCCGTCGCGCGTTTTTCGAAAAACTTGTTTTGGATTTTTTACTTTTATACAGTTAACTAAGATAAAATCGAATAAAGTAGGTCGCTAGCCCCTATAATAATATATTTTCTCTACCATTCGGAAAGTAAAAGTTGTTCAAGTCTTCTAGTTTCTCAGATCTAAGAAGCCAAAGATGGCCATAAACGCAAAAATCACGCTCGAAATGTAATAGGGCTCTTAAAGTAAAGTAAAAAACGCAGAAGAACAGAAATTAAAACCGACGCACTCCTACTAAATCAAAGCTGCAATGAATCCTCTTAGAAAATTGCGATCATTATCTTATTTAAGTAAGAAGAGATACTGGATTTTTTCCTCTATCGAATAGTAAGAACCAATTATAACTTGTAAGTAATCCTCTTATCTGGAACAGTGCGAGTCGACGACGCTGCCCGCTACTCCGAATATAATTCACTTTATCCATATTCAATATCAGATCGCACGACGGCGACTCTCCGAACAAATAGAGCGATTCAAGTGAGAATTATTATTGGATAAAGCTCGCTCCTCCTTGTCTATTTTCAGTGTTCACTGGAGTGTGATAATTTACGTGTTGTGTTCGATATTGCGCTGTAAAGTACCTTCTTTATGATCTGTTTATTGTCGTTCCAGTTTATTGCTGAGATTTTATATTCAGGTAGAATTTCTATCTTAACCTCTCAAACCAAGAATCATAGACACAATTGCAACCGCGCCGTGCTTGACTAATTAATCAGTTATTTTAATTAATTATAAATTTATATACTTAACTACATTTATTATTAGGGTTATGGTGGAGTACCTAATCTATGGTACTACTGACACCAGGGGAGTAAAACATCGTGAGAGAATTAGCGTGTCCGATAATTCATTCTGAGGCATGTGTAACAGCAACCCGGTCCGGAGATGTAACGTTTAGGGGTCGAAAATATATACTGCTGAAAATTAGGTAGGTACGTATATCCAGATAGGGAAAGCCTTTTGCCGACCACCTCGGACATATCGGAGTGATTTGTTTTAGTATTCACTGTGGTGATATAGTAATTACGAGTAATAAAAAATATATTTAAAGTACATAATATGTGTATTTCTGAATATATCTATTACATCTTGTGCGACAAAAATATATAGTAGGTATAAGTAACTAAGTGACTGATAGTGATTTTTGTAAAACCAACAAACCGTTCATTAATGTGAAACCATTCCGAAAAATCCGGTTAAAGTAGCAACAGTATTAAGTAAATAATTGCTTTCGAGTAGCAGCGATGTTTGACTCGCCCCACGCTGGGCGCCACTTAGGTAAACGTGACTAGAATTTATTCCTTCGTCCAGAGTAACTTTTAGCAACGATTTTTTTATACAATGTTGGATATGTTAATAAGAATAAATTATATTTCTTTGGATCATCATGAATAAATGTGTAAGATTAAGTAGAAGCTCGTGAATAGATTAAAATGAATTAATGACCAAGTATTAATTGTGATGAGATTTTCATAGATTTGTTTGCCGTAACATATTGAACATTGAATATGATGACCCCATTTTCTGGAACAATAACATTTAGGATTATTTAAAATTGTATTGGCTCATCTTAAAGTTTTTCTAGCGTTTACGAAACAGTCTGGGCTAGTTAGTATCTATATATGGGGTAAACTATGCAGTCTTTTTTTTTTAAATTTGCTAAAAATTCCTTTTAGTTAATTATAAAACATATTGACAAAAACAATATGTCCATATGGCGTACATATAACATACAATATTTATATGCGTATACTAAGTATAACCTTGTTTAGAATACATATATTTTATCTTTAAGAGAATCATCAAATTTAAGTCGATTTTTGAGATATTCCCAAACAAATTATAGGCAAAAGTCAAAGTGAACTTATATTTTTATATTAATAAAAAAAAAAACATCAAGTTGGATATTATTAAGTCTACGTACACTGAAAAAAGTCTCCAAGGAGATTTCTTCGAATCCTGCTGCTTGGAGTGGCAAAGGTCTCAAAGATCGTTGTATAAATAGCACTAGGTATGGACGAACGATGGGTCCAGTATTCCAAAATTTACAATACAGGCAAGCATCTGCTATCGAGTGGACCTAAAATACAACAAGAGAAATTATGAATACTAAGAACAGAGATAGAACAATAGATTATAGTAAATGATGAAATTTTATTAAGTTTCCGTAGAAAAATAGATGGGTCAACGTAGACGCACGAAGTGGCTGCGAAGTGACTAATTTGTAATAGTACATTATGTTATAAGTGCGGTAGGTTGAAAATTACAGCCGAGGCGAGATTGCTAGCCCGAGCCGTAGGCGAGGGCTACAAGTAAGCAGAGGCTGTAATTATCAAAGCGCACGAATGTCATACGACGTTTTATAACACATTTGCGAGGAAATAAAATAAAACTCCGACTATGGTAAACGAATAAAAACAATACAGCGTTAAGAAAAAGCGCGCGGCGCTCATCATCATTCTTTTTTAAGAAAAGGCACAAAAAACAGCCAGTACTTATTACTAATAAAGTAAAATAATATTTTTGTGTTTTTGTTACAGATTGGTTGTAATTTACTGCCAAAATTAATTAAATTAAATAATTATGTACATAAATATTTCTTTATTATATTTTATCTCCCAAAGTTAATTTTAATCATAAAATGTTGACAACTTTTTTGACATAAAAACTCTTTGCTGAGATTTTTAAAAGTACCGTTCCTTTTAAGACGGAGCATCTTGATAAACCGTGCGTTTTACATTACACTTACCGCACTTGGGCGTAATGAGATAGGTAACGATATTAAAATTGGTGAAATAAGACACCTTTTACGAGCAAATGTGTTATAAACAATTTAAATTCAACTTCATTTGCTTGTGCATACGAACCTCCGCTGAGCTCTGGGGCGCTTTTAGCATTACATTGCGATTTTATTTGTGTATATGTCACCGTAAAATTGCAAACACCGTTAGATTATAATCTATCTCGCGAGATTGTAGACTGTCGAAAGATTGTGAACCGAACATACTGCTTACAATTTAACGCATTATTTTTCGATAGATTATAATATATCGAAGTGAAACTGATAGATCACAATCTCTCCAGCGTTAAATTGTCAACTGTCCAAGGACTGTCCCTGATTGGTCAGTCTTGCCGTAGTTATTTCTGTGCCCATAGAGTTAGGAATCAACCACAGATGTCAGTCAAACAAAATAAAAGCATTAAAAAAATTGTAACATTAAGTATATTATATTAATTTTTTTAGTAGGTAGGTAATCAATAATTCTGAGAATCAGTGAGGCTCGGGTTCAAATCCTGGCATGTACCAATGAGTTTTTCAAAACTTACGTACATTATTCATCACTAGGTCGACGGTGAAGGAAAACATCGTGAGGAAACCCGCATGTCTCAGAATTAATTCTGAGGCATGTGTAACAGACCCGGTCCAGCGATGGGCTCACCACCTATCACGTTTAGGGGTCGAATATTCTCGTGAAAAGTGGGTATTTCCAGAAATGGAATACCTCTGCCTACCCCCTCGGGGATACTAGGCGCGAGTTTTTTTTTAAGTAAAGATTTTTGTTTTGTATTTTTTTTTCTAAGGGACAATTTTGTTACGTTTTCTATTTTTATTTAAGTTAATGTTTGATTTGATTCGGAGAGTAAACCTTTTCACGTTTTCAATTAGTTTTTAGGGTTCCGTACCTCAAAAGGAAAAAACGGAACCCTTATAGGATCACTTTGTTGTCCGTCTGTCCGTCCGTCCATCCGTCTGTCAAGACCCTTTTTCTCAGGAACGCGTGGAGGTATGAAGCTGAAATTTATATCAATTACTCAGGTCTACTGTCCCTTGAAGCTGTGAAAAAATCAAACTTCTAAGCCAACGCAATCAAAAGATACAGCCGTTTATGCGGCAAATTTTCGACACTTGCAAGGGAATCAAAACCTACAGGGTGCTTCCCGTGAACTCAGAATCTTGAAATTTGGTACGAAGCAACGTCTTATAGCATAGATAAAGGAAAAATTACGAAAACCATAAATTTGCAAGGTTGTACGGAACCCTCGGTGCGCGAGTCCGACTCGCACTTGGCCGGTTTTTTAATCTAGACCTTATTTTGTGATCGTTTTTTTTTAAGTGAAAATTTTGTTACTTTTTAATTTAATTTATGTTTGAGAGAAAATATTTCTGTTTTTTTTGTTTCATATTTTTCTTAACATAATGTCAGAACTATTGATTACCTACATACCTACTAGATAATAAATACAATATACGGTTCTTAACTGATTAATGTCACAATTTTTTAAATGCTTTTATTTTGTTTGACCGACATCTGTGGTTGATTCCTAGCTCTGTGGGCACATAAATAACTACGGCAAGACTGACCAATCAGGGACAGTCCTTGGACAGTTGACAATTTAACGCTGGAGAGATTGTGATCTATCAGTTTCACTTCGATATATTATAATCTACCGAAAAATATTGCGTTATATTGTAAGCAGTATGTTCGGTTCACAATCTTTCGACAGTCTACAATCTCGCGAGATAGATTATAATCTAACGGTGTTTACAATTTTACGGTGACATATACAAATTACAATCGTATGCAGAAATAAATTTAATTTGTGATTAAATGAGTTGCTCTTCCGCCACTCCGCCTCTCTATGCTGACCCATGAATGACCTATGAATATTTCTTTACTGTTAAGAAATAATGAACCCTAGTTAGATTAAAATTCAAAATGAAATTTAAGACACAATTCACCGCTACTTAGTTCCAATGTAGGTATGTACATGTACAGTGTACACCCAGTAAATATACTGAAATACAAAAATAAAAACTCAGACACGAAAGAAAGCAATAGAAATGTTCATACATACAAATGAAGGCCTCGGGCTGGAATCCAACCCGCCATGTTTATTTATTTATTTATTTATTTATTAAGGTAATCAACAGCTCATTTCTTATATCTATATAACAGGTAGTGGTAAACTAGTGGAAGAGCCAATTACAGATTACCCCGTATTAATCAGGGAGCAGGTAGCTAAATTATATTTACATTTAAAGTTTAACAAAGAAATTGTAGTCAACAGGGCATCAACGTACCTTTTTAAACTGTTTTTATAAATAAGTAGTAATAGAATGTTACGATTGATGTTACTGTCAACTTTACATTAGTTAGGTAACTTCTTACATGGTTTAAAGAAGCGATCCAAAGAGAAAAAAAAAATAAAAAGAAATAATATTGCTTCTTCTACTTTCTTAGGTATTTAAAGAGAATAATAGGTTTATCTAGTGAGAAATAATGTTATCAGTTACTTATTAGGTTACATGAATATTACTGTATACTAGGAAAATATATGAATGTTAATATTTATATTTATTGACCAAGCTCTGCCAATCAGTCGTACTTATTTTTATTTAGTATATATTTGTTTTATTTTGGTAGCATATCATTACTGAATACTTTTACGTCTACCCTTACACAAATTGAGAGATGAGTATAAATAGTAAAAAATAAGCAGAATTAGTACAGCTCTTTGTGGGATTTGGGTTTAGCCCTACGACGAAGAGGTGTCTTGTCTTGGGATCGAACGACATTGTATAAAAAGCCATTCACTAAATCAGTTACCATCACCACTTATAAGCGATTTTAACACCATGTTCCTAAACGCTTGTTTATTTTTACAATTAAAGGGGTCCAAGTTTTGAAAAAATTCGTTATACGTCCTGGATATACGGGTAATAGTGTCACTTCGACCGTAATTAGTACGGTGAAACGGTACATGTAGAAGACCTGTGTGCCGAGTTCGTCGCACTGGAGTATTGATACTTATACTATTTACCAGATCGGAACAGTCAATTGTTGAAGTAATAATATCGAAAAAAAACATCATGTCAAGTAACGTTCGTCTTTTATCAAGGGGCATCATATTATGAGTTTTGCAGCCTTCTTCGTATGTGGAGTTGGGAGTGAAAGTTTTGTAATTGATGTGTCTCAAAAATCTTTTTTGTATTTTTTCTATTTGATCAGTGTATTTTTTGTAGTATGGAGACCATAAAACTGAACCAAACTCAAGAATACTGCGTACGTAGGCGTAATAAACAGTTTTAATACATTTGGAATTACGAAATGGCGAACAAATCCTCATGATGAACCCAAGAGATTTATAAGCCTTGTCAGTTATAATATCAATATGATGATTAAGTGTTAGCTTGCTATCTAGATAAATGCCAAGATCACGAATATATTCAACACGTTAATGTATATTCTTCCTATTCTACTAATATTATAAACGCGAAAGTTTGTAGGGATGGATGTATGGATGTCTGGATGGATGTTTGTTCCTCTTTCAAGCAAAAACTACCGAACGGATTTTGATGAAACTTTACAGTTATATAGTTTATACATCAGAATAATACATAGGCTATATTTTATCCCCGTATTCCCACGGGAACGGGAACTACGCGGGTGAAACCTGGGGGCGCTGCTAGTTAAGAAATAAATTAGAAATGCCACACCACCTTGGTGCACAAGAAGGTGCACAGTGCACTCGGAACGAACATAACAGCTATAGCTGCCAGGCAGAGTAGTACAAGTATTGCATGAAATTGTCCTTCCGATAGTTTCTGAAACAGGCAATACATTAATAATAAATCAATCTTATTTTTATCGTTTCTCTTCATTATAATATAAACCAATTTTTACGCAAGCTCGGGGTCATATCGCTTTGAGTCAAACTCACATACAATGAGTAGAGAGCCCCCTTCGCATGGGTAAGGTCTCGGGTTCGAATCCTAGGTTTTCCCAAAACTTACGTACATATTTGTCAATAGTTCGACGGTGAAGGAAATCATCGTGAGGAAACCCGCAGGTCCTAGAATTAATTCTAAGGCATGTGTAACCCGGTCCGGCGGTGGGCTCACCACCTGATTATAATGATGAAATGTTGGTATTTCCTGAAATTTAATGCCTCTGCCTACCTATCCCATCGGGGAAAAAAAATACCTATTTATTATTTTACACAACCTCGTTTTATTAAAGTTTTCCTAACTGGCACTTAGTTATTGTAAAACTAGCATCGCCCCGCGGTTTCACCAGCGTAGTTCCCGTTCCCGTGACGCGAAAAACGCGAAACGCGAAAGTCTGTATGGATGGATGTTTGTTCCTCTTTCACGCAAAAACTACTGAACGGATTGTAATGAAACTGTACAATTATATAGCTTATACATCAGAATAACACATAGGCTATATTTTATCCCCGTATTCCTACCAGATCGGGAACTACGCGGGTGAAACCGCGGGACGCTGCTAGTTTTTTATATGCCTGAAAATATGTTCAAAATTAAACAAGTAAGTACTTTGCAAAATAGCGTATTGCAAACAAAATGACTATATAAATTACAGATATTTAAAACATTTCCAGCACAGCGCAATACGACAGCCAAACGAAAACCAAATTAAGTAAGTATGTAAAACAACTAAGTAGTATTGGATGATGAATTTATAACGCAATAGCTTTTCATATTATGGTTTATTATTTAAGTTACAGACTTTCAGAGACACTGGCAAACATTTATATCAATTATCTATATGCGCCACAGCCAAAGACGTTTAAAGAAAAAGTTTCTCTAGGAAAGAGAATGATTTTCTTCCAACCTCTTTGGCCACAGCCTAGCTCGTCAGACATAATGCGCGGGATTATTGACAGTTCCTCGTGACGTCACGCGTAGAGACATAGTTCCAATAGAGTTGCTCCAATCGATATTTATGGGCTAACAGTAGGTAACTACCAAGAAAGAATTGATTAAAAGAATAAAGGCTGATTCATGTTACAACGGGACGGGCCCCGTCCGGGGCGACCCATCCTACGCCTCGACATTTGGCCCGGACGGGGCACGTCCGGGCCAGCGCTTCATACAAAAAGTGTTTGACCGTGCCCCGGACGGGGCACGCCCGGGCCCGGACGGGGCCCGTCCCGTTGTAACATGAATCAGCCTTAAGAGTTAATAATGAACCGATGTAAAAGTGGAGTCCTTACATTGAATAAAAACATTTTTATTTTGATGGTTTAGAAATAGACGAGAGGCGTAGGCTACTAATACCTGTGCTAATACCTAAATGGGGTCCAGTACTTTAGGTTAAGGAATTTAAAAATGAAAACTGACCGTTGCGGTGGCGTAAGCTGTAAGGGTGACCACTATAGGCACTAGTTTTTGTTCACACATTAACATTTTTTTATTAACTGCGGCATAATCGTATATCAAACTGCAATTATAAGACATTATAATAACATTATTAGTAGGTTTTATATCTAAACTAATCTACATCTACACTACTTTGACCTTTACATCTAAACATAAGATAATAAAACTCTAACGGGGCCGTGTCTGTATCATCTGTATGAAATATTTTTTGAAAATTTATATTTTGTTATCGATGTAACTACATCTCATCTTGTTTATGATATTTTGCATGTAATTCATGTACATAATATAAATTATCAGCAGAACTGAGAAATAAACCCAAAAACATGTTTATTGCATGTACAGGGCATGAGACCATAATAATTGAATCGATACACTCTCGCTTTATACAAGAAGGATATGTGACCATTTTACATAAGCGTACTTTTCAGACACCTAAACGTGACTTCTGCATATGTAACATATGCCTCAGAGACAGTTCGGGACCTGAGGGTGTCTCATGATACTTTCCTCTATGTGGAATACGTGAGAGATGGACTCAATTTCAACAGGACTGTTACATTTAGGTATTTCGTTTATATGAATACTTATATTATCATAGTAATATTTTTTTGCCGAAATAATCATTTTTAATCCTTATTTACTTATACATAGAGTCAAGGTGGGCCCCAATTTTACGTAGTCTGTGTTTGAGCAGCTCGTTGTTTAGTTCCCTTTCTTCTGCATTTGTTGCTGGGTGGATATTTTCATCAAGATCTTCCAGCAAGTAATTCACTATATCTGCTTTTCCCGTTATCTGCCGGATCCATACTATCTCCGTTAGTATCTTAACTATAAAAAAAAAACAGAAAAACTTGCTTTAATCAAATACTAGCTGTTCCCCACGATTTCATCAGTGTAAGTCCCGTTGCCGTGCATAAATTATAACTCACTCCCAGAAAATGAAGGTTTCCGTTGGTATAAGAATTTTCAGAATCGGACCAGTAGTTTCGGAACACAAAAAAACAAACAAAAATCCAATATTTCCTCTTTATAAGTAGTAATAGTGTAGATTTAGAAAAAAAAAAATTATTACAACTTCTTATCTATGTATATAAAAATACATCTATCTATACATATAATAAAACTCTAACGGGGCCGTGTCTGTACATTAAATATTTTTTGAAAATTTTAACGGTAGTGTATATAGTTATCGATATAGATACCGAAACACCAATTTTTGGAATTTTTGTCTGTCTGTCTGTCTGGTTGTGCACGCATCACTCAAAAACTACTGGACGGATTTTGATGAAATTTGGTATGGAGATAACTGAGTACCCGGGTCAACATCTAGGGTACTTTTTATTCCAGGAAAATATCTCATTCCCACGGGAAAATAAAAAAACTGGTTAAAAAGAGAAATACGTACTACTCCGAAACGATAACACTTAGAAACTTGAAAAATGGTATGAAGGTGTCTGATATGTCATAGGAAATTGGTATGAAGGGATTTTTGGAAATTCCCACGGGAACGGGAATTAACTAAATCCAAGCGGGAAAATGCCGCTGGGCACCCGCTATTTGAAATATGGTATGTAGGTGTCTTAAATATGTCGTAGGCAACCATTATGAAGGGATTTTCGCAAATTTCCACGGGAACGGGAATAAACGGAATCCGCGCGGGCAACGCCGCTGGGCATCCGCTAGTAACGTATAATTCCTGGAGAAGTTTGTTTCCTGTTCGAATTTCGGTAATGCAACCTTAGTAAAACGTTGAGTAAAAAATATAATTGTATAATATACTTACAGGTATAAACGAACACAGAAATTAAGGCTGTATAGTCACCAAAGATGAACATAACTTCATAATACGGCGTTTGGCCAAAATCTATATTGAAGAGCCAAAACGGGAAAAGTAGTGGTCTTTTGCTTCCATCGCCAGGCGTGTGTGTCATTAGAAAAATGAACAGGAATAAACAAGCGACGACCGCTATAGCTATACCAATGAACAAATCATACATTACAAGGATTAAACTGATCTGCCATGTAATTAGTTGACTTTCAAAATATAGGTTCCTGTAAAAAAAATTAACAAATTGTGGGACACGAATTATTTCTTATTATTAGTCACACGATAGATAGGCATAGCGTACAATATTAAAACAAAACAAAGACGGAACCAACTGACATTTTCATGTTAGAAACACTGAGCCTCGAGCGGGAATCGATCACGCGACCTCTGCCTCAGAACGCTGGGTCATTATCAACCGAGTCATCTTGCCCATCAGAAATAATGAAATAATATCCTCTTTTCTATACCCAATATCTATTTATCTTCGTCTACTTGATAAAACTCTATCGAGTGACTGCCAGACAACACACAGCCTCAACTGTTGTCTATTTTTCAAATACTATAATTATTTAAAAAGTAATTTAGTTAGACATAACTTAACTTTGTAATCAACTTATTGTTTTTACATAAGGACGTGTACACCCTTATAAGTTTTTTCTAAACATACTACTATCTTACTAAATAAACGAACGCACCTATATTTTTTTCCCTCTGTACATATGAAACGATAATCTTCACGGATGGCACACATCAATCTATGATAGTTTTCAATATTTAATTTTGAACAGGACAAAATCAGAAGTAAGTATTTGAATATAATAGTGTAGGTCGCACATTCAGCCAGCAGTGATAGATCTCGTATGTCAATTGCGTGATAAAGTGCAAACGTAGACAGAACTAGCGCAATTGTTGTGTTAGTGACCAGGAAAACATACAGAGGTTTTCTGAAAATAAAAACATATGTAAGTAATTTAGACGTAAATCAGACAGTAATTAAGTTAACAATGTTTATCTCAAGTATCGAAGACGAGACACAATAGGATCATCTATTGTCGTTCTCAACCGGGAATCTGATGACTGACTAACTAATGTACCATTACCTACTAAAAATGTCACAAGTGATACAACAACAAAAAACTGGCCAAGTGACAGTTGGATTCTCACACCGAGTGTTCTGTTCTAATTTTTTAGGTAGGTAGGTATTACGAGATAAATAGTTTAGGAGTCGAGTCTCGCAGTATGATCGATTACGTACTTTAAATATAGGCTATATTCTTACCCGACTGCGCCAGAAAGAGGGTTATGTTTTTCGAGATTATGTAGAAGTATTTATGTATAATTGTTTGGCACGCTCTGCAGCCTGAATGGCTAGAAATTATAAATTATAGGTTTTGGCGGCATAAGCGGCCGGGTCTTTTAAAAAAAAAACTTAGAAGTTGGTTTTTGCGCAGCTTCAAGGAACTGTAGAACTGAATATGTATATTATGGTTTTAATTCCAGCTCGATACCTTTTTAGGCGTTCTCGAGAAAAAATGTATTGACATACCTTGAATTTCTTGCTGGTTCTTCTCGGGGAACCTACTGTATTTTGAACCAGCAACTCGTTGGTGGAGATGGGCTGCTGTTTGCATTTAGCCAATATTCATGGACGAATTTAGACTGCCTTGTTTTTAGACTATTGACCTTTCTAAGTGTACTTTTTCTACCTACAGAAAATAAATGATGTTTGACTTTTTTTGACCGACGGACCGACAGACGGACAATAAAGTGATCCTATAAGGGCTCCATTTTTCCTTTTAAGGGAAGGAGCACTAAAAAATTATTTAAAAATTAAAGAGTGTACAAAAAACGTTATTGGTTTACTTGTACGAAACGCTTCATGTGCGAATCTGCTCTCACTTTTGTCGTTTTTTATTTTTTGTTCATATAGTGACAATAGAAATACACATTCTGTCAAAATCTGAACCGCACCTTCCTATTATACAGTTCATGAGAATCCACTGACAGACGGACAGCGGAAGCTTAGTAAATCCCGTTACTATATCGCCTACCGGGTACAGAACTTAAAAGTAATAAAATTACTAATTATGAAAGAAGCTATTGAACGCAGGCAGCGTTACAAAACAGAAACGTTTCTCGCTTATAACTTACTTTTAACATAGAGTTTTTGGGAATAAACACATTTTCCCTTTGCATAAATACGAATGGGTACTATACATTTGAAACTAGTACTTACGTCCATTTTGGTACGGGCTCATTATCTAAAATATTAAAACTTTTAGAAAGCAGATAGAAAGTCTTATGAAATTTGTATGGATCAACAATACCCTCGGAATAATTGAAGTCATATTTATAAAAAATTGACTTAAACTTTTTAATCTTTGTAGATATACCTATAGTCCTTGTTTAACGAAAGGATCTGGATCACTCGTTATATGTATACACGAGCATTTCTTAGCTTTTATAAGCTTTTATAAGAGCATGTGGAAAGGCGGAGTAAATAGGTAGGTACCTTTTCGAATAGGCACCTTTTCTGTATCGATATGCTATTGCTATGGTTATTGATAGTTGCTTTTGTATCGGTTATCCATCGTTATAAAACATATAGACTTTTTATTAATTCATATTGAAATGCCATTTAGAAGTTTAGTAATTCGCTCGCTATAAATAAGAATTACGATGCATGATACGCCCCGGCTTCGCACGGGTGCAATGCTAATACTAAAACCTTCCTCTTGAATCACTCGATCTATTAAAAAAAACCGCATCAAATCCGTTGCGTAGTTTTAAAGATTTGAGCATACATATATATATATGATATAGGGACAGAGAAAGCGACTTTGTTTTATACTATGTAGTGATACTTCAAATGACAAGAAATGGCAGGTTTTTGTATTAAGTAGATATAGATTTAGAAGTCTAATATCATCAGGTATTCAGAGTTAAACGTAATAGAGTAAAGTTGGTAATAATTTCCTGAAATGTTTCCTCTTTTATTATGAGTGCTAGATATTTTCTGGCTCATAATTTCTAGGACCAAATAGCATAGCATTTATTGTAGCCGCGAGCACTATCGTGAACAAGGCGGTTATGAAAATTAGCAACCTTGGTGTTATATTACGTCGGGTTATAAATTACACCCCATTATTTCTCGTAATATTAGTGAGCTCGTGGAGCTGTTCGATTCTCTTAAATAATAAGTACCTATACGAGTGTAAAAATAATTAATAAAGTAATCGTTTATATGTCGTGGCGGAACCATCGCAAAATGTCAGATTCGCAAAATGGCGGATTCGCAAAATGTCAGATTCGCAAAATGTCAGATTCGCAAAATGACGGATTCGCAAACTGTCGGATTCGCAAAATGACGGAATTTTTAAGATACTTCCCACGAAACTAGGATAGACGAATTTGAAGTCTTGTCGATGAAATGATGATAATCCAGTAGAAATTTTGAAGAGTTCAACAAAAAAATCTGTTAATCTATATAACTATATAAAAAAATATGATAAACAGACTGACTGATGGGTGATATATCAATGTACATGTCCACCGGTGCGAAGCTGGGGCGGGCCGCTAGTTAGCTCATTTTACTTAAAGGAATCATTTCTTCATTTTTTAAAGAAACAAAAGTGTATTCAAAGATTTTCTAAAATTTGCTTGTATCACCCTGGACTCGAACCAGCTAAAATCTGAAACAGTACCATCCTGTACTTTTATCGTATCGATCGCTAGGGCATCCGACAAAATGGAGCTCATTTCGTGAAACTAATTACCGTATTTAATGAAGATGTTAGTTTACCCTTTTTCTTCAATTAGAATAAGTTAGGATTTAGGTATGGTATTTTTTTTTCATACTGAAAAAATAAGTGAAAGATTTAATGGTTCATTTAATTTGCCAAGTTTGTTAGAGAGATTTGATCGTTATGAAAGACCCTAAAGTTACCTAAAGTTTTTATTTTTATTTTATTTATTTTTGTTGAACTCTTCAAAATATCTACTGGATTTTCATCATTTCATTGATAAGACTTCAAATTCGTCTATCCTAGTTTCGTGGGAAGTATCTTTAAAATTCCGTCATTTTGCGAATCCGACATTTTGCGAATCTGTCATTTTGCGAATCTGTCATTTTGCGAAAAGCGAATGGTCAGATAAGCAGAATGTCAGAATTCCGACATTTTGAGAATCCCTCATTTTGCGATTCTGACATTTTGCGATGGTTCCGTCGTGGCCATATCATAACTTCACGATGTGGTTAGGTTGGTTAGGTAAGACTATTTCATAAAATGGTACAGGTACTATCATTTCATGAAATTGGTGGTCACATAATGAAGTGATCAATTCTAAGATATGGTTCCCAATGTGGATGTGATGCATTATATTCTTGGAAGTACCACATTTCACCAGTGTAAAATTTTGACGGACCATCATATTACTTGGCAGGCCGATGATCCTAACTAAAAAGTTTACAGACATATTAACTCGACCTTTCTCTGTAAAAATATTAGGAAACCGAAATAAGCCTGACCGTGCCGTGACATGTCAGGAACGAGTGTTACACGAGGAGTGTTGACGAGTGAAATTATAAATTCATATATACTTAGTCGATATCTATTTTCCAGATATTAAGACTAACTTATGTATATAAAGTAAATATATTCTAGTTATATAATAATAAATAAAAAGTTTTCTAGATTACTGGATGGAGCAACTTGCAACCGTTTTTTGTTTTTTTTTTAACCATATTTTTTTTTTTTAACCATAGTTTGGTACTAAATAACTGTGTACTTTAATTGTGTCCTACAATAGCATAGCATTATTGTATTTTTCTTTGGAATTTTAATTTATAAATAAATGATGTTTTCATTGCAATGAAACTTTATTTGTATTTTTCAATGGAAATTAAGAATCACCACCTGTCTTCGTTTTCGGAAACTTTTCTCTTACACCCTGTATATTGATATATCGTTTTTCTGTAACAAATTTTTCGTGTATCAACATCATTCTATATCGACGTTACTTATAGTGAATCAGCCCTGGATTTCTCAATAGGCCGTAGTCCGTAGCCTAAAGGCGGCAGTGGTCTACGGGGCGGCTGATTTCAGACTGAGTTTGCTCGCTTTGGTCAACCGTCAAGTTCGTTCACTATTATGACCATAATATCTTTTTTTTTACTAATGACGGGCTTACTCTTGACCCCAGACTAGCCTAAAGGCAAAGGCGGGGCCTACGATGGGACGAGATGGTCCAGAAGATACCTTTTCACTCGAGCCTTAAAGGCTGACGGGATATATGAACTCGGAAACAGACGCCGGCAGGTAGCTCAAATAAGTCACTAGCCGATAGGACATAGTTTTCTATGTTTAAGGGGTGGCACAAATTGAAGTGGCCTATACTTAAGAAAAGTATAAATCCGGTACTGGTAAGGCCTCTCCAGAGACAACGATACTATAGGTGAAAGCAATTTTTATTTATTTATGATATAAACTGGAATAACGCAACGGGTAATGATATACAAATTACAAAGTTAGCAACTAAAACAAATTGTCTTTAGTGCAGTATTTGAACGATAAACTGTACGTTTACAACCCCCGAGACACAGCTGCCTGCAGTTAAATCGTGGCTTTATGTTATCGGTGCTTCTGCTCGCTCGTAATTATAACTACCTCTGGATTTGTAGCACTTGGGCTGCTATTAAGTAAGGTAAGTGAATTTAAGTTGCAATGTAAGGTTACTTTGTTTAGATAACTACACATGACGGCTAGTGAATACATGTTTAGGGTTAGATACCTTAAAAGATTAAAACTCAAACTTTATAGGATCACTTTGTTGCCCGTCTGTCTGTCAATCTTATCTCAGGAACGTGTGGAGGTATCTTATTAAAATTAAAATCATATATACTCAGGTCTACAGTCCCTTCAAGCTGTGACAAAATAAAACTTCTAAGTTAACGTAAAAAAGTATACAGCCGTCTATGCCGCAAAAAACATTATGTCGACACTCTAAGGTAATTAAAATTTATAGGGTACTTTCCGTTGACCTAAAACTATGAAACTTCGCAAGTAATATTGTCTTATACAACAATTAAGAAACATCTGAAAAGTATACAGTCATTTTAATTAAATTATAAAAAATATAGTCTTTATCTAAAGTACTTAATCAAGCAATCATCGTGGTTTAATATGTACGGGACCCTCGGTGGGGACAATCTGTCTCGCACTTGTCCGTTTTTTTTTTTTTTGTAAAAGTTTTGCGTTGACTTTTTAGTTATCATCAAGAACCCGCGAACGTTACGAATTCTAGGATTTTAGGCATGGTGTCCAAACAAAAAATAGGAATATTAAGTTTCTTCAGAAGTCATAGAAGCAACAGTAAAATAATAGTGCACTTTTTTTAAAATGGCTTCTTGAAAAAATTACGAAAATGTCCATCCTACGCCTTTTACGAATTTTCTGGTTACTACAAACTTTTAGGGTCGCATCCTGTATGCTAGCTTCACTATCACTTATGATGAGCCAATATGCGAATTAAATATTTAAATATTTAAAACATGACTTTTTTCAATCCTGTCAAAACCCCTAATTAAGATTAGAATTTACGTATGAGGCGGAAACTATTATTCACACAGAGCTTGACACATTGGACTTTGTGACGTTGTTATTACGGGTTGATGATAGTAGGTAAAACGGATAAGGCCGCAGGACTCTTTTTGTCATTATATCAAATATTTATTATTCGTGTTGTAGCGACACTACATAGGAGTTTTCTAATGAGTTTGTATAAACACAACTGTCCAACATCAACCGTTGGACTAAGGTCCCCAGGTACGATCACCTCGCCTGGCGGAAAAACTTCCCTTTTCACGATGGAGGAGCATTCCACCTCCGCTCCTACATAGTGTTTAATAAATACTTAGTTAATACTTACTTACTTATACCTACTTATCAGTATACTATATGATTGTGTTTAATTAGTTACTTAAGTATATTAGGTATATTATTTGTGTAAATAAATTTTAAATATTATTTACTAGTACGTAATTAAAAGACTATAATTATAATAAAATGATTGAGGTTGTACATACTTTAATTTTATTCAATTTTTGCGGGCCTGTCCTGCCTCTGAGAGGTTCGAAGTTAGATCAAAGCTTTCCAAGTTCACCTTTTGCACGGGAGCAAGTGCAGTGATATTGATAAACTTAACTTTGCTCGTTAGGTACGTTTAAAACTAGGCTCTGTTGCACATAACTAAGTACTTGTACAGATAGTTAGGCTACTTGTTGGAAATACCTACCTAGTTACTGTTTTGAAGGTTCCTTCAAGTAATACCTACTAGTTCCTTAGTAGCTACCTATCATTTATTGGCATAGATTTTAGACACAGACATCGCTTATTGGAAAGTTAAATTTATCTTCCGTAACGCGTCAAATTAAACAGAAGAATGCAAATAGGTAACATATATTTTTTTATGTGAATAACATTTATTTACAAAGAAAATATTCATTTACAATATTTACAGATAAAAATGTCTTCCATGTGGGATGGGTCCAATGTGTCGGCACATGTTGGCATCTCACACCAGCGACTTGCCATATTTTCATGGCCCGACAGTCATACCATCAAGCCTCCCGTCATCCATCCTTGTGTTGCCGTCCCTGAGGGGGATTGCACAGGTATTGCATTTATAAATTACTTTATAATTAATGCAATAAATAAAACGTAATTTAATTAAATATGTATTGGGTTGGGCCCTATCAAAGAAATCTGCAAGAAATTATAACATTAGTATGTTTTTTTTTTTAATTTCTATTAAATTGCAGGTGCCTAAAATTAAACATACCTACCTACTTACACAAATAGTACATTACGAGGTAAAATAAGAAATGTCTCAGATCACATGTAATTGTCGACCGAGGCGAAACCGATTATTATTTTTAATATCAGTTTAAAAAAGTTAAAATCACCAAGTTATTGTGACATGCGTACAGCTATTGTGTACTAAATCCATGATTGAATTGTAATAGTTAGAGAGCCAAAGGTCGGAAACTCCAAAGATTTATCATTTAATGTCCTGTTTACATAATAATAATTATGGGCTATGGGCTGTAATTCTGTAAGTCGTGATTGGCCTCTAATCCGAGATCCTTGTTTGCTTCATTCCCCTCATTAAGTCTAATGTTCCTTTAGACGAGCTTCCTCCTGTATAAATACACCCCTTGAGTATTATTGGCCTACTTTACTACTAGAGTCGCATCATAATACCAGATACAAAAAGAATCGAGTTTACACACACATTTGGTAGTTTAATTAAATTCTTCACTAAACATGTTGCTGGTTAACGGTACCTAAGTATGTATTTAATTCTATAATTTGACGACACTTGTAGAACTTGTAGTGGATGGGTACATATAGTATACTCACTTATACGAGTAGTATACATTGATTTAGCATAGTATACACATCAAGTTTGTTTATTTTAGTTAAAAATAATCTTCTGTCTCTAATGTATCTTCTAATATATAGTCTTCATTGCTGTTCGTTAGTCTCGCTAAAACTCGAAATTGGCTGGACCGATTTTGATAAAACTTTTTGTGTGGGTTCGAGTGGGTCCAGGGATGGTTTATACGGTGGCAGAACAACGTTTGCCTGGGCCACTATATAGTCGAATAATGATACGAATGGCCATTTGTTTGTTTGTCTTCTATACGTTCCCATCCGACTACGAAACTTTGGTGAGTTGCTGAGCTTGGCAACAAAATTGAACTTTTCAAAGTTCAATTTTTTTTTAGATATTCATACGGGAACGGGAGAAACAATCTCAGCACGGTACGATACAAGGTGTACGACGATACATTTTTTACCTTATTTACCAATAATCATTTTAAATTGCTTTCTGATTGCCTGAAAATTAATTAAACGTCGTTAATTAAATACCTTGTCGTAGACTTGTATTTTATAATATTAATATCACAGACCGTAGTAAATTTCAGATACTAAGTAATATATCACTTACTTATTCCAAGGACTGATTAGATAGTTACCTAGGTAATTAATTGCTCGCTGTGTGTTCTAATAATTATAATATTATGAATATTAGATATTATTATGTAAATAGAAATATTGTTTTTTTGACTGTAGATGAACATAGCCATAAGTATGGATTATTTTATACCCTACTGGACTAAATGTGCTGGTGTATAATATCATGCATGTATATGAATATTTAAATGTAGCCTCACGATTTGTTTTTAGCTCAGTTGGTAGTGACCCTGCCTTCAGAGTCGGAGGTCGCGGGTTCGATCCTACCTCGGCCAACACTTGTGTGCATGAACATGTTTGTTGGCTTCGTGTCTGGGTGTTTAATTATATATTTAAGTAAGTTTATTAGTTGTTTAGTACCCGTAGTACAGGCTCTGCCTAGTTTGGTATTGAATAACGGTGTAAATTTTGTCAAACAATTTATTATTATTATTATTGTTATTATAGGAGTATCATGGGCTATATTTTCGTGTATTAAGAATTTATGTAGGTATTTATGTATTTCATAGCGGTATATAAAATTATTTAAACTTCTTGTATGTTACAATAGTGGCTCTTTAACGAGATCTTTAGGTAACTACCGAGGTACATATTTCAGGCTTATAAAGTATGCCTCATGTCGACTGAGCGCTAGGTGGAAAAGCTCAATTATGTGTCGGGGAACGGATGTGAAAAATTAATGTGGTCCGTAATGGCGGCGAGACCGCTTCCGGTGGCAGAGAGTGATCGGCCGGCCACCGCGTTTCCCTGGCTATTAAATGTGACAAGTGTTAGGTTATAATTTATAAAATAAGGTGGACACTTTTGAGTTTTGTCTACCACACGAATAATAGACCTTTCTACGATGTTGTGACAATCATAACCTGACCTGACCCCTATTCTTGTTCCTTCGATGAGAGGTCTCGGTCGATATCCGTATTTCTGACAAATCTAGTTATGAAAGAATGAAATGGAACTACAAGTGTCTGACGGGAACGTCACATAAAATGTATGTGGGGCTGATCTGTAAATATTTTTAGCATAATAAACACAAAAAAGTAAGAACTAATCACTATTTTTTTATTAATGAGGAAGGTAGCAAACGAGAACACCAGCTATCTGATGGCTAATGATCGTTGTCGTCTTTGGACTTCTGTAACTCCAGTCACCAATGCGGTGGCGACCTTAAGAAATTCGTTAATTCGACTTTTGAAGAACTATATATTATTCAACTAGCGGATGCCCAGCGGCGTTGCCCGCGCGGATTTCGCTTATTCCCGTTCCCGTGGGAATTTCCGAAAATCCCTTCATAGTGGTTGCCTAAGACATATTTAAGACACCTACATACCATATTTCAAATAGCGGGTGCCCAGCGGCGTTTTCCCGCTTGGATTTAGTTTATTCCCGTTCCCGTGGGAATTTCCAAAAATCCCTTTATACCAATTTCCTATGACATATCAGACACCTTCATACCATTTTTCAAGTTTCTAGGTGTTATCGTTTTGGAGTAGTACGTATTTCTCTTTTTAACCAGTTTTTTTATTTTCTCGTGGGAATAAGATATTTTCTTGGAATAGAAGTACCCTAGATGTTGATCCGGGTACTCAGCTATCTCCATACCAAATTTCATCAAAATCTGTCCAGTAGTTTTTGAGTGATGCGTGCACAACCAGACAGACAGACAGACAGACAGACAGACAGACAAAAATTCCAAAAATTGGTGTTTCGGTATCTATATCGATAACTATATACATTACCGTTAAAATTTTCAAAAAATATTTAATGTACAGACACGGCCCCGTTAGAGTTTTATTATATGTATAGATGTATATAGATTCTAGGTGTTATCGTTTCAGAGTAGTACGTATTTTTATTTTTACCCAGTTTTTATATTTTCCCGTGGGAATGAGATATTTTTCTGGAATAAAAAGTACCCTAGATGTTGACCCGGGTACTCAGCTATCACCACACCAAATTTCATCTAAATCCGTCCAGTAGTTTTTGCGTGATGCGTGCACAACCAGACAGACAGACAGACAGACAGACAGACAGACAAAAATTCCAAAAATTGGTGTTTCGGTATCTATATCGATAACTATATACACTACCGTTGAAATTTTCAAAAAATATTTAATGTACAGACACGGCCCCGTTAGAGTTTTATTATATGTATATAGATATAAACTTTATTATAATCTATACATATAATAAAACTCTAACGGGGCCGTGTCTGTACATGAAATATTTTTTAGAAATTTTAACGGTAGTGTATATAGTTATCGATATAGATACCAAAACACTAATTTTTGGAATTTTTGTCTGTCTGTCTGTCTGTCTGTCTGTCTGTCTGGTTGTGCACGCATCACGCAAAAACTACTGGACGGATTTTGATGAAATTTGGTGTGGTGATAGCTGAGTACCCGGGTCAACATCTAGGGTACATTTTATTCCAGAAAAATATCTCATTCCCACGGGAAAATATAAAAACTGGGTAAAAAGAAAAATACGTACTACTCTGAAACGATAACACCTAGAATCTTGAAATATGGTGTGAAGGTGTCTTATACATCGTAGCCAACCCATATAAAGGGATATTCGTAAATTCCCACGGGAACGGGAATAATCGGGATGAGCGCGGGCAACGTCGCTATGGGCATCCGCTATTTGAAATATGGTATGTAATGTAGGTGTCTTATATAATACTAGCGGATGCCCAGCGGCGTTGCCCGCGTGGATTCCGTTTATTCCCGTTCCCGTGGGAATTTCCGAAAGTCCCTTCATAGTGGTTGCCTACGACATATTTAAGACACCTACGTACCATATTTCAAATAGCGGGTGCCCAGCGGCGTTGCCCGCGCGGATTCCGTTTATTCCCGTTCCCGTGGGAATTTCCGAAAATCCCTTCATAGTGGTTGCCTACGACATATTTAAGACACCCACATAACGTATTTCAAATAGCGGGTGCCCAGCGGCGTTTTCCCGCTTGGATTCAGTTTATTCCCGTTCCCGTGGGAATTTCCAAAAATCCCTTCATACCAACTTCCTATGACATATCAGACACCTTCATACCATTTTTCAAGTTTCTAGGTGTTATCGTTTCGGAGTAGTACGTATTTCTCTTTTTAACCAGTTTTTATATGTTCCCGTGGGAATGAGATATTTTCCTGGAATAAAAAGTACCCTAGATGTTGACCCGGGTACTCAGCTATCTCCATACCAAATTTCATCAAAATCCGTCCAGTAGTTTTTGAGTGATGCGTGCACAACCAGACAGACAGACAGACAGACAGACAGACAGACAGACAAAAATTCCAAAAATTGGTGTTTCGGTATCATCTATATCGATAATTATATACACTACCGTTAAAATTTTCAAAAAATATTTAATGTACAGACACGGCCCCGTTAGAGTTTTATTATATGTATAGATGTATATAGATTCTAGGTGTTATCGTTTCCGAGTAGTACGTATTTTTCTTTTTACCCAGTTTTTATATTTTCCCGTGGGAATGAGATATTTTTCTGGAATAAAAAGTACCCTAGATGTTGACCCGGGTACTCAGCTATCACCACACCAAATTTCATCAAAATCCGTCCAGTAGTTTTTGCGTGATGCGTGCACAACCAGACAGACAGACAGACAGACAGACAGACAGACAAAAATTCCAAAAATTGGTGTTTCGGTATCTATATCGATAACTATATACACTACCGTTGAAATTTTCAAAAAATATTTAATGTACAGACACGGCCCCGTTACAGTTTTATTATATGTATAGATGTATAGATGTCATAGGCAACCACTATAAAAGAATTTTTGGAAATTCCCACGGGAACGCGAATAAACTGGATCCGCGCGGGCAACGCCGCTGGGCACCCGCTAGTGTATTATAATTGTAGTTAACAATGGACCTCTCCATACAATACATGTGCTACGATTGAATCTGGTAGGTACGTGTACAAGAAAATCCGAGATTTAAAATTTTACTACAAATTTTAGTCATGAGGATGATATTTCTATTTCCTACAATACTTGTCAAATAATTTGCTCAAGAAAAGTTTTCAAAACTTAACCTGTGAACACGATGGCATCGCAGGGCTCCAGGATGATATGCAATATATGTTCACGTGCATTACACAGCGGCACACAGCGCTCTTTGAGCTCACAGTTTCACTGGTTCATCCAAACTTAAGTGACGCACCTACACGTGACTTATCTCTAAGTTGGAGCCTGAAATGGCGCGTGACGTCACTCGTGCGGGCGTCTCGCACTTAACGCGGCGTGTCATCGGAATATACGTGTCGATGTTCAACTTTACGACGCGTTGTTTGATAAATTACCAGATTTTTCGTAAGAAAA
This sequence comes from Ethmia dodecea, assembly GCA_963855545.1. NCBI lineage: Eukaryota > Metazoa > Arthropoda > Insecta > Lepidoptera > Depressariidae > Ethmia > Ethmia dodecea. The sequence continues at coordinate 7,534,270 of OY979444.1, forward strand.
ACAATGAAGACTCAAAGATTTTCTCATTTGGGGTAGAGATAATGCTACCGTGTGCATGACGACTAGGCATCTAATTAAAAAGTTCGAGACATCATGTGACCTTCATGTGTTTCTGTGTTCCCGAGTTCGTACAACCAAATCTATTCAAGTCAAGAGTACATAATATGCTTCTTCGGGTAATATCGCTGACCTCATCTGGGCTAAATTGAGCTCAAGGGCAAGCCCATTAATAAAAACAAAAGCTGTTATCTCTATACGAGGCTTAGCTATCTAGAGAGGAAATAGAAATACCTCGTTCAGCGTTCCGCTGGGCACTGTTCCAGAAGGTTGCTCCTCAGAGAAACTAATAATTTTTTCCATAAATAATGAACAAAACTGTATCTAATTATGTGGTACATCCACACACTAATTCTCTCATTCTTGTTTGTGTCTTTGTTGACATTGTTTACGGTTACGTCGTGTAATATTTTAACAAGTTTTTCAAATGATGCTTACAAGATTTTCTAATAATTTCAACAAGCGTTAAAAAGGACGTACTTAAAAATTTCATCTTATTCAGTATCTGGGTTCGTGAAAACTCGCAAAATACGAAATTTTCCCAGAGATGAGATCTAAATACGTCAATTTATGGACCCCAAAAAGCCCAACACCGCACGTTGAAAAACTTTTTACGTCCCATAAAAAATAAAAAATAAATAGTATTTGTGTCACCTTATAGCCACTGAGATAGACATAATTCAGGTAATGTGAAACAGCCTTTGAAACAAAGTGCTGCACAAAATGTACAATCCTTTAAAAGCTTCCATGAAACTAGGAACAATTTTAAGTGCAAACTAGATTCCTATTTTTTTTATCTACACGGAAAAAACAGATTTCTTAGAATAAATTAGTTCTTTTTCACGCAAAGCAAATTTATTTCATCCAAGAAAATGGTCCTCTCCCTATAGACGTAAAGAAATATTTTCTTGATAACAGCTAAACATTATCTTAAATAAATTTATTTAAAACAAGACAGAATCATACAACTGGACAAAAATTATATTTGATCTAAGAAAGGCATAATCTTGGATATCAAAAAAAAATTTTTTTCTAACAAATGATTGTCAGCTCTTAGTGTAAGAAATGTATTTCTTGATTCAAGTATTGCAATACTTTTTGTTTAAAAATATTTCATCTTGAAAATAAAAACGCGTAGTCAACTGAAGTGAATCAGTTTCTTTATTCAAATATTCTAATAATAACCTAAAGATTGTGTTTTTTTAGATCAACATTACTATAGCATTGGACCAAGTAAATTCAATGTATTTGATGAAATTAATGTTTGTTTGGTTTAAAATTACCAGATTCTTTGATCAAGAAATACTTTACTAATTGGTATGGAGGAACGGAGGTGAAATGCTCCTCCATCGTGAAAAGAGAAGATCTTCCGCCAGGGGAGGTGATCGTGCCTGGGGACCGCGGTCCAACGGTTGATGTCGGACAGTTGTATTTATACGAACTCATTAGAAAACTCCGATAGCGCGGTTTAGAACTCGGCCGTCTATTGGCGCGTTCTATGTAGTGTCGCTACGTTACATCACTCCCCCTCCAAGACCGGAGGTCGATTTCTTGTGCAGCGTCGATGCTTCGTAGGTAGATTGCAAGTGCCAGTGCTGCTCCAAGTCTACGGTGAGTCGAGACTGAGCGGGTTGCTGCGACTATTGAAGTGCCCGTAGTGAACTGTGCGTGGGCCCGAGTGCCGTCGCTGTGAGTGGTGAGCCTGCAGGACCAGGTAGCACGGTGCGTCGGCTGCGTATGGACCTGATTGGGCGGATTCTGGCTTGCTGTGCCACTGCTGCTGCTGATCTTGAGTGAAGGTTGTTGTGGGAGTGATGAGTAATGAGTGATGGCGATGCGATGCTGCTTCTGAAGTTCAGGTGTTCCAGAAGGTTGCGCTGATGTCCAGGTGTCTAGGGTCACCAGTATGGAGGAACGGAGGTGGAATGCTTCTTCATCGTGAAAAGTGAAGATCTTCCGCCAGGCGAGGTGATCTTGCCTGGGGACCACGGTCCAACGGTTGATGTTGGACAGTTGTATTTATACAAACTCATTAGAAAACTCCGATAGCGCGGTTTAGAGCTCGGCCGTCTATTGGCCCGTTCTATGTAGTGACGCTACATAAGTAATAATGTTTTTCGTTTCAGTACAATAAATACTTCAAATTATGTATTTTTTTCTTAATTTAATAGAGTTTGATTTTATTTCAAGAAAATATTGTACTAAGCCATGTGCATCATGTTTATTGATTCAAGATTATGTTTTTTAGTTCAAACTACCCGATTTCTATGATTAAGAAATTACTTAATTTGATAATATGGCAAGTTATTGATGCAAGACGGATTGATCCTCTTAGAGGAATTCCTAAGTATTATAAGCTGAGAGTATTGAAACTTAAATTTAAGTCAAATGTGTTCTCTTGAAATAAGTAGTAAATATCTTAACCGAAGAATTATATTTCTAGGTACATTATTTCGAATGAAATATTTTTTCTTGTACTGAAAAAACATTACTTGATTTGATAAGATTGTAAGTTTTTGATGCAAGATGGATTGATCCTCTTAGAGGAATTCCTAAATATTTGAAGCTAAGAGTATTGAAACTTAAATTTAAGTCAAATGTGTTCTCTTGAAATAAGTAGTAAATATCTTAACCGAAGAATTATATTTCTAGGTACATTATTTCGAAAGAAATATTTTTTCTTGAACTGAGAAAACATTACTTGATTTGATAATATTGCAAGTTATTCATGCAAGACGCATTGATCCTCTTAGAGGAATTTTAAAATATTTTAAGCTAAGAGTATTGAAACTTAAATTTAAGGCAAATGTGTGCTCTTGAAATAAGTACTAAATATCTTAACCGAAGAATTATATTTCTAGGTACATTATTTCGAATGAAATATTTTTTCTTGAAACAAGAAAACATTACTCTATTTAATAATATTACAAATTATTGATGCAAGACACATTGATACTCTTAGAAGAATTTAAAAATATTTTAAGCTAAGATTACAATTCTTGACTGAATAACATATTTTGAGAAAAAAAATGTTTCAAGGTAAGATCAACAGAATTTTTAACTCGACACAATATTTTTGAATCTAGATGATATATTTTAAGTCTAAAAAAATATTCCAAGATATTTGTTTTACTAAAATGAAGAAATCCTTTTTTTCTATCTACGCGACTTTCTAGCAAAGCTCTACGCCAAATTAATGAGTACATAAAATTCAAATAAAAATTATTCTTAATCAGAGTATAATTAGACTAATTAAAATTCATGGAAATAACTGTCTCCCTATAGTCCAATCAAGAGTGTTCATTCTAATTAAAAAATCCTCAAATACTGGGTGTATAATAATAATAATGGTTTTCTGTAAATAAGAACAAATATCGAATCAAAGATTTTCGATAAATTTTATACGACGTACGTGTTTAATTTAGATTCTCTCTAACCCTATCAATGTCACATGAAAGCGGAGTTTGTTTCTTCAAAACCTGCTCACAGTCGGTTAGCAGTGCTGTCACGCGCGCGACCTAACCGTCCCGGCGTTATCCTACAAATTGATATTTTTCAGACACTCTTTTTATAAACAAACAGGAATGGAAACTTCTACGAGCAGGCGAGGAGCTGATGATTTTAAGCGAAAGCTGACTACACCTGTAATATCTTAATACACTTTTCATGAAAATGGTTGTGTAAAATATAGGTTGGTATTTAATTATTTATGAAGAAAAAATATGTTTAATAAAAATCAAAATGTTTTATTGAGTTTAGGAGTCAGTTCAAAATTCAGTTTCTTAGGTTTACTGGTTGACTTCTGTTTGCGGTTTCAACTAGCGAATGCCCTTTTTCTATGTGCCATGGGAATTAGTGGTTTCATAAACAAACACGTACATGTGCCAACTTTCACGATGAACGATCAAACGGTGTCGGAGTTCATCAATCTATTATGTACTCATACCAACATCTACTTCTAGAACCTTACAGTCCACTGGTACCTAATCGTCCCTGAAATATTGTATATGCTAAAGTGTATTTTGTTGGTTTGTCCTTACGGAACAACTGATCGAAATGTTTTTGCATAGAAATACCTAGTTTTGTCGAGACCTGTTTGTTCCGAGTCCTTGATTGTTTATACATATGTTGTAAACTGTTTCAAGATTAGGTAGTTAGGGAGTGTAGAAGATATTTGTTTTTTTTTTGTGTGTATTGCATCCCTAGTTTTGCCCAATAGGGCTGACATAAAGGTTTTTCTTTAAAAGCCCGTTTAAATAAATGATTTAAAAAAAAAAAAAAGGATTCCCGGAACGTGGACTATGCCGCGGGCCAAAGCTAGTCTGAATAACAGGAGCAAGATGACTTGCGTTAACGGAACCAAAATGCTTTCAAACTGACTCTGAACTTCGAACTAGTAGTAATAAACGGAGCACTTAGTCTGTGTATAGTTAAGCCAGTCAGCTTCTCAGGCGCTTAACCTGCCATAGGTCTTGCAGGGCCTCGTCGGAGACTACAGCGTGTGTTCCAAAGATAACACAAGCATTCCAATATGCCAATACTGTGATGTAATCACTGCAAAAGCTAAGTAATGCTCAAAGCTTTGGAAATTGATTGTTCCTAAAGTTAGTATTTTGTAAATATACAATAAAGACCCAATGGTTTAGTACCAATGAGTACCAAAGACAAAACATAAATTAAGATAAAACTAGTCAAGATAGTGGTTAAGTTTAAAAGTAGATAACGTTGATAATAATTATTATTATTTATTTTATCTTTAAGGAGTTTAAGAAATCGTCATTTACATGACAAATGCTGGTCAGTGTATTTAAATATACGCCATATATTATACGCTCACACTTTGTACTATCGGGGTCGGGCAATTCCCCTTTTTCATCAGAATATTTTTGGAACCCATCAACGTGACTGACGGGAAACCATCGCCAGACTTGCTGTTACATTTATCTAAATAAAAATAAAAAATCTCAATCTAAAAAAAAATTACGATTAGGTACACAAAGGCGGACTAGATATCACCCCTCAATATGATCAATTATAATTAAAATCTAAATAATTAAAATCTTTTATAAACCATAATGTAGGTAGTTTGATTTTATAATGAATAAATTGTTTGCCCTAAAATGTTGTCTGGTTATATTTACACTACAAATATGTCAAAAAGGCAATGCATTTATTGACTAGTGGTTAATGTTGCGATCGATTAAAATGAACGTCAACACTGTACTCAACAGTTGTGGTTTGGTAAATAATTCAATAGCGAAGCGACCGACCGACCGTCGACATTGCTACTTTTTGACGTAAGTACTTATGTTTTAGTATTATTAAAATTGACCTAAATCGAATGATCCAGAATGAGAGGTACACGTCTTTAGAAAACATTCTCACTTGTCTTTGTGTTGTGCCATCGAACAGTTTTATGGCGAACGTTTATTTCTTATTATTGCCCCACTGCCCCAGAAGGCTGGTAATTTAATTCAGGTGTATGTATGTCCCGATTAAGTATAATAATAATAATTTATTTATAAAAATCGTTTTACAAACACATAAGTATGGCAGGTACAAAATTAAAATTTACATGTATGTAGTATAGGTATATACTTAATTTTATTCAGGTATACGCGAAGGTGGGCAAATTCAAGCTTAGATTATATAAAATACAAATAACTATCTCGTATGTATTTAAAATACGAAATAAAAAATATTTTGAAATATAAAATAAAAAATAGAGTACATTTTTTTATGTAAAATACAAATTATAAAATACAATCAGTTAGGTTATGTAAATAGAACTAACAGAATATAACTAATCCTGGGATTAGGTATGCTTACGAAAAGCTATGCAGCGCTATTTTCTGGAGAAGTGATAATGAGTGAGTGACATTACATAAAAACAATATGGCAGACGCTATCCTACAGAATTATAGATTTTAATTGTTTCTTTTATTTTTTTTACCCGACTGCACCAGAAAGAGGGCAATGTTTTTAAATGTGGCAAGGGAAATTGTGTTTTTTTTTTGTGTTGAATTAATATACGTACACGTAATGTTAATTTCAGGATGGTCGGCATAGGAGAATTTCAGGTTAATTTGTGTTGTAAAGTCGTTGGCGAGAAGAGAGGATACTAACTTTATATTTGCTTCGGAAGCTCAATACTTTCTTATTTGCTATCACGAGAGAGGGTCCAAATAACCAAGTCAAATACGTTGGAACAGTGGCGAGGTGTGAGACCGCATGCAGCCAAATCAGGCAGTGCTCATCGTAATATTATACATGAAGTACGTGCGAATATTGGGATGAATTTTGAGCCTCGAATAAACTTGCAATCTAAATTCATAGGATGCTAGATCGGACTCCACCGGACCATATTCGCTCTTGTTTATGTTTATTTACCGTAGGTATATTTACGGGTTCATTATTATTTATTTTTATGAAACGGAAACGTTGCCGGGTAAATTGTAAACAGAATGTGGTAGCAATGGAACGGATTTCGTAATATACCCACATACCTACCTACATTATTTTTGTTTCAATAATTGTATTGCTAACCGACACGCTAGCCAATCTCCCATGTAGAACGGACCATATCAATATAATATGTAATCTGTTGTTTTTAGGGTTCCGTACCTCGAAGGAAGAAACGGAACCCTTATAGGATCACTTTGTTGTCGGTTCGTCTGTCCGTCAGTCTGTCTGTCAAGACCCTTTTTCCTCAGGAACGCAGGGAGTTATTAAGATGGAATTTATATAAAATACCTACTCAAGTCTAGTGTCCCTTGGATCTGTGAAAAATCAAACTTCTAAGCCAACGCAATCAAAAGATACAGCTGTTTTGCCGCACATTTTGACACTCGCAAGGGAATCAAAACCTACAGGGTACCTACTTCCCGAGAACTCAGAATCTTGAAATTTGGTACGAAGCAACGTTATAGCATAGCACAGATAAAGAAAAAATTGCGAAAACCGTATTTTTTTATTAACATCATAATGTAATAAAAATATTTTTAATAATTTTTATGACTCTATTTTCTTGATGGGTGAAATTTTACTTATATACCTACAAGCCTCGGTGCGCGAGTTCGACTCGCACTTGGCCGATTTTTTTATGGATTAGTGTAGATAATTATTCATGTTATCTCCTTACAGCCACTGAGTCTGTTTAGGCCGAATATTGAATAGTTAACGTCCATTCAGAGGAGCTATTCGAAAATAATAGTTCCATCAGTACAAAACTGACAATAGCGTCACTACGAGGGGCGGGACAATAGCGCTACACCGGACTATAGTGCCACTATCTTGGGTGTCTGGTCCTCACGCGTGATTGGGCTGCGATCGAATGTGACGCACGCTCAGGTATGACGGCGATAACCGGGAGCGTGAAATTCGGGCTGAATTTTGGATTGAGACACCATTTTCGCAAGAGTATTGTTTTGGTATATCCACCTACAAGTACTATTACTTTTACCCGTACTATAGTTTTTAAGCTACCTACCTATTTTCGCAAGTAAGAACTATAATTTGTCACCATATTTGACATGCTGGGTGTATTTACATTGCAGATGGTGAAGGTACCTGGTACTTGTAACAAATACTTAAGTATAAATAATATGCACTTACGTCTTATCAACGAGGGGGTTGGTAGACGTATTTTATTTCTGAAAGTGCTCACTTTTCACCAGTCTCTCTAAAAGTGACAAGTAGTGAGCCCATCGCCTGACTGGGGTGCTGCTTAAACATGGCGCAGAACCAATAAGAAAGTTTTCTTTGGGCTGATGATAAACATACGTAAGTTTTTTAAATACTACTTACAGTATCCCGTTGTTGAGCCCGGGCCACATGGCTCACCGGCAGTCTCATTTCAAACAGGGTTAGCTCTGCCTTTTATATCGCATCATCGTAATAATATGTGGTCTTAATCGGATATATCATTAATAGGCTGTGGGACACAAGTAATAATAATTTATAGGTATATTGTGGCGCCAAGTATTAGTACATCATCATCAGGGCGTTGTATCCGGGCGCCACTCCGTTTTCGCAAGACCTAATACATTATTCTGCCGCTAGGTGGCGCGGCGAGAGAGAGAAGTCGCCGGTTTCATGGCCGGCGGCGGTTCGGTTGATTCTTTCTGTTAAAATTAGTTTTAAGCCCTTTGGTTCATGTAAACCGTTCCCGTTGAGTAATTAAAGTGGATTAAAATCATAACCGAGTGTTTTATAAAAGTCTACTTCCCTACAAAATTGGCGCCCAACGTGGGGCCCGAACGTTGCTCGGAAAGTGAAAACTCAGTGTTTGGAACAGTTGCAGTGCTTATTTAGTGAATAATTCACAGTTCCTGTGCTAAGAACGCTGTCTAATAGCTTATTTTCACGTGGATTATTCTGCGGACTTCGTTTTAATCCTAGTTGTGAAGCGTGCCCAGTAGGTACCTAGGCTCTGTTCGCGTGTCCGCGTGCCTTATTTCTCACTTCTAGCGACGAAAAACCTAGAATATCGTGTTCCCACGTAGTGCTAAAAGACTCGGGTGTGTCGTTCTTCTGTTTTGCACAAGTAAACTGCCCATAAACTGTTTAATACCTGTGTACCTAAAGTTCGGGACATTTGAACGTTTATTTTCATGTTTTGTGTTATAATTACGCATAAAAACTGTGTACAAACCATACTTATAAACTGTTACATACTTTTCGTAGTATTTTCAGTGATTTTCAATGTGATTTTGCCGGTTCAAACACGATCGCAAGCCAAGCGTTACCATTGCTCAAAGTCGAAACTTTCTCACTTTTCAATACTCGATCGATACTGTTGCAAAATCTTAGGGAAGTATTGGAACATTTATTCTTTTCAATAAAACTGTACATAAGTGAAGTCTGCGGACTATTTGGTGAACTTTTACTCATAAACTGTATGCGTTATCGTAATAATCTTATTTGACTTTTGTGTGACTTAAGTGTGAGTGCGAGATTCGTAGTATCTCCTTCGGCGAATCGGCTCATCGTCACGTGCCGAGCCGAGTTCCGACCCAGCCCGGCCGCGCACGACGACGGCGTTGCGACGGCAGGCGCGCCCGCGCTGTTGCCGTGCCGCACGCCCACTGTGTGCCGTGCCGTGCGCCCAGCACACCTCGCTCATCGTACCTACCTACTCAACTCAAACTTTCTGAGGGAAGTAAAACTTTAATTCTTTGTTTATTATTGAAAGACTTTTATCATGTGGACTTCTTTGGTAAAAGTGATTCTATATACTTTTGTTCGAAAAACTTTGAAGTGCATTTGTATTTTTATTTACGTTCCATTCATTTGAGAACTGTTAAAAGTTTTCCTTTTGTAATGTGTGGACTATTAAAAACTATTCTTTTAAATCTAAATAATAATATGTGTGGACTAAAATTTATGTGAACTCTGTTGTGTCCGTAATTTATCAAAATGGTGCTAACGAGATCTCGTGCGAATAGTCTTGGCCAGCATCCCTCCTCGGCGCATACTGGCGCCGATGCTGACCAGGGTGGTCGTGTGACGCCGCCTCCGACTCAGCAGCCTGTGTCCCCCCTGGTGCATGGAGCACCCACACAGCTGTCCTCGCCCTCCTCGGCGGTGCCGCCGGCCGCGGCCGGGGCGCCCACACCGATCATCATGACGGACTTCCACCTTCAGCAAATACTGTCAACGCTGCGTTCACCGGCCCCGCCGTCCGTTGCTAATGCGATGGGGAGCCACAGCAACTTCGCGAGGTGCTCTGCGAGGTTTGATGGAGCTCAAGGGACAGACGTCGTCGCTTTCATAGACGCGATCGAGGTTTATAAGGAATGTGTTGCCATGGATGATGACATTGCGCTTCGAGGCCTCCCTATGTTGTTCACAGGATTGGCCGCCACATGGTGGCAGGGAGTCAAACATTCCATCGTGACCTGGGACTACGCGATGCACCTCCTGCGACAGACTTATGGTCGTTGCCTACCACCACACAAGGTATATCGTGAACTCTTCAGTAAAGAGCAGACCGACGAGAACACGGATGTGTTTGTTTGTAGGGCAAGAGCCCTACTCGCACAGCTACCACCGAAGACTCTGCCAGAGAATCCTGTGCAGCTTGATATGGTCTACGGACTGCTTCATAGACGTATACGTGAGAAGGTTGCTCGGAATTCATTTTATACCTTTTTCGGGCTACTTGAGAAAGCTCGCGCCGTCGAGGATCTTCTAGAGGAAGGCCGTACGCGATCACACGTACGCCCCCCCACTTCCTCTGCTCCTTCGAAGCCGCCTTCTGTAGCGGTGCCTGCCGTCGTGTCTTCTGCTCCGTTGTTATCCCCTGCATCTACACCTGCGACTACAACTTCCGGTGGTACATCAAAGTCGAGACCCCGCTGTTCGTATTGCAAGAAATTCGGACACGAAAAGGAAGCTTGTCAAAAACGCTCGCAAGCAATCAAAGCTACACCATCCAACCCTAATGAAGCTAGCGCAGACACTAAACCCGCTCCTGTCGTGTGTTTCGGGTGCGGTGCTCCAGGTGTGATACGACCGAACTGTGCCAACTGCAAGAAGAAAGAGAATGTGACATCTGCGTCGACGTCCTTTCAATCCGTTGCTGCAGTGGGTGCTACGCCGATCGACGCGCGTGCTCGGCCTATGGTTAAAGTGAACATCTGCGGTGCTAGCGGTCGTGTAGTGGTCGATACTGGTGCGAAACTGTCAGTCGCGAGTGTTAGTCTAAGAGACGTCCTAGTTAAGAATAATGTTGCATTTGTTAATACATTTGTAGAAATTAAGTTAGCGGATGGCTCTGTTGATCAAAAATATGTAGAAACTGTGATCGTCGATGTAGAACTACATGGAATTGTTGTCTCCACTATTTTTGTAGTCTTACCTGGTGCCACTGATACTCTCCTAGGGATGAATTTTATTAATGACGCTGGCATGGTACTTGACCTCCAACGAAAGCGTTTTTCGTTGCATTCGGTGAATCAAGGTAGTACTTACTTTCCGTTTCACTTCGAGGATGAAGTCGATTCTCTCGTCTATTCTTCCGTGGCTCTCCGCGAGAACGAGGGATCTATGTTGACTGCTTCGGAGAAGGAAATTCTTTCGTCAGTGCTTGATGGCAATCAGGATATTTTCGCACCAGGGGGAGCGCCCACTACGATGGCGCAGCATCACATCGATACAGGCGATAGTCCGCCGATCGCTGTCCCGCCTTACCGTTTAACGCCTGCGAAGAAGGAGATCGTCCGAACTGAAATAGAGAGGATGTTAGAAGATGAGATCATCGAAGAAGCCGAGTCGGAATGGGCTTCTCCTGTTGTCCTAGTGCCCAAGAAAAATGGAGAGACACGCTTTTGCGTCGATTATCGTCGCTTGAATTCAGTGACCAGAACGGATAAATACCCGCTTCCTGTAATCGACGACATCTTATCTTCTACGAAGGCAAATTGTGTTATGTCTACGTTGGACCTCAAAGCGGGCTACTGGCAGGTTGAAGTTGCTCCCGAAGATCGCCATAAAACTGCCTTCACAACGCCTTTCGGAACGTTTCAATTCCGTCGGATGCCTTTTGGGCTCAAAAATTCCCCGGCGACGTTCCAGCGCCTAATGGACCGGTTCAGGTCTGGGCTCAATGACGTATGTGTAGTAGCTTATTTGGATGACCTTCTAGTGGTCTCCGAAAGCCTTGAATCTCATATGAGGGATCTACAGAAAGTCTTCGACAGACTTCGTTTGTTTGGATTGAGGGCAAATCGCGACAAATGTATGTTTGCCCGAGACCAAGTTACATATCTTGGGCACGTCATTACGGCGAATGGTATTCAGGCTGATCCAAACAAAATCCGTGCTATTTTGGAAATGGCACCACCGTCGAATCTGAAGCAGCTAAGAACCTTTCTTCAAACTTGTTCTTGGTTCAGGAAGTTCATTCCTAACTTCTCAGACATAGCTCGGCCAATGACGGAGCTTACTAAAAAGAATGCGAGCTGGATTTGGAGTGACGCTCAAGCTCAAGCCTTCAATACGCTGAAAGAGAAACTTACCTCTGCGCCTATTCTTCGTCAGCCGAATTTTGATGCTCCGTTCATTCTTCGCACCGATGCTAGCGCCTACGCATTGGGCGCTGTGCTAATGCAAGGAAACGACGTTCACGACGAAAGACCTATAGAGTATGCCAGCAGATTATTGTCTTCAGCAGAGCGCAACTATAATACAACAGAACGTGAGGCGCTCGCTGTAGTCTGGGCACTCGATAAGTTTCGGGGTTACGTCGAAGGTGCGCAGATACGTATTTGCACCGATCACCAGCCCTTGCGATGGCTGATGTCTCTTAAAACACCTAGTGGTCGTCTGGCCAGGTGGGCAATGAAGATACAGTCGTACAACTTGGACCTGGAATATACACCGGGAAAGAGTAATGTCATTGCCGACTCGCTGAGTCGTCCTGTGCTACCTGCTGCTGAAGTAGAGGAATCATGTGATCTATGTCCTATTTCAATAGACTTACCTCATCGTGGACCTGCTGAACTCCGCGCTGCACAGCTTGAAGATCCGGAGACTATGAAGATCTTGAAGGACTTCGAGGATGATGACGACTTCTCACACTGGACGGACCGAGGGTATTATGTGTCACAGGGTGTGTTGTTCCGTATAGATCCTGATGGTGAAGCCGAAGAGCCGCAACTAGTGGTCCCGCGATCCCTTAGGGACGAGCTATTGAAAGAGCTTCACGATGCCCCTACAGCTGGACATTTAGGCGTAGAGCGGACCCTGAAGAAGATCAAGGAACGTTACTTCTTTCCCCAGATGCGACAATACATAACCCAGTATCTGAAGACCTGTGACCTGTGTCAAGCTTTTAAACCAAGCAATCTCAAACCAGCCGGACTGTTACAAACTCCAGTCATGCAACAAAGGTTCGAGGTCCTTGCGATGGATCTTTTCGGGCCTCTTCCGGAAGGTAGTCAAGGAGAGAAATGGATCTTTCTAGTCGAGGACGTGACCACTAGATGGGTGGAACTCTTTCCCCTCGACGAAGCTACCTCCGAGAAATGTGCGAAGATTCTTATAGAAGAATTCTTTCTACGGTATGGTTTGCCACGGCGGATTGTTTCTGACAATGGGTCGCAATTCGTGTCTGCCGTTATGCAAAAGGCTATGTTTGCGTTGGGTATTTCTCAAAACCTGACGCCTGTTTATCATCCGCAAGCGAACCCCGCTGAGCGGAAAAATCGAGACATGAAGACCATGCTGGCAATTCTGGTCAACACCGATCATCAAGAGTGGCCCAAGAGTTTGCCTGCTGTGCGTTTTGCGATGAACACCGCTCACAACCAAGGCACTGGACATACTGCTGCTTTCTTGACCTTTGCCCGAGAACTTCGTTCTCCCATTCATGTTGTCAATGATATTCGCGCTATAGTTGAAGCGGAAAATTTCGTCCCACAAATTACCCCGTATCTTAAAAGTTTTGTCGACACTCTCCAAGAAGTTCGTTGGAGGCATGAGCATCAGCAGGACCTGAGAAAAGACGCCGCTGATCGAAGTAGGAGAGAGGGACCGCGTTTCCAAGAGGGTGATCTCGTCTTGATTGCAAATAACGCTCTCAGTCAAGCCTCAAAGGGAGTCACGAAGAAGTTTGCTCCGCGTCGCATAGGCCCTTTTAAAATCAAACGAGTCCTTTCGCCTACCACTTACGAAGTCGTGGATAGTCAAGACCACGTTCGAGGTAAATACCATGCCAGTCTGCTCACACCCTATGTCGGGGATTCTGAGCCCGTTGTCGCCAAGTCAAGGGGTAGACCCAAGTCACAACCGGGGCGGTCTTGTGACTTGGAGGGGGAGGATGTGGCGCCAAGTATTAGTACATCATCATCAGGGCGTTGTATCCGGGCGCCACTCCGTTTTCGCAAGACCTAATACATTATTCTGCCGCTAGGTGGCGCGGCGAGAGAGAGAAGTCGCCGGTTTCATGGCCGGCGGCGGTTCGGTTGATTCTTTCTGTTAAAATTAGTTTTAAGCCCTTTGGTTCATGTAAACCGTTCCCGTTGAGTAATTAAAGTGGATTAAAATCATAACCGAGTGTTTTATAAAAGTCTACTTCCCTACAATATTGCCATTTAGTCCAATAATTCAGTTTAAAACTTAGATCTAAAAAACTAGGTATCTACGCAACGGATTTTGATGCGGTTTTTTCAATAGATAGGAGTGATTCAAGAGGAAGGTTTTAGTATCAGCACTGCACCCATGCGAAGCCGGTGCGGGTAGCTAGTTTTTTTATTTACCAGCCTAGGTAGCCAGCTGCGTTGTTTCCGTGGAAATTTAATAAAAAAAATATCAAAATTAATTAAAAAAGACGTGTGGCACTCGGGGACTGCCGCGGTAAAGCTATTGCATAGCATTTTGTATTAACAAGACTGCCGAAAAAAACGACGTTAGACAATGCACGGCCTTCAAGCCACACGGGTGTTATTTAAATGGTTAGCAGAGTATTCGTATTTTTGTAAGCAGAAAAATATAATCTGTAAGCAGAAATAGCTAATTGGTCAGCAACTCATGGCCAGCAAACATTACAAAACCTATCAGCATTTTATGTCATTCTGGATGGCTGTAATTATTTTTGAGCTGCAATGAGCTGCTACTGTTTAATAAAATTTTGGTAAGCACTCAGAGGGGAAGCCAAAAAATATTTATAGACTCGGACTCGGACTCGGACTCGGACCTCCGTGCCCGTCGGAGTGGGGAGCGTGAGGTTTTTTTCGTTACGGAATTTCTGGATTCGGTCCCCGCGCTCAAGGCCCTCGATAGAAGCTATGCAATAGCTTAATCCCTTGTCAGTGGGCCCATCGTTTCCGGGAGGGTCCATATACGCCAACACCGAAGAAGCAACAGGTCCTCCACTGACTAAGGGTTAAGCGGACTCAGACTCGGACTCGGACTCGGACTCGGACTCGGACTCGGACTGGGACTCGGACTGGGACTCGGACTGGGACTCGGACTCGGACTCGGACTCGGACTCGGACTCGGACTCGGACTCGGACTCGGACTCGGACTCGGACTCGGACTCGGACTCGGACTCGGACTCGGACTCGGACTCGGACTCGGACTCGGACTCGGACTCGGACTCGGACTCGGACTCGGACTCGGACTCGGACACGGACTCGGACTCGGAATCGGACTCGGACTCGGACTCGGTCTCGGACTCGGACTCGGACTCGGACTCGGACTCGGACTCGGACTCGGACTCGGACTCGGACTCGGACTCGGACTCGGACTCGGACTCGGACTCGGACTCGGACTCGGACTCGGACTCGGACTCGGACTCGGACTCGGACTCGGACTCGGACTCGGACTCGGACTCGGACTCGGACTCGGACCTCCGTGCCCGTCGGAGTGGGGAGCGTGAGGTTTTTTCGTTACGGAATTTTTGGATTCGGTCCCCGCGCTCAAGGCCCTCGATAGAAGCTATGCAATAGCTTAAAAAACATACGATAATCATCAGTCAAAAAATTGCTATAGCTTGTCACAATCTTTGAGAACAATATGAAATTTTGAGTTGTAGCTCTATAATTACATTGTCACTAGTCAATTCCATCTCGTATCTGATAGATACCACTTACCCTATTCATACTTGTTTGTTGTTCCTGTACTATGTTTATTTACTTACGCATCAATAACCTGATAGACTAATGAGTTTAAAAATACCCTAACAATTTTAAAGCGGCGGCCACAATAGAAACAAAGGAAATGCGATTACACCGCCAGCGGAAGTTAGTTTAACTTTGGTACGGTGCAGGCATTTCGTCGACACGGTGTGGTATGCACCGAACATTGTTAATGTTGAACAAAGTTACGTTTTAATAGTCGATCACAATGTGTAAGTTAATTTGGAAGCTTAATAGCTCATTGGCTATGGCAGAGTCCGGCAGATGGTTTACTCCAAGCATTAAACTATTTAGTGCACTGACAAGCCATACACAATAATACTAGGGGGATCAGGGTCGTCCTTAACCTATTGGAGGCCTCGAACACATTAATTTAATATGATTATATAATGAACCTAGGGCTAGGTTTCATTTTCTGCCGAACTGTGTAGTTAAGTATATAAATATACTAGCTGATGCCCGCGACTTCGTCCGCGTGGAATTTGTTATTCCTTTGAGTTTAGAAAATATATCAAGAAGGATAATAATATACACTATCTATCTACAATCTAATATTATAAAGAGGAATTAAGGAGTTGTATTTTTGTATGTTAATAACGAATAAACTCAAAAACTACTGGACCGATTTTAAAAACTCTTTCACCATTAGAATGTTACATTATCCCTGAGTAATATAGGATATATTATCTATGACGAAAAAAAATTAGGGATCCTTACTAAAACTTGTCTGTACATGCCGGGATTGGAACCCGAGCCTCGCGAATGAGAAGCGGGCTCCTTAGCGACTGGGCTATCATTGCTATTTATATTTTTGTTATTAAAAACACCCTATATACAACGCGTCACAGAATAAGCGCAATTCCTAATACGTACCCCGATTAGTATACTAACATAAAAAGATCGTGATGCATTCGTACTTTAGTTTTGTCTAACCAAATTGCTTAAATAAAGAGCGATAACAGTACGGTGTCAATAGGCAGTCCTAAATTTAGTTATGCTAATTAATTTTTCGGAAAAACTTTACACATATTGAAAATAGCTGAAATCAATTAAGTAGTCGATACTAATTTCAGGAATTGCGCTTATTCTCTTACGTGTTGTAAAGCCTAGGACACTCTCTGGATTATGATTTTTGAATTAGTTCTTGATGTCAATGGCTACGCATGTGGTCATAATAACAAATAAATTTCCATAAGGAACCCATGGTGAATTCTCAAAAAAAGAAGTGGACTTTGTATGGAGACTAAATTGAAAAATATTTGTGCCAAGTTTCAAGTTGAAGATAAGGAAATCTTGTTGTTTGTTTTGAGGAGTATTTTTACAATATTTTGAATTGATACACCCAAAAATGAAGGTTTTCCGTACATACCAAACTCAACCCCTACTTTCACCCTTTTGGGGGGAGGACTTTCGAAAAATCCAAAAATACGTATCTCATCATTTATTTCTAAGAGTAGTTTTTTTTTTTTGAAACATCAGAAATACGTATCTTGTTGTTTGTTTTGAGGAGTATTTCTACAAAGTTTTGAATTGATACACCCAAAAATGAAGGTTTTCCATACATACCAAACTCAACCCCTACTTTCACCCTTTTAGGGGACGATTTTCCAAAAATTCAAAAACACGTATCTCATCGTTTATTTCTAAGAGTATTTGTGAGAAGTTTCACGTTGATAGAATAAAAAAAACAACATGTCTCCATACAAACTCCATGCCCTGTTTCACCTCCTTTGGGGGGGTTTTTTAGAAAATCCGGAAATACGTTTCTTGTTGTTTGTTTTGAGGAGTATTTTTACAAAGTTTGGAATTGATACACCCAAAAATGAAGGTTTTCCATACATACCAAACCGAACCCCTAATTTCACCCTTTTATGGGACGATTTTCGAAAAGTGCAAAAACATGTATCTCATCATTTATTTCTAAGAGTATTTGTGAGAAGTTTCACGTTGACAGAATAAAAAAAACAACACGTTTCCATTCAAACTCCATCCCCTGTTTCACCCCCTTAGGGTGTGTTTTTTACAAAATCTGGAAATAGGTTTCTTGTTGTTTGTTTTGAGGAGTATTTTTACAAAGTTTGGAATTGATACACCCAAAAATGAAGGTTTTCCATACAAACCAAACTGAACCCCTACTTTCACCCTTTTAGGGGACGATTTTCGAAAAGTTTAAAAACACGTATCTCATAATTTATTTTTAAAAGTATTTGTGCCAAGTTTCAACCTGATAGACGTAAAAAACAACACGTCCCCATACAAACTCCAATCCCCTGTTTCAACCATTTAGGGGTTTTTTTTGGAAAACCCAGAAATACGTGTCGTGTTTTTTGTTTTGAGAAGTATTTTTACAAAGTTTGGAATTGATACACCCAAAAATTAAGGGTTTCCATACATACCAAACTTAACCCCTACTTTTACACCTTTAGGGGACGATTTTAGAAAAATCCAAAAATACGTATCTCATCATTTATTTCTAAGAGTATTTGTGTCAAGTTTCAACTTGATAGACGTAAAAACCAACACGTCTCCATACAAACTCCATCCCCCTGTTTCAACCCTTTAGGGGTTTTTTTTTGGAAAATCCAGAAATACGTGTCGTGTTTTTTGTTTTGAGGAGTATTTTTACAAAGTTTCGAATTGATATAGCCAAAAATGAAGGTTTTCCAAGCATACCAAACTCAACCCCCACTTTCACACCTTTAAGGGACGATTTCCGAAAAATCCAAAAACACGTATCTCATTATTTATTTCTAAGAGTATTTGTGTCAAGTTTCAACTTGATAGACGTAAAAAACAACACGTCTCCATACAAACTCCATCCCCCTGTTTCAACCCCTTAGGGGGGGTTTTTTGGAAAATCCAGAATCATGTGTCTTGTTATTTGTTTTGGGGAGTATTTTAACAATGTTTCGAATTGATACACCTAAAAATGAAGGTTTTGCATACAAACTCTCAACCCCTTTTTCACCCCCTTAAAGGTTGAATTTTGAGAATTCCTTTCTTATTCCTAGTCTACGTCTTCAAAATAATATATGTGAAAAAAATCAGCTTTCTAGGTGTAAGGGTTTAGGCTGGGCGTTGATGAGTCAGTGAGTCAGGACTTCTCTCTTTATATATATAGATATAAAATGCTGCTAGTGTATTAATAATAACAATACTCGAGGAAATATTGGGTTGTCTCTGTTGCAAGCTAGATACTTGTTTACGGGTGTCCATCACGTGGCCACCGGGCATCTTCTGCTTTTATTTTTCTCCGGATATGCCAAGGGCTTTCTCACGGAGTGTTTTTCGCCCCGCCTTATTACAGCACATACCATCGACAATGAAAATTCGGCATACGACGATAGAGAACAACAACCGAAATCATCAATCAAATCCCATTAAGGTACAAAAAACTTAACATAATGTATATTTTTAATGTAATCACCACCACAGGTTTACTAGAATACCAGGAAAACTTAAAAGTAAGTTTTGTGTATTAGTAATATCGTTTATATGCAGTCTGTTTAGTTTCGTTATTCACTAAAAACTCTTGAATATTAATTCATTTAAGTAGGTCTTATCTTAAACATGGCCGATTTTTTTGTTATTGATTTTATCGAAAACATACAAACTCACGGAAAATGTATTGTAAACGTTAACTTGAGATACTTTTATATACTTTAATACCATGAATAGGGGAGTATTTGACGTGATTTTATAGTCAGTGTTTATTAAATATTAGGTACCTATTATTGTAAAATGTATAAAAAAACTGTGGGAATAATATATATTAAGCACCGACGAAGCTAACAGACATGTTCATATAGTTCGTGCACAAAAATGGCCTAGAGCGGGAATCGCACGGAAAGCCGCGACCAAAAATGTTTTTTCTGAGCTAGCTATATCTCCGCGAATTTTTTCGTGTTCTGGGTTAAGTATCCTTAGTCCTTCATTAGGATGCCAGCTATCACCCTGTCAAACTTCATAAAAATGACGTTAGCGGATTACTCGTAAAAAACTCTCGACTTTCAATGCGAATAATTTTATTTCCGGGTGGCATCTAATATCGACTGTCGTTTGATCAAACAGAGCTCTGCAAATAACACTTAATGCTGAATAATAATACATAAAGATGCCTCCTGGTTCATGGTGTAGTATTTCCCCGTTCATCCAACGTTTAGATTATTGGGTATAATTGAAAACCCTCCATCCATCACGCTCTCGTTTTCGATGTCGGTATACGACTCGTGACGTGTGACAAATAACGCTATGTCATGCGAAGTCACGCACGCTGTCACAACGATGCAGTCTTCTGAGTTTAAGCTGTATTCATCGACTAAACTTTTAGTCATTGGTTTATAATGAAGTCTGTATGACAGCCCTCGTTCATACGATTAGAGATATCAGTCGGCAACTATATCCCTAGTTTTGATATAGAAAAAAGTGTAAAAAGTAAAATAACGGTAGGTACGTTGCATGGAATTGTCGTTTTGGAAGAACGTTAATATGAGGTAAGCGTTAAAATGGAAAATTATCTTGGAAATGGCAAAGAAAATGTCTTGCTTCTCGATTTATTCGAGAAGCAAGACATCATTTTCCATTGTAGAAAGTATAGGGTTGACATTATCCAAATTAAATTGCGAATAGTGGTAATTCCTTAAAGATATTATCCCAAACCACATTTATTTCGATTTTCGTTTTACAATTATAGCTACATCCATACAGAGATACATGCATAAAGCTCACGCCATTGTCCCACAGGGGTCGGCAGAGACGATGGATCGCCACTTTGCTCGATCTCTGCATACTTGTTTCGCTTCCTTCACTTTTTATAGCTAACTAGCTGATGCCCGCGACTTCGTCCGCGTGGAATTTGTTATTCCTTTGGGTGTAGAAAATATATCAAGAAGGATAATATACACTATCTAGCTACAATAATATTATAAAGAGGAATTAAGGATTTGTATTTTTGTATGTTAATAACGAATAAACTCAAAAACTACTGGACCGATTTTTAAAACTCTTTCACCATTAGAATCTTACAGTATCCCTGAGTAATATAGGATATATCTATGACGAAAAAAAATGAGGTATCCTTACTAAAACTTGTCTGTACATGCCGGAATTGGAACCCGAGCCTCGCGAATGAGAAGCGGGCTCTTTAGCGACTGGGCTATTTATATTTTTGTTATTAAAAACACCCTATTATACAACGCGTCACAGAATAAGCGCAATTCCTGATACGTACCCCGATTAGTATACTAACATAAAAAGATAATGATGCATTCGTACTTTAGTTTTGTCTAACCAAATTGCTTAAATAAAGAGCGATAACAGTACGGTGTCAATAGGCAGTCCTAAATTTAGTTATGCTAATTAATTTTTCGGAAAAACTTTACACATATTGAAAATAGCTGAAATCAATTAAGTAGTCGATACTAATTTCAGGAATTGCGCTTATTCTCTTACGTGTTGTAAAGCCTAGGACACTCTCTGGATTATGATTTTTGAATTAGTTCTTGATGTCAATGGCTAAGCATGTGGTCATAATAACAAATAAATTTCCATAAGGAACCCATGGTGAATTCTCAAAAAAAGAAGTGGACTTTGTATGGAGACTATTGAAGAATATTTGTGCCAAGTTTCAAGTTGAAGATAAGGAAATCTTGTTGTTTGTTTTGAGGAGTATTTTTACAATATTTTGAATTGATACACCCAAAAATAATGGTTTTCCGTACATACCAAACTCAACCCCTACTTTCACCCTTTTGGGGGAGGACTTTCGAAAAATCCAAAAATACGTATCTCATCATTTATTTCTAAGAGTAGTATTTTTTTTGGAAAAACCAGAAATACGTATCTTGTTGTTTGTTTTGAGGAGTATTTCTACAAAGTTTTGAATTGATACACCCAAAAATGAAGGTTTTCCATACATACCAAACTCAAGCCCTACTTTCACCCTTTTAGGGGACGATTTCCGAAAAATTCAAAAACACTTATCTCATCGTTTATTTCTAAGAGTATTTGTGAGAAGTTTCACGTTGATAGAATAAAAAAAACAACACGTCTCCATACAAACTCCATGCCCTGTTTCACCCCCTTCGGGGGGTTTTTTAGAAAATCCGGAAATACGTTTCTTGTTGTTTGTTTTGAGGAGTATTTTTACAAAGTTTGGAATTGATACACCCAAAAATGAAGGTTTTCCATACATACCAAACTGAACCCCTACTTTCACCCTTTTAGGGGACGATTTTCGAAAAGTTCAAAAACACGTATCTCATAATTTATTTTTAAAAGTATTTGTGCCAAGTTTCAACCTGATAGACGTAAAAAACAACACGTCCCCATACAAACTCCAATCCCCTGTTTCAACCATTTAGGGGTTTTTTTTTGGAAAACCCAGAAATACGTGTCGTATTTTTTGTTTTGAGGAGTTTTTTTACAAAGTTTGGAATTGATACACCCAAAAATTAAGGGTTTCCATACACATAAAACTCAACCCCTACTTTTACACCTTTAGGGGACGATTTTCGAAAAATACAAAAATACGTATCTCATCATTTATTTCTAAGAGTATTTGTATCAAGTTTCAACTTGATAGACGTAAAAACCAACACGTCTCGATACAAACTCCATCCCCCTGTTTCAACCATTTAGGGGTTTTTTTTAAAAAATCCAGAAATACGTGTCGTGTTTTTTGTTTTGAGGAATATTTTTACAAAGTTTCGAATTGATATAGCCAAAAATGAAGGTTTTCCAAGCATACCAAACTCAACCCCCACTTTCACACCTTTAAGGGACGATTTTCGAAAAATCCAAAAACACGTATCTCATTATTTATTTTTAAGAGTATTTGTGTCAAGTTTCAACTTGATAGACGTAAAAAACAACACGTCTCCATACAAACTCCATCCCCCTGTTTCAACCCCTTAGGGGGGGGGTTTTTTGAAAATCCAGAATCACGTGTCTTGTTATTTATTTTGAGGAGTATTTTAACAATGTTTCGAATTGATACACCCAAAAATGAAGGTTTTGCATACAAACTCTCAACCCCTTTTTCACCCCCTTAAAGGTTGAATTTGGAAAATTCCTTTCTTATTCCTAGTCTACGTCTTCAATATAATATATGTGAAAAAAATCTGCTTTCTAGGTGTAAGGGTTTAGGCTGGGCGTTGATGAGTCAGTGAGTCAGAACTTCTCTCTTTATATATATAGATTACTAGCTGATGCCCGCGACTTCGTCCGCGTGGAATTTGTTATTCCTTTGAGTTTAGAAAATATATCAAGAAGGATAATAATATACACTATCTATCTACAATCTAATATTATAAAGAGGAATTAAGGAGTTGTATTTTTGTATGTTAATAACGAATAAACTCAAAAACTACTGGACCGATTTTAAAAACTCTTTCACCATTAGAATGTTACATTATCCCTGAGTAATATAGGATATATTATCTATGACGAAAAAAAATTAGGGATCCTTACTAAAACTTGTCTGTACATGCCGGGATTGGAACCCGAGCCTCGCGAATGAGAAGCGGGCTCCTTAGCGACTGGGCTATCATTGCTATTTATATTTTTGTTATTAAAAACACCCTATATACAACGCGTCACAGAAAAAGCGCAATTCCTAATACGTACCCCGATTAGTATACTAACATAAAAAGATCGTGATGCATTCGTACTTTAGTTTTGTCTAACCAAATTGCTTAAATAAAGAGCGATAACAGTACGGTGTCAATAGGCAGTCCTAAATTTAGTTATGCTAATTAATTTTTCGGAAAAACTTTACACATATTGAAAATAGCTGAAATCAATTAAGTAGTCGATACTAATTTCAGGAATTGCGCTTATTCTCTTACGTGTTGTAAAGCCTAGGACACTCTCTGGATTATGATTTTTGAATTAGTTCTTGATGTCAATGGCTACGCATGTGGTCATAATAACAAATAAATTTCCATAAGGAACCCATGGTGAATTCTCAAAAAAAGAAGTGGACTTTGTATGGAGACTAAATTGAAAAATATTTGTGCCAAGTTTCAAGTTGAAGATAAGGAAATCTTGTTGTTTGTTTTGAGGAGTATTTTTACAATATTTTGAATTGATACACCCAAAAATGAAGGTTTTCCGTACATACCAAACTCAACCCCTACTTTCACCCTTTTGGGGGGAGGACTTTCGAAAAATCCAAAAATACGTATCTCATCATTTATTTCTAAGAGTAGTTTTTTTTTTTGAAACATCAGAAATACGTATCTTGTTGTTTGTTTTGAGGAGTATTTCTACAAAGTTTTGAATTGATACACCCAAAAATGAAGGTTTTCCATACATACCAAACTCAACCCCTACTTTCACCCTTTTAGGGGACGATTTTCCAAAAATTCAAAAACACGTATCTCATCGTTTATTTCTAAGAGTATTTGTGAGAAGTTTCACGTTGATAGAATAAAAAAAACAACATGTCTCCATACAAACTCCATGCCCTGTTTCACCTCCTTTGGGGGGGTTTTTTAGAAAATCCGGAAATACGTTTCTTGTTGTTTGTTTTGAGGAGTATTTTTACAAAGTTTGGAATTGATACACCCAAAAATGAAGGTTTTCCATACATACCAAACCGAACCCCTAATTTCACCCTTTTATGGGACGATTTTCGAAAAGTGCAAAAACATGTATCTCATCATTTATTTCTAAGAGTATTTGTGAGAAGTTTCACGTTGACAGAATAAAAAAAACAACACGTTTCCATTCAAACTCCATCCCCTGTTTCACCCCCTTAGGGTGTGTTTTTTACAAAATCTGGAAATAGGTTTCTTGTTGTTTGTTTTGAGGAGTATTTTTACAAAGTTTGGAATTGATACACCCAAAAATGAAGGTTTTCCATACAAACCAAACTGAACCCCTACTTTCACCCTTTTAGGGGACGATTTTCGAAAAGTTTAAAAACACGTATCTCATAATTTATTTTTAAAAGTATTTGTGCCAAGTTTCAACCTGATAGACGTAAAAAACAACACGTCCCCATACAAACTCCAATCCCCTGTTTCAACCATTTAGGGGTTTTTTTTGGAAAACCCAGAAATACGTGTCGTGTTTTTTGTTTTGAGAAGTATTTTTACAAAGTTTGGAATTGATACACCCAAAAATTAAGGGTTTCCATACATACCAAACTTAACCCCTACTTTTACACCTTTAGGGGACGATTTTAGAAAAATCCAAAAATACGTATCTCATCATTTATTTCTAAGAGTATTTGTGTCAAGTTTCAACTTGATAGACGTAAAAACCAACACGTCTCCATACAAACTCCATCCCCCTGTTTCAACCCTTTAGGGGTTTTTTTTTGGAAAATCCAGAAATACGTGTCGTGTTTTTTGTTTTGAGGAGTATTTTTACAAAGTTTCGAATTGATATAGCCAAAAATGAAGGTTTTCCAAGCATACCAAACTCAACCCCCACTTTCACACCTTTAAGGGACGATTTCCGAAAAATCCAAAAACACGTATCTCATTATTTATTTCTAAGAGTATTTGTGTCAAGTTTCAACTTGATAGACGTAAAAAACAACACGTCTCCATACAAACTCCATCCCCCTGTTTCAACCCCTTAGGGGGGGTTTTTTGAAAAATCCAGAATCACGTGTCTTGTTATTTGTTTTGAGGAGTATTTTAACAATGTTTCGAATTGATACACCCAAAAATGAAGGTTTTGCATACAAACTCTCAACCCCTTTTTCACCCCCTTAAAGGTTGAATTTTGAGAATTCCTTTCTTATTCCTAGTCTACGTCTTCAAAATAATATATGTGAAAAAAATCAGCTTTCTAGGTGTAAGGGTTTAGGCTGGGCGTTGATGAGTCAGTGAGTCAGGACTTCTCTCTTTATATATATAGATATAAAATGCTGCTAGTGTATTAATAATAACAATACTCGAGGAAATATTGGGTTGTCTCTGTTGCAAGCTAGATACTTGTTTACGGGTGTCCATCACGTGGCCACCGGGCATCTTCTGCTTTTATTTTTCTCCGGATATGCCAAGGGCTTTCTCACGGAGTGTTTTTCGCCCCGCCTTATTACAGCACATACCATCGACAATGAAAATTCGGCATACGACGATAGAGAACAACAACCGAAATCATCAATCAAATCCCATTAAGGTACAAAAAACTTAACATAATGTATATTTTTAATGTAATCACCACCACAGGTTTACTAGAATACCAGGAAAACTTAAAAGTAAGTTTTGTGTATTAGTAATATCGTTTATATGCAGTCTGTTTAGTTTCGTTATTCACTAAAAACTCTTGAATATTAATTCATTTAAGTAGGTCTTATCTTAAACATGGCCGATTTTTTTGTTATTGATTTTATCGAAAACATACAAACTCACGGAAAATGTATTGTAAACGTTAACTTGAGATACTTTTATATACTTTAATACCATGAATAGGGGAGTATTTGACGTGATTTTATAGTCAGTGTTTATTAAATATTAGGTACCTATTATTGTAAAATGTATAAAAAAACTGTGGGAATAATATATATTAAGCACCGACGAAGCTAACAGACATGTTCATATAGTTCGTGCACAAAAATGGCCTAGAGCGGGAATCGCACGGAAAGCCGCGACCAAAAATGTTTTTTCTGAGCTAGCTATATCTCCGCGAATTTTTTCGTGTTCTGGGTTAAGTATCCTTAGTCCTTCATTAGGATGCCAGCTATCACCCTGTCAAACTTCATAAAAATGACGTTAGCGGATTACTCGTAAAAAACTCTCGACTTTCAATGCGAATAATTTTATTTCCGGGTGGCATCTAATATCGACTGTCGTTTGATCAAACAGAGCTCTGCAAATAACACTTAATGCTGAATAATAATACATAAAGATGCCTCCTGGTTCATGGTGTAGTATTTCCCCGTTCATCCAACGTTTAGATTATTGGGTATAATTGAAAACCCTCCATCCATCACGCTCTCGTTTTCGATGTCGGTATACGACTCGTGACGTGTGACAAATAACGCTATGTCATGCGAAGTCACGCACGCTGTCACAACGATGCAGTCTTCTGAGTTTAAGCTGTATTCATCGACTAAACTTTTAGTCATTGGTTTATAATGAAGTCTGTATGACAGCCCTCGTTCATACGATTAGAGATATCAGTCGGCAACTATATCCCTAGTTTTGATATAGAAAAAAGTGTAAAAAGTAAAATAACGGTAGGTACGTTGCATGGAATTGTCGTTTTGGAAGAACGTTAATATGAGGTAAGCGTTAAAATGGAAAATTATCTTGGAAATGGCAAAGAAAATGTCTTGCTTCTCGATTTATTCGAGAAGCAAGACATCATTTTCCATTGTAGAAAGTATAGGGTTGACATTATCCAAATTAAATTGCGAATAGTGGTAATTCCTTAAAGATATTATCCCAAACCACATTTATTTCGATTTTCGTTTTACAATTATAGCTACATCCATACAGAGATACATGCATAAAGCTCACGCCATTGTCCCACAGGGGTCGGCAGAGACGATGGATCGCCACTTTGCTCGATCTCTGCATACTTGTTTCGCTTCCTTCACTTTTTATAGCTAACTAGCTGATGCCCGCGACTTCGTCCGCGTGGAATTTGTTATTC
Source organism: Ethmia dodecea (assembly GCA_963855545.1). NCBI lineage: Eukaryota > Metazoa > Arthropoda > Insecta > Lepidoptera > Depressariidae > Ethmia > Ethmia dodecea. The sequence continues at coordinate 7,561,584 of OY979444.1, forward strand.
CTTTGGGTTTAGAAAATATATCAAGAAGGATAATATACACTATCTAGCTACAATAATATTATAAAGAGGAATTAAGGATTTGTATTTTTGTATGTTAATAACGAATAAACTCAAAAACTACTGGACCGATTTTTAAAACTCTTTCACCATTAGAATCTTACAGTATCCCTGAGTAATATAGGATATATCTATGACGAAAAAAAATGAGGTATCCTTACTAAAACTTGTCTGTACATGCCGGAATTGGAACCCGAGCCTCGCGAATGAGAAGCGGGCTCTTTAGCGACTGGGCTATTTATATTTTTGTTATTAAAAACACCCTATTATACAACGCGTCACAGAATAAGCGCAATTCCTGATACGTACCCCGATTAGTATACTAACATAAAAAGATAATGATGCATTCGTACTTTAGTTTTGTCTAACCAAATTGCTTAAATAAAGAGCGATAACAGTACGGTGTCAATAGGCAGTCCTAAATTTAGTTATGCTAATTAATTTTTCGGAAAAACTTTACACATATTGAAAATAGCTGAAATCAATTAAGTAGTCGATACTAATTTCAGGAATTGCGCTTATTCTCTTACGTGTTGTAAAGCCTAGGACACTCTCTGGATTATGATTTTTGAATTAGTTCTTGATGTCAATGGCTACGCATGTGGTCATAATAACAAATAAATTTCCATAAGGAACCCATGGTGAATTCTCAAAAAAAGAAGTGGACTTTGTATGGAGACTAAATTGAAAAATATTTGTGCCAAGTTTCAAGTTGAAGATAAGGAAATCTTGTTGTTTGTTTTGAGGAGTATTTTTACAATATTTTGAATTGATACACCCAAAAATGAAGGTTTTCCGTACATACCAAACTCAACCCCTACTTTCACCCTTTTGGGGGGAGGACTTTCGAAAAATCCAAAAATACGTATCTCATCATTTATTTCTAAGAGTAGTTTTTTTTTTTTGAAACATCAGAAATACGTATCTTGTTGTTTGTTTTGAGGAGTATTTCTACAAAGTTTTGAATTGATACACCCAAAAATGAAGGTTTTCCATACATACCAAACTCAACCCCTACTTTCACCCTTTTAGGGGACGATTTTCCAAAAATTCAAAAACACGTATCTCATCGTTTATTTCTAAGAGTATTTGTGAGAAGTTTCACGTTGATAGAATAAAAAAAACAACATGTCTCCATACAAACTCCATGCCCTGTTTCACCTCCTTTGGGGGGGTTTTTTAGAAATTCCGGAAATACGTTTCTTGTTGTTTGTTTTGAGGAGTATTTTTACAAAGTTTGGAATTGATACACCCAAAAATGAAGGTTTTCCATACATACCAAACCGAACCCCTAATTTCACCCTTTTATGGGACGATTTTCGAAAAGTGCAAAAACATGTATCTCATCATTTATTTCTAAGAGTATTTGTGAGAAGTTTCACGTTGACAGAATAAAAAAAACAACACGTTTCCATTCAAACTCCATCCCCTGTTTCACCCCCTTAGGGTGTGTTTTTTACAAAATCTGGAAATAGGTTTCTTGTTGTTTGTTTTGAGGAGTATTTTTACAAAGTTTGGAATTGATACACCCAAAAATGAAGGTTTTCCATACAAACCAAACTGAACCCCTACTTTCACCCTTTTAGGGGACGATTTTCGAAAAGTTTAAAAACACGTATCTCATAATTTATTTTTAAAAGTATTTGTGCCAAGTTTCAACCTGATAGACGTAAAAAACAACACGTCCCCATACAAACTCCAATCCCCTGTTTCAACCATTTAGGGGTTTTTTTTGGAAAACCCAGAAATACGTGTCGTGTTTTTTGTTTTGAGAAGTATTTTTACAAAGTTTGGAATTGATACACCCAAAAATTAAGGGTTTCCATACATACCAAACTTAACCCCTACTTTTACACCTTTAGGGGACGATTTTAGAAAAATCCAAAAATACGTATCTCATCATTTATTTCTAAGAGTATTTGTGTCAAGTTTCAACTTGATAGACGTAAAAACCAACACGTCTCCATACAAACTCCATCCCCCTGTTTCAACCCTTTAGGGGTTTTTTTTTGGAAAATCCAGAAATACGTGTCGTGTTTTTTGTTTTGAGGAGTATTTTTACAAAGTTTCGAATTGATATAGCCAAAAATGAAGGTTTTCCAAGCATACCAAACTCAACCCCCACTTTCACACCTTTAAGGGACGATTTCCGAAAAATCCAAAAACACGTATCTCATTATTTATTTCTAAGAGTATTTGTGTCAAGTTTCAACTTGATAGACGTAAAAAACAACACGTCTCCATACAAACTCCATCCCCCTGTTTCAACCCCTTAGGGGGGGTTTTTTGAAAAATCCAGAATCACGTGTCTTGTTATTTGTTTTGAGGAGTATTTTAACAATGTTTCGAATTGATACACCCAAAAATGAAGGTTTTGCATACAAACTCTCAACCCCTTTTTCACCCCCTTAAAGGTTGAATTTTGAGAATTCCTTTCTTATTCCTAGTCTACGTCTTCAAAATAATATATGTGAAAAAAATCAGCTTTCTAGGTGTAAGGGTTTAGGTTGGGCGTTGATGAGTCAGTGAGTCAGGACTTCTCTCTTTATATATATAGATATAAAATGCTGCTAGTGTATTAATAATAACAATACTCGAGGAAATATTGGGTTGTCTCTGTTGCAAGCTAGATACTTGTTTACGGGTGTCCATCACGTGGCCACCGGGCATCTTCTGCTTTTATTTTTCTCCGGATATGCCAAGGGCTTTCTCACGGAGTGTTTTTCGCAACGCCTTATTACAGCACATACCATCGACAATGAAAATTCGGCATACGACGATAGAGAACAACAACCGAAATCATCAATCAAATCCCATTAAGGTACAAAAAACTTAACATAATGTATATTTTTAATGTAATCACCACCACAGGTTTACTAGAATACCAGGAAAACTTAAAAGTAAGTTTTGTGTATTAGTAATATCGTTTATATGCAGTCTGTTTAGTTTCGTTATTCACTAAAAACTCTTGAATATTAATTCATTTAAGTAGGTCTTATCTTAAACATGGCCGATTTTTTTGTTATTGATTTTATCGAAAACATACAAACTCACGGAAAATGTATTGTAAACGTTAACTTGAGATACTTTTATATACTTTAATACCATGAATAGGGGAGTATTTGACGTGATTTTATAGTCAGTGTTTATTAAATATTAGGTACCTATTATTGTAAAATGTATAAAAAAACTGTGGGAATAATATATATTAAGCACCGACGAAGCTAACAGACATGTTCATATAGTTCGTGCACAAAAATGGCCTAGAGCGGGAATCGCACGGAAAGCCGCGACCAAAAATGTTTTTTCTGAGCTAGCTATATCTCCGCGAATTTTTTCGTGTTCTGGGTTAAGTATCCTTAGTCCTTCATTAGGATGCCAGCTATCACCCTGTCAAACTTCATAAAAATGACGTTAGCGGATTACTCGTAAAAAACTCTCGACTTTCAATGCGAATAATTTTATTTCCGGGTGGCATCTAATATCGACTGTCGTTTGATCAAACAGAGCTCTGCAAATAACACTTAATGCTGAATAATAATACATAAAGATGCCTCCTGGTTCATGGTGTAGTATTTCCCCGTTCATCCAACGTTTAGATTATTGGGTATAATTGAAAACCCTCCATCCATCACGCTCTCGTTTTCGATGTCGGTATACGACTCGTGACGTGTGACAAATAACGCTATGTCATGCGAAGTCACGCACGCTGTCACAACGATGCAGTCTTCTGAGTTTAAGCTGTATTCATCGACTAAACTTTTAGTCATTGGTTTATAATGAAGTCTGTATGACAGCCCTCGTTCATACGATTAGAGATATCAGTCGGCAACTATATCCCTAGTTTTGATATAGAAAAAAGTGTAAAAAGTAAAATAACGGTAGGTACGTTGCATGGAATTGTCGTTTTGGAAGAACGTTAATATGAGGTAAGCGTTAAAATGGAAAATTATCTTGGAAATGGCAAAGAAAATGTCTTGCTTCTCGATTTATTCGAGAAGCAAGACATCATTTTCCATTGTAGAAAGTATAGGGTTGACATTATCCAAATTAAATTGCGAATAGTGGTAATTCCTTAAAGATATTATCCCAAACCACATTTATTTCGATTTTCGTTTTACAATTATAGCTACATCCATACAGAGATACATGCATAAAGCTCACGCCATTGTCCCACAGGGGTCGGCAGAGACGATGGATCGCCACTTTGCTCGATCTCTGCATACTTGTTTCGCTTCCTTCACTTTTTATAGCTAACTAGCTGATGCCCGCGACTTCGTCCGCGTGGAATTTGTTATTCCTTTGGGTTTAGAAAATATATCAAGAAGGATAATATACACTATCTAGCTACAATAATATTATAAAGAGGAATTAAGGATTTGTATTTTTGTATGTTAATAACGAATAAACTCAAAAACTACTGGACCGATTTTTAAAACTCTTTCACCATTAGAATCTTACAGTATCCCTGAGTAATATAGGATATATCTATGACGAAAAAAAATGAGGTATCCTTACTAAAACTTGTCTGTACATGCCGGAATTGGAACCCGAGCCTCGCGAATGAGAAGCGGGCTCTTTAGCGACTGGGCTATTTATATTTTTGTTATTAAAAACACCCTATTATACAACGCGTCACAGAATAAGCGCAATTCCTGATACGTACCCCGATTAGTATACTAACATAAAAAGATAATGATGCATTCGTACTTTAGTTTTGTCTAACCAAATTGCTTAAATAAAGAGCGATAACAGTACGGTGTCAATAGGCAGTCCTAAATTTAGTTATGCTAATTAATTTTTCGGAAAAACTTTACACATATTGAAAATAGCTGAAATCAATTAAGTAGTCGATACTAATTTCAGGAATTGCGCTTATTCTCTTACGTGTTGTAAAGCCTAGGACACTCTCTGGATTATGATTTTTGAATTAGTTCTTGATGTCAATGGCTACGCATGTGGTCATAATAACAAATAAATTTCCATAAGGAACCCATGGTGAATTCTCAAAAAAAGAAGTGGACTTTGTATGGAGACTAAATTGAAAAATATTTGTGCCAAGTTTCAAGTTGAAGATAAGGAAATCTTGTTGTTTGTTTTGAGGAGTATTTTTACAATATTTTGAATTGATACACCCAAAAATGAAGGTTTTCCGTACATACCAAACTCAACCCCTACTTTCACCCTTTTGGGGGGAGGACTTTCGAAAAATCCAAAAATACGTATCTCATCATTTATTTCTAAGAGTAGTTTTTTTTTTTTGAAACATCAGAAATACGTATCTTGTTGTTTGTTTTGAGGAGTATTTCTACAAAGTTTTGAATTGATACACCCAAAAATGAAGGTTTTCCATACATACCAAACTCAACCCCTACTTTCACCCTTTTAGGGGACGATTTTCCAAAAATTCAAAAACACGTATCTCATCGTTTATTTCTAAGAGTATTTGTGAGAAGTTTCACGTTGATAGAATAAAAAAAACAACATGTCTCCATACAAACTCCATGCCCTGTTTCACCTCCTTTGGGGGGGTTTTTTAGAAATTCCGGAAATACGTTTCTTGTTGTTTGTTTTGAGGAGTATTTTTACAAAGTTTGGAATTGATACACCCAAAAATGAAGGTTTTCCATACATACCAAACCGAACCCCTAATTTCACCCTTTTATGGGACGATTTTCGAAAAGTGCAAAAACATGTATCTCATCATTTATTTCTAAGAGTATTTGTGAGAAGTTTCACGTTGACAGAATAAAAAAAACAACACGTTTCCATTCAAACTCCATCCCCTGTTTCACCCCCTTAGGGTGTGTTTTTTACAAAATCTGGAAATAGGTTTCTTGTTGTTTGTTTTGAGGAGTATTTTTACAAAGTTTGGAATTGATACACCCAAAAATGAAGGTTTTCCATACAAACCAAACTGAACCCCTACTTTCACCCTTTTAGGGGACGATTTTCGAAAAGTTTAAAAACACGTATCTCATAATTTATTTTTAAAAGTATTTGTGCCAAGTTTCAACCTGATAGACGTAAAAAACAACACGTCCCCATACAAACTCCAATCCCCTGTTTCAACCATTTAGGGGTTTTTTTTGGAAAACCCAGAAATACGTGTCGTGTTTTTTGTTTTGAGAAGTATTTTTACAAAGTTTGGAATTGATACACCCAAAAATTAAGGGTTTCCATACATACCAAACTTAACCCCTACTTTTACACCTTTAGGGGACGATTTTAGAAAAATCCAAAAATACGTATCTCATCATTTATTTCTAAGAGTATTTGTGTCAAGTTTCAACTTGATAGACGTAAAAACCAACACGTCTCCATACAAACTCCATCCCCCTGTTTCAACCCTTTAGGGGTTTTTTTTTGGAAAATCCAGAAATACGTGTCGTGTTTTTTGTTTTGAGGAGTATTTTTACAAAGTTTCGAATTGATATAGCCAAAAATGAAGGTTTTCCAAGCATACCAAACTCAACCCCCACTTTCACACCTTTAAGGGACGATTTCCGAAAAATCCAAAAACACGTATCTCATTATTTATTTCTAAGAGTATTTGTGTCAAGTTTCAACTTGATAGACGTAAAAAACAACACGTCTCCATACAAACTCCATCCCCCTGTTTCAACCCCTTAGGGGGGGTTTTTTGAAAAATCCAGAATCACGTGTCTTGTTATTTGTTTTGAGGAGTATTTTAACAATGTTTCGAATTGATACACCCAAAAATGAAGGTTTTGCATACAAACTCTCAACCCCTTTTTCACCCCCTTAAAGGTTGAATTTTGAGAATTCCTTTCTTATTCCTAGTCTACGTCTTCAAAATAATATATGTGAAAAAAATCAGCTTTCTAGGTGTAAGGGTTTAGGTTGGGCGTTGATGAGTCAGTGAGTCAGGACTTCTCTCTTTATATATATAGATATAAAATGCTGCTAGTGTATTAATAATAACAATACTCGAGGAAATATTGGGTTGTCTCTGTTGCAAGCTAGATACTTGTTTACGGGTGTCCATCACGTGGCCACCGGGCATCTTCTGCTTTTATTTTTCTCCGGATATGCCAAGGGCTTTCTCACGGAGTGTTTTTCGCCCCGCCTTATTACAGCACATACCATCGACAATGAAAATTCGGCATACGACGATAGAGAACAACAACCGAAATCATCAATCAAATCCCATTAAGGTACAAAAAACTTAACATAATGTATATTTTTAATGTAATCACCACCACAGGTTTACTAGAATACCAGGAAAACTTAAAAGTAAGTTTTGTGTATTAGTAATATCGTTTATATGCAGTCTGTTTAGTTTCGTTATTCACTAAAAACTCTTGAATATTAATTCATTTAAGTAGGTCTTATCTTAAACATGGCCGATTTTTTTGTTATTGATTTTATCGAAAACATACAAACTCACGGAAAATGTATTGTAAACGTTAACTTGAGATACTTTTATATACTTTAATACCATGAATAGGGGAGTATTTGACGTGATTTTATAGTCAGTGTTTATTAAATATTAGGTACCTATTATTGTAAAATGTATAAAAAAACTGTGGGAATAATATATATTAAGCACCGACGAAGCTAACAGACATGTTCATATAGTTCGTGCACAAAAATGGCCTAGAGCGGGAATCGCACGGAAAGCCGCGACCAAAAATGTTTTTTCTGAGCTAGCTATATCTCCGCGAATTTTTTCGTGTTCTGGGTTAAGTATCCTTAGTCCTTCATTAGGATGCCAGCTATCACCCTGTCAAACTTCATAAAAATGACGTTAGCGGATTACTCGTAAAAAACTCTCGACTTTCAATGCGAATAATTTTATTTCCGGGTGGCATCTAATATCGACTGTCGTTTGATCAAACAGAGCTCTGCAAATAACACTTAATGCTGAATAATAATACATAAAGATGCCTCCTGGTTCATGGTGTAGTATTTCCCCGTTCATCCAACGTTTAGATTATTGGGTATAATTGAAAACCCTCCATCCATCACGCTCTCGTTTTCGATGTCGGTATACGACTCGTGACGTGTGACAAATAACGCTATGTCATGCGAAGTCACGCACGCTGTCACAACGATGCAGTCTTCTGAGTTTAAGCTGTATTCATCGACTAAACTTTTAGTCATTGGTTTATAATGAAGTCTGTATGACAGCCCTCGTTCATACGATTAGAGATATCAGTCGGCAACTATATCCCTAGTTTTGATATAGAAAAAAGTGTAAAAAGTAAAATAACGGTAGGTACGTTGCATGGAATTGTCGTTTTGGAAGAACGTTAATATGAGGTAAGCGTTAAAATGGAAAATTATCTTGGAAATGGCAAAGAAAATGTCTTGCTTCTCGATTTATTCGAGAAGCAAGACATCATTTTCCATTGTAGAAAGTATAGGGTTGACATTATCCAAATTAAATTGCGAATAGTGGTAATTCCTTAAAGATATTATCCCAAACCACATTTATTTCGATTTTCGTTTTACAATTATAGCTACATCCATACAGAGATACATGCATAAAGCTCACGCCATTGTCCCACAGGGGTCGGCAGAGACGATGGATCGCCACTTTGCTCGATCTCTGCATACTTGTTTCGCTTCCTTCACTTTTTATAGCTAACTAGCTGATGCCCGCGACTTCGTCCGCGTGGAATTTGTTATTCCTTTGGGTGTAGAAAATATATCAAGAAGGATAATATACACTATCTAGCTACAATAATATTATAAAGAGGAATTAAGGATTTGTATTTTTGTATGTTAATAACGAATAAACTCAAAAACTACTGGACCGATTTTTAAAACTCTTTCACCATTAGAATCTTACAGTATCCCTGAGTAATATAGGATATATCTATGACGAAAAAAAATGAGGTATCCTTACTAAAACTTGTCTGTACATGCCGGAATTGGAACCCGAGCCTCGCGAATGAGAAGCGGGCTCTTTAGCGACTGGGCTATTTATATTTTTGTTATTAAAAACACCCTATTATACAACGCGTCACAGAATAAGCGCAATTCCTGATACGTACCCCGATTAGTATACTAACATAAAAAGATAATGATGCATTCGTACTTTAGTTTTGTCTAACCAAATTGCTTAAATAAAGAGCGATAACAGTACGGTGTCAATAGGCAGTCCTAAATTTAGTTATGCTAATTAATTTTTCGGAAAAACTTTACACATATTGAAAATAGCTGAAATCAATTAAGTAGTCGATACTAATTTCAGGAATTGCGCTTATTCTCTTACGTGTTGTAAAGCCTAGGACACTCTCTGGATTATGATTTTTGAATTAGTTCTTGATGTCAATGGCTAAGCATGTGGTCATAATAACAAATAAATTTCCATAAGGAACCCATGGTGAATTCTCAAAAAAAGAAGTGGACTTTGTATGGAGACTATTGAAGAATATTTGTGCCAAGTTTCAAGTTGAAGATAAGGAAATCTTGTTGTTTGTTTTGAGGAGTATTTTTACAATATTTTGAATTGATACACCCAAAAATAATGGTTTTCCGTACATACCAAACTCAACCCCTACTTTCACCCTTTTGGGGGAGGACTTTCGAAAAATCCAAAAATACGTATCTCATCATTTATTTCTAAGAGTAGTATTTTTTTTGGAAAAACCAGAAATACGTATCTTGTTGTTTGTTTTGAGGAGTATTTCTACAAAGTTTTGAATTGATACACCCAAAAATGAAGGTTTTCCATACATACCAAACTCAAGCCCTACTTTCACCCTTTTAGGGGACGATTTCCGAAAAATTCAAAAACACTTATCTCATCGTTTATTTCTAAGAGTATTTGTGAGAAGTTTCACGTTGATAGAATAAAAAAAACAACACGTCTCCATACAAACTCCATGCCCTGTTTCACCCCCTTCGGGGGGTTTTTTAGAAAATCCGGAAATACGTTTCTTGTTGTTTGTTTTGAGGAGTATTTTTACAAAGTTTGGAATTGATACACCCAAAAATGAAGGTTTTCCATACATACCAAACTGAACCCCTACTTTCACCCTTTTAGGGGACGATTTTCGAAAAGTTCAAAAACACGTATCTCATAATTTATTTTTAAAAGTATTTGTGCCAAGTTTCAACCTGATAGACGTAAAAAACAACACGTCCCCATACAAACTCCAATCCCCTGTTTCAACCATTTAGGGGTTTTTTTTTGGAAAACCCGGAAATACGTGTCGTATTTTTTGTTTTGAGGAGTTTTTTTACAAAGTTTGGAATTGATACACCCAAAAATTAAGGGTTTCCATACACATCAAACTCAACCCCTACTTTTACACCTTTAGGGGACGATTTTCGAAAAATACAAAAATACGTATCTCATCATTTATTTCTAAGAGTATTTGTATCAAGTTTCAACTTGATAGACGTAAAAACCAACACGTCTCGATACAAACTCCATCCCCCTGTTTCAACCATTTAGGGGTTTTTTTTAAAAAATCCAGAAATACGTGTCGTGTTTTTTGTTTTGAGGAATATTTTTACAAAGTTTAGAATTGATATACCCAAAAATGAAGGTTTTCCAAGCATACCAAACTCAACCCCCACTTTCACACCTTTAAGGGACGATTTTCGAAAAATCCAAAAAAACACGTATCTCATTATTTATTTTTAAGAGTATTTGTGTCAAGTTTCAACTTGATAGACGTAAAAAACAACACGTCTCCATACAAACTCCATCCCCCTGTTTCAACCCCTTAGGGGGGGGTTTTTTGAAAATCCAGAATCACGTGTCTTGTTATTTGTTTTGAGGAGTATTTTAACAATGTTTCGAATTGATACACCCAAAAATGAAGGTTTTGCATACAAACTCTCAACCCCTTTTTCACCCCCTTAAAGGTTGAATTTGGAAAATTCCTTTCTTATTCCTAGTCTACGTCTTCAATATAATATATGTGAAAAAAATCAGCTTTCTAGGTGTAAGGGTTTAGGCTGGGCGTTGATGTGTCAGTGAGTCAGAACTTCTCTCTTTATATATATAGATTACTAGCTGATGCCCGCGACTTCGTCCGCGTGGAATTTGTTATTCCTTTGAGTTTAGAAAATATATCAAGAAGGATAATAATATACACTATCTATCTACAATCTAATATTATAAAGAGGAATTAAGGAGTTGTATTTTTGTATGTTAATAACGAATAAACTCAAAAACTACTGGACCGATTTTAAAAACTCTTTCACCATTAGAATGTTACATTATCCCTGAGTAATATAGGATATATTATCTATGACGAAAAAAAATTAGGGATCCTTACTAAAACTTGTCTGTACATGCCGGGATTGGAACCCGAGCCTCGCGAATGAGAAGCGGGCTCCTTAGCGACTGGGCTATCATTGCTATTTATATTTTTGTTATTAAAAACACCCTATATACAACGCGTCACAGAATAAGCGCAATTCCTAATACGTACCCCGATTAGTATACTAACATAAAAAGATCGTGATGCATTCGTACTTTAGTTTTGTCTAACCAAATTGCTTAAATAAAGAGCGATAACAGTACGGTGTCAATAGGCAGTCCTAAATTTAGTTATGTTAATTAATTTTTCGGAAAAACTTTACACATATTGAAAATAGCTGAAATCAATTAAGTAGTCGATACTAATTTCAGGAATTGCGCTTATTCTCTTACGTGTTGTAAAGCCTAGGACACTCTCTGGATTATGATTTTTGAATTAGTTCTTGATGTCAATGGCTACGCATGTGGTCATAATAACAAATAAATTTCCATAAGGAACCCATGGTGAATTCTCAAAAAAAGAAGTGGACTTTGTATGGAGACTAAATTGAAAAATATTTGTGCCAAGTTTCAAGTTGAAGATAAGGAAATCTTGTTGTTTGTTTTGAGGAGTATTTTTACAAAGTTTGGAATTGATACACCCAAAAATGAAGGTTTTCCATACATACCAAACCGAACCCCTAATTTCACCCTTTTATGGGACGATTTTCGAAAAGTGCAAAAACATGTATCTCATCATTTATTTCTAAGAGTATTTGTGAGAAGTTTCACGTTGACAGAATAAAAAAAACAACACGTTTCCATTCAAACTCCATCCCCTGTTTCACCCCCTTAGGGTGTGTTTTTTACAAAATCTGGAAATAGGTTTCTTGTTGTTTGTTTTGAGGAGTATTTTTACAAAGTTTGGAATTGATACACCCAAAAATGAAGGTTTTCCATACATACCAAACTTAACCCCTACTTTTACACCTTTAGGGGACGATTTTAGAAAAATCCAAAAATACGTATCTCATCATTTATTTCTAAGAGTATTTGTGTCAAGTTTCAACTTGATAGACGTAAAAACCAACACGTCTCCATACAAACTCCATCCCCCTGTTTCAACCCTTTAGGGGTTTTTTTTTGGAAAATCCAGAAATACGTGTCGTGTTTTTTGTTTTGAGGAGTATTTTTACAAAGTTTCGAATTGATATAGCCAAAAATGAAGGTTTTCCAAGCATACCAAACTCAACCCCCACTTTCACACCTTTAAGGGACGATTTCCGAAAAATCCAAAAACACGTATCTCATTATTTATTTCTAAGAGTATTTGTGTCAAGTTTCAACTTGATAGACGTAAAAAACAACACGTCTCCATACAAACTCCATCCCCCTGTTTCAACCCCTTAGGGGGGGTTTTTTGAAAAATCCAGAATCACGTGTCTTGTTATTTGTTTTGAGGAGTATTTTAACAATGTTTCGAATTGATACACCCAAAAATGAAGGTTTTGCATACAAACTCTCAACCCCTTTTTCACCCCCTTAAAGGTTGAATTTTGAGAATTCCTTTCTTATTCCTAGTCTACGTCTTCAAAATAATATATGTGAAAAAAATCAGCTTTCTAGGTGTAAGGGTTTAGGCTGGGCGTTGATGAGTCAGTGAGTCAGGACTTCTCTCTTTTTATATATATAGATTATAAAATAACTAGCTGACCCGGCAAACTTTGTTCTGCGATATAAATGGGGGTTGGAAAATACTTTACAAACTATTCTCATAACTACCAAATATACAAAAAAACACTCAAATCGGTGGAGCTGTTTCGGAGGAGTTCAACCACAAACACCGTGACACGACATTTTTGTATATTAGAAAGATAAAACAATAAAAAAGTGAAGCAATTGAGTACCTACTAAAAATAATAATATCCTAGCTTGCTGGTTCTGTAAGTACATTTTCAATAGTAAATTTTCGATTTGACAAATAAAAAAAGGTAACTCCTTTTACTAGACATGACGCTATCCTTTTCTATAGCATACCTAACGCTACGTTTAAAAAAATAAAGTTAAATCGTAGTAACCGCTTGAAAAATAGAGTAAGTAGATATAAAATGGTGTTACCGAGAAGTGTTATAGTGACAGAATGATAAACTATTGTTCCATTGATTTGACTGTCATTTTGGTAATTTCAGTAAGCATTAAAAGACCAAAAAACTGAAACCCTGATAATGCGTTTTCAAAATTTTGTCTGAAAATGAATCTAAAGATTCCTTAGCTCTTTCGCTTCAGTAGTTTCGGCTGTGTAATTAATCAGTCAGGTTTTTTATGTTAATATAATATTATAGATATAGAATAGAACAGATAAGAATAGATATACACTTACTACACGTACCTGTACACAGCGGATTGAGCTCCCATCTTCAGGTTTTGCCATAGACCTGAATCATATATATATCTGTGAGTTTACCTTTACGATATATAACAAGAGTATCTTCAAAAGGTGTAACGATTTCTCAAAAGTTGACAATGCATCGGTGACACTCCTGGTGTTGCAGACGTTTACCATAGAAAGAGATAACTCATCTGCTCGTTTGCCACTAAAAAAAACTGGCTGCAGGAAGTATACAGGTTAATAAATATTATTAAATTGACTATAGCTACGAGAATGTTATAAAACCTATTTTATAACGGCGACTACGCGAATAGGTACTGAACTACAAACAAAAAAGGCTAAAATGTGAAAATGTTTTGGCATGGCGCTCAGAATGTTTACAGAGCTCGTCCCGGTGGCAGCTTCCGGCCGTTGTATGCTAAATGTTAACTTTCATACCAAACTTTTAGTATCGTTAACAAACAAAAAAACGCTGTGAAAAATGTCCATAATTGAAAACGAATTTTTGCGTACTGAGCTAATGATATACAGTTTTGTACGTAATCTGTTCATGTATCTATTTGTACTTACTTGTAATTAAAAAAATATATTACTTGCCTCAAATATTTGAATACAATTTTTGGTGTCACTGAAAAGAGAAGAAATTATAAGAACTTGATAATAGCCTCCCGAAGTTAATCACATAGAAACAGATAGAAAAAACGTAAGATTTTATTTGAGAATTCTTAATTACGATAAAAAGTTGGATATTTTTTTTTATTAATTATATGAAATTATGATGAGGTTACCACGAAGTGCTTAGCTTATAATCTAAACATTTTAGTGTATTTTAAACCCGATATACAATTTGAATTAAGTCTATTAAAGTAAAACCATTAAGTATCCGAGTAACTTTGAATAACATTCTCGTTTTGTATTGTTGTTAGAATAACGAGCTCGCTTGAAGGACGAGGAAATTTCATACTGCACAATGCAAGCTCGTAACGTTGCATAATACGCCGCGTGTTCAGCCAAAGTATTCGTTATGGTATTTGCTACACCTAGCCAACCGGGGCATATGCTTCCGATATGACGCCGAACGTCAGGTGTTCTTCTCGCGAGCGGCATCGCAAAATCTATTTTAAAACTAGCATGCCAAGTCCTGAAATAGAATGGGGTACAAAGCGTTGTTTATGTCATTTTTGAATTGATAGAAAGAGAGCCCTCCCTACAGGAGAGAATGCGAGCGGATGACAGTGGTCGAGACTCTGATGGGTAGGACGGAGGGGTGATTTTCGCGAGTCCGGGGTTTTCGCGCTGTATCCCTCTTGCTCGCAGCGCGCGGCGCTAGGCGTGCGGGAGGCGCTTGCCATCGTCACTCACGTCGTCTCGGTCTCCTCGGTCGTGTGTCCGAACCTCTCCTGTCCGCGACGTACGATCTCTCCGACCCCACCGGTACTAACTCTAGCGAGCTGCGACCAACAAGCGATTACTATCAAAAACATACCCTCGTTCACTCTCCACACCCCGATTATTCACACTAATTAGGCGATTAGGTAATTAATCGATGTAAATTTTCTCTTGTGTCTGTAAGAACTTTAGAAATAAGTAGGTACTTATTGGATTGATGAACTAATTCGGTGCGTAAAGGATTAACTCGATTTTGGAAGAAGTGAAGTGTCCGAAGCCGAAAACAGCGGGACGGGAACCTGCCGGTCACATTTACATCTGTCAAGTAGGTAAGTAAAGTACTTTCTCGCGTCTGCTTCCCACAATCTGTCTGGTTTTTAAGCTTCCTTTGAGAGTTTTTGTGACAGCTTAATTCCACAGGCCTTGATTATTAAACAACAAAGAGCGCCCAAAGATGAGCTTTTATTTTATTCCTCTCGCAATTCTGTTTCTCTAAGTGGTTTTTCAAACAATATTCTTAATTAATTCTCTTGTTTAGTTTTTCTTTATAACTTCCTTTTAGCTCTACGCGCGTTGATGTGTGCGAAGCTTTGCCATTGTTAATTTGAATACAACTCTACCTTCTTTTCAATTTCCCTAGCGCTATCATCATATAGGGTGCTTTTGTTTGCGGAAGACAACAAACATCCGCCTTACTTCTTGTTAGGCACAACTTTGTTCAACAACTTCTAAAATAAATCATGGAAGCAGTAATACCGGCTTCTCACTGACAGCGAACTAATGGAAAATCACAACAATTGTCACTTAAATGACTTTGACTAATGTTTGCGGTACACTTTCGGTCCGTTTGTGCATGGGGTTTGTAGTAACATGACAGCTTAAGTTACAATTTATGACAATTTACGTACTTACATATTCATTTTATTTTAACCATCAATGTTTACATTTTATTTAAGAAACAATGCAATCGAGTGGTTGTTTTTAGCAGACACACAAATAAAAGTAAAAAAAAAACTAAATAAACTAATAACTTCATGTTATAACGTTTACATTCCGGAGCTTAGCTCATACAACTTGAAAACAATATCCGCTTGCGATTTGAGCGGCTGACTGTACTTACGTAGTGTTTCACTTTACTAAATCAATATTGAAACTCTTGAAAAGCTCGTTAATGCTTAAATCGCCGACCGGAGGTTTTGATATACTTGACGTTTGAAGGCAGATGAAAGAGGGATAAAATTTGGAGGGACTAGTCCCATTTACTTCATAATATTGAGTGTAACAACGCGTAATAGGATTTTTGAGACAATTATGATCCTTTATGAACCTTTCTCCACTTTTAAGTCAGGGAAAATCATTTAGTTTTCTTCAATTTCTTTTTTTTTCTAATAAGTACTTCCTTCCTTCCTCCTTATCTGTTAATAATGTAAAAAAATGTGTGATTCTTTGTATTTTTAAAATTTATTAATATTTTATTATTTCATATTAAAAGATTTTAACTACTTTAAAATGTGGAGAGAAGATTTAATGAAGTCTATTGAAATTTAAATCTCCTTATATATAATATCTCTGAACTATGTAAGCACAGTATGTAAGCCACGGAATTAGAGCTCATCCACAGATCATTAATAGCTCATCTCTAATTCACAGTTGCGAATTCGAAATGGTTTGTAGATAGATGTTCCGTGAGGTTTTACTTGTGTAGTTGCAATTCCCGTGGGAATACGGAAATAAAATATAGCCTATGTTACTTCCTGTCGATTGGTACAAGAATTTTTTTTAATCGCTGAATTTATTTTTGAGTTTATTCGTTATAAACGTACAAAAAATTAAATTTTTTTCTTTATACTATTAGTGTAGATACCAGCCAAGCATCAGTGTCCCACGGGCGATAAAGCACAATAGTTCAGCGGCGATAAATTCAATTTTTTGGCAAATCAGCAGACGACCCGGCCCATCTATTGGTAAATGGTCATTGTCATTAAATAAACATCTGCCAAACTAGAAGAGTAACCTATGTTTTAAATCCCTACCAATATTTAAAAAATCGAAAGTACCTAGCTACTTTCTGTTACCTTATCATTTCGGATTTGGACGAAATTTGACAGAACATTAGATGAAGAAAGGGATAGGCTAGTTTTCATCCTGGTAAAATACTATGTTGCTAGGGGATACCTAATGATAATGATGTTAATTACAACGATAATTTATTTGCAAGAAATATGGTGCAATAGAGTTTTTGAGGTATACAAAAAATATATAAAATATGCAAAAAGTATTAGTTAATTACAACAAATATAAAACTTAAACAATATCATTAATAAAATTTAATTTTCATATAAAAATGTCATAAATTTACAAAAATTCAATTCCAAGTTTATATGGGGACGCTATAACCTAAATCTCCCACGGACTGAGTTGCAGGCAGAAGCTAGTACTGAATACTTTCGATAAAATGCAGTAAAAAAAAATATCATGCCTTATATCCAAGAGGGGGTTGGCAGAGGTATTCCATTTCTGGATATACCCGCTTTTCACCAGATATTCTTTGGACCCCTAAACGTGATAGGTGGTGAGCCAATAAAATCCAGTGGTAGAGTTTAATGTTAAACTACTCGAAGAAAAGTCAGTGGGCGAATTTGATTACAGGACCTATGATGATTGAGATATATTATTCCAAAAGAAACTGAATATATCGAAGTAATTTAATGAAACTATTTATTTTCTGCATGCATGAAATTACTTACCCTCGTAGTTTATATTCTCGAGAAAATACGGGGTCAAAATATAGCCTATGTTACTCTCTGATAATGTAGCTTTCTATGAAAGATTTTTTGAAATCGGTTACGTGGGTTAAGCGGGAAAGCGTTACAAACAAACATTGTTACCCTAGGGTTGAAAGTGACCTTATACACCCGAGACGGGATTTAGCGCCCGAGCGTAGCGAGGACGCCAATAGTTCGAGGGACTATATAAGTCTTTCACCTCTGGTTAACACTGTGCTATGCATTACGAATACAAGGAAAGTAAAAATAAAAACATGAATTACTCGTAGCTTCAGAAAAAAAATACAAATCGCTGCTATACGGAAGCATAAAAAAACCTCTACAACTCGAAAAAACAAATGAAGATAGGATTACAGCTTTCCAGCCTATTTAGTCTTTTTTCTGTGGCTGGATAGCTATTCAGCCATTAATTTTTATTTTCTATAATTTTCCACCAAATCTATGATATTTTAAAGAAATTGTTGAAAGTAAATTATAATAAAGTAATTTATAAAATATTATTTAATTAATATACTTTATGTAAAATTATGTTATTTCAATTTTACATCGGGCTAGAATTGAGTGGCCGTATAGAAAATCGTAACATATGGTTCAATAGAAATGTGATAATCAAAATTTTAAACAAAAATACAAACCGACTTCTACGAAGAGCACTATAAAGACTATTATTTGCATATTAACATCCCTTGCCTACTGTTACTAAACCTGATTTGCTGATGTCCGTTGAGAAGTTCCATTCTCCACATGAAGTTCTTCATTAGATTTTGACCAAACTTATATGGGACGCATCTTGAGGAATACTACATAATTTTTTTTCGAAATCCTTTGAGATTTAACGGAATTATGGATTAACATACCAAAAAACAAGGTAAAATTATACATACGCGACGAATTGAGAACCTCCTCCTTTTTTGAAGACGGTTAAAAATAGAACTAGTGTTTTTATAATTCGACAATTGCCAGTTGAAAACGATTCTCCCTAGGGCTGAAAAGTATTACTTTCAACCCGCTCCTCAGGCAACTACAGATCTACTTTTCGAATCTATGTGATGAAGTCACTTATGCAATTATAATATTTAGCAGGTGCCCAGCAGCGTTGCCCGGGCGGCTTCAGTTTATTCCCGTTCCCGAGTTTCCAAAAATCCCTTGATAGTGGTTGCTTACGACATATAACATAAATACATATGTGTTATCTTTTTGGAGTAGTACGTACGAGTAGTTTTTCTCTTTTTAACCAGTTTTTATATTTTCCCGAGAGATATGTTCGTACTCCCAAGGGAACGGTAACTACGCGGGTGAAACCGCGGGACACTATGGTAGTTATTACGTATATAAAATCAACTGAGTTAGCTTTGACTCAAATTGCGAAAAACAATAGAAAAAAATACTTGCACTTTCACAAAAACGACTTATAAACATTTTGTAGGTACTCTAATATTCTTAAAATATAAATAAATAGGAAAGTAAGAAAATACCTTCTAATAATGTCTTTATTCAATATATCACATATTTATTATATATGATTGAACGCATAATAATCGACTGTACATTTTCACAGTAAAAGACATATTAGATGGTCGTAGATATTCATTTTCCTTGCCAGATCAAGAGAATCCCAAGGTTCTCTATAATATGAAATACGAAATTCCGTCCAAGAGCCGTTTGTTACTCTTGCTTTTAATAAATTTTGGAAGGAACATATTGTTTATCTACTTAGATAATTTGTATAAAATCACTTTTTTACACAATATATATTAATAATAACAATAACTTAAAAATATATTATGTACTTATCTAATATTAAATATCAGTTCATTTCGATTGATAGAACAAATAATTTAAAATTGAGTACATAAGAATTAGATTTTATAATTTCCAAAAATACTTACTTAATATTTATGTACCCATTATAATCAATTTGAAACCTTTCATTATTACTAAGTTTGACAGGCGGGTTATTGATTGAAAAGCAATTATTTATCTGATTACAAAATATCAAAGAGTTTCAAAGGGGAGAATATTATAAGGTCTGTGTAACTGACTGCCGGAAATGATGAAAATGCGAAGCTTTCTGACTTTGATATTGATATTAAAACCATGAACCATATTTTCCGTAAAACTGCAATGAGACTGAAAAAATAGTTACAATTAAAATAGTATCTCTTGCTAAAAAATCTTGTTAATAAATTAAACATTCGTCAGCAATTAGGTACCATTAAGAATATAATATTATTGCTAGAATGTTATTAAAAGCGTCAAGATATATTTTTTTCTATACTTCCTTAATTTCTAGTTATTAGCCTTACTTCTAAAAAACTTTTGCCGGTTTTGACATGACATACCTACCTGCCTATATGGCGTAATGCCACAGAATAAGTAATAGTACTACGTAGTAATGCCTGAATTTTTCAAATGAATTATGCATTCATTTCTAAATGTCAACCACTAATTTTCGCACTGGTGTTAATCTAATAATATGTTACATTAAGCGCAAATTAATAATAAATAAGAGAAACTTTTAAAACATCAATGCATAAGAATTAAAAATTTGAGAAATATACTAAAAAAAAAGAATGTAAGTATTCCTTTAAAATCAAGTATTTGACAAATCCAGCGTTACCCTAGTCTGCTTTGATAGAGCAAACTCGCCGCAAAGTGCCCGCTGCGAAACTACTCAAATAAAACATACTTACCCATATATATTTCAGAACCGTCAGCAAGTTATAAACTCATTCCACCAAATAAAATAAATACGTCGCAAACTTTCTCCTTTTAGGGTCTTTATGGGTTAAATTATATACGCTCGGGGGCGCAGAAATGGAGACATATTCCACTATTGGGACTTTGCGAGTTATTGTAGTCGACCTACTTGCCCCCAGCTACGGGGCTCGCTTTCTATTCATATTTTATACGCCATTACGAAGTGGACTAGAGGTAGCCATATTTACAAAAAACATTTTCCCGATACAATCTATTACTGACTGGGCAGAAAAATTACAAGGTCATGACATGACTCGGTTTCGGTGCGCGCGTGTAGTGATGTATGTACCGAGATTCGGCGCAGAAAAGTGTACTCTTATGGGAAATTATTGCCCCGCACAAAAGAATACAGAATATTTATGATCCTCATAAGGTGGCAGCCATATTGCTGGAGAAATATTTTGCGTCTGTCCCCAAATTTTTTTGAAAGGCTTCCTTTCAACAATGGAATTCCATTTTAAGGGGTCCTGTGGGGTCATTAGAAGATGGAGTGAGTATTTTGTGTTCTATAAGCTTCGTAGGTATGTAGTGTAAGCGTGGTATAAATTTGGTACCTATTCATTTTGTTGCATTTAAAACAAATATCAGCATAAACATATTGGTAATTTTAAATGACAAATAGGGGTGACTGAAGCATTTAAGATGTATCCATTTCCCATACGATATAGGTATATTATAGGGATATGAATACATCGCAAATGTTTCAGTTCACCATCTGCAGCCGTACCAACTAAGTTTTATCACGAGATATCTAATACTAGCTGTTGCGCGAGGTTTCACCCGCGTAGTTCCCGTTCCTGTGGGAATACGGGGAGACAATATAGCTAATGTTCCCTTTGAATATGTATGTAGCTTTCCAATGGTGATATAATTTTTAAAATCGGTTCAGTACCTAGTTTTTGAGTTTATTAGTTACTAAAATATAAATCTTTCCTCTTTATAATTTGACTAGCGGTTCTGCGCGGTTTCGATAGTGTAGATGTAGGTGACGCCACTCTATTAGCAATGATAGACAATCAAATAACTAAAATCAATAGCCCCGTGGTTAAAGAGCCAACCTCTCATGCGTGAGGTATGGGGTTCGAATGTTGGCATGTTTATCACTAGCTCGACGCTAAGGGAAAACATCTAGAAGAAACCAGCATGGGCTCACTCGAAATGTGGGTATTTCCTGTAACGGAATACCTCTGCCTATCTCAGGGATAAAAGGCGTGAGATTGTTTATTTACTTCTGACTGTTGACCTATATTTTTTAGTAAATAATTTTTTGCTACACATAAATTCATGACTAAATCCTACTTAAAATTACTGTACCATTTTCTTAGACGCTCTATGCATCATCATCACCATATCCACGAATACACATGTTACGGGCCCTCGGCCCACAACGCAGTCTCAACTCTGGACCTACCTTTACATGGTCCGCAATCATAGATGCCATTACCAATGTCATGGCTCGAGTAACTGGCGTGGCAAGGTGTAGTGAAACTTAGCGGAAAGGAGCTGCAAGAAGTGGCGACTTACCTATTGCAGGTTATGTGCTGTCGCCACTTTTTGCCACTCAGTTTTTGCTGTGCAACTTGTCACAGTTGTCGTAGGGTTAGCAAATGAATTCAGGTAGACATAAATTAGTCTGACCATCGATAATAAAATTAGATTGTACCTTATAGTTATTTAACGGGTGTTAGCTCAGTTGGTAGTGAGCCTACCTTTTGAGTCGGAGATCATTAGTTCGATTCCCGCCTGGACCCAAGATTTGTGTGATGTTTGTTGACTTGTCTTGGAGTTTACATTTATTTAAGTTCCCGTCTCAATACGGTGATAAATATATCATATTATTATTACTCCTTGATAATGATTCCTCGTTATAAAAAAGAGTAGATTATTAGATTCAGGGATCAGTTTGCACGATTAGCATGCGGCGACCATTTTTAAAACAAGTTAAACTTACCTGGGTGATAACCGAAAGAATAAAATTGGTTTCAAATAAAATTAAAAACGAGCAAATTGACCGCTAGCTAGTTTCAGCCATGAATAAACCTGCTTCGCTTTATGCAAATTAATACGAGAGGACTCTAAGGAATTATATCCACCGCTTTAAACGTAAATCCTTATGTCTTGCAAATTAACAGATTTATATAGCTTCTTAAACCCAAGATCGTTGGTTTTATAAGTTCTAATTGTTGTCATTAAGAAAGACCATAAAAAACAGGGCTCATAGCCATCTTGAGTCCAAAGTAAGTCGTAAAACTGTTTCATAGCTTTCACATCATAAAATTCTGATGCATTGAGTTTATATCGGAAAATACTTACCAGGACAATAAAACCGGAACTGCACCAGAGTATAGAGTTGCTAATGAAAGGTCTGTTTGTAAATCGATTCGAGTTATTAGAAGATGTCTAAGAAAACATATTTAAAAGAGTTTTTACGCAAAATTAAGTACCTAAGTATTTTATGGGTATTCAAGATAAATATGCAAACAAATAATTTAATATGAAACAAAAAATTCATCCATCTTTAAATAGTTACATTAAAAATCTCTCGAGATTCTGGTACAACTTTATCGATAAGTTTTTCAACCAATTAAAGCGTTCTCTAGCTTGGACTAGTTTTTTGCAAAAATACTAAAAAGATACTAAAGTAGAGTAAATGTTTGACTCCCTCGTTTCTAACGCTGGAAAATATTTTATAGTTTTCAGCGACACCATCTGGACACTTTCCTTTTTAAAAAACTTAAGTATTTTATCAATAAAATGTATATAAGTATATACGAGTACATAGAAGGAACTATAGTTCTATTCGACTATAACAAAGAAAATGCGTATTTTTTTATTGTGGGCATTCGTCTCCAGATGAACGCCAGAGGTGAGCGGTTAGAATAAACGTCCAACATTCTTTTATAAAAGTCATAGGTACATATTCCTATACATAGCCTGATTCATTTCCATTACCGTTTCATTGCTGTATTTACCTAGCGGTTTAAATTTTTTGCACAATTTTCGAATTATATTGGCAATACTGGTGACCTGTTTATTGGCAATACGGTGACTATTCGAAATAACTAAATTTTTACGATTCAAAAATAGAACTCCTGGCCAGCTGATTTAATTACTTACAGTTTAATTGCTGAATGGAAAAGCAAGATCCGCACGAGATATGCCGATATAGGTATCAAGTAATATTAAATATTTGCCTCACATTTGTGATTTGTATGTATTACTGGTCGCCTTTCAATACTCGAGCAGTGATAGCCCTGACGGTTAAAGAGCCGGCAGAAAATCAGTGAGGCTCGGGTTCGAATCCTGGCATGTACCAATGAGTTTTTCAAAAACCTACGTACATACTCATACTTATCACTAGCTCGACGGTGAAGGAAAACATCGTGAGGAAACCCGCAGGTCTCAGAATTAATTCTGAGACATGTGTAAACAGACCCGGTCCGGTGATGGGCTCACCACCTATCACGTTTAGGGGTCCAATGTATCTCGTGAAATCTGGGTATATCCAGTAATGGAATACCTCTGCCTACCCCTTCGGGGATGAAAGGCGTGAGATTATTTATTTATTTTTTATTTCAATACAATTATGTATAATAATATATATAATAATATAATCTCACGCCTTTTATCCCCGAGGGGGTAGGCAGAGGTATTCCATTACTGGATATACCCACATTTCACGAGATATATTGGACCCCTAAACGTGATAGGTGGTGAGCCCATCGCCGGACCGGGTCTGTTTACACATGTCTCAGAATTAATTCTGAGACCTGCGGGTTTCCTCACGATGTTTTTCCTTCACCGTCGAGCTAGTGATAAATATGTACGTAAGTTTTTGAAAAACTCATTGGTACATGCCGGGATTCGAACCCGAGCCTCACTGATTTTCGGCCGGCTCCTTAACCGTCAGGGCTATTACTGCTCTATACAATTATATACAATTATGTGTAGTTATTAATCTAAAATTAAAGTTAAAGAAATACTTTACAAATTGAGATCTACACTTAATGCCTCTGAAGACCGTACTTAACTGTACAAGTAGGATTATAGACTATCATAGTGTCAACAACCTACGAGGCTAGCCCTCCAAACAGGTTACCTTGCGTTACGATGAGACGTACGGTAAAATCAGGTAGATGCCTGTCCTGAACCGTGATAAGTGCCCATCCATAATTTATATGTCTATTTTTTACCCGACTGCAACTGCACCAGGCTGAAGGCAATAATAATTATTATTAAGTAAGTAGGTATATGAGCAATATCGTTGGCACATCCTGTAGCCTAAACGGGTTGACAGTTTGGTAGTGCGAGGTGTTGTTAGATCCGTCTGCATCTCTAGACTAACATGATATTATGAGGATGAATTTATAACGCCATAGCCTTATTACGGTTTATTATTACAATAAACTTGATCAACTAAATTGTATTCCTAATAAATCAAACAGAATTCTAGACTTGATTCTGACTAACATTACCTCATGCTCGTGTACATGCATTGTATCGGAATCAAAAGAAATCTTAAGCGTGATTGACCCCCCACATCCCCCCCTTGAAGTTTTAATTACTAATACAAGCAATCTTTTGTACAAATCAAATACAACAATACCAAACTTTTTTAAAGCGGACTATGATAAAATCAATAAACAATTGGCCGATATTGATTGGGATAAACTGTTCCATGGATTAAAAAATGTTAATAAAATGGTTGACATTTTCTAGACTAAAATACAAGAGTCAATAAAAAAACATGTAGTTACCACTTAAAAAACTTTCTACTAATAAATTTCCACCTTGGTTTGACATAAATTTAAAAAGATTATTAAGAGAAAAACGTAAATTAAGGGCTCGATACAAAAAATATAAGAATCCTCTAGATGATATCGAATTTAGTCTGATCAGCAAACGTTGTTATAATTTATCGAAGAAATGTTATAGGGCTTACATTGACAGAATGGAAACAGCAATTACTCAAAATCCTAAACTATTTTGGACTTTCATCAAAAACAAAAAGGGAGGAAAAAGTAGTTATCCGTTTTCCATGAATGATGGAGTGACAAATACGTCGGATGGTACTGAGATATGTGAATTATTCGCCAAGTATTTTAAATCAGTATACAGTGATACTAAGAATGCTTCCAATAGTAGTACAGAAAACTGGAATTTATTGAACAATTGGGGTCACTTGGTATCAATACCTTTTCTTGGTAAGGATACAATCTTGGAAAGTTTAAAAGCATTAGATCCCAATAAAGGCGCTGGCCCTGACGGTATCCCTCCCGTTTTCATTCTGGCTTGTGCCGAGAATATAGTTGCAGCTCTCTTTATAATATATAATATGTCACTGAAATCAGGTATGTTTCCTGACATTTGGAAGTCTGCTAAGGTTGTGCCTATTCATAAAAGTGACAAATGTGATATAGTTGGCAATTACAGGCCAATTTCCATCTTGTCTACATTTGCCAAAAACTTTGAATCTCTGATCTGTCCTGTTATACAAAGACATCTCAAGCATTATTTGATAGACGTTCAGCATGGTTTTATAGGGTCTAGATCAACCGCAACTAATTTAACCAGATTCACGGAGACTTTAGTAGAAGTTCTGGATTCAAATGAGCAAGTCGACGTCATATATGCTGATTTCAGTAAAGCCTTTGATCGTGTTCCCCATAAGATCTTAGTACAAAAATTGAAACGGACTTACTGGATCATTGATCGAGTGGATGAACTCATACCTGTCAAACCGTAACTTTTTTGTAGTTGTAAATGGATTTCGGTCTCAATCTTGCAATATTACCTCCGGCGTGCCGCAAGGCTCACATTTGGGTCCCATTCTATTTAATGTGTTTATTAATGACATAGCAAACTGTTTTGTCCACTCAAAACCTTTTTTATATGCTGATGATCTAAAATTCATGGGGACATGTGAATCGGCCAATGATATAAATTTATTGCAGGAAGACATAAACAGAGTTGTTGAATGGTGTCATGCCAATAGCATGGACCTAAATACAAAAAAGTGTTTTCACGTGAAATACACCCGGAAACGTAACGTATTTAATTCCCAATACTTTATTAATGGAAACCCTATTAAAAAAGTAGACGAAATAAGAGACCTAGGTGTTATTTTTGACAAAAAGCTTACTTTTATTCCGCAAATCGAATGTGTGATTAAGAAAGCTTCCAGAGCCTTGGGTTTTGTACATAGAAACACTAAGGTATTTCGGAAGAATAAAATTAAACTACTTTTATATAATAGTCTAGTCAGAAGCATATTAGAATACTGTAGTGTAGTTTGGAGACCACATACGCAACACACTCGCTTAGACTGGAACGTATACAAAAGAGATTTCTTTCCAACTTGGCCTTTTGTAATGGGATAGCAAAAACGACACGATCATACAATAGTAGGCTGAGTCACTTTAAGATGATTTCCTTAGAAGCCCGAAGAGATGTGATGGATCTTACGTTCCTATCCAAACTTCTCCGCCACGACATTGACTGTCCACAATTGCTGCAGGCATTAAATCTACGTGTTCCGTTTAGACATCCTCGTTTTCAAATTTCCCCTCTCAGTCCGCCGCTACGCAGGACGGTTTTTGGCGCTAATTCCCCTGTACCGAGAATGTGTAAATTATTAAACAGCGTTAGTGATAAGATAGACATTCACGTTGACTCAGTTAACAAGCTTCGGAAAACCCTAAATATATTTAATGTGAATAATAAACCAAATTAATGTCCTACTTACATATATCTACAATATTTTCAAATTATGTTTGCAAGTGGTGTTTACCTTTAAATGGTTGGTGCACTTAGCTAGATAGTATAATTATATAGATTTAAGTAGTTGTTAAACTAGTGAGTAAGTTTCAGTGTATCCAAACGTTGGTAGACCTAATAAAATAAATAAATAAAATTATTAAGCTACATACTTTCAGATACTCTGGAATAGTAGATTGTTATACAAGGGTCGGAAGGAATCAATTCCCATACGAGTACGAGTAGGAATTATGTTTTTTTTTCAGGATATTATCAATTTAGCAGTAGTAGTCCTACTTGCCCAATTTCATCAAAATCGGTTCTGTAGTTTACTAGAGAAAAGGGAAGCGGTAATTAAAACACTTCAGAACGAGTCGTGACCTGTGCATCATAAGAGCGCGTAGCCTTGACGAACTTCGATATTTTTGAACCGAACATTCGGCCGAATTCGACATTCGGCAGAACCTACATTCGGTGCATCTCTACTTATTAGTGTCGATGAAAAACAAGATTTTGAATTTCCTAAGAGCTTACCAAATTATTAATCTTTTTTTAATTTTAAATATGGAACGCGTACCGCCCCGCGCGCGGGCTATTTTCTGTTGTTTATACTACACTTACAAGGCCACACCTTTTTTTCTTATTCTTATTTATGTAAAAAGTTTCGTATCCCTACTAAGTAAGTACCCAAAGAGGTTGGAAGAAAGTCATTCTCTTTTCTAGAGAAACTTTTTCTTTAAACGTCTTTGCCAAATGTAGTACTCTTTTTTTTAATTCATTCCCGCCCTAAGGCCGGAAGCAATTACTATGAGTCTTTCCCGACCGAGGGCGGGAATCACAGCCCTGAATCTCTCTGTGGTTGGAATCATCGCTTCCGACCCGGTACTCAGATCAAACATACACTACATTCCGAGTATGAGATATGAAAAATATTTATATCAATTAACTATACGCGCCACAGCCTAGTTCGTCAGCCATAATGCGCGGGATTGTTGACAGTTCCTCGTGACGTCACGCGTAGAGACGTAGTTCAAATAGAGTTCGCTTGAATCGATATTTATGGGCTAACAATAAGTTAAATTTTTACTCGATTGCATCAAGAAAGGGGTACTATTGTACATCTTATTTTCTCCTTATACCTGCAGTAGTTTTTTTGTAGTTTTAATGATAAACTAATATTAAACAATGTTTGGAAATGCTCAACGATTCCGCCACAATGTTGCCTTAGCAAAATTCAAAATCGTTTATTTTTCTATTGGTATAAGATAAGATTACACTTAGAAACGTCAATATTTTATAGTAACAAGGCACTCTAAACTCGTCCATGAAGATTGGCTAAATGCAAACAGCAGCCCATCTCCACCGACGAGTTGCTGGTTCCGAATGCAGTACCCTGAGAAGAGCCAGCAAGAAACTCAAGGGCAGCTCTTTTTAATCTCATGTCTTACTAATAAATATCGTTTACAATAATAATTATAATTAATAGCCTTACATAGCGTCGAGTCGGTTAATCCCATGCATTTTGGTCTACTAAGTAGTCGATAATTTTATAGTAGCCTTTTTTATGTAATTTTTGCTTAACTATTATTTTAAATTTGTCAAGAGGCAAATTTTGTAATTCAATGGGAATCTTATTGTAAAAACGTATACATTGACTCTTAAAGGATTTGGTAACTTTAGATAATCGACTAACACAAGCAGCCAGTTCATTCTTATTTCTAGTGTTTATACAATGTCTGTCACTATTTTTTTTGTAAAGTGATATATTCTTTTTAACATACAATACGTTTTCGTAAATATACTGTGACGCCAGTGTCAGTATATTAATTTCCTTGAATTTTTCCTTTAGAGACATCCTAGACCCCATTTTATAAATTGCACGAATGGCTCGTTTCTGCAAAATAAATATTCTCTGGACATCAGCAGCATTCCCCTACAGTAGAATGCCATATGACATCAAGCTGTGGAAGTAGCTGAAATAGACAAGTCTAGCTGTTTCTACGCTTGACATATTACGTATTTTTTTTACGGCATATGCAGCAGAACTGAGCCTTTTCGCCAACGTATCAATGTGCGGTCCCCAACTGTAACTTAGAGTCTAAAGTTATTCCTAAAAATACTGTAGTGTTTACACATTCTAATTTTTCGTTTTTAACTGTAACTGAGTTTAAAGTCCGTTTAACATTTGATAAAGAAAAATGTACACATTTAGTTTTTTTCTCATTGAGAAGTAAATTATTAACGTTAAACCAACTGACAACATCATTAATTGCACTGTTCACTTAGTTCAGCCAAAAATACATGTCAAATTCGCGACAAACAACCGGGTGTAACCGTACTGAATTAATGTCTAGACCTTTGTCAAAGGTAGCGTTCTGAACCCCACAATCCGCATGTGCGTATGACCCACGGCTGTCATTTGTAAGGATCAGAGAGCATGGTATAAAGCGAAACTTATTAACTGACATGAGGTTTGGCATAGACGGTTTGGATTTCCCTATGATATTCTCTGGATTTGAGAGGTTTTTTTTTTTGAAAATTAAAAAAAAACATAGTTTGCAAGAACTCTGTAGATGGCGTTGAACTGACTACGTTGCGCGTTACTACTAAATGCGGCACGTCACCATAGAGTAACTTATAACCGCGACTTCCTTATTCTGTGAACTTATATTACTCGCGAACGACCTAATCTTTATAATCTGTGATTACGACACTTTCGAATGTGCGAATGCTTTTTTATGGTCCGTCCAGGTTTAAAATGTACGATGGCTTGTACCCATTGCGCTTTCATCTTTAGGAAAAAGGTGTATTCCTTCATTTTACATAAATCCATAAGGCACAGACTTCTCTTCTTTTTTTCTTGGGACATTGTCTTTTTGGCGCGGAAAACCCATAAAAAGACTGCTAAATATTTATTCCTTGTTTTTATTTATTTGCTCTTTAACTGAGATAACTAAGATTTATTTACTTTCAAAAACAAAATGTCATTGTGATGTGTGATGTGTGTGACACAAAGAGATTTAAATATAATAGGGCATAAAGGGGGCATTGGGGATATTTTCATACAAAACTTTGAAGCCTAAGCGTCATGTCCTTGTCATGTCAATTAGTATGAACGCGAGCTGTCATTCGGTCGAAATTGTACTAGAGTTATTCCACTTGGAATAACTTTTGACTTCAAATTTTCCTCGCTTTGTCCCCTGTATGCCTTAATATATTTTAATCTCGTTGGTGTGACAGTGACATATTTACTTTTACGTTTATATACGTTTCGTTTTACGATATCAAAATAATGATGTGAAGTTCCGTTCCTAGCAGTAACTTAGCAAGTTCAGCGCCATCTATCCAGAGAACAGGGAAGAGTAAAAAAAAAAAAAAAGAAAAACCCCTCAACAAAATTGTAACAAAGTACTCACTATAACAATAAACACATAGCTGTAGCTATCTACCGTTAAATTGTCAACGAGCTGAGGTAATTTTGCCGAAAATGAAAATTGAGTTCATCAATTTCATAAATCATTTATATAGGTACAAATGCTGAATTTATTATAAAAAAATTAAAATATTGTTCATCGAAATAAAACCAATATACAATTATTTATCGAAAAACTTTTTGTGAAAAAACCTGATTGAAAATAACTGCGTTTCCGCCTGGCTGAGGCGAATATTGCATTTGCACTCGGATGTCGTGTCGACTGCATATTAAAAAACTTAGTGGCTGACCGATCAATGATTATTTTAGGCTGTATAACAGTATCCTTATATAAATAAGCTTTTGATGATTTGATTTTACATATTATTTTGTCGTGAAAAAACCCGCAGGCCGCAGAAATTGATTTTAATTTGAGACAGAATTAACGTACGGTAGTTACAAATCATCTCCTACAAAAACTTTTAAGCCTAATCTAAACTAATAAACATAAAGATCGCTGTCGCTATACCTTTGAATTAGTATAGACCCCTAATAACGGGCCCAACATAATAATAATAATATTAGAAAAATGATAATATTATCTATGTATTATCATCAGAAAAAAATTGGTCATTTCGGCCAATAAAGTAGATATAATTGAATTAAATAGGTATTTTCCCAAATAATTTAACGTCTTACTGATAACTCGCAAAATAGAAAATTATTAGCTTATTAGGTCATTACTATATTTTTCCCGTTTTAACAGACTTCAAAGAAGGAGGAGATTCTCTTTGAGTATTAAACCAACCGGAGACGCCACTAACAGGCGTTCCCCTCTGCCAAAAAAACGTGTCGGTCTTTGAGCACACCGGTTAAATACAACTAGTTTGTTTGAGTTCACGGAGTGCTTCTATTGGTGAATGTATTTGTGTGCACCTAGTTCAAGCTAGTGTTTAATTGTTTTATCAAAAAATGCGTTTGTTTTAACATTATTTGTGATTGTTTCCTCGTCCCCCCCGCAGAAATTGGCAGACTTTTTTGTAAAGAAACTAGTGCGCGTGACGTCTCCTGTTGGTTTAATACTCAAAGGAGATTCTATGTTACTGTGTACGATTTGTTTGTCTGTAGCATGTCATAACACTGGTACCAGTAATTTCTAAAGTAATTGAAAAAGCCATACATACTAAGTAGTTTTCTATCGAAATACAATATTTTAAACCCTTATCAATATGGTTTTCGGAAAGGACATTCTACTGAACTTGCATGTTTCAACCTCGTGAAAGAAGTATCAAGTGCTATTAATAACAAAGTTCCAGTAATGTCGATTTTCTGAGGCATGAGCAAGGCCTTCGATTTTGTACAGCACTCTAAACTTTTGTGTAAATTAGAACGCTACGGAATTAGGGGTAAGGCACAGGATTGGTTTAAGAGCTACTTAAATAATCGGCTTAAATGCACAGAGGTTCCGAAGTTTATTAGCGTTGGAAATAGACTTGGAAAACGTCTCTTCAGGTCTCCGTATAGAAATAACTATACGGGGGTACCGCAGAGAAGTATTCTAGGTCCACTTTGGTTCCTCCTCTACATAAACGATCTTCCAATAAAGATGAAACATACATGCATTCTTTTTGCAGATGACACTACGATTGTCATTAGATCTGATGGTAAAGATAATTATGAAAGTAAGATAAACTCAGCCTTAGTAGATATAATGCAATGGATGGACTCAAATAATTTAAATGTAAATATAAATAAAACGACATACATGCAATTTCATCATCATATAACTAAAGCATTAACTTTGAATATCAATTATAATAATGCTAAACTTGACGAAACTAATATCTACAAATTCTTAGGTATTAATATTGACAGTAATCTATCATGGAAAGAACATATAGATTATGTATGCAAGAGACTAGATCGTTTTGTATTTGCTCTTAGGCGTTTGAGACAAACCGTATCAAAACAGGCAGCAATAACAGCATACCACGGTTACGTCTCTTCTGTTCTAAATTATGGCCTGATTATTTGGGGCAATTCTGTCGATATTGGGAGAGCTTTCAAGCTACAGAAAAAGTGCATACGTGCCATATTTAACTCATGGTTTAGGGACAGTTGCAAGCCTCTGTTTAAAGAACTAGAAATTCTGCCTTTGCCATGTATGTACATCCAAAAAGCTTGTATGTTTACAAAGTGTCACCCGGAATATTTCAGAAATCTCAGAGATGTTAGGGTTAAGACTACGAATAAGGAATAAGTCTTTTTCGTAGGGTTAAGACACCCCGAGCTCAATACATACATATGTTACATCAACCTCCTTCACGCGCTGATATTTATAAAAAAAAATGTTTTCAATATGAGTATCACTCTTTTTAATAAACTTCCAGATAAAATAAAACTATTGAGTGGAAAGGAGTTTGAAAGAAATTTAAGTAAATGGTTATTAGAATGTTATTTTTATAGTGTAAATGAATATTTAGATTGTGTTATGTAATTCTTTATTCTATTAAATTTTCGACATGAAATTGAATGGAATTGTTACTATTAATGAAGGTGTTGATTTTAAATTTATGACTTTTTTTTTTCTCTTAAGTAATCCTTATTATTGACATTCAGGGTTTTTTTTTTTAATTTTTAATTGTATTACTATTACTAACCATCAATATTTGCATGCTTGATGGAGGGCTGAATACGTTACTAACCCTGCCATCTTAAGATCTGTTAAATGTAAACATGGATTCTTGCAAATTAATATTACTTACTTACTTTCTTTTCAAAATTGAAGCATTTGAATGGTAATCCTACCATCACCACCGGCTTTTTGCAAAACTAAAACACGTATCCAGACCATTCGGAAAGCACGCACTGCATAGTGAATGCGCAAGCTGATCGCTCGGGGGCGTTTGTTGCTTGCAACTGAAATGGAACATTCCATAGGTCTGTTTGCACTTTTTGCTGTGAGCAACGCTAGTCAATCAAACTTACAGTTTTGTATGCTTTTGTAGAAGAATTTCAATTTCAAATTATTCGAGCACCTAACAAACAACCGCTTTTGTTGTACTTTTGATGTAAAATACCTACATAGAAGAAATAACATTAGCATTGGAAACTGTATTTCATTAAAATTTATTTTATGAATAATTCAGAGTCAAGCATCAGATGTCCACGGGCGTACAAGGACAGTAGATTGTAGGTACTGTTGTGTCAGAATCTTAATAATTGATGGGTACCCATGTAGCCTGCATTTGAAAAAATGGCGAACTTCCATACTACTTCTGTATATACCTACTTCTGTATATACCTACTTCTGTATATACCTACTTCTGTATATACCTACTTCACTTATGTTTTATAGAGAAGTTCTGTATACATTTTTGTGCTTATAGAACCACCGACCGGTTCAGGCTCTGCGTTGTCAGTTTAGTCCAGTGCTGTATTGTTAAGTACAATAAGTTTTTTTTATGTACTTTTTGTTTTATTGTTTTGTTTTATTTTGTAATTATACTTGTCTGTGTTAATATTATGTGTTATTATAATATTGTTATTGCTTTATATGTGTGTGTGTAACTGTGGCAAAAATAAACATTTTTTCTTTCTTTCTTTCAATCAAAATTTTAAAAAGATATACAAACCGACTATAGAATAGCACTAAAAAGACTATTACCTATTTGCATATTATTCAACATCCACTTCCTACTGTTACTAAACGTTACGCTAATAGCGAGTGGTTTGCTGATGTCCGTTGAGAAGTTACCTACGTTCTCCGCTTGATTTTAAAAAAACTTATACTTATAGACCAACCTTATGGAATACAAGTTCAAACAAAAAAAAATTGAAATCCGTTTAAATTTGACGGAAATATAGTTAAATACCAAAAAAAACATAGGTACGTAACGAATTGACTTCTTTTTTTAAGTTAACCAACTTTCCGAAAAGGAAGTTGATTCACATCCTCCAGCTTTTCAAATTGAGCACAAAATTCTGTCACAAGTGGCAAACGCTTCTTGTCCCGAACTTTTTCGGAATCCTCTTCGGTGATTTTCGCCGTTGTGTCCCCGCTTTTGCAGCCGGTATTTTCGTCAGTTGTCAATCAGGCACGCGTGACTGGCCCGCTCTCGAACTCTCGGTCCGCATCACTGCCACCGCGGCGGGATCGAATTTGCCCCGAAACGGAAGCGATATCGCTTCGAACACAGAATCTTCAGGAAGATGTTATCGTTCCGAAATAGAATATTTTTAGAAGGGTTCTTTTTGGAAGGAAATTGTCGAGCCGTTTGATTTTATTTGTTCGTAACTGTACTAAACTTCGTGACTTGAATGTTATTGTACTGTTATTCATCCGTTTTCCTTTAGTATTATGTTTATAATATATTCATTCAGGTGGATCTATACTTTGTATAGTGCCTACCGATGGCATTTTCTAGGTAGGCACTACATGTTATTGCACTAAAAAAGTGTCAATTTGAGACAAGTGTGACCAGCTGCCAGGTCAGAAACATACCTACTTATAAATTGTACTAGGTTGTGTGGTTAATTTTAGCTAAGATTCAAATCAGTACCACAAAATAAAATTTTCACAAATAGGATTCGGGATGAAGAGAATCGAAGTAGATTTAACAAAAGTCGACAGACTATATAATAAAAGAGTTAATTTTATGATCTGTCGACACGAAAATTTACTGAAGTAAGCTGTGAAGTCATCAGTTTAGTTATCAAGAGTTCGCTTTATTATTGTTTTTTTATTACTATTATTTTATAATTAGTTACTATTGCAAAATGAAAATCAAAATATATTTTTAGAGGTGCTTTCAGTCCCTCTGCGAATGCAAATTGGAGAACCTAATTAAATGTATATTTATTTGCTACTAGACGGCGGCGTTGCCCACGCGGATCCCATCATAAACTACCGAAAAAAAAAATGTACAGACACGGTATCTACAGTTTTATTATATGTATAGATCGTTCAGTAACGCCTGCCTGTTCACGTACAATGGTCCACTTCAGGACTAAGTGCGGAAACCAAACCCCCTAACATAGAACGCCTGCCTGTATGGAAAATTGGTATTGTTCCACGTAAATCGTAAATTCTGATCTATGATGGCTGGTTTACACATTTTTAGCTAAGTTGCTTTGAAGATAAACGTTGCTTGCCCTCTATGAAGTTTGGTATTCGTAGACCCGTTTATATGTACCTAGGCAGAAGCAATATTCGTCTACTGACCAACTTAACTAAACAGTGTGTGTTCCAGCCGCAGAAGTGCAAGTATACTGTCAATTTATCTATGAATTAAAACACTTATGGGACTCGATAGGTCACGATAACTACATAAATCTAGGTACACAGTCATACTAGTTGTTATCGTGGGTAGTTTATATAACAGTGGCACTCTCGGGAATGTAGCTGTGATAACAAACTAAAGCTTTTAGATATAGATCACCAACTGCACTCCCGACAAATGATTTCATCCCACATGGTTTCAGGCTCCAGGCTCAATTTGATATTTCCCGATTTGCTGTGCAAACCTTTTATTTTGATTAAACTGTCAACTAAGCTAAACGGCGCTACCTTTCAGAGACTATACTTATATTTGAAAACACAATAATTTTATTTATGACTAGCTGTTCCGCACCATTTTACCCGCATAAGCCCTATTCCTATTTTAGCAATGGTTAATTCCAGAAAAGTAAGGTTTTCATTTGGTGTAAGAATTTTCAAATTCGGTCCAGTAACTTCGGAGCTTTTATTGCAAATAAAATTGTAAGTATGTATGTGTGATTTACCCAACATAAATTTTATACTCTGATTTGAATATAAATGTAGCGTTGATAATATGCCGAAGGTACACATGTTCTTTACGATTTGAAGCGAAAGATTAAAGTCCCGTAGATATTACGAGTTATTCATTCGCAAGAAATGAGTTCACTTGTAGCACATAAAAAGGATTCCGTAGTCAATAAATAAACAGGAGCCTCATTTTATTATCCACTTGGAACAAAGTTATTATTATTGTATTACATGCAAGAGTAAGAGTTTACATGAAGACAACATGAGTGTATCTATTCATAATGATGTAATGAAGCGAAGACTTGATACATATGACTTGATATAGAAGTATCGACCATAATCTTACACGTAGTCCACCACGGATTGGGACATATGTTAAGCTAGGGGCCACCAAAATGTCTGAATTTTTAAGGTCCCCAATGGTATCTGAGATGACGTAATGATTTCCATTGTGAGTAATTAATACAACGAAAAACGATTGTACTTACCAAATTACTTTAAATATGGAATATAGTGACCAGCAGGCCGACTGCATTACTTTGATGAATAGGACTGTGAGTAAGTGGCCGTTCCTCCCAATCTCACAGTCGTTTGGTCTCCTCTATAAACGTCACAAACTTGTAGGGTCATTGAGATCGGTAAAATACAATTAATTCATACAAATAATTTGAATTAAAAAAATACAAGAAAAAAATGGTTTAAAGTTGTATTTTACGGGCCCCTAAAAATCACATATAAATATTCGTTCAACAACAAACTTTGGATCAAGAAAAAACATTTTATGGCAAAATAATACTTTATTTATTATGAAAATGAGCAAAGATTCTAACTGAATACTGATGAGTCGCAAGTTTTATTGACTTTCCATTCGCGATCAATGAATGCAAAAAATTTAATGTGTAGCTGTACGTTTTGATGAACTTTTCCAATGAATATGAATCGTTCATTGACAATATTATAATATTATTTACTAACTGCTCCCCTCGATTTGACCCACGTAAGTCCAGTTTCCATAGGGAAATTAAGGACATGTTACATTACAAAGAAATGTACACATTTGTCCTCTATAAGTATTTTTGTTGATGTAGATTACGATAATATGAAAGTAACTAACTTACCTGCACAGATAAATTAAATTTTGTAAATAGGTATTACTCAGCTACTTAGATCGACATTGCATCTTTTGAATAGGTACTCTATCACAAACAAACCAGTACCTACCCCTGAAGGTATAATTTATAGAATATCCGCGATGAATTAAATTCAGAGGATTCATTAAAACACTGTCGTTTATCCGTTCCTCGCGTCAAAAGGCGAGCAGTTGCAACCGGCGAATCGCACAATCCTAATATCAGAGAAGTGAGCCACGTCGAGACGTCGACGTTTTACTGACTCCCAGCCTTTCTCGAGTGGATTTCATTGTTTTCGAATGGCTTCAGTCCTTCAATAATCTTGAATTTTGAGACGGGTTATCGCTTCCTTACTATGAATGGACTATTCGTGTTTGTAGGTGTATATCATGATCTTAAATATAAATCTTCAATTAAAATTGGCAACTGCCCGTGATTTTATTTTGTCTTGGTTCAGTGATCGGTGAAATATATTTAAAAGGGTAAAATATATTTTAAAAATCGTTTTTGCATTTATTGTTAGGATCTCGTACCTCACAATAAAATAGGAACCCTTATAGAAACACTTCGTTGTGCGTCTGTCAACAGGGATATGACAGGGATGTAAAAAAATAATCGATTGTTTAGAATAATCGACTTTTATAATAATCGATTTTAGTACCGATTTTTTTTAACATATGTTAATCGATTTTTGTAAACAGCACCATCATAAGAATAAATAAATTTTAAAAGTTCACTAACAAAATTTATGTTAAAAGGATAAAAAAAAATGATTCGTGTTGATTGATATTTTTTTCTTGTAATCGATTATATTATAAAAGTAATCGATATAATTGTTTGTCATACTTAGACTAATTATATCGTATTATATTTTTCTTTATAAATGTAACAGTTGAACAAATGTTGGTGAACCTAATAAATAAAATAAAATAATCGATTATTCAAAAATCGCACTTGGCCGGTTTTTTGGTCATCGCAGCTGCCGGGTACCTAGAGTAAAAATGCGATATAAAAATAAAACAAGGGATACGCTAATGGATGCTAATGCCCAAGGGGGAACAATAAAACGTGTCACCTATTGGAATCTGATTTCTAACAAAATCAACATCTGTTGCGAACTTCTAATTGAAATATCGTGTTATACGGAATCTCTTTACTCATTATTGTATTACCTACTAATAAACCTAATATCGATATTGGATTTTAGAGTATCTTCTTCATCCTTTTCTACCGCAAAGATAGAAGGTTTCTATATAATTAAATCATTAAGTATTACTTATACAGTCTCTACATACTACAGAGTCTCACCTGGCTACAAAGTTTTCCTTATGTCGAAATCAATAATATGTCGCTTTACTCCTTAAAATCAAGGTGGTAACATTAGGCAGAGTAATGTTGACTGAGATATAGAGTATATTAAGTATGAATACTTTTATTGAGCCGCATTCACAATATTTCACAGACATAGCATAGTTGCTGTATGAATATGCACTAGGTACAGATAAAATTACACATTAACAGCACACGGGTCCGGCGATGGTATAACCACCTGTCACGTTAAAGCTCCAATTAAATATAGTATATCTCTAAAAAGTGGCTATTGCCAGAAATGGAATACCTTTGCTGACAATCTCGCGGATAAGGCTTCTTCACGCCATTCGATATAAATGATGGGCAGAACAATGTAACGTAAGTTTCTCCTTTTAACGATCTCTATGCGTACGATATGCAGCTAAGCGTGCAAAATCCGAATAAAAGTCACAGCGTGTATAATATAATCCAGTATCCGGTTGCCCGCATTGACTAACGACACTCTAGCCGCACGGTAGACCCTTGCCTCAACCACTTCGCATACATGAAGCCTTTTTATAGGTCATCAACCTGCCGATAAAGAGTCTGCGTAGACATTCTGGAAGTGCCAATTACAGTTACAACTTGCAGAGAGTAATATTGCTTTTAGATAGTGGAGTCACAGATTAATATGGCAGATTCGAGTTTCCTAAATTGACAACTGTTAACGGTTGTTTCCACTTTTGATTGTTGCTTTGTGTTGTAGGTAAGGCGTCGAGTACGCGGGCGCAGAGGGAGTATAATTGGTTTAGTATATATTGTGCCACATCTTTTTACACAAATTAAATAGTCTTGCTACACTATTTAGAATGTCGGAAATAACCTTGAGTCTATAGTTTCTGAAGTTTATTGGAGTTTACTCCTTAAGATTCCATTTTCAGTTAAAGGTACAACGAAATTTGAAGAGATAAATTGAGCGTTAAAAAAAGCGTTATACTTATTTAGAAAAGATATACCTATATATATAATTATTAGATAATACCTAGAGCATAAAATCTACTTCGAGTAAAGTCCAGTAGCGCGTCGGAGCTGTCTTGCAAACTTTTATATTATTGGGACAATGGCTTACTTTAAAAATTCTAGTTTTAGTTTACAGATTTTTTTCATCTCACTTGATGTTTTCTGAACATGTGGCTGTCTAGCTTATGCGAGTGTTGATCTTTGCAAATACCAAGATATTGTTCGTCACGATCAGTCCCAAGCAGCAAAACTTATCAAATACTTACAACGGTGCACTGTCCAGTCAAAAGACCAATGTTGTCATGTGCTAATAGCATAGTTTTTTCACATTAAAGAGATAAAGAACAGAGTATTTGTGGAGTAACTATCCATCGGGATCTTAAGCTCGCTGACAGTGTTCTAGATTCTCTTCAGTCACAAAAAGTGATTCCTGCAGAACACTACTTAAACAATCGTTGTAGATTTGAATGATGCTCTAGCTAGCCTAAAACTAGGGTTGCCATCTCTAAAATTTGGCAACCAGGAAAAGACGTCTGAAAATCCCCGATGTCCTCTAAACTAGGACAAATCCGGCGAAACCCGGATGAATGGCAACCCTACCTAACACCATCTCCAAATCCGCGGTTGGTTCGCGTGGGAGATTATAGTCCATACTTCTACAAGTCCCTTAACTCAGCATTGGGCTATTACGGATTGAAGATGATGATCTAGTGAAATGAAGTCTGTGAAATCTGTGCACAAAACTGATCCAGCTCTTACTACATCTGTGAGGTATGTGTTGTTAGAAATGACGGCGCGGTAGAAAGCCGCACTAGCGGTCACACTTCTCGGTACGAGAAAGCTGCTACATTTTCTATTTATGAAGTGTACGCGCACATTCCAAGTTATGGAAACAAAAACATTTCTCATTTGCACATACGCGTATCTCATTTCAGTAAAGCTCATTAATTCTGAGTTGTGATACGAGCCCAAACGCATGAATTTGAAATCATTACCGATTGATAGCATTTAGAATTAATGAACATTTGTTAAGTGGTCAGTGAAATATTGCTGTTCTGATTAGCTTTAAAATTGTTTTTGTTGTCAAATATACCGAGGTGAGGTGTGATCAGGAAAAACAAAAGGTTGATCAGCATTCAATTGGACAAGGCGTAAGATAAGTATTATAGTGGCTCTTATTGTTTTTGAGGTCACAGTTTTATGATGTTTTTCACCTTGGTACTTCGGTAAATAATGTTAAGCATTTTTGTGCTAACTAATAACGTAATGTTACTGACCTAGTATACGTTAGTACTATTACTTATTCTGTGCCTAGTATTTAATTTTGTATCATGCATATCAATAAGGGTAAAAAAAATTATGAAGTTGGTTTACGGGAAAATAAAAGGTGTTTTGTTCAAATAAGTATGATTTGGTCCCTTTGTTGAGAGCATAATATAATAATATTATGCTCTCAACAAAGGGACGAAAACATGTATCTCTTCCCGGGATCCAATTACTTACACTATTTGTCAAGATGTCACGATGACGTGTTGGAAAAGGATTTTTGAGTGAGACCCCCCAATTTTTTACTTTTTTAAATTTTTCCCCGCTTAACATTTTCAACTGTCTAACTATTACGGTTCATGTGATACAGCTTACTGACAGACGGAGGCTTAGTAATATTCATTAGCAATTCCTTTGGGTACGGAACCCTAAAAATGGAGACGGCTTAATAGCAATGTTATATACATTGCTATTAAGCCGTAAATATGTTCTACATTTTCAAAGTATATTTTAGACCCTATATTTTTATTTTAAGTAAATTTTTAACAAAAATGCGCCATTCTATCACGGAGAATTATGGCGGTATCTGGCATAATCAACTAATACACACACCGGCACAATTAGCGGAACAGAAAAAAAAAGGAGAAAAAAGAGGGAATTTAGAACAATGAATGTAATTTTTAAACAATATATTATTTAAAATGAAACAACAATTAAATTAACATGTTTTGACATTCATTTGTAACACCATACTTAAAATTTTATAAAAATAAAAATTAAATTAAACAAAATGCATTTTTCTTCGATTTTTAATTATAGAGAAACAGCAGAAAATTCAAGATTTTCCAAAGTTTAACAACAATTTCAATGACTGTTCAATATCGAGTGTTTCCTCCTCGTGCTCTGATGAGGGTTTCCATCCGTCTGGGCATGCTGCGGATGATGTTATCAATGGTTTCTTGGGGCAACCTCTGCCATTCTTCAAGTAATGCGTTTCGCAACTCGTTGAGATTATTGGGAGGGGGCATTCTTGACTTTACACTCCTCTTTAGCAAGTCCCAGACGTGTTCTATAGGGTTCATATCGGGGGACCGTGCTGGCCACTCCATCACCGTTATACCAACATGGTTTAGGTATGTCTGTACTGTGCGAGCACTGTGAGCCCGAGCATTATCCTGCATTAGAATGAAGTTGTTACCAATAAAGGGGGCAAATGGCACAACATGTTCTTCTAAAATCTCCCTGATATACCGATCAGCATTCAGATTCCCGCCATCGACCACTACTAACTCCGTACGAGCTCCTAAACATATTCCTCCCCAGACCATAATTGAACCGCCGCCATATGCAACTGTATTTTCAAAATTAGACTGGATATACCGTTCTCCTTTGCGTCTCCATACTCGCTGCCTTCCATCAATTTGATTTAACA
Organism: Ethmia dodecea; assembly: GCA_963855545.1. Classification (NCBI taxonomy): domain Eukaryota; kingdom Metazoa; phylum Arthropoda; class Insecta; order Lepidoptera; family Depressariidae; genus Ethmia; species Ethmia dodecea. The sequence goes on from OY979444.1 coordinate 7,604,286, forward strand.
TAACTCTGCATTCATCAGTAAAAAGAACCTGTCCCCAGTCGTCGAAGTCCCAATCACGATGTTCACGACCAAAGTGTAGACGGTTTGTGCGATGATGTCTCTCAAGTTTTGGGGCTTTGGCGGGCACATACGAGCCTATACCCACTTCTTCGAATCTTCTACGAACTGTCCGCTCACTCATCCTTACTGCTCGTACCTCTTCCAGTAAATTTCGAGCCTGCACCGCCGTTAGTCTCGTGTTCCGTCGGACTTGAAGTTGGAGAAAACGGTCATCCCTCCTTGAAGTACACCTTTTCCGGCCTTGTCCTCTCCTTCTCACTAGAGCATTCGTCAATCTGTATCGTTGGATGCTACGATAAATCGTTGATAACGATCGACGAAGGCTTCTGGCAATCGATCTGTAGGTTTGACCATTTCTCCTCATTTGATCTGCCCTAATGATTTCTGATGGCGTTAAATCAGGCATAATTAGATGCTCGTAAATTATCAATATGCGAAAAAACTCAAAAGCCTCAAAAACTGCAATTCAAAACTTTTCAAATGGAATTCACGAACCTTCTAAAAACGGACAAGCGGTGGAAAAAATGAATCAATGAAAATTAAAACAAAAGAATGAAAAAAAGGGCAGTCGCTTAGTATTCCATTTTTAAATTAAAACCCAAATTTAAAAAAAGCTTGTTTAGCCGGCCAGTAACACGCAAAAATGCGTAAATACTCCCTTTTTTTTCTGTTCCGCTAATTGTGCCGGTGTGTGTATTACATGCAAAGAAATATAAAGAAAAAAGTGCCCTTTGAGAGAGATAAACTTTTTCTTTAAAAGTCTTATTTGAGTATGTGTACCTAAAGTACTTATTTGGAATTGCTAGGTTAATCGATAGTGAACATAATTTTAAATTACACGTAAAAATTTAAAAGATGAGTTTAAAAGATGAGAACATTACCAACATGAATAAATGCCCTTACGTTTAGGTAACAACTGACAGCTGCGATTGAAATAGTAAGTATTTCTCTTTGCTCCTCTTTGAATACATTATTATTCAATGGAATATACAGGGGTTTGGACTGAAACATCTACGAACGAGTACCGGAGAACTGGCCGCTTACCTACTCGTATACCTACTTACGAACTGGCTCACAAAGGAAAGGCTTATGTCCAGCAATGGACTATTATAGGCTGGTTGGTGAATTAAATATGTAAGAAGACAGCTCTTAGACAATCTATATTGGGGTTTATTCTCCGCCTCCTACAATTATACGAAGAACTACTACCGTAGAGACCATCTATACATTTATTTAGCTTTTGACTAACCTACTTCAGAACTTGAGTCCATTTTTGATACGATTTTATTTAAATCGCGTTACATCAATTCACTGTTATTTAATTCCGGAAGATCTTGTAGTATGGGTAGGCACTACACAACTTACTTAAATGCATATAAACACTCACGCACAAAACCAACAGAATTATATTTATGCAAATGTTGGTCTGGGCGGGAATCCCACCTGTGATCACCGACTTATAAGGCAGGGGCCCGTCAATTTAATTATAAGAGTTTTTTTTCCGCTGAAGTCTAATGTTTCGCGAGGGTTATCTTAACTAGATACATAAAAAAGAAATACCACTCACTCACTTTAACTGCTGAAGGACACAGACGTGAGCGTCGACATATGGTGGTGGACGCTCACGTCTGTGTTCTTCAGCAGTTAAAGTGTCGAAATCTCAAAAAGTATAACAATGCTACAAACCTGAAATTTGGATGCAAGTATCCGCCTAGTTAGAAAGAATTTAGCGAAATTCTCATGAAAACGGGAAAAACAGAGATCCGCGCTGGCAACGCTGCTGGGTGCCTGCTAGTCTGAATACCCACACTTAAACTGCAGAAGAGGCCTCACCCGACGGTCATGCAACACAACAAGAGGGCGTTCAATAATCCGCCTCCGCGTACGTTCTGTGCACGTCGCAACCCCGGAGCTAACAGCATTTGAAATATTAATTATGCCAGCTACGAGCCAGTCCCGCTCCGTTTGACGTTACGCTATAACAGACAATTCGGGATGGCAGGATTGTACAACATACCGACATAACTATTTAATGAAGGCTTTATATGACCGCGGGATGAACACTAAAAATATTTCACGATAGCGCTAGGATTTGCTTTACGACTCGCCGTTTAAATAATAAATATTTTAATATGGGATTTATTATGGGATATATTTCGAGCGATGCCCGCGTCAGCTTTAGGTTATAACTTTCTCTAGGAACTATGGATTTCCGGATGAATCGTACCCATGTATTGTGTTAATCGAGGCTATAAACTATCTGTGGGTTAAATTTCATCGAAATTAGTTCAGCCATTTTTTCGTGATTGATAGATAACTAAAGTTCAGAATATAATATTAAATGTGGCGCTGCTGAAATAAGCTTCATGAAACCTGGGGCCTTCCTTCGTATACCTACAAACATTTAATTGCACACAATTCTACACAGGATCTAGTTTTGAATATTGAGGTTTCCGTTTACATATAGTTATATCTGTACATGAATAATTATTTTTAGCAGATGCAGAATTCGTTTTTGCGTTGCAATATTTTTTTGAATGGCGCAGCAATCATGGGATGCGAAGAACGCAATTGACATTCATGCCAATGTGCACAAAGTTTATCAACTGTGTGCATTTTGTGCATTGAGTCGAACTAGTAATAATAACACTTCCCAATCACATTTTATTATTTCTAGACCATAAGTATTATGGTCCAGAAATACCGATAGGTACCATACTTGAGACGAACTTTCTGGATCAAATATTTTGTACGACAAGTATAAGTTTAGATACGTACATTTTAGTTAAGTTTTAGTTTGAGCCAGTTTCCATCTCACTCAAAATTTAAGTACTGTAATAATATGTTTTTGACTCAATTTACACGTTTGTGTTATTTAGTCTTAAACGTTTGGGATCGAATGAGAACGGCATCAAACGCCACTAGTCTTATTATCTACTAGTAATCCGCTCTAACGACTCCAATGAAATTCACATGCAGTACGGGAATAATTGGGAATAATCCTGTTGGTCTCATTTTCATGTGTTTATATATTCATACCTACCACAAACTTGATCTGCGGGTACACACAGCTGGATAGCCATGGGCTTTCCAGAAATATTAACAAACAGCTATTTCGCTTTAGCTCTCGTTATTCCCGTTCCTGTGGGAATAATAAACTCCATAAAAGTAAACTTTCCATTGGTTAAAGAATTTTTATATTGGTTTCGTATATTTGAAGGTGAATCTACGCATTAAAATAAACATCAATATCCAGTAAAAAAAATATTGTTAGTTATTGTATTTTTTTTTATTTTTCTTATACCGGATTTGTGCTACGTATTATAAAGTAAACCCAAATAGTATTACCTATAAGTTGTACTTTATTACTTTTCGGAGTCAGTAAGTAAGGAATAGGATATTACACACCTAGGAAAGTAAAATAAGAAGTGACGCAGATCACATGTAATCAAACATGTGATCTGAGGCTTTCTCATTTACTTCCCGAGGTGTGTATACTTTTTTCTTATCGACGGATGCGAAAAGCGGCAAGTTTCGGCCCGCTGCGCTAAACAAAGTTGCCACTTTCCGCTTCCAAATTTTTTTTTTCATAATGTTACTGTCCCGCCCCCTATATGCAAGCGCTAACGTTATCGCGTGCTTATGTCAATCCCATTCATTTCAATCTATAAAATAATTCGCTTTCGTTAGCGCTTCCATCTAAACTACCGCTTTCCAGCCTTTTCCGCTGCTTCGTGCGCTGACCTTTATATTTCTAATGAGACTTGGTTAATGGGTTAGTTGGTTTTATAACTACACTCCCGGACACATATATTGGGCCACCTAGTGTTTTAAGTTTTGACGGTCCCTACTAAAAACGTTGTCACACGAGATCGCGGTCTTGCTTGACAACAAACGAAGCCGCCAGTCTCTAAGTACCTTTAATAAACTCTTCGGACAGTAGTACGGCTTAAATTCAGTTGTGCACTCACATTTCTATGGCTATGCCCGGCCTGCAGAAGTGCTACAGCTTTGGCGGCAATTTCAGGCCGAGTATCCATATTTTTTGTTCAAAACTGGCTCAAAGTTTGCAGTAGCCATATTATTGAACCAATAATCAGAAACATAAATAAAAAAATCCAACTTTCGCAAATTAAAAAAGTTTTCTCCTCCCTTGCATCATTGAAAACAATGAACAGACTCGAATTTTCTTATTTTTTTTCACAATTCTGAATTCGAAATAAAAAAAAAAACATATCAAAAGGTTGACCAATAAATCAGCTTCAAAACTGCATACCAACTTATTGCTCCACCTAATATTTATTTTTAGCTAGGGACCGTCAAAACTTAAAACACTAAGTGGCCCGATAGATGTGTCCGGAAGTGTATTTGGCAGACATAATACATAATACCTTTTGTTCTGAAAACCCAGTTTTTATGTGTAATAATTTGTTGCTGAGACATGGCCAGACAATAGAAAAAAGTAACATCGTAAATCTTTGCCAAATAATTTTTTTATTGACGACAACATCTAAATGAAAAATGAGCCAATATTACTTCCAGATCCCAAATTAAATAATCAATTTACCCTCGAACGAGTAAATTCATGTGACACTTAAGACTTATTGTTACGCCCAAAAATCAGGGCAAAGTCCATCAATAGGAGTGGATGCTGGGTAAATTACTTTGTGAGAAGACACATTAATCAATAGACGATGATTAATGGGAGGCAACACACGATCGCGATCGCCTGATGGATTAGCCTCCATATGGTTCTGCATAATTTGGTGAGAGCCGCACCTGAGTCCTTGTTTGCTTTATTTAAGTGCATTACGTTTACTTGCACATTAGGTATCAAGATATGTATCATTTCATATGCTACTGTCCGACAAAAACTGGAAAAAAATATACCTACCTGCTGCTGGTTATACATATAAAAATATACGCTACGCACTGCCTTTGTTGTTCCTTACGTGACAGGTGGTGAGCCTATCGCGAGGTGTTGTTATACATATGCCTGGAAAACAGGTTTTTGATTAAGGGTTTCCTTACGACCGACGTTCACCGTCCTGCTAGAGAAAAAGTGTTTGAAAACGCATTGGTACATGTGAAAATCAAACCGCATAATACATAGCTTTCATAAGTTAACATTTTCTCAAATTACTGTATCGTGAAAGTTTCGTTCAGATAGCTAACACGGCAATACAGACAACCACTCTCATGTTCCTCATTGTTCCGACTACAAAAGAAAGTAGGTATATTTTTCTGTTTTTCCTTTAAAATACTTGCTTTAGAAATCTGTTAACAAGGAGTAAGCAGGACCTTTTTATCCGGTTGAAGTATTAGGTCGCCCCCAGCGGTTTCGGCGGCAGATTGGCAGCTTCCAAATCCTTACAAATCCTACGAACGAAGCCTCAATCCCAGCAAAAAATACAATCTTAACAAAAATATCGCGGAAAGCAATATATTCGTTGGATACGTTACAACTACGGAATTTGGTTTGAGGATTAATTTTCTTACCTGTTTTGTTGTGTGTTTCGAGTAAGTATACAATGCGTCACAGAATAAGCGCAATTCCTCATACAGCCCTATTAGTAGATATATTCGTATAGAAAATTATGTGAATTCTTACTTTAGTTTTGTCTAACCAAATCTCTTAAATAAAAAACAAGAATAGTACGGTTTCCAAAGGTAGTCCTAAATTCAGTTATGCTAATTGATTTTTGTAAAAAAATTACACATATTAAAAATAGCTGAAATCGATTAAGTAGTCGATACTGAACAAACTAATTTCAGGAATTTATTCGCTTATAAATAAGTACCTACTTTGGTAAGTATAACTATATTTTGTCTATCCTTTGGGTAGTTATGAAACTAGAAAATATTAAGTTAGACCAAAACTAGAGTTTCATATTTATTCTGTACATAATTATGACATCTCACCTGGGTGGAATATTCTACTAAGAGGGGTTTTGGTATAAGAATCACTTAAATACGGGGCTCTTTCAAACTATCCTGTCAAGCATGTCGAAAAAAAAAACTGTGAAAAATTACAGATATTACAGAGACTGATTGATTTTTTCGTCGACACACCTGTAGCAACAATGAAAGGACATCCATTTCCCGTCGACTCTCATCAGTAAACAATAGAATGCACTCGTCATACGGAAATATGAAACATAAAAGACTTTTCAACTTTATAACGTTCGTAACATTGTCATAAGGAATCTCACAAACACAATAAACATAAAAATCGCTTCGGAAAATAAAAATTTACATTCGTTGTTCTACCAATACAATTGCATTCAAATATGCGAATAATGAAACTTAAATAAATAATTGAATTTGTACGGACATATAATTCGGAGAGAGGAGGGATATGTGAGAAGATAGCTTTAATTTATGCGGAAATTCATGAATACATCGTAAGAGAGGAAGACCACATAACACGCGAGTTCTAAAGAGTTAAAAACCAACTTCAACGAATAATAGGTACTAAAAATACAATTGAATTGAGAACCTCTTCCTTTTTTGATGACGATTAAAAAAGAATAATCGAAAACGGTTGCCGTGATATTGAGTTATTCGTTCATTTGTCGCACACATACTTTAATGCAAATTTAAGACTTATATGGTTTTCTCATGGATCCCATTGTCAGAACTGGACCAAATTAAAATAGGACCACCTGGAAAGTACCAGCTTTCAAATACAAAAAAAAACATCTAAATCGATTCACCCAGTGGAAAGTTCTGAGTAACACACATAAAGTACAGTAACAAATAAAAGTACAGTACTACGCTCGTAGCGTATGTTTTTTTATATTGAGAACCTCCTTTTTGAAGTCGGTTAAAAAGTCTGATTGTGGGACGGATGCTATTTACAAGAACGAACTGAATGCAGATATGGCGATCGCTCGGGATAAACGGAAGGAGAAGACATACCTACTGCACCGACCTATAATAATGGGAAAACGCAAGGGGATGATTGTAATAACAAGGAGACCCTATTTGTGGACAACTTACCTATAACACATTGTTAGGAAAAGGTGTTTTATCTTTGATTATACCCTGAAACACGTAAAACCGTTGGTCCCGGTTTTCGTTGTGTTTACGCACAATGGACGTCGTTAAGCCATGTCCAATACGTAGGTACCCTTAACTGAGTTAAAAATTCTGACAATTAAGTGGCCACTGGCCTAACACCATCTTCCTTGAGGAAAGACTCTTAGCTCAGTAGTGTACTGTGACGGCTTGAAGATGATGATAACCTAAATGATTTAACAGATTGTACCTACCTATGTTAAGTGGCTCGAAGGTGAAGAAAAACATCGTGAGGAAGCCCGCATGTCCCAGAATTGATTCTGAGGCATCTGTAGCTGCACCCAGGTCCGGCGATAGGCTCACCACCTGTCACGTTTAAGAGTCCAAAAAATATACTGGTAAAGGTGGGTATCTCCAGGAATACCTGTGCAGACCCTCTCGGGGTTAAAAGCAGTAGGCATATTTATTTTTAATGTGAACCTACCCCGCATATTTAAATATATACGAGTTTCTTTACTGAAGTGCTGAAACTAAACCTCACCCGTATATGAATGTAGGCTTATAAGGCTTTTTAAGTATGTCGGTAATTGTTACAGCGTGGTGAGGTGATAAAAGCCGGTTTGTCCTCTGTAATTGTGCATATTCGCAGTTCTGGGCGACCGCTTGTTTAATTTTGCAAATGTTATTAGTATGTAGGCTCCAAATGGGACTAGGGATGCCCATGTTTCAAACTATAATTTTGGAGACTTGCTATGAAAAATTAATATTTCTCATTAATTTTTGGTTACGATTACCTATAGCTAAATTGGCTTTTCTATCGTACCTAATATGAATATTTTAATAGGTTCTTATTTATTTTAAAGATTATCCTACCCTAGTATTGTATAAGAGCATTTCACCTGTACATAAGACTAAACTAGATTTTCTGAAAAATATTATATTCCGTCCTTGAAAGTGTAAATTTTTCATTTGAGTATTTTTACGATAGCTATCAGGTGAGCCCATAGGCGGACCGGAGGTACTTTTTTGCTGAAACTTTGAACTAATAATCAAACCTGAATAATGATTTCTAATTGGAATTTGCGTCGCATTGCATTTATCCGATCGGAAAATTAATACCTACGTGTCTGCAGTCAACCATTATGATTCAAACTGGGTGACTGAGAACCCTGTTAGAATGCGAGGCATGGCGTGTAGCGCGTGGTGACAAACAACCCACAAAGGCGGCTAATTAAGTGACTCGCAGACCAGCGAGCCTCAGAATTATCTGCTTATCCTTTTTGGTAGACAGCGGTTCGTTAAATTTTGGTCATTAGGTTATTGGGATTGAAGGTACTATACAACTACAATATAGTGAGAGAACACATACTATTTCCTTTACCTAAACATCAAATAATGCGACTGCTTGTAAAAAGGCATCGAAAACTTATAAATAAATGCACTTCTTACATGAAGAAAGAAGAAGAAATAGAATAAGACTTGAGAAGAGTCACTTACCTAGCACTTCCACAACGAAGAAATCTAAAAGATACCTTTATTAAAATCTACCGACCTGTTTAGCTAGGGTCTGTCAAAGGAATACCCCCAAAAAATAATACTCTCCTTCAGGCGCAGTCGGGTAATAATAAAAATACGCTGTACCTACCTGCTCAATTTCGAATAGAAATGGTATGAAAATCGCACAGGGCTCAAAGTAAAAGACAGATTATCGCGATTAAGCCGAACAATAATTTCGAATTTGTACCTGCGAGTACTGTTTCCCTTGTCACCTAAATTAATTCCGTAAATCTCGAATATCCTAGATTACATTCCAAAAGCAATTACACCAATAGTTTACCACTAGTTAGCAATGCAAATCGGACTTCAAATTACAAGTGGGTAAGAAATTAAAGTCCGTTGTTGTAACTCTACTTGAGCCCATCCGGTTCTAAGTCGAAGCCCCGGTGCTTCGAGATAACTTGGAATTAGTTTCCACGAACAATCTCCAATTGTTCAGCCATTCACAACAACTGCTTAGCTGGAGTAACTGAATACAAGTGCAACCCAGTTTGGGTACACTGCGTTCAATAGTGTTGTCTCAATGGTGTTTGAGATTGACATACTTTACGGAAGACAATTCTCGCCCAATCGACTTAATCACGGCATCGAGTTTGCTGTATCTCTACCACAAAATCTCGATCGAAGTATTTTTTTCGAATTTGACTTGCATTTCTCATTATCTCGGCGTAGTAGAGAGAGAGCAAAAGGTTTTGGAATTACCATTGATCACCTGACTGACGTCAACCCTCTTCGGGAATCCAGTTGTTGGTGGTTAACCTCCACAATTCGGAAACCAATCAGGACTAATAGACTCACAGTAGAGTTTTAACCGTCTCATCCTCCCGTGAAACGTTTAAAACTCGTTGGGTTGGCATTATTTACGACAGCTACTGGAAGACTGAATAGGTAGTATTGTAGTAATATATATTATAGTAGTTAATTCCAGTGACTCCGTCTGCATGACCTTAGGTAACGCGTCCTTTTGGTGTGTTTTACCAAGATTGAAAATACCCTAGGTCCTTCCTCAAGACGTTAACTATAATCTAGCTTGGTCCACCGCTTTAGTAGTGAAAGATAACAAACAAACAGACAGCTTTACTTTCGCATTCATAATATTACTAGAGATGAGACGATTCAGAAATTCAAGTGTGATCTTTTGGAATGGGACTGACTTTTATAATAATATGTTAATTTATAATTTTATTTTGAAAGTTATAATTTCAACTTGTTTTCATAAATCATTATTTAATATTATAACCGAAAACTATAAATTTCTTATTTCAGTATCTGTATATATACAGATACTGAAATAAGAAATTTATATATATAGTATATATACTAAACTATGTAAGTATCAAAAATGCAGTCTGCAAATTCAATCTAGCTAAATTGAAGCCAACAATTTGATTTGATTCTCAAATGTTCTTGCTTAATGCACTTCCAAAGAATGCAACCAATACCCATCTGTACCTCGCCCGCTTGCTTATTGCGCTCCTAACGGTGAAAACTTTGGATAAGTAGGTACTAACGATCGCATGAACTGATCTAAAGGAAAAACGTTAAATCCCACTGTAGCTTTAAGCTCTATGCGTTTTAATGAACAAATGAAGTTAACTACTTATATAATTTACAATTTCAAACATAAAATTGATTTTGAACCTTATGAACAAGCAATTTATAGATACGCAATTCATTTTCAGAATGGTATTTAATCTCATGTAGAGTCAAGCTATACATCTTACTCAAAATATGTGGCTTGAACGTTTCGCTAACGCATCATGGGCGTAAGGTGAAAAATGTATTCAGTGCTCATTACTTTTCTGTAATACAAACGTTAGTAACGAAACGGCCCCGCCACATATTTTGACTAAGGGGTAGAGTTTGTGAAATTAAGGATTATAGAGTTAAAAGCTTGGCTGAGGTCTGATAACTTTTTGACAGTGCAAGCTATATGATGATTTTGGTGGGATTTTGTTTTTAGATTTGTTTTTAAAAAAATACCGACAGATTTACAGCTGACAATGTCACTGGTACCTATTGTGACTATGAAAAAACGCGTGCCGTGCGTCCGGTACGGATTAATCGACGCGGGCCTTCACAAATAGGTATATAGTTTGTAGTGCAAGGGTTAAAAGATTGTAAAACTATGTGGTTAGGGCTTACCCTGAATGTAAGAAATGTCTTTTATAAATTTGTTAACAGATTACTTCCTATCATAGTTCAAAAACACTTTATTTGTTGTTGTAGTAACCTAAAACTTATTCAAAAGGAAAGTTTTACAATAACATTTGACTTTGAATGAATAGTAAATGAAGTCTTTTACTTGTTATTTATTGTTAACTACGTGATAACTTTGATGTTAAAGCTTGTCAAACTTATTGTAATATCGATAAATATATTTGTATAAAATTCTTTTTTTAACTTTATATTTTACTAGAGCCCAGCCCCGTCATCGCACGGGTGGATTTAAAAACATCTTTAATCTATCTTATTCTATTACATTTGTGCAAATTACAGGAGTAGGTACCTACAGATGCTCTGTCATATATGCCGCTATTAGTTTTTACGAAAATGATATATAGGAATAGGTAGATTTTGTATTTCTTAATACTTATTCTGTGATAATACGCAGATAAGCACTTATGTCTAGGAATGGAGTAACTACCTCTGCCGATCCCCTTGGTAATCCATGTTACCCAATGAGCTTTTTAGGGTTCCGTACCTCAAAAGGAAAAAACGGAACCCTTATAGGATCACTTTGTTGTCCGTCTGTCCGTCCGTCCGTCCGTCTGTCAAGACCCTTTTTCTCAGGAACGCGTGGAGGTATGAAGCTGAAATTTATATCAATTACTCAGGTCTACTGTCCCTTGAAGCTGTGAAAAAATCAAACTTCTAAGCCAACGCAATCAAAAGATACAGCCGTTTATGCCGCAAATTTTCGACACTTGCAAGGGAATCAAAACCTACAGGGTGCTTCCCGTGAACTCAGAATCTTGAAATTTGGTACGAAGCAACGTCTTATAGCATAGATAAAGGAAAAATTACGAAAACCATAAATTTGCAAGGTTGTACGGAACCCTCGGTGCGCGAGTCCGACTCGCACTTGGCCGGTTTTTTCGTTGATCATTCGGTTCTTCTTAGTCTCTAAAGCGTCATAGTCATAAGGCAACTTTTTTACCCCACAGCACTAGAAGGCAGGCAATGTTTTAAATCTTTCCAGTGCCTTTGACACGCAGTGAGGTTTTTCGTATTAATAATTTATTGTCGAGTGAGCTACGTTTCATTTTCACTGCTTATTATTTTGTACAGCAATGTTTCAGTTTTATTGACGCTGTTTATAGCGGGCAACATTGTTTGCATTATTGAATAACACTGCGCAATCTGCAAGCTAATTTCCTGTGTAATTGCACATCATTATTTACTTTGGTGAGGTTAACGATGGAGTTAATATTGATTATTTATAATCAAGATTAATAATAAAGCTACCCAAACGTCACTTAGTGTCGAGTTCGCCAACACTAACTAACCGTTAATAACTATAATTTTGTCCAAAACTATACCGACCTCATCATCATAATTGTCAACATAATAATACCCTGAGGGCTTAGCCATATTGCTTTGTAAAACGTAAAGATTAGCCAATTAGAATGACATCACTTCAGGCAGACAGACAGACAGACAGCGCTCGACTTGTCATGAGCGCGGCTTTATATTCCGACAAAGTAAAATAGAAGCAAAACTCTTAAGAAGTATAGTCACTGAAACGTAGTTCTTAATAGTTAGTGCCAATGAAACTTTCGTTTGCCACTTGGCTATGGGACCAGGAGGTGTATTCACGGAGCTTCGATATTCGATATTCGACTCGGAATCGGAAAATCTGTCGCACACTTTCGAGATGGGCTGATGTTGAAGTCGCAAACTAATGTCATATGTGACATAAGGATTCGGAAAATTTTTCACTCGATCTGAATCGAACGGAAACGGTATCGAGCCTCCGTAAATACACCTGCAGGTGTTTAAAATTATATTATCGCCATAACTTGACGCAATGATATGTTTTTGAGCACCTGATCATTGTCTTTACGGTTGGTTAGTGTTGATGAACTCTTTACTTTAGGCGATTCACACACTGTGTTGCAAGTTGGAACTACACGCCGAGAAGGTTGTATCAAGCTCTTAAAATGCCGCATAATTATGCGTCAAAATATGGCTGTTGTTACGTTAAACGTCACAATGTGAGCAATACTTTATCGTGTTATGCTTACCTTTATTGGTGACTAGCACCCGTCCGCGACGTTGTTGGTGTTTAATTTATTCAAAACCAATTTAACCGATTCGCCAAAATGGGTATATAGATATAACGTTTGTTTAACATCAGATAATCGTTTAATCGTCCGCTTTATCTTGGTTAAATGTGTACTCAACCCACAGCTGGTACTTGTTAAATTCCGGTGTTGTCTGTTTAACTGATTTCATAAGTAGCTGTTGTCATTATAAGTTGGGTATTCGTGTTTGTGAAATTCAGACCATATTCTTTGACATAACGTTCTAATAAATAGCTTTCTTACGAAACCAGAAGTTTTAATTTGATGGACAATCATCAAATTTTTGAAAAATTGTGATGATAAAATAAAAAAATATTCTCCGCAATATACTGCATACTTCGACTTACGATTAGATATATTTTATAGCGAAATATCAACGGATTTACTTAATAAATTCTGAACACCATTCGCTTATTGCGCGGCATGTATATTAACTTTTACCCACGCATATAAAAGTAATATGCAAAGCCACATTTACTTGCCCTACCATCAGGGGCATTATCCCTGGTTATCCCAAACAAATATGAAAGTAACGGATTATGATCACATTTTCTTTTATAACGCCCCTCTATCGCTTTATCTGTTGTACAGGATACAAAAGGAAAAGGCTTTCGTGTTCCTTTTTAAGGGGTCTTTATTGGGTGGTTAAGGTATATCAAAGGGGCGTCAGTCTGCTAGATGATGAGTGGAATAATAATAATAAATTGTGAGACGCAATTCTCACACGGTTATTTAGTCCCTGACAATGGCAGAATAGAATACTTAAATATATCAACCTCCAGAAACTAACAAACATGTTGGCCCCACACGGGAATCGAACCCCCAACCTCAAATTCAGAAGACAGGGTCACTGCTAACAGAGCCAGCAGGCCGATCAATAATAGTTTTTTTTACGAATGAAGTCAAATAATTAGTTTTGTTGGTTTAATATTTCTAGTTGTCTCCGTAATAAATGATTCATTGGATGTCCTAAAACTTTGAATGGCTGGGAGCCGAGAGATTAGTTGGCCCACTATATAAGTACAAGGAAAACTAAATGTGTTTTTCTTTTGATCTGTAAAACCCACCAATTTGTCTGTTATCATAATAAATACGAGTACCTACTGTAAATGAACCAAAGTAAATGTCCACATTTTATTATTATAGCTACTATCAACAAGAACAGTGATAGCCCAGTGGTTAACGAGTCCGCTTCATATTTGTGACGCTCGGGTTCGAATCTGGGATGTACCATTGAGTTTTTCAAAAACTCACGTACATATTTATCGCTAGCTCGACGCTGAAGGAAAACATCGTGAGGAAACCCGCAGGTCGCAGAATTAATTCTGAGAGATGTGTAACAGCACCTTGTTCCTCCGATGGACTCACTATTTACACGCTTCAGGGTCCAAAGAATGTACTGGTGAAAAGTGGGTATTTCAGAAATATAATAGCTACTGTGGCCGATGCACTGGCCGGTATTGTACATAGTTTTAATGTTTTAAATTCAAAATTATATTGACGTGGGTTTGGCTTGTCCTTGGATCCTAGATTTGGTTTTAGATTTCGTGTGAACCTTATATCTAATGTGTTTTGTACTGTATGAAGTATATAAATAAAATAATGTTTAAAGCCTAATAGTTTTTCCCTGAGGTAGCAGAGTTCACAGCTACCTCTGCCTAACCCCTTGGGGATAAAAAGTGTGAGATTATTATTATCTGGATGCTATGCCATTAAAATCTTTGCAATATCACAAATCGTGGACCGACAGAATAACCCACATTGTTTTTCACAACAAAGGTCGTAGTCGGACCCATTAACTTCGTCACAAATTACTCCGTTGAAAATGACGGCCTCATTAAAGACTTAGGGAAAGATTACGTATTGTTGTATCTCCGTTGTCTGTGAAATTTCTCGGCACGCCTTAAGTTTGTTACAATGTGCGTTTGGCGGTATTAAAGGGAACAAAATTAGGTTTACCATTACAAAGCCGACCTTTCATTCGGTAATGGTGAACGAAACAAAGTGATTGTTAGGTTTTCGCTTTGAGAAATTTTACATGTTTAACTTTTGTTGTTCCAAGAAGTACTTAGACACTCTGGAACTGTCGACTTTTGTAAACCGCAGGACTAAAACTGTACCTTGTGTTCATGTTCTGTGTTATAATTATTTTAACTAATAAAGATTTTTCCTATTACTTTTTTTTTTTACCATTTTCTTAATAAGGTAGCAAACGAGCAGACAATATATATTAAAACTAGCTACAGCCCTCTGTGGGCGTGGAACCTTGGAACCTTAGGGTGTCGCATCCCCTATTTTTCCAGGTTGAAAATTTGCATAAGTGTTTTTCATCGAGGTGTAAACAATATTACTACCAAATTTCATGTAGATAGGTCTACCGAATTAGCAGTGAAAAGGTAACAGACAGACAGCAAATCATTCGCTATCAGCGTAATAAGTTTAGTAACAGTAGCGTAGCTAATGGATGTTGGATATGCAATAGTCTTTTGAGTGTTATTCGTTAAAGTCGGTTTGTTTTTTATTATTATAAAATATAGTCATCGGCTGAAACCTGATTTTTTTCTGTCCAGCTTTTTTTCAGTTCTGCTTAATCGTTGTTACCTACACGTTTAGAAGTTACTACTTACAACTAAAAAATCTAGTTGTGCCCTAACTGTTTGTTATACGTACAACCCTACAGGTATCGCTATATGTACCTACAGATTGATCTATAATCCTAGTTGTTGGTTGCGGTCTGCGGTGTCACCGCAGGCGGATGGAATACGATGCCCAGTTGCCTTTATAGGGTTCAGCTATTCTAGGCCTCAGGTGACCAAAGGAGCTAGTATTACTCTTTTTAACCTTTTTTTTATTTTCCCCTGTAAAGTAAAAAGTACCCTAGATATTGACTCAGTTACTCAGTTATCTCCACACAAAATTTCATAAAAAAATCGTAGCAAAAGGAGCTAGTTACTCTTTTTAACCTATTTTTTTTATTTTCCCCTGTAAAGTTAAAAGTATCCTAGAGATATTGACCCAGTTACTCAGTTATCTCCACACAAAATTTTATAAAAAAATTGTCCAGTAGTTTTTGCGTGATGATCAGACAGAAAAAAATTGTGTTTAGATAATTTGAGATTTTTTTTAATATAGCAGTCCCGTTAGTTTTAATATATGCATAGATACGTTTATTGAAATTTAAAACATGATTCGTAAGTATGTAAGTAAGTAACGACTCTTTATTGTACCTACACCAATAAAAATATGCAACAAGTCACACAATGATAAAAAAGTACAATTGGTAGTGAGTAAACTCAATATTGAGATGAGCATGAAACAAAATAGACCATGGCTCAGTGGAAACTTTACCCAGACAGAAGACACTAGTTTTCAGATACAGATTAACAGAAGTGATAGGCTACAAAGTTATTGTGTGTGTTTATTGTAACTTATAACTACCGGCTATAATTTGCTGAGTTAACAGTAAACAAATTAAAATTAAGCAACCGCTACCTTATAGTATTAATAATAATAAATTGTGGGACACAATTAACAATTACATAACATTTAATCCCAAAGTAGAGACATCTCAGCACCTCGATATAAAGATAGTCTACTTGGCTACGCTGTAAGGATTCCAGAACATGTCCAGGTTTCTACGGAATCGAAGGCCTTCTCATAGTCCACAAAAGCTGGTAGACATACTTAAATAAATATTAAACACCCAGACACAAAGCCAACAGGTTCATGCACACAAATGTTAGACCAGAGCGGGAATGGAGCCCGCGACCTCCGGTTTAGAAGGCAGGGTCACTACCAACTGAGAGAACAGGCACTTCACCTCATGGCATTTTAGTTGACGTTGATTGGCTGAAACCAAATTTGTTTTAGTCGTCCGTGACTACCACGTTTTTAAAAATCTCAACAATATAAACTTTGCACGTATACAGATAGATAAAGATTGTATTTTTAAACAAGACACAGTGATTTCACAAGTAGGTATAAACGTTTGATTATTCTTCGTTGTTTTACTTACATATTATAACCACATTGGTGTATGAAGAAGATACGAATAACCTACAAAAATATTAACTTTGGAAAAGGGGTTGTTTTTTCAAGAATCGGAGCACCCTTGTAACTTTCACGGGATCCGTTTACACATGAAACATGCTTTGTCGATTTGTTTACACTAGGGCAGAGATTATTGTGGTTTCTTTTCAATCACAGTTTATTCTTCGAGTTAGATAATAAAAGACGTGTGCAACAAAATGTAGGTATGTAAAGTTTTATTTATATATATAATATAATATATATTATATAGGTTAAACTCTTTATTCTGCTCTACCATTTTCTAATACAAAATTGTCATAAATAAAACTGACAAAAAAACTGTTAAAATCGTTTTTCTATGTACTTAGTACCAATAAAAAACCGATTACTTATTATATATTTATTTAATAATGCTAGCTATAAAACGTATCATATATTATGTTAATCCAGTCCATCCAATTATAAAATATTCGTGAGCCAAAATTAATCAAAAACCGTGTTTGCGTAATCTAAACATACAACCTTTCACATTTATCATAATACTTAGTAGGAAGACGTGAATTATTTGAATTTGTAACGAACTGGTTACGAAGATATTGACAAATAATTGTGGCGTACCGCAATTATATCTAAACTATTTTGTATAATCTAATTTAATAAAGTTATGCAATTTTAAATATTTGAGCTGTCTCTTATACAATACTAGCTGATGCCCGCGACTTCGTCCGCGTGGAATTTGTTATTCCTTTGAGTTTAGAAAATATATCAAGAAGGATAATATACACTATCTATCTACAATAATTCATATTATAAAGAGGAATTAAGGATTTGTATTTTTGTATGTTAATAACGAATAAACTCTAAAACTACTGGACCGATTTTAAAAATTCTTTTACAATTAGAATGTTACATTATCCCTGAGTAATATAGGATATATCTATGACGAAAAAAAATTAGGGATCCTTACTAAAACTTGTCTGTACATGCCGGGATTCGAACCCGAGCCTCGCGAATGAGAAGCGGGCTCTTTAGCGACTGGGCTATCATTGCTATTTATATTTTTTGTTATTAAAAACACCCTATATACAACGCGTCACAGAATAAGCACAATTCCTGATACGTACCCCGATTAGTATACTAACATAAAAAGATGGTGATGCATTCGTACTTTAGTTTTATCTAACCAAATTGCTTAAATAAAGAGCGATAACAGTACGGTGTCAATAGGCAGTCTTAAATTTAGTTATGCTAATTAATTTTTCGGAAAAACTTTACACATATTGAAAATAGTTGAAATCAATTAAGTAGTCGATAGGTACTAATTTCAGGAATTGCGCTTATTCTCTTACGTGTTGTAAAGCCTAGGACACTCTCTGGATTATGATTATTGAATTAGTTCTTGATGTCAATGGCTACTGGAACCCATAGTAAATTCTCAAAAAAAGAAGTGGACTTTGTATGGAGACTATTGAAAAATATTTGTGCCAAGTTTCAAGTTGAAGATAAGGAAATCTTGTTGTTTGTTTTGAGGAGTATTTTTACAATATTTTGAATTAATACACCCAAAAATGAAGGTTTTCCGTACATACCAAACTCAACCCCTACTTTCACCCTTTTGGGGGAGGACTTTCGAAAAATCCAAAAATACGTATCTCATCATTTATTTCTAAGAGTAGTTATTTTTTTGGAAAAACCAGAAATACGTGTCGTGTTTTTTGATTTGAGGAGTTTCGAATTGATATACCTAAAAAATGAAGGTTTTCCAAACATACCAAACTCAACCCCCACTTTCACACCTTTAAGGGACGATTTTCGAAAAATCCAAAAACACGTATCTCATTATTTATTTCTAAGAGTATTTGTGTCAAGTTTCAACTTGATAGACGTAAAAAACAACACGTCTCCATACAAACTCCATCCCCCTGTTTCAACCCCTTAGGGGGGTTTTTTTGGAAAATCCAGAATCACGTGTCTTGTTATTTGTTTTAGGGGGGAAAATTTTAACAATGTTTCGAATTGATACACCTAAAAATGAAGGTTTTGCATACAAACTCTCAACCCCTTTTTCACCCCCTTAAAGGTTGAATTTGGAAAATTCCTTTCTTAGTCCTAGTCTACGTCTTCAAAATAATATATTTGAAAAAAAAAACAGCTTTCTAGGTGTAAGGGTTTAGGCTGGGCGTTGATGAGTCAGTGAGTCAGGACTTCTCTCTTTATATATATAGATTAAGATTATTATAAACTGCAGCTTATAATATAATTATGTTCCTGTTTATAGGACCATGGTCTTCTTAGAAATAATATGTAAAATAGATTAGGTTGGTACTTATCTCTGCGAATCACTGATAAGCTGATGCAAGTATCTACGTAATTACCAACAATTGTGCCTGACATTTGAAATGAATAAATCTATATATATAAAAGGAGAAGCTAAATCTAAAAATCAAGGCCCAGCCCAAACCGCTGAACATAGAAACATGAAATTTTGTGTGTAGGTTACGTTTATAGTGTAGATGCTCGCTAAGAAAGGATTTTACGAAATTCAACCCTTAAGGGGGTGAAAGAGGGGGTTGAAGTTTGTATGGGATAGTGTGATTTCTGCGTGTATCAACTTTAAACTTGGCACAAATACTCTTCAAAACACACTATAAAATATTAGTTCTAGGATTTTTTGAAAATCATCCTCCTAGGGGGTGAAAGTAGGGCATGATTTTGTATGGAAAACCTTCATTTTTGGGTGTATCAATTCGAAACTTTGTAAAAATACTCCTCAAAACAAACAACAAGACACGTATTTCCGGATTTTTCAAAAACCAATCCCTAAGGGGGTGAAACAGGGGAGTGGAGTTTGTATGGAGACGTGTTGTTTTTTACGTCTATCAACTTCAAACTTTACATAAATACTCTTAGAAATAAATTATGAGACACATATTTTTGGATTTTTCGGAAATCATTCCCTAAACGGATGAAAGTAAGGGTTGAAGTTGATACGAAGAAGTTTATTTTTTGCGTCCATCAACTTGAAACTTGGTACAAATGCTTAACAAACTATGAGCTATTAGTTCTAGAATTTTTCAAAAATCTTCCTCCAAAGGGGGGTGAAAGTGGGGGTTGAAGTTTGTATGGAGAACCTTCATTTTTGGGTGTATCGATTCGAAACTTTGTAAAAATACTCCTCAAAACAAATAACAAGATACGTATTTCTGGATTTTTTGAAAATCACCCCTTAAGGGGGTGAAACAGGGGGTTGGAGTTTGTATGGAGACGTGTTTGATTTTTACGTCTATCAACTTCAAACTTGGCACAAATACTCTTAAAAATAAATCATGAGACCCGTGTTTTAGGAATTTTCGAAAATCATCCCCTAAGGGGGTGAAAGTAGCGTTTGGAGTTTGTATGGAGACGTGTTGTTTTTTACGTCTTATCAACTTGAAACTGGGCACAAATACTTTTAGAAATAAGTGATGAGACACGTGTTTTTGGATTTTTTGAAAATCATCTCTTAAAGGGGTGAAAGAGGGGGATAAAGTTTGTATGGGATAGTGTGATTTCTGCGTGTATCAACTTTAAACTTTTTACAGATATTCTCGAAAATAAACTTGATATATTAGTTCTAGGATTTATCGAAAACCATCCTCCAAGGGGTTTCATCCCCTGGGGGGTTGAAGTTTGCATGAATACCTTCATTTTTGGATGTATCAATTCGAAATTTTGTAAAAATACTCCTCAAAACAAACAACAAGACAAGTAGGTATATCTCGATTTTTCAAAACTCACGGGTGAAACGGGGTTGGAGATTGTATGGAAACGTATGGTTTTTTTACGTCTATCAACTTGAAACTTATCTTATCACAAATAGGTACTCTTAAAAATAAATGATGAGAAACGTATTTTTGTATTATTTTAAAATCATTCCCTAAAAGGGTGAAATTAGGGGTTGAAGTTGGTATAGAGAAGAGGGGTTTTTTGCGTCTATCAACTTGAAACTTGGCACAAATATTCTTTAAAAGTCTCCATACAAAGTCTAATTTTTTTTGATAATTTACTATGGGTTGCTAGGAGAAATTTGTTTGTGCATCCCAAAATGTTGAAAAAATAAATGTCCACCCGTGCGAAGCCGGGCGGGCCGCTAGTAAATAATAAATACATAGTCTACAAGCTAACCTTCATGATTCACAGACAAAAGCGACGGAGAAAAGGTATTTTTCACATTTTCTCCACTATCTAGCATACTAATAGTTCACATGAGGGCTAATGGCGGCGAGCTCGTGTAATACCGCACCATTCTCTCAGACCCTAGTTGTTTTTCCCGCGTCCGCACTGGCTAAGTGCAATTTATATTAATGCCATCATATTTTCGTGCCGGTTACCCACATTTTCATATTAACCCTGGTCCGGCACAGAGCCTCCATGATAATGAGGGTCCCACCTTAGTCATTTGTTTGCGAGCTTATTAAATTTACACGGCTAACGAGATTTCCTTTTAATTCGATAAAGGGTTAGGTCACGAGATTGAGAATTATTATTAGATTATTGGTGTTATTTTAGACGTTGGTTGTAAAATCCAGCCATCATCTTCTATTAATGGGGAACTTGCATAAAATTTTGTTTTTAATTTATCTTAAAGATTTAAACTCTAATGATGATTTAATGATTTAAGGATTACATAAAGATACCAAAAAGAAAAAGGTAAAATATGCACAAATAATATATTTATTGCAAATAAAAAATTGACATTTCAAAGTTCGCGCGTAAACGCCCACCGGCTTGACGCGACGTCACTCCTCATCTTATGAAATAAACTTTTCATGGCGCGTGAATAAATTATTTATTACAGAAATAATATATTTTCAGTAATAAACTACTGCACACAATTTGTTGCGGTTTACATTGCACAGTTGTGTTGTTGACGGTCTAACCTGGTATATGTTTGATATTGATATACGCTGCCTAGAAGCCGAGTTATATGGGGATTAGTATGGGGACGAAGTCGCAGGCAAAAGCTAATTTTCAATAAGGAAATTGGGTTAACAACTAATTTATGTGCATCGAGGAACATCACAAATTCATAAAATGACTAAACACGACTTTATTTTCTTTATTGCATTTTTGTTTGTGCTTCTTCGAGAGCTTTTACTGGAAATCTTGTGACAGTTTTTTAAGTTCCAAACACCGTATTTTCTTCCATCAATTACTCTTTGAATCCTCTTTCTCGAGTGATACCCAAATAAAAGCGTAAAAATATTTTAGAATTCCTCGGCGTAAGAATTCGTTTAGAAGTTACGAGTTGCGAATGAAAACCGGATTCGTTATTAATGTTCTGAAAGTGGGTGGGCATGGCCAAGTTACGACGAAGGTATTCATATAGCGTTTATTGAAAAGCCAGTGAAAGCTTTTCAAAAGACTCGAGGTATGCACGCTTGAATACGAGGAATTGCTCCAGTGCGTGAAATACCACATTTTAGTATGGGTTTGCCTTATCTTGAATGTAACTATGTGGTTTTATATTTGCTCAGGCATTGTGTTTGAGCAAATTCTGCAACTTTATATAGTGTGTATCATCGTGAAAATGTGTTTTCCTATTATTCCCACAGTTACAAGTTCTCAGTGGAGTCGACGAACCTGAAATAGAAATTTAAAATTTGTTTTAAATTACTTATCTGACATTGGCTAAGTCTGAAAGGGTGTAATAATGAAAAGAAATGAAATTAATTTGACAGTCCGCAAGAGTTTATGTCAAAAAAAAAAATCTTTCTTTTTTTGGAATTAGAACTTATAGCACAGTCCAACGTTCCCCAATTAATCTGCGAATAAAACAAGTATTCGCGCGTCAAGTGAAAAATCGACAGTGAAAGGACGTGAAATATTCCCGGAGGTTCCTGACCGGCGTGAAAGGCCACGTCCGAGCATTCTTCCCGCTCTCGGCGTGCTCAACCATTTTACAGCTTCATTCTAACGCCTTAAAATTAATTTCTATTTCAATCTAAACCTTTGCTAAATATTGCTCTACGATTTAATATTTCCTTCGAGTTTTGCTTCAAATAAATAGTAATGGGATTCAAAGAGTTTCGTGAAAGGTGGGATCTGAGACCTTTCATGTTGAGTAATTAAGGAGTCGTCATTATAAGAACAAAGGTGTTTCAGATCGCAATTATTTTCTTGTGAGAAATAAGTGATTCCTTTCAGGCAATAACGTAAGGTACAGAGTCTCAAGTTATTAATTATAGGGTCAATAAATAACGGGAAATAGAACAGTTGATATTTATTTAGTGACAAGAATGGGCGTTTGACAACAAGTGTAACTGGCACCTAAGTAAGTTCTAATTATTTCTTACACTAGCTGTTCCGCGCGATTTCACCCGCATAAGTCCGGTTGCCGTGGTAAAATTATAGCCCAGGTTACTCCCATAAAAGAGGGTTTTCCATCTATGAAATAATGTTGAAGACAGGTCCAGTAGTTTTTGAGTTTATTCGTTAAAAAACTTCCTCTTTATAATATTAAGTGATTTGAGTCTCGGCAATCCTACTAATATTATAAACGCGAAAGTTTGTGAGTATGGATGTTTGTTGCTCTTTCACGCAAAAACTACTAACTGATTTTGATGAAACTTTACAGTTACCTATATAGCTTATACATCAGAATAACACATATCCCATATTTTATCCCTGTATTCCCACGGGATCGGGAACTACGTGGGTGAAACCGCGGGGCGTTGCTAGAAAATAATAAATGAGTCCAAAGAAAACGACATGACGTAAGGTACAAAAAAAACGACATGATGTAGCACTTAAAAGGTTTCGCCAAAAAACGATGCTCGAGTGCAGTACCTACGCGGCGTTTGCATCGAGCGGTTCGGCTCGTCGTACTGACTGGTTGTATGCTCAGTTTGTAACACGTTACAAAACACCAAAATGTTGAAACAATCTCAATCTCAAATGTCAGTCTCAACCTTTACAATTTTGCCGCGTTAATCTACAGCTGTCAGTGTTCATAATATACGGTTATGCATCAAACAACTGTGGAGACACCACATATCTTCCTTATTGCTCTCTTGATTATTCGCATCCATTATCCGGGAAACATTGTGTGCGAATTAGTAGCGTTAATTTGTAAGTGCAATAAAACTCAGTGGGTCGTTGTTAAGAGATTTGGCCACATTTTCGTGAGTTCCGCCACATTATCCGTACGCTGGAACCACGTCACGTACCCACCAGACCATTAGTGGCAAACTGCGAGCAATGCCAACGTGCTTATTTAGTGCCCACTCTAAACCAAAACAACGTCCACGGAAATATAGGGCAAGGAAAAATATGGTTCCAAATTATGTAATGGGATATTTAATTACGGTATAAATCATTGCATTACACATTTTATTATACACTAGCGGATGCCCAGCGGCGTTGCCCGCGCGGATTCCGTTTATTCCCGTTCCCGTGGGAATTTCCGAAAATCCCTTCATAGTGGTTGCCTACGACATATTTAAGACACCTACATACAATATTTCAAATTG
The DNA here is from genome assembly GCA_963855545.1 of Ethmia dodecea. NCBI lineage: Eukaryota > Metazoa > Arthropoda > Insecta > Lepidoptera > Depressariidae > Ethmia > Ethmia dodecea. The sequence continues at coordinate 7,628,770 of OY979444.1, forward strand.
CGGGTGCTCAGCGGCGTTTTCCCGCTTGGATTTAGTTTATTCCCGTTCCCGTGGGAATTTCCAAAAATCCCTTCATACCAATTTCTTATGACATATCAGACACCTTCATACCATTTTTCAAATTTCTAGGTGTTATCGTTTCGGAGTACTACGTATTTCTCTTTTTAACCAGTTTTTATATTTTCCCGTGGGAATGAGATATTTTCCTGGAATAAAAAGTACTCTAGATGTTGACCCGGGTACTCAGTTATCTCCATACCAAATTTCATCAAAATCCGTCCAGTAGTTTTTGAGTGATGCGTGCACAACCAGACAGACAGACAGACAGACAGACAGACAGACAGACAGACAGACAGACAGACAAAAATTCCAAAAATTGGTGTTTCGGTATCTATATCGATAACTATATACACTACCGTTAAAATTTTCAAAAAATATTTCATGTACAGACACGGCCCCGTTAGAGTTTTATTATATGTATAGAATAGAATATAGATTATAGAATTTTCATGCTTATGGATTGAGTTAAACAACATTAAATGACCGCTAAAACAATAATGAAGTGCCCACAATCATAACACTGATGTTTTAAGTATCAAATTAATGTGATAATATATTATTATTTATAATTCGTTGAAGTACATACAATAAAATCAATAAAATTAAAAACAATCTTTAAATAGAAGACCTCATCCAATGTGTCGCACCGTGGCACGGTTCCCAACAGACTGGCAGCATTCCCTCTTTGGATGATTAAACTAATTCTTTGACAGAAGTAGCTACCAGCCCTGGGGTCTCCAGTTGCCTCGATGAGGTTTTGTTGTTTTTTTTAAATATATACAAGTTGACAACTTATATGATGAGTAGTGGTAAAGTTTTGGGTACCTGATTATTCTAACGTTTCTTAGTGTTGGTGAATTCGAATAGAAAATACATAGTTTCCTACAGATAAACCTGACAGCACCCAATTCAAAAAATATAGATCCGAAATACAAACTCTAAACTCACAGATTTACCATTGCCTCGGGTGTTTTCAAATTAATCGAGTAAAACCCACAACTCGAAACTCAAGTATGTCAAACCAAACGCCTGAAAGCGTGAAACTGTGCCTACTCGCACAACTCATGATTGAATCAAGTTATTGAATGAGTACGCTGTGACGTTCGTGGATTCCCCACAGAGATATAAAACCGATCCGAAATACGGTAGAGATTAAAGAGGGCCTGTTTCGAACACCTTACAAGAATTAAGGTAGAAAAATTACACAGGACTTATTGTAGATCCTTTTTTTTTATAAAATGACTAGCTGACTACATCTAATTTGGTGTAGTTGTTTTTGCGAAATGCGGTTATGAACATTAGTTAGTTACAATTTTATTTTGCAACGAAATTGTTTAATAGGTACTTTTTGATGAAAGTGATAGTGGAAATGAACAAATGATAGAGTAGTTTACTGTACCAAAATTATATATATATGTATATGTTTAAGTTACCGGCAATCTGTATAATGCAGGTATTCTATATAATCCCTAGGCAATATATGTAATACCTGGGGCGTTCAGGCAGTGTATGAAACATTATTAATATCAATGTCCATTACATACTCTACCTAGGTAATATATACAATACCCAGGGATTATATAGAATACCTTCTTGGCTATCGGCAATGTGTAAAATAAATAGATTTTAGTCTGTTTAATCAATGTTATCTAAGTGCCGGACAAATGAAAAGATGTTCTGTTTCCTTAAAATCTACTTTATTCAAATTAACAATTAGGCTACTCCTCAAAAATAGTCTTTATAGTAGGGTTATAATTTTCTGGAGAATAATTAAGTCTCTATGAGTAACTCAATGACCTTTTATTTAATCAATAAATTAATTCTTTAAAATAATCCTCATACACCTCTCTACCTAACTGCAGTGTGTAACAAACATGATTTTACAAACTGAAACTGGGTTGTTAGAGACATCATTCGGAACAAAACCATGGGACCAACTTGATCAGAGCAACTTTATTTTTCTCATCTCAGTACATTTCGGGCCCAGCGCTTAGCTGATTTGTATGATGGAGTGAAAAATAAAGTTGCTCTGATGAAAGTTGTTCAAAATAAATTTGTATTTAATCTAACGCTTTTTTATCACCGAGGAGGTAGGCAAAGTATTCCTTATATATATATAAACCAATGAATGTTTACTACTTAAAGGTTAGCTACTCGTATTAGCATAGCGACAAAGAATTGTATGTAAACCCAGGCAGTTCTAGTTGACTTACTTCTAGGGCTTCTGTCGAGATAATCCAGTTACAAGTCAGGTTGGCCTGCAGGACCGAGGGTTTCATTACAAACTCCAGTATACACGACGTGCCTCACGGAACATCGTATTTAAATGCGAGAGGTCAGGTAGCGTCATTCCTTGTTTAAGCCGTACCTAATATATATGTCGCAGGGTTATTGTAAAAGCCGTGATATTATTATATAACTAGGGGTATTATAATTGGGCGGACGTAAATCTTCTTCATTTCTTACACTATTATTTATCACGGGAAAATCTCACATTTTTCAGTGACATTGTACTTACCCTGCTTAAATTATCAAGTAGTACCTGAGAGACTAAGCTTCGTTAACGTAAAATAACTTACTTTTACAATCACTAAAATCTAAATACTTAATGTTTTAATATACCTAAGCAACTAATACCTACCTACGAAATATCTAAGATTAAAGTACAGATTGAACTAAATACCTTATATTTAAAATGTGTATAGTTATTTAACAACAAAGTTTGATATACTAACATTTTAAATAACAAATGGTCAAATACTTAAAATATTGCACCACTTGCGGGATAATTATAGACTCACTCACAACTCACGATGTTTCAACGTCGAGCTATAAATATGTACCTAAGTAAGTTTTTGAAAAACTCATCGGTACATGCCAGGATTCGAGCCCGAGCCTCACGCATGAGAACCTCTTTAACCACTGGGCTATCACTCCTCTTATTAGTCCGTCCGTGTGTGTAGTTTTTAAAACTATAATACCACTAGTGAATTTATGATATCACGGCTTTTACAATAACCCTTTGACGTATACATACACTCACTGGGTATTCTACTAGCAATTGGCAGCTCTGCAGATGCACGCTGTAAATCTTTAATGGCGCTCAGTAATAAAACTCTGGTATATAGGTACATCACTTTAATCGTTAAATAAATTATTGGCAATTTATGTACACTCTTAAATTAATGTTTAACGGTTATTTGAAATGTTTCTTAGCTTCATTTTCATATTTTCTAATTACTCATACGCATGAGGTAGGTTTAATAATTTACCCATACTAAAAACCCTTATAGGTATTAAAGGAGCTAATCCACTTTGTTGCCTGCTAATTCGCGGATAAGTAAAGTATAACCCTCATCTGTTTTGACGAAGGTAAACATTCCGTTAAGATTAATTCTCATAATGCATGTGTAAATATAAGGTACAGATGGATGAATGCGTATGTGTAGTACACATAGTGTATAATACATATACTTATACAAAAATATGTAGTTCATATAGACGGTCAAGTAACGATTCCGCGACACAATATGATTATCTATTGTCCTCTGTTGTTAAAAGCCGATAAATTGTTGTCTTACCACCCCTATACCTACAACTGGCTAACGAAACTTTCATATTCCATTTTTTAAAACTACGTGTGTCCATTTTTAATAACTCTTTCGCAGAATTTGTATTTATAGCTCTTTCGCGCGGTTTTACTCGAGTAGTTCCCGTTCCCGTGGGAATACGGGAATAAAACATAGCCCATGTTACTCAGTAGTAATGTAGCTTTCCATTGGCGAAAGAATTTTTAAAATCGGTTTTGTAGTTTTTGAGTTTATTCGTTACAAACATACAAAAATACAAATCTTTCCTTTTTGTAATATTAGTGTAGATAAAAGGTTTACTTCCAGAGTTATCTCAAAAATACCAAAAACTATGTCAAAGTAAATTATTGATTAAAAAAATTACGATGATGATGTAATAGAAAGACGAGTAAAAAGAAGGGTTTTAATCAAACTTGACAGTGACATAGATTAGATCAGAATAAAATGTCGGTAATGTTATAAAAATCGCGGTTGTTCACCATAGTTTGTTAAACATAACGAATGTCGCTTAAATTATCGTACCAATCGCAGAAGAAGGCCTGAGTTTTTTTTTAAATTATATTTAATACGAGTAGTAGGTATTTGTACGTATGAGTAGGTTAAGAAAAAGTACTTTGAAAACCACAGATTACCTACTCAACCCTTGATTAAAAAACGTAATTGATGTTTGGAAACCAATTCAAATATACTTACTTTGCTGAATCTTGACATGTTATTTTTTAATTTAAATTCACTGCAGAAGTACCTATGTATATATACTTTCGTTAACTGTGCACAAAACGAGAGGACCAATCAATAAATTGGTAGTAGCAATATTGTATATACTTAAACAGTTAAATGGTAGTACATATTACAATTAACTTATAATGAAATCGAAACATCTAAACTGTATAGGTAACTAAAATATTTTAGTTAAAAATAAAAAAGTTATTGTAATAACAAATAATAAATAAAATAAAATAAATAATCTCAAGCCTTTCATCCCCGAGGGGGTAGGCAGAGGTATTCCATTACTGGATATACCTACCCACATTTCACGAGATACATTGGACCCCTAAACGTGATAGGTGGTGAGCCCATCGCCGGACCGGGTCTATTTACACATGTCTCAGAATTTATTCTGACCAGTACTCAAAAATTTTTTTGTATAACAATTTCACCAGTATTCGGTTTGTGTTAAGAGAATAATAGAAATACACAAGTAACATTACACAGTATTAAAATCATGTTTATAAACACCTGGGCAGTTACCACAAAACAGTGCTTAAACCTATACGCTTGTTTAGAATGTTTTGACTCTGTGTAATATTATTGTCAAATAAGTAATTAAGAAAACTGAAAACACGCTTATCTATACTTCTATACTAATATGATCAAGAGGAAAGATTTGTTTTTTTGTATGTTTGTTACGAATAAACTCAAAAAACCGGCCAAGTGCGAGTCGGACTCGCGCACCGAGGGTTCCGTACAACCTTGCAAATTTATGGTTTTCGTAATTTTTCCTTTATCTATGCTATAAGACGTTGCTTCGTACCAAATTTTAAGATTCTGAGTTCACGGGAAGCACCCTGTAGGTTTTGATTCCCTTGCAAGTGTCGAAAATTTGCGGCATAAACGGCTGTATCTTTTGATTGCGTTGGCTTAGAAGTTTGATTTTTTCACAGCTTCAAGGGACAGTAGACTTGAGTAATTGATATAAATTTCAGCTTCATACGTCCACGCGTTCCTGAGAAAAAGGGTCTTGACAGACGGACGGACAGACGGACAACAAAGTGATCCTATAAGGGTTCCGTTTTTTCCTTTTGAGGTACGGAACCCTAAAAACGGACGGGAACTACGCGGGTGAAACCACGCAGAACCGTATAGGTATATATGTCGTGCCCAGATCATAGAATTGAACATTTCATGAAATAGTTGACCATTTCATAAAATGGTTTTATACAGTTTCATAAAATAGTCTGACCTAACCGAACCAAATCATGAAGTGATCAATTCTATGATCTGGGCATGAAATATATACGAGTATACAACGCGTAACAGAAAAAGCGCAATTCCTCATACACCCCAATTCGTATATTAATATAAAAAAAATATGATGCAATCGAACTTTAGTTGTGTCTAACCAATTTTCTTAAATATCGATTAATAATAGCACGATTTCCATAGAAAATACTAAATTGAGCTACGATAATTCATTTTTTTTAAATTAACACATATTAAAAATATCTGAAATCGATTAAGTATTCGATACTGAACAAACTAATTTCAGGAATTGCGCTTATTCTGTTACATGTTGTATATATATAGCACTAGGTAAAATAAATCAATTGAGCCCAAATTCGCGGGTTTTACCAGTCGCCAGTGAAAAGTGATATTATCCACCTCTCACCTCTATCATCATATCAGCTCAATGGTACCACAACACTGAATTGTAAGTATTGTTACGGAACACGTAAGTATGCCTTTCAACTCAATCGGACATCAGTAGGTACGTGGTCTAAAATTCAGTTGCAAGATTTGACCTAAACTATTTAACACACAAGCATTGCAAGTAAAATATATAAGCTTGTACATAATATATGCAACCGTTTTGTGGTAAGGCTGCTAGATATCTTCACATTATTCAAATCCAGTTATTCATCAAATGTATTGCATAAGACAATTTTTATGGTATTCTATGGATGTGGTAGATACATGCGTATGCAATGCAATGTTAATACCTAATTGTAAAGGCTCTTGCTAGTTACGTGGTGCTGTGTATCGACACGTAGATACGTATGTATGACGATTTAATTAGAGTCGGCGACCTAAATTAGAGTTTGCTTCGTGGTCGTGTTATGTTTTGTGTGCTTACACGTACGTGTACCCGAACTTGTACCGACCGTAATACAAATTTACGACTTATTACTTTTGGGAATTGAACATGCCATCCGGCAAAAGATATTATTTACGAATACCGGACTGCAGTTTAAATTTTCTACGTTTTTAACGCCATGCAATGGACTATGGGCACGAATGATCATCCTGAAAGAAGATACTTACATCTACATGGTGAAGACTCCTATAGATAACAGTATTAACTTGAACAGAAGTAGGTATTTAGTGTAACCTAATGGTAATAAGTGCTTAGGTTTTCGTTATATGGAAATAGACACTTAAATTGCTTCGTGTAGTTCAATCGTCTTTTCAATTACAGTCATAAAATTCAACTCCGTCTTCACCCCTCAGCTCTGTCGAACTATTCATTTATTTATTCGAGTTATGTTGTTCAAAGATTACTTTGCCGTAGCGATACCCAATATCAACATTTACTACAGCATTGTAACAGTACTGTTGACTCTGCACTTGCACTGGTATAATACATTTAGTTTACCGCCAAGGAGCAAGCCACTGGAACGTGTAGTAGCTGCTGTAGCATACCTCGTAATATGCTTTCCATTTTAGATGACCTTACCTACAGTTATATAATAAATAATAATATAATCTCACGCCTTTCATCCCCGAGGGGGTATTCCATTACTGGATATACCCACATTTCACGAGATATATTGGACCCCTAAACGTGATAGGTGGTGAGCCCATCGATGGACCGGGTCTATTTACACATGTCTCAGAATTAATTCTGAGACCTGCGGGTTTCCTCACGATGTTTTCCTTCACCGTCGAGCTAGTGATAAATATGTACGTAAGTTTTTGAAAAACTCATTGGTACATGCCAGGATTCGAACCCGAGCCTCACTGATTTTCGCCCGGCTCTTTAACCGTCAGGGCTATCACTGCTCTCCTACCTTACCTGTATAAAGACGAATTTTTATTTTAGGTAACTGCATAGGTACATATATTTTATTAGCTCTCCTTGAGATAATTAGCATCATAATCCTGACTTTTATTTATGACTAGCTGGCCCAGCAGTTGCGTTACCCGCAGTGAGAATTGGGAATTTAGTTTTTTTTTCAGTCACATTCTCCGACCTGCCCGCAACACAACTTACCAAAGTTTCATCACAATCGAGTGAATGGTGTAGGAAGGCAAATAAAATGTATGTATAATATTATAATGTATAATATGATAAATGTGACAAATTTTATTACCAGAACAGATCGACTTGTGTTTTTGGGATAGGTACATATGGGCATTGGCATTGTTTGCTAAGTAAGTGAGTTTACTAATATTTATGTATTTATAAACTGAAATAAATGATTTGAATTTAATTGAATTGTCATCTTATTCAGTGATCAAAAACGCAATAGAAGTTTTATATATAGGTAGTTGGCATAACGATTTTTCTCAATATTCATTTAGCGTTTTGGATAAGTATTATGTTCGCAAAAACAAAAGCACACAAGCAGAAGTTTCCTCTGGTCTTGGTAGTTAAAAATAGCACCATGTCCATTTGTAGTTAACGAACGCTACCTTCCTATTTTTAAACATTTCCTGCCGAAAACTGCAGCCTCAATTTTTAAATCCATGTTGCCTTGGGTTTGTCTACAATACATACTTTTTTTTGCACAAACTCGAGCTAAGGTGCTTTATGTATCGAAATATTCTTTGTCAGTTATCCGACTTTTACGGACTGAGGCTTTTTAGTATTCCGTTTGTTCGATATTTTCCTCTAAAAGAAACCTTTGCTTATTGGTTAAGGTTATTAATAATGCGCACTTTTTATTATTTAGTAGTCTCTCTTAATACTCTCTCTTCTTCTCAATTATAAATCCCAAAGCAGTGGAGTTGCAGTGCAGTGACTATCTCAAGTTCTTCTTAAGACTTTTATAACTACACTCTACTTTGGATAAAAGCATTTTGATTTTAAATTCGCTTTAGGTATTTATTGAAATTATATTGCTAGTAAAATCTAGTTTTTAATAAAGATGATTTGAATGATGTTGATTACGTCTGAATTACAACTTGCTGTAATACAATTATATTGTGTAAGTAAATCCCTAGAGGCAATTCAGGAGTTGGTGTGAACATACTTCAACTTGTGAATTCAATTAGCACATTAATTAGTGGAAATTACTTTGTAGGTAGGTAGATATTGTTTAGCACTGAAGTGAAGAATTCTAAGGAATCCTTTAAAAAACTAAAGTAATTTTCCAGCCATGCAATAATTTGATTTGTAGTCACTTATTACCTTACACATAAATTATCTTGAAACATTTGTTTTTAGTCATGTCAGTCATTTAGTCATGAACACAAGAATCATCATCATCAACCCACTTGCTGATCTGTAGCCCACCACGGATTGGAACATGGTTTAAGTCTACTTTCAGAATGTTTCAAGATACCCAAAGGTATCTCACATGGCTTAACGACTTCCATTATGCGTGAACACAATGAAACCCAGGATCAAAGGCTTTATACTAGGCACTAGATGGTCACAAACCAACCCACTTGCTTAACCGCTGTGATCTTTCTTTACCAGTTCACCGGTATCCCCTAGCGAGTCTAGCGACTCAAACATTCTTAATTTCCTATGCATAAAAGAATACCATTCAGAATACCTTCCATCTTCTGTTCAAGCCATTAGCTTGACATCTACCCGAGGCCCACAGAGCTCCCATTCGTATTTTTTGTATTAATTAAGGTAGTCCGTTTGCCCTGCTAATTATCTTCCTGAGTGACATTCGCTCAGACGAACTCGGTTGACCTCAAAATTGTTGGAGATATTGTTTGTGTACCCTCGAGAGGGCTCAGCGCGAACAATGGAGCAGTTTTTGTAAACAAACGGCGATGGGTCCAGGTAATGAATATGCTGAACAAAGAGTCCAATGCGGAGCCTCATTAGCCATTCACTGAGTGTACCTGCCTTAAAAATAATTTACAAAAGTCTTGATAAATACCCCCTTTATTTCAGCCGCCTGTTTTCCTCTACTATATTGTTTTACTTTTATTAGATGCGTAATATTTTCCTTTTTTGAAATTTTGTTCCAGGCTTTTTTTGTTTGATGTTCTTAAAACGTCCATTTCAAATTTATTTTAACACGTTATTTTTACTTTTCTCATTAATATAAAATAAGTAGGTACATTATATTATTGAAACAATTTTTTTTTTAATTAGATAATACTTTAAATTCGCCTAACTACCTAACCGGCCATGTCTTCGATTTGGATTATAATAATTTATATTATGTCCTTATTCCAGTACACAATTTTACTAAATGAAAAACATTCACAAGGGGGTTGGCAAAGGTATTCCTAGAAATACCCAAATTTCAGCAGCATATTTTTCAATCCCGCGTGTCAAGTTTCCTCACAAAGTTTTCCTTCACCTTTGTACTAGTGAATATTACAATCAAATTCATACACTTCTATCTACTACTTTACTTCTTCTAGATAAATTTTGATATCTGAAAGACGCTTTAAGATAGATTACTGCGCATACTGAATGTATAGATCATTTCATTTTGTTCATCCTGGTGAATAGATAACACTTTTGGTGCTTAATCAAATCATTCAGATGCACACACGACGCTTTTTCAGCGACGAACCGAAGTGCCTACATACATTTTGTCACCTTGCTGTTACAAGACTGTTGTACATGCAGTGTCTTTAAATAAGTATGACTGGATCTCAGTATCTGTAACGGTTACATTATCCCTATCAATTCTCAAATCTAATTTGTCTGCATAAGGAGGCGGTCTATTAATGTAATCAAGACCTGTTCCTAACCAAACAGGCTGTATACTGTTACGGTTTGACGTATAAACACAGAAGAGATAAGTATATTAGTAAGAATAGCAGTGAAATCATCATGGCATCAACGAAAGCACACACAGTAGATATCCTCGTATGAATACTGCTGACGGTACGTAAAAATTCCAACAGCTTGACACTATTATATTAACTTCACCTGTTCCGGTGTCTGTAATCATTTCTTGCAAGTGAATTTCATACAACTTACCTACTGATGTCTGAAATTTAGCATAAGTACCTACTTATGTAAGTTCGGCGATACTCTTAAACCGCGTTTGGCGTGAGGGAAATGCCACTGTTGACGGATAATGAATATAGTTAAGCTAAAAGAAGTTGAATGTTTTTCATATTTTCGAGAAATTGGTAAGTATTTAACAATAAATCAAACTTCTCGAAGTTTATCTAGATTTGACAAAGTTTGGCGCGGTCGGTCAGTGAAAGAGCGATGACTCAGTAGCATGTCAACACAAGCACCACATTTCGGAAAGCACGTTAAATCTTTTTTGAATTCATTCACAATTGAAGAAGAAAAGCCAAGTCTGATATATCCCATACTTCCAAATGTATGAGAAACCAGAGGTGATAACGACGATAATGACAAAACATTTACCAAACTGGAAAAGGGAATGCTTCGGGCATTCTACCCAACAGAACATAGACCACCTAAAAGCACACTTAATAAGTTAACCTGTAAAGCACAAAGGAAAATTCCCAGAGGACCCAAACAAAAATGGAACAACTTTAGTTCAACTTATAAATCCATTTCCAAAGGATTTAGATCACAAACTTCTTAAAACAAAAGTATTATTATATTTTTGTTCTTTCAGAAACTTAAAATGAATCAAGTCCACTTAAGGTTTGATGTCATATTCAAAGCATACAGAGGGAGGGTTAGGCTATTTAATATGCACAAAACTTTGTGAATTAGCAGTCACTGAGGCTATGCGGTGTCTTTATTAATTAGAGCTACTCAAAATTCTGTTTGCACAATTTACTTTTCGTAGCGCTATCAACTTCTGTAAATATACAACTTCGAGCTGCAGTCAACGGAATTTGTTTCAAGTTTTCGTGTGATACTGTAGACTTACCTTTATGGTGAGCATACATATTTTCTTATCGGGCGCAGGACACGAAATTTTAAAACTATGTACTTCTTATAAGGAGGTTCTCAATTCAAAATATTTATTTTCTATAGTAAAATTTCGGTGACATTCGCAACTGCCTGACCATTTTTACTATGGAAAATGTGCCGAGTATCCGAAGCGGACAGATGGACGCACTGCCTCTTTACCTGACTGCCTCAAAGGCAGGGTAATGTTTAATGTAAAAATTAAAATATATATTGACATGTAAAGACCAACACCAAATGTACTTTGATTATTGGTCTGACAACCTATCACGTTTCGGGGTCCAAAAAATATAATACTGGTAAAACGTCTGTTTAACTAGAAAAGGAAAAACTCTGCCCCCTCGGGGATAAAGGGCGTAAGCATAATTATATTATAAAGTAAGTTTAATTTATTTAAGAATATAATATTATACTTTATTATTAAGTACCTACTACCGGTGCTCCGCGGTTTTACCCTTGTAGTTCCCGTTTCCGTGGAAACACGGGAATAAAATATTTAGCCTATGTTACTCCCTGATAATTTCGTTTTTATTTCGTAGATTTTTTTTTATCGATTGATTGAGATATGATTTAGGCACGTTCCTGTGGGAAAATTATAGCCCCTGTCACTCCCAGAAAAGTAAGCTTCCAATAAAAACAAACAAAGAAGAAACCAAATCCTTCTAATTTATAATATTAGTGCTGGTGCCTAGCGGCGTTTAGTTTATCCCCGTTCTCGTAAAAATTTCCAAAAAATCCTTTCATAACAGACAGACAGACAAAAATTCCAATTCCATCGATAACTACCGCTGAAATTGTCAAAAAATATGTCATGTACAGACAGACACGGTCTCCTTACACTTGTATTATATGCACTATAGATAGATAAACACGGTCTCATTACAGTTTTATTATATGTATAGATTATGATAATAACAGTGAGTATTTTACTTTTTATGTAATAAGTAAAAATCTTTAGATAATTGGATATATCCATTAAAAAGTTCTCTTTTATGAATAAGGAATGTGATTATGAATTAGAAGACTGATAATTAAACACAGATCCTTTTTTAAACGGAAATGGAAAGAAAAAGAAGCCTCGGAAAACTTCCTCTATTGTTTAGTTAATTTTTCTTCAAAGCGTGAAATGAATTATCATTCAAATGAGGATTATTGTTTCTGAAAAATACTTCCAAACATAATTAGGAAGTCTTGCGAGACGTCTGGTGTTGACTACTGATTAAAACAAAAGATTGAAACGAAATTTAGTATAAAAAAAACGTAAAAAAATATTTCCCCTACCAATTTATACTTGGATCATAAGATCATATAGACACCTTCTGCTCGTAAAACGGAGGGTTTAAGGGAGCAAGAGGTCATGTATGTAGTCGGCCATAAGAAGGCCTAACTTCGGAGTACTTTACTTCTTTACCATAAAGTCTATATTTCCTCAAAGGTATTATTCTGCGAATGGCCTGCTGTACGTTATGCAAATGTGACGATAACTCGTGTTTAGGGTCAATAAACTGTTACTTCAGTTTTACGACATGATAAGTATATTGGCGTCTTATACTCTTAGTTTTTGGGTCACGTTGCCTTGAATTGACTTGGATGTTTTGTTTCAGAACTGAAAACTTCAGCTTCTGCATAAGGTAAGATCAACTAATCTCTATTGACCCAAGTTGCGGTGATTACTTCGACTGAGCTAAAGTTTCATGACTGAAGTATTTACTTAGATTAGGTGTAAAGCACCGTATTAAATTGTTAAAAATAGTCTGAAGGATAACAATAGTTTATTAATTTAAAATAATACTTTAGGTATGTATAAAATAAACAAGTACATTCATCAGTAAAACCAAAAACTCGATTAAGTGTAAAAGTCACTCGAGAGATTTCCTTTCACCATCAAGTTGATTTCGCGGTAAATTGCATTCCGTAAAAGTTTATTTCCCAGAATGTTGAATCCCATAAAGTTGAATTCCCAACATGTTGAATTATCATTTCCCCATAATGTTGGATTTGCAGAATGTTGAATCCCCTAAAGTTGAATTCCCTTATTACCTACTCATTCTGGAGCAACAATAGTCTGACACAAAAATGTAAGTAAGTAAATAAAAGTAACTACAACGAAACATCATCTAAATGGCAGATATTGTGCTCTTTAGTTGCAATTAAATAAATTGGGTTCGCAGACATTTTTGTACCTATGTAATCGAATTAATCCCGTGAATAGGGACCGGAAGATGTATTGACTCTGTCACCATATTGAGTTTTGGAAGTCACAGAGGTCGTGGGTTTAATTCTATTAAGTACTTAACTTGATTCGATACGTCACTTAATACAGTAGGGTATTGAATACCCACTGTTACTCCACTTTCCTCAAGATTTATATTACACTACTAAGGCCTATTATAAATAAAAAACTTTAACAGTGATAGTTGATTACTAATAATAATTAATTGTTGTTTACATTAAGCCAATCTTCATGGACGAGTTCATATTGCTTTGTTATTAGACTATTGGCTTTAATAAGTGTAATTTCATAGTGCGATTTATCAATTAATTAAATTTCACAGGAATTAAATAAAAGTATTATAACATTGTCTTAACGATACGTATCCATACATACATACATATAATCACGCCTCTTTCCCGTAGGGGTAGGCAGAGACCACTTCTTTCCACTTGCTACGATCCTTACATACTTGTTTCGCTTCGTCCACTTTCATTATTCCTTTCATACATGCTCTTTGGTTTAGGGTACTCTTGACCTGGCCTTTTTTCAAGACGTCCCCAATTTGGTCTCGAAACGTCCGCCTAGGTCTACCCCTTCCCACACTTTCATTCACACTCGCGTTAAGTATACACTTTTTTCGTCAATCGTTCGTCATTCATTCTCTCGACATGGCCAAACCATCTCAGCATACCTTTCTCAATTTTTGTCACTACATCTTCTTTCAGACCACATCGTTTCCTTATCTCACTATTTCTTATCCTGTCACTCAGTTTAACTCCTATCATACTTCATAACGCTCTCATCTCAACTGCATTTATTCTGCTTTCATGTTTCTTCTGCCATACCCAACTTTCACTTCCGTACATGAGTGTTGGAGCCAACACCCCCCCATGCACAGCCAAACGAGCCTTGTTAGACACCTTCCGGCTGCTCATAAAGGAGTGCAAAGCTCCATTCACCATGTTTCCTGCATTCACTCTTTTTTCAATATCACTCTCACACTTTCCATCTCTTGTAAACTTTGAACCCAGATACACAAACTCATTCACCTGTTCAATTTGTTCGTCTCCAATCACGATATTGCAGTCTGTCACTGCCTCATCTCTTTCAAACACCATCGCTTTCGTCTTCTTTACATTCATCTTCATTCCCTTTCTAACAAAAGATCCACTCATAGCAGTTACCATCTCCTGCAACTCTTCCATAACAACGTATCCATAACAACCACAAAAATTGGAAGATTAGTAAGATAGATTAAAAAAGGCACTGAACGAATTTAAAACACAATATCCTCCGTATGCAGTTTGCAGTCTTCGTCTGTAAAGTGTATCTGATACTTATATTTCAAAAAAAAGCTTTGATAAAACATCGTTCCAACACAAAAAAAGAAAATTATAACTGTCTTTGTCAATTTAATACCGCGCAACATTCGAACCAACCATTCTTTCGACATCATCGCTTCGAGTTTCTTCACGTGTTTTCGATCGCTAAGTCGTTTTTTGAAATCATTGTTGTTTTTACTTACCGAAATTTAAAATTCAATTAAGTACTGTTTTTATATCATACATTTAAAAAGAACATAAACTATGGTCACATTGTAATAATTTTAGCACCAAACTATCAATTGATTGCATGTACCGAAAAATAACCGGAGAAAAACAGACCCACACCAACAAAGTAGTAAAAATCCTGTGTCAATATCTATCCTTACCATAGCCAATAACTCTTACTATAGTTCGTATAGGAACGTGTATGTAGCCGACCAATATTTGCATGTTGTGTAATGCCGTTGACGTCCACTGACGTGACACCTCACGAGAGGGCAATTGCGCCGAGTGATAGAGCGCGTGAGCGGACGTGTTTGTTGTGGATGCTCTCCGTGTTAAATTACCACTACATAGCTTCAATATAACCGTTATATTGCTTGCTACCTCATTAGAATGTAAATAGGTGGGTATATTAGATTTTCCAGTTAATAGACTTGGTGGGCTCAAGGATTCATTAGACTACGAGTAACTTCCTTGTAGGTAATAAAGGAGAGTTTTAAAGGGAAGAATGTTATTCTGAGGCTTTAATTTTAATAATTGTAAAAAGGAAGTGGTCCTGGAAAAACCTGATTCTGTACCTATCTATTTCAGATGTATAGACAATTAGACATTTCTTATAAAGGTATGCGTAATTTAACAACAAGCTTAAATTAAAAAAAAATCGTATTCCACTATGTTAACCTAACAATCATTAATTTCCATAACAGGTTCCTATACTCAGGAAGTTTTCCCTTATCCCCTAATAGTGGTCGACTTGACGTACTCACAAACTTTTCCTCGATTACTAATCTAGTTATAACTATTTACTTGGACCCAAAAATGTTCCTGAACTAATTAGTATTAATAGATATCACAGCCGATGGATAGTGGTAAAACTGCCCCTAGCTAAGTAGCAAATGAAAGTTTTATTAGGTTATTTAGCGTTCGCTTAGTTGTAATACCTGGTAATACTATCAAGAACTACATGTCAAATGCTTCTTTAGAGTGTCGCTGCATATAAGCATGTCAAAGGCTTATGTCAATTCTATACCGTTGTCATTCTATTCGACCAATGGTTACGTTTTACAAAGCCACTTGGCTAGGCCCTCAGAGTTGCTACTATAACAGAGTAAGTCTTGTGATTCCGTTATAGACCTTCATTCCAATTCCGAATGGATACACTGAGGCTTTACCTGAAACAAAGGCGATAAATCTTCAATCAAGCTCTTAATTTGTGAAATACAATAATTACTTTTCCCTCCAAAAATTTGTTTGCCTAATCCGCTTCACCGGCATCTATTGAGTTGAAAACGTCACAACGACAAATGTTCGATATTGCGAAATACGGTTGAGTGAAGTCTTTTAATTAAGGCTGGGGAGCGTCAACGTCTGTGGGTATTTCAGGGCACCCCATCAATTTCTGCTTGACTTCTGATTGTTTGAGGGAACCTCGTTAACGCCACATGGCCTTGTAAACGTGCCCTTAACACAGGTCTCATAATCCTAACGAATTATTGGACACCCTGATTCTTCAGGTATTTTTTTTATAAATAATATGGTGCAGTAGATTAATCTACCAATAGCGAGCAGAGTTGGACGACTATAGGTATCTACAGTATTTTATCTCTCGATTTTTGATAAATATGATACATACATACAGACATTATCTCAACCCTATTTCCCATTGGGCTAAGCAGACAATAAACTGCTACGTGCTACGAACCCGTCAGATTTCTACTGCTTCATTTACATGTACAGTCAAGAGCAAGTCAAGCTTGACACTACCAGTTTAAGCTGAGCTCTGATTTGTACTGCGCGCCATAGAACACAGGGCCGGGTCAAAGTCCAAAGTGTCAAGCTTAGCGTGCTCTTGACTGTACATCAAGCGACTCATGCATACTCGTCGGTTTTGGGTACTCTTTATTTGGCTTTTCTTCAATACCTTGTCGATCTGGTCAATGAAATTACATTTAGGTCGTACTCTACCAACTCTCCCATTCACAACACCCGTATATGTCTCGTATAGCGCCTTTCATTCATCCGCTCGATATGACCAAACCACCTCAGCATTCTTTTTTCAATACTAGCCACTTCATCATCTTTCTGGCCTCAACGCTCTCGAGTCGCAATATTCTCAATCTATATCTATCATTTCAATATACTCGTATATAAATAAAATAATAATAAATAAAATAAAATAATAAGTGTAGTAGTGATAGCCCGAACGGTTAAAGAGACGGCCGAAAATCAGTGAGGCTCGGGTTCGAATCCTGGCATGTACCAATGAGTTTTTCAAAAACTTACGTACATATTTATCACTAGCTCGACGGTGAAGGAAAACATCGCGAGGAAACCCGCAGGTCTCAGAAATAATTCTGAGACATGTGTAAACAGACCCGGTCCGGCGATGGGCTCACCACCTATCACGTTTAGGGGTCCAATATATCTCGTGAAATGTGGGTATATCCAGTAATGGAATACCTCTGCCTACCCCCTCGGAGATAAAAAAAGGCGTGAGATTATATTATTTTATATTATTAAATAAAATAATATAATTAAACGCCGCGTGCGTTTACTTACTTATGAATATTGATTGATAGAGGTATTCCATTAATAGAAAATTTACATAATTTTGTCATAACACGCTAGCTTGCTTTAAACGTACCTACCAATAAAAAGCATAAGTATCTCTGAAGATTTATTAGACACCCCGAAATATCTTTAGGATATTTTTTCCTTAATTTAATTTTTGTCGAGCTTCTACCAATACGGGGCTTTGTTCGGAATCTGTTGATTTTAGATAAATCATGACCAAATACTCTTATCGGTAATATAATTTTTCAATAAGAATATTTTAAGGAATGTAATAAAATACTTTGGAACCTATTTAACCATCTTTCTTATAATCTTCTATTGTATCAATATGTATCATAAAGATATTTCAAATATTTACGAATCCGGCTCGAAGAAGGTAAATCTTTTCTTATATTTTGCTCAAATCATAAAGTTACTCAATCTTTATTTATTGAAGGCTGTCTGCTGAAGCTTCGAACTGAATAAAACTTGCATTGTTTCTACGTCAAAAGGAATTTGGGCAAACTTTAGTTTTGGATGTGGGTACCAAATAATATAAGTCATAGGGGAATCGGGTACTCAAGCTAAGTAACTTTCATGTTTGTGTACAATTTTCTCTTTGCCTTTTATTTGTGTGAAACAAATTGTATAGATAAATGATAAATAAAAGATAATATTACACAGAAAAACTTTTTAATGGATCTATTTATTTAATAACAATGATAATTTTAAAATACACATAATAATTAATTAATTAATATAACTAATATAAACTGAACTAAAGATAAAAAATGACCTCCAGCGCACCATGTAGAGGTAAGGCACCCAAAATGCTGGCAGCATTTCCCCTCTGGACAGCCAAGCTAATCCTTTGGGCATCCTTAATAGCCACCAGCCCTTGGGTCGCCAGTGGCCTCTATTAGGCGCGCTGAAAGGATTTTTAAAAATGTCCTTGCTTCAGGGCCCCATGGGCCCATCGTTTCTATTGACATGACAAAAATGTAGGTGTCTCCTAAACCCTGGTACCTTCTACGCTTTACTGCTTCTGCAGATACAGCTGCGGCACCAGCACCGTTGGAAGTTGACGGGACATGGGACAGGGCTAAAGTGTCTACACATGTGGCATCCTTATCTTATTTGTAAGTTGATTGATATATTTTTTTGAGAAAAAATATAATCACAATTACCTACATTGACTAAACAAGTTTTCTATCAGTTATCAACAACTCACTGTGAACATGACTGTGATAAAACAAAAACTCTTGATTATAGATGTTAAGCAGTTGCAAAATATCTGGGAAGGTAGTTTTTATCAAAAAAACTATTACATTGATTAAACACCAATAAATCCGATTGCATCTACAAGCCTACAAGGCACTGACTAAAAACTTGAATAACATATATTTATAGTATGTTATTAAAGTTTTTACTGTTCACTAATAAGATAAATATGTTTTCCATGACACTTTTGAGGACAAAACTAAACTAACGACACATCGTGGACAACTTGTTTACTAATCGCTCTAAAAGTCCCAATTTTTTGTGACGTCACCAAGTACCGTTTGCAAAACTAAGATGAATGTAACAACATTTTATTTACTAAAATCTTTTAACATGTTTATCCTATGAGGCACCGAATCAATTGGCACATATTCTTACAAACATATTACATACACCGAAAAACTTTATCCTCCTAATGGAGCAGTCAGGTGAAAATAAATCATGGTTTTCCACACCCATAATATATTACTCCATAAAATAATCCCCGCAGATTTGGGGAGATTTTAACCGACACCGCCCTGCGTAAATTTGAATGAACAGGATAAAACGCACTTGCAAACGATCGAGGGATTGTTGAACACCTCACATTTACGAATAAAAGGAGTTATTCGCAAATTTTTGCATACCTAAAGACACTGAATATTTTATTAACCTGCTCTGATAAGAATACTTAAGCAATTCCCTCTCGACAGGAAAAGCGCCCTTTTATGCTTACAAGACCGCTGAAATGCTGATCGTACGACTTTCCTCGCGGAATATAATTTTTAAAGACGTTCCTTTTTAATCAGAATTTTTCTGTAAACAATTTTTCGCTTCACTCAGAAGTTGAGGAATTTTGTTTTCTTTTAGATAAACAGTAAAGTTTTCTAAGAATTGTTCGTAAGCTAAAAGCTTGATGAAATGTAATACTCGTATATCTTATTAACTCCCTCCCGTATACCGTTTTGTTTACAACTGTTTTGATTCCCTCACTTTTTCGCGGTAACACGGATAGTCTCTACACAATTTAATAAAATTACTTATTGAAAAAGTTCAACTAAGAAAATTTCAATGTACCTCTATCTATAATACATTTGATAAAGGCATATCTAATCTACAGTTATTGCAATCGTTGCAATCCCACGCAATTTTTTCTTATTTTTTTTACTGTTATTATATTCATTTGTAATATATTTACTATCCTTTCTTAATATTATAAATGCGAACTCTGTCGGTCTATTTGTTACAATTTTATAGTTAAACTGCTCTTGAATAAATCCGATCTTGAATATATTTTTTTGGATGATAGTTTCATAAGCTACTTTTCATTTCGGAAAAACACACCAAGGGACGCGCCTAAAGTTCACGCGGACGAAGTCGTGGGCAACAACTACATAGTACAAGAGCTTAGACGGGCATGTTGGCCCAGATGGTAGTGACTCTGCCTTCAGAGCCGGAGGTCGCGGGTTTGATTCCCGCTGGACGCCAACATTTGTCTGCATGAACATGTCTCTTGGCTTCGTGTCTGGGCTGGGCGTTTAATATTTATTTATGTGCGTATAACAGTACAGGCTCTGTCTACTTTGTTACTAAATATCCGTGTTTGAATAATATCTCAAAAAAGAATTCTTACTAAAGTACAACATTTTGCTGTTACGATAGACATCAATTACCTTCTTACCGCAGGTAAATAAATAAATAAACGCACGTCTGTTATCTCAGGGGTGGTAGGTAAAGGTATTCCATTTCAGGAAATACCCTCGTTTCACTAGTATATTCTTTGGACCCCTCAACGAGCCTATCGCTCGATCGGGGTGCTGTTACACATGTCTCAGAATTAATTCTGAGACCTGGAACATGCCAAGATTCGAACCCAAGTCTCACGAATGAGGCTATATAGGCTATCAGGCTATCACTGTTCTCCTCAGGTACTATAACTAAATATTAAAGGAGACGGCACACCATCCAACTTGTAAATAAACCGTTGTTAGCACCACAGTCACGTTTGCTCCCCGATCACAGGCTAGAAGGTCAAGGGACGTCTTTGGCCCGATGCCACTGGGTTGTCTGCAGAATTCGGTCTCAAACGTAATGTTATGCATACGGCACACATCCTCTATTCATGCCACTCCTGGAGTCTTGATTGAGATGATTTGCATATCTATGTACACATATCAATAACAGTACCTATTAGCTCATCAGTTGGAATAAGATGAATCGTTTTACACAGACAACTTTTCATGACAGTTAATTCAATTTTGTTTTTCTTACTGTTGCCCTATCAGACACCAAATTTCAGATCACTTATGCTGTTTGGCTATCAAAAAGTAACTAATAGACCGCCAAACAGCTTAGTTTTTCGTTTATTTTTTAAGTTTTTATGAAATCACCTAAATTCAACAGGATTAAAATTTCTATATAATGGTAATACCTACTTGCCGGATGTATCGAGATTAATTGGATTGAAATCTCATATTAGCTAAGCCTAAGCTTGCTGTGGGTGTCTACCTGTTTTTGCATCTCTCTGATTGTTAAGTCACCCTACCTGTATCAAAATCATACTATGGAAAAACTATTACCAAATGACAGTTTAGGTATATTCAAACAAAGGTAGGTACCTAATGATGATTCTGGTAACGGCGTTTCGGGAAAAAGGCGTGAGCATATGTATAAGGGGTAGGCAGAGACTACAGCCCGTCACCTGCTACGATCCTGGCATATCCCTCGAGCCTCATCCACATCCATTAATCGGTCTTGGGCACTTTTTATCAAGCTTTTCTTTAATATTTCCTTTATATTAACTGTGTTAATTTTTGACGTGACAACGTCTTATAAATTGATGGAGCCGGCGGCATTCCCGAAAAAGTGTGACGTATGCGTCGTTCCAGTGCAAGCGAGAGCGCGCAACGAGCGACAAAGAGGCACAATCCATTCCATCAGTATTTTTTTTATGACGTTGTCACGTTCAACTATCGTCAGTAAACCGACTTTACAGACAACCGATTTTTTTAATGCAATTGTTTTTGAAAACTTTTTGTTTGTTATAATGTATTTTTATTTTCGATTTGGACTTAGTTTAGTCTGTAAGTTTATATTGTTCTGAGATAAATAAATAAATAAATAAAACGTGTCGAGATTTACAAATAAAAACTAACAGAAAACCTGTTTATACGGTCTGTACAAATTGGCAATGTGTTCCACGCCATTAAGCTTCTTATTGCTGTTCGGCGGAAGGAAATCACACGTGACGCGGTTCGAATTTCGATCTTGACATTGAATAGGAGAATGTAGTTACCTGTAGTTTACTCTAGCATCCACTTACGTTTTTGTGAACTAGGACAATGGAGGAAAAAAGAAAAGATAGTCGGAACTTTGAATATTTCGTACTTTAAAAATCTACTTATATTTACATATCGCCAGAGGACATCGGGATCGGGAGAGGTAGGTAGTTTTCGGCCCCCTACACTCGACATCGAAGTGATGGTGATACTCTTTGTCTATCTCACTATCATTCCAGGACATGCTGTTTCGTCACGATCACTATGTTGTCCTTTGTATATTAATTACTAGCAGCACCCCGCGGTTTCACCTGCGTAGTTCCCGTTCCCGTGGGAATACGGGGATAAAATATAGCCTATGTGTTATTCTGATGTACCTATAAGCTATATAACTGTAAAGTTTCATCAAAATCCGTTCGGTAGTTTTTGCGTGAAAGAGGAACAAACATCCATCCAGACATCCATACATCCAGACATCCATCCAAACAAACTTTCGCGTTTATAATATTAGTAGGATTGTTTCAAAAAATAATGTGTTGAGAAGTTTCTTGCCCCGCTTCTTCTCCTCAACTATTCATACCGAAGCAGTGGAGTCGCAATGACTTTCAATAAGATGACTCATAAGCCCCTACATTGAATAAAAACTTTTGACTTTACCATCGAAGCAGTCATAAATATATGTAAGTACATATAAGATAATGAAAAACTCTTATGTCACCAGGATCAATTTATTTATTAATACAATCAATTCACATTACTCTGAATTATTAGTAGAATATTCATAAATCCCAAATACGTATATATCAAATAGGTACATGAATAATCGAATTTTGTAATTCTGTATCAACAGCGTGTGTTTGTGATATATGTATCAAAATTAATTAAAAGAAGCTATCAAATGTAGACGTGAGTTTAATTAAAATTTTAATTATTCCCTACACATTCGCCGATATGTCCGTGTAATCATATCTGCCGCTGATGGCTCTTGCGTGATGGCTACTGATAAAAGTTACGAGTTCCGTTTGAAAGTTAAACGAAGTAGGTTCTCATTTCAACTGTTTTATAAATAACTATCTGACCCGGCAAATGTTGTTCTGCCATATAAATGAGCGATGGGAGGGGGGAGGAGGGTGAAAAATACTTTACGACCTACCAAATATACAAAAAAATCATTAAAATCCGTCCAGCCGTTTCGGAGGAGTGCAACCACAAACACCGTGACTCCGTTTTTATATATTTGAAGATTAGGTGGACATTACACGAACCTTTGCTAACGTAAAACGTAACGCAAACTTTGATTGCCTAAATATTATCTAAGATTTACTAGCATACATGTTTCGTTTACTAATTAGTTTTATCCTTACCTATTTATTATTGTAAATGTAAAAGTAACTCTGTGTGTTTAATCTACATTTTTTACATCTCGGGACCATAGTTTACATCTCGTGGACGGACATAGGCTGTGGTTTTCACACCGGAAAACACATGAAAGGAACAATGAACCTTTGCTGATATAAAGTACCTATAGTTCGGTTGCAAGATTTTTACTACATATCTTACACCCGTGGAGGAGCGGAAATGGAATTCTCCTCTATCATGAAAAGGGAAGATGTGCTACTAGCTTACGATTGCCGTTGTCAAGTTGTACCTACTCATAAAAACCAAAAACTTTGATAGCTTCTATAGAAATTGTGACATCACATGCTATCCGTCTGTGGCGCTTAACGGCGATTTAGTTTGTTCTACGCAGTGTTGTGATCTTAGTAGTTGTTAGTGTTAGTTACTGTACACACACAAAGTTAATGTATTGAACATACTGTTATGTAAAACTAATTTAGATGTAGGTAGTTGAGCCATCGAAAAAGTTGTTAAGTAGGATTTATGCCATAGTTTGTTAAAGAAGGAATTTATTTAACGGAATAATAAAACAAATTAATGTTTGGGCACACTGGGGGCAGTCGCTTCTCGGCGGTCTTCAGTCTCATTTAGATAATGGAGCCTGATTTCGGAAACTTGCTACGAGTAATTAAGATTTAATAGTCTCCTGCCATTAATATTTAGTGGTTTTCATGTGATCTACCTTTTCTTCTTAACTTGTTGTCCGATATATCATTTATCAAACGAATAATGATCACAGAAAGTTTCCATCTATTAGCTAAGTGAGCTGCGAATACTTATAACATCTATTTATAATGAACGGTAGCGGAACGGGCGCGGAGCAGTAAAGTTACTTAGATTCGAAAAAGAAGTTTATTTATATCCTTGAACAGTTCCAAATACTTACTAGAACTGGCAAGGAAATGTAATTTTTTTTAAAACGCTGCGCCGTCGTATTACAGCAGTATAAATGGACCTTTGATCTAAAAACAATTCATTGAGCTCTTACGGTGTGAGATGTAGGTTCGAGGTTGAACCCTGAAGCGTGAGAGCCATTAAAGATTTTAAAAACGTATTCTTATTGGACCACAATAAACTCGTAGACTTCAGAGTTAGTTCTGAGGCATGTTTAACTGCACACCTGTCACTTTAAGGTGTCTAAATATCCTGATAAAAATTTTGTACTTCACGGGAATGGAACACCACTACCAATCCTCTCTCTAGATACATAATTATGAATAAAAGAAGTAAGTAAAGATTTTGTAAAGAACAAAGGAACAGCCTTATGTCCAACTATTGTATAATCTTCTTTATCTCATCAGCTTAGTTTTGAACATAGGTATGGTTTCACTGTGAAAATTATGGGTCGTTCATCATACCCATTGACCAAAAGCGGCAGCGTGTTTGACATATAGTGCGTATAATCGCCTCTATCAAAGAGCTTTGAGTTCCAGTATTACCGACAGTAGTTAATGTGTCAAGTCAACTACGATTTTGCTAATAATTCAGAGAAGGGTCCCACCGGGAACCTTACCCATCGGATTTGACGTAGATTGATGGTTTCTTGTGCGCATGCCAAGCGTAACAATTTGGGACACCCCACGAGTTAGGAGACATTCATTATTGCATAATTAGTGTAATGATTATGAAGTTAAGATTATCCATTATTTAAATTAAGCCTAGTATTTATTTATTTATAAAGCACTGGTAGGATCGTATCCCGGTAAAGGCAGCAGTACTTGTGTAGGAATTTATAACCCGGTGAAGGATAATGTTTTGAGCAAATCATAATTGGTTCTGACACATGACCAGCACTCTGGTTCCGCAATGGGTTCACCACTTGTCAAATTTGGTCCAAAAAATACATTGTGTAATGTAAGTTTTTTCTATAGTAAGGGGGCAAACGAGCAGACGGTTAACATGATATGACACCTGCAACTCGAGAGTCACAAGTGTATTACTGGCCTTTGAGGTGTATGAATGTGTATGTAAGTATTATCACGAATTAAACACCTCAGCCGACCTTCTCGGGGATAAGACGTAATCGTATTTGCTTTATTTATCAATACATAGTATAAAACAAAATCGCTTTCTCTGTCCCTATATCCCTATGTATGCTTAAATCTTTAAAACTACGCAACGGATTATGATGCGATTTTATTAATAGATAGAGTGATTCAAGAGGAAGGTTTTAGTATTAGCGCTGCACCCGTGCAAAAGCCGAAGCGGGTCGTTAGTATAATAATATAGTTATTGGAGATTATGTAACAATTTCATGAACTAAATGTGTCACCAATTTTATTCTACCCAATTTCTTCATTGTTCTTCTCTACAGCGGCAAATGTTCGTAAAGCACTCGTTTAACACAATCGTTACTAGATGTTATCTGTTCAGAATGGCACTTTAAACTTTGCCGAGTGTCAAGCTAATAAGCTTTGTGAAATGTAAAGATTAGTCAAATAGAATGACAAAAGTATTTATTTACAAAGAAAATTAATTTATTTATTTTTATATATTTAAATATACATTGATTTACAATAATTACAGATAAAAAATGTCCTCCAAAGAGGAACCATGTGGGACAGTGCCCAGAAGACTGGCAGCATTCCCTCTCAGGATAGCTAGGCTGATCCTTTGACAGAGATAGCTGCCAGCCCTCTGGTCACCTGAAGCCTCGACCAAACGCACTGACAGCTCTTTGAGGAGCTGCCGCGCCCCCGGACCCCACGGTCCCATGGTCTCCACCCCAAACGGCACAAATATGTAGCCCTCATTGAGGTCGGAATATTTGCGCCGCTTCAGGCGTTTAGCGGCCGCAGCCGCCGCGCCAGCGCCCACAGAGGTGGCATCGATGTGGGATGGGGCCAATGTGTCGGCACATGTGGCATCCCACACCAGCGACCTGCCATGTCTCCATGGCCCGACAGTCATACCATCAGGCCTCCCGCCACCTATCCATGTGATGCCGTTAGGCTCAAGAATAGCTGGGATACTAGCAGTGGTAAGAGCCCTGCGGATGATGTCGTTGAGGCATGCATGGCGCGACAGGCGGCCGGCGCTACGTGCGCAAGAGAGGCCGTGGTGTCCGAGTCGATCCACAGGCTCCCCACACTGGCATCTATGGGGGTGACGCCCAATCGAAGACAGCGAGGGAAAGTGTCTGTCTATCCAATAGAGTACCAATGGTAGCAGAAGGCAATGCCCGCAGCCAATGTCCCGATTCTTTTTGAGACACTGCGAGGAGACGAGCACGCTCCGAGGTGCTGGTGCATGAATCCGTTAGATTCTTAAGCACCAACCCGCAGAGCGGCCCGTCCCAGTGCTTCTGACAAAGCGGACTGGACAGACACACCCGGACATGCTCCCAGCCATGCATCTCTAGCCTCCGTCAGGTACGACAACTCCACGATAACCAGAGAGGGGCATATTATGCTTCCGTGGAGGTTGTACGCACTATGAGCAGAGGACAGAAACGCCGGTAGGGAAATACTGGAAATTTTGCAAACCCCCAGTCCACCAAATCTTACTGGGAGGGTGGCTTGGTCCCAGGCTCGCCCCTGTAAAGGGCTATTTAGAATTTGGGAGAGATATTTTTGTAAAGAAAGGTCCAGACTATCTAATAAACTATCAAACTTCCAAAAATGGGAACAGCGGAGGACATATGTCAATTTCGGGACGAACAGGCAAGACCGTATCATGGACAGAGCCATATGCGGGTTAATTTTGAGGAGTCTGTCCGAGCAGTCGTTAAATTTAGAAATTTGCTCCTGAACAAAACTCGAGAAAGATTCATCGAGAATCGGGGCTCCTAGGAGACGAAGGGATTCATTTCCGAGAATTCTTATATTTGGGGCTAAATTATTGAACTGCGTTATGATGTTAGATTTTATGTCAGATGGTACTGACGCCGAAACAAAAAGCTCGCATTTTGAAAAATTTAAATCTAAACCGATTAAACGAAAACTATCCATTAGTGAACGGAGGTCACTAAGGGCCGCGGATGCTCTGCCTCCTAAGGTTTCGTCGTCAAGATACCAAATATTAAATTTTGAATTTAGTTCTGAAATTATAGGGTGGATGGCGAGGCTAAAGATAGCTGGGCCAAGCGGGTCGCCCTGTTGGATAGTATTCTAATATCTGTGCTGTTGGCAACCTACAGCCGAATTTAATAAATGGTTTTTGTGTATTAATTTAGTGGGCTCAGAATAGCACTGCCAAAGATACTTGTAAATTTGCAGGGTCTTTTCTTTTATTTGTGACAACAGGGCGCCCCGGTCCACTGAGTTGAAAGCATTTTTGACATCCACCTTCAACAAAACTTCACCACCATCATTGAGGACGTACGTCCGGGCTGCGTGTACTGCTGCTTCGCATCCTCCCTTGGTTCCGAACCCCAGTTGAATGACAAAAGTAATATGGGAGTGACATTACGTTTCAACTTTCCATGCGCGCGGGTTTCTAGCGCTACCAAGTAAATTGACGCAACAGTCAAGCAAATACGTAGTGTCACTAAGGTCTACGTGTTCTTGAAGGTGCTCCAAATTAAGCGAACGCTAAGTAAGCGAATGAAACTGTCTTTTTCCATTTGTGTGTGTGTGGGTGGTGATGAAAAGATAGGAAGAGGGGAGGAAAGACCTCAATCCAGTTTTCGTTTGTAAAGTGATGTGAATGACATGTGCAATTTGCTGTGATTGACTAGACGGTGACACTCGACAGTCGCTACTTGTCAATTGAATTCAGGATTTGCCGATAAACTCAATTTAGTGCTCGGCTGCGATGGCTGAAAACGAAGGCCAAATTAAGTTACATCGGCTTCGTATTTGTCATGTGTCAGAGGATATGCGTTAGTGCGTACCAAGCCCGCTAATGCATTTACGTTCCTTTTTCAATTGCGAAATCGGAAATCGGAGAACCTACGAATCGTAAGTAAAATACTTTTCCCGGAATAAATAAAAACTGGCAAAAACTTTTAAAATTATTTTTCGAATGGGTTATCGGTCGAAAGGGCTATCAGTTTATTCGTGTTGATAAACAAGAAAGTGACTGAATATTTTGTTGCCACTTTTAATAACAAGTATGTATTTTAATTATTAAAACACAGGAAAACTCGACCACTGAAAACATTTAAGTAATACCACCCCTCTAGTCGGCTGAAAATGTAACCAATGGAGAAGAATATTAATCTAAAGACACTTATTACTCCTTTAACTCGTCCGTGGAGATGGGCTGCTGTTTACATTTAGCCAATCTTCATGGACAAGTTCAAAGTGCCTTATTATTAGACTATTGACTTTTCTAAGTGTAATTATCAATTGCCTACGGAAATAAAATACATTTTCAGTTTTCATTTTCAAACAGTTTAGGCAACAAGTCACAACTAAACTTTCTCACATATATTCAACCAAAAATCATTATAGTCCTTCTAGTGCAGCCGTGTAAAAATCACAATTAATTCTTTTGAAAGTAATAGAAATAGATAGTTGATCTTACAAACTAAAGAGCACGAGTAACAGTATCCAGTGATATCTAATCACCGAACTGTTATTAATCATATATGAACAGTTTCAAAACCGTTTGAAGAAAATATTCATCTACTATTTAGATTCTTCCAACCTCTTTGGATAGTTTACTACCTACTATATAACTACTATACCTACGAGTAATGGTAAATGCTTTAAAATCATCAATATCGTTGCTTAGATAGCACTGTTAATACGTACCTACAGAATGCATTATAAGACGAAGATGGATGGAACACGCTTATATATAAAAATATAATCTCACGCCTTTTTTATCCCCGAGGGGGTAGGCAGAGGTATTCCATTACTGGATATACCCATATTTCACGAGATATATTGGACCCCTAAACATGATAAGTGGTGAGCCCATCGCCGGACCGGGTCTATTTACACATGTCTCAGAATTAATTCTGAGACCTGCGGGTTTCCTGACGATGTTTTTCTTCACCATCGAGCTAGTGATAAATATGTACGTAAGTTTTTGAAAAACTCATTGGTACATGCCAGGATTCGAACCCGAGCCTCACTGATTTCCGGCCGGCTCTTTAACCGTCCGGGCAATCACTGCTCTATAATAATAAAATATAAATAAATAAAAATAAAAATAAATAATCTCACGCCATTCATTACCGAGGGGGTAGGCAGAGGTATTCCATTACTGGATGTACCCACATTTCACGAGATACATTTGACCCCTAAACGTGGTGGTGAGCCCATCGCCGGACCGGGTCTATTTACACATGTCTCAGAATTAATTCTGAGACCTGCGTGTTGCCTCACGATGTTTTCCTTCACCGTTTTCCTTTAATAAAATATAATCTCACGCCTTTTATCCCCGAAGGGTTAGGCAGAGGTACTCCATTTCCGGAATACCCTGCACTTTTCACGAGATATTCTTTGGACCCCTAAACGTGATAGGTGATCAACCCATCAATTTAAATATTTATAGGTGCTAATAAAATCCTGAGATAAAATCGTTTTTCTAAGAAGTGCCTATCGGGTATGTAGCGGGTCATTGTCGCTATTCTAAGTAGACTGAGCTAGAAAATAAAATACACAGTTAATTTCTAGCCAATGAACACAATTTCAATTTAACACCAAGCTTATTTAGTTACGATAAAGTCGTTTTCAAACTTACGGAACGAAATTGGGTAAATTTTCAAAGCGGGCTTTTTTTCGTCATTACGGTGGCAATTTTTTTTTCTCATATTTTACCTAAACTAAATGCTTTAGATTATAGATTAAGATGCTGTGAATCTAATAATTTGTGAGGCGCCCTTGGAAACCCAGTACTTTCGGAGAAATATATTTTTTTTAATTTTTGCGCCACCGTAATGACATTTTCTTAAATATTTCAAATAAAAAAGCGATATTATGTAACAACATGTTTTATTTTTTAGTAATCAACTTTTTTGGTGCCAAAAACATTACTAATATTGTTTATTTCTTTAATGTATGTAGCCTTATAGGGTTACAACAGTTATACCTAGATAGTACGTAAATTTTACTAAATGCTATTATCACGGTAAAATACTTACACCACAGTAATAATATATAAAAAAACAAGTACTGTGTCTTAATATATTATTAGTAATAGTATGGATTATACAGGCATTCATCATTACGGTGGCTCATTTGTCATTCTGGTGGCCCACTGCGCCACTGCAATGACGCCACCGAAATGACGACCAAATGGTTTTTTTCAAGATAATTACTCAACTACCTAATTAACTTGGAAGATATTGGCTGGTCGTAATATCGAGGTAATTATCCACAACATACTAAGTTGACGATACAATACATCACTCTGTTCATTATCTAAAACATGCCATCGAACTGGCCGCTCACGGTGACCAAAACACATTTCAGGAAAAACTTACCTCGGGAACATGTAAAAACTTGCGTATACGCCATCCTCTCTACACACAAGTTGGGGTCCGACAAACGCTTGGGTGGTACGATACAAAAATTTGGCGTGAAATCGCTTGACTAATATGACACAAGTAGTCAAATGCGAGCATCAAAAGAGCAGTTTTACGCGGGACAAAAATATATTGGCTTCTCAGTATTTCTATTCAATAGTTAGTAAAGTTTTTGTGATTTTGAATATGAAATGGAGTAAGTATCTTTAAAATGAGATATTTTGATAAAATATACGTTAAAATTTCGTGTTATAGTGAGTCGTTTTCTGAGCGCAATTTGAAGTGGGACAAGCCTCCCAGAGGTAGGCCGCTATACAAGTCGGATTATTCAACGTGGAATATCTTTTAAGTTTATAATATTAATTCTAATTGGTTTATATATATGGTTAAGCTACGAGGTATATTTTCAAAAAGCATGTGTTTAGTCTGTTTTGAATTATAGTTTCTTTATAAAGGGCATAGGACGCCTAAAAAAGTACGCTCAAAAATTTACCCAATTATATTTACGTCGAGGGTAAACGAAAAATGTGGGGTAACACGCACGAGAGAAATAAATTGACGTGAGAAGGCAACCCCAATGACCCTAATAATCTAATCTGCGAAATCATTCCAGGCGCTTAATTTTCATTGCTTGGATGATAGCCACTCTTCTTTCATAGATAGCTCTTGGAAAAGATGGATGTACGTTCATAGTTAATAATAAGTAATACAAATAATAAATAAATACTAATGTATCACACTATTTTTAGTTAGACACCGTATTGTTTTGTGGAGACTATATTTCGGTTCACGTAACGAGCTTAGTTCGCCGCGGGCGGCCAGTGCAGTGCCCCTAGCTAACAAGATTTGTACAAACAAGCCTCAAATCAGTTATGATGAAGCCATTTGTGCGGACCACCCCTTAATGAATGTTTTTACTGATGTATTTGGACAACTATCAAATTATCCTGTATGTTATTTTGGGTATCTTTCCACATACCTACTAGGGCAAGATTCAAGAGAAATAATAGTAAGCTATCACCCTGAGTTGCTGCGTTTGTGAGGTTATGTCAAAATATTTTAATATCTTTACATTTGTAGACTAATATAGGCAATTAAATCTAAGTAATTAATTTTAAATCTCCTCATTTTAAGGTTTCGTTCGAAATGCATTTTGAAATAATATTTGGTTACAAAATATTAAAATTATTCATTTTTAAAAAGATCTCTTGCAAGAGAGCAGCACCAACAACAAGGGAAGCTGCTGCTGTTGTCGCATGGGGCGGATGCCGCATAGACGCGCCGGACGACGGCGACGATGGCAGTTTTAAACGTCAACGCCGTCGACTACGGCTGACAAGCTGACGGCTTAACGGCGGGCTGTCGTCAGCGTGTCAACGGCTGTTGTCCGTAGGTCGACAGCTGACGGTGACATAGGCACGGTGCTTACTGCCGCTTGGGCAAAGTTCCGCTCGTCTGTAAGCGGTCTTATTAATCGTCCAACTCTGCGCTTACGTATGTGGTCTGTAAGGTAAGGTATGGTAAGGTAAGGTAAGGTAAGGTAAGGACGCACTTAAACCACATGGCAAACGAAATTTTCATTCATCTAGGCGTTCTATTAGCTGTAATATGAATTATTACCTACGAATTACTGGAAAGTAACCATACATCTTTTATTGCGTTAATTTTACTCGGCGGCGCTGTAATGCCCCGCGCATTACAAGTCCAACGCTTATGTCAATCCCATAGGCATTTTTCATTCTATTCGACTAACGTTTTCGTTTTACAAAGCGACTTGGTTAGGCTCAAATCAAATCAAATCAAAAATCAAATAAAAAATAATTTATTTCTATAGGTATTAAACATACACTTAGAAACGTCAATATTTTATAATAACAAGGCACTCTAAACTCGTCCATGAAGATTGGCTAAATGCAAACAGCAGCCCATCTCCACCAACGAGTTGCTGGTTCCAAATGCAGTACCCCGAGAAGAGCCAGCAAGAAACTCAAGGGCAGCTCTTTTTTATCTCATGTCTTACTAATAAATATCGTTTACAATAATAATTATAATTAATAGCCTTACATAGCGTCGAGTCGGTTAATCCCATGCATGATGGTCTACTAACTAGTCTGTAATTTTATGGTAGCCTTTTTTATGTAATTTTTGCTTAACTACTGTTTTAAATTTGTCAAGAGGCAAATTTTGTAATTCAATGGGAATCTTATTGTAAAAGCGTAGGTATAAATTGACCCTTAAAGGATTTGGTAACTTTAGATAATCGACTAACATAAGCAGCCAGTTCATTCTTATTTCTAGTGTTTATACAATGTCTGTCACTATTTTTTTTGTAAAGTGATATATTATTTTTAACATACAATATGTTTTCGTAAATATACTGTGACGCCACTGTCAGTACCTATATTAATTTCCTTGAATTTTTCCCATAGAGAATTCCTAGACCCCATTTTATAGATTGCACGCATGGCTCGTTTCTGCAAAATAAATATTCTCTGAACATCAGCAGCATTACAGTAGCTCTAAGTTCTTGATCGCTCACTTGGTGTAAACAGGCTTGGTTGACGTCTAGATTAATCTATTAATATCAGTGACTTATAACTAAATAGTCGGGAGACCACAAATCACAACAGTTATCGTCCTAATGGAACCTGCCAATTTTGACTGACCTCTAGAAACTGTTTGTGGTGGCTTTAAAATCATAACTCACCGTCACGTCTTAGCTTTTAATTACGAATCTCGATAATAATTAATAATAGGTATCTGTATTAAATATTACATAACAGAAACTGTCTTCATATTTGGTAGGTACCTACTTTGAGCAGCAACAAACTTAGGTACCGGGACAGATACATGATTTATCCTATTCTTACACAATTTATACCGAAAATACAGCTTATTTTGATTTAGCTTTAGCTACGTGAATTTATAAATTGAACATAAATGTAATTTTCACATAATCCTGAAAACAAGCCAGGCGTATTATGCTAAATAAACACAAGAGTGATGTTACATGTTTCTGTGCAGGAATTTGGTAATGTTATTGCTTCCCCCTTCCTCCTCCTCGCTCTAGCCTCCGTAGTTCCTGAATACAGCAACCTCCCGTCAAAATATCGTCTGCGGGCCTTTAACTTGTGTTACGTAAGCACACCAACTCACCTCTGTCTGTGTACCAGGTTATTGATTCATGGCGGTCGGATTTATGCTTGCCCTCTTGCTCTTAATCAAAAATGCGTCAGAGCAAAAGAGACGGTGGTGTACCTGGTGGCAAACTACCCACGTGGCTGTAATACCTTCGCAGACGGAAGTTCTCCCGTGGATAAGCAAACATAGGCCATTATTTGCATGGAGTTTGTTTTTATTTTGTAATATTTTTTGTGTATTTTTTCGCATTCTTTTGTGGTCATTAAGGCCATTATGATCAAGGTAAATCATAGCTGGCTTAACTGGCATTACACTTATGCTGGAGATTTAAAGTATTTTCTTCTAAGAGTTTGCGTACAAAAGTTACTCGAGTACCTAAGTACCTACAGTTTCCATCAAAAAAATACCCAATATATAGATAACCGGTATGATTGAATATTAAAAAAGTAAAAGGTAATTTGTGTTGTAAATAAAATAAATAAATAAAAAAAAATATTATTTAAAAAGAAGATCGAGAAGTGTAATGGATGTTTGAACGAAGTTCCTTCAGCTACGTTTATTTATTATTTATATTTATTAATAAATAAGGGCCAAAAATGAAAGAAATATACAACGACTGATAATAATGAAATGAAAAAAAGAAGGAATAGTTAATAAATTATAAAAAAATCTATATGAAAATAAACTTTTTATTTATTATTATAAAAATATATTAACGATCGAAGACCTTTTTCGGCCTAGCTCTCATTCGCCAAATTTCAGGAGTGTAACATCCGTTATGGAACTTCGTTTCAATATATCATACACCCTAAGCAAAAGCGACAAAGCTAGAATGGTTGAACAAACAGTCTAAACGGGTAATTAGTTTGTTCCACAGCTGAGGTATAAGTATTCAAACCACAAGAGGTGTCTATTGCCCCGAACTATCAGGAAATCAGACACTGTTCATCAAGGACCAATGATCTTAAAAGCCCTCGATATTGGAACCGTACCAAGTAAAGTACCCAATACTGGTAAAACTAGAGGTTTAAAAAATAAGTAATTGGAAAGATTGAGTTTATCTAACATTTAGGTACGTATTGACTTTTAGGAATTTGTTTATTATTACTAAAAAATATGTTTTATTTATCTAACAGTAACAACCTTTGGGCTGATGGATTTTACTAAAAAAATCTAATTATAAAGTGAAATGAGGGAGACAATTTCAAAGTATGAAACTGATTTTAGCATAATTTCTTTCAAACGGAAGCCTACCCTAATCGTTTTTAAAATTCTTAATTACGTCTAGCAAAATTGATTGCAAAAAACAGACAGGTACATACCTACCCAGTTTCCAGAACCATCTTCCTTCTTGTTTATTTTTTTAAAACACTATTCATAATAGGTATATATCATATAATTATACCTATTATGAATAGAGTTTTAAAATTACGATACGACTAAAAGAAGGTATTATTATAAATTATTGTCTTCACTAAATAAATCAAAAAGAAGCAACTATATAGAGTCCTTGGCAATTTTTAATGAGACAGGATTCTAGTATTCTCTTAATAATATTAACCTATCTGTTTAACTTATAAAAAATTCACGTCAAATTAGCTACGCTCAGTGTTGGCTGTTCAACTCGAAAATTTAGCATTCTCGTAAGTTCTCGAAAGCATTAAATTTTCACGGCATAGCTTTAAACTTTTCCTGGCTCAATAATTTGAAACTCAATATCTGTGGGCATAGTTTTAATCACGTAGTTGACTGTTGTATTAATTTCCAGCTGACGGATCAGGCAAACAAATTAAAATAGCAAAAGCGTATAATAATGAATACGATGAAATTGATACTTTTCGCCCTGATTAAATTGAATATGTCCATTTTTATAGCCTTTGTGCCTACTGCAGCCCATATTCGCCGACCACTTTATCCGGGTGTCAGAATTGAAAATGAGTCGGTTCCGTAAGCGGACATTACCTACGTACGTATAGAACAGACGTCGGCTGCCGGCAGTACGAATATAGACCCGCCGGAGTAGCCTTAATAATTCAACAGTGCAATGCTTTTACAAAACCTGTCCGCGTCAATCCTAATTTGGCGCGAGCTATCGAGTCGCTACCGAAATTGTCGCTAGACAATCGTAATGGAACTTCTCTGTAGTGCAGCTCTCTCTGAAAACTTGTAATTGTATTTCATTATGTACCTATGCGCTTTACAATCCTTGATAAATTAATATTATTAAAAATATATACTTATAATAATATATACTTATAATAATATCATATACTATCTGGATAATGTAATTACAACAATGCGGGTTCTGTAACACTGTGAATATAATTTTAGATAGATCCAGGACACAATGGATGTATGTAATAGATACGTGGTTTTAGTTACTCATTACCTATTTAGAAATAAATCATTAGAATCTTCGTCTTCGGACCTGATGCGTGAAAATCACGCTCATTTCTGATCTACTCTTTTGATTCAATTCGGCTGAAATCTTAGGGGAATTAAACGTTTAAGCGTTCACATCTGATCTCTGCGCAGGCTCTTAAGTTTCAATAGTAAGTACTTAACTTACTTCTCGTACGTATAAAGTGGTATTCTGAAGACAACAGCCAAGTCGAAAGTTCGAGTTTGTTTAGTGGCAGGCGGAGGTGACGCGCCGAGATTGCTTAAACTTACTCGACTCACCTGCACTTGCATTTGAATTCATTTACATTTAACTAGTGACGTGTTGCCGCGTTCGCAAACTTGTTAGTGTATTTTGCTAACTTTAAAGGATCTCATTATTACAGAGGGTCTACCCAAGTGGTTGTGTAAAATGTAAAGATTTGTCGAATAGAATCACAAATAGGAGTAAATGTGATTGACGCCAGGGCTAGACTTGTCTCAAGACGGGGCAGTGGCTAACGGAGGTTTCATTGCTTGGTGTGAGTTAACTTAATTAAAATATTTACTTTTAAGAATTACGTATCAGTGAATACATCTTATTTTATCTAGTTTATTGTTCCGAGTGTTTAAAAGAAGGGGTTCCTCATAACCGTAATATTTATTTATTTATAAAATAAACCCACTACGTGTATGCTAATAACTTGAGCTTCGAAAACACTGTATTACCTATGTTTGCACAAATAAAATCAGAGGCACAAACTACCTACCGACCACCAAGTGTAACACCAACAAATCCTACTAGGTACCTTTTAATTTTAATAAGGTAATATCAGTAACATAAGTTCAATTATCAAATCAATCAAGAATACAATATTTACTTTTTACAATACCTTTTTACAATACCTTACTCTTGCATTAATTAATAAAAATGACTTTCTCACTAACACTGTAATACATAGTACATAAATTACAGACCTAGGGAAGTTAAATAAGAAATGTCTCAGATCACATGTAATTGGCGACCAAGGCAAGGCCAAGGTCTACAAACATGTTATCTGAGGCTTTCTTATGTACTTCCCGTTGAAAAAGTAATTTTCATCTCTCCGGGCGGAAAGCGGCAAATTTCGGCCCCAAAGTTGCCGCTTTCCGCCTCGTTCCGTCGCGCTGAAAAAAGTAGGTAAGTATACACACTTCGCGCTAAAAAAAGTAGGTATACACACTTCGGGAAGTAAATATAAGAAAGCCTCAGATCCCATGTTTGTAGACCTCAGCTTCTCATTTCTTATTTTATTGTATTATACCTACTATTGTCATTAAAAACATGG
The DNA here is from genome assembly GCA_963855545.1 of Ethmia dodecea. Classification (NCBI taxonomy): domain Eukaryota; kingdom Metazoa; phylum Arthropoda; class Insecta; order Lepidoptera; family Depressariidae; genus Ethmia; species Ethmia dodecea. The sequence goes on from OY979444.1 coordinate 7,666,761, forward strand.
TTTTGAAATAAATAAAATTGAAACTTTGTTATGTCAACTGTACCTGTATTTAAAGAACAATTAAAATAAGATGGGGCGCGAACTCTCTTCAATACAAACATTTAACTTGTCTAAAGGGACAGTCAAAGGGAGTTTCCTTAATTGCTATTGTTACAAGAGAATGCTAATTAAAGGAAATGTTTATGATATTAGCCGGCGTTGTGGAACAGTGTGTTTTGTTTGAACGCAGCCCTTCTCCAGGCCTTTATTGAGCTTCTATTAATTTAGGACCTTTGTACCAAATTATAGAAGCAGAAATTATTGTCGACTAGCAGCGCCTCGCGGTTTCACCCGTGTAGTTTCGGTTCCCGTGGGAATGCGGGACTAAAATGTTGTTTAAGTGAGAAAGTGGTTTATACATGAAAGTGTAACAAACAACGACAACTACAACGGCAAAAAAAATCATTTATAGATACGGCCTCGTTACAGTTTTATTTTATATAGGTACTAGCAGCGCCCCGCGGTTTCGCCCGCGTAGTTCCCGTCCCCGTAGGAATACGGGGATAAAATAGTTCACGTTTCCGTTTAAATACGGAGATAAAATATAGCCTATGTGTTATTCCGATTTATAAGCTATATAACTGTAAAGTTTCATCAAAATCCGTTCAGTAGTTTTTGCGTGAAAGAGGAACAAACATCCCTACATACCTTCAAACTTTCGCGTTTATAATATTAGTAGGATTAGTAGGAAGTAGGATATATAGATATGCACATGAACCGAGTCGTACCTACTTTCCAAGAAAGTTTGTGACGAGGGATTGATGTAAGTATGTTTGTAACTCACGCAAAAACCACTGAACGGATTGTGTTTAGTATAAAACTCATTAACTTTTATTAAGAGATCAACTCTCAAATCACGGGAAAAAATACGACATAAGTACAATTTGTATACGAATATAATAAGTAGGTACACGACCAAATATTTAATGTAGATATTCACTACACAGTCTTATCTAGTAGGTACATAATTAAAAGTATCCTTGGCACCCCAGAATTTTGTTGTATTGTCGATGAGTTCAACAGATGAGGCAAAAATTTATTTACCCAAATTTTATAAATATGCCTTTTAACTACTCAAACACCGCGAATAACCATAAAAGATAAAATCTGAAGTCTAAGCTCACAAAATCTATTATCTAAGTTTCACTTTGAATCGATTGTTCATAATTTTATCAAATATTCAAAGGTGGATATTTTTAAAAGATCCCTTATCCACATAATATAAGTCTATACTAAATAATATGTAAACACGTAAACATGTGTGGACGAAGATTTTGTCAAAATATCACCACAACAATAGGATACAGTTTTGTTTCCAACTTGCTCTATGGCAGCCCAACTAAGCGGTAACTGAGCGGCAAACTTGACTTACGTACTTAGCTATCAAACTTATCGCTTTGCCTTGCTATATTAGAATATCCAGTTATTTAGTTTCAAATTTTTCATAGTGGTTTCAAAACATTATTCTATGAAGGGATTTGTTTTTTGCGCAAAGGCTTGCCAATCTAACAAGGTTTCAAATGTACCTGTGCTGAAAATGTTATTATTTATTATTTTTGTAATACGCATGCCCATTGCCTACTGGTAAATCTAATATATAAAAATATCGTGGCACGGGGTTTTCGTGGTTGAACTCCTCCGAAACGGCGCGACCGATTTGAATGATTTTTGTATATTTGTTAGGTATAAGAATAGATCGTAAATAATTTTTACCCCCATCCCCCATTTAGGTATATGGTACTTGCTATAATTTTTAATAAAAAAAACTAAAACTTTTTATTTTTGCGGTTAAGGGGACAAAAAAGTGAGGTCGAAATTTTAAAGTACCTATGGTTGCGTTACGGAGGTAAATGGCGTATTACTTATAAAAGGGCTTAATTTACATTTATTTATTTTGTTTTCAAATATGGGTAAATAGATGTTTAAAAATAAATGTTTAAGGAAAAATATAACGATGTCTCTATTACAGTTTATTTAGAAATGATCAGATTTCCTTTACAAACACACCTAGAAATGCGGTTCCAGAAAAAATATAATTAACCCTTAATGCAGACTAATAATAAACTAAGTGCTCTAGTCCGGTTTTTTTTAATTAACTCTTTAATCACGGTCTTAAATTTATATAACTTATGCAAATAAGTATGCCAGTACTTTCCTTTCCGTCTAAGTGTTATCGATTAATAACAATAACAACCCTTTAATAGCTTAACGTCCCTTTGTATCGCGTAAATAAGGGATATTATCCCTTGACATTTGGTTCATGTTAAATGAAATGCGGCATCGACCCTTGCCTTTACGCCATTAATAATCTGATTTCGCAATCTAGATAATAAGGGTGTAAATTAAAAATCAATACGATCCCGAAACATGGTGTACAAGTTGCTGGCGGGTTCCGGAATAATGTGATTTGGGACCTCCGGTAATAATGATCAATTTGAATAGATGTAACTACTAATGATTAGCAAAAAATAAGTAGTCACATAAATTACATTATTTCTTAAACTAAACAAGGATGGCTTGTAGCCTTGGTTTTATAGTGCGTAATTTACAGAACTTCAATAGGTCTCTTAACAAGTTTTTTGACATTTATAAAGTTTTTCTATTGACAATATTGACATTTAAGTGACTACTTATTTTTGCTCATCTGTGTATTTCTAGAGGGCCTAGTAAAACGTAGTCGTCAGTCGAATAGAATGACAAAAAAACGCATGTGACATAAGCGTTCGTCTTATCATGCGACTATGTAAAATGGGGCATTTAAGAAGTGGGCTCGCGTGGGAGAATAAACCTCATACTTCCTCATGTGTGAAGAAAGACCCTTAGCTCAGCAGTGGGCTGTTACGGGTTGATGATTATGTAAAATTGACGCAACACTCTAAAAAAGTTAGGAAGTCAACCCTACCCGACCCTAATAGTTAACATTACAATTAAGCAATAATTAAGTGATAATAATAATAAATTTATTTAATAAGAACTGCCACATGTCAGATAGATTTTGGTGTCCCGTTGAATGAGTTGCGCACGAGGAAGACCTGCGGTGTCACAGAACCATGACGTGTCAAACGGCTTGTACTAATAAATAAATAAGACAAATTGAAAAAAAAATACGTAAAATTTGTCCAAAACCAACAATTTAAATCAATCATATACATTTGAACATAAAGCGAACCACCAAAACTGTAAAATTCAGAAGTCATTAAGCAAACGGAGTCTTTCACTGTTTACACAGGTAAATTGGCAAAGTATTTCTAGTTTCTTTTCTTCGGTGTAAGTAAGCAGTTTGTAAATTTACAGTCAAAAATATTGCGATGCTACAATTTTAAAAAGAATGTCTCCAAGAAAATACTGCGTCGATAAGTAGATTATAAAAATATGACAGCGTAAAAGTAAATTTATCAGTCGCCGGCGCCTAACGCTCGGAGACAGATCAAAAGACCACTTCAGAGGATTGCCTTTGATAATGTTTATCCGTCTAGCTATAGGTAGGTACATAATATTCATATTTCGTTCCACTGGCTCACCCTTACACGTTTCTCTCGATTGGGTTTCATGTTACCGTACTGTCTTCTGATGGCTTAACATTCCCATTTGTTGTGTCTGCAACTCTTAGTTTGTTGATCATACAAAGTTACCAGCATCCTATTTCCAGTACTGTTTTGTTTGCCAACTTAACCATTGCTCTATTATTATTGATTAATTTGCTGTTATATTTCCTGTAATGGAATAACAGGTTTTGAATTAAGCTGCTTTGTTTGTTATACGATGTTTATACAACTGTAGCTGCACCGATGTTTAATAAAGAGTTATAAGACTACGTAGGAGCAAGTTACACTTTTTCCAACGCCAATAATCGCTTTATATTAATGTCATAAAACCAACAAAAGAAACTCTGTCTCTCTTTTCACGGCTAAACCATTGAACCCATTCTGGTGAAATTTGGAATAGCATCTTGAGGAAGGACAAAGTGGACTATATTACCAATAAACATACACTCATATTATGCTCAAGCTGTTTTCCGTAGCCGTATATCCTACTTCCTACTAATATTATAAACGCAAAAGTATGTATGGATGGATGTTTGTTCCTCTTTCACGCAAAAACTACAGAACGGATTTTGATGAAACTATACAATTATATATCTTATACATCAGAATAACATATATAGGCTATATTTTATCCCCGTATTCCCACGGGAACGGGAACTACGTGGGTGAAACCGCGGGGCGCTGCTAGTTACTAATATACTAGGGATAATGTAGCTTCATATTAGCGAAATAATTTTGAAAATAGGTTTTGTAGTTCTAGATGTCATCCTAAAAATAAAAACAAATAATATACTAAAGTATACGGTTTATAAGAGATGTCATTCACATCACTTAGGTACCTAAGTCATGCCAAAATAGGACGCGCTAGTTCTGTCTATAAACTTGTAGTCTAATAGGAACCGCCAAGTCGGTGCCGGAAATTGTAAAAGTTGGAAATCGATTTATAACTGTCTTGTCCAATAGAAGAAGAACGCTGTTCCTACAACCTACCAACGAGTGGTTTTATTTTCGATTCCATTCCTTTTTTTTTTTATATTTAAAAATAAAAGTATTTATTTTAGTGTGTCGTCCCAAATAGTGGCTATTTATAGAAAATATTTATAGACAGTATTGGGTCAATTAAAAATATGAATAAAATGTAGCTCACTAATATTTTCTTGCGACTTTAGGATAAATAAAAAGTAAACCTACTTCACCGAGCTATGCTAGAAAAATACAGCCTAATTGAAAACCTCCTCCTTTTTTGAAGTCGTTTAAAAAGAGAATCATCGAAATCGGTTCGCGTGATATTGAGTTATTCATCCATACTTAATGCAAATTTAAGACTTATATGGTTTTCTCATGGATGCCATTGTTAGAACTGCCAAATTAAAGTGGGACCACACGCGGAGCGCGGAGCACCAGCTTTCAAATAAAAAAATAATCATCAAAATCGATTCCCCAGTCGAAGGTTCTGAGGTAACAAAAAAAAACAAAAAAAACATACTGTCGAATTGATAATGATAATCCAGCTTTTTTTAAGTCGGTTGAAAAATCCCGTCGATCAGTTCGTTCAGCTCCGTTGCTGCATCAAGGGCAGGTAAATAAACACAAAAACACTTTTAAAAAGTAAACTATGGGTACAAATATCGTATACTAGCGGTTCTGCCCGGTTTCACCAAAATGCATTAACTATAGATTAACTAGTAGATTATTGGGGAGCCACGAGCGCTCAAGGACAAAACATAATCCTATTGTGTCTGCTAACCGTAATTTAAAACGTATTAAAAAAAGTGAAAACCGCTATATTGTTATTCGCGTTACAAATTACTAGACATTTTCTCTAATAAACTTCGAAAGAAGAATTTTGCGGTATCACGACCCAGACACCAAGTTTACCTATTTGTTATTATTTCAGTGTAAATCTTATTTCTCTTTTAAGATTCTCTCGCCATTCTGTGAAAGGAACGATAATACCTACCTAACTATTAAATTTCGCTTTTCGTTACTTTATCGTTTATTCTTTGTAAAAATATTTATAGAAGCAAGGATAGCTTATGAAGGGATTTTGTGACGTTACTAACTTTATTAAATTAATTATTAAATCCTTAAACATCTTACGTGAGCCAAATTTCTAAATTTAAATTCGGAACCTAATAGCTTCATAAAGTGATCAGAAAACTCATTCTACTCAGAGTATGTAAGCCTAGAAACTTTGTATTCTCATTACAACGTGAGGAATATGGAAAGTATGGTAAGTCGAGTTTGACTTGGTACGCGATTAAGATTGTATAAAACAAGCTCCAAGCGCTGCATAATTATTACTTGCACATTGTTCAACTTTTTGTTTAAAGGACAATATTAATTTACTATGGTAGGTACTTTTGTAGTCTTGAATCTTTATCTCGTACTTTAAAGACCTTGCCTACTTTTACAAAGAACTTTAGAATACAGCCAAAAAGTCATTTTATCGAATAAGATCTTTTTACCACAGTCCTTTGATGAACAGTGAATTGGAGATCCCTTTACCGGACTAAGAGGGTTTTGTGAGGCATCTGTATGGAGAAAAAAATCTTTGAAACTGTATTTTAGGGTCTCTTTTCTTTGGGTATTCAATACAATCTTGTGTGATCACCATCCCGTTACCAAAAAGTAGGAAAGTTGTTTTGTTTCATGTTTTTGCAAGTACTGTAACATTTTAAAAGCAGATTAAAGGGTCACTACCTTTTATTGGAATGTTCAATATTAAATTACATCTTGTGTGTATATAACATACCTATATTTATGTAATTGTATCTGTGTATGTATATCTACGTCTGTATTTATATCTTATTCGTATAACTTTTTTTAAACTATTTATAGCAAAACGGTTTATGTATATTATTAACTTTAGTGTATCACCTATATCTTCCATCCATCTCAAGAAGGAATCGCTGAAAGTGTTAAGACCGCCGATTAAACTTTGAAAATTATTGTGTCACTTATTGCATATTTTTATTGGTGTAGAATAGAAAGTTGTTACTTAATTATTTATTAAGAAACAATTACGAAATTCTCGCCTCGCCAGTGGACAGTTTGTTTACTGTAACAGTATTTCCTGTTGTTGATCAGGGCCGGAATACCGTTAGCAATCGCTGCTTTATCCTTAGCAAAAGAAACCTACGTATTTTTTTTACTGTAAAGCTATTTGAATAACTGTTTCCAACAATAACTATTTTCCCATTACGTTTTATCTAAAGAATGCCGAATGCGTGCAGTCTTGTTATTTTTTGTGGAGAAATATTTATGTCAATGATTTTTCTCTGTTTGTTTCAAAACAATTATTACTGAGCTATCGCACACATTCCAGGATGAACAGTACCATTTGTGTTTATTTAGGACTAGCTTTTATTTCACCTCCATAGGGGTTGAATTTTGCAAAATCCTTTCATAGTGGATGCCTACACTGTATAAGCTATATATGTGCAAAATTTCAAGTTTCTAGACCCAGCGGTTTAGGCTGTGCGTTGATATATCACCAATCAGTCAGTTTATCACTTTATATACTTATAGATATACATGGTAAAATCTCACACAGATCCTTTGATCCGTGAAGATGTGATTGAGCAGCAAAAGCGAGGAAATTTCAATAACCAACCCTTTGCATTTATAACATTACTGGGATTTCGAGATAAGTAAAGATTGACCTAATATTGAATAATATTCGACCATAACTAAGTTTAGTAATGGCACCATATAGAGGACTCCCAAGGTGTAGTGGAAATTGACAACGCAAATTGCTTTTAGAATGGTGATGTACTAGCAAACGCATTACCCTCCTGATAGAGCAATCAGGCAGGCGCTCTTAGTTTAATAGACTAGATTAAAATTCGATACGCTGGGTATAGGTCGCTCTTTAGCACTTTTGGTTTCTTTGAAATAACTGAGCTCCTGTATGTACGTACAAATATGCTGTGAAAGGGAACAAGGAAAAATGGCATGTTGAATTCGAAAAATATAATTTCCTTTTACGAATTGCTCAATTTGTATACGGAGATGCTTTTCTGTAACAAATAATATCTTAAGGGTGTTGCACACAATAAAATAATTTTAGTAAAATGATGCTCATCAATTTGGTAGATACATTTTATGTAGAATACGGTATTCTATATATTTAAAAGAAAGTCGTGTTAGTTACACTATTTATAAGTCAAGAACGGCTGAACCGTTTTGGCTGAAAGTTGGTGGGGAAGTAGCTTAGAACCAGGAGACGGACATAGAATACTTTATATTCCGATATTCCTACGGGAACGGAAACTACGCGGGAACGGGAACGTGAACTGCGCGGGTGAAACCGCGGGGCGCTGATAAAATCTAGAGCAAGCATTACAAAACATAGCTGTTATCTAAAGCGCACAATGAGCTTTTAGCCGAAATATAATAATATGGATCACGTCCTAAAATGCCCCTTCGCTTTATTATAATTCCAATTTCTATCACTTGTAGCTTTTCACTTCCTTAATAGCAACAAAAAGATAAAACAACATAACATAATAACAAAAAGTAAGCTCTAATACATTATTACTACCAACAATCATACGGCTGACAAACTTGGGCACTCACAAAAACACAGCAAAAACAACCCAACACGGAAAAGTGAAGAAAGAAGTAGAGAATAAGGAATGAGGAATGAATCAAAGGATTTATACTTTTCATAAGTATTATCCACTTTAGTTTGTATCGTCTGACGATTGACGGTTTATCAAAGTAAAAAAGCGTCTCTGATGCCTCTAGGCCGCTGTCCCCCCTAGGCTAAAGCCAGGGGTGCAAGGATAACCGAAGGACTCTCAAAATTTGACTTCTAGAGTAGAAATGGGCATGGTATTATTATATATTAAGAGGCCCGTAGAAATGGATCAAACCAGAATTCTATTTTCTAGGATACTGTGTTTTAGAAATGGGTCTAACTGCTACTTTTAATTTGATTAAATTACTTATTTGTTTCACATGATTTCGCCTGTGAAATTTTACAGGCAAAGATTTTTAGTTGCGATAAAAAAACACACTTGCCACTGGAAATGAAAAGTAAAAAGAAATTCAAATTGCGATTTCATAGGTACGTGACGTGAAAATTAATTTCATGTGATTTTTCACATGCTACTCCTGAAATGACCCGTACTGTGTTTATTTTTATAAGTAACTAGCGTTTCTGCGCGGTTTCACCCGCGTAGTTCCCGTTCCCGTGGGTAATACGGGAATAAAATATAGCATATGTTACTCAGGGATCTTCTAGCTTTCCATTGGTGAAAGAACTTTCAAAATCGGTCCAGTAGTTTTTGAGTTTATTCGTAACAAACATACAAAAATACAAATCTTTCCTCTTTATAATATTAGTATAGATATAGAGTTATCATATAATAATTTATGACATGTCTTGCAGAACTTTTATAAAGTAAGCGTTCCACGGTGGTCTCTTGACTCCAACATGTACAGCGAGTTTCTGAGTGCCGCCTCCGGCGAGACTCCCTATATTTGTGTAGCAGTGAACCCTCTCAGCCATTCACCTACATCCATCGTTGCTACACTTGACATCTCGTCAAACGGACAGACGGGTTTCGTATTTCATTCCAAAACAACCCGTCACAAGATGCGAGATAGATACGGGAGATTTTAAATAATATATACATTTTTGTTAACGTAATGGTATCTCTTTATAGAACGAACACTGGATAACTGACAACGCACAACCTAAACCAATGGTTCTAGAATCACGAAATTTTGCACAGGAGCTAGTTATATAAAGTAAGTTAGCACTAAGAAAGGTTTTTAGAAAATTTATGCCCTGAGGGTATCGAAGAGGGGATCAAACTTAATATTTTTCGGATAGTAAGGAAAAGAAGATAAAATCGTGTTTTGATTTTAAGCAACCGACAAAATTATATTTATTAAAATTACCTTAAATAATATATTAAAAAATAGTACCGTAAAGAGTTGCCTATAATTTATATCATGATACAGAAATATACACTATTTAGATTATGTTTTACATTGGTAGCGCCTAATTTATTCAATTACTTCCATAGCTCCCTTGAGATTAGCAGATTTGAATTAGTCTGCCTTGCGGTAAGGTCTGCGTGAAGCTTTTGAAAACTTCCTAACCCCTTTTGCAGTTCCTCAGAGATAGAATTTGGAAAGCTTTAGAGCATTTACGCCAACTGAAGAATGTTTTATCGTCATTTGAAGCAATCTTTAGGAGTTGCTAATTTGATAATAAAAAAGAAGCTCTACTTTTTATTCTATTGTCTTTAATACGAGGAATTTCTATAAGTGTTTCTGTGTACGCGTTAATACTTATTTTAAGTAGGTATATTTTATAGTCCGACTGCTACAGCGAAATGTTACACTGACATATAAGATCGTAAAAAATATTTATAATATTTAAATACTAAGCAAGTAAGCGTAGTCGCGCAACTATTTAAAAGACTTATGATATCAAACTTTAGACACGGAGTAAACTGGTGCTCTCAAAATCAATCAGTATACGTAAGTTTGGAAATATCCGATAAATTGGAGTGATATTCGGAAGATTCAAGATCAGAATTCAAGTCCCCCTTGATGCTCAGTGACGCGCGAATAATTTCAACCGTCACATTATCCGCCCGGCTCGCCAAGATGACAGCGCTTCATCCAAGGGGATGTTTTGAAACAATTACGGATATTAGAGCTGTCAAGTCGTCACTAAACAACTTTTGTTGAGAAAAATAACGTTATATTTCTTACAGCTACAAACATATTTCGCGTAATCGCTTGTTATTTCAATAAGCCAGACATGTATAGGTACATAGGTATGTAGATCATAGTTATGGTTTAAAAACTGCTGTAGCCCACTGCTGGGCTTTGTTTAGCATTAACGCGAAATATAGCTTAGTTAGGTATACATTTCCTACCTAAGCCTAGCTAAAAAATAAGCTCAAGCAAGACAACGGATTCCGAATAATAGCTTGAATAAATAATATCATAACTCTTTCCCGTGGCTTCGCTCGCGTGTTCCCAGGAAATGGGATATATTCCCGGGGTAGCCTATTTTTCACTTTCAGGATCTCCTACGAAGATATCGTTTCAAGCCATAAGATCGCCTATTGTCGCTACCAGTAATCATAACACTTTTTTTGTTGTAGATGTACCTACAATAAAAAGTTATTACTTATCTACTACTTATCTCTACTCAAATAATCTCGTTGCTCCGCTTGTGTGTGTGTGTATGAAGTGTAAAGAAAGTACCAAATAAGACCAAAGTTATTAGTATAGATGTCTATTTGACTATGAGACCGTACTATTTTAATAATATGACATATTCTGTTCGATTCCAAATCGAACCGTCTGAAGAGAAATACGAGCCGTTGGTGGACGGTGGAACGACCAAGCCGGCGTCAAAGGCGGAAGCGTATTGTTCACTCACTCTCTTATCGCACTCTCGAGCAGGACCGAAATATGAGTCTTGATACGAATCCCTACCTTTTGGGGTTAACGTTCTTCCATTGATGGCTGGAATCACGCTTTATTACACTCGGCGTCAAAAAAATCGCCGAGTGTATAATTTAATTATAGGTATACATACTTACTTTGTTTTACCTACCTTACACAAATCTTGCAATGAGTCTTTTAGATTTTTAACTAGCTATACAGGGTGACTTTTTTTACCGTCTGGAAAAAAATGTGGTGTGATAGGTAAGATTCATATGGCAGAGTTACTAAAAAAAATTTGTAAAAAACTAATATACATTACTCAATTGTAGTCAATATTACACACTGGAATATTTGAAATAGTATTTTAAAAAGAAACAGGCTCGTAGCTTCCATTCATGCGCAATCTACCTACAACCGCCAGGTGCTACATAGTAGTGTGCGTAGTTTTCTAGATTTTGTAAATTGCTTTAAACATGACTATACTTATTTAACAATTAATCTCGTTTATAACTTTGGCTCTAGATACCTTATACGTCTTATTTTTTTCCAGACGGTAAAAAAATCTTCCAGTATATTATGATAGCTACATCAAATTATGTTAAAAAATATAACACAGCGTTTCCATTTCTAGTTGTTGCCTGTGACTTCGTCAGCGTAAACTTTAGGTAATCGGTCCTCGGCTTGGTTTTTTCCGGGATGAAAAGTAGCCCATGTCGTTCTTGAAGTAAACTATATTCCTGCCAAATTTCATTATCAGTACCTATAACTATCGGTTTAGCCACGAAAAGATAACAGGCTTCTCTGTAACAGACAGTTTACTTTTTATATTTATCAAAATAAATAAGGGGGGAGTGGAGACGTTTTTACTTTTGTAATGTAAATTAAAAAGTATCGGTTAGCGGAAAGTAAATATTAAATTACAAATTACAAACAAAAAAAAACACCCAATGTACCCAAAATGCTGGTAAATAAATGATTATTATTATTATTATTGAATTACAATATAATAAAAGAAACAGGAAATTTTAGTCCTACACAAACATTGATATACTTACGACAATAGGTGCAGACCAGGTACATTTGTGTGTTGCAAGATAAGAGCTATCTGGCAACTTTCCAAACCTACAAAAAAGCAGGGGCTATCATCGCACGTCGCGCAGCTAGTTGCCTGCAATTCCAATCACAAAAGCAGACCGATCTAAATAAGAACCAACCTACTCGCTCAATAATAGACTATGAATTTCTAATACTATTCCTGTAGCTCTGCGTTGCCAGACTAGCGGGGAACAGTGCCCGGAGGTGGAGGGGGTAGTCTGAAAGCATAATGTGATATTATTGCCAAAATAATAACGTAGAGTAGACAACGCTGTATCTTCCTCGAGCCAGGGCTGCCGCAAGCAACGCGCCAGACAATAAATGTCAAATTAACATTTACCTACACTATCTCTTTGTGTGTGCTTCACACCAAATAAAGATATTTGGCAATATCATAATTGTGTTTCGTGCACCGTTTTAGGTAGGGCGGTATTCAATTTGCGAAACCATGTTCCAATTTAGAATATCACTACCACCGCTCTTTCACGTGTCACGCGACAGTAAACGTTAAACTAATAAAGACCAACGCACAGAGAGTCGAGAAAGTGGTCGCGATCCGGGATGGGATTTTTTTTATAGGCCAGGAAAGCGTGTTCTTTTCCCGGCTTTGTGTGCGTTGATCTTGTTAGCTTACTAGAAACTGGGCAATGATTTCTATAAAAAGATCAGTCCAGCTGTCCAGAGAGGAAAATTCTTCTAGGTAAATTGGTTTGTTTTCGATTTATTTTTCAAAATCAATAACATCTAGAATGTTTAACTTTGTTATTACTAGCTGGGCAATGCGTTTTATTAAATTAAAGCTAAAAATAACTTATTCTTTTATATTTTTGTTTTAATATGTAGCATTCACGATAAACGCTCTAACGATGTTGATCAAATTTACAGAATTTATTTTGTTGAAATTTTAGAGGTATAATCTGAAATCAACTCTCGTCCCTTAAAAAGAGTTTAGGCTGCTCAGATATTTATATTAGTGTAGAAAATCTAATGAAATTTTCATCTTTTTAATTTATTTTGTCTACATTCATAAACCCACACTAATGTTATTAAAAATGTATAGTGTTTACCTAAAATGTGTTTAATAATTCGGTCTGTTTACAGTTAGTACTCGATTAAACAGCTATGTATTTTTAAACAACCATCGAGATTCAAATGGAAACTTGTTGTTTGTTTAGTATTTAACTTTGGGTTATTATTCATATCTATTATATCTATACATCATATTATATCTAGTACCAGCGACCCGCCCCGGCTTTTGCACGGGTGCAACGCTAATACTAAAACCTTCCTCTTGAATCACTCTATCTATTAAAAAAAACCGCATCAAAATCCGTTGAGTAGTTTTAAAGATTTAAACATACATAGCGACATAGGGATATAGGGACAGAAGAAGGGACTTTGTTTTATACTATGCAGTGATATCCGTGTTGAATGCAATTTACCAAGTCTAGAAAAGTGCGCACACTGCTATCTGATGGCGGTTGTAGATAGTGCATGAATGGACGCCACGCGTGAGTATTTTTGACGTGACAACGTCTTATAAATTGATGGAGCCGGCGGCATTCCCGAAAAAGTGCGACGTATGCGTCGTTCCAGTGCAAGCGAGAGTGCGCAACGAGCGACAAAGAGGCACAATCCATTCCATCAGTATTTTCTTATAACGTTGTCACGTTCAACTATCGTCAGTAAACCGACTTTACAGACAACCGATTTTTTAAAATTAATATTTAAAATATATTTGTGTGTAATATTGGCTACAATTGAGTAACGTGTATTATAGTAACTGTTCTATAAGATATTTTTTAAATAAGTATGCCAAATGAGTCTGTTACGTTAAAAAAATTGTCGGTATATAATATACATACATATATAATACATGAATAGACTATTGTTATATTTAATAGTATTAAACATTTGTTTCAGGTAACTTCTGAAATAGTAGCTCTGCTGGTAAGCTCCTTATCGCAAGAGTATTAATAACATAGAAGATCTTCGGATAGGATTCTTAGAAGTTAATACAGGATAGTTATTTCCCTGAGGACTAAGTAGGAATAATAAAATTATTTTCTACTTCATATAACTGCTTACAAACATAATAACCCTTTCGGCTGTTTTCCGACGGCGTAGGCAGAGAAAATAGACCACTGCCTGCTACGAACCTGGCATACCTTTTGCGCTTCATCCATGTCCATCAATCGACTCTATAATGCTCGTCGGGTACTCTTTATCAGGATTTTCTTCAGTACATCACCGATCTGATCGATGTAAGGACTCCTACAGGCTCAGCACGAAGCCAGTGGACAAGAGATTTGTCTAACTACAACTGTCACCTATGTGTCGAAAATGACGTCATCCGCGTGATCCGCGCGTTACCGGTAACAAGACAACCGCATTCGTCGTCGGTCGCTCTCTATCGACTTAAATATTCGTTAATGTTAGACGCTGTTCATCATTCTGCTTAATATGTCCAAATTAATTATCTCACTTACTTAATTAGTCTCATTGCAGTGTTGTCACATTGTCTAAGGCGACCCCACTTTCAAGTTTCTCTTTCAGATTGTACCTACTGTATCTGATAGATAAGAGGGGTCAACGTACTTTTTTTTAACCCCCGGGGATAAAAGACGTGAGATGATTTATTTTATTTATGTACTTTTTTTATTTGTTCAGGACAACTACAGCTCTAAATATTTGGGTAAGGATAAAATGTTTACTAGGTCTAAGGTCAGTCCCAGGTATCCAAGTAGATACTACTAATTTACCTTTTTGCTTATTACACTATTTATTTATTTCATATTTATGTATAATTTTTTTATCAACCGAAAACAGCCCATTGTTAAGATTTAGGTATTTCCTGATTATAATCTCCAACACAAACATTCAACATTGACAGTTTTTTTTCATTCTGTTAGTTTTATTCATGACCTTTCATTACGTACACTCTTATCTAACTAAGTGTCTTAATTTTAGTTTCTTAAATCTGTAGTCTTAATACATCTACTCTTAACATTTAGTTATCTGTGTCAATGTGTCAATAAACAGAGCGGACTGCTTCTTCTAGGGCATGGCTAGAGTTAAGATGTTGCGCCAATTATATCAAGTATCAAGCCTATCGAATCAAGAGGTGGCTAGTGACTAGATCGATTCCTGCTGAGATTCAAATGTCTGAAGATTCTCTGACCTGGTTAAAGAAATAGTCTTCTAAATGTTAACAGCCGTTTCCATATCACATAGCGCACAACAGGATTTGTACCTTCAATAATAACATATCATAGGGTCACTTAAACCCTTACGTGTGCCAATTGACCCAGAATAAACCACACAACAATGTCCACTCACCCAGTGTCTGTATAAAGTAAGATGTAGATAGGTACTCTGCCTGAGATTGACTAGATTGCAAAATCCGTTTTATTAATGTAAAACGAAATGTGTTATGCGATTATTTAAAATAAATTAAAATCCAATGCTAGTTAATGTAAATTTCATGCTCAGCCCTATATACAAAGTTAAAAATAAAGTTTAATTACCAGGATATACGGGACGTATGCAGTGTAGGTAACATGGGACCACATAGGTATTCATTAAAACAGAAGACTGTAACAAAGGCCCGTAGTTGATCCATTGTGCATGTCACTAAAATGCCACATCGAGAGTAATGAAATACGGATCAATTCGATCCTATACGTCCAGTTCAAAATTAAATGCGCGAACGTCCACTGCATAAAATGTAACGCAGGTGCAGGCGACTTATTGCGATACACTTTCATATGACATCATCAGCCTGTTTCTCTATTGGATATTGCATCTCCGAAAACTTGCCACAGAGTTTGATTGGTCATTTTTATCCCGCTCATTGTCAGCTTATGATACAGTCAATGTTTTGACAAGGGGACACCCCGCTACCTTTCCTTCCTTACCTGTACGTGATCTCCTCTTTCGTATTTGAGTTAGATGAAACACGGGTCACCTTAGCCCTATAATGCCGAGTTCAAAATTAAACGCTCCCATCGTCCGCGGCTCAAAGTTAATCGGCGGACAGGTGTACACGACGTGCCGTGCCACGTCACAGTCTATTTATTGCCTTAAATTTGATGAGATGGCGTTTGCTGCCAGCGATAATCACTGATTATTAATTTGTTAGCGATGAAAATGTTTCGTATTTTGCTGCCAAAAAGGTTGTATTAAAAATTTTCGAGATACTGTTGTTCTACTTAGAACTTTAGCCTGTACCGCTTTGTATTTATCATTATGTGTATGTATTACTTCATCACTGTATCAACTGGAACACGTTGTTGACCACGGCTAATTACCGGTTCTCAAAAGTATTGCATTTTTTTATTGAGATTATGTATTTAACCTTTTTATTTTTTTGTATTATGTTTCTTGTTCTATGTATTCTAACCTAACCTACCCAAATTTATAAAAAAAAATCAATGCACAAATACAGTACGGCCGTTTTAACTTTGCAGCTCTGAAGCTGCGCAAATGGCGTCCATTTGGCGGTACGAGGGGGTTTGCGCAGGCGAAGCCTATGTTCAGAGAAGCCAAGTTAAAACGGCCGTACTGTTTACCTACGTAAAGCCTGCAATGTAAAGCAAACCTAAATAATTACTCCTGGATTTAAATCTACACAGTGTAAGCTACACGTTGCGTCGTAGAAAAATAAGAATAGAACTGAGAATTGTGTATTTATGGGAAATAAGCCCACTGACATTGAAATCAGAATAATAGTGTAAATTCACAGTATTGGTTTTTCCCAACCTGTCCCTTAAGACCTGTTATTTGTTTATCAGACTTAATAACAAGGATGGTTAAATAAAAAGATAAGAAAAGCTAATATTTCACAAGTCACTTTTTAATAAGGATAAAAAACACACAAAAATACCGTGATTCTTGAAATCACTCGTGTAAATGTTCGTTCACATGACGTACATTCTAACTAGCGATGTCAAAACGGAGTTGACGCGCGTCTCATTCCGCGAGTTCCCGCTTGTCAGACACAAAATGGAGCGGAGGCAGCGCCTTTTGTACTTGTAGGCTTTGTGTGCAAAGTAAGCTTCCTACCGACGCATCTGCGCGATGATGAAACTTGCCAGACACCGCTTTTAAGCTCGCTTTATGTCTCGAATTAAAACGTTACAGGAGGAAATTAAACGTCGGAAAAACCATGTGGTGTAATACTCACTTTCCATATCAGGTTTTGTTGCGGGGTTGTTTCGCTGTTGTTTGTATAGGTACTCCAGAAAACTCGAAAAATGTAATATCTAATAATGGTGATAAAACTGCTGCTTATTATACATATTGCATAGGTATGCAATATGGACAAGTGTAAGCCTGTCTTGCGTACTCAGGGTTCCTTACAAACTATGTATGCTGTATGTTTAAAGATAAATAGCTGAAGAAAAATCTCTCATATACGATAAATATCCAATTCCAATGAAGTTCTAATAGGTAAAGTGATATTGTAAACGCCTGTAAATATATTCCTACCTGAGACCATGTTACGAAATTCCATTAGTTGGATGCTTTGAAATCGGAAGACCGACAAACAATGCAGGGCGCCCGGCGGCGCCCCAAGTGAAATACTAACTTCAAAATTTACCCGCTGTAAATGATATCAACGCTGAGATGTGCATCAATTAAATTGTATTCGTGAGCTCTACAACAGATACTCCGCTGCTAGGTAGGTACAATGCTTGTACATTTGCTTGCTTGGCTTACAACGTCATTTTATAGGTTGTTGTCTGTATACATCACATCCTTTCCTACTACCTATATGTATATCGTAACGTTTGTAAGGATGGATAAATGTGTGTTACTCTATTATTATTATTATTATTTATTTTTATATAATAAGAAAACCTAACCAAACGTTGTGGACCACAGATCAGATACAGAGATATGGATGTTTCTCGAGCTCGACGTTTGAAATTATAATCGGTTTGATGCAGAGCACCAGTTGACACAAAGGACATTTTGCCTCGAAGTTATAGACCATCCGATACTAAGTGGTATTTAAATATTTTATAAGTCATATCCGCTTATTAATATACCTATCTAGCATAATCCAAACAAATTAATATTAACGGATCCTATAAAAGAGATGAATATAATAATATAATCTCACGCCTTTTATCCCCGAGGGGGTAGGCAGAGGTATTCCATTACTGGATATACCCACATTTCACGAGATATATTGGACCCCTAAACGTGATAGGTGGTGAGACCATCGCCGGACCGGGTCTGTTTACACATGTCTCAGAATTAATTCTGAGACCTGCGGGTTTCCTCACGATGTTTTCCTTCACCGTCGAGCTAGTGATAAATATGTACGTAAGTTTTTGAAAAACTCATTGGTACATGCCAGGATTCGAACCCGAGCCTCACTGATTTTCGGCCGGCTCTTTAACCGTCCGGGCTATCACTGCTCTGAACTACTATATTGCTATGAATATAACTAAAACTGAATATTCGTCATCTGAGCCGCATTATATTCCGCCGTCACATTTCCCTCCACGTGAAGATTAAACCTATTGTTCTGTCACTCAAAGAATCGCGTTTCTGACAAATTTTTCTTCACGTAAGCCGAAGCGGGTAACCTGAGTTTTGTGCGTCCTTTTCCTATTTGTATCGTTGTTCAACCTATTTCCACCGCGACAGTAAGCGGAGCTTGATATAATGGGTCATTGGAACGTACACCTTCATTTTGTACGATACCGATTATTTGCATTTGAGTGACTTAGATCGTATGAATATATGAATAAGATTGTTTACCCGACTGCCTCAGGAAGGTAATATTTTTCGAGTATGCGTATGTCTACTTCTTTGCCACGCTCTGTAGCCTAAACGGCTTGATGGATTTGACTATGAGGTACCTATTGTTACTTTGGTCGTACCTTATCTATAGCTTTCCTCGGTTACATAAAAAATCGTCAACACTATAAAAAGATTTCTTTAGTAGCCACTGGTCGAGCATACTCTTGAATTTGTTTGCATGAATGTTTTAAAGGAATTGGGGGCCCCACATAATACCAGCGTTGTGGCGTTTCACAAACCGCCGCAGCTTGTGCTGAGTGGGGTCCCGTTAGGACTCATATATATGTTCCGTGTTTTTTATCTTTAAGATTTTTTATCTCCTAGTTAAGTGTTCCTAATAAATATTTTTCTTTCTTTCTTTCTTTCTTTGAATTGGGAATATTAGGGGAGGGATAATTAAAAGATTTTTATTATACGGATATCGAATTCTAAATAAATGGTGTTCGGGATTCTAAAAGATTTTTGTATTTGTATTCTGTCGATTATAACAACTACTAACATTTCCTAATAACCTAATTTACCTACCGTTAAAAGAAAGTAGGTACTCGTATCAATGTTTTTCCTTGACGCGACGAAGCGTACCGAGCCGAGTAGCGGTAAGTAAAGTGCTTCTTTTGTTTTAAAGAAACGACTCCCGGGGTGTTCATGATTATAACATTACGTAGGAACGAACACGGTACGTCACTCACTAGTATGTAGGTATTAGATATGGACCTATACGTGCTTGTTCCCGCTGTTGCTTCTACCTATAGTACCTATGTATAAAATAAATGGAGCATAAAACTCTGTTTTGCTCGCAGACCCTCAAATTTTGCCGGGTTAAAAAGTTAAAAATAACCAGCAACAGTTTTATGTAACATTTTTGCTGGTTATTCATAACTAACTTAGCTGCTTCACACAGATGTCTATTTGGCCTACGTCTTTGTATTATTCACTCGAAATCTTTATTACCAATCATCTATGAAAAAAACCGTTTAGCTGACTGATAAAAATTCCCACGGGAACGGTATGAATAGCATCTAGGAGGCCCATGACGCTGCTAGGGTGATAGATTGATGATTATATAAGTAATAATATTAATAGCATTAAAGACAAAAGAAGTTCATAAAAATAAATAATGAAATCTGAATATTGTAAAATTAATGAGAATAATAAAGCTTGTTCTCTGTAATTTAAAATAACTGGTACAGAATAAGTATCTACTTACAAGAGTGTTTTTAATATTTGATGTTACTTTATAACACAGGCTAAAGTTACAGGGCAGAGTTTATATAAAAACCGGTCAAGTGTCGAACTCGCACACGAAGGGTTCCGTACCAACGTTTATTAAATTAAGGCGTGTTTAGCTATTTTAGCGACGATTTTAAAAAGGTGATGGATAAAAGTGACAGATAAGCACGTTCATCAGGTTCAAATAAGTTGGTTTTGACATTACTTTTCAATCTGTGGTTTGTTTCTGACATTTTTCTTTCGTATTCTGTGGAGAAAGATAGGCTCTAACTTAAAATTAGGAATTTTA
This sequence comes from Ethmia dodecea, assembly GCA_963855545.1. Lineage (NCBI taxonomy): Eukaryota > Metazoa > Arthropoda > Insecta > Lepidoptera > Depressariidae > Ethmia > Ethmia dodecea. Next base: position 7,687,200 of record OY979444.1, read on the forward strand.
GCTGGTTTGCAGAATTGAGTCCAATAGCAATACACATTTCGTAAAAATTTCAACCTGCCTACATATTACGATACAGTTCACTGACAGACAGAGAGACCGATAGCGGAGGCTTAGGAAAAGGAGCCTATTAGGACTCTTTGGGTACGGAACCCTAAACACTGTAAATGCGCTGCGCCGAAGTGATCGGAACAAAAAGAAGAGCAGTGAGGAGAAAACGTCGGCCCATCTGAAAATAGTGTAACTGTGCAGCTATTAGCTAAGTGATTTGTCGTGTTGTGGACGATCTCACTTACTTCTGGTTTCTTCTAGTTTCTAACAAGAGTACGTTTTCCGAGCAGACGACTTTAAAAACTTTTAAAACACTTGACTGTCGCTTAGTTAGAGTTCTTAACTGTTTTTTTCTGAGAAATTTAGTTAGGCCTGTGAATATATTCATTGGGGACGGTGTTTTGGATGATAAACATTAATAGGTAAGTGTTTCTTTTTTAATTGAACAGATAAAATCCTGTTTATAAATTTATTAATAAAATTAGTGCAGTATACGAAAACCTACTAACTTAACTCTTAATGCCCGATTCATCTAAACAAGGTGGGGCCAGAGCGGTGTCTCTTACACAATACAAGTATCTCGAATGCTTCAAAAGAGACCAGCCAGCTATTGTTATATTACTAAATTTTTAACTATGTATGGTTAATTTAAGAAATCTCTTAAAGTCTTCCGACTATACTCGTATATTGTTATTTTTCGCACCACACAACTATGTCGTCATACTTATACAAAAAGCAAGATTTCTAACTCAGTCATCACGAAATCTCGCATGATGTACCTAGACATCCGCTTCGAAAGGGTACCTGTATCTTTTTGTAGGGAACACTTTTTCATAAAAAAAAAAACAAGCAATTCTAAAGTTAAAACTGCCAACAAACATAATATAATATGAAAAATGAGTATGTAACATCCATAATTTTTAAAGTTATGTCATTTATGCATTCTAGACAAGATTTTTACAAAATACACTTTAAAATAAAATATGACGAGCTATTTGCCATACAGTGCCCATCGTTCGCGAACAAAGACAACGGATAATTAAAGCCGAGCGGCGTGAAAAGAGATTTTAATGAACCGAGAAGTTTGCCGCGCAACCACATTATGATTATGACTATAAAATATTGAAAAGACGGGAAAACTACTTAATAACGTCGATTTCGTTTACCCCATTACCTAAGTTAGGGGATTTAATTCTTGAAAAATATACAATTTAAAGCTTCAACATCATGTCAATTTATGTAGGCCAGCTCCTATACATTACAATTATCAACTAAGTATTAGTAGTTATGCCAAATTTGGGTTAAAATTATTATGAAATAAGAAGAAGTTTCATCTGCGTCAACTTAGTGTACTTATCAGTGCAAGAATTTTTAGAATCGGATCAGTAGAAATTACCCTTTTATAAAATAAATTTGTATTTATAATTCTTATTCCTTATTAACTATATTGTTTACATTTGCGTTCGAATTTTATTACTAACATCGCTTACGTATCCTATCAGGAGCGTACCGAAACTATTAATTAATAAATTATTCGCAAGACTAATTAATGTTTAACTTGCATATTTGTTGAGTAGTTTCTGGAAATTGCTGATAGAATTTTTACCAGCAACGTCAAAGCATCTTTGGCACAGCTGTTTCGCATATAAATTGGGGAATTTGCCTACATTTACAGCTTTCCTTCAATACAAGGGTACCGCTCCGGTTTTCAGTAATTTATAATCGGTTCAGTTTACTCACATGAGTACCTACCTTTATTGGACAAGATCCACCTAACATTTAGGCAAAATAACTCGGAACAAATCTGATCCTACGTACACTAATATCACAGCAGGACATAACATTCACCATACTAGTTCTCTGTAATATCTAGTACCTTGTACCGTGCAACAGATGTCGCTGACTCACTTAACATAATAGGGTATTTCACTGTATCGAAATTAAATTTGGATTAATCATTCATTAAAAAGATTATCTCAAAACACCTCTGAAAATGTTTTTGACTTTCATTTTAATTTTAATTTTGTTAAAGTTGAATTTTATCAATTTTTTAATTAAAACCTAGAACAATCAAAAAAGTGTAGCAATTCAGTACTAAAAATGATGATGTTACGGGCCTGTGTTCAGTGCATTTTCTTTAGGAAATTTTTGTTTTGACAGATCGTAAAAAGTAACTCATTTGACTATGCAGTAAAATTGCCCAAAATCATCTTAATATTATCTTGCCATTTTCCTATTACTTATTTGGAACTCTACGCCGTATCTCCATCCATTTATCGCCATATCTGCATTCACTTCCTTTTCCCACACCTTTCACATGTTATGAATCATTATTATGAAATAATAGTCACTTACCTAATATATTTGTAATTTTTTTTCTTCTATTTAGTCAGTAACATCTGTAATACACTGGTTTGTAATCATCACAAACCGCACTATCTTCTGTAGGTATTTTTCAATATTTTTTTAAGTTGTCATGAATGGTTATTTCTGAAAATGCCCACTTACACAAATATTGGGCCAGGAGGCCTATTACATAATATGGTGATAGGGAATCGAATCGTTTAGACCACAGGCTTCGCCAACAAATCACTAACACTTACAAAACAATGAGTATACTCTAAATTTAATAATTATCATTTTTCTGGAGCAGTCGGGAAAAATTTGTAAAAATATGTACACGAATCTTATTTAATATTATGAATATAAAATGTGCAAGTTTATTTGTTGGTTTTTTCGTTGTGCTTTATTTGCGTATTAAAAGAGCAAGGGACCGATATGATTTTTGGAACAGAGATAGTCGAAGGACCCAGAAATAACATTGGTTTATATTTAAAGAGAAATAGGACGAAGTCGCGGGCCAATCCTATAGTGAATTAAAGGACCTGTAAAGATCGCAGCATCAGGCGTGTTCAAGTAGCAGACCGTGCGGACTCATAATAAGGGCGCTCCATCGGGCCGCCATCAATACGCCGCCATCACTCCTATCTAATCGTAAATCACTTCATTCTTTTCAGACCTCTACAGGTGACCTAGAAAAAAATGTAAAGCGAAAAGTCAAGCGAAAATGGCAATTTCTTATAATATTGTAAAATTAGAGAGTAGAGACTTACCTACTCCTGGAATCGAGTTTGTTTAATCACTACTGCAAAACTACTGTCTCAGTAGTACCATTCGAAGCAGTTCGAGCGGTATAAGAATACAATATTTGAAAAAATACTTCGATCTTTAAATTTGGAATACAGCAAACTCGATTCCGAAATGAAGGCGATTGCTTGAGAATTGGCTCCCAGTACTGATAGCCCTTTTAGAAGTGAGTATGCCTCTCTTGCTCATGTTAGAATCCTAGTCAGGGGGGAATTATTCAAAAGTTAAAAAAAATAATTAAATATATATTTATCACTAACTCAACGGTGAAGGAAGAGTATCTTGAGGAAACCATTATCATTTAGGAACTCTTCTATTTTGTATATTATAGTAGCTTTAGATATGTATAATGTATATGGAAGATTAGTGTATGTACATAAGAATTCTTTATTACTTACTTAGTCACTTACGTAATTTTACTTAATTCATAATTACAATCTTCTGGATTCTAGCACCAAAGAATATGATTTGCTCCAAAATTCAATTTTAGAATTTTTGGGATTTAATCTCTTCATAACTTATTGTTCGTTGATCGAATTCAGCTTAATAGTTATAAGATAAACACTGTGCTTCATGCATTGACAATACTGTTTCTAAGTATAGCAACTCCACTCAATATTTCGATTAACCGATAGAGTTTTCAATTTCCTTTAGTCACGTGCGGGATATCGGATCCCGCGGTTGGTTCAGTCGGTAATGAGCGAGCGGATGGCAATTTCGCTAGATGGGCTTTTGGTTACAGGTAAGGCTGCCAGCCGTCTTTATTCTATGAGAGTCCCCCTGCAACCCGTATATTTTACTTCTTTCCCGGAAAAATCATTATCTAGAACTTTGTATTACAAAATTGTGCTAGCGACGTTAAGTCACAAAATAAATTTAGGTGTGTATAGCTACGTATTTATAGCACTCTTTTTTATACAAAAATGATGTCTAAAGAAAGGACAAATTGTTAGCTTGTTATAATAATAAGGCATCGTCTCAACACACAAGAATGTCGAAACCGCGTGTGTTTTGTGAAATTGTCTTTTGTCGTTGTCTCTTTTTCATTAGGATTATCCATACGCATAAATGTTTCCGACAAATTTGTGGCAGCCCTAATGGGATCCCTGTTTTTATGCCAACGTGCTTTTAACTCGTCTGCCTTATCGGTTATCGGTTTTGGGAAATTTGTTTTATCGGCATTAGGCTCATCGGAGATTGATTAGAGGGTGCAAATTATTTATATGTTTTCTTACCTCTAACGTAAACTACTTTTTAGGCTTCCATTGTAAACAGATTTATATGTATTTTCAAAATATGAAATTAAATGGAATTCCTTACAAAGAATACAAAATGAAATTTTAATTTTGTTCTTTAATAATTTCATGGTAGAAAAATGTATCACACACACACATCCGCAAAATAAATTTTATATGTACGTTACTTATAATTACATAATCTTATAGTATTATAATACATGTAGAGTGTTTTTACAACGGTAAAGTTAATAAATATTCTTCAAGTAGGATTCCTACCATTTGTTTACCATACTCAAGGTTTGTCTTTATAGCATGTTCTGACTTGTTATTATTATCATTAACTAAGTTATAAACTCTGTTATTGCTGGTTAAATTAAGTTTACAAGTCTTCCCAAAGTCATACCTATAATAATTTGGACGGTGTAACAGAGCAACTTTTCTTAGTTGGTAGTTATCAAGTAAATCACTCAAATGTGCAAACAACGGGGCGTAATTAATTCAAAAACGAACTGACATGTTAGAACTACAACAAAGATTCAATGTACCTAGGGCACGAGCAAAACCCTCGCGAGAGTGGCGTCAAATACAGAATTACTCGAGAATCAATTCAGAACTTGAGATATCCGTTATTTCAAGTGTATACCTATACATTTATATACAAAGAAAACATACATTTATTTTCAATATTTACAGACAAAAAATTACGTCTAAAGAGGAACCATGTAGGACAGTGCCCAAAAGACTGTCCGCATTCCCTCTCTAGGTAGTTATAGGCTGATCCTTTGACAGAGATAACTCCCAGCCCTCTGGTCACCTGAAGCTGTGACCAATTGCGCTGACAGCTCTTTAAGGACCTGCCGCGCCTCCGGACCCCACGGTACCATATTCTCCACTCCAACGGCATGTAGCCTTATAGAGATCGGCATATTTTCGCCGCTTCAGGCGCTCAGCGGCAATAGCTGCCGCGCTAGCGCCCACAGAGGTGACATTGAAGTGGGATGGGGCCAATGTGTAGTCACATGTGGCATCCCACACCAGCCATGTGGCATTAAAAACTAGAAACTAAGGCAAGAAAACTATAGAGAATTTGCGAAAATATTGAAAGGAGATGACATGGGTGATATGCATATCACCCATTATCGAACTGAGATCTGAATATTCTCGCATGCGAGAATATTCAGATCTCAGTTCGATAAGTTTCTAGACAAATTGTAAATACCATTTAGAATAGTAGATACGTATAACAAGAAAGAAAATGCACACACGTTTCGAAAGGAGAGCTAGATAGCCTCCTGCTTTTTGAAGTCAGTAAAAATAGCAACAGAAGCAGCAACATAAACCAATATTAAAGATTAATCTCATATAATATTGTTGCTTTTTGAAGACTTAAGATAATGACCTATTTTAAACAAAGACCCTTATGTATTACTAATTCTTACCTAAGTATCATCTTGACTAGGTTTGTATAAACTTTAAATAAGAACTAACGTAATTATACAGAATCCAGTACTAATTAGAATTACGTGCATTTACCGATTTAGATAAGGTAACACCACCGTGTTAGACCTAATTTGTTAGGTCCCATAAAGATTTTATGTCAAATTAAAATACGTTATTCACAAATAATTCAAATTTTCTTCATAATTATGTTTGTAGGTACTTCAAATATAATTGCATTGAAATAATTATGTCGCTGTCTGCACGGCTCTATCATCGGTAAATTGTTATAAAAAGAAATAGTAATTCAGAGCAATGAGTAGATTAATTCATCATTTTCCCTAAACAAAGTTTCAGGTTTAAAAAAATAAAAAGTAAATAATGTCACGCCTTTCATCCCCGAGGGGGTAGGCAGAGGTATTCCATTACTGGATATACCCACATTTCACGAGATACATTGGACCCCTAAACGTGATAGGTGGTGAGCCCATCGCCGAACCGGGTCTATTTACACATGTCTCAGAATTAATTCTGAGACCTGATTCTGAGACCTGCGGGTTTCCTCACGATGTTTTCCTTCACCGTCGAGCTAGTGATAAAAATGTACGTAAGTTTTTGAAAAACTCATTGGTACATGTCAGGATTCGAACCCGAGCCTCACTGATTTTCGGCCGGTTCTTTAACCGTAAAGTTTATCACTGCTCTCAGTTTCAGGTTTCTTTCAAATTAACTAACCATCTTTTAATTTTCTTTTAATAAACCTTTTTTTAAATGACGACAAAAAATAGCAATTGAAAAAGCAAAGATTTTTTTATTTTATTTTAAAGCTACCAATCTTGAGATATAGGGTTCAATTCTACAACACCGTCTAAACCTCTTAATTTTATTTGACAGCTGCTAAAGCATTTTGCTATTCTAGGCAGTACTGTCAAAATCAAATGACAGGACTAAAAATGAATCTGACGTTCCTAATTTATCTGTCCAATTCCATTTAGGTTTAGCGACCTTATGGCTATTCTGTGGACGCCATTTTAAGCATTTTAGAAATGTCATCACGACTAAACCTCCTAAATTTAGCGGCGATTAAAATGGTGTCGCTTAAATTAGAATATAGGAAAAATCCCGACATATTTGTGTTTGTGTTATTTTTCAAGATATGTTCCATATTTTTAGAAATAGTCAAGAGGGTTTTTGGTGGAAATACGAAAAGGGGGATCATGTTTTTTTGTAAAATTTATATTTTGCTGTATATTTTGGGTTTTGACTAATAATATTTTGTGTGGCAGGTGTCTGTGAAGGTGTGCAGTGAATGGAAAGTTCGATAAAATGCATGGGATCGACGTTGTTAGATTGCCGAAGTCATTTAATGAAGTCTTCAGTAAAAGTACTATAATTTTACTGTCGATTATCCAAAAAGGGGTGTTGATGACTCAGTATTTTTGTACATGGACTCCAAAGCAGAGCTGTTTAACTAAGAAACTTGAAGATTGGTGGAGATGTTATTGAATTAACAAGAAAACAAAGACTGAGGACGAGGCACATATCCATTTCTAGAGATAAACTTAACTGAAGACGAGGCAGTATGGCCTATGACTCTAGCCTGTCCAAAGAAAAAAAATCTATGTGATTATACCTTTTCAGTGTTGCCCGAATAATAGTGACTTTAATATTTGAAGTAAAACAAGAAAATATAAATTAAACCTATGTTAAAATGATAAAAATGGCATCGAAAGTAATCGTTGAGAACTTTATTTACATATTAATAAATATATACACATTTATTATTGTATTTTTTTTAGATTTCATTCATTCGTTCACTCAGCTCTTTTTTTATTTGTAATTGCAACACTATTCAACTTAGGCATTTTACGCTGTGGTTATAGACTATCTAAATTTAGTAACCATGGCGTTTTAGAATTGCATTTGGCTTAGCGGCTGGGTAAAAATAAATATAATTTAAGAAATTTAGTTTTAAGCTATTTAGGCAGTGGACGCGTAGAATTGAACCCATACTCTACCCAATAAGAAAAGAATCATCATAATCCGACCACTCTGTAAAATATAAAAATAGTCTTCCATAAAAAAAACTTTTTTTTTCGTCCGTTATAAAGGGGAATGACGATGAAATGCCTTGTAGCACCATCACACTTTTTGAACGTAAAACTGCATCGAAATTTTTAAAAACAAGAAATATCAAAGCCATTTCTCATGTGAGAGCGTAAAAGTACACCTGCAGTACATTAAATAAAGTACACGAGCGAACCGCGTCGAATCGAATTTGAAAATGGAGTTTGGAACCATGACGACAAAATTTTAGACATCAATGTACAATCTATTTTATAGTACGGGGAATACTTCTTATCGACAGGGAAGAAAAACCATTGATTTGATTATTCCACTTTGAATACTTGACATTGAGATCTCAAGATTTCTAATAGATTCTGATGATTTTCTTCAGAGTGACACTTATTTACTATGTGGTTATGTCGTGTAGATACAATAGGTTATTTATTCTAAGTTAACTGTGCTATAGAAGAGAATATTCAATTAACAAAATCTTCCAACATGTCTAAATAACACAATCAAAGCAAGAAACAGCAAATGAAATGTTAATTATTTATAAAATTTAGTTTGAGAAACCAGATATTAAATAAGGATAATTGTTGGGAAACACGAAACCTCCATTCGTATTTCAGGACAATTATCCCAAATAAGTTTGCATAAACTCATTTCACGCTAAATTGCTTTTCTGCCTTACGAAATGCGTACCTACAGTATTAAATTAATAAGCAAAGTTTGCAGAACATATCGTATTTTTTTTTCCAGTATATTCGGAGGGTTATTTTTGCTACTTGATTTAATGAGATCTAGTTAAATATTTTGGTGATTATTTTCATTTGTTGTCATTAACCCATATCTATACTTTTATACTAATATCATAAAGAGGAAAGATTTGTACGTTTGTATGTTTGTATCTTTGGTACAAATAAACTCAAAAACTACTTAACCGATTTAATAAATTCTTTCACCAATGGAAAGCTAGAATATCCTTGAGTAACAAAGACTATGTTTTACTACCGTATTCCCAAGGGAACGGGAACTACGTGGGTGAAACCGCGCAGAACCGGTAGTTTTCTAATAAATTAAGATATTTTATAAAGGCTTTAGGTAATATCAGAAATTGAAATCTACAGGCTTCATGTATTTCATTTGCATTAGCTTACCTATATTAACGCAAGTATCTATATATCGAATAAATAGCATCATACCGAAAATATCAACATACACTTGTAATATTCGTAGGGTCAAATGCCTATGGGCGGAACCATCGCAAAATGTCAGATACGCAAAAAAACGGATTCGTACATAAATTTATATCTATATAATAAAAAAATGCCCTACTTTCGAAAGTAAATCTTTTGATGCTATAAAACTGATTATAGAAGCAAAGATCCCGATCGGAATAATAGATACTTTAACCAAATGAGGCAGTACTCCCTGAACCTCATCCCAGTAAATTGTTATCCCGGAAGTTCATTATATTCTATAAACCGACCGCGCACAGTCTTATAATCTGTTGAAATTGAATATCTCGAATAATTGAATATTAAAATTAAGTAGCTGGCTCCTCATTAGAAAATATTTGAATATTCTTAAAGATATCTACCTAGATGGTGCTGTCCTGTATTTGAATTTGAACATTTAGTAAGTAGTAGATATTCTTTCATAATTGGAATTTCATTCTTAACTAGCACGACTATTATTAACAACTAAAAAGTATTTATTTGTTGCTTATATTATACCAGGTAAATTAATTAGAAACATTATTCTCCTTTAAGTCTAGGTCTACTTTATGTCTGTTAAGTAACATTCTGGAGATCATGACGAATCTAGCGACATCTCACACTTCAAAATCCGAAGATCACAAAGGTCACGTCCGCCATTGTGTTTTATGACGTCATCATTTCAGTACGTTTTACTCCTGCAACTACCAGTCTAACGACACCTCATTTATTAAATACAATCAACTTGTGTAGGGTACACGATGCGCCAAAGAAATGAATTCACTTACATACTTTCATATGTTCAAAATAAGAAAATAAAAACATTCTCACACCTACGCAGAGGTATTCCATTCCTGGACATCCATTTTTACCAGTATATATATCTTTGGACCCCTAAACGTGACAGGTGGTGAGCTTATCGACGGACCAGTGTGCTGCTATACATACATCAATCAATTCTGGAACCTGCGGGCTTCCTCACGATGTTTTCCTTCAAGTGATAAACAAGTACGTATGTTTTTGAAACACTCATTGGTACATGCCCTCACCAGGCCATTTAAGCATATATTCTACATAAGTACATAATTGAAAAACTACCAACCCTCCCAGTGCGCTAGAAACAAAAACCTCAAATTTCATAAGTAGCACCTAAAACCTATCTTGGCGGCTTATAATTTTTACAGGAGTACCTAAATAGACAAAGACTGTCCAAAGTAGCTTACGCCGCGGTTTCCCTCAAATTGAATGTGAGATATAAATTGCCCTTCCTCTTTGCGGCTCTTTGTTGGACACTTTCCAGTGACCAATTTTTATCGCAGCTTAGGTTACCTTTCTAGAGTTACTTGAAATTTATGGTAACAAGTTATTGAAGGCGACGTTTAAAAAGCTATCTATTTCGAAGTATCCTAACAAAAAATAAATTATTAAAATTCTCATTTTGCGCAAATATAAAAAGAAGCCCTAAAATATACTAAGCAAATAATAAAATATTCTATATCTAAATATAAACCCAATGTAATAAGGTATACCTAGCTACCTTGAATGAGGGGATCCTTTGTCACTCTCACAGCTAAAACTAATGTAACGATACACCTTTTGTCAAAATCAATAAAGCCGTGACTGCCAGAGCGTGTCCAAGAAATAGACAATCGTAAAACATTACCCTTCTTCTGAGGCAGTCTAGTAAAAAAGCTGTTCTATAGCCGTATTATATTTGGCAGTATGTACAAAAACCGTTCACCATAAATATGCAATACATTCCCCGTAATGGAGTTGAAAACTTTCAAAAATGTGGCGTAAATCACTGCCGAAAGTTACACGAATTCCTTCATCTCCATTGTCTCTTTATGATTAAAATTTTCTGGGCGAGGGCGCGGAGTTTTAAAATGAAAGCCGAACTTGCGCGATGTAGTTTGAAACCAGGTACTACAAAACAAACAGACTCGGCGCCGGCTAATGTAAAAAGTTCGGAGGTGACGGTGTTCTGTTTACTTCCAAAACATCAACGATTAACCGACGCGGCGCTGTTCCGTTGTTGTCTATAAGGTTTTCGCTTCACAATAAATCACTTTCTTGGAGTTCATTCTCTTTCTTCCCTCCGTTTTCTTACGGCCTCTAATTAATTAGCCCAACGAGAAATCGACGTGAGGCATTGGACAAGTATTTATCTTTAGGTAGGCCTAAATAGTTTAAAATTAACTAAAACTAAATTAAATTAATGAAATTGTGGGACACAATTTACACACGATTGTTTAGTCCCAAACTAGGCAGATCCTGTACTATGGGTACTAAACAACTGATAAACATACTTAAATAAATATTAAACGACCAGACACGAAGCCAACAGACATGTTCATGCACACAAATATTGGCCCCGAGCGTTGATTGAACCCGCGACCTCCGGCTCAGAAGGCAGGGTCACTATACCAACAGTGCCGTCAAAACTTTATTTGTTGTTCTCTATTTTCATTTGTTAAATTAAATTGTATGTTATATATTATGTACTATGTTACAAAGTGGACTTACAGGAGGCAGGATATATACAGAATCCGCTTGAAATACTCGTAGAACTCTCGTGCGGTACCGTAATGCTAATATGTCGTTATCCATCCTACGACTCATTATTATTAACTCACAAGCATCGCTGAGCCATATAAGGCTAAAATAATGTAATTCATGTTAAAATAAATTAAATTTCGACCGTAATATGTAGGTATCTACGTTACATAATTATTATTTAAGTGAATAGCCGGCCCTCAGCGTAAACGTACCACAAAATGAGTAGGCAAATTATTTTGCCTGAAAATTTTAACGAGACTGTGATATCCTTTGTGACATCGAGTCTTTTTGGTTGTACCATTTACATAGTGATTTAATCTATTATTATTCGAAACATTACCTGATGATTTACGTAGAAGACTGAAAGCGAGAATTCATTAAAAATATTTTTTGTGCAATACTCTCTCTCTCCCGCTATGAAAGCTACGCTATGTGAAAATTTCCTTTGTTAATGTTAATGGTCTGCCGTAGTAGAGAAACGTTTACACGAGCCTAAGTTTGCGCAAAACTCCACAAGGGACCGGGTTCCCTAAGAAAAGTCGATCAAGCTCCAACATGATTTGGTATAAAATTAAGATTAGTAAAAATCGTGTACATTATCATAAATATACTGTTTATTTAATTTGTGTAAAATAAATGTACCTATATGCTTGAAGAACGACAGAATTAGTTATTATTTTTAAAGGACGGCCTTTACATGACTGCGACCGACCCTTTAATCGACATCCCTACTTATAATGTATCTTACAATTCACAGATGTTACCGTAGATTTACTATTTAATAACAAAGAAGTTGTTCCAGAATGCTGGGGTTCCTGGCCAGGTCCTTATGACACTATACTAAAATGCTCAATAAACACAAAACTGTTTTTAACATTGGTTTTTGAAAAAAATACTTCTTTTTCTGGTACTTAATGAACTGAATTTACACTTAAAATCTCACTTACAACATAAATCTAAAATATTGAAAGTCAAATTGTTGATTACGAATCTTATTGAAATGTGCAGTGGTACAAATACCACGAAATTACGCATTTAATTGGATTATTAATATTTTTCTCGGAATTTTGCAATACAATGAATAGCCCTGCAACAATTGTAAAGCTACTTTTTATCAAATGCTACACAGAATTTAATAAAATATGGAGAGTCTTTGTTTGGAACTAGGAAGTCGAGCTTGCGAGCCCTTCTGCCCGGCTATAAGTATTTATTTCTCAAAATGAATATACAAGATGGTCGGTAGTATGTAAGTATTGTCTTTTGGAGGGCAGCCAACGGTTCGCGACTCGGTAATATTTTTTAAATTCAATTTCGGTGAAGCCACAGTGCTGTATCCAGTCGGCTTAATGCACACCTGGGTAGGAGTTAAATGAGATACTACGGGACTACTCAGTTATTTATGTCTGGTTTCAGTACACTGGATTATTTGCACGTTAAGTCGTATTATTCTAAAACTTCAACATATAAAATCCTAGTTTATTTTATTAATGTTTTCAAATATGATTTGTATCAAATACATACATAAAAACCCGCATGCTTCAAAAAAGTATGACGCTGATGTGAGGCCTGTCACGCTTAGGACCCCGAAAAATACAATGCTATGTTATACAATATCTGTGATAATATACAAAAGTAGTTATTCCCAGGAGTGAACGTAGCTCAACCGACCCCCTCAGGGATATGTCACGAGCGTTTTTTTTTTTACTGTATCTGTAATTAATGTTATCAATTCAACTGTACTTACCAAGAAGCGTTGTTAAAAATAGTTATTAAAGGATGAGTTAATAAAACAAGATTGTTCATAGCTGTGTAGTCATGAAATAATCCCTTAACAACGCGGGCAGTATCTGTGGCCTCATTAGTGCGGCTAAGCCACCTGCGATGCTCCTCGTTACACGTAAAAAATGTAAAATCTACATAGACAATTTATTGAAATTTTTTGGAAGGTAAAATTGAAACGACCCGCAATATTATATTAATATACACTTTAACCTCGAGGGAATAGGGATGTTCCCTGGGAAAAAAATTATCGATTGTATTTGGATTGTAGTTAGATTATCAAAAAATATTGAAAGCGTATTTTTAGTTTCATCAAATAAATAAAAAAAATACGAAGATATATAACATCAAAGTTTAGGAGTGTTTTGACGTCACTCCTAGTGAAAATTTGTAGCAGCGTCAGATCACGCAAAATTTCAAAGCGCTATATTATCGTCTTAACTTTTTGTTTGCGGGCAAAAGAGAAAAATATGTAAGTATAAATTTTTTTTCAGTAATCTAACTAAATGGGGGACCAAATATTTTTTTTTCTCAACCATTTTATTCCTACTCACTTTTATACGCACCAGTATAATTTTTGTGACCCCTAAATGTGACAGGTAATGAGTTCTGATAATTTATGCTTTAGAAATCCTCACCATTGAGCTAGCTAGTGATATATGGAAGCACGTTTTTCAAAAACTCCTTGGTACTGAGCATTATTACGCTAAATATTTGCTTTAAAATTCTAGTATCAGATCAAAATTATTTTTAACGGCTGCCGCCAAACATCGCGTTTACGTGACCTACCCTTCTTTCCACATGTAGGTACCCAACACTAATAGCCTGCGCAGACGACGGACTTTGTCCGCGGAGGACAAAATCCCCCGAATCGTAAAAAAATATGTCCACCGAGGACTTGCCGCGGACTCAACGCACACGGTGTTCGATCATTGGTCCCCCGAAAATTTAGAGAAGCGCACGCTATGGAAGCGAATTTTCTGAGATTACGTTTGTGTTGTAATTTACATGAAGTTTAAGAAAAAGAGAAATAGTTTTAAAAGAGAATACTGAGTCTATCCCTTTATATCAGATCGAGTAATGAATGGATATTTTCATGCGAAGCATGCTCAGTTGAAACCATAAATTTAGATTTTTTTGCTATGGTTGAAACAATATCCAAAAAGATTCTTCAAATATTATAAAACGGCGGTTGGAACTTTTGAGGAGTTGTTGTCAATTGTGAAACCCTCTAAAAAAGTTGTTCTGACAATGATGAGGATGTGCATTGGTCCAGAAGAAAGAATTGTTGTTATTAATTGGTTAATAATAATACCATATTTAGTTTTTTTCTAATTCGACATTAAATCCCTAAATGATATTTTTTCATATAAATTAGTATTTATTTTTCGTATAATCGATTTTTAAATATCGATTATTTTTAAGAAAATTAATCATACTACCGCGTACTTTTTGTCCTGTTCCACCCCTCGGTGTCCGCGATTATTCGAGGGACTTTTTGTAATACATATCGATACTTTTAATCCCTCGTGTGCGTTACTCGATGCAGTTGTAAGCGTTCTATTTTGGCGGACAAAACATACGGGGAAAAAAGTGTCTCGTATGCGCAGGCTATAGGTCACAGCACACTTATCAACTCGGAAAGGGATCGTCACCGTATCGCCTCGAGCCGTTCAGTATTGTTTGTATGAAACTCCCTACTGCAACGCACACTAATTGGAAACGTAACGTAATCGCCTCGCCTCGGAACAGGCTCCGAACCGCGATGCGGTGAGTGGTCAATTTGCAGTTCCCGCGCTTACGGCTCGCTGTCCCCCCGCTTACGTCTCTCCGTACGCGAGCTCACGGCTCTTCGTCCCTTGACCGTGTCCCCTCCCGCGACTTGCCTGCTGACCGTGCCGCCGCCCGCCATTCGCAAGGCAACTTCCTTTGGTGTTGCGCGTAAGTTTTATTGAATTTTTTATTGAACACTCAACGTTTGGATTCAAACTGATTTGGTGCCAACCCGGTCAGCCAGCGGTCGGCGAGGCGTAAGCGCGGTGACGCCTAGCCGTAGCCGAGTTGACGTACAGGAGCCGCTGCTACGCTTTGGTTACATGCATACGTTAGGTTGACGCCTGGTTGACGGCGAGGCGAAAGGCGATACGGTGCCGATCCCTTTCCGAGTTGATATATTGTGTGCTGTGACCCTATAATTTGTCGAATACGCTTAATTCGTGTACTAGTTGGCAACAGAAGTGACAACCCACTATTATATTTAGTCGTCATTATGAATGACCGTAATTTAGATACTAAAAATTTATGCCATTATTTTTAATGTACATTAAAGTACATCACACTACATCTAAATTTACCTACACTAATACTATAAACAGGAAAGATTTGTATTTTTGTATGTTTTTAAGGAATAAACTCAAAAATTACCTACGGAGCTTACTTTTCTGAGAGTAGCATGGGCTATAATTTCCAAACGGGAACGGACTTACGCAGATAAAATTTGCGTGTAACAGATGGTGTTTAATAAAAATCCAAAGGATCAAACGATTTTTTTTAACAAAGCTCGTCAGAAAAACAATTTTCAAATGCAAGCTTCAACAAAAATAAACGTGAAAACAATAAATAAAAGCTGGAGAGAAAGGACAGACTAATTTACAAACGCAACAGAAGATAAAATACGGGTAATATTTTCTGTTTAAACAGAAATCTAATATCCTGAAGATATAGAGTTGAACTATGAAATGTTTCAAGGTATTTTTAGTTTCGTTTTACAATGAGATTCTGGTTTTTTGTGCGCACGTCACCACAACAATCCCATAAGAGCCCCGCACCGCACTCGGGGCCGTCGTGAAAGCCGAGTTAATTACAGCTTTTCACAGAGAGCGGAGGGCCGCGCTCGCTGGTAGTTGAAAAATAAACTACGCCAAACACCAGGAAACACTCTAACTACAGTTTTAATATATTTCAATTCCTCTCAAACAAATTCTGCGCATGGCCATTGTTTGATGTTGTTTGAAATAATTCCTGTTTTAAGCAGATTACCTGACTACCAGTATTACGGTGTGCTACGATTTCGCTGTATTGTATAAAGTTCTAAGAAATAAGACTACGTTACATAGTAACTCTCTAATACAATAAGTAGATATCCTTCTCATCTGCAAAAAAGAAATTAAATACGTAGAAAATAGCCACTAACTAATTAAAATTAAACTTTTACTTAGGTACCAATAGGTTACACTTTTCTGGTAAGTTTGTTTTTTGAGGATTTTTATTTCCAAGTTTATATTCCATCGCAAGTTTCTGTTTATGTTTCATTCGGGAATCTTGAGCCGGTTTGTGGGGAGAGTTTACTTACAATTTTGCCCAAGTGGAATCTTCCAACACCCATTCTCTCCAGTTTCTATAAAAAAGTAGGAAAATTAAATCTTTAAAGTATACTTATATAATAAAAAAAACTTGTAAACATCTTCCATGTCGTGTACCCATAAAAATTGTATAGTAACAGTAAGTTTTTCCAGTCCGGAAATATATCCGCGTAAAAATCCATTCGATATTAGCTTGTTAAACTTCTTACTAATACCGACTGTATGTGTCTAATGGCTCAAATGGGTAATATTTATAAATTCTACTTAAATGTATAATTTGTAAAAAGGCTGACTGACTGGCAGCTATTTCACCTGTTCCAGCAGGCAGCATTCCCCCTCTGAACGGCTATACTGATTTTTTGACATAATATATGTATAATTCAAAGTAAGTACAGGGAATCACTTTCCGGTCCACTTGAACGGCATTCGAATTCGAACGACCTTCTTGAAGACCGAAACAATGTATTCATAAACTCGATTCCTTCGAAAACCTTTTCTTAAATTTACAAATGAAAGCCTTCGAATACCCAAA
This sequence comes from Ethmia dodecea, assembly GCA_963855545.1. Classification (NCBI taxonomy): domain Eukaryota; kingdom Metazoa; phylum Arthropoda; class Insecta; order Lepidoptera; family Depressariidae; genus Ethmia; species Ethmia dodecea. The sequence continues at coordinate 7,704,586 of OY979444.1, forward strand.
TTTGAACACAGCTTAAAGGCTATAAATAAGAGATCTTATATCTTAATACAAAGTGGTAAGACCTGAAATAAAATGTAAGGTTATACGATATAACGTTTCAATTTTGGCGTGGAAAACAAATAATGGGAGCAAAGGATTGATAGTGGTGAACGAGTCTGCGTCCTAAGCAAACTCCAGTATCTGAATCCGAACTTGAGCCATTGTGTCCTATTCAAAACGCTTGGGGACTAGTGGCGTAGCGAAAATATTGGTCCTTTATAGTTTATCCAAACGTGAATACATTTCCTATGTGAGAATTGTAACTTGTTATTGTACTCCAGTGAGGCGGTGTAATTCGTAAGTTTTTTGGTTTTGTAATTAGTACAAAAAAATATTGTACTGTATTTTAAAAGTTTTTAAAAGCTAGCCCATGACTTTGCTGAGATGAAGAAGAGTCCAGCGACACCTCTCATTTAACAGTCCATCAAAATAAAATAAAAATGAATACGTGATCCGCCATATTGTTTTTTGTGACGTCACCAGTAGAGAGTCATACCTACATAACAACTAAGACAAACAACGATTCTATGTCTTAACGACAATCAGATGAGGTTGCGCCAAAGAAATATAGTAGCATATAGATGCTATATGTAGTATGTATGTTTAGTATGTAGGTATAGACCTACATACTAAACATACATACTACCTACCATATAACCTATACACCCAAAACATTACCCTCCTTCTGGAGTAAATGGGTAAGAAGCAATAAAACATGTATTCTATATTTTAGATTTATATTGAAACCGAATAAAGAATAACAATTGCTGAAATTCATTGATTTATCTGACTGTTTTTAACCGACTTCAAAAAGGGAGAGGTTCTCCATTTGTTGCGTATGTTTTTTTGGTATATTAATCAATAACTTATTCAAATCTGAACCGACTTCGAATTTTTTTTTCATTTGATCAAGTACATATACGTCAAAGTTGGTTGGTTGGTTTTGTGAAAATCTGATGAACAACTTCAGGTGGAGAACTGCTCAACAAACGTCATCAAATCACAACCTATTAGCGTAATAGGTTTACATACATACCTACATATGCTCTCGCCTTGTTTCCGAAGGGGTAGGTAGATACTTACGGTTTAGGTTTAGTAACAGTTAGGTAATGGCTGTTAAATATGATATTAAAATAATAGTTTTAAGTGCTATTCGTTGAAGTCGGTTTGTATTTTTGTTTAAAATTTTGATTATTCGTTCTACTACTACCTAATTTAATATAAACTTAACAAAAACTATGTTCAAAGCTTCATAAAATCCTTAATAAAAATAAAGCAATAAGAGCCATTAGTGTCAGACACCATTATCTCGCCGCAAGTCTACCAAGCCGTGCTCCGCGAGCAAACAACCACGCAACTTTAATAAAAGTAAATCGTATTAACACCCAACTCGCTAAGCTGTTTTATTGTCGCCCCGAGTGACGTGCCAACCAGAAAATGTTTTAACACCGCAAAATATAACTTCTGCTTGGCTCGAGGATAACTTTCACAATTAGTTTGAATTTGAAATTGGCACGCCCTTCTTTAAATAAATAATACAATAAACTGGTGATAAATGATACCCAAAAACCCGTGTAGAAGCACTGAAAAGACTGAAATTACCCTCCATGTGGTGCAGTTGGATAAAATTGTAGCCTATCATACTCCGGAGTGGAATGCTCCTCCACGATCTACCGCTAGGCAAAGCGATCGTGCCCGATGGCCGCGGTCCAACGATTGATGTTGGACAATTGTATGTATACAAACTCGTGTGAAGACTTCGATAGCGCGGCTTAGAACTTGTGACGTGACAATTGCGGCTATCAACACATCATATCATTATTATGCGCTAGGCTGACTAACCTTTTAGCTCAACCCAGAAGTTTTGGGCTCGATAACAGTTTTAAACTCATAGAATTTATTCATTTCAAAGCTTGTCACATGGTATGGTCCATATATCTTATTCTTAAAAAAATGTTCAAGACACATGACACCCCGTAGGGGCACCGCTAAGTTAGAGAGGGTGCGCTATTAATCAATTAATTAAATAATTCAAACATGCAATATACCTAAACCTTAATGCACACAATTATATCATACTTCACATTAAATAAATCTTTAACCTATTCCATGCACTATCATATTTACTTTCTTATTTATTTACACAATATTTATTTTATTTGTACTATCCTACTTATCAATACAACTTTTATTTATTCTATTAAATAAAAGCACTCATGATAATTTATAACACTAGAAAAGAACGTTATGCTCGCCGACAAGCTGCATTTGTAGTTTGGCAAGTCTAATTTAACATTGTACGTACTATATTACTTCTAAAAGAAAAATGATTGAATGTACTTTCAAAATGTTTTTAGTACGGCTGCATTTTTATATAAAAATTGGAATCTAGTCATCAAACGAATACAAATACACAAATACGACTATTGCGGACCGCTTTTGCTCGCATTTAGATAGCGCTCCAAGGAAAGATTATTGTTGTCAATAAAAACTGGGATTAATAAAAAAGTTATGAAACTGAACCAAATAAAATCACACTCTATTTCAATAGTTTGCAAACAATTCAGGTGTACCAAGCTACTTCTAAATTTCGAAATGATGTAACTCTTGTTTTTTGTCAGCCATATTTAATTTCAACTCCTGTCCAACATGGCATGTGCGATAGTGCTTAATCAAAACTTCAATTAAATTTCCGTAAAACCTTTCGTCGGTCGCTCCGCCCGAGAGAGTGCGCCCGCAAATTAATACCGATGCTGTAAAATATGTATTAATTCAATTCCTCTTCAATGTGATAGCTTACAAAAGATGAATTACATTTTAAGTTTCCAAGTTTTGATTGTGATTAATCATGTACCAAAATAGTTAGTATGATAAATATTGCGAAATTATGTAACATTATTACTTACTTTAAATGGAGTAACTTTATTTTTGTAATTTATTGTACAAAGAACAAATTAGTTTACTTTTTGTTATAATCCTCCCGTCATTTCATTCTCTTGAGGTAGAGCTATTGGATTTTAAGAGATTTCTTATAAGCGATAAATAACCGTCTTAAATCTTACTATCGAACTCTTGTAGGATCACATCGTTGTCTGTCTGTTGGTCTCGTATCTATCAAGACCGACTGTCTCAGGATAGTGATAGTGAAGGTGTCAAGTTGATAATGATATCATAAACACAGGTCTGCAATCCTTTGGAGTTATAAAAAAATCAAAATTCTAAGTCAATACAATCAAAAGATGCAGTCGCAATTTGAAAATCTTCAATATTCAGTCAAATAAGAAAAAAAAATATTATAGACTTATTGCAGTTGCTAAACTGACCGCGACCTATGTCAATATAACAGTTTCTAAAAGCAAAGTTTGTGCGAAACCATCGGTGCTCCAGCCCCACTCGCACTTGGCAATTTTTTTAATGTAAATTCAATTTTTTTTTAAAACTAATTCAAAAATCATTTCTATTCTGTAGTACAAAAAAATAACTTAGATACCTCAATATTCTAATAACAAGGCACTCTAAACTCGTCCATGAAGATTGGCTGAATGTAAACAGCAGCCTATCTTATCTCCAGCTATCTTATCTGCTCCTAAAGAGCAGTGATAGAGCCGGCCGAAAATCTGTGAGGCTCGGGTTCGAATCCTGGCATGTACCAATGAGTTTTTCAAAAACTTACGTACTTACATATTTATCACTAGCTCGACGGTGAAGGAAAACATCGTGAGGAAACCCGCAGGTCTCAGAATTCATTCTGAGACATGTGTAAATAGACCCGGTCCGGCGATGGGCTCACCACCTATCACGTTTAGGGGTCCAATATATCTCGTGAAATGTGGGTATATCCAGTAATGGAATACCTCTGCCTACCCCCTCGGGGATGAAAGGCGTGAGATTTTATATATTATATATATCTTATCTCCACCGACGAGTTGCTGGTTCCAAATGCAGTACCTGAGAAGAACTAGCAAGAAAGTCTGGGGCAGCAGCAGCATATATACATTACTAACGGCCCGGTACGTGCTTCGCAACGAATAAATGAAGAACCACTCGACAGATTTTAAGCAAACTTCACATAAACCATCTGCTAAATAGTCCGAATAAAGCCTAAAAATATGGTTTGGATAGGTGAGCCTGTTCTTGAGTTATAAAATAACAACGAAAAGTGGCATTGATTTTTATATAATATAGAATTGGTAAATAAACATTTTGTGTAAGTTTTTTACGTAGCTATCGAATTGATTAAACAAAGTGTAACATAGAAAGAGTAAAAAAATAACGACTCCTACTTATATGGTGGTCTCATGGATGCTATTGTCAGTACTGGACAAAATTGGAAATGGGACGACACGGGAAGCACCAGCTTTCAAATAAAAAAAGAATCATCAAAATCGGTTCACCCAGTCGAAACTTCTGAGGTAACAAACTTAAAGAAACCGCGTTTTTGAAGTCGGTTGAAAAGAGTATAAAGTTGCCTTTACTACTGAAACATCTACACATGGTAATAAAGATTTTTTTACTAGAGCTATGAATTAAAATAAAAAAGTAGCCGGCGAAACAATAAAAGTGCTCTAATTATGACAAAGAAAAGAAGTTGTAGTTCACAATTAAAACACAATTCCAAGAACTAGTTAAGTTTATTCTTTCATTCGTATAAATGATCTCGGTGGCGAAGTTTGTTAATAGTAACAAACGATTCACTAGACAGCGGGCTCTTCGCGTCGTGCCATTTATCTCACGGAACTTGACGGAACGTATAGAATAGACTAATGGGCTGCCGAAACTAAGTAATTTATAAAAACAACGTTGAAAAAACAAAACTATTTTTTTAGATGCTTAATTACTGCTTAGCAAAACAGGTAAATACAGTCCGAGTCACTAGAATAGCCTCACCTCTAAGTTTATTGATAGAATCTGAAATGCAGTAATTAATAAAGAACAGGATTTATATTAAATTTAGGGGTGACTTGGACTGTATTTAGTATTTTGATGACATAGGTACATTCAATCGCTGGAGCCAAAATTATGTGTATAGTTGTTGTATTTTCTATGATCACTGAATCCTTCGTATCTATATAGTAATTGTTAGTTCTTTGGCTACGCTTGCGCTTTGTAAGATTCATTGACATCCGTACTGCAACTTTCTAAGCAAAAACATCCTCTTCAGTTCAAAAACAATAATGAAACATTGATGTTTTGTCTTTTTTATATATGATTATAGTATAGATATATTATCTGACTATATCGACCCAATTCATTAATTCGTCGAGCACCGCGCGGTTCCAATGGGCACCGTAACAATTCAAAATCAATTGTGTTTTATTTTATTGGCTTAAGAGGTTGAATATAAAAAAAATCACATTCCCTTTTATGTTATGGTACTCGTAGGTACCTACTTTGTACTCACAAACTTCAAAATTTTAGAAATTAGTTTATCAGCTATATCTGTCCTGATTTTTCTGTTCTTATTACGTACAAAGGTTAAGTATATAAAAACATGAAAATCTACATTTACACCAATCTACTCTAATCTACACTAATATTTTAAAAAGGAAAGATTTTTATTTTTGTATGTTTGTAACGAATAAACTCAAAAACTACTGGACCGATTTTAAAAATTCTTTCCTCAATGGAAAGTTGCAATATCCCTGAGTAACATAGGTTATACCTATTATATTCCTGTATTAACACGGGAAAGGGAAAAACGGAAATAATCTACACTAATATTATAAAGAGGAATGTTCTGTATGTTTGAAAAAACTAAAACCTGCTGGATTTTAAAACTTCTTTCACCAATGGAAAGATACAATATCCTTGAGTAACATAGGCTATATTTTATGCCCATATTCCCACAGGAAAGGGAACTACAAGGGTGAAACCGCGCAGAACGCGTTAAGGAAATAAACAACTTTTATTTAAAAAAAAAGAACCGCTAGTATCAAATAAATTGATTGAGTCACTTGTGAATAATAAAGCCATTCTTCATGTTTCCCAGTGAAGCAATGTCACAAATTTTTGCATCCACGTAGTTTTGAAACTCGATGGGTAACTCAAGCTGGTATTTTATTCAGATTTTTCGTTATATTTGAGCGTAGGTACATAATGATGTCCTCAATAGATATTTCCATATGAAGTATAGAAAATCCCAGAAAATAATTAATAATCTATCAAACTCTTGACTGCATCTGTGGGTTGATACTCATAATACATTTTTGGAATCCCAAAGCTATAAAAATATCAAACTACCACCTGAGACAAAATAATAACACAATTTCTTATCATTTTTAAACGAAAATACTAGCAAAACTCTACTTTTTGTACCTACACAAGGACAAGAGTTTTACAAGAATTCATTTTTCTGCAGCGACAACTTTGAAAATTTAATATTGACGGCTTCGACAATACTGGCTACGCTAATAACGTTCTATTTAATTTTTAATAAAATATTTAATGTACTAAAAGCAAGGTAAAACCATCATAACACGAGTTTCTGCATTTTATTATTATTTAAGCAGTTATACAAACGTTAGGTATTTATAGTTATATACCTGCATATGATATATTCGATTCTAACACCTATCAATATTAATTTTATTTTTTATTTATTTTTTCAACAAAAACGTAGACATCAGTATCCTCAATACATTAACATTTCCCCATATTTGCATTTTTTAATCCCCAAAGGTAAACACAACAAACAAATAAAAAGATTATTTTATGATGCTCAAGCACAGACCAATTAATGGTCTGTGTGCTCAATCCTTTGACTATTAAACCAAGTTTGGTTGTTGATAGACATAAGTATATTATTTTTATGAACATACCATATAATTTGACGCGATAATTAATAATACTTCCAGTCCATAGAGCAGTGATAGCCTTACGGTTAAAGAGCCGGCCGAAAATCAGTGAGGCTCGGGTTCGAATCCTGGCATGTACCAATGAGTTTTTCAAAAACTTACGTACATATTTATCACTAGCTCGATGGTGAAGGAAAACATCGTGAGGAAACCCGCAGGTCCCAGAATTAATTAAAAGACCCGGTCCGGCGATGGGCTCACCACCTATCACGTTTAGAGGTCCAATATATCTCGTGAAATGTGGGTATATCCTGTAAAGGAATACCTCTGCCTACCCCCTCGGGGATGAAAGGCGTGAGATTATTTTTATTTTTTTTATTTTTACTTCCAGTCAAATATGCATATGCAGGACCGTTGTAATAGGTTTGCATAGTACGAAGCCGGTGGGGAAACAGAGTCGAAGCCCCACGCAGCCTCAGTAACAAGAACGCAAGCAAAATATAATAAAACCACCTTTGTTATTTTGCTTAGTTAGAAAAACTGTGGTACTTCTGTTAACACAAACCAATACAAATAATGTTCTTAATAAACCAACATAGAACCTAATTTGAGGAAGAAATCTCAGTCGCCTTTATTGGGCTGAGCACAAACACTCTTGTTCGACGGAGAGGTTTATTTAGGATCCTCAATCGGCTCGCTCCACGGACTTACAACGAGATTACCTATTGTATCAATTACAAGCCAATGATTTTTCCTGTACCTTAAACGTCACTATGAAAACAGCGGTAAGTTTTTTATGTTGAAAGTACCTTTTGAAATCACATTTATTTTCTATTACAGATTGACTGATTTCTCTACGAGGCGGTTCTGTGAAGGTAAGCGTTTTTGCAACTGCAATAAATTTTAATGTTGAATCAACTCAAAGGATTTTAGATTGAATGATGTTGTACTCTTCTTTCTAAGATTCCAATTATGAAAGTGTTCTCAGAAAATGATATCAGTTTCATAAATATATTCTACTTAATCTACTATATAAAAATAAGTCGGGTTTTCCTTCCTGACGATTTAACTCGAGAACGGCCGGACCGATTTTGATGAAACTTTTTGTGTGAGTTCGAGTGAGTCCAGGGATGGTTTATAGCAAAGAAAATTCAGCATTGCACCCGTGCGAAGCCGGGGCGGGTCGCTAGTATCTATTATAAACGCGGAATTTTGTATGGATAGATACGTATTGGATGTATGAATGTTTGCGCCTCTTTCACGCCAAAACTACTGAACAGATTTTGATGAAACTGTACATTTATATAGCTTATACATCAGAATAACACATACGCTATATTTTGGCTTTATCCCCGTATTCCCATAGGAACGATAACTACGCGGGTATAATAATTCTTTATTTTATATTTGCATACAGAAATAAATAAAAAAGCGCAGAGAGGGCTCGAATCATATTTTTACTTAAATTACTTAACTCGGCGGTAAGGGAAAACATTATAAGGAAACCCTTAGGTCCCAGAATTAATTCAGAAACATGTGTAACAGCACTCCAGTGTGCCGATGGGTTCACCACATATCATGTTTAGAATCCAAACAATATAGGTACCTACCTACCGTCTGGCGAAACCGAGGTATTTCAAAAAATGGAATCCCTCCGCCTACCTACGGATAAAAGGCGTGAGTATATATTGTATTTAGTAGAAACCTATAATTACAAATCTATACTAATATTCTAAAGAGGAAAGATTTGTATTTTTGTATATTTGTTACGAATAAACTCAAAAACTACTGTACCGATTGTGAAAATTCCTTCAGCAATAGAAAGCTAGAAGATCCCTGAGTAATAGGCTATATTTTATTCGGGAACGGGAACTACGCGGGAGAAACCGCGCAGAACCGCTAGTGATATTATAAAGTGGTAAGATTTGTATTTTTGTATGTTTGTTACGAATAAACTTAAAAACTGAACCGATTCTTAAAATTATTTTACCAACTGAAAGCTTGAAGATTCTTGATTAAAATAGGCTATATGTTATTCCCTTATTTCTACGGGAACGGGAACTACGCGGGTGAAACCGCGCAGAACCGCTAGTAATTTTTATAAAATTATATATTATTTATATTACTTAATTATTAACTTCATGTATTTACTAAGAAACTCACCGACGAACTTAATGCCTAAAGGCATCATCTACCAGTCAACCATCAGGATAAACGGAATAATTTGGCGTAATGGGCCAAAAAATATACAAACAATGAATGAAAGATAAGTAAATCCTTACACTTACCTATATATACATATTATGTTGATATAAAAAACTAATACATACTATATTATAATATACTTACATAATAAAATCTAAAGATGATGATTTTCGTTCAAGCTCGTCAATTCACCATCGTCATGCCATTCAGTGTGGATCAGTCAAACACGCATGCCATAGTAATATGTGTCATATTTACACAGAATGTTTAAATTATACCGGCATAATGATTTCACTTAAATTAATGTTTTAAATGCCTGATCAAGCGCCATGATTAACAGATTAAACAGGCCTGCTGTTGAATGTATAACGATTTTATTTTAAGCTCAACGAATGCAATAACACTTTCATTTACATGATCATCATCATCATTTTCTTTCCCGTTTTCCTTTATTTGGGGTCGGTACAGTATGTTTTCTCCTTCCATTTAGATCTATCATACGTGATATCTACATTCACTTCACAAATCATCCTTCAGACAATCCATCAGTCTTTTCTTCGGTCTACCCCTCTTTCTATAACCTTCCATATTCATATTAAGCACTCACCTTACAATATTACTTAAATCCCTCCTCATTATAGGAGTCGTATGTCCATACCACGACAAACGATTTAATCTCTCAACTTCTCCGTCACTGGTGCTACTTTTAGACTTCTTCTTATGTAGTCATTCCTAATTTCATCCATTCTAGTCTCTCCACTCATCCATCTCAACATTCTCATCTCAGCTTCATGCAGTCTCCTTTTATTCTCCTTCTTATGGGCCCAACATTCGATCCATACATTACGGCATGTCTTAACATGGCCTAGTATATTTTTCCCTTTAGTTCCAGGGGCATTCGGGGTTCGCAAGTTGTTTCATCCACCCTGAATTTATCTGTATAGATGTCGTCATCGTTCTGTATAACTGAACCCCGGTATCTGAGCAGACTGGTAGTGTTACGCTACCTAGCGAAAGGGCATTAAAACTGGAGAGACCGCCAAAATCGCAAAACAATGCTCCGTTTTGGCTCTGCTTAATTTTAAGCCAACATTATCCAGTTTTTGATGCTATTTTCCATCCTGTTCTGTACCTCGAGTTCGTCTTCGCCAACAAGAACAAGGTCTTCGGTAAACAGAACTCACCAAGGGACTTGTTCTTGTATTTCAGATGTTAACGAATCCATCATTAAAAGGAAGAGATACGGACTCAAAGCAGACCCTGGTGCAAATCTACAGCCATATTGAAAACTAGCGGCCCGCCCCGGCTTCGCACGGCTGGAAATTTATTTTTAAGCTATTGCATAGCTTCTAACGAGGGCCTTGAGCGCGGGGACCGAATCCAGAAATTCCGTAACCGAAAAAACCTCACGCTCCCCACTCCGACGGGCACGGAGGTCCGAGTCCGAGTCCCAGTCCACTCCGAGTCCGAGTCCGAGTCCCAGTCCCAGCCCGAGTCCGAGTCCGAGTCCGGGTCCCGGTCTCAGTCCCACTCCCAGTCTGACTCCCACTCCCACTCCCACCCCACCCCCAAAACCACTCCCACGCCCACTCCAACTCCCAGTCCCACCCTACACCCACCCCCACTCCCACTCACACACCCTCACACTCCCACACCCACCCCCACTACCACTACCACCACTACAAATACTCTGCTAACCATTTAAATAACACCCGTGTGGCTTGAAGGCCGTGCATTGTCTAACGTCGTTTCTTTTTGGCAGTCTTGTTGATACAAAATGCTATGCAATAGGTTTACCGCGGCAGTCCCCGAGTGCCACACGTCTTTTTTTTTTAAACATTTTGTGATAAACGTACCTAGTATTGAAAATGGTATCGGTAGTACCGGCAGCTGTGCGAACGCGTTTACAGAACCTATTGTACATTAGCACGGATTATCTCCACATACTTCCCTCTCTTTCAGAGCCCACCACAACACCTCAAGAGGTACCCGGTAGTATGCCTTTTCAAGGTCGATGAACACCATGTGCAAGTTCTTAGTGCAAGTACATGATCTTTACAACATTATTATATGAAGGAAAACTTAAATATGTATTTATTTTACATCAAATACAAGTCGAGAACCAACTATTTATTATTATTAGAGGAATATAATATTTTAATAAAGCAAGAGATGACAAACTGTAGTTTTTTATTTGAACCATGAAGAAATAATAACAAGAAATAAATAAATCAACTGCGGTTCTACGTTCCTTTACTACTATTCAAGGGGTTTTTCTACGCTGTTCTAGAATTTTATTGTACTCCCGGCGCCCATGCTTGGCAGCAATGGCAGCATCTAAAGGGCGACAGTTTTCGCAATGATGAACATTTCACATACCTACGGATAAATAGTATTTACGACCTATTAAATTTTAAATCTTTCAAGGCGGCATAAACTGTAGTGGCCTATATACTTATGACAAGTAGGTATAAATCCGGCACTACTAAGTACTCCAAGCGTCTCAACTCATTGTCATATGTACTTAACATAATATATTTATCACGAGACACATAAGAGTCCAGCAAAACGCATAAAGCAGAGTACAAAGTTTGATATGGTCGAAGTTACCCGCAAGGATGCACATGGCGACGCTAAAACCCACTTTACCATTATGTAACTTTGTCGTTAACGACTCAGTGGCCACGGAGCAAACATTCATTGTTGTTTATACAAAACATTCTGTCTCTATGGTTTTTACACGAATTTGCGTCGCATTACCTGTCTAGTAGCAATTAGTGCTCAGAAGAAAAAGGGAAAATGATATAATTCATCATCAATATCATCAGCCTATATTTGTCCACTGCTGGACATAGGCTTCTCCTATAATGAGTGCCACAGCGCCCTGTCTTCAGATCGTCTGGCCGGAGGGCGTCCTACACTGCGTTTGCCGAGTCGCGGTGTCCACTCCAGAACACGAATGATATAATTATGAGCGGTTTAATTTTAATCAAAATGTTTGTGTTCAATATAGGGTCATAAAAGTCCACTTGTAGAAAATCATTGCGACTCCACCGCTTCGGCATTTAGTATGGTAGTTGAAAAGACGTAGGGCAAGAAACTCCTCTACACTAAAACAATCAATACAATACAAACTACAAGTTTCATGGTTTTAGTTTAAAAATTTACCTCTGCCATAATTTTTGTATGAGTTCTAAAGATTTTTGTGTCGAACTTAATTATACATTTGTAGGAAGTTTAGGAACATTTTAAATTGGCCTCACATCATTAAGGAACCCGATTATTTACAAACGTCGTGCAATATTTGTCGTAAAAAAATACAAGCGGACATTTTTGTTGACTCTCGCCGTCAACAGTTTCGGTACCGTATTTATTTTTAAATATTTTATGCCGAAATGGAAACACGCTGTAATCGGTGCCCCACTCGCATCCGATCCGCGTTGCCAGCGTGTCGTTTAATTGGCGTAAAAATAACGATGTAATTGAAATCCGCAATGTGCCACTCCAAAATACCGACGATTGAAGAAATGTAAACACGGTTAATTTTTAGCCCAAAAATAATTATTAAATAAACGCGAGTGTATTACTGTAAACAAGCTTGTGTTAATTGAGTTGTAGATTTTTTTTCTTCCTTTTTATATCATTACCTCTTTATAGTTTTTTATGTATTCTTATTAAAAAATTATAATAAATTTAAAATAAATGTTTGAACTCAGTATGTATCGATAACACTTCGTGACAGTACCCGTGCTAAGCCGAGGGCGTGTCGCGTCGTACGGGCATCATAGCACACAGCTGATGGTGTTATGTATGAGTAGAAATTAACATTGTAACGTCTCACGCGATTAGGTTTGGTGGGAAACTGTCGGCGTGTTTTCATTACTGAGTTCAAACAATTATTTTCAATTTAATATAACTTTAATGTGTTTTCATGTCTCATATAATTTTAGGCAAACTGGAAACTTGATGACTTATAACGATAAAGATACAGGCTCCAGATTTATTAGGTCATTCGCGGTCACCTATGAAATTACCCAAAAATTTGGACTAATATTTTTGTTTTCTATTTCTGTAATTTTGAGATTAGGTAAGTCATTTTAAAAACGAATGTTGAGGAAATTAAAATTTTTGCTGGATTTGGATGTTTCAATCCCGAAAAAACTAAAAATTGACAATTAATTATGAATCTATTGATTGATTCTTCTATACATATAATGAAGCTCTAACGGGGCCGTGTCTGTACATGAAATATTTTTGGAAAATTTTAATGGTAGTGTATATAGTTATCGATATAGATAACGAAACACCAATTTTTGGAATTTTTGTCTGTCTGTCTGTCTGGTTGTGCACGCATCACTCAAAAACTACTGGACGGATTTTGATGAAATTTGGTACGCAGATAACTGAGTACCCGGGTCAACATCTAGGGTACTTTTTATTCCAGAAAAATATCTCATTCCCACGGGAAAATATAAAAACTGGGTAAAAAGAGAAATACGTACTATTCCGAAACGATAACACCTAGAAACTTGAAATACGGTGTGTAGGTGTCTTAATTATGTCGTAGGCAACCACTATAAAGGATTTTCGGAAATTCCCACGGGAACGGGACTAAACTATCCAGTTTAGTATTAGTATTATCCGCGCGGGCAACGCCGCTGGGCACCCGCTAGTCGCTAATAATATCAAAAAAATTGTGCCACAGTAACAATACAAATGCCTCATTTTCGCAAACAAAAGCAAACCTACAACGAAATCATAACTTCACGGTATGATGAACTAAACAGTTCTGCTAATCTATTATTATATGTATTGAATAGTAAAACTTTCCGAGCGCTCATAAACAAATGGTTATATATTAGCCGGAATATTTTATGTGGCCATTGTTGGCGCGAACTTAAGCAAGATTTCCCCGGGCACCGCAATTTATAATCTGCACCACGTTTCATTAATCTCTCGTACTTTTTCGATAAACACGAGAGTATATATGAATGTTTTAGTGTTCCATGACAATTCTGGAATTACGGAATACTCAAATTGATAGGTTGGTTCGTCCGTCTATTTGTAATGTATTTGATGGATGTAGATTTGAAATGAGGATAATATTTGGTAATCATCACGAGTGCAAACTCAACGGTTGAAATGACGGGTTGTTTTGGAAGGTTATAAGAATGAAACAAAAAAAAGCCAATAAAATAAAACACAAAAAAAATATTTTGTATTGTTACGGGTGCCTATTGGAACTGAGCGGTGCTCGACGATTTAATTATGAAGTTTGTTTTGGTAATTAATTATGACACGAAAAATTATAAGCAAAATAGTAGCCTATTTTACATTATCTTTTTATTGTTCTTAGAATAGTCGCAAACAAAATCAATGTTTTTCCACACACTTCGGATTCTGATTAGTCCATCAAATATTGAAAGATAGAGCTAACCCACTCTTTTTTGGGGTATTTTTTACCAGACAGCCAATATATTCATGAAAATTTATGATGGGCGAATTAGTAACAACTAAGTAGTTTAGCGATACATTTGCTACCATGCTTATCACTACATAGTATAAAACAAAGTCGCTTTCTCTGTCCCTATATCCCTATGTCCTTATATACCTATGTCCCTATGTCCCTATGTATGCTTAAATCTTTGAAACTACGCAATGGATTTTGATGCGGTTTTTTTTAATAGGTTCAAGATTAAGGTTTTAGTATAAGCATTGCACCCGTGCGAAGTCGGGGCGGGTCGCTAGTATTATATATATAGATAGATAGATATTCTTGAAAACAATTTGCTGTACCTATTGGGTGACACGACCTGGAGTTGTTCAAATATTTATGAGAAGACCCTTTTCTCATGGGTTTTATGCGCATATAATGTCAGGAATTTATTGTTTCGATACCATTATGTAATTGAATTTACAAAATTCATATACCTAGCCTTGTTAATTTTTAATGTTTCTTTAAGCTTTTTTACTTACAATTATATTATAGTAACCTCAAAAACTTCATTGAATTGAAGCTTACCTAATTATACTTAGTAGGTTACATTTGTTTATGCAATAACCGACGAGTCCAATCGCAGTAACAATTTTATTAATTTACGGAAAAGTTATATCAAAAGCGATCGCTTCACTAGCTCCCTATGCAATAACATGTGTATTGACTATTTGAAATCAATGCCAAAGTAATAATACTGGAACTGCACACAATGCTGTAAACTTCCTTAACAGCAACGTCCAATTGAATTCACTGGGAAATCCCTAAATTCGTGCATAGAATGCTATTACCTGCGACCAACAGAAACCGCTACCGCGGACGACGACCAAACTACCGCTAATTAGTTAGGTATTTTCGCAGGAAAACTTCAATTAATTCCTTCAAATCCACACCGCTCCCGCTGCCCTTTTTGCCGGAGAAAAGTTAAGGCGCAGTGAAAATCGGAACTCGTAATAAAATTCGTTTAGCGAATCGCTTACGTAGTAGTCGGTTCTTTCCTCGCCGTTGATTTTCTTATTATCATTACGCTTGTATTTTAATGCCTGCCGATTTAGCTGATAAGGTGGGTTAATTAAAAGTAATGCTTTTTGTAATTCGAATAATGAAACTAGTAATATTCTGATTAAATAATATTTATGTTTGAACGAAAATGTATACGATAGAAGGTACAGCTAGTTATTATTTATATATGCAAATCTACATAGGATATATAAAATGATAAACTGACTGACTGGTACCAAACCGCTGGGTCTAGAGACTTAAAATTTTGCACATAGATAGCTTATACAGTGTAGGCATCTACTAAGAAAGGATTTTGCAAAATTCATCCCCTGGGGTGAAACAAACGTGTGCAAGTGAAGCCGCAGGTAAAATCTAATTTCCGACAAAGTTGCTAAGTTACAAAAACATCATCATTATTTTCACTGCTGAACATAGGTAATTTAGAAAGAAAACATAATTGAATAATTTTCGTAAACATTATTTACCTTGATCAGGTACAAAATGAATCGGTACGCGATCACGCCCGGCGGAGCCCAGTTGGGGCGTTGTGACGCGACCCTCGGACGTCACGACTGGGAGACGGGATAATCTCATTGAATGATTTGATTTTCCGCTAAATTAGATAAAAGTAATGAAACACTCTCTCGAGATTTTGTTATACCAGTGTCGCTGTCGACATGGCAAATTTAGAACGGCCAGCATTGATTTCTACTGTTACTTGTTTAATAATTGAACCTAAGCTAAATTCTTTACTTTTCCTCGAAAAATATGATTTATTTATTATATAGAATAGAGTGGCAAGAAAGAAAATTACTGATCTGAAGTAGGTACATCGCAGTTTAAGCGGTATATTGCCTCACGTCGCGACGCAGCCGCTCGCGCGGTGTATACTCCATGCCTTTATTCAATTTGTGAGCGAATCAGTTCCGCCAACCCGATTATCTTTCATGTTGGGATTTATATGTTCACGAGAGTTGAGAGCCTTGGAGGGATTTACGAATGTAGTATTAAATTTGCTACATTTTAGGAGTAGGTCGTGTGTGACTGTGATTAACAAACACGGAATTTCTTTTATAGTTTAACTGGTTGTTGCTCGCGCCTCTCTACGCGTGTCGGTACTTATGGTTAGCACGTCCCCTAGGAAATATTTGGTTTTTGGGATGAAAAGTAACATAGGTCCCTATGATGCAAACTATCTTTTGGAAGTTTTCATAAATTTGCCGTAAAAGGATAACTGATAAAATAGAGTTAGTTTCGCATTTGTAATATTTATACTTAGCTGTTGCCCGAGACTTATATCCAATTATACTAACTAATTATAAACCTTTATAAATAAATTTACTCATGGTGGATTTCCGTAAAAAATCCTATACTTTGGGATTGCAACTTCACGCGAAATCAACTTGATTGTCCGAAAGGACTATTTCATAAAATAGTTACCTACTACCGAAAAGCCCATCAGTAAGGAAGCGACTCGTGAACTTCTTTTTTCTCGAGTGAAACATTGCAGCGACACTTAGTCTCTTTATTGGCTCATTGCGCCGTAGTCCGTGGAAAAGCAACTACTACTTTCTGTAATGGGAAAGCACTTGGCACATGTACAGAGCAGAGAGCAAGAGGCCACTCGGCTCGGTAAACATTTGCCCAATAATTGCGACTAGTCAGTTACGCCGCCTGAATAAATTTCTTCGTCCCGTGAGGAATGTACGAGTGAATGCCTTTAACTCAAAGCATTTCTTTATTGGATATAAATCATGACTATTGTTTATATTAACGAATAACTTGGGTAGCTTTTATTTACTAAAGAAATCTGCTGCATTTTTCTCTAGGGGGGAGTTATCACGATTTAGTTTCGTGCCTTTTATAGCCCTGGGGACAACCCAATTTGAAAATATATTCCTGGTGAGGTCTCGTGTTGTTTTATATATTTACTAGCGACCCGCCCCGGCTTCGCACAGGTGCAATGCTAATACTAAAACCAAAGAGGTTGGAAGATGGAAGAAAATCATTTAGGAGAGAGAAACTTTTTCTTTTAACGTCTTTGACTAAAACCTTCCTCTTGAATCACTATATCTAATAAAAAAACCGCATCAAAATCCGTTGCGTAGTTTTAAAGATTTAAACATATACATAAGGACATAAGGATGTAGTGATTATAGACGTCATGAAGTTTATATATTCTATATAATAGCAGTTGATTTGTTCTATTACAGAATATTTAAACTTAACGTACGTGCCCGTAATAACTTCAACTTATATGGTTTTCTCATGGATGTCATTGTCAAAAGTGGTTTAAATTGAAATTGGACCACACGGAAAGCACCAGCTTTCAAAGAAGATGAATCATCAAAATCGATTTAACCAGTCGAAAATTCTGATGTAACAGACATAAAAAAACATACAGTTGAATACACAACTTCCTCCTTTTTTGAAGTCGGTTGAAAACTAAAATTAAACTTGTGAGCATTCACGTTAAGCAGATGTCTACCCAATTTATGTAAACTGACCTATTTTTGATAATTAATTCATACAAAAAACATTCTTCTGCTTCAAAAAAAACATTATCCTCTTTCTTAGACAGTTAAATGAAAAGACTAGCTTAACTTTAATGCACTCATCTGAATAATATTTTGCAACTTCATCAACAAGCACATACAGATACACAGATGAAAAACACATTTGAAATTTACTTTTTATGCACTTCAAGCCTTCACAAACTATCCACTATTTAGCTGTAGAAGTTTACTCGCTGGAACGTCAAATAATTTTCACAATTTCGCTTCGAGCTGCAGTGCTCAAGGAAGTGTGAGTGTAAATATGAACATTTTGGAGAACTAACGTTCCGTCCAATGGCATTTTAGCGTATGTTTACTAATTACCTTTGAAATACGACATTAATAGAGGCAAAAACAAAGACACAAAGAAAAAGAAAAATATTACTTTGTTATCTATTTTATTTCAAGTGCTACGAGCGTAGCACTTGGCTACGCTAATACGTATTTGCGTAAAAAATAAAATTATGGAAATACTATGTTTTGAAACAGATTGTTTTCCTATTTTCAAAACTTTATTTATTATTTATTTATTTTTTTGTTAATTGAACAAAATAATTGATTTCCAAATTCAATTATTTTTTTTGCATGTGACATGCTTACATCAAATGTCTTACAATAAATCTCTACGAAACATACAGTTTCGCTTAAGGTTTATGATAGCTTGTACACGGTCATGAGATCCATGACAAATATGATCTGATTAGAATTTTAACCTTTACCTAAGACAGTGTGATAAGAAATTAGTTTTGAAAACTGACAAACATTTTTAGACCGCGACTGTACTCATAAACTATAGGACAAATCAATATCAAACAATATAACACCAAACTCTTAGATAAAAAAGTCCATCATTTCAATCGGGTGAACACAAAGGACAACTTGAACATAAATTTACATTTATTGGGTATCACTTCATATCGGCCAATCATGGGCTCGATCGCCCGGCCTTCATGTTTATTTATCAGATCTTTGGGAGGATGTCACTAATCATATTCCAAGCTTAAAGTATTTGCATTCGTAATTTAACGCTTTAAATGTATTTACAATCTACAACACACCGTCCAGTCCTGTCGCTACAGTGAATATGACGACCAACTTAGCAGGCGTATCTAGCGAACCAATCTAAAATACCCTTGTCAAGTCAAACATGATTTATGAATTTACCTATCAGTATGAAAGCTTTGGAAGGTCCTTCTGGTACAGAATAGCATCTTCCGTGTCTACAAGTCGTCATATTGTGATGTGGTTACTACAATAACCACGACAACAATTGCTGAATGGCGTCCCTCTTTACCCTGAGACAGTGACAAGTGTTTCCGTGAGTGTCCGTAGTTATGTTCAACAATGGCCACCCTACATCTGTTCCACTATCGCATTACCAGGCTGGTGGTTGATTTGTAAAGGTTTCCTCTCGTTCCAGTTGCATATTGTTGTGTACTCTGACGTTCGTAATCAATGGTTTGCCCCAGAGCTACAGGAGCCTGTCAAACACGCCGACGGGAAGTCAGGACACATCTTGACGCTCAATCTGATATATCATCTGGCATACCTTGTTTATCTGTCGTTGCAGACGGGCCTGTGCTATCTAGATGCTTATGCGATTGAATATTCTAAAGTAAGTGCTTTTTTATATTCATGAAAATATACAATTATAAACTGACTGACTGATTGGTGATGTATCAACGCACAGCCTAAACCGCTGGGTCTAGACTTGAAATTCTAGAAATCCACTAAGAAAGGATTTTGCTAAATTCAACCCCTAAGGGAGTGAAATAAACGTTCGCGAGCGAAGCCGCGGGTAAAAGCTAGTTTATGATATAAAGTAATTCAATACTCGCAATTGCAATTGAGTACCATTGTGTACCAACCCGCAATTAGCCGGGCTGGACGTTTTTTTTTTCTGTTTTCTAATTAACTGTATTTACAGTTTCGATAGAAGTTAGTAAGCTTATTAGTTAAGAGCTAACGGCAAAGAAAAACTGTATTCGGTCTGTTGTAATTAAAGTAAAAAAATATACTTAGTCGAGTAACTATTTTCTGGTGAAGGAGTTGGAAAATATTTCTCTTTCGAAAGATTTTATAGGTAACTCAACTTAGTTCGTTGCAGAAGAGAGTGGCAAGCAAATTTCAATTTGAGTGCCAAAGTTTTCTCATCACACCAAACTGACTAGTTCATAATTATTTGTTAGAAGTCTCGACTTGCACTAACAATTTTTAATTAAAACTTTGGAACTGAAATTAGGAGATCTGTGAAATTATTACAGCTGTGTGTGAATATTAGATTACAGTTTTAATAAGTTCTCTGACCCAACATCCAAGCTTCATATTCTCAACTCAAAAAATGAGAAAAAGTTGTCAATTAATTACTAGAAATATACGTACAGTACAGGCACTTGTTGTAGCTTCAAAGAGTCCAGGATGGCAACTCTGGAATATTTTATTCATTTTACTTATGAGTGGGGCACTCTAGTCGTGTCGCTAACTTTACGCTTTTTTGCTTTGTAAGCAAGTGTTTCATTTTTTTCTCTTATATTGCATAGACACTGAAATGTTGAATTTCTGCACAGCTTATTCAATGAAATCAAGTCCTTTTAAATGCTTGCCAATAACAAATTTCGGGTAGGTAATTTTGCCAGAAAATATTTACGTATCCAGCATTATTTTATGCTACAGCAGCGAAAGCAAGTCGCCGCCATTGTTACCAAACAGCAATTTTGTGCGCTCCAATAACATTTTCCGTCAAGAATTAATTTCTAATTTTACAGTGTGGGCTGCCCAAATTAAAAGCTCATCGATAGAATGGGCCAGCTCGGTCTACGAAGTTACCTGCTGTTCGGACGGCTGACTCTGTCAAACTACCGAAAATTAGTTCTGGAATGTTCTGGCATTCAGGTTAAAACTTTAATTGGTTCCTCAAGCCAATATGTGGTTCTGTTGGCTCAATCTTAAGTCACATGTAAGACTAAAGTTCGGGCAGGCAGGAAAATTGAATCTTCAAGTAGGTTTAGTTTATTTCAAACCTGATTTTGATAGATTGATATTAAGTTTGGTGAGATGAGAGAGCCGAATAGTTCTTACAAAATCAAATGAGTTTAAGAAGTTGACTTTTATAATATTAACTAGCAGACACGAGAAACGTTGTAATGACATTTAAAGGAAGGGTTAGGTGGGTGAAAATACTTTACGACCTATTCTCATACCTACCAAACATACCAAAATCATTACAATATTAAAATCTGTCCAGCCATTTCGGAGGAGTTCAACCAAAAACACCGTGACACGAGATATTAGATGATCCCACCTAGCTTTTTTTATTAACTCTTCGAAGTTTTGAATAGCAAAATAAAGTTCGTTGTTTACAGACCTTCTCCTGACAGGGACTTATACAAATAATGCATACTACATACGTAACGACGTACTATTATTGTTTGGTGTGCCATTCTTCTTAGCCGCAGCGGCTGCTCCGCAGAATCTGATTAATAGCAGCAATATTCGAGAGCACGGCCCGCATGAACCCAAGAATTGTTCCCTCAGTGTTCCCAGCTGGAGTTGGTTCTGCCCTGTAGCCGAACATTACTCAACACGCCACACTACCTATTAATATTTTATTGCTTACTACGTGAACTGAATCGTGATAAATTTGCTTACCCAACCTTTACTGTTCACATCTATATTTGTTAAGTTCTGTTTTCCTTGCAACTAAATAACAAATGGGTCATACATTACATAATATCTATACAAATACACAAAGATAAGAGAACGGACTCTATATCTAACTTTCACACTTTTATTTGACGGCTTTTTTGTAAATTCAGTCGCATCTATTACGAAAATGCCTGCTTTTCATGTTTCATTGAGTTTCGTTCATACCTTTGTGCTGACAACTTTATAGAATTTGGGAATGAAGAGTTTTCTTAAGAAAACTATAAATAGAGAGTGTTTATGATCAGGTTATAATTGTCTTACATGAAAACTAGAATAAAACTTATCTGAGTTTCGAGTTGTAGCACAAACCCTAACCTATTTCATAAAATATTTAGCAAGCATGAAATATTACTTCTTCTGTATGTATATTTTAACTAATAACCTCTATTTTAAATATAATATAATCTCACGCCTTTTCTTTTTTTATCCCCGAGGGGGTAGGCAGAGGTATTCCATTACTGGATATACCCACATTTCACGAGATATATTGGACCCCTAAACGTGATAGGTGGTGAGCCCATCGCCGGACCGGGTCTGTTTACACATGTCTCAGAATTAATTCTGAGACATGTGTAACCTCTATTTTAAAGTAAAATAATAATTCTGAAAATACAATAGATAAAATAACTCTGTATTGTACACCAAAAACAACATAATATGAATATAAACATTAATTAATTAAAGTACAAAAGATAATTAAGGGATAACTTTATTGTGAAACTAGCTGATGCCCGCGACTTCGTCCGCGTGGAATTTGTTATTCCTTTGCGTTTAGAAAATATATCAAGAAGGATAATCTACACTATCTATCTATCTACAACAATATTATAAAGAGGAAGGATTTGTATTTTTGTATGTTAACAACGAATAAACCGATTTAAAAAAAATTTTTACTGTTAGAATGTTACATTATCCCTGAGTAATATAGGCTATATCTATGATGAAAAAAAGTTAAGGATCCTTACTAAAACTTGACTGTACATGCCGGGATTAGAACCCGAGCCTCGCGAATGAGAAGCGGGCTCTTTAGCGACTGGGCTATCATTGCTATTTAATATTTTTGTTATTAAAAACACCCTATATACAACGCGTCACAGAATAAGCGCAATTCCTGATACGTACCCCGATTAGTATACTAACATAAAAAGATGGTGATGCATTCGTACTTTAGTTTTGTCTAACCAAATTGCTTAAATAAAGAGCGATAACAGTACGGTGTCAATAGGCAGTCCTAAATTTAGTTATGCTAATTATTTTTTCGGAAAAACTTGACACATATTGAAAATAGCTGAAATCAATTAAGAAGTTGATACTAATTTCAGGAATTGCGCTTATTCTCTTACGTGTTGTAAAGCCTAGGACACTCTCTGGATTATGATTTATGAATTAGTTCTTGATATCAATGGCTACGCATATTGTGGTCATAATAACAAATAAATTTCCATAAGGAACCCATAGTGAATTTCATAAAAAAAGAAGTGGTCTTTGTATGGAGACTATTGAAGAATATTTGTGCCAAGTTTCAAGTTGAAGATAAGGAAATCTTGTTGTTTGTTTTGAGGAGTATTTTTATAATATTTCGATTTGATACACCCAAAAATGAAGGTTTTCCGTACATACCAAACTCAACCCCTACTTTCACCCTTTTAGGGGAGGACTTTCGAAAAATCCAAAGAGAAGTTTCACGTTGGTAGAATAAAAAAAACAACACGTCTCCATACAAACTCCATCCCCCTGTTTCAACCCCTTAGGGGGGTTTTTTTGGAAACCCAGAAATATGTGTCGTGTTTTTTGTTTTGAGGAGTATTTTCACAAAGTTTGGAATTGATACACCCAAAAATGAAGGTTTTCCATACATACCAAACTGAACCCCTACTTTCACCCTTTTAGGGGACGATTTTCGAAAAATTCAAAAACACGTATTTCATAATTTATTTCTAAAAGTATTTGTGCCAAGTTTCAACTTGATAGACGTAAAAAACAACACGTCTCCATACAAACTCCATCCCCCTGTTTCAACCCCTAAGGGGGGTTTTTTTGGAAAACCCAGAAATACGTGTCGTGTTTTTTGTTTTGAGGAGTATTTTTACAAAGTTTCGAATTGATATACCCAAAAATGAAGGTTTTCCATACATACCAAACTCAACCCCCACTTTCACACCTTTATGGGACGATTTTCGAAAAATCCAAAAACATGTATGTCATATTTTATTTCTAAGAGTATTTTTGTCAAGTTTCAACTTGATAAACGTAAAAAACAACACGTCTCCATACAAACTCCATCCCCCTGTTTCAACCCCTAAGGGGGGTTTTTTTGGAAAACCCAGAAATATGTGTCGTGTTTTTTGTTTTGAGGAGTATTTTTACAAAGTTTCGAATTGATATACCCAAAAATGAAGGTTTCCCATACATATCAAACTCAACCCCCACTTTTACACCTTTATGGGACGATTTTCGAAAAATCCAAAAACATGTGTCTCATTAGTTATTTTTAGAGTATTTGTGTCAAGTTTCAACTTGATAGACGTAAAAAACAACTCGTCTCCATACAAAATCCATCCCCCTGTTTCAACCCCTTAGGAGGGGTTTTTTGGAAAATCCCGAATTACGTGTCTTGTTATTTGTTTTGAGGAGTGTTTTAACAATGTTTCGAATTGATACACCCAAAAATGAAGGTTTTGCATACAAACTCTCAACCCCTTTTTCACCCCCTTAAAGGTTGAATTTGGAAAATTCCTTTCTTATTCCTAGTCTACGTCTTCAAAATAATATATGTGACAAAAATCTGCTTTCTAGGTGTAAGGGTGTAGGCTGGGCGTTGATGAGTCAGTGAGTCAGGACTTCTCTCTTTATATATATAGAAGATTACAGACTTTGGGAACAAAAACATCACTCAGAATTTATTAGTAAATTCAATATTAACTAAATCAAAATTTACCACGCAGAAATGGATAACACTCGTAGCATATTTTATATACTTATCTAAAAATAATAGTATACAAAGGCAAAAGAGATTAGTCGACTGAATACGCAAAACAAATAGTAAAAGCAAATTTTTAACATTAAAAAAGCAAAGAAAGCATAGAGAGTAAAATTTAAATCCAATGCTCTTTTTATAATTGATTCCCATTTGTTGTACCTATACAATATAATGGAGGTTCGATATTTTCAACCGGAGAATAAATCTTTCAGTCTAAAATATTGGAGAGTAATGGTACATTGAAAATAAGCCCCTATTTTGTACTTGTTTGTTTTGCGGCGGAAACCGCGGGTTCGGAGCACAATGATAGCTTATTCGTCAATTTGCATTGTTAATGACTGGAGTATAATTGTTTTACTCAACAATATTAAAATTTCAGAACAGATCCCTATAATGGTTAAATGAACACTGACAGACGTTAATTTTGCGTGCCAGATTATATTTACATGAACTTTTTACTTTTGCAAAATAAAGAATATCGGCAGCTTTGGTACCCACTGAAATAGACACCCACGGGGTATCACACTATGCTTGTTATATTGACTCATAACAAGTCGAAATTTTCCATATTTTTAAATTAATCTAGCAGTTGAAAATATTGAGTCAAATAAAACAGAAATATCATAGAAACACGAATCGATCGATTGGGAAATCTATTAATACCAAAGAGATTAAAATATAATATAAGGCATGAAGGGGACAAAGCGAGGATTATTTGAAGCCAAAAGTTATTCCAAGTAGAATAAGTCTAGTACAATTTCGACCGAATGACAGCTCACGTTCATACTAACTGACATGACAAGGACATGACGCTTGAGCTTCAAAGTTTTGTATGAAAATACTCCCAATGCCCCCTCTATGCTATTATATTTTAATGTCTTTGATTAATACAAAAACTTTTTTGTTGTTGTGGTAAAATTGAACGTCGTGTCATCACGTCAACCATGTCATTCACTAGGGATGGCCAAGTGAAAAAATAAATTGATATTTATCGTATCGACATTTCTAAATACTATAGATAAAAATCGAGTGAAAAATATCGATATATCGTCAGTTTTACATTATTATTACTACATATACATATTCCCAAATTCGTAAAAAAGGACGATGAAAATAGTATATTTTTATAAATGCTTGAGTCGGCAAGTATCTAGTACCTAACATTAAATGAAACACGAAACCAGAATTGCGTTAAAAATATATTAAAATTGATACGAATTCGATACTGTAAAATAAATGTCGATATATCGCCATTAAAAATATGATAGATGATAGATAGATAAAAGATTTATTTACTTTTACAGCACATATAAACAGGTTCATAATACAATCATTAGGTACCTACTTTTTTCAAATTTCGTCTGTACATGTGCTGCTGTACATGAATATCGACGATATATATAATATGCTAATTTAGTATTTGGAAAAATATCGATATTTTAATATAGGTATCGATATTTTTTGCCACAGCCATCATTCACTGGCATAGAGTAACTTATATGGCTTGTGGTAGGCAGTGCTATTTTCTAACAAAGAGGTTGGAAGAAAATCATTTTCTTTCCTAGAGAAACTTTTTCTTTACACGTCTTTGGTACCTAAAATCTTATAATAACCTACAAAATACACTAGGTAACGAATAACTTTTAAACCTCAACTTATAAAAATGTGGTATGATTACATATCGCACACCGAGATCTAAAGGGAGCTAACTCAAAAATCGAATATTTTGAGTTATGCACACCATCGAATTCCTTGTCCGAATACCTATCGACCAATAAAACAGATTTAAAAGTATGTCCACTACTCGACGTTAGATGGCAGTAAGTTTCCCTTTTGTTGAACAAGCGAGCCCCACTCCCCTCATACCAAAACAGGGACATCTTTAGTTGCAATCAGAATCACAACTGGATTAGACGGGCCCGTGCAGTATTATTTTGAGTTGTCGACTTTTAGATGGTTAGTTGCTGAGTAAATGAATACACATTTTGAGTTGAACCCGTATTGCTGACGGCGTAAGAAAATTTTTAAATTTTATTTTGAGTTGTCGCCATATTGTTGAAACATTTTTTAAATTTGTAGTTGACTCTGTTTTGTTGAGTCATATTTTAAACTCTTATGTTTCTTTAAAAACCAATAAAAATTGAACTTTTTTGCTATTGGCAATTGAAATATTTCCATCTTAGTATAGTTTTATTATCTTACTGGAATTTACTGAGTTTGTTTCCTTTTTTTTTAAAAAAAAATTGAGTTAGATCTTTTTAGATGGATTCCGCCAAACATAATTTTACAACATCGCTAATGAGATCGAAGATGTTATATTGATGGCTTTTTAAATCGATTTAGCGCACGTAAACCTATAAATAAGTAAAATAAAAATTTTCTAATTCAGGGAAACAGTGGTTTTTAGTAAATATGGTAGAAGAAAGGGACAAAGAAAACATCACTCCTCCTATCATTTTTACACAATATGCAACCCTGGAAGATGACTTTAAGATGTCATCAAGTGATGAAGTCTCATCTAAGGAAATTCGTGCCGTCTTATCAGTGGTTGATACTACGTCTATTTACAGTCGGTTTACGGACGATAAATTTGCGTGATAACTTCATGAGAAAAGCTTTATGAAAAATTGCATACTGGAGTGGAAATGAGACAGATGCGTCACAAGCTGACCGCTCAGGTCGATCGTGCCTCTCTATCGCTTGTTCCGTGCTCGGCTCAGGCGGAACGTGACACTTTTTCGTGCGTGCAGCCGGCGTTCAACGATTTATAATACGTTATCACGTCAAAAACGTTCTTTTTCATTTCTCAGGGCGGAAAGCGGCAAATTTCGTTATTAAGTTGCTGCTTTCCGCCTCCGTCGAAAAGAAAAAAGTATACACACCTCAGGCATTAAATAAGAAAGCCTCAGATCACATGTTTCTAGAGAGAGGTAAACACGACCACCATCCAAACTGGGTCACTGGGTTTTTATTTGTAGGGTGTTTTCCTACCAATAAAAAATTACATTGGTTTATCTCAAAATTTTAAATGCTATTGAATTTTAACCGAACCCTGAGCATAATTTTGTAGGTATGGATTTTATTAAAATCGGGTACTTATGTACTAAGAATAAATAGAGAAAAGGCTGTATAAGTGAAATGGTATTTTTGATGTGCATTTTCAATTGTATTTCATAGAACGGAAGTTTCCTATATTTTTTATGTAATCCAAAAAAATTATAAAGAAAATGTATTTTTAGTAAACATTTTATAATTAAAAAGGGACATAAGTAATCCAAAAAAATTATAAAGAAAATGTATTTTTAGTAAACATTTTATAATTAAAAAGGGACATAAGAGACTGTCATTAGTGATTTTTAAAGTATTTTTAATGAATAATATTAATCGACTTCAGTACTACTAGTGTTTTCTTGCTAATTCACGATCCAATATACTCCTTCTCCTGGTCACAGATCACTCTATCAATGGGACTAATTAAAAATAATACAAAATGCTTACATTTTTATATTCATGCTGCTTCTTCAAAAGAGAGCCAACTCAAAATTAATCCACTAATACAGGCTCAACTCAAAATAATGCAACAAATAAACATACATTGTTCAAGCAACAGGGAAATAACACAAAAAATCCAATTTTCAACCCCTAAAACATGATTACAACACGAGATTCCTACATTATATTTATTCTAGCTGCGTATGAAAAGCATTATTCTATACAGGAAACTCCTGCAGTGCACAGGGCCATAGTAATCAGTTTTTCGCCTTTTCTGAAAAAAGTGTTTTTTTGAGTTAATACCTCTTTAGATCTGGGTGTGCGATATTATCTTAGTCTGTCCAAGAACTATCGATTTTACACGGTTTCGTCTTCCGTGGGCAGGTGTAAGTGGGGTACCCAAAACACATGGACTTTTGCCATTGTTCTTTCTTATCATCGTTCTAATTATTTATTTTTATAGACGTTACACACAAAAAAATATCACGCTTTTTATTCCCCAGGGGGAAGGCAGAGGTATTCCATTTCTGGAAATACAAACTTTTCAGGAGTATATTCGAACCCTAAGCGTAATAGGTGGTAAGTCTAAATTGATTCTAGGACCTTCGGGTTTCCTCACGATGGTTTCCTTCACCGTGGAGCTAGTGATAAATATGTACGTGAGTTTTTGAAAACTCACAGGGTACATGCCATTAATGGAACCGGAGCCGTACTGATTATCATTATCTCAGCTACATCTAGCCTTACGGTTAAAGAGCCCTCTTCTCGCGGTACATACAAATGTTATACGTTTTTTATTTATTTATGGTTTGTACTACAAACATAACTCGACAAGACACAAATTGAACGGTTTTTTCTCACTCCATTATTGTGTTAACTTGTATGTTTACAGAAAAACCCAATAGTAAAATTAAATGTACGTTTGAAATCAGATATTCCAAGTAAAATTACAATACGTTAATGTCCGAGGAAATATTTTAAATCCTGAAAACATTCATCAATGTATTAATAGTAAATGGATTTGTTTATTCCTTAATGGATGGATCGTTCCACGTTTTGTCTTTATTTAAAATGAAATTGTAAAATCATGTATTTCGCGAATAAGTAAATTATAAATTTGCTCTTTGAAAATACAGTATGGGTGTATTTAATATAATAGTCTCAATATAAGTTAACTAGTTTTTAATGATTACACGCACGGTCCGATTATAAGCAATCAAATCCATATATTGAACTCATGTTGTATATAATCTTTATGTAAATACCTACTAACTCTAATCACAACCTCTCGCAGTAATGAAAGCTCGAATTTCCAACTTTGATTACCTGCATTGAACTAAACATGTTTGGTGGGATACAGAAATTCGCTGCAGCAATTGAAACGAACGCTGCGTTGAAAAGGGTATTTATCCAACTGCCCCGAGGGACGCAGGGCTGTTGCGGACGATAGCTTATTACCTATTTACATCATTAATGAGGCCCGTCTAATTGATTTAATGTTTAAATTGAGCGATAAAGTTACGTTAGTTAGCTCTTTATCAACTAGCTGGGGTAAGAATCTCTAGGGATTTAATGTTACGTTAATAGAAATAGTTTTTCTTTGTTGGCATACTGAGTAAGGGTCTATAATATTCTAGCAACGCCTTTCTCAGAAAGTCAAAAGGAGATCTGTAAGCTTATAAATATATCCGACAGCGTCAAATGGCAAGTGGTGGAGATTTAACGTTCAACTTGACGTTTGCGATTTAAATTGGGACCCAAAATGGCGTCCTCCGCGCATAGAGAATAGATATCAACAGTTATTTTTGTTTTATGTTTGTCTATCGTTGCTAAATAAAGCATTGTCAAATTGTACGTATATCGTGTAATGAAACAGGTAGTACGGCTACTGTAGGCACGAGAAATAGACAATAATTCAAATTGTTTAGTACTACTTTTTACCCGGCTGCGGCAGAAGTATGAAGGTAATTACGGTGGGTTTTATTTATGTATACAGGGAACCATGAGAGTCCTTTGGCGCAGATTAGATTTATCTTAGTTGTGCATAAATATAAATAAATAACCTCCTTCTAATAAGAAACCTGTAAAAATAAAGATCGTTCTGTAATACGATACTATATTTGAAAATACGATAAAATTAACATAACATTAATGCAAATCCTTTGAATAGTGACTCTATCCTGGAAGTCACTATTCACATGATTGCAAATAAGCAAAATAACATTCGGTAGGGAAACTAAAAGTCGGATGAGTCAAAAACAGGTAAGTTTTCTTGGCTCGAAGAGGCTCGCTCGCCGGATCCCGAAGTGAATTTTTACATTTGTTCCAAAAGTTCAGGCGAAATTAGCATTTATCGACTATGAACTGGATTAAATGGCACCGAGAAGTGCAATTTTATTCAGTGAATGGGTGAATATCGCTCGCAAACTTATTCTATTTAATTACGAGCGGCTCCGTAAATAATTTACAGATTGGCTCCGAACTTCGTCCTTCCGATTGGGGCTCTATCTCGGCTGATCATTTTTTATCCTCTTTATATTTTAGCTCTTTAAAAAGTGCTTATCATAATCTTTCGGATCCTGGTCTCTTATAAATTATGCTCGGAAAAGAAAACTCCGCAGAATTTAAAGTACACATTAAAATGCAATCTCTTTAAACATCCAATACATTGTTGCTTAGAAGCGCAGAGCTATATATGTACGGCTATCTTAGGCTGCTGCTGTGACAGAGTGACAGACAGACAGCGCATCGTAAGGTTTTCATTTTTACCCCTTTGTTACGAAACTCTAAGAAGTAAAGGTTAATTGCCGATACTTAAAAAATATTGCAATAGGTATTTATATTTAAATTAATTAATAATGAAATTGCGTCAATGTCGCACTATCTTAGCGCGTTGCGTCAAACTTGTGATTAAAACATTACTCTTACGTTTGCACACTAAGCCCGCGCTTAATTAAAGCTTCGAATCGAAAACTATTCACATGTTCTGCAAAACTTTGTACAGATTCAAACTGAATAGTAGGTATATAACTAATAATATATAAATGTAAATATAAAAGTAGTATTATAAAAAAACTGTGTTATAAATATATCCCATTAGGATCTAATATACTCGTGAAAAGTGGGTATTTCATGAAATGGAATACCTCTGCATACCCCTTCAGGGATAAAAGGCGTGATTATTTTTTTATTTTCTAAATT
Source organism: Ethmia dodecea (assembly GCA_963855545.1). NCBI lineage: Eukaryota > Metazoa > Arthropoda > Insecta > Lepidoptera > Depressariidae > Ethmia > Ethmia dodecea. The sequence goes on from OY979444.1 coordinate 7,736,053, forward strand.
CTTACCGAAGTTTATTTTCTAAATTATACCCAAGTACTTCAGACTAGCTAGCACATACACCCATTTATTCGGTCTCTTCTGCATGATAGACTGCCTGTGTTTAGTCTTTCTAGCTGTTTTTAATAGCTAGCTTTTTGTAATTCTGAAATAAAGTCCTGATGGTGTTCTTTTCCTCTGAATTAAAAAAAGGAATATATATATACAAATATGCAGATACAAATCTCTATTATACTGTTTGCATGATAGCTACATCACATCATATTACTTTATTTGTAGAGAAGGAAATCCTTTTCAAACGTATCTCAATTTCACACCCCTTACAAACTCTATATGAGAAAATTTAATACAATATTGAAAAGCAAAGCTTTTCGATTCCATATTTTTTGTTTGGAAATGGCTTGTAGGTACCTAATCCTGTGTTTCCACGCAATACCCATCTCATACCCTCATCGGATCCCTTTTCCGAATGTTTCTAAGTAAGTCGTATACTCAGGTAGGTACTTGTGAGTATTCAGTGAACAAATAAACAAATGGTTTGTAGGTAAGCATAATTCCCTTCAGAACGTTCGGACCTTTTTAATCCGTGCCTTTTGATTCGTTATACCATGATAACTATGGACCATCTAAAATCAACAAAATAGCTACGCAAAGCCTGTATGACTCCGAATTTATTTTTCTAAGTTAATCATAAATCAATATTCTACAGATGTTAATTTAAAAGGTTTTTAAACTGTACAGTTTTACAATCACATTCTTAGTTGCTTATTCTTGCGTAGCAAACTCTTTTATGTGTTTAGGAAAGCATTTGATTGCTAATTAGATTCGCCCCGCGGTTTGCCCACGTCAATAAATAACCAGAGTATAAAAAAGTTTTTAGAATTTGGTCCAGCACGTACAAAAACATGGGACTACACCTTTTTATAATGTTAGTGTAGATGTTGTTTGTATACAGCTATAGGTATTATTAAGTAGATACTATTAATTTAATTTATAGCCATATTTTGTATTATGTGTTGTCGGGAGTAGTGACTATATCAACAGTCGTCAGTGGAGTAGGTAATTACCGCAAACCTGTGGCTGCAAATGTTTATAGATAACGTTTATATTTCATCAGGTACGAGAATTAGATAGTTAAATATTTTCGTGTATACATTTTAAGTAAGTTGTGAAACTAAATACTTTTTGAGTAGAGAGAGAAGGTTGAAAACTCAATAAATAATTCTTTCAGGGTTAGGTATAAAATGTTCCGACAAATATATTATTTAAATGATCGCATATTTTCCTGTAACACCCCCATCATCGATTAACAGAGATGTTTATGTACTATTTTGAAAAAAAATGCTTAAGTATTAGCACTGATATTCCATTTCTGGAAATAACGACATTTCACTTTGGTATTTTCGGATCCCTAAACATTATTTTGTATTACCTATACGGGATTAATATTAATGTATCAATGTTAAAATAGAGATTAAACTGTGAATTCGGACTAAAATTCCTTTACTAAAATCTAGTTCGTGACAATCGCTAAAATCTGCTCCCGCTAACTCATCGTACTTACAACAAACTTCCCTATTTCGCAAAATCTTTTATTCTGAGGACATCTGTCTTGTTTCCGGACCCTTTTGGACCCTTGTCCCGTCTCCGACACTATTAGCTGTCAATATCTTCATAGTTTGTTGTTCGTATACTTTTTGAATATTTATTGGTTCAATTGAAAGATCCCTATTAACTATAACCTATTGGTAGACCCGACATAGATCATTCGAAAAGTGTTATCCGTCGGTAATCGGCCAATAGTAAGAGTTACTTTATGACTAGCATGTGAAAAATCACATGAAATTAATTTTCATACGTCGCAAGCTACTAATCTCCTTCACCTAGAGAGCTACTAGTACAGTGAATAGAGACCAAATAAGGGGGGTTACCCTACAAACGGTCCGGTAGTTCTAAATTTTTTACATGTTATCTAGGATGGTTGTTAAGTGTTTAAAATGCAAAATGCACAATTCCCCCCCCTCCGCGCCCGCCGCCATCTTGAAAAAACCGAAAAAAATCGGCACTTTTTTAGATTTTCACTTTTATCTTTGTTTCGGTGCATTTTAGCTACAAAACAGTTCTATTCAATGTTGTAGAGAATGAAATTCCCTATAACATACGTGTTAAATTTTGTTTGTAGGGCAAATAGTTCACGAGATATGATATTTTAAAAAATATAAAAAAATACGCATTTTCCGGAAATTTTTCAAACTTATCAAATAAACAATATGCCATTGTTTTCATTTTAATGCTTACTGCCCCCTCTGTAAGGTTGGTTAAAAAAAGTATACATCCATTTTGTAGGTAATTGAATTCCCTACAATTTTTATTCTTATACTTGTTTTTCTCAAATAGGCCAAAATTGAATTACAGCGTTCTAAAGTTAGACGTTTGAAAAATTTCCGGAAAATGCGTATTTTTTTATCTTTTTTAAAATATCATATCTCGTGAACTATCTGCCCTACAAACAAAATTTAACATGTATATTATAGGGAATTTCATTCTCTACAACATTGAATAGAACTGTTTTGTAGCTAAAATGCACCGAAACAAAGATATAAGTGAAAATCTAAAAAAAGTGCCGATTTTTTTTCGGTTTTTTCAAGATGGCGGCGGGCGCGGAGGGGGGGAATTGTGCATTTTGCATTTTAAACACTTAACAACCATCCTAGACAACATGTAAAAAATTTTGAACTACCGGACCGTTTGTAAGGTATCAGCTCTCTATTCACTGGGTTATACTTGTAAAATTGCAAATCGTGCTTCATTGCTATTTAATTTCCAGTAGCATGTGTGATTTTTCATAGTAATTAAAAATCATTGCCTGTGACAATTCACAGTTTAAATTATGTGAAAAAAATAAGTAATTTCATAAGTAGTAGATTACATGTTTGTAGACCTCGGCTTCCGCCTCAGTCGCCAATTACATGTGATCTGAGACATTACTTATTTTACTTCCCCAGGTGTGTATACTTTTTTTCAGCTCGACGGAGGCGGAAAGCGGCAACTTCGTTTTGCGCAGCGGTCCGAAAGTTGCCGCTTTCCGCCCGGAGATGTGAAAATACTTTTAAATCATAATTAGCAGTCATCCTAATATGTAGAGTTCCCTAAAATTTTGTGAAGAGTTCGTGAGATCAACTATTACGGTCACATAATAGTACATTATGGTACAAGTGAGTAAAGTTGGTGATTACCGCTGAGGCGCCATTGAGACCCGAGCCGTAGGCGAGGGTCATAAGAGAGCCGAGGACGGTAATCATCAATACACACGTGTATCATACGACGTTTTTCAACACACTTGTGAATAAATAATACTAAAAAATCATTTTAAAATAATCATTCGCAATGGCGGGGAAAATTAATTGGTTTTCCAATTTTTTATTTATATAATTTGGAAAAGGCAAAAGGATCTAGGCCCATACAGCCTCGTTTTCCTATGCGCTCGCATCTTACAATGGCGATCGGCCATGGACTAAAAAAATTAGGTTTCTTTTTCTTTGGTTTGTCGTGGATAGCGTTTTAGCCACGTACAAAATGGGGTATTTAAAGTTTTTACAGAGAAAACCAAAGTTATATTTGAGTGAAAGTTTTGTTTATTAAACACGTACAAGTTGAAATGATCTATTTAAATACGAAGTTGCATGAAATGAGCAAGCCATATTTGTGTATTAATTTATTAGTACGATTGAATACGATCTTTTTTGTATCGAAACTTTTTTAAGAACAAAGCAACTCTAGCAACAAAATTGAAAAAAAAAATCTATAACTCACTAGTGAATAATAGCAAACAAAAAGTCTCAGTTTGATTATAGGTGTCATTATGTGCCTAATTGCAGTGAAATTAGAGCCACTTTATGAGCAAGTGTGTTGAAATAGTACATTATGGTACAAGTGAGTAAAGTTGGTGATTACCGCTGAGGCGCCATTGAGACCCGAGCCGTAGGCGAGGGTCATAAGAGAGCCGAGGACGGTAATCATCAATACACACGTGTATCATACGACGTTTTTCAACACACTTGTGAATAAATAATACTAAAAAATCATTTTAAAATAATCATTCGCAATGGCGGGGAAAATTAATTGGTTTTCCAATTTTTTATTTATATAATTTGGAAAAGGCAAAAGGATCTAGGCCCATACAGCCTCGTTTTCCTATGCGCTCGCATCTTACAATGGCGATCGGCCATGGACTAAAAAAATTAGGTTTCTTTTTCTTTGGTTTGTCGTGGATAGCGTTTTAGCCACGTACAAAATGGGGTATTTAAAGTTTTTACAGAGAAAACCAAAGTTATATTTGAGTGAAAGTTTTGTTTATTAAACACGTACAAGTTGAAATGATCTATTTAAATACGAAGTTGCATGAAATGAGCAAGCCATATTTGTGTATTAATTTATTAGTACGATTGAATACGATCTTTTTTGTATCGAAACTTTTTTAAGAACAAAGCAACTCTAGCAACAAAATTGAAAAAAAAAATCTATAACTCACTAGTGAATAATAGCAAACAAAAAGTCTCAGTTTGATTATAGGTGTCATTATGTGCCTAATTGCAGTGAAATTAGAGCCACTTTATGAGCAAGTGTGTTGAAATAGTACATTATGGTACAAGTGAGTAAAGTTGGTGATTACCGCTGAGGCGCCATTGAGACCCGAGCCGTAGGCGAGGGTCATAAGAGAGCCGAGGACGGTAATCATCAATACACACGTGTATCATACGACGTTTTTCAACACACTTGTGAATAAATAATACTAAAAAATCATTTTAAAATAATCATTCGCAATGGCGGGGAAAATTAATTGGTTTTCCAATTTTTTATTTATATAATTTGGAAAAGGCAAAAGGATCTAGGCCCATACAGCCTCGTTTTCCTATGCGCTCGCATCTTACAATGGCGATCGGCCATGGACTAAAAAAATTAGGTTTCTTTTTCTTTGGTTTGTCGTGGATAGCGTTTTAGCCACGTACAAAATGGGGTATTTAAAGTTTTTACAGAGAAAACCAAAGTTATATTTGAGTGAAAGTTTTGTTTATTAAACACGTACAAGTTGAAATGATCTATTTAAATACGAAGTTGCATGAAATGAGCAAGCCATATTTGTGTATTAATTTATTAGTACGATTGAATACGATCTTTTTTGTATCGAAACTTTTTTAAGAACAAAGCAACTCTAGCAACAAAATTGAAAAAAAAAATCTATAACTCACTAGTGAATAATAGCAAACAAAAAGTCTCAGTTTGATTATAGGTGTCATTATGTGCCTAATTGCAGTGAAATTAGAGCCACTTTATGAGCAAGTGTGTTGAAAAATGTATTTTTTTAGTATCAGCATTGCAGCTGTGCAAGCTGGGGCGGGTCGCTAGTATCTTATAAAATAGACAAAACATACAATTTTAACCCATCTCAGTGTACAAAATAACCTCAACCTCTGTTAATAACTTATAATAGCTCTACCTCTGCCGACGTTTTTGGGGATATAATTATCTTCCAATAAATATAATATACCTGTATAACAGCCACTGAGTGATAGGGAGCAAATAAAAAGCTATACTCGTATGTGTGTATCAAGTCTACGTAGGTATATCCTAAAACAGACCAGCCCCAGGTACTCGGTCCAAATTACACGGGCGAGATGCTGCCCGGCCGCAACCCCAACAGGTTTCTATTTCAATGTTACAAAAAACATTATACTACCACTCCATACCCAGATAAACAGAATTCTATGTCATCTGGAATTTGATTTCAGAATCTTACATAATTTTTTTAGTTACCCACGACTTTGTCTGCGTCAACTGTAGGCTATTCCGTCTCCTACGAACTGAGTGTTTTGCCGGGATAATTATGAGTCTATAAAGATGTAAAGTATCAAGATGTACGCAAATTTCATCAGGATCGGATCACAGGCTTAGCCGTGAAAAGGTAACAAGCAGAGTTACTGTCGCGTTTATAATTATTTGGGATTTAATAAACTAGACCGCCTTTAAATCTCCCCTATTTTTGCTACTTTTAATATAAATGGATAGTAAGAACACTAAAAATGCGTTGGAGAGTGGCTTCCCACGCAACCATACATTTTAATGGCGCTAGTTAACACCTCCTAACTAGCGTTTTAATTAAATTTCAGTCTACAGTGTTACAATTTAGCGCCGTCCGTGTTATAAAAAGTAATGTTAATAAGATCCGACCTCGGGTTTTACGCGCGCTGTAAATCAGGCCTCTTTTCATTTTGGCAGAGGTGTCTGTTCATTTCTTTTCCGCTCCGCGAGGAATTAAACTGTCTATGGGTAATTTTCAGCTGCTTTCACGAAGTAAAAATTAAAGGATGATCCCTTTTATTAAACTTGGACTATATAACACTGTAATTGATCGTTTAATTAAATTAAATTGAGAATTATTTAAGATTGACATCATCTACGTTATAAATAACTTTTTAGAATAAGTTTATTTTGCAAATAAGTAGGTACTACACTATTTATAGTGGGTGTACATAAAGCAGAATTATTAACAGATATAAAAACAGACAGACGCGGAAAATGAGTTTATTTTATACTATGTAGAGAACAAGGGTCAATTAAAGCTGTCAAATATAGGTATTAGGAGAAGATCGATCATTTTCGCACTGGAGATGTTTTTTACGTAGGTTCCTAATTTATAAATCTAAGCCAGTGAATTTCGACAAGTGAAGCCTCTCCAAACTCAACTAATTACGCGCCAACATAAATTTCAATTTAGTTCTACCGTGGCTCTACCTACTGTCGAATCTAACGACACTCTCAATCTTCCAGATCGGCTAACTCGGGGTCACAACTCAATTTTATAGGAGTAATCGTTCATTCAGGCCGTTTTGCAAGGGTTTTTGTGTAGAGATTCTTTGTAATCTGGGCCTTTTTACATAAAAAGAATTATTTTGATATCTTAAAATGTAGAGCATATTTTCCAATATCAATCCACCCGCCTGCTTAGTAAGTATACAATTGGGATCTTAACTGATTTGTACCTGACTACCTCAAAGGGCGATGTTTTGAATATTTTATTTGACCTACGTTTTTATGATTTCTATGAAACTCAATAAAGTAGCACGGCTTCATATACACACATACTCATTATTTTCGTACTGAATATGACGTCACAACTTGTGCGAAGCATCGCACGGGCGTACCTGGAACATTTTCAAGCGTTTCAAACTTTAGTATTTATAAAGGAAATCTGAAAATTTTTTTAGCTAACATAATACCTTTCTTTTTTCTTCTAAATTGTGAATAGAATTTTAATGTTCATCCACCGGCAAAAGTTCAACCCAATTATTGTCCATTCTTCGCATAAAAACGTTTCGGAATAGTGTACCTGCCTACTTCGACCTATTCGGTCCTTCGGACCTTCGACCGGTAATTTAATGTACAAAATGTAGGTAGGTACTCGTAGAATGCAAGTTTTAGCTGATGAAAGTGTGAAATAACTGCTAGAACTTACAAAATCACGTGCCAAACGAATTGTACTACCAAATCGGACTACACGGTCGTGCGAAGCGTAGAGCCTAGCACACCAGGGAAATATGTTCTAATACTTCGGAGATCTGCTCAACACCACACAGGCACAGATTTGGTAAGCTAAATGACGTTTATCTTTTGTCTATCCAATCTCGTGCAGGAACAATATTGAAGATTTATAATCAAATTGAACTTTAACTGGATTTTAATTTATCTACTAGCGACAGTCTCAGACTTTGTCGTACTCACCATTCAATGGGGCTTTTGATTCATTTTGACTTTTAATGCAACTTCTTAAACCATGATTGGTTGAAAAATAAAGATATTTTGGCTTCTCCTGTAAGCTGGCTACTCGAAGATCGATCAGAGAATAGTCTAAGTCAATCCTGGTGCTGAGTGGCCCATGTTGACTGGAAGTTCAAATTAAGTGCGGTATTAATATGGATCGCCTGGAGAAATCTGGAAAGTGCAGGTTCAGTGTCTGTTTAGGGATATACCTTAGATGATCTTTGAAGGTGTATTATATTAGCTACATTATTCTGGAACAAAAAGGTGAACAAAAACGGAGTCGCTGTGTATAATATGTAAATTGTGAAATAAGTAGTTTTGAGTAGTAGTAGTTGGAATCCTGGCATGTACCAATAAGTTTTTCAAAAACTTACGTACATATTTATCACTAGCTCGACGGTAAAGGAAAATATCGTGAGGAAACCCGCAGGTCTCAGAATTAATTCTGAGACATGTGTAAATAGACCCGGTCCGGCGATGGGCTCACCACTTATCACGTTTAGGGGTCCAATGTATCTCGTGAAATGTGGGTATATCCAGTAATGGAATACCTCTGCCTACCCCCTCGGGGATGAAAAGGCGTGAGATTATGTTATTATTATTATTAGTTTTAGCCTAGGTTCGTCTAACAACGAAAAAGTTAACTCCGAGACTAAATTGGTTCTTCCCAGTTAGACTCGGGAGTAAAGCTTATCATTCCGAGCCAAGCATCATAATTAACGGAATGTAAATTGTTTTATTTACTCATTAGCCAAGTACCATGTGAAACATGCTTTATAGCTATATGAAACAGTAAGCCAATGTATACCTCTATAATCCGGAGACGAGCGTAAACAGTTAACTAAAGCTACCGCGATTAAAATGGATTAAGTCTATTTGAAGTACACACCTAGTACCAATGCTACGTTAAACAGTATTATTTAAACATCGTGTTAATGGAACGGTTTATCAAGCTTCAGATAGGAATGTTTCCACATCGCTTGGTTGTTCATATCCAAAATAGTAGTTATTTATTCATTATGTTATTATGAAAATAATAGTCAAATAAATAAAGGGAATTATTTGCATATAGGTACCTACATTGAACTGGCACACAGAAATTATAAATACTGTGTACTGAGGATATTTTTATAACAATTTCACTTATGGTCACTCCTTATTATGTGAAATACTCCGAATGGGTCAGAGGTATTTCTTGGAAACACCCACTTTTCACCAGTAGGTATATTTTTTGGACACCTAAAAGTGACAAGTGGTGAGTCCATGGGGAGGTGTAACAACATGCCTCAGATCCAATTCTGGGGTCTGCAGGTTTGCTCACGAAATTTTCTTTTATAATTTCCGATAAATAAAATAAAACACAACCTCATTTTACGTATACCGTGATTAAAAATCTAAAAGGACCTACCTATCTTCAAGTCCAAAATCCAACCGCACTGAAAAGACGCTGCCGCATAACTAGGTACCTTTGTTATTTCGAACGCAAACTTGGCGTCGTCCCTCCTCACAAAAGATCTTTTATACGGCGGAATTCAAGTGCCGTGAACGACACACCGACTCACCCGAAGCAATTAAAAGTTGCTAGCTTTCCGTACCTTTGCTTAGTGCCATCATCAAACGCTACAAGGTTAGATACAGATGCTATTGTGCCCTCTATTATGACTACCGCTCTAATTTTTACGTCTCAGCTTTGTTCGACGCATTTCTGATCGTGTTTTATTAGCAGTTTCTTTGGAAGTAATTTGAATTTTAATATCTGTTGGTACTGTAATGAGTTTGTTTTATTTTGAGGATGTAAATCACACATCTATAATATAAGTGTTTGTTTGATATTTCTAATTAAGTATATTAATTTATAAATTACATACTTAGTATAGCCTACATAATCTGTTAGACATATTGGTTTTAAGCGGTAATGAAATCGAACCCATTAGAATGCTTTTAGATAAAAAAAATCTTCATAGATGAATAGGTCGATTGACTCCATAGATTTGTATTTCATTTGAAGTTTGCGATTTGAATTAGACCAAAATGGCGCCGTTCCCGCATAGACAAGAGAGAGATCAGCAGTATTTTTGACGTAACAACGTCTTATAAATTGATGGAGCCGGCGGCATTCCCGAAAAAGTGTGACGTATGCGACGTTCCTGTGCTAGCGAGAGCGCGCAACGAGCGACAAAGAGGCACAATCCATTCCATCAGTATTTTCTTATGACGTTGTCACGTTCAACTATCGTCAGTAAACTGACTTGACAGACAACCGTATTTTTTTGTTTTATGATTGTCTATCATCGCTAAATAAAGCGGCATCAAATTAGATATCCCGTAAAAAAACACCTAAGTTTTATTAAGCAATATCTAATTTGACGTTTTATTTAACACGGAAACGTCAAAAATTGTTTTTTCTAAATCTATATAAAAAAATACCTATTTAATTTCAATAAATTTTTGCATATATCAGTTTTTAGTATAGGTAGGTACTTTCCATACAACCACATGTCTTTTTTTCACAACAACAAGTCCCAAGTTCTACAGTGCTTACTGTGTTGGTAATATGGTGCGTATCTGTCTATACGCTCCAAAATATCATTACCTATGTGAAATACAATTACAACTTTTATAAATAAAACATCGTTCTACCAAGTAATAACTTACTTTTGTTTCTTTTGAGTTGTCTAGCGCAGATTCAAAGTAAGCATTATTTACCTTTGAGTAGGTACCTACACACGTAGCCTACACAGATATATAAGTAAGTACCTATGCTAAATTCAATTTAACTTAATCTTACATACCTAATAGGTATATAGGTAACGTACAATTTTTTTGTAACAAGAAACCACCAATTCTGTTTTCTTCTGTAAGTATATAGAGGTCTGTCAATAGAAATGTATCTTTTTCTCAGAACGGAAATATATGTTTACTTACCTACCTACATTCAATGTCTATTGTTTAAATACTCTCTAGAGTAGGTATACTCGTAGGAATAACTGACAGTCCCGGAAATTAAAACTGCTGAGTGACAGGAATATTTCCAAAATACCAACAAACTTAACCCATTTTGCTTTGTCCGATCAAGTTCTTACGTTTGGCATGATTTAACTTTTTAAATAGGTACTTACCTACTTTCTTGGTCAAAATGGATATAGGTCATACTAAAAAATTAATACAAATTCACCGTTATAAGTAGTCTAAACCGAACAACTTTCATACTCACCCGACTATACCAAATAGAAGGTAATCATTTTCGGGGGAATGTAGAGTTTTGGCTCTGCCCTGTATGTAGCCTAAACGGTTTGACTGATTTTGAATTGCGAGTTAGATTTACCTGCATCTCCGGAGTGTTATAGACTGCATTTTAAATCAAAAAGGAGGCTTCCTCGTGCTTTCTGTGCCTTTACCTTGTGCCTTGGTTTTCTGCTGTTCTATTTATGCGATATGTACAAAGGTATCCATGGTACCTAAGTGGTAACACTCAAACACAAGTGATTGGTGAACCTACATAGTCCAATACCATTGTCGCGTGTATCCAATATAGGCGCTGTTATCTGAATATAATTGGCAATGAGCAGGTAGAATTGACCCGCATGAACTAGATGTGATTGGAATGCTAGATATTCTGAGGTACCAAATTGCTACAACTGCTCACATGAATTCCTGGACACATTGCTCAGGTATTATGTGCGTCAGTTTCTGTATTCAAATTAATAGCTTGACCGTATGCCAGACACGCGCACTTAACTAAAAAAAATATGCCATATTGACAACCGAGTACAATCACAAGATCACAACTGCCTTTGCTTTTTTTTCAACATTTAATCAAGTAAAATTAAATTATGTTTACATGACCGGTTTGAGTTAATACCACCGAAACCATGCCAAAAGCATCTACCAATTTGACTATATCGAAATACGTCTGTAAATGTAATAAGATTTACATACGTTTTACAATTATAGCAAATTTTAAATTATTGAAACATACATACACTAAAAAGGGTAACAATTGAGTACTAAAATGATGACGTCAGATGCCTGTACTCAGTAGATAGAATCTGGCTACGCTAACTCTGCAATGGAATAAACGGGCAACCCCAAAAACATTTGCATATGGCAATTTTTTTTGTCAGTCAAATTCGTGGTAGTTGAGTTGTCAGATCGAGTTCGAATTTGTGTTTTTTTCTTATTTTCAAGAAAAATAATGGTGAAACCTATAAAAAGTGGCGTGCAGGAGTTATTATATAATATGATACGTAAATTCAATGATGTGAGAGAAGAATAAAATATGATCCTTAGCAGAAAAAGACAATGTTTACAAGATATAGAAGAGTTGACGAGTAAGTAGATTGAATGATTTTGGTACATCATTGATATTCGGTCACTTTGAAAGTTTCATATAATTATTATATTTTAAGCTAGCAGGTGCGCAGCAGCGTTCCAAAATTTTTTTTATAGCGGTTGCCTACAACGTATACAGGGTGGATATTTGAGATGGGTCGGCCAGGGTAGCTACCTTAACCGTTGTAGCTAGACGACAATGGTCTGAAGAGACTATCCACCATTTTTGAAAATATTTAGAACTGCATTTAAAGATTTTTGATAAATGGTACAGTCAGCGAGAAAATCGTCAATTCAAACAAAAAAAATTTTTGATGCCATTCGATCCAGTTTCAGATAAGGATCAAAAGTCTCTAAGAGACTAACTGAGGTCAAGGGGGTAGAAAAGTCAGGAAACGCAAAAAACGTTTTACATACATTTAGTAAGGAATAAAACTTCAACCGGAAAAAAAGTTCAATGAAATGCTAAAATCTCTTTGTTGGTGATTCAACTTATAAATCTGAGCAGCGTTCTCTTTGGAAAACATCGCGCCAAGTTGCCAAGTGGCTAGTAACATATTCAAAAAAAACCGGCCAAGTGCGAGTCGGACTCGCGCACCGAGGGTTCCGTACAACCTTGCAAATTTATGGTTTTCGTAATTTTTCCTTTATCTATGCTATAAGACGTTGCTTCGTACCAAATTTCAAGATTCTGAGTTCACGGGAAGCACCCTGTAGGTTTTGATTCCCTTGCAAGTGTCGAAAATTTGCGGCATAAACGGCTGTATCTTTTGATTGCGTTGGCTTAGAAGTTTGATTTTTTCACAGCTTCAAGGGACAGTAGACCTGAGTAATTGATATAAATTTCAGCTTCATATCTCCACGCGTTCCTGAGAAAAAGGGTCTTGACAGACGGACGGACGGACGGACAGACGGACAACAAAGTGATCCTATAAGGGTTCCATTTTTTCCTTTTGAGGTACGGAACCCTAAAAAGAGATCTTAACTGACATTTAAAATTGTGGCAAATAAGAAAAGATAGTACTTATACCATGTTTTCCAAGGAGAACGCTGCTCAGATTTATGAGTTGAATCACCACTAAAGAGATTTTAGCATTTCATTGAACTTTTTTTCCGGTTGAAGTTTTATTCCTTACTATATGTATGTAAAACGTTTTTTGCGTTTCCTGACTTTTCTACCCCCTTGACCTCAGTTAGTCTCTTAGAGACTTTTGATCCTTATCTGAAACTGGATCGAATGGCATCAAAAATTTTTTTTGTTTGAATTGACGATTTTCTCGCTGACTGTACCATTTATCAAAAATCTTTAAATGCAGTTCTAAATATTTTCAAAAGTGGTGGATAGTCTCTTCAGACCATTGTCGTCTAGCTACAACGGTTAAGGTACCTGCCCTGGCCGACCCATCTCAAATATCCACCCTGTATATATGAGACGTACACATATATCTTTGTTATTAATCAACTCAAAAACGAATAAAGCAATTTTTTTAATTGTTTTACCAGTGGAAAGCTAGAATATCTCTGAAATTCAAAAAATTCAAAAATCGTTTATTTTCTATTGGTATTAAAATATACACTTAGAAACGTCAATATTTTATAATAACAAGGCACTCTAAACTCGTCCATGAAGATTGGCTAAATGCAAACAGCAGCCCATCTCCACCGACGAGCTGCTGGTTCCGAATGCAGTACCCCGAGAAGAGCCAGCAAGAAACTCAAGGGCAGCTCTTTTTAAGTAACATAGGCTGAGTGACAGTGATATTGAAAGGAGAGTGAATGCAGGGAACATGATTAACGGAGCTTTGCACTCCTTTATGAAGAGCCCGAATGTGACAAATAAAGCACGTCTGGCTGTACATGATGGTGTGTTAGTACCTACGTTGATGTATGGCAGTGAGTGTTGGGTATGGCAGAAGAAGCACGAAAGTAGAATAAATGCAGTCGAAATGCGTTCATTAAGAAGCATTAGTGGAGTAAGATTGATAGATAGAGTGAAAAATAGTGTGATCCGAGAGCGTTGCGGCTTGAAAGATGATATAGTGACTAGGATTGAAAGAGGAATGCTCAGGTGGTTTGGTCACATTGAGCGGATGAATGAAAGTCGTCTAACGAGACAAATATACAAGGGTGTTGTGAATGGGCGAGTCGGTAGAGGACGACCTAGGCGTACCTACATCGACCAGATCGGCGATGTGCTGAAGAAAAGCCAGATAAAGAGTACCCGAAACCGACGAGCATGCATGAGTCGTTTGATGGATGTGGAGGAAGCGCGTGAGATCTGCCAGGTTAGTAGCAAGTGGCGGTCTGTTGTCTCTGCCTACCCCAATGGGAAATAGGCGTGAGATTATGTATGTATGTATGTATGTATGTAACATAGGCTGTATTTTATTCCCGTATGATGATTCCCACTTCATATATTTAAAAACTATTTTTTTTTTTATTTTAAATTTATTTATGGTTTGCAATAGGTGGTATGGGTACACAAGAAATACAAGTATCAAATACGTTTTCTGTAGTATAGACAGTATTACCATGTGCAGTTTTTTCATTTCCACATTTTTTTGACTTCTGCAGAGTTAGCGTGGCCAGACTTACATTTTACATATTTGACAGATTACTCAAATACGCTATCCAAAGAGGTTGGAAAAAAATCATTCTCTTTCCTAAGAGAAACTTTTTCTTTAAACGTCTTTGACGCTATCCTTACAAATAAGTCCCTTTAGGGTCACAGCACACATATCAACTCGGAAAGGGATCGGCACCGTATCGCCTTTCGCCTCGCCGTCAACCAGGCGTCAACCTAACGTATGCATGTAACCAAAGCGTAGCAGCGGCTCCTGTACGTCAACTCGGCTACGGCTAGGCGTCACCGCGCTTACGCCTCGCCGACCGCTGGATGACCGGGTTGGCACCAAATCAATTTGAATCCAAACGTTGAGTGTTCAATAAAAAATTCAATAAAACTTACGCATAACACGAAAGGAAGTTGCCTTGCGAATGGCGGGCGGCGGCACGGTCGGCAGGCAAGTCGCGGGAGGGGACACGGTCAAGGGTGGACGAAGAGCCGTGAGCTCGCGTACGGAAAGACGTAAGCGGGGGGACAGCGAGCCGTAAGCGCGGGAACTGCAAGTTGACCACTCACCGCATCGCGGTTCGGAGCCTGTTCCGAGGCGAGGCGATTACGTTACGTTTCCCATTAGTGTGCGTTGCAGTAGGGAGTTTCATACAAACAATACTGAACGGCTCGACATCATATCAACTCGGAAAGGGATCGGCACCGTATCGCCTTTCGCCTCGCCGTCAACCAGGCGTCAACCTAACGTATGCATGTAACCAATGCGTAGCAGCGGCTCCTGTACGTCAACTCGGCTACGGCTAGGCGTCACCGCGCTTACGCCTCGCCGACCGCTGGCTGACCGGGTTGGCACCAAATCGACGAAGAGCCGTGAGCTCGCGTACGGAGAGACGTAAGCGGGGGGACAGCGAGCCGTAAGCGCGGGAACTGCAAGTTGACCACTCACCGCATCGCGATTCGGAGCCTGTTCCGAGGCGAGGCGATGACGTTACGTTTCCAATTAGTGTGCGTTGCAGTAGGGAGTTTCATACAAACAATACTGAACGGCTCGAGGCGATACGGTGACGATCCCTTTCCGAGTTGATAAGTGTGCTGTGACCTTTACTATGCTTACAGCTTTCTTCATTTAATTTTGATCTTTATCTGTACTAGGCTAGAGCCATTCCACATTCTTTCAATTCCGCAGATTGTATAGAATGTACTGACCCTACCTTCTGAGTCCGATATTGCGGGTTCGAATCCCGCCTGGTAAGTAACAACATTTATATGTATTTATGAACATGATTGTTGATGTTATGCCACGGCGTTTATAATATACCTACTATAGCGGTCCGCCCCGGCTTCGCACGGTTGAACATTTATATACTATACATTTTGAGATGCACTGAGAGTAAATATATTAGCTTTATGCAATGCATAATATAGGTTCTTATTATTTTTCAAATAGCCTGTGCCCAGCGGCGGCGTTGACCAGGCGGAACCAGTTTATTCCTGTTTCAGTGGGAATTTCTAAATATCTCTTCATAGAGCGGTTGCGAACGACATATTATTATAAGACACCTACATACTATATTTCAAGATTCTAGGTGTCGATTGTATTTCTGTTGCCGCTATAACAACAAATACTAAAAAACAGAATAAAATAAATATTCAATTTGCTCCCATACAACAAACGTTATTTTTTGTCGTTTTTATGTTGATAGACACAAAAAACTACACTTCTCCATACTAACTTCAACCCGTACTTTCACCCCCTTAGGGGATGATTTTCGAAAAATCCTAAAACACGTGTCGGAGAGTATTTGTGCCAAGTTTGAAGTCGATAGACGTAAAAATCAACACGTCTCCATACAAACTCCAACCCCCTGTTTGACCCCCTTAGGGGATGATTTTCAAAAAGTCCTAAAATACGTGTCTCATGATTTATTTTTAAGAGTATTTTTGCCAAGTTTGAAGTCGATAGACGTAAAAATCAACACGTCTCCATACAAACTCCAACCCCCTGTTTCACCCCCTTGGAGGATTTTGAAAAATCCTAAACGAATATCTCATAATTTGTTATGAAGGGTATTTGTGCCAAGTTTAAAGTTGATACACGAAGAAATCACACTATCCCATACAAACTTCAGCCCCCTCTTTCACCCCCTTAGGGGTTGAATTTCGTAAAATCCTTTCTTAGTGAGCATCTAAACTATAAACGTAACCTACACACAAAATTTCATGTTTCTATGTTCAGCGGTTTGGGCTGGGCCTTGATTTTTAGATTTAGCTTCTCCTTTTATATATTTAGATTTATGTATGTTTGTCAGTTGTTCAAAAACCATTTGGGGTGCGAATTGTTTCCTAGAATTTATTTATTAATTTTCAGCAAATACATATAAACTTATAATTAAAAATGCTGTAAAGTCATGTCACAAAAAGGTTGCTTATAAATAAAACTATTTTTCATTCACACGGAATTCTAAAAAGAGAAGTAATTAAATGGGCAGCAATTATAAAATTTGGTTCGCCACAAAAAATCAGCATTTAAATCATTTGGTCGGAATACAAAGATTTTGTTCGCAAATAAAAAAATCAGACAGCAATCCTTGTTCTGCAAATAATTTTGATAATGGTCAAAAATTTTATCAGAAATAGGCAGCTTACAATAACATGGGTTTGCATAATAAACATTAAGTCCGCAAAATAGTTACTTGGTCCGCAAAATAACTACTTCGTCAGCAAGACTTCATGATTGAACAGCAGAGAAAACATGTCGTAAAAAATTATACTATAGCTACTCCCACTCCCACGCCCACTCCCAACCTCACACCCACCCCCACCACCCCCACTCCCACTACCACCCCTACTCCCATCCCCACTCCCATCCCCACTACCACCCCCACTCCCACGCCCACTCCCGACCCCTCCTACACCATCCTACACTCTCCTACCCCCCTCCTACCCCGCCTACCCCTTCCTACCCCTCCTACACCCTCATACTACCTCCCACACCCTCATACACCCTCCTACTACCGCCTACCCCCTCCTACATAACACTCCTACCCCCCACTCCCACGCCCACTCCCGCTACCACCACCACCACCACCACTACCACAGCCACTGCCACTGCCACTACCACCACCACCACCACCACCACCACCACCACCACCACTTCCACTGCCACTACCACTAACACCACCACCACCACTACTTGTAATCGTAATCATAATCATAAAAGTTGCATAATCCAAAGTCCTTCCTAATCTATGTAAGGAATGCGCCCATTTTGCGCATGACAAGTTTGCTGAGATTATTTTTGCTACTTTTATATGAAGCTCAAAAAATATTTTTTGGCTTTCCCCCTGAGTGCTTACCAAAATTTTATTAAACAGTAGCAGCTCATTGCAGCTTAAAAATAATTACAGCCATCCAGAATGACATAAATTGCTGATAGATTTTGTAATGTTTGCTGGCCATGAGTTGCTGACCAATTAGCTATTTCTGCTTACAGATTATATTTTTCTGCTCACAAAAATACGAATACAGCTAACCATTTAAATAACACCCTTCTAAAAATGCCAAAGAGATGTGAAGTTGATAGTTTACATTCATTAAATTTTACATCCTATATCCAGACAGGCAAGGCTTTATTTCATTCAACTGTGGCTTCAGTCCCACTCTAAAGTCCTTTCTCGCACAGAGAGCGCCTATCCGTAAGCTAAAAATTGTATCTTTTGAAAAATTTGCATAAAAACTCGGCAAGAGAGATAAAACAACGAAATCTGGGGACTTAATTTAAAAAGCGGCCGTTTTATATTAGGGGATTATTAACTTTAATTGGTTTCAGGAACTGCTGTGAGATGACGCCAACTGTAACTTCTCTTTTTGGACTGTTTGTTACTCATCTAAGTAGGTACATCTAAAGCCTTTAGGATTATCAAATTCATTCACGAAAATGACACTCTCATTCATGACATTCGTGTCAATATCGAATTCCAAAATCATAGGAGTTGTAATTTAAAAAAGAACAGTCATCTACATTTATCATACAAATATACCTACTATTAGCATACCTACGTTATATCTACTTACGAAATGCTCTACACTGGCGACGAATCGTCGCTATCTACCCTTCGACCCGCCATCGACTCTACTCTTTCCAAACTGGTTAAATGAAGGAGGAAATTAAAATTTATCTGTATGTTGTATGGCATTTTAGGAAAGGGGCCAGTGTGAGTAGTCCCACCAAATACGACGATCAATGTAACCGTCATCATCATCCCGCCCGCTGTGTGACCCGTGCTTATACCGAGTCGTCTCGTTTAAATGTCTTTTGATGACGTCGCACAGTGTTTTATGAGAGCTCATTTTCGGAACTCCCCTTTTTATTCAAAAACTCGATACATGTTATGATTTTGAAGACTAGAGTAGAACTCCCGCGTGACAAAAATAAATACTTGAGTAGAAATTAAAATCCAAAATTTCAGATTTTTTTACTCTTAAAATAAGTGAAAAGAGTCTGGTGTGAAAACTAGGCAAATGATTTGAGAAATGACGTATACGTCGATGAAAAATATTTATCATGGGCCCATGGGGCCCTGAAGCAAAGACATTTTTAAAAAGTCTGTCAGCGCGCCTAATAGAGGCCACTGGCGACCCTAGGGCTGGTGGCTATTTCGCCCAAAGGATTAGCTTGGCTGTCCAGAGGGGAAATGCTGCCAGCATCTTGGGTGCTTTACCTCAACTTGGTGCGCTGGAGGACATTTTTTATCTTTAGTTTAGTTCAGTTTGTAAATATTGTGTGTTTTATAATTATTATTGTATAACATTGAAGTTAGTTTGTACAGTCAAGAGCAAGTCAAGCTTGACACTACTAGCTTAAGCTGAGCTCTGATTTGTACTGCGCTCCATATAATACAGGACCGGGGTCAAAGTCCAAAGCGTCAAGCTTAGCGTGCTCTTGACTGTACATTATAATTATGTAATAGCATAAAAAAGATTGTTCCATTCTCCATTGCCATAATTATATCAATCAAAATCTATTTTACCTAGGTACTTAAAGGCATAAACAGGCATTGTAAGCTAATTTAGTAAGTTAATTTTAGCCGTTTTAACATTGACGCCGGTGAAACCACCTCTACATATAAGTCGGTAAATCTTTTATTTCTTGTTATTATGTAGTTCATTCCCTTAGACATACCTAAGTTAATGTTAGGTAAATTAGCTATCGCTGTCCATTAAAAAAGTACTTACCCACATATTATGTAACTTACTTTGAGAAAATTAAATAAACCTCAGCCATTAAGTAGGTACCTACCTAATGCTTCAATATGTTCTTTAATTGCCTATCGAGAAAAATATCCAAACGCCAAATCTCGGTGCCTACAACTGCTGGATTCGAATTTAATCGAATAATTTCCTTCCCCGCCCCTTTCTAAAGCCTCTTATAAAATACCTTCCTAATTGGATCTAAAATTCGGAAAGTTCTAAATTACCGACGCGTTTTCAATTTTCAATACTTATTACAACATTCATCAAAAACAGGAAAATTCTGTAAATATTTAATTCTACCTAAGTACCTATTTAGATTTACCTGCGAATTACGGCGAATTTTTACTGATTTCAGAATTGTAGCTAACTCATTAGTTGCCGTGGCAAACTAATTTCGACTAGCCGACTGTAGTAAAGAGAAATGGATAATAAGTTTAATATGTAGGTATAGATAACAACGAAAATGATTAGGTATATTTTACTAAGGGCTGATTTTTCAATAGTCAGTTAAAAGTTATCTGAAGAATAAACATCACCTGTCACTTTTCCATTCTATTTGTCAGACAGTGACAACATTAATACATTCTCAAGTTAAGATTTATCTGACGATTGAAAAATCAGCCCTAAGTCCGTTAAATTTTCTTTTTCGTCTTCGATATCTTGTTGCACACGGTTAAAAAACGTAAAACCATAATAGGTACCTATTTCCATAAAATATTATTTTGTTTGTTTCAGATTTTATCTATCTGGGAACTAATTCACTGGAGACGCCTTTTGACATGTAAGTACCTACCTATTTTTTTTTTTTTTTTTAAATCCAAGATGTAGGTAATATATTTATTTACCAGTAATAAAGTCAAATTCGTTGTTTAGCCAAATCTGTCAAATCAGATCTAAACATAAACTTGTGTCTGTATATTTACGTAAATTCTTACTAACTAAATTAATAAAGTTTCACTAACTAGGTAGGTTACCTACTGGTTATTCATCTACATGAGTATATTTTCGAGAATAACATAATCTCGCACAAATAACAAAGGTAGAAAACAATTAAGCTCATTGGGGGGGATTATCCTATAAATATACTTTTGTTCGATTTTCTGATAAACTGGGCTCTCTGTGCTTACATAAGTAGGTAACAGTTTAGTAGCTATGTACCTAGGTACACAGTGGAGTCTTATATCCGCTGGTCAAACTAAGCAGCCTAAGCCATACCTAAGTATCACCACTTAGCACAATTCTTTCACAAATAGGTAAGTAGGTAGGTACCTACTTATATAAATAAAATCGTTTGACATTACTAACAAAGTGTATAAAACCGGGTTGTGGGGTTTATAGAGCTCGTGTTTTGGGTTCCATTCAAAGATTAACTCTAAACTACCTGTCAATAATATCCAGACAGTAATAGGATTGTCCACAGTCATACAATTTTATTATTTGTTTGGCTTAGCTTGCTTAATTATTTAACTTACTTGAATCCTATTACTTCAAACGCGCAATTCTTGTATTTAATTATGTACTTAAGTATGTAAATATATTTCGTATCTCTAATTTTATTGAAATTTTGAATATAATATGTATTATATAGATACAGATTTTTCTACTTGTATTTAAAAAAAATACGGCCACTCACCGGGAGATGGCGCTATCAGCATACTTACATAATACAGCCACTCGCCGGCAGATAGAGTGGTGTTAGAACGAAGCTCAGTCTACGTATCTATAATAAACCTAAGACAGTTAAAGACTGGATGAATTGATTGTATGGAAGAAACTTAGAAACAATAAATAAGAAACCTTTGAGACAGATGGAGGAAACTGTACATTATACCAAGAACCATAAATGGCTTGCAGCACAGCACCATACGAAAAATAACAACCCTTTTACAAAGCTTCTTGATTAGACCATACATTCCCATGCTGCCGTGTCAGGCCAATCTCGTTTAACTTAAAATAATCGAGTTACGCCTAGCCAGTGTAAAACGACTTTATATTCGATGATAATCATGAGACAAAAACAATTGTTTAAATATCTTTATTATTTTCTGAGATATTGGCGTTGGCAAACTCGTTCAACTTGATTTTTGATTGACTGAGTCATGCCTAACTCGTTTAACTAAAGTTGACATAGTTGTGCGTGACTCTCTTCATAATTTTGTAATGCGTACGTATATCTGTTAACTTGAGTTACAATAGATACGCGTGACCACTGCCACTTCGAATAGCCGGATATTACCTAAATAGTTATTGAAGATATTAAATGGATGTGGTATTTTTTATTGTTATTTTTATACTTAAATAATTAGCTGATGCCTGCGACTTCGTTCACGTGGAATTTGTTATTCCTTTGCGTTTCGAAAATATACCAAGTAGGATAATCTACACTATCTATCTACACATTAAAAATAAAAAATTTACACATTAAAAATAGCTGAAATCAATGAAGTAGGCGATTAGAGAACGAGTAGGCGATACTGAACAAACTAATTTCAGAAAAAGCACTTCTTCTGTTACTTATTGTAAATCGTAGGACATCTCTGGTTTATGATTTTTATATTAGTTCTTGATACCAAAGGGTATGCATGTGCTCATGATAACAAAAAAAAATCCTCAAGAAAACCATAGTGAATTCTCAAAAAATGTGGACTTTGTATTGAGACTTTTAAGGAATATTTGTGCCAAGTTTCAAGTTGATAGACGCAAAAAAAACACACTTCTCCATACCAACTTTAACTTTAAGTTTCACCCCTTTAGAGGATGATTTTGAAAAAATTCAAAAACACGTGTCTAATCATTTATTTCTAAGAGTTTTTGAGCCAAGTTTCAAGTTGACCGACGTAAAAAACAACACGTCTCCATACAAACTAAAACACCCTGTTTCACCCCTTAGGGGGTGTTTTTAGAAAATCCAGAAATACGTATCTCGTTGTTTGTTTTGAGGAGTAAGTATTTTTAAAAAGTTTTCAATTGATACACCTAAAAATGAAGGTTTTGCATACATACCAACTTCAACCCCTACTTTCACCCCTTTAGGGGATGATTGACGAAAAATCCAAAAACATGTTTCTTATAATTTATTTTTAAGAGTATTTGTGCCAAGTTTTAACTTGATAGACGTAAAAAACAACGCGTCTAGATACTAACTCCAACCCCCTGTTTCACCCCCTTACGGGGTTTTTTGGAAAATCCAGAAATACGTGTCTTGTTGTTTGTTTTGAGGAGTATTTTTACAAAGTTTCGAATTGATACACCCAAAAATGAAGGTTTTCCATACATACCAAACTAAACCCATACTTTCTCCCTTTTTGGGGATGCTCATCATTTATTTCTAAGAGTATTTGTGCTAAGTTTCAACTTCATCATCAGCCTATAGCAGTCCACTGCTGGACATAGGCCTCTCCAATTGCACGCCATTCAGCTCGATTATCAGCAACTCTCATCCAGCTGCTACCAGCCACCCTGATCGTCACTCCACCTAGCTTGAGGGACCTTACGCTTGCCGATTCGCGGTCTCCACTCCAGAACATGTCTACCCCAAGGGTTGTCTGTTCTACGGCTGATATGGCCAGCCCATTACCACTTCAGCTTGCTTATTCTACGAGCTATGTCCACAACTTTGGTTCTCTGCCGGATCACCTCGTTTCGGATTCGATCCCTCAGAGAGTCACCAAGCATAGCCCGTTCAGTAGGTCGCTGAGCGACCTTGAATTTATGGACCACGTGAGTGTCCACGTTTCGGCTCCGTACGTCATAACAGGCAGGACGCATTGGTTGAAGACCTTCGTCTTTAGGCTCTGTGGAATACGGGCAGAAAAGACTCGACGAAGCTTCCCGAACGCTGCCCAGCCCAGCTGAATCCTCCTGTTAGCCTCCCTCTCAAAGTTGTTCTTACCAAACTGCAGAGTTTGCCCGAGGTAAACCTATTCTCGAACAACCTCGAAAGTACCACCATTGACAGCTATCGGTCCCGGAGTAACATGATCGTTGAACATAACTTTGGTTTTGTCCAAGTTCATCCGGAGACCAATGCGTTCAGAAGAATGAACTAGGCCGTCCAGCATCTGCTGTAAGTCATGCAGGGATTCATCCAGTATGATGATGTCGTCTGCAAATCTCAAGTGTGAGATGTACTCGCCGTTGATGTTAATGCCGCGTCCCTCCCAGTCCAGCGTCTTAAACACCATATCCTCCAATGCGTTTGAGAACAATTTCGGGGAAATTACGTCCCCTTGTCTCACCTCTCAACGCAGGGGGATATGTTCAGTTCGCCGATCCTGCGTTTGAACGTTCATTCTCGTGTTTTCATAAAGACATCTCAGCACTTGGATATATCGCCAGTCGATTTTGCATCGCTGCAGAGATTCTGAAACAGACCAGGTTTCGATAGATCAAACGCCTTCTCATAGTCCACAAACGCAAGACATAGGGGTTGATTATACTCTTCTGTCTTTTGTATAATTTGTCGCACTGTGTGGATGTGGTCGATGGTGCTGTATCCTCCTCGGAACCCAGCCTGCTCCGGTGGCAGAAACTCGTCGAGTCTTCGCGCTAGACGGTTCATATCGACTCTTGAAAACAACTTATATACGTGGCTTAGGAGCGACATGGGTCTGTAGTTCTTTAAAAGGGTCTTATTACCCTTCTTAAAGAAAAGAACGACCACACTCCTTCGCTAAGCTTCTGGAGTTCTTCCAGAGAACAGGACAGAGTTGAAGAGCTCCCAAAGCTCTTTCAGTACAGGACTTTCTCCCGCTTTCAGGAGCTCGGTTGTAATCCCGTCCTCACCAGGGGCTTTTCCATTTTTAGATTGTTTAAGAGCCGCCTCGATTTCATCTTGGCTGATTTCTGGCAGGTCTACTGTGTAATGATGGGTTAAGGTGGCTCTGGAATCCTCATTTTCGGGATAAGGTCGAGACGCGTACGATGCTTATAATTGGCCGTAAAAGTTTTCTACTTCCGAGAGAATCTCCAGCCTTGAAACGACTATATCCCCATTAGGTTTGGTCAGCTTCGTCAGGTGGCTCCTCTCAAGTGACTGGACGAACACTTTCGAACCCCGATTTTGCTCAATCGCTTTACAATCGCGTACCAAGTTTCAACTTAATAGACTAAACAAAGAAAACACGTCTCCATACAAACTCCAAACCCTGTTTCAACCCCTTAAGGGAGGTTTTTTGGAAAGTCCAGAAATAAATGTCTTGTTGTTGGATTTGAGGAGTATTTTTACAAAGTTTCGAATTGATACACCCAAAAATGAAGGTTTTTCCATACAAACTTTAAATTTTCACCCCCTTTAGGGTTGAATTTCGAAAATTCCTTCCTTCCGTCTTAAAAACAATAGCTGTGAAAAAAATCTGATTTCTAGGTCTAAGGGTTTAGGCTGGGCGTTGATGAGTCAGTCAGTCAGGACTTCTCTCTTGATATATATAGATTACTTCTAGTTTGTATCGTAATAACTTTTATTTTACTTTTTCTAAAGACTGTCTTAATATTAATATCTGAGGATAATTATTAATTAGTATATTACTAATACCGCCTGTTTTTTTACTGTCTGAAAAAAATATGGTGATTACACTACTTATTAAGGTAAGTGTAATAAATTCATTTGACATTGTTACTACATAGCATCAGTGTGCGTACTTTTCTAGACTTTGTAGATTGCATTTAACATGACTATATTTAA
The DNA here is from genome assembly GCA_963855545.1 of Ethmia dodecea. Taxonomy (NCBI): domain Eukaryota; kingdom Metazoa; phylum Arthropoda; class Insecta; order Lepidoptera; family Depressariidae; genus Ethmia; species Ethmia dodecea. The sequence continues at coordinate 7,761,711 of OY979444.1, forward strand.
CAATTAATCTTGTGTATAAGTTCGGCTTTAGATAGGACCTTATATACGTCATATTTTTTTTCAGGCAGTTAAAAAATCATCCAGTATAAAGATAATTATAATAAATTGAGAAAAATTACAACTAGTCTTTTTAACGTAATAAAAATATTTTGTTTCTACCTGTAATTTAACGAAAATGGTAAATTTATGTTGCATTTGATTTTTCTTGCTGTTTTTTTATACTTACTTGGTTGTATCGTATTATATTTTTGAACTTTTCTAAAGACTTCAAATTATATTATTATATTATCTGAGGCTAGATAATATTATTACTATATAGAAATTAATTGTGTTTAGTTCGTTGAAACTACCTAAAGTTACTAGGTATTTGACTAGTCTTCCGAATATGTTACAATAAACATTAAAAACTATAATCTACGAACACATTTTTATTTACTTAACCATTCTTTATATAAATAAATTTCATCAAATATATAAAAAAAATACCTGTTTAACGGTACCTATGACCTATCTCATACAACTTTAATTATCATAGATAGATCCTACAAGAGGTGCGTGGTTAGTAGTTATGCACAACTCTTCTAACTTAAGTTAATAGACAGCGCGTGGCCACGTTTGTATGAAACAGTGGTTAAGCCTAACTCTTTTATCTCGATTTAAACATTAAATACATACAATTAAGAAATAATAACTAAGGCCCCATATTCTTGACGCTTATTAGAACCCCTTTCAATAAAAATCTAGTCTCTAAACATGTTAATACAAATGATACAGACATAAATGTGTAAAAAACTTTGAAGTCGATTATCTCAAAACTATGTTTTTCAAGTTAGACGAGATTGGCCTGACACGGCAGCATGTCTAAAGCTCCACATTGCATGTACAGTCAAGAGCACGTGGAGCCTGACACATTGGTCTTTGTAATGTTTTTATTACAATCGCCTTACAGGTCAGACTTGCACTACAAATGTAAAGCTTCATGTGCTCTCAGTGTCGGATTTGCAGTCTTGGCCGTCTTAGATCCTCAGGCCAAGTAGTAAGTACTAGCCGCCCTACCCATCATATAGGCAGCATAATGAATTTGTCTTATTGCCAACTTTTGGAACGTAGTTCCTTATCGCGCGTTGCGAAAGGGGGCTAGACGGAAAAAATTAAGACCAAAAGTTGTAACGACCGACACTTTTTGCTATAGGTGAAGCTCTATGATTAAATCTAATGATGATGATGAACTTCGTTCCATCCGGGTGTCCCTTGACACCTCTCAAGTTTTTATTCTTTCTACATGAAAATATGTAGAAAATGATCTATGAAGATTATTGTTATACGATGCAGTGCAGTGTGGCCCGCCATAATGTGTTCTAGCCTTTAGAATATTTACTTGTCTTGTTACTACTTGTGTTGTTTTGACTTGTCTTCTCTGAACATAGGCTTCACCTGCGCAAACCCCCTCGAACCACCAAATGATAGCTAAAAATGTTATTGCACAGCTATTTGCGTCACTTCAGAGCTGCCAAGTTAAAACGGCCGTACTGTACTCCGAGTTCTATGTGTTATTATCATTGCCTTTTTAGTCACGAGTGGTCGCCCCTTATATCTGGTCCTAGGCCCCGACCTACTGAACCTTAGGGAAAATCCGCCACTGCTGTGAGCTCTTGACTATAGGTACCTATGGATTATTGACAAGAGGTAGGTAGGTACTTACGCACTATGAAAAATGCTATCAAAGAGATCAACAAACATAGTAAGGTGTTTTGTCAGCGTGGAAAACCGCGTGGTTCCCAAATTAATTGATAATTAAATAGGGCAAATGACGCTTTGACACGTCACTCGCTCCGGCTTTTGTTGTGAATAAATCGTCGTCGTCCCCGGATCGCTGTCATGAGATTATGTCCTCACTCGGTCCTGACTAGGGAATCCAATCCCGCATCAAAATCGCGATCCCGCAGGCCTGCGGGATTGAGGTTACATATTTTTTTTATTTTGGAAATTAAAAACTTTATATTTTTTTCATTCAAATGCTCAAGTCACGCACGAGGTCCATGGGAAATTTTCTAAAACACTTATTAATGAGGCTGTACTGGGTCTTAAAACTAATCAAAACGTTGTCTGAGCTCATTTATTTTATTTTCAATCCCGCAAACGTGCAGGATCCTGCACCAGTAATCCCAAATTTTAGATCTGCAAAAGAGGTGCGGGATCCCGCAAATGCGAGATCCGGCGTTTGCGGGATTGGATTCCCTATTATGTATGTATGTAAAAATAAAAATTTACTTGTCTTTAATTCAATTATTTTTAAATAACTACCTAGTTACTCAAAACAAAAGAATATTTAGAAAAATCTCAATCCCGCAAATCCCAGATTGATGACCTTAATCCCGCAGGTCTGCGGGATCGCGATTTTGATGCGGGTTTGGATTCCCTACATACAAACATAATATGCTCACGCCTTTTATTTTTAGTATCATTATTATTATTAAGTAGATTTATTATTAATTACTAATCAATAATTGAAATCAATTATGCTTTAAAAATAAAAAAATCTGCTACTTTTAACAAACGATAAACTTAATACAATTTTAAACCTTTTATCTTTTAGATTTGTATTGACAATTGAACATATTTATTAGTTATAGAGGCATGAAAAAACAGTTTATAATTTTTTCAAAAAGTGTTTTCCATTCAAATGTCAAGTCACGCACGAGCTCCATAGGAAAGTTGTTAAATCACTTATTAATGAGGCTGTGCTAAGTCATAAAAGTACGTTGATCAGAACGTTGTCTGAGCTCTTTTTCTCAATCCAGCAAACGTGCGGGATCCCGCACGAGTAATCCCGCATTTTTGATCCCGCAAAAAAGGTGCGGGATCCCGCAAATGCGCAAACTTGATCCGCCTAATTACCTGTACTATAGATTGAGTTCATTATTATATACTGCATTAATTCTCAGAATGTACTAACAATGTAGGTAGGTAGATACCTACGACTACGAAGCGATCCATTAGTGCAAGACATTTACGGTAAAACCTTCTTTTATAAAAAATAAAAAGATGAAAACATCCTCCGAGAAAATGCTTTTACCCAGTCTCACAGGAAACAAGACAGACAGACACGAATAAGTATAATATTCCATGTCCAATCTCTTGCTTTTGAGCATGGGCGTAGCTAGGGGGGGGCCAGGGTGGGCCGGGCCCACCCTAGAAAGCTCTTAGCCCACCCTAGAAAAAAACCCTTCCTCATACAATAACTTAATCCTCAACTAGCGGAACCGAAAACCATCTTCAAAAAGCTAAACACAGAAAACTTAAAATTGTTTAAAATCATTTTTTTCTTATTTCAATGACGTGGAGTGGACCGATTTATATATTAATGGTTTCTTTTTTCCTTACCTACTTCAATGTCGATTTATATTTTTGTTTGCTGTTTTTTTTTAATTTGTAACCATTAAGTAACATTATACCTAAAAGTAATTAAGATCTATTTAATTTACCTTGTTGTTAGTAATTTAAAAGCGGAGCTCTTGTCGGTGTATCTAGCTACACTTCTCATCAGAAAAATCGAAACACCTTGCAAGTCTAGGTTTTGTAAGGATTATCAGAAAAATGTGTATATTTAGGAATATATGTCAAATAGTGAATAATTTTCAAATCCTGATCTAAATTCAAATTAGATTTTCACAGGTTTCGTATTTTGTTTAACAAGTAATTTTTATCCTGTATGGAGTATGAAAGAAATTGATAAAGAACACACGGAAATGAAAAAAAAAGCTAAGAAAAGTTTTCAATAACTTAAATTCCCTCCCCGAGCTCTTATTACTGCTTCCATACAGTTCTTCATCGATTGGATGAAAATCACTATCAAATGTTGTGGCATTCCATTCCATTCCTCTTGGATTGCATTTTCGCGCGCTCTTCGATGGTCTGCAGTTAATTTTGGCCCATTTGCTTGCTTGCGCGGTACCAGTCTACGTTCCTTCAACCTTCTTCTAATTATAGAGTCACTTAAAGCCACCCTCCGTACAACATGAAGCTGCTGCTGCAGTTGAAGAGCATTAGGGCGTCGATTTCGTAAAGAAATAGTTAGTTACAATAAATAGATCATCTCACTCAGAAGTGACCCGATTCCTGCCAGATCCTGAACGGTGCGTGAACAAACCAGTCTCCCGATAGCGTTTGTAGACTCTATAAACAGAAGACAGGCTTAGATGCAATCTTTCAGCTACAACAAGATGACAAAGTCCAGAATCTAGCAGTGCCACATTCAGAAGTATCCATTATGTTTTAGAAAAAAAAACTTTTTCAGACGTCCCAAAGTCACAGTACGCACACAGTATATAATAACAGAACAAAAAGTTTTAAGATCAAAAGCGCAAAATTTTTTGTTTTCAACGGTGAAATGTAGGGAGGTAGGTACCTACCTTTTTTTTTTTTTTTTTTTTTTTTTTTTTAACCAGGGAAAATGCATTACTGCATACGCACCCGACCCGGGGGGGCCGGGGGTTATGTGGGGCTCTGCAGCCTAGTGCTGCCATACCCACTAAAAACCCTGGTGTGTTCCTCCTCGCCGCTTCGGACCCAGCCATGGCACCGCGGTTGTGCATCCGCAGAGGTAGGTACCTACCTACTCCAACTCTAAACACACATAAGAATTTCATTTGTTTGTCTGCCAGCTATACAATCATGTGATTTTTGATTGAATGAAAACTCTTTTGTGTTAAATTAGAACAGAAACCAAACAGAAACCTTAAAAAGGGAAGTGTTTCGATTTTTGTGATGAGAAGTGTATATTTAAGTACATAGTTTTGGTCAGGACACAGATAAAAGAATAGTATAATAGGATAGGATAACTGAAATCCGTACATGATACCTACCTACATAGTTGCGCATGCGCCGATAGTCAGTGACCACCTTGCCGTGGCCAGCTGATTCATGACTGGGGCCATGGCCCCCCCTAGGACAAATCCCTAGCTACGCCAATGCTTTTGAGTTTTGCCCTCAGAACAGATAGGTACCTAAGTAATCTATGGTACTACCTATAGGTAATAGCTACGTATAGGTAGGTAGGTACTATTATTTAGTCCAACTTTGGTTTCAATTCCTACAAAATATGAATTCAAATGTGTTAGTTGGTTTGTCCTTCATTCACGCAACGTAGTAAAATAAAGTTAGAGGACCCGGAAGTTACACAGTAGGTAGGTAGGTAGGTAGGTATATAGCCTAGGTCATTTTTGTGCCTTACAGCGTCAAGCTTTATTTGTCGTTTATATTCAGTATCGTCATTCATCTGTTTTTCTCAGTGCAAAGTATCAGGTACCTATCTACCTACCAATAAATTGTAAACAAACTCATTGCAAATGAGTTTTGTACCTAAATCATGTTGAAAAAATAAGGTGTTTATTAGGTAGGTATTTGTGATTTTTTCACCTAAAAGGTTCTTGCTAGCCTCAATCCCATGAGTATGATTGGTTTCTATTCCGTTATGTACTAAGTACTACCTACCTACCCCTATTTTTTTTTTCAATTTTCTCCTCCGTTTATACAGTAACTACCTACGTAATTTATATCTTCATTGGAAGTATAAATTACTGTGAAAACGTTTTCTGGTATTGACCACACCTTTGCAACTTATTAACTCTGTGACAAAACTAAACTTTAGAGTAGAATGCATAAAACCGTTTTAACCGGCGTTAAACCTATCCGGTGACAATAAAATCGATGAACGCATTTGCATGAGACAAAGCGTTCCAAATTTTAATACAGCCTTATACCTAGTTCGAAGAGCTCTCTCTTCACAGAACACTATTATGATTTATGACTCCTGTCTCTCTTTTTCAGTGAATTCGATGAACTGTAAGTTAGATCGACTTTTACATAGACATAGACATTTTCTTTATCTGCACAGTTTATGAACTTACTAAACTTAAACATAATTAATAATTATTTTTTAGCACCGGTAAAGGTTTGACTTCCAAAGAAACATACTAGGTACCGTACGGTGACCATAGAAGACACAGACGAAACCAAGCTTTCCCTTGGGATCTATTCCACTACATAAACACTTCTTAGGTTTCGAACTTCGTTTAATATTTTATTGGACAGTAGGTAGGTACGCATCTAAGCATCTAATACTAATTCTAATTAGGTATATGACATTAATATTTTAGTACGTACTTATCACATCTATGACTAATGATCAATCATAATAGTATTCTTAATTATTATCTTCCATCTTTACACCCTAGATAAATTCCATAAAACAAATTTAAATCTCCCGGGTCCTTCAAACGGCTACTCATAGACAACCTAAAAACTCTCAGCCAGTCTCCCGAATGCGTTGTCTCTCGTCGAATGGATATTATCGACTTTGAAGTGATGCTCACAGTTGGTTTATTTATTACTCAAAGCTCACATGAGAATAATCCGTCAATAAAATCAATCAATAAAGTTATATTATTATTCTAAAATAATTTATGTTCGACATAAAAAAAGTCTGCAAATTTTTCTTCTGGGGCAATATTCTATTATCTTATCTGTCAAGTATAGTGACTATAAGTCATGGACGTGTACTCTATTATCCAGTAATCCCCAGGGATGTTGCGGATGCCGATTTTTTCACATCCGCGGATGCGAATGCGGATGCGGATTTTTGAAGGCTCACATCCGCGGATGCGGATGCGGATGTTTGGGATCTTATATAAATATAGTATATGATTGAAGAATTATCTTACTATAGGTAAAGGTATCATCCTATGGGGAAACAGTAAAAACGTAGGTAGGTAGAGCGATTATTCCGCAGAAAAAAAATATTAGACCAATAACGGGAATATCTCGCTTTGACTCTTGCAGATCATTCTTTAAAGACCTTAATGGCTTATTGACCTTATCATCCAACATGAATGAGATTTTCGTTTTTGCTAAACAGCATGGGGAATTGTTTAGAAAAAATTGTAACATAAACCCTCGTAGTCACAGAGACCCAAACACTCTTGTCTTTGAAACAATTCCAAAAATTATTAAATTATGATAAATATGAACTTTGAGTATTAGAATATATTCTCATGTATAATAAAATCCCGAATGACATTAAAGACTTACCCGTTAAAATTATTAAAAGAAAATTGTATAAATAGCTCAATGAACGTATTTTTTACTATTTTAATTAATTTATTAAGAAATAAAATAAGTGTGTCCATTATGTCAAAGGTGTTTGCATGTCTTTTAATTATAGTGAACATGTATGCACTGCCAAAACTGTATTTTTTTCATCTGTACCCAAGTTTGACGCAAGTAAAGAAATATTCTATTCTACTCAATCAATAACAGGAACCTCACTGGAAAAATTAATAATACTGTTATAAAACTATAAACTTTACCTACAATAAAACGTAGGTTTTACCGGTATAACATAATGGCATTTTCCGTGCGATTTTAATTTAATAAGCTGAGCTAAGATTAATATAAAGATTTCCCAATACTCAATTATCTACACACAATGATCACTGGTCACAATAACACTCAAAATATATATCTTCACGATAAGTAACCCACAGCGCAAACAAACACGTAATAATTTAGTTACAAGAAACAAAGGGTGTACCACAACAAATGCGTCGGCTCTTGTCACCAATTTTTTCGTTCTCATTGGTCATTGTCTCATGCGAACGGCACGGGAAGAACTGTACAACAGGTGACGTGGAATTTGGGGGGGGGGGTGGGGGGGGTAGGGGGGGGGTGGACCCACCCCCCCAACCCCCAAGCGAGGAAACGCAAAGTTTTTTTTTTACGAATTTTTAAAAATTTACATGAAACGGAGTGAAAAATCGCTTCCGCTTGGTATAAAAAAGTCGCCGGTGCAACATTTCGGTTCTGGCACTTCGCTGGCCGCTGCCGCGGCACGCTCGCTCCGCTCGCTCGGCTCGTGCGTTGTGGTCACAAGAAAACCTAACCTAACCTAGCGCTACATATTCATAGAGATCACATGGAAAACACAAAGCACTCGACGTAGGTACCGATAATCCAAGATCCAAACTGTGAATGACCTACAAAATGGCGGATAACATCTACCACATATTACGTTCCAGCAACACTTTTTTCTTTATTTATCAAAAAACCATAGACTACGACGCATTCACGAACAAATTTGACATTTGGAATAGACAAAACAAAACGCATTGACGTTTAACTTAGGAGAAACAAAACGCATTGACGTTTGACATATGTCCCCGCGTCAAATTTGTACAGTTTTGAGGTTATTTATCATAATTTCAAAAAATTATATCTCGAAAACTATTGATTTCCTCACTTTGCCATTTTGGTAAATAAACCCTCTTATATACCTCTATCTACAAAAAAAATATGAACCAGAAATTCCACGTCACTTGTTGTACAGTTCAGCCACGGCACGTGCCATTCGCGGGTCCCGCCCAATTTCTTTCTTGTCACAACTTGTATTACATCCGCATCCGCATAAATATCCGCATTGATTAATGCGGATGCGGATGCGGATGTCTAAATCTATGTGGAAGCTCCGCTTTTGCGGATGCGGATGCGAATATTCGCAACATCCCTGCTACGGATCTCTGTTACGGATGTGACATTGGTGCTGATTCTGCTTTACAGCGACTTAGGAGCGGCCACACGTTGTAAGAAATTTCTATTAGAAAAATTCTGATGGTCGCCGGATGTGCGACGGACGCACCCTGCCCCGTTGCACACCCTATGATATCGTAATTTGCAAGGAGATCTATTTATACTATTTAAATTCTCTTTGGTAATTTGTAGGTTATTTTAGTTTACTCCTGTCATTTTCTTTCTGAGAGAAATGAAAAGACACGAGAGATATTTAGTCCTGTCAAATTAAAATTAGTCCTGTCAACTAAGGCATGACGTAACGTGTTTAGTGCTGTAAAATACAGCACTAAACACGTTACTCTCCATACTCTGACAGGACTAAATTCGGTAGGTTATCTTCTTTCCCTTTTTTTTTAACCGCTCACGCGCTTGGGGCAACTCTGGTTACCTAAAAAAACGGTCTCCCGTGATTGGGCAACTCTAGTTACCCCAGCAACTAGTTCAAAAAACCGTATAAGTATTTGTCAATTCACAACGCGTTTTATGCATTACATACATACATACATATGCTCACGCCTTTTTCCCGAAGGGGTAGGCAGAGACAACAGCCCGCCACCTGTTTTATGCATTAACAGCTGTTTATCAGTTAAAATATGAACATCAAGTACAGATAATTTGAATATTGTTGTGGTGAGATGATAGGAGTGGCCAGTCTTAACAAGAATTGTGAAAAATCGATTTATGTCCTGAAATCTGCTTTAGTCTTGGTCCTAGTGTACATTATATTTTTTTTTATGTAATACATCCATGGAACAATAACTAGGGTTACAACAAAGACGTTTAAAGAAAAAGTTTCTTCCATCCTCTTTGGGTTACAAATACGGACATAAATTTTTTAACATTTAAGTACATAAGATTTTGGGTTTTAGTTGTTTGATACGATACGGTGCCGTAAGCTTTGGGTAGGGATGTGACATTGATAAAAAATCGATATTTTAATTTTTAATAATAATAATCGAATTTTTTTGAATCTATTAATTTTGTTAAAAAAAATACATATTAATATAAAAATTATCATTGTTTTACATTCTTTATCCTTTTAAAATAAACTTTGTAAGCGAACTTATTTCAAATTTCTTCATTCGTCGCACAGATGGTGCTGTTTACAAAAATCGATTATTAAAAAAATCGATTACTGTTTCACATCCCTATTGTTGGGTAGAATATAGAATCAGCACATGGCTACACCGACTCGACTCGCGCAGTCAGTGAAAAAAAAACTGTTGTCTATGAAAGTTACAAGCTTGAGACCGACGCGTCATCGTCGGATTTTATTTATTTTATAAATTTTGTGACAAAGAAAATTGTGATAGTGTGATTTTATACACATCTGGGTGATAAATATTAGTGTTAAGATTTGTTATATAATTGTTGCGCTGTGAAAAACTAATCGAGGTAAGGGACCTATATGGGCCGGTGTGAATAGACTTTGTTTGGGAAGCGAGCGGGATCGATAACCCGGTCGGCTAGCCATGAGGCGCGACACTGAGGTTATGTCGCCCGTAGACAAGCTCGGAGTTCAAGTAACGGTCCCGACCGGAGCGCCGACTTGCGTTACAACCGCAGAATCCGGTCGGACCCGGGACTGGGACCAGTTAGTTTATAATAGCGTCTAGATCCTCCGTCGCCCCGATTCCGTTACGCTTGCCACCGACTGCCACTGTAAATAAATATTCGGTAATTAGCTGTGCTTCTAATCAAAAACGAGTGCCCATGCCCCACACCTTTAGCTGGCTCACCACCTACATGGACATTCCTTTTGAGAAGTGCGCCTGTTTTCCAGCTTACCCTGCCTGCAGTGCGTGCAAGAGCCCCAGAGTCCCAGCCATTAGATTGAGTGGAGTGTCCCCTCTGCCTGCCCACACGTAGCCCCGTACGTCGCCAAAATTCCGCGAGACACGACGGATTCATCTTCCAGCATGGATCCAGAGAAAACCCCCAGTCTCCACGAGGAGGACTCCAAAGTCACTCTCACTATCAGACTGATTATGCAGGGGAAGGTAAGAAAAGCACTTATTTAATTCTTGTTATTATATTGGTGATCTTTTCTTCAAATCTTTGATACTTGCAATTTTTGTATTGGTGATTTTTTAATTAATATGTTCATGTCTTTGCACTGAAAATGAAATAGAAAGTGTACTTTACCTTCTTCTAAACTGTTTAGTCTTTTAGCTATGAAAATGTTTTGTTTTAAAAATTTATTTCTAATCATTTATACACCATAGGTACATATTTTTCTGGTCATTGGAATAAAATTAATATTTATTTGTAACAAAAAAGAAACAAAACATAAATTCATTATATCCAATATGTGAACTTCTGTGTAATAGCAAAAGTAGATCATATCTTTCATTTGTACAACAGTACTTTACATCTTCCTACGTACATGAGTTCTGTGAAATAGATGTATTTAAAGATTAACTCTACCTAATTGCCATTGTTGAAAGAGTTGTATTTTTAAAATTTCTGTAATCTAATATGACTTTGGTATGACAAGCTTGTTAGAGAACCAACACTTGTATGGATGCTTAACACAAGATCCTGTTTACATGTAGGCTTGCTTAGTGACCACACTTTAGTATTAACATTAGCCTGATTTATATGGATTGTGTAGTTGTGTATATTCATTCATCGATTATGTTGTGTACATATAAACTCCTACAAGATTACTTCAAATATATTTTGTCATTAGTGTGACTTTGTCGCTGTCCACACAAATTTTTATGTTGTGTTTACATTAAATCAAGTTAAATCAAAACTAATTATTGCATTGTTATAACAATTGGCCATCAAAATTTTATTAAAGATTAAAAAACCCTTTGAGATTTTTAAATTAGAAGCTTTATTTTCATATTTTTAAATAAAAACGTAAAGGATTGTGCTAAAATATGCAAAAGTCACTATTAATTGTAACGATGTCATCTTGTAACAAGCAAGCATGTGCGTTTCAAGATAATCTTAAATGATGCTGGCTCCAGACCCTCCCTCTCGCACTCGTGTAGCCTCGTGGAGAGTCTGGATGGGCATCATTTAGAATTTTGGGACTAGATGATATCATAACACAAAATCTTTAAAAAAATATTACAAAGCCAATAGTAATCTAAAAAAATATATTGAAATAGGTGTCTTATATGCAACTTATAGAAAAGGATATTTTTAAAAACTACTGTTTTTTTAGGCATACCCAATAGGGTATTTGACTGCCTAGTCAAATGAGGTACTTTTTATGATCTGTCAAAACGAAAATTTACTATGAAAAATGTAAAGAGTATTGAGTTGTGACGTCATCATTTTTAGTACTCAATTGTGATACCTTTTTGGGTGCTTTATTATTTTATAAATTGCTATAATTGTAAAATGAAAATCGAAATGCATTTTTAGAGATCTTATGGGATAATCTTATTACTAAAAGGTCACTTGCAATTTAATTTAGATACAGTCAAATACCCAATTAACTGATGACATGGACAGGATACACAAATGAAAGACATTTGTTTATCTTGTAAATTGTGATTGTTGTATTTAATTGTCATGACCACCATTAGATGTACAGGAAGCATGCAGTGTCCACATTCAATGTACAAGTATTTTGTTTTCTCCCATTATTAATCTTATTTTTGTTGCATTGCTCAATAGTGGAACTAATTTAGCACACCTAGATTGCCCTGACAGATGAGATGTATTGGCGATAACATTTAGATACTATAGTTAGTTTTATATCTAGGTACTTTTAATTGGCTGTAATCCAATACAAAGTACATTTGGCATCTGGCCAACTATTGGCACTCGCCCTGTTCATCAAACTTGTCGATTTGTATCTTTTTCTAATTAAAGTAATATCTCAGCACCTTGAGCTTTCTGTATTCCCTGTAATCATATTAAAATTCACAATTTTGCTATTCATATTTGAAGTACATACTATTCTTCGGGAAGAATAGTACTTCAAATATGAATAGATTAAGATTTGAAGACTTATTAAAATTCAGCAATATAATATTAATAAAGTGTATGTTATGTTTGTCTTTTTGTTAATGTTGTTTTCTGGTCATTCCAATATGTCGCTTCATGAACCAAGAGAAGAACATGAAAGATTTCGTTTTCTAATTTGTAATACGCTTGGATGGTGATTGATTCACAAATGTGAAAGTAGATATAATTAGTTCATGTTTTAAACTGAGCCATTTCTTACATAAAATGTGACAAATTTTGAAACGTAATGCATGACTGGACAAGAGTTCTTTGAACTCAATCTCAATGCATCCATCAGCTATTTGTGGCACTAAGATTGCGTGTAGACAAGAGAGCATTGTTCACATACTGAAGAAGTCAACATGCCCTGTTGCCAGGTACACGCAACGTTGGGCGACTGACTTGATGCATCTCTGACGCGTCTATTCTTGCAGCAAAGAATTGCTCCGACTGGTGACTATTATTGGCAACCAGACAGGAAATCTTTTGTACTATCAATCTTAGCGCGACTGCATTAATTAGCCGTGCGCACGTTGCACAATACCGATCAGTCTTAACACTTGTACCTTAATTTTGTGTAATATTTATTGAGTAAAATTGTTTTCTAAATGCATGTATATTGCTTTTCTGCAGGAAGTTGGCAGCATTATTGGGAAAAAAGGAGAGATTGTCAAAAGATTCAGAGAAGAGGTTTGTATTTCAAATAAATACTTTATTAGTAATATAATTTTTTTTCTTATATGTGTAGATACATAGTCTTATTGTAATATTTTTGGTATTTCAGTCGGGAGCCAAAATCAATATATCCGATGGATCATGCCCGGAGCGCATTGTTACTGTCACTGGAAACACAACAGCCATTTTCAAGGCTTTTACACTCATATGCAAGAAATTTGAAGAGGTTTGTAATTTTTATAAAATTTATGTACCTATATGAGAAAATATAAATCAATATAATAAGAAAAATATATCACATACATTCTTCTTCTAAAGTGATTGAGATCTTAACTTTTCTTTATTACATGTATATGTATAGAACACTAACGTGACTGACCGACTTTCTGATCAAGTGACAGATAACACAAAGCCAAGGTATTTGAAATTTAGAGGGAATATCCTGTAAGTACCTTTGTATGTGTACCGGTACCGTGGGTATCACCAATAAAGGTTCCGCGCGAGCAACATCCTTTTAAATTTACATAATATTCTTGAATACCTCTGCCTACCCTCTCGGAAATAAAAGGCGAGAATTTTTTTTTTAATATTCTTTTATGAATTGATTACTTAAATGTAACTGTGCGAATTCTGCCATCTGCTAAGTCAACTCCTGCTATAACTGTACTTCGCTTAACTCTAAATGGATGATTTGATTCCAGTGGTGTTCTCAATTCAACGAAGGCGGTGGCGGCGGGTCCCGCGCACCAATCACTCTTCGCCTCATTGTGCCAGCTTCACAATGCGGCTCGCTCATCGGCAAGGGAGGCTCGAAGATTAAGGAAATCCGTGACGTCACTGGAGCCAATATACAGGTATTAGTTATTCTAAACTGTAAGAGCGAAATGTTAACAACTCATTTCGACAAATATATAGTATACCAAAGTTACATATAGTTATACATAGTATACAACTTAAGGGCGCGTACCGACGGACTCGTTTTCTATTCGCGCGTTTTCCCTAGGTTATTGCAATTTTGGTTCTATATCTATTCAAATAACATAAAACTTATAAAATCTTTTCATTAGTAGAATGCGTGCACTACTTAAAAATTAGGCCAGATGTAATTTCTAAACATATACTCTATAAAAAAAACTTAAACATATAAACAAAATCCACATTTGACAGTATCTAAATGACACTAGCCCGGCCTCTATAACTTTTCACACAGTACTATTAGCCCCTTTTCACACGTACCGGTTTTCGCCGGGCCGTCGCCGGCTACCCGGCGGTGAAATGTATGAAAGCGAACGTACATGGCCATATACTTCGCCGCCCGCCGGCTACCTGGCAACCGGTACGTGTGAATAGGGGCTTAGAGTCTCCACAAAGACATTCCTATTCAATCGCACGCATCCGCCCAAGTGGTTATTTATTGCTATCTCGATAAGCCACAGAGTAGTTAAAGACGCACGTATATTTTCTAATGCGTACATGAATACAGCAAGTGTTAGCTAAGTGACACAATGGCAGACAAAACTACTTCAATCTCATTAGCGCTTGCGTCGTAATGACCTAGATATAATTTTACTTTTACAAATATGTCAGAACTTATGTTACACAACTGTGTAAAATTATAGATATTAATGTTGCTTTCGTGGCGACCTTTATGATATATTTATTCATAGAACACAAAAAAGGATTTTTTCGAAAATTGTTTATTACGTACTTAATGACATCAAAGCCACCTTTGACACAATATTTACCTGTTTGAGTTATTATTATATAAACAGAATAATAGAGCTTTATAAATGTACAGTCAAGAGCACGTGGAGCTTGATACCGTTCTTATGACAATCACCTTTGAAGTCAGATTCGCACTACAGGTGTAAAGCTTCATGTGCTCTTGACTGTACAATAAGTGTTTCGTAAATTTTTGCTGTTGCTAAGCTATTCTATTCTTGGTTTAATAATATCCACTTTTCATTCAACGTATTTTTTGGACCTCAAAACGTGACGGTGGTAAGCCCATCGCCGGTCTGGGGTGCTATTACAAATGCGTCAGTACCAAATATAGGGTCTGTAGATTTCTTCACTATGTTTTCCTTCACAATCGAGCTACTTAAAAATATTATCATACTGTTACTGTAACGAATGGTACTTATTATTTGTATGGATTGGTTTCAGGTTGCAAGCGAAATGTTGCCGAATTCGACTGAGAGAGCGGTGACCATTAGTGGCACATGCGATGCGATAACACAGTGCATTTATCACATCTGTTGTGTTATGCTAGAGGTGAGTACTAGATCAACGGAACGAAACAAAGTGATCAGCAGAATTTCATACTTGACACTATTTAGACATATTTTATAAAAATGGCCAATTTATTTATTTAATAATAAATTTAGTATTAATATATTAAGATCTCGAACTAACTAGGTTTTTATATACAAATACGCCTAAGCCATGTCATTGCCAGATTGCAATGCATCCATATATTTATAAATCAATCAATCAAACAGTAAGAGTGTTTCTAACAGTTGCAGGATAGCGTAAGTCGTTTGGTTTTTATCGTTTTTTGTAGATAGTCGGACAGTGAGCGCCGGCCTTGGATGTCAAATGGCAAAACAAATTCTTTGTCATAATGTCAAAACTGCAAAATCACAAAGGGTTGCAAAATTTCCGTGAAATAAAGTTTCGAATAAAACCAAAGAAAGATCGCAGATCGTCCAAAATTCCAGTGGTCTTACTTATCGTCTATTATTAGTTCAAATATTTATTTGGCATTTAAGCAGCCAGTGTTTGCTCTACATAATATAGCGGTGGTAAAGATGTACGTAAGAAGCAAAAAATAAATTTAAAAACCGTAACCGTAAAAAGCAACATCCGTTAAAATAAATCCGATTGCGATTAAGGTTTTAAATAGACAATATGTCAACAAAACAAATAACACGTTTGTAAGACGCAGAGTAGAGTGCCCTACGCACTCCCCTCCCTTTTTATTTGGCAAGTTCAAATATTTATTTGGCATTTAAGCAGCTAGTGTTTGCTCTACATAATATAGCGGTGGTAAAGATGTACGTAAGAAGCAAAAAATAAATTTAAAAACCGTAACCGTAAAAAGCAACATCCGTTAAAATAAATCCGATTGCGATTAAGGTTTTAAATAGACAATATGTCAACAAAACAAATAACACGTTTGTAAGACGCAGAGTCGAGTGCCCTACGCACTCCCCTCCCTTTAGTCCGGTAAATTCTGTCAAGCCGTTAGGGCAAACAGCACAAAGGTAGGTCGAAATACAATAATATTTCTATTGTCGAAAAGTTGAATTGCACCTACCCCCACTAACTATACTCATCGCATCATCAACCGGTAACAGTCGCGTAGCTGAGCTTACGGGTCTTTCCTCACATATTATGTAGAATGGAATTATTGGCCATAATCCCAACCTAGCCCACCGCGAATTGGGACATAATGTTAGGTTAGTAGCCACATGTAAAAATTTTTGAAGTTACTCAACCGTATCTAATATCGCTTAAACAATTTCCACTGTGCATAATCACAACGAAAGGTTTAAGGTTTTTAATCATCATCATATCAACCCGTAACAGCCCTCTGCTGAGCTTTCTGCTGCTGCTGGGTCTTTCCTAACACATGAGGAAGTTTGGGCTATAATCTCCCCCGCGAGCCCACTGCAGATTGGGAGATGGTGTTAAGCTAGTGGCCACTTAACAGTCAGAATTTTTCAAGCCACCCAAGGGTATCTGACATGGCTTAACGACTTCCATTGTGCGTAAACACAACGAAAACCGGGATCAACAATTTAACGTGCCTTCCGAAACACGGAAGCGCTCGTGGTATAAATGACACTAGGCGGTCACCCATCCACGGATTGACTGCACCCAACTTTGCTTAACCAGTGTGATCGTTACAAACACACTAGCCCCGCAGGGCTACGAACGCGAAGGGTTTTAATACTTGCTGTTTATTCCAGAGCCCACCGAAAGGAGCCACTATCCCGTACAGACCGAAGCCGAATGTCGCAGGGCCAGTCATCTTAGCTGGCGGACAGGCTTACACTATCCAAGGGAACTATGCGGTACCTGCTCAAGATGTAAGTACAGTTAAAAAGTTAACATACTACATTTAAAACACGGGGTATTACTGTATTCATGTTTCGACGGCGCTCGCTTTTTATTAAAATATTGATTTTAGGAGAGTTAATATGGATCTGTATTGCAACCACGATGACGGTAAATTGTTCCGAGACCATAGATGATGATAGACTTTTATGTGTACATTTCTTTAGTTCACGGGATAAACATAAAATAGAAGACAAAATGATTTTGCAAGCTTTAGTCAAATATCATCGTAATAAACAAGTAATACACAGATGAATACCAACGCGTGCGTATTCTAGATACTTTTCGTTCGATCTGTGGACTAGTGACCAGTGGGTCTAAAATGGCCACTTTGAGCAATTCCTCTGAGCAATTCTCCTTTTCTGAATTCTCAGCAAATCCTAAGCAATTCCTCTAAATTTCGTAAAATGGTCCCATAATTTAGTGATTCACTGACAATTCAATTAATTAGCAGATTCGTATTTGGTGAAAATTTCGAATATGAATCGTAATAGAATTCTATTATGATTCACCCGAAACGGCCTTTTTAGACCCGCAGCTCTTGCTTCGCGGAAGGTTTTTAAATCGGTTCAGGAGCTCACAAAATTTTACCTCTATAGATTAGGTAGGCCACGTAAAATAATAGGTTTACTGCGATGTGCCGGAGTCGCAACGAGCCTTGTCAGTCTTGTCACCGAGGTAACGCAATGTCAAGGCTAAGGTATAGTTACTACAAAAGAGTAATGAGCCAGAAATGGCTAATGGCTCTATTGGTGCAAACATGTAAGCAATACTCTGGCTAGGTAAAAGAAGTCTTTGATGAGTCCGCTCTGCTTGCGGTGGAAACCGGGCTTAAAGCAAGGTTTAGCGCCAGTCCTTAGACAAGCCTACGCTGGCTTGGCCCGTGCTGTTTAGATTAGGACAATGGACTCATTTAATTCCTATATTATTCTTAGTGTGTGCACACGTTTTGTTTAAAAAATAATAATTCGGGGCAAATGCGGCGGGGTCGAAAAAGAAATAAGTGCCAGTGACTGGCGTATTCACGCTGGCGCGGTGGTTGCGAGTCACACGGGCGGAGGTCACTGGATTAAAAAATAGGCCGGCGCTCTGTTCCCGCCAGTGCTGGCAGCCAACGCTAGCTTGTTTTGAAAAAAAGATTGTCTGTAAAGTCGGTTTATGGACGATAATTTTACGTGATAACGTCAAAAGAAAACATTGATGAAGATCGTGCCTCTCTATCGCTTCTTCCGCGCTCCCGCTTGCACGCTCGGCTCAGGCGGGACGTGACAATGGGTCATGCTTTTTCGTGCGTGCAGCCTGCGTTCATCGATTTATAAGACGTTATCACGTCAAAACTTTTTATACGAGGCGGATAACAAGCCAGCTCTGGCTTCGTCTAACCGGGCTTAAGTGTGGGGCCGCGTTGGCAGGCGGTGTGCGCGCCAGTGTTCCCCCTGCTGGAGATGAAGCCGCCTCTGATTGGCGCGTTGCCGCCGCATCATCTGCTCCCGCCGCCGTTCCACGAGCACCACCTTGTGAGTCGCCTGCACTCGCCACCCAACCTCATAGTACCCTGCGACTAAGACCCGCTCTGTGTATATTACTAGCTTGAAATTTTCTATATGGGTCATCGGTATGGAATAAATTTCGATCCTAGTTGATTCGTGTGTCAGTTTTTTAAACGACTGCCGTCCTGTCGGTGAAGCATTGGACGAGGGGCATATGTAATATATATGAAATAAAAATATGTATTTTAAAGAGCCGCGATGGGGACTTGGGAGCTTTTAACTTGATTTGACTGATTTCCACTTAAAAATCGTGTTGAAAATAATTGACCGGACGGTCTGCGTGTTTCTATTAGATATCTATTGATTTTTTCATAGCAGATTTTTTTACAACCGGAATATGCCAATCGCAAATATTTGAATCATGTAGATTTAATTTAGTGTCAAGTTTTCATTGTAGGGAAACTAAGGGGTCAGGATCTGCCTAATGATCATTTAAAAAATATTTTAAAAATGTTGACTTTAACTTCTTTTTCAAATTATAAGTTGCTTGTTATGGTGAACTATGTCAGTTGTTATATTCTAAATTACACAAATCCTTAAAGGAAAGGTTAGGGTTTATTTCAAGAAGATCCAATGGACACCCTGTATTTTATAGTTAGTACCCTACTTATTGCATATTCTATCTCTTCTCCTTGAATGCCTATTAAGCCTTCGAGGGCGTCATTTCGTTATTTATATCAATGCTGTATACTCCGCTACGCTGCGGACTTGTGTTTTACTGTCGCATCTAGTTATTGACGCCTTAACCTGTATTCAGTTGAATGAGTAAAACCTTCTCCAGTAAATTACACAAGTATATTGTTGTATAGGAACATGATGTTTGTATTTATATATCTATGAGGTTGTGTGGAATAAGAGTGACGTTATGTGATTGGTGCTGCCCCAGATTCCCTTGATCTTGGTTTGGATGTGTGGTGTCGAACTCCCTTCTGTAGCGGATATGAATAACATTTGTACAAATACCTAAATAGATTTAGATATAGATCTGGTGAAATGATCATACGAATTTTATTTATTTTGCTCTATTTATTTTTATATATGCCTTGGCTCACTCTATAGATATTCACCCTTGTTTTGCACGCGATCGTCCCAATACCTTTTCACCCCAAGTATGTAATCCATATAGCTGGATCCGTAGCGTATTTAGTCATTTGATTAATTTAGCATTGTTATTATAATGTGCCTGCTATAAAAGAAAAATGTGTAGAGATGAAACACATTCACATTTGAAGCTTTATCTGTTTGTTTTCTGGCATTGCCGAGATGCAAGCCTTGTTACTTCAACGATTGTTCACGCACAAAATGATACCAGGTTATTTCAAATATCCCCCCGTTTTTGCACCTCTCCATATTTTGCCTTTGCCTTGCCTTTTCCATCGACTTTTATTTGTGTTTCTCGCAACGAATAACGAGTTAACCACGGAAGCGCATGGCTTAACGTGAGAAGAGTATTTTTGTTATTATAGAGTTCAGTAATTTGCCTACCCTTCGTTAAAAAGGTGCGTTTTACTTGGGCAGCACCACTCGGGAACTCACAATGTGGTTGTTTTTATTTTGGAATTGAGCTGAGAAAATTCGCAATTCCTTTATCCAGACGCCCACTATCTTCCTTGGGCTATATGTTCCTCAGTGTGGTTAATCCAGATATGGTACGAAGCTTTTCATAGGTAGCAACTTGAATGAACCTAAAATATCTGAATTAACCATACGCAAGTATGAATATTGCGAATTTTCTTAGAGTTACTAATGTATTATTTTCTAAATCAATTTCTACCCAGGTTACCCTATCCAGCGATCCCATCCCGGCCATGTCAAAGAAGACGAAAACAAGCAGCTGGAGCTATAACTTGACCAATTATTAAATTTAGTTATGAATATTTTATTCAAATAATGAGTTGAAAACATTGTAATACTTTTTACAAACCTTTTTTAAAATTCATTTTGATATTTAAATACTGAAGTTTTACACCATACTATGTTATTTAATTGTTAATGTTTTAAAGTATAATAATATACTTTCCACATTCTTACGAATAGTGTTGTTTTAGATGGGAGGTTTGGCTAAGTCCCCATTGGCGGGACTGGCGGCCTTAGGCCTTGGAGGTCTCGCGCCGGCGAGTACCGGTGGCCTCAACCCTGCAGGTAAATAGAATACATAAAACTGAACTCTTCTATAATAATACTATAGAAAAAAACGGGGTTAAATGTTAAACACTGAATGAAACTTGCTGTCATTTTCTTGTCAATAATGTTAAAAGCGACAGCATCTGTTTTAAACAGTGTCTAACTTTAAACTACGTTTTGTGATAAGGCCGAAAGTGTCTTAAATGAGAGGAGATTTAATTGTTACCTTTTTTCTTATAAAGAAAAATATCGTCATCTTTCCTTACACGTATTTTAGTTTGTCAGTGGTGTTAAATGTTAACTTTTATTGTCTGCCTTTCATTCAAGTCATCTTTTTTTATATTCTAGATGATATTTTTTTTCTTTCATTTTTTGCTTGTAGAATATAAGTACTAACACAACTAGATGTAAGTTACTAATAAATGTTGTCCGAAAATAAACATTTTTATTCAATTTTTTTTATTTTTGTCGGTTCGATACCCGATGCAGGAAACAATAATGAAAAACCGATATAAACTGTATGTAAAATAAAATAAGAGACACTCTAATGAAACTGTTTTTAATATTTTTAATCAAAAAGTTTCTAGGAAAGAGAATGATTTTCTTCCAACCTCTTTGTTTTTAATATTTAGTTTTTCTTAACTGTGTATATTCTATTATTTTCCTTACGGATACAGCCTAATTTACCACTTGCTCTTAAAAATGAAATAAAAATAAACGTGCTCATGCCTTTATCCCCGAAGGTAGGTAAGTAGTATGCAGAGGTATTCCATTCCTGGAAATACCAACTTGTCACCATTATTGTACTGTTGGTTTCCCGAATAAACAATAAATAAAATAAATTATATTTTTTTAGACTCCTAAACGTGATACTGTGGAGAACTCATTATGATATCACAGTTCACATACATGCTTCAATATAAATTTTGGGACGTAGTGGTTTTCTGTGTAAATATACAAGTAAGTTTGTGGAAAAACTAATTGGTTCATATTCTCACCAGGATTCGAACGGGCTTACTAACCACACAGCTATCACTCCACGTATACAATCTTCTTATATGCTAATAGAGTGGTTGACTAAACATTTTATTTGATCTCTCAGTTAGATTACTCCACGTATACAATCTTTTTATATGCCAATAGGGTGGTTGACTAAAAATTTTCTTTGGTCCCTCAGTTAGATTACTAAAAAATATTGGGTTCGATTCTGCTTTACAGCGACTAGACTTATTTTAGTTTAGTCCTGTTAATTTCTTTGTCCTGGAATAGAAAAGAGACGAGAGATATTTAGGCCTGCCAAATTAAAATTAGTCCTGTCAACTAAGGTGTGGTTAGCAATTTTAGCGACGATGGAACAAGGTTATGGATAAAAGTGACAGATAAGCACGTTTATAAGGTTCAAATTTTACATGTTTGACATTAACTCTTAAATCTATGGTTTGTTTCTGTCCCTTTTCTTCCGTATTCTATGGAGAAGGATAGACTGACTTAAATTTAGGAATTTTAGCTGGTCAGGCAGAATCGAGTCCATTGTATACGTATTTTTGCATTTTTCCGGCAAAAAAAAAATTAAAACCATACAGTGCTTTGAAATTTGAACAGTGATGCGAAATATCTTTGTAATTTTTTATTTATTTTATAAAGCAAAAAATAAGTACGCAATATTTTTTGATAATCTAACTGAGGGACCAAACAGAATAGTTTTTTATTTTATTTATAAGTATGTATAAGAATTTCTCCATACAATGTACACTACACTGACATAATAATCTAACCGTTTGCTCATTAACGGTGCAAGTGTCCGCTCTCCCAGCTCTGGCCGCGCTGGCTGGCTCGCAACTGCGCACGTCGAACCAGCGCAACCAGCCCGCCACCAACCAACAGTCCCACGAGATGACAGTGCCCAACGAGCTCATCGGCTGCATCATCGGAAAGGTACGCCCCCTATACGTTAATATTATCTGATAGTCTGACAATATTACAAACAGTATTGCGTGATTGTGTCCGATACTGTTGATGGTATTGTAAAGATTGTGTCCGTTATTATTGATAGTATGGCCAAGATTGTGTGCGATACATGATACTATCGATGATATTGTCAAGATTGTGTTCGGTGCTATAAATAATATTGACAAGATTGTGTGTAATACTAATAATAATAATATAATCTCACGCCTTTCTTATCCCCGAGGGGGTAGGCAGAGGTATTCCATTACTGGATATACCCACATTTCACGAGATATATTATACCCCTAAACGTGATAGGTGGTGAGCACATCCCCGGACCGGGTCTGTTTACACATGTCTCAGAATTAATTCTGAGACCTGCGGGTTTCCTCACAATGTTTTCCTTCACCGTCAAGCTAGTGATAAATATGTACGTAAGTTTTTGAAAAACTCATTGGTACATGCCAGGATTTGAACCCGAGCCTCACTGATTTTCGGCCGGCTCTTTAACCGTTCGGGCTATCACTGCTATCTAATACTATTTAAACTACAAATATAAGTCAATACGTTTGAGTGTCAACTATCGAAGGTTTTGCAAAAATAGTCTTCTAGATGTAATAAACTTTCACATGTATTACCTTGATCTGATATTTGTTCGAAACTTTAGTTGAAAAAAAAAACGGAATTTACCAAACTTAGTAAAGAAAAATACTGCTCCTCGTCGTATAGAAATATTTTACATTTTAGTTAAATTGCATACCATATCATTAACTTTTCCTCATAGGGTGGCACCAAGATCGCCGAAATCCGTCAGATCTCTGGCGCAATGATCCGAATATCGAACTGCGAGGAACGTGAAGGCGGCAGCACTGACCGAACAATCACCATCTCTGGCAACCCTGACTCCGTAGCACTGGCCCAGTACCTCATCAACATGAGGTAAGTCGAAAACTGCTAATACAAAGCTCCTCCCCAAAACAATCCATCCGAAAGTCCATTGAGAATTGCTTGCCCAAAATCCGTACATATCTTGCCTTGTCCACATCAAAGAATCAGTTTATTTGATATCCCCTTATCTTCCTCTGATTTGTCTTTACCTTTTTGGGTTTACTCCATGGCGGCTTAAACGTTGGCTGTTAATTTCTAAAAGTAATTAAGACGTCTGACCTGAGACTACGAAATAGTTTTGTTTCCGAACTGATATTGTGATTTACTCGATTCATATTTGTTTTAATGGAAGATAAACTTTTCCAAGGCGTACCGCTGTCACTACGTGGAATCGCTTTAAAACATAATTCTGATAAATAACAATAAAACTTTTTTTTAGAAATGCTTACTTTTTGCAATAATTATGTAACTATTTAAACAGTGCACTACCAAAGTACTATAATATATGAAATACTACTAAAAACAACTGAACGCAACTATTGTCTCTGGTCAGCGTTAAATTTACAAAGTTAATAATAAAAAAATCCACTCGGAGTGGGCCCAACTTGTCGCCTGACCCTTTACAAGATTCCTGTCCCGCTCCCACAGTGTGGAGCTACAGAAGGCGAATCTGGAGGGTAGCACCTCGGGAGGGACAGCAGGGTCTTCTTCCGCGAGCCCTCTGGCCTCTGCCATCCCCCTCGCGCAACTCCTCACCAAGTCCGGAGCTCTCGGGGCCCTCAGCTCCTTGTCCGCACTCGGAGGGCTAACCGACCTCCTCAGTGGCGGCAACACTTCGCAACCCGTGCAAACTACAGGCGTTCACAGGAATCACAAGTCGTTCAACCAACGCCGGCAAGACGACGAGACGCCCGCCAAAACATCCAAGGAGAGGAACAAATACAACCCCTACTAGAGCGCGGGACCGGCGCCGGCGGCGGGTCGCTTGACGTTACGGCGCGTGATCGACTATTTTTGACTGAACTTATCCAAAGAGCGAACGACCGCCGAGTCCCGCATTCGGTCGGTCCATATTAGGAGTTTTTGGATGTTTCAATGTCGAAAATATCCAAAATGTAGTTTTTAAGATATAATTTTCGAATAAGCAAAAATCATCTTTTACTTATGACTATCATTAAAACTCAATAAAAATCACTCTTTTGCACATAAACTAATGTTTGTTACTTTAAAAATCATGTGAGGGTATCGTTATTATTATTTAAAGCCGTTGAAACTTTCATTCTTTCAGTCTATAAATGTAGATTTTAAACATTACAAAAGTAATGATTTACAATATTTTTAGGTCGTATTCGTACATAACTTAATTAAATTGTTTATAAGTTTGATATAAATCCGTATTTTATAATACTTTCATATATTCGAAGCAATAACCAATTGATGGTTTCGTGAATTGTCCTTCATCTGTCAACTGACAGATAGATTTATTTATAAATGATTTTTGGAATGTTTCAGTTTTAAGAGTTTTAGTTTTTAACATGTATTTAAAAATGAACAAGAGAAATATTGAAATTTTATTTATAGGTCTGCAGAATACTGGTTTAATATACAAAATGTTTTTGTATATTTCGTTATTAGCTATAAACGGAAAATGCAGAGAAGCATTATTTTATACAGTATGTTTTGCAGTTCGTGCATCACAAGCACCCCGTGCAGTAACTTTTGACATCCATTAACAGACACACTGACAAAGCGAAAGGAGGTAGAGTGAACTATACGTTTTCGGCTATAAACTGTAAGTCTTTAAGTTATTTTATTCACATATTTTTCTAGCCCGGTAAGCATTCCAGCACTGATATTTCTGTGCTTTTTCCGTTCCCCGATTAAAACTTATTCAGTTGTGTAAATGTTGTTCATACTCTTGTTTTGCCAACAATTTCTGTTACGAACTTACTAATAAAATCGAATTACAAAACAAAGGTTATTTATTTCGCGTATTACAGATTATTAACTTAATAATATTAATACCTAGGGATTGTGACAATAGTAGGAAATATGTAGAAGCTTAAAAAGGCTGTAGATTATGCAAATAGCTTCGCATTTTATTGATTGTAAAAAGTCTAAGAAAAATGAAATACAGGGTGACTTATGAAAAGATCATGCCGAAATTCAAGACTACACATCTGAAGTATTAGATAAAAAATAGACTTATCGATTAGATCTCTGTTTCAAAATACATATTTTCCCTTCCGGGTAGGCAAAGACAACAGAAAAATCGAAATAAAGTGTAAGTGGTAGGTAATAAACGCATTTACAGAAATACGGCACAGGAATATTAGGTTTCAACGAAAACGTCTGTCGATTTCAAAATACATTAAAACCACTTCCTGTGTTACATGAAGCAAAACAGACACTGTTCTATTTTATGAAATAATCACTTCACAAGAACAAAATGCGATGTTGTCCTATATTTATGTCAACAAAGGAAACAAACGAGATATAACAAAAACATAATTCAAGTGATTTACCAATAAAATGAAATACAGATAAAACTGACTGGGAAATTAATTATTATAAAAAACTCATGTTATTATGTGTTTTTAGATAAGATCGACGAGTAGAATGAAACATATAATTTCATTTACAGCCTGTATAAACAATAGCAATTAGTAAAGTGCGTTTGATTATTTTAAATCGACAAATAGCATTGTTAATTTTAATAATACACTATATAACTAACGATACTGAATGAATCACTTCTTAACATTATAAAAGTTTCGTGATAATTCTGAATACGATACACGGTTTTTTGTGTAATACCTTATGTACAAATTGGTATCGTACTGTTCTGGTTTCAGTTGTATTGAAAAGAAAGAATAATCGTAATCTTTCATTACAATTTTTTAATAAAGTTTTAGACTTCTTGTTTTAAGTGATTAACATATTGACCAATTTTATTTTGTATTAATGAATGTAATAACTGCACTGCGTATCTGGTTTCAGAATTTATCTTGAAACGAAAATATCCGTTAATCAACTCAGAATGCTATTACACTACAAGTATAAACTTGGAAGAGCTCTCTTTGCTCTCCTCTTAGGGACATGAAATAAGATCGGCAATAGATATAGGTACTATAAATACAATAGAGTATAATGTATGCTTAGGACACGTATACAATACATATTTTTATATTATTTCGACACAATCACCGATTACGTAGTATTCGCACGTTTTTTAACTTCACTTCTAATGAATTTGATCGAATATGAAGTCTTACTTATTTTTACACGCGTGTCACCAAGTTTGAAGTTTTAGTAGTTTAGTAAGTAACTACTTAAGATAGTTTACTGTTGTAATTTATAGTATTTGATTGATAAGGTAAAGGCAAAATTCATTGAAAAGGGAATAAATTAGTCAAAAGTTTTTATTTAATGTAGGGGCTTACAAGTCCTCTTATTGAAAGTCATTGCGACTCCACCGCTTCGGTATGTATAGTTGAGGAGAAGAAGCGGGGCAAAAAACTCCTCAATAGTAGCAAAACAATCGTAGACGATTAACGTTTAGTGATCACGGTATTTTGCCTTTACAGTGTCTCTGAATTAGCGCGATCTTGAAAATTGTGGTCCAATTCGAATTTTCTACTATTATGCAAAGTTCCATAGGGAACATGATATTTGGCTGCCAATATCGTTTGTATTTGTTATAAAAATCATGTTAATTGTAAGGTAATAGACATTTTCATATCGTTTCAGGAATTATATTACTCGCTAGAATCTTTAAGTAAAAGTGTATTGTTTTAGGTACATAAATAATAAAAATATGTAAAAATACGTATGTATTTTATTGTGGAGCCAAAATACAGCCTTATTGTTTTATGGTGTGACCTTAAAAATTAAGTGCTGCTAAACTTATAACAAAAACTCGCTATGTAAAGCTTCCCAATCAAGAACCCACGCCATTATTCCTGCCTACCCAGGCACCAAAATCCCGTGATACCTGACACGCTGAACTTTGGTCCACCGAGTACCTACATCCTACAGCTCACTGGATCATCCAATATCCCGGTAAGATGTTCCTTTAAGATTTAATTTACTTCCTAGCACTTCCATGTAAGCCTAGCATTAGTATATAATAAATTTAGATTTACTTTCACCTTTTTCTGCAGATTCCCGAAAAATCCAATTCCACTATTTCCATTAATTATTTAGTGAATAATTTTCGAATAAAATAAAACATTATTACTATGCTATCTCTATTAATTATTATTGATTCTAAGACAAAACTCACACTCACAAAACTTGACGATTCATGAATAATTCTCCACTTTTATTATAAAAGCGAAATTAAGACAAAAATAATAAAATAGTTCAATCATTAAAAAATACTTGTAAACTTATCCGATCAGATATTCAAGTGTTGCGTAAACTTTCCAGGATCACGATGGAGACTGCCGGCCTGCCGCTGCCCGGGTACCACTACATCGCCCCGAACCACATCGTGAAGGCGCCGATCCATTGAATGGGGCTCCGCGGCCAGAACTCACGCGCTGCGTACAAATATAACACTGACCGCGCCTACTTCACGCAGCCGCAGTACAGGGCTCTGGCTCCGATCTATTTCTTCAAGTAAAACACGTGACCAAACAATCTCTAAATGAAAAATAAAGGGAAGCAATTGGCAAATCTCTAGATTTAGAGAACGTATGTTTACATTTGTTACAAGTTTATAAGTATTTTAGATATTCTTATATTTATTCTCCACTATATATTTAATTAATCGGGACGGGACATTTCGGTGGAAAATGAGCAAAATTAACGGGTTTAGGCAAGTTGTAAATTAAAATGACTGACATTTTAAATTTTTAGGCATTCGGTGAATCGTCTATTTGAAAGGCAAAGTGTTGCGAGAGGCTAAATTTTATTGATCGTTGGCTCATCGCTCGCGGGTAGTGAACAAACGAGTGTGCAACATGAGTTAGCTAAGCTGATCGAATTTACTATGGATTTAAGCGATCGAGTATTTCAATTATCTATTGGATTTGTTTTCGGTTGTAATCATTACTGACCACAAGAAAATGTTCAAAATAAGTTAATCGAGTGTCGGGGTATAGTAAGAGTAGATGTAGATGCGTTACAATCGACCTCGGACCCGCTGACGTAGCGTAGAATTAGATTAGCGAACAGAGTGAGAGGGTTAAAGACAATATTTGTAAATAAAGTAATCGTAATGACCTGGGAATTTAGGTGTTACAGTAACAGTTGCGTCGCACGGGCGCGGACCCGACGCGGCGATACGAAACCGATGGGATCAAATCCTTTAAGAAACTAACATTAATAAAAACGGAGACAGACGTAATGGACATTCACTATTATCATTTGAATCGTCTTTAATCACAAAAAGACGTTAGTGTGTAAAATAGTGTTGACATATGTGATAGTCTTCTTATTTATTTAACATTGAAATACTAAGATCTCTAACATTTTACACAATGTGTACATCGGCTCTACGGAAAAAATTAAGTCAAATAATATTGGTCTAGGGATCAAAGCCAAAGATTGTTAAAGTTTGTTTAACGTTAATAATGTTGTGGATTTATGCTAAATTATTCTGAGAATAGTTAATGTTTAGTAATGTAATGTGAGCAATTTATTTGAATTATTTTATTGCCCTCTCCAGACTGCTCATTGTACTTACTTAGTCTTAGATCAAGAATAGTTAGTATTGTGTAATAGACTTACTTCCAAAAAAATATAAAAAAATGATAGGTTAAAATTAGACTAAGGTAAGTTAGGACCAGCGTACTAAATGCTTTCCAGAAAACACGTTCATAGAAAACTAACTAGTGCCACAACACATGAGAAACAAATGTGCCAAATAATTGGTGTAAACATACACTACACATAAAAGGTTTTGTCCTACCTAAAAAAAACTTACTGTGTGTGTGATCTGGTGGTAAAAACATCGGATTAGTTATGCACACTGTAAGTTCGCAAATACAAAGTAACAAAACACAATAATTAATTTGTATTCCACAGATAAATTAATTTGCACACTAGATATAAGTCTCGAAACATATCCCTGTGACATATTCTCCCAAGTCTTCCCTTCGTATCTCAGTAATAAAAGTAATTTATGATTGTGCCAAAGTTGTGTCTAAAATTAAATGTATGAGTTGAAATGTTTATACAATCAAAATTACTTAGTTTTGATTCTTCTGTTGAAGTTGTCCGTTTATGCTAGTCAATTTGTTTTGGAAAATATACATTTTTTAATAAGCTAGTCAAAATTGATATGAATCGGTATGTTTTATGTTAAAAACTATATTTATTTACGTTTGTTCATGTTTATCTAAACTTAATATTTTTGTGTGGTCTTGCTTGAAGTAAATTAGCAATAAAATTTTGATAAAATCAATTATAGTCTATGAATTGCAATTAAGACAATGTATAGAGCTTTGTACATTAAGTACCAAACAGGTATACATAGTATTAATCTATAGAAGTAAAAACTATAGAAAAAAGTAAGTTTTAAAGAGAAGAGATTTCCTAGCTGTGATTGAGAGAAGGGCACTTTTGTGCAAGATGCCACGTCGTTGGAGGATGCTCAGCAATGCTTTGGTCACAGATTCAGGCACATAATACTAGTGCACGCTTCTAGATGGAACCGCAGGCGCGGCAAGCGTGCATTTATAGGCAGAGTGTCCTATCCTGATCCATGACAGCGCGAACCATGAATCAAAATCCTCGGTGTCCAATTGATAGTGAACGCCTGTGTAGGACAGTTTAGCGCAGAACTGTGACAGGGCATAATAGGATAGAACAGGACTGTGACTACTTACGCCTGTCTAAAATCAGTTAGGAGGGGCGAGCGATTATATTTTATAAAGGAGTGACTGCAGGCAATTGTAACGCAAATACTTTGTAAAAAGTATTTAGTTTGTCGGTGTTGTAAATGCATATTAAATTTAGTACAAGGCAGTTTTAGGAATTTTAAAAGATCATGAAAGACGTGTTATATTAAGTACGTTTATTACGTTCAATTATAATAATCACAGCAATCATATAATCTCTATTATACTCATTTTATAAGTAGATAGTTATTATCGTTCAATATTGTTATTGTTATTTTGATTTGCTCAATTTTGTGAATGTTTAAGTAAGCTAGGCTTCAGAATAATATTTACTTTGTTTTATAGTTACGTAAATGTAATCTCGCAGCTGTCAACTCTTCTAAACCTTTTATTTCACAATCAAGCTTGATTGTGAAATGTTGAGTGTGGGCACTCTACTCGTAATCTGTCAAAAGATTGATATTTGGTTGAGCTTGAGATTTTATTATAGAACATTGTCTTTATAGTGTAGACAGTGTTATATAATAAAATAGTTTTAAAATTTGTTGAAGTATTTTTTATTATTTTAGTGAAGAGGCGCAACATAAGTAATTTTATTGTGTTGTCGATATTCTCCGTTGTAAGTATTAAATTTGGCTACACATTTTAAACCAGCCCTCAATTTAATGGTTGGTGTAGGTATTAAGTCCCGGCAATTTATATTAATTTCTTTTACTTCATGGTTTTCTTGGACCGTGTTATAAATTTATTAGCCTTTATTAACAGGGTCAGACTGCGCTGTATAATAGTGTAATTAAATTCGATTTTAGCGAATACGTATTCAATAACTAAATGTAATAGTAAAATTTTTTTAGAAGTTCATTGTTAGCACCTGAATTTAAAAATTCTAATTGCACCATTTTAATGTCCCTCTATGGAGTTCTGTGGCTTTAGGATATTTTAAAAATGCCAAAAATCTTGGAGTATTTTGGATAGATGCTTGAGAAGTATACCTTTTTGATTGTGGAATATTTACAAAAATACACAATTGCTGTACTTTTTAAATCTTAATATTTTGCTATCTTCGTAATAAACCTAAATCCACATACAGGTTTGAGACGATTGGGTAAAAAGGGTTGTGTAATTTGTTAACCATATACAATAATCGATATTATATTATTAAATTGCTTATCCCTTTTAATTAGGCACATACACATAATTAGGACTACAAGTGGTTCATCATAAATTATACAGTAGTAATTTATCAGGGTAAAATATTACAGTTATTTTCACGACTATGTATTCTAATTGACACAATTTACCTTAAACCTATGTATATATATAATATATTATCTTATATTTGAAAGCAAACTTCAGAACTTTTAAAATATATATTAAATTAATAATATTTTTTCTGCTTGTTCGTCATAAACCGATACGCATGTTATATCGTTAAGAACAATATTCTCACGTCGTTTTCTCGAGGTGTAGCCTAGGTATGTGATTTTCCGAAGTTTTATTACACAATCTATTCAGTTTTATATAATTTTATTATAATTCATAATCTTAAATAATTACTTATAAATTTGAACTGACAGTAAATATTTGGACGATCTTGAAATAAGATTCGTAATAGGCTATGCCTCCTACCCAAGTACTCATTTAACTAGTATTACCATTATAATACTTACTGACTGAGTATAGGATAAGTGTAAAAGTATCAAAACAGCAAATCTATTGAATATTTTACTTTCACTGCTGCAATTTCTTTAAGCATTTAATTTTTTAAATCAAAGGGGTCGTTCGTTTTTTTATACAAATGAAGCATCAACCAAGTCTTCTCATTTCTTTTTCATTTCTCAGTACATTTCCATTCAAAAAGGGCATTCCATGGCGTAGGTATGACATTCGAAGCCGTATGGTACAAAATCGCTCCATTAATTTATACTTAGTCATTACCATCACTTCCAAAACGAACATACTTCCCTTAATTTTGATTTGACCTATGAAACGGAACAGTAGGTACCTGCGGTTTGCAGTAAATTAAACTCATTTACTTATTGCTTTGTCGTCACCACATTCTCCACACACCAGCCCCCCTAGCCAAGTGGCATTGCACAATCTAACCAAATGATCTTTTAGATTGACATGTATGGGATTGACATAAGCACTTGCCAACGAGCGCTAACGCTAATACCAATCCCATACATGTCAATCTAAAAGAGCATTCGATTAGATTGTGCAATACCACTTGGCTAGGGGGCCAGTGCAGACTAGATGGTCGCCGTTGCAACAAGATGGGCCTCAGGCTGTATATATAAAATTATTGTTTTTTAGGGACTGCCATAGAGCATAACCATAAGATTAAAGCTTTCTAATGCATAATTACCTACACAGTTTAAAGACATTTATGTTATAGTAATTGTGCGAAAAAGTAATGTAGAAGGTAACTGTTTATGTTGATACTCATATCAATAGTTAGATGTTCACTTGCCATATCTTTCAAATATCACTGTAATTTGTCGACATATCTAATCGTTTTTTGTGAATTGATTACTTAATGTTAAATGAATATAAATGTTGTATTTACGATAACAGTATACTGTCATTGAGATTAATTTTAATATAAAATACAATCGATGTTTGTTTTCATTACCTATGTTAATTCAATAAAGTGTGTAAATAAAAAATATGATGTTTTATTATCAGAAAATGATCAACTTTCTAACCTTTTGTTGATACGTAAGTAGGTAGGTACTCCGAAACTGAAAAAAATACGAACAAAACGAGATGAGCAAGCATGACAACTGCCATTATCTGGAACGTAATCTACGATGTTCGTCTCTTCAAGGTGTAACCCTCACATTTGAAACCTCAATGAAAAGGAATTTTGAAAAAATTGTTTCGGCGCACCAGGGCACGGAAACCCGTTCTAAAAATCTAAATCGTTGTCGCGTACCTACAACAAATCCCCTTTTCCTTTCCGGTTTATAACCGGTGAATTAGGGTTAGTAGGTACCTACCTAAGTACAAAACCAGTACCAGGTATACCTAGTACAAATCCGATTTCAGAGCCCTGTCTACAAAGAATTTAAAGTAGGTAATGGAAATGAGTATCTAACAAACCAGGAGACAATTTTTGTCTAAGCAAAGAGATATACCTAATGATTTTGTACGCGACTGTGCATCGAAATGTAGGGATAATAAGTTTTTAATTTCTAATTAAATCAGCTCAAAATTATTTTCGTTTCGTACGACTATTTCATCATTAATTGTTGGCGTTCCCGAGAAATTTGAAGTTTTCTAATCTTGAAGCCATTATCCTCACCAGGGGGTCGATTTTTGAATCTCACCAAGTAACAAATTCTCACCGATGTGAGTGATTTCCGAAAGTTCGTATTTTTGAAACTCATCGGTGACTTACATATTTTGTCATACATATGATATCGATTTATAGTTAGGGAGGCGAATAGGGGAATTTTCGGTAATACTCGAGCGTGGCAGTTTAAGATATGAGAGATACCTTAGACCTAATAGAACAACCTTGTAAAGTATTTAGCTCTATATGTAGTGACGCGCGCCTAGGATAGACGATCAGATTAGTAAAAAAAATCGATAGTCTGAAATACTCGAGCGCATCAGATTAAGATATTGGAGGTTGATTTTAGTGTTTTAAGACTAAATTTAACTAATCTGACGATAAGTCCTTGTCGCCGCCAAGTTATAGGGTCGCGAACTTGTAAAAAAAAAACGTTAATCCGGCATTCTCGAGCGCGATTTTTATTTCTTTTATTTTGAAGAATATAATCTAAAACTTACTAAAAATACAAAATCTGCCGGTTTCCGAATGACCGGAAGTGTGGAGGAGCCATTTCGTCTTCCGAAAAACGCGTTGCGGCATCTATGTCGCGAACGATACATTTTACAAAAAAAAAGATTAAATAAACAAGAAAGTTTCATGTATGTATATTATTCAATAGCCTGTTGATCCTCAAATTGTTTTTTGGACGTGTCGTAAGCAAAACGAAGTGAAGAATTGAAGCAAAAAAGAGGAATTTGCCATAAACATGTAATACAGACTGAGCGCTTCGCGGAAATATGCCGTCCTACCAGTATTATTCCTTTATTTCGCAACATTGATGGTGGGGAAAGAAGCGGTAGAAGGGAATTTTCGGTACACCCTAATAAATATAAATCCCCGTTTTATCAAGGAGAAAGAAAAAAAAAAAAGAAACCAAAAAACCTTTTTCGGTCAGATTAAGAGAACCCACCAACATTTTTGTCAGATTAAGAAAATATACTTTCAGGATACCGAGATAAACCTCCCCTATGAAAATCTGACGCGCTCGAGTATTTCAAAATAACTATTTTTCTAACCCACCGCTAAAATGGTTTTTACCATACGAGCTTTTCTTTTCGAAATTATTTTATCTTTCGATTGTGATAGGTCTCGACGGCGCCGTTGAATTACGCCATTTAGCTACCTCGCCTCCCTAACTATTACGAGTGCCCCTTTTTGACACTTGACGTAGTGCCATCTGCCAAAAGTGCCAAAGTAGGTATGTTTTTCGAAAGAATTAGCAGCAGGGCTCGATTGTGCTATTTTGTGATTGCGACGATTTATTGAAAACAGCGTGTGACTTTAAAAAATACGGCTTTTGGATAATGGTGACATAAAAGTCATCTGTGATAATTTTAGTCACCGGTGATTTTGATATCACCAGTGAGATTCAAAAATCGCACTCCTGGGTACCTTTTTATCTTTGGAATCTTAAATCAACAATTTCTGAGATTTGGCATAATGGTGTCAAAATTTCATGACTATTTTTTGGAATCTAAACCAAGTCTTAGACCTTGCCGTTTGCTTGCACGAGAGGTGAGGATTACGCCTTGTAAGTAAGTATGAATAAATGTGTCGTTCTACGGTAAAGGAAAGTAGGTACCTACCGGTCGATTTTGAGTTAGGTAGGTACCTTCATGTTTTTTTTTTGTAATCAGCTTCGAATGTGGAATTTATTGGTGTATTAAAATTCGTTAATAATACATATTTTGATAATAAAATAATGGTATGCCCATACTTTTCGCACTCTAAGAATGGGCATCCGTCTCGAGAGCCTTTCTGATTGCCACAA
The DNA here is from genome assembly GCA_963855545.1 of Ethmia dodecea. Taxonomy (NCBI): domain Eukaryota; kingdom Metazoa; phylum Arthropoda; class Insecta; order Lepidoptera; family Depressariidae; genus Ethmia; species Ethmia dodecea. The sequence goes on from OY979444.1 coordinate 7,797,570, forward strand.
GAATGCTCCGGTGTCAGGAGTCTACAATATTAGTCGACTTATTGGAGATTGGATAATGGATTGACTGAACTGCAAACTGGGCGTTCAGACGTCCGATAGAAATCTGAACCACATCGTCCCGTCAACGGGACATCCAATTGAACTACGAAAGAAGAGTGGTTGCGACTGTCAGGTTTACAGGCACGTTGGATATAGTTTCTTGACTTTAGTAAGTAATTAAACAGCCATGTAGGTACGTGAGCACGTATTACCTGTGTTTTAGTAAGTAGGTACATAGATACGTATTAGGTAAGTAGGAGAAAAACACATGCATTTAGGTACTAGGTACACTCAAATGAATTACTAGATGAAGGTCGTCGCCTTTTGCCGGACCAGGGTTCTGTATTTTTCAGAACATATATACACATTATCTGCTGTTTTGTCACGCAAATAACCATGCACCTACGTGTTTGGTACGCTCATTAGTAGGTAAGCATGCCCTCGCCACGATTCGAACCCAAACCTTACGCTTGAGAAAGGGGTTCTTAACCACAGACCTATCACTGCTTCTATAAATAATTATGGTATTTTTATTTATATATTATCTTATTATCACATAACGAGAAATTACGGAACGGTATGAATGTTGATTCATGACATTTCGAGGCTACACTTTCGATTGATTTTCATAGCTTCGTGATTGATATTTTGGTAAAATCAGTTCGCTCGATTTAAAAATCCTATTCGTCACTATTAAAAACTTACATCAATCATACATACCTACATACATATGCTCACGCACTTTTCCTGAAGGGGTAGGCAGAGACAACAGCCCGCCACCTGCTACGATCCTGGAATACCTCACGCGCCTCATCCACATCCATCAATCGGTTCATACAAGCTCGTCGGTTTCGGGTAGGTACTTATACTTTTTATCTGGCTTTTTTTCAATACATCGCCGATCTGATCGATGTAAGTACGCCTAGGTCGCCCTCGCTGCCGACTCGGCCACTCACAATCCCCTTATACTTTATATACGTATTTGTCTCGTTAGACGCCTTTAATCCATCCGCTCGACATGTCCAAACCACCTGAGCATTCCTTTCTCAATCTTAGTCACTACATCCTCTTTCAAGCCACAACACGGATTACACTATTCCTCATTTTATCAATCAATCGTAATCCACTCATGCTTCTTAGCGAGCGCATTTCTACTGCATTTATTCGGTATTACATCAATCATATCAAAGGAAATTAATATATCTACTTAGTGAATTTTAATTTTACCTGCCTATTCAATAGATCAAGTAAGTAGATAGTGATACCTAGTCATAACATACCTAACTAACTACGTTAATAGGAACTTAATTAATTACCTATATCAAACTAGCTTTTACCCGCGGCTTCGCTCGCGCAAGGGTATTTCACCACCTTAGGGTTGAATTTTGCAAAATTATTTCTTAGTGGATGCCTACACTGTAGGATAAGCTATTTATGTGCAAAATTTCAAGTCTCTAGACCCAGCGGTGCGTTGATACATCACCAATCAGTCAGTCAGTTTATCATTACAAGCTTTTTCATAATATACCTATACTTATTGATAACAATTCAAGTTTGAAGTCTTAAACAGATTGACGAGGTAAAGAGATTCATGGATCAGATGATTGAGGTCCTGAAACCGAATAAACCGTCTAAGTAAGTTTCTATAGACGTTTGTTTAACTCTTAATATTTAACTGTATCTATACATAAATAGGTATACTTAGAAGAGATCGGGCTCGCCTGTTGTTTTGCCATTAGGTATAGCTGTTTCACGCGATGTCTTGCCGCCCTGACCTCCAACAGCGTTTTAATATTGACTTTCCTTTACACTTACCTAGTCACAATGACAACATTAAAGTGGGTCAGAATATTATGGCCTCTAAGGGTCGCTGAAACATGCCCTTTTGCATCGTGCACCCGTAAGCATCGTGTCTGGGCCGTAAGGTGCGGTTACAACTTTAATTTAAGGCAACGTTACAGAACGGGTGTGGTGTCTAAAGAGACAGGTTAATGTTGAGAAGTGAAGAAAGAATAAGTATGAAGAGATTTATGATAGTAGAGTGAGTGAAGCGGTAGCAAGTAGCCAGTGCGCATGCCCGCCACTGCGCCACTAAGCGGCGCGCTGCCCCCTGGCGGACTCGCGCCGCAGTGAGTTGCGTAACAAAAGCACACTCGCCTCCAAGCGCTACGCCGATGAAAACTTTAGCTTCGTGAGCGCCGACCGAATGGAAAAGCGTAAAACGTAACTTTCCCGCGGTGCGCGCTGCTAATCTACCGTTAAAAGTTGCACTGCTCGATTAGTTACTTTCTAAAAGTGCTTTTTCACGCTTGACAGACGCTTCGAGTTTTACGTTTTTAGTTCTTAAAGTTTTGTTCGAAAGTTGACTGTCGCGAAAAGTGGGCTGATGCGGTTTTCGCCGGCCGCTGTTGAAATAGTGAGGACGTTGAAAGTGTGTAGTGTTTAATTCGTTTTGATTTGCTTTGCTTGACGGCGAGTGGTGGCGGGTGACTGCCGGGACGGCGCTGGTGGTGGAATCGATACTGCGGTGGGAGCGGCAAAGGTAACTTTTTATGTATCTGTTATATCTACTATACTAAGTACCTATAGGTACATTGAATTAAATAATGTGTTCATATTTTTTAAAGGTGCTGTTATTGATTAGAAACCGTTAAAATACTTACCTGAATACATTATGCAAAAATAACAATTCGAGAATCTTACATAAATGTTTACATGCCAGAGTTACAGACAAAGAACTTGCGGCGCAGTTCGATTTAAGTAGGTAGGTACATATTAAGCTATCTTCATTGTTTTACAAGACCATATTTCTTTCAAAATCCGAACAAACAGTGCTAATCCCCTAAGTTAAGGCATTATCGTTCCTATTAATTTTGAATTAACGACCGTTATACGCTGCTACGAGAACCGATCGGTAAAAAAGGTTTTCGTAACCATTTATGTAGGCTTTGTGTCGATGGAAAGAAGATTTTCAAATTTGGGATACAGCCAAAGTACATGACGTAGTCCAGAGGAAACTAGGTCAAATAAATAGGTCTTAGCTGTCTATAAAATAGTTTACGTCATACTTACACAAATGTTATCTACATTTTAAATTGGAATTGTAGAGCCTCAAGCGGTTAAATTATGTTTTAGGGAGGTAGGTAATATTTTCGTCACCCTAATTTTTAAATTTATTAAACATTTATCAAATAATAGTATATCTTGGCTACAGCGTAGGTGCCTGGGTAGATCGTTATATAGCATTAATTTATTGTCTTTTTGTTCAAGTTAAAAGGCGCCGCAATATTCATATTCCTACCACAGATCAGTTTTAAACTGGTCTGTGATATTATATGACTCAGATACGTATTACCTATGCCTGAAGAGTGTTCTATTTCCGATGTCTATTATGAAGAAGCCTTTCTATGAATGAAATCTATATGTTTTAATCCTTCGACCTAATGCCTACGAGTTACCAATTATCTACAGCTCCAACTTCGTTTGCTTCCATTTATCGTGAGTAATTTCACTCTACATTACTTACATACCAACCATTTCAGCAGGGTCAGGCTGGTGGGTGAAAACCCCCTTCCTCCATCACCCTGGCCTTAGACCATACTTTTTATGAAGCTAATATGTGATGAGCTCGCACTACCCCACTACCTTGACCTTCCTACTGTCTTTCGGGGGGACCCACCCCGAGTATGTATTATTAAAATTAAAAAAAAACGGTCTTTTTCTTGCCTGATAGGTAGGTACCTACCTCTAAATCTTAGACTTACGCGAGGCTCGAAAACTACCCAAATTATATCCTGGATCCCTTTGATAAATTATGTGATTATCTAAATCAAAATGCACCTTGTAGCGGCAATGAGTTATGTATACGGTGCCCCAATTTACATACCTACTTAGTTTTATAAAAGTAGGTACTCGTGGAACTAAAAACTCGTAGCCCTTCTAGTTGTACCTAACCACTAATTCAGACATACTTAATCTGTGGACATTTTGAAGTGAAGAGTAGGTACCATAATTTTAAAAGAAATGAAATTTATATCAAAAGAACAAAAAATATTGTGTAAGTTACACAATATTTTTTAAAAACTTATAAAAAATCACTTGCCGACTATTACCGACCTGGAATCAAATTAGGACCACGCATTTACGAATGGGGGGTTTATTTCCAACCGGACCACTACTGCCCCTCGGCCCTCTGGCGTAGGTATATACTAATCTGGCTGTTGGAATTACAGGGCGGGTCGTAAAGACTAAATGGGCTATTGAACTGCAATGTGCCTAGCTCATCGCGGACGGCTACAACCAGCTTTATGTTGATTAAAGTACCTACCTAAGATACCATCTACATTATAATATAACACGCGTAGTTGAGCTGGGAATGTGTTAAGTATGCTTTTTATCGACGTGGGGTACTGATGAGTTGATAAGAGGCGTCCGAAGATCAATTTGTTCAATCATTAGTTTAGGCATTAAGTTCGCCATGTGTACATTTTCGTGGTACATGAAGTTGAATTAAATAAATAAGTTTTCAAACGAAGTCGTGATACCATTAAATTATACTTAGCATCAGTGATTATCTATCGGATATTTAGGTCACCAAGGCTAAACGACGGTAAACAGAATGATTAGGTGTCCAAAACCGAACCACTGCTCAGCTCAATGCTCATCACCATAAGTGTAAGCATGTCATGTTTGAGCAGTTATATAATTTGAAACATTAGATTCCACTTGTGGTTATAACTGTTAAAGGCGTATAAACTACAATACCCAAATGTTTTTGAATTAGTTATAACACCTGAAAAATTTAGGCATTAAGTATAATGGACTTATAATCGGTTATTCAACCAAAAAGGTCAATAGTCTACTAACAAATTTATACGAATTAAAAAGTTCCAGAAACTCATAGAAGTTCAAAAAAATAAATCTTCGCTTAGTCATTTGCTGAAAGAAGCGATTTAAAAATATTAGACCATAGCATAATCCGAAAATACCTAAGCTTTCTTGGCTTGGTATATAGTACTCGTATATCTACGGCTACTCCGAGATAAGGAAGTGACTTCCTATGCTACATCGTCTTGTACAAGGCAACCAAGCGTTAGTATACTTCACAATGTAACTGAGTCGCAAAGATATATTTCTGAGAACTGTTCTGTAGCAGGTTTATCTTAGCTCAACATGAATATTGTATGAATGGAGCAAGACTAATGCATTCAGGGATAATAAGACGGCGTTCGTCAGAGACGCCGCTTGCAATTAGCTGCTGTTATGATATCAACCTCCCTTTGGAAGTGGGACTGGAATTAATAAATAATAATTTTTATTCTTTTGTGACAATGTGACATTTTTTTAGGATAGGTGTATGTGGTTATGTAAGAAGTTACTCTAGGCGTAAAGACTCTTTTGATCTATTCGTTTCAGAGAAAAAGAATCTTGACACACAAACAGACAGACATAATCAAAGTGATAAGGGTTCAGTTTTTCCATTGTGAGATACGGAACTCTTATAATTTTATTAACAGTACTTAATGAACCGTTAATTATTTGAAAAGTTGCCAAAAATATTAAGAGTATTTACCTATCTTGTAGGACATTTAAGAGTTAAGTTTTCAAACCTACTCCTCGAAAACACAAAGAAATCGCTCATCCATGTTACTGAAACATTTTCAACGACAATCTCTTTCGGCTAGAAGCTATAATTAGATGCTCTGCATCTCACCTTGCTCTTGACAAAACATCACACACTACTTACTCATAAATTCGTGAACGAACTTGTATAGAGCAGCAACATACATAATTTTTTAATTTCGGTATTATTGTGCAAAATTTTCCTTGACGTAAAATTGCAAATCCAAAATTCAAAATAGCTACCCACCGCTACCGCACCATACTTCAGATTTTTTACTGTCGTGCAGCAAGATTGACAAACTCACTTAATTACTAAATAGAGTAAATGTTAGGAATAGTGTGAGGGTCTTTTTCCCTGTGAATATCCACGGCTTGCATGCACTAAAACTAACTCTATCTGTCTAAAAATATTATGTTTACACTTTTCTTGGACAGAGGTAATAGCAGTGACAGCATTGCATCCATAGGTTCTCGCCATAACCTCATATTGTCCATATTGTACTTAATTTTGTAAACAAGTCATACTAAGGTACCTACCTGTGTGGATATACGTAGGTATAATATCATAGTGGGTAGGTAGAGCAGTAATAACCTTACGGTTAAAGAACCTGCTTCTCATGATGAAAATGAGTGAGGCTCGAGTTCGAATCCTGGCATGTACCAATGAGGTTTTTAAAACTTACGTACCTACATATTTATCACTAGCTCGAAGTTACAGGAAAACATCGTGAGGAAACCCGCAGGTCCCAGAATTAATTCTGAGACAGACATTCTGAGATAGCCACCTATCACGTTTAGGGGTCGAATATTCTCTTGAAAAGTGGGTAAATCCTGTAATGGAATACCTCTGCCTACCCCCTCGGGGATAACAAACGTGAGATTATTATTATTACTATAAGTATGCTTGTGCATAAAATGGCCCCAATCAACATTATTTAAACCAAAAACTAATTTAGAACCTCGTCCTTTTGAAGTCGCTTAAAAATTTTTGTTATGTAATCAAAATTTCATTACATTTGATACATAAAGTTTTGGCATAAACAATACTAAACAGACATCGCAAACGTAATAAATGACGTAAAGTTGTATATTTGCATATTATTATTAGATCTAGAGAAGTATTGTAGTTCGTGTTTATAAATTATTTTTTTACGGACATTGTTATTTCAATTACATTTCTTACAGGCCCAAAATACCACCGAAGGTTTACGAATTTACTATGTAGGTAAGTAAATAGGTACTTAACACGTTCGCTGCGAGTATCTCGTACGACTTAGTGCCTCTTGTTATATTTTAGTTGGCGCAAACGCTTTAAAAAACAAATATTTTTTTTCTATGATTTTAGTAAGACAAGTATTTTGTAAATTTTCGAATAAGATAAGTTGTAACACTTTTAACTTTCTGAATCATAGGTAATTACATGAAATCATTTGTACGTAGATGCAATAGGTAAATAAATTAAAAACTTTCTTAGTCCACCCAGACTAACAAAGTTTTTCTTTAATTGTCTTTTCTAAAATGATTTCTTGTGTATGGAAATTATGTAAAACAGTTATTTTAGCTAGAATTTTAAATATTACTTACTAAAAATACGATTGGATAGGTCGCTCGTGGACTAAAATAAATGTGATCACAATAAAAATTTAGGGGTTTGTCACCTTCTAGGTATATCGGTAACTAAATAGCTACGTCAACAGCTCTACCACAGGTAAACAGTATCTATTTTCGTTTTCAAAAGTATGACATCAAAAGGCATCAACGCTTTGACAGCCGCGCGGATGTACCTACCGATATTCAACAAACAAAGGAGGATGGCGATAACAGCCATTTTGGAATAAATTAATCCCCAAGCAATTTCTGCGTGGTCTCTTGAGTAGGTATACCTAATGCAGAATAAATAATCGAGCTGGGTTAAATTTATAATGTATACTAGGTACAAACCCATCACGTATGGAAGTGATCAAGTGACCATCTAACTTACTAGGTACTTAACAAAAAAAACTAAAGACGGGGCACGTCCGGGCCCGTCCGGGCTCGGACGTACCCCGTCCGGGGCGAACCATCCTACAACACGCCTCGACATTTGGCGTGGACGGGGCCCGTCCGGGCCCGGACGGGGAACGTCCGGGCCAGCGCTTCTTACAAAAAATATTTGACCGTTCCCCGGACGGGGCACGCCCGGGCCCGGACGGGGCCCGTCCCGTTGTAACATGAATCAGCCTTAAGTCGATCGCAAAGACACTCGGGTATATAAAATTCATCCTACGTATGTAAATGAAATATGAATGCTCGTACCTATACCTAAATGCTATACAAGTAGACTACTTTAAGTTGTAGGTAGGTACCTGTAACAAAATAATAAAAATATTTACCTGAGTATAATTGCAAAATTACAATCTACAATTTTTTATAAAAAAACCTTGTAGTTTAAGTCTATTTCTTCACGATTGTGATAAAAATGATCACCGTTGTTAAACGGTGATCATTCAAAGAGCTTCTCAAACGGCTTCTGTTTTAAATTCTATTCTAAAGATGTTTTTGCATATAAGTATGTACTGGCATAGGATATAGGAAACTTTCTAATACATACCTAAGTAGATACCTAAGTGTTTTTGTTTTGTCTACAATTCTATTATCTACGGTATATTTTATTAATAAAGGTTACTATCAAAATAACATAAGCAGCTAGTCGAACACTGATCTTTGCGTAATCTTTGTAAAGTTTACTACGAAGTTGGTAATGTTTAGTCAGCTGACTTAGGTACAATTAAGTACTTTATAAAAGCTAGCCGCCGGCGATTTTCCGAGAATAAACTACAATCGATCGACACTTAGTAGGTTAAACTCATATTTTTACATTCGAGTAAACCCGTGTTTGGCATTTATCACGATACCATCACGATAAATCAAATATTTAACTGGTTTATGGTGGTAATTTGTAGAGAGACGAAATTCTTACAATACTCTACATGAAATCAGGTTGGTAAACTTTCATTGGTATTCAGGGATACAAATTGTTTAACTAGAATCAGATAAGAGTAAGAGTCAGTAGAACTTCGTCATTAAAAAATAAACAAACGGATTGTCGAATTTGAAACATCTAAACGTATTTCTTAGAGACCCTTATTCTCATATACATGTAATACTAGACTAATGATGGAAATCACAAAAAAGAAATATATCTACTAACCACAAAAAACGATATTTCGGGCGATAAGCCGATCGTATTCTCAGATCCCGATTTTCGATGTCACTCTGTTTGTTAGTTAGGTAGTAGGTAGGCACCTAACTCTTATTTGCACAAAGGAAAGGTGTAACACGATATTTTTTTATTTCCTATTACCGAATGATTTTTCTTCCCTCTTTCGTAGGAAATTTAATTATTGAGTACCTATTTATTCTACAACACCGCTTCGGATTCTCGGGGAAAATTAATGCGTTGATAAACCAAATAAGTACGGATGTTTTTGCGTCGGCTTGTGTTTATATGGAACTTATTGCATTTTAGTAGGTAGTACTTTCGTTAGACGTCGCTTATTATGATGTCGAACTGTTTATCGTTACAAAAGCTTATTAGGTATACTTAATCATCATCAATACTTAGGTAATACGTTTTGTGTATTCGAACGGCATTTTAGTGTCAACCAACCCCTTTCCCCAAAAAAGATATTATGTGCTCTCTTGCTCCTGGGGATTATGTACCAATCCTTTTTTAAAGTGTACGTTAGTGTACATACACGCATGTTTAATAATTCTTACTCAAAGCATAAATCTTGCGATCAACTAGCTTGCATAATATGGTCGGAACTAAATTAATAATCAAGACTATTAGTACGAGTACCTATACACTACAGTGCAACGAGACCTACATTGACATATAGTACATTGTCATGGCACAAACTCCTCAATCACCAATTACGAGTACAATTGTATCGTAGGTAGGTATATCTCGAAGGTTGGAACGTGAGCATGATTAAAAGTGTGTAATTTTTTATAGATTTTATGTAAACAATTGAACGACACAATAAATGCCGAATAAAACAAGGGAAATAAAAACGAACTAACAAAACAAACATTATACTTCAGCCATATTTTTGTTTCACCCACGCAACATTTGATTTGACGGCTTTTTTCGGAAACCACCGAACACGAAACAATTCAAATGATTTCTTTTAGTAGGTATAAGTGTGATTATGAGTAGGTATACACTAAAATAATAATCCACTTACTGTAAGTGGTAAACGAATCGAAAACATACATACATAAATCCAACCATATAGCCTATGGGTAGGGATGAAAAAAATATACATATGTAAAAAAGTCAAAACGTATTTACCTACCATTTTGAATGTAGAAGAAATACAAATTCAAGAGCATAGTAATTAAGTATTTAGGTAATAGGGTAGTTACAACATTTTCATTGATTTACCGAGCCCTATTAATAGCTTCATCAAGTCACAAAGAAAAACGAACCGTTTTCATGGCACCTACCAGCGAGTCAGCTAGGTTATTTAATTAAACATGCGATCCAAAGTAGGCTCGCGATCGATAACGGAAACTTAGAATTTTTCTGCGTACCTAATTCCCCAGAAAAGTTTTAGCTGAATTTGGAACAAAAGTATGTTGTATTTCGTTTGATTTGAAACAAAGGCCCATCAAGAATAATTAAGTTCGGAGGAAATACGTTTTAAATGTTATTATGTATTCATTTGGTATAGGTATTCGTCTAATGTATGTAGCAGTAGCGGTAGCCTTATCGGAAGGGGGTCCGCCTCTCATGCATTAGGGACCGGGTTCTATTTCTGGTGAGGGCATGTACGAATAAGTTTTACAAAACACATATTTCTCACAGATTGAATATTACCTTGACTTGGAATCTTCTTAATAATAAATTAAATCATGTAATTATAGTATGCCATGATATCTACATATATTTTATGTGTATATTATTTGTTTATGTAGGTACTGTGTATTTTTTGTATATTTATAGCAATCGGTTTATGTATATGTATATACCTTAATCCATTGTTAACTTTAGTGCACCACCAACCTACATCTGTTTATCTCTTTGGTTTATCTTTGTTACATCCATCCTAAAGTTGTCCGGAAGAAATCGCTTATAATAAATAATAATAATCTCACGCCTTTTATCCCTGAGAGGGTAGGCAGAGGTATTCCATTTCTGGATATACCAACTTTTCACGAGATATTCTTTGGACCCCTAAACGCTTATTATAATAAGTAATATCTTTTATAAATAAGACTGCCCATGGTACTTTTTTAAATCATTGTGTCACTTATGTATTGCATACTTATTTGTATTGGTGTACGATAAAGTGTTGTTACCTACATACTTACTTAATTATTACTAGTTCAAAGGTGAATTGGTTCTGAGACATGTTTAACAGCACCGATTTATGAATTTCGAAGCTATGATTATAAACAGACATTCTTAAGCGATCATACTTGTTACTGTACCTACCTACCTACCTTAAGCGAATATAATGAGCAGCAAAATGCTATTTATAACTAATGATGGATTCCTAGTAGGAACTTGTACCACCGTCTACTATAATCAGTGACAAACACAAGTAGGCAATCGCATTGCAGTTGACTGTTCCTAGAACATAACCTAATAATGTAGAGTTCGTTAAGTCGTTGTTCTTTTATTGATCCCTCTATTCTTTTGTCGGACCGACCTTGTAATCTGTTTAATCGTTAAATCCTTCGTATTAGGTCTTCATTTAAGCCTGGAGTGTAGAAAACCTTATAAATCATTGATATAGAGGAAAGATTTGTAGGTATGTTTGTATCTTTCTTACGAATAAACTCAAAAACTACTGGACCGATTTTAAAAATTCTTTCACCGATGGAAAGCTAGAATATGCCTGAGTAACATAGGCTACATTTTATTCCCGTATTCCTACGGGAACAGGAACTACGTGGGTGAAACCGCGGAGAACCGCTAGTTACATTTTAATTGCAACCTTTAGTTACAAAGATTTGGTTCAGAGGCCTTTGTAACAGCATTCCGGTCCAGTGAACATTTAGGTAAAAGTAATACCTACATACTTATTTCTTTTTAGTACCTACAAACTTAAAAAAAATGTTTTTGTAAATCTTTTTATAATAAACAGCAAAGTTTTTAAAACCACAGAGCTTAGGTACAAACCGAAGATAAATTGGTGTTCAGAGAATTGACTTTCGAATTCCCGGATTATCCGGATTACTGGATTACGGGGTGTCATCATTTGTACCTAGTCGTGCGGCTAATTAAGCAGCACGAATTCTCCCTAAAAGGTTGCTTCTTGCTCATATTATGTTATTGTTCTAAGTCTAAAATTATGTAGGTAGGCGAAATTACACAAGGCTTGTTCATTAAGGCGATTTGCGGGTTGCCAAGCTCTTAATATCTATAAGTTAGTACCTATTCCGCCTCCAAAAGTACTAATTCATTGTTTTAGTTTGTTTTTTTTACGCAAATTCAGTAATGGCAAACACTTTAAGCTAAAAAAAGTATTACATTTCCAACAGAATGCAGCAAATTGATATTTTTATTACTAAGAATTGCATAGGGAGAGTACCTAGTAACTTTCTCTTTATGACAGCTTTTAACGATCAAGCCAAAAATACACCGCCGTTTCTTGGTGGTCATACTGGCATGTCATACTAATATGACCAGTGAGACTCGCTTGTATTGGTGGTCATATTATTTTTATGAACATCCTATATACATTTTTGCTACATTACGTGGTGTGCGTGACTTAGTGTGTAGGTATATCTCTTTCTGACAATTTTAAATGTATGACAACGATATCGCTACGACACCACGCCACGGGGTAGTGTATTTGTAGCTTTTTCGTCGGAAATATTTTAAAAGCGAGCAAACTTACAATAAAGATTAAATCAATTCAACACGGTATAAGCAATAAATCCCGAACTCCTCCTAACTTTCTATATATGTAACCTCAAGCCTCGTACCTACATACACATAGCTCTAAGAAAGCGATTGGGTACATAAAGTCAGTTTGTTTAGTTAGACAAATCCAGACAATCCCGGAAAACCGTAGTGCGTCTCGTTAATGGCGAACACTAACCGTTTCGGATAGAGATGGTGATTTTACGAGTAGCATTTGAAAAATCATATGAAGTAAATTTTTATAAGTCTCAAATACTATTTTCCTTCACCTAGCCTACTACTTATGATATCTTATGAAATCGTGCGAATAACATTGCGCTCGGCCACGCCACCGTAGAGAGCGAGCGAGTAGGAACTAATCGAGCGCGATAACGTTAGCCAATTTATAGCAATAAAAAAAGAAAACACATTAGCCACTTTTAAAAAAAGGTTAAATTTAAGATAGGCAAAACCAAGATATTTTATAGAAGGTACAAAAAATAATTTATTATTATTAACATTAGTATAACTCGCGCGAGAAACGTTTTACAACAAAAAGGAAAGTTAACAAGTTAAAATTTAATTTAAATCAAAACTAAGCCGAAATAGGACCTGGGAACGGTAAGACATATTATATATTATTATAATTCATATTAAATAAAATTTCCAGTAGCGGGCGTGATTTATCATCGTACTTAAATTGGCCATGTAAAAAAAGTACCTAACTTATTCAATGGAAATGATTTAAAAGTAGAAATTTTACCCATCCCTAGTTTCGGGTGCCTCCCTCTTCTCCATAGAATGCCGTGCGCGGTACCTAATCGTGTCTGCCCAAATCTGGAATGTTATGTTGTCATTGCCGCATTATCTTGACATCCCTTGGCATTCTCCGACATCGTAAGCCACCCACCTAATAAGTATTAAAAGTCACGTCTTTATATATCTATCTGACTTGGCTTTAGACTACCGAAAGTTATGTTTCAGCATAATTATAATTTATCTCATATTCGTATTCGTAAAACCACTTTTTTATTTATTTAATTCAACAAACAGTGGTCACAATAAATATTCACTTATAGTATAGTTACAGGAGTAATTGTGTTACCAGCACCGGCACCGTTAACCACAGATTACAATAAATTAATTAGGTATGCTAGGTTGATAAATGGTGGTGTAAATACATACTGTTACAGAAGTAAACAAAAAAAAAATACAATAAATTTTGGGACACAATTCACACACGGTTATTTATTTAGTCCCAAACTAGGCAGGGTCTTTACTATGGGTACTAAACAACTGATAATAGTACATTATGATATAAGTGCGGTAGGTTGAAAATTACAGCCGAGGCGATATTGCTAGCCCGAGCCGTAGGCGAGGGCTACAAGTAAGCAGAGGCTGTAATTATCAAAGCGCACGTATGTCATACGACGTTTTATAACACATTTGCGAGGAAATAAAATAAAACTCCGACTATGGTAAACTAATAAAAACAATACAGCGTTAAGAAAAAGCGCGCGGCGCGCATCAGCATTTTTTTTAGGCAAAGGCACAAAAAACAGCCAGTATTATTAATAAAGTATAAATTAATATTTTTGTGTTTTTGTTTCATTTACTGTCAAAATTAATTAAATTAAATAATTATGTACATACATATTTCTTTATTATATTTTATCTCCCAAAGTTAATTTAAATCATAAAATGTGGACAACTTTTTTGACATAAAAACTCTTTGCTGAGATTTTAAAAAGTACCGTTCGTTTTAAGACGGAGCATCTTGATAAACCGTGCGTTTTACTTTACACTTACCGCACTTGGGCGTAATGAGATACAATACGATATTGAAATTGGTGAAACAAGACACCTTTTACGAGCAAATTTGTTATAAACATACTTAATCTGTAAAGAACCGCGGGTTCCAATTGGAACCGAGACACAATTAAAAATCTATTGTGTCTCGGATGCTTAGTCTTAGAGGTTAAATAAATATTAAACGACCAGACACGAATCCAACAGACATGTTCAAGGACACAAATGTTGACGACCCCAAGCCGGATTCGACGGCCAACTGAGCCAACAGACCCGTCAAATTTTGAGCTAGTCAATACGTCGGTGATCGCTTTCCAGCATTAGTACCTAGGATAGGATTTGGTCGCAAACACTTGTTAATTAAGTACGATATTTATTACATAACCGACTCACTTGCGACATCGTCCACGTTTTTCGTATACAATAGAAAAACAGGACAGGACTCCCCCAAATTTCTACCTTTTTTTTTTAGCTGCCTATGGCAGCAATAGTATTACCTAATACACGCACTGAAAATTTCAAGTGTCTACCTATTACATTAACTATTACATTTTAGAAGATAGAGCCCTGTGACAGACGGACGGCGCGGCAGGCGGAGCCATAGTAGGAATAGGTTCTCTATTGGCACCCTTTGGGTACGGAATCCCTTTTTATATTTTTTTTTAATAAAGCTTTTAATACAAAGTATTATAAAAGCCTTATAAAGTCTGACACTCTAAATGAGAAAGCAATATGATACATAAACAATCTTATTTAATAGGACAGCTATGTTACGATACTTCGTTTACGAAGGACTTATTTAAAATAGTTTTAAATTTATCAATCTTACAATTTACCAAGATCATGTTGACGGGGGTCATTTGTAATGTCCAGATTCCCCAGTGTGGAATTCTAAATATAACGTTCTTTCGTTGTTTCGTGAATTTCGTGATTGACTCTACACTTTCGCATTAATAACATTAGTAGGATTCAGAAAAACTGTACTACTTTTATGGTTATTGGTTACCATCTAGATTCTAGACCAAAAGTACGTTGAGGTACAAAATCGATGCTTGTTATCTACATTAAGGGCGCGTCTAAACTCGGAGTCCAACTTGTATCCGGCCATAAATCCAAGTATTTCCAAGTCAGCTTTCCAGCACCGCGTTTACTACAAAATGTTATTCCCAGATGAACCGTTCGTTCTCACGTTCAAACTTTCTGATACCTATAACTAATATCACACTATATGTTAATGAAAATATAATTAGTGTTTTGAAGGACAAATCGCTTATAACTTTTAAGAGATTATTATTAGTATGTACTGTAATTAACATATGTGCACCTACCTATACCCAAAGAGATTTAAATATAATAGGGCATAGAGGAGACAAAGCGAGGAAAATTTGAAGTCAAAAGTTATTCCAAGTGGAATAAGTCTAGTACAATTTCGACCGAATGACAGCTCGCGTTCATACTAACTGACATGACAAGGACATGACGCTTAGGCTTCAAAGTTTTATATGAAAATATTCCCAATGCCCCCTCTATGCCCTATTATATTTAAATCTCTTTGCCTATACCATACAGTAAAAAAGTGTCTAATTAAAAATCTACAACCATACGTAACTTTTTTCTCTTTTTAAAGACTTGATTTTTATAAGTGCGGTCAACTATTACTTATTCTGTTACTCTGTACTACAAAGAGTATCGACTTAATAGTGTAATCCTTTAGCCTGTTATGATAAAAAAAAATATAAATACATTCGAGCCTTTTCGCTGGAAAGTTGGCACAAGTATTCTTTTCACCAGTGAATTTTTGGGACCCGTTATCGTGTTAGGTGCACATGCACGATACACATGCCTCTGAACCAATTTAAAAAGTTGCCGGTTCCGACTTGGTGTATTTAATTTGAAGAACTCGTTGGTACATGATCCCGTCCGGAATCGAACTCGGGTCTTGTATGAGAAGTGGTTTCTGTACCAATATCACTATATGCCCCTTTATTTAATACGAAAGTCCAAAATCTTAAAAAATAAATGCCCGATTTAAGTTTTTACATCTTTTTTAAAAAACGAATGAACATTTGAATGTCATTCTGCATTTTTATAAAAGAAAGAATCCCTAGCTATACTTACTCTTTCATTAAAATATACACAAAGAATGTACTGAATAAGACGTAACGAGTTGACTTTATGATGAAAGGATTCTGTCGCAGCCCTAATGAATAATTATTACGGTAGCCAAGCAATGGCAAAAAAGACTCAAGACCATCTGACCTGTCAGCAAAAATAATAAGTACTCTCTCACTTAGTTTAACCTTAATTAAAGACAAAACATCCCAAAATATGCTGCGCAAAAATCACAAATTCGAAAAATTACGTATTATGAAGATAGGTACGCTATATGTACATACATTCTTTCTGTTCTATGAGTACTACAATGACTAATAGATACGAGTACGTTAGTAAGTAGATATTATATTATTCTATGACGAGAATCTTAAGTGAATCGCTTGCGGTATATACTTACTTGACCAAAAGTGATTTTAAGGGCGGATCCAGGGGGGGGGGGGATCATTAATCCCCCTGAACTGTGTCTAGGTTATTTATACGTGAGGAAACCCGCAGGTCTCAGAATTAATTCTGAGACATGTGTAAACAGACCCTGTCCGGCGATGGGCTTACCACCTATCACGTTTAGGGGTCCAATATATCTCGTGAAATGTGGGTATATCCAGTAATGGAATACCTCTGCCTACCCCCTCGGGGATAAAAAAAGGCGTGAAATTACATATTATATATAATATACATATATATATATATATATATATATATATATATATATATATATATATATTTTTATCGATATTTTATTTATTAATTCCAACCTTGACTCAGTGGGTACACGGGTAAACAGGAATTACCAATACACCCACCGGTGGGTGAAGCCAGTGGGTGCACGGGTCACTGATCTTTATTTCAAAAATTGATGAATATAATAAAATAAAATACATCATACATCATACATAATATGATGGCAAACATACGCGAACGAAAAGCATAAAAACGACTATGCACTGTCTTTTTTAATTTAAATTTATTATTGTAATTTAATAGGAGACTGTCCTGACTGTACCTTTTCTATGTGTGACTCGAAACCTGGACCCGCAATTGAGTGATTTTACATTTTTTTTTATTTCTCATTTATCATATCGTTCTCGTCCGAGAATTCCAATCGGATGACGATGATAAATATAGAACTTCAGTGTTCATGCAGGAAAATTCAGTATGGTATCCTTATTGTAGTCCTTGTATCAAGAATTTTCCATGTCAACGAACCTCAAAGACTAGTATAACCTACTTGATTGCTGAGACCTTTTTGTATCGTAAGTAGTAGATGGATGACTCCACCAGAAGCGAGGTAACTGGAATGACAAAGGAAAAAATTGGCGCCATGAAAAGGTAAAAATATGGGGCAGTAGAGTAGCCGCTATTGCCAAGTCGAGATTGGAATTAGTGATTGAGACTATATGATATTTGGACTAGATGAGCGTCTTTATTATGATAAAAGCGCTGGTCGCGTAATCATGTCAAATTAAGACGGGTCAGTTCAGGAGTCAGTGGACTCAATTCTGGCTGACCAGCTAAAATTCCTAATGCTAAGTTAGCCTATCCTCCTCCATAGAATACGGAAGAAAAAGGACAGAAACAAACCAAAATAATCTATGAAGAGTTAATGTCAAACATGGAAAAACCAACTAATTTGAACCTTATGAACGTGCTATCTGTCACTTTTATCTATGACCTAGTTACATCATCGCTAAAATTGCTAAACACGCCTTAGTTGACAGGGCTAATTTTATTTGTCAGTACTAAATATCTCTCATATCTTTTCTTTTCTAGGAGAAAGAAAATAACAGTATTAAACTAAAATAAGTTTATTCGCTGTAAAGCAGAAACGAACCCAGTTTCCAATTATATTTATTTCTACTGCGAGCTATTAATAGAAGGGCATATTTATTGAAGTTCAATGATCACGGTAAAAGCCTAAACTGGAATAACCGGGTCGAATTCGCCTACTCGGCGCTACAGCCTACCTCTCTTGCATCACAGAGCAGAAGCTTTATTTATTATTTTGCATTTTGCAAGGTTATTTGCTCGCAACGAGCGTAGTAAGCGAATTAACGAGCGGGTCAGGGCGAAACGAGTAAACAGCGCATCTATCCGCCGCAAAGTTGATTGTACAGCATTACTAGCACTTATTATTCCGGTACGCAGACTCCCTTTGTCATTGTCATAGATATATGTATACACATGCATACATACATGTACACGAAGGAATCTAGAAACCAGTTTTTTGTTTTAATACAACCACCGCATTAAAAAGGGCGATTCGTCTTTCTCGTTAGGTTGATTTTTAATGATTTTCATTATTAATTTATTCTATCACAATATACATTGTATTTGAATATTATATTACACATAATTATTAAATTTACTACTAATACTAACCGTGTCACGGGTATGTCTACTCTAAAAGATTGTGTATTACATTTCACAACAGGAAAGTTGGTCAAGTAAGTTATATGCATCTATAAAATTTACCAAGCCATAATGTTTACATGTACTTGTCAGCTTTGAGCTTGCTCCCGGTTATTTTATGAGACACAACGGGAAGATCGTAGACGTTTAACCAAAGGAAGGGGCAGCTTCTACATGGGAACTGACAATCTTAATACTGCTCTTAATACTTATAATCAATCTTCCTGCACTATATTCCCTGTGACGAGAAGGTATAAATTTAGTAAACAACAAACTTCTACCAAGTTACGTAGAGACAGTTATGAGTTAAACAAATGCAATCAATTTAATTTATATACGGGTAAATTTAAACTAACATGCAGGTGGCATTTGAGAGTTACCTCATGCTACGACAACTTCGGTGGTGCGGCCACTTGTCAATGATGAGAGCTAGTGGCAAAGCGCATCTTCTTTCTGAACTCCAGGAGGGAAAGCAAGGCGGTCAACTCAGTCAGAAAAGACATATGAAGAGATGCAGCCTTGAGCCCTCGCAGTGGTAGAGTTTGGAATGGAGAGGTCATGTCCAGAGACAGGTTTGCGAGTTCGAGTGGCGTCTAGATCTGGCCTCGACTTAAAATGCGACCAAATAAAAGCCCGACCACCTGGGGCAACTCAATATACCTAACTACGTGAATGGTACCCTCACGTGTCCACATTGCTCGAGGGTCTTCACTTAGAAGATTGGCTACGTTAGCCAAATCAGGGCGCATGAGCGCCGATTCATTGGCCGGGGTTGACAGCGGTCGCCTTAGCCGAAACCGGCTGGAACCGATCATCATCCAATATTTTGTGGTACAGAGACGCGGGATTCCAAACATTCGGTCTGCCACTTTATAGTAGACGCGTCATCCTCAAATAATAAAAAGTTATGCGATGGTCATTTATAAAAAAAAAATACTTGAGAACCTCCTCCGTTTTGTCGTCGGTATTTTTTTTTATGAAAATAGTATTAAACCAATGAATGTATGTTTACATAATTTATACCTTCCGGTGACGGGGACTTTAGTGCTGGAAGATTGATTATTTATTGCCGAGTGAATGGATGAATAAAAGCTTCGTAAATTTCCTCCGTAAGAAAGGCCGCAGTGTATTGCCATTAATTAAACTAAGTTCTCTCCTTGCAAACCTTGGCATTTTATGACAACGATAACGCCGCCATGGAAGTAAAGTTCGAAAGTATCACTAAACTGAAAGATTTACAGTTTTTATTGGAACTATAAAAGTTAAGCTGAAACGGCCCTTTGTGGAATTTATAGAAGAATATTACTTCCTAAACTTCGATAAGAAGACATTGTTACGTTAATACCTTGGAGAACTGAACTCGTATAACTTTGTTACGTATAGATGAGATAGCGCATACGAATCAGCGGGAAACTCGGTCATGCATTTATTAACTATGCTTTTTATCTTCTTTCGAAAGTTAGCACAGTTTCTTAAACTTCTTGTACAAATAGATTCCTCTATGTTACGTAGTTTAATTTTTATCTAGATTCTTTGCATTCATTTACGAATCATATGTCCGACCTGCCTATAGCCTTGCTTAAAATTACATTTCCTTCTTAGCTTCTGTCCTTCTTGAATCTAACTGCTTGCTATCTAGCACAATAATGAATTATCCTATCCTGACGGCATTCATTCGTTATTTTTTTAGAATTGGATACAAAAGTTATTTTGCTACATGAAACAAAAGGTACTTACCGAATTTATCTCCACATATAGAGTAGCTCTTACGCTGCGTTAGAATTAGAACAACTACATTATCCATCCTCCTTCGTAATGTATACGTAAAACTGTTCTAAGGCTTAATAGTTGGTCGGCGGATAACCACGGTTTATTTTTTGCTTTCGTATCTGGTCAGTATAAGAAAGAGTGAAACAACTTGGTAAAACAGTGCAAGTGAAATTTAAATGAATGAATTCAAAGTAATTACTTTAGGAGCTAAATTCATATAACTAGTTTCCGAAGAAAAAAATAGATATAAATATGCACACGCCTTTAATTTCTCATGGAGCAGGCAGTGGTATTAGATTCCCGGAAATACCCAGTTTTTGTGATCAAAAATGAAAATAAATTAAAATTATGTGTTATTTCTATACCTTCATAAAATAACTAGTAACGGCAATCGAACAAAACGTTCTTACTTACTAGTATTTAAACCCGGAGTTTTTCTCGAGGCACTACCTATTACCAATGAAGGTAAGTGCGGCGAAAGTCGACAATTTATTAGTCATTTTATCGCTCTACTGACCGCTGAATACCCGTGCTGTAAGGGGGAAAATTGTAAGGTTCTTACCTAAATTGGTGGTTTTATTGCCCAGATGGAAACGATCGGGAAAAATAATTTTGTTACAGAAAAAGGCTATAAAAATATAAAATGAGAACCAAGTGAACTCGAATAACAGCGTATTTATATTCCGTTAATTTCCTAATTGTGTACTTATAGTAACATTTCCGTTTCTTCTTCCGTTTCATCTGATTTCGACAACTGGCTTCGTGAAACGTAAATGTCAGTCGTAGGTGTAAAATGACCAAGGAGTTTTTACCTTATTCCATAAGGGAGGAAGTGCTACTAAGAAATCAGGCGGTCCCGTTGAGAGGCACCTCAAATAGTATTGTGTCCCTTTCTAATAGTGCAACCACAATTTTCTTTTAAAGTTGGACAATTTGGCATTTTACATTGATTGTTGAAAGATTGTTTAAAATATTATAAAGAATTTTTTAAATATTATTTACTAACAGCATCCCCCAGTTTCACCCGCGTAGCTCACGTTCCCATGGGAATACAGGAATAAAGTATAGCCTATGTGTAATTCTGATGTAAAAGCTCTGTAAGTTGAGTCTGTAAGTGATCTGTAAGTTTAATCAAAATCTGTTCAATAGTTTTTTTGTGAAAGAGTAACAAACATCCATACATCCATACTCACAAGCTTTTGCGTTTATAGTACACACACCGGCACAATTAGCGGAACAGAAAAAAAAGGGAGTATTTACGCATTTTTGCGTGTTACTGGCCGGCTAAACAAGCTTTTTTTAAATTTGGGTTTTAATTTAAAAATGGAATACTAAGCGAATGCCCTTTTTTTCATTCTTTTGTTTTAATTTTCATTGATTCATTTTTTCCACCGCTTGTCCGTTTTTAGAAGGTTCGTGAATTCCATTTGAAAAGCTTTGAATTGCAGTTTTTGAGGCTTTTGAGTTTTTTCGCATATTGATAATTTACGAGCATCTAATTATGCCTGATTTAACGCCATCAGAAATCATTAGGGCAGATCAAATGAGGAGAAATGGTCAAACCTACAGATCGATTGCCAGAAGCCTTCGTCGATCGTTATCAACGATTTATCGTAGCATCCAACGATACAGATTGACGAATGCTCTAGTGAGAAGGAGAGGACAAGGCCGGAAAAGGTGTACTTCAAGGAGGGATGACCGTTTTCTCCAACTTCAAGTCCGACGGAACACGAGACTAACGGCGGTGCAGGCTCGAAATTTACTGGAAGAGGTACGAGCAGTAAGGATGAGTGAGCGGACAGTTCGTAGAAGATTCGAAGAAGTGGGTATAGGCTCGTATGTGCCCGCCAAAGCCCCAAAACTTGAGAGACATCATCGCACAAACCGTCTACACTTTGGTCGTGAACATCGTGATTGGGACTTCGACGACTGGGGACAGGTTCTTTTTACTGATGAATGCAGAGTTATGTTAAATCAAATTGATGGAAGGCAGCGAGTATGGAGACGCAAAGGAGAACGGTATATCCAGTCTAATTTTGAAAATACAGTTGCATATGGCGGCGGTTCAATTATGGTCTGGGGAGGAATATGTTTAGGAGCTCGTACGGAGTTAGTAGTGGTCGATGGCGGGAATCTGAATGCTGATCTGTATATCAGGGAGATTTTAGAAGAACATGTTGTGTAATTTGCCCCCTTTATTGGTAACAACTTCATTCTAATGCAGGATAATGCTCGGGCTCACAGTGCTCGCACAGTACAGACATACCTAAACCATGTTGGTATAACGGTGATGGAGTGGCCAGCACGGTCCCCCGATATGAACCCTATAGAACACGTCTGGGACTTGCTAAAGAGGAGTGTAAAGTCAAGAATGCCCCCTCCCAATAATCTCAACGAGTTGCGAAACGCATTACTTGAAGAATGGCAGAGGTTGCCCCAAGAAACCATTGATAACATCATCCGCAGCATGCCCAGACGGATGGAAACCCTCATCAGAGCACGAGGAGGAAACACTCGATATTGAACAGTCATTGAAATTGTTGTTAAACTTTGGAAAATCTTGAATTTTCTGCTGTTTCTCTATAATTAAAAATCGAAGAAAAATGCATTTTGTTTAATTTAATTTTTATTTTTATAAAATTTTAAGTATAGTGTTACAAATGAATGTCAAAACATGTTAATTTAATTGTTGTTTCATTTTAAATAATATATTGTTTAAAAATTACATTCATTGTTCTAAATTCCCTCTTTTTTCTCCTTTTTTTTTCTGTTCCGCTAATTGTGCCGGTGTGTGTATTAGTAGATTTTCGAAACTAAGAAGGGTTGACATTTTAAAATGAGACTAATACTATGTGATTCCCTCTCGAGAAAGAGAAATACTCGTGGTAATTGCTTTCCTCCCTAGGGAGGGATTGATTTTTTAAAAATTGTACTATATCGTATTGGGTAGTACATTGCTAAAATTTTTACATATACTGTGAGCCCACCGGCTCCCGGTGGGTCCATATACGCCAACACCGAAGAAGCAACAGGTCCTCTACTGACTAAGGGTTATAATAAGAAAAAAAAGGTGTGACCTTGTGAGGGTAGGTATACACAACACACAACTATAAAATAAACCACGGCGGTGAAGCTGTGT
This sequence comes from Ethmia dodecea, assembly GCA_963855545.1. Lineage (NCBI taxonomy): Eukaryota > Metazoa > Arthropoda > Insecta > Lepidoptera > Depressariidae > Ethmia > Ethmia dodecea. The sequence goes on from OY979444.1 coordinate 7,821,371, forward strand.
GTGGAGTCTTTGGACTCTGGCCTCTTTGGAATCTTTGTACTTTTGTACTATTGTACTATTTTGTACTGTTGTACTATTTATTACTTTTGTACTATTGTACTATTTTGTACTGTTGTACTATTTTGTACTATTGTACTATTTTGTACTTTTGTACTATTTTGTACTATTGTACTATTTTGTACAATTGTACTATTTTGTACTATTGTACTATTTTGTACTATTGTACTATTTTGTGCTATTGTACTATTTGCACTATTGTACTATTTAGTAGTATTTTGTATTATTTTGTACTATTGTACTTTTGTACGTTTGTACTTTTATACTTCTGTATTTCTGTATTCTTGTATTTTCCTTTCCTTGTATTCGAAAATAAATGTAGAGTGTATAACGCGGGTGAAAGAAAGTTATCAATTCCTATTCCTATAATATAAGTCGGACAATAAGTCCGACCTACCTAAAAACCTACCCTACCTATATTGTAAAGAATGTCTACAAATTTCATGGTCAATATGGTCACCCGTTGAATTTGAACAAATGTCAATGGTTGATGTTGCCATCGTAGGTAAAATATCGGAACCCTAAATTTGGTACAATTTTTGGTATGCTTTACTTTAATTTTAACAGTTTCATATTAAACATAGATATTTTAAATCAGGAAACATATGTTTTATAAAACACTCCTTAGTCATTATAGAAAGTACATTTATTTCATAGATTTTATATTGGGATGAGTAAGTAAGAAAATGTAGGGGGGAATTTGGAACAGCGATATGTCAATACTAGAAAGTGACACAATACTATTCGAGGTGCCTCTTATTAGGACCGGAATTTTCTTAGGAGCACTTCCTCCCGAATATATAAGCTTCTTGAAAATGACAAATGTATGGGATTGACACGAGCGTTCGACTTGTCATGCGTGCACTCGTATAGCGCGACCAAGTAAAATTGACGTTACGCTATATTCTGACAGGTAGTTCTTAATAGTTAAAGTAGATTTACGTAGGTATGGTAACCGCTGTCGTCAACTTCAAGCCATTTTGTCTCTGAATGGATCGAAAAATGTTAGAAGGAAAAAGGTAAGTAATGACTTATTCCTTATTCGTAGGTAAGTAATTATGAAAAAATTACCGGCGACAGGTTTGAGAAAAGACATTTCAATAAATTTATGATGTAATTATACCTTCCAAATTTTAGCCCTCAATAATGTGAACTAATTAGTAACACCGCAAATAAGCTCATAAAATTTCAGTTATGTTAGTTTCAGTGATTTCAGTTATGTATGTAAAAATCTTTGTACAAAATACACTACATCTTAACTCAACTATGTTATTTGTATACAGACAGCTGCACGTTCCATGCAAATAAGATCGCCCGTTTACAAGGCTGTGGAGAATTTCTATTACTGCACTGCCCACTAGAGTTCCCATTTCCAATTTTCATACCAATAGCATGCGGATGCAGTATTGGCAAAGAAATATTTTGGTCATGTCCACGAATATTTCTCATCGGTTTTTGTGTTGACTTTAGAAATAATATGACATAGTAGGAAAACTATGAGGACTCATACTTTTTAAGGATAAAATAAAGTCACAATCTTTACAGTTTAAAAATACCCTCACAAGAACCATGTGGTAGAACCTACCCAGGATGCCAACTAGATTTCCTTTCCTCCATCCTTTTTAGGGTTCCGTACCTCAAAAGGAAAAAACGGAACCCTTATAGGATCACTTTGTTGTCCGTCTGTCCGTCCGTCCGTCCGTCTGTCAAGACCCTTTTTCTCAGGAACGCGTGGAGGTATGAAGCTGAAATTTATATCAATTACTCAGGTCTACTGTCCCTTGAAGCTTTGAAAAAATCAAACTTCTAAGCCAACGCAATCAAAAGATACAGCCGTTTATGCCGCAAATTTTCGACACTTGCAAGGGAATCAAAACCTACAGGGTGCTTCCCGTGAACTCAGAATCTTGAAATTTGGTACGAAGCAACGTCTTATAGCATAGATAAAGGAAAAATTACGAAAACCATAAATTTGCAAGGTTGTACGGAACCCTCGGTGCGCGAGTCCGACTCGCACTTGGCCGGTTTTTTTAGTTTGTCCTTATATCCCAGAGTGCAAAACTACCATCCTTAGATTTCCTACGGGCTCTTACACTTTATCGGAAGAAAAATTGCTTAATCCCTGACCCCCTTCCACAAAGGGTTTCCGTCTCCGTGAAACAATTTGGGTAACTTCACGGTTATACAAATTCAAGACCCGACCAGATAGAACTAGTTGTCTCGAGGTCTATGTAGAGGAAAATGCGCTGGACTATGCCAATTAGCAACCCAGGGATATTGATTATTATAGTGACTGCGTAGTTCAAAGGAACTAAGCGTACAAAGATTCAGACGGGGATAGGGACTTTCTTTTATAATACGTATTAAGAGAAGAAATGGAGATTACAGAAAACATTGTTTTTTTAAACATAGTCTTAAACACAAATGTTATTAATAAACTGTAGAGTTCCACATATTTCAAAATATAGGATCTGATGTTCAAACGCACGATGCTAACTTGTAGAACATAATAGTACATTGCGATGCAATCGGTATCAACTTAAACGAAGTCCGAGAAAGTTTCATCAACACGTGATTTAAATCTCCCCAAACAGAGTGCCTAATGGATTTTTCCGTTACCGTAACAGTATATGGAGGAGCGGAGGTGGAATGCTCCTTGGCGCATTCTATGTAGTGTCGCTAAAAGTTTTTTAAAACACTTTCTTAGCTACTATTCTAAATGTAGAAAAGAAAAAAAAATTAAGAAAATATATTTATTGTAACAAATAATTTTAAAACATTTCTCGGCACCTTGATAGCTTGGCAAAGGGAGAATAATCAGCTTGTTCTACCAAGCCATAATACTTTTCTCAGTAGAGCTGGTTTTCTTTATTCCCCTATTTACTCTATAAGATAGTATGAGAGTGGAATATCTATTCTTATAGTCTCAGCCAAGTGGTATTGTACTAACGAATGAAATGATCGTATAGATTGACAATGTATGGGATCGCCAACGAGCGCTAACGTTAACGAGTGTTTATGTCAATCCCACATTGGTGGCGATTCTGCTTTACACCGACTCAACTTATTTCTTTTCTTACCTCAAAAAAAGAAAAGGGATAGAAGATAACCTACCGAATTTAGTCCTGTCAGAGGCTGTATTTTAGTCGTGACTTCTTAACTTATGCACTAAACACGTTGAAATGCCGTTCGCCCCTTTTCACACGTACCGGTTTCCGCCGGACCGGCGCGGCGGGCGGCGAAGTATATGGCCAATGGCCATATGTACGTTCGCTTTCATACGTACCGGCGAGCAACCGGGCAATCGGCCATACATTTCGCAGCCGGACCGGACCGGCGGAAACCGGTACGCGTAAAAAGGGGCTTAGTTGATAGGACTAATTTTTTATTTGACAGGACTAAATATCTTTCGTCTCTTTTCTTTTCTAAGAGAAAGAAAATGACAGGAGTAAACTAAAATAAGTTTAGTCGCTGTAAACCAGAATCAGCACCATTCTCAAGTTATAAGATCATTCGATTCGTTGGTACAATGCCTCTTGGCTAGGCCCTCAGATCTGTTAGGAGTGGTATTGTATTCCTACGTCACCAATTTTAATCAGAGACGTTTGTATTGTACCGAAGCTGCTTTAATATTAACTCAGCGAGGCCGGAAAGTATTAGTCGCAGAGCAGCCATTCCGAGCCCCGAACATGTTTCATGATTAGGTACCTCTGTTTGCCCTAGCAATGAGAACCATTGTTATTAAATTCATTTTGATTAGGGAGTTTATAGGCTATAGCTATAAATTTAGCGATATGAGAGATTTCAAAGAGAATTACCTTTGATTTCTTCCATATAATAAATATTATTATTACACACTTATTTTTGGGAAATTATTGAAATTTGTAGGTCGGTGATGATAGTGTTGTAAATGAGTATAAAATTTGTGTTGTTGTTAGCATAAGGAATGAAAAGTAGTGTTTTACTAAATTAGTGATTAATGTAGGTATACATGCATACATAATCTTACGCCTATTTCCCATTGAGGTAGACAGAGACAATAGACGTAGTTTGTAGGTACCTGTGTAGTTTCTTTTAAATTTGATATTTTTTTAAGACTTTAGTGCTGTGCTGCAGTAAGTGCAGCAAAAATAACAATACCTAGGATTGAAATATACTAAGAATATTAAAAATGTGCAAGTTTGTGAGGATGGATGGACGGATGTTTGTTTCGCTTTCGCGCAAAACTACTGAATGGATTTTAATCAAACTTTACAGTAATATAGCTTGGACATCAAAATAACAAATAGGCTACTTTTGATCCCCGAAAGCGGACAAAGGCACCGGCAAAGTTAGTTAAATATAAGAAGCGAGCGTAATCTCGTGCTGTAAGGTTAGGTAAAAAAAGTTTTACTGTTAGTTAAGTACCCACATAATATAAAAGTAAAATTCAGGTTTTCTTTTCCAGTTACTTATTCTCTGAAAATTATTTCCAAGCAATTTAAAGTAACATACATCTCTCGGAAACATTGACGGGAAACACTGCGGAAACAAAAAGAATATTAAGCGCTTAATGTGAATGAAACGCTGAATCAATAAATGTTTTTAAGAAACTAGCAAAAATGCACATTTCAAAACAAAAATTGTAACATCTAATATTATATAGCACTGTGCAAACTTCGACCATTTAATTTTTTAGAAATATATTATATTATTATCCTTAAGTGAAATGTAAATTTCGTTGGAAATAAATGTCTTTAAACCTAATGTGCAGCTTGTTGGAAGTCGTTCTGCCAAATTGCCTCGCTTGAAAATTTCATTTGTACATTCTTTCCCATGAGATTGAGAGGTTAGTCACTCATCAAGCAGACACGTATTTAAGAACTCATCAACTATAAAACAGCTAACAAACTTATAAGATAGGCAGAGTGTAGACCGCCAACTGTTACGATCTTGGCATGCCTCTCCTACTGCATTAACATCGTAAAATCGACTCATACATGCTCGTCGGTTTCGGGTAGGGTAGACTGGGTACGGTTGTGACAATTTTGGCTTGATCGTCAATAATTTTGTTAATTTTCTAGTTAGCTGCGAGAAAAGTAATTTAACTTAGTTTGTACTTTTGTCTACGTAAAAATACTAAAATGTTGTCCCTAAATACGCTGTATTAGTTATAGCATCAAATTTTAAAAAAGGGAATATGTCACAACCGACCACACCCCAAGGACGGTTGTGACAGTGGTTGGGGTCAGTAGGTACTACTCTTAGTCTGGCTTGTCGTACATCGCTCAAAGTTAAAGTCAAAGTCAAAATGTTTTATTCAAAATAGGAAGTTACAAGTCCACTTATTTAACGTCATTTCAACTCCACCGCTTCAGCATGAGGAGAAGAAGCGGGGCAAGAAACTCCTCAACACAATATTCTTTTAATCAATTGTTACTGGGTTACATAATTTCTTTTGTTTTTCGCTATCGTATTGCGTTGGACTGGAGGAAATCTGTTCCAAGCATCATTGTCATTTATATAGTCGTCTAGTTTGTAATGTGCTATTTTACAAAGTACATGTTTAACATGAGTTTTGAACACAGTTTCAGGCAATTTCAAAATAGATTGATGTAGGTAAGAAAGGTGAGGTCATCCTCTACCAACTCGACTACTCACAATCCCCTCATATATACGTGTATCGATAGATGCCTTTTAGCCATCCGCTCAATATCGCCAAATAACATCAGCTGTCATTTCTTTCTCTATCCTACTCCCCTGTAGCTGATAAACGATTCATTCACTCATTCAATCATTTGCTTAGCTTTCGTTTGCCTAAGCACGTTGTTCTACAAAGTAAGTACCTACTACAACTAATTCTAGTAGGTACTAATTTTGAAGAACTATGTGTCAGTGACTATACTTCTTTAGAGTGTTATGTCAATATACAACGCGTAACAGAATAAAAGCAAATAATTCCTCATACACCCCATATTAGTATATTAATATAAAAAATTACTTCGTACTTTAGCTGTGTCTAACCAATTTTACTAAATAAAGAGCAATAATAGTACGATTTCCATAGGTAGCACTAAATTCAGCTATTTTAATTACTTATTCAGAAAAATTTAACACATATTAAAAATAAATGAAATCGATTAAGTAGTCGATACTGAACAAACTAGTTTAAGGATTTTTTTTGCTACATACATATTGTATAAGTTGGTATTTATATAATGCTGCACCCATGACAAATCGAACGCTTATGTCAATCCCATACATTAGTTATTCTATTCGACTGATTTTACGTTTAACAAATCCACTTGGCTAGGACTTCTAGTCACTGCATCCACTTAAACTTTGAAACCCTAGAAAACTATCAGATTCTACGATCCTTTGATACCGAAGTTGCTAGATTGATCGAATTTATTGGTCGTGTGGAAGTAAAAAGGGGATAGGGGTCACATGTAACTCCCCGTCTGTAAGTACCTGTCTGGTGCCAAATGGAATGCCTGCTCATGAGGCGGCGAACCTGTTCAAAGTGTACCCGAGTAATTTATTCAGCGCACCTGCTCGGCTCCGTCCCTCGAGACCGCGTCTCTTGGCATCCCCTTTTGGTATGTAGATTTTGTCGCTCTAGTTTTTCTAAAAATAAGATTGAAGGCAATATCAACTCCAGCTGTGAACTGTGTGGGTAAAATTGAAAGCGATACGGTCAGTTTCACACCAAACTTAGTATTTTTTTATTTTTTTAACGCGAGGCAAATAGACATGCCGTTTGTTTTCTATTTTCCACATTTTATCGACATTGTTACGCATATGTTCTAGGATGACTTACCCTTGCAAACCCATTTAAAAACACTATATGTACCTATAGATAACTCATATCACGTTGAAACATATACTATAAAATTTCTTAAATTAAGAGCAATAATAGTACGGTTTCCGTGCTATAGGTAGGTACATAACATTTAGCAACCTGCCAATTTAGTACTGCCTTTAAATAAGTCTTATTATATCTCTTAAGAACTAACTTGCAAACTTGTTTTGATTGCGGTAGCCCTAAATTCAATTATGCTAATTCATTTTTCGGAAAAATTTAACACTTGCAACAAAAATAGCTGAAATCAATTAAGTAGTGGATACTGAACAAACTAATTTCAGGAATTGCGCTTATTCTGTTACATGTTGTATATACCTACAGGTATAAATTTTCTAGACATAATTTATTTAATATCATTGTAGGCATATTAAATGAGAATAACACTGCCATATTTGTTTGGATATTATCATAATATTGTAAGTCCCTTCGCAGCCTATCTATACAATAAAGTATTTTTTTTTAATCAAAGTCGGACGATACGTAAGGCCCTTCCCCAATTTCTGTTACTATTATTAATATCACTGGCCGCTCGCCGGAAAGTAGTCTTGGGTAGTTCGCGAACGACCTAGTTCAAAAAAGCGCTCTTTTAGGTGAACTATGCGAACTAGTTCGTCAACATTCTCGCTCTAAGTTCTTTTAAATAAGTATTTTTCTGGCGTCCGCTCTATTATGGAGTGGCGCTGCATGGCTAACCGACTAAATTTTTTTTACTCTTCCGGCTCTTACAAGAATTTCTTATTAAATTATGTAAATTATAGTCTATCTATGGTTAAAGTTTTTCACAAGAATAAAATAAAAAAAATAAAAAACACGTTTAGGGGTCCAATATATCTCGTGAAATGTGGGTATATCTAGTAATAGAATACCTCTGCCTACCCCCTCGGGGATAAAAGGCGTGAGATTATTATTATTTATTTATTATTATTATAAAAAAATAAAAAAACTAACTAAAGGAACGAACTAGTTCGCGGTAAGACTGCGAACTAAATTGAGCGCTCCCAATGGCGAACGATTATGCCCAAGACTACCGGAAAGCTCCTGTTTAGCTTCTTGAATGACATTGTTAAGGTGGCCAGCAAATTGGATTCGGCCGGCAACCCTGAATAATTGAGCTCATTTAATGTCACTGCTAATGAACTGCTAGCAAAATGTAATCCAGAAACCATTTACAGATAATTCATCACCGCATATTAATACCAACCGAACTTGCTCATTGAACTCAAAGAACAACTACCTACATAATATATTCGTTGAACATTGGCGGATATAATTAATTGAGGTGAAAGAAAAACTTCTGTACACGCCCTTGAAAAATATTGTTGTCATTTTTTTAAACTAGCTTTTTCCTGCGACTTTGTCCACCGTACTGAGCCAGTTAAAAACACTTTAGGTAAATCCGCTTCTAGGGGGCGTGTTAAGATTAAACATGTACTAGATTTTTAGTTAGACCGACATAAATAGGTAATCTTGCTACCCCATCAAGCAGCAGCCTACCACGGGCGATCTGTTACAATATATAATTCTATTGTGTCCCAATTAGCGGCTTGACCAAATTCAAGCTCAAGCAAGTCTCCCACTGAATGTCACAAAGTGTGGTCGGTAGTTTCCCAATCATTACAATCTAGCCTAATCAGGGCCCTGGCATTGCTCCCTTTTTATTTTATCAGAAATAATATAAGAACTCAAAGTTCACAGAATTTATATTTTAGAGTATATGTATATATGATTATTAAGAAATAATTCAGTTTCGGAATTTATTAAGTAATGGCCTGAAAACACTTTCATAGGTAAATGTTTCATTTAAAGGCGATAATAGGGTTGTGTCCTACCTAGTCAAATCAGTTACAGTTAAAATGTACTGAAATAGCAAACCGTGACGTCATAGTTTGTAGTACTCAATTGCAGCACTTTTTTTGATTGTTTTATTATTTTTAAATTTGCTATAATTGTAAATTGAAAATCGAAATACATATTTTGAGGTGTTTTGGGATAATCTTTTTAATGTATGACTACTCGCAATTTAATTTCGATGCTGTCAACTACCCAATTAACTTACTATGTTAATTATTGAATTTTACCTAAGTTTACACTTAATTTAGCTCTCGGAACTTCGATATTGTGTAGGTTATTTATTGTGTAAGTACACTGGAGAGTAATGACTAAACTTCACAACGTTTGCCACAAAATTAGGTAGGTAAGAATAGTAATGAATGAACTTATAACAAAAAATAAAGATTTTAATCGATTTATAGCTATGTTCTTTTTTTATAAGAGTGGTCATTTCATATTTTATGCAAATACTTTACAGATCGGTTAACTAAGGCTGGCACGTCCTGCACATGCCAAACACATTGTGCTTATGTGATTTGGATGACTTGGGTGATTTTTATATTAAATTTTATACACAACCCATCCAAATAACTCACAAATTTTAAAAACGTTCCCTTATAATAAACTTACATTTGTGTAAGTAGGTACTGTGAATGTGCCAGCTATGGATAATCGACCTACTTGTATATCTGCGCTTAGGTATACTTAGGTACTGGACCTTTAAATTTTGTTCCTCTGTTTTTCGAACGCATCCAATAGCAATCTTTAACAATAAAATAAATATCAATGTTTCTTTCCTTATATTTTTTTCGCCAATATCATTTTGCTATCGAGCATACAAACCAGCGGCCGGCGCGGCGTGACCTCATCAAGCCGCTACAAGCTTTCAGCTACATCTAATCGATTGCCTACACATACATAACGTGTTGACCGCCATGTAGGCAACTATTATGGTAATATAATTGGCAATTTTATTACTTTTTCGCATTTCAAAGTCGTGTAGTTTCCTTGTTACTAATGAATCATAAACCAAGAAATGTTACTAATAAAATAACGTATTTAAATTGCGAATAACAATTATCTAATAAAGCTATCAAAAAAGTGTAGCAATTGAGTACTATACAGATCACATTGATTAGACTTTCAGACGATCGATGACGATAAAATTTACCCAAGTAAATTTGCCGGCTCGTATACCCGAAGGGGTAGGCAGAGGTATTCAATTTCTGGAAATACCTACGTTTCACTAGTTAACTCATTTGACTAGGGCATTTAAATAGCCTAAATAAATGCGGAAGTGATGGTTTTTTCGGTTTGTCCTTCTTTCTCGCAACGCCAACAGTAAACCAACGGATAGACGTAATTTTTAGTATAGAGATAGTTTATCACGAAACCACGACGATGTCACAGCCAAGTCTTTGAAAAGCAATTATAAGTCTTCGCTCATACTATTGTAATTTGTCTTGCAAGTTGTCACCTAAGACTATAGTATTCTAATATCTGTGACCTAAGTAATCTCAACTATTTTTCACCTATTGTAGTATTAATTTCAATGCAATCCTACACAATAATATATCATTGTAATTAATTATATATAAAATAATAAAATTAACGGTTAAATATTATCATTAAGCAATTCATTTAAACTTTCGTAATTACTAAAACAAAATTAGTTAATGGAAGTTGGCCCTTACTTGAACGCTAAACTAAACTAATTATAACGCTGAATGAAAGTAATTTCATATGTAGGTAGTAGGTACCTACATAGGTACCAACTTATTTCAAGCTTCGCATTGTTTTGTCTAAGAAGAAATAATAATAATAAGACGTTTATTCATTCACACAATGCTATACTAACTTTACTAAAAACTTAGTTACGTACCTAGAGTAAGAACACAATGTGAATGAAACGGCTAGAGTCTCAGCACAACTGCTGCTTTTCAGACCCTGCCCTAATTTAAAATGATTCTAAGTATACTTTATAACAGTTTTTGTTTACTGTCTTACGCCGCTAAATATACAAAGTGATAAATCAAAGAAATATAAATTAAGAAGTGTTATTCAAACTTTGTTCCATATCGGTCACAGTTAGTTACCTACCTAATGTGGTAGGTTTTCGTCAGAATCTGTATGGCCAGGTGTTTAGACAAATATAAATAATTGGAATGGAACAATCACTTTGGTATTATTGTCAAATATCAACTATGCACATCGAATTTACTTCTAGATTTTCGACTCTATATTCTGCGGTCGTACCACATATTAGGCGCACTTATGAGGAACTAACGGGTGCCCAGCGGCATTGCCTCCGTCGATCCTGTGTGTTCCCGTGGGAATTTCCAAAAAGCCCTTGTGCTCATTTACGTGGCTATATAAGAAAACTTTGTGCAAAATTGTATGCTTCTGGACACAGCGGTTTCGGTTGTGCGTTGATCGATCAGTCAATCAGCCAGTCAGTTTCTTCTTTAATACATATAGAAAAAGAACGAAAAAGATAGAACCCCGGAAATTCACGACCACTTACTATGTTACGACTACGAACACGACCACTTACTATGTTACGACTACGAACAATGATGTTTTTAATATTCGACCCCTAAATTGTACTTACTTAATTATACAAATTGAACAGAAAATATGGTTTATTTTAATTTTTTTAGAAATACTTTAAAATAATAATATAATCTCACGCCTTTTTTATCCCCGAGGGGGTAGGCAGACGTATTCCATTACTGGATATACCCACATTTCACGAGATATATTGGACCCCTAAACGTGATAGGTGGTGAGCCCACTTAAATAAGAAAATACTTGAGAAATACTTTATGTTACGGAAAACTAGCTTCAACAAAGTAAAATAGATATGACAGGTAGCTATATTAGTCAGTTAGTTACTTACGTCCAGGCAGCAGCAGTCCAAATTGCACCTGACTAAATATTAGCATTTTTGGCAACTATCATCGTTATACTTGGGTAGAAATGTATACGAAGCTTATTATTTATGTAGAACAATACAAGTCCACCGTCTTCGCCCTACCCCAGGTCTCTTTGGCCTTGGCACACATTTACACACCTGTGATTTATAAATGTATACCGCAAAACTAAATACGACTTATGACTCTACCTTGGGTTAAAAATTGTCGAAATAATCATTCATAAAAGGAAGTCCACTTATTGAAAGTCATTTCAACTCCACCGCTTCAGCATAGTTGAGGCGAAGAAGCGAGTCAAGGAACTCTACAATTCAATCACTTTTTTGTACACCAAAAACAATATAATAAAATATAAACATTAATTAAAGTACAATGGGCGGGTTTATCGCTTTCAGCGATCTCTTCCAGACCACCTTTATTTATACATTATTTTGTAATAATTTCTTACCCCTATTTGGTAATTTTGTGCTGTAATATTGCGCTGTGCTGGAGGAAATCTGTTCCAATTTTCAGAGGACTTTGCCTCCCTTTCGTTTTGTTGTTTTTTTTCAAATGTAGGTCAAATCACGAAAAGGCTAGTGTAATTTTTCAGGAAATATATTACTACAGTGGGTTTTGCAACGCTTTTAATGCAAAAATGCTGTCTGTGTAGCTGGTTGTTGTCACAGTGAGCACCCACGCCTGTCCTACTCACGCTAAAAGCATCCACCCCTTTCCAAAAATGGCTAAATAGAATTAAATTCACTGCATTCGTATTCAAAATAAGGATTAAAACCTTTTATAATATGACTAGGCGCCCAACGTTTCCCATTCCCGTAGGAATTTCCCAAAATCCTTTCTTATCCGACGCCTAGGTTATTAATTCGTCAATGGGCACCGTAACAATTAAAAATCAATATTGTTTTATTTTATTCTTAAGCCAATAAAATAAAACAATATTGATTTTTAATTGTTACGGTGCCCATTGACTTTGGGTAGAGGTTGACTCTTAAGCCAATAAAATAAATAAATAAATAAAGAGGTTAACTCTAAGCCAATAAAATAAATAAATTAATAAAGAGGTTAACTCTTAAGCCAATAAAATAAAACGAAGGAATCTACTGTCGTAATTTAAAGTCTCTAGCATCAATAGTTTCGGCTGTAGACTGATGAGTCAGTAAGTCAATCACCTTTTCTTGGTTAATGGTGCCGTGTTAACAAGTCTGTTTTGTGCCTCAAAGAGTTTTCTTTTTTCGTTGTGATCAACCACATTTTATTTTTACGTGATGGTTTTAGTCAACTCCTCTCTATATTCCTATACATGTTCATGATGTTCACACATCCATCAAAATTTTCCAGGTCCTACAGGTCACGTTTATGGTTCATATTACAATGTATCGCAAATAAAACGTAAAAGCTGGTAAACGTTTTTATATTATATCCGATACCGACATGATGGTATGGTAGTAACGTTTTGCATAGATAAAATATCATAGCCGTGTTAAGCTATCGCTAGAGTAGAATTTTTAGTAGGTAGATATGTATTCGGCATCTATTAGGCGCATTCTGTCCTATTTTATTTATTGGTTTTTGATGATCCGGGTAAATAAAAGTAGACAGAGAGCTGTTTATGCCGCAAAAAACGTATATTTCAACACTCTCAAGGGAATCAAAATTTATAGGGTTCATTTGTTGACCTAGAACTATGAAATTTGGCAAGTATCTAATATCGTCTTATACTACGAAGTACAAGTACAGGGAAAAATTTAATAACTCACACATTTGTAATTAAATCTCTAGTTAAATGATAAAAAATATAGTCTTCATATTTAAAGTATGTACGTAATCAATAAATTTTAAATTTTACTTAAAAAATATTTCGTGGAGACAGACACTCACAGAATAAATTAAAATGTAAAATGTACAAAATAATATTATATCAGAGACTCACACCTGCAGACAAACTGTCTTATACAGTTTTGCAGGAAACTGTATAAGAACTGTCTTTAATAAAAAAATTAATAAAAAAATAAAAAAATATCGAGGTACCTACCTAAGTATAATATGTACCAACCAATTTGTCCGACTCGCACTTACGCGGTTTTTTAAATTATTCCAATCAAAAACTTCCTAGTCAGTCATAGATTTACAATCGAAAATCAAATGTCACATAACAAACGAGTGCCTGAACCCACGCTTTCATCATTCCAATGTCTATGTCGTGCCAAGATCATAGAATTGATCACCTCATGATTTGGTTACTATTTCATGAAATTGTATACAACCATTTCATAAAATGGTCGACTATTTCATGAAATGTTCAATTCTATGAACTGGTCACGACATCTACATGAAACGAATGAATATAGGCTGAAAAGTCTCCCATGCTTTCGGCAATGTCACAATCTCTATTATAAGTTATAACGTAACGCTTGCAGTAAACAAGGACCGGTATATTCCTATGCCAAAAAGATAAATATAAAATACAATATACTTAATAGGTCAGAAATTGTAAAGAATAATTTTAGTTTTAACATTTTAATATCACAGAAATGGTAAGTAGGTACTAAGCACGCGTCTACAATATTTTGTCCCCATGGAAATGTTGTAAGATCTTCCGTAATTACGTCACGCTATCAACGTCGACCTAAGTGCCCTCGTAAAGTTACCCTTTAAAAAAATATTGTAGCAGACCCCATTTTGTTAGTATTTTTTGTATTACTGAAATATGAGACATTAGACATTATGGGACTGGACATTATGGACCACTGGACAATGGACATTTTGAGTTGACACACTGGACTTTTTAGGAGACTGGACCTTGTCAGCCAGAAGGAATTACATGACTAAAGTAAATGAAAGCTACCCATGAATGTACATTAAATATTATATAAAATAGTTATATATTCCAATAACACGAGGGCACGATTAGCATGCCCTTTAATTTCTAGTAAATTTTACAAATTTCGCAAAAAGTAAGCAATTTACATATGTAAGTAATTCATGACAATTTATTTCTTGCTGAACTCTAAAACTACTTTTATTGTAGGCATGTAAGAAAAAAAAATAGACATCACTCTTGGAGAGTATCTAGTTTGGGACTAAATGACCGTCTGTGAATTGTGTCCCACAATTTATTATTACTTTAGAAATTCTGACGCTTACGAAAAAGTATTCCAATATTTTCATGTTTCGGTGCACAAGTCGTCGATTTTTTAAAATTGTATGTGGTGTCTATTGTACACTCGACTACACATCAGTATTAACACTTTTACCGACAGACCGTTATTTCGTTCAAAATAGTGACAGTTTTTAAAGTGTGTCTGGTGCCATTCAAGTGCGGCGGCCTACTAAACCGATATAGTAAAAACGGAGAAGATTGTCAAGTTATAGAAGCTTTATCATAGAATTGATAGAGCTATCATACTTTTCGGGCCGTCCAATAGCGAAATGACGTCACGATGACGTCACACGCAACCAAACATCGCAAGCGCGAAACCTTAACTTTTCACCCCTCTATATTTTAGCTATTAATAAAGATTTAATAAAAATAAAAACATTATTTTTCCTCAAACTGTCCAGATTTCCAATGTACAATTAATAAAATATGTTGGTCTGACTCATTCTATAATGAGGCTTCTAACATGACTGTCAGAAGCGAAGGCAACTTTTCAAAAAAATATATGCTGTCGGCTTCCGGGAAACGTGAGTGACGTCCCGGATGACCGACGATCCAATCTCGAGACGGTGCGAATGGACACTTCGCGGCTCCAAGACATCGCGCTCAAAGCTAACAAATAATCCGTCACATCGAATGATAAACGAGACAGCCATATTTATTTGTGCTTACATCCCTCTTCTGAGGCGTCTTTCTAGAAAGAGGTTTTTTCGGTTTCGATACCACGTCCTTCGGCTGTAAATATTGTTCTCTTATTATACCTATATTTATCTCTTATACGTTCGGCGAATTGCAAATGTTTTATCTGTCATGTTCATACAACAGTTTCCCACACCATAAATAAACATTAACGACACTGTAGATTTCTTTACTCTTATTTCAGGTTACAGATAAAAATAAGCATAAACTAGAATAGCGGACGCAACTTCATGCACTGTAACTTTTTAACTCCACTACTAAGGTTTTTTAAATTTTTTAATAGCTTTCAATATAATTCAGCAGTTTCATAAGAAATATTGGTAGGTACCTACTTATTTATTATTCTTAGGATCTACTTCTCCATATCTACAGTACCTACCTATTTTCTTTTGTAGCAGTAAATAAATGGATATTCTTTTTTCTGCTGCTGGAAAATTGCAAACCTAAAAATAAAGTATTTTCGGCGCGAAGGGAGACCGACCTTACAGATGCCTTAAGTAATTCCTGCTTTTGAGTTGAAGCCATTTGTAAAGGTTACTTAACCAATAAAGGTTCTCGATGTATGCTATCTTTTTACTTTCCCTCTCTTCAATTTCCCTTTCTGGGTCGTGCTCTTTTAATCTTCACCTGTAGGAAAATTGCCTGTCAATCTGTAGGTAACGGTGAACGGTAGGCAAGACAATCCGGAATTATATTATGACAATTTATTTCAATTACGGTTATGATTTTTTCCAGAGGTCGTAAAGTTTCCTACTTAACTAAGCCAAAACGTTTATTCTCTACTGACTGACACCTGAGAGAATGGTAACTTTTATGGTCTAATATCCTATTAAAGAAAAAATTACTAATACAATTCTAAGTATTAAGCCAATTTAAACGTATTGTATGAACATGCCAAGTAACTCCTGAATACGAGTACCTAATCAAAGCACTGTTGAAATAGTGTAGCTTTTTGTACAAGAATTTACTGATTGTGACTCCGATTACATCCTACAAACATACATACCTCTATCAACTAACTTTTCCATTTTATAAAACATAACTACCTATTAGTGTAGAATTGTAGATCTATCTGTAATAAGGATCTACCAAGCAAAATATTATGTAAAGGAACGACGCAATACAAAATAGGGTCACTTCGGAATGTGCTACGAAAACACGTTATAAGCGGCCTTTGGCACGTTATTGTGTGAGGGAATTGGAAAAGTTTGGAGAGACGCGACAGTCCTCGTGCTAAGACCCTCGGAGTGGTAGCTATTCACTATGGGGCTCTAGTGGCCCTTTCAGCGACGAGGGAGACATAAATGGTCAAACGATTTAGAACCTTATGGGCATGATGTTGGGGAACTATTGTCAAAAGTTTCAGCTTTTTATAGCTATTTACATCATAGCTGTTTACAGCGATATGTTTACAGATGTGCTTTTTCAATTCTTACTTTTTAATAAGAATTAAAGACGCTAACGCATATCTTGAAGATACCCCTACGAGATACCCCTTTTAATCAGTGTATTTATTTTATATTCAAAAATAATATTACATACAATGAAATGTTAGATTTTTTATTTGTTTATTTGTATTGAGTAGGCTCTACAAGTAAATGAATACCTCTGCCTACCCCCTCGGGGATAAAAGGCGTGAGATTATTTATTTTTATTTATTTTATTTTTAGGCTCCACAATTACAGGACCGATTTTCATATGTAAAGCTTACTTTTCTGGGAGTACTTAGGTACCTAACATGGGATTTAATTTTCGGAACGGGACTTACGCGGGTGAAATCGCGCGGAATAGCTAGTAAGATATAAACGTGACTGGTGGTGAACCCATAGCCGGGCTAGGGTACTGTTAAACATCCGTTGAAGCAACGCGGAACACCTAGTCACTACATAGTATAAAACAAAGTCGCTTTCTCTGTCCCTATATCCTTATGTCCCTATGTATGCTTAAATCTTTCAAACTGCGCAACGGATTTTGATGCGGTTTTTCTTAATAGATAGAGTGATTCAAGAGGTAGGTTTTAGTGTTAGCATTGCACCCGTGCGAAGCCGATGCGGGTCGCTATTAAGATATAAACGTGACAGGTGGTGAACCCATGGGTGTCCTTTACCGTTGAGATTCCGTCTTATTTACAAAGTTCAAAGTTTGTCTAATAAATAAATGTGTGAGGAAATACCCTAAGCTCAGTAGTGCGCTGTTAATAATGAATCAATAAAAGCCTATTTACATAAAAGACCCGATGTTTTGTCTGAATTACCTTCAACAACAAAATAAATACGCTATCACGGATCTCATAGTCTATCTGATAACATTCAAGTCTCCTGATTTTATTATTTTAATAAAATCATATTTTTTCTAAATAATTACTTATAAATTTATTTGACTTATGTACGAGTATGACCTACCAAGGGAATTTTACGCATGGCGAAATTAATCATCGTGCTAAGCAGAAATAATTTGATTATTCACAAATTGAAAAATGTTAAGGCAATTGTTCTACCAATAACCCTAACCTTTACTCAGTAAAGTTCCGTAAATTCTTTTTGTTAATCTACAATAAAACTGACAAATACCCAGATAAAAGATAGTCACTGCCCAGCCAGATACAGTTGCGGAAGAATGAACACGTACGCTTTGTCTCCGAGGAAAGGAAGGGGCATGCTTGGGTCGCATTACACATTTCATCTATCACGGTGAAGTTTTTGGGACGGTTTAGATTTCAAAGGATCTTCATAACATGTCCTACTTTCACCATTAGGTAACAAAAGCTACAAGAACGTATATATAAAACCATTTCAACAAATTGAACTCGATCATAGCCCCTGTATATTGTAACGAGAAAATTGCTTGTCGGATCGATTGATTGATGACATAGGAAAGGTTAACAGAATAAGGTACAAAAAAGTTATTGATAACTGAACAACGGCGAATAGACATGTTGTAAACTTATTGAGTAAAACTTTGAAATAGAAATGTTTCTAAAATAACCACCTGTGACCGACACACGGACAGAGCGGCGCCATAAGAGTTTAATTTTTTATCATTTCGAAGTGATTTACTTGATTGCTGTCATTATTTTTGACGACGGTATTTGAGTTACACTTCAATATAAATTATCAATTTTGAGTAGTAAAACTAATTTTGACTAAATCATGTATTACAAAACGATCCTCAACCATGGAACTCCGTCTAAGCGCAGTTAAAAGGTATTATAACCCAGTGAATAGAGAGCTTATACCTTGCAAACGGTCCGGTAGTTCTAAATTTTTTACATGTTGTCTAGGATGGTTGTTAAGTGTTTAAAATGCAAAATGCACAATTCCCCCCCCTCCGCGCCCTCCGCCATCTTGAAAAAACCGAAAAAAAATCGGCACTTTTTTTAGATTTTCACTTATATCTTTGTTTCGGTGCATTTTAGCTACAAAACAGTTCTATTCAATGTTGTAGAGAATAAAATTCCCTATAATATACGTGTTAAATTTTGTTTGTAGGGCAGATAGTTCACGAGATATGATATTTTAAAAAAGATAAAAAATTACGCATTTTTTCAAACTTTTTTTCAAATTTTTCAAACTTCTAACTTTAGAACGCTGTAATTCAATCTTGGCCTATTTGAGAAAAACAAGTATTAAGAATAAAAATTGTAGGGAATTTAATTACCTACAAAATGGATGTATACTTTTTTAACCAACCTTACGGAGGGGGCAGTAAGCATTAAAATGAAAACAACGGCATATTGTTTATTTGATAAGTTTGAAAAATTTCCGGAAAATGCGTATTTTTTTATATTTTTAAAAATATCATATCTCGTGAACTATCTGCCCTACAAACAAAATTTAACACGTATATTATAGGAAATTTCATTCTCTACAACATTGAATAGAACTGTTTTGTAGCTAAAATGCACAGAAACAAAGATATAAGTGAAAATCTAAAAAAAGTGCCGATGTTTTTCGGTTTTTTCAAGATGGCGGCGGGCGCGGAGGGGGGGGAATTGTGCATTTTGCATTTTAAACACTTAACAACCATCCTAGACAACATGTAAAAAATTTAGAACTACCGGACCGTTTGTAAGGTAACCCCCCTTATTTGGTCTCTATTCACTGTACTATTATCGATCCTCCAACGCTTTGTACCTACAGGTAGGTGACAGAAGTATGATACCGAAATATTCGTCGCCGCACTAACCCGCCGCATTCTACTATGTACGGTCAATGAACTTCAATCGGCTAGCTAAACTGCGGTGTGCACTGACCTTTAAACAGTAGTCACCAAGTTTGACCTTTAGCTTTTTTATTTGTCAGTAATAAAAAGAAATCTATGTTCGCCTTTTGCCCAGATTGTACCTACGTATTGTACCTACCTACCTACTCCTTTCATTTGTTTCCAACTAAATGAAGGTGAATCTAGCTTAAGAAAATTGAAAAGCTTTAATATTTCAGTTAATTATCATACATAATCTTATCATTCAATCATCAATCTTTTCCATTAGAGTAAGCAAAGACAATATAGATCTTTTGCTACGAATAGCAGATTTTTCGTGCTTCATCCGCACCCATGAAACTAATTGGGTATGTGTGCTCGTCGGTTTCGGGTACTCTTTTCCTATCTGGATTTTCTTTAAAACATCAATGTACCTACTTACTTTATAAGTGCCGGACTATAATTCCGGACTCACTACCTGTTCACAAGCCTTCGCTGGTTTTTACAGCTCTTAGTATAAGTTTCAAAACTCTGTTAGTATTTAGACCTTTAAAATAGAATAGAATAGATTAGAATAGTACCTAAGTGGTCCTCTAAAGACTCGTCCATTCACAACACCTTTTTATATTTATCTCGTTATGCAAAACTTTTCATCCAAAATGGGCAGATCAGTTTACTTATCATTTTGAAGATGAGATGCTTTATTTTAAAAACAATCAACTATATTTTACCATTAATATTTTTTAGTAAACAGCTTGTATAATAATTTGTCATAATTGTTTGTTAAGCTAAAAATAAAGCAATTGCTTGTCTCATAATAGACCAGGAAAAACAAGATGCCTCCGCCGGTGTCCTGATTATGAGTGACAGACATTAGCTTCCAGATTTAATTGCTACAGTTAGTCATTGACTTGTAATGTAAGATTTTATTGTACGAGAATGATGTCATGGTAGTGGTTATTTACAAGTTCATTCGCCGATTGGATAAACCTTGAAACCGTTGTACTATACCTTAAAGACGAGGACGTAAGGCTGTAATTTGTATCCATGTGCAGTGTCAAATATATTGCGGTCATTCTGTTCTAAATTAGTCTCAATTTCACGTCCCATATATAGAATGGTTATTTCTGCCCGAATAACATCAGCGAAATTATACTCTCCAACGAATGGGTACCCGAGTAAACACCAAACCTAATGAGTTTTTTGGGTTCTATATTCTACCTTCTATACACTCTGTTTTGCAAAAAGAAGATAAGAATCGTGGGCAATCTGGCATATTTCTCATTGAACTGTGTCGTAATTCCAGGCAAAATACTATTATACTTATTAGTCTTTTTTGTATTGTTACAATACAAACGGAATGCAGATTTGATGGAAAAAAAATATATTCTTCGATGTAGATTATCATGTCGATTTATAATTTTCTACATATAAAAATAAATTTCTAAATGTAAAATAAAAATGAAAAATCTAATCGTTTTAGGTTTCGTAACTGAACAGACACAGAATAATGTTTTCCATGTAACTTCATCTACCGTAACAGTTCACAGCTGAACCAAGTGTCTGTCCTCACACATGAGGAATGTATCCATCTTAATTATACATCCGCCAGAGGGCTGGCAGGTATCTCTAACAAAGGAGTAGCCTAGAATGCGGCCAATCTTCTGGGCACTGTCTCACAGGTTCCTCTTTGGAGGACATTTGTTATCCTTAAATATTGTAAATCAATCCATATCATATATCCAACTTATATTTATCAAAATTGATGGCGAATAATATAACCTTTTCTCACGGTCACAACAAGCAAATCCATGACATATTTTACCGCTTTCACTCAAAGTAAATAGGTAGTTTTGTTTGCAGTTAGAGTAATGGCCACTCCTTCAAGGTTTATAACCATTGCGGAAATGTCGGAGGACCCCAAACATCGGCAACAAATCGAAACAGTCACGCAATGTACTGCGAGCCTTGCTAAATGCCCCCTTTCTACATAAATCTAAAGTTTTACACATATATTTCAGTAGAGAATTTATTGCACGTTAAATGTGAAGGTTATCTTGTAAAGCTTCTCAATAAGCGTCATAGGCGTTATTTATTAGAATATTATTTTTAGGATGACAAGAATTACATACCTATATGTTTTTATGATTTGGAATAAAGAGTGACATTATATTATGTTAAAATAGCAATTCCAACCATTCCAGACATTCAATTAATAGAAGAAGACAAAAAAATAATCAAAAAGTTCCAAAATTATAAATAGGTAGGGACCTTAGGTAGGTACCTACTTACCTATAACGAACAATAATTTTGAAGAAAGTATTGAAATATCGCCTTTTGCAATTCCTCTGGGATCTTTAAACCAGCCGTTCCTAAATCAGTTTTCTAAAAGTTTACAAATAATAAATAAAATAAAATAAAAACATATTTATTGCTGGCTTACTACCTGGTTTCGTACATTAACTTACTTACAACTAAAACACTAATATGTATCGGTAGGTAGCCTCAGCATAATATGCTGGGCTACGGACGTCCAGCGCTGGTTTTCGGACTACTCCTCTGGCCGGTTGACGCTCACAGTCATAAACTTCTAGCAATAGGTACCTACATTATGTAAACTTATTTTATAACAATAATATGTTTGCATAAAACTAATACTATCACTTACTATTATATTATATTGTGTGGTGTTAACCCTGATTGGGGTGTGTGTGCCTTTGTATGTATGGATGGATGTATGTATGGATGTAGGTATGCATGTGCGGATGCATGCCTGCAATGGTAATTATGTGCCAGAATAAGAAAAATGGCTATGAGTGAGTAGGTACATTTTATTTATTTCAGTTACAAGAATAAAACAGAATTGAACTATGCATTTGAAATAACCGCTATGCTAGGTATACCTATGCATAATATACCTACGTACGAGTATACCTATTATGTTGATTGAGTGCACATTTGACTTCGATTTAGTAGTTTATTTTTGGCTTTCAAACTGGTTTTACTAAAACAAAAACAACACATAACTTACAACTTATATTTTATGTTAGAAAAATCTATTTGAGCCTCAATATCAATCACTGAAATATCAAGCAAAGAAAGAATAGAAATAAGCCGGGTCAAGGTCGCAAATGAATGGAACACTTAGTTCCCATTTTAGCTGCAGCAGCTGTCAAAAATCACTAAAACTTTGGATTGTTTTTGGATCAATTGAATTTTTTTGCGCGGTGCGCTACAAGTAAACGTAGGTTAGAAGATAATATTCAAAAAGGGTCATTAGTTTTGGATGAAAAAAATATGAAAAATCAAGATGATTCTATTAAGTTTCCTCCATTGCATTTATTACTTTATTCTGAATATAAAACAAAGTAGACTTGGTGCGACGAGCCGCCAACAACGAAAACATGAATAAACCGTTTGAACTTTGAACATTAGCGCGGTCTTATAAGAATTTGTTACACTTAGCAGTTCGCATTGTATCTTCCGATTTCCATCCAAATTCATTTTTTTATTGTTCGAGACAATTCACACACGGTTATTTAGTCCCAAACTAGGCAGAGCCTATACATTGGTTCTAAGCAACTGATAAACATCCTATACTAATCCTACTAATACTCGTATTATAATCCTACTATTACATATTATAAATGCGAAAGTTTGTATGGATGGATGTTTGTTCCTCTTTTACGCAAAAACTACTGAACAGATTTTAATAAAACTTTCAGTTTTAGGTATAGCTTATACCTACATTAGAATAACACATAGATAGGCTACATTTTATCCCCGTATTCCCACGGGAACGGGAACTACGCTGGTGAAACCGCGGGGCGCTGCTAGTACTTAAATATACATAATATAAACACCCAGACACGAAACCAACAGACATGTTCACTCGCGCAAATGTTGGCCCATGTCGGAAATCGAACCCGCGACCTCCGACTCAGAAGGCAGGGTCACTACCGACGAAGCCAACAGGCCCGTCAAATGATAAATAGATAAAAAATGATATTTTATTAACTTTAAGCACCATAACATCGGGATTTAATATCTAGACATAACTTAAAACAAAAACTCTTTTACATTTTAAAGGATGAGTAAGTTAGATTATTGTACTATAAAATAATTTGTATTAGAGAAGACATATTATAATACAAGTATAATAACTAAGTACTAGGTGACCAGAAGGCTGGCAGTTACATATAATATCTTTGTCAAATAGTCAGCATCTATCCAGAGAGCGAATGCGACCAGTCTTCTGCAAACTGTCCCACATAGTTTCTCTTTGGAGGACATTTTGTATAAGTATGTAATTTTTTTATAACACATTTGCTCGTAAAAGATGTCTTATTTCACCAATTTCAATATCTTATTGTATCTCATTACGCCCAAGTGCGGTAAGTGTAAAGTAAAACGCACGGTTTATCAAGATGCTCCGTCTTAAAACGAACGGTACTTTTTAAAATCTCAGCAGAGAGTTTTTATGTCAAAAAAGTTGTCAACATTTTATAATTAAAATTAACTTTGTGAGATAAAATATAATAAAGAAATATTTATGTACGTAATTATTTAATTTAATTAATTTTGACAGTAAATTACAACCAATTAATCTGTAACAAAAACACAAAAATATTAATTTGCTTTATTAGTAATACTGGCTGTTTTTTGTGCCTTTGCCTAAAAAAAAAATGTTGATGCGCGCCGCGCGCTTTTTCTTAACGCTGTATTGTTTTTATTCGTTTACCATAGTCGGAGTTTTATTTTATTTCCTTGCAAATGTGTTATAAAACGTCGTATGACATACGTGCGCTTTGATAATTACAGCCTCTGCTTACTTGTAGCCCTCCTTGTAGCCTACGGCTCGGGCTAGCAATATCGCCTCGGCTGTAATTTTCAACCTACCGCACTTATATCATAATCTACTATATAAAAATAAGTCGGGTTTTCCTTCCTGACGATTTAACTCCAGAACTGACGAACCGATTTCCATGGTTTTGCATTCGTTGGAAAGGTCTCGGGCTCCGTAAGGTTTATAGCAAAGAAAATTCAGCATTGCACCCGTGCGAAGCCGGGGTGGGTCGCTAGTCTACTATATAAAAATAAGTCGGGTTTTCCTTCCTGACAATTTAACTCGAGAACGGCCGGACCGATTTTGATGAAACTTTTTGTGTGGGTTCGAGTGGGTCCAGGGATGGTTTATAGCAAATAAAATTCAGCATTGCACCCGTGCGAAGCCGGGGCGGGTCGCTAGTGTACTATAATATATGATGTTTTCTAAAAATCATCAAAACTCTTCGGTTTATCATTATACCTACTGTTAGTTGTTTGTACATTGAAGTCTTTGAACCTGTTTGTGAGTTTTATAGAAAGTTATGGACGCAAATGATATACAAAATAGCAGCGGTCACGCAATGTCGCCGGGTGAACATTCGCAAGATGAAAATGAATTGAAGTCGGTGTATTTAATCAGCTTTGTAGAGGTGACTATATGATTACAATTCAGTTTTACATAGTCTATTATAGTATCTGTTTTTATACCTAACTATTAAAACTATATTTATACAACGCGTAACATAATAAGCGCCATTCCTCATACACTATTATAAAAAAATATGATGCAATCGAACTTTAGTTGTATCTAACCAATTTTCTTAAACATCGATCAATAATATCACGATTTCCATAGATAGCACTAAATTCAGCTACGCAAATTCATTTTTCGGAAAAATTTAACACAGTATTCAAAACAATGAATTTCAGGAATTGCGCTTATTCTGTTACATATTGTATATTCATCTATATTTCCACGAAACCTGACCCCCTCGGGGATAGAAGCGTGAGCATGTTTATTTTGAAAGACAATAAATCTTATGATTTAACCAAGTGGATAGAGTAACTTCTGAATAAACCCCTCGCATTTAGACTCATTTGATTTGTTTCGATGAGTGTCATAAATAGTACCTATTTTCTTGGTGACGAGTTCCTCAACAGATTTTTACCACATTATATGGGAATAGCATGAAGATATATAATAAAAAAAATATAACTATATACCTAAAAAAATATTACGCCTTTTATCGTCGAGGGGGTAGGCAGATGTATTACATTTCTGGATATAAGTACCCGCTTTTCACGAGATTTTCTTTGGACTCCTAAACGTGATAGGTGGTGAGCCCATCTCCGGACAGGGTCTAAGTATATTCCTACTCCTCCAAATAAAAAAAAAGAATTACATGAAAATCTCTCCAGATTTTTCGGAGTTATGAAATAAGATCCTCTTATTGAGAACGTCCTCATATTTAAGTATATGAATTCTATAAATTAATTAAACATATACATGCATTTAGTATTAATACAAATATTTATAGGAACTGCCGAGTGTCATAGCTAGATAGCAGAATCACCGGCAGAATCGGCCATCTCAGCAGCAGTATTGATTCCGCAAAATTCGCTTGCTGGTCGCGTCCGCACTCTGCGGGCTCGCCGGCTCGGCATGACGGTATTCAGGGGCTTTTCCCAATTTTATATTATAATTAAGACCCGACATATAATTTGTTTCTTTAGAAAAATTACAGGCGTCTAAGAAATATCTAGTCAGTCTCCATGTGTGTCTGTCTACCTTTACGAAACCGCTTGCTTTCGAACGAGACAGTAACAATTGAATCGATGTTGGTAGAAAATAGTACATTATGGTACAAGTGTGCTAAGTTGACCATTATATACAAGGCGATATTGTGTGCAGCGCACGAGCGAAAGCGAGTGCGCCATAAGAAAGCCGCGTATACTATGGTCACAGGCACACGTGTTTCATACGACGTTTTTCAACACACTTGTTCAAAACGACGTTTTTCTGAGAAAGAATGAGCGTTCTTGCCGGTTTTCCATTTTAAAATTTTTTCATAGGCCGGCCGCTAAATACTTACATTTCACTCGATTTTGATGGCAAAAGACTATCGCACGCGTTTTTCGCCTCGTTACGTATGTCCGGCGGAGTTAGTAATAATAATATTTTTCTTCATTTTCTTCACTTGAAGTAGACATTTTCGTTAATATTAAACTTCACAATTAATCCAAACTTCGTCAAAGCTGACAATTATTTACGAAAAATGGCGCGTTGTTTTTTTTTCTTGCCGCGATACCGATGCGCGCGCAAGGCTAAGGTGCGAACTAGATCGGCCAACAGCCAAGATTAAAAGTAAGTATAATTAAATTTACGCTGAAGCGCTCGTAGCCCTGCGGTGCCAGTGTGTTTGTAACGATCACACTGGTTAAGCAAAGTTGGGTGCGGTCAGTCAGTGGATGGGTGACCGCCTAGTGGCATTTATATTACGAGCGCTTCCGTGTTTCGGAAGGCACGTTAAATTGTTGGTCCCGGTTTTCGTTGTGTTACGCACAATGAAAGTCGTTAAGACATGTCAGATACCCTTGGGTGGCTTGAAAAATTCTGACTGTTAAGTGGCCACTAGCTTAACACCATCTCCCAATCCTCAGTGGGCTCGCGTGGGAGATTATAGCCCATACTTCCTCATGTGTGAGGAAAGACCCTTAGCTCAGCAGTGGGCTGTTACGGGTTGATGATGATGATGATAATTAAATTTAAATGTAATGTTTAAAACAGAAATTACAGAAAATTTTAAATTAATTTAAGCTATATTTGTATTAATAAAGCTGGATTTACCATTTACTGTGTTTTTCGCATAAATACTGTTTGTTGCTAAAATAAAAAGTTATAACCCGACTAAATTATATCGCTTCTTCTTCTTCTTACTTACGACTTGGTACTAGAGTACAAATGTAAATTGGTCGGGTTAATAAACTAAAGGCACTCGTTCAATAATATACTGAAAAAGCACGCGTGTTTAATATCTAGGATTATGAGCCAAAAATCAGTGGAATAAAAACGTCGTTTTGAGCAAGTGTTGAAAATAAAATTATATAATCAATATATAATCTAAGAAGACTATTATTTGCATACTCAGCATCTATTACCTACTTTTTACCGAGTGTGGCCGTTGAGGAGTGCCGTTTTCCACCTGAAATTCTTCATCACATTTTCACAAAACTTATATGGGACCAACCTTGAGGTATACCAGATCAAACGAAAGATAATAATTTTGAAATCGCTTCAGATTTGACGGAGCTAATGGATTAACATGCCAAAAAAAGGTAAAAAAACATAAGCGACGGTATGAAAACCTCCTTTTTTGAAGTCGGTTAAAAATGCGAGGCTAATACGAGGAAAGCAAATAACTCTCTGTCTGCTTTCTTTTCACGGCTCAACCAAAGAAGCGACCTTGATGAAACTAAGCAAGACTATGGTTTACATCTTGACGAAGGACATAGACTACTCTCGTACCGAAAAAAATTCATCCTAGCGTTCGCGTTTCGTGGGCAACTGCTAGTATTTCATATTTATAGACGCTGCAAAGTGCTGCGCTTCAGCTTGACCTACGAGTCCAACGTTATTCCAATATTACGCATGAAGCCTACGTAATAGTACATTATGATATAAGTGCGGTAGGTTGAAAATTACAGCCGAGGCGATATTGCTAGCCCGAGCCGTAGGCGAGGGTTACAAGTAAGCAGAGGCTGTAATTGTCAAAGCGCACGTATGTCATACGACGTTTTATAACACATTTGCAAGGAAATAAAATAAAACTCCGACTATGGTAAACGAATAAAAACAATACAGCGTTAAGAAAAAGCGCGCGGCGCGCATCATCATTTTTTTTTAGGAAAAGGCACAAAAAACAGCCAGTACTTATTACTAATAAAGTAAAATAATATTTTTGTGTTTTTGTTACAGATTGGTTGTAATTTACTGTCAAAATTAATTAAATTAAATAATTATGTACATAAATATTTCTTTAATAAGTATATTTTATTTCCCAAAGTTAATTTTAATCATAAAATGTTGACAACTTTTTTGACATAAAAACTCTTTGCTGAGATTTTAAAAAGTACCGTTCGTTTTAAGACGGAGCATCTTGATAAACCGTGCGTTTTACTTTACACTTACCGCACTTGGGCGTAATGAGATAGGTAACGATATTAAAATTGGTGAAATAAGACACCTTTTACGAGCAAATGTGTTATAAAGGTAATTTACGAATGCGATTTAACTACTGTTCAAGACTATACTTCTACAGTTTCACAGTGTGAGATCTGAGTTTCGTATGTATAAGAATAAAATAAATAATCTCACGTCTTTTATCCCGAGGGGGTAGGCAGAGAGAGAGAGAGGTATTCCAGTTCCTGTAATACCCATTTTTCACAAAAATATTCGACCTAAACGTGAGCTGGTGAGATCATCGCCGGACCGGTTCTGTGGCACATGCCTCAGAATAATTCTGAGACCTGCGGGTTTCCTCACGATGTTTTCCTTCACCGTCGAGCTAGTGATGAATATGTACGTAAGTTTTTTAAAAACTCATTGGTATATGCCAGGATTTTAACCTGAGCCTCACTGATTACCATCATATGTAAGGCTATCACTGCTCTTCGTATGTATGTGCCCTACAAACTATGTTTAATTTCACAAAAACTTTCCCGGGGATTTTACGTGATGCACTTACAGACGTTCATAGCCTCAAAATAAAATTTTGGTATCCCGGACATTTGAGGTATAATTAGAAGCACTCGTATATACACATAGTACCACAAGAAATGTAATATGTGCAAATATTACATTAAATACAAAGCTTAAATAACGTACAATAAACGGTTTAAGTTTTTAAAACAATATGTAAATACAAATACAGCATTGCAAAATGTGGTGTACAATAAAATCACTGATAAGTACAGCAATCCTCTTATTGGTTCTAGAATCGGGAGCCGAGCGGATAAGGGTTAGAATTGTATCGAGTCTGGACTGCACTTTACGATTATTGCTACCCCATTGTTCGCTTTGGTGAAATTGGGCAAATATTTGATGCTACCATGTATGCTACCATTATTTTTGCACGAAATCATAACGATGTAGAGTTGCCGGGGTTAATAGAAAAAAAATAATGTTCTTACGCATACTTAATAACTAAAGTAGTAGGTACCTACCCTTTAATTCTTATGTTATTTTATTATTTGGAAGCAGCTTCGATTTTTTATTCATTTTATATTGTACTAGCTTTTACCCTCGGCTTCGCTCGCGCACGTTTATTTTACCCCCTTAGGGGTTGAATTTAGCAAAATCCTTTCTTAGTGGATGCCTACACTGCACTGTATAAGCTATGTATGTGCAAATTTTCAAGTCTCTATACCCAGCGGTTTAAGCTGTGCGTTGATACATCACCAATCAGTCAGTTTATCATTTAATTAACAAAAATACACAATCTCACGTCTTTTGGAATAGGCGAGACAATGGACTGCCACTTGCTACGAACCTGGCAGATCAGTAGTGCTTCATTCAGATTCATCAAACGATTAACTCAATCTCTCCAGTTTCAGGTTTTTATGTGGTTTTTCTTCAATAGATCGATATAATAAAATCTACGTCGTCCTCTATTGCCTCACCCACTCACAATACACTTGTATTCTGGTATTGTGTAAGTTTACAGAGTTTATACATAAGCTAAAATAATAGCTACAAATTCCATCAACTTAAATGAATTTCAAAAAGGCCTCGGTCGGACCACCCGTATTGTCCGTAAATTAATAATTGAGACGAAATTTACTTTTCTCGATGAAAGCAAAACCGGAAACTTTAAAATCTACGTTTGTGAATTAATTATAGGCTTAAGTAAATTATCAAGCTAGCTTAATGTACTGTTGCATTTTTCTTTTGTCTCTTTTAAACTTCGCATATTTTTTTTTTCGATATCTTGGGAATATCGTTTATTTATAGGAACTTACCGAAATCTTGCTTCAGTGGACAGAAGTAGGTACCTACGTAACGTAGGTAAGTAATGAAACGCGAAGTTTCAGAATAACGAATTTTATTTTTTACATCTTTCGTGCGGCGCAATGGACGCCAACTCATATAATATTTACTTTACCTAAAAATATACAATTTTAAGTAAGTATAAAAACTTCTTTTTTCAGCAACGTACTGGACTAACAAACAAAGATTTTTTTTATCGTCTCCAAATAGTTGGAAATTCTAATTTCAATATAGTTAAGACATTAAGTTTTAGTGTCATTTCTTGAAATCAGTTTAAATTTTTATATAGTTTATTTACGTATATAGGTACGTAGGTACTTACCTGTTACCTCACGTGCCAAGTCTCGGGTGAATGTGAATTTTAAACACATTCGCTAAAAATGTTTCGAGAATTAATTATTTTCAAGTAAAAACCGAATTTCCGCTCTGAAATACACCGAGTGTTATGGTTCAATTTTCAAAGCATTTATTACCACTTCCGTGGATCCCATCGAATTTTAATACGCATTGAAAGCGAGGATGATATGAATATGTTATGAAGAGCTATCAAAGGTGTCGTACGTTATCGATCGTGACATAAAGATGTTGTCGTTTGCTATTCTGTTTCTTTTACTACATATATACATTATACATGGTCCTTTTAAATTAAGTGCATTTAAAAGGCATATCAAATAATTAACAAGAGACTATTTTTTGGATTGATTTTTTTTTATATAGGCTACTTTTCTAGATAACATCGAATATTTCAAAAATAAAAGAAAAAAAAACTAACACACTGTACATAAACAATACACACACACTATGAAACCTAAGTACAATAGTCATGTACTTACATGTACATGTACATGGCTCGCCAAAAAGCGTATCAACAACGACGTGGCGGGCTGTGATTGGTATTGGTATTATGAACGTAGTGTGAGTGCGGAGTTTTTAGTGTCGTAGTAAGAGTTTATGCAAAGTATGTTTACAAAATAATATTTTATTTTGTTAAAAAGAACAAGAAATAATTTTTAACAAAAAAACAAATGAAACAAGAAACTAAACAAAACAAAAAACACACTAGTCGCCACTACGATTATCACAGGTTGTACTGTCAAATTGAGAAACGTCCTCTTTTTTTAAAGTCGGCTTAAAAACCTAACGTTTAATTTATATTCCTTATAAGTTAATTACATATCTCAAGTACATATTTGTACCTACCCTTAAAATATTTGCACTTTATTTAAAATTATTAGTTTCTCTATTTTTTTATGAATATTTCAAGAGGGCGTGGATGGCTAAATCAGCAAAGTACTCAAAGGAGTCTCGGGCCCGATTTTGATTAAAACTAAAACAGCATCTTTGGATTTTTGAAAAATCAATATTCCTAGCCAAAGAGATTAAAATATAATAGGACATAGAGAGGGCATTGGGAATATTTTCATACAAAACTTTGAAGCATGTTTGAAGCTCAAGCGTCATGTCAGTTAGTATGAACGCGAGCTGTCATTCGTTCGAAATTGTACTAGACATATTCCACTTGGAATAACTTTTGGCTTCAAATTTTCCTCGCTTTGTCCCCTCTATGCCTATTATATTTTAATCTCTTTGTTCCTAGCCGAACACGTTGATTTTGGAAAAAAACACACATTCTGTAACACCATTCGATAGTGATACTGGATTAACAAACCATAGCACTATCTGTACTATAAATATTTATCTAATGAAAATGTTAAAACGCCGCATTTTCTTATTAGGTACACATTGATGTTTATCTTATTCAACTTCGGTTTTATTCGATCATTTTTATAATTATGTGAATGTAAACTACATAATTTTATAAACGTAATTAACAGGTAGGTAGGTACCTACAGTTCTTAAAAAAATCATTTAATATTTTAACTGTACCTTTTGGATAGCTCTTTACCTAAATGGAACAACATTTTATGCGCTGCTGCTAGCCTAAAGCCTTCGTCCAATTATAAGTTAGCGTTATTGCAAGAATATATCGTAAAAACAACCAAAATGCCTAACACAGCGTTCAATGTATTCCTCGGTTAGGTATATATAACTTAGTTAATGTAACCTAACGGGCCTAACGGCTTTCTAACTTTAACATTTTCCAACTCGATGTTTCGTTCCATTACCTTATTGTGGATGGCAACTACAAGTATTTGGGTAGACACTGTCGGTTAAATGCTATTATTCTAAGTGCTCGAAAGTCTCGCTTCGTCCCACCCTCACGCACGTTACTCTGCTGTTCAAACTTTGATATTATTTACACAGATTAATGAGTACCGTATTGTATTAGGTAGGTTGTGGCTAAAGTTGTGGCATACAAAACGAACCCTTTCCTGGCATATGCCTTGCGATTATATTTATAAGAAAATATTTTAGTTTCAATATTAAGACACTCTAATTTTAAAATATAATATTACTTCAATGAATTTAACTTTATGAATGTATTTTAAATTGTCCTGTCTAAACTGTTACCTTGTCAGGCAGCTGGTTAATCCCGCCAAAATAACAATATAAGCTATTCTCTGGCAGTAATGTTATGTGACCAATTTCATAAATAAGTAGCATATTTATTAAAAGGTGTTTGTGTCATTGTAACATGCAATAAATAAATTCTTATTGGATTTAGGTTATTTTTAAACTACATATTATTACACCTACCTATTCTGGAAAAAGTGTCTACAGAACGTGTGCGGACGCACTATTCATTTATTTTGAATGTAAATGCATGCTGTCAACTTATGATAGAAAAATATGTATAGGTAATAGCTTTGCGGCAAGTTCATTTCCACATAATTACCTACTGTCAATGAACCTCAGCCAATTTCATGGTATTCTGACCTCCATATTATGCTATTATTATAATCACAAGGTAGTAACGTGTTTTACACGCTTCAACCCAGGTGTGTGCGACCTTCCAAGACTATTACTAATTATTATTAAAACTTGGAACTTCATCTTAATCTAGGTACCCTAATATTGTAAAGAGAATCATATCAAAGAGAATATAGGCGCCGAAACTATTGGACTTAAGTGTATAGCTATATGTATCTCATATTAGTCATATCAGGAAATAACAGATAAAACATTCTTTCAACGGGCCTTACACGGGTGAAATTGCGATACCAGATATAACATTGAATGTAACTTTAAACGTGTTAATACACTATTATTTTTTTGTTACATAGTTATTGTTCGCTCGAAGGAAATAGGTACAAAACGCAACTTTAGGTACCTTTAATTGTTAGTTTCGTACAATCCGGGAATTTGTTATTTACATAAACAGGTTTACACGACATAATTTAGTAAGACTCGGGTTGTAAATAAATTAACATTACACAAAGTCAAAGACTTTCCTCCATACGGACGGAATGAAAGGGTTGTCATAAATAACTAACGTGGTCGCAGTGAGTCAAGAGTGGGTTCAGGGCGGGAATTAGGGACCCAGACATCCAGAAACCGTCTAATAAATGATGGAGCTTGAAGAATGACGCACGTAAGTCTCTCTCACGTCGCGTCGATTCCTCAAATCCGTTGCGTAGTTTTAAAGATTTAAGCATACATAGGGATATAGGGACAGAGAAAACGACTTAATTTTATAGTATGTAGTGATGGACTTTGTAATCCTTGACGTGATATTTTTTGCCCTGCTCCATAGTTGCTTAGTCAGATATGTACAAAACAATGTTATACGGCAAAGTTAATTCCACTAGGGTCAGCTCTGACAGCTCTGATACAATACAATCCAGTTTATTTCATAAAATGCCCTAATGCCTTTAAACAGTAAAAGCATTTAAGTTGGTAATAAATATCTCACCTACATTATATCAAACCGTTCAAGGGTTGTCATCTCACATTGCATACCGACTTACGTGACCCCCAAAAGGAAATCTTGGTTCGACCCTTGCTAAGCTAGCATCGTACACACGCATAAGCAATGCGGCCCGACGGGATTAACCTGATTCAACCAGAAACACCCGGATATGCGCCGGTCAGAGCCGTAAGCTGCTACTGACAGCCACCGAAATGACTACTCGCAATTTACAGGGTTTGACATTTTAAAAAGTGGTCTTAGTTTTTGTGTTACGGATATTTTTACTATATGTATATTCTTGTCACCTCCTGTAGCTTAAACGGTTTGACGGATTTTGCAGTCTTCATCTCTGGAGTGTTATAGATTTAATTATTACCCGATTAAATAATGTGTTAAGTAGAACAAGATAACAAACAATCTATAAAAATCTTAAAAAGCTTGTGTTGACCCAGATCGATGTTTATTTCGTTAGACACTGACAGAGAATTAAAAAGAAGGTAAAAGCAAAGAGCAGCTAAAAGACTCCTAGCCTAACGAAATCCAAT
The DNA here is from genome assembly GCA_963855545.1 of Ethmia dodecea. NCBI lineage: Eukaryota > Metazoa > Arthropoda > Insecta > Lepidoptera > Depressariidae > Ethmia > Ethmia dodecea. Next base: position 7,856,320 of record OY979444.1, read on the forward strand.
CTCAGTAGCAAGTTTCCCGTTTCTACCGCTGTCAATGTAATGAACCTTGCCGATGAGCGCTCACTGCTACGAGAGGCTTCGTAGTTTCGCCGTAATTGCATTAGCCGCCGTCCGGGAGTCCGACGGGCTGATAAGCCGCACAGCAATAGCCTTAATTTGCATCAATGGCAGCCACAATTAGCTGCCAAGTGTGCTACAAACTTGTGCTGGCTTACACAAAGAATTTTCGTCCTTTCAATCCATAGACTTCGAATTCTTGGCACGAACGTGAATTGCTCGTAACTAGGAGGCTTCATTCTGGTAATGGAGTTTAGTAAGTTGTTGTCTGTTATCTCAGTTGGTAGTAATGCTGCTTTGTTGGTTTCGTGTCTGGGTATATGTACGACTATTTAAGTATGTTTATCATTGTTACCCATCGTAGTTACAGTCTCTAGTAGTCTCTACCTAGTTTTGGACTAAATAAACGTGTGTTAAAAAGTATTCTATTGGAGTAGGTAAGTATTCGTAGATTGTGTGGAATTTCCATTATTTTATCTCGACAAAATATTTTGTAGCGTGAAATAAAAATGTTACCTATTCTTGTGCGGTAATCCGGCCGCTTCCCTCAGATTCGCAGGCAAATTCTACATTTGCATAATATTTTTACGAGGGCCAGTCCTTCCATGAGTAGACTAACAATCGGATTTTACTTACCTACTTCACGTAATTTACAAAAAAAAACAAATAAATATGAAGTAAATAACTATTAATATTGTTTAAAATTTGCTTTGGTTTCATCTAGGTAGAGTAGGTACTATTTTATGGAAGTTAGGTAACTATAATACATCACAACACATTTTAAACTGTCCAAATGTTCAAAAAAAAACAGAGTACTTGTCATCCATATAAAAAAATTGTATGCTTTTAGAGTAAGTACCTACATGGAATATTTTCATATAATGTCTGAATATTGAACAGTTGATCAGTACGCAATCAATGTCAAGAAAGTAAAAAATAACATTTTTCTTTGTTTTCCCTTAAAACCGAGGCTGCTAGTAGAAGTCAATTATGGATGCGGAAAAAACGTTGCGGCATGAGAGTAGGTATTGTGTTAAAAATAGCAAACATTTATTGACTTAATTAAACTGAGAGAGGGCTGATGCGAAAAGGGTTATTGTTGAAAGAAGGCAGAACTCGTTGACATTTATATGGGTACAGCAAATTAAGATACAAATGAAAACAGGAGCACACACAGTAGACAAGGATGAAACACACACAGACAAATAAATTAATATCACACGAAAACAACCTTCACGCTCAGTATCAGTGTGTTAGTTAATTTTAGTACGGTTTTCCTTTCGGGTTAGCGCCATGTATTATCAGTGATGAATGTTTAACAAGTTATGAAATGGAAGGATTCTAGTTACAGCCATGCGATCAATGTATAAATATTCAATATTGTATTCGGTTGTGGCTTATGAGACCGCAAGGCCGAAATCGGCGCCGTCACCTTGTGGTACCCGTTTTCGGAATGCCAACTAATATCATTAAATGTATAACTGAATTAGTAGATATAGATAATCAAAAGTCATAAATATACGTTTCTATAATAGGTATACAAGGTGACTTAGGTAAGTGTAATAGATTCATTTGGCAATGTTACATAAAAAATTTTTTTTTTCTCAAAAAAAATTTTTCTTCCTTAAACTAATATACATTACTCAATTGTAGTTAATACTACACACTGAAATAATTGAAATAGTATTTTAAAAAGAAACAGGCTCGTAGCTTCCATTTATGCGCAATTTACCTACAACCGCCAGCAGCGCGTAGTACTGTGCGTAGCTTTCTAGATTTTGTAAATTGCATTAAACATGACTATATTTAACAATTAATCTCGTGTATAACTTCGGCTCTAGATACCTTATACGTCATATTTTTTTCCAGACGGTAAATAAAATCATCCAGTATAGAGCAGCATTAGTTTTAATTTGTTGAAGAACATTATTGTTTTATGTTGCATCATAATGATAAAATTTACCTACTTCCAGCACAGACCAGTTTAAACTGGTCTATGCTTCCAGATTTTAGATTCAATAAATTCTTACTGGAATTCGCGCCGCCGCACAACCCCGCGCGGGTCCCGTTTTTTCTCGTTCCCGTGATAATTAAAAAATAGTAGATTGTTATACAAGGGTCGGAAGGAATTGATAACTTCCACCCGCGTTAAACACTCTACTTTTCATTTCGAATTCAAGGAAAGTAAACAAAAAAAATTCAATTTCACAAAAATTCAAACATGCAAAAACGCAATTAATACCTACGAAAAAAAAACAAAATTGTCAACAATACAACCAAAGAGGTTGGAAGAAAGATAATCTTTTTCTTTAAAACGTCTTTGAATACTACGTCATAGAGTACCTAACCTAAATAACATTACAAAAATAATATACAAATCCTTCCTCTTTATAATAATATGTACAAAAGTACATATTCTTATAAAGCCTTCTGTGCTTATCAGTGTCGATGAAAAACAAGATTTTGAATTTCGGAACAGCTTACCAAATTATTACTCTTATTTTAATTTTCAAATATGGAACGCGTACCGCCCCGCGCGCGGGTTATTTTCTGTTGTGTATACCTACACTCACAAGGCCGCACCTTTTTTTCTTATACTAAGCACCCAAAGAGGTTGGAAGAAACTCATTCTCTTTCCTAGAGAAACTTTTTCTTTAAACGTCTTTGCCAAATGTAGATTTATTCCCGCCCTAAGGCCGGAAGCAATTACTATGAGTCTTTCCCGACCGAGGGCGGGAATCACAGCCCTGAATCTCTCTGTGGTGGGAATCTCAGATCAAACATACACTACTTTCCGAGTATGAGATATGAAAAATCCCATCCCAGTGCTCAATTACGTCATTTTAGGACCTTTGGGAAAAAAAACATGATTCTAGACCCATCTGTTTCAGCTATGATGATCGATCAGTCAATCAGTTTTTCTTTTTTATGTTGCTTGTGTGAATCCCGTTTAAGACCGTTCCCGTGGGAATATTGTAAAATCCTGTCAAGCTTCAGCGTCCCACAAGCGATCAAGAACAATAAATAGATAATCCTATTGTGATTGCATACATTAACGCAGTGAAACATGTGATTGTTACAGAGTAGCACCGACATGAGGCGGAGCCGAGCGGAAGTCAAGCGCTAGGCACCACTCCACATGCCGAAAACACTCTGCAGTCAGCAGAAAGGTGCACTATTACCTATTTATTATTCACGCATTTATCCCTGAACGGTTCGGCTGAGATATTCCAATGCTGGAAATACACACATTCCTCCAGTACATTTTTAGACCCCTAAACGTGACTTGCGGTGAACCCATCGCCGGATAAAACGCGAGCGTATTTATTTATGTAGTTATTATATTAAACTTTTTACAAAACATTATATTCCTTCTACATGTCAGTGGGTATTAATTAACGCCAGGCGAAGATGTTAAACAAAATCAAATTTTGAGAAAAATATTGAATAACCTTGTTGTGTTGATACTGGATATCACACACAATCGGTAAACTTGACAAAGTGGCTCAATCTCGCCGTTCCATCGCCGTTCCCACAGAGAAAACATTGTAAATCGATGCCGCCCAGCTTGTTTCCGCTTACAGCCGGGAGTGGAAACAAATCTCGTATAATGCCGATTGATCGTTTCCCCGCGATAAAGCTCATGAAGTTTGAATAAACTGTTTCCACTTAACAACAGCTGCTTCACGATTGGAATGCCATAATTAGGTCACTGTAATCATTAATTCAAATTCAGATGAAGTAGAGAAACTTACTAGTACTTAACTATACAGATTCTGTCAAATTAGAAGACGAGTAGGTACAGTGAACCAGAGCTATCGTCATACCCAAAGATTTTACCACAGCCTCTGGTAAGAATCCAGAAAATGTCAAATGAATATGGCAGGTAAGGTAATAAAAGAGTATTTTTAAATAAGACAATCGGTAGAGGATGACCTAAGCGTACGTCCGTACGTACGTAATCCAGAAGATCAACAATATAAGTACTGAGACAAACCCCTTGCCCCATCGCAAGAAAAGCGTGATATAGTCTATAAATGTCTATGTAAAGTTGAAACAATAATCGTGTTAAATACACAGCACAATAGAGAACCATCCTATGGAATCTACACAGAAAATACAATGTGTATTTTGCACCAAATTGTTGTTTTAGGTCTATGTTTTGCTCATTGTAATATATTAAATACCAGTAGTATGTCCTTCAAAAAGGATTCATGTGGAACAGTGGCCCAAGGCTTCATGTTTTCAGAGATTTATAGCACAAACATTAATGTTTGTCAAGAAATCGCGGCGGAAACACAATGAGATTTTAAATTAAAGTTTACGGCGAGGTCCGCAATAAAATAGATGAATTGAGTTACGTCTGTGGTCAAGCGTTTACTTTTCTAGAGCCGGAGGGCAATATATTACTTTGTTTTCTCTAGAAAGGTAGACAAATAATGCTTACCAATGAAAAATAGACATACAAAACTCTTTTGTTTTATCTGATCTTTATAGTCATAGACACTTTTCTATATAGATTTATTTATTTCTAACACATAAATAATATTGTATCCAAAGCATAAACTTATTACTTTACGATAGTATAACAATTTTTTTGGCTACAAGCTGTGTTCATAATACCGGTATACTAGTTTGATGCTTAAAATTATCGTAATACATTTCACACTGATTTTAGATGAATGCGGCTGCGATGGAGGATCCAATTTGTCCCAGTGATGGATTGGTGTCTCCGAAGTTCTCCCGCGAATTTGTCAGAGGATTAGCCCTAGTAGGTATTATCGCCACGTCTTACATTATGGCGATCTCATCGCGCTATTATCGGGAAAATGAATATTTTTTTATTATACTAGCTAATCGCACGATTTGAACAGCGTAAGTCCCGTTACTCGTGTTACTTTCCGAAAACTAAGCTTTACATTTATGAAAGAATTAAAAAAATCGGTCTCGTGGTTTCGGAGCCTATTTATTACAAACAAATAAACAAAAATAACTATTTCCTCGTTATAATATTGGTGTAGAGTGTAGATGTATATTATATTTATCGGCGTAGCAAATCGCTACGCGTTTCGTAGCAAACGACGTGCCTACTACTACGGGTTCCAAAAATGTAATGAGACGTAAACTCACCGAGCACGGCACAATAAAGCAGTTATGTGTTTCCGACCGCAAGGCAACGGTGTTTTTCTGAAATAAAAAATATGTATCTATATTTTTTTCGCTACGTTTATTGCGATGCTGGTTTGTGTATTTTTTAATATAAAAGGGTGCTGTAAATGTAAACTGTAAATTATATACATATTATAAGTTATAATATGTATATAAGAGCAGTTTAATGACAAATATGTTTGGTGTAAATTCTCTTCAGCAAAGCACCGAAAACATAACCATGTAACTTGTTTTGTATTGATAGTTGAAAAGAACAATGTGTTGTGGAATTCTCAACTATAACACATGCGGAACTGGTAAAGTTACAATGACTTTCAATAAGTCGACTTATAAGCCTTACCTTTAAAAAATAGTTTGATTTGATTATCTTTATTTATTTAACTTTATATAGGTACCCAACTCTTCAACTCATACTTTAAATTCAAACGCAGATAGGTATATGTACTTACCTATATGGTACGGTTTGTATCAGTTATTTATAGTATAATCTAGCCACATCGGTGGCATTTAGCTCGAATCATTAAATGTTAGGAACGTCTCACTATAAATGTACCCAATCGACATCATAATTCACAAAACAATTATTTCTATTCATACGTGCTTTATTAGGTACACTACACAAAATGCTAGAGAAAATTAAAAATCAATTATGCCTATCAGCGTTCGCATGTCTCGAGCTTCATTGACGTCATAACTTTTGAAAGTAGGTCATGTTTTCATTTGCGGTTAACGGCAAAAAATATCATAGTGGCAGGCCTTGGGGCACGGCAGCGGCTCGTGAAGCGGCTTGTGCATGACCTCCCTGATGACATTCTAAATGGAATCATGCATTTTAATTCCCCACAATTACGTATTTCTACTTCACGAACAGAAATTAAAGGAATTATGCAAATGTTTGCGTTCAAGCAAAACTGCAAGTACCATAGTTTTAACACTTGCTTCATAAGTATATCGTTTTTAACAGACTAAACCAAAAGAATGGTAATTTTTTTGGGTGTATGTATGTACTTGTAAATTAATGCATGCAAGTATGGATTTAACATAAGATGTATGGATCTGCTATTTATTGGTGCACATATTTTATTAATTTGATCTTCATCTCCACAGTCTCAGTCTACATTTTTTTTTATCTGACTGCACCAGAAGAAATTTTGCATTTGTTTTTTTGTGCATTTAATAACTATCGTACTTGTTTTAAATTAATATTTTGACTTTTGAGTACTTGCACAAGCAAAATATTATAATTCTTGTTAATATAATTCTTCTTATCATGCACGATAAAATCGTCGTACCCATCCGGACCAGCAGACGTATTCACAGAGACTCCGTTCCGTTTCCGTTCGATTCGAGTCGAATCTGTGACATTATAGTTTTCGATACCAACATCAGCCAATCTCGATAGATTCGTTTCCGATGTCGATAGATTCGACTCGAATCGAACGGAAACGGTATCGAGTTTCTGTGAATACGTCTACTGTAAACAACATGTTTCATTTCAAAATTGGCAGTTATTACCTGATGTATTTTTATGTACTCCGCTGTTGACATAGTTACATAATTGAGGTTTTGTTAACCAACTTTGTATAATATAGGAATGTACCTACTTGTAACTGAAACATTATTCATGTGCGTAATCACAATTCTCTCTACCTAAACCACAGATATTAAGTACAATACTATACTATACACACACCCATGGTACAGCAGGTTACGATTTGGGGCAACTCACGTCATGCAAATAGAGTACTGATAGCATAAAAACATGTATTCGAGCAATCTGCAACGTTGATGCTTGGAGACCACTGTTTAAGGAATTATGACTTAATCATTCCTTGTATGTATATTATCTATAGATACATATTTAATAAAACTTTAACGGGACCGTCTCTCTACATGAAATATTTTTTGAAAATTATAATGGTAGGGTAGATTACTTATCGATTTAGATACCAAAACACAATTTTTTTTGTCTGTCTGTCTGTCTGTGCACGCATCACGCAAAAACTACTGGACGGATTTTGATGAAATTAGATATGAAGGTAACTGAGTACCTGGGTCAACATCTAGGGTACTTTTTATAATAATATACTGGATGATTTTTTTTACCGTCTGGAAAAAAATATGACGTATAAGGTATCTAGAGCCGAAGTTATACACGAAATTAATTGTTAAATATAGTCATGTTTAATGCAATTTACAAAATCTAGAAAACTACGCACAGTACTACGCGCAGCTGGCCGTTGTAGGTTTATTGCGCATAAATGGAAGCTACGAGCCTGTTTCTTTTTAAAATACTATTTCAAATATTGCAGTGTGTATTATTGACTATAATTGAGTAATGTATATTGGTTTAAGTAAGAACAACAACATGTTTAGTAACATTGCCAAATGAATCTATTACACAAAGAGGTTGGAAGTAAATCATTCTAGGAGAGAGAAAATTTTTCTTTAAACGTCTTTGCTATTACACTTACCTAACACACCACATTTTTTTCCAGACGGTAAAAAAAGTCACCTTGTATATATGTATATTTTATAATCTCACGCCTTTTTTATCCCCGAGGGGGTAGGCAGAGGTATTCCATTACTGGATATACCAACCCACATTTCACGAGATATATAGGACCCCTAAACGTGATAGGTGGTGAGCCCATCGCCGGACCGGGTCTGTTTACACATGTCTCAGAATTAATTCTGAGACCTGCGGGTTTCCTCACGATGTTTTCCTTCACCGTCGACCTAGTAATAAATATGTACGTAAGTTTTTTGAAAAACTCATTGGTACATGCCAGGATTTACTTTTTATTCCAGAAAATTAAATTAATATCTAATTCCCACGATAAAATATAAAAACTGGTTAAAAAGAGAAATACTTTGAACTTACGTGTTAGTTAAAGAAAATAAGTTATATTTAAACTAGCACAGGACTTCAAAATTTATGCGTAATTTTTGGAAATAAAGATTATTATTATTATACTCTTTCGAAAGTTTCATTAGCTTAGCTGGCATTTGCCTAAATTTAATACTAACTACCTATTTAGAACTACCTACTTGTCAGTAACTACCCTTCTTTAGGGCGCTATAATACCGAGCGCATGACAAGTCTAACCTTTATGTCAATCCTATACATTTGTCAATCTATTCGACTGACGTTTATAAAGCCACTTGACTAGGCCAATTGACCCACTCACTATGTGAAATCTCCAAAACACCTAGAAACTTGAAAATCTTGAAATCAAGTAAACTTCCACGAAAACGTCCCCCAAACATCGTATAAGGAAGTAACGCAATCATAACTACAACACACAATATCATAAATATGTATCTATTTATGTTTATAGTAAAACCATGTCGTATTTGTTTGGTTGCAGATGTCCTAATATGGGTTGGTCATGCGTGGTGGCACGCGTCGTGGCCTGCTACCTCATGCTCAGCAGGGTGTCCGCACTCACCTCCGACATGTAAGCACACTGACTGCTTATTTTTTTATATAAGTAGATAAAGACAGAGATAAATTTAGATCAAACTATTTTAACTGCAAAATTATCAGTTTAGTAAAATGTCTACTTTTGTCAGTCTATGGTTAATATGTAACTAATACCTTTTCTGCTCAGTGGAACGTCCTGCTATGGACGATTAAGTCGCGTTCACATACGATTTTCCTACAACTTTATGATATGAAAATGAAATCTCACGCTTTTTATCTGCGAGAGGAGAAGGATACATACATACTCGTACATACTTTATGACATACCTACATAGCTGTAAGTGATTTTTTTTGTCAAAAATTCTTTTGTTTTATGATCTAAAGGTCAAAGATCAAAGATTTAGTGGTTATAAATGAATAAAAAATACTTACCTACTTCGTCTAATAATGAAAAATCGATCAGGAGCAGGACATCAGCTCAGCTCACCTCTGACATTCAAAAATCAGTAATCCACTAGTTTCACTGTCCGCTGTATCTTTATTTAATGCAATTGGCAACAACCTTCTCCTGTCTGTCCGCTTATAAAGAAGGATATTTATTTCTCAAAATTCTTTTTTTCCCAAATAAGAATAAGCACCTAAAGAGTTTAAAAGCCGACGTCCCTGGATTTGACGAATTTATCAGATTATTATTATTATTTGATAAAAAAAAATCTCCTCATAGAAATCAGCTGAGATTATCATCAAAGAAACAAAGTTTCCCTAGGGCAAACAATAACACGTACTCAGAGAAGTAATATTATGATACGATTTATCTCACAATTTCAGTAGCGAGTTTTTCAATTCTTCATCGGAAACGGTTATATTTCAAATTAGGTTAGCTATTTACAGAAAAAATATTTTTACACATAATTTATAAATATAATGATAGCTTTGTACCTAATACTAAGAGACTCAGAGTTGAAAGAAGTCCTTGATAAGCACGGGACCCTGAAAAATGCCTACCAAAGAATAACCATGTGGAGCATTGCCCAAAAGACGGCTGTCGACGGACGACGGTAGACGGATGGCTGTATTGCTTGACAGAAATAATTGCTACTGCTGAGCAGTAGCTCTTTGATAAGTAAGGATAAGGAGTCTTTGATAAGGTGTCCATGGGCGACGGTAGTCACTTACTATCAGGTGACCCGTATGCTTGATCCCACGGTGCCTTGGTCGATACTCTAAACGTCACAAGCATGTAACTGTCATTAAGTTACATTTAGTTTGACAATATTTTTTTCATAGCGTTGTAGAACGCAGGTTTTACAGACGGCAGGTTGGAGGCGGCGAAGCGAAGGTAACGCGCTAGCCACCGGGATCGGCCGACTGTGAAATTCATTCCATTTATACCCTTACCGCATGCCCTTACCCCAGATCAGGAACAGCTTGTCTATTTCATAAATGAGAATTCCAAACATGTTAAGCAACCGCTGGGATCATCGGATCTTCGTAGAAATCGACGTAATGATTTAATATTGAAAGAAATTACATTTATTTATTACATTTTTCAGATTGACATGCATGTGTATATTACTAGCAAGAAATATAAAAATCTAAAGTTGAAATATCTATAATAAATTAAAAAATGGATATTCTCCTATGGATACATCTATCTTCTATACATATAAAATGCTGTCCTGAATGACTGACGGATTAGCGCACAGCCTAAACCGCTGATCGTAGAGACCTCAAAACTTGGACGATGTGTTCTTTGTATAAAGTAAGCATCCGATAAGAAAAAAAAAACGAAATTCTACCCCTAATGGGGTTATGAGGGGGGGCAAAGTTTGTATGGGACAACGTGATTCATTGGTCCAATCTAATGCTTTGCATAGACATTCTTTACCAGATTGAAGACGTGTTTTGTATTTTATTGAAATTCATCCCCTAAGGTGGATAAAAAGGGATAAAAAATTATTTTGGGGGTGATTTGCTTCGAAGTTGATATCGATACTCCTTAGAGCTTTTGATTTAAATTCAATTTTATTTTGACAAATGTTTTAAAACTTAACCCGATTTGATTTAAAAACGGTTGAACTCATATAATATAATACAATAAGGTGTGACCATCCTACTTCCTACTAATATTATAAACACGAAAGTTTGTGACTATGGATGTTTGTTGCTTTTTTCGCGCAAAAACAAAAATAATGAGCTATTCTGAAATGAATAGAAAAACTATGCTTGCAATAGTTTTACTATAATTTCTATAAGATTCAGGTTATAGGTTTCATTATTCTGATTACCCTAAACAAAAATATACCTACTTAATATCTTTCATCAGTACCCACTGCACTGTTTCTAAAAGATATCTAACGACGAATTTGTATCTATCCATATTAGATGGAAGTGGGCGGCTTTCGATTTAACTTTCCAGTTTAGGTCGCGACAAGCGCGGCATACATCACAAATAGTGCACTGATTAAATCGGTGAAGTCTATTCTCACACTCCGTTCCTACCTTGTTTTCATTACACAACTCCGTAACTTTACTACTTTGATACGTGCGACCTATAAACTAGAATCTCATTTCACAAATACGTGTCGAGTTCAAAAAGTTATCTGGGAAATTCAAAATGCAACTAAATAGGTACTGTCGACAGTAAGAAAAACATAACACTATGTACCCTACGTTTGTTTGACAATAACCTTTTGAATGGTTTGCTTTGTAGTTACTAGTTATAGGTAAGTCTCGAGCTACCGCTGGCGAAATAATAATTAGTCGTGGTCGGATGTCGAACGTAATAATTCGGTTTGTACTTTTAATTATTTTCTACATTAACTTGTTTATGTCATTTGAATCTAGTTCCTTCCACAAGGGTGAGAAAAAATCCTTAGCTCACCATTACGGGTTTATGATAATGTCATTAAGATAAGTATTTTAATTGTAGCAATAATTGAGTACCTAAGTACTAATCTAAAATCAATAAGACGACGCCTGCCATTTGCTGGCATATGCTCAACATGCCTGATACGCCACAATGACGAATCTTTTCTTTTAGTCTCAGACCTTTCGCTAATGAATCTCCTTTAGTAGCATACAAGCGTAGGTATACAAGGTGACTTTTTTTTAAGTAACATTGCCTAATGAATCTATTACACTTACCTAACACACCACATTTTTTTCCAGACGGTAAAAAAAATCAAAGGGAACGTTTTAATTTCAAATGTAATTTTCTTTCATCAACGTTGTTATCTTTAAAGAGTTGAAAATTGCTTGGAAAGGTCCTAAAACAACTAGTACAACGAGTTCTGACGGGTTCCGAGTTCTTTTATAACCCTTGTATAAAATTACAACTACGGTGATGCCCAACAATACATACATATTATTATATATTGTTTCAGTTTTGCAGCAGGAAAGTCAGACAAAGAGATACTGGACAACCTGCTGAAAAATTCCCGCTATGACAAAAGACTGCTGCCACCAGTAGATGGTAAATATTCATTCGACTCTCTGGTTTTACCTTTCATGCCAACAGTCTGTAGTTGTCTGTAGTTCACAAATAATCGGTTGGATAGGTCATTCAAAGTTGGTATCTATAATATTGCAGATCCAGAATTCTGTTGTGGCCTTACTTCTCCAAACGACTCTCTGGCACAAAATAGGGTGGGGCTATCGTCGCTCCGGCCTCGTTCGCACAACCGTGGTGCGTGGTGTTCTATGTTTCTGAAAAGAGAAAACCTTTCCACGTGTTTAGTTTTGTATGCAGCGTCTGTTTGTTCACCTGCAGTCTGCAGCCACCTCGCACGCTACATCAATGGCTCACGTATTAAACCCCTACATTTCACGTAATTGTAGATACCTTGTCCTACGCTTTAGTACTTCTATTTATATTTCAGTATTATTCTTGTATTTTTAAATATGTTTTATTATGTGTGCGCACCTCATCGATGTATAGCTGTAGACTAATTAAGTATATATATATATATATAACACACTTTTTTAAATATTCAAACCTACATATTATATACTGAAAACTATTTGCTAATAGGTATTTTGCGTAGACTGAAAAATATAATATTTGTATACTTACTTAATATTTTATTTCCTATACCTACTGATTCAAATAACAATTTATTTATTAGTGTTTTATTTACACACGCTTTATCTTACTTACATAATTTTCTCTTTTCACAAACATCCAACACAACCAAATTGGTCTTTAGTAATGAGTTTTATCATACTTGTTTTACTTTCAAAATGGGACTGCTAATATCTTCTTTGTGTTCCAATTATTATTGCAAAGTGTTGATGTTCTTTTTCTAAACTAATATCAATTATACCTTTCTTAGGATTATGATTTTAATTCATAGTTAGAGCAGTGAGAAGTAAAGGAACAATTAACTTTTCAGGAAGGATCTAAAATACTTAATGAATTCTCGTTATTTATATTACTTGATAAATTATTATGGAATATTTTCTTCTATAATGCATATATATATTGTCAGGCTGTGTTATCGTGTAAAGCACTTAGTAGAATAAGTATGTTCCAAAGAACGTGAACGTGTAAGTAATCTTTATAGAAAGCCACTTCGCCAAAGATTTCTGCATATTACGACATTGAAATCTTTGGCCCACTCCTTTAGATTTTGTTGTATCTGTCGCATATATCTTCTAAAATAAACATTGTCTTAGAATGAGCATGTATATACGTTTATAACTTTTTATTGTGTAAAATTCGATGCAACGATGTTCACAATAATGTACTTATTAATTTATTTTCAGGGGTACTCACCGTAAATGTTAGCGTGCTACTTCTTAGTTTAGCATCTCCAGACGAATCTAGTCTTGTAAGTTTACTAACCTAACTAAATCGTTTAATTAAATTTTATTCCGTGATATTTTCCATCCTAGAATATTGTATTTATAAATCGGTCTTGATTTTTCTAGAAATACGAGGTAGAATTTTTGCTGCAGCAACAATGGTACGACCCACGGTTGCGGTATTCCAATCAATCTCACTACGACTTTCTGAATGCCATCCATCACCACGAGGATATCTGGCTGCCAGACACGTACTTCATAATGCACGGTGACTTTAAGGTTAGCTAATACTCATACCTTAAACTACCAGACGTTAATATTTAATGTTAAAAGTGTCTATATGTTAACTGTTTTCATTGTGCTTTCTTCTGAAGGAGTTTTCTCAGCATTCATGGGTATTTATAACACACAGTAATGCTTCAACTCCACTGGCTCCTTTGTATTATACATTCATTTTATTAGATCGAGAATTCGGCTTGTCGCGTTGATTTGTGACTTTCATTTCCAAATTTTTCGATCCTCAACTACCTAGTTACATCTTATGTATTTCGATCAGGCTTTGGTACTTAATATAGCCTAATATTCCTAGTAACAGGAAGGCTTTTTAGTTTTGTTATTTTCACAATTTATAGGACACGAATTAAATTTTATTTTTCAATGGCGTTAATTCCAGGACCCGATAATACCAATGCATTTCGCATTGCGTATTTACCGCAACGGTACGATCAACTACCTGATGCGGAGGCACCTGATATTATCCTGTCAGGGGCGACTCAACATCTTTCCTTTTGACGACCCATTGTGTTCATTCGCCTTAGAAAGTAGTAAGTGCATATTGGTTTATGCTAATTTTAGGCACTTTTAAACTCATTCAATAACCTTGTGGTCCCGTTATTATTTTAGTTTCATACGAGCAATCAGCAATCACGTACGTGTGGAAAAACGACGAGGACACACTTCGAAAGTCTCCATCGCTGACGACCCTCAACGCGTATCTTATCCAGAACCAAACCATTCCGTGTCCGATCAAGGCCAGTTGGAGAGGTAATATACAATTCTCACACTCCCTTTAACCCGACATGGCCACATCGCTTGCATGGGCGCCGGCAGGTCACTGTCGAGAAACATCTGCTGTATGCAAAATATTTTTTGCAAAATTGAATTTAATTTTTTATAACTTGCCGACGTCCATGGTTGCTTATAATATTATTTATATCAACGATAAATAATATATATTGGGTATATAATTTTATGTAGATTGGCCTCCATAAATCCTTCTCTTTTGTTACAAGCACTCCCTTATACTTTGCACAAGAAAGGATCAGTGATATTTTATGTAATCCAATTAAAATTCTGATTAACTCTTTTCAGCTTGGTCTTGATTTACATGAAGGTTGTTTTTTTGGTTATTTTTTTGTCGAGAAATGAAGTAGAAGCTTATTGTGTGTGTTCATAGTTTCTACTAGTTCTGACAATATATGTAAATTGCATAGCTAGCGGTTAAGCATGTTCATTAGTGTTTCATTCCCTGGTAGATTAATACATGTATCAATTTCGAAGCAGAATTACAGTAGATAAATCGAGATCGCTGAAATTGATTGTTATAGTAAAAGCCCCCAAGTTGAAAATGCAGAATGTAAGAGTTTGTTAACGTCTTTGCAAGCAGCTGACGGTATTTCCCTTTACGAGGACGACGAAGAGCTGACATGTAATCTTTGCCAGAGACGCTTTGAGGAGCAAGGTACTTGAGATGCAACCGACGATGCACCGTTCTGTCCGGTCGCGTCGTATTTACAATATATTATCCGCTTATGTGTGAGTAAATGCGATGTTGTGTTTACTGCAATGTAGAATCAGCCACGGCGGCTCTACTTCAACGATGTTTTCTATAAACTGTTTCACGGATCAGTAGGCCCTTTTCTCATAATCATCCTGTCATTATCATGCACGTTGTAGAAAGTTTTAGATGTGATAGCACTTTTGATAATAATCTGAGATAGTTTGTTTAAATATTGTTTTGAAAATAATTCCATAACACACAACTGCTCATATTTACTCGTGAGTACAACACGCATTACTCATACATATACGATAGTTGGTAGTTAGTTAATTAGATTATATTGTGTTCTGTTGTTATGTTGTTAAAGGAAATGTAATGTTTTACAAGGCCACTGAATAGAGTTATTTGGAATATTTAGCCTCGACCTCAAACCTGGAATCCATGTCATTTTCTTTATAATCGAACAAAATACAACGATTTATTGAATTTGGTTGTACTTTGTTCGAGTTTCACGTAAAAATATTCACTCCACAGGTAACTACAGCTGTTTAAAGGTCGACCTAATATTTACAAGAGACCGAGCGTTCTACTTTACAACAGTATTTATCCCTGGAATTATTTTGGTGACCTCTTCATTCATCACATTCTGGCTGGAATGGAACGCAGTGCCAGCACGTTCCATGATAGGTAAAATGGCTGGCGATCGTAATGCTCTCAATATTGCAAATTGCATCCCTTCTCTCTATTAGATGTGGCTGAGGCTGTCAATAACACGCTGTCTCATTTCTTTCGCAGGTTACGCTTTCTCGTTGGCAATGTAAATAACAAATAATATGTTTGGGCTCTGCTTCACACGCACTTATGACCGTTTAGATATCGTTTTAATATAATTTATCCAGCTTGATTACATAAAATAATAACTTTTAACATAATAGTTGCTTGCGGAACAGGGCCTGTTTTTGCCAACGAACCACAATGCGTAGTTTATTTGGATGTATTATTTTTAGATTATGCTTGACATTTCTAGGTAATTACAGCTGCCTCAAAGTGGATCTCATCTTCACGCGGGATAGATCTTTTTACTTCACCACAGTTTTCATACCGGGCATCATTTTGGTGACATCATCGTTTATTACTTTTTGGCTGGAATGGAATGCAGTGCCTGCTAGAGTAATGATAGGTTGGTTTTATTTTAGTTACCACATTCTTTATTCTTTATTATATCAAAGATAGTAAATACATAATGAAACTATCACCTGTCCATCGACTAAATTACTCAAATTTCAGTGCGACACTATACGTTATAAAATTAAAACATACCGACGCACACTTAAACATTCTTTTTAAATTGGTTAAACACGTAATATAAATATGTTCGCCAACACAATGTTGAATTTTAGCAACATGATTATTCTAAAATCTACTTAATTTTGTGAATTAACGACATAGTGACATTTTGTATTTCTTTTCTTATAGTTTTGAGGATAATTTTACACATTTTGAAACATTAGGAGTAAGTAGATAAATATTTATACCTACCTACCTTAGTAAAATTTCTAAGATAAATTTTAAAATTAACTTAGATTATCCAACTTTTTGTATCTACACTATAAATATAATATAACACTGTATAAATCTAAACAAAAAATATAAATCTAAACCGGTTGAAATTGAATCTTTATTACACTACCGGATTCTTCGGTACAGTTTTAACCCGGTTTATTTTAATCAAGACACTAGACGAGCATGTTTCATTAAGCTTTAGCTTAAAAACCTATATATATACATATATATTTTATATATACTCTATTCTATATAATTATAATATACGTATATAAGTACCTAGATAGAATTTTTATTCAACGTTAATTTAGTTTTTTATAACGAACTTAATTTTGGGTGCAGGTGTAACGACGATGTTGAACTTTTTTACAACATCGAATGGATTCAGATCCACACTGCCAGTGGTCTCCAATTTAACAGCAATGAACGTTTGGGACGGGGTGTGCATGTGTTTTATATACGCGTCACTCCTCGAGTTCGTGTGTGTGAACTACGTGGGTCGGAAGAGGCCTCTACACAACGTCGTCTATAGACCGGGAGAAAATCCCGTCACCCAGGTAATTATATACCTTATTAGTAACTTATATTCTTTGTGTTTCGGTGTAACTAATGTTCAGTGTCGTTTTCTTGTAGCGCCGCATAGTAGCGGTTTTGTTGCACCCGCTCAAAAACTTTTAAATTCGTCCTGATGAAAATTCAATTTTTACAATGTGGTCAACTTTTTTTGAATAATATAGATATCTTTTATTTTTACTAGTAAGCCAATTCTCAAAAATATACAGTGGTGGTCAGATAATTAGAAACACTGCCAACGGTCCTTGACATTATGTAAGATACTGCTCCGCAATCGTTTTTATTTTGAAATTAAACAATAAATAGGACAACAATATGTTCAACGATTTATCAATGATTAGAAAAACAATATTAATTTCATTACACAAGTGCAGTTTCAATATTACATTACGGACAAACATTTGAACCAGTTTTAAGGTATGAACAATAATGGTCAACTAATTAGAAACAACAGCAAAAAAGTATAAAAAATAATCTTTTTTTAAGTATTAGTAATTAGTAGTGTTATTTAAGAAATAGCTACTATCCCAAACCTATCAATAGTTATAATTAATATTAATTGGCGTATCGCTTATTGCCAATAACAGCACTGCAACGACGTGGCATTTTGATTCAATCAATTTCGTAAATTTTTCTAGGGGGATTTAATTCCATGCTTCAAAAAATGCTTCATTTAGTTCGTTTTGACTGGTGTTACGTTTGTTTGAGACTTTCTTTTTAACAATAAACCAGAGATTTTCTATCGGGTTTAAATCCGGACGATTTGCTGGCTAGTCTAAAATGGATATACGCTGTTTGCTAAGGAAACATTTGACGCTATTGGCCGTGTGTTTAAGGTCATTGTCATGCTGAAAGATCCAAGTCACAGGCAAATGATCGTCCGAGTAGGGAATCATTGTGTGCTCTAAGATATTTTTATTGCCATTGATCCATTGTACCTTTAATCTTCCGAACGGGTCCAACTCCATTATCCGGAACAACACCCCCAAACTTTAATGTTACTGCCACCGTCCTTGACTATACTCCTTGTGTATTTATAATTAAAGGTACCTATTGTTTACAGGACGTCTAACATAGCGCTTTGCATCGAAATTTACCATATTTATTTTTGTTTCATCTGAAAATAACACTTTTTTCCATTCTTGTACTGTCCAATTAACATATTTTTTAGCGAATAATAATCGCTTCTCTCGGTGCTGCTTGGTAAGAAGCGGTACCTTTCAAAAGATTGTTCCAAACAATTTAGTTTCCACTAATCTTTGGCGTATCAATCTTGGGGAGATGTTTCTCGGGTCATCAGGCGAAAAAACTTCGTTTTTAATCTGGTTGGAGCCTTTAATTAAGTCTTTTTTAGAAACACGAACAACAACTTATCTTCTCTAGGAAAGGTTTTTCTTGGCCGAGCCTTTCTAAGAACATTTTCAACAGTTCCATGTGTTTTATAATGATCAATTGCATTAAAAACTTTCTTTACAGAACAATTTAAATGCTCAGCTATTCTTCTGTTCGACCACATATGATCTATACGTAAATTAACAATGATTTGCCTAGTTGACGCGTCCCATCTTTTATTTTTGCCCATTTTGAACAAAATAAAATTCATATTAAATTTTGAATTACAGCCAGAATAATAGAAAAAGCCAATAAAGAAATGTTATTCTCCAATTTCCAAAACAATAACGAACTATTGATCCTTTTTTTAAATGTTTCTAATTAAGCGTCCAAGCGGCAAGTAACAGAAAATAAACTCCTACAGGTGTAAGACTCATTTTGTTATTTAAAAGTAAGATATGTTTTATATTTTATGCATTTAATGAGTTTTTTATTTGAGTGGCTATATTATTGCATAATTATTAATTATTGAATGTGTATATTTTTTACGAACATTTGTACGTTGAAGGTATACTTTCCTTATTCATAAGAAGTGTTTCTAATTATCTGACCACCACTGTATTTGTTTAAGAAAGTCAATGTCTTTCTCACAAAAACTTTTTATATGATACGCGTGAATCAAATACAGACATTATTAATAACTAACACGTTAGGTATATAATACCTATCTTATTTTTATTTTTGAATATTATGCTCATAAGTTTAATTTATAAAAAATAGGTATGTTATATCGGGAAGCAAACGAATATCGTGAAGAAATGTCATATTATTGTCGAGTTCCTTTTTTAATCACTGGGAACTCTACAACTCACAAATTTTATAGAAACTTACCTTGTTGTCATTGAAATCACATGTTCTTCGTGATTTCTTGTACATTTTCTATCCTCACTCTTTGCAATGTTTTCTAGAATATGTATACTTATAACAACAAGACATGGCATACACTGACGACTCTTAATACATTTTCATAAACTTACTTCGGTAAAATAGCAATGTCATGTTGTTGATTTATATCTCTAAAGCATGTTTCACATTTTACCTAATGCATGTATGTGATGTTCTAATGTTTTTTAATTTTATATAAAGGGAAGTCCAGAATTCATCACACGATTTAATTTTTCAAGCGTATTGGTAACATATCATCAACATATAAAAGACTATTTTGTGTGGCTACCTACAACTTCACTTTCTTTAAAAATACTTACTATTATTTTGCTTTTCATTAGTAACAATTAATAATCATGAAGTTATGAACTAACTACAAGACTAAATTGTAAATAAATACCTAATATTTTTTGGAAAACATTGCAAAGATGTAAATATCTTTTAATAGTTAAAAATACGTTTGTAAAATCATTAAATTTTTTTTGACTCTGGGTTTAGGTACCTTTCGTGATGTGGCCACCACAATTTAGTCTATGTTCACGATCGCACATCGTTAGACCATCCGTCACGAGTGAACAAAATATGTGTGTGATGTGTTCACAGCGACTGCCCGCAGTCCTCAGCAGAATTGGCATTATACTGGCCAGCCCCTTGGTAAGAACATTCGCCACGATCATTGGCACTTTCTAATAAAACACTGCTATATGTTCTTTCGCCTCTTTTCTACGTTTTGGCGGTATCGGTACTTCTGTCAATATGAGCCAGTGCCGGATTAAGCCAGCGCGGAGCCTGTAGCAAATTCTTGAGGCCCTTTGTTTGTTTAGGTCTTCTAAGGTCAACGCACTACACAAGAGAGGCTGTCAGCTTTCTGTGTGCGGTGTCCTTAAAAGTCTAAGATATAAAATATAACAGGCCTTATTGTCTATTTATAATTGTAATCGCGATCGTCTTCATTTTGACTTACGTTGCGTCTTCCGTACATCTATCATTACTGCCAGTGTAAGTAGAGCAAGCACTGACCGCGTAACTAATGTCAAATAAAGACAATTGCGATTACAATTATAAATCCTACTAATATTATAAACGCGAAAGTTTGTTTGGATGGATGTCTGAATGTATGGATGTCTGGATGGATGTTTGTTCCGCTTTCACGCAAAAACTACTGAAAGGATTATGATGAAACTTTACAGTTATATAGCTTATACATCAGAATAACACATAGGCTATTTTTATCCCCGTATTCCCACGGGAACGGGAACTACGCGGGTGAAACCGCGGGGCGCTGCTAGTAGACAATAAGGCCCCAGTAATTTTACAGAAAAAACATTTCTTGGTTTAACGTACCTAAGCAAGTTTGGATTCCCTGTAAGTTTGCTGTTTCTCGGTACTTACGAAATGTCAATGTAAATAGCAGTCGCTTTTAAAAATGTGCTAAAATTATTAACAACCATTATACCTCCCCTCTATCTAAAATGATTTTTTATGCCCAAATAGGGGGCATACCACTAGTGCGGGTAATTTCCTACTTCGACTGATTAATTCGGCACTGATCGGAGCTGTGTGTAGCTCTTTACATTTTGTTGCACCGATTTATTCTATTTCGACAATGCAAAATGATTTTGCAAAGCTGTAGTTCACTTAAAAAGATTTATTGATATACGAGTAGGTATATCATCATAGAATACTTAAAGAGGAATTAATAAATTTTGAAAAGAGAGAGAAATTAATATGACAGTGTATGTTGTATCACCTGTTTTAAATAGGGTACGTTCACAGTCAAGATGCATGATGGCCATATTATTAATCGTATACTAGTAGTTAGATTTAATACCAGTAGATTTAGATATTTTAAATTTAATGAAATCTATCTATTGAAATAATATTAAGTTTAGGCAAACACCTGCCTTTATTTTATTGAAATTAACATTTCTCAAGCAGTGTATCGCTTATAGGTGACATTAGATAGTACCAAAAATTCACGCTTACAACATACAAACCATCTAAGACGCATGATTTAAAAAAACTATTGTAGGATATCAAAATAATCATTTACCATTTTAATGGGCTGCGCTGTTTCACACACGGCTATATTAACAACGCGTTTCTTTTCACTTGAAATTATTTCAATATTATTAAAAGATTATACTTCGCTTACTTACTACCTATCTAATATTTACAAATACCTAGTAGCTTTGAAGAATGTAGGTAAGTCTCGCCTGAGTAAGATTTCAACTCAACTTCAATGTTTGGGATGTTGATCTCTGATCATGCTTCAGCTAACATTTGTCAATTTGTTAGGAGGCGATCGCTCCCTCCGTAGGACAAAGTCCTCAATCAGCTCCAAGGGGTGATTTAAATGACATCACTGAGTGCCCCACATGCCTCAAATCATCTTCAATGACCTGACTGATATCAAACTAATGCATCTTTCTTCTTAAATGCTGCTTGGATTGAAACAGCCTGTAAGTATGCTTTTAGATGTGCAGTGCAAGTACTACATAAAAAAACCATTTGTAGTTTAAAAGTACCTTTTCGTAAGTCTTTAATATTATTTGACTGTTGGCTCAGTTGGTAGTGACCCTGCCTTCTGAGTCGGAGGTTGTGGGTTCGATCGCCGCTCGGGGCCATCATTTATGTGCATGAACATGTCTGTTGGCTTCGTGTCTGGCTGTTTGAAAATTTATTTAGGTATGTTTATCAGTTGTTCAGTAGGTACTCATAGGCTAGTACTTATAGGCTCTGCCTAGGTTGGGACTGAATAATCTTGAGTGAATTGTGTCCCACAATTTATTTATTTATTTATGATGCGAGCTTGTTATTCGAAGGGATTATGATGCTATAAGATAAAAGAAAAGATGAATGGATTGTATGAAAGGTAATATGCCGCCTAGCCTATAAAATTATAACTATAAACTGTTGAAAACAATATTATTGTGATGGTTTATTTGAATAAAGAAGCGGTGGAGTCGCAATGACTTTCAATAAGAGAACTTATAAGCCCCTACATTGAATAAAAACTTTTGAATTTGACTTTTTTGACTTTGACTATAGATAAGCTGGAAGGGATAAATAGAAGAAAAAGACACTTGGAGTGCCAAATAATGCGAAAGGACAAACGAATGATGCCAGAGCTTATTTAATTTTTCCAATTTAAATGCACACTAAAATTATTAATTGTATTTAGCACTATTTAAAGTATTAAAACCAATGCACTAAGTATTGAAATCCACACTGATGCGATAGTTGCGATGCAATTCTCATGTGCCACTTCAAAAATCTGTAGAGCGCATGAAAAAAACTTTGGTAGAAGGAAATTTAAGTGGTTTTACAGAATATTCTGTTTCCACAGGGGGATAAGAAGCGAGATTCGGGTGGAGGGGACCTGACGTGTGCAACATGCACGGGTCCTCCAGGCTCCTGCACACACACCACCAATAACGGCGGTGTGTCCGAGGTAACAAGTTACTTCTGGTATTTTAATAATAAAACATCTTTACTAATATTTTGCATCATTAACGACTCCATCCAGCTTTGGAAACACATCAGTCCAAAGTATCTTCCAAAGTTCACTGTATTGTATACCTAGATCATGCGAAAAGACAATTTGGTATGTAAAGTTTTTATGTACTTATTTGTATTATTCTAAATATCTGGATATTTGCAACATATATAATAATTCTATTTGCCAAACAGTAATTATAATATTATTTAAGATAAAATATTATGTTACTACTTGACCTCTGAATGACGTCACGTTTCCGGACGTGGGTAAGGAAAAGTGTCCTTTTGAGTAACATACTTAGTATCGTGGACACATAGATTTTCGTGAGAATAGGCCTCATCTTACAATATTATGAGCTGAAAATATAAAAATTAAGTTAATAAATCTATATATCGAAATGGTTTTCGAATCAGATCATAAATTGTTCTCTTTACGTACCGAATTACGTTATGCATTTAGCTTTTTCTGTCACTGCAACGTTGTTTTGTCAAATTGGCTAATTCCATCTTTCATTTGCAAATTAATCTCTTTCAGCCATGTTTCGTCCAGGTTCGCAAAAAAGAACCGCCGCACCCGATCCGAGTGGCGAAGACGATCGACGTGATCGCCCGCATTACCTTCCCCACTGCCTACGCCGTGTTCCTCATCTTCTTCTTCATACACTACAAGGCCTTCTCTTAATGCTGTCTCGTTTACACGCTACTTCTGTCGCGAGAAGCTTCACGTGAATGGACTATAGTGTCTTTTTAAATCTTATATTTTTACCTAGGTACCAGGTACCTATGTCGTCAGAACTATGTTATAAAGTATGTTTTGATGAGTATCAAATTGGTTACCAATTGTGATTATACCCGTTATATTGATCATACATAACTTTAAGCATAGTTTTAAGAGCATAAGCGGAAGACTAACAATGCAGCTTTTTATTGTTAAAAGCGCTATATTGATTAGGGTCGGTACTCGGTAGAGGTGAATGCGGTTTTTCTACAGGTTTTGAAATAGTTTTCGTAGGAACATGTTCATAGGTCGATGTTATAAACGAGGTAAGATATTACTTTTTTGTGTATATGAAAACTTATGATAGGATAATGAGGGATCAATAATAATTATATGAAAATTCTTGTATCAATGTCGCTAGATCGAAGTTTTAAAATATCTATTGAGCGGATAGTTCGAACGTCGACGGTAAGAATGTTTTCATCGTCCTTGGATATAAGAAATCTATTTCAAACCTTAAGATAGTCCAGTTGTATATTATTGCTTATAGATACATAGGGAAAGACACGATAGCTTGTATACGTGGCGTTCCGAACGTTATCTTCGAAACTATAGAGGATGGTATTGTTGGTCTTTGCTGAACCCAACGTAGTGAGACAATGACGTTTGGACCGTCTCGTATAACTTAGATAATATATTCACCATAGCTACCTACTAGTTTGTATACAGTATACACACCCAAATAAGTTGTGATATAGAACTATTACGTATAAATTTATATTCATTAATATTTTATCTTCACTTGTTATCGTTACGAATTGAGTTTGCCGCAATTTAAGTTTTGAGTGATTTAAAATGTCGGATTAAAAATTTATTTGTAAAGTGTAGATAGTAATGTCTACCCACATAAAGCTCAAATCGTTAATATTTATTAAGTACCTATATTAGGTTATACTATATTGTGTACGCGAGTTTCGGTTTAGGTAACGTTTGCTATTATTTGAAGAGTGTATGCTTTTCGTGAATTTTACACAAAATGTCCTTAAAAATCAATATCATTTTAGGATGAACCACTACCTGGAGTGTCAGAAGAATCTAGAAGTTGATAGTAATGTTTTAAATATCAATTGAAAATTTTGTGGATACATACAGCTTGTCTACTCGTATATTTTGTTTCAAATATGAAATTCTGAGGATGGATATTTTACTAATACGTACATACCTACTATCAACCGGCAAAATCCCAGTGTAAAATTGTTCTATCTGAAGGCACTTTTAATTGTTCTACCGTTAAGAAACAACAAAATATAAAATAAAATAAAAATACAAGGAAATATAATGTTGAACATATAAAAACATTTCTTGTTTAATGTTTTGGAAATTATTTCTCGTAGGTAATGATAGTTATGTTGTATTCATATTTGAACCATGAACATGCCTTCTACTTGTCATACCTAATATTATTTTAGCTTGAAATAATTTGACTACTTACATAATAATTATAATATTTCTTAAGCCGATTGTAAATAAATACACTTTCAATTAAGTACCTACACCTATCAATACTTAAGTTATAAGATAATAAAAGCTAAGTGAATCACAAAAGTGTAAATGAATCGTAACTTCGTGCTGTGAGACCATAATGTAACTAGTCTGAAGTCGTATTTTGTTTTGCCTTTTTTGCATTTTCATGATAACTAGAATACTTTATTAAACATGCTTCAGCTGGAAGGAGCCGAGTTTATGACTTGGAAAGTCATGAACTCACAAAAATTGGTTTTGCGTCCCTAAATTACATGACCTAGAAGTGTGATTGAAATATTCTGCATTTCAATAAATCACACCTAACTTTAATGTTCAATCAATGTGAATATAATAGCGCCAACTCCGTAGTACCTGTATTCGACATAATTAAAAATAATAACTAAGTGCATATTTTTATTTAAATGTATTCGCTGTAAGCTAATTTTTAAATACATATTGCCTATTGCTTCTTAAGAACGTGGACCAAAGAGTCAACTGTTTTTGAAATTAAATTTAGAAAAAGTGAAGTAATTACATAGGTAAACACGTGGTTTGGCTGTGCTTTAAATTCAAATTAAATATACCTAAAGTATAAATTGTAGAGGATTGCCTGAATGTATAAATTTTACTATAACTAAGTATTACAACTTGAGTTTAATGCCTTTTTTGCGGTTCCGTCCCCGATAAAAATTTGGCAAAGTTAAGATTTGTCACCCTCCCCGAGAGACAGATATTTACTATAAATAAAACAGAACGATTTAACTACATTGACAAAAAATATTATTATAATACCGAAGTCTCAAAATTCTTAAAAAAATTTCTTTTCAATAATCCGGTGACAATATTTTTATTATAGTTGTTATTTTCTTACTAGGTACTTAGTCAAAACTAATGTCACTTGGATCGGCCGGTAATGGAAATAATTTAAAATTAACATGTGCATTGAAATGCTATCCTTGAATATCTGATGGATATTCAAGGATTGTCTTGCTTATAGATAGTAGGTACCTAGACAAATTATGTTCGTTTTTAAGTTGCAACCCATTTTTTAATTATTAGGTATTATACTAGGTTCCAACATGAACTTACCGTATGATATGAGAAAGAAATATGAAACGTTTTGAAAAAGTGATCGAAAATCTTTTTCATTGGATTATAATGTTACCTACTACCTACCGTTCTTAGAATAGCTACTGCGAGAGTAATTGTGTGAATCGTGGCTATCAGTTTTCATAAAAATAGATTGTATTAAAAAACCTAAAACCCCACTGCATCTAAGAGGCACTAAAAATAATAAAAGGTAGCCCAATAAAATCCGGAGACGAAGAGGAATCTAGACATCATCCCGCAGATCAAAATCCGTCAACCTATTACACGAAGTAACTATTCTCTAATCTGTGCTATTACTACTAGTTGCCAACACTAATGTTTTCTGAGGACATGTCCTAGTTTTTATAGTGTCCTGGGATGTCATGGAAAGTTTTTAAGCAGCGTCCTGGGCTTTTAAAGCGCCTTGATAAGGTGAGGTATTTTAAAATTCGCTCTCCATTTTTACAATTCCTACGTTACGAGCGACCTAAAGCTCGTGTAAATGTAGGTACGCGCTACAGCGCGTGCTGTTTTAGAGGGCACAACGTGCCACTCGGTGATACCACTTTCTATTCCTGCCTCCTGTTTTTAAACTCAATTTACTTGGTTTTTCAACTCGAAATCCTGTTTTTTTTTAATTTGGATTTTTCAAACCTAGTCAAACCTAGATAAGTAACAGATCCTCCATTTTGATTGTTTTGCGATGACGACGGCCCAGTATCTCTTCCGCAATTACATGACACTTAATTAATTTAAAACTATCAACCAGTTCAGGCTACGGGCTGCGCCAAAGAAATAGACTCATATGAATACACACAACATACATAAACCCGAAAAAAATATCCTCCTTTAGGGGCAATCGGGTAAAAAGTAAACCCTATAGGTACAAAGTGTAGGTTAGGATTTTGGAGGATTGTTTGCGATGTCCTGTCTAGTACTTATATCAACGATTTATCGCAAGTTAACTTAGCTCATCAACATGTAAACAAGTACAATTTTCGACGCTTTTGAAATACTTAGACATATGAAGAGATATCTTAAGCCTGGGTTTGTCCAACAAAGTATATAAGTTTACCCGAGGTTAATCGCAGAATTTTGTCGAGTTTTGGCTTTTATTCTCGAGATAACGCTTACTCTACGTTGGACGAAACCAGCCAAATTTTAGAATTATTTATTGTTGTTATTTTATGATTTACAGTTGTAAACTGTACTATTCTCTGTATCAAGAAATATGTCTAAATTATTTTACGAAAGTAAAATTTATTAATGACCATTCCCTTAACTTTTTGGATATAAACAAAAGTGATACTACTTTAATTCGCAAGATTTAGGGCCTGTTTCAGTGCTACTTCATTTACGCAATTTATTTGATCATACCGGCTTAGTAAATAGGTAAAATTTTAAACAAATAAGATGTATTGTCATAATTTGATATTTTCCGCTAAGATTGAATTTATTAACGTTCTGAAGCAGGCCCTCATACTAATACTAATATAAGATTTTTAAAAACATATCATTCGCTTTATAAGATACCTACATACTTAAATTATGCTACCTGTTAAATGAATGAAGTTATAATATATTCTATGCTGCCTTTACATTTATATATATATATATTTAAAATATACTGAATTGTTAAAGTTTCTTTTAAAAGAGACTAATTTTAGAGTATTTTGTATCGTCTGCAATCACCATTTATAGATAGGGATCCTGCTTGCTTAAGCACCTTTGGTGCTTATTTGTTAAGTCAATTAGGACATACCTATTCAAATTTTTACTGTACGTGTGTAACTACCTTTTCAGAACTACAAAATCCCTTAACCTGAAGAACATTTAAATTTTCTGATTATAATCTTATAAAGCATTTTCATTGAATTGGGTACCTATTATGTGGTGGATCGATATACACACTATTGAGTATAACTACTCACATGCTTACTCGGAGATGAAATTGCAAAATGCTATAGAATTTTAGAGATTTATCTTTGGGATAAAGTTTACTTAAAAAGCAGTGAGTCTTTTTTGCGTATGTCTCTCATGAGTCAAGCTCGGGTTGGAATCCTGGTGTGAGAGTGTACCAAGTACTATTTATCACCAGCTCAACGGAGAAGCAAAACATCGCGGAGAAATCAGCAGACCTTAGAATTTATTCTGAGGCATGTGTAATAGCACCCTGGTCCGAGTTCACATCGGTCATGTTGAGGGGTCTGTAAAATATACTGGTGAAAAGTGGGTATCGCCATTAATGGAATACCTCTGCCGACCCTCCCGAGAAGGCATGAGCATATCTATTTATATTTTATTATTGTAGTATTTGTTAACGTCTAATTTAAAATAGCAAATCAGTGAGGCTCGGGTTCGAATCCTGGCATGTACCAATGAGTTTTTCAAAAACTTACCTACGTACATATTTATCACTAGCTCGACGGTGAAGGAAAACATCGTGAGGAAACCCGCAGGTCTCAGAATTAATTCTGAGACATGTGTAAATAGACCCGGTCCGGCGATGGGCTCACCACCTATCACGTTTAGGGGTCCAATGTATCTCGTCAAATGTAGACCTATATCCAGTAATAGAATATACCTCTGCCTACCCCCTCGGGGATAAAAGGCGTGAGATTTTTTTTTTATTTTTAATTTAAAATTGACGAAGCGGGAAAATCACCCTTTTTTAAGTTGAATTTACATTATTAACAAGTTCAGTTTTATAACCAGAGTGCTCCATATACTTATAGGTAGGTACCTATAGATTGAATTATTCTGTACTTTCTTATCACGCACCACCAAGACAAACCACATTTTCAATAAGAATGCCTTAATCTACTTACAAATCCTTATCCTATATTACATAAAGAATAATTATGATAATATTATGCCAAAAACATGATAAATTTAATTCTCCGATAAAAATGTGTTGTTGATTTTGAAAATTTAAAAACACTTTTAAGAAACGTTTGGTTTGCCAAATGTATAAAGTTTATCGTAGGTACATTTGCACCATTTTATAATTGGTTTAAAACAAAATCATTGTTTTTAAACCCTGTATAAATATTTTTAATCTACCTTTACTAAATTTTAATTGATCGAAATATAAAAAAAATGGTAAATATAGCCAAGCATAACCTTATCTACGTATTTGATTGATGTAATGTGTACGTAGTAATCTACTATATAAAAATAAGTCGGGATTTCCTTCCTGACGCTATAACTCCAGAACGCACGAACCGATTTCCATGGTTTTAGATTCTTTGGAACGGTCTCGGGCTCCGTGAGGTTTATAGCAAAGAAAATTCTTATAAGCATTGCACCCGTGCGAATCCGGGGCGGGTCGCTAGTAAATTATATAAAGTTTATATTATTTATGAATTCCTTCGCCCAAAATGAGAGATATCTATTAGTATTAAATAAGCCACATAGTAATATATTCGATAAGTGTTTTGTACTTAAAATCATTAAGCGAATTGTACCATAGGTACGCTGTACCATAAAAACAATAATACAACTAGCGCTTTTGTTATATTCTTTTTTTTTATTATATACTTACTTCCTATTATAATTTCGCCTTCAACTTTAGATAAGTACCTACTTATGTACACTCCATTCTATAAAACTAGAATTTTTTATAGGTTCGTTTTCAAAACATGGCTCTCGTAAAGTCGCATTAAACAAATATCTACTTTGCATTAATAAAATGCCAGGATCAGGAAATAATGTAAGTAACCAAAACAACTTGGTACAGTCAAGAGCAAGTCAAGCTTTACACTACACTCTAGGGATGTTACGGAGGTGGTTTGGAGTCGAAGTCGCAGATGGTGGCATAAGAAAGAGGTGTCCATATAATACTTGATTTTGGCTTCATCGTCAAAATCAATTAATTGACACGCCGCACAAAACAAACCATCCGTATGGCGTAACAACAAGTGTAGTATTAATCGATGACAGAACGCGTGTTCCCCGGGCGAGATGCATAACCCTGTTCGTACCTAGGTACACATTGATTGCAGCCGCCTCCCCGCTATGCTACGACCTCCGATTTCAAAGTATCGGAACCGAAGTCGGAACCGGAGTCGGAGTCGAAGCTCCGTAACATCCGGTCCCTACTACACCCCATAGAATCCAGGCCGGCCGGTTCGAAGTCCAAAGTGTCAAGCTTAGCGTGCTCTTGACTGTACAATACAATGTATGTACCTACTTACATTTATTAAATAAAAATTTATAAGAAAGGTCCAACCCTTTCTTATAAAAAAACCACAAAACTTATGACTTAAGTAAACAATAAATTTAAATAAAGTGGTATTTATCAGAAAAAGTATTAATCCGAATTGACGAGAGCAGACTAAAACCTTATGCTGTTGTTTAACTAAACTGTCCTTTGAATACCTAGCTTTGAAGCAATTTAGTTGTTATAGATATCTAAGGTTACCTTAGATATCTATAACAACTAAATTGCTTCTGCTTATAGTAAGGTACAACTCCAAAATTTTGGGTATCGTCGGTTTCGTCTCGGTAGTAGTATCCTATACAAAAAACATCTACCTAATATATAAAAATCTCGTATCAAGGTGTTTTTGTTTTCACTCCTCCGAAACGGCTTGACCGATTTTAATGTTTTTTTTTTTGTATTTGGTATTTTTCACCCTCCATTTATACGGAAGAACGTTTTAACGGGTCAGTATTATTATATAAATATACGGAGTTACAGGTATTTCTTTTCAAAAATCGTCCCAATTCAGTCATCAGTAGGTAAATCGAAAATCTGTGCTAATAACTGCTTACATGAAATCCTATACATACCTACATAATTTCGAAAAGGACATTTATTTTATAGTGTTAACCCATAAGCTGCCATAAAACAAAGTTATTTTATTCAGAAATAGTCTGACTCCGGAAATTGATTGATGTAGCTAATAGCTATACAAAAGAATGTAGGTAGGTAGGTACTCGTATAAAGGGACTGAACTTTAGACTGGTGTAAAAAATTAATCCTACAAAAAGTTAATAACTAATTAATATGTATACCTCTATAATTTTTGGGGTGTACTTAATTACATATACCTAGTTACATTCAAACAGCTGATATAGAACTAGTCATTGCTTAATTCCCGCATCGCCACTTGGCCGGTTTATACCTGCGTGTTTTCCCGCAATAAAAGAAATTAATTAGATACACGATCAGATTGATTGTTTGAGGTTATTATAATATCTGCTACAAGTTTAATTTAAGACTAAGTACCTACTATGTTAACTTATGTATGGATACTACTACCAACCAACGAAGTAGCAGTGAATTTGATTTTCGGCCTACCTATCCCACTGCGTTACGTTGGATGCGTGATCTTTTAATACTTAATTATCGTTTATGAAAATATTTACTAGGAATATATTAATCTTTAGATAAATAATGCACGAAAAGACATTAGTGAGATAAATAAACTAAACAAGAAAATTAATACGAGTAGATATGTATTATTTATCTTTGCAAACAGTTAAACACTTTTGTGTAGTAGGTATAAGTAAGTACTTACCCAACTAATGATATGAATGAAACTCGATTCAAATCCAAATTTTCCTTAGTTATTATGTTGTCCAAAAAATATAGCTAGTCTCATTTACTGGAATGAGCTACTAATTGTATTTTATTTTCAAACTTGTATATGAAAGTTTGGTTTATAAGTATATTATAAGGTAAGTACCTACACGGATAGGTACTACAGCGTTTGTTAAGATTTACGTAATTCAAACATTGCCGATTTTTTGATGTATGTTGTGTAGGTCGTCGTTTTATAAATGTTCATGCTAGTAACACAAGAAAATGTTACTACAAAAGATATAGAAAAAATATTTAGATAAGAAATATTCAAAGGTTCCAAGTTTCAAAACAAAATAACAGCATGTTAATTTGCCTTATTATAATTAATAAATAATTAAATTAATTATATATTAAAATACGTACCTATGTACCGCAGGGCGCTGTAGTAAAACTAATAAAAGTTTTTTGTTTGCATAAGATGGTACCTACCTAGGTGCCTAATTCTTATGGCTAGTTTCTAGTACACTGATAAAGCAGGCAAATAATAGGCTATTATGTATTAAAGTAGATGAACTTAATACATATTAATGGGCTAATTGACGTCTAGCACGTATGCCTATTTAAGCATGTGCACTTTGTGAACGACACAGGTGTTCTAAAACTGTGCTAGTTTTTCAAACGCTAAAATGACAAGCTAGCCACTTCTCCGTAAGTGTAGTTGATTAGAAGACATGTTTTTTTATTTATATCAAATTTTAGATCAATTGCAATGACACGTTCATATTTTGTACTTACTTATATAGTTAGAATTTATTAAAATTGAACACCGACACGCATCGCCTTTGTAAATAAAAATGTCAGCGCGATGGCCGACCGTCATGTTTGTATTGTAAATAAGTTTATTGTAAAATTTATGAATTTTCATCAAATAAAACACAAATTCAAATTTCAGTTCCGTTTTTTTTTCAGTAGATACCTAAGAAATTATCCATTTCCTATGCTACCTCTGGAGTACGGAGCCGCTCCCTTTCCATTATTTCTTTTATGCAAAATTTACATATAATATCTATACATACCTACATAATTATTCTATATACATAACTGCAAAGAGATTTCAATATACTGGTTCGTGACCCGTGCACCCACTGGGTTCACCCACCGGTGGGTGTGTAATTCCTGTTTACCCGTGTACCCACTGCGTCAAGGTTGGAGTGTACCTACTCGTAGATAGATCGATGTAGATAATATCAAAACACCATTATTATTTTTTGACGGGCCTGTTAGCTCAGTTGGTAGTGATAATGCCTTCTGAGGAGGAGGTCGCGGGTTCGATCCCCGCTCGGGGCCAACATTTCTGTGCATGAACGTGTTTGTTGGCTTCGTGTCTTGGGTGTTTAACATTTATTTCAGTAGGTACATATGTTTTACAGTTTTTTAGTATCCATAGTTCAGGCCCTGCCTATTTTGGGACTAAATAACCGTGTGAATTGTGTCCTACAATTTATTAATTTATTATAACAAATTTGTCTCTGTCTGGTTGTGCACGCATTACGCAAAAACTACTAGACGGATTTGCATGAAATTTTGTGTGGCGATACCTGAGTAACTGAGAGTACCACTTTTTATATCGGGAGAATATTTCAGTACCACAGGAAAATTAAAAACTGGGTAAAAGACTACTCCGAAACGATAACACCTAGAAACTTGAAATACAGTAGGTACCTAACTACCTATGTAGTGTCCTAAATATCGTAGGCAACCACTATGAACGGGAACGGATAGTCGCCGGTACCTAGCTCCGTGCGATTATTACCTATTTCCAAATATAAAAAGATGGCTTGTAGGGCAAACATTTTTGACAAATGAGGACTGCATCGCAGGTGTAGGTAAACAGCTATTTTGAAGACCTCGACAAAACGTATTTTTGGAGGGGATAAAAAAGTTGGAAACTCACTGTTTGGCCCTCAAAGAAGACTATGTAGAGAAATAAATGTAAATTGTTTAAAAATATATATATATTTTTACTTTATAAAACGACTTATCAAAGAGCCCTCATAACCCAGTGAATAGAGAGCTTATACCTTACAAACGGTCCGGTAGTTCTAAATTTTTTACATGTTGTCTAGGATGGTTGTTAAGTGTTTAAAATGCAAAATGCACAATTCCCCCCCCCCCTCCGCGCCCTCCGCCATCTTGAAAAAACCGAAAAAAAACCGGCACTTTTTTTAGATTTTCACTTATATCTTTGTTTCGGTGCATTTTAGCTACAAAACAGTTCTCTTCAATGTTGTAGAGAATGAAATTCCCTATAATATACGTGTTAAATTTTGTTTGTAAGGCAGATAGTTCACGAGATATGATATTTTAAAAAAGATAAAAAAATACGCATTTTTTCAAACTTTTTTCAAATTTTTCAAACTTTTAACTTTAGAACGCTGTAATTCAATTTTGGCCTATTTGAGAAAAACAAGTATTAAGAATAAAAATTGTAGGGAATTTAATTACATACAAAATGGATGTATACTTTTTTAACCAACCTTACGGAGGGGGCAGTAAGCATTAAAATGAAAACAACGGCATATTGTTTATTTGATAAGTTTGAAAAATTTCCGGAAAATGCGTATTTTTTTATATTTTTAAAAATATCATATCTCGTGAACTATCTGCCCTACAAACAAAATTTAACACGTATATTATAGGGAATTTTATTCTCTACAACATTGAATAGAACTGTTTTGTAGCTAAAATGCACCGAAACAAAGATATAAGTGAAAATCTAAAAAAAGTGCCGATTTTTTTCGGTTTTTGCAAGATGGCGGCGGGCGCGGAAGGGGGGGAATTGTGCATTTTGCATTTTAAACACTTAACAACCATCCTAGACAACATGTAAAAAATTTAGAACTACCGGACCGTTTGTAAGGTAACCCCCCTTATTTGGTCTCTATTCACTGTACTATCATAGTCAACTGGGTTGAGTTAACTCAATAATGAACCAGGATGTGGTTCCATTTCTATATCCCTTATTTATAAAAATATTAACAACTGCAGACCGGCGTTGCTTGCATCATCTATGGTGATGATTTCAATGGTGAATTAAAATAAAAACTTTTTTATTCCTCTGTCCCCTCTCTATCGTTAATACAATGGACTTAGTATATGTATAAATATCTCCATGATATTATTATTTACCATTTTTTTAAAAGAGTAGTCCAATTTTGTATGCCAAACCTACACACATTATATCTACTATATCTTTGATCTACATATAAATTATTATTATTTTGACAAGGCTGCCGTTCACCGGTAGATTTACGTGGCAACATTGATTGTCAAATTGACAGTGACGTCAATGTCAGTCAGTGTCATGGCAACGGAATCTGTCAATATTCAATAAAATCATCAAAGGGAAATTATTTTCTTTTTTAAATAAATGCTAATTTCTGAGAGAAATGTCATTTTTCAATATTTGGGCCATATTGGAATGGTATTTACGACCCTTCATTAAGTGGTTTCTAAGAAAAACTACTCGTCTGTGCGAACTACAAAGAATATGTTACGGTGACAAAATTGGTGCACCACGGACTTGCAATGTAGAAAAATCGTTGATGCTATCCCGCACTAGAGATGTTAAAGAAGTGGTTTCATATCTAGATAGCACGGTCACGGAAGGTATATTCGTGCCAGCAAACTTCCGTGAGATATTAGACGCCTCAGTGGCAATTGTTGTGAGAGCCAAGAAGATAAACCAAAAACTTCACGGATCCTTTGTTGTGTCATTCCGACGATGTTTAGAGCAGATTTGGAGCTACAGACTTCTGATTAACGAAGTTGAAAAACTGCGCACAATACAATTTGATAGTAGTAATGCAGAACATGAGGAGAAGTTACTAAGATTGTGGTCTTTGTTAGTGCCTAATGAAGAACTAGAATCTCGAGTAACTAAGCAGTGGCAAAGCATAGGATTCCAGGTGTGTAATAATAAATATAATCTTAAACCATTATACCATCATTATTAGAGGTAGCTTCTACCTACTTGTTTAATTGCAAACAAAATACTCATAGAATAACAGTCATTTCTGTGTTCCTGCTCATAAGATATACCCAAAAAAAAATGTGGTGGTAATTTTTTTCCTGACAAGAAAGAATTAACAAATAGAAAAATCAAGATGCAATGCAATATTCAATACTAGTTGAAATTCTATCATTACATTTAAGTGGGATTTGTCCAATGTCATATTAATGGAAAAATGCTACACTGTTTTTACTATTTATCCTCGGTTTAAGGTTTTCTCTATGTTGGACCAGACCAGCCCTAGTGGATCGGTTTAACGAGCAATTTCTATTATTTCACAATAAAAATAATGTATTTTATTTAGATGTAGCATTTTAACTACAAAATATACTTACATTATAATATATCTAGGTACCTACATTATTTTGTTTCAGGGTGATGATCCAAAAACTGATTTCAGAGGAATGGGATTACTGGGACTAGAAAATTTATTATTTTTTGCCTCTGAGTATCCCCAAGCTTCAAGTCATGTTCTAAGCCACTCACATCACCCAAAATATGGATATACATTCGCGATTGTAGGCATCAATCTCACATCAATGGCTTACTACTTGTTGAAGGATGGTTCTGCCAAAACTTACATGTTCAATGCAAAGCAATACTTGCCTAATATTAATTTATTTCATAGATTTTACTGTTACTTATTTTATGAGTTTGATAAGCTTTGGATAGAATCTAAGCCTGAAAATATTATGGAGTTTTCCATTATATTTAAAAAGTTCGAAAATGCAATTAGATCTGACCTTGCTGATCCTGCTTCAGTTTTTCGAATAAATATAGAAGTTGATACAGTGTAAACTAGTCAATAACAACACACATTTTTCAAATAAAAAAGTACACACTTAGCTGCTGTTCACATTGTACATCTAGTATAAGTTGCACTTGGTTTGTGTAAACACCTACTTCTATTTAAATACTTACAATCTTTTCAGAACAGGGTTTATAATAGGAAGTACTTATTTATTTGTACTACTACATATTTATTTGAAAGCAATCAACATTTCTTTATGTTTAAAACTTCTACTTTTGATGTGTGTATTATTTATCAAGAATTTTATTTATTGTATGAGTGTTTTATCATCATGAGCTTGTAAAGGAATTGTATAACTAATTATGATATTAAAGTGGAGTTTTATTGGCAATTACCTAGATAAAGATTTTAGAAAAGATATTGTTTTTGCATATAGATACATACATTTTTCTTTCCTCATTTGTGTTAGAGGATCTAATCTCTCCCATGGAATTTATTAGCATGATTTTACTCACTGTCTTTTTCTAAACAAGTGCTTTAAATCTAGGTTCTATCTAGGTTCTAGTTCTGTTTATTAGGTTTAAAAATATATTTTGATAAGTACATTAAACATACAAATTTTTAAGTTCTAGCACAATACAATCAAGACACCGTTTTTTTTTGCATAATGCTAAGAAGGGCTTGCTGCACACTCTGAAATAAAATATTTAAAAAATATTTTTTCAAAATTCAAAAATTCAAATTCAAAAATCGTTTATTTTCTATTGGTATTCAAATATACACTTAGAAACGTCAATATTTTATAATAACAAGGCACTCTAAATAATTATAATAACTTTTGTTTTGACCTTCAATAATATATTTTACTAATTTGAAAACCTAAATTAAATTTGCATATAGGCAAGGAACCTGGGTGAGGTTTTACTTAATTTCTAACTATTTATATTGTTATTTCTCTGATAAAATATGTTAACGTAATAATATTATGACAATCAATCATTAAATGTTTGGGATTTTTAAATAATACACGTGCTCAAATAGATACCCGATTTTGCGTAGATAATTGCGATTTAATCAATTAGATAAAGATATATGTATATTTCGTACAAGTTTTTAAATTAAGTCCGTATTAAGCATGAATTGAGTAAGTAAACTCGTTATTGTAGTGTTTTTAAACGTTAAAATATGTTTTTTATAATAGCTGTAGGAGTCATAGTAGGGCTTATTTACATATT
Organism: Ethmia dodecea; assembly: GCA_963855545.1. Taxonomy (NCBI): domain Eukaryota; kingdom Metazoa; phylum Arthropoda; class Insecta; order Lepidoptera; family Depressariidae; genus Ethmia; species Ethmia dodecea. The sequence goes on from OY979444.1 coordinate 7,894,392, forward strand.
CAGTACGAGAAAACAGAAATACTGGAAAAAAAGAGGAGTTAAACATGATAAGCCTCTTCCTTTTTTCGGCAACAACCTGCGACAGTTTTTACAATTGATCAGCGTCAGTGAGCAAATTACAAAAGTGTACAAAAAATACCCACAAGAACGGTTCGTCGGCTATTACTTGTGTAACGAAAGGGTGCTTATTTTGAGGGACCCTGAATTAATAAAACGCATTTTGGTAACGGATTTTCACCACTTCCATCGAAGAGGCGCCAATTTTCACAAACATGTATTTGAGCCCTTAATGAAGAACCTTTTCACTGTCGACGGAGATATTTGGAAACTGCTGCGACAGAGAATGACACCAGCGTTCACCAGTGGTAAACTAAAGGCTATGTTTCCTTTAATAGTCGATAGAGCGGAAAAGTTAAAAAAAATTGCTGCAGAAGCAGCTGAAACTGGCAAAGAAGTCGATGTGAGAGATTTGATGGCTAGATACACAACAGATTTCATTGGAGCTTGCGGCTTTGGAATCGACGCTGACACACTAAACGATGAAAATTCTTCATTTCGTGAACTGGGGAGGCGTATTTTTACTATAACTAAACGAGATGCCTTCATTGTTTTGCTTAAAGTGTTAGCACCTGAGGCATTCAAGAACTTACATTTCTTTGCGCCAGAAATCGAAACAAATATAGTGTCATTAGTTAAGAGCATTTTACAGCAAAGGAATTACAAATATTCCGGACGGAATGATTTCATCGATCTCCTTTTAGAACTAAAAGATAAAGGAAAAATAATCGGGGAAAGTGTAGAAAAATGGAATTCCGACGGTTCACCTCAAATAGTGGAATTGGAGTTAGATGAATTGTTAATGACTGCACAAGTATTTATTTTCTTCGCTGCTGGTTTCGAGACCTCATCATCAACGACTAGCTTTACTCTTCATCAACTAGCTTTCCATCCTGAGGAGCAAAAAAAATGTCAAGAGGAAATAGACCAGGTACTTCGAAAGCATGGCGGTCAGCTCTCCTATGAAGCTATAAAAGAGATGAAATATTTGGAAAGGGTTTTCAGGTATAGTATTTTTTATTCTTATTTGAAGTTTGATCCTATAGGGTAAAGCACCCAATTGTTCACGAGTGCGTTATTCCAGCGGAAAGTTGTCGAATATCGGCATTTGAGAGATAGGTACAGATAATCAGAACTCCGGTTTCTGTAAATGTAGTGCAGATTTAAAAATTTGTATTGCTGATAGTTTTTTGTAATTTAAGAAAAACCGTTGCCGCTGGGGTAACGTTACTCCAGCGACAAGTTTTGTTTCCTAATGGGAATATTGAAATAATTTTTAGCTACATAATTAGTTTTCATGTCGAGGTAAATGAGCGTCCTTATTTGAATTTGTATCGTTTTTGGTTTCGAAGATATTCAAGATGCCGCTGGGCTAACGTTTGCGTTTTTGCTGAATCTCGGAAATGGTTAAGCGCACTACCATTATTTTTTGTACATGACTTATGAATTAGTTCTATTTTGCTGTGCAACAAAAAAATCAAAAATAATGCACCGTTTAGAAGTTATGTAAGCAAATAGAAAAACCCTTTAACACGTCCTAGCACTTCGTACTCCTATCATTTTATAACTTTTATTTACGTCCTCGGAGATCTATTTATGGTGTTAAAACATTGAGGTTTTATAGCAACTCATATATTGTATGTCTTTAAAAACCCTACTAGTACCTACTTATGTCATGTAGATAATATGAAAGAAGATTATGAGATATCTGGGTTAATTGATGGATCGACTTCGACTATTTTCGATTAGGTAATTTTATCTACAAACAATATTACATAAGTAATGTTAATTGCACTTACTTATGAATCAAATGCACTTGTTAATTAATGCTGATAGTTTTAAAATTGTCTTTATTATATTTGCTTGAGCTTTGTTATTGCTAGGTTTCGCAAATATATTACCGCTTTGGCCTTTGCTATATAGTATAGGTACAACGCGTAACAGAAAAAGCGCAATTCCTCATACACCCCAATTACATATATTAATATTTAAAAAATGATGCAATCTAACTTTAGTTGTGTCTAACCAATGTTCTTAAATATCAATTAATAATAGCACGATTTCCATAGAAAGCACTAAATTTAGCTACGCTAATTCATTTTTATGAAAAATGTAACACATATTACACAGACTAATTTTAGGAATTGCGCTTATTCTGTTACATGTTATATATATAGGTCACAATCAAATATCATAACCGGTCAAAATCACTTTTGACTGCAAATATCAGTTAGGTTAGAGTTGTGTATGAACCTGCGAAGCGAGCGGAGGTTGCATGCGTGTATGCCCCCAAGTTTGCTTATCCTATATATTTTGAAAAATAGTCTGAATTTTAAATCAGCTAAAATCACTGTTCAATACAAAAACAGTCAAAAGTGGTTTGGACCGATGCGGTTATTCAAAACCACTTTTGACTATTTTTTGCAGTGTGGTTTTAACTGGTTATGAGTTTTGACTGTACATAACGTAATATATATTATATTCTTCATATAAGTTGCTTATACAAGGGCTACTGCATTACTGCAAAAGCTACATAACTATAATCGCATTACTTATAAGGCCTTTTTTTTTCAGAGAAAGTATGCGTATGTATCCGCCTCTCGGAGTGGTCTCAAGAAAGTGTGCTAAGAAATATACAATTCCTGATACCGATGTAACAATTGACGAAAACGTATTCGTGGTGATACCAGTTCACGCTCTTCATAACGACGAGAAGTACTTCGATGAACCAGAAAAGTTTAAGCCAGACCGATTTCTGCCGGAGAATGCGAGTAAAATAGACAAACATGTGTATTTGCCTTTTGGCGCAGGACCTAGGTCTTGTATAGGTAAGACCAAAGACGTTTAAAGAAAAAGTTTCTCTCTCCTAGAATGATTTTCTTCCAACCTCTTTGGGTAAGACATACGAAATCGCTAAGTAACACATAAACCAATGAGTTTAAAATTAAAAAATTATAAAACCCCCGACACAATAAATACGTATAAACACAAATTTTCATGAAACATGGCTAAGAGCACTCGGGATAAAATTATCTGTGACACAAAATTTTTTTTACGAAAATCGGTTTACCCGTTTGGGAGCTACGATACCACCGACAGATATACAGACAGACACGTTAAACTAACACCAGTCTCTTTTTGGGTCATAAACGAGACATGAGCCTATCGCCTTAAGGGGTGCTGTTACAAATGCCACAAAATTAATTCTGGGACCTGCGGGTTTATTATGATAACAATGTAAATATATATATTATTATGATGTTGTTGTATAATCCTACTAATATTATAAATGTGAAAGTTTGTATGGATGGATGTTTGTTCCTCTTTCACGCAAAAACTACTGGCTTTGGGGTCAAACGGATTTTGATACAAACTTACAGTAAAGCCATCAAACAAATGACATAAACAAAAGATGTACGAATAAAAAATCCCTGTTAGGTTCTCTATTCAAAATTATGAGTCCGTCTCCATTCAAAAAGATTTTAACCTGGATTTACCTAAGAAGGTTGCGTTACCAACATTTCACCTCATTAAATTAGATTGGCATAGAATCCGGATTCATCAAGAAAAAAAATTTTCATGCCTCAACTATAACAAAACCTAGCATGTGTTATACCATTTTAGAATTTAGACTAAATGCGTCAACTTTTAAGTATACTTGCCAAAATAGTAGCCATACATTTTTTTTACAGTACAGCTGGTTTAAGTTGGTTGATGAAATTATTTAGAATTCAATGTTGGAAACAAATTTAACTTTTTACTTAAAAGTGAGGCAGTTATGTATTTTTTTTTATTGTAAATTGTAGCACAGCTATTCATTATAGCATTACAGAAAAAAAATATTCAAAAAGTAAATATTTACAGTCACGGTACAAGAAAGTTCATTACAGGATGTCCGTTTTTTAGGATTTTTTTTAAACCTTCATAACATTTTGAAAAAAGAACATAGATTTTTTTTTATATTTTTCTGATTACCCTCATGACTAGGCCTATCGCTGGTTTCCGGCTTATCGTTGACTTCTGGGACATCCTGTATAGTTTATACATAAAAATAACACATAGGCTATATTATCCCCTTATTCCCACGGGAACGGGAACTACGCGGGTGAAACCGCGGGGCGCTGCTAGTAATAAATAAATATCTGTTGCTGTTACGTAACCTAAACGGTTTGATGGATTTTGATTAGATTTTGTTGGGTTGAAGTGGCATGCATACATTTTTACCACATTGCTCAAGAAGGATGGTAATGTTTTAAATCTTTTCAGTGCTTTTTATGTGCAGTGAGACCTTTTGGTGTTTAAATAAGTAATGTTTTTACTTATGTATTAACTAATACATACTAAGTATTTACACACTAATATCCCACTTCAATTCATAATTATTATTGTTATTGAAATATTATTATTTTTATTATTAACCAAAGAAAAGCCCCGAAAAGGAGGAGGTTTCTCAAGTAAACCTATATTTATATTTTATGAATTTAATAAAAACCAGTTGTTTCAGTGTACATTTTTGTAGATTTTTTGCTAAAAAGATTTTACTATTTCAGGCGAGCGGTTAGGCCTCATGCAATCTCTAGCGGGGCTGGCAGCTGTGTTGAGCCAGTTTTCAGTTGTGCCCTCTAAGAACACTCTGCGATATCCTCTCACTGACCCTTCGTCGATCGTAGTGCAAACTATTAAGGGTGGAGTCCCTTTGATGCTTGTAAAGCGAAAGGTTATTTAGAAGAATTTATTGTATTTATTAGAGCTGAGGGAGGAATTTATAATGCTGCTTTTTGGCTTATTTTATATGGATATTATTAATAAAATAAAACTAATAAAATACAGGATATACTTAACCATTTCTTTGTATTAATGTCGCATTTTTTTTGTCATGATCATGATTCACTAATTACAGAGTCAACAATAATTTAATATATTTACATTAGGACGGAAGACGCTTTCACAGAAAAACTTTTTTCGAAAAAAATAAATAAACTTACATTACAAGTTTTCATCACATTTAAAATACTTTTTAGTAATTTTCAAAATACTATTGAAACCCAAATACATTAAAAATAAAATTTACACATAGTATTACGTAAAAATAAATGCATTATTTATGAGTTGGATTACTCAACTTATCAGATAAAATCATTTCTAAAAGAATATGTTATGGTATGATGACATAGGTAATTATCCAACCACTTATGCGTTGTATGAACTGAACAACATGAATTATTTAACTACATCGTTTGCCACATACCTCTGGGATAGAATATAGTACTATTTCATATAATATAATATTACTATACTTCACGTTAAAACTACTTTGTCGCCATTGAGGTTTGTTAAGTTTGTTCGATTTTCTCTATTTTGCTAAACACTGACTCAGTTGATTACATGTATGAATGAAACTTATAATATATAATAAATATAACATTCTATTCTATATTCTATAAAAAGAATATGTAAAAAATTGTACTGCTATAATTCTAGTCTAATAGTTATTAGCGATAAACATTTTCACTGGTGTGAACACACGCACGAGTGCAGTTGGCAAGCGCTGATCAAGGATCACGGCACACGCCTCGAGTTTAGAGCCAGGTGTAACCCAGACATTTAGCGTGACCTATACTTAAAACAAAACATGGAAAGTTTACCTGTATATCCCACTTCTAAATGCCACTATATATGCTCATTTACTCTTCTTTTCTTTCTTCGAATCTTTAGCAGGTCGCGACCGTCCAGCTTTGACTAAGGCAATAAGAGCTGTAATGGCTACCAGGCCGAAACCTGCAACTCCTATCTGCCAGATCCATGGATATTTATTTAGTATTTCCATGCCCAATGCAACACTAAACTTGATCATATCCACACACCAATCTACCATTTCATCACTGTAAAGATTAAAACAAATAATTAGGTATATGTATAGCATCACGACATAGAAAGTGCATGTTTTTTAAACCGACTTCAAAAAAGGAGGTTTCGCATTTCGACCGTATATATAGGTATTTATCTATATATTCTTTTTATGTGTGTTCGCGGATAACTTCGTCGTTTATGAACCGATTTTGATGATTCTTTTTTTGTTGGAAAGGTGATTTCCCAATGGTAGTACCAAGGAAACCAGGATCTGATTATGGGATCCCAGAGAAATCGAGTGGCAACTAGTGCCTTTTACTTTTTTTAGTCTCCTGTTTGAAGTAGTTTTTTTTTTTTTTTTTTTTTTATTGTTAGATACTTACAATGGCGAAGCAAGCAGTGGCACAGGATCTCCTTTAGAATTCTTGTACCAATCTTGAGCAAACACTACAAATGACTTGATATCATTCTTAGGTAAATCAAACCTGTAAACTTTTCCGAGGCGGAAGCTGAAATTGAAATAAAACAGAAAATTATAATTTAGTAGACAAAGAGGTTTCAAGAAAATCATTCTCTAGAAACTTTTTCTTTAAACGTCTTTGTGAGTAACTATGTATATTGTTTTAATATGTCACTCAAACTCTCTGTAACTATAGAAAGTTCTCTTGGAGAGTTGTCTGTATTTGTACTTCTTATCAATAATATATCTCATTATTTTATTAATAGCTTTGTCAGACAAACAATATAAGAAAGTAGGCAATTTATTCTATAAATATTACTAGACATATCAACAAGAGACTTTAAATATGGCTACTTACAGCAGCTGCAGTCCATGTACACAATCTATGTAAAGTGAACTGACTTGCTAATTTATTTTGGAACTAGCGGTTCTGCGCGGTTTCACCCGCGTAGTTCCCGTAAGATGAAATAATTTCTCCCGTTTTTTACACATTTACCACTATATCTTTGCTCCTATTGGTCGTAGCGTGATGTTATATAGCCTATAGCCTTCCTCGATAACTGGACTATCCAACACAAAAAGAATTATTCAATTCGAACCAGTAGTTTCGGAGATTAGCGCGTTCAAACAAACAAACAAACAAACAAACAAACAAACTCTTCAGCTTTATAATATTAGTATAGATTATTCTACATACTTACAAGAGGAAAGTAGGAAGTTTGTTCACTTGAAATCTTTTAGCAGTATTAGCTCCAGCTAAGTTGGCATCAATGCGGGCTACATTGATCCGTCCACGCAAAGTAGCGCCCACTCCCTCCCACACTGCATGGAGCCTCTGACATTCTACACATGATGCACCATAACTGGAAAAGAACATGGATTTAGTACATGGATAACTACATGTGTTAAGTACACATTCAGTGCCAACTAAATTATAACAATAGGTACTGTGAGTATACTCGTAGTTTTGCAGCTAACATATTAAGAAAATATTTTGTAATTATGCATGGCCATTTTAAATTAAGTGCTAATATTTAACAGGTAGTTGAAAAAATTAACCCATAATAATTTTCGGCACTTTTTTTTAAACTTAACATGATGTACATAAACAATACCCTCTCAAAAATTACGCGATAATAACAAAATTATATAAAAAGAAAAAATCTAACAAAAAGTTTGGCGGTAGTGAGGGTTTATGCAAAACATCTTCATATTTTTTTTTATTGTTAGAAAAGAAAAAGAAGAAACCTGTCAAATGTGTATTTCTAGGAGTGGAATAACACCTATTCAGTATATTTTTTGGATCCTTAAACATGATAGGTAGGTAAGCTTATCGCCGGACCGAGGCGCTGCTAGACATGCCTCAGAATTAATTCTGGGACTTGTAGGGTTCCTCACAATCCCTTAAAAAGGTTCATTACTACAGCCAGGCCTGTCCAACTCCGTAGTTTAGGTATAAATTTGGCTACAGCACGCACACCTACTAGACAGGCAAGTCACAAGAGGCGCTCGTCGGCGACAGACTGCCAAGCATTAACCTTGAATGCACACATAAATGGCTGTTTTTTTTTTCGTTTTTGTCTTACTTATACTCAAAGGAAAGTACTTGAGTCGCCCTTCTTTATGTTAAAAAAAAATTAAAATGTTTTTGTTTTCTGTAGGTAATTGAAAATTACACTTAGAAAGGTCAACAGTGTAATAACAAGGCAAGATAGTACATTCAAGACCATGTGAAGCTTGACACTTTGGACTTTGTAACGTTCTTATTAGAATCACCTTAGAGGTCAGATTCGCACTATAAGTGTAAAGCTTTATGTGCTCTTGATTGTACTATTAAACCTATATTCTGTGCTAGAGCTTAGAAAAGGGTTATTGAAAAATTAATTTTTACTTACAACATGACAAACCAGTCCCCAGTAGTAGCCCCAGTGGCAGCCTGTGTTATGTGTTCAAAAATCTTGTCTGTGAGCTCTTTGACCACAGGCGTTTGGTTCTTCTCAAAGAAACCATATATATCATTTTCATCTGGTTCACCTTTAAATAATTAAAGACATGCCTTAAGAAGCACTTAGGATGTTTGTTACAGCTTGTCAAATTCATGCACTGTATGCCCGCAGATATTGGTAGGTATCAACACAAGGGAGTTTACAGGATGGTGGTCGGTGAAGCGAGGAGTCGAATAATAGAGGCTGTACTGCCACCCTATACTGCCCTCTCTTCTGCTCTTCTTCTCTACTTCTGCTCTTCACAACCCCAAGTATCATGTACAAAGTTGATACCCTATCTAGGTATGTACAACACAAAAACCATTCACATCAAAAAAATTCATGTCTACTGTAAATGTATGTACCAAGGGTAGTGAGATAAGCCAAAGGTTGTTATTGTTATTATTTATATTTTATACACTAGCAGCTATTTGAGCTATCAATATCACTTATTATCATTAACATAATAATATTATTATCATCAAAGCAATAGTTTTTGCTTTAAAACTTTGCCTGCATTTCAGAATTAATAATACAAGTAGGACATGCAAAGAATTTAGATTTGTAATTAATTTATAGACTATGTAAATTATAATTATCATACCATTAAAAAGCAGTGGTATTCCATGTCTAAAAAAGACTAAGGCAGGCTCTTTAGTCGGACTATATAGCCTTGCCATGTGACTATTTACAGCTTTCACGGTCTTCGCATTCATGTGCTTCTGGAAGTCTACCTCTAGTCCCTCCAATACTTTTTCAAACTTACTGCATGTTTCACAATTCGGTTTAGCTAAAAATAACAAAAATCTATTAGTAATGAATAGCATTTTTACAAAAGCCTAGCAGGTGCCTACAACTATACAACATATAAACAAGCCACATTTTAAGTTTTTAGTTGTTATTGTTTAGGAGTGGGCCATATTTGTTTAACCAATGAGACATTTTGCCGTGGTGAAAAGTAACCTAGATGTTGACCCAGCATCACCATACCAAATTTCATCAAAATCCGTCAATTCGTTTCTGCGTGATGAGCAGACAGACAGACCAAAGTTTGAAAAATTTGTGTTTTGATATCTACATCGATAACTATCTACACTACCGCTGAAATTTCCAAAAAATACTTCATATCCAGACACGGTCTCGTTACAGTTTTATTAAAGGTAGGTATGGATAGATATCATCATTCACTTGCCCTTCTCTCATTGGGATCGGCACAGTATGTTTTTTCCTTCCATTTAGGTCTATCATACGTCATATCTACATTATATGTATAGACAGTAGAAATATTATTTTTGAATAGGTAGTACTTCCAAGTTGGTGATAAAGATAACATATTTTTAATATGTAAACTTACTGAATAAAACAATTAATTTTTCTCTGTCTTTTATCAATTGCAGCAAGTCGTCGTCGCTAACACTTTGCAATATTTGACTTTCAGCTTTCAATACCCACAGAAAAAAGAAAAAACTGACAATAATACGCATCATGGTCACTTAAGATCTTTAGTAGGTCTCTAAAGTAACCTAAAATATCAATTAAAAGTAAAATTACACTTCACAACAACTAAAATCCACCGTTCAGCACACAGGTTCAGCACTCCAAAACACAACCTCAAATGAATGACCTCATTTTTTTTTTGTTGTTTCACCCCTTACAGGGTAGGCAAAGGCATTACGCCATGCAGCCTCGTCATTAGTTAATGATATCCTTATTTAAATGGCTCTGCTTCAGAGTCCATGCACAAAAATACAGTGTCTTTAACACTTTCGACAACCCTAACGTGCCCTAACTTGGTTATCAGTAAAATGATAGCACTTTTACTGACGACTTTATTGTGACTTTTTGAGGCAATCCAAAAATGTTCATATCTCGCATTTTATCGAATTTCCCATTCACTGCACACTTTCACGGACACTTGCCACATAATAAACTATCACTATTATGAGTCAAAACCCGAAATACACAGCAAAATGAAAATTAAACAAAAAACATGACGTCCCTCTTCGGATTCCCGCCAAAAAGCCCCTCAAATGACCTCAAATCAAATCACAGAATCAAACTCTGAGTACTGAAACCAATCAAATGACACTCCACTGTGCTACATTTTTATTTTATTGGCATTGGCATTTTAGCCATCAGCACTAAACATGACACGAAATTCAATTTTCACCTCTGCTTCAGAGCTATGCACAAAAATACTTATGTTTCTTCAAAACTTATCGAAATTTCACTTGGTTAAAGGTTGGTACAGCGATAGTGCACTTTTACTGAAGATTTTGAAGAGGCTAAAAGTCCATCGCACGCATTTTATCGAATTTCCAATTCACTGCACACTATCACGGACATTTACCACATGATATACTATTACTATTATGAACTAAAGTATACGGCAGAACGAAAATTTTACAAAAACCATGATGTCCTTCTTCGGATTCCCGCCAAAAAGCCCACTTCACCAGTGTTACCAACTGCTACCCTTACCTTGTAGCTAGACATCTTGCGAAAAGTAGCCAGGGGGCCAATTCCACTAAATGTCAGCCATTGTCATCGAACTATCATTCCATTATGCTGCAACTGGCAACTATGACATCTAATTTCGTCGCTTAGGTAACAATACCGCGCAAGTAAAATTTGACAAGTTTTCAGTAGAGACAAAAAACTGATTATCTCTTACAAAATATTTCAGACATGAGTAATGAATAAATAAATAGAAATATACTAGTTTTGCTTATGATATTATAAGTAAAAAATAGTGTTTTTAATAATGTAGAAGTATTTAATTGACTTAAGCGGTGTTAGTTCAACAAAATAAGGACATCTGCGGTTTTTAAAGATTTTATTTTCATAATAAAAAAGTAAATGCTCGTAGGAAAACTATTAGAAAACATGACTATATTTTCAGTATTTCAGCTTTATTAGTTTCACTAACTTTAACAAATGATTTTAAAGAAATCAAGTGTGTAGGAATGGTTACGAAGTAAAATAACAAACTAAGTAACTATTTTTGGCTGTAAGGTTACAGCTTCACAAGCTTAACATCTTTACAGCTTAACATCTTCTAAGTCTTAGATAATCCTAAATAAAATAGAAAACAGTTAAGTTAGAGCAGTGAGCATAGCAAAGAGGTTGGAAGAATGAGTTTTTCAAAACTTACGTACATTATTCATCATCACTAGCTCGACGGTGAAGGAAAAACATCGTGAGGAAACCCGCAGGTCCCAGAATTAATTCTGAGGCATGTATAACAGACCCGGTCCGGTGATGGGCTAACCACCTATCACGTTTAGGGGTCCAAAGAATATCTCTTGAAAAGTGGGTATATCCAGAAATGGTATACCTCTGCCTACCCTCTCAGGGATAAAAGGCGTGAGGTTATTATTATTAATAATTAGTTTTGTAGTATACAGTTTAGGTAGCTCACTTCACTTAAGGGTGTCACATTGCTTAAGATCAGGGGACGTTGAGGCAACAGTTGCAACGGATCATCAAAATTTAATTTATAGATAATCGTACCATCAGGGGCCCGTTTACCGAAACTACAATTCTTGTAACTTGTAGAAAAAAAGGGCAACACTGGTGAAAAGTCTGGCAACACTGACGTTATTAGTGTTCATGGAAACTGCGATTTCACAACTTGTGATTTACTTGCTACAACTACAAGTTTACCTGCCATAGACTATATATATTTTTTTATAGTTAAAAATCACCAAATCGAACAAGCGTTCAACAAAGATTTGTGGATTTGTTAATTTATATCTGTCAACATTTTTACAATTCTACTTACCTTTGGAGCTAGGTAGACTTGTAAATTGTGCGATTTAAATTAGTAGAAGGTGCGAGTGGTACTGAGATTCTTTTGTTGGACGAAGTTAAATAACAAGGAGTGCTGATTGCTTTATGTTTGGTAGCCAATTCCTTGCTCAAATCCAAGACGGAAGCTAAGAATTGAAATTAGTATTAAATTAAATTGGGTAAAGAATCTGTTTGACTCGAGTCCAGTTTACTGTAGGTCTAGTTAACTAAATCAGTTATCTCAAGTGTTTAGGTTTCCTCACGGTGTTTTCCTTCACCACCGAGCAAGTGGACAAGGAATCTCAGAGGTATTTTCTCATGCTTTGAACACGGTTTACACCAGTTTAGCACCAACATTTGACCCATAGATCCATACATGAGTTCTAACGGCAAGTTCTCCAGTACGTACCCAAGATCGAACCGAGGCCGAGCTCTAGCCTGCAAATGTTATGTATATCCCTGATGTATACCTATTATGATTGGATTAGGTATGATTAATCCGTGATATTAAGAATAAAACAAGTTATAAAAAAATGGCTTTTGTTATTTCTAATCATACGTACAGCAACAATTTTCAAAAAACTTAGATAGATTTCAGACACATAATAATATATAAATAGTGATGTAACCAACACTTGTCAAATCGAGGAGAACAACTTGTAATACAGCAAATAAAAAAACTAGTAACTAGTCTGGTAGGAAAGCAGTGTTCGATGGACACTTGTACTTGTAAATTGTTAACAATGGGGACTTGTCACTTGTAGACTTGTTGCTTGTAACTTGTAGTTTAGTTGAACGGGCCCCTGCTCGGTAAACTAAGACTTTAAGTCAGTTACAGTGGGGTCATTAGTTTTCTTTCCCGGTCGAATTGTTTTGTAAATTAAGTGCTTACTAAAATCAGTATAAAATTATACTTAATCTATATTACGGTTACAGACGTAGAGCAGTAATAGCCTCACGGTTAAAGAGCCTGCTTTACATGATGAAAATCAGTGAGGCTCAGGTTCGAATACTGGCATGTACCAATGAGTTTTTCAAAACTTACGCACATATTCATCACTAGCTCGACGGTGAAGGAAAACATCGTGAGGAAACCCGCAGGTCCCAGAATTAATTCTGAGGCATGTGTAACAGACCCGGTCGGGCGATAGGCGCACATTCTATAACGTTTAGGGGTCCAAAGAATATTTCGTGAAAAGTGGGTATATCCAGAAATGGAATACCTCTGCCTACCCCCTCGGAGATTATTTATTTGATCTATTTTATCGTATGGGATTGGATTAGTTCTAGCCACATTCTAGCTATCTTTGCTATACTTGCTGAGAAGGTAAGGCATGCATTCAACGGCAATGCACAGAATCACATTCAATTTGCGTGTGCCCTTTTTCAAGATATTTTTGTGTTGAGTTGTTTTTTAAATGACAAATGCAAAAGGGCATTACATAAAACGATTTTGTGCACAGCAACCATCAGTACAGTCTGGTGTTTGATCAAAATTAAAAGAAATCAATTAATGTCTTGCGGTCACATATCAGTACGAGATAATAATATGGCGGATTGAGGACTTAAGCGGTTTTGACACAATGAATGACTTGCGCGGTGCCAGAACTATTCAAATAACTCGTTTTGATTGGATAATTTTGAAATGGGTGTAATCTCATTGGATGCGCGTTGAAAATATCTATCCAATGATGTATAAAACGTCACTTGGCCAATTTTCGACTTGCGCGGTATTGTTACCTAACCGACGATTTGTATTCCACTAAAATCATAGTGGCATTACAATGGAATGACTATGGACTACGTTAGGTGTTGCCTACCATATATAACTATTACTACCATGCGTGCAATTAGTTTTATTTCGGGTTTTCGGCACTAAAATCTTTAGATGATTGATTTTATTTATGGTACATGTGACATTTCGATAAGTTTTGAAGAAACTTGTGTATTTTTGTGCATAGACTCTGAAGCAGAGCTAAAATCTGAATTTCGTGTCGTGTTTAGGGCTAATGGCTAAATTGCCAATGCCTTAAAATAAGGGAAAAAAAGCAATCACTGCACTGGACAGCGCCATTCCTTGACTGCCTGTCCCGCCGACTTCCGTCGACGGGACGAGTGGTTAATCAAGCCGAAGGAGGGGTTGGCGGATCGATTGCCGTGCTTGCTGACTAACAGGCCCGGCAATCGATCATGCTCAAAAGTAGGAGTAGGAGGGGTAGCAAGCGTGGCGGGGGATAACCCGCGCCTGCTGCCCCGATGGGGGGAGAGCATAGCCGGCCGATTCACGGAAGAAACTGTTTCCCGGGACTCGGACTTAGGGCGAGAGGAGGAACAGCATGGGGGGTTTTTAGTCAGTGCAAGCCTGACATAACCTGGTTGTCGTCCCCGCTACCACCAGGTATGCGTAAGGCATTTTCCCCGCATGCGAAAGAAAAAAAAAATGGTAGGAATAGTAGAATACCAAAAGTGGTCAACAATGATAGTTGAATGATTGTGAAAACTGACAGATAACAGAATACGAAAAGTGTCAAATATCACCATTGAGTGACCACAATCATGTAATTATCATACAACTATCACCGCTGTCATTTAGTAGAATTGGCCCCCTGGGATTGCATGATTTGTTGACACAAAAAAGTAGCTAGAAGTAGCTAACACTTTAAACTAGGTAAAGTAAGCAGAGTGTATTTTTTCATAGGTAAATCAATTTTCAGTTTATTAAAAGAGCGAGAAATAATTTTAAATTTATAAAATAAGACAAAGCAGAACGCAATATAAGTTTTAAACGAAGAAATATGTTTATCCCCTTCATTTATCCAGGTATTAGTAATAAAATACATAAGCCAGCCACGGTTAGGTACAATTTAAGGACCGATACTATGATTGTTAAACTGTGCCGATACCTTACTATAAAGTCTCGAAAGTACTCACATCTTGTAAAAGAGTAAAAGTAGCTAGAAAAAGTAGCAAAAAAATTTAGCTACAAGATTTTGTAAATTGTAGCTGCCTGATACCCAAAAATAGCTAGATCTAGCTATAAAGTAGCTAAGTTGGCAACACTGCACTCCACTCCAATAGTGTTTTAATTATGCTCCACCGGCCACCCACAGACCACAGACCATCTGCAATCCACAAGTCCACAACCCATGAAGTTAGTATATTCCCTAAAGGGAGAAAGTGCTCCTAAGAATATTCCGGTCCTATTGAGAGGCACCTCGAATAGTATTGTGTCACTTTCTAGTATTGACATAATCGCTGTTCCAAATTTCCCTCTACATTTTCTTACTTACTTATCCCAATATAAAATCTATAAAATAAATGTACTTTCTTTAACGAATAAAGAGTGTTTTTTTTAAATATGTTTATTGATTAAAAATACAAGGTGACTTTTTTTACCGTCTGGAAAAAAATGAGGTGTGATAGGTAAGTGTAATAGAATCATTTGGCAATGTTACTTAAAAATTTGTTTTCTTGTTTAGACTAATATACATTACTCAATTGTAGTCAATAATACACACTGAGATATTTGAAATAGTATTTTAAAAAGAAACAGGCTCGTAGCTTCCATTCATGCGCAATATGTCTACAACCGCCAGCAGCGCAGTACTGTGCGTAGTTTTCTAGATTTTGTAAATTGCACTAAACATAACTATATTTAACAAATAATCTCGTGTATAACTTCGGCTCTAAGATACCTTATACATCATATTTTTTTCCAGACGGTAAAAAAAATCATCCAGTATTATGTTTAATATGAAACTGTTAAAATTAAAGTACATTTAGCAAACCAAAAATTATTCCAAGTTTAGGGTTACGATATTTTAACTACGATGGCAACATCAACCATTGACATTTTTGTTTAAAGTCAACGGGTGACCATGTTGACCATGATATTTGTAGACATTCTTTACAATATAGGGCCGCGTTCCAAAACAGGTAAAATTCACTCGGTGAAGTGTAAAGTGAAGGATAGCTTTATGAAAAACAATAATGTGTGACTGAAACAGACTACTGTCAGGTAATAATTATCTTGGTTTAGGGACGCGGCCTAGGTAGGGTAAGTTTTTAGGTAGGTCAGACTTAGTCCGACTTACATTATAGGCATAGGAATTGACAACATTCACCCACGTTAAACACTACGTCTAAAAGTCCCAAAGAACTAAAGTACAAAAATACAATCACAGAAAACCAGCGTAAAGCAATGCATTGCATTTCGTTGAGTGAGTACTGAGTGAGGTAACCGGATATTTTAATCGATGTAAAAAGTTTAGTAATATACTACCTCACCGAATGTAGTCCAACTTTTTTTAATATTTAAATTTATTTAGGGAGGGAAGCACTTAGCACGAGTCTTTACCTCCCTCGAGCGGGAATCACATAGTAGTAGTCTCACTTTAAAATTTCAACCCTTCTTAGCTTCAAAATTCTATTATTACTATAAACGCGAAAGTTTGTGAGTATGGATGTGTATATGAATGGATAAACGGATTTTTAATTAAACTTACGGATATATATAGCTTTTACATCAGAATAACACATAGGCTATATTTTATTCCCGTATTCCCATGGGAACGTGAGCTACGCGGGTGAAACAGGGGAATGCTGCAAGCAAATAATAATAATAAAAAAAATATTATTCAGACAATCTTTCAACAATCAATGTAAAATGCCAAATTGTCCATGTTTCAAAGAAAAATGTGGTTGCACTATTTGAAAGGGACACACAATACTATTTAAGGTGCCTCTCAATAGGACTGCCTGCTTTCTTAGTAGCACTTTCTCCCTTTATGGGTCATTTATACGAGGCCATTCCACTGAGAAAATCCACTAAGCCAATTCACTAATGGGCCATTTACACGAGGCCATTCCCCTATGACAATCCATTAACGGCTTCGTGTAAATGGAGAGTCCACTGCAATGGATTGTCCTCAGCTTTTTTTGTGTGGATGTGGACTTTGGATTGCCTAATAGTGGATTGGCTTAGTGGATTGTGTTAGATTATGTATAGTAATGGCAATCGACAAAGAAAGATTTTATGTTGAAGTTCTACATTTGAATAGATTCAAATGTATGACAGCTTATAATAGATGTTTTACTCTGCTGACAGCTCCTGAATATTAAACATGTCTTAGCTTGATATAGTTTTATAATGTTTTAAAGTGTCTGTATAATATTGTGTGCCTTTCGTAAACAATAAAGAAGTCTATAAACCGCTTTGGGTATATCAATTACAGATTGTCTTAGTGGATTGTCTTAGTGGAATGGCCTCGTGTAAATGGCCCATTATGGAATATACTAACTTCATGTAAAACGTTCTATTGGTTATATTTTCACTTTGGTCACAACCACAACAGCACATTACTTTTTTGTATATCTTAAATCATGACTATGGACATAAATCCTTCATTCAGAAAATTTTTAATATCAACTTGATGAACTTTATAATATTTTACAGCATTAAAAAGTTATTAGAATATCGGAAGAAGAAATTAATTTTCAAAATCACGTTATGCTATTTATAAAACATTATGAATTAAAATGAAATAAATTTGATGAACTTAGATATGACCGTGCAATGCTGCAAAGACCATATACAAAAAATGTAGCACTGTTTTTATATTAAAATTAATTTGTATATTTCATTGAGATAGAAGTTTGCACCTAAAAATTCACAAAATATGCAGCTTCAGAAAAATCTGACACTATCATTTCATTTCCCTATTGATTACTGTAGGTCTTTTTTGTAAGTAGGTAGATGTCGTAGATGATAAAATATGTAGAGACAATTTTGATCAAAATATCAATAATTACATTTTCATCATTTTATTATTATACTAGCGGATGCCCAGCGGCGTTGCCCGCGCGGATTCCGTTTATTCCCGTTCCCGTGGGAATTTCCGAAAATCCCATCATAGTGGTTGCCTACGACATATTTAAGACACCATACTTCAAACAGCGGGTGCCCAGCGGCGTTTTCCCGCGTGGACTCAGTTTATTCCCGTTCCCGTGGGAAT
This sequence comes from Ethmia dodecea, assembly GCA_963855545.1. Classification (NCBI taxonomy): domain Eukaryota; kingdom Metazoa; phylum Arthropoda; class Insecta; order Lepidoptera; family Depressariidae; genus Ethmia; species Ethmia dodecea. The sequence goes on from OY979444.1 coordinate 7,912,550, forward strand.
TTCCAAAAATCCCTGTATACCAATTTCCTACGACATATAAGACACCTTCATACCATTTTTCAAGTTTCTAGGTGTTATCGTTTCGGAGTAGTACGTATTTCTCTTTTTAACCAGTTTTTATAATTTCCCGTGGGAATGAGATATTTTCCTGAAATAAAAAGTACCCTAGATGTTGACCCGGGTACTCAGTTATCTCCATACCAAATTTCATCAAAATCCGTCCAGTAGTTTTTGAGTGATGCGTGCACAACCAGACAGACAGACAGACAGACAGACAGACAGACAGACAAAAATTCCAAAAATTGGTGTTTCGGTATCTGTATCGATAACTATATACACTACCGTTAAAATTTTCAAAAAATATTTAATGTACAGACACGGTCCCGTTAGAGTTTTATTATATGTATAGAAGATATTTTTGTCAGGACGCCTTAAAAAGATGTAATGACCCCTGGGGCTGCCATGTATTCACAGGCATAAATTTAGATTAAAAAAAACACATGGTATGGCCACAGTATAATAAATAGTACTGCGGCTGGGCTGCAGCGTTGCCAGAAGGTACCAAAAAGTACGGTTTTCCGTACTATTTATCACACAACCGTAACACAACCGTACCTTAGTGTAGGCCGCACCTTTTCTATATTAGTCTTTTATTTTTAGCTACAAAGCTTAAAAAAAATCGCCTTCTACTGTTACTCTTAATATTCTGAATTAGCGTTGAAAAAAAAAACATTTTTCTTCCAACCAAATAAGACTTGGCTGAGTGGACTACATTCCTTGCCTTATTTCCTCTTAAGCGATTTTTTTTTTTAAATAAAACATAAGTACTGTTCGGTACTTTTAAGTTCGCCATACACGGGAACGATCGGTCTGTACGATCCGTCGCAACAGATAGATCGTAACGACGGATCGTCCGTGTATGTGAAGATCGTTAACGATTTACTTCATCGCAAGCGATATCGCAGATCGCAACAAATCGACTGTGTGTGGGCACTCGACGATCAACGATTCGATTTTTTCGTGTTGCCAGACTGTGGGCAATTTTACCACCTGTTTTTAAATTTGCAATGTATGTATATAACTATGTAAGTTCGGGTGGAAACTTGCAACTCAAATTTGAAGAAGATATTTTAAACTGATGTATGTAAGTCCGGTTACAATGCAATATTATGGTACCACCAAGCTAGGAGGTGGATATCGCAACTTCTTAATGACTAGACAAAGATACCAATTGAGCTGGTTTTTTTTGGTTTGGATGTGAATGCGTGGTTAGCCATGTGATGTCATTTTAAATCCAACACGGTGGAACATCCAAGGTGACGAGTTATTTTTAATACACTCTTACAAGATGGGTAATAAATGAAAGGGCCGAACTATACTATACGTGACATGGAATTTCTGCTTCTTAATTTTTTTGTAGATAGAAGTATATAAGAGGGATTGTTAACCAAAATATCAAAGCGCGGAGCGCAATAATTTCTGAGATATAATTTTTTGAAATTACAATAAACTAACCTCAAAACTGTACAACTTAAACGCGTTAAAAAGTAACTACAATGCACCCATCACTACATTACTAGATTACTCTTCATTCCTTATAATTACACACAACACACTTAAAAATACACTAACACACTTACAAACAGATATACTCTCACACATAATTACTTACACACAATCATTCACTAAAATAATATTAAAGAAAAATGTCAAACTGATACATAGGTACACTAATATTATAGTTATCTTATTTTAATTTAATATAATCTACCCATTAGCATACCTACTTTCATTGTTATTAATATGTGGTTATTGAGATTGACTATACAATTACCTATCACCTATCCATGTTTAGCCCTAGTATAATAATTTATTGTGTAACTGTTTTTTAACCCAAATAAAAGAAAATAAAAATAAAATAAGACATTTTATGTCAAACGTCAATGCGTTTCGTTTAGTCTATTTAAATGTCAAATTAGAGTGCAGTCTGATAAAGTATTATCGATGTAATTTTATTGTACTAGATAAATTAAATTTAGTTTTTTCATTTATTTCACTTAACGTTCTTGCCCATATTTTACCGATTCAAAGACCTTTCCGCCCTTCTTTAAAAAAAAAACTAAAATTGCCCATGGCTTGGGTAATTGCCCACGGTCTGGCAACACGACAGATCGCTTGCGACCGATCGTACAGACGGATCTCACAGACGGATCGTTCCGTGTATGGGCGTCAATTTTGTTGCGACAGCTAACTAATTAAATTTGATGGGGACATAAGAAATTGGATAAGTTTCTGGGGTCAGTTTTCAAAGATACATGACGACGTTAGCTTGGACGAACACGATAAATTTCAATATCTGTTAGGGGCCATACCCGCAGGCACACCCGCACGCTCTGTTATCGAGAGTTTTCCTCCGTCTGCCCAAAACTACCGTAGTGCCATAGACCACTTGACACAACGTTTCGGTAGGGAAGACAAGCTTACTGATCGAGGTATACACACGCGATCTACTCAACTTAGTTCTGCTCCAATCAAAACAGGATCACGCACCTTCACTAAGCTCGCTGTACGACAAGTTGACAACACAGCTTCGTGCGCTAGAGACCTTGGGATTGACGAACGACAAGTACGCTGCGATTTTATACCCACTCGTGGAGTCTGCGCTACCGGGTGAAGTACTGAAGGCATGGGAGAGGGAACGCCGTTCACGTGAAAGGGGTAAGCCAGAAAGAGGTAATTCTTTGTCCGGTCTATTGGACTTTTTAAAAGAAGAGGTCGAGAGCAATCAACGCATCGATTTGGCGAAAACTGGTTTTGTGACCGAAAACGCAAATTATGAACTTGCCAGCGTAGCTATTAAACCACAACCGACCACCTCTTGTTTCGTAGCAAATGAAAAGGTTCCAAGTGGAAAAGCTAACGACATAGGAGTTTGTATCTGGTGCAACAGGCAGTCTCACTCAAGTATGCTATGCTACAAAGCTACAAGTCTAAGCTTAGAGCAAAAAAGGTAGCACATAAAGAAGGTAAAGGCATGCGCCCACTGCTTAAGGGTTGGGCATAACACATTTAAATGTAGGAGTCCCATCAAATGCCCAGCATGTATTAAAAAGCATAATGTCCTTCTATGTCCGGAACTGTCAAAAGTCAGTAAGACAACAAAAGGCACCGCCGAAACGGAAGATGCCACCACTAAAGAGTCTTCGACGACAGTCAATTTAGGACACAATTCACACCGCTCCAATACAATGCTACTGCAAACCTTATTGGTAAAAATTATACATAAGGGCCAAGAAATTGTAGTACGTGCATTAATTGATAGTGGAGCACAGAAATCCTACATAAAACGCAAACTAGCTGATAAGATTGGTTTACCTGTTACAGGCGAGAAAAGGATAGGTCATAATTCGACGGTTGAAAGGCTAATTGGTCTAAGCGACATTTTTTGCGACATTGAGTTATATACATATTCGGAATCAGCAAATTTTTCTCCGTCGTTTGAATCAGGTTTCAAATTTTTTTGACAACTTTTTTGGTGCTTAGCACCCACAGCAAAACAGACCTCATTTCTGAGCTCATTGATCTATACGACACAAAATTTGACAAATTTGAGGACTCGATGACTTAGGGCATTTGGCTTTTTCGCCATGGTTGTGGTTTCGTCGTTTGGCCTATTTTGCATTAAACCAAAATAATAAGCTATGTCGTTTGGCCCATTTTGCATTCAACTACAATAAAAAAGCGTGTCGCTTGAACCATTTTGCATTAAGTTCTATGAATTAAATAAGTCTCTTGACCCATTTATCCTCTATTAAGGATAATGAGTGATGTCACTTCGGCTTTTTTTACCTAAATATCTCATTAGTGTTATGGCATTTGAAACATTTTGATTCAATTCAGTATACGTAAAATTGGCATTTCCATTATTTTATCAAAGCGGTTTTAACACATAGGCCGTCCAATAAATTATGAGATTAGCTACTCCTTAGTCGCTTGGGAGTATAAAAAGTAAAAATTATAAGTTCAATTTATTGCGCGCGCTGTGTAAGTATCCGTTACGAATATCTCACCTACCCGCGCGGACGCGTCAGTCAGCTGTTAACATTAAAGGAACTGCGAAAGGCTTAGGGTGATATACCACCTTCTTCTATCTTAAGGGTTTGGTTTCCGCACTTAGTCCCTAAATTGGACCATTGTACGTGAGTGAGCCATGGCAGCCGATTATTCCAACCAGCCCACCTCCCTACAGAAGCAGATAAAACTTCCGAGTCTACTCAGGACATCCGCAAAGGATTCTAGTGTTCCAAGAATTTCCTTGCGGATCTGGGCAACAAAGAGATGGTAGTGCATGTGCTCTTCGAGTGCGTTGGGCACTCTAGGAGCACATGCGCTACCATTTCTTCCACCTCGATGCACGCTCAGCATAGAGGACTGTCAGTAATACCTAAGGTGTGTCGGTGTTTATTCAGTGAGCAATGTCCGGTGATGGTCCCCGAAACAATTCATAGGCTGTCTCTGTCCAGGCGCTGAAGGCGTTTACTCAGCTCGTGTCCAGGGATGGCATAGCCTCCTTGGATTGCCTACATCCTGGCGTTGAGGTCTACCATTTCTCCGCTTGCATTTGTGTGTATTCCCTAAACCAGTTCGTAAGCTGGTTAAACGGAATGGGTACAATGGGTTCGGGTTCGATGGCCTTCGTGTCAGAACCTCTCCTGGCGAGTTCATCCGCTGCATCGTTTCCACGCCAGCCAGTGACAGTTGAAGTGTCACTGTATTGTGGTTTAGTACCGTAACGTGTTCTAGTGCATGATGGCACTCCAATATCAGTCTCGAAGTGATCTAGTTTTTCTTTAAGGATTGAAGGACTGAGGCACTGTGGAAGAGTATACGGATATGGGTATCCGTGACTTCTCTGGCCTCTCTGACCACACATTCTGCTTGATAGACAGTGTTGAGCATTCCTAGTGGTCTGGATATTCTACTATTTAGATCATCTGAGTAGACTTCAACTCCAGTTCCAATGTTGGTTTTTGATCCATCAGTGTAGATCCTTAGCACTTTTGGACCTGCTGTAAGTTCTACGTTGTAGTGTTTTACGAAACAGTGTATTTTCTGGGTCCTATCGCTCGGTGATGCCATCAGCGGGTGTCGCGAGATTGCATCCTCTTTTAAGTTTTTTTTTGTGTTTGATTCTGGAATCTCTTTACACCTGCCTGAACGTCACTAGAACTTCTTCCCTTACGACAAGGTGCAGGGGCGGCTACCCCACCATCGCCTGTAGGGCAGCAGTAGGTGATATTAGCATAGGCAAATCTTTGCCTGCGTAACAACTAACAATGACCGGAAAAATGGAAATTTCCGAAAGGGCCCGTCCCAAATATCTCGGTCACAAGATTCTCTCCAGGGTCTTCTGTAGGAATGATGTCAGACTTATTGGCCTGTTCGCCTTGGGTTGTGTGTAATCGGTTTTGCCTGGCTTAGGGATGAAAAGCCATGGTGTGAGGAAATCCACTCCCCATTGCAGTAGGGCAGGGAAGATGCCGTCTAGGCCTGCGGATTTGTAAGGCTTGAAGGCTGTAATTGCCCATTTTATTAGTTCCTCTGTTACTACGGTACGGGCTCTGGACCTTTTTTGGTTATTAGGTATGTGTGATTACTTACTTGCCCATGTATTGTCCTTGGAGAGGCTGCAGTCTAGGAAGTGTGTTTCTAGAAGCAGTTTACTTATTACACGGTCTGATTTAGTGTACTATGTATTGTCTGGGTTTTTCAGCGAGCGAAGGGTGCGGTATTGATCCGTAAATAGGCTCTTTCTTTTTTTATATAGGTCCATGTCTTCTGGAAGCCTAGAATCTTTGCATCTGTGGAATTGTTTGTGAACCGTTTGCCTGAGCTTACTAAGTTCTGTGTTCCACCAAAGGTTTCCCTTGCTTTTGGTGTTTGAACCTATTTGTTTACAGCAGTCGTGGTACGTATGCTTCTGTTATATACTCTCGGTGTTTTCGAATCATTTGGGCTATCCAGGCACCCAACACCCTTAAACCTAACGGACGGTTTGAGTGCCAGAAGGCGTTTGTATAACCAGGTATGTCGGTTCGGCGTGGGTAACGTCTAGCTTTGGTCTTTTTTGTGTTAGCTGATAGTGAGAATCGAATCCCCCTATGTTCGGAACAGCAAGGTTCATTAGATACATGCCAGTTAGAGATATGATTCGTTAAGTTTTCTGAATTATTTGTCCGCGAGCTGTGACCCTAGTGGGTTTCGACCCGCGATTTAAGATGTTAAGGTTAGTAGAAAAAAGGTTTATACTATACCACTTTATCTAATACTTTGCTCCAAGACACATTGAATCAACAACTTGAATGATTCCTGTACACAAAAATGTTTTTTTTATATACAAAATATACAAAACACTGTCTAAAATAGTATAAAGTGCCATACCAACCTCAAAAATATCTTATGGACGTTGCTGAATTACGATGGCCTAAGCATCAATATCTACTATAATCTAGTAAGGGTTCATTTTGTTTCATCCTGCAGTCCCTCTAATGGGCATCTGTATCAAACTACTTCACTCTGGTGCAACACCATCATGTTGCTTCGGCTCATTGGGCATATTCTTCTGTCAGATGACTTGGAACTAGATTCATTTTCTCTCGTATTATATTATTCTAGGTCGATGCTTGAGCCAGTTTACTTTCAGCTATTTTATTTACGGTAGGCATTTGAACCATTTTGCCTTTCTCAAAAAAATACTAAATTTGATGCATTTTGGGCTAACCAACATAAATTTTCTAAAATAATACACAATTTTCAACAGTAGTAACTTAAAAAACTTCCTAACTTAATTAGGGATATACTGTATTAAATAAATAAAAGTCTATAAAATAGTTGCTTTTTTATGATTTTTTTTCAAAAAAAAAACTTTGAACCGTCCTCCTGCAAGTTTTACAAAATGTCGCTTAGATCAAATAGCCTTTCAACCGTCGAATATAGTCTTCGGAGGAATGGAGACGAAACAGACTCTACACAAGGTGTATGATGTGATCATAGCGAATCTCTGAATGACACCTACCGCTTCTCCATGAAGGTTCTAGATGAGGAGAAGATCTGCGGAGACTTACCTCGAGTCTACGAATGTGAGTTGCTGGAGAAATTGTGGAAATGTGGTGTTACATTAACTGACGTGGGCCATCATACACCTGAAGTAAGCCTTTTAATTGGAGCCCATTTTAGCGGGATGTAGCAACATCCCGCTTCAGCAGACTTCCGACATTTTACAGATTGGCGATGGCCTGACGGCTATTCGTACAACTCTAGGATGGACAGTACAAGGCGTGAAGTTGTCAAATGTCAACAGCAGCATCTTAACCACTAGTCCTCACATCGCGGATCTGTGGGACCTCGAGACACGAGGAATTATGGATCCTGTAGAGACAAAGGGTCAACGAGGTATCATAGAAGAAGTCAAGAATGGTGATAAGAATGGTCATCACTTGGCACAGAAAAGAGTCAAGGAGATTAGAACAAATTATCATAAGGAATACTGGCGTTTCGTTCCTGGCACCATGAATCCTGCTGATTTGCCTTCAAGAGGTTGTGAGGTTTGGTGGAAGGGACCTCGTTGGTTGAATCTCAGCGAAAAAGATTGGTGCCAAAACACCGTCATAGATGACAAACCGGTGGTCACTAGAAGCGGTCGGGTCGTCAGGGTGCCTCAACGCTTCCTTCCTGCCCCCGGAGGATGTTGAGAAACTCCTTTGAGTGTTTGTTTCTTTTTGAGTCTATTTTTGAATTTATTATATTATGTCAGAACTGTCTAGATATTGTTTTGCATCGGATCCCTGATTTTCCTATCTCGTTTTCAATAATTACAGTCTGTCTAGAAACTAATCTATACTAATATTATAAAGAGCAAAGATTTGTATTTTTGTGTTTGTATGTTTGTCACTACATAGTCACTTCACTATCACTACATAGTATAAAATAAAGTCGCTTTCTCTGTCCCTATATCCCTATGTATGCTCAAATCTTTAAAACTACGCAACAGATTTTGATGCGTTTTTTTTTAATAGATAGAGTTAATCAAGAGGAAGGTTTTAGTATTAGCATTGTACCCGTGCAAAGCCGGGGCGGATAACTAGTTACGAATAAACTCAAAACTACTGGAACAATTTTGATTTCAAAAGCTACATTATGAGGAAGTAACGTAGTCTATACTTTATTCCTTTACTAGCAGCACCCCGCGGTTTCACCCGCGTAGTTCCCGTTCCCGTGGGAATACGGGGATGAAATATAGCCTATGTGTTATTCTGATGTATAAGCTATATAATTGTAAAGTTTCATCAAAATCCGTTCGGTAGTTTGTGCGTGAAAGAGGAACAAACATCCATCCAGACATCCATACATCCAGACATCCATCCAAACAAACTTTCGCGTTTATAATATTATAAGTAGGATTCCCACGGCAACGACAATTAAACGGCTGAAACATTTGACGGTAAAATATAGACACACAAATTACTTACCTAGATGGATTTTTCTTAGTTCCTAAAACATTATTTTCAATGTTTTTTTTGACAAACTATTACGTGTTTTCAATATACTTAAGCTATGAGTAGACTTCTAAATTTTTCAACGATATGGCAAAACCGTACCATGATGGCTAAAAACTTTAACTTACAACGAGACAGAAGATTTTTTGCAGTATATTGTTTAAATAAGGCATCTCTCAAGATAACTTAAAATATCTACAATACCTACATTACGTAAACATATGTATATTACATGTATTCAAGTTGTCGCAATACCTTTTATAAACCTTAGGAAGCTACATTATTCGATACTAGAATTATATATTAATGTACCTACATGAAATCTTTTACACTTTTGCACTATAAGTACCAGCTATTCTACTACCTCCACTCACACCTTAGTAGCAAAAACGAGCTGATCCCAAGACTATGTCGTAGGGCTAAGGTTACATAAATTCTCTTTCTCACACATTCATACACCCCCACACATACATACACCCTCACACACACCCTTACACCCCCACACACATCTTACTTACAGACACAAACATACCCCCTCACTCATACTAACATACCCTCTCACTCATACTAACTCAACCCCACACACTTAAACTACTGGCCTAGATTTTAAGTTTTTACTTTTTATTTGTAAGTAACTACCTAAATTAAATTAAATTACTTACATTTGTTATGGAAGAGCGGGGTCCTCTGACACAAACTTAATTAAGTTTAAAAGAGAGCCTCAACAAGTTGTTACTACCGATTTCTCTGTTCTTATGAAATAACTTTATTCTTATTCTTATGTTAAAAACCTCACGTTTTCAGAAAGCCAACCGTCCTTTTTTGGGTAATCGTACTGGCAACACTGCTGGGCTGGCGCGCACTGCACTAGGAGTGAGTGAGTAGTGTTCTGTGGCGCAGAATCAAAAGTGTTCTGTGCGCAGAATGTGCAGAATTCGCATAGCACGTTGTGTGATATTAAGGTGTTTTGAGGAAATTTCATAAATACAATTTGTTAGGCTAGAACGGATGTTTTGTTCAAGTTCCGTGCACATACTTGATATAAAATGCCCGAGATGAAGTACATTTTAGTGACGGGTGGTGTGATAAGTGGCGTAGGGAAAGGTGTGATTGCAAGTTCCTTTGGTACAATTTTGAAAAGTTGTGGCATCGATGTGACTTCTATAAAAATTGATCCGTACATAAATATAGATGCGGGGACATTTTCTCCATATGAACATGGTACGTGCATACTAATTTCTGCCGTTAACCTAACTTGGTTTAAAATTTGATAACACGACTTAATTGGATGTGTGTCTATTTTTATTTTCTAGGTGAAGTTTACGTACTAGATGACGGAGGTGAAGTAGACCTTGATCTTGGCAACTACGAACGATTCTTGGACATCACTCTGCATAGAGATAACAATATAACTACTGGGAAGATATACCAACAGGTTATAGAACGTGAAAGAAAAGGAGATTATCTTGGAAAAACTGTACAGGGTGAGATAAAATTATACTTTAGCTTTTAGTACTTTTCACATGAAATATTTCAAGTGGCTGCGCAGCATAATCTATTTCCTAAATGCAATATACCATCTGACTGCATTAGTGGTCCTCACTAGTCTCTGGGTAAGTAAAAGAAGAAAGTAACCACAGTGAATGACTAGATGTAATTTTGTCGAAGTTTATATAAATATAAATGAACTAAATGCTTGAGTTAAACAGACTGGCCATCACTGCGAGACGCCTGAAGCTGGTGACTGCTTATCTGCAACTAAGCTTTTTTGCTGATATTGTATTTCGTAAACATCATGTGTTATAATTGCCCAAGGGTTTTCATCCCTGTCTGGTGTTTGCTATGTATATGCCACACCATAAACACTATGTTAGAGGAACAAAACACTCTGACACATCAATGTATTGTGAAACAAACAATGATGATGATGAGTACATAATTTTATTTTAATAACATTATTGGTTGTATTTACGTACTCGCACTTATAACTATTAATATATCTTAAGCAAGTTCAATGATATGAAAATTTCCTAGAAATGAGAACATATTAGATCGATATTTCGCCCTTTTAAGGCCCAGTGCACACCGCTGCAAGTGTGGCAGAGGGCATTTGAAGAGAGCAATTTAATATAAGCCTTAACTACTTGGACTTAAGGTCAATAATTTCATCAAAATAATAAATGCACTCCAATAGCGTTTTTATTATTTTCATGCAATTATTGACCGTATGTCCATGTCATTAAGGCTTATATTAAATTGTTGTCTTTAAATGTGCTCCGCCGTGCTTCCAGCAGTGTGTTACTGATTTTTGATGCAGTTACAAATATTGCTTATTTAATAGTATATGACTAAAATATTTCTAGATGAACAAGTTATTTGACATCCTTTTTAATAGTTGAGAGAAAGTGTGACTGAGTTACTGAATGCTCACCCTACTTTCATAGTTTGACACAGTTTTACAATAAAATTGTGCATTGTCCTTCAAAGCTTGGTTTTTGAAACTATTTTGCTTAGCTTGTAAGTATGTTGTGAAATGTAAATCTGCTATCAGAATTGCCAGATTTACAATTTTTTTTTATTTGAATAAGGTACTATACTATACTCATAATCAACGTAATCTGCATTCTAAAGCTAAACTCCACGTACCAATGGTACGCACTAACTATAGATGTAACTCATTTTTGCCGCGTGCAAGTGCGGCGTTTAATAAGCTTTCACGTGACATCGATATCGATCTTTTCTGTACGAATACTACATCACTCAAACGACGATTTGCCAAGGATTACTTTAATGTCTGACTCATGCGAGCACTTGAATTATTATTTCTATTTTATATGCGTGTTTATGTACGTGGGTTTTTTGTTCTCTAACTTCATCCTCTTTTATTAAATCTTTTATTAAATCCTCTCTTAGTCCTGTATGATAAATTGTTATTTAAAGGTGGAGACTTATAATTAGCATTAGGTTATTAATATGTTAATCTATTGTAAAATTTTGCTGTTAGTCTTCCAAAAATCAATAAATAAATACTAAGGATAAGGATAGTCAATGGGTATAAAATTAAGTTGTAATTAGCTATAAGTCCATGAGAGTGAATATATTATATACTAGCAATTCTGCGCGGTTTCACCCGCGTAGTTCCCGTAAGATGAAATATTTTCTCCCGTTTTTTACACATTTACCACTATATCTTTGCTCCTATTGGTCGTAGCGTGATGTTATATAGCCTATAGCCTTCCTCGATAACTGGACTATCCAACACAAAAAGAATTATTCAATTCGAACCAGTAGTTTCGGAGATTAGCGCGTTCAAACAAACAAACAAACAAACTCTTCAGCTTTATAATATTAGTATAGATGTATTATTATATTATATATATTAAACTAGCGACCCGCCCCGGCTTCGCACGGGTGCAATGCTAACACAAACCTTCCTCTTGAATCACTCTATCTATTAAAAAAAAACGCATCAAAATCCGTTGCGTAGTTTTAAAGATTTAAGCATACAAAGGGACATAAGGACATAGGGACATAAGGATATAGGGACAGAGAAAGCGACTTTGATTTATACTATGTAGTATATTAAATTAATAAAGTATGAGAACCAACAAAAGTTTTAAACAAAACAGTAGATGGCAAGTTGAATTTGGTATGTCAAGTTTTTTTTAGGGATCTTTTATAATCTAATTTTAAAGATATTTCAATGTAATATTTTAACTAGCCTATTACTATTCCGCGTGATTTTACCCGCGTAAGTACCGTTATCGTGGGAACATTTTAGCCGATGATACGCCTAGAAAAGTAAGCTTTCCATTTGTGAAAGAATTCTTAAAATCGGTCCAGTAGCTTCGGAGCCTATTCAATACAAACAAACAAAAAATCAAATCTAGCTTTACTATAATTAGTGTAGACTGGTGTAGATAAAGAAACTAGGTTATCAGTTATCACTTGGCCTCTTAAGTGACGTCACATTGCCATCGTCACTTTAACTACCCAGTGTTTTCGGCATGGTGACGTCATTCAGATGTGAAGCAGCAACCTAGATTTTTAAAAATAATATCGAACCTGGTCAAACATACATTTTATCCCTTAATTTAAGCTTCTGTGACTTATGATCAGTGATCGGAGTAGGTAGATTGATTTTACATAATTGCATCATGATATCAGAACATGGACATGCCATTTTTCCCGAAGTTACCGGAAACGTTACCGAAATTTCCAGAAATATAAAATAAAAAACATACAAGTAGTTAAGCAAACAAAATCGTTTATTTATGTACAACATCCTTAGTTTCTCATTTGAATTATATTGAATTTATTTAATTATATTTTCAAACACCACTTGAGAGTATGTGCTGAGACACGTTTTTCACTCCATGACTCCCAAGTGATAGTTTTGAAATTTCGAAAAAAATATCATAACATTTTTGAATATTCCGGAAATTTCGGAATCATATCCACATTAACATATACGGTTGACGTCAATGACCTCAAATCAATCTACCTACTCCGATCGCTGCTTACGATTCAAAGGGCATCCTCAAAAGACCAGTATGTTCCAAGCACAGGTATATTTAAAAAAACTTTTCTTTACAGTCATTCCTCACATAACAGATGCAATTCAAGAATGGGTTCAGAGAGTTGCAGAAATTCCTGTAACCCCTGAGAAAACACCTCCAAAAGTGTGCATAATAGAACTTGGAGGAACCATAGGTGACATAGAAAGCATGTCATTTGTTGAAGCATTCAGGCAATTCCAGTTTCGTGTGAAGAGAGAAAACTTTTGTGTAGCTCATGTCTCACTTGTTCCAATGGTAAGCATACCGTATTTGAGAATTTAAAATACATTTTGTGACAAAAAAAAATTGGTAGGTAGGTATTTTTCTTTTAATGGTTTCTATAATTGGCTGTTCTAATTGTGACTAGAACTAAAGATAATTGTGCAAAAGTATGACATACACAAATTTAGCAGTTATTACAGCCAAACATTTTTATTATAAATAGGTCAAGGCATTGTTTTTTTTATTGATAATTAGTGCCTGGCCTGGGCAGACGTCTCTCATAGCCAACAACACGCCTATTGGGTCCAATTGTAAATCTAAAAAAATTGGTTGTCAGTAAAGTCGGTTTACGGACGATCATTTTATGTGATAACGTCATAAAAACATTGGTGAAAATTACATTGAGAGATACATACATGCGTCACAAGCCGAACGCTTCGGCCGATCGTGCGTCTCTTTGTAGAAACTATTGGAGCTGGCACGAACTCGTTGCAGTGCGGCGGCGCACCTCTTTCGGAGCACAGCGGGGAAGCCGTCAATGCCGGACGCACTACAGAAGCGCGGCAGCCCCAATAACATTCTGAATGCATTATTAAACTGAAGACGCAGATTTTGATATGCATTTTGTTATTTAAAAACACGAAACTGTTTCGTTCGAAATATCGGCTGATATGATTTATGATACAATCATTAATTAATGCGTTCATTTAATATTATTGTGCCAAATATTTTTTTACTTATACCACAGAATAAGTAATAGTACTACGTACAGAAGGTTCACTGTTAACAAATTCCCTGTTTAGGTATGCCAAACGTGCCTAAATGTGGCCATCTCCTTCTATCGCATGCAACGCTCTCTTTCGGAGGCGGAGCCTTAGATCTAGGGTTGCCGGCAGCTCGCCCCTTTAAATTATACCTACGTCAGTAGTAGTAGTTAGTATAATAGTGTATTTTACCTACGATATTACGATTATTCTTTATTTAGGTACTAAAGACCACCCAACAACACAAAAGCTGTGTAATTTGCCTTTAGGTTATGTTATGACTTCAAAACTGCCTGTTTCTGTAAAATGTAAGGCGAAGACATACAACTGGGTTATCTACATACATACATTATATAATGTAAAGAAAAATAGTTTATAAAATTTTTAACGAGATTCAGAGCGCGAACGTGGGTCCCGTAGCACTGCGCGGCAACCACTAATATACCGCCGGGTGGCGGCCGGCCGCATGTACTTGCAGCGGCGCGATGACGTCACGCAGTGTGCCACCCCTGCTTATACTGCATCATTTTAATGAACCTATATATTTTCAGCCAAGATCCACAGGCGAACCAAAGACAAAGCCCACACAATCGTCAGTTCGTGAATTACGTGGACTTGGGCTGTCCCCAGATTTAATATTGTGCCGCTCTGAAAAACCAATTGATCATCCAGTTAAAGAAAAAATATCGAATTTTTGTCATGTTGGACCAGAACAGGTAGGTATATTATTACATAAGTTACTCTATGATTATTACCAACCCAATGTTGTTGTTGACGTCTTAAATACTTTAAATTCACTTCTAATAAATTCATATCATAATAATAATAACTAACCAATGTACTTTCATAATAATTTACTATACAATATAACTTATTATGCTTCAATAGTAGTTTAAAATGATTATTAAATGTATTTCAAATTACTTTTTCCTGTTCTTTTGTTACTATTGTCTATTTCACGTAGCATGGGTTCGGTGACAGTTCACTTTTTCCCCTTTTAATCATGCTACTTTTAACTAATAAAAAATATTGTATTTTTGCAATGATAAAATACTAAAATATTAATTATTTTTTAAACAAATATTTTTATTAGTCGAAAGTAGCATGAGTAAATGGGGAAACTGTCAACTGTCACCGAACTTATGCTATGTGAAATAGACTATAGAGATCAATTTTATTGTAGTGTAAATGATACTATGTACTTGATCGAAAGTCCCCTCATGAGAAGAAAGAAATTTTGTAAACAAAGAACTTTTACTGAATACTGTCAGGTAACCAAATCCAAAAGTTTTTCAAAAACTTACGTACATATTTATCACTAGCTCGACGGTGAAGGAAAACATCGTGAGGAAACCCGCAGGTCTCAGAATTAATTCTGAGACATGTGTAAATAGACCCGGTCCGGCGATGGGCTCACCACCTATCACGTTTAGGGGTCCAATGTATCTCGTGAAATGTGGGTATATCCAGTAATAAAATACCTCTGCCTACCCCCTCGGGGATGAAAGGCGTGAGATTATTATTATTATATTTTAGCTATTAAAAGTGCTGTCAAGCTCCTGTTATGGTACAATAAAAAATTTTTTATAATCTAAATGTTGCAAACCACTGAATGTTTGTTTACATAATTTATTTTATTTTATTTTATTTTTATAATTTATTCCTTTTGGTGAAGGGAACTTTAGATTATAGATTAACATTATTCTCAATAACCACGAAATCACATGCTCTTCACAGGTAATATGTATCCATGACTTGAGTTCGGTGTACCATGTGCCATTACTAATGGAAGCCCAGGGTGTCGTCACATACTTGAATGAAAGGCTTCAGTTGAATATGTCCATGCCTCGCCCAGGAAGGTGAGTAATAAACTGTTTTTTTTAAATTAAGTAAACTATGTTATTTAGTACCTAAAGAAATTAGCTGAACATACATAATAAAAAATTACGTTTACCTCTCTGGCCAGCTGCGTTAGATAACGGAACTGGATCATTTTGAAATTCGAAAAATAAAAGGCTAACTTGTAAGCATAATGTTCCGTTGAGCAATGGAATGGAGAGTGGAGACATAAAATGATTATCTATCCTCCATCCTTGACTGTCTGTGGTACATAGATGCTTGACTGATTATTCTTACAAAGACCAATAAAATTGATTTGTATTCTTTCAATGTTGTCATTAAGGCCAAGTCTTTACTGATATGGTAACGACATGGACGAATTATCACACGTCCAAGGGTAATGAATATTAACCTCCATATAATCAGTATACTATTTAAGATAATTAGTTGTTTATAGTAAATAGTTGCGTTTTTATAATCCAACGAAGGCTATCGCATATGAATTCGCCGCTAGTGTAGCGTAGTGTTTTCACCATTTCTCTCCCGTAGTAACAAATTTTGACAGCCATTTACAGCAGCTATACCTGACGAACGAGAATGTCTCATTCCCACGGGAGAATAAAAAAACTGTTGTAAAACGGGAGACTTAAAAGTTTTGAAAAACTGTTTCGTCGTCTGGGACATGGGCTATAATATTTCCACATGGACGGGAGTGACGCGGGTGAAACCGCGGGGCGCTGCTAGTAATAAAATAAAAAGCTATTCATTGGTAAGCACATCACTTGAGAACTGCTGGACCAATTCTGAAGTTGTTTTAGGGTTCCGTACCCAAAGGGTAAAACGGGCATCTGTCTGTCACCAGGCTGTATCTCATGAACCGTGATAGACGGTTGAAATTTTCACAGGTGATATAATTCTGTTGCCACTATAACAAGAAATACTAAAAAACAGAATAAAATAAATATTTAAGGGGGCCTAGTCATACAAACCAATGAAACAATAAATACAATGAAATGTCTTTCCTAAGTTTGCAATAAATAAATAATGCTTGCAAGAACTTGCACAATGGAAACGCAGCGATACGCAGAACTCCGCATCTTAAATAAAGGCTTTGGCAACTTTTACCGTATCGTATCGTGATAAGGTTTATCCTCGAAGTGCAATATTTTATTCAATCGTTAGCCCATTCTTATAGATAAAATGTTTAGTATTGTATCGGAATCTAACATTATTACAGATTCATGCAAAAGTGGCGCAACCTAGCAAAACGAGTAGATAATCTACGAAAAGAAGTGAATATTGCTCTCGTAGGAAAATACACTAAACTAGAAGACAGCTATGCCAGCGTGACGAAAGCATTACAGCACGCTTGCATCGCAGCTAGCAGCAAACTGAATCTAACTTATATTGAAGCTGAAAATCTCGAGAAACAAACCAAAATAAATGATCCTGTTGGTTATCACAAAGCATGGCAAGATCTTTGCAAGAGCGAGTAAGTATACCAGTTCAAAGGTGAATATTATCACGCGTCAATGGTATTAATCCTTACCAAGATAAGACTGAAATTGTAAAAAATCAATAGACCAGTGTAGAACACTTGCTGATGCGGTGGTAGATAAAGAACTACTAGTATTGACTTTCAATAAGTTATTTCCAGATTCAAAAGCTAATTAAAAAATATATTTCTCCAAGCTTACATCACAAAAACTAAATTTAAATAACAGAAAATTATATTATTACTAGCGACCCGCCCCGGCTTCGCACGGGTGCAATGCTAACACTAAAGCCTTCTTGAATCACTATCTTTAAAAAAACGCATTAAAATCCGTTGCGTAGTTTTAAAGATTTAAGCATACATAGGGACATAGGGATATAGGGACAGAGAAAGCAACTTTGTTTTATGCTATGTAGTGATGTATTGATCAAAGGGATAAATGATAATATATGCATATACTTACATTTTCAGTGGAGTAATTATCCCCGGTGGATTTGGTCACAGAGGTATGGAAGGTAAAATTGAGGCATGCAATTGGTGCAGGGAGACCCAGAAACCAATGCTTGGGATATGTCTGGGCTTACAAGCAGCTGTTATCGAATATGCTAGAAACGTGCTAGGATTAAAAGGTGCCAACAGCACGGAGGTGGATCCTCAGTGCGAAGACAAGCTTGTGATAGACATGCCAGAACACCATCCAGGCAACCTTGGCGGTACAATGAGACTGGGGAAGAGGAAGACATTTTTGGAACCAAGCATAATAAGTAAGTATTGTTTACACGCTTTATTTTTAGCTTCACTTGTAACTATGTAAATGAATCTTGAAAGTCGGATTTAGCCTACTTCTAATTGTCGTATAGACTTGAAACTTGGCAGGTGTATGTAGTTTATATGACAATACAATAATTTGATATCAAGCTAATGGAGCGAGGAGGTGGATAGAGAAACTCCCTAATGGCTAATCGTAAATTCCTCGAACTTGGGTTTATTTCATTTGTGTGCCAAACATAAAAAACTATTTTTTTTATCTTTTAAAAACTATATTTTTTTAGCAATAATAAAGTGATGATAACGTGAAAAAACTTTTGGATCACAGATTTAGCAATGTGCTGTAAGTTCGTTAAGTGACTACCTAACACTAAGCCCCTTTCCACACGTACCGGTTTTCGCCGGTCCGGTCCGGCGGCGAAATGTATGGCCGATTGCCCGGTTGCCCGCCCGGTACGTATGAAAGCGAACGTACATGGCCATATACTTCGCCGCGCGCCGGCCCGGCGAAAACCGGTACGTGTGAAAAGGGGCTAAGTCGACCGATGATTTATTTAAGAACTAATATAAAAATATTTTTACGTTTCAGCACAATTGTACAAGAAAGACACCGTAGAAGAGCGCCACAGGCATAGATACGAGGTGAATCCAGAGTACATTGAACGTTTAGAAACAGCTGGTCTCCTATTCGTAGGAAAGGATGAGTCAAAAAAACGGATGGAAGTGGCTGTGATTGACAACCACCCTTACTACGTATCCGTGCAGTTCCATCCAGAGTACCTGTCAAGGCCTTTGTCACCAAGCCCACTCTTCTTAGGGTATGTTCTTTTTTTATCTGAATATGGCGGAACCAAATTGATGATACCTTTGTTTTGATAACAATCATCAGCTTTACATAGTATCAAACAAATTCGCTTCCTATCGTCTATACGCTTAAATATAAAACGTAGCGAAGCGAAGGCATGTCGCTAGTAATATTATAAATGTGAAAGTTTGTGAGGATAGATGGATGTCTGTTACTCTTACACGCAAAAACTACTCAACGGATATTGTTGAAACTTAGGCTACCTTATCCGAAATGTAGACGAAGTAAATTTTCAAATTAAGTTAAGTTCGGGCAGAAGCTAGTTACTTATAATATATAATTTATATTTCTATATATACTCGTCAACGCTGAGTGGTGACGTTTTTTAGTCACATTTACTTTTTATATATATATTTTTTTCCAATAAAGTTATGTATATCTAGCTGAAGTAATATAAATCTTTCTTTCTTTCTTCAAGATATATTTGTGAGTCCAATGTTATAGATAACTGTCGAGATTTTATTAATGTGTTCCGTTCATACTAATCTATTTATACTACAACATGTAAATACCACTGACTCACTTACTCCTTACGAGATCTTCGAAAGTACTCCTAGAAACTTTAAATATGAAGAGTAGGTATATTCTGACCGCAAATAGTATGCAACATTAGGCAGCTCTGCGGTATGACAGCGGACTATACCAGCTTTCCCGCATGCTCATCTCATCTCCTGTCTCGATTCCACATCAGTCATCTGTCGCCCCCTAGCGCTAGAAGTCAAGCTATAGCTTTTAGGATGCAGGCAGACATCCACTAAGAAATTCTTTTCCGAGATTCCCACGCAAAGCCGCTGGGTATCTGCTAGTACCAAATAGTACCAATATATAGAAATTTTTCATTTTGAGGTAATTATTGTGCTAACAATAAATTTAATTTTGTGTGTTTACAGGCTTATTTTAGCTACCCTTGGGAAATTAAAGAATTATTTATCAAAAGGATGTAAACTAAGTCCCAGGAACCAATCTGATGTTAGCTCAGGTTTGTAAATATTATTTTATATCATCCTGCATTAGAGCACTGTTGCTACTAAAAACAGTGCTTTAAGAAAATAATGTTTATATTTGTTTTCAGATGAGGAAGATATATCAGTTTCTTCTCTTAGTTTAATTGAAGAGAAATCAGTGATTGAAAACGGTAAACCATTAAATGGTGTTGCGGAGTAATCTTGAACTATAAGTGGGAGGTAACCGTTTTAATTAAAAAGTATATTTTTACTGTAATGAGGTGTTTAAAAAAAAGTTAAACTAGTTCATTAGTTATCGATAGATGGCGATGTCATCGAAAGATTGAGCTGCCATGTTTTTTTTTAAATAAATGCAAGTGTTATGTATGACATACTGGTATTGTGCAAACATACTTGTTGTTTATTTAGTGATGTCTAATATCGGTTGCCAAACCTCTCTAACAAGGAGAAATATAATTAAGCTACTTGGATCACTATTAATATATTTACTGTATTTCTATTCAACATCTAATCCGATTGTTTTAAGGTCTCATTAGTTAGCTATGTTTGAACGCCTCCATTTTTACAGGTAACGAATGCTCGTCCAAGCATGTTGAAAATAAAATATAATATTGTAATCGCCGCAAATCGCAAATAGATAGATTATTTATAACCTTTTGTAACAATAAAATATCAGTGTAATTATTATTTACTATCAACATGTCAACTTCGATTTTATTTAATTTGTGACATATGTGTTACCATCATATTTATGACAGTTCCGTAAAAGTTCTTACAACCCCATCTATTGACACTTGTGAATGCTCAAGTGACAGCTGTCACCGAAAATGCCTCATCACTACATAGTATAAAACAAAGTCCCTTTCTCTGTCCCTATCTCCCTATGTCCCTTTGTATGCTTAAATCTTTAAAACTACGCAACGGATTTTGATGCGGGTTTTTTTAATGGATAGAGTGATTCAAGAGGAAGGTTTTAGTGTTAGCATTGCACCCGTGGGAAGCCGGGACGGGTCGCTAGTTGGTTTATAAAATATAGACAGTAAAATGTAAGATCGCACTAGGCGAAAGTATAAGAAAATGCACCTTGATGAAGGTTAAATTGCAAGGAAATTTAACTTTATAACTAGTAGTAGCTGTAGCATGAGAGGTGAGAGCGACAGAAATTCCCATCTATGCGTCACGTCTATATGATTAAGTAAACTATAAATACTAGCATAAATATAAACGAAAATCATTGAAGTAGGTCGAGCCCTTTCGGAAGAATGCAACCACAAACACCGTGACTCGAGATTTTTATATATTAGAAGATATGTATATTTAGAGGATACTCTGCATAGCTCGATCTTACTTTTACCTTTAAACAAATTAGCTTTTAAGCGTGTTCTAAATCAAACTATTGTCGCCACAATTCTAAAAACATTCGATTGAATAATATAATATAATATATCATGTCACAATATCCTGTTAACTAGCAACCGATTACTTAGGGACCGTTAAAATGTTATTGGCATTAGACTACTAGATTTCATTATTTTTCTATTGCCTACTCTATTGTCGTTATAATATCCTACTACATTTCACTGTCTTATCTCTCTAAGAATAAATGTATGGATCAATTACATGCCTCAATAAATTAACTTATTGGGTAGCAATATTTTTCCCATTATAAAATGCTATTTTTTGTATGTACATATTAGGTACATAATAATTATATCACAGTAGGGAAATCCATACAATCGCCCAATGAAGCCGTCTTTATAGAAGTAGAAGGGGTAAGGGATGGTGCGAGCCTGAACTCCTTACAGACCGAACGGCTTGCGAATCCGTTACGGTCGCTCGCCTTATATCGGCTTCCCCGCCAACTTCTAAAGCGATGGACCACTCTAGGTATTATCCTGTACTATTAATCGTACCTTAAATATGTGAACCGTTAAATAAAAGTTATATTTATAAATAAGGAATATGCGGGTAGGCTCCTGCGCTGACGAGGACTTAGCTAAATCCATAATGCATAATATATTCTAATTTAATCGGGAGTGCTACATAAAAACTAAGAATAAATTAATAGTAGTCATAAGAAAATCAATCATCTCGACTCGATACCGTTTCCGTTCGATTCAGATCGAGTGAAAAATTTTCTATAGAATAAAGTTTCCGAAGTCGATAGATTCGATCCTCGAATCGAATCTATCGACTATGTCACATATGACACTAGTTTTCGATACCAACATCAGCCCATCTCGAAAGTGTTCGACAGATATCGAATATCGAAGCTCCCTGAATACGCCTGCAGGTCTATTTTTTGTTTGTTGAATCACAAAGGGTAGTCTCAAAGACGTATAAAGAAAAAGTTTCTCTCTCCTAGGAAAGAGAATGATTTTCTTCCAACCTCTTTGGGGAGTCTATTCAAATCAGTTACTTTTTATGATCTGTCAAAATAAAATTTTACTATGGGAAATGTACCGAAATAGCAATAATAATAAAAATAAAATAAAATAAAAATAATTTATTTTCAGATAACAGGAATCCATAGATGTTAGTACAGTTAAACTTACGAACTATGTTAGTAACAAAAATGAATAGGGATGCATGGTGAATGAAAAGGTGAGATTCCCCCTAATCGGCAGCCTCAGTGATTTCTCTGAACGTGTAATTCACAGAATCTGCCGATCAGAAAGGAATCCATTCTACCTCCAATCATTTGTAGGACTCTGTTTGGACTCACCCGCACCCGGCGCACAAGTGACGCAACCTTTTTACGCATCACTGCATAAAAATCGTCGGTGCTAGCGTCGGCAAACATCCCCGATGCGCTACAGTATCGAGGGAGTCGAAACAGGGCCCTAAATACATTATTATATTGAATACGCAAGGCATTGTAGGCTTTTTGCGTGAAGTTGGCCCAAAGGCTGCCAGTGTACATAGTTTGACAGTACGCTTTAAATAGCGTTATTTTGACTGGCGCTGTACACCGCGCAAACCTACGCGCCAACATGTTTCCGCGTACCGACAATGCCCTGCGCTCCCTTTCCACGTCTAAATCGTCACTTAAACTCTCCGTCACTATATGACCGAGGTATTTAAATTGAACAACACGGCTCAAAGGTACACCGTTTATGGTTATGGGTGGTACAGAAGGAGTAATTTTATTTTTACCTTTAAATATCATGAACTCACTCTTTTTTTCGTTGTACCTTAAGCCGTGTTCTGCTGCATATGACTCACATACATTTAACAATTTTCTTAATCCTCCAATCGAGGGGCTTAGCAGTACCATGTCATCCGCGTAACTAAGATTATTGACACAGATGTCATCGACATGACAACCAACATGCATACTGCTGAGATCCTCGACTAGCTGGTTTACATAATAATTAAATAGCCGGGGTGAGGTTAGACCCCCCTGCCTCACGCCACATTCCAACGAATATTCATCAGAGTAAACACCCCCCCATCTAACTACGTTCGATTGCTTACTATACCAGTAGGAGAAGAGGTCTACAAGGTCGGCAGGAACCCCAGCCACCCCCAGCTTATTCCACAGTTTTTTGTAACACACTAAATCGAAAGCTTTTGATAGGTCTAGAAAGCAACAATAGACAGGAGTTTTTCTCTTGACATAGTAATTGACTGTGTGCTTGAGGGCTAGTATCGCACTCTCAGTAGAGAGCCCTTGACGAAAACCGAACTGGTTATCATGTAACTGTAGCATACTACTTAGTTCTACATCGAGTAACCCATCTAACACTTTGGCAATCACTGTGGCAAGAGATATCGGTCTATAGTTAGTCTTATCTGACCCATCACCTGTAGGATTTTTTACTAATGGTACAACTATAGTTTTCATTAATTCTGATGGCAGATACGTATGCCGTATGCAAAAGGTAAAGAACATGGCAAGTACTCTAAATACGTGGACACCCGCATTCTGTAGATGCTCTATACTTAGCCCATCATGACCAGGTGACTTCCCTCTTTTCATGTTTTTAATAATTTTAGCAACACTTTTAGCCGAAAAGCCCACAGGAAGCGTCACCTGCCGACTCTTAGCCTCAGACTCCACGCACATATTCGATTTCACTTGAAAGTGTTGTTTAAAAATATTAGCTATATTTTTAGGCTCGCATACTCCCTCAACGCTCACAGGAAGGCAGACTTTTCCATTTAAGTTCTTAGTGCCTTTCCAAAATTTATTAAATTGCTTGTTTGAGTGTTGGGAGGCCAGTATATCCATACGGATTTGGTCTTGGTTGTTTTGACAGAATTTAAGACGGGACTTAAATATTTTTCTACTTAGGCACATTGCCTCAAAAATAGGCCCATTATCTGGCTTACCATAGTCAACAAACAATTGATAATCAAGTCTAGCCCTCATGTGAGCTTCTTTAACATGTTTATTCCAACCATATATACATTTTCCTACATATTTTTTCTTATCAGAAATTTTCCGACTCTCTATTGAAGCCTGTTTTAACAACTGGACAACTTTTTTGTACATTTCATCAATGGTACTCTTATGACTCACATTATTACATAATTTGTCAGCACATTTATGCAATTCTATTGGAAAGTTTATGTTTTTCAAGGCATTGTTACAAAGTTCATAATATTTACAAATTTCTTCTTGCTCTCTTACACCCCAAATAACAGAATTATTATTAATATATCATTTTCAACTAATAATTTTGAACCGATAACACCTAAGTTACAACTCATCTCTATAGGGAAATGATCTGACCAGTAAACGTCATTGAGTACCCTAATTTTTGACACTGTCTCCCAAGCGGATTTAGTCACAATGAAATGGTCAAGCCAGCGCTTGCAGCCATTACTTTCACTGAGAAACGTGTAGGTATCAGATGATAACTTTATGACGTCGGCACAAATCCAATCGTTATCCGTACAAAAATCTGACAATTCATTAAAGAAAGGAGCAGAAGGGTGAGCGTTATAGTCTCCTAGCATAAATACAGCCTCAATGTTACTGTCCTGTATAAGTGCACTCAACTCACCCAGACACTGCGAAAATTGTGGCATATTGTCAGCTTGGTCCGTTGGCATGTACACGCTAATTATTAAAATTTCACAATTGTTGCTGATCACTGCTTTTATAGCGACTATTCGATCGCTGGTACACTTCACTACCGTAACATTGTTAAAAACACTTTTTCTCCACAATATAGCAACGCCTCCATGGGGCTTACCCCGCAGCACACCAGCTGAAAGGTCCACCGCAGATTTTGCCGTGAAATTGAAGTTATGGTCAATACTACTTAGCATTGATATATCATGTGGCAGCAACCAAGTTTCTTGAAGGGCTACTACATCAGACCGATGACAAAGTGATTTTACACATTCGAAACTCCTTTTGATATTTTTGCAGTTATAGCTAATGAATTTTGTACTACCCATTACATGTATTTGGATTTTCATTCATATTAGACGGCTTCACATTGTCAGTCCCATTGTCCATGCTTCGAGGTCTAAAGTGTATGAACCGTCGAAAAGTGATTCCATCTGGCCACAGGCTGTCATTCAAATAACTATCAATTTTATGTTTCGACACAAACAATTTAAAAGCATTATATTGCCTTTCCCGTTTCATACTAATTTTTTCGAGGTTGTTTGGATTAACAATATCTTGAATCTTGTTTTGTATATAATCACAGATATCTTCAGTGGCATCTTTGTTTACGTTAGAGATAAACAAAGGCACTTTAATTTCCGCCGCCTTAAACCTTGTTTCTGGCCCCGCATGCGCCTTGCCAATTTGTCCAATAAATTTATTTTTATGCCTTTTTCGCTGTACTAACATCCAACCGCTGTTATCTATTTGTTTATCTTGCGACCATTCGCCTTCCCGTCGCACCAATTCTGCCATTGTAGGTTGTACAGTACAACGCACTGCTTGCGCTGGCTTGACGGGCTGAGCGGCAGTAGTTATGGGTACTTGCTGCGCCACTGATTGTAACTGCCGCGACTGCACAACAGGTGTGACAGGGAGGCCCGCAGATTCAAGCGCGTGAGAGAAGGACAGCTCGTGCGTATTGCTCGCCGTTTCTTCCTCGCTGTCGGTATTTGTAAAATGCGACAAACCTACCGGCCCGCTGTCCACAAATGCACCTCTTTTCTTTGTGTTTATGTTAGGATAATTAACTAAGGAAGTTAATTTTAAGTTATCCAGATCCGCTTGCACAGCCTGCACTTGATCTTTGGTCGCATATTTCTCCTTAAAGCATTCAATCTCGTTATGAATAAGTACGATATCTTTTAGTAATTTTGTCACGTCAACGTGATCAAATGATATCGGGGGCAATTTTTGTAGGTCCCGAGCCACAAACACAGGGATTTTCTCTGGATCAATTTCCTTAAACAAATAGATAATGTCTTCGATGTCTTTTTGCTTTTTACCATCCTTTCTTCGAGATATTTTACGCTGGGAAGTCGTTACGGATTCAAATAGCAAAGTCTTCGCCACTTCAATATCAGGTTCCGAGAAGGCCGACACACAGATTCGTATTAGGGACTCATTATCCATTACATCGTGCTTATTTTGGATAAATGATAACACTTCACTAATCACAATATTACAATTAGAACACTTTAACTGTCTTTCCGCCATTTTTTTGCACCCGAACGTCAGCACGGAGCGAGCGAGACTGGCAATGTGGCGGTGTGGAGGCGGCAATGTGTGTCGTCATAGTTTCTAGTACTCAATTGCAATACTTTTATTGATTGTTTTATTATTTTGAAATTGGATATTAATGTAAAGTGAAAACTGAAATCCATGTTTAAAGAAGGTATAAATAAAGGTGTATTTCGATAAAAAAAATATGAATGACTACTCGCAATTTAGTTTCGATACTGTCAACTACCCCATTAATAATACAAAATATTATTCGTTGTTAGTTTATTACTGTTGTATAAATCAACATTTGTCTTACATTCTGTTATTAGTACTATTATAAGATTTGATTTATAAAAGAATAACACATTTACTAAATAAGGTAATACAGTTCTAAGAAAACAAATATTTTCTACATAATTTCCAGATCAAAAAATATCATTCAAGAAAGAGGAAACTTTTAGAATAGTGCCCAGAAGACTGACGGCATTATCTGTGGTTGAATTATAAATTATTTACAAAGAGTCTGTATGTTTTGAGTACAAGTTCTTTGTATATTCTTCCATGATATTTTTTTGTAATTATGTTGCTTAGAAAATGTAAACATAAGTGGTGTTTTTTATTTAAATAATAAGAGTAATTCCAATTATGAGTCTTAGTTTTTTTGAATAACAGTAACTTTAATGTTTAATTTGATTTACGTATTACAAGATAATTAAAATAATTGGTGTCATATCTTAACATTTATATTACCTTAGCTTAGCATATTACGTCTTTTGAATCTCTAGTACGGCCTCGAAGGTATTAAATGTTGAATCAATTCGTAATTCTATTTTTGCAAAGCGAAAGTTTTATTTAATACTTGTTTTCATTGGAATTAATACATCGGCAGAATGGAAGACGATTATTAAAAATAGTTACGCTGAACAGCATTGTTGTTGAAAGAAATTGATGTGATTTGAGATGTTATTTTAGATAACAAAGGTGATGAGAAGGCTGTTAACTATGATATTTTATATTAAAAAGAAATATTTTGGCCATTTTTTAAACTTAAGAGCTAGTGTTATATAGCTACAAATTAAATATTTTGTTGAAAATATGACGCTTATATTTAGCGTGATACATTGCATTGTACGTGTTTCGGTAATGAGAGCATTTTAGACAAAAAATATATGTACGGTTGATCCAGTAGATTGTGAAAGGGGTAGGTACATCTTAGGTAATGATTTAACACAGTCGTGTTTTAATTTGCATTGCGGTGTGACAGCCATTAAATGTATGTCTTTTGGTAATTAAAGTAATGTTGTCTTTGTAAAGTATACGAAAACATAATAAATTTTTCGTCAGGTAATTTTTGTTTAATTTTATCTCCTCTCTGTAGCTAACATGAGCGCTTCACGCTGTGACAAAATTTGGCGACGCTTAACTCGTTGTATTTCTATGGTATTAGCGAGGTATAATAGATGGGCGCGAGAAAGCAATGATAACATTTTGTCGTGGCGCGTGGCGTGGCGTGTTAGATAGCCAGTCTGATTCTAGGTCTGTGGTCTACACCGGTGAACGAAGCCACACATCTATGGCATCTGGCCACATACAGTCTTGCCCTATTGGGCTATTGAAATGATGAGACCTCAATGGAATAACATACTATGTTTTCTATTAGTTTGTAACCAGTCAAGCATCAGGCGGCAGATGTATATTCTATGAGCTGACAAAGACAATAGATAACCATATTATTATAAATAAATTGTGGGACACAAAATTATTTAGTCCCAAACTAGGCAGGGCCTGTAGGTACTATGGGTACTAAACAACTGATAAACATACTAAAATAAATATTAAACGACCAGACACCAAAGAGATTTAAATATAATAGGGCATAGAGGGGGCATTGGGAATATTTTCATACAAAACTTTGAAGCTTAAGCGTCATGACCTTGTTATGTCAGTTAGTATGAACGCGAGCTGTCATTCGGTCGAAATTGTACTAGACTTATTCCACTTGGAATAACTTTTGACTTCAAATTTTTCTCGCTTTGTCCCCTCTACGCCTTATTATATTTTAATCTCTTTGCCAGACACGAAGCCAACAGACATGTCAATCACACAAATGTTGGCCGCCAGCTGGGATTGAACCCACGACCTCCGGCTCAAAAGGCAGGGTCACTACCAACTGAGCCAACGGGCCCGTCGATATTGTGTCTGCCTGCAGACGGGTTATGTCGGCTTTACAAATCGTTAGGTGAAGAACAGAAATGTCCAAATAATAATAAATTATGATAAAACCTTAGGCCAAAGGGTCACTTTTTCATATTACATATATCTCGCGCATACTAAACTTATTTTGCGTTGAATTGACAACATTTCAAATTTATAAAGTATGTTAAAAACAAAACCATTTGGGGCTTTCGTCATCCTGAAAGCTATATATTTTTTTCAGAATTTATTGTTCGCTAAATTATGAGATATTTCAAAATGAAAAAAAATGTTCAGAAAACGGGCACCGCAGGATTCCTAGCAGAGTTATGTCTTTGCCGTCCTTTTTTTTTGTCATACAATATGACAGATTTGAAAAGACGCGGATAAGGATGTAAGATTAAAGAAAAATTATCGATTAAATAAAAATCGATTTTTCTTTCTTCAAAATTAATCGATTTTTTAAAAATCGATTAATATTGAAAATAATCGATTATTCTAAAAAATCTATTTTTATCTAATAAATATTTAAAAATCTATATAATATGCTTTTCATATTTTAATAACAAAATCCTAAGAGATTCATATTAGGTACCATTTTAACAGATTAAAAATGAAATAGAATAATATGAATAAAGAAATAACAAAATAAAGGAAGGAAGGTGAAGGAAAACATTGTGAGGAAACCCGCAGGTCTCAGAATTAATTCTGAGACATGTGTAAATAGACCTGGTCTGGCGATGGGCTCACCACCTATCACGTTTAGGGGTCCAATGTATCTCGTGAAATGTGGGTATATCCAGTAATGGAATACCTCTGCCTACCCCATCGGGGATGAAAGGCGTGAGATTATAAATACCAAAATAAAATTTCGATAAACTTCAAATTTAAACAATAAAATAATTAAAAATAATTAGTATCACAAATGTCCAGTCCTCTTTTACATTTGCCTAGTATTAAAATAAAATACTTAAAACGAGAATCAAAAAACTAAACTACTACGTTATGGTCTCAAAAACTAAAATAAAAAACAAATCTTTTTTTATTTTTTAAGTTTAAACAGTCTTAAATTAAAATAAAATAAAACGATAAGAAAAAAAGCTTAACGATAACGTTAAGGTTCATCCACCGCATAGATGGCGCTGTTTATAAAAAATCGATTAAAATGCGTAATTTATATAATCGATTAATTAAAAATCGATTATTTTTATTTAAAAAATCGATTATTAAAAATCAATTATTTCAAAAAAATAATTGATTATTTAAAAAATCGATTATTTTTACATCCCTAGGATAACCTCAAAATACATTGTTTACGTTTTAACTTGAGATTTTTTTCTTAGTTGAAGAGTGCATTTTAACACTGCAAACAAAATGAATGTAGATTCAGGTCGACAAACGTTTTGTCGGGATGGAAAACAAGAGGAGATTGGCTCTTGTTTTGAGCCCAAATGCAAGAAGAAAGTTTTTACTTCACGCGAAAAACATTTCTTCCGTGTTTCTGAGCACATGAAATATGTGTTGCTGTGGGCAAACAGAATGTTCCAAAAGGAGCACCTTATAATGTGAGGTTCATATATGTGTAAGTATTAGGTATCATAAATTCTATAGTAGTGATCACCATCAGAGATCTCATAACCTAGTATTGTACTTTGATAACTTAAATTTCACTTTCTATTGTAGGTAGAAAAGGACCTGGTGAATTATGACCAATGAAAATCAAATACTTAATGCATTCAGAAAATTGAAGCTCGATGTTCCAAATCTGAGAAATATTGCATTATCGCATGGGGGAGCAGAAAAAATTGCCAGCTTAAGTTTCTCATTGCAGAAGGTCAAATTAAATAAAAGCACTATCTGTCAACCTGAAACACAAAATACATATATACCTACAAGTAACACCTAAAACAGCTGATCTATGTATTGGAACTACTTTTGTTTTAATAATACCTAAGACGCTGCTGTATCAGAAGAACAAAAGTGAAGAATTATACGCAGAAGATGTCTCCGAGGACTAGACACCTTCAGTTGTTGGTAGCACAACGGAATATTCAGAAGCAGAAAGTTCAGTGAATGTTTTGCCTCTTAAAAAAGAATTAGCAGGGACAGAATTTATGTTAAATTTAATTAAAAAGAAGCCTAAGACTTATATAAGACTATCAAAAGAATTATATGTGGTAATTGAATATCTTGAAAAAAAAGTGTCATGTATGTTCATTGCATATTACAATAATCATAAAAATAGTGATATTTTTGTAAGTTCGACATTTACATTGTGGCATATATTATATGATCAAATATTGCCCATCTTACAGGCATTTTTCATCTAAATCGTTTCAGCGGTTTTCGTGTTCATCCCGGACAAACATTCATCCATACATCTAGACTTTCCCATTTATAATAATAAGTAGGCTGAGGACATCATTAACACCAACCAATAATAAACAAATAATTGTACATAACAGTGTTTTATTTCTTTGTCATATTTATATTTTTTTAAATAGAAAACTTTCTGAAAGTTTCTGCTTTTATTAATTTTTCTACATACAATTTATCATAATATACCTAACTAATATTAGCAATATTGATGGTTTGTTTCAAATTTGGGGTCTGTAACACCAAACAGTGCCTTCTTTCTCCCTGTTGCATGCATTTGTAGTTGAGTTTGGGCTTGACATTTTTTACTCACAAAATTGTCTTTAATATAATTTAATATGGTTTTCTCATTCATAGTTTTATCAACCACATCAAGAAACAAATAGTGTGTTTACATCAGCCGTGAATTGCTGGACAGTGCTCACATTTAGCGTCTACAATAGTCTCTTCAGTCTTGTTAATAACAGCGGTCGCAGTGTATGGTTTCGAACGAACTCTGTGCTCTGATGTTATACGACACATAACAGTACAAAGGCCATTTTGTCTTGTTACTTGCACCAATCCTACAGCAGATTCCACGTAAGCGTCTTTAGACGAAATGAGCATTTTTGAACCACGACTTTCTGCGACGTTAAAGTTGTGATTTTCGTGCATATGTTGCATAACATCATAAAATCTACTTAAGGTAGATTACGGCTGTCTGCGGTAAACAAAACAAACGAAAACAAATACAAACAACTTTAACAATTGATCAACAAACCTCCAAGATTTGATTTGACAGTAGTAGTAGTGATGTCAAATGTCACCTGACATGATTTTTTTTGTAGTAGAGGCAATGACAATAACACCCACAAAAGTCCTACGTATGCACTTACGTCGTTTTAGAATGAGCTCGTTTAAAAAATTAAATTAAAAATACTTACAGAAACTTAAGAGAAAAATAAAAAAATACGTGTCGAGTCTTTTGATGTCTATTTTCCATCTAAACAATAAAAAAAATACTTTTTGTAAATGTAATGTTGTCAATTGTGTCGGTAACTTCTGAGTTGCTCCTTATTTTTACCTATATTATTATATTTACCTATAAGTACTAAAATGTCGTGCAAGCCTAGTCGACTCTGGGAAAACTCGTTTTCAAGAACGTTTTGTCGGTCGGTCGCATAGTTTCATATCTTTGCAGGAAAAAAAAAGAAATTAAAAAAATACTGTCAAATTTCTGTTTTGAACAATGTTGCCCTGTGATGTGATCTCCCGTCGTGCAAGCCTAGTCGACTCTGGGAAAACTCGTTTTCAAGAACGTTTTGTCGGTCGGTCGCATAGTTTCATATCTTTGCAGGAAAAAAAAGAAATTAAAAAAATACTGTCAAATTTCTGTTTTGAACAATGTTGCCCTGTGATGTGATCTCCCCTCAAACTGGCAATTATATTTCTGCCTTCGTGTCCGAACCGAGTCCTAAATTTACTTATAGATATATGTGTCTCTAGTGATCGTCATTCACACGGATTTCAAAGCTTAGTATTATTTTAAAAAATAAAAGCATTTTTCAGTCTGGCAACACATATGTCACCCGTTTCCGTCAAAGTCCGCCATATGTCATTTACGTGTTTCCGTGTTCGTTGTTCACTACGGTAAATTTTATAAAATTGTTTTTTCAGGTTTTAAAAGACTTCAAGATGCTGAAATGGAAAAATGAAGATTTGCAGGAACTCCGTGAGGATATTGAAACGTTACTCAAGACATTAAAAGAGAGGACAGACATTAGAAATAATTGATGGGCTTGCACCATCCTCGTCGTCTAAGCTGTCGAGAGTCAGTCACAAGTTGTGTAGAAGATAACAAGAGATAGAAATGAGAGAATATCCAGACGAGGATAATTTTCTGAAAATAACACGAACTGCTTCACATAAATTCACATGTTACACAACTGTCTACAAGAGGTTGTCGAATTGCATTCTCACTTCTGCTAATTGGGTGCTAGGCATTGCCTGAAGGGCTCCAGCTCTCACCCTTGACACCTCGATCACGCGTTACGCACTGCCTTAGGGGTTGTTGCTATCGCTGATCAGAGCACCATAGCTCTTCCTGCTGCGGAGTTAACCTCGTTAACACCACAGTTCAGGAGGTAGGGTTAGCCTACGGGGCCTCGTCCCTACGGCGACACTCTGACCGACATTTTGAATCATGGATCTGTATCACTATTACTGGAGCCACAGTTCAACAGGTAGTGTTAGCCCAAGGGGCATCGTCCCTAGGGCGACACTGACCGAAATCCTGCATCAGGGAGCTGTATCACCATCACTGGGGTCACAGCTGAAAAGATAAAGTTAGCCTAAGGGGCATCGTCCCTAAGGCGACACTTTGACGCAACTTCTGCGTCATGGAGCCGAATCATAATTACTGGAGCTGCATGAAGACGAAACTAAACTAAAAAGTTGCCTACAAGTTGAAACTGACTATGTATGTACCTACTTGGTTAATAAGTTTGAGTATGTGGCGGTTATAACTAAGCTGTTTTACTCATTATGTATACTGTACTTCCATTAGGAGTATGGTGAGAGATTCTGTAAAGAAAGGATGTTATTTTGCTGATGCTGGAAACAACAATTATTATTTCGGAAAAATACAATCTCACGCCTTCTATCCGCGATGGAGTAGGTAAAGGTATTTTATTTCTGGATATACTTACCCACTTTTCACGAGATATTCTTTGGACCCTTATTTATTTCGAAAATAAATAAAATATTAATAATAAATATATATATCTATATAAATATAGGTATGTAGATGTCTAGAAGTCGAAACAAAATACTTTGTAATATTGCAAAATCCTTAAGTGCATCATTTCAAGGATTAACAGCTGCTGTGAAACAATACAGGCCCGGTGCTGGCTAATGTTTTAAAGACAGCGAAAGAAACTATCCTTGAGGCAGAGGACAAAGACAAGAAATTTCTTGTTCGGTGATACCTAATTTATTTGAAAGTATAAAATCACAAATAAATAAGCAAAAATAGCTAAGAATTGCGACATCAGACACCACAACAGATGATCTTCAAAGTAAGATTCATCAACAACAAACCCAAATCAGATACTTTAAACTGAAGGGGCCCGCCTCCACAGCCACAGCAGATGAGACAAGTTGAGTGGCAGCTGGTGGGCAAAGACCTCAGCAGCAGCAGACAAATACACAAAAATCATCGCTAAAGGTCAATTTATCACTGTGGAGGACTTTAACTATTCATTATAACTGGAGGAAAACACTCAGGATAAAGTGAATTTTTCTTACATTTCGGGATACAGCATTCCTTTAGGAAAGCCTCCGAAACAATGACTAAATATAGGTATATAATCAATCAGGTAATTCATACAATAACCAGATGCATACCATACCTACAGAGATCTTGAGACTCTAAGAATGTGAAGGAATCTCACGTTGTGGCCCACATTCTAATCAATTTATTTCTAAGGTATTTCTAGTACATAGCAAAACCAAATAACTTTTTCAAAGTCATAATTAACCTCAAAAAATTGAAAAAATAAATACATACAAAACCATTTCAAGTTGGAAGATGTAAGATCTATCATTAGTTTAATGAATCCAGTGATGTCCAGCATTTATTTAAAGGTTACATATTTCTTAATAGGTAACTACTTATTCATGAAGATGACATACAATAAAATCTTAGATCTGTTTTTTGGGATGGTTTGTATTATATAAATTAATGTTCACCCATTGGGCCTGAACACAGTACCATATCTGGTAATCAAGTTAATAACACAAGCAAGATTTGCAAATTTTTAGGATTCTTAAAATTCTGATGGATTTTCTATAAGAATGTTTGACTCAAGAAAATTATTAGGTATATTAAAATATAAATTAATTTTGTTCAAACAACTATTACGACATTGTAAGACAAGAGTGATTGTTCAAATTTTTGCTACCCTTACAACAGCATACCCAGCCATTTAGTACGACTGGCTGTTGGGACATCAGAAATATTGGGCGATCGAAATATCTTGCATTATTTAAATAATGGTGATAATGAAAACGGTAAGGTGAGAATATAATCGAATAAGATCAATACAGTCTCGTAATTAACAAAAGGTTAAAGGAGAGTAGAATATAGAAGAAACTAACACAATTACCTGGAAGTAATGGCGATAGCGTTTTTTGAGTTCTTTTTCAGAAGAGCAAAGACTATCATCATTCTGAAATACTTTTTCGAATAAATAAGACAACTGCTGAATTAGACAAATAATATGGGTATTACTCAATTTGCTCACTTACGCTTACGTACGACCATGGATGCAGTAGGTATATTTGTATACATTCCTGCTTATGACGTACT
Source organism: Ethmia dodecea (assembly GCA_963855545.1). Taxonomy (NCBI): domain Eukaryota; kingdom Metazoa; phylum Arthropoda; class Insecta; order Lepidoptera; family Depressariidae; genus Ethmia; species Ethmia dodecea. Next base: position 7,948,127 of record OY979444.1, read on the forward strand.
TACGGTACTTATAGTAGAAATATCTCTAGAGAAGAAATCTTGTTCCACATTTCTCAGGTGCGAATAAAATTAAAAGATATGAATATATACATATATCTACAAATAAAAACTACTATTTACATGCAATAGTTAGAATTTAAAAATGACGATATTTTCAAATATGCTTGCATCATATATTAACTCTAAAGAAAATTACAAGGAATCTAGAAAGCTTTATGTTAATGCAAAAAAAAAAAAAGGATTTTAGCTGAGTATAAATACTTTGGTTGGAACAATCAACAATTTATTGATTTGCAAGAACCTAGATTAAACCTGTTACAGGTATTTTTATTGGTTTATTAATGGATTTGCAGTAGTATTCGCACAGTTGTAAGACTCATTCTAAGAATAGGAAAAATATTGGGTATTGATAGTGTTAGATAAAATTGTTTTGATCTAAGTTGATAGTCCAAGAAGAATTTTGATGTACCAAAATTTCCTCGATTTCCAATGTTTAGGCCCCACTAAACTATTGGTTTACCCTTTCAGGAACCTACACTCTCTACCTATACAAGCAGCTTACTCTGGTGGCAGGGAGACGCCAGGCAGGCATGTATGTACATCCAGGTACCTATTGTAAAAGTGTTCTGTGTTTCAGAGTATTAACATTTATGAAAGCAATTTGATCCTGTAATGTATATACTCTTAATATTTTTTTTTCAAAAATATATTATAAAACATATATTATTTGTACCTACAGTATTGTAATATCTGTACCTAGGTATACCTAAAACGTTAGTGGTTATATTCTCTTTGGATATACCTGTATGTTGAAACTTCTGTCTAGGATATAAGTATGAAATTTTTCGCCATTTCTAAATTCAGTTAACAATTTGTGCCACACCAAACTCAGGCAGATCGGCCCTTCGTTTTATAAATTAACAAGTTAAGTCACTATTACGATGAATGTGAAAATTTTACAATTGATGACAATTATGACCTAATCTGTCTAAATGCCATACTATAGGGATAATTTCTTTGTGTTCGGACCATCTGAAGAGAATGTTTCATAGAGAATAAGTAAGTATATTATTATAACCTTAATAAATATACAGTTCTTTACCTACAGTGTTAGCTATTTGACATTGGGTTCACTCCTACTCTGTCTTCTATATATGATAACATAAATAATATTGATATTAACACACAAAATATATTTAGCACTATAGTGTGCACGATAGAAAAGAGCACAATTTTCATCAAATCTCTGATTTGAAGTTTGAATTAGTTTTTAAAGTAATGTTTGCACAACTTTAATAAAATCCAGAAAGAATAAAAACTGCTCCAAAAAAAAAAAAAAAAGTTTTCAGAATAATTAGGATTCTGCCTGTCTATTTCAAGTTCAATCCTGAAATATGTCCACTGTCCAGCCTGCACCTTGCTCGATTAGTTATTTAAAATTGACTAAAAATTTACGTTCCAGTAATACTTCTTTGTTCCAAAGCTTCATAAAACTTTATTCAGAAAATATTCAACACAAACTTAGAGTAGTTAGATAGCTCAAAACAATACTAGCTGATTGAGGGATTTATACGTATTTATGTAGGCTGCAACACTTGCTACCCAAAATGTAGGCCTATAAGAAAAAGGCTCTATAATAGACCCAATAGCTAAAAGAAAGATGATTTGCTTAATTCGTAAGGTTTCATTTGGTTGTAGAGATATCTCTAGGTTGTTTACACCTTTTTATAGTTATCTTACACCTATTTACCCGACTGCGCAGGGTACTTTTAATGTGTTTATTTTATTATTATTGAAGTACATACAGTGTAAGAGTTACTGATTATTTATTATTCTTTAAGATACCTGTTATCTATCGAAAATCTAGCAAGTACCTTCCTACTATATGGAAATAAAAAATATGTTTACTTAGACAGGGAAGTATAATTTAGTAATATTATACTTTTTATTGTTTTATAAATAAAACAGCTTTGAACATCTATCTATAAGTAAATTTAGGACTCGGTTCGGACACGAAGGCAGAAATATAATTGATGGTCAAACGAACTTACCTTAAGTGAAGTTCGACCCATAATTATATGAGGCCTTCGTGTCCGAACCGAGTCCAGCCCTCCCAACCCTGGATCCAAAGTTTGGATCTACCCATAAAATATTATAAACTTTGAACTTAAATGACATATGGCGGACTTTGACGGAAACGGGTGACATATGTGTTGCCAGACTGAAAAATGCTTTTATTTTTTAAAATAATACTAAGCTTTGAAATCCGTGTGAATGACGATCACTAGAGACACATATATCTATAAGTAAATTTAGGACTCGGTTCGGACACGAAGGCCTCATATAATTATGGGTCGAACTTCACTTAAGGTAAGTTCGTTTGACCATCAATTATTCGTTGCCTAGCACAAACAATAACCGGGACAAATCGGACAATCAATTGTATATTATATTTTAGATAGTATAGAAACTTATTTAATTTTGTAAAAATAACTTAAACTACATTTGTAATTAAGTGTGCCTGAGCTGTCAGTCATTGCTCTAATCTAAGAAGGTACGCTTAATTTATTTCATTACTATGTATCAAGGAACTCTTTTGAAGGTTTTAAGCTATTGCATAGCTTCTATAGTTTATCGGGATAGTGGAGTGAAGACCACATTTAAGTAAACTAAGTAAAGTAATAGGCCATTTACACGAGGGCAATCCATTAAGACAATCCAGTAAAACTGGATACAAAAAAAACTTGAAGACAATCCATTCCACTGTCCTCAAGTTTTTGTTGTATGCAGTCTTACTGGACTGCCCTCGTGTAAATGGCCCGTAAGGCAAGACGGAATAAAAATCTACGGAGCAAGGTGCCATAAATAAGTATAATAGCCATAAGGTCTGGTAGTTTGGTAGGTGATGTTGAGTTATTTATTGATGAATGAATGACAGGTGAAATTTCGTACTGGCTGGTTGGAATCGGGTGGAATGTTGAGGTAAAATTAGAAACAATTATAGCAACACTGATATTTTGCGCTGCTGCCTGCTGCTTAGGCCTGATGTCTGCGAACAACTTTGGCTATAATAAATTCGTGAATTTACATTTACAAATAATTCTAGCGAACGAAAAATAGATATTAAAAAAAAACAAGGATTTTATTGTTTTTCTTTTCTTAGCTTTGTAATGTATAATCCTGTGTGTGTGTGTGATTATGTGAGCATGATGTTGTGATTGAGAAGAACATTGGAATAAAACTTGAAAAAGTAATATTTATAACCAACAATGGTGTTCGAATCAATCGTGGTGGACGTCTTGAACAGATTCCTCGGAGACTACGTGGAAAATTTGAACAGATCCCAGCTAAAATTAGGAATATGGGGCGGTAAGTTTTTAGGGTGTGATGTCATATTTGTGCAGTACTTTTGCTTGTTGAGGATTTTTTATAAGTGTTCATATGTATTTCAGGCGACGTTGTTCTGGAGAATCTAATTCTCAAACAAAATGCGTTGGAGGAACTAAATGTTCCTGTGCAGACAGTTTATGGTCATTTAGGTAAGTTATCAATATGTCATACGGCAGTACCATTAACCATATTATATGGTAAACATAAAAAAGCACTATAAAGTTTATGAAATTCAAATTCAAATTAGATTTTATACAAAGAAACTGTATCATGGAGGAAATCTGTAATTAGTCTTACTTACTGTAGGTACTTTAATATTTTTTTTACTATGCAATTGATGTACGCCATTTCCCTATCAAATAAAAATAAAATAAAATCATGTCACAAAATCAGAAGTATCTAGGTATCTACGTATATTTATCTAAATAGTGTAAATTGAAGCCACTTTCCGCATCTGTAATCTTAGATCTTTTAATCCACCATGGATTTTGATGTGGTTTTAACCAATATAAAGCGAGATAAACAAGAAGATTTTTTAATAAACTAAAGCAAAGATTGGATGGGTTGCTGGTTTATATGTATACACTACCTGTTTTTTTTAACGTCTGGAAAAAATATGGTGTGATTGACTGATTGGTAAGTATAATAGATAGGTACATTTGACGTTGTTACTTAAAAAAAAATTTTTTACTAATCTCGTATATTATAATTGAGAAGTAATTAAATGGGCAGCAATTAAAAAATTTGGTTAGCCACAAAAAATCGGCATTTAAATAATTTGGTCGGCATACAAAGATTTTGTTCGCAAATAAAAAAATCAGGCAGCAATCCTTGTTCGGCAAATAATTTTGATAATGGTCAAAAATTAAATCAGAAATAGGCAGCTTACAATAACATGGGTTTGCATAATAAACATTCAGTCCGCAAAATAGTTACTTGGTCCGCAAAATAACTACTTGGTCAGCAAGACTTTATGATTGAACAGCAGAGAAAACATGTGGTAAAAATTATACCACTCCCACTCCCACTCCCACTCCCACTCCCACTCCCACTCCCACTCCCACTCCCACTCCCACTCCCACTCCCACTCCCACTCCCACTCCCACTCCCACTCCCACTCCCACTCCCACTCCCACTCCCACTCCCACTCCCACTCCCACTCCCACTCCCACTCCCACTCCCACTCCCACTCCCACTCCCACTCCCACTCCCACTCCCACTCCCACTCCCACTCCCACTCCCACTCCCACTCCCACTCCCACTCCCACTCCCACTCCCACTCCCACTCCCACTCCCACTCCCACTCCCACTCCCACTCCCACGCCCACTCCCACTCCCACTCCCACTCCCACTCCCACTCCCACGCCCACTCCCACTCCCACTCCCACTCCCACTCCCACTCCCACTCCCACACCCCTACTCACACTCCCACTCCCACTCCCACTCCCACTCCCACTCCCACTCCCACACCCCTACTCACACTCCCACTCCCACTCCCACTCCCACTCCCACTCCCACTCCCACTCCCACTCCCACTCCCACTCCCACTCCCACTCCCACTCCCACTCCCACTCCCACTCCCACTCCCACTCCCACTCCCACTCCCACTCCCACTCCCACTCCCACTCCCACTCCCACTCCCACTCCCACTCCCAGTCCCACTCCCACTCCCAGTCCCAGTCCCAGTCCCAGTCCCATCCCCACCCCCACTCCCACTCCCACTCCCACTCCCACTCCCACTCCCACTCTTACTCCCACTCCCACTCCCACTCCCAGTCCCAGTCCCAGTCCCAGTCCCAGTCCCAGTCCCAGTCCCATCCCCACCCCCACTCCCACTCCCACTCCCACCCCCATTCCCACCCCACCCCCAATCCCACCCCCACTCCCACCCCCACTCCCACTCCCACTCCCACCCCACCCCCACCCACACTCCCACCCCCACCCCCACGCTCACATACGCTCCCACCCGCTCCCACACGCCCCAGCACGCTTCCACATGCTCCTACACGCATCCACACACTCCCACACACACCCACACTCTCCCACACGCTCCCACACGCTCCGTCACGCTCCGTCACGCTCCCACACGCTCCCACACTCTCCCACACGCTCCCTCACTCTCCCACACGCTCCCACATGCTCCCACACGCTCCCACACTCTCCCACACGCTCCTTCACGCTCCCACATGCTCCCACACGCTCCCACACTCCCACACTCTCCCACACTCTCCCACACGCTCCCACACGCTCCCACACTCTCCCTCACACTCCCATTCGCTCCCACAAGCTCCCTCACGCTCCCACATGCTCCTATTCGCTCCCACACCTTTCCACACGCTCCCACACTCTCCCACACGCTCCAACACGCCCCCACACGCTCCCACACGCCCAAGCACGCTCCCACACTCCCCAGCACGCTCCCACACTCCCCAGCATGCTCCCACACGCCCCAGCACGCTCCCACACGCTCTCACACGCTCCGACACGCTCCCACACGCCCCAGCACGCTCCCACACGCCCTAGCACGCTCCCACACGCCCCCACACGCTCCCACACGCTTCCACACTCTCCCACACGCTCCCACTCGCTCCCACACGATCCCACAACCTCTCACACCCTCATACCCCCCACTCCTACCCCCCACTCCTACCCCCACTCCTACACCGAACTCCTACCCTCCACTCCTACCCCCCATTCCTACCCCCACTCCTACCCCCCACTCCTACAACCCACTCCTACCTCCCACTCCTAACCCAAACTCCTACCCCCCACTCCTACCCCCCACTCCTACCCCCCACTCCTAACTTTCTTAACTTAAGCTTTTATATGCAGCTCAAAAAAAATTTTTTGGCTTCCCCTCTGAGTGCTTACCAAAATTTTATTAGACAGTAGCAGCTCATTGCAGCTCAAAAATAATTACAGCCATCCAGAATGACATAAATTGCTGAAAGGTTTTTTAATGTTTGCTGGCCAAGAGTTGCTGACCAATTAGCTATTTCTGCTTAGAGATTATATTTTTCTGCTTACAAAAATACGAATACTCTGCTAACCATTTAAATAACACCCATTATAATTATACTAATATACATAACTCAATTGTAGTCAATATTACACATTACACCTAGCTTCCATTCATGCGCAATCTACCTACAACTGCCAGCTGCTTGCTACTAGCAGTGTGCATACTTTTCTAGATTTGTAAATTGAATTTAACATGACTAAATTTAATAAGTAATCTTGTGTATAACTTCGGCTCTAGATACCTTAAAATAAAAATAAATAATCTTACACATTTTATCCCCGAGGGGGCAGGTATTACATTCCTGGAAATACCCACTATTAATGAGAATATTCGACCCCTAAACGTGATAGGTGGTGAGCCCATCGCCAGACCGGGTTTGTGGCAAATGCCTCAGAATTTATTCTGGGACCTGCAGGTTTACTCACCATGTTTTCCTTCACTGTCGAGCTAGTGATGCATACATACGTAAGTTTTGAAAAACTCTGGTACATGCCATGATTTGACCCCGAGCCTCACTGATTATCATCATGAGAAGCGGGCTCTTTAACTTTAAGGCTATCACTGCTCTAGATACCTGATTTGTCATATTTTTTTCCGGACTAAAAAAAATCATCCAGCGTATGTAAAACAAAATTGGGTTACACCATTTATAACAAAAAAATGCCTAGCCCACACACAGAGGTACGCACGCAGACGCACAGAGTTGCGTCTTTCAACCGCCAAGACTGCATTGTTCATATAATTGTAATTGAAAAAGCTCATAAAAAATGTCTATCCATAAACTCGTTACATAATCGAAAGTATTGTAGTTGATGACACTTGGGACAGTGATGCTTCACTTTTTAAAATACATTACAAAAAACCTGTCAACTGTTTGTATTGATGCAATGCAATTTTATTTATCTTGTATAGTGACATTGTGTCAAAGAGTCTTTCAACTGTATTTTTTTATTAAATGGTATTGACTGATAACTCATGTGTGCTCATGAGGATACTATAATAATAATAATCTTTATTTGAGGCAATATTTACATAAGTAGATTTTAAATAACGTAAACAGAGGCCCATATTATATATATCAATGCAGCATTGGCTCAGCAGCCTTAGACCCTTTTGTCCAAGCTTTAAAGTGTTTGAAGAATTAATTAATAGGACAAATAAATTCTTTTTTCTTTCTTTCTTATATCTATAATAATAATAATAATATATATAATATAATCTCACGCCTTTTTTTTATCCCCGAGGGGGTAGGCAGAGGTATTCCATTACTGGATATATCCACATTTCACGAGATATATTGGACCCCTAAACGTGATAGGTGGTGAGCCCATCGCCGGACCGGGTCTGTTTACACATGTCAGACAGAATTAATTCTGAGACCCGCGGGTTTCCTCACGATGTTTTCCTTCACCGTCGAGCTAGTGATAAATATGTACGTAAGTTTTTGAAAAACTCATTGGTACATGCCAGGATTCGAACCCGAGCCTCACTGATTTTCGGCAGGCTCTTTAACCGTCCGGGCTATCACTGCTCTTTCGGCCGGCTCTTTAACCGTCCGGGCTATCACACACTGCTCTCTTAATATCTAACATAAATATAAAATAACCTACTAAACTACTTTGTTACATGTACTCTATCTAGTTAGATAAATAAGTTTTCTCTTGCTTAAATTGTATTTGTAAATACTAATAAAATGATTTCAGCAGTTACAAATACAAAAATGTCTTACAACAATCAAAATCAAATGTCACAATGAAAATTTACTATTGAAAATGTACTGAGTACTGACTTGGGACATCATCATTTTTAGAACTCAGTTGCACCACTTTTTATTAATGGTTTTTTATTTAAAAATTCTAAAATGAAAACTGAACGCATTTTAGAGGTGTTTTGGAATAAGCTTTTTAATGAATAGTTACTGGCAATTTAATTTCGATACAATAAAATAAATACCCTATTATTTAAAAAGACGAAAAAACCAGCAATATAGCACTTTATTCACACTAATAATTAATTGCCGATTGCTGTCGAGACAATGGGCAGTTGGGGCAACGAGGCTAAATGCTTTGTTAAAGAAATAGGGAAAAGGCTCACCGAAAAAAGCGGTGACTCCCGTGCCGGATCGTTCCTGGTGCAGAGGCTGGCCATCGAAATCCAGCGCGGAAACGCGGCGAGCGTGATGGGCACCTTTGCACCGGGCACGATTAGGGGCGGGTTATTTAACTAATTTGTTTTTTTTTTCTTTTCAATTTTATATTTATTATTATATAATTTACATACTTACATCTAATATTTATATCTATTTAAGTTGTTTTTATGTACATATTGTTAATTAGTCTTTAGATTTATATATTTATTGTCATTTGTAAATAAGATGTAATAAATAAAACAAATAAACATTAGGTATTGAAAGTTAATAAGTAATTATGTAAATAATTAATATGTTAATAATACCCAGAAAAACCTGCTTATGGTCCAGAAAAACCGATTGCACAACAAATTTGAAAAAAAAATTAAATACACTGGCCCTGTCCTGTCACAATTTGGTTTTATTTTATGTAAAAAAATGTAGAATTCATATCTGTTTTACTTAGCACTTTAAATTGATGGACTATAATACTCACACAACCTTAACTTCAATTGAATTCTTATAATACCACATTTGTTTAACTGATAGTGATAAGTACCATTTTAGTACTAGTGCACCTATTATTATACATACTAGATATATAGAATAACTAGGAAAGATTGTAACCTATACCATGTTTATTGAATACCTACCATGATAATCATAAATAAATGCAAAGCAGGTGATTATATGAATAAATAAATGTGCTCTCCTTTATCCTCGAAGGGGTCGGCAGAGGTATTGCATTCCTGGAAATATTCATGTTTCACCAGTATATTTTTTGGACCCCTAAACGTGAGAGGTTGTGAACCCATCGCCTGACCAGGATGCTGTTGCACTTGCCTCAGAATCAATTCCTGTGGGTTTCCTCACGATGTTTTCCTTCACTGTAGAGCTAGTGTTAAATATCTACGCATGTTTTAGAAAAAAACTCATTGATACATTGCCCTCACTAGGATTCAAACCTAAGCCTCACGCATGAGAGGCGGACTCACTAGCCTCAGTGGTAACACTGCTCTTAAATAGTTTTCATGTATACTGCCTGCCAACCCAATTACGTAAGGTCATCACACCACTTAGCATGCAATAGACATAACTAGATACCAGTCCATAATTTGTTATAGCTTATGAAGTTCAGACTGGATGACATCATGACCTCAAATCAGTCTGATTGTGTTAGTGACTCACACAAACAAAAACTGAAGGTCATAGTGTGGTAACTTACAGTTTATACTACGGTGATAAAAATCGAATAATAAATAAATGCAAATTAGGTTAAATTATTCGAGTATTGTAGTATGAAAGATAATATAGTAGCTTATCTATGGTAGCTTTCTTGTAAAAGAACAAATACAGCAATGGGCACACGGTTTATATTCTTCACTTCACTTCACTCACTAAGATTCTTTATAATTTTTGACAGAAATTGGCAGTTACATTCCTAAAAAATTGTCCTAAGAGAGGTTTTGCTAAATCGTAACGGGAACGATGAGATCCGCTCGGGCAACGCCGGTGGGCGCATGCTAATTTCAAATTAAAAACCCACTAAAATGTATTTAGATTTATCAAACAAAGTTGCCTCTGATTCATGCCACATAATTAGATGAAAAAATAAATATGTAGTAGGTATGTAGGTATATACATAATATTGAGTACATGACACGAAAATTCTCATTTAATCAGCAGCATCCTAACACAATATCGATGGCGCAACTAATGTCTTGCAGACAGGTTGTCGCACACATATCAACTCAGAAACGCATCAGTACCGCCTCAAGTTTTGTATTCATACATACATACATACATACATACAGCCAGCTCACGCCCTCTTCCCACAGGGGTAGGCAGAGACGATGGATCGCCACTTTGCCCGATCTTCGCACACTTCCCTCGCTTCCTTCACATTCATAAGCCTTTTCATACACGCTCTTTTATTCTTCGCACTCTTGACCCCAGCTTTTTGAAGGACGTCACTAATTTGATCCGTGAACGTCCTTCTGGGGCGTCCTCTTGCCTTGTATCCTTCAACATTCGCACCATAAATCTCTTTCGTTACTCTTCTTTCATCCATTCGTTCTAAATGACCAAACCAGCTTAACATACCCTTTTCTATCCTTGTCACTACATCTTCTTTTAAACCACACTTCTCTCGTATATCCGCATTCCTCACTATCACACAATTTTACTCCACACATTTTCCTCAAAGATCTCATTTCCACTGCGTTCACCTTGCTTTCATGCTTCTTCTGCCACACCTAACATTCACTCGCATACATCAGCGTCGGGACCAGAACAGCGTTATGCATAGCCATCCTTGCCTTCTTAGACATGACCTGGCTACTCACAAGGCTATTCAGGTATGTATGCGAGTGAATGTTGGGTGTGGCAGAAGAAGCATGAAAGCAAGGTTGCTTTCATGCTTCTTCTGCCACACCCAACATTCACTCGCATACATCAGCGTCGGGACCAGAACAGCGTTATGCATAGCCATCCTTGCCTTCTTAGACATGACCTGGCTACTCACAAGGCTATTCAGGGCCCCATTCACTCCATTACCTTTCAATACTCTTCTTTCAATATCTTTCTCAAACTTGCCATCCCTTGTAAACACGCTACCTAAATACACGAACTCTTTCACTTGCTCAACTTTCTCACCATTAATCTTTATAGTTATTTTGCCGTTGTTTACGTTACAATTTGTCAATTTGTATTCATTGTATGAAATTGACACACCTACTAGGTACAACGCACACTAATCGTCAACGTAACGGCATCGCCTCTTCTTCGGACAAGATTGAGCATGATAGGGCCGGCGGTGACGATCCGTTTCCGAGTTGATATGTGTGCTATTATGATATGTATTAAGGCGTATCTATCTGTCTGTACGCATACATAACTTAATATATTTCCGATAACCTACTCTTCGTAGTCAAATATAATTTTACATTACAAAAATGACGCATATGTATGGACAAGGAAAAATTTTCATATTTTTTTTTGCGTTAACGTTATCAAAGTTACTTTATTATCAATATTTGTTAACCAGGAAAGCTTGTACTTAAAATACCATGGAAGAATCTTTATGGCGCGTCGGTAGAAGCGACTATCGAGCGTCTTTTCCTCATTGTAAATCCTAGTGCTGAAGTCAAATATGACCCGGAGAAAGAGGAGAAAATGGACCTTGCTTCGAAGCAGGCTGAGCTGGCCAGGATAGAGGAGGCCAAGAAGAAAGAAGCCGAAAAAGGTACTAACTACTTTATGGTCAGATTCTCATTTACCTATTGGGTTTGTCTATAAAATAGTTGGATTGCTTCTAATATTATAAACCCGAAGCCTTGTGAGAATAGATGTTTGTTGCTCATTCACGCAAAAACTACTTAACTTATTGTGATGAAACTTTACTCATTATACATTAGAATAACACATACTTAGGCTACTTTTATCCCAGAATGCGGTCAAGATCGCGGGCAAAGATAGTATGTAGGTATATAAAAAGTACATTGCTCATGATTACTTCACTGAGATTGATGACAATGATGACACAATATTAGGTAATGGTGATTAGTGTGTTGTAAATATAAAGTTAGTAAATTTTAATACTTTTAACGCTCATCCATAAATAAGTATGTTGTTATCATAATACTCGAGATGCTCGGGGCGAGATAATGAATATTCTAATGACTAGTCTATAATTTAATTGAATGCTGTAATTAGGCTTGAGCTGCCTAGCTCTATATTGTAATATTAATGGTATCTAATAAATTTGATTTCAGACGAAAATAAACTCGATGAGACATTTGTTGAGAAATTAGTGACACAGATCATTAAAAATGTTCAACTTAAAATCAAAGACATTCATATTCGGTACGAGGATAGTATAACAAACCCGAAATCACCATTTTCCTTTGGAATTACGCTCCACAATCTTTCCGTCCACACAACTGATGAAAATTGGAAGCCAACAATCATACAAGAAGCTGTTACTAAAATCTTCAAGGTAATAAACATAAAGATATCTACACTAATATTATAAAGAGGAAAGATTTGTATTTTTAGTTTTTTTGGTACCAACATACAAGTTGGTAACAAATAAAACTCAAAAACTACTGGATTGATTTCAAAAACTCTTTTACTGTTAGATATAATGCTACAATATCCCTGAGTAACAAAGGCTACAGGAACGGGAACTACGCGGGTGAAGCAGCGACGCGCTGCTAATACTAAATAAATTCAAAATTACCTGTAAGCAGTGACAAATCAAATGTTTGTTCAGATTTTAGACTTGGAAGGGCTAGCTCTCTACTGGAATGCATCTACAGAGCTATATTCAAGATCTGAACCTGGAAAAATCAAATCAATTTTAGAAAAAGAAATAGCTACAAAGTCATCTCAACCTGATCTCTACAAATATGGTAAGAAACATTTAATCTGTAACAATAGTTAACTTTGTGTATTTACAGTCTAAACTGAATATTAAGTAAACCACCAAACACGTTACACTTACCGGTTAGGCCCGACGGGCTCAGCATAGGTATTGCATTCCTGAAAATACCCACGTGTAGCTTTTTTTTTTATATATTTTTTTATTAGCTTAATTAGCGTGTATTAGTAATAGTGAATTGTAGGACATTTTATACACTGTTATTTAATGCCGAATAACTGTACTATGGTAACCAAAACCAAACAATTGTTTTAAGCACACAATTGTTTTCCACGGGCGGGAATACAACTTGCTACATCTGACTAAAGTGACAGATCCAGGATTTTTGAAGGGAGAACGGGGGGTTTGACTAGGCCAATCCTCAAAAATATCCAAAACAAAATGTAGGAAACCACTTGATTTTGGCATGGAGGTGGTTTTTGTCGGTTCGCTAGTGAATCCAAGTAGTGTCTGTTTCGTCGTTTCTACTTTCACGATAGATAGCGACATCGTCTCTGTAATCTGTAACATCATTGATACATGTTTAAATAAATGAACAAAACAAACACATTACCACATTTGTATTTGCTATTCCAGTATTGGGACCAATTAATGCCACAGCAAAACTGAAATTAAATCCCAAACCTGAAGGCGATACGCCCAAGTTTAGTATGCCTAAAGTCATATTAACCCTACATATGGAACAGCTTTCTGTTAGTCTGACTAAGGCTCAGTATCAGGACATGATGTTACTGGCCGATTCTATGGATAGAATGAATAAAGGCGCTCCATACAGGTTTGTTTGTTTACTCATTAGCGATAATTTGAAGTGTTTCTTCGTAAGTAAAGATATTGACATCGTTAACTATGTACGCACTATCGACACATTCACCGTGTCGTATAACAGAATAACTGGTTGTTTCCCTATTTATGGACAAACTATTTTTCTTGCCTATTCAGACCTCTTTCCGAACATTTACTGTATTAAAAACTGTTAAATAGGCTTCGTAGGCCCGTATTACAAGCAAGAAACTCTGATTAAGCAGAATTGGAAAAGGATAGCTTCCTCACATCCTTTCCTTTCCTTTGTGACATCCTCAAGCAGAGTTTCGTTGCTTGACGATCATTCTGTAATACGGGCCTATGAGTTTTAAAGTAAAACTGAAAGTATGTCGTAGAAAATACCGTCCAGACCTGAAATCCTACAAGGGCCACTATGCCGTGTGGTGGAAATTTGCTTATACGTGCATTTTGGAAGAGGAGGTTCGACGACGGCGCAATAACTGGGACTGGAACCACATGCTAGAGCACCGGCAGCTTTGCAAGAATTACGCCGACGTGTACCAATGCAAGCTTAGTACTAGGGGGAAAGTCACTGCCGACCAACAGGAACTACTCGATAAAGCTGAGAAGATCCTAGATTTATTGAATCTCGTAGTTATTAGGCAGAGGATAGAGATGGAGGTATGCATTCCACCATTTGTTTCGTATGTAATGTTTATTTATATGTGGATAATTTTAGTACAAAACCGTAGTTACATTGAAAGAAATAATATTTTTTTTGAAATAAAGTAATCTTATTTATCTCTAGCTTTTACCCGCGGCTTCGCTGGCGCACGTTTATTTTACCCCCTTATGGATTGAATTTTGCAAAATCATTTCTTAGCGGATGCCTACACTGTATAAGCTATCTATGTGCAAAATTTCAAGTCTGTAGACCCAGCGGCTTAGGCTGTGCGTTGATATATCACCGGGTTATCCCCTTTCTTTTGTTTCTATTAAAATTGCATGCATACATACATTATATTATACAATATTTCTGTTTGAACAATAAGGTGGAGAGACTCGGCAAACTGCAAGAGGAGGCAAAGAAGTCCCGTGGCTGGTTCGGGGGCTGGTGGTATGGCGGCAACTCAAAAGACGACGAGTTGGCTCAGGGAACAGCTATAAGTAAGGACTTTTTTGTACTTGGTGTGCTCATTATATATTGGTCTGGATATAGTAACTTTTCACGTGACACCCTAAACGTGACAGGTGAGTCCATCGCCTGACCGTTTGCCGTTACACATGCCGCGGAATCAATTTTGGGTACAACGGGTTTCCTCACGATGTTTTGCTTCACCGTCGAGACTCGAGTTAGTAATAAATATGTACTAAAGATTTTTTAAACATTGTATGTACGTAAGTTTTAGAAAAACTTATCGACACACGACCTCCCCAGCCCAACCCGAGCCTCACTGAGCACGGACTATAACTGCTCTATTACACATCATAATGTTTACAGTGAAACAGTTCCAAAACGCGATGACGCCTGACGAGAAAGCGAAGCTGTTCAGAGCGATAGATTACCAAGAGAACACGGCTCCTTTGCATCTCCCTGCCGAGTTCGTGGCGGTGGAGAGCCACTTCCGCCTCGACAGGCTGCTGTTGTCGGTCAACGATGTCGCCGAAGTGCTGACTGCGTCGGTCGACGATGTTGAGGTCGACATGTACCAGCGGCCTAGCGCTAACGCTCTTAGGTAATACTAGCTGTCGGCTGCGGTTTCACCCGCGTTGTTCCCGTTCCCGAGGGAATACGGGAATAAAATATAGCCTATGTTACTCAGTGATAATGTAGCTTTGTGTAGGTAAAAGAAATTTTAAAATTTTTGTCCAGTAGTTTTTGAGTTTATTCGTTACAAAAATACAAATCTTTCCGCTTTATCGAGTAAGATGGCGATGATCATTGTCATCGTCATCTACCCGTAAGAGCCCACAGCTTAGTTAATTTATTTAGTCAAAAATACTACTGACCTAACCAGCTAAACTTCGTTACTCACAACTGCAATAGGTTATAGCAAGAAATCATATTTGGAAATCATGTGTATGTCCACACACATTGCGATAATATATGATTTAGTTTCCGATACATTTTATATTTGAGGGCCTATCTCTTTTTAGAATTATGTGTCGGCCCCATGTACATAAACCTATTTATTAAACCCAGTATATAGGTACTTAAACTTTTTCTGTAACTTTGGAATCTTATTTATAACGTTTTTTTTTATCAGAGTGGCAGTCCAAATGCAAGAATTCAGCGTCTCGGGCGTGCGTCAGGGTGAATTTGAGCCAAAACTTGTTGTTTCCAAAGAAATCAGCAACAAAGTCAACCTTCTCGATGTCGTGTTTGAGACCAATCCCTTAGGTAGGTCTCTTAACACGTAAAATACATTTGAATCTGTACTGAATTGGATAACTCTCAAAACTCACAATTTATTATGGAAAATGTACTGATTGCTAAACTGTAAACTACTAAATATTTATATATTTTACAGATGGAAAATGCGATCAAAGGCTGAGGGTTACAGCTCGACCTTTACAGATTGTGTACGATGCTCAGACAGTCATACAAATAGTCGATGTTTTTAAGCCACCCACTGAATCCACGGCCCTAACCACGTAAGTTCACATCCATCTAAGTACAGCTAGTAAATAATTCTGAACTCTGTTGGTAATAGATTTTTTTTAGTCGGTTACAATGTCCACTACAGCTCTACCACTTAACAGAGATGGTTCCTGCAGTAGCTTCGCGGTACAGCAGGGGTGACAGATGACGTAACAGTATTGGAAATATATATCAATTCGTATGCATGCTGTGACGTCATCTGTGATACGAAGGTATCGAAGGTATGCGAAGGTATCGACTTCAGAAACCGTGTCAATTAAGTGGTAGACCTGTAGTGGCGTTAATTGTATTTGGAACGCTACTCTAATAGGTCCAAAAAAATTTATAGTAATTTGAATATGTTCATGTTGTACCAGTATATTTCATTTCAAATGTCATCGCTACCTTTACTAATCGTGAAGAAAACAGTTTGCAGGCGGCGGCGGAGAATAAGCTCTCAGACTTAAAAGAGAAGTCAGCTTTAGGCATGCAGTATGCTGTCAATCAACACACATTCATCGACTTGGATGTCGACATTGCTGCTTCTTACATTATTATACCACAAATGGGAATTTATAAAAAGTAAGTAATGAAACTAGCTATAACACTTGATTTGAATCATCTTCAAATAAATATAACATGGTATCTTATGGGGAAGTAAGGTTATGTGTGCGTAAGATTGCCGAAGGGCGTCTGATACCAAACCCTGAGAAATGCTCAACGTACTCGTGCGATGACATCAGACCCATCGTAAACTATGTAGTGCCACCGTGGCAGTGACACAGTTATCCGTGGTAAGTTACATAGAACATCCAGCACAGACGGCAAGCGCGTGACGTCGTCCAGCGAAGAGATTAAAACTATCATAGTTCTTTCAACAGTCTACATAAGTTATAGATTTTATATGTGTGGTTCAAATAGAAGTGCCATATATTAACCGATGGATCGGGGTGCCCAGGCAAGATCACCTCGCCTGGCAGAAGGTCCTCCATTTTCACGATATAAGAGCATTCCAGAAATAGGTTATTTTACTGCCTAATCAAACGAGTTACTTTTTATGAGCTGTCAAAACCAACATTTACTTTGGAAAATGTACTGAGTACTGACTTTGAGACGTCATAATTTTTAGTACTCAATTGTATTTTTTTTATTGTTTTATTACTTCAAAATCATACTTATATTATAGACGCGAAAGTTTGTATGGATGTATGTATGGATGTTTGTTCCTCTTTCACGCAACAACTACTGAACGGATTTTGATTAAACTTTACAATGATATGGCTTATACATCAGAATAACATAGGCTATATTTTATCCCCGTATTCCCACGGGAACTACGCGGGTGAAACCGCGGGGCGTTGCTAGTTTGCTATAATTGTAAAATGAAAATCGAAATGCAGATTTTTAATTAATGATAATTCCCAATTCAATTTCGATACAGTGAAATACCCTATTCGTTTACTCAAAGACTGTTACTTGGATTGTTTCCTCGATAGTACTGTTATAGCGCGGCTGGCGTCAGTCTTTTTAAAAAAAACTCGCAAATACTAACACTAAGTTTATTTAAGAAACTTTGAGATAGTACAATTTTAATAGATTTAAGAATTGTCTCAAGATCGTCAATTTGAGATGTCACGCGTATCGAGGGTACCGGCGGACTGCCTGCACCACGCGGTTGCAGTTACTTTTATTTAAGGTGGAAATGCATACCTTTGCAGAATGTACTAATTAATATTGAATATAACAGTACGTTACGAAGCTTGACACATTTGCAGCGAAGAGTCGTGCGTGGTAGTCCAACTGGGTGCGATAAGCGTTAAGTCAGAACCCCGACCTCAAGAGCTGAACGTACAGCGCATGTACCGCGAGGGTTTTGACGACGAGCACATACTGCGCGAGATCCAGCGGCTCAGCTACAATAGAATGGCGCTCGAGCTCACCGAGATGCAGGTATTGTATTGTTACACACGGAGAAAGTTTACACTATACTTCATCGGGGACATCTACATTTTTGGAAATCAATCCTAAATTGTCTGGTTAACAGCAAAATCTGTCTAGCTGCTATTGACGGTTGATACTATAGATGTTACGATACGATATTAGCAAATTAAATCTGCAATGTTATGGCAATGGAAAGATAACCTTGATGGTACTTAGATACTTATTAGTTTCAAATATCATACGAAATCGATCCCGATTTACATACTACTTTTCATAGATTGTATAAGTCAATGATTTTTCAGGTTATTGTCATAATTTACTTTTCCCATTTAGATCTATCATACATCACATCTACATTCACTTCTATGTTGCACATATGATCCTTCACAATCCATCCATATTTTCTTTGGTCTACTCCTCTTCCTATAACCTTCCACATTCATATCAAGTACTCGCCTTACAACATGACTCTCATCCGATTACCTCTCAAATTCTCCATCACGGGTGCTACTTTCAGACTTCCTCTTATGTACTCACTCCTAATTTTATCCATTCTTGTCACTCCACACATCCATCTTGACATTCTCATCTCCGCTGCATGCAGTCTCCTTTCATCCTCCTTCTTAAGGGATCAACATTCCGATCCATACATAACGACAGGTGTAAAACCTGTATACCTTCCCCTTTAGTTTGAGGGGCATTCGGGGTTCACAAGTTGTTCCCGTGACCTGTCGCGTCTTTCAGTTAGAGTGTTAATAATTATTATTAATTCAAAATTTTTCTTTGTCAGATTGTAGTAGCTACATGCGGTGAAGACTGGAAAGAAGCTATCGCAGCCAAAGAACCCACGCCTCTTCACTTGCTGCAACCCACTAACTTGGTCATAGAGATACACAAATGTCTGATCACCGATGACCCCCGCTTGCCTAAGATCAGAGTAAAAGGGGAATTGCAGAAAATCACTATTAGTATTTCAGAAGACAGGTGAATTAAAACATTAACATACATTGCGAGTGCATGAGGACTATACCCCATTTTGTATCAGTCAGTACCAATGATTGCTAGTTTGAAGATGAGTTTACACTGTTCCAAGTTCTATATTGTTGTACAAAATTTCGTAGATGGAAACTTACAATTAACGGAGTTTGAACTCTATCTATATCTATACTTCTATAATAATATTATAAAGAGGAAAGATTAGTAGTTTTGTATATTTGTTACGGATAAACTCAAAAACTTTTGGACCGATTTTAAAAATTCTTTCATCAATTGAAAGCTAGAATATCCCTGAGTAACATAGGCTATATTTTATTAATGTATTCCCGTGTGTGAAACCGCTCAGAACTGCTAGTTTATTATAAGTATGTACTTTGAAGAATTTGTCTGCGTTGCATACTTGATGATAGTCAACATGCGGACGATGAAAACATCTTAGCTATGTACACCTAAAGTCCCCATCACGAAAATCTATTAATTGTGTAAACAAATATGTATTTAGAGATTTGGAACATTTGGTTTCAATTTCTTCTATTTAATTTGAGTATGACGCGTCTACTATGGCGTATCGAATGCTTACAATCCAGGATTCGAAAGCGTCCCTGTACCACAGAACATTGAACGACAGCGCTTTATATCGCAAAACTATAATCGGTCTAATTAAAATTGCTTTTTAGTTTTTTATGACCTGTATATTAATTTAGTATGATATTGTCGCCAACGTAACTCGTACAATTTCGTTGATGTAAGAACTTAATTTATTGCTTCTTGTGATATGGAATTAAATATCAAAATATGTGTAGTACGTTAATGTCAGTTCTTCACCAAATGCATTCTTTCTCTTGCAGGCTTCTGACACTATGTGAGATTTTAGTTAGCATGCCTCTGCCGCAATCTGAAGAGTCTGTACAACTTAAGGTAAACCATTTTGGGACTATAATTTTGCTCTTTATTGAAATAAATATTATTGAAGGCGGTGAATGATGATGATAATGAGTATCATCAATCAATGTAATAAGGTAGTTGACTGTATCGAAATAAAATTGCGAGTAATAATTAATTAAAATATCATCTCAAAACATTTCAATTATCTGTATGTTCATTATACAATTTTATTGTAAAACCATTAATATTCGTAAATGACACAATTTAGTACTAAAATGATGACGTATTTGTTTAATATTCAGGACGTTTTAAGATGGTAAAAATAACTCTAATACTCTATACTTGATTGCATTATATATTTTTACTTTAACATAATTTAGACTAGGCAGTCAACTACCCACTTAATTTATTTCTACGAATAGGAATGACTGTAGTGAATGATGATTTAGTTAACAAATATTTTTTTAAATTGTTTTTTTTTCTCTCCAAAGCAAACTGGCTACCAAATTGCCTATTTAATGAGTGGTCAAATCAAAGAAAGTTCACTTTTATTACATCAAGAAGGAAAAGACCGTGTTTTGGTAAATTTTATGTCAATGACAGTAGATAAAGAATTAATAACAATGTTTACATTTTTAGTCAATTATTATATGTTTTAGATAACATTTACAAAATCATTTATATACACCATCTTAATGTATATCACAGGTACACAATAGATATCGTTTAGACAATATATTTCAATAACCACATGTTCAACTAGTTAAATTTTGTGTAGTAATTAAAAGAGTTTGTGTTGATTATTATTACTTTTAAACTAATTGTGTTGAAAAATTTAAAATAGGTTTTACTAAAAGCCCTACTAATCATACTTTTTTCGTATGACTATATTTGGTAAATGTCTTTTTGCAAAAAATATTTTATAATTAAATACTGTCTAAAACAGATCCTGACAATTATGTTAGAAAAAACGACAGCTTCTGTTTTAAATAATGTCGAATTTTAAACCTAGTTTTGTGATATTTCGTAATAACCCCGATAATCTTCGCAGCCGAGTGAGTCGAAGTCGTCGAGTTTGTCGCTCCTGCGGTATCTGGACCCGATGGAAAAACAGAGACGAGATAAGGCGCGCTCTAGGCAAAGAAAAGTTGTAGACAAGGAAGCGGTTCAGTTGACCGAACTTGAAGCATATTTTGTTATGAAAGGTAAAGCACACTCATCTAAAAACAATTAATCCTATAAAGAAATGTTTTGAAATTTGAGAATTTATTTATGCTGTACAAATAAGGCATAGGAAGCGAAATATTTACGAAAAAACGATTTTTGCGACCTTCGATGTCTTATTACTTACGTACACGGCATTTTATAATTAGACAACTTTTATTATTATCAAAACAAAAGTTTATATAAATTTTCAGCATATTTTATCTTTCATTCCGAAGTTGACAATGATTTTCAGCGAATATGACTGTGCCAAAAAAAGGCTTGGCTTTTAAAAATAAGAGTAGATCTTTGTCTTATCACTGAGCGCATATATCAAATGCCTGGACGAACCTCTTTAGTTTTTAATGATAAGATTGTAACGCAATTTATTATTAATTAACAGAGCTAGCGCTTCACGTCAACCGCAACACGTTTGACGATAAGAAAAGCTACGACAAATTCCTTTGCTTTTCTCTGACAAACTTAGAGATGACAGTGATGCAGAAAACGTTTACTCTCCAAGCTATCGTGCGACTTGGTGCTGTGTTTATGGAACACCACAGAGAAGGACACAGCGTCATCAACATGATTGAAACGCCGGAGTTGTCCTCAGATCCCACTTTGGTATCTGATATTACTTTGACAAGTTCAGACTCAGAAGACTCAACATCAAACCAGTATCTATTTACTGTGACGTACAGAAATGTAAGTTTATTTTATAAAGAATTGATTTCATAAAAGTATGGTAGCCCTGCAATGCCGGTGTGTTTGAAACTATCACGCAAACTAAGCAATGTTGGATGCGGATGTATACAAATCTTGGAAGTCGACTTTAACCTAATTTTCATTGGCGTATAGCCTCGAAACTTTCTAAGTGTATGTAGTTTGGATGACAATATAATAATTTTGTATCGAGCTGATCTGTTGATGATACCTGGAGATGGCTTTTAGTTGTTTCGACGAGTGCCATACATGCAAAGTGCTATTTATATATTTTTATAAACTAGGTATAATTTTTAGGTATAGACTTGATAACAGTGATAACTTGACAATTCATTTTCAGGTAGACAAAAAGTGCCCGGAATTTAGAGGCCATTATCACTTAATTGAACAGCTTATTGAGATGAATTTCAGAAACTTGAAAGTGCTGCTTCATTTAGAGGGATTGAAAGAAATCCTGGTGGCTGCTAATGAATATCAGGTAAGAGTTTGTAGTGAAACTTTTATATTTATTTCAGATATTTTTGTATACCAGCGGCATTGCCCCGGCGAGATGTATGTCAGTCAGTAAGTCTGTAGCTACTGCATAATTCAAAATAAAATATGACTTGAGATGACACCATGTTCACAAATTAATAAATTGTGCGACACAACTCACACGAAAAGTCACACACGGTTATTTAGTCCCAAACTAGGCAGAGCCTGTACTATGGGTACTAAACAACTGAAAAACATACTTAAATATTTAAAACGCAAACAGGAAACCAACAGACATGTTCAAGCACACAAATGTTGGTCCGAAGCGGGAATCGAACCCGCAACCTTCCTCATTACCAACTGAGCCAACATTCCCGTCAAATAATAAACGAAAGTGTATTTTTTACAGACACGATTGCTGACAATCCGAAGCTCCGTAGACAGAATAGCTGATGCAGGATCGCCCTTGGAGACGATAATGGAAGATGAAGAATTCAGCACCAACAAAAAAAGTATTCTACTAATATTATAAGTGTTTTTGTTGGTCGGTGTTTCTTCCGTGCGGCAACGGATCGACGTGATTTTTTCGATAGATAGTTGGAGGAGTATAGCTAACATGAGCGCCGTGACAAAATTTTCGACACTTATCTCGTGCGTTTATCTCGTATTCGCACCAGAAAGAGCAAGACAACAGTAGACACAATGTTGTCACGTCGCTCATATTATCCTCACAGGAAGTGATATAGCTGCTTCTCACCCCAGAACGCCTACTAAATCGTGGGCAAATGTCTCATATTTACATTAGTATCAAAAGTCAATAGAATAATTGCGATTTTTTACAAGATTTACTTTTCAGGCTAAGTTAAGTTTCCAATGGACTCGATTCTGCAAACCACCTAAAATTCCTAATTTTAAGTTAGCCTATCCTTCTTTATAGAATACGGAAGAAAAAGGACGGAAACAAACCATAGACTAGAGTAATGTCAAACATGGAAAAACCGACTAATTTGATGACTTATCTGTCACTTTTATCCATGACCTCCTTACATCGTTGCTAAAATTCCTAAAAACGTGTATTTGAATGCGTCCATAAGGTTCAATTTTGTTATTTTGACATTTGTGACGTTGTAAATAAATATGGCGCTTATTTCTGTCCCTTTCCTTTCCTTTAAAATTAGGAATTTTAGGTGGTTTGCAGAATCGATTCCAATGTTGAATGAAAGTATTTGATTTTAATTTTTTATTCTAGTAAGTTTCACGAAGCGGACAGGCTCTAAACAAGTGGAGAGCATCCAAATGAAGGTGCTTGTGGCTATTGGGGCGGTTGAAATAGAGTTCGGTACGGACAAGCGGTTGCTTTCCGCAATCTCTCTGCAGGGCGCCACCGCTGGGCTCGTCCTAAAGGCGTCGTACACGCAGTTTGACTGCAACGTCAGCTCCATCAAAGTCGAGGATCTCAACCAGAAAAGCAGGCATAGAGAGGTAACAAACGAATATTATTATTTAAAAAAAATAAAGCTTCGCCCATAAAGAGCCTTTTTGTGATACATATTAAAAGCTAAAAAGAACGGCCGCCATTGATCAAAGATAAAAAACATAACCTGTCCAAAAAAAAAATTGTGCGATACAGAGAAGTGTCTTTATTAATTAGTCTTTCTCCGGGAACAGATTATAATAGATTGTCTGTTTCGTAATTTTTTTCGGTGATGTAAACCAACCCTATGAACTAAAATGCAAGCAAAGTGCATATCGAACCATATTGAAGAATTCCGCAGTGGGGATAATATATTTAATCATAAATTTGTATTTTTGAAAGACACAATGAAAAAACAAAGTTGTGTCTGTGGTCGTAAAGTGATTTAGATGAATTAGGTCTCTTTAAGGAATATCTCGTGAAAAGTGGGTATATCCAGAAATGGAATACCTCTCTCTGCCTTCCCCCTCGGGATAAAAGGCGCGAGTTTTTTTTTTACTTACTAACCTGTTTTTTTTAACTTTTAGATCCTGAAAGTCCTTGGTGGAGATGTAATGAACGTTCAAGTGGTGATGTACAATCTGGAACAATTCCCGACCGCGAGTCACGTTGACATGTCGATTAAAGCCGAAATTAACTGCCTGCGAATTATATTCCTCAACTGGTTCGTCACGTCGATGTTGGTATGTATCTGTTATAGAATATGAGAAAAGCTCTAAATAACTTGACTTACGGATACTTTTTTATTTTTATGTTTGTTTGTAATGAATAGGCTCCGACGGTACTGTACCGATTTTAGAAATTCTTTCACCAATGGAAAGCTTTTTTTTGTAGGAGTAACATGTGCTATACTTTTCTCTCGAGAACGGGACTTACTCAAGTGTAACACTGTGCGGTTAGCCGCATTGCGGTCAGCCGTCCGGTTATCCGCAAGATGCGGTTAAACTTGCGGCCTAAGTACGTATAGCAACCGTGTCCAAGCGGTTTGCAGGCAGAACTTTTATTTGAGGTCAACCATACGATTAACCGCAATGCGTAAGCGCAGTGCGTATGTGGGCGTGAATCGCCAAATATAAAAATCCTAATTTTCTCCCCGCGCCGCCTCTCTTTAGTTGAGGCGAGATTTACTAAACTACAATCACTTTTGTGTCATGCTACCATTGCTACCCATCGTGACGTCATGAAATAACCGTGAAGGTTCAATAAATGCGATGGCCATATGGTAGTTTTATTTTTATTCTAGGAATTCCTCAACAACTTCCAAACGGCACAACAAGCAATAATAGACGCGTCGTCCCAAGCAGCGGATGCAGCGCGCGCTAATGTTCAAAGCGTACACCAAAACGCCACCAAAGTGTTACTGAGCGTGCAATTAGCTGCACCAATAATCATTATTCCCGAGAATTCCAAGAGTATGAAGGCCTTGCTCATTGATTTGGGTCACATGACTATGAGCAATAGGTTCACCGATTTACATGTAGCGGTAAGTATCTCTTGAATTGCTTGAAAACTTGTTGAAATATACTATTTTCACAGAATACTAAATAGTATTGGGATGGCTCCAGAAAGAAACTTTATGAAATAGTTACTACTCTCACTGGGGGGCAAAGAAAATAAAATATCAAAAACTTACTTACATAATATTTATCACTGGCTAGACGGTGAAGGAAAACATCGTAAGGAAACCTGTAAGTCATATCAGTCATCTGTCACGTTTTGGGGTCTAAAAAAAATAGAAGAGAAAAGTGGATAGCTACTTTTAGGAATGGATTACCTATGTAACCCAATTTAGTATTAAGTAACAATTGATTAAAAGAATATTGTGTTGAGGAGTTTCTTGCCCCGCTTCTTCTCCACAACCATACATGCTGAAGCGGTGGAGTTGAAATGACGTTCAATAAGTGGACTTGTAAGTTCCTATTTTGAATAAAACATTTTGACTTTGACTTTATGCCCGCCTGCCGGGGATAAAGGTGTGAGCATATTTTGCTTGATTTTTAAAAAAACATTTTATTATATTATTTCTAAGGATGATGGTAACAAAGTAACTGTGGACGAGTTGACACTAGCACTGCAGGATATGAAGTTATCATGTGTGATGCTTAATCCTGATTACCATGAGATGTCGAACGAGCGCAAGTTACTTCGCCCGACCAGTTTCAAGCTCTTCGTGAAGCGCAACCTGTCCTCGTGGTATGAAATGCTGCCAGACCTAGATGTATCTGGCAAGATGAAGACTATCGCTGTGAGTATTTTTAAACAACTAATCAATGTTTGTTTATAAATGAAATCTTCGAGCGATTATACCCTGTGAGTATCACGTGGATATACAGTGGTGGTCAGATAATTAGAAACACTTCTTATGAATAAGGAAAGTATACCTTCAACGTACACCCCGGCCGTTATAACTTGACCACTCTGAAGTTGCGCAAATGGCTGCGCAGTAACATTTTTTAGCGACCATTTGGCGGTAGGAGGGGGTTTGCGCAGGCGAAGCCTATGTTCAGAGAAGCCAAGTTAAAACGGCCGTAGTATACAAATGTTCGTAAAAAATATACACATTCAATAATTAATAATTATGCAATAATATAGCCACTCAAATAAAAAACTCATTAAATGCATAAAATATAAAACATATCTTACTTTTAAATAACAAAATGAGTCTTACACCTGTAGGAGTTTATTTTCTGTTACTTGCCGCTTGGACGCTTAATTAGAAACATTTAAAAAAAGGATCAATAGTTAGTTATTGTTTTGGAAATTGGAGAATAACATTTCTTTATTGGCTTTTTCTATTATTCTGGCTGTAATTCAAAATTTAATATGAATTTTATTTTGTTCAAAATGGGCAAAAATAAAAGATGGGACGCGTCAACTAGGCAAATCATTGTTAATTTACGTATAGATCATATGTGGTCAAACAGAAGAATAGCTAAGCATTTAAATTGTTCTGTAAAGAAAGTTTTTAATGCAATTGATCATTATAAAACACATGGAACTGTTGAAAATGTTCTTAGAAAGGCTCGGCCAAGAAAAACCTTTCCCAGAGAAGATAAGTTGTTGTTTGTGTTTCTAAAAAAGACTCAATTAAAGGCTCCAACCAGATTAAAAACGAAGTTTTTTCGCCTGATGACCCGAGAAACATCTCCCCAAGATTGATACGCCAAAGATTAGTGGAAACTAAATTGTTTGGAAGAATCTTTTGAAAGGTACCGCTTCTTACCAAGCAGCACCGAGAGAAGCGATTATTATTCGCTAAAAAATATGTTAATTGGACAGTACAAGAATGGAAAAAAGTGTTATTTTCAGATGAAACAAAAATAAATATGGTAAATTTCGATGCAAAGCGCTATGTTAGACGTCCTGTAAACAAAAGGTACCTTTAATTATAAATACACAAGGAGTATAGTCAAGGACGGTGGCAGTAACATTAAAGTTTGGGGGTGTTGTTCCGGATAATGGAGTTGGACCCGTTCGGAAGATTAAAGGTACAATGGATCAATGGCAATAAAAAATATCTTAGAGCACACAATGATTCCCTACTCGGACGATCATTTGCCTGTGACTTGGATCTTTCAGCATGACAATGACCTTAAACACACGGCCAATAGCGTCAAATGTTTCCTTAGCAAACAGCGTATATCCATTTTAGACTAGCCAGCAAATCGTCCGGATTTAAACCCGATAGAAAATCTCTGGTTTATTGTTAAAAAGAAAGTCTCAAACAAACGTAACACCAGTCAAAACGAACTAAATGAAGCATTTTTTGAAGCATGGAATTAAATCCCCCTAGAAAAATTTACGAAATTGATTGAATCAAAATGCCACGTCGTTGCAGTGCTGTTATTGGCAATAAGCGATACGCCAATTAATATTAATTATAACTATTGATAGGTTTGGGATAGTAGCTATTTCTTAAATAACATTACTAATACTTAAAAAAATATTATTTTTTATACTTTTTTGCTGTTGTTTCTAATTAGTTGACCATTATTGTTCATACCTTAAAACTGGTTCAAATGTTTGTCCGTAATGTAATATTGAAACTGCACTTGTGTAATGAAATTAATATTGTTTTTCTAATCATTGATAAATCGTTGAACATATTGTTGTCCTATTTATTGTTTAATTTCAAAATAAAAACGTTTGCGGAGCAGTATCTTACATAATGTCAAGGACCGTTGGCAGTGTTTCTAATTATCTGACCACCGCTGTATGTAAATTTTAATATTCGCTGGGTTACCGATTGTCCATACAATAGTTTAGTAATTTCAATTCAATTTCGTCCAATTTAATTTTATCAAAATAATTAAAAATATTTTATAAAATTAAATTGGACGTCTTTAAAATAGTAGTAGTAGTTTGGTAGTTTAAATTAAAATTGAGATAAGTTTCTATTGCTTGTTTTTATCCAGATTGTTCAGAACTTATCTTGTGCAATGTAGGTGTCTCCGACGACAGTACAGCATACACACAAATGTTGAACGGCCTTTAAAATATTAATAGTGTCATGGAATTTTAAGTGAACCTGTTCAATAAAAATGATGTAAAGTTTTATGTTCCAGATCACGGTTGGTCACAGTGATTATAAAAGTATAATGAGAATTCTAAATCAAAACCTCCAAGAGGGTCAGCCGGAAGTGAAGCCGCAACAAAGTGTTCCGAAAACCATGTCCAAAACTGCTGTCAAAACCCAAATAAGCAGGGAGCCCACTAAGACCAAGTCTACTGAGGTGGTTGTCACTTCGAAGGACAGTAAAAAACCTAGAACTACAGTCAAGTTCTCATTCACGATGGCGAGTTTCGAAATAGACCTTATGAGCACCATCTATACTGTAAGTATAACTAATAATAAATAAACGTTTACTCTTGTGTATAAAATTACTGAAAGATAAAGTGTTTCTTCACTGCCGAGAATCAGTCGGATTTTTATTCGAGACAAATTTTGACAGTTGCTGTGTTGCCACTTTTTTTTTACGAAAAAGCAATATTGGAGTGACTAAAAGAGTATATCGACTGATGCGCTAAGTAGTTTTCTAAGTGAATTCTATTTCGTTTAACTATTACGGCTTCGTGTAATATGATAATATGTTGGTCAAACCGTCGCTGTTAACGGACCCTTATGACACAATTTTGCTAGATAATACATTATTTCACAAACTGACGTTATCGACTTGTCAAAATTTGTCTCGAATTAAAAGTTTCTACTATTTTAGTGATAAGTATGCACGTTGGAATAATCAAGCGGTTTGATCAACGATTTGTTTTTAATATCTCTTAAACAGCCAGGCGTAAATCAAGAGGATGCTTTCGAGAAAGACCAGGAGTTAGCGCGACTGTGCCTAGCACTACTGTCAGTCAAGGGGCGAATGTTTTCGGACAACTCTATGCACACATCCGTTCTCCTCGTAGATTGTACTATGGACGACATGAGACCTGGCAGAGGTTCTAAGATTACGAGGTGACTATTTGTATTATAGAGGGAGTAAAAGTAGATTGTGTCGTAAGGGAGCAAAACGATATTTTTACGGCGAGGGCGTCGGGATTCTAATGTAGAATCATGAACGAAGTGAGGGGTTTAAAGTACGTAGCCCAAGGTAAAAATATTTTTGCGACCGATTGATACACTCTGCTTTTCATCCCTCTCTATGAGAAAAATAACTACGAAAGTGCGCGCATTGACGCAACGAGTTTTTTCTGACACTGTGGCACAACCATCGAACGCACAGACCATTAATCTAGCTAGATAACTTAAGTACTTCAATCTGTATGAAAACCAACCGTGTCACTTTTTTTCTACCTACTGTGACGTCACAAGAGCGATTTAGTGATGTGAATTCCCCGTTGTCCGCGCGAAATCGATTCAAAGGCAATTTTCATTCAAAATGTCAAATCGATTTATCTTCATAGATTCGTAAAAAAATATGAGAATAGTTGTTAGATAGAAAATGACCTCTACCGTCCCAGAAAGTCTTGCCACCTGAACTTCCAAACACCACATTTTTTGGTTACTAAATGAAAAAAAAATGTGTGTTGCTTTCATGATAATTTAATATAGGGAAACGCAATTAAGACATTAAATAGATATGTACCTTAAACCAAATATATGATTAAGAAGTTCTTAATAATTATTTAAGTTTTTGTTTGACAATGCACGGCCTTCAAGCCACACCTCCGTGCCCGTCGGAGTGGGGAGCGTGAGGTTTTTTTCGTTACGGAATTTCTGGATTCGGTCCCCGCGCTCAAGGCCCGCGATAGAAGCTATGCAATAGCTTAAAAAATCTAACCAGGAGAAAGGTTTAAAAAATATAGAGCTAAGTATTGTGATTTTAATTTACTGAGAACGCAATAGCATTAAAATAAAAATGACCTGAATATAATATTACGTCATCACTTTTAGTATTCAGTTGCCTCACTTTGTTGATCGTTTTATTATTTTAAAATGTAGTCGTGATATATGTAATTGTAAAATTGAAATACATTTGTAGAGGTGTTTTTAGGTAATTTATAATATTATGAAAATTTTATTTGGATACAATCAACTAGCCTTTTGTAGTCCAGGCAATGAAGCGGATTTTTGTATGAAGAACCCAACATTAATTCCTCAGTCGATGAAACTTTGCAGAATTGTAGTATGGTATGAGACACAGACCATTAATCTAGCTAGATGACGGGAGTATACGTACTTCGCGTGTCCAACTGGAGTCAAATTGACTTCAGTCTACGCCGCGTCATTTATTCCTCGTTCGAACGTCGTTGCCTCCGAACATCAACCGCCATCTCAATAAATGACTGTTTGTTCAGTATTATGTTGTGCAAACTATACAGGAAAAGCTGACCCAGATAATGGACATGTTTCCTACTACAGGTAAGTAAATTTCTTCAATAATTATCTTTATTTAAAAATTATTTTCTTTAAAATTGTTGAATCTTCGGTTCTAAATATTTTAACTAACACTTATATGTATCAGATAATATAATTTTAGGTTTAGAAAACAATGCTAGTGAATCTAGAATATCGAGCCGAATATCAATCTACTAACTGCTTCACATGTTGATGTTTTCAGTATATCAATGGTTGGTATTACTTCTGGAAGCAGTAGTCGAACTTTTTTTCCTTCCTTGAAGCAGCTATTGTGGAAATGTCTAGAACAAATTCGGCTATTTTTTGTTGGAAACCAATTTATTCGGCCGGTCGCTTCCATCCATTTATGTTTCAAGTGTGGATTACTTGGAAACCTGTAATTTATAATGAATGTTATTCAGAGATAAATGTTATTGCAACAAAAATAATGTACACTTACGAACATTATTATTCCTCTGTTTCGATTCGAAAAATCTATAAGAATCGTGAAGAATCGAAAGGTGTACATCACTATTTGCTTCATTTGACAGCAAAATGAGAATAGTAACCCTACCAAGAAGCCGAACAAACAAAGCTAAAGATCGATTGTTACATTTCCATTGCGTGTTTAATATAAGCAGGCCCTACAACTTTGCTACTAAAGCAGGCAATGTATCATGAACAAGAAGTAAACACACAGTCTTATTTTTCATAGTAAAACCACAACGAACCCGAAATAAATGATTTTTAAATAAAGATAATTATTGAAGAAATTTACTTACCTGTAGTAGGAAACATGTCCATTATCTGGGTCAGCTTTTCCTGTATAGTTTGCACAACATAATACTGAACAAACAGTCATTTTTTGAGATGGCGGTTGATGTTCGGAGGCAACGACGTTCGAACGCGGAATAAATGACGCGGCGTAGACTGAAGTCAATTTGACTCCAGTTGGACACGCGAAGTACGTATACTCCCGTCATCTAGCTAGATTAATGGTCTGTGATCGAACGTCATTGAGCTATGTTAGCCTAATGCGGCGAAAAATTAAACTAATGTTTTGTCATACAAAAGTTTGATGTACATAAACTACAGTGGCGCCAACCTTAGATGCAAACTTATTTTGCTTATCTTTTTGGCTAAGAATTTGAAAAATATACTTAATTCCAAATTCAAAACACTTTTATTCGCACTTAAAGGAAGCAAAGTAAGTCTTTTCCGATAGGGATTTAACCCTATCGGAAAAGAAGTTACAAGTTACTTTGCTTCCTTTTATTGAAGAGCAAAGCGTCACTTTTCGAATACATGATATGAAAAACATTGTTTTTAATTGAGAAAATGGATATAAATAAATTTATTTTGAGTAGTGCTGGTGCAAGAATCTAACGGATTCATGCACCAGCACCTCGGAGCGTGCTCGTCTCCTCGCAGTGTCTCAAAAAGAATCGGGTCATTGGCTGCGGGCATTGCCTTCTGCTACCGTTGGTACTCTATTGGATAGACAGACACTTTCCCTCGCTGTCTGTCTTCGATTGGGCGTCAGGGCAAACCACCCCCATAGATGCCAGTGTGGGGAGCCTGTCGATCGACACGGACACCACGGCCTCTCTTGCGCACGTAGCGCCGGCCGCCTGTCGCGCCATGCATGCCTCAACGACATCATCCGCAGGGCTCTCACCACTGCTGGTATCCCAGCTATTCTTGAGCCTAACGGCATCACACGAATAGGTGGCGGGAGGCCTGATGGTATGACTGTCGGGCCATGGAGACATGGCAGGTCGCTGGTGTGGGATGCCACATGTGCCGACACATTGGTCCCATCCCACATCGATGCCACCTCTGTGGGCGCTGGCGCGGCGGCTGCGGCCGCTGAACGCCTGAAGCGGCGCAAATATGCCGACCTCAATGAGGGCTACATATTTGTGCCGTTTGGGGTGGAGACCATGGGACCGTGGGGTTCGGGGGCGCGGCAGCTCCTCAAAGAGCTGTCAGTGCGTTTGGTCGAGGCTTCAGGTGACCAGAGGGCTGGCAGCTATCTCTGTCAAAGGATCAGCCTAGCTATCCAGAGAGGGAATGCTGCCAGTCTTCTGGGCACTGTCCCACATGGTTCCTCTTTGGAGGACATTTTTTATCTGTAATTATTGTAAATCAATGTATATTTTCTTTGTAAATTTTGAGTAAGTATTCTGATAAATATTTCGCCTCTATCTTCAAATTAAAATACTTAGTTAAAAAAAAATACCTTATTGCTTATATTTTATTTAGATACTTGGAGAGGCGACGTGGTCCGAGGACGGAATCAGATAGAGACGACTCCAACGAAATGGTCTCAGAAACTCACGACAAGATCCGCAGCATGATCGACATCACATACACTGTCAAGGATCAGGACACTTTCAGTGAGTTCACTGATTCTAAAGTCCCAATTATGTAAACAAACATTGCTTTTTATATCTACCCGTATATTAATTTAAGTTGTTAATGTACTTCATTTTTAGCTTCTGACGAGGGTTCATAATGACTTTGTAAACAATAGCTTGGAACTGTATACTATTATCCTTTTCTCCAGCATAAAATATTTATACATTCTTCTAGTTGACTTGAGGATATTCAGTTTCAACTTAATTCTGGCGATGGATTTTATGAACAAATTGGCGGAATTCGCTACTACTGGACTGTCTGAGGACGTGCCAGTTCTAAAGGAGGACAAACTCAAGCAGCTGTCTGAAAAATCTGTTGACAGTTTAACCGTAAGCTATTTGTTGTTTTAATACGTGCACTAACACTAAACAACTGTTAAAATAATAATGATTAGGGCCCAAAACCATGCCACCACTCATCATCATACGGTGATGAGCAGTACTTTAATGTTTACATCTAGTTTACAAGTAATAATATGATTATTATAAGTTGACAATTATGGTTACGAACGGTTGCACGCTTTTGGGCACCTGATTATTATTATTTTAACAGTTGTTTAGTGTTAGTGCATTCGCGCTCCAATAATGAGAAATTATCAAAATAAGGAATATGCTCACGCCTTTATTCCTAGGGTGCCGGCAGAGGTATTCCATTTGTTCGCTCAGAAAACCAGCTTTCGATATGATTTACATCAATACATCACAACAATATTCCTGTCTGGCGATAGGATCACCATCTGTCAAATTTAGGGTCCGAAAAATACACTGATGAAAGTAGACACATCCAAAAATGTAATACCTCTGCCAAGCCCCACGGGAATAAAGCGTGAGTGTGTGTTGCAAATATTATGTGCTATTATATGTAAATAATTTTATTCGTATGTTAAAATTACAGAGAAAGAAGTCAACATTACAGTCAGAAAAAACTGTGGTGGACATGGACGCTCCAGCAGAGAAGTCTTCGATGATGACCGTGAACATCAAGATCGAGCAGCCAGACATCATCTTAGTCGAGTCCCTCGAGCAGAAGCAATGCGAGGCGCTTGTTTTGAACGTATGTACACACACGACCAATAATATTTGAAAATCACGTAACGACACAATTAAAAAAAAAAATGTAAGCCATACAAAGTATAGAATTACTTTAAAATTTAAACAACTACATTTACCGAGTATGTATTTTTTTACATTTATCTAAATGGGACGGTAAACACCGGTCCCTAACGAATAAAAAAACTCAATTAAAAAATAAAATTGGCCCTGAACATAATATGTAAATATTATGTTGTTTGAAAGTCATAGTGCGTACTTTGAAGCAATTTTATAATGTAGTTTATCTGATTTTCTTTAACTGTCCGGGAGTACAACTATAATTTTCCTGCGGGTACGGGACAGCGGGACTTGCGGGTGAAGTCGCGGGGACAGCTAGTATGCACAGCTAGTATAGTCTAACCTAACTACATCATGACCCTTATAGTTAAAATAAAGTAGCACATAGTAGTCGACTGAACCCGCGGGCTGAGTTATCCGGTAAGTGTGGGTCGAGTCACCTAAGAAAAAAAACTAAGCGGGCAACTTAGCCTGTGGGCACATTTGACCACAAAGCCATTCTATAGAATGGCCACGATATACATAGATTTATAATTTTAGATGGAAGCCCGTTTCAAACTGCGCCAGACTAGCGAGCGGATGGTCGCCGACGGCGGTATCTCGTCCCTGCAAATGGTGATCCGCACCTTAGGCACCCACGACACTACTCCGCGATACTTGCTTGCGCCCACGCACTTATCGCTGGCGTTGTCCCAACCGCCCAATAGCGGCATGCACATTGATATTGCGATTACTGATATAAAAATCACCGTTTCGCCAGGTAAATATGTACTTAACATTTTCAATATGGAAAGTTTTTTTCAGCTGTGCCCCTTAGATTCAAGATATAGTCGTTATAATTTCGGAAAA
Source organism: Ethmia dodecea (assembly GCA_963855545.1). Lineage (NCBI taxonomy): Eukaryota > Metazoa > Arthropoda > Insecta > Lepidoptera > Depressariidae > Ethmia > Ethmia dodecea. The sequence continues at coordinate 7,983,430 of OY979444.1, forward strand.
AATACTAATTGTGATGTTTCTATATTTAATTTTTCATATTGTTCATCGTAATGATATAGGAAAGATACATTACAAAGTAATTTTTGATGTATGCTATATAGCACGTGTTTTTTAGAAACCTTGGCTCTTCTGAACCGTGTAATGGCGACCATAACAAGCAGCGATGTAGACAACGAAGAGCAAGTCAAGAAAGCTATATTCTATGACGACTTGTGGAGTATAAAACCATTCAAACCCACCGCCTATTGGTTTTTAAAAACTGGTAAGACTCATAATAATAATTATTATTATTTAAGAGTACTATTGTACTTTTATTTTCAAATTCCTTTCTAACCCTCTGAGAGATAAAGGGGTCAGCATAATTTATCATTTATTTATTATATTAAAATTCCTTTTTTTATTGTTACAGAAGAGGCAGAGGAAGCTCTAGGCTTGAACGAAGAGCCTCAAGTGGTGGTACAATCGCCCGTTGGAGAAATATGCTTGTTGTCAAGTCCTTCTATTATACTCTCCTTAGAAATGGAGATCGGTAATGACACCTTACCCGTTCTCGTAATGCAAGCTTCGCTCACTGGAACTGTCAAGGATTGGAGTTCTGAGGTTAGTCTTCGTTAATTGTTTAATTGACTTCCACACGGCATATACTACGAAAATCCAATGGTGAAATTCGTTAATTAGACGATTTATTTATTTTGGATACAAATTCATATTTATTTATTTATCTTCATGTTCCAAGAAAATATACATTAATAATAATAATAATAATAAATGCTTGATGGAGACAAGTGGCGTTCGGGTGGTTTCATGCTAAAGTTGTCTGTGGCTATACTTCGTTTAGTTCGTTGTCAAAGGAATTTTCACACCGAGGACGACAAGGGTTTGGTTACTATGACTATTGAAATTACTTAAACCAAATTAATTTCTAAAAAATCTTTTACATAATTATATTGTTAGATCATTGAATGAAGATTGTGCTATTCTATCCTTAGTTCTACATGGAGTCAACATGGGCCATGCAAGTGTCATACTACAACATAAGTCGAGCGGTGTGGGAACCTCTCATCGAGCCCGTCGAGATACTTAAGGAGAACCAGTACCAGCATGTACCGTGGGAACTAAAGATGGAGGTAAATAAGTGTCTTCTTGTCTATTCATTGGTTAGTTGGTTGGCCTAATTTCACAAGCAATTTTAAGGACACAATAATCGTCTGGATTCGACCACCTAAGAATAAAGATTAAATATCTCGGGACAATTCTACTATTAACTTTCTCGAATCCACCCTAAGTTTAATGTCATGTATGTATTAAACGTTGGAAATTCTCTATAGAAAAGTAGCAAATGCCTAACGAACGGAGCTTACCATTTTTTATTGTGCTTCCCGTATAGTTTTAACACTTTTAAGTAAATTAAATTTGTGTTACGTCCAATCATGCTTTGCAAACTTATATAAGAGGTACTATGTAGATCATAATCTTAGTTTCTAACAGACTTGTGATTAAAATAAGTGGCTTGTTGTATGCCTTAAAGAAATGTGCTCGTAGGTGGTGATGAGACCGCAAGAAGGTCGTACTCCAATCGACAGGACGGACGAGGCGTCGAACTTCCAGGCGGTGGCGCAGCGGCATCCTAACAAGACCGTCACCATATCCAGCAGCGAGCCGCTTGAGATAACCATCACTAGGACTGGCATGGAGGTGAATTTCTACCCTTGGCCACTTATTCGTTAGGCAAAAATTGATGCACAGCTTGTAGGGCAACCAAAGAGATTTAAATATAATAGGGCATAGAGGGGGCATTAGGAATATTTTCATACAAAACTTTGAAGCCTAAGCGTCATGTTCTTCTCATGTCACTTAGTATGAACGCGAGCTGTCATTCGGTCGAAATTGTACTCGACTTATTCCACTCGGAATAACTTTTGACTTCAAATTTTCCTCGCTTCGTCCCCTCTATGCCTTATATATTTTAATCTCTTTGAGGGCAACGTAACTTAGTAGAAGAGTTTCCTAAGGTTTTACACAGAATGTTGCACTATCCAAATGAGCATTTTGCAAGTTTTGATTTTTTGTATATTATGAAAGTGTTGAAGTGTTTGATATCTAGTTCTAGAAAATTATGCAGGCTCCAGAAAAAGTTTATTGTTTTTTCTTACAAACATATTTATTTCAGCTGCTGACCCTTTTGGGGAACTCTTTCTCAGCGGCCGTAGCAGTGGCCAATGAAGCTACTCTGGTGTCGAAATCAAAGTTAGATACTGTAAGTTTTGTTTATTTATACATGTAGCATTATTTGATATTTCGCTTTTTCTTTGACCAACGTTTACAGGTAAACTAAATGAAAATGCCTTCCTCTTCGGAAGATATCGTAAGATATTATAGATATATATAGAAGCAGTGATAGCCAGGACGGTTAAAGAGCTCGGGTTCGAATCCTGGCATGTACCAATGAGTTTTTCAAAAACTTACGTACATATTTATCACTAGCTCGACGGTGAAGGAAAACATCGTGAGGAAACCCGCAGGTCTCAGAATTAGTTCTGAGACATGTGTAAATAGACCCGGTCCGGCGATGGGCTCACCACCTATCACGTTTAGGGGTCCAATATATCTCGTGAAATGTGGGTATATCCAGTAGTGGAATACCTCTGCCTACCCCCTCGGGGATAAAAAAAGGCGTGAGATTAGATTATATTATTATTATATATATTATATTAGCATATACGACGTAACATTGGTACCTTGGAATGCCAAAGGCTATAAAGGTTTTTTACATATTATGATAATGACCATGACGAGGGTGTAAATTTTCTGTAGCATAGCACAGTACTGAAAAAATAACCATATAACCTTTAGCTTGTATTGTATTAAGTTTAAAAGTATTATGTATTGTTGTAAAGTTTCTCGCGTCATTTCGTCTCCTGAGTTGTAACTTTTTTACTTTACTTTAAAAGCTCACAGATTGAATAAAAACTTTTTGATTTGATGATGTTGTTTTAGGACAAGTCCAAAAAATTCAGTGGCGCACCGTATGTCCTACACAATTGCACCGGACTGACGGCCAAACTGATGTTGAACGAAAACCCCGATTTCTCCGTGTTCCTTACTGCAGAATTCCAAACTACGAATTACAGGTAATAATTAAAATCTTAGATAATTTGGCTCTTCAGTTTTACAAAATTATCTTGAGAACCAGTTATTTTTACGATCCGATAGAAGATCCCAATGATAAAAATTTATAAAGTAGATTTCTTAAAAGAATTTGGTTTTTGTTTGCTTATAGAGAAGTGGTGCTTGAGCCTGGAGCATCTGTACCTTTGCAACTAAAGCATGGCGGACTCAATTTGATGAAATTAAACGAACCGCCGCCACGTCTCAAATTGAACGTAAAGGTAAGTAAAAGGCGGCAAATACCACTAATAAATATAACTTAAAGTCACTACAAGGCAAGTAATTAATTCATAGTCGTATTTAATTACTTGGCTTACCCTTGGTTTAATAAGAGAAATTAAATTAATTTCGTCAAAAAGACATTTCTCAAAGATTGTTTACCATCATGTGTGTTTAAGACGTTTTCCTTACTAACAGTATGGTTAGTTTTCTCATTTATGGGTGAGACGGTAAGTTTTGCGTGCGCAGTCATGTAATGACTTAAATTTTCCTATTGACATTTATGTCTATTTACCATTCTATAATAATGTATATGATAAGCCTAGGTACTATAAAATATAATATGTTAAATAGTGTACCAAAGGAAATATTAGGAAAAAAATGAAGTACTTGTAGTCATAGTATGAAACAATGTAAAGTAATAATTAAAAAAATATTATATGATTGCGACTCACCTTCTATAAATAAGCTTGTATGCTACGAATAAGGAATCTTGTATGAGGTTTTTGTGGGATGTACTCTATATAATAATAAACTTCAAACACGTAGTGCCGCGCTCAAAAGAGTAGAACAGTATATAATAATGCATTCCACATTGATCCGCAAAACAGATACTGGAGATGGAGGAGACGGTGAGTATCCCTGTGGAGCGCGCGAACAAGCGGTACTTCACTCTGGGCCGCGGGCTGACGTCCGCCTCGCTGCAGCGGAACGTGCCGCACGTCGCCGCCACGGAGCCGCGAGGGCTCATCTCCGACATCGTCATGCAGGACGCCGCCATGAACATATACCTGCGCAGCGTCGTACAGGCAAGTTAATACTCAATACTCAATCATTTTATTGCACCATAATGAAATATCATACAGATAGGGGGTCATTATGGACCCTGAAGGGCACAGCAAAAAAGAGAGGGGCCTTTTCAAGACAATAATCTAAATCTAAATACAATATATAAGAACAAAAATTAAATAAAAAAATAAAAATAAAAAACAATAATTTTACATACTAGTACTTACGTAAGCCTTACATTTTATCGCTTAAAAACTCAAAGTTCGCACGAAGACACGCGTATCTAAATAAAATAAATAAATAAATAAGACGTTTATGCATCCACACAACGCAACTATATAACTAGACTAAAAAACTAAGTTAAAGTAAGTCCATTATGTGGAAGAAACGGCTCGAGCCTCAGCACAATTGCTGCTTTTCAGACCCTGCCTCAATTTAAAATAATTCGAAATATAATTTATAACCGTTTTGGTTTACTGTCTTATGTCACTATCTATACATATCTATGTATAGGTACGTGTATATTATTTTAGTACTAGGGAGATCCAGCTTCCTCTCGTTCTAACACCAGTGTCGCTAACGCTATCTGACGGGGAGTGACCGTATTATTTAAAATCTATTTGTTTTATGACAAATTGCGGTTTTACAGGAAATACAACTATGGAGTTGAACTTAAAAAGCAAAACTGTATTTATTTGTATACAACATTTCATCAAAATCGTTAAGAAATATTAATAGATATTATAAGAATTGCTCGTTTGTAAAAATTGGTATATCCATAAATAGAATACCTCCGTCTAGTTCCTCGGGGATAAAGGCATTGAGCTTTTCACAAATTTATATGTAACTAGCGACCCGCCCCGGCTTCGCACGGGTGCAATGCTTGCATACTAAAACCTTCCTCTTGAATCACTCTATCTATTAAAAAAAACCGCATCAAAATCCGCTGCGTAGTTTTAAAGATTTAAGCATACATAGGGGCATAGGGACATAAGGACATAGGGACAGAGAAAGCGACTTTGTTTTATACTATGTAGTGATAATGACTGTTCCTAGGTGACAAACTCGCTGTCGGTGAACGTGTCCGTGTACTACATGACGCTGAGCGGCAACGAGGTGCGCTTGATGGGCGACGTGCCTCCCGGCGAGACGCTGCGGCTGCCGCTGCAGGCCGTGCACACGCCCACCGCAGAGATATTCTTCTCCGTTGAAGGTACAACTAGGGATGTTACGGAGGTGGTTTTGTAGGAACCGAAGTCGCCGGAGTTTTTAGATTTGGTTTATCGGAGTCGGAGATGGTGACCTTTTTATTTTTTTATAAGAAAAAGGGGGCAAACGAGCAGACGGGTCACCTGATGGTAAGTGACTACCGTCGCCCATGGACACCTGCAACTCAAGAGTCACAACTACGTTGCCGGTCTTAGGAAGTGGGAATAGTGGGATGTGGGGGGGGGGGGGGAATTGGAGCCTCCGGTTACCTCACTCACTCAACGAAACGCAATGCAAGCATTGCTTTACGTTGGTTTTCTGTGAGGCCGTGGTATCACTCCGGTCGAGCCGGCCCAAACGTGAAAACCGAAGCATGGCTCTCTCATCACGTTAATAGACATAAGAAAGATGTGTCCAAATAACACTTGGTTTTGGCTTTATTGACGAAATTAATGAATTGACACGATGCACAAAACAAAACAAACCATCCGTAATGTAATAAAGAGCTGCCCCTGAGTTTCTTGCTGGTTCTTCTCGGGGTACTGCATTTTGAACTAGCAACTATTCGGTGCTGGCTGGTTGCTGTTCACATTTAGCCAATCTCCATGGACGAGTTAAGAGCGCCTTGTTATTAGACTATGGATTTTTCTTAGTGTAAGTTGCTTTTACCTACAGAAATAAAATAATTTTGACTTTGAATTAATTCAAAATCATATTATTAATTGCATCAAGTGTTTTACATTACAATATATGGTAACAATATAGCCGCGTTTCAACAGTACGAGTGCATTTGGACGGATTGTGCTACGGCACACATAAGCGGTTCGAAATAATAAAAAATAGATTTAAAAGATCGATCTCATTTATAACAAGACTAAAAAAGAAAAAAAAATATTCATAATATATTCATCCAAATTGCGGATTTTCTTAAATATATTTAAATCTGCAGGTTTCACAGTGTCAGTCTCACCGTTTATATGGCGGGAGCTGCAGCAAGAGCCTAGGATTTCTAAACTATTGCAGTGCGAATCAAAAGATAAACAAAGCGGCGAAAAATTCTATCTAAAGGTACACATACAATAGATTACAAATATACGTCAAATGAATGTTGGAAATTGGTTTTCATTTTAGTGTTTCCATTTTCTAGGCTGTAGGAACAATGGAGCAAGTATTTTATGAACATTCGAACAGACATACGTTCGCATCGGCGTGCTATGATATCGTGCTCAAGCCAGCCGTCAAACTGCAGAACTGCCTGCCTATCAACATAGTGGTCTCGCAGTTGGGACTCAAACGCACTCAGATCTTTGAGCCCGGAGAGATGTTCCATTTGTCACATCTAGCACCAAACAAGGCTTCCGTTGTTCTTATGGTAAGTGTATTTTCGTTTGTTTTAGAATTATGAATATCAGAGTGAAAAGTGGTTTTAAAATTATGATTGCTAGCAATATTTACATTTACTAAAAGATGTAATGTTGTTTCTTTGTAGAAGATAATATGTAGATGTGATGATCCGATCCTGTTGTGTTCGTTTCATGTTTGGGTTTGTTTATGTGTATTTCAGTATGTTTATCAATTGTTTGGTACATATTGGTTCTACGACTAAATAACCGAGTGCGTATTGTCACCCACAAATTGTTTTGTAAACCTACAGGTACAGAACTACCTAGACAAGTGTTGGGTGTGTACTAAGAATCTACCGGATTTGGAAACGGAACTGTCGGTTTGGTCGTTCGAGTCGCACGACAGTCCGTCGTTGATGACGCTGGATTTGGGTATGCACAGCATCGACCAGGAGGGCACGCAAATGCTGACTCTCTATTGTCCCTTCTGGATGCTCAATAAGACTGGCTTTACTCTTTGCTACAGGGTGAGTATCTTATAATATATCTTATTTTGACGCTTGTTGAAAAATGTAATTTGTTTTGATAATGTTTGTACTTATTAAATTTGTATGGTCTGCAAACAGTCTGCAATTTATTAAATGTCTTTTCTTCTAATTACGTCATATGGGCACTGTAATTTCTGATTGAGAAATAATTTGGTCTTTTCTACTGTATCATTTATTTGAATTGAACTGGCCAGTAGTTCTAAGTATAAAACCTTTTTCGTTTTAATGCTATGTGATGCTAGCTAAGAATATACGTAAGTTAACAAGCTGTTTATGGAATGTTGATAATCAACAAATAGAAAAATTAATTTCGTTTAAAATAATATATTATATCACATTGGCAGGAGGCCCTGTCTTTGACTTTAGTGCAATATATGTAAATGATTTACATTTAAAATGTCATTTAATTGCTGTCGAAATAGTCCGCCTTACCACAAAAAGGTGGACACTATCTTAAGCAGAAGATTAGTTGCGTTAGATTTTCCTCTTTCCATCGTCTTTAGAGACGCCATTGAAAAGTTTTCGTGATTACAGAAATCTAAGAAAGCAGAAAAAGAGTCCGGCACCCCCAACAAGGTATCTTTGTCAGGATCACTGAATTTAAATTAATCCTATCTTCATTATATTTATTTGCCACCTATGAAATTTTGCTCCTTAATCTATTCCGTTTTTATTGTGCTTCCTATACCCATAATCAGCTTAATCTCAAGTATGGTTAGGATTTTGATAATAACCGTTTTATTTTGTTTTATAGCATGGTCAGTGGGGTTGTAACTGAACAACACGTTAGTTTGAATGTAGTGTTACGATTTTTAGAATGTCGTTGTTACCGAGATGTTAAGGTTAAATCGAGACTGTTGTTAAGAAGTCTGTATGTAGTTAATGTAGTTAGTGTATTTTCCAGATAAAACATTCAAGTTGCAGTAAATTTATTAGACGCCATACATCATGTTTGCCGGTGAGTGCAAACGTAATATTAATAGCACTGTGAATGAAGTACATATATTCAATAAAGTTAAAAAAATTGGGTTTACGTTATACTGTTTCTCATAGTTGTACATATTTTTGTTTCTTTACCATGTTTTTGGGGCTGTGTTGGTTAATTTTAGGTAATTTCATTTAAAATTATTTAAATGAGGTATATGGCTATGTGCATTGTAATAATTCTGCTTGTATAATTATAGCTTTTTATTCCTTAATTATATGCAAAAGTTAAATTATGCTTCTAGCACATATCTTGTAATATAAAAGGATACATCAGGCAAATATGACCAATTTTATCGCCATTCATAAAATTTTGTGGATTATACTTGTTTGCCGCCTACTATTAAAAAAAAACTATTTACCACGACATATTACTGTTACTTTCCAAGGCTACGTTCGGCATTATAATAACATTCTACTTAGTATTTTTTTAGCATCTTAACAAGCTAGCTAGCTAGTTCAATAGAATACTTATATGCCTACAAATATTTCTCCACGAGAAAGGCTCCATACATTTTGACAAATACGTAATAATTTTCTGCGGCAGAAATGTCTTGTTGTAATTTCATTAATATTTCAATACATTCACAAGATTTTTTTAAGTTTCCGAATAGCACAAAATACAAATATCTATGCCAGATAAAACTAACACACGACAAGGCGAATTGGGTCCAGCTCCATACTGATATGCCCTTATTATTTACCCACGCGATAAAACAATCTTGCATGTTTAATTATGTTTTATTTTACTTACTATTAAGTAAAAAGTAAAATACAATAGACAACAAATTTTTAATGAGCACATTTAGTATCAAATAAGTAATCAGTGTCCATTGGAAATGTATATACAATCATTATTAAGTCGTCCGTCTATTTCAAACCAATTTTTTTTCAATCAAAACAATGATGTTTTCAACCTTAAAATAATTGTAAATTTGAAATTCAAAACTAACATAATTTTATTCCAGAACGCCGACGAAACTGGGAACGTGATATTTCACCCGAAAGACTACCTTGATCCGATTCTCTTCTCGTTCCGTGCTAAAAACTTCTTCGGCAAGAAAAAAGCTGCGATACGAGTGGAATTCGGCGAATGGTCCGACAAGTTTCCACTGGACGTGCCTGGCAGCTCCGGCGTGGTTCAGTGCACTTATGAGGGCAGGCTTTATCAGGTACCATATAGTCTACGCATGTTATGTTAATAGGCATCTTTTCACAAATATGCTCTATATGATACATACATATGTAGCAGCCGCTCGGTTTGGTTCGGCTCAACTGTTACATTCAGGGGTTCGAAAAATAAAGTGGTGAAAAGTGGGTATATCAAGAAATGGAATTGATGGGCCTGTTGGCTCGGTAGGTAGCCTTGGCTTCTGAGTCAGTTTCGGGGCCAATATTTGTGTGCATGAACACTTTTGTGGGCTTCGTGCCTGGATGTCTATGAGTACGTTTATCAGTCGATTAGTACCCATAGTACAGGTTCTGACTAGTTTGGGACTAAATAATGTGAACGAATTATGTAAAAAAAAAAATAGTCGAATTTTGAAAAAAGTATTTAGTCAACTTTCGGAGTGTCGACTCGTGAAATTTCTTATTGCAATCTAGGTTGAAGTCTACATTACCGTTACGTTTATTATAGGTGGCTGTGACAAATCAGCTGACGTATAACAGCTTGACGAAGATGGTGATATTCACTCCGTTCTTCCTCATCATCAACGAGGCTCCGTTTGCGATACAGTATCAAGAGATGCACAGGTCCGGTGATCCCTGGCAATTGGTGAGCATAATAATTTTTGAATAACAGTTTTGACAGGGTTCAGTCCTACGAACAAGGTCTTATTCCTTATTCGTAGGTTCAGTCAGATTCCGGGTAGGGGTTTGTCCAAATAAGTAAAGAAAATAGCCTTCTCTTAAACTAGTGCAAGTTGATCTTCCTCTTATGTAGCTGGTTCATTTAAATTTAATAAAAAAAACCTATAAAAATCGCATTACAGGTACGACTTATTTTACTTTTAGCTTATATTCTATAAAGTAGACCATGTAAATCATGTAAATGCATATTTAAATTTCTTGTCAATTGTTCACACTCACTGATCTTGAAATGCAGTCATCTGTCTTTTTTACTTGCATACAAAAGTGCGAAAGAGGGAATGCTATATTAACTCTCCTACTTAAAACTAGCAGCGCCCCGCGGTTTCAGCCGGGTAGTTCCCGTTCCCGTGGGAATACGGGGATAAAATATAGCCTATGTGTTATTCTGATGTATAAGCTATATAACTGTAAAGTTTCATCAAAAGCCGTTCATCGCGTGAAAAAGGAACATACAAACTTTCGCGTTTATACTATTAGTAGGATTTCAAAAATGTGAATATTTAATTGACGTTGTAGGTGGAAGAAAACTCGAGCTCTCCGCTCTGGCCTGTGGTGGAAAAAGACGAAAAGCTTTTGCTGCTCCGCGTGGCTTGCTCGACGGAACACTGCGCTCCGTTCCTGTTCACTGAACAACACAGCACGTGTCTAAAGCTTAATAATGAGGTTTATTATATTATATTTATTAATTTTAGGGTTCCGTATCTCAAAAGGAAAAAAAACGGAACCCTCAAAGGATCACTTTGATGTCCGTCTGTCAAAACCCTCTATCTCAGGAACGCGTAGAGGTATTGAGTTAAAATTAATTTCGACTCTCTCAAGGGAATCAAAATGTATAGAGTACTTTCTAGAGTACTATGAAATTGGTCAAGTAATATCGTTTTATTCTACAAGTATTACAAATTTATAGTTTTTAGATTGTTCCCTGACAATCTGAAAACTATTAATTTGTAATATGTACGTACATTTATACTAGACAATTGTGTACGTAATAATAATCATACTGTGAGACTCTATTCCTGCACGAGCACGAAGGTGGTAGACGTGTATCGCGCGCGAGTTAAAGTTACGCAGATGACGTCATTCTCGAGATATAAGTGACAGTTGAAGGTACACAAATTTCTTATCTACCGGCTTCGTTCTACCGTTTCTAAGTGACGTCCAATCAAGCTATTATTTACACTGGTGGAGTATGTTGTAGTATGGCGGCTTACACGTGGAAGTACAACTTAGCGAAGGTGGCACGTACATTACGGTGTCACAGTACCGCGACGGACATGCGCCCGCGCTGCTCGTCAACTACTCTCCTTATACTGTCACTGTATATGAGAAAGAAAACGTCAATGTCAGGTGAGTCATATACTTAGTCAGTTTTATTAGTTTATTAGTGTCTTATTGATTTTTTTTACGTTTGTGGTGTTTCCTATTTGACAGTGCCCGTAAGTCGTCATTAGCTGCATCGCAAAAGATCTAGTATTACAATACTTTTTCATAGTGCGAAATTATTTAGTGTATATTGACAGCTATAATTAAAGATATTTTAAATAATTAATTTCTTGCAGGAAAATACCTACTATGAATCAAATGCTGTACGCCTGGGACAACCCTGCTGGACCACAGATACTGATATTTGAGGGATCTAAGAGAAAAGAGGTAGAGAACAATCTGAGGAAAGATGATATAGGGCATTTTATGTAAGTAAATCTAGCTTTATATTAAATAAATAAATAAATGACATACTTATACAATGCCAAAGTGACAATATTGGTTATGCAATTTTATATAGGTATTAGAAAATGTAAGTTTTATTGAGATTGTCAATAGTTTTTTTAAAAAATTGAATAGAAATTTCTTTGAGACCTATTTACAGTAACTAATCTGCAATACATATGACGTTAAAAGTTCAACTGTCTTCACATACACTGACAGACGGATGGTCAGTCAAACAGCTTTAGTAATAGGGTCCCATGGGCACCTTAAGGATTCCTAAACATGATCAAATCTCTACCCAGGCTTGATGACAACCGCTCGGTGTCATGGGTGTCGTTTCTGGACGGGCTGCAGCGCGTGATAATGTTCACCAACGACCAGATCCTCGCCAGCGGCGCTCACACCATCGGCGAGGCGGAGGCCATTGACACCGAGATCATCCTCTCCATGCACGGCATAGGCCTGTCGCTAGTCAACGACTACATACTACAGGAGATTATCTACATCAGCGTGTCCAAGTGAGTAAATTTCGGTACTTAGGACAACAGATCATTCCCTTGTGAAAGTGGCAAAACTAAGGTTTTAGCTTAGTTCGCTCATCACATCATCAACCTTGACGTATGAGGAAGTATAGGCTATAATCTGTCACACAAACCCACTGCGGATTGGGAGATGGTGTTAAGCTAGTGGCTTAACGACTTCCATTGTGCGTAAACACAACGAAAACCGTCACCAACAATTTAACGTGCCTTCCGAAACACGGAAGTTGTAGATGGCGTTCGCTTAGTTGTAATACGAGTACTAACTATTAAGAATTACGTGTCATTGACTATACTAAACTTGTTTAGAGGGTTGGGTAGGGTTGAGGCCCTCACGCTATTCTATCAAATCCACGAAATCGAGTTAGCTGTATCTCTATTACGACATTTTTTCCAATACTGTCTTCTTGTTAATACCTACCAGTCAAATCAATTCCAGCAGCTTGCTTTCTAGAAATGCTAACACTCCAATAGACTCGATTCTGCAGACCAGCTAAAATTCCTAATTTTAAGTTAGCCTATCCTTCTCCATAGAATACGGAAGAAAAAAGACAAAAACAAACCATAGATTGAAAAGTAACGTCAAACATGTAGAAACCAATTAATTTGAACCTTATGAACGTGCTTATCTGTCACTTTAATCCATGACCTTTTTACATCATCGCTAAAATTGCTAAACACGCCTTAGTTGACAGGACTAATTTTAATTTGACAGGACTAATTTTAATTTGACAGGACTAAATATCTCTCGTCTCTTTTCTTTTCTAGGAGAAAGAAAATGACAGGACTAAAATAAAATAAGTTAAGTCGCTGTAACGCAGAATCGAGCCCATTACTAGTATTGTATAACATGATTTTTTCGAATTAGATTTTTTTTGAATTCGATATTGTGTGCGGGAATTGCCTCTTAGTATTTGCAATTTGCATGTTAACGAAGTAGTATGGCAGTATTAAAATAACAATAACTTTACTCAGTAAGACGGCAAAAATTACAAACAATGTTTAAATGGTTAGAAACAATTAGGACATTGGGATCCCAGATATACCTTCACATCCTTTGTACTGCCTATCCTGAACGGGATCAGTCAGAAAATACTTTCCAAATCTTTTAAGTGACTCTTAAAAGATTTGGAGAGTATTTTCTGACTGCATCGAGAATCACATACCAGTCAAGATTTCCTATTATTTTCCTAAATCAAAAAAGCAGGTTAAAGAGCCCGCTTCACGTGCGTGAGGTTTTGAGAACAATGAGTTTTGTTAAAAAACGTACTTACACTATCTCGACGGCGTAGCTCGACGGTGAAGGTAAATACCGTGAGGAAACCAGCAGGTCTTAGAATCATTTCTGAGGCACACCCGATCCGGGATGGCACCACCTTCATATTTAGAGGTCCAAAAGCTAGTGGTGAAACTTTGGTATTTCCATAAATGGAATACTTCTGCATACCCCCTCGCTGAGAAAACACGTGATCATATATATTTTTCGAAAATCGAAGTAAATTTACTCTGTTTTCAATTCAAGATAATTGTACTTTTCCAGTTCTGGAATAATATGGGAGCAGTGCAAACTTGGGGCCCGTCGTTACAAAAAAATCGAAGGACAGAAACTAATCCTACTCGAAGAGATGTATCAGCGTTACCTTACCGAAAAAATGGTTAGCGATGACCCCGTGAGCCCAGTGATAATGATTGATGAGAAGACAGAGGTAATGTATTGACTTTGGTACATCGTTCGAATACAAATATATCGACATAACAAAGTTTGTAACAGCAAGGGTCGCACGCATAATGTGTGAAATGCAGATCGACCTAACTCTTTATACAAACAAAAAAATTTCTATGCATATGTACCTATGTATTATCTATATTCATATTACAAAGAGGTAAAATGTATGTTTTTAGGAGGTAATTTATGGAACTACTTCACCGATTCTCAAATTTGTTTTACGAATACAAAGCTTGACTATTTCCGAGTCACATAGGCCGCGCTTTATTATTGACGTGGGTAAAACAGCGCTTCGCGGCTAGGAAGTCATAAAAATATGAATTTCAAATTTAAATTAACAGCAAATAAAACATGAGTTCATATGAAATTTAAATAAATATTTCTCAAAAGCTCAATTTCGACGGTCAAGGAAAACATCGTGAAGAAACTAGGAGGTCCTGACATATGTAACACTATCCTCGTCCGGCGATGGGTTCATCTGTCACGTTTAGTAGTTCAAAATAATATACGGGTGGAATGGGTGGGATTTCCGAGAATGGAATACCTCTATCAACCCCCTCGGGGGTAAAGACCTGAACATGTTTTATTTAATAAATATCACTAAAACTGTGGCAGTGACAGCCTTACGGTAAAAGAGCCTGCTTGACATGATGACAATCAGCAAGGCTCTGGTTCGAATCCTGGCATGTACCAATGAGTTTTTCAAAAACTTGCTTACATATTCATCAATAGCTCGACGGTGAAGGAAGACATCGTGAGGAATCCAGCACCTCCCAGAATTAAAGCTCGGAGCTAAATTAGATAATGAGATTATTATTACTAACCCTGCCCAAGTTCCGCTTGGAGATGCGATACAACAGCTGGTACTGCAGGTGCACTTCGAGGAGATGCGCATACTGAGGCCGTCGCCGCGACTGCTCCGTCGCACGCAGGAGGCTGGCCTCTGGGTGTCGTACAGCATGTCGGCGCACCTGGTGCAGCTGCACGCTCGCCTGCATCGGCTGCAGCTGGACCAGCAGCTGCCCCTGCCCACGTTCCCGGTCGTGTTGGCCCCCGTGCCCCCGCCGAGGTCCATCGCCAACGAGAACCCCACAGGTGGGCGAATAGGTGGCCTACCTAACAAGCGACAAGATGAGACTATAAGTGTGTAGTTAGCATAGTTAGACACGCACTTATGGTAGTATGACTGCATCAAAATGCTTCCAGCATGAAATTAGTGGATGCTCTTTTGGGAAGCTAAAGATATGACACTATTGTACAGGGCTTTTTTTTGTAACTTTTTCTAATTTCTGTAATTTTGCGATTAACCCAAAGATTCAATTAGTAAAATTCTATTATCACCTATTAAGAAATGATCTTAATCTTTGGTTAGCAGCTTCACCAGAGCACTTGTTGCTTATACATATACAAATGTGAAACAAATATGTTTAATTATGTTTTGAATACACACAGTCTGAACTCAAGTTTTCCAATGAAACCAAAAATCATAATCTTTTGTAAATTTTTGTTCCTACCGATCTACCACTACACCACTGTAATAAAACGCAAATGGTTTGAACCCTGTTTTAAGTAGATTTTAGGTTTAAAATTATCCAATGTTCCCCACAGGACCTAAGCCATTCATAGAAGTCTCGATAGTGGAGCGTATAATGCAGCACAGCAAAGTTCGGCAGTACAAGTACTACAAGGTTCTCATCCAAGAGTTCCACGTGAAGGTTGATATGGGTCTGATTAACGCACTCATGGACATGTTCCCGCAACGACAGCTCACTGAAGAGGAGGCGGTAAGAAGTTAATGGACTTATAAATTCAGTGGACTCTAACATATTGTTCAGATCTCAAAAAAAATGTGTTAGAGCTATCTGTGGTAAATCTCCACGTGAAAGTTGTAGACCACTGTTTAAATCATTAGGAATACTACCCCTACCTTGTATGTACATATTCGAGGTTGCAAACTTTGTAAAAAATAACCTTCATCTATTTAAAAAAGTTAAGAATGTACACAATAGAAACGTAAGAGATCCTGAAAAATTAGTATTTAGTAGTATTCCAAAACTAACGCTCTATCAGAAACAGTGTAATGTTATGTGTATAAAAATATTTAATGCCATACCTAAGGATATTAAGATACTACCAAGGGAGCTATTTAAACGAAAACTTATGACATGGCTAAGTGAACGAAATTTTTATTCTGTAAATGAACTTTTCAATGTGTAACAATTTATTAATATTATATTTCAAATTGACTTATGTAGCCTAATCTAATTTTGACATTTTCGAATCTAATTTTGACATTTTTGAAATAATTTGGTATTGTTTTTAAATATTGGTGCTGTATTTTTGCATGCCTTAAAAGGTAAAATGTGAGGACTACCAAATTTTGTATCTAACACCCCTGTAACCACATTTTATGCAAATAAATTATTATTATTATTATTATTATTATAATGCTTCTATAGTAAAACCAACTAGTAAAAACTGAAGCTATTGGAACATTCGTCTTTTCAAATTTTACCAATACTTGTCGCCAGTTGTCGTCATTGTCTGTCACTTAGGGTGTTGTTTTATCCGTTGAAACCACAACATCGCGAATAGATTTATTTATTGTCCTTAGTCGCCAGGGACGTTGATGTTTGACTTTCTAAAAATATTTTGTATTTTGTCTCGCTTCCCAAATGAATGACTAGTCTCGTCTTGGCAACCTACCAACCCTAGTATCGATGAGTTTTTATTCCGAATATCTTTGCCCTAAATGTTAAGTTTCATCGGTCGAACTTTGACTTTGAACAATTGCTAACTTATTTCCTTAAATTGAAGGACAGAAATGATATCCAATAAATAATTATGTTCCCCTTTCTTACATTATTGTATTTTACAAACAGTACGATTGTGTACTTTAACTGTTCTTACATAAACTTGTTTTTTTAGCTAGAAGAGTTTCAAGTTGATCTGAAAAAGGCTGGCCAGGCTTTAGCGGCCGTGGCGGCAATTAGCGTGGCCTCTGATCAGAAGAACTTCTATGACAATCTCCACTTGTCACCCCTGAAGGTAGATAATTTTATTAATTACTCTTAAACTTCTTCATGGGTATCCTGTAGTATTTCTTGAAACTAGATCGAAACACTGCTGAGCTAAGGATCTTTCCTCCCACATGAGAAAGTGTCAATTAAGTCAAAGCTAATCGCAAAATTAAAATGTCGATGTTATCCATGCTGCAGTGAAGTGCTTTAAGTTAGAATAATAATTATAAATACACTATCTGGTATTTCATGCACCACTGTACGATTAAAATATCCTTGCAGATTTCCTACTTATTCCGCATCTATACATTTAAAAATCTTCGTTATGTGCCCCTATAGTTTATGAATAGTATATTACACACCTAGGGAAGTAAAATAAGAAATGCCTCAGATCATATATAATTGTCGACTAGCTGATGTCTACAAACATGTGATCTGAGGCTTTCTTATTTACTTCCCGAGGTTGTATACTTTTTTCTTTTCGACGGAGGCGGAAAGCGGCAACTTCGTTTAGCGCAGCGAGCCGAAATTTCCGGCCGAAGAACAGAAACATTTTATTTACTGTTTTTGTTTGTAGGTCCACGTGTCATTCTCTCTTGGTGGGGCGACAACCCTGCCCACTTTTATAGGGACTGTACTTCAGAGCATCGGTGTTACGTTGACCGATATGAACGATGTTGTCTTTAAGTGAGTGTTTGAGAAATACATAGATAAATATTCAAATTTTAATTAGGAGATAAGGAATATGGAGTTATCGTATTAAAACTTCTAACTGGACGCTAGTTAAAGTCAGAACCATGTAAAATACTCTAGACTCTAGAGTATTTTATATGGCTCTGACTCTCTCTAGAGTCTAGAGGCTCTATTGATTTTTTACATCGTCTTATTAGCAGACCTTAGTAATTTTTTTGCCATATTGAAGATAAACAGCCGTTTTTATATAAAAATCCTTGATAGCTTGTTTATGTTTATATAGAACAGGAACAAATCGTCACATTCGCAAAATAACATTTCGACGGTGTCACAATGCAAAATGAATTATAATTTAAAAGATAATGAACGCTAACTGATTTAACAATTGTTATCATCCCTTCTTAGATTGTCATATTATGAGAGGGCCTACGAGTTCCTGTCGCAGAAGGAGTTGATCTCACAAGTGCAGAGCCACTACACGGGACAGGCGCTCAAACAGCTTTACGTGCTGGTTCTCGGGTTGGACGTGATTGGAAACCCCTACGGGTTGGTCATAGGTCTCAAGAAAGGCGTGGAGGACCTATTCTATGAACCGTTCCAGGTGAGTTTTAGGTCTTAATTGAAAGGTACTCATCGGGCATATCAGCGGCGTTAAACGCACAGATTCTGTTTTATCAGTTTCTTACTTTTTTTTCGGTGGCCGTCCCCGGCATTTGCCTTTTACTGTAGCCGAGCCCAACAAGTCACCAAAGTTCATCGTGATCGAACGAATTGTATAGGAACAGACCGACCCAAAGATATGAACACCTAAAGCCTCGTCACGAGAAGGTTTAAATTTAGTAAACAATGAACTTCTACTGAATTACATACGAACAGTTATAAGTTAACCAAATCCAATCAATTGGATTCTATATACAGGTAATACGAAACTATTATGCACTTTTAATTACTCGAATTTTTGCAATATAAAGTACTGTCAACCAACTATTGTGGTACAAAGACTAGGGATTGTGAACATTCGGTCTGTCATTTTGAAGTATGTGTGGTCATACTCAAATAAAAATGATAACGAAAGTAGTAGTTATATGTAAATCCAAATGTTGCAAACCACTGTATGCTTAAGTGATTTATACTTTCTTTTATCTTTAGTCGTTTTTATATAAAGTTATTTATAAATATAAGAATATACATATAAGACAGTATTATAAAATATAAATACTCCCTTTCTCAGGTTGGTAGAGATTATATTAAAACAAAAATGTTGGGTATTGGGATAGCAATAAGTTGCACCTAGTGCTTCCTGTGCCAGTTCAAAATAAGAACAGTGAATGGCATCGGCAGGGCGCGATCCAAGGGCCGGGCGAGTTCGCGGAGGGCCTGTTCCTGGGCGTGCGCTCCCTGGTGGGGCACACGGTGGGCGGCGCGGCGGGGGCCATGTCGCGGATCACTGGCGCCATGGGCCACGGCCTGGCCGCCCTCTCGCTAGACAAGGTACTGACAAAAAATATTATACAATATGTAATGTAATGAGCAGTGATAGCCCGAACGGTTAAAGAGCCGGCCGAAAATCAGTGAGGCTCGGGTTCGAATCCTGGCATGTACTAATGAGTTTTTTAATAACTTATGTACATATTTATCACTAGCTCGACGGTGAAGGAAAACATCGTGAGGAAACCCGCAGGTCTCAGAATTAATTCTGAGACATGTGTAAACAGACCCGGTCCGGCGATGGGCTCACCACCTATTACGTTAAGGGGTCTAATGTATCTCGTGAATGTGGGTATATCCAGTAATGGAATACCTCTGCCTACCCCCTCGGGGATAAAAAAAGGCGTGAGATTATATTTTTATAATATGTAACGGAATAAGCGCAATTCCTGAAATTAGTTTGTTCAGTATCGACTACTTTATCGATTTCAGCTATTTTTAATTTGTTAATTTTTTCCGAAATATGAATTAGCGTAGCTGAATTTAGTGCTTTCTATGGAAATCGTGCTATTATTAATCGATATTTAAGAAAATTGGTTAGATACAACTAAAGTTCGATCGCATCATATTTTTTCTATATTAACATACTAATTGGGGTGTATGAGGAATTGCGCTTTTTCTGTTACGCGTTGTATATAAAAAGACGTAGATATGTGACTAGAGCGCTTAAATTGAGGCCGACAGATGTAGGTAATTGACCTAATTCTATTTAGTAGCAATGGTTGCATTTTTCACCTAGTCGTATTTCAAGCGCAACTCTTGACAGTACCTGTCTCTTCTTTATTATTCGTTCCGTATAATTTTTCGACGTCATTGTTGTTGTTGTATCCGATAAATACGCTAAGAATTAAGTATGCTCATGTTGTAGCCATTCGTAGCGGATCAGTTATCAAACGCGCGCAGTATGAATATAACTCATCTATAGTTTAATATCTTTGGTACTGATCCATTATTCGGACAGAGTGCGCTCGGACGATTCAGTTCGTATTATTTTAAATCTAAGGGTTTTTCCTCACACATGAGGAAGTACGGGCCATTATCTCACACGCGAAGCTACCGCTTATTAGGAGATGGTGGTTATGTACCTTTTAGAATTTTCAAACCACTCAAAGGTAGCTGATAATATGGCATAAAGACTTCCATTGTGCGTAAACAACGAAAACATAGACCAAAAAATTTATAAAATTTAGTTATAATATGGTTATGTATACATATACATAACCATATTATAACTATAATAAGATTTATTTTTTAGTTACATTTAGTTTCTATCTTTATTGGTCTTGCTTTAAGTAATTTAACCCGAACATACATAGTTACAAGATACATACAAACATAGCAAGTTAAATAAAAGCTTTTAAACAAGAAAGATCTTTATAAATGACCCTTTCGATCGATTTAATAAAATTAAAGCCTTTTTTTTCAGATTGCCAATGACTTACTAACACTTCAATGGCACCATCTTAATAATCCCGGAAAGTTTTACTTTACACTTGAATTTTAGACTATAACAATAGATTTGGTGCTCTAGGATTACCAACGTCGCCGGCGCGACAACATGAACAAGCCTCCGGCCAATCTACAGGAAGGTCTGGCCAGGAGCGGAAAAGGCCTTGTCATGGTATGTCCTTAATAGTTGCTAGTGGTTTCATCCGCGTAGTTCCCATGGGAATACGGGAATAAAATATACACTATGTTACTACCTGATACTGTGGCTTTCCATCGGTGAAAGATTTTTTTTAATCGTTCCAGTTGTTTTGTAGCCTATTCAATTCAAAAAAACAAACAAATCTTTCCTCTTTATAATATTAGTGGAGATAACCATAATCCAACAACAATTCCCTACCGAACACAATGAACAACTTTAGTCACTTTTAACTTTAATAGAAATTCACAATTTACTTGACATACTTTTTCAATTCATTAATTCATCTTTGAATCTAAAAAAAAATATATGTATTATCTTTCTTATAATCACGAAAATTACATTTATTTACAAAGTAAACATACATTTTTACAGTATTTACAGATGAAACATTTTCCCCGCAGAGAAAGCATGCGGTGCAGTTACTTATAATTTTTATGTGTGTGTTATTACGCATTTCTTCATGTACTGAAAACTTCGTACACCACGTCTCAGGAAAATCATATCCAAAAATTCTGTCAAACAAAACAGGGCGTATTCGATGGCGTATCGGGTGTTTTCACGAAGCCCTACGAGGGTGCTCGCGACCAAGGTGTGGAAGGGTTCTTCAAAGGTCTGGGCAAGGGCGCAGTGGGCCTGGTGGCGCGGCCCACGGCCGGCGTTGTCGACTTTGCGTCCGGCTCACTCAACGCCGTCAGGAGGTGAATGGGGGAGATTGCATGTGTTGTTGCATGTTTGCTTTATATGTTTAATGTTGACTAATGCCGATTTTCTTCTAATACTAGCAATCTTTGTGTGGTTTCAAAAGATAATTCTAAACTCTTTCTGCGTGGAAGTAATCTTGTGCCCGATAGGGTACTTGTCTAAAGAAAATTATATTGCGTTGCGAGTAATAACTAATTAAAAAGATTATCTCAAACTACCTCTTTAAACGTATTTCGGTTTAATTTCACAATTATAGCAAATTTTACAATACATTAATAATTAAATACTAAAACTTATGACATCTTAAGCATTCAGCACATTTTCCATACAAATTAGGCGCCTCTGCCTACGCAGTCAACTACCCTATTATTTGCTAATAATATTACTAGAGAGTAAATAGCGATCTCATATTTTTCAAGTGTTTCCATCGCAACACAAAATAAAGTTTGCTTTTGCGTTCGCTAGACCATGAAATGTAGAATGCTTTTATATGTTTGAAGTGGTATTAATGTATTATGTATGAATGTCATGTATTGTCGGTATAGGAACTAAGGCAATGAAAAATATACATGCAATGGTTCGTTTAAATTATTAACTATGGAATGGATAATAAATATTATTTTCGAGCGCCTGCTTCGATCTTAGTCTATTTGTAACTGCTCGTGTAATGCAATGCTGTTAATTTGATGTAATGAGATGTGAATCTTATTTTCTCTGCGACATGGTAAATTTTGTGTTTGAAACAGTGTATAAAATATTAATAAATGACTTAAGAATCGGATCCAGCGACAAATGTTAGGAATAACTTAGGAAACTCTGTATTACTCAGTAAACAATTACTTTGAAAAGCACACACACAGCACAGTCGTCGCCATTTTATAAGTCAGACACCAAAACCAGAACAGTACTACACTACGTACTTTTTTCATAATTTTTCTTTACAATTACAATAATAACGATCGCGTTCTCCCGTGCGATCTATAAGCAAGCTTAATCACATAATAAGTAATAGTACTACGTACAGAAGGTTCTCTGTTAACAAATTCCCTGTTTAGGTACGTCAAATGTGCCTAAATGTGGCCATCTCTTTCTATCGCATGCAACGCGCTCTTTCGGAGGCGTAGCCTTAGATCTAGGGTTGCCGGCAGCTCGACCCATTAAATTATACGTTAGTAGTAGTAGTTAGTATAATAGTGTATTTTACCTACGATATTACGATTATTCTTTATTTAGGTACTAAAGACCACCCAACTAAAGAAAAGCTGTGTAATTTGCCTTTAGGTTATGTTATGACTTCAAAACTGCCTGTATCTGCAAAATGTAGGTCGAAGACATACAACTGGGTTATCTACTTACATACATTAAATAATGTAAAGAAAAATAGTTTATTAAAATTCAATATCTATACAACCAATGCGCGGCAACCACTAATAGACTGCTGGGTGGCGGTCGGCCGCATGTATTTGTAGCGGCGCGATGACGTCACGCAGTGTGCCTCCCCTGGCTTTATGCACTTTGACTATTAGGGTGTATTCGACGGCGTACGTGGCGTAGTGACAAGACCTTTACAAGGTGCCTACGAGAGCGGGGCCGGTGGGTTTATGAAGGGACTCGGTCGCGGCGCCATAGGCCTGGTCGTGCGGCCAGTCGGCGGCGTCGTCGATTTCACTACCGGTCTATTCTCCTCTGTTAAAAGGTGGCTATGTTTTTTAGTTAGTCAGGGTTGCGATTGTTTAGTTAGAATTCGGTAGTGGCAAAATCACAACATTTCATATTTATAACATGCTTATTTTATTCTTTAAAATAATACTTATAATTATTACACCAAGTATCCGTACCAGACTTCGTAATACATATACAGCAATGAATTCGCAAACGTTTCGTCGATTTATTTGCCGTATACAAATATAGCGACATGCCTACTCTGCCTGACAAGAACCTTGAATTTTTTGTCAATCTAATCAGCTTTGTATTGTTTGTTTCATACATAAATTATTGTAATTAAAGTGATATTATTTCTGATCTGTACGAGCCTCATTCAGCCTTTTTGTTTAATTTTGATATGCTGGGAATGTTGTGTAATAATTAATAAGTATTTTAGGAGTAATAATATAATATGTAATTTTGAGTTGAACGACGATAAATAAAAACTAAGGACCGGAGGACGCCGTGAAACCAATTTCAAAACTTTAAATATCTTTATAAAATCGACTCAAAGGGTTTATTATGGGGTGGGTTATTATGCCGCCTCCTCAATTGCCTTAGTCCTATACCATGTTAGATGTAAATTAGACATGAATTTCAGTTGGATTTGTACATACCTATTAGTCTTTTGGCCGAATACTCGATTTTAAGTCAAATTTAAGTACGACTTAAGTAAAAATACCTAACACCTTTTTCATAGAACTTTTGACTACGAAAAGGTACTCTTTAAGTTTTACTTAAATGTCTAACTGACGTTTGGGTATTCGGTTGTTGGTATTTTTTATTTTATTATAGTTGTTTTTTATCTTTAGTTTATCAGTATTCAATGCTTTCATTTTTGTCTGTCCAATTAAGTTGGCTTTTAAATAACACTTCTAGATTTTTACTTCACAGACATAAGCAAAATCAATGCCATGCAAAACTGTGTCCACACACGTCAATATCGTGTCAAAGGGCGAACTTAATTTAAAATTTATATGAAGTTTCCCAGACGTCTTGTGATTAAAATCACGTTCGGGAAACTACAATTTTATCGCAGTCCTGATATTATGGACAGGGCTTTATTGATAGTCTTTTTTAAACCAAATAAAAAAAAACAGGGCGGCAGACTTTTCTGAGGAGATAACAAAGCAGCGTGCGGCGCGATACTTGCCGGCTGATACCGGTGTGAGGCCATACTCGCGGCTGCAGGCCGAAGGGTACAAGATGCTGTTTGAGCTGGAAAAGGTTTGTATCTACTTTCATTTTCAACAAGTCACTCGGACTACTAAAATTATTATCACCATTGATCGGAAATTCCTGTGCCTATTTATCTAGTATTTACCAAAACTACAATGTACTCTACATTATTTAGAGTAGATATCACAAAAAAAAACTGTGGTCATATCTCTAAGTACTTTCTTGAAGCTTGACTAAATAGGCACCGGAATTTTCGATCACTATTATATTTTGCGAAATGCTAGAGTTCTTCTTAAAATAACCGAATTATAGTAGAGAAGATTGATCACGGAACACTTATACGCACGGAAGTCGCCATAATATTGATGCTGTACCCTTCTATAAGTGTCAACACATCGATTAGCCCACTGCCGCACCCCATGGAGTTTGATGACCTGGCCTGAGATTGATCAATTGGTCTATCTATATAACTAACTAGCAGGTACCCAGCGGGAGTGTTTAGTGTATAGTGTTTTTTACCCATTCTCTTGGGTATTTCATAATATGGTACTTGAATTTATCGGAATAAATTCATAAAAAGATGACCTCATAGCAACTATTAAATGTATTTCGATTTTCATTTTACAGTATTAAATAATAAAACAACCAAAATAGTGACGCAATTGAATACAAATAAATAAAAAAAAAACAACCTATTGGATTCAGGTTACGTCACTTTATTTTTCGCAAGCTCTTCAACTTACAACTAACACTTGATACCAATATTGTAGGAGTGCAATAAAATAACTAGTCCGGCATGTTGAATTTAGAATGACGTCACAGAGCTAACCATGCATTGTCGACCAAACTAAACGGGTATACAATATTTCAGCTTAATTGATTGAAGATATCTGCTTCAAATTTGAGTTGCAAGGTTCCACCGGAACAATACATTACAAGTTAAATAAAATATTGGAAAAATGATGACGTCTTAGTTTAAGTTCTGTACATTTTTTAAATAAATTTGTCATTAGACTAACTTTGACTAGGTAGTCAACTACCCAATTATATAAGGTCATTTTAAATCGTGCAAAAAAAGTTCAAATATTTTAAGGGTAGGAACAAATATGTAAGTGAAATAGAATTAACACATTAAGAGAAAAAAAAAGTTAGATTTTCTCTTTTGTCTTCTATTTTTATTTATTTATTTTGATAACTTTGCGCAATTTTTGATTGGGTAGTGTGCGTGTATTGTTTGTGTACAGCGTGTTACTTTTTTATATTTTTTTGTAATCAATGTTATCTACCTAGTAAATTCACGTATGAAACATCAAAATCAATTCGAAAAATTGTTGCTTGTTCATTATTTGATTTACCCTTTAAATATTTGCACTTAATTTAAAATTACCATGTATATTTATGTATTACTCCAACCAGGGCAAATTTGTGGCGACGGACGCTTACGTGACGCACGTTTGGGTGATCCCGGGCAAGGAGGTGGTGATGTGCACCGACAAACGTCTGCTCTACCTCGAGAAGAACAACGTCTTTGGTGGCTGGCAGGTGAGCTCGTCTTCATTTACTTCAGCGACCTTGGTTTTCGCACTTTTCGCTTTTCTCATCAATACCAATAATAAGATTTAAGGTCTCTGTTTTCAAAATAAATGTAAACATTTAAGTAAAATGCTATTTATAGGATGCCTTATTTATTATACACTAGCGGTTGCCCAGCGACGTTCATATCGCGGATCCAGGTTTTTCCCGTTCCCATGGGAATTTATAAAAAAACTTTTTGCATAATCTCATGCAAAAAGCAGTTTCCGCTGTACATTGATTGATCAGCCATTCGCCAGTCAGTTTCTTCTTTTATGTATACGTATAGATTAGCTACTTAATTCAGGGTTGACTGACTATTTATCGTTGTTGCTAGGATATCATTATGGTGCCAACAAATAAAATTAACATATCATTAATCAAATATGTTCTAATTGAAGTCATGCTATAGAGAGCATGACTTCAATTAGAACATATTTGATTTAAGCTGATTTTAAATTGTTAAAACATACATTAACAATATTTCATACGTTACATACTGGGAGTATTTACACTCTTATAACTTTTCGCAATAGCAATACAAAAACGAAAAAGTAATCGTTGAACAGATAGTTACAAAAAATAATATCTTTTTGAAGTTATTTACTTGTTATTCTCGAGAGTCATGTATTATTTATATGATGACATCGACTTTTGCGTCGTAAATATTGTATGAAGTCCCCTCGCAGGTATTTGAAAAGCAATTTACTAACTAATGGGCAGTGGTGTGTAAGTTTCAAAAGTTATTCTGAAACTATATTCGGTCAACAAATTGAGTTCTAAAATGTATTATAATTTGATAATCGTATTGTATAAAGCGTCATGAAAATGAATTTCAAAGTTTGTATCTATGAATCAGTATTGCAAAATGTATACCCTTAAAGTTATTTCTCATATTTCATGCTACAGCAGTGGTACTCATTAAATGTAAGAGTGCGAGTTGTAATTGATAATAGTCATTTCGTAGAGATATTCTAAATATACCATGTATATTTACAATAGCTCTACGAAATGCATTTACACAAAACAAAATTAAAGTCCGTTGGGCCGTTTTGGTGCCTATTCGAGACAAACTTTCAGACAGACACAGTAATTCTAAAAACGGTAATTTATGTTCTCAATAAAATTTTGGCATTTTGAAATCACAGTATGATACTTTAATGGTGGGACAAACACAATGCACACACGGTTATTTAGCCCCCAAACAAGGTAGCATTTACAATGGATAGTAAACAACTGATACACATAACACCCAGACACGAAGCAAACATAATATGCTCATGTAAACAAATGTTGGCTCCGAGTAATCCAACCTTCGACCTCCAGAGAAGGCAGGACCAACTAAGCCGTCAGTTATGCTGCAGATATGCTAGTATTTGGAACATATATGCTAGACGTAACTGTAATAATTTGTTCAACAGATCGTGTGGTCGTACTTATGGTCAGAGATACCAGAAGTGCCCACGGCAGTCACCAGAGGCGTCTACATCCCCACCGCCAAGAAAAAAGTTCTGGGCATGTTTGCGAGCTCCGGAGCAGGCAAGGTGATATTCCTGTACGACGAGCAGCAGAAGAAGTACCTGCTGGCGCAGTGCCAGCGGCTGATGCGGTCGCATTGACATGAGGAAGTAGAAAGGATGTCTGCACCGGAGTGGATGCGGCAATTCTTTCTACTTATATTCGATTCTCGCACCGCCTTGCTTGCTCTTGCATATCACTTTAACCTACACCATTTATGCCAGAAAGGCTTCCGCTGAACTCCGGCAGTTGCTGTCAGATTTAGCGAACGTGTGTGTTAAGTTCGTCGATTGACTTTGTGCTTGTTTACTTTACCCGCTAACTTTACTTCTAAGAAGTCGGGGACGTGTGCTTTCAAGTGTGCTATGAGCTTTTAATAATGAAGATTCATTGTATATTTTCGGTTTATGTTATGGAATTTATATCAATTTAAAACCTGTTTACCCAATTTTGGCCATATTTAGAATGCATTACACAAATAATTATTATAATTATAGGGTTATATTGGAATACAAAAAGCCAATAAATACTGCCAAAATGGTCGCTTCTGGCCTAAATTTTTGATTGAAAAAATTCGGGCCTGTACTAATGTATTGCTGAGCATTTACGAATACTATTTAAGATTAACGTTTTATAAGTCGTTTGTTACATTTTATAATAATTGTATCAATATTTCAGTCTTCCGTTATGTATCATTTTGTATCCTAAATTAAACATGCACTGGATTTGTATGCCACAAACTATGTATATTTAAAGTTTTACGAAATGTTACGTGTTTGAAAACTTGATCTTGTTAAGTATTAACCAGTTCGCTACAGATTTAATATTGAGTTTATATGTTTATTATGTGTCAATGATAGGTAAAATGTTTACTTAGGTTTTGAATTCTTTTGTTTCGTACTTTATGTATTAAATTAGTACAGTGTCGTTAACACATGATTAGTTAGATATCTCGATCTATTGAGGTCTAAGAGTACAAACAAACCTTGATATATAGTATAGAATTTTGTTACTTCGATGTGCATTACTGAAAGTTATACTACTTAACTTGTAGCAAAGAACGTATCTCCTAGTGCGTCTCTGAGGCGTTATAATACCAGTGCCTTATCAGTGTGTAGAAATTCAACGGTAATTTTTTTAATTTATGTCCACAATTTAACGTGTTTTCCTGAATTAAAAGACCAATGCTTTGATTTTTGCGAGTACTATTAAAGTACAAGTTTATATGTTGACTTGCACATAGGTAGCTATTGATGTGATTATTTAATTAAACTAGTCCTAAAACTTGGAAGTTGGAGGTGAGGAAACTTCGATTTTTTAGAGTATTGATTTTGGTAAAATTATATTATGGGAGTACTTCAATGTGTAATTAGATCGAAGGTAAACGTTGTACTTTATGCTTATTGCACAACTTATGTAGTAGTAATTTCGACTTGGATTTTTTTTTGTTCACGCTTCTTGTGTATGATCTTTTTAAGAATTATAATAAAAATATATACTTCAACTCAGTTTTTTTTTGCTTCTAGATTTTATAAAACCATATGGTCGTATAGAATTGAAACGACTGCAAATAAAACTGCTTATAATTGAAATTGATTCAAAATCTACAGGTTACTAATTCATTACAAGGAAATAGAGAATGTTGCTTTTGGTGTTCTCACGATATACGCTGTTTAGCGACATCCCAATGATAAATGAATAAAATTTGGGCATAAACTGTATGTATAAACGTGTTCAGTGAAATGGAGGGATATAAAGGGTTTTATATTCAAACAGTAAAACTGATCTTTCGACAGCTTAACGTTTTCGGCGTAAAGACATCTTCATTTTACGGACGTTAAAATTAAGGACGCACTCGTTTAGCTTAATATTCGCTCGAAATCGATCTTACATTGTAGTAAAATGAATTTATGACGTACCTAAACACGCTCAAAAGTATTGGAATATCATATGTTAAAAAGTGACTTCTACTACTAGGTACAATGGATAGTATTTTCGCTTCATATGTACAGTTTGGTATCCCTCACAGAGTTGTAATATTTAGAAATATAAAAAGTCCTGACTTGGCTTTCCACCTGTCACAGGAATTGAAAAAATATAGGTTCCTAACTATGGGCTGCAGTGCCGAAATATTAACTCTGCCTACCTCCTCCAAGATAAAACCTGACTTTGTAGATACGTACTTACTTATAAATCAAATATTTTGATTCAACACCGGAATGTCGAATAACATTCAGATAATGATGTAAGTAGCTGAGAAGATACACCTAAGCCATCATTCACCATCGATAAATTGAATTTCTATCTATAGTGTTTCGAAATGGCATAGGTACCCCACCCAAGTAGTCACTGCCAACTCTTTCTAGTTCGGCGAAGTATGTCGATGAAGGATTATTTGTTCCAAATTTTGTGTTTTTCACCAGAATCATCGATTTAGGTAGGTACAGCACGGTAATACTTACTTACGTAAGATTTCATATACCGAGAGGCAGATATATTGAAATGCATGTCTACAATGATCCGGAGGGTTGCTAACGAGAGGAAATGAAGTCTTGCACCTGCTTCTACAATTTCAATGTAGTAGCTCTCTATTGTGAAGTATTATAGGTACATGAAAGATTCGAAACATTTTACTTTGTGAATGCGCTGAAACAAAAAAAATATTTGTATCCTGTATGAAATTAAATAGTTCCTATTAACAGGCAGCCTATGCTTGACGTCTTTCTTTGAATTCCGCGTTTACCGACAATAAACGACCGTTACAGAACTATACCACTGTTCATTTCATTTTAAATATCTGATTTGTTATGTTGGCACTGGTTTGCTGTTTACATTTAGCCAATCTTCATGGACGAGTTTAGTGTGCCTTGTTATTGACATTTCAAAGTGTATTTTGTATACCTACTGAAATAAATTAATTTTGAGTTTGAGTTTGGTTGTGGTTATTTTGTAACATAGTTCAAGAATAAAGTTTTATTATTATTATTATTATTATTATTATTATTTATGGGCTAACAGCAGATGCAGTGGAACGGGATGCACATGGAAAACAAATACTTTTGTAGAAAATTGTTTTTTCATTACCAAGCAAACATTTTCCTTTCAAGTATCAATTTAAAAAAAGACAAGCATTACTATGATGATAAGGGTCTCAATTCCATTAAATTTTGCTCTGAAAAGTGCCAAATAACAGCATCAACTGACCATTGACATCAAACTATAACCGTTGACATTTAGTGGAATTGGGGCCCTGTAACTAGGTACTTAAATTTTGGGCAACTGATTATCTGTCGTTTAGTGTTGGGTTGGTGCACTTACCTGCCTATGCTTGGTCGGTGAAGGACAAAATCGTGACGAAATCCGCAGGTCCAAGAATTAATTCTGAGGCATGTGCAATAGACACGGTCTGGCGATGGGCTCACCACCTAGGTATCACGTTTAGGGGTCGAATATTCTCGTGAATGGTGGGTATTTCCGGAAATGGAATACCTCTGCCTACTCCCTCGGGGGTAAAAGGCGTAAGATTATATTATTATTAAGGTGCACTCAGGGCTTTCATTAGGCTTCTCCCACATACGCCTACGCAAATTTATACAAACTTTTACTCCGGTCCACGCGTTTGCACTTCACATAAAATCTCCGAACATGCTATTCATTTGTTTTACTTAATTTGTTTTGCTTTCCATCATCCACTATTAATAAGGAACCATTGTTATAATGACGTGATGAAGAAATAAATTAGAATTCACGCTATTCAAGTCTCTTGTGAAATTTGTTTGTTTAGGACCGCAATCGCGTCCACATAATGAGAAATTTAAATAGGTAACGACGTTATTTGTTAAGTAAACTGTCCTGTTCCAAACAATGAACACATGCTGTGGTAATAATTACATTATAATTACTATTTGACGGGGCTTCTATAATTAAGAAGCTTCATAATCATAAAAATAATGTATGTTCAGATAACAAGAATCCATAGATGTTAGTTAATAGGTACAGTTAAACTTATGAACTATGTTAGTAACAAAAACGAATGGGGATGAATGTTGGAATAAAAGTTGTGATTCCCCTAATCCCAATGAATTATGTAATCGGCAGCCTCAGTGGTTTTTCTAAACATGTAATTCATTGCCCAGCGGCATTGCCGGTGCGGATCATGTTTATTCCTGCTCCCGTCTGAATTAAAAAAATATCCTTTTCATATCTCATACTCGGAAAGTAGTGTATGTTTGATCTGAGTATCGGGTCGGAAGCGATGATTCCCACCACAGAGAGATTCAGGGCTGTGATTCCCGCCCTCGGTCGGGAAAGACTCATAGTAATTGCTTCCGGCCTTAGGGCGGGAATAAATAAAAAAAAAATAGTACTACATTTGGCAAAGACGTTTAAAGAAAAAGTTTCTCTAGGAAAGAGAATGAGTTTCTTCCAACCTCTTTGGGTGCTTAGTAGGGTTACGAAACTTTTTACATCAATTAGAATAAGAAAAAAAGGTGCGGCCTTGTGAGTGTAGGTATAAACAACAGAAAATAGCCCGCGCGCAAGGCGGTACGCGTTCCATATTTTGAAAATTAAAATAAGAGTAATAATTTGGTAAGCTGTGCCGAAATTCAAAATTTTGTTTTTCATCGACACTAATAAGCACAGAAGGCTTTATAAGAATATGTACTTTTGTACATAGGATTTGTATATTATTTTTGTAATGTTAATTAGGTTAGGTACTCTATGATGTAGTATTCAAAGACGTTTAAAAGAAAAAGTTTCTCTTTCTTCCGTATTTTTTTTTTGTTTACTTTCCTTGAATTCGAAATGAAAAGTAGAGTGTTTAACGCGGGTGGAAGTTATCAATTCCTTCCGACCCTTGTATAACAATCTACTATTCTCAGTGCTCATCATGAAGGTAGTATATCTCATAAAGTGTTCACTAATGTAATTTAAAGAACTTTTCTGTAAAATTTCATGCTTCTAGATTCAGCGGTCTCGGCTTTGCGTTGATCGATCAGTCAGTCAGTCAATTTATTCTTTTATATACCTGAGTAGGTATAGAAGGTTACGTCAATTTTTTTCAGAATTATATATTATGTACGTACTACTTACTCATTAATGTACCCAATACTTAAGTAAGGTAGTGTCGCCGAAGATGGCCCGGCTCCTAGGATAGCCCACTTTAAAAAAAATACAGTTATGATTATTCGAAACATTTGAAATTTCGGTAGTTTATGCTACTAGTACCATAGACAATAGTGCAAGTGTGTTACATTACCGGCGTGTCCCCATTTTGAAGACAGATGACAGTTTGCTCGGTCATGTCCAGACGATACGCATTTTATAACCTCCATTATCTAAATCCTTTTGAAAATATACAATTTAAAGCAAATTTCTTTGTACTAAATTTTGAAAATTCATATTTAATTATATTTATCAGCGGATTACAGGTGAGTGTTATTATTTTATTGACTTTTTTGTATTTTTACGAAATTATACTTAACCCGGATGTAATTTCCTATCACGGCCCATACTATAATTCCCAAACATTGCCCGGGCCTTTCTAGGATTATTGAAATGTTGTGTTAGTATATTTTTGTGTTTGTATGTTTGTTTTTTTACGTTTGTCTGCTCATGTTTCAGAAACTATGTTGGATTGCAATAAATCTAATAGTAAAAAATAATAAATATAAATTTTTTTTGTTAGGAGTGTACACAATCAATTAAAGACAGTGGCGTCTAATTTTTTAAAACATACAAGTATATTTTGATTATTCTCAAAGTAAATTTTCAGTATTCCTAAGATAGCCCGGCTATGAATTATATTAAAAAATATATTTTAGAAAAAAAACAGATTTATTTTTATTTTTGATAAGTTACTTTCAAAGTTTATCTCAAAGTTAAATTAAATTTTTTTTAGTTGTTTGTTTTTATTTTATAGTTGATTTTTATTTTGATAGATTTAAAATAGCCCACATTAAAATTTTCGGTAGATTTTTTGCCATTTATGAATAATGTTATGAGAAGAGTGTATTTTTATTTTGATGTTTTATGTTAAAAGTGTTTCATTGTTTATAATGCTTATATTTTCAGTAATATTTTTCGGGCCATCTTCAGCGACCAGCTTCCCAAGATAGTCCAATACCAAGTTTTTAAAAAGTGTTTACATTTGTATTAAAATGCCAAAATCTGTACTACTTTTTTAGACATCTTGCTTCTCAAACAAATGTATTACAACTTCCATTATGTTTTTTCTTTACTTTACTTATCTATAAGATTTTACGAGGTTTTGAAATTAAGTGGGCCTTCATTGGCGCCTGTACCTTACTTGTGCCCATACGCAGTATGTTGTTACTTAAGTAGAAACACCTGCTTCTGCTCTTGAGGTAAATTTAACCAGTTTATGTCTTCAGCCGAATAGGATCACCTACTTACGCGTACCTTGTATCATATAATGCCATGTAAGTATATTACCAATTTTCAATAACACTATAGTTTTTATCTCCAAACGCTTTTTAATTTAGTTGTTAACGGGTCAAGTATAAGGTCAAGTATATAATATTTACCTGGCACTTAAAGAAAATCTATGTCGGCAAGGGTGTTCTTAAAATATAACTCTGAATATAAAGAAAATGTAACAATGAAGTTTAAGAAACGCAAGAAAAATCGCTGGAAATGATAATAAATAAGTAAGATAATAAATAAAAAAATGAGGAGAGTTGCCAAACTACTTTCAAGTCTATTGAAAATTAAAGTTGTTCACACGAAACCAAACCAAGACTTAAGTCTTAATAAAAAAAATATACTTAGTGATAATTATCACTATATTTTTTTTATTTTAATAATCAGGAGACATTATGGTTGTAATACACACTGTTTAGTGTTTAGTAAAGTTGCTTTAGTTGATGAATGTTGCTTGCCCACTGCGAAGTTTCGTATTCATGTAACCGTTCATAAAAGCAATGATACTCTACTAAGCCACCTAACTATTAAAGTGGTATTCTAGCCATTATACATAGTAGAATAGAAAACCAGCAGATAATTATTGTTTTATCTTTCGTTTAGAGTTGGTGAACTTGGATCTTATTATTTGGACCTCTTTAGTGAGAAAAGTGCCTCCTTTCTAACTGAAATAATCTATGACGTTATAGGTACATGAACTTTAACATCACGGTCTAATATTTGCTGTTATATTATTTACTTTCAAATCTGAAACTCATTATGTCTGAATAGCACTAGTGGGTCAGAGATTTGAAGTTAAAATCAGTTTTAATAGAATTTAATACCTTCATGTGTAAAGTTCATATTTGCTTTGCAATGTTAAATAAAGACTACGTTTACAGGTTGAAACTTTGAAATCAAAATAGTTTTT
The DNA here is from genome assembly GCA_963855545.1 of Ethmia dodecea. Classification (NCBI taxonomy): domain Eukaryota; kingdom Metazoa; phylum Arthropoda; class Insecta; order Lepidoptera; family Depressariidae; genus Ethmia; species Ethmia dodecea. The sequence goes on from OY979444.1 coordinate 8,018,412, forward strand.
GAGGGTACCTATCTCTTGTTTTTGCACTTATCCTGTATGCTCAAGCGATTTAGCTTTGAAAAGGTAAGTAACGAACATACAGTTACCTACTTTCGAATTTAAAGTATTAAGTAAGGATATGTAGTATATTGTGGAGTTATTTATTGCAGGTTACGAAAATTATGTTGGACAGTCCAATGTATAAAGTACACAAAACAGTATTTCATATTAAAGGTACATATAGATACAGTTTTTTTCAATAACTCACAAAAAAGTTCTAATTTATTTAGTAGGAAAGTTTTAACGAATTGCCGAACCAGCGTAAAGCGTCGGGATTTAAAGTGGTTCTTGGTTCGCACTCTAGGTTCCAATTTGATAGTCGGTTATTTTGCAACTTTTGTATTTATGTCATAATGTACTTAATCTTTTACAGACATACTAATTTTCAACTTTCATGAGAAAGTGCGTATTTGACCTCCTCAGAAGATATTCTGATGCAAAATGATAATGAGGTTGAAGAAGCAGCATGTTTTCGAATCATTCAATTAAATATTTTTATAAATGTTTGGGCCTCTAACTTCAAATTGCGAAAGTAATTGAAACTTCCACTTACCTAAATTTTGTTTACTTTCACCTTGAAAAGGTCCTAGTTATGATACTACAGGCAGGGTATTCCACTCAATAGCAGTTCGCCATAATAAATGTGGAAGCAGCTCTAATCACATTCGTCATTCTTATACAACGCGTAACAGAATAAGCGCAATTCCTCATACACCCCAATTAGTATATTAATATAAAAAAAATATGATGCAATCAAACTTTAGTTGTGTCTAACCAATTTTCTTAAATATCGATTAATAATAGCACGATTTCCATAGAAAGCACTAAATTCAGCTACGCTAATACATTTTTGGGAAAAATTTAACACATATTAAAAATAGCTGAAATCGAATAAGTAGTCGATACTGAACAAACTAATTTCAGGAATTGCGCTTATTCTGTTACATGTTGTATATGTATAGTTAGAGATAAAACCACGAAGTTCTTAGATTTAAGATATACTTACGTATTATTATACGAGCAGTAATAGCTCAGTGGTTAAAGAGCCCGCTTCTCATTCGTCAGGCTCGGGTTCGAGTCCCGGCATGTACCAACAACTTTTTCAAAAATCTTCTGTAGGAGGGAAAAAATGATTATATATCTACTTACTTGGAATTTTGAATGTCAATCTATTTAATTAGGTGTCTAGATACCTACTTACGTTTTAACAAGAAATAGTTGTGGCAAGAAGCGCACATCACTTTGAGGTCGAACCGGCTTTACGCGTCTTTCTCTCCCGGGAATCAATTTGTCAAGGTGTCTGAAGAGGGAGATGCTGACCTTTTTGTTTGTGTTTAAAATTAATACGATCCACGTAGACTTATTTTGACGTGACAACGTCTTATAAATTGGTTTGCCGGGTGACACTTCAAGAAACTGCGTTACGCTCCGCTCACGTTATGCGCTCACAATGAGAGCGAGTGAGAGGCACGCGTCCCTTCCACTCAGGCATGGTTAGCCCGCCTAAGAGCGAGAGAGACAGATAGTTGTCACGTAAAACTTTCGCCCGTATACCGACTTTACAGGCAACCAATTTTTTTACTGACATTATGAAATACGATCTTCCGTGTTAGTCCTAAAGTAAGTAATATTATAAAATTAAACTATTATTCTATTATACCTACGTTTAACTTTGTGATTAAACATAGACCATAATATATTTATACAATACAATAACTCTTTATCGTACGCCCAAAAACAACACAACATGGATACCAAAATTAACTAAAGTACAATGGGCGGTCTTATCGCTTTTAGCGATTTCTTCCAGACAAACTTAGGACGGATGAAATTGAGAGATTACCTATAATATATTATATTCCTTTCTTTCACAGAAATACCTTGGTTTTGTATAGAAGTATTTTTCCTGAATCCTGTCTGCCTACTCAGATTATGCATTTATGAATACTTTTGTTAGCACTATTAGGTATACTCATATTTCCTAGGAAAAACTCCAACTCCAAACTTTAACATTATCATATCCTGCAATTAATAGTATCTATCTACATACTGAGGTATTTAAAGTACGCTCCTTTATTTTCAACATTCTTCTCATGGAATCCAGCATTCCATCCATGTGGATATTTATATTCGACTAGCGACCCGCCCCGGCTTCGCACAGGTGCAGTGCTGAATTTTCTTTGCTATAAGCCATCCCTGGACCCACTCGAACCCACACAAAAAGTTTCATGAAAACCGGTCCGGCCGTTCTCGAGTTAAATCGTCAGGAAGGAAAACCCGACTTATTTTTATATAGTAGATTAGTATTTTCTTCCCTAGACATACTTATAATACAACCGCAAGTTTGATTCGCAGCTGGAATCAATAATAGTACTATTCTTATAAATAAACATAAAATGAGGTCCAATTGCGTATTTGTAAACTTTTCCTCAGTTTTCCCGTTGTAATATTTAAGTAGATGTAGGAAACATAGTTACTCAAGATTTAAGCTAAGAATAGGACTATAACTATACTGTTAATTAATGAGCATTAGTTCCCGGCCACTCTACACTCCACAGGTGTCGTTGTGCGAGCAGCGTGTAATATTATCGCGGCGCGGCAGCACGCGTTGCCTATTTGTAACCACCATTATATTGCCCCTACTTTAGGTCCTTATATCGTGTCAACCTTAGCATCGTTTTGTCACTAACCACCCCAGAAAAACACAGCTGCAACAGCTAAGCAGTAGATATCTGTCTTCTTTTGTTAAATTGTAATGTAAGGTTTTTTGTTACTAAGTTGATTTATTTTGAATTATTACTATGGGTAAATGAAAAGTGTGAGTAAAAAGAGAATTAAACGATATTTTGAATAAACGAAAGTTCAGTATCAAGTATTTCAATCGTCATGATGGGTATTTATGTACAGTATTACGAATTCACTAATATCAGACAAGAGAAAGGATATAATATGTTAAAACTAATTTTGTATGGGATGTATTATTATTCAATTTAAATATTTACAATGACCTCTCCCAAACAGTACTTTATAATATGCATTGCACGTAGTGGGTAAGTTTTAACGTTACCAGGAGCTACGGAGACGAGAACAGAGTGCTACGCCAGTAAAGTGCTACGACGTAGCACTTAACTTGGCTTTGGCTTTTCATAACATCGTCATGAATAATAGGTATGATATTACTTAATAATATACAAAAATATTCCTCGAAAAAGCCTTAGACATGGGTAGCTATTGTTAAATCATCATAATATATAAGATTTATAAATTGAATTTTTTTTGTTCGATTTCGCAGCTTTAACAATGAACAATATGGACAATGTTTATTTTTTCTTACTTTCCTCAAAATAAGTAATTAATTTACTTTATCTAAACCATAGGTGCAAAATAGAAAATCCTAGTACTCTTCTAAGACGTACTTACTAGTCATTATATCAATTACCATAACTAGTGAAATTTATTTCGAATCCTTACACGTCTGAATGTAGAATTGTTATGTAAACAGAACTAAATAAATAAAAATAAATAATTTCACGCCTTTCATCCCCGAGGGGGTAGGCAGAGGTATTCCATTACTGGATATACCCACATTTCACGAGATACATTGGACCCCTAAACGTGATAGGTGGTGAGCCCATCGCCGGACCTCGTCTGTTTACACATGTTTCAGAATTAATTCTGAGACCTGCGGGCTTGATCACGATGTTTTCCTTCACCGTCGAACTAGTGATAAATATGTACGTAAGTTTTGAAAAACTCATTGGTACATGCCAGGACTCGAACCCGAGCCTCACTGATTTTCGGCCGGCTCTTTAACCGTCCGGGCTATCACTGCTCTTAAACAGAACTACTCCTAGATATTATTTCAATCTTTTTGTCACTTATTGCATATTTTTATTGGTGTACAATAAAGAGTTGTTACTTACTTAATTAACTATAGATACCAATCCATAGATGTTAAAATGTAGATTGTAATAATATATCTAACAGTAAAACACATGGTAATACCATGGTAGTTCTAATGCAATGCCAGGCAGACCTTGTCGACATTTGGCGGCATATTGTTACGCCTCTGCAAACGGTCGTAAACACACGTATTTACGACTCTGTCTCATATCCATGCCGTGCTGTTACGTATTTAGGAATATTTAGGAAGGGCCTGCTGCGTTAGTTGGTAGTGTAGTGACCATCCTTCATCAGAGGTCGTGGGTCGGTTCCCATCGCAATATCTAATTGTTGGTTCATGTTATTTATTTAAGTTATTGTACAGTACAGTACACATAGGCTAAAATTACAAACGATGTTTATTTCTACCCCTTTAAGAAGCCCTGCGTAAGAGCACAGCAATTTAGAGGGCTAAAATATTTAATAAATTAACAAAAACAAAAATGTTTCAACAAATTCATTCGTCAAGCACCGCGCGGTTCCAATGCGCACCGTAACATTTAAAAATCAATTGTGTCTATGATTCTTGGTTTGAGAGGACAAGATAAAGAACCATACATAACTCATTTAAAATACCTGCTTATACTTATCAGTAAGAAATTCGTTAGGAATTATTATAGCTCTTGTTTGCCATGAATTCTTTTAACTGTCTAATAAAAGAAGTATGTACCTAGTCGTAGTGATTTTTGATGTGATTAGATAGATAGCTATAGTGACTACTACCTACTACTTTCTAAATGTGAACTTTAAGTTGAATAAGTACCTACTTTTGATTATTTCACAAAATTCCGCAATTATATTAAGAAGTGCCCAGTCTTCTGGGCACTGTCCCACATGGTTCCTCTTTGGAGGACATTTTTTATCTGTAATTATTGTAAATCAATGTATATTTTCTTTGTAAATAAATGTATATTATATCAATTATTAAGAAAAAAATCGTCAATATGTATAGGTACTTCCCACGGTATATTAAAAATTATGTTCAATTTCTCAATGACTATTGACCAGCGATCCGCCTACGGAATTCACTTAGAACAGTCAATACAAAACCACAAAAGTTTATCTTGAAAGTTTTTCTCCAAGCGTCTTTGCCTTTGCATATTATTTCGTATCCTAGTCACTAATTCTTAGAAAAGTGTGTTATATCTATAACTGTTAATAATTCCGGGCTGATATTGGCAGCAACAGGTAAACACGAGTGGAAAGCGATGACGTCAAGACCTCTTGGCAATTATATTTTATACCGTGTGTGAATTGTGACCAAAAATTTATTATTACTATTATTATTTTATTTTTACTAGCGCCTTCCCGAGACTTTTCGAGTGAAACTTTTTTGATGGTTATTGAAAATATCCTAGAATGGTATTTGACTGCCTTCTCAAATAAATAACTTTTTTTTCTAGAGATGGGTGGATTCTATGAGTAGCATGTAAAGTCATATAAAATGAATTTTCATACGCCACACCTGCTACTCGCCTTCACCTAGCCTGCAACATAAGAAATCGCAAATCATGTGAATATCGTATCATTAATCATATTTCACATTTCATTAAGTGTAAGTTTTCGTCACCATAATTGAAAATCAAGTGAAATTTCACCGGTGACATATTGATCAAACAAATATAATGAAAATACTTATTTTTAATATTTGATGAATAAAAAGTAGCAATCACACATTTCTCGTCAAAATGAAAACTTAGGTACTATGAAATAGTACCTAAGTTTTATTATAATTTAGAAATATAGTATAATTTAGAAAAAGTTAATAAAATGATTACCGAACTCAGCAATGAAAACAACAAATTAAAGATTGAAATGAATAACATACAAAAAAAACTGTGTGACGAAAATATTATAAACCACGGGGATATCAAATATGCTGAAAATAACGATAAAAAGATTGTACTATATGGTCTGATAGAAAATAAATACGAAAATGAATGCGATGTATACGACAGAGTGGTAAACATATTCCAAGATATATATAACATCAACCTAACAGGTTACATCGAGGATATGAAGCGGCTAGGAAGACAAACTGGACGAAGACCACTGGTCATTGAATTACTAACCAAAAATTTAACTAAGAATATATTACAAAACCGTCATTACTTCAAACGCTCTGGACTAGCTGTCTCGGAATTACTGGGGCCAGAATCACTACAAACCAGGAAAAAATTAATAGAAATCCTTATCGAATCTCGCAAAAAAGGACATCGAGCCAATATTATTATTAATAAACTTTTTATAGATGGAAAAGAGTATATTTCACAAGATTATACTTTAAACACAAACAATAATTTTACAACCCCGCTACAAAACAAAACTCAGAATAATACTAATGAGACTAGCCAAAGCAACAGCGACCACCGATCATTCCCATCTACAACATATGCCGAAATTTGCTCCGAAATGAAAAAATCTAAACCTAGCAACTCTCTTCAGTTTTTTCGGAGATAAGTTTAGTGTCTTGTATCAAAACATATTAAGTTTAAACAAGAAACGCCATCTACTGGAAGCTGCTTCCGAAGATACTAATTTACAAGCTCTATGCCTCTCAGAGACATGGATTACAGAAAATAAAAAGGATCTTTTACAGTTAGAAGATTATAGACTCGCATCATCATATTGTCGACCGAACCATGAGGGTGGAGGAGTATGTATTTTCCTAAAAGATGATATCGAGTTTATCGAGCTCGAAGAGATTTCTAAAATGTCTATAGAGCGATTAATTGAAACTTGTGCAATAGAAGTTCCAAATTTGAATCTAGTTATAGCTATAGTATATTGGCCCGATAGGAAAAGATCGCCAGAAATATTTTTTGATGTCCTTGAGAAAGTCTTACAGTACTTACAAAAAAAATTCAATAAGAAAGATATCTTAATTGGGGGCGATTTTAATGTAAATATTTTAGAAAAATCTACCTGTACCTCAACTCTATTAAATTTAATGAAAGTGTATAATTTTTACCAACATGTTGATGAACCAACAAGAATCACTCCCAATAGTGCTTCAGGCATAGACTTACTCTTCACAAATTTTCAGACTAACCGAATAAAGCACACTATTCATGAGTTTGGATTTTCCGACCATAAAGGAGTCTTATGTAATATTGATACCAATGAAATAAAGCCATCAAATACAAGATTTATTTACAAAAGAATATTTAGTGACCAAAATATAAACACTTTTAAACAAGAGTTGAGTAAAGTCAATTTCAGTGACATTATTTCCCAGTCAAAATCCGCAAATGAAAATTATATTACATTTATAAAAACAATAACAAATATATTAGATCGATGTGCACCAAAAAAAAGAGTAAATTTAAGTAAAAAAGTTAGAAAAGCTTGGTTGACCCCTGGAATAAAAAAATCCTGTAGACACAAACGATTGTTAAAAATAGTTATATCTCAAATAAATAATCCCATTCTCAACCAAAATTATAAAAATTATGAAAAGACATTAAAAAAAACTGTAACCACGTCAAAAAAACTTTATAACATAAAACGAATTAAAAAATCTGATAATATGATAAAAACTGTTTGGCATATTGTAAAGGAACACACTAATAAACTCAATCGTAAAAGTAAAAAAAATATAAAATTAAATATCAATAATAATACAACTGACGACCCCGTAGTGGTTTCGAATACATTCAATGACTTTTTTTCATCAGTAGCAGTTTGTCGAGACTGTTCATTAGCACCACCGATCGGACGACCAGTAGTCAGTACATCCGAAAACTCTATGTTCTTGCAACCTGTAACTAACAAAGAAGTGTATAAACTAATCCGCAACCTTAAAAACAAAAAAAGCTTTGGTTATGACGAATTGCCCCCTGTACTGATACGCCATTGTGCAGAGGAACTTGCTCCAATATTAACATTTTTAATAAATCAGTCATTTCAGGAAGGCAGTATCCCAGACTTATTAAAAATTTCAGTTATCAAACCCCTCTTTAAAAAAGGTGATGTAACTAATTGTAATAATTACCGACCCATTGCCCTTCTCCCCACTTTTGCCAAAGTATACGAAGCCGCTATGTCTACGCGACTCTACGCATTTTGTGAAAAATATAAAATCTTAAATGAGTGTCAATATGGTTTCAGGAAAAATAGGTCTACGTCACTAGCTGTCTTTAAATTCATCTCCGATACTTTAAATATTATAAACAATAAAAAATATGCATTAGGTATTATGCTTGATATGAGCAAAGCCTACGACAGAGTCTTATATAACATACTCTTAAAAAAATTACATGGTATTGGTGTGAGGGGTTGTGCTCACGAGTGGTTTGCTTCTTACCTTAATAACCGAGTGCAATATTTAGAAGTAGAACACTACAATAGTCTCACAGGCCTTATAGATAGAGTCAAATCACGAAAAGTACAAGTGACCAAATCTATTCCGCAAGGTAGCGTCCTTGGCTGCCTACTTTTCCTTATATACATTAATGATTTGCCACAAATAATAGAGACCCCCTGCACTGTATTCGCAGACGACGTTTCAGTTATTATATCAGCCAAAAATGACTCGGAAGTAAATTGTCAACTTGACAAAACCTTTTCGACAATAGTTAACTGGCTTAGCGAACATAATCTACAATTAAACTTTTCAAAAACTAAAATCATACAAATAAAACCTTACCAAAAAAAACCATTAAATATAAATTTTTCATTCCAAAATATTACAATAGAATGCGTAAACACATATCCATTATTAGGCATAAATATAGACGGTAATGTAAACTGGAAAGACCATATATCTAAAATCATAACAAAATTATCAAGGTTTACGTATGCTTTATACCAGTTGAAAATATGTACAGATAAAAAAACTGCGCTCTGTGCATACTATGCATATGCACACTCTTGGCTGCAGTATGGCATAGTATTGTGGGGTAACAGTGTTGACGTAGACAAGTTATTTAAGCTACAGAAAAAATGTATTAGAATAATAGTAAATATAGATAATTTTGTGAGCTGCAAACTATATTTTGTAGAATTAGAGATACTGACACTAGCAACAATTTATATATTAGAAGCATGTTTACTAGTCAGAAATAATATACACCTCTTTCCACAATATTCTAGACCGCAGAACCTTAGACCGCAAAGTAGATTAGCCATTCCTTTCTCCTCACTAAAGATGTATCAAACCGGGCCCTACGCTATGTGTGCAAAAATTTATAATAAGATTCCTGGTGCAATAAAAGAGGAAAGTAATCTTCAATTGTTTAAAAAATCTTTAAAAAAATATCTTTATAAGAAATGTTACTACACGGTAGAAGAATTTTTAAGTGAAAATATATAAAATAATAGATGTAAAATAACTAATTAAAAACTGTTTTCGATATGAATATGTATATAAATTACATAAGATGTTATTTTCTAATTATTTTCAAATATGTTTATTTTTACCTAGTTTATAAGTAAGTACCTCTTTAGTTTTAGTTTATATTGCTGTGCCCTATCCGGGTCTATGTTAACTATAAAACCTCTGTAAACATAGATAATGCAATAAATGATTGAGTATTGAGTATTGAGTAAATATACTGTACCTATGACAGATCTGTGATGTCAAGATTTTTAGTACCTGCTTAAATTACTATAATAGTTTGTACATTGATTTCTTAATTCTAAATTATGAAAATCGAATACATTTTCAAAGGTGTTTTAGGATAGGTAACTAATCTTTTTCATAACTTATTTTGTTAAAAAGTTTTTTACTCGCAATTTTACTAAAATGTCAAACTGTACGACGAACACATCGCTGAAAGTTCTGGTGGCGGAAGCCAGTAACTAGTAGACTCGGAGGCAGCTACACAAGAACTATTTGTGACAACACAAATAACAACGAAAGAGAAAAACTAAGTAAATCTTCACATGACAGTTGTAAGTATAGCTGCCACCGATTGTCAGCTTTCCAACGGGTTAGTCATGAATGTAGCCGCTCACATACATACATTGTCTCTTATAAAATGTAGGCGACAAAAAATAATATATTCATGTCTGTCTTGTTAAATGGACTGCGTACTTAATTGCACTAATATAGATATTATTTCCATACACCCATATCAAGTAGGTACTATCAGCAAACGCTAAGCCTGATACATTTTGAATTAATTGTCGCTTGTAAGTTCCAATTTTATTACCCCGACCCTAATTAGAGTTACACAATGAGAAGCCAGTAAAACCGTTTTTTTTTCTATTCCGATCCATTTATCGACACTAAATGGTCATAAACATGAAAGAAACACTTTTTTGTAATTGTCATTGTTACTATATGTGAGGGCTTTCTCGCCACGGGGTGGGAAAAGATAGCTACTCGCTAAAATGACACTTAGGTGTATCAGGCAGAACTTTTTTCGATAGTACATCTATAACCTTCGAAGCAACGTTTCTAGAAACTCTTTTACCTATACCGGTATATTGTAAATCTCAGCAGCGTATATCAAATTAAATTACTAGATAATACCGAGACGCCCTGGGTAGCCGGGGTGTCGCTGGCAAGTTCGTTCGCCGCCTGGCTGCACATCCCCTATTAATAGGAAATAGCCTCACCTTTATCGGCTCCTTGTTAATAATTCTGCAACACTTCATTTCGCTTGAAGAGTGCCATAATTCCAACACATTTTACCATTACCATGAAATTAAGTTTGTCACTTTCAGTGTAAATCTGTATCTGTAATGGTAATTGCGTCATTAAAATTATCTATTATTCACAGACTATTTTATTTTAGTACCAAACTAGGCACATTCTGTACTATCTGTACTAAAAACATACGATAAATACACGAAACTAAGAGTAGTTGAACTAACATTCATGCTCAAGCATGTAATACAAATGTTGACCCCGGGCAGGAATCAAAGCCGCAGCCTTTATTTTAGAAGGCAGGGTAGTATAGTACAGTAGGTATTACCCGCAGTAACTGAGTATATGAGTAAATATGCCCGTCGAATGGAAAATAAATTTTGTAGACAAGATTATTCCACAATCTATTGTGTGTTTTTTTTAATTCCATATTATGTAGATCATCTTACCTGCTGATGTTTGGTAAAGAAGAGGTCTTCGGAGACAAGTGGTTCGGTAAATATAGGTATACGTAAGTTTTTGAAAAAGTTATTGATCAGTGCCCGGAATCAAAGCCAGGCCTTATGCATAAGATGTGAATTTATTTCGAACAGTGACATCACTGCACTTACCGTCACGTTGCTGGCTACAGAGCTAAAAGCTTTTTCTGGTAAGATTTTCTTTAAAGTCTAAGTACTTCTAAATATAGATAATAAAAACGCGTACTTTACCTTATAGCTTAAGATCCGGCTGGAAAAAAGTGTAGGGATCGAGTATATTATGCTACAAACCAAATCTTTACACATATTTATGATTAGGAGAATATCTATCTATCTATCGAAATATGGTCGCTAGTATTTTTAAATAAAAAACAAATGATTTTTGGAACGAAGTTTAATTCACTCATTTTTTTTTTACATAAAATATCGTCCACTTCACGGCAGTATACATAAAGACTCTGAAAAATCATGAAAAATCAGCTGATTTTTCAGTCTTTATACATAAAGGGGTGATATACGTAAAGGGGCAATATACATAAAGACTCTGAAAAATCATCTGATTGTTCATGATTTTTCAGAGTCTTTATGTATACTGCCGTGAAGTGGACGATATTTTATGTAAAAAAAAATGATAGAATGAAATTTCGTTCCAAAAATCAATATTTTTGTTTTTATTAAACATACTAGTGGCCATATTTTGATAGGACACCCTGGTAAATATATATTCTCCTAAATATGCGTAAAAATTTGGTTTGTAGCATATATTCGATCCCTACACTTTTTTGCAGCCGGATCTCGTAGATACTATTAGTTAAGCTACCGATACAAGATAAGAAATGTAAAGTTTTTATTTTGTTTGCGTGGTGTGTTCATATACATAAATATCTATAGTATTTAGGACATGTAATATAAAAAAAAACTTTCTTTCATAAAGAGGACGTATAGTTACCTACATCTTTTGTCTCTGAGCTAAATTGTTATTGGTAATATATTGTTCTTATGATATAATATGTATGCAGGCTCTCATAAAATAGAGTAGTACAGTCAAGAGCACGTGCAGCTTGACACATTGGACTTTGTACTGTGCTTATTACAATCACCTTAGAGGTCAGACTCGCACTACAAGTGTAAACCTCTAAACCTCTTGACTGTACCTACATACAAATATTTTATATGAATATTCCATTTTATGAGAACATTGACCGCTTCAAGAAATTGTTTCATTTCCTTTCATCCTGTATAATAAATATATTTTTAAAATATTGATTATTTTGGATACATTTTTCATGCATGATCATGGGTTCGAAGCCCGATAAGAGCTACGAGTTGGCTACGAGTGATTTATTTACAAAAACCTAAGTACCATTTTTATCATTAACTCGGCCATGAAAGGAAACATCATATTTACGTTATATCGTATTTGTACAAATTGAGAATTTGTACCGATTGCTCATAATTCTTACTAGGTACAGGTACTTACACTTTATTCCGAACAAGTGTGTGTATTTTATATGAATAACAGAATTTTTGGCGGATTACACAAGGAAAAATCGGATGAGTGATTTGGAGATTTTATGGGCGAAATGTACGAGTAAGTCCATTAAGTCAATGTTTAATGGCGATTGAACATAACGCGAAGGCATTACGCAATAATAATTTCTATCCAAATGTAGGTGAGTAGCCTGACGTCAATACGTGTCAAAGGGCTCACGCCTAGCTAGGTGAGCTTTACTATACGAATGATGTAGTTATCTTGTAAATTTGAAAAATTTTTTTTTTTTTCGAATTTACTTATATAAAAAAATTATCTCGTCTCCGAGGAGTACATTACACTACATAAATCAAAAATAAATAAATAAATAATCTCACGCCTTTCTTCCCCAAAGGGGTAGGCAGAGGTATTCCATTACTGGATAATTATACCCACATTTCACGAGATACATTGGACCCCTAAACGTGATAGGTGCGGTGAGCCTATCGCCGGACCGTGTCTATTTACACATGTCTCAGAATTAATTCTGAGACCTGCGGGTTTCCTCAAGATGTTTTCCTTCACCGTCGAGCTAGTGATAAATATGTACTTACGTAAGTTTTTGAAAAACTCATTGGTACATGCCAGGATTCGAACCCGAGCCTCACTGATTTTCGGCCGGCTCATTAACCGTAAAGGCTATCACTGCTCATACATTACATACACCAATATATTTTCTTGGCCCGCTAAGTAGAGAACCTATCACCTATTATATTTTTTTATTTCTCTATACAAGATAGTAGTAGAACCCACGTCTCAGGAATGAGAGAAGTTACTTGCCCCTTGTCATTAAATAATAGTTTAATTATTTGTCTCAGTATAACATGTTGCAGCGTTATTGTAAAATCGTGTAAGTATATAAGTTTTCTAGTGATATTATAATTGCAAGGACTTTTGTCAATCGTCTCAATTTCATACAATATCGTAAAGCGTTTACTGATTGGTCAGTTGGCATTTCGTTAACCAATCCAAATCCGCTACACACAAGTGTTGCTGTATTGATAATGTCAATAGGTTAATTACATGAGGCTGCTTAGCATAATTATAATGTACCTAACTAAAATTGTCTCCTGATATTGTATGAAATTAAGGCGATTAACAAAAGTCCTTGAAATGATAATACCACTATAGTGATATTATAATATCACGGTTTTTACAATAACCTTGTGGCATATATTGTACCTAACAAGTAAGAGGAATATTGACAAGTTAATAAAAATCTATGAACATTCACTCAAGTTGTACTCGTTCTATTTACACGCGTGCTCTACGCTGCATGAGAAATCATTCATCTGTAAGGATGATAAAGTGAAGAAACACGCAACAATGCAAAAGGGACTTTATTTATATGTAATGGCAATGCTTATTATAACGAACGCTGCGTTTGAGAGGAAATATCGATTTCGATAACAAATTGGTAAACAAATGACCAGAATATTCAAGTAGGTAAAAAATTACGGTCATAATAAATGCTGTTTTTCAAGTTTATGCATAACGGTAGTCTCTGCCTGTTTAGTAATGCGCTAGCGACTTAATGGCCATGCCAATCTGTTCGATGTAAGGTCGTTTAACTCACCCACTCACAACACCCTTGTATTTGTCCCATCAAGATCATTTCGTTTATCTGCTTAAAATGACCGAAATAGTGCCGTAACTAGGATGGTGCGAGCGCTGAACAGGCATAGGGCGCAGACCCTGGAGGGGCGCAGAAATTAGCACACCAGGGCCATCATTATCAACCCGTAACAGCCTATGGCTGAGCTAAGGGGACACAAGAGGACACACATGGGCTATAATCTAACTAACAAAAAAATACATGACAAGACAAATATAGTTACTTACCAATATGAAATAATAGAGAACATTTTTTTTTTTGGCAGTGTTATTTTTTTCCTGTTTCTCTTTGTCATTTTTAAAACAAATCGAGTTTTCTATCTTGGTAAAATGGTCATATCGGTGTTGATTGTATATATTGTCAGAATGAGGGAATAAAATTTATTAATAGTACGTGTTGATAGGTTTCAAGAAGCAAGTAAGGTCATTTCTCTTTATGTACCTATACAACATATATAATTATAGATGATGAGTTAGGTAGTTAATCTATTGTATACCTACGCATATTAAAAAAAAAATTACGATATCGTAATATACTTGAACAAAAACCGAGGATGATGCATAGGCTAATCTCACATGAACGATCCCATATCACAAAAGATCACAAACGATCCCACGTCAGTCGAACTAAGTTGCGTAATAAAGTGACTCCAATTAAAAAGCCGAACTTTGCTATCTCACGGAGACAAAGACTATAAAATTATTTCAATTAACAAGAAATACACTGAAACATGGTAAACTGTTTTGCGACATATTGACACAAAATAAAATTTATAGTAGCGTCATCGACTGAAATCGAAACCTCGTAATGTGTTTTTAATTGTATTTGTTTTAACAAACGCATTACCATTCAAGTGGGCTAATACTTTCAAGTGATTGATTATGGACATTTGCATCATTTATTAGGATCTTAACAAATAAAGATTACTTAAATTTATTGAGAACAAACTTTTTTTTTTCACAAATAGTCACAATACATTCGGATTTAAACACAAAATTATGTTTTGTTTTTTTAAAAGTACGAGTGTATATTTAAACCATAGCTTTTAACAAGTAGATTGGGGCGTGATTTTGATGTGATTAAACTTGTCAATGGTGCCCGACGTGATATCTCTGTTGGTAGTCCCCTAACTAAATTAATTGAAACTAACACCAGCGGTGATCAATTGATTGGATGTGAGGGAATAGCTGTAATATAGGCGTATTGTTGGTTTATTAGCAATAGATAAAAAAACACCTTTAATGTTTATTATTAGATATACCTTATACGATTTGTAGTTTATGGTTGAGAATTAAACACGGTCAGATTGGTAATGATGCTCGAAATTAAACCAATAGATCGGATATTAGTGTATTAAACAAATTGAACTAACAACAACTAACATGAACAACTAAATCAATAAGCAATCAACGGAAGATTTAGATGATAACGAAAATATAACTATAATCAATCCAATGACTCTCTCAATACTTGATGGTCCAAAAGGATATAAACAATCAAATGTTTGGAGAATACGATACACATAGTAGGTACATAGGTCTTAGTTACAATTTTAAAAGAAAAGTAAATGAATTGGCACTGATTTTATGTGTAAATCAATTGTAAACACTCATATTGCACAAAAACATTTCGTGGAAAAACCATTTCTTTCTAGTATTGTATCTATTACAGTTACGATTAGGTAAGGCGACACTTCCTTATGGAAATCTTATGGAAATCTTTTATTAGAAACGAAATTTCATCATGCCCGCAAGGAACAAATCCTTACACAGGCGTTTTTGTAAATATTCCCTGGATTTCATAAAATACAATAAAATATTGAATAAACTTCTAAAAGACGAAGCCACTGTTTATAATTTGTATTTTTTTTTATCTATACTAATATTATAAAAAAAGTATATTGTATCTTTCTTACGAACAAACTCAAAAACTACTAGACCGATTTTAAAAATTCTTTCACCTATGGAGAGTTAGAATATCTACTACGAGGAAGGAGAGGAACTACGAGGTTAAACCGCTCAGAACCGCTACTTATATAACGTTATTTAAAAAACGTTTTCTGAAATTCAATATAAAAAATCAGAACTAGGTATTTGATTTATATATACCTAGGTATATTTTACCAAAAAATAGACATGCAATGTGTAGAAAAAAAATTCAACGACTTCTTTAATTTTCACCAACTTTTCAAGTTTAACTTTCTAATAAAACAAGTTTAGTCTCCAGAAGCTCATATCTAAATTAAAATAATGGCCTAGAGGCATGAGATATTATATATATTCTAATAGTTTTAAATAATTTTAACCAGGTTTAAATTTCATATTGTCATAATTCATTAACTATCCGGTTAAGCAGCGTATACCCTCAGGTGCAAGATAATTAGTTATTAACAATACATAAGCTATTACCTCACATAGATGTTAACTGACTGACTATAAGTAGATATTCTTAAAAATGTACGAAACCCTCCGTGATGAGTCCGTCTGTCACAGGGCCGGATTTTATTTGTAGTAACTCCTGTAACTTCACTTATCTATGTAGATTTTTCATATTTACAATTGAATTGAATATTCTACTAAGCTTCGGTACAAAATTGACGAAAAGCCACTGAACTAAAACTACCATTTCAGGATACCGCTATTGTAACTACTGAAAAAGTCTGATATCTGTAATTTATTTGTTAATGTTTGTGTATATCAGGAGTTACATAGCTTTGTACTAGCGAATGAATTTTCGGATTTGCATCAGCATTTCCAGAGATTACGCTTAACACTAAGCTCATACTTACAAAGTACCTCTTTAAAATATTAGTACCTACTTATAGAAGTATGTATGTAGATTGCCACAAGATTGTCTTAAGAAAAAGTCCTAAGTTTTGGATACATTTAAATTATAAATAATCTCTTTAGTCTAGGAAATATTTTAGTATAAACTTTATATATAAACTTATGGTAGGTACCTACTTGCCACTTTAAAAAATAATTGTTCAAATGAAGCAATATTTACTTTTGCTATAGATAGGAGTACCTAACTCCTATTCTATTCTGCTGAAGTTGGTTCATAGACTTACAGTTTTCGCTTTAGAATTACCACGTAGGTTTCATGTTCTGGAGATTGAAAATGGTATGAATAAATGAAAATATACATTGACTAGCGACCCGCCCCGGCTTCGCACGGGTGCAATGCTTATAAGAATTTTCTTTGCTATAAACCTCACGGAGCCCGAGACCTTTCCAACAAATGCAAAACCGTGGAAATCGGTTCGTGCGTTCTGGAGTTATAGCGTCAGGACGGAAAACCCGACTTATTTTTATATAGTAGATTTACAATAATTACAGATAAAAAATTTCCTCCAAAGAGGAACCATGTAGGACAGTGCCCAGAAGACTGGCAGCATTCCCTCTCATGAATAAATTATAATTTAGATTTTTTAAAGTTGTGAAGTTTTCCTTGCGGAGGTCGTAGCGCGCGCCGCGGACCGCCCCGAGGCGGGCGGTGGGCGGGGCGGCTTTCTATATAAGCCTTGCATGCCTGAAAACTTTGTTATTGAATGCGCGCGATAATATCGGACGCGTCACCAGGAGCCATCAGTTTTGTGACGTTTCCCGCGCTCCAGTATCGTCTGTCAGGTAAGTTCGCTCCGACCAACTTTTATCCCGCCACGCGGAAAAAATATTCATGAAAGAGTGTTCTTATGTGTTTACCGCAAAAAAATATGGATATCCATTGAGGTTTTTATCAAGAGACGTGTCGGTGAAATGTACAGTTGATTTGTGAAAAGGATAGGTATAATAAGAAATAACTGTGAAAGGTATTTCGGGTAAAGTTAGCTTTCTTTGTAGATCGAAAGTGGGTTTTATTTTAGGAAATTATCTTCAGAATAATTCTTATTAATGAAAGCTTTCGAAGTTTTTTATTAAATTAAAAGTACTTTTATTTAATACTCGTCTTCTATTATCGCATATCCCATTTTTCCTGGTATGAATTTTCTAATGCACTCTACAAATCATCTGAGTTTCATGTTATCGGATGAATGGTAGATACTTATATGAATTTACAAAAGACGAACAAACAAATATTCATTTTATACTGAAAAAAATATTTTAATGAATCTCATGAAGATAAGTTACCGAAGAAAAACTTTAACATGTAGGTACTAATAATAGCTTAAACCTAAGTTTGTCTAAATCTTCGGCTTTACTTCCTAATTTTTGGTAACTATTTGCAAATCAGATTAACAGTGTTTGTTAAAATACAAAACTTTAGGTCGCAAATCGAATTAAATTCCGCATAAAACCGTTCTTGTAGTAAAAATAAACAAATGAATACTTACACACCTTATTCCGCAGTGGTTTGGTAGTACTTAATGCTAATTTAGACCAGACATACATGACCCAGTAGGGTAGGAAAAAGATGCTATGATAATGACTATTTAAAAGTTATTCGTTCGTTATGTTTTGAATTAAGTCAGTATAATAAATGTCGTCAGTTTGTTACAGCTTATAAGATGAAGTTTATACCGCTACGCGATTAATTTAGACGAATCATGGGTGTAGTATTGGGTCTGCTTAGTTTACCCCTTTTAGAATTAGGTACACGCGTATCGATATGTTTCGATTATCAATTCTGCATACGTATTACACATACTGGAAGACCAAATTTAATAGAGCAGTATGGGGCCATCAATAAATTACGTCACACAAATTTTATGATTTTTATAGCCCTCCCCCCCCCCGTCTTTGTCACAGCTGGTCACATTTCTCCCTCCCTAGTGTGATGTCACATATTTTCCATCTAGACATTGAATTAAAACAGCAGTTCCGCAATTGGTTTCATTTGCATTTAAATGTTTTTTTTTTTAATAAAATCAACTACCTTTAAATTATTTATACTGGCATAGCAGTCACTTCATTCTCGTTTGGGTTGTTTATGTCAGGAACATACGTTGTGCCAACATCTTTTTCATCCAGCAACCATATAGCATCATCGTCATCATTCAAACAAAGAATTTCTCTTCCACGGCTAGCAGCATTTCTTTGAGGACGAATCTTCGCAAGGGGCAAAACTTCTTGTTGCCTCTTATGTAATTACTTGTGTTAGTTAGTGGCCTTGTATAATGCAAAATATAGATTACAGATGCCACACGATCACTAAATATGTATGCACTGGGGCAATAAAAATCATACGGAACTTGGTTCAAATTTGATGAAGCTCGGAGATCCAAAGTTAGCTGAAGTAACAGTGACGCGAATTTACCTTCAAATCATTCTTCAATCCAGTCAATTGTCAAATGAAATAGAAAGAATGAAATCACAACAAGGCGCGGTGCGTGTGGCATCATTTATCAAACGGCTTTGAACCTTATTATGTGTACACAAATATTATTTTAAACATGCTACTCATGTAATCGCCCACCTTAACTTGACAATAATTAAAAAGCGATATTATTTGTTTTAGACATTGTTTCACCTTATGCCCCGTGTTGTATAGGTTACCTAATATTTTCTAACTGTCAGTCCCGTTCCCGTGGAAAAATTATAGCCTATGTTACTCCCAGCAATGTAAGCTTTCCGTAGGTGATAGAATTTTTAAGACCTGAATGCGGAATTTTATTACAAATAGCTGGATTAGGCGCACAATGCCACATTGACGCAAAATGCCATATCGCAAAATGCCACATTCGCAAAATACCACATTCTCAAAATGCCATTTTCGCATAATGCCACACAGCAAAATGCCACAGTAGCAATATCCCACCCTAACAAAGTGCCATACTTGTTCAACTCCCTTTCTTGCAGTATGTTCGAGAGTGTGGCATTATGCGAAAATGGCATTTTGAGAATGTGGCATTTTGCGAATGTGGCATTTTGCGATGTGGCGTTTTGCGTCAATGTGGCATTATGCGCCTAATCCAAAATAGCTGACCCCTAGCGGCGTTGCCCGCGCGGATCCAGTTTATTCCCGTGCCTGTTTAAATTTCCAAAAATCTCTTCATAGCGGTTGCCTACGTCGTATAAGACACCTACATACCCAGTTTCCAGTAGTTATCTTTTGTGCTTATTTTACTTTGTAACCAATTTTTATGTTTTCCCGTATGAAAGAGATATTTTTCTGGAATAAAAAGTACCCTAGATGTTGGCCCAGGTACCTACTCAGGTATCTCCATACCAAAATTCATCAAAATCCGTCCAGTACTTTTTGCGTAACGTGTGCATAGACAGACAGACAAAAATTTAAAAAATTGGGTGTTCTGGTATTTAAATCGATAACTAAGTAACTACACTACCACTTAAATTTTCAAATAATATTACAACACAGACACGGTCCCGTTAGAGTTTTATTATATGTATAGGTAAGACAGTATCTACACCTATATTTAAGAGTGGAATACCACTGACCCACTCTTCATGAAATCTCCGATACCACAACACCTAAAAACTTGAGGTTGACACACAGTAAGAAATGGTTTTTAGAAATCCCCAGAGGAACGGTAAAATTTGATGCGCACAGGCAATGCCGCTGAGCCCGGTTAAAATTAAAAATAATCTCACGCCTTGTATCCCCGAGGGGGTAGGCAGAGGTTTTCCGTTTCAAGAAATACACACATTTCACCAGTATAATCTAGGATGTTTTCTTTCACGGTCGAGCTGGTGCTAAAACTTTGACCAGAGACAGCAGTATTCACTGCAATGAAATGTTTACTGTGGTTATTGTTTGATAAATAATAAATATAATATGTTTAATTTTGCAATCAGATGTTTATGACCCATGTGACTGTAATTGGTTTTTATAGTTATTATTTAAAGGAATATACAAAATAATTATAAAAATAAATTTGACTCTCGATATGTTTTAATTAATTTGCTGACGACAATTAATTGATAAATAATAATAATATTAATATGATTCATGTATAATTTAGAAATAATACTATTGAGTTTCGATATATGTATCTATTAGCAATATGTAATTATTAAATAAATAAATATGTAAGTTTTTGAAAAACTCAGTGGTGCATGCCAGGATTCGAACCCGAAACCTCACATATGTGAAGCGGGCTCTATAACCCAGTGGCTATCACTGCTCTTAGCACCGGCTAACATTTTTAAAATTCTGGAGTTTAGTTACATCCCATCCCATAGTATGTCTGCACCATCAAAAAAAAAGAACAATTTCTACCTTGACCCTAAAAGCAACTAAAGCTTATGAGATCTGATAATTTCGTAAATGTTTTGCAGTAAGTAGAATATTATTTAGATGTACAATAAAATGTGTAACTTGTTAAATCTGTCAGAAAGTTGAGTTTACTACTTTAAAATTTTGCTACTCGTAAGTAGGTACGATTTATTTTCTCTCTAACAAAGGAAGATAATGTAAAGGTAGAAATTACCAAAAATTTATATTTTTTTACAGTCATGAGTCACAGTAAATATAATAAGCATGAGTTCACAAAAAAATACACACACCCATGTCATAGGCTGGCTTGTTTCAAACTTTTTACGTGGGGAGATTGTTTTTAAATTTTTTCAGTTGTAAAAAAGCATGACAGCGCAGACAACTTTGGTAAAGCTGTATAAATTCAGCTTGGTTAGATATAATGATCAGTTTTATATTTCTATTTTATTTCCATAGAAAGCGTCCATAAACATAAATAAATAAATTGTGGAGTACAATTCACACACGGTTATTCAGTCCCAAACTAGGCAGAGCCTGTACTCAACAACTGATAAACATATACTTAAATAAATACTAAACACCCAGACACGATAGGTATCCCTTAGAATTTATTTACTATACATTAATAAGTTCATATCATACTTTTATAAATCATACTTTTCTTAATACGAGTATAAATAACAATGTTATGCTTACCTATAGCTAAACTATCAACTAAAAAATTAAAAAACTATAAATTAAACTAAAAAGAAGAAAAACCATACCTACTCTAAAAAGTAATAAAAAATAACACCTAGTACATACTTAAAACTAATAAAAAATCGCGTCCACCTTCATTGGTATATTTACAAGAAGATATCTTCTTTGATATTATAGTGTATTCGTATTGATATTAAGATTATTATCTATGTCATAAGCTTAATTCATCATGAAAATCGAGATTTATGTCCTTACCTTCAACTTCCAATCAAGCTCGGGTGAGAGTTATAGGATGACCCTTGAAGGGTAACTTTGTTCTTGAACCAATCAAAATTTCTCAAAATCTACGATTCTAATCTTCATCAGAGCTGTGAAGCGCAAGGTTTTACAACTTGTACAAAATTAACTTTTATTAATTCTACTAAGTGGAGTTTAATTGATTACATGGATACAAGTTCATGATAATTATAAGAGTAAGTTGCAGGTACCGTGATTGACTGGCGGACTAACGGACCTAGATATTTCTGAAGGATTTTTGGGTACCCCGCCCAGAGCACTAAACCAGGATTATTTGAAATTCCTAACGGGAACGGGAAAACACTTGTTCCACGCGGGCAACTCCACTAATACGTATAATTAATATAGAAAATGGATGTCACTAAATCTGAGTTTTTTAATTATCCTTATTCCCCGTTTATTCGTGGCAAATGACAGTATGCGACAGTAATTACGAAAAATAATGTTCTCAAGCACGCAATTTTCTCGATGGTACTTTATATTTTTTATAATACAAATAACACATAACTTTAGTATTTTGTACTATTTACAGAAAAACTGTTTTTTTTTTCCAATTTCACGGTTTGCGAGGGGATCTGCAAGGGACTTTTATAATATCACAGACTCTTAAGTAAGGAAAATAACAAGTCTCCTATTTTAAAATATAATTCTTTTTTGAGTTGAAGCGAAACGCATAAGTCCGCATTAAGTAGATACTTTGCTTTGTTCAAAGATAAACTGTGTCCTACGAGCTGAGAGCATTTATTTATTTCTCTCGCTACACTAACAAGAGAAAGACAGAAATTGTAAGATTATGTTTGAATTCCAAAGGATTACGAGACATACCTACTTCCATGGCTTCTAACGAACATTAATATTTTATATCATTTTTGAGGTATCTTACTTTCAATCATGTTTTTTTTAATTCCTTTTTTTTCTCAAAGAACCAATTACAAGGTTAAGATGAATGAGCGGGCAGTAGGGAATTAAAAATGGCGGAATTTCCCTATGGCACATTTTGCGCACAATTCCACTAAACGTTTCTCATGAAATAATTTTAGGACGTAAAAGAAAATATTAACCTATACCGAAACTATTATCTACACTAATGTTATAAAAAAGATTTGTAGTTGTTTGTTATAAATAAGCTCCTAAAATAAAGGATGCTTATAAAAAATCACCTATTGAAAGTTTACTTTTCTATTGGTGAACTTTGAGTAGAGTAATATGGGCAACAATTTTCACACAGGGCCGGTTGGTCATTTATCGCGGCGAACAGCGAGACATATAGTATATATTTAAACTTTATAATATAAATTATACAAAAAATATATAAATAATTAGCAATCTCACGCCTTTTATCCCCGAGAGGGTAGGCACAGGTATTATATTTCTGGATATACCCACTTTTCACGATAATTATGTTTTTTGGACCCCTAAACGTGATAGGTGAGCCTGTTGCACATGCCTCAGAATTCATTCTGGGACCTGCGGATTTCCTCACGATGTTTTACTTCACCGTCGAACTAGTGATGTAAATATGTAGGTACGTAAGTTTTGAATAACTCATTCGTACATACCAGGATTCGAACCCGAGCCTCACTGATTATCATCATGTGAAGCAGGCTTCTTAACCGTAAGGCTATCACTGCTCTTATCTTAATATACAAATAGTAAGTAAAATATGGTAACGTAGAATTTCTTTTCAAACTGAACCTATATTATCTTTGCTTCTCCTATTATTTATATTGAGTCTGTTATTCAACAGAAACATGAAAATTCATTATTACAATTAGTAAGAAAATTGTTTTTAGTTCAAGTTGTACAGTTATTTATCATTAATATTTATGAAAACAGTTAAACTTGTATTTCTAGTTTTCAAAATAAACGTGTTGGTTGGCAACAAGTTCTTCAATTTCCTAACTTTTACTATTTATTATTTTCTTAAACAGCTATATTTTATTATCCAACCAGGGTTTTAACAGGGGTACGTGTTGCTATAGGTTTTGAGAATTCCTGCTCAAATGTACGTAATGTACAAATTCAAATACTATTTGTCTCGAGCTTAACCCTTTAACGGGCATAAGAAGTTTAATTTTTTCATTGGTTTTGAATCTAATTTCAACTACATAGAGTTCAATATTTCATCATCATCAACCCATAATAGCCCACTGCTGATCTAAGGGTCTTTCCTGACACATGAGAAAGCGCGGGCCCACCGCGGATTGGGAGATAGTGTTAAGCTAGTGGTCACTTAACAGTCAGAGTTTTTCAAGCTAACCCAGGGTATCTGACATGGCTTAACGACTTCCATTGTGCGTAACCACAACGAAAACCGGGACCAACAATTTAACGCCTGAGTTCAATATTTGGTGGTGGTGGTAACTATTTGGCGTGTGCCCGTTAAAAGTGTTAACCTATTTTTCTCGAGGCCCTGGACTGGCAACGTTAATTCCGTTTGCATTTGGTGCTTTTACAACAGTAAGCGGCTTTGCTTGCAGAACCTTGAATTTAGGTTTACTAGAACCGTCCATACTGTGTGTATTTTTTATCGAAAATACATTTGCGTGCTTGTTTAATTCTAAAAAGCACTGCAAACTTTTGTATTTAGAAAATATACCCAAAATAAGAAGATACTTAGTACCTACTCATATATTAAGTAGTAAGTAACAACTCTTTATTGTACATCAATAAAAATATGTGATAAGTGACACAATGATTTTAAAAAGTCTTATCGCTTTAACCGATTTCTTCCAGACAACCTTACGATGGATGTACCTAACTGAGATAAACAGATGAAGGTAGGTGGTGCACCAAAGTTAACAATGGATTAAGGTACTTATATACCTATATATATATATATATATATATATATATATATGTATATACTACGAGCATGTTAGAATTTCACAGGACTACTCTTGTTTTTTACGTTGTCTTTACGCACAATGGAAGTCGTTAAGCCATGTCAGATACCCTTGGGTGGCTTGAAAAATTCTGACTGTTAAGTGGCCACTGTTAACACCATCTCTCCCAATCCGCGGTGGGCTCGCGTGGGAGATTAAAGCCCATACTTCCTCGTGTGCAAGGAAAGACCCTTAGCTCAGCAGTGGGCTGTTACGGGTTGATGATGATGATGATGATGACGCATTAATTAATTAATTCACGAATTATTCACTCGATCATTGTCTTAATAGACACGTAACGCAATGAACGCAAGAATTACTTTTATGAGATGTATTGTGGTGATATTGATGTATTTGCCTCTAGATAATTATGATGAATTACGAAAGTAGGAATAATACTTTGCATGTATTCCGACCTAAAAATAAATATGACTTGAAAGCTGTTCATTTTTTGCTTCACTGAGATTGATAAAAGTTCATTTTTCATTGAGCTATTGGAGGGTTATACACATCCACATTGATAAGATACAAAGTCAACATTCGTTGGCTCAATTGTCTTGTCTGTCTCGAAGCACCGGAAGACAATTGAAATGAAATTGTATGTTTTGAATCCCAAATGTCGAGATATTAAACAGCCCTACCTGCTTGTTGCATTGCATATAGTTTTTTCAACCGACTTAGAAAAAGGAGGAGGTTATCAATTCGATCTATTCCTATATCATACCAAAAACTAATACCAAATGGTATTTGTTTATTATCGTTATTAATATTCTATTCCCAACGAATGCCACTCAAAACCGAATCCCAAAACAAGTTAAATGGTATGAGATACAGTCGGAAATAAAAGTGCTTTTATGATTTTGACCGTGATTTTGAACATAGTTAGTTTTAGTTTAGCTTAAGTGGCTTATGTATATAGCAGATACTGAGTTTTTTTTCCTTGTTGAAAATTATCGGTACTACGGAGGAGCTATGCATCCTAACACAGGCTCATTAGGTCTAAAAGGGTGCATCAACCCATCCATACATTCCATGTTATTAGATAAATAAATATTTTTTTTTCAGTGTTTATTTGATCAAAATCAGTCTTATCCAACAAATTGGAGTGTAGTAGGAAAACGTTTGGTTTATTATTTTGGCTTTGATTGGTCGGATTTTAAAACAATATTAAAAAACTAACCGTTTTCGCAGGTAATTTTTTTAGCAAGTTATTCACTTAGATATTCGTAAGTAGTAATGCCGGAATTATGATCTTATTATTAAATTGTTAGAAATCAAAATAAATTGTTTCTGTGACTGTACCAAAAGTTATGTTTTGGTATTCGTATAGATTTAGTGCTTCATTTAAATATTTAAAATTTGGCATTCATTGGGAATAGAATATTAATAACGATAATAAACAAATACCATTGGTATTAGTTTTGTGTATAAGATAGAGGAATAAATCACGACTGTATGTTTTTTTTATGTTTAGTACATCAGACCTTTTTGTTTAGTTTGTTTCTATGGTCGCGCCACGGAGCAATAAGGAAAGCTTCCTTTTTACTCCGTGGGTCGCGCCCTTTAGAAGCACTCTTGCCACCATGCTTTCTCTATGTAACATCGAAAAATCAATATTTTTCTTAATAAATTTACTTCTAGTTGCATTTGTTTATTATATCACATGTATATATTATACTTAAACTATAAACACCTTTAAAAGACACCTAAGCGTAACTATCACTTAAAAGGCAAACGGTGTAATAACAAGGAACAATAATATTATAGGTAATTTTTTCAAAACTAATAATTAAAATGTAAAAAATTAACAAATAGGTAAATAAATAATGTATTATTATATTTTAATCTCTTTGGTCCTATGCTATATATTTGTTTCATTTAAGAACCGATTTGGTCCTTTTATGCTCCAATGTTTTACTCAATACGAGGGCAACCTCCTTTGCGCGGAGGCTTAATTACGCCGGTGCCTGGCGCCCGCGTTGGCTGCGGACATGCGGTTCCCATAATCTGATTAACCGCCGCCCATGATTATCGAATCTGTTTCTGATCGCTCTATCTAATATCACATCGCAAACAGTGTTGCCGGGGAATTAACTCTCAGCTTGCTACAAACGCAGTTTCAGTGTTGAAATCAATGACACAGATATATTAATAGATAAACGTTATAACGTTATACTTTTATATAGGTACGTACTCGTACGTAATACTAGGTGTAATATTTTAGTAGGTACGATAGACAATACTTGCACAATCTTTATTGTTAGTTTACATGTGAATCGGAAACGCGAAATAAAACTTTAGCTTAGGTACAGTCAAGAGCACCCTAAGCTTGACACTTTGGACTTTGACCCGGCCCTGTATTCTATGGCGCGCAGTACAAATCAGAGCTCAGCTTAAACTGGTAGTGTCAAGCTTGACTTGCTCTTGACTGTACCTACCTACTCCAAATGATTGAGAAAAAATACATTTCCCGATGGTGTGCACGACTGGAACGATTTCCACCAATTACCTGACTTTTATATTGCCATATTTGCCATATTTTAAGAACACATAACGTATCTCCCTTAGTTTCGCGCAATTCCTAAAATTAGTTTGTTCAATAGCGACTACTTAATCAATTTCAGCTATTTTCAATATGTGTTATTTTTTTTTTTATTATTATTTCTTTTACAAATAATACCTAATACAATTATAAATTACACTCGCCAAACTACAATGCAGTTTGTCGGCGAGAATAACGCTCTTTTCTCATATTTATAATTTGCCATATATAACCCTACACTTATCTATTTACTTATTTATAACATTAAGTACCTACTTGTTTACTAAAAACTCTTACAAGGAAAGAATGTGTCAATTGTCCGTCTGTCTGTCAGAGCATATATATTAATAACTAGCGACCCGCCCCGGCTTCGCACGGGTGCAATGCTGAATTTTCTTTGCTATAAACCATCCCTGGACCCACTCGAACCTACACAAAAAGATTCATCAAAATCGGTCCGGCCGTTCTCGAGTTAAATCGTCAGGAAGATAAACCTGACTTATTTTTATATAGTAGATGAATTAGCGTATCTGAATTTAGGGCTATCTATGGACACCGTACTATTATTGCTCTTTATTTATGAAATTTGGTTAGACAAAACTAAAGTACGAATGCATAATTTTTTTATATATACTAATTGGGGTGTATGAGGAATTGCGCCTATTCTGTGACGCGTTGTAGAGAATATCATTATTTGACATGAATAGTAATAAATCCGGTCTTTGGGTGGTAACTGAATATTACGCTGAAACGTTAGCATATTCATTCTATTTGCCCTTAGACAATTTCATTAAGTATATTAATCGTATTTCGTGTGCCATCAACAACACAATTCGTCATAATTTCTAGAACGTCAAGGGTTAATAATTTTACGTAGTTGATTATATTACTCATCTCTCAAACATTTACTAATTCGGTTACTATAGGTGAAACAGATTTCAATACAGCTACCAAAAATCATAAAGGAATTTCACTGCCAGTACATAAGGTTTAATAAGCAAAATTTCAAGGTAAGTCCTTTGAGATACCAAATAACAGAATCGTAAAAAATCGTTATAGGTAAACGCCCAACCAAAAATTTGGGATTTAAACTTATTATATGAAATGCGCTGGGCGCCTACTATACTCTTTTAAAATACACGTTTCGATATCACTATTGGCAGGACAACAAGACGAAATAACACTCAGAAATCTAGCCTAAGAAGTAATTACAAACTACTACAAAGAAACATAACAGCAAATCCTATTTACAAGTACGACACTCTATTATTTGTATTCAAACATTTTTTAATACCGACCTCAAAGACCAACATCAAAAATACCAACGTTGGAAATCCTGTTTAAATTCTCATAACAGACAGAATTTTCCATTTATTTTGCGAGCTTGCATACTCTCGTTTTTCATTATTTGGATACCTAGCAGTAGTCTTCTAATATTACCTACACATAATTGTTGAGGAGGTAGTTCTTATTTTGCAAAATGTCATCTTAGAAAATCTCTTTATAAACTGTCTCTGGAATAATAGAATATTTTTCACTTCATAGCAAATATTAGACTGCTTCGTTTACGTCGGACTCTTTGACTTTCATCTTCCATTATAAAATGAATGTCTGTTTGCACACCAGTTGAGCCTCAGAGAGCTACGAGGCTACGAAATGTCTACGAAACCCCGTAGCTGTAGGTTTGTACGTTGATGATTCTTTTTTATACCATAAAACCTTAATTGCTTCTCTTATAAAATGGAAGAAGCTGAGATTGTGACTACCAAAGTTAACTTTTAATTCTGTCTTTTAATTTTCATTTCATTTCATTTTCATTTAATTTATTCCCAAAATATGGTTATATATATAGAGATTTTAATTTTTCTTTTTCCTTATTTTACACTCTAAAGAAGTATAGGCACTGACACGTGGTTTTTAATAGTTAGTACGAATAAAAACTTCGTTTGCCACGTGACAGTATGGGGGGGGGGGGGGCAGTATCGTATACAGAATGCTTACTTTGGTATAAACAACAAGTACCTCAGCAAAATGACTTGTCAATACGCTAAGACCACAGCATTCAAAAGTCACAGAGTTCGCCTCGAATGCAACTGTGCCAAATTGACTTTCTAGTTCCCACACTGAATTTGACGGTTAATTTATACTTCACGACAAACTGTCACGTTGATCTGGTTTTGTATCAATATATCGATTTGTCCTCCGGGCCAACATTTGTGTGCATGAACATATCTGTTGGCTTTGTTTAAGTATGTTTATCAGTATTTCTATACCTATATTACATGCTCTGCCTAGTTTAGAACTAAGTAACCGTGCGTGATGTGACCCAAAATTAATTTATTTAGTCAGATTACAATATTAACTGGTTTTAATTATTAGATGTAAAGATACCATTGAAAATTCATAGTATTATTTTTGTTTACAATTTTAGAATTTTTGCGATTAACCCAAGAATTATTATTAAATTCACAGTAAAATATATAAAATATTGGAATTTTGTATCATGTATCTGTAATCAGCTATAGAAGAAGAGTTCGTGCCTTGGCTACCCCATTCGATACTATTTATTAACAGCTCTTTGGTTATTTTTTATTAACTAATGCTGATGATAAAATGGTTTTCACACAATTAAGCTAGATTTAGATGTTTCAACCCCAGATTTTCTTGGAATTAGCCATACAAAACGGCAAATGAAAGGTAAAGACACAATACTAAGGATGTTTGTCAACGTAGAAATAAATGTTATGAAATTAAACTTAATTGAAAATAAAGAAATCAATTATGAAATTAAGAGTACACTTTCAAATTTTAGCAGAGAAACAAGACAGAAAAGTTTGTCGGAGTTGAAGCATCTTTTGCAGTTTATAAACAGACGGGTTGTATCTTGCAGATGACAGTAATATTGTGTTTTATGAGGGAATTATGCATCTCTCGGGCCGGACGACCGTAAATGATTTTACAGTTCCATTGACGCGCGGACATTTTCCTGTTCCTTGATAGCTGCATCGGCACGGCACTTTAAAACCTTTTACATGAAACTATATACTCTAAAAGTTTACGATTATTATTACAGTGACAATTGTTATTGATTCCATGCAAGTTCTATGTCTATCATGTTTTTCTATCTGCTGGCCTTTCTCTAATAATATACGTTATTAGATAAAAAATATAAAAATATAGAATTAATATACCTAAGCAGTAGAAATTTACGTAATGTTGATCGACTACTAGGCTATCATAAAGTGCGACCAAGTAACATTTCGAAACATTGCAAGGAAGTATAGTCGCTGAGAATTATAACTAAGCGTCAGTAGACAAACGGGTAAAGAAGTTTCATTAGCATCTTGTGTCTGCCTGGAGTCCTAATTTAATTTAAGAACATTAAATAAATATTAAATAAAAAAACTCACGGCTTTTATCCCGAGAGGGTAGGCAGAGGTACCTATTCCATTTCTGGACCCCTAAACTAGGTGGTGAGCCCATCGCTGGACCGGATCTTTAACACAGGTCTTAGAATTAATTCTGGGACCTGCGGGTTTCCTCACGATGTTTTTCTTCACCGTCGAGCTAGTGATAATTAACATGTACGTAAGTTTTTGAAAAACTCATTGGTACATGCCGAGATTCGAACCCGAGCCTTACTGAGTATCATCATGTGAAGCAGGCTCTGTATAACCCTAAGGCTATCACTGCTTGCTAAATAATTATTAGTCTTGACTACAATAAGATATTTTTTAGGTTTCCGTACCCAAACGGTGCTATTAGGACCCTTTTACTAACACTCCGCTGTCTCTCCGTCGTTCTGTCACAGAGGTGTAACAACACAAAAAAATGGTAGATAAACTTGTTTTTTTATTGTATTGCACGGAACCCATCGTGTGGGAGTCCAAAGCGCACTTGGCCAGTTTTATTATTTTATTTTCAATATAAATAAATCAGTACCAAGACGTATTTACAAATTTGTCTAAGTAGACTCGGGCACAGATATTACAAACTCGGGTTCATCTCCTAACGCCGCGGCTTATACTCGTAGAATTTTGAATAAAAAGTTACTGGTGAAAATACTTTCTCTCGATAATTTATTTCGGAGATAATTTAATTTTTTATTGTAACTTTTTTGTTTTGTGTCTCTAATTTACGGCTTTACTCAGAAGTCAGAGTACCCTGCAGAGAAAATGTCTGCAACTTTCTCCATTATATTTTTTCGAGTTCGCTTATTTTAATCCATTCTTGGATTTGGCTTGTGGACTTCTCGGTCCGTGTTTATTTATTTATTTCATAGTCACCTATATGAATTTAGGTTATTTTTAATTATTCAATTTGAGCACAGAAACTATTTTGTGAATAAGTCAATAATTAAGAAAGTTTTTTAGTCCAGTAAGGATTGCACAAACCGAATAACCACCAGAAAACCTAGTTATTCCCTGAAATTATTAGATGAACGGTGCTCTAAATATCAATAAAATTGTACTCGAGTAGTGGTCTTACGTTCAATGGCATCCATTTCAATCCCTCTTACAAACTCATAAGAGTGAATGTCGAATCGGGTCGATCCTTTGCACAATGCTGCCATTATCAGCAAGCTCATGGCTTGCTCTTACACACCCATACAAGGATGATAACGAGTCACCGTGTTCAAACAAGAACCCAGCTTCGTGAAACACAGAACTTGCTTCTGGAAGAGGCAATTATATTATTATGTTCTTGCCACTTGTTGTCATATTTTTCTTTCGACGGGTCATTATCTCTCCTATTATTTTATTGCCATTTTTATGGTGAAAGAGGTAGAAAAATATGTAAATAATTTATTTAAATACTTAATGATACCTTAAGATGATTATTAAATAAAACAGGAAAAATATAAAAAAAAATGAATTTCAATACATTTTTCAAAACTTAGTTTGCTTAAAAATGTTCCAGTCGAAAATCTTCCCGCGTAATCTCAGAACAATTTTCTTTTCTTAATGTCTTCTTCCGGGTTTATTAATAAGATATTTCAAAAACAAAATTATTTACAACATTTTACATTAAGCTTAAGTAAAGTGTTTATGTTATTGCAAAGTGGAGATAATAGAGTCTAAATAACTGTAAAGGAATTATTCATGACCGTACGATACCAAATGTTTCAAGTTGCGAGCTTTCAAACAATTAAACCACTGTCTAATTTAGTTCGATGGTTTGTGAGAAATATAATTTTCTAAATTTGTACCCGATTTCATCTTAGGGTGTATGTATCTAAATCTGTGAGATGCGGGTCGAAATATTTTATACTAAATGAGGTGTCTGTATATTTTTCTAGGTTGTGGTAGTGACCTCTCAAGCTTCACTATATTTGTTAATTATCGTGAAATCTATACCAATAATAAAATTAAAGTGCACCCGAGTGACGGGTTAGTGTGCACACTACGTTACCGTGTCGCATCAGTATGTATTTTGTTGCGCCTGTAGGCATTTGAAGCAGTGTTGTCAAGTTAGGAGATATTTACGCGGAGAATAATTCATTGTTTAATTTACTATACTGCCCACTAGTAATCGTAAAGTTGCGGTAATGCTAAGTAGTGTATTCGTCTACTCAGCTTGAATTTGATGCCTGGGGCTGGGCAACGGCTTGGCACCCCCAAGATCCGGGGCTGATAAATATAGGAATACTGAAGCGAAGCGAGATAGGGGCGCTAGTAGTAACAAATATAATTTGCACATCCAGTTAAGTCTAATTCCGTATTTCAGTGGATGTCTTTGTCCGACGTCATTGTGTGGCTTGCGAGCCCGTGATCGATTTGCGGCATCCCTCAATGCTATTGCACGCCTTGCCTAGTGCCGGCATCACAGACTGGCAATAGTGACGTGCCATTGTCATGACTTTCCATTTTTCCCGCCTTCACAAACGTTAAGTGACTGAAGCTGAATATGGTTTTGTATTTTTCCATTTGTATGGGTTTTATTTTGGGGTTATTCCGATCTAAAACTTATATGATACTAGCTGTTTCCCATGACTGAACTGTTTCTGAGCTGTTTCCCGTGACGTGAACTTTAGATTATCGAGTCCCCTAGGAAATATGTGTTTTCCGGGATAAAAAGCAGCCTATATCATTCCTTAAAATGTAAACTATCGTATTACAAAATTTCGTCAAGTTAAGTCCACCGCTTAAGCCGTAAAAAGATAACAGACCAACAGAGTTACTTTCGCATTTATAATATTAAATAGGCGTTGACCAAAAATTCAATAGTTATGTTTTGCTGTGAATATACAATTTGTACCGACTTGCACAGTATTGCTATTGTATACTAAAAATATTAAAAGGATATTAAATATATTTTCATCTCTCCGGGCGGAAAGCGGCAAATTTCGGCCCGCTGCGCTGAACAAAGTTGCCACTTTCCGCCTCCATCGTCGTTAAGAAAAAAAGTATACACACCTCGGGAAGTAATGACAGTTGGTGTCACATATGACATTAGTTTTCGATACCAACATCAGCCCATCTCGATAGATTCGTTTCCGATATCGATAGATTCGACTCGAATCGAACGGAAACGGTATCGAGTCTCTGTGAATACGTCGCTGGTCTGTTAACACATGTCTCAGAATTAATACTGAGACCTGCGGGTTTCCTCACGATGTTTTCCTTCACCGTCGAGCTAGTGTTAAATATGTACGTAAGTTTTTCGAAAAACTCATTGGTACCTACATTCCAGGATTCGAACCCGAGCCTCACTGATTTTCGGCCGGCTCTTTAACCGTCCGGGCTATCACTGCTCTTATCACTATTCTTAAAATATTATAATTAATTTTCTCAGAATTTGGGTGTTGGTAATGATCGGCGTAATTTAATAGGATTTTGGAATTGGAACATTAAATTAATTTGTCGTTACAATGCAAATGGTAGATTGACGTTTATTTAGGAATTTTAATAAGATCGCGCGTGACGTGCCTCCGCCAAACTTTTGAGGACTACAGTCAAGCCGTGTTATTTCATCTTTAAAATTACATTTATTTACAAGAACATGTTAATAAAACTTAAATCATATCGGTGTGGAAACCTAAGCCCTGTTGTTATTTCAATGGGTTCAAAAGGTTGACAGATTTAAAAGAGAATGAAAGTGGGTTGAGAATGAATGAGTTACTCGTCAAATGTTTTCTCTATGCTGATGACCAAGTATTACTTGCGTCTTCGGCCGAGGAGTTGCAGGAGATGGTAACTGCTATGAGTGGATCTTTTGTTAGAAAGGGAATGAAGATGAATGTAAAGAAGACGAAAGCGATGGTGTTTGAAAGAGATGAGGCAGTGACAGAGTGCAATATCGTGATTGGAGACGAACAAATTGAACAGGTGAATGAGTTTGTGTATCTGGGTTCAAAGTTTACAAGAGATGGAAAGTGTGAAAGTGATATTGAAAGAAGAGTGAATGCAGGAAACATGGTGAATGGAGCTTTGCACTCTTTTATGAGCAGCCGGAAGGTGTCTAACAAGGCTCGTTTGGCTGTGCATAAGGGGGTGTTGGCTCCGACACTCATGTACGGAAGTGAAAGTTGGGTATGGCAGAAGAAACATGAAAGCAGAATAAATGCAGTTGAGATGAGAGCGTTAAGAAGTATGATAGGAGTTAAACTGAGTGACAGGATAAGAAATAGTGAGATAAGGAAACGATGTGGTCTGAAAGAAGATGTAGTGACAAAAATTGAGAAAGGTATGCTGAGATGGTTTGGCCATGTCGAGAGAATGAATGACGAACGATTGGCGAAAAAAGTGTATAAGGCTAGTGTGAATGAAAGTGTGGGAAGGGGTAGACCTAGGCGGACGTTTCGAGACCAAATTGGGGACGTCTTGAAAAAAGGCCAGGTCAAGTACCCTAAACCGAAGAGCATGTATGAAAGGAATAATGAAAGTGGACGAAGCGAAAGAAGTATGTAAGGATCGTAGCAAGTGGAAAGAAGTGGTCTCTGCCTACCCCTACGGGAAAGAGGCGTGATTATATGTATGTATGTACCTATGTCAAAAGGTAGAGTCCCTACTCGTATAGTCATAATAACAATAATTGTTTCTAAGTATATTATTTCAGTATATATAAATACTTCCTTTGTTACCGAATTTGTATTTATGATTGAGCCGTTGAATAAAGTATGATTGATTTAATTCGGCCATAGGTATATATTGTGATTTTTCATATGCTTTGGTTCAATTATCTAAATTATTGAAAATTATTTCAGCTTCATTCTAAAGGCAATAAAATTGAAATACTGACGCTGCATTAAAATTAACTCGTAAAACCAGTTGTTAAAGGTAATGGCAGTTGAAAGGGTATAACAGTATTTTGCTTCCCGATGATGCCTACAAATGTGAAATGTGCTTTATAATAATTTCCCATGGGAAACTTATTGTCATCTAATAACGGCTACATGGCTGGTTTTGTCACAAGAATCGTTAAGCTTAGGCAGATGACCAACGGTCAAGGGAAGCAAGGATAGAAAATACATAAGAAGTGTTTG
Organism: Ethmia dodecea; assembly: GCA_963855545.1. Classification (NCBI taxonomy): domain Eukaryota; kingdom Metazoa; phylum Arthropoda; class Insecta; order Lepidoptera; family Depressariidae; genus Ethmia; species Ethmia dodecea. The sequence goes on from OY979444.1 coordinate 8,054,697, forward strand.
ATAGTTTTAATTAGGAAAATTCAAAAAAATAAAAGAAATTTTATAATGTTTACGAAGTTTTAACATGCGTGAGGAAAATAAATGGTCTCAAGTGGGCTAAAAGATAAATTGGGGTTGTCTACTATGTTGTAGGCTAGCAATATGTTATCTTGACTGTCTTGGAAGAAGCGAGAAGAACAAGAAAGTATGTATATATTATTCGTTACACTAACTAGAGAAAAGAGTAATGATGCCTTGGTTTACGTGAAGCGTGTCAGCTCATTAGGAGCAATGAATAAATCAACAGCTTCTGGGTCAGACGAGTGAACTACTATGCAACATTGTTTTTTTTTAAATTATTATAGTGACCGTCTTCTACATGAGTGTTTATTTTAAAGATAATAACAATATTACAAAAAAAGTTTAGGGGTCCAATGTATCTCGTGAATGTATGTGGGTATATCCAGTAATGGAATACCTCTGCCTACCCCCTCGGGGATGAAAGGCGTGAGATTATATTATTATTATTATTATTTATTATTACAAAAAAAATAACTTAACTTTTTACTTATATCTTCATTAAATAAATTAAATAATTTAGTGTACGGTTACGATACAAGAGTAAGAATATCTCCATTTACAAAGGGGATACAAATAATTAAAACATCATTGAAACGAGTTCATGTCCCGAATTCTAAAATCTAAACACAATTTACATTGAAAATGAAACTTTTTCTTCAGTGGCTTTTGCGAACCAATTGATATTGTTTTGTTTGAACAGTGTGAGGGTATGAGTAAATAAAGATATTGTATAGATATTTCTACCAAGAGCAAGTTATTTTTAGTGCCTATAGGTACGCTAAGATTATTAGTTAAGCGACACCTTATCTATCAAAATCTTAAACCCTTTACAGATTTCATTAAAGAAGTATAATTACAGCTGAAAACAATACCATCCTTCTGATGCAGGCGGTTAAAAAGAAGGAGTTTAGTCATAAATCTTTAATTTTGCAGATATATATCAGTTTATATTGTAAAAGAATATGACAAAAACATGAATTGGCATGGAATTCTGACCAATTCTGGCAATTTAAAAGAAACGAATATTCAAACAGGATTTTACTTTCGTCAAAGAGATGTTTGCTTTATTTAAAACAGTAGCGTGATCAAGGGCCGACAGTTTCCTGTCCCTGCCTTCCGCTTGTTATGACTCATGAATATATCCCTTATTTGAGGAAATTTAATTTTTCTATGACGCCCAATGTAAATTTGCATCCCATATCTACGTGTGAGGTACAATTTTGGTGCGACAACGCGGTGGACGAAATTAAACAGTAATGACCTCGGTACAAGCCTCGGGGTGTTTAAATTTATGAGACCACACGCTTACACGGAACTGAGGTTATTTTGTAACTTTTTTTTGGGGGAACCAAGAAATAATCTATATTGTATAATTAAAATAATTATGTATACCATCGCGCTTTATCAACGAGGTGGCAAATACTAATTTTTTTTGAAGTATCCACTTTTCATTATCGTATTTTTGAGCTCCTCATGATCTACTTTATCATGGAATTAATTTTGAGTGTCTTTTTAGTGAAGTAGGTTTGTATATTTGTGTTTCATAAGTTTTCTTAAATTCTTAATTTATTATTATTTACACAAAACTTTTATATGTATGCTGAGTATTGCGTGCGACTGTTGTGAGAATCCGTCTTTGTTATATACCTACCTACCTTAGTAGGTACCTACCGTACATACAGCAAAATTTAAAATTGATTACCTAATGATTTCATACCAAAATAGTTCAGTCAAACTGTTAAACTATTGAGTAGAAGCAACAAAGAAATGAGAAAATTTGATTTTTATTTTCCAACTCAATGATTTGTTACTAATTTGAGGAGTTGGTAACAGTTGCAAAGTGGAGGTTGTGTTTGTGGGTAAAAAATTGACTTCGTTAAAACTTATGCGCTGTTTTTTCCCCTGCTATGAGAGCCATTGAGCTGTTTTGTTTTAATTATAATTGATGCACTGCAGGAAACCAGTTTTTTTCCGCAAGGTCAGGTTTAGTCATGTCCACACGTTCTGCGTGTAGGGTTTTCAACAGACCCCGTAGTGTAGGGTATCCCGGATTTATGTCTTATTGTTGATTATGTTTATCGTATGATTTATTAATGACTTTAAATTCACTAGAAATATGATAAATATTTTAAAATTCACATTGTGAACGCAATTACAACATTTTTTTAATTCTCGTCGTGTATTTATGTTACTTATTATAAATGTTTTCGTGGTTATTTGGCAACCCTACGTATAGGTAAATACTAGCACTGATTAACAGTCTGAAACACATCTAATGATACTCGAGACTCAATTTATGGTGTGGTTTATCGTTGTGTTTTCCGACTCAACTACTCCGCTCCAATATGGATATATTGGATATACCTTTGTTTCTACAAATTAGAGAAATCCCCCAATTGGGTTTGTTTTAGAAAGCATATTATATCTATACATTATATAAAGAGAGAAAACCTGATTGACTGACTGGCTCATCAACGCGCACCCATTAAAGAAAGAGACTTGAAATTTGGACAGTAAATTCCTTTAATGTGTAAGAAAGGATTTTCTAAAATTCCCACGGGAACTAACGGCTATGATACAAAAAAAAAACTAGAGATTATTCGAGAACCGCACAAAAGGATTCATGCTCGTTCATCATCCAAATGAAATTAAGATCAGTCACGTTTGATTTCTATCCAAATGTAATCAGTGACTAATCTATGGTGATTTAATTTTGCTTAATGAATATTCACAACGCAGACAATGTTTTCAGCGGACGCTGGGTTAACCAAAATGTTGTCTCTCGCTGTGATTGGTAGGCCTGTATGATAATAAAGTAATTACAATTTTTTTAAGAACGTTGATTTATCGAAAGTTAGGGTATACTAACAGTTTTTACTAAATTGGTCTGACACATCGTTAATTTGGCAATACATAATTACCTAAATACCCTGTTTTTTTAGAACAAGGCTTATTCAAAATGGAGTGCTTGCCTAATTTTAAAACATTCTTCTTGGAAAATTACTGAATTTCCGGAATTCATAAAACTAAAAGAAAGACACTGAATACTTCCTCAGATGTAAACGAAAATCCATAACTCAGCGGCGGGCTGTTACGGGTTGATCTGGATTAGAGTTTTTTAATGAAAATGTATGCCTTATCTTAACGAAATCCGCAGACCCTAGAAATCCTAGAATTGGTTCAAAGGTTAGCTATTACACATGGTAACAGCACACCGGTGATGGGCTCACCTGCACCAGCATCTGTCAGGTTTAGGAGACGGAAAGATCTACTGGTGAAAAGTGGATGTGTTCAGGAATGTTATACTTCTACCAACCCCTTCTATCAACCTCATAATATAGGGGGATATTACTTAACATTAATTTCTTTTACAATTAGGACGATATGTAATAAAATATTGTTAAAGAAATAACTTTGAATAAAACATGAGGGATTACCACGAGATTGAACGGTGTGTGCGCATTAATGTGCTATCGGATGGCACTTCAAGTAATCCCCTTGTATTTGTGTTCAAATTAGGAACAATATATATGTGGAGAAACATACATGTATTACTATATTCCTGACACGAATTGCGAATTCTCAAATTTTAATAAAACGTTCAGCTTTATTTGCGGTTTGGCTTCATCGGCCTATTATCCTTTGTAAATTGTTTTTATTTTGTAGGTATTTAATCGTTTAATATAAAGAAACAATAAAATAACACAAAATAACAAGGTAACCTTTCATGCCACCATTATAATATGATGATGACTCTATGCTTTAAGCATAAGTATCAAGAACTTTTATTACCATTGATTTTATGTAACACTGATTGTATTTTTATTTAATAGAATACACATCAGTTCCATGTGATTAGTCTATATATTTTATGGCTGTTCGACACGATTTTACCTGAGTAAGTCTCATTCCCGAGGGAAAATAAAAGCACATGTTGCTGCAACAAAAGTAGGCTTTCCATTGGTGACAGAATTTTTAAAATTAGTCTATCAGTTTTGTAGCCTATTCATTAGATACATATACTTAAACAAACAAACAAAAATTATTATTATTTAAACAAAAATCTTTCTTATTTATAATATTAAAGTAGATTTCTTGAGCATCTACATAGCAGATCTGCAAAGGTACTACCAGTTACCTACAGTTACTTACAGTTACAGGCAGGGTCACTACAAGTTGGTAGTGACCCTGCCTTCTGAGTCGGAGGTCGCGGGTTCGATCCCCGCTCGAGGCCAACATTTGTGTGCATGAACATGTCTGTTGGCTTCGTGTCTGGTCGTTTAATATTTATTTTAGTATGTCTATCAGTTGTTTAGTACCCCTACAGGCCCTGCCTAGTTTGGGACTAAATAACCGTGTGTGAATTGTGTCCCACAATTTATTATTATTATTATTATTATTACTTATATGTCTCAAAGTCAAAGTCAAAGTCAAAATTCTTTTATTTCAGTAGGTATAAAAATACACTTTGAAATGTCAATATAAACAAGGCACACTTAACTCGTCCATGAGGATTGGCTAAATGTAAACAGCAGCCCATCTCCACCGACGAGCTGCTGGTTCCAAATGCAGTACCCCGAGAAGAGCCAGCAAGAAACTCAAGGGCAGCTCTTTTTAGTCTCATGTCTTACTAGTAAATATGGTTCACAATAATAATTATAATGAATAGCCTTACATAGCGCTGAGTCTGTTAAACCCATGCATTTTGGTCTACTAAGTTTTTATATAATGTTTGCTTAACTATTGTTTTAAATTTGTCAAGAGGCAAATTTTCTAATGCAATAGGAATCTTATTGTAAAAGCGTATACATTGACCCTTGTATGATTTGGTGACTTTAGATAATCGACTAACATAAGCAGCCAGTTCATTCTTATTTCTAGTGTTTATACAATGTCTGTCACTATTTTTTTTGTAAAGTGATATATTCTTTTTAACATACAATATATACTGTGACGCCAGTGTCAGTATATTAATTTCCTTGAATTTTTCCTTTAGAGACATCCTAGACCCCATTTTATAAATTGCACGAATTGCTCGTTTCTGCAAAATAAATATTCTCTGAACATCAGCAGCATTCCCCCACAGTAGAATGCCATATGACATCAAGCTGAAGCATCTCATTCGGGGTATCTAATTTGAAGCTGCTATGTTAGACATCATAAAACAAAATACTTCATTGTTGATTTCTATTCCCTGAGCGCGGACGGTGATATTTGGGTCTCGACTCCCGATTCAAATCGCAAACGTTAAATGATTAAAGCCCGTATAACGCTACCGGAAATTCAAAAACTGTCGATGTTTGTATATATACCTTTGTGTCCCCCTCTACCGACCTCCTCTTACAACACCCTTGTACATTTATCTAAGTGTTTGAATAATAGAATGTTCCTATAGGTAGTATAGATAGGCTCTACACACATCTTAAGGTGCCACATATAAAGTTCGTAACCTATATCGCCAATGTTTACCCCGCTCTCGATACCCGGTTACAAAATTGGCATTTACGAGCGTGACTGTTTTTCGTCCAAAGTTTTGAGCTGAAAGAGAGGGCTTTACATGTTACAATAGGATCATTACTTTCCCCTTTGCTTGTTCGTCACAATCAGCACGGTTTGTTTACCTATTCTATACTTATTGTTTCGGTGAATATTATATGGACTTTAAAAGAACCTCCCTTCTAGTTAAAATATAAAATAGATTAATAATTAATCTTAATTTGTCTCCTTTCTCAATAAGAGTTAAAAGTTATAAGTATCTAGGCAGTATTACCGCCCATTTGACTAAAATTTTACAGCCACGTCTTAACTAATTCAATATCCACTTTTTATTTGTCTTATTAAACATTAATGATTTCACAATGTTATCGACTTAAATCTTATTAATGTCCCTTTTCCTTTGCAGATTTACCTACTTCCAAGTCACTCAAAAATATAGGTACCTAAGTCAACATTTTAAAGACATCTTCTGTGTATTATTATGAAAGAAGAAACTGACTGATCGATCAACACAAAGCCAAGATCCAACGATCTAGAAGCATGAAATTTAGCATAATTAAATAACGTAAGTTAGCTTAGCACAGACCGTCTAGTGGCATTATATAACGAGCACCTCCGTGTTTCGGAAGGCACGTTAAACCGTTCTTGTCCCGGTTTTCATTGAGTTAACACACAATATGTCAAATACCCGTGGGTGACTTGAAAAATTCTGTCATTTGCCACTAGGCTAATAACACCATCTCCCAATCCGCAGTGGGCTCGCGTGGGAGATTATACTTCCTCATGTGTGAGGAAAGACCCTTAGCTCAGCAGTAAGCTGTTACGGGGTGCTGAGGACGATGCTGATGAAGTGAGCACTAAGAAGGAATGTTTGGAAAATCCCACGTCAACGGGAATAAACAGGATCCGCCGGCAATGCCACGGGGCACCCGCTGGTGTAGTACCAAACTGTTTTTACCTTACACATTTTTTTTAGCTCTCAATAAATATTGAAATTGGAAGTTATGTTAGGCTTTAGGGAAAGCGTGATAAACATCAATTTGTATAGGTGATAACTGAGGGCGCAGGAGTGACCTTACAATCATGACCTCGAGTAGTAATTAAATCACCGCCCCGTCGCAATCAGCGCCCCATGCACACGTACGGATTTTATTGTATACAGCGGGCAACAAATCAAGTTATCCCCTTCAAGCTTTGTACCTACCATATTCCGTTGCACTAACGCTGATATTTGACGTGTAAGATTGTGCGAGTAGGTAGGTATGTCCCTACCTGAAAGTCCTGTTTTTGACAAATCATTCTTTTCTAATTGATATAGACACGCAAGAAAATCATATTTTTAGGGATAACTTTTTGACATTTTATGCAGTGAGCATATAGTAACATATAATACCTATCATTGATTTTATATATTATGCTATTTTATTCTATACCCATCTGTCACTAAGAAGAGTCCATGAAGTTTCTTTGGGGGCAGATGAGGAAAAGTTTTTTTATGCGTCCCAGGACATATTTTGATAATGTAAATTGAATTGAGGGAGACGACTTCCTTCAGCAAGCTTCCAGATGTATTTATGTAGGTTTTTTTGTTCGCCGAATAATATTTTTATATATTCGGAGGAGAAATCTGAAATCTCACCAAAGACAATTATTTTATACTAGCGGGTTCCCGGTGGCGTTGCCCGTGCGGATCCAGTTTATTACCGTTGACGTGGGAATTTCTAAAAATCCCTTCATAGTAAGATACCCACATACCATATTCAAAGTTTCTAGAAGTTATCGTTTCGGAGTAGTACTTTAGGTAGTTGTAGTTTAAGATAAATTTTTTTTTATATTTTCCCGTAGGAATGAGATATTTTCTTAAAGTATAAAAGTACCCTAAATGTGGACTGGGTAGCTAGGTAGTTACCCAGTTATCTCTAAACAAAATTTCATCAAAATCCGTCTTGTAGTTTTTGCGTGATACGTGCACAGACAGACAAAAATTTTGAAAAATGATATTTTGATATCTAAATTGATAACTATCTACACTAACCCAAAAATTTCTAAAAATATTTTATGTTCAGAACAGACACGGGTCTCGTTTCATTTTATTATATTTATTGTATTTTATTGGTATTTTTATTTGTTTGTTTAAATATAAAAGTCAAGTTTAGAATATCGTTTTCTTTATTGTCTTGAACAATTAATAATAAATTGTGGGACACAATTCACACACGATTATTTAGTCCCAAACTAGTCAGAGCATGTACGGTGGCCTGTATTGTCCTAAACGACTGTAATTCACAACTTCGACATTTATTACAGCGAATTTTACCAAAGCGAATGTTTGTGATCGCGATGTACGTTACAGCGAAAGTATTCGATGTCGACGTATGGAACTTCGACGTTTTGTCATCGCGATGTACGTTACAGCGAAAGTGTTCGATGTCGACGTATGGGACTTCGACGGTTTGTCATCGCGATGTACGTTACAGAGAAAGTATCAGATAGCGACGCATGCGACTTCGAATGTTTGTGATCGTAAGGTATCTTACAGCGAAATTAGGTAGGTTATCTCTTAGCATAAATCTTGCATACTAAACAAATCCAGGAGCTCAAACTGAATACCTTATTTTTTTTTTCTTGAAGAGTCTAGAATTTGAGCAATAAATTATCTTAAAATGAGGTTGTCTCTGCCTACCCCAATGGGAAATAGGCGTGAGATTATGTATGTATGTATGTATATTATATATATATATATACTAACTTACAATCTATAATAAAAGTACGATAGGTAACAGTAATGTTTTTATTCTACGTAAATGAGGGTAGGTAGACAGTGACTCCAATGAGGGTGTTTACGAAAATTTACGCTACTAGTTGGCGCCACTTAGTCATGAGGTCATGCGCGCTGTCAAAACACATAGTTTCTGCAATTCTGCATAGCGTTTTTCAGTTTTAGCAATGATATGATATGTTAGTATCTGGTTTTTAGTTCCTAAAATTTCTTTCATTTTCTAAAAAAAAAAATGTTTAGAAGATTGATTTCACATACCTACCTACTTTCCGATCAAAAACTTTTGAAGTCACGTGTGTCGTATGTGTCACGTATTGCAATACTACCTACCTATATTTTCAATGATGCGTGCGTCGCTCATAAACCCATGACTGTTACTAAGATACCTCACGATCACAAACATTCGAAGTCGCATGCGTCGCTATCGGATACTTTCTCTGTAACGTACATCGCGATGACAAACTGCCGAAGTCCCATACGTCGACATCGAATACTTTCGCTGTAACGTACATCGCGATGACAAACCGTCGAAGTCCCATACGTCGACATCGAATACTTTCGCTGTAACGTACATCGCGATCACAAACATTCGCTTTGGTAAAATTCCCTGTAATAAATGTCGAAGTTGTGAATTACAGTCGTCCTAAACAACTGATAAACATACTTAAAAAAATTAAACACCCAGACACGAAGCCAACAGACATGTTCATGCACACAAAGGTAGGCTCCGATCGGGGATCGAACCCGCCACCTCCGACTCAGAACGCAGGGTTACTATCAACTAAGCCAACAGCCCCATCAAATTGCTCCTTTGTAAATATATCTGAACTTTTTTTGAACTACATTAATCACATACTCAATTTATTTAATACTCAAGCATGTCTTCTTTCCTGGAAGAGTTCCTGTCACAAGAGCGTATTGTTGACATGGCTTCTCGAAGACAAAAGACACATCTTCAAAGAAAGTATCAATCTCCTTTTTGTAACGTACGTCGTTTATGTACCTCACGTATCTAATATGTACCGCAAGATCGCGTTTCATCGATTCATCGAGCGTTTGCCGAGCCTGGCAGCATGTAAACAATCTTGAATGGTGTCCATAATTTTTGTAGCCCGTTATATAACAATATAAAGTAGATTTATTTTTTGTATTTTAAGTTTACTTATGCAACTATTTAGGTACTATCTATTTGTTTTATAATAACTAAGTATAATAAAATATTACAAATTTTTATTGCTAAGATTTTATAAAAAAAAATAGTATATTAGTATATTTGACTAAATATACTAATTAGGGGTATGAGGAATTGCGAAAATTCTGTTACATATTGTATAGGCTAATAAAAAAATATATATTTCTAAATATATGTATTATCTTTATAAAAATATTTTTATACAACGCGTCACAGAATAACCACAATTCCTCATACACCCCAATTAGTATAAATATGATGCATATGTACTTTAGTTTTTTCTAACCATAGAGAGCAATAATAGTAGGTATATGGTTTCCATAGCCCTACATTCAGATATGCTAATTCCTATTTCGGAAACATTTAACACATATTAAAAATAGCTGAAATGAACAAATAACTTCAGGAATTCCACTTATTCTGTTTATACAGGATGTCCCAGAAGTCAACGATAAGCCGGAAACCAGCGATAGGCCTAGTCATGAGGGTAATCAGAAAAATATAAAAAAAAATCTATGTTCTTTTTTCAAAATGTTATGAAGGTTTAAAAAAAATCCTCAAAAACGGACACCTTGTAATGAACTTTCTTGTACTGTGACTGTAAATATTTACTTTTTGAATATTTTTTTTCTGTAATGCTATAATGAATAGCCGTGCTACAATTTACAATAAAAAAAAATGACATAACTGCCTCATTTTTAAGTAAGAAGACTATCGCCGGTTTCCGGCTTATCGTCGACTTCTAGGACATCCTGTATATTGTATACATATATAAACATTATATACATTTTCTATTTATATACGTATACTTTTGTTTATGTTCGCAAAGCTTACTTAGTATGTATTTTTGTTAAAAATTAAGTCATTGAACTTTTTCAGTTCCAATGTATAGACTCTAAATGTTTTAAATTTATCTTTTGTGCAAAAATGACTAAGTAAATTATTTTAATTTTTGGCAAGTTTAATTCAAAGGACTATAATTCATTCAATATGCTTGAATCGGTTTGTTGAAATTATTGAAAGAAAAGTTTCGGGACGATTCTCGACAAGATTGGCCCTATGTCACCGATTCGTCGTGAAATTTGCTTTGCAAGTTTCACATTGAACCGGTTAAGTGCACAGTCAACATTTCGTCGAACTTGTAAGAAATGGAATTTGTCCAGTAAACATGTTATCTGCCATTTGTAACGGTACCACACGGGTCCGACTGTTTATAAACTCAATAAAAATTCACGCTTTATTCGAGGTTGGGATCGGCAGAGTTATTTACTTAGCTACTTTTCACCGTGCATCTTTCGGGTCACATATTGATTGCAGAACACATCACAATTCTTTTTCTAAATAAAATATTATAATACAGCAGCCTATCCTTTTTTCCTATAATATTATAAAATTTATATTATTATCGGAAATACATTAAATGTCAAAGTGACTTTATTTGTTTGTTTGTTACGCTTTTACACCTAAACCACTAAACCAATCTTAGGAATTCTTTCACCAATGGAAAGCTACATTATCAGGGATTAAAATATTCTATATTTTATCCCCGTATTACCACGGGAACGGGAATGCTGAAACCACGGCGCGCTGCTTGTAAATATATAATTATAATGTAACAAAACTTAAAGTTTAAAATTATATTTGTTTATTTATTAATGTGCCACAACCTAGCACGTTTATTAGGGGTCACAGGAATATCTCGTAAAAGAAATGAATATCTCTGCCTATGCCTCGGGGATAAAATTCATTATGATAATATTATAATATAGATGAGTGATCATGGTGATAGAATCATCTTGATTCTTGAGGACATACAACTTGACTAGTTGACTCTGCCAAGTGCGCCAGTAAATCAGTTACCCACGTGATGAGAAAGTGATAATCCTATTTTGTCTGCATCTTGTCATTTGACTGGCTAGTCACATTTATCATCTATATATCTTTAACTTTTAGGGTTCCCTAGTCAATGAGTAACCCTAATAGTTTCGCCCTGTCTGTCTGTCTGCGGCTTAGCTCAGTGTATGTTTTTTCTCGTCTCATAGTGAGGCGTCTTTGGGTAGTATTTTTAATAACATTGCGGGGATGTGAAAACCATTTTCTGATTGAGGGATCAGTTTGTAAAATATTAGAAAGAGAGAAATTATTATTAAAAATTCTTCTCGGGGATTGCATTTGGAACCAGCAACTCGTCGGTGGCAATAGGCTGATGTTTACATTTAGTGAATGTTAATGGACGAGTTTAGAGTGCCTTGTTATTAGACTATTGACGTTTCTAAGTGTAATTTCAAAGAGGTTGGAAGAAAATCATTCTCTTTCCTAACTTTTTCTTTAAACGTCTTTGTGTAATTTATTTTTACCTACAGAAATAAATGATTTTGAAATTGAAAAAAATAATTTAGTATGGTGAATTAAGCAGTCCTAAGTATTTATTTGAGTCGATTGTCCTCGGAAAATGTACTTAACACGAAAACTATGACATTATTATTTTAGATTTTAAATTCTTCAATATTTTTAAATCTTTTTAGTACCTAGGTGTTTTGGGATTTAATATATAATTGTGGCACTTATTAATTGCAATTAATGTCGATACATCCAACTGCTATTGTATAATTCATAGCCGAAAATGAGTGCAAATAAAGATTTAGAAATCCGTACGCATTCAATTAGGGCGCGCGAGACGGTGATTCGGTTTGATTGGCAGAGACGCGCCAATTTGGCCAAACGGCGGTACTTTATGGCCACGTGCGTTTTATTGTCCGTCGTGATGCTTATTCCTGCTTTACACCTCCGCCGTAATACCTGCTCAGTTAAGTGGTCCACTCAAAAGTAATTTACTCATTTTGCGTAAATCTGTTGGTTCGGTGCTCGCATTCTGTGAATCTAGATCTAGAGAAACACACGTCAATCTTATAACACCCCTCTGTTTTCGGGGGTTAAAATTTTTTTATATAACTGTTCATTGCGTGCGTTCTACGAAAAACACTTCACAAGTCGCCTTTATTTATCGAAAATATTTTCGTAATTACCTTTTGTTATAAATTATTTACTTAGAGAGCATTTACTTAAAAAATATTTTTCAATATTAAGAAATGAGCCTAGCGAATAACAAATGTAGAATGCTTCAGGGGAAATCTTTGCAGGTTGTTACAAAATAAAGAATTACTGGCTAAAGTGGTATACCCAACCCACTCAAAACTTTTTGAGATCTCAAAGTGACTGGCATTAAGAAAAATTAAAAGAAGTTTCGGTAACCCTACACGCTTCTTTGATGTTTTAACGCTTCATTCCGTTACAAGAAAGTATTTATATTTTGATAAGAGGAGATTAGAAGGAAATTTGATTAAGGTATTTTTAAACTGGATTTTTATATTCCCTGTAATTAACAATTCTTTTGACGAGTTGCTTTACGACGACTTAAGAAATGAGAGTCCCTAAAATATTATGAAAGTGAAATCTCACTTACTTGACTTACTCGTTATCGAAACTAATAGCATACCAGGCTTAAAATATAAAAGGTCAGAAAAGATGTAAGGGCTATTTCGATCTTCTTAGCCACAAAAAAACGGGGTTTGGGCTAAACCGCGATTCAAAAGTAGATTTTTTTATCATTTTTTGTATAATATAATTGTACGAGTGCATAATAATAATAACATAATATTAATTGAGCAGTGATAGCTCTGTCTAAGGACATGTACTAGTTTAAAACGCATATTATCAGAAAAACGAAAGGAATCGCATCCCAGGCAAGTGTAGCAGCACCAGGATAGGCTCACCACCTGTCACGTTAGAGGTATAAAAATATATTGACGACAAGTTGGTATTTCCAGGAATGGGGATAAAGGGCGTGAGCATATCTAAATATATAAATAATATTATAAAAAGGATAGATTTGTATTTTTGTTGCGAATAAACTCAAAAACTACTTCACCGATTTTAAAAATTCTTTCACCAATGGAAAGCTAGAAGATCCCTGAGTAACATAGGCTATATTTTATTCCCGTATTCCCACGGAAACGGAAACCGCTAGTATATTATATAACTGTAGGGGTTATGTAAGTACGAATTTAACTAATGTTTCAAACCATGCGGTCACGGTACCAACTTCCTACAATAAGTAATGTGTGATCAACAGAATTGTTGTCGACATCTATTTGTGACTAGATGTGGCGGTCTAAAACCATTACTCCAATTTGTCTTGAACTAGACGGAAAATTACATTAACTAAACCCTCATTCCATTTGAATCACTACCCTAAATCACCCTCCGGAACAGTTGCGTATCCACTGCAGCCGTAACGTAAGTTGGATATTATGATTGGATATTTGACTTATTTTAATAGCGTAATAGTAAAATACTGTATTAATTAACATACGGCTATAATTAATAATAAACAAAAAATAAAATCTGAAATATATATTTTTTGCATTTGCATATAAAAACAAGCAACAAGTGGATTGCCATCGTATCTCTAGTTCGCTACTAATAATATAAGTGCGAAAGTAACTTATCTGTTAACTTTAGCATTGAGATAACTTGCATTTTGAGGAAGGAGGCTAAAGTTTCATTCAAAAGCTAGTAATTTATATACAAGTATGTACCTATTCGCTCTATCTATTAGTGAAAACCGCATTAAAACCCGATTTTTTTATACTATTTAGAGATTACTATAAATGTTACTATATCTACCTAAATGTAGACCTAAAATAGAAATCCCTTAACTATAAAATATAGTTTTGCTCGTATACAAACACCAAATGTAATAAATATATAGGTACCTACATAAAAATTAAGCAAGATATATAGTTAATTTCTTTAATCAAGGTTAATACCAAATTTAGAATTAAATAATGATCCCTTATATAATAAAAGCACTCAGGAGGAATACCCAGGTTAACCTAACGCGAGACACACACATCAACGAGGCGGTACGGTAATTTTGTTACGAAAATTTAATCCGAGAGGCGCCTAGCCGCAGATTTGTGGCTGCTAGCACCCCGAGTGGTGGGCCTAGCAACCAAACGTGGCAATGAGATTTTGAACGTCACCATTCATCATTTTGTGATTTACAAACCGGAGTAACGTCTTCGTCCTTATTTTGCTTAAATTATACAATTGTAATAAATTGCCAGATCGTAAATTAACAATTTAACGTAGAAGAGGTGAAATTGTTGCTTATTAAATTATTCAACACCGTTTGCGAAGTATTGTGTGAATAGTAGCGAAACAAGTATATTGTCAGATAAAAATTAGTTTAAGTCTTAAGTATAATTATTAGATAAATTTCTAAAAATGTTAGTTTAATTATTATACTAAGTATAATGAATTATAAAATTATTGGTCGCTTATATTTTGTGAATGCCTTAAAAACATTGAAAAAGCGTTTTTACTCTAGAAACAGTGACAGAGTGATCAAATATACTAAGTATTTGGTAGAAGTGCAACTGAAATACGACTGCGCGCGCTTTACGAATTTCATAGACGTCTTCTAAGTAGTCTGTATTCTGAGCGTCAAAGAAGACATGTTCGTTCGATGGTATAACGAGTTCTTAAAAAGGATTTTCACACTGAATTCAACGAAGAGATTCGTTAGTATCCACACAGAAAAGAACTGCATAATTCTTTTTGTTTTTTATTATTTTGAGTTCACTCGATTGTACATTTCCTTTCCTACTCAACTACATACGAGTAGGTATCTATTATACCTTGATCGAACATTTGAGTGTTTATTTATTAGTTTGAGCTAGACTTTTTTCAAGACTTATATTCACTAGGATGTATGTTTACTCAAAAAATTACGTTATGTTACGTTATATGCTTCTGAATTACTATCATTATCTGGCTCGTGAATAAACAAACACATTTGCATTTAAAATAATAATTATAATATGTGACTCACACTTGAGCATTTATTCAAAATTAAATATTGGTTACATGTTTTTATGTACCTTAATGATGTATGATTAATGATTTTCGAAATGACAGCATGAAAGAAAATGCTTTAACACCACCTAAATAAACTAAATGTCACGCACGTCTCGTCATTAGCATATACAAAAGTAACTTGTGTATTAGAACAGTAAATAAAACTGGTATAGGCTCCTAGATATTATAACTTCCTAAATACGGAAGTGCGCGGAATCAATATCAAGAAAATGGGTAGGGTGCTGATTTTGCTTTACAGCAACTAAACTTATTTTAATTTACTCCTGTTATTTTCTTTCACTTCGAAAAGAAAAGAGACGACAGATATTTAGTCCTGTCAAATTAAAATCAGTCCTGTCAGCTAAGGCATTTCATAACGTGTTTAGAGCATATGTAAAGAAGTTACGACTAAACTAGAGCCTCTGACAGGACTTAATTCGGTGAGTTATCTTCTATCCCTTTTTTTTTTTGAGGTACGACAAAGACAGGACTAAACCAAAATAAATTTAGTCGGTGTAAAGCAGAATCGCCCCCAATTTTTAAATAGTCAATCTTTAAAATATAATACAAAGGAGAAAAGGCTTCAGGCTGACATTATTTATATTATCTTAACAGTTCTCACAAAGGCCTTTAACAATTCTATTTTATATCTGACCTAAAATAAAAAAGGCAGTTTGGGTATAAAACCAACGGCTATATTCACCTGTTTTGTTTGAGTATTTTGCTATGCAGTGACGTAGAGACCGTTACCGGGCGCAACCGATATTGAACGGTTTTTCTACTTTTTTCACTTCCTTTATGAAAGGACTTCATTACTACATGTTTTCCGGGACCCGTTCCATTTCCCAAAACGTGATTAGCATTCACCGTGGATCGCTGTTTGTCAGTTTTTGCTACTAAAGTTGTTGTGAGAGTTTTTTTTGTATTATAGGTACCTATGTTGAAATCGTTTGAAAAAAATAATTAACAAAGTTTTCATTGCATATTCCAAAGAGTAACCTAATTATAGATTCTAAACGTGTTCTTCGAAACAATTTGATTGAAACTTCAGCTCGAATAAAACTGTAAGTAATCTATTGAACTATCTGTCTGGGGAAATCTGGGGGTGTTTTGTCGAAGGAACCAATTAAACTTGCTTTGCGCTTCTGTCGGCATTTCGGACAACAAGCAAGCTACAGAATCGGTTCCCCCCAATTGTATTCGTACTTGTACGGGCTCCGATCTCCAAACTACATTCACACTTGGCTTGTTTAGTAACGAAAATAGCTCGTCAATTGCACTGAATTGGAATAAAATCAATTATATGTAATATAAACTAGTCTTATGTAATATAAATGTATCTATCTAAGATTTTTGTTACTGATTGAATATTGTACAGGCTTACAAAGAAATGCCGAAATGAATATAAGTTTAGGATTGAATTACTTCGTAATATGTTAGATAACACGCTAATCATAAACAAAGTTCAATGAAACTTAAAACGATGTTACTGTATGCATAAAATGTTAAGTAATTAGTTATTACATTTACTAACTCCGTTCGGAATAGAGAAGGGACCATCGCAAAATGTCAGACTAGCAAAATGACGGATTCGCAAAATGTCAGACTAGCAAAATGACGGATTCGCAAAATGTCAGATTCGCAAAATGACAGATTCGCAAAATGTCAGATTAGCAAAATGACGGAATTTTAAAGATACTTCCCACGACACTAGGATAGACGAATTTGAAATCTTGTTGATGAAATGATGATAATCCAGTAGATATTTTGAAGAGTTCAACTAATAAGTCAGTTAATCTATAAATATATATATATATATATATATATATATATAGACTTCAAATTTGTCTATCCTAGTGTCGTGGGAAGTATCTTTAAAATTCCGTAACTTTGCGAATCTGACTTTCTGCGAAATGCGAATGGTCAGATAAGCAGAATGTCAGAATTCCGACATTTTGCGAATCCGTCATTTTGCGTATCTGACATTTTGCGATGGTTCCATAGAGAAACTGAGAGAGGAGAGAGAGGTAGGCTATGACTTAGGTATGTCAGTGAATAAAACGGCCAAGCGCAAGTCAGACTCTCTCATACGGTTCCGTACCACCGTACAATAGGAAAAACGCGCGTTTAAATTTTTATTGAGTATTTTATTTTATTTTTCTAGTGAGTCTAACTGTATTTTTATAGTAACAACAGAAATTCACAATTAATTAGTAAGCCTCCCTGTCCTATTGTGTCTGTCCCTTTGGTAACCTGTACGGAACCCCAAAAATGAAATATTTACAAAGTTGGTTGAGGGACATAAAATGTGAAGAATCCTCAGTGACGTAAACTAATTCCTCGTAATATTTTGCTGACCGCGCATTGCTCTGAACAGAGGCACGCATAAACAAAAAAGGTCAGAAGCGATTATGTATTAATGTAACTACTCGAGATGGGATCGTGTTCTGTAATATTTACGATGTATTAAGCAATAGTATAATAGGTCCCGTGAAGCCAAAAGTAAGGGTTATGGTAAACTAAGTATTTATCTCGTCTTATTCCGATGTAAAGTCAATAAAATAGCTGCACAGGACCAATATAATTATAATGTACATACCTTGTAAAACAAGTTAGATAGTTACACCATCATAACTCATGAACGGCTGAACGGATTTTGATGAAAGATGGCATGCAGATAGTTTTTAACCTTGATTACCACATAGGATACAGATGTTTATTAAATACCTGGAGTGCAATTTTTGAATCTCACTGGTGATATCAAAATCACCGGTGACTAAAATTATCACCGATGACTTTTATGTCACCATTTTCCAAAAGCCGTATTTTTGAAAGTCACACGCTGTTTTCAATAAATCGTCGCAATCACAAAATATCACAATCGAGCCCCGCTGCTAATAGGCATGATGACTGATTTTTAAAAACCACTCCATGAAGTTTTTACGCATCTACATTAACATGTACAAATTATATTTTTGCAAAAAGTACAAGTTTTGACGGAAAATATTAACATAAAAAACATTCATTTAAATTTCGCACCAAAACGCCGTATGCATCATGGCCGCTGCTTGTGACGTCACCCTTTCGTAGTCACTTGACAGCTCTCATAGTATTTGATTGTTTTCGTTCGTATTTTTGTTTTTCATAATAATATTTTGCTTTATATAACACAGGATATACATTTTTTTTCCACAAATCAACTAATAGGTTAATAAAATCAGATGTATATTTAGTATCATATGTTACATAAATAATTTCAACATTTTTATTTGTGCTATACTCACTATCAGCAACACAAAAATAACCACTTTGTAGCCCTGTCAAATGCATTTGTATTTTGCATTTGTGCATAATACTTTTCAGTTGGCATGCCGTTCTTAACATAATTCAAGTAAGTTTTATTTCAATTATGCTATCCTGACATATCCCATCTGGTGAACCTGCTATCATTGGATATTCTTTAGATAGCATGAGACCACACTTTGTGATTTTTTTACATAAATTTATGCTTACAGTTTCCCGCACTTCATTTTCTAATGTTCTGCCCCGCTTCATGGCTGGTGTGTCTGGAATGCTAGCTCCCATTATTTGTGCAATAAGAGTACCATCATTTTTGTTACACCTACTAAAGTTAAATGCACGAGATGCTGTGATCCTGCCATAACGCAGTTTAAACCAAAGGCGGTTTTGGTGTTGTTCCCTAGTAGCTTCCTCTATTTTGACTATAATGTCATTAGACAGCAGTACCTCTTCTTAAAATATCTCGCAGGATTTCTCTTTATATTTCAACTTATTAAGCTGGTGCATAGATACACTTTGTAGGCAGTTGTAAGTGTAATTCGGTTGATATTTAAGTAGTTCACAGTTATCAAGATTTATATTTCTCCCTATGTCTAAAAACTTCTCATAAACTTTGTTATTAGATGGTAAGCTAGGTACACCATTTGATAATTCTTTTGCTGTCATGTACTGTAGGGTGGTTCCAACTCTGGACAGTTTTGATTTCCGCCAGTAACATGTTACAGCTGTACAGGATGGCTCTTCACTCCTTCTATGTATCCACATAAGGAATGCTATAGAGTGTTTGCAGCCTCCTTGCGAAGCGATACAGTCGTGACACTCTATAGAAACAACAGCTTCTTCTTTTTCATCTACTATTAATGTAACTGCATACAGCTTCGCGTCAACCTTATGCTCAGGGCATATTTTACACTTCACTGTGCACGTCCTTCCATCACGCTTCAGCTGTACATAGCTTACGGCGTCGTCGCCATATGATGGTCTTGAAGACCTTTAATCCCTTGTCAGTGGGCCCACCGTTTCCGGGAGGGTCCATATACGCCAACACCGAAGAAGCAACAGGTCCTCCACTGACTAAGGGTAGAAGTAAACATGTATTATTACCTAATGGTATTTTCATAACATAACCTTAAAATAAACTCAAAACAAACCTAAGTATTTATAAATTTGAGTAGGTAACTATTGGTTATAGAGACAATACTTACATGGAAGTTTTTACATTTCGAAATTCAGCCGAACAAAACTCATGGTTTGCTGAAAAATACGCTCCCAACATCATCAAGTCAATTCTTGGCAAATTTGAGTTATTTGCCTTTATAAATCCGGGTTCCATAACGTAACGTTTCTTCGTTGTACTTCTGATAGCACAAAAGTGAGACACTTGATGGTTTAGACCGAGAAAATATCAAAATAAATTTAGTAAACAAGAAAATCTGTTGTAAATTCGGGAGAATGCAATGACATTACGAAAGCGTGACGTCACGCGTCTCTGATTGGCGTTCAGATTAAAATGGCGAACTGTTGTGTTTGGACTGTTTATTTTCATAAAAATAAATGTAATCGTATTGTAATTTAAATTATAATGTTGTTTTTTACATTTTATCTATCCTATAGAATCATATAAAATCAAGATCGTGGTATTTTTTAGTTACAGTCATCATCCCTATTCTTCCGAAAAACATACTTTGGCACTTTTGACAGATTGCACATACGTAAACTGTCAAAAACAATCGCATGGTGATTTCAATTACGAGTGGGTGGGGGCACTCGTAAATCGATATCATAGGTATGACAAATGTAAGTCACCGATGAGTTTCAAAAATACGAACTTTCGGAAATCACTCACATCGGTGAGAAGTAGTCACTTGGTGAGATTCAAAAATCGACCCCCTGAACGCAGAGGGAGTCACAAGCAAGAGTAAATTTATCATAAATTATTGTTATTAACATCAGTTGTTAATATATATATATATATATATATTAACATCAGTAATATATGATAAATTTACTCTTGCTTGTGACTCCCTCCGCGTATATGTACAGTATATATATACAGGATGTCCCAGAAGTAAACGATAAGCCGGAAACCAGCGATAGGCCTAGTCATGAGGGTAATCAGAAAAATATAAAAATAAATCTATGTTCTTTTTTCAAAATGTTATGAAGGTTTAAAAAAAATCCTAAAAAACGGACACCCTGTAATGAACTTTCTTGTACCGTGACTGTAAATTTTTACTTTTTGAATATTTTTTTTCTGTAATGCTATAATGAATAGCCGTGCTATAATTTACAATAAAAAAAAATACATAACTGCCTCACTTTTAAGTAAAAAGTTAAATTTGTTTCCAACATTGAATTCTAAAAAATTTCATCAACCAACTTAAACCAGCTGTACTGTAAAAAAAATGTATGGCTACTATTTTGGCAAGTATACTTAAAAGTTGACGCATTTAGTCTAGATACTAAAATGGTATAACACATGCTAGGTTTTGTTATAGTTGAGGCATGAACATTTTTTTCTCGATGAATCCGGATTGTTGTTGCCAATCTAATTTAATGAGGTGAAATGTTGGTAAAGCAACCTTAAGTCTGCAGCTGACCTGAACTAAGCTTTTTTATCCTCTTTCTTAACCCTCCTTTAAAGTAATGATACTTAAAATAAGTTTGTGTAATATTTTTTTATTTAATGTGGTATGACATACAACATTGTTTTACAGCATTTTTATAACAAATGTTCAAACTGTTTTCCTTCAGCTAATGTGCACGCTCTACATGTCCTTAAAAATGATCGAGCTATGCGCCGGGCGTGACGTTTGGAATTGATTTGTTCAGCAGCTTCTGAGATTCTTCGGCGCAGCTCTTCTAAATCTTGAATCGGTTTGTGGTAGACTTTTTCCTTAATTGCACCCCAGTAAAAAAAAATCTATTGGATTAAGGTCGGGTGACCGCGCTGGCCACGAAATTGGACCACCCCGACCAATCCACCTATTTGGATATTCTTGATCGAGAAACTCTCTGACTAGACTAGATACCACATGCTGCCGTAAATATTTAGCGGCACTTCTTCTAATAAATCGGGTAGTTGATTTTGTAGGAATTCTAAATAAACATGTCCATTTATGGTCTCTGGCAGCTCAATCGGACCAATAACTGTACCGTTTAAAATGCCTGTCCACATGTTTACTTTAAAACGGTACTGTGAATGATCTTTACGCATTAGGTGAGGATTTTCCACGTGCCATTCGTGTAAATTGTGTAGGTTCATGTAACCGTCCTTTTTAAACGTTGCTTCGTCGGACCATAGAATCGTTTCAAAATCTGGGGATCTTCAGTGTGTTTTTGCAAAATCGTTTGACAAAATCGCACTCTCTCTGGGTAGTCTCGGGTAAGCAAAGATTGTACTCGTTGTACATGGAATAGATGCAGACGGTTTTTTTTTTCAGAATACGATGTGCACTGCTTTTAGGTACTCCATGGCTTTCCTCAATTCCACGTACGGATATACTTGGATCTTCTTCCACAGCTTGCATGACTTCGTCCTCGTAGGGCAAGAGGGGCGTTCCTTCACCAGCCATATGATCAGGGAATCGACCTTCGGATAATGATCGATGCAGATTAATAAAAACTCGGTAATCAGGATGACGCTCTAAGTTTGGGTATCTCTCGCGATACACCCTAGCTGCAGCATTGGCGTTACATAAGCATTCACCGTAAATAAGATGCATGTTGGCGTACTCCTGTACGGTTTGTCTATTTGGCATGATAACTTCACTTTACGAACTCGTAATTACACGCAAATACAATCTAAGCAACAGACTCCAGAATCTTTACTTCTGGGACAAATTGATTTAAATCAAAGCCATCAAACAAATGACATAAACAAAAGATGTACGAATAAACAAAAATCCCTGTTAGGTTCTCTTTTCAAAATTATGAGTCCGTCTCCATTCAAAAAGATTTTAACTTGGATTTACCTAAGAAGGTTGCGTTACCAACATTTTACCTCATTAAATTAGATTGACATAGAATCCGGATTCATCGAGAAAAAAATTGTCATGCCTCAACTATAACTAAACCTAGCATGTGTTATACCATTTTAGAATCTAGACTAAATGCGTCAACTTTTAAGTATACTTGCCAAAATAGTAGCCTTACATTTTTTTTACAGTACAGCTGGTTTAAGTTGGTTGATGAAATTATTTAGAATTCAATGTTGGAAACAAATTTAACTTTTTACTTAAAAGTAAAGCAGTTATGTAATTTTTTTTTAATGTAAATTGTAGCACGGCTATTCATTATAGCATTACAGAAAAAAAATATTCAAAAAGTAAAAATTTACAGTCACAGTACAAGAAAGTTCATTACAAGGTGTCCGTTTTTTAGGATTTTTTTTTAAACCTTCATAACATTTTGAAAAAAGAACAGATTTTTTTTTATATTTTTCTGATTACCCTCATGACTAGGCCTATCGCTGGTTTCCGGCTTATCGTTGACTTCTGGGACACCCTGTATATATATACTGTACATCAGTATATATATTAACATCAGTTGATAATAACAATAATTTATGATAAATTTACTCTTGCTTGTGACACCCTCCGCGTTCAGGTATTTACCTAATAAAAATCTGTATCATATGTGGTACTGGAACCATCGCAAAATGTCAGATTCGCAAAATGACGGATTCGCAATATCTGCATGCCATGTTTCATCCAAATCCGTTCAGCCGTTCATGAGTTATGATGGTATATATATATATATAGAGCCCATCGCCGGACCGCGGGTCTGTTTACACATGTATCAGAATTAATTCTGAGACCTGCGGGTTTCCTCACGATGTTTTCCTTCACCGTCGAGCTAGTGATAATGAATATGTACTTGAGTTTTTTGAAAAACTCATTCGTACATGCTAGGATTCGAACCCGAGCCTCACTGATTTTCGGTCGGCTCTTTAACCGTTCGGGCTATCACTGCTTATTGTTTTGTTTTATTTTAACTGCTGTTAAGTATAATACAATATGTTAAGCACACTATGTACATACCTGAGATATGCTTCAATATCGGTATTTGTCATTTTGGTCAAATAGCTGTAAGGTAAATGAATTTCAGGGACTTTGTACATAGGTATTTCAGGTTAGTATATCTTTTTGAACTTCAGTGATATAACTATTTCTTGTCATTTTAAGGGTTTGGTATTTTAACTATAAGTCAAACAGCTCTTAGGTATTTAGATTTTAGGAATTTTAAACATAGGTTATTTTACGTTGGGTTTTTTTAATTTTAATCATTCAAATGGGTAAATATTTGAATTGAAATTTAAAAAAACAACGTTAAATAACCTACGTTTAAAATCCCTAAAGTCTAAATAGCTAATGTTTTAATATACCTAAGCAACTAATACCTACCTACGAAATTTCTAAGATTAAAATACCGATTGGACTAAATACCTAATATTTAAAATGTTTATAGTTATAACACCAAAGTTTGATATAAGTAGTCAACATTCAACGGACATCATGTTTTTGTATAATTTTCTTTTTGCTGTATTTTTCGGGTTTTGAATCATATTAGTAATACACACAAGTGTCCATGAAAGTATGCAGTGAATAGAAAATTCGATAAAATGAGAGGGATGGACATTTTTGGATTGCCTCAAGAAGCCTTAATTAATGAAGTCTTTAGTAAAAGTGCCAACCGGGGGAGCGATGTAAAAAATTATGAAGACACTGAATTTTTGTGCATGGGCTCTGAAGCAGAGCCATTTAACTAAGATTAAAGTGTAAAATAAAGACTTGGTTTAAAGGCCTTGTAGCCAAGCCATAAACTTCCTAAAAAAACACGAGCTCAACTTTGAAGAAAAACAATATTATGAAATCCGCAGTCACCATATTCACTTAAATGACAATATCCAACTTTACCACATCTGTAGAAGTATAAGCTAATACCTTCTTTGGCCTTACGAAATTATGCTGTTTCTCTGAAGATATTTTGGAACCATTGATTAAATATTTAAGTAAAAAAAATTTTTGAAAAATTTTATGTAGCCGTGAAGTGTAGTACCTAAAGTTAAAATTGAATTATTTTTCATATTAATTTTCATTGGTTCCTTAGATTATTTTACAAACAGTATTATACAAAGCAATGTAAATATATATTACAAAGTGATTAGATTAACAAAACATTTGCATAGAAACTTTGATAAGTTTGTAAGGCTCAGGTACCGGCGATTCACATTTAAAGTGTGATTTGCTTCATTAATTACTTACAAGTTAGTAACACTACGACAAAGTTAGGAATTCGATATCCGGCGAAGTGTCAAACGAAGACAAATGATTAAACGCAGGTGTTTTCAACAATTTTAATAAGAAAATGGTATTTGATGGAAAGGGGCGATACTTCAATAACAAATTAAAGATTTTCCCGCGTGTAGGTACCTAAACTATACAGGGTGGATATTTGAGATGGGTCGGCCAGGGCAGCTACCTTAACCGTTGTAGCTAGACGAAAAAGGTCTGAAGAGACTATCCACCATTTTTGAAAATATTTAGAACTGCATTTAAAGATTTTTGAAAAATGGTACAGTCAGCGAGAAAATCGTCGATGCCCACAAAAAAAAATTTTTGTTGCCATTCGATCCAGTTTCAGATAAGGATCAAAAGTCTCTAAGAGACTAACTGACGTCAAGGGGGTAGAAAAGTCAGGAAACGCAAAATACGTTTTACATACATTTAGTAAGGAATAATACTTCAACCGGAAAAAAAGTTCAATGAAATGCTAAAATCTCTTTGTTGGTGATTAAATTTATAAATCTGAGCAGCGTTCTCCTTAGAAAACATCGCGCCAAGTTGCCAAGTGGCCAGTAACGTATTCTAAAAAAAAGAGATCTTAACTGACATTTAAAATTGTGGCAAATAAGAAAAGACAGTATACCATGTTTTCTAAGGAGAACGCTGCTCAGATTTATAAGTTGAATCACCACTAAAGAGATTTTAGCATTTCATTGAACTTTTTTTCCGGTTGAAGTTTTATTCCTTACTAAATGTATGTAAAACGTTTTTTGCGTTTCCTGACTTTTCTACCCCCTTGACCTCAGTCAGTCTCTTAGAGACTTTTGATCCTTATCTGAAACTGGATCGAATGGCATCAAAAAATTTTTTTGTGGGAATCGACGATTTTCTCGCTGACTGTACCATTTTTCAAAAATCTTTAAATGCAGTTCTAAATATTTTCAAAAATGGTGGATAGTCTCTTCACACCATTTTCGTCTAGCCACAACGGTTAAGGTAGGTGCCTTAGCCGACCCATCTCAAATATCCACCCTGTATATTCGTGTAATTTTTTATGTATAGGTAGGTATCATCAGGTATCTAGAGGTATAAACTTTGCCTTGTTGGACACTGAGCGAGTTCTATTCTGCAAATTATTATCAGTGTAGGTAATTTATGATTGAAAAAAAACTCGCATCTTACTAGTTATTTATTTAAAACTTCCACTTGCTCAGTTTTTTTTAAAATAATGGAAATCACCCACGAGTATAGGTAAGTAGGTACTTGCAGACGAAATATTGAAATAAAAAACGCGGCAGACACAAAGTACAAACAAATTTGGGTTATGTTATGTTATACGTGAATATGTGAAAATGTGTAAGTGTAAATTATTTTTAACCACAAAGTGTTGGCATAGTGCACAGTGCACACCCGTGGAGTCGGCGGGCACCAATTTGCCGCTCCAAGGATCAAAGACGCGTGATTCCCCCCATGCGAGCCGCCGCCCGTTACCCATAAATTTATATCAATAATTATACTGCCCATTAATTCATCGACGAAATGTCTATGCAGCTACTCTCTACCGTGGCGGATGTTCCGGGTACATAAGTTTGTTGTTACATCTTAATTATACGGTAACGTTGTTATAATAACAATTATTATGGTGCTGCGATGATTTATGTTTTTTTAGTGCATGTGGGGTTGTTGGTTGTTACCACTATCTAGCTGTCGGTTGTCAGATAAGTACTAACCTAACTCTTCAATGGAAGTAGGTACTTAATTCTCAATTTTAGTAGGTATAATAATTTTATGATTAGGTTTAAGTAAATATATTTTTAACTGGCTCAAATGACAGCCGATTTTCCTCCAGATTTGTTAAAGACTGTTTTAGCCCGAATGCGAAGCCCGATGTAAATGAAAATTAGATAGGTACTTATGTGTTGTCATTATGTTACAAGAATGATGATTATATATTTGGAATTTATTCAGCTACATTTACATGGTCGCAGATACAAAATACTCCATATAATATTTGATTTTAATTACCAAATATACCAAAATTACTAAATATTCCACTTATAATAATTAACGATCCACATATAGGTACCTACTATTTTACAAGTATCACGTCTCTACATCTGAAACCTAGAAACCTTGAAGATGTATTAGGTATAACAGACTAACTGACGACGTTATATGTGTTGCTTACTTGATTACGAAACCCCAAAAAAGAGTTTCGTATAAAAGTAAAATGCGATATTCGCAATAACATCACCCCGCATACTTTCCGGCTTTAGATGAGACCAAAGGGATAAATCCGTGATTGATGACCATGACACCATGCTGACTAGATCGACTACACCGAAATTATAAATCTTCGGTTGCGATCTATGCCCTCTAATGACTTTCTATCTAAGCCTGATGAGGTCATTTACGAGTTATTTATATGATACCTTTACTAAAGTTTTTATAATTTTAAGATTGGTATTTTTTCTCAAGATCTGTTTTTATGTATTATTGAAGTGTTAAAGATTATTGTTTTTAGTCAACACAAAACTGGTCCAGTACTAGGTAAAGATGGTATTTTTCTCTCTTATCTATTATGTATGTTTTATCCCGTATAGTACCTACCTACCCATAGTACATACTAGCGGCCCGCCCCGGCTTCGCACGAGTGGACATTTGTTTTTTAAACATTTTGGGATGCACTTAGAGAAAATATATGTAAGATAGGTTCTTATTATTTTTCAAATAGCCTGTGCCCAGCGGCGTTGCCCGCGCCGAATTCCTGTTCCAGTGGGAATTTATAAAAATCCCTTCATAGAGCGTTTGCGAACGACATATTATTATAAGACACTTACATACCATATTTCAAGTTTCTAGGTAGGTATTATCGATTGGGAGTAGTACGTATTTCTCTTTTTAACCAGTTTTTAGGGTTCCATACCCAAATGGTAAAACGGGATCCTATTACTAAGTCTCCCCTATCTGTCCGTCTGTCTGTCCATCTGTCACCAAGCTGTATCTCATGAACCGTGATAGTTAGACAGTTGAAATTTTCACAGATGATGTATTTCTGTTGCCGCTATAACAACAAATACTACAAAACAGAATAAAAAAAATATTTAAGGGGCTCCTATACAACAAACGTTATTTTTTTTGCGTTTTTATGTTGATAGATACAAAAAACCACACTTCTCCATACTAACTTCAAACCCTACTTTCACCCCTTTAGAGGATGATTTTCGAAAAATCCAAAAACATGTATCTCATAATTTATTTCTAAGAGTATTTGTGTAAAGTTTGAAGTTGATAGACGTAAAAAACAACACATCTCCATACAAACTCCTATCCCCTGTTTCACCCCCTTAGGGGGTGATTTTCGGAAAATCCAGAAATAGGTGTCTTGTTGTTTGTTTTGAGGAGTATTTTTACAAAGTTTCGTATTGATACACCCAAAAATGAGGGTTTTCCATACAAACTTCAACCCCTACTTTCACCCCCTTGGAAGATGATTTTCGAAAAATCCTAGAACTAATATCTCATAGTTTGTTT
Organism: Ethmia dodecea; assembly: GCA_963855545.1. NCBI lineage: Eukaryota > Metazoa > Arthropoda > Insecta > Lepidoptera > Depressariidae > Ethmia > Ethmia dodecea. The sequence goes on from OY979444.1 coordinate 8,083,267, forward strand.
TGAAGAGTATTTGTGCCCAGTTTAAAGTTGATACACGCAGAAATCACACTATCCCATACAAACTTCAACCCCCTCTTTCACCCCCTTTGGGGCTAAATTTCGTAAAATCCTTTCTTAGCGAGCATCTACACTATAAACGTAACCTACACACAAAATTTTATATTTCTATGTTCAGCGGTTTGGGCTGGGCCTTGATTTTTAGATTTAGCTTCTCCTTTTATATATATAGATTTCAAATTTCAACTAATGAAACAGACTAAATTAAAACAAATAGGACAGTAACAATTCCAACTCTGTAAGTAGTTTGGGATTAATATATGTTTACTAAAAACAATAATCCTAATTCGCATCCTTTAATTTTACGAAACAATCGGTAATAGTTTGGATAGATCAAGCAATCAAAATTAATTGACAGACTATTAGGAAGTTTGGAAAGCAAAAGCCGATTTAAACTTAGTTACACTAATATCCGAAGTAGTATCACTCAAAGTTGAAGTAGTTGCAATACCTTATACTCCATTTGCAGAGCTGCTGTTCCTTTAATCACACAACATGCCAGGCTAATGAGAACTCGGATTCTCAGACAGTTCTCTGACTACAGACAGGTAATATATACTCGTATGTCATTGATCACAGAATCAGATATTGCACGACGACTTGAGTGAGATCGTTAATTTTGAAGCATAAAATACTCGGATACTCCGTAATGTCTGAGAGTTAAACGGTGGAGTTAAACGAATTCAGCCAAATATTATAAAAGTCATAACAGAGCAGTGATAAATAAATATTGCTCTTCCAGCATTGTTAATTTTATTTTATAAACTTTAGGTAGTAAAAGATGGCAATGTAAATTGTCTGGCGTTTTTTCTTCCGTGTCCTAAATAGATAAATTTTTAGTGATCAATTTTTCATTACTTTCATGCAAATATCAGAAGAATTTCAATTCCAAATATCGAGAAAGGTACCTTAAATGAAATCAAAATATGTCTAAAAGACTGATAGAAGTATGAGAATAATAAAAATAAATAGTGGGTATTTGTAATTTGGAAAGTTTGCTCGAGCTAGATATCGAATAGAGAAGGACTAACTGCAATCGAGTTGTAAGGTTATGTCATTTATGTGAGCCAGCTTGCAATTCCCTCGTCACAAACATTTGCAATATGGTGACGGCAATTGCAAAGTTTTAGCTCTGTAACTGACTCGGCACGATCTGTAGCCTTATTAGCTGGACTTGCTGAATTATACCTATTTCAGATTTAAATAGTCGCGATGATTCCAGTTCTTTAACTTACCAAATGTTGTTTCTAGATACCAAAGTCGAGGACACTTTAAGAGTTAGGTACTGTAAAATAAAATGCAATATAACTATTTATAATACGCTGGGATGCGATTAATGTTAAAGTTAAAGTTTGTAAAATCACAACTATAACATATAACAGCTATAGGCTGCTCTTTCGTAAGGTTTATGTATCGATTTCACATCTTAGTAAGTACATCAAAATTATTTTCTGTCTCTACATAAAATAAGCTTTCGTAATAATAAAAACTAGTTGTAATATTTATGTAACTTCCATGAAACTGGTAAATGGTTAAAGTTTATTTATGTACCTATGGAAGGGCGGGAGCGTGTGCTATCTATCACACATCGCGTGAGTTGACGGTGATTTATGACGTCACGATTACGCGGGAATACAGCCGAAATGTCAACGGTGCACATTAGCCTACTTACAGCCTACTTGTTGAACGTTCCGGAAACGTTAGAGCATCCCTAAGCTACATAAGTATCTTAATTTCAGCCCATTTATTTTGTCTCCGCGGTTGTCATTTCGCTTATTAAATATTTAACGAGAAATAAGTATGCCACAGTTATAAGCCTGGTATTTACCCAAACCAAATCTGAAAATACGGCTCAAGATTAAAATTAAGCGGTACTATATAACGATATAGTTGCAATATTATATATTACGCGCAAGATTGGTATCCAGAAATTGAGCAATTAGATTATAAATAAATTTCACATGATCTCTTAATGTTTTATTCGTAGAGTCCTTGCTAAAAATATATTGTAATCTATCTATTTGTCTAAAAATAACATCGAATTTCCACTTCACGAAATCTCCGAAAAAAAATAATATCCCCACCTAAGTACTATGAGCTGCATGACACGTCTTATAAAAACTTGTCTACTGTTGTAGATACCTACATCAAACCTACAGCTATCAAGTTTTAACTTTAAAATGACAGCCTTTATGTTTTAGAACGCTTTCAAGTATTAAATTTATGTTTAAGAAATATTACTTGGCATTTTCCTCTCTCTATTTGTCGATAGAGTCCTGCACAAATACGTCATGTTGTTTATAGCCTAGATACTACAGGATGGCTCCTGTCGAAATAAAAATATTGTCGATACATAAATAAGTACTATCGTTTCCAATTTTACGGGACCTAATGTTTAATACTCAGTCTATTGAAGTTAAGATTTTAAGAAACGAAATCTAATATTTATGTGGGTAAATCATTTCGTGGAAAATTTGCAACAAATATAAAATTTTATGATTCTTGTGTTCGCTGTAACATTGTTTATAATTTTAGTTTATTTAATAAGAGCAGTGAGCCAACCTCTCATGCATGAGGGCGGGTTTGACAAGTGCCAATTTTATTATTTTTAAAGCACTTACATTCATGTTTATTACTATTAGGACGGTGAAAGAAAACAGTGAATAAGCATGCAGGCTCTACAATGATTTCTGATGTAACTTTCACTGCCTGTCGCGTTTAGGAATCCAAATAATTGGTTGGTGTGGGCGCTTCCTTTAATAGAATACTTTGACGAACCGCCTCAGGGCTTTTTTAATGTTAAATAAGTATTTATCTTATATTTCTGCAAAAGTTGTATTTCTGTTCCAGTACCCAAGGTAATGTGTTTTGTTGCAGATATGGTGCGGAGTTGCGTTCTCGTTTTGTCTGTGTGCGGACTGGCCGCCATCTGCTCGTTGCCTGTATCCAACGCGCAGGCGCTGTCGCAGTATGATAGTGAGTATCAGTGCCAAATTCATACTTTTCTCAAGCATAGGTGACTTCAGTTTGTTGCCCCCTGTGGATAGTAAACTATCTATTATCAAATTACTTGTTTTAGTACAATGGTCGTAATCACGAACAAACTTAATGCAGAACAATCTGAAAATCTGATATCTGCCGCCCTATATCGCGGCCTTTGCGGCCTGAAGAAAAGTCCAGGGCTGGTTGGTATTCTATGATTTCTAGTAAAAATATACCTATGGGTTAGTCAAACTTCCCTAATATTACACACAACTATCCTAATCGATGAATAGGTAAATATGCTTTGAAACCTATTTAAATAAATGATGACGAAGGACATCTAATTATAAATGTCCGTTTTCAGAATTTTCGTTTGCCTGTCTTTGTCTGAAAGTTTTTTTCGAATAGGCTCCAAACCGGCTCAACAGATTTCAATTAAAATTGTAAGGGTTACCCCAGAAATATTTACTTAAATAAAGTTCAGGAGATATATTTATTTTAATAAACGGAAGCGAAGTGAGAGCGGCTCAATAGTTAATAACATGTTTGATTACACTTGGTACATACAGCTAATGTATTATTAGTTACTAGTACTTGTTCTTTCAAATATTATGTATGAGTATTCATGATGTTAGGTAGGTACATGTTAGGTATTACTTCATTGAGTTGTACAAGTCATCCTAAATATAATTTTCACATTGAAATTCAAATGTGGGTTTTGCGTCGTACTTGAGTCGGTAAGTAGTATCTTAACAAGTTATCAATCTTATCGTAAAGAAGTTTATGCATAAAATATTTTTTTATGAGCAATCGGTTTGTTAGGAGATTTGCTCATTCATTTAGACACCATGTCGTAAATTGGTTTCTAAATTATTGAGAAAATTGAAAATAAGTAAATACCAAATCCCGTATTTCAGGGATGATATCCTTAATTATATCACAATCGTGGGCATTCTGCTATTTTAAAATTGTATTTTACTAACACCATGTAAATTTCTCCTAACTTTTAAATAAATAAATAAATAAATAAGTATAAATATCAATTTGCAAAATAAAATAGTCTAGTATATCTATGTTTAATATGCATGTTTGGTTTTAACAGTATGATAAATTTTTAAGTGAGAGCAAACAAATGAACACAATTAGTAACAAAATCCACCACGTGCGTTTTAATCTAAAGATAATATAATCCGTGACAGATTTTTTTGTAAGAAATTTTACAATAAATTTTAATTTAAACGAACTAAGTAAAATTTTAAAACATTTGCAAAGGGTCGTAACCAATACGCAAACATATTTCCGCCTGTTTCTAATAACAATTCAAAATTAGGGAAGACAAAAGTTTGTAAAAGTATAAAAGGATACCTAAGAGTAATTAGTTATTGAGACTTTTTATTTTTTGATGTATCTACTCTAATTGAATAACTATCAAAAGGATTAAACTTTTCTGGGTATTTATCCTTATGCAAAAAGTGGTCCTTTCATTGTATTTTGTACTTGCCACAGTTTACAAACTTGGTAGTCAAATTGGTGATCGCGGGGTATAATATATAAAATGTTCAGTTCTTAGGTGTACCCCTGATATAATCCTTACCACCTTTCTGTAATCATATCTAATGGGATGGACCTGTTGGTGTTTAGAGAACCACAGTCACTTTGATATTTATAATGTGGTAACTATATCAGCTATAACAAACAAGCTTATAGTAATAACATGAAATACTGGAGTAAACACATCAAAGGGGAGTAAATCTGAACTATGGGAGGACGTCACGTAACCTATTAACTATAACCACCTCACAGCATTAGGTAGAGCACCGAGCACAATTTCACTCATATCTGTTTGGTTAATAGCTTTTACTGTGAATTCGTAAGCGTTTAAGGTAAAAAGCCCTCATTTTTTACCCGGCTATCTAAAAAGGAGGATAATTTTTATGGAGAGTATGTTTTTTTTTATGAATGTTCCTCTTGACTTTAATCTAGACTATCCTTGGTCTAGCGTCCCCACGCAGATGGGATCAACGATATAGCGCCTCATCTAGAAGAAGTAAATTTACTCAATTATCTCATTTGATTGTGTTTATTGACGACAAAAGTTACTGAAACTCAAATTAAGATTATACCTACTAAGGTACAATTTAAATTGCGTATGAAATATCATAACGAGAATTCTTACAATAATCCAACTCTTCGAAAAAGTTATGGACGTCCTTCGGTTACAATGATCCTTTTAAATTCATTTATTAACTTCACTTTGCCGTCAGAGTACAATCGACTTTCAAACTTAAGAAAATGTCCTTAGAGTTTTGGTATTAATTTTTAAATTGGATTCGTGACTGTTTTGTGTAGAGAAAAAAGTGTCATAAATATTGGGTGCTTTTTTCGGAGACGGTTCAGAAAGCGCTCCTAAAAACGACATGCGATCTATTTGAAATCCTGATTTCTTAAGATGCTCCATCCCATAATAAGACGATACTATACTTAGTAGTATGTAGGTTAGGTAATATATAAAAATATCGTTCACATTTCTGCTGTCTGCAGATATTATTTACGTAGGTCTCATGTAAGGAGAAACTTTCCATTACGTAAATCGTCACATGCAGATATTATTTACTATACCTACAAAAAAGTTCTGGGTTATATTATTTGTATAGTTGTGATTCCACGAAAGAAGGGACATTCAAAGAGCCTTTCATGTATCCTGTCTGCTATATGAGACGAATTGTTAAATAAAATGGAAAGAATACTGTGTCAATATATGCGGGATGGTCCGTTAGTTAGTTTATTATCCTTTGAAAGTACCTAGTACTTGCCAACTGAATTTAGGATTACGGAGACGAAGTCGTCTCCGTATTGACCCAGTTAAAAACACTGTAAGATAACTCGCATTCTAGGCAGTGTTTCAAAATGAAACATGTACCAGATTTTAAATTAGACCTGGAACAGTAGGTACTCACAACTGTGAAAACTGCATCAAATTTAATGCGCCTAGAAACATACGAATAGACAATCAGACAAAAGTTCTAAAAAATATTGTTTTAACTTCTTTTGCAAATTATAAAGACCCCTCCTTGCTAGACTGTCATGTTTTCTTAAATGTCTCCTATGTACAGACAATTACAATCATATTATATCTATAGATTTTAATAATACTCCGAAAATTGATCAATTGAATAACTTTTCCTTCAAATATTATAATATATAAACGGCAATATACTTCGGAGCCGTCTGGTTCACAGCACCAATAACTTGTAACAACATTATAATGACTGTGGAAATATTGGTCTTTACTTAACCGCTTTTTTTGAAATGCATTACGAATAGGTAATACCAGTCCAGCTCGGAGGGTCGAGGGTTCTGTAGGACTCGGTAGCCTAGTGCTGCTACACCAACTGAAACCCCCGAGGTATTTATTCCTCTTCAGGTTTTGACTTGGTCGCGGCAGATCGGGTCTGCGTATCAGTAGCCTAGTCAGGCCAAACCGCTACACCAACCTTGATGAAATTTGTCAATCTTTCTGAGCACTAACTCCAAAGGTGTAGAGCAAAGCCAGTTTATTTATAAATATGGAGAAGTGCACTATGCAGTCGACATAAATAGATCTATATGTATCACGTTAAGAGATTCGTATTACTTAGATAGTAAAAAATATTAAGTGTTAGTACATGTTTACCTTTTTATTTAAGTAACGAAATAGATGGCGCTGTACTGTGTTTTCTTACAGTGGTTAATACTACACGGCACGAACGTTAAAAAAGGCATGAACGACTACGTAAGGGGAGCGTTACCTCTATTTATGAAAAAACTTTAAAACTAAAATTAGCTTTTTCCATCCTTGGTAACAGACTGAGCTGAGCTTGCTTGCTATCTGATCTTTTGTTTTGCTAAAACACACTTCTTTTTAAATAAAATTAAAACAAGTTTATTGCTACGACCTAGTAATATTTACTATAAGTACTAATATGTATTATAAAGAGGAAAGATTTGTATTCTTGGATTTTTCTATGTTTGTTAGGAATAAACTCAAAAACTACTTCACCGATTTTAAAAATTCTTTCACCAATGGAAAGTTAAAATATTCCTGAGTAACATAGGCTGTATTTTATTCCCGTATTCCTACGGAAACGGGAACTACGCGCGTGAAACCGTTCAGAACCGCTAGTAAAATTATAAAGTGGTTAGATTTGTATTTTTGTATGTTTGTTACCAATAAACTCAAAAACTACTTGACCGATGTTAAAAATTCTTTCACCAATGGAAAGATAAAAGATCCCTGAGTAACATAGGCTATATTTTATTCCTGTATTCATAAGGGAACGGGAACTACGCGGGTGAAACCACGCAGATCCGCTAGTATCATAATATAACAGGATACAATAAAGTAAAGTATTATGTTATGATGCCTATCAAAGAATATCGATCTCAGCATTAGCTAAGCTAGAAGGCTAAAATTACAGTATTTTTTTTTAAAGATGTGTAACTATAGTTCTTGAAAAGGTTAAACTGTGGCGTCGTTAAATCCCTAGTGCAAACGTGGAAACTTTTGCATTTAACCCCTAGAGCCTTGTTCCAATAAAACTTAAGACAGTTCCAATTGATTCGTCATCATCTACTTACGTGTCTATTCTTTAATTAGAAAAGTTATATCACATATATCACCTCCCAACTTTTTATTTACTTTTCCAAGTAATATTTTCTTTGTATGTGTTCCTCTGCGTTTATTTTCTTACTAAGTTTCTTACTTCAGAACTACAAACAGCCTAACCAGCATTCATCGAATATTTTACAATCGATCTCGGACCCATATTTTTAATGTTTGAAACATAATTACTGATTTAGTGACTCTAATGCATTAGTACTAAATATTACATATGATTGTCTGACTCTAACCTAAGATCAAATATGATAGCCTTACGGTTAAAAAGCCTGCTTTACATGATGATAATCAGGCTCGGATTCGAATCCTTACATGTACAATGAGTTTTTCAAAAACTTACGTACATATTTATCACTAGCTGGACGGTGAAGGAAAACATCATGAGGAAACTTACAGGTCCCAGAATTAATTATGAGGCATGTGTAACAGACCCGGTCCGGCGATGGGCTCACCACCTATCACGTTTAGGGGTCCAAAGAACATGTCGTGAAAAGTAGGTATATCCAGATATGGAATACCTCTGCTTACCCCCACGGAGATAAAAGGCGTGAGTTTTTTTTATTGTTTTCTAACTATCTGTGCAGAAAATCTACATAAAAAATATTCTACATAAAATTTCTCATAAAGTACGCTATAAGTAGGTACCTACCTACTTCATAACCTGGCAACGTGGTAGTTATTGATAGACATGACATTAAAAAGAGCTGCCCTTGAGTGTCTTGCTGGTTTTTCTCGGGGTAGCTACCATCTCATTTGAAACCAGCAACTATTCTTTGATCTCCATGGACCAGTTTAGAGTACCTTTGTTAAATCCGAAAACAGTGCATTTTGTGATTATCAATTTAGATATTTACAAATAGGTATGTATCTTAATTTAATACCTACTCTTTGCGAACAAGATTAAATTAATTACCTCTACCTACTACTTACTTACTACTTCTATCTTCAACCTATAATATATTAAAATGTAAACATTGAATATGACAACCTTGTTATTACATAACAACTTGATATTACATTAACATTTACAGAAATAAATGATTTGCGCCCCGCGGTTGCACCTGCGTTATTCCCGTTTCCGTGGAAATACGGGTAGAAAAAAACCCTATGTGTTATTCTGATGTATGAGCTATATAACTGTAAAGTTTCATTAAAATCCGTAAAGTAGTTTTGCGTGAAAGAGGAACACACATCCATACATACAAACTTTCGCAGGATATTGATTCTATAATATTTGTTGCAGACTCAGTAGCGGCAGAAGACAGCCGAGGCGGGTGGGATGCCCTGGGTGGGCTGTACGCGCTGCTGGCCCAGCACGACGCACTCGGAGGGCATGCTCTGGCGCGCAAATCTGTGCGCTCGCCCTCGCGCCGCCTCCGCTTCGGCCGCCGCTCCGACCCCGACATGCCACCACAGGCGCCGGTTAGTGTTTTAAACTGTGCTGGGATATATTATCTGGGTGAAGTAGGCAACATTTAATCATTTTCTACTTCTCTTTTGTATTGCATTGTAATGCATGTGACAAATATTTCAAACTACTTAAGTATAATGCTACTTATAAAGATTTCTAATAAGTAATCATTGAGTGTTTCCAGAAATGGAATTCCTCCACCTACCCAATCGGGGATAAAAGGCTTGAGATAGTTTATTTTACAATCTTTTATATTAATTACATTACATTCATCTACAATTCTCTCATTCAATTAATTACACTCACTCATTCTAAAATAATGTTAATAAGTTAAACATTCTGAATAAAATTTACGTTGTTGGGAACACCAAAATCTCCAAATGTTTTTAAATTTGAGTGCCATTTTAAATATTATTCATTTTGTCTATTTAAAGTCGTAGTAAGGACACAAAATAAAGAATTAGATACAACCCATAGTAAGGATTGTTGGTTTTTGCAGCGATTCTACGCTTGCGGTGCGTTCGTTTATGTCGAGAGACCTCGTAACACGCTCCAAAACTATTTGCGCAGGTATTCTGTTTATACAGTTTGGCTCACCGAGTTCCACTAACTTTACGCCTATATCACTAATTTGACGACGATCAAAACTATTTAGAGGAAATCCGCGTATACTTTGACTAGAGCACATGTCTAATGTAATATTTATTGGGTCTTGGTAGTTTAAGTTGACTGCTTCATACAGTTTCTTTTCAAAATGAATCTAAATTTCGTATTGTATTAAAAGATCCGTCATACATAATGTAAGTTCGGTAACTCTATTAAATACATATACCTTCGTATATTTTGTAGGTTGACAGTTCTATTATATTCTATTTTATGGCAAATGAAATAATTTTGGCCCCTCATTAAAAAGAAATTGTGTGTTAAACTCTCGAGGTCTGGTTTAAATCAATCGAGTATTGCAGAAGAATTTCAACTCCCAGGCCACCCGGCTACTTACCTATCTACTTAACTGTTACTAAAGTTGAATTTTATTTGACAAAAGGTTTCTCTTGATAACAACCGTGATTAAATTATTACACACTTCAAATAATTTGAATACATCAGTGAGCTTAAGGCTTCATGTAGCAAGGTTAATATAATTATTGAACTCTGAGTTTACTGAATCACGGTAATATCTCCATCATACATAATATATACATTATGTATGTGTCTTTCCTTAATAAGTTCCATTAAATGTAAGCAATCCCGGTTATGCTTAGTGTAAGCAGGTAATTAGCCTATTTTTTATATCAAATTCTGAAATTCTTGTTCGGAAGTACGTTTGTTTTATACCACATTTACTTTCCCAGTGAAGGGTTAAAAGCTTTTTAAACTTTTTTGCGTAGGATTAAAATTCCGTTTCCAGTAACCCTACGACACGAAATTCCTATTAGGTATCACCTAAAAGTACATACTTATTTACACAGTACGTTCTAGTGGTCATGTACCTACTATGGAAGTGGTATGAAGTAACAATGGAAATAAATTTATTAAACAGCTACAACCATTGTTACAAGATAAATAGGTAAGTACTTAAAGTCAGGGCATGATGCCCATTAGCAATACCGGATGGTGGCAGCAAAATTTAGGTTAGGTTTGCCTACTTAAGTCTTAGAAACTTGAAGAACAGAATTACCTTTATTAGTAATGTATTCAACAAAATAGTATTAATAACCTTTTGTATTGCTCTGATATTACTGGCAGACATTTAAACAAATAGCGGATAGAATATTCAGCTTTGAAGGAATGCATTAGGCATTGACGAGTGGTTAATGCATGATAATGCTTACTATGAGAGGATAATGCTTCCTTTTGTTTACAGCTACCCACGACAGATTCTCAGCTCATGTTTACTCCATTTACCAAACCGCTGTATTTAGAAAATACTTCGTGCTGTATTTTGGGTGAATTCGTAGGTACATGGTTTTGACCCGGTACTATCTCTACATACATCTTACGCGTTTTCATGACATTTACCCTCCACAGAGAGATTAAATGTTTGTCTTTCATCTTTAATTTCACAAGCCGCTGCATACACAAATAAAAATTCGGCAGAACTGTTTTGAATATTTATATTTTTTATGAGAAACTTGAGCAAACACGTCACCGGATTCACTTAGGTTTATGTATAAATCGGAAGCTCTTATATTTCTGGTCTCTATACTCATACATTGACATGAAGGTAGGTATATGGAATAGAAAATTGTACTATTCTATATCCTAACTTACCCAATGTTTACAATCTATATATATAAAAGGAGAAGCTAAATCTAAAAATCAAGGCCCAGCCCAAACCGCTGAACATAGAAACATGAAATTTTGTGTGTAGGTTACGTTTATAGTGTAGATGCTCGCTAAGAAAGGATTTTACGAAATTCAACCCTTAAGGGGGTGAAAGAGGGGGTTGAAGTTTGTATGGGATAGTGTGATTTCTGCGTGTATCAACTTTAAACTTGGCACAAATACTCTTCAAAACACACTATGAAATATTAGTTCTAGGATTTTTTGAAAATCATCCCCCAAGGGGGTGAAAGTAGGGGATGAAGTTTGTATGGAAAACCTTCATTTTTGGGTGTATCAATACGAAACTTTGTAAAAATACTCCTCAAAACAAACAACAAGACACGTATTTCCGGATTTTTCAAAAACCATCCCCTAAGGGTTGAAACAGGGAAGTGGAGTTTGTATGGAGACGTGTTGTTTTTTACGTCTATCAACTTCAAACTTTACATAAATACTCGTAGAAATAAATTATGAAACACATATTTTTGGATTTTTCGAAAATCATCCCCTAAACGGATGAAAGTAGGGGTTGAAGTTGACACGAAGAAGTTTATTTTTTGCGTCCATCAACTTGAAACTTGGTACAAATGCTTCTGAAAACAAACTATGAGATATTAGTTCTAGGATTTTTCAAAAATCTTCCTCCAAGGGGGTGAAAGTGGGGGTTGAAGTTTGTATGGAAAACCTTCATTTCTGGGTGTCTCGATTCGAAACTTTGTAAAAATACCTACTCCTTAAAACAAATAACAAGATACGTATTTCTGGATTTTTCGAAAATCTCCCCTTAAGGGGGTGAAACAGGTTGTTGGAGTTTGTATGGAGACGTGTTTGATTTTTACGTCTATCAACTTCAAACTTGGCACAAATACTCCTAAAAATAAATCATGAGACACGTGTTTTTGGATCTTTGAAAATCTACTCTTAAAGGGGTGAAAGAGGGGGATAAAGTTTGTATGGGATAGTGTGATTTCTGCGTGTATCAACTTTAAACTTTTTACAAATATTCTTGAAAATAAACTTGATATATTAGTTCTAGGATTTATCGAAAACCATCCTCCAAGGGGTTTCATCCCCTTGGGGGTTGAAGTTTTGCATGAATACCTTCATTTTTGGATGTATCAATTCGAAATTTTGTAAAAGTACTCCTCAAAACAAACAACAAGACAAGTAGGTATATCTCGATTTTTCAAAACTCACGGGTGAAACGGGGTTGAAGATTGTATGGAACCGTGTGGTTTTTTTCTATCAACTTGAAACTTATCACAAATACTCTTAAAAATAAATGATGAGCAAAGTATTTTTGTATTATTTTAAAATCATTCCCTAAAAGGGTGAAATTAGGGGTTGAAGTTGGTATAGAGAAGAGGGGTTTTTTGCGTCTATCAACTTGAAACTTGGCACAAATATTCTTTAAAAGTCTACATACAAAGTCTATTTTTTTTTGATAATTTACTATGGGTTGCTAGGAGAAATTTGTTTGCGCATCCCAAAATGTTGAAAAAATAAATGTCCACCCGTGCGAAGCGAAGGCCGCTAGTTATTCCTATAAAAAGACTTACTTTTAGTAGTTTTTGAATCCCAACAGCGCCATTTGGCCAGTTGACTAGCTGGTCATGGTCACAAGCTTATAAACTGATTATGTACCTAGTATCATCTAGTTTTTGAACAGTATTGTTTGTCTGCAGTTGGATGAGATGGAAGAGCTGATGTCACTCAGGGAGATTCGCACTCCAGTGCGCTTGCGTTTCGGCCGCCGCTCCGAGGAACGTGCCGTGCCCCATGTTTTCCCGCAAGAGGTGACTGTTCTATTTTTAGCTATTATTCAAGGTCATTGATATTATGAATAGGTCACTTAGTCAGTCAGGACATTCCTCCTAAAATATGTAGGTACATTACAGTCAGTTGAATGAACAGTTATCTAGAAACTAAAAAAATATTTGGAATTGTAATAAACTGACGCAACAGATAATAAGAAATATTTCATAGTTTATTCAGTATTACGTAATGATAGTAGGTATTCTTACATACAAATACCAAATACATTGATTTTAAAAATGAAACAACAAATAAAACGAAAGTATATTTTTTCTTAGATCTCAAGTCAAACAAAATATAAATCTGGGGAGACAGATGTTTCATAAACATGTTTATTGTTCGAATTTATTTTTAAGTTTTAAGAAAATAACGATTTTAATTAAACTAAATATAAAATCCAGTATCCATATTGAACATATCTAAAGGATGTCATTGTTTCAAAGATAGTGCTCGTAAACCTTTGGCAAGGTATAAATCAAATCCCTTTAATCTAGTTATTCGCTCTAACAAGCCACTATTCGCACTTTTACGACGATTGCTCGATTTTATGACGAATCACCTAACTTATCCACCTGCTTTGTTTTGACACGATATGGCAGATGGATTAGGTATATTATGTAGATTGATGTTTGTGGTCGTACCTATTTTGGTTAATAATAATACAATTTTTACATTATTTTGTGTACAATAGCTTCGTTTTGGAGTTGGATGTCGTAGCGTAACATGAACTAAGTATGAACTGCTTAATTTTTTTTTTATCCATAATGACGAATGATGATAAGTGTAATTCAAATATTACATAAATAGTATATATGTCGTGCCCAGATCATAGAATTGATCACTTCATGATTTGGTAAGGTTAGGTTAGACTATTTCATGAAATTGTATACTTACAACCATTTCATGAAATGGTCGAATGTTCAATTCAATGATCTGGGCACGACATATACATCGTTTATATAATGAATGCTGGAAGCTTATTTCCGAGCCTATTGCGTTACGTTATGCTTTGCGATGATGAATTAGATACATTGGTCATTTCTGAAACGTGTTCGGCGATCTAAATGGTTCCCTCCGCAGTTTTTCTTACTACTTTCATAACTTGGTCAGTAGATTTATATTTACTGTAATTGTTTGTTATGTTGTTTACCTACTGTGGAAATACTATCAATGTAAAAAAAGAGAGTTGTGTAGGTATAGGATATTCCGCGTGAAATTGAGTTCTTACATCCAATCATTCTGCACATTCTACCATGTCTGTTTGACACAAACCTATAACCTAAATCAGAACCAATTGTTAACATTTTTATATTGGTTCTAAAACAAAACAATTATAACAAACTAGCAGATGCAGAGCGGCGTTGCCCTCGCGGACCCCGTTTATTCCCGTTCCCGTAGGAATTATTAATCAAAATAAAATAGATAAAATCGCTAATATTACTCAGGATTCATGTAGCTAAAGATTCATGTGGTTAGAGAGCCGGCCAAAAATCTGTGAGGCTCGGGTTCGAATCCTGGCATGTACCAATGAGTTTATCAAAAACTTACGTACATATTTATCACTAGCTCGACGGTGAAGGAAAACATCGTGAGGAAACCCGCAGGTCTCAGTGTTAATTCTGAGACATGTGTAAATACACCCGGTCCGGCGATGGGCTCACCACCTATCACGTTTAGGGGTCCAATATATCTCGTGAAATGTGGGTATATCCAGTAATGGAATACCTCTGCCTACCCCCTCGGGGATAAAAGGCGTGAGATTATATTATTATTATTATTATTATTTCATGTAGCTTTCGATTAGTGTAAGAAATTTTAAAATCCAGTCAGTAGTTCTAGAGATTACCTCCAAAACACATTACACACAATTTGACATCTTTTTCATATTGGTGTTAAAATACATTCTTTATAGACAACTATGATGAAACATTCTTAGGCGATTGCAAAGTTTTCTGTGCTCAAAAAAAAAAACAAAATTGCCCATATGCGGTTATCGAACCCCTTTGCCTGGCAATCTGCCACTGAAATAACATTGTGGACACAGTTTGAACGAAAGCACTTTTTTAATTTGATAAATAATCGTGACTTTTTCGTAAGAGAAGTCCCAGAAATATGTCAAACATTTTAATTCTTGTAATAATAAATTGATTCCTACTCTCAGTGGGCTATTTACGTCAGGGTTCGACGGCATGAGTTGGAATGTTTCACAAGTTTTTCGTATAGATATACCGAACAATATTCATATACCTATATACCTAATGGGTATAAAGATAAATGTATTGACCGAATAACCTATCAATGCACAGCCTCAATCGCTGGACATTGGAAGCTGAAATTACGAAGGTAGCTTTTATGACGATGGCTTTTACGAGGTATCTATAAGACATTCCAGTCTTTAATACAGTCTTCTGGTTGACGTTTCTGTCACAAGCACAGATACGCACACTGTTCCTATCAAGTACAGTAGAATCCCGATTATCCGGATCAAATAAAACCAGGGGTATTCCGTATAATCGAAAATCCGGATAATCGATTTCAAAGCAAATCAAACAATATTTAAATTTAAATATTTTTTTTATTATGTAATGGATTTTACATGCGTTGCTTAGATAATACGATATATCAAAAACGAACTAGAACGATAGATAATGAATTACATAATACCTATGTAATTTAATATTTTGGTTGGAAATAACTAGTTATTGATCTCTGAGTTTCTCAAAACCTATGTACATATTTATCATTAGCTCGACGGTGAAGGAAAACATCGTGAGGAAACCCGCAGGTCCCAGAATGAATTCTGAGACATGTGTAAACAGACCCGGTCCGGCGATGGGCTCACCACCTATCACGTTTAGGGGTCTAAATAATATCTGGTGAAAATTAAGTATATCCAGAAATGGAATACCTATGCCTACCCCCTCAGGGATATAAGGCGTAAGATTTTTTTTTAATTTATTTATTGATCTTTGACGTAATGAATCATATCTATTTATTGCGGCCAAATCCCTGATGCGCTTCAGTTGTAACAACTGTATAAAATTAGAGCCGAGATCAATGAGTCCGGATAATCGGATGTTCGGATAATCGAGGTTCGGATAATCGGGATTTTACTGTACTTTTTTTTTGGAATTTATGCTTGATTTTTGTGTGTGTAACTTAACTTAACTTAACGTTATTCAGATTCAATCCATCATTTAGTATAATACTTATATGTAGGTATCTTTAGCACTTGTAGAGATTAAAGTATTTAATGGAGTTAAAGGACTCTCATGAAATGTCATTATAAGAGCTTGTTTCCTACAGGAACAAGACCGCGCCGTGAGGACTCCATCGATGCGCCTGCGTTTCGGCCGCCGATCTGACAACAATATGTTTTTGATGCCGTTTGACGTAATTATTATCTTCTCTATTCCATTAATACTTATTATGAAAGTTTATTTTTAATTACAATTTCATATATTCAGTATTCTGCTTGGTGTTCTGCTCGGGTCAGGAACTTCTAGGAAGGTAATTTGAATCTGTATACACAAGTAAACAGAGATTAAAGCAGAATTTTTTATTGCAATAAAAGCAGAGACACATTTTACGCAATAAAAAAACTGTTTTCACATAGTAGATGCACTGACCTTTAATAAGTAGACATAATATATATACCTACTATATATACTACATTAAAATTACATTTAAATATATAAATAATTGTTTAAAAATACTTAGTAATAAAATATTATAATATGGTACATACGAGTATATTCTCTCAGAAGGATGATCAGTCTGATCTTGCTCTAGAATCTAGTAGAATTTCCTATTCAAGTTTTAAGTAAATTTAATTTAAGTACTATAGGTATGTTTAGTGGGTGGTAGCGTTGATGTTACGTACATATTTATCACTAGCACGACGGTGGAGGAAAACATCGTGAGGAAATCTACAGGTCCCAGTATTAATTCTGAGGCATGTGCAACAGACCCGGTCAAGCGATGAGCTCCCCACCTATCCCTTTTAGGAGCGCTAGTCCTAGGAATATACTGGTGAAACGTGGGTATTTCCAGAAATGGAATTATACCTTTGCCTACGCCTCGAGGATAAAAGGCGCGCATATATATATATTTTCTGGGCAGTGACCATGTCTCTTGTTACAGTCGTCCCTGCCCAAGGAAGTGAAGGCCAGTGGCTCAGTGGAAGACGACAGGCAGCAGGAGTAACTGCCACAGCATCCGCACAACTTCCTCTTCGCTCCCAACATACTCGTCACTCACCAACCAACGGCAAGAAGCATTCACAAACCACTGTATCAATATTTTAAGATCTCAATTTTAATGTTGTCTCAATCATAGCCGGTAAGCTAATATGTAAATAAAATATGAGTGTTGTTATATTAAATGTTAATCATGCAGATAACGTTGTTTACTCGTCAATAGTTTCTCTGACAAATCTGACTTTCCTCCTGATAGAATAAAATACATATGATATAATACTCATAGTTACCAATGGTATTCTAATTAAAAATTTATTGAGACTGTGTATGATTTTATTTTTACTCTTAATATATCTTTCAGGTTTGGTAGTATTTTTATCATAGTTAATAATTATGTGTTTCTCGCGAAGAGTTGTACATTTTAAGAGCTGGGTAAATGTAAAACTACTTCGCTTTGATCTAATGGTACTATTAATTAAAGCTAATTGCATGTCAACAGTATTTATATAAAAATATATACCCATGTCTTGGCATAATTGTAATATTGTTTACTTACACTAAAGTGTACCTAGGAAAATGTTTAATTTTTGTATAGGTTACTATAGCGCAAATAAATGAGTTGAAATATAAAATATTTCTAACGCATCGTAGTTTCATTCTTTTCGACTAATTTTAAGACATTCATTTATAAATTAATAAACCACAGTTAAGAATAGGCAAGTTTGTCAATTCCTAGAAAACAAGTGCTTTTGGATCTACAACTTACAGGTATTTGGTAAGTACCTAAAGCTCACTTGTCTAACCACTGAAGCCTATTAAGCGCAGGTCCCTGCACTTGGACAGTTACTTTTTGAAAGGTTTTACAGGGTAGACTTTTCAGTTATCTATTCTACTCAGAAAAGCGCAATATACTGTTGCAGTATTATTTTGGATACTTATATATAGATAATATTTTCTAGTAGATATTTACACTCAGAAGATCTTGTATAACTTATGGCATTGTACAGTATCAAGGCAAAGCTGTGCAAGTTAAAATTCGAATTAATTAAATTGCATTCTCTGACTTAGTACTATTATGAATATATGTGGTTAACAACTAGAGGCAAGAAATTGTTCTAAAAGACCGTTTTTAGTCGAAATTGGAGTGGATATAGGTACTTAGGTATTATAATAAAAACTAAGTCTTAGTAAAAAACATATCTTATCGTGCAGATAACTTTTAAAGGATTTCACCCAAATGGTAACAAAGGGACCCAATTACTAAAGCTAAAGCTCCGCTTTCTATCAGTCCGTCTGTATAAGTTTTCAAGAGGAAAATAAAGCTTTAACTAAAAAGTTATGTTTTGTTAGTGCTTTAAAAAAATAACTATAATCGTTATTCGTTAGTTACTAATAATTATTTAGTGAAATATCCACCTTTTGCACCCAAACTAAACCAAAGGCGATTAATCTAGTTTATCTTTGTGCGAAGATGGACCATCCTCCATGTAAAAGATATAGCTACTACCGTAATACATACTACATGTATTTCCCAACGTGGAAGCCAGACACAATACGTTACAACATAAGTTTTTTGAAAAACTCATTGGTCTTGAACCCTAGGTAACATTGAATCGAACCCAGTCTCAAACTTGACCACTTCCTACAACGCTCTTACTGATCTACAAGTGCTGCATATTGTCGAGTGGATTTTATCTGTAATAAGACATAATCAAAGACTATTCGAAAAAAAAAAGAATATGTATGTGATTTTTCTCAGCTCCCTGATATCAAAGTAAATACTACGGATGATTGAAAGCTTATTGGATTTTTGGACGAAATGCCAGTAGGTAACGTATTTCTACATATCCAAATACTTACTAATATTAAAAAATAGATTTTAAGAATTTTATTATACAGTAGATAAATTACAGACAGTAATGTAGTGTATTCGTTATATTAAACCGATATTTCACAAAAAATAGTAAACACAGTCAATAGTAATAATAGTAAATAGAATAGCTATAATAGCATGTCGTAATAAATGTTATAGCTATTTTGGTATACCTAGATCGTATACCTATTCGCATTCAATAGGTTATTACGGGAACATATTCTTTAGAGAAGAGTGTCTAACACACCCTCTAATGCATTTAAATTCGCTTGTAAAATCTACATTTATATAAAGCTGTAAAATAATATCGATATTTAAATTTTATTTAACAAGTTAATAAGATAACGTTGATAATATTTCTAGTAAAATAGACGCATGAAATACAGAGATAGGATTATAAATATCATAGTTTAGTATATAGTTATTTCAATTAAAACTTTATCGTTATACGAGTACATACTTAGTACATTAGTGGTATTACGCGTAAGTAAAATGATGTACATATAAAATATAATATTATTCTTGTTGAGAGTATGAGTATATATATACGTATATAGAACAAGACCATGTAAGAAAATTAAAGTCATAAACCTGCAGATATGAGACTCAATATTTTTGAGATGGTGAAAGGGTTACATGCAGACATAGACATATGATGCAGAAGATACGTAGGTACTGTTTTGTTATTACTTATTTCAAGGAGACCCTTTTATTTTTATCTATTCTATTTCAATAATCACACAGAAGTTTTATCTCTTAAACATTCGGAAAATCTTACAAAAAGTAAGTAATGTCCTCACGCCTTTATCCCCAAGGGGGTAAACAGAGGTATTCCATTCCTGGAAATACCCAGTTTTCACCAGCATATTTCAGACCCTTAAACGTGACAGTGGTTAACCCATCGCTGGACTGGTTTTGCATGGAATCAATTCCGGGACCTTCGAGTTTTCTCAAGATGTTTTCCTTCACAGTAGTTAGTGATAAATATATCAGATCTTGTAAAACTTATTGGTACATGCTTTCACCAGGGTTCGAACCAAAACTCCACTCATGAGAGTTCAAGATTATTCCTATACGATAGAATAAGTCATTATATTTTGCTCTACCTCGAAGCTCCAAAATTACTAAAATAGTTGATAAAATATTCACATAACTTGATCAATAGGACTGATCATTTATCAAGGAGAATCCTTACAGAGTATTAAATATCTATAAATTTTAAAGTCACTCTAAACTAAGATGAGACATTTACAAATTTATTGAAGCTCAATGTTGGATGGGAGCTCAGTTTATCTGCAGATTACGTCTTGCCCCAAGGAGCGACAGAGTTGTCAACCTGTCAATGGCATGATATGACCAGCCTTCGCGACAACACCCGGTGAATAGTTTAACAATGTTTGCATCTTTACATAGTATAAAATGAAGTAGCTTTCCGCGTCACTACCTAATACACTACCAATTTTTAAGTGGTTTTCACTAATGTAAACAGCAATAAACGAGGAATGTTTTTATATAAGTATTACTAGCTGTTCCTCGCGATTTCACCCGAGTAAGCTCCGTTCTTGTGAAAAAATTATAGACTCAGAAAAATAAACTTTTCATTGGTGAAGTAATTATTAAAATCAGTCTAGTAGTTTTAAGTTCATTCATTACAAACATAAAAATAGAAATTTCCTCTTTATAATATTAGTGTATAGAAGTGTAGATGTAGGTAGATATAAACCAAAGCAAAGCGAGGGCGGGTCGCTAGTCGATACTTCTATGTGTACTAATATTATAAAGAGGAAATATTTGTATTTTTGTATGTTCGTTACGAATAAACTCAAAAAGTACAGGACCGATTTTAAAAATTCTTTCGCCAATGGTAAGCTAGAATATTCCTGAACAACATAGGCTATATTTTGTTTCTGTATTCCTACTGGAACGGGAACTACGCGGGTGAAACCGTCGCGGAACCACTAGTATTTAATAAATCGTAATAGATAGAGCCATAACCATAGTTATTAAATTGCATTCGAATGAAACGCGAAGACGCCCAGCTGCGGTGCAATTATTTGAACGTAATGTTATAAAGTGTTACAAAGAGAGGATTCGTAAAGTAAGCCTCACGACACGCTCTACGTGTAACTTTATCAGAATGCGACTTTAAGATGAAATAATGGTCAACGTCAGTCTCAAGGCTTTTAACAGACCCATGACAGAGAAACTTTGAGTAGTTTAGGTGTAAAACCCAAATTAGATTTTCTAGTAGGTAATAATGAAAAATGCAAGTCAGTAGATCTATTTCCTGTAGTGATCTACCTTCGATCAACTGTTGCTATAGTTGAGCGAAGTGATCTACAAAGCCGCATTCTTACATGTTACCTTGAGGCGATAGTAGAGGTTTTTTAGTTTACGTTCCAGAAATAATCCAGACTTTAATATATCAAACTTATTCGTGCTCCGGTTTTTAAGGTTTTACTTTTATTTCATAGCAAGTTGCCAGTACCTAAACGTACCTACACTTTTTTATCCTACTACCACCGACATATTCAGTCAAGATGCAAGATTAAGTGGATATAATCATTTTTATTTAATCTATATTTGATTATCTCAAAATACGATTTTATCCAACATTATTCGGTTAAAAATAGAGCGATCTTGAATTCTGTCAAAATTTTATTAACCCCGGACATAAAAATAAACGTGGTATACAAATTCCTATTGGAGCACACACAAGGTGGTTCATTCGTGGTTTAGAAGCCGCGGGTTACTGAGTTCGGAGTGTGAATTCCTGCTATAAATAATTTTAATTTAAAATTTAAAAGAATTATAATTTAAAAGAAGTGAAGTTGAAGTTCAGGGACTAAAACGTATATTTTCCGAAAAGAAAAGAAACTGGTGAGAAATAAAAAAAAGTAAAGTTTTATAACAGTTTTGTTAAAAAAAAAAAGATGTGTAATGTGTAGGATTAATCTCCTGCGAAAAGTATATTAATAATGATTTAGTAATTAAATATTTTTTTTATAAATAAAGCGTTTGCTACTTTTAAATTATATACGTATGGAGTATGCAAATTCAATAAAACATTTACGACAGGCAATTGACACATCGACAATACACTACCTGAAAGCGTGCCAATAAGATAAACCTTTAATTGGTGACTAACGATTCGTGATTCATTTACCGTGATCAATATTTACACTTGCCGAAATACCAATCAAACATCAATCCGGTGAGTTCTGAAACGTTTCAGGTGAGCGCGATTCATCCGCGCACAGGCTGTGGGCGGACGGCCCTCGCTTCAGTAAGAGACTGGCCACGACGCCGCTCGCACGATAACGCCGCACAAGGTACTCTCTCACAATCATAAAAATAATAGCTTCTGCCGCTTCACGTAACATAGCACTAATAAAGCTTTCAGATATCTATGTTGTTTTTCTCAACTAATCACCTGGCGACCTCGACATCCATGACTAATTTCACGAACAAGGTGTTCTGTTACAAAAATAATTCGCCATGACTTCATAATACTGAAATAACGCGTCTCGTTTCTCAGACCGCGGTATTATACTCGAGCGCAGGAAAAGCGCAGTCTTGCATGTCCATGTTCATTGCAAATACATCCATAGCAGCTTTACTGTAGTTTTAATTGTCATGTCATAAAATATATGTCGCGTTAATCATAATGTTTAATTCGTTTGCTATTGTATTTCGCTTTAGTTAACTCCGCGGATAAAATCGTCTTTAAGCTCAGCGAAAGCTATATAGTTTCATAAATGACCTTTAAAAAAATTTATTCCACTATAAATATTTATACATCGTCTATGTGCAGTCCAGCTGTTAGCCACTAGGCCAAGGAGGTCGCTACATGCATGCACATCTAAAAATAATAAATAAAAGTTATTCCGGTACATCGCATAGTCTGGATTATTCGCCGGAATATTTTCAACCTTGATGACGGTACTGTTAACCTTGTTTCTCTTATAAACAACCACATTGGCCTTACAACTAATCTAAACATTACTTTAAAATCGTTTTTCCCATGAAATCTATTTGTTACTTTTTAGCCTCTGTAGATGAGTAGATATATTTTCAAGAGCTCCTATCGTATTCAAGTACCTACTTACTTAGACTATGAAGCATCTTATAATTAATCGATAATTAGATTAAAATTTTAGGCTTAAAAAGTTAAGGAGTATATTTTTGCAGCTAATAGTTTACAGACAGCGAATTTTTAATTCCCAAGTGCAAAAATATTTATTACGCACGCGGCCAGGAGTCCAGAACTAAAATAGACTATATCTCTCGTCGTCTACATTATATATCGTGGCTTCCGAACCGCATGGAGAAAACCGTCTATTTTTTCACACCCACGCGCTCTTTTCGTTACACAAAACTCGCAAATATATTGTTTTGATTGCACCTAGCACAGTCTTTTATGAATATTCTTAGATCAGAGAAATATCTTTTTTATTCCAAACCATTTGTGTCTGAGAACATTGTTTTAATTCATATACTGTACCATGACATAGATGTCTTATGCTAACAGTTTTGTTAAATATAATAACTGCCATAAAATAGGGTTTAAACGAAAATCAAACAAAAAAGGAAGAACTGAAAACAAACACAATAAGATTTTTAATTGACCTCGACCTGTTGCTTGACTGGTTACTAAAGTCCAATCACGCTGCTACGCATGCAGTAGGTAGCTTAGACTAGCGTAGTACCTTCTACAACCGGAAAAAGATGGTTGTCACATTATAACAACTTTAATCGAATTATGACGCAACATAATTTTACTGGCTATCAGTCTTGAAAAAAATCGCAGTGTTTACAATAAAACCTCTTTCAATTTCAGTTAACGCTATTTAAATTGCCTATTTTTTTTTATTAAATACCGGTGACATTGCGAGTACAATAATATGGAAAACGCCAGTTTAAAAAAACAGTTGAAGGCGAAGACCACTGAACCACAGTAAATATATTATAAGCTCCACGTGTTTAGATGAATCAGTCTAACTAACTAACATTAATTACTACAACTAGTCTATTTGTAACTTGAGTTACGGGTGGATTTATATATTTTTAATAGATTGTCATTAAATTTTTTTCAAGTTCACTATAATTAGAAAAGTTAGTATTTTTGTTATGTACGAGAAGCAGACTTAGCTAAGTCTGAGCAGGCGCGTGCCGTTACTTCCGCGTCATTTCGCAATTAGCCGCGGTACATAAATAAATCACTGTCAAACTGTATCCACAAACGATGAGACAGTCATTTATTAATTTTTCACTTCTCGTGCTCTAAAAGTACGCCAATATAGCCCTACGAAGCGGGACTAAAGTGACCACTTTAGTCCCTAGGGAGTATAAAGTAATTTTTTTTTAATTTCCTTAATGAGAAAAAGACAACCTCAAACAGCCAGTAAATATCTGTAGAGTGTGGACCATCTTCATTGCGAAAATGTGAAGAGTTTTAGTTCCATGGTTTTTCCGCGAAGAAGGTGGCGCCATGTGTTTTAAATTGTTTACCTGCAAAGAGATTTAAATCTCTTTGTTAATCTGTGACAGCCTGACAGGTTTAGAAGAAAAAACTGACCGCGCAAATTTCTGAATTTTTGTCGAGTGTAAATTTGTTGGGTTTTAAATAAATTTGTACTAAATTGACAATTTTTCTCGCACTCAAAGTGAAAAGTACAGTTTCCACCTCGAGACTAAACGCCAACTTAATATACCCTCGGTTTCATGACTCCCTCGCAAGCTCGGGAGTCAAACCACCTCTGGTATATAATGGCTTCGTTTAGTCCCTCGATATAAAATATACTATTATAATATCGGTAAATTGCAGTTTTGACAATAATGTTCTGTTTAATTAATTATGAGATTATCTTACTCAAGCCCATTTGACAATAATGAAGAAGCACTCGAGTTCGAGTGTTTAAATAGCAACTAAGAAATCAAGACGTGAATAAATTTGCCTTTCAAATGTTTTCTCTTGTCACGTAGTTGTACGTAGATTATAATACTCCGTATTATAAATATACTTTATTGTATTTTTATAAAACTATAGGAAACTTATTTGCACAAAAGCTACCTGCTTTACCAGTTACGTACAAAAAATGTAATAGTCTTCATCACCGGTGCCAGCCAGCGCTAATAAAAACGCAATAAAACGAGCCTCGCCTCAACCCCGAGGCATGAATCTTGCGAGGTAATAAAATTATTTTTCGCGCCGGATAAAATTGTCAACCTAATTTTGTGGACATGCGTTTGTCGATGATTTTTATTTTTTCAATTTTACTTCGCCGAATTTGTTGCACTTTCTAAGTTACGGAAACTAGTACTACTTAGTAGGGTCAAAATATTGACCTACTTGGTATTTTCACATCTCCTTCGTTGCCCCAAAGAAACGGTTAGCTAAACATATAGGTACCTATTTTTATTAAATAATCTAGCAAATATATATTAAAAACTAAGTGTCAGAGAAGACTTTTTGGGGTGTTTCGACAATTTTACTTGCTCGTAATCCTAGCTGTATTCGATACACCACACATGTTTTCTACAAATGATGTTAATCGCATACTTTTATCACTCTAGCTAGAGCTTTTACAATAAATCCTACGCTATTTTTAAATACCATTACATACCTATTTTAATCACATCTTTTTAAGTTTCCGAATATTTAGTTAGAAGAGTAAATTTCGTTGGGACCTCCTGTAGCCTAAATTGTTTGACGGGTTTTGAAAAGCGATGTGTTGTAAAATTCGCCCAGAGTATTTTATTTATGTGGGTATTTTAGTTAGGTACATTTTAAATGAGTACATTTTAAAACAGAAGGAGGGTAAGGCTGGCTACCTATTATACTACAGGGAATACTGGCTACCCTTAGTACAGGGAATCCTAGTTTGGGAGCTATGTAACTAGATTTAATGAGCATACCTAACTGTAAAATAAATTATGTTTTGTTATAAGAGCTCAGCTGTCATTAACTATAGTTATCGACCTTTAGGACGTCGGCCGACACCATGGCCGACACTTGATGGAAGTGCATCGCTTTGAAATGGCTTAGTCGATAAATGCCTAATTCTTCAAATGATAAACATTTTTATTATTCTCTCGTATTTTTTTATTCTAATAATTACCTACTTTAAATACTATTTAAGTAATGCCTACTAGTTAACTTATAGTTACTACTAAGTATTCGGCATTTAAACATATTCAACTAATTGAGACATTCGTATAAATCCTCTAGTGAAATACCTTAGATATTTATCTACTAACTTTTCATCCTTCTAATGCTCGTATGGAGAGATGAATATCAAAATATACTCGCTATTCTTAGCGCTATCATCAAACTTGGGGAAGCTGGCGGTTCGTAAATTTTATAACACATTAAAATGACAATATTATGTTGTTTATTACTACCCAGTTCCATTTCTATGCTCTCTCTAGAACGGTATTAGTCAATTATTATGAGCAGTGCCTAATGTGTAACTACGTAAGTTGTAGTACTTAGATGATGTTACAGGTACCAATTTTACGCGTTTATAAAAAGGATAACAGTTATATACCAAAGTGTTTCGGAAAGGATATATTTGAAAATTACAAAAGTAGCAATTAGACGTAATCGATAGATCTTTTACGTGTTTATAAAATATATCAGTATTTACTTATTAGTAGGTACCTAGGTATCACGTTTAGGGGTCGAAAATTCTCGTGAAAAGTGGGTATATCCAGTAATGGAATACCTCTGCCTACCCCCTCGGGGATAAAAGGCGTGAGATTATTTATTTTATTTTTAGGTAGGTACCTAACTTAAAAAATGCAAAATTCTGTGATTTGACTGAGCTCCAAAATTCATATTTCATTTAATTTCCTCTCAACGTAAATAACATAATACCCAATAATGTACAGACTGAAGAAAAGTTACACTTTATAAGGTTGTATCTACATTGACGAGCAATAACATTACACTCCTTCTTCAGTAAAAATAAGTAGTCATATACATTACGATATTTTCGAATTATTGAAGATAGCTTTTTGAAGCAAAAAGTCTACTGAAAGTTATATCCCGAAAAAATTCTATAGGATTTACACAAAACAACCTCTGTCGGGCTAACTAGTAATTAAACAAAAACCGGCCAAGTGCGAGTCGGACTCGCGCACCGAGGGTTCCGTACAACCTTGCAAATTTATGGTTTTCGTAATTTTTCCTTTATCTATGCTATAAGACGTTGCTTCGTACCAAATTTCAAGATTCTGAGTTCACGGGAAGCACCCTGTAGGTTTTGATTCCCTTGCAAGTGTCGAAAATTTGCGGCATAAACGGCTGTATCTTTTGATTGCGTTGGATTAGAAGTTTGATTTTTTCACAGCTTCAAGGGACAGTAGACTTGAGTAATTGATATAAATTTCAGCTTCATACCTCCACGCGTTCCTGAGAAAAAGGGTCTTGACAGACGGACGGACGGACGGACAGACGGACAACAAAGTGATCCTATAAGGGTTCCGTTTTTTCCTTTTGAGGTACGGAACCCTAAAAATGTAAAATACATTTTATTTGAACAGTTTCTTTTTAAAATTTGTTTTATTAAATATTAACCATATATTTTTTTTACTTTCCAGCGCTAAACGAACGACCCAAGATGGCCACCGGCCCTAAGATAGTGCACAAGCAGTTCAACTCGCCCATCGGGCTCTACTCCCAAAACAACATCCAGGAGACTCTCAACAAGCATCTGCAGAACCTCGACAATGGCACCGTAGGGTTAGTTTCATTGGTTTTATGCTTTCTTGTTTAATAATTCCGGTAGGTTATTCCTAAAAGATGCTCATGCCTCATCCCGGAGCTCGGCAAATCTCCTGGAAATGACGACTTTGCAACATTGTGTTTTTCTGACCCCTATACCTACTAACAAATTAGACAGTTAGGCATCAGCGTCCCACAGGCGCTCACGGACAATAGATTATATTGTGTCTGGATTTCGTTACTAGACGTACACGACACGTACTACATATACGAGTATAATAGAAGATACACGGCTGGTTCGTCAAAGAGTACTAACAACTTAATTAAAAATGCGCGAGAAATTTTCGTGGTCCCATAATAAGTTTCAACCCACAGCACCCAGCTTATCAGATTTAGGGGTCTCAAAATACACTGATGAAAATTAGATATTTCTATAGCCTCTTGGCGTTGAGGCATGATCATATCATATCATATAATACTGATCTGTCTAAAATATTTATCTAATTTTTTTACGATAAATAATGAACATTTATTTAAGTCTCATTTAAATGTCTATTCCCGAGTCGAACCTTTTACAGAGGCAGGGCCCCTACGAACTAAGCCAACAGAACCGTCGTCTTGAAGGTTACAAAATCAATATGATATTGTTAAGTAAATATTAAATTCCAATGGAAGCAAAGAAATCTATTTACACAGGTTGTACACGATGAATTTCAAAATGCTACATTATAATATAATTCATGATTATTTTTTAAAACAATTTTATGAATAATTAGCGGTTCACTCGCGTAAATCTCGTTCCCGTTAGAATACGAAAATAAAAAATATAACCTCAGTTACACAGGGATCTTCTAGTTTTCCATTGGTGAAAGAATTATTAAAATCGGTCCAGTAGTTTTTGAGTTTATTCGTAACAAACATACAAAAATACAAAGCTTTTCTCTTTAGACCCGCAGGTCTCAGAATTAATTCTGAAACATGTGTAAACAGACCCGGTCCGGCGATGGGCTCACCACCTATCACGTTTAGGGGTCCAATGTATCTCGTGAAATGTGGGTATATCCAGTAATGGAATACCTCTGCCTACTGAAAAAATAAAATAAATAAATAATCTCACGCCTTTCATCCCCGAGGGGGTAGGCATGTCGATACTTATATCGAAGTATAGATATCACAGTGAGCAGTAATGAACTCGGGTTCATAGGTGGAGGTACACTACCTATTCAGCTGGAAACTTAGAACCAACCCATCCACAATGATGTCAAGGTCATAGGGGTTCAGCGCCGGATTAAACAGGTAACAAAAGTAGCAAATTAAAAAACTATTAAGTTAGTTACCTAAGTATGATATAGCACCTACCGTTTAATGAAGAGACAATGGTGACCAAATAATCTAAAATGATAACTAACAATTTTAGCACATATCTTAAAGTGAGTGCTGGCTACACCATACAATGTATGTGTAGCCAGGTTAACACCACAGCACAATTTACAGGGGAAAAAAGCTATACGGACCTAGACCACTAAGGGCCACTTAATAGCATTTGATATACAGGCCCCCGTCTTGTTTTAATCCGGCACTGTCAGGGTGTACCGTATTACGTATAGTAAGCCCTTCAACATATACCATATCTTGTGCCATAAATGTAACTGTGGTAAAAAAAACATAAATATAATTATTACTACGAGTATTTTAATTAGATGGGTTTCAAACAGATATAAGTAAATAATTTAAGTATTACTCGGTATTACTCTCGTTAAAAATTTTACCTATAGCGCTTCTGATTGTTATTTTTGAATTCTTTGGTATTACAAGTCTGTTATGTCTATATTTAAGATTAAAATAAAATAAATTTTCAATACTTAGGTTTTAATTGCAAGCTATTGCTTTTCTTAATATCCGGCTGTCAATTTGTTTTCATTGAAAGTTTGAAATTTAAAATTAAATTTATAATGAGATTTGTCTCTGAAAGCGGCAGAATAAACTATCTACAACAACTAAAGTATTATATAATTAAGTACTATGTTAATGAATTGCCATCTACCTAACTCTTCTAGATCTATATTATAAATGCAGAAAAGATAAAAATAGCATTATTTATATATACATTCGTGTTGATAACCAAACGAACTATATATAATGGGAATCAAAACGAAATCATTCGATGCTAAATAATTCATGACTCACTCAAATGAAAACTCTAGGAGCAATGATAGCCTTGCGGTTAAAGAGCCTGCTTCACATGATAAAAAGCAGTAAGGCTCGGGTTCGAATCCTGGCATGTACCAATGAGTTTATCAAAAACTTAGGTACATATTTATCACTACCTCGACGGTGAAGGAAAATATCGTGGGAAAACCCACAGGTCCCAGAATTAATTCTGAGACATGTGTAAAAGACCCGGTACGGTGATGGGCTCACCACCTATCACGTTTAGGGGTAAAAGAATATTTCGTAAAAAGTGGGTAGGTATACATCTAGAAATGGAATACCTCTGCCAACCCCTTCGGAGACAAAAAGCGTGAGTTTTTTTTCCCACGGGAACGGGAATAGACTGGAGGGAAGAAAGATTAGATTTTTTGTTTTGTTTGTTTTTATTGAATAGGCCCTGATAGTAGTATCAGAACAGAGAATCGGTACGGGAGCGGACCGATTTTAAAAATTATTTTGCCAACGGAAAGCTTTCTTTTCTGGGAGTAACATGGGCTATAATTTTCCGATGGGGACACTGGGACAGGCCTGCACCATGAAACAGATTTTAACCTCTCAGACCATGAATTACAGACACAATAGATTTTTAATTGTGTCTTCGGTTCCAATTGGAACCGGCGGTTCTTAACTGATTAAAAAGTCTTTCACCAATGGAAAGCTACATTATCAGGGAGTAACATAGGTTATATTTTTTTTGTATTTTCACGGGAGCCGCGTGAAACCGCGGGGCGCTGCTAGTAAAAATAATTTTCGTATAATCGATTTAAAAATGGACAGTGCAGTCTTTCCATATGTTAAAACATAAATGGCCAAGTTATTCCTACAGTTCAATGTTCATCATCGATACTTCTAGTCTTGTTCATCACTTTAACAGCTGGGAGATGGGTGCTGTTGACCATTTCCTCTCCTCATCGACTAGTACAATAAAGCCAGTTCAAGTTTTTCGTATATTCGCTTAAATTTCTGTAGTTAGAAATCTTTCGAGGAGGTATTTATCGTAAGTAGTAGGGAGATAATATATAGTTACGAGTATTATCTGAGAGCTCTTGCAACTATTTACTTACTTCAAACATGTTCTGAAGAATAAAATGATTAGATCTATTAAATTATTAAATGAAAAGGTTTGTTAAAACATCGTTGGCGAAGATAGGCTGCTGTTTACATTCAGCCAATCTCGCTTTGTTATTAGATTATAATCTAGATTTGTTATTATATTATTAACGTTTCTAAGTTTGACTTTGTTTTAGCTACATAAATAAACTACCAGCGCCCCGCAGTTCCCGTGGGAATACGGGGATAAAATATAGCTTATGTGTTATTCTGATGTATAACTGTAAAATTTTATCAAAATCCGTTCAGTAGTTTTAGCGTGAAAGAGGAACAAACATCATACATCCATCCATACAAACTTTCGCATTTATAATATTAGTAGGATGATTCGAATTATGAATTTCTTAGAACCAAATAAGAATTAAGTAGTGAATTTAATAATTCCTGTACCTCTAGGTGTGAGATACGTGGTTACAACTATGTATGCCGCTTACGCTTACGGGCGAACCGCCAAATTCACTGCGTGTGAACAATGTAAAAAGATAACAAAAACTTATATGATACAGCATGCTTTTTAGAAACGGTAGCACAAAATACCTACCATCACGGCATGTCTTCTTATGAATCAAGCTGAAAGTTACCTAAATATAATAAATTAATGTGAAATGCCTTATTGTATTGTGCTTGCATTTAATAACGATGAACTCGGCTGGCGATTTAAGAATAAGCAAGCCTTATAAGTCTTCAAAATAAAAAGTGTGTGCCATCGGCCAAGAAGTTATTACCGGTACATCACTTGATCTATAAATGTATAAATATCTTACAGTTTACAGTAGGTACCTACTTACATATATAAATTTGGAAAGTTGGAACACTCTGTGCATCCGAAGTAGCGTCATTGAAGAGTGCATCCAAAGATAAACACGGTTGGGCTGATTTTGAATGCCGTTGACCGTTCAATTATGGAGGTGCACTGACATTTTCGTGGCTAAAATTTAGCACTGCGCCAGCATTGCGTGCATTCCGCAATATGCATCAAAGTGCTCTACTGAAATAAACTGAATAACGTTCACCTTCCGTAAGTGTATCAGATACATTTGGGAAGATACGTAAAGTAGTAAAATTGTCTATGGATGTTGGCCTTTTCCGTTGGTGCTTTGCTGTACCTTATTTATATTACCAGAAAGGAACTACATACTGAGGTATTTCTGTTTGGTTTCATCACCATAAAAAATAATAAAACATGTACAGTAATTACACAAATATAATGTTAGTTTATGGAATATCAGAAGTCTTCAAAGACACGTAGGCAAATATGGAAACGTTTTAATAAAAGCACAAAATTTTCTTAATTAAGAAACTGTTCTTACGTAAATATAATTAACTTCGATAAAACTTGTTCGTGTGCATAATAACTGATTGTCGTGATAAGTTTGCGCTTACCTCGATCTTATGGGCAAACAAAAAAGGCAAGTTGTACAAGCAAATGAGGAACAGGCTCGGCGGCGCCAGCGCAGTCGCGAGCATGCGCACCGACGCACAACACTACCGGCTGCGTGAACAAATTATTGCAATTTTAATAAAAATCAAGTTCCGTTTTCAAAACAAGTTCCTAAAAAAACATCCGTATTTTTTGCATAAAATAAGAAGCATTTAGAAACTAGAAATTAATTAGATATAGGAATTCTTATAAAAATATTTTGTTATTTGGCAATGAGATATAGTCAATTGTACGAAGTTTACGGCAGACAAAAACATACACAGTCACTGTTGATTCACATTTTGGCATAAGAACTAGTACAGTCATTCGGGTATAATTTTAAATAAATAATCTGTCAAGAGTAATTTGTCGCGTGTGTTGACAATGGCTGCCGTCATCGAAACTAATGGGTAAGACACACTTCAAGTTTTTAATTCATAATTCAATATAGCTATTAAAGTCAATTGTATTTTGTCTCAATAGTTTACCCATCTACAATATATACAAATGCAGTGGCTGCCTCATTGATCTTCTCTGGTGGAAACCGGTACCTCACAAACTTGATTTACGGGATTTATGAGAATAAGTGGTTTGACTAGGGACACATTAGACCGCAAATAACATAGAGCTCCAAAGAGTAAAAAACCGACTTTAATGTTGATGATTTTCTCATGGATGCTATTTTCAGAAGTGGACCAAATTAGGGAACACACGGAAAGCACCAGCTTTCAAATAAAAAAAGAATCATCCAAATCGGTTCACCCAGTCGAAAGTTCTGAGGTAACAAACATCACAAAGAACATACAGTCGAATTGATAACCTCCTCCTTTTTTGAAGTAGGTTGAAAAATTACTAAGCTTCTCCATGCCCCATCGAGGAAACGGGAATTGTAAGAACAGACGTCTTAGAAGTTGATTGTATGTAAGTAATCGCATAGAGAGGTAACAGATAAATATATAATTCAGACAAAGTTCTGGAGCTCATAAGAGCTTCCCCGAGGAAGGCTAAGAAAGCAATTTTTATGCCTTTTCGAATAGCAATTCTAGTAAATATCATTTAATTAGTAAACAAGATTATTGTTTGTATTGTGGAATAAAGAGTTATTATAATTATCTAAGTTCGGAAGCTATATTCTGTTTAGATGCATTTTTCCGATATTACAGATGGGTACCTATAGTCCGTATATTATTTTTTGGTGGTCATAATACTTTAAATAATGTAAAATTTAAATTTATCAGCCGTTTTCAATTTATATATACAAATATTTATATGGTTTTTAAATTTATAAAATTAGTCGCCGTTGAAACTGTGCGTGTTCTTAACACAATAGGGCATCGTTAATTTTACAAAGGTACACACTCAGAAGACACAGTCCATGAAATTAGGATAAAATCTTATTTTCTTATTCTAAAAACCTGACTGGTTTGACATTGACATCGTACTACATTACGAATGAGGTGAACGCATGGTGAACGCAATATCGATAACCATAAAAGGTAGGCCGATCACAGTCGGTACCTATTGAAAACCAATCAATTTATTTCTCCGCGTAAAATATGGTACCTATAATTGCAAGTAAATTGCATTGCAAACATATATCACTGCAAATTTGTAAGACATTATTTTGCGTAAGATTTATCTATTTTTTTAAACCCTCTTGCAAAAACACACCACAGTTCTTTAAAACAATAAAAAGTTCTCACGCCTTTATTCCTGCAGGGGTCGCAGAGGTATTCCATTCCGAGAAATACTTAATTTTTTACCGGTATCTAGGTATTCTAAATGTGTCGGGTGGCGAGCCCATCGGACCGGATCGGAGTGATATTACACTTGCGTCAGAATTAATTCTGGGTTTCCTCATGATGGTTTCCTTTACCGTCGAGATGGTGATAAATATTGGGTCCTTACGTATGAAATTGGCGAAAAATTCTAACTAATATTTTGGTATTCCAATGTCTGTAATTCCGCGTTTAACCCGAAGGTTATTATTTAATTGAAAAGTTGACTATTATATTATTAAAATTACCTGTATATTTACAGAAGTATTTTTTGTGTATGTTTAATGTTTGGTAAAATAAAAAAGAGCGTGCCATGTGCTGCCAGATTCGATGCTATTATAGATTTGTTTTATTTTGTTTACAGCTCTTCTTCAATTTTAAAAACAAATGAAGCTCATTAAAGTTAAAGATTTATCCAATAGACTC
Organism: Ethmia dodecea; assembly: GCA_963855545.1. Lineage (NCBI taxonomy): Eukaryota > Metazoa > Arthropoda > Insecta > Lepidoptera > Depressariidae > Ethmia > Ethmia dodecea. The sequence goes on from OY979444.1 coordinate 8,118,259, forward strand.
AAAAGATTTTGTTGGATTTGGATGTTTAGATCACAAAATAAATAATAAAATGTTAGTATGAAAAATAATGTCTGCTTTAAAAACTCGATACAAAACGCCAATTTCATACGTAAGCACTAACAATATATAACCATAAAATTATGCTACCCGCGCTTACAGCCAAAATAAAGCAATGTAGGCCAAAAATACTCGTACTTTAACGAATAAAATATAGAATGCTGACGAAATAGAGCATTTATTATTCTTCGCTTCTAAAAATATTTTGACTTCAAAGAGTAATGTAATTTTTGTTCGTGACTACAATGATAATTTCATGTCTTTTGATCATACTGGAGGTATTTTGGTAAACGTCGGAGCCATCTTATTGGAAATTCGTCTTCAACACAATATAAATACATTTCTGATATCAAGTCTACAATGTGACTCTACCTACACTATTAATCTTACCAACCTTTCAAAGAGTTATAAGTAGGTCCATACTTTTTCTGCAAAATTGCAAATTATTCTAAACAACAACTGCAGTATAGGTAGATACTTTTTTAATTCTTAAAATTTTAGACAATTTTTTCATTTTTATAAATAGAAGCATTGAATAATTTTCTTATTGTGGCCTTTTTTAATTCTAGTTTTTAATACGGTACTGTGTTTATAGATGGAGGGAATTCGAAACTCGGAAACACAATCAACGGAGAGCGAGGCTTTGTCACTTGTTCTTGTACGAGTTTCCCACGCGTTTCTTGCATCTACCTTGGTTTTGCATGACTACGCATTCTCAAAGTAAATAGTGAAAGCCAAATTCGAATCTTATCTAGCTTTAGATAATAATATCGGCATTTAATACCTAATATCGTCGAAATATACTCGTAGGTATCCTGTGTGTCCCATTATATTTAATGGAGGACGAAGCTTCTGGTAAACGGATCACAAGAAGATATTTTCGGGCGCTAATTTGTCTTTCTGATTTAATACGATTTGTTTAAAAAAAATGAACACGCTATCAAAACTAAAGTCATATTATAATTAAAAATCAGTACCGTAATAGTAGGTACATTATAATATAAGTGCGGTAAGTTGAAAATTACAGCCGAGGCGATATTGCTAGCCCGAGCCGTAGGCGAGGGTTACAAGTAAGCAGACGCTGTAATGAACAAAGCGCATATGTCATGCGACGCTTTATAACACATTTGCGAGGAAAGAAAATAAAACTCGGACTATGGTAAACGAATAAAAACAATACAGCGTTAAGAAAAACCGCGGAATAATTTTTACTAGTTCACAAATTAGCGATGCGCGCGCATCAGCATTTTTTTTTGGCAAAGGCACAAAAAACAGCCAGTATTACCTACTAATAAAGTAAATTAATATTCTTGTGTTCTTGTTACAGATTAATTGGTTGTAATTTACTGTTAAAATTAATTAAATAAAATAATTATGTACATAAATGTTTCTTTAATATATTTTATCTCCCAAAGTTAATTTTAATCATAATATGTTGACAACTTTTTTGACATAAAAACTATTTCCTAAGATTTCAAAAAGTACCGTTCGTTTTTAGACGGAGCATCTTGATAAATCGTGCGTTTTACCATTATCGCACTTGGGCGTAATGAGATACAATACGATATTGAAATTGGTGAAATAAGACACCTTTTACGAGCAAATGTGTTATAAATGAAATTATTTATTATATTCGATCAAATATATATTCAGGCCAAAAGTCAAAATGTTTTATTCAATGTAAGGGCTTATACCTAAGTCCACTTATTGAAAGTCACTGCAACTATTGCAAGGCCCCGATTCCCATTCTTTCGATACGACATTCCGTACGGTATGTGTTTAGCGCTATTTAAATTTTTTCTATATTGAGTCTACGACAAAGGTAGGTAGGTAGATATATATATCGAAGTCTAATGTCATAGGATTTTTTTCTATGTAGGATTTAATTTTATTAACATTGTTGCAGAATCGACTTTAGCAACCCGACCACCGACAAGCCTGCTAACCTGGCCAACTCAGCTGTTTTGCGCATGCTTGAGGAAGAGGAGCGTAACCGCAGAGGATATCCAAGTATGAACATTCAAATTATATACTCTGTTTTTACCTTGTTTTTTTTAAATACCTATCACAAAAGTTTAAACAGCCTAAGCGATCAACATATTATATTAGATTGGATTGCATGCACGTGAGAGTCCCTTGTGTATTTAGAATATATACTATTATTACTATGTATGCTTATCCACTATGTATTGTAAAAACCAACGGGTAATGTAATTGTGTTTAGAAGTTTCAATAGTATTATCTCTCTATCCACTACGAATTTTCTATGGCTATGTATGTATATACAACGCGTTACAGAATAAGCGCAATTCCTGATACACCCCCCTTAGTAGGTACATACATTAATCTAATAAAATTTATGTATTCACACTTTAGTTTTGTCTAACCAATTTTCTTAAATAAAGAGCAATAATAGTACGGTTTCGATATGTATACTTAAATTCAGTTACCTATTTTAATTCATTTTTCGAAAAAATTTTATACATTAAAAATATACGAAATCGATTAAGTAGTCGATACTGAACAAACTAATTTCAGGAATTGCGCTTATTCTGTTACATATTGTATATAGTAATGACTCTATCTACATTACAACACAGAAAATTTGGTAGCCCTATTTGCAGCCGAAGCTTACTAACGCTACTAAACTTAGCACCCTGCTTGCCAGAGTTAGACCCCACCCAAGTGCAGGCGATTTTGGATACCCTGGTCCACGCAAGTCACCGGTTTGACCGGCACTGGCCCCCGGAGAGGGCGAGGATGCGGGCCGCCCGCAGCTGGGACGGCCAGCTCAATATCACCGGCCATGTGTACTCAGAGTTCATGCGAGCTACCCAAGGTACAGGCCTGGTAGATTAGTGACCGCTTTATGTGTCTGTCATGTCACGTCACATCACAGCCTCTTGTAGGTGAATGTCATTAACAAGCAGATCCGCTGTTCAAGTATCAAGTTTTGTCATATGTTTATCGAGCATCAGTGGTTTCGTAATCAATAGCTGTAGGTTACACAACTGCAATCAATGTTTTATTGTAATATTCAAGTACCACATAAGTACATTTTTAATTTAATGAAGATCGTAATTGCTACGTAATAAAAATGAAAGCTGTCGTTGTTTCCATACGAAAGGCATCTCTACATCCTCATGCAATCCACAAGTCAGTTTTATAAATGTACCTATATGACATTCATGTCCTGCTGTAAATTGCAAGAGTAAAGTGTTATTCCAATATACATTTACTACTTCCATGATTCCAACATAATATTCTGTAGTAACCGCAAATCTATCACACCGTTTATGTTCTAGATTCCATGATCATATTTACTTATAGTAAGTATTTGTATATCCCTGGCTCAAAGCAAGTTGAGGCTGAATTTGGTTTCCTCGCAATCCTATCGTATCAACCGTCTAACGCAAAGTAAATTGAAATCATTGAATTCAATCAGCCGATGGCTTGCAGGAAAAGTTGGCCATAGTTATAGCGTAATCTGAAACACGACGAAAAACTGGGATACACACTGAATGACTATTTTCGTGGAGTGTAATGTCCGAATTGTTAATTTGGATCGTTTAGGTCTCCGCCTACTGACGATGACTGTTCATTAGCGGAAAGTATTTGGCAAAGATTGGTGGCTATTGTGTAAAATGTGCTTCTACCTGCTTTTCCTTTTCGTAGTGCATAACAGACATCGAAGGAATACCCACGGTCGCCATGCCTGAGACAGTGTTCGTTGGTAAATCTTTAATCAATTTGTTTATCTCGTGTAGCATCAGTGATGCTGAAGGAAAGTGAGAGGGTGGAGTGGTGAAACGTCGGAAATGTGTTGCATTCCAAAATATGTATTACAACTAATAAAGTAGGAAGGTACATACAGTTCTAATCAGTAGATATATATTTGTTATATACTTAGTTAATTACAATAACGAAGTTTTAAAATATAAGACACCTTCAAATACTTATTGATTTCTCAAAAATTTTACTACAGCACATTACATGTAACGAGATCTAATATTGTGAGGACTTTTTCAATGGGAATTCAGGAGATGCTGAATTACATTGACGCACTATATTTAAATTAAACAAGTCCAGCTGACTTTATTAGGTTGGCACAAGATATTCTTTAAACAAGGCTTCTAATTGGTTAATTTCATAGATTTAGTATAGGTACACTAAATCTATGGTTAATTTAATTCAGAGCCCAATAAAGTTTCAAGACAACTTATTAATACTACATGTGTTTTTTAAAAGAAAATAAATTCTCTACTTGTATAATTATGAACTGCGGTGTGTTTCGTAGGAGTAATAAAATTGTTTTGTTTGACGTCATCACCTATTTCGGATGAGTCCACTCTCGGGGTCGTTACAAACATGAATCAATGGCTAATAATACCAACAACCGCTGAAAAGATGCAAATGACAAATGACTGTTTCAATGGGTGTTTACTTACGCATCTATGTCGTAAAAGCTGATTGTTTATTTCCTTTGTATTTTCGGTTGTGTTGATTTTTGACAATTAAAAAAGACTGACGCAAACGTTTAGGTTTCTAGTGCATTATAATATAAACATTGAAAAAATTATATATTTTTAATATGAAAGTTTTTAAGGGGCCGATTTAAAAAAAAACATATTTTAGTATTATTTTCGTAGCAAGAATAAAATGACATTTGACGGTTTGATTTGAATATCATAATATACCTATACCTAAATTTAGCATACCTGTCTAAAATATTTGGTATCAACGCTTTAATAATACTTAAATTATGAGCAGCGCGGTGGAGATGACAATTGGCTTTGAGGTGATAGTTAAATGCGTGTCTCATGGCTCATCGGATGAGGTAGGTAATTGCAGCCCTGTACTGTAATTTCGTACAATAACACGTGCTGTCAATAACAAACAAGATTTTTCATATATAGATAAGTATTCATATTAAAAATAAGTAGAATCAAATGAAAGATGAGATCTTTAATTTATGCTTAGCAACCTTTTATGGTTTTATTTAATATTCGAGCAGTATAACTATCTGGATTATTTGTGTCCATCTTGTTATATTGTATAACTAATAGTATAACTAGGTGGATAAACCCCTTAGAATCCATGCATAATACATATCAATAATGCCTCCAATGATATTAAAACCTTACAACTGCGAGCTGCTAATACGGTTTCGCTGAAAAAATAACTTGGTATGCATATGTTTTTTCGGAAATCCCGATTTATCTTTAGGTTTTGGCACGTTTAGGTCATAGTTCATATTTGTAGAACAAGTGTTTTTGAAATAGCTGTCATCCACAGGCACATGCTAGAAAGAGACAGCGAGGTGTGTCCTAAAAATGTGCAATCTTAAAATATAATATGCGGTAGATATTTGCGCACCTACACACCTGGCCGCAGAGCCAACAGTCTGAGTCCTGATCGAATAGCAGCGCGTGCGCTCCAGTGAGTGCGATTAATCTGTGAGTTTCTTTGAGTCCTCTAGTTTACTATATCCCTCACGTATCTACAATTTACGAATACTATTTGGTATCTACATATTATATGGCTGTGGATCTATTGTTTTTCATTCCTAAGTAAGTGTACTCGCTTTGTTACTGAGATTTTAAGCTTCTGTACCTATAATTAACTAGCAGCGCCCCACGGTTTCACCAGCGTAGTTCCCGTTCCCATAGAAAAACGGGAATAAAATATAGCCGATGTTACTCCCTTATAATGTATCTATCAATTGGTCAAAAAAATTAAAATCAGTTTCGTGGATTAGGTCTGTTCCCATGGGAAAATTATAGCCCATGTCTTCTTTTGCCAATCTTTCCATTGGCAAAAGAATTTTTAAAAACGGTCCGGTAGTCTCAGAGCCTATTCAATACAAAACTAACAAATCAAATCTTTCCTTCATTCAGTTTATTCCCATTCCCATAGGAATTTCCAAAAATCCCTTCATAGAGTGCCTACGACATACGAGTATATTATAAGACACCTACATACCTACCATATTTCAAGTTTCTAGGTGTTTTTTCTCTAACCAGTTTTTTTTATTTTCCCGTAGGACTGGGACATTTTCCCGAGGTAAAAAGTACCCTAGATTTGACCCGGCTACTCAGCTATCACCACATTAAGTTTCATCAAAATCCGTCTGTCCGTTGATTTTCTAAGGTTTTTATAGATATTATTCAGGTAAATAAAATTAGTTATAGAAACTTATAAATATTTCTTTAAGTAGGTAACTATTTATTTGTATTATCTATACATTAAACTTACAGAGTTAACTATCTCTCTCAACTAGGTACCTACGTATGTCACTAGGTACTCTGTATGTCTATAATAAGTAGGTAAATATTATAGAAATTCAAAATAATTTAATTTGTTTCAAGCCCAATTAAATTGATTATTTAGTAAATAATTGATTTAGAAACTAATACACCTACAAGTAGGTATCTCAACTTATATTAGTGCTAACTTCTCGTGGTAACGCCTCTATATGCACTTTGATACATTCCACGTAAATACGGTTAACCGAAAATCAATACCTTCTAACTAAATTGAACATTGTTTACGTCTTGGAACAAACTAATCGAGCAGGTGGCTCATGTTTAACCTACGGATATTACTGTGAATTAAACCGTGTGCACCAGCGCTCTGTGATCGTATAACTTCCAACAGCTTCCTTCATTTGAAGGAAATGACACGGGACGTTACTCCTAGTAACTCAGTCACTTTGAAAATGGCATTTCATTTTCTACACTCGATCGAATCTGGACAGAAGAGCCATTTCTTATGAAAATCGCTTTCAATTCCTTTTGCGCCTACGTGCGGCGCCCTTCGAATCTGTTGCGAAATCTGTATAATAAATTGTGTCTCTACCTATACAGGTACAAAAAACCTTCGACTTTCTTCTTCGAGTGTATAATTTCCGTGAAGTATAAAATAGAGCAGTGCATGGATATTATTTTTGGTTGATGACGATGACTTAATCCTTACTAACAACAAATAATCATGTAGCTACCTACACGCCTTTGGTGGTCGGTAACCCTACGGATTCATGTTTTTATTCTGGCACGAATCCAACGGCTTGGTAGGTCGGGCTTATTTAAAGCGAAATGTCTCATAATAAGATTTTCAAAGTGCTGAATAATGAAAAGCGGGTTTCCAGATAACATCTCATGCGCCTCGCCGACCAGATTGTATGTTTTGATTAGCCATTCGCATCACGACACTATTATTTTACTTCACTATCTGATGAGCTTGAAAATAATGTAATGGTATGTCACGAACACTTTCCAAGATATGGCCAATTTAATTTTATAGTAGCGTAATTGTGTAGACATAATGATTAATAAAAATGTCTTTGTTTCAGGCCAGAAAAAAGTCGTGTGGCCTCCGGTGCCCGAAACAAACGGCTATCATCAGACGCAACAGGTAAAACATTGCATTTAGTCACTCGGAAATAATTTGAGAATTGTATATAAGTAGAATAAAATACCGTGAAGACGACATGAATGCTGCACATAGCAAACGCCTTGTGAAAGCTTTTTGGTGGCGGGATATTTTTGCATGCAATGTAATAAGTACCGATCTTCCATTATATTAATAGTTATATATCAGCCAATTAATCCCAACAGCAGACTCCTGCGCACTACAACAACGCGCAGCATTCCCCCTCAGCGCAGCAGCAGTACCAGTCGCAGCCCCAATCCCAGCACCCTCAGTACCAATCCCAGGATCAGTATCCACCACAGAACCAGTACCAGACTCAGAACCAACCACAATCTCAGTCAGGGTTCTGTCAGGGCCGCCGGCAGGAAGCCACCGGGTTGAGCAAGCTTATTCCCGTGGGTCCGGGTGTGACCTCCTCCCCCGCTCCCCCCTCAGCCCCTCTACGCCAGGGCCCCCTCTCGCCGGGCGTCGCGCAGCCCTTCCGGCAGCAAAGCAGCCGCTGGGCCCCCGTTCCAGCCCCTCTTTCCCCTCAGGTACAGGAAGTAATTGCCAGATCATCGTTGCCACTTAGATTTTAGTTTCCATCACTAATGCTACATACTCTCTCTATTGCGCTTTCTCTCCACTTTGTTTTACATAAAGGTAAGAATATGAATATCTACGAGGTGCGAGAATTACGTGAGTCAGAATAGTAAGCTCAGTGCATGTTAGTTTGCATCACTTTAATATAAGGTAAGTTCGATGCAAATGAAATTGTCTTTTGCAGTTTAATAGCTTCGCGCTAGATAACTAGCTTTTAACCGCTGTGTTGTTTTAATACAATCAGCATATAAACGGTTTATTGTCTTCAGTATTTCTAATACTGTTTTAGTGTTCATTAATGTTAACTCAATATTGAGATTATATTATTTCTGTAGGCGTACGGATCGCAGCCGTCGTACCCGCAGCAGCAGCAGTACAGTCCGCAGCCGCAATACTCCCCGCAGTCACAGCCGCAGTATTCCCCGCAGTCACAGCCGCAGTATTCCCCACAGTCGCAGTACTCCTCGCAGCCGCAGTACGAGCAGCAGTACCAGACCCCGCAGAAACAATTTGAGCCACCGGCGACAACTATAACTCTCCGCCCTCAACCTCCGGTCCACCAGAAACCTTCGCCCGTTTTTGCTAGCCAACCAGCTGCGGCTTCGTTCCAAGGCAAGTCATTTTGTTTTAATTAAATATCTGTCGCCCAACAATCTCTAATCTGTCTCTATATTTCTAATTTCTTCCCTAAATAGTAGGTAGAAAACAAAATCGCTATCCGCGTCTGTCTGTTTGTGTGTTTAATTATTCTAAACATTCCTACTCAACGGTTTTCGCTGTCGTTTAGAGAATTTGTAAGAACCCGTAGCGACTCGCTAGTTGATTGTAATTATGACCGCGCAATGGCATAAAATCTTAAGTATAAGTAAATAAGCATTTCACCCCGTAGTAGAGGATTAATTCTACTATCTAAGTACCTACCTACCTAGTACCTACTTACGTAAAAACAATATGAACATGAAAATATACAAAACCATGACATAAATGTCATGTCAACATAAATGTCAACATAAAAATGTTGCTATTGTAACAAAATAATCGAAATTTATTTTAAATGAATGCTTTGAGTAGGTATGCCTGGCTTATATCATGAGAAAGCAGGTGTGACTCTTCTGATTCACAATGGCAATATCAAAGAACATAAAAATAAGTACTTTGCAGACGCGCGTTCCATAATAAACCTACGAGGTTGCAGCTATATTGTTTTTGAATTGCTTTTTTATATGACGGTTTAGAAAAGTAAGTTGGATGTGAGTACCGACTGTTGCTATTAAAGCATCCGTCTTTACACCTTCCTTGAGGTCTAATCCACTACAATATGCTGGGTATGGCTTCTTTACGAGAATCCTTAGCTTGTGTAAGCTTATGGTGGTTTTACAATGTAGACACCTAACATACCATACTACTTCATATTCCTTACAACTCAATAAGAGTGAATTGGGGGAACAACAAGCGAATGAGAATGCCTCGTTGTACAGACCACGAGTCGGTAGCGCTGATTTGAGTGTATGTAAATACTTAGGTGTAATATTTGAATAGATTTTTATAAAAGGAAAGTATGATATTCACGCTATAAGGTCTATTAACCGCATTTTCTATATGAATAATAATGTACTTACTTGGCACCCACTGAATAAAGAATATGTTTAATTGGTGAACTGAAAAATACCTCGACGCTTAGTCATCGACAGATGTCTCGTCGTTGTTTAAAAAGTGTTGGAATAAAGACACAGCTCTATTTGAGTAGCCTTGTGAAATGACATTTTGCATATTTATTTAAGACAGTATTCCTATGCAATTAAAGTATGTACCTGTGTTAAAACGTATATAATAATACCGTTACCGTATAATAATAATAATAAATAGTTCCGTCGGATTTAAAGCGATTTGGAAAACAAAATTTCGTTTGATCAAAACTTATATGATACCCCATTAATTTTTTTTAAAACATCTGATGAAGAACTCCAGGTAGAGAACGGAACTCCTCGCTATCAGCGTAACAGGTTTAGTAACAGTAGGTAATGGATGTTAAATATGCAAATAATCTAAACATTTTCATAAATGGGTTTTAAAAATAAAAACCATTTATGAAAATGTTGAGACTTCCGAGGTAGAATTGGAAGTATTCTATGTCGAACTACTTAGGGCCTCATAGTGTTATATACCTATTTATATCACTATGTTGTAAACAATATAGAAAAATTTGGAGGTATGAAAAAGATTAGATACGTAAAAAAATCTATACTTACCCTATTGCGAGGTAACGAGTTGGCAGTAACATCAAGCAACGACCTCCCCTATGATGACATAGAAGCGTCTAATCTTCGCAGGAGGTGTCAACATGCGTGGAGACCAGAAGTGGCCGCCGCAGTCCATTAGGGAGGCAGTGGCTGCCGAGAACGAGGCGAGGAGACAGCTCGCCAAGGGCCCTGCTTGCAGGCCGCGCAAGGTAACCAAACTGAACAGTATCGAGGACCTACCCCAGTGGCTTTTTATTAAGTAATTCTAGTTCATGAAAATTAAAAAACAAATATTGCATTGTCACCGAACTTACCTATGCCAAATTTCGGCTTAATCCGTTGAAGATATCTGCTTCAAAATTGAGTTGCAAGATTCCACCCGAACAAATATACCTACATTGCAATTTAAATATAAGCTTGTAAAAAGGTAAAGATTAGTCGATTAACATGACATATGTATGCGATTGACATCAGCTGCCGACTCGTCGTGCGTGCGATTGTAGCGCGACCAAGTAATACCTATTAATTGAGGTAGAGTCACCTCGATTTGTCACTTGAGAAACGATAAAAATAACACCTATGATGTTTCCAATGTTTAAACAATAAAAATGATTTTTCATTAAATCTCCTACTTATTTATATTGCTGTAAATGGCTTTTGAGTTTAAATGAGTATGTATCGCATAAACCCATTGCTAATATAAAATATTTTAACACAGGAAAGCATGCTGCATTATTCATATTTTTTATGAAATACACTAATATCGATATTCCAATGTAAGTATCTCAATATTTTAACGGTCGACATCATAATCTAAATACAGAAAATGCTCACAAAATTTATCTAACTACTAAGTATTATTTAAAATAAAGTATATAGGTAACTAATTCTATACAAGCATATTCATGAAAATCCTATATTTATCTACTAAATTAAAACGAACTCGTCAGTATAATGCAAAATTATTAAACACAAATATAAAAAAAGCAATCGGGTGGCGTGCAAATTTGAACGCAACCGTTGTCTGTTTTAGCTGCGGCAATATTCGCTTGCCGAACTAGTTGCCTTGAACGAAGCCTAAGCGTCGTCGTTCTACTCGGTAGCTATGCCGGACTTTAATACCTTTGTAAGTTTCGTCGTTTGGCACCTAGTGTGACTCTATTATGTTTGTACAAGTTCTCTGGGTCTTCCGTTAATTACGTCCACGTTCCGATCCTTTCGCCTTACCTCCACGATTTAATTCCTGTCAAGTATGTACGTACAGTCAACAAAGTTGTTAGTGTTACATGGCCAAAAATTAAGATTCACTTTTCTCTTAAAGCCTTAAATGTATTTATAGTATTTTTTTGGTAAATTATAGGGATCAAAGATACCTTCCGAAATAAACATTAATCAATAAGGTTTATTTATGACTTCCCCAGAAAAATGAATTCTTAGTTACTGGCCATGTAACCCTAACAACTTTGTTGACTGTACCTATATTTAGGTACCTTTCCCTATTATCTGTCCTAGAGGCGGATTTTATACGTTATAACCGTGTACATTGTCATTTTTACGGTAAAGTATCAATTATTTTAACATAAATATTTTTGTTTTAGTAGGTACTTAAAAATGTATCTCTTAGTGGTTATAAAATTTAGTAAGCTTGATAAAGGTACAGAATATTTCTTATTCGTCTAAGGACCTGGTGGAATTTTCGTTAGGTACCTACCATATCTGGTAACAAAAGTTACAGTGGTTCCTGGTATAATTTTTTTTTTAAGTGCCATACTTTTATACCATCTATGGTTTGACAAGCAGAAGTTTGCTAAATTCTTTGGTGTTACCATCTACGTCGACACGATCGAATCCGAAATTAATACATGCCTGTTTATAATTTTGGAAAATTCTTATCCGTTATCTGCGTGGACGTAATTTAGGTTGACTTTATTATTCTATTAACAGATTTCGGCACTTGGTGGAAAACACAGATACAGTAGTAGCGGCCACCTAACGCGACTAGGCTTCGCAAATACTAGATACTCTATTGCCATGAATCACGTAATCGACTAAATAAAAACCATTGTACACGGACTTATATTCATTTCTCTTACTCTATCTATGAAAGCTTTGCGTTGTAGAAAGCGGACCTTGTAGACCTTGATGCATGAATGTTACAACGATTAAATAATCTTTTAGCGTTCATAAAGGTATAATAGAATATTTTTTAACTTTTATTAGTTAACTATGATTTTTTTATAAATATAGCACTGAAAAATAGTTCGTAATATAATATAAACAGTGCCACATTTATATCTCGTTACTATAATTTACTTATAGATTTTTTGAAAAAAAAAAGTTTAATGTATAAAATATTTACTTACAACTTTTTATTCTTTTATGAATAGTACTATAACATATGATTTATATAAAATCACAAACATTACTTAAAAAGTATATTTTAATTTGTAATTAAATTACATCAGTCAATTATTTTTGTATTCATCCATTTGTCTTTTAAATTACTATGAAGAGACCAAATTAAAAATTATTTCACCCATACTATCGTATAATTCTGGGATCATTCCCAAATGTATTACATTGGCACTTATCTGCATACTAATTACGGTCGCTCGGGAACATAAACCTTTTACAGGAAACCAGTATAAATGTGTACAAGCAACAATAACCTGTGTTACAGGTACGCAAGGACTACAATTCATTCTTCGCGCAACACGCTCTGAACAACAACTACCCCGGGTACCGCGCGCCCCCTGGCACGCAACACTATGAGGACCACTCCGGCCGATCTTCCTACTAAATATAACATTTGCATCACTAATATCACCCCTAGTTACGTACTTTCACTAAAGAGCGAAGCTAGAGTCGTTTAACCCACCACCGTATTTCGTACTTACATTTTCAACACGCTTTTGTAATACAGATATCGAGAAACTAATGTGAAAGTCCCTTCAAGTGTTCAAAATTCGTGACCTTATTAATCTTAGAGCTAGTTATGTTGAAATTCCTAATGATAGAGCGTGTCGAAATATGTTATGGGGACAAAATCATTAGAAGTTTCAATGGAACGCGAATTCGTCCGTAAATCTCAATCATCGTTTTTATAATTGGTTTGGAAAGTGAAGTCAGAGGACTTCGGCGTGTAGGTACTTGTATAGACTTTAGGTATTAAAGTCTCGGACGCATGTACCGTGATACCGGATTGGATTATAATCGGTACTTATTTGTAGGTGTAATTTATTTTTAAACATTAGTGTGTAAGTTTATTTTATATTAATACAAAAATATATTTCACGACTTCCAACAAATTAATAATTATATCATCACATACATTCGTAACATTTTTCTTTACGATATTTGTTTTGCTATCGATGTAAACGTGCGGCTTCATGAATTGCGAATTTGCGACATTGTTTTATATAACGATACTTTCTAATACGGACTGTAAATAATGCTCAAACAACACTATTATTATGAATAATTCTCTCTCTCTGCAGTAGTGTTAGGAAATTATTTATGATAAAATGTAGATCGACTTGTGTCTAAACTCAAAAGCTTCTGCCAAAGTGATTAACAAATTATGAAATAATTAATAAATTTTGTAACATTATTGGCTTATGTGAATCTACTAGTCATGAGAGATTAAACAACATATTTTGTATATAAAATGTTAAAATGATTTAGCTGATCAGATATTTCATTATGTAATTTTTTTATGAAATAAAGAATTTAAAACTAAGTCTGTGAAGTGTCTTTCGCATTCATTGAAATAAAGAGATTGTATTAAGAGTGATTGTGTGTAGAGGTATGTCTCTATGGGTAATGGTAATAAAATACAGAAGAAGTAAAGAAAATAATAATATTATCATACATAAATACATTGTGTACAATTCACGCCGTAATATCTAAACTGAAGTGCTCATAAATGCTTCAAAAACTCAAAAGCGAACTAGCCAACCTATATTAATGTCCACTTTATATACAACATGTAAAGTTTCATAATCATTGCAGTACGTCCACCGAAATAAGCGGCATTGGGAATTGACATCCGTAACTAAACTGAGCACGATCATTCTGATATACTCTATAAGATGCTTCTGAAATAGTTGACAGTATTTAAATATACGTTTTGGTGACTAAGAACTGCCGAAAAAATTTATAGTTACCACAAACAATTTTTTCAGCTTCATGAAATATGTAACATTTTTTATTTCCCTCGATTTGCAACACTTAGCGACATCTCACGTCCTAGCAGTTCGAGTTGCGATTTGTTCTAGGGCTATGGTCAGTCTTCTAGTCTGTTCTTCCATAGTATTCCACTTTTGTGTGGGACAGGCCAGCTCTTTTTGTTTCGTGGTTTCGCTGTTCTTCCCGTAGTAACATTTGATAAGTTTCATGGGTCAGTCACGCCTTAAAATATTGTCAATTATTTCAAAAGCAGTTTTTTTTTTTACATGTTATGTTTGAATTTCATACTAAAGTCCCCGTCAATAGAAGTAGATCAACTAACTTCTACTGAGTTACAAACCCAATCAACTTAAAATATGGGTAATACGCGTAACTAACAAGCTAAAAAGCAATTTTTATTAGACGGATTACATTTTAGCGATAAACCGCTGTCATTCGGTGGTTTTCGGTAGGTACAGGGACGCCGGATTGAAGAAATATAACTTTTTTTAAATTATTACGAAATCAGTAAGTACATATTCTTTTTTACATTCAAATATTGCAAGCCACAAAATGTCTGATTACATAATTTATAGCTTCTGACGGGGACTTTAGTATGATGTAGACATAGTACCCATAGTTTTTTGAAATATATAATTGACCAACATATTATTCCAAATTGTTCGTACTGCGGCGGTAACAACGTAACGATATTGTCATAGGGAGATTATATCGTACCATAATATCACAGCGGTCGCCATATTAAAATTATGTACATTTCGTAATAGTACTACTAAAATGGTATCTAGAACGGAATCGACTTTCAGACTAATATTCCATCTCCATTCTCCAAAAACTGTATTTTCTGGTTACCCTGCACATACTGAAGTATGCCTAAAAAATTTGATCTTCATCAGATTCTAAAAAGTGTCAAACATTCCGCTAGATCAACAAAATTCTATAACAATATTATTCAATTATCATACAAAACAAAGGATGCTAACAAATAACATAAATATTTTATGGTTAATATTGTTGTCACTAAAAAGGCACCGACAGAATTTACTGATTATCAATTTTAATAAGTTGCTGTTATAACAGAAGCATCTCTTAAAATGGTAATCTCCATAATTTTGCAACAGTGATTTAATCCTTCATTCCCTTTTATTTTAAATACATGCCATGGACAAATTTACGAAAGCTTAATTTCGCCTAAATGAATGTCGCAAAAACATTACTCGATCCATTTTAAAATTGACCGCTTCGTTGCCGGTTTGTGGCTTGACTTAAGAAACACGTGAACTGAGTGCATCACGAAATTATTGAAAATATCAGTAAATACCCATGTCCGTTTCATTAGAGACGGCACCTAAATAAATGCTATATACCCCTTTTTATTCCGTTCTTCAACTACAACCGTCGACTTTATTGAAGCGGTCAAAAGCGAATGTCAGAGTTAACAATTTAACACTCACTTGCAACGTCTAGCTTGCAGTCTAATTAAAAGTAAGTACTACGTTCAGACAAGGGAGAATCCCTGTGTTTGCTGAATGGCTTGAGTTAGGTAGTATTTAAGACGCTCTTTGGTCTTATACCGGGGTAGGTCCAGAAGATTGAAGCACGTGTGAGCCACTGGGAAGTACCTATCGTCTGCTACAGGCTGTATCCTTATCTGTTGAAAAATATATTTGATATTTTGATAAATTACAAAACGGACACAGTAAGTCACTTGAGCGATTGCGATTCAATCTGAAGATCAAATAAGGAATACTTACTTTGATATCCCTCATTCCTTGAATAGGCACTCGGTCGCTGCCCGTGAGGAACAACAGGAACTTTTTCTTCTCCTCAAGGGACAGCTCGTGGAACACCTCCCAGAACCACCTAAACAACCATAATAATTACGTTCATATTTTTTTGTTAAAATAAATTTAAAAAATACATACGTATTTTAAAAATTTCGAAAATACTTATAAGTAAATAATATTTTTGAAATAATTGTTAGAAATATACACTATTGTGATAATATGTGAAATTTAAATATGATACATATCCCGAATACACAAAACTTAAAAGTAACTTGAATAGGAAAAATTTATAACTTTGTACAAATTTTGAAAAAATCCTTTGTATTAAATAGTTTAATAAAAAAATATAGTAATACTTTAACATTATTATAGCTCATTATTGTAGTCTTCAAATAAATTTAATAATTCCAACAATAAATGGTATAGAACATATTTTATCAAACTTACCGAATTTCCGGATCAGACGCTGAGTATCCATTTTTGTACTCGCAATTACTCTCAAAAACTTCCCAATCGTACTCCTCGTTGCCAATGACTACCGACATTAGCTCGTGAGATCTGAACAATTTAATAATTCTACCGCCACACACCTACAAAAGATGTACACGTATAAAAATAATCGAACATAGAAAAAATTCAAAGAAAAATTGGAATGGTAAATCGGAAAGTTCGATAAACGAAAAGTGTTTTTTTTTCTCTCGGATTTGAGCAGGACAACGTCGGTCGGATCAGCTAGTTTGAGGGAAAAAATATTATATTATGTTTAATGGTTCCATTGATGCAAAAAAAATAAGTCTTATTGTGTTACTGATGTCATATTTCATTCCACAAATGGGAAATACTGAATACCCATTAGTATTACGTATAGAAGATGGCAGTGGGTTAAAGTAGGGTGATAATAATGGTTACCTTTTGGAAACCCTGGTAGAACGACTTGAACTGGTTCTCAATAGACTTGTTGAGGAGAAAATCGACGTACAACTCTACGTACTCCTGCTTGTTCTCGTGTGTCACCGGCAGGTTCTCACCGTTCTCCTTCAGCGGGTGCACTTGAATCTGGTCGAACACTACTGTGTTCACCGCAAAGCACAGGCAGAATATCTGCAGTCATTAAAAAAAATACGCTCACACCTTTATGGGGTTCAGCCTTTTGGGAAATACCCGTATTCCACCATTGTATTTTTGGCCTCCCTAAACTTGAAAGCGGCAAGATAACAGTAGGGGATACCTATGTCCAGCAGTGGGCTAATATAGGCTGATGATGACGATGAAACTTGAAATCCTCAGGCTGAAGTGCTTTTGCCTTAGAGCCAATTCTGGGGTATTCCCTTCGGGTTTCCGTTTCCTCTCACAGTTGAGCTGGTGATAGTTTTGTAGGTAGGTTTTTGAAAAAACACATTGATACATGCCATCACTAGGGTTCGAACCCGAGTCTCAGGCGTGCGAGACGGAGTCACTACCAAATCTTTTATACGTATATTCATAGTGACTTCATTACCAAACGCTCAAGTTATAAGGCAACTTTACGAACCTCTTCAACGTCCTCCTCCGCGTATTCAAGCAAGTTCCTCAAGCTGTTAGCAAGCGTAGGGTAAAGGTCCGAAAGGTCGTCCAGCATCACAGACTCGCCTAAAAGCTTCTTATACAGCACCAGCGGGAACGGTACGTAGATGATTATAGAGTTGTATATCGCCAAGCCGTATATCGCGCCTATAAAACAGGAGTTCTGGTCAAATGCTGTTTTGAAGTCAATAGGGTATTCATTCATATAAATATTATACAATATGTAACAGAATAAGCGCAATTCCTGAAATTAGTTTTTTCTGTATCGACTACTCAATCGATTTCAGCTATTTTTAATATGTGTTAAATTTTTCCGAAAAATGAATTACCATAGCTTAATTCAGTATGTATGGAAAGTTCTATGTATGGAAATAGTGCTATTATTGATCGATATTTAAGAAAATTGGTTAGACACAGCTAAAGTTCGATTGCATCATATTTTTATATGTTAATTTATTAATTGGGGTGTATGAGGAATTGCGCTTTTTCTGTTACGCGTTGTATATCTTCTTATATACAAGGTGACTTTTTTTACCGTCTGGAAAAAATATGGTGTGATAGGTAAGTACAATAGATTCATTTGGCATCATAACTTAAAAAATTTTTTTTTTGTTTTCAAATTTTTTTTTCTTGCCTAAACTAATATACATTATTTAATTGTAGTCAATATTACACACTGAAATATTTGAAATAGTATTTTAAATTGAAACAGGCTCGTAGCTTCCACTTATGCGCAATCTACCTACAACCGCCAGCTGCTACATAGTAGTGTGCGTAGTTTTCTAGATTTTGTAAATTGCATTAAACATGACTATATTTAACAATTAATCTCGTGTATAACTTTGGCTCTAGATACCTTAAACATCATATTTTTTTCCAGACGGTAAAAAAAATCATCCAGTATATAAAAATAAAAAGCTGTTCGTTAGTCTCACTAAAACTCGAGAACGGCTGGACCGATTTTGATGAAACATTTTGTGTGGGTTAGAGTGGGTGGGATGGTTTATACGGTGGCAGAACGACGTCTGCCCGGGCCACTACTAGTATATAAAAGATATTGTAGCGAGTATATCAAACTACTACATCAATGATCTACACTATTTCAGATACCTTCTGTTATATATATTACAATAAGTACAAAATTAAGATGGTCTCGGTCGTGAGTTCCTTAGAGTACAATATTTGTCATTTCACATACTTATTTATTTCTGGGGAACAAACAGGCATAGACAACACGATCACGTAAATAACAAAGTATTTCATCGACTTAGCCTACACTCTATTTCATAGCAAACAACGTGTCTTAACCATGGCAGATGACGTAACGACACGTTGCTAACGTCATCCCTTACCCGTCACTCCCCGCGCAGCTACTTTACAGGAAGCCCCTTTTCACACGTTCCGGTTTCTGCCGGTCCGGCGGCGAAAGTATGGCCGATTGCCCGGTTGCCCGCCGGTACGTATGAAAGCGAGCGTACATGGCCATATACTTCGCCGCCTGCCGGACCGGCGGAAACCGGAACGTGTGAAAAGGGGCGAACAGTCTCAGTTAAGCGATTGACATTTATAATGCTAGTGTATTCGATACATGCGACTTACCGATCAAATAATACATGACGTCATCTTCAAAGGGGTTATTAGAGAACCAGATCATGTTCGTCTCCTCGGATTGCTGGAACATGCCATAGACAGGGTCGAATATTTCCTTTAAAAGTAACAAGAAGAATTCCTTCTTCACTCCTCCGGCGTCCTCCGCTTCTTCACCGATGAATTCGACCTTAAATCAATAAATTCGTCAATAAAGATTTCCTTTATAATAGGTACCGAAATATTACTCTTACTTAAACGATTTTTCTGACATCACAATTAATGTGGTAATAGAACATCATTCTGTATCTGCCATCTACCGGGTATAGGACGTTTTCACACCATTTGTCTTAGTTCTATGCCACTATAGGTCTTAGGGTATTCACAGCATGGATGTTTTCCTTCACCTACTACTACATCATTAGAATCAAAACAAATCAACATGAGCAATAAAAAATTGGCATTTAAATGAACTTTAGCATTGCCGCTAGTATTTTTTATAGGTGGTGCACGGACTGGAACTGAGCTTTCAAGGGTATATACGGGTGTTCCTTTAACAAAAGTACTAAGGACTAGGTAAAACTAGATAGTGAACCAATAAACTGCGTAACAATGTATAGTAAAAATACAGTAAATACAATTTAATACGGAGCAGTGAAAACCCGAACGGTTAAAGAGCCGGCCGAAAATCAGTGAGGCTCGAATTCGAATCCTGGCATGTACCAATGAGTTTTTGAAGAACTTACGTACATATTTATCACTAGCTCGACGGTAAAGGAAAACATCGTGAGGAAACCCGCAGGTCTCAGAATTAAATCTGAGACGTCTAAAAAGACCCGATCCGGCGATGGGCTCACCACCTATCACGTTTAGGGGTCCAATATATCTCGTGAAATGTGGGTATATCCAGTAATGGAATACCTCTACCTACCCTCTTGGGGATAAAAGGCGTGAGATTATATTTATATTATATACAATTTAATGAAAATGAAATCTTTACTCACTCTAAGCGGTTTTTTCAGTTGTGAAGTATCGTTAGCGCTAATTTGCTGCATCGTGTCCCTGACTATATGGTTTCTGGACACTGTGATGTTTAGGAACTGGTCTCTATGGTACTCGTAGGTGGGGTCCATGAACAACCGAGTGAATATCTGCGTGGCAGCTCGGCTTATGGCCATTTGCATTTGGATCTGCTGGTCAATTTTCAATAGTAGCGATTTGCAGGTCACGTCGAATAGAAATGCGTAGTTACACATGTGTGGTTGAGTGGACTGAAAGGAATAAAAGTAAGTCTTTATTTTTTAAGTCAATTTTTTTTGTACAATCATATGGTGTACAAATATTATAAGCTACTCTATTTTTATGGGCTACTCTGCCTCCTACTATTTGCTGATGTTTTATGATATTTGTACTGAAAAAACGGTTTTTTTATGATCAATCATGTGTCCGATGTCAACACTTATCCTTCGTTGAATCTGTATTACCTATTGTTTAGTAAAAGAAGCTAAATTAATTTGCCATAATTTGGTCGTCGACGGTCGTTAGTTATAAAAATCGTATATCGGAGAACCAGGTTACCCCGCCAGGACCTCACAACGTTCACCCTCATTCCCATACATCAAACAAAATATTACTTACATCTTGATCTGACAGCCAATTGATGTAGTCCGCCGCAATATCGACATGATTACAGAGATCGTCGATGTAAAAACACTCGGCTGGTATCTTCGGTTTTTTTGGATTCGTAAAATTAATTTTGTTCAGTGATGACAGGGTGTTGAGTATCTGGACTATACTATGACTGAAATATACTTTCTGAAAATAAAGAAATTGTATTATATAAGATAATTTTAAATCATCATCAACCTGTTACAACCCACTTCTGTGCTAAGGGTGTTTCCTTATATAGGCAATAACCTAAGACGCCCACCACGGATTGGAAAATAAAGTTTGGCTAGCATATGACATGGCCTAACGACATCCATTTTGTGTAAACACAGCGAGAACCGGAACCAACGGTTTACCGTGCCTTGATATAACAACACTAGGCGGTCCGATCCGGCCGAATAAATGAACCCAACTTTGCTTAACTAGTGTGAACGCTACAAACACACTGGCCTCGTAGGGCTACGAGCGTCATTGGAATGAAGTTTAAAATCACTACTTATATTACTATTCTTGGGTAATTAAAAAAAATAGACGTGTGGCACTCGGGGACTGCCGCGGCAAAGCTATTGCATAGCATTTTGTATCAACAAGACTGCCGAAAAGAAACGACGTTAGACAATGCACGGCCTTCAAGCCCCACCACTAGTAGTGGTAGTGGTAGAGGGAGTGGTAGTGGGAGTGGTAGTGGGAGTGGTAGTGGGAGTGGTAGTGGTGGTGGTTGTAGTGAGGGTGGGTGTGGGAGTGTGAGGGTGTGTGAGTGGGAGTTGGAGTGGGCGTGGGAGTGGGAGTGGGGGTGGAAGTGGGGTTGGGGGTGGGGTAGGAGTGGGAGTGGGAGTCTGAGTGGGACTGAGACCGGGACCCGGACTCGGACTCGGACTCGGACTCGGCCTCGGCCTCGGACTCGGACTCGGACTCGGGCTCGGACTCGGACTCGGACTCGGACTCGGACTCGGACTCGGACTCGGACTCGGACTCGGACTCGGACTCGGACTCGGGCTCGGTCCTCCGTGCCCGTCGGAGTGGGGAGCGTGAGGTTTTTTTCGTTACGGAATTTCTGGATTCGGTCCCCGCGCTCAAGGCCCTCGATAGAAGCTATGCAGTAGCTTAAAAACTTTTTCTTTGTAGTTATAGACGTACGATATCTATATACTTATAGACGTACCTTATTCGCTCTGGCTGCAGGTTGCATCAGTTCGTAAACAATGACGCTCTTAAATATGTCTACGAGCATTTCAAAGTATTCTGGTGACGATGCCTCCCACCACAAGTGGACTATCCGTTGCGGGTGTATTGACAATTTGTTGTAGGCCTCCGCAAACGGACCCTGGGCGAGATATTAGTTTAATACCTATGCGGAGACATGATAAAAAATCTGCGGTTTCCAT
This sequence comes from Ethmia dodecea, assembly GCA_963855545.1. Classification (NCBI taxonomy): domain Eukaryota; kingdom Metazoa; phylum Arthropoda; class Insecta; order Lepidoptera; family Depressariidae; genus Ethmia; species Ethmia dodecea. The sequence goes on from OY979444.1 coordinate 8,140,747, forward strand.
GTATTTTTAGAGATCCTCACCAAAGTGGTAAAAAATAAACCTTCTTGTCCGTTGTCTATCACAACTATTTATTTCAGTAACTACTTAAAATTTGGAATTATTTTAAAACAACTTGATAACAAATGACAGAGTGAGTGAGTGAGTAAGAGCGACGAGTGACAATTTAAAAAAATAAATATGAAAAAATTTAGTGAAACTGGTCGTCGAAATTTTAAAGTGGGATTACTAAAGCAAGTATATCACAATATGCAAGGGCTTCTTTTGCAAATTGCATTGCTATTGCCAAAGAGGTTGGAAGAAAATCATTCTCTTTCCTATAGAGTGCCAATGTAGGAAATCTCGCCCTAGTAAATCCTCGCCAACATTCGGTTGACAGACCGTATTTTCACGTGGCCGCTGGTTTGACAATACATTGCCATATTGGAAGTCAGATCGCAACAAGCTCTCGGTTTTGACAAAAATATGCCCGCTTGCGTAGTTGTTTGGTGCGGAAACTCCACAGTAAATTCACGGAAATCCAATACAGGCGTTACCTATCACCTGTAAGTATTTTCCTGTTCAGACTACACCACAAAAAATATATTTAAATAATTTTATTTTTATTTATAAACATTTCCTTAGTGCTTGACAAAAAATATACAATATCGATAGAATAATTTTATGTCGATAAAATTTGCAATATTTTTTCGAAATGATTTTCAGATTTCCAAGAGATCCCAACCTCAAAAAAAATTTTGTGTTCTAAAGATCGAATCATACTATTCATTTAGAATTTAAAAATAGAATAACATTTACCTGAAGTCTAAAAAGCTTCTTGAGATACTAGCTTTTGCTCACAACTTTATCCGCTTTGCAGAATGAAATAAAACTTATATCCTTCCTCAGGGTGCAGCCTATATACCTTTCATCGACATCGGTTCATTGGCTTAGCCGTAAAAATGTTACAGACAGACAGCCAGAGTTACTTTTGCATTTATATTATAGTAAAGAAGGATTTTTTTTAAAGAAGGAAGTAAAATAATGAGATAATTTATATTTATAATTCAAATTTGTAAATTTTTGAAATCAAATTAAATCATAGTACAGGTTGCAGCATTTATCGATATCGATTGTGTGGTATATGATTACTTCACTAGTCCGTCACTATTGGAGCAAATTCAAAAGTAAAATAATACGTGAGCTTTCTGATTGGCCGAGCGCAAAATGTCCTTAAAATACTATTGGTAAATTGGTTGACATTTAGTACGTCATCTCATACTTCGCACCCCGCTCCCCGATTTTTGGTTGAAGTGGTTTCCATAGTGTTTTTAGAACATTAGCAGTCTATAGGAGAGAGAAAATTTTTCTTTAAACGTCTTTGGCTATTGCCTTGTGAAGCTGTAAGAAAAATTTTGATGTAATATGTACTTTATAGAGCAGTGGTAGCCTTACGGTTCAAGAGTCTGCTTCCCTTGACGAAAATCAGTGAGGCTCGGGTTCGAATCTTGGCATGTACCAATGGGTTTTTCGAAAACTTACGAACATATTTGTCGCTAGCTCGACGGTGAAGGAAAACATCGTGCGGATACCCGCAGGTCCCAGAATTAATTCTGAGACATGTGTAAACAGACCCGGTCCGGCGATGGGCTCACCACCTATACCGTTCAGGGGTTCAAAGAACATCTCGTGAAAAGTGGGTATATCCAGAAATGGAATACCTGTCTACCCCTTCGGCGATAAAAAGGCGTGAGATTATTTATTTATTTTTATACTTTATTGCTTAATAATATCAATAGGGTACGAGGACTACCACTTTGCAGGTTGTATGTTTTTACCTGCAGCTCAGGGTGGCGCCGTGGGTTCCTCATTTCATGATAAAGAGGCAGTATGAGGAACATCCGTAGCGCTTCCGCGTCCGGTGGTGAAGGTTTCATCTTCTTTATTATGTGCTCCGTCAGGTGACTGAATATCTGTCACCGATAACCTTCACATTGTGTACCGAGATATTTACAAAATGTTTGGAGCAGGAAAATTATTAAAAATACTATTTTAAAGCACATAAAAAACGTGAACGTGACGTAAAAATGTATTTTGATCTTCATTTTAGAATTACAGCAAATTTTAAAATAACACAATAAAAAAGTGGCGAAATATATTACTGAAATTATGGCGTCACAATGATGGTTTCATCATCATTCATTCATTTCATCAATTCATCATCATCAACCCTCAACAGCTCCCTGCTAAGCTAAAGGTCTTTCCTCACACCACACATGAGACATCACAGTGAAATATTCAGTTCACTTCCCATTATTACATTTGTTTTTCAATAGGTGATTAAAGGCAGGTAACTCATTCGACTAGGCAGTATTCCATACCTTATGCAAGTAAATTAAAACAATATCTGGAACTCAAGCTGTTTGCACGTAAACGTAAAGAATGACAGACATGGCTTGGTCCTTATATTCCACCGCAGGATAGTAGAATAAAGGCTTGGATCTTTAAGCAACGAATCTTGAAGATGTCAGAAAGAGATGCCGCTGTATGAATCGCATGAAGGTGTCCCCTTCTTGCACTTACGCAGAGTTTAATGAGTAAGAATCATTCAGTAATACGGTCCTTATACTCTGGACATAAAATTGAATTCAAAATGAAATTACTAGTATTCACTCACAAGCTCTTTTATAGATGTGTTCTCATATCTGCTGATGAGTGTAAAGGCCTCTTCAGCTTTTTTCAAGTCTACGCCAGGCACTTTAGTGTTGCAGCCAAAGTGTGAGTTCTGCGGCGCAAGGAAGGAGCCGTTGATGCAAGCGAGTGAGCCGAACGCTGTCTCCAAGTAGGCCATTAGGTCCTGTGTTGAAGAAAGTAACGTATTTTTTAAATCCGTACGTTATTCTAATCATAAGTATATTAATAAAATAACGTCACCAGCAACCAATAGCGGCAGTTTTGACACTGACTGAATTATAAAGAACAGCCTAAGCCGACGAAGCCGGTCACTAGAAGAATGAAATTCTGCAGAGAAGTTCCTTATACAACATTTAACAGAATAAGCGCAATTCCTGAAATTAGTTTGTTCAGTATCGACTACTTATTCGATTTCAGCTATTTTTAATATGTGTTAAATTTTTCAAGAAAATGAATTATCGTAGCTGAATTTAGTGCTTTCTATGGAAATCGTGCTATTATTAATTGTAATTTAAGAAAATTGGTTAGACATGACTAAAGTTCGATTGCATCATATTTTTTTTATATTAATATACTAATTGCGGTGTATGAGGAAATGCGTTTTTCTGTTACGCGTTGTATAGTGGGGAAGATAGTATTTTTTCAAAGCCCATCTGGCAGTCTTCGATTTCTAAATCGGCCGTATTAATACGAGATCCGGCTGCAAAAAAGTGTCTAGTCACGGCAATATACATAAAGAAAAATCATGAAAAATCAGCAGATTTTTCAGTCTTGAGATAATTTTATTTTATTAAAAATACTAGCGGCAATATTTCGATAGGACACCCTGATAGATATTTTATGCTCGTAATCATAAATATGCGCAAAAATTTGGTTTGTAGCATATACTCGATCCCTACACTTTTTTGCAGCCGGATCTTAGTCTATATAGGCCACGGCGCACCCCTCGCTTTGGGAAGCCGTCAAGTTTAATAGCGATTATGAACGTTATTAAAATTAAATGCTAAAACAAATCAATTGCGTGGAAATTGGGTCTACCTATTAGGAAGGCGGCATAACTGAAGCCCAAACTTAGCTTGTTGATAACTAAGTCATAGCCGGGACCGAATAGCACGACCGTCTCTACTGATGTCGTCGAGATGGGGTGTAACAATACAATATATACAATACGCTAGCAGATTCCCGCTTACCTGATTTACTACGTCATTATCTTTGAACAGCTCACAAGCAGCGAGTTTGGCAATATTCAACGAAAGTATCTGTTTGTCGGCATCCGGTATACGGAAGTCAGCGGGTCCGTTTTTCTCGCAGTTGAGCAACAAGAAACTGTGGTCCCACCCAGCGAAAACTTTTATCGGACCACTGAATATGTCTGGGGAAAACTGTAAGTAAAAGTCGAGTTGTTACGTTAAATCTGTACAAATTGATTAAACCTTTTCAAATGTTTGACTCAAGATGTAAAAACGTTTGCGCGGTTTCCGTAATTTTAGGTAAATTGTAAGAAACATACGATCGTACTATAAAATAGCGTTTAAAATTTAACACTTTCTTTAACAAATGCTGAACAATAATGTTTAAAAGTGACAGCCAGTTTTAGACTCATTGTAACTTTGTCTAAGCACCGTTTTGTGGTAAGGTCGATAATGTTAATTTTAGTAGCATTGTTTGGACGAAGGACTACACTAGAAATAACAGGATAAACATGTCAAAACATTTGTACTCGAATCAACAAATTGAAAGATTGTTTTTATTTGGTGCAAGATAAGATATGAAAACGGTAAACATCGTCCATTCTACGCAGATCATCACTACTTAAATAGGTTTTTATTTTATTATTTACAAATAGTAAAAATATAAACCAACATTTAGGTACATTACAACAATCACAAAACTGCCATTACGGTGCCACATCTTTGGATATATAGGTACAAAATTCATGTATGTTCGTCATCTATGCGTTTCTATAATATTTATCCGATTACAATAAACCTTTGATGAGTTGTTGAAAGCACTGCTGGGAAAACTATTTTGAAAAAATCTGGAAATTCGCAAGTGAAAGGGAAAATTCGGGATCTGCGCATTATTTCTATGGGAAGAGAAAAACGCTAATAATATAAATGCAAAAGTTACTCTGTATGTATGTCTGTTACATTTTCACGAATAAGGCGACTTGAATTAAGGGATCTTGATTACATTTAGCAGGACGATAGTTAACATCGTGAAGAAGGACACCGGCTACTTTTCATCCCGATCAAACACATAGTTCATAGGGAACGCGATAACCTATATAAGTCACAGACCATTAAGCTAGATTAATGATCTGTGTTGGAAGTAAATAAAAATCAGCAAAGCTAACTACCACTAGATTGTAAGACCAGAAATATCTAAACAAAATCAACAATCGAACCAAACATAAAAGCGGATATGGTGCACGTGGTATGAAGTATGCAACTAAAAGATACGAGTATACTATTAATCAGATAAAATCATTACATACAGGTCAAGTTACATAGATATTTAACTATATAAAAAGAAATATAACTCAACATTTAACTTAGATTTCCCAGCACCAGCATGTGTGTGAAATATTGTTGTGCTCTCGCCTTTTGCCTTCTTCTTAGGCTAAAGAAGAACAATCCACTATTAGTAATTTCGTACATCTTATATATTTACATTTGGATGACATATAGAAATTAAAAATAGATGCACATATTAATTATAGTAATATAAAAAATAAATACGTATTTATCGTCCATAGTCAGATAACTTTTGTATAAGATAAGCAAACATATTAGATAAAGAGTAGTGCCTCAAAATAATGATAAATTTATAACATAATATACATATATTAATGACTACAGCTAATCAAATAAAATTTCTAGCTAAAAGTTTACACTATACAGTAAGTACTACAGTATGTAAAGTACTAGCAACTAATATTCACCTTTCCGTGTTCTGACGCCTCAGTCTGTATTAAAAATAATGACAAATATTTAGCCAGAGTAATCAATCAGCTAAAAATCGAATTGGCATAAGTTGAATAAAATAAATAATTATTTTTTTATTTTATAAAATTATTATAAGTTTAATAAACCTACAAATTTATTTATCAAGCCATAATCAAGCCATGCTCTAGTTAAATCCAGAACACAGTTGTTCACACACAAACACACTCTGTTTATTATTATGGAATATGGCACATGATTTCTCAATGTAATCGAAAAAGTATCCGCATCAATAAATAATTTCCAAAGTGGTTTTATTTACACTAAAGTACTAATATCTAGCTTACTTTCTTTCGGGATCATCCGGTTCCAACAGAACGCTGTTATGTAGCTAAAATAAATATTTTACAGTACATCTCATTATTAAGCTCAAAGCCAATAACAAACATGGATATCCTTGAAGACATCTGAATAATTCGTTTACTGAGTTTAGTCATATGAATACGAATAGACATCTTCGGACCCTTACAAGTACAAAATACAAGAATAGAAAGAGAAAAACATAACTTACAGGTGATTCGTCGTTGGGTGTGAAAGGGACGGCCGTTGGCACTAGTGCGAAGGACATATGTGGACAACCAAGTTGTCCTCTGGCGCCATAACCACATGCTAATATCCGCTCCCCCACGCGACAGAGAAGGTGGCGACGACCGCATGCTATTTGTGTAACTGTACTGCCCATTAACTCCATTATCTGCACGAACGATGTTTGTTATTGATTACTAACTTCTTATACATGAACACTAATATGTAAGTAGTAAGCGTGTCTGCGGTCTACGATACCTAGTAATTTCAACATCGCCATAATCAAAGACCAAAGAGATTCGAAACAAACTCCGGTTCAGAGAGCCCATCGACGGTTCTCTGAACCGCATTATAGTCTATACGATTTTTAAATTTGGTAACACTACAATAGACTATAGTCATACGAGTTATGGCGACTTTTTATCGGAAAGCTGCACTTTGTGATGGAAGCAAGCAAGCAAGTTTGATACCCAAATCTTTGAATTCGGTTCAGACGTTCAGTTTGTATGATTTTTTGAAGTGTTTTTATTTAAGTGGCGCCCTCTGGCGTCCTAAGGGACGAAAGTTTCGCTGCTGCAGGTAAAATCGCTTATTTTGGTCCCTACTATCACTGTGCAAAAGCGGCTTGCTTCCATCATAAAATTCAGTTTCAAATTCATAACACGTATGACTACTAGTTCAAATAGACTGCAGGGTAAACAGACAGAAAGTGAATTTAAAGTATAATTGGAAGTCGTTATTCAATTGTCCTTTTCCTACAGTATTGAAATCAGTCTATTTTTTCTTTTATTTTGTTTCTATTAGCTCTCATATCTGTACTCCATTCCTCTTTTTTGACACACAATCCATCCATCCTATTTTCAACCGACTTCAAAAAGGAGGAGGTTCTCAATTCGAGTCTATATTTTTTTTATGTTTGTTACCTCAGAACTTTGGACTGGGTGAATCGATTTTGATGATTCCTTTTTTATGTGCTTCCCGTGTGGTCCAGTTCTGACAATAGCCTAAATGAGAAAACCATATAGGTTGAAATCGGTTTTTCACTCTTTAGAGTTCTTCTATGTTATTTGTTTTCTTCTTACATTACAATCACCCCTTACCCCATTAAACATTTTTACAATGCTTACTAAAATGCGAAAGTACACTTTGCCTGTTTATTCTTTACCTTTTCAAGGTTATATCGAAGAACGGTTCTGGATGAAATTTTGCACGACGATAGTTTACTTCTTGAGAAAGAATATAGGCTTATTGCTATTCGGCCAAAACTCAATAGTGTCTAGGAGACGAGATCAACTAAAGGCAAATGCTAGTCTACAATAATATTAAAAAGAGGAAAGATTTGTATTTTTGTGTTTGTAGTGAATAAACTCAAAAACTACTGGACCGATTTTAAAAATTCTTTGACCAATGGAAAGCTACATTATCACTGAGTAATATAGGCTATATTTTATTCCCGGATTCCCACGGGAGCGGGAACAACGCGGGTGAAACTTTGCAGAACCACTAATCTATATAAATAAAAATGAATTGATGTTCGTTAGTCTGATTAAAACTCCAGAACGGCTGGACAGATTTTGATGAAACTTTTTGTGTGGGTTAGAGTGGGTCCAGGGATGGTTTATACGGTGGCAGAACGACGTCTGCCCGGGCCACTAGTATGTAATAAAAAAACATACCTTTCTAGGTACCAGTTCATCTCTGGTCGTTCCGTGTCCAGTTTGGCCGTATTCGCCAGCGCCGCAAGTGAAAACTCCTCCGTCTAAAGTGAGGAACACCGTGAAATCTTCACCACATGATATATAACATACCTGCGAATATATCTTGCATTAATATTATGAACCATTGTCTCATGACTCGAAACACATAAAAAAATACAAAAAAAATTTTTTTTTTATCCTTTCTAATATTGAGATCTAGTAAAACAATGTTTTCCCTGTAAATCAGTAAAAAAATAGTATTTACTTTAACATTTCGTAAAGTCTTCAAATGTGCTGGGTAGCATCTATTGTCTCTGTCTTGCAAACCTAACTGACCGTGCGTATTTTTACCCCAACCGAATACTGCACCAGATCTGTAACATAATTAAAATTGGTCCATAATTTTACGATATTTTATGATATCAAACCGGAACCTATCTATGAGTTTCATTTCTGTTACGACAATTTAGCAATGTTTTTTTTTTGTAGAAAATAACTATTACTAGCTAACTACTAATAGATACTAGCGACATACAAAAACTTTCCTCGTTTTTTATCGCTCTATTAGTAAAACAGCATCAAAATTCGTTCAAAAGTTGCGTGGATTAGAAGGAGTTAGCGGATATACAGACAGACACACGCAGAAAGCTATGTAGAGATAGATATTGTAGATATGCTTCAATTAAGATTCAAAGGATATGTTACCTTTTATGATAAGTAGGTAGATAGATAACAATACAAGACAAACCCCAAAATTAAATATTTGTATGTGAAAAACTTATCAAAGTAATGGGAAACTACATTTTATTATTTTAATATATTATAAAATATGTGTAAGAACAAAGATATTATTAAAGTGTCTTTGTGTAAGAATAGTAGATTGTTATACAAGGGTTTAAAGGAATCGAATCCTACTTTTCGAGTATGAGAAATGAAAAGTACTATATATATATTATATGTTTGGGTTCCCACAGGAAATTGTAAACCACAAGAAACATTAAACTGTGCACGAACGCGATAAAGGCTACTCACATCTGTATCAGACATTTTGTTGATAAAATTAAATATTGCATTGAATATAAGTGAAACCACAATATACACTGTGGGAACACATGCTTGACAAATATATTGATAATCATCCGAATATCATTTTGCCTTGACCTAATCATAACATAATTATATCATGAAAAAGTATGCAAATTTCTACTAGTGTTACATTAACCTGCTGTTATTTTAAATTTATATTGACTTCAAATTGCATTAACTTCTACCAATATTATTGAAGCACAAATTATATCCACAAGAATATGTCATAGACATAAGAACATAAGTACTTACTTAGACAATACAAATGTGTGGTTGCTGCCGCATACAATGAGAGCTATAGGTACTCCAAGTAGTGAAGTGATTTTTTGTGGTGTTGTCTCCTTATTTGTAACAGTTCCTAAGCCACATTGACCAAACGTGTTTGCTCCCCATGCATACAAATCTCCATCTAGAATTGAAGTTTTGTGTGTGGGTCAAACAAACTATAATTTAGCTTTAAGTACTATTTATAAATTTAAGTAAACCATAGGTTCTGCTCAATATTCATCCCTCAGTCGATAAAACAGACACAATATAATTAAAATTATTATTATGGTTTATTTATAATTAATCTATATCTGCTTTTTCAAAACTGGCGGTTCTCAGCGGTTTTACGCAGTTCCCGTTTCCGTGGGAAAACGGGAATATAATATAGCCTACATCACTCAGGGATATTATAGCTTTCCAATGGTGAAAGAATTTTAAAAATCGGTCCAGTAGTTTTTTAGTTTATTCGTTACAAACATACAAAAATACTCTCTCGAATCTCGAATCTTTCATCTTTATAATATTAGTTACAGCTAATTAATTCTAGAATAGTTTACTGAGAACAGTTACTAGAATTAGGTAAGTGTTCTTTACAGAAATTTGATAGTTTATTCAATAAGTGAATCTAACATTCCCATGTTGAATAAAAATACCAGAAAGAGAATTTGTAAATTTGATATTTTAAAGAATTCAAAGACCTCTAATGAAAATATGAAATTAAATAACTTACTGTTTGATAAAGCTACTGAGTGGTATGCTCCGCATGCAATTTGAATAATATTTTTAGTGGCTAGCAATTTTACAATTTTAGGTTTTTCCTGTAAATCTGCTCCTAAATTGCTGCCCAGTTGGCCCATGTTGTCTGATCCCCAACTGAAGGGCTGGCCCCATTCATCTAATGCCATCGAGTGTTGAATTCCACATGATATTGCTGTTAATGTACAACCTTTGAAAGCTTCTACTAATGCTGAAAATATAATAAGTTATTTTCAATCATGATTCTAAACAATTTACATCAAATTGGCAACATTAACAGGTACTATGACTCAGTTTATATATTTTTATGAAGATAATCAATTATAATATAAAATAACCAATGGTAACAATTAATACCTACAATTCTATCAAGCCTGAGCAGTCTATCATGCAGCCTTGTGGTGAACCATTACCCAATTTACTGGATTGAATTTTTATGACTAAGACTGGATTCATTCAATGAAGAGATTAGATGGTAATTCTTTTTGGTTGTGGATGGTAATTGATTTTTATTGCATGTTGGATGAATCCAGTCTAACATAATTAAAAGCAAAACAATAGAGCACCAGCTACTAACTAAAATAAGATTTATTCAATAAAATAAATATATATTCTCACTGCTTTTATCAGGGTAGGCAGATGTATTCTGTTTCAGGAAAACCTCACTATTCACGAGAATATTTGACCACTAAATGTGATAGCTGGTGAGCCCATTGCCGGACCGGGCCTGTTATGCACATGCCTCAGAATTAATTCTGAGAGCTGCAGGTGTCCTCACAATGTTTTCCCTCACTGTCGATGCTGGTGATGAATATGTACATGTTTTGAAAAACTCATCAGTACATGCCAGGATTTGAAACCGAGCCTCATTGATTATTATCATGAGAAGCGGGCTCTTTAACCATAAGGGTGTCACTGCTCTTTATTATATTTTAAAATTTATTATTTTTTTATATTTTAAGATTCATTATGTTTTTTAATTTTGTAGAACTTTATAATACCAGGAGTTTTTCCATCGCTGCTTTCACTGTGCCGTCCAAGTTGTCCAACCTCATTGCTTCCACATGAGTACAGATTACCCTGGTTGGTGAGATACAGCGCATGGAACTCACCAGCGGAAATTAGTTTTAAGTGATTGCTTTCTTTCCATTTGCAGAGCGTTGGTTTTATTACCTAAAATAATATTCATTTATTATGTAGCAAAAACAATGGGTGCATTCTTGCATAATAAATTAATTAACATTTTTCTGGAGTGTTCAAGTCTTTAACAAACTTTACCTCTTTTCTTACCAAATCAATAGTGTGCGGTCCTTCAATATACAATTCATGGTGAGTGGCATTACCCCAACAAAACATTTTTGTACTTGTTCAATGACTTTTAAATTTCAAACAAAATTCTAACCTCATATAATCAGTCTGTTGAAAGGAGGTAAATATATATATATGGAATATAGTTGTAAATGTAGGTAATTTATTATACCGGTACCACTATCACAATAATTTTGTTTGCGACATTTTGAGAAATAAACAATACATTCTAAAAATCGAGAACAATCTTCATTGTTGCGCCAGTATGTCAAGTTATTTTTTGATTTTGATTTGGCCATTTTTGACATTGACATTGACAGATGCTTTGATATAGCAATGACCATGAAGGTAGTACCTATATTACATAAAGGGAGCAAATGCTCCTAAGAAAGATGCCGGTCCTATTGAGAGGCACCTCGAATAGTATTGATGGTCAAACGAACTTACCTTAAGCGAAGTTCGACCCATAATTATATGAGGCCTTCGTGTCCGAACCGAGTCCTAAATTTACTTATAGATATATGTGTCTCTAGTGATCGTCATTCACACGGATTTCAAAGCTTAGTATTATTTTAAAAAATAAAAGCATTTTTCAGTCTGGCAACACATATGTCACCCGTTTCCGTCAAAGTCCGCCATATGTCATTTAAGTTCAAAGTTTAATATTTTAGGGGTAGATCCAAACTTTGGATCCAGGGTCGGGAGGGCTGGACTCGGTTCGGACACGAAGGCCTCATATAATTATGGGTCGAACTTCGCTTAAGGTAAGTTCGTTTGACCATCAATTATATTTCTGCCTTCGTGTCCGAACCGAGTCCTAAATTTACTTATAGATAGATGTTCAAAGCTGTTTTATTTATAAAACAATAAAAAGTATAATGTTACTAAATTATACTTCCCTGTCTAAGTAAATATATTTTTTATTTCCATATAGTAGGAAGGTACTTGCTAGGTTTTGGATAGATAACAGATATCTTATAGAATAATAAAAAATCAGTAACTCTTACACTGTACCTATGTACTACAATAATAATAAAATAAACACATTAAAAGTACCCTGCGCAGTCGGGTAAATAGGTGTAAGATAACTATGAAAAGGGGTAAAAAACGTAGAGATATATCTACAGCCAAATGAAACCTTACGAATTAAGCAAATCATCTTTCTTTTAGCTATTGGGTCTATTATAGAGCCTTTTTCTTATAGGCCTACATTTTGGGTAGCAAGTGTTGCAGCCTACATAAATACGTATAAATCCCTCAATCAGCTAGTATTGTTTTGAGCTATCTACTCTAAGTTTGTGCTGAATATTTTCTGAATAAGGTTTTATGAAGCTTTGGAACAAAGAAGTATTACTGGAACGTAAATTTTTAGTCAATTTTAAATAACTAATCGAGCAAGGTGCAGGCTGGACAGTGGACATATTTCAGGATTGAACTTGAAATAGACAGGCAGAGTCCTAATTATTCAGAAAACTTTTTTATGGAGCAGTTTTTATTCTTTCTAGATTTTATTAAAGTTGTGCAAACATTACTTTAAAAACTATTTCAAACTTCAGATCAGAGATTTGATGAAATATGTGCTCTTTTTTATCGTGCACACTATAGTGCTAAATATATTTTGTGTGTTAATATCAATATTATTTATGTTATCATACATAGAAGACAGAGTAGGAGTGAACCCATTGTCCAGTAGCTAACACTAAAGGTAAAGCACTGTATATTTATTATGGTTATAATAATATACTAACTTTTTCTTTATGAAACATTCTCTTCAGATGGTCCGAACACAAAAAATGATCCCCATAGTATGTCATTTAGACAGATTAGGTCATAATTGTCATCAATTGTAAAATTATCACATACTTGTAATAGTGACTTAACTTGTTAATTTATAAAACGAAGGGCCGATCTGCCTGAGTTTGGTGTGGCACAAATTGTTAACTAAATTTAGAAATGGCGAAAAATTTCATATTGATATCCTAGACAGAAGTTTCAACATATAGGTATACCCAAAGAGAATATAACCACTAACGTTTTAGGTATACCTAGGCACAGATATTACAATACTGTAGGTACAAATAATATATGTTTTTTTTTTTATATATATTTTTGAAAAAAAAATACCAGTATATACATTACAGGATCATATTGCTTTCATAAATGTCAATACTCTGAAACGCAGAACACTTTTACAATACCTTGATGTACATACATGCCTGCCTGGCGTCACCCTGCCTGCCACCAGAGTAAGCTGCTTGTATAGGTAGAGAGTGTGGATTCCTGAAAGGGTAAACCAATAGTTTAGTGGGGCCTAAACATTGGAAATCGAGGAAATTTTGGTACACCAAAATTCTTCTTGGACTATCAACTTAGATCAAAACAATTTTATCTAACACTATCAATACCCAATATTTTTCCTATTCTTAGAATAAGTCTTACAACTGTGCGAATACTACTGCAAATCCATTAATAAACCAATAAAAATACCTGTAACAGGTTTAATCTAGGTTCTTGCAAATAAATAAATTGTTGATTGTTCCAAAGTATTTATACTTAGCTAAAATCCTTTTTTGCATAAACAAAAAGCTTTCTAGATTCCTTGTAATTTTCTTTAGAGGTAATATATGATGCAAGCATATTTGAATTATATACTCATTTTTAAATTCTAACTATTGCATGTAAATAATAGTTTTTATTTGTAGATATATGTATATATTCATATTCATTTCTTTTAATTTTATTCGCACCTGAGAAATCTGGAACAAGATTTCTTCTCTAGAGATATTCCTACTATAAGTACGTCATAAGCAGGAATGTATACAAATATACCTACTACATCCATGGTCGTACGTAAGCGTAAGTGAGCAAATTGAGTAATACCCATATTATTTGTCTAATTCAGCAGTTGTCTTATTTATTCGAAAAAGTATTTCAGAATGATGATAGTTTTTGCTCTTCTGAAAAAGAACTCAAAAAACGCTATCACCATTACTACCAGGTAATTATGTTAGTTTCTTCTATATTCTACTCTCCTTTAACATTTTGTTAATTACGAGACTGTATTGATCTTATTCGATTATATTCTCACCTTACCGTTATCATTATCACCATTATTTAAATAATGCAAGATATTTTGATCGCCCAATATTTCTGATGTCCCAACAGCCAGTCGTACTGAATGGCTGGCTATGCTGTTGTAAGGGTAGCAAAAATTTGAACAATCACTCTTGTCTTACAATGTCAATTGTAATGTAATTTATATTTTAATATACCTAATCATTTTCTTGTGTCAAACATTCTTATAGAAAATCCATCAGAATTAAGAATCCTAAAAATTAGCAACTCTTGCTTGTTTTATTAACTTGATTACCAGATATAGTACTGTGTTCAGGCCCAATGGGTGAACATTAATTTATATAATACAAACCATCCCAAAAAACAAATCTAAGATTTTATTGTATGTCATCTTCATGAATAAGTAGTTACCTATTAAGAAATATGTAACCTTTAAATAAATGCTGGACATCACTGGATTCATTAAACTAATGATAGATCTTACATCTTCCAACTTGAATGGGTTTTGTATGTATTTATTTATTTTTTCAATTTTTTGAGGTTAATTATGACTATGAAAAAGTTATTTGGTTTTGGTATGTAGGTACTAGAAATACCTTAGAAATAAATTGATTAGAATGTGGGCCACTACGTGAGATTCCTTCACATTCTAAGAGTCTCAAGATCTCTGTAGGTATAGTATGCATCTGGTTATTGTATGAATTACCTGATTGATTATATACCTATATTTAGTCATTGTTTCGGAGGCTTTCCTAAAGGAATGCTGTATCCCGAAATGTAAGACAGATTCACCTTATCCTGATTGTTTTCCTCCAGTTATAATGAATAGTTAAAGTCCTCCACAGTGATAAATTGACCTTTAGCGATGATTTTTGTGTATTTGTCTGCTGCTGCTGAGGTCTTTGCCCACCAGCTGCCACTCAACTTGTAGTCTCATCTGCTGTGGCTGTGGAGGCGGGCCCCTTCAGTTTAAAGTATCTGATTTGGGTTTGTTGTTGATGAATCTTACTTTAAAAATCATCTGTTGTGGTGTCTGATGTCGCAATTTTTAGCTGTTTTTGCTTATTTTATTTGTGGTTTTATACTTTCAAATAAATTAGGTATCACCGAACAAGAACTTTCTTGTCCTTGTCCTTTGCCTCAAGGATATTTTCTTTCGCTGTCTTTAAAACATTAGCCAGCACCGGGCCTGTATAATTTCACAGTAGCTGTTAATCCTTGTAAAAATAATGCACTTATGGATTTTGCAATATTACCTAAGTATTTTGTTTCGACTTCTAGACATCTACATACCTATATATATAGTTATATATATATTATTAATATTTTATTTCTTTTCGAAGTAAATAAGGGTCCAAAGAATATCTCGTGAAAAGTGGGTAAGTATATCCAGAAATGGAATACCTTTACCTACCCCATCGCGGATAAAAGGCGTGAGATTGTTATTATTTTTCCAAAATAATAATTGTTGTTTCCAGCATCAGCAAAATAACATCCTGCCTTTACAGAATCTCTCACCATACTCCTAATGGAAGTACAGTATACATTATGAGTAAAACAGCTATAGTTATAACCGCCACATACTCGAACTTATTAACCAAGTAGGTACATACATAGTCAGTTTCAACTTGTAGGCAACTTTTTAGTTTAGTTTCGTTTTCATGCAGCTCCAGTAATTATGATTCGGCTCCATGACGCAGAAGTTGCGTCAAAGTGTCGCCTTAGGGACGATGCCCCTTAGGCTAACTTTATCTTCTCAGCTGTGACCCCAGTGATGGTGATACAGCTCCCTGGTGCAGGATTTCGGTCAGTGTCGCCCTAGGGACGATGCCCCTTGGGCTAACACTACCTGTTGAACTGTGGCTCCAGTAATAGTGATACAGATCCATGATTCAAAATGTCGGTCAGAGTGTCGCCGTAGGGACGAGGCCCCGTAGGCTAACCCTACCTCCTGAACTGTGGTGTTAACGAGGTTAACTCCGCAGCAGGAAGAGCTATGGTGCTCTGATCAGCGATAGCAACAACCCCTAAGGCAGTGCGTAACGCGTGATCGAGGTGTCAAGGGTGAGAGCTGGAGCCCTGCAGGCAATGCGTAGCACCCAATTAGCAGAAGTGAGAATGCAATTCGACAACCTCTTGTAGACAGTTGTGAAACATGTGAATTTATGTGGAGCAGTTCGTGTTATTTTCAGAAAATTATCCTCGTCTGGATATTCTCTCATTTCTATCTCTTGTTATCTTCTACACAACTTGTGACTGACTCTCGACAGCTTAGACGACGAGGATGGTGCAAGCCCATCAATAATTTCTATCGCACGAAATCATGCTGATCAACATCTGTCCTCTCTTTTAATGTCTTGAGTAACGTTTCAATATCCTCACGGAGTTCCTGCAAGTCTTGATTTTTCCATTTCAGCATCTTGAAGTCTTTTAAAACCTGAAAAAACAATTTTATAAAATTTACCGTAGTGAACAACGAACACGGAAACACGTAATGACATATGGCGGACTTTGACGGAAACGGGTGACATATGTGTTGCCAGACTGAAAAATGCTTTTATTTTTTAAAATAATACTAAGCTTTGAAATCCGTGTGAATGACGATCACTAGAGACACATATATCTATAAGTAAATTTAGGACTCGGTTCGGACACGAAGGCAGAAATATAATTGTGTCCCTTTCTAATAGGGCAACCACAATTTTTTTTCAAACATGGACAATTTGGCATTTTACATTGATTGTTGAAAGATTGTTTAAATAATAAGAATAAGATTTTTTAAAACATTATTTACTAGCAGCATCCCCCAGTTTCACCCGCGTAATTCACGTTTCCATGGGAATACGGGAATAAAATATAGCCTATGTGTTATTCTGAAGTAAAAGCTATATATCTGAGCAGATATATAATCTGTAAGTTTAATCAAAATCCGTTCATCCATCCATATACATATCCATACAATTTCGAAGATAAGAAGGGTTGAAATTTTAAAGTGAGACTACTTCTATGTGATTCCCGCTCGATGAAGGGAAAGACTCATGGTAATTGCTTCCCTCCCTAAATAAATTTAAATCAATTGCTAAGCTTTTTACATCGATAAAAATAAGAAAAAAAGGCGTGACCTTGTGATTGTAGGTATAAACAACTATAAAATACCCCGCAGTGGTGAAGTTTTTTGGTTGGTTGTGAAAATTTAAAAAAGACTACTACCTTGAAGGGACACTAAGTTGTTCCAAAATTCAATATCTTGTTTGTCATCTACACTAATATGGGACCATCCATAAATTACGTCACACAATTTTTATAATTTTTTGGACCTCCCCCCGTCCTTGTCACAACTGGTCACAGTTGTGAGACCACCCCCTCCCTAGTGTGAGGTCACATAAATTGCAATTTTACAACTAGACGTTGGATTAAAGCAGCGCTTCCGTAATTACTTTTATTTCCATTTAAATCCTTTGTAATAAAATCAACAACAAATAAGAATAATAAAATAAAAAAAATAGATTTTGAACCCCTCATAACGTGTAACGTAATTTATTGATGGCCCCTATTATAAAGAGGAAGGATTTGTATTTTTGTACTTTGGGACTTTTTGACGTTGGGACTTTTCGACTTTGCTACTTTTGGACTTTGAGACTTTTGGACTTTGGACTTTGGGCTTTTTGACTTTTGGACTTTCGGAATTTATGACTTTTGTATTTTTATTTTATTTGTTTCAATAAAACTGCAGGGTGTTATAGTGATTAAACACCACTGTGTAACATAAGTTTGTCGTATCTTTATCATGTTTAGGTGGAATCATATCTTGATCTCCAGTGTTTCGAGCATATTACGGTAGCTGTAGATGGTAGCCAGTCGGTTTCTTTGCGTAATAGTCTTATGGGCAATTTACACGAGGCCATTCCATTGAGCCATTCCAGTAAGCCAATCCACTAATGGCTTCGTGTAAATGGACACAGTCCACTGCAATGGATTGTCCTTAAGTTTTTTTGTATGCAGTTTGGATTGGCTTAGTGGAATGGCCTCATGTAAATGGCCCATTATACATCTCATCCACTCCTCCTTGGGCTTCTGATCTTTAGGTAGGTACCTACTCTCCCCAAATAATTCCTACCAAATAAAAGATCATTCTAAGTGAACTTATATGATTTTACAACATGATGATGAAATAACATTAATTAGTATAATAAAATCTACTTCTCGTAATGATTGAGCATATTACTATAGCATATACGTTGCCGAAATTTTATTACTGAAACACACATTTATATTACTGGCGCACACTTCGTCATTCATTCTTTCATTATCTAAACTCCCAGAAAAAGTGGAAAAATTTAAATCGTTTTACTGGCAACACCGATGGAAAAAATAATACACGATAGATTTATTTTATTTTCTGACGGTATTCTAGACTATATGATCAAAATTATGCAAACTTCCTTGTGAAAAGTAACGATAGGTACTTATTTTATCATCCTTTTCGGACCGTGACACACAATTTCACCATTTTCAATAACTGTAACGGGCGCGTGATGCTCATTGCTCACTCAGTGTCAAGCAGGCAAGTGGCAACTCACTCTCCGCTAGGAGTAAAAGTGTTCTGTGCAACTCACAGCAACTGAAGTCAATGCCTGCAGGCATCTTCGAAGTGTCTACGCGTCGCTGCCGTAAACTGCCAATCTAGTTACAATAGTAACTTAACTAACATAATAATATCATTGTGTTAGAGAAATAGAACATATAAAGAGAAAAAAATTAGGTTTTTTTTCTTGTTCTTTTCTAACAAAAAATTATTACTTTTTAATAAAATATGTCCGTCAAGCTGAAGACTATGGCGCTCCTTATTAGGGGAGACCTATGTCCAGCTGTGGACAAATGCAGGCTGATGATGAATGATGATGTCCATAATTATAGTTTAGTATGCGTATTTTATAGGGCAGCTAAAATCGTTATAAAATATGAAAAAATAGTATAACAAACAATTTACATATTTAGTTTTCATAAAAACTAAGATTGGTCTTATTTCTTGCGCACATATTTTTTCTAGCCATTGGGAACACTAGCCGGGGCAAACAAAACTCCCAAAAAAATAAAACAAGTTTCGGCTTCTCTATGGATATAGTCTTCTCGCTCGTTGGTCGTTCGTCTCGTCAGTTGTTCGGCCATATTTGTTATTGTGCTCAATGGAGATTTATTTGGATCAACTCAGTTTCAATTCAATATAAAAAACCTATAATTTCAGTTTGTGATGTATTTTATTTCCTTCCATCCTTTTTACAAACCTTTTTACATAGTGACGTAAAAATCTATCCATAAAAAAGTTATGCTTATTCAGTGACCGTGGATACCCCTCGTGATTATTCGTCGAAGTCATTCTGCGAAATTTATTGAGAAATATTTTCAATAAATTGAGTTAAAGTGGCGGGGGCATCAAATAGTAATGGAAAAGGGGGACGACAAGCTGCCCCAGTCGACGTGGGGTCTCCCCTGCTCGATTGGGAGGAAGGAGACCATTTCAGTTTTGAGGACTCTGAACGTTTTGAGGAGGATTCGTTATGTAGTTGGAGTTCAGAGCCTGAGAGCCTATGTAACAACTGGCGAGGATGGAGAAGGCCAAATCTGCAAAACTCATTCGCTCCGCGTTCAGCGAAAAAGACTATTCAAGGTAAGTTCTTACAGCTGATCCTTTGTTTCGATCTACCGTTTATGGCCAAAATTTATTGAATTTTTCGGTCAAAACTTATCTTTAGCTATAGTAATGTGGGTTTTGTGTCATAATTTACTGTTAAACAAACAGCTTTTCATTATTTTTACTGAGTTTGATATTATGATCTATACTTGTATATGCGTATCTATATACCTACTGTTACAAAGAACAGGTGTTGTGGAGTCATTTACCTTTGACTGGACAGAGCAGTTAATAATACCTTGGTGTCAAATCCCTGCCCCTAACTGAGACCCTTTCTTTGTTCTGACTTTCTGGGGCACTCATAGTTTTTATTTAAATCTATGAGTTCACATTTCAGTGAATGGAAAGTTTTGGGCTTTCACTGACTACTTTCACTGTTTTTTGTTTAATTTTTATAAAAAACTATTGCTTGGAAGAATTAGATAAAGTAAAATACAATGATTATGTATTGCATTTTTCTTTTTTTTTTACATGACATTTGAAAATGGCATTTAGGGACTGTTATGGGCTAATGATGAATTGCAATTAATTAATTAATGATTTCCAGTAGATAGGACTACCCAGAAAAGGTTTTTAAATATACATATTTCTTGTTCACTTATAAAACAAAGGCACCTGTCCAACTATAATCATATTAAGGAAAAAAATAATAAAAATGTTACTGTATAGGTATATTATACTTAAAAGGGAATAAAACATCAAAATAAAAGTCTTCTCTTATCTAAGGGTTATATAAGCTTTATGGAATTCTTTGTTAATTAAAGTTTTTTAATTTATTACCTCACCACATTTGTGTGGAATATTTGTTTATGTAACTTATTTATTTCTATGCTTTACACATTAGCATTGGCTTGACATGATGTATTACTATTCTGTAATGTAATCTATATAAAAGAATTTTTTTATTTATTATAAAATATGAGGTTTAAAGTTAGATACTGCTTAGAACTGATGCTGTTGCAATTTAACATTGTTATCAAGAAAGTGACAGCCTCTGTTTTAGTTACTCTTTGAGTTTCAACCAAATTTTGTAATAAGGCCAGAGATGTTTGTATCTACAATAATAATAATGACAATAAAATGGCATTTCCAGTTTTGAGCACTCTTTGATACCTATGACAAAAAATATTTGAGATTGGTTCAAGGCTCATAATTTGCTGACCAATAATTTTCTTATTAGGTACCTATATAATTTTAATTAATTTTTATGATCTGCTACAACCATATTTGAAGTGTTTACATTAAAAAGATATAGATGTGACATCCTTAATCTGTTTTTTCTATTAGTAAAATGTTGTATGATGTGCAATAATCTCCTGAAAATTGCTTTTCAGAAAAATCTGTGTCTACTCTAAGTGAATTAGCAGCAAAGTGTGTAGCATGTCATATACCATTTGAGCTGGTTGAACATGTCTATCCACCAGTGCCAGAGCAATTACAACTACAGATAGCTTTCTGGAGCTTTCCAGACAGTGAAGATGACATCAGACTATATTCATGCCTGGCAAATGGTTCAGCGGATGAGTTTCAAAGAGGTGAACATCTTTTCAGAGATAAGGCTGTCAAAGATGTCTTACAAATTGGTAAGTAATAATATGCTTTAAACATGAATTTGCAGTTCTAATTTGAGACAGAAATTAAGTTGTTAGTGTGATTTTACTGCTAATACATGTTTGTACCCAAATGACTAGTTTCATTGTAAGTAGACGATTAGGCATATAAACTAGTGAACATTGTGTGTGAACACAATTAATGAAAAACTAAATAAACCAATTTACTAGGTATCTGCTGAAGAATAAATTTTTTCAGGGTTCCATTTATCAGCAACCGTCACATTGAACATGCCCCGAGCGCAGTACAATGTAGCAGTAACTTTCGATCGACAAAGGATATCGTCCTGCAACTGTACTTGTTCATCTACTGCACATTGGTGTTCACATATTGTAGCTGTTTGTCTTTACAGGATACATTTGGTGAGTTACACTGAATTATAATAATAATAAAATATTATGTTACTGGCTGTTATCCTCGAATTCACTCGCTTAAATCCCGTTTGCGTCGGAAAATATAGCACATAATATTACTGACCGAAAAGTAAACTTTCCATTTGTAACAGAATTTTGAAAATTAGTCCAGTAGTTGTAGAGCCCATTCATTACAAACACTCATAAAAGAGACTAATCTTTCCTCTTTAAAACACTGAATATGTGTAGTGTAGTAATGTAGATATAAGTAACTGAAAACCTGGCATATAAAATAACTATACATATTAAGGTCTACAATAGTGTGTTGAGTCAAGAATTTATTTAAGGAAGACTTGGGAAATGACCAGTTTTTACTTAAAGCTATAACTCATCACAAATATCACAATATAGTGACTAATAATAATAACTTTATGTGACACCATTTAACTTACATAAATTATTATAACTTGAAAGCATTTACTTTGAATGTGAGGATTAAGTTGGAATAATGAATGGCGCTAAATCGTTAAATTCCTTTTTCTGCAGGACCATTATTATTCAAAGTTAGTTCAAAAACAAAGAAGAAACAGAGATGTTTGTGTTTTTATATATATTTTTTGTGATATTATTATCACCATAATTTAAAGTTTCTTTGCATTCTTTTCTAAAGAACACATTCTTTCATACTCAACTCCAACAGCCAACACAAGTATGCCTCAGAGCGCCAGTGTCAGAATCATTACAAAGACTAAGAAGAGATCAGCTACAGAAATTCGCACAATACCTCATATCAGAGCTGCCACGGCAAGTCCTGCCGACAGCTCAACGGATACTGGATGAGCTGTTATCAGCACAGCCGAACACAATCAACGCGACCTGTGGTGCGCCCGACCCAACAGCCGGCGCATCAGCCTACGAATACACCTCATGGTTTCTTGATGAAAAGACTTTGCATAATAATATCAATAAGATATTAGTCAAATTCTGTGTACCAGCCCCAATAGTGTTTAGGTAAGAATTCACAATCTAATAACATTTGCTGGATATGGTTTAACTACACTCTTTCTTGAGCTAAATTGCCAAATTATCTCTGCTTAGCCTGACAGTTGACTGGTAGATAATGTCTTTAGGCACTAAGTTCGCTATCTAGTTGAATAAAAAAAAAACGAAACAATGAAATAAGTTTATGTTTTCAGTGATGTAAACTATCTTAGCACAAGTGCACCCCCAGCAGCGGCAGAATGGTCTTCCTTACTGAGGCCATTGCGGGGGCGAGAGCCAGAAGGCATGTGGAACCTCCTCTCTATCGTGAGAGAAATGTTCAAACGAAGCGACAGAAACGCGATACCCTTGCTCGAAATCATCACCGAAGAGGTTATGGCTTGTGAACAGGTATTTAATTTTCCTTGTCGTTATAAGGAAGTGCTGTTTTAGTATAGACAAATAGTGCAATGACTCAGTCATGCGACAAGTTCCAATGGACAAAATTTTTGAAGCTTTGCCAATATTAGCAAACGTTAGTGATTTCGTTCCCTGTCCTATAATCATCGATATGAAACATGATTCGCCAACTAAAAACACAGGCTAGATGGCGGTAAACAGATTTTGCAGACTACCTTTATTCAGATCCTGTTTAACACCAAAACAAATAAAGATCCGCCGGGTAAATACAACTTTTAATCAAAATTTTAAATATAATTTTGGTGCATCTTACGTTGTTTAAAAAACCGTTGTTTCACGGCTCTATAGAACACCGTCGCATTTCGAGTCGCGATTCGAGTGTATGGATGCCGCGGACGCCGGCATCCTTACACTCGAATCACGTATTTACATGATACGGGCATACTATGAAAACGCAACATAAGTTTCTCTTAATAAATATAGAAATATGTTAAATTTTTTGGTCTTCTTCTAAATAAATAAAACACCCTAATATATATGTATCCATTAGAGAGCAACATCGTATCAATTACTTTATGCTCATTGATTATGAGATGCATTTATTTCCAACTAGCTGTCCCCGCGCGGTTTCACCCGCGTTCCCGTTCTCGTTCCCATTCCCGTTCCCGCGTAGTTCCCGTTCCCGCCTAGGTCCCTTTCCCGTTCCCGTGGGAATATCGAAATAAAAAGTATCCTATGTTCGTCTCCTGGTTCTAAGCTACCTCCCCACCAACTTTCAGCCAAATCGGTTCAGCCGTTCTTGAGTTATAAATAGTGTAACAAACACGACTTTCACGACTTTCTTTTATATACAATATGTATCAGAAAGGTGAAATAATATTGAAGGGTGTATATGTATATCGTGTAACGAAATACCTAAAAAAATATCAGATTTAATATAGCAACTTTTTTCTTTCATATAAACTTAATAATTATTTTTTATGTGTGAATTTTCGCCAACACTGTGATTGAAGAATAAAAGCGTACGGGCTCCCTACGCGCTAGTGTCGTTGACCGTAGTAGTGGTAGGTAGCGTAGGTAACGCAGCTGATCGCTGCGGGCTGCCGCCCGCGCCTTAGCATACCTACTTATTTTATTCTAGGTTAAATGTTATTGGAAATAATTATTAGCAGTACTTAATCATTAAAGTTTTTATTCAATAATAAATTATTTTTTTCAAAACATTGTCATTAAACAAGTAATACCTACATACTAATCATGTAGTTTCATCAAACTTTACACTTTGGGATTTGGGTCCGAACTACTGTTGGTTTACACACACATCAATACCGCACAATAACTTAAAATGTCCACCCGTGCGCAGTGGTTACCACCAGCCGCAGGTCCCGGTACCACGAGTAGGCGTACAGGCGCGCGACCTTGGGGGGTTTGAGCACGGAACGAACCAGCCTCGCGCATACGCAGACACCTGACAAATTCTCCCGAAGCAGCTGAAGGATAGTATCCGCTGCTCATCCAGCGGTCTACCTTCGGCGAAGCGCACGTGACACAGCTCCCTAACTCTACTGATATTCCCATCAGCACCACCGACACAAAGTCATTTCATAAGATTCACTATTTGAATAATCGCGAGACACTGTTGCGAGGTCATATTCTTTGATTATAACACGTCTTCACTCGTTGATAGATAGGAAGCAACTAAGTTCATTGATTTGAAAATGAAAGAATTTTTGCCGATTTCCAAAAAAATTTTTGTAGGGTTCAGTTGAAAATTAAACATAAACCTATGAAAATAGAAGACGTAAAAATAATTTAAAACGATACAAGGATAATGAATCAATTAATTACATAATTTACTTTTGTCAATTGTGAAATAATGATAACGTGAAATAAGATAAAAGGCTTAGAATTAGGAATATTTTTTTAAACAAACGGAACCACTCAACAAATAGAGGGTGGAGCTAGAGCCTTAGTAAAGCCGCCGCCGGCCCTTTGACCTTTGCGCAGTGTCCTTATTGGCCAAAAAGGAGCGCGCAGGCGTTCCTAGCGATCAATGGATTTTTCATTGATCTACGACCGCAATCCACGTGGACTAACAAAATTCTATCAAAGACTAATAATGTCAGATATTTACGTAGGTAAATTAGTAGGTTTTCTTTAAAACTATGGGAAAAAAATAAAATAATGATGGAGTATGGTCGGGCCTATTGGCTCAGTTGGTAGTGACCTTCAGAACTTGAGGTCGCGTGTTCGATTCCCGCTGAACAACATATGTTTGCCTACAGTTGTGTGAATGAAATTGTCTGTTGGCTTCGTGACTGGGTTTTTAATCATTATTTAAGTATGTCTATTAGTTATTTAGTACTCATAGTGTAGGATCTGTCTAGTTTTTTCGTAGGTAAAAACATGATGTCTTATCTGTACCATGTTATACTACGGCCGTTTTAACTTGGCTTCTCTGAACATAGGCTTCGCCTGCGCAAACCCCCTCCTACCGCCAAATGGTCGCTAAAAAATGTTACTGCGCAGCCATTTGCGCAACTTCAGAGTGGTCAAGTTATAACGGCCGGGGTGTAAGTCACATAAAAGAGAGGTCAACAGCATTTTGCAGCTGATTTTAGGGGTGAAAATGTTTTTTTTTAATGATAACTTCAACGTTGTTTTACTCCAAATTTATAGTATATATTCAACAAGAGACATTTTTCACGAACTATATATAAGCTACTTTATATGACCCTTAATTATTATTTCACCTTTCTGATACATATTGTATATAGATTTTTGTGAATCGATTAAAAACAGTTTTGTGTATAATTTTTATTTTAAATATCTAAGTAATTATAGTACATGAAAACTAAAAAACAAGCTTTAGAGCCCAAACTCGAGAGGTTTACGAGTAGCCATTGAGGAGTTGCGATATCTATCTTCCTCCTGGCTCCATCCTCAGATCAGCTCGGTGGTACCATAGTATTGCATTGTCACCGAACTGAAATAAGTATGCCAAATTTTCAGCTCAATCGGTCGAAGATATATCGGGCTAGCCTGGGGTCCGGAGTAAGCCCATCATTAATAAAAAAAAGATACCTGCTTTTTTTTTGAGTTGCAGGATTCCACCCGAACAAATATAAATTCCAAGTTAAATAAAAGCTTGTAAAAAGCTTAATTTCTCTCGAAGCTTGTACTATGAAATGTACTTCCACAGATAATAGTGTGGTGGTACAGCACAAAAGCGGCGCTAGTGGCATGGGGCGGTGGCGCTGGCGGCGGCAAGCATGGCGGCGGCGGCAACTCCGCGGCGCAACACGCCTGCTCCTCGCTGTGCGATGAGGTACATACATGTCTTTGTCTATTTATTTAATTGCACCAACAGAGTGTATGCTATTAACATCTATACATATCTACTAGCGGTTCCGAGCGGTTTCACCCGCGTATTTCCCTTTCTTGTAGAAATACGGGCATAAAATATAGCCTATGTTACTTCTACATTCCATTTGTGAATAGTAGTAGTTACAAAGATCTTTATAATATTAGTGTAGAAAAATTTATCCCTATTTCCTTTAGTTACGGGCACCTCGCGTAATCGGCTGGACCAATTTGATAATTCCCTTTTTTTGTTATTTTATATTGTACAACATTAGAAAATTTAAGAAAACAACGACCTAACTATTCTAATGTAACCCTATGTCGTTTGACATTAACTGTCAGTTGTACAGGACAATGTCTGTCGGGGTTGCTAGTATAACAAAAAACATAATATGCAATGACTATAGCTTGACCTCTAGCGTACGGTAGGACTGATTTCATCTACGTCGTGCAGCTACCTAAGGCGCTGTACATCGCTTGCGGTCAGACTATAGCTGCGTCTTATATTTATGTAGGTATACTGAGGATGATGATGACCCGTACCCCAGCCAACAATTTGTTCGAATTGATGTTGTGTGTAATTTTAGTGTTTACACTATGATTTTTTTTGTAAAGTAGGTAGTACAGTCAAAAGCAAGTCAAGCTTGACACTACCCGTTTAAGCGGAGCTCTGATTTGTACTGCCCGCCATAGAATACAGAGCCGGCTCAGTCCACAGTGTCAAGCTTAGCGTGCTCTTCACTGTACAAATTAAACCAAAATTGATTGCATTTATAATTTATAGGTGGTTGTGCTATGGCGACTCGCTGCACTGAACCCCGGTCTGGCGCCGCACGAACGCGATACATTACACGAACAATTTGCTCAATGGCACATGAAAGTTCTTGACAAGGTAAGGAAGCAATTAGCTTGTCAGTTTAATTGTCATTGTATAATATGTATATATTTCGTTTTCGAATTCTCTATAGCACTATAATTAAAAAGAAAATACATGACATGTCTCTTTAATATTATCTCTTAATTAAAAATTTCTAAATGCAACTATAAAAAAGGGGGGATAAAAAAATACCAGTAAGCTTACCAGAGTGTTTCTTATCATATCATATCCTCCAACACAATTAACAAACAGAATACTAACACAGCTCGACTCGAATTCGCGCCCAACCGACATGACACCATGACTCCGATTATAGTGACGGTGAAATGTGGTTACCAATTGTTTATCAAAATTCTCGTAGAAACTTTTGACCAAATATTTTTGCCGAACACAGTTCGATGTTCGTTATTGTCAACGCAACAAAGTTCGAAACTGCGTACCCGACTTAAGCTTGAAAAACAAATAGGTGGCGAAGAACCGGAACAACCACATGGGCTCCGCGTCACACACGCGGCACGCGCGGGCGCACTCGCATCCGCCTTACATCAACGGGATCAGCGAGAACGAAGTGTTCCCCGGCTTCCACCCGGCCATGGAGGCGTGCTTCCTCGAGTGGGACGACTACCAGATCCCCGGCGTCACTTACACCAAGGATTTGAACCCATTGTATCACAGCCCGTTCACCATCTTCAGGCATACTGACAAGCAGAATGATAGTGTTCATCAGGTTTGTTCAATATCGACCAAATAACATAAAGAGCGTAAGAGTAAAAAGGCACAGCGGTCGCCTCTGGGCAATAATTGGTATCTTTTTTGTTTTTTTTTTAAATTGATATTTTATATGATAGTAGTTGACAGAAATTTGCAACTCGGTATGGCCGCTTTTTCGGTTATTTGCTCGCTAGTTGTTTATGAATTGAGATTTTTTTGTCTTGTTTCTTTTAAGCACAACTTAGTTTAGTCCAAAATATTCATAAGATTTTTGTTGTCGGTCGTGACTCTACGCGCAAAGCACTTGACGAACAATAAAAAAAACAGTCGTAATTGAAGTTGTGGCACATTCAGAGGAGATCAATGAAAATAGCTTCGACTCGCCAAGCTGGTTCTCATTGCACATCCTCTTAAAGTTTAATATAATAATTTTTGAGTTGCAGGCTGACTGGATCGTTATTTCAGGTGAACTCCTCAAAAGCAGTACTTAACAATGAGATGTCATTAAGCTACCGGCTCACGAATCCGGATCCCTCGATGCAGGGACACCGCAAGTTATTGCACAGAAACAGTCGGATAACCGTCGACTTGGCTATGCCTGGACCGTCAACACAAGTACGTAAGATTGGTTATTGATAGTCGCGAAACTGCGTGAAAATAAATGTTAATAAAATATACAAAAAACCTTTTTGTAATTTTTCTTTCAGATAAATTAAATTTAATGCTACGATTTGGTTTCAGCCCTGTGGGTTGGGGGAAGGGTCAGGTGAAGTGACGAGAGACACAGGAAATGGCGATGGAAACCACTCGAGTGTATCATCGGAAGGTAGGATTGACATATCAGCATCGTTAAGAAAGTCACACTAATAAAATTAAGCAATCATCGACAACATAGAAAGCAAAACAAAATGTTCTTTTTATTCCCCAAGGGATAGGCCTTAAAATTAGAGATTATTCATAATATTCAGTATTTTGCCGAATATCACAACCATGCCTCGGTCCGTTTTGATTGACCTCGCGCCCGCAATGCAGACCAATCAGTGATAGTTTTACATTTTTTTATGAAATTAAGACGATTGACAAAAGTCCGTACAATTATAATATCACTGTTCTTACAATAACAACATACCTATATACTTTGTCTGTTATAGGTTTCTGTGAGAACGAAGAGGAGATCCTCCAGCAGAGCGGGGGAGACACGGACTCGCAAGAATCAAGCTCACCACCAGTGTCTTCGGATGACGCTCAGCGGAGAGTCTCTAACGATGACTCGGTATCTGATGACGACTGCAACATGTACTTCTACGACGCCGCGGCGGCCAGGCGCGCGGTCGCGGGTGAAGGGACTAGTTCCAGCACAGCTGCTGTGAGTATGGTAAGCTTGTTTATTTTTAACCAATTTATGTTCAACCAGCTACTTAACTTTGAGAAATATAATATACCCTTTAATTAAAGAATAAAATATTACCTAAATTAGTCAAGGACAATGTAGTTTAGTATTAGAGAAATAATGTTGCAACTGAAACTATTTTAACTATCTATTACAAGTGGTATTCGGCCGCAATTCAAATGTTATTTTTACTGTTTTGAATCGTAATTAATTTTCATGGTTTACATGAAGTCTGTATTATACTATTATATAAGTTAACAATATTATAATAATGCACATTTTGTTAAGTTTGTTATCAATGGAGCACTCTCTCAGCATTAAAGTGCATCCAATAGGTACATAATGTTTGGCAGGTCAGTATAACTTTTACCAGCGAATCTGTGGTCTCCATATTGTAAGCTTCCAGGCTTAAGCTCACCTTTCTTTACAGGCTTCAGCGAACAGCTCATACGGGTGGGAGAACGGTTGGGACGTGTCGTTTGCCCGTGCGGAAGGCTTGCAGGCTCACGGGCACGCGAGGGAAGCTTGTGCTCTGGGCGCGAGGCTCGCAAGGGAGTTGTTGGCCAGGCCACCGGCCTTGGGGACCACGGCGACGCCCGGAGGGCCGCATGACCGACGCTTGAAGAAGCGCCACGCCCCGTCCCCACGACTCTGCGCTGCCAGCCACCGAGTGTCGTGTCTCGCGTCGGCTACGCTCGCGAAGTGCGCCTTCTTGTGCACGGTTCGTATTGTTTTTAATTTAACAAAAACGTTCTCAATTAGGTTTCATCATCATCATCATCATCAACCCGTAACAGCCCACTGCTGAGCTAAGGGTCTTTCCTCACACATGAGGAAGTATGGGCTATAATCTCCCAACTTTGCCTAACCAGTGTCATCGTTACAAACACACTGGCACCGCAGGGCTACACTATTATTCCAATTAGGTTTGTGTTTTGAGAACTCCGTCTTTTTTTTTCGATTTTTTTATTTGAAAGAATATGCTTTCAGATTACTCCCGTTTTTATCAAAATCCAGTTTTGATGATGGAATCCATGAGTAATTTAAAGAACTACTCAATCTATATAGTGATTTTGATATTTTCAGCATAATTTCAAGCATTTGCGTTCAGAATATATAATTTGTTGGAGTGGAAGACTGGTTTTTGTTGTTATTTTTCTATTTATCACAAGCTTGAGGTCCTTGAGGGTGAAGGAAAACATTGTGAGGAAACCAGGCAAGTGTAACAGCATCACGGTCTGGCTCTGGGCTTACCACCTGTTTTAGGGGTTCGTAAAATACATTGATGAAATATGGGTCCCTTAGGGAACCTCAACACCAACCCTTTCTGGGCGAAGGAGGAAACCGTCAAGTTGGAAGCCTCACCATGGAATTGAGCTAAAATGCCAAGCAACTGTTTCTAAATAAGAATATAAATAGTGCCAGTCGGTCTTGAAAAAGAGTGAGCCTGTATTATCATTATTTGTTTCTGTCTATCGATACTAAATAGTTCAAACTGTGTGTACGAGAGCTTGCCATTCAAACCACCTTAATCCACTTATGATAAGGATCTATTTTAATTTTTAGGTGCTAGCAGAATTTTGTGAACACCACGAGCTAGCGTTCAGAGTTGGACTCTTTGCACTGGAAATGGCGCGGCCTCCAGCTAGCACTAAAGCTTTGGAGGTGAAACTGAACAACCAAGAAACTGAGTTAGTTGCCCTGCTGAAGAAACTCCCTACTGGCGCGGAGCAACTCGCGTTGGCTCGAGAGAAGGCCGAACAACTACGAGAGGGGACGTTAAGGTCAGTTGGGACGAATCAATAAGATTAACATTCGACAACGCAACATGGAAACTGGATAGATCTTATACAAATGTTTTTTTTATAAAAACAAATTCAAAATGCTTTTATGTAAAGTTGTAACTTATAAGTCCACTTATTGAAATTTATTGCAACTCCACCTAAATGGTTTTTTATTCCCAAAGTAGGAAGAGCCTGTACTATGCGTAATAAACAACCGATAGATACATTGTACATAAATAGCATTCAGACAAGAAACCAACAGATAGATCTTAGCCGGGGGGGGGGGGGAATAGAACCCTCGTCCTCCGACTTGAAAGAATAAGAATAAGAAATCTTTGTTTGCTTCAAACCTGGTGTAAATATGTTGTAACATATGTATGTGCATACAAGACAGGGTCTTACTGAGCCAACAGGCTTGCTAAATAAGTTTAAAATAAACTGAGTTCTTATGTACGATCTTTGTTTTAGAAATCGTGGCCCAGCTTTGTTACCCATTGCACTGGCGAGCTTCCTGTTTGACGTGTTAGTGCTGTCTGCGACTGATAAAGAAAATAAACATCAGGTAATTGTTTGTATTGAATAGCCTAACTTTATGGCTTGTGTCAAATTTGATTGATACCACCGGTTATAGCAACCAAAGAATGAAAGGAACCAATGAATTATTATTGTATGGTATAGATAGCAAGTTAACACTTACTAGTTATTTACAGTTACACTATGTTGGTACGGATACATTTTCACATATCTGCAATTAGATATAATTGATACAAAATATTTTTTTTTCAGGCAAGACTACCAACAGACGAGATGCTAGGCTTCGAAGCTGCTGTAGCCGCTTTAGGATTAAAAGCGAACGTTTCTGAAGCCGACCACCCTTTGCTGTGCGAAGGAACTAGGCGGCAACGCGGAGAACTAGCGCTGACCTTACTCTCTTTCTACAAGGATGATCCTGTTAAACTAGCTAGAATTATGAATAAGGTAATTTTATAATTTATGATTTTTATAAATAGGTCCATAATGACGAAGAGGATCAAAATGATGGAGCGTGCACATAGCACACGTACATAAAAACTTCTTCGAAAATGCTCAAGTTATAGACAGGTAAGGAATTCCAATCCATAGCCGATGTTTATATAAATGTAATAGAATAACTTTTCGGGCGAAGCCTTATAATATTTCTATTTCTCTACCCTCCATAGGAATACTACGGACTACATTACGAAATACTCTTAAAAGGAGAAATATATGGGGGAATAGTTCATGTAGTCCGAAATATTTTAGCAAATACCTAAATAAAACTTGTCTTTCTTTGAAGCTTACCCTGCTGCTACTGTGGCGCCGCCATAATTTAACGCAGTTTGACGGACACTTTTCACAACAAAGAACGTTCCCTTTCACTCCACCGTCCATAAATATTCCTTATCAATGTTCTTGTTCAAACTAACCTTGAATTACAGCTACTGGACCGCGACATCCACCAGCTGACGAAGGGGCCAATGGTGAGCCTGTACTACACCAACAACCCGAGGCTGGCGGCGTACCGCGCGGACGCGGCTGCGCTGCACCCGGCGCACCAACACCAACACCAGCACCAACATCAACACCAACATCAACACCAACACCAACATCCGCCGCATCTAGCCCACCCCCACCCAGTGCACACCGCGCCACCCCCGCCGCAGGTTTGTCGCCACCTTTATGATTCGTTATTATCTATATATTAAGCTTTGTACTTTTTTTAAATATTTGTGTCACTTATTGCATACTCTTACTTATATTTAATAAATTTTTAACATACTGATGTCTGTACATAGAAGATATTAAAGAAAACTTATTAAGAGGGTTCTTAATAAGTAAGTAATCAGCTATAGAAGCCAAAACAATTATTTTTATATTTTTTTTATTCTCCGTATGTTTGTAAGCGCGCCACACCAACAATACTAATTGCGTGCAGTAGTGTTTGACTAGTTAGGGGCCTTCAGTATCGACTTATGATAAGGCGACTTAATTCTGTTGGCCACTAATCTAATAATAACCTTTTCCAGGTGCCACGTCCAGGACTTATTATGTCAACAGTATCTTAGACAATTGGACTGCTGGTTTGTTATCAAGGTCACGAATTGTGCGAATAATAGTTAAGATGTAGTACTTCAGAATTTTTTATGAAATAATATGAAGTATAAATATAGCTTACCTACTAGGTTTTGATACTTATTATACTAAAGGACGAAATAGTAATTTCATGGGTTTGTTATTCTTAAGGAATATTCTAAAAGATCCGTTATATGCGCAAAACAGTTACTAACAAAAGGATGTAGACAAGTGAAGGAATACGTTGCAAATGTAAGAGTGATTTTCAGGGAGCGTGTTCGTTGGTGTCGGACATGGAGCGGCTGGGCGTGGCCGAAGGAGGACCCTCCCCGCCGCACCCCGCGCCCCACCCACCGGTGTCCAGACCCAAGGATTCCAGGTACATACATTTATAAATAAATAAAAACCGGCCAAGTGCGAGTCGGACTCGCGCACGGTGGGTTCCGTATCATTATCTATGAAAACGGCAAAAAAAGACGTTTGGGTAAGGAACCCTAAAATGATTATTACCACCAAAAAGCTGATCTATCTCGACGATCGACGGTGAAGGAAAACATCGTGAGGAAACCTGCATGTTTTAGAAGGGTTGATTGGGTCAGGTTGCCCGAGGGGGGCGAGAATTTTTATTTATTTATTTTGTACTAGCTTTTACCCGCTGCTTCGCTTTTTCGGGGATAATGCTTGAACGGGTCAATATTAATTTTATTTTCTTTCTCATAATGGAAAACTAATTTTGCCTCCGCTCTGCGCTCATAGCCCTGCGATACCAGGGTATTTGTAACGATATAGTTAAGCAAACTTAGGCGTGGCCAGTCAGTAAATAGGTGACCGCCTAGTGGCACTCTCACGATCGCCTACGTGTTCCGGAAGGCATGTTAAATCGTTGGTCCCAGGTTTCGTTACCATAAAAGTCGTTAAGCTATGTCAGATACATATATGGCTATTAGCCTAACACAATCTCCCAATCCACAGTGGGCTAGCTCATGAGGGAAAGACTCTTAAATCAGCAGTGGGCTATTACAGGTTGATGATGATGATTATTTTTGTCTCCACAGATATAAAGGCAAACGGCTGTATCCGTCCGTGCCGAATCAGCCATCGGAGGCTTCGGCGCACTTCATGTTCGAACTGGCCAAGTCCGTGCTCTTCAAAGCCGGCGGGTCTTCCAGTACCAGTCTCTTCACGCAGACCTCTTGCGCCAGGGAACATCATGGCCCGCACAGGTAAATGAAAACAACTCCTCGTTTCTGTTTTATATTAATTCAGAGTATATTGCCTAAAGTACTAGAGGTACTTTAAAGAGGAATAGGTGTTTGTAAGTATGATTGACGACTCTTCTGCTTTTACCGTGGAACTACTACTCTTCTCGGGATACTGCATTTGGAACCAGCAACTCGTCGGTGGAGATGGGCTGCTGTTTGCATTTAGCCAATCTTCATGGACGAGTTTAGAGTGCCTTGTTATTATAAAATATTGACGTTTCTAAGTGTATGTTGAATACCTATAGAAATAAATTATTTTTGATTTTGATTTTGATTTTTGATTTTGATTCTGCCTATTGTAAATACTTCTTGAAGCTTAATAACGGACCTTTCTTCTTGTAGCTAGTAACGAGATGACGATTTTTGATATTTCAGAGGATTACACATGGCCGCTTTCCAGTTGGGCTTATACGCGCTCGGTCTACATAACTGCGTTAGTGCAAACTGGCTGAGCCGCACATACTCATCCCATGTCAGCTGGATCACAGGTATGTTTTCTACTTTTTTTTGCTAGTAAAAGCTCACAGAACATCTTAGTTGTTAGTTGGTTGCCTGTATTTTTTAAATAATTGTTTGTGGGCTGTCCAGCTTTTTGACTATATATTAGGATCGAGGATCCAACAGGGACTGCACATTAGGAAAACTTGTGTGAAAAATCAAAAAGAATCATAACGCATTTGGATCGTTAAAACGCGCTTCAAGTTATTGGTATAAAATCGTAATGTTTTTTAACTTTATTTCACTTTTCCTGTCCTTTTCAAATACTTAAGAATCACACTTTTTCAGGACAAGCAATGGATATCGGTGCGCCTGCTATACTATTCCTTATAGACGCTTGGGAAGGCCACTTAACGCCACCCGAAGCCGCTGGTATTGCTGACAAGGTGAGTACAATTGCTATTTGTTTTATAAAAATAACTGTATTCTATGTTTCTCTATTTTATGTGACACTCCATGCGACAGCCAGAGACGAGAAGAGTTTTTCTGAAATTTTTATAATTTAACATCATCGGCACCGGATTTAGCTAGGCAATCTATCTACGATTTATCAATCTACATTTCTAACAATAGGCTGTATTGATAAATCCATAGCTGTCCGCGCATAAGTTTAATTCTGTAAAACGACCCTAATGCCCGTTTTCACCATTGAGCCTTTAAATTTAGGGATTTATTCGCAATATACCTATTTAGGAATTCATTTTCACCAACGTTTAGGTGTTACCTAAATCCTGTAATAGTTTAAGTAAGTATTCGTTTTAGGGGAACCTTTAATCTAAGAAACGCCTATGTAGAATTGCTTTAGAGGCTTGTTGGTGAAAGTGAGCATTAGTCGCTTTTACGATAGTTGGTTTGATAGTACATATTCTCAACCACTATCACACGTATTAGTATCATCGACCGCCTTATTCTTCAGGCATCGTCTGGGCGCGACGTGCACACGGTTCGCGCTGCAGCGGAGCTAGCGTTGTCAGTGTTGCCTCACGCGCACGCTCTTAACTACAACGAGATACAGCGAGCGGTCCTGCAGTGCAAGGAGCAGAGCGACGCCATGCTCGAACGGGCCTGCCTCACTGTCGAGGCTGCGGCGAAAGGTAAGTTATTCTATTAGTCCGGCGGTTTGCTCACCACCTATCATGTTTGGGGGTCGAATATTCTAGTGAAAATTGGGTATATCCAGAAATGGAATACCTCTGCCTATTCCCTTGGGGATAAAAGGCGTGATTATTTATGTTTGTTGTTATTAAATAACAAAAAAAAAGCCGAGAAAGGCAAATTAACCGAAAAAACAGATTTTTGAATAATTTTTTTGTTTTATTTTTTGCGAAAACGGTTGTGATTAGAATTATGACAATATACTTTTTGTTGCTTTATTTACGCTCTACAATTTAGTTCTTATACATTTTTACCCACTGTTGATGGTTGTTGAGACATCGAGCACGAAATAAAAAAATTAAGTCATCGTAACTGGTTTTTTGCTATTTTCGCTATTAACACAACTGTATTTGCATTAGACAAAGACTTAATTTTATTACTATTGAAAAACTGCTTGTGCTTTTTTCCATCCGGTCTGCGCTGACCCTTACTGTTACGGGAATCTGAAATAGTATAATTGTATACTACAATACTTTTCACAGGTGGCGGCGTATACCCCGAAGTGCTATACACCGTAGCGCGCTACTGGCACGAGCTGTACTTGCGGCAAGCGAACGAGGAGAACGAGCCGCTGTTGGAGGAGCCGCAGTACCGCGCGCCTCCGCCCGTGGCCGTACCCGTACCGTACCCGCTGCCGTACCCGTTTACGTACCACCCGTACCCGCCGCCGATATACCAGCTACAGGTAACATTCATTACATTAGGTGTATAGTCCATGCGGGGTTAATATCAGAAAAATAATAACGTAGGCACACCTTGGACACAAGCGATAAAATGTATGAAACAAACGCGTTGCTGCGCACACAGTCAAAGCTCGTGTAGAACGCGTACCATGCTCTGCGCACCGCGTCGTCGTCTCGTTCTAGCCAGCCGGTGACTGTGAGATTATCAAGCGCGGGGTGGCGGCACTTTTAGCGGGAGTGGCCATACTGTACGCTAGTACTATTTATTATACTGTGACGTAGGTTTTGGTTGACTATAAAGCGGATGATCCATTGGCGAGCCAGCGAGCTAACGGTATAAATCGTTGGCTTGTTGACTCGCGTTGGTGATCCATTAGCGTACCAAACAGTTAGCTCGCAAATGCGTTGGCGTAAAGGCGGTTTTGATCGCTAATGGATCTAGCTGATTTATGATTATTATTTATGATGGATTTAGCTGATGGTCCTCCTTATACTTTAAATAAATAAATAAATAAATAAAATAAATAAATGGATCATGGCCTTAACAAGTAAAGGAAGCGTAAGGAGGTCTATCAGTTTTCCAGTTTACCTTATGATGAGTATTACTTGGTTATTAATAGCTGTTCCGTGCGATTTCACCAGCGTTAGTCTCGTTCCCGTGGATAGCCAATGCTACTCCAAGAAAAGTAACGATTTCATTGGTGAAAGAATTTTGAAGAACAGCCATTCAAGGTAGGGCAGGCAGATGATAGCGTAGGTCCCGTAAAAGTATGATACTGAAAGTAACATACCTATTTTGGTTTAGGTAACAGGGCTTGTATAGCTACCTAGTGAAAAAATTAATTTTGATGTTCCTATTATAATCTACACAATATGATTAGTCAAAACGAAAATTTACTATGAAAAATTTCTGAATACTGAGCTGTAACGTCATAATTTCTTGGTATCACTTACTACGGCCGTTTTAAATTGGCTGCTCTAAACATAGAATCCGCCTGCGCAAACCGGCCCCAACCGCCAAATGGTTGCTGAAATTGTTATTGCGCTGCCATTTGGGCAACTTCAGAGCTACCTAGTTAAAACGGCCGTACTGTACTCGATTGCTTCACTTTTTGTAAAATGAAAATCAAAATATTTTTTAAGGTGTTTTGTGATAATGTTTCTATTGAATGATCACTCTCAATTTTACTTCGATGCAGTTTAATACCAAATTGTTTGTTGTGTCTGAAACAAAAATAAATTGAACATGGTTGGGCAGTACGGTGGCGCGGGCGGTCCGCACCCAGCGCCCCCATACGCGCTCCCGCCGTACTTCGTGCGCGGCCTAGTGGCGCCGCACCCACCGCACCCAACACACCCAACGCACCCAACGCACCCAGCGCACCCAGCACACGCCGCGCACCCTGCGCCTCTCGCCGTCAACGTGAGTAATGGAAGGGAGCCCGAGTTGATTCCGATGGTTGGTATCGTCTTCTCAAACGCTACACACGTAACGATTTTTCGACTACATCTCTACTTTGCGAGGTTAGCTACCCCTATAAAAATATAATCTCCAATATGAGTACTGTTAAAATGACGGTGCATGTCATCGCAATTTTAGTGACAGTGTTTTCGAAAATTATTATTGGTAGTTCGTCTTAGGAAAGTGTCTACGTAATTAAGAATAATCGTTACGTATGTAGCCACCGTTATAATCCTTGTGGACTATGATCATTTATTCTCGTATACATCAGGGCGTAAATTAGGATATATAGCAATATAAGCGCTATTGTATATCAAGGAAAACTAATTTAGGTTTATAAGCAAAAAAGCTTGAATGGCCAAAAAGCACTATCATATCTTGCTTTAAAATTCTCAAGCTAAATAACGTATCGAATAACGTTTTATTTATATGTATTTTTATTTTTTTATTTATTTTTGACATTCAGCAACAAGCTTACAGTGAACACCAAAGTCTTATTTGACTCTTAAATTACATTCGTTACAATGACGAAACACCCTGGTGTTTACGAGGTGTTAGGCGGAAGGGTATATATGGATGTGTACGTAGCACCCGGCCCCTATTCCGCCGCCGATGCCGCCCCCTTCCCACGGGGCAGTGGGCGGAGTGCCGGTGGGGGGCGTGGGGCAACTGCCTCCGCAACCCGCGCCCGGCCCTCCCCTCCCACAAGCGCAGCTGAGGAGGCTGCTCGCAGCGTACAGGGTCGGAATGCTGGCCCTGGAGACTCAAGCCAGAAGAGTGCACGACGATCGCCCGCAGAATAAGTTTGGAAGGTATGTGAGACTGCGCTTTAATATGAAAAGATTCCATACGTGTTTGTAACGATTACACTCGTTAAGCAAAGACCCTCAGCTCAGTGGGTACGGGTTGATGATGATGACTAGAGAGGTATGGTAGCAATAATGGTATGCAATAGGATAGATGATCGTTGATCATCGAAATTAAATTGCGATTATCTGAAGACACCTCCAAAATGTGCTTAGATTTCTTTTCTTACAATTTCAACACTTCAAAATAATAAAACAAAGAAGGGAGTGAATTGCATGTTGTCTGATATGACTAGACAGTCAATTACCCAATTTTATACATTACATAAGTGTATATTATATAAAATAATACATAATTTATAATATGTATTGGCTGTTATGTTTTTATATTACATAACTTTTATTATTAAATATACGCGATACTTGTTCTTATTAATCAAGCAGGAGTTCACAAATTTAGCCCTTGGGTAACTAAAGCTGACGCGTTGGATCCTTTAGATGTTATTTTGAATAATGTAAATGTCCTGAATGTACCAATCAATTGTTTGTTAAATGGGCATATTCCATAGCGAAATAAACCATTGAATTGACATTCTGACATGACGGACGAGACACCTGGATATTTCAGAAACCCCCCATATGGTGAACACGTAAAATGGCTCCTGCGTATATCGAAGCGGCTCGGTGCGCAGTATCTCCACCAGTTCTGCGTTTGCGCAGTCAACTCTGTGGTGTCGCCGTTCGTGCTGTACGAGTTATGCGTAGAGTCCGCCCACTGGCTCGCTCGAGGAGGCCCGCACCATCTCGTCATGCAACATCTTAGGGGCACTCTGGCGCCTCTAGTGCAGAAATGTCAGCAGATGTAAGTACTTGTTGTTCTGTGTGTTTATAAATATTTTCTTGGGTATAATATATTTTGTTAGATACAAAAAATCTAATTGAAATCGGTTAGGTAGACTGCGTGTTGGACAAACAACAGTTACAAAAACAATTCACTATTTAAGTTACCCTCCATTCCTCATATTTTCAATGTAACTAGTGCTACCTACCTACTTACGAATTTATAGAATTCTAAACTTTTCTTACGTCCCACAACAACTAATCTTAGGTTAAATTTGGTATTTGTTGATGACTGAAGTCATTTAACTATCGATACCAGTATTGGCAAAACAGTCAACTACGTAATAATATGTTATGTTTATTGAAGCAGATAAGCTATGAAAATATCTTACTTCTTACTAGAGTAATAATATAGAATAATTTAGTTACATTGTTATTGTATAATAGGCTACACTAAACATGCTAGTTTTAAACAGTGTGCTATAAATAGCTTAGGAATAATAGTTTAAATGCGTAAATGGATGTATATTATTTTATTAAATTTATATAAATAAATATATGCTTATGACTTTATCCACGGGCGTTTGGCAGAGGTACTCCTTACCAGGGAATACCCACTTTTCACCATTATTTTGGACCACAGTTTAATTGTATGAAATTTGTATACATAGTACTCGATCAAGTCGCAACGGAGCTTAAGATAAATATAAATCAAACATACAGATAGTTGTGGATTTCGAGAAAATCATAGGCTACTTTTACTACAATTTGACACATCCCTATAGAATAGAGTTGAGTTCACACCCGAGTGTTACCAGAAATTAATCGTTATAGTCTTTTATCTAGCTCTGACTGCAACAACTTTTTATTGATGAAGATACAATCTATAATTCTGTAAATAATATTATATAATATGAATTTTTATTTACTGCCTAACAAACGTAAAATATATGATGTATACGCCGCGTAACACAATAATTGCAATTCCTCATACACCCCAATTAGTATATTATGGGTTAATATAAAAAAAATATGATGCCTTCGTACTTTAGTTGTGTCCAACCAATTTTCTTAAATAAAGAGCAATAATAATACGATTTCCATAGGTAGCACTAAATTCAGATGCTTATTCATTTTTCGGAAAAATTTTACACATATTAAAAATAGCTGAAATCTATTTTTAGTAGTCGATACTGAACAGAGTATTCAGAAATTGCGCTTAACCTGTTACATATTGTATATTTGTCTTTAAAAACGTCATCTGTCAGAGTTATTCCTATGGTAACCCGACTATAATCAAAAACTAAATAATTTGCCTTTTTTTTTACAAATAAATCATATTCCCAGGTACATCCAATGCATACACCAGAAATTGTACCACCTGACGTCGGTGGAATATGAGGAGTTTGTGAGTATCGTGCTATCCGCGCGTACTGCGTTCCAGCTGACGCCTGAAGGGAACACGCAGTTCAAGGAGTGGCTGGCCTCGTTACGCAGGTAATTACGTGCTAAGACTCTGTAGCGACACCCAGCGGGTACTACATAGAACTAACTAGACGGCAAATTCTAAATCACGCTATCGAATCTTTCTAATTAGTCTGTATAA
Organism: Ethmia dodecea; assembly: GCA_963855545.1. Taxonomy (NCBI): domain Eukaryota; kingdom Metazoa; phylum Arthropoda; class Insecta; order Lepidoptera; family Depressariidae; genus Ethmia; species Ethmia dodecea. The sequence goes on from OY979444.1 coordinate 8,182,721, forward strand.
ATACAAATGTCCAACATCAACCGTTGGACAGCGGTCCCCAGGCACGATCATCTCGCCTGGTGAAACATCTTCCCACTTCACGATATGGAGGAGCATTCCACCTCTGCTCCTCCACAACCTGTATTACAGAACCATCCTCAAGCATGAAACTTTACTTAAGCAAAATTAGAATGAGACAGCTTTATGCGAGTCCCATAACAGCATCTCTTTTCGATATCCTCAAGCGGAGTTTCGTTGCTTAAAGATCGTTCTATTACACAGGGCTTAAGTATCGTTCTATTATACAGGCTTAAGTACGATCTAATCCATCTCGGTTTCTAAACATTTTGATATCTTTGAAAAAAATATGCTAAATTGGAAAAGTACGTTAAATTTAGGAGTCTTCGATGACGCAAGGCGCATTAATTGCATCAATTGTTATCCTGATTATATTATATGCTAGGCACTTAAAGTTAAAGGATCCCAGGTTAGGAAACCCTGCAATATAGGAATTTACACGAAGCAGCAGTCAGTCACTATTTGGCAATCGGTATAGTAACATTCTGCGAGATAATATGTATTGTTATTTGACTCCCGCGGGAACCGGCTGATTGACCGTATAAATATTAGTGCTGGATGGCAAATTGGGAAAGTCAAACTGCTTTCAGATCGAAGTCGTGCAAAAAGGACCTGTGGACTCAGCTGAATGCCGCCCTTCAGACTAACGGCAAATGACGTCGGCAGCCGATAGTTTGTATGGTGCGGTGCTCCGCGCGCAAACTGTCACAATTCAGGCGATGGCCGCGATACCGGCTCATGTATCACCAACACACCCTCTAACTATATTTTACCATGTGCTATTTGTAATTTGAGTCGCCGAAGTTATGATATAAATCGATTGAAAAGGCTTTCTCTCTGAGTAATTTTGTGGTAGTCAAAATGTTTTCAAAAGGATGTGTTCATCGATTTTACGTGAAATCGTGTAGATGGAAATTATATGCAGTGCACAGAACCTACTTTCTAAAATGTTAAGATCCAATATTGTCGTCAGATACAGTGACAGCAAGCTATTTAATTCAAGATATATGAAGCTTACACCGAATGTAGGCTCGAATTATAAATAACACATTTTCTTTATACCAATTCAAGGTAAAATAAACATAGCTCTGTTAGTAATAGTTTGCCACTCCGTTATAGGATAACAGATCTCAGTTTAAGAAAAAAATGAGGTAGTATCGGTATGACAAAAAATGTTGCTAACTCCTAGAATAAAAATGTTTTTATATGTCATAAGTACATATTAAAATTCCATATAATAGATACAATGACAAGTTTTTATGTGGTTTGTGGACTTTTAAACATAAGTATTCTGAAAACCATTTAATGATCATTTATACATTAATATAATATAATTATATTATATAACGACTTTGAAATAAAATTAACTATTCTAGTAATTTCAATTTATTATTATTCTTATATAATTCTTATTTAATTCCTTAATTAATTCTGAATAAAATGGAAGGGTTTTAAGCTCATTTGAAGGTTGTGCCTAAAATAGTCTGAGATATGGTAGTAAACGGACAGTTCTAAGACAATGCATAGTCGCATGATAATTGGACAAAACAAGGATGTTAGCAACATTTAGCTTGTTTTCTTCGTACTTTTCAATGTACTATGTAACGTGACATCTCATTATTTATTTACAACACATTTTTTAGAAGTTTGAAGTATGTACACAGAACAATCCGATTTTTTTGTATTTTTGCCGTGGTTGCTTTGAATGTTTCTGAATGATAATGATTCGATCTAATAAGCCGTTAACTAGTCAATGATTTCGAGAGACTGTCATTGGTGAACCATTGAAGATTCACTCTGTGGCTCGCATAGTTTTCTTTTCTTGTAATAGTCTAAGAACTCGGTTGACTTTAATGTCTTCTGCGTTAATCGCGTTTCAATTGATATCGATTCCTCAATGTATAGTTGAATGCAAAAGATATTAAATGATAACCAAGCATTAAATAATGTTAATCAATAACCGAATCTTTCGTTATTGAAGCTTAGATATTTTAATTTAGAATCTGAATATAAAGTTTTAGTTTTGATTGACATTACAAACTTAAATTTAGTTAATTTAGCGTGGCGGGAGGGCAACTGGGCAATTTGCGTAGTGGTGTTGCTGTACTTACATCATTTTTGTGCATCACCAATGTAAACATAATTTCATTTAAATATAATCACTCCAAGAAGAGTAAAACGTGTTGTAATTGTTACTGTCAGTTGTCTACCGAATAACACGCGTAAATAGTATCAACTAGCGAATTATTTTAAAGATCTCTTTCATAAGTCTTTGAGTAAGTGTCGAGTTTGATTATCTGTCACGCCCTTAGAATTAGTTTAATTTCTTCTTATAATATTTGTGTCTGGAAATAATTGGAGCGAGTAATTATATAAAATCACGCATTTGACTTCAACATGTTAAGTGTTACTTGGATAGAGTAGTTATTATTACACTTATTGCGTAATGATGTTTATTCTACAAGCACGTAGTTGTCAAATAACTATTTTTCACAGTACTATTGAAACAGCAAATTGAATTAGAATTACCATATTACTGGCGTTGAGAAATATTTTAAAATTCGGATTCGCTAAAAGTGAAGAATGGATTTGTATCAACCACAAAATTGACAAATGGATGATCTAATTTTTTTAACAATAGTCCATATTCGGGATTTCGCTTAAGATGTTCCAAGTGACCTAAATTGCGTCATTAGACTACAGAGTATTATGCAAAATGTAGAATGATGACCGTCGATACACTATTTTTGATATTCTCTTGTCGAAATTTGCAGTTTCATAAAAGGTAACGTAATAACATAGATTCTTGCGAAGATAAGGGTAGACGTGCGTTTGAGTAACTATAGTACTTTATTTACACATTTACATTATTATTATTATTATATTGTAATGCAAAGTAGAGTCTTGAGAGCCTTTGAAATATAACTATATTATATTATATACGACGAGAGTTCCGGCAGCAAAAGCAATATTTCACATAGTATTAGTTCTCTGGTATAGAGGTATGTAATTTATTCCGATGTCAGACAATATGGTCTTCTTAAACGAGTAGATTTGTATCGTACAAAACCTCACATCGGTGAAGTAGGAAATTGAAACCGATCTTCCAAGTATAGAGCAATATTATTATAAAATGATTTATACAATATACAATCAAATACTTATACCTAACATGCAAATTTTATATTGAATATTAATTTATGAAAATTTAAACAAAATATTGTAGTTATAAAATTGTAACTGTTCGATGTAAAGCTTATTGCATCGCAGGCTGCAGCTACTTTATGTGAATCATAAACTATGGCGTTGTACGTATTTAGTTAAACGCTCTTATCAGATGTTTAAGATATATACATATATATATTTCTCTGTAATTCACCCAGAAACTGGAAATTGAGTAGATAAGTAACTGATACGATGCCTACATCGTATCTGGTAAGAAAATATTTCGTTTAAAATACTGCTAATTTTGTTATTATTGCGATGCTATCTGAGAGATAAATTTGGGGTCAGATATAATATATTTAAATAAGGTCTGATTTTTCAATCGTCAGATAAATCTTATCTGGAGAATATATTGATGCTGTCACTGTCTGACACAATAGAAAGGATAAGTGACAGGTGATGTTTAATCTTCAGATAACTTTTAACTGACTATTGAAAAATCAGCCCTTAATCGCAGAAGAAAACGTTAGATAAAATACAAAACTAAAGTCCTCGTCACAAAAAGGTATAATTTATATAAAAAAACATTCAGTGGTTTTTTGGATTACATATTAGTTTCATAATACATAATCTCACGCCTTTTATCCCCGAGGGGTTAGGCAGAGGTATTCTATTACAAGAAATACTCACATTTCACAAGTATAATCTTTATGACCCCTAAGCGTGATAGGTGGTGAGCCCATAGCCGGACCGGGTCTGTTACACATGCTTCGGAATTAATTCTGGGACCTGCGGGTTTCCTCACGAGGTTCCTTCACTGTCGGAGCTAGTGATAAATATGAATCTAAGCTTTTTTGAAAACTGTGGCACATGCCAGGATTCGAACCCGAGACCTCTCATGAGAGGCGGGCTCTTTAATCGGTGCGCTATCACTGCTCACTTTCGTTATAAATTTTATTTGAGAAGGACGCGTCTACTTTGATTTGGCAGACCAAATGTTTACAATTCTGCGTCCCTGTAATTAAATTAAATTTAACTTGACTGGATTTGATTAACTCATAACTGTTGCTATGTATCTCATAATCGGTAGAAGTTAGTTGATGTATCTAATTTACACCTTCTCGTAATGGGGACTTTAGACAACTTATAAATCTTCAACAATAATGGACGCTTATCCACTACTAGCTTTTACACTGATGCCTACACTGTATAAGCTATCTATGTGCAAAATTTTAAGTCTCTAGACCCAGCGGTGTAGGCTGTGCGTTGATATATCACCAATCAGTCAGTTTATAATTTTATATATTTAGATGACAACGTTGCTTCTCTCTGACCTTTAAAACAGCATAAACAAGTCACAAAACAAAACTTCATACTACAACTATATTTCATTTCCGTTTTATAGTTATTAAACAAAATGAAAACCTAAAGACTGTTACGATCAAAGTAAGATAAAGTTTACGTACCATATAATTAAACACAACGAAGTTTGTCCGGAGAGTTTGTATCTATGAAACTTCGTAAATGACGGGGCTTAAGTAGATGTTTAATCACTGTTAGTGGTAGACGGAGGCCTCCTCTCGTTCAATGTCTGACATCAGATTGTTGTAAACATTTGCTGCCGGCCTTATCGTCGAGTAGTTTTAGTTCAATATCTTTATAAATTAGATGTTTATGTGCATTCATTAAGTGTGAATGTTTTCAGCATTCAGTAGATAGTAAATTTTTAGAATGCTAGTTAGTATAAATTGACATTGGTAACCGTATGATGAAAACTACGCAGACTATATTCGGAACTTGGTTTTGTAAATTAAGAGTTAGACGGAATAGATTGTTATTGTCGGTAGAATTAATATGTTGGGCTAAAATTTATCATGTTATCATATCCCCTTTCTATTGCAGACTGGTTAATAATGCACTTTCAGTTGAATATTTTGTGCAATACCGAAAGACTACATTTGTACTTATGTATAACTATTTCTAATAGATTAATTTAACAAACGTTTGCGAGTACGCTTTCCAAGTCACCGTGTGTATCATTCGTTGGCTAATAACTTATCTCACCATTGAAGTCATAACGTGTATGAAGTGTAGCTATGTCAATGAAATGAAATAAATTTGTCATCCAACATAATAACAACTTGCCGTCCATAGTCACTGAAAATGTAAAACTCTTATTTTGCATCATTTAGAAACTAGAATATCATATAATATTACCAATATTAAAGCCGATTCAGACATGAGTGCTCTCTTAATACTAATATTTTTTTTATACAAGAGGGTATAATATATTATGGTCTACTATATTTTAACTGTTGTGACTATTCAAGCAAATATTAATCGAACAGGCTATTAAAGCTTATGAAAGAATTTCTGAAATCAGCCTTAAAATTTTATTATAAATTGATTACTTTTACTAAAGAACCATAAACAATCTTTAAAAATGTATGCTAAACAGTTACTTATCACATTCATTTGTTTTATAATTATCGCGGCGAACTTAAATTGATTTTTGTGTCGTGCTCCACCTTCATACATCCTTCCGTAATGTTTGCTTCGCTTCCTGTAATTTGGACTTTATTATTATTGTAAATACAACATCAATCTATTAGTGATCAATAAAAATTGTCACAAATAACAATAAATTAAGCGACTATATCTAAAATATCTTATAAATGCAACGCGTAACAGAATAAGCGCAATTCCTTATACACCCCAATTATTATACTAATATAAAAAAAATATTAAGCCTTAGTACTTTAGTTATGTCTAACTAATTATCTAAATAAAGATAAATAGTAGTATGATTTCCATACGTAGCACTAAATTCAGCTACGTTAATTCATTTTTCAGATTTCAGAAATTTCGCTTATTCTGTTACATATTGTATATAATCGTTTCTGAATGGTATATAATGGGACACCATTTTAGATTAATTGTTTATTGGCTAAAGGAAGTCGCTAGGGTATGCTAAAGTTTCTCAATAAACAACCCCATTACAATTTTAAAGTCTAATGATTTGACAGGGATTTCTTTCGTTGAATCTCTTCTAATCCGACATTAAGAGTAGTTTACAATAGTCACAATTTCACACGATACGTGAGTACCGGATTGATAACACTAGTTTTCTTTTTAGAACTATTTTAAGATATTTCAAAAATTCTTTCGTAGCCATTCACTTTCTGTCTAAAAAGAAGTTTTTTTTAGGATTGCATGAGAATATTTTTACATTGCGTTTCAATAGGTACACCATTTTTCATAACATAGAAAAAATATCATTTTAGTTTCATAATTATAGATTAATAGTTCGGTATGTATTTTAATTATAGTCTTGTAATGCATGTTATAGTTGTAATTTATCCAGTGTCAGGGCCAATTAGTAAGGCTTAATAGATTATTATGGATTTTCATTTGCAATCAGTGCTTTAAAATCTGTTGATAAAAAAATTTATACCTAACTGATAACAGTATGCACCACTTTTTACTTGAATAATAGGTATATACATATACATACATGTTATATTTAAATCCAGGTGTCACACTTTTTTAAAACAGTAGTTATTAGCATTACCGTTTATTATTTTGTTTGTAGTTGTCGAATAGAAAAAAAACTAGACTCAGTTTGAGTTTAGATATTATTGTGGATTGGACATACAGTCCAAACAAATTGGCATAATTGGTGTATTTATTAATCACATTTAGCATGATCGATCTTATTTATTATTATTAAATTAAATTAATAAACATTGAAATATTCTTAAGGCTAAATACATAGCCCCACAAAACTGTGTCAACAGTTTTACTGTGGGATCGGAAGTCTCTTAGCAAGATATATCTGATGGCGATAGCCGTGAGTGCCTATATTATATTAGAACAAATTACTATAGCCCCAGTAGGTCTTTGTATGTCTATTCCACATTTCGGCATAGCGTTTTTTTATACCGCGAGTGATGTATGTTTTGCGTTTACTTAAATGCGTTTTGGTTTAGCACGCCAGTTGCACTGATTGAATTTGTCCAGTAATACTCAAGGCAATGCATGTTGAGCCCTACGTCGCATCACAGTTAGAGATAACGAGTATATTTAGTTCTAAATCAATGATGCATAATTATTTTATACATCTGGATTTGTAGTTTAATTATACACTTTGTAAGTGTGGTGTCTCCGCCTATTAAAATATTTAATCATTACAGAGTACGAATGGCTACTTATTAGACTATGTAATAAAAATAAATTATATGAAGATACTCTTTGTTCATATCGCATATTTTGTCATTTGCAATCACAAGGATGGTGGGATTTTTTTTATCACAATTGTTGTTTCTGATTGTTCATTATCTCTTTGGATTTTTTTGCATAATTATTGTTACTTGGTTTTCATGCAAATAATAGTGAGTTCCATTCGCATATTTTTCCTCCTTGCGCCATGATTCATTCTTGAATGGTCTGCCATAGTACTTGCAGTAAGACTGACGAGAAACATCATTGTAAAAAATTGTGAAGTCTTACCTAAATTTAAATTTAATATACAGGATGTCTGAAAACAACTACATACCCTTAGTTCTACTACCCTGGATGTTGAATGCATCTGTTTTACTTATAATTTTGACAAGAGCTACTTGTTTGATGACATCCTGTGTAAATATGGAAGTGCCCATACTTAATATTTATATGAAATACATTATAGCATTAGACATTTTGCTCCGTTGTCGCAAATGGTTGTAATTATAAAAATATAGTTAATAATACTAGTAAAATGATAGACTGTTTTGCACGATTTCTGGTTTGACCGTCCCGGGTGGCGTGCACTCGGTCAATGGCCGCGTTTTCGCTGCCGAATGCCGCGCGACCAAAGCGTTATTCAACACTTTGTGATGACAAGTTTCAAGCTATCGATACCGCTCGTTGCGCCGATGGCAACGTGTGCGTTTTACAACATTCGGTATTTTTACCTACTTAAAATATGTACCCACTACTATTGTAAAATGTATGTTCCACTCAAACTCGAAATATTTTGACCTCTAGATAATTTTTATTATTAATTTTATGATTACACATATTATTATAAGTCTTTTTTGGCAACATATTTGAAGTAACATTATTTAATTATTCAATATATACTTATTCTATATTTAAAGGTATTTGTTTCATTTTCATGTATACTGCTAAGTAGGTATCTACTCATTATTTCATTTTGACACAAATATGTATCAATGATAATACCAATATTTATCAATCTGGAATTCGTTGAACCATTAACCTAATGAATTTTAATGCGATATGCATTAGATTATGCTCGTGTTTACTATTGACTACCTACTATGGTATAAGTATCTTCATTTCTTATTCATGAGCTAAAAGGTGTATTAGAGACACTATGAGACTCTAGTTTGATTCTTATCGCTCGTATCTTGTTTTATCACATGTTAGGGTATGTTAGTACCTAGATGACATAACAGCCCATATTTTAAATGGTGAGCGAACCGAGGCTTATTGCTCGCGGAAACTCACGGCACGATGTTTCCCTTCATCGTCTATCTAGTGATAAACGCAAAAAGTATGTAAGTACAAGTATTTTAAAAATTCATTGGTACATCTCCTGACCCAGAATCGACCCAGTATCATATATTTTTATTCTATATTTCAATAAGTTGTTTCCAACCATAGCTGACCACGCTGTAGTCCCTCACGAAGCAGCTCCTTGTTTGTACAGTCAAGAGCAAGTCAAGCTTGACACTACCAGTTTAAGCTGAGCTCTGATTTGTACTGCGCGCCATAGAATACAGGGCCGGGTCAAACTCCAAAGTGTCAAGTTTAGCGTGCTCTTGACTGTACGTGTAGGTAGTAGGTACTTGTATAGCGAAAACACTTATAGGCAGCCATTGATAAGCTACTAATTATAAAGGCGAATTTATATTGATACAGTAGGTATCTGGATTTCTGGATACACTTACACCTAAAAACGGAGCTAGTGATTACGCTGGATCGCATTGTGTATACGGCTGTAGTGACTTAGGCAAGTAGTTCGCTGAGTGCGGCCACTGGATCGAGAAATACAGCCGCTCTATTCAGATCCAGCGCTGAATGCGGGTAGGACGAGTGTAAACTATTTATTCAGTGATTCTGCAGCGTTGGATTCCAATGTAACTGGATTCAGCTATTGTATCAATGTAAACTTGCCATAAGGCCAAATGGACCTCACGAGGGCCGAGCGTGACTAGCATGTGCGACAGAACGCGCACCGTCTGCAAAAAAACTGACACTAAACATTATTTCATATTGACATTAATCAGTGGTAATGTATGGATTAAGATAGGATACCTACGTAAAGAAAAATAAGTAGTTTATTATAATATAGAAGGTCGGTCATGTTATCGTCCGATTGTGACTCGATGTTCTTAAACACACTCGTAGATTTAACTAATTTTAGATACCTATGTGATTTTTATTAATGTTCATTTTGTGTTAAGTACCTACTGACTACTACTACTAGCGGGTGCCCAGCGGCGTTACCCGTGCGGATATAGTTTATTCCCGTTCCCGTGAGAATTTCCAAAAATCCCTTTATAGCGGTTGCCTACGATATAATTATACACCTACATACCATATTTCAAGTTTCTAGGTGTTATCGTTTAGGAGAGGGACATACTATTTCTCCTTATAACCAGTTTTTTTTATTATCCCGTAGGGAATGAGACATTTTCCCGAGGTGCACACAGTAGGTACCCTAGATTTTGACTCTGCTACTCGGCTATCACCACATCAAATTCCATCAAAAATCCGTCCAGTAGTTTTTGCATGATGCGTGCACAACTAGACAGACAGACAAAAATTTCAAAAAGTGGTGTTTTCATATCTACGTCGATAACTATCTACACTTCCCCTGAAATTTTCAAAAAATATTTTATTTACAGACACTCCTGTTAGAGTTTTATTATATGTATAGATTCTGTGGTTATGTCCATTGGATTAGGTACATTATTTACACAATATCAGTAGGTCAAGAAAGGGCTTTATTGTAATCAGACCAAATAAAAATTGTAGTAGATAAGACTACTAAGATTTATATTGGGATGCGTACCGTATGACATTATTTATTTAGTGGTAGATGTCTAATGACAATTAAAAAGACTGTTAGCTGAAATTGTTTATAAGTTAAATATGTGTTTTATGTAAGTACCTATAAGCACTATAAATCTAATGACAATTTGTTTGATTAAGATTGCTATATTTATCTCGTTTGCATAAGAAAATTTTAGATAATAAATTACGTAGTTTACCTAGGTAACGAACGCGATAAACTTGATTGTTGAAAATAAAATATTATATAGGGTAGCAAAGCAATTTGTAATTTATACACTACACATAATAAAACTTTAACGAGACCGTGTCTGTACGTACATGTTCAAAAGAAAGCCAGTTTTAAATAAGTCGCTGGTAAAATGTGTAAAAAATAAAATATTGGAAATATTCAAAAGGTAATCGACTGATTTTAGCGCCGGCCGGTATCGAAGTGTCGTAGCTCCCGCACACGTCGCGTCCGCGGAGATCCGGTCGCTAACAGTAAGTAGGTACATGAAATATTTTTTTAAAATGTTCGCTGTAGAGTAGGTAGATAATACTTATCGATATAACACCAATTTTTGAAAATTTTGTCTGTCTGGTTGTGCAAGCATCACGCAAAATCTACTGGACGGATTTTGATGTTTGGTGTGGTGATAGCTGAGTAGCCGGGTCAACATCTTTTTACCGCGGGAAAATGTCTCATTTCCACGGGAAAATTGAAAAACTGGGTAAAAAGAGAAATATCTACACCGAAATGATTAATACCTAGAAACTTGAAATATGGTATGTAGGTGCCTTATATGTCGTAGAAAACCGCTATAAAGGGATTTTTCTTAATTCCCACGGGAACGGGAATAAACCGGATCCTCACGGGCAACGCCGCTAGCAAAAATAAAAACATTAGTAGGTATCTTTTAATATTTTTTGGCTGAATAAAATAGACGACGATTACAGTTAGAAACATCCTGTAAATGTAAATAGCGTTATAAACGGAAACTTCCACAAATAAGTTTGCAAAGCAAGACCTATGTCATATGAAACGTTTTACTATTGCTACACTATCTTTTTATATATAAACAAGAAACGTCTACTTATTTATAAAGTAGGGTTGGAAAATTAATTTACCTTCCTTACTTTGTAATTGGTATGTGATACAAACAGGTATTTAATTACCTACACGTTTGATAAATTATGAAAATCAAATATAGCGATGGCATTGTGTACATCTGACGTTATTAATACCATTAAGTGACTTTACTTTGCTGGTTGACAGTAGGTCAGCTTTAGTGTTAGGCTCAATAATTGTGTTAACTACTTATAATAAAACTGTAACGAGACCGTGTCTGCACATGGAATATTTTTTGTGCTAGTGGAATCAGTTGTCGATTCAGATATCACGATGTCTGTCTGTGCACTCATTACGCAAAAATTACTGGACGGATTTCGATGAAATTTTATATGAGGATAACTAAGTAACTGGGTCAACATCTAGGGTACTTTTTATTGCAGGAAAATATCTCATTCCCACGGGAAAATTTAAAGTCCGCTATCCTAATTAATACTTAGTATAAAACATAGGCTTCCCGTTGTCTGTCTGTCCCTATATACCTATGCTTAGATCTTGAAAACTACGCAACGGATTTTGATGCGGTTTTTTTTAATAGATAGAGTAATTCAAGAGGAATGTTTGTATGTATATGATTGCGTGCGAAGCCAGGGCTGGTCGCTAGTAAATACTATAAATGCGAAACTGATTTTGTTTGTTTGTTACGCTTTCACGCCTAAACTACTGAATCGATATACAAAATTCTTCCACCGATAGAAAGCTACATTATCAGGGAGTGAGTAACATACGCTGTATATTAACCCTGTTTTCCCACGGGAACAGGAACTACGCGGGTGAAACCGCAGGGAGCTGCTATTTGTAATAAAATTTCACAAGCGAGTCTTAAAAATTCTTTCATCGATGGAAAGCTTACTTTTCTGGGAAAAAAACATGGGCTATAATTTTCCCACGGGAACGGGACTGACGTGGGTGAAACCGCGGGACGCTGCTAGTGAGAACTAAAAGTATTAGAGATATCAAATACAGTCGACAAATACAAATATTTAAATCACCTTACTATCAATAACTAATTAGAAAATTCGCGATTAAAATTAATATTTAAGAGCCAAATAATACACACACCGGCACAATTAGCGGAACAGAAAAAAAAAGGAGAAAAAAGAGGGAATTTAGAACAATGAATGTAATTTTTAAACAATATATTATTTAAAATGAAACAACAATTAAATTAACATGTTTTGACATTCATTTGTAACACCATACTTAAAATTTTATAAAAATAAAAATTAAATTAAACAAAATGCATTTTTCTTCGATTTTTAATTATAGAGAAACAGCAGAAAATTCAAGATTTTCCAAAGTTTAACAACAATTTCAATGACTGTTCAATATCGAGTGTTTCCTCCTCGTGCTCTGATGAGGGTTTCCATCCGTCTGGGCATGCTGCGGATGATGTTATCAATGGTTTCTTGGGGCAACCTCTGCCATTCTTCAAGTAATGCGTTTCGCAACTCGTTGAGATTATTGGGAGGGGGCATTCTTGACTTTACACTCCTCTTTAGCAAGTCCCAGACGTGTTCTATAGGGTTCATATCGGGGGACCGTGCTGGCCACTCCATCACCGTTATACCAACATGGTTTAGGTATGTCTGTACTGTGCGAGCACTGTGAGCCCGAGCATTATCCTGCATTAGAATGAAGTTGTTACCAATAAAGGGGGCAAATGGCACAACATGTTCTTCTAAAATCTCCCTGATATACCGATCAGCATTCAGATTCCCGCCATCGACCACTACTAACTCCGTACGAGCTCCTAAACATATTCCTCCCCAGACCATAATTGAACCGCCGCCATATGCAACTGTATTTTCAAAATTAGACTGGATATACCGTTCTCCTTTGCGTCTCCATACTCGCTGCCTTCCATCAATTTGATTTAACATAACTCTGCATTCATCAGTAAAAAGAACCTGTCCCCAGTCGTCGAAGTCCCAATCACGATGTTCACGACCAAAGTGTAGACGGTTTGTGCGATGATGTCTCTCAAGTTTTGGGGCTTTGGCGGGCACATACGAGCCTATACCCACTTCTTCGAATCTTCTACGAACTGTCCGCTCACTCATCCTTACTGCTCGTACCTCTTCCAGTAAATTTCGAGCCTGCACCGCCGTTAGTCTCGTGTTCCGTCGGACTTGAAGTTGGAGAAAACGGTCATCCCTCCTTGAAGTACACCTTTTCCGGCCTTGTCCTCTCCTTCTCACTAGAGCATTCGTCAATCTGTATCGTTGGATGCTACGATAAATCGTTGATAACGATCGACGAAGGCTTCTGGCAATCGATCTGTAGGTTTGACCATTTCTCCTCATTTGATCTGCCCTAATGATTTCTGATGGCGTTAAATCAGGCATAATTAGATGCTCGTAAATTATCAATATGCGAAAAAACTCAAAAGCCTCAAAAACTGCAATTCAAAGCTTTTCAAATGGAATTCACGAACCTTCTAAAAACGGACAAGCGGTGGAAAAAATGAATCAATGAAAATTAAAACAAAAGAATGAAAAAAAGGGCAGTCGCTTAGTATTCCATTTTTAAATTAAAACCCAAATTTAAAAAAAAGCTTGTTTAGCCGGCCAGTAACACGCAAAAATGCGTAAATACTCCCTTTTTTTTCTGTTCCGCTAATTGTGCCGGTGTGTGTATATTGTCATAGGAAATTTAATATTAATTGGTTGTTGTAGGTAGGCTAACGATTAAAGCAATAAGTTTACCGCATACGAAATTACTACACACTCGTAGGTACCTATATCTACTAAATGTTACTTTTAATATAGATTTGGAATGGTTAATATCATTACCCCGTCATTACAATTATTTTATTCCCTATACATTGTAAGAATATGGTCAGGTTATTGGTCTAATAATAACCAAAGACAACTTAACAACGACAGCTACTTACAGACTTGAGTATAAACTAGATGACATTGAAATTCATAATAAATAGAGATAGTAATGTATTAATAAATATAGCACGTCATCTCCTCGATAAAGAACAAAGAAATTAATCTGATGCGATAAAATACCCTGCGATTCTAAACAACGTCTATTGTGAAACATGTTATTTGTAGTTACTTAAATACACTAAGGTTATGTGTCCTTAGGAACGTCTAGCCCTTAACGACCATGCGGCGGTCCCATGACTATGTAATTCGGACCGCGTGGTCGCTGACTTAGGCCATGATATGTGTTTATCGCCACACTTATGAAAATGATAACTCGCGTTCTTGTTTCCATCGGCTGCGCGGAGGGCGTGCGCGCACCCGCCCGCGTCTATATAATCAGCCAGCGCGGAAAACCAGGCAGCATTACTAGCTCAGGCGTCACGCGTGACGCATCGTACATAAACTGATCCGCTACCTACCCGCAACCGTATATCACCGAATACAGTATTCTATTTGTAAGCTGTTTTCAGGTAAGCTATTTGATTTTTTCTATTTCATAATAAAATCTATCGCAATTTCTAAATGCATTTCATAATATTTTGATTGTTAACAGATTCTAAACATCGTTAAAATGGCTTACCTACAGTCAATGCCTAAATCTGAAACCATCAAGCTCCGTGAAAAACATATTGGGTATGTATTTAGACAAATTTACTTATTTACTTATTTCATTATTGAATTAAGAGCACACGCTTATTTAGTTCCAAATTAGGCAAATGTAGGTACTGTGGGTAATAAAACTGTTTTTTTTTACAGAGCTGCTTGTCAGCTGTTTTTCCGGTCATCTCCCTTGAAAATCGTACGAGGTATCGCCCAGTACATGTACGACGAAAATGGCGAGAGATACCTCGACTGCATCAACAATGTTGCCCATGGTAAGTTTAACTTGCCACAAAACATTATTACAGAATCGTTGAAAGTAAATAATAATAATAAATTGTAGGACACAATTTACACACGGTTATTTAGTCATACATACAAACAACTGATAAACATACTTAAATAAATACCTATTAAACGGCAAGACAGGAAGCCAACATACTTACATGTTCATGCACACAAATGTTGGCCCAGAGCGGGGATCGAAACCGCGCGCGACTTCCGACTCAGAAGCCAGGGTCACTACCAACTGAGCCAACAGGCCCGTCGTAAATTGTTTGAATAAAATGTTTTTCCCTCGGGTTTTTAACACCTACCCCGCACCTACCTATATACATATTTTTTTACACTGATACAAAGAAACCAATTTTCTGATTATAACAGTGATTTTGCATAGCTAAATTTTGCGCTTGGCGCACAATAACCAATTCGCAAAATCTCCAAAGAAAACCAGCTTTCGGTTATTAATGGTGCTGGTTATGGAAACCTTTCGAAGCGAATTTTCCGCTTCTAAGTTAGTAATTAAGGAGACTGAGTTAAAAAAAGGAAAAAGAAAGGAAACTGAAGAAACAAGAAAAAACTTGAGGAAATAGACCCGGTCCGGCGATGGGCTCACCACCTATCACGTTTAGGGGTCCAATGTATCTCGTGAAATGTGGGTATATCCAGTAATGGAATACCTCTGCCTACCCCCTCGAGGATGAAAGGCGTGAGATTATTTTTATTTATTTTATTTGAGTTAAAAAAGGGGACTCGGTATTATTATTCAATCAGGGGGCTTCTGTTCTGCGCCTACACTCCATTTTCTACTAGCTTTCCTATAACGCTATATATATATATATATTACAGCCTAAACCGCTGGGTCTAGAGACTTAAAATTTTGCACATAGATAGCTTATACAGTGTAGGCATCCACTAAGAAAGGATTTTGCATAATTCAACTCCTGAGGGGGTGAAATAAACAAGCGAAGCCGCGGGTAAAAGCTTACACTTAAAATAATCTTTCTAACTCTCAAGAGCATCATTTAAATATAACTACTTTAACAGAATTATGATATTTTTGGTGTGAGGGATTTGTTTTGGTAGGTACCATCGATCATGATTTATCAACTATGAGCAGAAGTTTTTTCTGATAACGTGAACATAATTGTATACCTACATTTATATGCATCCACAGAAATAAATTAGGTAGTTTAAAAAAAATCTTCGGATTGGCTCGAGCAATAAAATAAGCTTTATCCCCGAGAGGGTAGGCATAGTATTCCATTCCTGGAAATACCCAGTTTTCTTCAGATTTTTAATTAATAACAGACGAAAAGAGCGTTATTCTCGCCGACTAACTGCTTTGTAGTTTGGCGAGTGTAATTTAAAATTGTATATTATTTGTTAACGGAAATAATTATTATATATTTTTTGGTTTAATCTCCATAGTTGGACATTGTCACCCCCACGTAGTGGAAGCGGGTCGGAACCAAATGTCGCTAATATCGACCAACAACCGCTACCTCCACGACGAGCTGGTGATCCTGGCTGAACGCCTGGTAAAGACCATGCCGGAGCGGCTTTCGGTCTGCTTCCTGGTCAACTCCGGGTCAGAGGCCAATGACTTGGCTCTCAGGCTTGCCCGCATACACACTAAGCGCAAGGATGTTATCACCCTTGACCAGTAAGTAGTTTTACACTTGTATGATAAGTTGATCACTTTATAGGCTTTGTAAGTACGTGTCTGTGAAAGGGTAAAATTTGTTGGCATTCGGTGTGTAACGGTGGTATTGTAACTTAAGATCAGGTACCTACTCATAAGCTTCACTTTTTTAATGTCAGGTAGCTCACAATTTTTTTTGTTATGTAAGCGACTTTTATATATCCGATAAATAATAATTGTATTATAACATAATATTGTAAAACAAAACAAACACATCTAAGGTCGACAAGTCAGCAGTGGCATAGATCATATAGATAGAGATAACGGTTTATTCTTTAATTCGGAGTCCTGTTGCCGACAGTGAGATGTTATTAGACAGATTTCATAAGTTTTACAAAAATAAACACAAGTAAATGAATAACCGAGTTCAATGAAACGATTAAAAATCTTTTACTTACCAAACGAAAACCACAGAAATAAGTCCGTCTATAATAATAACCTAATTAAAGTCCAAAATAGTCCTATATCAAATTACTTTCTTTTCAAGTTGAGAATGAGAATATAGACAGAAGAATCCCAACAAATTTGAGTGATTGACGTGTGCTTGGTCTTTCGTTACTTCGAGGACCTCGAAGTTTTTAGGGTGCTACTAGCGCCTGTTTGTTACAGCGCGTATCATGGCCACCTTACCTCTATCATTGATGTGTCTCCCTACAAACTGAACCTACCCGGAGGGCCAGAGAAGCCAGAGTGGGTTCACGTGGTGAGTTATTCCCTCCCATCCCTCTATTCGAATGGCTCCAAGCGAACTCACATTGACGCATATACCTATACCCGTTATATTTAAGTTTCGCGTCACATTTAGTACCTTAGTGTACTTTATTATTTTAAAAGTATAAAAAGTTTTATTTTCCAATGCGTCTGGTGCTATAGTCGTAGAACCATTTTGTAAATTAAAAAAATATATAAATAGATTAGTTTCGCAGTGCGTCATTTGAAACCAGACTGTAGTTCCACGTAAATGAGCCTCAAATTAGCGAAATTGGACTCATAAACGGTCATAATCAGAATGCAATGCTTTAGAGTTCAGTTTAGAAAAGTGTCGTAAATATTAGGTACTTCGTAAATGCATAAACTGAAACAGATTTAGTCATAAAATAAGCATATTTGCAAACTAAGAAAATTACGTTATTTTAAACATCTTTCGACTGTTAATAGGTGACTTGACTTGAGCGACATATTTTGCTATATTGAGTTAAGTATGTACATCATTGTAATCAGCAGATTTTTCTGGTTCTTTGGTTGATTCGGGTTTCACGTAATTCAGTACACTTTTTGGCGCTTGAATCCATTCTAAATTGGGGTATAATTTTTTACTTGACGGTGTTATACGACACCATTTTATCGATTTTTTTCTTGCCATGAGGAGTAAAATCACCCAAGTCATTTGCCTGTTACGGTTTATAATGAAAACTACAAAATCTAAAATGAATAACTATTGCATTTTAACTCTACTTGATTTCTTTAACGTACATAATTTGAATGATTTTACTTGGAACTGATATTAGACATTAAATGACGTTTCATTCAGTTTATTTTAAAATAATCTGTTGAGCTATTTGACTTTATTAAGTAGTAAATTTTGCTTACCATAATCATATTGTACCTATATCATTTCCGATTATACTAATAAATAAATAATTAAACATTCTTGAAGCCCCCGTATTCTTAAAAAAACCTAGTCGATTTCAGAAATCTAAAAAATGAAGCAAAAAGGTTTCCTCTTTGCTTCATTTTACCACAGAACTACCACGCAATTTAAGTTATTTTCCCATGAACAATTTTAAATCATCGATCCATATAAATATGTTTACCTTAGCTTAATATAGGTTTCTTATGCAATTAATCATTTTGCTGTTATCAGAAAATGTGCAATTTCACTTATGTGACTCCGTAAATAATAAACTCAGTTTTATTGATGGGCAGTTGTAGCCCAGTGTCGTTTAAATATTTTTGCAGTGAATTTTTTCCCGAAAAAATTCGCTCTCCTGTAAAGTTTTCAAATTGGCGCCTAAATTAAGTCTCCTTTTAACACTAGATTTGTTTTCACTTTCATTTCTTGGTCAATTACAATTTTATAACTTTTATAACAGGCACCAGTTCCAGACATGTACAGAGGAATTTACACTTACCCGAAAGACTCCCAGTCAGAAGAGGAATTAGGAAAACTATATGCCGATGAAGTGGGAAAAATCTGTAAAGAAGTGTCGAAGAAAAATGGCGGAGTTTGCGCGTTTATCGCGGAAACCCTGCAGAGCTGCGGTGGGCAGGTCCTTCCTCCCAAAGGCTACCTTAAACGTGTGTACGAGTGAGTATTTTTTATGTACCTACACTCAAGTTAAGATGTTAAATAAATAAAAAATAAAAAAAGTATTAGTGATTATCCTCTAGTGGAATTCGTACTTCCTCTGAAAAATACAATGAGAACTACAAAATTAGTGTTCCGTGTTCGTGATTATCTATTACCAGCTTGTCCCCGCGATTTTCCGCGCGTAAGTTCCGTTTCCGTGGGAAAATTATAGCCCTTGTTACGTTCAGAAAATTAAGATTTTGCATTAGCAAAATATTTTTTTAAATCGCTGTAGTGGTTTCGTAAACTAAGTAGGTATACATTACAAACAAACGTACCAGAAAAAAAACCTTTCCTATTTATCATACAAGTATTATTAGTATAGACTAGATGTCGCGCGGTGCGCGAGGCCGCAAGCGGCCACGCGTGTCTCTGTGGGGGTCTTATTTTGACAGAAAAATAGAGTCTTATTTTGGGCGCCCATCTTGTTTTAGCCATTTTTGATAATTTTCTTTATAAATATAGTAAATTTTAAGTGTATAAGTCGAAAAATAATAAAATTTTGTAAAATATTTCTTTTCATGGCAACACTGCTTACTGAGACCCACAATCGCTCCATACAAGCCAGCTTTCCAAAGTGTTGCCAACTGGCTAAAAAATGCCGATTAAGATTAGGAAAATTTAATTTTTTCAGTAAAACAAAAACAACGGGGCGGCCATCTTGTTTTTTTTATTTTTCGGGATTTTCTAGTAAACTACAGGATATACCCTATGCGATGACACAAAACACATCCCTGTAGCATATCGGTATCTGGGAGATCAATTCGGGTCTTTTGAGGTCTACCCTAAAAATTAAATCAACCATAACTTTCAGTGTTGCCAGGCAAAAATCAAAACACCTACAAAAGGTCATAAGGAGAGATAAAATGTTTCACCGACTGTCACTTGTTTTTGCAAATGGTAAAATTAAGAGTTTTGACATTTTGCGTTAAAAGTAAAAAAATACTTGAAATTCCGGGAATATTCTTAAACACGGCAACACAATGTAGCAAGACCTCCAACCCCGCTATACAGACCAACTCGCTCAGGTGTTGCCATCTTGCCGAAAATCGACAATCAAAATGTGGTAAAATTAATACTTTTCTTTGGGAGCAAATCACCGGTCGGCCATCTTGGTTTTTCAGATTTTCGGGATTCTCTGGTAAACTACAGGATATGACCTATGCGATGGCATCAAACACATCCCTTTAGCATATTGGGGTCTGGGAGATCAATTCGGGTCAAGTGGGGTCTAAAACCACTCCAACTACTACGCGGCCGCCATTTTGTTTTTTTCAACTTTTTAAATAATATTCGTAAATCATCTAAGCAATACTACAGATGCCAAAAATTTGAACCAAAAACAAAAGAGATACGATGGGCAGGCTTGGCCGCCATTTAGTTTTTTTGAAAAGTCTGAATTTTCCCTAGGTCACCCCGCCATCTTGCACACTTTTCTCATATATAACTTGACTCCAAAACGACTCCTTCTGGGAGAACAATTATGTCAGTGAGTCAGTGGTAATCGAGCTTTATATATTATAGACTAGCGACCCGCCCCGACTTCGCACGGGTGCAATGCTTATACTAAAACCTTCCTCTTGAATCACTCTATCTATTATAAAAAACCGCATCAAAATCCGTTGCGTAGTTTTCAAGATTTAAGCATACAAAGGGACATAAGGACATAGGGATATAGGGAGAGAGAAAGCGACTTTGTTTTATACTATGTAGTGATAAGTATCACTTTGCTACGTTTATTATTAAATCTTATATAATTGTGTTAAAAATACATTTCTTAAATATAAAGATTATCTGCGGTTCACGAACTCATTTATCAAGTTAAACTGGCAACACACCGAACGCGGCGCGGTTCAATTTTCGTGTAATAATAAATGAATAGGTAATAATTGTGGGAAACAAGTCACACACTATTATTTAAGTAGTCCCAGACCAGGCGGGGCCTGTAGGTACTATGGGTACTAAACAACTGATAAACATACTTAAATAAATATTAAACGACCAGACACGAAGCCAACAGACATGTTCAGGCACACAAATGTTGGCCCCGAGCGGGGATCGAACCCGCGACCTCCGACTCAGAAGGCAAGGTCACTACCAACTGAGTAAACAGGCCCATCTGAATAATGAATACCCGCGTGTAAGATTATGGCTATGCCAGGCGACCCACATGTGAAAACAGTCTCCAAGTATCGGTGCATGTGGGACTAAAACAGAAAGATCTAGGTACTTCTTACTGTTCCACTTGTGTATGTAACCAGCTCGACGGTGTAAGATAAACATCGTGAGGAAACGCGCAGTCTTCAGAATTGATTCTGAAGCATGTGTAACAGCACCGCGGTCCGGCGATGGCTGACCACCTGTCACGTTTATTGCTCCAAAAAATATACTGTTGCAAAAGGGGGTATTTCCAGGAAAGGAATACCTATATACCTATCGTTCCCCTCGGGGATAAAGGCGTGACCTTATTTATTTTTGTTTCTATTTATTCGTATACGAATAAATAGAAACAAAAATGCATACAAAGTTGGGCAGCAGCATTCTGTACGTGCAGCTACTTAATTGACATGCAAAAGCCACGTGTTGACATAATGAATCAATTTGCTTCAATGTTCGTGTCGCAACATTATCTCCTTGCTGTGTATACTAGCTAAAACTAGATATGATAACGCTTCGCTAAAGCGACTTGTTTGGAATAGGCTTTTATCTGTTCTATATTAGTTCGAGCTACGTTTATCTTCGTAGTTACAAGTTACAGTAATAACATTATAATCTTCAATTGACGTAATGTACTCAATGTACTTACGTGCAAAACAAATAAAAGGTGGAGAAGTACGCGTAATAGATAAATATGTTTTAAGCTCAAAGTTTAATCAATATTCTATTTTTAAGGCATGTTCGCGAAGCCGACGGTGTTTGCATAGCAGATGAAGTTCAAGTGGGATTCGGCCGCGTGGGCACTCATATGTGGGCGTTCGAGGCGGAAGACGTTACACCTGATATTGTGACCATGGGAAAACCCATGGGTAATGGGCACCCGGTGGCAGCAGTCATCACCACGCCAGAAATTGCAAAGAGCTTCGCTGACACTAGAGTGGAATACTTCAATACGGTACAATTCCATTCGTTTCTTAGATGTTTTTCATTTCAGCACATTATGAGAGATATAATAATTTAATTAGTAATAAGTTTACAATGATCATACAAACGTTACAGATGATAAGACAGTAATTTGTTTAAATCAAACAGACAATGAAAGATCTTAGTAAATAATATGTTAATCAGTTTGAAGTCTTCACAATTTCACAGGCTGAGCTTGTGCTATGTACTAATAAACAATAACGGTACATACATAATTAAGTACAAAAAAAAATGCTCATCCACAAAATTGTTGATCCCGGGCGGGAATAGCACCCGCGACCTCTGACTTAGAACCAGCTGAGGCAGTATGCCCATTTTTAACTTTTATATTTATTGATGAATGGGTATCATTGATGTCACCTTATGGCAAAATATGAACTTTTATCTAATAATAAATAGAGGATTCTATAATTATTTGGCACTTTTGTCATTAGTACACGCTAGGTGTTGTGAGTTCGTTGACCGGATCTGAATAATCTCTTTACGTCATAACTAATATTTGTCTGGGGTCTGTGAGACAGGAACTTCGGTACCTATTAAACTCTGTAATTGAGTATCAATGTTTGTACGGCTTTGTAAGTAACTTCATTAGTTTTTGTGTTGTAAGAATATCAATACAAACATTTGTTATACAAAAACTCGGCAACTATTTTACGTATTTATTATATCTATGTTAGGTTAAGTACCTATTTATGTATTGTATCTAAGTTCCTGAATTCGATGTATATAAACCACCTACATTGATCTGATTATTTCTATTCGTCCGAATGAAATTGTCTGAAAAAATAAAAGACCGCCCATTCTAACCTTTTTGTTTATTGGTGTACAATAAAAAGTTGTTACTAACTATTCTCAAATTTTCAGTACGGCGGCAACCCCGTCTCCTGCGCGATAGCCAACGCGGTTCTCGATGTCATTGAGGAAGAGAAACTCATGGAGCGCGCAGCCCGCGTCGGCAGCTACTTGCTAACGCGATGCGAAAAACTACAGCACAATCGCAGACTAGTAGGGGACGTACGAGGGAGGGGGTTGTTTGTTGGAGTGGAGCTAGTCACCGACCGGGAGGCTAGGACTCCAGCCACGGCAGAGGCCAAACATATCGTATACAGGTAAGCAACATACAGATAACGGGCACCTCAGTCGAAAAGGTTATTCAGGACAGATAAGGCATCTATGAATACGCGGTACTGAATTGACGTGTTTGACTTTTTGACTACTTTGTTTGTGAATAAATGAATGTTGCTGTCAATGTGACTGATATAATTGATAGGTGTTGCAGTTCTTTGAGTTTAATGCACTCCATTAGATGACATCAGACAGTCGTGTACTATGAAGGACGTTATATGACGTGATATAGAAAGTAAATATAAAAATCAATGTCTTGCAAAGACTCTAAAGTGGACTGATTTTGATGATTTTCTGTGCAGATGTAAGTAAGTACATTGATCCAGGAATGATATACGTATGCTGATCCCTACAGGTATAAAGGCGTGAGCACATTTTTTTTAATGATAGATTCTTGAAAAATACATATATTTTCACGGCATTTAAAGCTTGCTGTTTAAAAAATATATAAGTCTATTTAACATAAGAATATTTTGTTGTCCAGGATGAGAGAAGAAAAGATTCTCATAAGCAGCGACGGGCCTGACAATAACGTGCTAAAGTTCAAACCACCCATGGTGTTCACCAATCAAGATGTCGACAGACTTGTCGACACGTTGGACAGGGTCCTCGCCGAGCTCGATGACACCAGATCACCAGTCTCCAACCTTAAACTTGAGGTAAACATAACTATTACTCAGAGGGTTTCCTGAAACTTTAAATGAGTTGTAGAAGATACATAAATCGTAATGACAGTAATTACTGTACTACGTTGTATAGGTATGTCGAACTATATCTCGCAGAAATGTCAGTGAATAAAAACATTGAGTATACATCTTATTTGTATTTAGCGAGTGCCCAGAGGCGTTGTCCATTCGGATTCTGTTAATTCCCGTTCCCGTGGGAAATTCCAACAATCCCTTCTTAGTGGTTACGTCATATAAGGAGCCTTTGTGCAAAATGTCAGGCTTTTAGACCCAGCGGTGTCCGGCTGTGCGTTGATCGATCAGTCAGTCAGCCAGTCAGTTTCATTTTGAATTATATAGAAGAAGATAATAATAGATGTAATAAGGACATTTCGCTGCATTTCTTTAAGGCTTGATATTATGAAGAAATGGTCTATTGTCGCCGTTTTTATACAAAACATTAACGTTGAGTTTCATCTTTCATCTCTCAGTTTAATCCATCCTAAAATTGTCTGGAAGAGATAGCTAAAAGCGATAAGACCGCCCATTGTATTTTGGTTAATGTTGGTATCCATAATCTGTTGTTTTTGGTGTACAATAAAGAGTTATCGTTGAGTATTCGTCCAGCCCAAAATATTATGATAACTACTATAATAAATATATTTTTTTCTATAACAGGTACGAGTGACACCTATTAGCGATGACAGCAAGCAAAATGGCACAGTCGCGAAAATGAATGGACAGCATAGTGTGAAAAGCAAATGATTTACCTATAATTGATTATAAAAATATAAAGAAAAACACCTCATAATTAGCATAAGTAAGTAAGGGTTTACAGTAAAAAAGATAACGATAAACACTTACTTGTTTATTATCTAGGATTAAAGCAACATTGCGGTAATCGGTTACCATTCTTCTGTGATAAATTTAATTGGTAAAAGAATTTTAAGAAAACTGTAAGACCGCCTATCAGAATTTATTCCCTATTTTTGTGCATGGTACAGACTTATAAATGGATGTTCACAAGGTCCGCTGTATAAATCTCTTGCTCATGCGTGTTACTGATAGGATAAAGATATTGGTATACTTATTCTCCATTGCATGTTAATAATGGACTTCAAATATTGGCTATATGTCACCGAGATATCCGGGTATTGTCCTCTACCCAGAAAATTACGCTAAAGAATTTAATGTTTATTGGCTATGCTAAATTTTATTATAGAGGCAGTAATTCAAATAATTTCATATTCTTAAATAAAATAATATGTAAAGGATTGCTCTAAAATATGCAAGAATCAAAATTAATTGTAATGACGTCATCTTGTCACAAGCATATTCGTTTTATAATAATCTTCTATGATGATGCCGGCTACAGACTCTCACTCAATTTTGTGACTAGATGACGATCAGGTATCTAAAAAAATTAAATTAAAATAGGTGTCTTATATTTAAACAAATTATCGAAAAAAGAATTAAAAACAGCACGGATATTTTTTAGCATACCCAATTATAATTAATAGCTGTTTACCCGCGTAGTTCCCGTTCCTGTGGGAAAACGGGAATAAAATATAGCCTGTGTTACTCAGTGATAATGTTGCTTATCAATAGTCCAGTAGTTTTTTAGTTCTAAAATCAATAGTTTCTCGTAAACCGGTGTCCTAAAAATAAAATTTTTTAGAAAAATCAAGATTGTAAATATATTTTTAAGAGAGCATTTGTAGGTATAAAAGCTAATAATAAGATAGATTGTATGTGCATTCCAATTTTCGTAAAGTAACATGCAGAAAATAAAATGTACATTTATTGTAACATCAAAATCTTTTATTTACGACTTATTTATTTCCAGAAGGCTAAGAAACACTTTTTTAAATCTGGTACTTTTTGAAAAATGGTATAGACCAATATAAGTAGAAAGCAAAGATTTTTGCTTAAAATCAGTATACTTTATAATAAATTTTTTTCTCCTATCTACGATCGGTATAGACCATAAGCAGATAATTTGCTGTAGTATTTGGTGTTTGGAATGAGTGATTCATTAACTACTCTCTTCCTTAGTTGTTAACAAGCATTATGCTTTATTTATTTATTAATGAAAGCATAATGCTTGTTAACAACTAAGGAAGAGAGTAGTTAATGAATCACTCATTCCAAACACCAAATACTACAGCAAATTATCTACTTTATAATATAATGTTTAAAGTAGGAACAGAAATATTGATCCACTCTAACTTTGGGGCTCAGATAAAACAAACAACTTGTCTTATGGGAAGATTCAGCCTACAATGGTACTGCTTGTGCATGTTTGGGTATGTGTTTCACGTTTTGGTACAAATTGTTACAACTTTCCAGAGTAACTAGCTGACGTGGCCGATGCGGTACAATGGAAATATATTTCTTTGTTTTATTTGCTTTATTTCGTTTATATTCAGCTGAGTCAGGACAGCAAAAACATTCTTTATAACTGGCTGTGTGGTTCCCACCACAATTTGCGCAAGTTGGTGGTTCTGCATCTGGGTCTCTTGTGCATTTATTGGAAAAATGGTTACCAGCGCACTTCACACATTTCACTTGACCATGGCAGTAACGTTGAGAGTGTCCCCATTTCTGACAACGATGACACTGCCTAATCTTTGGATTTGGTGGTTCCAATTTAACATCGTATCCAAATATTTGTTTCACTTTAAACAGATTTTTTCCATCATCATTGTATGGCACAACTGCTAAAATTAGGGGGTCACGATCTTTAGGAAATTCTTTCATATGCATTTTATGAACTCTTACCACAGGTATGTTGGCCGATTTAAGTACTTGTTTCAATTTGTCTAGATCAACATCTTTAGAAAGACCTCTGATCACCACTTTCATCTTCCTTTTACTTGGATGTCCAAATGTGTGATATGGCAACTTATTTTTATCAAAATACTGAACCATTGCTTTGTGGTCATTGAAACAAAAAAAAAAATTGGTATAATTTGTCCCAAGATAGGGATGGTAGAAGTTTATTCCCAGTAGCAAAATTTCATGAACATGGCCTGCCAAATCAACACTTTTGTGCAAAAGTATTGTAGGTACTCTCATTTTTATTTTAGGCCATTTGGAAAGGAGCTTAGGATCAATGGTGTCATTCAGAACTGCCGAAGCAGAAGTAGTATCCTGGGATTGTGATATGTGGCATTCTTCTAATGCTTCTTCTAGTTTAGTTACTTTCTTTTTCGGTTTCTTCGGAGCCATTCTGTAAGAAATATAAGTATGTGAGTGAGGGTAGGTACGCCACAAAAGATAGATTTATTTATCGTTAATTATGTAAATTTAATGTAGGTAGGTAGGTAAGTACGTAATTTTGTTGATCGAATTATTTTAATTTTTATTCGTAAAATCTGGAGACGCCACACACCAATTTCTAAACCAACTTGTTGATTTGATGGTGGTTTGAACTCAAAGAAAACCGCCAAACTTTGTGTTCGTTTTAGCTTTCAATAGGTTCGCGAAAGGATTATTTCGCAAGTTAACAAACAAAGCGTACTTACTCTGCCTCCTAAATTAATCACAATTTTAGAAATACAAAAAATATTCTTCACTTTTCTTACATTCGGATGTCGGCGTTAATCTTTGATTTGATTTGCGTTTTTTGGCCGTTCCCGTTTGCGTGAATCGCAGGCCAACCGCCAATGAGGCGTTTTCGGTGACAGCTGTCACTTGAGTATTCAAAAGTGGCAATAGATGGTGCTGAACTGAACTTTCAATAAGCTGTCATAAACTAGTACAGTAACAGCCATGCCACACATTAAAAAACGAGAAGTTGAAATGTTGATAATAAATAAATATTAATTCGGCGTTCATACATATACAACTGATGAGACCTTAAGACAATAGTGGATTAGAACTACCGGGATAGATGTTCAACGTAAAGTCGGGTGGAATCCGAGTAAATATTCCTGTGTTTACCCTGTATCCACTTTAAACCTAGTGTAAAGCAGAAGAAAACACACCAACCACAACACAAAATAAATAATATCACTAATAAACAACACATCTTTCGGCAACAATAGCTGTATATTTCCATGACCCTTGCATTCGTGAGAACAAAAAAAAAGCCATCATTCGATGACAGGTTATTGGACTGTGGACATCGCCATCTATCTTTAGTAAATGAACTAGTTTTTCTTTTTTAAAAAACGCCTCATAGAAAAAAATCTTAAAAAAAATGTCAGTCAGGCAGACCAATGCAGTGTTGCCAACTGGTACGTTTACCCTGTAGCTAGACATCTTGCGAAAAGAAGCCAGATTGCCCGTTTCACTATCACTAACATAGTATAAAACAAAGTCGCTTTCAATGTCCCTATATCCCTATGTCCCTATGTATGCTTAAATCTACGCAACTGATTTTGATGCGGTTTTTTCTAATAGATAGAAAAATTCAAGAGGAAGGTTTTAGTATAAGTATTGCACCCGTGCGAAGTCGGGGTGGGTCGCTAGTTGTTTATATAAAAAAGTAGCTAAAATTTTATAGAAAATTATGACAATGACTTTCAATGCGTATTAAATCCTTGGAGATAAAATCAAACATTATTTTTAAATCAGCAGGTCAAGTTTTAACTTAAAATAGTACCTACCTACCAGAGAGATTTAAATACTAGCTAAAAAGACGTTTAAAGAAAAAGTTTTTTATGATTTTCTTCCAACCTCTTTGACTAGCTACCTACATACTTAAATTAAAAACATGTTTAGGAATGTCAGACAAAAACATAAGTGCCATCGTACAACAATGGGTACAAAACGCTTTTCTAGCTGTTTTTTTTTAAACATATTTTCCCACCCAGTCTGTGTTTCTGTACGAACGTTTTTTCAAAGATAAATCCATTTTTACAGTATATTAGAAAAAAACATTCGAATATTAATTTTAAATTGATAAAATAGACAGGACGCAATATGTTTTAAATTAAGAAATCTGTGTTATCTTCTCAGGTATTAGTAAAAGGTACCAAAACAACACAATTCTATACATTCTAATTCCATTCCCAAACCGTTATCCTACTGCCGACTTTTGTAAATATTCACATCGTGTAAAAGACTGAAAGTAGCTAAGTAGCTAAAAAACTTAGCTACAAGATTTATTAATTTGTAGCTGCCTGACACCTAAAAATTACTAGATCTAGCTATAAAGTAGCTAAGTTGGCAACACTGGACCAATGTTATGCTGCCAGTCTTACTTTTATGCAAGGTAGTATCCAAAGACGTTTAAAGAAAAAGTTTCTCTCTCCTAGAGAATAATTTTCTTCCAACCTCTTTCTAGTATCAATCTTATCCATGAAGTTAGTATATTCCATAAAGGGAGAAAGTGCTCCTAAGAAAATTCCGGTCCTATTGAGAGGCACCTCGAATAGTATTATGTCACTTTCTAGTATTGACATCATCGCTGTTCCATTTTCTTACTTACTTATCTTGCGGCTTGAGGGACTTGCGGGTTTCCTCGCGATGTTTTTCTTCACCGTCGAGCTAGTGATGAATATGTAGGTATAGGTACGTAAGTTTTTGTAAAACTTATTGGTATAGGTATGCCTGGATTTGACCCGAGCCTCACTCATTATTATTATCAGGAGGAGCGGACTCTTTAACCGTAAGGCTACCAGTGCTCTTTTATTAATTACTTGCCATTAACTTTTTTTATATAAGCATTTTAAAGTTTTGTTGACATAAGTAAAGAGTGTAAGGTCAACCGGGGTGATGTCGTCTACGGGGCTAAGGCGTCTTTTCCAATTATCATACGAAACGCATAGTTTAGAACCACTCACGCCATCTTTTTTGTGTCTTCTGCACTAAAAGTACCAAATGTCATCAATAGATGTTGTGACAGAGCTCTTTTTTTTAAATTATCCGTCATTTAAAATTTGACATATCGTTTGGACTCTTCTTGAGTGCCAACACGTGAATTTGATTTGATCTCAGTTCCTATAAGAAAATCGATGTTTTTAAACCGTCAGTACTTTTATTGTTTTATTGCACACCCATTGTTTTAATTATTTTACGTAATTAGCTTAAGATTTTCAGTTAGTCAGAGGGCTATTGCGTCTGCCCTTTTGGGGTGATTGCGTCTATTGTAACGCAATAGCCCCATTGTCAGGGGTTCTAAACCTATAAACCTAAATCAATAATAGAGGTAAATCTTTCTATTTATACTAATATTATTTTTGAAATGCTTTTAATGATAGTATGTATTTTGTTAAGTACAACTTGACACCAAAGCAAGTGTTGCGTGGTAAAGTAATAATATAAGACGTAAAAAATTAAAAAAATCACGCCTTTTAGCCCCGAGGGGATAGGCAGAGGTATTCCATTTCTGGAAAAAAACACTTTTCACCAGAATATTTGACCCCTAAACGTGATAGGTGGTGAGCCCATTGCCGGAACAGGTCTGTTACACATACCTCAGAATCAATTCTGAAACCTGCGGGATTCATCACGATGTTTTCCTTCACCGTCGAGCTAGTGATGAATATGTAAGTTTTAAAAAACTCATTGGTACTATCGAAAAAAGTTCTGCCTGATACACCTAAGTGTCATTTTAGTGAGCAGCTATCTTTTCCCACCCCATGTCGACAAAGCCCTCACTTATAGTAACAATGACAATTACAAAAAAGTGGTTCTTTCATGTTTATGACCATTTAGTGTCCATGAATGGATCGCAATAGAAAAAAGACGGTCTTACTGGCTTCTCATTGTGTAACTCTAATTAGGGTCGGGGTAATAACATTTGAGCTTGCAAGCGACAATTTTTCCAAATGTATCAGGCTTAGCGTTTGCTGATAGTACATGCCAGGATTTGAACCCGAGGCTCTTTAACCGTAAGGCTATCATTGCTCTTCACATATATCTAAATAATTATAATAATAAATTGTGGGACACAATTCACATACGGTTATTCAGTCCCAAACTAGGCAGAGCCTGTACTATGGGTACTATATAAACAACTGATAAACATACTTAATTAAATCAGAGACCAGTTTAAATAAATTTATTTAGTTTATATATATATAGTTTATTTAAACTGGTCTCTGATTAAATATATAAATATCACATAAAAACTCTTGTATTAAAAATTTAAAATACTTTTTTAAAACCCGCCTGCTTAAATAATGAACTTTAAAAAAGATGAAAACATAACATAAGAACTGTAAAGAGTAAAAACCCGACTTCAACTTTTAAATACCCGAACCTATTAGAAGAAATTGTTTGGTACCCCTGGAATCAAGGATGGGGCTAATGCGTCTACAAGAAACGAGGAAAATTAGACGCCATAGCCCCGAATATTTTTGTTCAACTAATAACCCTAACCCTAACCCTAAACTAAGCCCTGAATTTGGCGTACAAGATAATAATGAACTATAACACTAAACATTTTATAAATTATAGTGATAATAATTGTTATTAGCTCTTCCATATACGAAATACCAGTAAAAGACGCATTCGCCCCACCTGGAGCTATTTCGTCAAAAAATACCAGATTTCATAGAAACATTATTTACACGTAGAAGTTACTCAAAATGTCATTATATGGCATTAAAATATGAAATTAGATAAAATTTACTAACTTGTATCATAAGTTGTAGCTTATAAGGATATATAATATGTTTGTTATAGTCAAATAAATATGTCGTTAAAAATATTGTGCCGCAATAGCCCCGGTTGACTTCTACTTCTATACTAATATACCTACTAATCTACACTAATTCTTGTATTTTTGTAGGTATTTGTACATAACGAATAAACTCAAACTGCTGGACCGATTTAAAAAACTCTTTCACCTTTAGAATTTTACAATATCCCTGAGTAACATAGGCTATATTTTATCCCCGTATTCCCATGGGAACGGGAACTATGCGGATGAAACCGTGCAGAACCGCTTGTCTATGTCGCAGTCGGATTGTATAATCCGCCGTATTACATAACGGCTAGCCGTTATCAAAAACAGGGCCGTTTTAAAATGCGGCGGCTCAACGATTAGCCGGATTGTCATTGCGATACGTTCTTCAATAAGGCGGGCCACGTTTAGCCGCTTCGTACTACTACTTAGATTGTAGGGTGCCCATACTCACAAAATAAAACAATCTTTAAAATGGGACAGCCATCTAAAAATACTTAATACAATTAAACTTTTCCAAACATTTTATACATAAGTTTATATTTTTTATTTGTTTATAATATGGTAATTTTTCAGTTTTCGATTGAAGTTTATATTTTACTAGCACCGCCCCGCGGTTTCACCCGCGTAGTTCCCGCTCCCGTGGGAATACGGGGATAAAATATAGGCTATGTGTTATTCTGATGTTATCTATATGAAGCTAATATCTATATGTAAAAAAAAACTTGTAAAACTTCCGGAAAAATCACATAAAAGTAACCTTTTCAATAGTGTAACAACCTAAAAGTAACTTGACGGAATAAAATCACCTAAGAGGTTACAAAAGTAACCTTCTGGCATCACTGAAACGGCAGCACACGAATCAGAACTAAAACCTGTCAAAGAGGCGGCTAATGTTTCGCTGTATTACATTTTGTCTAGCCGTGTTGAATAACGTATGGCGGCAAATACATTCCGGCGGTTTTTTATTTAGCTGCATTCAATCCGACTAATCGTTGAACCGCCGAATTTCAAAACGGCCCTGTTTTTGATAACAGCTAGCCGTAATGTAATACGGCGGAATATACAATCTGACTGCGACATCTATAGGTACATAGGGCGCTAGATAAGTTTTGTCGTACGCCTGATTTAATCAATTCAAGACTTGATTAAAGATAGCATAATAAACTTCAGTTCATTAGATTACTATAATTGATACTTGATATATAAAATTTTCTTTCATAAAGTATAAAAAAAACATAAACCATTGTGATGGCCAAGCTTACGCGACGTTATTTTCGAGTTATTAAGTATGTTATATAAATTTTCGTCGTGGCCTTACGACAGTACAATACTTCGAAGAAATGAGTGTTGTATTGCAAGATGCTTGTCCATCTTTAAGGATAATAGAAAGGTGGTATTTATAATTAAAATGCTGAAACTTTAACTTAAAGGACGACGAAAGATCCGTTAGATCGACCGAAGCAACTACTGATATGAATATCTTCACTATCAAAAATCTAATTATGCAAGACCGGCGAATTAAATACCGAGAAACAGAAAATTTTATGAATATAAGTGCACCAACTTTTCATAATATTCTGCACAAAGAATAAAAAATTATAAAAGTTTTTTTACGCGGGGTGCCATATTCGATAACCGATGCTTGGTAAAATTTTTTTTTCGGGCAGAGACGGATTTTTACTATGATTTCTTTTGAGACGCAAAAAACTGTCACAGCGTCCTGGCACATCAATGATTGTCTCCTAAAACTATTTGAAGCTTTAAAAAATTTGCACCGAAGTCAAGACGTGATACTTGGTTCCTTCACCATGACAATGCGCCAGCACATCGAGCCTGTCTTACAACCACCTTTCTCGAGGAATCTAAAAAGAAATTACCTACTTATTCATCTTCCCTATAGTCCGGACTTAGCACCATACGATTTTTCTTTGTTCCCTTACATAGGTATAGAAGTAGTTAAAAGAGCGAAAGTTTTCCAGCAAACCAGAGCTACTAGGAGCGTTCCACGAAATGTGTTCTCATATCCTACAGCCCTTTTGGAAGGAGACTTTTGCGATTTGGTTCGAGAGTATAAAGGCTTGTATAGCTGCTGAAGGATGATTACTACGAAAAAAGTAAATACTCTGTAATGTACGACAAAACTTATCTAGCGCCCTAGTACCTACTAATATTATAAAGAGCAAAAATTTGTGTATTTGTATATTTGTTACGAATAAACTCAAAAACTACTGGACCGATTTAAAAAAATCTTTTGCCAATGGAAACCTAGAATATCCCTGAGTAACATTGGCTATATTTTATTTCCCTATTCCCACGAAAACGGGCACTACGGGGGTGAAACCGCGTAGAACCGCTAGTCTAAACTAATATTATAAAGAGGAAAGATTTGTATTTTTGAATGTTTGTAACGAATAAACTCAAAAATTACTAAACCGATTTAAAAAATTCTGTCACCAATTAAAAGCTAGAATATCCCTGAGTAACATAGGCTATATTTTATTCCCGTATTCTTACGGGAACGGGAACTACGCGGGTGAAACCGCGCAGAACCGCTAGTACTTTATATAAGTAGGTATGTACTTAAATCAATACTTCATACATATCACATACATTATCTACCTATGTCATAATTTTTGCCTGGTGATTTATTAGATTCGGTGATTATGAGCTTACCCTTTCTTTACCTGAATAACAAAAAAAATAAACAAACAAATAAATAAAAATATGAGCGTAAAGAAAGGAGAGCCATTTATTACTTAAAAATTATAATTTTATTAATTAATAATATGTAAATAAATATTTTAATACTTGATAATAACAAACTATTGTGAGTTATGAATTATTTGATAATAATAAATTTTGGTTCTATTTGTATTACTAAAAATATACCTACCTCTATTACCTGGCGCATGTCGCTCTGAAAGGAGGGTTTTAGCCGATAGCCACAGTAGAATATGTTACCTACTATTCTACGGGCGAAAACGAATGTACGAAGGCGGTTTCAGTCAGTACCATAGCGACTAAACTGACTGTCGTCCCCGTGACCGCCAAGTATGCGAGAGGTATTTCCTCGTATGCCAAAGAAAAAAAATATTTAACACTCTATTACATAATCGATCCATTCTAAATTCTTTTGCTTTTTTTCGACAACGTCTTTAGTACAACGGAAGGCGCGCACCCGGCTATAGCACGTGCGCGAATCTCCCTGCGACCGTTACATCAATCTTGTCTAACATGACAAGATCCTGAAAAGGACTATCCATATACTACGTGGGGTTACTTATGTTTGAAGATTAAGGTTAACTATTAGATGAAATAGAATTTGTTTTCAGTATGAAATATCCAGCCATGTCAGATACCCTTGGGTGGCTTGAAAAAAATTGACTGTTAAGTGGCCACTAGCTTAACAAGATCTCCCAATCCGCGGTGGGCCCGCGTAGGAGATTATAGCCCATACTTCCTCATGTGTGAGGAAAGACCCTTAGCTCAGCAGTGGGCTGTTACGGGTTGACGATGATGATGATGATTGATGAAATATCCAACTTTTACTTTATAATAATTGTAACTAATGAGACTATAAAGTCGAAGGTAAGGCATAAGGTCTAACTTTCTTAAAGGCAAAGTCACGCTTGGTATCATAAAAAAGTAAGTTGGTATCAGCTTTTGACCAAAAAATTAAAAAAGAAAGTTTCTATCCTTGCGGACGAAACTACGGACAAGAGTAGGTTGTCGAGTTAAAATAGCCGTAGTTTATATTCTGCCCCTGCTGAGTTTAGTGCAACATCTTCGATTTTAAATTTAGTCCCTAAAAATTCCTAGTTGGATTTAAAATTTCGTAATGCGCAATATGGCGTTTACGGTTTTATGCTCCTGAGGTAGAGCCATCTTGCAGACAATGAAGGCATTGAGCGTCTGGACAATGCGAGGATCCCGGCAACAGCGATTAGTCGGATTTATTTAACGGTTCTCAAGGAGAACTGCTGATATCAGCCAGAAGTTTCGGTAACGGTCCTACGGTTGGGGACTTGGGGCGATGTAGATGTGGTACACTTTTAAATATCGGTTTTTCTTCCTTTGGGTTTTATGTGCTGCCATAAAGTCTGAATTACGTACCGTTAAAATGAAATATGTATGTACTTAGGTAAGTAAATATGTTGGAGAGGAGAGATATAACTATTTAAGAGATCCAGCAGGTACCTACTTAATAAACATAGTACTTTACTAGATTCTAGATGTGATAGGTGGTGAGCTCATTCCATAGGCTCATTCCCTGTTACACATGCCTTAGAATCAATTATGTGATCTGCGGGTTTCCTCACGATGTTTTCCTTCACCGTCGAGCTTGTTATGAATATGTAGGTACGTAAGTAAGGCCCTATTTATCAAGCACGTAGAGTCCTAAAAATATTATGACTTAGATATTATGTCATGAGTGTAAATAGAAATGCATGTTATTTTTGTTTACATCGTCGTCTATAGATTTTTATACCATTTAACTTAGGTAGTAGGTACAGAGGGCCACAGCTCGAGTTAACCCCAAAAAAAATTTTTTTGCTCTCGTCAAATACTCGGAATTACCTACCTATCCGCGATACAACAAAGCAACATATTTGGAAATGGATAGATCGAGCTGTGGCCCTCTGTACGATGAAACTTTGGCGAGTTGTTGGGTATAGGACTTGGAATGTTATATATTTTTTTGAATTCCCACGAAAACGTGAAAAAAATCCCATGAATACGGAAAAAACAACGGGCCAATGCCGCTGAGACGGGTCCGCTCCGTTATTATAAAAAATGACCTCCATGGAGGAAACAATAGTTAGACTAAGTGGGTAGTTCTTACACGGAAGAAAATAATTTTCTACAATACAACCACAACGCTCAGTTAAAATTAAATACTTACGTTATGCTAACGAGAATTCGTTTAGAGTAGGTAACTAAAATTATTGTTTGAGAAACCCATCATATTGTAATGCAAACGATTTCATTCTAGTTATATTCAATCTAGTAAACTTTAACTGGCTAATGGTAATTATTACAGTCTTTAGGGCGACGACAAATCCAACAAATCTGAGATTATAAAAAGCGGTTCAGCAGTTTTCGAGTTATTAAGTGGTGTAACTAACCCGACTTTGTTTTATATATGACTTTGTTTTATATATATGTCTACTTACTCGTATATGCATAAAAATGGTGCCCCGCATTTGCCCGACCTTTTTCTCAGAGCAGGATAATTATTGTAATTATTACTAATTGTAAGCACCTATATTCTAAGTGACATTAACGTAATCCGCATAATAATTAGAGTTGGGGGAGAACAGGTAATTATGTCGGGAATCAGGAAACAATTAGCGTGAACGGCAGATTCCTAAAGTGGGTTACGGGCACGTGGCACCCGGGTCTCATGAAATTCTGTGAAGTCATGGGAACTAAAATCTAGGCTCCCAGAGATTTGCTTGAGTCAAGAACAGTCTACCTCTAATGAGATTTTTAAAAACTTCCTTAAGTACCTAAGTGTTTATCAATAGCTCAAAGGGGTGAAAGGAACATACCTATCGCGACGAAACCCGTATTGGCTCTAAAGCTCGTGTAACAGCATTACATTCCCCCCAGCAATAACTGAGTAGGTAACTGAGTTAACATTTAGAGTACGTACTTTTTACGGCGGCAGAATGTCTCATTCCCACGGCAAAATTAAAAAATGGGTAAAAAGAGAAATAAGTAGGTACCTACTATTCCGAAACGATGACACCTAGAAACTTGAAATATGGTACAAAGGTATGAAGGGAATTTTGGAAATTCCCACGGAAACGGGAATAAACTGGATTCGCACGGGCAACGTCGCTGGGCATCTATAACTATAAAATTACAAATAACATGAGCGATAATTTTCCCACAGGAACGGGACTGACACGGGTGAAACCGCGAACACTGCTAGTATAAAATAGACTTAAATAAATTGTGGGGCACAACTCATACACGGTTATAATATCACACAAAGTTCTAATTACATCCAAACATATGCATAAAACATATTTTAATCAGCCATCGTTTTTAGTTGAACACTTTCAAGTTTATACACTGTATTAAATTTTGAATGTGATACTCAACCCATATATTAAACACGTTAATTTTATGAAGTGCAGGGCAAGGGTGCCTGTGCTTCATTAGATTAATTTGTTTTATTTTATAAAGCCTCTAGAAGGACCACTCGCTTTTACTAAAATTGCATTTCGTAAGCTACATAGGTAAATACCTACTTACAACAAAGGTGTTTAAGTATGAATTACTTATCCCTTTAGACACACTAAAAACAGGCCACTGTAGTGTTTTTTTCTTATTCTTGGTGTATGAACAATGAAGAGTCACTGATCTATTACTGTAGCTATTGCAGAATCTATCAACTGTACCTATAGATAAAGTGATTAAATTACGGTCTGACACTGACTCAACCTAAAATCAATTCCGTGTAGAGGTATTATAGGCATTGTGTAGTTGACAAGGATTCGCACCCAACCATTTACATGGACCATTAGGTCTAGGTACATAAAATACAATACAAGGATATAGGTATATTCAATTATCCGGCTTGAATATATATTACATACATAGTACAAGGGTAGCCTTATCATGGGTTAAATGTTTGGATACTTATATAACTAGGCATATCTATTATCTACGCACCTAGTTTACTTGCTTAATCATTGGAGCCTCTTTAGAGATTCGCTGAGTGGGTAGATAAGTACAAAGTTTCGTGTACATACATGTATAATGTTGATTAGGCGAGTTGCCAGGCACGTAGGCAAGTCACAGGGGTCGCGATCCCACCTCAAAACTTGTAGACTCAGGTAAAGTACGCCATGGAAAGGATGATGTGAACAAGCAAAGATTATCCCTTTATCGAAAACGTAAATAAGATGAGTTATCTTAAAAGTTGTACAACTGGCTAACAACGAAAGGTCAAAACAGACCTCATAGAACAGGTGAGGAAGTCAATATTTGTCAGGTTCACGGCGGCGTCCCTCTGAATTCAGGAAAGTGTGAAACAAGTGTGACAAAAATAATGTGAAAATATAAACGACTTTATTTTAGTTGTTTATCAAACCTAACCGAAATAGTAGAGGGAAGTACATTTAATAACAAATCAGTGCGAGGCTTGATCTAGGCTAATAAGATTACTTATAAACGTATATTATCGTGATTCGTGATCACACCCTGCGATACGCAATGCACAAAATGTTTTATTCCATCAAGCTAGTATGCATATACCAGCCGTATCCTATAAGATTTGTTAGATTTCATTACCGAAAAAACTCTTTCAACTTTTTTTCACGGTGCTTGGCGGGAAGCGGGTGGCAGGACGAGGACTCAATATTATCCGTAAAAGATGGCGCGACAAATTGGACGCCTTTATACCTACTGATGATATTAATTTTATTTTTATTTACATAAGTAGGTGTTTAGGAGTACATGGTCGCATATAAGGAAGACAGAGACGCTTTAAGAGAAATGGGAGAGGCATTGTTCAGCATTGGGACAATTAGGGCAACAGAAACCTCCTCTTGTGTATTCAAAAGGAAGATTAATTGGAAACTAGTGTAGCAATCGTATAAGTATTATTCCCACTTATATGCAAGATGACATTGTGTTATTATTGTACCTATTATAGTGCAAACTGGCAACACAGTATAATGACACCCCTATTCAAAAATAAGTTACAACAGTGCAGTATAGTATAGGTACATACAGAACAACTGGTTAATCTATAACTATAATGGAACACGGTATTGTCAATTTTGTTGATACTTGCACAAGTTATAGATAATATAACATCATTCGTGTTTATCACAAGATTCTTAAAGGAACAACTTACGAGATCCATTTTTTAGTAAAAAACATATGTACAAGACTTACGTACATGCTGTATCAATAATGGAAGCGTGTGAAATACTTATTCACAATCTGTGCGTGAATCCTACGGGTATGCGGGTGACACGCGCCCGCAACCGTTTGGCTCGTAGAAATTGAATAGGTAGATATCCAAATGGGCGAAAGTGGTCACAAACAATAACAAAATATAAATTGTTTTTTGGGATATAATAATCTGATGTTCTCACTATTACACTATTGAAAACGTTTAGAGGTAAGTATGTACTTAAAATATTTCGATTGCATGAATAATGTTACAATAAACTATATTTTTGTTTAATTTACCCATAAATGATTAATTAAGCCTTGACGGTGTAAACGGAAACAGTGGAGTCTGGCAACGTAATATATATATATATATATATATATAATCTCACGCCTTTCATCCCCGAGGGGGTAGGCAGAGGTATTCCATTACTGGATATACCCACATTTCACGAGATATATTGGACCCCTAAACGTAACTTTAATCCGATAATCGGATTCGCCAGGGTAACCAATGTCTAATTTCTCATCCTATTAACTCAAATTGAATTCTTAATGACACCGCTCTTGAAATCTATTGGAAACCAAAATAATTTGCAGACATAACTTGTGACGGGCAGGAGATAATAATAGGTATTCCGTGGCAGCAGCCAGCGGCTGACATATTGCTCCAAGCGTCCGCTTCGATCCCTAACATTTATATTCCGGAGTCGAACTCCCGATCCTAGATAATGCTTTTACAATAACCATCTCAAGACGACGACGAATTCGATTTCAATACACGGAACATCGGCTCGTTATACACGTTTATTATGGAAATTTTATTTCCAGGAATTTTCACCCTTGTTAGAATTTTAAAAAGGACGTGTAAAAATAGGATTTCTAAGAACTACAACGGGAAATTAATTATTAAACAGTTGACCTTGCTTTGTTATTTAAAATAGAATTTACAAGTGTGCATTCAACGAAAGTCGTAGAAAAAATTATTTATAAAGCGATTAGGTGTTGTCTATTGAAGATAGTGTCATCCTCAGTTTATTCGTACGTATTTGTGTAGAGGGATAAGAAGTAAAAATAAACCAGCGATTGAACACTTAAGTACATCCCGCATTGCAACGTGGAAGCTTCCTTTTGCCTGGTGCAGTGCCGCCCCGAAATCGTGCAATTCCCTGTCTCTCGGCAGATGGTGAATAAAAGTAAATTGCAGATGCACCTTGCGCCCCTCGCCTGCTTTCCCACGATACCAGAGAACCCCGTCTCGCCTTTCGGGGCCGGCTTACGTAAAATTTAAATTTATAATAAAAATAAGCATTAGACTAATGAAAACATTCTCTGTTTGTAAATAATTTCTTAAATGAGATTAGATATACATAATCCGAGCTGAGGAAGGTAGTCGGTCGAGTCTGTATTTGGCAGGCTGGAGATCAGAAGTTGTGGTTTGACTTAGGAGAGGCCTTCTTTTTAGCAACGGGTTGCGGTAAGCTGATAATGATGATTATAGGAATCTACCCAATCTCCTCTACTATGTATTTTCGATCAACATGGTTTATACCTACATAGGTTGGAATCGGCCAACAAAGAAAGTAGGTAAGTACCTACCTTTTTATTGTACACCAATAATATAAGTAGGTAGATATACATAGATATGTAGATAATAAAATAAAAGACGCTACGACAAAAAGAGTATACAATCGGTGATTTTACCACTTTAAGCGATTTCTTCCTGACAAATAAGCCTTAAGTAGGTACTATCGAAAAAAGTTCTGCCTGATACACCTAAGTGTCATTTTAGCGAGCAGCTATCTTTTCCCATCCCGTGGCGACAAAGCCCTCACTTATAGTAACAATGACAAATACAAAAAAGTGTTTCTTTCATGTTTATAACCATTTAGTGTCGATGAATGGATCGGAATAGAAAAAAAAGACGGTGTTACTGGCTTCTCATTGTGTAACTCTAATTAGGGTCGGGGTAATAAAATTTGGGCTTGCAAGCGACAATTCTTTCAAATGTATCAGGCTTAGCGTTTGCTGATAGTACCTATTCAAGACTAGCGACCTGCCCTCGCTTCGCTTCGGTTTAGATGATAATATACAAAATTACAAAAGCCTTCCTCGTTTATCGCTTTTCTATTAGTGAAAACTGCATCAAAATATGTTGCGATCTTTAAAATATCTTTGAGTACAGACGCGGATAGCAACTTTATTTTATGCTATACCTATATATCGTAAAGATTATTATCTAAATATTGATATCTATGTATTGTAAGGATTAAATTACTATTGAGTTTTTGCGATTTATCCTCGGGATAGGGCTACGTCTACATTGGACGTATCCGCCAGCCTTACCTAATATGACTTTAAAGCGAGTAAGCACCACATTTTGCGGAAATTATTTCATCCGCATTTCTGCACAACACAAGAAAGAACCGAGTAAAAAGAGATTTCGCGGAACAGATGCAGCGTCAAATAGTTTAACAACCGGAGGCCTCAATATTGCTGGGGATAGGGAAATATCGATACGAACACTACGTCTCAATATGCAATAAAACAGGTAACGTACGCGACCTCAGATCCGACAGGATTTCTCAAGAGCGCACCTGAACTAGATTACGGCTATATCCGCGCTATAAAAATCGCACGTTCAATTGTACCTCCTGTCCTGGGGTTAAGAACCCTGCAAAAGGGCGAGTTTGAAAAGAGCCCTCGGGTTATTCTGGCGGTATTATGACGGACGCAACGGGATTTTCATTTTGATTTACATAAAAAGTTTCGCCACGACCGGGCTTTGATATATTTTTAACTTACGTACCTACTCAAGTAAGATTGCAATCTGGGTAGTAAATAAATTTTAATCAGAGTACTTACCTACTTATCTACTACAAATCCTCTTATATACTTACTGCCCGGCTTTATGTCTATTTCGGAATTTTTGTGTTGACTTGATAACGTAGTCTCAGCTGAACAATTAATCTGTCAGATAATAGTTATCATTATCAAAAACGGATTGTTTTTACCTAAATATTAGCATGACCAATAGGAAATAAAACTAGTTGTGATTACATTTTAGAACCATAAAGTTTGTGCGTTATGATTGTTGACCCAACCATGGCACCTCACACATAATTAGGTAAAACATTAAATTAAAAATTAATGAAACCCCCGACGTAAGACATAGATTTAAAACAAACGGCTGGACAGATTTTTTAAACCATAGCTAAGAACACTCTCCATTAAGTCTAACAAAAAAATACTTAATCAAAATCGGTTCAGCCGTTTGGGAGCTACGAGCGAACAGACTGACATACAGATACACATCAACTTATAACACTTAAACTTATAACACCCCTCTGTTTTTCGTCGGGGGTTTAAAATAATGGATCAGGAAACAACACAAAACTGTTTAATGTAAGCTAAAATGATGCGCTCTTCCGCTGTATTTAGATCGTGCAAGTTATACATAAAACATTGTGCTTTTTAAAATACTATGAAAGTTGTAAACTATAGAGTAGTTTAGTTCTATGCCTCTTTTGCTTTTATCTAAGGTTCTATGTCATATTACTGGCCCACGGAACCAGTAGAGCGACCCGTCGTTTCTGCATGCCAGAGCGGCGGCCACGTAATAATGTATAGGCTCGACCCGCCCCGGCGCTTAATATTAAAAGCTCACCTCGTAGCCTTACCTATACTGTACGTCCTTTGCAATCTTTCTGTTGTTGCCCCGACCTGGTTCCGCTTTTGTCCCATATGAAAGAGCCGAGACCAGAAAGCGAGTGTGCGTGAATAATGGAGGAGCGAACTCTCCGTCTTGCGCAGAGAAATTTTAACTAAGCTTATTGGAAAGTGCGCTGGAGTTGCACGTGTGAGAAATGACGCATTTT
The DNA here is from genome assembly GCA_963855545.1 of Ethmia dodecea. Lineage (NCBI taxonomy): Eukaryota > Metazoa > Arthropoda > Insecta > Lepidoptera > Depressariidae > Ethmia > Ethmia dodecea. The sequence continues at coordinate 8,226,372 of OY979444.1, forward strand.
GAATTTAACTGGGCAGGGGAAACGTACAATGGCCGCATAACATTTGTGAGGGGTTACCCCACCCAACCATGTGAACGTCTCTATAGCTAAGGACGGATCGACCCATTGCCATCAGGGGGTCACATAGTCAAGTTCCAATCAGGACAGGCTCTAATTCGATTAAAATCTAAATTAAAAAAAATACAGCACATGGTCGTGTTATGCGATTCGTCCGCGTATCTGTTTGCCAACATACGAAGTACTTATTTTATTAAATTTATCAATGAAATTAGAAAAAAAAAACAGTGGTCGAGCTCGATCCAGCCCAGGGTCATGAACTCTTTGACCCCACCCTCTCCCATACCTGGATTGACTATATATCAACCCGAAGTTCGGTATAACTGGTAGATATAACCGTATGTAAGTATAATATTCTGATAGTCAGCAAAAAATAGTATTTTATGAGAATAGTAATTTTATAAGCATAATGTATAATTTCAAAGACAATAAAGTTTATAGACTTTATACTAAGGCCCAAAGGAGGTAGAACAGTTTCTAGGTATTTTTGTCGAGTTTGCCTGTCTTGCCAGTATAAAATTACAACTACGATAAACGTCGACGGATGTTTTCATCTTACCTATCTTTATAAATAAGATAGGACACATGATGATTAAAAAGTTTTTGTACAAGAAATGTAAAAGACTCTATTTTTAGTAGGTATTTTCAGTAATCTTTCAAATAAAACAATACGTACAGGACCTACGTTTAATCTCTATAAAAGGATATGGCTTAATGTCTGACAACAACTAAAGCAAGCTTTGTGAAATTTTTATATATATTATGTTGTACACATACTTATAAATGTAGGTATACTCGTGTTATAAGTCCCGTTCCCGTTAGAAAACTATAATAATTAGCACAAGTTACTCCTAAAAAAGTAAGCTGTCCATTAGTAAAATAATTTTTAAAATCAGACCAGTAGTTTTCCTATTGATTACGAAGAACACACACAAAAAATAAGCAAATCTGTCCTCTTTTTAATATTAGCGTAGATTTGTTTTTAATATTGATATATACTTATAATAGTAGTACCTACCTATCTACAGTTAACTAATTTCAACATTAGTTAATACTTGTAAGTAGTTAGTTGTAAGTATTTTTATATGTAGGTACCTGAATGGTATACCTAATGCTAAACGGCATAACAAGACATCATGAATAGTTTGTGACAAATTTTACTGTTTCGCTAACAAAGTACGAAATATGTACCTACTAGTACTAGCAAAGTTAAAAAAATATCTTCCAATCCACCATTCTGCCACCTACCCTAGTCCCTATTAATTTTTTAATGTTAAAATTACTCCGTTTATCAGTTCAATAGATGGTTCGGTTATGTTGATATTTTTCACCAAAACGCTGAAACAATCTTGAAAAAAAAATTCAGCTTTCATTTTGAGAAACGAGATAGGCTTTCTTCGCTCTTGAGCAGTTCACCAGATTCTTAATTTACTAAATTCTCAACTTACAAGAATTTCAACTTATGAGGTTCTCATTATCTCGGAAAAAGCTGCGAAAGTCATGACAAAAATTAGTTTTTACTAAGTGACGGTAAGGCAAACAATTTAAAAAAAAAATAGGTTTTACCTATGTCCGGGATAATCTGGGCTCAACATGTTTTGTTGACGACGTTCAGACTTTGAAAGATTCTGATATGGCTTGTTTATAACTTCCTTCAAAGAATCAGTTTCATTATTAGCTGAGTTTATTGAATTTGTGTTTACGGGCATAGGATGGTAACCTCAGGTGTCTTAAAAAAAATGACGTTTATGTGGCCACAAAATTTTAGGAGTACTTACCTACCTAAGGATTACTAAAGATGTTAATGTGGTCATCAGCCACCAACATACCGATATGAAACATTATATTTGATCGATATTTGTTACTCTAAACTAAATAGAACAAATTACACACAACAAATGTGTCGAATCTAATAGTTAGGAAACAATGCACTTTTAACTGACTTAACATCATATATATTCTAAGCACAAATTTTGCTAAATCCTTTCTTAGTGGATGCCGACACTGTTTAAGCTATCTATGTGCAAAATTTCAAGTGGCTAGACCCAGCAGTTTAGGCTGTGCGTTGATATATCACAAATCAGTCAGTTTATCATTTTATATATATAGATGAATAGGTACACAGAACAGTATTAATATTAACTCATTAGATACCCTTTAGTAGCAGCTCACATTGAATATTAAGAAAATCTACGATATTTTTATAAATTTTAACTTCAAGGGAATAGCCTCATTGTCTTGTGAATAAGCTACACCTTTGATAGTTGATACATATTTACTTACTCATTAACGTGGCGGAAAGAGCCACGTACCGAAGAAAGCTACCACAGTTCATGTCACGGGTTGACATTACATTCTAATTTATTTTAAACGGTGATCCCGAGTGCCTACTTTTTACCTTAATAAATTAAAAGCCTCATTATTTTAAGCGGGCACGTTCTCCGGTATCGCTGAAAGGATCTTTTGTTCGGCAGCAAAACACTCGGGCCAAGTCAATCGCCAAGCCAACCCGTTAAGCTTTGTGAGCGCTCGCAAATTAATGACCCCCGGCACCGCACATAGTGTTAAGTTTCAGCTCTCTTGTTAAGACCCTCTTAGGTTCCGATTTGTCGTATATTGCGTTTTATTTGAAGGATATCATTCATATGCACTTTATATTTGTAGCACATATATATAATATACTAGCGGTTCTGCGTGGTTACACCCGCGTAGTTTCCGTTCCCGTGGGAATACAGGACTACTATACAGCCAATGTTACTCTTTCCATTGGTGAAACAATATTTAAAATCGGTCCAGCAGTTTTTGAGTTTATTCGTAACAAACATACAAAATACTTATCTTTCCTCTTTATTAGTACCTATAGAAGCATAGATTCACACATCCGCCATCACACACGACATGCACACTTACCATAGATAAATTTTTTTTAGATTATATTATATTACATATTATGTTATATACTAAAAATTTTGTTGTTTATTTGTTTGTGGTCGTCTGGCCAGATTAACGGCTGCAGCTGAAAATCAGCCAGTGCCTCAATGAATATATAATGCCTCAGCCCAGGCTGCGGCATTATGTTGAGCTGTGGGCCCTTTCGGCATAAAACGGTGTTTTAAATGTATTACTGTAGTTTCTGTTTTTTTGTTATATCTGCGGAATAAAAAGTTTCTTTCTTTCTATAGAGAACCTAACCACTAGGTACCTCTCATACTCGTAAATACTTATAAAATTGCGTTCAATTTGAATGATATGTTCATATTCGGGATTGGTTTTTCCAATTTATACTAACAACCTGAGCATTTTAGCAGCACCCTGATCTCACTAATCCTTTCAATAACGGGAAGTGGACGTTATAGGCTTTTAAAATACATAAATGCCCATTTTCATAATGATTGAGACAATTGGTATTGAAAGAAAAAAAAAATGCTTTCAGTTTATTTATCAAACTGTAGGTGGTGCGAAACATCATTATCGCCTGTGAGGATAAAATGTTTGTCAGTTCCCGTCCTAATTTCTGCAAACCCATAGTTAACGGGTTCCTACATCTTACAAGTAACCTACTTGCCAAATTTCAAGTTTTTAGGTGATATGGTTTCGGAGATGTCGTAACGAGTCCGTCAGACCACTGTCTGAAATACAACTGTATTTCATAGTAGGAAGTAGTAGCATTAATACTTAGATCTATGATTAATACCTAGGTAACATACTCGTAGTAGAGACGTTAAAATTATATACCTATCAGTTTATATTACATAAATACCTACTAGCGAAATATTTATTGTGACAGTGGTGTACTCGTATTACGCAATAGTTGTCCGTTACAGGAATCTGCATAACAATAAGGAACTCACCGTGAGAAAGTCACCAACCCTCTCCAAATACTACGCTATTATCGAGAATAGTAATTCAATTTCATTTGTGATTACATACGTTCCCACCGGTCGAGATTTCTCCCCTAACGTACAGGTAAAAGATACAAGGCAAGACGGTAGGGTCGGAATCAATGTGGACAAAGAAACGGGGGCTATTGTGTGCGCTTACGCAAGGAGACCACGTGCGTAAGCACGGGTCCCACGGGTTATATGGGGAGGGGTTTGGGAGCCATATAAATAAGGGCGCAGACGCTTCTAACGGAACACTTCCAAATTTGAAGAGCTACGGTAAACGTCCCGGGGGTCCGATGCAAATCGGAGCCCCCGGCTGTGATATTATCAGTTTTGGGTACAATATTAATACAAATCTGAAATTTGTAGTCATTTTACTTCAAAACCAAGTAATTTTAAAGATTTATTTACGGTGTAAATAAGTGAATAGTTTTATAGAAGTCTGAAGTCTCACCTTTCCATGCGCAGTTTTTATGAGTAAGTTTAATTTTCACGATAAAAAATTAGATTTTCGATAACTGTACCTAGTTACACATAAGGTGTAAATCTTTAAGGTGTAAATACATAATTTCACCTTGTGTATATTTCATAATAATTATGTGTTTTGAGAGCTTATAAGGTGAAACAATTGCCTGTCTGAAATGAACCGTTGGCTCAGTCGGTAGTGACCCTGCCTTCTTTTTATTCGGTTCGATTCCCGCTCGGGGCCAACGGGTGCGTGCATAAACATGTATGTTGGCTTCGTGTTCGGGTGTTTAATATTTATTTAAGTGTTTATTATATCAGTAATTTAGTACCCATAGTACAGGCTTCGCCTAGTTTGGGATTAAATAACCCTGTGTAATTGTGTCGCACAATTTTTTTTAATTGAGTTTATTTGCATAAAAAACACTAGAACTACTTAGTTTACAAAAAACCCTGAATATAGAGTTCTAATCTGCAGATTGGTATTAAAATGTCATGTAAATGATTCATGCTCTAACCTATGCATTTTCTTTACAGATCGTTCAATCACGAATGGACCAGTCCAATCTGAAGTCTGCATCGATTTGATGCAGCATCCGACGATAGAGCATTCCCAAGGCAAATCAAAAGAGCAAGTTCCATCCGTTCATCGCAAAGCACCAAAGGAATAAGCAAAGGTGAATGAACAATGTCTATAGTCGCCCAAAGATAGGATATAGTCTAGTTAGTGTAGTATTGTAGGTAGGGTACCATAGGTTTTATAGTGTTTGTATTACATTACTTTAGCGAAGTAAACATAATAATATTACGCATTTGTATTTAGGTCACATAGGATTAATTTCGGATAAAAACACATTTCGTACCAAAAACTTGCACTTTTGAAATCAGTGCCTTAATGTTGGATATTGTTGGTAAACTTACATCATTTTTGTTAAGTTTCTGTACGTAACTATTAAGTGTTAATTAACCTGTTTACAAGCTGAATTGTTCAATTGTTTTTGGTCAGTTTTTCACCGGCTGGACTGGTCGAAATTTCATATTTGTTTAACTTGAGTTCTATTTGTTCACACGTTAATGTTTTTGTTTCGAAATAGTTAAGTTTTTGTTTTACCATTTTACATTGGAATCCAGCTGATCACCAAACTTTTATTAAAGATAAATGGTTTGTTTGTAATTAACTACCCACCATCCATCATTTTTTGAGTTTTTGTTTTACCTTGTTAATGTAGAGTTGGCAAAGCCGGACTTTGTCAACTTATGTAAAACCATGAAAATATTGCTATTACACTAACTGCTGCGTTTTAGATAAACAATTTCCATTTTATGTACTTACATAACTAATTACTGTTAAAACATGTTACGTTTGAGTTTTTGTTTTGTTACTTAACATTAAAATTTCCATTTTCAATTTTTGTTTTGTTAACATCCGGCACAATAAATGTGTTATTTAAAATTTAACGATCTCGACTCTTTTTGTTTATCTTTTGTTGGAGGGTATGAGTGTGACCCAGATATATGTAAACATAAATTTTCGCACAAAATATTTTTGTTTTTTCGTTTTTGTTGAAACTAATTTTGTTAATAGTTCTTGTTGATTTAAATGTTCCAAAAATGTTAAGGTTCTGTTTGTCCGTTGACATAAACAGTTATAGAAGCCTGAAGAGAAGAATTTTGTAGCAATTTGTTTCGTGGTCATTTGCAGTGAACATAACCATCAAATATTTTAAAAAAACTTGTAATTCTCTACAACTGCTCAGTAATTTGTTGAATTTTTGTTTGTTGTTAGATTCAAAACAATCACGATGTGCCTTAAAGCCTCAAGTGCCTGATATTTCATTGTGTTTGTACCATCATCCATTATTGTTTGTGTATTTTTGCCTCTTGTTAAGGTTTTCTCGTAAAAACCTTTTCAAGATGCGTAGTTGTTCTAAGAATCGTGTATAGTAACTCTGATTTTGACTTCTTTGTCAATAAACTACACATAATGACAACGAGCTACTTACACGATTTACTTATTATAAATTAAATACTAGTGAATATTTTGTTCCCTCGTTTCTACTTGCCTGTATTCTGTTAAGTTTTCAATTAATACCTGTGGTTATTAATTGAATGCCATAAGTACTACAGTTTCGTTACCGTATATATTTTTAGTTTAGTTAACTAAACTACCATAATATTATATAAATTTATGTATTTCGATATTGCCATAACTGCACAATTCAGTCAATTTTCATCTTCGTACATTTAAAATAAAAATTAAATGTTTATATGATCATTTGCTTGCAATAAAATCCTCGGGGATAAAGTGTTCATTACACTGTTTCATTTTGTTGCATATTCCGTTTGTTCATGTTACATAATTTTAAGTGTTGAATTGTTGTTAAGTTTGGATTGTAATACTGTTTTGTTAATTATTGAAATGGCTGTGTTTGTTAATTTTATGTTGAGTTTTCGTTTTAACTTTGTAATTGTTCTTTGTTTTACTGCCAACATTAGGGCCACCGCATCCAATTCACTTTGGAACCGATTGTACAATTTAAATTTAGCATTAAGTATCGCTTCTGTATGTAGTACCTATTTAAACTTTAAGTTAAACCGAGACTTTTTATAAAATTAACAAATAGGTTAGATGTAATAAATTATTAAGGGACGTATAAGTGATCATTTTTGCAAGGTTTGTGTGAAATAAAAAAGCCGTAAAGGAATCTACAGTTTGTTTAATTTTTTTTACCTTAGTATAACGCGAGATACTTACCTGCACTTTTGTAAAAGTATTGAGAATAAACATGCGTGAGCATGGAAGTCAATGCTGGAGGTGGTTACTACGAATCTGAACAACTTTCGTTGGTTTAGTTGTCGAGCCGCGCAAAAACACGGCTGTTAAAGTTTATGTAGAGGCATCTGATTATAATGATAATTTTGTCGCACACCGCAAAAGCTGGCATGTTTACAGTACCTACTTACAATTCACTACCTATAGAGTATAAGTTTTAAAATGCAATGTTTTAAAATTTATTAGGTGGGTTGTGTGTTTTGCTATATTTTACAGACGCTCTACACAAGCACAATGTGTGCATGTTTCGTAAATTCTTTTTTAGCTTTAGTTAATCGATATATGTTTTCGATAATCCGGTTGGCCGGACTACGCAACTGTACCATGGGTAACACACGGTATTTTATACTAGCAGCGCCCCGCGGTTTCACCCGCGTAGTTTCCAATCCCGGGTATCCGGGTACAAATTATAGCCTATGTGTTATGTGAATAGTGGAATAGCCCGTTATGTATAAGCTATATTACTGTTAAGTTTCCGTTCAGTAGTTTTTGCGTGAAAGAGCAACAACCATCCATACATCCATACTCACAAACTTTCGCATTTATAATATTAGTAGGATTTTTTTAAATCCGTCTTACTACCAGAGCAGTTAGTGGTAACACGGGCAAAAAAAAACTCCCGTGTTACTACTGGTAGTAAGATGGGTTGTAACAAGGGTAACGACGGATTTTTTCAGCCAACCCACTCGCGATATCTTTTTTAACTTATTATAAAATTTGATATAAAATACTTTTCATCCAATAAACAGCTCGGTGAAGGTCGTCTTAAATTGGGATCTTCTACTAATAGGAATCAGTCCTAACAGACCGGAGCGCCTGTAACAGCAGGCAAAGCTAGCGGTCTTTTCGTCGATGTAAGTAGATTTCATCGCATTCGTCAGATTCCTTTTTCGTCAGACAAAAAAAATATGGGCTGTTTTTTTTTCTGACTAAAACGGAATTCCTCTTTGAACAGAAAAACACTTAGCACACACTCACACCTGAGGAAAAGCGATGCCTGGGTATATTTTCACGGCTACGACCTTGATGAAATGGGTTAGAACATTTTTATTTGGGTGAGGGTGCTACCTATAGGTATATCAACCATATCTCTAGGGCCATCCCGCTGCGTTTAATGGGTATGGGTAAACGTGAAGCCTCCTTATATAAGTGGATGAAGCACGAGAGCTATGCCGGGTTAGTAGAGGCGGTCTATTGTCTCTGCTTACCCCGTCAGAAAAAAAGCGTAGATATGTATGTAAATGTATGCAAAAATTAAAATGCATGTGTTTAGTCAAATGAATCATTTGCTTTTTTGATATTGTCGTCACCCAATTAAGGGCGGTTTCGAAAAAAAAAACAATAGTTCATTAACTCATTTATTTACGTTTGAAAATACACCTTAAGTTGCGCCGTACTTGCGGCGCCACACCTTTAGCTGAGTCATGAAGTACATCATTGGGATCAGCCACACAGCAATCATAAAACCGCCGTGCACCAGTTTCTCCTGTGAAAAAAATACAACCAAAATCAAGTTAAAGAGCATTGATAGCCCTGGGGTTAGTGAGTCTGCTTTTCATGAGTGAGGCTCGGGTTCAAGTCCTAGTGAGGACATGTATCGACCTGTGGTCCGGCGAGATGGACACACCACCTGTCACGTTTAGGAGTCCTTAAAATATACTAGTGAAAAGTAGTATCCAGGAATGGAATACATTTGCAGACCGCCTCGGGAATAAAGGCGAGGGCATATAATAACAATGAGGATTCAAAATAATGCACTTAGTTTAAGCTATAAAACTCTCTGACAACTGGCAAAAAGTCATGAGCTATTGAGCGTCAGATTACGCCAAAGAGATTAAAATATAATAAGGCATAGAGGGGACAAAGCTTTGAGTATTAAACCAACAGGAGATGTCACGCGCACTACTTTCTTTGCAAAAAAGTCTGCCAATTTCTGCGCGGGGGACGAGGAAACGCACACAAATAATAATAACAAACAAACCCATTTTTTGACAAAACAATTAAACACTAGCTTGAACTAGATGCACACAAAGACATTCACCAATCCGAGCACTCCGTGAACTCAAAAAGACTAGTAGTTTAAAACAGGTATGATCGTTGACCGACACTTTTTTTTTGCAGAGGGGAATGGGGTCTCCGGTTGGTTTAATACTCAAAGGGACAAAGCGATGAAAATTTGATGCCAAAACTTATTACAAGTGGAATAAATCTAGTACGAATGACAGCTCGCGTTCATACTAACTGACATGACGCTTGAGCTTCAAAGTTTTGGTATGAAAACATTCCAGCGCCTCCTCTATAGGTACCGTATTATATTTTTTAAATCTCTTTGTGTGTGTATCGCACTCTTATCGCACTAGACTTATTTCCTTAAGAAATAAGTTTTAGACTATGATTTTGGCCGCTAGTATATTTATCTTTGCCCGCAATGTAATAACTTACCCCAATGATATTATATGTTACTATGTATATGTATATATGCTCACTGACTTACCCCAAATGAACAAGCATTCCGCGGGGGAGTGCAGATAACATGAGTATATTGAGAAAAATCGCGTCTTTGCAGCTGGACGACAGGCCTAGACGCTGCCTGCAGTGTAGCGGCCAGTTGTCTCCCAAGCATTTTCACAGTATATTTTTAAAATAAATGTGTCTAAGACTTTTAGCTATGCTAAGTGATTAGTAGGCTCGATTTGATGGACAATAATAAAGGAGACACACAACATTTTAAATTTCGAAGAAAGAAAGAAGAAAATACTTAAGGAGATCTCTTACGTATGATAAAATATATCAAGGAGGTTATGTGACAATTATTTCTTTAACAGGGAAAGGATGAAAGAAGATTTCATGCAACTGTGGTGAGAATTTTCAAGTTATGTTTTATAATACATTAATTTTATAATATTAAGCTTCAACCCATATATGTACTTATTTTTTATATATAGTTATATATTTAAAAAAAATATAATAATCTCACTCCTTTTATGCCCAAAAGGGTAGGCAGAGAGGTATTCCATTTCTGGAAATGCCCACATTTCACCAGTATATTCTTTGGAACCTTACACGTGATAGCTGGGTATCCCTTCGCCAGACCAGGGTGCTGGTACACATGTCTCAGAATTATTTATTTGACCTGCAGATTTCCTCACGAGGTTTTCCCTAACCATCGAGCTGGTGATTAATATAAAACTCATTGATGAATGACAAGCCAGGATTCGAACCCAAGCCTCGCGAATGAGAAGTGCTCTTTAATCAGTCGGCTGTAACGTCGATGTTAATTTAAATAACATCATTTAATAAAAAAAAATAGAGTTTATGATTACCTACAAAATAAATTAATGTATTAGGTATTCCCAGCGATTTTCCTCTCGTAAATCCGGAAAATTAATCTTTGTTGGTACCTATACCTACCTTACTGACAAAAAAGTAGTATTGGTGAAAGAATTTTCAAAATAGGTCCAGTAGTTTTGTTATTTATTACAAACAAACATAAAAATGTACAAAAAAATAAATCTTTATTCTTTATAATATTAGTGTACATTATATGTACTAGTTTATTATAACTAAAATCTATTGGGGGTTTATAACGGTTTGGGTTAAGTTACATGTAATAAGTATACATTGTAAGCTTACCTAGGTATTTAACTCATAGATTCGGTTCAGAATTTAGAACTACATTGCGAGTGGTCAGCAGCACTAATCTGGAAAAGCGTTGGAATCCGTCCAACCGTCGCTATCTCTCTACCTGTGACTACACGCCACCTATTACTGCTTGCATATGGGCACAAAACAAGCATTGGACCACCAGTGCCCCAGATTCAGAATCTAGTGTAATGAAGATAGTTTTCGGAACGGAAAACACAAGTTCTCTTCATGCAATCTCGCCGCTTAGCCACTTCTTAATTGCTTAACTTTAACGCAGTTTCTACAGTAGCTGAATTCGTTGAAGTTTACACATATTTCACCTAAAATAAGATACCAAGTATTCAGATCCAACTGATGTAGGTTACCTAATGTTATACCTAATTGGTAGAATTCATATATCTATATTGACAACTATAGAAGCGCCCCGCGTTTTCACCCGCGTAGTTCCTGTTCCTGAAGAAAAACGAGAATACAATATAGCCTCTGTTACTCCCTGAAAATGTAGCTTCCCATTGGCAAAATATTTTTTTAAATCAGTTTCGTGGTTTGGCCCTGTTCCCATGGAAAAAATTATAGTCCATACTACTCCCAGAAAATTAAGCTTTCTATAGTGGGAAAATAATTTTTAAAATAGGTCTGGTAGTATTGGAGCCTATTCAATACAAACAATCAAATTCTAACTGAGTAACTAGGTATCTAGGGTACCTACTTTTTACTGCAGTAAAATATCTCATTCGAACGGGAAAATATAAAAACTGGTTACAAAGAGAGATACGTACACTCCGAAACAATAACACCTAGAAACTTTAAATATTGTGTCTCTATGTATCTTATATTATGTCGTAGGCACTATGAAGGTAGTTTTCTTAAATAAATTCAGTAGATAATAAAATATAAGTGTTCGTCTGTGATTTCAAAATAAACACCAAAATTATATTAAAAACTTATATTTTTACGATGCGTAGGTACCTAATCACTCGTAAATGACCGTTTTTAGAAAAGTGTTATTTAACATCTGGAATAGGAAACACGATCGTATTTGAAGAATTTACAAGTGTTTGTTTCTTGAACTGTATTTTACACTTGACGAAGCGTATTACAATGGAAGAGATGTTGTTTGTGACACACCTTTACGGACACTAGCCTTTCCATCCTCTTCGAACATTAACAGTCTACAAATACTAAAAACTCAAAGAATTTCTCGTGTAAGGGACATATATTAAATTCTCGTTTCCAATACAATAATACCTTCAGGACCATGTTGAGGCTGCAGCGATGTTGCAGCGCCTCGGGCATGTTTGCGGGTGCTGGCGTGGATGACTACTACGCCATCATGCATAAAAAAGTGCGTCACTAGTGCACAGGTTGAGCCCCAACGTGATCCTGAAGATGATTGCGGACAGGATGGATGCGGCGGTCTTCAGGCGGTTCATGGACTTGCACGTCCGGCGTGCAACGGCGCTGCGGCGTCCCTCACTAGGTTGTTATTTGCCTATTTATGTACTAACATAGAAGATTTCTTTGTACTAACCATCTATTAACATTTTTGTCTGCAAATAAATTATATTAATTTTTTTATTGGGATCACAAAAGCAACAGTATATAAATATTGCAAATTAAGGAAAATGACAATTAAAAGTTATTTTCACTGTTAAGATTGCTCCAGATTCCTGGGTCTGTAGATGAATTATTATTCGTATTCACATTTTGGGTCAACACTGACATGTAGCGTGGGTCTTCTACCGACAGCGCCCCGCGAAGCACAGTGACTATGCGCTTGCACTCCTGACTTCTCTTCAGCTGCTTTTCGGTCCGTTCCTGTGTGGTCATTAATCTTCGTTGGTCGACCTGTACTCGACGTACTTTCTTTCGCACGAGGTTGATGTAGTAATCAATTTGAAGTTGCAATTTATCCAAAGAATGAAAAAATTTGAAGTCGATGAGAATAGTTAGCATAAAAGCGATGTACAAACTAAGTAGACCTATGCCGAAATAATATAACTTGGGGTCGATAGTCGTAAAGAATGGACAATCAGGATTGAGCGTGACGCAGCTCCAAAAGTAGGAGGTCGAAACTACCTTACAATCATCCATAATTCCGTAAGCCATGTGTTTCACGTCACGTAATGGACACCAGTAATTTTTTCCCTTTGTGTAGTCTGCATTAAGTCATAACAATAATTATGATCTGAATAAAGCGGAAGTTAAAGCAACAACGTATCTATTGATCTTAATTTGTAAAATGCCTACATAGTGAACAGGTAATAATATATTTGGCTTTATCAATTTAAATTGTCATTTTACTAATGTCAATTAAACCTTTTTGAAGGCTTAACAGTATGGAGGGTAGCGTAAAAGGAGAACGATCTCTTTTGTGAAAAAGTGTCTGTCAAACTGCGTTAAATTATGGTGGCGCTACAGTAGCAACAGGGTAAATTTCAAAGAAAGCGCCAAAAGTAATAACTTTTGGCGCTTTCTTTTTGGGAGTTGGATTTATTTACTAAATAGTTGAGGATTTATATACTGGACTGCATGGACGTAGTATATTAAGTATGTGAATTATACCTACATAACTGAACTGTTATTAGAGTCTGGCTACGCTAACTCTGCAATGGAATAAAAGGGCCACCCCAAAAACATTTGTATATGGCAATTTTTTTTGTCAGTCAATTTCGTGGTAGTTGAGTTTTCAGATCGAGTTCGAATTTGTTGTTTTTTCTAATTTTAAAGAAAAATAATGGTGAAAACTATAAGAAGTGGCGTGCGGGATTTATTATATAATATGATACGTAAATTCAATGATGTGAGAGAAGAACAAGATATGATCCTTAGCAGAAAAAGACAATGTTTACAAGATATAGAAGAGTTGACAAGTGGGTAGTTCTCATTATGAAGGAATAAAACTGGACCTTTTTGGTTCCACACTTTTTTTTACTAGATTTAGTATACAAACTAGCCAGACATCAAGGATATGACTTAAATAAACTAAAGTATTGCGGGTCAGACAAAATATTTGCAAGTTATCAAATTATGGCCATTTTAAGATTTTTACATGACAGGCAAGTGAGACGTGGCACAGGAAAATGAAATCAATGGTTTAAATTGTTTAAAAATGCATAATAAGTTAATAGCATAGTACTTAACATATATGTTTTATCCTTGTATTGAAAACCAATACAAAATACCACTATGACAACATTAATTTACTACCAGGAAAATGAGGAGAACCAGGAAAGTGAAATTATCATACACAAATGTCCATATTTATTGTTTATTTAAAAACAAATAATCACAAAGAGTAAACAGTGGAGCACTAGCAATCATAAGCGTTTTAAACAAATCTTTGTTTAATAAAAATTCACTCGAGAGCAAAGAATCCGGGTCACTTAACGATACTTGAAAATCTTGGAAACTAATAGTACCAGCTAATTGAAATATTTTTTATTTAATAGACATTTAAGTACTCCATAAATGAAGGTATTAAAACATCTAAGTAATAGTGAAGTTATGTCATAGAAAATCAAATTTGAAAAAGGGATAGTTTCGAAGATTTGGTACTGGCATTTGTTTTTGCTTTTGTTTCTAATCTGTGATTTAAGTAGGAATATAAACCATGTTTATAGTGTTCAATATCTATTATTCAAGCTGTAATCATGTCGCTTACACCTGAATAATGCACCAGAACTGTCACAATGCTGGATACCGGCCGGAGGCAGCGCAATACAGCCAGGACTGTCGGTGTGCCACTATCAACAGTACAAAGAGTTCTCTGACGTTTTGAGGAAACTGGCTCTAACCTACGCAGACCAGGAACAGGTAGAACCAGGTGTCCCACAGCACAAGAAGATCGATACTTTGTGAACTCCATGCATCGTAATCGAAGAACTAAACTTACAAAAAATGTCGACGCCTTGGAGGAAGTAACCCATTGACAGTAAGAGGACCACTTGCTGAAGGTAACTTGAAACCACTTACCCTAAACTGGAGCATGGGTATCGTATTTCAAGACTAAGATATGCTTATAACCACTTAAATTGGAGTGTTGAAGATTGGTCAAAAGTTTTTCTCCGACGAATCAAAATTTATATGCTACAACCACGTCTTCTACACAGATTGTGTAGAAGACAAGGGGAACGATTCAAGCAAGCAAGCATGCAATCAGGTAAATGGGTCTGTACTTATTGCTTCTGAGAGTTGCACAAAACTGGTGTTTAAAGAAAATGGCTCTTTAACTAGCGAAAGATATGTGGAAGAAATCCTCAAAGAACACGTTGATCAATTTATGGTCAATTGGTGAGGATGCTATTTTTATGCAATACATGAAATAAAATTTAGTGACTCAAAAATTTTATTACTTTCATTTATTATATTGTCTATTTAACACAATTTATTTCACTAAGCAGCATTCTTAGTTTCCGAAATTTGATTCATTGCTCTCGAGTGTCTAAAGCTTATGCAGTAGTTCTTGACTACTATTACTAGTTATTTCTTCCCGGCTCTTCTTTTTCTTAGGTGGCACTTTGGTTTCTGTGAAAAAGTCCTCATACATACATACATATGCTCACGCCTTTTTCCCGAAGGGGTAGGCAGAGACAACAGCCCGCCACCTGCTACGATCCTGGCATACCTCACGTGCCTCATCCACATCCATCAATCGGTTCATACAAGCTCGTCGGTTTCGGGTACTCTTTATCTGGCTTTTTTTCAATACATCGCCAATCTGATCGATGTAAGTACGCCTAGGTCGCCCTCTGCCGACTCGGCCACTCACAATCCCCTTATATATTTGTCTCGTTAGACGCCTTTCATCCATCCGCTCGACATGTCCAAACCACCTAAGCATTCCTTTCTCAATTTTAGTCACTACATCCTCTTTCAAGCCACAACGCTCTCGGATTACACTATTCCTCATTCTATCAATCAATCGTACTCCACTCATGCTTCTTAGCGATTAAAAGTCCTCAATAAGTTAATAATATTTAACCACACAAACTAGAAGACAATTGGAATCTAATATATTTGTTTCGTCCCGGTAACTAAGTAATATAAAAATAAAACAATAACAACTACACGTATACGTACTTTAAATCCTTTAAATTACCAAATTTTCATCTCTCAGGTACGTTATTACATGAAGGAACAACAAATCTGTGAATTTTTATCATTTTCCTGCAGTGTTATCATTCTCCTGTCTAAGTGGATTCAGACAAGTGATATACAGGAAAGTGGTAATTTTAAGGTTTTTCATGAATTCTACAAAAATGCTGTCTTTGATTGCAATTTCAAGGCTTTTTATTATATTTACACTAGGTATAGTAGTTAAAGCTATTAAAAATATTTAAAAAATTTAAATATTGATTACGTAAGTACTTACCATACGAGTGAGAACTTGTCTGACCCGAACACGTTTGCGATAGAAGAAATCTTCGTCCCGACTGGCTGATTATCTAATTGGCTGCGGATTGAGCGGCAATGGACACATTGAGGTAGGCACTTTGCATCGAAAGTCTGGCAACTTCGCTTATCGTTTAAATTGTTGGTGTTTTATCATGTTTTTTAGCTCACAGGAATGTGATACGAAATTCTTGTCGCCTCTATTCTCTTATGGAAAAATGATTAAAAAGAGGGAGTTACGTATTTTTTTTTTATGTTTTAGCAAAGTTATATTAATTCTTAATGTAATTTGTTGCTAATCTGTTTGATTATGTACATATTTTGCTTATTATTCCGGTAGAAAGCTTCAGTTTTGGAAAATCGCCCCACAGGAAAGTGACAAATTTGATCACATTTGGGCTTACTTTTGCAAGAAATAAGTTTCTTACCGCTCTGAATTTCAGTGCCCAAATAGTAGACCATTAGTTAACTGTCTCAGATAAAAAACAAATCAGGAATATTTAAAACTTTAAAAGCTACGAGCTGAGCCCACCAAAATTCCTTCACTGTAAGAACTACCCAAGTAAGTAAGTTAGGTGTCAGAATCACTCGCTTTGAATCTATAGTAAAATCTTAAAATATTTGCTTTTATTCCAGGTGGCAAAAAAATTCCGAGTCGAATATCGAGTATCGAATCTCCGTGAATACGCCCTCTGGTCTATTTACACATGTCTCAGAATAAATTCTGAGACTTGCGGGTTTCCTCACGATGTTTTCCTTCACCGTCGAGCTAGTGATAAATATGAACGTAAGTTTTTGAAAAACTCATTGGTACATGCCAGGATTCGAACCCAAGCCTCACTGATTTTTGCCGGCTCTTTAACCGTAAAGGCTATCACTGCAAAGAGGAAAGATTTGTATCTTTGTTACGAATAAACTCAAAAACTAATAGAGCTATTTTTTAAATTCTTTTACCAATGGAAAGCTAGAATATCCTTAAGTAACCTAGGTTGTATTTTATTTCCGTATTCCCACTTTATATATCTAATGTATGTATGTATAATGTATGTATAATCTCACGCCTTTCATCCCCGAGGGGGTAGGCAGAGGTATTCCATTACTGGATATACCCACATTTCACGAGATACATTGGACCCCTAAACGTGATAGGTGGTGAGCCTATCGCCGGACCGGGTCTATTTACACATGTCTCAGAATTAATTCTGAGACCTGCGGGTTACCTCACGATGTTTTCCTTCACCGTCGAGCTAGTGATAAATATGTACGTAAGTTTTGAAAAACTCATTGGTACATGCCAAGATTCGAACCCGAGCCTCACTGATTTTCGGCCGGCTCTTTAACCGTCAGGGCTATCACTGCTCTAAGCACTATATATTTTTTTTATTTTAAATTTATTTATGGTTTGCAATAGGTGGTATGGTTACACAATAAATACAAGTATCAAATATATTCTGTAGTATAGACAGTATTACCATGTGCAGTTTTTTTATTTCCACATTTTTTTTACTTCTGCAGAGTTAGCGTGCTATACTGTTGTATATACAGTTGTTGTGTATACAGGGTGACTTTTTTTACCGTCCGGAAAAAAATGTGGTGTGATAGGTAAGTGTAATGGATTCATTTGGCAATGTTACTTAAAACAATTTTTTTTTTCAACAATTTTTTTTCTTGCTTAAACTAATATACATTACTCAATTGTAGTCAATAATACACACTGAAATATTTAAAATAGTATTTTAAAAAGAAACAGGCTCGTTGCTTCCATTTATGCGCAATTTACCCACAAAAGCCAGCAGCGCGTAGTACTGTGCGTAGTTTTCTAGATTTTGTAAATTGCATTAAACATGAAAATATTTAACAATTAATCTCGTGTATAACTTCGGCTCTAGATACCTTATACGTCATATTTTTTTCCAGACGGTAAAAAAAATCAGTATATGTAGGTACCTATACTATATACATATAATTATATTGTACTAGACTAGTAACCAAAATTCATTCGAAAATTATAAATTTTATAACTACGCACAATGCAACCCGTCAACAACTGCTACATTCAGCATGGCTGTTGTTCATACCATATCCTTTTGCTTATACTAGCGCCAATGTGGACAGTTTTTTTTTGAACTGTATATATACTGCAATTTTACAGGTCCCCCATTCAAGATATTTCGCCTTTTAATTTATCCTCCATACTTTCTTCACAAAATAGATAAATAGGGTAAATTTTATAGATCTATGTTTCCATAGGTATTTAATGGATATTGTATACTATAACGAAGTTTGCATACCTACAAAAAGCTAAACTCGTCAGTTCCGGACTTCCAGACATAATTAATTATGTATCGGAGCGGTTATAAGTATAAGTATGTATATGTTACCGGCAATCTGTATAATGCAGGTATTATATATAATCCCTAAGTAATATAATATGTAATACCTGGGGCGTTCAGGCAATGTATGAAATATAATTAATATTAATGTCCATTCCATACTCTACCTAGGTAATATATAGAATGCCCCGGGATTATATAGAACACCTACTTGGCCACCGGCAATGTATAAAATAAATAGATTTTGGGCTGTATTATTTATCAATGTTATGTAAGTACCTACCTACGTATGAAATGACGGGCCAATGAAAGATGTGCTATTTGCTTAAAATCGACTTTATTAAATTACTTATTATGCTGCTCCTCAAAAATAATCTTTATTAATGGGTTGGCATTTTTTGCAGGATAATAAGTCTTGATGAGTAAATTAATGACCGTTTATTCTTATATTCTTATATTCTTTAAAATAATCCTATAAAAAGTAGAGTAGGTACCTCTTTGTAACTGAAGTGGGTAACAAAAAGAGGTTTACAAGCCGAGTGGGTTGTTAGAAACATTATTCGGAACAATATTCACTATAGGACCAACTTGATAAGAGCAACTTTATTTTTCTCTTCTCAGTACATTTCGTTCCCAGCGCTCAGCTGATTTGTATGGTAAAGTGAAAAATAAAGTTGCTCTGGTCAAGTCGGGGGCATAGTGAAATTTGTTCAAAAATGAAATAATAAATAAATAAATAATCTCACGCCTTTTTATCTCCGAGGGGGTAGGCAAATGTATTCCGTCTCTGGAAAAACCCACTTTTTACGAGAATATTTGAACCCTAAACGTGACCGGCGGGCGTATTAACGGAGATTCGATATTCGACTCGGAAGCGAAAAATCTGTCGAATCCTTACGTCAAATATGACATCTGTAAATACCCCATCTCCAAACCTTTCGATAGATTTTCCGATTCCGAGTGGAATATCGAAGTTCCGTGAATACACCCGCGGGTCTGTTACACATGCCTTAGAATTAATTCAGAGATCTGCGGGTTTCCTCACGAAGTTATTCCTTCACCGTTGAGCTAGTGATAAATATGTACTTCACTTTTGAATAACTATCATTGGTAGATGCCAGGATGTGAACCCGAGCCTCACTGATTATCATCATGTAAAGCAGGCTCTTTAAGAGTAAGGCTATCCACTGCTCTTTAAATTGTTAAAAATAATGTTATAAATAAGAAGTAGGTAATTAATCAAATAATTAAATAAAAAATTAAGAATGTTTATTGCCTACTCGAAATTGAGTACTCAAAAATATTTATTTATTCTTAGCTCACTAGGTCCTGTGCAAGGAAATATTAAAACATTGAAAACATGAACTCATTCGATACATTACCGGCTGCGCATTGGGTATTATATATAATACCTAGGTAGAGTATGAAATAATTAATATTTCATACATTACCTGCACGTTTTAGGCATTATATATATTCCCTAGGGATTATATATAATACCGGATTATACAAATTGCCGGTAACATATATACAACATTAACGTATATACGTAAGTACATCAATCCAAAGTTTCGTATAATAATGGTAGGATTGTGTTTGTATGTTACAAATTTAAATACATACTTACCTTACACTTATTAAAAGAGTAATCATTCACATTTTATTTAAGATAATGGACGTTCAGAATGTTCAAATTTTTTCACTGGTGCTTTCAAAAGAAAATAGGATCCGTAGTCATCCGACCGTGGGGAAGTGGCAACGCTCAGACCTGACAATAGCGAATAAAAGTGCACAATGCTCGCACGGCTCACTTGCGGCTATATCGAATTCCTCGGCCGGCCGCGAGGACGGAGTCTCGTCTCTGTGCCAACAAAGAGCGATGCCTAAAGGCGCGCTTCAAGCCCCGAAATGTTTTCTGCCTTTTAAACTCAAGTTGCCAGTTTCAAAGCTAGTAAATATATTAAAACCTCGAGGCTACTTTACTTCATGTTTAAAATAACTCCCATTTAACTCGGAATGAAAGTTAGCGTTGCGAATGACAAAATATTTTCACAAGGCGAATATTTTGCTGAAATGAAATGGCCAAATCGCGTTGTGAAAATTCTTTAAAATTTCAACAGACGAAGTCTTCGCGTAAAGTTTTGTGTGCTCTACTTTAAAGTTCGATATTCACGAAGTCGCTATGTTCCATATTTCGATACAGTTCTTTTTGAGTGCTATTTCTGTAAGTTTGGCGTATGGTGGGCAAAGTTAGATTCAATAGATAAGAACCAAAGTAGATATACCGACTGACATTTACGTGATTTATAATATTGTTGTTGGTAACCTTTATAATTGATAGATTTTCTTTTAAGTCGATTTGTTTTCTTTTTCTGGCGTTTATAATTATGTTGCGTTAAAGATAGGTACCTACCTACTTATACATAAATTCTAGCTACAAATGATACTGTAAGTTGGGTTGGCGTTAAGAACTGCAATAAAAGGATCTGTAAACCAAATAAATACTGAAAATAATTTACTCTTAAAATAAAACACAATGAGAGACAAAATCACCTATGTACGGTATAAGAAATACAAAAAATAATAAATTAGTTTCAACACGGTCGCAGTGTGATATAAATATATTCTTCGATGTAGTTAGCATTGAATTTACTTTGGTGCAACTATTTTCTCCGAGACTTCCCATAGCTTTCGAGCCAAACCAGTGTCTTGGGCCGCCTTGGTGATGCTTCGTTCACGACAATCGCTGAAATAGCGACCGCTCACTCCGGTTACCTCTGGCGACACTGCTAGGAAAATACTAGTCTGTGCTCCTTCCCAGGGGACTTTAATAAATAACCATATCACGGGTCCTATAATTGTTGTTAGAGCGTTCCTTTTTTTCATTAGATCCGTATGTACCATACCCGGGTGTAAACAGTTTGCGGTAACACCGGTGCCTCTCAACTGTCGTTCCAGCTCAACGGTCATCAAAACATTGCATAACTTTGTATTAGCATAAAGTTTGTTTTCCCTAAAAGTTTCCTTCGTTTCCTTTTCCATATTTAAGTTTTCGAAATCAATTTTACCGTATTTGTAGACCATAGACGACACGTTAATTATGCGGCTTGGAGCAGAGGATTTCAACAGCGGGAGTAGCAGAGTAGTCAACAGGAAAGGCCCGAAATGATTGATCTGCATACCCTCGAGCAATCCGTCTTCTGTTCTTTGAAATTGACTTTCTAATACGCCGGCGTTGTTGACGAGGATATCCAGACGTTTTTCTGTTTGAACTATATTTTCAGCGAAGTTTCTGACAGATTTTAAGGATGCCATGTCAACTTGACGGAAATGGATGTCCGTGTTACCACTGAGAAATACGATTTTGTCCCTGGCAGCCGTTCCCCGAACCTCGCTCCTGCATCCCAGGATGACACGAGCTCCTCTGTCAGCGAAATCTTTTGCCGTTTCATACCCAATGCCAGCATTCCCACCCGTCACTATAACCACTTTACCCACTAAATGTTTACTGCACTTACATATACCGCACGATAGTTTACAATAAACGGATATTATTATAAATAAACCGATGTTCACTAAAAGTAAAGATAATAGAAACATCGTGTCGATACGAGGGACTTTGGCTAACTGATACTGTCATTAATTTTTTACAAGTCACGGCAGATGAATATAGTTTTCATGGTCAAAACATTTATCGTAGATGTATTTTATGTAGGTAAATGTAATTTTAAATTATCAGCATAAACTAATCAGATACCTAATACGAGCTAACAGATAATAGATATTATTATAGAAACTCACAACATTATACCTACTTACTTAACTTAAACTTACATAATTATTTTTGAGTATAAAATTAATACTTACACCAACATTGTGATCATAAAGGCGATAAACTATATAGATATACCTACGCCCGTGATTATACCTTAACTAAGTATTAAAGGTCTGCGGTTTTGTTAGCCTACAATTATAGTACATTATGATATAAGTGCGGGAGGTTGAAAATTACAGCCGAGGCGATATTGCTAGCCCGAGCCGTAGGCGAGGGCTACAAGTAAGCAGAGGCTGTAATTATCAAAGCGCACGTATGTCATACGACGTTTTATAACACATTTGCGAGGAAATAAAATAAAACTCCGACTATGGTAAACGAATAAAAACAATACAGCGTTAAGAAAAAGCGCGCGGCGCGCATCATCATTTTTTTTTTAGGAAAAGGCACAAAAAACAGCCAGTACTTATTACTAATAAAGTAAAATAATATTTTTGTGTTTTTGTTAGAGATTGGTTGTAATTTACTGTCAAAATTAATTAAATTAAATAATTATGTACATAAATATTTCTTTCATATATTTTATCTCCCAAAGTTAATTTTAATCATAAATGTTGACAACTTTTTTGACATAAAAACTCTTTGCTGAGATTTTAAAAAGTACCGTTCGTTTTAAGACGGAGCATCTTGATAAACCGTGCGTTTTACTTTACACTTACCGCACTTGGGCGTAATGAGATAGGTAACGATATTAAAATTGGTGAAATAAGACACCTTTTACGAGCAAATGTGTTATAAAAATATTTACCTACTTACTACGTAAGTAACTAAGTTTGTAAAATAATATTTCAAGGGTTTTAGATACTAGATTTTTAATAAATAAAGATGCAACCACATTTATGTTATTTTAACGTTGGTAGGTATCGTACTATTTACGTGTCACTATTTTTTCTCGTACAAAGTGACGAAAAAACACTTTAAATATATTACAATAATAAGTAATTTGAGTTTAATTTAAACTGCTCAAATAATTTAACTTATAAATGTTGATCACTTATTTTAGATACGAGTTAGTTTACACATTTCTCTTTGAAACTAGCAATAGTATGATAATGATAAGCGACAAATGTAGATTCAAAACCTAAAAAACCGGCGAGGTGCGAGTGGAACTCGCGCTCGAAGGGTTCCGTGCCATTATCTATAAAAACGGCAATAAAATCACGTTTGTTGTATGTGAGCCCCCTTGCATATTTATTTTATTCTGTTTTTTCCAAAAGTTTTTTCGTATTTGTTGTTATAGCGGCAACAGAAATACAGCATAATATCTGTGAAAATTTCAACTGTAGGTATAACTATCCCGGTTCATGAGATACCACCTGGTGACAGACGGACCAACAGACAGACGGACCGACAGACAGACGGACAGCGGAGTCTTAGTAATAGGGTCCCGTTTTACCCTTTGGGTACCCTAAAAATATACTGAATACTAAGTACTAATGTGACGGTATTATCTGAAGAAACTATGGTGCCGCACCCGCTCTCTCTCATAAACAGCAGTATATTTCAAAGGCTAATGGTTACCTACCGATCTTTATTCATAAAAAAATTTAAAAGATAGAGCTCAAGAGATCGAATTTTTAAAGCGAGTTATTAGAGAAATATTAAATTTTAATAAAAAACGTCGCAGAGACTGGCCAATTGATTGCAACTTCGTCGTAGGGTTCCGTATCTACCGCCGTAGTTGAAAAATTAAAGTCTCCCTTTTTAATACAAATACACATTCTGTGAAAATTTAAACTGTATACCTTCATTAATATTATAGTTTTTTTTTTTAATATTAAATGATTCTTATGTTTATTAGAAGGCTAATTACAATTGACAATAAATATATAAATCTAAAGACTAATTAACAATATGTACATAAAAACAACTTAAATAGATATAAATATTAGATGTACCTAAGTATGTAAGTTATATAATAATAAATATAAAATATATCATTTAATATTTAAAAAAAAATTACTATAATAATAATGGAGGTAAAAAATTAGATTTATTCACAAAGAAATATACTTTTTCACTGTATACCTATTACGGATCATAAGATAATAGTCCACTGACAGACAGACGAACGGGTGGACAAACGGATGGGCAGACGAACGTATGGACAGTGGAGGCTTGGCAACGTTGGCACCCTTTGGATAGGGAACCCTAAAACGCACGCATATATATCTGTTTTATAAATATGGGCATTAAATTATTTAATTTGAATTTGAATTTATGGCATAAATAAAAAGAAAAGCTAAAAAAGTAAACACCTAAAATTACATGAAAGCAATTTCAAGAATGGACATTCTTGCTATAAATTTTGTATTGCTATGACTATAGTTGTAGGCGCTTAATTTAGATAATTTTATTTAACTCAGATTACTTACAATATATTGTTGTAAATAAGCAATGTACAATAACAAATAATAATAATACATTGTGGGACACAATTCACAAACGGTTTTTTAATCTCAAACTTGGCTGGGCCTGTACTTTGCATACTAAACTACTAATAGGTAGATATATTTAAATAAATATTAAATGACCAGACCCGAAGCCAACAGACATGTTCATGCACACAAACGTGAGCCCCGAGCGGAGATCGAACCTCCGGCTCAGAAGGCAGGGTCACTATCAACATGTTGGCTTAGTTGGCTGCTTGCAAGCCCGTCAATAAATAGGTATAAATAAGTATGTACCATAAGTGTTTTTAGTTAACTAAATACAAGGTAGTAACATCGTTCTAAGCAAGTAATTGTCGTTCAACAGAGTTACGAGCTCCAAAGTTCAACAATAATAAGAGTTTAACAGGCCCGTAAAAACGTAAGCCCTCTCGTTTGCGTTTGCCGTGCTCGTAGGGCGTCGGCTCGATTTGTCTAACAGCTAATTAGGTGAGCAGCCTTTAATTATTATAGCCTTTTATACTTCACTGGGAAATTTGACTTTTTTGAAGAATTCTATTATATCACAGTGTTTTGAAAATCTTTACAGAATGGCACCGAAAGTGGAGCACCGCATTTAAACCTTTTGATGGTGAAATTATTATTTTGATTAAATAAAAGTCTAGCTACCTATATTTTGACATAATATACATATTGTTTCCGAAACAAAGTATTGTTGAATGAGGTGGAAGAACATAGTTTACATCTACACTTATATCTATACTAATACTAGTAATAACAATAATAATAATAAATATATATAAAATAATAATGACTGATTGGTGATGTATCAACGCACAGCGAGCAAAGCCTATAAAGCGAGTAAAAGCTAGTACTAATTATAAAGAGGAAAGATTTGTATTTTTGTATGTTTGTTACGAATAAACTATAAAACTACTGAACCGATTTAAAAAAATATTTTGCCATTGGAAAGCTACATGATACAGTGATAACGGAACGGGAACTACGCGGGTGAAACAACTAGTATAAAATAAAGTCGCTTTCCACGTCTGTAGGTACGCTTACGTAGATCTTTCAAACCACGCAACGGATTTTGATAACAAACCACAAGATGCAGGCACATTAGAACTCTATCTATTGTCTTCGCCCGCTAATAGGTCCCTGCTGCTTGATTGACTTGTTAATCAGTGTTTCTTATAAGGTACCGTTGTTACAACAGTATACATAAACAGTTATTATTTCTATGAACAACATTCTAGACCTATTTTGTTATGAAATTAAAAGGCCATCCTCGCTTTTTGGGTCTGACGAAAGTTGTTTATACATTATAATTTTGTTTGCGAGAGAAAATGAATGTGGTGCTTTATCACGACACCCGCCAGGACGTCAGTGTAATGAGATCGTTTGATGTGATCTGATGCGACAAATTGCCGAGCTCTACATAGAACGCGGCTGTCGCGAAGCCTCCGATGTCCGTACACCATGTTTATTTTCTCTGAACCTCGTATATATTTTTATTAGTGGGGCTAAGATCATCTTTGAATAGTTCTTAGTTGATTATTAAAGCGATATTTCTAATAAATCCGGTTCTCAAAGTAAAAATCGTAGAGGTTTTTAAAAAGTTATCAACAACCTCCAGTCATATTCCCATTTCTTATGATTTTTATTTATTTTAAAGAATGTTTAAAATCGGTTTAGTAGTTTTGGAGCCTGTTAAATACATACAAACAAATAATAATAAAAAACTCTTTATAATATTAGGTACCTATATATATATATAGCTACAGAAGTATAGATATAGATTAGCGTAGATGTATTCCTGAACTCTTAATTACTTTTCCAACGTGTCTCCTGCCTAAGTTTTAATTAATAGGTAAGTACTACATACTACTCGTATTTATTTATATCATTATATCAAATTACCTTTTATTAAGTATTAAAAAAATACGATTGCCTACATAGTATGGGATAGTCATTTGCTATATAAGTGAGTGGAGTAATTTAAAGTTAAAACTTCCTTAAGAAAGGTATTTCAAGATTTATAACAAGGCCCAAACTGTTCATGAATAGGTACTCATATTTCAGACTTAGTGTTTCTTGAAAGACCGTAGAAGATGGCTAAATTTATTTTGTATATTTTTGAAAATAATAGCCCGTGTTACTCCCAGCAGAAAAGTACGCTTTCCACTGGCAAAATAATTTTTCAAATCGGTAAAACCTATATATCAGTATCCGAGCCTATTCAATACAAACCAACATACAAAAAATTAAATCTTTCCTCAATCCAGTTTATTCCTGTTCCCGTATGAGTTTCCAAAAATCCCTTCATAGTGGTTGACTACGACATTTATAAGACACCTATATACTCGTACCACGTTTTGTGCGATAACACCTAGAAAGGTGTTATCGTTCCGGAGAAGTACACAGTTTTTTCTTCTTTTTGTCTTCTTACACAGTTTTTTAATTTACTCGTGAAAAGTGGGTGTATCCAGCAATGAAATACCTCTGCCTACCCCTTCGGGGATATAAGGCGTGAGATTTTTTTTATTTTTCCGTGTGATTGAGACATTCTCCCGATGTAGCTTTTTATTCTAGATATTGACCCGGTTACTCAGTTATCTCCACACCAAATTTCATCAAAATCCTTACAGTAGTTTTTGCGTACACACAACCAGACAGAGAGAGAGACAGACAAACATTTCAAATATTTCTGTTTTGTTATCTACATTAACTATATACCTATACTAAAAAAAATATGTACAGACGGCCCCGTTACAGTTTTATTTTATTATAATATGTACTTATAGATTACACAGTTGAAATTAATATTATACTTAGAATATAAATATTATAGTTAAATACTATCTTTTTACTTTAATTAATAAAAATGATAATTAAGAAATTACAAATACCTACCATTATGAGTCAAGATTTTACAGAAATATAGATTTAATTTGCAAAAAAAAACAAAGAATTCGTTATCTAAAGTTAAAGTTAAAGCATATCCTTTTTTAAAGTGGGTTGAAAAACAGAATTCGTGTCCACGTTGTTTGTTTGATGGAGCCTGGTTTTGTAACTTTCTTTCAGTGCCAATACAATATTATATGATAGAATATTTAAAACAATTTAGATTTACTGCCTTAAGACCGCGTCACTGCTGCGAAGTTCGACAGCAACCACGGCATAGTACCTACTCAGTGGTATAGCCGACAGTGAGGATTGTACTGAACGATATGATATTTAAAACTATGTCCCTATTAAATACAAATTTCCAACGAAGTTCTCCAAACATATTTTATCACCTAAGCCTTGTGGATCCATATTCAACGAAATAAATAGTTCTTATTTTTATCTAACCTTAAACAAATCCTACTAAGTTCTAAAGTAACTTTTACATTCGTGATTATAGTGAATAATTTAATAATATTCTGTGACGTAGTTTAAGGATGATACTGCATCACAGACATTCACATTTTCTACCTATAGTGAACGAAGTCAACACAGTTTTAACCTCTGAGGATACTTATTCACCATATAAGAAAATTTTCCTATTCGTTTTTGATAAAAATACGGCATGTTTTGCCACTGTATACATTGCCAAGGGTCGATAGTCGAAAGGTGTATTTATAATTATTCCTACTTTTTGAACCGATTACAATAAATAAACATTATCAATGTTATTTACTCGAAATACTGCATACTAAATAATAAAATACTACATAATAAAAAAAATCATAAAAAAAGATTTGAATTCAATGGTGACGCATACGTACTTTTGGCGGATGCTTTAGTATAGTAATCAATAAGCGTGATCACAACAAAAACCTAAATCCGTCCTATGGGTTAACGTGCCTTTAGAAACCCGGAGAATCTTTTGACGTAATGCCACTAGGTACGAGTAGTCACCCACTCACTGACTGATCGCACCCACTAAGATCGTTACAAACACAGCCACGATACAGAGACTCGTGCTGTCCTCTAGAGGCAACGTATTTATAAGACGACATAGATAACAATTGAACATTCCTCCGACCTCTACATCTGATCGCAAAAGTATCGTGTATTAGTTATTTATTTCTCTCACAGGTTAAGGATTAATAAATTTAAGAACCATGATTTTGTGGACCTGCATAGTATTACCGCTTCTTATTTTGTGTGTTAGAGTGTATCAAAAATTAAGTCACGGATTATGTCGATCTAGTGCTCATATGGTGGGCAAAGTTGTGATAGTTACGGGGGGAAACAGTGGAATAGGATTGGAGACGGCAAAGGATCTCGCTTGTCGTGGTGCTCGGATTATTCTTGCGTGTCGGAGCATGAAGCGCGCGGCCAAGGCCAAGGAAGAGATCATTAAATTCTCCGGCAACGAAGACGTTCACTGCAAGCATCTCAATTTGGCGTATCTGAGCTCCGTGCGGGAATTCTGCACCCACATACTGAACACTGAGAAACGCCTTGATGTCCTCATCAACAACGCCGGCGCCGGCAAGATCGGCAACTACAAAACCGAGGATGGCATACACATATTAATGCAGGTCAACTACTTCGGGCCGTTTCTGTTGACGTGCCTCCTATTACCGCTTCTGAAGTCTTCTGCCCCTAGTCGAATTGTGAACGTGTCCTCAAAGATGCATATATTGGGAGACGGGGATTTAAAAAACATTAACAAGGATGAATATTGGTCTGATTATTTAATATATGCTAAAAGCAAAGTGTACTTAAATCTGATGACTTTAGAACTAGGTAGAAGACTGAAAGGCACGGGAGTAACTGTTAACGCGCTGCACCCAGGATTGGCTAAGACGAATATATTTCGGAATCTTCCAAGTATTATAAGGATAGTTGTGGAGGTATGTGTAAACTTGATGTTTCAAAATAGATGGGAGGCCTCGCAGACCTCCATTTACTTAGCGGTTGCACCGGAGGTGAAGAGCGTCAGCGGGAGATACTTCAGCGACTGCCACGAGACAAACCCCTCCAAGATTTGACTGGACGTAGAGATTGCTAGGAAACTTTGGACCGAATCTGAAAAACGGGTAAAATTCGAGCTACCTCCTCAATAATAAATGATGAAGACTTTAAGAAAAATACTTAGAAGTTTTTGATAGGGTATGGTTTTTAGGTTATACATTTGTATATAAAAAATAAAATAAAATTTGTATTCAAATTGTTTTTTTAGTTATTTTTAATGTATCTATTTCATTTCCATAACGATTTTCAGATTTTAAAATATTTGCCAAATCGTACAACTTTAGTAATACCTATATAAAAGAAAAAAATAGTTTTAGGCTTCCTTGTTTGTTGATTAGAAAAATGGTCCAGGATATATACCTAACATTTACGCGATTGGTAATAAATCTGGGACAACTTCTTCTACCTATGTTGGATGTCAGTATGGTTTTGTTAGGATATCCGACCATGTTGAATTAGTATTAATCACCACCTATCACGTTTAGGAGTCCAATGTATCTCGTGAAATGTGGGTATATCCAGTAATGGAATACCTCTGCATACCCCCTCGGGGATGAAAGGCGTGAGATTTTTGTATATATATATTTTGAATTAGTAACAATCTCCTCCTAATAAAAATAATGAATTCATAAACCGTAAAAAATAAACTATCTGTTATAGTAGCGATAGAGTTAAAGTCAAAGAGATAGAGTAGCAAAATAATTCGTGACTTTCCCACTGCTCAACTAGATAGCTCAACTGAATAAATTTGAGCAGTGGGTAATACCAACGGCTCAACTGGTAATTGCTCAACAAAGAATAGTTTAGCAGTGACCCGCTGATTAACTTAAACTGCACAACTATAACTCTATGCTTATTAGACGTAATCGCAAATTAAAGTCCAATTATATCTAAGTGCCCATAATAATATGTCGCGGGCAACAATTAGTAAACAGGAACTGAGAATAATTTAATAATTCGTTACCATACTAGTATTACCTACAACCAACTACAGATTACAACAGTAAGCATTTCGCAAGAACTTAGGATTTATTAATAAAAATTGTTTTAGAGAGACATGATCAATAAAATATCGTAATAAAATTGCATAATAAAACAATATTTTTTTCTTATTTCAGAATTGCGTTTAAAAATTTAATTATAGGGTAAAATACAATTCATTATCATCATCATCATCAACCCGTAACAGCTCACTGCTGAGCTAAGGGTCTTTCCTCACACATGAGGAAGTATGGGCTATAATCTCCCACGCGAACCCACCGAGGATTGGGATAAAATACAATTAAACATCGTTTAAACATTTTTTATCATTAAGCTATAAACCTGATCCTCTTATTTCACATAAAAACCTTTGTGTTTACTTTAATTTACTATCTGCTAGCTGGCGTTAAATTGAAATTATTCGCTATGCCCGCCCCGGCCGCTGTCCGTCCGTGTGGTTATTTTATTTACGCATTTATCACGTCTGTGGTTCATCTGATTTACAGAATGCTGTGCAGCTCGCTGTTAGCTCTATGTGGTAGCTATTTATCAGGGTTGTTGCGGAGGTCATCTTAGCGGTGGGCTCACTTTCAACAGAGCAATTACAACCCTTTTATAATTAGTAGCAAAATATAGTGTCCGAACTAAATTGCTTTGATTGTGTATTCTTCTATATTCCCTGACAATGGAGGAATAAATCATTACTCGTGCATTTAATTTACTTGCTTACATTGTATTTATATTCCTAGATAGTTGATTTCAAATTATAGTTTTCTGTCTATTGTTTGATCTACAAATGACGCCACACACTCAAGCTTGTAATACTCAAATATAAGTATGTACCTAGAAAAAATAACTTTTCAATTGTACACCAAAAAACGGTACAGAAAAAAGAAATACAAACATAAAATTTAGTGCAATGGGTGGTCTTATCGCTTGTGGCGATCGCCTCCATACAGCCTTTGAATGGATGATATACTGAGAGTTTGGAACGAGGGGAGGTCATAGACGTCTATTTATCTGTTTGTCTTTTATTCGCGCACAACGAAAAATCTAGGCAGGTACCTACCCAATTTATTATTTTACGTGACGTTTATTCAGTTCTTAAAAAATTATTTAAGTACTAACAGCTCTCCCGCGGTTTCACCCGCTTCAGTCCCGGTCCCGTGTAAAAATTATAGCTCATGTACTCCCAGAAAAGTAAGCTTTCCATTTTTGAAAGATTTTTTAAGACTCGCATCTGAAATTTCCAAAAAACTCTTCATAGCCCTTGCCTACGCTACGACATTATATAAGAATACCTAGTTTTTTATTTACCCGTGAGAATGAGACATTCTCCCGCCGTAAAAAGTACTCTAGATGTTAACCCGGTTACTCAGATACCTCCATAACAAATTTCATCAAAACCCGTCCAGTAGTTTTTGCGTGTTGTGTGCACAACCAGACAGACAGACAGACAAAAATTTTAAAAATAGGTTTTTTGGTATCTACATCGATAACTATATACACAGCTGAAATTTTCAAAAAATTGTTCATGTGCAGACGACCCCGTTAGAGTTATATTGTATGTATAACTATAGATGTTTATCAGTTGTTTAGTGCCCATAGTACAAGCTCTGCCTAGTTTGGGAGTAAATACCTATGCGTGAATTGTGTCCCACAATTTATTATTTTATTTGATGGTTACCAAATGACATTAAAATAACGGACCTGACGGTTAAAAAAGTATAAAGTTCGCTGGAGTGATTCACAGTGATTTGAAAAGGCCAGCTTTAGAATCGGGAAAATAGGCGGTTGGCAGACGGAAGTGCGGACAATATTAATGCCAGCCATAACTCAGGCGCAGCCAGCGTATTTTTCTCTACACTGGGAACGGAAGGACAGCAGACGCCACTAATTAACTAGATTAGCATATTTCCCTCGAAAACGCCTTTTTGCAGTCGGCGGAAAATACATCTCTTTATATGGAAATGTCACGATTCTTTTTGCCTAATTTTCTTGTCGCGTACGCAGCATAAATGTTCTCATTTGCATGTTTTCGAGAAACTAATTGTTTAATATCTTAATTGATTGCACCGTATTCTACTTCCTACATAATATTATAAACGCGAAAGTTTGTATGGATGTTTGTTCCTCTTTCACGAATAAACTACTGAACGGATTTTAATGAAACTTTACAGTTATATAGCTTATACATCAGAATAACACATAGGCTATATTTTATCCTCGTATTCCCACGTGAACGGGAACTACTCGGGTAAAACCGCGGGGTGCTACTAGTTCTAAATATGCTCATGCCTTATCACCGAGGGGTCGGCAGAAATATTCCACTCCTGTAAAATACCTACATTCACCTGTGTATTTTGCAGACTCCGTAATACGATAGGTGGTGCTGGGGACCCCATCGCCGGACTGTAGTGGTGTTACACATGCTTTGGAATCAATTCTGGGGCCTGCGGGCTAGTTCACGACGTTTTTCGTCACAGTCTTCGGGTTTTAATCATGTTTAGAACCAATGAGGTAGGTATATAAGTACATGTTTATCACTAGCTCGGTGAAGCATCAGCAAGTATTCTTATAATAGAGCACATCATCATCATCATCAACCCGTAACAGCCCACTGCTGAGCTAAGGGTCGTTCATCGCACATGAGGAAGTATGGGCTATAATCTCCCACGCGAGCCCACCGCGGATTGGGAGATCTTGTTAAGCTAGTGGCCACTTAGCACTCAGAATTTTTCAAGCCACCCAAGGGTATCTGACATGGCTTAACGACTTCTAGTGTGCGGAAACACAACGAAAACCGGGACCAACAATTCCGAAACACGGAAGCGCTCGTAATATAAATGCCACTAGGCGGTCACCCATCCACTGACTGACCGCGCCCAACTTTGCTTAACCAGTGTGATCGTTACAAACACACTGGCACCGCAGGGCTACGAGCGCTTAATAGAGCACGGTAATTCTAAATCTATACTACCTAAATCCGGACCAAAAGTAACACTCAAAAATTACTCGTAGTTAATTAAAAAATTAACTAGTTACGAGTAATTTTTGGGTGTTACCGTCCTCGGGTTTGTTTCCACATTGAGTATTTTAACCAAGTCCTGTTATGCAAAACAAAACACAGGTGTGCGACGTCCCATAACACGGAATGAAATGGTTGGCCGGATTAAAGTTTCCCGATGTGGGATACAATTTGGGATTCGCGTGTTTGCCCGAACGACCATTTGAGGTCGATAGACTGACGTCATTTTGTCCTATGTATTTATGTTGTGATGTTTTTGGTATAATGTCAACCAACATACGACAATATTTGATATATAATGTTTCCTTTCAGAACGTCGTCCATACTGCTAAAGGTGTCGGCATTTTTTTACGTTCGACATCCTGTCTGACCCCTACCCTTAATTTAGAAATTTGAATGGCTTCATACTTAGTTTGTATGTGCCGCTTATATAAGCCAGACTGGTCCGGTTTAATATTTACGGGATATACCAGCCGTGTTCCATTCGGACAACGTAGCTTGATAAAATCGCGAGTTTCTTGTTAACAAGCTCCGCAAAATCCACAGAGTCAGGTTCGAGTTTAGTTGTGAATGGGTACGTTGTTTATGGAGTACCTAAGAATGCTCTTAGTGATACCATTGCGTCATTACTATTCCCTTAGTAAAAAGCGAACACAATTAACAATTAAGTTTATTGGAAAATAGTTCTGTGTAAAATGAAAGGAAAATTATGGATTACAAATGAACTTTGTGATAGAGTTTGGAGATCCTCATACTTAATGCTATTAATTAGATTTCTTTATTAATTTCATATGTTCAATTGCCCATAGTATTCAATTTAACTAGTTGCATATCAGGATCATAAAAGTAATTTCACAATGTGCTCGTTTTTGGGGCTCCGTACCCAAAGGCCGCTGTCCGTCCGTCTGTCACCAGGCGTATCTCATGAACCATGATAGTTAGATAGTTGAAATTTTCACAGATGATGTATTTCTGTTGCTGCTTCCGATTGATCGGACTAGTCGATCGGACCACGCGACCTAAGGGGCTACTAAATACTAAAAATCAGAATAAAATAAATATTCAAGAGGGTTCCTGTACAACAAACGTGATTTTTTTGCCTTTTTATTGACAATGGTACGGAACCCTTCGCGAGCAAGTCTGACTCGCATTTGGCCTGTTTTTAAATATTAATTTATTTGAATAAATTCAATAACATTGTAGAGGTGCTAGTGTGTTTGTTGGTTCTTTCTTTAAGGCAACGGATCGATTCCATATTTTTCACTAATATGATGGCAATCTTAGGAAATAACATAGGCTGCTATCTATCTTTAGAATAACATATTCCCTTGTCAAAAATCTGTAATATTATGGTACTACAACAACGCGAGCAAAGTCGCGAGTAAAGGATAGTTATAAATAAGTAAAAACACAGATATTTATGATTAGTTATAGGTGATTGTAACATGTTGCATCTACAAGAGACACGCGATAATTAGGTTTCAGAGATGAGTTATAACTAACACGAACAACAGCAGGTCAGAAGATACATAATTTATAATAACGAGCTGTCAACCTGCGGATTTGTATCTACTCCCGTGTAAACTAGCACAGAATACGTTGAATGTACTTGTAAACTTACTCAAAATAGCTAGGTACGAGAAACTAAGAATGTTTTTTTTTGGGTTAATCGTAAGTTGATGTATATTTCAGTATATTAAGCCTACAAAAATTTAAGAAAGAAAAAACAAACTTAAATACAATCTCGATTGATTGTTTCATTTATTCATAGGAAAATCTACGGCGTACATAACGTACGAGAGCTTATGAGTAAATTTATTAAGGCTATTAGTACTTACAGATTTCCACTTAAAACTTTTAACAGGGTGTGCTTATAAAATCGTAACAAAAATCTGTGATAAAAAGTAAAAAAAAATCGTAAATGTATGTGGGGGTGTGTCACAAATGTGTGTAGGTCTTTGTTTCTTTAGTTTGTTTAATACATAAAATAGGTCAATTTCATGAAATACATTATTGTAGTTTCTAGTAACACGTGGTAAATGGAGTTTTGGCCATAGTTTGTGAGTAAAATGGTACTTTAAGAAATTTTGTGTATCGAGTGGGACGAGTAGGGGTGTTAAGATTAATCTCATTCAACAGTGCCGGACAGTTCAGTTTTCCCTTCAGTATATTTTATCATATCATAGTAACATCATATTATTATCAACTGTTTTACGATGCTCTAATTTACATATTTTATGATAAGAGCAGCTCAAGCTTTTATAGTAAGAATAAAAAAAAATCCAGACTTTATAAAGGAGATGTTTAAGAAATTTTTGCTGAATTGATTCAGTATTTTGCGTATGTATCACATACTGGAACGACCATATACTACTAGCGTATTCAAGGACGCTCCGAACGCAGGCTTTATAAACTACTTTAATGCATGTAAGCTCATTGATTATTTTACATGACCGAATCACAAATCCGAGGCTTTTATATGCCTTACTGGTGATGATATCTATGTTCTCCACAAAATTCAGCTTACATCCAGATGTACCTACACCTAAATCGAGAACACTGCTAAACCTGTCAAGGTTCTTTCTTAGCTTGGATGTTATAAGAGAACAAAAATGGTTTGGTTTTACGAGTAAAGGTAATGGGTTGAGATTTTCCTACATTACCTTTAATTTTGTTTGCAATGTACTACATATATGGCCAGTCGATTTAAATCATGCTGGAGGTGGATGTTGTGCTGTTCATTTCTGATGTTCATGAAAATTTTAGTATCATCTGCGTACATTAAGAACTTGGAGTGCTGGAAGCACTTATAGATATCATAGAGATAGGCGATAAGAAATAGAGGACCAAGATAGGAGCCCTAGTGTACACCTGGCAGAATTGTTTACATAGCCTTTCGAAAACCACCCACAGCCCGAGATCGATTCGACAGATATGACTTAACCTATCTAAGAATTACCATGAATTCCAAGATGATCTACACGATCGAATGCTTTTTCGAAATCAGTGTAGATATATCATCACGTCAGCCTTTTTACCTTGGCTCATACATTCGAAAACGAAATTTGTGAAAACTCCCAGGTTACTTAAAGTTGAACGCCCTGAGGGTATTTCGTTAAATACGGTGGTGTATGTATACATATATTCTTATATACGAGTATTTAGAAAAGCTTACTAAAAGTGTTCAATATTGACATCGTTCTATAATTCTCCACCTTAATCTTTGTCAGCCCAAACGTGATCCTGAAGATGATTGCGGACGGGATGGACGCGGCGGTCTTCAGGCGGTTCACGGACTTGCACGTCCGGCGTGCAAGCCGGTGAGCGGTCTGCGACGGCGTCCCTCACTAGGTTGTAGTTTTCTTATTTATGTACTAACATAGCATGTAAGATTTCTTTAGCTACTAACCACCTATGGACTATTTTTGTCTGAAAATAAATTATTTTCATTTTAATTTTTTATTTTATTTATTATTTTGTCGATTTTTTGTGTATTGGGACTGTGTGAGCTTCTTTCCAAACCTGAGGAAATACGCTATCGTTTAGGGATCTATTGAAAATTAGGCAAAGCGCGGTAATGTAAGAGCTGATGAACAACGCATGATGAAAGGAGATCCAAAATTATCGCTTTCAGATCCATAACTTATGTGAACGTTTGAAACGACTTTAAGGCTTGTTCTTTATTTCGGAGAATTGAGTAAACGTGAGAGGTATGTTGTGGCGGAGCTAAATACATTAGGTACTGGGTATTCCTTAGCTGGTTCTATAAAAAGCTTCAGCAGAAATTTTATTTCGTCATAATTTCCCTTATGCTTATATCGCACCCAGAGCTGACTCAAAATAAAGATATACGATTAAGATATCGTTATTATTAATAATAACTGTTAACTGTCGGATGAAAAGCATCTTTGGTTTCGATTTTATGGAAAAACTAAATTTTTAGTTACTAATCCAGCTCGACTACAGATTTTGCGGCGCTCCTTTTTTTGTTTTGTGCTGATAATTGTGTTTATGGTCATGAATTAAAGGTAAATTTCAGTACTGGGAATAAATAGTAAAGGTGTCAAGAAAAGAATAAATAATAATTGGTAACTAGTGAACTCATGAAATAGGTCTACCATTTCTTATAACACGAGCATCTCTGTTTGTCATTTTGCCAAACAGAAGATGTTGTGAACATGATGCTACAGGCTGAGCATAAGTAATAGACTCGCCCTTTTTCATTAGTTTCCCTTCAAAACCTTCACCTACTTCTGGTACAATACATACAGTTTGAAACAGCTACCTCTGCTGACCCCCCAGCATATTATATTTTATTTACTGTTTTAACTACGGTTTACATTATAGAACATATCAATAGAGTTTAACAGAACCAGTCGGGATTATTCTGCATCCCCTCGTCAGCATCATGACCTTTGTTTACGAAAATGGGTCTATATAAAGATATAAGGAAAAATACCTCTACGAAAATGTAGCGTCGCGTTGTCTGATGAGCAAGATTAATGAAGTAGAAAGACTGATCGATCGCGGTTTTACCTAATAAATGCTTCAAGATACCCTCGGTAACAACAAATCTTGATACTTAATCAAATACACTAACAGTCTTATCAAATGATTACCTACAATAAATGTTTGAAATAATGACTTACGAATGCTCATGTCGTTTTGTTACCCTTTCCATTGAAATAACAGTACCTACCTAAATGGTCATTGATAAACTTGATAATTATTCCATTGTTTAAGTTGTTTCTCAACAAACAAAAACTCAAGCATTTCATCCACGAGGAGGTAGGCAAAGGTATTCCATTTTTGGAAATACTTACTATTCACGAGTATATTCGACTACCAAACGTAATAAGTGGTGAGCCAATCGCCGGACCGGGTCTGTTACACATGCCTCAGAATTAATTGTGGGACCTGTGGGTTTCCTCACGATGTTTCCCTTTACCGTCGAGCTAGTGATATGTAAGTGACTTTTTGAAAAACTCATTGGTACATCCCCGGATTTGCAACCGAGCCTCACTGATTATCATCATGAGAAGCGGGCTCTTTAACCGTAAGGCTAGATAACTGCTCTCGTTTTCCTAAACAGGTTATGATTTTCTCATTGTATATTTAAAATAATTAGGTAACTTCTGGGTACACTGGATTGTAATAAAATTTTCGGATGGTAGATTACAGTTTTAATATTTTAATTAATAAATGCATAAGTATCACAGTGAAATTTTAAAGTTTGTTATGAATTTCCTTAGTAATAAGTAAAAATGTACTTAGTAAATTGAAAATTGTTGGAAAAGAAATTAACGTATTTTACTTCACGTCGTTTAAAAATGAAACATTGCCTTACTTTTTAATATTTTCGATTTTTATGAATTCTTTTAAGCGCGAAACATCCGTTTCAGGCTGTATTTTAACGCCGTTAAATTTTCCAGGCCGAAGTCATGTTTTGGTAATGCGTTTTTAATGTTCTCATATTGCTATAAATCACCATGGTTACCCCTGGTCCAGATAGCTTTAATGGTTTATTAAATTAGTTTATGAAGCTGTTACTCAGAATAGGCTTCCATGTAATGAACATATTTCTGGTGACATTGAAACCATTGGAGGAATCTATAGCTTATTTTTTACATAAAATAGCGTGTGCCCAGCGGCATTCCGATGCATTCTTGTTCTCATGAGAACTTCAAAAAATCCTTTCTTAGTGCTAACTTTCTTCATTCGGAACCTTTGTGCAACATTTCGTGATTCTAGACCCATCGATCTTGGCTGTGCGTTGATCGATCAGTCAGTCAGCCAGTCATTTTCTTCTTTTATATATTTAGACTAGCCGGGCAAACGTTATTCTGCCATGTAAAAGGGGGAGTGGGGGTAGGAGGGTAAAAAAAACTACACAAAGAAACACCCCTAGAAGAAATACTTCACAAGTAATACTTATTTCTTTTATGCCCATAACAAGTGACTCTAGGTGAACTATTTGATGTAGTGACTTTTGGTGATAAATTCTTTGAATATTATAAACATTATTATCAAATGTTTGTAATTTGTTATTGTACTCGTACTGTTTCTTGGTAGGTAAGTGTATTGTACAATGTACGTGTTATCTTATAACAGTTTTACAATGAAAACACTTTGAAACATCATAAATCGACGACTTCGCTCAAAAGAATAGCTTGACAAAATCTGGGAGATTGAAATATTTGCGGAAACATGTAGGTCCGAGTGGAAGCATTCTTTTTAAAATATGGGTAGAAAGTTGAATGGATTCGGCGACAGTTTTCGGGCTCGCCGCGCGGGAGATACAACTTCTAAATTGAATCACGTATACGACTTAAAAGTTAAGCGGTTACGTTTCGCGTTCGAAACCACTTTTTATGTAACACTTGTACGTGATTTCTTTCAAAAGCACCCACTTTGTACCAAATCTTTTTCACTTCTCTGATTAATACCTACCTACTTATCATTTGCTAGTTTTTTGGGCCGTAGTGGTTTATATCTGTGTTTTTTTTTATAATATCATTTACATATCACATCAGTATGTTTGTTATACCTTTGAACATAGGTATAACAAATCAATCTTAATTACCTAATAATTAATTTCATTTTCTTATCAAGTCAATTCAAAGCTCTACAGAGTCAAAAGTCACAGTAGAAATGGGTGAAGCCAAAAGAAAAGAAAAATATGTAGTTTAAATTAAAAACTGGGGGATTTTCAGATTTAAATTACGCTACATCTTAACTTCATATTACTTAAAGCCTGGCTTACTCTCGAGATTGCTTGGCCGAAGTATTAAGCATAAACAACTTTGCTAAACGTGTCACTGAGAGCAGAAATCATAATGAATTTTGCAATGTGACCGAAAATTTCCTGCGTATAATTTAATTTGGAACGGCTCCAGCCTCTACGGACAAATAATTTAAACTGCTCGGAAGTTTAAGCAGAAATAAAGTATTAAAACGATTTTTATGGAGCTCACTTATTTTGAATGATAGCCGAGCTTAACCACTTACGGCATTAATTTGCTTTATGAATCACCTGGGGTTCGACTCGGGCACATTACAGGCGAAGATTTAGTGGAAATAGCGTCTCCTTCATTTTATCCCTGATCTTGTAAACGCAAAAATAAATGTACTAAAATCATTGCTGGCCAGTTGCGAATTACGCTTCTTGTATGGGGACCGCCTTTATTTTAAACTTTTTTATTTTTATAATTTGTTGTTATAGCGGCTATAGTAATACGTTTTGTGAATGTTTCAACTGTGTAGATACTTATTACGGTTCATGAGATACAGAGCACTAATATACAGATAGACAGCTGAGGCATAGTAATAGTGTCTCGCTGGCACCATTTCGATACCGAACCCTAAAAAAGCAGATTGGAAAAGTTCTTCTTGGAACAAGCGTACAAAGCAGCGTTGTCCGATTGCAAACAATGCATACGTTGAAGGGAAGCAAACGGAAGCCGAGCGTTGAATTGCAAACCGCTGTGTGCTGACAGAAGAAAAAAGCATTGGGCCGGTAGTGCGGAAGAGCAAAATAAACGCAGCGCGAGCTCGCGCGTTGTCAGCGCTCCTTGACATGCCGCCGCACGCGCCAGAACTCCTGACAAACTATCCCGGATTTTTATCATACGAGTACTAAAACTGACTGTACTCCACAGAATATGCAACATTTATCTACTATACATTTGTTGACTACTCACTCCATGCCTACTGTTGTGCATGACATAACAAACGATGCATCCGGGAGTTCGAAAAATGTTGAACACGTAAAGGCGTTCGACTACCCAAATATATTTTTGTTATTTTTACAGCTGAATATAAAAACTGGTCCACGACGTATCGGGGCACGTATAGAGTAGGGTTCCGGGCAGTAACCAGTTTTCAGATAAGTTTTCATGGTAAGAGCGCGCTCGGACCGCGTTTGTTCAGATGACTACTATATTATGCTATATAATTTAAATATGTAAATTGTATTAATATTTGCAAAAAAGAAAGAAAAAATGTTTATTTTTGCTACCGATACACACATACATATAAAGCAATAACAATGTTATAATATTAACACAAACAAGATACATATATAAAATAAAACAAGACAATAAAACAAATAATACATTAAAGGGAAAAAAAACATGAAAAACTTGCTGTACCAAGCAGTTATATGCGTGTGTGCAGCACATTTGCACAAAATAAATTTAAAAAAATAAGTACCTAAATACCACTTTGTCTTCGTAACTGTATTTTCGAGTTATTTCTCTGATAGATAAGGTTTATTGTATTTTCGTTAAGTGTGTGTAAGTGTACATAGTAACATAATAAACACTAATTGTTATTGTAATTGTGAATTCGATTGGAAGGGTCTTTAGATAAAAACATTACTGATCTAAAAATAAAATTTATTGTCAAGATTCAAATGTATCAATGTTGAATTGAATCAATATTGTCTTGAAAATAACTAACCGGATGCTCATCAAATACTTACACCTAAATTGAGTATCTAAGTTCTATATAATATATCTAGATGTAAAACTAATTGAAGTGTTTGAAAGTTTGCGTTTTGT
The DNA here is from genome assembly GCA_963855545.1 of Ethmia dodecea. Lineage (NCBI taxonomy): Eukaryota > Metazoa > Arthropoda > Insecta > Lepidoptera > Depressariidae > Ethmia > Ethmia dodecea. The sequence goes on from OY979444.1 coordinate 8,268,749, forward strand.
TCTAAATCAGTAGTGGAATCGATTCCAAGGGTCTTAAGAAAAAAATACATCATGTGGAGAGTGCAGTGATAGCCTTACGGTTGAAGAACCCGCTTCTGATGAGATAATCAGTGAGGCTCGGGTTCAAATCCTGGCATGTACCAATGAGTTTTTCAAAACTTACTACATATTCATCACTTAGCTCGACGGGAAGGAAAACATCGTGAGGAAACCCGCAGATCTCAGAATTAATTCTGAGGCATGGTGTAACAGACACGTTCCGGCGATGGGCTCACCCCCTATCACGTTTAGGGGTATTGTCGTGAAAAGTGGGTATTTTCAGAAATGGAATACCTCTGCCTACCCCCTCGGGTAAAAAAGGTGTGAGATTATTTATTTATTTTACATCATTTAAAAATGAAGCTTATTGTACGCTTATTGATCAAGCTTAATTTTAAATAACAATTATTAATAATAATAATAATATAATCTCACGCCTTTCATCCCCGAGGGGGTAGGCAGAGGTATTCCATTACTGGATATACCCACATTTCACGAGATACATTGGACCCCTAAACGTGATGTGGTGAGCCCATCGCCGGACCGGGTCTATTTACGCGGGTTTCCTCACGATGTTTTCCTGGTTATGTATAAAAACATTGTAAGTATATTATAACTGCAAAACTAATTGGAGTGTCTGAGAGTTCGCATTAATTACGAGTATGTTACACGCTGTGTATGGAGTAAAATGCATGTTACAAATTCACCATTCATACAGTTACTACATACTCGTAGTCGTAGTACGCATGTCAGAACGTAGATTTTATCAGCCGCCGTAACCAAAAAAAAAAAAAATCAAAAAATCAAAAAATATTTATTCTTCATCTGAACTTAATCTAGGGTACATTGTGTTGAAGTGCTCCTTTTAAGTTTATAAATAACTTGTGTTAGGAGACACCGCTCATTCCAGAGTCAGATTAAACATAGACTAAGTTACTAACAGTTTTAGGTAAGTACCAATAACTAAATTATAATTTTAAACTAATTAGAAAGAAATGTTTGAGTGTGGATTGAGGGTATGTGTGCTAGAATTTATTTGTGTGGGGGATATGTAAACGTGTAGTATAGTATATATGGGGTGTATGTTGGGGTGTATGTATGTGTGTATGTTTGTGTAGATGTTAGTATGTGCGTAATATGTTTACTTTAAAATTCACGTTAGCAAACAATCTCCATTAAGTGTTCTGTATCATCGTAATTCAAAGATTTTAGCCAGTTTTCCAACTTTTCTTTGACCTCAAAAAGTAGCAGAGGGTAGAATTTAAATCTCTTATTTAGTTTATTATATAAAAAAGCTGATTGTTTATTATATTGACGACTGGCAAATGTAGTTCTGGTGCGGTTTGATTGTGCAACAATATAATTTCGTCTTCTATTTAAAATACCAGGATCAAAAACCAAGGATTTATGTACTTTCAATACAACACTTAGAATGTATAGTTTCCTAACTGAGAGAACATCACACATTTTATACAATTGGACTGTAGGAAATCTATACTTCTTGAAATGCATAACTTTCAGTAAAGCTCTTTGAGCTCGTTCCAGTTCCAAAAACCTGTTTTTCGATGTCCCTCCCCATATTGGTATACAATAATTTATTATGGATTGGGCTAAAGCAACATATATTTGGTTAATTAGGTCTTTTGTAGCAACATATCTTAATTTTTAAAAATCCAAATAAGCTTTCTTATTCTATTAGCAATTAGATTTGTATGTTCATGCCAAGACAGTCTCTGGTCTACAAGGATACCCAGGTATCTTGTGTAGTATACTTTGGCAATAGCAGGACAGTTGCAGCATGATAATTGATATCCAGAGCACGAATGGATTTTTATACCAAAACTGGTTTCAGTAACCTAGACGATAGTTTCCATTAAATGCTCATCACTTTTAGGAATTTTCACAAAAGACGTAATTAAAGCATTATCAACTTAGTATAGTAGGTAGTACAATTTTATTGGTATCTACATTAGTTGACTAAACAATTCCTCAAAAGATGAAGGTTACACCAGCCTCACACTTAAATCGACCAATCTTTGTTTTGTGTTCTGTGATTAGAAAGCTGTAAACAGTGATGGTATATCTTGCATTAGGCACAAAACAAATAATATGATTTAGGTAAAGATCCTGAATACGGCTATATCATGAACAAGGCTACTCAGTAGGTCAGCATGTACATTAAAATGTAAATAAAAGCGTTTATAAGAGAGTGTTGAACTTGTGGTTTTGTGTCCAACAAAGTGAGTGTTGTAGTTCTGGTTTTATGTCCTCCAAATAGCGTTTAGCAGACGAGCTTGTTAATTCTCAACCACTGACGCAAAAAGGGGATATATTATATAAGTTTGAAGCCTGTGTCTGTTTGTGTCTGTTAGCAGTAATATCTTATTTTATTTTTATTTTAAAACTTGTTTAAACGGAGAATCTATTCATTTGTCTGTGTGTCGAGGGTTTTATTAATGTAAGGTTAGGTTCAGTAATTTTTGGCATGTGGCTATTTAACACTGTTTTGTATTCCTGTTTTGTACTTAATCTATTAAACTCTTTTATTTTACAAATTATACCTAGTCTCTGGAAGCAAGAAGGAAATTATTCGGACTAATATTTGACGGGAACATAAAGAATCCATTTGTAGCGAGTGACGTGTCGTGGGCAGCTTGTTTATAGGCCGCACTTAACATGGGGCACTAAGCTGGCAGGCGGCCCTTACTTCCCGGCGACTTGTCCTACCACAGTGGTACATAATTTTTATGTCCCTAAATAAATTTGTTATCTGATTGTACCCACTCGAGCCCACCTAATAAACGTCAAGTTGTACTTCCAAGATAAGCCTCGGCCTATTTAGCGCGAAAAATGTCGTGGCTTTTTTCTCTATTAAATTAAGCCAGAAGTAGAGTCACTGCGATATTATTCAAGTGATCCTAAAATTGTTGGATTCATGAGCTGAAATGGCATGGTAGGGAGGTTGGCACTAAGCCAGCTGTCGATACCACTGACATCTACCTGTCCGCCTTACATTTTGATGTCGTGGAAGTTTTAGGGTAGGTATTGTAATGTATTAACAATCATGAGATTGAGTTTAAGAAATTCAGTACAAGAAATGTCTTTTTAACAATTATTCTTCATTTTCATATAGATGGTTCCTCCCAAAAAAATTATATGTTGATTTAAACGTAACAAATCATAAATATTAAGAAACTAAACCACAATTTCTTTTGGTTATTGGCAAAGAGGCATGTGTCACAGGCAGCTTGAAATCTAATTTTCAGGCTGTCCGAAAGCGAAGGTAGCTAGGGGCTCCAATGTCTATGCCAGCGGCCGAGCGCTTGACCCGAGATATCGAATTTTGCTCTAAACTCAGCGCGGAAATTGATTTCATGAGTTCTCCTCCGGAACGTAACGTTTCTGTCAATACGGCGCGCTATCCCAAGATTTACCGCCGCTTTACCCACTCCAGACCTATGATTAAGTTATTAAGTTTAACCTCAATTACCGAAGGCTCACGAATTCTCATCAAGCTAGCTAGTTACTTTTATACACAGCGCATTTTTTGTGTAAAAATCTGTAAATCTTATCTTTTAGCCTCGAGTTTATTGCACGCCTTCCTCTACACTTCTCCTTTGACAGTTTATTAGATTTACAGTAATGCGCGGTATTTGTCAATCCTCTGAAAAACCCAATATCGACGCTTCCAAGAGCGAAAACACGACATGGGATATAGAAGACGAGAGAAAAAAAGCAATGATGAAAGATTTTTTCACTGAGTAAAAGCAATATGTCGCTTGACGCACATGTTTGCCAGACCGTGTGTTAAAAAACAGACCTATGTCAAAGAACTCCTTGGAATCAATTCAGAGTTTAACATAACGAAACGTGCGCCTGCTTTTTGTCACCGAGAGTAACATATGGGGCTAATATGTAACTTGCGCGATTGCTCTCGGTGATCTATCGCCTAAACAACGTGTGTGTTACTTCACACCGAACAAGCTTAGACAAAGCGATGGATTTACGTAAACTGATAGTCAATAAAGCTATTGGGTTACTTACCTCAGCATAATTCAAGATGAAAATAAAACAAATATTTTGGAAAAACAAGTATATAATTTGTTTACAACAAATGACATACTTTGCAGGTTCAGTAGGGTTTATATGTTAACAATCTAAGTAGTTTATTATGTCACATGAAAATTAACTTGTATTTTTGTTTGGAAATTAAGTAACCAGATTAAAGTTTTACCGTCTGTAAGGTATATTTCGTTATTTATACTGGATATATAGAGTTTGCCGGTTTTTGAAGGGTGAGGTGTCTTTAGATTAGTCTAAAGACTAACATTAGACTTTAGAGATTTATCTGTATAATGTTTTATATCTATGTAATGCACAAGAAGCGTAATATTAAAAATCTTTTCCTTGCTTTTTACTCGCAGTTAGGTTATTTTGTTCTTGTTTATAGCATATCTTTTGATCAATATTTACTTATGAGTAGTTGATCCGTTGAGTTTGGTGGAATTAGTAGCATCACATGTCAATATGAAATTGCAATGCAACATCATTGCAATCCTACTAACATTACGAATGCGCGTTGCAATGTTTATTACTCAATCACGCAAAAACAGCAAAGCGGATTTGGTTGAAATTTGGCCACAGATAGTTTATAACCTGGATTAATATGTGGGTACTTTTGATCCCGGAACAGGAAAGAAAATGCGGGCAATATCTAGTTTGGTATAAAACAGCTTTGAGAACTTCCATCGCAATTGAGAAGTGTGTGCCAGCGTAACGCACCATTTAAAAAGTCAACAGAAACTCGTCGGAGGAAAGTACTTTTCTTTCATTGTTTCCGCGTGAGGAGAACCCTCAAGACTGAAGGAAATTGACAATGAAGGTAAAGTTTATCTTCCACCGTCAGCCGTTTGAGGGTCCGCAACGTGACCTGCCTGCCTGATTCCATTACGTACCGGCAGACAATAGGGGATTAAAAGTCGAATTTTTACAGAGGCAACGAGCCGTTTATTCAATCGAAAATCAATCTCCTGTTCTATTAAAATTGAAAGAAATTTATAAAAAAAATATAAGGTCCTACAGTTGGTAAAGAAACTTAAACGAGGTTGTCGGTTTGGGCCTGGTTAAAAAACGTATTCTTGGAAATTGTGTGAGTGAATTCAATACATGTTAATTATTGGAAAACTGCGGCAGTAGATTCGCGAAAAATAAATAATTTATCAATGTCATGAAGATACAATATTTCAGTGAAAAATACATTAACATTTATAATACATAACCATTTAGGCCATATGTAAGTACTACGTACTTACATATTGTGACCTAAATGGTTTAGTTTTATCTATAAACAATTATCCAGGGGGAGCCGGCCGAAAATCAGTGAGGCTCGGGTTCGAATCTTGGCATGTACCAATAAGTTTTTCAAAAACTTACGTACATATTTATCACTAGCTCGACGGTGAAGGAAAACATCGTGAGGAAACCTGCAGGTCTCAGAATTAATTCTGAGACATGTGTAAATAGACCCGGTCCGGCGATGGGCTCACCACCTATCAGGTTTAGGGGTCGACTATATCTCGTGAAATGTGGGTATATCCAGTAATGGAATACCTCTGCCTACCCCTTCGGGGATAAAAAGCGTGAGATAATTTATTTTATTTTTTAATTTTATTTTTAAAATCTAATAATAATGTGTAATTTTTATATTGTTTTGTAAATGTTTTTATATATTTTACTTTTATATACATACTAGCGGCCCGCCCCGGCTTCGCATGGGTGGACATTTATTTTTTCAACATTTTGGGATGCACAAACAAATTTCTCCTAGCAACCCATAGCAAATTATCAAAAAAAATTAGACTTTGTATGGAGACTTTTAAAGAATATTTGTGCCAAGTTTCAAGTTGATAGACGCAAAAAACCCCTCTTCTCTATACCAACTTCAACCCCTAATTTCACCCTTTTAGGGAATGATTTTAAAATAATACAAAAATACGTTTCTCATTATTTATTTTTAAGAGTAGGTATTTGTGATAAGTTTCAAGTTGATAGACGTAAAAAAATCACACGTTTCCATACAATCTCCAACCCTGTTTCACCCGTGAGTTTTGAAAAATCGAGATATACCTACTTGTCTTGTGGTTTGTTTTGAGGAGTATTTTTACAAAATTTCGAATTGATACATCGAAAAAGGAAGGTATTCATGCAAACTTCAACCCCCAAGGGGATGAAACCCCTTGGAGGATGGTTTTCGATAAATCCTAGAACTAATATATCAAGTTTATTTTTAAGAATATTTGTAAAAAGTTTAAAGTTGATACACGCAGAAACGCAGAAATCACACTATCCCATACAAACTTTATCCCCTTCTTTCACCCCTTTAGGAGATGATTTTCAAAAAATCCAAAAACACGTGTCTCATCATTTATTTCTAAAAGTATTTGTGCCCAATTTCAAGTTGATAAGACGTAAAAAACAACACGTCTCCATAAAAACTCCAAACGCTACTTTCACCCCCTTAGGGGATGATTTTCGAAAATTTCTTAAACACGGGTCTCATGATTTATTTTTAAGAGTATTTGTGCCAAGTTTGAAGTTGATAGACGTAAAAATCAAACACGTCTTCATACAAACTCCAAACCCCTGTATCACCCCCTTAAGGGGTGATTTTCGAAAAATCCAGAAATACGTATCTTGTTATTTGTTTTGAGGAGTATTTTTACAAAGTTTCGAATCGATACACCCAAAAATGAAGGTTTTCCATACAAACTTCAACCCCCACTTTCACCCCCTTGGAGGATGATTTTCAAAAAATCCTAGAACTAATATCTCATAGTTTGTTTTCAGAAGTATTTGTACCAAGTTTCAAGTTGATGGACGCAAAAAATAAACTTCTTCGTATCAACTTCAACCCCTACTTTCATCCGTTTAGGGGATGATTTTCGAAAAATCCAAAAATATGTGTCTCATAATTTATTTCTAAGAGTATTTATGTAAAGTTTGAAGTTGATAGACGTAAAAAACAACACGTCTCCATACAAACTCCACTCCCCTGTTTCACCCCCTTAGGGGATGGTTTTTGAAAAATCCGGAAATACGTGTCTTGTTGTTTGTTTTGAGGAGTATTTTCACAAAGTTTCGAGTTGATACACCCAAAAATGAAGGTTTTCCATACTAACTTCATCCCCTACTTTCACCCCCTTGGAGGATGATTTTCAAAAAATCCTAGAACTAATATTTCAAAGTGTGTTTTGAAGAGTATTTGTGCCAAGTTTAAAGTTGATATACGCAGAAATCACACTATCCCATACAAACTTCAACCCCCTCTTTCACCCCCTTAAGGGTTGAATTTCGTAAAATCCTTTCTTAGCGAGCATTTACACTATAAACGTAACCTACACACAAAATTTCATGTTTCTATGTTCAGCGGTTTGGGCTGGGCCTTGATTTTTAGATTTAGCTTCTCCTTTTATATATATAGATTATAATAGTACATTATGATATAAGTGCGGTAGGTTGAAAATTACAGCCGAGGCGATATTGCTAGCCCGAGCCGTAGGCGAGGGTTACAAGTGAGCAGAGGCTGTAATTATCAAAGCGCACGTATGTCATACGACGTTTTATAACACATTTGCGAGGAAAAAAAATAAGACTCCGACTATGGTTAACGAATAAAAACAATACAGCGATAAGAAAAAGCGCGCGGCGAGCATTAGCATTTTTTTAGGCAAAGGCACAAAAAACAGCCAGTATTACTAATAAAGTAAATTAATATTTTTGTGTTTTTGTTACAGATTAATTGGTTGAAATTTACTGTCAAAATTAATTAAATTAAATAATTATGTACATAAATATTTCTTTATTATATTTTATCTCCCAAAGTTAATATTAATCATAAAATGTTGACAACTTTTTTGACATGAAAACTCTTTCCTGAGATTTTAAAAAGTACCGTTCGTTTTAAGACGGAGCATCTTGATAAACCGTGCGTTTTACATTACACTTACCGCACTTGGGCGTAATGAGATACTATACGATATTCAAATTGGTGAAATAAGACACCTTTTACAAGCAAATGTGTTATAAAAAACCTTACTTAAGATATAAAATAAATAAATTAATAATAATAATATAATCTCACGCCTTTCATCCCCTAGGGTTTCCTCACGATCTTTTCCTTCTCCGTCGAGCTTGTGATAGTTAATATGTACGTAAGTTTTTGAAAAACTCATTGGTACATGCCGGGATTCGAACCCGAGCCTCACTGATTTTCGGCCGGCTCTTTAACCGTAAGGGCTATCACTGCTAAAATCTAAATCCACAGAAATATTATAAGAGATTATTATTTTTACACGGCAATTTCGAATGGAATAAGCAGACCACAGAGCCGAATCACTTTGATTTAAGTAATATTGCGCGGTCCTCAGTAATTATTTGTGTATGAAGTTGAAATATCGTTGTGTACGTAATCCAATAATTTTTTATTATTAATAACATACTCAGTAAGTTAACGAAAACAAAAGTTTCATTCTTCTGCGCGATCATAATATGGATTGATTCGAAGCTGAAACCCCAAGTATATGATAATATTTGACTAATGAAATGGTTATTTATAAAACAATACTCTATGTTTCATAGATACCATAGCATTATAATTACATACATATAGGTAGCTAATTTAATTCACGAAAACAATGCTAACAATGAAATTAAAAACTCGCTTTCATAACGCTAACATCCATCATCCTGATAGGTATCTGTTCGCGCAAATTAGTAACGTGGTTATCTAAATAGATAATTTTATCTCTCCCGACACCGTTTTTCAAAGTAAAATAATTTTATTCCCATTCGAACATTAATTTGCAGTCACAGGAAAAGTTTATGATTAGCATATTTATTCCGTAGACTTTGCATACTTTTGCGGCTGTTGGGCTACATGCAGGTAATCAGGGGCATCCTGTATCTAATGAATATATTATACCCTCTTGTTAAAGTAATTTCAGCAGATTCGTAGTAGAAATTCCGTCTAGTATTTTTACAGCATAAATAACTTTCGTCGTATCTACGCTTTTAAGAAAAATACGTCACTTGAACATATTATTTGCCATCAGACAATTGGGCGTTAAACTCCCAACTACGTCTAGCGCTTGAAAAGTGCACAGATAAAACAACATAATTTATTCAATTTCATTCGCGCTCAAGTATTAAATCTTCCGTTATTTCACTTTTGAGCGTCTTTAGTAGGGTGAGAAAAGAATTTGTATTTCCCGTTGCAGGGCATTGTTCGGCGCTTTTGAAGGCTCCTCAACTGAAGGCAATTTATAGCTGTATCCCGTCTTATACTCATCCACCCGAATGTACTTGGCAGGGCTGTCTTTGGCGTGATTTGAGTAACGGTTAAGCCTCTGTCCTGAGCGTCCAATGTGTTCACTAGGTTCGGAGAGTTTTCAGTTGATATTTGAGCTGAGTTTCTAGTTGGAAACTGAAGGCAGATACTGTTGGATTTCTCGTCTACCCGTATGGGATTATAGCGGCGTAACAATATTATGTACCTATACGTGCAAACATCTATCTATGGAAATTATAGAAGATACGTCGATTAGACAGCTTAAATTAATTTGGGGTTCGAGAATGTTTGTCTAAATAATCGCTCTTAAGCGCTTTGTGTACTGCTAAACGGTTAAATTGGGATTATAATATATTCACGATACTAAATATTCTGAGCTGTACCTACGTACAGCGATGCTTCAGACCGGGTCATTACCGTGTACGCATTAGTACCTGTTAATTTTGATTAGTACTGAAAACGGCCCTGGTCTGAATATAGGTATATTTGATGCCCTTTCACATGCAAATGTGTGACGGATCCGCGAGTCTGTAAATCTCGGAGTCTCCTCTTCTCCCCCAAATGGATGACATGAAACACGTTTCAGATAAAGTATACGATTTGATTATATTAAATGTTTGAATAAAATCGGCGCTTCGTTTAATATTGATAGCAATCAACGTCTATCAACCCTAATTCAATAATAATTTTTATAATAGGTATTGAAAGTAGTTTGCTGCTGACTGATGAAAAATAGTCGCGGTGTTTATTTTAAGTTACAACAAGAAGGTTTTGTTTCCAATCCTATTTTTCAATTGGTTTTTATTGTTAGGGTGGCTGATATTTTGACGCTCGATGCTACAACACCGTGTGTGTGACTCATCCGATTAAGGTAAATGCTAAAAATCCAACCTGTGTCTCTCCGACTTGAATTCCGCACGTTATTTTGTTATTTCGCCTTTAGGGAAGGATTTATTTCACTTTTTAGGGTTCCGTCTTATGGATTCATCATGTCTGTCTGAAAAAACAATACATTTTGGGGGTTCCCCATACTTAGAACTGAAACTCAAAAAATATATTTCTAATAAAACCCACACGTGTGGGGTAGGTCTTAAAAAAATATATTGAGGTTTCTAATATATTTTTTTTCTAAACTGAATAGTTTGCACGAGAGACACTTCCAAAGTGGTAAAATGTGTGTAACCCAATGTATCTGGAAATTGACAGGTCTAAAAGGCACCCAGCGAAGTCGAGAAACTTTGTTTTTGACTCGTGACTGTGACTTTATCGATTCGTCAATGACTAGGTTTTTACTTATAAATTTTTTGTATTTTTAAGTCCCGAGTCGTGACAACTCCAGAGTGACAGAATCATCAACCCGTAACAGCCCACTGCTGAGCTAAGGGTCTTTCCTCACACATGAGGAAGTATGGGCTATAATCTCCCACGCGAGCCCACTGCGGATTGGGAGATGGTGTTAAGGTAGTGGCCACTTAACAGTCAGAATTTTTCAAGCCACCCAAGGGTATCTGACATGGCTTAACGACTCCCATTGTGCGTAACACAACGAAAAAAGTGATAGAATAAAAGTTATATTATATTGATTGACATTGCATTTATGTTTTTTGAGATTTCGTGATTAATCACACATTCCAAATTTCAGCTTCCCTGTCCAAGCCACAGTTTGAGGCTGGGCAATGAGCATTGTTAGGTCAATAAGATGGATTTCCTTTATTTGCAAAACATCACTAAATCTTTTAGTAGAGGACGCAAGAAGTTTTCTGTTGTAATAACTTAGCCATACCATGGTCATAGGTAAAATTCCCATTCTGTTGAGAATAGATAACTTAATGAAGAAACTTTTATTGAAGCAATTAGTTTCAGACTTCTCCGCTCTTTATAAACTTGGTTAAATAAGTTATCCCAGATCCGGTGAACTTTCCTGTTGTTATTTTGCTATACGAATGTCTTTATAGTTGGTACTATCCACCATTCGTACCCACTCAGGAAAAAACCGTACCGTACCCAAAGTAAGTAAGCCTCCGCTGACTGTCTGTCTGTCCGTCCGATATGGTTCAGTCTGTATCTCATGATCCGTGTCTAAAATTTTTATCGAAAGTGTACTTGTAGTGCTCCTAAATAAAAAATACATCCTAGAACATGTTGTGGTGTTTTTTTTTAAATGTCAGGCTGACTCCTCCCTATCCCATTTGGCTGGTTTTTCCATTACGCAAAATATTTCAAATTTTCCTAATTAAAAATTAAAATCTTATGCAAAATTGTTGACTTTTTCTTAAATCGGCCATTTTGACTCTCACACTTGAGGGGTTAAGTAAGATCCTTTTTGCGGATTTTTATTTGAGTCCACAGGAATCGATGTTATACGTATAATAGATTTGTCCTCAACAGCCCGTGGGCACTCATGGTTGATTGCCTGAGTAGTAAATTTTGTTACAAATGTTATATAAGTACTAGTTTTCGGTTCGGAGATCGGATGATGGGTACAGCTGTGAAAAGGTAACAGACAAACAGATCTACTTTCGCATTTATAATAATAGGGATAAATATGGAAGAACTGCTCGCGATTTCATTTCCCTTAGAATTGTCAAAAAATACCTAGAATTCCGGACGCGTGTAGGAGATTTCCACTCTTTATATGTTTTTTGTAACTGACTAGACTTTTTCTCCAGCGACGCCTGCGTTTGAATTGAAATATATCCTAAGGAAATCGAAATTCTCTCTCTATAGATGCAAAACAAAAAGTATGTCTGTTTGTTGTCTTGTAACATCAGTGGATGTTTGCGGAGTTTATGGTTTGATTAAACGATACTATCATAACGATATCTCAGGCCAAAAACAAATCAGTTTCATGGAGGTGAACACTTTATTTTTATTCGTGTTGTTTGTAAGCTATATGAAAGATACAGAAAAATAAATTAAACATCAAATTATTTTAGTTGCTAACAAATTATCATGAAGGCTAACAAATTATATAAATAACCAGGGAATAAGGTAAACAAAAAGCTAACGCGGGGTGTATTACCACGAGTTGGGAAACTCAATAACAACTCGTGTAAAGCCAACATTGCAACTAATTGATTTCGTAAACTTGTTTTATTTAATTGCTCCCAGCGGCTCTGGTTCTAAAGTTTTTATTGACTGACGCGCAGTTCGAATTATTTGGGACAAACTCCAACTCTACTTAAATTAAATCCTATTTCAGCTAAAGTACACGGCTAGAAAAGCTTTATAAATTCCAATAAACCATTTCGAAAATTGTTACACTAATTATGATTAGTTCTGTTAGCTTCAATTTATATGTTATTCTATTTTCAGTATACATATTATATAAAAGAAAAGAAAGTGACTGGCTGACTGACTAATCGATCAACGCGCAGCTGAAACCACTGGGTCTAGAAGCATGAACTTTTGCACAAAAGTTTCTTAAATGATGACGGTGAGCACTAAGGATTCAACTAGGGAAACGACTTCTATACATATACACTATCTACATCTACACTAATCCTTATTATTTTATATTTCAATATTATAAATGCGAAAGTAACTCGTTCTGTCTGTGTGTTACATAATCACGCCTAAACTACTGAACCGATTTAAATGAAATTCGGTACAGAGATAGTCTAAAGCCTGATAAAGGACATGGGCTACTTTTTAATACGAAAAAATGGCTGTAAGGGGTTGAAGTTTGTATGGAAATTACGTCTTTGATCACTATCTCGATGGTGAATGAAATTAAACTTAGTTAAAAAACCCCCGGCCCCAGAATTGGTTATGAGATATGAGTAACAGCACCCCAGACTGGCTATCATACATGTATACATTATGTTACAGAATATGCGCAGTTGCTGAAATTAGTTTGTTCAGTATCGAATACTTAATATTCGATTTCAGGAATTTTGAATGTGTTAATTATGAATTAGCACAGTTTAGTGCTACCTATATCGAAATCGTACTATTATTTCTATATATATTTAAGAAAAATTGGTTAGACACAATTAAACTACGAATGCATCATATTTTTTATATTAACATACTGATAGGGGTGTATGAGGTATGCGCTTATTCTGTTACGCGTTGCATTTTAAGGTAACTACTGTGAGGCACATGCTGTTTGTAAACGAGTAGAAGTGTATATACAGGAACGTAAAATCTTTTAGGAAAAGTCACATGCGGCATCTTTATGTCAGTCGAATGGACAGAAAGACGCGCTGACTGGGACTAACAGGGTCGGAAAAGGGTAAACTCCTACTTTTGCATGAAAATATTATTACCATGCTACCGTGTTTTCGTTTCACTCAGCACTACGCTAGACTGGAAGTGATCTTGTATAGGGATATATCCACATTTGGTCAAACCAATTTTATTGTATTAAGTATATACCTACGTACAGTATGTACAAGAAAATATGGCAGATTTATCTACCTATAAAACATAAAAACTTTTTAGTATAAAATAGGTAATAATATATTTTAATAATAATAATAATAATATAATCTCACGCCTTTTTTATCCCCGAGGGGGTAGGCAGAGGTATTCCATTACTGGATATACCCACATTTCACAAGATATATTGGACCCCTAAACGTGATAGGTGGTGAGCCCATCGCCGGACCGGGTCTGTTTACACATGTCTCAGAATTAATTAATTTTAATATATTTTAATTTCTTAATAATCAAAATTTTAAACACAATACATACCGACTTCAACGAATAGCACTATAAGACTATTATTTGCATATTTAACATCCATTACCTACTGTTACTAAACCTATTACGCTAATAGCAAGTGATTAGCTACTGTCCGTTGAAGAGTTCCGTTCTCCACCTGAAGTTCTTCAGCAGATTTTCAAAAAGCCTTACACGAGGAAAGGAAGAGAAAACCCCAATCAAACGAAAAAAAAATTACGAAATCGCTTCAGATTTGACGGAGTCATGTATGACATAATTGTGAAATGTGAAATTGTACCCCCTCGGGGATAAAAGGCGTGAGATTTAAAAAAATATATATATTTATGTATGACATACCAAAAAAAGGTAAAAAATAACATACGCGACGCATAGAGAACCTCCCTGCAATATTTTGTTTTATTGAACCCTGATCTAAGTGGCTCCTGCTACGAAAGTTCCATTAAGCATACCCACTGGAACTGATTAGTGTTTGCAAAGTCCTTGATGGTTTATTTAGGGAAAATTCCCACTTTGCTTCGACAGCACGTTCAATAAATTGTAAATTGTTGGTTTAGCTCTTGGACCAAATTGCGTCGATTTAATTAAGCATCTGAATAAAAATATTCGGTATTTAAATTTAGGAGCATATTTATACAATTATTTAGTACCTACTAGGATGCGCCCGTTCCCCTCGAAATTATTCAAAATTATTTCTTACCCAACGCCGTGGTAATAAAAGGCATCTACTACCACATTTGAAGTCTCTGTCAGTAGTTTCAGCTTGCGTTCACAAGTCAGACAGTCAATGTATTATTGTGACTAATTTCCTACACAGTGTTTATTGTTTATGGAATAAATATAAATTGAAAAAAAATGAGTCAATCAGGTTTTTTTTTAAATAGTGTAGAAGAATAAAAATGGGGATTGGGCCCTCCGGTTACCTCACTCACTCAACGAAACGCAATGCAAGTATTGCTTTACGCTGGTTTTCTGTGAGGCCGTGGTATCACTCCGGTCGAGCCGGCCCTAGCGTGCCGAAGCATGGCTCTCCCACATCTCTCGCTATTTTAAAAATTATTCACCAATGGAAAGCTACATTGTCAGGGAGTAACATCGGCTATATTTCATCTTCGCATTCGTTATTCTATTCGACTAATCTTTTAAACGTTTGACAAAGCCACTTGACGGGAAGTTGTTACATGGCTTCTAATCCTGTGAAATAAAATTAAAATTAAAAGCACAACAGTGTTTCCTTCCGTAGTTAATCATAAGCACACAGGTTGAAAATCTGCTTCTCCATATTTGCAGCAGAGGGACGGACTGAAAACTCGAATTAGTTTAGTTAAAGCTTGTTTGTTTTGCGACCGTTTTAGGTCGAGCACGAATAAATACAATTAAATAAATTAATTAATTGTTGGGCACAATTTATATATTATTATAGTCCTAAACTATTTAATACTACATAGAAACACTAAACAAGTGAAAATCATAAACAAACATACACGAAGTTAACAGTGTTTTGGCCCTGGGCGATGCTTTTTATTGTTCCGTACTCAAAGGGTGCCAGCGCCCTATTACTAAGCCTCCGCTGTCCGTCCGTCCGTCTTTCTGTCAGTGGACTGGAATCTCAAAGACCGTAGCATGTATATAGTTTAAATTTTCACCAATAATGTATTTCTATTGCACCTATAAGTATAAAAAAAGTTTATATACAAGTAAATTATATACCTACAAGAAACGTTTTTTTATTGTGCGTTAGTACGGAACCTTTTATGTGCGAGTCAGACTCACTCTTGGCTGGTTTTTGTTTTATACAGCATCTGTCCAAAATCCGCAACACTTAACGGCCGTTAAAACAAAAGAAACATGTAGCCAAAACTCGTCATGCTCTATAAGTGTACAATTGAGTTGATAAGCACTAATATAATTTTAAGCGCCTATAACCATAAGTTGACACTTAATAGTGATATCATCAGACACACAACAGTGTGGACCGCACGGAACCCGTTTTTTCTCGTTGCCGTATGAGGAATCTGCCTGCCAAATTTAAAGTTTGTAGCATTTATACTTTCATCAGTGAGAGTGGTATTTAGCTTTCAAATCTCTGTCTTTGAATAGTACAAAACTCATTTTAGAAAAATCAGACGCAGATTTTCTCCGTCTACTTCTTCTACTCAACGCAAGGGATTTTGGAATGGTAAAAAGAAAAAGAACGATAGACGATGAAAGTTTGTGTATATAATCTACATCGACCATCGAAACTTCTACAATAATATTATAACTAGCGACCCGCCCCGGCTTCGCACGGACGCAATGATAATACTTAAACCTTCCCCTTGAATCACTCCATCTATAAAAAAAACCGCATCAAAACCAGTTGCGTATAAAGATTTAAACATACATAGGGATATGCTTAGGGACAGAGAAAGCGACTTTGTTTTATACTATGTAGTGATAAGAGGAAAGATTTGTATTTTTGTATGATTGTAACTAACAAATTTAAAAATTACTGAATCAATTTAAAAAAATATATCACAAAAGGAAAGCTCACTTTTCTAGGAGTCACTCCTAAATAGGCAACATTTTTTTCACGGGAACTGAAATTTTTTAAATATAAAAATAAAATTTACTAGTAAATTGTAGTTGCAGAAAAGAGCAGTGATAGCCTTTATGGTTAAAGAGCCGGCCCAAAAATAGTGAGGCTCAGGTTCGAATCCTGGCATGTACCAATGAGTTTTTCAAAAAAACTTACGTACATATTTATCACTAGCTTGACGGTGAAGGAAAACATCGTAAGGAAACCCGCAGGTCTCAGAATTAATTCTGAGACATGTGTAAATAGACCCAGTCCGGCGATGGGCTCACCACCTATCACGCTTAGGGGTCCAATGTATCTCGTGAAATGTGGGTATATCCAGTAATGGAATACCTCTGCCTACCCCCTCGGGGATGAGAGGCGTGAGATTATTTATTTATTTTATTTATAGTTGCAAAGCGGGCGGGTCGCTACTAGTATTGTATAGATTGAAGAATAAGCGGTGGCACGGTTTTGAGCACCCAAATGAACTCGGATATGAGTGCCACCCACGTATTAACTCGCTCTAGTATTTTGACCCGGTTATTCACAAACCAGGTTGTTGGGTACTACAGAGTCATGGTTCAGGGGCATTGTTCCTTGTGTTTAAATAATTAATGGCATAACTAAACAACGACCCGACGTGAACAAATCATGTAAGTAACATTGTTTCTGCAAGCGTCATCGTGAGAAGGTTTCTTGGACCCTTTTTACATGTGGTGTGTTATGACAAGGCAATTTGTTCATATTTTATTATAATAATTTATAAATATAATATAATCTAAAAAAACTTTATGTTATTTTATAGATGTAAAACCGCAATCTTATCCTTTCCAGAGAACTACTTATTGAAAAATTTTCAAGTCTTGTAAGCCCCAAGTGAAGCCGTCGCTTCAGTTCATATTTCTTTACAATCATCAGCCTGCAGATTCTCGTAAAAGAAATATCTACAGTAGAAATGACTAGTGAATTTTCGTAGTACCTAAATATTTACACAGTACAACCACTGCCTGCAACGAGCGCTTCAATCAAATGGATATGTATTCGAATGAAACTAAAAAGAATAAAAAAAATCACGAACGACGTAGCTACAAGGAACCAAGTGAATGTGCCTGTTACTAGTAAGTACCTACATACAACAAGGATCATCCTGGTATAGCTTGTAGCTTTTAGGGTTACGTATACAAAGGGTAAAAACGGAACCCTATTTTAATAATAATAAACTTAGCTGTCTGTCCGTCCGTCTGTCTGTCACCAGGCTGTATCTCAAGAACCACGATAGCTAGACTGTTGAAATTTTCACAAATTATGTATTTTTATTGCCGCTATAACAAAAAATACTTACTAAAAACAAAATAAAATAAATATTTACGGGGGGCTCCCATACAACAAACGTGATTTTTTGCTGTTTTTATAGATACCTAATGGTACGGAACCCTTCGTGCGCGAGTCCGACTCGCACGTGGCAGTTTTTTTTAATTGTTCAATAATTAAAGATTCTCGGAATATGAATTGTAAATGTACTTTATCTTCAGTAGTATTTACTTATGTATCATGACAATTTATATTTCTAACAATCATCAAATATTATATTGATACCTCAGTAAATTTTAATGTTATTTTCTTAACTGCTTAACCTCTGACAGAACCGATACAACAAAAAGAAAAGGGAGAAAAGGTCTCTCAAGTTTTGCGTGGTTGTATTATTTAGTAGGAGGGTCGTTGGCTGCTCTCCAAATTGAATAACAAAGTGGCGATTATGCGAAAATACAATGAAATGGAAAGATGTTCGTGCTTTTATTGACTTCAGCCCTAATGCCTTTCATTAGAACTACTCAGTGTTTTGATAAATGTTAATTATTTATTCTGAAAAATATGACGACTACATTTAACCTTTAGATAGGTTTATCCATTACCATTTAAGTACCTCTTTTACATATCTTTAGTTTCATATTTTGGGTACCTAAACCGCGAAGTTGATTGGCTTGGAAATGAATAATTATAATTTTTGACCATTCTGACATTTAGAAGTGTATTTTTTTGT
Source organism: Ethmia dodecea (assembly GCA_963855545.1). Taxonomy (NCBI): domain Eukaryota; kingdom Metazoa; phylum Arthropoda; class Insecta; order Lepidoptera; family Depressariidae; genus Ethmia; species Ethmia dodecea. The sequence goes on from OY979444.1 coordinate 8,287,421, forward strand.
ACCTGAAGGAAATGAATGATTTTTGAATTTATTTTATTTAGTGGCAATCGACTTCGCGGTTCAAGTACCCAAAAATATTCCTAAAATACAAAGGACTACATTACCGATATTTATACAATATTATAAAACCTCCTTGCCGATTTCAGCTACTGACCGCTACTTAATCCACATTATCTGGGCGGTGGCGTTGATTTGCCCTATCATGTGCCCTAATTGGTAAACGTGCGCGAACACTGGCCACACGTGAGGACAGCGTCAATATAATTGTAAGTTAAGGCCGCTAGAGGTCTGGCCGTGTGGACATCGTGTTCCCTTTGCATGGAAGCAGGTCGATACACTACAGATACAGAGTTTACGAATAGGTAGGTCATCACGGTGAGAGCAGCTAAGAAAATATAAAATAACTTTAAGCGCATTGGCAATTTCCTTCAAGATCTTAAAACATCTGCTAGCGTTGTCAAAGAAAAATAAACAATCGTAGCTCCTTTGTGGACTTTGATGTTGGAAGCTCTGAAGAAAAATCATTATTATTGCAATCTTCAAGCGCCGTCCAAAGCAATTACGTGGGTGATGAACACGTACTGGACTATCCTGGTTTATGTTCAAGAGGGACTCGAATATCTGAATCCTGGCTGACTTCTGTTTAAGGACTTAGCGAGGCGGTATCACCTTTCAAAGGAAGTACGCACACGGTCCGTTTAGGTAAATGTTATTTCTAAACATTTGAGAGACCCTGACGTTTTCGCCAAGTACCTACTCCTAAGAACTTCAGTACTTTGACTTTTTGTATATTATAAAATATCTAAAACATTTTGTAATGATCACAAGAGGAAGTTTTTCAGGAATTAACATGTAGCAAGAACAATATGTGACTGTTTTATAAGAATTGATCCAATTAGTAAATGAAAAATTTAAGTAGGTAAGGTAGAAAGGTGTTGGTTGATGTGCCATTTTTTCTTCTTTCCCTACCCATTCGCACTACTGGTAGTGTCGAAGAATTAGAATTGTTATGAAACCACATCTTTAGTTTTTCTTAAGAATAGATTGCATCAAGGCTACACCGCCTATACCACTGTCCTACTTGCATAAGTGTATTTAGACTTTTTTTGACTTTGCATTATGCCTTAACATAATGATATAGGATCGCGGGTTGAATACAAATAATTTTTCAGCAATTTTCAAACTAAGTAAGTTTTCTGTAACTTTAAAAAAAAATCTATCGATTATTTACTATATCTTTTGAAACGTCTCGCTAAGACACACCTTACAACGATTTTTTGCTTTCATAAATAATTCACAGATATTATTTGATTCCTAATAATTTTGTTTTTTGTTGTATATATATATATATATAAATATAATCTCACGCCTTTTCATCCCCGAGGGGGTAGGCAGAGGTATTCCATTACTGGATATACCCACATTTCACGAGATACATTGGACCCCTAAACGTGATAGGTGGTGAGCCCATCGCCGGACCGGGTCTATTTACACATGTCTCAGAATAAATTCTGAGACCTGCGGGTTTCCTAACGATGTTTTCCTTCACCGTCGAGCTAGTGATAAATATGTACGTAAGTTTTTGAAAAACTCATTGGTACATGCCAGGATTCGAACCCGAACCTCACTGATTTTCGGCCGGCTCTTTAACCGTCAGGGCTATCACTGCTCTGTTTTGTTTTGTGTTGTACTTCCGTGGAATTCGCTTGTATTATTATCATGCTTGATTAATTCACGAAAGTAGGTTAACAACCCACATCATTAGTATGTAAGGCACCTTTTATGAACTATTACTGTTCAAAATCGCTAGCCTCGTTTAGTTAGTGCTGTTTACATTATCCTGGGAGATTAGTCTGTGGTGTGTTGTATGAGGGTTGAAATTTGTTTGCTAGGGTGCGCTCGCGTGTGCCGTCGTCGGCCCCTCCAATTAAGGGGCAGGCAAAGTGCGACGAGTGCACGTAAGCAGGTCGGCGATATCATACATAACGTTTACACACGACTTTTGAAACGAGACTTCGGATTTTTAGGTTGTTACTTTATTTCCGACTTTTCTCGGAGACTGAACGATGTGTGCTCGTCAATATTTTCCATGAATTAATTTTAATTTTTGCCGGCAAGATAGATCTGTCCTCCGGTCCTATCAGATTAACAGATAAATAAAGGAGCCATTAGCTCCAGAACAGTGGACCGTAATTACACAGGCGAGGATCCTGTAGATTTGCAGAATGCCAGATTAAGGGTAATTAAGTCTTGTGGGAATGCAACCCAGCGAAGACCATTATATGGGATAATGAGGTGTCCAGTCAGCCTTCTCTTGTAATATGTAAATTGAATTTTCTATTTTCCTCCCGAATGGGCACGTAGTTTTGTTCAGAGCGCCGTTACGTGGGTTTTCTGTGCTTGAGCATTAAAATATTCTGCAAAGGCAGGACATTAAAGGCAGTGAAAAAGTTGAGTGTAGGTATTACATTCTATAAAATTATAAATTCAATCTCATCTTTGTACATATATTACTTTATTTTTATTTACAGAAATATCCTATCTTTTAAATTCAGCAGGCTTAGAATTACCATTTCACGCTCTTCTTTCACGCCGTGTGTTGTCTTGCTTTCTTTTTAATTTGGGGTTTGAATTTCGAAGCTCACAAAGCCTGGTACATCATTTATTTAGCCGCCTGTCGATCCTTTGTACCGATATGAATGAATGCAACCAGCGCAATAAAAAGCGTCCAATGGGAATTCAAACAAAAATGTTCGACAATTATTTGTACGTAGTACCCTATATCCAAACGGGCGAGAGTCGCACACAACAGTATCAAATAGGGACTAAAATTCCAATACCGTGTGCTGGTCCCACTACTTTGCGTGACACGCGATTTTGGGTCACACGAATAGGACTAGCAGAAAAAAGGTGAAATCAAATATTCATGCCCCCGTCGCTGAAGTTAAATGAGAACTGCTTTACTATGACGAGTATTTAGAAGATGTGAGATATTTTCGCGAGAATGAGGAAATATATTCAGCAAATATTCATATTCAACAATCTTATGCTACACAATTTCCATATACTTATGTATTTTTATCCTAAACCATGTAAATATTTTGTAATCGTGTGTATTACGGAATAGTTATAGAACTGGAATTTTGCTGAAGGATCGCTCTAATATTATACAAATAGAAGAGTTTGGATTGGTTGACAGATTGCACATCTGGTCTATTGCTCCCACTTATTTTTGTTCCATATTTGTACCACGTTCTAATTTGGTATCATTATATGGAATTTTATAGTTAATTAATTATTATAATTAGTCAAATGTGATAAGATTAGTGATAACCCTAACAACTCCATACGTCCAAGTTGATTATTCTGAATTTTGATAACGATGACAAAAACACACTTTCAGTGCCTTATAAAAGCAGTCGGATTTTTTGTTTAAGGGTAAATTTACCATCATCAATAGCTGCTCTATTTTATTGAACATTCTGTAACTAGTCGAGAGTCAAACACAAGTTTTACTCGCTGGCGTAGCTGGCGTTCGTTTGACGTCAGTGACTACACCTCTTTAAAATCTTGGGTCAACTTTACTTAGTCGCGCTATAATACCCCACGCTTGAAAAGACGAACGTGTGAGATTTAATATAAAATACAGTTCGATTAATTAGATATAGCTTATTATCAAACGCATATGTCAATGCTACACCTTTGTCATTTACACTTCACGTTTTAGATAACCTAGGCCCTCTGATCCTAATACGACGGGCCTGTTGGCTCAGTCGGTAGTGACCCTGCCTTCTGAGTCGGAGGTCGCGGGTTCGATCCCCGCTCGGGGCCAACATTTGTGTGCATGAAAATGTCTGTTGGCTTCGTGTCTGGTCGTTTAATATTTATTTAAGTATGTTTATCAGTGGTTTAGTACCCATAGCACAGGCTCTGCCTAGTTTGGGACTAAATAACCGTGTGTGAATTGTGTCCCACAATTTATTATTATTATTATTATTAATAACCTAAGGTATCTGGAATATTTTATGAAGCGATTTACATATCTTCCTGCGGGTGAAGGACAAGGGATAATCGTAACAAAATGAATGGGCCCAATCCATTATATAAGATCACATAATAAATACAAACCTGGAAAGGTGTTCTGAAATTGCCCCAAGAGCTCATCAAGAATACAGAGCCTCTCATTTAACCGAGCGGATACAAATTAATAAAGCAGAGGGTTGAAGCTTATTCTAAAATTGGAAAGCTGCCTTAATGTCATCGAATATTGAAAACGCAAATAAATGTTGTAGAACTTGTTTAATTTTATCTCATGATGATAATCAGTGAGGCTCGGGTCCGAACCCTGGCATGTACTCAATGAGTTTTTCAAAAACTTGCGTACATTTATCTATAGCTCGACGGTGAAGGAAAACATCGTCAGGAAACCTGCAGGTCCATGAATTAATTCTGAGGCATGTGTAACAGACCCGGTCCGGCGATGAGCGCTACAGATGAAAAGTGATGAAAATTATTTATTTATTTATTAGTCCTATTTTCGATATTACATGTGTCACAGTAAAAAACCTGTAATTAGTAAACCAGTTAAACCACAACATTCAACCATAGGTTATCTATTGTTCTCACTCGGTCACTGCTGGTTGACTCTAGTCAACGAGCACCCAGTCTTTTTCATAGTAAAAACTAGCTTACCTGAACACTTTTTTTTCAACTAGTATTTGATAGGAATCACTCAAAAAGTTCGAACCAATTGTGTGTTAAATTACACCTTTGACTAACGAAATAATTTGATTCCGAAGACGAGCGAGTAAAGCGAGCGCTCCTCGGTAGCAGCAAACTCCAGACCCAAACATGCGGCATGCATGTAAATGTAATTGGTATTAGGTACACTAGTGAGTATTGTTTTTACATTACATATGTATACATGAATTTTGAAATTTTACCTTTGACGTATCTCCCTTTCAAACTTTAAGATCGCCTCAGCGGTTTTCCCTGAAAAGGTTATCTACGTATAGAGGCACAGTGACTTTCTCATTTACAATATTAGTAAGGATATAATGTGGTAATAAAGTGAGAGAGTTCACCAGTAACTTTACCACCCCTCAGTTAATGCTTGTTTACAGGAACATAATCAAATTGGGAAACTTGAAAATCCGAACTTGAACAAAACCGTGGTACGTGAATACAAGGCGCGGTGCGCTCACGGCCCGCTGCGGTCGCCATCCAATTTGCCTTTGAGCTCACGTGCAAAAGCCAAACGTTTCATACCTCTAAACTATAGAAAGTAACGTAGAACTAAACTAAGCAAAATGAAATTGTTTTGCTTATCTCTTGTGGCAGAAATAAGTCTTGCACAGCTTGCAATAATTATGAAATTTAATCACGACCTACTGATTAGTTATTGTATTCGACCGAAAGCCCACCGTGGACAGGGTGAAGGTGTAAGGATAGTGACCAGAATATAATACAGCGAAAGCAGGGACTAATGGTATACCATTATAGTTATAATGTGCCTTCCGTAACACAGAGGTACCATCTAATAGGCTGACAATAACCAATTGAGCAAAAACCATTTATAGTGAGAACGGTTTAGAAAAGATATCACAATGCTAGTCCCATAGACAATGGTCTAAACAAACGTCAATAACGTCATAAAGGTATAGGTATTTTTTAATTGTAAATGATCGAAGTCCCTTAAGGTCATCTGCGACACCAGAGGAGTAAAATATTCAACATTGTTTCTGAGGCATGAGTTACATCGCTAACCCCTGCTGGAAAAAGACATGAAATTTTATTTTAATTCAATATACAGAGGAAGGCAAGAATATTGCACGAATTAATTAAATCTGAGAATCTACGATTGCCATTCCACATTTATAGTTCTGTAGGCAGAGGAACCAACTTTGCAGTTCCATCAATTTTGTAAGCCTGCGATAATCTAGTGGAATCATACGGTAATTACACTATCGGGTTCTGAAAACTTCGTGAAATATGATTGCTGATATTTCATAGGTATAATTAAACTTAAATACGGCCAACTGAAACGTTTTAAAATAACTTCCAACACAAAATATTAGAATATTAATTTAAGAGGTTAAATAACAGTAAATAACGTACCACTTAAGTACTCAGAAGAGTGTCCAATGAGATAGATTTCTTGCTTCTTATTAATCATGAAAGAAACGAGAGTTGTTCCCAGTAGTCCGATCATCGCCCCAATGTTCTGTAAATAAAGAATTTTCTCAAAATGGAGAATTAGGGCGGAATACTCCCTTGAGAACCGGACGCGGTCATGTCAGTCGATTGGACACGGTTTTTGCGCTGCGTCCGGAGACCCGCGTCGACTGCAGTCCTGTCTTACCTTTTTAGGGTTCCGTACAAAATTGTTTACTAATTGACACACCCGTTGGCACACCGACGTATGTGCCAATGAATAAGGCTCCGCTATCCGTGCGTATGTCTGTCAGTGGGCTGTATCTCATGAACGGTTTTAGGTCGACAGTTGAAATTTTCATAGAAATTTCATACTATTTCTATTGCCTGTATAACAACAATATATATAATGTATATTATATATATCAAGTTACAATTTTGATAGGGGTTCTCATATAAGAAACATTGTTTTTACTGTTCGGTGGTATGGAACCCTTGGTGTAAGAGTCCGTTTTATTTTTACTTCAACTTTGCTGCAGTCGTGGAAATTCGTCTAGCGAGCTAGAATCTGTTCTAGAAGCTATAGGTACCAATGTTGTGTTGTTAAAGTATTGTTATAAGCCGTTTTGAAACCGTGAATAAGACTGTTACTGTTACAACGGGGGGGTTTACCACCATCTTTTAAAATAAGCTTCAGTGTTTTAATCTCGCTTCCTTCGTACCACCCGTCCTTATAAAGAAAGCTTGTTTTAATATTGTTTTGTGTGAAATCCAATAACTTGCTTTATATCGGTGCCAAATACGGTGTGAAAGTGATGATGCTGTATAAAAATGATACTGTATTTTTCGAATTATTCGTTCTTTTACATCATTGTAAGGGAATTATACAATCAAAGAGGTTGCAAAAAAAAATCTAGAAACTTTAAAAAAAAAGTCTTTGTAAGTATACAATATTGTTTTAAGAGTTCATGGTACAAATCCCAGTAATGTTGATTTAAGCTTGAAAACTACCTATGATAGTTTTTTTCAAAAGGAATACTATTACATACAAGGGGTAGGTACATAATTCAGGTATATATTTTAATCCAGAATTTAGCGTGGAGGAAATATCGTTACACTTTTTAATATAAAAAATTGAGACAGAAAGGAAGGAATAGTAGCCAAAAATAATTTAATTCAATTTCGTGTGAACTGAATTAATAAGTAGGTAGGTACGCCGCTGGCAAATTTTATAGGAATAATTTATGCACAACACTTAATCGTACGTAGTCTCGTATACTTGAGTGCTTTGTTCTTATAATGTTACTTTTTAATTTTATTGAGTATATGTGTAAAACCGTGTTTTAATTAGAACAATTTGGGATATAACAATTAAAACTATATTACTCGTGTAGGCCACAAGATTTAATTAATTAATTAGTCCCCAGACATAGTTCAATAGGGATATAATATGTTAGCTATGTATATAATATTAAGGTTGGTCGGCGCCATCACCCGAATGTCAATCACTAAATTAATTCGCGGTTGGTCCTTCAATCTGGGCTAATTAGTCCAACATCACACAGTGTTGTATCGGTAATTAATTTTGTCTAGACTATTACTGAATAATCAAATGTACCTTCGTAACATTTAAAAGGCCTACTTAAATTGTACCTAAAGTGCACCGTCTAGTCTACAGACGTTCTCATCTTTTAGTCTCACTAACGAAGGAATAAAAAAAATACGCCTACTCTATCAATCGATATAAAATGTCATCCTGTCGGCGACTAACACTGGATATTCTTTCACAAAGACATTGCAACTGAACTCAAAGCCATTTGCCGTTCCAAAGCCAGTGTCAGAAGGCAGGCTATTACCCTGGCTTTAGTGTCTGTTCGCCTGTCTGTGAAATAATGATCGAGGCCCGCGGCAATCACAGTGCCGAGGGTACCAAAGGCTGCACCCACTCGACTATAAAATTTAATTTTATCGCAGGTAGAGCGTGAACACCGTGGAATAAGCACCAGAAGAAGCAGTTTATGGATATGGAGCCAGGAGTCAGGGAAATTTAAGAAAACTGAATAATAACGACACTGCGAGCGTATTTACACCGGCTGTCGTTTGCTTGTAAATATGACAACATTATTCTACTCGTACGTAGAGGCAGCTATTTAGAGCTGACTGTGCGGATGTGGTTTTGCAATGTTGTCAAAAATGTACTGGATGGTGACCCTACTACAAAGTGTCTTGTTATTATCAGATGAAATGGAGTGGTGTCACAGATAGCTATATAAAATAGTTCTATAATATAGTATTCATTGTCTGAAAGATAAACAAATATCTTGTTCAGAAATAATAAAATGAATAAAAAAGCGGTCGGTATAAGTATATGTATTTTTCTACGCGTAAGCAATACAGAGTTGGTTAACCAATCGCCAGACTAGGAGTGCTGTTACACATTGCTTACATCCAATTCTGGGGCCGGCGCGTTTCCTTAGGGTGTTTCCTTCACCATTGAAATAGTGATAAATATTAGTGATGTACCGAAATTCGTTTCACATTCGGGAAAACCGAAGTTCGGCAGCTTTTACCGAATTTCAGCTTCGGCCGAATTTCGTTAAAAAATACCGAACTTCGGTGATAGATACCGAATGTTCGGTAGTTTAAAATAAAACCCAAATTATACTAACTGACACACAATTTCGGCACTAAAATACTTCTCAAGTTTTACAAGTAAAATAAATTGATACTAGCTGATGCCCGTGACTCCGTCCGCGTGGATGTTACGATTTACCCGATGACTCCTAACTCCTAACTCCTAGGAATTATGTTTTTTTTCAGGATAATAGCAATTTAGCAGTAGTAGTCCTACTTGTCCAATTTCATCAAAATCGGTTCAGTAGTTTACTAGAGAAAAAGGAAGCGGTAATGAAAACACTTCGTAACGAGTCGTGACCTGTCCATCATAAGAGCGCGTAGCCTTGACGAACTTCCGCCGAAGTTCGTCTTCGGCAGATTTTTAAACCGAACATTCGGCCGAATTTGACATTCGGCAGAACCCACATTCGGTGCATCTCTAATAAATATGTCCCTTTGTGGTCATATGAGCCCACAGACCGCTTAGCCCCGCTATCTAAGTCGTCAGTTCGTCAGATTTTTGAAAACCTCATTGATACAATACCTCACCAGAGTGCCCTCATTAATGAGCGGCGGGCTCACTTCAAACGTCCTACTCGTAAATAAATAAATACAATATTAAATATCTTAGAAGATAATTTCCAAGGGCGGGGAAAAATCCCGGTAATTCATTTAAGCTAGGTATAATATTATGGAAAGGAATTTAATTTCATGTTTTATTCGAGCAATTTAATTGATTGCCGCTCTCCGCGGCCGCTAAGGGCGCAGGCACGCCCGTCCTGACGATATTTGAAATATGCCGCATATTGAAATCGTCCAACCGCTGCCATATCGAACGACAATGACCTGGAAGCCGCCCCTTCTTATATTACGTGAAAATATTCACCGTTCCACTTGGACCTATATTTAATGTCGGATTATATTTACGAATTGTAATTATAAGAATGTCTTAGATATTGGTACTATCTTCTATTTATATCCATACTAATACTATAAAGAGGAAAGATTTGTATTTTTGTATGTTTGTTACGAATAAACTCAAAAACTGCTGGACCGATTTTAAAAATTCTTTTACAAATGGAAAGCTAGAATATCCCTGAGTGACATAGGTTATATTTTATTCCTGTATTCCTACGTAATAGCAGTGATAGCCCGGACGGTTAAAGAGCCGGTCGAAAATCAGTGAGGCTCGGGTTCGAATCCTGGCATGTGCCAATGAGTTTTTAAAAAACTTACGTACATATTTATCACTAGCTTGACGGTGAAGGAAAACATCGTAAGGAAACCCGCAGGTCTCAGAATTAATTCTGAGACATGTGTAAACAGACCCGGTCCGGCGATGGGCTCACCACCTATCACGTTTAGGGGTCCAATATATCTCGTGAAATGTGGGTATATCCAGTAATGGAATACCTCTGCCTACCCCCTCGGGGATAAAAGGCGTGAGATTATATTATATTATTATATTATTATTATTATTCCTACGGGAACGACGTACTACTTCGAAACGATAAAACATAAAAACTTGAATTTTGGTATTTCTCTTATACCTATATTTTGGTATGTGTCTTATATGTCGTAGGCAACCGCTATGAGGGATTTCTTGAAATTCCCACACGTATTAGAATAAACTGTGTCCGCTTGGGCAAAGGCCGCTGGGCACCTGCTAGTCGTACAATATAAGGGTCATTTCCTCTTCTCTTATCTAGGTGTGGTCAATCTCTACACTATATCAAGTGGGCATTTCTAAGACCATCGGTGCGGTGCTAGTCTTATTTAATTTAATAGGTAGCATTGATCCAGTGTTTCAAACCAGTCTAGAATCTAGTAGCAATGGATCGTTATTAAACTTTAATTTACGGTGTGATCAAATCCAATGTTGCACTTCAGTGACACTGGATCAAAACACTGAATCAATGTTAATAGGTGGATCAATGTATTCAATACCGAGTTTGTTCTCTCAGCTCTACTAGAAAACATGGTAGTTCCTGACGTTTTAACTCAATTCAATTTTATGGTTATTTTGTGGTTTCTGTTTGATGGTTTTGCATATTTCCCGTTTATTTTGATGCATCATCCCCAAAATGTAGTAGCAATTAGCGGTATGATAAGAAATGTTCTTGTGGAAACCAGAATTTTATTTAATTATACCCCAATTAGGGCATGTAGGTAGTATAAATAAAAATAAATGGGAAAATCTTAACCTTGCCGTGTCTCTACATACTAAGTAGAAACCGTAATGTTTGTAAGATATTTTACATCTTTTCGACTTTGTTAAAAGCGATTGTCGCAAAAAGTAATTAATTGTACATGTTTAGAGATATACAGCAGCATACTTAATCATAATAAACTTCCAGACTCAATTAAATTATTAGATTCAAAAGATTCTAAAAGCAAACTCATTTTATTATAATATAATATGGGTGCATAAAAATAATTGCATAATTATAAATAAATTATAAATAAAAGATTTCTTCCAGCGCATCACACCGAGGCAGGGTTCCCAATAAGCTGGCAGCATTTCCTCTTTGTATTGCCAAGCTTATTCTTTGGCAAAAATATATAGCTTAAAGCAAACTTAAACTAATATATTATAAAACCTACTATAAAATAAAAGCGTTTATAAATGATAATTATTTACACATTAGATAGCTACGTCTATACATACTCTTGTTGTATTAGAATGTGCATTTTGCAATAAATGAATATGAGCATAGTGTTTTTATGCTCGGTACTTTAAAAAAGTGCTACAGACCGGTATTTGTAAGGACTGCCTCAAAAAAAACTTTTAATGGTTATGTCGTAAACCATTATTGACACACGGCGCAATCATAAAACCGATGAAGTTCTCTCACAATAATTCCAGAAAAAAGAACCTAAAATTTTATGAAACACTCGATTACTGCAGAGTTTCAATACAACTGAACAAAGACAGGAGTGCCTGCATACATTAGATAATCGGTAACCAAATGTTACCTCTTTGTCTCATTCCCTCTTGCGAAAATCGAAAGAGAGAGAATATTAGTCCCACAAAAAGTAAGACGTGTGCGAACACTCATAAACGTGTTTTTAAGTTAGTTGAGTCATGTGATTTCATATGAGACATTCAACTCAAAAGTAACTGGACACGTTGTGTTCTAGGACCCTGAATCACCAAGAAAATCCGTGTGTACAGTCGCAGTATGAAAATGTTTAGCCATAAGGGTCATAATTGTATGCACACATCTATGTCAAAAGGCCGATGAAATATTTGATTTGATTAGCATTTTAGACTTTGCACGCGATGTGATATATAGATTGTAATTTTAAAAACTGAAAAGATTTTAGTCCTCGACTGTATATCTACGACTATTACAGAAAAAGCGCAATTCCTCATACACCCCAATTAGTATATTAATATAAAAATATATGATGCAATCGAACTTTAGTTATGTCTAACTAATTTTCTTAAATATCGATTAATAATAGCACGATTTCCATAGAAAGCACTAAATTCAGCTACGGTAATTCATTTTTTTGAATAATTTAAAACATATTAAAAATAGCTGAAATCGAATAAGTAGTCGATACTGAACCAACTAATTTCAGGAATTGCGCTTATTCTGTTAGATGTTGTATAATTCCCCGTTACTTATATATGTGTTCCTATATTACATAGGGCAACGAAAACCGCAGACAGACATCGGTACACAGCAATAAGCACAAGGAAATGTGCTAAGTAACTCGGGCAGTCGCAACACGAATCTCTTCCTGCTTGGAGCACAGTTAGTTCTAGTAAAAAAACAGCGCCCGCAATCTCGACGTGACCATCGCGCAGATGCTGTGCTGCTCCGACGAAGATAAACACGAAATGCACTAGAAAACCCCGCATATACTCGCATGCTCGTGAGTTACGGCACCAAGTTTCTGAGCATATTATTTAATTAACTGTCTTACTGCAGGTGGGTGGGTCAGTAAAAAAATATGTTAGTATTTGTAGTCAAAAGTTTTGCTGGAACCAGTGAGAATATTAGGGAACCCTTTTTTTTTTGGAAACCTGCGTTTTGATGAGTGATGTGTAACAACACCCCGGTCCTCTGTGATCCGAAAAAAAACACTGGTGGAAAATGGAAAAGAATACCTCTGTCAATCTCCTCGGGGATAAAGCACGACAGTTTTTTTTTCACGGTACTTCAAGCTAGCCCTTTACTCGAGACCAGACTAGTTACTCCATACCCGACCCATGGGCTTTACTTTGCTTCACTTCGTTGGAAAAATTTACTGAGCACCCCTTTCTGACACTGCCACAAATTAAGGTGCGTTAAGGAGAAAATTAATACTTATATTACTACGATGTACTCGAAAACATCTTTTTTAAGATCTATAGTGGGTCACGCTGTGGTTTCCCAAGCGAGCGCAAGATAAATACCTTAAAAAAATTTACCTGACCGGATACCATATTGATTTATAAAGTTGAATGAAACTACTTTTGTATGAACTAAGAACTTTAACGTAAAGGAGGGGGGGGGGGAGAGGGGCTTACCTACGATAAAGTTGTTGAACTCAGCTTCAGGGTTGTAGTGACCGTGAAACGTCGAAGGTCGTCATCACATTCAATTGTCCCGAATGTACCTCGTTCGACGGGTCTCCTTTGATTTCAATTCAAGCGACGCGACGTTGCACGTTGTAGCTATTAATATTTATAAAAAATGTTTTACTACCCTGTGGTTAAACATTGTAGAGATAATCTCTAAAAGGAACTCAGAGCAGTGGTAGCTCCATTACCTTTGCAGAGGGCTCCACCTCAGCAAGTATATTATGATACCCTAGCTGCTCCGCGCGGTTTCACCCGCGTAGTTCCCGTTCTTGTAGATTCCTAAAGAAATGAAATGTAGCCTATATTACTCCCTGATAATGTAGCTTTCCATTGGTAGAAGATTTTTTTAAATCGGTCATGAAATTTCGGAGCCTATTCAATAGAAACAAAAAAAAATCTTTCCTCTTTATAATATTAGTAGAGAGTAGGTAGGTATAGATGATGATGGTCTCGCAATACACGCGTAGCCTGTGCGGGGTCCCTTGGAAATTTGGTTTTGTTACCTAAGTTTTTTTATTTACCCACCTAACAATACTGTGTTTCTCAGTACTTATGCAAATTATCATTGTATTGGTTGGTTTTGTGCATTCTTAAAAAATATTGGAACGTAGTTCCTTATCGAGCGTTGCGAAAGGGGGCTAGACGGAAAAATTAAGACCAAAAGTTGTAACGACCGACACTTTTTGCTATAGTTGAAGCTCCATAATAAATCTAATAATGATGATGAGATGATGATGATGACGATGATAATGATGATGATGGAACTTCGTTCCATCCGGGTGTCCCTTGACACCTCTCAAGTTTTTATGAATGAGCTCGGCGGTGATGGAAAACATCGTAATGAAACCGGTAAAGCTCAGAATTTATTGTGAGGTATGTGTAAGAGCACCCCAGGCTTACCCCAGGCGATAGTGTTGGTCACGTTTAGGGGACAAAAAAAACACTTATAAAAAGTGGATTTCAGAAATTTAGCGTATTTTTTATTGTGTTGTCTAAATATATTGGTAGAGTTAGCGTTGCCCGCAAGGATCCTATATTCCTGTTCCCGTAAGAATTTACAAAAATCCCTTCATAGCGATTATCTACGACATAATACCTATAAGACACATACATACCTACCATATTTCAAGTTTCTAGGTGTTATCGTTTCGGAGTAGTAAGTACGCATTTCTCTAATTTAACGTCGCTTTATTTATCAATGATAGACAGACAATCATAAAATAAAAATAATTCTTGATTTTTATTGTTTATATGCAGACGGAGCAAAGAGATTTAAAATATAATAGGGCATATATTTAAATCTCTTTGAGACGGAGCAATTTGGGATCCTAATTCATCAATATATAACTTCAAATTGAACGTTAAGTGGTAACCAAATGCTATTTGACGCTGTAGGATATTTAAAGTCTGAGATAGTTGGTCTGCAGTACACCATATACCTATAATAGAACTATAATTGAAACTCTTATATAAAATTACAATATTTATACTTGTCCACAAACATATTTTCTGTAATATTTACAATACTTTCAGGGAATAAAAAGGAAATAGGAAAGAATAAAGGCCACTTATTTTCTCTTACAACCCCCAAAAAGCGGCATCGGTATTAAACTTACGTCTTTTATTTCTACTGCCTAAACTACGAGTATTTGTGACGAAATAAAAGTAGTTGGTCGCGGCACGTGATAAATAAAGGAAATGTTGTTTCAGAAACAGAGTCAGAAAGCTTTGGGTCAAAGGCTCTTGAGGAAACCTATAGATCGTGTTTATTTAACAAAACAGAAGCGCTCGTAGCCCTGCGGTGCCAGTGTGTTTGTAACGATCACACTGGTTAAGCAAAGTTGGGTGCGGTCAGTCAGTGGATGGGTGACCGCCTAGTGGCATTTATATTATGAGCGCTTCCGTGTTTCGGAAGGCACGTTAAATTGTTGGTCCCGGTTTTCGTTGTGTTACGCACAATGGAAGTCGTTAAGCCATGTCAGATACCCTTGGGTGGCTTGAAAAATTCTGACTGTTAAGTGGCCACTAGCTTAACACCATCTCCCAATCAGCAGTGGGCTCGCGTGGGAGATTATAGCCCATACTTCCTCATGTGTGAGGAAAGACCCTTAGCTCAGCAGTGGGCTGTTACGGGTTGATGATGATGATGATGATGATGATTTAACAAATTCCCAAACCTTATTCTCTTAAAAGGACTGTATGTTTATCACACTTATGAAAATTCACACTTAAGAAATATTAATTTTAGTAAAAATTTTAATAAAAAATTCCACCTCTACTTTTATTCAATTTATATTTATATTCAACCTACACTTAAAATCATTTTTTCATATCTCATACTCGGAAAGTAGTGTATGTTTGATCTGAGTACCGGGTCGGAAGCGATGATTCCCATCACAGAGAGATTCAGGGCTATGATTCCCGCCCTCGGTCGGGAAAGACTCATAGTAATTGCTTCCGGCCTTAGGGCGGGAATGAATTAAAAAAATAGTAGTACATTTGGTTAGGTGGTCTGATACTAAACTTTTTACATCGATTAAAAAAAAACGTGCGGCATTGGGAGTGTAGGTATAAACAACTAAAAATAACCTGCGCGCAGCGGTGACGTGTTCCATATTTAAAATTAAAAAAAGACTAATAATTTAGTAGGCTGTTCCAAAACTCTAAATCTTGTTTTTCGACACTAATAAATACATAAAGAGGAAGGGTTTTTATATTATTTTTGTAATGTTGTATTCAAAGACGTTTAAAAGAAAAATAATTTCTGTCTTCCAACCTCTTTGGTTGTATTGTTGACATTTTTGTTTTTTTGTAGGTATTAGGTACCTATTGATTTTTTGCATTTTTCAATTTTTGTAATGTTGTATTGTTGACATTTTTTTGTTTACTTTCCTTGTATTCGATATGAAAAGTAGAGTGTTTAACGCGGGTGGAAGTTGTCAATTCCTACTCGGACTATATCCGCCCTCGCTACGCTCGGGCGTCTAAACACCTTGTATAGGAATTGATTCCTTCCGACCCTTGTATAACAATCTACTATTTATTACGTATTTTGATTAATTTTATATGTATAAAACACTGAGTTTAGGCAAAGAAACATTCTTATTCTCCAATATTTTTTGTTAATATTCAAAAGGAACAGTTTGAGGGAACCTGCAGAACCCAGATTATATTCTAAGATAAGTGTCATGGTTAGGCTTCCAAAATACACTGGTGAAAAGTCAGTAGGTACTCGGGAGTAAGATGTGAGTGTACCTTTCCAACTTGTTCCCGTAGGCCCGGAAACTTTTAATATTAGAAATATTTTTTTAAATCGGTCTAGTAGTTTTTGAGTTTTTTCGTTGCAATCATACCAAAATACAAATCGTTCCTCTTTAGTGTAGAAGTGTAGATAAATTAATTTTTCATCTCTCAGGGCGGAAAGCGTTAACTTTCCGTTCGCTGCGCTAAGCGAAATACTGCTTTACGCCTCCGTCGAGCAGAAAAAAAGTATACACATGGTACACTGTTTGTAGACAATTACATGTGATCTAAGACATTTCTTATTTTACTTCCCTTGGTACGTAATATACTATTCCTATTATTTGCATAGGAATATGTTCATAAAATATTTTATGTTAAGCCACGACACGATTTTCAAAGCAAACTTTTACTAACACGATACCTTTGTCGAAACTTTTAGATGAATAATTCCCTTGACAACCGAAGAGTTTGAAATTTTCCTTGACCGGGCCTGAGTTGTAGTTGCTATTGCCTAACAATACTTTAAACGTTACAAGGGTTATTAAGTGACTTGTACATCCCTATTAAAGTATGCAATATTGTCATCGACAAGGTAGTACACGAGAGTTAAACCCTTGAGCTTAGATTAAACCGTTATGACTAGTTACAATACAATACCTCTTTATTGTACACTAAAAACAATACACTATGATTCTGTAACACAACTTATGTCAAATTCAAAGTGAAAAATATTAATCTGGGCTCAGTCAATGCAGTCTCTTCTGAATCCGTGATAAAAGAGATTAATGGAATAACAGGTTGCATTTTGTTATTTTATTTCGAAACTATTCCACGCTCGCAAAGCTCTCTGCTGGTCCATGCACTCTAACTAAAGGCCTGTGTATTGACATAAACCTGAATAAAAACGGCCTCGAGCCTGTGCTCGGGGTCTGTTTACCCAACAATTTGAGGTTGAAGCGGCACATCAAAGCGATTTTGAAATTCAAAGTCGGTTCACGCCTCCAGTTTACGCCACCCTTACCTTATTTATCTTTTTCTTCTGAAGTTTATTTTGTTCTTTAAGTTGATTCACTTTTGCGGTTTGTATATTGAAAGTATACTGTAATAATTGTTCGTGTGTTTCTTCGAAAAAGATGTTGAGAATACGCCGTTGGTTTAATTAAACATGTATGTTGGGTGAAGGTTTGGCGCAATACGTTTGTTGTAATTTGCGTCTAAAATTATATCGTAATTTTATTGCTTTCCCGAGAGGAATATACTTTCATTTTGAATCATAATATGTGAAATTATAGAATATAGTAATCTATACAGGATGTCCCAGAAGTCAACGATAAGCCGGAAACCAGCGATAGGCCTAGTCATGAGGGTAATCAGAAAAATATAAAAAAAAGACGTGTGGCACTCGGGGACTGCCGCGGTAAAGCTATTGCATAGCATTTTTTATCAACGGGCAATTATTTATTGACGGGCCTATTGGCTCAGTTGGTAGTGACCCTGCCTTCTGAGCCTGAGGTCGCGGGTTCGATCCCCGCTCGGTGCAAAATTTGTGTGCATGAACATGTCTGTTGGCTTCGTGTCTGGTCGTTTAATATTTATTTAAGTATGTTTATCAGTTGTTTAGTACCCATAGTACAGGCCCTGCCTAGTTTGGGACTAACTCACCGTGTGTAAATTGTGTCCCACAATTTATTTATTTATTTATTTATTTTATTATCAACAAGACTGCCGAAAACAAACGACGTTAGACAATGCACGCCCTCGATAGAAGCTATGCAATATCCATCCATCCATCCGTCCGTCCGTCCGTCCGTCCGTCCGTCCGTCGGTCGGTCGGTCGGTCGGTCGGTCGGTCGGTCGGTCGGTCGGTCGGTCGGTCGGTCGGTCGGTCAGTCCGTCCGTCCGTCCGTCCGTCCGTCCGTCCGTCCGTCGGTCGGTCGGTCGGTCGGTCGGTCGGTCGGTCGGTCGGTCGGTCCGTCCGTCCGTCCGTCCGTCTGTCCGTCGGTCTGTCGGTCTGTCGGTCGGTCGGTCGGTCGGTCGGTCGGTTGGTCGGTTGGTCGGTCGGTCGGTCGGTCCGTCCGTCCGTCCGTCCGTCCATCCATCTACTATCATAACTTGGGTGCCCGTCGGAGTGGGGAGCGTGAGGTTTTTTCGTTACGGAATTTCTGGATTCGGTCCCCGCGCT
Organism: Ethmia dodecea; assembly: GCA_963855545.1. Classification (NCBI taxonomy): domain Eukaryota; kingdom Metazoa; phylum Arthropoda; class Insecta; order Lepidoptera; family Depressariidae; genus Ethmia; species Ethmia dodecea. Next base: position 8,306,191 of record OY979444.1, read on the forward strand.
CAAGGCCCGCGATAGAAGCTATGCAATAGCTTAAAAAATTTATGTTCTTTTTTCAAAATGTTATGAAGGTTTAAAAAAAATCTTAAAAAACGGACACCCTGTAATGAACTTTCTTTTACCGTGACTGTAAATATTAACTTTTTGAATATTTTTTTTCTGTAATGCTATAATGAATAGCCGTGCTACAATTTATAATAAAAAAAAATTACATAACTGCCTCACTTTTAAGTAAAAAGTTAAATTTGTTTCCAACATTGAATTCTAAATAATTTCATCAACCAACTTAAACCAGCTGTACTGTAAAAAAAATGTATGGCTACTATTTTGGTAAGTATACTTAAAAGTTGACGCATTTAGTCTAAATTCTAAAATGGTATAACACATGCTAGGTTTTGTTGAGGCATGAAATTTTATTTTCTCGATGAATCCGGATTCTATGCCAATCTAATTTAATGAGGTGAAATGTTGGTAACGCAACCTTCTTAGGTAAATCCAGGTTAAAATCTTTTTGAATGGAGACGGACTCATAATTTTGAATAGAGAACCTAACAGGGATTTTTTATTCGTACATCTTTTGTTTATGTCATTTGTTTGATGGCTTTGATTTAAATCCATCTGTCCCAGAAGTAAAGATTCTGGAGTCTGTTGCTTAGATTGTATTTGCGTGTAATTACGAGTTCGTAACGTGAAGTTATCATGCCAAATAGATATACCGTACAGGAGTACGCCAACATGCATCTTATTAACGGAGAATGCTTATGTAACGCCAATGCTGCAGCTAGGGTGTATCGCGAGAGATACCCAAACTAGTAATTCGTAGTAAAATACATACCTATACGTACAATCTTACTCCTATTTAAAAATATAAAGTGTATCAATTGTTATTTTTTCACTCACTATATTTTATACTAGCGGTTCTGCGCGGTTTCACCTGCGTGGTTCCCGTTTCCGTTGGAATAATAAAATATACGAGTAACCTATGTTACTGAGGGATCTTCTAGCTTTCCATTGGTAAAATAATTTTTAAAATCGGTCCAGTAGTTTTTGAGTTTATTCGTAAGAAACATACAAAAATACAAATATTACCTCTTTATAATATTAGTATAGATAAATTATAGGAATATGAACGTCCTATTATGTTATTAGATTATACATCGAGGGGACAAAGCACTGTTTTATGTCACGGGCGCGATATTGAATCTTGAGCAAATGAGGGACTCCAGATTTAAATCCCGAGCGTAGCGAGGGTGTTACGAGTTAATTCCTGAGCAAAGCGAAGGAATTACGGAGTCCTGAGTGCAGCGAGGGATTCAAGCTCGCCCAAGACGAAAACTACTTTATCCCAAAGGAGAATACTCTACTTTTCTCACCTTTTGCGAGACAATAAAAAGCAAGGCTGGGACAAATACAAGAAGCGTCGGGCGAAGCGCGGGCGCGGCGCTATTTTTTTGATATTTCATACAAAATGTATAGAAGAGGTTCTTATAATCCACATGCTCGACATTCCCATATGTATATCATGCAAACCTCACCTAAAGTCATTATTAACCAGCGGGTTATAATGAGATTCAGTACAATATTTTGACCTGGGGGATTATAATGACTTTAGGTGTTTAAAAAATATTTTTTTATAGATACCTATAGTAGATACCATTTGAAATAGTTAAACAATCTGATTGGAAACACCCACAATCGCGGAAGTGATCATAACAAAGTTATCATCATTAGCGCGCTATGGTGTTATAAAATACGCAGCCTGATTCCACCCTTTTCGTTCACGGTTGCCAAACAAGGCCGCCATATCACTTATTTAAGTGCAACACAAGTATAAAGATCTATATTTCATGACGTAGCTGCTCCCAGAGTAGAGGTACGAATTTATTCTCCGAATAGCTGTGAGCGGCTACACTGTACAGTGATTTACGTTCTAAGATTTAGCACTTCCAGTTGTATCGAAACGTTAAAACATTTGTTACTAACTCGAAACCTACAACTGGTACTTGAAACGAAATACAGTATCGGAGCTAGGATTGCACTTTCGGGAAGTCACTTGTCTATTTACTTTTACATTTAGGTATGTTGAAATGATTTAAGTATTATATTATTACTTGGTAGTGAATAAGTCTGGTCGATGTACAAATAAACCTGTTCCTCTTTCTACATTTTCACAATTTCTCATTTAAAGTCTTCAGTAAACAAGAAACGGCGAAACGAGTGTTCCTGGTTTTAATTAAGTCTTATTTTTGTTGTGACTCCTACTGTTTAATCTTGTGATTCGTGACCGACAAGTTAAGTGGACTGTTAATTTTACAATGCTTGCTAAAATATTTGGTCGTCCCATTGAAACCATTAAAAAAATTGTTTTCTTGTTTTATAGCCAAGCAATTTTTAAAAGCGTTTCAATTTTATTCAAGCATTTGTACACAATTGTGTATGGATAAAACATTTTGTATCACTTATCTGATTTAAATTAATATTAACTTTCAGAGGGATCTAGTCATCTGGCATTTGTCTCAAGTCTATAACTAATCACTTTTTTACGTAATTTCTGAACAGGAATGATTTGATAATATTAATCATCCTTTCAGTGTCATTTCATTTAATTAATATATAATCGTTAATCAGAAAGTAGGCAATGTTTTTCGGCTGTGACCATATTTAATAGGCGCAATCTATAGCCTAAATTGTCAGTCTATGTTTGTATAATTCCTGTCCCACAGAAAACGGGGGCAATTCAAGCGGTGAGCCCGCTTTCTGTGGGACAGGTTGCATACAAACTCGTAATATTCACAAACTGAAAAGATACATTTTTATTATACGACAGGGCCGAACAATGCTGTCACGTGAAAACTATCCCGCCCACTTCCAAAGCTGCGAGTGTAATACATTGGAACCTACAACATTTGGCTAGAATATAATTTATATTGGTCTTACCTAATATTGTAACCAGGTAGGAATCTAATTACCTACACATCACAATTCAAAAACCGTTTTACCATTTTGGCTACAAACTGCAATAACGAAATAGACTTTATAAAATACATACATACATACACCCGGAAAACATGATAACTTAACTTCGATGTAGGTTTAACAATAAAAAAACTTTCATAATACAAAAGCGTCTCTTTACCAAGATCATTAATTTAATGATCTTGGTAAAGAGACGCTTCGTCTTAAAAAAAATTAAGGTAAAAAAACTCTTTCAAAGTCACACATCTAGACAAAGCTCCTAGAAGACTAATATAGATACATAAATGATAGTCTTGATGAAGATTTGAATTGACTTTAAAATTAATTCAAGCATGAGCTGGTTGGAGTAATGAAAGCCAGAACTTATCAATGTTTTATTTTGAACAACGGCGTTGCCCATCCGGCTTCAGTTTATTCTATTTTCCGTGGGAATTTCCAAAAATACCTTTACAGTGGTTGCCTACGAAATATAAGACACCTTCATACTATATTTCTAATTTCGTGGTGTTATCGTTTCGGAGTAGGTAGTGTTTCCTTTCCAAACCAATTTTTAATATTTTCCCGTGGGAATGAGATACATTCCTTTATTAAAAAGTAATCTAAATGTTGAACCAGCTACTCAGCTATCTCTACACCAAAGTTCATAAAAATCCGTCTAGTAGTTTTTGCGTGACGCGTGCACAGACAGACAAAAATTAAAAAGAATGGTGTTTTGATCTAAATCGATAACTATTTATTTAACTTCATGTACCAAGAAAATGTACACATGGCGAACTTAATGCCTAAAGGCATTATCTACCAGTCAACCATCAGGCTAAGCAGAAATCATTTGGCGAAACTATGTTTTATTATTATATGTTGGTATAGATAAAGTAGCAGTACAAAGAAGCAGTTTCAATATACTCTTATATAAAGTAGAGAAAAATAAAAATAGACCTCAGAAAACTTTCAAATGTGACTCGGCTATTCTATTATTTAAAGGACACTCTGCCAGCAAATTCGAAATCTGGCGGGATTCCAAATTGAATTAAACGGGGGATCGTGGCCGACCCGCTACAAAAGTTTGATCCTCTATATGTCGTCCTCACGCTTCTAAATAACTACTCAATTAAAACATTTCGGTTAACATTTGTGCACATAAAGCAGCCTTTTATAACGTTTGCCTTTTCACTGAGCTCGTGAATGCTAAATTATTTATATTAAAACTACAAGTCTGATTGGGATTAAAAGTAGACTAAATTATTTAATAAAGAAGATACTTTTTCTTGGATCTATTAATTTTGTAATACAATTTACTCACAGTTATTTACGGCTTGTATTATAGGTACTAAACAAACATAATTATAAACATTTAAACACCACGCCACACACATGTTAAATGTTCATTCACACAAATTTTGGCGGGAATCCCGCGGTCTGTGTGCCTATTGAATAAGATTTCTTGGTAGATACAGAGTTTCACATTTATGATATTAACCTAAATAGGTATAATAGGTACTTCCGCAGCGTAATGTAATGACCGCACGCGGATTTTTTCTCGAATAAATGCTTACATTCCTCCCCATAAACAAGCAGACAATCGCAACGTCCTACTCAACGTTTTGATAAAGATGAAAAATTGTTTCTTCCAGCTTAGGGGGCTCCTTTGGACGATTAATCTTACCGCAGACCTATTGTTGATCTCATCCGTAGGAACTTTTGTGTCCGAAACCCAGCCGAGATCAAAAGGCCGCGTTGTATAAACGGCTATGATTTTTAGAGACATTTTTGCTGATAAGCATAGGATTTGTACTCTAGAGACTTTCAATCGAAACCCGAACGGCTTGGAAATAGTATCTATTTCAAGCAAAGGGAATAATACAAATACATTTTGTGGATAAAATATAACAAATAGCGGCTTTAGCTATTTCAATTGCATTCAGATGGAAACCAGGTAAACTTGGATACAAAGTAAACGTCTGGATCCGTTACTTATATTCGTTGCGGATAAATAAAATGATTTGGCTACGTATCTAAGAAAATCGCTTAAAGCTATAAGACCGCCTATTGTACACTTTTTTACTATTGATTTACACAGTTGTTACTTACCTACATTTATTACTTGAAATTCTTGCATTAGCAATATTATCAGCATCCTATACTATTACTATTAGATAGCTTGTAGGTACTAATCCTTTCCGAACGGCTCAAATGAAATTTAATATATTGGCGTCTATAGGAGCAAAAAATCGATCTAGCTACTCGTAGGTCTGGGAAAATTATTTTTCTGTCAGTTTCCACTAGTAGAGCTCGGTCTCCGGTACTAATTATAATATATTGACTCACACGGTAAGTAGGTGTACTCATCCAAAGGTCTCCAAAACTTAGTACAACATAAGCGCAACATTCGTGAACTCGAATAAAACGTTCCAGTTCACTCGACATGATGCACAATATTAGTAACATGAAACGAGTTCATTAGCCGCCTGCAGCTGTGCGCGATATTTCACTGCTATACAATTTACGCCTGACATTTCTGCTGCATATGAAATTTAAAAAAATCACCGTTTATTCATAAGTTTATTAGACTATATCCAGTCGCGTCATACCAGTTCGAGTGAAAAAAGCCACTAAAACTTTAAATCCCGTTTATTTCAACGCTTTCATATTGCTGGTTTGTTAGCTGTTTTTTTTAGGAAATTGTGGCCACAATAAAGTGAATAGGCCGAGTACGCGCAAAAAGGAAAGATGTTGGTTCTGCACCTTTTCAGTTTCACGCAACCATTAATAAGTCGGTAATGGCATTGAAATGTTTCTGTATCGACGGGAAAAGGAGCTGTTTCAAAAGAATAAAAATGTAAAAAGCGGAACGTTTGCGGAATATGAATAATTGTATAAATGAAGGAAAGATTAATGTGATGCGACCCCTATATATCTGTGTGCGGACGTTTTAGCAAGATTCGCACATTGAAATTTATTTATAGGTTCATATAAATGACACGTTTACATGTTTCATTCGTTCTTGAATTTATGCTTCCACAAAATGATTTGTTATAAAGGTATATTGGATTTTTAAGGCCCGTAGGCTATGTTAAAAAAGTTAAAGCTTCTGAATTCAGTGACATGATGGCATCTTAAATAGTGTTAACAGTTCATATGGCGACAAGTATTGCTTAAGACGTCCCAAAATTGCACACGTAACGAATGAAATGAAAATAAAGGATGCACTATTTATAACATTTAAAACTCAATAAATAACTAAACGTTTTATACATCACTAACACAACACTATTTCTAGTAGGCGACAAATAATACCTATTCGAGTAGCTTATAAAGTTACAAATTACTTTGATTTGATGGGCGTTGGTGTGGCAAGAGTGAAATTTCCTTTGTGTTCGATTATTAATTATTGTTTCCCAGTGGCCTTTGTTTCATAGGCACTTTTCCATCAAACCGTCAAAGTTTGATGATGGCTTTTAGCGGTTTTCCGATTTGTGGTACATGGTTCAGAAGTTTAACTTCCAGCGCCTATTCATTACGACTTTTAAACTTTATTATTTTGCATAACGTAGTTATCGGTCATATTCATCAAAGTATACTAAACTTCGTAATTGCTGTAACATTTCAAGTACACTCAACGTATTACAAAGTTTGAGTGTTACGCTTAGCTACAATGCTTAACATTAAATATAGTTAACAATATTAGAAGGTACTTTCTGTTAATTACTTTATTTTACACACCAGCGCCGCAATTAACAAACAATAACGCGATGTGCGAGAACAATAAATGTTTGTAAATATAAATGTTAATCCCATAAAAAAACGATGGCTATCCCATAAATTATTTTTTTGCTAGCAAAGCAAATCTATGTGATTTGAATTGACCTCATTTGTCATCTTAGTATTAGCAAGTAGCAAGACTAATTATGACTTAATGTATATATTTTAAACCGATGCGAAGCGAGTTCACTACTTAGTCCTACTAATATTATAAACGTGAAAGTTTGTATGGATGTTTGTTTCTCTTTCAAGCAAAAACTACTGAACGGATTTTGATAAAACTTTACAATAATATAGCTTATACATCAGAATAATATTTAGGCTATATTTTATCCCCGTATTCCCACGGGAACGGGAACTACGTTGGTGAAACCGCGGCGCGCTGTTAGTATTATATAAATGTGGTTGTAGAATAAAAAGTAATTAGAAGACAGCCTCAGAATAATAGATAATCCCATGATATCTCAATATTAGGGCTAGGTTTAAATCAATCCCGTGGTTATCAAAATGAATCTTCTTTCTTAACTTACTGTTAAATTATGGTGCACCCTCACCGTTTAAGTTGAAAAATTTCAGAGGAAGGGAAATCAGCTTATAAAGCTCATCTATCATGTTGGGAGGCTATCCACAACGGAAGTTATACGTCCGCGGTACAAAATAATGAGTACCGCATCCCTCGTGAAATATCGTTTAATATCGCCACATGAGCTATGCCATTTTCTGTACTATAAAAATACCATCGGCAAACGTTTTTAAAGTTTTTGATAAAGGCCTCAGGCCACTATGACTGTAGCACAAAGTGTGTCAGGTACTAAGAAGATACAGATCATATAAAATTATAAAACTGGTCAGGTGTGTGGTGTGAATCAGACTTTGAGACTTTCCTCAGAAAGTATTATTTAATTTATATACCAGTATAATAAAATTGCAGTATTTGCCTGTGATTACAAAATAAATACCAAAATTAATTTACACGTTCACAAATCTACATCTACACTAATATTATAAAGAGAAAAAGATTTGTATTTTTGTATGTTTGTAACGACTAAATTCAAAAACGAATGGACTAATTTTAAAAATTCTTTCCCCAATGGAAAGCTACATTATCTCATACTGAGTAACATCGGCTATATTTTATTCCCGTATTCCTACGGGAACGAGAACTAAACTAGTCATATATAAAGACAGCTAATGAAACTGGTAGTTGTAGCACTTGCTACGCGCACCGTAGCCTCTCGTAGCATATATGTTTATAATTAGAGTTTCAAAGAACGATATTATAATTATAATTACTTCACTTCTTTTACATGTAGTAATAAATATAGTAAGAAAATTATTTGACATCCATTCCATAATATCACATCCATGCTTGTTTAATCCAAAAATTGTTGTAGGTAATGAATATGATACTAGTAGATGTATATGTCGCACGGTTGTGAAAAATTCCACTAGTGGTTTTATAATTGCACGGAATTTTGTCAATCGTCTTCATTTCATACATTATCACGAGTCAATCTTAGTTAGGCACATTACAGTTTCGTTCGTTTCATTGAGCAGATTCAGTGACATTGTAATTACCCTAGTTAAATTTATCAATAGGTACTAGTAAGATGAATCAGTGACCGTTTTACAAACTTGTATGAAATTGGGACGACTGACAAAAGTTAAATTATCACTGCTTTTACAATAACAATAGCGACATATACATAAGTAGCTAAAGATAAAAAGGTAAGTACGTAACTTAATTGAAACTTTTATGCTCGGTGAACACTTCTCATTTCAGGAGCTATTACTCAAACGTGTAGGTTCGCTCTCAAATGAGATTTCATAATTAACGTAAACCAGGTCGGCCCGTCAAGTGCATGTGAAAATTTAACGAGGCAGGGGGGGGGGGGCAGCGGGGAGTGTACCTATCTCAAGCGCGGCCCAGCCGGCGCGGCGTGGGCATACGGCGTCACAAACAGCTTGAAAAACCCCAGTAGCATTCATGTTTAATTCACATATGAGTGTCACTTGATGGACGGTGTACCTAATTAGATTTGATTGCCTCCACCTTGTTAGGCCTTCAGTCTATATCTATATAAAGTTATTTATAAGTATGTTTGTGGGAGGTAATCTCTTTTACGGGGGATCCTATTCTGTATGTTCGTTCTCGAATAAAAAGTTACATAATTCTAAGGTGACATATAGGCTGTTTTAATACTTTTAATACTTACGTCGTGAAATGTTCGAAAAAATTATGTCGAGAACACCGCGTTCGTATACTAATGCATAATTTCGAATAACTTCATAACTACAGAAGTAGGACCTCCTAACAAAACGAGAGGTAATGAGGTTTGTTACACTATTTATAACTCAAGAACGGCTGAACCGATTTGGCTGAAAGTTAGCTTAGAACCAGGAGACGGTTAGGTTTATTAGGTTATTTTTAATCTCTACAATCGACAGTCTTTTAGAAAAACCAGCCGACTTTATTCTTCTATAGACGTGAGACATTGGTAAGTTTTCTTATTGGACAGTCGGCTTTAAGCGACTTCAAGCGAACCTTTATTTTAAAACAAGTAAGTATTATTTAATACCTCTGCACGTTATTAAGTTACTACAGTAAAAGGGAAGAAAGTCATTTGTGTGACTAAATACATTTCTTGTAATGATCTTTTTATTTACATAGAAAAATACAATATTTACAAATTTAAAAATGACTTCAAATGACTAGCAACCAAAGGGATTAAAATATAATAGGACATATATTTTAATCTCTTTGCTAGCAACCTACATTTCTTCTAGATATACCTATTATAAAGTCAGTTACCTATTAAACCAATTTTTTGTATTTTCAGAAGGTATAATGGTTTTGTCACTTTGCAATATTATTACATTTATTTTTATAAAAGCTCATTGAACTGAGCGGTTGCCTAACGAAATTTGAGAAAAGACAACGTTTCTTGAGCCCGCTTACAGAACTCAAGCTGCAATTTTCTTTCAACAGACTGTAAAAGTCCTTACGTTAAAAGATAGATTACATTCTACAATGACGATGGCTCTTAGAGTATTCAAATATAATGGTTCTTCAATAAAAAACTCGGCCAAGTACGATTCGAACTCGTACACATGTAAAGATATGTACCACCGTACAATAAACAAAACACGTTTCTTGTATAGGGACCCCATTAATTAATAACTTTTCGATGTTTTTATAATCTGAAAATGTATATTATGCTGGGTCTACAATAGACGAAGATTCGAGTCGCGTGCGTCGTGTAGTCGCGCTAAAAACATCGTGTACGGGCATATTATTTTATGCGATGTTTTTGTCTACACTTAGGCGGGCGAAGATCCATCGTGCCTTCAATCCCTTTGTAGCGTGCCAGTTTACGAATAGTGCCACATCGGCTTCGCAACTATCTACCAGGCCACACTCATCTAAAAACCTAGCAGTAGGTGGTGAGCCCATCGCAGGACCGGGTCTTTTACACATGTCTCAAAATTAATTCTGGGACCTCAGGGTTTCCTCACGAGCCCGCTTCTCATGATGATCATTCGTGAGGATCGGGTTTGAATCCTGGCATGTACCAATAAGTTTTTCAGAAAGCTTACGTACATACTCGTATTTATCACTAGCTCGACGGTGAAGGAAAAAATCGTGAGGTAACCCGCCGGTCCCAGAATTAATTCTGAGACATGTGTAACACCGTCCAAAGAATCTCTACTGGTAATACGTGGGTATTTCCAGAAATGAAATATCCCTGCCTACCCTCTCGGGGATAGAAAGCGTGAGATTATTTATTTTAGTATTATATTTTTTTTATTATCGAAATAATTTTACATCATTTACCTACTGGGTTTTTATAATAACTGGATCATGGTTTACACAACCTTTTCATGTCGACGTAGCTTCTACCACGATACAATAGCGATTATTGGTGGTGTTAAGCAATTGGCAATATTGGGAATTCGCTATCGTATTGACGTATACCTACTGACAATACGAGTACATTGGTAGGGAGGGATAAATTAACTATTTCGCAGTTCAGATTATGACATCGATTTATTCAGCACAAACACCTCAGCAGTCAAACTTTTAGTGGCGAAAAACTTCTTTGATTAACACTTTGGCTGATTTAAACTGAGTGCACATGGTGTTGTCTAACTGCATTGTTAAATCGTTTAATTATGTTCTTATGAAAATAATTTTGTATTGTTAAATTCTACATTTTTGGAGTCTAAAGTAATTTGTTACCTAGAGGGGGAGGTAAGTAATTGGCATCTTGTTATTTAAACCATATTACACAATTTGTTATTAAAGCTGTTAATCTTCCAAAAAGTAAACACATAATAAATTACTTGTTAATCCAGGTTATAAACTATCTGTGTGCTACATTTCATACAAATCTGCTGGCATAATGAAGTCTCAAATGTCGAAACATGGTACAAACTTTCAAGTTTCTAATATTATGAGTAGGATGAATGTTAAATGTAGCATATTTGGTTTATTTTGGGATGCTGAGCGGTGGATTGAAAGCTCGTCTAGGATACGTACAATATATATATTTATTTACAATAACCTCTTTATTATAAACACAATATCATAAAAATATCTACAATAATCTACATGCAGAAAACGTAAGATTCTTATTAGACAAACATCAGATAGGAATATCAGGAATCTGTCACTGTCACGCCCATGGACAATGCAGACTTCCTTCGTTAAGTCCAAGTTCCCAGCACACAGGAGATTACAGAGTCTCCTTCGGTTGCCACAACATAACCATTTATATGTTTAAAATTAAAAAAATCTGAATCTAAAGTACATTTATAGTAGATAATAAATCGAAATAAATTAAAATTTCGGCTACAACCATCTTTCAATAGATAAAAATAATCGAACATTGTATTCGGTTTGGCTGGCAATCTAAGTTACTATAACACACTATTAGCAGCAGATAAAAAGCGGGTATAAAATGGTACAAAAAATACAGTTTAATTCCACGAAGTGAGCTAACATGTGACAAATCAAACTCGCTTATTTGGTACTAGCGACCCGCTCTCGTTTCGCTTCACTTTATTAACTTCTTCTAATATTTAAAAATCTCGTGTCACGGTGTTTGTAGTTGAACTCTTCCGAAACGGCTAGACCGATTTACAATAAAAAAAAATCTCACGCCTTATATCCCCGAGGGGGTAGGCAAAGGTATTCCATTTCTGGATATACCCACTCTTCACCAGTTATTCTTTGGACCCCTAAACGTGACAGGTGGTGAGCCCTGATTTATAGAATTAATTCTGGGACCTGCGGGTTTTCTCACAATGTTTTCCTTCACCGTCGAGCTAGTGATAAATATGTACGTAAGTTTTGAAAAACTCATTTTTACATGCCAGGATTCAAACCCGAGCCCTTTAACCGTAAGGGTATCACTGCGCACCGTTTTTTTTTTTTTGATATTTTTATAGGTATAAGAATAGGTCGTAAAATATTAGTTTTAGTATAAGTAAAAGTTATAACTATATTTTTAACAAAGAATCGGGAAGCACCTTCTACAAGAAGGTCCTAATAAGGTACACCCCCTAATATTATTTTGGTACCTACTACGTGAGATGTCATTAGGATCGTGGCAAGTGAGATCTCTAGCGACCTCGGCTAACACGTCTGAGTATAATGTTTGGTTTTGCGGAACAATAGAGCGTCTTCCATTTTTGGATTAAGATAAAAACGTTATTTTGTAGATACAAAATAACGTTTTTATCTTGCATTAATGCTTAATATAAGTATATAAAATAAATAATAAATATATAAAAGAAGAAACTGTCTGGCTAACTGATCAATCGAAACACAGCTGAAACCGCTGGGTCAAGCAAAGTGAAATTTTCAATAAAGGTTCCCTAAATGACGTAAGTCGAAGAAGCACTGAGATAGGATTTTTGGAATTTCGGGCAACGACGCTGGGCACCCGGTAGTTATACATAACATAATAATAGCAAAGTTAGACTGTGAAACATTACCAAATGTCTTATGTACCTAAGTGTAATCAACTAACAAGATACAGCCAGTTCTTCAAGATACGTTTTTGGCGCGTATTCGATTTGATAATCAATATGAGCCGCGGTGATCAGGTTACGTAACTAATTCAAAACCGGTCTATCGATGGACGTTGTGAGGCCTTCGATAAGTGTTACATTAGCTATTACACCCCTCCTCTCCACGAGTATTGTTAACTCTAATTGTGTGTACGCACTTCTAGGGACGTGTTGTAACGTGACTGATCTTATTTCACTTACAATCCTGCCATATAACTAAGTATCATACTAACTTATAACCTAATAAATCACAGACATTAATAAAATAATCATAAAACTAGGCTTGTTTCATCCAAAACAGGCTTAAGGCAAATTAGGTACATTTTTTACGTTTGTGCGGCTGAAATGAAATAAGGAAATGGAGAGATGTTTTCTGCGACTAAATATAAACGAGGCCCATAATTCGACCGCGTCTGGGTGGAGGATGAAGGCACGTTGCTGCCGGTAATTAACCACTGCCGCGCGAATCTTAGTGAAAAAGTTTACGTTTTCTTTACAAGGGGTTTGGCTGTAATTAAACGTAGCTCTGGCACAACTGGCAGGTATTACATTGGAATAATCAAGATTGTTTTGAGCTGTAACATAGTACGTATGTAACATTTATTATAAATAAAATAAAAAAAATGCAAAAGAGTCTTGACTTGTTTAGTGTCAGTGAAACATGAAATTAATGAGCTTCCTAATTTCCCAATGACCGTTTTATATCTCAGATATCTTCTTATTTTAATTGTAAATCAATAAGTTCTTTTTTTTATATAAATTGAAATAAAGAATAATAATAGGTATACATAAAAAATCAGGTCTCGTACAACTTCATTGATTTCAGTCAACTTAATCTTTGTACTGTTAAGGTACAAAATTTTTGCGTGCTTATAAAAAGGTTTAAATATTACAAATATCATGAAAAAAGTCCTAATTCAAGAGTGCAACCTTTAGGCAAGTTTTGCTTCCTAACTGGTAATCTTTGCTCATAAAAAATAAATAGTGCAACAAACTCACATCCATTGTTCTAAATTCACCGACCTGAACACGTTGTGCTCGAAACCAGATAAAACGTGCTTTGAAAATCGAAATACCCGCAAGTCCTAGTGGTCGTATTTATTTCAAGAGGACCAGAGAAGTAAAAGTAGGTAGTATGAAAATATCATAATTAAATATAGCATCAAAACGATCTTTTACCGCGTAAATTCAATGTTTTCATAAAATTATTTTTGTGACAAATTGGGGGATCCTTACAATTAGTGCCACGGTCCGCTACGTCTCTCAAAGTGTCGTATTCAACAAGACTAATGAATATCATAAATTTGCACAAAGAGCTCTTCATACAATAGTACCGCTACCACAAATCTATACTTAAGTATATACTCAACTCGGTGAAAAATTACAATCTTCACGAAAATGTATTTCCCTACCTAATTGCGCCTTTTGGGATATACTCTTATAAATGAGAGACTGTGTTTCTTGTTTTATAAGTATACTTAAAATGTTTTTTTATCCCTACCCTTACCCACTGAGCTATTATTAATACTATTTTATATTTTTACTGTATTATGGTCCAAGATATTGCCTCCATACCTTGAGTTTGTAATAATGTACTTTCTTGGCGAAAGTAAATTAAATGAATGTTGTTTCGTTTGAACTAACATAATTATTCAATACCAACAATCTACTACGTAGGTATTTACCACATATAATTACAGTATTGATTGAAGCCTTTCTGTAATATAACCGATAATTACCTAATGAATCAAGCTGTAACTGAAAAGGAAATAAATTAGGCCGTTGAATAAACAAGCAGTAGGTGTACTTGTACAAATAACGTTTGTACGATATTCTGCTTTGAAGATTTCGTACCGGAGTAATAAAAAATAAATCCTGTCTATCACAGCTGCTTATTTCAGGAACTACTAAAGCTGTCGACTTCAACTTTTAAGAGTCTAATGTTTGCGACAGCATATTTTGCAAATGAAATATAATAAAAAAATATTTAATATTAATTATTGTCATTAATGATTATTGACATAACAAACTATCTAACTATATCTCTTTTTACAAAAAACTGTGACAGTTGTGCCAATTGTAATCAAAGAGGTTGGAAGAAAATCATTCTCTTTCTTTAAACGTCTTTGATTGTAATCTTAGAAATAAAGATAAAATAGAGCAACCACATTACAGATTAAGTAAAATTAATAATTCCTTTATGGGTTTGGGTGTACGCTTTTACAACAAGATACCTAAAACTGTTGTAGATTTGCAAGAAAAATGTTCAAAATTACGTTAAAATGGTTTTATGTAAAATGGCATATTATAAGTTAGATGAATATTTGAATGACAATGATGTTTGGTGTAAATTTTCTCCAGCTCAGCAAAGTACTAAAACCATGTAACTTGTACTTTGTATGGTATCTATTGATTGTTTAAAAGAATAATGTGTTGAGGAGTTTCTTGCCCCGCTTCTTCTCCTCAACTAGGTATACATAGCGTAGGAGTCGCAATGACTTTCGATAATACATTGAATAAAAACTTTTGACTTTGACTTTGAACCCCGCCGTACATAAACAATTAATATACCTACCCAAAAAAAAATTGCGGGAAAATAACAAAATAAATCAATGAGATATCCGACAAAAGTGGCGTTTTAGTGAGGTAGTGAGGGTTTATGCAAAGCAATGTTTACAAAATAATTTATCTATGTTAGAAAAGAACAAGAAAAAAACTGACGTTTTTTCCCTCTTTATAATGTTAATTCTATTAGTCTTACATATTTGTACCCTTAAAATATTTGCACTTGATTTAAAGTGATTTTATATATTATTCTAGGAAAATTAAAACGATGTCTGTAACTATCACAGTTGTTTTTTGAAATCTGCAATAATATTTTACGCACGTACAATACGGCGATGCACGATGGGCATCGCCGTATTGGGATATCAACGTTTAGGGGTCGAATATTCTCGTGAAAAGTGAGTATTTCCAGAAATGAAATACCTCTGCCTACCCTCCTGGGGATAAAAGGCGTGAGATTATTTGTTTATTTTATTTTTTATCTATCAAATATACAAAAAAAATTTCTATGAAATCGGTTGAGCCGTTTCGGAGGAGTGCAAACACAAACACTGTGACATGAGATTTTTATCTAGTATACAGATAACAATATATTATGTATATCTGAAAATCACTACATAGTATAAAACAAAGTCGCTTTCTCTGTCCCTATATCCCTATGTCCCTATATATGCTTAAACCTTTAAAACTATACGCAACGGATTTTGATGCGGTTTTTTTAATAGATAGAGTGATTCAAGAGAAAGGTTTTAGTATTAGCATTGCACCCGTGCGAAGCCGGGGCGGGTCGCTAGTATAGTATAAAATTACCTAGACTACTATTCCGCCTTGGAATAGTCTCTTGTTTACGGAGACATCCATCGATCTACCTAAGGTACACAGATTAATATTCACCTGTATATCACTTTCCCGCACCTAGTAGCTGTTGACTCAGCCCACATTATCTAATAACATACGATGTCCAATATCGATGCATTAGTCCATTATCTGCTATCAACTCGAGCAGCTTTACGCTCAACACATTGGGACTATGTAGGCAATTGTTAGCATTATTAATGGTTTAATAGCTTGTAACCATAATTCAGTTTTTAGACTTGCTATAAACCACGATTATCATAATTTTTGTTTTATTACAATACATAAAAATAACAGATTCCAGGAGATTTTAGTAGGTCGAGGTATATGTCAAAAATAATAAAGTAATACTTATACCTCTACGAATATATTAAAATAATAAGATAATTTTTAGCACGTAATATAAGGTAAGGTAAAATTAGAGGTATGATAATATAAATATGTAGAAATGAGAGGAATAATCGTATAAGAGTAGGTGTTATGTTTCTCAGAGAACAATAGGTATAATTTCGAAGCGATCGTAAGACAGGCGATACATCATAATAATATTAAATTTCTTTAAGTACCATAACGCTGTCAAGTCTTTTATTTCTACTTTTGACGTAATAATATATTTTTCGAAGAACCTATCCCACAGATATTGTCTTTGTACGTTTTGTTTCGATATAATTTGCGACGCAGAGCGGTTGTTATGCGACGCTCTTACGATAAGGAATACAGATGCTAAGATGTTTCTCGGTCTGCTTACGACAATGTTTTGCTTGTTATTAACTTTATGAGATAACATAAAGAGTAATTATTATTGTTCACGACAAGTACAAAGTTTCAGTATCATGGTGTTTATGTTATACGACACAATAAGTATATTTCTCTAAGCTTTGATCAAGTCCCTACGCAGATTCTGAGAACAATTTGCTTCAGCTGTAGTTGATGTGTCGATTTTTTTGCAAGATAAGATAAGTTATATCGAGTATAGCTCAAAATAATAAGTTCTCTGGTAATCTATCTATATGTAATTGTTACAGAACACTTAAGTTTATCTTAGGGAATAGCTGAGAGCAGTACCTAGTTATCTACCAGTTATTGGCTAAGCCATATCTGAATGCAGTACATTCGCTTTGGCTACCGTATAAAGCCATTGATGTTATGGAATGCATGGATGTTTTCCGCCGGTCGCCCCTGGGCAACTTTTAACTGCTTGTGGTTGGCACTACGCCAATTTTTTGTTACCTACAAAACATGGATCTTCCTGTTTCGTACATTCCCAAATGACTAAACAGAACAGGAGCAGTACCACCAAAGTTTCTTTAGGGGATATCTAATTTGACTTTGCTTTATTTAGCAATGATAGAAAATCATAAAACAAAAATAACGGTTAATCTGTATTCTTCATGATAAACCAATTCAATTGACAAATGTCATACAATACAATACAATAACTCTTTATAGTACACCAAAAACAACGCAATATGGATACCAACATTAACTAAAGAACAATGGGCGGTGTTATCCCTTTTAGCGATCTCTTCCAGACAACCTTAGGATGGATGAAACTGAGAGATTAAAACTAGGGTAGACGGTGCACTATATATTCATATTGACTGTTAAATGGTAACTTAATGTCATTTGACGCTGTCGGATTTTCAAATATTATTTTACAATAATAATAATTTTATTAAATATCTTTAATGCTATCGCATTTTGCGATATATTCTCAACATACAATTTTAATACCTACATATATTCCTACAGTTTAAAAATAGCGTCTGACTGCAAGCTAGACATAACCTACTTTTAGTTAGAAACTCAAAGATAAAGTAATTTCTAGATATACTCGACACAACATCAAATTCTTGTCAGTAATTGTCATAGTAACATAACTAACATGACTTTAATGCACTTGAACAATGTCGTTCTGTATGCTAAATTAGACGAGTTAATTTTCTCGTACTGTCGTTGCCGCGAGCGTTACTTTCAGTGATTCTAAATCTTTATTGTTTAAACTCATTTTAAGTATGGCAGGTAAATTATGTAGGATGCCTCATTTGCATAATAAACCAGTACCACCACAATGAGTGAAGCGCTTATATACAATCGGTAATATACCGACCTCGAAGATGACTCATGTTTGTTCCGTTTTGGGGTAGAGATCATGTGACAGTTTGTTAGAGTGCTGTTACTGCTTTTAGTCAAGGCTTAAGGTAAAACAAAGCCAAAACAAGATCAGCCTAGTTCAAAGAAGAAATGCGGGTATCTTTCAGGGTACCTACCTACTGTAACAGTAAAACAGTAACGATTCCTTTTTTTATTATTTTTATTATTGTGACATGCTATATTAGTTCTTTTTAAGTAATAGGGATATGTATGATTGCTATTTTGAAATCATTTTTATTTCATTTTTTTTACATTATTTCTAATGTGAAATTTTATAGGCAAACATTTTTAAGTACGATGTAAAATCCCACTTTGAACTGAAATGAAATATGAAAAGTGATGAAATGACCCATCTCTAGTAAAGAATCATAATTATGTACCTAGATGTGTTTGAGAATTCGTGGATTTATAAAGATTACAGAGGTAAATGGCGCTGGTTAGCGACTATAAAGTGTCGGGGGTTATTCAAGTGTTCAACACACTTCAACCGCGCCGGTCGCGTTAGTGTGCTCAAACAATTTGAGTAGCTCTGGTTGACGTCGGCGTTGCGTCCTCAGTGCGGAGTATCCACGCAGCTAAGCGCAGCAGTAGCAATTAGTCCTCGGCGTCAGTTGGTAAATATTAACACTGGTAATTGTACCGAACGTCAGCTCCCTCGATGTTCGTTACAGTGCCCACTTGCAACCTGAATACAAATGAATCCATTATCCGAAAGTGCGGAGATAGCAGATCGACACCGATATCACGTACACGCGCATATGCTCCGCCGCTAATGTGTTTTCCTAACTAAATATACGCAACTTATTTGCGTCTGCTAATAGAAACGATTGCTAAAGCATGGATTTTTACTTTTTGTTTTACATTCAATATTAATACAGTTAGATTTTAATGGGTTACAATTCAATATTTCATTTCTAATGGCGAATAATTTGCTGCCTTTGAACATCTTTGAAGGTGTACTTTAATTAAATTTGCCAAGAGTTTCTATGGAAACAACTCAATATAACATTGACTGTCAACGTTTCTTGAAATTGGTTCTTTGTAGAACCACAGCTCCGTATCCTTTTCTCCGAATAATAATAATTAAATAACGTGGTTTAAAGTGAATAGCCGAGCGCTTGACTTAATTCGTCTCGAGCTTGTATAGATGGAAAGGGAGTGGTAAACATTATTTATTTTGAAAACAGAATTTATTTGCGGAAATGGCCCTGCCCTATATTACTCAAGGGATACTCTGCTGAATAGGGTTGTAAAATATGCGATCCAGATTCATTTGTATTGCATTCTGACAGTTTATAGATGGTACAGCAGGGTAAAGATTGTGTAGTAAATTTTATTCAACCCTAGGCATCAAATGTCGGGTCAGTAAACACTGAATACAAAAAATAGTAGATTGTTATACAAGGGTCGGAAGGAATCAATTCCCATACGAGGTATTTAGACGCCCGAGCGCAGCGAGGGCGGATATAGTCCGAGTAGGAATTGATAACTTCCACCCGCGTTAAACACTCTTCTTTTCATTTCGAATTCAAGGAAAGTAAACAAAAAAATTACAATTTTACAAAAATTCAAACATGGAAAAACGCATTGATACCTACGAAAAAAACCAAAATTGTCAACAAAACAACCAAAGAGGTTGGAAAAAAGAGAAAATTTTTCTTTTAAACGTCTTTGAATACTACATCATAGAGTACCTAACCTAAATAACATTACAAAAATAATATACAAATCCTTCCTCTTTTTTTATTTTAATAACATGTACTTTTAGCCGAGTAATAGTGTTCTGTGCTTATTAGTGTCGATGAAAAACAAGATTTTGAATTTCGGAACAGCTTACCAAATTATTACTCTTTTTTAACCGACTTCAAAAAGGAGGAGGTTATCAATTCATCTGTATTTTTTTTTTATGTTTGTTACCTCAGAACTTTCGACTGGGTGAACCGATTTGGATGATTCTTTTTTATTTGAAAGCTGGTGCTTCCAAATTGGTCCCATTTTAATTTCGTCCAGTTCCGACAACGGCATCCATGAAAAAACCATATAAGTTGAAGATTGAAGTCGGTTTTTTTACTCTTTAGAGTGGTTATTTAATTTTAAATATGGAACGTGTACCGCCCCGCGCGCGGGCTATTTTCTGTTGTTTATACCTACATTCACAAGGACGCACCTTTTTTACTTATTCTAACTGATGTAAAAAGTTTCGTATCCCTACTAAGTACCCAAAGAGGTTGGAAGAAAGTCATTCTCTTTCCTAGAGAAACTTTTTCTTTGAACGTCTTTTCCAAATGTAGTACTATTTTTTTTTAATTCATTCCCGCCCTAAGGCCGGAAGCAATTACTATGAGTCTTTCCCGACCGAGGGCGGGAATCACAGCCCTGAATGTCTCTGTGGTGGGAATCATCGCTTCCGACCCGGTACTCAGATCAAACATACACTACTTTCCGAGTATGAGATATGAAAAATACATTTAACTATTTTCATAAAATTAATCTACTACAATAACAATCAAATAAAAAAATAATAATATTGGTAAGTAAGTGATGATACAAGTTTTTATACATAGGTACAAGAAAAGAATTGATAACCAATCGAAATTTATTAAAAAGTATTTTGGCGAGGGAATACCAAATTCAAAATTCCATAAAATGAGAAAGTGTATAAAATGCTCACAAATCTAATATTCCTAAGCTAAAATTGTAATGGATGTAAGGCGCTTGTCGAGACAAATATTATGCAAGGCAGTTGTGTGGGCAAATCAGTTTAACTCATCAGACCAAAGTACCAGAATAACTAATGTATTTATGAGACCACCAGGCAATTGAAATTGACAAAAAAAGTGACAATAATAATATGGCATCACCAAAATAATGCTTTAACAAAGAAATATTAGGACCATGTCACACAACACATTGTTTTGTCCTGTTGGAGGGATGTTCCGAATGCAAAAACGGAGACTTTTTTGAAAATGACTCCGTAGTAAATAGAGTACGGACCTTTTTGACGACTTTCCCATCTATTGTCTCTTCCAAATTTCACGTTCCGTTCCAAATTCAAATTCCACGCGAACGAAGTCCCAAATTATAAAACTGTATGTAAATAAAGTAAAAGGATTTTTCTATTAATTTTATGTTAGAAAATAAAGTTGACTGATATTTAATTTTGTTCTTGATTGTTGTTATATAAAACTCAACATATTTAATTCTGAACTATTAAAAATGTTCAGTATTTGGCTTCATTATTTTCAGAGGCATAAATGCGAGTTGGGGCGCAAATGGATTGCGAAAATATTTTTTTAATATCTTTGAAATAAAAAATCTGTCAAGCGCTATTCTCATTCTGCCCTGCCCCCCTAGCTAAGTGGCATTGCACAATCTAATCGAATGTTCTTTTAGATAGACATGTATGGGAATGACATTAGCGTTAGCGCTCGTTGGCAAGTGCTTATGTCAATCCCATACATGTCAATCTAAAAGAACATTCGATTAGATTGTACAATGCCACTTGGCTAGGGGGGCTGGTTTACTTGTAAGTCCAGTAGCTTAATTTACGTTTACCCCTAGCAACCAAACCAAAGGTTTTATATTCATAATTTTTATTTTCGAATATATAGTTACTTCACAGGTTTAAAATACTACAAGTTGCTTATAACCTTTTACAAAATATTGCTTTTCCAGATTCAGGAACGTTGATTGTTGAGAAGTTCTCGTGGTACTTAACTCTAAAATCTCAAGCATCACCATGAGCACCCCGTAACAGCCCACTGCTTAGCTAAGGGTCTTTCCTCGAGGTATAGGCTTTAATCTCCGACGCGAGCCCACTAGAATCATCAGGATTGGGAGATGGTGTTGGCTAGTGATCACCTAACTGTCTGTCAAGTCACCCAAGGGTGTCTGAAGGACATGGCTTAACGACTTAATCAATGTGTCGAACATATTGCTCAGCATCTATTATTGAGTATAGTTCCGCTGGAAATCTTCGTCTTCATCATCAGTTCCACTTTACGAAATGGTGCTTTTAGAGAACAAATATACGAGTTGTTTTGAAAAATACCTTAATCGCTATAGGTATGCCTATATAATATTTGAAGAATTACCTCGATTTTCCAGGATCCCATCATCAGATCCCGACCTGATAACTATGGGTCCACTTGAAAAGTAAGTAAGTATATCCTTTCAATTTTTTTTTAAATGGATTTAGCCGTCCTCGGGTAGTCGGGGAACATACATAGAAAACCAATCTGACGAACTGAAAACCTCCTCCTTGTTTTTTGAAGTCGATTAATAAGATCTTTTTCTTTTTGTTCATAATCACCTGATAGTAAATATTATCATTGATTGTCTTATCAATAATAAATATTTTTTAATCACTCTGATTCTTAATTGATTTTTTTTACACTATAGTGTACTACAAACATAAACGTTACTAACTACGTCTCCACAAAATTCTTAACCAACCACCAATAATCTGGGACACAATTGATTTTTAATTGTTACGGTGCGCATTGGAACCGCGCGGTTCTTGACTGAATACAAAACCAATTAATTTCTCTTAATTAAGGCCTTACTTTAGTTACAAAATAAAATTGTCTTACACTATTTTGCCTTGTATTAGTTCTAAACTAATTCCTGAATAGTTATCCTCACAGTTGCAATTTACATCACGTAACAGTTCATAACAAAACCACGAACCACGCTCAGCGTAGATTATAATTACGTTGTATGTGTAGGTGAGTATGTTAGATGCCAGTAATCTCAGATGAAATAATAAATGTTTTACATCCGTGCTCTCGACTGACTCTCTAAAACATGAATAGGGTAGTTGCTTATGAATCTTATGATCGAATCTTCAAATTATATACACAATTATGAAAACAAGTACCTACATTAGTATAAAGATAGACTAATATATTCATCAACCATATCCGTTGAAAGCCAAGGGCTCTACATACATACATACATACAGCTCACGCCTTCTTCCCACAGGGGTAGGCAGAGACGATGGATCGCCACTTTGCCCGATCTTTGCACACTTCCCTCGCTTCCTTCACATCCATAAGCCTTTTCATGCACGCTCTTTTATTCTTTGCACTCTTGACACCAGATTTTTGAAGGACGTCACTAATTTGATCCGTGAACGTCCTTCTGGGGCGTCCTCTTGCCTTGTATCCTTCAACATTTGCACCATAAATCTCTTTCGTTACTCTTCTTTCATCCATACGTTCTAAATGACCAAACCAGCTTAACATACCCTTTTCTATCCTTGTCACTACATCTTCTTTCAAACCACACTTTTCTCGTATATCCGCATTCCTCACTCTATCACACAATTTTACTCCACACATTTTCCTCAAAGACCTCATTTCGACTGCGTTCACCTTGCTTTCATGCTTCTTCTGCCACACCCAACATTCACTCGCATACATCAGCGTCGGTACCAGAACAGCGTTATGCATAGCCATCCTTGCCATCCTTGCCAAGGGCTCTGTCACGTAAATATAACTACCTACATTAAAAAATCCTATTCCGTCTAAAATGCACAGATTTTTTTAAAACTATCAAAAATTTAGGCAATTGACTACTAAAAATAATGAGTTCTGAGTATTCAATACATTTTTGACCATAAAAAGTTACTTATTTGACTAGCAAGTCGAATACCCTATTACCGTCGCTACGTGGAGGTTATGTATTTACGAGTATACATATACTACGTCTATGTTGTTCTAACATACGCCATCTTGTTTTTTCGTGGCATTAATAAATCGACTAGCAAACCTGAAAAACAGTAAACTAAGTACGAGTATCATCATGATATGGAAAACCTAGCGATATACAAAACTCGAGGCGAAACAGAGGAACAAATTATTCTTGTGCAATGCAACATTAAAAATTTAACTGCTATCCGTACCATACCTACTATTAGAACAAGAATATGTACATTATCTGTATATACAACGCATGTTCTGCTAGTAATTACGTCTTATTTAATATGTATGATGATTGACGTATACTTGTGTCTCCCAATTCAAGGTATTATCTTTGGTCAGATTAGTGTCAGAATTACATGATTTCGTCTTCTCCGTGTTTCTAAGTAAATTTCTGTAATTATTTCGGATGAGTATATTTTCCCAGCAGGAATTAAAAAAGCTCAAATATAAAAAGAAATAAGTTTCAACATTTTTATTTTGTGTCTTTCTACTTATAACTAAAATAAAAATTTATAATTTATCTACATTTTCAATTTGCTATTTTATAATATGTTCTACCTAATAGCTACTTTCTAAACTAATTAGCTATTCATAAGCAAACAGTCGAATATTTAAGTTTCTATTAATAGAAGACTATATTTTTTAAATATTTTCTAAAATTAAAGCTAGTTTAGAATCCATTATTTATCTACCAAGATAAGAATTTTATTTAAAACATAATTATTTGCTACATTCGAACCATAGGATTAGCGATCGATTGAAACATGTTTGGTCATCCCTAATAGGATATTATCAGTAGAAGCACAGTTGTCCAAAATTTCTTCTTTACTGTGAATTGAATGATAGTCGTTCATTTCTGCCCATGTTGGATCAGACTTTGCTATTCGCTTTCTTTCTTTGATTTTTGTGTACAATAGAATAGAAACCATTAGAAAGAAAACTACAAATCCTAAAGAACATCCTACAATAAGACCCATCCGTCGATTTAGAATCGTTGATATATCAAATACTTTATTTGGCTTGATTTTTACTGATATGGTTTTTTTTAAAGTGTTGAAAGAAACACATTCGCTTGACGGAGAGCGCATTAGTATATCCGCGACGACCTCTTCGCTGATACTTGCGGTGACATTAAAGTCTGAAGAGTTATTAAATATGTTCAGTTCTTCTTCTTCAAAGTTGAGTATGGGGTCCTCGTAAAGTATAATGACGCAAACAACATAGTTCATGTTTAGCTCAAGGTCTGTTAAATGAGTTGACATCTCATTTTTTTCCAAATATTTAGTTTTTACCTGAAATAGAAAATCTAAATATTTAAAGACCTATCAATGCACAGCTTCAAACCCGGGGCTGAGAAAGCTGAAATTTAGAATTTTGATAACTTTCAATGAAATGAAGGAAAGAAATAATACGAGATCAGTCCGGATAACGCAATGGCGCGCTTGCAAATAATTTTGTAAAACCAACACTGTAGAGCGTTTGTCAACCAAATTACTTA
This sequence comes from Ethmia dodecea, assembly GCA_963855545.1. Classification (NCBI taxonomy): domain Eukaryota; kingdom Metazoa; phylum Arthropoda; class Insecta; order Lepidoptera; family Depressariidae; genus Ethmia; species Ethmia dodecea. Next base: position 8,331,775 of record OY979444.1, read on the forward strand.
CATCAGAATTGAAGTCTTCACTATAGTAAAGTATCTGTAAAGCTTTGATTGCAGTGCGGTTTCTGATAAACCACGAAACGGACACAGAGTTGTCTTTGTGTTTGTCAACTGACAATTGGGAAATAACGGGGACGTTGCACTTCTCTTTCGGATACTCGTCGTTCAAACATGTCACTGTGTCAGACCTTATAATCTTGGGGTGATCTTGAATCCAGACCCACGAGTTGTTTTTTTGACAGCTGCATATAAGAACATTATCTGAAATTAAGACGACTTTGTAAAATTTTGCATTTGACAATGAATTGGCACTAGATAGGGATAATTGGAGAAAGGAGGCTTTTGCTCCTCAGTGGGACAGTATATAGGCTGACAAAAAAAAAATGAATAGCCTCTTATTGTCAAGGACTTTTTGTAAAAGACAACAGATTACAGATGTGTACTAGAAATATCTGAAAAAAAGCTATGAAACTTCCGGAACTGTAAAATGGTAGTAATGTTTAATTTAAGTTTTATTCAAAATAGTAAATTACTCACCTTTTACTGATATTTCTTGAATATGGGTTTCTACTGAATTTAATAGTTCCAATGAAATTGATTGAAGTTTATTGTGCTCTAAATCTATTTGTACTATTTTATTTAAATTCCTAAAAGCCGTCACTGAAATATACTTTATGTTATTAAAGCCTAGATATAAGACCGTGAGTTCTTTCAAGTTTATCAGATCCTCATTAAGAATGTTTTGAATTTTGTTATACGAAAGGTCCAAAAGTTTTAAATTGCTCAACTCTTCGGCAAAAGATTCCAGAGACTCAATATTATTGTTGGCCAAACATAATGTTCTCAACCTATTTAAACCACGAAAATTACTTGATTTCAGATGTGAAATTTTATTATGACTTAGATCCAGACTTTCTAAAAGAATTAACTTTGAAAATGGGCTAACTGATAATCGTCTAATTTTGTTGTGTGTTAAAAAAAGATGTTGTAAACTTGTAAATGATTCAAACGTAATGTCATCTATGTTGGTCATGTTAGTTCTGCGGATATGCAATTCGTACAAACTTGACATAAGTGTACTATTATTGTCTATTTTATTAGATGAGGCCCAGGAAATTACAGGATTTTTACTTACGTCTATATTAACTAATGTGATCCCTTTCTTTTTGAACGCTGTCAAAAAATCAAAATGTACAATATCGTTATACGATACATTTATATTTTGAATATTTGGAAAAATATCAATTATGAATATCGGTAAACTATCTAATCTATTAAAGCTTATATCAAATAATATTAATTCGTTGTATTCAATCTTCTTTCTAACTGTTATTGAGTTGATTTCATTCTTTTTTAGGATTAAATATTTCAGTTTTGATATTTTTTCAAAACCGCTGAGCTCTATTTTCGGTAGAAGATTGTCTGCAATATCGAAAGACTCAACGTGTGATAAGTTGTGGAAGGTGTTAAACGGCACAAAGTCCAAGAAATTGTTACTAATATTCAGATCGGAAATTGAGTTGTGTAAATCAAATAACTTCGAGGGGACTGTACTGATAATATTCTGTGCCAAGTTCAATCTCAAAAGATTTCGATTGTACGCAAATGTCGCTTCAAATATATTTTCTATATTACAGTGTTCTAAGAATAAAACTTCCAGAAGAGGAAGTTGAGAAAATGCCTCAAGAGGCAAATAATCAAGAATATTGTGAGAAAGATACAGATGTTTCAGGCCGGGCACATCGATGGACAATAAACCGTCAGATTTAAGTGAGTTGTTTTTCAATGAGAGAGTCTTTAGATTATTTAGTCCTTGAAACGTACCATTTTCTATAGTATGTATTTCGCAGTTATCTAAAAACAATGAACTCAACGGAAGACCCTGCTGAAAAATCTGCCTATAAAGTATTTTCAATGGATTGAAGGATAGATTTAAACTTCTTAATTTCTTCAAAGTGTCAAAAGCCATTTCAGAAACGAACTTAATTTTATTATGTGAAATATCCAAGTCTTCCAGCTCAGTCAGCCCGAAGAAAGTGTAATTTGTGATATTACGTATCAGATTATATTGTAAGTCTAAAGTGCGAGATGAATCCAAACTTTGGAAGGAAAAGTCGTCTATAATTGAAAACTCGTTGTTATTCAACTCGAGGCGTAGGAGATGAGTTAAATTCCGAAATGTAGATTTCGTCAAAAATTTAAGCCGGTTGTTTCTCAAGCTCAAGTGGCGCAACTTTTCATGAGACTGAAATATGAAACTGTTCACTATAGATAACGAGTTCGAGTCTAAATGAAGCGTAAGCAAGTTTGACTTTAACTTAGGCAAAATGTCGTTTATGTCTACAAGAATATTGTTCTGTAAATTTAGATATTTCAAATTTGACATCTTCATAAAAGCTCCTGGTTCGATGAAACTTATTCTATTGTGGTCCAAATATATTTCCTCTAACTGTAACGAATTCATAAAGTGGTACTTTGAAATAAACTTGAGTTTGTTGTGGTTGAGCCTGATTTCGTTTATGTTAACTAGAGACCAAAACGAGTTATTATATAAGTCGGAAAAGTCGTTATTGTCTAACCTCAGGGTTTTTAATTGCTTAATGTTATTAAAAATATCATGTGGCACTTTATTTAAATAGTTAAATTCTAATCGTAGCTTAGTCAAATTTTCTAAATTGCTAAAACTTTCGCTATTAATATTGCTTATGCAGTTCGTATCCAAATATAAAGCACTAATCTTACTTGAATTATGAAAGGAGTCTATTGGCACATCTAAAATATTATTATGACTTAAAAAAACTTCACTGAGGAGTGGCATATTACAAAATAACCCATGAATATGGTGCAAATGATTGTGATTCAAATTGACATACTCTAAATACTTGTTATTTTGAAATAGACTGGGGTTTAAGATTTTTATTCGATTGTGACTTAAATCTAGTGACTTTAAGTTGATTAAAGAATAGAAGGCGCGATAGTGTATGTTGTTTATGAAATTAAAGTGAAACGATAATATTGTCAGGGACGGACAAAATTTAAGGCAGTCTTCGGAAATAAATTCAAAGTTGTTGGAATTTAAGTCGAGGTATTCTAATGATACTAAATCAGAGTGTTCAATACTAGGGAAAAAATACATCTCGTTCCATGCGAGCCTCAATGATCTGAGATGCCTTAGCTTTGCCAGAGATGCAATAGGAAATGTTGTAAGGTTGTTTTCGCTCAAATCAATCTCAGATAGCGTAAGTTCTAAGCTAGAAAAAGCGGATTCTGATATATCACGTATCATATTCCCCTTTATGTTCAACTTCATCAACGGAAGACCGTAAAAACTGTAGCTCGGTATTTCCTCGATGTAGTTAGAGGTGAGATCGATGGAAATAAGTTTTAGCATTCCCGAGAACGCTTTTTGAGGCATGTACTTGAGTTTGCTCGACATAATGCTTAAAGTTTCTAAGCATTTTCTCAGTGGCATAAACGTGTCGTCCGCTATATCTCTTATATTCGTTCTTGCTATATATATATGCTTGATGCAAAGGCCTTGCGGTACAAAATGTGTTTCCAGAACTTCTTGGTTGTCATCTAGGTCGTACACTGATAATGAATTGACGTTCGATACAGTTCTAAGTGCATTCTTAACATCCTTCAATAGAGTGTCTTGACAATCAAGAAATACACCTGCAAAAATACACCATTCATCTTTAGTGATGTATACTGCGCACTTATATTATGGTTACGACAATACGAAATAAGAAGGCTTACTTACCATCCTCAAAAATATAACAAGAACATTTATTACTCCTTATTAAGTCGGAACACCCCAGGGTATTTTGAGCTCGCAAAAAGGAGGGTAGAACCAACAATAATGAAATAATTTGCAAAATATCACATCCATTTTTCTTTGTCTGGTACCATAAAATCTTTTTCATAGTTACATTATCGTAATGTTTGTTTTGACCTGGAAAAATAACCGAGTATTAGACTTTACGAAGACATTTCTTACTATGTTTATTCTATTGGATGAAAACGTGACCTATTGTAATCTGTAATATATATCTTAAATACAATTAGATGGTCCATAAAAATAGTTTACTTTGTGATGCCATTTTTACCTCAGTAAAAGACTACTGAAAAAAAATTACAAAAAAGATACTAAAACAGAAAATGATAACGAAAATTGAGTAATTTACGACACGCAACACTGTCATTTAGGAATATATTAGCTACTTATAATTCAGAAATGCGTGTTCATAAATACATAATAGGTTGAAGTTTCCACATGCGAATAAAACTCTCTATTCAATTCGAGAATTAGGTCAACTTTTATGCGAAACCAAACAAAAATGCAGTTTGTGTATCAATAAGCATACCCTCCATTACACTAAGTAGGTATTGCTTAACAAAAGCGAGCAGTTGCGACCCTCGGATCGATTGAAAATACACCTGACAAAGGTGTTATAAACACTAACTACAGATAATACTGCGCACAATTGAGTTTCACACATTTTTCACAACCACCACACAAAGAAACATTCTCATGCATACATATTTGCTTACAGATAAATATGGAAACATTTCACAGTCAGTTACTTGCAAAGCCATGCAAAGTTTATTTGCCTCGCTAAACCAGCTCTGCCTTTGCTTTTAATTACAAAACGAATTAAAACACTTACCTAGCAAGCTTAGTTTCCGCAGAGGCAGGCCTTTGCCAATTGCGTAGCTATCGTGAGGCGATAGAGTTCATTTTCGCGCAGTCTCCGATAGGGTTGAAGTGCGCCTGTCCCGGCTGTAAGTTTCAGCACGCATGTAACAAGCGGAATTTCAATCACAGTTCAGTTTTTATCAGTTTGTGGAGGCCGTATGCCGCGCAACACAGAACGCCTGAGGTCATTAGAAAGCGCTACAGAAGACTGCCGCGGCGGGCGGCGCGCGCTCTGTACAGTAGGTCACCCGTTGTTGCGGCACCCCAACCCACTATTATTATACTTTTATGACGAATCGGATTTTCCTACCCGAACACCCGGCTTTGTAGTGATGCAGACGTGTATGGGCTAGCTAATCTTTAATGTTTACTAAGCGGCGGCGGTTTCAATGTTGTTGTTTTTTTCACGTACCTACCTATGTTTGTAAATAAATAATTGGCGGTACTAAGTGCATCGTCGAAAAGTTTCGTGAAATCTATAAGTGATGTCTATTTAACTCTGTACAAACTCACAATCAGTTTTGAAAGATTAAAAATCTTGAATGTCGTCGAAATCAAACTACGCTAACACAGTAAAAACTTCGTATATTGATTGATGGGCGATATTTATGAATATTGATTTCCAAACTTCCAATGTTTCTCGTTACTATACTGACGTTCGGATACGTTTACATTTACTTACGTGCAGTAAATTTCAGGCACAAAGTGCCAAAGTTTCAACAAATAAGGCTTCTGCGAGACTGACAGCGCATTGGCATTAGCCCACTAGGGCATACTCTTTCTCCCGCATCACTTTCAGACGTTAGAAATGGATCTAGGTCAAAATTATATGCCTTTCTTGTCATTACACCAGCGAAAGCGTATAGTTTTGTGCCAGAAGTCGTAAAGTTCTTATAGCTGCGGATCGGACAAGATATGGTACACGTCCCTATTAAATCAGTGGCTAAAAATATTTCTCTAACTACAGATGTTTTTTTTGGACAAGAACACGTTACCTTTGTACAAAAATAACTAGAGAGAAATAACGTGCCTGTCGAGAAAAAAAAGAAGATGGCCTCAGGGGAAATAAATTTAATAAAGAACAGCTTATCTTATTTTTATATAGGAATTGGAAGACCCACAGAGTAAATATTACGAGAGTGTCAATCGAAGTTACCATACAATATGTAGACTTCGTATATTTCATGTCTGGTAAAATCAGTAAGTTAGTAACTTATAACTCTTATAATGAACACTATTAAAAATAAGCATGGACGGATAATACAATACAATACAATAACTCTTTATTGTACACCAAAAACAACACAATATGGGTACCAACATTAACTAAAGTACAATGGGTGGTCTTATCGCTTTGAGCGATCTCTTCCAGACAACCTTAGGATGGATGAAACTGATAATAATCTTGAAATGATGATAATGCGATTTTCGGCGGGTAACCTAAGAATGTGTAACTAAAATAGATTGCACTGCAAGATTGCGATCTAGTCAAACTTTCTCGATAGCTAATGCAAAGACAAATCACGCAAAAAAACGGTTCGTTGTAAGAGTTTGTACAAATTATAATAAAATGTATAGCGGTATTGACATTTTTCTTCCTAAGGTACATAATGCCGTGAGTGCATTAAGCAAATTAAATAATAGCTAGATTATTATTATATTCTTTTAGATTTTTTTTTTCAAATTAAAAAAAAAACATTCAGGTTTTCTTTAAAGACTAGGATAGACTTCTTTGTTTAGTAGCACGTCCGTTGCAACTTTAGGTTATAAAAATTAATGGAAACTTTGTTGGCATAATGTAATATTTCTATTTATTGTAATAGCTATAAGTTTTTATTGTATAAGCTGTTTGTTTCCTTAATAAAGAAAATAAAATAAATATAGATACATAATACAGGTAGGCGGTGGACTAAAGAAAAATCAGTATCAATTACGGCTACGAATCTTAAAAAAGCTTTCAGAACATAAAGCTGCTAACATGGCAATACTATAAAAGTTTTAAAACTGACGCAATTTTTTTTCAATTGCATACCACATCCCTAAGGCTGGATCTAGGTCAGCATATTTACCCTGTTAAGAAACCATTCCTACATCCAAAACTAGGTTATTTCGCATTTTCAATAAGTTGGTTTCTATTTCTACTTTTCACATTAAAATATGTATAAGTATCTAAGTAATAAATATTTAAGATAATGGTCGAGATTTGGTATATTTTTAAATAGTTTCCGCATTAAAACACGCAATGCTTTATAACTGACGATTGGAGGAGGTAAGATTTATTTCAAGGGTGTAACTAGCGTTTCAAACTAATCAATTAAATGTTTATTGGGTTGTGCTTTGGTACATGTGTTTTCTTTTTACATGAATGCATATTTTTTATTATGCATAATTATTATTCTTTAAATGATAAGTACCTCCACAATAATAATGGTCAAAAGTTCTGAGATTGTTTTTATCAAAACTCTTACAAGCACAAATGTTACCCCCTTTTTACAGTTCACTTGAGTTCGAAAATACCTCCAATCCCTGTAAAATACAACAGCTTGAAAAAAAAAATTGCTTACACCTTAGTTTTTAAAATGAAAATATGAACAAAAAGATAGCTTTTAGGATAAAGTAACAAAGAAAAGGTTTTTGGAAATCTAAACAAGAACAGGAAAAAACGTGGTCCGCGTTGGCAACGCCTTGAGCGCCTATTTATTATTCAAATAAACAAATTAACACGTAGATTGTAAGCAAGGACATTTTTCCTTGTAAAATACTTGATTCTAAGCTACTCTAACATCTTCATTTTATACTTCTACATGTATAGATTGCATTTTCTATTTTAAAACGAAACTGTAGCTATTTCTAGGTAGTCTAGACTAGACTATGGATGAACTAGGCCACGCCTTTTAGACTGGCGTTTGCTCTTTTAGACAGTAACATTTCGAATATAACTGCTGTTATGTACATCGACAAGCAGTTTTAAATACTATTTTCCTAAAAAAACTTAAGTTAATTTAGTTCAGGTCCAATCCAGATGAATTAACATAGGTTATCTAACCTATGAACAGTTTGAAATGATACATAACCTAATTACCTACCTATTTTCTACTCTGTGTTCCTAAACAAATTATTCCAATAATTTATACCTATTCTATTTTTGATGTATGTTTTATTTTTTGTGTTCATAAAGTTCTGTGCTGAGAATAGAGCTGCTAGGATATTTATTTTTGGATCGTCTGGCTTAGCGTGAGAATAATATCATTCAAAGCTGATTGTGTATTTTGTATGGGTATATAATGTACTCTACGTACCTAAATGTTTTCTTGTTAATTAAACTATTCTTATTAAAAGAGAATAATATTAAGCAAAACTAAAGACAGATTGGATTTTTCTACAGGTCTTGGGTAATAATTATCATAAGGCTGGAAATAGTTTGGAGTCTGACCCCTTTAGGTATATTTAGGTCCAGGCGTGTTCACAAGCAACATCAGCTATCAAAAATATCAAAGGTATCACGCAGAAGCTTTATAGATTGTTGATACAGACTCGTCTCGTTTGTTTTGAGGAGAGGTTGATACGTACGCGTTGTCACGACCCCGGCATTAAAGAGATACTACGCGGCATAAATTTCCAGTTGGATCTGAATTAAGAGGGGCTTTATTTGTTGCGTTGCGCGAAAGGCCTCCTTTTGATCCTATTTGTTTAGAGCGTAATGAAGTGTTTTGATGTTCTTTTTCATTTTTGTTAAAGTGGTAACTATGACTATGTAGGTACCTCTATGCCCGAGTGAAATTGCGTCTTCTTTCATTTTCCGGCGGTCAATTCCCGACGTTTTTCTGTAGCCCCGCGGCGGGTTTCAGTTTGAGGTAAGGGTTTAAGGTAAAGGGTTCACACGTACATGTATTGTGGTCCGGAATCTCCTTTTGTGGCGGACATTCGTTAAAATTTCACAGAATTGCTGGGTCAAGTGCGGACGTCGTTCTGGCGAGTTCCATAATTTAATTGTAGCCAAATATTTCGGACGTTAACAAAACAATACCTGATCATACTAATTATAGGCTGACGTGTTAAGTTTAATTTCATTGTGGTCAGCTTGCGGCGTTTGTATAAAACAACGATATTTTATCATTACAACACAAATGCGCTTATGCTAATGTAAATATTTGAATTACTTTAAGCAAAATTTGTCTATTGTGAAGTTTTAGGAAGGTTCCGTTCAACAAAGGATAAGGCTTTCTCCTAGATTATTAAGAAGTATTATAGTGGCTTACACTGCGGTGAACGAATTGAGCCTTAATGAATAAGACAACCTTTAACTATTTTGACAAATAGAGTACATTGATCTTAGGCTCATTTCCTATAACTAGGGACACTTCGTTATGTCTGTCTGCCTGTATGTAGCCATTTTACTCGTAATTTACAAGTGCAAAGGAGCTAAAACTTTACTTGGACGTTAATTATTTATTAATATCAGGTCTTAAGATTTCAAATTGTCGATTAATCTATACATTAATAAATAAAGCAAAAACTTTTTACCCCTTTTTAGGAAAATTGCGCGGACGGAGGTACCTATAAATAAGTGTGCGAAATTTTATATTTCTCTGTCCGTGCTATTTCTGCTATTAATGTATAGAGATAGAGAAGGAGTGCAGGATGCTTATATTTGTTTTAAAATTATCTTAATAAAAAAACATAATTATTTAAATTAATTATGGTCTTTCGACCATAATCTCACGCCTATTTCCGATCCACATCCATCAAAAGACTCATACATGCATATTTTATATATCTTGAGATTAAAGGGATAAAAACTTTATCAACTGAATCAAGTCTCGGTTTGTTACAATAAACACGAAAATATATTTCGCTTCCCTTTACGTGTACAGCGGTGAACAGACGAAACCCAATCAATATCGTGAAACGCGGTTCGTTAAATCCAATGGCAATGATATTGTTATATTGTATCTGGGACTGAATTGTTTAATATGGAAAATTGATGTAGGTACTATCAGTAAAAGTTCTGCCTGATACGCCTAAGTATAATTTTTGCGAGCCCACCTTTTCCCACCCAGTGACGACAAAGCAGTCTCTTATAGTAACAACTAGCTGATGCCCGCGACTTCATCCGCGTTGAATTTGTTATTCCTTTGCGTTTAGAAAATATACCAAGAAGGATAATCTACTTACTCTATCTATCTATCTACACTAATATTATACAGAGGAAAGATTTGTATTTTTGTATGTTAATCATCACTATCACTACATAGTATAAAACAAAGTCGCTTTCTCTGTCCCTATATACCTATGTCCCTATGTATGCTTATTTTTTTAAAATTACGCAACGGATTTTGATGCGGTTTTTTTAATAGATAGAGTGATTGAAGAGGAAGGTTTTAATATAAGCATTGCACCCGTGCGAAGTCGGGGCGGGTCGCTAGTAACGAATAAACTCAAAAACTACTGGACCGATTTCAAAAATTCTTTCACTATTAAAATGATAAATTATCCCTGAGTAACATAAGCTATATTTATGACGAAAGAGAATTAGGGATCCTTACTACAACTTGACTGTACATGCCGGGATTGGAACCCGATCCTCACGAATGAGAAGCTCGCTCTTTAGCCACTGGGCTATCATTGCTATTTATATTTTTGTTGTTAAAAACACCTTTTATACAACGCGTCACAGAATAAGCGCAATTCAGCATATACGTACCCCGATTAGTACACTAACATAAAAAAATGGTGATGCATTCGTACTTTAGTTTTGTCTTACCAAATTGCTTAATTAAAGAGCGATAACAGTACAGTTTCCATAGATAGTCCTAAATTTAGATATTTATTTCTCAAAGTATTTGTGCCAAGTTTCAACTTGATAAACGTAAAAAAACAACACGTCTCCATACAAACTCCAACCCCCTGTTTCACCCCCTTAGGGAGAGTATTTTGGAAAATCCTGAAACACGTGTCTTGTTCTTTGTTTTGAAAAGTATTTTACAAAGTTTCGAATTGATACACCCAGAAATGAAGGTTTTCCATACATAACAAACTCAACCCCTACTTTCACGCCTTTAGGGGACGATTTTAGAAAAATCCTAAAACACGTATCTCATTATTTATTTCTATGAGTATTTGTGCCAAGTTTCAAGTTGATATACGTAAGAAACAACACGTCTCCATACAAACTCCATCCCCCTCTTTCACCCCCTTATGGGGTGTTTTTTGAAAAATTAAAAAATACATTTCTTGTTGTTTGTTTTATAGAGTATTTTTACAAAGTTTCGAATTGATACACCCAAAACTAAAGGTTTTTCATACAAACGTTCAACCCCCTTTTCACTCACTTAAGGGTTGAATTTCGAAAAATCCTTTCTTAGTGCTAGCCTACGTCTTCAAAACAATAGCTGTAAAAAATACAGCTTTCTAGGTCTAAGGGTTTAGGCTGGGCGTTGATGAGTCAGTCAGTCAGGACTTCTCTCTTTATATAATAATATAGATAGATGACAATAAGAAAAAGAAGTGTTTCTTTCATGTTTATGACCATTTCGGGTCGATAAATGGAAAAAAACGGTGCGACTGTTAAACTCTAATTTTGGATGGGGTATTCAAAACTTGAGCTTTCAAGCAACAATTCTTCCAAATGTCTTAGCGTTTGTCGATAGTACGTGCGCCATGCTCTGTCCTCTGGCTAGGAGGTTAGAAAAACGTATTCCATTTCATGAAGTACCTAATTGTACTTTTGACCTGAATGAATTGTGAAGAGAAACATGGCTCAGAACCAATTCTTTTTTTTTTAAATTGCACTAGGCAGTCTACTACTCGTAGGTACTTACCCTGTTGGCAATATATTATATCGATGATAGTAATAACGTAATATGTTAATCCTTCTTAGCAATACAACTAAGACTGAATTACTGTAAGTATAGAACCTGGGCGTACGCCTCGTTGATTGCTTGCCGGCTTTCTCGCGTTCTCAGTCAGCTCACGTTACTGGTGTAATTTCAAAGAAGGGTTATTGTAAAGAACTCAAGAATTAATCCCAGTTGAGTTGCCAGATATTTGAGCTTTCTATAAGCAAAAAACTGGTCAATTCGAGTTTGACTTACCGAGGGTTCTGTATTTTTTTTTATCTATGTAATCGGAAAAAAAATATTTGTGATGTACCTAACTACAATTTAAGGATTATAAGATTTTTGTGAAGAACTGTGAGACTTCTTGCCAAATTTCATAAATCTATGTCAAAGGAAAGACCCTGTAGGTTTTGAGAGTGTGAGGTAGCAAGTGCGGTAGGGGATAACCCGCGCCTGCTGCCCCGATGCGGGGAGAGCATAGTCGGCCGAGTCACGGAAGAAACTGTTTTCCGGGGTTCGGACTTAGGGCGAGAGGAGGAACCTTGGGGGATTTAAGTCAGTGCAAGCCTGACATAACCTGGTTGTGGTCCCCGCTACCAACAGGTATGCGTAAGGAATTTTCTTCACATGCGAAAGAAAGAAAAAAAAAGAAAAAAATTTTGAGAGCGTCAAAATAGGCGTTATAAACAGAATATTTTTATTACGTTGACGTGGATATTTGATTTTTGTACAAATTCAAGGGACCGTAAACCTAAAAAAGCTTTCCTCAGGAAAAGGGTCTTGACAGACAGATAGACAGACAACGACGTGATCCTGTAAGGGTTCCTTTTTTTTTTTATTTAAGGGACGGAACAATAAAAGTATGCCAAGTAAGTCAAACTATCGCACTGAGGGATCGTTTCCTTATTCAAATTATCTATAGACTTTGTTATCAACACTGGTACAACCGATGTGCATCTTTATTGTCGCGCGTGCGCGATAACCCAAACAGCATTGTGTGCGCGCTTTTCGAGCGCCTGGGACTTGCCGCTGTTGTCGCGCTGGATGCACCTGCACACGGCCAACGCTGCGAGCTCCAGTAATCTATATATATAAAAGGAGAAGCTAAATCTAAAAATCAAGGCCCAGCCCAAACCGCTGAATATAGAAACATTAAATTTTGTGTGTAGGTTACGTTTATAGTTTAGTTAGATGCTCACTAAGAAAGGATTTTACGAAACTCAACCCCTAAGGGGGTGAAAGAGTGGGTTGCAGTTTGTATAGGATAGTGTGATTTATGCGTGTATCAACTTTAAACTTGGCACAAATACTATTCAAAACTAATTATGAGATATTAGTTCTAGGATTTTTCAAAAATCATCCTCCAAGGGGGTGAAAGTAGGGGTTGAAGTTTGTATGGAAAACCTTCATTTTGGGTGTATCAATTCGAAACTTTGTAAAAATACTCCTCAAAACAAATAACAAGATAAGTATTTCTGGATTTATTGAAAATCACCCCTTAGGGGGGTAAAACAGGGGGTTGGAGTTTGTATGGAGACTTGTTGTTTTTTACGTCTATCAACTTCAAACTTGGCACAAATACTCTTAAAAATAAATCATGAGACACGTATTTTAGGATTTTTCGAAAATCATCCCCTAAAGGGGTGAAAGTAGGAGTTGAAGTTGGTATGGAGAAGTGTGGTTATTTTGCCTATAACTTAAAACTTATCACAAATACTCTTCTAAATAAACTATGAGATATTACTTCTAGGATGTTTCGAAAATTTTCTTCCAAGGGGGTGAAAGTGGGGGTTGAATTTTGTATGAAAAATTTTCATTTTTTGGCGTATCAATTCGAAACTTTGTAAAAATACTTCTCAAAACAAACAACAAGACACGTATTTCTGGCTTTTCCGAAAATCATCCCCTATGGGCGTGAAACAGGGGGTATGAGTTTGTATGGAGACGTGTTGTTTTTTACGTCTATCAGCTTGATACTTGCCACAAATAGGTACTCTTAGAAATAAGTAATGAGAGAGTGTTTTTGGATTTTTTGAAAATCATCCCCTTACGGGGCAGAAGTAGGGGTTGAAGTTGGTATGGAGAAATGTGGTTTTTTGCGTCTATCAACTTGAAACTTCGCACAAATATTCTTTAAAAGTCTCTATACAAAGGCCATTTTTTTTCTGAGAATTCACTAGGTATTGGTTCCTTGGGGAAATTTGTTTGTTATCATGAGCATACCCAATTAGTATCAGTGCTACTCCGAATCGATCGATAACACCTGGAAACTGGAAAATTGTATGTTGTACGCAACCGCTCTATGAAGGGATTTTTAGAAATTCCCACGGGCACGGGAATAAACTGGTTCCGCGCGGGCAACGGATATTTGAAAAATAAACAGAACCTACTTATGTCCTGCTTATGGATACATTTACTCTACGTTTATCCCGAAATGTTACCCGTGCGAAGCCGGGGCGGGCCGCTAGTGTGTAATATTTTGTAATATATCAAATTTAATATTTACTAACACTAGAGTAAGTTTGTATGTTACTAACACCTATGGATTGTAATGATTTGAAATAAAATATATTATTATTATTATAAATGCGCGCAGCGAAAGTTGAGGCACGTTAAGGCGAATACAGTAGGTAGGTACTCTCGCACACGTATTTTTAGGTATGCACCTACAGAATATTTTATTTTTGTTGTGTTTACATTAGCATGAGTTATGAACTTATGAATGAGTCAGAAAAAAAAATTACAACCTTGAAAACACTCTGCGCACATTCCAATAAAATTCCAGATCAAAATATATCAAATACTCTAACTACCTTGCTCTTGTTAAATAAAACTGAATCTGAAGCTGAGTTGAAAATCAAGTCACCTTTCAAACAAGAAAAGCTAAATCAAAATAGTTTTTTGTTTGAAAAAAGACTTGATCGAGAGTGTTCCAAGATGGTCCAAAAATCTGTCGAACCGTTTGTGTTTTTTGTGTCGTGGTTGTTTAAATTTTAAATTTTAGTTTATTCATTTATTATAATTATATACGAGTAGGTAAGGTAAGTGGAATAGGAAAATTGTAAGCTTGATGGTAGTACCGAAATAATAGCCCCATCCACTGCAAGAGGAATACATAGATACATCAATTATAAGTAATCTTGTTACCACACTAATAAATTATGGACACCATCTAAAATGGTTACCTAGGGATCTACTAATATCTTTGGAGATATTTTACAAAACGTGTTCAAGCGAGACAGATAGCATATCTTTTTGGTGTGTTGATCGCCTCAACTCTCTCTGCACCAGCTTTACTCAGGATGACCGAGAGTCGCGACGCGACGACGCGAAGGAGCTACTAAATGAGTTAACTTTTCCCATTTATAGTCACATAATTCCTATTAACTTCGCCGCTCCAGAATATGTACCACTTTTGAGTGCTCTTGCTAATTACAGGTACTTAAATTAACGAGTTATATCGTCAAGCCGACCTCCGTCACTCATAAATGACAGGCAAACGAGAAAAGCGTTTTGAATGTACCTAAATCAATTAAACGGGTATTTAATTCCATTTAAATCTTAAATTAAAGCCTTAACAGTAAACATGAACTAGTTATCATTAGTAAAACTGAGTCTGGATTTTGTACTTAGTGTTCAAGACTCACTGGTAATTTAATTATATTATTAGAATTGCTATCTACAGTGATGTCGGCTGAATAAATTACGAGAAGTGTTTGCTATGGCAAAATCTGATATATGCCTAATCGTCTATGTACAATATCATTAGCGTTATGTTTTACCTTTAAAATTTATATTTTTTGTGTGCAATATTATACCTTATCCAAAAGTCTATCCGAATACCTTAGATATTTAATATAACCACTGACATTTAAACCTCAAAAATATATTTAACATAATTGTAATTTAATTAATGTTTATATAAATACTATATTGTTTCTAGTGTACAATAAAGAGTTAGTTATTGTATTGTATATGTATAAAAAATAAACAAATCGTTTATTTAGTCCCAAACTAGGCAGAGCGTGTACTATGGGTACTTAACAATTGATAAACATAAATGAATATTAAAGACCCACACACCGAAGCGAAATGATGGCGACGAACGGGCATCGCACCCGCAACCTCCGATTCAGAGCCCAGAGGACAGGGGTACTATCATCTGAGTCAATAGGCTGTCAATATAAACTTCTTTACTACGTTATACTTGGTTTAAAAATATAATATCTAAGTTTTAGATTCATTTAGATAAGTCGAACACTTTTATAGAAGCCAATCATTTGGTAACACATAAGTTACTGATTGGTTAACTAAAGCTGGCACGTACAATGCACATATTGCGCTTGTGTAGTGTTGTCTTGCGCATTTCTACAACGTTATGAAATAGAGCGTAATATACTTATGAAGCGCTCGTAGCCCTGCGGAAGCGCTCGTAGCCCTGCGGTGCCAGTGTGTTTGTAACGATCACACTGGTTAAGCAAAGTTGGGTGCGGTCAGTCAGTGGATGGGTGACCGCCTAGTGGCATTTATATTACGAGCGCTTCCGTGTTTCGGAAGGCACGTTAAATTGTTGGTCCCGGTTTTCGTTGTGTTACGCACAATGGAAGTCGTTAAGCCATGTCATGATACCCTTGGGTGGCTTGAAAAATTCTGAATGTTAAGTGGCCACTAGCTTAACACCATCTCCCAATCCGCAGTGGGCTCGCGTGGGAGATTATAGCCTATACTTCCTCATGTGTGAGGAAAGACCCTTAGCTCAGCAGTGGGCTGTTACGGGTTGATGATGATGATGATGATGATACTTATACATTTTTAGTCCACAACCTTTTCAACTAACTCATAGATTGTAAAACATACCTACTTTATATTTAAATTGCATTGCGGTGGGTAATGCAAATGTGCCAGCTTTGGTTAACAGACCTATAGCATGTTTTGTCTGTTTGTAAAAAAAGTTTACTCGTATTCAATCGGTGTATATTATTGATTTATTGTTTGTTCGCTGGCAAAAAGTTTTTACAAAGAGCCATGGCTCCGTGTCACTCATGTGAGTCGATTTAATTATAACAATACAAGCGCACGGTAAAACGTTTTTTGTTTCATCACGCCTGAAAGCAAATTCATATTCCTATACTTACTTAGAGCACAATGTATCTGGATATAAAAGTTATAATTTAATACATAATTCGTATTATAAAGTAGATAGGTACATCACTATCACTATCACTACATAGTATAAAACAAAGTCACTTTCTCTGTCCCTATATCCCTATGTATGCTTAAATCTTTAAAACTACGCAACGGATTTTGATGCAGTTTATAAGCTATTGCATAGCTTCTATCGCGGGCCTTGAGCGCGGGGACCGAATCCAGAAATTCCGTAACGAAAAAACCTCACGTTCTCCCCACTCCGACGGGCACGGAGGTGTGGCTTAAAGGCCGTGCATTGTATAAAATAAAATAAAGTGAAGTAAAGTAAAGTAAAGTAAAGTAAAGTAAAAGTCGAAGTCGGAGTCGGAGTCGAAGTAAAAGTCGAAGTCGGAGTCGGAGTCGGAGTCGGAGTCGGAGTCGGAGTCGGGAGTCGGGAGTCGGGAGTCGGGAGTCGGGAGTCGGGAGTCGGGAGTCGGGAGTCGGGAGTCGGGAGTCGGGAGTCGGGAGTCGGGAGTCGGGAGTCGGGAGTCGGGAGTCGGGAGTCGGGAGTCGGGAGTCGGGAGTCGGGAGTCGGGAGTCGGGAGTCGGGAGTCGGGAGTCGGGAGTCGGGAGTCGGGAGTCGGGAGTCGGGAGTCGGGAGTCGGGAGTCGGGAGTCGGGAGTCGGGAGTCGGGAGTCGGGAGTCGGGAGTCGGGAGTCGGGAGTCGGGAGTCGGGAGTCGGGAGTCGGGAGTCGGGAGTCGGGAGTCGGGAGTCGGGAGTCGGGAGTCGGGAGTCGGGAGTCGGGAGTCGGGAGTCGGGAGTCGGGAGTCGGGAGTCGGGAGTCGGGAGTCGGGAGTCGGGAGTCGGGAGTCGGGAGTCGGGAGTCGGGAGTCGGGAGTCGGGAGTCGGGAGTCGGGAGTCGGGAGTCGGGAGTCGGGAGTCGGGAGTCGGGAGTCGGGAGTCGGGAGTCGGGAGTCGGGAGTCGGGAGTCGGGAGTCGGGAGTCGGGAGTCGGGAGTCGGGAGTCGGGAGTCGGGAGTCGGGAGTCGGGAGTCGGGAGTCGGGAGTCGGGAGTCGAGTCGGGAGTCGAGTCGAGTCGAGTCGAGTCGAATCGAATCGAATCGAATCGAATCGAATGAAATGAAATGAAATAGTCAGACCAACCAAGACAGTCAACTTTATGCTATGCAATAGCTTTACCGCGGCAGTCCCCGAGTGCCACACGTCTTTTTTTTAATAGATAGAGTGATTCAAGAGGAAGGTTTTAGTATTAGCATTGCACCCGTGCGAAGCCGGGGCGGGTCGCTAGTAAGTAAATATTCATATTTCGTATGTAAGACAGAGTTTCACTTCTCGGTCCTCCTACTATACTACTATATCCCTGACGAAAAACAAAGGGGTGTTATAAGTATGACGTGTGTATACGTGTATCTGTATGTCTATCTGTTCGCTCATAGCTCCCATACGGCTGAACTGAAAATTAATTCAACTTTAGTAAATAGTTTTTTTGTTTGAAAGGTGACATGATCGAGAGTGTTCTAAGGTGCTCCAAGAAAATCTGTCAAGCCTGTTTATACGCATTTTTTGTGTAGGGGTGTTTAAATTTTTAATGTAAGTTTATAATATACATATTATATAGGTACCTAATGTAAGTGGGATAGGAAAATTTAAGGCTTGATGTTAATCCAGAAATAGTGCATTAAGAATAATAACGATTAATATAAATTCTAACATAGTTACATATGAGTAAATTATACGTTATTTTGTTACCACACTAATAAATTATGGACACCTATATTAGTTACTTAGGGATTTATTCATATATATTTAAAGTAATTTTACAAAACGAATAAGTAGCGAAGGCTTAACAAAAAGGTGACTCAGTTGGTATTCAAATAGCGTCTTCAAAGTGTGCTAAGTGCCCGTGTGTCGTGGTAAATGAAAAATGTAAGGGAAGGTGGCAATGTGCGACACGAACAGGAGTGACACGACTCACGACACAGTAACATGTCGCCGCGATGACACTGATGTACGTTTTATGGCTGCATTTCACAGCCATGAAATAGATTCTGCTACCGTAAAAACTTTTATACTTACACAAAAATGTAACTTTGCAAATCCGAGTCTCCTCAGTTTTTAAGATTATGGGAAACATTATTACTTATGATCATACCATTAGGTTCGCCATCTGTACAATTTTCTGTGCACATGAAGTTAAATAAATAAATAGCATGAGCCACCAGTCTACACAAAATACCTATTAATAAGTATTGAGAAACTATTTACACATAACAATTTTGTATCAAACAAGACTAAAATCTAACAGATATGAGACACAACCAACTGAGCCAAAAATATTATCCATTGTTTATACTAACTATGGTGCAAGCTTTGCATAAACTTTATTATAAATATAAACCAGTGATAATGAGAAGTGAGAAAACAACTGCAGATGAATATGTCACCGTAAAATTGCAAATATCGTAGATTATAATCTATCTCGCGAGATTGTAGACTGTCGAAAGATTGTGAACCGAACATACCGCTTACAATTTAACGCATTATTTTTCGGTAGATTATAATCTATCGAAATGAAACTGATGGATCACCATCTCTCCAGCGTTAAATTTTCGACTGTCCAAGGACTGTCCCTGATTGGTCGGTTGGATTTGTATTTTTTTCTAAGAGACAATGTTGTTATGTTTTATTTAGATTTTTATTTTAGTTAATGTTTGATTTGTTTCGGAGAGTAAACCATTTGTTCCATTTTTCTTAGCATGTCAGAATTATCGATTACCTTCCTACTAAATAATAAATACAATATACTTACAGTCACAATTTTTTTTAATGATTTTATTTTGTTTGACTGACATCTGTGGTTGATTCCTAACTCTATGGGCACGGAAATATTTACTGCAAGCCCGACCAATCAGGGACAGTCCTTGGACAGTTTAACGCTGGAGAGATTGTAATCCATCAGTTTCACTTCGATAGATTATAATCTACTGAAAAATAATGCGTTAAATTGTAAGCGGTATGTTCGGTTCACAATCTTTCGACAGTCTACAATCTCGCGAGATAGATTATAATCTAACTATATTTGCAATTTTACGGTGACAAATATAATGGAGTAAATAAAAACATTAAGAACTTAATTTCTAGATTCTCAAGACGATAATGAAAAAAGTACTAAAATGGCGAGAAAACGCTATCCTCTTCCAAAAACCAAATTTAGCATATTCCTATTTACGCAAACTAACGACATAATCTCACAAAGGGATTGAGCGTACTCGTCGGTTCCCACAGGAATAACAATTTAAATAACATCCTAGATAAAATTATTTGCATTTTAATTAGACTATTACGAATTTGAAATGAGAAAATACAGTTTATTTGCGTAGCCTGCACACATACTGATTTCAAACGTGTACCTTGGTAATAGAACTTGATTTATTTCTTATACTAGCTTTTCTCCGTAGTTACGCTCTTGTGGACTTTCAATACTTACAGCATTTCCCATAGGACTATGGGAAATGCTGTAAGTACATCTTCAATCAGAATAAAAAATACACTGTGTCACTCCTTGTGACCACAGCGTCAGCATCTTTATACAAAGTTACATGATTATTACAGTACCTACAGACAATCTAACAATCGTTTTTATCTTTTATAAGTAGGTAATAAAACTTTGAACAAATAACATCGTTACTTGAGTCCAATTCTGCCTGAAGTTGTCACATTTAAATCGAACAAGTTACAACACAGATTTCTTATTACTTCGATATACAATATAAAACTTGTACGGGGAAGGCATGTTATATTACGCTTTATAAAAGAATTTTCAATTTTAAACCTCCGTATAGATATTTTAAAATTCCCGTCTGAAATCCAGTCTGCTTTAGGTCCATATGTCTCATGAATAATTCAAGCACAGCCGCTGCTTGTCCCGCCCGGTGACGTATATGTGTGTTATGTAGGTTACCCACAGGGAACAACAGGAATGCAACGGTACCTATCTTTGCCATTTATTTATCTGCCCGTTACAGCTGGCCACCTAATGAATATAAATCACCATGTAATCGTCCGGCGATGACGTGACTCGGCCGAGATTGCTTGGACGTGAAGTCTATACTACCACCGTGGTCATAACATTAATCCCTTACCTACCAGAATAAATTGAAAATTATGAACCCGCTATAACTCTCCGCAAAACCCTTGATGTAATTCCCTCGTGATCGAAACATTATTACGGAGCTTGTATAGCTTAAGAACAAGTTTTGGTAATATATTGATTAATGATGGATCGACACGCAGCAATTTGGGCAGGTGTTGGCCTGTCGGAAAAGTGGTAATGTACTACGCGCGCTAAATGGCCGTTGAATAGATGATCCTAGGCCACAATGCACCCCTAAGATAAATGGCCGGATAAACTCTAGTGCCATGTCAGGATTTACTACTCAGATCTATGGCCATTTCGAATGCTTAATATGCACTGCATTAGAAAATTTATTGCTATCAACGCTTTCACCAACTTGATTTTAATTGAAATTGTTTAAGCTATTCACAAATTGAATAGACGGCGCTTCAAATGATTAACAAGTTACGATAGCAAGTTATATTTATATAAGATTTTAAATGAAAATAGGTACTAACTTAGAAATCCATCTAGCACTTAATTTTGATCTATATGACTTTAAACGAGTTCGTTACACTCGGCACTGGGGACGAATATAAAATATAGTATATTAGGTAGGTAGGCACCTCAATTTATGTTTAAATTAAAAATTGTTTCAGCTTTGTATTAAAACTTTTAATAGTGCCTACAACTTGGATATAGCCTAAAAGTGGAGAACCTTTTGTCACGAACGTGAATAATTAAACATTTCACTCACACGGGCATTATTGGAAGGTGATGTATCGTCGCAGTCTTGTGATTAGTGATGTGAGAGTGATATAAAATTTGTGAGGGCAATTTGAGGCTAAAAGCATCAATTTGAGGCTAAAGGCTAAGAGCTACCTACGTATATACATCGTGTTGTTCCCAGATATCTCGAGGGCCTGAGATGCGTGTCGGAATGAAAAATGTGGTGCGAACGTTGTGTTTATTTAAGCAAGGTTGTACGGTAGGCGCGGTAATTTATTAGCGCAGATAAATTTTACCCCTAAAAGCTTGGAGGGAAACGTGGAGCATGTTAGTCGTATTGATAATATCAGATTGAAATATACTGTCGTAGTCAAACTATTTAATATGATAACGTTTTATCGTTAAAGTTGGTAATATTTTGATACTTGATTTGTAACTTTTTGAAATATTAGTTTGATTTTGATTTCATAAAAAATATTTTAATAGAAATAAAACTAATTTCTGAAGTGTTGTTGAAAAAAATATATGACGTCTAAGAGGACTATTAAATTTAAATTTTGTTAAACACATATTACTTCAGACATCCCGGAAAATTCTTCGATAAGAAACAGGGCGTATTATTTACACGTCTTTACAGAAATACTAAAAAGTTAGTCAAAGCGTTATAGATAAGTACCTACTTTAATACTCATGAGAACCTTTCCGACGGGACATTACGGAGTTCTAAAGTTACATAAAAGATTGGGTACGAACTTGTTAAAGATTAATCATAACAGAATTTCGGATTAAAACTTTCTGCTATTTGAATGAGTAAAGTAGGGTAGGGTAAACTGTGTACAAAGCGACCCTTTTAAGGGAAAGTAAAGCATGCGAAAATGTAATTAAGAACAGTGGGTTAATTTCCCTTTTACGTGTCTATATGAATTAGTGAAGTTATAGCTCAGGTATGAAGGGATATTCGCTTATTCGGCTAATGCACATGAGCTGATTACAATAATGTTGTCCAGAAAAACACTAATTATATGAAAAGGAAAATGTTTTGTAAAGTATCAAAAACATTTTGTTCTATACATTGAAGTTGTAAATGAAGTTACAACGAACATCGGCGAAGTTTTATTTGAAAAAAGTTGTAGCGTCTCGAAATGATTAACCTAAATGAAATAGTTTTCTAGGATTTTTTTCCAATATTTTACTAATACATATTTGTGAAAGTCACATTCCAATTGTGTTTTTTTTTTAAATAAATTGACTACTTATTTCCTATATGGGCTCTAGGATGGTTTATTGAAGTTGACTTTTTCTATCTGTACCATTGATTTAGTTATTTCTTTAATACTATTTATATTTTTTGAACATTTTAGTGGTAATGTAGATAGTTATAGATTTAAATACCACAAGACCAACTTTTGAAATTTTTGTCTGTCTGTCTGTGCACGCATCACGCAAAAACTACTGGATGCATTTGGATGAAATTTGGTAGAGAGATAACTGAGTACCTTTTAGAGTAGTTTTTATTTCAGGAAAATATCTCATTCCCAATGGAAAATATAAAAACTGGTTAAAAAGAGAAATACGTACCTACACTGAAAAAAATCGAGCCAATCAAGCATGCCATTTTGCTTGATAGGAAAAAAAATGATTGAAGCAATCAAAAACTTACAAAACTAGATTCTTCAATATTTGTTGTCACAATAAAGTTAAAATGATCAACTCCTTTATAATATTTACTTCATACAAGGAACTAAGATAACATAATTAAAATATTTTAACATGGCACATCACAGATTTAATCAAGTTGCATGATAAGTTCTATAATAATTATTTGTTTATTGTTTTTATAACCTCAGAATCTTTAATAGTATACCTAACCGGCGCCCAAGAAAGGCACGCTTGTATCACGCGGAGCAAAATAATTACATTTAAAGTTTGTGCCCAGACCTTGAAAACAAAATTATTCTTATATTAGTAGTGGTGTTATAGTATTATACTCCTGTTTGTTATGGAAGAAATATGCGACCTTCTCCAGGCTTGCGGGCTGCTCGAACTACGTGCCTCTTTTATGAGTAAGTACCTACCCCTTTTTGAAAAGATGATTAAAGGTATTAAGTTGTTTTCACATAAATTCATCGAGGATTATTTTGCAGAGAAAGCGCTTTCTGCGCTTACGCATGACGATATCAAAGAGCTAATTCCTCTATTTGGGCCTAGATCCCTATTTCTATGGAGCTGGAAAATGTGGAAGTCGGATTTTACAGCCTCTACAGACAGTAATATAAGTCTTCCAGGGAGCAGTAGTATCAATATATCTTTAGGTGTAAGTATCTGGGTAGGTACTTACCCTTACATGAGTCAGGTAGATAGGTACAACTGGATCAAGGTAACTAGGACCGTTTCTTAAGGAAATATGTATGCCAGCCCAGTGTGTAGTGCAATAGGTATAACAAACTCCAGAGAAATTGCATCTCTTAAAATAAAAGTTGCTTAAATTTTTTATGTTAGTTACCTACCTACTTACATTCTGTCTATTTCAGGATATTGTTATTCAAGATCTTAATGCTGAAGAACAAATAGATTGGACCTTGGACATTAATTCTAATAAAATGGAAAGGAACTTTACAAATCTGATTATTCAGTCTGAACAATATTTTAAAGATTTTCCTGCCTTACAAAAACCCCAGGGTTATTCATTGGAAGGTATCTAGTTCTTAAGACACTTAATCTAAAATGTTTTATCTGTGACAGACTCTACATGTACCTATACAATTAGTATGAATTAGATAAACCACAGATAAACGGATTTGTGGCTGTGCTGGCAGTAATGTAGGAGTTACTGCTCTGCGCGCAAACCCTAATTTTATAACCTTTTGTTTTAGCCTGAAGAAGACTTCAATGCTTGTTACCCTAAAGAAAAAAAACTTATTTGAATTTTCCGTCAGTAAAGAAAACATTATAGAAGTTTATAGCGATGAAATTATGAATTTGGCAGATGGTAAGTACTTTTTTTGTCGACCACGGCGCGGGAAAGGAAGGAGATATAACTATCAATAGTGTGTCTGTTTGTCTGTCTGTCTGGTGTCTTAGATTGCGGCCAAACAACTAGTCAAATGTTTACAGCCAGTTTTGATTAAAGCAAGCAAAATTTATATTTCAGATTCGAGCGAAGAAAAAAGTAACCTTGCAACCAAGAATCTTTGCTTTACCGGTTGCTGTTACCTCTTTGAGCTCCAAACGCAAATTCTCTCCTCCAGTCAAAAAGAAGAATGTACTTGATAAAAAATGGAAACCTCCAAAAGCCGAAACTCGCAAAGCTTTTGTTACACATGTACATGCACAAGACGATAGTATCGCCAAAAGGCACCAAAAGTTCATTGAAATTTATAGGCTTTACCCCACTACCTTATATTACCATTGTTGGTCATAATTTATCAAGTGTCAAGTCATATTTTGTTGTGACTAACTTACGTCTAGTAAATTATAATACTACTGTTTCACATTTAATACCAATATATGTAATTTAGGTTCCTATAAGCATAATGATGTTGACTTCTATTCAAGGCTAATAAGACTGCTATTTTATTAGTATAAATATTTTATTAGTATATTAGTATAAAAAAAAAGGTTGATCTCTAAACAAAAATATATAAATACTTTTTTTTTATCACTTCTGTCATTATTATTTTTTCACAAATAGTCAGCGTTAGATAAAGGCAATTTAGACATCCTAATTGCAATTTTTTATCTAATGCCGATTATAATCCCTAAACCTACAGTATAGTAATTTGATATACATATGTATAATAAATATATACAATAAATAAGTATACGATATAAAAATAAACATCTTTCATGATAGTCTCAATAAAAGTACTATATAGCTCTATACAAGATAACTGAATAACTTTACAACATTCATTTTTACAAACAGTCAACTGTGTTTATTACATTTGTAATAAACTTATTACTTGTTAATATTTATATATATTCAAATATTTAGAGAACTTCATGGGACAAAATACGTTTTTTATAAATATAAACATATAAATATTTGATCCTAGTATCGAACAGAGCCAAAGGAATCAAGGTTACCCTTCACAGTAATCAGATTCTATTATTGCAGAATACAATTAAATCATAAAAATAATCGTGGACATTATTGAAACTACTAAAATACTTGATAACCATTACCAAGTTCGTTATAACTTCAATCAACAGAAATAATTTGCATGATAACTAAAATTGATTGTATTTACAAAAACTTTGTTTGATTTTATCAAGAGAACTTGTCTGTTGCTGAATCAACATAACTTTATTGCCATAATCGTATTACTTTATGTGCTCGTATACAAACAAGTTCCTTGATAGCTGCAAACATTTTTTTTTATTAATGTTATCAAGTTTTTTTTTCAGTGTACCATTCCGAAACGATTACACCTATAGAACTTTAAATATGGAATTTAGGTGTCTTACATGTCATAGGCAACGGGTATGATAGGATTTTTGGAAATTTTCACGGGAACGGGAATAAACTGGATCAGCTCCTGGAACTCCGCTGGGCACCCGCTATTTGTAACAAAATTTCACATGCGAGTTTTAATAGTAGATTATACAACAAGGGAATAAAGCACTGTTTTATGTCACGGGCGCGACATTGAATCCTAAACGTAACGAAGGACTCCCAGTTTTACTCCCGAGCGCAGCGAGGGAGTTATGATTTAATTCCCGAGCGAAGAGAGGGAATTAAGACTGAGTCCTGAGTTTAGTGAGGGATTTAAGCGCCCAAGACAAAAACAGTTTTATTCCCGAGTTATATACTCTACTTTTCTCACCTTATGCGAGACCATAAAATGCAATTGCATGGTAGTAGATTATTGACAATGCCTATGGCATTTAGTATAATAGACTCTGAAGTCAAAGTACTTTCATCACTCGACATATTCGATACTCTTTTTGAAATGTTAAAGCTATAAAATGGATACAGCAACTTGTTTCTGCCGGCGTGACCTACTTGATTTAACAAATGAAGATCGTATGAATCTAGTTGGTCGCGGCTTCGGTTTTCGAAAATCGAGTTGGCCACGACTGCACCACATTTTGCTTAACGAAATTAGACTTTATCGTCATAGCAATAAGGATTATGAAAAGTGAAAATTACATTATTGACTGTGTTATTCTGATGTATAAGCTATATAACTGTAAAGTTTCATTAAAATCGGTTCAGTAGTTTATTCGTGAAAGAGGAACAAACATCCATACAAACTTTCGCGTTTATAATATTATGTAGGAAGTAGAATACGGTGCAATCAATTAAGATATTAAACAATTAGTTTCTCGAAAACATGCAAATGAGAACATTTACGCTGCGTACGCGACAAGAAAATTAGGCAAAAAGAATCGTGACATTTCCATATAAAGAGATGTATTTTCCGCCGACTGCAAAAAGGCGTTTTCGAGGGAAATATGCTAATCTAGTTAATTAGTGGCGTCTGCTGTCCTTCCGTTCCCAGTGTAGAGAAAAATACGCTGGCTGCGCCTGAGTTATGGCTGGCATTAATATTGTCCGCACTTCCGTCTGCCAACCGCTTATTTTCCCGATTCTAAAGCTGGCCTTTTCAAATCACTGTGAATCACTCCAGCGAACTTTATACTTTTTTAACCGTCAGGTCCGTTATTTTAATGTCATTTGGTAACCATCAAATAAAATAATAAATTGTGGGACACAATTCACGCATAGGTATTTACTCCCAAACTAGGCAGAGCTTGTACTATGGGCACTAAACAACTGATAAACATCTATAGTTATACATACAATAAAACTCTAACGGGGTCGTCTGTACATGAACAATTTTTTGAAAATTTCAGCTGTGTATATAGTTATCGATGTAGATACCAAAAAACCTATTTTTAAAATTTTTGTCTGTCTGTCTGTCTGGTTGTGCACACAACACGCAAAAACTACTGGACGGGTTTTGATGAAATTTGTTATGGAGGTATCTGAGTAACCGGGTTAACATCTAGAGTACTTTTTACGGCGGGAGAATGTCTCATTCTCACGGGAAAATAAAAAACTAGGTATTCTTATATAATGTCGTAGCGTAGGCAAGGGCTATGAAGAGTTTTTTGGAAATTTCAGATGCGAGTCTTAAAAAATCTTTCAAAAATGGAAAGCTTACTTTTCTGGGAGTAACATGGGGTATAATTTTCCCACGGGAACGGGACTGACGTGGGTGAAACCGCGGGGCGCTGCTAGTTATGTATATGTATGGGGGATCTATCTATATGTTAATGAATTACATAATTCTAATGTGGTTTCAAATTTTCCATTCGCATGGCGATTTCACTGACCTGATGGCCCGAGGGATAGTTAACGAGTAATCAATGGGTATCTATCGACTGAACTGTCAGGCTGACAGATTCAGCGTCATTCATCAGATTATAGTTACTCCCGTTCTGACGTCACATTGACTCATCGTATATTATTACAGATAGAAATGAGATTAGGTACAGATAGGTAGTTAGGATGAAATTAACTTTAAAACAACTTATGTCTTCAGATCCATGGATAAGACAAGAAATATTTGATCGATCGAAAAGTTTAGCAGACTGCATGTCCCAATCCAATAACAAAAAACATTTGTAAGTTATGAACGTCTATATTCATATAATGGTACAATCACGTGCTGTTTGTGTAATAAAAGTTTCCTTCTGAATTCCTTGAGGCGAGTCGTACACTCCGCACAGCTTCGTGCGCGTAGGGTGGGGGCAGCGATGCGGTTGCGGTTCAATTTGCACAGCTGTATCGCCAGTTCTACGATGGAAGCTGAAGTAGTAGCAGCAACGTGAATACACGCGGTTTCCTGACAAAGATGGAGACATTTTACGGAGTAGAAGTGATGGGACGTTCATATATTAGTTCATACCTATAAGATTTGAGGAAATATGAAGAAAAAATATTGAAGTATACCTACGGCGTGTTCAGGTTCCGAGTAGCTGGGAGTTTTCCATATCCAAAAGAAACCGTTCAAACATCGAAATCCATTTAGAAAAATATTTTTTTCAATTAGGCAGTTGACATGTTCAGTGTTTACATAATAGTAAGTGGAGCAGTGAAATACGTACTCACGAGTATTTATCACTAGCTCGACGGTGAATTAAAACATCGTAAGTTAACTCGCAGGTCCCAGAATTAATGTTGAGGCATGTATAACAGACCCGGTCCAGCTATGGGCTCACCAGCTAATCCAAAAAATGTATGCTGCTGAAACGTGGGTATTTGAAGAAATGGAATACGTCTCTCTACCTCTACTTCCACCCTCGGGGATAAAATGCGTGATATATATATTTTTCATTTAAAATTATCGTTCTACTTTCGTATGGGGAAATACTTTGTTTATGGTGATATTTTTTTTTCATAAACACTAGTACAAATTGAATAAAAAATCTACAAAAATCCGTTTAAAAACAAATGGCTCTCGGAAAGAGATAAATATAACTCAGCATTGCATTATCAAAAAAAAACTATATTGCTTAAATGCTTTAGTAAAAATTAAATCCTTTTCCATTTCCATCGAATTACACAACAAATTGAATAATTAAATTAGACGTGACATCCATTATATTACCTACATTATTAGATTTTGACATCTTACCTTTTCATTAATAGTTCTGTTGATTTTATTTTTTATTATTGTACTGACATTTTTATCAAATTGAACATTTATTATAAATTTTTAATTTAATGTAATTCGTGTGTCCAATGTGACAACTCATAGAGATGCTTCAACACTACTAACATCATTATTGTACACCTATGATTACAAATTAATAAATGATATGATATTTGTATAAGTTATTATTTTTATTTGTCATTAAGAAAATTAGTTTAATATTAAGTTATGTCAGTTTTTCTTTTTAGTTATGTAAGTTTATTTTTAATGTTTTTGTGTATTAGGATGTGGTAGTATGTATATTTTTACTATGAACATTTAATACATAATAATTATGTATTAAATGTTCATAGTTAAAATTATATATACTACGATATGATAATGTTGTGTTTTGTGTCGGATACAACCTATTTAGTGATTATGATTGTGTAGTTACTTTCACTTGACACACATGGATTTATAATCAAAAAGTTTTCGATGTAAGCAACTAGAAACAAAATATTGTCGGTTTCCATACAATCGCTTACACATGAGTCCTTTGTGTTTTGTCGCATACATAATCAACACAATAAGCAAAACAAATGTTTTTTCATCGACTCCATCGTGAAACTCATGGAAAACAAGAACCGAAATGTCTCAGTGTCCAGAAGTAGCAACTGGCGACTGTAACCGATTGACTTTACTGGACACAGAAATCACGGTTTTCTGTGATGGTGTACTGTGTCAGCAACAAAATATATCTACGCTGTTGCACTTGTTGCAGCGCTTTAGAAGTGTTGTTTTCGAATTATAAATATAGCGATCAAAGTTTTAACAATCGCGTTTCTAGTCAAAATTTATTTAGATACAAAAATCTTCATCGATGACTATCTACTTCATGTACAGACACGGTTTCGTAACAGTTTTATTATACATAGGTAATAACCTCAAGTAATTGTGTGATTATCAAACCTGTACTAACTAAAATAAGTCTATTAGGTACGAGTAATAAAAACCTTGATAAAATTCGTATAGCCACCTTCCATGGCGGTACGCGTTGCAGTTTGTGAGTCGCCTAAACAATCCTTTGTAACCGCTTACACTTAAATTGAAACAGTGGGTATTGTATTGCAGAGCACTTGGTTTTAATTGTTCCCGGCACTGGGGCCACAATCTGTTGTATTCGTAGCTCAAGTTGCGAGAAACTTTTATTTTCGAAACGTATACAGTATACGTGTTATGATTTTGAGGTGCATTCAATTAGTAACATGAGATTATAATAGTTCTGTGTTAAAACTTTTTGGGCAGGTGTGAGATATAGATGTTCTGATACTTATATATTATTAAGAAAACCTAGCTTGGATAAAATTTTAACGCAAGGTGGAAAAGTATTCTACGACTGAAAAAGAGATTTTTTTTCAGGAAGAACGGATTTAAAATTATTCTAACATACATAGTACGTCTTAATACTCATGTTAAGATTAACTATGTACGTTAGAATAATTTTAAATCCGTTTTTCCTGAAAAAAAATCCGACCGGGTAGGCAGGATAGAATAAGCGGCGACCTGCTACGTAATTGGCATAATCGACTCATATATTCTCACTAGCTGATGCCCGCGACTTCGTCCGCGTGGAATTTGTTATTCCTTTGCGTTTAGAAAATATACCAAGAAGGATAATCTACTCTATCTATCTATCTACACTAATATTATACAGAGGAAAGATTTGTATTTTTGTATGTTAATCATCACTATCACTACATAGTATAAAACAAAGTCGCTTTCTCTGTCCCTATATCCCTATGTCCCTATGTACGCTTAAATTTTTAAAATTACGCAACGGATTTTGATGCGGTTTTTTTTAATAGATAGAGTGATTGAAGAGGAAGGTTTTAGTATAAGCATTGCACCCGTGCGAAGTCGGGGCGGGTCGCTAGTAACGAATAAACTCAAAAACTACTGGACCGATTTCAAAAATTCTTTCACTATTAAAATGATAAATTATCCCTGAGTAACATAGGCTATATTTATGACGAAAAAGAATTAGGGTTCCTTACTACTACTTGACTGTACATGCCGGGATTGGAACCCGAGCCTCACGAATGAGAAGCTCGCTCTTTAGCCACTGGGGCTATCATTGCTATTTATATTTTTGTTATTAAAAACACCTTTTATACAACGCGTCACAGAATAAGCGCAATTCCTCATATACGTACCCCGATTAGTACACTAACATAAAAAAATGGTGATGCATTCGTACTTTAGTTTTGTCTTACCAAATTGCTTAATTAAAGAGCGATAACAGTACAGTTTCCATAGGTAGTCCTAAAATTAGATATGCAATTTAATTTTTCGGAAAAACATTACACATATTATTTGAAATCAATACTAATTTCAGGAATTGCGCTTATTCTCTGACGTGTTGTAAAGCCTAGGACACTCTCTGGATTATGATTTTTGAATAAGTTCTTCATATCAATGGCTATGCATCTGCTCATAATAACAAACAAATTTCCTCAGGGAACCCATAGTGAATTCTCAAAAAAAGAAGTGGACTTTGTATGGAGACTATTGGAGAATATTTGTGCCAAGTTTCAAGTTGAAAATAAGGAAATACGTGTTTTGTTGTTTGTTTTGAGGAGTATTTCTACAAAGTTTTGAATTGATACATCCTAAAATGAAGGTTTCCCATACATACCAAACTCAACCCCCTACTTTCACCATTTTAGGGGACGATTTTCGAAAAATCCAAAAACACGTGTGTCATCATTTGTTTCTATGAGTATTTGTGCCAAGTTTCACGTTGATAGACGTAAAAAACAACACGTCTCCATACAAACTCCAACCCCTTGTTTCACCCCCTTAAGGGGAGTTGATTGGAAAATCCAGAAATACGTATATTTTTGTTTGTTTTGAGGAGTATTTCTACAAAGTTTTGAATTGATACCCCCAAAACTGAAGGATTTCCATACATACAAACTCAACCCCTACTTTCACCTCTTTTAGGGGACGATTTTCGAAAAATCCAAAAACGCGTGTCTCATAATTTATTTCTCAAAGTATTTGTGCCAAGTTTCAACTTGATAAACGTTAAAAACAACACGTCTCCATACAAACTCCAACCCCGTGTTTCACACTCTTAGGGAGAGTATTTTGGAAAATCCAGAAACACGTGTCTTGTTTTTTATTTTTAGAAGTATTTTTACAAAGTTGCGAATTGATACACCCAGAAATGAAGGTTTTCCATACATACCAAACTCAACCCCTACTTTCACGCCTTTAGGGGACGATTTTAGAAAAATCCTAAAACACGTATCTCATTATTTATTTCTAAGAGTATTTGTGCCAAGTTTCACGTTGATATATGTAAAAAACAACACGTCTCCATACAAACTCCATCCCTCTCTTTCACCCCCTTATGGGGTGTTTTTTGAAAAATTAAAAAATACATTTCTTGTTGTTTGTTTTATAGAGTATTTTTACAAAGTTTCGAATTGATACACCCAAAACTGAAGGTTTTCCATACAAACGATCAACCCCCTTTTCACCCCCTTAAGGGTTGAATTTCGAAAAATCCTTTCTTAGTGTTAGCCTACGTCTTTAAAACAATAGCTGTAAAAAAATACAGCTTTCTAGGTCTAAGGGCTTAGGCTGGGCGTTGATGAGTCAGTCAGTCAGGACTTCTCTCTTTATATATATATATATACAGGATGTCCCAGAAGTCAACGATAAGCCGGAAACCAGCGATAGGCCTAGTCATAAGGGTAATCAGAAAAATATAAAAAAAATCTATGTTCTTTTTTTCAAAATGTTATGAAGGTTTAAAAAAAATCCTAAAAAACGGACACCCTGTAATGAACTTTCTTGTACCGTGACTGTTAATATTTGCTTTTTGAATAATTTTTTTCTGTAATGCTATAATGAATAGCCGTGCTACAATTTACAATAAAAAAAAAATTACATAACTGCCTCACTTTTAAGTAAAAAGTTAAATTTGTTTCCAACATTGAATTCTAAATAATTTCATCAACCAACTTAAACCAGCTGCACTGTAAAAAAAAATGTATGGCTACTATTTTGGCAAGTATACTTAAAAGTTGACGCATTTAGTCTAAATTCTAAAATGGTATAACGCATGCTAGGTTTTGTTATAGTTGAGGCATGAAAATTTTTTTTCTCGATGAATCCGGATTCTATGCCAATCTAATTTAATGAGGTGAAATGTAGGTAACGC
The DNA here is from genome assembly GCA_963855545.1 of Ethmia dodecea. Classification (NCBI taxonomy): domain Eukaryota; kingdom Metazoa; phylum Arthropoda; class Insecta; order Lepidoptera; family Depressariidae; genus Ethmia; species Ethmia dodecea. Next base: position 8,365,178 of record OY979444.1, read on the forward strand.
AACCTTCTTAGGTAAATCCAGGTTTAAATCTTTTTGAATGGAGACGGACTCATAATTTTGAAAAGAGAACCTAACAGGGATTTTTTATTCGTACATCTTTTGTTTATGTCATTTGTTTGATGGCTTTGTTTTAAATCCATCTGTCCCAGAAGTAAAGATTCTGGAGTCTGTTGCTTAGATTGTATTTGCGTGTAATTACGAGTTCGTAACGTGAAGTTATCATGCCAAATAGATATACCGTACAGGAGTACGCCAACATGCATCTTATTTACGGAGAATGCTTATGTAACGCCAATGCTGCAGCTAGGGTGTATCGCGAGAGATACCCAAACTTAGAGCGTCATCCTGATTACCGAGTTTTTATTAATCTGCATCGATCATTATCCGAAGGTCGATTCCCTGATCATATGGCTGGTGAAGGAAGGCCCCTCTTGCCCTACGGGGACGAAGTCATGCAAGCTGTGGAAGAAGATCCAAGTATATCCGTACGTGGAATTGAAGAAAGCCTTGGAGTACCTAAAAGCAGTGATGATCTTAAAAATGAGGCAGTTATGTAATTTTTTTTATTGTAAATTGTAGCACGGCTATTCATTATAGCATTACAGAAAAAAAATATTCAAAAAGTAAATATTTACAGTCACGGTACAAGAAAGTTCATTACAGGGTGTCCGTTTTTTAGGATTTTTTTTAAACCTTCATAACATTTTGAAAAAAGAACATAGATTTTTTTTTTATATTTTTCTGATTACCCTCATGACTAGGCTTATCGCTGGTTTTCGGCTTATCGTGACATCCTGTATATAAAGATAGATTGGCCTCGGATACTATTTAATCTGGCCTTGTTTGTTCAGTACGCAATACTGACTTGGCCACTCATAATCACCTTAATACTTGTCTTGTTAGACGCCTTTAATCCATTCGGTGCTATCATCATGTTAAAATTGGCGCATCGTGCCTGTGCTAATGTATGCATGCAATACAAATATTCATTAATTCAATATGTCCAAACCACCTCTATATTCCTTTCTCTATCCTAGTCAAAAAAAAAATCCAATCTTCCTCCACTTATGTTTCTTATCTTATTATAATATATTATGGAATACCTCTGCCTACCCCCTCGGGGATGAAAGGCGTGAGATTATATTATTATTTTTATAATATATTATATATTTATTTTATATTAGCAAAAAATTTAATAATCACAGTGAACTCTGTTATGCCAAATCTTTGTAATTCTGTTTTTGCCCAAATTTTCTAGGCAACATTTAAAATTAATAATCTATATCCACTCTGATTATAGGTACTATTAAGTATTTCCCAAAATAAGATAAGAAAATGCTTAAAATTAATATTAAAATAAAAGTATAGTATTAATGTAGTAGCATACGTTATGTAGGTTCTTTGCACACTATTTTTAGGCAAACACAAGTTTTCAATAGAACCTATAGAAATATTAAAAAAGTATTTTGTGATGTCCAAGCTGGCGAGATTAAAATCTATAACAAGCGGCCGTTTCAGATTACTTAGTTACATCTTAAGATAAATTAAAAGCTTTTATTAGATTCCAGGGATGTAAAAAGGAATGCCTATTCGTCACTTGAAAATTCTTTGAAATTGGAAACAACGGCAACTCACCTATGGTGTCCATATTGTATGTTAGGTGAACCAATATTTTCTCTATTTAATCATATTGAATGATAATAATCTTAATATAAACTGATGATAAAAAAAGATCTTAGGTCGTAATAAAACCATATTTTTTATAATGCTATTCTAATTCTATTAACCCCAAAATTGTAGGTCAGTCTCCAAGTGTAAAATAATCGCGCATTAGAACTTACCTATTATAATTATATAATAAAACTCTCAAACAAACTTTCAGCTCCTATTTCATTCTCTTACCTGTATGCATTTATAAAAACCAATTAGGTTACTGTACCCGTAATAGAGAATCTAAACTCGAATTTTCACTTTTTTAGTCTCCAGTGAATTACCAAAACTCCTTTCTTAGTGGTCACCTACGTATAGATTCAAAGTTCTAGAGGCTTCAGTGGATTCGGCTTTGCGGTGACTAATCAATCAGTCGCCCTAAAGTGGAGTTGTCTCTTTAATAGACTAGTACACAAGTATAGATCTATGTGTTTCAAATATTCATGGCACTTCATGTTCCATCCTCAAACTAAAGTAAGTACCTACTAATATTATAAATGCGACATTGTATTTAATGGTGAGTTGGTTTATCCTTCTTTCACGCGAAATGGGTCCGCGCGACTTTATAAAATAACAAGATAGTTGGAGGAATAATTCTCAGGCCAAATGCCTGAGAATTATTCCTCCAACTATCTTATTCCTATTAGCAACCCGGTCCGTCGGTTTAGGGATCCAATAAAATATACTGGTGAAAATTTGAAAACCTCTGCCGACCCCAGCGTTGATAAAGGTACTTATAGTTGGAGGGCCCGGAAGACCGCCCGGAAGTAACATATTAAAGCTACTTTTTATCTTAAAACGTGAACGAAGGCAAAGCAGTGACACATGACTACCGAATAAGTAATATTATTTACTGGCTGGTACGTCGTCGTTGCGTCACCATGTATGCTTTACAACAAAATCGTTGGGACACGCGTCGCATCGACTTGTGAGCTAGTGCGTGATTCACCCAATTTTCGGGGATAGGCACTCGACAAACGTTAGGCAACACGTGTGAGCTCTCGCCAAATCTTTCCTAACCTCGAAAGTGCTTGCAAAAATCCGGGTGGTTGACACGTGACACGTGTCAGCTTTATTGTTCCCTTATACCAGTAAAATAATATCGTATTTTTTTTAAAACCCAAATATGCGGGCTCCGTTCACTTGGAAACATAGTGAGGTTCTGGGGGAGTACTTTACGTACCTACCTAGCTAGTGATTTTGTCGGAGTATTTAGTAGTAGGTACATAGATGCTATTTTACACAATATAAAAATAAATATAGGCTTAGCAGAAGTATTCTCTTCTTGGAAATACCTAGCAAAATAAATCTTCAGCAGTATCTTATTTCTTAGACCCCTAAACGTTGCAGGTGGAGGGTGAGTAATGAGGTTTTTAAATTCTGATTACTGTGCGTAGTCATAACATAAGGGAAAGTTCAAAGTTCATGTGAGTGTAGAGTGTAGACGTGGGATAACGATACAAAATCAATATTGCTACAGTTGCAAGGTTTTCTTCACTGACAAGTTCTTTGATGAAATGCAGTATCTATCTATCAAGAGACACCTACAAGATACTTCGTTATGATAAATAATCAAAAAACATCGACTAATTAAGTATTCGATGAATCGTCATCTATCTCTCTATCTGTCAGTAGGTATTATCTCTATCTATCTCTTTAACAGTAATAGAAATACAGTAGAATCGCAATTTAAATTCAAAACAGTCTAGTATTCTAGTTATACCCCTAGAGATGTACCTACCTCATCTAGTTTCCTCATTAGTCATTCAGTCAATTATCCGTAACAGCGTGTGAAACGGAGAAGTAGCTAGTTTTTCTTATTTGAAATATTAATAGTACCTATAGTTTGAGCTATACTTCATTTTATTAGACTGTAAAGCATAAATGTAGATAACAAAATCATTTAAAGTGTTCTAATTTACGTTTTATAACTTCACTAGCGGGTGCCCAGCGGCGTTGCCCGCGCGGATCCAGTTTATTCCTGTTCCCGTGGGAATTTCCAAAAATCCCTTTATAGTGGTTGCCTATGACATATATATAAGACACCTACATTACATACCATATTTCAAATAGCGGGTGCCCATAGCGACGTTGCCCGCGCGCATCCCGATTATTCCCGTTCCCGTGGGAATTTACAAATATCCCTTTATATGGGTTGGCTACGATGTATAAGACACCTTCACACCATATTTCAAGATTCTAGGTGTTATCGTTTCAGAGTAGTACGTATTTTTCTTTTTACCCAGTTTTTATATTTTCCCGTGATATTTTCCCGTGGGAATGAGATATTTTTCTGGAATAAAAAGTACCCTAGATGTTGACCCGGGTACTCAGCTATCACCACACCAAATTTCATCAAAATCCGTCCAGTAGTTTTTGCGTGATGCGTGCACAACCAGACAGACAGACAGACAGACAGACAGACAGACAGACAGACAGACAGACAGACAGACAGACAGACAAAAATTCCAAAAAAATGTGTTTTGGTATCTATATCGATAACTATATACACTACCGTTAAAATTTTCAAAAAATATTTAATGTACAGACACGGCCCCGTTAGAGTTTTATTATATGTATAGATGACTGCACACAAATTAAGTTTATTGGTTGCGACAAGATGAAAAGCCAAAGTTCCTGATATTTAAACTTATGCTGCTTTTTAAAATGTAAGCAGTGATTCTAATAACGTAGCGCATGCACGATACACTCTCTTTATAAAAATATTCTTGCAAAGAGAAGGATTTCTTTATTCACGGTGCACACCTGCCGTCGCCGTCTCTCGGGTTGCAATGAAAATTTGTCGTCTTCTTGCCAAATTTGAACTTATTCTTCCTAAAAGCTGCAATGTTTTAGTCTCTTCATATTATTATGATGACTACCTGACATGAAAACCAGGAATTTTAAAGCTGAAAAAGCTAGTTACTAACGTTTTTTTTAATGACCCACAAGATCTCATTTACCTTATTATTTACGTATTAGGTTTCTGAGAATTTCTGTTTCTTCACTTCTGTTTTCTCTGAAAGTAATTTCTCATTTTGCGGTCTGTTAGCTAAGCCTGTTATATATTATGTTGTCAAGCAACACAGGGCTGAAATAAAAAAATGGTTACGGTATTACTAAGATATGGCAGCATCAAAGGAACGGACCTTATGCAGCCCCACATTCTCTTATTCTCACGCATTTTCCGAAAGAAATAGAAGTAGGTAATATAAATTCTAACAAATCGGAGGGCAGGGAAAAATATCTACGACAAAATTATTCGGGTCTCATAAGGTATTGCATGGCAGTCCACAAATCGAGGAACGTGTAAAAAAGAATTTCGCGTTATTACGGCCGGAACATGGCAAAGGCGGCGACGTTGCTGCGTTATTCATGAGCGCACCCACACCTCCGTTTTCTTTTGGACTTAACACTAAATTTGTCAATTTTTCCTCTGAATTTTTGATAAGTCTCCAAGTCTCTGAATCACTTCTTTCTCCCATACGAAAACTGTTGCCTGATACTAAGTAGTCACGGAGCCGAGAATAATTGAAGTTTATGCCGAATGAACCTAACTTGATCACGTCCTACCTGCGATATCAAAGTCTGCGCGCCAAGAATCTGCATCTTAATGAGAGTTGTGCACTAATTGGAATGCTCGTTTCATCCCCCCCGTGATGGGGATTAAAACTTAATTTTTCAGACGGAAACCCTCTGCTTTTTCTTTATCAATTAATTAGGTAGTCAATAACTATTCGCTTTCACGATATTAAATAAGCGTACAACTAAAAATTCTGAAGCAATTTTCCGTCCGTCTAAAATCTGATATTTTTCAAAACATAAAGGCAAGCTCACTTCGATTTATTACTGTGTGACCTCCAAGGGACTCCTACTCAAAGGGGGATGAAAGTTGCGTGGAAAATTCTGGAGTAATTTTCATCAGAAATTGGATAAAGTACTTAACTGCTCACGTTACAAAAACGCTTTCGATTAGTTGGTCGTAATCGCCAGCTTGGCGGAATGTCAGCGACGAGCATCAATCACTTATGACGTCGGGGATTAGTCAAACCGGGCGTCATTCGCCGCACCGAGGCGCCGCGCATTTGCATAAATAAGCTCATCTGTATTCAGCATGCAAGCCGAGAGGAGCCCATGCAACAACATGTGGCATTCAACTTGCAGACCTCTATTATTAATTGTGGACAACTGGCGCAAGGGAGTCATGCTGCTCTGGTGCCGTCGGCGACCTCGTTGTTTCTAGTTTAATGGAAGTTTCAAGGCTTTGGTTCCTCTTTGTTCATTGATTTATATATGCATTGTGTATGATGAAGCCCGTCCGTGATTTCGTTGAAAACACATGCACTTAAGTTTTAGAATGTACATAAAGCAGACAAACTCGTGCGAGTAAATCGGCTTTGCGTTTGGTTCCACAAAATATTAATATTGCTAGTGTGAAATTCTGAAAGTACCTACTTTTACTCTATATTTCATTAGGTATGGCACCTATTTCATTAAATACGAGATTGCGCTCCACAGCGAAGATTTATATAAGAAAAATCTACTACACCTAGTTAATATAAAAATAAAATCATCGCAAATAAATATGACAGTCAAAAAGAACATGTTATACCTACTCGTAATTATCAGATTTATGGTACAGCGCTTAAAACCCCTGAAACTTGCGTAAACTTCGATAATAAGGCCCAAAGGGGAACGACTTCCGTTCCTAAGCAACCTCAGGAAGAAAATAGGCGGCAATTTACTGAAAAACTTTCATCTACATGTAAGCCAACTTCATAATAATACAGTTTAACAACACAGTTTAACCCCGATTAAACAAGTTGGTCGTAGATTTAAATTTTGAGCTCGTAAATTAACCCTCCATCCTTTTGAAATAGCAAAGGGATTGGGGCCTAATGGTCTATTTGTGAGACGTAATGGGCCGACCAGGCCGAGCGTATTACACAATTTGGACATATTCTGACAACTCACTCTATTCATTAAAAGGCTTTATACTGGATCTACATCGAAAAGGTCAGAGTCAGTAAGTAACCGGAGCGCTCTAAGTGCTATGTATTTTTAAAGGTTATTTATGAGGTACCTGCATAATTTTATTTTAGCAGTGTTTTAAAAATTAAGGTTTTTTTCAAAAAACGTCCCAACTCGACATTGTTCCAACTCGATAGATACTCTAAAAATACCTAAAAAAAAGTTCCAACTCTCCAGAATAGCTTAAGTCGGTAATTTTACCTGCCTAGTGTAGGTGGTAAATCTTGAAAATCGTCATTTGCTCTGTCCGGAGAAAAAAAGTACCCGGAATATTAAAAGTAGGACAGTCAGTATTTTTTTACGGTGCATCAATGTATGATCTAAATAGGGCACGTTGTTGATCGTGACTAGTTTTTTTAGACTATTTCTATCATTAGATATAGAAATACTCTAAAAAACATTCAAAGGCCTGAAAAATTATTTTCCTGGCGCGTCCGCACTCCAATTTTCGGCAAAAAAAGTAAAATATCACCGACTTATGTTAAAAAATGAAATAATAAATCTGATCTAAACGCCACAATATTTGTTAAGCATTTTAAGGAAGTGTATATAGTCTCACTGTACCGTAGTTTTATTGGAATCTAAGGATTGTCCGGACCTCAACGTTGATTACACTGGCGTGTTACTAAACTGCGCGTACAACCCTAGTGGAAAATTTTCAGAGCAAGCGTTATCATCGTAGCCCAAACCTTAGATGCGCTTCGATCATTGTGGGGGGCAGTCGCGCTACTCGTTGCTTCGGTTCCAAATTACGAAGCTAAACATTTGATTTCCCTGGCTTTGTTTCACTACTTCGTTGATTACGCTGGCCCAATTTATATTGTTATTTCATCTTATAAGATTAGGCAATTAATGTAAATAGAAACGCATTAAGGATAATTCGTTGGTTATATAACTGTTATTATTATAAAACATTTATTTTTAGTACAATCGATAAAAAATATACTTTTATTGATTCTCCTGGTGTTGATTTTCCTGCCATTTGCGCCAGAGTAATCAATTTTTGTTTGAAATTACCATTTTTTTTAAATTATTTTATTTACTTACTGGCTATTTGAAACTGAATATTTATTTGATAAATTACGAATAAAAACATTATATCGAGCATTTTTCTGGACGTGCTCAAGGTTTTTGACTTATTTATACCTAATGATTGTCTCATATCGCGACGCATATGAAGTTAAATGTTTACATTTGAGATCACTGTACTTACATGGTACGAGAATCGCCTCTGGATACGCGCTGGGTTTAAGCAATAAATTTTAAAGCATACTTACCGGTTTTTGTTCAAAACACGCCATCATGGTTGTAATAAAATTGAAAACATACTGTATCATTAGGTTATAAGACTTCAAAGATCCTAAAACAAATTAATTTTTTTGAATTCCTTGACCTTGCCCTTAGTAATAGGGAATGCCTTCTAAACCCATACGGTTTCCCGTTCGGACATTGAACCCACGTGATCCATAATATATAAACACGGTAAATTTGCACAATGGTATACGATTAAATGGACCGCTGGATTTGGGGAGGCTTAATTAGGGTTTCGGCTACCCAGATTACGGCTACAAAATATTTAAAAAGATTTTTATTTTTTTGTTATAGTTCTTCATTTTGGCGAGGTGGTGCCGGTTTATAGACTTACCGTTGCCGAAAGACAATTCAAACTTAAATTACCTGACAAACTGTGTAATCTCATATTAGTTGTTCTGTTTCTAGCAGTGATAGCCCAGGGGCTAAAGAGCTCGTTTCTCATTCGTGATTTAAATTTTTATGTAAACTAGATATACCTTGTCAAGCATCAATATGCAGACACAATAAGATAATGAATATATACCCGACTTGGTCGCTAATACTTTACTGCTCATTGAAACCTCCTTCATCCTTATCATTGTTTTGAAGGCAGCCCCGTGCTAAACAATGATTTATTTGCTAATTATCGATAAATATAACATTGAACAGCACGAAAACTGAGAAGAGAAAGGTAATTAATTTTCGTTGCTTAATAAATAGACGCCTCAGGCACGAGATAATAAAATATTTACGTAAATACTTGCTCAGCTAACAAAAACGCCGAGATAATACATTATATACAGAGACGTAAAGTAAATCTCTACAAAAATGAGTGCGATTTTGTGAAAATCCTGCGATGCGCAAATAAACCGACAAACTTTGACATTTTATAATATTAGTAGGATCAAAGGTTACGCAAAGTTGGCCCTATTCGTCATTCACAAAAGAAATTTTAGAGTAGCCTTTTAACGGCCCTTCAAATTGTTTCAAAATGACTTTCCTAAGTTACAAGGATTAAAGTTACAAGGGTCTTTCATTAACAAACTTGAATTGCGTAAGAGAAGAAATATGAGCGAACTTCGATCATTGAGTTGGGGACGCCGAACGCCTTTAAATAGAATTTATACAGAAAAAATGTCTGAATCGTATTTGTTCCCTGAATATCGGCATATAACTTGAATGTTATTACACCTTAAACAGTTTTATGTATTACATTACATGCCGTTATCCTTTTCTCACCGAATCCATTATAATAAATAAGAACGCAAAACCATCCAAGAGCGAGTCGGACTAGCGCACGGAGGGTTTCGTAAATTGCTATTTTATTGGACCCCATTATTAAGTTTGTATGTATGTAATAGTATATTTTGTATCGAGGGACTAAACGAAGCCATTATATACCAGTGCGAGGGAGTCAATTAAACCGAGGGTATATTAAGTTGGCGTTTAGTCTCGAGGTGCAAAATGTACTTTTCACTTTGAGTGCGAGAAAATTAGTCAATTTAGTACAAATTTATTTAAAACCGAACAAATACACTCAACAAAAATTGTGAAATTTTCGTGGGCATTTTTTCTTCTAAACCTGTCACAGATTAACAAAGAGATTTAAATCTCTTTTAAAACACATGGCACCTTCTATGCGGAAAAACCATGAAACTAAAACTCGCAACATTTTCGCAATGAAGATGGTCCAGAGATTTACTGGCTGTTTGAGTTTGTTTACATCTCATTAAGGAAATTCAAAAACTAATTACTTTTTACTCCCTAGGGACTAAAGTGGTCACTTTAGTCCCGCTTCGTATAGGGCTATGTTGGCGTACTTTTAGAGAAAAAGAAGTAAAAAAGATTTTTTGGGTGCAAGACTGATTTCTAAACTGCGATATCGCTTTATGTTTCCTATAGGGTTTCGTACCCTAACAATACGAAAAGGTATGATTGGAGGATTTTTTATGTAAGACATTTATTAGGCATATTCTAGGACGTGCCTATGATTAAAATAGCGAAAGATTTTATGAAGGGTAGAAGTACCTCTATCTATACACAAATACAAACGAGTATATGTATTAAAATAAAGACAGTTTCGATTTTCATAGTAAACTCCTCTGCGACTGCTTTTTTTGTTACCTACGCGCCACTAACTCGACATCGATTTGAATCTGCTCGCCATAAATTTACGTAACGTGAAACGAATGCCAATAAAAGTAAAGTGTAACTCGCGGTAAAGGTAAACAAGCATGTGTGTGATTTTGGCAGCGACCGCGGGCGGTATATCACCAGACATTGACAAACACGACTGCAAGCTGCAATCGCGGATGCTGCTGTCTGCGCTTCCGTGTTGCTATGAGTAATATCCCCGGCTCAGCTCGCATGGCCGACAAAACATCCAGACGTACCGCACCATGCGACATGCCAGAATATAGCCTCTTCCTGCACCAAGATTTATTATTGATCCTCTGAAATAGGTATCTTGACGTTATTATATTTTAAATGGGGCGCACAGCAGTTCCAGAAGTTTTGAAATATTTATGGTTTAAGAGCAAGCCGGACACATGTAAGTTTACTTGCAGGATCGATTGTTATTTGTCACCAAATAGTATTTTTATATACATTATTTGCTTGACAGTAAAAAATCTGGTGAATTGGGAATCTAGATGGTGAGTTAAGAATAGTAGCGTTTGTAAGCGATAAAAATAAATCAATAGCCGTCACATAAATTACCTTTCGTAAATTGGTACGAGTACCTACTACGCATATCTATATCTATACATATAATAAAACTCTAACGGGGCCGTGTCTGTACATGAAATATTTTTTGAAAATTTTAACGGTAGTGTATATAGTTATCGATATAGATACCAAAACACATTTTTTTGGAATTTTTGTCTGTCTGTCTGTCTGTCTGGTTGTGCACGCATCACGCAAAAACTACTGGACGGATTTTGATGAAATTTGGTGTGGTGATAGCTGAGTACCCGGGTCAACATCTAGGGTACTTTTTATTCCAGAAAAATATCTCATTCCCACGGGAAAATATAAAAACTGGGTAAAAAGAAAAATACGTACTACTCTGAAACGATAACACCTAGAATCTTGAAATATGGTGTGAAGGTGTCTTATACATCGTAGCCAACCCATATAAAGGGATATTCGTAAATTCCCACGGGAACGGGAATAATCGGGATGCGCGCGGGCAACGTCGCTATGGGCACCCGCTATTTGAAATATGGTATGTAATGTAGGTGTCTTATATATATGTCATAGGCAACCACTATAAAGGGATTTTTGGAAATTCCCACGGGAACAGGAATAAACTGGATCCGCGCGGGCAACGCCGCTGGGCACCCGCTAGTCCTCAATAAAATATAAAACCATTTATTTTGGCAAGTTCAATATACAGTAAAATAAGTACCTACATAAAGTTGAGCTATATTTCTTAACTCCAGCTATTACCCATTTTCTGCTGAGTATAAAACGGGATCGGGTTGCGGGATAAAAAGTTCTCCTTTGTCAGATGAGACGGCAAGAAAACTGACCTCTCCACTGCAGATCTTTTTCTTACCTATTGTGCTTATTTTTATTTAGCACAAAAGATTCCATTCCCGCCATTTTGGTAGGGTATCCCATTACGCATGCCAGGAATCATGGCGTACAAAGGGAATGAAGGAGCGGTATGGGACGGCCCTCATTTATTTATTCAGGATCTCGCAGCAGCGAAAGTGAAAGTAATTCATGCGTGTTTATTAAAAAGCCGAGTGGTTCCATCGACAAAATAAATTAAAGAACGAGGGAATTTTGCTTTCGTGCGTGAGTTTCCATACATTGCATTTGAAATCGAAATGGTTATTAATGGTTTCTCCTTTTTTTGTTAATTTATAACGCTCACGATTTTATTGAAATTAGGTACCTCTCTTGTGAATGCGGGACTTGCAACTCAATGCTTGGCGCCATTCCATATGCCAAAGTCTCATCACCGACGAGATCGGCAGAAGTTATACATTTATTCAAGTACCCCAATTTCACCAGTGAATTTTTCAGAATCCTAAAATTAACAAGTTGTGAGTCAATCACTGGATTGAAGTGCTGTACACAGTGCAGCGTGAGGTGCTGTGGTACACAGGTCCTAGATATAATGTTTGATATACAAAGACGATAAAAGAAAAAAATAAAAGGACAAATTCAAATCTTGTACCTATGTATGCGCCAGGAAATCCAATATGCGTGTTTGTGATGATGCATGTTTATGAAATATTTCAATTTTGAATAATATGCGTGTGTATCAGAGTATCAAAGAGCAAATACAATCGCACACGCGTGGACGTTGTTTATAGAAATAGATAGATTAGGTTTTAAATATGCTCTCCAAAAGGACACAGTCATTGTTTTAGTATTGTGTACATATTGTTGTTTAGTATTGTTTTGGAACCTGGGCGATAAAGATCCGTTAGAAGGTTAGACATAAAGAAAATAGAAAAGCCTTGAACATAAATTTACCATAATCCGCAGCGAGTAAGTCTGGAATAAAGCCCGACTCACCGACATGGCTCTAAGAATTATTAAGCTAAAGTGGCAGTACCTACCGTGTTCGTAGGAGAATGTGTTCGCTGGTGTGATGAACCCAAGTGTTGATCAACGAACAGAGAAATGCACGCATAATGATGTGAACGGCTTAATTAGGCTTAAGATCGGATGTTGGGGTAGCGGCGAGGTGGGACACCCCAGGGTTTTTAGTGGGTATAGCTATGCTACAGAGCCCCACATGACCAGTCCACCCCCCCCCCCCCCCCGGTTCGGTCGGTAACCGGTATGCAGTAATGCATTTTCTCTGGTTAACAAAAAAAAGGTCTATGTGCAGATATAGAAAGATAAAAAAAAAATAAGAAAACCACAGTTAAATACATCTACAAGTATCCTATTGTTTTAGTGATAAATCAAAAACTTTGGTATTGTTTCGAAGTTAGTAAGTTGGTAGTAAGTAAAGAAGTAAAGTTAGTTTAACTTTTGGATACACAGGAGAAAACATTTAAGTTACCTTGGTATAATTGTCCGAACAATTGAACCCAGTGCACGTAGGTATATGTAGGTCACGTGCCTTGTTTAGATCTCAAGAAACTTAATTAAAACTTATACACTTTAACAACATAGCTGGAGTATTATTCGATAATAGACGCTGGAAAAACAATGAAATATTTTAAAAGTATAACTTGTTTTCTCATTCAAATAAAAAGCCGGCTACATGTGAGTCGGATTCGCATTATATTACGAAGGGTTCTGAGGCTCTGACATAACACGTTTGTTGTATGAAAAACCCCATTAAGTAATTCTTAACTTTTTTATTTTAATTGATTGTTCTTGTAGCTATAGTAATACACATTATGAGTAAATTTTAACTACCTATTACGTCTACCTAATTCATGATACACCTATACAGCCCACTTTTAGACATACCTACGCACAGAGGTTTAATAGGTAAAGAGTCCCGTTGGCACCCTTTGGTAACCCTAAAAATGAAACTTTTATCTATTGACAACTGCACTACAACAAATTTATTGGCGCAAAGCCTTGCCATGCCCGGTGTATTTGTAATTATCACACTGATGGGAGCGGTCAGTCTGTGAATGGGTGACCGTTTATCACGACTCAGGGTCCATTTTTGTTTCCGTTGGTCTTGTTTCGTTATGTTTACCTACAATGGAAGTCGTTAAGCCTTGGTCCACCTATGGATCCAGCCTAACACCATCTATCAATCCAAGGTAAGGTTGCGTGGGAGATTCGCCCGTACCTACCTCCTCATAATATGTAAGTATAAAAGACAGCGCTGCAGCAGCAGTACCAAGGAAAAGAAAAAGTACTTAAACAATATGTATATACAATATGTAACAGAATAAGCGCAATTCCTGAAAATAGTTTGTTCAGTATCGACTACTTAATCGATTTTATCTATTTTTAATATGTGTTAAATTTTTCCGAAAAATTAATTACCGTATCTGAATTCAGTGCTATCTATGGAAATCGTGCTATTATTGATCGATATTTGAGAAAATTGGTAAGACACAACTAAAGTTCGATTGCATCATATTTTTACTAATTGGGGTGTATGAGGAATTGCGCTTTTTCTGTTAGGCGTTGTATACATTCGATGACGAGAGATTCGAGACGTTTAAAGCTAAAAAGTGAGTTACTACTTATTGAGCAGGAACAATAAGGCTGTCACCACAGATTTCTCACAGACCACAGATTCATTTTTGTTGTGTTCTTAATTGTCCGGGGAGGATTTTATGAGAGGTATTGTGCGAAATTCCCAAGGGAACGGGAAAAATTGGATCCGAGCGGGAAACACCGCTGGGTGCTATTAAACAAAGTAAAATCCTTTTATTATTGGATGTTGGCATTGTTTAAGGAACCTGCTTCCTAAATTTTGAGTTTGTGCCATTTATATATTTTTTTCGTAAATGTCTTTTGGTTTTGTATCAATCAGGTACATATTATTTAGGTATTCATAGACCGTGTATGTATATGGCGTGCCGAGATCATAGAATTGATCACTTCATAATTTAGTTAGGTTAGATTAGACTATTTCATGAAATTGTATACAACCATTTTATGAAATAGTCGACTATATTTCATGAAATGTTCAATTCAATGATCTGGGCACAATATAACACGAGTAACGAAGGGATGTATCTGAGCAAACTTTATGATTCCACCAACACAAATACACACGCCATTTTGCTGGATTTGTATGAAATGAAAAATATTCTCTATACACAACGGCAATTTATGAAAAAGAAATAATACATTTAAAATAAAATTTTCACCTTGGCAGTAAACTGCAATAGGTAAGCTCCTAAATATCTTGATCCTAAACGTCAATAAACACATAAGAAAGCCGGTTTTATTGGTTTAGTTTCTTTGATCGCATCGTTAAATCGTTCAGCTGCTTGACATTCGAAATTCCTTTAATAACCTGCACTGAAATTTGGTTTCAGCTTAGCATACTGTTCAACTTCAATAACCTAACGCAGGAGCTAGTTCGGCGTGTCTGTTGCTTGCTAATGGAATCATGTCGCCTCGCAACACCATTCCAGATTAACTTTAATTAAGGGGATGTTATTTGAAACTTCCGTCCTAGAGCGAAGCTGCGAGCGTTGTTATACGAACATAGATGGTAGATAGCAGGTACATGGGAGCTACAGCAGCTTACATATTTTTCTAGTAAATAAGTTTAGGAACTAGAGTTGTGTACCGAGGTTCATTTTGTCCTACTGCATCAGAAGTAGGATGTTTCTGGGTATGTAAGGACAGGCTGGCCAAAATGATAAGAAGTAAGCAGAAAAATAATCCAAAATTGGATTATGAATAAAGAAATATGGTATGTATCTTATATGTCGTAAGCAACCACTATGAAGAAATTTTAAAAATTCCCAAGGCAACGAGGATAAATTGAATCCGCGCAACGCCCATGGGCACCCTCTAGTTTTTAATAAAATTCCACTGGCGAGTCTAAAGTTCTTTCACCAATAGAAAGCTTACTTTTCTGGGAGAAACATGGGCTATAATTTTCCTACGGGGACAGGACTGACGCGAGTGAAATCATGGGGCGCTGCTGGTAGTGTAATAAAAACAATGAGTTAAACATAATGCTCGTATGTATGGGATTGACTTTAGCGCAAGATCAAGTAAATCTGCAGAGTGTAACAAGCCACTTTTTTATCATAAGAGGGGTAATATTTCAAATCTTATCGGTTTTTTTACAATCAATGTAACTACTTCTTATGCATTTGAGTTTTCTGATGAAGTTTTTACTTAATTATTACGACTTATTGAACGATAGATGAAAGGCGTCTATACGAGTATAGGTATGTTGGATTGTGAGTGGCTGTGTTAGCAGAGGGCTATCAAGGCGTAGCTACATCCATCAGATCGGACATTTACTGAAGGAAAGCTAGAGAAACAGTACCCGAAACTGACGAGTATGTTTCGATCGATTGATGGATGTGGACGAAGTGTGAGAAGTGAGAAAGAATAACAGGTTCGTAGCAGGCGGTGGCTTATTATCTCTGCCTAGCTGGAGTAAAGGAATGGTCGGATATAATTTTCACTTCCTGAAGTACATAATTGTAATTTTGTCATTCATAGAAGAAGTTCTTTATTCTAATCAGGACCTCAGTACAATACAATTACCTAATGTAAGAATTATTTTTATATTGTTTAAGGAAATGAGGATCTTCATTTAATTTTAACGAAAAACGGATGAAGATGAAGCCACGCCGCGCCGTAGGAAAGGACGACAGCAATGTAAGTATATAAATTATCTTAGGAGCTTTGTCTATTAAATTTTCCCAAAATGACTAGTGGGCACATTAGATGTAAATGACTAACACGTCCGAGTTATCTCAGCCTGCAAATTCACTTTAGCTAGGGCTATAAAAATGATACATCGCAGCACTTTGGGCCCGGAACGCCTAGAGGTTTACAGGCGTTAGGCCGACACCCGTACGGAATGCGTGCCCCATAAACATAATCGCGCTCATCAGCTGCTGGTCCCTGTATCAGAGCGAGACCTCACATATCCACATTTTTATGGTGTCCCGTTTACGAGTCGCGATAGAATTTGCTTGCACATAAAATTTTATGGCTGTCAGTTACTGTTAATCGTTTTTCAGCAAAGACTACGAGCCTCATGTTCATTTTGACGGCAGCTTGCATCGCTTAGGTATCATCCAATTAGTAACTGCTAAATTAGAAATGTGCAAAAAACTTCAATTAGTCTGCTTTCATTTTAGAGGTAAATCAAACGATGCAAAGTAATTTGTGGATAGCGGTGAAACCATTTCGTATATTCCAACAACATTTTGTAAACGGTGTGTTGAGTTCGTAAACAGCAATTTTATATAAACGCCTAAAATATTTATAACGATAAGAAAACCGCGATTTAATGCAATTAGTTCATTTTGTGTCATCATCATCAACCCGTAACAGCCCACTGCTGAGCTAAGGGTCTTTCCTCACACATGAGGAAGTCATTTTATGTGATTTAATTTAATTACTAGCTTGCCTTTCAATCCTTTTGGATATAAATATGATTTATTTTGGGCAAAGCCCTAATATGTTCTGAGTATGGTACTTTTCACATTTTTCTCACTTGGGTCCAAAGAGATTTAAATATAACAATATTTTAATCTCTTTGCTTGGGTCATATCTTAGAAATGACGATAAGTTCTAGCTATCCTCTTCCATATAAATGATTATTATTAGATGTTATACGAGAAGGTCTTACAAAGAACAGCTTATGGCAAAACTTGGCAACCTCGCGAAACTTCGACAAACTTTCCCCGTCAGACTTACATTCTTTGCTATCTATTTTCTTAGATAAAAAAATCACAGTAAACTCTCTTGGAAATTGAGCTTCTCGTACTACAACATATTATCCCTATAAATTTACCTGACGTGTCCAATATTTCAGACGTTTTCACCGACCTGACCTCTTTTAATAAATCCTAGGATGTACCTACGTGAATGGAATGAATTGAATGCCGGCAAGCTGCCGCGTTGTATTGTTGCTCGGTGGTGTAGCGCAAACATGTAATTCTATTAGGTATTAGGGCACTGCCTTACTCTACCGCACTATATACGCAACAATACAATGGATTTCTACGCCGTATTGCTATTCAAGATTTTAGTGTTCCGCTGCTGTATTTAACAATATCCGTGAATTGTTTAATCTGCGCTTTCTATTATGTCACTTAGTGCAGAATTATTGGTAAATATTTTTGTATATAGAAGCTATATCCTTCGTCAATCGTCGAATCTATCTTCAACAGTGAACCGCTGTCTACCTACTGTGTTCCTGATCTTGTTAACATACAACCCGTAGGTACAGTAATTTCCCGACGACATGTCCTAAACAAGCCATATGGCATGTGAGGATTCCAAATGCAATTAGCAGCATAATTTATTTGAAAATCTACTGCAACTACATGTGGGGGCAATGTTGACCAATTGGGTAGAATATTATTGGATATTGGATAAGTTTTATTTATTTATTTATTTATTTATTGGAAAATTACTTTATTTTGATTATCTGCCTATTCACATTGCGATAAACAAACATGAGAGATGTACCTACATGAATTTACGATGAAATGCCTTATAAACTGGCAATAGTTTACAGTAGCAACAAAAGTAATAATTTTATTACTATTTATGGAGTTAATAATAATAATAATAATAATAATACATTTATTTGCAAAAAACATGGTATATACAGTTGGTGACAGATACATTCAGAGCATACATGTTTAGCTAAAATATAATATAGCATGCAAATTTTACAAAAAATCAGAAATATTAAAATGTCTTATCAAGGAATTCTTGCACATTATAGAAATTATTTAATTTTAAGAATTCATGCAATTTATTTTTAAACATTTTTAAATTTAACATTTTAAAGTCTTTTGGTATCTTATTATAAATACGTACACACATAACAAGGCAGCTCTTATTATATTTGGAGAGTCTAGGGTTGTCATCTAATACGAGTCTGTAGGGGTCTCGTTGACTCCGAGTGTTTAAGTCACATGCTTTTTTAAACAATTCTTTGTGCTTCCATACAAACATGCAAATCTCATAAATGTAGAGAGACGGTAGCGGTAGTAGGCCATGTTTTTTAAATACTGGCTTACATGACTCACCGGGTGCAAGCCCGTATATTGCCCTAATACATTTCTTTTGTGCGACAAATGCTCTATTCTGGTCGGTGCCATTACCCCACATTATAAGACCATAGCGTAGCAATGATTCTACGTATGCCTGGTAGGATATAATAGCTGTTTTCAGGTTTGTTATGTTTTTAACTTGTCTAATTGCATATACGAATTTATTTATTTTGTTCGATACATTAATTGTTTGTGCTTTCCAATTTAAATCCTTATCTATTGTTACACCTAAAAATTTGGTTTCTGTCACTTCCTTAATCTTCGGTATATTAAGGTTATGATTGTGATTTATGTTCAAAGATTGATTAAATTGTATATATACTGATTTATTTAAGTTGATAT
Source organism: Ethmia dodecea (assembly GCA_963855545.1). Taxonomy (NCBI): domain Eukaryota; kingdom Metazoa; phylum Arthropoda; class Insecta; order Lepidoptera; family Depressariidae; genus Ethmia; species Ethmia dodecea. Next base: position 8,384,269 of record OY979444.1, read on the forward strand.
TTAAATTATTATTGTCTAGCCATTCAATTAGTTTGTCAATTGTGTTGTTAATGTCCGCTTCATGATCGCTTATTGTAGTATTAGTTTTATTGGATGTCACTATAATGGAAATGTCATCAGCAAATAATATACATTTATGTTTTGTAATGTCTGTAATATTGTTTATATACAATAAGAATAAGATTGGGCCCAGTACACTTCCCTGTGGTACACCATTTTTACAATATCTATATTCAGATGAGTAGGAAATTGTGACTTTGTGTTCGTCTAATTGGGTAAGGACTACACGTTGTTGCCGTTTGGTTATGTATGAGGATATCCACTGGTGTGTAGGTCCCCTAATACCGATTGTGTCTAACTTTTTGAGTAATAGGTCATGTGAAACCAGATCAAACGCTTTAGTTAAGTCAAAAAATAGCCCTGTAGTCCTACGTTTACTGTTAATATTCGTCAATATCGTTTTTGTGAGAGAAAATATAGCTAATGCTGTTGATTTGTGCTTTTGAAAGCCAAACTGTTCGTTTCTTATGATCTGAAATTTATTACAAAAGCCGATAAGTCTTTTGTACATGCATTTTTCGAATATTTTGGACATAACTGGTATTAGAGCTATCGGACGATAATTATTGATGTCATGTTTATCTCCCTTTTTGTACAAGGGTTTGACATTAGAAAGTTTTAATATGTCTGGGAAAGTTCCAGATGAGAATGACAAATTAATTAAATGGGTTAAAATGACAATTATTTCGTCGGTGCACGCTTTTATAATTTTCGTATTGAGTTCGTCAAAGCCTTCAGAGTTCGTATTTCTTAATGACATTATTTCATTTTTGACCTCACTTTCTGACACTGGTTTAAGGAACATAGAGTTGACTGTTGGATTGTTACTGCAACAGGTAGTACGATTTTTCTGTGATGATAAATTATAAGGTTGGTTTATGTAATGATTATTGAAGGCTGAGGCTATTTCTACTGGATTTTGTATTACTGTATTGTTGATTTTAATATGTTCTATACTATCCTTGAAGTTTGTGTGAGGAATTTCGTTTTTTATAACTGTCCATGTAGCTTTACATTTATTATCATTGTTGCTTACAAATCTTATGTTTGCATTTTTTTTTGCATTATAAATACATTTTTTTAAAATTTTAGAAAAGGTAAGGTATTTAGCTTTACTAATTTCATTTTTAGTTTTATAATAGTGAAATCGTAGATTTTTTTTTGTCTTACAACTTCGTTTGAGTCCTTTACTAATCCAGCTTTGTTTTTTCTTATTATTAATGTTTACCTTTATCCTTACTTTAGGAAAGCAAAGATTATAAAATAGGCAAAATATGTTGTGAAAAGCATTAAATGCTATATTTATATCATTTTCAATGAAAATATCGGACCAAGAAAGATTCTGTAAGCATTCCCGAAACTTTCGGATATTATCCAAGTTGTAATCCCTTTTATGAGTATAGTACAACGCATGTTTTTTAAGTTTATCCTTTATTGGAAAACATAACATTTGGGCTGTCTCATGATCAGAGAGATAGAGCGGAAGTACTGTTGCTGTTGCATCCGGTATGTTGCTTAGTATATGGTCTATGCAAGACGACTTACGAGTAGGAACATTTATGTGAATTTTCATACTATAGTTGTAGGACAGGGCTTGTAATTCATTTGTGACGTTTCCCTTTTTTAGTGTGTTAATATTAAAATCTCCCGCTATGACGATATTTATTCTAGATTTATATTTTTTGTATATGTCATGTAAGAGGCCATTTAGTTTCGTTAGAAAATAAATGGGATTAGAAAGTGGGGTTCGATAAAGGCAAATTATGATCAACTTTTTTGTCGATGTTAGTTCTATCCCGCAAATTTCAAAAGAATTTTGTTCGGCATAGCTTTGAATGAATGATAACTCATTGAAAGTTAATCCTTTTTTTACTAATATACACGTTCCACCTCTTTGTTTGTCTCTACAGAAGTTAGCTGCCATTGTGTAGCCAAAAATTTTTAAATAACCCTCGTGACCTTTTTTTATAAATGTTTCGGATAGACATATAACATCTGGGTCAGTGTGATTATCTTGTAGCTCCATTAAAGTTAGTTCCAAAATTTCTTGTTTTGATAATGCACTGGCAATATTTTGATGGAGGATTCTGAGATAATGTGACGTAGGAATTGGCTCGTTAGTCTCGAAAAAAAACACCTTTCTTGTTTATTTTATTAAAATAGTAAGGAATAGTACCTTTCCTTACACTATTAAAATCTGAAGAGCTGCCAATACGTAAAGGCTTTTCTCTATTAACCCGACCAAAATAGAAAGGGATTGTTCCTTTTTTAGGTATGCTGATATTCGTACATAAATGATCACTTGGCCTATTACTCGCTATTCGTTTCCTTAGCTCACTTGGATTTAGATATTTCTCATCATAATCATTACAATCAATAACGTAGTTGATTGATTTGCAAATATCGTATGCTGTATAGTTTGCACAATTCAGAAAATGACACTTTTTATACTCGTTACATATATTTTTGATACTCTCATTCAATTTATCAACATCCAAATATGGGTTATTAGAGACTCTTAATACAATGACTGTGGTTTTATTAAATATATCTAATACATTAGCAAGCTTAGTTAGTACTAGGTTTAGGTTATGATCATTTTCACCTAGACATATTACTAGTTTATCATTAGTCTGCAGTTTCATATCTCTAAGGTTACTTATTATTATGTTGCTTTGTGTTTAAGGTGTCGTTTCGGCGAACACTGAATATTTTTCGTATTGGGTCTTCTTTCTCGATTCCAAGATAGCTGATGCTAGACCAACGCATTGTTGAGCTCCAAAGATGAGTATTCTTTTCTCAGGTTCAGCTTGTTGGTGTTTCTTACTAGTATTTTTTTGTTGAGGGAGAGGTCTTGATACTGGTTTAGGGTCCGATTTCTTTACCATGTTTTTAAAGCATAAGTCTTGGGTCAGTATCTCTATTTGTTTACCGAGTACTATAATTTCTTGTTTTGCTTCTAGTAATTTTTGTTCCAGGTCTATAATTTGTTTTTGTAGCTTAAAACATTCGTCGTATGGAGCACGAGCTGGCGAGGAAAGTGTCGATACTCTGCATGATAATGGGGAAAACATCCTATTATTCATATTGCTGGTAGTGTTCTGGTTTTTTGTTGGAGACTGGCAGAGTGATTTTAACATTTTGTTTTCTGCAGTAAGTTTGTTGATTTGTCTTTGAAAATCATTTTTTTCTAATATAGTGTTCTCAAGCTCATTCTGTGTACTATTAAGTTCAGACGTTAGATGGATAATTTTCTCTTTTAGCTCTGATATGGATATTGTGTCGGAGATTGTACCATCTACACTCATTGATAGTTTATTAGGAGTTGAGTAAGAGAATTCGTCTGATTCACTGTCAGTAAGTACATGGGAATCCAAAATCTGAGATACATTTTGGGATGCTGATTCTTTATCCAAATGTTTTACAATAGCCGGACTTGTTGGTTCAAGTGAGTGGGGTCTTACAGTTTGGTTTTTATTTTTCCTTTGCGTGACATTAGATATTATGTTACTGCCAATAAGTTTTTTGTTATTAATACACATCTTGCATTGCCACTTATTTTTCGATTCTTGGTCCATTAATTTGTATGTTTTTTCTGGATAACCCTCACAATCAAATTCGTATCTGTTTTTACATATTGAACATATTGCAGTATTTTTTTTGTCAACATGTTTTTTGCATTTGTAGCAGATTACTAACGCATGTGGTGGCATCTGGCGGCCACTGTTAGTAGTTTTCATTGATATTGATTTCTTTGATGTTGACATTTTTACTAAATAAATTGTAACTTTTGTGTGCAGAAAAAATGAATATGAACAAATTTTATTTGTTGCTTGCCTCCGAGATTTGAACCAGGGACCGGGCGATAGCGGCCATGCAAATCGACTCTTCTATCCACTAGACCAACGTCTCATTGAGAGCAGTTGATGAAATTCGTCGTCTCATTCGTTTTGCATGTTAGTGATTTAAATTTGTGGGTAGAGGGTTGACTGGTAGTGTTTAACGTCCACGGTATAAATATTAGTTGATAACGTACTCAAGTCCTAGTAGTTATAATATACTTGACACTTCTTTTTATCACAGTAAGCACATTACACGTGAATATTTATTCCGATGCAGGCACAAAATGTTTCTTAGGTGTATATTTGAGTTTTTAGCAGGTAGGTACCTCCACTGAACTGGTCATTGGAAATTTCATTTAAATCTTAATGTACACTTAACACTGGTTGACACAAACGTTAGCACATGCACAATGTTATGATATGTACTGGGTTTTCTTATTTTATTTGAGAAATTCGTACGTTTTATATTTTAATTTTAAAGAGATACACACACACGATGTTTACGGCACAAGTGGCGCCACCTTCCTCCAATTGTTCGAAGAAAATTTCACACAATACAAATTTCAAAGAAATATGACAATTGTATGAACAATACTTCTTCTTGGAAAACGGAAACGAATTCTTTTGGTGTTGCGAACACTAAACATTAAACGAAAACGTGGACTTAAATCTTTATCAAAGCCATATTATTAGAAACATTCATGTCGTAATCATGTCACGTACTGCACCAAGCTTCTGTAGAAGGTTTCCGTATTGCGAAAACTAAAGCAAAGGTACTCTGAGAAGTATACCTTCTGAATCCGTCCCTTTCAATCAATGGCGCGGCACAAAAGCAACGAAAATGTAACTAATGGCCTCTGAGAACTTTCTGTGATGGATTCTATTACCCCAGGGACCTCAGTGTGTCGCTCAGTGTCGTCGCACGATCGCTGCCAATCATTATCGTGGTGTATACTATACTGGCGACCGCGATATGATTCGCATTTTTTCGCTCGCTGTACATAGGCGCAACCGCACGCCACAAAGTGAAAATAATTCAATTTTGTAAACTCACTTTTAAAACGATTATTATTAAATCACTGCAGTTATGCGAGTTTATATTATTGCTCAGATTTAATCATCACATCGGATTGATTTTGAAACAAATCTTTTGATGGAGTTTCTTGGTGCGTGGAGTGTCTTGCGATGCTTCTTTTCTGCTATAACACATTTCGAAGTAGTACTCGTTTCAATGACTTTCATCAAGTGTACTTCCTAAGGCATTGAATAACGACTTTTAGATTTTAGGGTTTCGTACCAAAGTGGAAAAAATTAAACATTTATGGTGCCGCTCTGTCTGTTTCTCTGTGACATAGTAGGTATCTCAGTAACTTACTAAGGCTATCCAACTTGCAATTGGAATGGTTTTAAATAATGCTTGCAAAACTAAGTACACTGCAAATGAAATCATTTATAAATTATAATTTATTTCGGGGTAAAAGGAGCAAAATTGTATAGTAGGGTTACCAGAAGAAGTAGGGTATCATAATTATAGAAGGCCTTATTTTGCATATATAACAAAATATTTTTTGTACGTTTTTGTGCCTCATACTTTTGTAATTATAATGAAAAATTATCAAAAATACCCCTATTATTATCTCCGAAAATAGAAATCAGAAAATGCTTAACTTTAATAGAAGTTTAAATATACCTAGGTATATATTGCAGTAAAAATAACGATGTGTCTAACTACTACAGTTTTTTTTTAGAAATCGGCAAAAATATGACCTCAACATATTTTATACCTATACAAGTTTAGCTATGTAGGCCCAAACAATATATTCTAATAAATAATATAAAATATACGAAAGCCTCCGTGCGCTAGTCTGACTCGCACTTGGCCGGCATTTATTTTTATGTGTAGTGCCGAAAAAAGCTCCAAAAATACTAACTTAAACTTAAAGCACAGTAAGTCTAATACAGGGATTCTTTTCGTAAACTTAACTTAATCTGATTTCTTTCAGCCCTAAATGACTTGTAACTTTTGGTAAACAAAAACTTGTCCAGATAAAAGAAACAAACGGGAAAGTCCAAAGTGACGGGAGTCGGACAAAGGTCAATCCCTGCGTCCCGCTGTGCGGATTATTAATCATCGCGGGGAGTCCACGAACAGAAAATAACTATTTCTCATCCATTTCAAAAGGCTGGCCAAGCGAAACTGCCACAAGCAGGCGTGTACGGATAAGTGCTTACGCATCGATCCGCCTTCGATGCCTAACGGGTAACGCCCGCGTGCATACTCAAACTCGTACTACCATTACCCCACTTCCCACCAAACAATACACACTTGTAATGTATTTATCATTTCCTCACATTATTCATACCCTTTGTGTTCAGTCATTATTTACGAGTTGAAGAATGCTTTCAAAACTCTGGTCTTTCATAAATCAGAAATAATAACGGAGGCGTGAAATAAATGTAAATACAGGTATCATAAACGTCAGCAATAGTGTTAAAGCTTATACATGTTGAGGTGTATCGTGAGGATTCGACTTCGCAACACATGTCACGGGATCTAACTTTAACCAACCACGATGCGGTATTAACATGAGCTTGGAGTTTGGGCTCGAACTTTCTGCTTGTTATCCTGCAAAATAAAGTCATGAAAATGAATGACTCCCTTTAACTTATCTGTAGATGGGTCTTACCTTATGCTTTATCTTATCAAAATAAAACAAAACCTTCATTATATGATTGTAGGAACATGATGCAATATTAAACTAGCCGTTCCCCGCGATTTCAACCGCCCGTTCTCTTTAAAAATTTATACGTAATTATAGCTATAGCCCATGTTTACTCCTAGAAAAGTACGCTACCATTGAATAAAAAGAGGTACTGTAGTTTCAGAGTTTATACAAATATACAAAAAACAAATCCTTTCTCTTTATAATATTATGGAAGATTTATTATTATAGATATTTATATATACTTACCTATTAAATGTAGGTTGGTCAATAAAGTGTATTTCGAAATTCCTCTGAGGTCGGTCCCTCATGTCTGAGGATTAGGGTTGCTTCTGGAGCGGATGATCTGCCTCCATTTCTGTTCAAAGCGTCTTTCGCAGTCGTGTAGAATTTGTACGAGTCTTTAATTTGGTCAGTCCATCTTTTTGGAGAACGTCCGCGCGATATTTTGCCTTCGGTATTCCCCACCACACTTAGTTTTTCCAAATTTTTGTCGGCTCTGCGTACTGTGTGGCTGAAGTATGAACGAACACGGTATCGGCATAATGTGGACAAGCGAGTTTTAAAAAGCGAAAGTCCTACGAGAACGGAATATAACTAGATTATTGTTTTTAAAGTAGTATGGATAAAAATCAAAATGTTTTGTTTTGTGTCCAAAAATGGTCCAACCTAATCATGATGAAAAACTTGTATATATTTTTTTTCGAAATAATACTAATAATAATCTTTATTTCAGGCAATATTTATATTAGTAGATCTTAAATAAGGTAAACAGAGACCCATATTATATATACCTTATATATAACTAATTTAATGTAGAAGAGAGAAAAAAAAATATTTTCGCATTATTTATTGCACATGCACACACAATAAAGCCACTCTAGAAATAATTGGATCACCAAGTATTGGCATACAAACATCCAGGTCTAAATTAAAATAGGTAGGTAAGTATAATGATAAACAACGGCTTACAAAGGCTATGATTTTTGGTAGTCTAGTAGCATTTGGCAAATTCTCTAAGCATCTCAGTACATATTGCAGCACTAAAATTGGATCGCCGTTTTCGGGTAAATCGGCTTATCTCCGAGACATCTTTCGCAACAATATGCTTGCTTCGGAACCTGGATCTATAAATGACTGGAAATAGATATGCTTTTCGTTTAACAGTAAATTACCTCAAAAAAAAGAAAATATTTTGAAGTATACCCACTTAGAAGATAAAAGGGCTTTATCAGATGTTTGAGTAGTGGGTAGGAGATGCTTTATAAGCATGTATTCATGTTTAAAAATATTATAAGTATTAAATTGTGGGACACAGTTCACACAAGGTCATCCCAAATTAGGCAGAGCCTATGGGTAATAAACAAATACTTAAATACTCGAAATATTTAGACACATCTTTACATATATAACTCTAACAGGGCCGTGTCTGAACATTGAATATTTTTTTAAAAATTTTAGCGGTAGTGTACCTATATATAGTAATTATAGACATATATACCAAAACACTATTTTTGTAATTTTTGTATGTATGTCTGTCTGGTTGTGCACGCAAAACTACTGGACGGATTTTAGCTATTCGTGGCCATATCCGTAAGTAAATTCGAGCCAAACTCACACACCAAGGGTTCCTTCCAACCACACAAGTTACTGTATGATGTGTATTTACCAAACATATGTTTTCTTTTAATTATTTCAAGATACTTAGCACAAGCCTGACTTCGTCGTTTGGATATGAAATCTTAAAAAAACGCAGCCTTTGCCCTTCTTCGATATCACAGCTGTATTGGAATGGATTGGAATGTTATCCTCCGATGATACGTAATTACTTTAAAAAAATTTTTACCATATGTTCATTAAGTCGGTTTACCTACATGTTTTTTTTAAACATAATTAAAAATATCTTTTTGAACCGTTTTTTTTTTCCTCGAATTGATAACAAATAATAGTATTGTTTGGTTTATTGTAACTTTTTCACAATGTTGCTATTAATATATTATGTATAATTTTATGTGGATTATCCATGTAAGCTAACTTATTTAACAGATAATATCAGTCTACCGTCAAACGTCCATAACCACATTATTATGTTAGAGGTAGGATGAAATTGTTCAATGAACATTAGCAAAATTCGATATTAATATAAAATTATATTGTAAAGAGCATACTGCCGAAAGCGAAACTTATTCTACTATTACTGATTCTACACGCCCTTAAATCTTGGCTCTACATGAGATCTAATAACTTTTTGACAGTGCCTGTCACAATATGGTCTCCAAGATTTTACATAAAAATGTTTCTGGTGGGATTATAGTTTTTCCAGTTCCATTATCACCGGAGCATATCATGCAAAATATTTTTTATTTATTTAGGAAGTATTTAGAGCACTACGGTTAAAGAGTCCGCTTCTCATTAGTAAGGATCGGGTTCAAATCGTGACATGTGCCCATGAGTTTTTCAAATAAGTACTAATTTATCACAAGCTCGACGATGAATTTATGATTATTTATTTTATTTTTATTAATTAATTTATTTAGGAAGTTTTAAATACTATCAATAACTTGGAAACCAATTGAAATAAGCTTGACAACCCTATTTAATTAGTTAGGCTCATGTTCGACTTATATAAATAAGGGTTTTACCACATCCAGTGAATCTAGACTCTTTGCCGTGAGTAAATAACATGTAAGGCTGCAGGCTGCAGCGCAGCTGTGCAACTAATTCTGCATAGACGGCGCTTAATAAGACCCGTGCAGCGGAAACTACAATCGATGATGGAGTATAATGCTCTAAGAAACTCTATGAATGAGTTTTGCTAGAGAAGAATAATACGAGATGAAGTCTCGAGATAACTTTACTTATCGATAGGTAACTACATTTATTTTCTATCTCTTAGAAGGGCAAAGGTTATATTCAAGATTATAATTTTGAAGCTATTTTATGAAATCTTTATTATGGAGTATGCTTGTGTTATAACTTTTTTCAAAACTTACGTAGGTACATATTAATCACTAGTTTAACTCGAAGTTGAAGGAAAAAATCGTGAGGTAACCCGCAGGTCCTAAAATTTATTCTGAGACAAGTGTAAAAGACCCGGACTCACTACATAACACGTTTAGGGGTCCAAAGAATATCTCGTTAAAAATGAGTATATCCAGAAATAGAATACCTCTTCCTATCCCCTCGGGGATAAAAGGCTTGAGATTTTTTATTTGTTTTATACTGCCATATTCCAAGTAAATGGGAGTACCTACCTATTTCTTGATTAATTACTTAATTTTGTGTGGAAACCTAAGTGGATAAGCAGATCATTATAGGTACTATATTTTCAATACAATAAAATACAACACGCCTTTTATCCCCGAGGGGGTAGGCAGAGGTATTTCATTTCTGGAAATACCCATTTTTCACGAGTATATTCGTCCCCTAAACGTGATAGGTGGTGAGCTCGCCGGACCGGATCCTGTTACACATGCCACAGAATTAATTCTGGGACCTGCAGGTTTCCTTGCGATATGTTTTCTTTCACCGTAGAGGTAGTGATGAATATGTACCTACGTAAGTTTTTGAAAAACTCATTGGTATATATGCCAGGATTGCCAGAACCCGAGCCTCATTGATTATCATCACGAGAAGCAGGGTATTGAACCGTAAGGCTATCACTGTTAACAATATATTGGTCTATCTGTTCATAGTCTACAAAGGCGCACATTAGGGAAAAACTGAAAAAATCCGGGTGAAGCTGTCGGCTAGTTTTTACAAAATATATTTAATGAGTCTCCAACTAATCTTGATAAACGGTTTGCTATTAGCATCTACTTACTAAAACGTCTTCATCTATCTTGTTAGTTCGTCGAGTAAAAACCTCAAAATGAGTCCATTGTTGGAAAAGCAAATTGAAGCCACGTTTCAAAGTAGGCATTTGTGGTTTCCTCCCGTGAATCTTAAATGAATTTCCTTTTTATTTTTATTAAAAGGCTTTTACTAAAAATTGGTAAATTTAAAATAAAAGCTGTTTGATTAATTCATAGCCTTATAATTCATTTACAAAATAAATTATGCTTTTATACAAAATTTTAAGTAGATATCAGCAGAAAGTGAGCTAGCGACTAGGACTGGTACAGCTATCGCCTAGGTCATAAAAGAAATGCACTGGCCACATATTTCAAGTCTCTAGCTTCAGTTACTGAAGTTCAGTAGTATCGGCTGTGCATTGATCAGTCAGTCAGGTTTTCTCTCTTTATATTATTTATATAAGAAGACAGGATATATTTTTTTCAATATAATTATTAATTACAGATAAAATTACTTTCAAGGAGTGGATACCTTCTGGGATACCATATCCCAGAGGGCTGGCTGCTTTTCCTCTCTATTCAGCATTTTTTCTCTACATAAAATCTCCATCCGATGTCTAAGCTATGAATTTTTGTGAACTAAATTAAATAAATAAGTGCAATTTCGCAATACGGATGTGTTACTTTCTGGTCAAATTTCAAATGAAAATAAGGCCGTTTGAAATAGTCTAATAGCGTTAATGGATGGTTAATCTAATATATACAAATCTCGTGTGACTATGTTTGTGATTGCACTGCTTCAAAACGGCTCAACCCGTTTTAATTATTTTTTGTATGTTTGGTAGGTATAGGTCTTAGATCTAAGGTATAGGTCGTAAAATATTTTTCACCCTCCTATACCCTCACCTCCAATTTATATTGCAGAACAACGTTTGCTAGTAATAAATAATAATTATGTTTTGCTATCTTGCGCCCGCGGGAATCAGCTCCTTGACCGGAGATCCAAATGATGAATAACGAAAATCCAATTTTGCTGGTATGCACTTAGTTTATTGTAAGTATCTCAATATTTTAACGTACCTAAACAAACAAAACACATCACACACCGCGTAACTTCATGTGGTGCGCAGTCGGACAAGATGTCTCACCCCTGGAGACGCGATGTCCACCACTACCATCATCAAGATACCATTAGGTGCAGTGCCTTTAAAAGTGTAAAAATATTTACTTTTGTTTAAACAAGTATTTATAGTTCCACCCAGAGGGTGGTCAACACACGCTGCGTTTCCGATCCAGACCACTCAAGAACCTCCTCCACAATATCGAAAATTTCTTGTAAATATTTCTCGGACCCCGTCATAAGTATCAGATAAACAAACACTTCAATAGAATATCCGCTGAATAACAACACCTGTTTTCAGTTAACATTGGACTACGTTTGAACCATATCATAACATACTCGTATTATTATGGTTGATGGATTGATTTATTTTATTTTATCCAAATAAACTAAATATTAAATGAAATATTTTTCCAACCAATCATGGTTAGTGTAAGCTCACACAATTGCTAATCGAATAGAATTTGTTTGATCAGTCTGTATATTGTTTCAATCACAATATAAATCATGTCACTAAAGTAAGCCCGCAGAGGCATGTAAGTTTTTATGGGAATCCCGTAACTTATTTTTAAAGTTTGAGATGTAAGGGTGTGTAAGGACCACTAAAAAGGATTTGGCAAAATCCCCACTGGTACGGGATAAATCGGGGATCACGGGAGAATCCACTAAGCAACAACTAGTTCTTTATAAAATGTCAACAACAAGCAGCCTATAAGATCCCTCTATACTCGTATAGGTATCATCCGTCTGATTTACGATTGGGCATTTCCGTACGGCGCATGTACTAGTGTCGTCTACTTTTTGAATTCGCATATTATTTTATAATATATATATAAAAATATATAATATAATCTCACGCCTTTTTTATCCCCGAGGGGGTAGGCAGAGGTATTCCATTACTGGATATACCCACATTTCACGAGATATATTGGACCCCTAAACGTGATAGGTGGTGAGCCCATCGCCGGACCGGGTCTGTTTACACATGTCTCAGAATTAATTCTGAGACCTGCGGGTTTCCTCACGATGTTTTCCTTCACCGTCGAGCTAGTGATAAATATGTACGTAAGTTTTTGAAAAACTCATTGGTACATGCCAGGATTCTTATTCCAGGATTATTTTACTGATAGAAATTAATACTAGATACTATTTCCATGTGAATTAGTATTATGGCGTGAATAAAACCACTGAGCAAAGGTAGTTTTGTATTCATAAATGAAAACCTATCAGTCACTAGGTACATGTAAATATTAGGCGCGGTCATTGAATGATTTTACATTACTTGGAAGGGACAATGTTTATTACATTGTAATATTGTATGTTTTATATCATAACTAAAAAAAACATTAGCCAAATCTACACATTGACTATCACCAGGTACTTTCCATGAATTAGATACAGATACTACACCTAGAACAAAAAAAACCTTAGTAGTGTAACCTTACACATTTAACATGTTCCTACATTTCTTATGTTACCTACTTACTTTATTATTCAATTTTACAATTTGGTTTTGGTGTGGTTTGAATTCCAAAAAAAGCTTTATTAACAAAGTTTCTACGAAATAAGCCTTTGAGTGTTCTACTTGGAACTGTTCATAAAAACTTCGCTAGAAGAGATTTTTAAACTCAATAAAAAACATTTATTTCCCTAAAGTTTTATTTAACTTTAGGATACTATTAATCGTGAAAGTTCTTAAATTTCTGTTTAAGTTATTGCGATCTAATTAATTAAATTTAATTAAAGTATGTACAATGTAATACATTTTCTTTTTTTATCTGTCTAAGTTTTTAATACTTATAAAATATTTTAAATACCGTAATCACTTCTATTTTTAAAGTTCGCTGTAAACTTACGAAAATATTACGATCGACAATCATTAGAAATACTTATTTTACGATGGACCATTTACAATATGTTGTACCTACTTCAACTCGTGTGTGCGCGGTCGTTTTGGTGAAACTAAAATAACAAAGTTCTAAATATAAAGCAGTCATTAAAGGTAGACGCTTACTGACGCTCCGTCGTTTACGCATCGTCTACACTCATAAATGTTTTCCTGTATTGACGTGAACCTCATAACGTTTTATTCTTGGAACGGTCGCTGCCACCAGAGTGGCAAGTACCACAGTAAATAAATAAGCTAAATCAGTACTGCAACTGCGCCTTTTTTTCGGAAATAATTACCTACGCTCCTTTAGAGTATTTTATAAAATTGTAAACTTAAAAATATAGGTATATATATCTTGGGTTTAAGGGTACTGAAATAATCAAATAAAATTAACTGGTTAAAAATAAACATTTATAAGTAAAGAAAGTAGGTAAATTTCTTATTATTCGATATTATAAATTGTTCATTGAAAAATACTTTCATATTTTACGAGACGTACGGAATCATTTTAATAATTAAGTTTTATTTAGGATTTTTTAAAAAGCTCGCGTACGGTCCGCGGCGTTTTAACCCAGATACTCCTGAAACATTTTACTGTCTCCAAACTTAATGATTTTTATAACACATTTGCTCGTAAAAGGTGTCTTATTTCACCAATTTCAATATCGTATTGTATCTCATTACGCCCAAGTGCGGTAAGTGTAAAGTAAAACGCACGTTTTATCAAGATGCTCCGTCTTAAAACGAACGGTACTTTTTAAAATCTCAGCAAAGAGTTTTTATGCCAAAAAAGTTGTCAACATTTTATGATTAAAAATAACTTTGGGAGATAAAATATAATAAAGAAATATTTATGTACATAATTATTTAATTTAATTAATTTTGACATTAAATTACAACCAATTAATCTGTAACAAAAATATTAATTAACTTTATTACTAATACTGGCTGTGTTTTGTGCCTTTGCCTAAAAAAAAATGCTGATACACGCCGCGCGCTTTTTCTTAACGCTGCCTGTATTGTTTTTATTCGTTTACCATAGTCCGAGTTTTATTTTATTTCCTCGCAAATGTGTTATAAAACGTCGTATGACATACATGCGCTTTGATAATTACAGCCTCTGCTTACTTGTAGCCCTCGCCTACGGCTCGGGCTAACAATATCGCCTCGGCTGTAATTTTCAACCTACCGCACTTATATCATAGTGTACTATTATATATGAGGCTTAAAAACTGACCAATAACATGGGAAAAACAAGAAAAAAATTATTTGTCTTGTGAAAATTTGGAAAAGCGGTGTCGGTTTTAAACAACACTAGTAAAATGCACTACTATCAGGTATGCATTGCATAAAGAAAACAGTTTCATTTCAATCCTTTATTTTAATTGGCTTTTCACGTCAAAAATAAGTAATAATATGGAAAACTAATTAAATCACATGGGAGTGATATTACCTATATAATGATACGACTCGAACCCGTTTTTAGCGTGTAGTGTAACATTGCATTTTTTACAAAAAAAGTTGTCATGTTTATGGCAAAAAGAGCAGCCCTTCTCTGTATTTTATTATGTGGCCGATACCATGATACCGTGAAGACTCAAGATAGGCATCAGACGTACCTACGACCAGGCTGCCGCTGATCCTTCCTAAATGTTTCTAATATTCCGGTGGCTATGCTCCTGCAGAATTTCAGATGGTTAAATTCACCTTTGTTGGCTTTATAAAGCTGCCATGCAGTATGCAGTCATATTCAGGCAGTGCGCAACTAGAAAAAATACAAGTTCTTGCCTCTAATTGATGTTCTATACAAGGATATATTCTGGTCGTACCTGTCGACGCGACTCGACCCACGACCACGACCCCCATGTTCTCGTTATAGATTTTTATATTAGACGAAAAATAACTGTCGAAAAATAGATAAAAGGTGTCATGAGGGTCGATTCAAAACTTCAGCATACTGCAGAATGACGCTGGCTCCAAATCCCAGTTTTTTGTACTGGCTCAAGTCTTCTCCAGAATGTCCTTGATAGGGTTCGAATCAGTTGACATAGCCCAAACGAGTAGCACCCACCCAACATTTATATCCCCATCTGATGGGTTTCCCACGTATGAACTGTTTACAAGGGTGACCACCTAGTAAAGCACCATCGCTTCAAAAACTGTCCTACAATAAAAAATAAAAGAATAATTTCTTGTGCGAAAGATAAAGTAGTACATTTTACTACTGGCGTTTATAAACAACACTAGTTAATTTTCGTTATAACTTCTTACCAAAGGTCCTGAATCAGTGTGATATGATGTTTATTTGTAGTTTATGATACTAACATTACAATTTATATAAATTATCTCAATAAATTGTTCAACTTATTATTATTACTTACCTTGATAAACTCATAGTTGAAAACACGGCTGAATAAACGTGTAAATAATAAGGAGAATCTATGAATCATATAGTATTGCCACACAGACTAAGTCGACAAATCAGTCAACTTTCAAATAAAATAAATAAAAAATAAAAAAAGTACCTACATCTTCTTTAATTTTTTTATGTTCCTAGGTGTTGTTTTAAAACGACGGTAGCATTAAGTGGGTTAAGCGAAACGTTACCACCCTTGACCGACTGCATAGCGCAAACCGCTTAGAGAACCTGTGTGAATGAGTCGTGTCCGTCGTTTATATATAGTTACCGTACTGCTTTATGTTACATATTTACTGTGCAAATACTGTCGTTATCATTATGGTCACGCAAACTGCAAACGAAGCATAATATGCGCAGCTGGTGGTAGTGTGTTGACATAATATTTCTTTTTCTTTTCCACGGTATGTTGAGGATTGTGACCTTATCATATTTATGAATGGCCAGTCTTCTGAAAATGATGCCAACAAATCTACTGTAGGTATAGATAAATTAAAGGCTCTTTAAAAGAAATGACAATAATATAGGTTTCTTCCAATCTGCAGTGGGCTCGGATATGAGATTATGCTGGCGCATGACAAATTGACCAAGTCAGATATACTATTATACAGGTTGATAGTGATTATACGTAGCAATTTTACGCCATTATCTAGCTATTATTTTTCTTATACTTGGAAACCTGAACTAAAAATATTTCTTATCCTTCTCCCTCAGATCAATCAGCAAAATCACAAAAATACCCTAAGTGTGTTCTAGTTAATTTTGGATTTCAAATATCGTCTTGGTAAGCTCCGAGTAAATATTAAAGCGGGAGCAATATTGTAGGACGGTACAAGTAAATAAACTGTTGTTAATAATGTATGGAAATCCGTGAGTGAGAGTTGTAAGTATAGGTAGCTCTCACAATAATATACCTACATGGCGACGCGGAAATCGTTCCTTCTCTGAATTACAATTTCTTAAATGCACATCAAGTTTTATCAATAAATAAATACAGTATAATTCTTTATATTAAAAACGAAGTAGGCACGTTAATATATGTGAATGAACATGTCTGTTAAATTCGTTTCTGTACATGTACCTTATACAGTGAAACTTGGTTAAGTGGGACCTGGATAAGTGAGAAACTGGAACTCATGCTGAGGTCCCAACACTTTGGCACTGAATTACCTCTGTTAGTGGGACGAGGTAAGCCTCTATATCTGGGATTTGTTCTTTCGATTTATCATCATAGTTACCTCTATAACTGAGACAGCGAGTAAATTTTATATGCATAAACCTCTGTAACTGAGATAACATTGTTTGTTTACTCATTCTTATTCTACCCACAAATTCCACACGTAATTCCAAGTACGTAAGTAATTTTGAGCTTCAGTTACCTTCAGTTTTAGTTTCGTTTTACTATCATACAGATGTTTATTTGAAAAATGCCAAAACGAAAGCTACAATCGTTATCATTACGTGAAAAACTGAAGTTAATATCCGTTTATGAAAGTGGGAAGACACGCGAAGAAGTTTGTGCCGAATTTAATGTGCCAAAATCTACTCTTTGTAGAATAGTTCAGAGTAAACAAAAAATTTAATCACAATGTTCTGAAGGACAAGGAAAACTAAAACGTGTACGTTTATCAGAATATCCTGAACTTGAACAGTGTTTGCTAACATGGGTCAAGCAACTTCGTAACAAAAACGTTCCGGTAAGTGGACCGATGATTAAAGAAAAGGCACAAGATTTCGCGCGAAGGCTCGATATTCATAATTTTTATAGCAGCAATGGTTGGATGGAAGGGTTTAAGCATCTGATGGTTGATACTTCCAAACGACAAACTAAAATGACAGATTTTTATAATTGATACATTCTGTTTCCATATTCGTACATATTACATGTAAAAACGTGCTTGAATATTTTTGTTGATTACATTTGTATGATTACATTTAAGTACTAATTTTTTTTTATTTAAACTCATTTACATACATAACACGTTATTTTATTTTATTATCGCACCTCTATAACTGAAATAACCTGTATTCTCACCTCTATTAATGGAACCCTCTGTAATTGAGACAGATATTTATTTATACCTGTATATCTGAGACACTGGGTAAGTGGAATACCTCTATAAGTGAAACGACATTGCAGGTCCCTTGATGTCTCACTTAACCAGGTTTCACTGTATAATAAGTCTTAGAAAAAGCTTACATATATATTTATAACTAGCTCGTAGGTGATGAAAAAAATTTGGAGGAAACCCGCAGGTCCCAGAGTTAATTCTGCCACTGTGTAACAGACCCTGTGTGGCGATAGGCTGACCACCTATCACGTCACCAAAGAATACGGTGCGTACCTTTTTTCATCAGTATATTGTTCAGACCCCATAACGTAATCCCACCGTAATTGTTAATTAAAGAAGCCTGCATGTTTTCTCACGAACGAAGACAGATTTATCTATATCTATACTTCTATACTAATATTATAAAGAAGAAAGATTGGTATTTTTGTATGTTTGTGTGTTTGTATCTTTGTTACGAATAAACTCAAAAACTACTGGACCGATTTTAAAAATTCTTTTACCAATGGAAAGCTAGAATATTCCTGAGTAACGTAAGTTTCATTTTATTTCCGTATTCCCACGAACGGAAACTACGCGGGTGAAACCGCGCAGAACCGCTATTATTCATAAATTAATTGGTATATGCCCTCAGCTGGACTGCAGCAGTCCTGCCCCCTTAGCCAAGTGGCATTGCACAATCTAATCGAATGTTCTTATAGATTGACATGTATGGGATTGACATTAGCGTTAGCGCTCGTTGGCAAGTGCTTATGTCAATCCCATACTTGTCAATCTAAAAGAACATTCGATTAGATTGTACAATGCCACTGGGCTAGGGGGGCTGGTGCTTTAGAGTTGCGCCCATTTCGAACTGGGGCATCACTGCTTTTGTTTCCAGGGTTAAAAATCTACATAACTTTAAAATATTATTTCGATGGCAGCTCATTCGATAACTTTTAAAAATTATCTTCTAACAGTATTTGAACAGACATTTTATTAGTGTCGATAAGTAATGTAAAGCTTGAATAGAATAATAACTCATCAACTCATTAAATGGAAATGGGTAACAACCTAGGGCATTGGCAGTGGTATCACGAGATCCTCCATTTTTTGGAAGGCACGCTGAACCGTTCCCAGTTCTAATTCTGACTACGCACAGTGGAACTCGTTAAGTCGTGTCAGATACCCTTTGCCGACTTGAAAAATTCTGACAGTTAAGTGGCCGCTATCCTAACACTCCTAATCTGCGGTGAACTCGATCGTTATGGAGATTATGGCTCATACGATTATGCCGAGGAAAGACCTACAGGTTGATGATGATGATATTAAATATGGGTAAATTCGAGCTAAAGTGTGTAATATTATTGCGATTTCCAGCGACTTCCTAGTACTGAACACATGTGGCTCTAGTACTGTTTTAGCACGGGTACTCATGTAGATATTTCTGGGCACTAAATGGGAAGATGTCACGTCGCCTGCACTTGTCTTGAAGTTGCTAGGCACTAGAGCTTCACATCGCGTCCACAACTTTTCACATAAACTGCACAACTTTCTACAGTGCACTTATAACGAATCGCCATTCAGTACTCAACTTGGGAGAATATTAATATGTTAGAATGTTTACGGTGATTTTCTTTATATTTCAATTTAGTGTTGAGTTTTTATGTTGTTGAGAATTAAACGAAAAGTTTTTTAGTTTTACACATCAATTTTTATTCAAAACGAAGCGTCATTTACATTAAAGATTCAGATAAAAAAAAAACGATTCATCACATGCAGATACAGACGTTAAATTTATACCAAATAAATATAATGAATTTATAGCAAAAATGGAGGGCCTTTTTGCATCGGGGGTTAAAAATACATTTATTTTAATCTTCTACCACATTATATCAAGGGGTTATTATGAGTTATGAAGGGATATTAAAATAACGAACTATGGGGTCGGCCCTAACTCAACTGTTCAGTTATGCTAATTAAAACCTCAACCTCGGTACATACCTTTATGTAGGAAGTTGTGGCTTTGTTTGCACGCTGCTTGTAGTTGGTAAGAACGTGGCACTAACGCGTGGTGTGTTTACTTTATATGAGATGGTGGGTTGTTGGGCTGTTGCAATGAAGGATCATTGTTTGTATCGGTAGTGGGCCTTCTGAGTCAGAGGTGTGCATCAACATGATTTTTGGTTTCCTGTCTAGGTGTTATTATAGAATTAAGTATTTATCAGTAGTTCAGCAGAGGCTCTGCCCAGTTTAAAGATAAGAGGAACTTTTACGTATAAATTTTATTAGGATTGGGTTCTAAAATAACGCAAAGCGCAAGGCAGACTTAGGTAATTGTGGGACACTATGCACACATGGTTATTCAGTCCCAAACTAAGCAGAGCCTGGGTACTTACTAAACAACTGATAAAAATACTTAAATAAATATTAAACATCCAGACACGAAGCCAACAGACATGTTCATGAACAAAAAATGTTGGCCGCGAGCGGGGATCGAGCCCGAGACCTCCGTCTGAGAAGACTCACGGTATGTGTAAGCTTAATGGAAATACTCACTTATGACCACTATGACCAGTGTATTTTTCGGACCATGAAGGTGACATGTTTTTTAAATTTTTCTTCCAACTGGTTTCCTCACGATGTTTTTCTTCGTAGTAGGTAGTACCTACATGTCTAGGTACCTATTTGCTTTTGAGTTTAGAACATGTTTACATGTTTCTTTAGATATGGCAATTTAAGAAAAAACTTACAAAAAGAAAATAAATTTTAGTAATCAATTAATAAGCAAAAACCGCAATTGTATTGTAAGACAATTGAAATTCTATTGTGTCTGGAATTCCGTCAGTTGGGGGTGGGGGATTAATCTGGCTGGATTGGAGTTACTCTTTATTGTAATTCCTAAGTTTAAGCAAAAATACTCTATTATTACTATTATTAGTGCCAGTGAACCCAAATAAATCGTGCTAGAAAAATTACTTTCCTTATAAAATTTAAACCCCGACTGAGAAAGATATGGACAAGAGTTTTAGATTAGTTATAACAAAGTCATCGAGATCATAATATAAAATGACTGTTATCCTGATGTACTCGTAATACTTAATTACTGAATTACAGCCGTCCAGACTATTCCTTAACAGAAGTAAATACTGCAAACGCTTTAATATTAGAATACATCCCCTTTGGCGGTGCATGATTTTTAAAGCGAGACTGGATTTCACATGCGTATTTACATTTTTCATGAAGAATCTCCTTGATCCCGGCGCAGCTTACATTAGAAATGAGTAGGGGATATGCCTGAATAATGCTACTCTCCGCTTCTTCCTTTAAACAAGGTCTCTGTACATTCCAAAGAGAATTTTTACAAGATATTCTAAGATTTTCTCGAATTTGTATAAAAATAATTGCTAACTTTAATGGGCTCGTGAATATATCATAATAACGAAGAGAGAAATCTTTAAAAAAATTCGTGACGATGCCCGTTCTAGAAATTAACCACAAATAAAAGAAAAACAAATTAATAAAAGCAAACTCATCAAAGTTACTCAAAAACAATAATTGTTATCTTATTACGAAAATAAATGACGAAATTTGAATATTCTTTCTTAGTAATTTGTTCTCTCTCTTTCAATTACACAAAAGGGAATGAAAGTATCAAAGTAAGAAATGTAAGAAATAAACTTAACATAAATTTTTCCCACTTTATTTCCTCTTTCAGTAAATTGACATAATTAAGCGCAAAAGTTAGAATGGATTCATTTTACTAATTACACAGTAATTCCTTAATTAGCTTTTTATATACGTTCTTCATAACTTAAGATTACTGTTGAAATTCTTTGATGTTATCTGCCTGAAGGGTGAAAGAATTTACTCATTAAATTTTAATATTTTTCGTTACTTTAAGAAAAATGCCCAAGGCTCATGATTTTATGAAAAAGATGTCTGCTTACAGACGGACTCTAAGAGATCCTTGAAAGAGAGGATTTTGAAAAGGGTACATAATCATCTACCAAGCGCACTATTGCATTATTTACTCGGTGCTATGCGGTTGGTGGACGTCACACAACACAACATACATACAGAATAATTGCTAGGACTAGTACGCTAAAGCTGAATTTACGGTGTTTTCCTTCACCGTCTACCTAGCTATAAAATTCTGAAGTTTATAAAAAAAACTCAGTATATTTTCATAGAATTCGATATTTTGTAATACTTTATACTACAGAGCTTTTCCTCCGTACCGAGCACACCGAGGCTTCAAAATCACGACATTTCCAATCCAACCTGTCGCAGTTTTAACTGGTTCTAACAAGTTTTTAAAAACCAGAAGTTATTTCTGTGTTTACAGTTTGCCTACGGAACCTTTTCGAAGCATTCAACCTGCTAAAAAACTATTTCTGAACTGGGGATTCGTTTTCAGTTTGAAGACTGTTTTGCAATAACTTTTTGGTGTTCCGTCGCCCTAAAACAAGCCCTAAAAATGTTCAATCCATTCGTTTGGACGAATCTTTCATATAGCACTGATACAGTTAGTAAGTCTAATACTTTCCATCAAAATGTTACATTAGATAATTATTTTAAAACTAATTTGACCAATAGGTATCGTTTCTACCATTTTCACTAACGGCTTTTAATGCTAAATAAAACCGTGAGACTGTCAAATATGTCGTCAATTATTTACAAAATTAACACAATTATACGTGAAATCGTTATTGAAAACGGCCTTTGATATCCGGTATCCGCCTGGCCTGTTTTTGCCTCAACAATGGAAAATCGATCAATGTCGTCCTTATAATGATGTTGCCATTTATCTAAAGTAAATATTTTAATGAGGGTGCGCACTTTAAAGTTAAACGTAGAATTTTACAATATAATAATAATAATATTTTAATAAATTGTGGGACACAAGATACACACGGTTATTCAGTCCCAAACTAGGCAGAGCCTGTACTATGGATACTAAACAACTGATAGACATACTTAAATAAATATTAAACACCCAGACACGAAGCCAACAGACATGTTCATGCACACAAATGTCGGCCCCGAGCGGGAATCGAACCCTCGACCTCCGACTCAGAAGGCAGGGTCACTACCAACTGAGCCAAGGGGCCCGTCTATCAATATTATCAGAAATACAGGTGAGAAAACCCGCAGACATTAGAATTGGTTCTAAGGCATGTATAACAGCATCCAGATCTGGTTAGTCCTACTATTTATACTAATACCAGTGAGATAAACGCGAAAGTTGGTAAGTGTGGATATTTGTTGTCTTTCCCGCAAAATCTACTAAACGGATTTTGTTGACACTTGACAGTTATATAGCTTACATTAGAATAACACATAGGCTATAATATTTTATCCCCGTATTCCCACGGGAACTAAGCGGGTGAAGCGGGGCGCTGCTGGTTCCCTATATATATTTAGGTATATCAAATTGCATCGAAGCGATATATTGCATCACGCTCACTTTACGAAACTCTCAATGGTGTCGAGCTCTATAATGCTTTAAAGCATACAGAGTGTTGAATGTCGGATAATATTTTTATAAGCGTAAAAAAAAAAAGTTTTATTTATACAAAAGCTCAACTCATGGTCTCCAATACAATGGTTTGTAGAGTCGAAAATAGCGAGGAAATTTGTAGTCGTTGCACATAGAATAAGATCCGGTCACATTCCATTAAACAAATTTAGTTTTTTAATGAAGAAGTCAGAATCCCCGAACTGTACAGTATGCGGAACAGTGGAGGACCTCTATATCATTTGTTAGTGGAATGTGGCCGGTATGCTCAGATTAGGACGACCCTGATGAGTAACCTCGGAATCAACAGGCTCGACATTGGGATGTTCCACGACATCTTGTCGAGACCTGTTTGTTCCGAGTCCTTGATTGTTTATAAATATGTTGTAAACTGTCTCAAGATTAGGTAGTTAGGGAGTGTAGAAGATATTTGTTTTTTTTTGTGTGTATTTCATCTCTAGTTTTGCCCAATAGGGCTGACATAAAGGTTTTTCTTTAAAAGCCCGTTTAAATAAATGATTTAAAAAAAATGTGCATAGTACTTTAGAGTTTGAGAAGAAAAAAGAAAGAATCACGGCCTTATTACAAAACATTAGCTACAAAAAAGGGTTTAAAGTTAGAATTTGGTTAAAATAAAAAATGAAACAGCGTGCATGAAAAGGCTTATTATTGTGAAGGAAGCGAGAGCAGTGTGCGGAGATCGGGCAACGTGGCGATCCATCGTCTCTGCCTACCCCTGTCTGAAGAAGGCATGAGCTGTATGTATGTATGTATGTACTGTTTAAAAGAGATGCTGACGTTTTTTAAAATTATTGTAATGTCAGTGACACCACCCGACAGTGTGTCACTTGAAACCCCGTTTTATAATAACCTCGTTAATGTTTAAATAAAGTTATAAAGTTAAGTGGACAGATAAAGGATTGTTCTATTTTCATGGACACGCTGTTTTTAGTACTTACATAATACACTTTAACGAAATCTATATACGTAATGGAACCAAGAAGCACAAATATGCTGAATATACGTGGAAGTAATTGAATTCGAGGAGAAAGCTTCTTCTATGTAGCTACACAATTAAAAGAGTTTAAGCCTATTTAAGTTTTTCGACGTACCTACAAGATATACTATACTAAGTATATATTATATTTGTATACAGCTCCCGAGATATAGGTACAGCGATTTAATTATATACGAGTATACAATATGTAACAGAATAAGCGCATTTCCTGAAATTAGTTTGTTCAGTATCGACTATCTAATCGATTTCAGCTATTTTTAATATGTGTTAAATTTTTCATTAAATTTAATTAGCAGCATAGCTGAATTTAGTGCTACTTATGAAAATTGTACGATTATTGCTCTTTATTTAAGAAAATTGGTTAGACACAACTAAAGAAGGAAGGCATCATATTTTTTTATTATTAATATACTAATTGGTGTGTATGAGGAATTGCGCTTATTCTGTTACGCGTTGTATATGCCTATTACGTCGAGTTAATCAAATTTCTCACGCCTTTTATCCCCAAAGCAAAAATTACGATAAAAAGTATTTTTTATTGCATCTGCTGAGCTACGAATCGTTCCTTCCATTTGAGGAAATCATGAATAGATACATTGTTTTTGGTATATTGTAATTGAAATGGTGTTATAGAGTGTAACCTATCCATCTAACTCATAGCAGTCCACTGCTGTGATTGCTAGACGTAGGTGTCTCCCAAAATGCGCCACTGAGCCTGGTCTCGGCTTTTCTCGTCCAGTCTTTCCTAGCTACATTTCGCAGATGCCGAAGGGCGTTCCACATTGCGCTTACCTAAATGACGCCGCTTTATTTAGCAACTAACAACAGCGCCCCACTGTTTCACCCGCGTAGTTCACGTTCCCATGGAAATACGGGAATAAAATATAGTTTATGTTACTCCCTCATAATCTAGCTTGCCATAGGCAAAAGATTTTTTTCATCGGTCCAGTAGTATCAGAGCCTATTCAATACAAACAAACAAACAAAAGATATATCTTTCCTCCATCCAGAGTAGTCCCGTTCCGTGGGAATTTCCAAAAATCCTTTCACAGCGGTTGCCTACGACATACAAGAGACCCATATTTTAAGTTACTAGGTGGTATCGTTTCGGAGTAGTAGGTACTTATTACTCTCTTTAATCATTTTTTAAATTTTCTTGTTAAAATGAGACATTTTCCCGCGGTAAAAAGTACCCTAGATATTGACCCGGCTACTCAGCTAGCACCACACCAAATTTCATCAAAATCCGTTTTGTAGATTTTGCGTGATGCGTGCACATACAGACAAAAATTTCTAAAAATTGTGATTTGATATTTATGAATGTCGTGGTTACCATTTAATTTAGATTAGTACACGCGTAAGTAAATTGAAATAGCCTTTTACATAGAGTAAAATGTTAACAAAATTCTTAGAATCATAATGAAAGAGTCTATGGGTAGATAAGTAGGTACCTGCTAGGAGTTCAATCTTCTCGACAAAAATCCTTTTCATATAGACGGTATTATGAAGATGGGGCCTGAAAGGGGTAAATGATGCGAAATAATCTGAGCTCTTAGTTCAACGCAACTGAAAACGAATTTATTACTCCTAGGGGAGACAATTTTATTGACAACTTTTTTATACCGGCCAATGAAATCGATAGGGTGGCGAAAATACACATAGATTTCTGACGGAAATCTGTTTTTTTGAACATCCATTTCATTTCTGAAAGACACAATTTAAGATTATTTTTAGATTATTTCTGACCAATTAGTTGACCGTTTTCTATAGAGAGTTTTGATTCTGCTATTATATATAGCTGCCGAACAAAATAGCAAAATATCAATAAACGACAATTCTTTGGCAATTTTGCCTGTAATGCATGCAGAGTATTACAAAATATTGCCCTGAATCATAAATAACGTATTATTAACTAGCGGTTCTGCGCGGTTTCACCCGCGTAGTTCCCGTTCCCGTGAGAATGCGGAATGAAATATAGCCTATGTTACTCAGGATATTCTAGCTTTCCATTGGTGAAAGAATTTTCAAAATCGGTTTAGTAGTTTTTGAGTTTATTCGTAACAAAGATACAAATATACAAATCTTTCCTCTTTATAATATTAATATAGACAGTATAGAAGTATAGATATAGACATCATAATCAGCTTCTTGTGTAGTATTATGTATACTAGGTCTATTTAATAGTAGATTATACACCGAGGGGACAAAGCACTGTTTTATGTCACGGGCGCGATATTGAATCATTAACAAATGAGGGACTCTAGATTTAAATCCCGAGCGTAGCGAGGGTGTTACAAGTTAATTCCTGAGCGAAGTGAGGGAATTAAAACAGAGGGATTCAAGCTCGCCGAAGACGAAAACAGCTTTATTCCAAAGAAGAATACTCTACTTTTCTCAATTTTTGCGAAACAATAAAAAGCAAGGCTACTAAATATGACTTGTAGTGGCGGGTTCGGTTTTCAAATAACTTAATATTGCTGTAGGTCTCTGTGGAACAATTTTTCATACGAATTCATCACAACCCATCGGGTCATAACATTGTACTGAATTTCATTATAACCCGCTGGTTAATAATGACTTGTTTAAGGTTTGGTTTACATGATATATACCTAATTGGGCAATGTCGAGCATGTGGTGTGAAAATACTTTTTTTAATCGAACTGGCCTCTACATGCAATATTCATTATCCAAGAAATTTAATCTTACGATTGACATAACCTTGCTCCTCAAAATACTTATATTTATTTCTACCACGGCAATGTAATGGGAAATTAAATTATCAAATGTTGCAGTTGTAATACTACTTGCGTTATATTTTATTCATTTGCCGGAAGATGGGTTACGGAGTTTCATTATTCTAATGCTTGCCGTAGGCAATGTTTAGGTGGAGCATAGGCTTTATACAGGGCAGGTGTTGCGAAGTAAATGTAAATATTTTATTGTGGAGGCACAAACAGCGCCTGGGAGATCAATAAAATTTGTTTGTTTTGTAAAATGCTCTCCGCTGTCTGTTTTATAGATTGTGTACATGAATTATTTATGTGGGAATGAAAGAGTACTGGTCCATTTGTTTTAATGTTTTGCGAAATGGAACCGGATAACTTTGACGTTTTTGCATATGATTTATTAAATGGTTTTATTGTGAATACTTGCGGATAATATTATATAAACAATAGGTACAGCAAATTGTATTGTATATATCAAAATATCCTCGTAATATACATAAATAATAAATGAAGGGACACAATACACCCACGATTATATAGTCCCAAACTAGGCAGAGCTTGTATTATGAGTATTTAACAAGTGATGAACATACTTAAATAACCTAGACACGAAGCCAACAGACTCGTCCATGCACAAATGTTAGGGCCGAAACGGAATCAAACCCGCGACCACTGACACAGAAGGCAGAGTCACCACCAATCGAGAGAACCGTCAATGTAGATAAGACAGCATGTTTAGATTATGTTCATCAGCTTTAAGAATGCGCAAATCTGAATTCGCTGCTAAAAAATAAACGCCTTCGCAAAATTGAAACTACTATGGACGTTGTTAACAAGATTCCCAAATAAGTGAGACGGTAATTATTTCAGAATCCCCTTGTATGTGTGTATTTATGTATTATCAGTGCCTTTACTATTTGGCTATTTTAAAAGTGATTTTACATTATGCATTTCTCTAACGAACCCGTGCTGCAAACACGAACGCCACACGTACGGAAAAATTTGAATTGAAAATTTTCCAAGTTGCTAAAATGTTCTATGAAAGGCAATAATTCATATATCTACCTAGTTATTGAGACAAAAGTAGACCACTCGTTGGTTTAATGTCAAGTGATTATTAAATAATTATCTCAAAATTTTGTATCTCCTAAGACGTGGTTGGGCGTATAATCTCCCACGCGGCCCAAAGACCCTTAGCTCAGCAGTGGGCTGTTACGTGATGATGATGATGATGATGATTCAGTTCAATCATAATTACCTTCAGTAACAAATGTGACCAGCGTTTTTCTTTCTTTCTTCTTCTTTCTTTGTCAATCCTATCCTGAGTATAATAATTTTGGGGACTAATTCGGTTCCTAATTGTGATTTTCTACTAGCGAACCGGGTTCCAGGTAAGTGAGGTAAGTGCTTAAGGGTTAACACCCGTAGATTTATCTCATCAAATGATCGCTCGTAAAGCTTTTAGGACCAGCCTAATAAAACTCAATGTAACCAACTCAATGATAAGTATCTTTTCGAATTCAGTAATCAATATACATCTCTAAGTACTTGTAGAATCGTTTAAATATTTTAATCGTTATTTTTCTATTTTTACATTATCTTTTGAAATAAATAAGTCATGAGTTAAATTCACACACGGTTATTTAGTCCCAAACCAGGCATGAAGTGGTACTCTACCGGTACTAAACACCTTAAACATATTAATGTCAGTTTTCTCCACAAATTACTATAATTTGTGGAGAAAACTGACACTAAGAATCATATTCATAAATTTCTGAAATGTCGAACACTGACCTGTGATTCCCCTGACCCAACACGCCCACCCATTATTAAAAAAATATACCTATTCTTAATTAATGTACTCTAACAACTAACGACAATCGATAATCTATATTACCTACCTACCTACATATAATAAGACTCTAACGAGTCTGTGCAGTAGGTACTGTCTGTACATTAAATATATTTTTTTAAATGTTAGCAGTAATGTATGTAGTTATCGATGTAGATACCAAAACACCAATTTTTAAAATTTTTGTCTGTCTGTCTGGTTGTGCACGCATCACGCAAAAACTACTGGACGGATGTTAATTAAATTTGGTGTGGTGATAGCCGGGTCAACATCTAGGGTACCTACTTATTAAAATGTTTCGAATTTAGAAAATATCTCATTCATACATGAAAATTAAGAAACTGGTTATACAGAGAAATACGTCCCACTCCAAAACGGTAACACCTAGAAACATAGAATATGTATGTAGGTGTGTTATATGTCCAAGACAACCGCTATAAAGGGATTTTTAGAAATTCCCACGGTAGCGGGAACAAACTGGTTCCACACGGGCAACGCCGCTGGGCATCCGCTAGTCGTCAATAAATTTGTAAAATAATTAGTTTCAAAATATACTCGGTCATATTGGTGACATGAAGACATCCTGTACAATTTTATATATCTTCTGACGCGTTCTTAAAAGCGGCTCTAACGAATTCTTGAGAAAAATTTATATAGATTTTCTCATCTCTGGAAATACTTATTTTCTTTGAATTTTCTGAATAGTAGCTTAGTCGCATTTATACTGTGTGACATGCGTATATAGTATATGCATACGAACTATATAATTTTATATAGAAGAAATTCGACGGACATCCAAGGTTACCGAAGTGGATTCGATAATAATACCCTCAACAAATTCGAGTCTGCCGTAAAAAGATTTTGATATAACGAGAATCTAACGAAACCACAATCGGCTCCAAGACGAATAAGGGCTTCTATGAAGACCGCGAACACCCAAGTGCAGCGAGAACCAACCACGCGCCCATTTGAACAAAAAAAGTAAAGGTTGTGGCTGGTTCTGGCATGATGAAGAAGGCGTGGATGAATGTTGGCACATGATTAAAAGTCAAGAAGTAGATGATGATAGATTGACGATGATGATAATTCAAAGAAGATTTTTTTACGAGCAAGTTTGACATGATTAGGTAAGACATGACATTATTTTTAATGTCATGTCTTACCTAATCAGCTCTTTTGAGCTGCCCTTGAGTTTCTTGCTGGTTCTTCTCGGGTTACTGCATTTGTAACCAGCATCTCGTCGGTTAAGGTAGGCTGCTGTTTACATTCAGCCATTCTCCATGGACGAGTACCTTGTTACTAGATTATTGACATTTCTAAGTGTAAGTTTGTTTTACCTACAGAAATAAATTATTTGAATTGAATCTTCACTTCTTGCTTATACCGGTTAGGTAAGTGTTATATTCTGAAATATCTGTGTTTATTTCTATTGTAATAATATTGTATATCGACCGCGTACCGGAAGGCGCAGGTGGGTAGGCCTCCATGCAACAGTTGCGGGAAGCACAAGACCGGTCACTGTGGTAATCACAGACCATTAGTGGCAATGCTTGGCAGAGACTTTTATGTCGACGTCTTTCAGCTGATATGATGATTGTATAATATAGTACAAGGTAATATATATGGTATATGTATTTTTTAATTTATGGAATAAATAATTTAAAAAATACATACCATGGACTCAGAATCAGACCAGCCTTCATTCGTGAGTAGATTTACTTACAATCCAATAGGAATATTAATACAGTTTAAAAAAATACTACGCCATCGAAGTCGTGCTAAAGAGCATCATAATTAACATAGCATAACTAGAACTCTGCAGTCCGCTAAATCTATGTAATTCTAAATTAATATACACGAAATCTATACCTAACGTGCATTCAGACATTTTGGCACAACTGAATTCCATAATTATGAACATTGTTTAATGAAACATGGATTTAGAACTTGTTATTATGTTTCAATTGGTACTGACTAAATTCACAAAGCATTATGTTTCACAGACCTGTATCAATCTGTAGGTATCTCTCTGTTTCACCAATCAATTTATATCTATCTATACACATAATAAAACTCTAACGGGGCCGTGTCTGTACACGAAATATTTTTGAAAAATTGTAGTGTATATTATAGTTATCGATATAGATACCAAAACACAAATTTTTGAAATTTTTGTTTATCTATCTGTCTGTTTGGTTGTGCACGCATCACGCAAAATCTACAGGACGGATTTTGTTGAAATTTGGTATGAAGATGATAGGGTACTTTTTATATCGGGATAATGTCTCATTCCCACGGGAACATAAAAAAACTGGGTACCTATATAGAGAAATACATACTACTAAACGATAACATCTAGAAACTTGAAATATGGTATGTAGGTGCCTTATAGGTCGTAGCCAACCACTCTGAAGGGATTTTCCGAAATTCTCACGGGAACGGGAATTAAATGGATCCGCGCGTCAACCCGCCATTTGAAATATGGTATGTAATTAGGTGTCTGATATGTGGTAGGCTACCACTATGAAGATATAGATTTGAAATTGAAATTCCCACGGGAACGGGATCCGCAAGGGCAACGCCGCTGGGCACCCGCTAGTATCTAAATAAAATGCAATGACATATTCACCTAGAATCTTTGTCAAAATATAATTAAGATTCTAACAAATATAAAAAAAACCTGAATAATAATAGTTAAAGATTTTTTTGTCACAATATTGACAGACAAGAAATATCTTCCCAAAAATTTGATATAGGTATGTGTATTGTATAAAATTAGTGCAAAGATATCTCGACGACGGTACTTTAGGAGGGAATTCACAGACTGTTCTTTCGGATCTGTCTCTGATTATAAATAAATTCAAGTCCATAGGGTTAGAATTAAATTTCAATAAATGCGAACTATATATATCTGACAAAGTGCATACTTCTAAGATCTCGGAAATCATTCAAAATTTCAACATTGTTGCCCCAAATTTTAAAATTCAGTACAAAACAGTCTGTGTCTTCTAGGGTCACCAATCTTCGATGAGGCTATTTCACCCATTCTAAATGTTTCAGTTTCTAAATTTAACGAATTTTCGGACCGCCTACTCAAAATTACTAGTCATTCGGCTTTGTTTATTTTAAAGTTTTGCCTTTTTGTCCCTAAATTAACCTACCTGCTTCGCTGTTGCCCGGTATGGAAATTTCCAAATCATTCGATACCTATTGACAATTGTATAAAATCCCAAATTGAGTCTATTGTTAATATAAATCTCAGCGAGCAGGCATGGACCCAAGCTTCGTTATCTATTAGATACGGTGGCCTGGGTATCCGCAAAATTTCTTGTGTGGCTTTACCGGCCTTCCTATCTTCAATTCACAGCACGAAAGATCTAGTAGGAAAAATTCTAAAAGCCCCCGTGGCAACAAACTGCGAGATCGCGTGCTTGGTTGAAGCTACGAATGCCTGGTTATCCGGACCGAGTCCAAATTTACCTCCCACCACTAAAAACCAAAGGGCCTGGGATGACATTGCATCACACGCCACCCTTGACTCCTTAATTAATAACTCTTCTGACAGTGACCGTGCCAGGCTGTTGGCAGTGTCCAGACCAGAATCCGGTCACTGGCTAGCAGCCTATCCATCACCAAACACGGGAACCTTTATTGAACCTTGCAGTCTTCGTATAGCTGTTGGTCTCCGGCTGGGGGCTGAGGTGTGCGTTGATCACTGCTGTGCTTCTTGTGGAGCTGGTGCGGATCATCTTGGTCATCACGGACTCGTCTGCCCTTATGGCGCTGGCCGCCTCTCCCGTCACGCTGCGCTCAATGACATCCTCCGAAGGCCGCTCGTCAGTACCAACGTCCCTGCAGTACTGGAGCCCCAGATTTTGCGGGATGATGGCAAGTGGCCTGACGGTATGTCATTGATATCCTGGAGGATGGGCCGAGCGCTTGTGTGGGTCGCCACATGCGCCGACACACTGGCGTCAACCTATCTTCCGGCGACCACTAAGCGGGCCGGTGCGGCGGCGGAGGTTCGCGAACGCCATAAGGTGGGCAAGTACAGGTGCCTCGGTGCCGAATACGATTTTATTGCATTCGGCGTCGAGACACTTGATCCGTGGGGTCCTGGTGCGCACGGGCTCTTCAAGGAGCTCAGCAGACGACTCAGGGAAGCATAAGGCGACCCCCGAGCAGGCGACTTTCTCGCGCAAAGGATAAGTATTGCCATCCAGCGCGGGAATGCCGCCTGCGTGATGGGCACCTTGCCACGGGGGCCTCATTTTTTACATCTCCTGTAGTTTAGTTTAGTTCGTAGTTTTAGTTTTACTCCTAATTTTACTTTTAGTTTACTTTTATTCAATAATTATATAATAAATAATCAAGTCTAAAAAAAAAAAAAAACTATTATAGAGAAGTTAAAAGCTCTCAAATAGATATTTCATATGATAGACATCTTATATACTTAGGATATCAAAACTTTTGCTATACGAATAATCTCAATTATGCAAATCGATTCAGTATCAGTTGAGAACCCGATACTGTTCAGTTTTGAAGGGCCTTTAATCAAAACCAAATAATATTTTATGGACTAATTTTGACATTTATTCAGGTAGGTACTTTAAAGACATATACCCCCTTTGAATATAAGATGAACTCGACCAACATAAAATACCGTACGCCGAGATCATATGCAAAAACACTCAGTACAAGTATATCGCTATTAAGCCTGGGTTAAACAAATACGTGATCAAATCGAAGAGTATCGCAGAAAGTATAGAAGAAGAATCTGCGTTGGTCAAATCCAGGCTAGATCTTGGAATAAGCTTTGTTCTTTTCTAGGGAAGTACAGTCTTAGTCGGTTAAAATAAAATTTAAAAATAGATTTATATGCAGGAAAAAAGTTGCCTCCCTGATGCACCGTACTCGTGGCAGCGCCAATAGTCTCTTATGTGTTATAAGGGATAGGATGGATAGTCCCATAGTTAAGCACTGGGTGACTGTCCATCTTGCCCCAAATCGTAAATAAGTGAGTGAATCTTTAAAATGTAATTATGTGTAAGTACTAACCTATGTATTTCCTTTGTGTATTACTAACCATTTATATGAACATCCCATGGTTCGAAATAAAAATTATTCTATTCTATTCTATATGCGCACGCCCGTATACCCGATGGCAGAGGCATTCCATTCCTAGATTCCCACTTCTCAACACTACATATCCTGGACCCCTAAACGTGACGGGCACTTAGCCTATCACTAGAGCGGGATGCTGTACATGCTTCAGAATCAATTCTGGGCCCTACGGGTTTTCTTACGATGTACACACCGAAATAATACAGCGAAGTGTAGCATAGTCCCCGGCTCTCCACGTCACTCCTAGTTAAATAAAGGATATAAGCAATTCTTCAGACAATTGAATCACTCTTCATTTGTACCAAGTCGATCGAACATTTCCTTTATAAGAATTCTCTTTTTTATTAAGAAGCTGTCGTCCAGTTTTCTAGAAATTTAAGTAATTGCTTTTTGAAATGGACGAAATTTTGTAAGAATTTTTTCATCAATTCTAATTGTTGTTTCCCAACAGCAATATTGCGGATCACAAAAAATATATATAAATAAAAATATTATTATGACTTTGATGTTCTGAATACAAATTGAATTTGGAAAATTCCGATTCTGAGAAACAAAAGTTGTTTCTCGGAAAGCTCCCAATTAAGGACAAAGCTTTCTGGATTTAATCCAATAAACCTACTCATTAAGTGAACGGAATGAAAGGTAAATAATTTTAGGGTGGTTCAGATTGCGCGACAGTTTTGTTTCCGGACAAAAGGTTCTGGAGTCCGGAAAACAACATCAATGTGTTGGTTGGTTTATTGCCGAACTGATTAAGCAATGTAAAGCAGAATCCAATTATGTAGGGGATAACACTCCACCCGGGACTATCCGAGAGTGTAGAGTAAGTTAAATTTGTTTCGTTTTAGGAACCAGATACCTATTACGCGAAGGGATGTATTAATATTTATACGACTATTACAGAAATTCGAAGAACTAATTTTAGTTTCATTAACTAATGTTTAGTTAGTTTAGTTTTCTGATTGCGTGTAGTTATCGTGATAATGTGTGATATCTAGTAACGACATTAACATATTTCTGCAAATCATATAATTTTGCTCTATTAAGTAAATTGTGTAGTCAATTTTAAATTGAATCATATCCAAGACATATTACATGAATTATTGAACACAACGTCAATGGTGTTAGTAACATATCATAACAGTCTCAGCTTTAACTTTACCTAAATCACTATGTAATTCAGTACATAAGCCCGCATACGCTGCTCCAACAATAACTAGAAATAGAACTTCGACTTTTAAAAATGCTGTAAATAGTCCAGTAAAATTACTGTCCTCAACTTGGATACTCAGAGAAAGTCAGCACGGTGCAATATGATTTCCGGGGCAGCACTCTGAAAACAGTTTTCTATTTTGTGGTCCCAGTAGAAGTAGTATTAGTAGATTTTTCCTTCAGATGTTTCAATTAGAGTAAAATATCAATATTCGTAGTTGTAATCACAAAATCACTTAGTAGGTACATCGTTTTAAACATCAAGTAGTCCTATTATTATGTGTTTTACGTTGGATGTGACTTTTATTTTTAACTAGCTCTTTTGTGAACTTTAGGTTATCACTTCCTCTACGAACTATGTTTATTACAAAATAAAAAGTAGTCTGTTCTGAATGTAGTTTTAATATATTATCATCCTGCTAAACTTTTTCAAGAGAAAAATACAAGCACACAGAGTTACTTCAATTTATAATATTACCAGCTGACCCGGCAAAAAACAAAAATGCTTTTGCCATATAAAATGGGGGATGGGAGTAGGAGGGTGAGAAATACTTTACGAACTATTCTCATACCTACTCAATTTACAAACAAAACTTCATTTAAATCGGTCGAGCAGTTTTGGAGGAGTTCAACCTTAAACACCGTGACACGAGATTTCTATACCTACATATATATTAGAGAAGATTAGGGATAATAATAATAAATACATCAATATTGTTTCATCAAGCTATAGATCTTATCCTACTAATATTATAAATGATGAAAGTTTGGATGTATGTTTGTTACTCTTTCACTCAAAAACTACTGAACGAATTTTGTTGAAACTTTACAGTTATATATAGCTTATACATTAGAATAACACAAAGGCTATATTTTATCCCCGTATTCCCACGGGAACTACGCGGGTGAAACCGCGGTCTGCTGCTAGTACAAAATAAACAGCACGACCCGCGACATATACCAAATTACAGCACTACACAAACAAACAACTGATATTTACATTATATACTTATGCTACAAAGGAAAATGCTAGTTAAACAAAGAATAAAAAGTCAAATCGTTACAGTGCAGTAGCCTTTGAAGACAAAATACTCTAGAGCATTAAGCTGTACTATGTTCTAGAATGTACTATAGGTAGCTATTCTGTGTAGCACTATAGCTATTCGAGGTACTATAGTGCAGTTAGCGCGACACCCAGAGCGCGCCAATCGGGCTGATAAAAACTTCTTCTGCTACACAAACATCCGGACCCCGGTGCACTCAATTACCGGAGTTTGTTGCACTAGGAAGCTCCAATATTTTTTTCTCGTGTACTTTTTACTGTATAATCAACTTCATTTAAAAGTAGAGACTAAAAATTAAATAACTAAAATGGGAATGTATTTAAATAGATTTTTTTTCGGGTTCAAATCCTGGCACGTACCAAGGAGTTTTTTAAAGACCTCGTACATATTTATCACTAGCTCGGTGGTGAAGGAAAACATCGTGAGGAAACCCGCAGGTCCCACAATTAATTCCGAGGCATGTGTAACAGACCCGGTCCGACTATGGGCTCACCACCTATCACGCTTAGGGGTCCAATGTATCTCGTGGAATTATCACGTTTAGAGGTGGAATATTCTCGTAAAAAGCGAGTATTTCTTGAAATAGAAACACCTACCTCTGCCTACCCCCTAATGGATAAAAGGCGTGAATTTTTTTTTTACATGCAATTTTTTAACATACGTTAATTTATTTTCTTTTTGTCTGTCTTGCTGTGCACTCATAACTCCAAAATTACTAGACGGATTTTGATGACATTTTTTGTAGTGATAACTGAGTATTTGTGTCAACATTTAGAGTACTTTTTACTACAAGAAAATATAGATTTTTCACGGCAAAATATTAAAACTAGTTAACAAGAAAAATGCGAACTACTCCGAAACGATAACACTTATGTACTTAGTATATTGTATGTGGGTGTCTTATATGTCGTAGGTAACCGCTGTGAAGGGATTTTTTGGAAATTCCCTCGGCAAGTGGAATAAAAGCGCAGGCAATACCACTGGGCACCCAGCTAGTGTAAAAATAGAACACATTATGCTAGCTACTAATGCTACTATACATAAGTACATACAAACGCTCACACTTAGGTATACTTAGGCAAATAGGTCATAATAATTGGATTAATAATAATCATAGTAGGCATATGTACTATAAATAACTCTTGTCTAAAAAAAAAGTAATAAAATTTATCATGATGTGTAGTTGGAACTTTTCAAATTTTTTTCTCCGAATTTTTTTTAGGGGTTTTTGAAAATATTTTTTTTATTTTCAAAATGAGTTTGTTTTTGAAACAATTCTGAAAATTACCCGGAAGGGGAGGCCTATATTCAGTAGACGAGTATGTTCATAACAAATGACGGCTAGCTAAAAAATAATTTCCGTAAAAGCAAGTGTAAATCGAGAGCGTATAAATATAGTTTTCTTTAGTTCCCAAACGTATTTCCGGCTTTCCCTTATTTCCCCTGGGACAAGTCTAGTCATAGAGGACATAAGTTGTACCGATATAGAAGCCGATGTATAAAACTCGCCGTGAGCTCAAAGGATTCGCCGAACGTAGTAGCAAAATTTTAAGTCGTGTTAGAAAATTATAAATCCTTAGCGTCTGCCCTGGGAAAAACTGTTTATTCCCGTTCCGGGGGAAATTTTAAAAATCCTATTTAGTGCATGTTAAGGAACCTCCACCTAATGCTTCAAGTTCGTTAGCAAAGCCGTTTGGACTACGTGTGAAAATGTCGGCTAGGCAATCAGTCAGTCACATTCTTATTTTATTACCCAACTGCACCAGAAGGAGGATCATTGTTTTTTTTTAACTTTTCAGTATATTTTCAGAGAGCAGTGATAGCCCGAACGGTTAAAGAGCCGGCCGAAAATCAGTGAGGTTCAGGTTCGAATCCTGGCATGTACCAATGAGTTTTTCTAAAACTTACGTACATATTTAAAACTAGCTCGACGGTGAAGGAAAACATCGTGAGGCAACCCGCAGGTCTCAGAATTAATTCTGAGACATGTGTAAACAGACCCGGTCCGGCGATGGGCTCACCACCTATCACGTTTAGGGGTCCAATATATCTCGTGAAATGTGGGTATATCCAGTAATGGAATACCTCTGCCTAACCCCTCGGGGATAAAAGGCGTGAGAATATATTATTATTATTATTATATTATATTTTCACTCGCTGTGGTTTTTTGGTGTTTAGTTATAAAACAATACTTAAATAGAAAATTTCTTGATTTGGGTTCAAATCTTGGCATGTACCAATGAGTTTTTCAAAAACTTACGTAGGTACATATTCATCACTAGTTCGACGGTGATGGAAAACATCGTGAGGAAACCCGCAGGTCCCAGAATTAATTCCGAGGTATGTGATGATGGCCTCACTGCCTATATCACGTTTAGGGGGCGAATATACCCACTACTGAAAAGTGGGTATTTCCAGAAATGGAATACCTCTGCCTATCCCCTCGGGGATAAAAGGCGTTAGATTTATTTTTGATTTTATATGAAAATTTTTGTAGTATCCTTATCCTAAATATTATATTATCTTAAACTCTTTTACTAATGGAAAGCTATAGGTATTATCAAGGAGTAACACAGGTTATAAGTATTTTAACCCCGTATTTCTTCTGGAACAGGAACAACGGGGGTGAAACCGCGGGACGCTGCTACTTAGCAGATAAAATAACAAATTATCACTCATATTACACCTACTGATCCTGCTATATCCTACACCAACCACACTAATCGGATTATTAGAACAATAACCCTAACGACTGACGTGTGTGTCACAATAAATGATTTGAAATTGAAATTGACTAATGATAGGTTTATTCGGAAACATCATAATTGCTTTCAATTTAAATTGTATTGTGTGGTTTTGGTATCGGGTTTCTGGATATATAATGATAAATATGTACTGTAGTCGTTTACTGTAGGTGTTTTCAAAAACTCATTGGTATATGCCCTTACCAGGATTCGAACCAGAACCTCGTGCATGAGCGGCGTTGCTCACTAATCACAGGGCAATCTATACATATAATAAAACTGTAACGAGACCGTGTCTGTACATGAAATATTTTTTGAAAATTTCAGTAGTAGGTAGTAATATCGATGTAGATATCAAAACAACAATTGCTGATTTTTTTCTATGTCCGTCTTTCTGTCTGTGCACGCATCACGCAAAACTACTGGACGGATTTTTATGAAATTCGGTGTGGTAATAGCTTAGTAGCCGGGTCAACATCTAATTACTTTTTCACGGGAAAATTGAAAAACTGGTTAAAGAGTGAAATACGATACTACTAAGAAACGATAACAACTAGAAACTTGAAATATGGTATGTACTTAAGTGTCTTATATGTCGTAGGCAACCTCAATGAAGGGATTTTTGGAAATTCCACTGGAACGGGAAGACACTGGTTGGAGGAAAGATTTCATTTTTGTTTGTTTTTTGAATAGGATCGGATACTACCGGACCGATTTAAAAAATCTTTCATCAATGGCATGCTACATTATCAAGGAGTAACAGAGGCTATATGCTATTCCTTCCTATTTAAATGGGAACAGGATCTACACGGGTGAACCCACGGGGTGCTGCTAGTAATAAATAATATTGACGTTGTAAAACTATGTTCATTAAGAACTTTGGATAGACCCTGTAAAAAAGGCTCAAATTTGTTTCGTAAAGTAAATTGGTATAGTCAGTTAATTGAAATGACGCGCTCGAGGCCTTGAAAGGCTACTTATTTCAATATTTTTCTTTTCACTGTGCTTACAATTTTACCCCATCTTCCAACCATGTTGTCGTAAGGAATTAGCGGAATTTAAGGCGGTTTTTGTTGAATTACAATTAATTTTCGAAATTCGTTGATATCAAATATAAATTTTTAAAATATATTCATGATATAAAATAATTAGGGATGCAAAAAATACAGCGGTAAAATGTGGGTATTTCTAGGAATATAATACCTCTCGACGACCCCCTCGGTGATAACGTGTGAGCTGTTTTAACTATTCTTGCACATTAGAGCCTTACATGTACATATATCTTTGTTACAGATGAGAAAAAAAAGCTTGTAAATTCATCATCATCACATACCCGTAACAGCCCACTGCTGAGCTAAGGGTCTTTCCTCACACATGAGGAAGTATGGGCCCACCGTGGATTGGGAGATGGTGTTAAGCTAGTGGCCACTTAACAGTAAAGGCCACTTGTAACACTTTGGTTTCGTTAATAATGGGAATCTTTAACTATGCTCTTACAGATTCCCAAATTCGAAATTTTAAAAATATATTTTACTGCCACACTTCTTATTTACCGTAATACTATCTAAATAAAAATATATATCTCCCCCCACGGAAGTACAAAAATAATGTTAAATGAAGTTATAAGTATGTATAATTAGTCAACTGAATAATATTAATAAATCGAGAGAAGACTCATTTGCTAAATGGAGAACCAATGATAACAAAAATGATGACGTGGTTCTACGCCAGATCACAGAATTTTTAACGGAAAAAGATTCGCGAGAGTTGGCATTCTTTTATATTTTTTTATGGTTCTATTCTTTTTCTAACCCATAACGTGAGCTATTTCTACGATGTAAGTCATAAATAAACTGAAAGTCACAGTCAGTTTACACATTAACCTTCAACTCTATCGATAAAAAATAGACAAGCACAAAAAAACGCTTATTATGTTATAAGGCGGGTTGCTTTATTTATAGTGCAATAAAATGAGTAAGCGAAAAGGCTGCTAGTAGTATTACTGGGGCTTCAACAAAAAGCTATGGCAACTTCACCAACACGAGTTGTCCGCAAATGACGCGGTGAAAGAAACTTGTTGTTTGCAATCCGAGCGGTCGCCGCGCCGGCAGACGCCGCCTCTCGGAAGAGTTACGAGAATAACCGTTTTGCATTATGAAAATAAACAAACCAAAACCCAGGGGCCAGCAAAAGGCCACTCCTTCATTCACAGCCGCCGGCCGTCGCTCTCTTTTCATTAACACGAAGCTTATTTAATACTATGCCAGTCACTCACGTAACTCTGATAGATAAGAGTTGATGCGTCGAACCGTTGATGTTTATGTACAGATTATGCTTCACTGTATAATGTGATTCAATTTGTGTTTTCAAATAAATGTTAATAATTATTTCTTTGATAGCTTTCTTTTGAAATCATGTAATAGAACTTTACACACTTATTTTTATTTTATTATGTTATAGAAATACATGTATTTACAAAGAATAAACACATTTGGACATGTTTTTATTTAACTTGCAATATTTGTGTTAGTTTAGATCAAATCTTGAAACAGAATTTTAGACCACTTACTGACTTCCGGTTGAGCTGAAGTTTGACATAGTTATTTTATAACATTTACAGATGAAAATGTTAAACAGTGCCCAAAAACCCAGGCCGGATAGCTAGGCAGAAAAAACTGCCACCCCCTAGTCACCTGACCCCTCAACTAAACGCTGACAGCACTTGATAAGCTTCTGCGCCTACAGACCCCAAGGCCCCATAACCTCTACACCAAACGGTAGGTACAAACATGTACATATTGGGGGCGGAAATATTTTCTTTCACTACTTGAGGCGTTCTGCGACCGCAGTCGCCGCGCCAGTGCCCTCTGTGGTGGTACTGATATGGGATGCCAATTTGCCAATTTATTAGTAGGTACACCTCATCACCTCCTACCGTCTCTCGATGGCCCGACAATATACAATTGCAGATATATTTTTTATTTGTATTATTGCTAATTTTTATATTTACTTTAAAACAAAGTAAAGCCAAGGACACATATGTCTTAGAAAAAATGCGAACAATTTGTAGGCTGTCCCAAAACATTGTATATTAAAGACGAATCCGACGGATAATGTCGCAAAATTGGGTTGTTGCTTCGATTTAATATCTCCAACTTCTTCGTATTGGTGCGCAGATGCCTATAGCTATAGATAACTATTTATACTACATCTGACTCTGAAAAGCTCTATACATTTATTCCATCACCATATTCAGTGTAACACATCGTACCTACTTGCATTAATTATGCAGATGAGAACATTTTGAATTGAAACCATAATAAACACGTTATACCGTTACCATACGAATTAATACATAAACAATTTAGTTAAATCTCTTATTCACCCAACAAATAAATTACAAAATCTGAGCTTGTTGTAGGTACTATATTAGAACTTGTTTTAGTTTACCGATACGACAAATAGTCTTGATAATATATGTAGCGTCCGAATATCGTTGCCCGTTGCTTCAAATATTCTGATCTTTAAAATAAACATGTAAAAATACTTGTAAATTACTTTACATATCGAATTAACAACGAGTGATGCGAATTAGTTCTTACACGATTTATAATCTTCGTTTGCAATTTTGACACTTCTATCTTTTGCGACTTGTATAACCGTCTAGGTTATTAGATTTCATTACTGAGGTAAAACTAATTTAATATAAAATTTTTATTGACAAGACATACTTACGATCATATATTGAATCATTTTAACGGAGCTAATTCACACCCTAGCGCGTTCAATCGTATACTGAGCTTAGAAATAGTAGATTATACAACAAGGGAATAAAGCACTGTTTTATGTCACGGGCGCGACATTGAATCCTGAACGTAACGAAGGACTCCCAGTTTTACTCCCGAGCACAGCGATTCGCTCAGGAATTAAGACTGAGTCTTGAGTTTTGAGGGATTTAAGCGCCCAAGACAAAAACAGTTTTATTCCCGAGTTAATACTCTACTTTTCTCACCTTAAGCAAGACAATAAAATGCAATTGCATGGTAGTAGATTATTGACAATGCCTATGGCATCTATTTTAATAGACTCTGGAGTCAAAGTACTTTCATCACTCGACATTTTCGATATTCTTTTTGAAATGTTAAAGCTATAAAATGGATACAGCAACTTGTTTCTGCCGGCGTGACCTACTTGATTTAACAAATGAAGATCGTGCGAATCTAGTTGGTCGCGGCTTCGGTTTTTGAAAATCGAGTTGGCCACGACCGTGGCTGCAGGCGGGTGCACCACATTTTGCTTAACGAAATTAGACTTTATCTTCATAGCAATTATATAAATAAAAAAAGGATTATGAAAAGTGAAAATTACATTATTGACCTAGGGTTATAATGAAATCCATACAACATTATAACCCGGTTAAAGCCAAGGGATATAATGTCTTGCTTTCGGTGAGGTTTATATGATATATTATCCGGCTTTGTCAAGCATGTGGTGTGAAAACAGTATTATTTGTTTATGATTACTAGGTAGGTAGGTACTTTTAACACCTAAATAATAATAACACATTACTATTATTTTATTTTCTCTCCACAATAGAGTTACAGAAAGATTTGATCCTGGGATACTGGAGCCTACCTAAGCTAGGTCAAACCTGTGCTACCGAAAATTGCCTCATGATGAATGGCTATTTTTTTAGAATCTTTATTGTCTTGATTCTAGTTTTAGAGATTAAAACAGGAATGTTAACTTATTTTTATGAGTAGGTATATTAAACTTCTATATCTTGCATACCTTTTAGAAGACATTTTATTTTGATAAACCTAAGCGGAGCGAAGGTTGCTTTTTGTATAGGTACAATAAGGCTATAATATTGTCAGTACTCTTTTTATTTGTTTGGACTTTCAAGATGTTTGCTTTCAATAGTTTTCAAATAACAAATAGTAGAGTACACAAACTATCCCAGTTTATAATAGAAATCTCTGGTACAACTGCCTTGTCAACATCGTAATAGTGCCCAAAGCAGCTAGCAGCTCGTTCAAAGTTAAATACTAGTTAAAAGCTCAACAGCACAATTCAAAGGAGTGCTCGCGTTCGCATGTCTAACATATTAGCGGCAAACTTCAAACTAATCAAGAACACAGTCCCGTTTGCGTTACGCGTGCACGATGTACGTAATTTATTAGCGTTTATTCCCATATAGCAATCTGTAGGGATGGTGCTCTATTACGCAGACTCCGTCGAGATCTGTGCTCCAGTCGGCTACAGGAGAGGGGACGAGGCACTCGTTCCCGATCGTTCCCTGCGGGCTTACAATTTCGCAACTTGATCGCAAGGCCCTCCCAACGCGGTCCACTTAAGCTAGTGTGCCGCTTGTTCACTACGGATCAAAATTGTTTGCCATCGAGTGACTGAACAGCGGATTTAAGTGCTTTTTTTAACTATGGGAATTACTTAAAAGTTTCAACGTAAATTGGTAAGTTTAAATTGCAGTCTAGTAGCGTAATTACTTGGTTTGCTGAAGCTTGTCCTGAT
Organism: Ethmia dodecea; assembly: GCA_963855545.1. Lineage (NCBI taxonomy): Eukaryota > Metazoa > Arthropoda > Insecta > Lepidoptera > Depressariidae > Ethmia > Ethmia dodecea. Next base: position 8,428,956 of record OY979444.1, read on the forward strand.
TCCCAATTAAGTTTCGGAAGTGAGTCCAGATCTTAATTATTTTTTGAAAGTTTAATTCGTATTTCAGAGGTGGGCAGGTAAATTAGCGTCCGCTCCAAATTCAGGTTATTCCCCTGCCGTTGGAGTAACTTTCTTTCGCTTAAGTTTTGAGCAACCAATATCCGACGGATTTCTTCTCTTTGGATCGACTCAAAGTTAGCGCCCGGCGGGGATTTAGTAAATTTTCATTGGAATTTATTATAACACATAAAACGATAAAGGAAATTCCTTTATCTTCGAATACAATAGGAGCAACCTGTAGCAAAATTTAAGGCAAAACGTGAGCTGGTGAATGATAAGAGTGTTTTTTTACTGTGATATCGCTTTTTTATTAAATCATTTAAGTAGGTATAAGATTTTAATTTGTAAAACTTAAACGTGCAGAGAACGAGATAGCTATAGAGACGACAAAGTGAACTTTAACTATTTAGTTCGAAGATCCAAAAATAGATTAACCGAGCTCACCGCTCTATATTTCTATTTTTTAAGCTTGCTCTAGTTAAACTCATCAAAGTCAGCGTACTTTAAACTTATGGGGAATGAAATTCATGTTACAAGTGATTTATAGCTGTGATGATACCTATAGAGTGATGTGTTGATTTTTTTTCAACACACTTGCTGATAAAGTGCGTCTTATTTCACTGCAATCAGGCACATAATGACACCTGTAATCAAACTGACTTTTTCATTGCTATTATTCACAAGTGAGTTATAGATTTTTTTTTTCAATTTAATTGGTAGAGTTGCTTTGTTCTTAAAAAAGTTTCGATACAAAAAGATCGTGTTCAATAGTACGAATAAATTAATACACAAATATTGCTTACCTACTCATTTCATGCAACTTCGTATTTAAATAGATAATTTCAACTTGTACGTGTTTAATAAACAATACTTTCACTCAAATATAACTTTTGTTTTGTCTGTAAAAACTTTGGATTCCCCATTTTGTACGTGGCTAAAACGCTATCTGCGACAAACCAAAAAAAAAGAAACCTCATTCTTTTAGTCTATGTCCGATCGCCATTGTAAGATACGCGCGCATAGGAAAACGAGGCTGTATGGGCCTAGACCTCTTTGCCTTTCCTTAATGAGATAAATAAAAAAAGCATATGAAAACTAATTACCTAATTTTCCCCGCCATTGTAAGTTATTATTTTAAAATTAGTTTTTAGTATATTTTCTTCACAAGTGTATTAAAAAACGTCGTATAATACACGTGTGTATTGATTGATTACCGTCCTCGGCTCTCTTAAGGCGCCTCAGCGGTAATCACCAACATTACACACTTGTACCATACTGTACTATTATATTAGATTTACTTCACTCTTCAGTAGTCCTCCGTCCCTAGAATATAATATATGATTTCCTACAAACCGGTCCTCAGTAACAGATAACTCACCACAATACTTTAAAAGTGATGCTCACAAATTATAGACGCAACCACAAATTTCTCATAAACTTTTGTAAAGTTAGTGAAGAATATTCAGTTCACAAATAAAAATGATTGGCAAAATTTCTATAAAAAGCATTGCAGTATCCTTCCAATATAAAAAAGTTTCAAACAAAGAAAATTGAAAAAGATTGTTATTTGTTTAGATTTTTTGTGAAAGTACCTCTCTGTAAAAAAGATGGGAACAACAATTATGTTTCTATAACAGAAAAAATTTTGTTTGTCTCAGTTCTTTACACTATGTTACGGGTCCATTTGATATTACTGCTATTAAATTAAATTAAATTAAAATTCATTTATTTCAGAAAACAGGCTATACAAGTATGAAAACCACAAAATATCCAATACCGCGCCCTAATTGTTTTCCACATAATTTATTTTGATCTTTCAACGATCAAAGGCAAGCCACATGAAAAGAACTTTCACCCATAAACACGCATCTTAAGGACGTTAGTAGGTAGGATATACAGCGTGTTACGGAAAGGGTATATTAAGCCAAAAGGGGCGAAGAGTGTATCTGGCATAGAATCTCTAGGCTGAGTTTTAGCTAAAAATGAATTACTTTCAAAATTCATAATAAATTTATGATTTAGTAAGTTTATTTATTTCAAATCAAAACAAACGTGTCCCCGCACTATGTGGGTCATCATACTATTAGTACAGTGAATAGAGACCAAATAAGGGGGGTTACCTTACAAACGGTCCGGTAGTTCTAAATTTTTTACATGTTGTCTAGGATGGTTGTTAAGTGTTTAAAATGCAAAATGCACAATTCCCCCCCCTCCGCGCCCGCCGCCATCTTCAAAAAACCGAAAAAAATCGGCACTTTTTTTAGATTTTCACTTATATCTTTGTTTCGGTGCATTTTAGTTACAAAACAGTTTTATTCAATGTTGTAGAGAATAAAATTCCCTATAATATACGTGTTAAATTTTGTTTGTAGGGCAGATAGTTCACGAGATATGATATTTTTAAAAATATAAAAAAATACGCATTTTCCGCAAATTTTTCAAACTTATCCAATAAACAATATGCCGTTGTTTTCATTTTAATGCTTACTGCCCCCTCCGTAAGGTTGGTTAAAAAAGTATACATCCATTTTGTAGGTAATTAAATTCCCTACAATTGTTATTCTTAATACTTGTTTTTCTCAAATAGGCCAAAATTGAATTACAGCGTTCTAAAGTCAGAAGTTTGAAAAATTTGAAAAAAAGTTTGAAAAAATGCGTATTTTTTTATCTTTTTTAAAATATCATATCTCGTGAACTATCTGCCCTACAAACAAAATTTAACACGTATATTATAGGGAATTTTATTCTCTACAAAATTGAATAGAACTGTTTTGTAGCTAAAATGCACCGAAACAAAGATATAAGTGAAAATCTAAAAAAAGTGCCGATTTTTTTTCGGTTTTTTCAAGATGACGGAGGGCGCGGAGGGGGGGGAATTGTGCATTTTGCATTTTAAACACTTAACAACCATCCTAGACAACATGTAAAAAATTTAGAACTACCGGACCGTTTGTAAGGTATAAGCTCTCTATTCACTGGGTTATATTGACATTTAGGCATAACGCGAATTAGTCTATTTACGAATTAGGTACACCTCGCGTAAAGGATTGCAGATACCTATTTATTTTCAATGTCTTTACGTAATAGACTATCGTTATTTAATAGAGCGAACCGATTACGTCAAATTAAGTTTTTTGGTACCTACCGAATCTTTGCTAAAACGCAAGTAAACATTCCTGCCATTAGAAAAGTACTAAAGACACTGAACCAGAGAAGGTAGCTCCAGACGCTCAGCAAATGGTTTTGCCAGCAAGGAATCTTTCATGATAAAGCACTCGGGTAGCACTCACATTTCCACAATATCATCTCCCTATTAGTGTATGTACGACATTTTCACAATATTATGTAATCAGTCACAAAAATTCTGATATTTTTTTCAAAAAACAGTTACTAACACAGAACACTGATTACTAAGCAACATACATTGTCTTTGGTTGATACAAAGAGATTTAAAATTTTGTAGAAGATATTTAAATCACTTAGGGTTGATAAAATAGTTTTCATTTACAACCAAACCTTTTTACAAAGAGAAAATCTCTTTGGTTTATTTTTAGGCGCAGACAGTCCGAACAACTTCTGCTACTTATGGGGTCCTAGTACTTTCATCAACTTTTTTCCCTAGTTGGATAGTAATTCAATAGGTGGTATGTAGTTGTAACGGCTAGGTGGTACTGGTTGGTCTTAGGTTTACTTATTTATCCCCGAGGGGGTAGGCAGAGGTATTCCGTTTCTGGAAATACCCACTTTTCACGAGATTCTCTGGACCCCTAAACGTGATAGGTGGTGAGCCCATCGCCGGACCGTGTCTATTAACACATGTCTCAGAATTAATTCTGAGACCTGCGGGTTTCTTCACGATGTTTTCCTTCACCGTCGAGCTAGTTATTATGTACGTAAATTTTTGAATAACTCATCCTCGATAGGATTTAAACCCGAGCCTGAGGAATGGGAAGCGGGCTCCTTAACCGCAAGGCTATTGATAAGGCAGCAGTGCTGATCCAGTTTAGCTGAGCCTGGATAGGTTTGGAGTGCGAATGCGACCTAAGAGACGGTTGTTCAAAGGAGGTATTACGCCTGTTTTGACACACTGGCACATAGGTTTGCTTTTTTAAGTTTTTTCTCATTTTGACTATGTCACTCGTTTTTGAGCAGTAATTTGTATTCTCTTTGGAAGTAATAGTGTTCTGTGAATTTGGATGTCTCCGCTATCGCCTTTTTATAAGAAATATAAAGTACCTACCTACGCAAGATAAGAGTAAATTGTCGGAGCAGGCCCGCAAATCTGAGACCGTCGTTTTTAAACGTGAGTACGTATTCCTATCTTGACTCAGTAGACTGGGTCGACAATGCCGTCCACACTCGGTCCTCGCCCTCCTACGGTCACGAGTTACGTTCCCCGCCTGGTCTGGGCTATTTACGCGCCCCACTAGCTATCACTGCTTTTGATAACAAAAACTTATTAATAAGAACTTCATAATAAAATGTTAAAAATATTGATTTAGTTCAATCAGTGCAGGTGTCAAAAGTTTATTGACCCTGGTCTGCTATTTTCATACCAGTGATGTGCAAAATATTAAATTATGCCATTTACTTTAAATGTAAGGTTTTAGGAAATCCTCATAAATTCTTAACATGTGTTGTAGGCATAACAGGCTGTTGCCGCATAGTTTGTTAATACCTAAAGAATGCGTGCATTTGAGATTGATATACCCTTTCCGTAACACGCTGTATAAAGAATTTATATTAAAGTTTTGCATACTAAGGTGCTGTTGTAAAATGTTACTACACGTGAGCACAATTAGAAGAAGACTGCTTTATGTGACTCAGCAATCATAGTGTCTCTTACTAAATGTGCTCAAGTGGCGATCTGCACTTAAATTACATTGAAAACTACCCTTAGGAAGAACACCGTGTGTTTCGCAGACTTGTGCGTCAAAGTATTATACTCGTATGATCTGTGGCATAGAAAAAAGTAATTTCTTCATTCGTACCTACAGTATACGAAACGCCTAAGAAATCACCAATTATAAGCTCGCCCAGTGATTTGAAACTACTCCAGCTTGCAGCATGATTTCATCACCTATTTGATGTCATGATAGCGACTAGACGCTGTAGTGTGCTGCGATAGGTACCCTAACTTCAATTAGATACCTACACATGCATGCCTTGGCCAATATAATTGTTACTTACTATCACTATCACTACATAGTATATTATATATCACTACATAGTATAAAACAAAGTCACTTTCTCTGTCCCTATATCCCTATGCCCTTATGTCCCTATGTCCCTTTGTATGCTTAAATCTTTAAAACTACGCAACGGATTTTGATGCGGTTCTTTTTAATAGATAGAGTGATTCAAGAGGAACGTTTTAGTGTTAACATTGCACCCGTGCAAAGCCGGGGCGGGTCGCTAGTTATTTATATATATATATATTTAATAAAAACTCTTCCGTCCGATTTCACCAACGTCGGTCCCGTTCCAGGATTGCACCCGCGTCCTGTGACTATGAAAATGGGATAATTTTCAACTAAACCAACAAACTTTTTATAAATCAATATTTAAAATATTGCCTACACAAATTTGTACATCTCAAACCTATTGCTTACAATTTCCAAATAACCAGTATTTTATTTTTCAGTTTTGGTGGTGGCTAACACTTGGCAAATGTCATCCCCATTTTGGGATTTCTCATTGTTATGTGAATCTTTCTGACCAATCTATTTGGAAGGCATCCAAATTGTCCCGACACCTTTTTGTGGGTCTGCCACGCTAACGATGTCCTTCCTCACACTGACATTGGTCCACTTGCGTGAGAAAAGCCGGTAATTTCATCAACAACCTCATTAACCCGTAACAGCTCGTTCCTGAGCTAGATCTACGAATAAATATTTTCGAAGATAGAAAATATATGAACCCCTAAACATTATTCACTCCAAAGCACGTTGACTGAAGACTACCTACCAAAAGTCTGTTGATCTATCAAAGCATAGCCCAAACGGCTGGGTCTAGAAACTTGAAGTTTTGCATATAAAGAGCGTAAAGGCAACCACTAAGAAAGATTATTTTGTATTTTCCTCGAGAACGGGCATAACTGTATCTGTTTGGACAACAGTGTTGGACACCCGCTAGTTTGATATACTTAAACTAAATTTTTCATTCGTTTAAAATCCTCATACAAATTGTACTGATTAGCTGACTATTTTGTGTATGGGAGATAATATTTTTTACGATACAATAAAATTATATTCTTTTTTACGATATTCGAGAAGATAGCAGCTGAGGATCTGGTTGCAGGAAAAACTTATCAGAGCTCTTCTGAAATGCCCATAACATATAATAAATTACAAAAACCGTTTAAAAACAATTCTAAACAACTTAGAGATACTTACATGAAATTTAACTGAAATATTAGAAATTGGACAGACGGTGTCATACAAGTAAGTAGGTAGTACTGATGTGTACAATTTGACACAAAATACATAAAAGAACTATCTGACTGAGGAGGGGCCCCTGCTCGCTACACTACATCACATTATTAATGATACTTAGAGGTCTACCGCGCATCAGAAGTATTCAGGATTAGCAGACACGATATCTATGTGGGCGTATCTACCCTGGGCAGGGTAGTAAGTAATAATTAAACTTGTTACACAACAAGGTACATAGTCACTTTATTAAGTAGGTAAGGTCACTAAGTAGCTCAAGAGACAATACAATAATCACACCAACAGAATAATAGTCTGCTATAGGTATTCCAAATACATGAGCGGGTAGGTACTCAAGCTAGATTGTGGGATGCGACCAGGCGGCCCACCCACCCTCCTGGGGACAGACCCACCACCATCCCATGGTCTCGCCGTTCTATGGCACTGACCTAAACGCGGGCTGCGCTCAGTAATCCCTCTTTACTGCTTACTTCACGCATGTCTTGATTCCCTACAAGTCAACTGTCCCCTTACCGCGCTACTTTCTATTCATTGTACAAACATTACCAGATGCAGCAATGAACCATCTCGCCTTCCATGCACCGCTGGTGCATAGCCAGCTCTGTCACGTTTACCTTGTGACTCCTCAAACTTGGCTTATGTTCTCTTGCTCAATCCTTTATTCAGACTCCTCGATGCAGACTTAGTATTATTTAGGAATACCGACAATACCTACCGTAACAATGCAACGATCATAATCTCCATTCATTTGTCCGATGATTGAGAGCCGTTCAAATTCAAAACTACTTCTGGGTTGCCATTTCTTCTAATCGATTCCTGTCAAGTGTGAACTTGACATTATAATCCAATTAATTTAACATAGTAACACTGACAACGATTAGATCCATCTTCTTATACTAGACGGCGTTGCTGTGACATGGATCATTAGTTCTAGTTATCATAATAGATGGCGTTCCTGTTTCCCCGACATATCTTATTTATCTATGTTATTTTCACTAAAATATGAAACAAAAATGTATTCTGAATTTCTGATTCAATCAGTAGATTTCTGCCCCATGTCACAAACCAATATTTATGTTCAGTCAATCGCCTTTCAACGCTTTCCAAATTGAAACTTGATTCAATAAACAAACTTCTATCAATATTGACATTCTAATTCCTCGAATCTTGAGGTTGCCAATGTTCCGCAAAATTGCTTGAATTCTGTTTTTGTTGTCTTAACATTGAACTAGTTGCTATCAACAATCATTAATCAAAAGGTCCACGAAAACTAAAATCCCAAACCACAAGCTCACGTAGATCTACTTTGCAAAAATTGTATAACTAGGTATTTATTTTCTTTACTGAAATATGTTTTTCTATTATGTACATTAAATTGGGATGAGATACATTTAGTACCTGAATTACTGAAATTACTAGAGCGAACCCGAAATTATAAAAAAACAATGTTGTGCAAACGCTGGCAAAATTTATATTTGCGATTTTGCAGTTTATTTTATAACAAAAATTGTTAAATTTCATAAGTATTAATTACTTTCCCCAGGCCATGGTCTATTGTAACAATATTATATATAATAATAATAATAAATTGTGGGACACAATTTACACACTGTTATTTAGTCCCAAACTAGGCAGGGCCTGTAACTATGGGTACTAAACAACTGATAAACATATTTAAATAAATATTAAACGACCAGACACGAAGCCAACAGACATGTTCATGCACACAAATGTTGGCCCCGAGCGGGGATCGAACCCGCGACCTCCGACTCAGAAGGTAGGGTCACTACCAACTGAACCAACAGGCCCGTCCTTTATAGCTGTAACATTTAGGTAATTTAGAACACAATTAAATAAATCACCATGTTTAGGCTATTTTGCGAACAATCAAAGTTATCTATTCCAAGATTGGAAAAGTTTGTGCGTGGGTTCTGAGTCTACAGTTAATAAATTAATTATCCTAATTGTTTGTTTTCGCTTGGGCTGTCTATTGAATCAAAACTTGGCAGTCATACTTAATTACTTAGATTGTTATATAAATTGAAGATGCTGTTAAGTTAAAAGCAACATCAGGGAAATGTACTAAGAATTAAAATGTCTTAGATTCAACCGCTTTGAATAAAACTATTTTGCTTGGTTTAATGGGACCGATTACTTACTTTTAGCATATAAATAATCTAAGCCGGAATAGGATACAACAAATACGCGCAGGAGCCGGCTGGCGCCATCTTTTTCTACCCCCGCGGCGCGGGAGGGACGCAACGCGCTGCGCATGCACGATGACGGCCCGACGCGCCGTCTAGCAGTGATGTCAGTACTATTTATTAGCGCGGCAACTTTAAATTAGCGCGCCATGTTTCAATATCTTTAACATTCGGCCATCCTGAAATGTAATACGTCCCCGTATTATCGTCGAACTGACCCATACCACCACGTTGCTCTATTCTATCCGAACTGGCTATGGCCAGTCGAACCGACCCGTACGTTGCTCTATTGTAGCCGAACTGGCTATGGTGAGTCGAACTGACCCGTGCGTTGCTCTATTCTAGCCGACCTGGCTATGTCGAGTCGAACTGACCCGCACGTTGCTCTATTCTAGCCGAACTGGCTATGGCAAGTCGAACTGACCCGCACGTTGCTCTATTCTAGCCGAACTGGCTATGGCGAGTCGAACTGACCCGCACGTTGCTCTATTCTAGCCGACCTAGCTATGTCGAGTCGAACTGACCCGTACGTTGCTCTATTCTAGCCGACCTAGCTATGTCGAGTCGAACTGACCCGCACGTTGCTCTATTCTAGGCGACCTAGCTATGTCGAGTCGAACTGACCCGCACGTTGCTCTATTCTAGGCGACCTAGCTATGTCGAGTCGAACTGACCCGCACTTTGCTCTATTCTAGCCGAACTGGCTATGGCGAGTCGAACTGACCCGTACGTTGCTCTATTCTAGCCGAACTGGCTACAGCGAGTCGAACTGACCCGTACGTTGCTTTATTCTAGCCGAACTGGCTACGGCGAGTCGAACTGACCCCTACGTTCCTAAACTTGAGTCTCAGTCGAATGGTAATTACTTGTCAATAATACGGTACTACGAGTACTAATACGTTGCTCTATTCTAGCCGACCTAGCTATGTCGAGTCGAACTGACCCGTACGTTGCTCTATTCTAGCCGACCTAGCTATGTCGAGTCGAACTGACCCGCACGTTGCTCTATTCTAGGCGACCTAGCTATGTCGAGTCGAACTGACCCGCACGTTGCTCTATTCTAGCTGACCTAGCTATGTCGAGTCGAACTGACCCGCACGTTGCTCCATTCTAGGCGACCTAGCTATGTCGAGTCGAACTGACCCGTACGTTGCTCTATTTTAGGCGACCTAGCTATGTCGAGTCGAACTGACCCGCACGTTGCTCTATTCTAGGCGACCTAGCTATGTCGAGTCGAACTGACCCGCACTTTGCTCTATTCTAGCCGAACTGGCTATGGCGAGTCGAACTGACCCGTACGTTGCTCTATTCTAGCCGAACTGGCTACGGAGAGTCGAACTGACCCGTACGTTGCTTTATTCTAGCCGAACTGGCTACGGCGAGTCGAACTGACCCGCACGTTGCTCTATTCTAGCCGAACTGGCTACGGCGAGTCGAACTGACCCCTACGTTCCTAAACTTGAGTCTCAGTCGAATGGTAATTACTTGTCAATAATACGGTACTACGAGTACTAATACCATTTTTTTAATTAAGTGTTCACTGACATATCTCCAAAACATCATTTGCTATTTATTTATCATATCCCCATATACCATCTGTCACTACCATAATATATCAAGTAAGTATCATATATTATTTAAAGTTATATCATATCATACAATATCCTGTCTCATATTACCGTTTATCATTTACCATCTGCTGTGTATGATGTAAATGTCACATATCATTCAAAGTTATATCATATGTTACAATATCCGGAATCATATTACCATGAAAAATATCATAAACCTCATATCATGTATCACCCTGCCTGTCACCCAACATATTCTAACTCACCTCATTTATTTATTATTATTTGTTCATTTTTAATTTTCCACCGGATGGTTTGTTTTAACAAAGTTGTTTAGATCGGACGCTGCGACTGAAATACATCTATATACGTTTCGTGTCTCGATATCCCGCACCTCTAGCCCCAAATTTTAACAATAAGGTAAAAAAATATCACGTCTGTTGGGTATAACACATTTCTATAGTTGAAATCAAGCACACTGTCATAGGTTTCACGTTGTCGTTACAAATATTTTGACGCTATTCCACAACTATAATACCTAGAGCATTTAACGCCAAATTTTAAGTCATTTGATGGATCAGATAACATTTGGTAAAACCACAAATTTTGGCTAGCGACCCCCAAACACTTTATTCGATTTTGCATAGACTGATACATTGTCCGAGTTACAAAAAGTATTTAGACATCTGACCTTAATTCCGCTCGTTCTTACACCCTGTCGCGTGACTGCCCGGTGCCATCGAGCCGACCCGGCCCGGGCTCCAACACAAACGGAGCACTTTGTCCGGCAAACAGCGGTAGGTATGCTGTCGCCAGCGATGCAACGCCATGCGCCGCCGCGGGTACCTATCACTAGCGCGAGACCGGGCATGCGGTACCCCACGCAGGTGCCACAAAGCCTTCTATCACAGCCTTTATGCGCGGTAACACACTAATCGCGCCCCTACCCATGCTTTCTACACACACTTTACTTGAACTAGAACACATTTCCCGATTGTATTTTTTTTTCCGGTAACATGTTTTCAAGACGAGAACACGATTTTAGTTTCGCGACGGTTTTCTAGGAGTCGGCTCTCGTGACATACTCGGACTTCTAGACCGTTAGTCCCATTTTCGGTTTATTATACGTGGGCGACGTTCAGTGGGACGGCAATATTTGCACAATCCCACTTCTGAGGTTTTAGCATATAAATAATCTAAGCCGGAATAGGATACAACAAATACGCGCAGGAGCCGGCTGGCGCCATCTTTTTCTACCCCCGCGGCGCGGGAGGGACGCAACGCGCTGCGCATGCGCGATGACGGCCCGACGCGCAGTCTAGCAGTGATATCAGTACTATTTATTAGCGCGGCAACTTTAAATTAGCGCGCCATGTTTCAATATCTTTAACATTACATAAAACAGTTTTAAGAATAGGTACCTACTACGAAACGCCAACTCATATCTTTTTGATACAAAACTCATGCTTGAGAAAGTACCTTCATTTATTAAATTCACTTCAGCCTTCAGCATCACTTACATTACAAACGAATAAAGGCACTTACCCAACTAAGTTGCCCTCCCAAACGGTAGGAGTTCATAAGTATAATTATAAACTCCGCAATAGGGTAATATCCCGTTTCATCTTAGATTTACATTTAGTTTTATTTACGTTATTTATTTATTTTGGAAACAGACAGTCATGTTATAACAATATTTACTACTACTTAAAGAAAGATATTAAATGCAGACCAGTAACGTGTACTCGCCTTCAGCAATTTAGAAATAACATAGAAAATTAACTTTTAGATTTTTCATACTGTGATGACCCTAATGATTTGTACAAGTCAGTATTAACACTAGCTAAGAACGAATGTAATAATGTTTTTAAAACAAAAAGTGTAAAAATCAATAACAATCTAATGTTCAGTGATTGGGCGACGGTGGGAATTCATAAAAGTAGACAAAGATTATATGAACTATACGAGGAAAGGACGTATAACACTAGTGATACCTTTTGCAATTATGTTCGTCAATATTCAAAAGTCTTTAAACGTATTTGTACCGCGGCTAAAGCTAACCATGTAAGTAATAAAATCAAAAATAGCACAGACATTGTAAAAACTACATGGAAAATTATAAATAACGAGACTGGAAAATTTAAATCTCAACATTTTGACTTTCAGTTGAAAGTTAACAATAGAATTTTAAGAAATGATAAAGATATATCTGAAGTGTTTGTAAATTTTTTCTCTGATATTCCAGTCTCGACGACCAAGTCACTTAACTCGTCACCCGCACTCGCTGAATCGCTACTACAAGAACATACCGCTGCATGTAATACACGCAATTTCGTATTCGATCATGTAGATCCTTGGGACATCCTAAAAGCATTCAGATCAATACAAATGAAAAATACTGCCGATCTCGACGGCTTATCTGTAAAAATCATATCATCCATAATAGACTTAATTGCCTCACCCCTAGCTTGTTTATTTAATAAATGCGTTGATGATGGCGTGTTTCCTGATCTGATGAAACATAGTAAAATTATTCCATTATTCAAAGCCGGTAGTAGATTAGACCCTTCTAACTTCAGACCAATATCAATTCTACCGACTCTTAGTAAAATTTTTGAGAAAATTATTCTATATCAGTTGAGTGCACATTTTTCTATCAACAGTATAATGTCTGTAAAGCAATTTGGATTTACTAGGGGTCGCTCGACAACCGATGCCGGTGTTGAGCTAGTAAATCATGTTTTTGATGCCTGGGAGGAGTCGCAGGATGCTGTTGGGGTTTTCTGTGATTTATCTAAGGCATTCGATTGTGTCCATCATGAAATTCTCATCAGAAAACTACGTCATTACGGAGTACAAGGCCGCGCTGTTGATTTAATAAAGTCCTACTTGAGAAGCCGGATACAATGTGTTGATGTAAACGGTTCAAGATCGTCTGGATCGGCGGTTTGTATTGGTGTACCGCAGGGCTCCATTTTAGGCCCCTTTCTATTTCTGGTCTATATAAATGACCTACCCAACCGAGTGCAACATGATATTGTACTGTTCGCAGATGATACATCTCTACTTTTTAAAATTAAACGACCTATTAAGTCTTATGACGAAGTGAACAGTGCAATTGATGATGTTGTCAGTTGGTTTAACGTTAATAATTTACTTCTTAATGAGAAAAAAACTAAATGTGTACATTTTTCTTTATCAAATATTAAACGAACTTTAAACTCAGTTACAGTTAAAAACGAAAAATTAGAATGTGTAAACACTACAGTATTTCTAGGAATAACTCTAGACTCTAAGTTACAGTGGGGACCGCACATTGATACGTTGGCGAAAAGGCTCAGTTCTGCTGCATATGCCGTAAAAAAATACGTAATATGTCAAGCGTAGAAACAGCTAGACTTGTCTATTTCAGCTACTTCCACAGCTTGATGTCATATGGCATTCTACTGTGGGGGAATGCTGCTGATGTCCAGAGAATATTTATTTTGCAGAAACGAGCCATTCGTGCAATTTATAAAATGGGGTCTAGGATGTCTCTAAAGGAAAAATTCAAGGAAATTAATATACTGACACTGGCGTCACAGTATATTTACGAAAACGTATTGTATGTTAAAAAGAATATATCACTTTACAAAAAAAATTGTGACAGACATTGTATAAACACTAGAAATAAGAATGAACTGGCTGCTTGTGTTAGTCGATTATCTAAAGTTACCAAATCCTTTAAGGGTCAATGTATACGTTTTTACAATAAGATTCCCATTGAATTACAAAATTTGCCTCTTGACAAATTTAAAATAATAGTTAAGCAAAAATTACATAAAAAAGGCTACTATAAAATTACAGACTACTTAGTAGACCAACATGCATGGGATTAACCGACTCGACGCTATGTAAGGCTATTAATTATAATTATTATTGTGAACGATATTTATTAGTAAGACATGAGATTAAAAAGAGCTGCCCTTGAGTTTCTTGCTGGCTCTTCTCGGGGTACTGCATTCGGAACCAGCAGCTCGTCGGTGGAGATGGGCTGCTGTTTGCATTTAGCCAATCTTCATGGACGAGTTTAGAGTGCCTTGTTATTATAAAATATTGACGTTTCTAAGTGTATATTTTAATACCAATAGAAAATAAACGATTTTGATTTTTTTTTTTTTTTTTGACTTACAGATTCTTAAATAAAGATAGACCTGGAGTGCCGAATTTTAACAATAATAGAAGTATCGAGTAAGGAGGAGATACAATGCGAAAATTTTATATAGGAATATAGAGAATTTATAAATTGTAAAAGTACAACGCAAAATTATGTTATCCTTCGAAATTCAAATTCATTCATAAATGAGTCGTGCAACTTTTTAAATCCTAAATTTTAATTGAACGGTTTTAGAAATGAAAAGCTTTGAGAAACTTTTGAATACCTAATAAGTCATTTTATTCTCAACATCATCTTTACCATAGCATCTGATTCAACAATGAAAAGAAGACAGAATATAATGACCTGAACATATTTTATTTAGGTCCAGAGAGCTATTGGCTAACCTAGAATATATGTAGTAATTATATTTTTCATCTGGGGTCAATCTATAAATGATCCTATGTAATTAATGACTTGCTTTCCTTTGTATATAAATCTAATAATAACATAGAACTCCAAAGAGTAAAAAACCGGCCTCAACGTATAATACTAAAAGAATACAGTTGAATTGCGAACCTCTTTTGAAGTCGGTTAAAAAAAATCTAAATCGTTTGGCATGGCATTGACTTATTCGCCCATTGGTCGCGCACATATTTAATGCAAATTTAAGACTTATATGGTTTTCTCATGGATGCCATTGTCAGAATTGGCCCACACGGGAAACATCAGCTTTCAAATAAAAAAAAGAATCGGTTCACCCAGTCGAAAGGTCTGAGGTAACAAACATAAAAAAAAAATGCAGTCGAATTGAGAACCTCCTCCTTTTTTGAAGTCTTTCAAAAATGAACATAAGGAACTGTGTATTTGCTATGATCTGCATATTGGCTGGGTGCGAAGTAGGGGGTGGGGGAACTACGACACGATCGCAGCGCCCATGGTGGCTAAAAAAGGAACTCGGGGCTGACGAACTGTCACTTTTTACTAGAGAAATTTACGTATTCGTGCATTCTTAGTGAAAATAAATGCTTGAACATGGGTAACGAAACCTGCTGCGTAATCAACTGCAAGAATAATGGCAAAAATAGTAATCGCAAATTCTATAAATTTTCAAGAGCAAGTCGGAAACAAGATCAACGACTTCAATGATACTCAAAGGCCACACCATTGAAGCTAGTGTAATTAGACAAACTTCAGTGACATCAACGCCATATAAAACATATGGCGTTGATGTCACTGAAGTTTGTCTAATTACACTAGCTTCAATGGTGTGGCCTTTGAGTATTAAACCAACAGGAGACGTCACGCGCACTAGTTTCTTTACAAAAAAGTCTGCCAATTTCTGCGGGGGGGACGAGGAAACAATCACAAATAATGTTAAAACAAACGCATTTTTTGATAAAACAATTAAACACTAGCTTGAACTAGGTGCACACAAATACATTCACCAATACAAGCACTCCGTAAACTCAAACAAACTAGTTGTATTTAACCGGTGTGCTCAAAGACCGACACGTTTTTTTGGCAGAGGGGAACGCCTGTCAGTGGCGTCTCCGGTTGGTTTAATACTCAAAGGTCGTGGCTCATCTGATTTTCACATTTTATTTCTTTTACATCTTGCACACGTTGAGCCAAAACTGACTGTTTGCCTTTTGTAGTGGTTTGTGGCTGGAAAACTATATTGTGCGTTATTGTCCGGAATCTAGTTTTTCTAATCAATTTGGCCATGTTGAACTGAAAATACACAACAGTCTGCATTATTATCGACAGTACTGCTATAAATAATGGTCTACAGGATACATGAAACGCTCTAGTCGATAAATTTTGTCCATTTCTTTACTTATTTCCCGTGAAGTCATGAGAAAGTCCGTGTAGGTATACTGCCTGAAATTTACTGATTGTGGCATTTTTGACGGGAAATAAAAAAGGTCAACATTATTATCGACGCTATAGACTTACAATATCCAACAGGACCTAAGTAAATAACGTTGTTTCACTGATATTATTTTTGTGTTTACTTACTTTTCGTAATGACAGCCAGCCATTTGACATTTCAAAGTCCGCCCTAATTGTTACCACTAGTTGGCGCTGTCATCGCGCACCCAGCCAATATTGCTATGATCTAAAGTGGAATTGGTCACGAACTGTACTCTTAGTTAGTATTTAATTAATTAATTAAAATATATTGGCTAAATCTGAATGGAGAACCACAAAAGATCACAAAGAAAGGAGAGATGTAGGAATAAAAAACCAGCTAAGTGCAAGGATTCGCGCACGAACGGTTCCGCATCACCTTACAATAAAACACCAAAAAACATCTACGTTGTACACCCGTTGTTGTTTGTTTTACACCCTTTAAGTTTTATTTGTTTTCTATAACGGCAAACCGACCACTGATAGATAGACGGACGGCTAGCGGAGGCTTAGTAATTGTCCCCTCGGCTCCCTTTTGCTATGGAACCCTAAAAACTGGTTGACCATGCTTTCAATGTTGGTATACTTTAATAGAAACACATGAATAGAATAGAATATATTTTATTTGTTCACTGTGCACAATATGGTCTTAAAATTAGGTAAGTGTAGATGGAAAATCAATTATTCTGGACCACAGGTTCCGGCCCATCGACTAATGACAATATTCAGAGCACAGTGAAATCCCAGCCCGCAGTAGATGCCTGATTAGTAAATGGTACAAACCGGTGGCTCCATAAAAAGATGATTACATTGACAAACGACCCGTCCCTAGGGCCTGGGGTCACTAATCTACTACCCAATGTGTCCAATTAATTTTGTTCTTTATCTCTGTTACACCCAGTTATTATATTATTTCTGTGGAGAGCTTAGCGGTCACACCCTTCACACCACTATACATATAATCTTTGTTAGTAATATCATGTGTTTATTTTCCCCCTGTGATTGTAAAATGTACCTGCTTAGTTAAAGAGCCAAGTAAATAAATAAGCGTTCAGATTTATTTTATAAAATTTAGATTCGTACCTGAAATCTATTTCAATAGATGTCAAAATCAATGTAATGTGTCTTACCTCCTCTTAAATTCTGTTCTAAGACCACCTAGAAGAAATATGACGGTCTTACGTCTTATTTCTGTTCTCGTTTTCAGTGTGACGGCTTCCGGGCAGAATGATTGATCAAAATTGGTGGACAGGAGGACTACATGATTTTAGGTTATGTTTTGACATAAATTGACAAGTACCTACCGACATAATTAACGTGTCTAACCAATATGACGTTACTTCTTGCTCTATAGACACTAGTGGGATTGACAGAATAAATGTACGTCAAAATGAAGCCGATTGCACTTAAGCCCCCCTAGCCAAGTGGCATTGTACAATCTAATCGAATGTTCTTTTAGATTGAAATTTAAGGGATTTACATAAGCACTTGCCAACGAGTGCTAACGCTATGTCAATCCCATACATGTCAATCTATAAGAACATTCGATTAGATTGTGCAATGCCACTTGCCTATGGGGGGCTGGTTGGCAATAGATAATAGGCCTCCACGACGTTATGCTTTTTAACATCGGAAATGTCATTGTCATGAAAATTGTTTCAATACCATTTATACCGAACCTGAGCGACATATACATGATATACTTAATAGTTTTTAACGGATTTTAAAAAGGAGGAAGTTCTAAATTTGACGTTTGTTTTTTGGTAAGTTAACCCATATCTCTTTCAAATCTATAACTATTTTGATGCCATATTGTAATTATTTATTTAAATAATAACAGAAACCCTACTACGTAATCCTAAACATTAACACATAAATCCTAATGATACACATTAAAGTTACTGCGCCACACCATCATTGTTGCCTTTCATAAAAAAAAACTCCAATAGCGATATTAAACAATAAGCCAATAAGCTAACAAAAAATCTTTACAAAAACTTATACAATCAACGCACGTATGAATATACTAGCATGCGGTTTCACCCGCGTAGTTCCTAGTAGTAATACGGGGATGAAATATAGCCTACGTTACTCCTCGATAATTTAGCTTTCAAATTTGAATGATTAAAATCGGTCCAGTAGTTTCGGAGTTTATTAAATACAAAACAAACAAACAAACAAATAAATATTTCCTCTTTATAATATTAGTGTTGATGTATCCGTCGCCTTTTAGGTGCTTCTTTAAATTCATAATTTATATTATACTAGCGACCCGCCCCGGCTTCACACGGGTACCTACAATAGTTATACTCAAACCTTCCTCTTGAATCACTCTATCTATTAAAAAAAGCCGCATGAAAATCCGTTGCGAAGTTTTAAAGATTTAAGCATACAAAGGGACATAGGGACATAAGGACATAGGGATATAAGGACAGAGAAAGCGACTTTGTTTTATACTATGTAGTGATTTAACACTAATATTTTTTTTATGTGTTTTAATTGAAGCCTCTGTGTTCCTTAAAAAAGCTACAAGACAGTAAAGCTTATGTGAAGGCTTTGAAAGAAATATTACTCTTTTAGCTAATGTAGCTGTGCTCTTTATTTCTTTTAAATTGATGAAATTTTCATTGTTCCTGAAATATATGGCCAATAAAATTTAATTAGGCGACATTAACAATGATGAATCGTCCGTTGCTCGAGGCATAGCGTAATTATATTGTGATTTCAGAATAATCGCATGATGAATGGCCTTATGGCAACTTCTACTTTTGTCGGATTGCTGTTATATTAATTTTGAAATTCCGACAGCTTTAGCGCCTTACTTAATCAAAAAACCTGGTTATCATTCTACAATAATTCAATAATTAATTTTATGAAATAGAAAAAAAAAATCAGTAACAGTGATATTTAAGAATAGCTGTGCTATCTCTTTTTAAGCATTTGAGATATTTGTATTGAGAGACACCGCTATTAGTATATTTACAAATACGTGCAAACATTTTGGTAATAATACATTTTAAATACACGTTTTGCATTTTAGAAGCCAAGTGGTTCTGTAAACGCTAAGGAAAATAATATGTTGCGATTATTTTTTTTACAAAAATATAACCTGACTTCGAGAAAAAGCTGTTAAACACTAGCCTCCTTCTGAAGCACTCGGGTACAAAGACTGAAATAATTAACCCATTGAATTAAATCTACACTAATATTACAAAGAGGAAAGATTGGTATTTTTGTAACGAATAAACTCAAAAACTGCAGGACCGCTTTAAAAAAATCTTTCACCATTAAAATGCTACAAGATCCCTGAGTAACATAGGCTATATTTTATTCCCCTATTCCCACGGGAACGGGAACTACGCGGGTGTAGCCGCGCAGAACAGCTGGTATATTATACAACTATCAGGGCCCCGCGGATTGACCCGCGTAGTTCCCGTTCCCGTGGGAATACGGGGAAAAAATATAACTTATGTGTTACTCTGATGTATATTTATTTATTTATTTATTTATTTATTTATTTATTTATTTATTTGGATTACCAACGCTTGTTTACACTGTTACTTACATAAATACAAGCATGATTTGTAACATTTGGCTTAGTGTAACAAACAATTACAGGTAATCACTACATAATCCATAGGATAAACACATGAAAGTATATATTATATATATATATATATATAATGACAAAAGCAATAATAATTACGTATAAGCAAGAAAAACGTTTATCTTAAATTATAAAAAAAAAGAAAATTGGTATAAGTTATACAAAATTATTGAAATTGTTTAGGATTTTTTTCCGAAAATTGTTGAGTGAGTCAACATGTATGTCCGTAATATCACTTAAACAATTTAAAAGTTTGCCAAGTCTAGGAACAGGTGAGCTCGATCCCAAAACTGTGCGGCGTAATGGAGGGCAGAGTGGTGTGATTTGCTTTCGAGGATATCTCGAAGGAGCACGAAAATTAAACCGGGCCAACAGTTGAATACAATCAATTTTGTTATTTAAAAGTTTATATAGAAACATCAGATCCAGTAGGTCTCTGCGCTTTTCGAGAGAAATTAGGTTAAAATAAATTAATCGATCCTTGTAGGCGAAACTTCTTCTTGCGTTTCCGATTGAGTAGGCTAGGTGCCAGAGAAACCTTTTTTGAACACGTTCTATTCGCAGAGAATGAGTCGAGTAATGGGGACGCCACACCACGCTGCCGTATTCTAGCACGCTACGCACTAGGCTTTGATAAAGTAAAATTTTTATCTTCGAGTCGCGAAAACACCTTACATTTCTTAGTACAAAGCCAAGCATTTTTGTGGATCTTTTTATGATGTGGTTTACTTGTGGTATAAAAGTTAATTTTTTATCAAAAAGTACGCCTAAATCTCGTACAACTTCAGATTCTGCAATAACCTCCTTATTAATACAGTAGTTGGATGAGATTTGATGGTTTTTCCTTGAAAATTTAATGTGCGAACATTTTTTTACATTTAGGTCCATACCGTTTTCATTACACCACTGGACTAGATTGTCTAGATCATGTTGTAGTAGGTGCGCATCATCTGGGCTTTCGATTATTCTAATATAAGCTATATAACTGTAAATTTTCATCAAAATCCGTTCAGTAGATTTTGGGTGAAAGAGGAACAAACATCCAGACATCCATACATACAAACTTTCGCGTTTATAATATTCGTAGGATATAAAAACATAAGTTCAATTCCTGAAATTAGTTTGTTCAGTAATAGGCTATTTTTAATGTGTTACATTTTTCCGAGAAATCAATTAGTATAACTGAATTTAGGGCTACCTATGGAAATAATTTCCATATGATTGCTCTTTATTTAAGAAATTTGTTTAGAACTAAATTACGAATGCATCATATTTTTTTATACACACACCGGCACAATTAGCGGAACAGAAAAAAAGGGAGTATTTACGCATTTTTGCGTGTTACTGGCCGGCTAAACAAGCTTTTTTTAAATTTGGGTTTTAATTTAAAAATGGAATACTAAGCGACTGCCCTTTTTTTCATTCTTTTGTTTTAATTTTCATTGATTCATTTTTTCCACCGCTTGTCCGTTTTTAGAAGGTTCGTGAATTCCATTTGAAAAGCTTTGAATTGCAGTTTTTGAGGCTTTTGAGTTTTTTCGCATATTGATAATTTACGAGCATCTAATTATGCCTGATTTAACGCCATCAGAAATCATTAGGGCAGATCAAATGAGGAGAAATGGTCAAACCTACAGATCGATTGCCAGAAGCCTTCGTCGATCGTTATCAACGATTTATCGTAGCATCCAACGATACAGATTGACGAATGCTCTAGTGAGAAGGAGAGGACAAGGCCGGAAAAGGTGTACTTCAAGGAGGGATGACCGTTTTCTCCAACTTCAAGTCCGACGGAACACGAGACTAACGGCGGTGCAGGCTCGAAATTTACTGGAAGAGGTACGAGCAGTAAGGATGAGTGAGCGGACAGTTCGTAGAAGATTCGAAGAAGTGGGTATAGGCTCGTATGTGCCCGCCAAAGCCCCAAAACTTGAGAGACATCATCGCACAAACCGTCTACACTTTGGTCGTGAACATCGTGATTGGGACTTCGACGACTGGGGACAGGTTCTTTTTACTGATGAATGCAGAGTTATGTTAAATCAAATTGATGGAAGGCAGCGAGTATGGAGACGCAAAGGAGAACGGTATATCCAGTCTAATTTTGAAAATACAGTTGCATATGGCGGCGGTTCAATTATGGTCTGGGGAGGAATATGTTTAGGAGCTCGTACGGAGTTAGTAGTGGTCGATGGCGGGAATCTGAATGCTGATCGGTATATCAGGGAGATTTTAGAAGAACATGTTGTGCCATTTGCCCCCTTTATTGGTAACAACTTCATTCTAATGCAGGATAATGCTCGGGCTCACAGTGCTCGCACAGTACAGACATACCTAAACCATGTTGGTATAACGGTGATGGAGTGGCCAGCACGGTCCCCCGATATGAACCCTATAGAACACGTCTGGGACTTGCTAAAGAGGAGTGTAAAGTCAAGAATGCCCCCTCCCAATAATCTCAACGAGTTGCGAAACGCATTACTTGAAGAATGGCAGAGGTTGCCCCAAGAAACCATTGATAACATCATCCGCAGCATGCCCAGACGGATGGAAACCCTCATCAGAGCACGAGGAGGAAACACTCGATATTGAACAGTCATTGAAATTGTTGTTAAACTTTGGAAAATCTTGAATTTTCTGCTGTTTCTCTATAATTAAAAATCGAAGAAAAATGCATTTTGTTTAATTTAATTTTTATTTTTATAAAATTTTAAGTATGGTGTTACAAATGAATGTCAAAACATGTTAATTTAATTGTTGTTTCATTTTAAATAATATATTGTTTAAAAATTACATTCATTGTTCTAAATTTCCTCTTTTTTCTCCTTTTTTTTTTCTGTTCCGCTAATTGTGCCGGTGTGTGTATTATTATACTAATTGGAGTGTATGAGGAATTGCGCTTATTCTGTGACGCGTTGTAAGTATATTCAACGTCACCAGAATATTATATTTTAAAACAGTATATGGAAATCAATAGACAATTTTAAACAAGTTCCGTCATCAATGAGCTGTTTTTTGTATTTTCTTTTTGGGGAGTTCCTGGCGCGAGCTTTCAACTGTCCCGACGCGCGCCGCTTTGAGAAGTTGAACGAGAAAGGCTATTTTATACTTCATTATTTTTCATCCCTCCAGGGATGCTTTGTCTAAAATAAATACTTTGAGAACAAATCGATTTTTAATTAAGCGCTTTTGTTGCTTGTACTGGTAATTTGCATCCTCTATCCCGCAGTTAATGAAACCCAGTAATGCATTAAAGAAGTCTTAAGGTGTGGCGTGCTGTATAATCCCGTCGGTTGCGTCTGGAGTGCCACTGTACGCGGCCGAGAAATGCTTATCTATACATATAATAAAACTCTAACGGGGCCGTGTCTGTACATTAAATATTTTTTGAAAATTTTAACGGTAGTGTATATAGTTATCGATACACCAATACCGAAATACCAATTTTTGGAATTTTTGTCTGTCTGTCTGTCTGTCTGTCTGGTTGTGCACGCATCACTCAAAAACTACTGGACGGATTTTGATGAAATTTGGTATGGAGATAACTGAGTACCCGGGTCAACATCTAGGGTACTTTTTATTTCAGGAAAATATCTCATTCCCACGGGAAATTATAAAAACTGGTTAAAAAGAGAAATACGTACTACTCCGAAACGATAACACCTAGAAACTTGAAAAATGGTATGAAGGTGTCTTATATGTCGTAGGAAATTGGTATATAGGGATTTTTGGAAATTCCCACGGGTACGGGAATAAACTGAATCCACGCGGGAAAACGCTGCTGGGCACCCGCTATTTGAAGTATGGTATGTAGGTGTCTTAAATATGTCGTAGGCAACCACTATGATGGGATTTTCGGAAATTCCCACGGGAACGGGAATAAACGGAATCCGCGCGGGGAACGCCGCTGGGCATCCGCTAGTTATGTAAATAATACTTTGGGCTTGCGAGAAGATACATTTCCATACTACCCATTCGTAGGCCGATTACAGCGGCACACCGGACGCGGATCACCGCCAGAAATAAATGATCAAGAAAAGGATGGTACGGCCGTGCCGCTTTTTGCTCGACTTGGCGGGGGTACTGCCGTGCCCCCAGATATGTTTTCTCTACTCGTAACTTGTTTTAAAGAAATTCATAACATTTTTTATTATTTAGTTAGTGATATTATATTCATAAACTAGCGGATGCCCAGCGGCGTTGCCCGCGCGGATTCCGTTTATTCCCGTTCCCGTGGGAATTTCCGAAAATCCCTTCATATTGGTTGCCTACGACATATTTAAAACACCTACATACCATATTTCAAATATCGGGTGCCCACCGGCGTTTTCCCGCTTGGATTTAGTTTATTCCCGTTCCCGTGGGAATTTCCAAAAATCCCTTCATACCAATTTTCTATGACATATTAGACACCTTCATACCATTTTTCAAGTTTCTAGGTGTTATCGTTTCGGAGTAGTACGTATTTCTCTTTTTAACCAGTTTTTATATTTTCCCGTGGGAATGAGATATTTTCCTGGAATAAAAAGTACCCTAGATGTTGACCCGGGTATTCAGTTATCTCCATACCAAATTTCATCAAAATCTGTCTAGTAGTTTTTGAGTGATGCGTGCACAACCAGACAGACAGACAGACAGACAGACAGACAAAAATTCCAAAAATTGATGTTTCGGTATCTATATCGATAACTATATACACTACCGTTAACATTTTCAAAAAATATTTTATGTACAGACACGGCCCCGTTAGAGTTTTATTATATGTATAGATAATGTTACAACATACCTAAGTACTACTTCCCGTTTATTTTGTCTCTCAATCTTTAACACAACAGGATTACAATCAAATAAACCCAACCACACCCAACAAAGAAAATGGTACCTATGATTACATGCCGACTCCAAAAATATGACGATTAATTAAACCCTTTTCCGGTTCCACACTCAAATTTGAACAGCAACACTTTATCTCTTTTGTGTAATTTCTGAGGTGTCGGTAACAATGGTTGTTCCTTGTTTATACATATTAAGTCCCGTTATTAAGAAGTGTTTTTGTAATACAATATAATACAATAACTC
The DNA here is from genome assembly GCA_963855545.1 of Ethmia dodecea. Lineage (NCBI taxonomy): Eukaryota > Metazoa > Arthropoda > Insecta > Lepidoptera > Depressariidae > Ethmia > Ethmia dodecea. Next base: position 8,453,978 of record OY979444.1, read on the forward strand.
TTTATTGTACACCTAAAACAACACAATATAATACTTTAATGTTTTTGTAATACTTTAATAATTGGAGCAGTTAAGCACCAGAGGCCAACGGGCGGATAACAATAGATCATTCTAGTGTGCTCAATCACTAAATCAATTTACTATTGTCCATTTTTGTCCATTTAAGGCTTCCGTATCCAAAGGCTGCCAACGAGACCCAATTATTAAACCTCAGCTGTCTGTCCGTTTGTCTATCTGTCAGTGGGCTGTATCTTATGAAACCATAATAAGTCGACAGTTGAAATCCTATAGCAACAAATAATAGGTCTAAAAAAGTTGAAAATAAGAGGAAAGGTACCAGACACGTGTGTTTTTTGCGTAGTGTTTTGTAGAACACTTGGCCGGTATTATTATATATATAAAATGATAAACTGACTGATTAATACGGAGGTATTGGAGTAATATTGTAAGAAGAATGCTTAGTATGTATGTAGAATGTTATAAAAAGAGGAGAAAACCAAAGAGAGATGGTTCATGTTAAATTCAAGAGTCAATTTCAATAATAGTACATACTTAACGTATCTAGTTTTCTAGATCTTTGTGTTTATTTAATTTTCTTTTTCAGATCACATATGAACAACAAAAAGGTGAATAATCTTCGATTTGTCAATTTGGATGCATAATGCTTTTGAAATGACGTCGAAACAACATGGACATTTTCACACGATTGTCCACTGCAAAATGGGGAATATATGCATTTGTGTTGGTCATTCATATTCCGATACTGCAAGGCGAAGAACAGTCACAATGCCCCAGTCTAGCAGAGAATCCAATATGTCCATGCTATAATTTTAAAGAAGGTACTATAAACAATAAATTCGTGTTTTTCGATTCTTTGTAAATAAAGTAGGTAACTAACTTAGTTATTATTTTCAGGTTTATTTCTGGAATGTCCTAGTGCTGCCCCAGCTGTCGTCAAAAACGTTCTTACGAAAATCAGGGGAACCATTCAATCTTTATCAATTTACGATCTAGAAAGCTCAACAATTGAACTGAGAGCAGACTTCTTTCCATCTAAAATAAAGATAAATAATCTGCAAATCTCACAATCAGGAATACGTAACATAAATCCAAGCGCTTTCATTTCACTCCGTGATGCACTCGTGTCTTTAAGCATAATTTCGAGCAAGTTGAACAAAATTCCGCATGAATCGCTCTCAGAACTCCATCAACTCGAAGCTCTTGATCTACAACACAACGATATCAATGATGTACAAGCAAATGCTTTTAGGAATCTCAAATTGAAGAAACTCAATTTTAAAGGCAATAAAATAGAAAATATTTCCGAAAATGCATTTTACAGCTTAGATAATTATCTAACAGATCTGGACTTAACAGAAAATTTTCTTAATCAATTTCCTTTAGAAACTTTACGAAAATTGAATAAACTTAACAATCTGAGACTTGCTTGGAACAGAATTCAGTCAATACCAAATGTCATCGATGCTACAATACCGAATTTAGTGACTTTAGATTTAAACTCAAATTTATTTAACAAAATTGAAAAATCATGGTTCAAATTCATGCCAAAACTAAAGACTTTAACATTTTTCAGTAATCAAATACAAGAAATCGACGAAGAATCATTTCATTCGTTGGAAAAGTTAGAAATTGTGGATTTAAGTAGAAATAAGATCATTAGTATATCTAAGAATACATTTCAGAGGAACAGAAATATTCGCACAATAGATTTAAGCCACAATCATCTTCATCATATTAACGGGTTGTTTTCTAACCTTCCCCAATTATCAGAGGTGTTTCTGTCAGAGAACAATATTCTTGAAATACCAGATGATGCGTTTCAAAATACAATGGCCCTTACAGTTCTTAATTTAGAACATAATTCTATTCAATATTTACATCCCAATTGTTTTTCCACTTTGCAAAATTTAACTCAATTACATATGGGAACAAATTTTTTGAAGAAACTTCCTCGCAATATTTTTCAGTCCAATCGTAAATTAGTTACTTTAAGCCTAGATAATAATGAAATTAACGAACTAGATGAATTGGTATTTGATAAAGTGGTCGAGTTGAAGGAAATACGTCTGCAGCATAATAAGTTAAGTCATATTAAGAGGAATGTATTTAGTCCTTTGCCAAGTCTTTTGGAGCTACATTTACAAAACAATATAATTCAGACCATAGATTCGCATGCATTTATTACTCTTAAGAATCTTCAGCACATTAATTTGCAGGGTAATCGATTGACCACTATGGGAGATGTATTTCCCAATAGGAACTCGTCATTGGTGTCTATACAACTTGGTGTAAATTACCTGTCGTACTTGAAAAACAGCTCTCTTAGAGGGCAAGCGAATGTGCAAATAATGTGGCTCAGCCAAAATAATATTAAGATACTAACATCAACTCTTTTTAGTGATTTATTCAATATTCAAAGGCTGTATTTAAAAAATAACAGCATTGTACACATAGAAAATAAGACGTTTTCTAACTTAAAGAAAATAAAATATCTAGATTTAAGTAATAATAAGCTTATGAAATTAAGCAATGAAACATTTTATAGAATTGTAACGTTGGAAGAACTGTATCTGCAGTGTAACAATATAAATCAAGTGGCAAAGGATACCTTCCTATTTCTAGTTAAGTTAAAAGTCTTAGATCTTTCCCAAAACGAAATAATTGTATTTGATTTTGACATCTCATTACTTCCAATCAAACAACTTCGACTTAACAAAAACTCTATATCAATAATCGAAGCAAACTCCTTAAAAACTTTGCCCAACTTAAGTGACTTAGAAATGAACAATAATCTCTTAACTTGGGAAGATATTATTCAAGTACAAATTCCTGGTCTAAAGGCTCTTGTACTTTCCAAAAATAACTTCACTTCTGTGGAAAACAAGACGTTCTCCCATTTACCTTCATTACAAGCTCTGTCACTTGACAAATCCAACATATCCCATTTACCTCCGGCAATATTTACTAAGAACCAAAATTTGTTGCGCATAAACTTATCTTATAATAATATGAAGGACTTACATAAGGATGTATTTGCTTATACAACAATATTGCAAGAGTTGAATCTCAAAGGAAACAATTTTACAGATTTCCCTCACGTAGCGCTTTTCAATGTAACATCTTTGGAAATTTTAGACTTATGTCTTAACCAGCTGCACAGTATAGATTTTTTCAAATTTATAGGCTTACAAAATTTAAGAAAGCTAAATTTGTGTGATAATCGAATTTCCATAGTAAAGGGTTTCAACTCGCCATCTTTAAAAAATTTAGTCTCTTTAAATTTGAACAATAACATGCTAACAGTTCTTCCACCGAATTTTTTTCAGCATTCGCTAGGTTTAAAAGTGATTGATCTAGCTAATAATCTGTTTAAGCATATTCCTAGTAACGGGTTGTCCGAGGCTGTTTTACCCGCTCTAACAACTCTAAACATGTCCTCAAATGGGTTAGTGCAATTGTTGCAAACATATCCAACAAAAGAGTTTCCACATTTAGAGCAATTAGTAGTAACGAACACAAACTTAACTATTATAACGAGCAAGGATTTTGAGAATTTTCCCACTCTCAAGAGACTAATTCTGAAACAAAATGCTATAATTCGACTATCGCCAGGAGCATTTGCGAAATTGCATAACTTAGAGAGACTCGATTTAAGCCAAAACAAGCTCGAAAACGTTCCCCGTGAAAGATTGCAGGGTCTGTATTCAGTACGACTTCTAAACATCTCTGAAAATACGATCAGGGAGCTAGAAGAGTTCACATCAGATTTGCAGAGTTTGCAAAAGTTGGATATCTCTTTCAACCATATACGGAGAATAAACAAAGAAACATTTCGAGGACTCCAAAGTCTCACAGAATTATACTTGAGCAACAACTGGCTATCAGTTGTGTCTTCCGAAGCATTCATAAATTTGAACAAAATTACGCTCATCGACTTCAGTCACAATTACTTTGAAGTTATAGAAATGAGATTGCTAAGGTCATTGGAAACTCAAATCAAAACAATATCTTTTGACGGTACGTCGACGTCTATAATTAATTATTAAAATTTATTACAAAAAGTATATTCCAATGATATTTATTTCACTTTCAGGGAACCCATTGTCATGCAACTGTGAAACCCAAGACTTATGGAAATGGATGCAGGATCACTACAAAATAGTGCTGAAAACAAGTAGCAACTTACGCTGCGAGCACCCGGAGGAACTTCACGGATATAGTTTTATTGAGCTGACTTCTGAGAAACTATGTGATGTTCCCATTGTAATGCGAATCGCCATACAAGACATCCAAACTTATTCAGTTATCGTATCTTGGCAAAGCCGGAATGTAACTGGCTTGAATGGGTACCGTGTGGCTTATTTCGGAGAACTAAATCCAGCAATTGTAAGTATAAATAGCTTTAGTTTTGCGTATTTTTGCATACATCTATATCTATACATATAATAAAACTCTAACGGGGCCGTGTCTGTACATTAAATATTTTTTGAAAATTTTAACGGTAGTGTATATAGTTATCGATATAGATACCGAAACACCAATTTTTGGAATTTTTGTCTGTCTGTCTGTCTGTCTGTCTGGTTGTGCACGCATCACTCAAAAACTACTGGACGGATTTTGATGAAATTTGGTATACAGATAGCTGAGTACCCGGGTCGACATCTAGGGTACTTTTTATTCCAGGAAAATATCTCATTCCCACGGGAACATATAAAAACTGGTTAAAAAGAGAAATACATACTACTCCGAAACGATAACACCTAGAAACTTGAAATATGGTATGAAGGTGTCTGATATGTCATAGAAAATTGGTATGAAGGGATTTTTGGAAATTCCCACGGGAACGGGAATAAACTGAATCCAAGCGGGAAAACGCCGCTGAGCACCCGCTATTTGAAATGTGGTATGTAGGTGTCTTAAATATGTCGTAGGCAACCACTATGAAGGGATTTTCGGAAATTCCCACGGGAACAGGAATAAACGGAATCCGCGCGGGCAACGCCGCTGGGCACCCGCTAGTAACTAACTAAAGTTGTATGGGAGAAACAAAACTCTTTATTATATACTAGCTGTTCCGCATTATTTCTCATTTCCCCCTATGTTACCTACTCCCAGAAATATAAGCTTTCCGTTGGTGAAAGATTTTGTTTGAATCGGTCCAGTAGTTTTTGAGTTTAGTTTTTACAAACATACAAAAATACAAATCTTTCCTCTATACAATATTATTAGTAAGTATTAGTAGGTATAGGTTTTATGTTGTCACATGCATGTATTTATTAATGGTGTACAGTTACGAGTCATTATTTACTTACTTACAAACTTCTAAACTGAAATCTCAATTTTTTTACTTTTGACAATATTTAAGTCTCAATAAATTCGAACGAGGACCTGCCATAAAATAACTTTGCAAAAATGCACATTTGCACCTGTACATTGAATTAAATATGTATCATATAAAACGCGCACGGCAACGGTTACAACAAACATTTGAATACAAAGGCTGTGCATCACTTCAATGGACCATAAAAAATATTTATGTTTCTCGCCCCTGGATATTCGGTTGTGCCGCGAATCCGTTTAAATCTTTCTTTTTAACAATTGTATACGCGCCAACTTTTACTCCAATCTACCAATAATCTGAACTACACTTTTGTGACTTCATTATAACAATTATGATTCATTTCCTACAGATTCGAGGGAAAGTAATTCTGAATACCACGACTAGATCGACCAGACTAAATCATTTGACCCCAGGCTCCCGATACACCATTTGCGTTATGGCTATTGGTAACTTCGGTACTACTACATCTGGCTCATCTATCCCCGGCGCAAGAATTGCTTCGCCAACAGATAACCCAAGTAGTAATTTATATGGAGATGAACAGACATTCAACCATTTACGGCCCTACATGAATGACTCTCTGACAAGCAAATGTACGAGTGTGAATACAATAGAACTTTTCGGAGCGGCATTCGATAGTCCATTCTCGAACACTTACATGGGCATTGCAGATATTCTAACTAGAAGACTAAGTTTGGTTGTGGGCTGTTGTATAGGATTCTTAGTATTCGTGGTTTTAGTGTCAGCTTTAGGATATATAAAGACTAAGAAACGGCCTGTCGTTGCTAAAATAGAGACTCAACAGGTTCCACAGTATATTTCCTACGACAATTTCTCGACACCGGCTGTAGATGTTCAAACTACGGATATGGATATAAACAATGTATCTGATAAAACAAAATCTCAATCCAGTGAATAAAATGTTACCAGTTTAATACGCTTCTTTCAAAAAGATTTAAATATACTAGGCATAGAACGGCCATTAAGAATATTTTCATACAAAAACTTTGATATACGAGTATCTAGATTTCAAAAAAACGCGGGGGTCTAAAAACTCATAAACTCAGGTTAAATAAAACGTTTAACCTGAGTTTATGAGTTTTATTACGATCTTGTTTGCTTCGGCCGCCGCTCTAAGCCATAGTAGTCAAAGAGATTAAAATATAATAGGGCATAGAGGGGACAAAAATTTGAAGCCAAAAGTTATTCCAACTGGAATAAGTCTAGTACAATTTCGACCGACATACTAACGCGTTCATACTAACTGACATGACGCTTGAGCTTCAAACATGCTTCAAAGTTTTGTATGAAAATATTCCCAATGCCCCCTCTATGTCCTTTATTTTAATCTCTTTGATAGTAGTTTATTTAAATCTCTTTAGTGCCTCTTTTTGAAACCCCAAAATTGATCCACATAAAATGTAAAACGTGACTAGACTTCGATTTAATACCCATGGGAACAAAATACCCGCGATGCCACTCACGTTGAGATGAAATCATTTTACACGTTCATCTTCGAAACTTGGTGCGGAAGTTCGGCAAAATGAAATATTACTACTACGAGCTTGTCAATAGCGAAAAAATGTGTGTGATAATCGAAAAAGTTTTGTGTCGCCATGGTTACCTTTTCCATTAGATGTGATTTATGTTACGAATTATGTCTTTTCAAACTGTTTTTATTTTTATCTTCGGATGATTGAATACGTTGTAAACCGAAAATATGACCGTACTGTATGTATTCTTAAATATTTAAGAACCAGATAGATAATTAAAACCTATTTGATGGAAATACCATTCTCTCTTTGAAGGATTGTGTATCTATATAATTAAATTGGCAGCAGTGATAGCCCGGACGGTTGAAGAGCCGGCCGAAAATCAGTGAGGCTCGGGTTCGAATCCTGGCATGTACCAATGAGTTTTTCAAAAACTTACGTACATATTTATCACTAGCTCGACGGTGAAGGAAAACATCGTGAGGAAACCCGCAGGTCTCAGAATTAATTCTGAGACATGTGTAAACAGACCCGGTCCGGCGATGGGCTCACCACCTATCACGTTTAGGGGTCCCATATATCTCGTGAAATGTGGGTATATCCAGTAATGGAATACCTCTGCCTACCCCCTCGGGGATAAAAAAGGCGTGAGATTATATTATTATATTATTATTATAAATTGGCCTATTTTGTTGTTAATTCGGATTTATTAGCATTATAAATAGGTTAAGAAATTGTTTTTAATATGTATAATATTCAGTTATTACTTCGATATATTATATTATTGAAAAACGTCTGACGTTATATGTTAAACATTTTTTTTATAAGATAATGATTATTACTAGCCAAATGGAAATGATACATGTAAAATAATAGAATAACACCGTCATAATTTGTAAAAATAAAGTAGGTAATACCGACTTTGTTAGATGTTACTGTGTAATAAGATGTCGTTGAAATAATTGTAATAAATAGGTAGATGTGAATGAATGAAAATATGCGTGTATGACAAGTATGGAATTCTTATCGCATAGGTACATAGATTAGGATAACTAAATATTGTACTAATGAAAATATCATACTCATTTAGTATAATTAAAAATGACTGTACCAATCTTAATATCTGTTTTTAACTACCGAAATCCATTTGAAATAGTGTAAAGATTGTAGTGTTGGTAATAAAAATATTTAAAATAAAAATTATCATTTGATCAATACCAACTGCAACTCCTGTTCAACTTCAAACTCTAAAAGTGGTTACTTTATCCAATTCATCAATCTTTGCAGTCATTTTTGTTAGAAATTTTCGACTTATGTGATGGTTGGATGAAGACAAAGAAGCATGCTTGTGGTGAGTTGAAACTTATCCTTTATTTTCGTCAAGATATTGCCGCCGTCAAAACGACCAAAATTCCATAAAATGAATTCCGTAGTTTACTTACTAAAGCATAAATATAGATTTCGCAAATCTTAACGACGCCAGAAATGTGGAGCATTTTCTTTATTAATGTCTGTTTCGAGGGTTCCGGAGATAAGAAGTATTTAGAAGACAATGTCAATTGTGTACGAGAAGCTAACAGTCTTTTATGTCTGTCTATCCAGCAACCATCCCTATTAAATGGATTAAATGAATTATTCAGCGACAAGCAAGAGTCGCGACCGGGCGATTCCTTCGAGACTCTATTCAGCTTACCTACTTTTTCATTTAAAATGTACCAAGGATTCTTTTATATATTTATGTGGTGCCTTCATTTTTTCATGTGCTTCTAACCGATGTTTTATATTGAAAGTCAACATCAATTAAGAAACGATGGAATGATGATTTCACAGAAAAATATGTGAAATAGTGCAAACGTCGTAAATAACACTTATGCTTTTGTAGGTCCGTCTACATCTAATAGCGACACATTTTATAATTATAAAAACAACTCAATTTCAAACATAATTATGTAATACTAGCAGCGCCCCGCGGTTTCACCCGCGTAGTACCCGTTCCCGTGAGAATACGGGGATAAAATATAGCCTATGTGTTATTCTGATGTATAAGCTATATAACTGTAAAGTTTCATCAAAATCCGTTCAGTAGTTTTTGCGTGAAAGAGCTGAACAAACATCCATACATCCATCCTACAAACTTTCGCGTTTATAATATTAGTAGGATAGTGAAATCAACAAAAATCGGTAAAATAAGGTACAATTATATTTTTAAGTATTTCAACTGTAAACTTTTATCTACACAAGCAAAATGGCAACATTACTAAAGTAGATTGTTATACCTACAAGAGTTGAAAGGTATCAATTCCCATACTGATGAGTGATGACATATGATATACACCTTCATTATTTTTCTTGCGCAATCACAATGTAACACGCTTTTATTTATATAAATTGATTGATTTTATAAGAAATATATATCATTTCTTATCAGGTTTAAACTATTATTAATATTTTTTTTCTTTTTATTAACAAGAAAATTATAAAATCTTGTTCTTAAAAAGTTTTTTTTCTTTTAATTTTATTATTTACAAGCTTTTATTTATTTTCACCTGCTCCGATGTTTGTAAATTAAATTTAATCTACTTCCCGGTTACCGAATGAGCTAAAATTTTGCAGACATATGTAAATCGCGTGACAATGCAATATTATGATAGTGTGGTGCTGATCTGATGATGGAGCTGAAATGTGGCCATAGGAAATTCGCAATGAAAGACACAACCTCATCGGGTTTGGGTGGGGAGTAGGTAGTTTGTCTTTCAATGGGTATTTTAAAAATGTATTGTACGTACAACGTAGACGAATATGGTTAATTCTCGTTGAAGGTTGCGATTTAAGTAGGTAGGTACCTATACCTAACAAATGAAGAACTGTTTTTTTAATTCATTCCCGCCCCAGGGAGGGAAGCAATAACTATGAGTCTTTCCCGTCCGAGCGGGCGGGAATCACATACCTGAATCTCTCTGTGGTGGGAATCATCGTTTTCGACTCGGGACTCAGATCAAACAAACACTACTTTCAGAGTATGAGAAATGAAAAAGTTTTCTGTTAGTATGCCTAGCTAAAATGAATATCATTACATTGACTAAAATAGTATAAGTAAGTATTGTTAAAAAAGTTAAATTTACGAAAAACAAACCACTAGATTACTAACTTTAAGCGCATTCGATTGCAAAATCCTGATTCATACTGGGTCACACTATACTATCATTTCGCATACAGATTTTACTACCATTACATAATAATAACATGCAGTATCTTTAAAATGTAAATAGGTACCAGCATTGTTAAATATTTGTGGTTTAATTTTCACTGGGAATTATACAAACCTCGCAACAAACGCTAATTGGCGGAACAAGCTGACAAGAAACAAGGCGGAAAACTTAATAAGTTGTCGCATAAATAAATCAAGAATTTAATTCGTCGGTATTGACCTCTTTGGGGAGGAGTATTACATCTACACGGCTACGTTGGAAAAATGCCAGGGCCTCGTCTTTTGGAGGCTGTATTACATTAAGTAGATCGGCGGCTTAACATCCTCTAAAATTAATTCTTTATTTATTTTAAAAACCTCAAGAATAAGGCCTGACTTTTGTGTTGATTTGAATAAACCTAAAAAGGTTTTTGTTTATTAGAAAACAGATTTTTTAATTTGTCTAACATTTCGTGAACCAAAAAGCCTTATTTAAGATATGTAAGTGTGAATCTGTGAATATGCATGTGTAGTTCAATAATATAGGGAAATAAGACAAACATTATAAGTTATTTTGTATATCTGATCCTTTTGAAGTGTACAGACAATTTGATCCTCATTTTCCAAAACATTTGCGAATATAATAACCAAACCGATTGAACATAATAAAGCAAGAAAGCACCCCATTACATGTTTGTTTGTATTATAACAGCAACAAAAATATTATCTACAAACGATCTTCCACGAAATTGGAAATATACCTATCGCCTTACCATATAGGTAGGTAGGTACAAGTAAAGTCTTGTGCCAAAGAAAGCTGGAGCTCATTTCTTTTACATAACTTATGGGTTCTCCAAGATAGGGAATCGGTTGACAGTGCTCTTTTTTTTATTATTCATTTTACAAATAGTTATACAATTTTAAATTACACTCAAACTGATCACTTATCTATTTACTTATTAATATTTATAACAATAGGTATGTACCTACTTGTTTACTTATATTTATGAAAAACTCTTACAAGGAAAAAATTTGTCAATTGTCAGTGTGTCTGTCTGTCAGAGCATATATATTCGAGGAAAACGGGATTAGGTATAGTCTAGGACGGGATTTGGAAATACATACTTCAAAATATAATGCCACTTAAATTGAAATAAGGAAAGACCTGAAAACATGTCACCGTGCGCAAGGGTTTGATGTATTCCACGCATTTTTCCGAAATAACACTACTCTGATTAAGTAAGTAAGCACGTTACACTTTTCTATACATATATAATAAAACTGTAACGAGACAGAATCTGTACAAGAAATATTGTTTGTTTTTTTTTGCGGTAATGTCCAACCCACCTATATTTATAGTTATCGATTTAGATACCAAAACTCATTAATTTTTATTTTGTTTGTCTATCCGTCTGCTTGTCTGTCACCCAAAACTACTAGACGGAATTTGATGAAATTTGTTGTGGTGATAACTGAATTACAGGGTCAATATCTAGGGTACTTTTTACCACAAGAAAATATCTCATTCCTACGGAAAAATATAAAAAACTGGTTAAAAACATAAATACGTACTACTCCGAAACAATAACACTAATAAACTTTAAATATGGTATACTTAGTACATAGACCAGGTATCTGGTGGTGGTGGTACTTAGGTGCTTAATTTTCATACTTCTAGACCCAGTAGTTTCCGTTATACGTTAATCGATCAGTCAGTCAGCCAATCAGCCAGTCAGATTATTCTTTTTAACCGACTTCAGAAAAAGGGAAGGTTATCAATTGGACTGCTTTTTTATGTTTGTTACCTCAGAACTTTCAACTGGGTTAACCGATTATGATGTATTTTTTTTTACTTAAAAGCTGGTGCTTTTCGTGTGGTCTCATTTTGGGCCAGTTCTGACAATGGCATTCATGAGAAAGCCATATAAGTTGAAGTCGGTTTTTTTACTCTTTCAAAAGAGTAAAACATAGAACTCAAGTTCTATGGCATATAATATACATGTATATTCTCGTATATATAGATATTAGATAGAGTTGGAATGCCTATTTATAAATGCATTTATTTTACTTTTTACAACGGCAAAATAAATATGAATAGGTCCTGTATGGACACTTACAAACACTTAAAGTGGCAGCGATGTTTGGTTTTACAACTGGGAATAATAGTCTGAACAAAAACCTATTGTTCTAGCAGGTATTATGTTTACAGCGATTCAGAGAATCTGCGGCCTTCCGCTGTTGTGAAATGCGGTCAAATGCGGTGGACTCTTTGATAACTGGCTGCTGTGTGCCTTTGAAGTTTTATGAATAAAGAAATTATCCCAAATGCTGAAACGTGAATAATTGCCTGTTTCGTGTCGTAAAGTTACTTCGCCGATTCTGGTTTATTGTTACCTACCTTTCAGATTAAATACATCATTATTTATGTAAGTCACATCAAACCAAAACTTTAAAATAATATACGATTAAAATAAATAGTCCAATAGAGTATTGATACGGTTAAAGAGTCGCAATGACTTTCAATAAGAGGACTTATAAGCCTACATTGAATAAAAACTTTTGACTTTGACTTTTAAGCCTGCTTCTCGTTCGTGAGGCTCAGGTTCAAATCCCGGCAAGTACAAATGCGTTTTTCACTAAATTATGTATATATTTATCACTAGCTCGACCGTTTGTGAGGAAACCCGCAGGCCAAAGAATTAATTCTGAGGCATGTGTATGTGTAACAGACCTGGTCCCACGATGGGCTCACCACCTTTCACGTTTAGTGTTCCAAAGAATATACCTACTGGTTAAGCCTAGCCCCTCGAAAATAAAAAAGGCGTGAAATTATTTATTCATCTATTTCCAGTCGTAAAGTTGCTTCGACGATTCTTGGTCTAATTTATTGTTAGCTAGGGCCAATTGATTAAATGCATCATTATCTCGTATGTCTCTGTTTATATCAAACCGAAAGTTTAAGTAATATGGTAATGAATAGTAGTGATGAATGAAGTAGGTATTAAACTTACAGAAGACTAACACCCATTTAAGAGGAAGTGGATACTTCAAACGTATTTAGTTTATTTTGTATGCTAGGAACAGGCAGCTATTAAACGCACCAATGGAAATTAACGTAAGTAAGTATTATAACAGTGGGACAAAAGCGTGGATAATTGAAATCCAAATTACTCACTCTATCATTCTGTCAGTGTGTACGCAGCCAGCATCCGTGCATCGAATGAATTGCCATTAACTAGCCTCCACAGATTAACGAATATTAAACACAAACTAGGCTATCGCTTGTTAACTGAAAATATTATAGATTACCTACTTATCATCTGCTAAGTATACCTACTATTCAATTTTGAAGAATTCCAGGAATAAATATGTAACAAAAAAGATAAATTTAATAACAGTAATAAATTATCTTTTCACTTCTCATGCTCTAAAAGTACGCCAATCCCCTACGAAGCGGGACTAAAGTGACCACTAGGGACCCTAGGGAGTATAAAGTAATTTTTTTTTAATTTCCTTAATTAGAAAAAGACAACCTCAAACAGCCAGTAAATATCTGAAGAGTGTGGACCATCTTCATTGCGAAAATGTGAAGAGTTTTAGTTCCATGGTTTTTCCGCGAAGAAGGTGGCGCCATGTGTTTTAAATTTTTTACCTGCAAAGAGATTTAAATATCTTTGTTAATCTGTGACAGCCTGACAGGTTTAGAAGAAAAAACTGACCGCGAAAATTTCTGAATTTTTGTCGAGTGTAAATTTGTTGGGTTTTAAATAAATTTGTACTAAATTGACAATTTTTCTCGCACTCAAAGTGAAAAGTACAGTTTGCACCTCGAGACTAAACGCCCACTTAATATACCCTCGGTTTCATGACTCAAACCACCTCTGGTATATAATGGCTTCGTTTAGTCCCTCGATATAAAATATACTATTATTACCTTTCCACAATTATCGAAAAAGGAAAAAGAAACAAAAGAACAAAAAATAAAACAAAAAAGTAAAATTAAATAAAAGAATATTAATTAGTACTATGTAACAATTTCAAAATAGTTTTTTTGGGTTAGAAAAGTGTGGTGAAGCAAAGGACAGCAATAAATATAAATTGGTAATTGGCTTAGTCTGATGCAAGTAGGTTATATCATCTGCTAGGTATTCCTTTTATTAAATTTTGGAGACTTCTGTCAAGAAAACTGCAACAAAAGAAAAAGATAAAGTGAATAATATATCAGATAATTGCAGATACGTTTTCTTAGTACATCAATTTGATTATATAAACAAAGTGTTCCTTCTACCATAAATAGTTGTGATCGAAAAATACTGGCAGTTTTCGATGGAACCCAAAATTGTCCACTCATTCCTATTTGCAAACTGAATTTCTCTATTTCAAATTGATTTATTGCTGGTATCTAAACACTCGTACCGGGGTTCGTAGAAGCGTAACGGTGTAGTAGATCCAGTGGATCTGAAAGCCTAATTTGTAGAGAGTTGTGTGAAATGGACCGAGTCATTCCCGCACAAAGCGGTGCTAATGCGAGGCCGGTGCACCGCGCCACAATTATATTTGCATACGACCACGTCGCACCCACTGTCAAAGAGGTGAGTGTAGACATTTCACTCTCCGCTCACCTGTTCAAAAGGTGTACCTATACAGTATAAGCAAAGCTATGTGTTGCAGGTAATCTAAAAATTTACCAAAAACTTTGCATTTTACTATTTACAAAATTTGCTGCATCTTCAGTGAAATGCATCCAGACATCGCACCATGGCTTAAAGCAAAATCTCCTTCTTGGTTGAACGAAACTTCATTAATAAGATTTAAAAAACGAAAAGAAATTATTTCTTATAACCTATTGAATATCGGTCAAAGTAGGTACTTACAGCAAATTCGTAGGTATTGTTAATAGTTCTTGTTAAAAAGGTATGGACATAGGTATAAAGAATAAGAAAATAATATGTAATGCCTATTTGTCTAGATACTATTGAATTCTCAAAACAATAACCTGATGCTTATACTTAGACTTACCTACAGCAAAATTTTATTCGAATCCGACATATTTAGGTATTAGTCTCTTTAAAAATAAGCAAACGTAATCAGACTTACATGCATATTAAATGTAGTTTGTTTACACTATTTCTATCAAATGGTTAAGGTTACGAATTTATGATGTCTCATAAAATTTCTATTGAGAAAATTTCCCGAAACACAATAATTAAAATGTGATACATTACATACTACGCAAACAGTATATAGAAGTTTAAAAAACTAATGAGTACGAACTCTATGGCTTTTAGATAAACATATATATTTTTTATTATATTAATATAACTAGCGACCCGCCCCGGCTTCGCACGGATGCAATGCTAAACTAAAACCTTCCTCTTGAATCACTCTATCTATTAAAAAAAAAACGCATCAAAATCCGTTGCGTAGTTTTAAAGATTTAAGCATACATAGGGACATAGGGATGTAGGACAGAGAAAGCGACTTTGTTTTATACTATGTACTAGCTGATGCCCGCGACTTCGTCCGCGTAGAATTTGTTATTCCTTTGCGTTTCAAAAATATATCAAGAAGGATAATCTACACTATCTATCTATCAACACTAATATTATAAAGATGAAAGAATTGTAGTTTTGTACCTATGTTAATAACGAATAAACTCAAAAACTACTGGACCGATTAAAAAAACTCTTTCACCATTAGAATGCTACATTATTCCTGAGTAACATAGGCTATATCTATGACGAAAAAGAATTAGGGATCCTTACTAAAACTTGACTGTACATGCCAGGATTGGAACCCGAGCCTCACGAATGAGAGGCGGGCTGTTTAGCCAGTGGGCTATCGTTGCTATTTATTTTTATTTTTATTATTCAAAACACCCTATATACAACGCGTCCCAGAATAAGCGCAATTCCTCATACAACCCAATTAGTATACTAATATAAAAATGTGGTAATGCATTCGTACTTTAGTTTTGTCTAACAAAATTTCTTATATAAAGAGCGATAACAGTACGGTTTCCACAGGTAGCCCTAACTAAATTCAGTTCTATGCTAATTCGTTTTTCTGTCAAAAACTTACACATACTAAAAATAATACTGATTACGTATTGTATAGCCTAGGACACTCTCTGGTTTATGATTTTTGAATTAGTTCTTGATACCAAAGGCTATGCATGTGCTCATTATAACAAACAAATTTCCTCAAAGAACCCATAGCGAATTCTCAAAAAAAGTAGAGGACTTTGTATGGAGACTTTTGAAGAGTATTTGTGCCAAGTTTCAAGTTGATAGTAGATAAAAACAACACTTTTTCATACCAACTTCAACCCCTACTTTCACTCCTTTAGGGAATAGTTTTCTAAAAATCAAAAAACACGTGTCTCATCATTTATTTTTAAAAGTATTTGTGAAAAGTTTGAAGTTAAGAGACGTAAAAAACAACACGTCTCCATACAAACTCCAAGGCCCTGTTTCACCCCCTCAGGAGGGGTTTTTAGATAATCCAGAAATACGTGTCTTGTTATTTGGTTTTGAGGAGTATTTTTACAAAGTTTCGAATTGATACACCAAAAAATAAGGGTTTTCCATACATACATGAACGTGGGAGAGCCATGCTTCGACCGGAGTGATACCACGGCCTCACAGAAAACCAGCGTAAAGCAATGCATTGCGTTTTGTTGAGTGAGTGAGGTAACCGGAGGCCCCAATCCCCCTCCTCCTCCCCTCCTCTCCCCTCCCCTCCCCCTACTCCCACCTCAAAGGTCGGCAACGCAGTTGTGACTCTTGAGTTGCAGGTGTCCATTTGCGACGGACGTCCCTTACCATCAAGTGAATCGTCTGCCCGTTTGCCCCCTTTTATATCATAAAAAAAAATACCAACTTTAACCTCCTACTTTCACCCCTTTTGGGTATGATTTTCGAAAAATCCAAAAACACGTGTCTACTCATTTATTTCTCAAAGTATTTGTGCCAAGTTTCAAGTAGATACACGTCAAAAACAACACATCTCCATACAAAATCTCACCCCCTGTTTCACGACTTTAGGGGGTGTTTTTTTTTGCAAATCCCGAAGTACGTGTCTTGTGGTTTGTTTTGAGGAGTATTTGTACAAAGTTTCGAATTGATACACCCAAAAATGAAGGTTTTCCATACATTACAAACTCAACCCCTACTTTCACCCCGTTAAGGGACGATTTTCGGAAAATCCAAAAACATGTATCTTTTAATTTATTTCTAAAAGTATTTGTGCCAAGTTTGAAGTCGACACACGTCAAAAACAACACATCTCTATACAAAATCCCACCCCCTGTTTCGCCCCCTTAGGGGGTGTTTTTTACAAAACTCAGAAATACGTGTCTTGTTGTTTGTTTTGAGGAATATTTCTAGGAAGATTCGAATTGATACACCCAAAAATTAGGGTTTCCCATACATACCAAGTTCAACCCCTACTTTCACGCCGTTAGGGGTCGATTTTCGAAAAATCCAAAAACACGTTTCTCATCATTTATTTCTAAAAGTATTTGTGCCAAGATTCAAGTCGATACACGTCAAAAACAACACATCTCCATACAAAATCCCACCCCCTGTTTCGCCCCCTTAGGGGGTGTTTTTTACAAAACCCAGAAATACGTGTCTTGTTGTTTTTTTTGAGGAGTATTTGTAGAAAGATTCGAATTGATACACCCAAATATGAAGGTTTTCCATACATTCTAAACTCAACCCCTACTTTCACCCCGTTAGGGGACGACTTTCGGAAAATCCAAAAACACGTATCTACTCATTTATTTCTAAAAGTATTTGTACCAAGTTTCAAGTTGATAGATGTAAAAAACAACACGTCTCCATACAAAATCCCACCCCGTGTTTCGCCCCCCTAGGGGGTGTTTTTTACAAAACCCAGAAATACGTGTCTTGTGGTTTGTTTTGAGAAGTATTTTTACAAAGTTTCGAATTGATACACCCAAATATGAAGGTTTTCCATACATTCTAAACTCAACCCCTACTTTCACCCCGTTAGGGGACGACTTTCGGAAAATCCAAAATCACGTATCTACTCATTTATTTCTAAAAGTATTTGTGCCAAGTTTCAAGTTGATAGACGTAAAAAACAACACGTCTCCATACAAACTCCATCCCCCTCTTTCACCCCATTGTGGGGTGTTTTTTGAAAAATTAAAAAATACGTTTCTAGTCGTTTGTTTTATAGAGTATTTTTACAAAGTTTCGAATTGATACATCCACAAATGAAGGTTTTCCATACAAACGTTCAACCCCTTTTTCACCCCCTTAAGGGTTGAATTTTGAAAAATCCTTACTTAGTGCTAGCCTGCGTCTTAAAAACAATAGCTGTAAAAAAAACAGCTTTCTAGGTCTAAGGGTTTAGGCTGGGCGTTGATGAGTCAGTCAGTCAGGACTTCTCTCTTTATATATATAGATAGAATAAAATTTATAACGAAGTCTACTTCGAGATCATTAGTGTGTTTGGATTATAAATACCTATGTATAATTTTCCATCTTATAAAAAATATTATCTTCCTCTCTCATAAACAAGGGGATAGCATAGTTTTACCAAACAAGTATCATAGGCCCACGCGTGGACAACAATTAAAATAATCCTGTTGTGTCTCGTTTTTGATATCTACTGAACGAGTACCTACTTACACAAAAACATTTCATCAAGATCGGGTCAGTGGTGGTTTAGCTGTGAAAATGTAACAGACATAGGTACTGATTCACCATAACAACTTAATTAATAATAATAAATTGTGGGACACAATTCAAACGGTTATTTAGTCCCAAACGAGGCTGTACTGTGAGTATCTACCTACTAAACAACTGATAAATAAATACTTGAATAAATATTAAACAACCAGACACGAAGCCAACATACATGTTCATGCACACAAATGTTGGCCCCAAGCGGGAATCGAACCCGTGACCTCCGACCCAGAAGGCAGGGTCACTACCAACTGAGCCAACAGGCCCGTCAAATTATCTGTATTAATCTGAGTCTAGGAAGGTTTTTTAGATATCAGAGTAAATGTGATAATATCAAACTAAAAACAGTATCCTAAAAGTATAGTTGGTATTCTAGCAGTTCACTCGCGTAGTTCCCGTTCCCGTGGGAATACGGGGATAAATACAGCTTACGTGTTATTCATGTATAAACTATATCACTGTAAAATTTCATCAAAATCCGTTTAGTAGTTTTTGCGTGAAAGAGCTTAGGAACTAACATCCATACATCCATATATATATATATAAACTTTCTCGTTTATAATATTAGTAGGAAGTATAAGATCCCTATAAATTTTCCAGGATGCTTCTGTTGCATTTTTTTAATTATTGGTCGAAGTATTGATGACCCATATAATAAAACTTTAACGGGACCGTGTCTGTATATGATTTATTTTGATGGAAGTGTAGATAGTTAGCGATTTAGATACCAAAACAACAAATTTTGAATGTTTTTACGTGTTTTATGTCTTATAAATTTATGAACACCGGCTGCACGCACGAAAAAGCATGACTCATTGTCACGTTCCGCCTGAGCCAAGCGTGCAAGCGAGAGCGCGGAACTTGCGGAATGTAGGTGTCTTATATTTCGTAGGAAATAGTCATTAAGGGATTTTTGGAAGTTCCTAAGGGAACTAGAATAAACTAGACCCGCGCGGGCAAAGCTCTGGACACCTGGGCAACACCTTTTTATTTGTAAAAAAATTCCGTAGACGGCTTACTACGACGGCTATAGGTATAGAAAGCTTACTTTTCTGGGAGTAATATGGGCTGTAATTTTCCCACGGTAAAGGGACTGACGCGGGTGAAACCGCAGGGCGATGTTAGTCTAATCTAAAAGCTCATCGTCGGCCACGGACATCTCACTGATATGTAACCGACACGTTGCCGACCTTTGAGAACAATGGTCTAGTATTACCTACTATTCACCATTTTTTGGTTAGAATAGGTTAAACATTTTTTTCGAATAAATAGTGAAATAGACAAACAGATTGGATCAGCCAAAAATAAGAATACTTTTATTTTGCCTCAAATTCATCAAACGCGGGTTCGTTATGGGATTACAAGCTTTAAGCCATTTTTCAGATTGGATCTTAAAATGAAAACAAGGTTTAAATTATTTATGTCTAGTCTACATTGTATAATCATTTATCCAATTTCTTTTTTAGACATGTTACCAAATTATAAAAATAAAACCTAGTATGGGCAATACTAGGTTTTATATTGAACACAAAGGTCGAAACAATAATGTTCCATTTATTTTATTTGTATTATAAACATGTCCCCGAGCCCGATGTAAAATAATACAGCTGTTTCTAGGGCACTACGTGCTCTGCGTCTCCGATATCTGCGCCTTCCCTTACTAGAGCAGGGATAGGCAAGATTTTATTTAACGTACATTAACGATGATATGATCGCTCGTGACACTTTGGTTGTACGGTTGTCTGATAAAAATGCTTCTTTTTTGTAGGAAAATATAAGAATATACCTTTTATTGTTTCCTATGATATTTTATTGAGGATAAATCCCATGGTTTATTGTGACGACTCTATAAAAAACCTGTTACGTAGTAGACATGTGAAACAAATAAATTTTGAGGAAATTAATTTTACCCCTTAGTTTCTTTTTGTTCTTCTCGTATCACATTACACGTAGGTGATTTCAAGTTCCCGTCCCACTGTCGTTAGTCATTATGATCAAAAGTCAATATTAAAAAGTTTTTTGGTACGCGAAAAATAAAACCTATTTACAAGTAATACACTCAAGGAAAAGACAAAGTGTCGTAAGGCTAAAGTTCCAGCTATTGTGGCAGCCAACAGCTAAACTAGGAAAACCTGTAATATAGCTGCTGGCTAATCTCCATTTAAGATGACAAAATATGTGACATTTCTATCAATGAAAAGGAATGGTGAAAAGTAAAAATAAAATTGAAAAAAAAATGGTATAAATAGTAGATTGTGTCATAAGGGAGCAAAACGATATTTTTACGGCGAGGGCGTTTCTTTAAATCACGAACATAGTGAATGTTTCTAGGATAGAATCCCGAACGTAGTGAGGGATTCTAATGTAGAATCATGAACGAAGTGAGGGGTTTAAAGTACGTAGCCCAAGGTAAAAATAATTTTGCGACCGAATGATACACTCTGCTTTTCATACCTCTCTATGAGAAAAAAATATTGATGGCATTGTTTGCTTCTTTTTTTCAATATTTTCCGGTGTTTAACTATCACTGCTACTTGAATTCAGTTTAAAATATAAAAGACACAAACAATTTGATGTTGGAATTCGAAAATTTGGCGTAAAATAAAATGCATATATATATATAAATAATAAATAATATATAATATATAATATAATAAATATAATATAATCTCACGCCTTTTATCCCCGAGGGGGTAGGCAGAGGTATTCCATTACTTGATATACCCACATTTCACGAGATATATTGGACCCCTAAACGTGATAGGTGGTGAGCCCATCGCCGGACCGGGTCTGTTTACACATGTCTCAGAATTAATTCTAAGACCTGTTGGTTTCCTCACGATGTTTTCCTTCACCGTCGAGCTAGTGATAAATATGTACGTAAGTTTTAGAAAAACTCATTGGTACATGCCAGGATTCGAACCCGAGCCTCACTGATTTTCGGCCGGCTCTTTAACCGTCCGGGCTATCACTGCTACTACTGACTGCTTGTCAACCTAATGCGGCAAAAAATGGAACTAATGTTTTGTTATAGTACTTAAGCTACAGTGGCGCCAACCTAAAATGCAAACTTATTTTGCTAATCTCTTTGGCTAAGAATGTTGACGAATATTTTTAATTCTAAATTCAAAACACTTTTATTCGCACTTATAAAAACCCTATCAGAAAAGACTTACTTTGCTCCCTTTTTTTGAGGACCAAAACGTCACTTTTCGAATAGAAGGTATGAAAAAGTTATAATGAGTACATTGCGTGCATAATAAAAAATATTTTATTATGAATCCTAAAAATATCACTTCTAGACAAAGCATGACATTTAAAAAATATAATATTAGATTTATATATATTAAATAATAATTTACCTTCTCGTTAGACAACAATCGACAAATAATTTTCATAATCTTCGCAGAGATGGATTTTCAGTTAAAAATAAAACCGGCTAATTGCGAGTCAGACTCGCGCACCCCTTGGTTCCGCCCATTTTCTAAGAATATTTAGTCTGTCATAGGTGACCCAATAAATTTTAATTCCTTTTTTTAGACCGTAAGTTTATTTGCTGATTTCTTAAAAAAAACTTTTTTATTTTTTTACCTATTATTTTACATTAAAATTATCTCTAATATTACACCAAAAGGATTTCTTGACTTTAAAACGAAACTCTAAAGAAATGTTTTTTTCTGAACCTGAGATGGAGGTTCATTACATCAGACAATCCGCTGAATGAGAAGACTTAACCAATTGTTTTTCCTACGGGAGTGGTGGGTCATTGCCTTGGAGTATTTAAATACGATTCACCATCTTTATAATTGAGTAGTGAAGTAGGTAGGTAGGTACTCTGGAGAAATGGTACAATGTAAATCATTTCTACATTTAAGTTGTTTCTTGATTGCTTGTAACATCCATTCTACTCGGATAAATCTAAACTAAAGTTGCTTGTAATAAGGAATTTCCGAGACTAATACTAACGTTTAAAATTTAACTTCAGCATCCGAAACCCAGTGATACGTATTTACCAGTTCTTTGACGGTGAAATTATTCTGTCTCTGTCAAAGCCAGCTATAATATGAAATTTATTGTAATGCTACGTAGTCATTATTGATAACAGATCCGTGGCGCGGCGCGGACTCTGCTCGGATGATACTAATAAATATGCTAATGTTAGCGTCCCTGAAGGATTTTCTCGGATTTTCATCTTTCCTATACCGATGACGCGGGCGAAAATAAAACCCGCCTCGTACCTTGAAATATTGCCCCACCTGTAAAGGTAATGTATACCTCGTTTTGCATATATTATGTGGCTTTGAGGCGTTGAAGAGGCTGATAGGAATGTCATTATGAACAGATGGAAGGAAAATGGTTGAGTACGCGATCGTACATATTCACCGATCGGTAACTACTTGGCCTTTTATTTTTATGCCCGTCTGTACCGTATTGAATCGTTTTTAGAAGCTTTGTACGCTCTCTTGCCATTCGAGACTCACTGAACTATTCTTTACGCTTCTTAGGCACACATATCACTTTTATTGGAATATTAGTGGTTATCCAATGACATAAATATTATTTATATAATACTAGCAGCTCCCCGCGGTTTCATCCGCGTAGTTCCCGTTCCCGTGGGAATACGGGAATAAAATATAGCCTATGTGTTATTCTGATGTATAAGCTATATAACTGTAAAGTTTCATGAAAATCCGTTCAGTAGTTTTTGCGTGAAAGAGGAACATGTAACGTAACAAAAAGAGAAACATACATCCATACATCCATCCATACAAACTTTCGCATTTATAATAATAGTAGGATAAGAGCAGTAATAGCCCTGTGGTTAAAGAGCCTCTAATACGCGAGGCTTGGGCTCGAATCCTAGAGAGGGCATGAATGACTGAGCTTTTTACGTAGGTACATATTTATCACTATCTCGGCGGTGAAGGAAAATATCGTGAAGATACTCGCACGTGCCATAATTGATTCTGAGGCATGTGTAGGTAGCAGCACTCTGCCCCAGTCTGGCGATAGGCTCACCATGTGTCACGTTTAGGGGTCCGAAAAATATACTGGTGAAGGAAAATTAAACTGTAAATACACAGTAACAGAATACGTCTCCCTACTCCCTGGGGGATAGAGATGGAAGCATAATTATTTTTATTTATTAGAAATCATATTTTCATGCTTATTCCTTTGAGTATTAATACTTAAAGGCTTTTTCAGATCTTATCTGTAGAGTCAAAACTAAATATTAATAACATAACCGTTAATCAAGTATCACTCTGCATTAATTTGTTAAAATAGCAATTTGCAGTAAAATGTGTATGTCTTAATAAAATTGCAACAACATAAATTTTTTATGATACAAGAATAAAGTGTTTTTGATTGGTTGCTTAAGGGGTTTCACTGGAGAGTCAATGTTGAAATTTCGTTTTTACGATGTACCAAAAAAGGGATTCGACAGCCTCGCAAAAGGCAAGTACCTATTACATTATACGCTTGCATATGACAGTCATGTGCCACCTGCGATAATAGCACAATGAACATTTTCAAGGGGTAACTTTTGTATAGCTCTAAGGTAATTCACATAGTAGCTCAATTAAACACTGATTATTTTTATATAAATGCAAATACGGGATATTTATTTTTATAAGGGGCAGATTTTCTTATGTAGTTTTACATAATGTCGTTATTGTAATGAAATTAATAATTGGCGTCTAACGCAAATATAAAGTTTTGAAAAATTATGGATGTATAGATGGTTCGTCACAATATCGACTGAAAATTATGTCGTGTTCAAGGGAACACGTTCAAGGTAACGCTACTTTTTCCTTTTCCGTTCCGTTACCTTATATCCGATTAGCAATATTATTTTTTCTTTGTAGCCATAAACCTATAAATATGAAACATATAAATTGTGTAAAATTAATAAGTACATATAAGCAGAGCTGTGATAGCTCTGTGGTTAAAGAGCCTACTTCTTCTTATGCTTGAGGCTTGGGTTCGAATCCTGGCGAGGGCATGTACCAAGAAGTTTATTCAAAATCTTACGTAGGTACATATTTATCACTAGCTCGATGGTGAAGTAAAACATCGTAAGGAAACTGCTTCCTACCAGCTGCCAACCTATGAATCTGAAACTTGGAACATAAGCAACTTCTACCTTAAAACATAGGGTAATTTCTATGCCTATAAAATACACCTAGAAAAACCGACGCGTTATCTCTAGGATTTTGCTATTACCGTGCAATCATCGAATACAAATAGTATGTAGACAAACACGTTTCAATCCAACTGAAAGCAGTTGGATTGAAACGTTATCCAAACAACAAACCTCCAATCATAAGCCTATGCGTAGACACATATTCGGCGGAATTTTCTGACGCCTTGAACACAAGGCGTATCCAACAGAATCCGCAGTGGATTTTGAAGATATTTTCGGTAGAATTGAGTGTTCTATTTACACCTTGCCGCTTTTTAGAGTTCCCCAGCCAAATATAAACAAAACGCTTATAATTTCCTCCTCAATTGGAAAGAGGAAATATTTGACTTTTAGTTTGTTTGTTTGTATTGAATAGGTTCCGAAACTGTGGACTGATTTTAAAAATTATTTTATTTAAAACTACATTATCAGAGAGTTACTTTTATAATTTCGTCTAACAAATAAATACATATATTTATTATATATATATATATTTATTTATTGGTTCCTGTATAAGTTACTAGCGACCCGAGCTTCGCTTCGGTTTATATGATATATCAGTGTTATCTACTATATTAAGCATGTATTATATACCTTCCTCTTGAATCAAACTATTAAAAAAAACCGCATTAAAATCCGTTGCGTGGTTTTAAAGATCTAAGCATACATAGGGGCAGACAGACGGAAAGCGACTTTGTAGTGATAGTGATGATTCCTTACAAAATATCTTAGTCAAATGAAAAAAAAATGTAATTAGCCTCTGTTTGCGTTATTTAAAATCTACTTAAATTAGAAAATACAGATTTATTTTTAATCAAAAGAGCTAGTAGATTATGTATTTAGTCTGGCCATAAATACCTACGTTGTTCCAGATTTAACTACCATTACATTATAAAATAAAGCTACGGTACCGAATTCTATAATTTTCTATTATCTCAAGTATTGGCCTTCTACTTATACTGAGAGGATGTGTCACATTTAGGATGAAGTATTGACCTGATTTTAGGAACCGGGCAGATAAATCAGGCAGTTTCAAGCCTTAGGTACTTTAATCTAGCTTGTGCTGCGTTGTACAAATACCATCCTAACATGAAAATCTGCTAAATCACAGCAATTATAACATAGGCACAATCTCAGCGAATTGTAATTAAGTTATATATTACACGTACTTATAATGATTAATAAGGTCATTAATAATTACAGTCGCTTAATCCTGATTAATATTATATTTTGAAAATGTGTGTTGGTTTTTTATCTTTTCGGTATTGTTGCAGAAAACGTGCATGTCCTTAAAGATAATAATAAATTCGTTCATTATGTCTACTCAATTATGGGCGTAATTAATATAGTTCTATTATTTCCAAGCAGTGACAATATTAGTAATGATAGCTATTCATTCTTATTTTTCATTGTTAACTTAACTTACCTATGTTACTCAGGGATATTCTAGCTTTCCATTGGTGAAAGAATTTTTAAGATCGGTCCAGTAGTTTTTGAGTTTATTCGTAACAAAGATACAAACATACAAATCTTTTCTCTTTATAATATTAGTATAGAGTAGGTACAATGTCACCATGACGTTTGCAGTAGCAACATACCCAAGCAACTGCTTAGGTATCTTACTAATATTATAAATGCGAAAGTTTGTATGGATGGATGTATGGATAAATGGATGGATGTTTGTTCTTCTTTCACGCAAAAACTACTGAACGGATTTTTATGAAACCTTACAGCTATATTGCTTATACATCAGAATAACACATATGTGATATTTTATTCCCGTATTCCCACGGGAACGGGAACTACGCGGGTGAAACCGCGAGGCGTTGCTAGTTAGCAAATATGCATAATACTATGCTTAGGAAAACACTGTAAAGTGTCATTTTTGTACATTTCTCCCTCTCACAAAATTAATATTTTTTCCGCTGAGAACAATTCAAACACGAAAATGGCATATTTAACGTTTAGCGGAATTTAATATGTCATAAAACGTTATTTATATGCCGTTTAGGCGTCGGCGGAGGCGGCGAGATTTCATCGCAGTTTGAGTTTGAGACCGTGAATCGCCTGCTTAACGGATTTTTCAAAACAAAGCTGAAACGTAAATTACAAATATTTCATAACATCATCTCGAATCTAGAATCATACATTCGCACCTTATTTAACATTACAGCAAGATATGACACTGTGACTTGATATATTTTACGAAATTTAGGAAATTTAAGAGTAAATGTAGCGTGTTTATGGAGCTCATGCGACAAATGTATTGTGTTACATTAGTCGCCATTGTCACCAGGTGTATAAAGTAGGTAATTTTCGGAAGACCCTTAAAACCAATACTTCTGCGCCTAACAAAAGAGTATGTAATATTTTTTATAAACACTACAGTATTTTTAGGAATAACTCGAGACTCTTGGGGACCGCACATTGATACGTTGGCGAAAAGGCTCAGTTCTGCTGCATATGCCGTAAAAAAAACGTAATATGTCAAGCGTAGAAACAGCTAGACTTGTCTATTTCAGCTACTTCCACAGCTTGATGTCATATGTCATTCTATTGTGGGGGAAAGCTGCTGATGTCCAGAGAATATTTATTTTGCAGAAACGAGCCATTCGTGCAATTTATAAAATGGGGCCTAGGATGTCTCTAAAGGAAAAATTCAAGGAAATTAATATACTGACACTGGCGTCACAGTATATTTACGAAAACGTATTGTATGTTAAAAAGAATATATCACTTTACAAAAAAAATAGTGACAGACATTGTATAAACACTAGAAATAAGAATGAACTGGCTGCTTGTGTTAGTCGATTATCTAAAGTTACCAAATCCTTTAAGGGTCAATGTATCCGTTTTTACAATAAGATTCCCATTGAACTACAAAATTTGCCTCTTGACAAATTTAAAAATAGCTAAGCAAAAATTACATAAAAAAGGCTACTATAAAATTACAGACTACTTAGTAGACCAACATGCATGCTGGGATTAACCGACTCGACGCTATGTAAGGCTATTAATTATAATTATTATTGTAAACGATATTTATTAGTAAGACATGAGATTAAAAAGAGCTGCCCTTGAGTTTCTTGCTGGCTCTTCTCGGGGTACTGCATTCGGAACCAGCAACTCGTCGGTGGAGATGGGCTGCTGTTTGCATTTAGCCAATCTTCATGGACGAGTTTAGAGTGCCTTGTTATTATAAAATATTGACGTTTCTAAGTGTATATTTAATACCAATAGAAAATGAACGATTTTGAATTGAATTTGAATTTATCACCTTGTTCAGTAGATGCCAATAAATTGAAGTCGACGGAGCGAACATAAAATTTTGTAAATTTAATCCAAAGTACCAAGTGATGCCGATGAATTGTGTAGAGCTCTCCGAAGTTTCCGAGAACTCGCGCGAAGAATGCTCGACTTGCCATCGTTTGGAAAAGTGAGCATTCGGCTGTTAAACAACATAAACACGACAAATATAAGTATATAAAATGTGGCAATGAGATTTTCAAAAACTTATGTACTTACATATTATAGTGAACGAAAACATCATGAGGAAACCCACGGGCCCAGAATTATTTTTGGAAAGTTCCCAGAAGTGTAACAGCACGTCAGTCCCGGGATTTGTTCAGCTTAAAACCTGTCACGGTTAGGGGTAAGAAGAATACTCTGATAAAAAGTGGGTAGGTACTTACACACATACTTACTCACGATGTTGTGCTACACCGTAGAACGATAGTGTTTTCAAAAACTTCATAATAACACAATCGTTCAATATTAGGTACGCGACCTGGATTCGAACCCTGGTAACGTATATGAGAAGCTCATTCCATCACTTAGGTATATGTTACGCTTATATGTAATGCAAGTAGTTTATAAAGACGTTCTCTTGAAACTTCACTTTCAATTAAAATATGATGTAACTTTCAAGTTAAAAATAAACTTAAATTGCCGCGTGCAAGAGCTTATACTATTAACGCAGAAACTTCTTAACAAGCACCTCGAAGTCAATAGCTGAGTAGCGAGCATTTATTATTCAACAACAGTAATACTTAAGTAACAACAAATTATTTTGCATCGTGGCACATTTTTGTTATTACCCATTTCATAAAGTATTTTTGAAAAGATAAAGATGCTGTGACCCAAAAAGAGTGGGTATTATCCAAAATGGATTATTCAGTACACTTAACATGCGGGGGAGACAGGACAGGCAGGCTCATGGCTCGCATCGCCAATCTGATCACGTCACTGCCATTGAGGCTCATTCCAGTCCCATTTATTACGCTATTGAGGTTCGTACTTTTATACCAAAACATCCCATATTGTTTGTAACCAATTTTCCTTAAACCCATAAACGTTATCTCAATAGAAACCAGTAAAGGTACTGAAATACGCCGATATGAAATAAAGGTATGTGAATTTAAATATTGCCAACAAAATATATCTCGGGAATTTACGAACTAAGCAAGTAGAAAGTTTTTTGTGTGCACGTCACAATCATTCCCTTGAAGGGGTTAGTGTTCAGTGGGTGGAAATAACAAAGACGATAAAACTGTTCGTTCGGAAAAAGGATATTGAATGAGGTCAGACGCAGATATATTCGTATTCAAGGCAAATGTCGAGGCGTGTTGGGGACAGCCGTTTGCGCACTGTTTTTACCATCCCGAAAGCCTTGTCGTTACTGAACTGATATTGCTCCTCGATTTCTGAACCAATTCACACACATTTCCCCTCGTGTCTTTTGTCTTTTTATTGATTTGCGAGAGGTTTTTCTCAAATATATTTCCTTTATGAGAAAGTGTGACGTGATAAAAATAAATAAATAAAATATAGGTATAGTAAACAGGCCCTGTTTCCTCTTTGGTATTGAATCTAAGTGGAATCGCTATTATTTAAATATAATTATATAATGTAATATTGAAAGGATATCGAAGATTCTTTGAAGTGGCTATAGAAGCGCCTTTTCTTTTGTCTTCGATTCTTTCTCTCGTGTCTTTGTAACCCGCTTCGACGCGCTTGCTTTAAGAAAAGCGAGCAAAGAACACTGGAGAACGATTTTATTTGTTTTATAATGTATTACATTTTACGGAAGGTAACTTTTATGTGGTGAATAAACGTGAAATAACAATCCTGCGAGTTGGCAACTGATAAAAAATTGGACGACCAGCGCAAAAATCCTGAATTTTAAATAAGTGGAATCCTATTTTTTGCGTGGCTCAACACGCACTAAACCGTTTAAAATTTATGAGGTCCTGAGATCAGTAACGCGACCGAGGGTTAAACGATAACTAGGGACGCCGTTCGGTAGAAAGCGTATACAAGTTTTAACCATCAGTACCTATGTCTAAATATTTTATTATTACCACTAGCTGGAATAGAATGACAAATGTATGGGCTTGACATTAGCACTCGACTTGTCACTAGTAAAATTGATGCAACACTCTAAACAAGTATACACGTAGTTCTTAATAGTTAGTACACAATTAACCAACCAGCCAACTAAGCGAATGAGTCTTTCGTTTTCCATTTAGCAAGGGCGGCTGTAATGTTGTACAGAGCCAAATTTATACTCAAAAGAACCGGACCTTACATTCTGGTATAGATGAAATAAATTTTTAACTGACTTCAAAACAGGAGAAGGTTCTCAATTTGCCGCGTATGTTTTTTTGAATCTGAATCGAATTCGAATAGTTTTTTCGCTTCTTCGGGTATACGTCAATGTTGATCCTATATAAGTTTTGTGAAAATCCGATGAAGAACTTTAGATTAAGAACGGAACTCCTCAAAGGATAAAGGATACAAAAGACTTAGTTAATGAAAATCTATATACCTACCAATAACATAATTGAAGAGTCTGTCTTTGTCTGTATTTGAAAAATAATACCTACGAAAGTTTTAGTTAAACCTGCTATTTACGGAATGCCTTAACATAAATGGCCGTTTTTTAGAATTTTTGTCTGCCTGTCTATATGAAATAGGCTCCAAAACGATTTTACGGATTCATTTACTTAAATTTCCGTGGAAGTTTAATTTCGATATCTTACAGGGCTTAGAAAATATAAACATAAATATTATGTAAGCCGAAGCGAAGCGAGAGCGGATCTCTGGCAATTAATGTAATTGTTGGATAAAATGAAAGTTATTATATAATCACATTATTTATTCTTTAAGTAATTTACTATAATAGGTAATTCTATTCATGAACTAATATTTCTCAGAAGTCTTTAATGAGTCTTATTGAATGTGACAAAGATTATGGTAACCTGCTAAAACTGTATAGGATATTTTTGATAACATCGAGTCATTAAGATTCATTAGTTAAAAAGCTAATTACATTCAGGGATATAAGATACAGAAAGCCAAGGTGGTTAGTTATTCTTATTGATGCCTCCGCGTTAAAACGAAAGCGACTTTTGTAAGAAATTGCGTTAACAAGGGAACGCATTTACAATTTTCAATACAAATATTGTACCTAAAATATAAATAGTGAAGTCTGTGCAGGAAAATATTACTGTTGTTTAAAATGAAAACGTCACCAAAAGTTATAACTGTAATCCCCTACGATGTGTACACATGTGGTCGGTGCAACATGTTCTATCATGACTACAAGCAGCTCCTAGAACATCTGTACTGGCGCCATGGTACCGAAAGCCAAAATTGCAAAGACTGTGGCTTGAAACTCTGGCAATACGCAGCTCATATGTGTAACGTACTTCCAGTAGATGAGTTAGAGCTCGAAGACTATTACGAGAACGAGGAACATTGTTTCTGTGGGAAGCAGTTTGAAGATGTGCCTATGATAGGATGTGATGGCCCGGAATGCGCGGTGCAGTGGTACCATTTCTCATGCGTTGGGATAGTGGTACCGCCTGAAGGTGACTGGCTCTGTCCTGACTGCAGTAAAGTGAGTTTATCGCAGGTGAATAAATTAAATTTTCAAATCTCATACTGATGGGTTTTGATACCCATAGATGGCATAATAATAGTGTTAATGCAATTTCCGGCTATTTTACCGTCTGTCCAATTGTATTTCTATAGAATATAATTTCTAGATTGTGTATTTACCTTGTATACGTAATACGACTAAGTAACAATAAACGGTTTATTATTCTTTCCTTCCTTTCTAGATAAAAATTGAAGAGGATACAATACAGACCTGAAAAATAAATACTACCCTGAATTCAAAATTAAATGGACTATAGAAAATATGTAGGTAAGTATTCAAATATATTATTATATTCTTAAATGAGGGTCAAAACACTAAGAAACATCATGTAATTTAAAGTTATTTTCGTTTTCTGCAGATGGAAAGTGGGGTGACTTTGTTTAACATGCCGAGACCTAGGACTTCCAGAATTCAGTATTTACTAGAAATCTAAACCCAGACATATTTTCGCATAAATCCTACTAATATTATAAACGCGAAAGTTTGTTTGGATGGATGTCTGGATGGATGTTTGTTCCTCTCTCACGCAAAAATTACCGAACGGATTTTGATAAAACTTTACAGTTATAAAGCTTATACATCAGAATAACACATAGGCTATATTTTATCCCCGTATTCCCACGGGAACGGGAACTACGCGGGTGAAACCGCGGGGCGCTGCTAGTTATAAATAATTATATATATCTGGCAAACTGACGCTGGAGAGCAAAGTTTTTGAATGATAACATAGTAAACACCGACTTCAACTTATTTGATTTTCTCAAGGACGACATTGTCAGAACTGAACCAAATTGAGATGGGGCCACATTGGGAGCACCAGCTTTCAAATAAAAAAGAATCATTAAAATCGGTTCACCCGGTGGACATTTTTGAATTATCAAAAATAAAATATAATCTACAGTCGAATTGATAACCTCATCCTGTTATGATAAACCAGCAGCCCTCATAATTAGTTATGAGACATGTTTAACTGCATCCAAAGTCTGGCGATGAGCTCATCACATCACATGTTTAGGCGTCCGAAAAATACACTGGTGAAGAGAGGGTATTTCCAGAAATTAGATGTTCTTTCAGGGTAAGGCCTTAGGAGTCTTATTAAATTAGTTAAATTATACATTTTCTTATAGCTTCTAAATACTCTACGCCTACCTGTTTTATATAACAATGGACGAAGAATTCTATTAGGACAGCCTCGTTTTTGTAGCGTTTCAGTAATGTTCATTGTGGCATGAGTTAACCGACTTTATATTACACTATAGTGCGAAAGAATGTATTGTTAACTCGTTTAAGATTATCCCAGCTCATAAACTATATTGCACAGATTCTAACACTGGAACTGTGTACACATTGGTTGCAGATCGACTCGGTTTAATTTTATTGTAGGAATTCCAATAATAATGTAGTTGGCTGCATTATCATTAAATTGTGCAAAAATAATTTCTCTAATATCTAATTTTAAAATAACAATAAGTAGTTATTGCCGTCGTATTCGTTAATATCTTCATAAATTATAAAACCTATGTTATTCTGATGTACAAGCTATAGTATAGTTTATCAAAATCCTTTCAGTAGTTTATCCATTATCTCAAACTTTCACAGTGCTTTTTTGTTATGGCAGATTCGCATTAGAAGGGGTAAAGGCGTGCTTATATGTTTTATGTCAATATATGGCGCAGGTCTGTTCAGTTAACTATGATCTTGCTAATATGGCTGTAAATAGTGTAATTTAATTTAATTTATTTAAATCCAATATGTACTAACACGAGTATGTAGTGGTCTGAAATAAATAGATTATTACTTTTTAAATATTTTACTTATTAGAAATACTTATGTGGAAAACACTACCTACTACCTATTGTATGTTGTAGATGTAAGCACTTAGATCTTGACTTCTTTTAGAAAGGTA
Organism: Ethmia dodecea; assembly: GCA_963855545.1. Lineage (NCBI taxonomy): Eukaryota > Metazoa > Arthropoda > Insecta > Lepidoptera > Depressariidae > Ethmia > Ethmia dodecea. Next base: position 8,487,773 of record OY979444.1, read on the forward strand.
AAGTAGTAAATCCCTATCAGGGCTAGTATAGATTCATCTTCAAATAATAAATCATATTAATCAAAAACATTACAAAGTCTGCGAACTTTTAAAACCAATCTACATTTAGAAAGCAGAAAAAAAAGTCTAGAAGTAAAATTCGAATTGTAATTTATTTTAATGAATAATAGTTTTAACGAAATAACTTTTTTGAGAAACAGTTTTATCTTGTATTGTGTTTCTTCTCCTTTTACACAACTGTAGCTAAAACTGTGACAACTATTATTTATTAAAATAAGTTAACCGTGTGGAAATATTACCAATAAATTTAACCAATGTGATGATTTCATAGATTTGATTTAATAAGTGATCGATTGATTGGCTTCACTAACCATCATCAACCTTAGTTTTTACAATCTTGATTGGAATCTGAAGCTTCCTAATATAATCAAAGCAGTAGTTCATGTGTTAATGCAAGGCTAACGAGCTTATTTAGGGTCCATATTGGAGTAGACCTCAGATAATATGCGTAATCAAGCAAGCTACAGGGCACCCCTCACATGTTAGATGTGTTGGTAGGAGCACGCCCATTTGCGACTCACCTACTTAATGGATATTAGTGACTCTCCAGAGACAAATCTCGAATTTATACATACAAAGCTAATGTACAGTGATAGCCCGGACGGTTAAAGAGCCGGTCAAAAATCAGTGAGGCTCGGGTTCGAATCCTGGCATGTACCAATGAGTTTTTCAAAAACTTACGTACATATTTATCACTAGCTCGACGGTGAAGGAAAACATCGTGAGGAAACCCGCAGGTCTCAGAATTAGTTCTGAGACATATGTAAATAGACCCGGTCCGGCGATGGGCTCACCACCTATCATGTTTATGGGTCCAATGTATCTCGTGAAATGTGGGTATATCCAGTAATGGAATACCTCTGCCTACCCCCTCGGGGATGAAAGGCGTAAGATTATTATTTTATTTATTATTTATTAAAGCTAATTACTTCGTTCACAGTAACTACTCTTTGTTATTGTTACTTGAATGTTTACAATAGCCCGTCAAACCGCAAGTTAGAAATATAATAATGATTTCTCTATTGTTCTTGTCTCTGTATACTGATTCTTGACTTCAATCGTATTACGAGGTACTCCGCAATCTTATTTTATTCTATTCTAAGTGTAACTTTGTTTTACCTACAGATTTTTTTTCACATTCAGTCCCGAACTAGGCAGAGCCTGTACTATAGGTACTGAACAACTGATAAACATAATACGGAGGAGCGGAGCGGAGGTGGTTGTTGGATGCTCCTCCATTGTAAAAAGGGAAGATCTTCCGCCAGGCGAGGTGATGGTGCCTGGGGACCGCGGTACAACGGTTGATATTGGAGAGTGATATTTATAGACTCATCAAAAAACATCGATATCGTTGTTTAGAACAGTTCTAGGTGGTATCGCTAGGTGTTGCTACAAACATACTCAAATAGGTAAATATTAAACACCCTGACACGAACCCAACAAACATGTTCATGCACATAAATGTTGGCAAGAGCGGAGATCGAACCCGCAACCTCTGATTCAGAAGGCAGGGTCATAACCAACTGAGCCAACAGACCCGTCGAATAAATGATTTTAATTGAAGTGGTGTCCTTGACATCCTTAACACTTTTTGTGGGGATATGGATTTTGTACGTTTCTTACCTATGGAAATGTTATTTACTTATACAAAATTGAGGAAAATTTTATACCTAATAATAATAAAACTATTCATTTACCGATATGTGGAATATTACCTACTCAAATGATATTATACCCGAAGAATTGAAGCAATGCCAATCCGTGGATAATATCAAAACCCTTTTAATCCCATTGGTCTATCTATACCTTTCAGAATAGAGTAATACTTTCATAGCTATCATTAGGAAAGAATGTCAACATCCAAGGTCTTCTTGAAGAATTTTGTATTAAAATATCCATTAAATTTATGTTATCTCATAGTGTAATATAAATTGTAATACATTAAATTGAATTATTAATGAATGTCAATTTTATATTAAACCTACTACGCCACAGATCATCATCTCTGTACTACACTATAATAATAATAAATAATAATAACACTGGTTTCATAGACTATAGAGTTAAACTTCTCTGTGTTCTGTTATCTGTGGCAATACTTCAATACAACTAGAAGTTACTATTATAATTCTTCTGTTTTATTTCACTAAAACCAACACCACCTTCTGACAAAGTCAGGTAAAAAGATAACAATATTTTCACTGAGCTTTTACAATGTTTGTAGATGTAGGTACGTTACAGCGCAAAAAGACCCCAGCTTAGTGTAGCTTTACTCAAAGATTAACTATATACTGCTTCAAATGAAGACCTTGGCATTACGGATCACAAAATCAAGCACCCTTGAGACTTTCTTAATCACAGCCTTAACTTGCAGTAAAAAGTCATCTTTTTGTCGAAAATTACGATGACACCTAGGTCTCTTGTGTGATCGACTTTTTGAACAGCAACGCTGGAGATGTAGTACTGAGTGATAATTTTATTATTTTTTCTTGAAAATGTCACTTGGAAACCCTTTTTCGCATTCCATTCCATCCATTGATGCGACACTAGTCCACCATTCTATTAATATCCTCCTGAATGATAATATAGAATCCTCAATATCTGAGTCAGACTCAAATACACACCTACCAATTTCAAACCATCAGCATATTATTATACGTAAGGAGTAGTATATTGAAAACAATTAACGATGTCGGTAATGAAAAAATTGACCCAAATGGGAACCTTGGGGTACGCCGGAAGTAATATTATAGGAGTTAGACTGAAAGCCGTTTACAACCACATGCAAGGTCCTAATAGATAGGTAAGATTTAAAAATTGTCCCAAATGGGAACCTTGGGGTACGCCGGAAGTGATATTATTGGAGTCAGACTGAAAGCCGTTTACAACCACATGAAAGGTCTTAATAGGTAGGTAAGATTTTGCTTATATCAGTAAAGTCCATAAGACTCCAGTTTTTTTAACAGGATATGATGAGGAACAAAGTCAAAAGCTTTGCTAAAATCTGCATAAAATACGTCGGCTTGCTTGTGACTCTTTTGAGAGTATAGAACAACTCCCAAATTTTCGGTAAATTTTGTTAGGTTAGTGGCGGTAAATATTTATTTGACAAAACCATGCTGAGTCTCGGTGAGAAACATGATAAGATGATTTTGTAATAGCGGACAGATTAGAGATTCAAGGATCTTACAAAAAGGCAGATTTCAAAAGATCGGGAAGAGATACCTTCTTGTAGGGATCTATTATAGATTATAAAAAGTGGTGATGTTAATTCTTGCGCCAATAACGTAGATAGCTATTATGCTAGAATCAAATCAAACGACTAACAATTGTCCCATATTTAATGTTTTAAGGTTAGAATGATATCATAGAATGATATGAACCCAATTAGAGTCCTGCATAAAATAAATACGAGTTTATACTTTTCTGAGTATTATGAGAGGCTTTTTGAAATATCTCATTATCCCCATCTTTACTAACGCCATATTATTAATTAACAAGTAGACGTCGGTACTCGTTAGCTTATATAAACAATAGGTTGTTATTCAGGAAGCTATGATTGGCATGCCAAAAGCATATTGATTTTATTCATCACTATATACAAGTCTTTCCTCTTTATAAAATTAGTGTAGATTAAGGATCACCTAATACCACTTAATCTTTTTAACATGAATAGAAGACAAAACTATTATTTTTCGATACTTTATCTATCTGTCTGTCTGTCAACCCTTATGTTTGTAAGCAAATCACGCAAAAACTAGGTTTTGACAGTTGTATAGTCTGGTCTAATTTTAAATCTGATATCATGTTTAATTTTGATATTCCCGCCTATAAGCCAAGATATTGATACATCGTACATACAAATATATTTTTAATTGGGTCTGTACGGGGACGAAGTCGCGGGCAAAAGCTAGTACTTTAATAACATAATAAGATATTCCTGTCAATAAATAGACTACTCGTTGATCATGCCCGTTCAATGATAAAAACATAATATTTGGTATCTCTATTTCTGTGATCATAGTATACGCATCATTTCACAGAGGCTTCACTAGTCGATTTTCCCGACGACCAGAGCGGAAACTTCGTGTGTTTATGTTGCAAAATACACTATCTTTGAAGTTTGTTTAAGTCTCAACCCACATAATCTAATCTAGTTAACTTAGTCTCGAGTCAAGAGTAAGCCCATCATAAATCAAATAAAAAATCCACGTCCACGAGCTACATCTCTACAATCGCGCAAAGAACATGAAATTGCGTTGTTTAAGTCTTTGGTTTAATTTTTAGGGCAACGTGCCTCGAAAGTAAAAAAGGAACTCTTATAGCATTGATGCAATCAAAATATTATGGTCGTTTATGCATTTATTCTCTTATTTTTATACTCTCGCAAAAAACTCCAAACTTATACCTAAGGTTCCAGTTGACCCAGAATCATAAAAACAAGTAAGCAGAAAAATCCAAAAATGGTGTAGTTATATAGATTGCCTCTGTTTATGTTATTTAAGATCTATTAATCTAATAAGAAAATAAAAATGAAATAATACAATAATAAAAATACATGCAAAATATCCACAACAGGCTTCGTCAATATTACATTCATAGAATCCACAACAAGCTTCGTCAATGTAACAAGGAAAGAACAAAAACAAAAAAAAAAAAAAACAAAAATCAGTCAAAAAGTCCACCACTAATCGTCCCTGGTTCAAAGGACCCCAGTATGCTAGCTGCATTGCCACGTTGGATAGCTATGGAGATCCTTTGAACCATGTACGAACCAGAACGGGGATCGCAACCTCTTTCCCGGAATCGCCTACCAAGCTCACGCACAAAAGCTTTTGCCTCAGTTCCCCAAGTGCCAGCTGTCTCGACTGCGAACGGGACAAAGACGTAATCAGACTCCAGATTGGAGTATTTAATGTGCTTCATTCCCGCTGCAGTTTCGGCAGCAGAGCCAGCCACACGGGTTGTAGCATTAATGTGAGAGGCAGCGAATGTACTCACGCAAGTCGCGTCCCATAAAAGGCAACGACCCCTTTCCCAAGGTATGAGTGTAAGTCCATCGGGCTTTTTACCATCCGTACGGCTTAAGCCTGGAGGTTCCAGAACGCACGGGATGTTTGCAGCAACAAATGCTCGACGGATGACATCATTTAGTGCATGATGGCGAGACAACCTCCCGGCGCTCCTGAGACAACTAAGAGTATGGTGTCCGTTAGGTTCTACCATTAATCCGCAAATGCATTTATGGCGAGCACACACATCACAACCCAATCTTAACGCTGCAGCTACTCTCAGAGTGTCATTATCAAGATGCGTCCCTATTTGCGGCGAGGGCAAAGCTTGCAACCATGCTCCAGACTCAGGCTTAGAAGCTGCTCTAAGGCGGGCCACGTCGGCACCAGTGGCTGTTTCCAACAGTTGGTTAAGGATAACCTTGGATCTAATTTCATCCCAATCCCTCTGCCTTCCCGGATTATCAGGAAGGTTCTCGTTCGGGCAAAGCACAGTCCACTCAGATATAGCTGCATCCACAAACGGGACAGAGAAATTGTCACCATCAATATTAAGTATTTGAGTGACTAAATTCACCACCCCGTGAGCAGACGCGAGAAAAGCTGCAATTCCTGAGTCTCCCATGCGACGAACCCCGAGACCTCCATGTCGAATTGGCAGGGACGCCTGGCACCACTGCTGCTCATCAAGACTTATATTCAGTATGCCCTCTAGAATTATTTTAAAAGACTCATCTATATTTTTGACTTCGTTTGGGCAAAGCCAAGTTGGAGATGTTCTGGTTGTATATGTAAGCCTGGGCATGGCAAAACAATTTCGAAGGAGCAGCAGCGACACACACGACGGTAGAAGACGGAAGTGCTCCCGAAGACACAAAAGCCGATCGTTTTTTGTTTGCAGAATCAAAGGAAGGGCTTCCGGGAAAACAGGAGCACCAAGCAAAGTGAAATTGGATTTATCTATAATTTTAAGGCCAGGAATTAAAGCTTCGAAACGTGAAAAAGAAGATGAATTATTTCCATGACATTCGAAAAATTCACATATTTCTGTATTAATTTCTAATCCAATTTCACTCAGCCTGGAAAAGAGCAACTCGATATCCCCAAAAACAGCATCAGGACTGCCACCAATTGTGCCATCATCTAAATACCACACATTTAATGGTGAATTTAAAGAGGAAATTATTTTATGAATGGCAAGGCTGAAAACTAAGGGTCCTAAAGGGTCACCCTGTTGCGCTCCCACCTGTGATAAAAAGGAAGATCCACCGTAAAAAAGGTTGCTTGGAGAAGAGTAGCATTGGTGCAGATAGGGGTAAAGAATTGGGATTCGTTCTCGTGCCTCCGAAAGGAGTGTATCTCTTTCAACGCTATTGAATGCATTTCTGATGTCTAGTTTAATTATTACACATCCTGCATTATCTCTCGAAAATGCGAAGGAACGAGTAGCGTGAATAGCCGCCTCGCAACCTAAAGGTGTGCCAAAACCTATCATTCATAAAGATCTATTAATGTAAATATTGCCTGAAATAAAGATTTATTATTATTATAGCAAAAATAAAAGTGGCGATTATAAACTTTTTTGTAGTTGGGAAACTGACTGCGACCTATGTCGATGTATGGTGCAACAGTTTTCCAACGGTAAAGTTAAGTTTGTCCTTCAATCAAGTTTACCTTTTGGTTAAATCAATCTTCGGTGCTTTCATACTATTACTGTAGAGTGTAGTGTATTACGAGTATATGGGTGCTATCATTCATAAACATCAATTATGTTACCTATTTATTTTGTGAATGTATTTGATTTGAACAATTAAAAGTTTCCATACAAAACCCTTGTATTTTGACTTGTTTAATTCATCCCACCTCAGCATTCCTTTTTAAACCTGCAACGCACTATTCTTTACTCTACTCATCAATCGTACTCCACTAATGCTTCCTAAAGTGTGCATTTCCATTGCATTTATTTGACTTTTATGCCCCTTTTGCCAACACTGTACATCAACGTAATATACAGGTGAAATTGTTTATGAGTACGTAGGTATGTTTGTAAAAGAAATCTGGGGAAGTATAGTGATCCGAATCTAAAAATTATTTCACTGATAGAAAATTACACTATTCCCGGGAGAATATATTATCATAATTTAGTACTATACTATATAAATATAGAATATTGACTCTGTTTGTTTAGGGAAGTTGGGCGCGGTCAGTCACTGACATTATATCACGAGAGCTTCCGTGTTTCGGAAAGCACGTTAAATTGTTTGTCGAGGTTTTCGTTGTGTTTACGCATAATGAAAGTCGTTAAGCCATGTCAGATACCTTAGGGTAGCTTTAAAAATTCTAGCTGTTAGATGGCCACTGGGTTAACACTATCAACCAATCCGCAGTGGGCTAGCGTGGGAGATTATATCCCATACTTCCTCATGTGTGAGGACAAGACCCAAGGACAAGACCCTTAGCTCAGCGGTAGGCTGTTACGGGTTGATGATGGTGATGACTCTTTTTGTAATATTTATGAATACCCCGTCTACATATTGTAAAAATTAAGCTGAAGTGAACTTCCAGGTACTGGTTATATTGACATTCGATTGCATTGTTCCAACGCACGTGCTTTCACAGTAAACATTTATTTAAAGTAGGTCAATAATCAAATTTTCCGATTCCCGTTAAAATTCTTACCATGAATATGGCTGCTTCTCCCCTGGGGCAGTCATCGAATCGGGTTCCTTAAATTGGATCGGAGCGTTTTCAAACGCGATGCGTCAACGTCTACTTCAATCTCAGGATGTGAGTGGTGTTTTACGCATGGCCACTCAGGACAGCGTGTGTGCGAGAGGGAACAATTAATTAACATAATCCTATTGGATGGCAAAACGAGAAAACCGACCAATAGGCGAAGCACACTCACTTGTCAGAGCGACGGGCGAAATGCGATTTTGATTTAGCAAAGGCGCTTGAAGCTTTGAGTATTAAACCAACAGGAGACGTCACGCGCACTAGTTTCTTTACAAAAAAGTCTGCCAATTTCTGCGGGGGGGACGAGGAAACAATCACAAATAATGTTAAAACAAACGCATTTTTTGATAAAACAATTAAACACTAGCTTGAACTAGGTGCACACAAATACATTCACCAATACAAGCACTCCGTGAACTCAAACAAACTAGTTGTATTTAACCGGTGTGCTCAAAGACCGACACGTTTTTTTGGCAGAGGGGAACGCCTGTCAGTGGCGTCTCCGGTTGGTTTAATACTCAAAGGCTTGAAGAGACCTGCGGCAAAATATCGATGGGACTGTCAAATGTCGTGCATAAGTCACGATGTGTGGTATGTACATACTATTCTAATTACACAAAATCCTATTTGAAAATTCCTTTTTTAGGAACCCTTTTATTAAGCATCCGTTGTCCGTCCGTCTTTCGGTAGGCTGTACCTCATGAACCGTAATAAGTAGACAGTTAAGGCGAGTAGTGTCGTGAAATGGTCATCTTTGAAGGCATAAGGCTATCTTTTCATAACAGTAAATGGTTGTAGAATATTATTTACTATTTGAAAAAAAATTCTTCTTCTAATCCACAAGTGATATTTTTATAGCTCTTGCGGGAAAACATTGGTAATTCATTTATCTTACATTTCATTAGACCGTTTTTTAAAAAAACAATTAGTTTTTACTCAAATTACGAAATAGCAGTTTCACCACAAATCGTTCTCTACACTGAGAAAACTGGTAATCATAAAATACGTGAAATCAGGTTAAGTAAGATGAATTCACCTCAAGGACGGAGAATACTGATATCACCAAAAAGAAAGATGATAACACGTCTGATGATGATAATTGCATTTAAGATGACGTGTCACCATGGCTTTAGTCAGACGAGCATACATAATGTGATTATGTTTACTACTATTTATGTTTGCTTTCATCATATCTCGAGTTACGTACTATATTTCCTACTATTTATCGATGACGTCCTCGTACCTCCAGTTATTATGTCCTATTTTTTTTTTTACTATTTATCGAGGACTTCCTCATATTTCTAGTTTTGTAAAATTGTAACACGCTAGGCTCGGTGGGGGAGACTGTCAAGTTAGAAGCTTCACCATGGAATTCAGCTGTTCTGATAATGTCAAACAACTCTTCCTAAATAGTGCCCGAAATTCCCTGATCCAGATATTGCAAAGGTGGCCAAAAGAGCCAAAAGAACCTCTCTCTCTACTAATGAAACCTTGCACTCAACGTTGGAGTGGATACAATGTCAAATGCATCTTAACTACTTATATCTAAACCCTGAGTCAAACGATAGTGCGTTTTAATTCGACCATGGCGCCATCTATCGAGAACGTATGACAACACTTGTTTGCGTTACGTGTGCGTTAACACTAGTGTGTTCCACTATTATTTTTCTACTATTTGCCGATGATCATATATCCAGTTAGGTCTAGTCCAGGTGTCGAGGGTCAGAGGAGTATGGAGGAGTGGAGGTGGAATCTCCATCGTGAAAAGGGAAGATCTTCCGCCAGGCGAAGTGATCGTGCCTGGGGACCGCGGTCCAACGGTTGATTTTGGACAGTTGTTTTTATACAAACTCATTAGAAAACTTCGATAGCGCGGTTTAGAACTAGGCCGTCTATTGGCGCGTTCTATGTAGTGTCACTTATATTAATATGCTTAGCGCATAAAATAATATGACTGTAATATTAAATAATATGATGCTGGGATTTCATCGTATTTTCGGTGATACTTCTTCATATTCAACTAGGAAATCTATATAAGTACGGTGACGGTGTCATTGTGTTTTATGTTTATAATCTTACTTATAAATATAATACAAATTTATAGTACAGTGAGATATTATTTAAAAAGAGAATATTATATTGTGTGACCAATTTTTACGATGCTAAGTATTATAATATCGCATTACCTGTTCCAACTTAACTTATTAATTCGATTATAGCGTAATATTAACCTATTTTTTCCTTATTGTACGACAATGCTCCAGTTTAAGACAAACGTCACGTTATTTTATGATTAAGAAGAATTAAAAAGTATCATGTCTTTGTTATAATTATGTGAGCGGAATGGAGCGATTGGAGATAGCGCCGAAAGTGCTGTCATCATATTATTTTTAAGGAATCACACAGAATGTTATGCATACTCATAGATGAGATTCTGTAGTCGTATTTTAGTAATCATCACTATATTAATATGATGCTTACTCTAAAAATAAGATTCTGTAATCAATTTTAGTAGGATTCACATTATTCTATAAAATTAAATGTAGTGCTAGGACTTCATCGTATTTTCGGTGCTACTTCTTCATATTCTACTAGGAAATCTATAAAAATACGGCGACGGTGTCATTGTGTTTTATAATTATAATCTTACTTTATCAATATCATACAAATTTATAGTACAGTGAGTTATTATTTGAAGAAGAGAATATTATATTGTGTGACAAATTTTTACGATGCTAAGAATCATAATATCGCATTACTTACTCAAACAATTCGATTCCAACTAATATATTTCGATTATAGCATAGTATTAACTAAGAAAAAATATTAAATAAGGAAATAAACCTATTATTTCCTTATTTTACGATAATGCACCTGTTTTAGACCAACGTCACGTTATTTTATGATTACGCCGAAATGACATTTTTTTCAGTGTAGCGGGTCCGTGCGCGGGCGACGGGTGCGTTTTCATAGAACGTGTACATTTCTATTGCTATTACAACAAATAAATTAAATTAAATCAGCAAAAATTCCGGACATGTGCGAGTCGGACTCGCCCACCAAGCAGGGTTCCGTTATTATAAATAGTTCAGGAATCGCTTCTCGCAGTTTCCCGAAATTCAGTTTCCAAAACCTGTAATAAATAAAGACTATATTTTTATGATCTAATTACAAATGTACAGTTTTTAGATTTTTCCCTGTACTTTGAAGTATAACATGACATAAAATTATTACTTGCCAAATGTCATAGTTCTACGTCAACGGAAAGTACATTAACTGTTACTCAAACGAATCATTAAGAGTGTCAAAATATACGTTTTCTCTTAATCTTTTTTTTTACGTTAACTTAGAAGTTTGACTTTTTCACAGCTTCAAAGGACTGTAGACCTGAGTATACAGTTTTAGTTTCAACTCGATACCTTCACTCATTCCCGATATAAAGGATCTTAACAGCTGACAGACACAGACGGACAGACTGATGACAACAAAGTGATCCTGTAAGGGTGCTGTTCTTTCCTTTGGAGGTACGAACCCCTCATTAACGACGATAAAAAAAAAAAATTTTTTTTTAAATTGTTACGAGTCGGACTCACGTATAGTCGTCTTTCTTTTTCCAATCTCCCATGTCTATTTTTCCTGCAAATGTAAAAATCTCTCACGCTGTATACACGCCATAAGCAAATCTTTGTATTCCTAGAAATATCAACTTTCACCAGTATATTAATTGGAGTCCTAATCATCAACGGTTGTGAGCCCATGACTGTGGGTGCTGTTACACAGCAGGCCCCAGAACCAATTCTGCAAAAGTCAACGAAACTTAAGCCGCCTTAACTTAATAATCTGTTTGTTACTCCGGAATCTAATTGTTTATTAGTGTACTCTAAAACTTACAGTGTTTGAATTTATCCAAGTCTTGATATTTAATTGTAATTAGTTCGCAGCACCCAAACAAAGTAAGTTTGTGTAAAAGTTAACATCTGCAACACAAACTTCATCGATCGAGGTTAGCAGTCGGTGAGAACACACAGAACAAGAGAACATATCTCTTGTTCTGTGTGTTCTCTTGTTTTTCGTGTACCAAATAGAAGAGGTCCCGTTTATAGGAAACCCTGATAATAACAGTAAAAGGTTCCGTATCTTATCTTGATGGCATATTTGGAGGATATCCAAGCCATTTGCCACAACGCCGCTGAAGCGCCACTTTAGACCCAAGGCAAATGACGTGAAAGCATATTTATGGACTTCCAGTTATTATGGTGGAATGCATCTCGTGGTATCACTGATCGATGAACAACCGACTTGATGGAATTAAGCGAATTTAGTTCAATGAACGGACTTTAATTTTTTTTTTTAAAAGAAATCCAAGAAGGAGAATTGTTCGATATTTCTACTAATTTAGTAATTTACCAAATACAGAAATAAATTGCTTTCATCAAATATGAAATTATTACCTACGGCTAAATATGCGCAGGGGCTTTAAAAGAAAAGACAGCGAATGAACTAGGTACGTTCAAGTTTCTTTAAATATTTTGGATAAGCAAAAGGCGTAATATTATAATTTTACTTGTGGTATTTTTATACTAGCACGGACATTTATAAATCGCCTCCCTTTCATACAATACGTGATCTTAGTTACATTATAATTTCATCGAATGCATTCGGTGACATTGTGGATCAATGAGATTTTGAAGATTTCAAAAAAATATTGTAAAACACTGATTGGTCAGCATGGCCTATGGTCATAGTGAATCGATTAATTAAAGGAACGCGGCTTTCTACCACATCCAAGTGTTGCTAGTATTGATATTTTAGCTACGGTAATTACAATGTTAGTAAACCTGTTAGTGAAATTAAAATGTAACCAAGATTTTCCTGTGATATTGTTTGAAATAGAAACGTTTGACAAAAGTACCCAATACAACTAAGCGACCGCTAGCCCAAAATGGTCGCTGCAGCCACATCTGTGTCACCTAGCTAATATGCGGGCTTAGAAAAAAAAACGACTGCGTGTGCAGGCACTGACCGCATTTAAAAACTTTACTCTCCATATGGTGCAGTAAGCTACAGATGGAAACAGTAACACTCCGGAGACAAAGACGAATCTAGCTACAAGCTCACTTCGAAATCTGTCATAGGGCTATGCTATATATAGGGCATGCGCCGAAGCAAAAGACGCCTGGTGAAGCCGGGTAATTCCGGTATAAGCAAAACTAAATTGTCTGCCACCTCATCAATATGTAATCTGTGGCAATGTCAAATACAAAGTAACTACTACATTTTTATGATATAAGAACTTATCCAACTCACGCAGAGCACAAGTAATTACCACACACGTACATGCTTATTAGAGTTTGTTGAAATCAAGAATCCGCAACACGCTTCGCCAATAACTGTAATAAGAGTATTTATTTAATTTTATTCAATAATGAAATAAAAGATTTTCACAACAAGGCTTGAGATTGAATAAAAGGATAACCTGGTGAGGTCTCTTCGTTTTGTTTGATAAAAGTAACCATAAAAATGTAGGATTTTTCCTAAAGAATTTGTCAAGATAAAAGAAAAGGGTCTTCCATATTCCTATATAAAAATTTAGATGCCGAATATTATTTAGGAGCTTGTAAGCATGGTACATTGTACTTATTTATACCAATATAATAAAATAGAAGTGTCTGTCTTTGATTAAAAAATAAATACCAAAATTGCAAAAAAAATGAGAGAATTGCTATATATGTGATGCATAAAGATAAATAACCTTTTATACAATTTTTGTCTGTCTGTCGTCATTCATCCAATGTAACTTGTTAACAAACTTATGTTGGCATTGACATGTGTCCAAATGATTATGAACAAAAGGTGCAATTCAATAATAAATCTTAGTATTTATTATTTGCACATTGGTGATGAAAATTTTATCATTTTCATTCCAAACAAACAAATCGCTTCTTACTCTAAGATTCGGCGGTACCCAGACAATAAAAAAGAGAGAGATTTTAATTTCGCGACAAAGGCAGCCTTGAGTCCCTGGACGGTTATAAAACTTATCGGCTGACATTAGCATATTAAAATTGTCTGAAATAGATACGTAGGCGTAACGGAGCTATAGGTAGGCACATATATGAAAGATATTTTTTGCTTGCTCTTCTAAAATAACAGCGCGAAATTAAAAACCTTCATTTTATTTCAGTTTTTTTGTCTTGATTAACGATAATTGGGCTCCGATTTACAATACAAACGAAATCTCAAGTGCTTAAAAACACAGGTACCAAAACGGTACACAGGTATTAAATATACTAGTACTTAAATCAAATCATAATTCGAACATATCACTATTCCGAATAATATAATGAATATTCTGTCATTTTAAATATTCGTTTTGCCGTGACAGGGACGAAAACAAGCTGCACTTAGTGTATCATATCAACCCGTAACAGACTGAGCTAGGGGTCTTTCCTCACACTAAGGAAATATGGGCTATATTCTCCTATGCGAGCCCACCGCGGATTGAGATGGTGTTAGGCTAGTGTCCACCTAACTGTCAGAATTATTCAAGCCACCCAAGGGTATGGCTGGCATGGTTTAACGACTTCTATAGTGCGTAACAACGAAAACCAGGAGTGCGATTTTTTAATCTTACCGGTGACTAAAATTATCACTGATGACTTTTATGTCACCAAATACAAAATCATCGTCATCATTCATTCATGTCATCAATCACAAAATATCACAATCGAGCCCCGCTGCTAATTCTTCCGAAAAACATACTTTGGCACTTTTGACAGATTTCACATACGTCAACTGTCAAAAACACGCATGGTGATTTCAATTACGAGTGGGTAGGGGCACTCGTAAATCGATATCATAGGTATGATAAATGTAAGTCACCGATGAGTTTCAAAAATACGAACTTTCGGAAATCACTCACATCGGTGAGAATTAGTCACTTGGTGAGATTCAAAAATCGATCCCCTGGACCAACAGGTAAACGTGCCTTCCGAAACATAAAAGCGCTCGTGATATAAATGTCACTATGCGGCTGCGTTGCCAGACCAGATTTTTAAAACAAAATTGAATGTCCCGCGCCGGACAGGCTCAGTCCCGCTTTTCGGGGATACCTCTAAACTTTATTTTCAGACTCTATTCAGAAGACAATAAGACTCAACTATTTAACGATAGGGTAAATCTGATTTTAAATATCATATTTTTATTAAAATACATTTTCTATGGCTATTTTTGCTGTCTATTGTCACGTAAACGTAATTTGAACTCAAATAAAAAGATAAATATTAAAAAAAAAAAACTGATTATATACGTTTTTACTTTTTGTCCCGCTTTCGATGAAAGAATCCCGCTTTTTTCACTCAAAAACTTTTATAATCCCGATTTGGCAAAAAAAAAAATCTGGCAACGCTGCTAGGCGGTCACCCATACACCGACTGATTGTGACTAACTTCCAGGCCCAGGGGGTCGATTTTTGAATCTCACCAAGTGACTAATTCTCACCGATGATTTCCGAAAGTTCGTATTTTTGAAACTCATCGGTGACTTACATTTGTCATACCTATGATATCGATTTACGAGTGCCCCCACCCACTCGTAATTGAAATCACCATGCGATTGTTTTTGACAGTTGACGTATGTGACATCTGCCAAAAGTGCCAAATTATGTTTTTTGGAAGAATTAGCAGCGGGGCTCGATTGTGATATTTTGTGATTGCGACGATTTATTGAAAACAGCGTGTGACTTTCAAAAATATGGCTTTTGGAAAATGGTGACATATAAGTCATCGGTGATAATTTTAGTCACCGGTGATTTTGATATCACCAGTGAGATTCAAAAATCGCACTCCAGGTCCGTTAACCAGGTCGTTCGTTCATCTGATCGTTACAAACACACTGGTACCGCAGGGCTACGGGCGCTTCACTTCGCTTCTTTACTGTATTAAATACTAATTAGTGTTGGATTAGTTTCGTTGGGTTAAAGATCAGCTAATTTTATGGATCTCTTCAAGTTGGGAAGTTGCAAGTTTCACTCGCAAGTTACAAACGCCCCTTAGCTCCGTCTCAGCTGAAGTCTCTCTATCTTTTTGTTCTAGAACTTTCTACTTGTTTATGAACCTTTCAGCTAACTTGAGAAATTATTATTTGTACTCCTCCTAGCCTTAGCTGTGTTAATTACTACATCCATCGTGTTTCTTAGCTTAAACATTATGTTCAGACACAAGTTATCACTATCACTACATAGTATAAAACCAAGTCGCTTTCTCTGTCCCTATATCCCTGTCCCTTTGTATGCTTAAATCTTTAAAACTACGCAACGGATTTTGATGCGTTTTTTTTTTAATAGATAGAGTGATTCAAGAGAAAGGTTTTAGTGTTAGCATTACACCCGTGCGAAGCCGGGGCGGGTCGCTAGTACAAATATAAATTTCAATACGCGACGTCATATAATAAATTTGAGTAATTTGTATCCATAAATCTATGTTTGTATCTGTCCTAAAGGTGCATTACTATAAAATTTATCATTTGCCATCTCAAAGTAAATGTTTGCATTCCATTTCATTAAATAACTGAATACATTTATTTACCATGCATCTAATCACTGAATATTCATCAAATAATTGACTATTATTTGTTTAACTACAAACATTGTATAATTATAGCGTGTAGGTACAGCAAACCACATGTGATGAGACTGGCCAGGCATGATATCAAACGAATTCAAAACGGATAATTTATTCTCGTTTCAGTTTAATTTTAATGTTTTGCAAATATTTATATTAATATCGACATCATTGAATAGACTAGATGGCTATTCATTGAATTGGATCCAAATATGAATATCGAGATAACATAATACTTACTTATTGAAAATAATAATAAAATATCTTGGTTTCATTCCACAAGTGTGCGTAAGTAGCCAACAAATCCTTGAGGGGTCCAGGCTAGATTACACTTAGTTGATTTTATTTTATTGAGTGGAGTAACCGGAGTGGATTCTATTTGCTGGAAACGACGGCAATAATAACAAAATCCTTTCTTGAGATTCAAGGACTATTTCTGTTTATCCAACATGAAATCATTTACCCATTCGCTCCTGATTATAGGTAGGTACTCGTATTATGTATCATAATCGTTTCTGAAAAACGGTTTCTGTATTTTTAGACGTAGCTAATTTCGGAGCTTATACGTATTAAATCATAATAAAAAGATCTCGCCTCTCGTGCTTCAAAAGGGGTGTTATTTAAATGGTTAGCTGAGTATTCGTATTTATGTGAGCAGAAAAATATAATCTGTAAGCCGAAATAGCTAATTGGTCAGCAACTCATGGCCAGCAAACATTAAAAACCAATCAGCAATTTATGTCATTCTGGATGGCTGTAATTATTTTTGAGCTGCAATGAGCTGCTACTGTTTAATAAAACTTTGGTAAGCACTCAGAGGGGAAGCCAAAATTTTTTTTGAGCTGCATATAAAAGTAGCAAAAATAATCTCAGCAAACTTGTCATGCGCAAAATGGGCGCATTCCTTACAAAAATTAGGAAGGACTTTGGATTATGCAACTTTTATGATTATGGCTAATCAAATTTTATAATTGCTGCCCATTTAATTACTTCTCCTTCAAAAGTGGATTCTAACTCGAATATGACGGGCATGTTGGCTCAGTTGGTACTGACTCTGATTTCTGTATCAGTGTTTATTTAATGTTAAGGTGATCTAGTTTATAAAACTTATTAGTAAATATTTATAAAAATGAAAACTGAATAAAATAAATAAATATTGTTATGCTCCACTTCACTTGTCACCATCAACCCGTACCACCTGACAGCTGATCTATATATGTATCCCCTCACAAAGCATGTTTATCTTCCACGCGAGTCCACCGCGGGTTGAGAACACCGCGTGTAATATTTTAAGCCGCCTAGATATCTCTAACAAGGCTTAACGACTTTCAATATGCTTGACCATTACGAACCTTACATTGCACACGTTATATCCGTTGGTATACCTACTCCAAATGCTGTTGTGATTTCAGCAGTGAACCGTATTTATGGAAGTTATATACCTACTCATACAACATGTACGAGATTAAAGCACAGTTTCTGTTTCAGATAGACGAAGCGGTTCAACGGATTCATTGTTGTTCATATAAAAGAAGTTACCGACCGATGATAAAAAAAATACGCACCCTTCAAACTCTTTTCGAAAAATTCGATCAATAACTTCTTTGTTTTTTTTGGAGCTCTCAGACTAATTTACAACAAAAACTTACACAATATTTTCTTAAACTCTAATTATTTCAACGAAGATTCAATTTACTATCGATACATTTAATTTCGAGTAACACAATAAATGTTACACGTTGTATATAAGTTATCAACACTTACCTTTGTCTCACAATAAGCCAAAGATGATATCGAAGGCATTATAACCAAGGCCATTCCCAGCACGCGTGTGGTTGAAGTTAGGGAGCTCATCACTCTAGAACATGTAAGTTCGTCTAAATGCCGTGTAACTTTAATTAGAATTCCTGTATACTGGAGCGCCTGCGCGCTTCCATCTGACAAATGAGTCTATCCGACATCTTCGGAACTAACCCCCTGGCGTTTAATGAGAAAATAATGTTTTCCTTCAATAACGCAAAAATAATGTTCCAAGGAAATGGACGTCGCGTCGCGTACTCGTAGGAACGCTGGATATTTCCAAGATAGGTTTTAAAAATGTATTTGCAAATGGGCTTGTAATGACTTCTAGGTTAATCATAATTTGGACCAAATTATAGCTAGGATGCACTATGTGGCAGGTATAATTAAAAAATAATACATTTTATTAACATTAAAATTAAAGTACTAGTATGAAGATAGATCAGTAAGGGCAGCTTCGACCATAAAAAAAAGTTACCTATGTCCAAAAAATAGACTGCTGAAAAGTGGGTACTTCCATGAATGCGCACCCCGGCATGGATAAAGAGATGAGTATCTTTTCTTTTACTAATTTAAGTGCGGGATATTAATATAAATATTATATTTTCTAATCATAGTCTTCTAAATTGACAACACAGTATTTGATTTGAAGCCGTATTTGCAACGCATGTTAATAGAAACTTCAATAGAAAGTGATGTATCAAATATTATAGTGCGGCTGTTTTTAGTCGTCCGCTAATTGGATGAATTATTTTATTTAGTCGTTCCTTTAGCAGATGAATAAAATGAATTAATCGTCCCGTAAAATTAACACTGCTGTTTTAAGAAAAAATTAAATGACTATTTTTATTCTTTTACTTATTGCATATTTTTATCGAGTTGTTACTTACTTACTTCGATTAAAGTACTCACTATGTTTACACTCACCTCTACCGTTACAAACAATATACATACACACATAGGTGAAAACACAAACCGCTGTGGTATAAATTATGTTGTGTCCGTGGAAACTTAACTTATTCAGCAGAAGAACGTCTGAGCTCAGTTGAGCCAAAGCCTGGAGCAAATGCACAAATACGACATAAATATTGTGGAACCTGGCTGCTCGGTAAAAGTTAATACCCCACAAAAGAAACGAGCCTTAAAAATATATAAAGTCTGCATTCAAATGCTGTCTGGAAATATAACGTTCATTTTCTTATGCACCGCTCACGAGATGAGTGCACATTGGTAGTGCTGCCACATTTCTAAATGTCACTGGCAGGCTGGAACAGCGTGTATGTTACTTTTTATAGCCACATAGAGAAAAAGTTTTGAATTAAAAAATGATTTCTTATTTGCTTACAAATGAGGAAACTCGGGGAAGTCACTATGCTGTGGGTAGTTTTGACCTTTGTTTTTTCACAATATGACATTTTTTATTGATTTACACGGAAAAAAAATATTTTTACAATACTACCAGAATGTGTAGTAAATGGAAATTAGTTCTCCTAACAATTTTTCTGTTGGCCTTACGAATTTTTTCGTATCACTAAGTATTTTTTGTGTAACAGTGACAATTTGTTTGTAACGGGCAATATTCATTTCTAGTAACTTGCAACATTGTAAGGGTTACTATCTAAATGTTTAAACCAACAAATAAGCAAGTAATAGTTGCAATAATATCGCTGTGTTTACAATATGCATCGTTCTCTCAACGAATGAGATGATAGCGGCTACAATGTGTGTGGTAGACAGCGGGGCGTAACGCGTGACGCAGTTAGAATACGTCGTTCATAGATGGCGTGGGGTGCGAATTAGAACGCGCTATCGTTTGGTTCCCGGCGTTTAGCCATAAGGTCGCACGACTTTGGCTATGTATTCGGTTTTGATCGTAAGATTTACACCACTAGTAGACGGTTCTCCGACACTTTTGGAAATCTTTGCAATTCCTGATTAGGAAATTCACAGTCATAGTATGGTATTACAAATTAGTATAGTAAATAAATACCACAAAGTAATGTAGGCACAACAAGGTCATATAGTAGACGTTACAAGACAGTATCGTAGACGTATGGGACGTACGACGTATACTAAAGGCAGTTTACAATTTGAATCGTTATGCGTACTATACATATTGTTGTAAATACTATACACATAGTTGTCTATACTATTATGTTTTACAAGAAGTGTATAGTAGAGTTAACTATCTGTAGAGTTGTCACATATAGTACCAGAAATATGGTGGGAACAACCGAAATATCGTTACGGTAACCATATTTTTTTTTCCGTGTAGGATTCTGTGAAATCCAATATTTTATGTGAAAACTACCAAAGCAAATATTATATGATTCGCTCGTTCAGTGAATATATTAAGAGGAAGCAATAACAAAAAACTCTAAAGAGTAAAAAACCGAGTTCAACGAATAGCACTAATATTTTCATCAATGTATAAAATTTTTAAAAAAACCTTATGATAAAATTTTAATGGGATCACTTCCAACGTATGATCTACCAAACAAAAAAATTATCATCAATCGTAATTGGCAGAGTAATCGCGTAACATGCATACAAAAAAAACAGACAGTCAAATTGAGAACTTTTTCCATTTTTGAAGTCGGTTAAAAATGTTGAAATAAAGTAAAAGTGCATGGATTACATAAATATCCATTGTATTAAGTGATAAGAACATCATTAATTTTCTAAGCTCTTAACACCAGAAAGGAAATGTGTAAAATAATGGAACAGATACATGTAACTTAACCTGAGCGTGCTATTTTCTAACAAATAAGAAAATAGCGACCCGAGTAGCACCGGGATTATCCCCGGTATTGCACTAGAGCTGGGGAATAAAACGTTCTTATATGGAATCTTATACGTACAGTGCGCCACGTACGCGCACTCTGCAACACGAACACAAACTCTATTCCGATAACGTAAAGTACAACTGATTGTAAATCCATACGTGGCCGCCTGTACGTTCTTGCCCGTGAATGGATAACGTGTCTTACAAAATGTTCCGCGGAAAGTTGTTTCCGCTTAGGTTTCCTCTCTCCGATAGAAGTAATAAAACAAATAACAATTGGTAGCTGAAATAGATTTCAGATAACAGGAAATTGTTACTGACGTATTTCAACATTTTTTGGCTGTCGGAATGCCCACAAAACGGTAATAACTTTTTGAGGTTTTACTTTACATGAAGGTAAAAAAGTAAGCAGTTGTTTCTATAAATAAAAATCATGGTTTTCTGAACTCTAAACGCAATCCATGCTTAATAAAATCTAATCTATGTGTTCAGTTACTTTATTATCTGTCTTAGCATTTTGCCAAACACACACACAAAGATATTAGATATAAGAGAATTATTTTGTATAAACTAAAGCCGGATAAGCGCTTTTCTAGAATTAGCCCTGTCTCAGAAGAGACAGCACGGAAGGGAGGGACACGTAGAACACATAATTTCACTTAACCGCACTCACTGTGGGAAGCAACACCCCTAATACGGCAAGACTTACTTTTACAGATTTTTTTCTGACCAATTTTTTTTATTTGGCTACAAAAATGCTTTACTTTCAAATTATCTTGATCATTTCATTCATCATCATTTCAGCTAATTGCTGTCCACTGCTGAACAAAAGCCTCCCCCAAGGAGCGCCAACCATTCCGGTCTTGGGCAGCCCGCATCCATCTACTGCCAGCCACCTTCTTTAGGTCATCGGTCCATCGTGCCGCAGGGCGCCCTACACTTCGTTTGCCTAAGCGCGGTCTCCACTCCAATACGTGTCGACTCCAGCGGCCATCAGTCCGCCTGGAGACATGACCGGCCCACTTCCACTTCAGCGTGCTGATTCTCCGCGCGATGTCGGTGACTCTCGTTCTCTGTCGAATGACTTCATTTCGAATTCTGTCGAGCAGAGAAACCCCGAGCATCGCGCGTTCCATTGCACGCTGAGCGACTTTGAATTTGTGGACCAGTCCAACGGTGAGTGTCCACGTTTCGGCTCCGTATGTCATTACGGGTAGGACGCACTGGTTAAAGACCCTGGTCTTAAGAGACTGTGGGATCGCTGACCCAAAGATATGACGCAGCTTCCCGAATGCTGCCCAGCCCAGACGAATTCTTCTGTTGGCCTCTCGATCGAAGTTGTGCCGGCCGAGTTGAATGGTTTGACCAAGGTACACGTATTCTTGCACAACTTCGAGAGTAATGCCATTTACGACCACGGGACATGGGGAGACAGGATTGTTGTACATCACTTTGGTTTTCCCAAAGTTCATCCCCAGTCCCACGCGTCTTGAAGAACTGTCCAGGCTGTTAAGCATTACCTCCAGATCCTGCGGAGATTCTGCCATGATGACTATGTCGTCTGCAAATCGCAAGTGAGAGATATATTGCCCGTTGATGTTGATGCCCCGTCCGTTCCAATCGAGCGTCTTGAAGACGTCCTCCAACGCAGTGGTAAACAGTTTCGGAGAGATGACATCTCCCTGTCTTACCCCTCTGTGCAGATGGATTGGTCTTGTGCTCTGACCTTGTATTTGGACGGTCATCGTTGCGGCATCGTAAAGGCATCTCAGCACCTGGATATATCGGCAGTCGACAAGGCATCTCTGCAAGGACTCCAGAACAGCCCAGGTCTCAACGGTGTCGAAGGCTTTCTCGTAGTCCACATACGCTAGGCATAGAGGTTGATTGTATTCTTCGGTCTTTTGGATTATTTGCCTCAGTGTATGTATGTGGTCTACAGTACTAAAGCCCTTTCGAAACCCGGCCTGCTCTACAGGCTGGAAGTCATCGAGTCTTTGGGCGAGAATTCATTCAAATCGCGTTATATAGATAAGAGTTATCTATCTCGACTATCGTTGAATAAAAGTCACGTTTTGAACTCACCGCTAATTTGCATAAAGGAAATCTTTGAATGTCTCGCTCGCTCTAGTGTAGATTAGTTTGCACTCTATTGCCATTTTAAGAAAATATAGCTCTGCAATATTGCAGCCATCAAAAGTGTAGTGTGACTTGAAAATTTGCAAAAATACAACATGTAACAGAATAAGCGCAATTCCTGAAATTCGTTTGTTCAGTATCGACTACTTATTCGATTTCAGCTATTTTTAATATGTGTTAAATTTTGAATGAATTAATTAGCGTAGAGCTGAATTTAGTGCTTTCTATGGAAATCGTGCTATTAATCATCAAACTCAAACTCAAACTCAAAATTCTTTTATTTCAGTAGGTATAAAAAATACACTTTGAAATGTCAATATCAACAAGGCACACTAAACTCGTCCATGAGGATTGGCTAAATGTAAACAGCAGCCCATCTCCACCGACGAGTTGCTGGTTCCAAACGCAGTACCCCGAGAAGAGCCAGCAAGAAACTCAAGGGCAGCTCTTTTTAGTCTCATGTCTTATTAGTAAATGTGGTTCACAATAATAATTATAATGAATAGCCTTACATAGCGCTGAGTCGGTTACACCCATGCATTTTGGTCTACTAAGTAATCGGTAATTTTATAGTAGCCTTTTTTATATAATGTTTGCTTAGCTATTGTTTTAAATTTGTCAAGAGGCAAATTTTGTAATGCAATAGGAATCTTTTTGTAAAAGCGTATACATTGACCCTTATATGATTTGGTAACTTTAGATAATCGACTAACATAAGCAGCCAGTTCATTCTTATTTCTAGTGTTTTTACAATGTCTGTGCTATTTTTGATTTTATTACTGACATGGTTAGCTTTAGCCGTGGTACAAATACGTTTATCGAACATCGATTAAAGAACATTGGTTAGACACAACTAAAGTTTGATTGCGTCATATTTTTTTTATATTATTATTATATATACTAATAGGGTGTATGAGGAATTGCGCTTTTTCTGTTACGCTTTGTATATGTCAGCTATAAAATCTATTATTTATTGAGATAAAAACCTTAAACAGCTTTTAAACGACTGTGCAAATTAAATGTTTAAATTTAATTAATTTTAAATTTTATATGGTTTCAATATACATGTATTGTTCGTGCCCGTCAGCGTTCCCCGATTTCCATCAAGCCGCGGTTCGCCGATGCTTGATAGGTATTTTATTTAAATTTTTCTTCACGAGCAACACAGAAATTAAAAACAAAATAAAATATTAAATAACGCTTTTTATCGCCGAGAGGGTAGGCAGAGGTATTCCATTTCTGGAAATAATTACTTACCCACTTTTCAAGAGTTATATTCATCATAAATTATTGTTAATTTTAATGTCGTTAAATTAATGTTTAAAATGATACTTAATAGTCCCATCACCATAGATTCTAAATGTGATTAAAAGTGGTTTAAAGTATTATTTTCCGAAGGTGCGATTTTTTTGACGCCGAATGTAGGTACTAATGGAAGCGACTTGAAATTTGGAATCTCTTGAAAAATAAATAACTTTGTTTAAAATGAAAGCAGAGATCCGAAATGTGAAATTTTAAATTGGCGTTGAAATTTAAATGTGGTACGTGGTATGAAGGGGCTTTATTTGAAATTTTTCATTTCATTTTACGGCAACTTGAGATTAAATTACATAAAATAGGTACTATTCTTCACTTGAATCTCTAACTAAAATATATAAGGTTTATCGAGATTACTATTTCGAATGAAAACTCTAGCTAGCACAGCTTGTTAGACATCAGCAAAGAAACTTACAAGAAACATATTTGTACCTAAAAATCCTCGATAAAACCTTGATAATAAAGGGAAACTTAATTAAGCTCGCTTAAACAGAATCTTCGTTACTTCATTAAAAGTAGGATACGCAATTTATTTTTAAGACTAGAAAAATAAATCAATAATTAATCTCTCTAAAGCCTCAATTTTCTTACAATTTAAATTTTATTTACGAGCCAAAAATTAAATACTCGACTTTTCCTCATTTTATGCAACATCGTTTTAAATAGTTTCAATATTGTGTTCTAAATATTACTTTAATATAGAGCTGAAAAGGTTACGAGGTACATTGAGATTTCTGATATATTTTGATCCATTATTATTAAATTGGAAATTAAATTGAAAAATTAACCAAAATTTGTAACGTGATAATTTAAATCTTAATGAATCTGTTATTAACAATTCAGACATCATCTAATCCTCTTTAAATTCCTGATAATCTATATCTATATCTTCTATACATATAATAAAACTCTAACGGGGCCGTGTCTGTACATTAAATATTTTTTGAAAATTTTAACGGTAGTGTATATAGTAATCGATATAGATACCGAAACACCAATTTTTGGAATTTTTGTCTGTCTGTCTGTCTGTCTGTCTATCTGTCTGTCTGTCTGTCTGGTTGTGCACGCATCACTCAAAAACTACTGGACGGATTTTGATGAAATTTGGTATGGAGATAACTGAGTACCCGGGTCAACATCTAGGGTACTTTTTATTCCAAACAAATATCTCATTCCCACGGGAAAATTAAAAAACTGGTTAAAAAGAGAAATACGTACTACTCCGAAACGATAACACCTAGAAACTTGAAAAATGGTATGAAGGTGTCTGATATGTCATAGAAAATTGGTATGAAGGGATTTTTGGAAATTCCCACGGGAACGGGAATAAACTAAATCCAAGCGGGAAAACGCCGCTGGGCACCCGCAATTTGAAATATGGTATGTAGGTGTCTTAAGTATGTCGTAGGCAACCACTATGAAGGGATTTTCGGAATTTCCCACGGGAACGGGAATAAACTAAATCCAAGCGGGCAAAGCCGCTGGGCATCCGCTAGTATTACAAATAAGAAAGTAACTGTTCCGGTTTGTTACATTTGTAGGAATAAACCGGTGGTCCTATTTGGCAGGACGATAGTTTACGTCTTTCTTAGGGTATGGGATAACCTGAGTAATAGTAATATACGAGTATACTACCTCGGCAGGCAGATGCTGGAGGCGGCAAGCTGAAGACAGGGCGCTATGGCACACATTAGGGAAGACCTATGTCCAGCAGTTGACTACTATAGGCTAATGATTACCCTATAGACTGTCTACATTATCTTTCCCAATAGTCAGGATGATCCTTTGACAATAATAACTGCAAGCATTGTGATCACTTGAAGCATCAATCAAACGCGCAGATAGCTTTTTGGTTATCTAACGCGCTTCCGGAACCCACAATCCCAAGGTCTCCAACTTAAACGCACAAACAAGCCTTGATATTTGCGCCGCTTGGCAGATTATTTACCTGAATACTCCCAAACAAAAAAATCTTATTTATTTCATTGGATAATCAATAAGATATTCCTAATAAGCCACATGATGGGATAGTGCGTATTCTATAGTCTACATATTCGTTATAAATAACCTAGAAAATTCTAAATTAAAAACTGCATTTCTCTCGGCTGTGATACACAACCTGTATTTTCTAGAAATACAGCTAGAGTACGCCCTTTAGCGTGCATTTTATGTCAGAGCCAGGCGCCCGGTCAGCCGTCACTTTGCATATTATGAGTAGGATGCTAATAATTTCTTCAGTTTGTTACGGAATTATTGACTTTGTAAAAGGAGCAAATTTCAAGCAGAATTCTTTATTTATTTTCAATTAGATTGGTCTACAGATGTCGCAATGATGTGTCAAAACCGTGATTTTATAATCTCAATAGTGGCAATACAATATCAATAAACACATAATCTCACGCCTTTTTACCATTGGGGGCAGAGAAAATAGACCACCTGCACTTGCTACAACCCTGGCAGATTTCTCGTACTTCAGCCACATCCATCAAACGATTCATATATGTTCATCGGTTTCAGGTACTCTTCATCTTGATTTTTCTTTGCCAATCTGGTGTATGTAAGTAGGCACACTAGATCGTCCTCTAACGACTGATCACCTCAGAATTCCTTTGACATTATAATTTTCAATGTAATTTTTGTCATCCCGAACTAGTTTAAATGTTATTATAATAAAGTGAAATTATAATGTCACGGCTTTGACAATATCCTCTGCTATAAATATCTCCTTACCTCTTAATTAGTCTATCCTTATTATGATGATAATTAAGTCGAAGTTTATTTTAAGATCATTTATCAGGACGCTATAATCCCACTTATATTATAAACGCGAAAGTTTGTATGAATGGATGTTTGTTCCTCTTTCACGCAAAAACTACCGAACAGATTTTGATGAAACTTTCCAATTACAATAGCTTATACATCAGAATAACATATAGACTATATTTTATCCCCGTATTCCTACGGGAACGGGAACTACGCGGGTGAAACCGTAGGGGGGCTGCTTTGCTAGCAGCAATAATAATAAAAAAGGTTCAATGAAAGAAGGAACTAATTGATTTTGCTCCGGAATCTAAAATGGTCGTCACCCTAGCTTAACTTATAGGGGCAGCGGCAACGAGTGTGGGATAAATCCGGGATAACTTTATTTCTCAATCCCTTCTTACGTCGCTGATTTTTAAACTTGAGTATACGGCACGTGTATTATGGAAATTGATTCCAGAATCACCGGGCGTACATTATGCTGATAAACTCGGTTTATTCAAATTCCAGCTCTTTTTTATAAAGTATTTTTGGGTCCTTCTTGAATTCAAGAAATCTTTATAGCCACGATTAATAGACGTGATTTTTAGGGTTCCATACCCTTAGGTATGGAACCCTAATATTACTAAGACTCCGCTCTCCGTCTGTCTGTCTGTCAGTCTGTGACAAGGCTGTATCTCATGAACCATGATAGTTAGATAGTTGAAATTTTCACAGATGATGAATTTCTGTTGCCGCTATAACAAAAAATATTAAAAAAAAGAATAAAATAAATATTTAAGGGGGCTTAACCTTACAACAAAGGTGATTTTTTGCCCTTTTAATAGAAATCGACGTGCGCGAGTCCGACTCGCATTTGACCGGTTTTTAAGGTTCCATAACCAATAGACGAGACTCTTGTTACTAAGCGTGCACCGTCTGTTTATCGAAACTTTAAAGGACTGCACCTTTTTCTAATCAAATTAAGTACCGTATTATATTTATTAGGTATTTCCTAACAAGTATTAAAGAAATTACGTGATGTTCATAATATATACCTACAGGAAACATATTTATTAAAAAGTTTTTTGGTTTTGGTATTATTTCGTCGTAAAAACGATACAATCGTCAAACTTGGCACTAAGACTGTTTTTGGTAAATACTTTCACTTGGGCGATTTTTAATTAACATTATTTTATACAGTTTAACACCTACCCCCTAGCCTACCCCCTCGGGGATAAAAAAGGCGTGAGATTATATTATATTATATATATTAAATAACGTTTTCGATATGTATGATCAAAAGCAAACAATACTCTAAGTATAGTAGGGTACTTAGTGTAAGAGTTGTTTCAGCAAGTGGCCGCTTTATTGTCTGACTAAACGCATAGGTATGTTTGCGGAGAAGGTCGCTAAGTGCTAGCCATAAATTGCTTGTGAACATTACTGCAGGTGCTTTTTCATTAGTCAAGCTTTCCTAGCTCTTAACTGCGGCTGATAATAGACTAGAAGATTCTCTTCGACCACAACTTAATATTCTAGGCTTTGTGAAAAACGTTCCCAAAGTGGTAAATATGTCAACTGTAGGTATCTAATTGAATACAGAAAATAATAAACTTTGTAAATAGATAATATCTTGAAAAAGCTGTTGTTATATTTGACGTATTGAATTTAATTATTTAATTTAATCCCACCTAGCTTTTACAGCTACCTTACCAGGAGGTATTAGGAACCCTAGATGGTTCTTAAAAGGAGACATTAAGTAAATTGTGCCCCATATTTTACTTTTGATTCTATAAAGGTTCTCGTTTGAAACGCCCCATTTTACCCATCAATTTAGCGGTTACAAAGTCTCATGTAAGCATGGAGAAAATTTGTTATGCTCTATATTTATGGCGTATGGTACAAATTGAAGTTTCCGTTACTTTGGGAGCGGAAACACCTTCGTTCCGCAATTGTGCCGTTTGACAAATGTACAATATTTGTCAGTGTTCGCAACTCAGGAGCCGCCAGCTGCTGAAAGCAAACTTCAATAGCTCGACTACGAGAAATGAATTATAATTCGACTATTACCGTACGTAGTTAAGCTGTAGATAAACTGATTAGAATATTCCAGTTACTCAGTTTCTCTCGTTGAAACAAGAGTTAAATAGACGATGTGGGTAGAAAACAGTGTTACTATTTATAACAGAAAATTGGATTGGGAAAGGGTTTTATGTTGAGAGTTTGATCCCTGGTGGTGGGGGCTTGTTTCAATGAGTTTTTCAATAACTAATGTACATACATACTTATGACTAGCTCAACGGTGGTGAAAAATGTTCTGTGGAATTGGTTCTGCATCACCATCATGTTAATGTATGTGTTACATCCGCAGTCCGACAGAGCGCTGCTACCTATGCGTTTAGCGGTGAACAAATTAACTGGGGAAAATTGGGTATTTCCAGCAATAGAATATCTTTGCCGACCCCGTCAGGGATAAGGTGTGGGCGTGGTTTATTTTAATATATAAAAAAAAGTCCTATTTTACTCTACATTTTCCATCTAATATTTTTTTTGCCTGTAACTCCCAAAAAATAATACGTGCCAGAAAATAATAACAGATTATTTTAATCTCCAGCAGCAGCCTGGGGCGTATAAGTAGGCCGACAGCATGATTAAGTCGCTTTCAATTTAGTATTTCCATGCCTGTATCCAGCTTTTAGCTCGAAGCACATTAAATAATTACTAATCCGATTGAAAACATCCGACAGGCTCGATGAGATTTCCAACTCACATGTTCATAACGCGTTGTATTCTGTGGATATTTTTATTTTATATTATTAAGCCGATCAATGCACTGTTTGTACAATCAATTTTAAGTATAATTCTTTTTTCCAATTTAGAGTTCTTATAATTAAAGAATGAAAAAGTTGTATTTGTTACCTATTATTAAAATTTATCTATGTTGATTGATGTTAAAGGCAGTCAGGTGAACAGTTTTGTGCAAATTTATTATCATGATAAAAAAAAACTAAAATAGTCGAATTTTGCATCTATTTTATAGGAGATTGACAGAACGAGTTTTTATAGACATTTTTAGTGGGTTGTCGTAAAATCTTCAGTAGAATATTCGTCACTATCTGGTTATGGTAAAATATGTCTGTGATTGATGCTTATATTGAACTTTCTTCTTTTCGTTCCCCTTTTTTTCGGCACGAAATGAAATTTTAGTTTTCCTTTCAAAGCCGAATTCTTTTTGCTTCAATAGATAATTCAATGAAGAAGCAATTGTTTGATAAAACTTACTTTATTTTAAGCTAAATAACAGATTCTATTTCCTGTCCACAAGAAGTTAATTGTACCTACCTATAAAATAAATTAGATGAACATAAACGCCTCCTTATACCAGTGACTTGACAGATTCCTGAACAATCAATTATCGACATTTCCCCTTCGAGCCTGGTCCTTTATTGCTGTTTAATGTGTCAGCACCTTTGTTACACAAACAAAATCATAACTTCTTACTACATACGAGAAAAAAAACTATCAAAAACAACACTTAGTTGCCCTTAAATCCATAGAGCAGGGTCATTCCCCCTTAAACCGCCGAAATCACTGAGTGAAGCGCGTAAAAGTGGACTCGTTTTTCATGGAATCATTGAATGGAAGCTGCATCTATTCATCTGCACTTGCAGTAATAAGTATTCGTGTTGCATTTATTTAAAAATAACAATGGAAATTTATTTCGGAACATAAAGAGTAGGTACTTATTACTTTACAGTTTACTAGCGGATGCCCAGCGGCGTTGCCCACGCTGATCCAGTTTATTCCCGCTCCCGTGGGAATATCTAAATATCCCTTCAAAGCGGTTGCCTACGTCATATAAGACACCTACGAGTACATACCAAATTTCAAGTTTCTAGGTGTAACCGTTTCGGAATAGTACCTATGTATTTCTCCTTTCAATTAGTTTTTATATTTTCCAATGGGAATGAGATATTTTCCTGGAATAAAAAGTACCTACCCTAGATGTTGACCCAGGTACTCAGTTATATCCATATCAAATTTCAACAAAATCTGTCTTGTAGTTTTTTACAAAAATGGAGTTTTGGTACCTATTTAAATCGATTACTATAGATCTACACTACCATTAAAATTTTCAAAAAATATTTCATGTACAGACATGGTCCCTTTAAAGTTTTCTTATATATATTATATAGATATTTACAGTTAAAATATAAACTTGTACTATGTATATTATGTTAATATCATACTAAAAACTTTTAGGTGAGTATATTAATATATATATAATTATGTATGTATGTACCCTCACACAGGCTGTTACTTTCAAACAATAACAGCCTGTGTGAGGGTACAATTCTGTGTAAGCTTTATTCTCCTCGCTCATCGCATCAATACATTGTGAATCGATCGGTTAAATTTTTTACCTATCTTCCTTTCTATTCACTCAAGTTCCTATCCATCTAAATAAGTAAGAATGGAATACCTCGTCCTAAGCCCTCGGGGATAAAAGGATTGAGATTATCATTATTAAGAATCATATTTTGCATAATTCATAATTAACGCTGTTATTGTGATGCTAAAACAATATTTCTTTTAAATTTTGTCAAAATATCGCTACTATTTCAAATACAGTTTCACTAACAATATAGATTTTCCTGACAACGAAAAAAGTATAGGTAAGTCAAAAATAAATGCCAAATGTTATCATAACCCATACCGTGTTGTGATCTACCATCTATGATTTTATCTCTGGATTTGCAATAATTGAATATTCGTTTTAATACCTTACTAACTTGATGAAATGAAAAATTAAATTTCCTCGGCAAACAATCACCGAAATCAGCTCATATGAATTATATGTATAGACTTCACTTTGAACTCTGATGATTATTTGAGTTTGTATATAATTGTGTAATTGATTTCGATTCATATGTGGAAAATATAACCCTTTGAACGTTTGATATCAATGTAATTGAAACGTAAATGGTGGCCCAGCTATACCTATTGAGAAGCAACTATTGTGTTGCACAGAATATGCCCACAATTCCTAGTCCATATATTTATTTATTTACAATAAGCATTACATGCCTTCACTTGTTATACCTACTCGCCAAACTGCATAGCAGTTTGTTGGCAAGGTTGCACTCTGTTTTATCAAAAAACACTTAATGCTAATACATAACTATACCTTATTTTAAAATATCTATTTTATATAAATCGCTTGACATCAATAACACTGCCCATTGTACTTCTTTTAAATAACTGTGTCACATATTGCATATTTGTATTGGTGTTTCAATACAGAGTTGTCACTTACTTACTTATATATATATATATATATATATATATATATATATATATATATATATATGTATGTGAATGTTTACTGTATCTATAACTGCAATGAAGTTCCATTGAAATATACATAAAAAGTCCTCGTGTCAAAAAATATTCAGAGGACGGGTAAAAGAATTTTCACGTCTCCGAAATTGTGGAAAGATTTGCGCGAGTGGCAGCCCTTTGGGAGAGGTAACGAATTCAGGGCGCCAATCCAATAACGGCGTCTGCAGTGACGAACATTAAACGGTATCGATGAGCGTGGTCCAACTTTGACTATCTCATGGAGGCGACGATGTATCTTCAAAAACATAAGACTGGATGTTATATGTATAGACATATATATATATATATATAGACATTTCTCGCAATAAAAAGGGTAAAGGGTCACTTGCCTCTGATTCATGCGATTTATGTTCTGTATGTCTCTCAAGCACGTACGATTTTACAATTTCATATTAAAATCCCGTTTTACTTTTTACTATTTGATTAATAGTACGATTTTTTATAAATTATTACAATCTCTCAAATTATTGCTGTTATTTGTAAAGAAATGCGTATATATTTACTATTTCTCGTAAGTTTCGTTTGATATAATGTTGACAAAGTTAGAAAAATTTTAAACATTTTTTTATTTGTATTGTGATTTGTGGCACAGCGGTCGTCCTCAGCGTCTAAACAACTTACGCAAAAAGCAGCAGTGGGTTAGGTTAGTATGCGTAGTAACTATTAACTACCTTGTAATTTTTGACACAGATTTAGAAGTTGTTGTATAGTGAATTTACCATTCCGAGGAGGAAGAATTTATGAACGTAATATATCTAACGAAGAGGACTCAAGTTGAATTGAAATTAGTATATTTTGAAAATAATAATTCGAATTAGTGTTGGTGGAATTGCGAACCCGTGGAGCAAGCTAAGCGAGCGAAAATTATAATCTTCCTTGATTAGTTGTATATGCTTATTATCTTAATTGCATTTTTAGCAAGTGCACTTACGTTCAAACAGACTAACAAAATATAATGACATATTAGAAAAAAATATGACGAAGTAGCATTATAAAATATATTTAAACCAAAATCATGGATGGTAAAATTATATGTTACAATTAGTATGATAAAAAACACGCTATGTAACGTAAAATTATGGTTAGTGAAATTATGTTAGATAATATTTGTTTGCGTTTACGATAACATTTTCGCAGTTGAAAAGAATCACACTTTACAGTCCTTATAATATTTAAGGATAATTGGAATTCTTCGTAAAAACAAATGTGATTACTTGTACCTACCTATAGAAAAAACTAGAAATGGTTTTTGTAAAATTTATAACATCGTGTAGTCGCTCGCACTCATAAAATACAAACGGCTTAATTAAAAAAAACTGAGTAAGTAGTTAAGCAGTGTTCTAAAATAGATGGTGTAATTTCCTTGACAATATGTTAAAAATCATCTGTTTTAAAGCACCCAGCTAGAAACTAAGTTTTGTAATATTATGGCCGTAAAGATCTTGTAAAATTTGATTGTTACATTTCATGCTCTCTTTCTTGATTTGTTTATTATTTATTAATGTGTCGTAAAGTGCAATAAATATAATCAAACAGGCGTGACGCACTACTTTTAATTGGCTAAGTGTTATTTTTTTTCTTCAGAGGCACATCCCTGAAAAATATCTATCTGTGGATGTCTTTGAGTGTTGGTTTAATACTCAAAGGTGGATGTGGATTGTAAGGTTGTGTACTTCGTGAATTTAAAAAAAGGTATAACCAATCAGAGAGCGTATGAAACTCCGTCGCTTTAATTCAACGCTCTGCTAAAGTATTTACCCACACTCTCGCATACGATATAGAGGAGGAACCCTAATGCTGATGTCACTCTAGACTCTAGTATATTTATTAACCATAAATGTCTTTACGCTACAGTGTCATAGCCACTTCCATCCCCATATAGCAATGTACAGAGTACTACCTAAAAATCCTGGCGTGAGTGGAAGCTTGTATGGACTATTTACTACATCCCCGGTCGTAGGGGCAGGCTTGCTTTGATTAAACCCTTTCGAGCCCCAGCTCTAGACGCCCGTTTCACTTTTATCTGCTTTACTTCACTGCCCGTAAAAGGGAACCTAAAATATGTTCAACGTCCTTTGGTTCAAAGAAAATAATAAGTGCTTTTGGAAATATTTAAATAATTGTAATAGATGCTGCGTGGGTTTGATGTATCGTGAACATTAGCTTATAGGTAAATTTGTTATTTGAAAATTTGTGGTAATAGTAGAGGATCCGAGTATAAGACGACCTTCACCGAGCTGGTTAATGGATGAAAAGTATTTTATATCAAATTTAATATGTTAAAAAAGATACCTATCGCAAATAGATTTCAGCCCAGGATATGACTAATTAAATATTTAATAATTATCTTATTTTAACCATTTCATTTGTTTAATTAATTTAATAGACAAATTACATACCAATCGAAAGTCTATAGAATATGAAAACAGTCTTGAATTCCGGTTGTCGTGTTTTAAAAATCAAAATATTATATAACGTACGACTGAAAGGAATCAGCGAACCAGGCGCGGTCAGCCTGAAATTTTGGATTGAGTCACTCACTACACTAATAAAAATAGTTATCCGGAATAAAATAAACATTATTGCACAATACAAGACACAATTTTATTTTATACATTGCCTATAAACAAATGGAAGTCGTCTTTTTGTATTTGCGAATCGGGTGATAATATTTGAGACGTCTGGTACTATTTTGGCAATCGTACGTAGTTCATAAAAACACCACTAGATGTCAGCAAACTATAAATTTATGGCTGTTAGAAATTTTCTTTTATTATTTAGCAAATTTTTGAGATTTTTCAATTTGACTTTAGATTTTGGGGGGGGGGGTCATGTCCCCTGTGACCCCCCCCCCCCCTTCGGATCCATCCATCCATTTAAAGAATGAGAATTAATTAAATTAAAAAAGAGTATGAAAGAGAGTGCGCATCCTATTTGTCCGTGAAATCTAAAAGGATAGCGATAACACTCATATTTTAAATACTTATTTAATTAATCATATCTTTCAGCAAACCCACTCGCGATATCATAAGTGTATGTGTCGCAAGTCGGTTTGACTTGCGCCGTAATGTATAATTCTTCATAATGTCGGTTCTAAAACAGAAATTAAGTTATTTATTTCTACATCGACTTATGCGCCGTGCGTAACTTTCAGCTCCCGAGGGTGAACCGGCAACCTCACTGAATGTCCAAGAGTTTTTTGGGATTCCCTTTACTTCCCACAAAGAGTCAGATTCATTCAACGAACGACCTTTTAACGAAGAAAGTTCTTTGAAGCTTATTAAATAATCGTTTTGAAGGATTACAACCCGAGGGCAAACCAATTATTGTATATTTATAAACATTGAACATATTCGTAAAATTATGTCCAGTTTGTAAATTAAGCAAGTTTAATTAATTAAATTAAACCAAAGATCATCCCTTTTATTCTACAATTACGTAGGTATTTAGCAAAAATTTAATTCCACAATCCGTGGGCGAATAGTCTACGTAAGAAGATTTTATTATTTCATAGAATAAGATGAAAGCAGGCAAAGTGAAAATCCGATTTAACTCGTGGCTAGCCGCAATTACCGCATAGATTCGATTTTGTGGAACCCAGAGCTGACAGGATTTACAGTTCGACAGATCTATGCATAAATAGATTTAGAAATAAACTTTTGGACGTAAGAGTTGGATACAACATAAATATAAGAGGCTACCTATACTTTTTGTAAATTAAATATTTAGAAAAGTACTAAACTTTTTAAGAGTGTCTTGACAGTTTGACAAAATACAGCTTGTTTATACTGCTAGTCTTTTGGGAGCAGTGAAGATAGTTAATATCGATTTAGATATCAAAACACGTTTTTTTGAAATTTCTGTCTGGTTGTTCACGCATCACGCAAATACTACTGAACGGATTTTGATGAAATTTGGTGTGAAGATAACTGACTAACTGGGTCAACATCTAGAGTACTTTCTACAGCGGAAGAATGTCTCATTCCCACGGGAAAATAAAAAAACTGGGTAAAAAGAGAAATACGTACTACTCCAAAACGATAACACCTAGAAACTTGAAATATGGTACGCACGTGTCTTATATTGTGATTTTTTGTTTTTTTTCTATTGAATTAGGCTCCGATACTACCCGACAGATTTAAGAAATTCTTTCACCAAATGAAAGCTTACTTTTCTGGGCTATATTTTTCCCACGGGAACGAGACTGACGCGGGTGAAACCGCGGGGCGCTGCTAGTCATTTAAATATGATAATTTTTATGTAAAAAAAATAAGCTACACAAATACAATAACAATTCTATTTATTAACTGCTAAATATCAAATAGTACAAAAACAAAAAGGACATCGTGTATAAAAATTTAAAACAATGGTTGTGTTCGCGCGTTCACTCGCACAAATCGGGAGACGTCAATCAAGTAACATGTGCTGGCGACACAAACATGTCGAAAATGTTTAAAAAAGTTAAACATTTCAATGGATAGACAACCTGTGTTACAAAATGAGAGTGTATTTTATGATTTGTTTGAAACAGTTACTTTGTTTTTTTACATAGTAATTGACGAAAAATCTATAATATACACAATAATAAAACTCTAACGAGGCCGTGTCTGTACATTAAATATTTTTTTAAATTTTCGGTACATTTTTGTAGATAGTTATCGATATACATATACATATATCACGCGAAATCTCTTGACGGATTTTGATGAAATTTGATGTGGAGATAACTGAGTAAACTGTTCAACATCTTGAGTACTTTTTACAGCGGGAGAATGTCTCATTGCTATGGGAAAGTTAAGTAAAAAACTTAATTTAAGAAACCAAAAACCCGACTACCTAAAAAGCTGGAAACAAGACCTATTAGTGAAGAAGGATGGAGATCTTAGAACAATCTCATGCAGTCGGCGGTATCGTCTCAATTCAACAATAAAGACATAATATATTTTGTAAGATTATGTACCCCATGGTCTTTACTTCCTACTTTACTAAATAGGTCTTGTTTCCAGCTTTTTAGGCCGTCACGTTTGTGGTTTATTAAATAATGTTTTTTATTTCATACTTTTTGTTAGTACCAATACCAACTTTAAACCGTTATAAGTCGTAAATGGTCATTCGAAATGGAAAATGGTAAAAGAAACCTAAACATGATTTCTCAATACCTATTCAATGATATCCCACTTAAAATTTTTCTTAGATTTTCTTATTTTTCTTTTTCACAATTTGCCGAGAAAAATCCGCCATTTTGTTTTATTTTTAATTTGATATACCCAGTGACACTCTCACTGTAAATACGAATCTAACGACACCTCTCAAGCTAAAATCCATTGAGCCGTTACATACATACTCTCGAAAAACATAACCCTCCTTCTGGCGCAGTTGGGTAAAAACTGAATGTGAAGAGAAATTCGTACTACTCCGAAACGATCCTAGAAACATGAAATATAGCATGTAGGTGTCTTATATGTCGTAGGCAACCGCTAAGAGATTTTTTTGAAATTTCCACTGGAACCCGCTATTTGAAACATGCTATGTAACTAGGTGTCTGTCGTAGGCTACCGCTAAAAAGGGTTTTTAATTTTTGGTGTGACAAACTCACTTTTGGCTCATTTCATTTACTTGTAAATTTACTATAAGTACATTTAGGTCATACAATCAACAGAAACCGTTTAATTCAAATTCACAATGAGAACGAGCCAACGTCGCTACGGAATGAGAACTATGCTGTTCAATAGCCGAGTAGAGCTCGAACCGTGGCTTGTATCCACGAGTAAGGAACAGATTAGCGTAGTGTTTATTGTACGGTATCAGCTTGCCATTCGATTTGTTTGTCTGGTTAATGCTACCGTGCCGCTCTGTACACTTTGTAGCTCTATTTCAATGCAATGCAACTGACTACAGTCGAATGAATTTACTTACAGTCGGTATCCAGCCAGTGCGGAATGCTTAGATTTAGAAACAATTTTAATTTTATATACGAGTATGTATACAACGGGTAACAGAATAAGCGCAATTCATCATACACCCCAATTAGTATATTAACATAATAAAATTATAGTCCAGTAAAATTATACATTACCGCATGAGTCAAATCCGGTAGTTCTGATTTTTTGCAGACTTGTTTATGATGTTGTCCTAATGTATAATCCAAGTTTGTGACCTCGAGCGCCGAACGCAACTTTGTCAAAAATCGAAAAAACCTCGAAAAAATGTTTTTATTTTTTTATTTTCGCGATTATAACCCTAAAGGAGTAGTTTTTGAAAAAACTTTTTTAGGACAATTTTAAAGAAGACTAAATTAACTACAATATGATACTAAAACTGTCTCTGTAGACCCAATAGTTTCCGAGATTTAGCCTTTCAAAGCTTATATTTTTTTTCGATCTTAGCAATTTTTTGCATTTCTGTCGTTTTGAAATGTTGCCCGCTACTTCGTTCGCGTTATTTTGGGATAAAAAGTAGCCTATATGTTAATCCGGGTCCTAATCTATCTACCTACCAAATTTCATCTAAATCCGTGGAGCCGCTAAGTTTATTTTTTTCTTTTATCACATAGATATCTACACTAATCTATACTAATATTATAAATAGGAAAGATTAGATTTTTTGTACGTTTGTTACTAAT
Organism: Ethmia dodecea; assembly: GCA_963855545.1. Classification (NCBI taxonomy): domain Eukaryota; kingdom Metazoa; phylum Arthropoda; class Insecta; order Lepidoptera; family Depressariidae; genus Ethmia; species Ethmia dodecea. The sequence goes on from OY979444.1 coordinate 8,527,010, forward strand.
AAACTCAAAAAGTACTGCATCGATTTTAAAAATTCTTTTACCAATGGAAAGTTAACATATCCCTGAGTAACATAGGCTATATTTTATTCCCGTATTCCCACGGGAACGAAAACTACGCAGGTGAAACCGCGCGGAACCGCTATTATATTATAGCACTAACGGTGTTGGTAACTAATAAACTCAAAAACTACTTGGCTGATTTAAAAAATTATTTCACCAATGGAAAGCTAAAATATCCCTGAGTAACATAGGCTATATTTTATTCCCGTATTCCCACGGGAACGGAAACGACGCGGGTGAAACCGCGCAGAATCGCTAGTTTCATATATAATAGTGGTTCCGCGCGTTTTCACCCGCGTAGTTCCCGTTCCCGTAGGAATAGGGGAATAAAATAAAGCCTATGTTACTCAATAGTAATGTAGCTTTCCATTAGGGAAAGAATTTGTAAAATCAGCTCAGTAGTTTTTAAGTTTATTCGATACAAATACCGTTAGTGTTATTATATAATAGCGGTTCGGCGCGGTTTCACCCGTGTAGTTTTCGTTCCCGTGGGAATACGGGAATAAAATGTAGCCTATGTTATTCAGGGATATTCTATCTTTCCATCAGTGAAAGAATTTTTTAAATCGATGCAGTACTTTTTGAGTTTATTCGTAACAAACGTACAAACATTCTAATCTTTCCTATTTATAATATTAGTATAGATTAGTGTAGATATCTATGTGATAAAAGACAAAAATAAACTTAGCGGCTGCACGGTTTTAGATGAAATTTGGTAGGTAGATAGATCAGGACCCGAATTAACATATAGGCTACTTTTTATCCCTAAATAACGCGAACGAAGTAGCAGGCAACATTTTAAAACGACAGAAATGCAAAAAATTGCGAAGTTCGAAAAAAAATATAAACTTTGAAAGGCTAAATCTCAGAAACTATTGGGTCTACAGAGACAATTCTAGTATCATATTGTAGTTAATTTAGTCTACTTTAAAAACGTTTGTAGAAAGCATTTTCAGAAACTAGTCCTTCAGCGTTATAATCACCAAAATTTGAAAAAAGAACCATTTTTTCGCAGTTTTTTCGATTTTTGACAATGTTGGGTTCGGCGCTCGAGGTCACAAACTTGGATTATACATTAGGCCAACATCATAAACAAGTCTGCAAAAACTCGGAACTACCGGATTTGACGCATACGAGCCCATACATTCCACCGACAAATTTACTGGACTATTATGATGCCTTCGAACTTTAGTTAAGACTAACCAATTTTCTTAAATAAAGATCAACATAGCCGATCAATAATTTTCATAGGTAGCACTAAATTCAGCTATATGCTAATAATTTTTTTGGAAAAATTTAACACATAAAAACAGCTGAAATCGATTAAGTAGTCTATACAGAACAAACTAATTTTAGGAATTGAGCTTATTCTGTTACATATTGTATACATACATACATACATAACCTCGCGGGGTTTCGTACCTTGGAAATAATATCTATCTATAGCTAAGTATTGTTAGTAGTCAATAAACAATTTTTTTGAGACCTTATATATATTTTTAGAAGTCGCTAATAGTACCTACTTGCTAAAATAGCAACACTTGCAGCTGTCATAGACAGACATACGCTCAGAGCGGCAAAATATGAGTTTCTTATTTACCATTTTGCTAAAGAAACCTAAAAAGAGAACTAAAATCCAAATATTTATATAGTCGACACCATGTAAACGGCCGAGAAAAATATTTATGTGATTTCAATGTGAAGAGAGTAAACAGAATCGAATAACTACGAGTATTAACGAAATAAAGTTGCTGTCGAACTCCATACACAAATTAATGGCATTGTTTCCATTCAATATCAATAAAGAGAATGTGAGAGAAAGAAGAAATTAAAAAGCAATCACTTTCGCTCAGCCCGGATTTCATTGATATCATTTTATTCGATGTGACAGGATAATTTTAATGATGGCGCCATCGCCACTGCAAATGCGTTTGGAACAGCAAATGTATGAAGCTTTTAACCAAATGAAACCCATATATTACCGAATAACACACTCGTAACTCGGTGATATAAGCCGCTCAGAAAATTGCCTGGCACAATGTAGCAGTGATAACCATCGCTCTTATGGCCTGTTTTATGCAATTTTGCGTAAGTTTGGCTAATTCGTTTATCGTGAAAACGACCCTGTTACCACTCAATTATCTTAATGCCCGGCGGCAGTAAAAAATGTTCAGCGCCATTGTGAGCGCTGTGTAACACATAGTAAAATTTTATTTTTGTTGGCGCAGCATTAATAAACAATAGGCGTCTTTGGTCGTAATGTTCGCGAAATCCAACAAAACATTGTAATCACATCTATCAAGTTGGCTCACAGTATCGACAGGGGTTCGCTCCACCGAATATAAGAAGACTATTATTTATTACCCGAATTGCCTTTAAATGTCGCTCGGGAAAGGATATTGGAAACTTTCTCTTGATTAACATAATCAAAAACCGATTCGGACGTGATACCTCAGGGGTCCGAAGGATCGGTGTAGTAATTTTACGTTGTTCTTTGAAACTTAAGAGTGAGTTGTTGGTTTGTCTGATAAGAAAGTTTAGTTCGTTAAGTAGGCACATTATGGGGAAACAGGAAAACATTAGGGGGTGTCGTCGGCCGTGGCCCGACGCCAGACGCTATTAAAATATGCTACCCAATTGGACGCGCTAACTTCATTCGCAGTCGTCGCCTTAACTGCGTTCTACGAACATGAAATCTTAAGGCAATGGTGTAATTTACACAAAATAATAATATTGAATCTTGAGTGGCTATTCGCAAATTTACACAAGTATTTGATTTTTCGTCGTTCGGATCTCAGAAATAATATTCTTATGAACTTTCTTATCTATATATACCCAGCTTATAAACTTTTAATTAAATTTTAAAATATTATATTTGTCTTATTACGTACACTAATATTATAAAGAGGAAAGATTTGTTTGTTTGAATTGAATAGGCTCCGAATCTACTAAACGGATTTGAAAAATTCTTTCTCCATTAGAATCCTACCTACATTATTTATTTAATGGCATGCTTACAGCAAAACATAACATAATACTTTGAATTTAAAGTAGACTAAAACTATTACATTTATGCTCGCTAATTAATAGCACGCACAATATTTGCGTAAAATTATAAAACAACTTTATAAAAACTAAAAAACTTAAAAATGGACGGTTCAGGGGGACAGTTTTATATCTTGACATGATTTCAGCAGTTTAACTTTGAATGTAACTTGTGAGTCATGGAAAACATCGATGTCAGGTATTTTTTTATATCCCTTATCCTTGATTAACATATAGGCTATATATATTTTATCCCCGTTTTCCCAAGGGAACGGGAACTACGCCGGTGCTGCGGGAACATATATATATTTTTAATTACGTACCAACTCCATTCCGTCGTGGGTAATGCTTTTTATTTATTGTAGATTAGGTTCTAATTGCAAGTTTCAGACACCTGCTCTGCACGTTTGTAGTTCGGGTGTTCTCAGAGTCAGGGAATTTCGGTATAGGTCAGGCCCTCGGTATATTATTAACAACATCGAGTTCTACATCGTATACTTAGTAAGTTGTGTACTCGATAATTTTCATGTGTTAACGATATTATTTCAGTAGGTATAGTTAAGAAAATAGTATATTACGTGCCAAGGGAAGTAAAATAATTAATGACTCAGATCAACATGTAATTGTCTACAAACATGTGATCTAAGGCTTTCTTATTTACTTCACTACTTTTTTTCTGCTCGACAGAGGCGGAAAGCGACAACTTCGCTTAGCGCAGCGGGCCGAAAGTTGACGCGTCCCTCTCCGAGAGATGAAAACCTATTATTTGGTTACTTCAGGAAAAAAGCATGAGTACACATATGTGTGCAACGTTTTAAGTAACCAACATACATATGTTGGTTACTTAAAACAAGAGTTCAATCGGGCTACTTAATTGCTTTTCTTTCTCATATAAGTTAATTTACAAAAAGTGCTAGTGCACGTTTATATATAGGAAATATATTTTTACCCAACTTTATTAAGTAGTTATATTCTTCAAAAATATATTTGTATAGTTGGTGCAGGACAATGCATTGTGCTCTGTTAAAAACTCGTAGGACACCAGATATTAGTTTTCCGTGTCATTGTTGACGTTAGTCAGTTCATGTTCAAAATCCATTAGCTCGACGCTAGAGTTTAATATTCGAAGCGGGCGTGGGATATTGGGTTATTTATTGCGTTGTGTAGGCATATTGCAAAACGGGCTCAGTTTTACGTCAATGTTTGTATTGAATTAAGCTACGCGCTTCGCCTAACCAGCGGGCTTGGGGCGCTAATTAGCCGAGCTCGACAACACCATCTGAATAACAATCAACTCAATTACAACAGTTACCGTAACTATGAGTAGTAAGAAGTCAAGTTAACAGGCGTGCTTCGTTAGAAAAATTCGATTAGGTCGGTATACAAACTGACATGTAGATGTGGCTTCAGGTGGGATGACGGATCGACACAGCGGGGGCAAAGGTGGGGGCGTGGGATAACACTAAACTTGTTTACGTTGTTCATTTGCCCCTTTTTTGTAAAATATAAGACATGAAGTCACTTCCCGTTTCTCTGAGGGTTAAATAATAAATATATTTTCCTATTATCTTAGGGAGTAACATAAGATTTTTGAAAATTATTTACATATCGTGTTAGGGGGTTAGGTTGTAGGTATCTATTTTTGAAAAATCTTTCCTTTTTTTTTTGGGGGTAAATAGTAGTTGAAAGAATGTATAAAAGTTCGTAATCTTTATAAATTCCGTCGGGTAAACGGTTATCTATATATATATAAATTAATCCCTTTTTCCCTTGGTCACGGCATCACGCGTTAATGGCTGAACCGATTTGGCTGAAAGTTGGTGAGGAGGTAGCTTAGAACCAGGAGACGGACATAGGATACTTTTTATTCCGATATTCCCACGGGAACGGGAACTACGCGGGTGAAACCGCGGGGCGTTGCTAGTTGGTTATATAAATCCAATCGTGTAGTAAATTTGATTCGACACTCGTAGGTACATGCTAGATCGGTAATGCAAATTAAATCATTTACATGAGAGATGGCTAATTTCTTTAGCTTAACAGACATCCACTTGGCCTGGCGTATCAAGGCTTGTGGGGTGTCAGAGGTTTCGTCTGCGGCGCAGCGGAGTGGCAGGCTAGCAGACGGGCGTCGTGGTCGGTCCTTACGGCCGAGGACGGGAAGTAATTAAACTTGCTACTAAACTATTATCTGTGGACTCGAAGTCACGAACTTCACCGTGTCTCGGGATGTGAAACTTTTCGCTTTGAAATTAATCCTTATTTTAATCCAACAATCTCGGCAACCCCGCCCTCAACTTTATTTATATCGCCGCCCGCCGCTAACGTTCACGAATGCATTGCATTTAAACGTAAGTTTTAGACCCACTTACAATTTCATTAAAAAACCATTAGTGTATATCGGACTCTCTTAGGAACGTAAAAAGAGCAATGATTAATATTTAAAGCAGATATCTTAATCTTTATATCCTTAAGAAATTTCATGAAATATTGTAATGAAGGTATCATAATTACCTACTACCTATATAAATTAAAACACAATATTACTTATTGTTACCAAAGACAATGTCATATTAAAACAAAGCTCAGACCTGCATCGGAATATGAATATATATTACTCTGAATCAATTAATAAGTATTTTCAATCATATCTTTCTTACTATAAGAGAGTCCTTTACTGCATTGCATTTAAATTAACGCATGTAGCAGTAAAATAACCATTAATAAAACGCGGTGTTGCGCCGCAGTCGAAATCACTGCAAAAAGCAGCGGCTCGTGTAATTAGCTAATTAACAATCTCGTAATTTTTAATAGACTACATCACTTTGCTGGCACGAGAGGGCACTTATTATAATTACGGAACTAGCCTGTGCCTATAAATCCAGATAAGGAAACACAAATTAATAAAAGGTACTGCGAAATATAAACCAAGTCGCATATTTCTATTTTACACTTAGGTATTTCATACTCTAGTTAAGTAAACATTAAAAAAAACTCACGCCTTTTGTTCCGACGGAGTAGGCAGAGGTATTCCATTTCTGGATATACCCACTTCTCACATGATATTATTGGGAACCCTAAACGTGATAGGTGATGAGCTGAATCTTCGCTGGATCGGGTCACACATGTCTCAGAATTGATTCTGGGGCCTGCGGGTTTCCTCACGATGTTTTCCTTCACCGTCGAGCTAGTGATGAATATGTACACGGTAACATTTTGGAAATTTTCCCCTTTTCCACACGACGTTCTTTTAATTAAAAGCTAGAAATAAAAATGTTGTTTATCAGCAGCCGTTTGTAAATTCCTCAAAATCAAATCTAGGGCCTGCAGGTTCCCTCGCAATGTGTTCCTACACATACTACATCAGTTTTTTGAAAAACTCATTTGTACTTACACGATTCCAACCCACGCATCAGGCGTGAGAGGCGATCTCACTAACCACCGGGCTATCATTGCTATTGTGTGTAAAGAGTAATAAATAAAAAAACAAAAGCGCAGTGTCGGCTATTTACAAACCTGCAACTTTTATAAATCTGCAATTAGTCACTATATATCGACCAGTACAATTTGTAAGTTAAAGTAATAATTCCAGACACGAAAGATATAACGGTAATACTAGCTTCAGCCGGTAAGCGCCACAAGCTCACACGCAAGCTCACCGCAAGTCGTGTACGTTCGCCGGTCGGGACAGTTCCAGAATATTCCAGAATCCAGCTCGAATATTCCTCTTAATGACTTGAAACGCTTTCGGTGTCACTTTCCCTGATTTCACCTTACGTACTCGTGTGTCCATGAAATATCTTTCAACAGTAATTGGCGGAACTTAACATTGTAATAAAAAAAAATAAGCCGGTAAATACCTACTTACTTTGATATCTCAAGAAATACAAATAAAAATAAGGTTTATTGGTAAAATAACTCTCTCGAAATGAAAAAAATATACGAAATATTATCTGACTCGGATTTTTATATGGAAAAATTTACTCAACGAATATAATTATAAAGTAAATTATATTTTTTTTACATACCTACATATAGGTTAGAGTAAGTAAATAAGTTTTAATAAAATATTCAAAATAAAAAAATAATAAATTATTATTATAATAATTAATATAATGTAGTATTAATAAAAATCATTTAAATCGGCATAACAAAAACACTAAAAATGTGTTACTACAAAATATATATCTTGACTCCCTACTTTAGGAAATATATATAATTATGAATTTAATAAAACCAAATGTTATTAATACCTACATATTTTTTCATGTCAGTGTATCATCACGTATAATTTTCAACTAATCTCTACAAATGTTGATAAACATTTTTTATAATAGTAAAAAAAGTACAAGCTGGCCTAAAATAAAAGATTACCTATATTACGTTTCAACATAGCTCCGTTTTCAATATAGTTCACTATACATAACAACAAAACGTATCTATAGGTACAATAATAAAACTCTAACGAGGCCGTGTCTGTACAAGAATTTTTTTTTTTTTTTTAGTAGTAGTGTTGACAGTTACCGATATTGATATCAAAACACATTTTTTTAAAATGTTGTCTGTCTGTGCACGCATCACACAAAAACTAGTAGACGGATTTTGATGAAATTAGGTATGAAGACAACTGAGTTCCTACCTGGATTAACATCTAGGATACTTTTTATTCCAGGAAAATATCTGGTGTTCTTATACGTCGTAGGCGACTGCTATGAAGGGATTTTTGGAAATTCCCACCGGATCAGGAATAAACTGGATGGAGGACAGATTTGATTCTAAAAATTCTTTTGCCAGTGAAGAGCTTAGTTTTCTGGGAAACACGGGCTATAATTTTCCCACGGCAACAGGCCTAAACCACGAAACCGATCTTAAAAATTTTTTCACATTCAGAAAGCTACATTATCAGGTAGAACATATTTTATTCCCGTATTTCCACAGGATCGGGAACTACGTGGGTGGAACTGCGGGGCGCTGCTAGTGCAGTTCATAAAAATATACTTAGTAAATTTCTGTTCATTGCTTATAATATTGTGCACGTTACTGAAGATGGCTGAACAAAATTTATTTTCTAAATAGATTACCTACCTAAATAAATCTGAGTAAGTATATTTCAATTTTCTAAATACTGGATATTTTTTTTACCGTCTGGAAAAAAATATGACGTATAAGGTATCTAGAGCCGAAGTTATACACGAGATTAATTGCTAAATATAGTCATGTTTAATGCAATTTACAAAATCTAGAAAACGCACAATACTACGCGCAGCTGGCGGTTGTAGATAGATTGCGCATAAATGGAAGCTACGAGCCTGTTTCTTTTTAAAATACTATTTCAAATATTTCAGAGTGTATTACTGACTACAATTAAGTAATGTATATTAGTTTAAGCAAGAAAAACATTTTTTTTAAAAAAAAAATTTTTTTAAGTAACAGTGCCAAATGAATCTATTACACTTACCTATCACACCACATTTTTTTCCAGACTTTAAAAAAAGTCACCTATATATCACCTACCTAAATAAATCTGAGCATATCTTAGCTACCCATACCGAACAAATATCGGACAATTTGAAAACATTATTCTGTTCTAAGGAACACCTTACCAAGCTTTATCTCAAACTAAAATCCACTAAAATTCCATTATTCATAAAAATCTGCAAAACTTTGTCAACCCTAACATTCATTGTCTCTATATCAAACACGCCACGATACAATGAATAACATGAACCTTACATAAGTCTGGTTTTCCGACGTGATAAGTGCATTCTCAGTTACACTACAGTTTACCGTTCGCGGCAACATGTCGTCGCTGAGTTCCGGGAGTGCCGGCGCCGCTGCGTTCGTATCGCGTTCATTGTTCGGGCGATACCTCAGCTCCAGCAAAATTCTCGACGTATTCTGTACATGCTCAATACCAGCCACTATGCAGACCATAAACGCGCCAGATAGGCACGATCGAACATATTCCAACGGTAATGATCGTTGTAAGCTGGTGCTGTGTAGCGCGACTCAGATTTATCTCCATTCAGTAGCTCTGCCACACGTTGAACTACTCAACTTACAGATGCGCAAACATTACCAAATTAATATAGGTTCCGTACCCAAAATGTACCAAAGGGTACCCCTATTACTAATCCTTATGTCCGCCCGTCCACTTGTCTGCCCGTCAGTGGGCTGTATCTAGAGGATTCGATCCCGGGATCCCGGTCATATTTTAGTCCCGAAAATTTCGGGATCAAATTTAATGAATCCCGGGATTTTCGGGACTTATACATTTACATTACAGTACCTGTAAACATTGATCTCTTTAGCATATTTTTTATAGTTTATCTAAAAAAGTCTAAAGCAGTAGATTTTTTGAAGTTTATTTTTAGTTTCATAAATTATTTACACTACAAACTAGGCTCAGTTTGTTTATTTTATAAGAAAAAAGTATAATTTTGTTTAACCGCCTTTTTCAAGATTTAAAACTTAAATATTCTATGTCCTCACCAGGCTTTCTTATTGACAGAGGCGAAAAGCGGACATTTTCCTTTAGACCGAATGTTGACGCTTTCCGCCCGGAGATATGAAAAATTTATTTTGATATGTTTTACTGTCTTTTTAATACCACTTTCCATTACCAATACAATCCCGGGACTATCCCGGGATCCCGGGATTAACTTTAGATAATCCCGAAATCCCGGGATTAGAAAAATCGACCGGGATCGAATCCTCTAGCTGTATCTCATGAACCGTAATGAGAGGTTTTTTTTTTGAGAATTAAAAAAAAACATAGTTTGCAAGAACTCTATAGATGGCGTTGAATTGACTACGTTACTACTAAATGCGGCACGTCACCATAGAGTAACTTATAACCGCGACTTCCTTATTCTGTGAACTTATATTACTCGCGAACGACCTAATCTTTATAATCTGTGACTAGATGTCGCGCGGTGCGCGAGGCCGCAAGCGGCGTGTCTCTGTGGGGTCGTATTTTGACAGAAAAAAAAAGTCAAATTTTGGGCGCCCATCTTGTTTTAGCCATTTTTGATAATTTTCTATGTGAATATAGTAAATTTTAAGTATAAGTCGAAAAATAATAAAATTTTGTAAAATATTCCTTTTCATGGCAACACTGCTTACTGAGACCCACAATCGCTCCATACAACCCAACTTTCCAAAGTGTTGCCAACTTGCCTAAAAATACCGATAAAAATTATAAAAACCCATTTTTTTCAGTAAAGAGAGAATGCCGGAGCGGCCATCTTGTTTTTCCAGTTTTTCGGATTTTTCTGGTAAACTACAGGATATGCCCTGTGCAATGACACCAATCACGTCTCTATAGCATATTGGCATCTTGGAGATCAATTCGGGTCTTTTGAGGACTACCCTTAAAATTAAATCGGCCATAACTTTTAGTGTTGCCAGGTGAAATTCAAAAAACCCACAAAAGGTCATAGTGAGAGATAAAATGTACCGTTGACAGTTACTTGTTTTTGCTAAATGGTAAAATTTTGAGTTTTGACTTTTTGCATTAAAAGTAAAAAAATACCCCAAATTTTGGGAAAGTTGTTAAACATGGCAACACTCCGTAATGAGACCTCTAACCCCGCCATACAAGCTAACTCGCTCAGGTGTCGCCATCTTGCCGAAAATCGACATTCAAAATCTGGTAAAATTCATCTTTTTCTTTGGGAGCCAATCACAGGGCGGCCATCTTGGATTTTCAGTTTTTTGGATTTTTCTGGTAAACTACAGGGCATGACCTACGTGATGACACTTAAAACATCCCCGTAGCATATTAGCATCTGGGAGATCAATTAGGGTCAACTGGGGTCTAAAACCACTCCAACTTCGAAACACTATAACGCGGTCGCCATTTTGTTTTTTCAACTTTTTAAAAAATATTCGTAAATCATCCTAAAAGTTTTCCAGATTTCAAAAATTTGAACCGAATCGGCCGGAAAGCAAAAGAGATACGATAGGCACGCCCGGCCGCCATTTTGTTTTTTTGAAAAGTCGGAATTTTCCTGGGGTCACCTTGCCATCTTGAACACTTTTTTATACAAGACTTGTCTCCAAAACGACTCCTTCTGGGAGAACAATTATGTCAATCAGTCAGTGAGTGAGTCAGTGAGTGGTAGTCCAGCTTTATATATTATAAATAAACTAGATGTCGCGCAGTGCGCGAGGCCGCAAGCGGCCACGCGTGTCTCTGTGGGGTCTTATTTTATCAGAAAAATAGAGCCTAATTTGGGCAGCCATCTTGTTTTAGCCATTTTCGATAATTTTCTATGTGAATATAGTAAATTTTAAGTATAAGTCGAAAAATAATAAAATTTTGTAAAATATTTCTTTTCATGGCAACACTGCTTACTGAGACCCACAATCGCTCCATACAACCCAACTTTCCAAAGTGTTGTCAACTTGCCTAAAAATACCGATAAAAATTATAAAAACCCATTTTTTTCAGTAAAGAGAGAATATCGGAGCGGCCATCTTGTTTTTTCAGTTTTTCGGATTTTTCTGGTAAACTACAGGATATGCCCTGTGCAATGACACCAATCACGTCTCTATAGCATATTGGCATCTTGGAGATCAATTCGGGTCTTTTGAGGTCTACCCTAAAAATTAAATCGGCCATAACTTTTAGTGTTGCCAGGTGAAATTCAAAAAACCCACAAAAAGTCATAGTGAGAGATAAAATGTACCGTTGACAGTTACTTGTTTTTGCTAAATGGTAAAATTTTGAGTTTTGACTTTTTGCATTAAAAGTAAAAAAATACCCCAAATTTTGGGAAAATTGTTAAACATGGCAACACTCCGTAATAAGACCTCTAACCCCGCCATACAAGCCAACTCGCTCAGGTGTCGCCATCTTGCCGAAAATCAACATTCAAAATCTGGTAAAATTCATCTTTTTCTTTGGGAGCCAATCACAGGGCGGCCATCTTGGATTTTCAGTTTTTTGGATTTTTCTGGTAAGTTACAGGACATGACCTACGTGATGACACTTAAAACATCCCCGTAGCATATTAGCATCTGGGAGATCAATTAGGGTCAACTGGGGTCTAAAACCACTCCAACTTTGAAACACTATTACGCGGCCGCCATTTTGTTTTTTCAACTTTTTAAATAATTTTCGTAAATCATCTTAAAAGTTTTACAGATTCCAAAAATTTTAACTGTATCGGCCAGAAAACAAAAGAGATACGATAGGCAAGCCTGGCCGCCTCCTGGGGTCACCCCGCCATCTTGCACACTTTTTCACTACATGACTTGACTCCAAAACGACTCCTTCTGGGAGAACAATTATGTCAATCAGTCAGTCAGTGAGTGAGTGAGTGAGTGGTAGTCGAGCTTTATATAATATAGACTAGATGTCGCGCGGTGCGCGAGGCCGCAAGCGGCCACGCGTGTCTCTGTGGGGTCGTATTTTGACAGAAAAATAAAGTCTGATTTTGGGCGCCCATCTTGTTTTAGCCATTTTAAGTCGAAAAATAATAAAATTTTGTTAAATATTTTTTTTCATGGCAACACTGTTTACTGAGACCTACAATCGCACCATACAAGCCAACTCTCCAAAGTGTTGCCAACTGGCTAAAAAATGCCGATTATTATCAAGAAAATTGAAATTTTTCAGTAAAACAAAAATAACGGTGCGGCCATCTTATTTTTTCTATTTTTCGGGATTTTCTAGTAAACTACAGGATATACCCTATGCGATGACACCAAACACATCCCTGTAGCATATCGGCATCTGGGAGATCAATTCGGGTCTTTTGAGGTCTACCCTAAAAATTCAATCGGCCATAACTTTCAGTGTTGCCAGGTGAAATTCAAAAAACCTACAAAAGGTCATACGGAGAGATAAAATGTTTCACTGACTGTCACTTGTTTTTGCAAAATGGTAAAATTTGGACTTTTGACATTTTGCGTTAAAAGTAAAAAAATACGAAAAATTCCGGGAAAATTCTTCAACACGGCCACACTACGTAGCAAGACCTCCAACCCCGCTATACAGACCAACTCGCTCAGGTGTTGCCATCTTGCCGAAAATCGACAATCAAAATGTGGTAAAATTAATACTTTTCTTTGGGAGCAAATCACCGGTCGGCCATCTTGGTTTTTCAAATTTTCGGGATTTTCTGGTAAACTACAGGATATGCCCTGTGCGATGACATCAAACACATCCCTTTAGCATATTGGCATCTGGGAGATCAATTCGGGTCAAGTGGGGTCTAAAACCACTCCAACTTTGAAACACTACTACGCGGCCGCCATTTTGTTTTTTCAACTTTTTTAATTATTTTCGTAATTCATCTAAACATTTCTACAAATTTCAAAAATTTCAACCGGATCGGCCGGAAAACAAAAGAGATACGATAGGCAAGCCTGGCCGCCATTTTGTTTTTTTGAAAAGTCGGAATTTTCCCGGGGTCACCCCGCCATCTTGAACACTTTTCTCATATATGACTTGTCTCCAAAACGACTCCTTCTGGGAGAACAATTATGTCTATGAGTCAGTGAGTGAGTGAGTGAGTGGTAGTCTAGCTTTATCGAGCTTTATATAATATAGACTAGATGTCGCGCGGTGCGCGAGGCCGCAAGCGGCCACGCGTGTCTCTGTGGGGTCTTATTTTGACAGAAAAATAGAGTCAAATTTTGGGCGCCCATCTTGTTTTAGCCATTTTAAATCGAAAAATAATAAAATTTTGTTAAATATTTTTTTTCATGACAACACTGTTTACTGAGACCTACAATCGCACCATACAAGCCAACTCTCTAAAGTGTTGCCAACTGGCTAAGAAATGCCTATTATTATTAAGAAAATTGAAATTTTTCAGTAAAACAAAAATAACGGGGCGGCCATCTTGTTTTTTCAGATTTTCGGGATTTCCTAGTAAACTACAGGATATACCCTATGCGATGACACCACACACATCCCTGTAGCATATCGGCATCTGGGAGTTCAATTCGGGTCTTTTCAGGTCTACCCTAAAAATTCAATCGGCCATAACTTTCAGTGTTGCCAGGTGAAATTCAAAAAACCTACAAAAGGTCATAGGGAGGAATAAAATGTTTCACTGACTGTCACTTGTTTTTGCAAAATGGTAAAATTTAGACTTTTGACATTTTGCGTTAAAAGTAAAAAAATACGAAAAATTCCGGGAAAATTCTTCAACACGGCCACACTACGTAGCAAGACCTCCAACCCCGCTACACAGACCAACTCGCTCAGGTGTTGCCATCTTGCCGAAATTCGACAATCAAAATGTGGTAAAATTAATACTTTTCTTTGGGAGCAAATCACCGGTCGGCCATCTTGGTTTTTCAAATTTTCGGGATTTTCTGGTAAACTACAGGATATGCCCTGTGCGATGACACCAAACACATCCCTTTAGCATATTGGCATCTGGGAGATCAATTCGGGTCAAGTGGGGTCTAAAACCACTCCAACTTTGAAACACTACTACGCGGCCGCCATTTTGTTTTTTCAACTTTTTTAACTATTTTCGTAAATCATTTAAACATTTCTACAGATTCCAAAAATTTCAACCGGATCGGCCGGAAAACAAAAGAGATACGATAGGCAAGCCTGGCCGCCATTTTGTTTTTTTGAAAAGTCGGAATTTTCCCGGGGTCACCCCGCCATCTTGAACACTTTTTTCATATATGACTTGACTCCAAAACGACTCCTTCTGGGAGAACAATTATGTCAATCAGTCAGTCAGTGAGTGAGTGAGTGAGTGAGTGGTAGTCGAGCTTTATATATTATAAATAGAATAGAATAGATAGAATAGATAGATAGATATAAATTACGACACTTTCGTTTGCTGCTTGCTTCTGAATGTAACCTAGTTTTCTCGCGCTTTGTTAAAATTTAGTTTTTTTTGTTCGTTGTTTTCGTTAAGTTTTGGTTTTGTTGTTTTATCTTTGTTTTGTTTGTGTGTGACAGTGACATTTACTTTTATATACGTTTCGTTTTACGATATCAAAAAAATGATGTGACGTTCCGTTCCTAGCAGTAACTTAGCAAGTTCAGCGCCATCTATCCAGAGAACAGGGAAGAGTAAAAAAAAAAAAAACCCCTATCAGTTGTCACCAAAGAGATTTACATATAATAGGGCATAGACGGGGCATTGGGAATATTTTCATACAAAAACTTTCATCTCAAGCGTTATGTCAGTTAGTATGAACACGAGCTGTCTTTCGGTCGAATCTCGCTAGACTTATGACCTTAGGTAATAATTTTTGGCTTCAGATTTTCCTCGCTTTGTCCTATTATATTTTAATCTCTTTGGTTGTCCCTAAAATAAATTAACTAAAATTTAACATTAAAGAGGTAATACAAAAAGCTTGTTTGTTAGGGTTTTTATTGTACGGTGGAACGGCACCTTTCGTGTGCCAGTCCAACTCGCACTTTCGCAGTTGTTTTTTTTTGTATATTATTTATTCAAATGGATTTCGACATTGTATGTTCATAACAAACAATATTGTTATAATATAGCACTGCACACACAAAAGTTTAGTATTGGGAAACCAATACATTTTAATTATATCGGAGCATGTACGAGTATAATTCAATAGTATTAAGCTCATAATCTGGTTTTGTTTTGATAAATTTTTGATGCGACATGTTTTCCCTATACCATAAATACGAATTTATGTCATGGCTACGTAACATCAGCGTAATGTATTGATTGATTACATGGCTTTGGACTTGACGTACGAATAGTAGCAGGCTTTCAATATTACCTGATGGAAAATTTCTATAGAAATAAAAAAAATAAAGCAGTCTTTTGTTTCTTATGAGTTATGATTATAATAAGTAAAAATTACCTCAATATAAAACTACTCAAGTAGGTACTCAAGTATTTTCATTAAAATATATTTATTGGAAGCGAAATGTTTAGGGACTTTTGATTAAAGGAGACGTTCCATCTTGGGTCTGCACATTGTACACCAGCGTGAAATATAGAGAAAAATCTAGTGATTCTAGAAAAATATTTTAAAAAATCATTTCCATCTATTTAACTTGCACAAAAGGAATTAAACTTCAATGGATCCGCATGAAATCATATTGAAATAATAATATTTCTAACTTTTTAAGCCCAATTTCCATGTTATTGTGAATTAGTCCGACAAACATCAAAATAATGTCAATTGTCATTTACCAGTCAGGTCGCAAATTTGTTTTTCGGTCGCCGCAATGCTAGTTCAATGAAAATTAAAGTTTATTGTAGGTACAATTAAACTAGACAATTATGAGCAAAATCATGAATAAAACTATAGTTATTTTATTTATATTTATCTAAAGAACTGGTGTACATGGTGCAGGCCCAGACTCCTTTATGAAACGTCTCCTTTAATGGTATATTAAGTTGTGTTGAATTGAGTTGAAAATCATAACTACAATAAAATTCCATGATTATTTTACAGAAAAGATAAATGTGCAAGCTCTGATACACCGATATCCTAATATCCTACCATATCATATATCCTATCCTCCTAAATATTATAAAAGCAAAAGGGACTTTGCTTCTCTGTTTGTTTATTACGCTTTCAGGCCTTAAACAGTATACCAATTTTAAAAATTCTTTCACCAATTGAAAACTACTTCCTCAGGGGGTAACAGGCTATTATTATTATAAATATATAAATATAAAATATTTTAGCCCTGTATTCCCACGGAAACAGAAACTACGCGGGTAAAACCGCGGAGCGCTGCTAGTCCTGTCCTAAATATTAGAAATGCGCATGTAAGTTTGTTTGTTTCTTTGTTACGCTATCACGCCTAAACCACAAAACCGATTTTAAAAATGTTTTTTTTAAATAGACTACATAGTCAGGGAGTAACATAAGCTATATTTTATCCCCGTATTCCCACGGGAACGGGAACTACGTAGTTGAAACCACGCGGAACAGCTTGTATAAAATAAAATGACGACATGTGATGTTGACTGATACTCCGTGCTATAATACTTAAGCATAAGTCTCGAGCTCCTTCAGAGTATTGGAGCTAGCCAACAAAATCGTGCAATAAAACTAGCTTTAAATTCGTTCTCGGACAATTACAGGGATTTCCTTGCGTTTTATCTAAAATTGAAATCTGTATTATTGCCAAAAACTTCCTATGGGACAAACTTAAAATTCTCATAAGAATTTTGGTCCTATTCGATTACTCAGTAGCAATACCTATTTTAATTCTAATCCGTTTTCGATTTCGTTTGATACGTTTTTAAAACAATTGGGAATTTTGCAGGCAGGATTATTATCATATTTAAACAAAACATAAATTATTCTCTTGATTATATCGGGGCACGTATTTTCCCATTTCAAGTTTTACCTTCATCACAATTTTGATTATGATTGTGACATATCAGTTAATATTGTTTGCATATGATACTTTAATCTTCACATCGTCGTAACATATGTCATAAGCAAGGTCCATTGCGGTTCCCACTTACCTCTTGCAAATCCAGAGAAGGACATACTCGTTAAGTTTGGTTATTCCTTAGACTGTATCACATTTTTAAAAACAAGTGATACAATAGGTAGTTAATTTGACTGGGTAATCAAATCAAGCTTTTATAATATGTCGAGTTACAGAATCGATACTATGTATGTTACAGCGCCCCAAAGAGATTTAATAGTATATTTTATATCGAGGGACTAAACGAAGCCATTATATACCAGAGGTGGTTTGACTCCCGAGCTTGCGAGGGAGTCATAAAACCGAGGGTATATTAAGTTGGCGTTTAGTCTCGAGGTGGAAACTGTACTTTTCACTTGGAGTGCGAGAAAAATTGTCAATTTAGTACAAATTTATTTAAAACCCAACAAATTTACACTCGACAAAAATTCAGAAATTTTCGCGGTCAGTTTTTTCTTCTAAACCTGTCAGGCTGTCACAGATTAACAAAGAGATTTAAATCTCTTTGCAGGTAAACAATTTAAAACACATGGCGCCACCTTCTTCGCGGAAAAACCATGGAACTAAAACTCTTCACATTTTTGCAATAAAGATGGTCCACACTCTACAGATATTTACTGGCTGTTTGAGGTTGTCTTTTTCTCATTAAGGAAATTAAAAAAAAATTACTTTATACTCCCTAGGGACTAAAGTGGTCACTTTAGTCCCGCTTCGTAGGGCTATATTGGCGTACTTTTAGAGCATGAGAAGTGAAAATATATTTTAATCTCTTTGCAGCGCCCCAATCCGGCGCTGGGCTCACCACCTATCACATTAAGGGGTCCGTAAAATATACTGATCAAAAGTGGATGGAATGGATGCCCTGAATGGAATACCTCTTGCCAAACCCCTCTGGGATAACGCGTGAGAATATATAATTTATGTAATCTATGTAAATGTACCGAATACTACCCTGTTGTCTCATAGAGCTGTCCATTTTCGTAGAGTCGGGGAGTCAAACAACAGACACACATACCTAGTTGAATAACATAAACATCAACTTAAACATAGCCAGAAAAGGTGGTGTGTTCCATCCAATCAATGTTGGCGTCTTTGTTTCGAACAGGAAAGTTGGTGTGTTACTTTGCCATTAGAGGGACGTGGAAAATTAACAAGGCGCTCTGGCGGCGCAGTCAGCATGCGAATCACGGTTTTACCACATCCATTAACCGCTTTTCCTCTATATTTATGTTTGCTTCCTACTCACAGTAGGCGACGAATACATTTATAGTGTATAAGAAAAATCGCCTATTTCTATCCATAGAGCAAAGGTTTTGAGAAACAATCTGTATAAGTACATTATTTATTTATTTATAATATATAAAGCTCGACTACCACTCACTGACTGACTGATTGACATAATTGTTCTCCCAGAAGGAGTCGTTTTGGAGAAAAGTCATATAATATAAAAGTGTGCAAGATGGCGGAGTGACCCCGGGAAAATTCCGACTTTTCAAAAAAACAAAATGGCGGCTAGGCTTACTTATCGTATCTCTTTTGTTTTTCGGCCGATTCGGCTTAAATTTTTGTAATCTGTAAAACCTTTTAGATGATTTACGAATATTTTTTTAAAAGTTGAAAAAACAAAATGGCGGCCACGTAGTAATGTTTCAAAGTTTAGGCTATTGTAGACCCCACTTGACCAGAATTGATCTCCCAGATGCCAATATGCTAAAGGGATGTGTTTGGTGTCATCGCACAGTGCGTATCCTGTAGTTTAACAGAAAATCCTGAATATCTGAAAAACCAAGATGGCCGACCGGCGATTTGCTCTCAAAGAATATGATGGATTTTACCAGATTTTAAATGTCGATTTTCGGCAAGATAGCGACACCTGAGCGAGTTGGCGTGTATGGCGGGGTTGGAGGTTTTATTACGTAGTATTGCCATGTTTAAGAATTTTTCCAAAATTTTGCGTATTTTTTTAAATTTAAATGCATAATGACAAAACTCTAAATTTGACCACTATGCAAAAACGAGTGACAGTCAAAAGTTACTGTCAATGAAACATTTTACTACTCCCTATGACTTTTGGTAGTTATTTCAATTTTCGCATGGCAACACTGAAAGTTATGGCTAATTGAATTTTCAGAGTAGACCTCAAAAGACCCGAATTGATCTCCCAGATGCCAATATTCTATAGAGACGTGACTGGTGTCATCGCATAGGGCATATCCTGTAGTTTACTAGAAAAATCCAAAAAACTGAAAAAACAAGATGGCCGCTCCGATATTTTCTCTTAACTAAAAAATTAAGATTTTTATAATTTTTATCGGCATTTTTCAGCATGTTGGCAACACTTTGGAAAGTTGGGTTGTATGGAGCGATTGTGGGTCTCAGTAAGCAGTGTTGCCATGAAAAGTAATATTTTACAAAATTTTATTAGTTTTGACTTATACTAAAAATTTACTATATTCACATAGAAAATTATCTAAAATGGCTAAAACAAGATGGCCTCCCAAAATAAGACTATTTTTCTGTCAAAATAAGACCTCACAGAAACACGCGTGGCCGCTTGCGGCCTCGCGCACCGCGCGACATCTAGTCTATAATATATAAAGCTCGATTACTACTCACTCACTGACTCACTGACATAATTGTTCTCCCAGAAGGAGTCGTTTTGGAGTCAAGTCATATATGAGAAAAGTGTGCAAGATGGCGGAGTGACCCCGGGAAAATTCCGACTTTTCAAAAAAACAAAATGGCGGCCAAGCCTGCCCATCGTATCTCTTTTGTTTTCCGGCCGATCCGGTTCAAATTTTTGGCGGCCGCGTAGTAGTGTTTCAAAGTTGGAGTGGTTTTAGACCCCACTTGACCCGAATTGATCTCCCAGATGCCAATATGCTAAAGGGATGTGTTTGGTGTCATCGCACAGGGCATATCCTGTAGTTTACCAGAAAATCCCGAAAATTTGAAAAACCAAGATGGCCGACCGGTGATTTGCTCCCAAAGAAAAGTATTAATTTTACCACATTTTGATTGTCGATTTTCGGCAAGATGGCAACACCTGAGCGAGTTGGTCTGTATAGCGGGGTTGGAGGTCTTGCTACGTAGTGTGGCCGTGTTGAAGAATTTTCCCGGAATTTTTCGTATTTTTTTACTTTTAACGCAAAATGTCAAAAGTCTAAATTTTACCATTTTGCAAAAACAAGTGACAGTCAGTGAAACATTTTATCTCTCCGTATGACCTTTTGTAGGTTTTTTGAATTTCACCTGGCAACACTAAAAGTTATGGCCGATTGAATTTTTAGGGTAGACCTCAAAAGACCCGAATTGATCTCCCAGATGCCGATATGCTACAGGGATGTGTTTGGTGTCACCGCATAGGGTATATCCTGTAGTTTACCAGAAAATCCCGAAAATCTGAAAAAACAAGATGGCCGCCCCGTTATTTTTGTTTTACTGAAAAAAATCAATTTTCTTAATCTTAATAGGCATTTTTTAGCCTGTTGGCAACACTTTGGAAAGTTGGCTTGTATGGAGCGATTGTAGGTCTCAGTAAACTGTGTTGCCATGAAAAAAAATATTTAACAATTTTTTTTTGTTTTTCGATTTAAAATGGCTAAAACAAGATGGGCGCCCAAAATTAGACTTTATTTTTCTGTCAAAATACGACCCCACAGAGACATCTAGTTTATAATATATAAAGCTCGACTACCACTCACTCACTGACTCACTGACATAATTGTTCTCCCAGAAGGAGTCGTTTTGGAGTCAAGTCATGTAGGGAAAAAGTGTGCAAGATGGCGGGGTGACCCCAGGAAAATTCCGACTTTTCAAAAAAACAAAATGGCGGCCAAGCCTGCCCATCGTATCTCTTTTGTTTTCCGGCCGATCTGGTTCAAATTTTTGGCATCTGTAGTATTGCTTAGATGATTTACGAATATTATTTAAAAAGTTGAAAAAACAAAATGGCGGCCGCGTAGTAGTGTTTCAAAGTTGGAGTGGTTTTAGACCCCACTTGACCCGAATTGATCTCCCCGATGCTAATATGCTAAAGGGATGTGTTTGGTGTCATCGCACAGGGCATATCCTGTAGTTTACCAGAAAATCCCGAAAATCTGAAAAACCAAGATGGCCGCCCTGTAATTGGCTCCCAAAGAAAAAGATGAATTTTACCAGATTTTGAATGTCGATTTTCGGCAAGATGGCGACACCTGAGCGAGTTGGCTTGTATGGCGGGGTTAGAGGTCTCATTACGTGGTGTTGCCATGTTTAACAATTTTCCCAAAATTTGGGGTATTTTTTAACTTTTAATGCAAAAAGTCAAAACTCGAAATTTTATCATTTTGCAAAAACGAGTAACAGTCAACGGTACATTTTATCTCTCCCTATGACCTTTTGTAGGTTTTTTGATTTTTGCCTGGCAACACCGAAAGTTATGGTTGATTTAATTTTTAGGGTAGACCTCAAAAGACCCGAATTGATCTCCCAGATGCCGATATGCTACAGGGATGTGTTTGGTGTCATCGCATAGGGTATATCCTGTAGTTTACTAGAAAATCCCGAAAATCTGAAAAAACAAGATGGCCGCCCGTTATTTTTGTTTTACTGAAAAATTTAAATTTTCATAATAATAATCGGCTTTTTTAGCCAGTTGGCAACACTTTGGAAAGTTGACTTGTATGGAGCGATTGTGGGTCTCAGTAAACAGTGTTGCCATGAAAAAAAATATTTAATAATTTTTTTTTTGTTTTTCGATTTAAAATGGCTAAAACAAGATGGGCGCCCAAAATTAGACTTTATTTTTCTGTCAAAATACGACCCCACAAAGACACGCGTGGCCGCTTGCGGCCTCGCGCACCGCGCGACATCTAGTATAATATTTATATATATTATATAAAGCTCGACTACCACTCACTCACTCACTGACTGACTGATTGACATAATTGTTCTCCCAGAAGGAGTCGTTTTGGAGTCAAGTCATATATGAAAAAAGTGTTCAAGATGGCGGAGTGACCCCGGGAAAATTCCGACTTTTCAAAAAAACAAGATGGCGGCCAAGCTTGCCTATCGTATTTCTTTTGTTTTCCGGCCGATCCGGTTGAAATTTTTGGAATCCGTTAAACTTTTGGAATGATTAACGAATATTATTTAAAAAGTTGAAAAAACAAAATGGCGGCTGCGTAGTAATGTTTCAAAGTTGGAGTGGTTTTAGACCCCACTTGACCCGAATTGATCTCCCAGATGCCAATATGCTAAAGGGATGTGTTTGGTGTCATCGCACAGGGCATATCCTGTAGTTTACCAGAAAATCCCGAAAATCTGAAAAACCAAGATGGCCGACCGGTGATTTGCTCCCAAAAAATAGTATTAATTTTACCACATTTTGATTGTCGATTTTCGGCAAGATGGCAACACCTGAGCGAATTGATCTGTATAGCGGGGTTGGAGGTCTTGCTACGTAGTGTTGCCGTGTTTAAGAATTTTCCCGGAGTTTGGAATATTTTTTTACTTTTAACGCAAAATGTCAAAAGTCTAAATTTTACCATTTTGCAAAAACAAGTGACAGTCAGTGAAACATTTTATCCCTCCCTATGACCTTTTGTAGGTTTTTTGATTTTCGCCTGGCAACACCGAAAGTTATGGTTGATTTAATTTTTAGGGTAGACCTCAAAAGACCCGAATTGATCTCCCAGATGCCGATATGCTACAGGGATGTGTGTGGTGTCATCGCATAGGGTATATCCTGTAGTTTACTAGAAAATCCCGAAATACAGAAAAAACAAGATGGCCGCCCCGTTATTTTTGTTTTACTGAAAAATTTAAATTTTCTTAATAATAATCGGCTTTTTTAGCCAGTTGGCAATACTTTGGAAAGTTGACTTGTATGGAGCGATTGTGGGTCTCAGTAAACAGTGTTGCCATGAAAAAAAATATTTAACAAAATTTTATTATTTTTCGATTTAAAATGGCTAAAACAAGATGGGCGCCCAAAATTTGACTCTATTTTTCTGTCAAAATAAGACCCCACAGAGACACGCGTGGCCGCTTGCGGCCTCGCGCACCGCGCGACATCTAGTCTTTAATATATAAAGCTCGACTACCACTCACTCACTCACTGACTGACTCATTGACATAATTGTTCTCCCAGGAGGAGTCGTTTTGGAGACAAGTCATATATGAGAAAAGTGTTCAAGATGGCGGGGTGACCCCGGAAAAATTCCGACTTTTCAAAAAAACAAAATGGCGGCCAGGCTTGCCTATCGTATCTCTTTTGTTTTCCGACCGATCCGGTTGAAATTTTTGGAATCTGTAGAAATGTTTAAATGATTTACGAAAATAGTTAAAAAAGTTGAAAAAACAAAATGGCGGCCGCGTAGTAGTGTTTCAAAGTTGGAGTGGTTTTAGACCCCACTTGACCCGAATTGATCTCCCAGATGCCAATATGCTAAAGAGATGTGTTTGGTGTCATCGCACAGGGCATATCCTGTAGTTTACCAGAAAATCCCGAAAATTTGAAAAACCAAGATGGCCGACCGTTGATTTGCTCCCAAAGAAAGGGAAGGATTTAACCACATTTTGACTGTCAATTTTCGGCAAGATGGCAACACCTGAGCGAGTTGGTCTGTATAGTGGGGTTGGAGGTCTTGCTACATAGTGTTGCCGTGTTTAAGAATATTCCCGGAATTTGGCGATTTTTTTTACTTTTAACGCAAAATGTCAAAACTCTAAATTTTACAATTTTGCAAAAACAAGTGACAGTCAGTGAAACATTTTATCTCTCCTTATGACCTTTTGTAGGTTTTTTGATTTTCGTCTGGCAACACTGAAAGTTATGGTTGATTGAATTTTTAGGGTAGACCTCAAAATACCCGAATCGATCTCCCGGATGCCGATATGCTACAGGGATGTGTTTGGTGTCATCGCATAGGGTATATCCTGTTATTTACTAGAAAATCCCGAAAAATAGAAAAAACAAGATGGCCGCCCCGTAATTTTTGTTTTACTGGAAAATTTCAATTTTCTTAATCTGAATCGGCATTTTTTAGCCAGTTGGCAACACTTTGGAAAGTTGACTTGTATGGAGCGATTGTGGGTCTCAGTAAATAGTGTTGCCATGAAAAGTAATATTTCACAAAATTTTATTATTTTTCGACTTAAAACGGCTAAAACAAGATGGCCGCCCCAAAAGTAGACTTTATTTTTCTGTCACAATCGAATCGCACAGAGACACGCGTGGCCGCTTGCGGCCTCGCGCACCGCGCGACATTTATTTATAATTTATTTATTTATTTATATTATATAAAGCTCGACTACCACTGACTCACTGACTCACTGAGTGACATAATTGTTCTCCCAGAAGGAGTCGTTTTGGAGTCAAGTCATGTAGGGAAAAAATGTTCAAGATGGCGGGGTGACCTAGGGAAAATTCCGACTTTTCAAAAAAACAAAATGGCGGCCGGGCTTGCCTATCGTATCTCTTTTGTTTTCCGGCCGATTCGGTTCAAATTTTCTGCATCTGTAGGATCGCTTGTATGATTTACGAAAATAATTTAAAAATTTGAAAAAACAAAATGGCGGCCGCGTAGTAATGTTTCAAAGTTTAGGCTATTGTAGACCCCACTTGACCCGAATTAGACGCATGGTTGCCGACATCGTATAGTTACAAATGGCACGTCATCTTTTTAGGCACATACCGTAGTTTACTAGAAAAATCCAAAAAACTGAAAATCCAAGATGGCCGCCCTGTGATTGGCTCTCAAAGAAAAGGATGGATTTTTCAAGATTTTGAATGTCGATTTTCGGCAAGATGGCGACATTTGAGCGAGTTGGCGTGTATGGCGGGGTTGGAGGTCTCATTACGTAGTGTTGCCATGTTTAACAATTTTCCCAAAACAAGGGGTATTTTTTTACTTTTTATGCAAAAAGTCAAAACTCAAAATTTACCATTTTGCAAAAACGAGTAACAGTCAACGGTACATTTTATCTCTCCCTATGACTTTTTGTAGGAATTTTGAATTTCACCTGGCAACACTAAAAGTTATGGCCGATTGAATTTTTAGGGTAGACCTCAAAAGACCCGAATTGATCTCCCAGATGCCAATATGCTATAGGGACGTGATTGGTGTCATTGCACAGGGCATACCCTGTAGTTTACCAGAAAAATCCGAAAAACTGAAAATCCAAGATGGCCGCCCTGTGATTGGCTCCCAAAGAAAAAGATGAATTTTACCAGATTTTGAATGTCAATTTTCGGCAAGATGGCGACACCTGAGCGAGTTGGCGTGTATGGCGGGATTAGAGGTCTCATTACGTAGTGTTGCCATGTTTAACATTTTTTTAAAAATTTGGGGTATTTTTTTACTTTTAACGCAAAATGTCAAAACTTTAAATTTTACCATTTCGCAAAAACAAGTAACAGTCAACGGTACATTTTATTTCTTTCTATGACATTTTTGTAGGAATTTTGAATTTCACCTGGCAACACTGAAAGTTATGGCCGATTGAATTTTTAGGGTAGACCTCAAAAGACCCGAATTGATCTCCCAGATGCCAATATGCTATAGAGACGTGATTGGTGTCATTGCATAGGGCATATCCTGTAGTTTACCAGAAAAATCCGAAAAACTGGAAAAACAAGATGGCCGCTCCGGTATTCTCTCTTTACTGAAAAATTTTAATTTTCTTATTCTTAATCGGCATTTTTTAGCCAGTTGGCAACACTTTAGAAAGTTGGCTTGTATGGAGCGATTGTGGGTCTTAGTAAACAGTGTTGCTATGAAAAGTAATATTTAATTTTTTTTTATTATTTTTTGACTTGTACTAAAAAAAGACTAAAACAAAATGGGCACCCAAAATAAGACTTTATTTTTATGTCAAAATACGACCCCACAGAGACACGCGTGGCCGCTTGCGGCCTCGCGCACGGCGCGACATCTAGTTTATATTATATAAAGCTCGACTACCACTCACTGACTCACTGACTCACTCACTGACTGATTGACATAATTGTTCTCCCAGAAGGAGTCGTTTTGGAGACAAGTCATATATGAAAAAAGTGTTCAAGATGGCGGGGTGACCCAGGGAAAATTCCGACTTTTCAAAAAAACAAAATGGCGGCCAGGCTTGCCTATCGTATTTCTTTTGTTTTCTGGCCAATCCGGTTGAAATTTTTGGAATCGCTTAAAATTTTAGGATGATTTACGAATATTATTTAAAAAATTGAAAAAACAAAATGGCGGCCATGTAGTAATGATTCAAAGTTTAGGCTATTGTAGACCCCACTTGACCCGAATTAGACGCATGGTTGCCGACATCGTACAGTTACAAGTGGTACGTCATCTTTTTAGGCATATTCCGTGGTTTACCAGAAAAATCCGAAAAACTGAAAATCCAACATGGCCGCCCTGTGATTAGCTCTCAAAGAAAGGGATGGATTTGACCAGATTTTGAATGTCGATTTTCGGCAAGATGGCGACACCTGAGCGAGTTGGCTTGTATGGCGGGGTTAGAGGTCTCATTACGGAGTGTTGCGTTGTTTAACAATTTTCCCAAAATTTGGGGTATTTTTTTACTTTTAATGCAAAAAGTCAAAACTCGAAATTTTACCATTTTGCAAAAACGAGTAACAGTCAACGGTACATTTTATCTCTCGCTATGACCTTTTGTAGGTTTTTTGAATTTCACCTGGCAACACTTAAAGTTATGGCCGATTGAATTTTTAGGGTAGACCTCAAAAGACCCGAAATGATATTCCAGATGCCAATATGCTATAGAGACGTGATTGGTGTCATTGCACAGGGCATATCCTGTAGTTTACCAGAAAAATCTGAAAAACTGAAAAAACAAGATGGCCGCTCCGGTATTCTCTCTTTACTGAAAAAATTGGGTTTTTATATTTTTTATAGTTATTTTTAGGCAAGTTGGCAACACTTTGGAAAGTTGGGTTGTATCGAGCGATTGTGGGTCTTAGTAAGCAGTGTTGCCATGAAAAGAAATATTTTACAAAATTTTATTATTTTTCGACTTATACTAAAAAAAGACAAAATTCACATAGAAAATTATCTTAAATGGCTAAAACAAGACGGGCGCCCAAAATTAGACTTTATTTTGCTGTCAAAATACGACCCCACAGAGACACGCGTGGCCGCTTGCGGCCTCGCGCACCGCGCGAAATCTAGTTTATATATATAGATATCTATACATATAATAAAACTGTAACGAGGCCGTGTCTGTACATAAAATAGTTTTTGTAATTTTTTGCGGTAGTGTAGATAGTTATCGATGTAGATATTAAAACACCATTTATTTTTTATTTTTGTAGAGTATTTCATTTCTGGCTGTCTGGTTGGGCACGCATCACGCAAAAACAGACAGACAGACAAAATCTAAATCCATAACTATCTACACTACTTCAAAATATTTCAAATAATATTTCGTGTACAGATACGGTCCCGTTACAGTTTTATTATATGTATAGATCATTAATACTAAAGCGTATTTCCCTGTTTCAATTTGAATAATCACTTTTAAAAGGTAGGCACTAAGTTACTTAGTTTCAAAGTTATTGTACCATAGGTAATAAATAGAGATAGATAAAAACATATTTGAAAAAAAATGTGTTTACCGCTCCGCACCGTATAGGATATCATTTTCATCCTCTTTCCGCTGCTATAGGCCTCTTTTCGTTCGGAATGGATGTGGAATAAGGCATGGATCATGTGTAATAAATATTTATTTGGTATCATATAAAACGTTCTAGATTGTAATGTTATTTTCAGACAACATTTACAATTTATAAGATTAGTAATACGGACCAGGGTATTTTTTTTCTTTGAAGTGAAACCTCATATTTAATCGTGTTTTATCCTTTCCATTTAAAGATGCTCCAAAAAGAGGACAAAGGTTTAGGATACTTTCAGTGCCTCTTGCAGCTTTTTTTAAATTCAAATTGAGCATAACAGAAGAAAGAAAGAAGAAAAAATAAGAAAGAAAGAAAGAAGCCGGTCGATAATATCTTATGTAGTTATTGTTATCTTGCGTCTGCTGAAATCTGCAAAAAAAATAAAGGTAGAGATAGTCACATACAATTAAATTTATAACTATTATTTCGCAGCGCACTAGTATTATTGCAAGACATTTGTTTACAAAAAGTCGTTAGTGCACTGATAAACAAACCCTCTTTGTTTCTAATTGAGCGTAGATATCTTGCTCCGGGGTGTTCTTTGAAGTGATTATCACCGTCGCCACAGACTCGGGGATGCTACGGAGAACTCTATGCAATATTTTTGTACTTTAATATTTTTGTACTACATTTAATTTTATATAAATTATCTGCTAATTCCTAATGCTTTTAGAAAGTATGATTATTTTACTAAAGCTGTAAGTGCACTTAGATTGTGAGACGTAGCTATACAATGCGTAACAGAAAAAGCGCAATTCCGCATACACCCCAATATATATATATATATATATATATATTAGTATATTAATATTAAAAAAATATGATGCAATCGAACTTTAGTTGTGTCTAACCAATTTTCTAAAAAATTTTAACACATTAAAAATAGCTGAAATCGAATGAGTAGTCGATACTGAACAAACTGATTTCAGGAATTGCGCTTATTCTGTTACATGTTGTATATGTGCCACAGCCAACTGCGATATAACTTCTAAATATAAATAAATACCTATGCGAGACTTTAATTATATACGAGATTTTATTTTTGTTAAGGTAATGTGATCGTGTTCTATGGATGTGAAATATGAAAGTAAGTCTTTCACTTTATTTCGAATAATAATAAAGTAAATTCATTGTGAACTTTATTTAATTACGGTAAGCCATTTTATTTTAAAAAAATGTGCATAGTACATTCCTCTAGAATTCAAGTAAAATCATAATGAAAATCCATTTTCGTCAGAAGTAAGTCCACTAGCTGCCGCAGATATTTACTCCAAATGTTTATCGATAAACAAAGTGGATATTTTTTATTGTCTCCTTTGTTTCCGGCGGATATCGCTCGATTTACGCGGATGGTATCGGGCAAAAATTAAATTAGGGGAGCCGTTACGCTCTGAAGGGACGATGTTACAAGCAGTAAAGCTAGTTAATTAGTTACCAGCCAACTGTGCGATAATTTAGATTGGAACGAACGCGAACGTTACGACGACGCTGCGTCGGAGAATGGATGAGGAAGTCGTCGACTCGATGGAGATGTGCAAGTTGTAGGTATAGATAAATGACACAGAGTCACAATGGTCTTAGGTACTTTTTCTTTTTTGTTTGAGGAGAACAAGGGAGAACGTTTACTGAGCGGGGACTACAAAAGTATTTTATGAGTAAAACTTATGTTGATGTTAATTAAAATCCTTTAAGCATTCTAACGATATTGTATGTAATAAAATAATTTGCATTTTTTTTGTAATAAATGTGTTTCCGCAAAGTTTTTAACAGAAAGTGGGATTTTAAATTTAATAAGTGAGAAAGACGTGAATAAAAATGTTAAATCCGTAATGGAATTCTCACGTTCAATATGTTAGAAAAACAGAGTTCCCATTTGAGGAGAAAATTTCAACTGGATTAAAGCCAAACACACCATGTCTCGTTTATTATGGAGAAGAAAACTCGTTTCGGGATTTCGTGATAAGATAAAATATATTATTGTTATGTTAAAATATTATTAGAGGTGTTTCAAAAAAATATTGCCAATTCAGTATGTTATTATTCAATTTATATTATATTGATAGATAAGTTTCTATGTACACATAATAAAAAAAACTGAGTGGACTTACTAATTAAATTTTCAACGCATAGTCTCAACCGCTGGATCTAAGAAGTTAAAATAAAATTTGAAATAAACTCTTAATATATTCCCAGTCCTAAGAGTTTTTGAATTTCCCATGTATATGGGAAAAACGGGACCTTTGCTTTTAATTTGAGTATTGTATTTTCATTTCTGAATATACCCCTTAATATTAGAAATACCACACATAACTGCATATCTCTTACAATCCTACTAATATTATAAACGCGAAAGTTTGTTTGGATGGATGTCTGGATGTATAGATGGATGTTTGTTCCTCTTTCACGCAAAAACTACTGAACGGAAACTTTTGATGAAACTTTGCAGTTATATAGCTTACACATCAGAATAACACATAGGCTATATTTTATCCACGTAATCCCACGGGAACGGGAACTACGCGGGTGAAACCGCGGGGCGCTGCTAGTATATTATATATCTGTAACAAAATCTATAAAATTCTTCATAACATAATACTTAATAAAAAAACTAAATAAAGGTTAATAATACAATGAAAATATTTTCACAAGCGAGACATTTTGTAAAATTTACTCACACGAACATTGGTATTTAATCGATAAAATATACTGGATTTAAAAAAATTGCTTCTGTTCTTCGAGGCATTATAATATTTATTTATTCAAACAAGATATAACAACGGTAAATTTAATATGGTTGCATGCATTAACATTTCCGTTTTACTGAAAATAATGAATTAGGTACCTATATGAAAAGACTGCATTTTATATTATATATATTTATATAATATATATATATATATTTCGTACTTATCATAAATTTAAATCAACTGGAAGAATTACCACTAAACGAAAAAGGTAACCACCGTGAAACACGCGGGCATGATAAATTGTAGCGACCGACACCGATCGCATTCATCTCTCAAAAGATGTCATAACTTTATCGTGTTTGCATTATTTCACGGTCCGCTGATCGCTCGAATCTGCGTGCAAATGTGACATGAATATTTCATCATGGTGGATTTTTACATAAACACTACCGTGAAATGTAACCGCAGTAGAATGCTTTAATGGGAAAAATGCTGGCACTCTCCGCTCATTAATTTGTAATGCCAAATAGTTGGGGGTCTGAACGGTGCTGACGCGATCGATGTGGCTATTTATCCAAGCAAGCCAGGGCAATTTGCAGCGGTTTGTTGGCTCTCCTTAGTTTATAAAAGCTGAAACACATAGCCCATGTTTGACCCAACTACAGCCCCTTCCCTTTTAAAATGTATTCAGCATTTCAAGTACTGGTAATGGCTCACAGATGCGTGTTTATTATTTATTATTATTTAAATATTTATTAATTTATTCCTTGAACAGTACATAATTCATAATAGTGTTGGAAACATACAATACATGCACTAAAAAGTTTTATCATACACCAAAGAAAGGATAGTTTGTATGTTTGTCTTCTTGCTAAAATTAAATCTTTGTTCGTTTAACAATAGTTGGTGAATCTCTGTAAGAATTAGGAAGACTACATAAAATAATGTACTCGGTATGTACCTACTTAGGTCTAGATAAAAAAATATATTGTATATTAGGTATATTAGCAGCACCCAACAATTTTCCCGCGTAGTTCCCGTTTCCGTCGGAATACGATGATAAAATATAGCTAACATTTTCTTCCTGATAGGTAATGCAGCTTTCCATTGGTCAAATAATTTTTAAATCGGTATAGTGGTTTCTAGACTTAAATGCGTATCAAACAAACTTACTTTCGCATATTTAGGAGGTATGTCAGGGTCGTAGCAGGTGGCGGGCTGTTGTCTCTGCCTACCCCTTCGGAAAAAAGGCGTGAGCATATGTATGTATGTATGGAAATGTGAAAGTTTCTTACTCAATCACACAAGAACGGCTGGACGGATTTAGAAGAAATTTGGCACACAGATAGTTTATATCTTGGATTAACACATAAGTATAAGCAGTGATAGCCCGGACGGTTAAAGAGCCGGTCGAAAATCAGTGAGGCTCGGGTTTGAACCTGGCATGTACCAATGAGTTTTTCAAAAACTTACGTACATATTTATCACTAGCTCGACGGAGAAGGAAAACATCGTGAGGAAACCCGCAGGTTTCAGAATTAATTCTGAGACATGTGTAAACAGACCCGGTCCGGCGATGGGCTCACCACCTATCACGTTTAGGGGTCCAATATATCTCGTGAAATGTGGGTATATCCAGTAATGGAATACCTCTGCCTACCCCCTCGGGGATTAAAAAAAAAGGCGTGAGATTATATTATTATATATTATAACACATAAGTATGATACTTTTCTCTCGGAACGTGGATGAAACGCCAGTAATTTATATAAATCTATAGACTTTTTTATACTTAAAATACAATTACTTAATGCTTCTTTAACCTGTAGGCATATCATTGTAAACTAGAGACACATTTATAGTTGATGAACGAAGCGGTTTCTGAGCTGCAGCCGGACTAATCTCGATCTAGATTGGATTAGCGCGGAGTGCCATTTTATATCAGCGTTTCATTTCCTACCTAATCTGGTCCAAGGCTGCTATATTCTGGTTACTGTGAAAGTTTCATTTGTTTTCCCCGTAAATTCTCTAGATACATTTCTACTAGTTTGTAACAACATCAACTACTTCTGTTGCGTAGGACAGTATACAAACACAGGTGTGACAGTACAAGTACACAAATAATCACTGCATTACATTTATATCGACTAGCGACGTACTAGCGTCTGCGCGCGACTCCGTTCCTGATAATAGATGAAATACTCTAGACTAACCAACTATAAGCCCATCAGCAGGCGCAGTGTGATTGAATAACATAAGTATTATCCTACCTTTTATACCGAGTTATTGTATAGTAAGTAACGAAACTAGGGAATCCAATCCCGCATCAAAATCGCGATCCCGCAGGCCTGCAGGATTGAGGTCATCAATCCCGCAGATCCCGCGGGATTTGCGGGATTGAGATTTTTCTAAATATTATTTGTTTTGAGTAGTTATTTAAAAATAATTGAATTAAAGATAAGTAAATTTTTAAGCTATTGCATAGCTTCTATCGAGGGCCTTGAGCGCGGGGACCGAATCCAGAAATTCCGTAACGAAAAAAACCTCACGCTCCCCACTCCGACGGGCACGGAGGTCCGAGTCCGAGTCCGAGTCCGAGTCCGAGTCCGAGTCCGAGTCCGAGTCCGAGTCCGAGTCCGAGTCCGAGTCCGAGTCCGAGTCCGAGTCCGAGTCCGAGTCCGAGTCCGAGTCCGAGTCCGAGTCCGAGTGCGAGTCCGAGTCCGAGTCCGAGTCCGAGTCCGAGTCCGAGTCCGAGTCCGAGTCCGAGTCCGAGTCCGAGTCCGAGTCCGAGTCCGAGTCCGAGTCCGAGTCCGAGTCCCAGTCCCAGTCCGAGTCCGAGTCCGGGTCCCGGTCTCAGTCCCACTCCCACTCTGACTCCCACTCCCACTCTGACTCCCACTCCCACTCCCAACCCACCCCCAACCCCACTTCCACCCCCACTCCCACGCCCACTCCAACTCCGACTCCCACCCTACACCCACCCCCACTTGGGAGTGGGCTCCCACTCTGACTCCCACTCCCACTCCCAACCCACTTCCACCCCCACTCCCACGCCCACTCCAACTCCGACTCCCACCCTACACCCACCCCCACTTTGGAGTGGGCTCACACACCCTCACACTCCCACACCCACCCCCACTACAACCACCACCACTCCCACTACCACTACCACCACTACGAATACTCTGCTAACCGTGTGGCTTGAAGGCCGTGCATTGTCCAACGTCGTCGTTTCTTTTCGGCTGTCTTGTTGATACAAATTGCTATGCAATAGCTTTACCGCGGCAGTCCCCGAGTGCCACACGTCTTTTTATTTTTACATTCATACATAATAGGGAATCCAATCCCGCAAACGCGCCACCTCTTTTGCAGGATCAAAAATTCGGGATTACTCTGACCAGACACTATGGCTTGCACTGTCACAAAGTTTTCAGATTTAATGTAGAATCAAACTTTCAACACAACACGCCCTAACTCTGCAAGCCATAACTTCACAAACTTTACATCTTAGTCAAAATATTAAAATGTTACATACAAGAAATATTATGAAACAGTAATGAGTAGTCAATATTTTTTCACCTTACGCCCATGTGACGGCTGCAAAATGGCCAAGCCGGACCGCGGCACACATGCCTCACAATAAATTCTGAGACTGTGAGTTTCCTCACGATGTTTATCTTCACCGGCGATTTTTCAATACTTACAACTTGATTTAACTGCACACAATGTAGAAAATCGCTGTTGTTCGAAAAGTGTATTAAATATAATGGCCTTATAAGTTAGATACATTATTTTACTTAAAAATTTTACTTACTGTGCAAATGATTATGATTTAATATGATTAAAATGTTATTTTAATAGTAGGTATGAACTGTATAAAATGGTCATATTACGGAGTGGTACCTCCTAGCAATACATGAATACCTACTCCCGAACTGGAATTCTAAAGTTAGCTTCGTTAACAACCCAACTTTATTCATTAGCGTGTATTGTCTACCGAATTTATTCGGAAGGTCGAACACGCTCGAATTCTGGCAACACTGCTTCTTAAACTTCACTAAATATTTTCATCGTATTTTGTTTATCTTACGGACACAGCGCAAACTTCTGTCATAATTCAACAAAAGTTTACCAACTTTACGCCATGCAGATACAATACCAATCTAAATACCAAAGCAATATCTTCTTTCTTTTTACGGAGGCTTAAATATTTTAATATAACAATAATTATATCTCTGATAGTTAAAAGATCCATCGATTAGACCGCATTTTAGAATATTACGTACATATATTCATCACTATAGCTCGACGGTGAAGGAAAACATCGTAAGGAAACCAGCAGGTCTCAGAATTGATTCTGAGGCATGTGTAACAGACCCAGTCCGGCGATGGGCTCACCACCGCTTAGGGGTCGAATATTCTCGTAAAAAGATAGTATTTACAAAAATGGAATACCTCTGCCTACCCCCTCGGAAATAAAAGACATGATATTTTTTTATAATTTTTAGGATTTTATGTTAAAAACTAAAGAAAAAATGTTTCGTTATCATCAACATAATTATGTTTTCTTGCTATCGCTATATGGTACGTGGGTGTTTCTTTTACTGTCTAAAATGTTGCAGACCGTCTACAGCATATTCAAAGTCTCTGCATGCAAAACTTGCGTTGTTTGTAAACGTACTCCGCATAGTGAGTTATATACAACATGTAACAGAATAAGCGCAATTCCTGAAACTAGTTTGTTCAGTATCGACTACTTAATCGATTTCAGCTATTTTTAATATGTGTTAAATTTTTCAAAAAAATGAATTATCGTAGCTGAATTTAGTGCTTTCTATGGAAATCGTGCTATTATTAATCGATATTTAAGAAAATTGGTTAGACACAACTAAAGTTCGATAGCATCATATTTTTTTATATTAATATACTAATTGAGGTGTATGAGGAATTGCGCTTTTTCTGTTACGCGTTGTATGTTTACCTACCTATGTTGAATATTCGCTGATCTCTTTGAATACTGTAGATACTGAAACCGTGTTTGATTGAGGTGAACAAATAAAGTTATTATCAAAGAGAACAAACGCAAATGGCGGAAATATAAAAATTTACGGAATATAAATTTGGGAAGGAAATAAGGCCTGATTTCTTTTGGAATCAAAACACCATGAAAAGACGGGCGCAATTAAACCACGTCCTTTGAGGCTCTGGATCTATCGCACTTCATTGAACAATTTTCTGACCATCGAAGCGTGCAAAGCTTGAACCGGTTTAAAATTTCAGATGCACTCTAAGAAATTAATATTTATATGCCTATCATGTCAATCTCACGCACACTCGTCCTTTCGCGGGAGGTTCCGAGTAGGGAATCCAATGGGGGTCCCTTTGGATTCCCTACTCGGAACCTCCCGCGGGGGGACCTTTTTTGCGGGATCAAAAATGCGGGATTACTCGTGCGGGATCCCGCACGTTTGCGGGATTGAGAAAAAGAGCTCAGACGACGTTCTGATTACTTTTAAGACTTAGCACAGCCTCATTAATAAGTGATTTAACAACTTTCCCATGGAGCTCGTGCGTGACTTGACATTTGAATGGAAAACACTTTTTGGAAAAATTATAAGCAGTTTTTTCATGCCTCTATAACTAATAAATATGTTCAATTGTCAATGCAAATCTAAAAGATAAAAGGTTTAAAATTGTATTAAGTGTATCGTTTCTTAAAAGTAGCTGATTATTTTTACTTTTAAAGCATAATTGATTTCAATTGTTGATTAGTATTTAATAATAACTCTACTTATTAATAATAATGATAATAAAAATAAAAGACGTGAGCATATGTATGTACCTATGTAGGGAATCCAATCCCGCATTGAAATCGCGATCCCGCAGGCCTGCGGGATTAAGGTCATCAATCCGGGATTTGCAGGATTGAGATTTTTCTAAATATTTTTTTGTTTTGAGTAATACCACTACGAATACTCTGCTAACCGTGTGGCTTGAAGGCCGTGCATTGTCTAACGTCGTCGTTTCTTTTCGGCTGTCTTGTTGATACAAATTGCTATGCAATAGCTTTACCGCGGCAGTCCCCGAGTGCCACACGTCTTTTTATTTTTACATTCATACATAATAGGGAATCCAATCCCGCAAACGCGGAACCTCTTTTGCAGGATCAAAAATTCGGGATTACTCGTGCAGGATCCTGCACGTTTGCGGGATTGAACATAAAATAAATGAGCTCAGACGACGTTCTGATTAGTTTTAAGACCCAGTACAGCATCATTAATAAGTGTTTTAGAAACTTTCTCATGAACCTTTGGCGTGACTTTAGCATTTGAATAAAAAAAATATGTACTTTTTAATTTACAAAAAAAAAATGTTGTATGAATCCTGTTTCGGAACGGAACGTAAACCTCTCAAACCAAGAATCATAACACAGTTACGGTGCGCATTGAAACCGCGCGATGCTTGACGAATTGTTAGTTGAAATACTAGAGCTATGGCTAGGGATTCCCCCACGGCACGCGAATACTTGATCATTAAATAATTTCTTAAATTAAAAAAAACAGTTTTTTCATGTCCCTAAAAAACTAAAAAACATTTTCTATTGTCAATACAAATATAAAAGACAAAAGGCTGAAAATTGTATTTAGTATATCATTTCTTAAAAGAAACTGATATTTTTACCTTTGAAGCTTAATTAAATTCAATTGTTGTTTAGTAATTAGTAGTAATTCTAACTATTACCTAATAATAATTATATTAAAAATTAAAATTTACTTACCTTTATTTCAATTATTTTTAAATAATTACTCAAAACAAAAAAATATTTAGAAAAATCTCAATCCTGCAAATCCCGGATTGATGACCTTAATCCCGCAGGCCTGCGGGATCGCGATTTCAATGCGGGATTGGATTCCCTACATAGGTACATACATATTCTCACGTCTTTTATTTTTATTATCATTATTATTAATAAGTAGAGTTATTATTAAATACTAATCAACAATTGAAATCAATTATGCTTTAAAAGTAAAAATAATCAGCTACTTTTAAGAAACGATACACTTAATACAATTTTAAACCTTTTATCTTTTAGATTTGCATTGACAATTGAACATATTTATTAGTTATAGAGGCATGAAAAAACTGCTTATAATTTTTCCAAAAAGTGTTTTCCATTCAAATGTCAAGTCACGCACGAGCTCCATGGGAAAGTTGTTAAATCACTTATTAATGAGGCTGTGCTAAGTCTTAAAAGTAATCAGAACGTCGTCTGAGCTCTTTTTCTCAATCCCGCAAACGTGCGGGATCCCGCACGAGTAATCCCGCATTTTTGATCCCGCAAAAAAGGTGCCCCCCCGCGGGAGGTTCCGAGTAGGGAATCCAAAGGGACCCCCATTGGATTCCCTACTCGGAACCTCCCGCGAAAGGACGAGTGTGCGTGAGATTGACATGATAGGCATATAAATATTAATTTCTTAGAGTGCATCTGAAATTTTAAACCGGTTCAAGCTTTTCACGCTTCGATGGTCAGAAAATTGTTCAATGAAGTGCGATAGATCCAGAGCCTCAAAGGACGTGGTTTAATTGCGCCCGTCTTTTCATGGTGTTTTGATTCCAAAAGAAATCAGGCCTTATTTCCTTCCCAAATTTATATTCCGTAAATTTTTATATTTCCGCCATTTGCGTTTGTTCTCTTTGATAATAACTTTATTTGTTCACCTCAATCAAACACGGTTTCAGTATCTACAGTATTCAAAGAGATCAGCGAATATTCAACATAGGTAGGTAAACACACAACGCGTAACAGAAAAAGCGCAATTCCTCATACACCTCAATTAGTATATTAATATAAAAAAATATGATGCTATCGAACATTAGTTGTGTCTAACCAATTTTCTTAAATATCGATTAATAATAGCACGATTTCCATAGAAAGCACTAAATTCAGCTACGATAATTCATTTTTTTGAAAAATTTAACACATATTAAAAATAGCTGAAATCGATTAAGTAGTCGATACTGAACAAACTAGTTTCAGGAATTGCGCTTATTCTGTTACATGTTGTATATAACTCACTATGCGGAGTACGTTTACAAACAACGCAAGTTTTGCATGCAGAGACTTTGAATATGCTGTAGACGGTCTGCAACATTTTAGACAGTAAAAGAAACACCCACGTACCATATAGCGATAGCAAGAAAACATAATTATGTTGATGATAACGAAACATTTTTTCTTTAGTTTTTAACATAAAATCCTAAAAATTATAAAAAAATATCATGTCTTTTATTTCCGAGGGGGTAGGCAGAGGTATTCCATTTTTGTAAATACTATCTTTTTACGAGAATATTCGACCCCTAAGCGGTGGTGAGCCCATCGCCGGACTGGGTCTGTTACACATGCCTCAGAATCAATTCTGAGACCTGCTGGTTTCCTTACGATGTTTTCCTTCACCGTCGAGCTATAGTGATGAATATATGTACGTAATATTCTAAAATGCGGTCTAATCGATGGATCTTTTAACTATCAGAGATATAATTATTGTTATATTAAAATATTTAAGCCTCCGTAAAAAGAAAGAAGATATTGCTTTGGTATTTAGATTGGTATTGTATCTGCATGGCGTAAAGTTGGTAAACTTTTGTTGAATTATGACAGAAGTTTGCGCTGTGTCCGTAAGATAAACAAAATACGATGAAAATATTTAGTGAAGTTTAAGAAGCAGTGTTGCCAGAATTCGAGCGTGTTCGACCTTCCAAATAAATTCGGTAGACAATACACGCTAATGAATAAAGTTGGGTTGTTAACGAAGCTAACTTTAGAATTCCAGTTCGGGAGTAGGTATTCATCTATTGCTAGGAGGTACCACTCCGTAATATGACCATTTTATACAGTTCATACCTACTATTAAAATAACATTTTAATCATATTAAATCATAATCATTTGCACAGTAAGTAAAATTTTTAAGTAAAATAATGTATCTAACTTATAAGGCCATTATATTTAATACACTTTTCGAACAACAGCGATTTTCTACATTGTGTGCAGTTAAATCAAGTTGTAAGTATTGAAAAATCGCCGGTGAAGATAAACATCGTGAGGAAACTCACAGTCTCAGAATTTATTGTGAGGCATGTGTGCCGCGGTCCGGCTTGGCCATTTTGCAGCCGTCACATGGGCGTAAGGTGAAAAAATATTGACTACTCATTACTGTTTCATAATATTTCTTGTATGTAACATTTTAATATTTTGACTAAGATGTAAAGTTTGTGAAGTTATGGCTTGCAGAGTTAGGGCGTGTTGTGTTGAAAGTTTGATTCTACATTAAATCTGAAAACTTTGTGACAGTGCAAGCCATAGTGTCTGGTCTAGGCAACATTTTACACGAAAATGTTTTTTTGGGATTGTTTAGGTATTCTTATTTACAATACTCCTTGTTTTTATAAAATCCTAATAAATTGTATAGCTCAGCATGTCTGTATATCTGTTTGCTTGCGACTCGGCTACCAGCTGACGAATACGTGGGGCGCACTAAAAGTTTCCGGAATGAATAAGAAAAAAATACTATTAAAGGTCAAAAATGAATTGATTGTTTCTCAAAATATTCTCCCTTTGCGTCAATGCACTTTTTCATGCGATTAAACTAATTTTGAAAACTTTTGTGCCACTCCTCCGTGGTGACCTCAAAAACGTGTTTTTTATACTCTTCGACAGCCTCTTCTGGTGATGAAAATCGTTGACCGCGTAATTGGTTCTTAATTTTTGGGAACGGAAAAAAGTCACAAGGTGCCAGGTCGGGGCTGTATGCAGGATGGCTCATAAGTTCTAAGTTTTTCACCTTCAAAAATTCGTTTGTTTGTCTGGCCGTGTGGGAACTAGCATTGTCGTGGTGCAAGATGATACGACGTTTCCGGTTATTTTTACGGAGTTCGTCAATAATTGCCGGCAAACAAATGGTCGTGTACCAGTCACTATTCACGGTACGACGATTCTCAAAAGCAACAGTAGCCACGTGTCCAGTTTTATTAAAAAAAGAAGCAATCATCCGCTTAGATGCACTTTTCACGCGCGCCGCCTTGGTTGGCTTCGGCTCATCTAGAAAGACCCATACGCGTGATTTCTGCTTTGTTTTGGGATTGTAGCAATAAATCCATGTTTCGTCACCTGTTACTATGTCCCACACCAAATTTAACGTACCTTCGTTGCATATGGTAAGCATGGCACTGCACCAAGTGACGCGGTCCGTTTTTTGAGCCTCGGTCAAATTGTGTGGGATCCACCGTGAGCTCAGCTTTCTCACACCCAAACGTTTGTGTAGAATTAATTGTATTTGACTCATGCCTATGTCTAAGGATGCGCGAATCTCATGGTAGGTCACATGCCTGTCTGTTTCAATCATACGGCGC
The DNA here is from genome assembly GCA_963855545.1 of Ethmia dodecea. Taxonomy (NCBI): domain Eukaryota; kingdom Metazoa; phylum Arthropoda; class Insecta; order Lepidoptera; family Depressariidae; genus Ethmia; species Ethmia dodecea. The sequence goes on from OY979444.1 coordinate 8,568,293, forward strand.
ACAGCATCGATGTTTTTGTTGTTCACAGCGGTGGACGGGCGACCATCGCGAGATTCGTCACTGAGATTGACACGACCGCGCTTGAATTCTGGAAACCAGCTATAAATAGTCGTCTTGCATGGTGCTTCATCCCCAAAAGCAGATTGAAGCCGAGCGATGCTCTGTTGAGCTGTCAAATTATACTTAAAATCGTAGAAAATCATACTACGAAAATTTTCCCGAGTTTAATCCATGTTAATGTAGACACGCAATTTTTAAAATAGCGCCACAATGTAAAAACAATTGACAGTCAGATGAAACAAACTGCATTCTACAGCCAAAGAGTTAAATTTTCTAATGTTGTAGTTACTTTTTAAATATTGTTTATGTAAGTGGCCAGTTCCGGAAACTTTTAGTGTGACCTATGTATTAGGTACTTTATTTCATCTACTTACAGTCTACAGGGGTATTTTCCTTAAAAAAGTGGTATGAATTCAAATTGGGGTAAGATCAAAGCGAGTCCTTGTATAAAACCTTTTCCTCGGTGGTTCACAGTCCGTGAGAAGGATCTCGAATTCGAAATAACTTCGGCCAACCAATCAGAAGTGGTAAGATACTGGTATCTTTGACAATTCTGCACGAAGGCAAACAACCCATGACGTATCAAAGGAATTCTTTGGGAAATGGTATACCTAGTAAAATGTATATGAGTATAGGTATCTACTTGTGTACCTAAATGTGCAAGTTTCCTACAGCATAGTATAGCATCTGAAACTTTTACATGTACCTAACGTATAAATCATAGTGAGTATTTCTCAAAAGTTATATATCACTACATCGTTAGTTCAATTTTTGTTATGTACTCACTCGATGCTTGTTTTTCAGTTCACAATCGATAAGTAACAACTGCCTATAATAATGTTGGATCCCAACAAAAACGATAGCTTGTCAGTAGTATTATAGATAGCTACTACAAAATATAAGGCACATAATTTATTGGATATCCACTTGCGGCAATCTATGTTACGTCTCGGCCGATCCCTGATCCGATCCAATTGGTAAAAAGATCTTTATTGGCTCAAGCCGGATACGAAATTCGGCGGGGATCAATCGAGTGGACTGCCCCAGCGAGTGATTGTTACTATATTCCGAATTGATGTGATTACGTCGCAAGATAAGTACTTACTTCTAAGTACTCTTGGAAATAACGTACTTAGTTACAAGCTATCTAGTCGTATCTATCTGTTTGTTTTTGGAATTAGTTGAAATCACTTATATGTGTGCGTAAATTTATGTTGACACAGTAACCGTGTCAATAGGTGTGTTAAAATGCAGATAGATTACACCTTTGAAGATCTTGTGCACGGCTAAATGATGTTGGACTGTTTGTATTAAGTATAATGTTCTGAGCATTTTGATAACATAACGCCCTTTAGAACTATGCCTACGTTATTATGTTAGCAATACAAGATTGACTTCTGTAAAGGTGTAAAAAAATAGACAAAATAAATTGGCACTTCACACTTAATTGCTGCTCCCACACACATATAGTGACGTGCGCGCTAGTAGTTGTTCTATTATATTATACTAGCTGTCCCCGCGCGGTTTCACCCGCGTTCCCGTTCTCGTTCCCATTCCCGTTCCCGCGTAGGTCCCGTTCCCGTTCCCGTGGGAATATCGGAATAAAAAGTTTCCTATGTCCGTATCCTGGTTCTAAGCTACCTACTCACCAACTTTCAGCCAAATCGGAACAGCCGTTCTTGAGTTATAAATAATGTAACAAACACGACTTTCTTTTATATATATAGATACATGTGTTAGGTAAAATGACCAAATTATATTTTGCCTGACTAAACAAACTGAATCCTAGCATAAAATTAGATTTATAAAGTAGGGGAGCTTACTACAGGATAGAAAATATATAAATTAGTTGTTACAAAAAATAAACACGGACATAGACGCTGGAAGTCGCTTGTTATTCAATATACTCGACTGAAAAGGCTTTCATATTGGATAGAATAATATTCCGATCTAGTCAGTTTCATATTTTGTTAATTTTATTTATTGTGCTATAGAGGTAGTAAACTAATAAAAAAAGAATGATGTTTAAAAAAATATTTAGTTTTTGGTAGTTATACTAAATAAGCACTTAGATAACTACATAATTTTGGTAAATACTTAGATCATAATAATCTTTATTTTTTGCTCCGTTACAGAAAAACTTACTTAAATATAACGGGATATTAAATGCATACTTATGTAGTTTTCCCAAAACTGGAATTAATCACAGCATCTCGGACCATTGCAAAACGAATTTGCAATGATCCGAGATGAAAATGCTACTCCGCGACGAATTTTGAAACGGTAACACTAATCCACATTATTATGGAAAATCTAGAAAAATATGATTTGTTACTTCTATACCATAATACTGGTCAGGATACTTTGTCGCTAGAACTCACTGAGTAGATCCTGTATAAATAACGAGTATTAGTATATTTTTGGTAAGAAATATTTAACTTGACTCGGTAGGTAGGTCTAATTACCTTCATTCTCAAAAGTCAAGCTGTCAAGGGTTAAAACGGCCGCTTCTCATTCGTGAGGCTCGGGTTCGAATCCTGCCTCGTACCAATGAATTTTTCAATAACTTACATACATATTTATCACTTGTCACATGAACATGTCTGTTGGTTTCGTGTCTCGGTGCTTCATATTTATAGTGTATATTAGATCACAAATACCCATAGTTACAGACCGTATCAAATAATTTATTATTATTATCACTAGCTCGACGTTGAAGGAAAACATCGTGCAGAAACCCGCAGGTCCCTAAATTAATTCTGAGACGTGTGTGACAGACCCGGTCCGGCGTTGGGCTCACAGGGTCCAAAAAATATACCGTGAAACGCAAGTATTTTCAGAAATGGAATACCTTTTTCATTCAACTTTCAGTCCGCTGCGCTAAATGAAGTTGCCGCTTTCCGCCTACGTAGCGCGTCGATCTGAAAAAAAGTATACACACCTCGGGAAGTAAATAAGAAAGCTTCAGATTACATGTTTGTTGACCTTGGCTGCGCCTCGGTCGACAATTACTTGTGATCTGAGACATGTCTCATTATACCTCCCTTGGTATTTCATATACTATGCCTACCCCCTCTTGGATAAAAGGCGTCAGGTGTTTATTTTTATCTAAATTTTTCAAGATTAACGGCTTCGTAGGACCACAGTATAATAAATATTAGGACTTAGGTGTTATTTCAAGCCGCTAAAAGCCTCTAATATAGGATCTCAAGAACACCAGTTCTTGAGATCCTTTATTCAACGCAGATCAGAGTTTCTGGAGTCTATTAAATAGGTATAATCTCGAGCGAAGCAAAAAAAAAATCTTGCCTTCTCAGACCGACCGAATTAAGATATTAATTTCGACATCTCTTACCTGCGGGCTTATTCCATGAATTATCCATGTAGGTACTACCACAGGCAATCGTTGTCCATGGACTCTAATTTCTCTGGGGAATCTTATATCACTCAAGAGCCAATATCTACCTACTCGTAAATAGGCAAAAGCTTATGATTCTAAGGTTTCAGATGTTCTGGGTATCACGAAACCTGTTGCCCACTAGACTTGTAAGATTAATTTTAGCTTAGAAATCACTATTTATGACCAAATCACACCAACAGATGAATATGCACAACATTTAAGATTCTGCACAAGATTTAGTTTGGAACAACCATTTAGTTGCCAAGTATAACAGAACTGGCAGGACGTATTTCAAACTAGCAATTCCCAATTTTGAAAAACCATTGAAACGTGAATGGAAAAAAATAATTAGTGACAGAAAGAGGAAGTTTCAAGGAGCAAAAGTCAATATTGGTGCGGTAGTTTGTGCCCAGTTACCGGGGCGTGTCTTCCGTCTGTCTGACACACTGGCAGTTACAAGGGCGAACCAAACGATATTTTTTTTTTAATTTCAGGCCAATGATAATAAAATGAGTAGGTAATAAAAAAGACGTTATTTTTAAGGCATTTATTAAAAAATAATTATCGCTGAGAATGGTTTAAAAATTTATTAAAAAATAGATCCCCGAGAAATTGGCAGAGATAATAACTATTATTGTAACATATGCTTTCGAAACCTATAACATGGCAGGTGGTGAAACCATCGGAGGAAGGAGATGGTAATATTGTAGGGTTTTACTTATTTTTTTCAAAAGAATCGTTTTAACTCATTCACGAAAGTTCCATGAAATTAAATGCAAAAAAGTTTTATTAGTTTTTTGTAGCATTATAGGTATATGTGAGTATTTTTTAGGGTACCATACCTAAAAAGGAAACAACGAAACCCGTATACGATCACTTTGTTGTCCGTCGGTCTGTCTGTCAAGACCCTTCGTCTTGGGAATGCATGGAGTTATCGGAGAAATTAAAACCATATATACTCAAGTCGACTATATACGGTCCCTTAAAGCTGTAAAAATATTAAACTTCTAAGGTAACTTAAAAAGCGGCCCTTTATGCCACAAAAAACGTACATTTCGATACTCTCAAGGTAATCAAAATAGGGTACCGTTGACCTAGAACTATAAAATTTGCATAGAAAATTTGTCAAGTATCTAATATTCGTGTCGTCTTCGTGTAGTCTTCGTGGGAGAGCCATGCTTCGGCACGCTTGGGCCGGCTTGACCGGAGTCACCACGGCCGCACAGAAAACCAGCGTAAAGCAATGCTTGCATTGCGTTTCGTTGAGTAAGTGAGGTACTCCCCCTACCCCGCACCTCAAAGGCCGGCAACGCAGTTGTGACTCTTGTGTTGCAGGTGTCTATGGGCGACGGTAGTCACTTACCATCAGGTGACCCGTCTGCTCGTTTGCCCCCTTTTTCTTATAAAAAAAAAAATCCTTACTAAAAATACAGGGGAAAATCTGAAAAGTATACATTTACACTAAAATTTTAAAAATATAGTACGTAATCAATCATCGAGGTATATATAATACTAGCGGCGCCCGGCGGTTTCACCAGCGTAGTTCCCGGTCCCGTGATAATACGGAGATAAAATATAGCCTAAGTTACTAATTGATAATGTTTTTTATTGGTGAAAGATTTTTTAAATCACTTTAGTGTTATAGGCATAAAAGCGTAACCAAAAAAGTCACTTCCACGTTTATAATATTAAGTTAGGTACGTAACTTAGGTAGTGTACATATTTGTACGGAACAATCGGTGGGCGATTCCGACTGGCACTTGTCCCGATTTTTTTTCTTTATTGGTTTCTTCATGTTTTTATCACGTACATATTCCTTCAATAAAACTATTCATGATGAAAAATCTGTAATTCCTCTAAACTTGTAAAGTATTCATTGGTAAATAAGACAGATTTTTATAAAATTAACACCCTTTTCACACGGCGTCCAGTTTTTTGCAGGATCCCGTTTTCTGCAGGATCCCGTTTGATGGCGATAGTGTTTATGGATCCCGCATGCTGGAAGCTCGTGTGAACGCTAGCATATAAACACATGATCCATCAAACGGGATCCTACAGAAAAAGGAAAACTGGACTGCCTTGTGAAAGGGGTGTAAGTCATAAATATTTCAGACCATCTACATCATTGTCCATTATTTGAACTTCAACAGTAGTATACCCTTTTTAGTTCGACACCTGTGCTGCTCGTGTGTTCGTATTGTCAGTGGGCAGAATTCCAGGGGACCTGCAGTCCACGACGTGCAATTCATTCTAGTTTAAAATGGGTTACTCCATTTCTCGCTGACTACGCGGCTCCGTGACAACTCCCGCCCTTACCTCCTATTCCAAGCTGCCAGCGCCGAATATTTTGTTCTGTAATTATCTGTAGGATAGCATGACATTTATTTTCAACAGACAAGTTTTATCTACCTACTAAACCAACAAACTCAAGGATAAGAGATATTTGCTACAGTATTTGTCAAGCAATATAGAGAAATAAATAATAAATATTATTAATACAGCCGACATGCAAATAAAGAAAGCAAATACGATGTTGTATTACAGAATACAGTTGTAATGTAATAAATTATTAGAATTCTCTCTTAATCCTAACAATATATCATCTGGCTCGAACAAAGTCGATTTTTTTATTTTTTTTTCCAAAATTAGCAGTTTATAAATTAATATTGAGAATCATAAGAACCATTCGACTCCTTCTGAACATTTCCTTGATTCAAAATACGACTTACTAACCTTTCTTCAAACCGAATTGGAAAAATAGGAGCTCTTCTTTTCTCTAGGTTAATATTTTTTCGGATTGTCACGACTCTATCTCTCAAAGAGTCCCACGCAAACTTTTACCTGAAATGTATGCATTCCTAACTTTCAATCTAATAGCGAGACAGTATTTTCTAAAACTTTATTTTCACATAACGCTGGGGAGGATTAAAGGAATCATTGTAAGAAAAAGGCAAAATAACGTTGTTTGTCAACGTAATTAGTTTTAATTTCCCCTTGAACATTTTACTAAGAATAACAATAAAATTGACCAAGAATGTCACTCTACAATTTATGCAGCAAATGTTTATTTACTTACAAATAAGAATAAAAGGGAAATGGGCCAATTATAAAGTTTTAACTTGGAGAGCGCGAGTAGACATCGTGAATTGTTCGTTACGTAGACAAAGGAAAAAGCTTCAACTTGATTTAAATGTCTCTAGAGCATTTAGAACTGAAGTGGAGTTCATGTCAGGCTCAACTTGCTGGCACTTCCTGAGACATGAAGTACAAAAACCTCCCGGAGATGCTCAGCACAACTTGTACAAGTATTGTTCGATTTATTACTTTAGTTTACAACAAGCCTGTTCTGCTGTTTGTTTTGAGTTAAGAACCGTAAGTTAGATTAAATTCTGTTAAGCTAATATTAGAAGCAGCATCAACATTAGAATAATAAGAATATGGCGCGTTTTGTAATTCGAATGACGTGGTTTCCGTGAACAACAGTTAGTGAAGATATTCTTAAAAGATACACATGGTTAAAAAGCTTAATAAGAAACTATAATTATTATGGGGTAAGAAAAGTAGCAATAAGAAAATATAAAATACACGCCGGTAACTTATAACTCGTAGAACGTTCATCGAAAATTAAACATTTTCAACGACAACAAAATTCCATAAAAACAACAATTGAAGAAAATAAGAAAAATCACAGAATTTGGCTCAGACTGCCTCCAAGACTGAGATATTGAAAGGATTAAAATGAATAATTCAGCGACAAAAGTCGTTGAGCAGAGCTTCTTCTTCTGCTTTGCCATTCCTACGGCAGCTTTTCGTTTTAAAATTTGTTATTATTATAAAGTTATCGCGATATTAAAATTCTAATTAAACTCCACGAGTTTTGTTTCATTTTACTATGCATAAGAGTTCTAAACAACTTGTTAGAGTTGAATCATAACGATTTTATTAGTTTTATGTTTTATAATAATAATGTTAAAGTTTAGCTGGACTGGGCCACGCCAGATTCTGCGATCGTCAAAATCAACATTATCAATTACTCGTACTTAGGTAATCTTGAGTAGCATTTTTTTATCTATCTATACATATAATAAAACTCTAACGGGGCCGTGTCTGTACATAAAATATTTTTTGAAAATTTTAGCGGTAGTGTCACAGGGTAGTGTATATAGTTATCGATATAGATACCGAAACATCAATTTTTGGAATTTTTGTCTGTCTGTCTGTCTGTCTGGTTGTGCACGCATCACTCAAAAACTACTGGACGGATTTTGATGAAATTTGGTATGGAGATAACTGAATACCCGGGTCAACATCTAGGGTACTTTTTATTCCAGGAAAATATCTCATTCCCAAACTGGTTAAAAAGAGAAATACGTACTACTCCGAAACGATAACACCTAGAAACTTGAAAAATTGTATAAAGGTGTCTGATATGTCATAGAAAATTGGTGTGAAGGGATTTTTGGAAATTCCCACGGGAACGGGAATAAACTAAATCCAAGCGGGAAAACGCCGGTGGGCACCCGATATTTGAAATATGGTATGTAGGTGTCTTAAATATGTCGTAGACAACCAGTATGAAGGGATTTTCGGAAATTCCCACGGGAACGGGAATAAACGGAATCCGCGCGGGCAACGCCGCTGGGCATCCGCTAGTACTTATATAAGACTAGCGGATGCCCAGCGGCGTTGCCCGCGCGATTGTCTACGACATATTTAAGACACCTACATACCATATTTCAAATAGCGGGTGCCCAGCGGCGTTTTCCCGTTTGGATTTACTTTATTCCCGTTCCCGTGGGAATTTCCGAAAATCCCTTCATAGTGGTTGCCTACGACATACTTAAGACACCTACATAACATATTTCAAATAGCGGGTGCCCAGCGGCGTTTTCCCGCTTGGATTTAGTTTATTCCCGTTCCCGTGGGAATTTCCAAAAATCACTTCATACCAATTTCCTATGACATATCAGACACCTTCATACCATTTTTCATGTTTCTAGGTGTTACCGTTTCGGAGTAGTACGTATTTCTCTTTTTAACCAGTTTGGGAATGAGATATTTTCCTGGAATAAAAAGTACCCTAGATGTTGACCCGGGTACTCAGTTATCTCCATACCAAATTTCATCAAAATCCGTCCAGTAGTTTTTGAGTGATGCGTGCACAACCAGACAGACAGACAGACAAAAATTCCAAAAATTGGTGTTTCGGTATCTATATCGATAACTATATACACTACCGTTAAAATTTTCAAAAAATATTTAATGTACAGACACGGCCCCGTTAGAGTTTTATTATATGTATAGAGGATTTAGTTTATTCCCGTTCCCGTGGGAATTTCCAAAAATCACTTCATACCAATTTCCTATGACATATCAGACACCTTCATACCATTTTTCATGTTTCTAGGTGTTACCGTTTCGGAGTAGTACGTATTTCTCTTTTTAACCAGTTTTTTTATTTTCCCGTGGGAATGAGATATTTTCCTGGAATAAAAAGTACCCTAGATGTTGACCCGGGTACTCAGTTATCTCCATACCAAATTTCATCAAAATCCGTCCAGTAGTTTTTGAGTGATGCGTGCACAACCAGACAGACAGACAGACAGACAGACAGACAGACAGACAGACAGACAAAAATTCCAAAAATTGGTGTTTCGGTATCTATATCGATAACTATATACACTACCGTTAAAATTTTCAAAAAATATTTAATGTACAGACACGGCCCCGTTAGAGTTTTATTATATGTATAGATAAGATGTATAGAAGTAGTAGCAAAATATTGTTGTAAGTACCTACTCAATTCTAGTATGTATTTAAAGAAGGCCTTCAGAAGCATCTTCTTCTTTCCGAGACTTAGCAGCAGTGACAGTATCTGTATACCTACTCAAACTTGTGTGGACTTCGCGGGTGAAACCGCTGGGCGCTAGTAACAATAATAAGTAGGATATATGAGTAGGACTACTCTGTGTACTTAATGCAGTTTATTCAATTTCTTTATTTTAGTATCCTGTTTATGTTCGTTGTAAGTATTTACATCTATTATTAAGCTTTTACATAGCTTCTATCGCGGGCCTTGAGCGCGGGGACCGAATCCAGAAATTCCGTAACGAAAAAAACCTCACGCTCCCCACTCCGACGGGCACGGAGGTGTGGCTTGAAGGCCGTGCATTGTCGGACGGACAGACGGACGGACGGACGGACGGACGGACGGACGGACGGACGGACGGACGGATGGACGGATCGAATTACTCAAGATAATAATAATAACCTTAGTATAATAACACTGATATATAATAATTAATAAATAGTCAATAATGATTAATAAATAGTCAATGATTCGTGTTTGTCACTTCTATCTCAATTTAAATAAGTACCTAATAATATCATACAATATGAGTCTAGCGGTACAAATGTCTTTCGGAAATCAATTAAATTCAATTCGTTTATTTATAATAAAAAATACAATAAATAAATTTTTGTTTTGTTTTTCATACTAGGTTTCAAATAAGATGATAGTTTTATTCTAACTTTATTTCAACGTCAAACCCATGCGTAGATTTACAAACCCAAAAAAAAGTTAATAAATTGGTAGTCAATTCCGAAATGCTGGATAAGTTTAAGATATTTTTGTGTACGAATAAATGTTGGCGATTTCATGTTAGATTCCGTCCTTAGGTCTATGTTTGTGTATTTCCTTGCAAAACCTGAGTGCCTAAAGCGGGTTAAAGGTGAACGCATACAGAGGCGGGAAAGCGGTCGCGATCCGAGGCGGGAATTTTTGTAATGTTCTTAGTTTGTATGCAACCTGCCCTATAGAATGCGGGTGCCATCTTACAAACTCGAATATTACAAAAAAATCCAGTCCCGGAACGCGACCACTGTCCCGACTTACTCCCGTTTTAAGCCCCTTTTCACACGTACCGGTTTCCGCCGGTCCGGCGGTCCGGTCCGGCGGCGAAATGTATGGCCGATTGCCCGGTTGCCCGCCGGAACGTATGAAATCGAACGTACATGGCCATATACTTCGCCGCCCGCCGCGCGCCGGCCCGGCGGAAACCGGTACGTGTGAACAGGGGCTTAAAGTGGCAACACTTTGCAGATATTTATTTTAAAATAACAGTTTTAAAATGCTGATATAATGTGTAACAGACCAGTCCATATTGCCTAAGTAAAGTATTAATTAAGATAAGTCATGTGTGTCTCCGTAGTAATCCGCTAATAATCCGGTGAATATTGCGGGCGATAGTGTCACAAGTGACCGTTCTAAGCCCAGTTCCGACACTGTAATCCCCGGGACTTTATCTCGCCGACCCTTTACGGGATTAACATGAAGTTGTTCGACAATTTGTCTTTCTATTTAAGATTAAGTCGATCGAATTTGAATACTAAATTCAAAACATCATTATTTTTCGATGTTTTAGATGGGGTAAAGCAAAACTTCGTGGGGAAACTCGCCTAAGAGTTCTTTCCGCGATAATGCCAATGCCAGCCTTACAATAACAACCCGTAGCGAAACAGCGTATAGTAGATTTTGCTCTGTATACAGAATTTGAGATGTAGTTCCCTGTTGTGAGAATGATTAGCGTAATTAGCTTTATATTTTAATACTTTATTACTTTATATTCACATTTTTGTTGGGGGTAGGTATTTTAGAAAGGATTTTTTTCTTGAGAATTAATATCAGATTTCTAATTTTTATGAAAATTTATATATTATACCGGTGTCTCTGTTTATTGCAAAATCAATGTCAATGTGGGTTTTAGTTTAGGTAGTCGTAAAAGTTATATTACCGAAAAAATACACAAATAAATAAGTAATAATAAAATAAGGTGTTTTTTCTTAGTTTAAAAATGTATATTATTTTCAAATTTAATAAACGTATATCAAAAACCTTTAAATTATCTATTGAACCCTAATCCGTAATCTAATTTTAATCAGATTTATTCATTCATGCATGCCCATTCGAAAATATATTTTACTCTCTACGTCGTCGAGCCGTACTTATAAGAAGGGATTCAACCCGTCGTATCACAACAAAATTTGATATGGAATATAAATTACCTTCGGAATTCCTAATGAGGCGGTGCGATGGCATGGCGTAGAAAAGCCGATAAGTTCCTGGAATCAGATTACTAAGCAGCATCCTCCAAGAACACGGCGACCGATGAACAATGGGATAACTCGGTTAAGGTCTCTGCTGCACAGGAAAGAATATACTCGTAGACATACATATTTACTATCTTCCTTAATAACCCACTATCCATAATGACTGAGGGATGAAAATAATCGAAATCCCAGTTGACAATAAATTGCATAACAACGTACCCGACACACTCGACATTATATACAAAAGATAAATACCGCTGACTGACGCACTCATCAGGAAATCTGCGAAAATGTAACACCTTCAAACTTGTAATTTGGTACGTAGGTTCCATATAGGATCGTGGCAGAAAAACACTACGAGAACGAGAAAAAACAATATCCACCGAACGGCGCTGGGTAACTGCTAGAAGTAGTTTTCCATATAGGTAACCAAATTTCGGCGATCTAAAATTGCGAACTAAGCATCCAGTCCGGTGCCGAAGAATCAACCTACTTGTAGCCCATACACAGTGGCAGGTCGTTTCCGCCATTATGCCAAAACTGTGGAATCGGATTCCGGTCGATCCACAGACGGGGTTTTTGAGCGCTATTGATTCATTCTTATTAGGATTTCTCTGATTCTAAGTAGAATTATACATAATTCTGTTTAAAACATTATACTATATTAGATTGAGGATCTATTCTTCATTCTTGTTTGTTTAAAAATATTGAATTTTAGCTGAAATATGACTTTCAGTATGGGGTATGATATTTTGTACTACAATTCCTGAATTATTATAAAAATAAAACAACGTTTGACTCTTATCTTGTGTTTTATTTACACTATACATCATCTCAAATGATATACAAACCAAACATCAAGGGTCACCATACATATTTTTTACACAACACAATGTTTAAACAATTGGTATAAACAACAGCCACTCTGTCTGAGCTCAAAACATGGTCTCACATTTCTTTGTTATTGAAATGATTCGCGGCACTACGCACAAAGATTTTATGTTTACAGTAACTTGAGATTATCAGTAACAAGTATTAAAAGCAACACAATGAAAATGTTGAATACGTTTAGAGTAAAAGTTAAACAAATATCGTACTTAAATTTGGCCCAAAAATTAGTACTCTTTGAAAAGTAAAGTTTTTGGTATAAATATAGTTATTACTAAAAGTACCTATACTTTTTTTAGTATTTACACAGACCAAAGTGTTAAATTAAAACAAAAGATATGTATGTTTCAAAGGAAATTTTCAAATAAAATGATCATAAAAATAGGTGAGTTTGGGACCCAAAGAGTACTAAAAATGAACTGAAAACCCCTGTCTGTGGAGGCACCGGGAACCAATAGGGTGATAGAATCAACTGTCAACCCGTGTCTGTGGAGGCCACCGGGTCCCGGTTGGTAGGTTTCTTTGTTGACTTTTTTTGTAATTTCTTAGTGTTTCTGACTCAAGCATACGATTTACAATACAAATATCACAACTTTATTAATATGATGTCTTATATTCAGCAGTACCTTTTGGTTTAATATTGTATTACGCCCAGTAAAGCAAAAATAATACAACACTCATAGTTCGATTGAAAGTATGTTCATAGTTTGAAGACGTGTTTTTTCACAAAAAATCGAAGGAATAGCGGTGTTATTAGTAACAAATATGAACTAATATACACATTTCCATGTTTCTGCCAAAAGAACTGACAAAAACCCTTATTTTTACTAAAAAAGCGTTACTAAATATGACGCGAACATGCCCTTCGTGACGTGTTTTTAAAAGACGTATAATTTACTTTTTTTCTATTATGGAAACCTGTGTCTTTGGTTCATTTGCTAGCTTTTTTCATGAAGCTGGTCATATATTAGGCTTGACAGAGCATGGTGTATGAACGACGATGCTTATCGTGGGAGTCGGGAACCACTTGAGATCGTCGGGAGCCGGTCGGTCCACAGACAGGGAAAAGTAAACAACGACCGGGAGCCGGTCGATCCACTGACTAGGGGTAGAAGGATTATACATTTTGTAACAGGCATAAGGTAACGAAAGAGTAGACTTAACGTAATACGTTTGCCTACAGCTTCTACTCTATGTCTAACGGCATCTCCAAAATCACTTGTCATTGTCGTGCAAGATAAAACGAACGTCACAACGTAAGGAGTCATAAATTAGGAACTTAATTACAATTGTTTTAACGAGTCGTCGCGACGGAGGAGGTTGGGGGACACCGACGAGACTTTATTGTTATCGCAGATGATGTATGGTGTACGGAGCGGTGGCATGTGCGAGCTCATTGCGATAAGCTATCGCGGCTAATGGCTCGTTGCAAACCGGCCGGAATCTATGACAGCGGACATTATCGCGTTAACACAATTCGGATTACTTCGCTGAGCATGAAACGACGCGGTTTCACTTTCCGGAACATGGCGTCGATTGAAACCTTAATGAGACTGGTCAAAATCACATTTCATTATAAGCAGGGATTCGGATCAATTTACCGCCTCTCTGCTGAAATATGGGGGAGAGGAAAGGTAAGACCATAAATTTCAATTACTTGAAAGGGTTTTGTGCCTTCTATTTACTTGGATCCGGGTTAAATGATCACAATACCTGCGCCTAAAAAGTCTTTCAGCTGTATAGAAATTATAATTCACTAAAGCAATAAAATTTCTCGCTTGTATGTGTACAAATAAACAGCAACAGACATTCTTCCGACAATAAACTAACAAGTACTACACGTCTATAATATAGTCGCCTCGTTATAGAACAGCTAGATGAATGGTGTTATCCACACTGTATGCAAATAGATATATAGAAGTAGAGCGGCTGATCTAATTGCTATGAATGCCTATCCATGCGTCGAGGTGCGAGGCCTCGGTAACGCAATTTCCTACAGTTCAATAGCATGACAGGTCTAATTGACTTGGGTTTAAGTACTTATTGAATTCCTGATCATGGAGGGTCCAAATGGAATCCTTTTGTTCAGTACCCTGCCATCAAACGTGGCTTCGTGAACGCGATTGGCCCTTCTCCCTACTGACTTTTGCACATTATTGTAGATATGGTAATAAAGTCGGAATTAACTGACAGGTTTATTCTTATGATCCCAAATCTGATGCGCGATGTAGATGAGGAGTGACTGTAACATTTCGGTGTAAAAGTAGCCATGTCTAGAGTGTCGGTTTTTCAGCGAATCCTTTTGAGTGTTACATCATATTACTTTAATTGCGAAATTCTTGTAGGTATGTATGTACAGTCAAGAGCAAGTAAAGCTTGACACTACCAGTTTAAGCAGAGCTCTGATTTGTACTGCGCGCCATAGAATACAGGGCCGGGTCAAAGTCCAAAGTGTCAAGCTTAGCGTGCTCTTGACTGTACCTATTTCGCAAACGGCTCTAACGATTTGAAGAAAATTTCGTATACTGTTTTGCATTTTAAGTTCAACTGCATAGTTCTGTTTCCTGCAAGGACGCAATTAAACACAAAAAAATATGTTTCAGACAATACGGCCACGTGAAGAAAGGTTCTCGAGTGGTGAATACGAACCGGAAGACGCAGCATTGGTAAGCCTTCCACCAAGTGGACCGACGACATTGTCAAGGTCGCAAGTTGCCGTTCGTTATGTCGTTCCATTGCCTATGTTCGACAGTGAACGTGATCCGGCTGATGATGATGATGAATACGACCAGAGATGTGACGTATCTTAGATAAAAGTATCTGAAATACAGATACAAGATACAAAATACGTATTTACATCTTGTATTTGAAATACTTGTCTGTAAATCTTCTATAAATATAAATAAATAAATCACAAATCATTACTTTTTTATAAAAAAAAAAGGGTAAATAAATAAAAGAGAGTTTGTAGAAATGTGAAACATTTTGTGGAATATTTTCAAATTGAGGGAGACGAAACTGTGAAACGAGCTCAAATTACTGCAAGTATACAAGTTGTTTTGAAAGTTTAAGCTTCGTGATATTTATTTATTGAAGTTTGGTTGGAGTCGTAATTATATTTTGAAGCTAACTGCGAAATATTCATCATCTTACTGTAGATCTTTCTTGGTTTAGTGTGGGTCATCTCTGGTAGCTTACATAAAATTTCTAGCACATTTTGTGATGTTTCCGTTGAATCTGAACCCCAACGCTCATAATGCAAGTATAAGAAAAAGTGCAGTGATAGCCCGAACGGTTAAAGAGCCGGCCGAAAATCAGTGAGGCTCGGGTTCGAATCCTGGCATGTACCAATGAGTTTTTCAAAAACTTACGTACATATTTATCACTAGCTCGACGGTGGAGGAAAACATCGTGAGGAAACCCGCAGGTCTCAGAATTAATTCTGAGACATGTGTAAACAGACCCGGTCCGGCGATGGGCTCACCACCTATCACGTTTAGGGGTCCAATATATCTCGTGAAATGTGGGTATATCTAGTAATGGAATACCTCTGCCTACCCCCTCGGGGATAAAAAAGGCGTGAGATTATTATTATTAAGAAAAAGTAGTATCTTAGCAGTGAGCTGTTGCAGGTTGATGATGTGTCTCTCAAAACGTCACGTGAACTAAGTAAAACGGTAACAACGACGTCGAAGTTCTCGGAAAGGTTAGTGCACACTACCGTTTGCATACCCCACATTGCTGCAGTCTCATAAAGTCGCATAGTTTGTGTAAATACGAGTAAGTGACGAATTTTCTCGCACCCAGCCGGGCCAATACCCTCATCTCGGCACGACAGTCGCGTTGTCAATTTGCGTTTAACGCTTTCGAGTTTACGTTGATTTATGCGGGTGCTATATCGATTGAGCGTTTGTTTGCGACAATTTATCGTCTCTCAAACGTTGAGTGAAAAATAAAGACTTGTTTGTCTTAATTCACTTCTCGAATTTACCTACCTACGTTGTTTTGAGTGAATAATTTTCTGTTGAAACATTCTCACATCATGCCAAAACGTTGTACCTTCTTTAAATATGAAGAGCCTGCAGCTTATAAGCGTAATTATGAATATAATACGCGACTTGCGCTTAAAATCTGTGTTTCGCGTAGATTTAGCCTTTAATATTGAGGGCGTAATCCCGGGGTGGGCTAGGGCACTGCGAGCGTTTGCAGTCAACAACTCGTTAAATTTGGCAGCAGCACGGATCGGGAATTAAACGGAACTCAACTCACCCTCGATGTAAATTAAACCATCTGAGCGAATGCTGCAACAACGGGAGGCGAGTGATTTATTTCATAGACTCGTTAATGGCTTTTTAATTCGTCTGTTCCTGATTGATAAAAAAGTTACTGTAAATAGTTGAAGATATTTTCTTAAGACGGATATTTATAGCTATTATATATTTTGTAGGTATAGAGTCGTAGCTATAGAGAAAGAGTATTGGCTGGCTTTTTACAGTTTAATCAGTAGAAGCTGTCGCATAACACAAGGCAACGTGTCGCTGAAAATGTAGAAAATTATCACACATGAATGAACTATGCGCGATTGTGATATGGCAGCTGTTCAGAAAGAATTACTCAGCGTAAGAATCTGTCACTTGCACGGTTTGTTCATATTAAACGATTGAATATAATATCCCTTGCGCAGCGGCTTTGCCCGCGTAGATCCTATTTTTCTGTTCCCGCGAGAATTTCACTGAGTGATTTCATACAAAATTTTATCCTATAATTTATATCCTTTAAGAACCGATTTTTCAAACACGCTTTGACAAAATACTACTATTGTTGTCTCTAATTCAAATTAATGATATGCCCTACAAATTTTCACCACAAAATTCACTGAATCATTGTGTATAATTGTACTCTGTCTAATTTGAACTGCATCGTGGTAGACCATAGAGCTTGACAAAAAAGCGCTGATCTTGGACCATTGCATGCTTTTTTAAATGATGTAATCAGGAGGGGCCAGACAAAAGCAAACGTTCCGTACTTGAACCTAATGGTATTTTTTGAAAAAACAGAAAATGGGTAACGTGATGGCTAGTCCCTTGGATAGGTACATGGTAGATGACTGCTGTGGAACGCGACTTGGATGGACACTTTTACAGCATCCCACGCCGGGAAATGTCCGTCACAGCCAGCCCTCCTAGCCAACTGGCAAACGACGGTTTTACTTATTTGCTGAGTTGTAATACTAACCATTGTATGTAATAAGATAAGTGTCTATAGTTAATTAGAGCGATGCGTCAATTTTACTTAGTCGCCGCGCGCATCACAAGTCGTGCGCTAATGTCAATACCATACATTTGTCATTCTATTCGACTAGTCTTTACGTTTTACAAAGCCACTTGCCTAGGGCCTGTCAGCTAGATTTATCTAAAAAAATATTACTTACCAATTTTATTCGCAATCATTCTGGTAGAGGTTCCCAGAATTTATTTTTTGGGAAAATTATTCAAGTTTCATAAGAAATAAATCCAGAGGCTTTGTGTCATGGGGGATTCGACTGACGATTCAATCTTCAATATGACAGGCAGGCAGTTATTTTTCTTCGTCCTCCTTTGTTCTTACTTTATAAGTAGCTTTGTTATTTCGCAAATTTTACAAAATATGGCTACGGTGTTTTGTACTCCGCGTGCCCGCTCTACTACGCATGGACGGATAGCGATATGAACGAACTAAGATATGGATGAATAGCAATATGGACGAACTGCGTTAAGGACAGCTGACTAACTACATAATGGACGAACTGCGTATTGGACCAAATGCGTGTAGGACGAATGACTAAGAAATCCTTCAGACGTTTAGGCGTCAAATCTCCAAAGGAAACCCGCTTCCGCTTATAGAAACAGCCCTTGTCGTAGAGACCTTTTTTTAGGAGAAATTTTTCCGTATGTAGTACACACACTCAGTTACTTATATTCGGATATGAACGTCAAAATAAATATTGTAGGTACGGTAGTAATTCCTTCTTTCCGAGAATATTAATTGTTACAGAACTTGCGTCTCGTTTGCAGCTCGTTTAGCATCGCAAAGCATAAAATATCTAGGTACTCGTACGTCTGTATTTTACTAGGAAACGGGTTTTCTTTGCACATTTTGCCCCTAAACGCCTTCAGTGTAATAATGGTGTAATAGTGGAAAGTACAAATTAAATATTCTAATAATTCCTGTATGATGTAGCCTGCTGAAGAAACTGAAAGTGATTTAGAAATCTTGGCAATTTGCTGTAATATTTCAATTAAAGTTCATAATACACCCTAATAAATGTTATTGTTTACTTCTACCACTACTTTTAAACACAAATGTTGATTCAAAAAGTTGCTAAAAAAAATCGGTTGTCTGTAAAGTCGGTTTACTGACGATAGCTGAACGTGACAACGTCATACTTTTTGGATTGTGCCTCTTTGTCGCTCGTTGCGCGCTCTCGCTTGCACTGGAACGCCGCATACGTCATACTTTTTCGTGCATGCAGCCGGCTCCATCGAATTATAAGACGTTGTCACGTCAAAAACATCACGTGACGCCCTAGCTTGTATACAAACTGACATCAGAAAAACTGACAGATAAACGAATATGACTTGTGAAGGTTCCTTGTTGTAACTAGGGAACCCTAAAAGAGTGCACTATCTATGTCGCCGTTTTAATAAAACGAGGCAGCATCGTAACTCGGAAAGATTTGCACCTGCAGCCATGAACAGATATGGCAGGAGCAAACTTTTCTTTTACCACTTGTAATAATCTAGAAATTAACTGGCGTTGCTTTCACTGCGGTGGAGAAAATTTTTATACGAAAAGTTTAGGTGGGATTTCAGCTTATTAAAACGCGGCTTTTTCTACTTCTCAAGAACTCTTAACTTAACCCAAATGTCATTATAGAGCTGTATTTGTGTTAATTAAAAAGTTTTCCGTCCAGGTTAGCGTTTTAAGCTGAATATTAATCTTAAATCGTAGAAATTCAATTTCGTAATAGGGTATTGGACTGTATCGAATTTAAATTGCCAAATATTGTTTATTACTAAATAGCTTACCAAAAACACTTCTGAAATTGCATTCCGATTTTCATTTTACAATTATAGCAGATTTTCAAGTAATAAAACAAAAACAAAAAGTGATGCAAATCCTACTAATAGGTATTATAAACGCGACCGTTTGTATGTATGGATGTGTAGATGTATGGATGCTTGTTGCTCTTTCACGCAAAAACTACTGAACGGATGTTGATGAAACTTTACAGTTATATAGCTTATACGTCAGAATAACTCATAAGCTATATTTTATCCCCGTATTCCCACAGGAACGGGAACTACTCGGGTGAAACCGCGGGGCGCTGCTAGTTAGTTATAACGACGACGCCACAGTTCAGAGCTCACTACATTTTCCTAGATAGGTAGACAAAACCCTATCGGGTAGTTGAAGCCTGTCAAATCTTTGTCATTAGTCAAAACACAGATTTATTATGAAAAATGTAACGAATAAACGTGCCTTCTGACTGCTGCAAAACTATTGATAATTTTAAAGCAAATCTCCATGGAGGAGTTTATACCTTGTTATTAGACTATTGACGTTTCTAAACGTAATTTGTAAACCTACAGAATATAAATATATTTTGAGTTTAAATTCTTCTTTTGTCTTTTTATAGTTCCGTACTCCCATATAAAAATCTTGGTTTTTTTTATTGTGCGAAGGTAAGGAACCCTTTGAGTACAACACCGACTCACACTTATCCGGTGTTGACCTTTTTATATAGCAGTCAATAAATTAATATTTTATTCTATAATAAGCAGGCATTTGTAAACCTATATTCTTAGCGATCCGTTGGCCTATATTAACGAGGTTCAATTTTCTATTCGCAAGCACTCGTGAACGAGAATGCAGAACGAAATAATGAGAAAAAGGTGGGCCTGGGGCGCTGCGCCTCATAATGTTCCCTTTTTGTATACCTAATTTATGACGTCGGGCACGTACCGTGTAAAAATGGGGACGTGTACGAATATGCAGGTTTAATTTTACGGCCTTTTGTAAGAGAATGAATAAGAGGCAAGACTTTAATTATGAGCTAACCACTCGCTGCTGCTCCTAACATTTATAAATTAACTTTGTGTAGGACAACATTTTCGCAACTTAAAAACAGCTGGTGGATTTTATCACAGAGCCTTAGAGTCAAGACTGAAATATGTTCAACTATTTCTAGGGTTCCGCACCCAAAGTACACTATTACTAAGTTTACTTTGGCTGGCTGTTTGGCGTGTTTTAATTAAACGGTAGGTAGCTGGTTTCGATTTTCACGAGTGTTGTTGATGATGAAGCATATCATAACAAATAATTAATAATATAATATAATGAAATACCGTGTGATGTAAGGGAATATAAATCATTTGGAATGTTTAAATTTAAAATGTTTCTCTTAAACAAATGTTAAAATGAATTTACCACCATAAGCAATAAGATGTACTTAAAAAGTAACTAGCCAATTAGCTACCCATCTATGTTTTTAAGGGAGTACCTCTGCCAACAAACTGTCTTGCAGTTATGCAGAAGAATTTAGTTTTTTTTAAATTGGGCTTGTTTATCCTGAATAAATGATTTAATACATACATACATACATACAGATGCTCACGCCTTTTTCCCGAAGGGGTAGGCAGAGACAACAACAGTGATTTAATATTATTGTTATTATAAAAAGACTAAAATTCAGGAACGTGTATTTTACGTTTATTTTTGTTTATATCAGAACGGTAATTTACACGTTCATTTCATTTTAAATTAAGTGCAAAATTTACAAGAAAAGTTTTTTTGCATTGATATATTTTTTTAATAAATAGAAAAACCCGACAAAAGTGGCGTTTTATTGCGGTAGTGAGCGTTTATGCAAAGCATGTTTACAAAATAATATATTTTTTGATAGAAAAGAATAAGAACACAAGTAACGTTTTTTTGCTCTTTATATGTTAATTCTATTTGTCTTACTTAATTGTATCCTTAAAATATTTGCACTTGATTTAAAATAACCTTATAGGTACCTACCTATACACAAGCGTCCAACTTGGTGTGATTATACTGCAAGCTCTAAAGAGGTTTGCGCTACGGATATCTAACAGTAAGTTTATTGACTCTCGTGCAAAGAGATTTAAATATAATAGGGCATAGAGGGGGTATTGGGAATATTTTCATACAAAACTTTGAAGCCTAAGCGTCATGTCCTTGTCATGTCAGTTAGTATGAACGCGAGCTATCATTCGGTAGAAATTGTCCTAGACTTATTCCACTTGGAATAACTTTTGACTTCAAATTTTCCTCGCTTTGTCCCCTCTATGCCCTATTATATTTAAATCTCTTTGCTCTCGTGTCACTTTCAGTAAATAGAATAGTTTTACATTTTTCCAGTGTAACATTTTGTTTCAGTATAAAATCCGAATACCTACTGACAAAAGAATGAAAAGTCGATTACAATAAAAAATATAAGATTACAGTCTGGAATACAAACCGAAGAGTTTTTTCCGAATAAACAAATCGGAACCGCAGAATAAATGGCTGTTGGAACCGCTGACAATCGAAAACTCTTTTTAACGGTCAGCGGCACGACGCGACGCGACGGGCCCTATCTACCTATATTATGTCTGCTTTGCAGTCACACGATATTATGAAAATTGCAAATAACTTTTTGTTCAACGCTTCTTATATTTTATTTCGTCAATATTTACCCCTATTCTCAAATATCAGTAATTAGACTCGACTCGAATTCGATACACATTACTTTTGCTTTAATTAGCAATTGAGCTGTAATCTCTTTGTGTATAAACAATAAAAGCTCTACTAAGCCGCGACGGTTGTATTGTTACTGTGTTTCCTTTGTTTTAACTTCAACCCACCCTTGCTATAAGGCATTTCGATTAATCCTCTTTATCCCTTTAATTAATGCCAAATTCCTCAATATCTCTCGTATGGAGTGTGCAGACTCGAACGATTGCGTTCGAAATTGCTTCAATTCCTTTCGATTTTCCTCTAAGGCGAGGGAAGAATACGAAATAAATAAAAACATTACAATGGCATCGAGTCAAAGTGGAAGCAACAATTCTTTCGTTTTCACAAATCCCTGCATCGCATTCCTATTGTATGTAGCAACATTTTTCCCGCAGGTGGCGAGTGGCGGCGGGTTTAATCGACTAAACTCCATTGTGGCCCACGGGCCGCCGACAACAATGGATTACCCGAACAGTGCCCCCGCTTCCGCTGTTAGCAACGCTCGTGCATTCATAGTTTCGGATCAAACCTCAGCAAAGTTGGATTTGTTCGGCCCCAACTAGAAGAACTGGACATTCTGGATTATATCATCTATGTATCCACGGTGCATATACCTACCAATATGTTTTATTTCTCATAGATATATTTTTTGCAGGTATACAACTAAACAATTAAATGTGTTCGATTCTACACAACTTTTCTTTATTATTTAATTTAAGACTGTATGTTTGGCTCATCACCTGTCACGTTTAGGGGTTCAAAAATTGTAGTGATAAAAAGTGGGTAACCAGGTGCGGTCCAGGAATAGAACACCTTTGCCTACCCCCTCCGTTATAAAAAGGGGTGAGCAAATATGTAAGAATAAAAGTGGGTGTGTAGTAGCACAGAATAAGTAATAGTACTACGTAATAGTAAGTAATTTCACAATATACTTACAAAATACAAAAAAAAAAAAAAAAAAAAATAATACTTTATTTTTTTAAATCTCTTAGCTCCTTAAATTTTATTTTCCTAGGATGAGTTATCTTGTTCATTTATCTTTGGGCGGAAACTGCGTAGGGTCACTTTTTTGTTTGATAAATTATAACAATTCTTTTTTTCTTATTATGTGTTACAGTCAAAACTAGAAAACGGGCAAAACCTTTTCAATAAGTTTTGACTAAGGGCATCGGTGAAAACCACTTCTGACATTTTTTGTTGTCAAAAGTGATTTTGCCTGATCGAAAATTCAGACTATTGGTCAGAATTCATTAGGCCAGGCTTAAGCAAGCAAACTTGCCAGCATACAGTAAGCAGGCAACCTCCACTCGCTTCGCTCGCTCCGCAGGCTCACAACTCTAACCTAACCTACCTACTGCCTGATTTTTGAAGTGATTTTTTGCAGTCAAGAGTGGTTTTGACTGGTAATGAGTTTTGACTGTGACATATATAGATATCCCAAATAAAGTCCCCGTCACAAAAGCTATAAATTAAGTAAACAACGAATTTTTACTGAGTTACATTTCAACTATTAGGTAGTAGGTATGTGTTGACCAAATCCAATGAACTTAAATGTAAAATACTGGTACTACTAGGTAACATGCAATTTTAGTTAGTCGAATTATATTTGCTGCTATTGAAGCAGACGCCCCATACCTACTCAAATAAAAATTATAACGAAAATAGTACTTATTAATAATTACATTCAAATGTTTCAAACCACTTAATGTTGGTTTAATTATACCTTCACGTATGAGAACTTTATATAGATAACTGTAATAGATATACTCACGACTATTTCCCTTCATAGGCAGAGACAAACGAGCACCACTTCCAAGCGATTGCTACACCTCTCTGGCTTCATCATTACCTACTTGCTTTGGTAACTAGTTCACGTAGCCACACTAGCACCACTTCCAAGCGATTGCTACACCTCTCTGGCTTCATCAGTACCTACTTTCTTTGGTAACTAGTTCACGTAGCCACACTAGCACCACTTCCAAGCGATTGCTACACCTCTCTGGCTTCATCATTACCTACTTTCTTTGGTAACTAGTTCACGTAGCCAAGCCACCGCCGACGGAAAAAGCACAATTGTTAAAGAGATAAATACAATATGTAACAGAATAAGCGCAATTCCTGAAATTAGTTTGTTCAGTATGGATTACTTAATCGATTTCATTAATCTTAAAAATTAATCTTAATCGAAAAAATTAACACATAATATAATTAATATGTGTTAATTTTTTCCGACAAATTAATTAGCACAGCTAAATTTAGTACTACCTATGGAAATTGTACTATTATTGCTCTTGATTTAAGAAAATTGGTTAGACACAATTAAGTAAAGTACAAAGGCATGATATTTTTTTTATAATAATATACTAATTGGGGTATATAAGGAATTGCGCTTGGTCTGTTATACGCGTTGTATAATAATTGGACTTCTTATAAGGAATTGCAGAGAAAAATAAAAAAATCATTAAATATAGGAACTAGTGAACTTCGGAGTTAAACAATAACATGTACCTAATCTCAAATAAATGGGGTTAGCCGCAAAATTCAAGAAATTGGGAAGAAAATATTAGTCAGCAGTTCAATTGTTAGGTAGAACCTATTTATTCTTCAACATTCTATATCAAGTTACTAATATTCACTCTATACTAGAAGATATCGCATATCAAAACCATAGAATTAGAATGTACCTAAAATTCTAGGTCTGTGATCAAAACACAGGCCTACATATATTAGATTTTTTCTGGCAAGTATTGATTTTCGAAGCTTTCATTTAAAATATTCTGAATGAAAGTCAATGATGTATTGCTTCGGGCCCCTTTCGAAAGATAAATGAACGGCATCGAATAATTGAAATGGTCGGAAGCTTCATGATTCAAAGATTTATATTTGTTTACCTTACCTATAGAATACAGATAGGTACCTAAAATGGTATATTTTGAATGGCTATTGTAATCAAATACATTTTAAAAAATACAGTGTAACATAACCAATTCAATAAACAAATTAAAATGTCCATCGTTGTTTCCGATTCTATTTCACAGACTCATTTTACCGTTATAATATAGTTAGCACAGCCGACCGTTGTCGACAATAACCGAATCAACAGCGGCCGGGAATAGCGGGGTGGTTGATTGGGTAATGCTGACGTGCTGCCTCTAGACGTTTTATTCTAATAAATCTGCATGCATCTCGGGACAATAATAAAGTTACGAGGACTTTGAGGCAAACGATAATCAAGCTTTTCACAAACATACGTGGACTCTTATGCTTTATTATATCGCAATAGACGAAGTTGGAACTAAATTAAAAACCGGCAGTATAAGTTTGGTGACTACAAACAAATGGTCTTCTTTGTAGTCTTTTATACTCGTATATTACTGATCGATTGATTGATTGATCGAATGAGGGATACCTACTGTAATCCGAGAGCGTTGTGGTTTGAAAGAAGATGAGTGACTAAGATTGAGAAAGGAAAGCGAAAGGCGCATAACGAGACAAATATAGGGGATTGTGAGTGGCCGAATCGGCAAAGGGCGACGTAGGTACTTACATCGATTAGATCGGCGATGTATTGAAGAAAAGCCAGATAAAGAGTACCCGAAACCGACCTTCACGTATGAACTGATTGATGGATGTGGATGAGGCGCGAGAGGTGCGCCAGGTTCTTAGCAGGTGGTGGTCTCTTGTCTCTGCCTACCCCTTTGGGAAAAAGGTGTGAGCATATATATGAATCGAGAATCCTGATTATATATAATAATATAATCTCCCCCCGAGGGGTTAGGCAGAGGTATTCCATTACTGGATATACCCACATTTCACGAGATACATTGGACCCCTAAACGTGCTAGGTGGTGAGCCTATCGCCGGACCGGGTCTGTTTACACATGTTCCAGAATTAATTCTGAGATCTGCGGGTTTCCTCACGATGTTTTCCTTCACCGTCGAGCTAGTGATAAATATGTACCTACGTAAGTTTTTGAAAAACTCTTTGGTACATGTAAGGATTCGAACCCGAGCCTCACTGATTTTCGGCCGGCTCTTTAACCGTCCGGGCTATCACTGCTCTAATCCTGATTATGTCTATGAAATTGAATACTTACAACAATTTCCTTGATTGATTCTGCTTGCGAAAAATTAAAAGGGTTTACGCAATGAGACAACTCGTTAGTATTATTGTACTTATGCAAAGTTATCTCTACATTCTACATATATCTATATAGTCTACAATAAAGTCTCTTCCCAGCATCTCTGTACGCTTAGGTAGGTACATGTTTGAAACCACGACACGGATTTTGATTCGGTTGTCACTCATATAGAGAACGATGAACCAGAAAGGTTTTTCTATATCATATAAATTGAAGAGAAGCGAGGGCCGGCCGTTTGTTCTTTATAAAACTCTAATACTAACTCCTTCATAATAAAGAGATGAGCACTAAGAATGGATTTTTAAAAAACATTCTGTTTGTCGTTTCCAATCCAATCCAATCGTGTCCAATCATTTCAAATGTTTAAATTTAAATTTAAAAAGTTTCTCTTAAACAAAATTAAAATGAATTTACCACCATAAATAAGATGAACTTAGAAGTAACTAGCCAATTACCTACCCATCTATGTTTTAAGGGAGTCCCTCTGCCAACAAACTGTCATGCAGTTTGGCAGAAGAAATATGTTGTTAAATTGGGTTTATTTATCCTGAATAAATGATTTTTATTTTTATTATTTATTTATTATGTTATTCCCTAGGGCTATAAAGAGAGGTCCGGCTGTAAATACCTACAATGCAAAAAACCTATGTAGTAAATAATCCACATCTCATATAATTCTCTACTTCAAAGTTGAATGGAAGTTCCACTTTATTCGAAATTCCGTAGGCTATACACGGCTACTAAATAATAACGTAACACACGGCTACTAAATAACGTATTGCGATTCCAAACAGATGCGTGAAGATATTTCTAGATAGTTCAGTGATCAAACGAAAGATCACATTCGAAATACGAGTAAGTATTTACAGACATTGTACGTGAAACTTATTGTGAGTAGGTATCTACCTATACTGGCGGTTATCAATTTCAACACATGAATGCACTTTATAGTTCCGCCGTATAAACACACCTCTCATCCTAATAATCGCACTGGCAACTGTGTCAACAGCAGCTAGTAAACAGAACTAACATCTCCTCCCAGATTGTGACTGAGTTCGTTTATTACCTTTGTAATACGTTTATCGCGAAAACAGAATTGAGCAGTCTGTTTATTCTTTGTCAATGAAACATTTTCCTTATCGTCCAATTCCTTATTAGATTGCTACGGAGTTAGTTCCTTGACGAAAAGAAAATCCTCGCGCGCAAATAGGACGGCGAATTACATTCTATTTAAGAATCTAAATGAAAGCACGTCTTTATTAACACAGAGAATAGGATGCCTAGTTATTTATTTCTATTTTTGAATACCGACGTTCCGTTTTATTGGTAGGTGGTGATAAATTATCTCCATGATAAGGGATCGAAGGGTTTCTTAAAGAATGTTATGTGTTTATAGGTGACTCCTGTAAGGGAGTCCTAGTTTCAAGAGCCTCTTGCGTTAGAGGACAAGTCTCCTCTTATTGTTGTTATTCAGTTAGCGAAGGGATAGCCACTGACGCGGGAAACAAAATTCCACTTGCCTTATCCTACATTGTTTCATTATTGTGTTAAACTTCTTTGTTTTCGTTTTATTTTCCCCAAACTAGCCAGTCCTATTTTTTCTCGAGTTTTATTCTGTAAAAAAATATAGGTACAAATAATAGATATTTTTATTTAAAAAATACGTAGGTACTGAAAAACTAAAATGAGATAATTGTCCAAATTCCTTGTACCTAATACTCGTAGCAAAGATGGATTTCATACCGATTTCAGAAATATTGTTGCCTCCAGTCTTATTCCAGATTCTAACGCTTTGATGATTGATGAATGGTTCTGGTTTTACCCATTCAAAGTTAATAATAAAAATAAATAAAAATATATAATTATGACAAATACAATGCGTTACCAGTACCTACTCAAAATATGACAATATATTTTTTAAATAATTTGTAGTAATCAGGAAATCTGTGCCAAGCATCATTAAATAAAAATGAACATGCCTGTATACCTATATCTATACATATAAAGGGATTAACATGGGCTATAATTTTTCCCACGGGAACGGGACTGACGCGAGGGAAATCGCGAGGCGCTGCTAGTACGGAATAAGAAGAATTATCGTGATTATACCCATAACAGGTCATTTTACTTTGACGTAAATAAGTAAGAACATTAATTTTTATTTTTTGTGGCTTTTGCACATTTTGTGCTTTAAGCCAAAAACATTATGTTTACCTACAGGCCAAATTGAATTTAAAACACAATTTCAAGTCACAGAAGTAACTCTAGGAGCCGTAAATTTTACCAACTGTAAAGGACTTTTAGCCACGGCAGGTTTACTAACCCCCAAAAATAAACCTTAAGTTTAAAACCCCAATAATAAAATAGGTAATACTATTAAAAAACTTAAATAATGAATATCGTCAAGATCTTAGTCTTAATTTCGAAATGAATATTTTAAATATTTGAATATTAGGGCAAAAACATTGATCTTTTTAAATTGAGTTTTTTTTTATAAAATGTCCCTATTGATTTTTTACAATAAATATATTTACCGTAATTCTAAAATTAAGATTCATAATTAATGATTCCAATTTTTGGTAAATGTGAAAGTCTTTATTTTGAAATTACGGCTTCCTTATTGGTACTAAGAAAAAAATATAATGTGGTGACTTTCTTATTATTTCATTCAACTCCGCATTCCAAGTAATGAGAAACCGTTCTAGATAGAACACAAACCAATATGATTGATTATATTGCGTTACTCCAGGCTCTACCTTTGTCTTCAAATTATGGAAAAAAATATGCGAAGTCAAAAAAAAATCCCTAAAAATTAAAGCCCCCTAAAAAAACCAAAACGGCTGTTTACCCCCTAAATTTGGCGGGAAAACCCCTAAGTTGGGAACACTGAGCCAGAGTGCAACCTTTGAGGACAAATGTAAAAGCTTACACTATATTACGGGTGCGTAGGGCTGGGGATCGTGACAACGCATAACAACCATTGATTACGCTAGTGATAAGAGCTAGACCTTGGGTCTTTGTGTTGGCCACGCGCCGGGAATACTTACGCGATATATTCAAATTCTTACAAAATCGACCGACCTCGTTGGCAGTGAAAATGTTTATGTATATCCCTGAATCTATTCGCTCAACTCCTACCTAAAACAAATTCCCGAAAAATATACTTTATGTAAAAGACAGCAAAACACAAAGCATGGATTTATTCGTCGCTGAAAATAAATACCTACTTAAACAACTTCAAAATATTTTTATTAAAACAACATTTATATTCTTATCCTTTACAGTTTCCACATAAATATTACAATACCCCCAAGCTACAAACGGGTCAGTTTGCTTTGGTACTTACATATTTATATGAAAGCAGGCTAGCTTTTGCACGCGACTTCCTCCGACTCAAATTTAGGTTATCAAGTATCCTTGGAACTACATATTATTATGTGTTTTTCTGTCTGTTATGTCAAGATGTAATCTATCGTCCCGCACAAATTTCATCAGGGTCGGTTCACCGGTCAAGTCTTGAAAAGGTAACAGGCAGAGTTACTTTCGTTTTATAATATTAATAGGGAATAACCTAGACAAGTACAGTGGTTTTTATTAAAAATGGACCCGAAATTTTGATGTTAAAGACTTATGAGAACTGTTATTGAATTCGGTACTAAAAATATTAATACTTAAAAGATTTCACCAAAAAAGGTATACAATTAAAATTATAAATAATAGTATCTACTAGCTTACATTATTTTTTATTTCATAGCTATACCGCTTTAGAGCTAATATGAATAAGAAGCGGCGCAATAAAAAACTCAACAACAACATATTATGTCACAAACTACGTACAGTCAAGAGCAAGTCAAGCTTGACACTACCAGTTTAAGCTGAGCTCTAATTTATACTGCGCTCCATAGAATACAAGGCCGGGTCAAAGTCCAAAGTGTCAAGCTTCGCGTGCTCTTGACTGTACTACAATGGTAACGTTCAATGATTTTAATTTCTAACAAAACATCATTATCATTCAAATAGATAATAATAATAAATAATAATAAATTGTTGGACACAATTCACACACCGTTTAGTCCCAAACTAGGCAGGGCCTATCTATACTATGGGTACTAAACAACTGATAGACATACTTAAAATTAAACGACCGGGGGGCCAATTCCACTAACTGTCAACGATTATAGTTGGATGACAATGACATGTCAATGGTCAGTCGATGGTGTTATTTCTTTTGAAAAGTGCCAAAATAACACCATTGACTGACCATTGACATGTCATTGTCATGCAACTATGCAAACCGTTGACATTTAGTGGAATTGGCCCCCAGATACTAAGCCAACAGACATTTTCATGCACACAAATGTGGCGTGACGTACCTACCTACTTACTTAACTTATAAAGTGCCATTCTAAATTGAACATTTTTTTGAGTCAGTTCTAGAACTGCTTCAGATAATATGTACTTAGTTTAAAAGCCGTACCTACACACAACCCCATAAAGAGATTTTTAACTTTCCGTAACTATTTATTTATATATCTCCAAGATTAAAATAGTGCCGGTCACAGTTTTTCAAGCATTTTTACGTGACTGTCTTTCTTACAATAATATCCTTACGCAAAGCGATTAGTCTTTATTATATTTGTAAATAAATATTTATAAAAAAATATAGTTTTTACACTATAGTCTAGGCAATGAAGATGATTTTTGTATGAAGACCCCAACATTAAATTCTCAGTCAATGAAACTTTGCGGAATTGTAATATAGTATGAGACAAAAGTTACATAAAAAAATTTAAAAAAACATGGCGAAGTTAGGTATTTCTACCTTAAAGGACAAATACCTTAATAAATTGGACGGAGTAATTCCTCAGCTAAAAATTATTTTAACGTATGAGTTATTAACATCATTACGTAGTACATTATAAAAATCCAAGTTTGTCCAAACAGAAGTGTTACTTACTGGACAAAGTACCTCTAATGGTCCGTCATTTCATAATATAGCAAGATTTTTTTTTTCGTGTTGTAAGTCTACAGCGACAATTAAATAATATGCTAGTTAAAAAATGGACGGAGCAATTTTCCGGTGCGAAAACAAAACTCAGATAAATTATGTTTTTTTAATATATGTCTGAGTTTTGTTGTTTCTACTAGGATTTTTTTGATATTACACACAAAGCTTTCTTAACACATTAATATTGCTGGCAAAGAAAATTTTAACTGAGCATTATTCCGAACAAAGATATTAATTATTTAAGTATTTCGGTAAAAATACCTAACTTCCGTAACACTTTTTTTCTTTTGATATTCATAAAATAAGTTTAATCCATGATACTTGATCATACTGTAAAGTTTCGTCGTCTGAGGAATTCATGTGACGGTCTATTACCTTTAATTTCATAGAAATTATAAAAAAAATCAAATTTCAATTATTTCAGTGGGTATATTTTAGACTACTACTTACGATCGTGTACCAATAACAAACAAACACAAAAAAAATCCTTTGATCTGTGAAATGTAAGGAAGGAATAATCAGGAAAAATTGAGTAAATCATTTCATGTTTTGAAAGCTTTATGAATACACGTGTTTTAAGCACATACTTGAACTGAAGCCCATTTAGAGTCCGTGAGCTTGCCAAGGGTACGTCACCAAAGGTTTTCCTCAAACAGAATAAAATGTTTTGTGAATAAACAGGGTTTTACTTCATTATTAGTCCATGGTGAATGTTCTTAATATAAAATCGTATGGTAATAAAAGAGTAAAAAACCTACTTCAACGAATAATACTACAAAAATACAGTACAATTGAGAACCCTTCTTTTTTTTGAAGTCGGTTAAAAAAGAATCATCGAAATCGGTTGGCGTGATATTAAGTACCTATTCGTCCATTTGTCGCGCACATACTTAATGCAAATTAAGGACTTATATGGTTTTCTCATAGACGACATTGTCAGAACTGGACCAAATTAAAATGGGACTACACGGGAAGCACCCGCTTTCAAATAACGAATCATCAAATTGGTTCACCCAGCCGAAAGTTCTGAGGTAACAAACATAAAAAAACATACGCTACAAATAGATAACCTCCCTTTTTTAAGTCGGTTAAAAAGAATGTACCTAACCATAGGAAACCCATTCCATACGCAGCAATTGCGCATTAGGCACATCTGTGTGACATGGTAAGTGATTTTGACAACTCTGGTATACGCGTACCTCTAACGTAGCTTACCACTGGTAGTCACGCTCATACAAAACAAAAGATTAGTAAAGAAAAAGTACACGGAGTCCACGGAGTTTGTTTTTTTGAAAAAATTTGTTTAGTTCATTCGTGTATTTTAATTTTTATTCCTAAACGAAAAAATTGGCTTTTTCCTCATGGCCTATTTCGCTCAACTGATTTTATTATATTGGAAAAACGTTGTTATTATAGGTAAAATAAAATTACACTTGTTAAAAAAAGTGTTGAGCTTTTTCCTCCTTTTTAGGGTTCTGTACCCAAAAAGTGCCAAGGGGACATTACTACCTAAGGGTCCGCTGTCTGTGAGTCTGTCTGTCTGTCAGAGGGCTGTATCTCATGAGCCAAAAAAGGCAGACAGTTGACATTTTCACAGGAACTTCTATTGCCACTGTAACAAATAAAAAAGTTGGTGTAAGGAACTCTACAAATGATTAGGCCTCTTTAGTAAGTAGTTTTTCAATGTACAACGTTAATTTTACTTAATTCAGGTATATAGTTCTAACTAATTTAGAATAATAAATACTTTTTACATATAAAACAAAATGCAATGGCTGTGTTAATTTAAAAGGTTGCTGAACAACACACATTGGAAAACATATCGCCCATAATCACAGTGATTAAGAAAGGTAGCTAGGTACTTTGTTTAATCACATAAAATATTGGCTATTAGAGTGATGTGTTTCCTGACTCGGCGGAAATTATGGAATAAATGAGCAAAGCACAGATGTGGCGGCAATAAGTTCCGTACATTTACCCGAAATGACAGGATATCAGCTATGAATATTTGGCCCGCATATGTTCCTTCTGTATAATTACTTCTATTTTTAAATTTGCGTCAACTCCTCGGAGGATAATAACCATCACAGAAATTAGAATCACAAAAAAAACCTGCCAAGTGCGAGTCGGGCTCACGCACTAAGGGTTCAGTACCGTCATCTATAAAAGCGAATGAAAGTTAAATTGTGGTTTACGATTTATGACGTATTAAAAAAACACTTACTAGATCTCGTTCAAATCAATTTTCGGTGGAAGTTTGCATGGTAATGTAGGTACATTATATATTTTTTTAGTTTTATCATTATCTTATTTTAGAAGTTACAGGGACACGCATTTTACCACTTTGGAATAGTTGTTATAGTTTCGTAAAAAAGTGGCTGTGACATACGGACGGATAGACAGACATGACGAATCCATAAGGGTTCCGTTTTTTGCCATTTGGCTACGGAACCCGAAAAAGTACAACTATGTACCTATTCAAATGGATTTTCCTGCTGATTGATATGTCTATATCAAACAGTGTTCTGTGATCAAAATATTTTTATTCCTGAATAAAAAATATCTCATAAGAAAAAATCGTAAAAAGAAAGCATCGTATAATATAAACAATCATTATATCTCCAATTAAATATATTATACTAGGAATATCATACTTAAATGTACCTAATAATTTCAAATACAAATACAGGCATTTCTTCAAAAAATCTACAATAAATATTGCCAAAGCAAACTTGTTAGGCAAAAAAGCTAAAAAGTCTTCAGAGATAGATATAATATGTTCTTAAATTTTTGGTAAATAATAAATAAAAGTCACAAATAAAAAGCCTTTTATTTCTTTGTAGAGTTACAAAAATATTAAATAAAATATGAAAAGTGCAAATAAATTCGCACTATTTGAGATTTCAGATTGCACCCGTGTGACGCCCGGGGCGTGTCGCTAGCATAGTATTATACCACACAGTGAGAATTCTACTATTCGACATGACCATAATTTTAGTATCCCTTACAAGCAATACTTACCCGTATTCAAAGAAACGAGCTGATGTAGACATCGATCTCAATAGGAGAGTCGTCACTCCCGTGACATCATCATTAGGCGCCTGACCTACATTTAGTGAGTTCATATTGTATTTCAAGTGGTACTCATGTAGCAAATGTGGTGATGTGGTCCATTAGTAGCACTTACATCACTCTAATGGGATGCAAATATTTGATGCCAAATCAGATGGTCCGAAAGCACTTACACTTACTGACAGATGTAGTTTAGATCATGCTTGTTTATCTGAGGTTTACGTTCCTGGTTCCGTTTATCTCCAATTTTTCTTTAATATCTACCTATATCATACTATATCACAATGTGTAATTTGATTGTCATGTTATTTTTAAACTATTTTAAGGATCTAAAGAAACAGAAGTTGAATACAATACCTATACTTATTATCACCAACAAGACTAGAAAAACTTAAAAGTTTATAATTTTGTACAACGCGTCACAGAATAATTAGTATATTGATATAAAAAAAGTTATGATACATTCGTACTTGAGTTTTGTCTAACCAAATTTCTTATATAAAGAGCAATAATAGTACGGTTTCCATGCATAAATATACATAACATTTAGCGACCTACCAATTTAGTACTGCGTTTAAATAAGTCTTATTAAATATCTTAATATTTCTTAAAAACTAATTTGCAAACTTTATTGATTGCGCTGTAGGTAATTAAAAATTACACTTAGAAAAGTCAATAGTTTAATAACAAGGCACTCTAACTAAACTCGTCCATGAAGATTGGCTAAATGTAGACAGCAGCCGACGAGTTGCTGGTTCCAAATGCAATTCCAAATGATTAAGTAGTCGATAGTGTCGATACTTAACAAACTAATTTTAAATTGTGCTTTTTCTGTAACGTATTGTTTAAGCAATACCATGGTAAAAGTACAAGACTCATATATTAATCGAATTAATATTTCCACGGATTTTTACGTTTTCAATGTTGTGTAGTTTATAAGATTACCAATTATCTAAATTAAAGCACCTATCTCACAACACAATTTTTTTTCCGTTATTGCTATCCAGGGAATCTACACTAATAATATAAAGAGGAAAGATTTGTATTTTTGTACGGATAAACTCATAAACTACTGAACAGATTTAAAAAAATATTTTATCATTAGAATGCTACAATATCCCTTAGTAACATAGGTTTTATCCCCGTATTCTAACGGGCACAGGAACTATGCGGGTAAAAGCGCGCTGATCACCTAGTATTCAAGATTTGTCATAATCTTGCGAGTAATACCACCCAAACTGCATGTTTGAATAGTGAATTTTAAAGTTAAACACTGATGCTTGTAATTCACTAAATATTTTCAACAGCGAACTTATCTAGTGATACCTAGTTATACCGCTTAAACTTGCTACTTTAAACTTTGACTTTTAAAGACTTTTAAACTTTTAAACAGTAGGTTAATCGATTTTAATTTCATGACCGCCCTAAATACTGAAAGGTAACTATATTTATTAACAAAATTTGTACTACCTTATAGATATCTCTCATTATCGAGGGCAACAGATTTCCTACCAATATACTTAACGAATTTTAAATATTTAATCTATCCGGCAAGACGTGTTATATTTCAAACTCGCTAAGTATTTCTTTCAGAGCTTAAGCTTGGCTCTTATCTCGCCATAGCGTTAACTGGCGAGAGCAAGTGTTAGGTAAATATTTAGCAAAACGTTGTAATCCGTAGGGATTTCCACAGAGTTAAAATCTCTTTTTGAGAGTAAATTTGTGACTTACTTCAGTGTTCTAATGCTTATAAATAATTATGTGATATATTGTAAACATACCAATAATATCATATGAGCTCATGGAACCTCCACAATATTCAGTGATTTATTCATTAATAATGAAAATAATTAACAATAGTTCATTCCATTCGTCGTTTGGCCCACCAACTGCTACGTATAGCCAGGAATGGAATCCTGTTTCGACCCCTCGGGGATAAAGGCGTAAGAATATTTATTTTCATGCGGTTTACGTAATATTTTGGTAGTATGCATGACCATTAAACTCAGAAGATTTCGTCACAAACTGGACATACTGCCCACTACTGAAAGCAAAGAGCAGACAAAATTACTCCCAACATCTGTGAATGTTTCATCCTCCTACTTTTAGTGTCCAAGTGGTTTTTACTGGGGCGCCGCGGCGCGCGTTCTGGCATCCCTTTGTCGTACGCTTTAGTAGAAACGAGCCCCTTATCATCACGCTTTGTACCTACCTAATGATAAATTATTACCCTAACTCTGCTGTATAACCTGTATTTCATAATAAAATATTAAAACATTTACCGTAGGACATTTTGCGTTAAATCCTATGAACCGTACAATAAAATAATAACCAACAGTCTATTGTTTACTTACATTATTTAACACTATAGCGGGTGCCCGGCGGCGTTGCCTGTGCGGATCCAGTTTATTCCCGATCCAAAAATCCCTTCATAGTGGCTGACATATAAGAAAGAAATAAAGAAACTATACCATGTTTCAAGTTTCTAGGTGTTATCGTTTCTGAGTATGGGACGTATTTCTCTTTTTAACCAGTTTTTTTTAATTTCCCGTAGAAATTAGACATTTTCCTGCAGTAAAAAGTACCCTAGATGTGGACCCATCTACTCAGTTTATATATCCAGTAGTTTTTGCGTGATGCGTGCTCAAACAGACAGAAAAAAAATAAAAAATAAAATTACTGGGGCACCGCCGCGTACAGACCCGGTTTCGTTATAGTTTCATTAGATGTATAAAGATATATATTTAATTACTAGCTTAGGCGCCCAGCGGCGTCGGTCGGATCCAGTATGTTCCCGTTCCCGTAGGAATTTTCCTTTATAGCGGTTGCCTACGACGTATAAGACACATACCAAATTTCAAGGTATAATTGTTTCGGAATAGTAATAATAATAACAATAAATAATAATAATAATTTATTACATAAACTTAGTCTTATTACAATAATGGTTAACAGAGTACAACTTATTGCTTATTGCTAAATAAATAGTACCGTAAGAACTCTTTACCCAGTTTTTATATTTTCCTGTAGGAATGAAATATTTTGTTCCTTTAGTTTTCTCCATACCAAATTCCATCATAATCCATCCAGTATTTTTTGCGTGATGCGTGCACAGACAGACAGACAGACAGACAAAAACCTTTAAAATTAGTGTTTTGGTATCTACGTAACACTACCACTAAAATTTTCAAAAAATATTTCTTGTACAGACGTATAAGTAGATTATGTCCCTCCGGACCAGCTGTACCATTGAGTTTTACCATTGATGGTACAATTGGTACCGACTTGTACCACTTGTACCATTAATGGTACAAGTACCTATAGCTCTGCAGCTATTACTTTGATGAATATCAAAAGCAAAGTACCTACCTCGAATTGAATTGTGAATGAAGAATGAATTTAGGTAGATATAACCTTATAAGTGGTTCTTTCATCGAAGGTAAGTGCCAAAATGGGTTAGACACTCCTGCCGAATTGATTTGGCACCGTTTTCTTTCAAAATATCTCTAGTGCACAGCTGAGTGACAGTGTTAAATTTTCAATGCATTACATTTATTTATTTGGTAAATATAATTTTATGACAGGACAAAAAAACTATTTTCTACCAGTTGTTATATATATGTATTTATGTGTATCTTTTAATAAGAAAAATTAGAAACAATATAGGTACCCACCTAAGTACCTATTTACGTACAGAAGTAGGTAGACGCGGTCTCGGGGACGGGAAGCGGCGTCGTTACACGAAAGTGAAAATTTATCCGGCGATATCAAAAGCGCTTTTATCGCGAGATGACATAACATTATCGCAATATCCGTGCGTCGTCGACTGTCCCGCGCCCTGAGAATATCAAGAAGATATATTTTCACGGAACAATGCCTCCCGGTATCTCAATTTTCATTTCCCCTTGGCGGGACATCCGCTGTGATTTGTAGCACGAGATAATATACAAAACGGAGGCTTCGCGGGACGCCTCGACACTGCGTCAGCGGAAAATCTAGACCCTCTATCTTTATCTTGGATACTTTAACCAGTACATTTTTCTTTATCGAATATCACGTTGATCCTTCCTTGGCTTTAGGACGCAAACAGACGCGGATTCTGGTACGAGGCGGCTTACAGAGAAAATGGTTTTTGTGACGAGATTTTTTTTGATACAGATCTTCAGATCATACTACGTAGGATGTATCATTTTTAAAGGTTATTCACACATGTAGTTCCTTACATTTATAAATTCTATCAGCACCAAAAAAAGATAGGTGTCGCGTCACTGTCAGATAGATGATGGAATACAATTTCTAATATTTACAATACCTACAACTTACAACAAAGTAGCATATAGCCGAATGACAGCTCGCGTTCATACTAACTGACGTAACGCTTGAGATAAAAAGTTTTTGTATGAAAATATTCCTAATGCAGGGGGCATTGGGAATATTTACGCCCTAATATATTTTAATCTCTTTACATATAATAAAGCTGTATCTGGGGAATGTTTGTAGGTGCATCACGCAAAACTACTACACCAACTTGGATGCGGTACATACCTATTCACAGTTGCGTTTTTGCCAGTCTAATTTAAAATCTGCTACATGTTTCATCTTGATATGTTATATATACAGGGTGGATATTTGAGATGGGTCGGCCAGGGCAGCTACCTTAACCGTTGTAGTTAGACGAAAATGGTCTGAAGAGACTATCCACCATTTTTGAAAATATTTAGAACTGCATTAAAAGATTTTTGAAAAATGGTACAGTCAGCGGGAAAATCGTCGATTCCCACAAAAAAAATTTTTGATGCCATTCCATCCAGTTTCAAAAAAGAATCAAAAGTCTCTAAGAGACTAACTGAGGTCAAGGGGGTAGAAAAGTCAGGAAACGCAAAAAACGTTTTACATACATGTAGTAAGGAATAAAACTTCAACCGGAAAAAAAGTTCAATGAAATGCTAAAATCTCTTTAGTGGTGATTCAACTTATAAATCTGAGCAGCGTTTCTCCTTGGAAAACATGGTATACCATCTTTTCTTATTTGCCACAATTTTAAATGTCAGTTAAGATCTCTTTTTTTAGAATACGTTACTGGCCACTTGGCAACTTGGCGCGATGTTTTCTAAGGAGAACGCTGCTCAGATTTATAAGTTGAATCACCAACAAAGAGATTTTAGCATTTCATTATACTTTTTTTCCGGTTGAAGTTTCATTCCTTACTACATGTATGTAAAACGTTTTTTGCGTTTCCTGACTTTTCTACCCCCTTGACCTCAGTTAGTCTCTTAGAGACTTTTGATTCTTTTTTGAAACTGGATCGAATGGCATCAAAAATTTTTTTTGTGGGAATCGACGATTTTCTCGCTGACTGTACCATTTTTCAAAAATCTTTAAATGCAGTTCTAAATATTTTCAAAATGGTGGATAGTCTCTTCAGACCATTTTCGTCTAGCTACAACGGTTAAGGTAGCTGCCCTGGCCGACCCATCTCAAATATCCACCCTGTATAGAGTGCTTTTTAACTGAGTCAGTATGAAGTCTAGCTAGTAATGAAATAAAATTAAAATTGTATGAAATAAATGAGTCGAAACTTTTTGACACGTTTGCAAACTATTCCATTCCGCAATAGTGACAAATATTAAATATTCATTAGGTAGGTATACAAGTTTGTTAGATAGTTAGATACATAATATAATAAAGAGGCAAAATTTGTATGTTGGTTACAAATAATCTCAAAAACACACATACATACAGGACCAATTTTAAAATTTATTTCACCAATCGAAAGCTACAATATCCCTGAGTAACATAGGCTATGTTTTGTTCCCCTATTCCCAAGGAAAAGGGAACGCGGGGAAAACCCCGCAGAACCGCTAGTTTTAAATATATATTTTTTCATAAAACTAAATAGTGTTAAGTTTATAGCCATACTTGTATAATAAATGTATTTTTTTATATTTATATATTGTTCCTAGTGTTGTTGCTTCGAAATAAGATTACCTATACTGTAAATATTTTTACAATAAATTACTACAGTTAAAAGCTTCCATTCTAATTTGTTTGCAACAGTGTCCGACTATTGTAAACTGTTTGTCAACATTCCTCAACAGAACATTTTGCTACAAAACTAAACTGTCCAAAACATTGTATAATAGTTTGAAACACAGGTGTCTGAGCACCGTCACATATGCTCGCGACTGATTCCCGTTGAGATAGGCAGAGAAAACACCTGCTACGAACTGGGCACACTTCTCGCGTTTTAACCACACCCTTCAATCGACTCGTCGTTTTGGGTACATACTCTTTCTCTGCTTTTTTTTTTCAGGATATCGCCGATCCCATCGATGTACGCATGCCTAGGTGGCCTTCTTTCACCTCACCCACTCACAAACCCTTTACAGGTACGTAAAAAAACTATGTATTAACTATTACGTACTACTCAAAATACCTCGAGTCCGAATAAAAAATTTCACTCCTCTAACTTCACAGATAACTTACTTCTGCATAACAAATGGAATTATAACCATCGCCTGATACATTATACCTATAACTTAAACCAAATTAATTGCTTGAATTCATATGGCAAATAATCGCACCATGAAGCTCCACACAACATTAAGCCCGTAAAAATATCCTAGGTACCCAGTGGTATCCCGTAAACAGTGTAATAAAGTTTAGGGGCCACTTATGAGCGGGGATATACTTACTTACCTACCCTCATACGTTGTCGACTTCCTCTTACTGTCCTTTCACTTCTAATTTATCTAATGCTCGCTCGACAAATAACATTACGTGGCCTTTCGAAAAAACTCGCAATAGACCTCTTCATGTAATCGAATGAGCCACTAAAAGTGGTTTTTACAGCAGGTAGGTACGATTCCAAAGGACATATTATCGTCGTGTCGGATT
Organism: Ethmia dodecea; assembly: GCA_963855545.1. Taxonomy (NCBI): domain Eukaryota; kingdom Metazoa; phylum Arthropoda; class Insecta; order Lepidoptera; family Depressariidae; genus Ethmia; species Ethmia dodecea. The sequence continues at coordinate 8,609,649 of OY979444.1, forward strand.
TTTCTGATTCTTATGTTTATTGCAATGTTCCATAATAATATATTGTTTGTTTCATGTGGGGAAATAGTCGAAAATAAAACTTCTAATACGTAAGCGTAAGTAGACCTCCTATGTAAGCAAATAAAACTTTATTATAAGTTACTTACACACATCTATGATTACGGGGTTATACAATACATAGTTGGGATATAATTCCGCTGAGCATCATGCATGAACTAAAGCGCGTCACACACGGTGAAGATAATATAAAATATATATTATCTTAGAGCATATTTTAGAATATCGCTCACCATAGAAATCCTATGAACCATCACACACGACGAAGTTAATTTATATTTTATCTTCAGTACGTTTATACGCAAATATGGAAATATATATTTCGTATCTTAAGATAAAATATTATAGCATCTTCACCGTGTGTGACGCGCTTAAGAATAGTGTTACATTAGTACTATTATTTATTCTGTGGTATTGCGCCACAGTTGTCACTAAATTAACAAAACTCTTCCATACCAAACAAGGCAGGCTGCCTAACTTATTACCTTCCAAACACTCGCTACGCAAGGGTACCTACTCCAGTAACGTATCTGTTCCAACCAGAAAACATGATTACAGTCAGACAGAAACGTCAAAGCAATTTAATTTTACTGGATATTAAGTAACATAATAAACAAGGGTTTTAATAAATCACAATGTTTACTACATGTTTTTATTTATGCCGGTTGATGTATGCACTATAATTATTTAGCATATAATTGATATAGAATAACCAATTTAATATTTCTACAATTCTTAATTTACTAATCGACACTCTATACCAGCTATACTCAACCTGCGGCCCGCGGGCCGCATGCGGCCCGCCGGACCTTTGTTATTGGCCCATCTGAAGTTACAAATTTATTGTAAAACATTTTAAATTGCGTGCCCATCAGAGAATGGGTGTATCAGAACGGGAATGTGAGCCGAGCGCTATCAGCTATAGCTAATCTCGCCCAGTAATTGCAGTTAATTGTGGTTTTAGTGTCAATATAATGTCAGGAGTGTCTTCTAAATATAAAAGAAAAATATCTAATCGCCAGCCAGACCTTGATAAAGTACTGAAAAAGTGTTCACAGTATCAAAAATCGCATTAAAACATATAAACATCTTTGTTAAAACTTCTTTTTTAGCTACATCGTTAACTTGGAATCACGTTTTTTTAAATAAGACCTAAATAATTTTTGCTTGCGGCCCTCGACACCATGACTGAAACGTGTTTGTGGCCCCTATAAAAAAAAGGTTGAGTATGGCTGCTCTATACAATAAATGTATCTACTCGTATGTAATAAGAGCGCTATCTCGCCAACAAACTTTACTTAATTGGGCGAGGTCTTTTAGAATAAGTACAAAATAATTTTATAAATTATTTAATAAATAAAATACGTAATCGTACCTACACAATTTTTGTTAAGTAGGTAAGATACAATTCAATTGTCATACTACCTATTTACTTACTATGTCTATGACGTCACTAAATGAATAGAAAATAATATTATGAAGCCATATAACTTTTAGATACTTACCTATACTTTGACATAGAAAACCTAATAAGTTAATTTTTATTTTTGCTACTATCCTATTGTTTCATTGTTTCGCTATGTAGGTAAATAAATCAAAGTCATTCGCCCTCCCCATAATATAATATATCGCTCATCAATACATCGGTATTCTATCACGAATTTTTTTCTAAATTCTCATGGAGCTCTATAAATATCGAATGACAAAGAAAACAAGAATGCTTTGACTTATATACGAAATTAAAATATCAACTCCACTCACGGTTTAATTAGTTTTCTGCGTATATAGTAAAGTCGCTTTTATAAATGGTTGGTTTCGGCTGTGGACTAAAAACTACATTCATATTTTTAAGTTTAGAGCCAGCATTTGCTGGGATTCTGCTCCACTCATCACATAACTACAGTCCCCGTCAATATTATTTTCTCGATATATAATTACTTTTAGCATTCCGTCTCGATAGGTACCTACCTGTTTTGTTAAAACATATTCAGATCAGTAAGGTTAATTAAGGGTAATATAATAAGGGCAATAAGGGTAATTGTAGGTTTAACCTATTATTTCTTTTTAATGTATTTTTTTTCTGTCGAGTGATAATATTGTAGACACTACATTTAGAGCGCGCCAATAGACGGCTGAGTTCTAAGCCGCGCTATCGGAGTTTTCTAATGAGTTTACTATAAATACAACTGTCCAACATCAACCGTTGGACCGCGGTCCCCAGGCACGATAACCTCGCCAGGCGGAAGATATTCCCTTTTCACGATGGAGGAGCATTCCACCTCCGCTCCTCCAAAATATTATAGAATATTGTCACTGATGAGCTTAGGACGGCCTGTATGGAATTTACAACATCGCAAATAAAACCGGCTAAGTGAGATGTTTGACATAAAATCATATAAGTAACAAATATCTTGTACCTAATGTGCAAAATGAAACCCTATTTAATATAACTTGCCCTGGTAATTCCAGTTTCAAATAACTTCCAATTAAGGACCCTTTTGTTAGGAAAATAATATTTTTTTAATGATTTCGTATGAAATACTTTTAAAAGTATGTATTCTACAAAAATATTGCAAATTTCAAGTCAATAGCTTTAGTACTGAAATAAATGGCTGTGACAGACAGATGGACAGACAGAGCGACATGGCACCCAAAGCTTTCCTTTTCACAATTTTGGTACAAAACCCTAAAACACAAACTACCTACTCAGCAACTGTGATTGATTTTCTATCACTTCTAAGTTCCTCTCTGTAATCAATATCAGAATCTTACAATCGAACACTATAATTAATCGAAGGATTCCAAGTAAATTACTTTAACCATCCATTTATAAGGTTTAGGTTAGGTCAGTAGGTATGTAGATATATAAAATTACATAATTCCCTTTTAGGTACGCTTATAAATATATACGAGTATATTCCTTTAGATTGGCATTTGATGTTGTTAGGTAGAACAAAGGGATTAGGTAGTTAATAGACCTATACTCTTTATGTAATTAGAGATCGTTCGGTTCGGTATATAAGATACGTTGTTATGAACACCGAAGCGACGAAAACTCAGCTATTCGTAGAAGGACGTACTTGTACGAACTAGTTTCCATTTACATAACAACTATCAGGTTACGAACTTCCATCTTTTAAAAGTTCCAGTGCATTTTCGTCGACCTTTATAAGTTTGCCAGCGAAGACAAATCTCTAACTAAGTTAGAACTCTATTGTTACAATGAATAGTCTGCAATCCTATTAACCTGCCCAAATCTATCTACAATCTAAGTTTTGGATCTAAATCGGTTGGATTTGAATATAAATTGAATTTATAGCCCAATTGGAGAGAGCATATACTGTCCTCTCCACGAGTCACTCAGAGAACGGTTGTGCTCGACAAATTGATTTATTGCCGGTCGTTGCACTATAGAAAAAAACTTTGAGCTGCTACAGCAGCTGATATTAATAACGAGATAACCCTTATTGCCAATAGAAGCTTAGAAAAGAAGAGCAGTGATAGCCCGGACGGTTAAAGAGCCGGCCGAAAATCAGTGAGGCTCGGGTTCGAATCCTGGCATGTACCAATGAGTTTTTCAAAACTTACGTACATATTTATCACTAGCTCGACGGTGAAGGAAAACATCGTGAGGAAACCCGCAGGTCTCAGAATTAATTCTGAAACATGTGTAAACAGACCCGGTCCGGCGATGGGCTCACCACCTATCACGTTTAGGGGTCCAATGTATCTCGTGAAATGTGGGTATATCCAGTAATGGAATACCTCTGCCTACCCCCTCGGGGATGTAAGGCGTGAGATTATTTATTTATTTATTTATTTTTAAGCTTAGAAAAGAAAAAAAGCTATGTAGAGTTACTTAATTCTTAACAAGCTCTGTAGTTACTAGTCCTATTGAATTTAATAGTCGTCGGCGGAGTACGAAGCGTATATTATAAACAAAATAATTTTATACCTACTACTAGTTGGGTACACGAGAAGAAAAACAATTTCGAGCAATCAACCCCAAAGTTGGTAGAACTACGAGCCAAAATAGGTGAGTGAAACAACAAACAAAATCGGCGATCTCGCAACAAAGGGAATTGAACGTCTTGAGTTGCGCAGAAATCATTCATGGGCAATAACACCCATTTCTGGTAGGTGCCACCTCAGTTATTGCCCGGGCCGTGGATAGGATTATTGGCAAATTGTTCGGTTCGCATTCCGGGCAGACTCGCACGCGAAATATTAAGCACCTCCAAACCGCCCAGGGTTGAAGCATATGGATCGACGTATCTAATACGCGGTAATTGCGGCCGAGATAGACGGATCATCCGGGAAATGTTGCTGTAATTTCTGTATATAAATTTGATTCTAATGCGTATAGTCTTTGGCTCCTATGTTACAAAAATCAGTAGTTCGTTATATAGATACCTCCACAAAATTTAATGCATAATTTTAAACAAAAATCGCCATTAACCTCAAAGTTAAAGGCAAATAACGAGCGGAATTTTAAATATTGGAGATTTTCGAAAACAGATATTAAGTAAAATTACTGGACAAAGTACCTCTAATGGTCCGTCATTTCATAATATAGCAAGATTTTTTTTTTCGTGTTGTAAGTCTACAGCGACAATTAAATAATATGCCAGTTAAAAAATGGACGGAGCAATTTTCCGGTGCGAAAACAAAACTCAGATAAATTATGTTTTTTTAATATATGTCTGAGTTTTGTTGTTTCTACTAGGATTTTTTTGATATTACACACAAAGCTTTCTTAACACATTAATATTGCTGGCAAAGAAAATTTTAACTGAGCATTATTCCGAACAAAGATATTAATTATTTAAGTATTTCGGTAAAAATACCTAACTTCCGTAACACTTTTTTTCTTTTGATATTCATAAAATAAGTTTAATCCATGATACTTGATCATACTGTAAAGTTTCGTCGTCTGAGGAATTCATGTGACGGTCTATTACCTTTAATTTCATAGAAATTATAAAAAAAATCAAATTTCAATTATTTCAGTGGGTATATTTTAGACTACTACTTACGATCGTGTACCAATAACAAACAAACACAAAAAAAATCCTTTGATCTGTGAAATGTAAGGAAGGAATAATCAGGAAAAATTGAGTAAATCATTTCATGTTTTGAAAGCTTTATGAATACACGTGTTTTAAGCACATACTTGAACTGAAGCCCATTTAGAGTCCGTGAGCTTGCCAAGGGTACGTCACCAAAGGTTTTCCTCAAACAGAATAAAATGTTTTGTGAATAAACAGGGTTTTACTTCATTATTAGTCCATGGTGAATGTTCTTAATATAAAATCGTATGGTAATAAAAGAGTAAAAAACCTACTTCAACGAATAATACTACAAAAATACAGTACAATTGAGAACCCTTCTTTTTTTGAAGTCGGTTAAAAAAGAATCATCGAAATCGGTTGGCGTGATATTAAGTACCTATTCGTCCATTTGTCGCGCACATACTTAATGCAAATTAAGGACTTATATGGTTTTCTCATAGACGACATTGTCAGAACTGGACCAAATTAAAATGGGACTACACGGGAAGCACCCGCTTTCAAATAACGAATCATCAAATTGGTTCACCCAGCCGAAAGTTCTGAGGTAACAAACATAAAAAAACATACGCTACAAATAGATAACCTCCCTTTTTTAAGTCGGTTAAAAAGAATGTACCTAACCATAGGAAACCCATTCCATACGCAGCAATTGCGCATTAGGCACATCTGTGTGACATGGTAAGTGATTTTGACAACTCTGGTATACGCGTACCTCTAACGTAGCTTACCACTGGTAGTCACGCTCATACAAAACAAAAGATTAGTAAAGAAAAAGTACACGGAGTCCACGGAGTTTGTTTTTTTGAAAAAAATTGTTTAGTTCATTCGTGTATTTTAATTTTTATTCCTAAACGAAAAAATTGGCTTTTTCCTCATGGCCTATTTCGCTCAACTGATTTTATTATATTGGAAAAACGTTGTTATTATAGGTAAAATAAAATTACACTTGTTAAAAAAAGTGTTGAGCTTTTTCCTCCTTTTTAGGGTTCTGTACCCAAAAAGTGCCAAGGGGACATTACTACCTAAGGGTCCGCTGTCTGTGAGTCTGTCTGTCTGTCAGAGGGCTGTATCTCATGAGCCAAAAAAGGCAGACAGTTGACATTTTCACAGGAACTTCTATTGCCACTGTAACAAATAAAAAAGTTGGTGTAAGGAACTCTACAAATGATTAGGCCTCTTTAGTAAGTAGTTTTTCAATGTACAACGTTAATTTTACTTAATTCAGGTATATAGTTCTAACTAATTTAGAATAATAAATACTTTTTACATATAAAACAAAATGCAATGGCTGTGTTAATTTAAAAGGTTGCTGAACAACACACATTGGAAAACATATCGCCCATAATCACAGTGATTAAGAAAGGTAGCTAGGTACTTTGTTTAATCACATAAAATATTGGCTATTAGAGTGATGTGTTTCCCGACTCGGCGGAAATTATGGAATAAATGAGCAAAGCACAGATGTGGCGGCAATAAGTTCCGTACATTTACCCGAAATGACAGGATATCAGCCCGCATATGTTCCTTCTGTATAATTACTTCTATTTTTAAATTTGCGTCAACTCCTCGGAGGATAATATCCATCACAGAAATAAGAATCACAAAAAAAAACCTGCCAAGTGCGAGTCGGGCTCACGCACTAAGGGTTCAGTACCGTCATCTATAAAAGCGAATGAAAGTTAAATTGTGGTTTACGATTTATGACGTATTAAAAAAACACTTACTAGATCTCGTTCAAATCAATTTTCGGTGGAAGTTTGCATGGTAATGTAGGTACATTATATATTTTTTTAGTTTTATCATTATCTTATTTTAGAAGTTACAGGGACACGCATTTTACCACTTTGGAATAGTTGTTATAGTTTCGTAAAAAAGTGGCTGTGACATACGGACGGATAGACAGACATGACGAATCCATAAGGGTTCCGTTTTTTGCCATTTGGCTACGGAACCCGAAAAAGTACAACTATGTACCTATTCAAATGGATTTTCCTGCTGATTGATATGTCTATATCAAACAGTGTTCTGTGATCAAAATATTTTCATTCCTGAATAAAAAATATCTACCCATAAGAAAAAATCGTAAAAAGAAAGCATCGTATAATATAAACAATCATTATATCTCCAATTAAATATATTATACTAGGAATATCATACTTAAATGTACCTAATGATTTCAAATACAAATACAGGCATTTCTTCAAAAAATCTACAATAAATATTGCCAAAGCAAACTTGTTAGGCAAAAAAGCTAAAAAGTCTTCAGAGATATAATATGTTCTTAAATTTTTGGTAAATAATAAATAAAAGTCACAAATAAAAAGCCTTTTATTTCTTTGTAGAGTTACAAAAATATTAAATAAAATATGAAAAGTGCAAATAAATTCGCACTATTTGAGATTTCAGATTGCACCCGTGTGACGCCCGGGGCGTTTCGCTGGCATAGTATTATACCACACAGTGAGAATTCTACTATTCGACATGACCATAATTTTAGTATCCCTTACAAGCAATACTTACCCGTATTCAAAGAAACGAGCTGATGTAGACATCGACCTCAATAGGAGAGTCGTCACTCCCGTGACATCATCATTAGGCGCCTGACCTACATTTAGTGAGTTCATATTGTATTTCAAGTGGTACTCATGTAGCAAACGTGGTGATGTGGTCCATTAGTAGCACTTACATCACTCTAATGGGATGCAAATATTTGATGCCAATCAGATGGTCCGAAAGCACTTACACTTACTGACAGATGTAGTTTAGATCATGCTTATGTTTATCTGAGGTTTAAGTTCCTGGCGTTTACCTAAATTTTTTTTTAAATATCTACCTATATCATACTATATCACAATGTGTAATTTGATTGTCATGTTATTTTTAAACTATTTTAAGGATCTAAAGAAACAGAAGTTGAATACAATACCTATACTTATTATCACCAACAAGACTAGAAAAACTTAAAAGTTTATAAGTTTGTACAACGCGTCACAGAATAATTAGTATATTGATATAAAAAAAGTTATGATACATTCGTACTTTAGTTTTGTCTAACCAAATTTCTTATACAGGATGTCCCAGAAGTCAACGATAAGCCGAAAACCAGCGCGAGCGATAAGCCTAGTCATGAGGGTAATCAGAAAAATATGTATAAAAAAAAAATCTATGTTCTTTTTTCAAAATGTTATGAAGGTTTAAAAAAAATCCTAAAAAACGGACATCCTTGTAATGAACTTTCTTGTACCGTGACTGTAAATATTTACTTTTTGAAAAAATTTTTTTTTGTAATGCTAATAATTAAGCACCTCCAAACCGCCCAGGGTTGAAGCATATGGATCGACGTATCTAATACGCGGTAATTGCGGCCGAGATAGACGGATCATCCGGGAAATGTTGCTGTAATTTCTGTATATAAATTTGATTCTAATGCGTATAGTCTTTGGCTCCTATGTTACAAAAATCAGTAGTTCGTACAAGACCCTGAATTCGATTCGATACTTGTAAACATGAATTTATATTGTATTATATTATTTCATTATCAGGACCTACTTAAAACATAATATGTGTACTTAAAATTATTATCATAGTACGTCAAAATGAAGATCATTGCGATTAAGATTAAATAGACAATAAGCCTACTGGCAAATATGACAAAAAAAAACAAAAAACATTCATTTTCAACTAAATACTAAGAAGATTAATCATAAACTACCTACTATGTAGCCCCTCGCAAATCTTACACTGTAAGTTTCAACAACAATTGTAACCTAACAACATTTTATATTGATTACCAAATATAATAATAATCTATATATATATAAAAATGAATCCCTTTTTCCCTTGGTCACAGCATCACGCGTTAATGGCTGAATCGATTTGGCTGAAAGTTGGTGGGGCGAGGTAGCTTAGAACCAGGAGACGGACATAGGATACTTCTTATTCCGATATTCCCACGGGAACGGGAACTACGCGGGTGAAACCGCGGGGCGCTGCTAGTATATAATATAATCTCACGCCTTTTTTATCCCCGAGGGGGTAGGCAGAGGTATTCCATTACTGGATATACCCACATTTCACGAGATATATTGGACCCCTAAACGTGATAGGTGGTGAGCCCTTCGCCAGACCGGGTCTGTTAAAACATGTCTCAGAATTAATTATGAGACCTGCGGGTTTCCTCACGATGTTTTCCTTCACCGTCGAGCTAGTGATAAATATGTACGTAAATTTTTGAAAAACTCATTGGTACATGCCAGGATTCGAACCCGAGCCTCACTGATTTTCGGCCGGCTTTTTAACCGTTACCAAATACTTTAGATAATCGATATAACACATACCTATTTATAAACAACAGTGTATTGCAGATTGCAGCTTTCCGTAAATTTAAACAGTTACGTGGTGAATATTGCTCTAACTAGGTTGTAACGGTCGATAGCTGCCTTGCGAACGGATGTTAGGAACCATAAACCGGGAGATAAGGAGCCCGATGCGCCGGTACTTATAGATACCTCCACAAAATTTAATGCATAATTTTAAACAAAAATCGCCATTAACCTCAAAGTTAAAGGCAAATAACGAGCGGAATTTTAAATATTGGAGATTTTCGAAAACAGATATTAAGGCGCCCGCAGTTAGTCTGCGTGCGCTATTTCAGTAAGATCACGATCTTTTAACTGCTTTGAGCTTAAAGATGTGCTGTGCTATATTTCAAAATAATATTTCTGGGAAATCCGGCTTTTCGCAGCAACAGCTTACGAGCACTGTTTCAAAACTAATTACAAATAAATTTAGAACTAAGAACCTTGGCAAGTATCTAGCTAGAGTATCTCAGAGTTTAGGTCGAAGCTAGTTCTAAGTTAAAGTCTTGAGTTAATATCAACTTGGTACCTAAATGGTTTATGGTTAGGTACATTTTATTCCATCTAAGTATATAAGTGATGAGTGATGCCTGACCGTGTCTCGTATTCAAACGATGTCTCAACGTGAGTTGAATAGGCAATGAGATGTTTTTAAAGAACCTTCTGATAAGTTAAAAAAATATATAATTATCAGTACGTATCTCTTTATTATTTTTATATCTTTTTAGAAAAACCTAAATCAAAATTTTCGGAAGCAACATTTATGTTAAGCATAATTAATCATCAAACTTCTTTGAGAAGGGCCACAAAATAGTAATTTTGTAAATTTTCTATAGGTAATTTAAAAATAAAATAAAACGTGAAAAAACTAACATTACCATTATTAGTAGTAGGTAGTTATTATTAGCAACCTGCTTCCAAATTTTTGACTCTTGATTCTGTCTAATTACCATTGTCAAAGCCCGATAAAAACTATGTATCTACTCGTACTAGCGAATCAGCTGGTGAATCCGTTCTTTTCCGTTCTAATCAGTTGGAATTTCTAAAAATCTCTTCTTAGTGCTCAAATGCTCACTTATGTCATTTTAAGAACATTTGTACAAAATTTTAGTCGGCTGTGCGTTGATCGATCACGGAGTCGGTCAGACAGTTTTTTCTTTTATAAGTATATTAAAAAAGAAAATAAGAGTTCCGTTCTGTACCTTTTCTATGAATATAAGTTTGCAATATTTTGGAATGACTGCATAAAATATTGAATTATCTACATAATTCAATATTTTATTTTGGGCATAGTAGGTATATATTATATACCTAAGTACTATGCCCCAACAATCCATAATCCGATACACAAGTAACTTTCAAATAAGTATTGGAAAGCAAATGTGCGCTTTTATGTAGTCAGTTTCCTCTAGCAGAATCTGAGAAAGCGGAAATTTTCCGTGCACTTCCTAGAAATTATGAGACCAGCATTAAAAAGCAAAGATTTAAACCAAAAACAGAGACAATAAGCCGAAAGCAATCCCATTGTGGTTTCGGATCTTTGTCCGCCTATCTACGAATCCTATCGCACGGTCTCTTGCTGTCAGCCATTATATTATTGTTGTTACATTTAATTACTAGAATACAAATAAATACAACGTTCTTTTTCTAAAGTTTTAGGAGAAGTAGTTTTATATGTAATCTAAGTATATCTATAAGTAGAAATAGAGGTCACAACCTCACAACCAGAATTCACTGCATCGATTGGATCCGAAAACGTGTTTTTACAAACGAGATTCGCATGAAAACGTAACGGCTTTCCTGGTAAATAAATCATCTCGTTCAAACATGCGCATCTGGGGTAAATTAAGCGACTAGGGAAAAATTACCACGCCAACTCTCCGGGGAACGAAGTTATCGAAGGTTTGTTGACAGCTGCTCTTGATAAGAGGAAGGTCCCGCAAGAGATAGGTATCGGATGAAGAAATAACAAGAATTAGTTTGGCTTCTTATGGGAACATGGTTGCGCACGCGCAAAATATATCTAGTACGAATTCTACATCTACCTACTATAATAGGTAGATACACACACCGGCACAATTAGCGGAACAGAAAAAAAAGGGAGTATTTACGCATTTTTGCGTGTTACTGGCCGGCTAAACAAGCTTTTTTTAAATTTGGGTTTTAATTTAAAAATGGAATACTAAGCGACTGCCCTTTTTTTCATTCTTTTGTTTTAATTTTCATTGATTCATTTTTTCCACCGCTTGTCCGTTTTTAGAAGGTTCGTGAATTCCATTTGAAAAGCTTTGAATTGCAGTTTTTGAGGCTTTTGAGTTTTTTCGCATATTGATAATTTACGAGCATCTAATTATGCCTGATTTAACGCCATCAGAAATCATTAGGGCAGATCAAATGAGGAGAAATGGTCAAACCTACAGATCGATTGCCAGAAGCCTTCGTCGATCGTTATCAACGATTTATCGTAGCATCCAACGATACAGATTGACGAATGCTCTAGTGAGAAGGAGAGGACAAGGCCGAAAAAGGTGTACTTCAAGGAGGGATGACCGTTTTCTCCAACTTCAAGTCCGACGGAACACGAGACTAACGGCGGTGCAGGCTCGAAATTTACTGGAAGAGGTACGAGCAGTAAGGATGAGTGAGCGGACAGTTCGTAGAAGATTCGAAGAAGTGGGTATAGGCTCGTATGTGCCCGCCAAAGCCCCAAAACTTGAGAGACATCATCGCACAAACCGTCTACACTTTGGTCGTGAACATCGTGATTGGGACTTCGACGACTGGGGACAGGTTCTTTTTACTGATGAATGCAGTTATGTTAAATCAAATTGATGGAAGGCAGCGAGTATGGAGACGCAAAGGAGAACGGTATATCCAGTCTAATTTTGAAAATACAGTTGCATATGGCGGCGGTTCAATTATGGTCTGGGGAGGAATATGTTTAGGAGCTCGTACGGAGTTAGTAGTGGTCGATGGCGGGAATCTGAATGCTGATCGGTATATCAGGGAGATTTTAGAAGAACATGTTGTGCCATTTGCCCCCTTTATTGGTAACAACTTCATTCTAATGCAGGATAATGCTCGGGCTCACAGTGCTCGCACAGTACAGACATACCTAAACTATGTTGGTATAACGGTGATGGAGTGGCCAGCACGGTCCCCCGATATGAACCCTATAGAACACGTCTGGGACTTGCTAAAGAGGAGTGTAAAGTCAAGAATGCCCCCTCCCAATAATCTCAACGAGTTGCGAAACGCATTACTTGAAGAATGGCAGAGGTTGCCCTAAGAAACCATTGATAACATCATCCGCAGCATGCCCAGACGGATGGAAACCCTCATCAGAGCACGAGGAGGAAACACTCGATATTGAACAGTCATTGAAATTGTTGTTAAACTTTGGAAAATCTTGAATTTTCTGCTGTTTCTCTATAATTAAAAATCGAAGAAAAATGCATTTTGTTTAATTTAATTTTTATTTTTATAAAATTTTAAGTATGGTGTTACAAATGAATGTCAAAACATGTTAATTTAATTGTTGTTTCATTTTAAATAATATATTGTTTAAAAATTACATTCATTGTTCTAAATTCCCTCTTTTTTCCCCTTTTTTTTTTCTGTTCCGCTAATTGTGCCGGTGTGTGTATATCCAACTTCCCATTATAAATACTTAGTAGATACAATTTGACCATCATATATAGTTCGCAGCTTCAACTCATACCAAAGTTAACGAAAATGTGTGGGCAGCAAGCTAGCAAGTAACAAAAAATATGGCAACATTGTATAGAGCCGGCAGCGAGGAAATGAAAGCCATAAGTCCCCCATCCCCCACACGCGAGTGACCAGTTCGTTATGTTGGGACCCATCACGTCCTCGCGTTACGAGCTTTCGAATTTGCGTACAAATAAAATTGCTCGTTGTGGAACAAGCTGGACTCGAGAGACGTAAACCGACGAGGGATGAGACATAAAATGTGGTTCCGTCGAAGTAATCTCATCTCCTGCGGAAATTTAGCGTCTTCGTTTAACTCGTGTGACCAACGACCCTGATGGCTGTAAAGATACTGTGGCAGTTCCAAGAACCCGTCAATCGCAAAAGTTTTGTAATGAGTGAAATTGGCACATTCGGCTGCGTGGCCTACGATTTCTTTAACTTTTCGACGAGGAAGTTAAATAGTATACTTACAACAACAAAAAAATATCCGTACCAAAACAAGGCAATATTATTTTAACAAAATGCTTCATTTAAAGTTATTGCGAACCAATTACTGTAATATCTATTCGCTAACGGTACTTTTTACCCTGCAGCATTTCTGCGTGGCCGCGGCGGGAGATTTTATAAGGCATAAACCCCGAGATAGCGACAGTAAAACTTGGAGCCAAGGCAATATGCCAGCTCCCTATTGCCGGTTCTGCTTTGTTTTAAACTGGCTAGGAGGGCTACAATGTCGACGACCGACACCTACCGCGCCCGGCCGGTCCCTACAATACCCGCCCTCGAACGATCCTCAATGCTTCCACCTTCCTTTTTCTCCCTTCGCGAAATGTTACATTTTAACAAGCTAACCGCCAAGTCATTTCCAACTTTCCATGTCGTGTACAGGATAAAGTTTGTTCTTATTTTCATTCCAGGTATCTTCAAACTTGCGTTAGTGTAGCGTTAATATATACCAATAAAATTATTCGTAACTAAATGACATTTGGTACAATTTTATTTAATCAGCAATTTGCGTGTAGCGTTAAGCGAATTGAAATTAATGTCAAGGTTTTGCTTGTGTAAGGAATTTCTTCAAGCATCGTAAGTATTATGCAACATTCATATTCTTTAAACTTAAATTCTTGTATGTGTGTGTAGGTATGTAAGTATCTATATTTTGGGTATCTCGGCAACGCCTCTAACGATTTTGATGTTTTTGTTATATCTACAGACAGTTTTGCATTTTAAGTTCAACTGCATAGTTGTTTTTTCTGTAAAAAAGCAATTTTACACAAACAAAAATAAGCCGCGCAAAGCTCCGTCGCCCAGGTAACTAATATAGGTAGGTACGCAAAACTTACAGCAAACAAACTCTGAACCGGGCAAGGACAAGGAGGGCATGAAGCTGATTATTTGTCCCTAATATTTTGATACCACAAATATGATATCATAACTTTTTATGGGAAAACCAAATAGTGTCATCAGTTTCCCGAATGGTCCCAAAGAAGTATCACTCTATTACAGCGGAATAATGCCGTCCCTCCGAAATCCGTTTATCGCTACAGCGGTAAGACTCTCCGAGCCGGCTCGGCCTGTTTAGATACATTGCACTCGATATACTTTGCTCAAATGGCGAATTTCGGCTCCCTTTGTACAATTTTGTACGGACATCTCGACAACATAAAAACAAAATAACTCGGCGCAAGAAAATTCGGCAGAAAGCTTGCTTTTGTTGTTGGCTCTGCGACTGTGAGAACAGGAATTTGATGCGCTATAGAATTTACAAAGACAAGTAATTACTTTGGAAATTGGGCATACCCGAAACAGTTTCAACAGATTGAGATTGAATTACTAGAGGGAATTTCAGAACTGGAGATGGTGTTCCAACCTGATAACTTTATTGTATACTTACATCTACCATGTATACGCTCACGTCTTATCCCCGAGGGTAGACAGGGGTATTCCATTATTGGAAGTATCCACTTTTAAACCGATGATTTCTGGGTTAGTCACCTAGTAGTATAATTAAATTTGTAATTCAATTTTTTTTTGTATATTTCAATTGCATACTGATTTAAATTATAATTGTTTAAGTTTTGATGTAGTACTTCGAAATGAAATTTATATTGAAATTTATAACTAAAAATGGGATTGTGACACCAACTTTGCTGTGCCCTTGCAGGGCGACACTCAAAACAATTAGGTATCTACCTAACCACTATTAATAAGACTTGCAATAAATTATACGTAACATATTGTTTTATTAAGGTATTAAAAAGTTACACCCCACATGATGAATTGATTTCACTACTAGGTACATAATTAGGATATCCTGAATATTGCGGGCATTGTGTTGTGAGGGGCACCCGCGTCGGTAATAAAACAGTAATTTTGGAATAGTGAAGGTAGGTAGGACCTAACTATAAGTGAAAGAATTTTCAGAACCCGTTCTGTAGTACTTACAAAATTATTTACCTCTTTATATTATTACTATAGAATATACATGAAGCTTACAAAAGCTTAGGTATATTTTTTAAAAGTTGTCATTACCTAGCAGATACAACACTAAGAAGATAAACTATGTAGGTATAGAAATACATAACACGTATTTTATCTCAATTTAGTACATACTTAATACAATCAACAATATTAGTTTTTTTTATTGAAGAGCTGTAAATCATAAAACTAATCTGAGCATCGAATCGGAAAATAGTGGCAAAACTCAAACAAAAATATATTATTGTGAATATAAAATTTTACCAACATAGTCGGAAGTCTTTTGTACCTAAACAATAATCTCTCTTTCTCAGAAATTTTCAAAAAAATATTTAATTAAGATTTTTTTCACACCACATGCTCGACAAAGCCGGATTATATATCATATAAACGTCACCGAAAGCAAGACATTATATCCCTTGGCTTTAACCGGGTTATAATGTTGTATGGAATTTCATTATAACCCTAGGTCAATAATGTAATTTTCACTTTTCATAATCCTTATTGCTATGACGATAAAGTCTAATTTCATTAAGCAAAATGTGGTGCAGTCGTGGCCAACTCGATTTTCGAAAACCGAAGCCGCGACCAACTAGATTCGCACGATCTTCAATTGTTAAATCCAGTACCTAGGTCACGCCGGCAGAAACAAGTTGCTGTATCCATTTTATAGCTTTACAAAACAAACATTTCAAAAAGAATATCGAAAATGTCGAGTGATGAAATTACTTTGACTTCAGAGTCTATTATACTAGATGCCATAGGCATTGTCAATAATCTACTACCATGCAAAAGCATTTTATGGTCTCGCATAAGGTGAGAAAAGTAGAGTATATAACTCGGGAATAAAACTGTTTTTGTCTTGGGCGCTTAAATCCCTCACTAAACTCAGGACTCAGTCTTAATTCCCTCGCTTCGCTCGGGAATTAAATCATAACTCCCTCGCTGCGCTCGGGAGTAAAACTAGGAGTCCTTCGTTACGTTCAGGATTCAATGACGCGCCCGAGACATAAAACAGTGCTTTATTCCCTTGTTGTATAATCTACTATTTCCAATTTCATCACCTATATAGAGCGGCAGTTTTAAACTGTGACTTTTCGAATCGACTAGTCGCGCATCCGTGGAAATATAAATCCGCAGTATACGAAGCGTGACGACAGCGATACTAACTCCCGACTATGGGCGCTCGTAAATTGAGGAAGTAACCGACCAGCCGCGTTCGAGCCGTGGCCCGGGCCTTCGGATTTGCGTACAAATAAAACGGGCACTTTATCAACCGGAAAATAAAATGCTGACCTACTCGGAGTCGCTTTATAAGGAACCGCGGAAAAAACCTACGATTCCGCTCGAGGCTTGAAGCGGCAATAACGACATTGTTTAAATTATGAAGGTTTGACTTCTAGAATAGTTTACGCAATGCATAGATACATTTTTGCCTAGCCTATCCTTTATCTTCTTTGTATAGTAAAGCTAATACCAGGAAACTTGACCTACGGGTGGTAAGTTGTAAATAGCCGTCTCTAAAAGGAAACCAACCATTACGAAAATTGAAATCCCTTTTTGTCAGATCGGTTTCTGTGGAAGAAACCAAAACAATGTTCACAAACAATGTTTTTAGTACTTAGGAACCACCAATCTTTATAGTTGAATTACAAACGAATAAAATATATGTTTGTGAAATATTTTATACTTACAATAAAGGACCTAGGTATACAGTGATCTTAAAATTGTATAAATTCAATAGTAATAAGTGATATGACCTACCTAACACCAAATTCAGAGCAATATAGGTATTTTTTTACTATTTGTATTTAGACAAATCATAAATGCGTACCTACATTTAATAATCTAAAACCACAGATTGCACTTTCATGCATCAATATCCTGCCGAAGTTATATGCACAGGCTTTAATTAATGTTCAATATTTCAAGTACGTTTATGGCACGGTAATTGTGTAATTAATATACCTACCGAATTCACTGTACCTACCTGTATACTAAATCATAATCTCTTTATAGTATATTTTATATCGAGGGACTAAACGAAGCCATTATATACCAGAGGTGGTTTGACTCCCGAGCTTGCGAGGGAGTCATGAAACCGAGGGTATATTAAGTTGGCGTTTAGTTTCGAGGTGGAAACTGTACTTTTCACTTTGAGTGCGAGAAAAATTGTCAATTTAGTACAAATTTATTTAAAACCCAACAAATTTACAGTCGACAAAAAAACAGAAATTTCGCGGTCAGTTTTTTCTTCTAAACCTGTCAGGCTGTCACAGATTAACAAAGAGATTTAAATCTCTTTGCAGGTAAACAATTTAAAACACATGGCGCCACCTTCTTCGCGGAAAAACCATGGAACTAAAACTCTTCACATTTTCGCAATGAAGATGGTCCACACTCTACAGATATTTACTGGCTGTTTGAGGTTGTCTTTTTCTCATTAAGGAAACTAAAAAAAAAATTACTTTATACTCCCTAGGGACTAAAGTGGTCACTTTAGTAAAGGTCAGTTTAGTAAAGTACGTAAAGAAAGCTCATAAAATATTCCGCAACTTTTATCTTATATACACTTTCTTTTTCAAAGTCCTACCCCTTTTTGGAACTACACGTTCTGGAAGAGTAAGCATTTTCGAAAAAACTACTTACTTTTATTAAACACGGAATAAAAAGTAGCCTTTATGATAATACAAGTCCTAATCTATTTGGATTAGGCGCATAATGCCACATTCGCAAAATGACACATTCGATTTTCGCAAAATGCCACATTCTCAAAACGCCACATCGCAAAATGTCACATTATCAAAATGTCACATTATCAATTATCTACCAAAGTTCATGTAAATCCTTGCAGCCGCTAAGTTATCCATACTTTTTTATCTATATACCTACCTAATCTAAGTATATAGATACTTCTACACTAATAAATAATAGATTCCCCATATCAGGTTAGTAAACTTAATTTTAAATGTTCCACTGCAAGATTGCGATCTAGTCAAACTTTCTCAATAGCTAATGCAAAGACAAATTACGCCAAAAACCGGTTCGTTGTAAGAGTTTCTACAAATTCTACTTTAATAAAATTTAGAGCGGTATTGACATTTTCCTTCCAAAAGTAAATAATGCTGTTAGTGCCATTAAGCAAATTAAATAGTAGAACAAGATTATTATATTCTTTTTGTTTTTCAAATAAAAAAAAAAGTTATTCGGGTTTCCTTTAAAGAGGATAGACTTCTTTTTTTAGTAGCACGTCCGTTGCAACTTTAGGTGCTAAACATTAATGGAAACTTTGTTGGCTTACTGTAATATTTCTATTTAAATATAGATAAGTTTTTATTGTTTGCTGTTTGTTTCCTTCATAAAGAAAAATAAAATAGAATAATAAAAATAAATAAAATACTAATAATATTATAAAGAGGAAAGATTTGTATTTTTGTATGTTTGTTACGCTACACCCTGAGCAACTTACTGAAGAAATCGCTTAGGTCCCAGCTCACGCACTCTACACCTTCTTTTGGATTATTTATTGAGTGGACTACATATAACAAAACTGTAACAAGACCGTGTCTGTACATGAAAGAGTTTTATTTTTATTTTAGCGGTAGTATAGTTATAGATGTAAGTAGATATCAAAACACCCATTTTTGAAATGTCGGTTTGCCTGCATATCCTAATTTGGATGAAATTTGGTGTGGTGATAGCTGAGAGCTGGGTCAACATCTAGGGTACTTTTTACCGTGGGAAAATGTCTCACTTCCATGAGAAAATTAAAAAACTGTAGATAGAAATACGAAGATACTACTCCGAAACGATAACACCTAGAAACTTGAAATATGGTTTAAACGAGTACCTACCTACGTGTCTTATATGTTGTAGGCAACGACTATGAAGGGATTTTTGCAAATTCCTGCGGGAACGGGAATAACCTGGATAGAGGAAAGATTTGGTTTGTTTGTTTGTATTGAATAGGGCCTATTCAATACAAAATTTTCTGGGAGTAAAATGGGCTATAATTTTCCCACGGGAACAGGCCTAAATCACAAATCTGATTCTAAAAATTATTTCACCAATGCTGAAATGGAAAGCTACATTATCAGGGAGTAAGATCAACTAAGTTTTCTTTATTCCCGTTTTTCTACGGGAAAGGGAACTACGCGGGTGAAACCTCGGGGCTCTGCTAGTACATACTTATATATAATATAGTAACATTTCAGTATGTAGTACTTAGGTTAAATAGCGACGCTAAAAAATCATAAGCATAACTCGTAACCCAGACATAGAGGAAATCAAATCGAATATATATCTAATATAAAAGAAAAAAATAAAATGAAATTGGACTTCATATAACGGTCGTCTAATATATGAGCTCGATTGGTTTTACGGGATATGATTTAGGTGGATACCCACTTGTACGGCTTATCTGGCTATTCGCTCGCCCACCACGGGGCCCAAGTTTCACGTAAACTCCAGATCTACGATTAAAGATTTCATCCCCGATATTGGCCGATCGTAATATTTTAACGATGGCCCTACCCCACAGCGACTCCTTTGTTTTACTGCTCTTATTTTATTATTTATCGAAACATTTGATATAAAAGTGCCATTACCTACAATTTTATGCTATAATTTATTGCCAGTCTTTAAATAATACAATGTTGTTCTTTTTAAGTTTAATATAATATTTTCTGGTCATTCGGGTACGTTAGTCTAAGTTATGAGTACTTAGTTTAAGTTATTGAGACAAAAATTTAAGTGTTTTGTGACGTCCTTGGGCGACTATTACTATAGGTGTAGGTACCTACTATCAGATGGCTCGTCTGCTCAGTTGCTACTTGTAAAATATTTTAATAAACTTATAAAAGTAATTTCAAAAAGACACTTCAAAAATGTGTTTTCCTATAGAGGTTTTCCGAGGTAGCTACCTGTACTTAATTAAGGAATCTATAGCTAGGTACTGTATTGCTTGCTGTACTGTAATGCTTTAATAGTGACATGTATTAACATGTTACATCATTAAATAGGTACACGTTCTGGCTGACAAAGTCTAAGAGTTCAGTGTGTCACAATGTCCAGTGTCCCATATGAAAATAAAAATGTTTTTATTTTCTGTAAGTAATTAAAAATTACACTTAAAAAAGTCAATAGTCTAATAATAAGGCACTCTGAACATGTCCATGGAGATTGGCTAATTGTAAACAGCAGCCCATCTCCACCGAAGAGTTGCTGGTTCCAAATGCAGTAGTCCTAATGTTTAGTGAGTCAAAATGACCAGTCTCGAAAGGTCCATTTCCCAAAACGGCCAGTGTGTCACAACGTCTAGTCCTGCAAGTTGCAACGTCCAGTGTTAAAAGGTCCAGATACCAAAATGTCGCTGGTCATTGATTTACGATGAACAGAACAAGAAATTCATTTATTTATATTTGTTTTGTTTTTCTATTGCTATACGAGCAGACAAGCCATCGGAAGACAGATGGTCATCGTTGGCGTTTATGAGATAACTAGAGACCCGCCCTCGCTTCGCTTTGGTTTATACGATAAACTAAACTTTTCTCAGTTTATCGCTCTTTAGATTAGTGAAAACCAGATCAAAATCCATTGCGTTGTTCAGGTGTTAGCGAGTATCTACCTAATATGTAAAGAAGAGTAGGTACCTACAAGGAAGTTAACTAAATGTCTCACTTTAAACAGTTGTAGCGGTAATAATGTAAGCTAACAACGATTTATTCGCTTAAAAATGTCTCTCTTCTCTGTGTACGTGACATTTGTTTTAGATGTACGGCATGATGAATAACTTTAATTAGAATATTCTGCAAAAGCGCTATGTAAACACGCACACGACATAAAATCGCTGTTTCAGCCCGTCGCCGAAGGTTATAAATACAAATTTATACGGCAACTGCGATTTGCATAATTGCCAGTAGAAATCGCACTGTCGTTCAACTACACAACCCCAAAAATGCCTGACGATGGAAATCCGCATATGGCATTACTACGTAGTTATTAACTGTGTTGTGTTATTACCCTGTAAGTACTACTATAAGTTATTCTATAGATACAATAATCATTGGGATAGGCAGAGACAACAGACCGCCGCTACGAACTTGCCAGTTATCTCGTGCTTCATGCTTAGCAATCAAACAAGTCCATTTTGGGTACTCTTGGATTTTCTTCATTAAGTAGGTAGATACATCCGATCAAACCGCCCGATAAAACGACTCACCTCTTCACAGCACTATTCTATGTCGTCACTGCCTACCCCAATGAGAAATAGTCTATTATACGTAAACAATCATAGTTAAAACTTGTGTGGTAATATTTAAATATTAAGGTAGGTTCTTATTATTAAAATATTACAAACCAAGTTTTAGCTATGATTGTTTACGTATACATAATAGTATAATATTGCGTTAATTAACTAAATAAATAATTATAAAATAATAAATTCTGGAGTACCCACTTCACTAGTGAATTTTTCAGGCTCATAAACGTAGGTAATGAGCCCATTGCCGGCCAGAGCGAGGCCCTGATACACATGCCTGACAATGAATTTGGATTTTGAATAGGTACCGATACCATATTTTTTTCTCAACGACGTGCTAGTCATAAATAATTGTATATATTTTTTGTAAATCTTATTAGTCACCTCACCAGGACTTGAACCCGGGCCTCGTGCATGAAGCGTGGTCACTCCGAACAGTTCTATTGACAATAAGTATTTTTATAACACATTTGCTCGTAAAAGGTGTCTTATTTCACCAATTTCAATATCGTATTGTATCTCATTACGCCCAAGTGCGGTAAGTGTAAAGTAAAACGCACGGTTTATCAAGATGTTCCGTCTTAAAACGAACGGTACTTTTTAAAATCTCAGCAAAGAGTTTTTATGTCAAAAAAGTTGTCAACATTTTATGATTAAAATTAACTTTGGGAGATAAAATATAATAAAGAAATATTCATGTACTTACATAATTATTTTATTTTATTAATTTTGACAGTAAATTACAACCATTTAATCTGTAACAAAAACACAAAAATATTAATTTACTTTATTAGTAATACTGGCTGTTTTTGTGCCTTTGCCTAAAAAAAATGCTGATGCGCGCCGCGCGCTTTTTCTTAACGCTGTATTGTTTTTATTCGTTTACCATAGTCGGAGTTTTATTTTATTTCCTCGCAAATGTGTTATAAAACGTCGTATGATATACGTGCGCTTTGATAATTACAGCCTCTGCTTACTTATAGCCCTCGCCTACGGCTCGTGCTAGCAATATCGCCTCGGCCGTAATTTTCAACCTACCGCACTTATATCATTATGTACTATAACTTTGCTATATGAAACTATATCCCATTGCAGATTTGGTGGCTAAGCCATTTTCAATAAACGAAGCTATCGCCGCAGAAGAGCGTAAAAAACAAGAAATAGAAACAATTGCAGAGTCTATTACAACAGGTAAGCACCTAAATCCTAAATACTGCTGTGTTGTTAACAAATTATCAATCGAAAAGATCTCTATACGAGTAGGTAGGTTTGTAGGTACTAAGAGTACTTCTTTACGATTTCAGAAACAATTGCTGAACGATTCTCCCTGAATAAAGCGCTTAGGACTGAGCCTACGAAACACAAGAAGTTCAAAGTAACAGGTATGGATGAATATTACCAATAGAACGCACATGGTATATTAACTATTCCCCAACCCCCGCGATTTCATGCGCGTAAGTCCCGTTTCCGTGGGAAAATTATAGCACATGTTAGGTACTCCAAGATATCTAAGCTTTAAAACATTTTTGAAATATTTTAAAAATCGGTCTAGTTGTTTGTTTCGTGTCCTATTAATTACAAACATACAACACACACGGTTAGGTATTGAGGCCGAAACTAAGCAGAGCCTGTACTATGCATAGGTATCTATATATATAAAATGATAAACTGACTGATTGGTGATATTAATATCAACGCACAGCCTAAACCGCTGGGTCTAAAGACTTGTAATTTTGCATATAGACAGCTTATACAGTATAGGCATTCACTAAGAAAGGATTTTGCAAAATTCAACATATACCTACTCGAGCGAAGTCCATGTAACGGCGCTAGTCATATCTCTAATCTAAGAAGGCAGGGCACCAACGACTGAACCATTTGGATCATCGGAATATATTTATGTATGATTATCTATAGGTAGGTGACTTATTCCTTATTCGTAGAGGTAGGTATATATACCTAATAATAAAACTCCAACGAGACCGTGTCTGTACATGATTTTTATTTTATTTTACCAGTGGTGTGGGATAGATACGTTGATAGTAATCTATTTGGATATCAAAACACCAATTTGTGAAATGTTTGTCTGGTTGTGCACGCATCACACAAAAACTACTGGACCGATTTTGATAAAAATTTGGTGTGGAGATACTTAACTGGGTCAACATTTAGGGTACTTTATACTACGAGAAAATATCTTATTCAAACGGGAAAATATAAAAACTGGTTAAAAAGAGAAATACTTACTACCTACTCCATAACGATAACACCTAAAAACTTGAAATACGTATGGTATGTGTCTTATATGAAGGGATTTTTAGAAATTCTTACGGGAACGGGAATAAACTGGATCCGCGCTTAACAATAGGTAGGTACCTATTGTTTTATCGAAGCGCGCGGGCAACACCGCTGGGCACCCGCTATTGATATATATATAATGAAAACATTTATATGATTAACTATAAGTAGATTATTTATTAAATTCGACCTTATTTAAACTATTTTTAGAAGGCAAAGTAGCTGAGCAAATATTTTAGCAATCAATCATTTTTTCAGATAGCCTGAAATCTCGAAGAAGGAAAATCTCTCCATTGAAATACAGAAAAAGGTATCAAATTAAGAGCCCCTTGAAACCCAAAAAAATAAACTACTTTCAAAAGCCTCGCCACAAACGTAGGAACCTGTCTAATAAACGAGAAATCAGTGGCAATGGAAAGATTAATCAAAAGTACATACCACTTCTCAGAAATCTGGGTATGCTTTTTGATAATCTTCTTGGTTCAGACTACATCGATTCCAACGAAATTAAAAGAATTAAAAGCAAATCAAGCCGAAAGTCAAAAGATACAAATAGGGCCACATGTACATGTGCAAACAAACTTGATTCCGAAGTCGCCGAGTCTAAATCGTCAAAAGAGGCAATTACTACTACCACGGCTGTCACTGAGGTCTCGACTAGCGCCGAAACCGTTTTTACCGAGGCTCCCACCACGACAGCCTATAATTCTTCCCTTGGTAACATCAGCAGTATCGGACAGAATAAGAACTTATCCTTACTATTTACAAGAGATACCGATAGCACTTGGAGAAACCATTCTGGGCTCAGTCAGGGAAGCAGCCCCCCATTTCACCAAAGCACTGAAAGATATATCGCCAGGGATCTTGGAGATGATAAATATAATACCCCAAGCAGAGAAATTTACTCCCATCCAACATCTCATAAAGAACATTCCCACAGTAATACACGAAACGATGCAAGTAGCGATGAACACCGAGGAAGAGTACGCGGAAACGGAAGTGATACCCAAAGTCCAGTTTATAGAAGAGAAACCTATGAAAACAAAGAGTCCTCGAAAGTCGAAAACGCCCATGGACACTCTAGAGGAGATATCGGTGAATATAAAGGAGAAAATAACTTCAAAATTGGAGGAGACGAAACAAAAGGCCCAGAAGTTTTACCAGAATTTATTCGAGAATCCAGAGGATATGTACCCAAAGATAATGTCAGCCTTAAAGCAGAGTTCATACAGCCCCAAGAAGATAATAAAAAAGGCGACGACAGTATCGCACGATATAACGCCAGTAATAAGCGATTCTCTGTCGGAGGTAGCGCATTTACCACAAAAGATAAAAAAGCTAGTTCAACAAATCAATCAGTAATAACTATTAATGATTTATCAAATACAATTAAAATCCTTGAGAATAGTCCCCAACATAAAGCTCCTTATGTCACAATTATTGATGGGTACAGCATAGCTCGAGATAAAAATGGGAAGAATAAATTAGCAGAGCAATCAATCCGTATACACTCTTAGATTGAAATTTTTGTAACTTATATTTTAATGTAAATAATTATTTATTTGTAATACAAATGTAATAAAAACATAATACATTTATCTGCGTCCCTTCTTGCCTTTACTCTTATTACTGGTCTGGGCAGTAACTTGCGGTTGCTGTTCACTTGGCCTGTAACAAAAAAAAGAGTAAATTTCACACACATATTGACTTACAAATTGTAATCATTTGATAAACTAGCAGGTGCCCTGCGGCATTGACAATGTTTTAAGTTATTCTGCTATTCAAATCTGAAAATGAAATCAAAGGTCATAAAAATTGGTCCAGCGATTCTAAAGTTATAAATGGTCTAACCCGACTTTGTTTTATATATGTATACAGATTGTACCACTCTATTTCTGTAACATTTAAAACCAAAATAATTGTATTATTTACCGGTTTTGACGAGTCTTCAATTTTGGAATAGATTCACCAATATACTTCATGACTGATTCTCTAGAAGGAAATTCAGAATTTATAGGAATACCATCATCATCTTTTATCTGTATTCTTATTCTGCCTCGATACAGCATTTCCTGAAAAAACAAAATTAAGATATTTAAAATATAAAATAAAGTCATCTAGTCCCAAATTCAGAGCCTATTCCTTAGTTAGGAACCTGGAACCATAGGAACCTCCTTATCTAAAGATTTTTTTAACTCCATAGCGTATTTTGTATGTTTATGTTAAAACCTTGACCAATTACCTTACTTCTCTCCCGGGGATAGAGTTTGTTCTCTACACCAACACGCAAGCCCGTCGCTACCAACACATCCCTGATCTCCTGATGGGTTGGATTCTCCACACAAAATGTCTTAGGCAGCCGTCGACCCTCTGCCAACGTCTTCTTACTGTTCAGGTAAGCAGGATATATGCAGATCCATCTAGAAAAAATATGGTAAAATCTTACCTATCCACAAAACTAACAGGTGAGGTGACAGTCAAGAGTATCATCTTGCACGTACCGATACAGATAATATATATGTACATAGGATTTAAAACACTTATAAAAACGACCATGCTAGTTTCTCAGTATTATAACAGTGTCCAAACTTGGCTCAGGCTGAGAAAAGTAAATTGAGATACCACTGGAACTAACCTTTCCACATCGCTATGCTTTTTCTCCGAGTTCCAAGAAGTAATCGTGGCAGCCATTGTATCGGCAATAGGCACTTTGAAATACTCCACTGATTATAATTGGCAATTGCAGTGATTTCAAACAAAAATCTAAATAAGAAAAGAGCACTTTTTTTTTTTGTTTCACCCCTTACAGGGTAGGCAAAGGCATAACGCCATGCAGCCTCGTCATTAGTTAATGATATCCTTATGTAAATGGCTCTGCTTCAGAGTCCATGCACAAAAATACAGTGTCTTTAACACTTTCTACAACCCTAACGTGCCCTAACTTGGTTATCAGTAAAATGATAGCACTTTTACTGACGACTTTATTGTGACTTTTTGAGGCAATCCAAAAATGTCCATATCTCGCATTTTATCGAATTTCCCATTCACTGCACACTTTCACGGACACTTGCCACATAATAAACTATCACTATTATGAGTCAAAACCCGAAATACACAGCAAAATGAAAATTAAACAAAAAACATGACGTCCCTCTTCGGATTCCCGCCAAAAAGCCCCAGAAAAGAGCAGAGCACTATTGCCACTCGATTTTTTTTTTTGACAGACAGCTGACAGATACACGCACGAACACGACGTAGGGATTTGGATGGGCAAAAAAATATCGATATTTAAAAATATCGATATTTTTCCATTCAAATAAAGATAAATAGATAAAAGATTTTTTTAACGTAACGTAACGTATCAACGTTCATAATAATATAAACAATCGTTAGGTACCTACTTTTTTCGCCGCAAGCAATATTATTGACTAGCAGGTGCCCAGCGGTGTTGCCCGCGCGGATCCAGTTTATTCCCGTTCCCGTGGGAATTTCCAAAAATTCCTTCATAGTGGTTGCCGGTTGGTCCCGCTGGTTAATACACGGAGTATTAACCAGCGGGACTGACCGGCAACCACTGTTTTGTGTTTACCTAATTAATGGCCTTTTTCTTTAACCTGCCTAACTCTTCAACTAGGTGCGGGACGAGGGGGGGAACTATTGGGAAAAAAATGTCGCGTTCGTTAACACTGTTAACGAGTAGAACAAAACATTCCCAGTTGTTAATAGTGTTAACCACGGGGTATTAGTATTAACCAGCGGGAAGTACCCGTGGTTGCCTATGACATATCTACATTACATACCATATTTCAAATAGCGGGTGCCCATAGCGAAGTTTCCCGCGCGCATCCCGTTTATTCCCGTTCCCGTGGGAATTTACGAATATCCCTTCATATAGGTTGGCTACGATGTATAAGACACCTTCACACCATATTTCAAGATTCTAGGTGTTATCGTTTCGGAGAAGTATGTATTTTTCTTTTTACCCAGTTTTTATATTTTCCCGTGGGAATGAGATATTTTTCTGGAATAAAAAGTACCCTAGATGTTGACTTGGGTACTCAGCTATCACCACACAAAATTTCATCAAAATCCGTCCAGTAGTTTTTGCGTGATGCGTGCACAACCAGACAGACAGACAGACAAACTAGTGTTTTGGTATCTATATCGATAACTATATACGCTACCGTTAAAATTTTCAAAAAATATGTACAGACACGGCGCCGTTAGAGTTTTATTATATGTATAGTTATACCTATATCGTCGATATTTTTATTACGATTTATCAATATTTTGATATTTACTTTAGAGTGTCAAATTTTGATATATTTTTTACGCAACTCTGATTTTGTGTTTAATGTTACTAGATGCTCCTGACATGCTCCTGGCACATCGTCAACTTTAAAAAACCCCGACACAATCTTTATGAAATTCAATAAAACAGTAAGACTATCGGCTTCATGTACAATAATACAATACTATTAAAAGGAGAAGTAATTAAATGGGCAGCAATAATAAAATTTGGTTAGCCACAAAAAATCAGCATTTAAATCATTTGGTTGGCATACAAAGATTTTGTTCGCAAATAAAAAAATCAGGCAGCAATCCCTATTCGGCAAATAATTTTGATAATGGTCAAAAATTAAATCAGAAATAGGCACTAGGCAGCTTACAATAACATGGGTTTGCATAATAAACATTCAGTCCGCAAAATAGTTACTTGGTCCGCAAAATAACTACTTGGTCAGCAAGACCTCATGATTGAACAGCAGAGAAAACATGTCGTAAAAAATTATAATATAGCCACTCCCACTCTCATTCCCACCTACCCGCTCCTACCCTCTCATACCTCCTCCAGGAGGTAGGAGGAGGTCGGAGGAGGTAGGAGGAGGTAGTAGCTCCTACCTCCTCCTAGCTATAAAACAATTCCAATCAGAAGAGTTCAAAAAGCCTGTGACCTGTTCACTCTTGCATAGAAAGCTTGATAAGAAAACCCTATTAGTACCAAGTTTTTGCAATTATTATGGACAAAGAACCCGTAGATATTTAGTACCCACAATTTATAATGTAATTCCCTTAGAATTAAAACAGCAGTGTGTTACAAAAGCTACTTTCAAGAAAAAGTTAAATAAATTTTTGTTAGAGGAATTATTCAATGTCAAAATTAAAAGTAAATTATGTAAACTAACTATACCCTCCCTCCTCCTCCTACCTCATCCTACCTCCTCCTCCTATCTCCTCGTAGTTCCTCCTACCTCCTCCTATCCCCTTTCCCTCCTCCTACCCCCTCCTACCTCCTACTACCGACTACTACCTCCTACTACCGCCTACTACCTCCTACTACCGCCTACTACCTCCTACTACCGCCTACTACCTCCTACTACCGCCTACTACATCCTACTACATCCTCCCACCTCCTACCCCCTCCTTCCCCCTCCTAGCTCCTCCTACCCCCTCCTAGCTCGTCCTAACCCCTCCTAGCTCCTCCTACCCCCTCCTAGCTCCTCCTACCTCCTCCTACCTCCTACAATCTCCTACCCCCCCTCCTACCTCCTCCTACCCCCTCCTACCTCCTCCAACATCCTCCTACCTCCTACTACATCCTCCTACCTCTACCTCCTATTACCTCCTCCAGGTGGTAGGAGGAAGTAGGAGGAGGTAGTAGGAGGTAGAAGGAGGTAGTAGCTCCTACCTCCCCCTACATCCTCCTACCTCCTACTACCTCCCACTACCTCCTACTACCTTCTACTACCTCCCACTATCTCCTACACCTTCCTACACCGAACTCCTACACCCCATTCCTACCCCCAACTCCCACGCCCACTCCCACTACCACTACCACAACAACCACCACTGCCACTACCACTAACACCACCACCACCACTAACACCACCACCACCACTACCACCACCACCACCACTTGTAATCGTAATAATAATCATAATCATAAAAGTTGCATAATCCAAAGTACTTCCTAATCTATGTAAGGAATGCGCCCATTTTGCGCATCATGACAAGTTTGCTGAGATTATTTTTGCTACTTTTATATGAAGCTCAAAAAATATTTTTTGGCTTCCCCTCTGAGTGCTTACCAAAATTTTATTAAACAGTAGCAGCTCATTGCAGCTCAAAAATAATTACAGCCATCCAGAATGACATAAATTGCTGATAGGTTTTGTAATGTTTGCTGGCCATGAGTTGCTGACCAATTAGCTATTTCTGCTTACAGATTATATTTTTCTGCTTACAAAAATTCGAATACTCTGCTAACCATTTAAATAACACCCTATTAAAAGTGTATCACAGCTTCTAATGTCTTTATGTGATGAAGTGACTAGGTTTAAATCAATGAGGCATTTTCGGTGACAGCTGTCACTTGAGTATTCAAAGGTGTCAGTAGATGGTGCTGAACTGAACTTTATATTAGCTGTCATAAACAGTACGTACAGTAGCGGCCATGCCACACATTAAAAAACAAGAAGTTGACCTGTTGATAGAAAATCAATTTTTTTGGACACTGAGAATTTTTATTGCTACAAAGGTGAAACACAATCTATCTATAGACTCGATTCTGCAGACCAGCTAAAATTCCTAATTTTAAGATAGCCTATCCTTATCTATAGAATACGGAAAAAAAAGGACAGAAACAAACCATAGACTAAAGAGTAATGTCAAACATGTAAAAACCAACTAATTTGAACCATAAGAACGTGCATATCTGTCACTTTTATCCATGACCTTATTATATTACTAAACACGTGTATTTGAATAAGATGTGAATGCGTTCATGAGGATCAATTTTGTTATTTTGACATTTGTGACATTGTAAATAAATATGGCGCTTATTTCTGTTCCTTTTCTTTCCAAAGCGGTGGAAAAGAATAGAGCTAACTTAAAATTAGGAATTTTAGCTGGTTTGCAGAATCGAGTCCTATATGATATTATGTTGTTATTTTCAACATGCGAACATGCTCCATCGTTATCTGTAGAAATGCAGGCTTTCATATATATCCAACTCATGAGACCTCAAGACAATAGTGGATTAGAGCTACCAGTATAGATGTTCAACGCAAAGTCGGGTGGAATCTGAATATATTATATTTTCATGACCCTTGCATTCTTTTGAACAAAAAAAAGCCATCATTCGATGACAGGTTATTGGTATGTGGACATCGCCATCTATCTTTAGTGAATGAACTAGTTTTTCGTTTTTAAAAAACGCCGCATTGTAATTGTATAATTTTTTAGGCTCAAGCACTGATAATTTCGATTTTTGATTCTACTTTCGTCGTTCTTTTTTATGAATTTTGAATGCACTTGTCACTCCATAAAATATCGATACTGTTTAAAAAAGCGAAACGATAAATATTGATATATTTTTTTCACTTGCATATCCATAAAACAACGTAAAGTGTTTGTCAATGACATGATGGCATACACTCTTTCCTCTATGGCATACACTGTCAGACAAACATTTTTGTGAGCATGTGGTCCTCCGTACCACCTCTTAATTCTTTTCATGGTATAATAATATACTCCGCCTGGTACTCTCTTCCGAGACTCGCAAACCACGTGACTGACACAAGCCTACGTCATCATGCTGTTCACAGGCAATATTATTGTGACGTAGGCTTGTGTCACTCTGGGAAGAGAAGACCATGTTTTATTAGACTATGATTCTTTTCGAAAACCACCTAGAAGTAATGTGACGGTGATTGTGACGCTGATTTCTGCTATCATTTTGATTGTGACGGCGTCCTCGCGGAAGGATGGATCAAAATAGGTGGCACGGAGGTTCACATGCTTTGTCTATGGTTTTCAGACAAATCGTCGAATTCCAAGAGAATCACACCATGTACCGGCGAAATTAACATTTTAAACCAATGTGACGGAATATGTGACAGCTACAAACACATTCTTTACATATGTGACGCAATAGGGACAGAGAAATAAGCGATCTTTTTTTCAGAAACATGTCTTGAGTTTGGCCACCATTTTAACGTCAAAAATCCTATTGAAACATGCATATAAGTAAAAACCTAACAGGAATTCGAAACCGTTTAGTCACGACAAATAGCTCATAATATATTATTTCCACGACTACTTCATTATTTTTTAAGAAAAACGTGAATGAATTTTTCATATACACGAATTAGGGTGACCAATGTCTTAGATCACCTTAGGACATTCATCTATAAATAAAAAAATTGAACTTTCATCGGCTCTAAATTCAAAAGAATGTTTGCTGCTGACAGCACTGATACAACGAATAATAATAATTTAAAAAACGAATAAAGACGCTGTAATGGTAAACTGAAATAAAGCTAAAGAAATATTTATAGAAAGTATAAGAATTAATGGCCTCGTGAGTAGCCAGGTCATGTCTAACAAGGCAAGGATGGCTATGCATAACGCTGTTCTGGTCCCGACGCTGATGTTTGCCAGTGAATGTTGGGTATGGCAGAAGAAGCATGAAAGCAAGGTGAACGCAGTGGAAATGAGGTCTTTGAGGAAAATGTGTGGAGTAAAATTGTGTGATAGAGTGAGGAATGCGGATATACGAGAGAAGTGTGGTTTGAAAGAAGATGTAGTGACAAGGATAAAAAAGGGCATGTTAAGCTGGTTTGGTCATTTAGAACGTATGGACGAAAGAAGAGTAACGAAAGAGATTTATGGTGCAAATGTTGAAGGATACAAGGCAAGAGGACGCACCAGAAAGACGTTCATGGATCAAATTAGTAACGTCCTTCAAAAATCTGGTGTCAAGAGTGCAAAGAATAAAAGAGCGTGCATGAAAAGGCTTATGGATGTGAAGGAAGCGAGGGAAGTGTGCAAAGATCGGGCAAAGTGGCGATCCATCGTCTCTGTCTACCCCTGTGGGAAGAAGGCGTGAGCTGTATGTATGTATGTATGGAATACCTCTGCCTCCTCGGGGATAAAAGGCGTGAGATTTTTATTTATAAGAATTAGATAATTAACGACACAATTTATGTTATAGTAAATAACTCTGGATCGACATTCGCACAATTCGCCAGAGGTATTCTTTTACTAGATATACCCACATTTCACGAGATATATTGGACTCCTACACGTGATAGGTTAATTATTAAAGTTGAAAATACCTACATAGACAAAATAAAAAGAATCTACTCTTTTTTTTGTCTATACATCTTACTGCTCATATTATGACGATTATTTCACGTTTAGGGGTTCAAAAAATATCTGTTGAAAGGTGGGTATAACCTCTGCCTACCTCCTCGGGGATAACAGGCGTGAGATTATGTATTATAATTTTTTCTGTTTTAAGTTTTATGTAAAATCCCCCTAGTGCACCAAATATAAAAAAAACTACTGAAGAAAACTCGTGTAAAAGGCCAATGCTTTGTAACCTTTGAGTATTATACCAACCGGAGACGCCACTGACAGGCGTTCCCCTCTGCCAAAAAAAAGTGTCGGTCAACCCGCACACCTGTTAAATACAACTAGTTTTATTGAGTTCACGGAGTGCTTGGATTGGTGAATGTATTTGTGTGCTAGGTGCACACAAATACATTCAAGCTAGCGTTTAATTGTTTTGTCAAAAAATGCGTTTGTTTTAACATTATTTATGTTTGTTTCCTCGTCCCCCCCCCGCAGAAATTGGCAGACTTTTTTGCAAAGGAACTAGTGCGCGTGTCGTCTCCTGTTGGTTTAATACTCAAAGTTTGTAAAATAGAATAACTTATGGGCAATTTACACGAGGCCATCCCATTGTGCCATTCCACTAAGCCAATCCAAACTGCATACAAAAAAAACTTGAGGACAATCCATTGCAGTGGCCTCTCCATTTACACGAAGCCATTAGTGGATTGTCTTAGTGGAATGGCCTCGTGTAAATATGACCCATGATGCTTTGTAAAAAATGTGTGGGCTTTTTGGCGGGAATCCGAAGAGGGACGTCATGTTTTTTGTTTAATTTTCATTTTGCTGTGTATTTCGGGTTTTGACTCATAATAGTGATAGTTTATTATGTGGCAAGTGTCCGTGAAAGTGTGCAGTGAATGGGAAATTCGATAAAATGCGAGATATGGACATTTTTGGATTGCCTCAAAAAGTCACAATAAAGTCGTCAGTAAAAGTGCTATCATTTTACTGATAACCAAGTTAGGGCACGTTAGGGTTGTAGAAAGTGTTAAAGATACTGTATTTTTGTGCATGGACTCTGAAGCAGAGCCATTTACATCAGGATATCATTAACTAATGACGAGGCTGCATGGCGTAATGCCTTTGCCTACCCTGTAAGGGGTGAAACAACAAAAAAAAAAAAAGGCGATTTTGTGTTTATAAAATCAAGTGATATTCAATACATCTCGCTAGAAAACAAATAAAGATAGTTTAGTTGTGCATACGTACATTCAGCTTAACTATTTTAACTTCTTTCCGCATCGTATTCATCAACAATCATGAGTACTATGGTTGCATGTGACGACTACATCGCTGTAGCAAAAGGACTTCATATAGATTATCATGACTATTCCAGTACAAATCATACTACAATAGAAATACCACAAAGTTCAAAGCCACAAGAAAACGATGCGATACATGATATGACATTATCAGGTAACTCTCAATATTTGGCAATAATAACCTCAATTTCCAAACAGCTGATAGTATACAATGTCCCTCATTTTGATAAATTTACTACATTCTTGCTTCCTCGAAGTGCCAGTAAAATAAGATTTACTGCAAATGATGAGCAAATACTTGTAGCTGATAAAAGTGGCGATGTCCTTATTTATACTATAAAGGAAGACGACAAGGGAGCCAAACTTTTGGGCCATCTGAGTTTGCTATTAGATGTGTTACAAACAAACGACAGCAATTTTATCATATCAAGTGACAGAGATGAAAAGATAAGAGTATCATGCTATCCCAATACTTACAACATTCAAACATTCTGTCTGGGCCATAAAGAGTTTGTGAATCATATAGAACTCCTACCAAATAACGACAAATACTTAACAAGCACGTCTGGTGATGGCTTTGTAAAATGTTGGAACTATACTCAGGGAAAACTGTGTTATAGTATTGACACATATAAGGATGTGAATGATGAGCAGTTGAAGCAGGATTTCTTTAATGCAATGGACAGTGAAGGAGTAGAAGTCAACACATTACCCATTGTGCACTATACTGTCACTAAACTAAATGAGACAAGCAGTATACTAGCAGTAGTTGTGCATAGTTACAATAAATTATTACTTTACCAATTAAATATTGTGAACAATGAATTTAGTCATTTACTTCTTAATAAATTGTCATTAGAAAATTTTCCTACTGCACTAAAGTTCCATAATTTAATCTTGTTTTTGTATAATGATATAAATTGTGAAGTGAATGTGTTTAACATTTTAAATGAAAATGAAAAAATTCAAGTAAGTTTAGATAAAAAGATCTGCATGTTCAAAAATAAGACCTTCAATGTAACAAAAGAAAGTGGTCATGATTCTATAAAAGTTTTGTATAAAAGAAAATTTGATAATGTCCAAGAATATCAAGAACGAAAAAGGCAACGGTTGGAAAAAACTATAGAATAAATATTTATTTTAAATATTT
Source organism: Ethmia dodecea (assembly GCA_963855545.1). Lineage (NCBI taxonomy): Eukaryota > Metazoa > Arthropoda > Insecta > Lepidoptera > Depressariidae > Ethmia > Ethmia dodecea. Next base: position 8,645,477 of record OY979444.1, read on the forward strand.
ATTTTACTTATATAATTCTAAGGAGTCACTTCCAGAGTTAAACATTACAAATAATATTGGTTGGTATTTATATAGATTGGCAGAGGTATTGAATTACTGAAAGTATCCACTTTTCACCAGTGTATTTTTCGGACACTGAAATATGACAGATGGTGAGCCAGTCACCAGACCAGTCTACTGTTAGATAAATACACATACGTCAGAAAAAAGTTTTCTCTTTGAATATACCAACAATGTTTATCAAATTGAGGAAAACCTCTTGGGTCAGCTTTTTGACAACCACCTACTAAAATGAAAGGATTAGCAGTTTGGTAGGAGAAAAAGAGATCAATATAGAGATGACAGCTTCACCTGTTGTTCTACTGCATCTATGATTGGTCAGAACGAAATTTTTGAATTTCGAAATTCAAATATCTCTTGTCAACTGTCTAATTAGACATTTGTCAACATTTGTTGTCATTATGATTTAGTGATGGGACAAGTAATGAACTAGGATTCGATAAATTTAACTAAAGCAAAGGAAATCTTCATTTTTGTGTTTATTTTGCAAAACATTAAATAATTTTGACACTCAACTGTGTTACTTTTTTATGCAAAGAAAATGTATAAATAAAACCATTTAATAATGTATTCAACTGAGTTTTTAATCATAAACCAAAACAAAAAATAAAGCATTATTTCTACGAGTACTTATGGTATTATTCATGTTATGAATGCAGTAGCAGTGGAGAGTAGTGTAAAAATTAAAACAAATTATTTTTCAAGATTGTTCATACGAATACATGAGGCACAGATATAATAATTACTACATGAGGTATTAATTTTTAATGTTGGTTACGCACTAAGAACAAGTAAATTGTAAATAAAGATAAATATATTGTGTAAAAAATATGTAACGTCCTGCCCCAGGTGGTTGAAGTACCACGTATTCTGTTTACGTTTATCTGTGTGTATCACCTTCCTGCAAACTATAGGTTCAGAACAATGGTAGGAGAGTTCATAGGTTTTTAAACAAAAATAACGCAAAAAATATTTGAATACCATACAAAATGACTTCATGAACGGGTGCGTTTAGTATAGAAAATCAATTATTTATTTTGCGCGCAAGGTGGATGGTGTGGTGTTGGCTTGGCACTCAGTGAAACTAGTTTTAGATAGAAGTTGGCATGTTGTTTATCACGATTTCTTTTTAAATTTAGTAATAAGACTGCTTTCAAAGTGTTTCGAACAAATCCTTGAAAATTTTGTTGGAATCCAGCTTTCAGGCCTTCTTGTTGCCGCGACCCATATTCTTTTTAAAACTGGATCCTTAGGAAAACTGAAAACAATATTTATTTAATCAATATATTTTAAATAAGTTAGCAAATTTAGCTAAAACCAAATGAAATATTAATAACCTAAATATTTTTTTCTAGATAAACCATTTAAATTTTAAAATTAAATAACAGAAACATGTTTTTTATCTTACAGAACTATATCTAAAAAAGTAACAACATTTTCGGTAGTATTATTTTTTTTCGATTGTCGATAATTTTTAAATCAATGTTGGTACATCACTATCAGTCATTTTTTTCAGAAACAACAATTTATTTATAAATAAAATTAACATATTTAAACACTTACCAGAAGTAAGATACTGGTGTGGTAGACTGGTTAGGACCACCAGTTCGACTTTTGCACCATAAAACTGCACATGAAGGCATATTTGAAGGTGTTTTAAAAATAATAAATGTGACAGATATTCGTGCTTATCATTCGGTGTGCGCAGAAGGAATGACTCAGCACTTTCTTGATTGTCAATCATTGGGGCAGCGTGCCCCTATGTTGGTTGAAACGGCCTACTTGTCAGTGAAAACATTGTTGGTATATTGGTTTTATAGGTATGTGGTTTTCAATAGGTATGTGGATAAATATGCTTAAAATTCTAGGGTATGCAGGTTTTGTCATAAAGGTTTTCTTAAGTGTCAGTCTAGTGAAGAGATTAATGTTTAAAAAATTCAAAAACTCTTTGATCACCTGCTATCAAACCCAGGCTATCATCATACATAAATCATTGCATAGCAGTAAATAATTATTTTTTAAATAATAAATATTAACAAGACAACCTACACTTCCAAATTATAATTTGAAATTATAATGAACTTACTACCCACAATCTGTATTTTAAGTTATAAAAAACTATAGATAACACCTGATAAATACTTGGTACAAATTTTATATTAATATTAACTAAATTCAGTAAATGGGCTTAATAAATAAATTTATTTATTTATATATGTATGCCTGATCCTACTAAGTCTGAGACTTTATTTGGAGCATAACCCTCAAGGGGACTATTTTCTTTGTAATAGCACAGACCAGTCTGTGGTAACAGGTATCCATTAATAATGTTTGAGTGTAAGTTGGTGATGACAGCAATATGTTTAAAAATAGAATTTACTTCGAAACAATATTTTTTGACACCAAAACTAAATTTATTGTATTTATGTTGTAGTGTGATATGTATTGTATCCTGATTGTTAATTAGTCAAGCACCGCGCGGTTCCAATGCGCACCGTAACAATTAAAAATAACTTGTCTCTGATTTTTGGTTTGAAAGGTTGAATATTTACTTGAAATATAATAATACTCAAAGATATTATATAAAATATCTTTGATAATACTGAATGTAAAAAAACCGGCCAAAGGCGAGTCGGACTAGCGCACGAAGGATTCCGTGCCATTATCTATAAAAACCGCAAAAAAACACGTATTTTTATTTTACATACTGAACAGCCTGACTGTCTGAAGTACTTATAGAGGCCAAACGAGCGTAATTTCGGTTGCAGAATTTCGGTCGCTGAAATTCTGCTGCATTCGGTTTCATACAAAAGTCCTATTTGATTCACACGGCGACCGAAAATGAGTTGAAGTTTTATATGAAACGAGTTTCTGCAACCGAAATTACGCTCGTTTGGCCTCACCCCTATGTATGAAAATAAAAGAATAGTGTCAACCATGTAATAGTTTATTGTGTCAACCAAGGTGAAGAGTGCAAGTCTTATTATGATGTACAAAAATAAATGAAATGATTCAACAAATTAAAATGTAAGCAAAATCCATTTTCTAAAAAACTAAAATTACAATATCACAATTTTATCTAACCACAAGACGAAAAAAAGAAGCTAAGTTCTGGTGTTATCATAATTTATTGCTTTCGAATATAAGATAAGCTAGACTTGACAATGATTTTCATCATACTTATATTATATTTTGTATTGTAAGTATTCAATAATAATACATCTGTATTTTTACAATAGCTGTTATCTAAATGCAATAAATACAATCTGGGATATTCAAGTTATTCATTTACCTAGACTTAAGCACATTAGCAAAGTTTCGCAGCTGAAATCCGAGGTTGTCAATTTCGTTAAGGACACTGTCCACCTCGCCCTTTAGCTCCATGAGGTCCGGAAGGTTGTTGCAGTCTGGTACATTAAGCAGCGTTGTAAATATCTTATCCCACAAACTCACCTTCATATACCTATAAAAAACAAGTTATCAGTACAAGCATTCTTCAGTCGGTTTATTTCCAGTATTTTCATGAACTATAGCACAGTTAAACAGACTTTATTTCATGCAAAAAAAAAGGGAAGATATTATTGTACAGTCCAGAGCACTTTACAGTGCAGCTTTACAAGCGGGTCTGACTTTCAAGGCGATTGTAATAAGGACATTACAAATTCCAATGTGTCAAGCTCAATATGCTCTTGTACTTTCTGAGACCATCAAGTTGGAAGCCTCACCATGGAATTGGGCTGTTCTGATAATGCCAAACAACTCAGTAGTGCCCGAAGCATGTAAATAGTGCTATCATACTTTCGGAGATATTCAGGTCGTTCAGTGAGGCTGCTATGAGCTATCTTGACTTCAAGCTAGCAGGCTCATCTCAGTACACAAAAACCACTGCACTGTTCTTGAAGAACTATGTACCAAAAAACTCTTCTTAAATAGTGCCTCGGATTTGTATGTTACAGAATCAGTGCTTCAAAGAAACCGAAGATATTGATGAGGCTTCCAACTTGACGTCAAATTGGAAGTCTCACCATCATTCCGGAGAAACAGGAAGAATTTCGAAACGAGCCTAATGCCAAAAGTCTCTTTTTAAATAGTGCCTTCAGCTTCAAAACAAAGCGGAACGATTTCACTTGTATTTTAGTCAATAAAATGATGATAAACTTCCACATACATTGAGCTTCGGCACAGTTGGGAACAAATCAACTAGATCAAAATGGAGGCTCAGCAAAAAAGAGCAACATCTCAGAGGAAAGTGGTATACACAATTGTTTTTTAATTGTTGCGTTGCTTGACTGATTAAGACGAGTTGTTTAGCATTATCAGAACAGCTCAATTCCATGGTGAGGCTTCCAATTCGACGGTCTCTATATTCTTATAAAACGTTGACATTTGGCCTGCATACTTCTACACCCGCGAATATATAATCCAAAACAGAGGTGAATTGTGTTCTTTTAACCTAATTTAAACGGTCCACATGCAAAAAGCTTGTACTGCATCTTCCCTTTTTTAGCATATCTACTAATTTCCTGGCAAAGAAGGAGACGATATAGGATCTGCATACCCCAACTGACCATCTATCAAGCACGATTATCACCGGCAAGAACATAATTAAATTAATTAACTGAATAAAAAATGATTTTTTATTGCAGGTCATATTTACCTTGGCAATTTCTTGTCTATATTCCATTGCCCTAATCTACTGACTACCTTCATGTAACTGCCCATCAATATGACGTGAATAGTACCAGCTAGGCAGTACAAGTCAGTTTGATAAGTCCATGGCTTTCCTTCCCTCATTTCAGTGCAAGTGAATCCTTCTGTCGCAATTAGCTGAAAAGGTGTATTATTTATAAATGGAGAATAAAATTTCAATTTGTTTGTGTAAATATTAAAAAAAAATTCTCCAGAAATAACATCTCTCTAATAAGAAAATTAAAGTCTGTTGTGAATTCTAAATAAATTGCATTATTTGAGGGAAAACTGCTATTTATTAGATGCCTAATCCATAAGTGACTGTTCTTAGAATTTTGTGTCTGAAAGTTTGTCAAATAGGCTCCGAAATAGCTTGACAGATTGAATAAATTGTAAAAAAATACTAACTTCTCTAAACGTAGTTCCTTCCGGAAACAGCGACATGTCTATCGCACATCCTAAATCAATCAACTGAAGAGAAGGTGTCCTCCATTCCTGTGCAGGTCTGCAAACCAAAATAATAGTATATTAAAAAAACTTTCAATAGATGAAGATAAAGACTTAATGAAATATCTTTGTGTAAAAACATTACAAATAATCCAATATATTTTGCTAACTTCTCCAGAAATCTGAATATTATAGAGTATTATAATATAACGTAGACAATATCATACATACATTTGCATCAGCAGAAAGTTGTCTGGTTTTATATCCGCATGAATAATTTGCGCTTTATGCAGATAGTGCACTATAGATAGCATCTCAGATGTCAATAGTATGACTATGAACTCATTAATGCATTTTGAGGTAGCAATTTTGATTTTATTAGCTACATCTAATAGAGATCCATACTTTGAATACTCTGATACAAATAAACTCGCATTATCACCTATGAAAGCTGTTGTTATGTCCATGTACCCTGGAAGCTAAACATTAAATTGATTAGAGTTTACATTTCGATATAAAATTAGTAAAAAATATAATTAATATATATATTATTATTACCATGAAAGGATCTTTTATCCTTGCTTTAATTTCTTGACAAATGTAAAATTCCCACGGCCTACTCGGTTTTTGGTATTTCACAGCAACAGATTTATTATGGTGGAGATCCAGACACAGGAATACTGCTCCATAATTACCCTTGCCAAGTTGCTTTTCAATGGAGAACTTATTGTTGCCTACGCCAATCACGGTAGCCATTTGTAACTTAGGAACTGATCTAACTTCGATGTAACCGTCGGCGTGAGTCTTATTAGGAAATTTGACGTATTCTAATAATGAAGAAAGAATCTTTTTGTTAAATGGATCAATCACTTGAGGGAAAGCTATGTCTGCCGGCCTAGGAATATCGCTAGTTTCCACTAAAGAAATAGAATGTGTGGATTTGAAATTCCCACATTCCATTGAATTCTCGCTATCGATGTCCATCCCATAGCCGTCTGATTGGAAGTCAGATTGTCTCGAGTACACAGATGAGATTCTGCTCTCTTTACTGACAGAGTCTCTACTGTCTTCAGATTGAAATTCAACTCTATGCTCAAAATCTAACTGCCTCTTTGAAACATCTTTCTGCTTTTCAATAGTCTGAGATACTTTGGCAGATTGTATGGGAGTTACACTTTGCGCCGTTAAGCCATCTTTACTATCTGAATCTGACATTCCAGATGATGGAGGAATTTGAGCTTGCTCAGGACTCGATACATAGAGGTTTTTATGCATTTTATGAGATATGTTAGGACTATTACTGAATTTAGGAGTATTTGCATTATCTTTAGGTTCATTTCTATTAGATATGAAGTTGAGAAACTGATTCGAAAATCCGACGTCAGACGAATTTTGACCGGGTTTGGCATTCGGCTGATCATGTCTAATATTCCTCAAAGCTGCAGTAGGACTTTTGTGAGGCACTGGATTTTTAATCTGGGGACTACTGTTACTTGCTGCTTGATCCACTGGTTCTTGCACCTTGTGAGATGTATTTGGGGCAGCTCCTTGCTTCATCTGCATTTCTGCTGATTGCTCAGCCGTCATATTAGCGCCAGGCGGAGCCGCATTTCGAAAACTGCCCTGTGTGGGCTGAGGACTTTGATAAATTTGAAATGATTGGTTATTTGAAGCACCATATCCAGCTGGGTTATTTTCCATCATCATCTGTTTAGGTGGTTGTCTGTACGAGGATTGCATGGCATTAAAGCTTTGGTTAGAAGGCTGTTGATTTGAATTTGCGTATGCATTAGCATTATTGTACTGGTTCTGCATATTATGATAACTCTGTTGCTGGTTAAAGCCCTGGTTTGGCGAAGGAGCCACTTGATTCTGTCTCTGATAATACTGAGGGTTTTGGTATTGCGTTTGATGGGGAGGGCTCTGGAACACTTGCGGCTGTTGCTGCTGCTGATTCACATATATATGTGGCCTCTCAGTCTGGCTAGGATAATGATACTCTTGACGACCCGCATATGCGTGTTGATGTTGAGGGCTCATCATAGCATGTCCTGGACTCTGGTACCCCATTTGATTAGAATACGTTGGACTCTGAAAGCCGGGTGGAACAGCAGGACTCATCGCATGAGGGCTCTGCATTCCAGTATGCTGTGGGCTATGGTAGGCATTTTGATTAGGGCTGACATAACCTTGTTGTTGTTGCTGGTTTATCATCTGGTTATTGGAGTAGCCCTGCTGGTAGCTGTAGTTTTGTTGATAGTGTGTATGCATCGATCTTTGTGGGGAGTAACCATTGTAATTTGAAGGTATAGGCTTTTGGTACTGATGGTCGTGAGAGAGATAAGGCACTGCTCCAGGTTGGGCAGCTTTATTTTCCGGGGGTTCACGTTTATGTGGATAAGCTCTAGCAAACTGTCCATTCGGCAAACGCGGTTGAGAAATAGAACTTCTTTTGGATGAAGTAGGTATCAAATCATTATGGTACATGGAATCGAAATTCGTAGTGTATCCTGTGAATGTAGTTCTTGTCGACTGCCCTGAAGAACTAGATCCCGATTTGCTGAAACAATGTCCACCCATTGATATTCAGTCATTTCATCACAGTAATAAAGTGAACAGAATCAGAGCAATATGGTAGCCCTGCGATACCAATGTGTTTGTAAAAATCACTTGTTTAGCAGTGATAGCCTTACGGATAAAGAGCCGGCCGAAAATCAGCGAGGCTCGGGTTCGAATCCTGGCATGTAACAATGAGTTTTTCAAAAACTTACGTACATATTTATCACTAGCTCGACGGTGAAGGAAAACATCGTGAGGAAACCCGCAGGTCTCAGAATTAATTCTGGTTTAAATAGACCCGGTCCGGCGATGAGCTCACCACCTATCACGTTTAGGGGTCCAATATATTTCATGAAATGAACACCTCTGCCTACCCCCTCGGAAATAAAAGGCGTGAGACTTTATTTTTATTAATTTTTTTTTAGCAAAAAGACGCATTCCATTGTCCAACTAGTGACATTGTGTTCTCAATTTTCGTAGTGTTCACTCACAATAAGTTGCTAAGCCTTGTGTGTCTTGTTAGTTAGATGGCCACTAGCACAACACCATCTCCTAATCAACGGTGAAATAATGGCCTATACTATGTAAGGAAAGACCTTTACCTCAGCAGTGGGCTGGTACAAATTGATGATCAGAATAATGCTAATTTCAACTAAGACATACCTGTTATATTCCCGTGTAGCTTCCATTATAACAGAAAGTCCACCACCTTGATTGTCTCCAGTAACATGTTGATCTGTACCATGTTGTCTTGAGGTATCCTCTCTTTTTACAGCACATGTATCAACTTGCTCTATGACACTCTCGTCAATACTAAATTTTGGCACAGATGGATACTTGCTTGACTGGTCTATACTCGTTGGTTTCTTGAATTGAGACATGTTTGGAGTGCTTGCATCTTTTATATTAAAATTGAATACTTGCGTACAAGAAGGTTCTTCATAATATGCAGTTTTATTTACCTGTGAAATTAAATACGCTTAATATGTACCTACTCAGTAAAAGGAAAGTCTCATTCATTAGTAAAGAATAAGCAAAAGATACTTGCTTGTTGAGTAGCTGCAACCGGTATAGTAACCTGATTTGCATTCTCCTTATCATCTGGCAAAGTTCTCACATTAGCAACTTCTGGCTTCTTCTTGGTGTTTATAGCCATTGTTATAGATCTATCCTCGTGAATGTCGAACTGCTGCACGTCAAATTCTTGCACCACTGGCTGCACCATTGAAGGCTCTGGAAGAAAAAAAAATTTTTTTTTACATATTAGGTATTGCATCCAGTTTAAATTTAAAAATATTAATTGTCTACAAGAGGGTGACAAGCAGCGGGTCTGACGCAGAATGTTCATTTCGCAAAACGAGCACTCGACGCAAAATGTGCATTTCGCAGTTGGTGCACTTCTCACAATGTAGGTACACTTCGCAAAATGTGCACTTCGCAAAATGAGCACTTCGCTAAATGAGCACTTCGCTAAATGAGCATTTTGCAAAATGTGCACTTCGCAAAATGCGCACTCTTGTAGGGTAGTAGCCAATTGTTAGTAACAAAATGAAAACGATATGATTTGCATTTAAAATAAAATAAACACTTTTACAAGTAATCATTTATTAAAAAATATTAAGTCACGACCAAGTTTAGATCGTCAGATACATATTTCTATATTATGACTTGTATAATGTATAGATATACTTTAAACGTAATGGAATTAGTAAAAAAATACTTTGTAAAAGTGTTTATTTTCTTTTAAATACAAATCATATCGTTTTCATATTGGGACTAACCATTGGCTCATACCCTAGAAAAGTGCACATTTTGTGAAGTGCACATTTTGCGAAGTGCACGTTTTGCGAAGTGCTCATTTTGCGAAGTGCACATTCTGCGTCAGACCCCAAGCAGCGTTGCCCGTTTCGCGTTTCCGTGGGAATTTCCAAAAATCCCTTTTCAATTACGTTATTTATGGAAACTATATGCTTCTAGATCAAGCAGTTTCAATTGTATGTTGACCGATCAGTCAGTTTGTTCTCTTATACATTATAATAATAATAATTAATAATAATCTCACGCCTTCTATCCCCGAGGGGGTAGGCAGAGGTATTCCATTTCTGGATATACCCACTTTTCACGAGATATTCCTTGGACCCCTAAACGTGATAGGTGGTGAGCCCATCGCCGGACCGGGTCTGTTACACATGCCTCAGAATGAATTCTGGGACCTGCGAGTTTCCTCACGATGTTTTCCTTCACCGTCTAGCTAGTGATAAATATGTACGTAAGTTTTGCAAAACTCTTTGGTACATGCCAAGATTCGAACCCGAGCCTCACTGATTATCATCATGTGAAGCAGGCTCTCACCGTGAGGTTATCACTACACTCTCATACATTATACAAGTTATCATTATTACAACTGTGCATAGATTATTATATTTACAACTGATAAACGCCTGTATCCAGGTGTTCTCCACTCAAGCTTTCTCATTACAGGATATGTATTTGTCAATTTTTAAATTGATTAACATACAATTCATCGTCTACTAGCTGACCCTGCAGCAGCGACGCCTGCGATGATTCAGTATATTGCTGTTCTACTAAAAATTTCTTTTTTTTAGAAGTCATCCTTGAAATGACCACATCAACTAACCAAAGTTTAATTGCAATCAAGTGTAAAGTTTGAAGGACAGATTTTTTTTTAATAATTATAAAATATAGATCTTACCTGTCATACCATTGTCATTGAAAATATTCCTCAACTCCCAACGTGCTTCTTTGGTGTTAACCGTTACAGAATCCCCAAGTAAATTACCCATGAGGCTTCTATTGAATTCTTCCATCAGATTGTTTTTACCATAGTTGGTCGCAGCATTCTCAGAGCTGTAACTGTTGCTTGAAGTAGCAGCTTTATTTTCTTTATCAGAATCAGATACAGCTGGTCTTTGGTTCTCATCATTTTTCTTTGCTGTTAGTTCACTGAATTCCTTAGAATCCAAATTGACCAAAACCTTTGGTTCTCCAGGTGAATGCATGTTTGTGACTTTTGTGATGTTTTGCAAAGTAGGAATTGTCAAAGGCATAAGTTGCGCTAAGTGATCATGCTCCGTGTCTAAAGCACAATTAGCCAATGTCTCTAGTGCACTGCACTGAGCTAGTGTCTCGTTTATATTGCTATAATTGTGTTGCATTTCAGAGCTTATTGGATTTTCAGTCTTAACCCTTTTTTCCAGATTATATTTCCTTGACCTTATTTCTTCTAAACTATATTCTTGATCATTTACATATACCTATGTAGAAGGAAAACCAAATGTTAAATAAAATCTTTTTTTATACTGATTAAACCAAATGTGTTCTTGACGGGCCTGTTGACTCAGTTGGTAGTGACCCTGCCTTCTGAGTCGGAGGTCGCGGGTTCGATCCCCGCTCGAGGCCAACATTTATGTGCATGAACATGTCTGTTGGCTTCATGTCTGATCGTTTAATATTTATTTAAGAGCCCTATTACATTTTGAGCGTGATTTTTGCGTTTATGGCCATCTTTGGCTTCTTAGATCTGAGAAACTAGAAGACTTGAACAACTTTTACTTTCCGAATGGTAAAGAAAATATATTATTATAGGGGCTAGTGACCTACTTTATTCGATTTTATCTTAGTTAACTGTATAAAAGTAAAAAATCCAAAACAAGTTTTTCGAAAAACGCGCGACGGCACTTTTTTGTGTTCGTTGATTGAACTAAACGAGTTAGCAAATTAGATGAAAAATATATAATAATATTGCTTATATAGTGGTTAAGTGATTTGTGGCTTAAAATTGTTTAAAAACGTATTGAATATCTAGAAATTAAATCATATTCGAGACCGTGAAATTGCCAAAAACGCTTGGAATTAACCGTTAATTTCTCATTACTATATTAACAATATCACATGATTTTTATATCAAAAGATACTTTAGTTCATAAGGAATTCAAACATCATACATGTTTTAAAAAATAGTTCATTATAAACCTGAAAAGAAAAATAATTCCAACTGCAAAATTGCTACATAAAGCAAAGTTTTGACCGCTCGAGTTCAGTACTGCGCGAGCGCTCGTCGACGCTGGACCTGTGTCGGAATTTTTCGCGCCCAAAAATCGGGAATTTCGTCGTAATTATAGTGCGACTACCTATAACAAGTTTTAATCATATATGTATTTTATTGTAAAATGAACACATTTTAGGGTGATGGTTGTTTGTTTATTTGTTTGTAGCAGATATTTTCAACCGATTGAGCTGAAATTTGGTATACTTATGTAAGTTCGGTGACAATGCAATATTATGGTATCACCGAGCTGATCTGATGATGGAGCCAGGAGGTGGATATCGCAACTCCTCAATGACTACTCGTAAACCCCTCGAGTTTGGGCTCGTATGATTCGTTTTGACAAATACTTTGGTGCTAGATGGTAACCAGGGTCTGGTGATGGAGCTGGTAGATGGCCATAGGAACTCTGTAATTAAACGACACAACCCCATCGAGTTTAGGCTCGTATGATTCGTCTTGACGAGTACTTTGGTGCTAGATGGTAACCAGGGTCTAATGATGGAGCTGAAATATGGCCATAGGAACTCAGTAATTAAACGACATAGGCCCACCGAGTTTGGGCTCGTTTGATTCGTCTTGAAGATTAGTTTGGTACTAGATGGTAACCAGGGTCTGATGATGGAGCTGGAAGATGACCCGAGGAACTCTGTAAGTATACGACACAACCCCATCGAGTTTAGGCTCGTATGATTTATCTTGACGAGTACTTTGGTGCTAGATGGTAACCAGGGTCTGATGATGGAGCTGGAATATGGCCATAGGAACTCAGTAATTAAACAACACAACCTCATCTAGTTTAGGTTCGTATGATTTATCTTTACGAGTACTTTGGTGCTAGATGGTAACCAGGGTCTGATGATGGAGCTGGAAGATGGCCATAGGAACTCAGTAATTAAACTACATAACTCCATCGAGTTTGAGCTCGCTTGATTCGTCTTGATGAGTATGTTGGTGTGTCTGATGTCAGACATGTCAGTGTCTGATGACGGAGCTGGAATATAACCAGTTGAGCTAAAAATTTTGTATACGCGTTTAGTTTGGATGACATGCGTGACAGTGATGCATGGTTGGCTATGTGAAGTCATTTTAAATCCAACTAAAAAGTAAAAAATAAATTAAGAGTAAAAAATAATTTTATATACCAACATTTTAAATACCAAATGGTCAAAATATTTAAAATAATGCACCACTTGCGAGATATTACAGATATATTCAATGCGAGAGGGAGTGAAGCCAGCTTAAAATATCAGATCGGAAATTATTTGGACCGCTTAGGTTTACAAGATCTTTGATGTTAGTTTTTTTTTTATGAGCAACAAATAAATTTGTTTTATTATAACCGTTGTAAAGTAAGAAATCATACATTATGATATAGTACATTATGGTATAAGTGCGGTAAGTTGAAAATTACAGCCGAGGCGATATTTCTAGCTCCAGCCGTAGGCGAGGGCTACAAAAAAGCAGTGGTCAAAGTCAAAATGTTTTATTCAAAGTAGGAACTTACAAGACCACTTATTGAACGAATTATTGAATTGAGGCTGTAATTATCAAAACGAACGTATGTCATACGACGTTTTATAACATCTTTGCGAGGAAATAAATAAAACTCCGACTTTCCTCAACGAATAAAAACAAAACAGCGAAAAGAAAAAGCGCGTGTAAAAATTTTTACTTGTTCACAAATTAGCTATGCGCGCGCATCACCTTTTTTTTAGGCAAAGCAAAGATATTAAAATATAATAAGGCATAGAGGGGACAAAGCGAGAAAAATTTGAAGTCAAAAGTTATTCCAAGTGTAATAAGTCTAGTACAATTTCGACAGAATGACAGCTCGCGTTCATACTAACTGACATGACAAGGACATGACGCATAGGCTTCAAAGTTTTGTATGAAAATATTCCCAATGCCCCTTTAAATCTCTTTGAGGAAAAGGCACAAAAAATAGGCAAAATTACTATTAAAGTGCATAAATTAATATTTCTGTATTTTTGTTACAGATAAATGGTTGTAATTTATTGTCAAAATTTATTAAATTAAAGAATTACATGTTTATTTATGATATTTTATCTCCCAAAGTCAATTTTATTCATAAAATGTTAAAAACTTTTATGACACAACTATTTGTTAAGATTTGATTTTATTCTTGGTGACCTTCATTTTATGTGTGAGAGAGAACAGACAGACTTTTTATTTCAAGGTTGGTCTCTATCAGTTTAAGCAAAAATCTACGTACCTATATCTAATTACATATTATATAAACTATAATATCTAAAGGGGTGTAAATTGTATTGTTTTAAACTTTCTTAACATACTCCGCTAAAAAAGTTGAACAGAATACAATAAAAAAATAGAAAAGTATCAAAAGTAGTAAGTCGCTTGCTGCCGCTACGCCAGAGTAGTGTCGTGAACTCGTGACCCCGAGCGAGCGGGCCGTCGCGTTCAAATGCCTAATCTTGAGGAGCGTAGTTTTGTGATAGGGCTCTTAAGTATGTTTATCAGTTGTTTAGTACCCACAGCACAGGGGGGCAATTCTACTAAATGACAGCGGTGATAGTTGTATGACTGTGGTCACTCAATGGTGATATTATGTCAAATTTTGACACTTTTCGTATTCTGTTAACTGTCAGTTTTCACAATCATTCAACTATCATTGTTGACCACTTTTGGTATTCTACTAATCCTACCATGGAATGGCGCTGTCCAGTGATTGCTTTTTTTCCCTTATTTTAAGGCATTGGCAATTTAGCCATCAGCCCTAAACACGACACGAAATTCAGATTTTAGCTCTGCTTCAGAGTCTATGCACAAAAATACACAAGTTTCTTCAAAACTTATCGAAATGTCACATGTACCATAAATAAAATCAATCATCTAAAGATTTTAGTGCCGAAAACCCGAAATAAAACTAATGACACGCATGGTAGTAGTAGTTATATATGGTAGGCAACACCTAACGTAGTCCATAGTCATTCCATTGTAATGCCACTATGATTTTAGTGGAATACAAATTAGATGTCATAGTTGCCAGTTGCAGCATAATGGAATGATAGTTCGATGACAATGGCTGACATTTAGTGGAATTGGCCCCCAGGCCCTGCCTAGTTTGGGACTAAATAACCGTGTGTGAATTGTGTCTTAAAATTTATTATTATTATTATTAATACATACCTGTGATTTATTATAATAAGGAATTTTTGTTGGGTCAGGAGGATCAGGTACACATAGAGGCACATTAAATATTAAGTCGTCCACACAATAAGGCATATGTTTCGCTGGAAGTCTCAAAACATCATCTTCATCTTCATAGGCTGCGAAAGATAATATAAAAAATAATAATTACGCCTAGAGGGTTGACCGAGGTATTTAATTCTTCTTGCAATTTTATTGGCCATATCCACTTTCCACCACGGAACCCTAAGGAAGCGCGGCGGAGCGCAATCGAAGACAACAATTTAAGATAAGCCTCAATGACTTGGAGATACGGTCAATAATTGCAAGAAAAGAATTAATACGCACGCGGCTATTGGAGCGGCCCATTCTTTGTTCTTTTCATGCAATTATTGACCGTATGTCCAAGACGTTGAGGCTTATATTAAATTGTTGCCTTCGATTGCGCTCCGCCGCGCTTCCAGCGGTGTGCGCTGGGCCTTAATGTGACAGGTATTAAACAAATTCACAGTCTACCCACCAATCTCGGCTGTTTTATTCACTATAAATATTTTTAATCTTGCACTTTAAAATATTACCGCAGAATGCTCGAATGATTGTAAATCTTTGTTAAATCGAGCTTCATTATTATTATATACTTATATTAAATAGCTTCAGTACAGATATTTCATAATTTCCTACAAAGCAAGAACTCAAGTATTCGATCGATTATTATACGATTGGATGAAAGACTGGCTACCCATAGTACAGGGAATCCTAGTTTGGGAGCCAGGAAACATCATTGTTCAAATATAGTTATTTAAGTTCCAAAAATAAAAAAATAATAACAATTATCCCCACAAGATCTTACATCCTTAAGTATTATAAACATTATAAAACACATACGCGTAAAAGGCAATGGTTGATGGGGCACTACATTGCTGTGTACCATTTTGGTTTTAGGATTCGTCCAGATGCCCACTTCCTTCTGGTTCTCTACATTACTACATGCTTGAACTAAGGAAGCTGGACCAGGGTCTTCAGCGACGGGAATAGCACCGCGTGATGTTGACGGAGCATCCTAAAAGACAATATAAAATGAGCATCTAAAGAGGTTTCCTAAGTATGGTGGCTGCAGTTCATGAATTTATCTGTCCATGTTTTTACGTATACGGTGTGTTTTTCACCGTACATCGCCGCATGTCAAATGATTTTGGGAAGGCAGTCAATTTGTCTTGATTGCCCTAGTGTCAAGGCATGGCCCATTATTATTATTCAAGTACACAAATTGAATGTGGCCACAGTAATTAAAGAGCCCTTAAAAAAATAGTTTTTGACGTAGCTTCTTTTTCTCAGCTAGAACCCTTTTGGAAGCAGTAAACATTTCAATGTAAAATAAAAATATTTGATTATAACTATTATAAAGAAGACTACCAACCTAATTATTTTTTAAAGAAATTGCAGTTCAGTCTTAATCCAGTTATAAAAAAAAACAATTGATAGTTAATACTTCATAGTTATATCCAAATTGTTTAAGCTCTTACCTCATACACATTAACCATAACATTGGAGTTAGGCATTCTGTTCTCTGAGTTACCAGCCTGCTGCCTGACTACACCGGGTATCATGCTTTTGATGCTATCGCCAACCCTTTGCACAGGCGCGTTAGCTATATTGCGTCTTTTGAATGACTTTAGAGATGTTAGAGCCAGTCTAGTTTCAGCCAATGCTGATGCTGCCTTCCTTTTTGTCGGAGAGTCGTCATGTAGCATTCTTTGTGCAAAGAACAGTTGAAAGTTCCTAAATAACATAAAGTTTATTGTAGAACCAAAATTTTGCAGTTATAATTTTTCAAGTTTGGAAATTTCGTAAATACGAAAATTATCTAAAATTACTAAAACGTTCTGTATAAATATAAGGCTTAACTAAATTCATTCTAGGAGCAAATCTGAAATCACAAATAATCAGAAAACCAGGGTAATTGAATGGTTTGGTATTAAGACGCTGTATATTTTTAAGATTTCTGAAGTGTTCCTGTAGCAAGTCGTACATACAATTTATCTAAGTTTATTTGGCCCCTAAAACTATTTTAGGAATGCTGAATCAGGTATTCAGGTAATTTTGTTTCATGTTATAGAATGATTTGCTCTTTTCTTATTTTTTTTATATCTATCTAACTAGGTAGTTATTTCATAGTGTAGATTAGGTATCTAAAAAGAAAGCAACTGATAATCAGTGCAAAAAAACTTTAATTAACTCCTAAACTCTTCTAACTGGATTACATGGCCAATATCTTTATAGCTAATAGTGCACAAACTTACATATGAGCTTGTTCAAGCTCCTCCAAGGGCTGTGCTTTAGCTTGAAGCCCTAGCATGTACACCTGATTAGCTCTCTTATAGTCCCCTGACTCCTCACAGTAGCATGCCCAGGCATGGTAGAAGTCTGAGCACTCCACTCCAATGCCAGTGCTATACAACTTTTGATATACCTCCAAAGGGTTTGAGAGACAGTCAATCTAAAATGACAATTAAGATTGTTATGAAACAATAAGTGCAAAAATGTAAAATGATAATTTTTATATCTAACTAGCTTTTGCCTACCACTTCATCGCTGTAGTAACCCAATTCAAAAAACAATGTATGTATAGATAACTCTGATTCTACAAGGTGTATCAAGATGAAACATGTACCAGATTTTAAGTTAGACTGGCAACAATGCATCTGTGAAAATGGCATCAAATTTGGTGCAATAGTTTTAGTGTGAGGCACACACTAACGGACAAAAATTCCTTAAAGTAACTGTTGCCTTGATGTTATAAAGATTTTTCAAATTAAACGGTACTCCTATGTACAGACATTGGGTAGCAACAATTGTATTATAATAAAAATAAATTATATAATGCAAAACAGGGTTATTATTTATTGAATTTTTGGAAATATTCGAGCAAAGTTTTTAGAGATTCTACAAAAATGAACATAATTTCCAAAAATAAATAAGAAACAGTAACCTATGCAGCATTAGTGATGTAACAACTACTGTAAATATAAACCAACCAACACATAATATAGCATACCAAATACTCACATATTTTATCCACAGCTTCACAAGCCTTCTATCCTGATAATATCTCCCATCTTTCTCAAACAATTGCAAGCAGTCTTTAATAACTTTGTCAATATGGCCCTCATGGCCATGTTTAGGAAAGGACTGCTCAATCCATTGGATGTAATTGAACCATGGGTCCAGTGGATCCGGGCCCTGGTAATGCCTAACAGCTGCTTCATGTTCCCTGAGACAAGAAATCACTGACTAAAGGAACAGCTGATAGCATGGTTATTTTTGGCATAAAAATTTTACCTAGGTACTAAAAAATTACTCCTGTTCGTAAAACTGCATAAAAGATGGAAATAATGGGATTAAATTAAAAAAACGCAATCAAGTAAATAATATAAAAAACTTACTCTTTCTGCAACTGCAGCTGTCTCTGAGCATCCGCATCAGACTGCGCTTGCAATGCAGCTCCCAACTGCATAAGGTTTCTGCCACCTCTCAGTGGCTGAATATTCTCTTTACTAACGTCGATGTCCATTGTAGAACTATAATATTGCCAAAGTATCACAGCATGAGGGATAAACAGAGTTCACTTTGACACAAATATGCGATTTCCAAGCCCGAGGTTTCGGGCCCAGTCCAAGGTTTCAATCGCGCCTAGCGGACACACACAAATTGTAAACGAAAGATGACTGAAATCAAATTAATGTAAAGTTAATATTTTGAAAAATATACTGGTTTATTTCTCGTAAATCCGAAATATTTATTGAATATTACCAACCGCAGCACCAAATCACCCAGCCACTAATCAAAACCCTGTAGTTTTTTTTGTCTATGGCAGAATTTAAATCTCTAAAACGTCCGTTAAAAATAAATGGCTGTAGTCCGTACTTATCGAGGGCGCATTGTTGCAATACTAATTTTATAAATTCGTAAAGGTGAAAAGTTTACTGTCCTGTACGTTTGATATCGGTTTTATTCATTATATTATAATTTGATCTCAAAATAATATTTCATTGTGGTGGTCTATGGCTGAATCATTCAGTTAGGTACTTAATTCTGAAATGTGTAATCGCATTATGTCAATTGGTACCCTAAATCAGAAGCCTAAAAACTCCCTCCGTTGCTGCGGTACCACAGGTTCCCGCTATACTGCGAGTGCCGCGTTCGTCGAGGCTTATCTCGGATAGAGCCAGCGCGGGAAGGGTGGATGGCCAAGCTCATGTCACGCGGTGTTTCACATCTGGGCCCAACATCGGGGGGCCGATACGCCACATGAAAGCGCCTCTACGCCTTGGTTGTGAGCTCGATGGCTCTTTATGGGGCTCCCGTCTGGGTAGACGCCCTCGGATCCCTCACCCGGGCTTTTCTACGGCGGCCGCAGCGTGTCATGGCGATCAGGGTGGTGCACGACTATCTTCGTCGAGGCGGCGTGTGTGCTGGCTGGTAACCTGCCCTGGGAGCTTGACGCGCGAGTGCTCGCTGACGTGAGGTACCGTCGCGTTGCCGAGCATCACGGTGCTGGAGAGGATAGGCTGCCAATGGAGGGGATTTAGGAGTGGTGCACCAGCGCGCCCGCAGAATCGTGGTGGCTCCGTCGGTGGCGAGCGAGAAAGCCTGGAGGTACCCAGTGCTGGCCGGGATACCATGGAAGCTGTGCGCCCGGTTCTCAAGTACTGGGTCAGGAGGGGGCACAGGGTCTTTCCGCATCACACAGATCCCTTCGGGGCATGGTTGCTTCAGCAGGAACTTGTGTAGGGTGCCAAGAAGGGAGACCACCCCTGAATGCCAGCACTGTGGATGCGTGGACAGAGGAGCGTGGGGCCTTGGTCGCGGAGATGGGCTGGGACCTCTCGCTTCCGACCCTGGTTAGAGCCATGATCGGCAACGAGAGAGCCAGGGAAGCGTGCGAGGCGTTTGCAAAGGCAGTGGTCCTACATAGGGATGTAAAAAATAATCGATTTTTAAAATAATCGATTATTTTTTTGAAATAATCGATTTTTAATAATCGATTTCTTAAATAAAAATAATCGATTTTTAATTAATCGATTATATAAATTACGCGTTTTAATCGATTTTTTATAAACAGCGCCATCTATGCGGTGGATGAACCTTAACGTTGTCGTTAAGCTTTTTTACTTATCGTTTCATTCATTTTATTTTAATAAGTAATAATAATAGTAATAAGTACTCTATTTTTTTATTATTTTTCGTCTTTTATTTTATTTATTAAGATTTGTTTTTTATTTTAGTTTTTGAGACAATAACGAAATCTTTTAATTTTTTTGATTCTCGTTCTAAGTATTTTAATTTAACGTACTAGTCAAATGTAATAAGGACTGGACATTTGTGACACTAATTATTTTTAATTATTTTATTGTTTAAATTTGAAGAATATCGAAATTTTATTTTGTTTTTTCTTTATTCATATTATTTTATTTCATTTTTAATCTGTTAAAATTTTAATATGAATCTCTTAGGATTTTATTATTAAAATATGAAGAGCATATATAGATTTTTGATTATGTATTAGAAAAAAATCATTTTTTTTAGAATAATCGATTATTTTCAATAATAGTAAATACGTTCGTAAGCACGCACACGACTGTTCAAAATGATTACGATTGTTAGCATGCAAACAATTTGAACAGGTTTTCGTTTGTCAAAAATGACAGTTCTTTTATTAATTAGGTTGATACTGTTCTGAAGTTAAATTCAGTCGTATTTGAGTCGTATAGTGTCCCCCGAAGCTTCACAATGTAATGCTTCTGTTAATATTAATGACGACATACCTAATTTTAATTAATCGATTACATATCGAATATGAAAAAAGTTAGCGGGAAAAAAAACACCACGCACATTGAAGTTTGACAACTGTTTGACAGATCCGGAGACTTTGCATCAGGTCTG
Organism: Ethmia dodecea; assembly: GCA_963855545.1. Lineage (NCBI taxonomy): Eukaryota > Metazoa > Arthropoda > Insecta > Lepidoptera > Depressariidae > Ethmia > Ethmia dodecea. The sequence continues at coordinate 8,666,412 of OY979444.1, forward strand.
TGCTTTGCACTACCTCCTCGTTGTTAGCACTGTTTGCACCAATCGATGACGTCATCGATGAAGTCACAATGCTCATGTCAGCGTACCACAGCGCAATTTGAACAGTTGTTTGCATGAATATAGCGCACACGAGCGCAGAAAGTGCAATTTGGACCGTACCAATTGTGTCATGTGTGGTGTTGTTGTGTGTGTGTTCTTATATTAGATTTGTTTGACGTTGGATTGGATTTCTTCAATTTATTTTTCCTTCACGTGCGTGTTTAATTTATTTAGAAAAATACCTATCTAAAATTTAATATGACTCTTCGCATGCAAATTGAAAAGAAAAAAGCTCAAGATGAAATGCGACGTCTTATGGCGGAGCGTAAAAAGAAAGACACAAAACCTGTAAAAATTGATAACCCCCTCGCTAAATACAATAATGCTGGGCAGCTTATGTGTATGCTTTGCTCTTCTATAGTACGGTCTGAAAATGTATGGCAGGTACATGTGAAGAGTAAACAGCATAGAGGGAATGTTGAGTCAGCGAAAAAGCTGAAGGAATCGACGAATAACTTTACAGTAGCAACTAAACAGAAACGGCTAAGCCCGCTAAAAGAAGCTCCACCAGAAAAGAAAATTAAAGGCATATTAAAAAATGCTAATGTCCTATTGCCAGCAGTTGCACAAACATCTAAGAATGATGCACCTCATATTGTTACACATCATGATGAAGAGATTATAAGGGCACCTTTATTACCTGTTGCAAATATAACAGATAAACTAGGTAAGCAATTTATTTTTACAAAACTGCATTATAAAGGGGTACTTACATAATATGACCTTTGGCCCTATCTGTATGCTAAATGTTTTTCAGTGATTTAGAAGTGCGAGGTGTCACTAATGTCACTTGATTTGACTTCAATTTCCGGAGTGCCATCTACTATATAAAAATAAGTCGAGTTTTCCTTCCTGACACTATAACTCCAGAACGCATGAACCGATTTCCAAGGTTTTGCATTCGTTGGAAAGGTCTCGGGCTCCATGAGGTTTATAGCAAAGAAAATTCAGGAAAAATTTCAACAGAAACCCGTGCGAAGCCGGGGCGGGTCGCTAGTTAGATATATATTTTTTTCTCAATTGCACTAAGGAGCGTAAAGTGTTTTAAATCCTTTCAATGGGTTTTCAGCAGGTTGCTTTATTTTCCTGATTAATGTATTTTTTACTGAAAATAATGACAATTATCACATGAAAGAAGAACGGTCATCTGTGACCCAGACCCGACAGAAACGAGACATATCTCAGTTTTTTTTTATTTTTTATATAGTTGAAATATATATTTTTTTAATTCAAAATCAGTGGCTAACACCAAAATATTGCCTTATGTTTTTTTCAGGCGACACAATAAAAAAAAATTGAATATACCTATTTATCTACAAAAATAATAAATGTATGTAACCAAATGACGATACAATAACTATAGGATGTATCTAGGTGACCTGGAGATGCAGCTGGGCTATGTAATTTTTAAAATACTAGTACAACAATCAAGGATTCATTAAAATCGTTGTATTCGATTATTTATTGCATAATCGGAAGTTATTATATGTACAAAAACGGTCACTTGATACCTGCATGCTATGGCTCAGGTAGCCGGGTGCAGACAGAAACCAATCATGCCATCTCACTCTTTCATTAAAACAACAATGGTGCGGAGCGGGGAGGGGAGGCCGTGTGCCGGCGCAACGTAGTATCGGCGACCGGCGGCGGCGCAGTCCTTCGCATCCTGTGTTGAGATCTGTGCGTTTTTGTTTTCAAGGTTACATTTTTTCGTTGATTTTTTGCTTTCTCTATACCGGACTTGATTTTTGCATTCTGAGTGGTTCGTTGACATGGCTGACAATATTAATATTTGTGTTCTGTGTGAATGTGCACTACGTCGTCGTCGTTCATACGTTCTCAATGAACGATTACTGGAAACTCGAAGAGATTTCGTAGAACAACTATTGCGCATCGTTGGTGGTGAAGTATGTATTATTTTAATTTTTGGTACTTATTTGTAATTCAAGTCTTTCGCAATACAAAAGCGTGTCGAACTGTAAAATATTTATAGTAAGATACCTATTACGGTGGCGTAAATAGACAACACCATGTGTCTTAAGTATTATGATTTACTTTGTTGCTGCTGCCTCATTTTTTATACTTTATAGAAATAAAATAAGGTAACCCCGTAAGTGATTAGGGTCGTGAGTTTATGTATGTATGTAAAAAATATAGGTAAATGAGGTTCAGTGCTAGTAATTGCGTGTACGCCTTCTTGTCTTGACTGTGACGCGCGACGCCGCGACCTTTCCCTTTTGTGACTTTTTCTCACCTTTCTCCTGCTCATCTTCTGACAACATGTTATATTCTTAGTTAGGCGCAGTTGTAGACTTGAATTAATAAAGACTTTCTTCAGACATTTATTTTATTTTCATAATGAGAAGTAGACGACATACATTGTGAGCGTGTTGAGAGCGGTGACAGGAAGGGACAGTATTGCTATATGTAATAATAATAAGTCTTAGTTGGATTTCATAATAATATAATGGTAGCATTAGGTAAGCCATATTTTTAGTTTGTTTAAAATGTATTTATGTTTTGTTACAGATAGCTTTTGATGGAACTCGGTCGGTTTGCCACTCATGTCGGCATAGAATCGATGCTTCAATTAATCAAGAGCGACAAGCGTCACCTGCTCCTACCCCACCAGCTGCAGCTGTAAATGTGCAAGGAGTTAGACGCGCTTCTAATACGGCCCGGAGATGTTTAATTGACAACTGCAACAACGGTTCCCTGCGTCAAATGCCTAATTCGGTGAAGGTACAACTTCTTAGCTATCACAACTTTTATGTACCAAATCTTGCCCGCATTTGCCAATGGCATTTACTACAGATGGCGATAGAAGAGATTCCTGAAAATGTAACAAATCAAATGACCGACTTGAATGCGGAGAGTGTTGGCGACATCATTAACATGTATAGACAAGCCTTAGAACAAAGGTCACACTTCAATGTCGATGACGTTTCTGACGAGGAGTAAAGCTTTTGGACTGGAAGAAACAGAGCCACATTCAACGATTTGCTGAGTCAAATACCAAGCCTTAATCAGTCCTCAAATACTCCACGAAATGACTTGGCTATGTACTTGTGTAAAATTCGATCAGGCGAGCCGCATAATAGAATCGCTTCACTTTTTAATATATCCGAGCGAACTGTTGGGAGAAAAATAAATACAGTAAGGCAGTGTCTCACTACTGACTTTGTTCCGATGCACCTTGGCTTAGACCATATAACCAGGGACGAAGTGATAGCCCGCAACCGGGTCATACCAAATGTCTTGTTTGGTAACGAAGAGTCACCAAAAGCAATAATTACATTCGATGGAACTTACGTCTATATAGAAAAAAGTTCTAACTTTTTATTTCAACGCCGCACTTATAGCCTTCATAAGTATAAAAATCTAATAAAACCATTCATGATCGTGTGTGCGGATGGATATATTTTGGACGTAACAGGTCCGTACTCTGCACGGACCAGCGATGCTGATATAATGAAGATGATATTAGAAAACCATGATGCACCGATTGAAGACGGACCGTTCAATTTTTTATTTCATCAAGGAGACGTATTTATTTTGGACCGAGGCTTTCGGGATTCAATTCCCTTAATTGAAACATATGGCTATGATGCTCATATGCCGCCAAGCAAACGAAGACAAGACACGCAATTAAGCACCGACCAAGCTAATAAATCGAGACTTATTACGATGGTGCGATGGGTCGTCGAAACTATAAACGGCAGATTCAAGCGCGACTTCAAGATCTTCAGAAACAGAGTTTTCAACAAACATGTGCCGCATATATTTGAAGATTTTCGAATTGCTGCAGCTTTGATTAATTATTTTCAAGATTCGTACGAAGACAGTCCTTACACAGAAGATTTCATTGAAATAATTAATCGAAATATACAACGCCCTAATCGACTGGCCGAGTATGTGGAAGAGAATAATCTAAACAGACAAAGAGTGACGTTTCACAGGATGACTGGAAATGATCCGGAAGTTGATTTTCCACAACTAACAATTGAAGACTTAATTAAATTCTCAATTGGCACCTATCACGTGAGGTTAGCCCGGTCTTACTGTAGTGAACATTAAAAGCACGGGAGTATATGATATGGAAATATATAGACATCCAGCAGCAGTGGAGGGCAGAATCAATAATACATTAATCAGGTGCAGAATTCATTCGCGACACATTACAACAAAAATATATTATACTTATATTATGTTTGATGAGAATATAAATGGAATAAACGCAATAACCGAATATTACTGCTCGTGTTACCATGGAAAAAGGACATTAGGAAGTTGCGCACACGTCATTAGTGTTGTCTATTATTTAGGGTGGGCTAGGCATCAAGATCACTTTGACCACCCCGCACTGGGTATGGATTATGTTTTAAGGGACATAGAAATGTAATAAAACTTTATTTGAACATATTAGTTTTTTTTTTTGTTATAGATCATAGAACTCCAATGATAGGTACCTAAATCACTGATCTGCAATAAATCATCGAATACCACGATTTTAATCTCCTGGAATACTTCGATGTATTCGAAATAGGAACAAAATGCAATTGAAAATACGTAAAAACCCGTGCGATGACACATTAAAAATCACTTTTAGACGTTATCGTAATTACTGCAACAACTTAATAAAAAAAGTAAGAAGGACATATGATAGAAACTTGTTACAAATAACCGCTAAAAACCCTAAAAATCTATGGAACACTATAACTAAAATTACAAATCATAAGCAGTCTAAAACTGACAATACACAATTACTTAACTTAAAAGGTACCCCTGCTGATTCAATTAATTCAGTTAACGAATATTTTGCTAACGTTGGCAGTGATTTGGCATTGAAAATTGCTCTCCCAACAATCCCAAACTCCAATAAAAAATACACAGAAACACATTCAAAGCAGCCCTCATCTTTTGTTTTGTTAGATACAGATTGTGAAGAGGTTGAGAGAACCCTTATGAACTTAAAATCCTCGAGCGCTTCTGGTTGGGACTGTATCCCTACTGCCTTTCTAAAGCTTGCCAAAAACGAGTTAGTTCCAGTCTTGACCCACTTGATTAACCTGTGTTTCGATTTAGGTGTGTTCCCCACTCCCCTTAAGAAAGCTATAATAACTCCGGTGTACAAGAGTGGTGACAGAGGCGATGTTGGCAACTACAGGCCGATATCAGTTCTAACTGCTATTTCAAAAATTATTGAGAAAATTATTAATAAACAACTTGTTAGCTACCTCGATAAATATAATATAATATCAGAATGTCAGTTCGGTTTCAGAAAAAACAAGTTGACTGAAGATGCCGTAACAGCACTAACTACTTTAATAGTTGACCAATTAGATAAAGGAAACAAATGCCTTACGGTATTTTTAGACTTAAGAAAAGCGTTTGACACCGTCTCTGTCCCTAATCTTGTACAAAAACTGGAACAGATAGGGATACGGGGCAAACCTTTAGCACTCTTTAAAGAGTATTTATCTGATCGCAAACAATGTGTCAAGGTAGGTACGCACACAAGTGATTTTACTAACATTGGTTATGGTGTTCCTCAGGGGAGCGTACTGGGGCCTACACTCTTCTTGATCTATATCAATGATTTACTTGACATGCATTTGGACAATGCTAAGGTTCTCTCATACGCTGATGATACCGCGATTGTATTCTCGGGCAAAACATGGAAATCTATTCGCCATGACACTCAAAAAGGGCTCACTCATGTAGATCTTTGGTTAAAATACAATTTGCTTACCTTAAATTCAGATAAAACCAAGTATATATGCTACACTATAAATAAATCGACTCAACCCTCAGAAAGTTTTAAGATAAACATTCACGACCTCAATTGCAGTGAAATAAGGGGGTCCTGTACCTGCCCTACTATTGACAAAACAACTTCTATCAAGTATCTGGGCATACACATGGATCAACATTTATCTTGGCATTTACACTTGGAGACAATCACTAATAGGATTCGAAAACTTATCTGGATATTTATAAAATTGCGTTATGTTGCAACACAACCTGTACTGAATTTAATATACACAGCTTTAGCGCAGGCTATATTAATCTATTGTATCCCTATCTGGGGTGGTGCAACCAAAACAAAATTTTTGGAAGTAGAAAGAGCACAAAGAGCACTTTTAAAAATTGCCTACTTTAAGCCACGAATGTATTCCACACAAAAACTATACTTGGATTGTGACGTGCTGACTGTGAGGAAGCTGTTTGTCCTTTACGCTATACTAAAAAGACATAAAACGGTAATCCCTAACCCTTCCCATCAACTAAAACGTAGGAAACACGTTGTTGCAGAAACAACATGCGTCAAGTCTGTCTTCGCACGACGACAATATAATGCAAGAGCAACACATTTGTACAATCTAATCAACAAAAAAATAAATATCTTCATGTTATCAAAGTATGAAATTAAAACCAAGATTACGAAATGGCTAAAAACAATAGACAGCGACCAAACAGAAGACCTATTTAAACAAATACAGTGATTATTAGCGATCGACACTTACCTGTAAACATACTGATTGATTACTGTTTGTTGCATATTGATTATTACTGTGATGCCGCCGTAGTTAGTGACTCAACGATGAATCGACCCCAAGAACTTAGTTCGTAGGGCTAGCTACGGTAAGCTTCATAAACAAAACAATTTATACGTACGCATGCACCCACACACAACACATACACACATACAATACACACACTTACACAAGACACAAACATTAACTCACACACACCATACACAATATAGTCATACTCAACACTCAGCTTGCACTCAACACTTTGCTTTCACTACAGATACAAGCATGCTTTTATCTTTATTTGAAAGAAAATAAATACTTCATTTACAATATTTACAGATAAAATGTGTAAATCTTTAACTTCATGTTCTATTTTTGGCACATTTTATTTTATTTTATTTTATGTTTATTCTTTTAGTCACTATATATGTGAACAAATTCAGTAGGTACTTACTTTTCTAATGTAAGATATGGAGGAGCGCGACCTTCTGATACAGGTGTACTTCACTTAATAGAAGGTTGCAAATATGAGCAAATTTTTGTACCGTTTTTGTTTGCGAAATAAATATTTTTATTTTATTATTAATGAATCCTAAGTTGATTGTTGTACTAGGACATCAAAAATAATATAATCCAGCTACATCTCACGATAGGCGCTACTCGACTCTCCCGCGCATGTTATCCCGCTCCGATATTTGCTAAGTGAAAGGGACCGAACGCTTTGTCGCGCTACTCTCCGCGACATAACGTGATTGTGCTAGCCCTGCAGGTCACCTAGAACATCCTATAGTTATTGTATCGTCATTTAGTTACATACATTTATGATTTTTGAGATAAATAAGCATATTCTATTTTTTTTATTGTATCGCCTGAACAAAAACATAAGGCAATATTTTGGTGTTAGCCACTGATTTTGAATAAAAAAAATATACAATTTAACTATATAAAAAAATAACAAAAAAACTGAGATATGTCTCACTTCTGTCGGGTCTGGGTTTTTTTTCTATGGGGCGTGACCGTTCTTCTTTAGAAAATAAAACTTGGCAAACAAACATTTATTATGAAACCAATAATCAAATGTAATCGAACCTTTCTCAGTTCTCTGGAATAAAATAAAATAATGTATTGAGGTGTACACTTTTAACAGGGCACCTAAAGTCATAGTTTCATTTTATCATGTATTAATAAAATTATTCCCTTACCAAATGTCAAAAAAATAGTTTGATTATTTATGTGGCAGATGTATCTTCTTCAAATGAGAGGCATGAAGATGACTTGCAGCCAGTTCCTGACCAGCCTATACCAGAGGGATTTTTCGATGATCCCATTTTAGATGCCAAGGTAACAGCAGGTTAATATTAAAGTCACTATTACAAACATATCCATCGGAACTTACAGTACGGCCGTTTTAACTTGGCTTCTCTGAGCATAGGCTTCGCCTTCGCAAATCCCCCTCCTACCGCCATATGGTCGCTAAAAAATGTTACTGCGCAGCCATTTGCGCAACTTCAGAGATGACAAGTTAAAATGGCCGTGCTGTACTATGAAGTGGTTATGGGTTATGTTAAAAAAAATATTGAGAACCTACCTAGGTACTTATGGATTATGGATGGATGCATTGGATTGTTTTGAATGAATTTTTAATATTACATATGTCATGCCCTGTATTTTTTTTATTACACTGGAATAAAAATATTGAAAAAATACTTATTTGTCACAAGTACTAGGTACTAATAATAAAGTCATTTCCTGTCGAGTTCCTAAAGGCCAAGCAACTAGTTAGACACATAAACTGTCAAAAAAAAAGAAATATTTTTGTAAAAAACAGATTTATTTCTTATTCCATTTCACTTAAAATAAAATATAAGAATATTTCATACTTAAACCCAATTGTAGATAGCAACAGTTTTGTTACTGTCCATAGAGTTCCTCAAAAGCTTCATGTATATATTCAATCATATCAGTGGCCAGCATACTCCTTCCTTTACTTTTAAATGCTTTCTCATTGCATAGTCTCACTAAGCTACAAGCGGCAAAGCATGAGGAGGATGCTGCAAGTAATGCCTTATCCGAGTTCCCTTTCTGGATTTTATCAACATTCGTTAATGTCCAATGCAAAAATGTAGCTATAGCTCCTGAAAGTAGATCTCCCTGTCCACCACATCGGCGCCCAGAACCACCTAAACTTAACTTCCATTGAACCTCACCATCTGCACAAAACACTTCATCAATTTGCCCTTTCTTCAAAACTGTCACTTTGGAACCCAATTTGCTCAATCCTGAAACTCCATTGATCTCACAGCTCAGTCTTTCAAACTCAATCTTGTTGGGTGTAAGAATTACTGATGATGTAAAATCTTTTATAAGCTCTGGATGTTGTGTTATCAAGAATAAACCATCTGCATCTATCACTAGAGGAATACATTTATCTTTTATGACTTTAATCAAGTCTGAAACAACATCAAATGTATCCTTATCTCTTCCTAGTCCTGGACCTATGACAATAGAATGCAACCTATCAAGCCACGGGGTTATTTCTGAAACAGCATTTGGCCGGTCAAGTAGTGGATGAACTATTAACTCAGGGCTGTAAGATTTAATTACAGTAGCTGCAGGGGATGTGCAAAATATGTGCACTAAATCAGCTCCAACCTGCAAAATTTAATTTTATATGTTGTTTGCTGATGTTTCTGTTAGTTTACCTGGTGAAAATATAATGTGATAAGTATGTACTTAACCCTATACGTGATAGGTGGTGAGCGTATCGCCAAACCTTTGTTCTACTTACTACAAATTCCCCAGAATAAATCCTGGGACCACCACGATGTTTTCCTTCACCGTCGAAATTGTGATAAATATTTGTGCTGCTGTGTTACGTTTACCTTCAGAGCACTAATTCCAGCGAAATAAGGTGCTCCTGTGTACTCTAGGGAGCCTCCGACTACACCTATTCTACCGGCTTGACCTTTGTGACTGTGGCCATCCAAAGGTGGTATAGTAGCTCTCACGTTCTTAATCAGGCATGTGTCCATTTTACTCCTAAAGGCTAAAATATTAACAGGCGAGAACAAACTTCTAAACTTGTGGTTTTGTATTGTTGTTAGTGATAATAACATTACTTTTCTTAGCTCGCCGTTGTAGTGGTGAAAAAAACACGTAAAAAAAAGTAAACAATGACGTTTCGTTTTTTTTTTATTATTCCATTCCATTTGGGAAAGGCAAAGAGATCTAGGCCCACAAAGCCTCGCCTGTTTTAAATTTCCTCTGATCTAAATGTGGTAAGCAAAGACGTTTAAAGAAAAAGTTTCTCTCTCCCAGGCAAGAGAATGATTTTCTTCCAACCTCTTTGGTGGTAAGGTTCGAACTTCCCGCGCTTCTTTTTTTCTCAAGTAATTCAGTTTTCAAGTACTTGAATCTTAGTTAAATGGTTCTGCTTCACAGACCATGCACCAAAATGTAGTGTCTTCAACACTTTCTACATCCCTTGGTTTATGTTTAAAATCGGTCCAGTAGTTTTTGAGTTTATTCGTAACAAGAATACAAATAGGTAGATAGATAAATCATTTTATTGTAACACAATCCACACACACACACATTAAAATAAGAATCTCAATCAAATCTTTTCTCTTCATAATATTAATATAGATAAATAACACCAAGATTTTTGCCTTAATTTTGAAATGAATTAGTTTAAATGTTTGTGATAAAGGCAAAAATATTAGTCTTCAACACAGAAAAAAAATTTTTTTTTATAAAATGTCCCTTGTGATTTTTTATGCAACTTAACTTAAAATTAGGAATTTTAGCTGGTCAGCCAGAATCGAGTCCATTATCTTTACCGTAATTCTAAAATTAAGGTTCTTAATGGACTCGATTCTACCAGCACATCGCTTACAATGCCTAAAGCTAAATTTCTTAAATTTAAAATTAAGAAGGTATTTTAGCATGAGCTAAATTGTTTAAATTGAATTGATCTTGTGTTGCTACATAAAAAATATATAATTGAAGGAATAAACGATATTAATAAAAGCGTTAAAATAATTAAATTTATAACTTGTTTGAGATAATTGTTTTTCATTTGTTAATTTTATAACAAATTCGTACATTTTAAAGCGTAATTTTATATAAAAAAATACTTCTTATTTAACTTTTTTTTATCTTACTATGCAACATTTTCAGCTTTTTGGCGGAAGCGTCATGTTTAAAAAAAAAACATTTTGCTGTGTTTTAGCACAGGTTTCAGGTTGTCTCATAGTACAGGGGGCCAATTCTACTAAATGACAGCGGTGATAGTTGTATGACAATTACATGATTGTGGTCACTCAATGGTGATATTATGTCAAATTTTGACACTCAATGGTGATATTATGTCAAATTTTGACATAATATCACCATTGAGTGACCACAATCATGTAATTGTCATACAACTATCACCGCTGTCATTTAGTAGAATTGGCCCCCAGTAGTGATAGTGTATTATGTGGCAAATGTCAAACGTAATAGTGTACCTACAGTGAAATAGGAAATTCGATAAGAAGCGTAGGATGGAGATTTTCGAGTTACCTCAAGAACTAGCCGCTTCAATCTTCAGTAAAAGTGTACTATCGTGAAATGACATTTCAATAAATTTTGATGAATCTGATTATATTTTTGTGCATAGACTGAGGCAGAGCTAAGCTGATGGCAAAATTGCCAATGCCTTAAAATAAGATAAAAATTGCAAGATTTCTCCCCAAAAACGTTTGGGAGGAAATAATTTTAGGGTATACATACTTGAAGAGAAAAAACTGTGTTTGGAGAGTTATGCGGTTTTTTATTTTTAAACAAAACTACAGATTCATACAAATGTGTAATAAAACATAACTGCTTATTTTACTCCAAAGCTCTGAACCTACCCCTCAGACATTTGCAATATGATGCTTCATTATATATAGGACACCCTAAACATTTTTCTAAATTATCAGCCAGAATCGAGTCCATTGTTAATCAATAATTCGACCGACTTTTAAAAGAGGAGGAGATTCTCTATTCGACTATATGATTTTTTTATATTTGTTACCTCAGAACTTCGACTGGGTGAACCGATTTTGATGATTATTTTTTTTATTTTAAATTTGGTCAAATTTTGACAGTGGCAACCAAAGATGGCAACCATGAGAAAACCATACTACTCTGTCAAGAAGTGAGCATGTGGACGTCCGTACCACCTCTTAATTCTTTTCGAAAACCACCTAGAAGTAATGTGACGGTGATTGTGACGCTGATTTCTGCTATCATTTTGATTGTGACGGCTTCCTCGCAGAAGGATGGATCAAAATAGGTGGCACGGAGGTTCACATGCTTTGTCTATGGTTTTCACACAAATCGTCGAATTCCAAGAGAATCACACCATGTACCGGCGAAATTAACATTTTAAACCAATGTGACGGAATATGTGACAGCTACAAACACATTCTTTACATATGTGACGCAATAGGGACAAAGAAATAAGCGATCTTTTTTTCAGAAGCATGTCTTGAGTTTGGCCACCATTTTAACGTCAAAAATCTTATTGAAACATGCATTTAAATAAAAACCTAACAGGAATTCAAACCGTTTAGTCACGACAAATAGCTTATGATATTATTTTTACGACTACTTTATTCGTTTAAGAGATAATTGGATTTGTCCATTCCTATGGAAAGTTACTGTATAGGGTGACTATCATTTTGTTGGGACTGATTCAGAGTCCACCTTCTTGACTGAAAGTACTTTATACTGAAGTGCGGTAGGGACTTCGCAAACGGTAAAGGAGGGGTGTTTATTGTCTACCTACCAATATCTAATTATGTTTTATCTACAATAACTATATAGAATCGAAAATTTTAATGAAAATAAAGAATTCAATAAAAGACAGTAAGTTTTTATTATAATATTTATTGAAACATCTTGTAATGAATAATGATACATGTACGACAAACGCTAAGCCTGATATATTCGGTAGAATTGTCGCTTGCGTAAGCTCAAGCTTTATTACCAGGACCCGAATTAGAGTTAAACAATGAGAAGCCAGTAACACCGTCTTTTTATTCCATTCCCACCCATTCGACACAAAATGGTCATAAACATGAAAGAAATCCTTTTTTATTGTAATTGTCATTGTTACTATAAATGAGGGCTTCGTCGCCACGGAGCGGGGTGGAAAAAGATTGCTGCTCGCAAAAATGACTCTTGGGTGTATCAGGCAAAAGTTTTAAATAATAAGTGACTGCTTAATTAAAAATATATATATATATATATATATATAATCTCACGTCTTTTATCCCCGAGGGGGTAGCCAGAGGTATTCCATTCTAGATATTCCCACATTTCACGAGATATATTGGACACCTACACGTGATAGGTTAATTATTAAAGTCGAAAATACCTACATTGACAAAATAAAAAGAATCTACTCTCTCTTTTGTCTATACATCTTACTGCTGATATGACGATTATTTTAAACTATTATTTAAATCGGATTGGGGTCTTTTTATTTTATTTTTTTAACTATTAATTTTGATTATAATTTAAAAAATAAACATACTTATTTCAAAATATGAACTTTCCAAAATTATTTTTAAAGTAATTAATCTAATGTAATCTCAAGAGCAGTAATAGCCTTGCGGTTAAAGAGCCCGCTTCACATGATGAAAATCAGTGAGCCTCGGATTCGAATCCTGGCATGATGACTTTTTCAAAAACTTACGTACATATTATTTATCATTAGCTGGACGGTGAAGGAAAACATCGTGAGGACACCCGCAGGTCCCAGAATTAATTCTATTTATTTATTTATTTATTTATTAGGGTAATCTACAGGACATACACTGATACATTTCTAATAATTAATAATAATTCTGAGACATGTGTAAAAGACCCGGTCCGGCGAAAGGCTCACCACCTATCACGTTTAGGGGTCCAAAAAATATCTGTTGAAAGGTGGGTATATCCAGAAATGGAATACCTCTGCCTACCCCCTCGGGGATATAAGGCGTGAGATTATTACTTTATTACTAATAAATCGAATTGTGCGAATGTCGATCCAGTGTTATTTACGATAACATAAATTGTGTCTTTAATTATTTAATTCTTATAAATAAAAATAAAAAATCTCATGCCTTTTATCCATGAGGAGGCAGCGGTATTCCATTAATTCTTATACTTTCTATTAATATTTCTTCAGCTTTATTTCAGTTTACCATTACAGCGTGTTTATTCGTTTTTTAAATTATTATTATTCATTATACGGACAGCAAACATTTCTTTTGAATTTAGAGCCGATGAGAGTTAAATTTTTTTATTTATACATAGATGAATGTCCTAAAGTGATCTAATACATTGGTCACCCTAATTCGTGTATATGAAAAATTCATTCACGTTTTTCTTAAAAAATAATGAAGTAGTCGTGGAAATAATATCATGAGCTATTTGTCGTGACTAAACGGTTTCGAATTCCTGTTAGGTTTTTATTTAAATGCATATTTCAATAGGATTTTTGACGTTAAAATGGTGGCCAAACTCAAGACATGCTTCTGAAAAAAAGATCGCTTATTTCTCTGTCCCTATTGCGTCACATATGTAAAGAATGTGTTTGTAGCTGTCACATATTCCGTCACATTGGTTTAAAATGTTAATTTCGCCGGTACATGGTGTGATTCTCTTGGAATTCGACGATTTGTGTGAAAACCATAGACAAAGCATGTGAACCTCCGTGCCACCTATTTTGATCCATCCTTCTGCGAGGAAGCCGTCACAATCAAAATGATAGCAGAAATCAGCGTCACAATCACCGTCACATTACTTCTAGGTGGTTTTCGAAAAGAATTAAGAGGTGGTACGGAGGACCACATGCTCACGTCAAGAAAGTACCCGGAAAAGGTCATTATCACAAAATGTTAGTTAAGTATACTTCCAAATTTATTTTATCTCCTTCAAAGTATGCTCCTTCAGAAATGATATACTTACGCCAACGAATAGTCCAATCATCCAAACAGTTTTTTTAAACACTTTTTCCGGAATTGAGTTCTCGCCGCGAATTCGGTTTTGGATCAGTTTTAAGGTGCCACTCTGAAGCTTGTTGACTGGTTTGCATGTCAAACTCGTAAACCCACATCTCACCGTAACAATGCATTTCATGAGTTTTGGGTCAGAATTGACTCGTTCTAGCATGTCCTCAGCGACTCTTATGCGATTGAGTTTTTGGAGATAATTCAAGTCTTTTGGGACTAGTCGAGCGGCAACATGTTCCGTACCCAAGTTTTTGTCTAAAATGGTACGGATCGACTCGTGATACACAGAAAGTTCAGCGGCTATCTCTCTCAAACTTGAATGAGGATTTTAAGTCGCTATTTCTTTCACTTTTGCGATATTAACTTCAGTAGAAGACGTTGATGGCCTACCAGAGCGAGGCAAATCTTCTATCACATGTCGACCGCTTTTGAATGCATTGTACCATTCATAATCACGTGTTTTTGATAAAGGCGATTCACCGTACAAGACACCGTAGACTCCGAACAAGAAATTCCAAAATTTGAGACCAACTATTTTGTTCAATATTTTTATCCGTTATAAAATTCGCAACACAGACTAAAGGTGATCAAATAAAATCCTTTAATCTAAATGACAGATGGAACTCAAACTCCACACCAAAATGGAACGGTTTTGCCAAACTAGCAACAAAAAATAAAATTGAAATTGAATTTGGAACCATAAAAAAAGGGTGTTATTTAAATGGTTAGCAGAGTATTCGTATTTTTGTGAGCAGAAAAATATAATCTGTAAGCAGAAATAGCTAATTGGTCAGCAACAGCAATTTTATTGTTCGACATTCTTATTGTAAAAATGTAATTTAATTTAAATGCTGACATTGAAATTAAAATGTAAATTCATGATTAGGTTTATTCTAACTAAATTTGTAATAATGTAATTTTAATGTAATGTCTTTGTGTCTATATACTTTTAATATTAAATTTTTGCATATCACTATTAATATCTGCATGTCAAATAGACTAAATATGTGATACCATACTACTTGAAACACCGAAACTGAACCATATTTACTGCAAATAAATCATTTCATTTCATTTCAACTCATGGCCAGCAAACATTACAAAACCTAAGAAGCTACGCTAAGAAGACCAAATGTATAAAGTTTGTACTCCCTAATGTTAGACGAGTAGAGAATGAGATAATTTTAAACAATGACAAATTAGACTTCGCTGATAATACAGTTTTTTTGGGGATAACGATAGACTCCAAACTTCAATGGAATTCTCATATTTCTGCATTATCTAACAGACTGAGCTCAGCTGCTTATGCCGTCAGAAAAATCAGATGGCTTACTGATGTAGACACAGCAAGACTAGTTTATTTTAGCTACTTTCACAGTATAATGTCCTATGGCATCTTGCTGTGGGGCAGAGCTGCTGATGCAGAATCTATTTTTATTTTACAAAAAAGGGCTATACGCGCCATTTACAAGTTAGGATGTCGTGATTCCCTAAGAGAACTGTTCAAAGAAATTAATATTTAACAATGCCTTGTCAGTACATTTATGAAAACATTATGTATGTACGGAAAAATATATTAGGTACTGTATACTAAAAACTGTGACAGGCATAATTGTAATCTAAGGAATAAAAATAAACTAGAGCAACCTCAGTCACGATTAAGTAAAATTAATAATTCCTTTGTGGGGCTTTGCATACGCTTTTATAATAAAATACCAGAAGATATTTTGAAATTGCCTGAAACTGTGTTCAAAACTCATGTTAAACATGTACTTTGTAAAATGGCATATTACAAACTAGACGACTATATAAATGACAATGATGCTTGGAACAGATTTTCTCCAGTCCAGCGCAATACGATAGCGAAAAACAAACGAAATTATGTAACCCAATTTAGTAATATGTAACAATTGATTAAAAGAATATTGTGTTGAGGAGTTTCTTGCCCCGCTTCTTCTCCTCAAGCATACATGCTGAAGCGGTGGAGTTGAAATGACGTTCAATAAGTGGACTTGTAAGTTCCTATTTTGAATAAAACATTTTGACTTTGACTTTGACCTATCAGCAATTTATGTAATTCTGGATGGCTGTAATTATTTTTGAGCTGCAATGAGCTGCTACTGTTTAATAAAATTGTGGTATGCACTCAGAGGGTAAGCCAAAAAATTTTTTTTTAGCTGCATATAAAAGTAGTCAAAATAATCTCAGCAAACTTGTCATGCGCAAAATGGGCGCATTCCTTACAAAGATTAGGAAGGACTTAGGGATTATGCAACTTTTATGATTACGATTACAAGTAGTGGTGGTGGTGGTGGTGGTAGTGGCAGTGGCTGTGGTAGCGGTGGTGGTGGTGTTGGTGGTAGTGGGAGTGGGCGTGGGAGTGGGGGTAGGAGTGTGGTGTAGGAGTGGGAGGTCGGTGTGTGGGGTAGGAGAGGATAGGATGGGGTAGGAGTGGATATGAGGGGTAGGAAGGCGTAGGCGGGGGTAGAAGTGGGAGTGGGAGTGGTATAATTTTTACGACATGTTTTCTCGGCT
Organism: Ethmia dodecea; assembly: GCA_963855545.1. Lineage (NCBI taxonomy): Eukaryota > Metazoa > Arthropoda > Insecta > Lepidoptera > Depressariidae > Ethmia > Ethmia dodecea. The sequence continues at coordinate 8,683,615 of OY979444.1, forward strand.
GTTCAATCATGAAGTCTTGCTGACCAAGTAGTTATTTTGCGGACCAAGTAACTATTTTGCTGACTGAATGTTTATTATGCAAACCCATGTTATTGTAAGCTGCCTATTTCTGATTAAATTTTTGATCATTATCAAAATTATTTGCCGAACAAGGATTGCTGCCTGATTTTTTTATTTGCGAACAAAATCTTTGTATGCCGACCAAATGATTTAAATGCTGATTTTTTGTGGCTAACCAAATTTTATAATTGCTGCCCATTTAATTACTTCTCATAAAAAAATATCAATTCCCGATACTTTTTTGACAGAATGTAAGATGAAGTCTGTTTTTTACTTTTTAGAGTTTTATGTTATTTATGCCCCAAAATTTTCGAGTTATGTTGAATAATGACCAAAAAATAACCATCCCACCTCGATCTCATCTTGAAAATTTTAAAGCAAAAAAAAAAAACGGTCAGCTTAGTAGATGTGTGGTTTATGTAAATGTTACAGGTAAAAAAAAAACCATGTCTAATCATCACGGTTTTTTTAGAAATGAGCAAAAATCTTTTATAAACCAATATCTATGCAATCCCAAAAAAAGTAATACCTATAGATATCCTTAGAAAATGTAAGGAACTCTCTATTTACATAGGTACGTGAGTTACATCCTCGATGTACTTAGATTTATTGCTATCTATTCCACAGTCCATAAACAATATTTACTAGTAATCAGTAAGCAAGTCATCCACGTAAACTTTGGCAAGTCAAGTACTGCAAAGAATAGTAATCCATCCAAAGAATAGCTTGCTTTCTATTGTTATTATGTTTGCAGGTGAGAAACATTGAGTATAAAGATCCAGTTGAAGAAGAATGGGAAAAATTCCAAAAGGAAATAAAAGAAGAAGCAAGTGCCTCTGCTCAGATAATTGCTGGTGAACAAGAAGAAGCAACAGCAGAACGTCAAATTGATGAAATTGACGAGCAAATTCGAAATTGGTCCAGGTTAATATTAACATTTACTTGCTAACAGTTCCGTTGGCGCTTCTTACATAGCGTTGACTGCGTTCGATCAATCCTAAATGCATTTAAGCTGTAATTATTGTGTCAGATATATCTCGTGAAAAGTGGGTATATCCAGTAATGGAAAACCTATGCTTACCCCCCGGGGATAAAAGGCGTGAGTTTTTTTTTGTCATATAATGTACTCGATAATTTTGGTTCTCTGTCGGATGTATTCGTTACGAATCCTATCCTTCAGAGAAACTCCGAGCATAGCTCTTTCTATAGCTCGCTGAGCGACCTTGAACTGGTGGACCAGCCCTACAATGAGTGTCCATCCGGTAGGTAGGCATCCGGTTTAGCTCCTCTAGCGACTCCGGCATCAAGACCATAAGCGAATCGCAGGTGTGAGATGTAATTGCAGTTTATGTTGATGCCCTTACCTTTCCAGTCCAGCGTCTTAAACATATCTTCCAACGCGCTCGTGAACAGTATCGGGGATATGACCCCCCCCCTGTCTCACTCCTCTGTGCAATTGGATGGGCTTAGACTGCTGGCCCTATACTTGGACCCTCATGGTGGCGGCGTCGTAGAGACATCTCAGCACCTCGATATAACGATAGTCTACTTGGCAACGCTGTAAGGATTCCAGAACAGCCCAGGTTTCTACGGAATCGAAGGCCTTGTCATAGTCCACAAAAGCAAGACACAGGGGCTGATTATTCTCTTCCAACTTCTGTATAATCTGCCTTAGTGTGTGAATGTGGTCTATGGTGCCATATCCTCCTCGGAATCCGGCCTGTTCTGGCGGCTGGAACTCGTCGAGTCTCCTGGCGAGACGATTCGGGAACGATCGGGACCACTCGTGGGAACAGCTTATAGACGTGGCTTAGGAGTGTGATGGGTCTGTAGTTTCTAAGGAGGGTTTTATCTCCCTTCTTAAAAAAGAGCACCACCAAACTCCCGCTCTACGCCTTTAGAGTTCTCCCACTGTGGAGGACGGTGTTAAAGAGGTTCTGTAGCTCCTGTAAAATAGGGGCTCCTCCAGCTTTCAAAAACTCGGATGTTATTCCGTCCTCACCGGGGGGTTTTCCATTCTTAAGCTGCCTCAGAGCTAAAACGATCTCGTCTTGGCTGATGTCTGGCAGTTCGTCGGTATAGTGGCGTGTCAGGGTAGTTCGGGAATCGTCGTCGTCTCGTTGGGAATGGGGAGCATGAGCGTACAATAGGGCGGATATATCCGGCTTTGACAATACGGTCCTTCCGTCGAGCGTTTTAAGTTTCGTCAGGTGGCTCCTGCTAAGCTGCTGAGTGAATACTTTAGACCCTCGGTTTCGCTTTATTTTTTCTTCAATGAAATGTGTCTTGGAGCTCCGAAGTTCACGCCGTACCATCTTCGTAATTCGCTTGTTCAGGTTTGCCTTCTCTGACGAAGTCGCTTGGGTAATTTACCGTCTCTTTGTCTTCAGCCCGAGAGTCTCATCCGAGAGTTTGGACTTTTTGCCAGTACCCTGATTTTTGCAAAACTTGATGCCCTCGTCCCTCAACGTTTCGACCAGATTGTGTAGGGTCTCGTCAACGTCATCAGTAAGTTCCACGGCAACAAATCTATCCCTGAGAAGCTGCTGAAAGTTATCGGTGCCTGCCATGATTTGGACTGGGTTAGGTCGGAGTGTGGACTTCACCAGACGGTTTATTTCAAGCTTCAAGTTGATTCAGAGAGCCTCGGAGTAGTCAGTGATCAGATCCGGTATTAAACCTAAACGCTCATTAGGGGAGGCCTATGTCCAGCTGTGAACTAAGATAGGCTGATGATGTTGATGATGAATGTACTTGATTCTGGCTGACCAGCTAAAATTCATAATTTTAAGTTAGCTCTAATCCATCCACCGCTTTGGAAAGGAAAGGAACAGAAATAAGCGTTATATTTATTTACTAGCGGGTGCCCAGCGGCGTTACCCGCGTGGATCCAGTTTATTCCCGTTCCCGTGGGAATTTCAAAAATCCCTTTATAGTGGTTGCCTACGACATATAAGCCACCTACATATCATATTTCAAATAGCGGGTTCCCATAGCGACGTTGCCCGTTCGCATCCAGATTATTCCCGTTCCCGTGGGAATTTCCAAAAATCCCTTCATAGCGGTTGGCTACGATATATAAGACACCCACACACTGTATAATATCACAAATGTCAAAATAACAAAATTGAACCTTATTGCACGCATTCACATCTTATTCAAATACACGTGTTTAGCAATTTTAGCGACGATGTAACAAGGTCATGTATAAAAGTGACAGATGTGCACGTTCATAAGGTTCAAAATAGTTGGTTTGTACATGACTCTTCAATCTATGGTCTGTTTCTGTACTTTTTCTTGCGTAGTCTATGGAGAAGGATAGGCTAACTTAAAATTAGGAATTTTAGATGGCCAGCCAAAATCAAGTCCATTACAATAATACGCAAAATAAAAACATTTTATTTTTGGAACATATTTTTATGTGTGAGTGTTTTTTTGCAGAGTCTTAGATCTGGAACTCAAAAAAGAAGAAACAAAAAAAAAGAAGCAAGAAGTGGAGCAAATGAATAAAAACGAAGATAATGACTCTGACAACGAAACTGATATTGATGAATTCTTGGATTGGCGAGCTAAAAAGTCGTACAGCTAATGAAGAAGTAATCGGGAAGTTACGACTGCGAATTATGTACATTTCAGTAATCTTTTATGTACATAATATAAGAATTTAAAATTAATATACTTATTTGTTTAGTTTTTTATAATGAAGCTCATTTAAAAATGTCAACAAAGGAAATATTTTCTGTAATCGTATAATATGTAGCAGCAGCAGTACCACAGATGTAAGAGAGACGCGGTATATCACAAGTCGCGCCGCGCCAGCTCGCGCCTACGCGCCGTATGATGGTAGTGGCTCGAGGCGACGCGGGCTAGCGTGAGCAAGCGCGTCCGATCCGAGTGAAGTCTGTAACTTCGGCGTGAGCGCGGGGTGACGCGAGTGAGTGGGCGAAGCATCGGTCTACCTATGGCCGCGCCCGTGAGAACGGGTAGCGCGGACTCGCCTGTTGACGCGTGCTCGCTCGTACAAATCGGCGCGGCACGATTTGTGATATATCGCGCCGTGAGAACCCACCTTAAGAAGCACTTACCTACAGGTTTTTATATTTTGCAAACCTAAATTACGTGACGGAAAGGAACTATATTAAAAAAGCACAAATACAAATGTTTTTTTTGCTTGAATATTTTAGTTTGGGGCAAGTATGTAACGTAAGTATAGTCATGGGGTCTCATTCCATACAACGAAACTTGTAGTTTAAACTTATCTCGACAGATGGCTCTACGGGTATTGATTAATAATTAAAGATTATGTAAAAAGCAGTAATGGTGAAATATAACGCTGAAAAATATATTTTGCAAATAAATGTATACTCTAAAATGGAAAAATCAATAAATCAGCCCCTAAATCGGACTTAAAATAGTTTTAATTTGGTCCTCTAGCGGCAGAAATAAATACTTCTTGGGCTTTAGTTTAGTTAGGTTGCAGTTTGTTCCACATGATGGTGGAACTATTACCATATAAATGTGTGTGTAAGAATCTGTCGCGTACGTGCACAAGTTTGGCAAAGTTGCCGCTCCGTGCTACCGCGCGGCGGGCGCGCGGGATCACAGCGATCGTGCGCTGTTGCCGTTCTTGCGATTTGAAAATGTTAGTTACAATGTTAGGTAGAAAGAAAATTATGTACTCTTTCCTAGGAGAAGAAACTTTTTCTTTAAAAGTCTTTGGTCAGGTACTTCAATCAACCTAGTACGCACTTGCCAAGTCCATGAAATGAAGAATTTATACAAAAACATATTCCTAACGTAGTATTTTTTTATAAAAACTCAATTCTTCCTATACTTATTCTATCTAAGGCGAATATAAAAGGGAGCCAAAAATATTGATGTATTGATTATTATATCAGTAGGACATTCTTATCTAATACAAGTACCTAGAGTTGTACAGTCAAGAGCAAGTCAACCTTTACACTACCATTTTATAAATGCTGAGCTCTGATTTATACTGTGCGCCATAGAATACAGGGCCGGGTCAAAGTCCAAAGTGTCAAGCTTAGCATGCTCTTGACTGCACCTACCTACCTATGACTTCAATTATCTAATCCTACTGGATTAGGTAATGGAAATCATAGGTAGGTAGGAAGTATCCTACCTATCCCACTATGCCTGCTATTTTTATAAAATAAATATTGGAAGTAAGAATGTTTTTTAGGGTTCCGTACCCAAAGGGTAAAAACGGGACCCTATTACTAAGACTTCGCTGTCTCTTCATCCGTCTGTCCGTCCGTCTGTTCGGCCGTCTGTCTGTCACCAGGCTGTATCTCAAGAACCGCGATAGCTAGACAGTTGAAATTTTCACAGATTACATATTTCTAAAACAAATATAAAAAAAAATGTCACGCCTTTTATCCCCGAGGGAGTAGGGCAGAGGTATTCCATTACTGGATATACCCACATTCCACGAGATATACATTGGACCCCTAAACGTGATAGGTGAGCCCATGGCCGCACCGCTTCTATTTACACATGTCTCAGAATTAATTCTGAGACCTTAGCGTTTCCTCACGATGTTTTCCTTCACCGTCGAGCTTAATGATAAATATATATTATGTATTTCTGTTGCCGCCGCGCTGTAATAACAAATACCATATAAATAAAAATTTAAGGGGGGCTCCTATACAAAAAATGTGATTTTTTTGCCGTGTACGGAACCCTTCGTGCGCGAGTCCGATTCGCACTTGGCCGGTTTATTGTTATTCAACCACACAGACACTACTGAACCCTTTGAAATCTACTTCAGTATCAGATATACCTTATGGTCTGGTTATTACCTACTCAGGATACTAGGTAGTTTTTATCACGCAGCCAATGATATTAAATAAGTCTTATATTTTGTCTTATTTAATATCATTGGGAGCAGCGCTATCAGCCGCCGCCGCTTTTGTCGCATGTGCAGCAAGGGCGTACTTCAGTAATTTTATCTTTTATTTGATGTAAAACCATTTATTATTAATATTTATGTACCTATTTAATTTTATGAGATATACCTACTAACAAAAAGTCTAAATAAAAAAGGAAATAAAGAATAAAAACCTTCATAGTGAGGATATGAACCCAATACTTTCCGCAAAGAGTCGGGCTCTTGCATGATTACGCCAACATCTCACACAAGTGAAGTTTGAAATTACCTATCAGTTGGTGCAGTTGGAGTTTAAAATTATATATTATGCATGTGTGCGTGCTTATTTAAAAACAACGTCCCTTTATGTTCGAGTTTTTCGAGTTTTTTACAGTTCAATATTTATTTATAGAATACGGGAAACATTTTTAGAGGTATTAATTCGGAAAGCACATTACGTAAAAAAAATAAAAACCATTCTTTCAGAAATAGCGCCATCTAGCTAGACTTGAGCTTTTTGTAGGTTCATCGTTCCTCCTTAATTTTTCTGGCTGACACTAGCGCCACCTGTCACAGCTGTAGAGCAAACAAAATTAACGCTCCCAGTAACGCTCCTTAGCGCGGTCGCGTATCGTTGTATGGCGTGAGGTATCTGTACTAGTATTATAATATCTGTGGTATAGTCAACGTCAAACCCAACAACAGTTGAGTAAAAAAATTTGTAATTCAATGGGAATCTTATTGTAAAAACGTATACATTGACCCTTAAAGGATTTGGTAACTTTAGATAATCGACTAACATAAGCAGCCAGTTCATTCTTATTTCTAGTGTTTATACAATGTCTGTCTTTTTTTGTAAAGTGATATAGGTATTCTTTTTAACATACAATACGTTTTCGTAAATATACTGTGACGCCAGTGTCAGTATATTAATTTCCTTGAATTTTTCCTTTAGAGACATCCTAGACCCCATTTTATAAATTGCACGAATGGCTCGTTTCTGCAAAATAAATATTCTCTGGACATCAGCAGCATTCCCCCACAGTAGAATGCCATATTATGACATCAAGCTGTGGAAGTAGCTGATAGCCAAGTCGAGCTGTTTCTACGCTTGACATAATATTACGTATGTTTTTACAGCATTTGCAACAGAACTGAGCCTTTTCGCCAACGTATGAATGTGCGGTCCCCACTGTAACTTAGAGTCTAGAATGGTCTAGAGTTATTCCTAAAAATACTGTAGTGTTTACACATTCTAATTTTTCGTTTTTAACTGTAACTGAGTTTATGGGCCCTCTTCGTACTTTCGCCGCGCGAAATCTAGATTTTTTGGCGCTACTATCGCAACACAGTGGGTCGAATCGTCGGACTTTGACTCGCCAACTAAATTGTAACTTTGGATTTTGTTACCAAATATAAAAATAGTCATGTCAAATGTATTTTTTCTAACAATACTTTCTAACTGCTGCCCACGACTTTGTTTGCGTGGACACGTTTTTCCGTATGAATCTGTCGGAAATATTTTCCTGCATGTAGTACATTTTTTTGCACAGATTTTTTTGAACATTTGATATAAGTTGATATAAACAAACTTGTTATATTATATTTATATAATATTTGATATAAACAAACTCCACATGGATCGGATCTTTAAAATAAGATAATTAAAATTGCACACCTAATTTATTCTAATAATATTTAATTGAATTAACCTGTGAATATGACAGTTGCAAATATTATACAATATCTATTTGACATCATAATGACGTACTTTCCTGACAAGAGTTTCGTGATGAAGGTAGGTATTCAAATGCTCAAAAGACACACGGAAAACATAGGTAATGTAGTGTATGCGTGAAAGAGAGGGAAGTGTTCTGTCGTCTCCTGCGCACACACACTTGTAGTGGGGTGACAGCATAAGTGGCGCCACCTCAGCCCGCCAGAGGGGAACGGACGGACCACCGAGAGTGACGGACGTGTGTGCAGTGAGGAGCCGATAATAAGTAGGTACTCGAAAGTAAGAATATATACACGGAACAGTACAGGTATAATTAATAATTCCTACCCAAGCCTTTTTTATGATCAAACCAAACATAATTACCAGAAATACATATACAAAGCTAGGACTTAACTAAATACATTACGCCATCTGTTATCAATCAAGAAAACTAATTATTTCGACTTTTTAACTGTCACTTCGTAAAGCTCTCATACTTAATACGGTATTTGACAAGGGCGTCAAAAATATAAATTACTAGCGCCCCGCACCGGCTTCGCATGGCTGGACATCTATTTTTAAACATTTTGGGATAAACGTAGAGTAAATGTATCTTTATGCAGGACATAAGTAGGTTGTTTTTTCATTTTTCAAGTAGCCGGTGCCCAGCGGCGTTGCAACCAGTTAATTCCCGTTCCCGTGGGAATTGCTAAAATTCCCTTCATATTATAAGACACCTACACACCATATTTCAAGTTTATAGGTTTTATCGGTTCGGAGTAGGTATTTCTCTTTTTAACCAGTTTTTAGGGTTCCGTACCCAAAGGATCAACACGACTCTATCACTAAGACTCCGCTGTGCGTCCGTCTGTCAGTCTGTCACCAGGCTGTATCTCATGAACCGTGATAGTTAGACAGTTGAAGTTGAAACACAGATGATGTATTTCTGTTGCCGCTAATAACAATGAATACTAAAAACAGAATAAAATAAATATTTAAGGGTACAACTACTTAGGTAAGCTCCCATACAACAAACGTGTTTTTTTTGCCGTTTTTATAGATAATGGTAGGGAAACCTTCGTGCGCGAGTCTGACTCACACTTGACCGGTTTTTTATATTTTCCCGTGGTAATGCGATATTTTGCTGTAGTAAATAGTACCCTAAATGTTGACCCAGTTAATCAATTATCTCCACACCAAATTTCGTTTCGTTTTCGTTAGGTATCTATCTATCACGTTTAGGGGTCCAAAGAATATCTCGTGAAAAGTGGGTATATCCAGAAATTGAATACCTCTGCCTACCCCCTTAGGGGATATAAGGCGTGAGATTATTAGTTGCGTGTTCAGACAGACAGACAAAAATATTTTTGTAGATATTATAGATTTTGTTTTGTTGTACCATCAATAGTTTTCGTAGCATGCGATGAAAGACATTTTATGGTTACATTTTTTAAACCTTGGGTTACATTATTGAAATTTTAGTAAGGATTCCTATTTTTTTATTCGTCATAGATACAGCCTAATATACTCAGGGATAACGTAGAATGAAATCGGTCTAGTAGTTTTTAAGTTTATTCGTTACAAACGTACAAAAATACAAATATTCCCTCTTTATAATATTAGTGTAGATGTAGAGTAGATCTATATGAGATTTATAAAAAAATCAACATCAAACATTTTATTAGGTATGACTCATAACAATATTAATTATCACAAAAGTTTGTAACGAGACCACTGTGCACTGATTTTGTCTGTTTTTGCGTTCTGTCAATGCGGCGCAAAGCGATGTGCTCTCACTTTGGAGGCGCGTGGCCGTGGCCGACTGAATTCCGCGAGCGTGCGTTCGCATTCGTATTTGAATTTGCGCGCCGCTCCATAGTAATTTGTATGAAGATTTTGAGCGAAAAAATTGGTCAAGTTTGTGATTTTTTTACACAAATTCGGAATATATTTATTAAAAAATGAAGGTTTTATCGCCTGCTTTATAGTTTTAACTGTATTATGTAATAAAATTCATTTAATAATTCTTGATAGTTACGACTCAGTTGTTAGAATACGGGAGTGCGATTTACGCGTTTTTAGTGATTTTCTGATTTTTTTTACACTTATCTGTAAGCATGATCTTAAATTCGAATGTTTCAGCGCCTAGTAACATTCATTGGCTAGCTGTGTGATTTTTTTCAAGGTTGCGAAGCATCGTTTTCTATATAATTCTATGAGAATCCCGACCCTCGATTGCCTTGTACCGACCCTTAAAGTTCGTTTAACATTTGATAAAGAAAAGTGTACACATTTAGTTTTTTTCTCATTGAGAAGTAAATTATTAACGTTAAACCAACTGACAACATCATTAATTGCACTGTTAGGTCGTTAAACTTTAAAAAGTAGAGATGTATCATCTGCGAACAGTACAATATCATGTTGCACTCGGTTCGGTAGGTCCTTTATATGGAACAGAAATAGAAATGGGCCTAAAATGGAGCCCTGCGGTACACCAATACAAATCGCCGATCCAGATGATCTTGAACCGTTTACATCAACACATTGTATCCAGCTTCTCAAGTAGGACTTTATTAAATCAAGAGCGCGGCCTTGTACTCCGTAATGACGTAGTTTTAATAATAATCTCACGCCTTTTTTTTATCCCCGAGGGGATAGGCAGAGGTATTCCATTACTGGAAATACCCACATTTCACGAGATATATTGGACCCCTAAACGTGATAGGTGGTGAGCCTATCGCCGGACCGGGTCTATTTACACATCTCTCAGAATTAATTCTGAGACCTGCGGGTTTCCTCATGTAACTCATGTAACAATGACGTAGTTAGTTTTCTGATGAAAATTTCATGATCGACACAATCGAATGCCTTAGATAAATCACAGAAAACCCCAACAGCATCCTGCGACTTCTCCCAGGCATCAAAAACATGATTAACTATCTCAACACCGGCATCGGTTGTCGAGCGACCCCTAGTAAATCCAACGCATTTATTAAATAAACAAGCTAGAGGTGAGGCAATTAAGTCTAATTATGGATGATATGATTTTTACAGATAAGCCGTCGAGATCGGCAGTATTTTTCATTTGTATTGATTTGAATGCTTTTAGGATGTCCCAAGGATTTACATGATCGAATACGAAATTGCCTGTATTACATGCAGCGGTATGTTCTTGTAGTAGCGATTCAGCGAGTGCGGGAGACGAGTTAAGTGACTTGGTCGTCAAGACGTGTGCCTCTGGATTGAGGGCCCACTTTTTAAATTATTGCGAAACGAAATGATACTTACAGGGCATTTACTTAAAATTTTGTAAAACCTAAAGCAAAGATTCTTAAATTTCTTAAACGTGAATCAAAAGAGTTATGGTCAAATAGCTTGGGCCCTCAATCCTGACGCCTGCATAAAACGGCATAGTCGAATCTCAGAAAGTACTATCCCTGGGATAATAATTTTTATTCGAGTATTTAGTTAGGAATTTGTTAAATACATTAAGAAATTGTCAAGTCTTAAGAATGCGACAATACAGATTTATGGCGGTTTAGCTTGGGCCCTCAATTCAGCAATTTTGATATTGTAGAATCAGCAAAAAATATGAGTTTTTCTAAGGAAAGATATTAATACGACTATAATATATTTGAGTTCCATATCTCGGAAAATTTGTTAATAAGAAATAACGACACAAAAGTTAATTGTTAAAAAGTTATTGAAATTCGTATTTTTTCAAAACGTCTGAACTGAGGGCCCAAGGTTTTTGTCAGTATTGACTAGGCTAAGCCTTCTACACTACCGCACTTTAGGCTAAGTATTTTAACAAATTTTTAACTAAAAGGCTACAAAGCGTCCATTCTTCTAAATGCCGTACTTTAGGAGAAAATTGATTTTCGATGTTTTATATGAGAAAATTCAGTAGGGTGTATATGATTTTGTTACTTTTTTGAGACAAATCAGCATGTATCCTCATATAAGATATTTATTTCATTAGCGAATAGTTGTTGTCGGAAGCGATTACGTTTTGTGTGATCCAATAATTATTATAGGGTGTTATTTAAATGGTTATCATAGTATTCGTATTTTTGACGCCTGACGTACGCGCGTTCCCGTCATGTTTTTTGTTTAATTTTCATTTTGCTGTGTATTTCGGGTTTTGACTCATATTAGTGATAGTATAATATAATTATATACATACAATTTCATATGTTTTGGCAGATTATAATGTAAAATAATAAAGATTTTGGCAGGGTTTCATATTTAAAAGCTTTTATTATTTTATTTTCTTGTTAAAAACAAGTTAAGGTGAGTACCCTTATTTATAAGCTAAATATGTAAAAATGTTATCTATACATAAAACAAAACTCTAACGGGGCCGTGGCTGTATATGAAAAGTTTTTGAAAATTTTAACGAGTCTATTTTATCTAGTCTATATATATAATATATAAAGCTCGACTACCACTCACTCACTGACTGACTGACTCATTGACATAATTGTTCTCCCAGAAGGAGTCGTTTTGGAGAAAAGTCTTGTAAGGGAAAAGTGTTCAAGATGGCGAAGTGACCTAGGGAAAATTCCGACTTTTCAAAAAAACAAAATGGCGGCCAAGTTTGCCTATCGTATCTCTTTTGTTTTCCGGCCGATTCAGTTCAAATTTTGGGAATCTGTAGTACTGCTTAGATGATTTATGAAAATTATTTAAAAAGTTGAAAAAACAAAATGGCGGCTGCGTAGTAATATTTCAAAGTTGGAGTGGTTTTAGACCCCACTTGACCCGAATTGATCTCCCCGATGCTAATATGCTAAAGGGATGTGTTTGGTGTCATCGCACAGGGCATATCCTGTTGTTTACCAGAAAATCCTGAAAATCTAAAAAACCAAGATGGCCGCCCTGTAATTGGCTCCCAAAGAAAAAGATGAATTTTACCAGATTTTGAATGTCGATTTTCGGCAAGATGGCGACACCTGAGCGAGTTGGCTTGTAAAGCGGGGTTAGAGGTCTCACTACGTGGTGTTGCCATGTTTAAGAATATTCCCGGAATTTGGCGTATTTTTTTACTTTTAATGCAAAATGTCAATACTCTAAATTTTACCATTTTGCAAAAACAAGTGACAGTCAGTGAAACATTTTATCTCTCCTTATGACCTTTTGTAGGATTTTTTATTTTTGCCTGGCAACACTGAAAGTTATGGTTGATTTAATTTTTAGGGTAGACCTCAAAAGACCCGAATTGATCTCCCAGATGCCGATATCCTACAGGGATTTGTTTGATGTCATCACATAGGTCATATCCTGTAGTTTACCAGAAAATCCCGAAAATCTGAAAAAACAAGATGGCCGCCCCGTTATTTTTGTTTTACTGAAAAAAAATCAATTTTCTTAATCTTAATCGGCATTTTTTACACAGTTGGCAACACTTAGGAAAGTTGGCTTGTATGGAGCGATTGTGGGTCTCAGTAAACAGTGTTGCCATGAAAAGAAATATTTAAGAAAATGGTATTATTTTTTGACTTAAAATGGCTCACACAAGATGGCCGCCCAAAATTAGACTTTATTTTTCTGTCAAAATACGACCCCACAGAGACACGCGTGGCCGCTTGCGGCCTCGCGCACCGCGCGACATCTAGTCTAGTCTATATAATTATCGATATAGATACCAAAACAACATCTTTTTAAATTTGTGTCTGTCTGTCTGTCCGTCTGTCTATATCTGTCTGTCTGTCTGTCTGGTTGTGCACGAATCACGCAAAAACTGCTAGACGGATTTTGATGAAATTTGGTATGGATATAACTGAGTACCCGGGTCAACATCTAGGGTACTCTTTATTCCAGAAAAATATCTCATTCCCACGGGAAAATATAAAAACAGGTGAAAAAAGAAATCGATAACACCTAGAAACTTGAAATATAGGTGTCTTGTATATCTTAGCCAACCGCTATGAAGAGATTTTTGGAAATTTCCACGGGAACGGGAATAAACCGGATCCGCGCAGGAAACGCCGATGGGCACCCGCAATTTCTAATATGTTATGTAGGCGTCTTATATGTCGTAGGCAACCGCTATGAAGGGATTTTTTGATATTCCCACGGGAACTGGAATATATTGGATTGAGGAATTTTTTGATTTTTTGTATTGAAAAGGCTCCAATACTACCGGTTTTACCGATTTAAAAAAAATGTTTTGCTAGTGGAAAGCGTACTTTTCTGGGAGTAACATGTGCTATAATTTTCCCACGGGAACAGGCCTAAACCACGTTACCGATTTAAAAAGTTCTTTTACCAATGGAAAGATACATTACCAGGGAGTAACAAAGGCTATATTTTATTCCCGTATTTTCACGGGAACGGGAACTACGCGGATGAAACCGCAAGGCACTGCTAGTTGTTAATATACAGGGTTATAATTTTAATACGTCCAATACATAATTTCATTGATTATTGGCACTTTCTTATTTTATTTTTCCACGCATACGTAGGTGAGGGCACAGCACAGCTAGGCGTATATAATTATATCGAGCTTTATATATTACTAGCAGCGCCCCGCGGTTTCACCCGCGTTGTTCCCGTCCCCGTAGCAATACAGGGATAAAATACCTCCCATTCCCGTAGGAATACGGTGATAAAATATAGCCTTTGTGAAATTCTGATGTATAAGCTATATAAATGTAAAGTTTCATCAAAATCCGTTCAGTAGTTTTTGCGTGAAAGAGGAACAAACATCCACATCTATACAAACTTTCGCGTTTATAATATTAGTAGGATAGGATAGGATAAGTGCAATTCCGGAAATTAGTTTGTTCAGTTTCGACTACTTAATCGGTTTTAGCTATCTACATCTACACTAATCTAAATCTTTCAATATTAAAAAGAGGAAAGGTTTATTCTTGTATTTTTGTATGTTTGTAACGAATAAACTCAAAGGCTACTGGACCGATTTAAAACATTATTTCACCAATGGAAAGCTGCAATATCCCTGAGTAACATAGGGTATATAGTCCATGTATTCCGTCGAGAAGGGAACTACGCGACTGAAGCCGCGCAGAACCGCTAGTTTTTAATATGTGTGATTTTTTTCCGAAAAATGAATTAGCGTAACTGAATTTAGGGATACTTACCTATGGAAACCGTAGTATTGTTGCTCTTTATTTAAGATAGCGAGTGCCCAGCGGCGTCGCAGACGTGGATCTAGTGTATTCCCGTTGCCGTGGGAATTTCAAAAACCTCTTCATAGCGATTGCCTACGACATATGACACCTACATACCATTTTCAAGTTGATGTGTTCGTTTCGGAGTACCTAGTAGGTATTTCTCTTTTTAACCAGTTTTTAATTGGAGTAACAGAATGTGTAAGGGATGACTGACCTTGGTACGTGCATTCCTTCTGTTTGCATGACATTTGTATTGTTCTGTATTGGTATTTATTAGGTTTTCTTTGTAATTTCAGTTTCAACATGATCTTCTGGTAATATTTTTTCTCAGCTTCTTCATTTTGTAACAAATAAATACAAAACTCAATTCACATTTGCATTGAACAAATATCAAAAACGTCACTAAGACAGTTTCAAAGAAAAATAAAATAGCAGTAAAGCAGAAAAGAGTATGGATATAACAATTAGCAGACCCAATTTATTAGGTTCCCATTGATCCCGTTATTCCCGTTCCCGGGGGAATTTCCAAAAATCATTTTATAGTAGTTGCCTGTATACGTCTATAAGACACCTACTTACCATATTTCAAGTTTGTAAGTGTTATCGTTTCGGAGTAGTACGTATTTCTCTTTTTAACCAGTTTTTATATTTTCCCGTGGGAATGAGATATTTTCCTGGAATAAAAAGTACCCTAGATGTTGACCCGGGTAATCAGTTATCTCCATTCCAAATTTCATCAAAATCCGTTCAGTAGTTTTTGAGTGATGCGTGCACAACCAGACAGACAGACAGACAGACAGGCAGACAGACAAAAATTCCAAAAATTGGTGTTTCGGTATCTATATTGATAACTATATACACTACCGTTAAAATTTTCAAAAAATATTTCATGTACAGACACGGCCCCGTTAGAGTTTTATTATATGTATAGATATACAATATGTTACAGAATAAGCGCAATTCCTGAAATTAGTTTGTTCAGTATCGACTACCTACTTATTCGATTTCATCTATTTTTAATGTGTTAAATTTTTCCTAAAAATTAATTAGCATAGCTGAATTTAGTGCTATCTATGGAAATCGTGCTATTATTGATCGATATTTAAGAAAATTGGTTAGACACAACTAAAGTTCGATTGCATCTTTTTTTTAGTATATTAATTTACTAACCGGGGTGTATGAGGAATTGCGCTTTTTCTGTTACGCGTTGTATAATTATATATATTGTATCTGCGCTTTACAAAATACTACTTACATGATCACGACGAATACTTGTTTATACTTACGATAAACATTATGGTCACCCTACTGAATTTTCTCATATAAAACATCGAAAATCAATTTTCTCCTAAAGTACGGCATTTAGAAGAATGGACGCTTTGTAGCCTTTTAGTTAAAAATTTGTTAAAATACTTAGCCTAAAGTGCGGTAGTGTAGAAGGCTTAGCCTAGTCAATACTGACAAAAACCTTGGGCCCTCAGTTCAGACGTTTTGAAAAAATACGAATTTCAATAACTTTTTAACAATTAACTTTTGTGTCGTTATTTCTTTTTAACAAATTTTCCGAGATATGGAACTCAAATATATTATAGTCGTATTAATATCTTTCCTTAGATAAACTCATATTTTTTGCTGATTCTACAATATCAAAATTGCTGAATTGAGGGCCCAAGCTAAACCGCCATAAATCTGTATTGTCGCATTCTTAAGACTTGACAATTTCTTAATGTATTTAACAAATTCCTAACTAAATACTCGAATAAAAATTATTATCCCAGGGATAGTACTTTCTGAGATTCGACTATGCCGTTTTATGCAGGCGTCAGGATTGAGGGCCCAAGCTCTTTGACCATAACTCTTTTGATTCACGTTTAAGAAATTTAAGAATCTTTGCTTTAGGTTTTACAAAATTTTAAGTAAATGCCCTGTAAGTATCATTTCGTTTTGCAATAATTTAAAAAGTGGGCCCTCAATCCAGATGCACACCGTCAAGACTTGGAATATCAGAGAAAAAATTTACAAACACTTCAGATATATCTTTATCATTTCTTAAAATACTATTGTTAACTTTCAACTACAAGTCAAAATGTTGAGATTTTAATTTTCCAGTCTCGCTATTTATAATTTTCCATGTAGTTTTTCCAATGTCTGTGCTATTTTTGATTTTATTAGGTACTTATATGGTTAGCTTTAACCGCGGTACAAATACGTTTAAAGACTTTTGAATATTGACGAACATAATTGCAAAAGGCATCACTAGTGTTATACGTCCTTTCCTCGTATAGTTCATATAATCTTTGTCTGCTTTTATGAATTCCCAACGTCGCCCAATCACTGAACATTAGATTGTTATTGATTTTTACACTTTTCGTTTTAAAAACATTATTACATTCGTTCTTAGCTAGTGTTAATACTGACTTGTACAAATCCTAATGATTTGTACAAGTCAGTATTAATCATCACCGTATGAAAAATCTAAAATCTTACCTATTTTCTATGTTATTTCTAAATTGTTGTGCAACTTGCACAGTGCAAGACAAATAGTGCTTTTCCTAAACTTGTAGCTCTCGATAAAAAATGGGCGTGTGGTTGGCGTGTGGTATATTGTGTAGTTAATACCTTTGCCAGTCACGTTATCGAAATGTGGTTAATCAATATTACGACAATCACTATAAAATTGAGGTTAGAAATAAGTACAAGAAATTCACGTATTTAATATTTCGCTTATATCAATTCTTATACATTCAGAACATTTATATATTAAAAAGCAATGTTATTACCTATCTATTTGTGCACGATTTGTTTTTTAGTTTTCTATAATCATTGCATTTAGAGAATTAAATCTTTCAATCGCACTTACATGTAAAATGACTAATTCTGGGGATTTTCTTTCCTAGATGAATTACCTACAACCGGTACTGCACACGTAACCATACCTGTTTACGTCTATTAAACATCAAACTTACTCTTTTAATACGCGAGATTAATTAAAATAAGCGAGATTTGTTTCGTTCATAACTGACGTCGTCGGGCCGGTATTGGCCCGTAACGTTTACAAAAATTGTCTCGTCTATCTATCTTGCTCTAACACACGGGTACCTATGTTCTTTCTCTCTCGCATTGCCAATCTAAGTATACTAAATCTATGGTTGTGACGGTGGTAACTTCTTATTTCTGCTATCATTTTGATTGTGACGGCCACAGAACACTATTACTCCTAGCGGAGGTGGGCGGCTTCCCCGCAGAATGATTGATCGAAATATTAGTATGTCCACATGCTCACGTATTTTTTATGCATGGACTCCCAAACAGAGCCATTTATATAAACTTAAATAAGACAAGTCAGTATAGTCTATGACTCTAGCCTGTCCCAACACAAGTAGAGGAAAAAAGTTACTGTCATTTTTTTAAGGAGTTTATGGTTTGGCTATATAAGGTTCCCGCCCACAGGCGCGTTATTACCGCTCAATATTATCGCGATTGTTTTTGTTGCCAACTTAGTGGAATTTCTCCTAAATCTGGTGGTTTTGAACCCCCTTTTAGTGGCGAAATATTGCCTTTAGTGGCTAGTGGTTTTTTTAGTGGTAGATTTCAGTTTTCAACCCGTATTTATACTTTTTTTTTCACTTCTGCACCCTCTGACGGCAATTTGCGAGCTTGGTTTTGTCACCTATATGTAATCATATTTCTTTAACGCCAAGTGGAAAGGTGAGTTACTTCTAGCCAACTACGTCCTTTTTTTAATTTCCTTTGTGGGACACCCCCTGATTCTCGTCTGATGATTTTAAATAGGCCATCTGGTAGAGGAAACCAAAAGCGGTTATTTTTCCCATGAAGAAATTATTTAAATGGAGATAAAAATTATGGATGACATCTAGAAGAGAATTTACACTTATAAATAACTAAATGTTGTTAATAAAAAAGCGTTTAGTGAAAAATTTAGCGACTATCACAGTAAGGTAGTGGTTCGTTAGTGGTTTTCTGGTGGTTTTAGATGTTGAATCTGGTGGAAAGTTCATTTAACTGTTGGCAACACTGTGCGCGATATTATCGAGCGGTAATAACGTGCCTGTGGGGTAGAGCCTTAAAAATAATCATGACTGGACCATCTATATTACTGGTCTGTGATTTTGTATGAATGAAATTGGCTGTCTGTCTTCTGGTTATTAGTCTGTGACTCTGTGGTCAAAGTAAGTCAAAGTCAAATTGTTGGGCTTTTTGGCGGGAATCCGAAGAGGGACGTCATGTTTTTTGTATAATTTTCATTTTGCTGTGTATTTCGGGTTTTGACTCATAATAGTGATAGTTTATTATGTGACAAGTGTCCGTGAAGGTGTGCAGTGAATTGAAAATTCGATAAAATGCGAGTTATGGACATTTTTGGATTGCCTCAAGAAGTCACAATGAAGTCTTCAGTAAAAGTGCTATCATTTTACTGTTGAGTGAAGTTAGGGATTTAGAAACGTAGTTTAGAAAGTGTTAAAGACACTGTATTTTTGTGCATGGACTCTGAAGCAGGGCCATTTAACTAAGATTAGTGTAAAATAAAGACTTGGTTTAAAGGCCTAGTAGCCAAACCATAAACTCCTTTAAAAAAAAAAAGTCAAATTGTTGTCAATGTCAATGCAATGACTAGAGGAACGAGCGCGGGAAGCTTGAAGAAGATAGGCGCCAATTTTAATTTTCAATAATTTAAAATAAAATTACACTGCGTACAGAGTTTATTATTGGAAAAAAAGCTTTTTAAACATCGTTATGGCCGGTCGGGGACGGAAGCGACGTAAGAAGAAGGACGAAGATGATGGAGATCCGGAGACTGCTGCGGTGCATGATTCGGGCTCGGATTCGGAATCTGTAAAATCAATGGAAGACACAGATAAGTACCTGCCCTTTAAAGTTGCGAACTATGTTCGGTTTTACCCTGAAGACGGGGGAAACTTTGAATATATAGTATTTTTGGAAAGCACGGACTTGGAAAAACCTATAGGTACAAGAGACATGATGGCGTTGGCTAATTATGTCAAAAGATACAACAAAGGCGTTAAACAACTACAACGTATAAATAAATCTAAAGTGGGCGTTATATTTGAAAGGCCGGCGCTAGCCAATGCCGCTTTAAATAATGCAAATTTCCTAACGACACACAAGCTCAAAGCTTCAATACCGGCTGCCGCCACAGAAGTCACTGGTGTTATTACTCATGTGCCGACTGATCTTTCTAACAAGCAAATTTACTCTGCATTAACTAGTACCAAGAACATTGTTTCTATTCGACGTTTCATGCGCAAAACAGTTGTTAATGGAATCCCTGAATTTCAACCAACAAAAACAGTTTCAATTACTTTTTCTTGTCCTGTGTTACCAGAAAGTGTGGACCTGAACAGTTGGCGGTTTGAGGTGAGGCCATACATTCCTCCCGTCAAGCAGTGCCTGCGATGTTTGAGGTATGGGCATATAGCTAAATATTGTAAAAACTCTGAAAGATGTTCAATCTGTGGTGAAGGACATAATTTCCGTAACTGCACAGTTCAGTCCAAAGATGCTGTCTGCTGCCATTGCAAAGGGAACCATATAGCCATCTCTTCAGCATGTGCTGTAAAACAAGAAAAAATACAACTTAATAAGGAGAATTTTCAAAAGAAAAGTTTTGCTGATGTTTTGAACAAAAATAACACACACTTCCCTCCTCTAAGTAAAAAAGATCAATTTTTATCACTTTTAAACTCGGATATTATTCTTAAAGTTATTACAGAATCTTTAGTAAAATTAATAACTTCTAATAAAAATAATGACAAATCAATTAGTACCCAAAATATTAAGGTTGTCCTTCAAGAGACTTTGAAACACCTAACTGCCTAAAATTTCTTTTAATATTTCTTTTCCTTTTTGTTCCATTATGGATAGTATTAATGTCGTACAATGGAATGCTCAAAGTTTGTTACACAATCGCCATATTTTTAATTACTTTCTTGTGGACAATAATATACATATAGCCATAGTATCTGAGACCTGGCTCAAGCCGCGTCATAGATTTAATATTCGTAGTTATGATACAGTTCGTTTAGATTCAGGTAACGCTCATAATGGTGTTGCCATCCTTGTTCATCACAGCATATCTTATAGTAAAATAGATACATTTTATGATGATTCATTACAAAATATTGCTATACGCATCAAATATGCTAATAACAAAGAACTTTCTATTGTAAGCTTCTATAGTCCAACTAATTGCAACCCTGCTTTTTCTAAGTCAAAATTAGACAGACTGATTAAATCTATTCCTGGGCCTATTTTCTTAGCAGGGGACTTTAATGCCCTTCACACATCTTGGGGATGTTCTTCTTCTAACTGTAGAGGTAAGGATGTACTTGAGTGTGTGGATGACAATAACCTAGTTTTACTTAACGATGGCCAAATGACTACAGTAGGTTCTCACATCTGGAGGCAAAATGCTCTTGACTTGACCATAGTTTCTCCCAGCTTGGCTTTGGAGTCTGATTGGTTGGTTCATGATGACCCCTTAGGCAGCTATCACCTTCCTGTAATCACAAAAATTACCATTAATAACAGCAATACTAATTATTTTGATATTCCTGACAGTATACCTTTTCCATTTTCTATAAATTACAAAAATGTTGATTGGGACATTTACACCTCAAATGTTGATTTATTACTTCATAGTTTCTTACCAAATACTCAAAACCCTAGTCAGTGTTACAATGATTTAATTGATATTTTACGTTTGGCACTTAGAAAATCTATCCCAAATTTTAATGATTCTACAGCCCAATGTTTACAATCCCAGAGTGGTTCTAACACCAAAAAAAAGAAAAAGATCCCACTCCCTTGGTGGAATTCTAATTGTGCAACAGCTGTTATAAATTGTAAAAATGCATACTTAAAGTTCAAGCAAGATCCATCACAAGAAAATTATATTAATTTTAAGAAGCTTCAGGCTAAGAAAAAATATACACTCCGGTTTGAGAGAAGGGTTAGTTGGGTTAGGCTATGTGAGCATTTTAACAGAACTACACCTATGTCAGTCATTTGGTCATACATGCGCAAATTTAATAGAAGTTACTCACCTTCAACACATACAAATTCGGATTTGTCTTGGATTTTTGATTTTCTTAAAAAATATACACCAGATACCGTCGAGCCAGCTTTCCAGGTGAATTCTCTAACTTCATCTTCTGATGACGCCTTCTTTCTGAAACATTTCACATTTCTAGAATTAAATACAGCAATTTTATCCAGAAAGGACACAGCTGCTGGCCTCGATGGTATTCCATACAAAATGCTCAAATGTTTATCTAATAATGCCAAAACTGTTGTGCTTAACATGTATAATCTTCTTTGGGATAACTGTATAATACCTGATGACTGGAAGACTGATTGCTTGGTACCTATCTTAAAACCTAATAAAGATAAATCCCATTTTGACTCTTACAGGCCTATTGCTTTATCTTCATGCATGGGAAAGATTTTTGAACAACTTCTTAAACATAGACTTGAATACTACATAGAAAAGAATAGAATATTACCTTCCAATCAATTTGGATTTAGAAAAGGTCGCTCTTCAAGGGAGAGCATATCTCATTTACAATTAGATATTTTTAATGCATTCCGGAGTAATAATGCTGTAGTTAGTGTATTTTTTGATGTGGTGGGGGCTTTCAATAATGTAAATCACCATATACTGTCCACTGAATTGGCTGCAATTGGTATACCTGTAAAATTTATACAATGGATTTTTTACTTTTTGCATGGTAGAAAGGTATATGTTAAGTGCAATGGTAGGCTTATAGGTCCTAGATTATCCTATAAAGGCACCTGTCAAGGTAGCATACTTAGTCCCTTATTTTTTACACTTTATATTCATAAACTTAATATAATTTTAGGTACACAGGTCTCCAACCTTCAATATGCTGATGATTTAGTAGTATATTTTGCAGGCAATAATACAAGTATTGTAGCTTCTGTGATAAATGATGCATTACTCAAATTACAGTCTTATTTTGAATATCTGAACTTGGACATAAGTACTGACAAATCTAAAGTATTAGTATTCAGCAAGATAGGTTCTTTTAAAGTTAAAATTGAGTATGATAACCTGGTGTTGCCTTCAGTAACACAGGCCAAATTTTTAGGGATATTGTTTATGAATAACCTTACTTGGAATAAATATGTTGATTGTGTGATGGACAGAGCCAGAAAGGCTCTTAATGTTTTGAGGTCTCTTGCAGGAACATCTTGGGGCTCAGACCCTAAAATACTTCTTACTCTTTATAAATCCCTGGTTCGCAGCCATTTTGAGTATGGATTTCTCTGTTTCTCATCAAACTCTAGGTTGGTTGAAAAGTTGGATGTGCTACAAAATCATAACCTTAGATTAATTACAGGAGCCATGAAAACTACTCCCATAAACTCCCTACAAGTTGAATGTAATACACCTCCACTGTCTCTGCGTTTTCAGTTTTTGAAATTCCGGTTCCTACTTAAGCTATTTTCCATTAATAATCACCCTTTAGTCAGAAAAATAATTTCTTTGTACAATAGCTTTCCCACCAACTCCCAATTATCATCCAATTACCCCTTTATTTTTAATGAGTTCTCCTATATTCTAAACTTGTTTAAAAATCACAAAATTCATACATCAAATAACTGGATGTGTTATGAGAAAGAATATGACAGTATTTTCCATGAGATGAGCATAATTATCAATAGCAAGCTGAAACATCGCCAAGAGGTTTATGATCTCATATCAGAATATCCTAACCATAAACAAATTTACACAGATGGTTCTAAAAATGATGTCAAGGTGTCAATGGCCTTTTATGTACCTCACCAGAAGATTAGTCAAGGGTTTATGCTCAAGAAAGAATCTAGTATTTTCACTGCTGAATCTGTAGCCATTCTAACTGCATTGAAATTTGTGGAAAAACATACTGATAGAAGTTGGCTTATTATTACTGATTGCATGAGCGTATTAAAGGCCTTACAGAATTACAACCTTAGAGCCTACACAAGCTACCTGATCATGGAAATTAAAGACTTACTTCATCGCCTTTCTCTTAGAAACTTTGATATAAAACTCCTTTGGACACCGTCGCATATTGGCGTAACTGGTAACGAACATGTAGATTTTCTGGCACGATCAGTAGTTGACAGTGACAGCGGCAGCCCTGTCGACGATGTTGCCATTCCGTTTTCAGATATTGAACCATTCATTAAATCAAAAATCAAAGAAGATTGGCAAGTTTTATGGCAAGAAACCTTACTTAAAAAAGGAACTTGGTACGCCCAAATTAATTCTGAAATTGGAAGAGGTCCTTGGTTTACTAGATCTTTAAAGTATAGAAATAGAAAATATTACACAATGTTATGTCGGTTAAGATTTGGACACTGTCGCTTTAACGCCCATCTGCACCGCATGCGTATTATTCCGTCGCCCATATGTACACATTGTACCAACAACTCTATACAGACCCTGGATCATATTTTCTTTGAATGTTCTGCTTTCAACATCCAACGCCTTTCACTATCAGCCAACTTGGTAGAAAACTTAAGACCTGAGAACATCCCGCGCTGTATTCAAGACATGCTAAAGAATCAGGCACTTTATTCATGCATATTTGAATATATAAACAGCACCATCAATGATATTTGACTTAAACGAACATGACAAATTTTGGATTGGACACTTAAACGGATATGACAAATTCTGGATTGGACTAACCCGGAAAGACTTTTACCCTGAACATGAAAATTAAAGACTTGGCCTTTCGGCCTTATCAATATAGGAAGAGATAAAAATATATATTAAAAAAAGAAAGACTTGGCCTTTCGGCCTTTTTATGTTTTGGACCAGAGAAATTATTTAAATTGGACTTGGCTTTTTAGCCTTACAACACTCCGGATCAGAGAAAACTTACAACAGACTAGGCTGTATGGGCTAGATCCCTTTGCCTTTCCCTAATGGGATAAATTAAAAAAAAAAAAAAAAAAGCAATGACTAGACCAAAACGTTTGTTTGTTGTTGTCGTTATAAATTATTCTGAAAATTTTCATAAAAAAATACAAAGATTCATCCACTATGACGAATGAAGATACCGAACAGTACAGGCATTTTTTGCGAAATCTTCAAAGAGAAGAGCACCGGCCAGACGCTTTGAATGGTATTAAAAACTTGTTTGCATTTAAACCTGCCGGTGAGGCCTTGACGACTATTCGAGATGCCGGAATATCAAAAATTGTCCAGTGTCTCAATGTATCGAACAAGTACGTACATTTGTTATTTATTAATTACTTCAATTTTCTCGCGATTTCTTCCGCGTTCCAGGATATAAAGTAGTAAATTCCCAGTCCTCCCAACATTATAAAATTAAAAAAAGAACAATACGCGTGAAGGAATAACAAATCAACCAACACACTTTTGCCTTAAACATAATTACTTAAAACAAATAGATACCCGATGTTTAATCAAATAGAAATTTAATCACTACATAGTATAAAACAAAGTTGCTTTCTCTGTCCCTATATCCCTATGTCTGCTTAAATCTTTAAAACTACGCAACGGATTTTGATGCGGTTTTTTTAATAGATAGTGTGATTCAAGAGGAAGGTTTTAGTATTAGCATTGCACCCGTGCAAAGCCGGGGCGGGTCGCTAGTCAGTTATAAAAGTAACATCTGACATTTCAATAAACCATTATTATTCTACAGGTCCCATGTTGATTTGACTTGCGATGTCCTAAAACTATGCTTCGAAAAATTTGGTGTTGGGGAAGTTGTGAAGAATTATACCAGTCACATTATGTATTTGTTACGCCATGAGAAAAGTTGTGTTCGTAGACTTGCTATTGATGAGGTCAGTTATTTATATTAAATTTTGGTTGTGGTTTTCTCATTATATTTTGATGCAAGTGAGCTAAGGGCTATTCACATTGCCTAAATTTATTCGTTTGTAGAGGACGGCCTCAATTTGTACTGTTTGAATGTTAATTTTTAAATTTCAGGTTCAAAAAGCAGTGGCAAGTGATCCCGAGTTGCTGCCAGTCCCCCAGTACATAGATGTGTTTGTGGCTACAGGGCAGATGGTGTGCGATGAAGATGTTGGCGTAGCCAATACAGCTATCCAGATCACATCAAATCTGCCAGTGCCAGCTTATCCTAAAGTTTTGGACGAAATGAAAATTGCATTGGAATATGATAGTAGTGCTAAATGTAATGCTTTTGAGGTAAAAATGCTAAAGTTAGACATTTATTCTTTAATAAGGATTTATTTATTTACAGAAACTATCAATAACTACCATTACCTATTATTGATAAATTTTCTGTTCTGTAGTCAAATTTTTATTTGATTATTATCTGTGCAAGTTTGGAAAACTATAACAAGTTGTGTACCATAATCCCTGAGATAGGAAGCATTTTTTCATCATCAACCCGTAACAGCCTACCTCCAATTGGGAGATGGTTTTCATCATCATCATAGTGGTCATCAGTCAGAATTTTTCAACGGTGTGTTTGTAACGATCCCACTGCTTAATCAAAGTGGAGCACGGTCAGTCAGTGAATGGGTGACCGCCTAGTAGCATTATATCTTGAGTGCCTCCATGTTTCGGAAGGAACGTTAAATAATTGGTCCCGGTTTTCGCTGTTTATGCACAATAGAAGTCGCTAAGTCATGTCAAATACCCTTGGGTGGCTTGAAAATTCTGACACAGGCCAAAACCCTAAAATCATCTCTTAATCGCATGGAAGATTATGGCTCATACTTCCGAAATTCATCTGCAAAGAAAGACCCTTAGCTTAACAGTGGGCTGTTATGGGTTGATGACGCAAGTAAATGATGTTACTTATAGTAAGTTAGGTTTTTTTGATGGACTAAAATGAACGAATCGTTTTCTTACAGGTCATAATCAATATTTCATTGAAATCAGTAGAGCTATTCAGTTTGGGTGCTGAACTAGGATATATTGATTTCATGGTGTCTGAATTAGAATCAAATGATATGCTGTTCCAATTGAATATTCTCGAATTATTATCACGGTTAGCTGTCAAGAGGCATGGAATTAATTATCTTGTCAACCATGGAGCCATGCAGAAAATCACAGAGTTGATTGAAGATCTGCCTAACAATCCTCTGGGCACTTTATTAACACCTGGTTATTATTTGAAAAATTAATTAATGGAAATATGTTCAGACTTGCTCAATTAACTAATGTTAGCAAAACTTTCAGGTTACATGAAGTTCTTTGGAGCCATTGCTCACTTTTATCCAAAGGAGGTGATTGATAAATACCCAGTTCTTCTGGAGTCCCTGTTCAATGCTTTAGAAGTTGGGGATAAAACAATTCTGCCTGTAGCTCTTGATACCTTAGGTTTTATTGCAAATACAATAGAAGGGAAACTATGTCTAGCTGCATTGGGTATGTAAAATTTGTGAAATGTAACTTGACTAATTGATAACATTTATACTAATGTTACTTTTATTATAGGAAGCAGTTATACACAAGCTATTACAAAAGTGGGACAACTAGTAAAAAATAGTCCAACTGAAATAAAACTTCGTGCTTTATACTGTTTTGCTAGCCTAATTGGCTATGATAAAGATTCATCTGTACCTAAGTCAGGCCCAATCGACCACAGAGTAACTCTCATGACACGAGAATGGTTCAGAAGTTTGAGCTGTAATCCAGACTCAATGACAACCTTATTTGAGATATGTAAAAATCCTTTTCCTGATATAAGCTTAGGTGGAATCTCTTTATTGGATGCTGTATGCCAACATCAGTGGGGTGAAGAGTTAGTGGCAAGAACTGCAGGTAAATGAAAAAAATATAACTGTTATTTTAAAAGTAATTCCAAGACTAATAAAGTGATTTAATTGCAGGCTTCATAGAGTATCTTCTGGATCGTTCTGTAAACCATACTAAGGAGTCAAAAGAAATGAAGTATGATGTAATCAAGAAGCTATCCCATTCAGCAGCATTTGATCCCAGTATCATTACAAGACTTCAAACATATGTAGAACAAGGACCATTCTATTCTGAAACTACTCTAGAAGTTGCAATGGAGGAGGGAGAAGATTAAAAAGTAATAATATTAAATAAATGTTTGCAATATTTTATTATGTACTACACTGAAGAGAACTGAAAATGACCATTAATAAAACAAGTCCAAAAGTTTATACAATCAATCACTTCTTTCGTTTAGTTGCTGTAGACTTAGGAGCATGTTTCCTTTTCGTTCCCTTTGACTTGCTTCCTCCATATTTAGCTGCCAAATCATCAAGAAAAGAATCCATCTGTTTCTCTCTTGTCTGTTGCTTCTGTCGTATCATTACTTCTAAACTGGACCCTTTAAATATTAGAGGTTCAATAAATGGATTTTGGCCTAACAAATAATGGACTAAACATACACACAAAATAATAATGCATAATCTGTCAAGTAACGGAATACAGACACGATATTTTGATCTGTTGATCGCCTGCAGGATGCTGTTGCTTGACTGGTTACCATTTTGGAAAGATGTAGAATTTATGATGTATAACAATAAATTGGAGGACACAATTTACACACGGTTATCCAATCTCAAACTAGGCAGAGCCTGTACTATGGGTACTAAACAACTGATAAACATAAATAAATATAAAACACCCAGACACTAAGCCAACAGACATGTTCATGCACACAAATGTTAGAACCAAGATCAAACCTGCGACCTCTGACTCAGAAAGCAGGGTCACTTCCAACAGAGTAGTAGTCATAGTTTTTACCAGAATAGTGGTAACAAGTAGGTACCTGAATCCAAAGCCAATTCAGATTTCCATTCCTCAGCTTCCTTGGCTTCACGATTTTCCTTAGCAATACGACGTTGACGTTTTTTAGCTGGTTCATGAGTAAATATCTTGTAAGCTGGTATTTCACCATCTTCTATCATTTGCTGGAAAACAATAATTACCTAAATTTATTATGTACTAGCGACCCGCCCCGACTTCACATGGGTGCATTGCTTATACTAAAACCTTCCTCTTGAATCACTATCTATTAAAAAAACCGCATCAAAATCCGTTGCGTAGTTTTAAAGATTTAAGCAGACATAGGGATATAGGGACAGAGAAAGCAACTTTGTTTTATACTATGTAGTGAAGTTTTATACATATCCTGTAATGAGAAAGCTTGAGTGGAGAACACTTGGATATAGGTGTTTATCAGTTGTAAATTGCTTGCCTGATTAATAATAATAAATAATAACTTAGGTTGGTCAACACCAGGAATAGTTTTCACATCTATATTTTTTTTTAGTTTTTCTAATTACATTGTAACTAACTAACAACCTCAATTACTATAAGACTCTTACTGAACGAATGATGAGAATGATCCAAATGTAGAAAAGCTTTCATTGTGGTTTATTGAGTATTAATCATCAAATATTCTTGTTAGAACAAAACAAGGAGAGAACTTACATTAAGTATCTCCTTGATTCTTGGTTCCTGCTCAGATCTTGCAAACTGCACATGATCAACTATATAATCCATATCACCTTTGCCTGCTATGTAAGCTGTTTTGATATCTTTCTTTTCTTCTTTTGAACCTGTAAATGACAATATGAAGGGCATAAACCAATTCACATGGAGGTCTTTTTGAAATAAGGATTGTAGTTATTCAGTACTTAGCAGATCCAGGGGCTAAGGGGCTCGAGCCAAAAGCATCTGGGTCCATCCCTAACAAATCTCAGATTACACTTTTTTAGTCTTAATAAAACCTACCCTTAGCTGCTTTAAGCCTCTCTATGGGTCACAGCACACATATCAACTCGGAAAGGGATCGGCACCGTATCGCCTTTCGCCTCTCCGTCAACCAGGCGTCAACCTAACGTATGCATGCAACCAAAGCGTAGCAGCGGCTCCTGTACGTCAACTCTGCTACGGCTAGGCGTCACCGCGCTTACGCCTCGCCGACCGCTGGCTGACCGGGTTGGCACCAAATCAGTTTGAATCCAAACGTTGAGTGTTCAATAAAAAAATCAATAAAACTTACGCGCAACACGAAAGGAAGTTGCCTTGCGAATGGCGGGCGGCGGCACGGGAGTCGCGGGAGGGAACACGGTCAAGGGTGGACGAAGAGCCGTGAGCTCGCGTACGGAGAGACGTAAGCGGGGGGACAGCGAGCCGCAAGCGCGGGAACTGCAAGTTGACCACTCACCGCATCGCGGTTCGGAGCCTGTTCCGAGGCGAGGCGATTACGTTACGTTTCCAATTAGTGTGCGTTGCAGTAGGGAGTTTCATACAAACAATACTGAACGGCTCGAGGCGATACGGTGACGATCCCTTTCCGAGTTGATAAGTGTGCTGTGACCTTAAACTGCCACTTTGGCTGGTGATTAGAAAAACTAGATCGTAATATACAAACTGGGTCAACAGCAGGTGGTCTGATAAACCTAACAAACCACACAGGCAGCAGTTTGAGTGGTCTTTCAGTAATAAACAAATGATGATATCTATGATGAATTCATAACAGTTAAAATGCGAACTAATATATTGACCAAACCTAATATTTATTTTATGTAAAACTTACATAAAATAAATCATAGTGCGATTTCACAGAAAGCTTTCCATTGGTTTAAGAATTTTTTTTAATTGGTTCAGTAATTTTGGTACAAACAAAAAACAAATCTTTTTTCTTAATAATATACATAAGTATAGAATTTTACTCAGCCTACCCCCTTCGGGGATAAAATGAGTGAGATTACTTATTTATTTATCATTAGGTAAAGGAAAACATTGTAAAGAAACCTGCAGGTTCCAAGATTGATGTTGAGGCATGTATAACAGCATCCAGTCTAAGGTTGGGCTCACCACCTGTCACGTAGGGGTCCAAAAAATTTACTGGCTGTGAGTGAGTAATTTAAGGAATGGAATACCTAGATGGACCCCCTCGGTAGTAAAAGCCTGGGCACATTTATTTTTATTCTATTACTTCAATTTACTCACCAATATACTCCTTTTCATAGGCTTTTATATCTTCCTCAGTAATTTTTTTAAACATCATCCGCCAGTAAATTGTCCAATCTCGGTCTTGAATAACATTATAGTCGTCATCGTCGACGCTCTTGGTTTCATCATAGAGAGTTCTCTTGCCCGCATCACTGAGGATAGCGTGAATACTACCAAGAACCTTAAATTTTTCGGTGGCTTCCAATTTATCATTGTCGTTGACACGGTCAGGGTGAACTTTCAAAGACAACTTGTGATAAGCTTTTTTAACTGTAAATCATAAATTGATATTGAAAATGTATGTTGTTTTAATTCCTGCAATTAGTCTATCTGCACTTTACCTTCTTTCTCTGTAGCTTTTTCAGATATTCCGAGTACCTCATAGAGATTATTGCTGTTAAAATACTTTTCACACATTTCTAAGAGACCCATGATAAAAGCTATTCGGGTTTTATTATTATTAAATTATTAAAATTATTAATAATTTATTTTTGTAACTGTTGCGCGCCAAACATTCATTTGACTTTTGACTTTTTTTTTTTTGTTGTTTCACCCCTTACAGGGTAGGCCAAGGCATTACGCCATGCAGCCTCGTCATTAGTTAATGATATCCGTAAATGGCTCTGCTTCAGAGTCCATGCACAAAAATACAGTGTCTTTAACACTTTCTACAACCCTAACGTGCCCTAACTTGGTTATCAGTAAAATGATAGCACTTTTACTGACGACTTTATTGTGACTTTTTGAAGCAATCCAAAAATGTCCATATCTCGCATTTTATCGAATTTCCCATTCACTGCACACTTTCACGGACACTTGCCACATAATAAACTATCACTATTATGAGTCAAAACCCGAAATACACAGCAAAATGAAAATTAAACAAAAAACATGACGTCCCTCTTCGGAATTCGGATTCCCGCCAAAAAGCCGACTTTTGATTAGTTTTGACGTTTGATTGACAGTAGGGTTGTAAAAAGTAATCGATTTTTAGAATAATAGTTTTTTTTTTAATAATCGATTTTTTTAATGTAAAATAATTGATTTTTGGTTAATCGATTATATTTTTACACATTTTAATAGATTTTTGTAAACAGCATCATCTGTGCTTTGAGTATTAAACCAACAGGAGACGTCACGCGCACGAGTTTCTTTGCAAAAAAGTCTGCCAATTTCTGCGCGGGGGACGAGGAAACGCACACAAATAATGTTAACTTAGACGCATTTTTTGACAAAACAATTGAACACTAGCTTGAACTAGATGCACACAAATACATTCACCGAGCACTCCGTGAACTCAAAAAAACTAGTTGTATATAACAGGTATGATCGTTGACCGATACTTTTTGACGTGACAACGTCTTATAAGTTGGTTTGCCGGGTGACACTTCAAGAAACTGCGTTACGCTCCGCTCACGTTATGCGCTCACAATGAGAGCGAGTGAGAGGCACGCGTCCCTTCCACTCGGGCATGGTTAGCCCGCCTAAGAGCGAGAGAGACAGATAGTTGTCACGTAAAACTTTCGCCCGTATACCGACTTTACAGGCAACCAATTTTTTTTTTGGCAGAGGGAACGCCTGTCAGTGGCGTCTCCGGTTGGTTTAATACTTAAAGCATCTGTGCGATGAATAAAAAAAATTAAAGTAACCTTTGTTAGTGAACACAAAGGTTATGTTAAAAGGATAAAGAATGTGGAAAAAAAAATCACTTTTCATATTAATGAGGCGTTTTTGGTGACAGCTGTCACTTGAGTATTCAAAGGTGTCAATAGATGGTGCTGAACCGAACTTTCAATTAGCTGTCATAAACTAGTACAGTAACAGCCATGCCACACATTAAAAAACCAGAAGTTGACATGTTGATAGTAAATAAATATTAGCACTGACATTTTTTTATTGCTAGATTGCTACAATCTATCTATTTGCAGCGACTAGGATATAATTACTATGTTGTTATTTTAAGGACGTGTATATGTGCCATCGTTAACTGTAGAAATTGAGGCGTTCATACATATCCAACTGATGAAACCTTAAAACAACAGTGAATTGGAACTACCAGGATAGATGTTCAACGTAAAAGTCGGGTGGAATCGGAGTACATATTCCTGTGTTTGTTCAAACCACTTTAAACCTAGTGTAAAGCAGAAGAAAACACACCAACCACAACACAAAATAAATAATATCACTAATAAACAACACGTCTATCGGCATTAATAGCTGTATATTTTCATGACCCTTGCATTCATGAGAACAAAGAAAAGCCATCATTCGATGACAGGTTATTGGTATGTGGACATCGCCATCTATCTTTAGTGAATGAAGTAGTTTTTCTTTAAAACGCCTCATTGGTATTTTTTTTCATAAAATCGATTTTTCTTAATCGGATTGTATAATCGATTATTTTTATTAACATTATCATGAATAAAAAAAAATCGATTATTAATTAATCGATTTTTATCAGCTCTGGGTACTGTACTGACTGAGATGTTTTTTTTTTATTAAGGAGTTTATGGTTTGGCTACTAGGCCTTTAAACCAAGTCTTTATTTTACACTTATCTTAGTTAAATGGCCCTGCTTCAGAGTCCATGCACAAAAATACAGTGTCTTTAACACTTTCTAAACTACGTTTCTAAGTTCTACGTTTCTAGTTCTACGTTTCTTTCGTTA
Source organism: Ethmia dodecea (assembly GCA_963855545.1). Classification (NCBI taxonomy): domain Eukaryota; kingdom Metazoa; phylum Arthropoda; class Insecta; order Lepidoptera; family Depressariidae; genus Ethmia; species Ethmia dodecea. Next base: position 8,717,089 of record OY979444.1, read on the forward strand.
GGGATTTAGAAACTACGTTTCTAAATCCCTAACTTTACTCAACAGTAAAATGATAGCACTTTTACTGAAGACTTCATTGTGACTTCTTGAGGCAATCCAAAAATGTCCTTAACTCGCATTTTATCGAATTTTCCATTCACTGCACACCTTCACGGACACTTGTCACATAATAAACTATCACTATTATGAGTCAAAACCCGAAATACACAGCAAAATGAAAATTATACAAAAAACATAACGTCCCTCTTCGGATTCCCGCCAAAAAGCCGTACTGAGATGATTGACGGACCGAATGTGACCAACTTCAAATTAGGTACGGATCTTGCAAACTAGCAGCTGAAAAACTGCTAAACCTTACGGGCCATTTACACGAGGGCAGTCCAGTAAGACAATCCAGTAAGACTGCAAACAAAAAAAACACGGGTTGCACTCCGGGAGTGCCTGGCAGAAGTGAAAACTTGATTATCGATTTCGGTGTTATAACACTACTCTCCAACCGTCTTACGGTTTTTCGATCAGCACACGTGACCTGACGCGAGTGTAACAGTTTTTACCCATCCCACAAAAGTGCTCAACGCCGCTAAAGAAGTTTTCACTTCAAAAAACTTGAGGACAGTGGAATGGATTGTCCTCAAGTTTTTTTTGTATGCAGTCTTACTGTATTGTCTTACTGGACTGCCCTCGTGTAAATGGCCCATTAGTTATTGTTCTGAGGCTAAACCATAACACTGAAACAGTGCTACCAACAATTCAAAAAGGTTTACCCCTAAATAAACCTTAAGTAAAAATACATAAAATAGATAATAATATTATTTAAAAAAATATAAGTAATACATAGCGCCAAGACTTTTGCCTTACTTTTGAAATATATAGTTTTAATGTTTGATAATAGGGCAAAAAAAACTTGGTCTTGATACTAAGAAAAATTATATGAGACTTTTGCTTAAATAATCAATAGTTTACTTTATTATAATAAATGTTATACTTTTACAATTCCTGCAGTATGCGCTCTTGCATTATCGTGCATAAAGATGAATCTGTGCCGGGGTAGGGCACCACCTCAGGTTCAACATAACGTCATTTGTTTTTTTAAACATTTTTAAGCTGATATGTAGGTAAGTTGCATTAAATTGGGTTGGTAATTTATTTTTTCCTTGAGTCGATGGATTTTTTGCACAATCCTGCCAAAAATTCCATCCTCCATAAAACGTCAATGAAACCTGACAGCGATTAAATTAGGACTTAGGACAAAAAAGCTTGAAATTGCCACGAATGGTCACAGTCATACAGCCAACATTGCGAAGCCTAGTACCTATGCATGATCATGAGAGGATTTATAAGAAAACAGGCGGTGAATTGAATATGGCTCTTCCTTCTTTGATATTTTCGATTCCGTCCGACAGACCGACATGAACACAAATAAAAAATATGCTCACGCCTTTTATCGCCGAGGGGTTGGGTAGAAATATTTCATTCCCGGAAATGCTCAATTTGCTTCAATATGTTTATATATTTTTTGGACTCTTAAATGTGACAGGTGGTGACTGGTAAACATATCGCTGCCATAGCTGGTCAGGGATGCTGCTGTTATTATAGTCAGACCTCGAGCTCCGGCGATCTTAGGGTTGACTAGTCCTACCAACGAATCAATTCTGGGACTTGCTTTCCTTGTACTCTGGACATGTTTTCCTTGTACCTTTGTTTGTTTTTTTTAGTTAGGTACTGGTTTATACTTAAGTATAAATAAGTAGGTAGATCCTTTGTTTGTTGAGTATAATCTCACGCCTTTTTTTATTCCCGAGGGGGTAGGCAGAGGTATTCCATTACTGGAAATACCCACATTTCACGAGATATATTGGACCCCTAAACGTGATAGGTGGTGAGCCTTGTTTGTTGAGTTAGTGATAATAATTAAATATTGAAGGTAGTTCGTAAGTTTTACCCAACTCAACTCGTTAGTACGAGTACAGTCAAGAGCACATGAAGCTTTACACTTTTAGTGCGAGTCTGACCTCTAAAGCGATTGTAACAAGATCGTTACAAAGTCCAATGTGTCAAGCTCTACGTGCTCTTGACTGTACATGCCCTCACCCCAGGATTCGAAGTTGAGCCATACGTTCGAGGGCTCTCTTACTATCACTAAGTACTCGCAGTTCTGTTTTATTAATTTAAAATTTTATAGACATAAAATTCTTATCTATCGACAGTTTTTATCAAGCTATCGGGAAAATATTTAGAGAGAATAATACCTGTATATTTTCTTGCTGTAGATAACATAGTTAGAAAGTAGTAAAAAACCTTTATTTGTAACTAGTGGCGCCCTGCGATTTCATTCACGTTAATAAATACAATACTGTAGCTTTCTATCGGTGAAAGAATTTTATAAATAAGATTAGTAGTTCCCGGTATTCCCTGCTACAAATATACAATACAACTTACAGGTAGGTACCTATTATAGTATACCTAGAGACTATGACCTTTTGCTCGCTCTGCTGTCCAATATACCTACGCTATGTGTCATCAAGACAGCGATAAGTTTCAGGAAAGATAATGTTTTTGTTTCAACCTCTTTGTTTTTGTCATTTGGCCATTTATAATGCAGGGAGTGGAGTTACATGAGCAGATTGCTACGGTACGTAAACAGTGGTAGCCAGTGGTTGAATAAGTACCCAAAGGTAGTCAGGGTTGAGCCAGGGTTTTAGAAAAACCTCCATGTTAATCGTAAGTAAGTATTTCTTTTTGAAAATATAACGTTGGTGCTTAAAACCTCTTTTTACATCGATAAAAAAACGATGAATTTTTCTGTAATTTTTGGCAAATTCATTTGTTTCTATTGGAATGTCATACCAATTCTCCATAAAATTAGTTTTATAAAAATATTTTTATTTTAATCTATACTGTTATGGATCTCAATCAACTTGCATCTGGAGATAATAATACATTACCTATATCTCCGAGATATGTAGAACAACTAAGGGAAGACGACGACGAAAAGAAAGTTTTCGAAAATGGGGAATTAAATACAGAAGACAGCGAGAGGCCAGATATATCATCTAACCAAGAAGATATCACCCCACAAATAATCGATGACAATGAAATGAAATTAAAAGAACGTATCAGACAGTGCAGAAGCATTATTGAATCTTTGAAGCTAGAACTTAACGAAGAGAAAGCTAAACTAGAAAGGGAAAGTAAGTCTCATCTCCCACAACCAAAATATTCACATTCGCTCCCTGAAACTGTTACATCGTACTCAAGGCCTTACTATGAGATATCCACTTCAGATAACGTAAACTTATCATTTGATGCAACCATGTACAGTGCAAGTGTCGATAATAAATTGAAATGTGACGAAAATATTATGGAATACGAAAAGCAACTACAAAAATACCAAAATACCCTAAATATGGCCCAAATTGAAAAGAAAAACGCCATTCGCAAACAAATGCTAGCAAAGGCATACAAGTTAAAACTTCTCGAAGTTGAGAATCAATGTAATATTGAATTGCTTCGTGTGAAACAAAGTCTACAATGTCTGGAACCACTACAGATGATCGCTAACAAGTGGAAGAGTGGCAGTGATAGTGATTCAATGTCCAACTTGAACAGTTACGAGTTGTTGATGCCTCGATATCCTGAGCTCAACGCCACTTCGATGTGCGATATAAGTTCGATAAAAGAAGGATTAGAAGAAAAACTTGATTGTAAGAACGGTTCTACATCTTCTGAATGTTGAATCGTTTAAAATTACCTAATAATTTAATTCAATCTGTAATACCTATCATCGTTATCATCACTAACGTACGTAGGTAATTAAACTGAACAGCGAATTTTAGTAACAGAGCTTTGTTTTTTTTACATTCCGATTTAAACCTGGGAAGACACTCCAAAAATTTGTAGACGATAAATTTTAATAAAATACCTCTTGTTCGGGTAAAAGTTGCTTTCTGGACACTTCAGATCCAATAAATTAATGACAAATATCCGTTTAATCACCTAATAACTTGAATAAAGGAGCCAGAAATCGAAAAAGGGTGCGAAAATCAGATTTCAATAAATCAAACGTGAGTGGGACCTCCGCAGTAGACCACACACATCGAGGCACGCGCTTCGAATGCTGCCGAACTTTTTATTCTCGCCGCCCAAGCGCGGTCGTGTTCGGTCGGCGCTCGTCGCACCCGACCGGCAGGCTCGCTGACATCATACACGTCTGCCTGCCTGCGCTTGCGCCCGTTCTGTTAGGAACTTGAACTTTATTTTAATAAGATTCCAATTTGTCAATTAGAGGGCAACGCATGAACCAAACAGGTTTGACTCCTTTACGCCTAGTATCTCTTCTCTTATTCTAATATTAAGGTTCATTTAGTAAAATATTTTGAAATCAATAAAGAAAGCGTTAAGGATTTATATATTTTAAAGTAGGTACTAATATATGTTGGTAAGATGTAATTTTGATGTTCAAATTAAAAACATTTATAAAATACATAACATAACAGAGCATTGATATCTATCAATTAAATGTTTAGAGGATGCATCATTTGATTGTATCTTTCTTTTGTTCTGCCAATACCTACCGGCCCCATTTATATAACGTTTTCTTCTCTTTCATCTGGTTCGTTGTAATCAGACTTGAATAGTCCTATTTATGCAAAAAGCTTCTGACTCGCACTTAATAGGTGTGTGTATCGCATCAGCAGGTCATCTGCATATTTACGAGTAAGAACGTGGAATGTTAATTAGGAGCTTTTAGTGCTCAATATTGTTCTAATCAAGCGATTTTTTTTACTCTGCCTAATTGAAGTTGACGAGAATGCAAAGCATGTTTCCGATGCTTTTAATTGGAGATATTTCAGGTATCTACCTAAGTCGATTACAATTGTAATGTTCACTAAGTATGTGGTGACAGGTTGGGACAAATCCTCTAATTCGAGGCGATCTCACGTATAAGTAGGTAAGCAGGTCTGAATTGATAAATAGAATTGTAGGAGCGACTCCACTAACAAGTGTACTAAGAGTTTTAAACTTCAATTTAAATCAATGGTCAAAGGAGGCGCCTGCTTTGCCAATATTATGCACGAATACTGCGAACTTGGTATTTTGGACATGGAAGTTAAATAAGATAAAGTTGCTAAAACCATTATGGCTTCACAATTCCCACAGTTGAGTTCTTTTGTAATCTTTTTAACGAACAACAATGGATCATTTGAGTCGACATAATGTGTACAAAAGACCAAAAAGTGTGCAGTGGAAATTAATAAAGTTCGTGGTAAAAGGGCCCTTGTATCCACAGGTTTGTATATACCTAATTTACTAACGAACGGACTAAACTTAAGTTAAAAGTAAAATACAAAGCACAATTTTGCGTTTATTTGTTGTTATTTTGCCAGCGACTTCGCGCGTTTCGATCCGTGATTAAAACTATTTTAAGTCCCTAAGTAGATTGTCTTTCTTCAAAATTCACTTCAAAACTTCTCACCACTTCTCTGCAAAATTTCATGAAGATGGGTTATGCGGTATTAACAGTGAAAACAGAAAAAAGATACTAAAGTTTCCATTTATAATATTTACGAGCTGTTATCCATAATTCCGTCCGCGTGAAATGTAGGTTATCACGTCTCCTATTAACAATGTGTTTTAGATCTTAAGTATCCCTATCTTCCTGCAAATTTTTATCAGTAGGTATCTATCCTCCGGGTTTGCCTTAAAAAGGTGACAGACAAACAAACACATTTATACTTAACTAGCGACTCGCCCCGGCTTCGCACGGGTGCAATGCTGACACTAAAACCTTCCTCTTGAATCACTCTATCTATTAAAAAAAAACCGCATCAAAATCCGTTGCGTAGTTTTAAAAATTTAAGCATACATAGGGACTTAAGGACATAGGGATATAAGGACAGAGAAAGCGACTTTGTTTTATACTATGTAGTAGTGATATTAGTAGGGGTAGGGGATCATGCGTGTTGAACCTAACCTACGTTTAAAAAAAATTCTGTAACTCGTATTCTAAATGCTGACTTTTCATAAGCTGCATTATTTTATGAAAATACTAGCGACCCGCCCCGGCTTCGCGCGGGTTCAATGCTAACACTAAAACCTTCCTCTTGAATCACTCTATCCATTAAAAAAACCGCATCAAAATCCGTTGCGTAGTTTTAAACATTTAAGCATACAAAGGGACATAGGGATATAGGGACAGAGAAAGCGACTTTGTTTTATACTATGTAGTGATAATACATCATTATATTCTCGATCCTTAGTTATCACTGACAACGAAGCACTGTACAAATAATGCTATAATAACATTAATAACGACTAGCTACCTCGTATAGCTGGGATTCTTATTTGCAGTCCAGTAGACCCCGCTTCACGCCAGAGCCGCATCCCGCCAGTTGTGTGCTCGGAGTAGAGAGCTTTATGGAAGAGCAAACAGTTTAAAACACTACATCTCGGCGTGTTGGTACAGCACTCTCCGCCATTAGCCCTCGCCGACACCTCACCGTCCAAAATGTTTGAAGGGCCGCGGCCGCCGGCAAAACACGGTAAGTACTAAGTTATGACAAAGCGAAACACGAGGATAGTTGTACGCGTGCTTACACTTTTTCGAGTATGCTGGCTATCAATGGCAGACAGGTATTCCACACGGGAATTGTTTCTCACTTCACCGAAGGAAGTGTTTGATTCAAAGACGTTTAAAGAAAAAGTTTCTCTCGAATGATTTTCTTCCAATATCTTTACTTTGACTATTCATATTTCAATCATAAGTATATATTTTTAAGTATAACACAGTGGTTTCATGATCTAAAAATGACTGCAAATCAATTAAAGAACGTCCCATTTTATTTCTAATATCGCACCTATTTGCAAGAAATATCTGAACTAGAGGCTTAGATTCGAGGTTAAAATTGAATTGTAAATGAGTTATGAATTGAGTAAAATTAATTAGGTTTAAATTGAAGTTTATAGTCTACTAGCTGTTTCGAGCAATTTCATCCGCGTAAGTCCCGTTCCAGTAAGAACACTATAACTCATGTTACTCCCAGAAGCATAAGCTTTCTATTAGTGAAAGAATTTTTAAAATCGGTTTAGTAGTATCGGAGCCTATATACAATAAAAAAAATAACAAACAAGAAAATAAAATCTTTCTTCTTTACAATATTAGTGTAGATGTAGATAATGCGATTCGCATTCGGGAAACAGTACGTAGGTAATTAATATGTCCTTTTTAAGTTGCTATCTCCGTGCCAAATTTCATCAAACACCTAGGGAACTTTGCTTTGATAAATATATTCTTCCTTGAATCCATTATCCAACTCATGGTTAAGTCGGACAAAACTAAATATTAATAATACATATTCAACAAAAAAGGTCAGTTAGTCCCTTTTACCGGAAAGCTGGTCGTTTGTTCTCAGGTGCCGGTGTGACACTCCCCAGTTGGTACAATTTGTTTGGCCGAAACCACTGGTAATCGGCTTGTTAAAGGTATTGTTTGGCTTGACAGCGTTCTAACGACTCTTGGTCTTTTCGGGTGTTCTCACCAAGTCAAAATAAAATAATTAAAATTCTGGATATAACTCAGCCCATAAATAAGAAAAAAAATTATTATGACTAAGTATGTATTATTTTTGCCTGCCTACCCCTTCGGGAAAAAGGCGTGAGCATATGTATGTATTATTTTTACGTAATCAAAAGTATTTTTTTTCAAAGTCTATTTTAATGTTTGGATTATGCGCAACGCGTTGATGTCTTTTACTGCGCAAAAGATTTTTTGGTAGGAAAGATATAACCGTGTGCGCTATTGAGTGTATTCAATTGGGTAGTCTACACTAATAATTTTATGTTTATTTTATAGTGGCGATCCATCGTCTCTGCCGACCCCTGTGGGACAGTGGCGTGGCTTTATGTATGTATAATAAATAGGCCCCGAAACTACTGAACCGGTTCTAAATCGTCTTTCTCCAATAGAAAGCTTACTTTACTGGAAGTAACATGGGCTATAATTTTCCCACGGGAACAGGGACATTGCTGACTACTCATTTTAGTTGCAGTTGTCTTAGTAGACTACCACGAAGGCTCGCAGCTTCGAATACCGCATCGATTTTGCAAAAACACGTAGTTTCAGCTAAAAATATTTGTTATGTGACTGTACTATATTAAAAGTAACTAGTTATATAGTATTGTGTATGTATATGTTGCCTCAGTTTGCAGAGTGACCCTGCCTTTTGAATCGGAGGTCAATTCCGGACCGGTGCCAACAATTGTGATAATGAACATGTCTTTATGTGAGTCTAGGTGTTTATATGTATTTAAGTATGCCTATCAGTTATTAAGTACCCAAAATACATCCATACATACGTACATAGTAGCTGACCTAGTTTGGGACTAAAAAATAGTTTATGTGTGTTCCACCATTTTTTGTTTAATAATTTTCAACTTTATGCACATATTATCTATTGACGTAATTCCATTGTTTGTGGTATATGGGTATTGGCTAATTTAATAAATAAATAAGCCAAAAAACGCAATAGCGCAAATAATAGGCAATATTTATGAAGAAAAATACGTAGTAATAATATTTCTTGTTAAGTATTCCAAATACCGCGTAATTTGTAAATATAAATAATGAACTATGCTGCCATGCTGTCATGAAATAAATATTATTACGCATACCTACGAAAAGGTACAACGGATATTTACTTAGAGCATTCCTGTAAACGTAAATCCCTTCCGTGGTCATGATTTTATGAATGGACCACGTCAGAAAACAAAAATATTATTTTATTGAACCACTTTACTGTGGGTAAACGCTTGATGACTAAGCTGGTTTATCCAACTCATAGGTATTTTAATAGCTTATGGATAAGAAGGAAATGGTTCAAATCCTGTCCATGTATGTATTTATCACTTGCTCGACGGTGAAGGAAAAACATCATTAGGAAACCCACAGGTCTCAGAATTAATTCTGAGACATGTGTAAAAGACCCGGTAGGGCGTTTGGCTCACCACCTATCACGTTTAGGGGTACAACGAGTATCTCGTGAAAAAGTGGGTATATCCAGATAGTGAAATTATTATTATTAATTTTATAAAAAGGAAAATAATTAGTATGCATTCATTATGCACATGCCCATACAACATGGCCTCCGTAGCCAATACTACTGGCGTCAATCATTGAGTCCTGCCGCTATCAGCTCTGGCGCCAGATACGCAACTGCTGTCATAAACCTTGGCCTTGCTCCATTGTTACGAACCACTTCCTCCCTTCATGAAGTAGTAAAGTACTTATCACGATTTCTTTTCTGAATTTTACGACGCCATTGACGAGGACTCAGAAAAGCAATATTATTTTACTATACCTACGCTATGATTCATTATTTGGTGAGAATTGCGTATTCAAGTATTCTATAAAGATTGTCAATAGATTTGCTCAAGGGAGGATCATGGAATGAAAGTGGTTCTTATTCACATATATTTTCTAGATTTATGTCACCTTTAACCATATGTGCAATATGGTTTGATTTGTCCAACGCAAAATAAGGCTTAGGTAATCGGAAAAGTCACAGAAAAAATAGCGAAATTCTTTGGAGTTTTTGCGATTTATCCATGATATAAGACTAACTCCACTATGAAAGAATCTGGCCTCAGTTATAAACATATAAAAATATGTTCACGACTTTATCTCCGAGGGGGTCGGCAATGGGGGAGTGGAAATAACCGCTTTTCATCAGTATACTTTTATGGAATTATAAACTTGACGTGGTGCTGAAAAGCCATCGCCGGACCGGGGTGCTGTTACACATGTCTAAGAAGTTTTCCTTCACAGTTACATCTTAGTGATCTTAGTAAATAAACACTAAAAATTATTAAAAATAATCTCACACCTTTTATCCCTGAGGGGGTTGGCAGAAAATTAAAAATTAAAATGTATTTTATTCTGTAGGTAATAAGAATTACACTTAGAAAAGTCATTAGTTACACAGAGATATTCCATTCTGGAAATACACACTTGTAACGAGTATATTCGACCACTAAACGTGATAGGTGGTGAGCCCATCGCCGGACCGGGTTTAATAGACCCGGTCTATTACAAATGCCTTAGAATTAATTCTGGGACCTCCTGGTTTCCTCGCGATGTTTCCTTCACCTTCGAGCCAGTGATAAATATCCATGTAAGTAAGTATTTGAAAAACTCACTGATAGCCTTAAGGTTAGAGTGCCCGCTTCTCATAAAAAAACACTAACCTGTTTCAAATGGAAATTTTTATCTTATCAGCAATCAGTGTTATCACGTGTTCAAGTCAAAGCCTAGAGCGATAGTCAAGAGCACGTCGACTCACATTCGCACCCTTTTGTTAAGCCCTGCCAGTTCTGGGTAATGCTAATAAGCAGGTGTAAACAGGACTTCGCACTTTTGTTTCGGAGCTTAGGTATGTGGGCTGCTTGAGAACTTTTGCCAGTAGTAGGTACCTATGACTACTGATTAATGAGTAGATAGATGTAAAAAGTAAGAAGTAACAACTATTCATTGTACACCAATAATACATATGTTTAAAGTGACATAATGACAAAAAGAGTACAATGGGCAGCGCTTTAAGCGATTTCTTCCAGACAACCTTAGCACAAGCGTAACACTAGGTAATAACAAGTAGGACTAACAGTCGTTTAAAATATTGTTTGGTTTATAACATACTCGTAACTATAGCGGGTGCCCTGGAGTGGCGTTGCCAGCGCAGATCCAGTTTATTCCCGTTCCCATGGGAATTTCCAAAAACAACTATGTACCGGTTGCCTACGACATATAAGACACCTACCATATTTCAAGTTTCTACGTGTTATCGTTTCGGAGTACCTAGTACTTATTTCTCTTTATCCAGTTTTTAATTTTCCCGTGGGAATGAGACATGTAAGAAGTATACTCTAGAGGTTGACTTAGTTCCTGTTCCTGTGACTTAGTTATCTCCACACCAAATGTAATCAAAATTCGCCCAGTAGTTTTAGCGTGAAGCGTAATGCGTGCACATCCAGACAGACAGACACAAAAAAAAATCGTATGTTTATCGGTATATTCCCGTTGTCCCCATTGGCCGTATCCTCATCACTATATACCGCAAAAATGTCGTGTACTGACACGGCCTAGTTACAGTTTTATTATATATATATATATAGATGTGTTACATAATCAATTAATAATCAACAATATTAAAAAGAGTCACAAAGTTGTTGTAAATGAAATCACTAACAAGTGCGCAACACTTTCTACTTAAGCTTCGAAACAAAGAATGTTTTTTTCTAAAATCTGCTAAAGGCAATCAATTTTAAACCAAAAATATATTATAATGATAATAATATCACAGTTTAACAATCATACAGTTGGCTCACGAATGTACTTGTGCAGAGCAACGGAGGGGGCCTTGCGGGGAAGCGAGCGCGGCGCGTACCGCTTCATACAAACTCGCGTAGTTTGTCAGGTTAATTGTCGAGGGCTCACGTGAATTCGAAGTGCATGCCGCGGCTTTGCCGTTTAAGAAATTACCTAAATATAATGCCATACTGTGATGTTTAAGGATGTAATTCTAATTCGAATACAATGAGTAACTAAAATTTCCTTGATAAGCAAGGAAAGTTTTTTGAATTCGAAAATCGTTGTGACGAGAACAAAATCCTCATGATGGTTTTACCGTCATTACAACTATTTCCAAAAATCTATTCGACATACCCATAATAGGTATTTAATAATAATAAAAAAGACGTGTGGCACTCGGGGACTGCCGCGGTAAAGCTATTGCATTGCATAGCATTTTGTATCAACAAGACTGCCGAAAACAAACGACGTTAGACAATGCACGGCCTGCAAGCCACACCTCCGTGCCCGTCGGAGTGGGGAGCGTGAGGTTCATCCATCCGTCCATCCATCCGTCCATCCATCCATCCGTCCATTCGTCCGTCCGTCCATCCGTCCATCCGTCCGTCCATCCGTCCATCCGTCCATCCGTCCATCCGTCCATCCGTCCATCCGTCCATCCGTCCATCCGTCCATCCGTCCATCCGTCCATCCGTCCATCCGTCCGTCCGTCCATCCGTCCATCCGTCCATCCGTCCGTCCGTCCATCCGTCCGTCCATCCGTCCATCCGTCCGTCCATCCGTCCGTCCATCCGTCCGTCCATCCGTCCGTCCGTCCGTCCGTCCATCCGTCCATCCGTCCATCCGTCTGTCCATCCGTCCGTCCATCCGTCCGTCCGTCCGTGCGTCCATCCGTCCATCCGTCCGTCCGTCCGTCCGTCCGTCCGTCCGTCCGTCCATCCGTCCGTCCATCCGTCCGCCCGTCCGTCCGTCCGTCCGTCCGTCCGTCCGTCCATCCGTCCATCGGTCCATCCGTCCATCCATCCATCCATTATATCATAGACAATGCACGGCCTTCAAGCCACACCTCCGTGCCCGTCGGAGTGGGGAGCGTGAGGTTTTTTTCGTTACGGAATTTCTGGATTCGGTCCCGGCGCTCAAGGCCCGCGATAGAAGCTATGCAATAGCTTAACTGTGTGTTAATAAATGTCAATGAACACTTATTTATTAAAACTTACGTACATATTTATCACTAGCTCGACAGTAAAGGAAAACATCGTAAGGAAACCAGCAGGTCTCAGAATTAATTCTGAGACATGTGTAAACAGACCCGGTCCGGCGATGGGCTCACCACCTATCACGTTTAAGGGTCCAATATGTCTCGTGAAATGTGGGTATATCCAGTAATGGAATACCTCTGCCTACCCCCTCGTGGATAAAGAAGGCGTGAGATTATTATATATTTATTATGATCTTTAGTTATTTTTGATAGTAACACGGTCACATAATGTTACACTTTTTATTTTACCCGACTACCAGAGAAGAGCAATTTATCTGCTGTAGACTAAACTGTTAGACGGATTTCAAATTCGAGGTGGTGTTTCGTTAGTCTTCATTTCAAGGGCTGTATTTTATTCCCAAACTTTTCCCAAATTATTTTTGTTAAAATTGTTTATTAATAGAAAACTAAAATCCTCCAAAAATAAAGTGTCGCGGAAATATCTGGCTGTGCAACATCTTAAAATGATTTATTTATAATAACATTTTTTGTAATAATAATCATTGTCCGTGTGCATTCGAAAATGTACTTATTTTTTCATCTATATTTAATATGTACTTATTTCATTAAGTGACTTTGTGATTGTAACTAATAAATATTTTATTTCCATTTTTGTGACAACCCTTGCATAAATACGTAGGACGCGTATTCAATATAACAAAATTATTAATAAAACGTAAGAAGCAGTATAGTCTGCACATTGCGTTACAAGGCAAAATTCATATTAGAATGTCGGAAGAAAACGATGGACGGATTATGCCGTTCCAGCGCTTTATTGTTTGCTTGTCCATCTTCGCACAGCGTAGAAATCGTCCTAAATAGGCACGCACTGTTATGTAAATGTACATATAAGTAAATTTCCTTCTAAAACAATCACTTTCTGGTGGGTCAACATTGAAAACATGTTGCCCCGGTTGTTTTTGTGCCTGCATGTGATTTAATTGGGGTTAGTCTGACCGCAATTTGGACGAGTTTTCGTACTAATTTAAGTCGCGCGAACACATATGAAGAGACATGAACTATTCAGATCCTTGCACATTGGGTTTGAAGTGTTTGAACTATAATTTACACTACAAGCGGTACAGCACCACGCACCTCAGGTAGCTACGCGGTGAGACGGGGGAGCAGATCAGCCCTCCCGAACGCTTACCGTACCTCTCCTCTGTACGCTAGTAACTATGTATATACGTACTCTGTACGCTAGTAACTATGTATATCAATTGTCAGCAACCTCTAGTGATGTAGTAACTTAAATTCTTGAATGGAATTCGCCATAAAACCGTCAATATATATGAGTCTGAAACCAAGTGTTATGATTAGGTATGTGTAGTATTTATTGATGTAACAACATTTTGCCATGCCAATCCGTGATTAAATTTCCTACAGCTAGTTTCAGACAATAAACTATTTTATAGCGTGTTACTCAAGATTTAGTTTCTCCTATCACTTATTCTCTACACACATAGCATATTTTGCAGTAATAACAGTTCTTATGAACATCTCTTGTTATTGTTGACAAATCGTCATCAATATCTTCATGAAGTACTTTAAACGAGGAATCTTATGCGAACCTTCCGCGGTACTGAAGATGGTGTTAGTTAAATTACTACCCTATTCAAAATTTTTAAGGCATCCAACCTAAGGGTGTATGATATACGTAGCTTAATCTTTCAATAGAATTCCAGGCACATGACTTACACTATACATTCCCGTGTTTGCGTATAAGCCAATAGAAAGTCTTTCTTATAGCCTTATTATTATCATATAACAAAAAATATATATCAGAGGCAAACCGTTCCTAGAAACGCCCTCTTCACCGGTATAATATTTCTTGGACCACTAAAACATCAAAATCCAATCTAGGGCTTGCGGGTTTCGTCGCGATGTTTTCCTTCACCGTCACCGTACCGACGTAAGTTTTTGAAAAACTCATTGGTACATTGACATTCATATTGCTTTAAAACTGGAAAGATTTTGAATTAAAAAGGCTTGCAACTCATAAAATTGCGGTCTAACATATATCGATCATTATGTTCGTAATGAGATCACCTAACCTAACTATAGAGGAGTAGTGTCCATGATGTGATCTCGCCATGAAGAGATGATTACAGGCTGCGCAGCCGTTAGGTGTCGGGTGCCCGGCCACGTTCCACCAAGAGACGCCGATTAGAGATAACTAGATGTGACATACAAAGTGCCTCGTTAGAATTTCCTTATGATTTAGTTAGGGAATCATGGAGGCAAAAGTTTTTGTCGCTAGCATATTATGTTTTATAAAAGATTATTCAGGTGTTATTGTTAAGCGAAGTATAAAATTGTTTCATAAAGTTATAACTCTAAATAAACATGAAATTATGTAAAATCTTTTTCTAGATTTCTCTAAACCAAATCTGAGTTCCAAAAAAATATAAAGTTTACATTATCATCAAAAATAAGGAAAACTATTGGTTTAGGTATCCACACCTACATAGTTTATTTTTATGAAGACTATTCGGACACAAAGGATCGTTAGCAAGTTACCAATCGCACTGTTGATTAGTAAGACACCACAATCACAATGACCTCATAGTTAATTCTCGCCACAAATGTATCATACCTACTACATTATTATGTCGACTTATGACGATTTATCAACATAAAACACGGCAATAAGATGGACTAAAACGCATTCATGAGTTGGCCTAGTAATGCTGATATATACCGCTGTTAATTTCATATAGGTACCTACCAATGTTACAGTTACATGCGCTGTAAAATTTTATCGGATTATTATGTGAAATTTTACGGGCTGAAGCTTAAGATTTATGTGAATGTCGAGTAAATGGATTCTTGTACGCGGTTCCAATGTTACAACTACTTTATATACATATAGTGCATAATTATGTACTGTACGTACGTACGTACTGACACTGGCAGATCCTGAGGTTTTTATGAAAACGATGAACCTCGTGCAATTTTGTATTGAAATCTAGTACCTGCCGAGCACCGACGACAGCATAGCACGTATTTAAAACATAGTTATGAAGTGAATGCGAAACCACATAGGTTTACAAATCTGAGGGTAATTGAAACTTAAGTTCTACCTTATGACTTTTTCTTGTCACGAAAGATGTGATTGCGTGGAAGTTAGTTTTCCCGGTGAGAGACGTAAGGACGAGTGGTCGCGATGACCGCGGCGGTCGGCGGGTGGTGGTGGCCAAGGGATGCAGGGCCAGGTCGGTGGTGGTCGGGCGGCCGGCCGCTGAGTCGGCTCAGTGTCGCTCAAATCGCGGCGCGCGGTGGTCGTGCGGCGAACGCGCGTGAAGTGATGTCTACGAGATGAGACTGCCTCTGGTGCTACTGTGGTTGGGCGCGGCGGCGGCATGCGGCCCGGGCCGCGGCTTCACCCGCCGCCGTGGACCGCGCGGCATCACCCCTCTTGTCTTTGGTCAGCATGACCCTAACATCAGCGAAAACAACCTTCAAGCCAGTGGTCCTCCCGAAGGACGTATCACCAGAGAAGATGAAAAGTTTAAAGACTTAGTGCCTAATTACAATCCGGACATCGAGTTCAAGGATGATGAAGGCACAGGCGCCGATCGCCTTATGACTCAGGTGAGTTTTCAATGAATTTTCAGTGATTTTTTCCTGTCGTAGTGAATTTCGGAAGCGGAAAAGTGATGTGCTTTCGAGAGTTCTAGACAGTTTTAAGAAGTGCTGAATTAACGGTAGTTGTTGAAAGTTGTCTCCGAAACAATGACTTTCATGAAGAGTCCTCTGTTTTGGAAACAGCTCCTCAGTGCGCGGGCAGGAACAATCGCTGGTGTAAACATTACGCCTTCGGAACAATGGGAACAAATTGCGGGCGTTACGGTAGCTTCGTAGCGAGTGTTCCGATTGTAGCACTCTGCAATTACGCAGCTTTTGTCAACAAATATTTTGACTCTGTGACTAATGGATGAATGATGAATTCTTTACAATTTTGATGCCAGTTTTGGTGAATATATGGCTGTCGTAATAGTTGGTGTCTAAGGCATTGAGCGTCATGCGTTGTCATTCGAGATTTGTTGTAAAAAAAGTTAAAGCAAGTTACGGGAAACTTTATTGTTGACGGTTACTTTATTGTAAGGCGTAACGTATTCAGATCCGTTGCACTTATTTTGTTTGTTCGACAATGACTAGTGAATGAGACAATATTATTTATTAAAGTGCAAGTGGGTAAAGTCATTTATCTATTTGAAATCTACCACATTTATCAAAAAATCTCTTTAGCATTAAGTACTGCCTAACATTATTTTCATATCAGTCAATACATTTTAAATTTAGCTATAGAATTTCTTAATTAGCTAATACATAAGAAAAATATTGAGATAAGTAGGTATTTGTTGAGTTTATTCAAGTTTATTTTCACTATTATTCTATTGCTTGATGGTGATAAAAACATAATTATTTTACTTATTTATTTAAAATTAATAAAATTGTAGCAAAGACACTCTTTGATCATTAAATAATCTAAATAGAAACCATTATGGCTAAAAATATATAAAAGTCAATTGTTTATCTCTACCATTTTCTGTTTATGAATTAGATTATAACGAGATTTAATAATATAATAATAATAATATAATCTCACGCCTTTTTTTTTATCCCCGAGGGGGTAGGCAGAGGTATTCCATTACTGGATATACCCACATTTCACGAGATATATTGGACCCCTAAACGTGATAGGTGGTGAGCCTATCGCCGGACCGGGTCTGTTTACACATGTCTCAGAATTAATTCTGAGACCTGCGGGTTTCCTCACGATGTTTTCCTTCACCGTCGAGCTAGTGATAAATATGTACGTAAGTTTTTGAAAAACTCATTGGTACATGCCAGGATTCGAACCCGAGCCTCACTGATTTTCGGCCGGCTCTTTAACCGTCCGGGCTATCACTGCTATATCTGATTTTTAAAAGCTTAGGGTTACAATTAATACAAGAATGTGTCAAGTCCAAAGAGCAAGGAGAGTAAAAGAAAGAAATTAAAAACAAATGAACAGAATTGAATGTAGTTTGAAAGCTTCGAGTCGAAATTAAAGCGTCGGCTATGTGTTACCAGATCGTGATATTTAGAAGGAGATATGAGCAGAAGAGCAAACTCAAAAACACTGACTAGGTAACTAGGTCAATTCTGACGGGCTTTCTGTTGTTTGTAAGAGATTTTTTATGAATACTACATAGAATTCAGGTTCCACCAAAAAAAAGTTACAGTCACCAGATAATAATAAAATACGTTTATTTTTTGCATCCCAATCAGCAGTGGGCTCGCGTGAGAGATTATATACTTTCTCCCTACGAGGAAAGACCCTTAGCTCAACTGTGGGCTGTTACAGGTTGATGATGAAAATTTTTTTTTATTAAAAATTAAATGTCAATACACTCACGCCCTAGGGGCTTAACAGAAGTATTTCACTTTTGAAAGTACCTACCGTATTTTTATTAGTGTTTTAATAAAATAATACACGTTCTTGCCTGGGTGATTTTCTAAAGAAAAGATGTCTCTTCTGTTAATTAAAAAACAACTCACCGTTTTTATCCTCGAGGGGGTATGCAAAGGTATTCCATTACTGGAAATACCCACGTCTCACCGGTACCTATATTCTTTGGACCCCTAAACGTAATAGGTGGTGGGCCCATCGGCCGGGCCGGGTCTGTTACGCAGACTTCAGAATTAATTCTGGGACTTGCGGGTTTTCCGCACGATGTTTTCCTTCACGGTTGAGCTAGTGATAAATATGTACCTATAAGTTTATAAAAAACTTATAATAAAAATCATAAAAAACTTATTGGTACATGTCAGGATTTGCGCGGCTCTTCTTTTTTTGCAAAAAGAAAAACTAGAAAAAAAGAAATGATATTAATATTGAGGTGTGATAAATCACAAAGGTAAAGGTATGATACTTTAATTAAACGCCGTAATAAAGTCGATCTTCAGATTTGACTAGATAATGTTTTATTATGAAATTTATTGCAAAATGGCGTTGAGTTTACAAACTAAAATTTCTGCTTAAAGCAGCTCCAGCTCCGCCACAGCTCAATATTGGTTATAACCATATTTAACTCATTATTGTATTATGAATTTAATCATTTTTAAAAGTAAGTAGGTACCTACTAAAACAATAATGGGGTAGTGGTGCTTTGGTTAGATCACTTTCCATAGCAGTTGGTAGATTACCTAAGTATTGACATTCATTATATTTTGTGATTTCCACATTCCTAATAGTTCAACGTTGAAATCAAATTATTTTATTTTTGATGTTGCAGTTTTCGTTAAAATCTTATTTTGTAGACTACAGTAGCTTTTTTGTTTTTGATAATATTGCGATGAAAATAAAATATATGTATTTTTTATTCTATCGTAAATTTTGCGGAAGTGTATATTTTTAATTTGCGTAGTTATCGATTTAGATATGGAAACACCAATTTTTGAAATTTTTGTGTATCTGCACTGCACGTATCAAGCAAAAACTACCTACTGGATGGATTATGATGAAATTTGGTGTGGTGATAGCTGAGTAGCTGGGTCAACATCACCCGCTACACCGCTGGGCACCCGCTGGTATGAAATAAGATCTTTCAAGGTTCTTTGGTATACCAATGTATTTTTGATGTTTTTGACCTAAATTCTCTTGAGGTAGGTACAGACTACAGAGTCATATATTTTATATTATAAATCTATTTATCCATGGGTTTAGCACTTTTCATATGTGCCACAGTAGGTAAAACTCGGTAATTTTATCATATGATTTCAATTCGGAAAACCCATCCATTTTATTAACAAACATTTGACATTACCGAAAGTATATAGTTTTGACTCTTTATACTTACACTGTAAATTAAACAGGTAAATATTCTTACTGAAAACTTTGGAAATTCCGTCTTTATACCTGCAGTTCCTCAAGAGTTGAGACACGAATTTGCGGTATCTTTGCATATACCTACCTATACATACTTCACCTTATGCACTATGGTTGGATTTGCTTCAGAAACCATAATTCGTATTTTTAAAATCAATATTGTCCTGATAGTAATAAAGCTGGCGTAGTATTTCCCTATTCTATAAGAATTTAGTGGGTGCTATATGAATATCTATTAGGTAAGTAAATAGTCTTTACGCCGTGATTACTGCACATAATAGATGAGTTTGCTTGAATATGTAATAGAAGATTGCGGTGCGCAAATATTGTATTCGGTCGCGCATGTCGTCAAATGAGCTTCTCACCGTCCGTCCGTCCCACAGTGACTTATGGAACTATCTTTATCAGCTAGTATTTTCCCTGCGGCTTTACTCGCGTTCACTTTTAGTTATATCCTGTTGAACCAAATATTCAATCGGCGATATTTATTTAGTCCCAAATTAGCCTGTACCTAGGTACTATACATATAGGTGTACCTACTGAACAAGTAATAAATATAGGCAAGTATTTCGATAGGTGTAAAGGACAAGACACTATATCAACAATCAGGCCCATGTAAGTACATAAATGTTGGCCCCTAGCGGAAACCGAACTCGCAACCTACATAGAGCAGAGTCACCATCAACTGATCCTACATAGAAAGAATAAAGAGTAGGTACCATGAATGCTAATCCAAAACATACGTGTAAATATAATTTCGTACCTTTTTCTGAGAATTATGAACCTTTTAGGTTTCATCAGTGTAAATCTGCAATGACGCCATGTCGAAAGATAGTTTCGGCGGGTTATTTAAATAGTGCATTTTTATTTGCGATATTTTTAGAAAATACAAAAGATAATCAAGAACAGCCACTATGAATAATTAATATGTTCGAATCTAAAATAATTTCCATAAGTCAAGCAAATAGCCTAAAATCTATAATCCTTACCTTCTGATATTAATTATTTATTCCTGTCATGTCATTGTCAATAGGACTACATATGGAAGCCAACGTAATCTGAAAGCCAATACTCATGGGCCAACAGCCGACCTCGCCCTAATGGCTCGGCAAACACCGCACGACAAACAAACAAACAAACATTCGCGATCGCGTCACGCAGTTTCCCGGACGATGTAGGTCATTTTGCGACTCGACTCACAATACGCTCAAGTTTATCAACAACTGTAATTTTCAGTTGACTTGACACCGCCCCTGCGGAGTCCATTATTTAGCCTTAAACTACCCGTTTACAGTCGAATCGAATCGAATTAAACTGCGGGTAATAATTAATTTATTAAATTAGATTTTTTTATTTAGTTAATATTTTCCCACCTTTGTTCCCGAAGGCGTCGGCATAGATTTTCTTTTCCCGGAATTACCGACTTTTCGCCAGTATATTTTGGACCACTGAATAACTTATTTTACAGTTAATTAAAAATATATTTATTTATTTATTGTAAATTAAAAAATTAAGGTGCCGCCTAATCTTAAAGCCGCGGTGCTTGAATATCCTAATAATATTAAAAACGCGAAAGTTTTTATATTTGGATGTATGGATGTTTGTTCCTCTTTCACGCAAATACTACTGAACGGATTTTGATGAAACTTTACAGTTATATAGCTTATACATCAGAATAACACATATGCTATATTTTATCCCCGTATTCCTACGGGAACGGGAACTACGCGGGTGAAACCGCGGGGCGCTGCTTGTTAAAAATAATGTCATCCGTATATAATAATAATATTGAGTACACTTTCCACTACGATAAATAATGTGTACTTTTCATGATATATTGGCGTCAAAAACACATAACCCTCCTTTTTTGGTTTTGCTGCAATCGGGTAAAAGGAGCTGAAGCTATTACAATTCGGGTCTTTAGTTTTACATAATTTAATAGAAACGATTACAGTACAAGTAAGTTTATTTGCATTCCTGAACCTAAACAACTAAAGTAATTCAAAATTTTAAAACTACTTGTGTAAGGCTGCACAAGTAGTTTAAAAATTTTGAATTACTTTAGTTGCTGAAAAGCTTTTTGATGCCTTAGTGAATACACGTAGTGTAAATCACTTTGCATGCCTATGTCTGCAAGTATACCCTAACAAAATATATAATATTATGTCGGTAAACATCTGTCAGTAGTAAATTATTTATCAGTATTATAGTCTGTCGCGATATGTAAGTATATATAGGTACTACGGTTTCCAGCTCGTCATGACTTACATTTTTTTAATACGAATTTTAACTTATTTAGGTAGGAACATTCAAGAGTGTTTTCTTGGAAAAACGAGTAGTCAGCTAAAATTTATTTCGCGGAACTAAAATATCTTCAAGACTACTTTAACTTTGCGTAATAATTCTTCCAGTCTTTGTTACGCTATGAAGAGTAATCCTTCTTGATAACGAAACCTTAAACTTTCATTGAACAATCCGATATCCCGAAATATCGACAATGTGACATGTTTACTGGAGTTGCTATTTCGGAGGCAGGTTGGAGAAATGTCTACCGATACTTCAACCAACTTGATTTAGGATTTATTGAATAAGTCCTCCATTTTGCTCAAAATCATCATTCCGCATATTCTAATATAGTGATTGCGTACTGACCTATCTAACTCTAAATATAGGTACCTACTGCATATAATGCATACAGACACATGCAGTGCTCATGATTTTATAAACACAGCGGACTGAGAGATTGCAGTCAGTAAGATTTTTTATTGGCAAACAAAATCTTTATATGAATTTCAAACTTATCAAATATCAATTTCTAAATATCATTATGAAAATGTAGTGATACTAGCGGGAGAGGGACCTATTAGAAACCGTAACGTTGCTATCTCGACAACGTGTTTGATAAAAAAACTTGCACGCAAAGCCCCAGGCTGCAGCTAGTCCAGTTATATGCAGATAATAATCAGAATGAGATGCTCCGGCTACGGCCCGGCGCGTGTGTGCGTGGAAGAAAGGCCGGCGCGAATCCGCCGTCGTCGGTTGCGTTATGTGCTGCCCGCGGGCGGCACATAGCCGGCCGAGCCGAGCAGCCTTGCATTCGTAAAATCTTCAAACCGGTTCGATGCGCCACCATTACTTTCTTTCTGCCTCCACCGAGCCTCCCATTTAACTCGGGCCCACTTTTTATCAGGAATCGGTATCTCTGTCTAATAGTATTATTTATTTCTCATAAATAAGAGGGAATATAAGTAAATGTTAATGCATAAGGGAAGCGGTACGTTACAAGCCAGATGCTTCAGAGATAAATGCGCTATGCTCTTTCCGTTGGTCGCTTGCGCAACGTGAGTGGCGACAGCTGGGGATTTGTAGCCGTCTCTGGACTATTCACAAACGATTTTATTGTTTCAGATTTTATTATTGTAGAAATGTGCCAAAATATTTAACTAAATATTGTACATCTGTCACGTTTATATAATGTGTTTTTTTCCTTTAAGTAGGTATAATGAAATTTCATGGCACCTACCATGAAAACTTTCCATGTTGGTTTTTGAAACGAATTACGCGTTTTTAAAATATGCAGCCGGCAAGTGGTTGGCTAGCCGTGCAAACCGCGAAATAGTCGCGCGACCGCATCGCCTGCGCAACTCCGATTCCACTCGGAATTACTAACCATTTTATGTAAGTTTTTATTTAATATTTTATATCCCTGGACGCGAATAAGGCTACGGAGTGAGGGGGGTGCGGCGGCGGCGCGGGGGTTGAGGGACATAAATATCTCGGTGATTTATGGGCAGGGCGGTCGCGGGATAGGTCAGCATTATTCAATTTCGTATTTGAGGCTCGAGTTACAATGAGCTTTTACTGCGGCGCGCGCGCAGATAGCCAAGCAATCCCAACGCCACACCAACTTTTGTTATCTACTTTTTAAATTCTATTGTAATCCTGAGATTAGCTCATGTTTGACGTTCTCTCAAATATTACGAGCGGCTCCGAAGAAATGATACAGAATGTTATTTAAATTCTCCTCGTGCTAATTATAGTCACGAGTAAACTTTTATGTTATTTGGCCCTCTTTGAATCTGTTCCAACAAGTAAAACAAACATTTTATACGATGAAATCGCTTAAAACTCACTTAATTATCGATTGTTAATATTGATTTTGTTTTAGAGCGCGATACGCTAAAGTGGTTTAATTTGTTAGCAGCAAAGACACCGCCACTAAATTAGATACTTTTCGGCTTATTAGCGCAGGATAAAAAACGGAACGAGCTCCAATCGCTTTGTGAATAATTGACCATAATCAAATTAATCCTAAAATTCTACGGTGGGTTTACAACGCTGTAAAATTTTATAAAGACCTCCTAATTACCTATTATACGAAGATTGCGTTTATTACGGTACAGGTTGGCCACATGGTAGGTATCTCAGCTAAGTAAACATACGAGAAAAAGAGTTTATTTATCCTTTTCATACTACTTTGAAGATTGGTAAGCTTGTCCATGTTATTTCTGGAAATCATGGAAATTAATATAGTAGTAATCGACGTATTTAATGCACTTACCACAAAACGAGTTGTGTACATTTGATGTTAGAGCAATTAAATAATGTTTATCTTTCCAAATATAATTCGGTATCGTGATATTTTATATAATCTTATAGTAAAGAGTTAAAGACGACTACACGACGGTAGGAAGGCAAATGTTTCATAGTAAGAATTAGAATATCATAAGTGTGTGTTGTATCACCTGTGTGTATCACCGAAACAATAAGTAAATAAATTACTTGGTTAGAAATCAATAAATTTAATATTGCTTTCAGATATTTGCAATAGGAATTTATTTATTCTCCTTTGTCCATATAACGTGGGTATAATACATTTCATGTAAATTAATGATAGGCTGCGTATACATGACGTAAATTTGACGTATTTGAGATAAATTATGTAACGAGTAGGTATTGAATATTGAAAAATGATAGATAGGGCATTGTCAGAATGTAGTATACTTTTTATTGTATATTGTTGTAAGTATGTAAATATTTGATTTAACCAATATAAAAAGAAAACTTTAGGAAATAAAAATAATAAAATGTAATTTCCTCTGGTTAATTCTCAGAATTCTATTTACAAGTAATGAAAATATATCAAGCGAAAGAATTTTCCAGATTCATTTATAAATGCATGAAAGTCTGAAAAATGGCACAATTTAAGACTTTTTGTTTTATATATAAACTTCTTATTTTTACCACATGAATACATTATTTATTTTTTTTACCGCATGAATACATAAAAAAACTAGGACTTTTATATTTTTTTTTATCAACAACCCTATGGCTGGATTGATATCCAGCCATATACCTATATGGGCTCAGTACTAAAATACTTGCCTTTTTGGGAAACTATCAATTTTATTATTTTCAAAAAAGAAATGCTATTGCTTAGTATCTGCAAGTATCTGTTATGGCTGGTCCCTAACTTTCGCAATATGGAGGAAGCACTTGTTCAAATACGGACCGAACTCTTCGAGTGATAGGTCTTTGAACCTCGACCATGTTTGCGGTTTGTTTTATATAGTTGCCTCTTAAGGTGTCGATAAATTAACGATTTGCATTCACTCGCTAGCGTAAACAGTCATGATGTATGTTCACAAGTGTATTAGCGTATCTCCCAAGTATTCTAGTTTTGTTTTTCCCCTTATTAAGATTTGCATGAGTTTAACATTTGAGTCATCTTTGAGTAAGTATGCATTACATTATTCTACGATTCCACAAAAGTATAAATTGCCATAACATGGTTGACTCGTAAATCTTTATTCATCACCGACTATTAGGTATTTTCTTTTACTATGTGATAACAATCTAGGGTACATATAATAAGAGTAATATGTTTGTCTATAACATCGTTGGAACCAAGTTTTTCTTTCTCTCTGTTTGCCGGCTCGGCTGAGTCGCAGGTTTGTTTTAATTATACCTGCAAATATTTGAAGTGCTACAGCTGTTTGTTATCTTAGTCTTATCTGTCAAACCTCAGTCAATCCTAAGAGGCACGGGCCATACGCACAAACCTTAGAAAACAACCCACAAAGGACTAACATTATTATAGAAAATGTTCACTATTTTTAGATAAGAAAATTCAAATTGCAGTGGCCGTTTTGCTACGTCAAATTTATTTTTTCAAAAAATACGTTAAAAGAATAGCCAACATAAGATATTATGTAGTAATATTTTAAATAGATGAGTTTGTTGAGCAGAAGTAAAATTATGAAACTAAGCTGTTAACAGAGTAGTTAGTGGATTACTGTAACATCACCATAAATCGTAGGGATTCGTTTGAAGATCACTAAACTAGGTCATTCAGTTACGGATCGTTAGATGTAAATTGTTTAACTTACAGATCTACAGATTTAGATATCAAATTAAAGTAAGGTCAGGCAAAGAGTTATGACAAGAATTTGTTTAATTGACATGATAATCGTTAATAAGTAACTTTCATCACGATCAAGTCTAAACAATAGTCCTATCAAAAGAAGTAAACGTTTATGATTTTTCTGATACATACGAAACTACTACTCTAAACCTAGTCTAAATGTTTGTTTATAATTTCGGTTATCAAAATATACGTACCTACTTACTTAAAAATTATTGATTTAAAAACCTTAAAACAAATATTTATTTCCAGTAGTAGTCCGTAATAATAATATGATCATGAAATATAAGACTAATTCATTCACTCAAATAAATGTCATAATTTCCATCACAGGCTTTAAATATTTTAAGAAATAACAGTTATGAAAAACTGCTTCCAAGCACGTATCCAAGTAGGTGCTTGCCTATTTATTTTATCCGAGGTATCCTAGTTGCCTCTGCCTGCCTATTTATTCTTGAAACCACAATTCTCGGTAGATGTTTATATTTCAAAGCATTTCGTTTAATTTAATATGTATTACTGATGTTAGTATGTAATTTATTGCTTTCAAACGGCATCTTCCTCGTTTTGCAAGATGGGAGTGTTGCGATAAGCTTTTGCTTTAGTTGATTCAACTAGTTTACTGTATGGTAGCACCAATTCGATAGATCAAAAGCATTCAACTAACTCCTATGTCTTCGAGACCAATATAAAATTCTTGTTCTTAGGTTCCGTGTGTTTTTATCTTTTCTTTATAACTTCTTTATAACTGCCTTATTTTTTTTTTTTTTTATTTTATTTATTTAGACGCACAAAACAGTTAGTGACATAACAGTTCAAACAAAAGTAAAATTAAAAGATCTAGTCACTAAAACCAAAACATGTGCATACAACATTACAACATAAGCAGCTCAAAACAACATTTGAAAAAGGAATTAAGTAGTAATCTATTTTTACAAGTTGATTGAAAAGTACAAAAAGAATAGTAAAATAATTAAGTAAACAATATTTTTTAACTTTTTAAATTCGATATACAAATATATAACGACATAAAACTCCAGAATTTGCTTTTAGTGTTATTAATATTATTTTTTGGATTCAAAACATTCATCTACTTGCCTTAAGAATGTAGCTCTTCGTGGATTGAATACATCTAGATCACTGCAATCAGAACTTTTTTCGTTATACATTCTACACATTCTTATAAGGGGGTTGTAGAAAGATGTGTTGTTCCTATAAACTCCGAGAATAAAAGTTCTTGGAAACCGATATCTATGCCTGGTGTTGATATCAATTGAGGCTAACAAGGAGGGGGAATCAATAGATGAGTGCAAAATCTTATGGAGATGCGTCAATAGAGATTTGTCACGTCTCACGTGAAGAGGTTCCGCCTTAAAGAATTCTAGACGGCTGGAGTAATCATGAAGAAGACGAGATCGACCCAAGCGCCAGCTTAACACCTTCAGGCAACGTCTCTGTATGCTCTCTATTCGATCAGAGTGAATTTTATAAAATGGGGACCAGATGACTGAGGCATACTCAAGAATGCTCCTCGCAAGGCTGTTTGGCGGTCAGTTGGCAAATATTTAATGGGATGCTATAATCATAGAAAATCGCTAGCTTGAGTCGGTATAGCGAGTAAAATGGCTCTTACGAGACATAAGTGGCCGTAAAAATCAGGCAGGGCCGGCGCTGGCGTGTCGATCGGCACTTAAATCTTACACCCAATAAAAGTGCACCTCGCGACGCACAGCCCCGTAATTGGTCCCTGCTGAATACGATTACAGTCCGCAGCGAACACCGCGGACATACTTTTACGACTCTTATTGGTCTCGTTTAATGACGTGTGACAAGGCGATATGGAGAACAATGAGCTTGTAATTGGATTTTTACAATGTAGAAAATTTCAATCACGTACGTTCGTTGCTTGGAAACGTTGATGTAATAACAGATGAGTGAGTTTTATTGTACTTACCTACATACCTACTTTACCTACCCTTTCCTGCAAGTGAATTAATTTCATTAGTCTAATTGCTCTTTAAGCATATTCCTGTTACAGATGTTCAAAACAACATATTGATTTTTGTAAATGCCCTTCGCGGTCTGCAATCAAGTTACTTAAATACACAAAAATAAGTGGATTCTAAGGTGAGTTGCGCCGTGCTGGGTATGCGAGCCAGCAGCCCGCTGTCCGATGCGCCCGCGCAGGCGCCCCGGGTCGCCTTTACCCCCCGCCGCCCCTCTCCTTTATTTATATTTATTTACCTTCCCTTCATTCACCGAGGTCCGCCCTTTCGGCCTTTTTTTGTCACACCGTAACACGCCCGACACAAATATTGTGAAAGAGCCTGCGGTTTGAGTGAATTTATTGTGCTACAATTTGATTTTGTAGCACCGATGACGCCCGCATCCCAGCAAAAAACCCCTGTGAAAAGATGGCCCGTTGAGGTTTTGCGACATTGCTTTGTAATAATAAATCAGATATTGTAGATTTTACATGAACATTTATAGGTGACTATTATGTAACAAAAGTTTACATTGTCATTTTATTTGTTGTTCTATAGGTATGTCGATACCGCAAAAGGTTATAATAACGTAAACTAACCAAGGGTGATATTTAATTCACATATTTCCAGTTCTTTGTTCTAGTAGGTATAAAATTTCATACATGCATTTAAGGTTTAGGTAGGTAGGTATTATATAATTAACTACCACTTCATAAAGCGTATTGGGAATTTTTTTCACTGAACCCATTTTAATTTGACATATTAAAAAGCCCCATATTTATTTATGATCCATATAAAAGGGAACAATGCAAAGATAAATCGCTACAAATCGGTAAGGCTAAAGATCAAATCTTCACCCTGTCTGGGCGCTGTGACGCGGCGACGTTCCCGAGCATCAGTTATCATGATAAATGGCATATTTATTTATCCGACGAGCCTAAATAGCTATGGTAATATTGGTCGTACAACAGCACAAAAGGTAACAAAACACAAAAGTTGAAAAAGGTAAACCGCGCTATTTACAAAGTGGCTAGCGAGGACCACACAGCCACAATCGAGCCGCGCGTGCGACTCCGCCGCTCCACAAAAAAAAAATCATTCCTAACATTAGATCTTTTTTCGGTTATAGATCTCGCATTTTGGTGGTGTGATTTGTGACGTTCGGAAATGTTAATGGCACGTCCGATTGATTTCCTTTTTGTTCTAACTTTGCCATTGTTTGCGCTAGTCAACATGGTTTTAAGATCAATCAGGTGAGCTAAGATAAGCGTTTTTGTTTAAATTTTGCAGAGCACTTCAAAGAGTTTCAACGTTGAGTAGCTTCCACGAATGTACAAAGTCGATGTATCATTTCAAAACATTGTAAGAAGTGGACGCGGATTCCCGTAAAAACGCAAATTGTTTGCTGTGGCTGTGTGCCGGCAGCGCGGGCGTCGGTGTTTACGCGATCGGTGCGGGCGCTGACGGACGTTACGCAGCCGCGTACGCTTGACACCGGGCACGGCGCTGCTCACCTATTTTAAGCCACCTTGCGGGGATATCGATTTGCTATTACTCATTGATGGCGCATTGAGACGCTCTTAGTCCTGCCATGCTTATGCGTTTGTGACAATTACACAGGTTAAGCAATTTTGGACGCGGTCAATCAGTGAATGGGTGGGACTAGTGTTTTGGACACGTTAAACAGTTGGTCCCGGCTTTCGTTGTGATCAGGTCATGTCACATACCATAGGGCGGTTTTAGATGGCCGCTAATATTAGTGTAACACAGGTATGTCCTAATCCGGGGCGGGCTCGCGGTAAAGATTATTGCCCCGTACTTACTAGGTACCTTACACCAACATATTTTAGGAAAGACCCATAGCCCAGCAGTGAACTGTTACGGGTTGATGAGGATGATTACTCATGTTACTTTTCGTTTTTCATTATTATGTTCAATTATAGTCTACTACACTGAGAAAACTGGTAATCATAAAAGACGTGAAATCAGGATAAGTAAGATGAATTCACCTCAAGGACGGAGAATACTGATATCACCAAAAAGAAAGATGATAACACGTCTGATGATGATAACTGCATTTAAGATGACGTGTCACCATGGCTTTAGTCGGACGAGCATACATAATGTGATTATGTTTACTACTATTTATGTTTGCTTTCATCATATCTCGAGTTACGTACTATCCTACTATTTATCGATGACTTCCTCGTACCTCCAGTTTATTATGTCCTATTATTTTTTTTACTATTTATCGAGGACTTCCTCATATTTCCAGTTTTGTAAAATTGTAACACGCTAGGCTCGTTGGGGGAGACTGTCAATTTAGAAGCCTCACCATGGAATTCAGCTGTTCTGATAAAGTCAAACAACTCTTCCTAAATAGTGCCAAATAGTGCCCTGATCCAAATATTGCAAAAGTGTACAAAAGAGTCGGGGAACCTCTCTCTCCACTAATGAAAGCTTGCACTCAATGTTGGAATGGATACAATGTCAAATGCATCTTAACTACTTATATCTAAACCCTGAGTCAAACGATAGTGCGTTTTAATTCGACCATGGCGCCATCTATCGAAAACGTATGACAACACTTGTTTGCGTTACGTGTGCGTTAACACTAGTGTGTTCCACTATATTATTTTTCTACTATTTGCCGATGATCATATATCCAGTTAGGTGTAGTCCAGGTGTCGAGGGTCAGAGGAGTATGGAGGAGTGGAGGTGGAATCTCCATCGTGAAAAGGGAAGATCTTCCGCCAGGCGAAGTGATCGTGCCTGGGGACCGCGGTCCAACGGTTGATGTTGGACAGTTGTATTTATACAAACTCATTAGAAAACTTCGATAGCGCGGTTTAGAACTCGGCCGTCTATTGGCGCGTTCTATGTAGTGTCACTTATATTAATATGCTTAGCGCATAAAATAATATGACTGTAATATTAAATAATATGATGCTGGGATTTCATCGTATTTTCGGTGATACTTCTTCATATTCAACTAGGAAATCTATATAAGTACGGTGACGGTGTCATTGTGTTTTATGTTTATAATCTTACTTATAAATATCATGTACAGTGAGATATTATTTAAAAAGAGAATATTATATTGTGTGACCAATTTTTACGATGCTAAGTATTTTAATATCGCATTACCTATTCCAACTTAACTTATTAATTCGATTATAGCGTAATATTAACCTATTTTGTCCTTATTGTACGACAATTCTCCAGTTTTAGACAAACGTCACGTTATTTTATGATTACGAAGAATTAAAAAATATCATGTCTTTGTTATAATTATGTGAGCGGAACGGAGCTATTGGAGCTGCGCCGAAAGTGCTGTCATCATATTATTTTTAAGGAATCACACAGAATGTTATGCATACTCATAGATGAGATTCTGTAGTCGTATTTTAGTAATCATCACTATATTAATATGATACTTACTCTAAAAATAAGATTCTGTAATCAATTTTAGTAGGATTCACATTATTCTATAAAATTAAATGTGGTGCTAGGACTTCATCGTATTTTCGGTGATACTTCTTCATATTCAACTAGGAATACTATCAAAATACGGCGACGGTGTCATTGTGTTTTATAATTATAATCTTACTTTATCAATATCATACAAATTTATAGTACAGTGAGTTATTATTTGAAGAAGAGAATATTATATTGTGTGACAAATTTTTGCGATGCTAAGAATCATAAAATCGCATTACTTACTCAAACAATTCGATTCCGACTAATATATTTCGATTATAGCATAGTATTAACCTATTATTTCCTTATTTTACGATAATGCACCTGTTTTAGACCAACGTCACGTTATTTTATGATTACGCCGAAATGACATTTTTTTCAGTGTAGCTTTTACCCGCGGCTTCGCTCGCGCACGTTTATTTCACCCCCCTAGGGGTTGAATTTTGCAAAATCCTTTCTTAGTGGATGCCTCTGTATAGGTAAGCTATCTATGTGCGAAACTTCAAGTATCTAGACCCAGAGGTTTAGGCTGTGCGTTGATGTATCACCAGTCAGTCAGTCAGTTTATCATTTTATGTAGGTATATAGATTTCACGTAGCAAGGGTTCGGTGACAGTTCACATTTTTCCGTTTTAATTTTACTAATTTCGACTAATTAAAATATTTGATTAAAAAATATTAAAATTTTATTGTTTTATCATTTAAAAAATACAATATTTTTTATTAGTCACCTGTCATCGAACCCATGCCTCGTGAAATAGACTATAATTAAGTATGTAGTTATAGTGTCATGTATGCTTTCATATTTTTTGCGCATGACCCGTCAAACTTAAATTTCAATTAGGTATCATATCACTAACAATATTGCGTCGACTTCAGTCAATAAAGTGGACTGTTGATTGGAGAGATCCGAGTTGACCGTTGATGTCTTTTGTAGGCGGGCGCGGCGATGACGTCGGATGTGGAACGCAACTGTTTACGGTATGCGATTGCCTCAATGTTTTCCTGTAAACATCATCACACGTGTAAAAGTTCATATGTACATGAAGTCCGTTGCGTGTACATATGCACACACGCGCTACTTTAGGGCACATCTAATTGAATGTAGGCGCGTCGGGCGGTACGGCCTAACCTAATTTACATTAATGCAAACGAGCAGCATTGTTCAGGTGTGAAACGCCAGTGTCAACACGAGCCTCTACTCAAATAGTTTATTAGCTCCACCCAGCGGTGTTCTGGCGGACGGACCTTTGTTGCAGTGACAGCCATTTAAAAGACATGCATACTTAACGCTCGAATGACTGTTCAAGGTGCCGCGTTACGTTATTACGTGTATGTTATATGTTTGGTTTATGTTCTATTTTTATTCTGCTTAAATCAGCCTACGATGGAAACTGGTTCTTTCAACTTGTTCAAGTTCTAGTGGACTGTAGTGGCAATTTTAAAGTGGCAGCTTTTGATTAACCCTAATGCCGAACCGATATTGCATCACGTTTGTTACCATCCTCTAATGTAGCGCTTTTCGCGAATCCCATTCAATCTTGCAAATGGAAATTAATTTGTTCTATTTTCCGTCGACAACCTCATCGACGTATTGTTTCCACTACGTCAATTTCACAAAATGCATTAACGATTTTACGAGCGCTTTACATCTGCTTTATAGGATCATTTGAGAGACGATTTAACGCCTATAAATGTTTGTCGTGATTGCGTATGTATGCGACAAATTGTAATGGTCAGGGTGTGAGGTCGATGGCCGAGGCTGCGCCCGCGCTGCGGTCGGCTGAAACACAAGAAGATCTTAGCGGTCTCCAAGTCTGTTCTGCTACCTACCTCCTTCGCGCACAATACCTACTTACACTTTCCGCTCCTTGAAAAACCTAGTCTGCGGTAGATAAACGTCTATAAAAATGGTTCATTAAATGCTATGAAATTGATCTTCCGCTTTTTAATTTTAAACTCATATTTCATTGACATATTGCAATTTTATATAAAATACAAAAGACAGAACATTGTAAAAATAATAGCCATCGACTATATTGAAAAATATGAACACTGCGATTTAAAAAGGAAAGTGTTATGTTGAATCAGACAGTGTGGTCGCTTTGCATGACGTCGTGTTAAACAAAACAATGGTCCATCATAAATTAAAGTGACAATCTGCCACCTCGGAAATTAATCTACCGATGTCAAGCATCTTGTACGAACACGATATTGTATTGTTTGATCCATACTATGGTTTGGATGGCCGAAATAATTTTGGTTTGAAACCTTTATTTAGTTTTTGATTTGCACTATTTTTTTTTTAAATTACTTCTGTTCTGTTTATTGCATTACTTGACAATGGATTTGATAAATAAGTTTGTAGAAGTATGTAGTTATCTTAGCACGTATCTTTACCTCTACCGATATTTCTGATTGAGACTTAAAGAAGGTAAAGTGCATTCTTGTGTTGGTCAATTCGCGAAGGTGTGCGAAATGCTCGCAGTGATGTGACGGCCTAACATGCATTTCAATGCACTGTAATGAGTCACGCTCAAACACACGTGCAATTAAAATATTGTGAATGGCCATCGTAAAGCTAAATTATGACTTTATAAATGCTTGTGCGTATACAATCTTTTGTGTCTAAGTGTAGTGTTCAGTTAGACTCAAGGATGCATCATAAATCTTAGGATAGCTTAACCTATAATAGTTTGTGTTGTAACCTATTGTGATTAGGTATTAACCTGACCTACTGTTAAGTAGAAAATAGTATTTTAGTACCTAACACCGTAAAGAGGTACCTTGTTTTGTTGCAAAACTAACTCCAGCGTAAAACTGAGAATGATTCAATTGTTTACTTTATTACGAACATCCACTCTCATTTACATTAGTCCATATGGTTCCTATTCTACAACAGCGCCCTACATATTAAAAATCAGAACATATTTTACTCTACAATATACATTATTTAAATTTATGGGTCTGAGCAGACATATGTATATATAGTTACGGTACCTACATATTTTTGGAAAATTTGTTGATTAGTGGGTAACACATACAATACAATATCAATTTTACATCAATTTAGATCTCTTTACATTGTAACATACGATAAGAACCTATATTATAATGGAGCATTTGTTATTATTAGACCACTGATTTGGCGTTTGCTGCTTTTAGACGGATGTCTGTGTGCATGTTTTCAATTAGTCATTTCAAAAACTTATGATCATACTTATTACTAGCACGACAATGGAGGAAAAATTGCCTGAAATCTCACAAGCCCCAGAATTAGTTCTTATGCTTGTTATACAAACCCCAGTATCAATATATCACTACATAGTATATAAATTTGGCCGTGTGGGATCCGGCAGAGTAGAATAGACCCACCCCCTTTTCTTCCCGGGGGGTCGTAAGAGGCGACCACAGGGAATAGGGCACAAAAACATATATCTATCATAGATGCCCTCAATAAAATTTTAGTACGGGAAAATGAAAACGGCTTTAAAAGACGCATTGCCCCAGAAAGGTACCGACTTGGTCGGAGAATCCTTTCCCTCACTCGACGTCTTCGGTGAGGGCAGTCCCGACGTATCTGGGGGGGACAAAGTTCCGTTTTCTGTAGGCGGCGACGCAGCTCGCCACTCGTCACGCCGAAACATTTCCCGGAGGGGCGAAAAGCGGACGGCAGAGTGCCGGTTTGCTACTTTGAATGTTTGCGGAGGAATGGAGCGTAAACTAGATGAAGTATGTGAGATGATGTGTGATAGGAATATTGATATCCTGTGTGTGAATGAGACGAAGAGAAAGGGGAAGGACTTGTCGACGCATGGCCAATTCACAGCCATCTGGTCAGGGGTCGCTGATGATGAATATGGCAGTAGAGGTGTCGGACTTGTCCTTTCTGAGCGAATGATGATAGGCATGAGAGAGTATGAGTGTGTAGATTCTCGTCTTCTTTGGGCTAGACTGAAAGTGGGCATAACATCCATTTTTATAATTGGTGTATATGCTCCCGACATGTCAAAACCTCAAGAAGAAAGAGAATCTTTTTGGGAAGGTCTAAGAGAAGTATGTCTGAAGCGAAAGCCCAATGAACGATTGGTAATGTTAGGGGATTTTAATGCTTGGGTTGGCATGAAAAGGAATGGATATGAAAAGGTACTGGGGGCTTTCGGTGATGTAAGAGTTAATGAGAGTGGGATAAGACTGTTAGATGTGTGTGCAGAGATGAATCTGAATGTGACAAACACTATGTTTGAGCACCGACAGGTCCATCTGTACACGTGGCAGAGAGGTAATGAGAGAAGCTTGATTGATTTTGTGATTGTAGATGAAAGACTGAAAAGCAAAGTCACAGATACCAGAGCATATAGGGGGGTCAACGTGGGCACAGATCATTACTTGGTAGTGTGTCGAATTAGCGGTCTGTTTTCACGTTGGAAGAACCGTGCACGAGTAAATGTGACTGCGCCAGAACGTATAAAAGTAGAGAGATTGAGTGACCCTGACGTGAAAGAGCAGTATAAAAATAAAATGAGAGAAAATTTTGAAAAAGAATTGAAGGATGACTGTGGAAATGATATTGATTTGATCTGGAATGTTTTGAAGAAGAATGCGGTAAATATTGCGAAGGAGGTGTGTGGTGTAAGTAAAAGGAGGAATGCAAAGAACATGATGGCTGACTGGTGGGATAGGGAGACGAAAAGTGTAGTAGATGATAAGAAGAAAGCATGGCTGGACTTGTTGGCGGTGAAAGCCGACTGCAGAGTGTATGATTGTGAACAAAATAGGGAGAATGTAAAAAGAACAAAAGAGCGGTATGCAGAGTTTAAAAAGAAAGTTAAAGAGTGCGTGGCGAGAAAGAAAGAAGAGAAGAATAATAAGTTGGATCAAAAATTCTGCTCTAGTTTTCGAAATAACATAAAGTTATTTTGGAAACTTGTAAGGAAAGCGCAGGGGCAATCCACAAAATCTTCTCTGAGTGTAATACGTGATGAAAGTGGTGAACCTATGATTGAAGAACGGCATGTACTAGAGCGGTGGAAAAGATACTTTGAAAGTCTGTTTGAAAAGCAAGAGGATGAGCATGAGAGTGAAATTTGTGAGATTTCAATTCCACCGGAAGATTTCGAAATAAGTATGAAAGAGATTGTGGAAGCGCTAAAAAGTATGAAACTAGGTAAAGCTGCAGGATATGATAGCGTGACGGTAGAAATGTTACGGGCTGGTGACACGTTGGTAACAGGCCTGCTGCAAAGACTCTTTAACCTGTGTTTGGAACATGGCCGAGTACCAGATGACTGGACTAAGGCGGTAATTGTACCACTATATAAAGGAAAGGGGTCGCAACAGGACTGTAAGAACTATCGTGGCATTAGTCTCTTAAGTGTGGTCGGCAAACTATATGCGAGGATATTGATTTATAGGGTCGTGAGTGAAACGAATGAGAGGATATGGGATGTTCAGGCAGGCTTTAGAAGGGGGATGGGATGCATGGATCAAGTCTTTTCCTTACGGTGCGTCACTGAGAAATTTTTGGCAAAAGACCAAAAAATATTCTGCGCCTTTATAGACCTGGAAAAGGCTTACGATAGAGTGAGAAGGAATGAGCTATGGTCAACACTGGCCATGCATGGGTTGAACCCTATTTTGGTACAGGGTCTGAAATCCCTCTATAGGGATTCTAGAGCCTGTGTCAGAATTAATGGCGCCTACACGGACTGGTTTGACATCTCTGTGGGTGTTAGACAAGGTTGTGTAGCATCGCCATGGCTTTTCAACCTTTTCATGGATAGCTGTTTGACAGATTTGAAAGAGCGAGATTGTGGAGTACGAATGGGTGAGGTACGTGTCAAATGCCTGTTATACGCCGATGATCAAGTAATACTTGAACCATCGGCGTGTAAGTTGCAGGACACTGTAACTCTTGTAAATGAGGCATTTAAGAAGAAAGGCATGAAAGTGAATGTAAGCAAGACGAAGGTAATGGTTCTGGAGAAAGATAGGGACATGTCTGAATGTGATATTATGATTGAAGGCGAGAAAGTAGAACAAGTGCCAGAGTTTGTTTATTTGGGAAGTAAGTTTACAAGAGACGGAAAGTGTGACAGTGATATTGAAAGAAGGGTGAATGCAGGGAACATGATTAACGGAGCTTTGCACTCCTTTATGAAGAGCCAGAATGTGACAAATAAAGCACGTCTGGCTGTTCATGATGGTGTGTTAGTACCTACGTTGATGTATGGCAGTGAGTGTTGGGTATGGCAGAAGAAGCATGAAAGTAGAATAAATGCAGTCGAAATGCGTTCATTAAGAAGCATTAGTGGAGTAAGATTGATAGATAGAGTGAAAAATAGTGTGATCCGAGAGCGTTGCGGCTTGAAAGATGATATAGTAACTAGGATTGAAAGAGGAATGCTCAGGTGGTTTGGTCACATTGAGCGGATGAATGAAAGTCGTCTAACGAGACAAATATACAAGGGTGTTGTGAATGGGCGAGTCGGTAGAGGACGACCTAGGCGTACCTACATCGACCAGATCGGCGATGTGTTGAAGAAAAGCCAGATAAAGAGTACCCGAAACCGACGAGCATGCATGAGTCGTTTGATGGATGTGGAGGAAGCGCGTGAGATCTGCCAGGTTCGTAGCAAGTGGCGGTCTGTTGTCTCTGCCTACCCCAATGGGAAATAGGCGTGAGATTATGTATGTATGTGTATGTATAGTATATAAATTAAGTAAAAAATAATTTTTAAAACAAGCTTTTATTTTAATGCGCTAAAAAGAACAAAA
This sequence comes from Ethmia dodecea, assembly GCA_963855545.1. Classification (NCBI taxonomy): domain Eukaryota; kingdom Metazoa; phylum Arthropoda; class Insecta; order Lepidoptera; family Depressariidae; genus Ethmia; species Ethmia dodecea. The sequence continues at coordinate 8,755,252 of OY979444.1, forward strand.
TAAACTTTTCCTTTAAAACTGTCTTAAAACGTCATTACACAATTTATTATGTAATAAAAGCTTGTCGCGAGATCTGAGTAGGTACTCATATTTAAGTAAATATATAAGTAACTCTAACTGATTGAATTAAATTTTTAGAATTTTCAGACTAAGTTAATATGGGTAGTTACCTAATTAATCCCGCGACAAGCTTTTATTACATAATAAATTGTGTAATGACGTTTTAAGACAGTTTTAAAGGAAAAGTTTATTTTGTTCTTTTTAGCGCATTAAAATAAAAGCTTGTTTTAAAAATTATTTTTTACTTAATTTATTTTATACTTTTTAGTTGGATTTAGAAGGGCGTCACATGGCTAACCCTGCATTGTTATCCAAACTAAACGTGTAGGTATACAAAATTTCAGCTCAATTGGTTATCTTTAAGCTCCATCATCAGACCCTGGTTACCATCTAGTACCAAAGTACTCGTCAAGACGAATCAACCGAGCCCAAACTCGATGGGGTTATCTTGTTTAATAACTGAGTTCCTATGGCCATCTTCCAGCTCCATCATCAGACCCTGGTTACCATCTACCACTAAAGTACTCGTCAAGATAAATCAAACGAGCCCAAACTCGATGGGGTTATGTCGTTTAATTACTGAGTTCCTCCTATGGCCATCTTCCAGCTCCATCATCAGACCCTGGTTACCATCTAGTACCAAAGAACTCGTCAAGACGAATCACACGAGCCCAAATTCGATGGGATTGTGTCGTTTAGTTACCGAGTTCCTATGGCCATCTTCCAGCTTCATCATCAGACCCTGGTTACCATCTAGTACCAAAATACTCGTCAAGACAACTCAAACGAGCCCAAACTCGATGGGAATATGACGTTTAATTACTGAGTTCCTCCTATGGCCATCTTCCAGCTCCATCATCAGACCCTGGTTACCATCTAGTACCAAAGTACTCGTCAAGATGAATCAAACGAGCTCAAACTAAATGGGGTTGTGTCGTTTAATTACCGAGTTCCTATGGCCATCTTCCAGCTCCATCATCAGATCAGCTCGGTGGTACCATAATATTGCATTGTCACCGCACTTACATAAGTATACCAAATTTCAGCTCAATCGGTTGAAGATATCTGCTTCAAAATTGAGTTGCAAGATTCCACCCGAACATACATAGTTACATACATACTTACATACATACTTACATACATACATTGCAAGTTAAATAAAAGCTTTTAAAAGCTTTTAAAAACAAAGTCGCTTTCTCTGTCCCTATATCCCTATGTCCTTATGTCCATGTACCTATGCTTAAATCTTTCAAACTACGCAACGTATTTTGATGCGGTTTTTTTAATAGATAGAGTGATTCAAGAGGAAGGTTTTAGTGTTAGCATTCAACATAAAACAAAGTCGCTTCCCGCTATCTGTCTGTCCCCCTGTATGCAACGGATTTTGATGCGATTTTTTTTAATAGATAGAGTGATTCAAGAGGAAGGTTTTTATATACCATACACCGATCGGAGTGAGGGTGAGTCACTACTAAAATACGACCTTGATTTGTATTAATTAGGTAATGAATGTTATATCCCCAAAATTTATTATTATTATTGCTCAAAGTATCACGGGCAAAGACTACTGTTTTATAGTACCATGTGGCCTTTTAAATAATAAACGTGTTTGTTTGTTTATTCATGCGCGGAGTGCGTCTCGTGACGTAAGGCGCACTTGCTGCCCAACGGATGAGTTCAAGGAAAATACGTAACAAACTCCAACTTTCCAGACAGGCGGAGTTCTTTGAATCCATTTGTCTTCTAAAAAGTTGATTTAACAGCGAATTTCTGCTCTTGCATGTAAAATTTGTATTGAAGTAGAAGTCTAAGTACATGCAAGGCCAATTGATCCAAGCTTTTGTTAGGCTTATATAGCGGGGGCGTCGAAAGGCGTTGCCATCGTGGATTTCTTCTTATATATTCTTTCTCCATTCCTTTGCGAATTTCATAAAATTTTTTGAAACTAGGATAGGTGCACAAACAGTATTTATTCCAAAATTCAAATCTTTTATTTCCACTGGTTTAGGCTGTGTGTTGCCTGTTGACTAACAGGTCAGTGAGTCACGGTACTGTTTCATAGGTGCGGATATATCAAAGTAGTACGAGTAACATCATTTGTTGTTTATCGATATGTTCTATTCACTAAGGGCTGATTTTTCAATCGTATCTGGACTATATATTGATCGCTGTCACTGTCTGACACAATAGAAAGAAAAAGTGACAGGTGATGTTTATTCTTTAGATAACTTTTAACTGACTATTGAAAAATCTGCCCTAAATGTAATAAATACTATCTATAATGTCTTTATACAAATGGTAATCTAATTTCACAGTTACAGACAAGCATAAATTGTGCAAAATTCTCTTCCTTGAATATTTCAATACTGTAAGATATGTTTATATGATCAGAATAACCCTTGGGGTCATTGGTATTCATTCGTGTGTAGTGTCTGAAGCTCGTATACAATATTTCGTCGACCGTTTAGCCCAACAGATTGTGCATAAAGCAAACTCTACACTTACAGTGAGTAGGTACCTACCTATTTTCTACGACTGACTAAAGTAAGGTAAACGCAGCTATTACCGACCCCCTTAAGCAAGTTTTGAAATTGATTATTAGAATTAAGGGTAGTGGTTGCAAACACACCAGATTTTTTTATTTTATATTTAAATATAGATTGTATATTTTATATTTATATTTTCATTTGTTTATAAATATCATGTTTTCATTGAAAATATAATCAAAGGATTGTTGAAGTCAATTGTTTCTATTACCGACCCACACGAAACGCTTTGAAGCTATTAACGATTTTTATGAATCTAACACCGACCGTAAGTAAATAAAGCATACTTTTTTTCACAAAATACCTACCTACATGTTCGATTCTCAAAATAATTATTAATTTGAGCGAAATATCCCTTTCCCAAAATATCCCGTTTTCGAAATGTCCCGTTTACTTTTATTTGCTTCTCATTTTTGTACTTGATTCATAACAATAATTATAGTTATATAATCAGAGTTTTTCAAGTTGGGATAGCGGCTGGTGCTTTTTCACACATGAATCATGATTTGCTCCACCGTGGCTAGCACTAATACTTTATACTATTTAAGTCAGAGTCACAAACCTGAAAATAAAAGTAAAAACAATTATAAATGTATAATTTACATGTTTTGAATAACAATAATTAGACATTTTTTTTTTTTTCAAAATAACTTAAACCCTTTGTTTTATTTCCCAAAAAGCCTGTAATTTTTTTCGAAAAGTTTAGCGCAGCCGAAGGTGAGGGTTGACTATCGGGACAAGTTGCAATGACGGTTCCGCACGTGTACTTAATAACTATTTTTAATACAGTTGCGAAAAAATTAAGCAATTTAATAAAATAATAAAAATACAATAAATACAATTTTTGGAAAATCGCGCCAACCGTAAAAGATTAAAAGCAGAGTTTTTTTTTGTTTTCTTCACCCATTCTGGGTAGGCAAAGGGAACTATACATACAGCCAAGTCTTCAGTCGATTGTTTTTAAGGATATGAAATGAAAATGAAATTTAAAGACATTAAATGAAATTAAACCTAACGTAACTTATTAAATCAAATCATTATATTGAAAAAAATTAGTAGCTTTTTTTTAGACATTACATACCGTTAATCCAAAAATACCAATTATTCGGTCTATAATCGGTGATAGCTTCTCTTTGTTGTAATCACCGATTCATATGGATCGGTAATTAGTGTTAAATAAAAAAATGAACAAATCTTTTAACGAGCCACGAAAAATAATCGATATTAATTGTAATATATTTCCCCATCCGATTTAATACAATAATTTATTGATTTAGACCTAAACTATAAAAAAATACACCATTTTCATATAAATACGAAGAAAACTCTAAGTAGTTTCTTTCATATCCCACGTCTAAATGTTTAATAATGCGTGGCAGTTTATCGCGGAAAAACAAGTTTATAATATAACATGGTGTATGTCGCTAATAGATGCTTATAATTTTAGAATTCTTATGATTGAAATGGTGTTATAAAAACTTGTTTAATTATTATAAGCATTCACGAAAAATTGAAAAAATAAAGCATAACCTCTTAGCCATTGCCGATCCATGGGTCGGCAATGACTGCACTACTAAAATGCACTGCAGCTATTGCCGTTCTATTTTAATTTCAAAAATACTTTTTAAAATCCCTTAAAACATAATAATTTTGTTTCGAAATGTGGAATATACAAATAAAGGAATATGTTGAGTTATTCAGAATAAACTTAACGTAAATATTTATATATAAAATATCTTAAGCAAAAAATTCGAGTACTTACCTGTGGAAGTAAGGGTTAGTATGACACCATCGGCGCACTCGCTACGTTCACAGAAACTAACGTATTTGGTCACATTCCCGTAAACCAATGTACACTAACACCAGTAAATTAATTAGGAAACATACAAACATGTGTGTATATTATACTCTCTAGTGACTCAAATCGTTCCAAACCGATAAAAATAAGAATAAGCAGAATGGGTCGGCAATACCTGCAGATTTTCGATGGGTCGTTAATAGCTGCGTTTACCTTATATAAACAAACTGATGTATTGTTTGAATTGCGTACAAATTTCGCTGGTAGCTGCGTCACAGATTAATAAATAGCCACGTGCATAGCCTAGTACACAATCATGTTGTAATTTGTTGTTAATCCAAATTCAAAAGCGTATAATTGGGTTTCGTTATGGTGTAGTTGTTTATATGGGGAGGCACCCATGCGAGCCTTCGACCGATTCGCCATTTTGCAAAATATTCTCAAACATATGCGTATTGCCAATGACTATGTTGTAGTTTATGCTCTACCCTTACAGGATTAGAGTCACTTTTGGGAAAGGTTTCAGTTAACACAATTCAAAACAATATTTCGCTGTATACTTGTTATCATTCATGTACTCATAGTAAAACGCTTGTTTATTACAAATAAGGTGCCTTGCATAAATGATTGCGTACATAAAGGTTATTTACAAATAGAAAATGCATTGGTATTGTATCGTGCTTGTTCTGGATCGTGGTTACGATCGGCGTATGTATGTAAGGCTCGACCGCATACGATTTATTCTCACGGAGATTGTTTATCCGTCCCACTCTCTCGCCTGATAATGCTAACTGTACATCTCTGTCATTTTGAAATCAGACATGACTTATTGAGTTTCGTATCGTACATTATTTACCTGAACTGTTTACGGCATAGAATTAGATCGAATGTGCTTTGATTTGTAATTTTATTTCGAAGAATTCGGGGATTTTACAACTATAAACAGTTACATAACCTTATAAAGGATGATGGACGTCATAAACAGACGGGTGTAGGTGGCCGGTGAGAGCCACAGTCGCTCATAACGAGAGATCATTCAGTCCTACACAAGAAGGCTGTGACTGCCGTGTTATTTTTTTTATATTCATTTTAAACTTCCAATAAACTTAGCTAAACAATGCTGATGTGTACGTACTATACAGCTGAATGAAATTGTTCATCGATCAGGCCTAGACTGATTTACCTTGAAAATGTCATTGGCAACAGACGGCCGTGTAACGCAATACGTTAACTTTTTACTCATTAATACGTCGACGTATTTAGGTAAGCGGAGCCGACGTTATTTGGTCTAGCAACGATTGTCCGCCGCAGAACAATGCTCGGCGTCGCTCTCGATTAATAAACTAATGGGTATAATTGTTACCCAGAGGTGCCAGTCGTCGGTTCGCGTCATTATTTTGACTATAGGCGATCGACTTCGTGCCCCTGATAAGGCACACTCGCGACACAGGCGTCATTTTATTTAATTGTAATTTAAATCGTCGGGAAAGTTCAACTTCCGCCTTTGCAATTGATAAAATCAACTTCTAAACAGCTTCGCCGACAATATTTATGGACTCCTTTTGCGTTTCGTTTAAATTTTACGCCGTGATAAAACTCGGAGGAAGACATTAGAGGCAGGCTTTCGTACTGAGTCTCACGGTTTTTCCGTTAATTAAATTCCTGTGTACAGAGGCAGAGGCGACTAATAGCAGAGGAGGTAAACCGGCGAGAGTACGCTACTCTCGCTGCCCAATGAGACATAAATACAAAGTTATTGGTCATTGTTTTAATACAACGGCCGGCGCTGGCGCACCGCTCGTAACTATTAAAATGCGCGATGCGTTGGCCTGAAATGCAACATGGGTATCGGCAAATGTCTTTGCGGCTGTCTCGTCCGACTCATTTTACTGCAATTGAAGTAACTGTTTACAAAAGTTATAGTAAGATGTTTAAAAACAATATTTGCAAAACTTATCTATTTATATTTTGTTGAATATAAGTCTTTGCTTTGGTTGCATAATAAAGTGTCATTGTAATGCAATACTGTTATTGGCCAATTAGTGATGTTTTACAAGTTTTACACGAGTAAAGTTAATGAAGTACCGTGGGGTATTAAAATTTTGCACTTGTTAGGTAAAGCTGTAAAAACATATGACATATGACCATGTTAAATTGTGATCCAAAGTCCTTGAAAGTACGTTTTGAATATTTAAATCAAAAATAGCCTTGCGTTACAATGTTATTTTATTTTGTCGAGGGATTTGCAAGAGTGATAAGAGTTACAAAATGGAATTGAATTATTATTTTCAAAATGTTAATGGTTTCTTGAATTTGATATAAATATAATGGTTTGATTACATACACACGGAAATAGGTACATTTCTGTCTGTAGAAGTTTTGACATCAGTCTTCATGTATATTCCTATTTCTGATGTTTTTTTTATGGTATCTATACTAATATCTATCCTTATATTATAAAGAGGAAAGATTTGTATTTTCATATGTTTGTTACGAATAAACTCAAAAACTACTGGACCGATGGAAAAAAAATTTCATCTATGGAAAGCTAGAATCTATGAGTAACATAGGCAATATTTTATTCCCGTATTCCCATGGAAACGGGAACTACACAGGAGAAACCACGCAAAAATCGCTAGTTTAATATAAAAGTACTAATGTTAAATTGTGTGTTTTCCTATAAAGTAGATAAATCGATCTTTCTATCGTCTGTGAGGTAAAGTTTGAAATCCAAAGGGTGTGTTTAAATGAAATTCGAATTCGCAGAGTTTATCTGTTTGGTTTGTGATCGCAGTGCTTGGTGGCAATAAATTATCGTGTCGGAACACAAAAGATGGCATTGTGCAGCCGACACGGCGACGTCCGATAGCGATCGCACGCGAGCCCCGGGCGTGACACTCCCGCGCAACTCCGCTAATCTTTCAAATTACACTCTACATCACATGCAACGATAATAAATTGTATATATTATTAACAAGGTATTCCAATCATGAATTTACGTTTTTTAAACCTTACAAACTTACTAGTTGTTGCCTGCGATTCCGTCCGCATGAATGTTAGGTTATCGCATAGCTTGTTTTTACGGGATGTAGTATATGTATTTCCTCAAAACGTAAACTCCTCTCTTGCCAAATTTCATCAAGATCGGTCTACCGGTTTTTCCGTAAAAGATAACACACTCCTTTCGCATTTATAAAATTTGTAAAAAAGTAGGAATTAATAGCCCTAGGTAACATACGGCAAATCATGTTGAAATGATTAAACAGCATTTTGATTCAATTAAACATCAAGAATAAGAATGAAAATAAACGTGTACAAAATATTACCGTTGTATCGTTATGGTGAGACTTGAGTCGTGCCATGAATGGGTGGCTGTTTCATGCCGTGCGCGTCAGCGACACAGTTCGGGCGACACGCTTGTGCTCTCCGGTTGTCGTTTTATGTCTAATTAATTTAAATAATAGCTGCCTCCCGACCTACCTGCGAGCGCCTGAGCCCGTGAGCCCCTTCCCTATATCCTCAAACATAAAAGACTGTTTCTGAAACATTTGAAGGATGACCGGTTCCTATGACTACGTTTTAAGAACTTTTTGTATTAAATATAAAAGAATAATAAATTGTTTATGAAACTATATGATATAGGTATTTATTTAACAATTTAAAGAAGAAAGACACTATCTGACAGTTAACGTTTTTACTCGAAAAACGTTAAAGTAATATGTTTATCTTTAAAAACCTCGTCATATTCATATATACAGTTCATTATTGCCTCTAAATAGAAGTCAAGCACTCGAGACTCTCAAATTAGCATGTCTTAAAAGTGAATTGATCACTAAGAGGTCGTTCATTGTGTTCGCCAAGGGGGACATTTGTCTACTATTATATCTCGGTCCGGTTTTTTCATGTAACTGCCTACATGGCGCCTAACTATTCATATTCAAATTAGACTTTCTGTTGGGTAATTTTGAACATTCTCTTACAATTGTGTATTCCGATCGGAATGATAAATTGGGATTAGCCTGTTTGCGTGCGTGTGTAGATATCGATTGAATTGAATCGGCGGAGCCGATAACTGATAGGGTGGCCACGATTTTTGTATTTAGACTAAAGTTTACTTATAAAAATATTTTATTAAGCTGTCCGAAGTATTTTTTTATTCCGATATGTGAATCTTTTACTTGTGTCGACAGTTAATATTTTCGCTAAGATAGTGAATTGACTTGCTTTTTTTATTTTAACTTCAGAAAAACAAACTGAATGCCTATAGTGAGAGGTTTTCAAGCTTGATAAACGAGTAGGTAGTAACCAGCAGGCTAGCATGTTGAAATATCAAATCGACCAATGGAGCGGTGCAAGGGACGCGGGCGCAGCGCGGTTCCCGCCGAGTGTCCCGCTGCGCGCGCAGCCGGGTCAGCCAGCTTATTCATTAGCGCGAGGTCCTCCCACCGACGTCGGTCATTTTGTTTTATTTATGGTCGCCGCCGCGCCGAGGTGAGACCCCAATTTCGCATGCGCTTGTGGCTTGATAATTATACCCTAGCCACGACTGAAAAAGGACGCCATTTTATATTGAATCTGAATACAGCCTCGCTCTGCCCTTCCTTGCATTAGCTATAGATACCTTCGTAGCTGACTCAGACGGCACCCACTTTTTGTGTTCAATAAAAATACATAAAACAACCAATGTGCACATTTTATAGCTTGCATTAGGTGAATTCTCTAATACTCGAATATTTATAAAGAAGTATACCGACAGGTATTTTGGTAGGTAAGTATACATAATAAAAATAAGAGACTATACCCAATGCTTATCCCGTAATAGTCGTAAGGTAGAAAAACTGGTAAATTTCAATCCACACGTAGTAAAATATATAACTTTTAATGGCACAGGTGAAATAACCAGTTAATTCATGTAATTTTTTATCGTCTCCTGTAATGTGTCTGGTAATCGTTTATCGCAGAACATGCATATTAATATGTTCTAGTTACCGTAGGAGATAAATCTATTTTAATGATGCATAAACGCGCAGTGCCGTGTATACACCGTAACGAGACACCATGGACTCTCAACTTTTTATAAGAAGCCTTTACTAGATCGTGAACGTGGCGCCCGTAAAAAAGTAACTATTATATAATTATAATTTGAAACTATCTCAAAATAGTTCCAAAACTACCTTTTAATAACATTAAAAATCTAACTTCGCCAGTGGTGTAAATAAAATTTCATTAATTTTTATGTCGTAAGTAATTGTCGAAGCTTGTTTAAATCCTTTCATCCTGATTACGTATTACACCCATAATTTTCCAACTAGTTTTCGCGCTAGTAAATTATTCACAGCATAAGATCTAAACAGAACTTTTATTTATTATCGTTATATTATACTAATGCACGTAAAAACAAGAAGGTTGACTAAAGGGATGCGGTGGCAAAAAGCTCTCTCGTGTCCGCGATGTCGAGATAACCTTAAACTGAGCATTTGTTATCCTTATCTCGCGTTCGAGCGTGGCTAATGTGGCTGCAGGCAGATACACCCGATCGATTTATGTCGCCCTGGCACCCACAACAAATTGATAATTAATTTTCGACCGATCCCTTTTGATCGCGCCGAGATATTCGCGAGATCTCAGTCGTGCTCAACTTTGACTACCGTTAAAAGGGGTAAAAATTTAAATAGTTCTTAAATCAATCCATTGATAAGTAATCTGCCGATAAATATGAAATGTCGGACTAATAAATTCGCGCGATATCGTGACGGGCGCGGCTCGTCTGTTCGACGCTCGCGTGCCCTACTATGGCGTCTGAGTGATCCTTAAACGGGCTGCATTGTTCTCAGATAAGCCGTATAACTAATCGGTTCTACTGCTCGGATGGGCTGATGGACTGCCCTTCATAATAATTGTGTTATGCGAATCATTTTCTATTTCCTTTACACCCTATTTGTCGAAAGATATATTTTCTTCTTAAATTTTTGTGATAGCATTTAAAACTGATTTCTTGAGTTCATTTTATTTTCGTAAATGCGTGCTATTAAGCATAAAAAAGTGACTTATAAAGACGATGTGTAATCAAAGAGTTATGTTCACAGCGGATCGGAGAATCATTCTCACGCCCTCGCACCATCGCGATCGGACAAAGGCCCGATCTAATGGACACCCAGTGATAAAAACAGTTACTACTTCAGAATAAATAACACGGCTCAACACGAGCGATGTAAAATTATCTGGCGCTCTTTATGATAACTATTTTTTGTGGCGTGACATATCCAAATAGACTGTCCTCGCTCCAAACATGATTCACGCGGGGATAATCATTTATCATCAATCGAAGATTGAAGACGATACCTAAGATGTTCTTCAAAAACATTATAAGATCATTTTACTGAGTAAAGTTGCGCAAAATTCCAAGGTAGTCAAGCGGAAGAGACCGCAACAAAGTCCCCTCGTCAAATTGTCATTTTGATAAAACATCAATCTATTTAAAGCGCGTTACGTGTAAACTAATATTGTACCAGTCAATTTTGTGCAGAGTACAATAGTAATATTTATCAATTTAACATAGGGTTGAAAGTTGTTTACAAAAAGAAACCATAAAAAGCGGTTAACCCCTGTCATCGAGAAATTTCGTCAAATTACTGGAGACATCGGTTTTGATTTGGGCACCAAAAGAAATCTGAAGTGATCTGAAAGTTGTACCTTTTGTGTAATTCAATACCAACCACAAACGCGAGCCTGACACGACTTAGTGGTCAAAGGTGCTCCGGTTATAAAAATAACTGCCATTCAATACCATCCAACTTTTACAGTTAGAAATGAAATGAAATTTGTGTTAGTCCCATCGACGGGGATTAAAGTACGAAGTTCACAAAAACCAAATATGCAAACAAAAGCAAAACATATTATGTGTATTAACAACTTACGACACGGTAGTCATATCACACTGATTAGAATAAATAAAAACGACATGTGTCATAAAAATATGTGTGTCGAGCGAGCGACACGTTGCCCCACAATGCGTCTCGTAAACGCCAGCTTAATCCTAAAACAATGCTAATGGATCTACGCAAAGCCCGCCGCCCTGAGTCCTGTCACCGTATTAAACAACCACCGATCGCCTTAACGCTTCGCTCACCACCAATAAAGTTGACACTAAATTACAACTTTTATTCCTTTTTGCCCGAAAGCACAAATTGTAAATAAATATTTTATTATACGCGTTCACTGGACGCATTTTAGTGTGAGCGATGAACACGGGTTCACGTCAAAACATCTTTATCGGGTTATTTGTCTTATAAAATATTATCAAGAGGCTCTTCGGGACCGTCAGCAAAAGAGGACGTATAGTGTGATATGAGTGCGATTGTTGATTTACACCCACGCGCTGTGATCACAAGTCTTTGTTGCGGGGGATAAACAATCAAAGCGGGGATTACGTATCAATACCCTAACAAATATCGTTTATTTTGCTTTGAAGTGGAGAGGGTGATGAGATAGTATGAAGTGTGGTGGCCGACCGTATACTGCCTGTAGAGATTAGTGCGCGAGCCGCGCAGTGGCCCGCACCAAACCCGACGCGACAGCTGGAATTATGAAATTCTGATATTGTACTGATAAATCAATAACTCATTTTATTACGATAACATACTTTCAATTCGCTTTTTATTGTCTTCCTGTCATGTAATGTCGAACATCAAAGCGAATCGCATTGATAGGTATAACGGTAATTAATTTTACAACTATACGAGCGGTTTAATATTTAATTTTGTAAATCGAAAAAGCAAGTATTTTTCGCATTTGCGTGCAATCAAGCTATGGCAATAGAAAGGCGAGGTGCACGGGGCGCGGGTCCGGGCGAGTGTGGCGGCGCGGGCGCAGGGTTAAGTAAAAGCTCGCAACCGGTCGCGTCGGAAGGGGCGGGCGTCGCCTCCCGCAATCACGTACTTGTCGCGTTTTCATCACCTGCCTTGCTAAAAGTGACGTAATTACGGATGCAAATCGATCAACAGCAGTTATCGGCTCGACGAGGGTTGACGCAGTAAATTAGCACGATACGCCAGTTTATGTTTATAGCATTCCGTGGGCAACTTACCGCAAACTATAATTATATGTGAGAGCCGTTGTGTATATAGATTTTTAAAATGTTTATTTGCCCCCTTTAATTATTTAAATGAGTAAAATAAATATGCACACGCCTTTGCTATCAAGGGGGTCGCCCGAATTTTCACAGTAGGTAGTGTATTTTTGGGTTGTGACAAGTGTGAAGCCTACCGCCGGACCGTACACATGTCTCAGAATCAAATTTTGGATCCTGCTAGTTTTCTCACGAAGTTTTCTGTCACCGTCGGTCGAGCTAATGATAAATCTTCAAAGGTACCTATTGCTCTAGTAAAACAAACCCTTTCGGACCATCAAGTTGAATTCGCGTAAAGTCGCATTCCCTAAAAGTTGATTTCCCAGAATGTTGAATCCCATAAAATGTTTTACTTCGCTAAGTTCCTTTGTTCTTTTCTCTAAGATACGTTATGAGTAGGTAAGTACATAAATAGGAATTTGCTTTTAAAAATCTCATGAAAAAAAGCCGCATTCCTAAGAATTTCTATAAATGTTTACATAAACGTTACTGTGAGAAACAAAAAGCAAAATCGGAGTTGATCGATGTCGGAAGCGTGGATTCCATCGCTCATTCGGATGACTTGCAAGTAGTAAGCATGCTCTCATTGACTTCGCCATTGACCCCGCATCGACCAACGTAGTGATCACAATAATATAAATAATGAAGTGATATCCTTCCCAGGGGTACCCACTATTCGAACACTAGCTAAACCCCTTTGCTTTAACAGATCGGCCTCGAGGGAGCGGTAACGAATGTTCCAAACGATTGTCAATTGGAGTCTTACGTTATTTGCACCTGGTCCCCGAAATAAAATAAACAATAATTTTTAGTTGCAAAATAATAGTAAACAAAAAAAATCTGACGCCTTTTATTCGCGCCCCCGAGAGGGGGGAAGGCAGAGGTGTTCCATATCTGGAAATACCCGCGTTTTACTCTTTTATCACTCTTAGTAACTATCTGTGTTATGGGTATATATGTATAATATAAGAACCATGTAATAGGGGAGTTAAAGCTGTTTGCTGCATTCTGGTAACAGTTTTAGGAGTATGTTGACGTAAGACATTGTTTCTCGGCAACTCCTTCCAAGATGTGTACTCAAGCTAACTCCATAATAGAAAGACACTTGCTCCAGTTGAGTGAATGAAGTGTAACATTTCATTAACAGAGGTCTGCGGCCCAAGCAAACAACGTGGTTCGGTGTCTTGTTTCAAAAGTTCGAACAAGAGAAAGGCGCCTCCGTCTCCTTAAAAGCCTTGTAGACTGTATTCGTTAGCGTGCCTTTACACATGAAATATAGCATTCAATTAGGGGAAAACCTTCTGATGAAACAAGACGTGCATAAACAAAATCTTTTTTACTGTAATTGATTATTACGACTGTAATTAAGTAGTTATTACTGTAATTAAGTAGGCCGCTGTAATTAAGTAGGCCGACATGTGCGAATCAAATGTTACCTCTCTTGAATTGCATTTACTAATTAGTTATGTAACTGCTGGTTACCATGAAGAATACAACATAATTTATTATACAAGGTGGTGAGTGGACGTAGTAGCGCGAACGGCTGACACCGCCGACAGCCGCATTAGGCCAACAAAGGGCGATATTTTTCGTAGACAAACATCAAGGGCTCTGTGAACACACGGTGATCCACCTTCACCATGCATATTTATGATGTGTTCGACGGCAAGTCTGACGCTAAGGCTTGTGTGTTACACAAATATTTGGGTTGTGTTTAGTACCAAATGAACAAAGTTGAGATGAAGCTAATTCCGGGTTTTTTCGTAATGACGGCCACGATTCCTCCTAGCGCGTATCGGTGGATTGGGACTTCTGTAGATTGCGCTCACATGTACCTACCTACCGGTTTTTTTTTGACACTTCTACTTTAAAAAAATACACACTAGAAAAAGTTATTATATTATATTTTAACTGGTCAGATAGACAGATATTGGATGCCGTTGAGAGTATCATTGCCAATTTTTTTGCATCCGTAAATGATAATACCTGTCGGTATATGTATTTTTCCAAAATGGCAACTGACTCATACGGTGCGGTTTCGCAGATGTTTGTGAACGAACTGGGAATATTCCGTGGTCTCTCCCATCTCTATCATCAGCCAATGCGAATTTTTTTTTCGATTTATAGCCTAAAATATTACTTTGATATGTTGGATGATTCCGCCTAATTTATACTCGGCCGGTTGAAATTGTTGGTGAGTCAGCCATACTTTACGAGAAGGCATAGGTATCATTTTCGCAGGTTGGAAGTGTCAGAGGAAATAGCAGCTTCTTCAAACCGGTCATTGGAGTGATCTTATTTTCTTTTTTTATTGCTCCGTCTTGAATACATAATCGAGGCATGTTATTTATCTACCTACAAATATACTCATATATATGCCTATATTAGCTTCATGCATATTCTGAATATGTTTAGGAAATATTGAAATTACTAAAACTATCTTGTTTCGACAAGTAAAAACGTAACTTGAGGCTGTGGGTTCGCGTTAACAAAATGAACGGTCGGCATCACAAAAAACCACCCTTAAACTATTTGTTGTGGTTTCCACAAAAAGACAAAAAAATTGAGCATTACAAACCAGTCAGCATTGGTCGGTGCTTTTCGACTCCTGGCCTTATACAAAAAACGATGTGTTAAGGAATGTAAAGAGCCATTTAATTATCCTAATATATTGTTATGGTCGCGGACGAAGACGGTTATAAATTTGCGGCGCATCGCCGCTGTGAGGTGGCGAATGATTGGCACTGTAAACGGTTCACATCAGTGTCAATCTCAAACACATATCTATTGGAAGTCTTCAAGTGATTTTTATGTATCATAAATACCTACACCTGTAGCTTGTGGTCTGCAGCGGTGCGCTCGCCCATTACTACGCCCGCTGCTTCAGTGCGATGATCTTGCGCGTTTTTATTCCATTTTTACCTCAATTCCATCGGGCGGCCTTCATTATGCGTCCGCAAGTGCTTTGGTGCCACCGCCACCGGTTCAGGTAGCCTGCCGTTTTACTTACTTCAAAGCTTGACCTTAGGTATTCGATACGCTTGTAATTTTTTTGTTATTCAATATAGTTGAATATGAGCTTTTGATGTGGTGTAATTTGATAATTTGCGAAAACGAATTTACGTAAATCGAGCCGTTAATAAAACCTTGTTTAATGTTGCCGTGGTTATGGTTGCTCACTTGGCGGTGATCGTGATGTTAGGATATGTGGTGTGGGTACGGCGAGGGGGGCAGGCCGAGGTGTCGGGGGCTGGCTGTCCCGCTGCGCCCGAGTATTGTGATCGACAGCTTGTTTACTAAAAATATGCATAATGAATTTATAATGCTCCGTCGGGCCAGTCAAGTCGCCTCTCCTTGCTCCATCAAGCTCCGTTTTATCTACAAACTAGAATGTGAACAGACAATCGAATATATTAAGTATTATAAATATATATTACACTGGCACACAGTGCAATATATTTTGAACTTTAATGTTACATTGTTGAAACGAAGATTCAAAGAAATAATAAGACTATAAATTGAAAATTGTACTAAAAGTTATATTCCCGATGTTGTGATAGGAGCGAGGTGGCTAATTGCACCACCGATGTGTTCTCACGTTTAAGTGCACGACGTGTTTGAGTTTGCATTTAGCATTCGATTGTTTTAGTGAAGCCAAGACGACTGCAGGGGAACAAACACGGGCTTCCTGACCCAAACTGCGTTCCACGTATTCCAGATCACGAGAACAGTTTTGAATTCCAGTCACAAGTAATTACTTGTTAAAAAATGAACTCTGCATGATTCTCTCCTGAATAACCCCATCTTCTTGTTGTTGTGTTTATAACAAAGATCCATATGAAATCAGGAATCACTTTGTTAAATAAATCACGCGGAATTTCTGGCAACTCTTTATTAGATGGTTGAACGTTCATAGAAGTAATTATGTACGGTGCTCCGGTCTATCTGTTACATGAATGTAGCCATGCGATGGCCAAGCGGGGCGCCCGGGTCTCGATTCGTTACGTCAATCTCGTTTTTTTTTTCTCTACGAAATCTGCATAGAGTGAGTTGACATAGCGACACAGCCGCATGGTGCGCGGTGCATTGTCCGCATTTCTTTATAAATATTTTGACATTTCCTTTATTTGTTCCGCGGAGTTATTTCACAAACAAAATTGTGTCGAATCCTTTTGTGCGGCCCTTTTTAATTTGATTTATTCTTTCACGACAAAATGTCCGACATCCTGTGCCGCTGGCCGGAGCGGCGGGCGTTTGTCAATTTGTTAGCACGTCTGTTGGTATTTTCTTTAGTAGATGCAAACAAAAAGCTTTGCGTGTGTTTAGACTTTTGAATTGTTTCTTAGAGTATCATTCAGAGCGGTCCACTTGAGCCTTTTAAGCAGACAGTGCAAATTGCGATGCAAATATTAGCTATCATTGTATTTGTGCAAATCTTTGAGATTGAATGTAAATTAGCTCTGTTTGTTTAAAAGTCAATTAACAGCTAAATAATGAAAACTTTTCTGAACATTTAGCAAAAAGTACCATGATGGGCACACGGAGAAAATTCCTCGAGTAGGTAAGCCAGTACCTCCTCTGAAAGAATACAACTAGATAATCTAAACTTCTCTTCTCTCTTCTTCTCAGTCCTAAACAGAATCTACTTTTCATTACTAACTTCTCATTTGTACCTCAACTTTGAGCACTTACCTACCTACAAGTTATTAATTTATACATTCCGCAAAACATGTTCGAACTACAACAAATTACAAACGTATAGGTACTCAAACTCCTCTCAAAACCAACAACACACTGAAATTACCTTTAAAAAATTTCCAGAGATGCAAGGAGAGGCTGAACACGCTCGCCATCAGCGTGATGAACCAGTGGCCGGGGGTCCGGCTGCGCGTGATCGAGGGCTGGGACGAAGAGGACGTTCATCTGGAGCAGTCGCTGCACTACGAGGGCCGAGCCGTGGATCTCTCTACCAGCGACAAGGACCACAGCAAGAACGGCATGCTGGCTCGTCTGGCGCGGGAGGCAGGCTTTGACTGGGTCTTCTACGAAAGCCGCTCCTACATTCACTGTTCTGTGAAAACAGGTGCGTTGTTATTTTATTGTACTTACACCCACTAAGTAGTAAAGTGCTGTTTAAGGGCCATTCTAGTCATGCCGGAAAAGAGAGATTTGCGGCGTCTCCACATACATATTTATTCGTATATTTGAAATACTGCTAAAAAAATGTATACATAAAATATATTAGCTTTTTTATCCCATAGCTGGGGTAGATGACTTTTTGAGTGGAGACCGCGAATCAGCAAGCATAGTGTAGGACGCCCTCAAAGATTAGGTGAAGCAACGATCTTTGCATAAGGTGACTGGCATGATCTGGATAAGAGTGATCGCGGATCCTGCTTAGTGGCGTGCTATTGGGGAATCCTAAGTCCAGCTGTAGACTGATATGGACTGATGAAGATATAATGATAGCTACGATTCTATAAAAAATCTATGAGACCTCTCCCACGGCAAAAGCTCAATCCTCTAGTTGTAATCGCGCAAGCGAAGTCAGTCTTACGCTTTAGAGTACGCGACGTAAGTGTGCATTCTAATAACCAAATGATAGGTAGGTTTTTGCTTCAGTATGTAAACATTTCTTAAATTAGCCTCTTAACTAAGTCAAATCATAGAAACATTAATTCATTTTCTAAATAACCTGGTCATCAAATTGTCATATAGAAACAAGATTCTGTTTATTAACAACATGCGCACGCGCTTCGGATGTATCGAACGCGTTGATGTTTTTTGTATAGAGAATAGCTTAACCTATAGGTAGGTACTAAATCATTTTAAGCAAAACGTTTATTTTAAAGTTTATACTATTTTTTTCATTGTCGTATAAGTAAGACAAAAGTTAACATAGCCTTACGAATTGAACTGGAAATCATATTTTTCGATACATAAATTGCTTTCAACGCCCAAAGTTTTAGTGAAGCGTCTTTCTCGTAAAACTAAGGCAGTTCGTCACGTGAATGGGCCGTAGTGGCCATAACTGTACAGTGGCCCACGGGATGGGTCAAATATATAGTTGAACTTTACAAGAAGAATGCATCTCGGACAGCTTCCCGCGCCCGCGCCCCGGCGGTGTCGATCAAACGGACGAACAAGCCTCTTGTTAACATCCCTCCCGCTCGCACCCGTGTCGTAACCCACGTTTATCTCCCTCGCGCAGAGCCGCATCGCAGCCAATCCCCCACTTCTATAATTACGTCGGTGATTCAATGGCCACTTATATCTATATTGTATGTGTGTATGCAGCATAACGACGAAAGCAGGTATGTATGTTGTTTTAGATATTATGGACGCATTCTGGAATAATCGGGTAGTTCCATTAATTTAGCCTTTGATTGCTCTTTACTATGTTTAAATACATTTGGTAATAAAATACTTAGAGAACCAGAATACGCATAACTGTGAATAGCTATGATTATAGTTAATACTCCTCGACATTACACTCAGTAGCAGATAATCAATAAATAACTTGTAATTTGTGCAAAATTTATTCATAAGAGGGTAAATAAGACCATAAAAAACTTAAGAAATCCATTTATGGTCTGCTTTGAGATTTGGCCAGTAGGTATCCTAAAATCATTTTCAACCAATAATACAACTGGCATTGTCAGCCCTCGCACATCTCTTAGATCGGCGCACTTTAATCGATCGGTATTTCAAATACCGAAACACATTTACAATGCCCATTTAAAAACTAGATCACTCCAATATTTTGAATTAAATTGCCCATAAATCATTGTAAAAACAAAAACTTGGTCATTGTTCCAAGCTCGACCACTGACAGTTCCGCGCCGGTCGCAGTCGATTTGTTTCGATGTTTATTCATTTATTCAGTCGTTTTGTTCGATCGGGGACTTTTCGGTATTAATTTGGAGTTTATAAATAATTAATGCGCGTGTAGGTATGTATGTTGCGGTCGTGGCTCTTTGTTGCCAGGTCAAGGCCGACGTGCGCACGAGTCGCCTCTCCTGTTTACTCTCTCCGACATTTTTGGTGGTTTATTATCTGGCTTTGCTATACATCATTGATCGGCTTTTCCCGTAGCTACGCTAGCGGCTTCTAAATATTAATCTATCGGTAATATTAATATAGATAACAGCCTGTCTTTATGAGTACCACAGCCATTACTATGCAAAGTATCAAAGTCGTATGGGTCTCCATTCAAACGCAATTTTATAAAAAAAACACAGTTCATCACAACGTCTACATTACCTTACACGTTTAATTATGTATTTTAACTGTAAATCTATGGATATTACACTATAATTTAGATAATTAGACAGTTTACAGTTGCTTAAAGCGATAAGACCGCCCATTGTACGTTTTTATTATTGTGTCACTTGTTGCATATTTTTATTGGTGTACAATAAAGAGTTGTTACTTACTTACTTACTTGAACGTTTGTTTTCATCTGAAACTGCTACCGACTACAAAACAACTCTAAGCGCCGTTTATCTAATGTAATGTGAGCCTTTATTATTTGTGCATGTTTCACATCGTAATCCGATAACAAGTGTTATTAAGACCTAATTATACTGATTATTATTCATAGAACATGCTCACATGCTCAGTCCTTTTTTTGATCTTTAGAAACCTGACTACGAAATTGTTTCTTTTATTCAAATTATATTCGTACTTAGATGAGTTCTATGTTTGCTACACAGATATATTCTTCAATAAGAAAATAATAAAATATAGTCAAAAAAGTGTTCACATAAGTAGGTAATAAACTTAAGAAATGTATATATATTTAATCAGCTCGATATATTTATTACATTCCCTTATCCCGGACTTTCTATTTTTAAACTAGAATAATGTAAAGCGCGATTCCCGTTTTATTGCTAAATTGTTGCAAACCAGTCCCTTAGCCGCTACTGCCCGCTAGCCTAGCCTCGTATATTAAATTATCGCACAGATTATCGTAGAGCCAATAAAACTCTTGTTTTTTTTTCACTCGATCCAATTAATTGCTTCCCATTGGTCAATTGATTGTTTCTTTTTACCTTTGCTATATTAATGGCATCAACATAAAACTAGTTACGATTCGTGTGGTGCTGCAACAACATGAGTTGATACTTTTTAAGCAAATTATTTGTATCCTGATGTTTGTAGTTAATAATTTTTTTATGTTTTCTAAGTAATTAAATACCCTCTCGTGTATTTAATGTGTATTTAAGATTAAACGAAGAATATTCAGATGTCTAGTACATCCATATAAAAGAGTTCAACGCGCATTTTGATGGAATGCCGTGTGGTTACTTCTAATTTTGTTAAGAGAATCAATTTTTTTTATTATTTGAAACTAACCACGTGGTTCATTGTCTACTAACTTATAGCTCCTAGACCCTAATTTGCACTAATACAATCCTACCTTTATAATTTATAATTCCCAGACAATGCAAATTATAGTATGTACAAAATACTCAGTTCTAAAAGCTCGACCGTTTTGTTAAAGTATTGAAATTCTTAGAAGAGGAACAATGTGATGGGCAGTTAAGGTGGTTTGACATGGAAGAGGCATGCGGCAAATGGGGCGTGACCGCCCCGGTGACCGAGGCAGGTCACGACTAGCTCACGCGACGCTGTCCGGCTGAAGGATGCGGACGACACTCGAATACACAGCTCTTTGGTATACGTTTTCGAAAATATTTTGGGTATTCAATGCAAATGGTGGATGTAGTTATCATTATTGTTGCCCCTTAAATGATGATATAACAGTGATGGAGGTTTTCGCGTAGATGTGCTCAGATTTAGCTGGATAGATTTTCCCTACGTAAGTTCACTTGTAAAAATAATAGCCCATGTTACTCCCGGAAATGTTAGATTTCCATTGGTTAAGGGATGCAAACAAACATACAATACAAAAAACCAATCTTTCCTCTTTATAATATTCGTGTAGACGTAGAATAATGTTCTAAACAGTCATATAGGCAAACGTTTGTAAGAATGGATGGCGTTTCATCAAGTGATGAAAAAAATTGGATCCGTCGAACAAATAACATTTTGAGGTCTCTAAATAATTGTATACTAAAAGCGAAATACATATTATATATATCTGGTAATAAACACGGCCAAGCACCAGACACGTGGTCCGTAAATTTTAAAATTAAAATTTAGTTTGCCTCCGGACCGGTTATGAGGATATACGGAATTCCTCGAGATGCGCGGCCGGGTGCGCCGGGGCATGCGTGCGAAAGCCTCCGTGACCGCCGTGACATCCGAGCCGCCACATCCCGGAAGGCTGCGGTGCGGCCACTCCTGCACCGTTCCCACACTCACTCTCATTCTGATATTCACACGATCGGTATTTCTTGCAGTGAATACTCAGATCATATTTTTGTGAGCAATAAAAATAGTATCCTGATATAAGCATGTACTATCGACAAAAGTTCCGCCTGATACACCTAAGGGTCATTCTTGAACGCAGCTATTTTTCCTACATAGGTATAGCGCCCAAAGGCATTAAGATACTTTGTAGCAATAAAGCCTTCAGTTATAGTGATAATGACAATTATAAAAAAGTGTTTTTTTTTATGTTTATTACCATTTCGTGTCGATGAAAGCAAAGGATTTTAACAAAACGGTGTTCCTGGCTTTTATAAGTTTTTCAAAAAAATGTGCGTAGATCTCATTCGTATATATCATTAGCCCAACCTGTGTGTAACAGCGCCCTGGGCCGGCGACGGGCTCAGCACCTGACCTTAGGGGTAAAAAAAATACTTACTGGTCAAAACTGGGTATTTCCATGAAATACCTTTGCCTTTGCCTAGCTTCCCGGAAATAAAGGGCGTGAGCATATTCACTGATATTACATTTCTATACAGGGACTGATGAAATTTTTCTGTAATAATCTAGAGCACACACAACGTAGCTTTGAAAGAAAAAATCTCTTAAATTTTCAACTCATTGCCATTATGAGGTAGGTATCCAAAACATTTCCTGTACGCTAATTCTAGAAACTATTTGCAAATTGAATACTGCTTAGTGTATTTGTAGAGCTGTAAATATTTAACTTGTCGTTGTCAATATTATTCAAAGTTAAACCTTTCATGTGGTTATAGCCAGTTCCTTATGTAAATCTAAGACATAAATGCATATTACATTAGAAGCGCAAGCTGGTTGTTTATCGGTTTTTGATTCAAAGCTGACGAGTTCAATATCCCATCGTTACTTAATAAAGTAGTTATAATTGGCTTAGACATATAAGTCACAGCGCCCATAAATTTGCATCAATTAATAACAGAGATCAATAAAGTGTTACGTAGGTACTTAAAATAGTTGCGCCGCCAGTTATATTCTAAGAGTTTGAAAATGTTTAGGTTTAGTACGCCAATTGCAATTCATGAAGATTTATTGGTGGTGCATGACACGACGATTAATTTAGAGAAAAATGAATTATGTTCTCAAAAATGTTAAGATACAATGACTCTGATGTTGCATGAATCACAGCCCGCGCGGTTTGGCATTTGCATGGCCATTGCCGAGGCTGCCTCGCCGGCTAACTGCTTGCTATTCCGTACAATATAAACTGATGCGCTAATGACCACTCTACAAAGTATTGCCCTAATAATAAAACCAGCGTAATGTTAGCTTCATAAAATCCTATTAATGCTATATAAGAATACAGCTCCATTGATTTTTAGATGCAACAATATTTTCTTAGAATAAAACAAAATAAAAATAAAATAATCTTACGCCTTTTCTTAGAATAGCTTAGGCGAGAAAATAATTATTTAATTAATTACAGTTTTCTCAGACACACCCACTAACACCCACCCCGCCTTTGACCGGTCTGTTGACTCGACGGTCCTGTACGGTGATGGAAATCATTTCCAATTAAATGGGTGTTGAAATATTGGCTTCAATGATTCACGAGGATGAAAAAGCGTGGCGTCTCTCTCGCATGATGTATCATCAATTCACGAGATAAATTATTAATAGTGTCACGTGTGTACATTTGTCGAGGCTGTAATGTATGGTCACGCGCGAGTGGAGTGGCGGCGGGGCAGCGGCGACGTCCGCGCCGCCTAGCTCTCCCGGTGGTCCTCGCGGGGCGGGGTCTGCGTGGCCACTCGCTGCGGCCGCGCCGCCGCGCCCCGCGCACCCCGCTCCCGCAACCGCGCCCGCGCCGCTTATCGCCGCATCTTCAGCCTAACGTTGCTTACGTCATTTTGAAACCGTACTTAGACTGGTTTTATCGTATCTGTTCTGTATTTTAGAAGATTACGAGGACCGGAATGCAAATTTTTGAACATTTTATGACCGTTCAACTAGATTTCCCCACTTCAATTAAAGAATGCCGATTTTTTTATGGTAAGAATAAATTGGATCTTAGTCTCTGCAACATCGGCATCAGTGACTAGGTACTGCCTATATTTTTTGTTTAACATAAACTATAAATTCCATAAAGTCACCGGAAACGTTATCCATCATTGTGCCAATGATACTGTATTTATCTCCAATATGTATTGCGCCTTAGGATGCGCAAAAAAGCGCAAAAGGTGACCGACACCTATTCAATGATTCGTGCGATGTGTTCAACCGACAACTAACAAGGCTGCATAAGCGCTTGACTTTGAACGAAATCTAATTTGTGTGGTTATTGTGTAATGTGATCAGCCGGGGGCCCATCTCATTGTGTATTTTGTGAGCGGGGATCAGCCCAATCGGTCGGTTACACAACAAATCAAATTTAACGAGCTCGCGCAAACGACGCCAGCGGTTTTTCAATGACATGCCTTCTCGTGTCCATTTGCGCGTGTAATTGCAGTACCTACGTTTTTTTTGTAATAACTTAAACTTTTCTGGGTTAGTTTGGACTCTCCAACATTGCTACTTACATAGTTTATTGTATTCCGTCACAATCTATTAATTGTATGGGCGGCAGTACCTATTCAGTGGGTTATGGTAAATCTGCTTCAAACTTGATCTTTAGGTTGTCATTTACTTGCACGTAAAATAAGCATTCTTTGGACGTTTGTGGAATTTGGAGATTAAACACAGGTACAGTTTAAGCTGGATAAGGATTTAAATAAATACTATAAGACAATAAACAAACAGAGTTCAGCAAGTTAGGTTCTGGTCGTCCGTTTTTAGTTTTTGCCTTTTTAACAAACAATAGTGGAAAGGGATTCGCATAAACGGATCGAATTTGTTTATCCGATATAGAGCTGGCTTAAAATAAATTTCGTCGAAATTTTGTGTGGATGCCTTAGTGGCCTAGGCTTTTTGCAGTCAAGCAGAGATTACCGTAGCAGGTATAAACAGCAAGCTGACTTCTGTCGAGCCAAGCTGGCAACATGAAAGAGATACTCTTTTGTTTCGTATCTTATCGGATTTTAATTACGAACGTAGAGAAATCTCGTTATACCTTAAAAGGATATGACTGCTCGGAGCTAATTTACTATCGTCCCTTGCACGATTTTATGTTCTCGATTTTATTTTATTGCTTTCGACCGAGCTTATGTACGTACGGCACGCAGGTATTATGTCGGGTTGATGTATGTTCGTTTCATATAATATTTTATGGATGATGAGGCGATGAATCGAATATTTTATTTATAACCACAAGAGTTTTATATTATTGTACAATTTAATTTATAAAGAGATTTTAACCACAGCGTTTCGCCAACGTTCAACGCGACAAACTATACCTAGTTGGCGGTCCACTACTGTGAGATTCTCACGAAACTGTGACCCGTCTGCTCGCTTGCCCCCTCTTGTTATAAAAAAAAACTTTTATATATTTTACTAGTAATACTCGTACTTACCATTAAAATAACCTTGTTATTTACGTGTTGATGTAACTCTACTGTTTGTCCACAGAATCGTCTATGGGTACAGGAGCCGGGTGCTTCCCCGCGGGTTCCATCGTGCATACAGAAGCGGGTCCTCGGGACATCGCCACGCTACGGCAAGGAGACAGGGTGCTGGCTGCCGACGACAGCGGCAAACTCGTATATTCAGAGGTGAGAGATTAAAAAAGTTTTAAACCAAAAGTCAGTTAGATAGTACTGTTTCATAGTATAATAAAATAATTTAATATAGTATAGTATACTCGTGAAAAGTGGGTATTTTTAGAAATGGAATACCTCTGCCTACCCCTTCGGGTATAAAAAGCGTATTTTTTTAAATATTGTTTTATTTTTTAGAATAGTAAAATAAAAATAATTAGGTAAATAATCTCACGCCTTTTATCCCCGAGGGTAGTCATAGATATCTATCAAACCTGAAAATACCCGCGTTTCACCAGTATATTCTTAACATACCTAATGGGTGGTGAGCCGGACGGGTCTGTTACACATGCCTCAGAAATAATTCTGGGACCTGCGGGTTTCCTCACGATGTTTTCCTTCACCGTCGAGCTAGTGATAACTATATTTATTACGGCAGTTTTAACTTGGCAGCTCTCAAGTTGCGCAAATATTTTTAGCGACCGATGCGGCTTGCGCAGGTGGAGTCTATGTTCAGAGCAGCCAAGTTAAAACTTTCGTAGTAAATGTACCTACGTAAGTTTTTACAAAATTCATTGGTTCATGCCAGGATTCGAAACCGAGCCTCACGGATGAGAAGCGGGCTCTTTATCCTCTTGGATATCACTGCTCTAACTGCACTGGGCTATCTGTTATATGCTAAATTTATTAAGAAATCTTTGGCTATATTTAATGAACAATACCAAATTTCCAGGTCTTGACATTCATCGATCGAGACCCAAACGCTACGCGGCAGTTCATCAGAATAACAGCGGAGAACGGCGTGACTATCACCACGACGCCTTCGCATCTGCTGCTGCTGGCTGCGGCGGACGGCTGGCGGGAGGTGTTCGCGGCCAATGTGGAGGTCGGTGACGTGTTGCTCACTAGGGGGCCTGGCAGCGTGATGCGGCCTTCCCGGGTAGAGTACACCCGCCTTGTCTCTAAGCTCGGCGTATACGCCCCGCTCACGAGAGCCGGCACTATCATCGTAGACGACGCCCTGGCGTCATGCTACGCGCTCGTTCGAAGCCACTCGCTGGCGCATGCGGCGATGGCGCCGCTCCGCTGGATGGCAGGCTGGGGTGGCTCCGGCGAAGCACCACGAGGCGTGCATTGGTACGCGAGCGCCCTCTACTCATTTGGCGATTTCGTACTACCGTCGTCATACCGATATCGTTAGAACTGTGAATACTGACAATACAGTGGACTATTACCGCGCGCAGGACGTGCCACATGGACACTTGTAAATAAATGGCCAGTGTAAATAAGAAGCGAACATTGTAATTGTAAATACGCTCGCATTTAATAAAATGTATTCCATAGGTACCTACGCATGAAGTTGACGACAATGATTTACTCATTTCTCGATGGAATCTATTTATTAAGTAGTTTAAGGACATTTTTGCAGTTTGCATATTATTTAGATAACGTACGAATATTTGTAAATTGTGTCGGTATTGTTATTCTGCACAATGCAGAAATACTTAATGTAATGCGCTTATGTTTTTTAAGTTACTGTAAAATATTATTAGCACTTAAGCGATTTCTTTTTGTAAAGTTAATTTGGAGTATCATGGACTTTGCTTTCTTCGCGAATCAGTAATTATCTTCCTCCATCTAGGTTCACTGTAACTACCTACACATTCCGTGACTCTAATCTACACATGTTGGAAATGATGAAATTTGTGATCTTGGTACCTAAAACAGTGCCTTAAGATTTTATTTATTGTTATTTATTATAAGCTAGGTATTTATAAATTGACAAAATCATAGTTCTTACATGGAATTCTACTAAATTATTCTTTTATTCTGCTAAGTATCTTTAAGCTTTATCTTTTTGTCTAAACTCACTCCCACTCAAATGTTCCTGATATGTAGAATTGGTTTATTATCCTGTATTCATGTGCTCTAAAAATATAAGCGTTAAATTAGAAATGTACCTATTTAAGTTTACTAGTAGTTTTGGTTGACATTAGGAGCAGTTTTTACTACGATGACAAAGTTTATGCCCCAGCACTTATGATGCGTTTTCAACGTCTAGCACGTTGAAAGTTACGTGCTACGAAGTTTCTATTGAAGCAACACGGCTATATATCATTTTTTTTTGTATTTTTTAAAGTGAGTAATATTGTACACATTTTGGCTTATTAATGTCTTTATCAGTATCAGACGTAAAAAGTTTTGTTTATTTCTTGTATACTTTGATTTTATAAAAAATTTACTCACGCACGCCTATCTTTTTAGGGTCGTATCACGGACGTGAAGTGGTTTTCTAAAAAGTCCGAAGTGTCAATATAAATCTCCATATGGATGTTACTATTTTTCTTCGATAAAGAATATCTTGGTAAATGCCACGCTCCTCTCATATTATTGACGCACTTTTACGGATCGTATAAAAGATCTTGAACTGAAGTTTGGGTTCCTATAGTTTGAGGTTAGTAGAATGTTGATGTTGGATGGCAACAACGTTTAGTACACGTAGGTACTTACTAATAAGTGGGTCAGAAATTTAATTATTTTAATACTTTCACATGCTAATACATTGAATGTTTAATAAAATGCTAAGTTAATCATTTGATGTTTTGACTCGTTTACCTACAATATATCAGATAATGATTAAATTAGTGCTAAGATTCCTACTAACAAAAGTAAAAATAGAAATAAAATCGGAGAGCTTTAACTAATGTTTGACAATACTTGTAGTAAAGTAATGCCATAGAATTGCCATATTAAGAGCTTAGTTTTAAAAACTTAACAGTTCGCTGTTTACAATTCTGCACCGTTTCTATGATACAAACAAATTCACAAAGCACAACTTAAATATAATTTAATGTCGTACACGTATTGTGAATAGTTGTACCTATTATGTAAGTCTTTGGAATATTTGTACTTATGTATTTAAAAAATACCTAACATTTAATCAAAATAGTCTATCAAGAAATACCGCAATTAAGTATACTACATTACAATGTTTTCCAAAATTTGTGTCTGTACTACTTTTTGTCCATTTCCTTATCCACTTTAAAGAGCATTCTTTTTTGATAGGCAGACTTGGTAAATGTAACCCATACAATGTAAATTAAATACAATATGTAATTATTGTGCTTTTATATAATTTATTTATTGATGTTATTTTTATATTGATATAAAAAGCCTTCAATATTCATAAGCAAGATGTTTTATTTGCACACCTTTTAAATAGATTAACCGAAAAATATATACGTCAGATCGGTACATATCGTAAACAAATGTTTTTTTTAAGAGTACCTACTAACTTTGTTCAAGTATCTTTTTGGGAGGGAACTGTAGACTAGAATACAGGTACTCTAAGTACTTAGTTTAGTAATTACAAAGGGTCTCACTTTATTTGTAATATTTTATGAATAATAAAGATTAAATTATTATTATTTTGAAATTTAGGAGAATAAAAAAAGAATTACTGATATTTAATTAAAATGACATTATAGTCGTAATATGGTAAGAAATATCAACGAAAGCCAAAGCCCCGTCTTGTTTACATCGAAAAGTGTGTCGTGTCATGCATGAATGTTTAAAGAATTAGGTCAAAGTGATGAATTTCTCGTACAGAGCTTTATCATTTCTGCATACAAATTAAGTCAACGAAGCTGCGCTCGGCAAAATTAAGTCCCTTTTAAGCACGAAGCAAATATGTATAATTCAATAACAAGTCGAGTTCTAAATATCCACACAATACACTGTTATTAAGTAAAACTAGCAAGCATAATCAATTTAGTAAATAGTACCTACTTCTGAAATTTGGAAAAAAATATGATATTGTTATTGCTGAATTAAATAAAAACGTAAAAGAAATTAAAAAATATATATTTGGTCGATTAAATTTTAGATTAAATTATGAGATGAGAGAGAGAGAGAGAGAGAAATGAAATGAAATTATTTATTTCGGACATGAATCCATAGAAATTGTTAGTATGACTTCATAGCTATATGTTAGTCAGTATATTTAAAATATACACTGGGTATTACTTGCACAGGCAATGTGCAACAATAGGGCTGTCTGGTTTTTCAGCGATTACCTTTAGAAGAGTGTTGGTACTGCCCCGCATTCTCTACCACAGGTAGGCCACCCACTTGATAAGATTATTTTTCTATATATGATCAAATTGATATTTAAAGTAAAAATATGCTAGGGCGAGTTGACGGCGATAAAAATATTTACTTTGAAATTAGAGACAGTCATGGGATGACTAGATACCAGAACAATCACCTCACTATTATAAAGTAAATAAAAAAAAATAAAAATAAAATCTCACGCCTATCATCCCCGAGGGGGTAGGCAGAGGTATTCCATTACTGGATATACCCACATTTCACGAGATACATTGGACCCCTAAATCTATTTATTATAAAGTAAATAGAAGTAAAATTATCAAGGATTTTTTTATAGGTACGAGTATTTCTATGGCTTACCACAATTTGTAATTATAAATGCCATCAGCATGTTCTGCACGAACTGTAGAACATAAAACCTTGTTTACATCTGATCACAGTTTTATCGCTACGTTCATAAATAGAAAGCAACTGACCTCAAATAATCCTAAAATGCTTTATATGTCATGCCAATATTACCAATTTATTGGTTTAACACGCAAAAAATAATATCATTTACGTAAGCCCCTTTTGACGACTTTGTGTTATAAGAAGATTTCATTCTTTTTCCTTATAAATGGTTTAATAAAATATTGCGGCGATCTAGTGAGTTTTTCATTGTATCAAATGATAAACTACTTTGTATCTCGTACCTATTCAAAGACTTAATTAAGTATTTAAAGGTTTCTATGGCAGCAAAACAACTATGTACTTCTACTTACTATGGACTTAGAACTTTCAGCCTGAAACTTTGTATCTATCTATCTGCTATCTATGCTGTTGCCACATGAATAGGTATATCACGCCTTATTTGCGGGTATGCAATTTACTACACAAGTTTGGCGTGTTTTTCCTTACAATTATTAGTTTTTCACCCTCGACGCAAAAACTGAAGAGTGCTAATAAGTTTAAGGTGTATATCTATGTATCCGTGTATCTGTATCTATGGCGTTATCTCCAAAACTGCTGAACCGTTTTTTTATCATATACGTAAATAGGTTTAATCCCTACTTCCCTTATCCGAAAGTAACTATGTCTGTCTTATTGTCGGTAACCTTTTCACGGCTAGGCCTGTGGACCAATCTTGATGAAATTTGGCAAGACGAAATTTTACATCTTAGGGAAGAATATAGACTACTTTTTATCCAAAAAAAAACATAGTAGAGAACGTGATAGCCTCAAGTTCACGGAGTCGCGGGTGACGACTAGTTATATTCAAATATATATGCTGACGCCATATCTTCGAGAGGATTGGCAGAGATATTCCATTTTTTACAAGACATTTTACAGGGTCAGTTTTACGCC
This sequence comes from Ethmia dodecea, assembly GCA_963855545.1. NCBI lineage: Eukaryota > Metazoa > Arthropoda > Insecta > Lepidoptera > Depressariidae > Ethmia > Ethmia dodecea. The sequence continues at coordinate 8,786,242 of OY979444.1, forward strand.
CATCGGTAGATCAAGGTGCCTATAGTAGGCCTCTCAATGGTTTGCCTCACCGTCAAGTGTGTAAGTATAAAAAAAACTCATAATTAAATAGTAGTGATCAGGAATCGAACCCGAAGCTCATGCATGAGAGGTAAACTAACTTTTAACACACACTTCGAATTGCCTTTATTAGGTTTAATTGTAGCAACAACACTTCATCTTCTGAGAACAAAACTCTCGATGCCGTATGTACGATAAAATTATAATATCAACTATAAACCCCCAGAATATATTCAGGTCTGTGAATAAACCCCAGTACGTAAATACCTAATAGAAAATTTATTAAAAGATAAACTTGGAACCGTTACGAAACTTTATTCCTATCGCTTTTGCCCAATGTACGTATCTCCTTTATATCTCCTTTACAGCTATTGTTTCCTGATATTAATTTTATTGTACTCCCCAGTAAATAGAGAGTTGTAGAGCATCCAATACGCTTTTCCATCTCGAGGCGGCATAACTTATAATGTGGGGCACGGAAATGGAAACCCGAGATTGGAAAATGGGCGTCTGTAGACGTTGCTTAGTAATGGTGCAGTATACCGTCACTCAGTGTTATTTCAAGCTTCCAGGCGATAGCACGTCCTATATTGCCGACGATAAATATGGACCCTCTTAATAAAATTTCCTTAAGTGTAAATTAAAATGTTGATAAATATTTTTAACTGTATAAAAATAGTAAACTTATAAGGAGTCTTAGAAACAAATTGAAAACAAACAATCTATTGGAAAGTCCTTTAGAACAAAAGTTTATTAATTAATTAAAAAGAAATTGGCCATCGTGGACTATTAATGATCCAGATTCAATGGACGATGCTGCCTAGAGTGTCTTACACATGAGGTGAGTAAAGTTTGTCTAATTTATCATAATTATGCACTTACTAAAGATTTTAGCAGTGATAGCCCGGACGGTTAAAGAACCAGCCGAAAATCAGTGAGGCTCGGGTTCGAATCCTGGCATGTACCAATGAGTTTTTTAAAAACTTATGTACATATTTATCACTAGCTCGACGGTGAAGGAAAACATTGTGAGGAAACCCGCAGGTCTCAGAATTAATTCTGAGAAATGTGTAAACAGACCCGGTCCGGCGATGGGCTCACCACCTATCATGTTTAGGGGTCCAATATATCTCGTGAAATGTGGGTGTATCCAGTAATGGAATACCTCTGCCTACCCCTTCGGGGATGAAAGGCGTGAAATTATTTATTTTATTTTTATTTATTTTTTAAAGTTTTACTGCAAAAGTGTGGATTGATGTTTGTTTGTTACTCACTCTCGCTGTATCTTAAATCGATTAGGATATTTGATGGAAAGAGTCGATGTTGAGTACAACACTACAGTACATAGTGTGGAATATTTTTTTAATTCTTGCTAATTTGTGCCTACTCTAGGGTCCACGATAACGTAACCGCAAAAATATGAAAATAAACGGCCAAGCGTGAATCGGACTCGCACACAAATGGGCCCATACCACAGTCCAATAAAAAAACACTTTTTCTTCTATAAAAAAAATCAACTGTCTACCTATGGCGGTTCATAAGATATAGCTTATTGACGGACGGATGGACGGACGGACAAACAAAAATAAACAAGTACCTAATGAATAATACATATACATACGTAGAAGAGAAATATCGATGACAGACTCACTCAAATTATGTTCCATACACACTGTGTGTGAGAAAATACCCTTAGCTCCGTTGTGGCCTGTTGAAGGTTGATGATGATGATTTACTCATCACTAAATCTCCGAAACCATAACACATAGAATCTGTAAAATTTGTGTAACAGGTTCCTTATACTAGTACCCACTAAGAAAGGGCTTTTTTGTAATTTCCACGGAAACGGGGAAAAACGGATCTCATGTACACACAACGCCGTTGGGCGATTGCTAGTTATTATCTACTTCTACACTAATAATATTATGAAGAGGAAAGATTTGTATGTTTGTAACGTATAAACTCAAAACTACTGGACCGATTCTAAAAATTCTTTTACCAATGGAAAGCTACATTATCAGGAAGTAACATAGGTTATATTTTATTTCCGTATTTCTACGGGAACGGAACCTACGCGGGTGAAACCGCTAGGCGCTACTAGTTATCTTTATCTATATATATAAAGAGAGAAGTCCTGACTCACTGACTCATAAACGCCCAGCCTAAACCCTTAGACCTAGAAAGCTGTTTTTTTTTACAGCTATTGTTTTTAAGACGTAAGCTAGCACTAAGAAAGGATTTTTCGAAATTCAACCCTTAAGGGGGTGAAAAGGGGGTTGAACGTTTGTATGGAAAACCTTCATTTTTGAGTGTATCAATTCCAAACTTTGTAAAAATACTCTTTAAAACAAACAACAAGAAACGTATTTCTTAATTTTTCAAAAAACACCCCATAAGGGGGTGAAAGAGGGGGATGGAGTTTGTATGGAGACGTGTTGTTTTTTACGTCTATCAACTTGAAACTTGGCACAAATACTTTTAGAAATAAATGAGTAGATACGTGTTTTTGGATTTTCCGAAAATCGTCTCCTAACGGGGTGAAAGTAGGGGTTGAGTTTGGAATGTATAGAAAACCTTCATTATTAGGTGTATCAATTCGAATCTTTCTAGAAATACTCCTCAAAACAAACAACAAGACACGTATTTCTGAGTTTTGTAAAAAACACCCCCTAAGGGGGCGAAACAGGGGGTGGGATTTTGTATGGAGACGTGTTGTTTTTTACGTCTATCAACTTGAAACTTGGCACAAATACTTTTAGAAATAAATTAGTAGATACGTGTTTTTGGATTTTCCGAAAGTTGTCCTTTAACGGGGTGAAAGTAGGGGTTGAGTTTAGAATGTATGGAAAACCTTCATACTTGGGTGTATCAATTCGAATCTTTCTAGAAATACTCCTCAAAACAAACAACAAGATACGTATTTCTGGGTTTTGTAAAAAACACCCCCAAATGGGGCGAAACAGGAAGTGGGATTTTGTATGGAGATGTGTTTTTTTGACGTATATCGACTTGAAACTTGGCACAAATACTTTTAGAAATAAATGATGACAAACGTGTTTGTGGATTTTCCGAAAATCGACCCCTAACGGCCTGAAAGTAGGGGTTGAACTTGGTATGTATGGGAAACCCTCATTTTTGGGTGTATCAATTCGAATCTTTCAAGAAATATTCCTCAAAACAAACAACAAGACACGTATTTCTGAGTTTTGTAAAAAACACCCCCTAAGGGGGCGAAACAGGGGGTGGGATTTTGTATGGAGATGTGTTGTTTTTGACGTGTATCTACTTGAAACTTGGCACAAATACTTTTAGAAATAAATTAGTATATATGTGTTTTTGGATTTTCCGAAAATCGTCCCTTAACGGGGTGAAAGTAGGGGTTGAGTTTGTAATGTATAGAAAACCTTCATTTTTGGGTGTATCAATTCGAAACTTTGTACAAATACTCCTCAAAACAAACCGCATTCCTAATTCTTTTTCGTCATAGATATAGCCTATGTTACTCAGGAATAATGTAGCATTCTAATGGTGAAAAAGTTTTTTTAATCGGTCCAGTAGTTTTTGAGTTTATTCGTTATTAACATAGGTACAAGACTACAAATTTTTCCTCTTTATAATATTAGTGTTGATAGATAGATAGTGTAGATTATCCTTCTTGATATATTTTTGAAACGCAAAGAAATAACAAATTCTACGCGGACGAAGTCGCGGGCATCAGCTAGTGTACTTATAATGAAGCAAAATTTATTTTGTTTTATTATTTTACTAAACATATTCTACTTAAAACCCAGTTAAGACCTAGTTAAAAAATAATATGTGTATATAGATAGATAACTCCGCTTCTAAGCGGCGTATCAACATGAAAAATTTACCAGAATTTTTAAGATAGACTGGCAACAATACAACTGAAAACAATGCAGACAAGCATTCTTAAAGTCATTGTTTTAGCTTCCATGTTATAAAGACCCCTCATACTTATTAGGTTTTCTTAAATATTTCCTATGTGCGGTCATAGGCCAGTTAGAATTTTATCATGTAGGTATACCTAGATTACTATTTTTCTTCACAATTGTATAATAATAATTTATTTATTTCAAACTACCAGGTCCATACAAATTAGAAATAATGTATCTTATATTTATTTATTTATTTATTCATTCACAATCATATTGTATTATAGACTATGTGAGTTACAAATCAAAACAGAGAAAATATTCAAATCTATATTAACCTACGTTAGAAAGCTAAAAGGGATGTGGTTCGTTCTTTGAGTATTAAACCAACAGGAGACGTCACGCGCACTAGTTTTTTTTGCAAAAAAGTCTGCCAATTTCTGCGGGGGGTCGAGGAAACGCACACAAATATTGTTAAAACAAACGCATTTTTTGACAAGACAATTAAACACTAGCTTGAACTAGATGCACACAAATACATTCACCAATCCGAGGACTCCGTGAACTCAAAAAAACTAGTTGTATACAGGGTGACTTTTTTTACCGTCTGGAAAAAAATGTGGTGTGATAGGTAAGTATAATAGATTCATTTGGCAATGTTATTTAAAAAAATTTTTTTTTCGCAATAATTTTTTTTCTTGCTTAATCTAATATACATTACTCAATTGTAGTCAATAATACACACTGAGATATTTGAAATAGTATTTTAAAAAGAAACAGGCTCGTAGCTTCCATTTATGCGCAATCTACCTACAACCGCCAGCTGCGCGTAGTACTGTGCGTAGTTTTTTAGATTTTGTAAATTGCACTAAACATGACTATATTTAACAATTAATCTCGTGTTTAACTTAGGGTCTAGATACCTTATACGTCATATTTTTTTCCAGACGATAAAAAAAATCATTCAGTATAACAGGTATGATCGTTGACCGACACTTTTTTTTGGCAGAGGGGAACGCCTGTCAGTGGCGTCTCCGGTTGGTTTAATACTCAAAGGGTTCGACAGATTATAAAGACAGTAAAATATTGGAAAATTGCTAAGCTATGACTCATAATAATATGCTGAATTCCATTACGAGTAAACAAATGTTGAATTACAGGTAAAATTCCCCATATATTTAATTGTAGTTAAATATTGGCATTGACTGTTCGGAGAATCTGCTCTGACAATATAAATGTACCAATGGTTATACATGAAAACGTTTTGTGTAGAAATGAACGATCGATATAGATGAGTCACATCAATCATGTCGTAAGCTTGATCTGCCTTGTGGTATTCTTAAAATCGTGGCATACCGACTACCGTAGCTGAATTTCTAAAGAAAATTCACAGTAGTCAATACCAGTAGCTTCCTATTGTATTTGTAGTCATATCTGTTTAAAGGAGGTAGGTACAATAACAACATTATTTTAATTATGGCTTGTATTTCATACTTATATGTGTAAGAATCCGTTTTTGACTTAAATTTAAAGTATGAGTTTTTTAGGGTTCCTTACCCAAAGGGTAAAACGGGACCATATCTCGTATACTCTGCAGTCCGTATGTCTGTACCATCTTTCACCAGGCTGTATCTCATAAACCATGTTAGACAGTTAAAATTTTCACACCTATTTCTGTTGCCGCTATAACATCAAATACTAAATCACTACATAATATAAGACAAAGTCACTTTAATAGATAGAGTGATTCAAGAAGGAGGTTTTAGTATTAGCATTGCACCCGTGTGAAGCCGGGGCGGGTCGCTAGTAACATAATAAAATAAATATTTAAGGGGCTTCCAAACGTGATTTTTATAGATATTCGACTCTTTTTTTAAATTTCTTTAATTTATTTACAAACTAAGCACTGAATATTTGATATTTTTATTAATTATTATTATAATAATAATAAGACGTTAATTCATCCACACAATGCTATAACTTAACTAAAACTAAAAACGAAGTTAAAGCTAATATATACCTAATATGAATGATTTAATCTAACCTTTGAACAGATGTGTTATAAATACGGCTACATATGCCGACCACACGTATTTCAATTGCTATTTTAGGAGTAAGGCGAATTTCCTAGGAATGAAAATGAAAACAAAAATATACGAAGCCGTAATGGTCTACTCACTACGATTAATTAAAACTTTCTGTTGTAGGTATATATCTGCACTAATGCTTTGCAAATATTTATTACGAGGTATAGATAGAAATACGTATAATAAAATAGATAATATATTTTTTATAAAATATGTTGCAAAATCACTTTCATTAATACAAAAAAATACAAATAAGTTATCATAATTATATAAGGGATCTCTGCAAGTTCAACATTTATAATACCTAATTAATTACAAACAAACATATTTATTTAAAATTAGTAGAGAGTTAAAGTTTGAGTAAAAATATATAGATACTTTCTTAGTCAATATTTTTTTACTCTAGTTGCTACTTACGTACCTAAACTCAAAATTATTAATATTGTCTAGCCAGCGCCCAGCGTTGCTGCTCGAGCGGATTTCACGTTTTAAAATTTATTTGACACTCAAAACTTCTTTCGAGGTGCAGGAGTTGAGATTGTGCATGGGTAGATAAAATATTCAGGTCTTTTCTCTTTGTATATATTATGTATACTAGCTGACCCGGCAAACGTTGTTCTGCCATAAAGGAGGGAGAAAAATACTTTACTACTTATTCCCATATCTACCAAATTGATTATTACGAATTGATTATTAAAACGCCTGATCCAGGTGTACTCTCCACTAAAGCTTCCTCATTACAGGATATATAGGTATTTGTCAAGTTTATTTTTAAATTGATTAACATAGGGTTATTAATGATCTTATTCTATGATCTGACCACTCTGTTGCTCAAGAAGTGTCTGTAAGGATGGCTGTTGTAAGACTCTTAGACGGGGATAGCAGTCACGTTCAAATAATTTATGAAAATCCTGCAGACCATAGTGCCCTGTCAAGATCTTAAATGTTTCGATCAGGTCTCCACGCTCTCTGAGGTCCTTCAAAGTTGTAAATTTCAACATCTCAAGTCGAAGTTGTTTCGGAATTTATAAGTATATAGGCTACTAGCTTTAACCCGCGGCTTCGCTCGCTTATATTATTACATATTTGGTATGCCATGAGCTATTTGCTAAATAAAGCCATCCTTCAAACTATAATACGGGTAATGTTGTTTTGCTACCCCAAGAGAACTAAGTTTGATTTACTTGCTGTAGTCGAGTTTGTTACGAATATAAGGCAATACACTAAAAACTAGGGCCTCTTAATATTGAGACAGTAATTTATTACATACATACATACATACATACATATGCTCACGCCTTTTTCCCGAAGGAGTAGGCAGAGACAACTGCCCGCCACCTGCTACGATCCTGGCATACCTCACGTGCCTCATCCACATCCATCAATCGGTTCATACAAGCTCGTCGGTTTCGGGTACTCTTTATCTGGCTTTTTTTCAATACATCGCCGATCTGATCGATGTAAGTACGCCTAGTTCGCCCTCTGCCGACTCGGCCACTCACAATCCCCTTATATATTTGTCTCGTTAGACGCCTTTCATCCATCCGCTCGACATGTCCAAACCACCTGAGCATTCCTTTCTCAATCTTAGTCACTACATCCTCTTTCAAGCCACAACGCTCTCGGATTACACTATTCCTCATTTTATCAATCAATCGTACTCCACTAATGCTTCTTAGCGAGCGCATTTCTACTGCATTTATTCGACTCTCATGCTTCTTCTGCCATACCCAACTCTCGCTACCATACATTAAGGTAGGAATCAACACCCCATCATGAACAGCCAGGCGTGCTTTTTTAGTCACTTTCTGGCTCCTCATGAAGGCGTGCAATGCACCGTTTACCATATTACCTGCATTCACCCTCCTTTCAATATCACTATCACACTTACCGTCTCTACTAAACTTACTTCCTAAATACACAAATTCTGACACTTGTTCTACTTTCTCACCTTCAATCATAATATCGCACGCAGAAATGTCCATATTCTTCTCCACAACCATAACCTTCGTCTTGCTTACATTTACTTTCATACCTTTCTTCTTGAATGCCTCATTCACGATAGTTACAGTGTCCTGCAACTCATGCGCTGATGGTTCAATTATAACTTGATCATCAGCGTACAGTAGGCATTTGTAGTAATTTATTATAAGATTGTTATTCGTGATGTAATTTTACATTTAGTTATTTATATCGTATACTAGCAGCGCCCCGCGGTTTCACCCGCGTAGTTCCCGTTCCCGTGGGAATACGGGGATAAAATATAACCTATGTGTTATTCTGATGTATAAGCTATATAACTGTAAAGTTTCATCAAAATCCGTTCAGTAGTTTTTGCGTGAAAGAGGAACAAACATACATCCATACATCCAGACATCCATCCAAACAAACTTTCGCATTTATAATATTAGTAGGATTAGGTAGCTATGCAGTCATATAGATAGGTAGTACGTAGTAGTTATAAAGAATTTTAACGTTAAAAATACATTGAAATAAACGTTACTGAGTAGAATTTAATGATTTATTTCACCGACCTAGTTTGACTAGCTCTGTTTATCCGAAAGACGCGTTTGAGCAAATATCCCTTGAACAAACCGCATTGGCGGTTTTGGTGAAAAGGGTCTACATAATTCGGATTAGGGACTTTAGAATTAAATTGGTTATATGAATTTTAAACAGTGAAAGGTATAGTGGGATATGGACATCTTATATTGTTTACCCGACTGGGCCAGAAGAGGGTAATAATTTTTGGGTTGTTGTGTTTTACTAGCGACAAACCCCGGCTTCGCACGGGTGCAATGCTCACACTAAAACCTCCCTCTTGAATCACTCTATCTATTAAAAAAAACCGCATTAAATTCCATTGCGTAGTTTTAAAGATTTAAGCATACATAGGGACATAGGGATATAGGGACAGAGAAAGCGACTTTGTTTTATACTATTTAGTGATAGTGATGTACTAATACTTAAAATGAATATGGCAGACAGGCCCCTTAGCCAAAAGGAAAGCCAAGCGGAAAGAAAGTTTTCCGCTTATAAGTAGTTGGAGTTCACTTAGTTGTAATATACTTGTAATTAACTAACTATTGTATGGAGAGCTACGTGTCAGTGCCTACACTTATTTAGAGTGTTGCCTGTGGTGTTGCGTCAATTTTAGTTGATCGAGTCGAACCTTTGAGTATTAAACCAACATCGAACGCCTTGAAGGAATGTCAATCCAATATATCTATATCTGTCATTCTATTCGACTAATCTTCACGTGTTACTTGCATAGGCAATCTTGTTCCTTTGTGAGTTGTGACCTCTAGATGTGCGAAGTTTTGCTCTATTCGCTTGTCTTTAAAGTGTCATAGGCCTCCTTTTTTCAAATCTTTTCGCTTCCTTCTTTACACTTGACTTGTTAACTTGTTTCTAAAAACCTATTATAATCTGTAAGTTTGAAGATTATTTCAATAACTGCTGGTTTTGTACTATTATATAAGTTTATACAATAGATCCTCACCGTTCTTACCGGTCTCCGTAACAACCGCCCCCGACCACATCCACTCCGCCACTCGAGTGCGGTAGCCTGTAGATATTTTCGTAGCTACAGTAGTGTGGGGCACAGCCCCACGCCGCCACGGGCCCCCGACCTCAGAAGGACTTTGGTCAACCCTAAAGATTATTTACTTCCAAAAATGAAACTCAAAGAATATATTTATAAAAAAACGACTGAGATATAAAAATCTCAATTTGTGGTCTTCCTCGTTAGGAAATGTTGCTAAAATATCCAAAATCACTATGCGTAGGTATGACTAAAAAATTTGAGGATTCATTTCTGGATTTTGATAAAAACAAGACTAATCTCAAATAAAAAAAATCTAAATTGATTTATAAATGACGGGGTTCTGAGGTAACACTCAAAACGAACACAGCTGTATTAGAAATCCTTTTTTTGAAGTCGGTTGGAAAAAATCAAATAAACTAAGTTAACAATTTTACTCACAAACAGCCTCTTCCTTCCAGCTCCAACGCTTGCGAACCAGAAGCATCCGTAGCTACAGTATCCTGAAGATTATTGCTTATTTGATGTTTACTAAAAATCTTTGAAAAATATGCATACGCTGCGGCACTGAGGGGGTCAGACATATGAAATTACTAGAAATAACCATTTTCCAAAAGTGTACTTAAAAAGTGATTAAGTAATTAGTAATATTTTAATCCAATAAACAATAAAATTACGTAGATATTTACTGGTCAATTTGTTTCTAACGTACATAGGTACGTACAATTATATACGAACGAGTAGTTAAATACCTACCAATACCTATTTAGGTTAAGATTATTTAGGATTCATGTTTTTTTAAGAATGATACCGGATTAAGGATGTCTTAAATTTTTTTTTAATATTGGTTACGGATCCAATTTATCGTCTCGAGGCCCTCGGTGAGCTACCTACGCCTCTGGTAAGCCCGACAGACGTTTGTAATAGCAGATCATAAATTTTATTGGATTTGTCGGTATGTGATTGTTTCTATACTTCACGACAGGTCTGGTTAAGATCGAAGACTAATAAAATTTATGAAAAATATAAATTGAATCATCTTCCAATCCGCAGTAGGCTCGCGTAGGTATATTATGTGTGTGATTATAGCCCATACTTCCACATATGTGAGGAAAGACCCTTAGCTCACCAGTGGGCTGTTACGGGTTAATGATGATGATAAATTTTATAATGCCTCTCTTGTTCATACAACAGCACTGCAGTATTGATGTCCAACTGAAGAGTTAATTAAAGATAGCGATAGGTTACAGTTCGATTTATGTTTGGATTTATATTATGTTTAATAGAATCTGCCTCTTAATAATAGAAAGTTATAGAGGATATTATGTTACTAAGAACGTTCAAATCGCAAAACAAACTATGTTCAATAATAACCAGCAGGCGTATTCAGGGAGCTTCGATATTCGATATCGGAAAATCTGTCGAACACTTTCGAGATGGGCTGATGTTGGTATCGAAAACTAATGTCATATGTGACATAAGGATACGGAGAATTTTCAGTGGCTGTCAGAAACGTCTAGAATCAAGTTTCCAAAGTCGATAGATTCGACTTCGGAAAATTTTTTACTCGATCTGAATCTAACGGAAACGGTATCGAGTCTCCGTGAATACGCCTGCTGACCTGTTAAAGCTACAAAACTTCTTTCAATTACTTGACGCTATTTTCAACTTTAGCTTTGCCCGTTCACCTTTTTTTTCTTAATTTATTTAAGAAAGCACTTGAAAGCAGAAACCCGGAAAATCTAATTTAATTACCAGATCATCAAAGGTTTTCTGCGGACCACATCTTTTCTTGATTTTTTCGTATTGTACTGGCCTGTTGGCTCAGTTGGTAGTGACCCGCTTCCTGATCCAAAGGTCGGTAGTTCGATTCACACCGAGACAAATATTTGTGTACATGGGCAATGGACAATATGGACATGTCTATTGGTTTCGTGTCTCGTTGTTTATATTATGTATTTTAGTACCTACCCAGGCTCTGCCTAGTTGGGACTAAAATATGTGTGAATTGTGACCTAAAGTTTATTATTATTATTCTAGGTTACTCTTGTTAGCTTATTTCGTTAACTGAAGCTACACAAGACCGTGCTAAGCGGAGATGATTAAACAGGATTGCGGATCCTGGCACAAGCCCGGATTAATGTTACGCATACGTGTCGTATTGTAGACCCGGTTTGTTCCACTTGTGACTTAAATAGTTTTACATTTATCCAGGGTTTCGATATAGTGCTAGAATCCCGTTGCTTTGGACTCATGTTGGTAAAAATTGTAGTGAAAAGTGTTTACAATGGTCCGTAACTCTGGTAACACTGAATGTATAGATGTTGTTTTATGAGTAGATACTATTCTAAAAAAAACACGAACAAGATTAATTAAGAATCTTCTCATTTTTAAAGTCATTTTGAGGTATGTTTGTCATCCAGTAAACTGGGAAACTGGCATACTTAATGCAAACTCAAATTATAATTGGGTGTCTGTTTCCTAACTTCGACATACTTAGTTGTTATTCTAAACAGGGTAAACAAGAACGGTCCTACTAAAACAAAAAAGGAACATGGGTAGGTTAAAAAATAACAAGGTATCGACGTTCACCCTTACATAGTAGGTGGATGTCAGGACTGAAAACTATCATATTAATATCTGGCTTTAATCAACATAAAAAATTTATAAAAATTGACCCACAATTCTTGACTTCGTTGAGAACGAGAAATCTAAACATGTAACATTAACTTTTGATTTATTATTTAGGGTGAAGATTTATGTGCTTGTTTTTCATTCTTTTTACAACTGTTATAAAGTGGGACAGCAAGAATCAAAATGTTTCAAGAATTATAGTCTATAATAGAACCTAGTCTGTACTTAAATTTACATTATACAACAACCGTCCACCTTTTAGAAATTAGTCTCGCTGTCATAAACAACACTACTCTTGTATCTAAATTATTTAATGCAATTTTAGGTTTATCCTATAGGCCCTATAGTATAGGGAACTAAATGTCCCAGGTTATTATTAGAACGATGACAAGCCACACAAACACCAAGAACCAATTTGGTTGTTATTTTGAATTGCGGTTTGTAGAGCCAGTACGTTCAATCGGGTAAGGTGTAGGTATCGCCCTGCTGCGGGGTACGCCACAGGCGCTGAGTGAATGCAATTACCAAAGCACTTTGTCTTTAGACGCCTCAGAGTGCCAATTAAGTTCAAACGGACACAAAATATTCTTTCTGTGTTTCATATATAGAAAACAGATAGAATAGTCGATGCGATATTATGTTGTGTACTAACTTATTCTGTTAATTTTGTAGCACAAACCTCTACTTTGAAAGGTATACCTTTCAGTTAACCCAAAATCGGAGTTGTGATATTGAGTATTAGCAGAAGTATAATTTGTTTGTTTTTATTATGAAGTAGCAGGTGCCATACGGCGTTGCCCAACCAGATAACACATTTCCTGTTCCCGTGGGAATTTGAGACATTTGATCACAATCCGGTGCGAGAGGGCGAATAGTCACCAAAATTTCAGCTGCGCTGGCTGGATAGATATTCATACGACAGGAACGTAGGTATAAGGAACAAACAAACTGTAAGTATAGCATTTTTATATTATACTTAGGGACATAGACTTACATAGATTTCCATATTAAGCTCACACTCAAATCTTGAACGAAACTCCAGAATTTTTTTACTAGGACGAATAAGTATAAAGAATTCCCTTTGCTCCCCAATGGACATCCTTTGGGAATTTGAATAGGTTGGCCATGCATGATGACTCAGCATATCGTTTCAAAAGTACCTACGTCTACGTACTTACTTCACATAACTATATAACTTTGGTATAAACTTGATTTAGTAGCAGTCGTTTTAGTATGTTACATTACTCGGCAATCCCACACGATATGTTTTATTTGGTTATAATGTTAGATATACGATTTTGTTTTGTTCATTTTCTTCTCAGGAGTTTTGTTTCTTGAATGTTATTCAGGCCGAGTGCCTAGTAAGCGTTTCTATATTATGTCAGGGGTGACCAATAGACCATGGGGTGATACGAAGTTTGTCTATTGACTGAACTAGTACCTACCTACTGCAAATAGTTGATTATGAACTGCGGAGACTCGGCTCAATTCAAGTACCTGTTTCTAAACTTTTAAGTACAGCATACCTACTATAAGAACTAGGTACCTAGACTTAGGCAGTAAGTAACCATCGACATTTTGAAACTAACTCTTTTCCCTCGTAATGAATTGTTTTATTTCAATTCAATTAAATGCTTTGTACAGGTATAGCACGTAATTTTTATTATATACATATTTATCACTATCTCGACAAGGAAAGCATCGTGAGGAAACCAACAGTAGATTCTGAGTGTGATGGGCTGGGCTCGTGCTAGGCCTAATCGCCTGTTACGTTAAAGTATCCGTAAAATATACCCTCAGATAGAAAGTGGGTTTTTCCGTAAAAGAATACCTACTCTGTCGATCCCCTTGTCCCCAGGAGTGTTTTTTTTCTATTTAATTAGGTTCTGCTAGTAAAAGTGACATCAAACCATGTTCTTTCACAAATTAAACACGAAATTATTCTTTTACTGAAAATACTTAAAGGAATACAAATTTAATTGCGAAGCAAAGTCGAGATGGTGTACAAAGGTCGTAAAATGGCCTTAAAGCGTGAATAAAAACGAGAAATTATTTTAATCATCTTGCGAACATAAATAGTTAGGTAGGTACGCCTACTTATTTCAATCTACTTATTTATTTCTGTAATTATTTCTGCGAGCGCCCAAACGTTCTGATTGGACCACATGCGATTACGCTCTATCTACAATAATAAATTTATTATTTATTCCTTATAGCCCGAATCGTTAAAGAGCCGGCCGAAAATCAGTGAGGCTCGGGATCGAATCCTAGCATGTACCAATGAGTTTTTCAAAAACTTACGTACATATTTATCACTAGCTCGACGGTGAAGGAAAACATCGTGAGGAAACCCACAGGTCCCAGAATTAATTCTAAGACATGCGTAAACAGACCCGGTCCGGCGATGGGCTCACCAGCTATCACCTTTAGGGGTCCAATATATCAAGTGAAATGTGGGTATATCCAGTAATGGAATACCTCTGCCTACCCCCTCGGGGATAAAAGGCGTAAGATTATATTTATATTTATATATATTTTATATATATAATCCCCCTAAATTTGTGGCCATAATGGTAGGTCAATATAGAAGTCCCGTAATAGAAAGCGAAAATATTTATATCACATTTTAATAGGTAACTTTATTTATTTTCTTCCATATAAATTTGAAACCCTTACATTCTGCTTAGCAGCAAATCACGATTGGTGCGATAGGAAATTACCACAAAATAAAACTTCAGATACATAAACTAGATAAATAGTAAGTAAGTAGTATGAAAAATATAAGATCAAGTTCATCAATGATTCAAATTTTGACACAATGTTACATTTGAAGAAGCGCGTTTTAAATAAATCTAGGTATATCTTATTATATTTATTTATATAAGTATACTTATAAGAAAGTCGGGTTAAGTTAAGAAAGAGCAGTGATTAGCCTTATGGTTAAAGAGCCCGCTTTAGTCCAGGCAATGAAGCGGATTTTTGTATGAAGACCCCAACATTAATTTCTCAGTCGATGAAACTTTGCAGGATTGTATAGTATAGTATGAGACAATACTTGCATAAAAAAATCCAAAAAACCTAACCGAAGTTAGGTATTTTTACTGAAATACTTATTTATTTGATATCTTTTTTGGGAAAAATTCTCAGTCAAAATTTTCTTTGCCAGCAATATTCATGTGTGTTAAGAAAGCTATATGCGAAATATCCAAAAAAATCTCCTGGTAGAAACAACAAAACTCAGACGTATATTATGTACCTTGCACGGGAAAATTGCTCAGTCAATTTTTTTAACTGGAATGTCATTTAATAGTCGCTGTGGACTTACAATAGGAAAATCCAAAATAAAAACCGTCTCGCTATATTATTTTCAGAAATTATCAAATTATCGACCAAAAAAAATTTTTCCTTAGTATAAAAACCTAACTTCGGTTAGGTTTTTTTTTTGGATTTTTTTATGCAGGTATTGTCTGATACTATACTACAATCCTGCAAAGTTTCATCGACTGAGGAATTAATGTTGGGGTCCTCTACATTTATTGCCTAGACGACTTCTGATGATGATAATCAGTAAGGCTCGGGTTCAAATCCTGGCATCTACCAATGAGTTTTTCAAAACTTATTCAATTCATCACTAGCTCGACGGTGAAGAAAAACATCGTCAGGAAACCCGCAGGTCCCAGAATTAATTCTAATCTAAGGCATGTACAACAGACCCGCAGGTGTATTCGCGGAGCTTCGATATTGATGTTAGTATCGAAAACTTTCGAGATGGGCTGATGTTGGTATCGAAAACTAATGTCATATTATGTGACATAAGGATTTGGAAAATTTTTCGTGGCTGTCAGAAACGCCTAGAATAAAGTTTCCTAGAAAATTTTTCACTCGATCTGAATCGAACGGAATCGGTATCGAGTCTCCCCGAATACGCCTGCCGGTCCGGCAATGGGCTTACCACCTATCACGTTTATGGCTCGAATGTTCTGGTGAAAAGTTTGTATTTCCAGAAATACAAACTTTTCACGAGAACATTCGAGCCATAAATTAATTATTAAATTAAATGGTCCAACAATTAACAATTAATTAGATTAAGTGGTCTAACTAATAGTTGGACCATTTAATAACTCGAGAACGGCTGGACCGATTTTTATGATTTTTGAGTTGTGGTTTGATTGATGGATGGATTTTTCTTCGCCTTGAATAGCAAAATAACGAATAAAAGATCGTCGAAAATGATGTTCCGGGTGGGCAAAGCTGCTTGGCTTTTTTTAGGGGATTTGTGCGGGACATCATCTATTGGGTCAGCTGGTTACTATGTATTTAATTTCAGTAATTCGCAAGCGGACGATAGTTAAAATCTCCATGGTAACGTCTCCACTCTCCGTCTGTGTCCACGTCGTCGTTCGGTAAATTATTGCAATAAGAAATAGGCCAGATTAACATCCTCACGTTGACATGCTCGTTAATCAGAGCATGTTTAGTCTATATTATCATTACCGTTACAATAGGATGTCTTCTAATATTTTGATTTATATATAAAAAATAGTCAAGCTTTAGTAGGTAGGTATTTAGGTATACTTATATTATATTATATTAAATATCTTATCTTCCACGATTCCGTATTTAAGATTTCCCGCAGGCCAATAGCTGTGTTTTAGTCATGTCAATTAATTAAACCTTGAATTTATAAAAAAGTTTTTCACTAATTTACAATTAAAGTATTTGTGAATTTTAAGATTATTTTAAACTATTTAATGGAATTTATTCATGGCAGTCTATATAACGAAATCTATATACCTATCTACCTCTACATACAATACTGTAACGAGACCGTATCTGTGCCTACATGAAATATAAAAAAAAGGTACCTAGTTTAGATACTTATAGATTTAGATATCAAAAACACCAATTAAAAAAAAATTGCCTCCGTGCACGCATCACACCAAAATTACTGGCCAGATTTTTATAAAATTTGGCCCACACTAGGGAAATTTTTTCTACATGAAAATATCTCATTCACATGGGCAAAATATAAAAACTGCTTAAAAAGGGAAATACGTACCTACCTACTACTCCGAAACGATAACACCTAGAAACTTGCAATATGTTATCTAGGTATCTCATAATATGTCGTAGGCAACCGCTATGAAGGGATTTTTAGAAATTCCCAAAGGAAAGCTAATAAACTGTATCCACGCGGGCAACGCCGCTGGGCACCGGCTAGTCTATAATATAATACTACCGTAATTTTATAGATAACCAATTTGTGATTACCGGGAAACTGCGTCTGATATTGCTCATGTGATAAACACTGACAACACTAGGGTTCCGAAAACCTGTATTAGGTAGGTATTGGGTTCGATTCTGCTTTACAGCGACTAAACTTATTTTAGTTTACTCCTGTCATTTTTTTCTCCTAGATAAGAAAAGAGACGAGATATATTTAGTCCTGTCAAATTAAAATTAGTCCTGTCAACTAAGGCATTTCCTAACGTGTTTAGTGCACAAGTAAAGAAGTCACGACTAAAATACAGCCTCTAACAGGACTAAATTCGGTAGGTTATCTTCTACGCCTTTTCTTTTTTTGAGGTAAGACAAAGACAGGACTAAACTAAAATAAGTTTAGTCGGTGTAAAGCAGAATCGAACTCACTAACAATATAATATGAACTTCTTATTTGCATAAACTAATAAAGAAAGGCAATGTTTTGCAGACAAAGCAAATAAATGGGATTGTAAATCAAAAGATAAGCTGGCTATCTGAATTTCTGAGCAATGAAATTGACTGCTCTGCAAGTTATTGCAAGTGACGCTCTCGGAGTCATTAAACTGAACACTTGAGACAATGTAGGTACCTAAAACTGAAATTACGATGAAAATTACGTTACGATTAAATCTCGTCGTCTAACATAATTTTATGAAATTATACTTGAGTCCTTAAATCCAAAATTGTAGCAATAAATATTAAATTATAATGTCGTAACATAACGTAATCATAGGTTATAATATCTCAAGAGTATTTCATAAAGTGCCCAACAAAATAATGAAAATCAGTGACAGCCTTTCGGTTAAAGAGCCTGCTTCACATGACGAAAATCAGTGAGGCTCCGTTCAAATTCTGACATGTACCAATGAGTTTTTTCAAAACTTACGTACATTTTTATCACTATCTCGACGGTGAAGGAAAACATCGTGAGGAAACCCGAAGGTCCCAGAATTAATTCTGAGACATGTGTAACAGACCCGGTCCGGCGATGGGCTCACAACCTATCATGTTTAGGGGGTCCAAAGATTATCTCGTAAAAAGTGGATATATACAAAAAAGGAATACCTCTGCATACCCCCTCGGGGATAAAAGGCGTGAAAAAAAATATTAAAGTCTATTTAAAGTACGCCATCAATCATCGAGGTACAATTAAATACACCATTTACACACGGTTATTTCGTCCCAAACTAGACAGAACCTGTACTATGGGTACTAAACAACTGACATACATACTAAAAAGAAATATTAAACACCCAGATACCAAGCCAACAGACATGCACACAAATGAGCCAATAAACCTGTCAAAATAGAAAATACCTACAAAATTATACGGAACTCTCGGTGGGCGAGTCTGACTTCGTCCTTTTTCTTGTGACGAGTTTACTATAACCCTCTTTATTGTAGGTACACCAATAAAAATGTTTCATAAGAGACAATATAATAAAAAAGTAGATTATAGGAAACTTGGATTTGTTATGAGAATCGTGGAATTTACTGTATGTAACTACCTACTTTATCTGAAAACTTCATCTTAATACAATGTTTTTTTGTATTTAAAAACAATTACATGTGAACACACGAGGTAGAGCAATTCGACTTCTCGATTCTCGATTCGATTCGACTAGCTATTCTAAAAATAAATTAGGAATCTGAGCAAATCCGTTTCCTATTGTTCAAACAAACATCGCGCTGACTGGAGCGCTGAGTGCTTGTGTGATGTAAGATCTGTCTATTCTACGCCCATTTGTTTTAATAGACGATGTGTGTACGATGAGTGGATGAGGTAGACTAGTGCAGACTTTGTCACTAGCTCCGTTAATATAGATACATATATAGGACAACTGTTTTCAAAAAACATACCTGCCAATGTATAAGGTGATCATTTAGAACTTGAAATACTCTGTATATTGGTTAGAGCGACTCTTGTTTTGAGGCGACTACAGCTACATAAATAATTATCATCTTTTTCAAGTTAATCTGTAGGTAAATAGTGCATAATATTTATCACATGCTTACAAATCAGAAAATATTTATCGATACTCTGGTAAATTCAAGGTTCCATCACGTATAAAAAAAATGTTCTTATGGTTTTTAAAAAGGCAGAAAAGATAAGTACATTGTACTCTTTTCGTCAATATTTATATATTTATGGTGTACAATAAGGAGTTGTTACTTACCTACTTAAATAGGAGTTTTTTCTTTAGTTTATCAAGGTTTTATCCTAGGAATATAATTCACGTAGGCCGAATCCAGCCTTAATCTGTGATAAATTTAAAGCTCAAAATAAATTTAAATCTCTTATAATAGATAATATATTTGTCGTAATTTGGTTCTTTATAATTTTTTATACGGTTAACCTTGTCTTCTAGTTACATTGCAGCTTCGCGCTTAATTAAAACGTATGTGAGTAGGTAGGCAGGTACATAAATACCTAGTTGGATAGGATTAGATAAGCGAAGTTTTGTATCCAATAAAATATAGCAATCCGAAGTGAATCAATTCATGAAAAGAACAACTGAT
Source organism: Ethmia dodecea (assembly GCA_963855545.1). Taxonomy (NCBI): domain Eukaryota; kingdom Metazoa; phylum Arthropoda; class Insecta; order Lepidoptera; family Depressariidae; genus Ethmia; species Ethmia dodecea. The sequence goes on from OY979444.1 coordinate 8,806,221, forward strand.
CATTTACCGTCAGTCACTACTGCCTTAGTTGTCTCATTTTCCACAAAACCACAGATTACTAGTTAGCAATAAATGTCGAAAAAAACTGTATTTATATTAAAATATATTTTTTTTTTTACGGACCACACGTCAATTATAAGACAAAAAACTTACAAGGCAATATTTAAAATAATCTTTAACCGGATTTATTTATTTGTTAGTACGAAGTAGGTAGGTATACTTATCTCGCGAAAGATTACCTACACTTTTCTGTTTTTCGAGTTTCATTTCAGTTGCCCTGAAAAGTTTTAAATAGCATCGTTTCGCTTACAATAATTGTAAGTATTATGAAGCGTTAAGTGTACGTCGGTAAGTAGACGACATTAATCACAGTGCAATTACTTTTGAACTACCAGTCATGTCTATAAACCTCCTACTAATATTATTAACGCGAAATTTTGTGAGTATGTTTGTCGCTCTTTCACGCAAAAACTACTGAAACGATTTTGACGAAACTTTACAGTTACACATCAGAATAACACATATTATAATAGGGTATATTTTATCGGCGTACACGGGAACGGAAACTACGCGGGTGAAACCGCAGGGCGCTGCTAGTAGTAGGTATTATATCTAACCTTTAAAACTATCAAAGCTTTGTCGAAACACCGTGAAATAGCATTTTAATATGAACAGTCTTAACGTGATACCTTACTGTTAGCCATGAAATGCATTTACGCCCATTTGTAATAAGCTGCTGATTTTAATTATTATATTTATAGCAGTTTTTTTTTAATTAACACTAGAAAACAAAATGTGTAGTTACCTACTCTATATTTGTATCTACTTTCAATCTAACTTATAATTTAAGGGGGTTCAGAAAATGAAATGTTGTGGCATGTGTACCTATAGGCTAATGCAGTAGGTACCTCGGTCCGGCGATGAGCTTCCCAACTGTCACGTTTAGGGGTCCGAAAAACACGCTGGTGAAAGTGAGTATTTGTAGGAATGGAATACCTCTGCCGATGCCTTTGGTGATGAGGTGGGAGAATATATTTTTTTAAGATAAATTTTATCACAGGTACATAAGGCTAACTTAATGAGAGACGTCGCGTATGTAAAGATAAAATATGGGAATTCTGTCGATGTTTCAAAAACAACCTAGGTCAGAAATTATACGGAAATGCCAATACTTTTTCGTGTTTACGGTGTGGGATATTTTTAAATTAGATGTTGATCAAACAAAAACAAAAACGGAAAACAAAGTGTGCAGTAGGGCCAGTAGGCACTGATGTGGTTCTGATCGCTGTCCACTATTTAGGTAGCAGACATGAATAAAATTTGTTTTGATTCTCTCCACGCTATACACGAGTGTGGCAAACATGTTATTGATGCAACGTCGATAACGCGTGAAAGTAATGGATTTGTTGTGTTAACAAGCGAATATTGCACAAGCGAGATACAATTAGTAGGGTAGGGACGTGAAAATGCCTAAATTGGTTTTGGTTCTCACATTATTTACATTTCCTAAAGTTGAACAGCCTTACCTATTAGCCAAAATTTGGTTCCTACGTGTGAATTGTAGCTACTACCTACTTATTCATTTTCGATACAAAATATGCGCCCGCCCCCGTTGTGTAGTTGTGGTGTTTCTGTGGTACGTGTGGATCGGCACTAGTCTCATAAAAATAAGTTATTCTTCTGGTTATTTGCCGTAGCTGTAGCAGCGGAAATTATACGAAGTTTTCTATTATTTTTATTTTTTTATGTGATTTTTTTTTAATAATTTATATTTATGAACTTTCCAAAACCAAACCACAAATAACAATAAAAGTTAATTTAACAGCATCTTTGAATTTATTTTATATTTCCCTGTCGTCATTTATAAAAAAAATGTTCTTATGGTTTTTAAAAAGGCAGAAAAGATAAGTACATTGTACTCTTTTCGTCAATATTTATATATTTATGGTGTACAATAAGGTGTTGTTACTTAGTTTAGGTAAACTAAGTAGGTACTTAGGAGTTTTTTCTTTAGTTTATCAAGGTTTTATCCTAGGAATATAATTCACGTAGGCCGAATCCAGCCTTAATCTGTGATAAATTTAAAGCTCAAAATAAATTTAAATCTCTTATAATAGATAATATATTTGTCGTAATTTGGTTCTTTATAATTTTTTATACGGTTAACCTTGTCTTCTAGTTACATTGCAGCTTCGCGCTTAATTAAAACGTATGTGAGTAGGTAGGTAGGTACATAAATAGTGATAGAAAAACTCATTGGTACGTGCCAAGATTCGAACCCGAGCTTTACGAATGAGAAGAGGGCATGACAATAATATTATTTTTATTATTTATTTTGTTCGATGGGAGTGATGGGACACATATTATATGACTTTACCTATACACGGTTATCCTAAACTGGGCAGAGCCTGATCTACTCTGGGTACCAACAAAATTATGAATACGTAGGGATGTATATGTAGGTACCTAAATGAATTGCTTAATTGAAAAAGATATTGTTGAGATTACAAAATAAATAAATACCTAAGTGCCTACCAAATTAGGAAATATTTAAGGCAGCGTATGGCAAGCCGAATGCTTATCGGCCGGTGAATCGGTTGGAGATCTCGAGATAACATCTATACTAATATTATAAAGTACTATCTATACTAATATTGTAAAGTTTGTTTGAACGCGCTAATCTCCGAAACTACTGGTTCGAATTGAATAATTCTTTTTGTGTTGGATAGTCCAGTTATCGAGGAAGGCTATAGGCTATATAACATCACGCTACGACCAATAGGAGCAAAGATATAGTGGTAAATGTGTAAAAAACGGGAGAAATTATTTCATCTTACGGGAACTACGCGGGTGAAACCGCGCAGAACCGCTAGTTTTTAATAAATATGAGACCTTGATGTTCCACTTGCTTTTAACATTTATTGTATAGGTAGGTATTTTCTTTCTATAGTACACCTTTTAATCTAGAATGATTTAGATTTTAGATCATGAAAGTAAATAACTTAGATTAGTAGAAAGCTTCCTGTTATAAAAAAAAAACATTAGTCTTTAGTGCCACATAACGAAGTACTTATTGGGTACATAATTATATATTACTTGCGACCCGCCCCGGCTTCGCACGGGTGCAATGCTAATACTAAAACCTTTCTAACCGCATCGAAATCCGTTGCGTAGTTTTAAAGATTTAAGCATACATAGGGACAAAGTGATATAGGATACAGAGAAAGCGACTTTGTTTTATACTATGTAGTGATGATGATGCTACTTATTCATTAAGTATGAAGAATTCCTTTCGACTATTATAAAATCTAATAAGGTACCATACCTACTACGTTATAGGATAGGTAGTATTACCTACCTACTACTTACGCATAGATCCTTGAATCGGAATACTACAATAGGTAATCAGTTTAAATAAAATATTTTTCAACACACTTGCTCATAAAGTGGCTCTAATTTCACTGCAATTAGGCACATAATGACACCTATAATCAAACTGAGACTTTTTGTTTGCTATTATTCACTAGTGAGTTATAGATTTTTTTTTTCAATTTTGTTGCTAGAGTTGCTTTGTTCTTAAAAAAGTTTCGATACAAAAAAGATCGTATTCAATCGTACTAATAAATTAATACACAAATATGGCTTGCTCATTTCATGCAACTTCGTATTTAAATAGATCATTTCAACTTGTACGTGTTTAATAAACAAAACTTTCACTCAAATATAACTTTGGTTTTCTCTGTAAAAACTTTAAATACCCCATTTTGTACGTGGCTAAAACGCTATCCACGACAAACCAAAGAAAAAGAAACCTAATTTTTTTAGTCCATGGCCGATCGCCATTGTAAGATGCGAGCGCATAGGAAAACGAGGCTGTATGGGCCTAGATCCTTTTGCCTTTTCCAAATTATATAAATAAAAAATTGGAAAACCAATTAATTTTCCCCGCCATTGCGAATGATTATTTTAAAATGATTTTTTAGTATTATTTATTCACAAGTGTGTTGAAAAACGTCGTATGATACACGTGTGTATTGATGATTACCGTCCTCGGCTCTCTTATGACCCTCGCCTACGGCTCGGGTCTCAATGGCGCCTCAGCGGTAATCACCAACTTTACTCACTTGTACCATAATGTACTAATGTACATACTCTACTTATGTATTTATATTTTGACGCAAACACTGAAAGTTTGTCTTCATACCACAACGATACCAACTGATTGACTGACTGTTCAACTCAACTTCTCATAGGGACTTCTTCATCTTTCCTGAATGTGTAGGTACCTGCCTATGTCCTAAAAACTATCTAAAATATAAGTTTCGGCAACTTAGGACCAGACGTCAAGACTGAGGGTAATCTGTTATCCAGGACATTTTTCTTTGTTTATGTAATAAAGTACCAAAGTCAAAGTCAATGTTTTATTCAAAATAGGAACTTACAAGTCCACTTATTGAACATCATTTCAACTCCACCGCTTCAGCATGTATACCTCATCTATATAGGTAGGTTACTTACATAAATTAAATAAAAGCGATGCTGTTAGAATTGTGTATTTTAAATCACAACACACTCACAATATTTTACGAAGATTTAGAGAGGAAGGTAATAGTGTACGACAAATGACGAAGAGCCGACAAAAATGTAATTTGCTGTAACACATCAACTGGAAATTCATTACCCCTTGCTTAAGGGGATGGTATTATGTCCATTGACCTCGTTCGGTGCTGATACATCGCATTTAGAGCCGTAAATGACGAGATGCGTTCAGTCGAGTAAGTTTATTGGTTTTTGCAACGAGTCTTCTTTAGTAGGTACTATAGCACATAACAATAGGGACAAATTATAGATAACCTACCTTTTATAATTATGATCATCAGAAATATGGCACAATTTCATAGTTTTTTTTTTTATTTCAGGCTTAAGCGAGCGCATTGATTATTCAGCGAGGATGGGCCGAAATACAAGTACAGCGGAGTCAAATGGAGAATTGAGAGTGTTACTGGTGGTGACCGTGATCGTGGGTTTGCTGCTCATGCTGTCTCTGCTTATGTGCTACGCGTGCGTGCTCAAGCGGCTCTGCTGCGGCACCCCGAGGGAGCGTGCCAAGCACGTGGCGTGCGCGCGGCGGACAGAGAGCTACCCAATGGGGGAAGTCACCCTACTCTCACAACCCACTGAGAGCGAGCGCGTTTAGTCCGCTCTGGGAAATGTGAAAGAACTGAGTACCTACCTACTATGCAACCATGCAGTGAGCACTGCAGGCGGCAGCTATGATGTAGGTATCGTAAGATCTATACCTCTCGAAATTTATTATCGGAACATGCACAAACCATAATAAGTGTAACTATGTACTTAGGCAAAACAAGGATTAAGTACCTACATTTTGTACTTACTACTTAAAATCTGCGGCGTGGCAGCTTCAACGCAGGATCGCAGTGATATTGTAGTGGTTGGTACACATCATTAATGTGTACCTACAGGTACCTACTTACTTAATTGTTCAGATAAGGGACATCACTCTGTTCTTGGTAAAACAAATAAGTACCTAGCTAGGTTACTTAAATAAAGAAGCGTGTTTAGCCTAGACTGATGTTTGTAAGAACAAAAGTGTAGGTAGGTACCATCAAATATTTGCGTAGCCGCGATACAGAAATAAACATTGTACCTACCTAGCGAGTGCGTATTTTATTGGACACAATAACAATGAACACAGAGTAAGTATATAATATGTATACCTACCGAATAGTTCGATAATGGCCTATTTGATCTCACTTCTTAGGTACAAAGAAGGTCCAGCGTTTGACTGTGTAGGTACAACTAATAAGTATGTAGGTACCTAACCAAAATATTTGATGATTAGAATAAGTGTGACATTTCAATATTTTTTAAGAATAAGCAACCTCTCTCTTTCTAGTGTACATACACACTACACAGAAAGACATTACGGTCTGGAACTCATAACTTTTTATGCAGGCTTTATAAACATATTCAGTTCCTGTATGAATGAAATTTAAATTTCGTAGGTAGGTAGGTACTTTCCTTAAATCACAAATCAGCGTCACGAAAGATACCTACTATGCGATGATTTAAAAAGATTGTATTAGTTCCATAGGTGAAACTAAAACCAGGCTACAGAGAAATGTAGCAAACAGTAGGACCATAAAACGAATCGATTGATATCTCATCAAAACAAAATCGAATGCGGAATGATCGAGCAGGGGGCCAATTTTACTTAATGTCAACGGTTACAGTTGGATGACAATGACAATGACATGGTCAGTAGATGGTGTTATTTGCTCTAAAAAGTGTCAAAATAACACCATTGACTGACCATTGACATCTCATTGTCATCCAACTATGACCGTTGACACTTAGTAATTGGCCCCCAGGTTATTATGAGCATCTAGGTATTTACGTCTTGTTTATTTACTTAATCTTAGGAAGACTAACAGCTATAGATAACTATATTGCAAATGTATAGTGTAATTGTATGGTGGAATAAACTGAAATATCTACAGTGTGGCCGTTTTAGCTTGGCAGTTCTGAAGTTGCGTAAATGGCTGCGCAATAACAATTTTTTTTTACGATGTTTGCGCAGGCGAAGCCTATGTTCAGAGAAGTCAAGTTAAAACGGCCGTACTGTACAATCGTATGTATGTACCTGCATAAACGGATAAAAACATTACCCTCCTTTTGCATTTGGCTTACATATTTCAAGTTTTATTTGGCAAGGTTTATTAATTCGTTACCCGTTTAATTATTTCGCTTCTACAATTAAGTCACGTAACATTAATAAAACCACGCAACTTTTCTAGCAGTGAACAACTGTTATAAATATCTACATAATATGGATTATGTCGCTTCCTAAAAATTATGAACACTTATTCAGTGGAGTACCTACCTACCTACTTATGTTGTGTTATTTATTTAAAGTGTGATATTAAAGACGAAAAAATTTACTGATGTCCTATAGTACAAAAAATAACAGTTATGTCAAAAGAAGTAGTTTGTATACCTACTTACTTACTTATTTGTAAGTGAATCACTACTTTTCTTTTATTCTCCGAACATGCATGGCTGTATGTATAGGTATAGCCTTTTCCCGAAGTAGGTACCTACCTAACGCAAGACGCTCTCAAGCCTGTTACTATATTAGATATATCTGTTTTAGACGAGAACCGATATGCTTGAAAATTTTATTACGTAGGTACAGTATTTAACTTGGCAGCTCTGAAGTTACGCAATAACATTTTTAGCGACCATTTGGCGGTATGTGCTTTTGCGCAAGGGATGCCTATGTTCAGAGCAGCCACGTTAAAACGGCCGTGTAAGTACGTTTATCTAAACCAATTTAGAACTAAATGAAAAATCACAGAATTCCCCTAAAGTGTTGGTTCTATTGTCATCAGAGGCCCTTGTATAATTATAATTTGACATTTATTACGGGGCCACAGCTTGCCTTAGAGCAGGGTTGGCGAACCTTTATGTATCAACGTGCCATTTTTAAAAGTAATGTTAAATGAGGTCATAGACGTGCCATCTCATAGCATCGCAAGTTAGGGCCAGCTCACAATATAATAATACTAATAAATATTATTTATAACTCAAAACTCTTTATTTACTACTTACAAAAAAAATACTTTTTGCGATGTCACAGTTATAAAAATTAGTGTGACTTCTGTTGTTGCAGATTAGATGACAAGTACCTAATTTATGTTACGAATCATATCATAGAATCTATGACATACATAGCCCAACGGACTTCGTGAAATAGAATATCTATACCTACTTCACAGTTTTTTTTATAAGTGCATTATGAGTTTTTGTGATAGGTGACGTGCCCAAAATATTGTGTGCCATCAATGGCACGCCATTGGTTCGCCGTCCCTGCCTTAGAGCATTTAAGACCCAAATCACAAAATACTATTACTCCTAGCGGAGACACCCAAATGGTCTCAGTCTCAAAGGGTTTAAAGGCGCTTGTTCTGTCTAGACCATAGACACTGGTGGTAATGAATGACAGTTGTAGTCAAGAGCACGTCAAGCTTTACACTACCAGTTATAGCTGAGCTCTAATTTATACTGCGCGCCATAGAATACAGGGCCGGTTCAAAGTCCAAAGTATCAAGCTTAGCGTGCTCTTGACTGTACGTCAGTAGTAATGACGTCGAAATGAAACCGATTGCGATTCCGGCTTGGGTTACGGTTGTCAATAATAGAGAGAACTGAACGAGTAGGTAAGCAACTCTTTTAGGTAAGTACCTACTTTACTTCCTCTCACAAAATTGGCTCTTCAAATAAAAACTACATTTTAAAACATCACTTTATTTGCAAAATATGTTTGAAATACAACATAATTATGTACATCAAGGCACCTCTATTATTACATTTCCATTTATGATTTACGTACTATAACAGTAGGTACAATATAAAAATATTTCAAGATTTAATATTCAAAGCTGATAATTTGCGATAATAAAATAAACATTTATAACAAGTTATATGACACTGGGTTCGATTTTGCTTTACAGTGACTAAACTTATTTTAGTTTACTTCTGTCATTTTCTTTCTCCTAGAAAAGAAAAGAGACCAGCGGGCGTATTCACGGAGATTCGATACTCGATATCGGAAAATCTGTCGAATTCTTATTTCAAATATGACATCTGTGTATAGCCCATCTCGAAACCTTTTGACAGATTTTCCGATTCCGAGTCGAATATCGAGTATCGAATCTCCATGAATACGCCCGCAGAGCTATTTAGTCCTGTCAAATTAAAATTAGTCCTGTCATGTCAACTAAGGCATTTCATAACGTGTTTAGTGCAAAAGTAAAGAAATCACGACTAAATTACAGCCTCTGACAGGACTAAATTCGGTAGGTTATCTTTTTATTCCTTTTCTTTTTTTGAGGTAAGAAAAAGCCTGGACTAAACTAAATAAGTTTAGTCGCTGTAAAGCAGAATCGAACCCCACTGTCTCTATTAATATCTCAACGTAGAAACAACATACTCCATCTCAATCAATGGTTCTATACTGTATAAATTGGTAATTGCATGGTTCAATTATTTAAGAATAGCTGACCTGGCAACAGTGTTGATCCAGTTTATTCCCGTTGTTTATGTTTTCAAAATGCTTTTCCGACAACAGCGACCACTTTACAACAATCGCAATCGAGTGACTGGTTTAGAAATGATTAGAGAAAGAAAAAAATATTTAGATAATAGGCAACCCCAGGCGAAATGGCACACTATTTGGCCGGGCACCCTTCTAGACAGAGATAAGGTTTTAATTATTATATGTTATTTAGTCTGAACTTTAATATTTCTTGTTGTAGAAGATTTGCAATTTTTGAGGCATAATGTTCGAGAAATTTTGATTGTGATGAAGTTACATTAAAATATTCTAATACATTTTAAGTAGGACTAGTTCGCGCTCGACCGTGATGTGGAAATCCAATGGTTTTGTGATGTAAATACTACCGATCTATTGGTGATATTTAATCTAATAAATAGTATTACTGCTGTGGGCTATCGATCCTGTCGATATTGTTAACTGATTTTCATGGTCAAATATTGATAATGGGCATCTAAGTTTGGAGACTCTGGGGAGCAGGATCCCAAAGTGCTACATACTACCTCGGCAAGGTTTATCACCCAAGAGGATGGTCGCACTCGCATTAGTCAGACTACTGTCCATTCCTTAACAAAATATATATATTTTTTGGTCTTTTTGTTACTTAATCTTAATTATTGGACAAATTTACTAGTTTAAAGGAGTGTAGCCATCATGGAGTGAAGTTTTGCTCCCGCAGTACGCCATGAACCATAGTCCGCAGTGTCTGAGGCTTGCAGTACTCCTCTAGCCAGTTGAATACCCCGGCTGAGAATTCCGCGAAGTTGTTTGTGGGCACTGATTCGAAAGATTCGAATAACTTATCCATTACAGCCTGAAACTGAACAGTATAATTATCCATTTGGTGTTGAACTTTAGCTATATGCTTTTTTCCTATCACTACATAATATAAAACAAAGTCGCTTTCTCTGTCCCTATATCCCTATGTCCCTTTGTATGCTTAAATCTTTAAAACTAAGCAACGGATTTTGATGCGGTTTTTTTTAATAGATAGAGTGATTCAAGAGAAAGGTTTTAGTATTAGCATTACACCCGTGCGAAGCCGGGGAGGGTCGCTAGTATGAAATATAGAGAAATGTGTCAAATTAAACTAATAGTCTTATAGGAATATAATCAGTGACTTTAAATAGAGTATCCTGCAGTAAGATAATGATATAGTATAATGAAACGTCATAATACATATAATACACCAAATTGTTTGCAATATTCCATCGTTTCTCCAGCTAAGCAAGCAACATCCTGTACCTATTAATGCTTATAGTGTAGACAAATGAAAAACACTTACAACTTGAAACTTATCTTGGTCAGTGAGCCTCTGCTCATTGTGGCCGGGTACAGAGTGCTGCGCTTTCACAATCTGCTCATAGTTCGCCTGCATGATGCGTAGGGCTACCACATCCTTGCGGAGGGCATTGCGCTCATCTTCCTGCCTTCGCCTTTGCTGAAGTAAGTATTGAATGTAATCTATGGATTTTTGAAGAACCTGCAACATCCATAAGTATTTTATATATTTCAATTAGATATGCCACAAATAGTAATTTTGCCGAATACCGAATATCCGGCCACGCCCTTGGCCGAAGCACCGAATATTCGGAGCCGATTTCCATTTGTAGTTATACATTTGGGGATGACATTCTCATAGTAGTTCATGCAGTGTGATGGAAAGAGGAGCGAGGGCGTACTTGTTTCATTAGCGAGTGAATAGTGTCACAACACACATTATTAGTTTCTTTTTTGTCGGCTGGGGGGGGGGGGGGGGGGTGCATAGTTTATACCATCAAAATTATACATACAGCAGCTTTACTAGGCTTATAGCCAGAGGCATCAGTTTGTTGACATGTGGGGACTAACTCTTGCAATGAATCATACCCTTTCTTTATGGCATCTCTTCTTTTTTGTTCTGCCTGTAACAAATAACATTACATTACAACATTACTTGGTGACATAATAATATTCTAGATCCTATGATTGAATCTCTCTGCTCAAACCTTAAGATGCTGAACAAACCATAAGACACAATAGGATTATGTATGGTCCGACTATGGATCTTTGCTGCTTGACTGGGATACTATTCACAAAATTTAAACAAAGCACAATATTTATAAAAGTAAGAAAAAAAATGTTAAGGTACACTGCATGAGTATTAGAATTTATAATAAAATCCCGAAAGACATAAGAACTTACCCATTAAAATGTTAAAAAGAAAATTGTATAAATGGCTCAATGAGTGTAATTTTTACAATATTAATGAATTTTAAAATGAAATAAGTATGTCTATATGTCTAAGTTTTTGCATGCCTTTTAATTATGAAGACTATTTTTTCCATCTGTAAAACCATGTTTGACACAATTAAAGAACTATTTTATTCTAAAAAAAAAATTGAACTAATAAAACTACTTGACTTGTCAATTATCAACTTTTTACACCATGATGCCTTTACCGACATTAACTTTTTACACTCTGATAAAGAAAATGACACACTAGAACACAGAAGACATTAAATACTATTTTTTAAAATCATTTGGTATTACAGTTTAGAACTCAAACCTATTTATTTTATACTAACTTAATTATTTTGTGTATACTTTTGTAAGACGATTATCTCGAGTTACTGAACCAATTCTGAAATTTCTTTCCCTTATTCAAAGCTACAGTATTTTCCAGTAAAATAGGCTATTTCAGCAATGTAGGTAGAATCATGCAGTGTATATAATTAGTAATCTCATAAGTCAACATTCACAATAGTCTCATTAAATTGTAATTGACCTGAGTATGAGCTTCTCTCCTTCGTTCCTTAAAGCTGATGGCTGCTTTATTGTCACCGCTGTCATCTTCATCTTCTGTAATGGTGGAAATATTTTTTTTTGTAGATAAATATATATACATTTAATCAATTATATCAACATAATATGCTACATTTGGAAGAACTATCATTTGATAGCTCAAGTTTTAATTACTACGCCCATCAGAAGCCAGTAACACTGCTTTTTCTATTGCGATCCATTCATCGACTCGAAATATCCAAAAACATAAAAGAAACACTTTTTTATTATTGACATTGCTACTAGTGGCCAACAGGTGGGAAATTATAGCTGCTCGCAAAAAAAACACTTGGGTGTATCAGGCAGAACTTTTACTGATAGTATACTAAAATTGTCTTCCTTCAGTTAAGTTCACAATTAAATACATACAAAATATTATTTACTTTACCTGTATTGTGATTGGATGAAGATGGAGTTTGATGTATATTTTGTATCGAACCACTACTACCGCTTCGAGAATACATTTTATTCACAGGAATTAAGCAAAATGAGGCAGTGTAACAAGATTGTATCAAGATAGTTATTGGCAAAAAAATAATAATTATAAACACATATCCATATAAGCATTTAAAAAAAGCGTTTATACAAAAGAAACATCGTATTATATTAAAGCAGGTATATTAATAAATATTACAACAAAAATTAAATCATTATTGCGCAATATTCCACATTGAAATCACATATAATGAAATGAAATGAATGATATCAAATCAAAGTTTGACAGAAATTTTTTTCTCCATCAGCAATAATGGGCCATTTATACGAGGCCATTCCACTAAGACAATCCACTAAGACTGCATACAAAAAAAACTTGAGGACAATCCATTCCATTGTCCTCACGTTTTTTTTGTATGCAGTCTTAGTGGATTGTCTTGTCTTAGTGGATTGCCCTCGTGTAAATGGCCCATAATTATGCAATTTACACGAAGCCATTCCATGAGCCATTCCACTAAGCCAATCCACTAAGGCAATCCAAACTGCATACAAAAAAAGCTGAGAACAATCCATTGCAGTGGATTGTCTCCATTTACACGAAGCCATTAGTGGATTGGCTTAGTGGATTGTCTTAGTGGAATGGCCTCGTGTAAATGGCCCATTAAACAAGAGACGTCACGCGCACTAGTTTCTTTCCAAAAAAAGTCAGAAAATTTCTGCGCGGGGGACAAGGAAACGCACACAAATAATGTTAACACAAACGCATTTTTTGACAAAACAATTTTATTAAACACTAGCTTGAACTAGATGCACACAAATACATTCGTGAACTCAAAAAAACTAGTTGTATATAACAGGTATGATCGTTGACCGACACTTTTTTTTGGCAGAGGGGAACGCCTGTCAGTGGCGCCTCCGGCTCTGGTTGTTTTAATACTCAAAGCAAAAAAACGATTAGAACTAGTACAAAACTTATTGAAATGTCACTTGGCGACTACCAAGTGACAAAACAGTAAAACGATAGTGCACTTTTACTGAAATGATTGAAGCGGCTTCTTGAGGTAAGCTACAAGGATTTTTTTATTTCGAGGTATACGACTAACAAACGTCGAAAACGTGCATCCTACGCATTTTTATTTTAAATTTTGTTTAGACATGATGCTATGTTATTTAAGAAAAAAATGTCCTTATTATTAACCTTCCGACCGTTAACATAAAAATACATGATGGTTTTTTTTTCACATTCGGCGTGTCCAATTCCCCGGCTTTTTAATAAGGGATATCATAATTAGCATTTTTGTTAATTAAGGTTAATTAAAAGTAATAATAATAATAATATAATCTCACGTCTTTTATCCCCGAGGGGGTAGGCAGAGGTATTCCATTACTGGATATACCCACATGTCACGAGATATATTGGACCCCAAAATGTGATAGGTGGTGAGCCCATCGCCGGACCGGGTCTGTTTACACATGTCTCAGAATTAAATTCTGAGACCTGCGAGTTTCCTCACGATGTTTTCCTTCACCGTCGAGCAAGTGATAAATATTATGTAGGTACGTAAGTTTTTGAAAAACTCATTGGTACATGCCAGGATTCTAACCCGAGCCTCACTGATTTTCGGCCGGCTCTTTAACCGTTCAGGCTATCGCTGCTCTTAATTAAAATTAAATAATTTAAATTCAAAAGTATTTTCTTATCAAATCTCAAAATGATTTTTTTATTTTGGTTACATTATGGTAGTTTTTCGAACATAGGTATCCAATATTCTCTTTGGTATCCAAAAGTAGCTAGCAACATCGTTAAATCGTCAAAAGAAATTTTTTTTGTGAAAGCGCAGAGCATTTTGAAACTATTGCGTCTCTTTTAATTTAGTAATAAAATAAAATCCTATCAAAATCAACAAAACATGTGCATGAATTCTTGAGTGAGTGAATTATGATACAATAATCCTCTGATTAAACAGCCGTTAAAACCCTAAACTTGTCGTGTATAGGTGTGAATGCTGTAGTTAGAGGCCTAGCCATGGCCACCATTTTAGAATTTACTCTCGAAGTGGTTCTTAATTATTTATTTTTATTCAATCTGAAATAGTTTACTCAAAGAATTATTTATATTCTCAGGAACATCCTATCCTAAACCGTAGTTCGGAGGGTGGTGTTTGAAATAATAAATTTTTAACGGGTTTGTTTTTTGTTCTAATTCGAAGTAGATTTTTAAAGTTACAAGGTTGCAGTTTCAGAATTTTTAGAAAGTGAACTGGGTAAGATGGTGTCGACGAGACAGATGAGTAGTGTAGGAGGTGGCGGTGGGAGCGGCGAGGCCTCTGGATCAGGCACAGCACACGCGGAGCCTGCAGCAGTTCCGCGCGTCACGCGCCACTCCAGCGCACAGCTCCCGGGCGGCTCGTCGCCGCACGCCAGCACCTCCAAGTGCATGGCGCTGGTCCCAGCCCCCAAGTCCTACTCTACTAACCTTCTTGATCTACCCATCGAAGTTATCGAAAAGATATTTTCTTACTTGGGATTTAAAAGTGTCTCACATCTAAGAATGGTTAATATTTTTTTCTATTGCTTATTCATGAATTTAGATCATTTTTAGATACTCACTTATAATTTTATTTTTATGGATATTACCATAGAAAAAAGACAATATCATGTAGGTACATTGTCAAATGTTACGCTATAAAAAAAGGGTTCATGCCTCATTATCACATCCAAAATCAGTTCAGGACTGATCAATAACTTTATAAGTATTAAAATATTCCACTTTATGCCCCTAACTAACCCAACCTAACATTTGACATAAATCAAAAATTATCCACTGTTTGTAGTGAAGTAATACTGACATTTTGTCGTACGACTACTATGGGCTCACCACCTATCACAGGTCCAAAGATTATACTGGTGAAATGTGGGTTTATCCTGAAATGGAATACCTCTGCCTACACCCTTGGGGATAAAAGGTGTGAGATTATTTATTTTTATTTAAAATTAACTACTTAATGATTATTTTGTATCTATACAAAATGGCTAAATGGAAAATCATTCAAAGCTTCCAAATATAGGTTTGCATATTTTCATGTTAATTTGTGATAAATGGTATGTAAATTCTGGTAAATTTTGTCCTTTTCCTGGTAAATTTCCTTCCTAATCCTTGTTTGTTTGTGATTGATAAGGCATGATAACCATTTCTATACCAAAAATTTAAACATCTAGATAGCTTTCACAATACATATAAAATTTTAGAATGATATGTTTTATTATTATTACTAACTGTCTATAAATATATGTATGTGTACATAAAGTCATTTTCTGATCTGTTATCTTAGTGTACATACGTAAGTAATGACATTCAGCCATAAGTCATAACTGATTCATTTCTAAGAGCTAGTAGTCATTGTTCATCTGCAATGTTTTTAACTGAAACCTTAACCAACAGAATTCCAAACACAATAGAATCTAATTGTCTTAAGCCGCAATCGTGGTTTTGTGATTACAATAATGAAAAACTATTTTCCTATTGCAGGTCAATCGTCAGTTGAATACAATATGTAGTGGTGTGTTAAATTCCACATTCCAACGGTTACAAAATCAGATGTTGCATAGATTTCAAGCAATCAAGGCTAAAATGCCACGGAGGGAGTCTGCACGTAGAAGTCATCCTTTAGCATGCGAATCGGATATCATTGAAACATTGCATATGCGACTTAGTTTGCTTCAAATGACTTTTGGCAAACATATTGAGAGGAAACACTGCTGCTTTTTCCCAGGAGAGGTAATATAAAAAAATATATATTCAAGTCCAATTTTATTGTTTTAAGCATTAAATTGTCTTTACCTTATCTGATACTTGTAAAAATGTAATTGCAAACATAATATTATGTACATACTGATTGTTTTAAATATTTACTTTCACTGAGTGCATATTGAATCTCATAATTAGTTGGACTTTATATAGTAAAAAACACAAAATGCTCTTTAATTACTTTTAATAGTGCCTTGTCATTACCTACTAATTGTTTCGGTATGTGAACAATTCATAGTGTATTGATAAGTTTTAGATTTGAAATTTTATATTACCAGTGTCACAATTTTTAGCATTCAATTGCATCACTTTAAATGATATATTATTTTAAAATTTGCTATAATTGTCAATTATTATTGTGGTGATCTGACAATCTTTTTAATGAATGTTTATTCACAATTGACTTGGACAGTACAGTACAGTCCACTACCATATTTTTATATTAATCTAAATTTATATTATAGATATTAGATGAAGTGTACAGTATCTTAGCATACTTAAAAACCACAACAAAACTAGCGAGGCCTTACAAAGTGACGGATGAGCTGTTTGATTTGACCACTATGGCCATGGAATATTTTAAGGAGCACATTGAACCTAACTTGCCAGAGATTACCTATTTTGGTACAGATTTCTTTGATATAACTACGGCATTTTCGCGTAAGTATTTACTAAGATAAAGTACATATGCATACATTAATTAATCAGTAAGTGTTAAGTTTAATAGAATTTAGAACTACATAATTGTTATTTATTTAATAATATCAGCTACAGATTTCTTATGTTAAAAGTTGAATCCTGAGATCTAGAATAAAATATTAGATACCTACTAGCTGTTCCGCGCGGTTTCACCCATGGTTCCCGTCCTGTGGGAATACGGGATAGCCTATGTTACTCAGGGGTATTGCAGCATTCTAATGGTCAAAGAATTTTTAGAAAAATTTTAGCATAGAAATGAAATAGAGATTAAGTTACTACTGAGCAGAACATCTGAGGAGAGAAAATCTTTTAATACCTATGCATTTTAATGAATCACTAACAGCCATTATAAGGTTTTTTTCTAGTGGATTATTGATCCCTTTTTTCCTGTTACATTACCAATAATTATTGCTTCTGAATATTAATAAATATTCACCGCGCAGTTCTCGTTCGTCTGAATACGGGAATAAAATATATGACTCCCTGATAATGTAGCTTTTCATTGGTGATAGAATTTTTTAAATTGGTCCATTAGTTTTAAGTTAATTCATTACAAACATAGAAAAATACAAATCTATTCTCTTTTTAATATTATTATTAATGATAATTAAGTGAATTATATCATTTATTTGAATTTTATGTTCTAATGGGAATGTTTAAGTTTTTGTAGTGTCATGATCATTTTGGTTAAGTAGATATTTTATAGTTACTTGTAACATTATATAAAGTGAATATATCATGATATAAAATAATATATAGATATGTGGATAAATATGTAGAAGTGTTGTGCTCCCAATTTGGTCATCAAGCCTGTAAGGTCATTCAAGTTTATAGACAAATCAAGAATCCAAGATATGACGTTTTGTCCATAAGTCACATAGGCATAGTTACTACATCCATGTGACCTTATTTATAATTGGAACTCATAAATCCGTACCATATTTGTGACTAGCTCAAGGTTGAAGAAAAATATCGGAAACCGGCAGGTCTCTGACGAACAATTATAATAAAATAAACAATTCTGATTCTGATTAGATGCTGACATGACATGAAGTGTAACATCAATCAATCAATCAAATCGTTTTAAATATAGATCGTACATATTTACATATGTGGTATCAATAAGGACCTAGTTAAGGCACTGCGAGTGAGAGGGACATGCAAAATATTACTAGCTGCTAGCTTACTTATTATATCACTAGCTGTTCTGCGCGATTACACACGCGTAATTCCCTTTAATGTGGGAAAATTGTAGTCATTGTTACTCCCATAAAAGTAAGCTTTCCATTGATGATTTTTTTTAAATCAGTCCAGTGGTTTTTGAGTTTATTCATTGCAAACATACAAAAATACAAATCTTTCGTCTTTCAAAACTTACGTACATATTTAACACTAGCTCGACGGTGAAGGAAAACATCGTGAGGAAACCCGATGGTCCCAGAATTAATTCTGAGACATGTGTAAACTGACCCGGTCCGGCGATGGGCTCACCACCTATCACGTTTAGGGATCCAAAGAATATCTCGTGAAAAGTGGTTATATCCCGAAATGGAATACCTCTGCCTACCCCCTCGGGGACATAAGGCGTGAGATTATGTAATGTTTCGTCTTTATAATATTAGTGTGGATTAATATAAATAGGATATTACAATTTATAATTATGTTATTGGCTTATGATGATGGGCTCAAAGGTTGAAAAGTAGGTATTACCAGGGATATCCATGACCCGGGATAAGGCGTAGTATTCGAGCCTGGACTTCCGCTGATGCAGAGTTCTTGATGTATCGACATGTTATTAGTGCGAAACTCTCCATGCCATCCATAGCCTAAACCTAAATTAACCGTCACTATTTTCCAGCGGGTGAAAGCAGTAAGTCGTACATTTGCTTGGACTCGCCGCCGCCGAATGGCTTCGAGTCATCGTCGCAACAGAACTGCGGGGCGTCGACCAGCGACAGGAGGGTTTCATCCCTAAACTCGTACTCTTACATGGAGGAGAGCCTTCCGCCATCGCCGCCGCCGCCGCAGAGCAACATGGTGCTAAGGAAGCGGATACATCGCATCAAGCAAGGAATGAAGAAGTGAGTAGCTTGAAAATGTGTAAGAATATTTTTCATCTATACATACAATAACACTAACGAGACTGTGTCTGTATATGAAATATTTTTTGAATTTTTTTTTGCGTTAGTGTAGCAGTTAGTTGATAGTTATCAATTTAGATATAACACCAATTATTAAAATTCTTTTCCGTCTGTGCACGCACGCAAAAACTACTGGACAAATTTTGATGAAATTTGGTGTGAAGATAACTGAGTAACTAAGTCTACGTTTAGGGTACTTTTTATTGCAGGAAAATATCTCATTCCCACAGGAAAATATAAAAACTGGAATGAAAACACCTAGAAACTTGAAATATGGTGTGTAGTGTCTTATATGTCGTAGGCAACAGCTATGAAAGGGGTTTCGCAAATTCCCACGCGGAAATAAACTGGATGAGCGCGGGCAACGCCCGCTATATAAATCACATAGCTATCTGGTTTACCATGAGTATTCAATGAAAGTAAACATGTCAATTTAACTAACAGATTCATTGCCATCAAAACCTTATCCCTATTTCCCTACTCATATTACAAAAAAAGAAGTAACTGGCTGTCCGTTGGCGTGTTACCTTTTCCCCGGACAAACTGGTGGACCGATATTGATGAAATTTTACATGAGAATTCACATCTTGAGGAAGGATCTTTTTATCCCGAAGTAACACATAGGTCCTAGGGTACACAATAACCTAAAGTTCACGTGGACGGAGTCGCGGACAAGCTAGTAGGTTATATGGCTCAGTTAGAATATTGCTCAAAAAGAGTCTTTTCTGTAGCTACATTGTACATTAATTATGTAAGTATGATAGTTGGTATCTTGGAAACAGGTTCTCAGTTATTACAAAGGCGTATGTGATTATTATTATTCAAATCGACTACAAAAATATGTGAACTGCATAAGTTTATCTTTTCTCGTTTTTGTAATATTTATCAGTGAATAATGTCTTATTTATAAAGAACCTCTCGACAGAGTAAAGGCCTCCTCCATTTCCCTCCACTTTTCTCTGTCTTTTGCTAATTCCATCCAGTCATAAGTAAGGGAACACTAGTCACGTTTGTTTTAATGCCTATTAAGTACGATTGACTTATTTGTATAGGTACAACGATCAGCTATCAGCGCTGCGTAGCGATCTCCGCAGCTGCAAGCGCAAGACAGCGCTGCAACAGAAACAAATAGCCGAGCAGCAAAAACAGATTGCGGAACAGCAGAAACAAACGCTGGAGTACGCGAATCGGCTCGACGACTACGATAAGAAGAATGAAGAATCCAGTCGGAAATTTCAAACTCTATTACAGGTCACCCTTTGGACACTTGAACCTATGATTTTCCTCTATCAGCGTGTCTCCATTGCTCTATCTTATTATAAATGAGGACATAATATGTTATGGCTTACATTATCTAAGCCGAGACCACTGCGTAGTAAAAAGGTCTGTGATGCTAGTCGTACAAGTAATGTACAGTGTATTGTATACTGAAATTCATTTGATTTTTTACCAGTTAAAAAGTAAGAATTTCTTAAGAGCACATCTTGAAGTTGTAGAAAGAAAACTTTAAAAAGAGGCTCATGTTATAATGGTAAATATTGTAATGTAACATAGTATGCTTAAATTAGTAGAGTATGATATTCAATCAGACACGCCTGCTAGCGTCAGTTAAAATCTTTTTTTTAAATTGTGTATAAATTCAGGAGCTGAACAAGTGCAAGACCGAGCTGCAGTACTGGAGGTCCCGGTCGCCGGCTGTGCCACCTCTGTGCGCCGAGTGCGGCGCCTCTCTTCGCCTGTCACCTGCCACTGCGGCACAGGTAATCATAATCATAATTTATTTTCAGACTTCTAGGTCCAGACAAGTTAGTAAAAAAGCATCTTAGAGACTAATAATAATAATAATTTATTGCAAACTACTAGAATTTAAAATTCTTTCACCAATGGGCTTTTATGGGCTATATTTTTTCACGGAAACGCGACTTACGTGGTTGAAATCAAGAGGAATAGCTATTATCAATAGAATACTGAACTTAAGTTCAGTGATAGCCTAGTGGTTAAAGAGCCTGCTTCTCATTGGGAAATTTTTGGATTTTAATCCTGATGATGTACTTATAAGTTTTCGAAATTCTAATAATGTATTTCAGATTATAAATCCATAAAGTCAAAATTATTTATTTTCTGTAGGTATAGAAAATACACTTAGAAAATTCAATACCTAGTCTCATAACAAGGCACTCTAAACTCGTGCATGAAGAGGCTAAATGTAAACAGCAGCAGATCGCGCCCTTAGCAGGGAGGCGCTCGCTTGCGGGCGATTGCATGGAAGCAGTTATTCTGCGCCTCGGCAAACATCGACGACGCACTGCACTCAAAAAGCTTATGTACATATTGTTCACTAGCTCGACGGTGAAGGAAAACATCGAATAGGAAAACATTTTAGGGGACCAAAGTATATGCTAATGAAACGGGTATTTCCTAAAATATAATACCTCTGCCTACCCCCTCGGGTATTATACTCGTGAGATACTGAACTAGATATTTATTAATTACAGTGGGCAGCTGGCACGAGCGCTGAGACTGCCGAGGCGGAAGCTGCGAGTGGAAGCGGGGAGGGAGCTGTGAATGTGGTTGTGGTGGAGACTCCCACTGAGGTACCCGTCAGGGAAACCGCCAAAGCGGAGTCGAGCGGGGAGGAAGCTACGAGCACCCCGCCCACGCGTCGCCGCGCCTCCGCCGACACCAGCAACGCCACACCAGAACGCAAAAAGCGTCGCCTTACCCGCCCCAGGAAACTTTGAGGGATATTTCACGAACTGAGCGTGTTAACTAGATAGGCGCAGCACGCGCTCTATTTACTTTTGGAAAACATTTACATTCTTCTAGAGCGCGGCGTCTATAAAAGAACATGTTTCACACTTACAACCATCGTGCATGTGTTGAATTGAAGATTCCTCAACAAATCATAAGGGGTTAATCAAATCAGGTTATAATTGATGATGATCTACAAGTGTAATCATCATTAATCTTTGCTTTCTATCTTCTATATATGAGTTGAATGTGTATTTATGTTTGTATTTCGTTGAAATATAATATGCAGATTTCTTTTCCTAAATATTATCTTATATATAATCTTACTATATTTATGTCTTGGGACACCCATAATTTTTCATATGGTTTCCGAGGGAAAAATGTATCTAATACGCAATAACAAATACGCGCTAAACTTCTGAAAAGTGTATAAACTTTTTTTTAATTTTGCTTTCGCTGGGTGGCAATTAAGGAAAACATGTTTTATTAGTTGACAGTTGAAACTAAATCTCTTCATTGATACAATTCATCTGCAATAAACTATTGAAAGTGATTGGTAAGTTACAGATAGATGATTGATTAGCGTTCGGTGTTGTTTCTGAGAAAAATGTCTCGGTAAACTCGCTCTTGACGCGAGGTAATGTTTAAGAAAAGTGCCAGGGAACGTTATTAAGTAATTTGTACATAATATATGTATAGGATTCAACTTTATACTACACCATTACAAGTACAAGAATATGTAGCTAAATAGCAATGAGATATGGAAGACCCATCGAGCTATTACGAAACTATAGATCATTTGTCAACTGTATAAATGATATGACTTGTATTTGAACAGAATAAATATACGTTATTTCTTATCAAAAACTTCGGTGACATACGTAGGTGTTAACTGGTAACATATACAATTCTTGTTTTGTACTACGCTAGTTTCTTTACATTTTAATAGCAGAAACTTAATAAAATCCGTGGCACAATAGTAGTTGTAAAGTCAAATAACTAATAAATTTTAAGTACTTGTTTTATGCACTCTTCGGAGACATGCACACTAGTAGAGTAATAATGCAAATTAATTCTATTACAGAAACAAGACAAAACTTTGCTTACTTTGTTTGTAGTAAACGGAAAAATTTAATATAATTCCTAGATCTGTAGAACCATAAAATTATTAGTTTAAATGGTAAATATTTATTCCATAGCTTTTTACGATTTGTGGGTGATAAACTTTCTTTAGACTAAAGCAAATTTATTTGCATGTTTGCCTCAAAGTCGACTTGAACTAACTAAATCTAAAACTTGAGACTAATAATTAACGACAGATGATTTTTATGTAGTTATAGACAGGCATTGTTCAGGACAGTATTCATATACCAAATGGCTAGATAGATAATGATATATCACGTTTGTGAATGAATAATCACCACAAATCAAAGGTAAATAAAGAATGTGATCATATGGTACTATTTTTATCTGACCTAAATAATGAGATACTTGGAAAGTAACCTCAATAATCAAACTTCACCTCAAATCAATCGTAAAACACTTGTTACAGTTATAATTGAACTATAATATATTATGTAAGTGTAGGACTTATGATAATGGAATTAACTGAAACCCGGAGGTCTTAGAATTGATTCTGAGACATGTGTAACAGCACCGCGGTCTCGGATGGGCTATCATATTTGGGTCCAAAGAATAGACTGTTAAATCGCCGGTATTTTCAGATATGAAATACCTCTGCGTACCGCTAGGGATAAAACCATGAGATTATTTTGTTTTTTACTTTTCGCAATTTCATCTTTTGTCTCTTGCGTAGGTATATTCATCCCTTAAAATAACATTAATTAAATAGCAACTATATCAAGATTTCTACATTTGAGTATGGGCCAAAAATACTGAAAACATTCTTTATTTACTTCAGATTTACAAAGATGTTCACCTGTTTAAATGTATTATGTAACATATTCCGAAACCTATAATTACTGTAGGCTTAGATCACTAATAAAACTAGATAACCAGTCCATCAAAAACAGTTTCATGCGCTGTGTCGCGGCCACTAACTTGCAGTGATATAATTCCACATATTAGACGTTCACTTGATTTTCCACATATTAGACGGCTATATATCGAACCCTACTTTACAAAAGTGCACTGAAACCTTGACTTACACGGCTATATCGTACCCTACTGCACAAAGGTGCGCTACCTTCTCAAACACTCTAATATCGAACCCTAATACACCGGTGCAGTTTAACCTTTACATTCACAGCTTTATCGAACCCTACTTCACAATTTAACCTTTACATTCACAGCTTTATCGAACCCTACTTCACAAAATTATACTGAAACCTATAAGTAACACAGTGCCGCTATTTTTAAGGCGTTGATTGTATATCTCGTTTTATATTAGTGATCGAAGACTGGGGTGTAGTTAAATATGTTAACTGTACCAGATGATAATTTTATTTTTCTTAGTTACGGTTTAGTGTATAGTTATTGTTAGTTTTTACAGCCCTGGTAATATTAAATTAATTGAAATAGACTTATATGATGTGAATATGTGACGGGAAGTTGAGTGTTTAGTTGTAAATAGTCCAAAAGGAAAATCGCACGCGTAATGTACAAATAAATATATATTTATAAAGAATATATGGAATATACAACCGTGTAAAATAAATATTTTTGTGACATGGTGTAGTTAAGTGACAGTAGTTGCAGCATGAAAGCTATTTTCCATACATTACATGTTTACGAAACGAAACGCCCCGGGGCTTCACACAATTCTTGCATCATGTCACTCAATAACTTGTCAACATATCAACCACTCATCGAATCATCATCCCTGCAGGTTACCCAACATATTGTTAAGTCAATATTGTACCCCCGATACTGTGTCGATACGCACAATATTGTATACATCTTCTGCGAATAACTAGTTCCTTCATTCAACATTATAATGTTTGTAAGTCATTCAGCTTACTACATTACAAAGGTGAAGTTGTGAATAGGTTGTACCATAAACATATTTTAAAAAATCACAACACTATTTCATTCTATCAGTGCTTTTAAAAAAAATTAGGTACATAAAATCAGAGCAGTTATAATAATGTAGATCTCATGGTAAGGTAATAATAATAATAACATTCATATCTGTACCGTACTATCAGGTGGTGTAAATGCTTCACCTATTTGGACAATAAGAGATGTTAGTTACCAATCGTCTGCCAGATCTGCCACAGTAGTGAATGTGCTTTAGAATTTGCCTTAAATTATGGACAGTCGCGGCGGAAAATCCAAAATAAAACGATATGTATTTTTATTTTTGGTAAGAGCTTCAGATGTGAAATGCTCATACGTCTTCACAATATGGCAAAGCGTATGTTCAATATCTTTGCCATGTTATATTTGTGTATATTACGACTGTACATACTGTGTATGCTGTGTGTAGAATTGTAGATTGTTTCAGATTTTTAGAATTGTAAGACATATTAATGACATTTCATTCAAATGTAGTATTCAGTTGATTTTTCTAAGTCAATCATGATGTTTCCAGTTTCGATGTTAGAGAATGTTTCTTAGTAAGTAGATAATATAGATATATATAATTTCTCTAACATCTACACTGGACCAGTTACAAAAAGTTAATGGTGCAATTGTGTACGATTTGGTCTGAATAGAAGCTATATAATCGGACGGCTATGATATTTCTAAAATAGTTGTCCATATAAGAACCTTTCGCTACAAAAATACATATTGATTTTCTTCTATAATTAATTTATTATAGCTTTTTTTCTTAAATTTGTATTAAAGGTGAATTATAATGAGTTTGAAATATCGTTTAGCCAATTATAATTTTAATTAGATTGTACATAATAAAATAAACAACATAGAGTATGTAAGTAGTCCACTTGAAATCATTTTCCGATTTGCATGGCGAGCTTGTGTTATGAATATAAAAAATCTTATAACTCATGAGACTAGGTCATGTCTTGTTAAAAAGATTAAAAAATGTATTTTATTGTTATAATCTTTTATTATACTTTCATAATAATATCGAGTTAATATTCGAAAGATTATCTCGATAATATTCTTCAGTCTAAGATAAACTTTTTTTATGGAATTTAATTAGTTCTATTATTTTTTTGGAAATTTGCTTCCGATGTGGCGAATGGCAATTTGGAGATTGATAAAACAAATGAAACAACCCTAATGAATTCGAATGAAACCTACGTTTCAATAAACGTTGTGCCTAAATCGCATTAGTACTTAACTACTGATAAAAAATCGTTGGATTTAAAAGTCCAAATATAAAAATTATTTACAGTAGGTACATATGTAACAAACAAAATCATTTTTTTATAGTGCAATATACACAATTGAATGAATCCATTGAATGGTGTTTTCTTTATGTAGTCTGCAGAAATAGATACAATAGGGCTGTAAAATTAAGACATGAAAAGTTCACCAAAAGCATTATGGGAGTATATTAAAACTGTGCTTGGCGAGTGTGTACAATCGGCAAGACTTGTCAATTGCTGTAGATATTCTCCTTATGGTAGTTATTATATGATGTAGTATTTTTATTAGACAAAAATACAATAAATGTGTGAAGTCCAATTAAACCTTTTTTATTTCGTGTTTGTCACGTCAGCAGGTCGACTGTCACAAAGCTTTGTGCATAATGCCAGCCTCCATATTATATACAGCCTACTTGTGATCGGACTAATAATAATGATTTCAGAATATGAGCTCTACTAGGTAGCTACTTTTCGAGATAAACGGATTTGTAGATGGTCCTGCCGAAGGAACTCATCACTCCCTCGAATAACAACCTATACAGGGTGACTTTTTTACCCCCTGGAAAAAAATGCGGTGCGATAGGTAAGTATAATAGATTCATTTGGCAATGTTAAATAAAAAAAAATTTTTTTTCTCAATTACTCAATTGTAGTCAATAATACACTGAGATATTTGAAATAGTATTTTAAAAAGAAACAGTCTCGTAGCTTCTATTTATGCGCAATCTACCTACAACCGCCAGCTGCGCGTAGTACTGTGCGTAGTTTTCTAGATTTTGTAAATTGCACTAAACGACTATATTTAACAATTAATCTCGTGTATAACTTCGGCTCTAGATACCTTATACGTCATATTTTTTTCCAGACGGTAAAAAAAAACATCCAGTATATACTCGTAATGTATAATATACATTTGAAACACATAAATAAGAGGGCGGTAAAAAAAGTACAATACACATAGGTACCTAATGTATAATTCCTTTTGTTATGATGTATGTCGGAAATGCAGTCAAAAATCAAGATGCTCGTGAAGAAGGAAATCCAACATTATAACCTCGGTTCAAATCAAAATCGCGTCGAATAAATCGGTTACGGTGAAACTATTTTTTTGCTTTTATCTAAACCTAGAGCATATGCGCCCCAAATTCACCTGATATTGCCAAGCTTTACGAAGAAGACTGAATGAACTTGTGATTTTCAAAGGTTCGGCTGGCTTAGGTATGGCCGAAAAAGTTTTATGGCTGACTCATGATTTTTTGGCCGAAACCGAAAATGAAGCTTCGGGCGGTCACTATGTAGAACCCGTTCACAGAACTACTTGGTTCGAGGTACCTATGGGGATTGCATTGTCAAAATAACACTTACCTATAGGACCTATAAGTACACGAACTAACATAATTATCATTTCTCATTCGACACTGCTTTGTTATGCGACATTAGGTGTACGTGACAATAATAGGATGTTATCGTTAAAGAATTCAGATAAATTGCCGTATCTCGTGACTGTAACAAATTATGGTAGCGCCACTGATTTGTCTCTTTATTTATTAAAAAAATAAACTGACAAAGTATGGACGAGTTAGACGCGCTCACCGAAAGCGAAGGTTCCGTAAGCAACCTAATTTCGAACTCTGACCTAGTTACTAGTTCCGCAAGAGGTACCTAACTACAGTTAAATTTAAGTTATAGGTACTTATAGTCCACAACAACCCTAAGCACCCTGAACAAATTACAGAAGAAATCGCTTAGGTCCCCCGCTCACGCACTCTACAACTCTTTGTTGAGTGGAGTATTATAAGTAAGTGAAGAATTATTATATTCCTTAAACCTCTAATTTATTAGAAAAACTTTTCATTCTAAGTAGATGTAAGTACCTACCTACTCATAAGACTTTTGACATTTCGAAATGTCGGTAAAATATGCGGTGTAAAACGAAATGACATTAGAACAAGGAACCACGCCGATTGACTTCATATTTTTTTCTATAATAGACCTGGCCAAGACATATTAATTCCCAAAATTTCAACACGCGGAAACTTTTTACAAAAACAAATTCTACCAAAAAAAACTATTTTTTTTAATAGGCGGTAGCGATTTTTACGCCGATTTCAACTGATGAGCTTTTTTTTTAACAGGCGGTAGCGATTTTCATCGGGGTGGTTCCTTGTTCTAAAGTCCTTCCCACGAGTCCGACTCGCCCTGGGCCGGTTTTATTTATTGTCACAAGAAGCTCTTCGAAGATACTGCGACATTCGAATTTCTAGCCATTACAAAGAAAATATGACAATATTGGTTAATTTTTTGTAACGCACTAGGTACCTACCTACCTACTCTACGGATGTCAATAGATCATAGAACCTTCCTACGATACATCTTGATTAGGTTACCTACGCGATCACGGATACATGTAATTGCGAGTGTCCGTAGATTAATATCTTTACCAAGGACACTAAATAAGACTGGTCAGATAGATCTAACAATGTGGTCTGACCACGAATAGGGAACGGTATTTTTTAACTATCTTGCGCGAGTTGTCTGCTACTTCATCCGTGTATGCAGCGACCTTCATATGGTTTGCAATATCTCGATATGCACCTAAGGATTCGATACCCTGTTTGGTAACTCGTCTCACCTACCGGAATTTTATTAATTAGCGGTGAGACTCGGGTTCGAACCCTAGCACCTACCAATGAGTTTTTCAAAAACTTACCTACGTAACTATAGGTACATATTTATTATATACATAAAAGAAGAAACTGACTGCACAAGTGATGGCTAACTGATCGATCAAGGAACAGCCGAAACAGCTGGGTCTTACAGAAATAGATTTGAAAATATATACTTATACTATTTTAATCTCTTTTTGGTCTTGAAGCTTGAAATTTTGCACAAAGTTTTATTTTATGTAAACGGTCCCCACCGTCACCCGCTAGCGTGTTAATAGATAAACTGTCCTCGTTTCCCTTTCTATTGGTGAAGACCTGGACGAATATTCGAGATACACATACTGTAGGTATTCCAAAAAAAATATCATTTTTTCCGATGCAAAAATCAAACCTGCGTTTAACACCCAACCAGCTACCTCTAGCCGTTGTCTAAGTGAACTCTAACCCTGGAAATATGTTGGAACAAACAGGGCTATAATTTAAATTAAGTATATCACAATGACTGACATAATTTATTATAATGTGCCAATTGTTAATAAACTTACTTATCTAGTAAAACATTAACACTTCACTATGATAGTTATACATTACAGAGGCTTCCTTTGTACACTCCTTAATGCATTTAACGGGTTGTTAGATTTAGAAGCGACCGCTTGCGTGTTTTTTCGCGTTAGCAAAACTGGTTACAAATTTTCACAACACTGCAATAAGCTGTATCGGCGGCAGATTCCAGTGTGAGCTAGGTACCTAGGTCGCTTTGGTCACAGTGCGTGGCGTAGCGTGGCGGGGGCTGGCGCCCCGGGCGGCACTTTTTAGGGGGCGGCAAAATTTGACAATAAAGAATAAAAATATTTAAACTATAAATATATTTTTCTAGATATAAACTCGCTAGTTCTCAACGTGCTTGTAAAACTTCGATAAACTTTTTTATTTAAAATCTAACCTGTATTAGGAAGACTTATGATGTCTGTTTATCGCCGAAAAGTTCTCTAGAATTAATGTATGTATACAGGCTGACTTTTTTTACCGTCTGGAAAAAAATATGGTGTGATAGGTAAATGTAATAGATTCATTTGGCAGTGTTACATAAAAAAAATATTTTGTACAAAAAAAAATTTCTATCTTTAACTAATATAAATTACTCAATTGTAGTCAATATTACTCACTGAAATATTTAAAATAGTGTTTTAAAAAGAAACAGGCTCGTAGATTCCATTCATGCGCAATCTACTTGCAACCGCCAGTTGCTACATAGTAGTTTGCGTAGTGTTCTAGATTTTTTAAATTGCATTAAACATGACTATATTTAACAATTAATCTCGTGTATAACTTCGGCTCTAGATACCTTATGCGTGTTATTTTTTTCCAGACGGTAAAAAAAATCATCCAGTATATACTCGTAATGTATAATATACATTTGAAACCCATAAATAAGAGGGCGGCAAAATTTTCTTCCGCCCCGGGCGGCCGACCACCACGCGACGCTACGCCACTGTTTGGTCAGCCGTCATATTCGTTTGTGACTATGAAAGTAATGTACTTACAAACAAGTAACCTACTTGCGGGTAGATTATTAAAGCTAAGAAAACTAGAGTAAACTTAAACGTAAAAGTATAAGACTGGCACTATTTCGATATACAGCTAAAGCCTTAAATTCCATACACCTCTACATTTTGAAAAAGGTATTTTGAAATTACTGACAGGCAAATATTTTGAAGGTGTCGTAATTTATTCCCGGTCTTACAATCCCCTAACATTCTTTCTACGATAATATATACAATAAGTAGGTTTATAACACATTTGCTCGTAAAAGGTGTCTTATTTCACCAATTTCAATATCATATTGTATCTCATTACGCCCAAGTGCGGTAAGTGTAATGTAAAACGCACGGTTTATCAAGATGCTCCGTCTTAAAACGAACGGTACTTTTTTAAATCTCAGCAAAGAGTTTTTATGTCAAAAAAGTTGTCAACATTTTATGATTAAAATTAACTTGGGGAGATAAAATATAATAAAAAAATATTTATATAGGCGTCCTGTGCCCTTTATAGAAAAACTATCATTCAAAACAGACTAAACACAGGCTTTTTTGAAAATATACCTCGTAGATTAACTATTTACATAAACCAATTAGAATTAATATTAAAAACTTAAAAGAAATTCCACGTTGAATAATCCGACTTGTACGGCGGCCTACCCCTTGGGAGGCTTGTCCCACTTCAAATTGCGCTCAGAAAACGACTCACTATAACACGACATTTTTACGTATCTTTTATCAAAATATCTAATTTTAAAGATATTTACTTAATTCCTAATACAAAATAACAGAAACTGAACTAACTATTAAATTTAAAAACTGAGAAGCTAATATGTTTTTGTCCCGCGTAAAACTGCTCTTTTGATGCTCGTATTTGACTACTTGTTTCATATTAGTCAAGCGATTTCACGCCAAATGTTTGTATCGTACCACCCAAGCGTTTGTCGGACCCCAACTTGTGTGTGGAGAGGATGGCGTATACGCAGGTTTTTACATGTTCCTGAAGTAATTTTTTCCTGAAGTCTGGTTTGGTCACCGTGAGCGCCCAGTTCGGTGGCATGTTTTAGATAATGAACAAAGTGATGTACTGTATCGTCAAGATAGTATGTTGTGGGTAATTACCTCGATATTACGACCTGCCATAACTTCCAAATTAATTAGGTAGTTGGGTAATTATCATGAAAAAAACCATTTGGTCGTCATTTTGGTGGCGTCATTGCAGTGGCGCAGTGGGCCACCGTAATGATAAATGCCTGTATAATCAATACTATTACTAATAATATATTAAGACATAGTACTTGTTTTTCATATATTATTACTGTGGTGTAAGTATTTATCGTGATAATAGCAAAACAGTAAAATTTACGTACTATGTAGGTATAACTGTGATAACCCTATAAGGCTACATACATTAAAGAAATAAATAATATTAACGTAATGTTTTGGGTACTAAAAAAGTTGATTAATACAAAATAAAACATGTTTGTACACAATATGGCTTTTTTATTTGAAATATTTAAGAAAACGTCATTACGGTGGCGCAAAAATAATAAAAAAAAATTCTCCGAAAGTAATGTGTTTCCAAGGGCGCCTCCCAAATTATTAGATTCACAGCATCTTAATGTATAATCTAAAGAATTTAGTTGGAGTGAAATATGAGAAAAAAAAATTACCACCGCAATGACGAAATAAAGGCCGGTTTGAAAATTTACCCAATTATTTAATTTAATTAATTTTGACAGTAAATTACAACCTATTAATCTGTAACAAAAACACAAAAAAATTAATTTACTTTATTAGTAATACTGGCTGTTTTTTGTGCCTTTGCCTAAAAAGAAATGCTGATGCGCGCCGCGCGCTTTTTCTTAACGCTATATTGTTTTTATTCGTTTACCATAGTCGGAGTTTTATTTTATTTCCTCGCAAATGTGTTATAAAACGTCGTATGACATACGTGCGCTTTGACAATTACAGCCTCTGCTTACTTGTAACCCTCGCCTACGGCTCGGGCTAACAATATCGCCTCGGCTGTAATTTTCAACCTACCGCACTTATATCATAATGTACTAATACGATATAATATAACCTACTATTATTTAATATGCCTCGATTTAACTATAACGGGAAAATCAAAATAGAGTTCTTTGACGTACTTAATCAAAAGTTTGTAAAAAAAAAAGTTTGAAAAAGGTTAGGTAATGTTAATGTGGGACCGCGACATCAATGTTATGTACTAAATCTTTAATGGTATGGTCCGGAAAAGCTGACACCGCATACAGCTGTTATCCTTTCATGATGGCAGGGGAAGTTATAAGCGAGGGAAATCGCTGGCGGGCGACAGTTGACGCGCCCGCCTCGCCCTCGCGCTATGTACCGTATTGTTCACAACCAGTGCCTTTGACAAAACGTCGGCCGCATAAACCATGACACAAACTTTTCAACCAATTGTGGTGTTATTATAAATTATATAAAAAAAAATTCCTCCATTTATGGTAGTGTGAGTGTCAGATATGCCAATTTTAATATCGACGCTGCTTGTTCTTGTGCTTTGGCAAGGTATGTGATTGATTTTATGGTGATTCAATTAAACAATCATTAAGATTTAATTATAGGTTCAGAAATATAATTGACTTTCGATATATTTAATTAGATTTGTCTCTTTCATTGTTGTTATTTTCTCTAATCGAATAATAATTTATTATTTACTAGTTGTGTTCCCAATTAGATTTGAATCGATGACGACGTTTCATTCAAGCTTTTACCCTTTTATCCTTTCTTAGTGCTCACCTTTTTTACACTTTAGGATAAGAAACTCCTGCGCAAAGTTTTATACCTGTAGATCTGCCGGTACCTATAGGTTGTCTGTTAGTGAGCCAGCGTTAAAGTTTTATACCTATATTCTATATACTCGTATATCAATTGTCTTGCTAAAACTTGAAAATACCTCGTGTGCCGGGTTCGCTAGTAAAGTAGATAAAAGAAACGTAACAAGTAAAGAGACTCGAGGCTTGAGTTGCTAAATTATATTCCTTAGGATGTATATAAATAATTCCACGATATTAACGACTCTTTTTATGTAACTTCGCTCGCTTGCATCTGCTCGTCTCGTATTTTTTGTAATTTGCGGTTCTTACTAAACAGGGGAAAGTGGTCGTTGAGTGGAGACAGGATTAAGAAAATTTTGAATATGTACTTATTTCCTTTAGATATAATTTTGGGGAAATATATGCACGCAGATAAATACGTTTTAGTGGCTATACTGGCGAGAGCTAGGTATATAGTCTCTGATAAATAAAAAATGTTTTTCCCCCGCTTCTTCTACTCAACTATAACAAATGCCGAAGCGGTGAAGTTTCCATGACTTTCAATAAGTGGACTTAAAGTTTGAATTTAATTTATATTTGAAAATCGTTTTGATTTTGTCTGTATAAGTCTCCGTCAAAATCACAATAGTAACCACAATCAATGCTGTCATATAATTTGACCTAAATTATAAAGAGCAGAAAATTAGAGACCGAATGAACATTTGTCTTATCCTCCTGCTCCATTTAGAAAGTGAAGAAAGTTCTGCGACCGTCATAATACCAACGAATCGTGTTTCCATCTCAGCCTGCGTTGCATAACCAATATTTGTTCTCAGAATCAGGGAGTTTAAACGCTTAGTAAGTAGTTTATCGAACACAAACGGATAAAAAAACACTAAACAAAAAATATTTTAAACTAATAACTACGCACATAGGTTTATATTTCATAAATACTGACCAAGTGGAGGTCGGACTCGCGCACTGGTGGTTCTGTACCTTTTTTCGAAGTCGAATAATGTTCAATTTTTAACTTTCCCGCAATATAGGTATGTACATAAACCTCTATTAAATTTGGGATATCCTTGATATTTTTCATTATTAGTCGTAAACTATGAAGCATAAGAAGAAATTAAAATACGTTTTGTAAATTGCAAATATAGTCCATACCATACCCCATTGCCGTCTAACCTAACGTTAATGTTCGACTCCTGTTTGCACCCGAAAATAAAATAAAAATCTTTAAATTAAAAAAATATTGGCAAGTATTTCAGTAATACGAGTAGGTACCAAATTTCAAGTCAATAGCTTTGGGTAATAGTTGCTGAAATAATCAGCTAAGTCAGACAGAGTGGGTTCCTTTTTATAAGGAGAAACGTGTATTTTTATTGTACTTTGGTATAGAACCCTTTGTGTGCGACTCTGACTCACGCATAGCCGGTTTTTACTACTTTGATATTGGTGCAGACCCCTAAATACAGTAACATTGATAAGTACTTCTGCTGACATTTATAAAAAATCGTTGCTTGGTCAGATTCATAAACATGTAAAACAATTTTTTTATCTAAAAATGTAGAGTTACTTATGTCATGTCCGGTGTTATTTTAATGTTTATAGCTACAAGTTTTATGTGTTAGTTACCAGTAGGTAAGTGCTTCGTATATCGACAGTTGTAATGTAAGTTTATTTAGAAAAAAATCGCAAAGTCATTCGCTTAAATCCGTCAAATTATTACGCGGGAATCACCTCTTGGAAAATTCTTAGATGAATGTGATCATCTAGTACTAATTAGGTACTACACAATGTAGCTTTTTTATATTGGTTATCTACAATTGGATTAAACAAAAAATCGCATCCTGACTTGTGGTTACTTACAAAAAGTAAATGATGAATCTGTCAAGTTGTTAATTATATTATCTACTTATAAAAAAAAACTAAAAATAAAATTAAAGAAATCTTGTTATTTTGTAGAGCTGTTTGTTTAGGTCAATGAACGTAACAAGTTGTACTTTCAGTGGATAATTAAAGTTCAGAGATAGTGATGTTATGCCGGTGTTATTTCTACTATGTTATTAGTAGAAATAACACCGGCATAACATCACTATCATTATACACTTATTATTTGTAAACTCTAGGTAAGTGCCGCGCTTCATAGGGTTGTTAAATTATGTGGAAAAAAAAATATTTATCATTTTAACCTGTTCTAAAAGTATAATAAATTTTCACCTATATAACTTTACCTATTTAGGTCGTTACCTCGATCGACCGATTAAGTGAAAACTTTTCAGTGAATTAACGCATACTTTTATAAGTATTCATGTCATGTGAGTGAGTAAATACCTACTACCTACATAACATACTTTTTCGATGTTCAATTTTAGCCTGGCTGAGTAGGTACAAATATTTCTAGAACTCATCTACACTAATATTTTTGTATGTTTGTAACGAATAAACTCAAAATTTTAGATCAATTTAAAAAAATATTTCACCAATGGAAAGCTAGTTTATCACTGAGCAACAAAAGCTATATTTTATTCCCGTATTCCCACAGGAACGGGAACTACGCGGATGAAACCGCGCGAAACAGATAGTATTTTATAATAAATATATTCCCTATACGTGTATGCTTGAGGATTCATTATAATAAGTAGATCTTTAGTGAAGATTTTATTATGAGAAGAAAATTCTAAATGGGATAGCACTTTCAAATTTTATGTCTTCGTATTATTCAGCTATTTTCCATGAATCTGCTGTACACCGCAAGCGAAAGGAATGCAGACACAATAGACTATCTATTATCTTTCATCGCTCGTAAGACTTTGATGCTTGACTGGAGTGGCTCCAATGTTATAATTATACCATACTGTTTAGGGGTCCAAAGAATATACTGGTAAAACGTGGGTATTGCCAGAAATATAATATCTCTGCCTACTCCTTCGGGATGAAAGGCATGAGATTTTTATTATAATTTTTTTATCATATTGTTCAATAAAGGTTATTGTGAGGAAATTACACACTCATAGATATGATTCATACTCATCATAATGCATACACTTAATTATCAACGAGATACCGATGACTTTCAAGTGGTTTTGTGTCTGATAAGAGCCTTACAGGAAAAGTACTCCCTTTCCTACAGGAAATACTAAACCAAAATATCCCCTATTATAAAGTTTGTCTGCAAAATAAACTTAGGCAATAAAGTAAGTATTTTCGTACTGTTTTATTACACAAGATCGAATACTAATAATTACTTACATCATCTACAGTTTGATAGAAGACAGTCAATCGTTATTCAACGTGTTAACGAACAATGGATGTCTTTAAGCCATGTCATGTCATGTCTGACATGGCTTAAAGGTCAAGCCACCTAAGGAGGTGGCTTGACAAATTCTGACAGTTAGGTGGCCACTAGCCTAACAGCATCTCCCAATCTGCGGTGGGCTCGCGTGGTAGATTATAGGCCATACTTCTTCAAGTGTGAGAAAAGACCTTAGCTCAGTAGTGGGCTGTTACGGGTTGATGCTCATGAAGTGTTTTATCACCGGTTTATCACACATCACAACAGTAATTCTAATTTGTCAATTTCCGCATAAAAAACTCGCAAAAACACCAGATATAATTAGGTTACCAATACCGGCTAGCAGTAGTTAGAAAAAAATTATATACTTACGAGTAGGTAAGTATGTCATTCATTAGATATGTATCACGGAACTAAAATTTTAATGTATCAAGTGTATTAGGGATCGATTTAATTAACACAGTGACATACATACATACTCGTTGACGATTTTATTTCGACAGCCTAGGCAGAGACAATAGACCTCCACCTGCTATGAACTTGGCACATTACTCGCACTTCTTCCATAGAAAGCGCTCCGCGTGGATCGCATGCAAAATCGAACATTACAAAGAAATTCCCATCCGGGATTGCGACCGCATTCCCGCCTCTGTGTGCGTTGACCTTAATCGACGCATAACTACCTACTTCTCTTCTCTACTACTTTTATTCATCGACCTGATCGATCTTAGTACGCCTAGATCGTACCCTAGCACCATTACTCACAACGCATTTAACTAATTCATCCATACAGTTTGTCTACACCTCCACATCTTCTTTCTCTATTATAGTCCGTATTGTTGTTACAACATAGCGAAAGCTTAATAAATAGAAAATAACATTTTAATTACACTTTTTATAATAGATTCAAAGTGTTAAAATGCAATACTATAAATTTTTTAAACAAAACAACTATTTTATTAAACATTATAAAAAAGGTCCTTTCCTACTCACTTTAACGGTCAAATATTCAATATACTGACTTACTTGGAAAAATGGCTTTTTACCAGCTGACTGTTCACACATACTAAGAATATTCTAATAACTGCATGGTTTGTCATATCATTTTTCAGTATAATGATATGACATTATGGCGCTACAACAAAGTTTTTTTATTCAAGTTTAAGTCCAGGTTTCACCAGTGATAGGCCAGGATTGAATACGTTAAGGCTTGTTTTTGTGCTATTAAATAAATACATGTTATAATTATTTATATAAACCGTCTTTTAGACTTTATTAAAATCAAAGTTTCAATTTTAAGTACATAGTAACCGTTAAACGATTTTAAAAGTAAAAAAAAAACAAAGATCGCCTTTTGAGCTGATTTTAATATTCCTCAACATGAAAAGACAAAGACGAAGACAAAGAATCTTCTAATCCTAGTTTTGAGGAAATTTCATAATAATTTAGATATAGGCCGAACTAGTAAATGCTAGAATAATTTGAAATAATTAGTAGATACTATAATATTTTCTAGTTAATAACTACTTATTTCGAATGATGATTTTATTATAGATCAATACCTGTTAAAACAATGAATTACCAGTACCTATTTTGTGTGTATAATTTTTACACAAGGTTATGTACGTAAGTTATTAATTTTATGAAATCATAACACAAAACTAAATTTTTTGTGCATATTCATTAAAAGTATATCTTTAACCGCAAAATGAAACCGCATACTCATTGTACATCAGATGTTAATATAAGTATTTAGTGTAGTACCTAATTTTTGATTTTACTTATGTGTATCCGGATTAAGCGGGATTCAATCTACTCAAAGTACGCCATGCTAGTTCAAAAAGGCGTATTAAAGACTTGACCAGTGAATAAATATAAAGTACTTTTCGAATTAACACTATTTCACTACTTGACGAATGAAAAATATAAAACCCACTAAGTCCATGTCGGACTCGCATACATAGATAGGGTCCCGTAGTACCGTTCAATAAAAAACCCTCAAAAAATATACGTTTCTTGCATGGGCTCACTATAATTTTATTTCATTATTATTATTTGTTGTTATAGTAGCAACAGAAATACACATTTTGTGAAAATTTCAAGTGCCTATCTGTTACGGTTCACGAGATACA
Source organism: Ethmia dodecea (assembly GCA_963855545.1). Lineage (NCBI taxonomy): Eukaryota > Metazoa > Arthropoda > Insecta > Lepidoptera > Depressariidae > Ethmia > Ethmia dodecea. The sequence continues at coordinate 8,844,750 of OY979444.1, forward strand.
GCCCACTGACGGACAGACGGACAGACAGCGGCGGCTTATAGTAATACCCCATTGGCACCCTTTGGGTACAGAACCCTGAAACGGTTACCGATTGACATAACTTTTATTCTTGACCAGTTGTAACCTACATCTCATATCCCACGAACAAAAGAGTTCAACGCGCGCTTAGTGACATACATCATCAGTTTGAACATGAATAATGGAAGAGATTGCGTCAAATAATGTCCTTAAATTAAAGCGTAATAAATTAATAAAATTGCTACACACTGCATACATGGGCACTTCGGCGTCAATTCAATGATGACACGGTGAAAGGTAGACCTGGTGACATTCGAAATAATTATGGGATTTTAGGCTTAAAGAATGTGGGAATTGCAAATTGCAAACTCAACTATATTTAGAGGTTATAATTATTGTTGAGAATATTTACTTATATATTTACTATATACTTACGTAAAATTGTTTGTTTTATAGATCTTTAGAGGTCTTTAGTTGGTGAAAAGTGGGTATTTCCAGGAATAGAAGCTCTACCTCTGAAAAGTCGTACACAGAGATATATCTAAACAATGACAGGTACGTACAGTACAAACGAGATATATGTAACGAAAATAGCGCTACGTAATGTTAACACAAAGGTTACTTAAATGACGTAATTGTGAGCACTAAGGAGAAGTTTTTGGAAATTCTTACGGGATTGGAAAATACCTAACAGGATGCTCGCGCGCAACGTGCTGCGCCGCTGGACAGCCGCTAGTTGCGAAAATATTTTTTTCTGTTCATTTATACTCAATACTGTAGTAAAAATCATTTCTAAAATTGTACTGCATGCATATGCCTATAATTAAACACAGATTTGGCGCTGTTCTCATAAATGCATCAAACATAAAAGTGTTTGTGGCTCTTGGACTAGAACCAAATAGTAGTTTACCTTTCAGTTTTGTTTTAAATAGTTTTATTGCCTTTATATTTATTTATGCAGATATTTAAATTAATTTAGTATTTACAAGGATATCAATTTATGTGTTTAATTTTGTTTATCTCATTACAATTCATATGAATATTAAAAGATTGTTTAATCCACTGCTTTTGAGTTTACTTTCGAAGTTTTCAATATAAACTGTCTGACTGATTGATATACCAGACCTGAAATTTTGCACATAGATGCATCATCACTAAGAAAGGATTTTTCAAAATGCTATCCCTAAGGGGTTGAAATAAACGTGGGTGAGCGAAGCCGCGGGCGGGTAAAGCTAGTTAAATATATTATATCAGATTAGCTCTAAATACTTTATTCTTCAGATTATAAGTTTACAATTAGAGCAAACTTCAATTCTTAGGTAATAATACTACTAATAGGTAAATATATATACGGTAAACTTTCTCAACGTTTTTATTTAGAGCAGTGATAGCCCGAACGGTTAAAGAGCGGGCCGCAAATCAGTGAGGCTCGGGTTCGAATCCTGGCATGTACCAATAAGTTTTCCAAAAACTTACGTACATATTTATCACTAGCTCGACGGTGAAGGAAAACATCGCGAGGAAACCCGCAGGTCTCAGAATTAATTCTGAGACATGTGTAAACAGACCCGGTCCGGCGTTGGGCTTACCACCTATCACGTTAAGGGGTCTTCGTGAAATGTGGGTATATCCAGTAATGGAATACCTCTGCCTACCCCCTCGGGATAAAAGGCGTGAGATTATATATATTATATTTATTTACTTATTTCAGAAAGTCATACTAGTACTTAACTTATTTGTGTTAAATGATAGAAATACGATATCTCATTTCTGTTCGAGACAAAACTGTGACTACTAAAATGAAACTAGATAGCTATAGGAGAAGATATAGGATAAGAGGACGTACACAAAATAATTCTTACAAGGATTTAAAAAAACCTGCTTTTTAAATATAATGAGATCAAAAGCCACTGATAATAATTTCCGCACTAATTAAAATAATCAGATGTGCATTCTAATCTAAAATTTATTTATAATCACGCTAACAACGTAAAGCACAATCATGGGCGTAGCTAGGGGGGGGCCAGGGTGGGCCGGGCCCACCCTAGAAAGCTGTTGGCCCACCCTAGAAAAATACCCTTTCTCTTACATAAAATAACTTCATCCTCAAATACCGAAACCGAACACAGTCTTAAAAAGCTAAAGATAACTGAAATCCATACTTGATACCTATCTTAGTTGTGCATGCGCCGATAGTCGTGACTACCTTCATGTGCGGCCGGCGGATTCATGTCTGGGACCATGGCCCCCCCTAGGAGAAATCCCTAGCTACGCCAATGAGCACAATGTGCTTGGCGTCGTTAGTAACAAACAACTGTGTGATAATAATGATAACAGTATTATCACACAGTTGTTTGTTTTGGACCGCTAAATAAAATGCAGTTCTTAACATAATAACTTTGGTCTAGTAAAACAAAAACCTACCTGGCATCATAAATAGGCACATCATCACTGCTTTTTATGAGTTCATGTGACGCTATCGCATTACATTTGTCATGCACATGTGAGTATTTATGACTGACTTTCTCTATTTGTTATGTTCTTTGTTTCTGTGAGTGTTAATGGGACCTGTCACTGACTGTCTCGTGTTTCTCCAGTCGGCGTGCAGACGTGAAGTGAGAGTGAAACCCAGCTCACTGTTACAGACAACTCAACAGTAGGTACCTAGGAGGCAATTCTCACGCAATCGACATAATCTCGGAATCGAGTTTACGGTACATTTAGTACAAAATCTCGTATTTATTTAGAATATTGTTAATATTTTCAGTATTGTCACTTGAAGCAATTCGAGCGGCTTGAGAATACAATAATTATTCGAAAAAATTACTTCAATGTTCGATATTTTGTAGTAGAGATACAACAGAATCGATTCCGAGATAACCTAAGTGGTTGATTGGATCGAGAATTGACTTTCAGGAGCTGTATGAGTAGATGTCGAGTGAGTTAATAATTTTCAACTGAACTCGTAGAAAGTCCGTGGGGTGTAAAAGGCATCATATATCGCGTTATGATTGGCTACATAAAGTATAAGGTAGCTTGACTAAGATATTGGGCAGCTAAGATTCCCTATGTACCTACACGATATAAGTGTTATTACGTATTGCGCGTTCCGTTGCTAGTTGGTCTGATCTGATCTGATCACACAATTATTTTTTATCCAAAAGTAACATATTTTTTTGGAAACAATGATCTCAATTTTGTAGTTTAAAAGTGTAATCAGTTGGGAAATATTTGCATGTACGATCAGATGCAACTATAGAAACGGATCGCGGTATACGTACCTAGGTGAAAAAACCTCACCTATCAGATTATCAGAGTAAAACACGTAATTGCAAGAGAAATTATAAGTATTCAACGAAAGAGTCATAAGTTCTTTTTAGAAAAAGCTTAAATTTTCAAGTTAATTTGATACGTCGTCGCTAATGACAGCGTAGAAAACAACGAACGGTGCAGTACTGAGAGCAGCTTAATACGCGCACATAAAACCAAATAAAACATACCTTTTAGCTCCCAAAATTAAAGCACTTTGCCAATTGTTTCATGATATCATATTTAACATTATTTGGCAAACAAACTAGGAAGGTCGTTATCCAAATTCATAATTAGGTTTATGACTAAATATTGAATGCCAAACGGTTTGGTTAGTACTACTGTTTATATCTTTAGCTTTTCAAATACTTGAAATCTATATTTGTAAGTAGATATAAGTAAATGTTGTGTGTGTATGTGTCTTGAAACCTCTCAATCACACATTTGTATAAAATCTGTTTCGCTATATCCAAGTGGCAAACCAGAGTTTTTTCTTTTTAGTCAAATTCGCTTAGCTAGCGTTCGCTTAATTATAATACTAACGATTCTACGTGTTTATGGCTATATATTTAAAGTGTTGCGTCAAATTTCACTTTTCAGCGCTATAATGCCGTGCGCATGATAACTCGAACGCTTATAATATGTCAATCAATTTGTTATTCTGTTCAACTGACGTTTGCGTTTGCTAGGCTCGTAACATCAGCGTTTGCGCTCACGTGCGCATTCACCGTAATAGTGCACAGAATTGTCCAAACGCGTAGAGGTCGTTGCCAGCTGGACTTGAAATTACGCGCCTTGGCAGAAGCCTTACTTTGTTCGAGCACACAGATTTTATTGCCAACCTAATATTTCTTTATTATTCAGGATGTCGGACGCAAATGTGTGTCAAGAACTTATTCTGCACCTTCGTAGGTAGTTCCTGTGTTCTTGAAATATCAAGAAAAAGATTCTTGTAACTTAAGATTATTTGTCATAGCTCATCATAGCACAATTATTTAATATTTTTAATAGATACGCACTATAAAAATTTTACAATAGAAAACCGGTAGAAAACTCTTTACGTAAATGGAAAAAAATATTTTGTGAAACTCAGTAGGCTACTCACGATTACTCAGATTGTTTAATCACAATTATTTAATCTTTTTAATAGATACACACTATAAAAATTTAACAATGGAACACTTAAATGAAAGGTAGAAAACTCTTTACGTAAATGGAAAAAAATATTTTGTAAAACTCAGTAGGCTACTCACGATTACTCAGATTGTTGCATGTTTAGTTAATTGTTGTCTTATTATTTATTTATTAGGTTTGCCAACAGGTTTACACTATAAGCTATGATTATGCATTACAAAATATATCGAAAGATAAATTAAGCTCCTTTGGTAGATCTATTTAGAAAATTTGAGATAATGCTATTTTAAGTGTTAATGGAAATAATACTTTGCAACAAACACACAAAAAATATAAACTTCGCAATTTCTTGCCGTCACTTTATATGATCGTAACACTTTAACACTTCTGATGCTCTATTACCTACTTTACTAACAAGAATTTAAAAACACCCATTCCTAACATGTATTCCTAATTAGCTAACTACCTACCAAGTTCAAGAGATTTTACCTTCGTAAATAAGGATAAAACAATGGTTATTATCTAACATAATTCAACGTTGTTTATTGCATATATGTGCACCTACCCAGTCATTAAATTGCATCTGTCTAATGAATATCAAAGTACCGGTCACATGTTTCTCTATCAATCACTCTAGTACCGTAGCAACTAGATTAAAAAAACATAAACATTCACCCTTGCCAAGTTGGAATATGCACGTGTCTATTGTCTACTATAAATTGAATGCAGTTATTTTAATAGTTCCTTTGGACATTGATAGGAACTCAAGGTTTTTCTTTCTTATCGACGAAACTTATCGATGTTTTAAGAATTCGAATTTAAAAATTAATTTGTTAATTTTTACCTAGCTAATATTTCTTTTTTTATCTATTATTATTGTGTGGTATGTGTATTATTAGATATTCAGGTAAAGTATAATTAAAATTACACTTTCCCGGTTCAAAGGTTTCCATTCAACTAGCAGGAATGGCAAATAATAATACAAATGGTCTATTTTTGAAAGCATCTATCCATTTGATGTATCATCAGATCATAAAAATGTGTTTCATTTTAACACACACATATAATTATTGCGATCCTCACTGAAATGCGTGTAACTACGTATAATTACTACAACGGAGCTCCACTTTATTGTAGTTGAATTGAATTGAAATAGTTGAAATAGGTACAGAATTAAAAGAAAAAACAATTATTCTAACAAAATACACCATACCTTTATATTATTCACTTAATTTGTTTTAAGGTGAATAGTTTTACCGCTGATGAATTACGGACAGCGTGGGACCTTCCAAAAGATTTCACGCTGACTAGGAATTTATGACAATCGCCTAATGCCTTTCGACGGTTTTCGTCGAAAATTCGACACAGAATGAAAACAATTGGCATTGTCTACACCTCCTATTATATTTTTGCGGTATAAACGGAAACTACGAAAGGGATAAGTGTCAAAAAGCATTTTCACTTCAACGTAATTTCAATATTCTTTATTCTTTTGCCAGAAATTATAAAGACATACTTTTTTAGTACCTACTTCCTGAAATAACGTATCTTTAATTGGCCCTCTGCTACAGTATGGTATTTTGACAATGATTATAGATATAAAAACTAATAGTTTATTTTCAAGAAATTGTACAATGTGAACAATTTTTAATTGTCGTCTCCGTCCATAGAGCTATAAATACGTTTAATGAAGCGTGCAAACGATACCAATCTTGTTAGTTTTTTCATCCATTGTATAATATTGAAAAGTAATTTGTAACGCAGTCATTGGCAGCATAAAAGGTCATTATAAACTATTATTACTGTAATTATTTTTATCAATGAACTTGACACGCGTCAATGAATCGTTTCGCTCGTTCCACTACACTTTGCCTGCATCGATTAACTGCTTCTACTAAGCGGTTTACAGTTACTTATTTATTCAAGTACTCACCTATAATTAAGATACAGAAATAGCGAATGTTGAAGACTAAATTAGTGCAACTGGCATTTAGAATGCGATAGATTAAGGAACCTTTCAATGCAACTTAATTCTATTGTACCATCCATAAGAGAGCTTCCTAAGAGATTATCATCATCTGTTAGGAAGGAAGTAGATATGTCATAGCATCGCCCTTGTCGCGTGGATCGTCCGAAAGCTTGACCAAATAAAAAAGGGATTTATGGGCACCTTGAGCCACTCCAACAAGGTGAAAGAGTTCACACTGTTCAAGGCAAGACAATTTGTTAAAAAATAATTCGCATGTCAGTTCCACTATTTGTGGCGGATCCGGATGGTACTTATCGTAATGACAATCATCATTGTATTAATATGTAATGAAAAGTTTGTAACAAAAGACGTTGGAAAAAAAACATTTACTTTTTCTTTAAACGTCTTTGTTTGTAACCCTTTAAAAAACATTATAGAGGAGTGTTTGATTTGGCTTAGTTAAAGTTTATATCAAGAAGCTTGAAAATAATTATCCCTGTGGAGGCTCAGGTAACTCCATTGCTTTCACTAGTATAATATTTTTGGAACGCTAAAAGTGACAGGCCCATCGCCGGATCTGGATGCTGTTACATGTCCCGGGAACAATTCTGTATGTGTATGTATTAAGTCACAATTTAGACACACACACACATTTTGGACTTGAATACACGTAGTAGGCAGCATTATTTGTTTTATTCTATAGCATACTATATCTGCAGTGCTGTCCTCGTGGGTTTCGACCATGCCTCGACCTTCCGATCGCTGCGGTCCGGTGGAATTATTTAATAATTCAAGGAGATATGCCATCAGTATGTCTGTGGTCGTGTCTTACCCTTCAGATTGTACCTCTGTAGTATCAGATAATAATAGTAATACATTGTGGGACACAATTCACACACGGTTATTTAGTCCCAAATCAGGCAGGGCCTGTACTATGAGTACTAACAACTGATAAACATACTTAAATAAATATTAAACGACCAGACACGAAGACAACAGACATGTTCACGCACACAAATGTTTGCCCCGAGCGGGGATCGAGCCCGCGACCTCCGACTCAGAAGGCAGGGTCGCTACCAACTGAACCAACAAAACCAAATCCAAACCAGCAAAATTTTTGAAAGAAAGTTGAACTGATGACCACAAACTTGGTTTCGAATATTTAGAAGTCGTTTTTAGGTCCGTACCCAAAGGGTAAAACCGGGACCTTATTACAGAGACTTCGCTATCTGTCCGTCCGTCTGTCTGTCACAGGCTGTATCTCAAATACCGCGATAGCTATACAGTTGAAATTTTCACAAATTATGTATTTCTGTTGCCGCTATAACAAGAAAAACTAAAAAGAAATTAAGGGAAGGCCTCCCTTAATTTTTTTACAACAAACGTGATTTTCCTGACTCGCACTTGGTCGGTTTATTATGCCAATATGATTTGCTTCGTTTGATCACCTACGAAGTATCACTAGGTGATTAAGTAGAGGATTTCCGACCTAAGTAACTATTATGCTTTTGCAAACTGGGTTAGTTCCGCATATACGCTGCCTCCACTTGGCCTCCACCATACATAATCCAAATTTTTATTTACGTCTTCTGTTTGAAAATAGCCACAATAACGGCCGGCCGTGTAACAATACGTAGCTACCTACTCGCCTTCATGTGGATCATTTGATAATGTAATGACAATTTTCCGGCTGAATCTGAATACAAAGGAGACTCGCACAGAGGTATAGAATAGTTTAAACCAATGGTTTATACCCATAGTTAGATTTTATGACAGAAGTACGATGTTCCTACTTGTTTACATGAATATATTTTTATCATATTTTTATATAAATACAGTAGGCAGGCATGTTTTTTGTATGCCAAGAATTTGGTAAACTGGCACTGAAGGTTATAATCATGTTACAATAATAATATTGTTGACACTTAAAAAAGGATGATTCTCTATTTTTGTGCCCGCGATGAGGTTATTATTGTGGCTTGACCTGAGGTTAAGTTTTTCGCATGTATCTATATTTAGAATTATTTAGAAGTATATTAAATATTATAAACAGAGCTCAAAATTAAGTATTGATTGTGTTTTGTTTCAGCACCAGAATTGACGCACGGTGAAGACTTTGGATATGATGGGGTTATAGGTATGTATGTACAGTGATTTTTTTACAGGAAGTAAATCTACTTCCTTTCATTGAACACCTACAGCAGAGTGTAGACGACGTCCTCGTAATTACCTATGTGGTAGGTACTTAATAGTAGATTATACAACAAGGGAATAAAGCACTGTTTTATGTCACGGGCGCGACATTGAATCCTGAACGTAACGAAGGACTCCCAGTTTTACTCCCGAGCGCAGCGAGGGAGTTATGATTTAATTCCCGAGCAAAGCGAGGGAATTAAGACTGAGTCCTGAGTTTAGTGAGGGATTTAAGCGCCCAAGACAAAAACAGTTTTATTCCCGAGTTATATACTCTACTTTTCTCACCTTATGCGAGACAATAAAATGCAATTGCATGGTAGTAGATTATTGACAATGCCTATGGCATCTAGTATAATAGACTCTGAAGTCAAAGTACTTTCATCACTCGACATTTTCGATATTCTTTTTGAAATGTTAAAGCTATAAAATGGATACAGCAACTTGTTTCTGCCGGCGTGACCTAGGTACTTGATTTAACAATTGAAGATCGTGCGAATCTAGTTGGTCGCGGCTTCGGTTTTCGAAAATCGAGTTGGCCACGACTGCACCACATTTTGCTTAACGAAATTAGACTTTATCGTCATAGCAATAAGGATTATGAAAAGTGAAAATTACATTATTGACCTAGGGTTATAATGAAATTCCATACAACATTATAACCCGGTTAAAGCCAAGGAATATAATGTCTTGCTTTCGGTGACGTTTATATGATATATAATCCGGCTTTGTCGAGCATGTGGTGTGAAAAAGTATATTACACTCTTGATGTTATAGTACATAGTTAGAATGAATAATGACAATATAATATAGCCATAATTATGAATCATTTCGTCTTTGATGTAGCATGATCCTAGACATATGATAGTGTAACATACCTCTCAAAAATAATAATCTCGATAATATAATAATAAAATTATTTATATTATTAGGTATATTCAATTAGTGATACTTTTTAAACATCATAAAATTGTGACTAGGTAGCTACCTACTCTATTTATGCAAAATGTTTAGTTGCACTCGTGCATATGTAAATCCTGCAGTCATAACAGATTAACGAGTCACTCGACTATGTAGCAAAGCGTGCGTTGTGATTGATGCACTGCATTTGTTTAGCTTCCATGGCACTTGTACGGGTTTTTCTGTGGTCTTTTGTTGCTTTTTGTTAGCGGGTGCATTAAAAGTAACGATAGGGATGCTTATTAAAGAAACTTGTAAAAATATTCTTAGGGATCGTTCACACTAGACGACAACAAAGCGACTCTACGTAAATTTCAATTCAATCAATGTGAAGCTATCAACGTATCAAACACCGTGTCGTAACGTCACCACGCTATCGGTAAATCTGTTTCACACAATAGAGGGACACCCCATAGAGGCAGTATAAAGATGCAAGCGTCCAGAACGGGATTTTTTTGTAATATTCAAGTTTGTATGATATCTGTGCCACAGAAAACAGGTGCACCACGTGGATCGCAACCGCTGTTTGTTGTGTGTAGAAACACTATCGTCACGACACACCACTCTACAATAGCGTGTTTCTAAATGTATGAAACCGATAGGCTCCTGGCACATCTCGACACACTGTAGGTAGGTATTTCTAGCTTGAGTAGGTACTATCAGCAAACGCTAAGCCTGATACAGTTGGAAGAATTGTCGCTTGTAAGCTCCAATTTTATTACCCCGACCCTAATTAGAGTTACACAATGAGAAGCCAGTAAAACAGTCTTTTTTTGTATTCCGATCCATTCATCGACACTAAATGGTCATAAACATGAAAGAAACACTTTTTTGTAATTGTCATTGTTACTATAAGTGAGGGCTTTCTCGCCACCGCGGGGTGGCAAAAGATAGCTGCTCGCTAAAATGACACTTAGGTGTTATGTTAGGTGCCTGATAAGGCAGAACTTTTTTCGATAGTACCTACAATCAATCTTTAAATCTCTTTCACGTGCATATCTACATTTCCAGTCGCGTCGTCTACTGTCGGCTTTGATGTGAACGGTCCCTTATGGTTCCAAACTACGATTCATTCAAGCAAGGCAAGCATTACCTAAAACTTTCACAAATTTCAAATCGTTGCTACATGTTGTCGCCATAATGGTTTCTTTTTTACAACTTTAGTACGAAATCCTAATAAAAAGGCAAGGTTATACCTAAGTGACGAAATTAACCTACAGACCGTTTTTACTTAGACCACGAACAATACTCGAATTCACATATTTATTAAGAATAATATACAGGTATATATCTTTAATACGATTATGAATATGCCCATAAATTTATATTAGGTATGTAATATTGTTGGTTCAGTCAAGCAACGGGATTCAGCGGGCGCAAGATAACAATACAAACAAAAAGTTACTTGACTGTAATATTATTTTGTTATTGACATTACGAGTATTATTGTTAAAATTAAACATGCACAGAAAATAATTCGTGCCATGTGTAGCCCGAGCTCAGATTACTTTTACTATTTAATTTTATTTACAGCACTTTTTCAAATTTTAAAGCTAATGAATAATCATTATTCATCAGATTAATTAATCTTATTAATCTTAATCATAAGATTATTAAACTGCATTATTTTCCCCTACACACAATTTTGCTGTATATGGATTACTCAAACCTGAAAAAGGTATGAAAAAAAACTGTTTTCATGAAATTTTCTATACAAAACGGCAACTTTGTAGATTAAGGTAGCACCCTATAATAGGTTATGTTGAATTCTGATTGTAGGACCAACCCACTGGGGCGAGCGATACCGGGAGTGCGCTGGCAAGCACCAGAGCCCTATCAACATCAATCTGCTGCACGTAAAGCAGGTCACGCTGCCAGACATCTTATTCACCGGTTTCGATGACTCCATCGACGACGTGCATGTCACCAATAACGGGCATACAGGTTCGTGGATTACATCCAGACAACACAATTAAATCATTTCAATAATATAGAGACGACGTTTATTTTTATTCATCAACATAAATCACAAAATATTTGCAGACTTCAGTAAAAGCACATACCAGTTTAAGCTGGTATGTAGTAAAAGTAACAACTTATCATACTTAGTAGTTGAAAATGCCCCAGTACACCTGTTGGTGTCGAAACTACTTATTTGGACTTTTTTCCCCAATACTCCAGCCGACAAAACAAACCCTTCAAGTTGTGTTGAGAGCCTTTTCATTCATGTTTTATCTAAACTACCTATTTGTTTTTTTAGCAATAAACTAGATAAGTACTTAGTTGTGGTCAGCACTATAATTTCGTTCCAGAATAATTTTTTTCTTACTTAAAAGCGTTTAGCAAACTTTGACACCACTCACAGCACCATTGGTGTGGATTCTAAGCGTATTCTAAGGTATTTAACACACCCATACCTTATAATTTTTATAGAGGTACAGTGATGATTGTCACACAGTAATCTTTATTTCAATAATAAAATTTTACATTCACGTTTTGCCTGAATGTCATTTCAATCTCCAGCTTCTATTAAATCTTACAAACCTGTTCCAGTGCTGATTGATGTGGAGAACGAGCCTCACCCGCGTGTGCGCGGCGGCCCCCTCGATGGAGAGTATGTCTTCAGTCAGATGCACTTCCACTGGGGAGACAATGATACTTTAGGCTCCGAAGACAAGATTAACCATAGAAGGTGAGTCTCGGTGTAGACAGAGATACTTATTTACTTAAATGTCTGTTCCTCGCGGTTTCACCCGCGTAGTTCCCGTTTCCGTGGGAATTTCCAAAAATTCCTTCACAGCGGTTGCAATTCTATTAGCAACAATTCTATTTCTCTTACTTACGTAATTGTACATACCTATTCCCCTTAAAATATTTGCACTTGATTTAAAATGAATTTAGAATTGACTGGAGACATAAATTAGCAGTAACAAATGACTTTATCAATTAAGCAGTAAATGTTGCCTGAAAGAACTCTCATCCAGCTTGAGCAACGCTTACGTGTTTACAACTGCATATTATTTATACGTACTTATGCATTATTTAGTTATATTATTTTGTATTAATTATTTAATTTGATAATTATTTGCAACTTTCAGTTTTCCTATGGAACTGCACATGGTCTTCTTTAAAGAAAATTACAACAACATAAAGGAGGCAGTACGGCACTCCGATGGTCTGACAGTGCTTGCTTTCTTTTATGAGGTAACAGAGACAATGTACATACGCTGTTTCACCCGCTTATGTAATTACCGATCCCGTGGGAATACGGGGATAAAATATAGCCTGTTACTCAGGGATATTGCAGCTTACCTACCATTGTTGAAAGTATTTCTAAAATCGGTCCAGTATGTACCTAAAGATGATTATATATGTATTTCATAGGATTTATTTAATATTGTAGAGATCACTTTTTAGACTTATTTTTGAAATAAGTGATTTTGTCAAAAGATATTTATTTACTCGTAGCTATCATTTCCATACCTAATTTATAGTACGATTATATGTAGGTACCTATACTAATGAGCAAATTCTCAATGTTATAGGCTTTGATTATAAGGTTAAAGGTATTAGTTACTTCCATTTTTAGGATAATTGCAATGCTATTTATTGAGATATGTCATGCAATGTTGCGTACTTAATGTTGACTCCTTCCAGACTTCCTATTAGAATAAAACATGACTAGGTATAGAAATCTTTTGGAGCAGTATACTTCTATATCAACTATATATCTATCTTCACTACATAGTATAAAACAAAGACGCTTTCTCTGTCCCTATATCCCTATGTACTTATGCTTAAATCTTTAAAACTACGCAACGGATTTTGATGCGGTTTTTTTAAATAGATAGGTAGAGTGATTCAAGAGGAAGGTTTTAGTATTAGCGTTGCACCCGTGCGAAGCCGGGGCGGGTCGCTAGTATATTATAAAGAGGAAAGATTTGTATTTTTGTATGTTTGTATCTTTGTTACGAATAAACTCAAAAACTACTGGAACGATTTTAAAAATTCTTTCACCAATGGAAAGCTAGAAGATCCCCGAGTACCTAACATAGGCTATATTTTATAGAGCTTAGGTATAATAAAAACGTAAAGCTACCAGGTGAGGTTGTACTTAGAGCTTGGGTACCGCGGGCCAACGGTTGCTGTCGGACGGTTGCATTTTTATGCAGACTGTTACAGGTAGGTACCTACTACGTGAAATTTGATGTCGCGAATTAGAACTATCGACTTATGCGCTATTCTAGTCGTGCGTGGGTGACAATAGGTACTTTCTAGCAATTTACAAAAACCCATTCATTATGAATTTCTAGAGTAGGTACCTACCCTAATCAAAGATCATTTGATTTAAATTTCATATCGATGTTTTTGCAATTGCTACCCGATCGATGGACTCGCCCCACCCTGTCATGTTTCAAAAAATATACCTACTGTTGAAAATAGGGTAGGTACAGGTGTTATCCAGGAATATAATACCTACCTTTGACAACCACCTCGGGTTTATAACCGAGTAGCAAGTACCTAAGTATGCACTCAGCGTAATTAAAAATTATTGTGATAGGATAAATGGAGATGTGGGAAAAAAAATCCCCCTCCTCCTACCAAACTCTAAAACAAATTAAGAAGTTTCTAGAAGATTAACCATTCATTCATTTAATTTTTAATGCTTCCAGGTGGATCGCCACCAGCACCCAGCGTATGATGAGATCACGGCGGCCCTAAGCAACGTGACGGAGGCGCACTCCTCGGTGGTAATGAGCCACCCGTTCAGCTTCCTCAACATCTTGCCGTACGACCTGCGCCGGTACTTCACGTACCGCGGGTCTCTCACCACTCCACCTTGCTCCGAAGTCGTTATCTGGCTGGATTTCGAGCAGCCAATCAGGCTGGCCCATGATCAGGTAGTTAATTGATATTTTGGCACGTGATCGACTCATATGATCCTATAATTTGGTTGGCTCTTTAGATTCAGTGAAGCATGAAGCTTTTTCTGTGTTTGTACGAGCTAGGCAAAGGAGGTAGGTAGGAAATCTCTGGAACTATATAGGTACTAACTTATTTTTCTTAATTTTTTTACTGCTAGAAATCTAATATTATTCTTTAGTGACCATAGGCACAGAATATGTAATAGAACTAACATACCATAGGCTATTCTACTCGCAGCTTTTCCTGTTCATGAACATGGATATTATACTTGTAGTTATCGACTTTAACAAAGGGAAATAAACTGGAGGTTAATGTAACTGATGCATGATAAGATTAATATACAAACCTAGAAATGGCAGTGGTGAATTGCGTACATATTGTATTGCAGCAAAAAAAAAAACTCGGTTAGTCGCAGATATCCAGCCCAGAGGTAGACTTTTTACACAATTCAATGATTTTATTTATTCATTTTGTGTGCACAGATCGAGGCGTTCCGAGAACTAAGATCGGCGAACGGAAAAATCCGACACAACTTCAGGCCCATCCAGCCGATTGGGGACAGAGTAGTTTTCTATAACATCGACAACAACTACTTCAGCTACAACGAAATCGATGACCCTGAAGAAGAGTCAACAACTAAACCACCTAGAAGGAAAAAACACCGAAACAGTGCTTATATGACCACAAACTCTTATTTTAGCTTTAGTATCACTTTAGTGATGCTGTACTCGCATGTTTAGATGAGTAGGTTATTTTAAAACCTTGGACTGAATGTCACAACTTGCGTGTGTGAAAAAATCCGTAGAATAGATAATTATACGATTATTAAATTTATATATTTTATGCTGTTCGTCGACATGCATACTCGCAAATGATAATATTACTTTTGATACTAGTTTTGTATTAATATGTGCAACTTGTTTAGGGAATAGAATCTAACTAGTGAAGTAGATTGTATATTTAATCATATTGGCGATTTGGGATCAATTATTGCTATGTTAATGTACATAGCAAAATATTATCGGCCCTTTTGCAGCTATATTTTGTGACTGTTTTAATAATAATGTTAAATTACATAACAGCTTTTATTGCAATCTTTTAGTGAAATACAAATTTAACATCTATCATCATCAGCCTATAAGAGACATCTGCTTGGCATCTTTCATCACTCCTTTTCTATTGGATGCTTAATTAATGCATTAACAAAATAATTTTAGAACAGAAATATTTTGAAATGTTGGAAAATGCATGCAACGCGTTTTTACTGTGATATTAAAATACAAAACACTGTTGATATAAAATTAAACTTGAGTTTTTATTTTAGACATAATATTAGTTGTTTGTATATATGTACTCACATCATACCTCAAATAAACTAAAAAATCTCATCAATTTACTCACCAAAACAAAAATTTAAAATGGATTTCATTTACTTCACTCTGAGCTTTTAAGGCAAACTGCTTCAAAAATGAGAAATCAAACATTTTGAAATCCCATTGGAATTGAAAAGCATAGAGGATAATTATATCATATCTAAAGCTTTTGTGTGAATCCCTATTGATACAAAATTGTTTATATTTTTTAACGAGGTTCTGACTGTTCTAATTACATTTATAAAAAGTATTAACTTATCTACAAGAAACTGTACAAAAGGTCAATCATCATCAGTAGGTCTATTCTCTGTCATTGTGACCATGGCACTTAAGTTGTCCTCCGTTCCATGTTTTAACCTCTCCCATATCAACTCTGCAATTGCTTTTTGGGTACGCCGTTCCAGCTTTTCGAGTTTTTTGGCCACATCTCTTTTGAGGTCCCAATCTGGTTTCCTTGGAGCTAAACTTGATATGTCTAAATCTTGTAGAACCACCTGTAAAGAGAAAATATACATACTTATGTATTATATGGGTAAAATGTTTAAAAATAAAATAAGCACTGAGATGACATGTATAATTGGAAGCTACATCATCTGTAAAGGAAATTATATTTACCGATTGCAGTAGATATCTACCTATGGTAATGCCTAAACTAATAATAACCCTCGCTTCATTTAGGTTTATCTATCAAAATGGTTATATTCTTATTTTCTAAACCCTGCAAGTTATTAATATGCACCATACACAAAAAATTTAGGTTAAAATTCCTTTTTTAATCCCTAAATTTTTTATTTATTCTGTTGAGATGTTTTGGAGCCTATTTGATAAACAAACACTCCAATTACTAAATAATCTAATAATAAAGAATAATCCCACGCTTTTTATCCCCGAGGGGGTAGGCAGAGTTATTACTTTTCTGGATATACCCACTTTTCACGAGATGTTCTGTGGACCCTTAAATGTGATAGGTGGTGAGCCCATCGCTGGGCCGGGTCTTTTACGCATGTCTCAGAATTAATTCTGGGACCTGCGAGTTTCCTCACGATGTTTTACTTCACCGTCGAGCTAGTGATAAATATCTACATAAGTTTTGAAAAACTCATTGCTACATGCCAGGATTCGAACCCGAGCCTCACTGATTATCATCATGTGAAGCAGGCACTTAAACCGTAGTAACGCTATAACTGCATTACTTCAATTAGCAAATTTTTTAATTAAAATAGAATAACAATTGTATGGAATTTACAATAGCTATAGAATATTTCATGATGTTGATAAACTGTTGCTCAGATACCACTAGAATGCGAGCAAATATAATTGACTAGCAATCTGCCCCGGCTTCGCACGGGTGCAATGCTAACACTAAAACCTTCCCCTTGAATCACTCTATCTATTAAAAAAAAACTGCATCAAAATCTGTTGCGTAGTTTTAAAGATTTAAGCATACAAAGGGACATAGGGATATAGGGACAGAGAAAACGACTTTGTTTTATACTATGTAGTGATGCTACACCTCAAAGGATTTTCCAGTCAACACTTTCACTAGTTTATGCACATAATAGAATTTTTATTTCTTTTGTCCTTGACAGCCAGTTGGCCGTTCTTGGATGACCCCTGATACTTGACTGACTCTATTTTATGTAACTTCATGTACCAAAAAACATGTACACATGCTTAGTGCCTAAAGGCATTATCTACCAGTCAACCATCAGGCTAAGCTAAAGCTAAAGCTATGCTAGAGCATTGACCATTTTTGTCTTTCAACTGCATTAGCTAAAGTAGTTTATAAATAATAAATTGTTAAAATAGCTGGTAACCATATAACTTATTCTAGGCTTAATATTATCAAATCATTTTGTTTTAAAACAGTACCATTTCTTTCCCAGCTTCTAATAAGTCTTTCACTTCATCTTCAACTGCAACTGGTTGGGCATCTTCAAGCTTTGCCTCCTGAAGACCCTCGTCTTGAGGTTTGTAGCTTCGAAATTTAGGCCTAAAACAAATATGAGAGTTTTGATCATAATACAAAAATGTTACCAATGTGTGTGTTGTGAGCCTAAGATTACACTGACCAAGGTCATTTTCATCACTACAATCAAAGTTTTTAAACATTTGGCTGTGTTATGAGAAAAGTCAAGACCTTTTCAATAAAACTAATGATTCAAAAAAGATTTTAAACACATTTTACAACAGAGAAACTTTATGAATAATACTGCACATCCCAAAAAATATTTACCATCTACCTACAGCCTGATCTTCGATTTTTTTCACCTTTTATTTTGTTAAAAAATGATCAAAGTTAAACTTTGAGGTGTGTTTTACAACCGTACCATAACTGCGATTATCTATTTACTAGCTTTTAGCCGCGGCTTCGCTCGCGCACGTATAATTCACCCGCTTAGGGGTTCAATTTTACAAAATCCTTTCTTAGTGGATGCCTACACTGTATAAGCTATCTATGTGCAAAATTTCAAGTCTCTAGACCCAACGGTTTAGGCTGTGCCTTGATATATCACCAATCAGTCAGTCAGTTTATCATTTTATATATATACTAGTGGCCCGGGTAGACGTCGTTCTGCCACCGTATAAACCATCCCTGGACCCACTCTAACCCACACAAAAAGTTTCATCAAAATCTGTCCAGCCGTTCTGGAGTTTTAATCAGACTAACGAACATCAATTCATTTTTATTTATATAGATATATATATACTAGTGGCCCGGGCAGACGTCGTTCTGCCACCGTATAAACCATCCCTGGACCCACTCTAACCCACACAAAAAGTTTCATCAAAATCTGTCCAGCCGTTCTGGAGTTTTAATCAGACTAACGAACATCAAGTCATTTTTATTTATATAGATATATATATATAGATTTCTAACCCAATCCTTTGCTGCTGGTACGTCTCAGGGGGGTATTTTTTACTAGTGGTATTAATTTAGTGATATCACTTTTGTACCTATTTGTATTGACCACACTTAATATGATGAATAAAGTTTGTACCCAACATTATTATTATAATTCGCATGTGTGTTTATGTACTTGTGACTTACTTGGGAAGTTGTATACCGTCATTAGATGTACTAGACGAAGCATTTTCACTGGTGGTGTTTTTCTGTTTTAAATTTTTAAGTCTTTCTTTTCGTTTCAGAGCCTGTTCTTCTAAACTGCCAACACCAATAATTTGTGTGTTCTCCATTACACCCATTACGCTGCTTTATTCAATAAATCTATATGATTGATATCACTTGGTATATGATCTATCTATACCTTTTGAGAAAAAAAACTATATCTGTAGTCAGTCCATTCATTTTACATCACATGGGTTCGGTGACAGTTCACTGTTGACAATTGAAGTGATGTGCCCTAATAAAATCCAATCGATTTTATACTTAATTGATAGAATGATTTTTTTAAATTCCTTTTTATTGAATATGATTAAATTTCACAGGATATAAGGGAAAAATTATGTTAATTTATATAAAATAATATCGAATCTACCAATCACTGCACACTTTCACAGACCTCTGCCAAATAATACACTATCACTATTATTAACCCAAAATATATAACAAAATGTTTAACAAAATAATTACATCTCTTTTCGGATTTCCGCCAAAAAGCTTCGATTTATCGATTTAACTTTATGAATAAAAATTCCGTTTCACGCAATACGTATTTTTTGGATATATTTTTTTATCTGTTGTTCTTTATATTCTTGTTTATAGTCTTGATTTATAGTCTGAGATTTTTATTCAGAATTTAAAGTTCGCCATATACGGGAACGATCGGCCTGTACGATCCGTCGCAACAGATAGATCGTAACGACGGATCGTCCGTGTATGTGAAGATCGTTACTTCATCGCAAGCGATATCGCAGATCGCAACAAAAACCCATATCGTAACGATGAATCGACAGTTAGTGCGGTCCGTTTTGTGCCAATGGTAAATACGTTCGTGAGCACGCACACGACTGTTCATAATGATTACGATTGTTAGCATGCAAACAATTTGAACAGGTTTTTGTTTGTCAAAAATGACAGTTCTTTTAATATTAAAATATTGTTATGTAGTTTTCAAATAAAGTAGTTTTTTACATTCTAATAGGTATTTTAAATGTTAGTACAAACCAATTGCTACTCGTTGATATTGTTCTGAAGTTAAATTCAGTAATATAGAATCCCCCGAAGCTTCGCAATGTACTTCTGTTAATATCAATGACGGACGACATACCTAATTTTAATTAATACTTAATCAAATAGTAAAAGTTCGCGGGGCGGGAAAAACAGAACAATCAAAAAACGAAAAAACACCATGCACATTGAAGTTTGACAACTGTTTGACAGTTCCGGAGACATTGCACTACCTCCTCGGTGTTGGCACTGTTCGCACCAATCGATGACGTCATCGATGAAGTCACAATGCTCATATCAGCGTACCACAGCGCAATTTGAACAGTTGTTTGCATGAATATAGCGCACACGAGCGCAGAAACTGCAATTTGGACCGCACCAACTTGTATGGAGCTCTACGATCAACGATTTATTACGATCGATTTTGTCGTGTTGCCAGACTGTGGGCAATTTTACAAGCATTTATTTAATTATATTAGCAGTGATAGCCTTACGGTTAAAGAGCCTGCTTCACATGATGAAAATCAGTGAGGCACGGGTTCGAATCCTGGCATGTACCAATGAGTTTTTCGAAACTTACGTACATATTTATCACTAGCTCGACGGTGAAGGAAAACATCGTGAAAAAACCCGCAGGTCCCAGAATTAATTCTGAGACATGCATAAACAGACCCGGTCCGGCGATGGGCTTACCACCTATCACGTTTAGGGGTCCAAAGAATATCTGGTGAAAAGTGGGTATATCTAGAAATGGAATACCTCTGCCTACCCCCTCGGGGATACAAGGCGTGCGATTATTTATTTATTTTATACTTTTATTTATTTAATTTGCAATGTAATATAACCTTGTTTGTTCGGGTGGAAACTTGCTCAGTCATGTTTTTTGTACAATTTTAATTTTTATTGTATATTTCAGGTTTTGACATAGATTAGAGATAGTATATTATGTGCCAAGTGTCCGTGAAAGTGTGCAGTGAGTGTGAAATTCGATAAAATGCGATAAGTCACAATGAAGTCTTTAAAAAATCAAATCATTTTACGGTCGATAACTTTATTTTTTATTTTATTTATTTAGGAAAACAAACAGTGTCTAGCTTAAACTTCTACTTAACATATTAAGTGTAGACCTATATATATTATTATTTTTCCTCCCTTATTTTATACAAAACTATACAGCACCAAAGCAAACCAAACTACAAATATATTCTATAGGTACAATAACCAAGAGATGAATGTAGAAAGTGTTGAAGACACAGAATTTTTCTGCATGGACTTTGAAGCAGAGCCATTTAACTAATATTAAAGTGTAAAATAAAGACTTGGTTTAAGAGCCTAGTAAAAAACCATAAACTATGGCATTAGCATCGTTTGACAAGTCCAACGTGAAGTTATTTGTGTGTGAATAAGATATTTCATTCAGAGTGCTGTCTGATAAAGAGAAATAAAATTTAGTTTCTTCATTTATTTCACTTAACGATATTTCCCATAATTTACCGCTTCAAAGAACTTTCCGCCCTCTTGCCCTTCTTTAAAGAAAACTATAATTGCCCATGGCGTGGGTAATTGCCCACGGTCTGGCAACACGATAGATCGCTTGCGACCGATCGTACAGACGGATCTCACAGACGGATCGTTCCGTGTATGGGCGTCAATTTTTGTTGCGACGGAGTGGTGTCCACTTAGAAAATACATCGATGTTTTTTTTCGATGCAATACATCGAGACTATGCATCGATGTTTTCCGATATATCAGATAGAAACATCGATGTTTTTTCAAAATCAAGTATTTTTACCTGTTACTAACAAAAAAAATACTGTTCATGCAAATCCGCGTTGATTCAGTTGTAGTTAATTTTTAAAATAACGCAATGAGAGAATATTCTTTGTTACTATTAGAAAAAGTACAAACAAAATAAAAATCATCTACAATGAGGCGTTTTCGGTGACAGCTATCACTTGAGTATTTAAAGGTGTCAATAGATGGTGCTTTGAAGAACTTTCATGGAGCTGTCATAAACTAGTACCTACACCTACAGTAACACTCATGCCACACATTAAAAAACGAGAAGTTGACATATTGATAATAAATAAATACTTACACTGAGAATTTTTATTGCTAAAAAAGGTTAAACACGATTTGCAGCGACTACGATATCAATAATTATGTTGTTACTTTTAAAATGCGTACATGTGCCATTGACGGAAGCGTTCATACATATTTAACCAATGAGACCTTATGACAACAGTGGATTAGAGCTACCGATAGATGTTCAACGCAAAATTGGTTGGAATCTGAGTAAATATTCCTATGTGTGTTTGAACCACTTTAAACCTTGTCTAAAGCAGGAGAAAACACACACTACACGTCTGTCAGCATCCAAAGCTTACATTTTCCATGCACAAAAATACAGTGTCAACACTGTTTATTTATCTTCTTGGTTGTCGATAGTAAAATGATCGGAACTTTTACCGAAGACTTCATTGTGACTTCTTGAGGAAATACAAAAATGTCCATTCCACCCATTTTGTCGAATTTCCCTTATTCGATGTTTTATGAAAATACATCGATACATACGGTGAAGGAAAACATCGTGAGGAAACCCGCAGGTCTCAGAATTAATTCTGAGACATGTGTAAACAGACCCGGTCCGGCGATGGGCTCACCACCTATCACGTTTAGGGGTCCAATATATCTCGTGAAATGTGGGTATATCCAGTAATGGAATACCTCTGCCTACCCCCTCGGGGATAAAAAAGGCGTGAGATTATATTATATTATTATATATATCGATACATCGAGTAAATAAATACATTTTCAAAACATCGGATTGATTCGATGTATCGTATTGTAAACATCGAGTGAATTCGATGCATCGATGTATATCGAATATAAGGGGTGTCCACTTAGAAAATACATTGATGTTTTTTTTCGATGCAATACATCGAGACTATGCATCGATGTCTCTGTTTACTCTAGGTGTCACCGACAGCCCCCTGTGCAGAGCGTGCATGGAGGCAGAAGAAACGGCTGCGCACGTGCTGCTGGAGTGCGAAGGCGTGGCTCAATACCGGGCGAAGCACCTTGGATCCCCGAGGTCGCTCCCCGAAGCCCTCAAGGACGTCAAGTCGCTGCTGGGCTTCCTGGAGGAGCTGGGATGGCAAGAGTAGAGCCATTCCCACCTTCACGCAAAATAGGCGCAGAAAAGACGTCGAGTTGCGGAAACAAGCCCGCGTTACCATACCATACCATACCATACATTTTCAAAACATCGGATTGATTCGATGTATCGTATTGTAAACATCGAGTGAATTCGATGCATCGATGTATATCGAATATCCCTACCCTAGACGGATCGTTATTGATTGTAGGGATGTAAGATTAAAGGAAAATAATCGATTAAATAATAATCGATTTTTCTTTCTTCAAAATTAATCGATTTTATAATCGATTATTCTAAAAATCGATTTTTTTCTAATAAATATATAAAAATCTATATTTGCTTTTCATATTTTAATAATAAAGTCCTAAGAGATTCATATTACCATTTTCACAGATTAAAAATGAAATAAAATAATATGAATAAAGAAATAACAAAATAAAATTTCGATAATCTTCAAATTTAAACAATAAAATAATTAAAAATAATTAGTGTCACAAATGTCCAGTCCTCTTTTACATTTGACTAGTATTTAAATAAAATACTTAAAATGAGAATCAAAAAACTAGACGACTATGTTATGGTCTCAAAAACTAAAATAAAAAACAAATCTTTCTCTATTTTTTAAGTTTAAACAGTCAAAAGACGAAAAATGTTAAAAAATAAGAGTACTCGTAGTAGTCGTAGTATTAAAATAAAATGAAACGATAAGTAAAAAAGCTTTACAACAACGTTAAGGTTCAACCACCGCAAAGATGGCGCTGTTTATAAAAAATCGATTAAAACGCGTAATTTATATAATCGATTAATTAAAAATCGATTATTTTTATTTAAGAAATCGATTATTAAAAATCGATTATTTCAAAAAAATAATCGATTATTTTAAAAATCGATTATTTCAAAAAAATAATCGATTATTTTAAAAATCGATTATTTTTTTACATCCCTAATTGATGGATCGTACAGACGGATCGTTCCGTGTATGTGGCACTTTAGAAGCGACAATCATTGTATTTTTGCAATAACATAAAAATAAAATATTCATTATTTTTGGACATCTATGAATTTGGACTACAGCTACAGGCGGATGAATTTTTTCCTTACATTTAAATTATTGTTTATCTAAAGTCTAACTAAAACTTTCTAAATAAATTTTACTAAAGAGGTGAGTGATTTTTTACGTTTTAAATTTGAATAAATTTGTTCTTACTTATACGAAACTGATTGTTTATTTATTTCTTTTTACGCGATCAGTCAGGTAAAATGTGACTAAGTTTTTCTTTATCCGAGCATACGTCACAATATGTAATCCAGGGTGGTAAAAAACTGAATATTTCGCAGACGGTTCAAATTTGTTAGCTCAGACTCCATGTAGGTACTTTAAAAGTCAAAGTCAAAGTCAAAATGTTTTATTCAAAATAGGAACTTACAAGTCCACTTATTGAACGTCATTTCAACTCCACCGCTTCAGCATGTATGGTTGAGGAGAAGAAGCGGGGCAAGAAACTCCTCAACACAATATTCTTTTAATCAATTGTTACATATTACTAGATTGGGTTACATAATTTCGTTTGTTTTTCGCTATCGTATTGCGCTGGACTGGAGGAAATCTGTTCTGCTTGGAACAGATTTCCTCCAGTCCAGCCATTGTCATTTATATAGTCGTCTAGTTTGTAATATGCCATTTTACAAAGTACATGTTTAACATGAGTTTTGAACACAGTTTCAGGCAATTTCAAAATATCTTCTGGTATTTTATTATAAAAGCGTATGCAAAGCCCCACAAAGGAATTATTAATTTTACTTAATCGTGACTGAGGTTGCTCTAGTTTATTTTTATTCCTTAGATTACAATTATGCCTGTCACAGTTTTTAGTATACAGTAATATGTTTTTCCGTACATACATAATGTTTTCATAAATGTACTGACAAGGCATTGTTAAAATATTAATTTCTTTGAACAGTTCTCTTAGGGAATCACGACATCTTAATTTGTAAATGGCGCGTATAGCCCTTTTTTGTAAAATAAAAATAGATTCTGCATCAGCAGCTCTGCCCCACAGCAAGATGCCATAGGACATTATACTGTGAAAGTAGCTAAAATAAACGAGTCTTGCTGTATCTACATCAGTAAGCCATCTGATTTTTCTGACGGCATAAGCAGCTGAGCTCAGTCTGTTAGATAATGCAGAAATATGAGAATTCCATTGAAGTTTGGAGTCTATCGTTATCCCCAAAAAAACTGTATTATCAGAGAAATCTAATTTGTCATTGTTTAAAATTATCTCATTCTCTACTCGTCTAACATTAGGGAGTACAAACTTTATACATTTGGTCTTCTTAGCGTTGAGCACTAGATTGTTTGCAGTGAACCATGTGAGAATTTGTTGAAGAGTGTCATTTATCTCGTCGAGCTTCTGAGCTTGTCTATCTACTTTGAAAATCAGAGATGTATCATCAGCAAACAACACTATCTTTGACAAACTCTCTACCATGAATGGAAGATCATTTATATATACAAGGAAAACAAAGGACCAAGAATCGAACCTTGAGGCACCCCAATTTTTACGGGTGCGCCCTGTGATTTACAATCATTTATTTTTACTTTTTGTATCCTATTTTCGAGATAGGACTGTAAAATATCAAGCGCTTTACCGTTGACTCCATAATGATTTAATTTACATAGCAAGGTCTCATGATCTACGCAGTCAAACGCTTTTGATAGATCGCAAAAAACTCCAATTGCGTTTTGAGATTTCTCCCAGGCATTAAAAATATTCTTGAGTAATGCTATTTCAGCATCCGTAGTTGAACGACCTTTGGTGAAGCCAAATTGTTCGTTATGAAATAAGTTATTTAGATTGAAGTGTGAAATCATTTGATCAAGCAATAACCTTTCAAAAACTTTGCTAAGTACTGGTAAAACAGAGACAGGTCTATAATTTGAGGGGTCTTTTTTCTCTCCTGATTTAAAAAGAGGAATAACTTTACTATGTTTCATTAGGTCAGGAAATAATCCTTTGTCAATACAATTGTTAAAGATATAAGCTAAATATGGTGCTACTAAGGTTATGATGAAGCTACATACCTTAACAGACATGCCCCATATATCTTCAGTACTTTTAAGTTTAAGTGCTCTAAAAGTTTTAATAACGGTATCCGGACTAGTGTGTCTAAATATAAGAGATTCGCTACAGCTATTTACATTTTTTCGTAGAAAAGTTATGGCAAGAGATGTGGATGAGTTCAGATGTTCTGTTGTTTTAATAGGTATATTAGTAAAAAAATGTTCAAATTCCCTAGCCACATCCTCACTCTTGGTAAATAGGCCGTGGTCCGTTTGAATAGCTAAGTCATGGTCACGTGGTTTCACTCTACCCGTTTCTCTGTTTATTACTTTCCAAACAGCCTTTATTGTGTTATCCGATTTTTTAATAGTATTACTTATGGACATAGCTTTTGCACAAGCACAAACCTTTTTGAATGTTTTAGAATAGTTTCTAACATATTTCACAAACTTTTCATCATGGGTATATGATCGCTTTTCATACAATTCAAATAATTTGACCCTGCTTTTACGAATACCACTGGTAGCCCATTCGCTAAATTTAAATTTATTAGAAAGTATTTTATTTTTAAGTTCAAAATGTGAATCAAATTCCTCGGTTAAAACAGAAAAGAATTTCTTAAAATAGCCGTTTGGATCAGAATCAACAGGATCGGGCAAAGGTAACTTACACTCTAGTGCTCTTTTATACTTCTCTATTTTACATACTGTGACAGGTCTTATCTGAATTTTTACTGATAAATCGCGATTGTCCACAGGGAGTAAAATACACTGACCGCTGTGATCGGATTTTAGCTTATTATTTATTTATTTATTTATTTATTTAACTTCATGTACCAAGAAAATGTACACATGGCGAACTTAATGCCTAAAGGCATTATCTACCAGTCAACCATCAGGCTAAGCAGAAATAATTTGGCGGAATTGGCCGCAAATAGTAAAAAAAATCAATTAAATATAACATTACGGTAAATATATATATATATATATATATATATATTATTACGTAAATCCTAATACATATATATGTTGATAAAATAAACTAATACATACTATATATCGTAACAAACATAAAACAAAAATACTTACATAAAATAATCTAAAGATGATGATTTTCTTTCAAACAATTTATGTTTGACCTGATAAAAACGCACGAATTTTCCTCTTAAAAGAAAACTTGCATTGGGATTTTCTAATGCAAACGGGGAGGGTGTTCCACAGCCTGATGGCATGCACAGTGAAAGAGTTGGACACAAAACCAGTACGGTGAGAAGGCATATGTAATAACAGATGATTGCGAAGACTTCGACTGTGGGAGGAGCCCAAGAGCTGGAATCTACATTTCAAGTAGTTAGGAGAAAACGGATCGTTGAGAAGTGAATAAAGCATGCAAAGCATCCGAAGCTGTCTTCGCTTTGGGATGGGTAGCCAGTTAAGCTGAGAACGGAAGGTAGAGATGTGGTCATATTTGCGTAAACCGAAAATAAATCGGATACAATTATTTTGGAGGCGATCCAGTTTATTTATTTGTGCCTGGGTAAGATCGGAACAACACACATCAGCATAATCAAAGATAGGAAGTAGGAGAGATTGGATCAGAAGTATTTTAGTGGAAATTGGAAGAAAATTTTTAAGACGGTATAGAGACCGGAGGGAGCCAGTAATTTTTCTGCTAACCTCTTTAATATGCTTATCCCAACTGAGGGAGTTGTCTATATATAAGCCTAGATCTTTTACGTCAGAGCAGAAAGGAATGACGCTACTATCAAAGAGAATCGGTGAGACGGTCCTTAGATCAATTTTACGTAACTGCCGTGTGCTGCCCAAGATAATGGCCTGACACTTGGTTGGATTGACAGACACTCCAAACCGGTTGGACCACTGGCAGATCGAGTTAAGGTCACGATTAAGTCGTAGAACAGCGTCGCCTATGTCGGCAGCATCGGCCTGGGCGTAAAGCTGCAAGTCATCGGCATACAGATGGTAAGAGCATTTCAGGTGGGTGGTCAGGAAATTAATGAATATAGAGAAGAGGAGGGGAGATAGTATACCGCCTTGAGGTACGCCAGTGACTAGGTCAAGCCACCCGGAGAGCACCCGGCCGGTGCGAACCGCCTGCTGACGACCGCGGAGATAGGAGGAGAACCAGTCTACTGCCGAGGAAGAGATTCGCAGATGAGCTAGGATAGCCAGAAGAATATCGTGGTCGACGGTATTAAAGGCGTTGGAGAAATCAATTAATACAAGAACCGTTAATTTTGAGTCTTCCATACCTTGTCTAGTGTCCTCCAGGACCTTAAGGAGAGCTGTTGTTGTGCTGTGACCTGGGCGAAAACCTGACTGAAGAGGGCTCAAAAGACGATTCGAATAAATGAATGTTGATAATTGTTTGTGCACAACAGCTTCGATGATTTTGGAAAGAAAGGGGAGTATAGAAATGGGTCTAAAGTGAGATACTAAGGTAGGGTTCGACAATTTTGGCAGTGGAAGGATGAATGCTTTGCGCCAAATGCTGGGGAAAGTGCTGGTTGACAGGGAGAAATTTACAATGTGTGTAATTAAAGGGAGAATGTGGTTAAGTAGAGGCATGACCATAGATCTGCTAACGTCATCGCAACCCACTGCCTGAGATTTGATGGAGGACACTGTTTTATGGATCTCTTCCTCAGAAACTGGAGAAAATGAGAAAATGTCAATGGTGAGAGGATCCAAGGAAGAAATTTCAGAGATTGTAGACGATTTAATAGCAGCGTTCAAGGTAAGTGCGGCAGAGAAGTGAATATTTATGTCATCAAGGGAAAAGTTATGATTGACGAGGGACTTCGAAGATTTCCCAAAACCCAGGGATTTGAGAAACTTCCAAGTATCGGGAGAAGAGGAGTTCAAGAGATTTTCATGAAAATAACGACGTTTAGCAGCTCTTACCATCTGGTTGCACCTATTAATTTTAGTTTTACTATTAGGAATACAATTACAATAGATATTGTCAATGCAAGTTGCCGAAGTTTCTGTGATTCTGGTAGGATCTGTAAATACATTCATTAAATTAAAAGATTTGAATAAACTTAATATCCTAGTTTTATACAAGCTTGGTTCAAGCAGATCCACGTTAAAATCACCACAGACCACAACACTTTTACTATTTTTACTTAACAACTTGAAGACCTCGTCCATTTTGTTCTCAAAATTATCAAAATTTACACTATAAGGGGGTCTGTATACGCATACAATGATGTGTTTCTCCAACTCAACGCATGACAATTCAATAGTACTTTCCACCGATAATTTAATTACGTCCTGGCGGTCTTTCGCTTTGATATTATTTCTAACAAAAATTACGGAACCACCACGTGCGGCCAATCGCCGATTGAAAGTACTGACAGCTGTATAATTTACAAACCCAAACATCATTTCTGTGACTCTAAGCCAATGTTCTGTCACACAAAAAATATCAACTTTTTCGTATTCTAAGAATAGTTCTATTTCTAATTCTTTGCTGGAAAAGCCTTGAATGTTTTGATGAATTAACTTTAAAGATCTATGCTTTTCCTTCGTCTTACAGGTGGTAATGTTATGGCCAGAAAGTCCCTGATTTACAGAATTTATAGGTTTGGGACTTTCTGCTGTCGGACTTAACAGTTTAAATTCACATTAGTAGTGCTACTAACAGGTACAAGTGACTGTGTTATACTGCTTATAACAATGTCGTGTATATATGGAGCTAACAAAGTAGCTAGTCGTCGCTTAGATTTATTTGATAGATACATTGTATCCCTAGTCATCCTAAAATGTGTGATAATTTTATTAATGTCATAATACAAAATAGCGTCGCTATGACGGCATGTCGTGTTGAAAATAAATGAATTTATATTATAAATAGTCTTATTGTAATTATTATGTTCTTCCGACAAATTCTGACAATAAGGAAGAGTACATAGGATGAATTTGCAACCCTGTTTCTTGTTTAAGTTGAGAAGCAACTCAATATTTTTATTAAATTCTAGCTTACTGCTATGCATAATACTACCTGTCATTACAAGTACGGTAGTACATTCATCCCATTTTTCTTTACATATTTTGTCAACTATATAGCTGAATGACGCATCAGGATAACACATGCTGATCACCTGCTGGTCCATACATTTGTCAAGGTACGGTCCTAAGCCAACCCCTAATTTATCTGAATACACTACAGTCTTTGAAATTGGTTTATTCAGCATCACAGACGGACAGGGACTGGATGGCAGCTTAATCTGGTGACTGAAGGTTGGTGGAATGGCAAGCGGGTGCTGGCTGCGTGGTAGTGATGGGTACGGGGGTGTATGAGTAGATGACAGATCACAGGAACTTTAAGCTCGATTGTCCCCACCCCCGCTCAGCACATTGGCGACGGTTGGGTGTTTCGGGAGAGGAGATGAGCTTCATCTTCTGCGTCAGTAGGGCCTCACGCGCCTTATGTTGGGCGCTGTTTTCACTGCGGGCGAACACGTAATAAGAGTTCCCGAAGGTGCTGTTTTTGTTGATTTTGAAAAGAATTAAGTATGTTATTTTGAGTTTCTTTTCAGTTTATATTGAATTGTAGATAGGTTTTCTCAAAATAATAATAAAAAAAATGAATTTTATTTTTAAGAAAATCTGAAACTAAAGCGTACTACATATGTAATCCGCGCGACCAGTTGTGTGACTTTTGAGGGCGCGACCACTCTAGGGTTAAGACAACAGTGGATAAGAGCTACCGTCATCAGCCATCATCATCATCAGCCTACACTGTCCACTGCTGGACATAGGCCTCCCCTAATGAGTGCTATAGCGCCCTGTCTTCAAACCTAGTGTAAAGCTAGAGAAAACACACCAACTACAATAGAAATTAGATATTATCACAAATAATCAACACGTCTGTCAGCATCAATAGCTGTATATTTTCATGACCCTTGCATTCATTAAAACAGAAAAAACCATAACGAGCCATTTACACGAGGGCAATCCACTAAGACAATCCACTAAGATTGCATACAAAAAAAACTTGAGGACAATCCATTCCATTGTCCTCACATTTTTTTTGTTTGCAGTTTCAGTGGATTGTCTTAGTGGATTGCCCTCGTGTAAATGGCCCATAATTCGACGACATCGCCACGCCACGCCGACCAATAACATCGCCATCTATCCTTAGTGAGTGAACTAGTTTTTCTTTTAAAACGCCTAATGAGGCGTTTTCGGTGACACAGCTGCCACTTGAGTATTCAAATATGTCAAAAGATGGTGCTTTGAAGAACTTTCATGGATTTGTCATAAACTAGTAGGTACAGTAACACCTTTATTAACACTCATGCCACACATTAAAAAACGAGAAGTTTGTAGTAAATAAAATATCGATTTGCAGCGACTGCGATATCAATTAAGTATCTAGTTATTTTTAACATGCGTACATGTGCCTTCGATGGAGGCGTTCATACATATCCAACTGATGAGACCTTAAGACAACAGTGGATTAGAGCTACCGATAGATGTTCAACGCAAAATCGTGTGGAATCTGAGTACCTAAATATTCCTGTGTTTGTTCGAACCACTTTAAACCTAGTTTAAAGCAGGAGAAAACACACCAACTACCTACAATAGAAATTATACATCACTAATAAACAACACGTCTGTCAGCATTCATAGCTGTATATTTTCATGACCCTTGCATTCATTTAAATAAAAAAAAAGCCATCATTCGATGAAATCCCCATCTATCTTTAAAGCTGGAAACAAATTATCGGACGCGGCTGACGGACGCGGCAGACAGCCGCAACTGATACGTGTACACAGTCTTTTGAATTTAGCACGCCAGATTTCTGTCGGACGTCCGAACGCTCAAGGTTACGTCCACGACTTACGTCCGATAGTTTGCACAGCCTTGTGTACATTCATTATCTAGATCGCGGCTATCAACCGCGTCCGTAAGCCGCGTCCGATAATTTGTTTTCAGCTCAATTAATGAACTAGTCTTTCTTTTATAAAAAACGCCTAATTACCTTAAGTTGTCATTGGCAAAATGCCGTGAGAAAGAAATAAAATGCCTCTTACAAAAAATAAATAAAAATGATCTCACGCCCAAAGAGAATGTAACGCTACGCTAAGCTCACGCCTTTTAGCCCCGATGGGGCACGAGCTTCTTGAGGCAATCCAAACATAAAGAATTATCTGTTAATATATGAGCCAAAACCCAAATTATACAGCAAAATGAAAAAAGAAAAAAAACATGATTCCCCCAGAAGTTTCCCAGTAGTAATAATTTTTTTTTTTTTTTTTAATATGGCCTCGCGCGGCTTGCGCATTTACCACACTCATAAAACGGGGAAACGGATTCATATTTACAAAAACAAAGGAACGGAATTTGGAAAGGAAAAGGATTAATTAAGGAAAAACATATTAAAAAAAGGTTAAATAAAAAACTATATTAATTATTATATATTATATACAAATTAATAAGTACAACTACCTACTAAATAAAATTAAATATTTACATTATTATTACAAATAAATATGGCTAACAATTTATAAACAATAATATCCTTGGTAGCAAGGAGGACAGGGATGGATGTAGGCAGAGGAATCTTTAAGGACAGTAACGAGGTAAAAAGGGAAGAACAATCATTCAAAGGACACGACAAGAAAATATGATTGACATCAGCAAAGTCCGACCCGCATTCGCAACCCACGTTGTCCACAATATGGAGTCTGGCAAGGTGAGCTGGGGACACTATGTGACCAAGTCTCATACGTATTAGGGTTGTTGTTGGTTTTTTAAGAAAAATAAATAAATAGAACCATGGTTTCAACGATACATCGGGTTGGATATTGTAAAAATATTTTCCCTTAGTTTCACTACTTCTTGTCCAATCATCGCGCCATGAATCTACAAGATATTCTTTAGACAAGGTTATCAGATCATGAGTATAGTTTTTATAGGGAAACAAGTCTCCACATTCCACAGCCTCATTAGCAAGACGATCTGCTCTTTCATTCCCTTGGATACCCGAGTGGCCTGGGATCCAAGCAAACGAAACATCGACGCCATTAAAAGCACACTTCAATAATAATTTCCGAATTTCGATTATAATAGGATAGGTTGGCTTTGATTTAAAGGGAGATTTAACTAAGGCTTCCAAAGCACTTTTTGCGTCGGTAAAAATAACAGCTCTCCTAAGTTTCATTATCGTGACATATTCCACCGACTTAAAAATGTCGAAACATTCACCAGTGAAAGTGGATGTTTCGGGTGGCAATCGAATTTTTTGAACTACATTATATTGAGAATGAAATACTCCCACACCAACACAGCCATTCGCAGTGTGCTTAGATGCGTCACTATAAATATGATGCCAGCCCGACCAATTTTCATTTTTAGCAATATTAAACATAAAACAGGCATCAGGGGAGTCTTTAATAATTCCTAAGTTTAAACGAACATTTGGAGACAACACTAGAGACTCGTATTCACAACTAAAAAGAGGATAATACAAAGTTCTGTGAGTAGGGGCACAAAGTGCTATAAATTTCCTAAAACTGTGGACCAAACAGGGCGTAGACTTATGGGTCCAGTATCCAGAAGAGAGAACATGATGAGAAAGAGCAGAAAGGCCTGAAAAAAGGGGATGACGAATGTTTTGCAAGGCACGAAAAAGAAATCTATCTGATAAATACTGCCTGCGAATACTTAAAGGAGGCTCTCCACCTTCAACCTGAAGGGCATTAGTGGGGCTAGATTTCATAGCACCTAAGACTATCCTTAGAGCCTTATATTGAATGGCATCTAATTTCCTCAGTCCAGCTGAACTGCAGGGTTCTAGCAAAAAAGTACCATAGTCAAGAACACTACGAACTAAAGCGTTATAAAGCAATCTCAAAGAATAGGGGTGCGCACCCCACCAGACACCTGACAGACAACGAAGCATATTCAAAACGCGTTCGCATCTGGAAACTAAATAATCACAATGCGGAAGACCAGAGAGCTTAGAATCTAAAATGACTCCAAGGAATTTTATATGCGATTTCACAGGGATTACACTTCCGTTGAAAGAGATAATAACTGGAGGCGGCAGCCGCATTCTGGAAAACAAAACAATATTGCTCTTAAGGGGAGATAATTCCAGACCATTCGAATCAAGCCAAGTCTTTAATAAAGTCATGGAGGAACCCAGTGAGGCAGAGGCCTTATCGATCGACTTATCAGGTGCATATAAAAGGAGATCATCAGCATATTGAAGAACTTTGACGTCACCTAAGGACGACTCTAGATCATATGTGTAAATATTGTATAATAAAGGACTCAACACAGATCCCTGAGGCAGGCCTTTCCAAACAAATCTGGAGTAAGTACTATTATCTACAGTAAGCGAGATGGTTCTTTCTGACAAGATATTCATAATGAAATTAAGTAAAACTGTTGGAACTAGTAATTCGTTTAATTTTTGTTTAAGTACTGATAAAACTACATTATCATAAGCACCGGTTATATCCAGGAAAGCAGCAACAATTGATTCATTACAAGAAAAAGACAATCGAATATCAGTAATAAAGATACTAATACTATCCAAAGTACTCCTACCCCTTCTAAATCCGTATTGGCTATCAGGCAATAAACCATTACTCTCCAGATACCACTCTAATCTATTTTTAACTAAATGTTCAGCAATTTTAACAAACACAGAGGAGAGAGCAATTGGCCTAAAAGAAGAGGCGTCAGATGGAGGTTTGTTTGGTTTCAAAATTGGCAACACAATCTGACATTTCCAAATGTCAGGAATATTACCAGAAATCATAGTAGAATTAATAATATCCAGAAAATATTTGAGCGAAGTGTCGGGAAGATGAGCAAAAAAGGAATAAGGAATACCATCACAACCAGGAGCAGAGTCTTTAAGATTAACGACTATATTCTTAAGCTCAGAAATAGAGAAAGGGGAATTAAGACCTGTCAAACAGTTAGTAATCTCAGGAGGCAAGGAGCAAGGTAATGAGCCTGCATCAGGAACAAACGGAGGAGCCAATTTATCTAAAAAGTTGTCAGCTAAGGCAGAGGGCAGAGCATTACATGTAGAATCCCGAAAAGCTGACCTAAATCTTCGTATACTGCGCCAAACTTCAGATGGACAAACATCAGGAGAAATCCTAGAGCAAAAGTTTCTCCTACTATCAAACTTTTTATTTTTAAACAATTTACGAGTGCCAGATATTATTTCACAAAGAGAATCAAAGTTTTCAGGAGTCATACTATTGCAATAGTTAATTTCTGCCTCTTTTCTTTTCTTAACTGCTTCCGAACATTCAGAGTCCCACCATGGAGGGGAGGGAAGGAATCCTAATGAACTGTTTTTTAGTGGAAAGGTCTCATCTGCAACCTCTATGAAAGCTTTAGTGAGTAATTCAACACATGTAATCTCATTACCAGCAACAACATTGGGCAGTAAAGAAACTTTGTGATCTATGCGGGTGCTAAATAAATTCCAATCTGCATTAGAAAGCTGATATTTCATACGCGGAGTATGTTTTGTATTTGATTTATTATTCCAGGGAAATGAAATTATTATTGGAATATGGTCACTACCAAATGAAGAGCACAGCGTGCTCCAAGAAAGAGAAGAAGCTAAATTTGGAGTAGCTATGGACAAATCTGGAACACTACTTCCTACTTCTGGTCCAGTGCGACGTGTTGGGGCCCCTGTGTTCAGAAGACAAAGATTGTGTGTGTCTAAAATATCTAGAAGTTCCCAACCATAAGAATTGCTTGACTTACTGCCCCAAGATTCATGTTGACAATTAAAATCTCCTAATATTAAAAAAGGTTTAGGCAGAGTGGCAAAAATGTTACAAATTTCATTATATATGGCAGAAAAAGGATGAGGAATATATATAGATACAAAACAAACATTATTAATATTTACAGCTATTATACAATAGGAATCATTATGTACAGGAATAGGAACAAGTGAAAAATTATAAGAATGTTTGATGAGCATGGCAACCCCCCCATACCCATCAGATCTATCCTCTCGGACACAGGCATAACCAGGAATCCTAAAGATGGAATCTGGTTTAAGCCATGTCTCTTGAAATGCAAATAAAAAAGGATTAAATTTGTTAACTAAGTAGATAATGTCACTTTTCTTATTAGTTATACTTCGGCAATTCCACTGAATTACCTTGGCGAGTAGGTCCATTATTGTTGATATTAATATCATTTAATATATCTATAGAAGAAGCAACGTTGGACGGTGAAAAAATATTAGATTTGGATAAAAGATTTATTAGGAGCATAATTAGATCTGATATAGAAGTTTTGGATGTTACATTCAGTTCATCATTAAAGGCACATCCATTAGCAGGAGCAGGAATATTGTAATCTTTAACTAAGGCAGCATGAGCCTCCTGGTCAAAGCCTTTGGTATTCTTAGGAGGAGGTCGAGGTTTTAAAAATACAGTTTTTTTATATGAAGACGGTTGCGACATATTATGTGATGGAGACCGATCTTCAGGGTACACAGATTGAAAAGTGTTGGGGGATTTATTAGTAGAATTTACAGCCTCTGCATAGGACATTTTTTGAATAAATGGGTGGAGTTTTGCCGCTTCTGCATAAGAAATACAACTTTTGCTCATAGATTCTTTAATAGACCTTTGTCTTTCATGTTCTCGGCATACTTTGCTAGTTGCTACATGAGACCCATTGCACAAACAACATATCACACAATCATCGTCTACTGAACAGCTGGCACCCGAGTGACCCTGCCCACATCTAAAGCATCTGGGTTTGGAGCGGCATTGAGTTTTAACATGACCATACCTACAGCAGTTATAGCACTGGATAGTGGGATATATGTACAGATCAACTGGAAAAGCAGAATAGCATATGTAAACCCTCT
This sequence comes from Ethmia dodecea, assembly GCA_963855545.1. Classification (NCBI taxonomy): domain Eukaryota; kingdom Metazoa; phylum Arthropoda; class Insecta; order Lepidoptera; family Depressariidae; genus Ethmia; species Ethmia dodecea. The sequence goes on from OY979444.1 coordinate 8,881,892, forward strand.
TGGGAAGAACCTGACCATCGAAAGTTATTATTACAGTTTCCGTGTTCTGAAATTGAGGAGCATTTTCATTATTAAAAGTTTTCCTTTTTATACGTCGTATTTTTAAAATCTTCCCGCAACCTATAGGCACTGTCATGTTTTCCAACACCTCTTCCTCAGTCCAGTCTGAGGGTACACCTCTTACCAGCCCCATACGGGTTACATTGAAGGTTGGGATAAATGCTTTAAAATTGTTCATTGAAAGAATTTCATCTTCAACAAATAAGTTCGCTTGATTAAAGTCCGAAAAAGAAATGGAGAGTCTGTTTCGCCCTATTCTTTTTAGGCTACCGTTTACTATGTTTTGGAAGAATCTGTTTTTCAGAAATCTCCCAAATGTGATCGGGTGGAGAGTAGCAGGATCATTTGGAGAGGTTGTTATTTTTTGAACATGAACTATGTAAGGTGAGGCGTCAGAAGATTGGTAAAGAACACGACCAATAGTAGGACGTGAGAAACTAGGGTTTGATGGTGTTTCACCAGATAAAGGGATATTTTTATTCGTATTATTGGAGGCACTAGCAGTACCATTGTTAGTACGATTAATTTCAGGTATAAGTTCAGTTGTTGAAATGGGAAGTACGATACCCTGGGTGCTGGATGGGACTTTGCTAATTTTACATTCAATATCTAAATCATCGCATCGGCAATCATTAGGTCGGTTTTTTCGTGAGTCATGATGTTTCCTCCTCTTTTTATTGCAATGCTTGCAAATACGGCGAGCTGTAACTCGCTTGCGTCCAATATCATTATTACCAGTATTCAGTGAACCATCCGTGTCCATACTAGATTCATATTCGATAGATTTATCTACAGTAACGTAATGAGAAACCTGGGGGACTGTGCCCCCAGGATCCTCGGGCGGATCCATGAAAATGAAAAAGCTACTTACCTGGTCCCCAGGTAAGTTTTTAAAGTACTACATACAACAAAATAGAAGTTAAAACAATATATACACAGAAAATACTCAATTAATCCTCTATAAACAATATAAATTATTTTTAGAAAAGGGCCGAAACGAAAAAAACACCCGCCAACTTTCACGTTTCCCGCGCTTTTTTTCGTAGTAATACTTACTTACTATTACTATCACGTCACTATTACTGTATTTTTTTTTTCTTATTTTAAGGCATTGGCATTTTGAGCCATCAGCACTAAACACGATACGAAATTCAAGATTTTCAGCTCTGCTTCAGAGCTATGCACAAAAATACATAAGTTTCTTCAAAAAAAAACATGACGTCCTTCTTCGGATTCCCGCCAAAAAGCCAACATTTGACAATGTATGTCATGTCAAAGACTATTACTGTAATAGTGTAGTGTGACGTGATCAATGGTGTGATGTTTGAAACTTTGAAGTTTTTGGCGGTAATCTGAAGACGGAGGGAATATTCCCTCCGTCTTCAGATTACCGCCAAAAACTTATAAAAACTATATACCTAACTTAAAAAAATATTTATCTGCTGCTGTCTACTGTCTGCCCGTATGTTTTTGGGTTCCACACCTCAAAAGAAAAAAACGGAACCCTTATAGGATCACTTTGTTGTCCGTCTGTGTGTCTGTCTGTTAAGACCCTTTAGCTCGGGAACGCGTGGAGGTATCGAGTTCAAAATAAACCCATATACCTAGGTACTTCATGTCTACAGTCCCTTGAAGCTGTAAAAAAAATCAAACTTCTAAGTTAACGTAAAAAAAGGTACAGCCGTTTATGCCGCAAAAAACGTATATATTCTTACTTATTTTGACACTCGCAAGGGAATCAAAGTTTACCTATAGGGTATTATGTACTTCCCGTTGATACAAACCCGATAACAGGAAAAAAAATCAAAACTATAAGTAGGTAGATACCTAAATTTGTAATTAAATCATAAAAAAATTGTCTTTATTAATATGTACGTACCCATCCCATCACCCACAAAATTTTACGGAACGAAACCCTCGGTGGGCGAGTCTGACTCGCACTTGTCCGTTTTATTAGAGTGATTTGGCAATTATATTTAGGTACGAGGTAAGGTACCTATCCAGTAAAACCTGTGTTACCCTAAGATATTATATAATATATATACCTATGTTGCCCATCAACGAAACTCCGCTTGAGGATATCAGAAAGCGGCGATGCCGCTATATGAGTTGCTTATAGCAGTTGTCCCCTTCTAACAGTGTTCTCAAGAGTTTCATGCTTGAACTGTGACCATCGTTCTATAGGCCTAAGCTAAGTCTAAAGCAACCAGACTGTGCGTGCACACCAAAGATAGTAAGTAGAACGATGGTCGAACGTCACTTTGTGATAGAATAGAGTCGAACCGGTTGTTATTTATTCCGAGACTCCTAGTCTATCTGTGTTTTATAATTTTTAGATTGATATACCTACTTACCTACCTAGTTACTTACTTATAGCTCAGGAAATTAAATTTATTACAGAAAATAATATATAGCATCATTAAAACATAATCAAATCGTGGAAGGTATTAAGAATACCTACGCTTCTCAAGAAATTTAGACAGGTACCTAGGTAGACTGCAATGATAAAAATATTTTACCTACTCGTACCAAACTTGTTGGACTAGGTAGGTAGGTATTACCTTTTTTATCTAAGACTTATTACCTGCCTATGTAATTACGATATTTACGACAGAAAGGGTAGAAAGTGAAATAAGAAAAGAAGCAAGTAAGTAGTAGAACAGTGCCTAAGTATTTTATTAATCATAAAACTTATGTTACACTTATTTAATTTATTTACATTTCTTATTTCTAGATGACAGTAGGTATGACGCCACCCTTGCAGTTTGTTGTGTTATTTTATTTGGATACCTAAGTTGATTGTAGCTTACCTATTTATTCATACCACGCTAAACCCAGTAAAAGCAACACCAAACGACGCGACAGTAACCATAGGTACCTATAAGTATGTATTTTTGCATCTCTAGGTAGGTATCGCATACATTTTCCTGTCAAGACGTATTGCGTCGCTTTGCACACCATATTCGATCCCATGTCAATCATGGGATCACAAAGGACTGATATAAGCTTTTATTTATACTTTTAGGCACACTGTCAATGTTATTAATTTATACTTCAAGAAAAAGTTGAATAAGTTCTTAATTATTTCATGTAACTATACATTTGGACTATTTTGGACATAAAGCAAATAATTTAATATTTAATATAGGTATTTGTATTAAGATACATACACATAGGTTTTTTGAGAATATAAAATAGAAAAGACACTTCTAGTTGCATAATAAAAGAACTATGTAATATTATGTTGCAATAAAAGTTTTACAAAATAATATCATTCATTTTGTACCCACCTACCTACTTATATTGAAGTTAAAAGCGGTGCTCTGAAAAAGTCGTAATTTCGTATAAATTCAATATAAATATGTTTTATTACTATGTACCTACATCATTTACTTAGGTATTATTAAGTATCTAAAATATTCATCAGGAGCTATAATAAAATTGATACACGTAATAAATCCTATTATAAGTTTTCAATACAATAGGTACCTACTTACCGACCTATTTTTACTAAATGTTAACTAAAATTTACTACTTATGGCAGTTCACAATTATTAATATAAAATAAATAAGTAACTTCTCTAAATCAATAATCATAATTATATTTACTAAAACATAAGTTGTAAATACCTACCTATAACTTTAAAAAAATGGGAAACAAGATGGACGCTCAAACTGATCTCTGAGTTAAATTTTCATTATCATATTTCATAAAACTTCTTTGGCTGACAAATGACAAACAGAAGACTAAACAATAAGTAGCAATGATTTTGTTATAAACTTACAGACAGACCCACTTATAGCGTATTAGATTAGAAAATATGAATACTTTTTGTCTCTTTTTAAAAAAAATCATCACTAAGATTATTTATAAAGAATAATTGGTTTACTTCTGGCAATTGTATAGGTTTCTATAACAAAGGCCGGACGTGTCTCCGGCTATCAAACGGCAGTCTATTCGAAATGTTATTATTTACTGGAATTCCATGATTCAGCGACAAAACCTTTGAAACAATATTTAAGTCCTCGTGGCTTCTTGTATTTAGTCCATTTTGTGCAAACAATTGTTTTAATTCTGTGTCAGGGCTGAATTGATTAGGTCTATTGATCGGAAAAAATGTATTTCTATAAATAGGATCAAAAGTATTAAAATTCTGATTAAATCTGTTGTAATTCTGATTAAATCCAAAATTCCCCACCCCGATTTCTTGGCGGAACACTCGATTGCCCTGCCTTTGTCTAAACTGTTCGTCTTGTCTTATCTGATTGAAGTTTTGTACTTGATTAAAGTTTTGATTTAAGTTTGGCTGTAAGAAATTGGTTATGCCCTGAGGGATATGGTTGTCTTGTAAAGGGAACTGATCGGGCTGCTGACTGCGTAGGTGAATAAGAAAATCTACCGCCTCTCGATTTGGGAGCTGTTGTTGATTAGGCAGAAGGCTTTGATCCAAAGATACGCTGGGCTGAATAGATACTTGACTACTTTGCTGTCGGACATCGTTTTTGACAAAATGATTTTGTTGTACATTCTTCTGTATTGATGGCAGTTGAAAGGTGTTTACTGCTTGAGAAGCCTGAAATCGCTGTTGCTCAGCAAGTTGTTGTTGTCGCTGAGACACCTTTTGTTGCAGGAAAAATTGTTGTTTCCTTAAATATTCCTCCTGTTGCCTTTGTTGTTGTTGTAACAAACGAAGCTGTTCTTCTAGAATTCTTTGTTTCTCCTCAAGCTGTTTCTGGAGCGCTATTTGTTGACTTATGAAATCCGACTGTCCTAGGACCTGGTTTGAGTTTTGTAAAGGCAAACTTTGTGAGAATATCTGTGATGGTAGGGCACTAGCTGGTACATTTACCCCAGGTGCAAGCGGTTGAGCTACATTCTGGTTGTTAGTTTGTTGGTATAGAGTTACAACTTTTTTGGGCAGACCTTGTGCGTCTTGGTGTACTGTAAAAGCGGCTACTAAAGGAGCTGCAAACACTTGAACGTCACCTTTACCCACTTCTTCTATGTTTTCACCGTCTTCGTTATGCGTTGGCTTCGGAGTCGTTGTCGTTGTGGTAGTCGTTGTCGTAGTAGTAGTTGTACTAGGCGTAGGTCGTGAACTTGGAATAAAATTCTCAATGTTTTGTTTAGAAGTACTTTGAATACTTCTTACTTGTTGTATATTGACATTGGAGTCTTTGGTTTGAAAAATTTCGTTAAAAGGTGATTGCGTAGGTATAGTTGATGTAATAGGATTCTCCACGTTTCCCGTGCTCGAACTGAGTATTGAATATTTATCAATATCATTTGAAGTTGTTTCGGTTTTGTTAGCGAATGCCGCTTGACCATTGACTATAAAAGAATGGATTTGAATACCTTCTCTAGTTATCTCAGTTTGCAGTGGCTCGGTTACTTCTTCTCCAGTTTTAAGGATTTCCGTGTCTGCTGTAGTTCCATAAGTAGAGTTTGTGTCTGTTGTCTGATCATCGTTACCACTCTCTTCAAGTTCGCTCAGAGCTTTGAGTAAAGCCTTTCTGATATAGGGATCTAATCGAACTGACGGCTTAGATTCGATACTGTTGAGTTTGTCGTTAGCACTGTCAGTAGCCGTATGCTGTGCTGCGCCTAGTGCCACTAGGGCCATGAGAATTAACGCCGGCACCTGAAAAATAAAAAAAAGCAATATTATTAACATAAAATGTACATGTTAATCTTTTCAACACGCAAGGTATAGTAAGCACTCGAAACAGTCGTCGCCACTGCTTGCCGTCGGTAGCGATCGTACGTCGCGATTATGATAGGTACTCGTAGCGCTATACGAATGCTTCCACGTTTCCACGATCTTAATGTTTTTAGATGTCTTCGGTTACATTGTTCGCGTAATGTAGAATTGTAGCACAGTGACGGTTTTCTTGTGACTCGATTGCATAACGCGGGTGTCGCTTCACCATGCACTGGCGGGTATCTACACGCGATGCTTACTAATTGTAATATACTTTAATAATACGACTCTGTTTTCATTATTCTACTATATTGCTTGGGTCACATGAAGATTTTTCGTGAAATATGTCGTAAGGAGGTCATATTCATTGTAAAGCGTATCTTGGTTTACTCATAAAAATATTTTATATGGCGCTGTGACTAATTAGTTTGAATTTCATTTCAACATAAGCTCGTAATGAGATTTCTACCGAGAAGAAGCCCTTGTTGATGGCGGAATGACAAGCGCGTATATGTAATGATCTTCGCGCGTGCTCGACTAATGAAATATATGTATGTAAGAAGACATATCATTCATCATACAATGTCCATTATTAACCAATTGTTGTGTTATTCCATTGTTACCAGCGGCGTGCCAACCATTGCCTTTACATATATTTGGTGAGGTTGACCTCTACCCTTTTGCTTCTCTATTTAATAACTTATGGAATTTCATCGTAGTAATTTAATACTCTTCCTATTTCTCTTATTATGTATTATATTTAATACCTAGAAATACGATGTCACGATGCAATATTTTTGCATAATTAAGAGTAAAGACTAATGAATCAACAATTCATCACCTGCGGCATCACAATTTTTAAAATTACGCGAGTTCATGACTTCATAAGTCTACAATCGACAAGATGATATTTTCAATCTAATAGGTACGTAATCGTTTTCTATATTGAACATACCTAGCTGGTCAGTAGAGAAAATTGGCATAACTTCCGCAGTGGGAGAAACGCAGTCATTATTCATAGTGTGAGGTCTTTTGTCTGAGAGCGCACATTGGTCACCTAACGATAATCGTGTTCTAAATTACCTACTATTTAATATAATGATATTTCAAAAAATATTATCAGCATGTCTTCCCCGAGTCTGCCTCTAATGAGATACATTCTTACGTAAATTATTGCCGGAGAAGTTGCAGTCAGTCCTTAGGGTACAGAATAGATTAGGCTGATATATTTTTATAAATCCTCTTTTATTCGTGTTAGCAAAAAACCTAAACGACGTCGTGATAAAAATAAACTACGCTATTGATTTCCAGAAAAATAAAAAGTAGCTATGTACCTACAAAATCATGAGAAGCGGGCTCTTTAACCGTAAGGCTATCACTGTATCAATAATTTATTGTTTCGCTTTTGCCTAGTCGGATAAAGAAGTAAAATGTATGCTTCATAAAACAAATGCAGTTTGGTTAATGTTCTACATGATACAGGAGAAGCAAAAGAACAGAAAATAAGCGGGCAGAAATGGGCATATTAAAATAATACCAGAAAACCATTTAATTTAAAACGAGGAGCATATATGGTAATTAAAGGAGACAGCTACGACGCACGATGGCAGCAAGTTGCAAAATCAAGCTTCGCTTTCACCGGTAGTAAGTCACGGAGACGCTCTCGACAAATGCCAAAAAATCAATAGTGAGTAGCGACGCAGGCGCACCCTCGAGCACGCGCTATGACGTAATGCTTGTACAGTCAAGAGCACGCTAAGCTTAACACTTTGGACTTTGATCCTGCCCTGTATTCTATGGCGCGCAGTATAAATCAGAGCTCAGCATAAACTGGTAGTGTAAAGCTTGACTTGCTCTGGACTGTACGTCGATACACGCATATTTTACGAAATTATTCAATACATTTGCCTATTTTGTCACAGTGATTAGCGACAGATGCAGAAGTGTTATGCTTAGGCTTCTTTACACGTATTTATTTATATCCGACTAAACTTGTAGGAAAAAAAGTATGTAAGTATATTTTATAGGAATGAGCACATCACATAAGTAAGATAGTAAGTCATAATATTAGGCAAAATGACGTGACTACGATAACTGTAAGATATCTCTATAAGTCCCGAGTCTAAAATGCAACATCATATCGGATCCTTTATCTTGACAAGGGAAACTAAAGGATGTCATTATTTTCGTAACCATTTCCATTAGCATGCAGATTACAGAATTTAAACAAGACAATGACGAAGTAACTATTCTCTAATCTGTGACAATGACTACCGAGGCTATAGATCATTTTGATAGTGCTAAAATTTTTACAGCTATGTTAATCGCTACCTGTTTTTGGTTTTGATATGAGTACTTTAACTTTATACATATTATAATGTAAATTCATTATCACTAATAATAACGAAGCAATAATATGTATGGTACTTTTTCGTAGGTAGGTAAATATTATAAATTATAATTAGTTACACGATGAATATAAACTCACTTATTTACTACTCATTAGTACCATTTGGACAACGGGTATAATAAAACACTAGGAATTCCTAATAAATAACTTCAAAGTCTAATTTCATAACAGCTAATAATATAATTTGAATTATTGTAAATTTTTGTCGCTAGGGAAGTGTTTTAAAGATTGTTTGTTTAAAAGTGTGTACACATTAAATTAAATAATGCCGCCGAAGAAGTGCTTCCAGCTGCTGCGATTTATGAATGGGTCACGTAATGTGTGTGATCAACATTACTAGAATAATCAAGTATTCTTTGTGTACAAAAATCCGGATGTGAGAAATTACGACAAGTCGAGAAGACGAGTCAGTTAACTGGTATCAGTGGTCGCCTACGCAGACACTTTTAAAGAGACAGTTTCAATAAATGTCATAACTTTGAAGAGTATTTAAAAATATGTACCTAGTTTAAAACATAATCTTGTTTGTACCAATGAATAAATTAATTCATCTTGTTTTGTTATGACGAGGGAAGCATGAATGGTGGAGTGGTGGAACCATAGAGTTAGTTAGATCTATGGGTGGAACAGTTGGCATCAGTTGGGTTTAATATTTTTAGTAGAAAATAAATTCATTCAAATCAATATTTTTTTGCATAAATGTTCCTCCTCCAACGTAATCACATTATCCAATGCACTAACTACGTGCAAGTCAAAGTGCAAGTAGCTTGTGTAAGAAGAGTACCCTAGGTGCAGGGGTTCACTCGCGTAGAGAAATTCCTGTTTCGGTTGAAAGTTGAACCGTGAGTTTGACCTGAGAAATGAACCCAATCACGGCTTTAAAATAATCAGATGTGGCATGATATTTTTGCTTCCTGGTGAAAATGGTAATTAAAATAAATTCTTCGAACCCGTATAGACGACATTTCAAGTAAGTAGGTACGTATTCAATAGTCTTAATACGTTTAGTCAATCCTCGCATATGGTTTACATATCATTAAGGACATAGGTGCTTAATATTACGTTACATAATAGTTGGAGAAATATTGCAATTGAAATTGAAACCAGCTAGTATGATGATACTCTTTATTATTTAAATGTTGAAGTAAAGAGTACCAACCTGCCCACGCCTCCTCTAGGATAGGATGAGTTAGCATAAAAATATAAACAAAGAGGTTGGAAGAAAATTATTTTCTCTACTAGGAGAGAAACTTTTTTTTAAACGTCTTTGAATATAAAATTGTGTAACAGTTTACAGTTAAAGGTATATCTTTCATATCATAGGTATATCAACTGGTTTGTAAACCAGTTGATAATTATGACACTAGACCTGTGCTATTCTGTTCTTTTAGGTACTCTGAAAAAATTTATACGCATTTAATGAAGATATTTTTTTTATTATTTTTTTATTTAATAATTATTACAGTACATATTAAATTACAGATGCAGTGTCAACATAAATCAATTACATAATTAAATCGATTAATTGTGATAAAGTTTCTTTTATACACAGTTATTTTATTTATAGTTGTGTAACGTTTTTTTATATCATTTGTTTTGGTAACCTTTTCGATGCAACGTGGGAATCGAATCCGGTTTCTAAGTTATGTTTTGTGGTCCACAGATTACTTCAATGTCAGATATCCAAAAATTCCTTTGATCAGAGATATATTTTATAACTAGATAAAGATTTATCTAATGGTTATGGACGTATGTCCAAATCCAAAGAAAATATGCTGATAGATTCCTGCTTTATATGTAAACAATGTTAGGCTACAGAGAGCAGATATATTCAAAACTTTATCATAGATTTTATGGTAATTGCTATTAGGCTTAGGTATCTTCATCTACACTACTAATATTATAAAGAGGAAAGATTTGTATGTTTGTAACGAAACTCAATTCACCAATGGAAAGCTACATTATCACTGGGTAACATAGGTTATATTTTATTCCCGTATTCCTGGGAAAGGGAATTACATGCTACAATAGCTAGTCTATTTTATGTTGCCCATTTCTTTTACAAATCGGTTATCACAAAACTTTTATACTTAACTAGCGTTTCACCCGCGTAGTTCCCGTTCCCGTGTTAATACGGGAATAAAATGTAGCCTATTTTATTCAGAGATATTCTACCTTTCCATGAGCTTTCCATTGGTGAAAGAATTTTTAAAATCGGTCCAGTAAGTAGTTTTTGAGTTTATTCGTGACAAACATAAAACAATACAAATCATTCCTCTTCATCACTATCACTATCACTATCACTATATAGTATAAAACAAAGTCGCTTTCTCTGTCCCTATATCCCTATGTCCTTATGTCCCTATATCCCTCCAGGAGGGACAGCTGGTAGGGACTAGTGGAATAGCCCAAAATTTTTAAAACTACGCAACGGATTTTGATGCGGTTTTTTTTAATAGATAGAGTAATTCAAGCGGAAGGTTTTAGTATTAGCATTGCACGCGTGCGAAGCCGGGGCGGGTCGCTAGTTATAATATAATTATAGAACAGTATAGAAGTATAGACTACGATTTTTGTATAATAGTATATTTTATATCGAGGGACTAAACGAAGCCATTATTGGTTTGACTCCCGAGCTTGCGAGGGAGTCATGAAAACGAGGGTATATTAAGTTGGCGTTTAGTCTCGAGGTGCAAACTGTACTTTTCACTTTGAGTGCGAGAAAAATTGTCAATTTAGTACAAATTTATTTAAAACCCAACAAATTTACACTCGACAAAAATTCAGAAATTTTCGCGGTCAGTTTTTTCAGGCTGTCACAGATTAACAAAGAGATTTAAATCTCTTTGCAGGTAAACAATTTAAAACACATGGCGCCACCCTCTTCGCGGAAAAACCATGGAACTAAAACTCTTCACATTTTCGCAATGAAGATGGTCCACACTCTACAGATATTTACTGGCTGTTTGAGGTTGTCTTTTTCTAATTAAGGAAATTAAAAAAAATAATTACTTTATACTCGCTAGGGACTAAAGTGGTCACTTTAGTCCCGCTTCGTAGGGCTATATTGGCGTACTTTTAGAGCATGAGAAGTGAAAAACATTAAACGCAGTTTTGGGGACGGTAATAAAGAAATTAATGTACCTAGTTATTACCCATTCATCGCTTACAATTGCGTAAAATAGTGTAGCTGTAGGTAGATATGACTATGAATACCCAATCTCAGCCTAGTAATCCCAATCTCACGTGAAGCGTTTTGTAATGGCAAGCTTTTGATCATTGTGTGTATTGGATATTGTATTGAGTTGATGCTGCAAGTAGAGGTCTAATTGGGAACAAATACACAATTGTTAATTCAAAGGATTTCATGAACCTCTCACGTTTCTATCACTTTATTGATAGAGGTATTTTGTAGCGTCTTTGAATGCATAATTTGCTCAGCCTTTAAAGCTTCCTGACATGAAACTGACACTAATCATTAGTTGCGTCTATTGAGAGGCGAACATGGAACGGACAATGAGTTCGTTTGTGTCTCGTGCTAGGTTAATGATTCTTTAGCTAGTTGTCTTACGGAGAGCGCTCAAAATTGTTTGTTTAATTCAAATAATTATTGCGTTGTTTCATCTTCAAAAACAGCGGGCGTATTCACGGAGATTCGATACTCGATATCGGAAAATCTGTCGAATCCTTTTGTCAAATATGACATCTATGTATAGCCCATCTCGAAACCGACAGATTTTCCGATTCCGAGTCGTATATCGAGTATCGAATCTCCGTGAATACGCCCGCAGTTGTGTTGGTACAAGTAGGTACGTAGAGAAAACAGATATATAGGTAGATACTGATATAAATCAATCTTTGAGCTAATGAACAAAGTTAATAACGATTACAAATCGTCACATTTTTCTTTAATCGTTAATCGTCCGAACGCTACAAGGTATTCCAATTATTCCGTAGGCGCCTGCATTGTGCAAGACAACGGGCAGAGTTGAGGGGGCTGGATAATTGTAGTCGGCAGGCGGCCAAGAGCAACGACCGCGCCGCGAGATGCCCCGCTCGTGTTATGCTATTATTAACCAAAATAACAATAATTATTTGTCTATTGCTGTAACCGTAACGGCGTTCCAATCCCATTGCGCAAGTAAGTATCTAAATTCTCTAAAATTTGATTGAAAAAGTTTAGATACCATTTTCGCGTGACCATAGACTATTTTTGTCCGCCACTACATTATTTTTATTTATTTATAGAAATAAGGTTAAATTATTTTGTTTGTATAGGTAAGTATAGTTCTCATTGCAATCTCTTAAGATTTTGTCATGTATATTTGAAATACTTTAGTGGTTTAAATATACGTAATTGTAAACATTACTTTAAAAATTGACTTGAGTATAATAATAACTGAAATTAAAATTTAGTAACGCCTGACCACTTTTGTAACAAACCAAACCACAAATATTTTAACGGATAGCGTCTAAAATGTTATTGCGGTCGGTGTTTTGTACAGATGGCTACGCCACACTGCAGTTGGTTTTAATACTTCTTGTAATTATGTATGGTTGAAATAGAGTTCTATCACGTTTAGGGATCCAACGAATACCTCGTGAAAAGTGGGTTTTTTTTTAAATAGAGTTCCCGGTCAGGTATTTCAATGTTTATTTAATTTATTATGAAAGGAAGTTATTTTGCGGGACAAAAACATTTTATGCTCAAACCACCAAATCCTATTCAGAACTGGATACACAACACCCTCGAAGGAATTATTTTCTGAAAGTTCACGACAAACAAGAAACACATCACAAGAAAACGGGCTTTATTGACCATAAAACAATGAGTTCCTTACTAAAAAGAAATTATGGCTTTCTTAGCTCGAGAAACGCGATTCCGCCTGCGGCTTGCGAACAAGTAGAGTGGTTAAGTATATTTAAAGTATCTTAAACTATGTGGTCTGTATCTACAACTACACTGTCATAATATTTGGCTAGATCATGTTTGTTACAAAATATAAACACTATAAATATAGTGATTTCTATAAATATCATATTTAATTATCGGGATATAAATAAAATCAAATGTTAATGTCAAAATTAGAATAAAAATTAATCTAATTAATGTATGTACATATTATCTATAGATAATATTATAAATTATGACTGCAGCTAAATACATTTAACAAATATATTTAGTAAAGGATAATACGTAAACGATTAATAATGTTAATTGAAATCGCTATTATCTAGTTACTACTAAGGACTTATTAACAACAATATCCGTACAAAAATATTAACTAAACCCATGAATTCAGAGTTCGAATGCACTTGAAAAAATATAACACTATTCACAAACATGACAACTCTTCTTGCGTACCTATATAATAAAAAATATATTATGTGTTGTAGTTTGAAATGACTCGTAAATTCAGCAATCCGTGTCACTCTTGTCTATCGATGTGGGTATTATTGGTTAGTGCTTGAGATTTGAATGTGAATTTCATAACACGTTCTTCACGCGAAATCCGTGAAGCGTGCGCAGGCCCTTTAGCAATTTACGCCCGCATTGTATTCGTGTTATACGAGTGGTGCTAGTTTATCAGAGAGGTGGTAATGTCTTATGTCAACAGATAACAATAGCTGTGCTCCGTTAGTCGTAAGACTCGTAAGTCACACAACACATATCTCGGATTTCTCCCCAACACAGTCGGTCACAGTGTTTACAATTTGCATTTGAAATCACAATTATTACTAGCCAGTGAGGTACGGTAGGTTTACGAAATTCCTTGCGTAAAAGGATTATACAAGAGGTTACCGAAAATACTGCGGTCGACAGCATCCGAAATGCTTTTAAATCAAAGAGATTAAAATATACCTAATAGGACATAGAGGGGGCATTGGGAATATTTTCATACAAAACTTTGAAGCTCAAGTGTCATGTCAGTTAGTATGAACGCGAACTGTCATTCGGTCGAAATCGTACTAGTTTATTTATTTATTTCCACTTGTAAAAATTTTCCTCGTTTTTTCCCCTCTATGCCTTATTATATTTTAATCTCACATACGAAACAGTAGATAGTGAAGTAACTACTATGTTGTGGTACCTAAAAGTGATTCTGTATTATGAGAGCTGTAGCAATTTAAAAAAATCACTTTAAACTTAATTTCCAAGACAATTAGGAACGTTTTTTTTTTCAAACAGTTCAACACAAGGCTTTTATTTGCTAGCACTCAAATAATGGTTCTCTTTATTCCGTACTCATACAAATACCTAGCCATTGAAAGAGAAAAATGTTAGCCTTAATTTTGCCTCATACATCAAGACAGGTAGCTAATGAGTCGTATAAGCATTGGACGTGCTGCGTTGCCCAGAGTGAGAAATAAATTTACGTTTTTCCAGTACATATAAAATTTCGGCATCTTTCTGTTTACGCAACGGCTTGGCAATGGCAGACACTTGTTTATTAAACGTATGAGAGATCGGTATTACGTGGAGGCGCACTGCTCTCCCTTCGTGACTGTCATGCACCGCTTGCATTGTGCACCAAATCAGGGCGCTATTGCAATGTTGCCAACGTAATGTACCAGTCAACAAAGTTGTTAGTGTTACATTTCCAAAAATTAAGATTCACTTTATAGTATTTTTTTGGTAAATTATAGGGATCAAAGATACCTTCCGAAATAAACATTAATCAATAAGATTTATTTATGACTTCCCCAGAAAAATGAATTCTTAGTTACTGGCCATGTAACCCTAACAACTTTGTTGACTGTATCATATTTAGTTTTACAATACATATCAAGTAATTATACATATACTTACAATTATCTTATTTTTGAACTAAAAATAATTGGTAGTTTAGGAGGTCGTCCTCATAAACATAATTGGAAATGCCGTTATTCTCGACGAATCTCATAATATTAAAATCAGTTTGAAACTCGAAAAGATTTAATATAATAATAAAATTTTACATCCAAAAGCGGTAGAAAACAGCATGCACGGTGAATATTAATAAGTTAATATATACATATATGTATGTTATTGTAATGATATGTTATTTTCTTCTCATAATGTACCAACTGCATATTATTATCCGGTTTTGTAGGTTCGCGAGCACCATACTGTGTATTACGTCATCGTAGTAACCACGGAAAATATGTCTATATTTTAACAATGAAACATAAGAAGTTATTTATTGTAAGTTTATATATAGAACATTTTCTAATGTAGTATTGCTACTAACATACAATTAGCAACTACAAACTGCAATTAGCATCTGTCTGTGGAAAAAATAGATAAGTATATCTCAGAAGTAGCCTGTTAATATTTGACGCTGATAATGAAATCTTTGTCTACGCTGATTTCAATCCTAATCTTCATAAGCCACACTGCTGTGTATATCAGACACGGATGTAACATGTTCATTCCGATTCGATGTATCGACACATCATTATGAACCACCTCCTCACGTCTGGAAACAAATAAATGCTGTTGACAGTCGCCGCGCCGCCGGATGGTGAAAGTTTACGTCATCGCAACGTGCAGACTTTTGTGCAAATTGCCGTCTCTAGTGTTCTGTCTCGTTCGGGAAATTAACTCTTTAGTCGAAAGTGGCAAACAACAGATCACGAGAAACGATAACCTGTATTTATATAATCCATCTCATGTTTAGGGTCGATTCAGTGGCTCTTCGTATGGTTTACATTACACCTACTACAGGTTAGGCTTTGATTATTTGTCATTATGGTTGATTGGTATCTTTTAGTATCACATACCTACATGAAATATATAACAATGGGATAAAAAATAAACTAAGTAAGTTCCGTCCGACTTCCATGCTAAATTGGATTTGTATGCCTACAAATGGCGTTACAGAGGTAAATATTCGATCAAAATTCAATAGGTACATGTCCTTAATTGGTATGATTATGAGTCATAACTTATGACGGATCTATATAGTGGTCTACAATTCAACAGATCGTGAGTCCTTAGTAGGTCACACTGTACAAAAAGAGTAGGTAAGTCAACGGTTACCAAACGAGGTATACTACTTTTTTGGGGTGGGTGATCTTAATTTATCTCATAGATATTATTGACTAAAGGGATATTATGATACGACAGCAGATTTGCGTACATTTTCCTTCACCCGCCGCCGTCCTGATAGTTCGTATTTTCCAATTTATAAGTTACTGAATAATATTTATTTGTTAAGTAGATATACATAAAAAACGGCCAAGTGCCAGTCGGACGTTCCGAAGCACGAAGGGTACCTACAGGATAAAGAGGTATCTTTAAAAACGGCAAAAAAATCACCATTGTTATATGGGCGCCCCCTTAGATATTTATTTTATTCTGTTTTTAGTATTTGTTGCTATAGCGGCAACAGAAATACATCATATTATGTGAAAATTTTAAGTGTCTAACTATCACGGTTCATGAGATAGCCTGGTGACTGACGGACAGACTCTTAGTAATAGGTATATTAGTTTTATTTATATAGTTTTAGTACCCTTTGGGTACGGAACCCTAAAAAGTACTGAATATTAAGATTGAAATTAAGGATTATTATCTCTGCTGAGGCATGTCATTCAAATTGAGTGCGCGGTCACACGCATTACCCAAGAACAAAATACGCATGTTGTGATTGCACATGCTCTGGGATTTGATTGAAACCAGTTTTTCAATCAGTGTTTCTGAGATTTTTATTTTCGTCGTGTGAAACATGGTGAATAGTCCAGGCAATGAAGCGGATTTTTGTATGAAGACCCCAACATTAATTCCTCAGTCGATGAAACTTTGCAGGATTGTAGTATAGTATGAGACAATACTTGCATAAAAAAATCCAAAAAAAAAACCTAACCGAAGTTAGGTATTTTTACTGAAATAGTTATTTATTTGATATCTTTGTTGGGAAAAATGCTCAGTCAAAATTTTCTTCGCCAGCAATATTCATGTGGGTTAAGAAAGCTATATGCGAAATATCCAAAAAAATCTCCTGGTAGAAACAACAAAAATCAGACGTATATGTACCTTGCACGGGAAAATTGCTCAGTCCATTTTTTTAAATGGAATGTCATTTAATAGTCGCTGTGAACTTACAATAGGAAAATCCAAAATAAAAACCGTCTCGCTACATTATTTTCAGAAAATATCAAATTTTCAACTAAAAAAAAAATTTTTTTTTAGTATAAAAACCTAACTTCGGTTAGGTTTTTTTTTTGGATTTTTTTATGCAAGTATTGTCTCATACTATACTACAATCCTGCAAAGTTTCATCGACTGAGGAATTAATGTTGGGGTCCACTACCTTTATTGCCTAGACTAGAATGATGTTTGTAATAACTGTATGTTTAAAATATCGGTACCTATACCTACCTACCGTAATATGGGCACACTCCTACTGGCTAATAGTGCCTGTAGTAAAGAAATGTTGATTTACATTTACCTTCTCATGGAGGTAAGTACCTATCAAAATAGGATCATCAATTGTTCTTATCCACCCCTTGGGTTTCTGATGCTTGATTGGGACGTTGAGATAATATTCAAATGTCGAATTTGTTATCTCCGATCTAAAATACTTTATTCAAAAACACATCACCTTACGCAATCGGGTAAAAAAATTAAATATCAGAACTTAATTATTGTATTTAGTTTTTAATATAGCAACATAATATAACTATTTTCCTTAAAGTTTCATCACCGATTCGATACAAATTATGTCACAAAATTACTTATGTGTTATTTTCCCATCGCACATAGATCGGAATCCAGTTACGAGTAACATCGTAAACAAGCTCTGTTTTTCTTGAGCTTCCCCGGGTAATTGCATAAATTAATTTCCTCTTACATACTAGTAAGCACAAAACTAATTTGCATTTATTTAACCGTTCCCACGCGTTAAACATTTCTTGA
Organism: Ethmia dodecea; assembly: GCA_963855545.1. Classification (NCBI taxonomy): domain Eukaryota; kingdom Metazoa; phylum Arthropoda; class Insecta; order Lepidoptera; family Depressariidae; genus Ethmia; species Ethmia dodecea. Next base: position 8,899,965 of record OY979444.1, read on the forward strand.
TGACGATGAAAGCAACATTTATTACCTACTGATAAGTAAATATATAGGTAATTTTTGCATTAGGAACTGATCATAGGATAGTTTGTTTCATCTATTGACAAAATACGATATTAAAATCCAAATGTATTTATTGCATCTAACAATAAAAGCAATCAAAACATTCTTTTTTAAAACAAGTAAGGGTGGATGTTGGGAATTATACGCGCAATAAAATTGGCGAAAGGTAACATTGTCGAAACTGCATAGCGAATTGAACGGCGGCAGGTGTGTTAAGGCGCCCGTTATCCGTACAATCTCAATTTTTGTAATAACACATCGTCTCGTAGAATAATCAAACAAAAGCTGAATCTTGAAAATCTCTCACGGGCATAACGCATTAATCGCAAATTTTCTTTTTTAAACATATAATCGCTACCACAATGGCTTGACTTACATCAAAGTTAATGTTATGATTAACTTTGCTAAAATTAAATACACAGTATGTAAAGTATTTACAGTATAGAAAGCTTAAAAACTTATATCGACAGGATGAGATTGCGTTTAAAAAAATATTTTAAAACCGTATTTGTAATCATCTTGTAATCATAAAAAAGTTTTAATAAGGCGTCTTTTTAGATGCAATGTCATTGTCTTTAAAATGTCACTGCGATCCGCAGATTTTTATCTGCTATAAATTCTCATAGTTAACCGACCGACCGCACAAAATTGTTAAAAGTGTATTTAAGTATAAAGATTTATTTCGTAAGACAGACGGATTTTATAGATAGCACAATTTAAATATCTTTAACTTATATTTTATTCTGATACATTGCAACAATTACTTATCTATCTGAGTTGGATTTAAGAACATTATATAGTAGGATCATTGGACATCACTGAAATAGATTGGATACGATTGGATATCTTAAGGTAAGGAAGTATGTAATGACGAGTTTTTCTAAAAGCTTACGTACAGATTTATCACTAGCTCCACGGTGAAGGAAAACATCGTGAGGAAACCCGCGGGTCCCAGAATTAGTTCTGAGACATCTGTAACCATAACCCAGTCCGGCGATCGCCTCACAAACGTTGAGGGGTCCAAAGAAAATACTGGCTGGTGAAACGTGGGTATTTCCAGAAATAGAATAGCTCTGCTGATCCCCTATAGATAAAAGGCGTGAGATTATTTTAAGCATGTATCGAAATGCCAAATATTATGTACCTTAATGTAAAAAATATTCTACCTAGCTGAAAATTGGAACCCGAAAAGTCCATACTTAATCCTAAAATATGAGCCCTTAACTTTTGCGCCACATCTTTTGATAGTAATAAGATAACGATGCACTAACAAACGCGCATTGTCTTCTTGTTACGGCCTAATTAACCTGAAATTGTATGAAACTTGTGTACAACATTGAGAACAATATATGAACCGTATCACCGGTTACATCGAAGAAATTGTATCCTAACACGTAGGTATTACGCGACATAGATGAAACAATAGTTGCAATTTTTTTTGGAATGAGCAGATTAATACCATTATCATGTTTTTCTGTAAAAACATTAACTGTCAATACAAAGTAAAATTATATTGTCACGCATAATATAAATCACAATAAAATTTATATTAATGACCGTTTAAGTGTATGCTAATTTAAGTTATCAATATAAATTATAATCATATATTCACTCTTTCGAAACAATAACTCTTTATGTAGGTACCTGTTGTATAATTTAGTTCTGAGTTAATCATTAAAACCTTTGTAACGTTTTTGTACACTCTGCAATTAAAATGTTGCAGGAATATTAAGACGAGTTCTTGTTTGATAAACTCATAATTTGTAGTTGTTGACTATGCTTGTTAATGCGATGATTGACATCAATTAAATCTGCAATTAAGTAACAAAATTATTAATTGTAAGTGAGTATGTTGTTAACATTGTGTATTTATATAATTATGAAATAGGCCGTTTTAACTATTATTCCTTTATTACATATTTGAATATTTTTACAGCTAACGAAGTAGGTAGATACTTAATTAAGTTGGCAAATGTGAAATTGATACAAGTAAATAAAATGCATCGCTGACAGTTGTGATAACATTGACCCATAAAAAAATGTCCTTTAACTTTTTACATACTTTTTTCAGAGACATATATAAAGGATATTTTTGTGGTATATAACTCAAGTGACCTTTTCACATGCTAAGATAAATGGCAAATCAGTGACAGATGCCATGTTGTTCTTGTTACGCGAATGTACCGCCTCTATCCTGTATTAGTATCGCACATTATCAATGTTTAAGAAATCCTAAGTGATATATTTATGTTACTTATGACTTATATTTATAGGTATTGTAGAGGACGCTTTGTGTGTGTCATAGAATTTCTTTTTAGGTTAATTTGTTGGAGAATACAAATGTAATATCAATTAGTTAGAGACACTTAAAAAAATATTCACATAATTACACTGAAATTTGAAAGTTAAAACAATAGTTGCTAATATTTGATAATCATGAAGTTGAAATAATATCGCAATAAAACATTTATTTGAGGTTACATGCAGATATAGTAGTACGTACTGTGTAGATCAAGACCCTTGCCTTAGGTACTACCTCTATATAATTTTTGCAACACAAATTGACTTGCATAATCGTAACATAACCTTTAAGATAAATCAAGCTTAGACAACAGCTTGGAGGCGGAGAATAGGTAAGTCGCCCGCAGGCGTGCAGTGCGAATAGAAGTGGTAACTAATGTTAGTTAACAGAAGATCTGCACTTAAGCTATTCATACGAATTAATGGACATGTTTTGGCGAGTGTATTGGTGTTATTTTTCAATGCTTATCTATATCTACACTAATAATATAAAGAGGAAAGATTTGTACGTTTGTAACGAATAAACTCAAAAACTACTAAACCGATTTAAAAATTCTTTCGCCAATGGAATAGTAGATTATACAACAAGGAAATAAAGCACTGTTTTATGTCACGGGCGCGACATTGAATCCTGAACGTATCGAAGGACTCCCAGTTTTACTCCCGAGCGCAGCGAGGGAGTTATGATTTAATTCCAGAGCTAAGCGAGGGAATTAAGACTGAGTCCTGAGTTTAGTGAGGGATTTAAGCGCCCAAGACAAAAACAGTTTTATTCCCGAGTTATATACTCTACTTTTCTCACCTTATGCGAGAGCATAAAATGCAATTGCATGGTAGTAGATTATTGACAATGCCTATGGCATCTAGTTTAATAGACTCTGGAGTCAAAGTAGGTACTTTCATCACTCGACATTTTCGATATTCTTTTTGAAAAGTTAAATAAAATGGATACAGCAACTTGTTTCTGCCGGCGTGACCTACTTGATTTAACAAATGAAGATCGTGCGAATCTAGTTGGTCGCGGCTTCGGTTTTCGAAAATCGAGTTGGCCACGACACACACATTTTGCTTAACGAAATTAGACTTTATTGTCATAGCAATAAGGATTATAAAAAGTGAAAATTACATTATTGACCTAGGGTTATAATGAAATTCCATACAACATTTTAACCCGGCTAAAGCCAAGGGATATAATGTCTTGCTTTCGGTGACGTTTATATGATATATAATCCGGCTTTGTCGAGCATGTGGTGTGAAAAGTTACATTATCACTGAGTAACATACCTAGGCTATGTTTTATTCCCGTATTCCGGTGAAACCGCGAGGAACATCTAGTTGCATATTATTAATGTGGTGACAATTTGTTTTAATATTATCTATATAAAAAATAAACACTTACCTGAAATAAAAATCATTATTTACTTATGCTTTTTTAAGACTTTGACTAAGTAAGCTATAAATTTAATTTGAAACAAAGCCGCAATCACCGACATCTTCATATGTGTAAGTTTTTGGTGTATTAAAAAATCTTAACATTGTATTTTGGTGATAAAAACGTAGCACTCGCTTGTACAAGGGTCATTATCGTATAGATAGTTTGAGTGTCATGTCATTGGAGAGTAGGTGAAGCCTACAAAAAAATGTGGTTCCTTGGTAGTTACAAAATACTAAAATTAGTTTTAAATAAAAAAAAACTATCTGAATCGACTCTTTTCACTTATTACTTAATATTATCGTTAAGTGAGAGAAATTTACAAACATGTTCATAAAGAAACAACTTATTACAATGGAGCTTCCTTACCCCGCCGATGATCAATGTACACGAATTACGTTCCATGAGTTACACAATTTTAAACAATGTGTTCAATTAACATCAGAAACTATTAAAACGACAGTTATATTTAATCAGCGGTAAGAGATCGTGAGAAAAAAATATTAAAGTTGCTTTCACTGTCCCACGACATAGCTAGACTAACAAACCCTGTCATTTCCATCTCAGACTATTTGAACAGAATTTGGCGTATCAGAATATATCTTGATTTAAATCCGTGATATTACTTGGATTGTTTAAAGATTTATTGACATTATATTACGTTTTATAAATGCAAAATTAACTTCAGCCCAATAAATATCTGAGAAGCGTTTATCTGGTGTTAAATTAACCATAACCGAAACGTACTACGAATAATGAGCATTGTCGATCGTCTAGCCAACAACTATCGTAGATGAAAGGGTGTCTTAGTATTCGTGATCCATGCAAACAACATGAATATGGTGAATCGATTATTGTGAACCTGGGTGCATTTACCTATGTGAACGGATCACAAAAAGGTCGAAAGTGCGACTACAGGACTCTGGACAAATACGATATTTATTTTGAAATTTTAAAACTTCCTCTCTTCACCATCTTTATAACAGTCAAGATTGACAGCATCATATTCCAAACATAGACGCCTAGGTATACCTATGCCAGGCAGTAATAAAATCTTTACATCGTCATATTATGTGAAAGTTATAATCTGATTCGCACTTGTAATTACTCATTAAAGACAAAGTGTTTAATTTAAACAATCATGTTGAGTTCGTCCTATTGTTTTGGTCTCGTAATGATCTCGTTATCCAATCCAATAGGTATATCCAATTGCTGTATGTTCGAATAGTGTCAGTCTATCAAATTGTAAACGATATGTTTAGGTAGGTAGTGTGTTTGTATATCAATATGTACTATACTATAAATTTTAATAGTTTACAGAAGCATCAATAAAATTTGAGAGATATTAGTTGTATAGTTGTACAAAAAGCGACAACTAGGTATGCCTTGATTATTCGATATCTGTGATTATTAAGCACTCTGAAAAGAGTGTTTTTATCATTGAAGGATAGGGGTAGGTTCTACAAAGAAACAATAATGAACTCCGTCACAAAATATGCTATGTTAGGTACATACAGTAAACGATATAGGAGACTGAGTACCTTCTGAGACTGTGAAGTAGTGTGAAACATATCTTATTCAGTTATGAGTACTTATGAGTGATGTTTCGCCCAAAATGACAAACCTAATTTTTATTATTTAAAGGCAATTATTCCCTTAAATAAAGTTATTATTAATTCATTTACAATCTTAAGTTATTTTGCAATGTCCTACCTAAATATTATTTATTGTCATATGTTACCGCTAAAGCTCGAAGTGCGGTTGCATCTAGTTTTAGAATTAGGTGTGGCCTTTTCTTTTTGAATTAATATAACCTAACTTGACTTAACTATGAACTTAACCAACTTAACAAAGTGCAGCCGCACTTCGGGCTGTAACCGTCACATATATACTAAATACTTATGAGTAGAAAATTCGCTCTCTACGCACAATGACCAGTTGATCTCGTCTATCTTTGAACATAAGAGACAATAGCTCAGTGTGGGCAGACTAGGAAGGTTCTCTGTTAACAGACGTGATTTGTTATTTAAATGGACATACAATCTAGAATATCAGTCTGAACGTCTCAAGTGGAAGGCTTGAAGAAATTCTACTTTTCTATTGCGTAATCGGTGTTATAATATAATCAATAAACATGTTTCTAATGCGAATATGAACATATTAGTTTCATAATCTGGTTGAGTATTTATGGCCATAGTGTTCTGAATTATAATTTATTGGTTAGAGATCATAATGAAGGTGTAAGCATGTTAAACAAATCATATAAGCCTATATCCACGACTCTATTAGTTAACGTACAAAGTCTAACGTAATCGGCAAAATATTAATAATAACATACATCTATATATTATATAAATCCATACTAATATTATAAAGAGGAAAGATTTGTATTTTTGTATCTTTGTTACGAACAAACTCAAAAACTACTGGACCGATTTTAAAAATTCTTTTACAATTGGAATGCTAGAATATCTCTGAGTAACATAGGCTATATTACAATCCCGTATTCAAACGGGAACGGGAATTACGCGGGTGAAACCGCGCAGGACTGCTAGTCTATAATATAAAAATGAATCGCAAAATGTGTTGGTAAGCGCATAACTCAACAACGCCTGGACCGTTCCGACCTGAAGTTCAAAGATGGTTTTTACGCCGAGAAAAATTCAAATAATGGAACGGGAACTACGCGGGTTAAACCGCGGGGCGCTGCTAGTTCTATATAAAAATTAATCCCTATTTCCCTTGGTCACGCACGGCATCATACGTGAACAGCTAAACCAATTTCGCTAATTCTTTTTTTGTTGCTTTTTTATTGTCAGGAGAAGATTCTTATGAAAGAAAACGTAAGAAAATTTCTAGGAACATTAGAAAATTTAAGAAAACATAACGACCACTGTAACCTTATGGTGTTTGACATAACTGACAGTTGTACAGGACAACGTCTGTCGGGTCAACTAGTATTATAGAATATTATGATACCCGTGTTATTTAATACCTTGTTTTGTCTATTTGTATTCAAAGTACACCGTCGCAATTAGTAATTGTGTCTTTTTATGTGTCTACTCGTAGTTTCTGAACTAGTATTACCAGATCTGCAAGCGTTTCTATTTGAAAGTCTAGAAATTTCGATGTGTTGTGCATTTATACCAAAAATAAACGTAAAACTTGTTAGAAAGCCAGGATTGTCGAAAATTGAGCTACTAGCATCTACAGAGTGTCGATAGGAATGTAGGATTATGACGAGTACTCTAGGTAGTAACTTATAAACCTGTATGTAGTGTAGCCTACATCGTGACTCAATTATATATTGATGGCTGGTATGATATCAAAAAACCTAAAAAGATTTAATTATTTGTACCATTGAAAGCGGGCGCAATCTACGCGGTGCTGTGGTTTATATAGGATAGGTTGAATACAAACTCGATGATTACAAAAAAAACGGACCGCTTCTCCGCCTTTCTTGCCTCTTGAGTGTACAGAATCCGGTGGCACTGCGTGGATGGTTATCGGACCAATGTAAACAATTTTCAGTCCAGCATGGAATGATGACTTGAATTTGTCCATGCAGTGCTACTGGCTTCTAACATTAAATTGAAACACTGGATTAATGTAAATCAGCCGTATATAACTGTCTCTTCCGACAATTTATGTAAACGAGCAGTCCGCATCATCGCGCATACATTGCCGCGTTGCGTCACCTCTCAACCCGGGGAAAGTTCATTGATAATTTATGAATTCACATAATAATAAACCATCTGCAAAATATTTTGTAAATTTTCTACCACTAATAATTGGTTTGAATATTTTATTTGCATATAAATGTACCTATTATTCTATGACGTCAAAAGATGCTATGAATGGATTTTATTTTTAATAATAGGCGTGAAATTATATAATATAGCTTAGCACCAACATAAAATTATTACAACAAAAAACTGAAATGTTTAGGTACTTTAAGATAAAGCTTAGACAAAGCTTTGGAATTTCACAAGAAGAAATATCTAGTACTGAAAATATTTACTTACGAAAGTACTATAAAATAATTTGTATTTGGCATAATAAAGAAAAGTTTAAGATGTAAGCAAAGATAGATAGAACTTTCACCTTAGATCCTTATATAGCATAGCATAGTGCTTTAAAGATCGCTAGAAGACCTGATCTCTTTCACGAGACTTATCATTTAACAGAAAATCGTGACTACAATTTGCATGTAATGTGTCTATACTTTCCATTCTAAAGAAAACTCTGTTGAAAATTTATAAATACCTAAATAGAAAAAAAAAACACTGAGATGTTCTAAAACATTTTTTCAATCCATATATCACACACATAATAGCTTATAGTTATTAATAAGGCACCGGTACTCACTGAGCGCATCATGTTGGCAGTCCGGGGTCACACGCTGCACTTTACCGCTACACTATCGATGTATCGATAAACACCTTGCGGAGGGTCGCGTGCTCACTGCTGCCTGCGCGGATACTCACTGCGTCTGCGTGAGAACCGCTCCGAACCCTCTGCCAACGCCCGCCCAAAACAAACGATTGTGTAAAACCACAACCGCCAAGAATTTTGTTTACACACTTTTCTATTCCGTATTTTACGGTTTTCATGCAAATTATGCTATGTGAGACAGGTGTACCTAACATGTAAGTAAGTTAACCAAAGGTGATTGGTTTAAGAACGTTAGCAACCGCTTTATAGTTTAGTCAATTCGTTCGCGTTCTAAGGCAACTATAGGATACGATGGATTAGAAAGGTGATAAATGGCCAGTGACCTGATACTACTCGTATCTTTCAATCTCTAGTTATGGTGATTGTTACCTCGTATGTGATAAAAGACTCTCAAGCGTTGACTCAACTGACTGAATTATTTGTTAAAAAAATGATCCTAGAACACCCTAAAAATAAATTTCGAGACATGTGTAACAGACCCGGTCCGGCGATGGCTCACCACCTATCACCTTTACGGGTCCACAGAATATCTCGTGAAAAGTGGGTATATTCAGAAATGGAATAGCTCTGCCTACCGCCTCGGGGATAAAATTAGTTAGATTGTTTATTTTTATTTTATTTTATAAAAAGATACTGATTTTACTAGGCAGTCATAGACCCGAAGAGTTGATGATATATTATATACAATCAACTTCGCAACTAGCAGTCCGGCTTAGGGTAGCGAGATACCGTATATATATATATATCTTCCCTAAACCGGACTGCTAGTATGACAGGTAAAGTTACACAGAGTAATGACAAGTGTAAGCTAACTATTAGATAGAACTAAAAATTCTCTACTATTATGACTACTCCAAGCCCGACATTTTTAACACAACACAACACGAGATTCTTAACCAACTTAATTCTTACAGTGATCACTTGCAGTTCTTATGCAAAAGGTATACGAGTAGCACAAATGAAGTTTGCTTACGCAACATTTAATCAACTTTTAGATGAATCTAACAGATGAAATAATTGAAGAGATTAAAGATGTTAATCATTGACAAGCAAATTAACCTTACTTCACAAAAAAAACTTTGACTTCACCAACCCGTAATATCATTGGAGTTTAAATCTTTCCACTTATTCATGGGGTATAGACTGAAATTTCCCATAAAAACCAACCCTGATTTGGCGAAGCTCTTAATTGCACAGAGAGGGTAGACTTTGGTATGGTGGCATCTTATCGCCTATAGCGATTTCTGCTAAACCAATTTCAGTTAGCGATAAAAAATACTACGTAGTTAAGATAGCCAGGCAAGGTGATATGCACTGGGATGCTAGTAGGTGGTTAGCATAAGGGTAACTAAATAATAGTGAGTTACTAGTAGGGGTTAGGCAATTTAGGCATTAATATCTTGATTTTGTTTTTTTTCTATAGGGGTTTTCTTTTGAGTTAGTATTTTCTGATTTTCGGTGAATTTTGGCGCAAAATAATTATTAATAATGATGTTAAGTCAAAAGAAAAAAAACTAAAATAGGTATTTTTTTTTCTAAGTTAAATTAATAATGACTGATATGAAGTTAAAATATTTTTTTTAGATTTTATTGATAAATAAGTATCAAATAAAAGTTAATTGAGTGTATCACTTAATGACACAATTAATACTTTTAACATTATTGAGCGTCACAATGTCACGGAATATTTACTTTAACGTCGTAATGTTCCAATAAAATTAAATAAAAACCAATGGCAGGCCGCAGTTATTCTCAACTTTTATTTTTATGCTTTCCTTGGGAAAAGTCGAAATCACTATTCAGAACACCTAGTAGTTATCTAAAATAAAATATATACAGCGAAGTGTTTTTTTACAAAATTACAAAACGATTTCAAGAAATATTAAATTTACTACAATAATAAATTAAGTAAGTAGGTATACAATGATTAATACGAGGCATGTACGAGTAGGTACTTATTATTTCTTGGAGTTTTCATCATTTTCAAAATCGTTTTAAATTTAAGTAAAATCACCGAAAAATGGCATATGAACCTGGTTAAAAACAACAATAAATATTTATCTCTTCTCTTCTTTGTGTTTGTTTGTATACTAGCCATAAAATTATTTATTGATATTTTTAAACCACTCCTATTTACAGGTATACCTATGTATCGTAATATAAGTATTGTGTTTTTAAAAGCAGAATATAATTATAATTTAGATTGAGCATCTTTGGCAAATAGACACGTTACATTCGGCACGGCTATAACGTTATGCTCCAACGCAGTACAGCCATTTTCCCGTGGAACCAAACAACTGTGTTTGAAAACCATCACTGTCACAATCTATACATATAACAAAACTCTACGAGAGTTTCTGTATATGATTTTTTTTATATTTTGCGGTAATGCTGTAAATAGTTATCAATTTAGATATCAAAACACCATTTTAAAAAAATTTGTCTCTCTATCTGTCTGTCTGTCTGTGCACGTATCACGCAAAAACTTCTGGATTTTTGATGAAAATTTGCTGTCGATATAGCTGAGTACCTGAAGCATCATTGAGGATACCTACTTTTACTACAGGAAAATATCTCATAAAAAATAGCTGGTTAAAAAGAGAAATACGTACAACTCCGAAACTATAACACCTAGAACCTTGAAATATGGTATGAGACATCTAGTCTCATATTTCGTACGCAACCGCTATGAAGGGATTTTTGAAAATACCCATTGGCACGGGAATTACCTGGATCTGCACGGGCAACGCTGCTGGGCATTCGCTAGTCTTCTATATAACAAGATGGTTATTTTAAGATTTTTTATTATATCTCAGCTCCAGGAAGCCTTCTTCTGAACTTAGGCCCCTATATTATCATCCAAAATGACACCTAAAGCGGCCTACTTCTAGCGACTTAAAGCGATCTTTTCCGGGTTGTATGTATTCTAAGACGTAAGTAGATGTATTATAAAATAGACTGGATATCTCATTTTATATGGCAAAGTAGGAAGTATATATATATCAGCATTATTTCTAGTACCGTTTAGCGAGACGTGGCCATAGAAAAGACATCAACGCACGCGCAATTGTCGTTCTTCGTACATTGTCGTGGAGCTACTTTGACGCGTTACCTAATCCTACCTCACCATCACATACATAACTACATACATAAAATTGATAATCAAATTCTTAAAATTAGTCATAAATCAGGATTAGAAGGCGAATTTCAAAAATGCAAATATTTAGATGAAAGGCGGTGAAATTCTCATGTATAAATATGAAATTTGATTTAATTTTATAGTTTTGTATTTCGTCCTTATTATTACTATAACGTAAAGGTGAAGTCTCTATAGGAATAGTAATAGGTAAGGTTTCATTTATAAGTAACTTTACTGCGCCACGCCGTACCATTTGTCCTTCAATATAAGTAGGTGTACATTTGTACGTAGTGGATAAGTTGAATTTTTTATAGGTTTCTATAACTAACCTTTTGGGAAAGGGTAGTAGTAAGTAAGTAAGTAGTAGTAAGTATTCAAAAAAAAGTCATAATATTTAATTTTAATGCAACTTCCATAAATTCTACGTTGCCGTAAAATAAGCCGTGATTATAAGATCAACTAAACCATCAAGCTAGATCGAATAAAGAACATATATACGAGGGTGAATCAAAAAATTCTTGGAATCAATATTAAAAAATGCAAAGATTTAAATAAGAATATTTTATTTTTCTACATAATCTCCCTCCAATGCAATGCATTTAGAATAACGCGTTTCTAACTTTGTTATTCCTTGTGAAAAAAAATGTTTTTCTTGACTCTCGAAAAAGTTCTCTACGGCAGCTATAACCGCGTCATTGTCGTGAAATTTTGTTCCACGAATTTCCTTTTTTAATTTTGGGAATAAGTGAAAATCACTTGGGGCTAAGTCCGGAGAATATGGTGGGTGGTCAAGGAGATTAAAGCCGGCACAGCGGATTGCGTTGAGCGCAACTTCCGATCGATGAGCAGGAGCGTTATCTTGAAGAAACAACACGCCCAACGACAGTTTTCCACGACGTTTTTCTTTAATCGCTTCACGCACTTTCGGGATTAAATTTGCATAATAGGGTCCAGTAATCGTCTGGCCTTTTGGCATGTAATCAATAAAAAGGATTCCTTCACTATCCCAGAACACAGAGGCCATAACTTTGCCAGCGGTAGGAGCAACTCGAAATTTCTTAATGGATGGAGAGGATGGTCGTTTCCAAGACATGCTTTGTCTTTTTCAGGGTCGAAATGGTGGACCCACGTTTCATCCATGGTGACAAGGCGACGGCAAAAATTATCCGAATCATGCTGGAACATTTCGAGATTACGCTTGGAAATTTCCAAACGTCGCTTTTTGTTTTCGTCGGTTAACATTCGTGGCACCCACCTTGCCACTTTACACTTTTTTGAACCCCAGTGAATCAATTAAAATGGATTGAACGCTACCAAATGATATCTTTAGGATCTCAGCTATATGTTTTATAGTAATTCTTCTGTCTTCCAAAACCAGATTCTCAACCTTTTTGACATTTTCTTCCGTAACAGAGGTTGAAGGCCGCCCTGAACGCGGGTCATCTTTACAGCTTGATCTACCTCTTTTAAATTCTGCCACCCAGTACGCAACCGTAGAATAGGGTACAGCATCATCCCCTTATGTCTGCTGAATGTCCAAAAAAATTTCCTTAGTAGAAATTTTTTTCATACTGAGATATTTTATCACCGCACGTAACTCACTTTTATCCATAATTTTGACTTTTTAGCAACTCGTTGCACAAAACAATTTATTACGTGCGAAAGAACAGACAAAAACAAGTGACAGTCTGCATAAATATTGTGTAATAGACACTCTTTAATTTGAATATCGAACTTCTCCCAAAAAGGTTTTATATATATGCACTTCTAGGAACTTTTTGATTCACCCTCGTACTTACTCGTACCTACGTACTACGTAACTTTGTAAAACCATCCACATACGAGTTCACTGTTCTCAATGTAGTCGTCACCTTAACAAATTACTACAGTAGTAGGTAATAGAATAGGTCATATTTTCAACTCGACGTTTCGTCTACCTTTTTGGTATGGGCTCTGTATAATAAATAATTGGAAATGTGCTGCATTGTGCTGGGGGTCAAAGCGCCTCTGCGCAGCCTCTGTTGCGGCGATCTATGACTTTCTTTTCCGGATCCATGCGCCGTTTCCACACAACCATAAGCACCTCAGACAAGCAGACACAGTATCACGACAGTGTGTGCTCGAAGTGTGACACTTCGTTGTCAATATTTATGTCTCTTAGAAAGTGACATTCAGAATCTCTAAACATACTTATAACTTTTTGTTGTTGAAACACAAAAACACAACCTTATTTATTATGGGTCAACTTTGTTTCCTTTATGTCCAAGGATGGCAAATCAAACACTTATCATATTCAGTATGCAACACCGTCTCAGATATTTTTATCTATGTACATACCTATCATATCAGTTTATCTATGCCGTTTTATTCAAATAGTTTAATGTGACACCTGAGTAGCTGTTACGACTATCTAAAAGATTATAATTCGTACAATATTGACTCTTCTAAACATGAAATCCTTTTAATGATTAACGGAATATCAAATAGGTAAAAGCACAGAATAAGTAATAGTAAGTTTGATATTATCATGTTATCTCGTCAAGTGGTCTGTAGATATATTTACCTACAACGCGTTAATTAAAGACATAACGTACCTTCATCGAATTACGATGACGATTCCATCACAGAATCATTATGATTAAATTTAGCACCCTCGTATTATAATCATCACTACTGACATTGTTAATGGCAAGTAATTTATGTAATGAGGCGTTTTCGGTGACAGCTGTCACTTGAGTATTGAAAGGTGTCAATAGATGGTGCTGAAGAACTTTCATGGAGCTGTCATAAACTAGTACAGTAAAACCCATGCCACACATTAAAAAAATGAAGTTGACATGTAGATAGTAAATAGTAAGCACAATATATATTTTATTGTTATTTTCAACATGCGTACAGTCAACAAAGTTGTTAGTGTTACATGGCCAAAAATTAAGATTCACTTTTCTCTTAAAGCCTTAAATGTATTTATAGTATTTTTTTGGTAAATTATAGGGATCAAAGATACCTTTCGAAATAAACATTAATCAATAAGATTTATTTATGACTTCCCCAGAAAAAATAATTCTTAGTTACTGGCCATGTAACCCTAACAACTTTGTTGACTGTACATGTACCATAGTTAACTGTAGAAATTAAGGGGTTCATAATATCCAACTGATGAGACCCTAAGACAACAGTGGATTAGAGCTACCAGAATAGATGTTCAACGCACAGTCGGGTGGGATCTGAGTAAATATTCATGTGTTTGTTCGAACCACTTCAAACCTAGTGTAACATATAGGAGAAAATACACCAACCACAACACAAATTAGATATCACTAATACACAACACGTCTGTCGGCATCAATAGCTGTATATTTGCAAGACGCTTGCATTCATTAGAACAAAAAAGTCATCGATTACTGGCGGACTAAGGTAGGGGCGAAAGGGGCGGCCCACCCCGGGCCTTCGGTCCTGGGGGTCTCAAAATTTTTCAAAAAGTTCTCTTAATAAAATCCTAAACAAGGATAATAGTGCAGTTGGGTGTTGGTTGGAGGCCCCATAGATACAAATACGATTAAAGTTACGCTAAATTTGGAGGATTCCAGGACCAGAGGCCCGCCCCAGGCCTGGGCAACCCATCTGCGATTTAGCAATGTATATATTATCTAACATACAATCTTTGTCATCGTCAAATACCAGATAACTGTATATATAAAAATATCGGTTTTGGTCCCATCATAATGGTCATATTGAGAGAAGATGAGATGTTGGATGAGATGAGAGAGGAAGGCGCCTAACGAGACAAATTTACAACGACAAATCTGTCAGATTCGTAGCATACGTATGCCTATACCCCAATTTGAAATAGGCGTGAGATTATGTATGTGTGCATGTACGTAATCAATCATCATATTAAACAACCCGTAACAGCCCACTGCTGAGCTAAGGGTCTTTCCTCACACATGATGGGCAATATGATGGGAAGTATGGGCTATAATCACCCACGCGAGCCCCCCCGTGGATTGGGAGATGGTGTTAAGCTAGTGGCCACTTAACAGTCAGAATTTTTCAAACTGATGATGATGATGAAAGGCGTGAGATTATTTATTTTATTTAATTTTTCAAACCATCCCAGGGTATCTGACACGACTTAACTACTTCCATTGTGCGTAAACAGAACGAAAACCGGGACCAACAATTTAACGTGCCTTCGAAACACGTAATCAATCATCGAGGTATAATAATATGTGCATACAACTTTGACGGAACCCTCGGTGGGCGAGTCCGACTCACACTTGTAATTTTTTTTTTCGTTCAAATACCACAATTGGAATACTTAATATTTAAATACAGACACATAATAAAATGAATAAAAAAATATAAATAGTGTGTATTTATATTACTACTCTAAAAATACACCCAAGTTCTATGACCGGGGGGGCCTCATTAAGTTTTTCCGCCCAGGGCCTCCGACAGGCTTAGTCCGCCACTGCATTCGATGACATCGCCATCTATCTTTAGTGAATAAACTAGTTTTTCTTATTTTAAAAATGTCTCATTTTAATTTCACATTTATTAATCTGCGCATTTCAAAGTACATAATATATTCGTCGTATATAACATTTGGTCGGGTAACTATTTGTTTGTAGACATAAAAGGCTCATACATTGTCCTCGGTTCGTGGGACCGTGCCGCTTGACTATATCATGATAATAATAATATTAAATTGTACGATAGAATTAACACACGTTTATTTGTCCCAAACTAGGCAGAGCCTGTCTGTACTATGGGTACTAAACAATTGATAAACATACTTAAATAACTATTAAACACCGAGACAACGAGACAGCGAAGACAGCGAAGCCAACAGACATGTTCTGGCATCGAGCGGGGATCGAACCCGCGACCTCGGATTCAAAAGGCAGGGTCACTATCAGCTGAGCTTACAGACCGGTCAATTATATAACTTCGACTAGATGTCGCGCGGTGCGCGAGGCCGCAAGCGGCCACGCGTGTCTCTGTGGGGTCGTATTTTGACAGACAAATAAAGTCTAATTTTGGGCGGCCATCTTGTTTTAGCCATTTTAAGTCAAAAAATAATACCATTTTCTTAAATATTTCTTTTCATGGCAACACTGTTTACTGAGACCCACAATCGCTCCATACAAGCCAACTTTCCTAAGTGTTGCCAACAGTGTAAAAAATGCCGATTAAGATTAAGAAAATTGATTTTTTTCAGTAAAACAAAAATAACGGGGCGGCCATCTTGTTTTTTCAGATTTTCGGGATTTTCTGGTAAACTACAGGATATGACCTATGTGATAACATCAAACACATCCCTGTAGGATATCGGCATCTGGGAGATCAATTCGGGTCTTTTGAGGTCTACCCTAAAAATTCAATCGGCCATAACTTTCAGTGTTGCCAGGTGAAATTCAAAAAACCTACAAAAGGTCATAGGGAGGAATAAAATGTTTCACTGACTGTCACTTGTTTTTGCAAAATGGTAAAATTTAGACTTTTGACATTTTGCGTTAAAAGTAAAAAAATACGAAAAATTCCGGGAAAATTCTTCAACACGGCCACACTACGTAGCAAGACCTCCAACCCCGCTATACAGACCAATTCGCTCAGGTGTTGCCATCTTGCCGAAAATCGACAATCAAAATGTGGTAAAATTAATACTTTTCTTTGGGAGCAAATCACCGGTCGGCCATCTTGGTTTTTCAAATTTTCGGGATTTTCTGGTAAACTACAGGATATGCCCTGTGCGATGACACCAAACACATCCCTTTAGCATATTGGCATCTGGGAGATCAATTCGGGTCAAGTGGGGTCTAAAACCACTCCAACTTTGAAACACTACTACGCGGCCGCCATTTTGTTTTTTCAACTTTTTTAACTATTTTCGTAAATCATTTAAACATTTCTACAGATTCCAAAAATTTCAACCGGATCGGCCGGAAAACAAAAGAGATACGATAGGCAAGCCTGGCCGCCATTTTGTTTTTTTGAAAAGTCGGAATTTTCCCGGGGTCACCCCGCCATCTTGAACACTTTTCTCATATATGACTTGTCTCCAAAACGACTCCTTCTGGGAGAACAATTATGTCAATGAGTCAGTCAGTGAGTGAGTGAGTGAGTGGTAGTCGAGCTTTATATATTATAGAAATAGAAATTGTATACCTAATATTAGATTATGAAGATTTTTATTTTAAGATATTTACAAAAATACGCTCACGCCTTATTTCCAAGGGGGCCAGCAAAAGTATTTTATACTTGGAAATACATATACTTTTCACTTTTCATCAATGTTTATTCTGTAAATATTTTTCGTAACAATATTCAAGCTCTAAGCTTGTACGTCTTTAGGTATTTTAGAACCATTTTTATTTAGCATACTTTTCATATACTTTTCATTAGCCCAGCGGCGTTGCCGCGCTGAACTAGTTTATTCTCGTTCCAGTGGGAATTTCTAAACATATAAGACACCTACCTACACCTATTTGAAGTTTCTTTGTGTCATTGTTTCGGAGTAGGTACCTACATACTACTTATTTCAATTTTATATATTTTTTTATTTTCCTCTAGAAATGAGACATCTTCGCTACTCAGCTATCTTCACAACAAATTTCATCAAAATCCGTCTAGTAGTTTTTGCGTGTTGCGTGTACAGACAGACAGACAAAAATTCAGAAATGGGTGTTTTGATATCTACATAATTTTCAACAAATAATTCATGTACAGACACGGTTTCGTTATCTGTTCCAATACTGTAAAACTAGAAAAACTCATTGGTACATGCCAGGATTCGAACCCGAGCCTCACTGATTTTCGGCCGGGTTTTTAACCGTCCGGGCTATCACTGCTCCTTATATTATGTCTAGATTAATAATCAGTTTATGTTATTATATACTATGTACAATGCTTGTGTTACATAATAATGCCCATGGGCAACGATGGCCTTTTACCATTTCGGTGGGTGTCTGCATCAATGAGGGTGATGGTCCTGATGCCCAAGCGGAGACAGCGCACGATAATGTCAGTCTTATGAAGGTCCATCTTAACTTTCATCACCATCAAGAACGAAACGGCCATCCATTCCTATTCATGAAATAATAAAGAACCGTCCAAGTGCAAGGCGAATTCGCACAATGAGCGTTCCGTACCAGCATACAATAAATTTCGCCCAAATAAACTCCAAAAAAACACGTTTTGTGTACCCCTGTTAATCATAAGCTTCATTTCAATTCTATTATTTGTTTTTATAACGACTGTAGACATCCACACTGGAAAGTGTGAACATTGCAAGCGTCTACCTACTACCATTTTTAAAATCGAGTAGAAAACCCAAAAAACTATTTATTTGTATGGCCTTAATGTTAAATTATATTTAGTTTTTATTATTTGTAGTATGTCTACTTATTAATTGAGTCCCGTCTGGCAACTTTGGGAACGGAACCCTGAAGAATGTAATCAGTCACCGGGCACACAGGTTTACTGAGGTCGCGATTAAACATGAACTTTTACTAATTTTGAGATAGCATTGTTAGCAGACACTGATAATTGGTTAGCTTTCCATACATCTTTGTTACATTATCATGCCATGTAATTGTAATTTTATCTTAGACCCGTAAAATTAAGTACTTATTAACTTCCTCCTGCGTAGCATTATAAGAGGAAGTTAATGATTTGAGTAAGATGTCTGTCTGTGTATCTGTGTGTCTGTCGACAGGATATCTCCGGATCTACTGGACCGATTGACTTCAAATTCGGTCAGTAGATACCTTAGGTCAATACCTCGATCGAGTTTGAATTTCAGACCCGTGGGTCAAAAGGGACTGGGCATTTCAGACCCGTGGGTCAAAAATTTCAAAAATCTCAAAACTGTCAAAAAGGTCAAAAAATGACAAAAAGGTCAAAAAATGTCAAAAATGTCAAAATGTCAAAAATGTCAAAAATGTCAAAAAGGTCAAAAATGACAAAAAATGTCAAAAATGTCAAAATGGCAAAAAAGTCAAAAAATTTCAAAAATGTCAAAAAGGTCAAAAAAGGTCAAAATGTCAAAAAGGTCAAAATGTCAAAAATGTCAAAAACGTCAAAAATGTCAAAATGTCAAAAAGGTCAAAAATGACAAAAAGTTCAAAAATGTCAAAAAATGACAAAATGTCAAAAATGTCAAAAAGGTCAAAAATGTCAAAATGTCAAAAATGTCAAAAAGGTCAAAAATGTCAAAAAATGTCAAAAAGGTCAAAAAATGTCAAAAACGTCAAAAATGTCAAAATGTCAAAAAGGTCAAAAATGACAAAAAGTTCAAAAATGTCAAAAAATGACAAAATGTCAAAAATGTCAAAAAGGTCAAAAAGGTCAAAAATCACTAAAATGTCAAAAATGTCATAAAAGTCAAGTGTCAAAATGTCTAAAATTTCAAAAAATGTGTGAAAAATTTCAAAAATGTCAAAAGGTCAAAAAATGTCAAAAATGTCAAAATGTCAAAAAATGTCAAATAGGTCAAAAATCACTAAAATGTCAAAAATGTCAAAATATCTAATTTCAGATCCGTGGGTCAAAAATTTCAAAAATCTCAAGAATCTCAAAAATGTCAAAAAGGTCAAAATGTCAAAAATGTCAAAAAGGTCAAAAATGTCAAAAAATGTCAAAAATGTCAAAATGGCAAAAAAGTCAAAAAATTTCAAAAATGTCAAAAATGTCAAAATGTCAAAAATGTCAAAAAGGTCAAAAATGTCAAAAAATGTCAAAAAGGTCAAAAAATGTCAAAAACGTCAAAAATGTCAAAATGTCAAAAAGGTCAAAAATGACAAAAAGTTCAAAAATGTCAAAAAATGACAAAATGTCAAAAATGTCAAAAAGGTCAAAAAGGTCAAAAATCACTAAAATGTCAAAAATGTCATAAAAGTCAAGTGTCAAAATGTCTAAAATTTCAAAAAATGTGTGAAAAATTTCAAAAATGTCAAAAGGTCAAAAAATGTCAAAAATGTCAAAATGTCAAAAAATGTCAAATAGGTCAAAAATCACTAAAATGTCAAAAATGTCAAAATATCTAATTTCAGATCCGTGGGTCAAAAATTTCAAAAATCTCAAGAATCTCAAAAATGTCAAAAAGGTCAAAATGTCAAAAATGTCAAAAAGGTCAAAAATGTCAAAAAATGTCAAAAATGTCAAAATGGCAAAAAAGTCAAAAAATTTCAAAAATGTCAAAAATGTCAAAAAAGGTCAAAATGTCAAAAAGGTCAAAAAATGTCAAAATGATAAAAAATGTCAAAAAGTTCAAAAATGTCAAAAAGGTCAAAAATGTCAAAAAATGTCAAAAATGTCAAAAACGTCAAAAATGTCAAAATGTCAAAAAGGTCAAAAATGACAAAAAGTTTATTGTTTTGGATTATATCACTACCTTAATCAAAAAACATAATAAAGAGCACCTATTATTATATTGCTATTTCTGAACAATACAAGACAGGAAAACATAATAATGATAAGTTGGTGTTTATCGCCGAAAAAAGTAGAGCTTAAAATATTGAATTAAATAAATAACTAGAATAATAATAAAATTATTCTTCATATTTGTACTTTAATATAAATTTAAGAATGATGGTATTGATGGTTAACCGCCTTTTAGTTATTGGTTTGTTTCAACAACAACAGCATTATCGAACATGGTGGGTGTTGAAAGGGTGGGTGGGTGATTGATTCATCATCAATCATCATCAAAATTATTATCATCATCATCATCAACATCATTTTCGTTGTTGGCAGTAAACAGGTGGAAGTTTGTCCATAGAATTACATTCTCTCGTTAAAGAAAAAAGAAAGGCCTTGAATTTCTATATTTAAAAAATGGTAACAGGATTGTCAATATAATATTAGCTTCTTCGAAAATTCTATATCTTATAGACCTATGATATAGTTACATCGTTAAAAAAATTGCATTTATAAATGGGTGTTATTTAAATGGTTAGCAAAGTATTCGTATTTTTGTGAGCAGAAAAATATAATCTGTAAGCAGATATAGCTAATTGGTCAGCAACTCATGGCCAGCAAACATTACAAAACCTATCAGCAATTTATGTCATTCTGGATGGCTGTAATTATTTTTGAGCTGCAATGAGCTGCTACTGTTTAATAAAATTTTGGTAAGCACTCAGAGGGGAAGCCAAAAAATATTTTTTGAGCTTCTTATAAAAGTAGCAAAAACAATCTCAGCAAACTTGTCATGCGCAAAATGGGCGCATTCCTTACGTAGATTAGGAATGACTTTGGATTATGCAACTTTTATGATTATGATTATTATTACGCTTACAAGTAGTGGTGGTGGTGGTGGTGGAAGTGGTGGTGGTGGTTTTAGTGGTAGTGGCAGTGACAGTGGTGGTGGTGGTGGTGGTTGTGGCAGTGGCTGTGGTAGTGGTGTTGGTGGTAGTGGTAGTGGGAGTAGGAGTTGGCGTGGGAGTTGGGAGTGGGAGTGGGGCGTAGGAGGGAGTAGGAGGTAGTAGGAGGAAGTAGGAGGTAGTATGAGGTAGTAGGAAGTAGTAGGAATTAGTATGAGTTAGTAGGAGGAGAGTTAGTGGGAGGAAGTAGGAGGTAGTAGGAGGTACTAGGAGTTAGTAGGAGGTAGAAGGAGTTAGTAGGAGTTAGTAGGAGTTAGTAGGAGTTAGTAGGAGTTAGTACTAGTTAGTAGGAGTTAGTACGAGTTAGTAGGCGTCAGTAGGAGATAGTAGGAGTTAGTAGGAGATAGTAGGAGGTAGAAGGAGTTAGTAGGAGGTAGTAGGAGTTAGTACTAGTTAGTAGGAGTTAGTAGGAGTTAGTAGGAGGTAGTCGGTGTTAGTAGGAGTTAGTAGGAGGTAGAAGGAGTTAGTAGGAGTTAGTAGGAGGTAGTAGGAGTTAGTACTAGTTAGTAGGAGTTAGTCGGAGTTAGAAGGAGTTAGTAGGAGTTAGTAGGAGTTAGTAGAAGTTAGGAGGAGTTAGTAGGAATTAGTAGGAGGTAGTAGGTGTTAGTAGGAGTTAGTAGGAGGTAGAAGGAGTTAGTAGGAGTTAGTAGGAGGTAGTAGGAGTTAGTACTAGTTAGTAGGAGTTAGTAGGAGTTAGTCGGAGTTAGAAGGAGTTAGTAGGAGTTAGTAGGAGTTAGTAGAAGTTAGTAGGAGTTAGAAGGAGTTAGTAGGAATTAGTAGGAGTTAGTAGGCGTCAGTAGGAGATAGTAGGAGGTAGTAGGAGGTAGAAGGAGTTATTAGGAGTTAGTAGGAGTTAGTACTAGTTAGTAGGAGTTAGTAGGAGTTACTAGGAGGTAGTAGGTGTTAGTAGGAGGTAGAAGGAGTTAGTAGGAGGTAGTAGGAGTTAGTACTAGTTAGTAGGAGTTAGTAGGAGTTAGTACTAGTTAGTAGGAGTTAGTAGGAGTTATTAGGAGTTAGTAGGAGTTGGTAGGAGTTAGTAGGAGTTAGTAGGAGTTGGTAGGATATAGTAGGTGTTAGTAGGAGTTAGTAGGAGTTAGTACTAGTTAGTAGGAGTTAGTACTAGTTAGTAGGAGATAGTAGGAGTACCTACCCCCTCCTACTACCTCCTACTAACTCCTATTACCTCCTACTAACTAGTACTAACTCCTACTAACTCCTACTACCTCCTACTAACTCATACTAACTCCTACTAACTCCTGCTAACTCCTACAAACTCCTGCTACCACCTATTACCGCCTACTACCTCCTACTAACTTCTACTAACTCCTACTACCTCCTACTAACTCCTACTAACTCCTACTACCGCCTACTACCTCCTACTACATCCTACTACCTCCTACTAACTCCTACTACCTCCTACTAACTCCTACTAACTCCTACTAACTCATACTAACTCCTACTAAACCCTACTAACTCCTACTAAACCCTACTAACTCCTACTAACTTATTCTAACTCCTACTAACTCCTACTACCTCCTACTAACTCCTACTAACTCCTAGTACCTCCTAGTACCTGCTAGTACGTCCTACTACCTCCTACTTCCTCCCACTAACTCTCCTCCTACTAACTCCTACTAACTCCTAGTAACTCCTACTAACTCCTACTAACTCCTACTAAGTCCTAGTAACTCCTACTAGCTCCTACTAGCTCCTACTACCTCCTACTAACTCCTATTACCTCCTACTACCTCCTACTAACTCCTACTAACTCGGGGTTAGGCGGGCGTAGGAGTTAGTAGGTGGGGGTAGGAGGCAGCAGGAGGGGGTAGGAGGTAGCAGGAGGGGGTAGTAGGAGGGTGTAGGAGGCGGTAGGAGGGTGTAGGAGGTGGTATGATGTTGTAGGAGGCGGTAAGAGTGTATAGGAGGCGGTAGGAGGGGGTAGTAGGCGGTAGGAGAGGTTAGGAGGGGTAGGGGGCGTAAGAGAGGGTGGGAGTGGGAGTAAGAGTGGGAGTAAGAGTGGGAGTGGGAGTAGCTATAGTATAATTATTCACGACATGTTTTCTCTGCTGTTCAATCATGAAGTCTTGCTGACCAAGTAGTTATTTTGCGGACCAAGTAACTATTTTGCGGACTGAATGTTTATTCTGCAAACCCATATTATTGTAAGCTGCCTATTTCTGATTTAATTTTTGACCATTATCAAAATTATTTGCCGAACAAGGATTGCTGCCTGATTTTTTTATTTGCGAACAAAATCTTTGTATGCCGACCAAATGATTTAAATGCAGATTTTTTGTGGCTAACCAAATTTTAAAATTGCGGACCATTTAATTACTTCTCTTTATAAATGAACTTCTTCGACCGCATTCTATGATAAAAATAGTTGATATCCTTCTTCAAGATGCGAGTGATATTTTCGGCGGTTAAGCCGTGAAAAGAATAGAAGAAGAAGAATAGACATTTTAATTTTAAATTTATATTATTATTTATATGTTATTTAATTTATATATAATAAATAATTTTTAATTAATATTATTAAGTCTTTTGAGGATTAAGAATCAACCACAGGAAACTGCTTTATTGTCTCGGAAGTTAGTCTAGGCAATAAAGGTAGTGGACCCCAACATTAATTCCTCAGTCGATGAAACTTTGCAGGATTGTAGTATAGTATGAGACAATACTTGCATAAAAAAATCCAAAAAAAAAAACCTAACCGAAGTTAGGTTTTTATACTAAAAATAAAAATTTTTTTTTATTGATAATTTGATAATTTCTAAAAATAATGTAGCCAGAAGGTTTTTATTTTGGATTTTCCTATTGTAAGTCCACAGCGACCATTAAATGACATTCCAGTTAAAAAAATGGACTGAGCAATTTTCCCGAGCAAGGTACATATACGTCTGAGTGTTGTTGTTTGTACCAGGAGATTTTTTTGGATATTTCGCATATAGCTTTCTTAACACACATGAATATTGCTGGAGAAGAAAATTTTGACTGAGCATTTTTCCCAACATAGATATCAAATAAATAAGTATTTCTTAATTTAACGGACTTAAGAAAGGAGGAGGTTCCCA
Source organism: Ethmia dodecea (assembly GCA_963855545.1). Taxonomy (NCBI): domain Eukaryota; kingdom Metazoa; phylum Arthropoda; class Insecta; order Lepidoptera; family Depressariidae; genus Ethmia; species Ethmia dodecea. The sequence goes on from OY979444.1 coordinate 8,924,811, forward strand.
GTTCGTCACCACCTTTATAACGTTTAGGCGTCCAAAGCATATTATACTGATGAAACGTAGGTATTTCCAAAAATATATACCTATAGATAGACCTCTGCATACCACTTTGGGGATGAATGACGTGAGATTATTATTCTTATTTATTAATAAAGTATAATTACATTAGCACCTTCAAAAAGTTAAATTCGCAAACAATGTCATAAAGGAAACATGACGCGATAAGAAACAATTTGCCACCGGCCACACCTAGTGGCTGTTTTATGGTCATTGCGTCACGATGACGGGCTTTCTACTTATCCGGCATTTACATACATCTCTGTTTACTCAAAAAATTTCACCATGTCATCTGCCCACGCGGCTAGTGCTACGCGACAAACGTTTGATTAAATACTTCCTAATGAATTGTTTGCCTTCGGAACAGATGGTAGTAATCAATATTTGATGGGTCTTCAAATACTTAGTATGAAGTGATGGAGAGATAATGTGTAATTTGACACTCGAGAGCTTGCATGAGGTAAGGAGCGTGTCTACAAAACTGACATTTTACTGAAGATACACATGTTCTATAGATTGTGATGTCTCGTAGGATCAAGTATCATCGTGGTGTATTTATATTTGCTTATTTTTAAACAAGCAATTGCCAGCGAACCAACCCAGTTAAAAATACACTGTATGTATACATATTTGTAGCATACACACTCTTATTATACATGTTCATTTTAAATTAAGTGTAAATATTTAAAGAGCTCGATTCCAAAATGAGAAGGAAAACATCGTGAGGAAACCCGCAGGTCTCAAAATTAGTTTTGAGACATCTGTAACCACACCCCATCGCCCTGTCCGGATGGACTCACCGCCTAGAATATAATGCATGTGTAACAGACCCGGTCCGGCGATGGACTCACTACCTACCACGTTTAGGGATCGAATATTCTCATGAAAGGAGGGTATTTCCAGAAATGGAATACTTCCTGCCTACCCCATCGGGGATAAAAAAGGCGTGAGATTATATTGAATAAATATAATTTTGCTCGACTTGGCGGGGGCACTGCCGTGCCCTCAAATTTATAGATAAATTGGCTTCTATAACATATCAAGATGGAACAAGTACCAGATTTTTCAGAATTAGACCGGCAACAAGACGACTGTGAAAACTGCATCCAATTTACTGCAGTAGTTTTTACGTGATGTGCTTACATACAAAACATACTGACAAAGGAAAATTCTAAAAATAAATGTATTGGCTTCTATTGATGTGATAAAGACATCCCATATTAAGTTTTTACATACTGTAGTGCGAGTCTGATCTCTGAGGCGATTGTAATAAGAACGTTACAAAGTCTAATGTGTCAAGCTTCACGTGCTCTTGACTGTACATAAAATATTTATTGAATTTTTTTGCAGTAGTGTAGATAGGTATCGATTTAGATATCACAACCATTTTTTTTAATTGTTGTCTGTCTGGTCTGTGTTTGCACGCAACACGCAAAAACTACTGAATGGATTTTGATGAAATTTGAGGTTGAGCTAACTGGATCAATATTTAGGTCACTATATGTCATTCCCACAAGAAAACATAAAACTGGTTAAAAATAGAAATACGTAGTAGGTATTACACTGAAACGATAACACCTAGATACTTGAAATATGGTACCTTTCTATGTAGGTACTCGTAGGTGCCTTATATTATCGTAGGCAACCGATATGAAGGGATTTTTGGAAATTCTTATTATTTTTAAAATAGAACTATAAACTTTAGCAGAATAATTTACTTCGGTTAGTCACTTAGGTTACAAATACAGAAAATGTGTTGCATTTACAAACGTCAGAAAATGTCACAACTCATCTTCGTTTCAATTGTCAAAAGGCAGCTCATTTCTCCGCTTTCGTGTGAACCAGTCCTTATATTTTCATGATGAATTAAAATAACAATACTGTAATACTGTGAATGTTTATTTATTTACTACTTATAGAAGATAAAATATGTTATTAGAGTTTCATAACAATGTGGTAAAATTAAACCCGTATAGTATGGTGTCGCTGTCTTACAGCTTTGTCGAAACTGATTATTCAGCAACTACTAATGCTACCACCTTGGAACATCTGGAAAAGTCACGATTGTGCCATAACAACTAATGGCGACCTCGCTCTTTTACTACGGTTCATGTGAGACCGACGACGACGAAGACCGTAAATTTACTAGTAGGTATCCACACGTTCTATCATAGCACCTAATTGTTTAAGTTTTTCGTGAAACTTGTAATAGCCGCGATCTAAATATTCCAAATTCCTTACTCTCGTGTGGCCACTCGCTCGGAGCCCCAGCAAAATCAGAGCAGCTGCCGCGCGCAAGTCCGTCGCGACGACAGTGGCGCCTCGGATTAACTGGCTGCCATTTATAAACGCTGAGTTACCACGAACATTTACATTGGCATTCATCTTTTGCATCTCTTTTATATGTTGTAAACGATTTTCATATACAGTCTCCGTTATAACACTCGACCCGGAAGCAATCATTTGTAAAGCACTCATCAGCGCTTGCATATCTGTAGAAAATCCAGGATAGGGTAGTGTCTTCACAATAGTTGGTTTAATCACTTTGGGCCCGATAACACGTATTCCACCTTCTTGTTCACTAACGATTGCACCCGACTCTAGTAACTTTTCGATAAGTGACAGATGGTGTGAAACTATTGCATTTTTGATTAAAATATTTCCCTCTGTCATTGCTGCGGCTACCATAAAAGTTCCGGCTTCTATGCGATCCTGCATGATACAATGTTCTGCAGCGTGAAGTCTTTTTATACCTTTAATAACAATAGATTCACTACCTGCTCCAGTAACGTTAGCTCCCATTTTGTTTAATAAAATGGCCAAATCTATAATTTCAGGTTCCTTAGCTGCATTTTTTATGACAGTGGTGCCTTTTGCCTTGACTGCGGCCATCATAATATTTTGAGTAGCTCCAACACTTGGGACACGAAGATAAATTCTATCACTAGTTAAATTTGACTTTGTATTTGCTTGAATATAGGGATGTGAATGACTTACTTCAACTCCTAATGCTTCGAACCCTTTCAAATGCAATTCAATTGGTCGCTTACCAATACGACATCCCCCTGGCGAAGCCACCTTCACACGGCCGTTACGTGCCAAAAGAGGACCCATAATTAAAATAGATGCCCTCATTTTAATTACTAATTCATAACTAGCTTCATTGTTTAAGTGTTCACTGGCATCTATTTTCATCTGTTTTTTTTCTTCATTAAAGTCTACTTTTGCATTTAATTGTTGTAAGATTTGCACCATCACCAACACGTCCTCGATAGGTGGTACATTGTTCAAGACTCCTTCCTCACCCAAAAGAGTAGCTGCTATAATTGATAAAACTGCATTTTTGGCACCTTCTATTTCAACACATCCATTTAGTCTATTTGCACCACCATAAACAATAATTTCTTGCATATTTAAAACGAAAACACAGTTTTATAAAGACTGCTTCTGGTACAACTGCACGTACTTAGTTACTCGAAATAATGTAAGTTCCAAAGTAGTCGTTTAAATGTAAGTATACTTACATAACAACCCTTATCTAAAAATATGCTTATTTACTTTACTAATGGTATGACATTTGTCAGTTTGTTTATGGAAGTTATCTCTAGTCTACGACAGAACATATTCCAAAAATTACTTCACTGTTACTGAATGTTAATAATGTCGCGGACGAAACCGCTCGTTTAGACTATTATATTAACACTAGCAACTGGGCCTAATGACACCGAACCAACGCTTTATATTTCAATAAAAAATACTCTGACTTAAGCGAATGATAAACTAGCAACACGCGTTAATGCCAATTTAGAATAAATGCGTAACGTCAGTGCCATGCGTCTTTGGTCCGATGAAAAGCATTGAACCAAGTTTCTGGGACATGCGATAAAATGTGTAAATGCCTTAAAACGCATTTGACTATAATAATTTAAGTAGGTATACCTATCTAGTAGAAAAACAAGTTATTTAAACGTCTCTTCGATCATTATTATATTAGTATAATGTAGTCAGTCTAACCTTGAATATAGTTAGTCATCAGGTCTTTTTTTTATTCTTTCACCTTTCACGGTTTTATTTCTTTGAAATGTGTAAAACTTTTATTTTTATTTTATTAATTAATTATATTATAATATCCTATCTCATCTCAAATATGACTCAGTTATTTGGAATCATCACTATGCTTATCAGATAGTGCCAAGTAAATTACTCCGTTCTCTAAATTATAAATGTTATCGCCGTAAGTGTACATAGTGCTATTTTTAGTAAATACTCGATTTTATCCATAAAGAATCGAAGATTTCTTCTCGATCAAATGCTATACATTATTTGTAATAATAATCTTGACTCATAAACAATCGGTTATTATTTTAACACGTTCGCTGCGAAGCCATTTTTCATGGACTCTCAGCCAGTGCGTATGAGGTCTTTTCGAGGCAAGGTTAAACTTCTTTGCAGTGCGTATGAGACCTTTTCAACCTCACAAAATGTTGTTTTTAAAAAGCACCTTAAATATGGCTCAAAAGTGACAATATTTGCTTGAAACTTTACCATTATATACTGAAATAGTTGTTAAGGTTGAATCTAGCTTCGCCTACAGTTATGACATTTCAGTATTGAGTAAATGAAAAAAAAAATATATGACATCTGTTCTGCCTCACATCGCACTAAATAAAGTTCAAGACTAGAGATGGGAATAAAAGAAAGTTGCAGTTACGATAATATTATAACATTTGTTTACGTTTAGGGGTCCAAAAAATATCTCGTGAAAGGTGGGTACCTATATCTAGAAATGAAATACCATTGCATATCTGGAATAATGGAATACCTCAGGGATAGAAGGCATGGCATTTTTTTTTATAACATGTGTTTATAAAAGATCAATCAAAATGTTTTTCATTAACCTGTGGGCCCCCTCCCTACAATATCGCGCATCCGTCGAGCACCGGCCATGAACGGCGCGCTCGGCCGCGGTCGGCGGGGTACTGATAAACCGGCCCCATTCCTGTGAACCTAGACGCAAGCGGTTTTTTTTTTATGAATCTGAATGAATGAGCCTTTTGAATTACAAACAAAAGAGTCGACCAAAGTTTATACTACACCGGCACTGAGTCGAAGTATCGGGACAAAAAGTTTCAAGTGGTTGTTCGTGGTGTAATCATCGATTTATACAAAAAAAAGCTACCAGAGTTAAAATGAAAGTTTATAGAACGATAATATATGAATATACAAGGAATGTGACAATGTTTTATTTACTTGTCCCATAGGAAATAACACAAATAAACTCGATTGAAAATGTGTCCATTTGCTGTCAAATTTGCCGCGAAAATCGTCGTGTCAGCAAATTGGGAAATATGATTCGAATATATTGAAATACACCACAATATTGAAAACTATCAATCAAAAATAGATTCTCTTGATTATGAGCCCTCTTTTACATTCAATTTCATCTGTTATTTCAAATGATTCAATAAAAACGGAATGACAGTTGGAAAAAAAATTTGAATTTCGAAATTTTTTCGAGGGCAAATAAAAGTATAGTAATAGTACAAAACCGCGAAATAATGATGACATATAATAATATACTAATAACATTTCATGGAATACTCACAGTTTTCACAAAACACAACACAAATTACACATAAATAACAATTTTGTTGCGCGCCGGCAATCCGCGTCTAGGTACTAAATACTGTCAACTGGTGAGGTGAACTGACAGGCAACGACTCACTCGATTCTTTTATATTTTTTTTATTTGAAAGGCAATTCCTTTAAGCCTCAGACTTACAGACTCTCCAAAGGAAAATAAATCGTAAAATTTAGATAGCAGGGTTTATACCGTTAAGGGTCCGAACCATCACATGGGATGACAAGTGTTTTGGAGCCTGACTGCTATTTAAAGTTAGCCTTAATTTGTCGTTTTATTGATCCATAATACGACAACCAACTACTTAATGTACCTACACTTATAAATGTAAAAATCGTAAAAAAGTCAGCAAAGAGTTTCGATACAGGAGCACTATATCGAAACTTTTCACATCACTAAGCCAGGAAGCGCGGCGCGCGCGCCGCTAACTCCTCACTCCGTGCGGCTATGAGGCCTACATTTTTTGAGGCAGCTTAGACCTCAGTCCGCACTGTACGAGATTAAATTGTATTCAGTGCGTTTGAGGCCTATTTAACCTCATATTTTATTAACTACGCCGTTAGGATATACTTCGTAAGAGAAGCAATTTTATATATTTGTCTTTGTCATACGCATAGTAATATTGATATAGTCACCCCCCGCACAGAGTGAAAGAACGTGATTTTGACTGCCGCACCAGCGAGAAGTCTCACATGTGGCTTTTTAGACCTCATAACGCAGTGAACGTGTTAATATAACAAAAAGTTTACTGTGTTCATGTAATCCACGAGCGGGCTGTTAATTTGCACTTCGTTAATGTAACACTAATGCTGATGAACGAACGCCTGTGTGGCGAATTATAAGATCACACAACGATCACTTCATTGGCATTGACATATTTGCATTATTTATTTAACTTCATGTACCAAGAAAATGTACACATGGCGAACTTAATGCCTGAAGGCACTATCTACCAGTTAACCATCAGGCTAAGCAGAAATAATTTTGCGGAATTGGCCGCAAATTGTTACCATTATCTGCTCAATCATACCGTAAAAGACTTTCTTACTACAATTAGACGAATTTTGCTTCTAGTTTTTTGATTCGTTTTCGTTATTATGTGTATTGTCCTTATTTTATACTTTATTGACGGCACATCGGGCATTATACTTTGTATTCTAAAACTTGTTCCTAAAATCATTTGGATGAACGTTCTTTTAAGAGCCGTCTGCCGCATTCATCTTGTTGTTGGCTACCCTGATATATTTAGTTAATTTGGAGACAACGGGGCTGGTTGCATGGCTACTAATAGGTATGTAAATTAAGATTATAAAGTAAGCTCTTTATCTAATTGTTTGTTGTTCCAAATATCCTACTAATGTTATTAGTAAAATATTTCGAACAGCAAACGCGAAAGTTTGTATGGATGTTTGTTCCTCTTTCACACAAAAACTACTGAACGTTTTTTGATGAAACTTTACAGTTATATAGCACTAGCAGCGCCCGCGGTTTCACCCGCGTAGTTCCCGTTCCCGTGGGAATACGGGGATAAAATATAGCCTATGTGTTATTCTGATGTATAAGCTACATAACTGTAAAGTTTCATCAAATTCCGTTCAGTAGTTTTTGCGTGAAAGAGGAACAAACATCCATCCATACATCCAGACATCCATACATCCAGACATCCATCCATACAAACTTTCGCATTTATAATATTAGTAGGATAGACATCAGAATAACACATAGGCTATACTGGCTATAGTATTCCTTTGGGAACGGGAGCTACGCGGGTGAAACCGCTAGTATATTAATATATAAAAGCTATTATAAAGTACAAGAGTTAATAAATGATAATTATTTATTTAATTTTAAATAGATTGCTGCGCCCTAACACAGTATGTAGGTACATAGGTACTTTATTGTATTACAATGTGCAATAAATAGAAATAATTATAAAATAATATATTTGAAACAATATATTATTTTATTATGGCTCTAAGTCCTCCCTCGCAGAGTATTACCTACATTTTAAATAGGTACATTTAACAAGTCACTAACAACTTATTCAATATTTTATTTAAAACTAACGGTTTCACCTGCGTAGTTCCCGTTCCCGTGGAAATACGAGAATAAAATATCCTATGCTACTTAGGGATCTTCTAGCTTTCCATTGATGCAAGAATTAAAATTGGTCCAGTAGTTTTTGAGTTTATTCGGAACAAACATACAAAAATACAAATCTTTCCTCTTTATGATATTAGTTAATATAGTATTTAGTAATTTAGTAATATATTTAGTAATTTGTGACGCCATGTGTTACAAAAAAACGAAGTAAGTAATAATAATACCAATTTTATTACATTGCTATGCAAATTATTACTTATGTATACTATAAGTAGTGTACATACATACTATATTGAATAAAATGTACAATTTGTGTTCTTAATTTACAAAACTAGAATTGGCACTAAGCATATCTACCATTATTATTTTTATTATACATCACTACATAGTATAAAACAAATTCGCTTTCTCTGTCCCTATATCCCTATGTATGCTTAAATCATTAAAACTACGCAACGGATTTTGATGTGTTTTTTTTTTTAATAGATAGAGTGATTCAAGTGGAAGGTTTTAGTATTAGCATTGCACCCGTGCGAAGCCGGGGCGGGTCGCTAGTTCACTAATAAAGATAATTCATTTTATAGATTCCTATCGATATACTTTTATTTTTGCTGTCGACGATAGATAGCGACGCTATGTTCTAGAATAGATTTTAACTTTCTGGAATTTCAGCCATATACATAATAATATGTGTTGGCGACTGGCTGGTAGCCGTGGCAAGGTTTTATACGAATGATTTATTTGTATTGACATATTCCTTTTTTACGTTTTGTTTTAGTTGTCAGTTTAAGCTCATAAAGCCGTATACAGAAAGAAAGCCGAAAACCCATCGGCGCCGACCGGCGCCTACAGGCGCCGGTCTATGCAGGTAACCGGCGGAGGCATTTATATGAACAAGCGCTGATGGGCGCCGACTCGCGCCTGTCGGCGCTGGTGCCGCCCGCCAATCATCGTACGACATTTTGCTCGCTCTGCTTCAATCTGCTTGCTTTCTGTAGAATGGACCGATGGACTTGTCGGCCCATATCGGCGCCGACAAGCTTTCGGCTTTCTTTCTGTATACGGCTTAAAGATTACATATTCTTTTCCTTAAAAATTGTGTTTCCATCATATTTTTTAATACAGTCCACATCGTTCGGCAACATTTGGTCCCCCGATCCGTTTAGTAATTGAACTATTTTATTTGGTGTAAATTAGCAAAATTTGGTAAATTGAAATATTTTCGGCGATCTGTCAAAATTTATTTTCTTTATTATGGTGGAAACTCGCTCAAAGGCAGGTAAAAGCGTAATGACTGACAACTCTGTGGTGCCGGAGGAGCCTCGCACCACCGTCACTTCCGAGGCCGGAGGTGCTGTGGTCCGAGACTCAACCGCACCGCCCGCTATTTCTGCGGTGGCGACATCCGCCGTTACCCCTGTGCTTGGCCCGGTGGCATCTGAAATGATTCCAGACACCCGCGACCGAGAGGAGATACTCTCAGTCAGTTCGCGACGCAGCACATCGACTATCGTGGCCCAAAAACTCGCTGTGGAAGCCGAGCTACGCCGCCGTCAGCTGGAACGTGACTTGGTGCTGCTGGAGCAAACAGAACGCAAGCGGAGAGAGGTGGAGGAAATCGAGCTGCAGGCTACATTGGCCGCGCTCGAGGCAGAGAATTCAAGGCAGGGAAGTACACGCTCTCGCGTCAGTTCTCACGCGCGCACACACAGGTGGGTGCAGGACGTCGCAGGCAAAAATAGTTATTTTAGATCTAGGTCACAGCACTCCCCATCTGTCAACATGACACGGCTGGCTGAGGCGCTACGTGGCGTGGCCCGCGAAACGGTAGAGGTACTACTGCACACCACAGATGACCCAGACAATATTCTGAGCGTATTGGAGCAGAAATACGCTCGTCCCGAGCTTATTGTATCTCAAGAAGTTGCAGCTCTACGCGTCTACCCTAAGGTGGGTGGTGCCGAGCAGCTTAATAAGTTCGCTAATAGGGTACGTAACACGGTAGCTAGTATGCAAGCGCTTAAGCAACACGACTACCTATACTCGCCAGAGATATTGAGGTGCGTACTGTCAAAGCTCTCAGAGCTTACTAAGGCTAGGTTTACAGACTTCGCTGCAGACACGCAGGAGGAGAACGTCTCCAAATTAGAGACCCTTTCTGCCTTTCTCCTTCGGGAGGCCGATAGGCAGCTCAGGTACACATATGCGCCCGAATATACTACGGCTCCCGCGACAGCTGTGAAACCTACGTCTTCAGTACCTAAACGCGAGTCAGTACATTCTACGTCTACTGAAGTGTCTAACGTCCCTAAATGTTCCTATTGCCAGCGAAATCACGTGTTAACTGTGTGTAAAGAGTTTGGTTCACTGTCTATTGACGATAGATGGCGCTGGGTACGTGAAACCAAACTATGTTTTAGGTGTCTTAAGGGCGGTGCACACAGATGGAACAGTTGTAAAGCCAAACGTTGTGGTAAAGATGGATGTGCGAGACGCCATCATTCACTTTTACATGGTTTAGCCAATACCACAATACTTCATAGTGCGCCAGAACAATCACCTACTACAAACCCGTGTTTACACACAACTACTAATGTTTCGACTTCTAACTCTAATGAGCGGCACGTGGCCGTACCCGACACCGTCACGGTATCTAATGTCAAGGTTTCTGAGCTTCCGTGTAATATTTCAGGAACGTCGCAGCCTCCAGCGCGTCCTCGCGCGCTCTTGAAGGTGCTGCCGGTGGTAGTTAGCGGTACAGGCGGCAAGTACGAGACATACGCCCTGCTTGACGATGGTAGCTCTGCCACCCTCATAGACGCGGACGTAGCTCTCAGAATCGGCGCCAGGGATACGTCGAGACAGGCCCTACGAATCGACGGTGTCGGCGGCATGTTTAAAGAAACGACTGTAGGTAACATAAGTTTCTACATACGCGGTCGTAAGAAATCTGAACAGTACCTTATTGAAAACGCAAGGTCTATTCATGGCTTAGCTCTGAGCCCACAAACTATACCTAAGGTTAGTCTATGCACCTATAATCATTTGGTAGAGCTGGCAGACACCCTCGCCGTAAATAACGCTACTCCTACAGTTCTGATAGGAGCATGACTATAAGTAGAGAGGTACGGTGTGGGAAGCCCTCCGAGCCAGTCGCCACGCGCACGCTGTTAGGTTGGACTCTTCACGGGTGTCTATCAAGCTCCGTTAAGCCAGTAGAGTTTGTCAACCATCTTAGTGAGGAGCAGTGTGATTCTGTAGAGGCTTTAATGCGTGAACAATACAGATTAGACTGTATAGGTATTTCAAAGCTCCCTCCTAAAAATTCTGAGGACGACCAACGGGCCATCGAAATCGTTGAGTCTACAGCGCGCCGCCTTCTCTCGGGTCGATTCGAGGTAGGTTTGCCGTAGCGACGGACATCTCCTGGTGGCCTACCTGACAGCTATCATCAGGCCCTGTCTCGGTTCAAGTCCCTCGAGAAACAGATGGGAAAGGACGAAGGCTTCGCGCAGGCATATAGAGATTTCGTTGAAGGTGTCATACAGAAAGGTTACGCTGAGGAGTGTCCCGCAGATACGTATCACTCTAAAACCACCGTTGACACTTCGTCTTCAAACTCGATTCATTGGTACTTACCTCATTTCGGAGTTTACCACCCGCAAAAGAAAAAAATAAGAGTAGTTCACGATGCAGCCGCAGCGACTAGGGGCGTCTGCTTAAACGATTTGCTTTTAACAGGACCCGATTTATTGCAGTCTTTGCTAGGCATTTTGTTTAGATTTCGCGAGTTAGCGAATGACGTCAGAGTCCTGCGTGATATTCCTATAGCCTTGTGGGCTAACCCGAATTCGGAAGCCGTTCTGGCCACAGACGTCAGCACTTTAGGTCTTAAATGGAACCCTTCTACTGACACTATCGGATTTCGTACTGGCTGTTTTGAAAACCCCCCGCCTAAGTTAACAAAACGAGTTGTTCTTTCGCACGTCATGAAGGTATATGCTTAACTTAAGCCTGCTTACTCCTACGGTGATTAAGGGTCGTATTCTCATCCAGAACTTGTGGCGCGAAAAATTAGGTTGGGATGATGACTTGCCAGTGACTGGTTGCCAGATATGTTACAACGTGGACTGACTGGGCAAAAGAGATTGCGTTGCTAGGCAACCTATATGTCCCGAGATGGTACTTAGGGAGCGATTTACAACCGGTTAATACGCAGTTACATATTTTTTGCGACTCAAGTGAATTAGCCTACGCCTGCGTAGCGTATTGGCGTTTTGAACTAGAAGACGGATCGGTGAAGCTTTGTCTTATTGGTAGTAAGGCGCGCGTCACACCTTTGAAGCCCTGTTCCACGGCTTGAGTTGCAGGCTGCACTGATTGCTGTTCGACTGGCTAAGACTATAGAGGAGAGTCATAGATTGAAGCCGTGGTCAACTACATACTGGTCCGGCTCTACCACCGTTCTTAAGTGGCTACGAGGCGACGCCCGGCGATACAAGCCATTCGTAGCGCACAGAGTAGGCGAGATTCTCGAGCTAACTAACCCGTCAGACTGGAGGTGGGTTCCTACCGACCTAAACGTGGCCGATGACGCTACGAGACTCTCAGATTTGAATCACAGATGGTTCACTGGCCCACCTTTCCTGTTGGGGCCTTCGAAAGATTGGCCAGGCGAGCCTGACCTTACTGAGGACGCACCACTTCCCGATGTTAAAGAAGTGTCAGTTCTCCTCACAGATACTGAACTTTTAGGTCCCCCGGTACCAGACCCCAACCGTTTTAGTGTCTGGTTACGGTTATTGCAAGCTTCAGCTTGTGTCATTTTGCCGCGAGAAAGTTTCGTTCTTTTATTAGTACAAGTTTAAGCCCAAATTCTAAACTATTCACTAATGATGTTTTGTCTCTCACACAGGTGACAGCGTTTGACACAAACTTAGCAGAGAAACTGCTCTTAGTTAAGTCACAGATAGATAGGTTCGGAGACGAAATTTTACTTGTAAGAGAGTCCAAGCTTTTAAATAAGACCAGCCGCCTCTTTCCGTTCTCCCCGAGGCTGCACGACGGTCTCCTTGTGATGGAATCCCGAATCAAGAGCCTCCCCACCGAAGACGAAACAATTAGGACACGCATCCTGCTGGACGATCGCCATCGCGTCGTTCGTCTCCTTGTCACCCACCACCATGTGAGAGCTGCACACGGATTCCACGAGCTTATCTTCAATGAGTTGCGACGCCGGTTTTGGATTCTGCGCGGCAGACGAGCTGTGAAGACTGTGGCTAGAGAGTGTCAGGAGTGTAAGCGCCGTAAGAAAGCACCTGTTCGTCCGCCCTTCGGTGACCTGCCTAAAGAAAGATTAGAGCACGTCAGGCCATTCACCAACGTTGGCTTAGATTACTTCGGGCCCATAGAGGTAACCATTGGACGGCGACACGAAAAAAGATGGGTCGCTTTATACACCTGCCTCGTTGTATAAAGCGCTAGAGCTAGAGCCGTTCATTTGGAAATAGTTAACACCCTGTCCACCGACTCAGCGATCATGAGCCTGAGAAGATTTATCGCTCGACGCGGCTGCCCCGCCAAAATCATCTCGGATAACGGCATTTGTGGGAGCAAGCCGGGAGCTAAGGGCGCTGTACCTTAAGAGATCGAGCACCAAAGGAGGAGAATATCTGCCAACGCTCATACGGAGACCGTCGTGCAACGACCCTTCCCCTGTTCTCAAAGTAGGTGACGTCGTCGTAGTAGCCGACGACACTTTGCCACGAGGTTTATGGCCTTTGGGCCGAATCTCGCGTACATACCCAGGGCCTGACGGCGTCACCAGGGTTGCAGACATCGCAGTCAGGGGTGGGGTCCTGAAAAGGCCCACCAGGAAACTGGTGCAACTAGATGCCACGGACCAGTCAGCCGCCCGCGCCACTCCGTAACGGTGCTCTGCACCAGGGGTGGGAATGTTGGCGACTGGCTGGTAGCCGTGGCAAGGTACGAATACGAAACGAAATACGAATGATTTATTTGTATTGACATATTCCTTTTTTTACGTTTTGTTTTAGTTGTCAGTTTAAGCTCATAAGGATTACATGTTCTTTTCCTTAAAAAGTGTGTTTCCATCATATTTTTTTAATACAGTCCACAATCGTTTGGTAACAATATGTATACATACACAAAATATATAATCATACCGTCTGCCTTGTTGAGAGATATGCGACTACCTAATTCTACATTCTAGCCGCGGTATACTGCATTACCGTACATCAATATCTCGCCTCAGCACACTTACTTACACGTATAGCTCCTCACACTTCAAAGATATGAGTAGATAGGTGGTCCCCTATTGAGCGTTAGCCAGGGGCGCTACGTATAATAGCTGTGCCAGGTTGCTCCTAGCGTACCGACCCCGCTGGGGCGCTCCGTGACCCGGCCGACCCCACAGAGACGCCCACGTGGAGTGGTGGCGACGGACGCTCTCCGCAGAATCCCGTCGGCTCTCCTATAACCCACAAAATCGTGAGAGTCGTTAGAGATGGTATTGAAGAACAATACGCTTTACTTTACATAATAGAGTAACATATTTCGTTGTACCCAATATGGTTTATGAGTTCAATAGGTCTGCACTGCCCAAGTAAAGACGTTATAAATAATAGCTATCATTAATTAACTCACCTCTTTTCGTTCATATTTGACCTGCATTTGATGTTTCAATTCTCTTAGGTAATCAACTTGGAGTAGTTCGCGCCACCTGTAAAAGGAAAATGTGAATGTTCCCAATTTCTTTTAGATATTACACTTATGTAATTTTTAATCGTAAAAAAGTTTTGAAAAAATAAATAAGACTGCGCGTTAAAATGCCTACGTGATCATACAACAACGTCGTGATAATTATCAATGACCGTTGACGGTGAACAGTTATTGGACGGGGCTAATGAAAACCGTAAATCTTCATACGTGGCGTATGGGCCTGATAGAAAGCCGTGATGCAACTTGATGGCGGCAAACCACTTGAATGTTGTAAGACAGGGCCGGATTTTAAAATAATTCGTGGTTTAAGATGATGACGCGATTTATATGCAATGTGTTCTTTATATTCATAAAACATTGCCACTTGTTTTATATATAAGTAAATGAAACATAGAGATAGCTGATATATTTACACTACTAATAAAGTGACATGGTTTTACGAAATGCAAGTACTGTAATTTTAAATGGCCATTATTTACAATAAGTAACAGAATAAGCGCAATTCCTGAAATTAGTTTGTTCCTTTGAAAAGTGAATTAGCATAGCTGAATTTAGGGCTACATAAAAAACCCGTACTATTATTGCTTTTTATTTAAGAAATTTGGTTAGACAAAACTAAAGTACAAATGTCATATCTATATGTATAGGTATTAATATGATTATATATTTTTTTATATTAACCAAATCCAAACTTTTAAGAGTAATTTCCTAAGTAGTAATTCGCCCTTTGTACTTTTAGCACAGTACAATAAATAGTAGTAAGTTTTATTTATTGATTTGAAATCAACTGTGAGTTAACAAGATAAAATCCAATAAAATAAAATAAAAATATATATAAATATATATAATATAATCATATTTTTTTATATTAACCTACTAATTGCGCTTAATCTGGGACGCGTTGTATAAAGAAATTACATGGATTTTATCTTGTTAACTCACAGTTGATTTCAAATCAATAAATAAAACTTACTACTATTTATTATAGGTACTGTGCTAAAAGTACAAAGGGCGAATTACTACTTAGGAAATTACTCTTAAAAGTTTGGATCCAAAACTGGTGTCATGAATTCGGTGTCGATGACCCTAAAGACGTCGCTCTCATTTACAAAATCGTCTAAAAACAAATATTCATCGGTCGGTAGGTACTGGGTTAGTTTGTTGTAGGTAGTAATGATTAAGTCTATTAAAAACTAGCGGGTGCGCAGCGGCGTTGACCGCCGGATCCAGTTTATTAACGTTCCATATTTCAAGTTCCCTAGGTGTAACGTTTCTGAATAGTACGTATTTCTCTTTTTAGCCAGTTTTTATATTTTCCCGTGGGAATGAGATATTTTCCTGGAATAAAAAGTACCCTACATGTTAACCCGAGTACTCAGTTATCTCAATAACAAATTTCATCAAAATCCGTCTAGTACTTTTAGTGTTTTTTAGTAGACAGACAGCAATTTCAAAAATTGGTGTTTTGGTATATAAATCTAACTATCTACACTAAAATTAAAATTTAAATAATAAAATTCATGTAGGTACAGACACGGCCCCGTTAGAGTTATATTATATGTATAGATAGATAGTATAGTAAGTATATTCTAATAAAAATAGTAAAGTCGTCTTGTTAAATGTGATTGCAAATGCACGTAAAACATAAATAAGTTGATCATGCGAGTAGACTGATAAGAGATTAAGAAGACCTGACCTTTTTATTCCTTCCCAATCAGCCGAATCATAATAAACTGTTGTTTGAAAGTTATTGCTACTTACTAAGTACTATCCACCTCTTCGACATGTACCGGGGCGGCAAGAAACTCCTTAATACTCATCCAATAATTACTATCCCTTTAGTAAATTCATACTGAATTGCGTTACATTATTTCATTATTTTTCGGTGTGCGCTGTGCAGGAGGACATTCGCTGCAAGTATTATCGTCATTCATATAATCATCTAATATTAATATGCCGTTTTTGGAAAGTACTTTTGTAGGTACATTGCTGGAGTCAGAGTACTCTCGGATTGCGTGGTTACACGATGCGAGTAGCGTCCGAGTAAAGGTGTGGTCAAAGATTTTAAAGAAGATATCCTATATTAAACAGATGGATAAATGAAAACTAGGTAAGCGGAGAACTTAAATATTTCAAAGGTAATTTGAGATAATAATCTGCGTACGCACGAGTATGTCGGGTCGGGTAACATATCAGCCATCGAGTGAATGGAACACTACTAAATTGCAAAACGAAAACATTCCTTAATGATAGATGAGAGTTGAACTAACTCTCTATTAAGTAGGTGGTTATTTCAAAAACTTTATAATGTTACATACCGTTTTACATAATTGTTAGGCGCCGCCAGCCATAAATCTGATTTCGCGTCAAAGGATAAACGCAGTCAATTAATGAAATTTCCCACAAAGCGAACATAGGTTATGTTGAATTTTATACACCAATTTAGCCGTTAATTATTTTTTTTATTCGTGTTCATTAACTGTTTTTAATTAACCTACAAAAAAACTTATTTGAACTTTCCACACCAGCGAAGGTATGCCTACTTTGGGTTTCAAAATGATTGATCAGTGTCTTTGCTTGGAAAAGATCGTAAATTTGGACAGATAAAATTATGATTACCCATTTGATAACCTTATCGCCGGTGCACACTATATATCCGGAAGCATAGCACTGACTGTTTAGATGCGCATAAGTATAACTGTGCCGTTCACACGCGTACATTTCTGTCACATCGGTGGCATGTGCTATGCCTGCATATTATGTAGGTACTAGGTATATTGTACATGCGCTTAGGAGCGCGCCATTCAAAACCGACTCTTACCGCGTCGCGACTGAGTCCTCCACAGCGACGATAATATTAAGTAAATATACTATACTAGCAGCGCTCCCCGCGCAGTTCCCGTTCTCATTGGAATACGGGAAAAAATGTAGCCTATGTTACTCCCTGATAATGTAGCTTTCCATTAGTGAAATAATTTTTATAATCTTAGGTGTGAAAGTGTAACAAACAAACAACCCCACTTTTGCCTATAGTCGGCACACACGAACTTCCTAGTCCTTCTACAATCATTAGTCATAGAGATTTAATTTAATTTTTGCTCACTTATTTGGAGCAAGTACCAATATTCTAAATTCAATTTTATTTCGTGATTCAATGGTAAACTTAAATTAATGATCGTCCAAGTTTTGTATCTGACTTCTGGGAAAACGTGATACCTGAAGCTATTGCTATTTATTTACCTAGTACAATATGTAAGAGCCTGATACATCTGTCTATCTATAAAATTTCAGTGGTATGTAATTAATTATATCTTTTATTCATAATTAAGTAGTAGAAGACAAAAATATTTTTTATTTATTCCAATTTGTAAAATCCGTACAACTTGTTTGTGTACGGAGATGTACCATCGCCCCGGGCACATCTCAATTATTGAGAAGAATGAATACCATTTTCTGAATGCTACAATGTTTAATGGTTTTCTAAAAGAAGGGTCACATGCCACGACCTATCGAAATTAAAAGAGTATTATTCATATGGGACCTTGGAGACACTGTATTTTTTGCGACATCAACTCACCAAAGCTTTTTATGTAACTACATACGTGCATTGTGAAACTACAATGTGCCTACCTACATAACAAATAACAATTCAGTTCATATATGGAACTAGCGACCCGCCCCGGCTTCGCACGGGTGCAATGCTGAATTTTCTTTGCTATAAACCTTGCGGAGCCCGAGACCTTTCCAACGAATGCAAAACCATGGAAATCGGTTCGTCAGTTCTGGAGTTAAATCGTCAGGAAGGAAAACCCGACTTATTTTTATATAGTAGATATCATCGGCTACAAGGAAATTTTCGCATTATACTCGCTATAATTCTCTCTTTTGTCATTTCGTCAATCTGGGTGCTGAGCCTATCGGAATTCGGCAAACATCACAAATTAATAAGAGATTGCATAGCAATCGCAAACAAATAAATAAAATATTAAGCTTGGAAACAACAATCAAATGCCCAAGATCAAGATAATAATAATCATCATCATAAACCCGTAACAGCCTACTGCTGTAAGCCGAAGTAACAGTCTAAGTATGGACCATAATCTCCCACACGAGCCCACCGCGAATTGAGTAATATATAATGTTATATACCTGTTTATTATAAATTGTCACTTATGGTGAGGAGTATAGTAGTAGGTATGGCTTTGAGAACTTTATTTACCTATTTATTTAACAATGTTGTTTTATCGGTCGTTTAGAGTTGGTGCACTTAGAACAAAGTTTTGGTTACATTTATATTTTTTCTAATAAAAAATTACCAGAATACCTTATTAACATTCCTTGGCAAATTTCTGTAAGTGTATCTATGTATAATAACATACAAATCTAAAGAATAAAAAAACTACTCGAACTTATATGGTTTTCTCATGGATGCCATTGTCAGAACTGGACCAAATTAAAATTTGACCGACCGGACACGGAAAGCACAAAATCGGTTCACCCAGTCGGAAGTTCTGAGGTAACAAACATAAAAAAAACATACAGTCGAACTGATAACCTATTCCTTTTTTTAAAGTCGGTTGAAAAAAGATCGATCAACATTCAACATACAGCCGAAACCATTACGAGTAGATGAAGAGTAGATATCACAATTTTACCTATTAGATCAAAAATATTTTTTTGTATTTAACTCACTGACACGATTCCTCCGGAGGTCTAGTGACGTCGCTGGAGGGGAGTGTGCGTGCCCCCACACGTCGCCTCCTCGAAAATAGAGGCACCAGCTCCACTCCGCCAGTCAGCCTCAATATTGTCTCCTCAGGAGTCATCTTCTTATCACCATTGGTTAATAGTCCATTCTCATAGTCTTCAGGTACCGTACGTTGAACTCTATCTCCATTAGATAATCTTTTCACGAATTTATTCTTCTTAGGAGATATTTTACCTTTACTGTTGTGAGTATTCCCTTCCTTAACGGTAACTTCCTTTTTGTTGTCAGTATGTTTATTATGCCTGTTCTTTTCAGCACTTGCTTTTGGGCTATTTGAATTTTTGATATCAGGAAGCTTTTCAATATTAGACGGTTTTTTATTTTCATTATCATTTGAGTCATCTTCCTTAGAACCATCCTCTCTCTTTACTTTTGGCAAAGTAAGTGAAGATCTCTTATCGCGCTTGTGCACATCTTGCATTTTTTTGAAAATTTCATTGTCTGTCCAACCCTAAAATTAGTAACATGTAATTGTAAAATATGACGTTAAGTAAACATTACATACTACGAGTACAAAGGTCCTTTAAGTTATTTTATCAGAAATTAGACAGAAAAAAAACATTGAAGACAATATAATAAGGAGTTTTTAAGGACACAAGATACTTAGTACATACCATAGACTTAGAGAAATTTAATCCAATGTTTCGTGGGTTCCGCCAGGTGGTGCCACCAGGCCCTGGTTTGCCCCACGGTCCGGCCAAAGTTTGCTGAAATAGTAGATAAGACATTAACCGTATTATAGCTTATAGAACTCACTGAAATATTCTACAAAGGCATTACCATCTTGCGCTCGTATTCCAAGTCCCGTTTAATTTCATCTTTAAGAGTTTTGTTCCTTTTGTCAACCAAATCATCTGAAATAATGTTAGCAAACCTAAATAATGTCAGCCATCAATGCATATAGACAGTACGTATCCACATTCATTTATCATTCGTATTGTACTAACTGTCCGAATGCCCTACGGGGAAGTATAGAATGACTTTCAAATTATTCTAATTGGTTTCAGAGGATGTACTTTACCGATTAAGTTCAAGTCATCAAAGCCTCATCAATTACAATCATTTGACAGTCAGAAATGTCCTCTAAGCTTTCACATAGCTGTTGTCGTGTAATTACGAACGATTGACGTAGTATTAATGACGAATAATGTTGGCTCACCTAATATTTCCCTGTACGTTTTTTGCTGGTCAGGAGTCTGTCGGTATCGAATGTCGTTGTCGACGGAGCGACGAAGGGTCTCAGCGTATAGAAGCTGCGGATCTTCGCGCAGCCGCAAAGGCGTGCGCCGCTGCCGCCGCCGTGGCGACGGCCACCGCCTACACGGCTCATATTGCGAGGTACCCTGTAAGATATTGTATCAAACTATCATCAAGTGTACTCAGCTCTGTGGCGTAATCATCTGCATGGCTAAATGAATTGTGTCAACCATACTATCACTATCAGCATCAGCAGATTCTTTATCATACCAAGTCTCAAGATTTTTTTCTTAGTTAATGTCACGAATCACTGTCACCAATCTCAGATATTTTTCTAAAACTGTACTTATTTCAAATTTCTAGAATTGATGATATACACTGCTCTCTCTATATCTGCTCTAATATATCTCGTGAAATGTGGGTATATCCAGTAATGGAATACCTCTCCCTACCCCCTCGGGGATAAAAAAGGCGTGAGATTATATTTATATATATATGATATACACAATACAATCACGGGTCAAGGCTATAGGCTGTGAACAGAACAGTATACCTACCTACAGTTGATTGATGATTTTCATGTCACAGTTTAACAGCTGTTAAGTACATTTGACAATGTTTCTCGAAAATATTCATGATTAATTATGCAATGCGCAGAACAGGACACAATTATGTAAACAAATTTCATGTCCGCAAAAAGGGGTCATTCGCACAGTTTTTGTGCATCCTCGTTGCATCATGCGTGTGGTCCCGCCTCGATTGGAGAATTATGAATGGCCCTTTACCTTATACAGGCAGATTTATCACTTTCGCCCATTGAGTAGCGTACATTATTATCTCATGCACCCGACTTGCCGATTTAATAAAAGATAATGTGCATAACTACTGACATTCCAAAAGATTATGAAGCTCATCATCTTCGTGCTCAAATAAGAAAGTTTTGAAAGTTTCAAGGACTTTTTGTTAAAAATCTAGTCCTACCTATGTAAAGAAAATGTGAAATATATTTCTTAACGATATATAGACTAAATCTATTTAAGTACTTGTCACTTGGTAACCGTCTGTCAGTCCATCAGAATAGAAGCAATTTAATCCACCATCTATCCAGGCTATTAAAAATCATTATTGATTCATATAGGTCACGAATCACTCTAGATTACATGTCAGTCTCTACCAGTTAATAGGTAATTTTCTTGTCTTGAATGAAAATTACAGGTGGCTTTCTTGCAAATGTAATATTGTTGAAGTTCAATAACTTTTGATTACCTTTAAACGTTTTCAAACTTGCTTAAAATATCCATTCAGTTAGCGCCTAGCGGTTAATGTCGATATTAAAAAAATTCTTTGTCGACATTCCGAGAAGTGACTATAGATGTAGTTGTGTGGTATTACGTAACTCACGCAATCTCCAAGATTTTTGTTAACGATTACGAGAAAGGCTATACCGATTTGCCCACAACATTCTTTTAACTACAACAATGAGTAATTGATACTGCTATAAAAAAAACAGATATAATGCAAAATACGTTACGCACGTTATGCAGGTCAAATTATTTTTAACAAGAAGTATGAGTGAGAACGCATGTATTTAGATTTTTTTGTTGCATGTAAGTAATATTAGGTACGCGGTTACTTTATAGGAACGTTATGTTATAAAAAACTAGTCGACAACTAAATGACTCATTGAACAATGGAGAAGGGAATGAAAGTAATCCGTGTCAAGTCTAAATAGAGCTAGCGTTGAATTGCTACATACATACAATCATTAAACATTAGTGATATAGCATTACACAGTAAATATATATGTTATGGGCAATTTGATAAGTCCGGGCACTATTAATAATTGCCGGTCTGTATTCATAATGCCCGACTCAATTGGACAATGTGATTAAAACTGCATGATTAATCACTTTTCCCGGCCATTATGAATAATGAACAACCTATCTTGGCCAAAGTAATAAAATAGATGAACTGTACTGTTTTTGTTCATTAAATGAAATTAAACTTACAAAATTTTCATGAAAAGTCAACAAAAAATGAATTATTAAACATAGTAGTTAAGAAATAAACAGTTACAAAAGTAATAACATAATAGTTACATATTTTTATTTTGATAAAAATATAACTTAAGAACAATAGTTTAAAAATTAGTAAACTGAGAAAAATCAACAGAAATATCTAATAATGAAAGACTGTGTAAGAAAGTTATTAAGCTTAGAATTATTTATTCTTGCAAGATGAGCTTATATGACATTTGGAATTGCAAAGAATGTTTGATTTCTTGCATTTATAACGTTTTGAATTGCAGTCACCACTACAGTTACAATAATGGAAGCCTTGTCCACCAAAAAGAGAGTCTCTTTTAGCACATTCTCGAAGATTAATATCAACTTTTGGAACTGCGTGCCCTCCCCCGCACGTATGCGCCCCTCGCCAACGGCCGCGGTCATTGCCCGGCTACAAGTAGGGTATTATTCATACTGCGCGGTCATACTGGTAAATTCAAGCTATCTCAAACACTGACTTATTACATGGACCACGGGCCGTCGGGCATTATTAATAATGGCCGACCAAAGTAAAAAATAATCACTTTGCACATCACTCTTGGGCATTATTAATAATGGCCGGTCCATATTAATAATGCCCAGTTAATCACGTTGCCCGTAACATTATATACAATTATCTCATTATATGGGGACGGCGGAGGATTACGAATGTTGGCTTGAAAAGTAAAAAAATAGAATATATCTGTGGATGATGATGACAGGTTGATGATAATTATGGGAATACCTTGAGTTCGTCTTCGGGGTAGATACTAGTAGCCCGCAAATTGGTGAACCGAATGCCTCGGAGATTTGGTGCTCCGCCACCAGCTCGACCCCAAGGCTCGTACGAAGCCAGTTGGTCACGGGCCTGCACCAGATGGGATGATAAGCTGATGACATCCTTAGACTGCTAAGAATTACTATCTGCACGTGGCACGATCACGTTATTTTTGTTCTTTGCGAAAGTTGTTTTCAGAAAACGTAATGTAGACTTTGAGGGTCACATTACATAAAATAAATTCTGAGTGTTATCAAATCCTAGACTAAACCTAGATGATAGAGTGCACTAATACCATGTTATTGCTCATCACTGTGATGACTGGTGGTATGGTTTTATTCTTCTATCGATTATTTAGTGTTCGTGCACTCAGGCCTGAGTAAATTAAACCTTGTTTTGTCATATAATTTTGTATGTAGCTAAGCGACTAACGCAAAACTCGCGGAACCATCCCGTATTATACGGTTGTAAAAGTTTCTGTTGATTAACTACTATTCGCTTACAAAACACAATGATTAAGAATCAACGCGATTATGTGTGAGATATGTAATGTCACGCTCGCGCTAAGGTTTTAGCAGGCCCTTTTCTGTTTATTTTATGCCAACAATGAACTCTGTAACAGCAATGAAGAATGTAACGGTAGCGTACCGAACTATTCTTGGATTTTAGAAAATATGTATTCTTGAACAGAAATTATATGTGTAGGTACCTGTACTTAGGTACAAACATGTGCGTATTGGCGGCTTTCACCGGCAGTACCGGCACATTAAGAAAATACACAATTGGCTGTTTATTCTATTCACATATGAAAGCTTATACAGGTTATACCTAAAAACATCATACAACATTCACATCTCATTAAATGGATTAGACATCAATAAACACATATGTCGGTAGGTACATTTAAATGGTATATATCCCGGTGCAAATGACAATAATGTCGGCGGTGTGATCATTTCTATCAGTAAATATAGTTGCCAAATGGCAAAATAGTAGATTGTTATACAAGGGTCGGAAGGAATTGATAACTTCCACTAAACACTCTACTTTTCATTTCGAATTCAAGAAAAGTAAAAAAAAAATTACAATTTTACAAAAATTCAAACATGCAAAAACGCAATAATACCTACAAAAAAAAAACAAAATTGTCAACAATACAACCAAAGAGGTTGGAAGAAAGAGAAACTTTTTCTTTTAAACGTCTTTGAATACTACATCATAGAGTACCTAACCTTACAAAAATATAACATATAACATTACAAAAATAATATACAAATCCTTCCTCTTTATAATACTTTTAGCCTAGTAATAGTGTTATGTGCTTATTAGTGTCGATGAAAAACAAGATTTTGAATTTCGGAACAGCTTACCAAATTATTACTCTTTTTTTTATTTTAAATATGGAACGCGTACCGCCCCGCGCGCGGGCTATTTTCTGTTGTTTATACCAAATGGGATGTAGCCGTTTATACCTGCACTCACAAGGCCGCACCTTTTTTTCATATTCTAATTGATGTAAAAAGTTTCGTATCCCTACTAAGTACCCAAAGAGGTTGGAAGAAAGTCATTTTCTTTCCTAGAGAAACTTTTTCTTTAAACGTCATTGCCAAATGTAGTACTATTTTTTTTTAATTTATTCCCGCCCTAAGGCCGGAAGCAATTACTATGAGTCTTTCCCGACCGCAGGCGGGAATCACAGCCCTGAATCTATCTGTGGTGGGAATCATCGCTTTCGACCCGGTACTCAGATCAAACATACACTACTTTCCGAGTATGAGATAATATGAAAATATTATGTTAGCTTTAATAGCTGTTGTTTGCAGCTCCCAGAGAAAATCACATAAAATAGCTGTGAAATAGTAATAATAATTCAAAATAAACCCATAATCATAAATAAACATCCAATTCCTAAATACAGCATCCTATCTCAATTGCATCGTTTGACTGCCATTCTAATCAGTTAGATATCTACTTTTTATAATCTATGAAAACGAAAATTTACTAAGGGAAATGTCCTGAATATTAAATTATGCCATCGTCATAATAATATTAGTACCTATTCAATTGCGTCGCATTTTTCATAGTTTTATCATGGGCTCCACCTCATTTTTAGAGGTGTCTGTAGCAGCCCTGGATTTGGCAATAAGCTAGGCTGTATAGGCCGCGGCCTCTAGACCGCAGATTTCAGAGTACCCTAAGCTCTCTCGATTTATTAAACCGTCAAGTTTGTTCGCGATTATGAACGTAATGCTCAAACAAGTCAGTTTTGCTGATAGATAGAGTATTCTACCTAATACATTTTCAATATCTTTAAAGGCGGCACAAACTGAAGTACAGTACGGCCGTTTTAACTTGGCTTCTCTGTTATTTTTTTTTTTATTGCGCAGCCATTCAGATATGCCAAGTTAAAACGGCCGTACTGTAAGTACTTATAAAAAATATAAATCCGGCACTGGTATCAAGATGTTTAAAATAGGGCGGGTAGGCAGAGGTATTCTATTTAATGAAATAATTTTATTTCACCAGTTTCTTTGGACCCCTTAACGGTGAGCCTATCGCCGGACCGGGTCTTTTACACATGCCTCAGAATTAATTCTAGAGTTTCGGTTTTCCGACCGGTTTCGGTTTTCTCACGAAATATATACTAAATGATTATTCGCAATTTAATGTTGGTGCAGTCAACTGTGAACTGACCTCCCGCTGCTGCTGCATCTTTTCTATGAGCCGATGCTCGCGCCGCTCGCGTGCGAGCCGCTCGCCTTCTGCGCGGGTTTGTTCGGCTAGTCGGCGCTCTCGAGCTCGACGCCTGGCGGATCCCGATGTTGGAGCACTAAGCCGCCTGCAAGCGGTGCAAAAGATATTATTCCAGAATGAAGGGGCCCCCAGCCAAATACTTGTAAGTATACTCAAAATATAAGAAAAATATTTTTATCTGAAGAAGCATTTTATGAGTTGAGTTTAAATGCATATAACAATTCTGCCTTTTGCAACCTATGTTTCTATTGATAATTATTATGAACTTTAAAAATTATGATAACTACCTGTTCTCTTGAAATTTTAACAACTAAGTAATAATGACCATAACGACTGAATTCCAAAAATAATTAAGAATCATTAAAGATTACATAAAAGTTTTGAATTAAAAATAGCTTTATTGATATTTACATAATCTTTCTAAGAATTAATGAAAGTTCACATTTCGTTTTAGGCAATAAAGACCTTACCGGCGCAGTCGACGCGAGTGCAAAGCAAACATCGGTCTATAGTTTCACTTATACCAACAAACGTATTATAGCACTAAACAATAATTTCAATGATATCCATGTCACCACTAAAGACCAAAACACAAGGTATAAGAACACCGGTTTCAGTAGTACGGCTTCTCGTTTACTACTGCGAGCTTCTGAAACCCGCTCCTGAAATTCAGGGCACGCACTCCTGTGCGCGTTTCCATTGCTACCTATTCACAATAATATTCTCGAAAACAAACATAGGTAATCACTGGTTTGGTTCAAAACACGGCAAGTATCCTTCCTAGAAACAGACCCAGTCTAGCATTAGAGACCATATCGGATCTTTGTGATTGTGATCTTAATAACTTTACGGGTTAAACAAACTACTTACACTTAAAACTATTTTACTTCTTTGAAATAAGAATGTAGGTACCTACCTAAACTAGTTTTTTACGTAACATTACCTAATGATAGAAGTAACAGTTTTCACTCGAAGACAATGGAAACAACGTTGTCTGTGCAGTCATTAGAAATGTAAGTTCAAACTAACGTTATGGCTACTCGTAATATGTTTAAGTCAAGTAATTTAAAATACTTACTTACCTAAGTTTGGGCGAAAATAAAATGTAAATAAGTAATTAGGTACTTTAACGTTTTCTTTGTTGATAAAAGTAATAAGTACATGTACCTACCTATGTGTTTTTAAGATAACCGCACCACAAGACGCGCCTTTAATTTCTGTCTAATGCTGGCTGACCCGCCCAAATAGGTAGGCACTTCATGAATTCTTGCAAATCATCCCCATCAAATTCGTGTTTTTTTTTCAAGCTTTTAGTACCAAAGTGGTTACTAATAAATAGCAAAAAACTAGGTCATTCCTTTGTTCGCCTGTTCCTTCCGTTCACTTACCCGACACTGTTAATGTAGTAAGTAGGTTTTCGAAAAAAAGCCTAAATTACACGAACTTGGGAAAAGAATTAAGAATATCTTTATCTAAGCCTATCTTGAAGCAAGAATGTGAAAATTGTGAAGGATGAGTCATGTTCAGCGGTTATAAAAACCAAAGGAGAAGGTTGGTTGAAGGTTGAACATGCCATTGTTAATCGATATAAGTACCTACCTATCATAGTCGTAATACCTACATAAATTGCGAATTTGCATAGGGCGATGTCACGTTATGCCCCGTTTTTTGATGGGTTTCATCTGTTTAGCTAAATATGCAATATCCTCTTGATACTTGCTCTATTATACTAAATGGGTACTAAGTAGAAGCGAAATCATCCTTCTAAACCTTTTTCAAGATAAATAGGTAGGTACTTAATTTATTTATTGCCTTACATGCTCTAGTACCTAAATCTCTTATAGTTATAATCACAGAATAATAAATACATAGTTATCTATAATTATTACAGGACTTAATAGACCCTATTGGGCACGGCAACATGAAAACATTCTTATTTTCTGTCGTCAAAGCCTACCATTTTTATTTCCTATGCGCAAAAGTATTCGTCGTAATATTTGCAGATGTTTTTTTGGTAGGCATCATAACTTTTTGTTGTAGTTTCAAAATATTATCATTATGTAAGTTTTTGCATGATCATGAACTTATCACATATACAACAGATTTAGTCGGCTTGTTTGCCACTTTTATAAAATTTTATAAACACACGATTACGATTGTGGCATTTAAGTTTAACCGTTAATTAGGTACCTACATTTGTCGATTGTAAGTTAAAACATTATAAACATTTATATATTAATTAACAGAAGAATTATCGACACATCTATGTCCAACTTTAATGAGTTTTCTTCTATTTGGTCTAGAAGTCTAAAATCTATCAAACGTCTTCTCTGAGTTCCCAGTAGAAGGTAGCACTACAGCAATTAGGTACAAACTGAACTAAACGGACAAACACGCACAGAAACAGCCAAAGCTTAACAATGTGCTGTTCAAATTGCCTAAGTAGTTAGTTGGTAAGGGCACATACATTTTCCATGTCATTTTTGAGGAGGCGGTCGTCCCGGCGGTGCCGGGCGCGTGTGGATCGATTGCCGCAAACCCGTAGCTTTCTTTATTGCAATGTACTTGCATGGCTACCTGTTGGTTTGCGAAATAGGTCATGTGTGTCCATAAAACGGATATACCTACATTATGTTACGTTAGCCAGTGATACCCCTGTCGTTAGTGAGCCCGCCTTTCATCCATGAGACTCGGTACGAATCGGTCTCGGGTAATAAAAAGTTACTTAGGTAGGTACCTACCATATTGAAGTATCATTCGCTCGAATGTAAAGAAATACATCGCGAGGACATCGGCAGTTACCTATGCCAGAATTGATTTTAGTTCCCGTGCAAGGTTTATATCTGTTTCGGTATCCATATCTCTTCGCTGAAATCAATATCTCTTCGCTGTATTGGGAGATTGTACATAGTGTCTAAAGGGCAAAATATTTGTTCTTATGGCTTACACAGACGGAGGACAGCGGTGGCCGCGTTAATTTTAGAACATTTAATAACAGTAGTTTTTTCTTGTGATAATACGCAGTGTTCCACCCACGCCACCCATAATGAAAGTGTTAATCTGACAAAAACTAGGTACATAAGAAAATCAACCCGTACACACCACTGTCTACATGACATAAATGCTATACTTACCGAGATACAGCGGGGGCGCTGCTGTAAAGACGTCATTTGGCAGCGCCACCAAACCCTCCCTATATCTCCTAAACCGGGAGGGTACGAAATCCAAGACTATTTCGTACCCGGAGTACGAAATGGGTACGTAACGTAAGTAGATCGGGTTCACATGCCAATCAGAAGCCGGGGCGCTCTGCTGCGATGACACATACCAAAAGTACGCCGTCTTCTCTAATATTATAAAAAAGGAAAGATTTGGACTTTTGTATGTTTGTTACAAAATAAACTCAAACACTACTGGACCGATTTATATAAAAATTATAGATAAAAATTCTTTCACTAATGGAAAGCTATAGAAGATCCCTGAGTAACATAAGCTATATTTTATTCCCGTATTCCCACGGGAACGGGAACTACGCGGGTGAAACCGCGCAGAACCGCTAGACATTAAGTATAATTAGTAGCCATTACGTTATAGCCATGAATTCTAGCCCTAACGATTTCAGATATGTGAACTCTCTGTCTCCTCCACTGCCACCAGCAATGGTATTTTAAGGCGTTTGATTTGACATAATACGTAAGCGTCATTATGTTTACTATTGCCCGTGTATTATCTTTATCTAGCGACCCGCCCCGGCTTCGCACGGGTGCAATACTAACACTAAAACCTTTCCTCTTGAATCACTCTATCTATTAAAAAAAACCGCATCAAAATCCGTTGCGTAGTTTTAAAGATTTATAGCCTGCGCAGACGACACTTTTGTCCCCGTATTTTTTTGTCCGCCAAAATAGAACGCTTACAACTGTATGGAGTAACGCACACGAGGGATTAAAAGTATGGCATACAAAAAGTCCCCCGAATAATCGCGAACACCGAGGGGCGGTACAGGACAAAAAGAGACGGACATATTTTTTTACGATTCGGGGGACTTTGTCGTCCGGGGACAAAGTCCGTCGTCTGCGCAGGCTATTAAGCATACAAAGGGACAAAGGGATATAGGGACAGAGAAAGCGACTTTATTTTATACTATGTAGTAAAGTTGGTAGCAAGCAACCACGCGTTCTGAGCAGCAAGCTGAGATCCATATCGGGTCATTAGGACGAATGTTGCTGTCAGCAGAATATTGTTAGATTCTGAGTCTACACCGACATTCTTTATATTTTATAACACGGAAATAGGTATTTAATGTACTTAAATATAATACTTAAAAATAAAATGATTTCAACCTTAATTGTTTTCAGGAATATTTGGCATGGTTAGACGAATTTAATCTGGAAGAAAGTAAGACTGATTAAATTAAAATAAAACAATATTTTGTAACTAATGTATATTAAAAATTATTCATTATATTTTAGCATTTTACAGAGTTATCGTATTTACAAACGGTATGAGCTACGTACATGTTTACATACAATATAAATAAATTTCATTGACTCCCATTGTTTAATGTCTAATGTACAAAAAGATAAACCTTCTTCGCCGTCTATTGTATTGACCGACATAATGACCAAAATATTAATGGTTACAAACCTATCAAAAAAATAAAAAAGTTAAAGTAGTAAAATTTATTATAAGTAGTTCCAGTTACAATTTACAATAATCAATATCTATAAATCGTTAGGGCCATTTCCGAGAACGCTATTTCTAATATATACACATATTTAATAATGTTGCTCGTTTAATGATAAGATAATGCTCAAACTACACAATGTAATGCATGTCTTGTTCTCATAATGACATGTTATTCTAAATATGACTGTATTTGATTGTGAATTTTATATTTATTAAGACATAAAATAATTTGTCGCTTCGATCATTACGTCGGCCTTATACTAAATGTTACCTTATTAGTGACTAATATTTTGTTAAATAACAAGAACTTTAAGAAATAGGTTTCTAATAAAATGTTGCGCTCTTGGTGCCATTCCTTTACGTGAGTTTTACCTCAATTATGATAATTGTTTATCAGCCCTTATCGCTGAATATTTTTTTATTTTATATTTACAGTAATTCTAATTATTAAAATCTAATAAAAATACATTTTTTAAAGTTTCAACGGCTTTAAGATTTTTCTAAGTATTGTGCGGCCTCATATAGAACTAACAATTTAATACTATACCAAAACATAAACATACATCTCTAGTATGCATCGTGTGCACTAAAGAAATTGAGGTAATTGGTTCTGAAGATTAAAACATGGGTAACTTATCCAATGACTTTCAGTATTTACACAGCATAAAGTACATAACAAACATCCGTACACAAGCAAGACCGATTTGCGTTACCACCATTTTGTTGTGATGTATTTAAAGTCGTTGTGCATTCCACAGGTACTTTAATACTATGTCTACAAAGAAAGATTGCACGCCTGATGTAAATGAATGCCAACTAAAGTGTTGCTACTCTATATGTACAATACGTGAAACGGATTGTATCATCTTGGACGGCTCAGAACATACAAGCGCTCAGAAAGCATGTGGATAAACAGCAGTTTCCATTAATTATCCAAAACTTATGTAAAGCGGTATTTGGTAACAAGTAGTCACATACACGCTCATATCAATATACATAACTATAATAGTCGCAGATAGTTCACGGTGATACAAAGTGTTTTCGTAGAAAACTATCTTAAAATAAATCAGGTCACCAAAGTGAGGGATATATGTATACTCATAAAATAAATAAAATATAATAAAGTGTATAATGTTATGTACATATTCAATACACTATATAAATTCTTACATATCCATTCGTCGCGTTTGCGTACAACAATCAGTTTCACTGATAATAGTGTAACGAGCGTATATTATTTTATGTAGTTGAATATATAGTTCTTTATTATGCATAATTTAACAGGGCACATGGATTGACGTAAAATATCTAAGATAACAATATCTAGCCACGCATCGGCTCGACGCATATCCCACGCGCGCACAAGTGTCCGTTCACACATCACGATAAGTCTTCGGCCCCGCGGCCGAGCGCGACTCACTCATTACACTCCAAGTCATTAAACTACACCGGTTCACGCCTGCAAACTTCACAAAAAGGTACCCAAAATTCCGGTCTCTCGCAAGAGCCTTTATTCTACTAAAGGCTATGCACGACAGAAATCAAAAATTATCATAAAAACACATTTCCAAAGTACTTTTGGCACCCATATGGGACTGAAGCGATATAATCCAAAAACTACTTTGAAAATTCGAATCGAAAGCGAGGGCGGAGGTCGGGTCATGGACTAACCCTGCCCTGGTCACTCACACTCCTTGAACCATGGATGCCTTTCGTAGTGTACACTATGGTGGGTCGTGGGAGGCTATTTGATCCTGTTGAGGACCAGGTCGGTGGTGACGACGAGCCCTTTCTGGTAGGGGGAGTCAGCCAGCTCTGCCGCGAGCCGCGCTGCCTCGGCGCCGTGCTTGCGCGCCAGGAAGCGAGTCTGCTCCAACCCGCGGGACTTGTGCACCAGCTCGTAAGCCTTCTCCACGTCACCGGCCTCTTGGAATCGCCTCATTATCATAGGGTTCAACTCTGGATACTGTGAATTTAAAACGTTCGATGTTAACATATTGTCTATCAAAACAGTCTGTATATGTGTATTTATTGTATTGTATTTTCGGACCCCTAAACGTGACAGGTAGTAAGCCCGGAACACGGTCCAGTTACACATGGCTCAGAACCATTTGGGACAGTTTTCTGACGATGTTTGCCTTCACCTTTAAACTTGTAATAACTATGAAGTAAATAGATTTTTATTTTTTTGTAAAAAATAAGTAAATAACCAAAAATAAAAGTTTTTTTACTGAATCGTAGACTATTTATTTCTAATTATTTCAGTAAAACAATAAGCTAGAAAGTAAACAGTTTCTAGTGAAACAGCTAACTGTCATTACTACTTGACATGTCAATGTGACAGCTGTACAACGTACCTACACCATACGTACCTTTTCACAGGCGAACAGTACGGGCGCCGTAGCGAGGCCCAGCTTGAGGTCGGCGGCCGTGGGCTTGCCCATAGCCTGTGCCGAGGACACGAAGTCCAGCAGGTCGTCGACCAGCTGGAACGAGAGGCCCAGGTTTCTCCCGTACTGGAACGCCAGCTCGCTCGTGCTCTCGTCTGCGCCGCTCAGCAGTGCCACCTGTAAATAGTTTAAACAAATATTACAACTAAGGTATACACCCAATTATTGAAACCCTATTTCACCCTGCCAATTAATTGACACCACAACATTTTTGACGAATTTGAAAGAGGTGTCCTTGATCCGTCATCACCTCCTCCGGAATGTTATAGGATGCTTTTTTACCAGACTTCTCCAAAAGGAGGGTATGTTTAAAATCTTATATTTACAATAATTAGATAAAACCACCGTGTTTATTTAATTATTAATATAATGTAATGACGGATCAACGACACCTCTTTCAAATTCGTCAAATCGTCTAGCCAGAAGGTGCCAACGAAATATGCTTAAATACAGACATACACATACAAGAAAAACATGAACCTCCTTCTAGTTCACTCAATTGCATTTTGTGCATTAAATATACATACACTAATATTATAAAGAGGAAAGATTTGTATGTTTGTATCTTTGTTACCAATAAACTCAAAAACGACTGGATCCCTAAGTAAAATAGGCTATATTTTATTCCCGTATTCCCACGGGAACGGGACCTATACGGGTGAAACCACGCAGAACCTCTATTAAATAATAGGCTTAGTGTTGATTTAAAAATTACGGAAATTGTTTGACAAATAAATTAGACTTTATCAGCAATTTTCAAAGTACAGTGAAGGCCTATTACAAAAAGAGTTTCTCGACCTTTTCCGAAAGGTCAATCAAACTAAAATTAACTAACAGACTGTTAAATCTCTGTTTAGGTGTTCTGATTGATTTAATAAAATAATAATGATTTTCAGCCACCAATCAGAACAATTAACATGAGACTTACAAGTCTGTCAGTTAATTTTAATTTAATTTTCCTTTCGGAAACCGGAAGTTACATTCCGAAGAGTAACAACGTGGTGAGAATATGGAATATTTTTCGATTATGTAAGTGTATGAATCAAACCAACTATAGCCGTCTACAAGCCTTTAATATCTTTTTTTGAGCACGGACAAAATAATAACTATTTAACATCCAACCGATTTTCTCTTTATCACATCTAACATCATGTATAAAGAAAACTGTAAACATGGCTAGGCATTATCAAGCTAAGCAGCTTTTATCAATTAATTCCGTCCCTTGCTAGATTGGGCTATAGGTACGAGTACTATTAAAATTTATAGTATCAATCTAAGTCACAAAAAACAAGTCAAAGTATTTTAAAGATTGTCGAGTGAACCGACCGCTTTGACAGCGTTTGCGATGAGCGAGGCTGTCTTCCTGTAGGTCTTGGTGAGGTAGTGCGCGAACCGCTCGTTCTCTGTCTCCTTGCTGCCCAACTGCATGAACTCGCCCTGGACCAGGTCTGTCACCACCTGCAACGACATACAGCAGCTTAATATTATGACAATGACATGATCATCGACAGACTGTCTAACCTACTGTGGTTGACAGTACGTATGGCTAGAGCATCGTGTGTAATCTTATAACGCGATCGAATACATATAAAAACTAGAAATGAAAGCAAGTCATCCATTTTTCCGTTCCGTGGGAATTTTTCAGTCAATTTTCAGAGGATGGGTACCTAGTATGGGACCTAACGGAAATTTCGTCATGAGTAGGACAGTTAGTATTTATATTCCATTTAATTTAGAAATACGAGTAAGGAGCGGTTGTTTCCACCTGTGGTATCCACTCTTATTAGAATAACATTTTTTTTCTTTTAATTCAAGGAGTAATAATGAACTAGATAAATACTCTGAGGACTCGCTTTGTCTGTTTATGCAAAACATAAGTTTTTTACATGATAATAAGTGGGTAGGTATGCACAATGTAATGATAGATTGATTAATCGACATGCTTAAGCTAAATACTAATGTTGTTTGGCCTGAATATACGCACGAAGGTGTTTAAGAGATTTAATTATTTTATTTTGCTTTAAATCATACCGTTCTTTGTTGTATACTTACTCTTTATACAATTTATTATTACATTTAATTAGTGTGGACCTAACGTAAAATTAGTTAGATAAAACAATTTAATTGAACCATTAAATAATATTATTATATAAGCACCTTTATTAACTCGTTTATAATAAATTCTTACACGCGATTTCATCTACACTTCTACACTAATATTAAAAGATTTGTATTTTTGTATCTTTGTTACGAATAAACTCAAAAACTTCTGGACCGATTTTTAAAATTCTTTCACCAATAGAAAGCTACATTATCACTGAGTAATATAGGCTACATTTCATTCCCGTATTCCCACGGGAACGGGAATTACGTGGGTGAAACAGCGCAGAACCGCTAGTTTCTTAAAGCAGTAGGTATTAACAAAAATATTACATACGAGTAGCATGCTCTTTTTATTTTACGTTGTATATCTAAGAAAACACTCGCAAAATATTATTTTTTAAGTCGCTAAAATATATCCGTACCTAATAACAAAGACTACCCGCCCTGGTAACACTTTAACAAGATAATACACACACCGGCACAATTAGCGGAACAGAAAAAAAAAGGAGAAAAATGAGGGAATTTAGAACAATGAATGTAATTTTTAAACAATATATTATTTAAAATGAAACAACAATTAAATTAACATGTTTTGACATTCATTTGTAACACCATACTTAAAATTTTATAAAAATAAAAATTAAATTAAACAAAATGCATTTTTCTTCGATTTTTAATTATAGAGAAACAGCAGAAAATTCAAGATTTTCCAAAGTTTAACAACAATTTCAATGACTGTTCAATATCGAGTGTTTCCTCCTCGTACTCTGATGAGGGTTTCCATCCGTCTGGGCATGCTGCGGATGATGTTATCAATGGTTTCTTGGGGCAACCTCTGCCATTCTTCAAGTAATGCGTTTCGCAACTCGTTGAGATTATTGGGAGGGGGCATTCTTGACTTTACACTCCTCTTTAGCAAGTCCCAGACGTGTTCTATAGGGTTCATATCGGGGGACCGTGCTGGCCACTCCATCACCGTTATACCAACATGGTTTAGGTATGTCTGTACTGTGCGAGCACTGTGAGCCCGAGCATTATCCTGCATTAGAATGAAGTTGTTACCAATAAAGGGGGCAAATGGCACAACATGTTCTTCTAAAATCTCCCTGATATACCGATCAGCATTCAGATTCCCGCCATCGACCACTACTAACTCCGTACGAGCTCCTAAACATATTCCTCCCCAGACCATAATTGAACCGCCGCCATATGCAACTGTATTTTCAAAATTAGACTGGATATACCGTTCTCCTTTGCGTCTCCATACTCGCTGCCTTCCATCAATTTGATTTAACATAACTCTGCATTCATCAGTAAAAAGAACCTGTCCCCAGTCGTCGAAGTCCCAATCACGATGTTCACGACCAAAGTGTAGACGGTTTGTGCGATGATGTCTCTCAAGTTTTGGGGCTTTGGCGGGCACATACGAGCCTATACCCACTTCTTCGAATCTTCTACGAACTGTCCGCTCACTCATCCTTACTGCTCGTACCTCTTCCAGTAAATTTCGAGCCTGCACCGCCGTTAGTCTCGTGTTCCGTCGGACTTGAAGTTGGAGAAAACGGTCATCCCTCCTTGAAGTACACCTTTTCCGGCCTTGTCCTCTCCTTCTCACTAGAGCATTCGTCAATCTGTATCGTTGGATGCTACGATAAATCGTTGATAACGATCGACGAAGGCTTCTGGCAATCGATCTGTAGGTTTGACCATTTCTCCTCATTTGATCTGCCCTAATGATTTCTGATGGCGTTAAATCAGGCATAATTAGATGCTCGTAAATTATCAATATGCGAAAAAACTCAAAAGCCTCAAAAACTGCAATTCAAAGCTTTTCAAATGGAATTCACGAACCTTCTAAAAACGGACAAGCGGTGGAAAAAATGAATCAATGAAAATTAAAACAAAAGAATGAAAAAAAGGGCAGTCGCTTAGTATTCCATTTTTAAATTAAAACCCAAATTTAAAAAAAGCTTGTTTAGCCGGCCAGTAACACGCAAAAATGCGTAAATACTCCCTTTTTTTTCTGTTCCGCTAATTGTGCCGGTGTGTGTAGTTTATACATGTAGGAATAAAAGGTAAACAAAATTAGTTATGAAATCGTATTAATTGATTAAATGACCAACTCTGCCTATAACCACAGTTTAACAATCACTATCAGAATAGGCATAAATCTTGCAAGATTTATCTATCCTTTCTTTACTACTCATGTGGCCAGACGCTGCAAGTTTTGCGCGATACGTAGGTATGTAGTACTTAGACAAATACCTAATATTCTAAGTACAACATACATGTCTTACCCTGCGAGCGGGTCAAGTTGTAGAGATATTGCTTGAAACATTTGAGTATTAAACCAAAAGCTTGAAATCGATTACTGATTAATTTGATGTCTGTGGTGCTCTGCACTCACTATTCGCGTTTAGGATAACCAAAGCACTCACAGAGTTGGTCCCTGCCGTACGCCAAGTGGCAAACGAAAATATTATTCGCTTAATTGTAATAAAAACTATTAAGAACTACGTATCAGTGACCAAATCTCTTTAGACTGTTGTAATTTTACTTGGTCGCGGCTACTATTATAGCCGCGCATGACAAGTCGATCGCTTAATATGTCAATCCCAAACATTTGTCATTCGAATGGCGTTACCGTTTTACAAACCCACTTTGCTAGGCTCTCTGGTGTGATCACATTATGGATCGGTTTTAGCGCCAAACAGTACGTACCTGGCTGAGCACTAATGTGACTTCATCGCTACGCAAGCGAGCTATCATCATCGACGCCACGGCGAGGATGAAGTCGCCGGCCATCGCCACCTGAAACCAACACATTTCATACATATAATAATTATTGCGTAACACTAATACATTATTTAATTTCGTCTTTATTGACACTCAATTAAAATTATATTGTAGCTGAACCCGATATTCTACGACATATTAGTCAAACAAGGGATGCACAGTGAAGAATATATTTATTCGTATATAAAAATCTGTTGCCGTGCGCTGGTTTCGCAAAGTCCCGATTTTATTAATGTGTTTGAGTGGGTACCTGGATGGTTTCAATTCACTAGTGAACTCACTAAGGGCGCTGCGTTCGGGCAAGATAACGTCTGTAGGGTCATCAAGTTATTAATGAAAAATCTACAAATTATTAAGATTTTCCGAAACACATCGTTTGGGCAGCTTTTAGATCGCCCTTGCACTTTAATTTATTTATAGCCCCGTTCTTTATTATTTTCGTTTACAAAAGAGTAATAGTATATAGGTACCTATAAATAAACACTGTAATACGTGCCTCACTTATATTCAATTCGTAACTGTATCTAATAACAGGCGACCTAACTGTTTCCTTTGTGCGCTATGGTCGATAGCGACGTTTAATAGAAAAATAATTACATTATATGAGACTGGAGTAAAATCGTGAGACCGAATTCAGTTCAATGACAACTACCTGTGGCATAATAATTCAGATAAATAGTTGTAGTTACACGCGATTTTAAGTTTGTGCTCTTTTCACGCTCATGTAACACAATCGTTGTAGCTATTCTTCGCAATTTGAACGACCATTTGCATCTGTACGATCACGTACCCTTAATTTATGTGACCTTAAAAATGAATGGGTTTGAAGTTACACATGCCAAATTACAATTTATAATCGTTTTAGATTATCGGATATAAGCATAATTAAATGTTCATGTATGTAACTTGTATAATATCATGTAGGTACAGAATTTGAATAGAGGTTAATCCAATTAACTGAATTGGTGTATGAAGTTATCGTTATTTAAAGAATCTAAATTAATTGTAACACGTGAAATGGCATTTTAATAATATAATTAGGAATTTATACGTCAGCAAATTATTCTGTCTACTATTTCTGGCAAATCTTTGCCCAAATGTGAAATCATCTTTTCCTCACCATTATTACTGGCACTGGCAGTCAAAACGTACATGAATTATGTGATTTGATTGTGTATGGCACTGAAAAGATTTAAAACATTACGCTCTTTCTGGTGCAGTCGGGTAAAAATTAAGCCTATGCCAATCTGAGGATGCAACCGAATCTAACGATTCCCTCACAATTTAAGCTACTGGGGTCACGACGAAATACGCTCAACAAATAAACACCCGAAAAACATTCATGTTAGTCACATAAAAAACCAAAG
The DNA here is from genome assembly GCA_963855545.1 of Ethmia dodecea. Lineage (NCBI taxonomy): Eukaryota > Metazoa > Arthropoda > Insecta > Lepidoptera > Depressariidae > Ethmia > Ethmia dodecea. The sequence goes on from OY979444.1 coordinate 8,964,297, forward strand.
TCTGTGGTGTACTTCTAGGTACTAAGTGTTCAACCGACTATCACAACCCCTGTGCTGCAGGACTATACGAGCGCCGATCGGACATTATTAGCAGATAGGAAAGACTAAATTCGTTATGTGTGGCGTTCATTTCTCCGGCTGGCATCAGGAATGTCGAGAAAGTTGTGATGCGGCGGGCGGCCGCATACTAATGCGGTGCGCTGACTTTTCGCTCGCTCGCGGCCAGCGCCCGCGCTGTCCATTGCGGCGGGACGCGCGTTCATTACCAATCACTGGACACTTGTTAGCCTACATCCAGTTGCCGGCTGCGCCCATGTCTGCCGACGACGCAAGGGACGGGCGCGAAGCGATCGCTCCGGCAAAATGTCTATAGTATATTGTGCAAGTTAAGGGCCGGTATAAGGCAATCGAGGGTTGGGATTATCATAGAATTATATAGAAAACGATGCTCCACAACCTTGAAAAAATCACACAGCTAGCCAATGAATGTTACTAGGCGCTGAAACATTCGAATTTAAGATCATGCTTATAGATAAGTGTAAAAAAAATCAGATAATCACAAAAAACGCGTAAATCGCACTCTCGTATTCCAACAACTCGTCGTCGTAACTATCAAGAATTATTAAATGAATTTTATCAAATAATACAGTTAAAACTATTAAGAAGTCGCTAAAATCTTCATTTTTTAATAAGTATAATATTCCGATTTTGTATTAAAAGATCACAAACTTGACCAATTTTTTCGCTCAAAATCTTCATACAAATTACTATGAAACGGCGCGCAAATTCAAATACGAATGCGAACGCACGCTCGCGGAATTCAGTCGGCCACGCGCTTCCAAAGTGAAGCCTTTGCGCCGCATTGACAGAACGCAAAAACAGACAAAATCTGTGCACAGTGGTCTCGTTACAAACTTTTGTGATAATTAATATTGATAAGAGTATTACCTAATAAAATGTTTGATATTGATTTTTTTATAAATCTCATATATATCTACTCTACATCTACACTAATATTATAAAGAGGGAAAATTTGTATTTTTGTACGTTTGTAACGAATAAACTTAAAAACTACTGGACCGATTTCAAAAATTATTTCACCATTACAATTCTACATTATTCCTAAGTATATTAGGCTATATCTATGACGAATAAAAAATAGGAATCCTAAATAAAACTTTAATAATGTAACCCTAAAATGTCTTTCATCGCATACGCTACGAAAACTATTGATTACCATCAATAACATACGAACAAAAAAAAAATCTACAATATTGAAGAACACATCAATATCTACAAAAATATTTTTGTCTGTCTGTCTGTCTGAACACGCAACTAATAATCTCACGCCTTATATCCCCGAGAGGGTAGGCAGAGGTATTCCATTTCTGGATATACCGACTTTTCAAGAGATATTCTTTGGACCCCTAAACGATAGATAGATAGATAAATAACGCAAAACCTACTTGACTGATTTTAATGAAATTTAGTGTGGAGATAATTGATTAACTGGGTCAACATTTAGGGTACTATTTACTACAGGAAAATATCGCATTACCACGGAAAAATATAAAAAAACCGGTTAAGTGCGAGTCAGACTCGCGTACGAAGGGTTCCGTACCATCTACTATATAAAAATAAGTCGGGTTTTCCTTCCTGACGATATAACTCCAGAACGCACGAACCGATTTCCACGGTTTTGCATTCGTCTAGGGCTCCGCAAGGTTTATAGCAAAGAAAATTCAGCATTGGACCCGTGCGAAGCCGGGGCGGGTCGCTAGTTATCTATAAAAACGGTAAAAAACACGTTTTTTGTATGGGAGCTTAAGTAGTTGTACCCTTAAATATTTATTGAATTCTGTTTTTTAGTATTTGTTGTTATTAGCGGTAACAGAAATACATAATCTGTTTCAATTTCAACTGTCTAACTATCACGGTTCATGAGATACAGCCTGGTGACAGACTGACAGACGGACGCACAGCGGAGTCTTAGTGATAGAGTCGTGTTGATCCTTTGGGTACGGAACCCTAAAAACTGGTTAAAAAGAGAAATACCTACTCCGAACCGATTAAACCTATAAACTTGAAATATGGTGTGTAGGTGTCTTATAATATGAAGGGAATTTTAGCAATTCCCACGGGAACGGGAATTAACTGGTTGCAACGCCGCTGGGCACCGGCTACTTGAAAAATGAAAAAACAACCTACTTATGTCCTGCATAAAGATACATTTACTCTACGTTTATCCCAAAATGTTTATTAAATAAATGTCCAGCCGTGCGAAGCCGGTGCGGGGCGCTAGTAATTTATATTTTTGACGCCCTTGTCAAATACCGTAATAAGTATGAGAGCTTTACGAAGTGACAGTTAAAAAGTAGAAATAATTAGTTTTTTTGATTGATAACAGATGGCATAGTAGGCAAGTCATTTGACACTTGTCAATGCTAGCAAAAATTGCATACATTGCATAGATTTCCATACCACCAGTTATAGATTTTAATACTTGGAAATACGTTGAGTTTTTTTTTTTCGTTTAATGTCTCCTTGAAAAGCCCTCATTTATAACGTGGCAGCCTTGTGTATGAAAGAAAGATGTCATCACTTATATTTTAGCATTTGTTATGTATTAATTTTATGGGTATAATACAAGTGCAGTCTGTTGACTGATTACGCTTGTATAATAGGCTTGGGTAGGAATTAGTAATTATACCTATGTTTTCCGTGCGTCTTTTGAGCATTTGAATACCTACCTTCATCACGAAACTCTTGTCAGGAAAGTAGGTACGTCATTATGATGTCAAATAGATATTGTATAATATTGGCAACTGTCATGTTCACAGGTTAATTCAATTAAATATTATTAGAATAAATTAGGTGTGCAATTTTAATTATCTTATGTTGAAAGATGCGATCCATGTGGAGTTTCTCTTTGACTTATATCAAATGTGCAAAAAAAAATGTACTACATGCAGGAAAATATTCCCGACAGATTCATACGAAAAAACGTTTCCACGCAAACAAAGTCGTGGGCAGCAGTTAGAAAAAATACATTCGACATAACAATTTTTATATTTAGTAACAAAATTCAAAGTTACAATTTAGTTGGCTAGTCAAAGTCCGACGATTCGACCCACTGTGTTGCGATAGTAGCGCCAAAAAATCTAGATATCGCGCGGCGCGACTCCGAAGAGGGCCCTCGTAAGTCTTATTAATTGTTCCAACATAATATCCATAATATTGAGGACTTTTGTATCAGAAATTAATAAGATTTGTTAATGTGCCAACGACAAAAGCGGTAAGTATTGATTTAAAAATTGAACGGTAGATATTGATTGAAAGATAAAACTTAAAACATAAGCAACTCCACTTAGTGTTTGAGTTGAAACGGGTCTGCACTATTGCATCAGCTACGCAGGTGGAGACAAATGTCACTGTAATTATTTCAAAATATTTTAAAATTTTTGTGATAATTCGAATAATTGAATCTTTGTATCCGTGTTCAATATTTGTATCCGATACTTTAAAGTTGAAACCTTCAATAATTTTTCAAAACGTTTAGGTGTAGGTACAATGTACATTACTACTCATTACTAACTAATGTAATGAGGTTGTTGGGCTCGTTTGTCTACGATTATGAAAGCGAATCGCATTTTTATACTAGAACTTTAATTAGTCAGCTATGGGATTTTCACTTCTTGTACCTACCAAGTTTTGTGAGTATTTCTAAGCATACGAAAGTAGTTGCTTATACATCCAGCTAATTTAAATGAAATTAATTAATGTTTATTAGTTAGTTATATAAATAATGACAGCTAGCCGAGGCACGTATGACTAAACTATGCTAAAATAAAGTAGGTTCAAAAATGTGAAAGTGGTCGGATGACGTGATGCGTATTTCCATAAGATTATGACCGGTGGTCGGGTGACCGGCGGCCGGCACGCGTCCGGCCCGCGGTCGGCGACACACTAAGCGATCACGTCAAATGAAATGTTTATCAAACAATTACTCAAGCCCTCAAGCTGCATGCTTACCGGTCTTACCAAATTAGTAGGACTATTTGCGAACGTCTTCAACCAGGACCACGTTGCCCAACGAAACTCATAGTAGGTAGTAACAATTTTTACAATTTACAAAAGACTAATCGCAGGCGCACATACATTAAACGATTGGGAACGGACTTATAAAAACTATCAATGAGAATGAGGCAGGAAAATATATTTTAATATAGATGACAAAAATATCTTATGTACCTACCTATTACTTATTTCATTTTACGACCTCGGTATGAAAAGGTGGAGTGAAAATGAATGATAGTCCATAATTAAAAATCTACATTTTTCGTAATAATGTTCTACGATTCCATTTAAGATACGAATCTCGTAGTGGGCGAGTCCAACTCGGACTTGGCCGGTTTCTCACAAGAACTTCGTAAGAAACCTCGTAAAAATCATTATAATAGCAACGGGATCGCGCAAGGGAGCCGGCGCGGGCGCAGGTGGTAGCGCGTGTCGAGCGCGCTTCGTTGGATAAATCGCGCACGCATTAGCACACTTTCTGCCGGGTCTCGCCGGCTATCCAGGCTAAAAACTAGCCGTTATGCGCATGCTACCCGCAATATAGCAATGCACTCAGTGCGCACGCTCTCAAAACAGACCTCACATTTAATGGTGATTAGCTAAATTTATCTTTACATTCCTTTTCGCGAATAAAAGCTTGTTACGAATAGTACAGGTTATTTCGGACTCTGAAATGGGTTCGAACAATAATTTGCTAAGCTAAATTTCTCAATCTGTTCGATGAATTTTTAAAGCCCTAGTGTATCAAGCATTATTTACTTTTACACAAAATTACGACTACCATGATAAGAGTGAAAGGCTTTCACAAGTCGTGTCGAAAGTCTGCCCAGCGCGACTCACATGAATAATTTACCAGAAAAATCTCTACGATTTCACACCGACTTAATTCTGAATGCGTTGTATAGTTTCTATTCCGTAATTCATTTACGCTCTTACATTGAAATGCAAGTTCGCACCTCCTTTGAATCACTTACTAAGTGGCCGTTTCCACCCTGGGCTGCTGTAAAACATTGTAACGGTCCGGATCATGCAGGCGCCTTCAAATCATAAAATATTTTCAAGCTGGCAATAAACAATTATAATTACTTTTCAAGGTACTGCAAAGTCATTCACCCTGAATTTGTTTTATTGGATCGTAATAACAAAAGAGTTCATACGATTCAAAAACTTTTTATCTTTGTAAATTTGATTTTAGTAATCCTGTCTGTAACGTTTCGTAAAGATTTGTATCCCAAATTTTGCAAATCATAAATAATTATTGTTTTGTAACCCAATTTTTGGGACTAGTTAGACGTTCTACAAGATTGCAAGTGGTCGAAGGCCAATACCGTAGTCAGGTAAACGGTTGCGACATAACAAGCGGTTTTCGTACGATGGTCTCTGCTGGTGTGCGGCGGATTAGTGAGATGTTTCGCAAAGTGGCCGTGACAGTGGAAGTTGCGGCGGAAGGTGAACGAGATGCTTTTAGCACACGGCCTTGACTCCCTCGACACCCTTGCCTAACTCCTGTTCCTCCACTGGACACAATAAATTGTATAACACATTCTAATATACATACAATGGAGACTGCGTTTTCTTGGTAAATATTTTTCTTTAAATGTATAAAATAAAAAGCGATAAGACCGACCATTGTACTTTAGTTAATTTTGGTATCCATATTGTGTTGTTTTTGGTCTATTCCCGCGACTTCGGACCGTACTGGCCCAGTTAAAAGCTCTGTATGTATATAGATAAAACAGATTCTAAATTAGACCTACAAAAAACCGTGAAAAACGCATCCAATTTCGTGCAATAGTTTTTGCATTATGAGCTTATAAACTTACGGACAAACAGTCAGACAAACAAACTATCTGAAAAAAAGTTTTGGACCCGTTGATTTCATTTTTAAAGAGCTCTCATATTACCTTTTCTAAAATATCTTCTATGTACCTATCTACCAGTTACTATGTTTTATCTATATATACAGATTATTCGGGTCGTTTACCAAAATCCATCAACTGCTGCATTTTGCAACTGCATTAACATTCATCCAACAAATTAATCTTGTTTTTAAAAAGTGGTCTTTATTTGCAAATAACGAATAGCTATCAGAGAATTGATACAGCACGCGTTGGCATTACATTTGATCGAAATGTTTCGTATCGAGTGAGTGGCCGGCGGGTTGCGAAACTGGCTGGCATCTAGAGGCGATTATTGGTCGCCGAGTGGGCCATCGTTTCGACACACCTGACTATAAGGTGTACGTACCGGCAAAATCCGGTTTTGTTAATACCGGTCCTTTATTTATTAATTTTGGCCCAATGAGTTATTACGTGAATAATGGACAAAATGCCAGGTGTACATTTAATAACTTGAAGATTTTACAGCTATAGTTCAGATTACAAATCTTTTGTAAGACTGATTTTGATATTTGTATCTATGTGTAGCACATAATTAGCTGTATCTATAACTGACCTATGTTTGTTGCTGGAAACAAATTCAAATAAAGTTTCAGTTTTAGTTAAACTAGTGGTTTAATTACGACCAGTCCCGAATATACAGGCCATTTAAAATCCAGATTGGTTTTTTGAGCTAGGTAAACAAACAACAACCTACAAAGAAAGAAACACAAGCAATTGATAGTAATAACAAGCAAGTCTCTACTGTACCCCTACTAGGTACCGTTATGGTCTCGACGTTGCAGCGAGTCGCACACCAGACATAGACACGAAGAACACAGCGACCTTGACATGAAGACGCTCGTTTAAATCAAGGTTTTTTATCCCATTATCCACTCCACTGCTAATACTGTTATCCATGCAGAGTACCTACTCATATAAAAATGTTAATGTAGTATTACGTAGCTTTTGACGAAACCATAGTAGAATTATATTTTGTAGAAAAAGTTGTATCTTTTTGAGATGACCTGGTATTTTTAATTAGTTTAGATTCTACGCTGCCTACTCTTTATTTAGTTAATATTTTACTCTTAAAATTATTTAGACCACTAAATTATTCATTCAATTAAACTGGAGTCTAATTGCGAGGCTCGAGTTGAGCGGTGCGCCTGCGCCACTGGCCGACCCACATCCCGCGCTGTACAGTTACAAAGACCAGTTTTTTACTTCTTTTTATTTATACTCCCGGTGTGTCACTAGAGGAAAGTGTTGAATTTTGCTTTCGACGGAAAGGTCAGTCATTCAATGACTTATAATATAATATAACCAATAGAAAGTAATAGTTTATGAGAATTTCGTTCGTTTATTATCTAAAATTGTGCAACAAAACGCAGTCACAAGTTAAGTATTGTTTTGTTAATGCTAATAAGAAGTGTAACAGGTAGCGACACTAATTAAAACGGGGCTTACAAAAGACATCAACGAGTCAAGTTACCGGCGTATGGGACTATGTAATCTGTGCTAGTTAATACTATCTACACTAATACTTTAAAGAGGAAAGATTAGTCTTTCTTCATAAGTAGTCATAATAAAGAATATTATGCTTAACAACTAAGATAGATTTAAACCGACACAAATGTTTTCTAAAATACGAAACTTCGGATAAATTTTAAACAAAATAATAAATATCAACACGGCACTCGTGTAATCAGTAATAATTATAGTAATGAAAAGTAATGGCAGAGTTTTGAATAATTTTCATCTTAGCCACGGAGTCACGCTAGCGGGCATAGAGCTTGATACAACGGAACGGGTTTCATATTAAGTGTCAGATTGACCTTTAATGCCGCAGAGAAATGCCATAATCTCATAATTTAGGATCTCTTGGGCATTTTAAGACTGCCGCTCAGAATATTATTATTCTCTTCGATATTATTCATAGCCCTGTGGTTTTAAGCAGATTAATAGATTAGATTCCTTACTTATCGGTCTTGGAAGTTAGATAGTTAAATTCAAGTCACGAGGCATATTAGTACCATTAAATCCTAAATATTATAAATGCCAAAGTCACTTTGTTTGTTTGTTACGCTTTTACACCTAAACCACTAAACCGATTTTAAAACATACGACAAAAAACAGAGGGGTGTTATTATAAGTTTGACGTGTGTTTTTGTATGTCTATCTGTTCGCTTGTAGCTCCCAAACGGCTAACCCGATTTTGATTAAGTTTTTTTTGTTTACAAGGCGACTTGATCGAGTGTTCTTAGCTATGGTTCAAGAAAAACTGTCCAGCCGTTTGTGTTAAAACGTATTTCTTGAACTTTTTTGATCTTTAAATTTTTAATTTATTTATATCTTCATTTTTTTACATAATATGGTGATGGAAATATATGTTTAAAGTCAATGTCTGGTAGAGTTGTCAAACTACTAAAAAACTTTAAAGTTGTGTAACTTATTAAATATGTTGAGGATATTATAACATCAATGAAAACTTTACATGTTATTGTAATGTAAGATTTTTTATGTAAGCTTTCTCGCGACTGCACTATGGTAAGAACATTTTCAACACTATGTTTCACCTTACTCAGAGTCAAAGAATCACTAATACGTTGAATGTGCACCGCTTGCTCTAAAAAGCCCTTCGCTCTACACTTATACGAGCAGTATGTGGTTATCTTGTGCTCGACTCTTGAATGGATTATATTTATCGTCAGAAACATTACTCACTGTCTATTACTTTATTTAATTTAATTTACTCTATTTAGGTAACTTTACTTTCAACTGATGACTACCGAAAATAAAATGGTTGTAAATGCGGCTGCCGAATGCCGACAGATTGTCTGACGAACAGGAGACGTCAAGCGCACTAGTTTCTTTGCAAAAAAGTCTGCCAATTTCTGCGCGGGGGACGAGGAAAAGCACACAAATAATGTTAACACAAACGCATTTTTTGACAGAACAATTAAACACTAGCTTGAACTAGATGCAAACAAATGCATTTACACACAGAAACAACCAATCTGAGCACTCCGTGAACTCAAAAAAACTAGTTGAATTTATCAGGTATGAGCGTTGACCGAACTTTTTTAGCAGAGGGGAACGCCTGTCAGTGGCGTCTCCGGTTGGTTTAATACTCAAAGGCTACGACAGACTGTTCTTTGAAAAGTGTGTTCACTGGCCTTTACTCTTGCGTGTTGATATATTGTGACCCCTTACCCCGTTCCCCGCTACCCCCTCATGATAGTGAATAAGAGTCATGATAGTGAAAGCTAAGATCTGCAGATACCATACGTATGGACAAATAATCTATACATAATGTAATAAGACTGTAACTGGCCGAGATATCTTAATATGAGGAGTTTTTAAATATCAATCTGGATCAGGGTGTTTAATATTTATTTAAGTATGTTTATAAGTTTTTTAGTACCCATAGTTCAGGATCTGCCTAGTTTGGGTCCAACAATTCATTATTATTAAAGGAGAAGAAGCCAAAAAACTATTTTTAGAATTTTTGTTTGTCTAACTGTCAAAAACTACTGCACCATGCATGAATGCATTTTTATAGCTGTATTGTTGCCAGTCTAACTTAAAATGTGGTATATATTTCTTGATACTCCGCCTAGAAGTCGAGTTAATCGTACACATAATATAGTGTTTTTTGTAACTGTGTGAGTACGGGAGCGAAGAGCACGAGCTAGTTGAATATAATAAGTGTTAAAAAATACAAATATTCGAATAAAACCTTTTAAAGTACCTAGTTAAAGCATTATGAAGCAATCGTTTTAAATAAATGTTTCCTCAACAATGTACCGAAAAAGCTAATCGCGAAATCAACAATAGGTAGTTAAGTACCTACCGACTTACAATATAGCAACTATTAAGTAAGAAATTATTTTAACAGGAAAGTACATTGAAGATATTACGCAACTGATAATTAATTTAGCATACATCGGATATCCGATAAAATGAAATAGGTGCGGTCCGATTCCGTAGGGTTGCGTCACAGTTGCGTCACGTGGGCCGACGTTGACACGAGTCAGATCAAAGGCAAAGCAGCCGATAATAGCGGATGTTGCCGAGATCGATACTTTTACATGGTAATGGATGACGAATCACACTTTCTTTCGCTTATGCCGGTATCACGATTAGATGAAACGAAATATTAATGATCAATTTAAACTCTGTCTGTGTTTAATTAAATACGCTCTAAATTAACTCTTAATCGTAATGTTTTTTGAAACATTTCTATTAAGTGCAATCCTATATTTCAATATTGCGAAAGCATTGTGACGTTTTCACGGATAAACTGATGAACTAATTTTGATGCACATAAATGAGGACGGACAAAGAGAGGTTCGAACGCGAACATAGTGGCAGGCAAACGTCAGAATGGTAATCATTTCGTGAGCCTAAAGTGCTAGTTTTTTTATAACAGTCACAAGGCTTATGAGCGAATATTATTTATATTTCGAAATTTCTGACAAGTATATATTTTCCTTTTCTTCACTGATGAGTCAAAAAACGCCAACATAATTACCAAGTTTGTCAAGTCCGGTCCGAAGAAAATGAACCGGACCTTTGCCTGTCCGACTGCAGATATTTGATATTTATTTATTGTAAATTATGACATATTCCATACGCGTGCGCTCCCCATTCGTAGATCGCTATTCCCGACGCAAGCGCAGACTGCGTGAACAATAAGCACCGTGCGACATATTCTGAACAATGGTCGCAGAGACGATAGGAATCGGCAATGCGCTGACGTCGCCTTTGCATCTTCGGCAACCTCGTCTATTGTCACGGCCAACTATAGCACACACTTTTATAGAGCACGCATATACATATGCTAAGTACAGCACAGCGCGAATAGTGCATATTTATCCATTATAAGGAAAACGTAGGGTTCAACGACTCGACATTGCATTAAGGATAATTTATTCTCTTAATTCGTAATTTAATAAGATTGAATTCGTAAGTAGGTAAGTGCGAGTTACATAATGGCTTCGGTAAACATTCTAACATCCGTGCTTAGTAACATCGCGTATATTAGCCAAAAGCAAACAGTCACACCCTGGTATCCTGATAGAATATGTACAATCTACATAACTTATGCATACACACGCTTTGTGGTGGCCGTACCTAAAGACGACACTAACATTCAACAGTGTTTGAATGATATAACTTCATTACATGTGATTAGATCTTTGACTAGTGTGACCAAAGTGTAAGATAACATCGATGGGTCCACAAATTCTGATATCAGTAAATATTAATAAAGGTTTTTCAATACGACCATGTATTAGTTTAGGTAATACTTTTTCAAATCACTACTCAAAGTTTATTCTAAATGTTAGCGTAAACGGGTTTAATATATATTTTTATAAGGTTAGTTATTATATATTTATACCTACGACTTTATATACAGAATCTTATTATCACTTTAAGAAAAATAATAGTAAAAACTAGTCTGATTTTGATTTCACCAACTAGAAAAAAAAAGTACTTAGGCACATCATTTATCCATCAAATATAAACCAGTAAAAATATACCATGTACTTGTACATATGTGTTTTAACTAATCCAAAACCTGTTAATACCCAATATTAATAACATAAAAAACGAGAACACCTCGTGTAGGAGTGCCGGCAAACGTATTTTCGATTCGATCATAAAATCTCAATAGCAAGACATAACTAGCAATAAAGACTAATAACTTACGTATACTACCGTGTCTAATACTGATTACAAAAAGTAAGCATACTATTAAATCCATTTAAGACAAAGGTCGACGCGAGTTGCACAACCTTCGTAGTATGTTTGTAGGAAGAAAAATATTGACTATATCCTATTTTGGATTCTTAAAACGTTTTCTATCAGTCCGGAAGATGAAGAAACCACATTGAAGCTGTTAAACATATTGTGGGTCTATTGAATGTATAATGATAATGGCTATTTGCATCTCGATCATTGAAAACGAACTAAAAGCATGTAATTAATAGTTGTAGTTTAATGATTAATGATTTGCGTATACCTATCACAACAGAGATTGTACAGGAAATTCATTGACTGAATTGACTTGAATGAATTGACTGTTTGAAGTTTCCAAATCCACATTCAATTCTTAAGTTTCGACTCAACCCCCCCCCCCCCTCCCTCTCCTTAAAGCCCCACGTAATTAATGGACGCCCCCTAATATAACAGAACAAATTTAGATTAATTAATCTTATTCAATTTCAAATGGTTACGGATACTGATACCGGTACAACAGATGATAGAAAATAAAGACTGCGTTTTTTTAAGTTTGGAGATCACCTTGCCGGAAGATGTAATCGCTTAACATACTGGGCATACCATTCGTGAAGGACGCGCGGCATCGGCAACGCGTCTCGCGTACTAGTTGAGTTAATAAGCCTATGAACAAACGCCCGGTGCATTATACAGCCTTCGTCTGTACTCGTACACACCGTAAACCTCGTGTTCTCTTTGTTCTTTTATTTCTATCTAAAAATAAACAGTCTTTGTTAAAACTGTTCCGTAAATCACGCAGAGAGATAACTTTTTATGTTCCCTCTCAAATTTTTATTTCGACAAATTTCGACGTGAAATATTAAAATAAGCTGCTGTGTGACAATCTTGACGAAAATTACCTTGACAGAACTAATGGCCATAATAGGTTTAACAAATATATGCATTTGACAGAGAAATATTACACAATGATCGTGTTTCTGACGTTATGACTCGCGTCGAGCCTACTGACGGAATTCTATTTCGTTACCTAATCTCTGTGAAAGATTTATATTCTATTGTAATATCCTAATTGTGTAGTTTCATAATTGAAAGCAGAAGGTACTGTTAGGATGAGGAAATAATTTGTAGGTCATTTGAACATGAGTAGTAATTTTATTTTGATTTATTTTACAACAGTTTCAAATAAGAGGTGAATAAACCGGTCAAGTACGAGTTTGAGTTATGTTATAAAACATAAAATCGAACTCAAAGATTTATTTGTTGCCTAAACAAAATAAGGTAATAATAGTATATTTAATATCGAGGGACTAAACGAAGACATTATATGACTGGTGGTTTGACTCCCGAGCTTGGGATATTAAGTTAGCCTTTAATTTCGATGTGCAAACTGTACTTTTCAGTTGGTTTAGTCTCAATTTATTTAAAACCGAACAAATAGACTCGACGAAAATTCAGAAATTTTCGCGAGCAGTTTTTTGTTCTAAGCCTGTCACAGATTAACAAAGAGATTTAAATCTCTTTTAAAACACATGGCGCCACCTTCTATGCGGAAACACCATGAAACTACAACTCGCAACATTTTTGCAATGAAGATGGTCCACACACCGCAGATATTTACCTACTGGCTGTTTGAGTTTGTCTAAAAACACTAATTACTTTTTACTCCCTAGGGACTAAAGTGACCGCTTCGTAGGGCTATATTAGCATACTTTTTGAGCATGAGAAGTGAACAAGTGTTTAATATTTTATGTGGACCAAAATTACATATTTTACAGCAGCATACGTCTCATATACAAAAAACCATAACTATCCCGAATATTAACTCTATAGTATTTTTCAATTGAATCTTGTAGCAATCCTTATTCTAGGCTAAGACTTATAATTCTACCGGGCAAAAACTATGTCACATACTCCGCCCTCTAATTTCAACTGCCTATTTGTTAAAAAGTAGTCACAATTTAGATACATTGGGTGATCCTATTAAGCATGTCGTTTATACGGAACACGTAAATCCAAGGTTAATTAAGAATTGGACTTTCTATTTACCTACTATATGAGCAGTTTAACCTTGTCAGTAGCGATAACGGTTAGTTCTTTTAAGGGCGTATAATTTTAATGATCTTTTTCCCAATAGCAACTAATTATATTTTAATAGCGGTTTGCGCGGTTTCACCCGCGTAGCTCCCTTTCCTGTGGGAACACCGGGATAAAATATAGCCTATGATACTCAGAAATATTGTAGTTTTCCATTCGTGAAAGAATTTTTAAAATCGTTCCAGTATTTTTTTAGTTTATTCGTTACAAACATACAAAAATAAAATAATACAAATCTTTCCCCTTTATAATATTAGTGTAGATAGTGTAGATGCAGATTGTAGAGAAATAAATTAGTGATAAAAATGCTGAGGAGTACGGCCACGAGGCACTTTCACCGAGATTCGTCCAGCTCTCAGAGCCTGTCAGGTATGTGAGACGGCCACCTCTTGTGCCCACCGGTACATATACGAGCATCAATACGGGTGTCGCAAGTATGTATATCCAACACTTCAAGGGAGAACGGGAAAGAAGATCGATGTATAGTCGTGGAAGCGCCGGCCGGTAGTAGCGAGCGACACGGGCTACTTCTCACAGGTCGTATTTTTATTCTCATTTTACTTGTTTAGGGCAATGACTTGTTTATTTTATTTCGATGGTTGTTTGTTTCTATTTTATTCGATGCTTTATACTGGGTCAGGCGGTTACTTTAGTTCACAGTGTCAGTGGTATCGACAATGTGATTTAACACTTTTTACTCGTATGTGAAACCATAAGATGAATGTAAATAGTATAACGTCGTAAGTAAAAGTATTCTCGACGGCAGGTTATTGCAAAAATAGCTTTCTACGACATATGAAATCGAAATTGAATACGTCGAGCGTAGGCTTACCGAGGTCAATATTTATACAACAAATGGGTAAACAATGTGCACAACCTTAAGCTTTAAACCAATATTGCTAAAGATAACATAGGGCGGAGTAGTTATATTTTTTTACTTAAACATATTGAGGCAAATCCTCTTAATGATTTATGCTAATGTGACGTTATAGTATTTGCTCACCTGTCGTGAATAATGCCAAGAAATGCCAAGAATGACGGGCCTGTTGGCTCAGTTGGTAGTGACCCTTCTGAGTCGAAGGTCGCGGGTTCGATCCCCGCTCGGGGCCAACATCTGTGTGCATGAACATGTCTGTTGGCTTCGTGTCTGGCCGTTTAATATTTATTTAAGTATGTTTATCAGTTGTTTAGTACCCATAGTACAGGCCCTGCCTAATTTGGGACTAAATAACCGTGTGTGAATTGTGTCCCACAATTTATTTTATTTATTTATTTATTTAATTCCTTTTTACGCATAAATAGACTTTCGAACGATTCTTTAACTTTAGGTTATTGTGTCCTCTAGGAACTATGTGTTGTTCTGGAATGAAAGTATATATCCTTATATCGTCCTACCAAATTTTATAATTTTTTCACGGCTCAATAATGATAAGATCATCCTATCATTATTGAGCCGTGAAAAGGTAACATACAGACAGAGTTACTATCGCATATAACCAGTCAGGTAAAATTTTCTCTAAACAATAGGATTATCCATTGTCCTCATCCCTCCGTGGGAAACTGCTGCTTGACCGGAATATTAAGTATGGACGTTGAAACGGTGACCACAACTGTCATAATTTACTTAAAAAAATGTTAATTCATCTAAAGTCATTAGGCGCATTGAGGAATTTCCGCTAAAAGTTAACATTATATAGTAGAAAGTTTGTTATGGTGGAGCGGAAACACGCGGGAGAGTCGCTCGACTTCAATGAGCGGGGCTTCAATGGCGTGATCTTAACCTAGATCTCACGTCCGCGGCCCAAAAACACGCATTATGTCGAAGAAGCTTTACTTTTTTAACCGACTGCGCCAGAAGAAGGGTAAAGTTTTCGGGTTTAGTATGTATGTCAGTGTGTGAGCCTATTATTTGTCGCAGACACGTGCCGTTTAACGGATTTTGAAGTGTAAGGTGTCGTTAGATTCGCCTTTATCTCTGGGGTATCATTAAGCTACATATTTACCCGAAAGCACCAGAATGGAGGCTCTCACGGATTTTATCCCCGAGAGGGTAGGCAGAGGTATTCCATTTTTGGATATACCCACTTTCACCGGTATATTCTTTGGACGCCTTAACGTGATAGGTGGTGTGGTTACACATGTCTTAGAATGAAGGGTAATATTTTTAATATTTTCTGTCCTTGCTGTTTAGAGTTTAAGAACAACAATAATAATGTTCATTTATTTTACCTATTTGTGAAATGGTGGTAGCATAACTTGGTCTGATGTCATAGCTTGAATATTAAAATGTTGTAAAATTTGTCCGCATTACATATTACGATTTCTCGCACCACTCCCATTTGGCCAGCTAAACGATACATGATTCAAACTAAAGCTTAAACTAGTGTGTAGCGGTAAAATATTGAAAACCTATTAAATCAAAGTTTTTAAGAAAATCTCTCGAGTCCATCTTTATACTCCGTATTTTATCCCTTTAGACACATTCCCTATTTTTTTTTATTCGTGTTACCTCTATTTTTCGGAATTAGAGTTTTTTACGAACATTTGCAGCAAAATAGTGAAATAAAGTTCCGTATGAGGGGATTTTTGAACTTATTCCTATGTTGTATTTTGGAAATGCTCGTGAAAGAATTTGGCAACATTCGTGCAGTTCGTATTTATAGCGTCTGTGGGATTCTGTACGGTCGGCAAGTTTGGAACAGGGAAAATGCAAATTTCTTTTAAACAGTAAGTACCTGCTATTATTAGTATAATTTCAGTTTACGAAGATACGTATGTTAATTAATTATCAGCGCACGTACAATTTTCGGTGCATAGCAACAGGCAAATGGCAAATGCCGCCTTATTCCGTGAGCCTTTTGGCACTCTTCATACGGATCGTGATCGAAACGACACCGCGTGCATATCAATGAACACATTGGTTATCCCAATATATGTCAGCCAATACTTCATTCAACGACTTTGTATATATGCCTAACTGAAACGTATATTGGAGACAATGCCTCACTCGCCATACAGAGATGTTGAAGGATCTACAAAAGTAGCCACATTGGACACAAAAAGAACTACTGTGCAAACTGCGTTGTAGGTAACAATATGTCCTTATTCAGATCACGATCAGGAAACAATTCTGCTCTGATATGCTGTTGCAACCCTCCATACAAATTACATTGGATATTCAGTTATTTTGGCCATTTGGAATGCGGAAAATGAATTTAGTGCACAGAAGTAATATAATTGTTTTTTGAAGCTGTGATCATTTGTAGAGGTAAACTGACTTACAGAGAAATAAAGCTCGAATAATACAATCATAAATTTTATACTGTTAAGGTATTTACGGATTTTTTTGTGCAGCATTGCGCACTTTACTAGTGATTTATATTTAAAAGCCCATCGCCAATCTGTCAGTAACCTGATATAATGCAGACATTTACCGACAAGAGAACATTACAGGTTATAAAAAAACAGCAATGTCTTATTGGCAATGCAGGTCTTATGCACTTTGGATATAATGTTTCACGAGCTTTAAAGGTCAAGGAAAAATAATCTAATTTAAGTTAAAATAAAGTCGGTAAATACGCTTCTACATTAAATTTGACCACGGATTCAGTTTTAGTAATCACAAAGTTTACAAAGACGGAATTCCTTTAAGTTATTCAATTTAAATAGATTCCGCTGTACATCTTTTAAATGCTACATGTTTTACAGTGTCATTATTAAGGGAGACTATACTGATTGCACATTCTTTAGAACAACAGTTGAATACAAATCAATGGTTATTTATGGAAGTGACTTGCCACTGTAATACAGATGGCAGATCTTATGTAGATAATTCTTACATACGTGAGCTCATGGTTACATGAATGGATAGAATATTTATGCAGCCATTAATTAACTTTTTCGATGTTTTGTTAAGGGCATTGCAATTTGAAGTGGTTATTAAAATATCAGTGAGCACACTCGTATTATGACTACAGAAAAATCACGAAAAACGAATAAAAACAAAACGATGAAGCAAAAAAAATATATTATTCATTTACTGTAAGAAAGAAATTTTATTATGATTTATTTTTTGAGAGATCATAATAGAACCGTTTAGGCGTGTTTAACCTATGCAAGCAATGTAAAAACTCAACAACAAAAAAAATTATACAAAAATGAATAGGTGATCGTCTTATCGTTACCTTTTTGTGGTTCCAGAGCACGTTGACAGAGGGTTTTCCGCGGCGAAAGTCGCTCTGATCGATGACGTCATCGTGGATGAGCGACGCTGAGTGGATCATCTCGCTGATCATCGCCACTTGCCGCTGGGACGGCAGCAGTGCACTGATCGACCAAATGAAACGATTAAAATAATTGGGGTATTCTAAACAAAAGTATTTACTTAAGTAAAATAGTTTAGTTCCGTCCGGCATATATATTCATATTATCTGCAATATCAAGATCTAAGAGATGAAACATAAATTTATATATGTGTAATAATTATTCACGTGTAGTTGATATTTCTATATTTACATTTACTATTATGATGAATACATCATATACCCATTATCAAATGAAGCGTTTATGAATGCATAATAGTTTTCGCAACCCCTTACATGATATATAAACTCATGTTCTAACAAAACCTAGGTGTGACACTCACAATACATCGATTAACACCTTAAACTACGAGTACGCATTCCATATGAAATATTCATCTCATGTAATGGGTAGCTCGCGGCTGATCATACAGTAAACGTGAAGACACTGCATAATCAGCATGATTTACTACTTATTCATTGAAAAAACTACGACGTGCATATATACTTACATCTCGGGTTTTTCATTGACTAATGGCTATCTGTTCACGTATTTGGGAAATAGTCTAAACAAAGAACTGATAATAGAGTATTTTAGCACACGCGTCAATATTGGACTTACACAATACGTTCCTAAAGTGACAAATGGCTCGCTATGAGGTAATACATACAAATGTAATGCGAATATCTCGGTCATATTCTATCGAGGCTGAAAAGTCAGGTAGGACCGAGTTAGTGCTGCGGTTAGCCACATAATGGATGGATTTAAAAATACTACGACATTTTGCTTGCAATATAATATCAACAGCACAACAATGCAATACATCTATGTAAATTTAGGAGGGAGTCAACACGGAATTCGTTTGAAATGTTTTACATAGACTTACATGTAGACCAGTAAGTATATACACGAGGTATCTTGAAAAAAAATATTAATAAAAATCGATTGCTTCTAAACTTTCTAGTAAAGTTTAAAGCTTTATAAACTTTATTAGATTGTCAATATTAGGTTAGGAGGAGCTTAAGTTCAAATACAGTTTACCGTTAAAGGACGTCGAGGCTCCAAGCGACATTGAACTAAAGGCGGCGCGTCAGATGACCGGACGCAATCAACGATTGCCAAACGATTGAGCAACGTTACATCTGAATGACTCGATTTTACTAGTTCGAGGCCGAAAACAACCAATTTACGGATATTGTTCTGATGAATAAAACAAAAGACTATTTATTGCGGTTTTATTTGTTCTGGTGATTCAAAAATCTTTAGGGCGAACGGAAACATGGTGGCTAAACATAGGGAACGATTTTCCAAGAAAATATTTGACTTTCTTTACTTTCCCGCGTTTGTGTTACGTAAATTAGTTTATTGCCGTGCTCGCGTGAATGCACTAAATGCCGCCGGTAAATCACGAGAAAACATAAATCGTTATGGATACAAAGAATTATGCAATTAATCAGTTAAGGGTCGGAAGCAAGCATAAAACGATTTGGTTTCACTAATCGGGATGTAAATTGAAAAGATTGGTTGATGGAATAATTTTATGTGGCCACTTTTGATTTTACTTTCGCGAAATATTGAACAACTTATGACTGTCAAAACCGGTTTTGTTCTATTTCAAAGATTTCTAAGTCCACAAAGCGTGTCCGATTATTCTTAAACTGTGAAGTCTACTACTGATTAGCGCTTGTGACCCAATGTTATTTTAAAATAGAAAAACTATACTTGTCATTTATGCTTGTTTCCGGATCACTTTATTGTTTGGTACAGAGGGCCGATCGCCACCTCTTAAAGCAAGATTAAATTAGAACTGTTTTGGTCTTACTTTCTTCGTACATTGACGCCCTTGTGAAGTAAGCTTATGGTAATATTTATTTATGTCAAATCATTAACTTGCTTTTAAACAAAAAAACGTGCGAATTTGATGACGCCATATGAAAATTAAGAGTTGTCTCGTTTTCTCTATTAACATCAAAACGACAATAATTCATTATTTTGTATCCTAATGCAGAAATAAAACAGTATTGTTCTAATAGGTCATGGTACTAATTTGAGTAATGTTGTTTAAAGTTTGAAATAAAAAGGTTCCCGAACGAAAGTTTTGTGAGAGATGGTGGGCATATAACATTCAACGAAACTCACCTGTTTTCTCCATAGACGTGGTAATTGACAGCCCTGGCCATGAGTATCGCGACCATAGGCCTTAGCGCCTTGCCCTGTCCATCGAAGTAGTATGTAGCTATGGTGTTCAATTCCGTCTGGTTTGTGTTTCGCTCCAGCTCCTGTCAATCACAGAGGGTAAAGTCGAGTTGTGATCTCATCGATTCATACAAAAAATACACACACTAGTTCCAAGGTGTATGATGAAAAATGTAAAAAATCAACAACTTATTTATATTTTATTTTTGTTATTAATATAATATAAAGGCTATACCCGTGTAAGGGAACAAAATATGCCCCTGACGTTATCAGCCAATGAATACATCCTATGTATTGGTAATAATGCTAGTTATTAATCTGCCAAGTTTTATGTCATAATTATTGACAGTTTCCTAGCAATGTCACTTGAAAGTTTTTTTTATTTTTCTAAATATATTGAAAACTACTGATCCGTTTCTTTTGTGATTAACGTATGTTGTTAACGGCTTGAAGAGGAATAAATTCACAAAAAACAAGACGTCTCTAGGTCAACATTAACTTGGTCATTTTTGATGTCAAATATTTCAAACTTTTTTTTTTGACACTTGTGACGCAGCGACACCCACCATTTTTTTTACACTGATGTGACATCTCTTTCCGTACAAATATATATTGGTCTGAAATCAATCGGCTTGGAGCAACATGGTGATTTTTTTAATTTTGAGTACGGCCTAGTACATCACTAACGTATACACGTACTACGAGTATAATTGATATTTTATATAAAAATTATTATTATTTTACAGATTATTTAGGCGGACTATACCGGTCCGTTATGGAGTACATTCTAGGGATTCACTATCTTGAATCTACATTAAAAGTCGATTTAAAATATAAAATGTTGTATTTATTAATCAACAATACAAAACAAACGTAAAACCTCTAATAAGATAGACCTATCCACCCTCATCAGTCGTAAGGTGAAAAAATGAATACACATTATACTATAACACTAGTGGCTCGCCCCAGCTTCTAAAAAAGAGGTTTGTTCCTTAACGTAAGCCATATTTAAGTTACCGTCTTCATTGAGAACCTCCCCTAAATAGCAAATAGCCTGTCCGAATTGATATGTTCCTTTATTCATCTTGAGTTCATATCTAACATCGAAGCAAAGGGAGAAATGTCTAATTTCATAAAACAAAAGAAGCGATGACATTTTCTTAAAAAACTGTTTTTTCGGGATTTCAAGGTACCTATTGTAATAACCTGCCAGCATTAATTCATCAAAGGTACAGGCAACAAACCTCTTTCAATAATCTACCAATCATATTTTTATTGAAACCACTTTCAATACTGCTCCTGTTATGATTAGGCACCTAAAGTTTTTTAAAAAATCACCATGTTGCTCCAAGCCGATTGATTTCAGACCAATATATATTTGTACGGAAAGAGATGTCACATCAGTGTAAAAAAAATGGTGGGTGTCGCTGCGTTACAAGTGTCAAAAAAAAAAGTTTGAAATATTTGACATCAAAAATGACCAAGTTAATGTTGACCTAGAGACGTCTTGTTTTTTGCGAATTTATTCCTCTTCAAGCCGTTAACAACATACGTTAATCACAAAAGAAACGGATCAGTAGTTTTCAAGATATTTAGAAAAATAAAAAAACTTTCAAGTGACATTGCTAGGAAACTGTCAATAACTATGACATAAAACTTGGCAGATTAATAACTAGCATTATTACCAATACATAGGATGTATTCATTGGCTGATAACGTCAGGGGCATATTTTGTTCCCTTACACGGGTATAGCCTTTACGAACTTTCTAGTGCAGCTGATACTCTATTTACAATCTTCAATTCTTGTTATACCTATTTCTAAACATAAACGAGTGTAGTACTAGATTATAATATTTATTCACCCTCACGACACTGTCAATTAGTTGTTTCCTACAAAACCATTAAATTCTTTTGCTCAATTCTTCTAGATACAGGGCAAATAAATTTAAAACTACAGTACTTATCTGACTGTTCCTAACGACGATTTTATTAAGGTTAGAAATATCTTTGATAATAATAACAAGTCAGAGAAGATACATGGAGCTATCTGGTAATCGTAGGAATATACGATGGTCACCTGCAGTGCTCGATAATATGTATATATATTTTTAATAAAATAAATGAAATATAATACGGAGGTTTTACGTAATTCTTACCTCGCCAAACCTTGTACGTTGGATGGCGAGAAGCGCTCTTTTACATAACAATGAACCACCTTATGTACTTATCAATATATTATTATTTTAATTTAAACGTACACTTATAATATCTCCATAACAGTCAGTATTTTTTAATTATTAAACCTAAAACGCAAATTTTTTCGCCATGAACCTAAGATTATGATTTAACCTTGGAGTAGTGCTACGCTTTCGTAGACGGTGCTACGAAGAAACAGTTATTAAACTAGATTTTAAAACATATAATAGCTTTTATATTTAAGTGCGCTACCGTTTTATACATATTATGTGTTATTTTCAATTCAATTCAAAACTTTTATTGCGGACAACAGAGATCCATTAAGTTATTAATTAGGCTTAAAACTATGTTAGTACTTATATTCTACAAGTGATTTTGTAATTTGGGTTAAGTGCCTCATCACTGGACACTCAACCCGTTCCGCAATGGTCTTCAGTAGGCTGTTGGGGCTGACACGAATTCCAGTTTGTTCGAGTTATGTAGCCCATATAAACGATATCGATTTCATCATATATCCTTGGTCAATTTTTAGTTATGTTTAACAATTAATTCAAAATATTAAAAAAAGCACTAAAATAGGACACGTTTACACATTTCTTTTTTTCTAATCTGGAATTGCAATTTTTACACTCAAGGTGAAAGAAGAATTACAATGTAGGTATGATAGCCTTCAGCGGGTGATGTAGTAACTGCCATTACTTGCAGACTGTTGGCAACTCTTCGTCTTCAAGCAAGCGTGGACTATACAAATCACGACTTGAAAATTACGACAATCCCTAAATAGTCATTTGTTCAACAATTTTATTGTGTAGCTCCAGACTCTTGAGCATAGCTCTTGAGCACATCCGTTCGTGTGCATTCAAAAGTATAATTATAGATGTAACTGAATGTTGCAATACTTAAAGCAACATAAATTGTCGTACAAAGGAAATATCTTTATCTCGTCATCGGTCATGACTATTGTGTAGATAGAAATAGGTATTCACTAAGGATGTCTAAATTGATAATTGGTACCTATTTAGGTGGTTGCCTTTGCAAATTGAAATGTTTAATAAATACGCTATTCTTGACAGCGGTGTTTGTACGAGAGAATCATGAAATGCGTCGGCGTTCTCGACATTTGTTACGTTTGATACTACGAGAGCTGTGCGTAATCGATCCGCGTGCCACACCTGCTACTGTGATGCTCAATGGATAACACCTCCCAACAGAAATTGTTGCCTCAAACTCTGAATACATTTTTGGTTCGGGTCGGATAATAAAAGTGCAAAGTTGATTTAATTTGTACCTTTTGTATTTTTATCGACATTATATTAATAAGTAAGTTGTAAAATTGTGTTTGTTTGTATGTTGGAATAATCTCTGAAACTGTTATACCGATTTTAAAAATTGTACTACAATGAACTACAATTATCTTGGCGGATACGGGCTATATTTATTATGGCTATTGTTTCGATAAACTGAATCGAAGCCGGCCGGTCGCTCAAAATAAAATAAAACAGTCGCCTTTCATATTACTAATAATAAATAGGTGTGACTGGGAATAGTGGACCTGACGATGCAGAAGCTCTAAGCAGATAAAGCAATCAAAATAAAAAGAAAACCTACCTATTCTATAACCTACAAATTTAAAATACCTATTAGAAAAATTACCTATAGTTACGTAAAACAACATAGTAAGAGTTACAACGTTAACACGTGTAATATTAAGTAATACTTTTAAAATAACGAAATACTAAGCCCCAGCTTTGTTCACATGTTAATTCCCATTGGATGGAAATGCGTCTTCAATGTTACGTTTCAACACTGTTTACCTAACCACCGTGGACGCATCACATTAGTTTGTAAATTGAATTATGTTCCAAGGTTATGAAAATTGCTATCCATAGGTGACACAGTGGTTCTTACGAAAATATTTTTGCAAAAGTTTGCATTTACTATTGTTTAACTATCCTGCATTGTTATGTGGTTGTATTCAGATTTACCTACATCATTAATATTTCTTCTACGTAAAAGATAAATACTACTGACTCAATATTTACGAAATCTCTGAAACCGTGACCTAGAAACTAGAAATTTCTTAGGTAGGTTTTTATAAGATAGGCATCCACTAAGACTATTCAATATTCCCACTGAAACGGGGGAAAACGGGTCCCGCCCATAAATAACCACTGCCTAGTGAAATGAGTTACTTGTATAAGCTGTCAAAACGAAAATTCACTATGGAAAATGTACTGAGTACCAAAATGTACTAAGTACTGACTTTGTGACGTCATCATTTTTAGTAATCATCACTTTTTTGATAGTTTTATTATTTAAAAAATTGCTTTAATTGTAAAATGAAAATTGAAAAGCATTCTTAGAGGTGTTTTGAGATAAACTTTTGAATTAATGATTATTCGCAATAGGGGATCGGACAGTAATCAGATTAAAATCTAAAATGTACTTAGATAAAATAAATATACTTTTTTACGATTATTTATCGAATTATAATTTAATATAATTCGTCTAAACATTTTTAAATGAAGAAATAAAAGTTAGTTATTAAAAATATTTTTAATCTGTATTGAAACACCAATCACAGTGCGTGACGTTATTTGTGGGCAATCCTTGGCTGCACTGATACTATTCCCTCAGTAATTTCACTTATTTCCACAATTTTATTGAAATTCTAGAAGATTACTGATAAATTAGGATACGTCAACCAATTAACAAACTGTTACGAAGTGTTTCTCCAGTTTTTCATAATGGAAACAGGATTTACGAAAGCCGACAATCGAAATCTTCCCAGAGTGGATATGTTTATGATTTGCAATTTCTTTGCAAGTAATTCAGACTTTTGTGACGCTGAATTTCGCAATGTGAAAACTTCTGTGTAAGTATTACAACTATATAATATATTATTTGCCACAAAATACCTAGATACTTGAAAAATACCTTTGGAATAACAAACAAAACATAACCTAAAAAGTATAAAGTTCAAAGAATGTACATAATAATACGTCTTTTTTGTCACGTTTGATTAGACATATATTTTACTTTCCTTTTTTTCAGATCTGCAAGACAATCATACGGCGACGATGCTATAGGATATGTACAACTTCGGCGTGATTCCGACTTGTGTACCATTAAATGCAGGGTGTGTCCAGAACACAAAGTTCGTTTTAAATCATATGCAGCGACTATGTTAGTTGATGAAAAAGAAGGTAAAGTCGTAAGCGTAGAGTGTCATGATTGTGCTGCATCTACAGGTGGTTGCAAACATTCAGTAGCTTTCCTGATGTGGGTCCATAGGAGGAGCGAAGAACCATCATGTACAGAAATTCAGTGTTACTGGAAAAAATCAAAACTGGCTCAAGTTGGTACCAATATTAAATACATTACTACCAAAGATCTGTCCACTGTTAAAATACAACAACCTATGCGGACTCCATTGCAAAATGATTTTCTGTCACAATTTCTCCAAGAAGCAACAAACCGAGGTGTAACTAACTGTGAGTTATTTAACTACAGTAACAATAGAACGAATGAGATTGAGAAGTTTTCACTACATTACTTAATTTTAGAACAATGTGATGAAAGTGACTGTGGTTCATTCTTGAACAAAATATCACACTATTTTTCAGAAGAAAATATTAAAATTATTGAAGAGAATACTCGGGCACAACATAAAAGCAGGTTGTGGCACGAGTTAAGGTATGGACGAGTTACAGCTTCAAAAGCTTATGAAGTAAGCAAATGCCTTACAGCAGATGGATCATTGGTGGCTGTGATCATGGGAGCAAAAACTCCAGACACAAAAGCCATGAAGAGAGGTAGGGTATTGGAAAGCAAAGTAAGAGTAGCAGTGGAAAAGAAACTAGGCAAAAAAGTAAAAGAATGTGGCTTATTTATTTCCACTCAAAACCCTTTCCTGGCTGGTACACCTGACGGTATTTGTGACAATAAAATTTGCATTGAAATAAAATGCCCCACTAATGAAAAAACTTATAAAAATTATGTAAAAGATGGAAAAGTTACACAAAAATACATGGCTCAATTGCAAGTCCAAATGTATGTGACAAATTTGAAAATAACTTATTTTTGTGTTGCGGACTATAATTTTGAAGACACAAATAATGTGGAGTTACTGTTAGTTAAATATGATGAAAATTTGCTTACTGATTACATTTCCAGTATGTACAAATTTTGGGAGAAAAATATATACCCAATATTATACAACAGTACGAAATAAAATACATTATGGCTTAATCTACTCTGTTTTATTTATTATTATTGATTACTTAAACACATTACAATAATTACATAGAAAAATATACAATAATAATAGAACTTATTTCTAAAAAAATATTCATGCCTACTGAATATTGGTGAAAGTTTGTGCAACACTTTGAAGGGTATAAAGATAAAGAGGAGGGTGTTGCCCAGCAAATGAAAATGTATTTTATTCTGTAGGTAATAAGAATTACACTTATAACAGCCAATAGTCTAATAACAAGGCACACTAATCTCGTCCATGAAGATTGGCTAAATGTAAACAGCAGCCCATCTCCACCGACGAGTTGCTGGTTCCAAATGCAGTACCCCAAGAAGAGCCAGCAAGAAACTCAAGGGCAGCTCTTTCTTACTAATAAATGTGGTTTACAATAACAATTATAATTAATAGCCTTACATAGCGTCGAGTCAGTTAATCCCTTGGCCCCTACATTGGCCCTTAAAGGATTTGGTAACTTTAGATAATCGACTAACATAAGCAGCCAGTTCATTATTATTTCTAGTGTTTATACAATGTCTGTCACTGTTTTTTTTGTAAAGTGGTATATTCTTTTTAACATACAATATGTTTTCGTAAATATACTGTGACGCCAGTGCAAGTGTCAGTATATTAATTTCCTCGAATTTATCCCTTAGAGACATCCTAGACATTTTATAAATTGCATGAATGGCTCATTTCTGCAAAATAAATATTCTCTGAACATCAGCAGCATTCCCTCACAGTAGAATGCCATGTGACAGTGGGACAATGTGGGCTAAACTAAAACTTAGATTAGTACACAATGATAATCAGTGAGACTCGGGTTCGAATCCTGGCATGTACCAATAAGTTTTTCTAAACTTAACATAACATATTTATCACTAGCTCGACGGTGAAGGAAAACATTGTGAGGAAACCCGCAGGACCCAGACTAGCTCGACGGTGAAGAAAAACATCGTGAGGAAACCCGCAGGACCCAGACTAGCTCGACGGTGAAGGAAAACAACGTGAGGAAACCCGCAGGACCCAGAATTAATTCGGAGACATGTGTAAAATTGAGAGTGAGATTATTATTTATTTAGTACACAATGGGGTCCTGTAAATTTATAAGAGCACATGCTATAATGACACATTCATCTAGCACACTTATCAATTTTGAATTCACCACAGAATGTGGTTTCAACATAGAAAATTCTCGTACTCTCCGAATCACCCTCTCAATGTGGATCCTTAAGCTTGCAATCTGCTTGGTTAGATGAGCCTCTTTCTTGCTTAATTTTGCCCCTTGAGTCACACTTGGGGGTCTTAATAGATGACAATTTTTTTGGATTAAAAGCTGTTCAATGTGTTTGAAACCACGGTCGGCTAAGACACAACTTCCAGGCTCTAGTTGGTCAAGAAAGTCACAGTTTTCTACAAGTAAAGTGTCACTAATTCGTCCACCATATCCAGAAGATATATAATTCACCAAACCATTTGGTGTACTTGATATCAAGTATTTGATCGTATTTGCTTTCTTATACTCAGACCAAGTTAATGCCTGATGTACTGATTTAGAAGGCTTTTCTATTTCTATTTCAAAACAGTCATTATTGCAGTTGACTTTATTGTAGCGATGCCTAAATGCGATTGGAAGGGATGTCTTAATTTTTTTCTTATCTGGTTTCACAATAAAGGATTTAAGAACATCGGAAATCACTGGAATAGATTTTTTAAATATTTTGCCAGCATATGAAGCAGATATTCCAAATTGATCAGAAAGTTCTGAGAATGTTGTATTTAATCTTATTTTTTTTAAACTCAGTAATATGTTTACAATGGGTATGTTGGTATTTTTTTCAATTTAATTTAATAAAAAGTAACAGTTATTAGTTATTCCAATATACAAGCGTGGTTTGGCTTCAATTTTTTTACATGTATTGTCTAGGGCTTGCTTGGCTTCTCTGTTCTTTTCTAATATAGCTTCCTCTTCATTTAAGCTACTGTTTTCGGACAGAGATTTCAACTGTAATGATTGGACTGAAGAGGACGATTGTTGAAATATTGACTGGCTGGACAGTGATGTGTCACTATCAGATCTATTCACAACTAATTTTCTACGGGTTTCGGAAGCACTTTGCATAGCTGGCTTTAGATGTTCTACTTTGAATGGAGATGTTGATACAGATAATGTGCATGTTTTGGATGGTGATGTTGCAATACTATGGGATTTGAATTCTGTTTGCGTCGACTTGCTTCTAACGTATGTACTCTTCACGAAAACTTGAACTCCTTTGTCTTGATACTTTGGTCGATGTTCGACTATGACTTCTACAGGTAAACCTAAAACAAAGATAAAGGTCATTAAAGAAATATATAACATTATTGCGAGTAAATAACACACTCCAAGACTAAAATAGATACATTTTGGTGTGGATAAGTAGGTACTTACTAGGAGATAAAGTTGTATTTACTTCTTTGGTATCACTCTCCAATGTACTGTCTTCGAGGGCTTCCTGTACTAAAGCCAATCTTTGCCTTTTGATAGCAGCGGGGCGAGATGTTACTGTTGAAGGCAAACTTCTTTTTCTGTCACTTTGACATTGAAATTTTTTAGGGAGACAGCCAGGTTTCAACATTATTCTATCAACAGTGCCCATTACATGGTATCGCATATAATTTTCCATATCATTCGGCAGCTGAAACAGTAAAAAGTATGTAATGCTCTCGTAAATATAACCTCTAACACTACACAATGTATATTTACGACAAATTAATTGAAGCACATTTCATTGTATTTATTTGTAATAAGTAACTACTGTAAACTTACGTCAAAATGATCTTCACAAAAGTAAATTGGTGAAGTTACAGACATTCCGTCGCACTTTCTTCTCGCTAAGTCCAACCATTTTTTTCGTATATCTGCTTTTCTTGGCACATCAATAAATATTTTATTAGGAGTAGTTTTTGATGTGTTCGTACATTGAGGTACTGCGCACCAACGATATTTTTTTCGTTCCATATCAACAATTAAAGAATATAATCCACGAAACAAAACTTCTCGGGAACATATGCCCATGCAGTTGTTTTGTTATGACCACTAATGACGTCACGCGCTCTCAGATGACATAACGTGGCGTTTTGGCGGCATTTTTAAACAATCAACATTAAAACACGATTTTGAGTACCTAAAAGGCTATAAATAAATAAATTTTTATTTTATATGGGAATAAGTATCAATGAAGATTAATTTAAAACACTTTCTGAAAATTTGTCCGATCCCCTATTTTATTTTGATACACTGAAATACCCTATTCCTCGGGAAAGGGACAAGCACAATAAAGTTAACCGATGTTTGATTTCTGTAGTAAAACATTCTTCAATGTAAATCATGTTGCCTGGATTTTTTTTAATGAATATTGAATTAACCACGAAGTATCGGAAATTAAAGAAAGTTTTTTAGGTGTATGTTGCACGAAGGCTTGAAATAAGGTCAATGTCCAAGTTTCGCGTGGTTTCACACACCGCACTTTCCATCTCGGCGTATCGCAACGACCATTCATTACTACTACGCTATAATCAAATTAAAATTCAATGATCCGAAACGGCCTATTGGTATTAAAAAAAATGCCGTAAATCGTACTTAGAGCAAATTGTAATGGGCGTGAACTGGTTTTATTCAAAACATACCAGAGAAAACTTTTGTTAAATTTAGCTAGTTTGACTTGTATGTTTGATAATAAAGTCCAGTTGCGTTACAAACATTAGTTACCTATCTGTAAAATGATGATTGAGAATAGGATAACAAGAGTGTAGTCAATAAGTATTATTTTTTTATTGTATATTATATATAAGTCTAGAATTAACCTATAATCAGCTAACTCCATATCTCAGTTCGGGAATCGTAACAAGTAATCCGTAACATAACCATTTGGCCTACAGGAGATCACAACCAAAACATACACACATCAGAAAAATATTTCACTCCTTTTGTTGTAGTCAGGAAAAAAAACTAGTTAGACAAAAATAAGAGGAAAAAGAAGTGAAAAAATTCACGGACTGGCTGCGGTCAGAGGGCCACGACGCAAATGTTAACTGTTATTCGCAACGTCGACATAATTAACCGCCCAGTTCATTTGACACAGTAGCACAATAATGATGTCATTGAAGATTTTTTAATTTATTTTCCTCAAGGATACACAATAGCTGTGAACCCGTTTCCTACATTTTATGACTTTAAAATTGTGTTCTGGTTTAGCATAATTATGCAAACTTCACAAGGCACAACTTGAGGTCTATTTTATAAATTATCAACTGCGGCAGAGACAAAAAATAAGGTGAGATATTTCACTTGAAACTATAACTTTTAAAGACATCGAAAATGAGCCAATATATTGGCATTAAGAAAACATAGGCGAGCATTTAGAAATGTGCAACCAGCCGCGCGGCATTCACGTAGGGGACCTAGTTTTAGACGAGTTTTCCAAACGGAAAGTAGGCGAGCGAGCTGTCTCCATAAACATGGTGAATGCTGCGGATCCGGAGTCACTAAACCCTTCCAGCTGGTTTTATTTATATCTTCTCTCGTAGCCATGCGCGTATCCCGCAATACATTTCGGGGGTCCTACAATCAAATTGCTAAATGCAAATGGCAGAGGTATTCCATTGACGGGTCTGTTGGCTCAGTTGGTAGTTACCCTGCTTCTGAGTCGGAGGTCGCGGGTTCTATCCCCGCTTGGGCCCAACATTTGTGTTAATGAACATGTCCGTTGGCTTCGTATCTGGGTATTAAATACGTATTTAAGAATGTTTATCAGTAGTTTAGTACCCATAGTATAGGCTCCGCCTAGTCTGGAACTGAATAACCATGTGTGAATTGTGTACCACAATTTATTATTATTATTTCTAGAAATACCCACTTTTCACGAGTATATTCGACGCCTGAACGTGATAGGTGGTGAGCCCATTGCGCCGGACCGGGTCTGTTACAGATGCTTCAGAATTAATTCTGGGACCTGCAGGTTTCCTCATGATGTTTTTGCTCACCGTCGAGCTAGTGATAAATATGTACGTAAGTTTTTGAAAAACTCTTTGGTGTACATGCCTCGAACTCGAGCCTTACTGATTTTTATCATCATAAGAAGCGGGCTATGAAACCGCAAAGCTATCACTACTCTTGTATGCTCGTAAATACTTGTACTGGTAATAAAATAGAAACTGGCCGATGTCTGAACATAGGAGACATTTAAGAAAACTAAATATGAGGGGTCTTTATGACATTAATAGAAGCCAAAACAATTATCTGTATAATTTTTGTTTGTCTGCCTGTCCGTATTTCGAAAGCTTTTCAGTTGTATCGTTGTGGGTCTAACTGCCTCTTAAAATCTTAAATCTTATCTTGATACTCCGCCTAGAAGCAGAATTATCTATACATACAGAGTGTTTTTTGACTGGGTCCGCACAGGGATGAAGTTAATTATTTTTTTGAGAAAATAGGTATACTTTTGTTGACCTCACTAGTTTTAAAAATGTAATCATGAAGTCGTGTCACACATCCGGGCTGACGTCTTCGTATATGTATCCACGCAGCTGATGATAAATAAATGACTACTAAAACTACTTGTTTTACGATTATTGCATTTGTTGAGGTGATAAATAGCAGTGATAGCCTTACGGTTCAAGAGCCTGCTTCACATGATTATAATCACTGAGGCTTGGGTTCAAATCCTGGCATGTACCAATGAGTTGATCAAAACTTACGTACATATTTATCACTTGCTCGACGGTCAAGGAAAACATCGTGAGGAGGTTTTTTACTTCCCAGGTCCCAGAATTAATTCTGAGATATGTGTACAAGAGCCGATCCGGCGATGAGCTAACCACCTATCACGTTCGAGGGTCCAACGAATATCTCGTGAAAAGTAGGTATATCCTACCTACCCCCTCGGGGATAAAAGGCGTGAGATTATTAATTATTATTATGAGGTGATAAATTGGATAAACATTTATGATTTATTTCCTTTTGAAATGTTAAAGGCGAGATACTAATACATTTGCCATGAAGATAGCGTATCAAGCTAAATGTTAATAATATTTTAGTATACCTGAGTTTCGATAAAGCATATCGTCGGCTTATCATTGAATCAGTGATCCACTTTATATTTTGGTATCGCTCCCAAAACAACGAGTCGTAGCGTAGATCTACATTGACATACTCAGTTGTTTTGTGGATTATACGAGACGACTTATGAGACTAGGAGTGAGCCAAATCTATACTAATATTATAAAGAGGAAATATTTGTATTTTTGAATTCTTGTATGTTTGTAACGAATAATGTTTACTTACGATGTTTTTCTTTACCGTCGAGATAGTGATATAATATGTACGTACGTTTTTGAAAAACTCATTTCTATTCCAACCCGAGCTCCACGAATGAGAAGCGGGCTCTTTACCACAGGGCTATCACTGCTCATTATTTACTTTATATACTAATTATTCGGCATATACACTTGCAGTTAGCAGACCTTTTCATGTGCTTGCACGCAAATCGGTATCGCAAACCTCAAATTATCAGCGATGCGCGAATTGCACAACCAACGCCCGCCCGCGCGCTAACGCGTCGTGACTTTGACACACTTGCGGATCAATGGACAGTGCAGCGGCCATTACATTCACATAATACCTTTATTTATTTATATTACGTTTCGGTAGGTCAATCAAGCTAAATCACTTGTGTTAAGTACCTCGTAGATCGGAGGTCAAATTGAATAGAAAATTATAGAGTTTTACAAGGATATTAAAATATATATATTATAATTGAGGAAATAGGAAGAAAAAAACATTTAAATAATATTGTATTACATTGTTTAAGAAACAATAGCTATTATTACTTTTTAATTAAAACCACTTCATATATTTATGTTAACTAAAAAACTTTTATCTGTTAATTTAGAGTGTTTCAAAAATATATTTATTGAAACGATCATAAACTGTAAACAGAATTTTATTCCGTGTAAGCGAAAGTCGGTATTTTCAAGGCCGATCACGATGTTAACTTCCACGGACATGTGCATTTTAGACGGATTTGAATTGAACTGAAAAAGTTTTTCGAAATTAAATAGCGGATGATGTATTTATTGTGTAACACTCTAGCCGTTCTTCACGACTTCATAAGCGTTAATCCATTCCATATATATTAGTTAGGTACGTAGCCCATGTTACTTCCAGAAAAGTAAGCTTTCAATTGGTGAAAGAATTTTTTAAATCAGTGCAGTAGTTACGGATACAAAAAAGTTGACGTAAATATTTCAACCCTCAATAAAAAAAAAGTATGTTGATACATCAATCCTACGAAACGCTCTAACGTCGTTTAAAAATAGCTTAGCTCTCATAATTATATCCTCGGTTTTTTGCCTTTGCCCAATAGATGGTAGTTGGAAGAATAGGTTTAATTGAACTCTACAGGTCAGCATATACTGGTAAGTAAAGCACGCACAATGGGAGGGATATAAAAGTACTCCTTCAAAGAGGTCGGAAGAAAAACCTTTTTGAGAGAAACTTCTTTGAACTCCTTATTGCCATCGGCTTCGGAGTTCGGACGCGTTCAGGGATAAAAGTAACCTTATGCAAAAATCGTGACGGCGCAGTTTCTGCGTGAAAGACGTACACACCAAAAAACACATTTTCGTATTTATAATATCAGTAGGAACGTGTTCGCTACATGACGTATTTTATTCTAGAGCAATATAACTTAATCTTTTCAAAACTGTTAATTTTCTACTACATTGTCTCCTTGTCTCTATATTAGTTAATTATACTTGGATATCTATAACAGACCTAACGTAATAAAAAATATAACCTTAACTAAACGCAATTGGCTCAAGTTATAATAAATAAATTAATGTAATATAGAAACGTTATACTCGTCCTTTTCATCCTCACTTAATCAGTTATTACTTTAACCTTACCAGCGAAAATTTTGTGCTTTGTGTTCTTAAATAAACAAATTCCGCCAAATTATTTCTGCTTAGCCTGACGGTTGAATAGATAAATAAAATAAACCTATTATTTGTCTCACTAACCGCTCGTATGTCCTCGTATATGCCGTTGAGGTCGTCCTCTAACAGTCGATAGGGGTCGACGATCTGTGTGCCATAGTCGGGTAACGAGCCGGTGCTCGTGCTCTGGAGACTGGACGCGAGCCGACGCGCCACACCTGCGCCCGCGGCGACCGTGGCGCCAGCGCCCGCCGACCCGCAAGAAGGCCCGCATGTGGTCACTCTCTGCAACAAAGGAATAGCATCATCGTACCGGTAGATCAAGGAAGAGAGAAAAACGCACTGTACATTTTATTTGGTTTAAATCATTAGGTAGTAGGGCAAGTTGGCCAACTACTCCTCTCAACCACCCCTCATTCACCCCTCACCATTCACCATACACATACACACAACTCCCACAACCCCCATACATACACGCATAACACACCACACACAAATTACAAGCATTTATGTTGAATAAAAATCTACCATACCTTCTCTACTAAAATAAATAATCTCACGCCTTTTTATCCCCGAGGGGGTAGGCAGAGGTATTCCATTACTGGATATACCCACATTTCACGAGATATATTGGACCCCTAAACGTGATAGGTGGTGAGCCCATCGCCGGACCGGGTCTGTTTACACATGTCTCAGAATAATTTCTGAGACCTGCGGGTTTCCTCACGATGTTTTCCTTCACCGTCGAGCTAGTGATAAATATGTACGAAAGTTTTTGAAAAACTCATTGGTACATGCCAGGATTCGAACCCGAGCCTCACTGATTTTCGGCCGGCTCTTTAACCGTCCGGGCTATCACTGCTCTCTAACTTCTTCTAGCTTCTCTACTAAATAATTAAAATTACTGACCATTGGAGGGAGACCAGGACCCCAAGACACAGGATCTACCTAGTTTGGGCTCCTGTCTCCACTAATGTTCTTCTTGACATCTTAAGAATAGTATCTTATAAGGACTGTGTTAAGAAAATAATGATTTTTAAATTTTTCATTACCCTGCTTCTAGAGCAGTCGGTTAAAACTTATGACAATCCAGAGATAAAGACGAATCTTACGACAGGCATGGCACTTTAAAATATATCTAGTACTTTAAGCTACAGGCGGCGCCAACCCATTTAAATTAATATTTTTACATTAATACATACTTTTACATATTAAAAAAACTGGTGAAACGAAGATTTTGATCTACATTAAAATTTTCAGCTTTGCTAATTATTTTGCTGAACTAGCTATCTAGCTAAACCAAGTAAAGAAAAACGTTATTCGATAGTAGATGGTTCAAAAGTCAGCATCAGTATTAAACGGATATGGCAGATACGGCGAATACCTGGTTACCTACATTAACGTCATTCACACATTTATTTAAAACGTGTAAATTAAATTAAGTAAACCCGTACACTAAGATATAACTTGTTTAAAGTCAAATATTTGTCTTGTTTGGCGAATCCAACACGTGATTCTTCGAAACACCATTAATTGACTAACTAAGAATCACGTGTAGGAGGTTTAAACATACTCATTACCATAATAAATATCACTTATACGGCTAGAAATTAGGTGCGATCCTGCTTTTTCAAATATAAAAAACCGGCCACGTGAGAGTCGTACTCGCGCATCGAGCGTTCCGTAGGTACCTTAGAAAGAACCTCTACAACTATATCATAAATATTATCTTTTCCTAAAGAGATTTGATCATTTACTTGATAGCGATGAAACTTTGGTGAGATGTTGTGGGCACGCTCGGGTAAGAGATTTAATAAAAAAATATCACGGGAACATCATGTCAATAGCATTAGTACTTAGTAGTTATAATAAGCAGATGTCAGAGACAGACATATATGTATAAAGTGACGAGTAATATACCTACTCCTAGCGTATGAATTAATAAGTTCGAAAATTTGTTCCAGTTTTTGTGTTATGAAACTTATTTCTTGTTAACCCTTAAAAGTTAAAGTTCACATGCCTTTGCCATGACTCAGTTTGTACTTTGTCACACTCGTTTTGAAGTTTCATTACGAGTATATAAAATCCACCTACAAAGGCAACTGAAAAAACAAAGAACCAAAGAAAATGTACAGTAAAGCAATATCCTCATTTTCCCATATAAATTTCCATTGGTTCGACTGGAACGATACCTGCGGTGACTTTCCTCACGACAACAGCTTTTATAGAAAATAGACGTATTAGCGTTGCGGTTGGTCTCGCGTCGGTGCATTCGGATGCCTGCTCGACCCACATCCGACTGATCCAACGCGAGATAACCAGATAACAACGTTTTAATAAAACAATAGTCACTGACTCGAGTTTTACAATGTCAGACGTTCATTATTGCACAAAAGAAGTAGTCAAAGCTTATTTAAGCATTCGTTTTTATTATAAACTATTATTAGTTAGTGTCAATGTCACAAAACCGTTGTAAATGGACAAGGCAATTATAAATGTCAGCGTGTTAAAATTTATTTATGACTATTGCGTCCAAGCCAGAACTGTAAAAATGCATCGGTATAATAACTAAGTATATAAATTGACAGGTATCCGTGCATTCGTCATCGCCCATTATCTACCTGTTAGGAGTGAGTGACAGTTTCGGTAGAGGATTGGCGAAGGGTGCGGCATGTGCCCTTAGCTATGCACGGCAGTGACCGCGATATGCGTTTACGCAACTCGGTTTATGCAACTGCAGGCGAGTGCAGTCCGCACCGCACCTGATGGGCCCCGCGTTGCAAAACCGCAACCGACGCACGTATGCGCAAATACGTCGCCAGGCTCATAGACAACTATGGCGTAGCTTATATCGGCTGTTGAATCTTTTAAAGATGTTCACATGGTGTTTACCTAAAATATATTGATATAAACCTGTACGATAGATTGAAGTGCGCATTGAATTTAAACGTGCTAAAAATAAATATTAGATTACTATACAATACAATAACTCTTTATTGTACACCAAAAACAATATAATATGGATATTCACATTAATTAAAGTAAAATGGGCAAATAAAAAAATACTGTATACCTTGTTAACGTTTACTTGGACATTTAACATTAGGATCTGGAATGAGAAATGGCAAGATGAAAACATGTCCGCATTTCGGGATAAGAAGGCGGTTTCCTTCCTCCAGATGTAAGCTATTTAAGTTCAGCACTTTAGCCATCAAAACGTAACAAGACACATAGTCGCGATCGCATTAATTATTAGTAGACATACGAAATTACTTTATCTAATTAATAAATTGTAAAATAAGTTTTAATAAGCTTTACCATTCATTCATTGTTTACAATGAATCCCGTTGTGTAGAGACGTTTCCTAAAACCGTTATTTTTTTTATGGCTATATCGTAACGACTTTCACCGATCATATTCTACCTACTATAACAATAAACTATGAGATTTAAGATCATTATGATTTCGCCATACCGTGATTGGACGATGTCGAGAAAGGATTTAAGGTCGTTCATCGACCCGGATTCCATTGAGAGTAATTGCTGACAAGTGTCGTGAGAAAGGGCAGACTCTGCCGCTAACTTCTCTAAAGCTATTTCTCATAATAGCAGGGTTAACGCCTATTCGATACAATTCGAATCTAATATCTTGTGTCAGGTTCAAAACATTAGTGTAATCTTATGGAAGATGTTTTCAAGGGTCTTTATTACCTACCTTACCTACTTCTTGGCGAGCAAAACCTTGTAGTTTTTTAGTTAATAGAGTTAAAAGTGTACCAACATCTTTAAACAATTTACTTATCTTGCATTGCATTAACCGCAAGGACCTTGAGCTGATTTATATTTGAGTATGTGCATAATTTATTTATATTGATTGCAAAGACATATAAAAGTAAAACTTTATAAATACATACATATGCTAACGCCTTTTTTCCGAAGGGGTAGGAAGAGACAATAGACCGCCACCTGCTACGATCCTGGCACACCTATCGCGCCTCATCCATCGATTCAAACATGCTCGTCGATTTCGGGTACTCTGGCTTTTCTTCAGCACATCGCCGATCAGCGGACGTATTCACGGAGATTCAATATTCGATATTAGACTCGGAATCGGAAAATCTGTCGAATCCTTATGTCAAATATGACATCTGTGAATAGCCCATCTCGAAACCTTTCGACAGATTTTCCGATTCCGAGTCGAATATCGAATCTCCGTGAATACGCCCGCTGATCGATGAAAGTACCTACGCCTAGGTCGCCCTCTGCCAACTCGGGCCCTCACAATCTCCTTAAATATTAGTCTCGTTAGACGCCTTTCATCCATCCGCTTGATACGTCCAAACCACGTACTGAGCCTTCCTTTCTCAATCTTAGTCACACATCCTCTTTCAAGCCATAACGCTCTCG
This sequence comes from Ethmia dodecea, assembly GCA_963855545.1. Lineage (NCBI taxonomy): Eukaryota > Metazoa > Arthropoda > Insecta > Lepidoptera > Depressariidae > Ethmia > Ethmia dodecea. The sequence continues at coordinate 9,003,426 of OY979444.1, forward strand.
AATTACAGTATTCCTCATTCTATCAATCAATCGTACTCCGAATTTGTCTATTTACGAATTAGGTACACCTCGCGTAAAGGGTCATAAATAATTATTTAAGTTTTTATTATTTCTATAGTAATTATATTAATTTCAAATATTATAATATTTATTTCTATCTTATTATCAAAAAAAACATTTATAGACCGAGGTCATGGTTACATTAAAGGTCTTACAAATGCAATATTAGGTGATAGTACATGTAACACCCCGTAGGGGCACCGCAAAGGATTATAATCAGAAAATAGTTTTCACCATACAAGGATTACAGTAAAATTATCAATTTAAATAAAAAAAGGCGTGAGATTATTGCCTATATATGCCTACGCAGAGGTATTCCATTTCTGGATACACCCACTTTTCACGAGATATTCTTTGGACCCTAAACGTAAAATAATAGATTTAGAATAAGTATTTTCATTTTACTTTAATGTCATGTTTATTAATTACAATTAATACCCATTCTTCCATATATACAATCAACCCTAAATGATAGCGACGGATGAATGCGTAATTATGCGGAATAAATAACTTCCATTCGATTTCACACACGTCGGAGGTAAAATTATATTCCGGCTGTAGGCAGTGCAAAATACGAGCTACACCATTGTTCCTTTATAAATAAACTAGTATCTACATATTTATAAACGAGACCCTCCCACAAACTCTTTCCTGTAAAGCCTGTGTAATTATATACCTACTATAATTTTTTTACAAAATACCATAGTGAAAGATAAATGTGTTTTTTTCTTTATGAGTAGCGGGGTCTTTAAGCCTTAAACGGTGTAAAAAGGGACCATCATTCCAAGTAAATTGCTTTAATAGGTACCTATTTTAACACTGCATATTTCTGCTTAATAATATAATCATGTGTCTACAGAAATACCGGTCCTGAATTCCTGGTAGCAAACTGAGGATGTTTTAAAAACGCATACCACGTACGACCATATTCGACGAGAAGTTGATAAGGGTCAGAAAAACATGAGGCTATTAGCAACTACACAATAAAAGTTGTGAACTTTTAAGTTTATTCCGAAATACGTGTAAGTTAAAATTGTTAACGTTCAATATAATTATAAATAACTGGATTCAAAGTTGACTTGTTCGATCGCGGCAAAAGGGTCCTTTCACGTAAACTTTAATGGACTGGCTTCAATAATGCGGAAGTGACAAAAACATATGACAAAAGAGTGCATGAGCAAAAGGTTTACAATTATATATATTGTAAAAAATAAGCAGTAATATAGAGAGTCGATTTATTAAGAAAACAGCTTGGTTTTGCCCCATGGTCATTACCCAGGAACCAAGTGAATGTGCGACTAGGCTAGGTATTTTGTACAATAACCATAGTATACAAGATGATATATATTAAATAGTTATAAATAGTTATAGATAGTTTTAAATAGTACCTAGTAGTAGACACTACAAGGCTTATTGCACTGGCGAGACGATTTGAGATACTAGTACATTCATGACTGTGCTTGAACACTGTGAGACTAGGCAATGCCACCTGAAGCTATCATAATTGTATTGTGAAATGCACACAGAACATTTTGACGTAAGTATATTAATTTAAAAAACCAAAAAAAACAACTGCGTGTAAAACCCTGTGCGGTTAGATAAAAATGTAGCATGTGACAAATAGGAGATAAAGACGAATCTAGTGACATCCATCAAGCCCTTAAAATACTTTGAAACTGTTAAGGCTACAGCAAGTATAAGCACTCTAAACAAAAATCAAAATACGCTAACGCTTTGTCTAACAATAAAAAAAAAACAACAATAAATAGTAGTAAGTGCCACGGGTAAAGAACTACGCCGCATTTCGTTTGAATATTCGTTTCAGCCGATCGCACTTTTACTAATATATAACTATTGGCAAAAGCTATACATCTCGTCAAGCAACATGTACATAATTTGCCGTTATACAATAAAAATCATACATAACTCTAGCATCGAAATGTACCAGTTCAACGAGAATTTCAATAAGTTACGAGAATAGCTTGCACCATTTCTATACAATAGTGAATAATACGCCCAAGCAAATATGGAATAAATAATAAATTGTAGGACACAAATTACACACGGTTATTCAGTCCAGAAATATATAACGACCCTGTGTTATGGTGACTAAATCGATACTGATATAACAAAATTTAGTTCTCATCTGTGATGATTAGGTACAAAAGAAATATAAAATTTAAAGTGAAAACTGCTATTTATGCGACAGCTAAATCATGAATTAGAATTTTGTCTATCTCGAAACACCTCTAGAAGACTCAACGGGAAATTTTAAAAAAAGTAAAATTTTCGACATATCGATTTCTTGCAGGGTTCAGAATATACATTAAGTTCTGATAAACTGAAGCGAACCATTGGCGGTCGCTAGTTATTACTACTTATTACTAATATAATTGCATACCTACATTTGACGTGCAACCAACAAGCATGTTCATACACACAAATGTTGGCCGAGCGGGAATTGGACCAACAACCCAATTATAATCGAATCGAATGAATAAATATAATACATACGAGTACAAGGAAAATGACACTGAGTAGGAACCTTGACGTACAATTGAAATAAAAACAAATCCGTGATCGATGGAAATGTTGAACAACATTGCCGCACGTAAAATTGCATGTGTCTGCACCAGCCGCACATAACAATTAAAACACGATAGAAAGTGAGCGTTTCGAACACTCTTGCGCATCGAGCGTACTGTTCTTAAAATAGAAGTGAACAGCGATTGACACGTCCTGTTAATTGATGATTCCCCTACGTGGCTTGACTTATCGGGCGAAAATTAAAAGTGGCTCTGATTAATGGCTTAAGATTGTGGTAATAGAAGGCAGCGGCGCGCTTCATCACAAAAAAAATACAATATTAAAATAAAAAACAATTTTAATATTGTATTTTTTATTAATAAACATTAGAACCCAAGTAAGACGGACAGAAGCTTATTTACATTTTTAAATAATTATTGTTGCAAACATACGTATGTATATTTTGTGTTGATGTACAATTGCGGCATAACATATTGTAAAATTAATTAATATTTAATATTACTTCACTGTAAGTTAGCGTTTAATACAATGCTTTCAGAAAGTGGCACGTTAAGGCACAGCGCTGCTAACAAAAGACATCAACGCGTTCACTTCTGGCGTAGCACACAACAATATCTATAGAAATACAAGGTATAAATAGAAATGTGGTTTTCCTAGAGACTATGGTTTTTAAAAAAAGATAACAGGACTAAATTAACATTATCAGGAATGAATGTATTTTGGCCAATTTCGCAAAATCTAAATTTTCTATAATTAATTTAGATATTGTTGTATTGTCTTTAGTGTATATATTGTTGTACAATAAAGAGCTATTGTACTGTAATACCTAAAAACTGCATTGGGCTAATAGATAAAGCCATGTGTAATTTTTATTATATTTTATAAGTCAAAAATAAATAAATTTAGTCCTCTTTTGTTCGTAGATAAAACATTACATGCAGTTATAAGTTCAAGGGTATTTATATATATTTTTCTCTTAAATAACCTTGAAGAATTCCACCATACACAAGCCTTGACCAAATCTCGGTCAAAAGAGGTGAACACTTATTTAGATGTAATGTCAAGGAAGGGAAATTACAGCTCAACATGCGATCTTTTGCATAACCGATATGCTTTAAGTATTAAATTGTATATAATAGTTTAGTTCTAAATACTTAAGTGCAGTAATAGTAAATAAATATTATTATTAGTAGTTAACTGTAGGTAAATACACAACAATATCTAGGGAAATAGAACAAAATAATCACTAGGTCAGCCTGAAAAGCCATACGCTTTACCAATCGATGTTTGTGTAAAAGATTGCATCCTCAATTGCCAATAGTTAGTTATGGTTATCTATTCATGGTTTGAAATGCACTTAGAACCATTGGTATATGTGTTAATATACAAAAAGTTATAACACGTACTGGGTGCCTTCAAAAATTTTTAAGCACTAAGCCAAAATATTGATTGGTGATCTTCGGGGAATAGCTTTCTTTGGTCTTGTTCGCGTTATTATTACTCAGATTCATCTGACAGAAGACTAAAACCATCTTTTCCAGGTTCCATCCTAATGTTTGTCTCCCCCAACCAGCAGTATTATTCATGATGTAAGGATAAATAGGAAATTATAATTTACTAGAATCAAAAATGTAATAATTTACTTTGCAGGTTATAAAAAAAAACGTTATCCTTCCCACCGCATGCCTTGACTTCAATAACTTTTAAAATTTGTCCTTATGTACCGTATTTATGTAAAAGCCCTAACGAATGTTAGCTAGACCACAGAATGTTTACTGTTGCCATTAGCTGCACTGGCGCAGTGCACGGCCAATGGCTGGCGTTAATCATCGGTTATGATTACTGCGAGTCCAGTGACGGTATGTGGGTCGAATCAGTCCACCCTCGAGGTCACTCCAGGTATGGCTGCAAACTGTAGAATCCTTTTGCAGATAAGCGAGCGTCACCTCTGTGTGGCATGGCAAGTGATTTGACTTTTGTAATGATGCTGTAGCCTACCACTAACACATATGTGTACGCTCACTGGTGATGATCGATTATAATGAATTTTTGATGTAATAAAAACGGGATGGTTGACATTACTTCAAAATTCATCGTTAATTAATAGGAGTTATGATATATTATATTACTGGCAAACGATACTATGCTTTTAATTAGTTTATTATTTAACACAACTGCAGTCAAGGTATTTACGCTGCCATGTTCAAGTTATATGCTACAAAAATTACTTACAATGTTTATGATCTTGTAATTTTCAGAATTTCAGTGTTATGAGTCTATTGTTTATATGTATTTGCTGTCGGTTCAAATTATTTCCTATAACATAAGGTATAGATAATAAGAGGCGGTTATTGAAACATTCGATAAAAATTCAGGTAGGTCAGGCGCGAAGGACGCATTATGAAGAGAGCGAAGGTAAACTGTATTTAATATTCATTTCGTTGCTTTGTTCCTAAATCAGAAAATTGCAATGGAAAACTTAATATCAATATTTAGTAGTGAGTTCTACTTTATTATGTAATGTTGTTTACCGATGTACCGTCACATGGGGGTTAGGTGAAAATTTATTTACTATTTATTACCTTTCTGTTAAACGGCCAAGCCACATATTTTAACTAAGGTGTAGAGTTTGTGAAATTAGGGTTTAAACAATTAGGGCGTGTCTTGGCTCTACATGAGATCTGATAACTTTTTGACAGGGCAAGGTATATTGTCTCGTCTTGGCGACATTGTACATGAAAATTTTTTTGGTGGTATTATTCTTGTGTAATAGTGAAGACAGTTCACTTCTAAAATTACAAAGGTAGCGCCATGTAAAATGTATGTTATTTTAGTTGAAGGTGAATTTTGGCCGTTCGGATATTTAGAAAGAATTCGTCGCAGATCTCCATTATAATATATTCTGTTGATTCTGTTGTAATCTAAGCAAGTTGTGGCTCAATTTCTATGCATTTTTAATTTCTTTCGCAACTATCTTAGATAAATAATTCGAGACATAAATATAGAATTAACAAACAAAACATTATAACTATGATTTATTCTTTCATATTGAGATCAAGAATCAGAGTCAAGGCTTTCAGGATGTTAAAACTTTCAATGCGGAAATTATGTTTGCGTCATTACCTACGCTTTATAATTTTGTACTGTTCTTAGTAACCTATTGTTGAGATTATTGTCACGTTTAGGGGTCCAATGTATCTCGTGAAATGTGGGTATATCCAGTAATGGAATACCTCTGCCTACCCCCTCGGGGATAAAAGGCGTGAGATTATATTATTATTATTATTTATTGTCGTACTTGGAAGTAGGTACGTTGTACGTAACGTCTAATTTTCTAATACTTGATGGAATGCAGCTGATGGACAGGAATTTTGACACAGCACAGTATGAGCCTTGAATCCACCTGATCTTAAAAGGACGTGAGACGTGCCGTAATCCGTGACTTATTCATGTGAACGGAAACATTAATGCTTGAATGTTTGCACTCACACATCCTCATCTATGCATTTTGATATTTTAGTACGGTGCACACAAATTCATTGCGCAATCTACAGATACATTAAACTAATAAGTACGTGAACAAGGTTTAAAAAAACTGAATCTAGTCTTTGGGATTTTATATCAGGTTTGTGTACTCATAGCGCAAGATCTAATTAATATGTTTTGACTTTACCTAACCAAGCATTCTTGTTGGACCTGTCATTTCCGTGAAAGAAGCCTTGTCGACGGTGGAGTAGTTAGGAAGAGCGTTTTAATATATTGAACGCCTATAAAGTCGCGAACGATGTTAATACGCTCCCAAGTTTGAAAACATGAAATAGCTGCATGAAATATTAATTTCGTTTGTAAAACTAGGGCACTTGTTACAAAAAATTTTGCAAGACGGATTACAATAACTAATGATAATTCTAATCTCATTAGAATCCCACCTAATTTCAGTTACCTTGAATGAGAATATGAGTTTGGTTTAAAATTTTGTTCACTGACAAATTGACAACAGAGCATGTGTGTGTAGAGGCGAAAGACAAAAATATTTCAATTATTAAGATTACAATATTCTAGGCAGGTTTTCACCTGTTGGTCTCGCAGGTTTAACATGTAGGTGACAAACACAGTTATTATTATAATACTTGTGAGATTTATGAGTGACTGGGGTCATCGTGGAATCTTAATTATACGTTATCAATAATAATGACGCCCTTCTAGCTCTTCTCTACGTGAAAACAGGACGCAGGTGACGGCATCGAAAATTTAGATGTTTGCAATGGTAACGATACCTATGACAGCCTACAGTTGTATATTGTTATATATATCTACATATATGTATAAACTAATAAACTGACTGGCTGACTGACTGATCGATCAACGCACGGCCGAAACAGCTTGGTATAGACCAAGCATAATATTTTGCACAAAGGTTACATAAATGAAGTAAGCGAGCACTGAGATTGGATTTTTGGAAATTCCCACTGAAACGGGGTAAGAACGGATTCAACGCGAGCAATGCCGTTAGACACTCGCTAGTTATAAATATACATATGAAAATCGTACACAACAAAAATATACGCACAGTAACGGTCACAAGAGATTTTTAAAAGTTACGAGATGTGTCCTTGCAAAAATGCATCAGTATTAATGATACTCGCTGTTAGTGTTTGCAAATTGCATAGTAGTATCTACTATACGCTTTGTAAATATTGTATGTAGCTTACAAGATTATGAGATACTTGACTAACTGTTACTTGAAAGGATAAATCACCTTGAGAACCTGAGTGAGGGAACCAAAAGCAACAATGAAATGAGGAAGCTTAATCTTAAATGCACTTAAATGACATGTTGTACTATTTTTATTTTTACTTGCGGAGAATACTAATTAACCAGCTATATTGATATTTATGTTGGAGTGTTGTGCGATGTTTATTCAAAGTCAAAGGGAAGTTCATCATTCAGTAATAATACTTAATATTTCTGGAAGGAGCGTTGGCATTGGGTTGCGATTTCGCGGATGCATCGCAATGCCCACTCCGGTCTCTGATGGCTGCACGATAAACTAGCAAGCATTCACACCAAATTACAACTGGTCACAAATGCAATCTTCTATCACTGCTATTATTGCGATGTTGCTTTGCATTGCTAAACATGTGCTCGTCACGCTCTCAAAAACCTCAAATTATTATTGACTATAATTTAAATTATGTACCATCCAAATGGATTTCAGTTACCACCAAGTTAAGTGGGTGATTTACCGGGAAAATTATTAAGGTCAATTTGCTAATGATTCAATTCACATCAGCTTTCGCATAGTTCAATTAGACACTGAAGTGTACCTATTCGTCATGATTTTGACCTCATAACAGAATGTAACAAAAATGTCATAGAACAAAACACGTTTTTTATAATATATTAATTCGCGAGGTGTAACTGCATGGTGTAAAGCTTTGCCCAATACAAATTGAAACTTAGGGACGTTGTCAAATAATAATTTGGTCACAACCCAACGCCGGCACTTAATATTGCTTCCACAGAGACGCAGATGAGTTCTTTATTTGCGAGTGGCAACCGAATCGTGTTGCTCAATTATTGTACCAGGCTAACGTGCAGCTTGCAAGGACGTCCAGTAACTGGTGCCGTCTGCGGCTAAATATTAGAATTTATTTGACATTCTACTACGTGCTTAGCCGCGGCGACGAGGACTTTAGAAACCGGGTGCTTATTTCGTGATCGTTGCTGACCTCTTCACTAAATGACAAAAGTACATTAAATGTTATAACATACTTAGTACGTATAGGAAACAAGTAAAGTAATACAATAGAAATGTCAATTTTCTGAATTAGGTAATTTAAATGTTTTTATGATTTCCACGTCCAACGCAAGTTATGTATGATAAACTTGACTCAGACTCAAACCTATGCAATTTAGAATGACTCCAACCGTTATCTTTGATCTATACTGTATCTATAACAAGGTAGTTACATTTTATTTAATGGTCTAAGGGAAAAAAAATGTTTTTCGATGGTTTCGGGACGCGTGCTTTAGCAATGTCAAGAAACACACGTTGGACGGAAGCTAGCAAACCATTCACTGAAGCTTTCTATGGCCCTTTAGTATTGTCATCACGTAATTTAGGATTGAAGTAAATGTTGTAAGTCGAAAATAACATATGCTAGGTTGTGTGTGTTGCCGCAAACTCTTATACAATGATGTCGACTGAACAAATAGTTGTGTGTTCCGCATTTCTACTGAGCTTCATTTACGCAGGGCGTTACGTACAGCTCACTCAACCGACACATACACCTAAACAACGATCATCACCGATGCAAAAACAACATTGAAACGGGCCATTTGGATTGCATGTAATCTTTAATGTGTAATGCAAATTAATCACTGGCACTTTAAATATGTATGTCCCAGCGGCGAATGTAGCTTCGAAGCACAGCGCAGACACTTCTCAAGGATCTTGCAAATAGGTTTTCAAAAGTTATTCCGACGAAACAAATATCTCGATTCATTCCAGTACATTAAATGAGAAGAACTCATTAAAACTTCAGCTTATTTCAAAATAGTTACTTTATCGTTGAAGCAGCAGTTACTTTAGGTTCACGAACTAATGATCGGTCAATCACGTTCCGAGAGGTATCAAACGAAATGCTACACACATTTTGTGGCTGCTTCTTTTTAATTTATTTTTATATGTGCCCCAGTTGCGATGAAGTGCAGTCTGGGAGTCAATTCGAGCGTAGGTACGTCAAACTTCGTTCAAATTCGGCAAGCACCTAATTGATTCTCTTGTCAACGGTTCCTTTGTTTTTTTTTCCAGTGCAGCGACTACACATTTCAAACCGCAGATTGTAGTTTTACGATAAGTAATTTTGCAATAGTTCCTCATAGCATCGGACTTTTTACTCCGGGACGACACGCAACGCCAAAGACAGGCACTAACTGTCTCGCTACAAACGGGGCCAATGTTCGCCAAATGAACTAGAATAAATAAGAAAGGCTACGGCACTCCTTCGACACAGGTTACTTACCCAGTTTTCGCGCTATTAAAAATTCAACGAATCATCTCACAACTTTCACTAACAGCGGGTCTGTGCATATTCTATAAAGATGACTACGAAATCAAAAAAAGAGTCTGCAGGTGCTTCTTAACAATGTATCCACCATTCAGTTCATTAGAAACTACTCAAAGCAACAACGCAAACGAGGCCGTGACTACGGGCAAAGAAATCGGCCGGTAATTCAATTGCGATTGGAGGAGCAAATGAAATATTAATGCGAAAAATAATTGTTGCTTAGAAAGTTTTGTACTGGTCGCTGAGATTGGACGTTGCATGCTCGCACGCTCCGCGAGAAAGCACGACGCAGCCCGGCGCGTGCGCCTCGCAACCGGCGCAGGCGCAGCGGCGTTCGGGCACCTGCTGGCCATCTTCTATATGCTTATTCTAAATATTCCTACCTACATGGTTTTCAATTTCATATATGAATTTTCACACCGTTTTTCCTTCCATAGATTTACTTTTAGAATAACAAACTATTCGATTTATGGGCTGATAAGCAATGCTTTAGTCAAAAGAATTGATGCCTAAGAGTTATTGAAGATTGTTTATCGACCCCGGAACAGAGTATGTCTTTGTTTGTCGAAAGTAAAAGTTAAGAATACACTGTGAATTTCACTGAACAAACCCAACAAACCTGCCGCGAGCGACCCACTGTCCGCAGACACCGAGATTTCACTTTTATCATTTCCAATGAATGTTTCTTTACTACGTGCATTTCAAATGTGTACAAATTCCTATTTAAAAAACAGTCTGCTTTTTATGTCATTCATTCAGAAAAATGATTATTTCAGGTATTATCTGTCTGCTTAGAGGTTACTTGTCATGCTGTTATGTAAAAAGGACCTTCTTACGGTCATGAAATGAGTAATGACATAATCATAAACGATGAACTTCAAGCTTGTATTTTGTATTATGTATACTATTTTTATGAATAATTGTTTATTTTCACTGAAATATTGACTTTCTTGAGTGCAAAACAATCAAAGAACCGACTAACCTGACAAGTCTTTCCAAATATCCGCAAGGGAGATGGTCCAGGGGGTTTGAGTTTCACAAATACAGTTTGTCTTCGAACTTTATGTCCGAATTGACACATTAACTTATCTTGAACACGAGCACAGAGCCTACTCGGACTTAAACACGCCATAGCTACAACTGCTACGAAACGCTTGAAGACATGAACTACATTACGTACTACACAAGCGATCGCCTTTTCCTCCCCACTTGAGTTGCTTACAGCTGATTGTCAAACGCCATTGCTCTGTATTGCCAACATTCAAAATTATAACGTCGAGTCGAGAAATCGTTGACATATCGTACTCATAAATACTATAGTACTTTCCCTACTTATTCATTCGGCATGCATGATCCTGAATACGTATTCATGAAGTTATTGATAACATAGTTTATGTTGATAAACAGAATACCACTGCTACCACCGTACCTACGTGTACATACATACAAATTGATTGTGTTCCTTCCTTTCCTCCTGTTTGCCTCAAGAATCAATCGGAAATACAGAGAACATTCCCAAAATTACTGTCTTTAGTTCATATTTCATATTTAAGTGGACTAACAAGGACAAGTAACATGATTTAGTGAGTAAGTGAGGTTTTTGTAGAATAATCTTAGAATACTAAATTATAAAACAATACGTCCCCTAAGGACGTATGGGCTCAATATCTTGAACTATTTTCATTGTGAAAAAATAAATATAACCCTAAAAATTACTTCAAATCACCTTCAAATTTTCGAGTGTTTTCGAGGTACACATACAAACTACAAACCAGTGAATTTTCTTTTGGCTTGCTTACAAGTTGTAACAAAATTAATAAAATGCTGCCTCGATTTTCTCACATTTCGCAAATGTTAAAAACTATTGAAAGAAACATATTTTACATGTTTGGACATCGACAAAGAGGTAAATAGGTACTTTATTTTTAAAGGCTTTCTCAAAGTATGTACTTAGGTATTTATAGAGACGTAATAAAATATAATAACTTTTGTTTAATGTTTTTCCAGAGGTTGCACTTGCTTACGTCCATGAGAAAAAACTTCAAAGTCCAATCCCAAAGTTTTCCATCAAAGACCTAGTAGGTGATGGTTTCCTATTAGCTGTACCGAAATTCAGGAGAACTATTGAAAAGAGATGGAAGAGGAAATTCGGTTCGTCTAAATACGTTTGGAAAATGCTTGAACCAAAAACAAATATAAAAGTTTGTCATGAATGTGGACATCATCATGAGCATGGCCGTCTCTGTGGTATGTGCTAATGATAAAACGAATATCGTTAAACTATTCTATTCCTTCACAATAAATCTCATAATTTACATCACATTACTATCGATACATAGTATAAAAAAAGTAGCTTCCCGTCTGTCTATCCCTGTGTGCTTATTGTTATTTTTAATAGATGGAGTGATTCAAGAGGAAGGTTTTTACATCACTACTTAGTATTTAACAAAGTCACTTTCTCTGTCCCTATATCCCTATGTCCTTATGTACCTATTTCCCTTTGTATGCTCAAATCTTTAAAACTACGCAACGGATTTTGATGCGTTTTTTTAATAGATAGAGTGATTCAAGAGGAAGGTTTTAGTATAAGCATTGCACCCGAGCGAAGTTGGGGTGGGTCGTTAGTACCATATAAACCGAAGCGAAGCGAGGGCGGGTCACTAGTAGAGAATATTTACGTGATGCCAGATGTGTTACTCTTTAAAGACCTTTACTCAGCTTATATTATTAGTACTTATACAAACATTTTTTTTCATTATTATCTGTACATATATTATTACAATTTTTTGCAATTATATTGTCCTGAATATGGTTACAGATAATTGCTACAGAAAAGTTGAGAAAGAAACTAAAGAAATTCAAGAAAAAATAATTGAGAAACTAGGGCACAGTCCTATTGAAAAAGATGTTGTGGTACTATATGAAGGAGAAACACTCCCAGACCAGGTAGGTAAATAGTTGGCTTAGAATTAACAATTCTGATTTGTTAAGACCTTTGATAATTAACAGCAGCATTGCCTCTCCTTTCGTTTGAGTCCTTCAATAAGTTATTGTAATGTGTTTGTTTCCTGCTTTCAGCCTAAGGAATTTTGGCAAGGTAAAAGGATAATTGAGATGAAGAAGGAGCGACCGCAGTGGTTCAGCAAGAATCTTCTGCAAAAAACAACACAACAGCCTTCTGAGGCCACAGATGTGAAACCTACCGACCTAGCCTAAGTGGAAGATTTAGTTTATTTTAGACTTAGCACAATAATAAAATAATAAAAAAAAGTGAAATAAATCAGGTTTCATAGTAGATTATACAACAAGGGAATAAAGCACTGTTTTATGTCACGGGCGCGACATTGAATCCTGAACGTAACAAAGGACTCCCAGTTTTACTCCTGAGCGCAGCGAGAGACTGAGTCCTGAGTTTAGTGAGGGATTTAAGCGCCCAAGACAAAAACAGTTTTATTCCCGAGTTATATACTCTACTTTTCTCACCTTATGCGACACCATAAAATGCAATTGCATGGTAGTAGATTATTGACAATGCCTATGGCATCTAGTATAATAGACTCTGAAGTCAAAGTACTTTCATCACTCGACATTTTCGATATTCTTTTTGAAATGTTAAAGCTATAAAATGGATACAGCAACTTTTTTCTGCCGGCGTGACCTAGGTACTTGATTTAACAATTGAAGATCGTATGAATCTAGTTGGTCGCGGCTTCGGTTTTCGAAAATCGAGTTGGCCACGACTGCACCACATTTTGCTTAACGAAATTAGACTTTATCGTCATAGCAATAAGGATTATGAAAAGTGAATATTACATTATTGACCTAGGGTTATAATGAAATTTCATACAACATTATAACCCGGTTAAAGCCAAGGAATATAATGTCTTGCTTTCGGTGACGTTTATATGATATATAATCCGTCTTTGTCGAGCATGTGGTGTGAAAATAATTTTATATATTAGTCAAGCACCATTATTGGGGTCTACTTTTTATTACATACTAGCTGTTCCGCGCGTTTTCACCAGCGTTTCCGACTTCCCGTTCCCGTGGGAATACGGGAATAAAATATAGCCTGTTACTCAGGGATATTGTAGCATTTTAATGGTAAAGATTTTTTTAAAGTGGTCCAGTAGTTTTTGAGTCACCCAAGTTCGGTATTTTTTAAAGAAATTTGGCCGAAGCCGAAATTCGGTAAAAGCTGCCAAACTTCGGTTTTACCGAATGGAAAACGAATTTCGGTGCATCACTAGTAGATATTATGTAGATAAGGCTAGTACAGTCAGCAAAACAAATAAGAATCTTTTGTTGGCTACCATAACAATAATATTTTACAACTGGAATAAATTACAAAAGGTCTATCTCTTCTTTAAATCTTTGAACCCAAATGAAATACTTAAATACTATCATTACATATTTATTACATATTATATTATAAATAAATTCATAGAAACTAGCCCCACATTAGGTACGTGTACTCTTTTTTAACCTACTTCACTTACATAAAACCTACTAACACAGTTTAACAATCATACAGTTGGCTCACGAATGTACTTGTGCAGAGCAACGGAGGGGGCCTTGCGGGGAAGCGAGCGGCGCGGACCGCTTCAAACAAACTCGCTGAGTTTGTCAGGTTAATCGTCGAGGGCTGCCGTGAATCCGAGTTGTGACGAGAACCAAACCCTTATGATGGTTTTACCGTCATTACAACAATTCCAAAGATCTATTTGACTTACCCATAATAGATATTAAATAATAATTACTGTTTTCGTACCATATTCAAGTTAATTTTCTTGCAGTGCGAGTAATAAATCGCAGCTCAGTGAACACTTATTATTTATGATCTTTAGTTATTTTTAATATTAACACGGTCACAGAATGTTACAGTTTTTATTTTACCCGACTGCCCCAGAAGAGTAATTTATCTCCTGTAGATAAAACGGTTATAATTTCAAAGTCGAGGTCGTGTTTCACTAGTCTTCATTTCCAGGGCTGTCTTTATCACCAATTTTTTTGTTAAATTTGTTCATCCGAATGCGAGTACATTATATAATTATCTATATCTAACAATACAAAACTAAAATCCTCCAAAAATAAAGTGTCGCGGAAATATCTGGCAGTGCAATATCTTTAAATGATTTATTTATAATAACATCTATTTTTAATAATAATATTAATTGTTCCTGTGCATTCGAAAATGTTTTTGTTCATCTATATTTAATATGTACTTATTTCGGAAAGTGATTTTGTGATAGTAACTAAAATATTTTGTTTCCTTTTTTGTGACAACCCTTGCATAAATACGTAGGCCAGCGTCAATACCTACGCCGGCGGCGGCATCGCGCGCCCACAAAGGCGTTATCCAACTGTATGATTGTTAAACTGTGCTACTAACAAGCAACTTGAAATCTGACAAGGCAGAATTGGTCATTCATACAGACTACTTTTACATGGGAAGATAGATTTTCAGGCAGTCACCATTTTCATTTTATATTTCATTCAATAATCATAATATCTCTAGTATATAAAAATCTCGTGTCAGAGTTTGTGGTTGAACTTGTTAGAAACGGCTAGACCAATTTGAATGATTTGTTAGGTATGAGTAGATAATAGATGGGTCGTAAAGTATATTTCACCCACCCTCCATTTACATTCAGAACAAAGATTCCCAGGTCAACTAGTAATTTATAAATTTACTATTTTAATTCATGCTTCTGAAAACAATATAGATAAGTCAATTTATATCACATTATCAAAAGAATTAGGAATGTTTTCAAAATTATCTACAATAGAATCTGGCTGCATCTCCCCAGTAAAATGACATTCTACATGTGATTGGAATTCTGCAAAAGCAACGTTCTTTTTAAAAGTGTCACCACACATGGGACATATCTTATCATATGGTTCCTCTGTAGTTTCTTTTCCAATTTCATTATTCTTTTTATAAACAGATGTGTTGATTTCACTGTAATTGTTATTGTAATTTGTAGATTCCACTGGTGTAGCCCAATTAGCTAAACTGTCACTGGTTTCTATTTCCTTGTGTTCCAATGTTGCTATTTTTGCATTGTTAGCAGCACAAGATGGACATTTGTAACCTTCTGTAAAATAATTAATCATCATATACATTTTGTATAATTATATACACATAAAACAAAGCATTCAAGGTTATACTAATATAAATTAATTTATCTAGGTTGAACTAACCCTGGAGCACAGTTTCGATTCTTGCTATAATTATCTTCAAATCTTTTTCTTGCTGAGCAAATTCTTTTTTCAGCAGTTGAAGCTTCTCCGTCTGGCAATGGATTTCCTTCAGAGAATCAGTGGCAGGGTCTTCCATGTATCCAAACCCTATAGAATCAACATTTAAAATATCATCATCTATATCCTGAAGTTGAGCCATTTGTTCATATTGTTCCACTAGTTGTGATTTCTCTTGAATATAACTATTGATCAGTTTCAATGATATTTCTTCTAAGCTGGATTCAGAATATTTTTCCTGATAATTTGCACTAGTTTTGGGTGTACTATGTATGTAAGTGTTTGTCCTCAAAAGAGGCTGCTTGGGGTAATCTTTGATAGTAGATTTATCAAGGCCCTTTATAGTTGAAATTTTGTTCCATAAATTTTTGTTCTCACATGAAACCATAAATACGTGATGCATGAGTTGCGATTTTTGTTTGGTGAGCTCTGCAATCTTCTGATGTAGTGAAAGTTTTTCATCTTCTTGTAACGGACTGTATGGAGATTCTTGCGAAGATTTCGTGATATCCAGTTTTAACCGCATATTGTCATTCTCTAACGTGTTTATTCTCCGTTGAAGCAACAGGCACCTATCTCTCATAGCATGAAGAGCTAATTCGTGGACACTAATGTTATTGTACTCGCCCTTGAGAGTGGTTTGAAAAGTCGTGTCATTGTTGAAACTTACAATGGATGAAGATTCCATAATATTATGAAAAATTAAAACTGTACAATATTTAATTGTAGGTAGGTAATTAACAACATTCGTTATAAAAATTCAACTCGCAAACATTTTTAGAATTTTTATGAATGACGTGACCCACAGATATCTCTAGTACTCTAGTCACAGATATCAGTGGCTGGAAACTCTCATATAAAAAATAAATGTATGAAGCCACATCCAAAGTACCACCAACCGTAAGAGAAAAAAAAAAAATAAGTACCGCCAACCGTAAGAAAAAAAAAGTGTTACAACTTCTCATACTTGCTAAAATTTTAATAGTTTTTGAAAATATATAAAATTTGTTTTTATTATTTTATCTTATTGAGTAGCTGTTATTATTAAGATTATTTATAATAACATTACATATTTGCATATCGTATAATTATTTCATGATTCTTATAGGTCATATCTTCATAATAATTATAGTAGATGTGTAGAAGATATGTTACTTAACATGCGGCAACACCACAAGCAAAATGGCAGCCGTCTTGCTTGTGCGAATATTTTGTGTTATAATTTTTGCATAATTGTTATTTCGCTAATATATTCTACATTTCTCTGATATTTACGTTGAGTTGAGCATTTTGTTCCTCCGTATTATATCAGAAGACCAAAGTTTTTGTGAGAAAGGACTCGTTGTAAACTATTTTCTGTGCGTGAAGTGACTATTTTGTGTTGTTTTTTAAAAAACTTTATCATGTCTGGGACACACCGAACATGTGAAATTTGCGGTATGAAAGAAAAACATTGCAGTGAAAAGCGGTTTTATGCCAGATTTCCACTAGACAAACACCGGTAAGTTAACATAACCTAACCTGATTTTTAAATTACTCACAGGTTGCAAGCTGGATTTGAACAATATCAACAATAATTAGATGTATGTGCTTCATCTTATGCTATATCGTTTCCTACCATCGGGCGAGATAGTGGCCAAACGAGTCTGTAAAATCGATTTAATGAAATCAAAACATAGGTACTTAGCAAATTATGAGACTTAGATGTGTCATATTGTTACATTAGAGCCAACAAGCGGCACTAACTCATCACCCTATTGTAAATAAACTAGTACATAGGATAATATATCCTATTACTGTTGTATCTGATATTTTGCTACATTTTTCATTAATGCTCCACTCTTAATGGTTGTAGTGTGATTTTATATATATATATATATATCCTATTTTCGATAAATTAATGATCTATCCAACACAAAAAAAAAATCTATTTGAAGCAGTAGTTCCTTAGAATGTGTTCAACCAAACAAACTCATCAGCTTTATAATTATACTATAGATATACTAGTAATAGATGATAAAGTAACCTGTGTATTTATCATTAGCCCGACGGTGAAGGAGAACATCGTGAGGAAACCCGCAGGTCTCAGATGAGACATGTGTAAATAGAGACCCGGTCCTGTGATGGGCTCACGGTTTTGCACATAGATTTATTTGCATCTTCACCGGGTAGATATAGGATTTCCATAATAACTCGATTTTATGTTTTCATTGCATTTAGTTATAATATCTGGAGACTTTTCGTCAGCAATATTAGTTATTCACAGTAGCCTTATATTTATAAATGTAATTAGTCTAAAAATAAATAAAATATGTGTTATTTACAATGTTATCTGTTTCTTTCAGAATAGGGTTGTGTCCTACCTAGTCAAATCAGTTACTTTTTACGATCTGTCAAAACGAAATTTTACTATGGAAAATGTACTGAAATAGCAAACCGTGACGTCATAGTTTGTAGTACTATTTTTATTATTTTTAAATTTGCTATGATTGTAAATTGAAAATCGAAATACATATTTTGAGGTTTTTTGGGATAATCTTTTTAATGTATGACTACTCGCAATTTAATTTCGATGCTGTCAACTACCCAATTATTTACTAAACTTGTGGATTACGTTGTGGGCTAGCTAAATAAGTTATGTTAAGACTATTTTTACAATGTTACATACATAGCTGTTTGTTTTCCCAAATAAATAAAATAAAATATTTACAACAATGCCTAGGTGTTTATTGTCAACCTTATAACACTAGATATTAATTTTTCAGCTGTGTGGAGTGGCTGAAGGTGGTTGGCAAAGAAGACCTTGCGTTATTACCCATTGAAAAACTGCATGACTTGCGACATGTTTGTGAAATACATTTTTCAAAGCGGGACTTCACCAAATCAGGAAGCCGTCTGAAAAAAAGTGCTGTCCCCAAACTTCATCTAACATCAGTGCCACAACTGAAAGATGATTTAATTGCTGAATTCCTACAACTAAATTCAAATGGTAAGTAGGTACCTACTATGAAGAAATCTACAGTTTATCTACATTATTAAATGATATGACTATAATATTAATTAAGTGAAATGGAAACTGGTAGCCTAAATTCCATCATAGGTAGATAATTAGTTCTTTAGAAAATCAATAATCAAATAAAGTTCTGCCTATACTAAAATTTTACTATTATAATTAAATATGACATATAAATGTAATATTATAATTTTCATTAGGTATTGTCTCATGTGGTAAGTATACATATAAAAAATTAATATGTAGCAAATTTTCATAAATAATGTGAGTGAATATAGTTTTCATAGCTTAATAAATACATTTAATTTAAGCCCTGCTTAGGGCTTAAAAAAAAGTGCCATACATATATGATGCTGATGAAAAACCTTCCTTTTAATGTTGGGTTTCCAACCTCAGAAATCATTGTTTGGCTAAAGATCTGTTATTTCTCTATCTGATTTCAGCAGCAGTGCCATCAGTGAGTACAGAGACCATGCCAGGGAGTGCTGCTTCAGCTTCATGCTCGGCTATTAGAGAAGATCCTGCTGCTGTAGCATCAACCAGTCAGTCTATCAGTCCTTTGGATATAACATCGGGTAAATATTCCCTGGCTATTATTATCTTACAATTTTTTATTATGTTAATTTAGTTGAAGTAGTACATGATACAAGTGAACTATATTGGTTGTTATACTCGATGCTGAATTGCAGCTCAAGTCAAAGGCGAACAAATACGTTTGCGATAAAAATTATAAATAAATAAGTTATTTGTTTAAAAATATATTTTCAAGTTAAGCTTTTAATAAATTCGTAGTCGGAACCACGAGCAGATTAAAATGAGTCTTAGTACTAGTACTTTACGATTATCCGTCAAGGAGTTCCATTGCCCACCTTCTTTCTCCATCATCAGATCAGTTGGCTGTCACCATAACATTGCATTGTCATCGGACTTTGACAAGTATGGAAAACTTGGTTGGGGATAACTGCTTTAAAACACAACTAATTCCTCGTCCTTGCTCATTCTTACTTCTAAACTTCCTTTGAATTTTGAATACTTAGTTTTTTCAATATTGTTAGAGATAAAACTCGCCTGAGATTACTGTACTAGTGCGGTAATGTTAATATTATATAGTATACAGAGTCTAGTTACAATTTACATTCAATAATATATATAAAAGCCTGACTCACTGACTCATCAACGCCCAGCCTAAACCCTTAGACCTAGAAAGCTGTTTTTTTTCTCACAGTTATTGTTTAAAGGCGTAGACTAGGAATAAGAAAGTTATTTTTATTCCGAAAAATGAATTAGCATAACTGAATTTAGGGCTACCTACGGAAACCGTACTCTTATCGCTCTTTATTTAAGATATTTGGTTAGACAAAACTAAAGTACGAATGCATCACATTTTTTTTATATTAGTATACTAATTAGCATGTATGAGGAATTGCGCTTATTCTGTGACTCGTTGTTTATAGGGTGTTTTTAATAACAAAATAGAAATAACAATGATAGCCCAGTGGCTAAAGAGCCCGCTTCTCATTCGTGAGGCTCGGCTTCCAGTCCTGGCAGTACAGTCAAGTTTTAGTAAAGGAAAAGAATAATTGAAAGCGGTCCAGTAGTTTGAGTTTATTCGTTACAAACGTACAAAAATACAAATCTTTCCTCTTTATTATATTAGTGAAGATAGATAGATAGTGTAGATTATCCTTCTTGATATATTTTCGAAACGCAAAGGAATAACAAATTCCACGCGGACGAAGTCCCGGGCATCAGCTAGTAATAATAATAATAAATTGTGGCACACAATTCAGACATGGTTATTTAGTCCCAAACTGGGCAGGGCCTGTACGATGGGTATTTTGGCTAAAGATCTGTTATTTCTCTATCTGATTTCAGCAGCAGTGCCATCAGTGAGCACAGAGACCATGCCAGGGAGTGCTGCTTCAGCTTCATGCTCGGCTATTAGAGAAGATCCTGCTGCTGTAGCATCAACCAGTCAGTCTATCAGTCCTTTGGATATAACATCGGGTAAATATTCCCTGGCTATTATTATCTTACAATTTTTTAGTATGTTGAATTAATTGAATCAATTTCTTTCTAGAATACTATCCTTATCAGCGACACTATCAAATGGTGTAATAATACAGTATGTGGTTTTTTTTCCAAAATCAACGTGTTTGATTCCCGGCTAGGAATATTGATTTTTTAAAAATCCAAAGATGTAGTTTTAGTTTTCATCAAAATTCCTCATAGTTTCTGAATAAGCTATCCACGCCTACTTGAAAAATCCACACTGTATAATATAATAATTATCTGAATAATAGTGGAGTAAGTATATATAAATTTACAACAGAAAATTATGTAAAATGGTTGACAAAACCAATAATTTTATGAAATGAAATGTTTTTACAGTATATTAAATTAACTTTGTTTATTTTAATCACAAAAATATTCGCAATATTGTTAGAGATAAAACTCTCCTGTAAAGTATTAAAGCACGTATTTTTTATGAGCTGGATTATGAACCTAAAAGCAGTGCAGTAAATGCCTACTTTACAAGCAAGTGTGTTGAAAATATAATAAAAAGCTAACTAATTTCTTCTGTAAAGTAACTGTAATTATAACAAAATCTTTTAGGATGTACAAATAAATAATAAATAGTACATAATGTAGGAGGATTTAATTTAAAAAGCTACAGTCATGTTCATTATGCTTAACTCAGATAATCAAATTTAATTTCAGTTGTTAAATCTGCACGAACACGTACACCCCACCAGCCTGGCATTAGAGATGTGAACACAAAACAACCTTTAAACAAAGGTGCAAAGAGAAAACTGGATGATGTTATAGGTAAGTGTCATTCATAAAATACTGCTATTTATAATATGCTGTTTTTACAATATTGATGTAACTTACAAGTTAAATAAGTTCATTTTGCACATTCTGATCATTTTTCAGATGTAACACCGAGAAAAAAGAAGCTTATGATGCAGCTGAGGAAGACAAAATGCACTTTGGCATCTTTAAAAAAGAGTGCCACTTTAATAGAAAATTTGTCTTCGACGGTTTTAAAAGATTTTGTTATATCTGCCCTAAAAAACCAAAAAAGAAAACCACAGGGCAAAAGGTGGACATTAAAAAATAAAATATCTGCTTTGGCTATATTTAAAAGGTCGCCAAAAGCATACAGATATTTGCAACACGTTCTACCTTTGCCAAGCATAAAAACGCTGCAAAACATATTAAAGAAAATACCAATGAAACCAGGAATTAATCCTGCAGTCTTAAAACATCTCAGAAAAGTGGCAGACAACTTCAAAGAGAAAGATAAGTTCTGTACTTTAGCATTTGACGAAATCGCATTAAAACAGAGACTGTCTTACAATGTGGCAACAGATAATGTTGAAGGGTTTGTAGACTTAGGAAATGAAAGAAAAGGAGAATTAGCCAATCACGCGTTGGTCTTTATGTTACAGGGGGTGGGAAAAAAAATAAAACAGCCTTTGGCTTTTTATTTCGTTAAAGGCTCTATTCCATCGGAAAAATTAGCAGTTTTGATAAAGGAGATAATAAAAGAAGTAAGTTCCACCGGGTTTAAAATAATAGCCACGATCTGTGATCAAGGACCCACTAACTTGGGAGCCCTAAGACTTTTAAAAGAGTGGCACAAAAGCGGAGAAAACTATTTTGAAATGGACGATCAAAAAGTTTTTTTTATCTTTGATGTTCCTCATTTATTCAAATCAATAAGAAACAATTTTTTAAAACAAGGAGGAATTAAAATGGGGGAAAATACCGCCAAATGGAGCCATATTAAGGAAGTGGAGGAGCAGAACAGAACCTTCCTTTATCTAAGCAAAATTACTCCCACCCACGTGCAGCCTAAGTATAGAGCAAAAATGCGGGTAAAATACGCAGCCCAAATTTTAAGCCAAACAGTGGCAGTAGTATTAAAACTACTTGCCAAAAGTGTTGGAAACGAATTGAGATTGAAAGAAATTACGCAATCAGCAATAATAGTGGAAGATCTTAACAAACTATTTGATTTTACAAACGGGCCTTCATCACCAGATGATATTAAAAAAGGCATAAGGGAAAACGTGTCTGCAAAATCTGACCATGTAAAGGTTTGGGCCGAATTTCGCAAAAAATTGTCTACTTTAAAATTTGTAGGAAATTATGGTGCCGAAGCAAAAAATGTGAGATGCATAGAAGGATACATAACAACCCTCAAATCTCTTTCTGATATTTGGAGTGTGTTGCAAGAAGCTGGATACAAGTATTTAAATTTGCGTCAGTTAAATCAAGATGCTCTTGAAAATTTGTTTGGTGTTTTAAGGCAACACAGCCCAACAAATAGACATCCAACATGCTCAACATTTATGGCTGCACTGAAAACATCGATAATATCGGGCATGACAGCTCCGCATAGCAGAGGCTCCAACTGCGAGAAGGATAATAAAATTTTATTAACAGATTTTCATGATGTCATACTTGAAGATGAAAAAGAGACACAAACGGAAGATGAGCCAATTGAAAAAAAAAATCTGGAACTATTAACTGAACCCCCCGTGCTTAGTTTACCAGATGATATCGAAGATATGGAAATAGAGGCAGATTTAACCGAAGTAAAAGAACAACCCTTGGTGTATGTGAGTGGGTACATCGCCTCAAAAATTATAAAAAATTCAAAATGTATAAGTTGTATAAAAAGCTTAACTGTAAGTGATCCTGCTGACAATCCACTGTATGAACTCATACAATTAAAAGAATGGTGGCAGGGTAAACAATGCTTAACATATCCCTCTGTAAATTTATGCAGAATGGTTGAAAAAGCCCTTAATACTTTTCAAAATGAAGTAATTAGTAATTTTCACTGCAAAAATATTTGTCAGTGGACAGTAACATTGTTTCACACTAGTTGTGATACGGCATGGTCGCAATGTCAAGAACATGAGCAAAGCATAAAGAATTCAGTATTTGATAAATTGGCTTTGCTATTTGTTCGGCGCCAGTGTCAAAGGGTCAACTTACAAAATGCACTGAAAGAAGAAGACTTGGCTGATACTTATAAAAAAGGACAACAGCATGGTATTGCCAAATAAAATTTGTTTACTCTGCCATCATTCTGCTATCATACACTCGACAGAAAAGAATCCATGTCACTTAAAGATACCTGAAAATCTCGGAAACTAAAAACGCTAGTTTAATGAAACAAATTGTGTTGAATAGACAATTAAATACTCCTTATATGAAGGTATTAAACTTCTAACTTATTTTGAAGTCTACTATATAAAAATAAGTCGGGTTTTCCTTCCTGACGATTTAACTCCAGAACTGACGAACCGATTTCCATGGTTTTGCATTCGTTGGAAAGGTCTAGGGCTCCGCAAGGTTTATAGCAAAGAAAATTCAGCATTGCACCCGTGCGAAGCCGGGGCGGGTCGCTAGTTATGTCATAAAAATATCAAATTTAAAAAAGGGAGACTTTCAAATAATAGTTAGGTACTGCACTTGTTTTAGCTTTTGTTTCTAATCTGTCATTTAAGTGGGTATATAAACTATGTTGATAGTGGTCAATATTTATTATTTAACCTGTAATCATGTCGCTTACATCTTAAGAATGCACCAGGACTCTCACAAATACTCACAATGCTGGAAACCGGAGTCAGCGTGATACAGCCAGGATTATCGGTGTGTCGCTGTCAACAGTACAAAGAGTTTTCCGACGTTACGAGGAAGACTCATCTAAGTCGTTGCATAACTTGAAACCACTTGGACCTGCAAACGGCCCTAAACTGGAGCATCGTATTTTAAGACTAAGATATACCCAGAACCACTTAAAATTGGAGTATTGAAGATTTGTTATAAGTAATGTTCTCCGACGAATCAAAATGTATGCTCTACACGCACGTTGGAAGACACAGAGTGTATAGAAGACCAGGGGAAAGATTCAAGCAAGCATGCATCGAAGAAAAAGTAGCCTACGGTGGTAGGTCTATGCTTGTGTAGGCCGGAATTTCGCACAGAACTGGTCTTCATAGAAAACGGCTCTTTAACTAGCGAAACATATGTGGAAGAAATCTACCACGCTTCATGAGCTAAAAATTGCTCTCAGAGAGGAACGGGAGAATATTCCCCAAAATCGTAAAAGGAACTTTATTTAAGTGACCCGGATTCATTGCTCTCGAGTGTATTATTGATGATTATTGTTATATTATGACCATATCTTTGAAAGTACAATATACTATTTCTAAAATATGTTTGCAGCCACGAAATCAGCTTAATATTATAAAGATACCCCAGTACGAAATACTTTCAAGGTAAATTATCCACTAGATATCAAATAACTAGGAAAACTCACAACTCGACGTCATCCTAGCAGCGATATCTAGTGGATAATTTACTTTGAAAGTATTTCGTACCAGGACATCTTTATAGGCTGATTCCGTGGCTGCAAACATATTTTAAAACTAGGATGTACTTTCAAAGATATGGTCGTACTTCAGTTCATACTTTTAGATTTAATTAAAATATTATGAAACTGTAACCGAGCTTCTGTATATTGATAATATTTTTGTAATAAAAAGTGTAATAAATTATTCAACAAAACAAAGTTTGTTTCATTGTAAAATATTTCAATAACCATGCCTGTCAGGAAGGGGCATCTCAACTCTATTCGAATTAAATCGATCTCGATTTCAAAATATCGATCGATTTAAAAACATTTGTAATTGATATGTCACGTCTCTAACGTTGACAGTTTTTTTTTGGTGTTGTTAGAAAATCGGATCTGGCTTCATACATTTTTCATTTTATTGACAATATTGCCATGTTGTTCGCAGTGCGCACTCTTACCTAGTATATTATATTCTCTTTGACAGATATCTTTAACTATAGTCTATTTCGCACCAAGTGGGTTCGGTGACAGTTCACATTTTTCCTTTTTACGCATACAACTTTCTAGTAAGAAAAATGGGTGGTTCCAAAAATAATGAATAATTTATTATTATGTAATTGCTAAAATACAATAATTGTCGCCTCTAAAATTCTAAATTAAAATCTCAGACTATAAATCAAGAAACATATGAAAAACAATAGATAAAAAAGATATCCTAAAAATACGTATTGCGTGGAACGGAACTTTTACTCATAGGGATTGACACTACTTAATCTACATTAAATCGATGAATCGAAGCTTTTTGGCGGGAATCCGAAAAAAGATGCAATGTTTTCGTAAAATTTTCATTTTGTTGTATCTTTTGGGTTTAAAATAGTAATAGGAACGTTTTACCTGAAAATAAAACGTTTATTAAACATACTTACCTTATTCGAAGCCTAATTAAAATGAGAGTAGGATACTTGTTTTCGCTTTCCTGTCACACATACGTCACTTCCGTCCACTATAGCTGTCCCTTTCTCACGATCCCCTCCGAAATTCCTTACCTCCCCTCCCACTACCCAGGCAGTTGAGCTTCGTGAGCGGAAATTTTTGTCATTGGATCTCGTTTGAAGAAATCGCCAGGCAGAATTTAAAATATTAGGCTTCGAATAAGGTAAGTATGTTTAATAAACGTTTTATTTTCAGGTAAAACGTTCCTATTAAACAGTACTGTACCGTTATTCGAAGCCTAATTAAAATGAGAGACGTGTTTGTTATCGCCTGGTGGTAGTGGAGGTAAATAAATAAAGCCAATGTGATATAAAGCTAAATTTTATGTTTTGGCAAAATGTATGTAAGTATCCGTCTCATATACGAGTACGTTTAGCAACGCCAAATAAATAAAACAATGATTATGAGACAACCAAAAAATTTGTTTTATTACTTCTCTTCTTACTTTTTAATTTCAATATTTTTAATCTTTATAATAATAGTTCATTCAATTATATGTGTATATAAATTATAAGGTGGGTACTTAGCACCTGCCCACAAAACTTAACAAATATTCTAAATACAATGATTTTATAATAAGCTGAATGAACTAGCTATATAAGAAATCTTTAATACAATTACTACACCGGTACAAATCGAGAGCTAATAGATGATGAGTTGCGTGTAGTCTTGGCAATCGCACGACAGTAATACTTTTTTAAAGTATTTGCACATTTCCAGTTTCCTCTACTCAGGATTTCATCCAACGGATAGTTTTCGATCCACGCCTTGGATGCCACAGCAGATCTAAAACTGCCGGGCGTCGCTTGGATGCCGGCTTCTTGATACATGGAAACGCAAATACCAACAGAAAACTTGGCTTTAATTAGCTTTAGAAATAAACATAGTAATGACACAAATATATATGACAGCGAAATACTTCATCGAAGAGAAGTAATAGAAAGGAGTTTATACATCATTCACCCCCCCCTGTACCCTCATCATCCAGGATGTAGTCGTTGAGATGTTGGGGCAGCCGTCTAGGTCTCGCTGACCTACGAGGTTCATGTGAAGGCGATGACGTTGAAGGCACTTGCGAAGGCGGAGTGCTAAAGATCTCTTCATTACCAGGTCTCTCTTGTTCTTGAGACTGACGTGGACTATCAGGATGTCCGTCAGCATCTTCACCCTCGGAAAGCAAATCGTCATTGCCTGATACTGTAGGCAGGGGTGCTAGATGTCTATTAGATACCGTAGATTCCTGCCCATTCCTTCGGCGTACATACGAGTAACCAGGGTTACTTTGAAGTAGCTCTACTTCCTCGACGTAAGGATCGGTTTTAGACCGAACGAATTTTTTTAATAGTATTGGGCCCGGTACGAGCCACGAAGGTAACGATTCTCCGATTGGCGTTCTTCTAGGAAAATTAAATAGCCTCTCGTGCGGAGTGGCGTTTATCGACGTGCAGAGCAGTGAACGCACGCAGTGTAAGGAGAGTTTCAGAACTTGCTCCCAATTTTCAATAGGCAGATTCTTCGACTTGAGAGCTAGTTGCATCGTTCGCCAGAGAGTTCCATTCAGTTTCTCAATCTGACCGTTTCCCTGGGGGTTGTATGGTGTCGTACGAGACGTGGCAATGTGACAATTCTTTAAAAAGGTTTGTATTTCTTCTGACATGAAAGATGATCCTCTATCGCTATGAATATATAAAGGCTGGCCGTATTCATAAAAGAGGTCCTTTAGACATCTAATCACTGTTGCTGAAGTAGTATCAGGACATGCATATGCAAATGGATATCTTGAAAATTCGTCAATGATTGTTAGAATGTACTTGTTATTTGTATTTGAAGGCAAGGGGCCTTTGAAGTCTATATTCAATCTTTCAAAGGATGACATTGCTTTAATCAACGTGCCCTTCGATTTCGCAAAACGAGGCTTGATCTCTGCGCATACTCGGCAGGAAGCAGTCATCTGTTTAATGTCGTCCAAAGAATACGGAAGGTTTTTCAATTTAATCCAATGATACATACGAGTGACACCAGGATGAGAAAGGGCATCGTGTAGATCATAAAGTTTATTGCTATTCGTGAAAGCACATACTCTGGACAGTGCATCCGCTGCAACATTTTCATTTCCCGGTCTGTAAATTATATCGTATTTAAAGCACGATAATTCTAATCTCCATCGTTCGATTTTATCGTTTTTAATTTTGCTTGTATGATTTTGATTGAAAATGTAGCTAACGGATTTTTGATCTGTGATAAGGAGGAAATGTCTGTTAGTAAGGTAGTGACGCCATTTTCTGAGACTCTCGACGATAGCATACGCTTCCTTTTCTACAGACGCATGCTTGCGTTCGCTGTCCGATAATGTTCTCGAAAAGAAAGCAACGGGGCGGCCCTTCTGAGCTAAAGTTGCAGCTATAGCAAATTCCGATGCGTCAGTCTCTACCGTTAAAGTTTCTTCTTCGTCAATAGCAACTAATGCCGCCTTTTCAATATCCGATTTCAAAAGTTCAAAACTTCGCCGTCCGTTTTCGTCTAAGGGAAAGTGGATATTATTAATAAGCGGTTGAATTTTCTCGGAAAATTTCTGAACCCATTTGGCGTAATGAGCAAATAGCCCCAGGGCTCGCTTCATTTCTGCGGCATTACGTGGAAGCGGTAATTTTACCAATGGCTCAAGCCGTTCCTTATCCGGTTGGACTATATTATTTTTAACAGTGTAACCCAGGAGACTAATTGAAGTTTTGTTAAAGTTACACTTTTGTTCGTTCAATGTGAGTTTATATTTCTTAGCCGCAGTCATAAATAAGTGTAAATTTTTGTCATGTTCTTCTTTAGTTTCGCCACAAACCGTGACATCGTCCAGGTATGCAAACGTTCCTTTCAGTTTTTCTTTTTGGATGACATGTTCGAGCGTACGTTGAAAAGCGGCGACCCCGTTAGTAACTCCGAAAGGAATTCTTTTGAATTGATACAAATTACCACATGCTTCGAAAGCTGTATATATTCTTTCTCTTTCTAAGATGGGCACTTGGTGATACGCGCTTTTTAAATCGATCTGGCTGAAGTGATTGAATTTCGCCACCTTTGATACCATCGATTCTATATTTGGCAGTGGATATGCGTCCAGATATGTAAACTTATTGATGGTTCTAGAATAGTCAACAACCATCCGTTTCCGATGAGTTCCACCACCAGTTACTAGTACCTGAGCGCGCCAAGGAGAAACACTTGGTTCAATGACTCCATCTTGTAAAAGTTGTGATATTTCGGCTCGAATAAACTCTTCTTCCTCACTGTTATGGCGTTTCGATTTGATAGCGATAGGTGTGATGTCGGCTGATAAGTGAGTAAAGAGCGAAGCGGGCGGCACAAGAGCTTCCATCACGCACACTTGCAGGGGCTCCCGAGAACCTCCAAATTGAAATTCAAGTTTAGTATGATCCTTAAGTACGTCGTGACCGATGATTACGTCTGCACATAAATTATTGATTACGAGAAGAGGGCGTTGCTTGTATATGTGTTTATTAATTTCAAGAGTGGCGAAGCAGACTCCGTCAACGTGCGACGTATGGTTCAGCGAAGCAAGGTTTATGATTTGTTTATAGGGTCGCTGTTTTAATTTCATAATCTGCGCTACGTTCCTGTCAATGAAACTGACAGAACTTCCAGTGTCAATTAGCGCATCAGCTCTAATACCATTTACGTTAATGCTAATCGTAGCTTTCTCCAAACTCGATGGCGACGCAGCCGAGAAACCAGCACCAGCTGTTTCGTTATATTTAGGTTGTTGTAAAGCCGGAACGATAGGGTTCGTAGGGCAAATGGCGTTAGTAGGTTTATTATCAGCAGAACGGCAAACTGAAGCGAAGTGCCCCTTTTTCGAACATAGTTGGCAGTAAGAATGGAAAGCTGGGCACTTTATTCTTTGATGGACCTTCCCTCCACAGAAGAAACAGCGTTTTACTGATGATTGATGAAAAGTCGTAGGAACAGCGGCCACTTGACTCGGGCTTGATACCGTGGGATGCAGTGCTTCTTGGTGTGAAACTGGCAAGGCGTTCATAGTGTTGAAAGTATTAGGCATAGCCATCGTTGCAGAGTCTTTCTCGGCAGTCTCAACAATAACTGCTTGATTGAACGCTTCGTCCATAGACAAGCATGAATTTTCCAGTAATCGTTCCCTAATTTTATGCGAAAATATTCCAGCGATAAAAGCACTTCGTATAGCTTGGTTTTTATGTTCGTTGGCTGAAACTTCCTTGAAATTACAGCTTTGTGCGAGAAGTTGTAAAGCACGATAGTAATCGGAGATTGTCTCATCTTGTTTTTGCTTGCGTGTGCCGAGGATGTGACGGGCCAAAATTTCGTTTTGTGGCTTGAGGTACGTTTTGTTAAGGAAATCAACAGCATCGTTATAGGTCCTACATTCCTTAATATGCGAGTAAATGTTAGCAGTTAAATGGTTCGCTAATAATTTTAGTCTTAAGGAATCTGTAGCGCCGGCCGGAATCTCTTCCGCAAGGAAGTTTGAGAACGTGTGGTACCAGTGCGACCACTTCTCGCCAGCTCCAGGAGCGTTGGGTTCGACGTCAAATCGATCGGGTCGCAAGTACCTGGCCAGTGAGTGTTGAAATATGTTTCCTGCTTCTTTCTCGGTATCAGACATGTTAAAGCTAATTAAATTGATACATGGAAACGCAAATACCAACAGAAAACTTGGCTTTAATTAGCTTTAGAAATAAACATAGTAATGACACAAATATATATGACAGCGAAATACTTCATCGAAGAGAAGTAATAGAAAGGAGTTTATACATCACTTCTTGAAGCAGCTTTTTAACCCAACCACCTATGATCGTGCGTGTGGCTGGTTTTGGGTCACCAGAGGTAGAAACAAATAAGTGATCTGACCTAGCTAAAATCCTCCTATCCTGAGAGAGTTTTGTTAAGTGGCTAATCCAATGCACCGGATCGAGAGACTTGTTATCTCTGTTAGATAATAATTTCCAACCTGACTGTTGATGATGTGCATTATCAGTTTTTGAACCGAATTCTGGCCATAGGGTAATACTGTCCTCAGAGGTAACGTAGTGTTCTGGAGATATTCTAAACAATGTCAGGTCGTGGATTCTCCGACCTGATGAAAGTAAAAGAATCGCCGCAGTACATTTTGACGCTTCATATAAGCTATTTGGCTCTGGATTTTTGTTACTAAGGTAATTGGCAAGGTTGTCGACGTCCCATATTGGAGGTTTCTGAGGTTTAGGTCTTGCTAGCGCTATTGATTTTAATACTTGCTTCACAAGCACATGTGAGCTCAATCGGTTTTCACTATTCGGGTCGCAAAAAGTTGACACTACGGATTTATGTACGAGAATTGTACTTAATGAAAGCTTTTCTTTTTGATGGAGATCGGCTAGAAATTGCGCTAGGTTAGCACCGCTTGGATGATATATGTCAATGCTCTTTTCCGTAGTCCAAGATATCCATCGCTGCCACGCCGGTTTATATGTTTTTAATGTCGATTCCCGCCAGCTTGCATTTAGCAAGGATTTTTGCTCGTCACTCCAGTCAGCTAAAAACGGGCCCCAGCATGGCACTTCCATACTTCTAGCGTCATTTCTGATGCTTGCGCAGGGGGTAGTCCCGTCGAGACGTCTATCAGGACATGTTGGGTGTCCCTGATCGTAAACGGTGGTGCTACAGCCCGGTTCTTCAGGTCGGGTCTCCAGTACACTTTGTCCCACCTTGGTACTACAAACAGAAATATTCCGCGAGCCGTATTCATGTGCGACAGGACTCGGGGAATTAAGTAAGGAGGAGGAAATATCCAAGCTAGTGTGAATTTCCATGTCATGCTGAGGGCGTCGTAGTGGCTGGCATGTGCGTCCCTCCTGTCGAGCGAGCAATAGTTGTCCACCACGTGAGCAGCCCTGGACGCGAACAGGTCGATTTCCGGACATCCCCATTTTGCAAAGATTATGTCGGTCACATTTGGTAGTAAGTGCCACTCCGGCATCCTCTTCCCGCGCGACAGATGATCGGCATGGGTGTTGTAATTTCCAGGGATATGATAAATGCGTAGATGAATATCCCATTCGTCCAGTAGTTGAAAAATTTCGGTAGCTCTCCGTGTCAGCTCTGGTGACTTCGTTCCTCCTTCGTTTCGAAGGTACGCAACTACTGTTCGATTGTCGCATTGAACTAGGAGCGACTTGGAGCTCAGGAGCTGACACCGATCTTGTAAGACTCTGAGGATGGCGAGCATCTCCTTGTGATTGCAGTGCAGATGTTGTTCGTTTTGCGACCATGTTCCCGTCAGACTCTCGTTGTCTAATTTGGCGCCCCAGCCTTTGTTGCTCGCATCCGTCGTTAGGTAATGCGACGGAAGGGGAATTTGAATGCATGACGTGCGTCTGCAATTGGTCAGCCACCACTTTAGCTCTAGAGTGGCGCTCATGGTAAGAGGCAAGGCTTTGTCCGTTGTCGACTTCAACAGTACATTTGCCTGGGCTTGCAGGGCTCTGTAGTTCAGCCGACCTCTCGGAATGACGAAGCTGGCAAAGTTCATCAACCCGATTATTCTTTGCAGGTCTACCAGTCTGGCATTCTTTTTGTGAAGCAAAATTGGAATTTGTTCCTCCAATTTGTGTACCAATCTCTCGGGCAGATACTTTCTGTTTTGCCATGAATCCCAAATGACGCCTAGAAACTCTAAAGATTTTTGTGGGATAAACACAGACTTCTCCATGTTTATCCTCCATCCTAAGAAAAGTAGTAGATCTCTCGCAAAGACAGTCTGTTTTTCCAACTCTATTCGGCTTTGGTTTACAAGATAAAAGTCGTCTAAGTACAGGAGTATTCGGGAGCCTTTGCTTCTCAGTATCTCTGCCACCCAGTTTGTTAATGATGCGAAAGTTTTCGGGGCAGAACTGAGGCCGAAGGGCAGGCAAACCATCTCGAGCAGAGTTTTGCCGTATACTAGGCGTAAGAAGCACCTGTGCTTTTGAGCGACTGGCACGTGAAAGTAGGCCTGATGAAGGTCGATTTTTGTCATCCAGTCCCGATGTTGTATAAAGTCTGGAACTTTGTGGACATTCACCAGCCTGAACCTGTCCGTATGTACAAATTTGTTCAGGTTCTTTAGGTTGAAAATGGGCCTGAACGTGCCGTCGCCTTTTGGCCGTAAAAACATCGTGGACACGAAGCTGGGAGAGTGTTGAGCTACACGCAGCACTCCCTGCGTTTTCAGGGTGTCGATAATTTTTGTCATGTCCAACGTTTGCCGTGTTACGTTGCTCCGATAGTCCGGTAGACATAACGGCGGTCTCGTTTTGAATGGTATTCGGTAGCCGGTCAGTATGGCGAGAATGTAGGGCGGTGCCCCGAGCTGTTCCCAGCGATGACTGTACTGATATAACTGACCGGCCCGAAATGAGTCAATACTTTCGGCGACCCTGCGTTTTCCTATCCCGGTGGGATGTGGGAGAACGCGGTCGGGCGCTCTTTCGGACAAATTCGTCACGAGGCTTCGTGTTCTTACCAGTCCCTTTTCCTCGAAATGATTTGTTGAAAAAGATCCGTTTTGACTGGGGGTCGTTTTTGCCTTGAAAATTTGGTCTGGTGTTTTTCTTGTTGGTCATAGCTTGAGCTGATGAACCAGGTTGGGGATCGCTCTGCGGTGCAGAGTAATTGCGATCTTTTGTTTTAGACCAGAACACTTTCTGCATGCCACCTGCCTTTTCCAAAACAGCGCTAAATTTATCAGTGTCGAATAGGGTAGAGCATGAAGGCGGAACCTTGCGGAGAATATTTTTGTGGTACGGATCCTTGACGGATGCCAGAATAGTCTCCCTTCGATGTTGAACTATTTCGGCTCTGTGCCCGCATACTAATTGAAAAGTATCACTGGAAATTTTGTTGTAATCACTCTTTGAAAATATATCGTTAATTTTCATATGTATATTATCGTAGTTTAATTCCTCCGTGTGTTGCGCCACTTGTGCCCATGACAAAAACTGCCTAAATTCGTTCTGTAAAGTGTCTCTCTGCTTTAAGAGGGCGTAGGTTAAACCTGCAAAAGCTTTTTCCATATTGCAAGAGAACTTTGAATTGTCATACTGTTGCAGCTCTTCATTAGGCTCGAGATTCACAAACCCTGGTGAGTGTAAGTATTGCTTTTGAACGTCAGCATAGCGTACGCTTTTCCACTCTTCTTCACCGAATCGCTGCAGTTCTCTTAAGTTATTCAAAAACTCCTGCGACGCTCTAGGGACAGCTGGTTCTTTAAGTTTGGTACTTACAGGTTAGCTGAATGGTGTTTCAGTGACGGATTGGTTAGTAGTTGCCTGTAAACCGGGTTGTCTCACAGGTACTTCCTCGTTCGGGCTCTCGGGGTCGTACAAAATACCACTAATGTTTGGGTCAATATAGTTGTCCTCTGACTCCGGGATTCTAACACTGCTGGAACTAAATGGTCTTGAAATCTGATTTCTTAAATCCTGAATTTCGTGAAAAAGTTTGTCAAACTTACTGTTTTTACGCTTACGCTTCTTTCGACGTCTCTTATTGGCCACTGCCGACGAGCTAGACGAGCTAGATGCGCTCGATGAGCTAGATGATGACGAAGAACTACTGCTCGACCTTGAACGTGGCACTTTTCTCTTCCTCCTTTTATTCTCATTCTCCAATGTAGAACATTGCTCCCCGCTTGTGGACGGTTGGGCACTATCCATTTTACGCTAAAACGAACGGAAACACCGTTAAAGTTACACAATTTCAAATTACGATTGTTTTCCCTCAAGTAAAAACGGTCGTTATTTCAAATTAGCGAGCATAAAATCGCTTAGCAAACAATCAATATGTTTAACGGATAGAAAGTATTAAAATTTTATAATAACGACAACCGTTTCAACACTTTTCAAATAAAAGATAATTTTACTTACCGGAAAACACAATATACTTTTTAGTTTCTTACCGTACTAGTTTGCTTGGTCAGTGACTAGTTTTATAATTTATGTATATATAATATAATATTGCACGTAATTTGTGAAGACAGTTAATATTCTATTGTCAGTCAAGCAGGGCTTCTGCTGACGACCGTTCACTTCGGAAAACACGATGCCAATGACAAAAATTTCCGCTCACGAAGCTCAACTGCCTGGGTAGTGGGAGGGGAGGTAAGGAATTTCGGAGGGGATCGTGAGAAAGGGACAGCTATAGTGGACGGAAGTGACGTATGTGTGACAGGAAAGCGAAAACAAGTATGCTACTCTCATTTTAATTAGGCTTCGAATAACGGTACAGTACTGTTTAATAGTGTATTATGTGGCAGGGCTCTGTGAAAGTGTGCAGTGATTTGTAGATTCGATAATGTATGGTATTTTCGTATTGCATCAAAAAGTCGATGACATTTTTTTTTTATTTTACAATGTTTTTCCCTTATATAACCTGTGAAATTTAAACATATTCAATTAAAAGTAATCTTGAAAAATCATTCTATCAATAAAGTATAAAATCGATTCCATTTCCTTTACAAACTTACTCGAAACTTTAAAAAAATCGATTGGATTTCATTAGGACACATCACTTTAATTGTCAACAGTGAACTGTCACCGAACCCACTTGGTGCGAAATAGACTATAGTCGGCGGAGACAGATAGGACCAAATAGTTCCTAAAAGTTCACCGAGCGCTAGTGTCACATAGTGTTGTGAAGGTACCCCTTTCAATTGTAATCGATATCGACATGGCTAGTGATGTGCTTTTAAAAAAGATCGATATAGGGCCACTATTAAGTTTTATTTTTCAAAAAGCAATAAAAAACAATTCGAAGTTATTTCTTTATTTATGTATGTAATCATTATGGGAGGCCTATTTCCAGCAGTGGACAAATGTAGGCTGATGATGATGATGAAATTGTTTATAATGTTATACCAATTATGATTGTGCATTCTTAATATCAATTTCATACAAAACTTATTAATTTCTTTTTTATGAATGGTGCGGCCCAACCAGTAAATTAGTTTATTAATTTGATAATATTATTTAAAGTATGGACCAAAAAAGTTACTTCTCTGTACATCATTAAATAGTTTTTGGTAAAGATAAGCTAAGTTGCTGTTCTTTAATCTCAAAGTTTTCTATTACATTTGTAATATTTGTATGTTCTTTTGCAATTATTGCACTTAAATTTTGGGGACATAGAAATTTACTAATGGGTCTTCATTTGGATTTCTTTGAAAAATGTACACAATATTATGCTCCTTGAACAGCAACTTTCCTATCCTTTCAAAGCTTTCTATTGTCGTGATCCATCCTTCTAACGAAGGAACACGCCCATAATGTGTTTTATTATTTTTTATAGTTTACTGGTTGAGTCTACAAATGAAACATTTTTCATAATGTCCTTTGCTTCATGCCAAAAACTGAAATGCTCAGATTCGGGTTGAATAGAGCCGTGAAGCTTTCCTTGTTTTGTTGTTGTTTTTTAGCCATTGACACAGTTTATCTATAAATTCTACTGCTTCCCCTGTTGTTTCCATGGTTTCGTTGACGGGCCCTCCTTCGAAAGTTTTTCTGTAAGCATACAACTTTATTATAGAAAACTAGATGTCGTGCGGTGCGCGAGGCCGCAAGCGGCCACGCGTGTCTCTGTGGGGTCGTATTTTGACAGAAAAATAAAGTCTAATTTTGGGCGCCCATCTTGTTTTAGCCATTTTAAATCGAAAAACAAAAAAAATTGTAAAATATTTTTTTTCATGGCAACACTGTTTACTGAGACCCACAATCGCTCCATACAAGTCAACTTTCCAAAGTGTTGCCAACCTGCTAAAAAAGCCGATTATTATTATGAAAATTTAAATTTTTCAGTAA
The DNA here is from genome assembly GCA_963855545.1 of Ethmia dodecea. Lineage (NCBI taxonomy): Eukaryota > Metazoa > Arthropoda > Insecta > Lepidoptera > Depressariidae > Ethmia > Ethmia dodecea. The sequence goes on from OY979444.1 coordinate 9,040,614, forward strand.
AACAAAAATAACGGGGCGGCCATCTTGTTTTTTCAGATTTTCGGGATTTTCTGGTAAACTACAGGATATACCCTATGCGGTGACACCAAACACATCCCTGTAGCATATCGGCATCTGGGAGATCAATTCGGGTCTTTTGAGGTCTACCCTAAAAATTCAATCGGCCATAACTTTCAGTGTTGCCAGGTGAAATTCAAAAAACCTACAAAAGGTCATAGGGAGGAATAAAATGTTTCACTGACTGTCACTTGTTTTTGCAAAATGGTAAAATTTAGACTTTTGACATTTTGCGTTAAAAGTAAAAAAATACGAAAAATTCCGGGAAAATTCTTCAACACGGCCACACTACGTAGCAAGACCTCCAACCCCGCTATACAGACCAACTCGCTCAGGTGTTGCCATCTTGCCGAAAATCGACAATCAAAATGTGGTAAAATTAATACTTTTCTTTGGGAGCAAATCACCGGTCGGCCATCTTGGTTTTTCAAATTTTCGGGATTTTCTGGTAAACTACAGGATATGCCCTGTGCGATGACACCAAACACATCCCTGTAGCATATTGGCATCTGGGAGATCAATTCGGGTCAAGTGGGGTCTAAAACCACTCCAACTTTGAAACACTACTACGCGGCCGCCATTTTGTTTTTTCAACTTTTTTAACTATTTTCGTAAATCATCTAAGCAGTACTACAGATTCCCAAAATTTGAACCCAATCGGCCGGAAAACAAAAGAGATACGATAGGCAACCTTGGCCGCCATCTTGTTTTTTTGAAAAGTCGGAATTTTCCCGGGGTCACCCCGCCATCTTGAACACTTTTCTCATATGACTTGTCTCCAAAACGACTCCTTCTGGGAGAACAATTATGTCAATGAGTCAGTCAGTGAGTGAGTGAGTGAGTGGTAGTCGAGCTTTATATATTATAGATAAAAGATCCAGACTACTTAGTAGACCAGCATGCATGGGATTAACCAACTCGACGGTAAGGCTATTAATCATAATTATTATTGTAAACCATATTTACTAGTAAGACATGAGATTAAAAAGAGTTTGAGTTTCTTGCTGGTTCTTCTCGGGGTACTGCATTTGGAACCAGCAATCCGTCGGTGGACATGGGCTGTTTACATTTAGCCAATCTTCATGGACGAGCTTAGAGTGCCTTGTTATTAGACTATTGACCTTTTTTAGTGTACTTTTTGTATGTTTAGAAAATAAATTATATTTGATATAATAAAAATGATTTTAGAAGCAGAATATAAACAATGATACATACTTACCATTTTTTACTATTTTTACAGTGAATTCATTAACCTCCGTTTCAGATTTTAATTAAATAGGTGTGTTCACTTGAAAAAAATCCATCTGGAAATGGAAAATATACATATTTAAATAAAAAATAAACACTAATACAATTTGATCAGATTGGTCAGAAAATCTTAATATTCAAAAGCTTACCAGAAGTACTCAGTGGGATGCCATGCATTATTTCCGCTTCAGTGAGGGATTTTATTTGGTCTGAGGGGATACAAAACAGCCTGAATGCGATCACCCTTTCCGTCAAATTAGTATTTAGCAGTGTTTTTGACACACAGGTTTTTTCTGTAATTGGTCTTTCGACAACCCACTTAACTCTTCATTGTTAATATTTGTGAGGAATTAGAAAAGATAACCATAGTTCCCGTAAATCATCGTTTCTCGGAATATTATACAAGCGATGACGACACTCACACAACACTTTATAGTTTGTTTGTCAACTTTGCATGTTTACTAATTACTTTGTAACTCAAGCTTGAAAGCGAGGAATACACAAAGTAATCAAACTATAACGAAAATTAAGTAAAACAAATTAAAATCCAAGAAACGACAGAAAAACAGCCGGCCGGCACAATGACAGACAGTGTGACCAATATGACAAGTAAAATAAAAGTGTGACGTTTTTGCAAGATGGTGGATACTTACTACCATACTAGAAATAAAAATTAAATGCGATTGCAGCGCTTGGTGAACCAATCGGTACTAACAAGTGTCAAGAGTGTCACAGGCCTGACTTTAGTCGTGACGTGACCACAGAACACTATTACTCCTGTGACGTACAACAGAAGAACAGTGTTGCCAACTGCTTACCCGGTATCTCAAGTCGAGCAAAAAGCGGCACTTCCGTATATTACTTTCCTCTATGCTACTATCTACCCCTGTTGCTAGTAGTAATGTCAACCGGTTCTAATAAAACCTTAAAAAAACGTTTTTCTGAAAACCGATAATTACCGGTTGTTTTAAAAAAAAAAACGATTATATTTTGGCAATCTCTTTTATAAAGAACTCTAATACCAATAAAGAGGCCCAATCCTCTTCTCGTTCAGAATTAGTACCTGCAACTGTAACTGAGCAGGCAGCCACAAAAAAGCCGGGAAATTTTGACTTTCTAAAACAATGAAGGACAGAAAATCCAAACGCGACTGTGTTTGCAGTAAATATAATACGAATGTATTTAGAAACTGAGCCTGGGCTTGAAGGAAAACAAAGAGAAGTGGCTGGCCTTGGCACATTTTGGAAAGCTAATAAGCATTTACAGCCAGTAAATAAGATTGCTCATAAGACGTATTTGAAAGTGCCAGCATTTTCTACAAATTCTGAGCGTATGTTCTCAACATCAAGCTACATCCTATCATCACGAAGGAGCAGATTAAAGGATGATGCAGTAGACCAACTTTGTTTCATTAATCAAAGTTATGATTTTATTGATTAAATATTATTGTATCTATCAAAATATACGGAATTTTTAATTTTTCTTACTTATCTGTTAAAAATATGCCAAAAACCTAAAAATACCTTGAAAAAACCGTTTTTTTTTCTAAAACTTGTAAAATTTGTAATCGGTTGACATCTCTAGTAGCTAGATTAAAAAGTAGCCAGATTGTCCAATTTGCTTACACAAAAAAGTAGATGTAGATAAGTTTTTAAAATAAGTAAAAAATAAAATAGCTAATTGTTACATTAACTTTATATGCATATTAAATACTTGGAAATTAAATCAAACACGTTTTTACATTTCCCATACACCCCAGTCTGTATTTCTCTACGTAAAGTACTTCTTTCTTTTTTACAGTATATTATAACAGCGATCAATAATTTTAATTTGATAAAATAAGACAAGACAAAACAGAACGCAGTATAAGAAATCTGTTGGATCTCTTTCATTCATCTAAGTATTAGTAATAATAAAACAACACACTTCTATATATTTTATTGAAATCCCGGTCGCCACTTTTAGTTTTTTTAATTTAAGGGCCGATATCTCATAATCTCTAAAATATTAATATCTTGTGAAAGAGCAAAAGTTGTTTTAGCTACAAGATTTATTAAGTTGGAAGCTGCCTGACACCGTAGCCTGACACCCAAAAATAGCTAGATCTGGCTATAAAGTAGCTAAGTTGGCAACACTGCAGAAGAATGTTTTTGTTCAATGATCATACTGCCTTGCAAGGATTTTCTACCTTAGGGGCATATTACACTATCATTTATCTTGGATCATAGATCTATGAGTCAATGTTATTGGATAATGTAATATAGACATATGATTCATTTTCTCCTTGATCATAGATTTTTGACATTTGCTGAGAGATTGGATCCAATAAGGTCATAGAAACAGGTGTTGCCAGTTATTTTTTTTTCCACTAGGTATTTAAAAGCAAATATAAAAATACAGTTTTTGATTTCTTGTTCGTCAATTTGTTTCAAATATTGTAATGTAGTTCTTTTTCTAATTATATACTTGCATAATCTTGCTGAAATAACAAAAAACAAGCCATACTAAAAATGACGATGCCTTTTGGCAAATCGAATTTCCTGAGATCTGGTTACCCTGACGTCAATACCTGCCGAACTTCGGCAGCCCGTGCCGAAGCAATAGTAGCGCACACCACCGAATTGCAACTACATTTGAAGTAAAATAGCATCAAAGAACTTTGATAGTGTAATACAGAGATATGACTCAATTAGTCAATTATATTGGATCAAATATATGATCATTTAAATGATCAGAGATATATGATAGGTAATGTAATATCCCCCTTATACGGGATTAAGTGCTTAAGTGTTTCTTAAGAAGGCAGTCGGTCCACTTGAGAGGCACCTCGTTAAGTATGGTGTCCCTTTCTAATAGTGCAACCACAATTTTCTTTGAAACATGGACAATTTGGCATTTTACATTTTTTGTTGTGAGATTGTTTGAATAATATGATTTTTTTTATTATTATTATTTACCAGCAGCATCCCCCCCGTTTCACTTGCGTAGCTCACGTTCCCATGGGTATGTGTTATTCTGATGTAAAAGCTATACACCTGTAAGTTTAATCAAAATCCGTTTAATCGTTTTTGTGTGAAAGAGCAACAAACATCCATACATCTATACTCACAAGCTTTTGCGTTTATAGTACATACATACATACATATAATTACGCCTCTTTCCCGTAGGGGTAGGCAGATACCACTTCTTTCCACTTGCTACGATCCTTACTTACTTGTTTCGCTTTGTCCACTTTCATTATTCCTTTCATACATGCTCTTCGGTTTAGGGTACTCTTGACCTGGCCTTTTTTCAAGACGTCCCCAATTTGGTCTCGAAACGTCCGCCTCTAGGTCTATCCCTTCCAACCAGGGCCGGATTTGGGGGAGGGCAACCGGGACGAAAGCCCCGGGGCGTTCCCGTGGGAATTTGAAAAAAATCCCTTCATAAAGGTTATAATAGGTGTCGTGTCTCATACATCGTAGCCAACCCTTATGAAGGGATTTTTTCGCCCCGGTTGCCCTCCCCCAAATCCGGCCCTGGTTGGAAAAGGCTCCGATACTACCAGTTTTACCAATTTAAAAAATCTTTTGCCAGTGGAAAGCGTACATTTCTGGAAGTAGCATGGGCTATAATTTTCCCTCGGGAACAGGCCTAAACCACGAAAATGATTTAAAAAACAAAGGTTACGTTTTATTCCCGTATTTCTACGGGAACGGGAACTACGCGGGTGAAACCGCGGGACGCTGCTAGTCCCTAATAAAGATGAGAGGGGCCAAAACATACGTAAAATGTGTGAAAGAGATACTAGAGTGGAATGTGACGGATCACTCAAGAGGGAGTGAGAAATAAGATATATTCTATTTCTCACTCCCTCTTGAGTGATCCGTCACATTCCACTCTAGTATCTCTTTCACACATTCAGCGCCCCGCGGTTTCACCGTACGTCCCGTGGAAATACGGGAATAAAACGTAGCCTTTGTTTTTTAAATCATTTTCGTGGTCCCGTGCTGTTCCCGTGGGAAAATTATAGCCCATGCTACTTCCAGAAAAGTACGCTTTCCACTAGCAAAAGATTTTTTAAATTGGTAAAACCGGTAGTATCGGAGCCTTTTCAGTACAAATTTATTCCCGTTCCCGTGGGAATTTCCAAAAATCCCTTCATAGCGGTTGCCTACGACATATAAGACACCTACATACCATATTTCGAATAGGTGCCCATAGCAACGTTGTCCGCGCGCATCCAGTTTATTCGCGTTCCCGTGGAAATTTGAGAAAATCACTTCATAAGGGTTGGCTACGATGTATAATAGGTGTCTTATACATCGTAATTCGTAGCCAACTAGGGCTTTCGAATACCGGATTTTTTGAATACCGGTATCAATACCGGAAAGTTTTTTTCCAATACCGGGATCCCGGGATCCCGGTATTGGAAATTTGCTAAGTATTGTGTACAATAAAGATGCTGTGATTATTCAGTTACTCTTAGGTATTTGGTAATTTTGTTTAAGATTCGATATACGGCCGAATACTATGAACAAAGTTGCCGAATAGCAAATAGCAAATTATGAATTAAACGGTACGATGTTTTGCTTTGGACGAACTAAAGTAAAATAAAGAAATAATGCGTGTGTGACATGATTAATTCCTAAATAAAACAAATAAACCCCTCTGCACGCCCGTGTTTGTGCTGCTAGCACAGCGCATGCATTAGAAAGATAATGTCACCCGCAAAATGTTTACCTAGGTACTTTATTTCCATCAAGGCAGAGTATTCGGGGCTTGGGTCAAGACCGTGACCGGTTATTCGGTATTCGGCCAAATCACTATACGTATAAGTATCTCTTATGTACAATGTATGACAGACTGAAAAACGACATAGGTATCTATTTATAATTATAACTTTAAAATACATACATACATAATCTCACGCCTATTAACTTTAAAATATCATATTTAATAGTTAAACAAGTAGTTAAGTACCTACTTCAGGTAAGTTTCATATCCAAAATGTTGAATGAACTAAGCCCTGACAAAAGCAAATAAAATAAAACGCACGAATTGTGGAATCACTAACTTTAGTTTACTTAAATCTGACCCTTTAAAAATATAAAAGGGAACAACAGATAGGTTATACCGTAGGAATAAACTGTTTTCTTCAGGAGAATCATTTTAGACAAAAGATTATGATTGCCTAGCAACAACGAGGATGGGCGTGCAAACCTTGGTATGAACTGAATTACTGGTGTAAAACCCACATTTATACAAAATAAGTACAATAAAATATGTACAACTATTATTAATATGCTCTTGTAATTGTAACTGTAAAGTTTATACTAAAAATAAAACTAAATAACCAATACCGGGATCCCGGTATTAGACACTTCAATACCGGTATTGAAAAAAGGCGAAAAAAATCCGGGATCCCGGTATTAGCCAATACCGGGATCCCGGTATTGGAAGCCCTATAGCCAACCCTTATGAAGGGATTTTTTTAAATTCCCACGGGAACGGGAATAAACTAACACTATAGGTCAATCTAGGGTACTTTTTATTCCAGAAAAATATCTCATTCCCACGGGAAAATATAAAGACTGGGTAAAAAGAGCAATACGTACTATTCTGAAACGATAACACCTAGGAACTTGAAATATGGTGTTAGTTTATTCCCGTTCCCGTGGGAATTTAAAAAAATCCCTTCATGAGATATTTTTCTGGAATAAAAAGTACCCTAGATGTTGACCCGGGTACTCAGTTATCTGCATACCAAATTTCATTAAAATCCTTCCAGTAGTTTTTGCGTGATGCGTGCACAACCACACAAACAGACAGACAGACAGACAAAAATTTCAAAAATTGCTGTTTTGGTATCTACATCGATTACTACACACACCGGCACAATTAGCGGAACAGAAAAAAAAGGGAGTATTTACGCATTTTTGCGTGTTACTGGCCGGCTAAACAAGCTTTTTTATATTTGGGTTTTAATTTAAAAATGGAATACTAAGCGACTGCCCTTTTTTTCATTCTTTTGTTTTAATTTTCATTGATTCATTTTTTCCACCGCTTGTCCGTTTTTAGAAGGTTCGTGAATTCCATTTGAAAAGCTTTGAATTGCAGTTTTTGAGGCTTTTGAGTTTTTTCGCATATTGATAATTTACGAGCATCTAATTATGCCTGATTTAAAACGCCATCAGAAATCATTAGGGCAGATCAAATGAGGAGAAATGGTCAAACCTACAGATCGATTGCCAGAAGCCTTCGTCGATCGTTATCAACGATTTATCGTAGCATCCAACGATACAGATTGACGAATGCTCTAGTGAGAAGGAGAGGACAAGGCCGGAAAAGGTGTACTTCAAGGAGGGATGACCGTTTTCTCCAACTTCAAGTCCGACGGAACACGAGACTAACGGCGGTGCAGGCTCGAAATTTACTGGAAGAGGTACGAGCAGTAAGGATGAGTGAGCGGACAGTTCGTAGAAGATTCGAAGAAGTGGGTATAGGCTCGTATGTGCCCGCCAAAGCCCCAAAACTTGAGAGACATCATCGCACAAACCGTCTACACTTTGGTCGTGAACATCGTGATTGGGACTTCGACGACTGGGGACAGGTTCTTTTTACTGATGAATGCAGAGTTATGTTAAATCAAATTGATGGAAGGCAGCGAGTATGGAGACGCAAAGGAGAACGGTATATCCAGTCTAATTTTGAAAATACAGTTGCATATGGCGGCGGTTCAATTATGGTCTGGGGAGGAATATGTTTAGGAGCTCGTACGGAGTTAGTAGTGGTCGATGGCGGGAATCTGAATGCTGATCGGTATATCAGGGAGATTTTAGAAGAACATGTTGTGCCATTTGCCCCCTTTATTGGTAACAACTTCATTCTAATGCAGGATAATGCTCGGGCTCACAGTGCTCGCACAGTACAGACATACCTAAGCCATGTTGGTATAACGGTGATGGAGTGGCCAGCACGGTCCCCCGATATGAACCCTATAGAACACGTCTGGGACTTGCTAAAGAGGAGTGTAAAGTCAAGAATGCCCCCTCCCAATAATCTCAACGAGTTGCGAAACGCATTACTTGAAGAATGGCAGAGGTTGCCCCAAGAAACCATTGATAACATCATCCGCAGCATGCCCAGACGGATGGAAACCCTCATCAGAGTACGAGGAGGAAACACTCGATATTGAACAGTCATTGAAATTGTTGTTAAACTTTGGAAAATCTTGAATTTTCTGCTGTTTCTCTATAATTAAAAATCGAAGAAAAATGCATTTTGTTTAATTTAATTTTTATTTTTATAAAATTTTAAGTATGGTGTTACAAATGAATGTCAAAACATGTTAATTTAATTGTTGTTTCATTTTAAATAATATATTGTTTAAAAATTACATTCATTGTTCTAAATTCCCTCTTTTTTCTCCTTTTTTTTTCTGTTCCGCTAATTGTGCCGGTGTGTGTATAAACAAATTATCAAAAAATATTTCATGTACAGACACGGCCCTGTTCGAGTTTTATTATATGTATAGACAAACACTGACGCTTTGCTCGGCCCGTGTCTACCCCCTCGCCCCGCGAACTGAATTCGGTCCGCATAATGCATCAAATGCATGTGAGTCGGCAGACAACTCATTTAGCGTCGCCGTGTGAATCAAATTAGGACTTTTGTATGAAACCGAATGCAGCAGAATTTCTTCAACCGAAATTCTGCTAGGTACTCACGACTCACAAAATTACGCTCGTTTGGCCTCACTCTAAATGTAGAGTGTATAACGCGGGTAAAAGTTATCAATTCCTATTCCTATAATATAAGTCGGACAATAAGTCTGACCTACCTAAATGTCTACAAATATCATGGTCAGTATGGTCACCCGTTTCGTTTTCCAACTTATTCTTTCGAAACGAAATTAAACTATTAAAAACTACTAAAGCACTTATTTCTTCCTCAATATTCTCTGAACCGAACATTTATTTATTGTTATATAAGAAATATTTGGTAAAAAATGATCGGAACCCATTTAAATGAAATAAACTTTACTAGAACGACTAAATCTATAGCATAATGTAATAATCGCTCACCTGTGAAATGAAAATCCACATCCGGGGAAAGCTTCATTTCTACAACCAGGAACAGAGCAGCTGAACACCATAACTTGTGAAATTATTGTAAATTTGTTTAAAACTAACACAATGAGGATCAGTAAAGTTATAGCAAATCCATTAGAAATATCTACGTTATTCTTTATGATATAAGAGTGATATATCTTTTTGAATTATCCAAATCGGACCATTACTTACGGAGATATTAAATAATAAACATAATATGCCGCTCCTGTCGCAAAACTCAATGAACGCGGGAGCATGGTGACGTCACTGTGACGGAACCGAGCTCGGCCGGCCGGCCGGCACTCACGATTTGAGGAAGCGGCGCGTAATATTTGTGTTGTTAGAGTGTAATTTTGTGATATTTAAGTATAAAACAAAAGTACTTACATAATATGAGTAAGTACTAATAAAGTAGAAGCAGGTTTTGTGCAAACTCAATTCTATAACCTTCCAAAAGTGGATTCTTTCATGGTATTTGATTACCTAGGTAATCATTCTAAGTTGGTTGGTCGTTGGAAACTACAAAGGTAAGGGTGCTGCTTATTTATCTACGATTACGTACATACGTACTTATTAGTACTCTTAAATTTGGTAGTGGTTGGTAGGTGTAAGAAAGAATGAATATAAAGTGTAGGTACAGAGACGTATTTAGAACTTATAAATTTTGTTTACAGTATCTTGATAAACGAAAGTTGTTTTTTGTTTATTCATACGTAGGTACATCATTACGCGGATGGCTTTTTAACCTATGTACTTGCACTTTATTAAGTGATCTACACTTGTTGATCAAGGTATGACAGAAACCTGAATATTTGTTGACAACAGCTGGTTTTTTTGCCATCTCGCTTTTTGTTACAAGTCAGTCGCTCAGTATGTACTTAGGAAGGATGACTTGGTATAAAGCAATTTTTTAGCATTTCTTACCTCAAAAATAAAAACGGAACCCTTATAGGATCGTTTTCTTGTCCGTCTGTCTGTTAAGAAAATCTACTTCCCATTGGTTTAGCTAGAGCTATGAAATTTGATGAGAAGCAGGGCCATATGACACAAGTAATGGAATAACATGAATGCACCCCTGTTGAGTAAAGGATGCTAGGTGCGGACTCACGCACGAAGGGTTCCGTACCATTTATCTATAAAAACGGTAAAAAAACATGTTTGTTTTGTGGAAGCAATAAGACTAGCGGCCCGCCCCGGCTTCGCACGGGTGGACATTTATTTTTTCAACATTTTGGGATGCACAAACAAATTTCTCCTAGCAATCCATAGTAAATTATCAAAAAAAATAGACTTTGTATGGAGACTTTTAAAGAATTTTTGTGCGAAGTTTCAAGTTGATGGACGCAAAAAACCCCTCTTCTCTATACCAACTTCAACCCCTCACCTTTTTAGGGAATGATTTTAAAATAATACAAAAATACGTTTCTCATCATTTATTTTTAAGAGTATTTGTGATAAGTTTCAAGTTGATAGACGTAAAAAAACCACACGTTTCCATACAATCTCCAACCCCGTTTCACCAGTGAGTTTTGAAAAATCGAAATATACCTACTTGTCTTGTTGTTTGTTTTGAGGAGTATTTTTACAAAATTTCGAATTGATACATCCAAAAATAAAGGTATTCATGCAAACTTCAACCCCCAAGGGAATGAAACCCCTTGGAGGATGGTTTTCGATAAATCCTAGAACTAATATATCAAGTTTATTTTCAAGAATATTTGTAAAAAGTTTAAAGTTGATACACGCAGAAATCACACTATCCCATACAAACTTTATCCCCCTCTTTCACCCCTTTAAGAGATGATTTTCAAAAAATCCAAAAACACTTGTCTCATCATTTATTTCTAAAAGTATTTGTGCCAAGTTTGAAGTTGATTGACGTAAAAATCAAACACGTCTCCATACAAACTCCAACCCCTTGTTTCACCCCCTTAAGGGGTGATTTCCGAAAAATCCAGAAATACGTATATTGTTATTTGTTTTGAGGAGTATTTTTACAAAGTTTCGAATCGATACACGCAAAAATGAAGGTTTTCCATACAAACTTTCACCCCCTTGGAGGAAGATTTTTGAAAAATCCTAGAAATAATATCTCATAGTTTGTTTTCAGAAGCATTTGTACCAAGTTTCAAGTTGATGGACGCAAAAAATAAACTTCTTCGTATCAACTTCAACCCCTACTTTCATCCTTTTAGGGGATGATTTTCGAAAAATCCAAAAATATGTGTCTCATAATTTATTTCTAAGAGTATTTTATGTAAAGTTTGAAGTTGATAGACGTAAAAAACAACGTACGTCTCCATACAAACTCCACTCCCCTGTTTCACCCCCTTAGGGGATGGTTTTTGAAAAATACAGAAATACGTGTCTTGTTGTTTGTTTTGAGGAGTATTTTTACAAAGTTTCGAATTGATACACCCAAAAATGAAGGTTTTCCATACAAACTTCATCCCCTACTTTCACCCCCTTGGAGGATGATTTTCAAAAAATCCTAGAACTAATATTTCATAGTGTGTTTTGAAGAGTATTTGTGCCAAGTTTAAAGTTGATACACGCAGAAATCACACTATCCCATTCAAACTTCAACCCCCTCTTTCACCCCCTTAAGGGTTAAATTTCGTAAAATCCTTTCTTAGCGAGCATCTACACTATAAACGTAACCTACACACAAAATTTCATGTTTCTATGTTCAGCGGTTTGGGCTGGGCCTTGATTTTTAGATTTAGCTTCTCCTTTTATATATATCTGTGAAAAAGTACAAGGAATCGTATTTAAAAAAATATATGTGAGTACCCCCTTAAATATTTGTTTTATTTTAAATGAATTATTTATTTAAAGTGTATTATAACTAAATATTCTGTGAATATTTGAAGCAGGTAGATACCTGTTGCCGTTATCAATATCGAGCAAACATAAGCAAAAAATATTTGTTGTATGGGAGCCCCCTTAAATATTTATTTTATTCTGTCTTTTAGTATTTTTTGTTATAGCGGCCAGAGAAATACATCATCTGTGAAAAATTTAACTGTGTAACTATCAGGGTACATGAGCTACAACTTTGTGACAGTCGGACGGACAGCGGAGTCTTAATAATAGGGTCGAGGTTTTTTACACTTTGGGTACGGAACCCTATAAATTTACTTCGCTTCGATTCAGCTATTCACATAATATGCTTTTAGAACTTTTCTAGCTGCTCCGGTAGACACCGCACATACATACATACATACATACACATACACACGTAAATTTCGTTGGCAACAGCCCTTTCGTAGAATACGAATTTGCGCTAAAAATATTATTCACTCTTGATTTTTACCCGAGTACGTCCCTGTGTCATCGTATTATCCTTTGAATATTACACAGAAATGGGAACGAGCAAATAGATAGGTACCTACGTAGGTTTATCCACAATACTCAGGAAAAGTAAGGTAAGTATGTTTCTATAAATACAGCAGGATTAAAAGAAGAGAAGGTACACTACACGTACCACCTTATTTAAATGAATATCAACTAAATAATAGGTATATTATAGTTAAAGGTAGGTACGTACTTCGAAATGATCTTCAAAGTAATGTCTTGTAGCCTGGGCAGAGGGTGGAGTTTTAACGTCTCTTTTTACAACGGAATACCATTTTTTACGAAGTTTTGGATCTTTCGGCAAATAGTTTTTCTGGCGTTTTTATAGAAGTGTTTGTACATTTCGGTACTATACAATATTTGCACATAGTTAAAAACTTGAATTAGATATAAATCAGACACTTAATTTCTTTTAAAAGTCCCAATTAAAGGAACAAAACACTTCGCGCCTTATCGCTGCCTACGGCTGACTCGCGGCTTCCGTCACAATGACGTCACCGCTACCGCGGCGGCTACTCGGTGAACTTCGCTAGGAATTCGGTCATAACTTTGTCAATTTTTGTCGTAGAACAAAAATTTTTGTACTGTATGTTAAGGATTTCTTAGCTCTATAAATCTGCATTCTCAACTAAAAATGTTACGGATCCTCATTTAATTTCCCGCCATTTGACATTGAACAAATGTCAATGGTTGATGTTGCCATCGTAGGTACAATATCGTACCCCTAAATTTGGTATAATTTTTGGTATGCTAAATGTACTTATTATTAACAGTTTCATATTTAAAATAGATATTTTTAATCAGGAAACATATTTAAAAAAAAACACTCCTTATTCATTATAGAAAGTAAATTTATTTTATAGATTTTATATTGGGATAAGTAAGTAAGAAAATGTAGGGGGGAATTTGGAACAGCGATGATGTCAATACTAGAAAGGGACACCATACTTATCGAGGTGCCTCTCAAGTGGACCGACTGCCTTCTTAGAAGCACTTAATCCCGTATGAAATAAGGTAGAAAATCCTTGCTGCCTTGTCTTCAAGCTTTACCAAATCTTTTTCTTTTTGTCTTATTTTTCTCGTTTATATTATATTAATATTTATTTATTTTTTACAGAGCAGTCCGATTTTGAATTTTTTTTTTATTATCCTATCTAAAGGAAAAAAAAATCCTTCCCTAAGCCCCTTTTCACACGTACCGGTTTCCGCCGGTCCGGCGGCGAAATGTCTGGCCGATTGCCCGGTTGCCCGCCGGTACGTATGAAAGCGAACGTACATGGCCATATACTTCGCCGCCCGTCGGCCCGGTGGAAACCGGTACGTGTGAAAAGGGGCTAAGGGTAGGAAAACTTGGAATGATTGATCACTCACTCATTGTAATGTATTATTACCAACCAGTTTTTACAGAGTAGTCCGATTTAGATAAAAAAAAAATTGGTACCTCGAAATGGGGCGTTTTCGGTGACAGCTGTCTCTTGAATATTCAAAAGTGTCAATAGATGGCGCTAAACTGATTTTTCATGGAGCTTTCATAAACTAGTACATTAACAGCCATGCCACACATTAAAAAACGAGAAGTTAAATAAATAAATAATTCGCGGTTCATGCATATCCAACTGATGAAACCATAATACAACAGTGGATTAGAACTACCAGGATAGATGTTCAACGCAAAGTCTGGTGTAATCTGAGAAAATATTTCTGTGTTTGTTCGAACCACTTTAAACCTAGTTTAAAACCTTTGAGTATTAAACCAAATGGAGACGCCACTGACAGGCGTTCCCCTCTGCCAAAAAAGTTCGGTCAACGCTCATACCTGCTAAATTCAACTAGTGTTTTTGAGTTCACGGAGTGCTCAAATTGGTTGTTTCTGTGTGAAAATGTACTTGTTCAAGCTAGTGTTTAATTGTTTTGTCAAAAAATGCGTTTGTTTTAACATTATTTGTCTGCGTTTCCTCGTCCCTCGCGCAGAAATTGGCAGACTTTTTTGCAAAGAAACTAGTGCGAGTGACGTCTCCTGTTGGTTTAATACTCAAAGTGTAAAACAGAAGAAAACGCACCAACCACAACACAAAATAAATAATATCAATAATAAACAACACGTCTGTCGGCATCGATAGCTGTATATTTTCATGACCCTTGCATTCTTTTGAACAAGAAAAAGCCATCATTCGATGACATTGCCATCTATCTTTAGTAAATGAACTAGTTTTCTTTCTTTCTTTTTTAAAAAACGCCTCATTCGTCCCATAAAAATTTGATAAACGGAATTCCTACTCTAAGGGTAAGAAAAAAGGGGTGATTTACTGTTCACTCACAGATTTTCATGCCAAGTTGTGTACATATCACAAAAAACTATAATATAAAAAGTTTTTAACAAAAAATTTATCCGCCGAAAAAACTGAAAAGCAAAAAATAATAACACCTTTTTTATTTAAGCTTAATAACTAAGTAAACTAATGTAAATATTTTAATACTCAAAGGTAACGTATATGTACATACCTAAGCATTTTTTTTTATAAAATTAATTAAGCAATTATTTTAACATCGATTTTTTTCTTTTTAATAATAAGCGATTTTAGAAAAATCTAATAATTTTATCAAATATCAATTATACGAAAAAAAAAACAAATAATGTGTAAAATTATCAGTTTTTAGCAATATTTATCCTTTTAACATAAACTTGTGTTAATCTAGTCAACTTACTACAATTTTTTTCATTCATAGCATAGATGGTGCTGTTTACAAAAATCGATTAAAATTTTTAATTTTGGCTGCAAAATCTTAAATTTTTTATTAAAAAAAAAAGTATTTTTTTTATTTAAGAATATGTATAAGAATATAATCGATTTTATAAAAAAAACTACTAATTTAAAAATCGCTTATTTTTTCAATTTCAATTTGTATTTCGAACGAATCGCGATGCTAGCGCCAATGCGAAAGCATGGTGGTGCCATCTTTTCTCATACAAAAGAGACTTCTATTGACTAAAACTCCGCTAGGAGTAATAGTGTTCTGTGGTGTATTCTGTACTGTATTCAATATTACTGGTCTGTGGTATTCAATCGAGTGTTGAAGTAAGAAGAGCAAGTGTTTTTGTGATTTTGTAATTTTTATTTAAAACATTTGTATAGAAACGCAAAGTAGAGTATTATATAGTGATCTAGTATAAATTGAAACTGCTTTTCTATAATATTTCATTAGGTTTAGCTTATACAACACGATTCTGTTTATGATTCATAGTCGTGCGTGAGAACAAAGTAGGTCTGAGAACTCCGAAGTGATTTTTGAGTCAGCATAAATGTGAATCCTTTCTGTGCACAACTATCAAACACATCAGACTAGACTGGAGTTCAACTGGATATTCACAAGTGAGTATTCTATTTAACATATTTTAGGTAAACTGTTTAATATGACATCCGTGAACCACAAAAACATCCTGTTTGGCTCTGTCTTATCGACGGAAAGAACGTTTGTTTGTTTTAATATTATTTGAATGGCTCCGGTTACACCTATATTTTCGCTAAACTACTTAATTGTATGACCTGAGCTGTAGGCAGGCCAGTTCAATACTATTTAGTTTATAGTTATGTAGATGTATCACACAAATATTGACATGGAGTAATCTATCTCTTCTTGCTTGTTTGCCCAATTCATTTGGTAACTGTATAGACACTGTTTACAATACAGAGACATAGCAAAGTAATGTAAATCTGGCATTAATGAATAAAATTGAAGAATTAGCTATAATTCTTCAATTTTATTCATTAATGCCAGTGCTCCACATAATATGCAACAGAATTTGATATAAAATTTATTCATTGGTGTTGGTGAAACAGAGGCTTTTGTTTTTGCAAATTTTTGTTCATATCACTAAATTTATGGTCAGCGTTTAGATAAAACCAAAAGAGGAAGATACAGTACTAGCTGCTCGAGTGTTGACCGCTTCAATTAGGTCCAAGGAACGTAATTAGCTACAGTAAATCGAATGACGAAGAAGGAAACACATTGAATGTTTAAACTGCTATACAATCAAATGCCATCATGTGCTTTTATGAAGTCTACAAGTAGCACTAAAACAAAAAATAAAACCTACGGGCCCATGTAGTTGTATGTAGTCCAACTGTCAGTGATGCTTTCAATGAATGTTCCGTATCTTCCTTTTTTGCTTTTATCGAAGGGTCAGCATGTTATTATTGCTCCTCAAGCATTAAGATGCCGACACTATAACATAGTCTGTTGTCCTTGACCATTAGGGTCACTGAAGTTTGACTGGTGGTTGGATTCCATCACAAAATTAATTTCTTTGTTGAAAATTTACAGGTCTACAAATGAATAAGTCCTTAATTATCAGTAATTAGTTATCAATTTTGAAATCCAATAAGTATGTTTTGGATTTCCTTTGAAACTTATTTAAATCTCATTGAAATTCTGTCTTTTAAAATAATGTTTGTAATTGATGAAAAATTTTAACTCTATTTCTAGTCTGAATAAAGTAGCTTTTCCAGAACTGAAAGATAATGAAGTGATTCCATAAGTGTGCAGTTTTTTTTCTACAGATAACTAAAAATACCGTAAAAAGAATTTAATTCCATTAAAATTTACTAGTAACTACAATTAACTACAGGCATAAAGAATCTAGCTTAATTTAGCTTTATGTCCTCTTTTGGGAGAATGATGACTAATACCTACCTTATTGTAAACATATGGATAGCAGATTTTTGCACAGTTAAGTTTACCAAGTGCTTATCTATCTATACATATAATATATAAAATGATAAACTGACTGATTAGTGATATATCAACGCACAGCCTAAACCGCTGGGTCTAGAGACTTGAAATTTTGCGCATACAGTGTTAGACATCCACTAAGAAAGGATTTTGCAAAATTCCACTTCTAAGGGGGTGAAATAAAAAGTGCGCGAGCGAAGTCGCGGGTAAAAGCTAGTACCTATTAATAAATTCTTGCTGTTTTTTGTTATTATACAAATGATTTTATATTTTCTATGAAGTTATTACAATTCCAGTCAAATACATTTTGCCCTTATTAGCTGAATTGGTATAATGCCATCATCCCATGGCACTGCTAAATGCTAAAACCAGGCTATTAAGGATGTACTGTAATAAGTTTAATGGCATACTAGCAGGTACCCTGCGGCTGCCCGAGCGGATCCGGTAAATTCCCGTTCCCGTGGGAATTTCTGTAAATCCCTTCATAGCGGCTGCCTACGACTTATTATGAGACACCTACATACCATATTTTAAGTTTCTAGATGTTATTTTCGGGTACTACTCCGTATCTCTCTTTTACCCAGTTTTTTAATTTTCCCGTGGGAATGAGACATTCTTCCGCTGTAAAAAGTACTCGAGATGTTTTTTGACCCAGTGGCTCAGTTATCTCCACACCAAAGTTCATTAAAATCTGTCTAGTAGTTTTTGCGTGAACACATCACGGCACAACCAGACAGACAAACAAGACAAAAATTAAAAAAAAAAAATTTTTTTATGTCTACATCAATAACTATCTACCTACACTACTAGGTACCTACTTACCGCACAATTTTTCAAAAAATATTTCATGTAAGTACAGACACGACCTCGCTACAATTTTAATACATGTTTAATTTGTTCGATCAACTATAGCAACATAGTTGATCGAAGCATGTTTAGATTGCATCACTTAACTGTTTTGTTTGTTTTATTATTTTAAAATGAAAATCAAAGAACAATGGCAAAAGTCCATGTGTTTTGGGTACCCCACTTACACCTGCCCACGGAAGACGAAACCGTGTAAAATCGATAGTTCTTGGACAGACTAAGATAATATGTAATCATACCACATTTTTATAAGTTGAGGTTTAAAAGTTATTCGTTACCTAGTGTATTTTGTAGGTTATTATGAGATTTTAGGTACCAAAGACGTGTAAAGAAAAAGTTTCTCTAGGAAAGAAAATGATTTTCTTCCAACCTCTTTGTTACAAAATAGCACTGCCTACCACATGCCATTTAAGTTACTCTATTACACAGTGGCAGTTAATGATGGCTTGGGCAAAAAATATCGATACCTATGTTAAAATATCGATATTTTTCCAAATACATAATTAGCATATTATATATATCGTCGATATTTTTAATGGCGATATATCGACATTTATTTTACAGTATCGAATTCGAATCAATTTTAATATATTTTTAACGCAATTCTGGTTTCGTGTTTCATTTCATGTTAGGTACTAGATACTTGCTGACTCAAGCATTTAAAAAAAATACTATTTTCATCGTCCTTTTTTACGAATTTGGGAATATGTATATGTAGTAATAATAATGTAAAAACTGACGATATATCGATATTTTTCACTCGATTTTTATCTATAGTATTTAGAAATGTCGATACGATA
The DNA here is from genome assembly GCA_963855545.1 of Ethmia dodecea. Lineage (NCBI taxonomy): Eukaryota > Metazoa > Arthropoda > Insecta > Lepidoptera > Depressariidae > Ethmia > Ethmia dodecea. Next base: position 9,059,767 of record OY979444.1, read on the forward strand.
AATATCAATTTATTTTTTCACTTGGCCATCCCTAGTGAATGACACGGTTGACGTGATGACACGACGTTCAATTTTACCACAACAACAAAAAAGTTTTTGTATTAATCAAAGACATTAAAATATAATAGCATAGAGGGGGCATTGGGAATATTTTCATACAAAACTTTGAAGCTCAAGCGTCATGTCCTTGTCATGTCAGTTAGTATTGAACGCGAGCTGTCATTCGGTCGAAATTGTACTAGACTTATTCCACTTGGAATAACTTTTGGCTTCAAATAATCTTCGCTTTGTCCTCTCTATGCTTTATACTATATTTTAATCTCTTTGGTATTAATAGATTTCCCAATCGATCGATTCGTGTTTCTATGATATTTTTGTTTTATTTGACTCAATATTTTCAACTGCTAGATTAATTTAAAAATATGGAAAATTTCGACTTTTTATCGAGTCAATAAAACAAGCATAGTGTGATACCGCGTGGGTGTCTATTTCAGTGGGTACCAAAGCTGCCGTTGTTCTTTCAGAGGTGTTTTAAGAATAAGCTTTTAATCGCAAATTAATGTTCATACAGTTAAATACCCTATAGATTTAATTTCAGTTTAAAAAAAAACTCTAATTACATTTTGGCTTTCTAGTACAAAACCCTCGAACCTAAGAGGCTAACTATAGATATGGGCTATTTACGGAACGGGCTTTTTAATGGGGATTTCTAACCATCTGCTACACTTCCGTCAATCGTGTAGTATGGAAAACTCATACACAAAATTATAGTTCCATACCTATTTGGCGAGCATGACTAAATACTGGAATACCTGCTGAATAATAGGATTAGATTATTCTTTCTAATGCTTCGATTGTTAGCATTATTTACACCAGATTAAATGTTAATCCATCCGTACCCACCCACACAGGGAGCGATGTGTATCTCCATATTTTGTCGTCGCGTTGGTGTTACTGGTGACCTGTTTAACTCGTACACACACTACAGTTTCAATTGTTTTCGTCTCAAACGCTGCTGAGTCGTGTTTTGACAATATTCTTGTCCAATGCGTCTCATGTTTCCTTATTAAATTTATTATAGTTATTATATGCCCTACTTGAATGTCACACAAGTACCTAGGTAATAGGTATGCGTATGCTGAAGGTGACGTGTTCTAAGAAATGTAATGTACATATCATCTGCAGTTTCTACGTACTGCGTAAGCTAATATGTAGCAGCATTACGGTACAGACAGTCATCATCCGGTGTATTTATCGAAGCCCAGAAAGCTTTGTGTATTTTTATTTATATGTATTTACGGGTGATAATGGAAGCGGGGAATAACCCAAAATCATGTTTATGTTGACATACCTATCAGAGATAAAACTATTACATAATTTATTTGTCGGAAAATGATGTGATTCCTTCTAATCGCCAAGAGGCACAAGACGCAGGGGGCGCGGACGGCGCACAGTGGTTCCATCTTGAAAATCCATGGACTTAGGGTCGAAAGTCGGAATTTCGATCTGTTTTTTTTTTATACGTTGGAGAGTTATTTGCCTAGCAATAGTTGTGGGGGGAACTTTTCTAGAAAATTGATATTTTAGGCAAAAAAAAATTATACAAGTTTTTTTTGTATGGAGAAATTCACATTATATTTTTTTTCTTTTTTTGTTTAAACTTGTCTAGCTGATGACTTTATAATTATAATAGTTCAAGTCATTACCAACCTAGAAAAAAAAATCTACTGCAGTCACTTGCCGCCGCGCGAGATTTGAGTCGCTAAACATAGACACTTTTTTTCATACATTTTAATTAGAATGCTCAATCTTGCTCGACAATTCGTTTGTACCTTATGTTCCTAACTCAATTGAAAACAAAATTTGAATATTATGTACCTAAAAAAGTTCATTAAAGGAGGTTAACATTCCGCTAATTCTTATTAAATGTAGGTAAGTGGCCAACTATAACAATGTTTTATAACTTTTTGTTGAAGTCAAATGATTTTAAAAAACTCATTAGGTCATCACCCTAAAAAGTACCTCTTACTATTAACCTACCTCTTTTAAGTATATGATTTACGAGAACAGCGCAATTTTCTTCCTGCAGAAGTGACCTCAGTGTCAAGTATTGCCATTTTGAGAGGGTGAGTGACGTGTAGAGCGCTAAAGATTTATCTTCTGGAATCTTGACTACTGCTCTTTTCTCCTTATCGAATAGAAGCTGCGTCACTGCTTGTATAGCATCAGCATTCTTGCTAAGATGATCCACGATCTTAGCTAAGGCAAGTTTGCCATTTTTTTAACTTTGACGTGAACATATATTGCAGCTCTTCTTCGTCTGTTGGTGTCAGAGTCGGGTCAGAACGCCTTTTTTTCTGTTTCCCACACAATTCTTTAAAGTCCACCCTTGTTTTTGTTTCTGTAGAGGTTCCTGCTTCTGTAGTGGAGACGGATGGGATTACACTTTTATGTCTGTGTTGGATCTGGAAGTTCTATTAGATCTACTGAAGTTTCCATTATCATCTTCAGATCCACCGAGTCACAAGTTGACCACGCGATGCTTGTCTCCAGCCACGTTTGGTTCGCTTCCCGGTTTAGAAAAGTTTTCTGACATATGTTTGCTTTATTCCATTTATTTAATAGACGTATTGTAAAAAGTCGAGAAAATTCTATAATTTTAGCTTGGTCATTTTGGGATATCTCGAATGGTATTTTAGAAAGTATAATATTGTATAAATATTGAAAATCTTTCAGGTCACCACCACTACTACGAAGTTCCTAGTACAGGTCGAGATATGTGTAAAATCTAGCCATAACAATTCCTTCACACACGAACTTTCTAACTCTAGTCCTTTTGCAGTCAAACGCCAGGAGCAGAATGAAGTAAAATCCGACATTATTTTAAATTTATTTTAAAATAGAAAACCTAATTAGTTGTACTGTAAACCAATCATAGCCCATAAAGGCAATTAGATAAGTACTATACGCGATACTGGTCTCCTAATGGTCGAAAGCTGCCTGTTGGCAACAGCAGCTGTGACGACCAATCAGAGCACAGTGAACAACGGGAGCTTAGTATCATAGATAAGTCATTTGTTTGCGTGCTAATATCATTAGCGTTACCCAGAAACGTAAATCATATACTTAAAAGGTACTTAAAAGAGGTAGGTTATTAGTAAGAGGTACTTTTTAGGGTGATGACCTAATGAGTTTTTTAAAATCATTTGACTTCAACAAAAAGTTATAAAATATTGTTATAGTTGGCCACTTACCTACATTTAATAAGAATTAGCGGAATGTTTACCTCCTTTAATGAACTTTTTTAGGTAAATAATATTCAAATTTTGTTTTCAATTGAGTTAGGAACATAAGGTACGAACGAATTGTCGAGCAAGATTGAGCATTCTAATTAAAATGTATGAAAAAAAGTTTCTATGTTTAGCGACTCAAATCTCGCGCGGCGGCAAGCGACTGCAGTAGATTTATTTTTTTCTAGGTTGGTAATGACTTGAACTATTATAATTATAAAGTCATCAGCTAGACAAGTTTAAACAAAAAAAGAAAAAAAATATAATGTGAATTTCTCCATACAAAAAAAACTTGTATAATTTTTGACGTGACAACGTCTTATAAATTGGTTTGCCGGGTGACACTTCAAGAAACTGCGTTACGCTCCGCTCACGTTATGCGCTCACAATGAGAGCGAGTGAGAAGCACTCGTCCCTTCCACTCGGGCATGGTTAGCCCGCCTAAGAGCGAGAGAGACAGATAGTTGTCACGTAAAACTTTCGCCCGTATACCGACTTTACAGTCAACCAATTTTTTTTTACTAATCTGATCGTCTATCCTAGGCGCGCGTCACTACTTATAGAGCTAAATACTTGACAAGGTTGTTCTATTAGGTCTAAGGTATCTCTCATATCTTAAACTGCCACGCTCGAGTATTACCGAAAATTCCCCTATTCGCCTCCCTAACTATCAGGTTAGATATAGATTCAAAAACAAATTTGTTAAACACGTCAATTTATTTTTATTCTATTTTTATTTACATATGAATAACATAGACCACATTTGTTAACAAAAATATGAACGGCCTTCCGTCGTTAAAACGCACTGCTGGGTCTGTCCGATCGGCATTTTCATCAGAAATGGTGTCATGCCTTTATTCGTCGGCTTATTAATAACCATGTACTCAGTGTTTTTTTTGCCTAAAATATCATTTTTCTAGAAAAGTTCCCCCCACAACTATTGCTAGGCAAATAACTCTCCAACGTATAAAAAAAAAACAGATCGAAATTCCGACTTTCGACCCTAAGTCCATGGATTTTCAAGATGGAACCACTGTGCGGCGGGGCTGCGCTTAGGAGCGCCTACTTACGTTTATTGTAAAAAAAGTAGAGTTCAGCTATACTATGTATATAAAACGTTCTCCAAGAAGGAAACGGGTGCCGCAGAATACATAAGCACTATCCAGAAGGCTTTTTTTCTCTGGATAGGCTTTGACTTTGACAGTTAATAAAATTTTTAGAGTTCCGTACCTCGAGAGGAAAAAACGGAACCCTTATAGGATCACTTGGTTGTCCGTCCGTCTGTATGTCTGTCAAGATCCTTTTTCTCATTAACTCGTGGAGGTATCAAGCTGGAATTTATATCAAATACTCAGGTCTACTGTCCCTTGGAGCTGTGAAAAAATCAAACTTCTAAGCCAACGCAATCAAAAGATACAGCCGTTAATGCCACAAATTTCCGCAAATTTTCAACACGCAAGGGAATCAAAACTAACCGGGTACTTCCCGTGAACTCAGAATCTTGAAATTTGGTACGAAGCAACGTCTTATAGCACAGATAAAGGAAAAATTCCGAAAACCGTAAATTTTTAATTACATAATATAATAAAATATTTTTAATAATTTTTATTCGACTCGATTGTCGTGATGGGTGAACTTTTACTTATATACCTACAGGTTTGTACGAAACCCTCGGTGCGCGAGTCCGACTCGCACTTGGCCGGTTTATTTTTCCTATGTTCTTATCGGCAACACAAACTCTAATTAAATGTTTTGCTAATTTTGATGCAAGCTAGTTATTCTTAATACGTAGTTGTTACGCTACTAATTTCGTCGCTATGATTTTATTAGCTAGCGTCCTCCCACGCAGCTCTGTCCCGGTTGTGAATTAACTGATGTGGTCTCTATAGAAACGACATATTGTTATGTTGTACCTACTTATACTTCTATCACATTACGTAATAATTGGTAATATGTTGCTATGAACAACTCACAAAAATAGTTTGACTAGTAGGTAGTTTCAAATATAATGGACTGTGATAATAAGTTCAAAGTTTATTATTGTTTGAGTTGCGCTGTAACAAAATTATGCACTTTTTGTGTAATTACCTAGTTATGCACTAGTACTAATAAGGTAGGAATGCAGCCTGTCGGGATTGCAAGAGTTCACTATTATTTTTAATCAGCACTACAGCTTATCTCTGTCTTGCGAAGTAAGTAGTTATATTTAGATGTTACACTCAACGGCCTGTCTGCAATTGTTATTCATACATATGGAGAACATTTGTGGACAAGTTTTTTCGTGGAACAGATTTCGCGGATCTCCTGGAAGATAAATATTTAGATTTATCTACTAGGTCGGATTCCTTCAATTTTATAATAAGGCAGATTCGGAGATGAAATTGCAATATTGTTTATGTGATATTTTTGATATAAGGCAAAGTCTATGTTAGAAGATAATAGCTTGTTTGCGCGATAGATAGATAGATAGATGCAGTCACAGAATTGTACCTAGGTATTTGCTTTTGTAGCGGTATAATGCTAATGATTTGATATTAAGTTGAAGACCAAGTACCGACATTGTAGCTAGAGACAATAATCCTTTTATTTCGATCTCAAGTCATATCTAAGTACATAGTAGTCTGTGAAAAAAAATTTATTAGTGGTATCCATAATTCAAGAATTTACTAAGAATTCGCAGTGGCCTAGACCACAAGTGCCTGACTTTTTATGGTGGGTCCACGGTTGCCAAACCTCAACAAGCCGTCACAAATTCAAACGTGTAGATACTGTTTGGCTTGGTTTGCGCTCAGGCGCCAGAGGTCTACTTCTCAAATAGCCCATTTCGCATTTTGACTACTTCTCTTAAGTGACTACTTCGCTATCGGCCCACTTAGCAAACAGTCTATTTCGCATTCTGTTTTATTCTCGAACTACCTATTTCGCAAACTGTCTACTTGTCAAACAACGACTGAAGTACAGATGGAGTCAAAAGTTCATTATCTTTTAAAAACATAACATCTTATCTATCCTTCCGAGTACCTAAGGATTATACGTAAACTAGAATTGCCTTGCGGTCTCACTCGCGTAGTTCCCGATCCCGTGGAAATACGGTGATAAAATATAGCCTATGTGTTACTCTAATGGCTAAGCTATATATATATCACTGTAAAGTTTAATCAAAATCTGTTTAGTAGTTTTTGCGTAAAAGAGCAACTAACATCCATATAATATTAGTAGAAAGTATATTATTATGTATATAAGTAGGTAATATTATAATAAATAATGTTATGTAAATCATATTTTTTAATAATAAGCTATTTTAATGTGTTCAGAGGTCTAATCCCTAACTTAAACATTTATACTTCTTTAGTCCCACAGAGTTTCGCTAATTATTTTAAACAAAAATCATTGTTCTGAAAATCTAAAACAAATTAAAACTTCAACCGCATATACATAGACTACCTACATGTTATAATTATGCATTATTATTATTATTTATTTTTATCCTCAAGTATGTGTGAATGTGTGTAAGTATTTTGTACTCTTGCTTAATTTATTTAATACCTACTATTATGTATATATACTGATACCTATATGTATTTATGTTATAGTATGTAAGAGTATTTTTATTAATATATAGTGCACCGACTACCCCTTAGAGTATTAAACCATTTAATACTCAAAGGGCTACCCTAGTTCTCTATCTCTCAGTTTCATCCATCCTAAGGTTGTCTGGAAGAGATCGCTAAAAGCGATAAGACCGCCCATTGTACTTTAGTTAATGTTGGTATCCATATTGTATTGTTTTTGGTGTACAATAAACAGTTATTGTATTTGTATTGTATGAGTTAATAATTTTACTTAAATCCATTTTGATATTAACTGTCCGAAAAATGACGTTAGAAAAAAAGTAAACAGTTTGCGAAATAGGTAGTTCGAGAATAAGACAGAATGCGAAATAGACTGTTTGCTAAGTGGGCCGATAGCGAAGTAGTCACTTATGAGAAGTAGTCAAAATGCGAAATGGGCTATTTGAGAAGTAGACCTCTGGCGCCTGAGCGCTTGGTTTGCAAGCGCTTGCGGCCGATCCGATCGAGTGTCGGTTTTTTGTCACAAGCCAAAGGAGTTTGCCTCAAGCGCTTGCGATGCATGCGGCCACACGATTGTGCACTTTTGAAGACATTCGAAGATGTAGAGCAGTACTACAAAAGTGAATAAAAAAATCTTTTTGTGCACCCAGCAACTAATAAGTAAATAAAACTTTGGGAGAACATAATGCACTCGCAAGCGTGTGGATGGCTACGTTTGGTTCCCAAAATCAAGAAAAACGCTTGTAGAGATTTGAAGTTTGCGGCAAACGGCAAACGTGCGGACCCGTATTACATCCTACCTAATTAATTTCTGGGTCAGATGGCGCGGATTCTAACGCCGACCAGGGGCTACATGTGAGGAGCAATAAGTTTTTGTATTGTATCAATGGTCGAGCACATATGGTATGATAGTATTGATTATGCAGATTCTGCTTAGTTTTAATGTTTGAAATAACTTTATAACGTTTTAATTGTGTTTGCCCCGGAAAGGTAACATAGTTAATAGTTACTTACTAACATAATAATCAATACTATTCCTAAATGATCTTACCTCGTGCAAGAATAGTGTATTCGCGATGTCGTGTATAAGGCACGATGCCTATTATCAGGAAGTGGATAAGCAATAGGTAGTTAGTCAAGTCTTACATTAATGTTTTCATCGTACAGTGTCCAAATTATTTAAATTTATTCAGCTTGTGTACATTTTGAGTGTTGCATTTTTGGACGCAACACAAAAGCTAGCTGACATAAGATATTGAATATTTATTCATATCTCTCACGTATTCAACTATTAAATTTTCAACATATTTTGAATTTATAAAATTCGATATTGTAGATCCATATTCTACAAGATATATAATAGATATATACCTAGTTAATAATATCGTGTTATAATAATTTTGTATATATACTTTTTATCATACATATTATATTTCTTTAGACTTTTGACCTAATGAATCATTTCTTCCATTCCACTACTATGTAAATCTTTAGGTAGCGAAGTAATAACCCTTATACTTGTATAAGTAGGTACATACCTAGTGCTACTTTCCGATATTCGCATGTTTTGTATTGTGAATCACAAATGTGGACTCAATAATAATAATAAGTAAACAACCAGACATTTGTAATAATTAGTTGCCAAAATAATTTTGTAAATGTACTCTGTTATTTTACGTAAACAACCACACTTATCCTTCTAAGAAACCTTGTTTGTAAAATTTAATAATAAGATCATCAAGAAATCTTAAGTTCAGGTTCGTAGCAGGTGGCGGTCTACTCCGTCCGGAAAGAACCGTAAGCGTATGTGTGTATACAAAAAGAAATACGAAATCAATACTCTAGAAACTATTAATGCCACCTTTAGAACTGCACTTTTTCATACTTTGTTGCTTTATGAAGGTACCTAAAATCAGAGTTCAACGACAGACAGAAGTAATATTTTAAAAGTGTCGGGTTAATGCTGCTGCTTTAATTCAGGTGTGCATTATAAAATTACTTTCATGTTTCACGTGTCAACAATAAATAGACATGCTAATTGCAATACTAAGTTGATAAAAGTAGAGATTTACACACACTAAATGGGTAGAATATAAAAATATGAAATTAAATGTTCATTTGTCGTCACTAATTAAATTCGCGAAAAGCCAAGACGCTATCGTGCATCGCCAGGGCGGTTCATCAGTCGTTGCTCGTTCATACTATTGTACAGTCAAGAGCACGTGGAGCTTGACACATTGGACTTTGTAACGTTCTTATTACAATCCTTTTTGAGGTCGGACTCGCGCTACAAGTGTAAAGTTTCATTTGCTCGTAACTGTACTATTCGGTATTCTATGTTTATTTATACCACTAAGATTTTCGGAACCTTAGGTGCCTATCTATTTATTATATGAGTTATCAATGTTATCATAAAATAATAAATAAATATGCTTACACCTTTTATGTCCGAGAAGGCAGGCAAAGGTACTCCATTCCTGGAAATACTCACTTTTTACCAGTATATTTTTTTGGACCTCTAAACGTGATAGGATTTTTCAATTAGCCTATTGCCGGATCAGGTTGCTGCTATACATGCATCAGAATTAATTCTGGGATCTGTGGGTTTCCTCACGATGTTTTCTTTCACCGTCAAGCTAGTAATACCTATTTAATGCAAACTATAATTTTGTACCTTATTTAGTAAAGTCTCTTTGTTTCCCCCTCTCAATGCTAACTACTTTATTTACTGACCATTGATTTATCATTAGCATATTTTGTTACTACGAAGCAAAAATTAGGATTAAATTGCATTTTTTAATCTTGTGTCTTCAACTGATTTTTATCCCTTGCAGGTAAATTCCTCAAAGAATTACAACATCACAAAAAACTGCGAGGCGGCGCATGCACTTGTGACGTACTCGTTGAAGAACAATAGCCTTGTTATGGAGTCGCGGTGTAAAGTTGCGTGAACACAGCTCGCGATGTGGCCGAGGGTTGGCGTGTTTTTGGCGCTGATCGCGGCGGCTTGCGGCCTCCTTGAAGGCCCTAATGTCTGCACAAGACAAGAACCGTAAGTAATCGATCATTTGGCGGGCCTGTTGGCTCAGTTGGTAGTGACCCTGCCTTCTGAGCCGGAGGCCGCGGGTTTGATCCCTGCTCGAGGCCAACATTTGTGTGCATGAACAGGCTGTTGGCTTCGTGTCTGGTCGTTTAAATATTTATTTAAGTATGTTTATCAGTTGTTTAGTGACCATTTTACAGGTCCTGCCTAGCTTGGGACTAAACAATCAACATTCGTTTAACAATGGGATTTAAACAAGACGTTCTTCTCCCATATAAAATAACATGTTTAGTTTTTCTTAAATAACAATAATATTTTAAGCTCCATTTACGCTTTTTCCTGTTTATTTAACTGTTCACGCACTTCATTGACTAATATTCTTGTACAATAATAAAATCATACATAAATATTACAGGAAGTTTTTTATCAATACTCAGAATGTATAGTAACTTATTAATTATCAAATAAAGAGTAAATAAAACTTCGTTTCCGATAAAGTGTGACAGAAACGAAGAATTGAGTTCCGTTAGTGTTTGCACGGTTAATTTAATTCCAGTTTCGTTGTGATTCAGATATTTTTTAGGGTTCCGTACCTCAATGAAAAAACGGAACCCTAATAGGGTCACTTTGTTGTCCGTATGTCTGTCTGTCAATATCCTTTATCTCGGGAACGCGTATAGGTATCGAGTTTAAATTAAAACCTTATACTCTAGTCTCTTGAAGCTGTAAAAATATCAAACTTTGAAGTTAACGTAAAAAAGAGATACGACTGTTTATGCCGCAAAAAACGTATATTTCGACACTCTCAAGGGAATAAAAATTTATAGGGTATCCTGTTCACCTAGAACTATGAAATTTGGCAAGTAATATCGTCATATACCTACTACAAAAGTACAAAGAAAAATCTGAAAACTATAATAGTCTTTATTTGAAGTACGGAATCAATCTTTGAGGTATAATGTGTATCTACAAATTTGTACGGAACCCTCGGTGTTCAAGTCCGACTCGCACTTCTCGAGTTTACTTTCGAGTTAAAAATCGGTGCTGATTTTAAAAAATCTACATCTACACTAACATTATAAAGAGGAAATATTTGTATGTTTGTAACTAATAAACTCAAAAATTACTGGACTGATTTAAAAAATTCTCTTACCAATTTAAAGCTTACTTTTCTGGGAGTAACTACTGTTTTCCATACGGGAACGGGACTTATCTTCGCTTGAAATCGTACGGAACAGCTAGTTCAAGTTAAATATATTATAGAAACATAATTATAAGCAGTCTTATGTACTCGTATGTATGTTTGTATTTACGGGTGTTCCATCGTCGTTTAATATATGTTTATCAGTTGTTTACAGGCCCTGCCTAGTTGGGGACTAAATAACCGTGTGTGACTTGTGTCCCACAATTATTATTATAATTATCATTATTATCTTAGCGCTTAAAATACTCATCCGATTTCGATTAATGAAGTCTCCGTTGACTTGTTATTATGGTCTGGGTGACAAGCTAAATGGCACGGCAAGTTGAAAAGGCTGTGTTTTGGAATAGTCGGGTTTTAAAACTATTCCTTCTTTCATCATCAACCCGTAACAGCACACTGCTGAGCTAAGGGTCTTTCTTCACACATGAGAAAGTATGGGCTATAATCTCCCACACAAACCTAACGCGGATTGGGAGATGGTTTATACATAATGATGATTTTATAAATAAGAGAAGGTTAGGCGCGGTTTCACCCGCGTAGTTCCCGTTCCCGTGGAAATACGGAAATAAAATATAACCTATGCTACTCAGTGATAATGTAGCTTTTCTTTGGTAAAAGAATTTTTAAAATCGGTCCAGTAGTTATAGAGTTTATTCGTTACAAACATACAAAAATACAAATCTTTCGTCCCATATGGAAAAACTTATACTTAAGTATGATTGTTAAGTAATTGATTGATTGTTATATAGTATTTATTGAAATTTATTGTTTAAACTTTGATTTTCCTTTCTGACCACATGATTCATTCATTACGTATTTGTCTGTGGTATTAGATACTCTATTGCGTGTAAGACTAAGGTCCAGGAATACAAATACTAGGAATAACATCAATATTGAGCTCGGTGACAAATGAAATTATTGTATTGTCGCTGCGCAACGCAAAGTAAAAGTAAGAAAGTGTGTCACAGCGTGGGCAATCGGCCTCGTTAAATACGTGGAAGGTTCGAAGTGGATATTGTGCGCTAAAACGCTTCGTCAACCATTATCGATATTTTGATAGAAAACGCTGTTATTTTATGGATGATTGGTCAAGTTTTGACAAAATGCCAATGATGTTATAGCCATTGTTCTTTGTTACCAAGCTTTTGTCCATACGACTATTGTTTATTATTTTACTCGTGTATGCGGGGTGACTGATTGTCGCCGATCGCTACCGTTATTCATCGGGTCAGTTAACTTTATCTGAGCTCTCCCCCATCCCGCTTTTATTGCGTCTTTTGTTTTTGTCTGCATCAAGTAGGTATTACAATGGCACTAAAGTGTATTTTTTGATATTCATTTAGGAACATAAAGGGGAAATATAATTTATAACTAATTCGATTACAAAGAACAATGTCTCTATATGTGTATTCAAGTGTACAAATACAAGTATAAAGGTTTCGAGAACTCAAAATGTGTAACTAGGCACTTAAAATTTCAAGTCACCTGTGCAATTGAACAATATGGTCTGCAAATAAATTCAATTTAAACAAAGCACTCTGACGTAAGTGGATTAATAAAAATTGATTTTTATTGAGAAATGCATATCGAGGGAGAGAATTGGGCATCTACCAAGACTTGTTTACAGTCATGTTTTATTTTCAGATATGTAACGACAATACGCGTCTCCGAGCAGCAACCTTATCAAGTGAAAGAGTATGCGTGGTGTTTTAACGTCCCTCCACGCTGTTCCAAGTACAAGATCAAGTTTCGTCAGGTCTTCAAGACCCAGACGCTGATAAAACATCGACCGGTAGAGGAGTGTTGCACTGGATACGCACCGGACGCGCAGGGGAAGCAGTGCGTGCCGGTGTGCGTAGAAAAATGCGTGCACGGCAAATGTGTGGCACCCAATACTTGCGCTTGCGCTCACGGGTACGGGGGACCAGCCTGCGACATTTGTAAGTATGACATTTCACATGTTACCCATGTTTGTTGACAGTTCATTACCTCACAGTCCCGTCTAGAAACAGCGACGCATGATATAAATAGGATGTAACCCACTACTCTACGTGTTTTCAATGCTATCCGCATAGTTATAGTCATCGTTAACAAGGAAATTTATATTTTTTGCAAGATTCGTTAAAGCAGAGAATTTTTAAGACGTTCTGTTCCGCAAAACTAAGTGACAAAGGATTGGTCCATAACTGTATTTATTTATTTATGTAATCTTTATGATATGATTGTTTATTGAGCAGTGATAGCCTTACCGTTAAAGAACCGGCCGAAAATCAGTGAGGCTCGGGTTCGAATCCTGGCATGTACCAATGAGTTTTTCAAAAACTTACGTACATATTTATCACTAGCTCGACGGTAAAGGAAAACATCGTGAGGAAACCTGCAGGCCTATCACGTTTATGGGTCCAATATATCTCGTGAATTGTGGGTATATCCAGTAATGGAATACCTCTGCCTACCCCCTCGGGGATAAAAGGCGTGAGATTATTTATTTTATTTTTATGATTGTTTATTGAATTCCAGCCTGTCCTGTGGGTAAATGGGGTCGCAACTGCCAGCACGAGTGCCGCTGCCTCAACGGGGGCACCTGCGAGCCTCTAACGGGCGAGTGCGCATGCGCCCCGGGCTGGCGAGGGGATGCCTGCGAGCGGCCCTGCGCCCCGCCCACCTTCGGCGAAAACTGCGAGGAGATCTGCCAATGCAAAAACAAGGCCAAGTGCGATCAGGTCACTGGTGCCTGCGAATGCCCGGCAGGATTCACGGGGCCACTGTGAGTTCAAAAAGAACTACATTTGATAATATCTAAAAATAATATAATATTAATAATATAATCTCACGCCTTTTTATCCCCGAGGGGGTAGGTAGAGGTATTCCATTACTGGATATACCCACATTTCACGAGATATATTGGACCCCTAAACGTGATAGGTGGTGAGCCTATCGCCTATCATATCGAGCATATCTAAAAACATTCACAAATTTAGTAGTTACTATTATATTAACTGCGAATGTTTCACTGTTAAATAGCTTCATATATCTTTTCAAAAACTTCCTCATTAGACCTCCGTATTATAAGTCAATTAACACAAACAAAGGATATGCTAACTTGTTTTATTGTTATGCTTATGAACATGAGCAGTGGGCACTTTAGGGCATTAACACACTCGCTGACAGTGAGCGAGTGTGTCTTCTCGAAATTTATTCCTCATGTAGTCCAAATAATAAAGTTTGTTTAATTGTTAATTACAGATGTGAGGAAGAGTGTCCAGCACATCAGGAGTGTCCACAGAAATGTCGGTGTCAGAACAACGGCCAATGCAATGTGTTCACGGGAAAATGTGAATGTACCGCCGGTTGGACTGGCGAAGTCTGCGCTAATAGGTATGTTGTACAACAATATTGTGTCATATTTTGCTTCCGGTCGTAATATTTGTATTTTCTTAGTAATACTTCTATTCAGACTACACATTAGTATTATTCATATGTTAGTCATCGGCTCGTTTATAGGTAATTAGTGTTCTATTTTTTAGAATCACTACTATTATTATTATTAACTTTTACATAAAACACTTATATGCTCTTACTAGCCTTAAAATTGGGGGTGAAAAATATCCGCCGCTAATAATAGTAGCCACTGAAAAATAGGGGTAGCCGCTTACTAAATTTCAAATAAAGGCGATTCCGATTCCAATTTATAAATCAACACTTATACACTAATCTCCATCTACACTTATATTATGAAGAGAAATATAAGAAACTACTTGACCAATTTATAAATTATTTCACCACTTTCACAATAGTCCAGTAAATTTGTCGGTTGAATGTATGCGCTCGTTTGTGTCAAATCCGGTAGTTCTGATTTTTTGCAGACTTGTTTAAGATGTTGGCCTAATGTATAATCCAAGTTTGTGACCTCGAGCGCCGAACGCAACTTTGTCAAAAATCGAAAAAACTGCGAAAAAATAGATTTTTTTTTCAAATTTTGGCGATTATAACCCTAAAAGACTAGTTTCTGAAAATACTTTCTTAGGACGTTTTTAAAGTAGACTAGATCGGGTCGCTAGTATTATATGTAAATAGGAAAGATTAGAATTTTTGAACGTTTGTTACGAATAAACTCAAAAACTACTGCATCGATTTAAAAAATTCTTTTACCAATGGAAAGTTAGAATATCCCTAAATAACATAGGCTATATTTTATTCCCGTATTCCCACGGGAATGAAAACTACGCGGGTGAAACCGCGCGGAACCACTATTATATATGGTGCTAGCGATTCAGCACGGTTTCACCCGCGTCGTTTCCGTTCCTGTGGGAATACGGGAATAAAATATAGCCTATGTTACTCAGGGATATTTTAGCTTTCCATTGGTGAAAGAATTTATAAAATCAGCCAAGTAGTTTTTGAGTTTATTAGTTACCAACACCGTTAGTGCTATAATATAATAGCGGTTCCGCGCGGTTTCACCCACGTAGTTTTCGTTCCCGTGGGAATACGGGAATAAAATATAGCCTTTGTTACTCAGGGATATTCTAACTTTCCTTTGGTTAAAGAATTTTTTAAATCGATGCAGTAGTTTTTGAGTTTATTCGTAACAAACGTACAAAAATTCTAATCTTTCCTATTTACATATAATATTAGTATAGATTAGTGTAGATATCTACGTGATAAAAGACAAAAATAAACTTAGCGGCTGCACGGATTTAGATGAAATTTGGTAGGTAGATAGATTAGGACCCGTATTAACATATAGGCTACTTTTTTTCCCTAAATAACGAGAACGAAGTAGCAGGCAACATTTTAAAACGACAGAAATGCAAAAAATTGCGAAGTTCGAAAAAAATATAAACTTTAAAAGGCTAAATCTCAGAAACTATTGGGTCTACAGAGACAATTCTAGTATCATATTGTAGTTAATCTAGTCTACTTTAAAAACGTCCTAAGAAAGTATTTTCAGAAACTAGTCCTTTAGGGTTATAATCGCCAAAATTTGAAAAAAAAACTATTTTTTCGCTGTTTTTTCGATTTTTGACAAAGTTGCGTTCGGCGCTCGAGGTCACAAACTTGGATTATACATTAGGCCAACATCTTAAACAAGTCTGCAAAAAATCAGAACTACCGGATTTGACGCATGCGGTAATGTATAAAGAACAACGGCAGCTTTGGTGCCCACTGAAATAGACACCCACGGGGTATCACACTATGCTTATTTTATTGACTCATAACAAGTCGAAATTTTCCATATTTTTAAATTAATCTAGCAGTTGAAAATATTGAGTCAAATAAAACAAAAATATCATAGAAACACGAATCGATCGATTGGGAAATCTATTAATACCAAAGAGATTAAAATATAATATAAGGCATAGAGGGGACAAAGCGAGGATTATTTGAAGCCAAAAGTTATTCCAAGTGGAATAAGTCTATTACAATTTCGACCGAATGACAGCTCGCGTTCATACTAACTGACATGACAAGGACATGACGCTTGAGCTTCAAAGTTTTGTATGAAAATATTCCCAATGCCCCCTCTATGCTATTATATTTTAATGTCTTTGATTAATACAAAAACTTTTTTGTTGTTGTGGTAAAATTGAACGTCGTGTCATCACGTCAACCGTGTCATTCACTAGGGATGGCCAAGTGAAAAAATAAATTGATATTTATCGTATCGACATTTCTAAATACTATAGATAAAAATCGAGTGAAAAATATCGATATATCGTCAGTTTTTACATTATTATTACTACATATACATATTCCCAAATTCGTAAAAAAGGACGATGAAAATAGTATTTTTTTTAAATGCTTGAGTCAGCAAGTATCTAGTACCTAACATGAAATGAAACACGAAACCAGAATTGCGTTAAAAATATATTAACATTGATTCGAATTCGATACTCTAAAATAAATGTCGATATATCGCCATTAAAAATATCGACGATATATATAATATTGTGATAATTATGTATTTGGAAAAATATCGATATTTTAATATAGGTATCGATATTTTTTGCCCAAGCCATCATTACCTGCCACTATGTGGCATAGAGTAACTTATATGGCATGTGGTAGGCAGTGCTATTTTCTAACAAAGAGGTTGTAAGAAAATCATTTTCTTTCCTAGAGAAACTTTTTCTTTACACGTCTTTGGTACCTAAAATCTCATAATAACCTACAAAATACACTAGGTAACGAATAACTTTTAAACCTCAACTTATAAAAATGTGGTATGATTACATATTATCTTAGTCTGTCCAAGAACTATCGATTTTACACGGTTTCGTCTTCCGTGGGCAGGTGTAAGTAGGGTACCCAAAACACATGTACTTTTGCCAATGTTATTTACTGGACTACAATGGAAAGTGGTGAAAGAGTTAGAGTAATGGTGAGAGAGTAACATAGGCTATATTTTAATCCCGTATTCTCACCGGAACTAGAACTGCGCAGAACCCCTAGTATCTAATAAATCTCAGTAATAAATAAAACAGCTATTACGCAGTACGGCATCCAGAACTTCAAGAGTTAATATGCCATCTAAATTACTATACCAGGTGTCCAGCGGGAAAATGGGGAGAGAAATGCCAAAGAACGTGCGAGTGTGCCAACAGGGCCGGCTGTCACCACGTCACGGGGCATTGTCAGTGTGAGGCTGGCTTTACGGGTGATAAGGTAAATCATATGCTTAAGATAACAATAACATACTTATTTCATACTAGCTTTTAGCTTTTTTTTTGCTCTAGGTGGTCCCACCTCACCCATTCACTGACTAACCGCGCCCAACTTTGCTTAACCAGCGTGATTGTTACAAACACACTGGTACCGCAGGACTACAAGCGCTTTTTCTCTCCTTGTAATTTATGTAAAATAATTAGCTTCTTGAATACTAAGATTTTCTGGATGAGATCTTGCAATGATACCATCCTTTGTACTACCAGTGGTGGTTTCAAGGGTTCGATTCCTGGTAAGAGCATGTACTAATGAGTTGAGAATGAAAAGTAGCCTATTTATTTATTTACTTTTAGGGAAACTTACAGCTAAGTACACAAAAAATATAGGAAAAAAAGATAACAACTAAAAGCTAATTATAAGTTTCCACCTTTATGTAACATAATAATACTTCTTAAAAAATAAAGCCTACAAGTAATACAACGTTATTAACAACTCACAGTAAGATACAAGTGAATAAAGTGAAGTGTCAAATTAAATTAAAAAATATATAAGAATCATGTGCATCAACTAGGATCAAAATAGTTTTGCCACATAACACTTCTAAAGTGAGTTAGAATTGTACTCTACACTATCATATAAAAACATGTTAACCCATAACCGCAGTGCCTGGAGGCGTGCCCGATCGGCACGTTCGGCGTGGGATGTGCGCACAAGTGCTCGTGCCTGCACGGCGGCGAGTGCTCTGCGCGGAACGGCTCGTGCGGATGCAAGCCCGGCTGGCGAGGCGAGCGCTGCGAACGGCGAGCCTGCCACGACGGCCGGTGGGGCGCGCGCTGCGACCAGGACTGCGAGTGCAACCCCGCCACCACGGACATGTGAGTAGACACATGGTTGAGTAGCTCGTGGAGAGTCTAACCCTTTAACGGGTTCTGTCTCAATAGTTGCCACCGTAAATACAACTCTGTGTAAAATAAGAATGAAAACCAATGGAAAAATTTTAAAGGCTATGTTGGATCCAGCCCTCAAAAAAGGTTGTGGTCACATCCACCTGAAAATCGAGTCGTATGATCTTGCTGATTGAAATAATGCATTGCCACACCTTTGTACACCACGATGTTTACAAAACATATGTAAAAAATAAGATTTTGTACAGTGTATGTAAGTGTGTGTAAAGCCGCGGGGAGAACACTAGTAAATAAGGAAACCTGTAAAATGCTAGTTTGTTCGCTCACAAAAATCACAAAAGTAAACGTGAAAGTGGGCTATCACTGCTCTTATTAGTAACTAGCGGGTGCCCAGCGGCGTTGCCCGCGCGTATCCAGTTTATTCCCGTTCCCGTGGGAATTTCCAAATCATAGCGGTTGCCTTCGACATATAAGCCACCTACATACCGTATTTCTAGTTACTTGGGTGTAATCGTTTCGGAATAGTACGTATTTCTCTTATTAACTAGTTTTTATATTATCCCGTGGGAATGAGATTTTTCTGTAATAAAAAATACTTTAGATGTTGACCTAATTACTCAGTTATCTCGATACTAAATTTCATCAGAATCCGTCCAGCAATTTTTGCGTGATGCGTGCACAGACAGACAGATAAAAGATTCAGAAATTGGTATCTAAATCGACATCTACACTACCGCTAAAATTTTCAAAAAATATTCCATGTACAGACACGGCCCCGATGGACTTTTGTTATGTGTATAGATTAAAATTAAAAGTAATTATAAGTAAGTTGATATTTGTTTGTAGGTGCGACCCGTGGACGGGCGCGTGCGACTGCTCGGCCGGGTGGGGCGGCGAGACGTGCTCGCGGCAGTGCCCGCTGCTCACCTACGGGAAGGGCTGCCGGGCAACCTGCCGCTGCGAGAACAGCGGACACTGCTCGCCCGTCAACGGTGAGTCTTTTCCGTTCACCGGGTGAGCCCCTTTTCACTCGTACCGGTTTCCACCGGGCGAAATATATGGCCGATTGCCCGGTTGCCCGCCGGTACGTTCGAAAGCGAACGTACCGTACGTGTGAAAAGGGGCTAAGGCACACAGACGCGGAGGGTACAGTAAAAGGGGAAATATAGACTATCTAGCAGCGCCTCGCGGTTTCACCCGCGTACTTCCCGATTCCGTGAGAATACAGGGAAAAATGTAGCCAATGTGTTATTCTCATATAATTATAAGCTATATAACTGTAAAGTTTAACCAAAATCCGTTCAGTAGTTTTTGCGTGAAAGAGGAACAAACATCCATTCATACAAACTTTCACGTTTTTAATATTAGTAGGATATTATAAAGAGGAAAGATTTGTATGTTTGTTACAAAGACTCAAAAACTACTGGACTGATTTTAAAAATTCTTTCACCAACGGAAAGCTAGAAGATCCCTGAGTAATATAGGCTATATTTCATTCCCGCATTCCCACGGGAACGGGAACTACGTGGGAGAAACCGCTCAGAACCGTTAGTATCTTCTACAATTCAAAAAGTGTCCACAATGGTGCTAGTATAGGCAAGAGGGTGTGGTATGAATGTAGCAGTTGTTGACGGATTGAAGTGTGCAGAGATAGAAAATTTAATAGTTTATAAAGATTTTTGGTGAGTAGAGTAGTTAATAACAGTTTAGTATATGAAATAATTGAGTAAATAAATCTTACTCTTAATAACTTTTGGCGCTTTCCTAGAAATTTAACCTGTTGATACTGTAGCCCACTTTTTCACAACAGCGATAG
This sequence comes from Ethmia dodecea, assembly GCA_963855545.1. NCBI lineage: Eukaryota > Metazoa > Arthropoda > Insecta > Lepidoptera > Depressariidae > Ethmia > Ethmia dodecea. The sequence continues at coordinate 9,080,266 of OY979444.1, forward strand.
TTCTCCTTTTTCTCTACCCTCCATAGTTACAGAGTCGAGTTTCGTTAACATAACGTCAGAGTTGATGTTAGACTGTGCTTTATCTGTCAGTCAGTATTTGAGTTTTATTATAAACACTAGCGGGTGCCCAGCGGCGTTGCCCGCGTGGATCCAGTTTATTCCCGTTCCCGTGGGAATTTCAAAAAATACCTTTATAGTGGTTGCCTATGACATATAAGCCGCCTACATACCATATTTCAAATAGCAGGTTCCGACAGCGACGTTGCCCGCGCGCATCCAGATTATTCTCGTTCCCGTCGGGATTTCCAAAAATCCCTTCATAGCGGTTGGCTACGATAAATAAGACACCTACACACCGTATTTCAAGTTTGTAGGTGTTATCGTCTCGGAATAGTACGAATTTCTCTTTTTACCCAGTTTTTATGTTTTCCCGTGGGAATGAGATATTTTTCTGGAATAAAAAGTACCCTAGATGTTGACCCGGGTACTCAGTTATCTGCATACCAAATTTCATCAAAATCCGTCCAGTAGTTTTTGAGTGATGCGTGCACAACCAGACAGACAGACAGACAAAAATTTCAAAAATTAGTGTTTCGGTATCTATATCGATAACTATATACACTTTAACTGTAAAAATTTCAAAAAATATTTCATGTACAGACACGGCCCCGTTCGAGTTTTATTATATGTATAGATATAGATTTACACTGGCATTTCAAATAAAACCTTTTCTCATTCAGGTTCGTGCCTATGTGCTCCTGGATACCGCGGCATGCGTTGCGAAGAGCCCTGCGCTTACCCGTACTACGGGGACAACTGTGCCGACACTTGCGACTGCCACAACAACGCCACCTGTTCCCACGAGACCGGCCAATGCGAGTGCAAGCCAGGGTATAGCGTTGTCATATAATATACGTCTTGGACAAACAATGAGACAACTGGTAAAGGACATTGCTACATATAGGTCTTTGCCAGGCTGCCATCCGTCTGAGTGTTCCCGGATTTGTCCCGGTTTGTGTACTCTTTGTGTCCGGGGAAACCCGATTACAAGACCATTCATAGTTAAAAGTTTATTTTAAATTTTGCGATGTTAAGTGTGTATTGTAAAAAAAAAATGTTTTGCCTACAGATTTGATGGCCTAAAATGCGACCGGCCTTGTGACGGAAAGACGTTCGGTTTGAAGTGTCGCCAGCCGTGCAACTGTGAAAATGATGCTCCTTGTAATCCAGTGAACGGTAAACAACGTGTTCTAACAAATTCAAATTCAATTTGTAGAGGTAGCACGGTGTCACACCATCGGTGGAAAAATGTATTCACGGGATTGTAAATAGATAGCTTCCATTTGAGGAAGGCTACGCTATTTTTGTCCACGTGCCGAGCTCTGCACTCTTTTGTCCATGCAATGTGTATGTAATGGAAAACATCGCGAGGAAACCAGCAGGTCTCATAATTAATTCTGAGGAATGTGCAACAGACCCGGTCCGGCGATGTGCTAACCACCTATCACGTTTAGGGGTCGAATATTTTCGTAAAATGTGGGTATTTCCAAAAATGGAATACCTATCTACCCTCTCGGGGATAAAAGGCGTGATCTTATAACTATTTATCCAGGCGAGTGCGTGTGCGGGCCGGGGTACCTACTTTTAGGGGTCGAATATTCTTGTGGAATGTAGGTATTTCCACTAATGGAAAACCCTCTCGGGGATAAGAGGCATGAGCTTATAAATATTTATCCAGGCGAGTGCGTGTGCGGGCCGGGGTACCTACTTTTAGGGGTCGAATATTCTTGTGGAATGTGGGTATTTCCACTAATGGAAAACCCCCTCGGGGATAAGAGGCATGAGCTTATAACTATTTATCCAGGCGAGTGCGTGTGCGGGCCGGGGTACCTACTTTTAGGGGTCGAATATTCTTGTGGAATGTGGGTATTTCCACTAATGGAAAACCCCCTCGGGGATAAGAGGCATGAGCTTATAACTATTTATCCAGGCGAGTGCGTGTGCGGGCCGGGGTACCTACTTTTAGGGGTCGAATATTCTTGTGGAATGTGGGTATTTCCACTAATGGAAAACCCCCTCGGGGATAAGAGGCATGAGCTTATAACTATTTATCCAGGCGAGTGCGTGTGCGGGCCTGGGTACTTGGGCGACCGCTGCGAGCGCCGCTGCCCTTCCGGCTTCTTCGGGCAGAACTGCGCTCACGGCTGCAACTGCTCCGGGCGCGCCGTCGGCTGCCACCACGTCACCGGCCAGTGCATCTGCGACAGCGGCTGGAGAGGTATGCTTCCCGTCCTTCTAAAGCTTGGGTCCCACGGTCCGTAAAATCGCGGATGCACGCAGACCAGCTCGCACGACGCACCGTGGGACCGGCCTCGTCCGTGATAGCACAGAACGTCTGTGGCGGTGCGCCCGTATCCATCGTGAGTCGGTAACTTCAAAGGTGCGCTCTTCTCTCTCTTTCTTTCGCTTTGCATTATGACAACATAAAAACATCTACACACACCGACACGCACCGTTGGACCCTGCCTGCGGTGCGTCGCCGTCCGTGCTCGTCGGCTGAGTGTAGCTGATCCGTAGAATAGCGGACCGTGGGACCCCAGCTTAAGACCGTTTTCAGATTATCCGATCCGATGTCGGTGTCGGACGACGATAGCCGACACTATGTGCTGTTTTCACATTATTGCCATTTGCTTTATAGCTTTGGGGCAGGTAATAATAGACAACTCTGTTTGCTGGATCTATTATATGAGAAAAATTGGCTCATCATAGATAACGAACTTGAAACTATGTTTGAGTATTTACCTATCTTTAGAATTAATTTCAATAGTCCTATTAGAATTACACCGTATAATAACTTTATAAGGTCCGTGACAAAACACCAACGTAATTTGATATGTACTTTTGTTCCTGGCTATTCATAGCACTGAATTATTTATTCATGTTTTTGCATACAATTTTACTGTGACCGATTGACCCGTCGCAGTGATAATGACCAGTAGGGAACCGACTTATAATTTTGTATGTTGACATTATAAATTATAACTTTGCCCCATATCCTGTTTCATAACCAGCCGTGATGCTTACTATAGATTTCTTGGTTCAGGTCTACCTAGGAAAGGTATGTACAGAAACGAAACTAAGCATATCATTTTGTTTGTTTGTTTATTCAATAACAGATATATTTGGAATGTCTTTACTATACGACATCGCCTGTGGCAGTACTAACGCATCGGACCTGTATAGTGTGGAAGAAATAACCAATAAGAATGTTTCACATGAAGGAGAGACTTTCCAAGCCCAATATATGAGAATAAATAAACAAGACGACAATTGGTTGAATTATGTACAAAATGATTACGATTCAAATTCGTTACCGAGTCGTGAGTACTCAGATACGAAACAAATAATGGTTAATCACTGCATTTCTCTGATCATGAATAAAGATTACGTTGATATTAATTCTGCGGTATTGACAGCAACCGAGACCCTTAAGCTAATAAACTTGCCTCATCAAAAAGTTATCGTTGCATCGATGGATATAGAAGGATCAATATTGAATGGAAATACTGAAATATGGGAAGTCTCTCTCAATGAAAATAAGGTGTTCATCAATAATATTTTTTCGGGTATCATAGAAAAAGTTGAAGATAGAAGTTTGAATTAAATAATAAATGTTTGATGTATTTTGTTCGGCTTGTTTGTTTTGTTCCCGTAAAGTTAAATATTGCACCATGGGGTACCTATTTGTAATTTGCTGTAGCATAAACATTAGTACAGGCATGTAATAATAGCTCTGGGATAGCATTGTGTTGGCCTCTTGGAAACTTGCTAATGGATATAGTTATTCTTTATCACACAAAGTAACCTAAATAATAAATAAATAATCTCACGCCTTTTATCGCCGAGGGGGTAGGCAGAGGTATTCCATTACTACCTTACAAAACTTTCTAATTACTATATGCAAAGAAATATTGCTTGTAAATAAATAAATCCCATTTTATTCCTTATGTTCTACTAAAATTAAACACATAATATCGCAATTTATTATGTAGTACATATCTCTACAAGTAAACCATTTCTAAAACCACTTGATGTGTACGCAACAGGCGTGCACTGCGAGACGCAATGCGCCCAGGGCCACTATGGGGAGGACTGCTCGGAGCGGTGCTCGTGCGTGAACAACTCGTCGTGCGACCCCGCGTCCGGGCGCTGCGTGTGCGCATCTGGCTGGACTGGCGTCGACTGCAGCCTGCCTTGCCCGCCCGGCAGCTACGGCGCCGGCTGCACGCAGCTCTGCCCTGACTCCGCTGCTGGTACATACATACATACTATTAGTGGATTAATTTATAACGCGATAGCTTTATAATTTAGTCAGTGCAGGACCTGTTGCTTCTTCGGTGTTGGCGTATATGGACCCACCGGGAGCCGGTGGGCTCACAGTATAAGGGTTATTAAGTTACATACTCTCAGAGACTCGGGCAAACATTTATATCAATTATCTATACGCGCTACAGCCTAGCTCATCAGCCATTATGCAGTTGACAGTTCCTCGTGACGCGCGTAGAGACGAAGTTCCAATAGAATTAGCTCGAATCGATTTTAGGGGCTAACAATACATACGACATACATAAACTGTGGGACACCATTCACATACGGTTATTTAGTCCCAAATTAGGCAGAGCCTGTACTATGGGTGCTAAACAACTGATAAACATACTTAAATAAATATGAAACACTACTAGCACACCTCTCGCGCCTCATCCACATCTATAAATCGGTTCATACATTCTCGTCGATTTCGGGTACTGGTATGGAGAAAATGTATACCTCTTGTTTATTTATTTATTTATTATTTTTTGGGGAGCTTACAGCTACATTTACAAATTATCCTTGTGGACAAATACGTGCTAATTACAGGCTTCCACATATAGATAACAAAACTTATGGTTTCTACACACTACACCGTAACATACTATGACCGTCATAGGAACGTGTCCAGGGGTGAAGGAACATATATGTGCCTTTAATCACAAGAAACGTTGTATTTATATAAAAATCATCAAATTGTGAAGACTATCTGTACGAAGCGAAAAATATATTAATTTTTAGCTAACGTTGTTCAGTTTCATGGCTAGACTCACCAACTAAATCTTTTGCTCTACTAATAGCCTGCGCAGACGACGGACTTTGTCCCCGGAGGACAAAGTCCCCCGGATCGTATGTCCGTCTCTTTTTGTCCTGTACCGCCCCTCGGTTTCCGCGATTATTCGGGGACTTTTTGTACGCCATACTTTAAATCCCTCGTGTGCGTTACTCGATACAGTTGTAAGCGTTCTATTTTGGCGGACAAAAAAATACGGGGACAAAAGTGTGTCGTCTGCGCAGGCTATTATTTGTACATTCTGTAGGATACAAAACATAATCAATAATATAGTACAAGGATAAAAACGTACAAAATAAATACCTGAATCGGTCCTATTTTCTTTTTAAATCTTACCTTTACACAGCAAACGTTTAGTGGCATGTAAACCGAAATAAAGTTTTAGTTTTACAAACAATAGTTCGTAATGTTAGTAAACTAATTTTGATTTCAATGCAAAGTTTAGTTCTGGGAATAGCTTAAGTAACATGTTACAAGTTCTTTGTTAAACATTTTCTCTCTGGCGTAATTTCTGATTTGAATTCAAATTTAGGGTTCGCCTTTTAAAAGTATTAATTTAAGTAATTTTTATTATAGATAAATTGTGGGACACAATTCACACGGTTGTTTGGTTAGTGAACTAGGCAAAGCCTGTCCTGTGGATACTTAACAACTGACAAACATACTCGAATACATATAATAATAATTACTTTATAGGTAAGACCCGTATTATTCTTTCTACTATATAAAAATAAGTTGGGTTTTCCTTCCTGACGCTATAACTCCAGAACGCACTAACCGATTTGCACGGTTTTGCATTCGTTGGAAAGGTCTCGGGCTCCGTGAGGTTTATAGCAAAGAAAATGCGGGAAAAATGTCAACAGAAAAGCGGGAAAATCTTATAAGCATTGCAACCGTGCGAAGCCGGGGCGGGTCGCTAGTTATCTATATATATAAAATGATGATAAACTGACTTACTGATTTGTGATGTATCAACGCACAGCCTAAACCGCTGGGTCTAGAGACTTGAAATTTTGCACATAGACAGCTTATACAGTGTAGGCATCCACTAAGAAAGGATTTTGCAAAATTCAACTCCTAAGGGGGTGAAATAAACGTGCGCGAGCGAAGCCGCTAGTAAAAGCTAGTTAAATATAAACTCAAAGAGATCGAATTAATAAGTAAGGTTTTAACGAACTTAATTTCCAGATAACACCACCTGCGACCCGGTGTCCGGCAAGTACACGTGCCCGAGCGGGTACACGGGCGTGACGTGCGAGTACCCGTGCCCGCTTGGCACGTACGGCGTCGACTGCGCTCAGAAGTGCAACTGCAAGAACGGTGCTGACTGCCATCACGTCACTGGTGTGTACCACGTCTAATAAGGTTTTGTCTTGGTAGTGTCATTTTTGAAGAGAAACTTTAGTGATTGCCAGTTTCATCGTGTTCGTTTGATTCAGTTGTTTGTTAAAGACATCGAGCGTTAGTAAAACTAGTCACATATTCTACGAAATCACAATCAACCAGTCACATATTGTTATACAAAATCACAGTACAATAATGTCCAAATTATCTTAGGTATAGATCATTATCAATCCGTAACTGTCCTCGCTATAGGTGTGAAGTATGGGCAATAATTTGTAATGCGAGCTCTAAGATAGTCGCTCGCTAAAACAAAAATGCCCTTCAACTAAGTGCACACTTTTAGGCGTTAATTGTGTATCTAATTTATCAGAAACATCATTTGAACCCTCTGGTCCTATCGGCTTACCGATCCACCGAGTCAAGGATAGGAAGTTTGTGGACCTGTGTCTGCGGAAACGCTTGTGTACCCTAATATATCCGGCGACTGATTCCGATCATCATCATTTAATTTATAGTATATTGATTTTTTTTTCAAATATATATTCCATTTCTGGGCAAACCAACTTTTCACCATTATGTTTTTCGGACCTCTAAACCTGAAAGTTGGTATGCCATGAGCATATTATGTTTGTTTTTAAAAGTCAACTTATATAAATTTCTTTAATAAACCGGTAAGGTCACTATTACCTCCAAAACAGTACTACCGTTTTAAGAGCAGCCAAGTTAAAACGGCCTTACTGTACCAGGCATCGAAGGTACCAGGGGTTGACAAGTCGTTTGTTGTGGCCAGGCGCGTGCCAGTGCCTGCCGGGCTGGCGCGGGTCTATCTGCGGCGAGGCGTGCGGCTCGGGCTGGTGGGGCGCGGGGTGCTCGCAGCCCTGCCGCTGCGCCCGCGGAGCCGCCTGCCGACCCAACGACGGCTACTGCAGATGCCCGCCGGGATACACCGGCAGCTACTGCACGCAGTGTCAGTATGGCTTTACATAGTCTACACTAATCTACATCTCCACTAATCTATACATCTATACTAACAATAATTATGAATTACTTTCATCATCATCATCAACCCGTAACAGCCCACTGCTGAGCTAAGGGTCTTTCCTCACAAATATGGAAGGATGGGCTATTATAATCTCCCACGCGAGCCCACCGCGGATTGGGAGATGGTGTTAAGCTAGTGGCCACTTAACAGTCAGAATTTTTCAAGCCCCCCAAGGGTATCTGACATGGCTTAACGACTTCCATTGTGCGTAAACACAATGAAAACTGGGACCAACAATTTAACGTGCCTTCCGAAACACGGAAGCGCTCGTGATATTAATGCCACTAGGCAGTCACCCATTCACTGACTGACCGCACCCAACTTTGCTTAACCAGTGTGATCGTTACAAACACACTGGCACCGCAGGGCTACGAGCGCTTCATTAAATTACTTTATATTTCGAAAAATAAAAACAAAAAATATATTCTATCAATCAGCAGCCTATCTAGGGAGATCTGTTATATATAATAGATAATCCTATTGTTTCCCGATTACGCGGCTTGAACGGATATAAAGAGGAGATTTGTATTTTTGTATCTTTGTAACGAATAAACTCAAACTACTAGACCGATTTTAAAAATTCTTTTACCAATGGAAAGTTACTTTTGTAGAAGTAACGTAGGGTATATTTTATACCCGTATTCCCACGGGAACATGTAAACACGTGGTCCGAGTATCAGTGGATTGAACGGTGTACTATTTAATCATACGAGTGCGCACGGGCCGAGTCTGCTCAGGTGACTGATTAGCCGCTATGAATAGGCAGGCTAATGCCGCTGTGGGCTTTGTATAACACATGATATCTCTGTATAGTCTGTCCCGAGGGATACTACGGCGACCACTGCATGGAGGCTTGCAACTGTTCGTCGGAAGGCAACTGGGTGTGCGACCCCGTGAAAGGCTGCGTCTGCCACCGGGGCTTCATCGGCGAACATTGCGATATCCACGCTACCGACGCTATACACATCGACCAAGCTGGAGGTCAGTTGTCGTTAGGTAGCGGGCGTCATACGTTAGTTGGCAGGACTAGTCGAACCCAGGAGCACCTGAGCTTCGAGGTTTGACTATGACATATACATAAACTCTATAGTTTGCATTAAATGTGATTCAACAAGGCAACAACATTTTTGGACAACACTTTGGTCCGCAGCACTATAATAGTCAAAGACGTTTAAAGAAAAGAGAATGATTTTCTTCCAACCTCTTTGATAATAGTGTTTGCATAACTTGTGGTTTCAAAAGGACCGTGGGGTCATAATGAAGTAAGAGTCCAAATATCTCTGGCCTTTCAAGGATATTTAATCTCGTCTCCTCTTATCCCTGTCTATAGCTTTAGCTTTAGCTATAGCAATAAAAAGGCCATATTCACAATGGCTCTAATTGGTACAGTGAATGGAATTTTCAGAATAGAATAGAAAAATATGTATTCTTACAAATTATAAGAACGTACCTGTTTTTATAATTTGTAAGAATACATATTTTTATATTCTATCGCTACCGCTTAACTGAGACGGTTCCCGAGGCAGATGGTTATGTAATGTCGCGCTGTGCAGCTACCTAATCAACAGTCTCAGATAAGCGGTAGTCCTGCAATTACACAAGCAATTGGGTATTTGATTGTAACGAAATTAAATTGCGATTAATCAATAATTAAAAATAAAAACACCTCTTAAATTTAAAAAATAAAAACCAAAATAAAAGTGATGCCATCGAGTACTAAAAATGATGACCTCACAACTCGATATTCAGTACATTTTGAATAGTAAATTATCGTTTTAACAGATCATAAAAAGTTACTCATTTGACCAGGCAGCCAAATACCCTATTACGTACCTACATACTCGATGGATGGGATCGGAATGATGATTAATAAATAACATAAGAGACATAGGAATGTAATTATTCGGCTGTGCCAATTATAGATTGATTCGCTAAACTATCATGCTATCAGCAGGATCTTCGAATACCGGCCTGACAGTGGTGATGGTTATAATGGCGCTGCTCTGTGCGGCAGCCGCCGTCCTGGTGCTACTTTACTACCGTAAGCGCGTGCGCAACCTCAAGCGGGAGATAGCACACGTGCACTACACTGCCGACCCGAACTCGCAACCCGGTGAGATTTAAATTAATGTCAGAAATAAATAATGCTGATGCCTTTTATCCCGGAGAGGATAGGCAAAAGTGTTCCGTTCCTGGAAAGACCCACTTTTCATTAGTATGTTTTTGGACCCCTAAACGTGACAGGTGGTGAGCCTATCGCCGAACCAAGTTGGCAGAGTTTTCCCATCTCACCAATGCTGTTTTCGTACCCCTGATGGACGTGTGCTGTTTGTGTCACATGCCTCAGTACTAATTTTGGACAGCTTTCCTCACGATGATTTCTTCATACTGTAGCTAATGCTGAATTTTATACCTACCATACGTTGTTGTATGAAAAAACATTATATTTATATTATATCCTATTGATGATGCTGCTTAAAACGTAATTCATACAAAGGTGATGACCAATCATGATGTGTTCAGGCTATCCAGCAAAATTGTCTAACTTAAGATAAAAGTAAAATTATAGACACAATTCATACAGGACTATTTATCAAACTAGGCAGAGCCTGTACTATAGGTATTAAACAACTGACGAACATGTTTAAATACGCACAGCAAGAGAAAAAAAATAAGTATTTTGAACATCCTCGTAAACATTCAAGATAGCCTTAAAATGACAAAGGAAGGTCGCCTCTGAATTTATAATCGTATTGATCGGGCAGACATTTGTTTGGATTGTTTAACTAGTAGCAGACATTATTTATTATACCATTATATTATTTGTGAGAATAAGAAATGTTTGTTTAAAGTTTAAGCAGACACTTATATTCATGCAGCTATCGAAAACATCATCGTTTGATGTCAATTGTACGTATATATTTGCATTGTGTAACTACGATATCAACGTGAGACTATAGACTTGTAGATGTGCAGATAACTAAGTAAACAGAAATGAAAACAATGCTTGTACCACTAATTTATTCAACTCAGTGATGCTTTTTTGTCTTACAGAACAACAGCACTTCGACAACCCAGTGTACTCGTTGCAAGGATCGACGCGTGTCGATGACTCAACAACTTTGCTCAATAACGCCACGCATATCCTCAATAACCTCGGATCTACGAGCAAACTCAGTAACACTACGATGGAGAAATTAAGAATGAAAGCCACAGGTTCTAATGATAGTAGGTTCCAAATACAGTATTCATGTGTCATATTGTGTCTCTTATTAATAATTTTCTCATCTATTTAGAATACATTTATAAGGTTATAGGTAGGTTTCCAATGTTCAATAAAATATATAATTTTTTGAGCCTTATATTATACTAGCGACCCGCCTCGGCTTCGCACAGGTGGATTTCCAAAAAAAAACTCTATCATACAAATTTTGTCTTGACAATTACATACCGATCAAAAAGTTGCCAAATCGGTCGATCCGTTCTCAAGTGACGATCGTTCCTTTATGAGGCAATTGATTTTTATTTATAATATAGTTAGGTACTTTATAACTTAATAGTTATGATGTAAACTATGATTGTTATTTGTTTCAGCTTATGATCCACTGTCGAACATGAAGAACAAAGATGCTGACGCGACGAATCCCAATTTGTATCACTGCATCGAAGATGACAATAAGTTGGATCACGTGTATGATGAGATCAAACACAAGGAGGGATATGGTAAATAGATACATTCAGAAAAAGTTTTTATAGCTATGCATACATATATTGGTTTAAGATGACGACCTGGAAGGACTGTTAGAAAAAGTAGAAAGTTTATTAAAATAACTGATACTACTGTAGTAGCAAACTTAGCAAAAAAGATTTCTCAAGGGAAAAAGAAGATTATATTCCCAAGAAAAAAATACAAGCTTTTTTTATTATAATAATATTTTTTTTAAATTTCCAATTGTCACTTACCGCGACACTTACCGTTGTGACGTAAAAAGGGGACAAACCAACACACATTTTCACATTAGGATGGCTCTCGTCTACATTTAATATTATGTTATAAAGAGCTTGTATGTTTGCGTTGTTTGTATGTTTGCAGAAGGTAATTTCTTAAACTATTAATTCGAAAAAGTGTTCTACTGATAGAAAGATAGACTATTCCCAAATTACATAAGATATGATTTATTGGGGGAAGAGAAACCGTATTTGTAACAGTGCTATTATAATTCCTTTTAGAAATGGAATACGATCATCTTAACTACACCCCACCGGCTAACAAATGGAAGCCACATTACCAAAGAATGGCAAACGGGTTCACGGTTCCTAGCAACAACCAGCCGACGCCCGCGCGGGACAACACTCCCACGCCACCGATACCACCTCTGCCCAAAATAACCGTAGCCCCGATGCCTCCACCGAGGGAGGAGCAACCACTGAACGTACCTGAGCCTCCGAAGAGGGATGATGGAATCAGTGACGATGAAAATGGGGTTCCCACACCGTAATAACATGATTTGGTGAGATTGTCTAATGATATTATGGACAGATAAATGGCGAGTGTAGTCTGTGAATGTTTCTAATCGAATGTGAATAAATACCCTTTATTTTTTATGAACTATTGGAGTAGCATTAATAAATATTTTGATATACCTTTTAAATTTTCTCAATTGAGCATTGTTTAAATCAAATTATGTTTGGTGAATTTCAAGTTTTCAACTTTTGGAAGAATGACAAGTACTGTGAGTGATATCAAGGAAATGTTTTTTTGACTAAGTATAGCCTATTTTGAGTATATTATAATTGAATTGAATATAATTCTATTTTGATATTGTGGGCGTTAGCTTTAAATTATTTTTTTACGATGTCTTATGCTAAATGGTCTTCACTATTAGGTTGTTGTCTACAAATTTGTATTTATAAATAAAATTGTTTAGATGAAATATCATATCACTCACATTTACAATATCACAGTAGCAATTACTTAATCTAAGGTATATTTATTTACCCCTAATTTGAGCAAAATTAGAAAATATTCATGCTAATTTGTATTTTGTATATTTTTTTTTATTAAAGATAAATAAACAAGTGTATTTCATATTCTATACGTTCTATTTTATGGGAGTTGAATACTATTATTTACAATCATGCAATATCATTATACAATACGAAGCATTACGTTGCACTTGTTACATTCCACTTTGTATGTATTTATTTTTCTTATATACTCTAAACCTTTCTTTGTATATTTTTTTATGAAATCAACGTATTTTTTGCCGTTTGAATAGATCAATATTTTATGAGTAAATTATGAAAAATATTAATTCTAATTTTATGAATCATTATAAATAGGTATGATATATTAATACTTATGAAGAATAAAAACTGTCGTCGTAAGTGTACATATTTTATATTAGTTTGTAGTTAAAATTTTCATTTACCTACATAAATTAAGCATAAATTTTATACTATGTTTGAAATTAATATTGTTATCGCACCGAAGAATGTTGGCAACTACGAAAACGAATCGAGACTGCTAGTCTAATTTGTAGAGTAGGTTCAAAAAATCTATTTGCTCAAGCACTGCCAAATTTTAACAATACATTACATTTATTATATATACATCATTGGCAGCTCCACACTAAAGCTAGAACCTTCATATAATTTGAATAACTTTTATAAAATAACAATAAAATCAGCTTCTTACTCCCTTGTTATAAATAAATATCTGTTTGAAAATTTTTGCATTTAACAAAACTTACCATCTATTGTGTTTTTACATTATTACCTTTGGTATGGTATGGTAACGCGGGCTTGTTCAACTCGACGTCATTTTAATCACTAAATTTAATACTACTAATCATTATTACCTTTAAAAGCTGATTTAAAAATATTTTATGTACAGTCAACAAAGTTGGTAGGGTTACATGGCCAGTAACTAAGAACTCATTTTTCTGAAATGGTCATAAATAGATCTTATTGATTAATGTTTATTTCAAAAGGCATCTTTAAAACCTATAATTTACAAAAAAAAAACTATACATACATTTATGGCTTTTTGAGAAAACTGAATCTTAGTTTCTGGTCATGTAACTCGAACAACCATTTGTATTTTCATGTTTCAGGAGTCCAAAGAATATCTATTGCAAAGTGGGTATATCCAGAAATGGAATACCTCTGCCTACCCCCTCCCCGGGGATATAAGGCGTAAGATTATTTATTTATTTTATTTGCATTTTCCGACTGTTATTTGAAGTTTTTATTATTATACATTAATCTGATATGAACATCCCATGGTTCGAAATAAAAATTATTCTATTCTATTCTATTAATCTCTGCCTATCGCGACGGAAAAATGGCATGAGATTATGTTTGTATTCATTACTTGCCTACAATTCTCAGTAAAGTAGAGATCCATGACATGATAGTGGAATCATGTGCGTGCGATTGACGCGTTGTATAATTACATGTATGAATTTGTCAGTGTGTGCGTTACATAATACATTACCTGACAAGAAAAAAAAATAGAACATTAATATATGTGCATATCGAGTAAACGAAATCAATGTTTTACATATTCTCCCTTTTCAATAAACTCGGAATTATTTTTCGCTTCTGATTGTATTAGAGGCCTTATTGGTTCGAGTTATAGACGTTTACGCTAGTCCACCGCAAATTTCTTCCGTAAAATTTCTGTGGGTTTACTAATAGGGGAGACTGTGTTTAACATTTTTACCGTTCATTAATTTAAGAAATGCCAGCTAGCGCTATTTTATAACATTGAATTTTAAAATTTGTGATAAATATTATAAGGTATTTGAATGTAATAAATTATGGAATTCCTTATATTTTGTTGTTTTATTTTTGTATTTTGTCCCAAATATTTTTATTCATTTTTGGATATTAGAAAAAGTGCCTAGTTCTTTAACATATGTTACTCGATTTGCTACTTATTTTATGAAATACGAAGTTTATTAATTTGATTACTTTATGACGGTAAATATTGTACCAGGTGTAGGACAAAGCAGAAACAGTGACGCTTCGTCTTTGTATATTAAGCAAACAAGACGCAATACTTGCTTTTAGGGGCTTAAATACGGAATACTAAAGTGAAGACAGTACAGATCAAGAAGTCTGTCACAGCCATCGGTTAAAATAAAAGCACTCTGTGCTTATTACCCTTTTATGTTTAAATAAACGTGCACAATGAAAATAATAGGAATTGTTTTCTGCATTTTAATTTGGCCGGTAAGTAGTTTTTAGTTTTCTAAAGTATACATGAACCAAGAGTTTATGTAGGTACCTATTGTGTAAGTGTTATTAACCTTGGATTTGTTGTTGCAGAGTTCAGCATCATTTTTCGACCAATTTCAAACAGCATTTCAACCAGTTCAAGAAAGTTTTGGAAAGCTGGTTAGTAATGTCGTAACTGATATGAGGGATACAATAGATTGTACAGTCCTGGCGGTGGAGCACGTTTTTTCTTTTGGAGGATTGTTTGGAGGACCATCGGAATATGATGCAAAATGCGGGGGCCAACAAAATAAAGTTCAAGATGGCAGTTACACATCTCCGATAGATATACATACTACAAGTGACGACGGTTTCAAAAACTCTGACATGAATCTACAACTATCCCATCAAATCGACGATTCTATATCAAGCACTAACTTAGAAATTAATAAAATTATGAATGACAAAAGCGTTCACCACACGATAGAAAATGTGGAAAATGTTCTGAAAAGTGAAACAGATCGTTTAGCTGAAATTGGTAGTTTGTTAAGAAAAGAATTAGATAACATATCCCAAAGTGCCAGAAACAAAATATACGGAGTCAAGTTTGATCCTAAAGAACCTACTATAGAAGATGTCTTGGATGAAGTGCAAATATTGTACGAAGTGGAACAAAATGATGAAAACACTTCAGTTACCAGTGAAATACGGCAAGTTTTCGGTAACGTTTTAAATGTTTTAGAAGTAAATCACACGGAAAGTATGTCGTCAGATGACGATGAAATCAAAGAGATTATGAAAGCTTTGGAAACGAATTCAGCTCATACAGTAGTAAACATTGACAGTCAATTTGAACAGTGGAAAGAAGATATAAAACAATCAGACGATAAAAGTAAAACAGCGGAAGTTAAGGACGAAGGCGATAATTTTCCAAAAACTTTTAAAGAAGTGTCTAGAAAAATAGTTGACCAAATGAATAGATCAACAGTGCGATCCACATGGCTCGTTGATGACATGAGTCAGGAGTTGAACCCGAATCCCATATTTAATTCTGAAGAAGAAGATGTATTAGAAACTGCGTCCAGTGATCAAGCGAACGAAATCAGAATTCTACCGCCAAATGAAATGATCGTCCAATCAAAAAGTAATGAAATAAAAGAAATTGCCAGCACTTACGACTATAATTACCAGTCTAAAGAAACATCTACAGGTAAGAGATCCTTACCTGTTATGATATTTGATCCTATAGATCAGTTAAGTATTCCTCTAATTAATGTAGATGAGGAGCTATCATCAACATTGTCTACTCCAAGGGCAGACAGTGACGGTACGATCCGAAATATAAATGATGTATCGTCACCTACTTCGAAAATTTCCAATAAAATTTCAACCACTTTTTATGATCAGTCCACAATATCTGAATCACGAACCATTAAAGATGAGCCGATCAGGAACGATCAGGATGGCATTTCGCCATATACTACTGCTTCTAGTGACATTACAAGCCGTAGTCATAATGACCAAGTTGATAGTTCGATATCTACTACATCGTCAATTGAAAATACAAGCACTACAAATCATGATGACCATCCAGTATCATCTACTCCGGAGACAGTCACAAACGTTACAAGCAGTAATGACCAAGACGATAGTTCAGTATCTACTACATCTTCAATTGAAAATACAAGCCCTACAAATTATGATGACCATCCAGTATCATCTACTCCGGAGATAGACACGAATGTTACATGCAGTAATAACCAAGACGATAGTTCAGTATCTACTACATCTTCAATTGAAAATACAAGCCCTACAAATTATGATGACCCTCCAGTATCATCTACTCCAGAAACAGTCACGGACATTACAAGCAGTAATGACCAAGATGATAGAACCATATCTCATACACTATCAATTAAAAATACAACCACTACAACTTCTGATGAAAATTCAGTATCATCTCCTCCGGAGACAGTCACGGACGTTACAAGCAGTAATGACCAAGACGATAGTTCAGTATCTACTACATCTTCAATTGAAAATACAAGCCCTACAAATTATGATGACCATCCAGTATCATCTACTCCGGAGATAGACACGAATGTTACAAGCAGTAATAACCAAGACGATAGTTCAGTATCTACTACATCTTCAATTGAAAATACAAGCCCTACAAATTATGATGACCCTCCAGTATCATCTACTCCAGAAACAGTCACGGACGTTACAAGCAGTAATGACCAAGATGATAGAACCATATCTCTTACACCATCAATTAAAAATACAACTTCTACAACTTCTGATGAAAATTCAGTATCATCTCCTCCGGAGACAGTCACGGACGTTACAAGCAGTGATGACCAATACGATGATTCTGTATCTACTCCATCTTCAATTAAAAATACGAGCACTACAATTTATGATGACCATCTACTTTCATATACTTCGGAAAGAGTCACGGATATTACAAGCAGTGATGACCAAGCTGATAGAACCATATCTTCTACATCTTCAATTGAAAATACAAGCACTATAACTTATTATGACCAACTAGTATCATCTACTCCGGAGACAGTCACGAAAGTTACAATCAGTGATGACCAAGATGATAGAACTATATCTCCTATATCTTCAATTGAAAATACAAGCACTACAAATTATGATGACCATCCAATATCATCTACTCCGGAGACAGTCACAAACGTTACAAGCAGTAATAACCAAGACGATAGTTCAGTATCTACTACATCTTCAATTGAAAATACAAGCCCTACAAATTATGATGACCCTCCAGTATCATCTACTTCAGAAACAGTCACGGACGTTACAAGCAGTAATGACCAAGATGATAGAACCATATCTCATACACCATCAATTGAAAATACAACCACTACAACTTCTGATGAAAATTCAGTATCACCTCCTCCAGAGACAGTCACGTACGTTACAAGCAGTGATGACCAATACGATGATTCTGTATCTACTCCCTCTTCAATTAAAAATACGAGCACTTCAAATTATGATGACCATCCACTTTCATATACTTCGAAAAGAGTCACGGATATTACAAGCAGTGATGAGCAAGATGAAAGAACGATATCTCCTACATCTTTAATTGAAAATACAAGCACTACAACTTATTATGACCAACTAATACCATCTACTCCGGAGACAGTCACGAACGTTACAAGCAGTGATGACCAGGATGATAGAACCATATCTCCTATATCTTCAATTGAAAATACAAGCACTACAAATTATGATGACATTCCAGTATCATCTACTCCGGAGATAGTCACGGATGTTACAAGCAGTGTCGACCAAGACGATAGATTAGTATCTACTACATCTTCAATTGAAAATACAATTACTATGAATTTCAACGACCATCCAGTATTATTTACTCCGGAGATAGTCACGGATGTTACAAGCAATAATGACCAAGACCATAGTTCTGTATCTACTACATCTTCAATTGAAAATACGAGCACTACAGATTATGATGACCATCAACTTTCATATACTTCGGAAAGAGTCACGGATATTACAAGCAGTGATGAGCAAGATGAAAGAACGATATCTCCTACATCTTTAATTGAAAATACAAGCACTACAACTTATTATGACCAACTAATATCATCTCCGGAGACAGTCACGAACGCTACAAGCAGTGATGACCAAGATGATAGAACCATATCTCCTATATCTTCAATTGAAAATACAAGCACTACAAATTATGATGACCATCCAGTATCATCTACTCCGGAGATAGTCACGGATGTTACAAGCAGTATCGACCAAGATGATAGATTAGTATCTACTACATCTTCAATTGAAAATACAATTACTATGAATTTCAACGACCATTCAGTATCATTTACTCCGGAGATAGTCACGGATGTTACAAGCAATAATGACCAAGACCATAGTTCTGTATCTACTACATCTTCAATTGAAAATACGAGCACTACAAATTATGATGACCATCCAGTATCATCTACTCCGGAGACAGTCACGAACGTCACAAGCAGTGATGACCAAGATGATAGAATCATATCTCCTATATCTTCAATTGAAAATACAAGCTCTACAAATTATGATGACCCTCCAGTATCAACTACTCCGGAGATAGTCACGGATGTTACAAGCAGTGTCGACCAAGACGATAGATTAGTATCTACTACATCTTCAATTGAAAATACAATTACTATGAATTTCAACGACCATTCAGTATCATTTACTCCGGAGATAGTCACGGATGTTACAAGCAATAATGACCAAGACCATAGTTCTGTATCTACTACATCTTCAATTGAAAATACGAGCACTACAAATTATGATGACCATCCACTTTTATCTACTTCGGAGAGAGTCATGGATATTACAAGCAGTGTCGACCTAAATGAACGAACGATATCTGCTACATCTTCAATTGAAAATACAAGCACTCCAACTTATGACTATCCAGTATCATCTACTCCGGAGACAGTCACGGACGTTACAAGCAGTGTCGACCAAGATAATAGAATTATATCTCCTACATCTTCAATTAAAAATACAAGCACTAAAAATAAGGATGACCATGCAGTATCACCTACTTCGGAGACTGTCACTGACATGACAAGCAGTAATGACAGAGATGATAAAATGATATCTTCTACGTCTGCAATTGAGAACACAATCACTACAAATTATAATGACCATGCGGTATTATCTACTCCAGAGAAAATCACTGACGTTACAAGCAATTATAAACAAGATTATAGTTTGGTATCTACTACACCTAAAATTGAAAACACAATCAATATAAATTATGATGACCATCCAGTATCACCTACTCCGAAGACAGTGACAGACGTTACAAGCAGTTATGACCAAAATAATAATTTGGTGTCTACTACTTCTTCAAATATAAATATACGCAATACACATTATAGTGACCGTCTAGTATCATCTAATCCGGAGACACTCGTTGACTTTACAAGCATTAATGACCAAGGTGATAGAACGACCATTACACCTACAATTGAAAATACAAGCACTACAAATAATGATGATGATTTAGTATCATCTGCTCCGCAGATACTCAATGACGTTACAAGCAGTAATGACCAAAATGATAGTTTGCTACCTACTACACCTACAATTGAAAACACAATGACTACAAATTATGATGACCATACAGTAGCATCTACTCCGGTGAGAGTCACGAACCATACAAGCAGTCGCGACGAGTATAGTAAATCTTTACCTACTACGATATCTTCAAACAAAATTCCAAGTAGTAAAGACTATGTGCAACCATCTTCGTCTATTCCAAATAATAATCAACTAGAAAAGCCTACAGGTGATAATCTCGATGTTGACAAATATGATGATGCATCAGTATCGCCTACCACAAGTGCTCAGATGATAGATTATGCATCAACCACAAAACCATATGATTATCAGTCATCAAAAAACACACCAACTAGTCAAATAATCCAGGTAGATAGTCAGACTCCGAGCAATAATGATAATGTTGAGGTATTGCTAGCTGAAGATCAACGAATCCTCACATTTGATAGTACACCAAGTATCAATACATATCAAGAACCATTTGCTTCAACCGACGAAAATAATCAAACACTTACTCTGGCATCGTCTGATTCAACTAACCAACAGAGCCAAACATTCAATCTGACACCTATTCCTTACGCTTATAATCAACAGTCACCAACAACAGCACCGGATGATCAACTGACTCGGGCATCTATTTCCAACGCATTTAATGATCAGTCTTTATCATATGCTCCAAATGATCAACAGGCCCAGGATTATATTCAGTCTCTTATTGTCAACGCAAATAATGACCAATCTTTACCATATGCTCCAAATGATCAACTGAACCAGGATAATATTGAGTCGGCCATTGTCAACGCAAATAATGATCAAGCTTTACCATATGCTGGAAATGATCAACTGAACCAGGATTATATTAAGTCGGCTGTTCTCAACGCAAATAATTATCAGTCTTTACCAAATGATCAACTGATCTCGGAATCTATTCCCAATGCATACAGGGATCAATCTCTCTTACCTACTCCAAATGGTCAACAGACCCAGAGTTATATGCAGACGCCTACTCTCAACAAATATAATGATCATTTCTTACCCCCTGCGCCAATTGCTCAACAGACTCAGATTTATAGTCAGACGCCTGTCCTCAACACATATAATGATCAGTTACTATCAGCTCCTAATGATCAACAACGCCAGGAATCTATTTTCAACACGTACAATGATCAATATATACCACCTACTCTAAATGATGAACTGGTATTCAACGCATATAATGATCAGTCTTTACCACCTGCTTTAATTGATCAACAGACTCAGACTTATAGTCAGACGCCTACTCTTAACACAAATAATGATCAGTCCTTACTATCAGCTCCAAATAATCAACTGAGCCAGACATTTTACCCAGCATTAAGCTCCAGCGAATATCCATACGACGAAGAGGCAGCAGCTGAGAACCTGCAGGAAATTGAAGATATTTTGAACCAACCTCCGGGACCTTCTGATTACGATTATCAAGATTATGGCAATACAATACCAGAATTTAATGAAGAAACGCCACTGGGTGATTTTGATCTTCTTAATCAATATTTTGGACCGATTGACCCCGATTCCGATTCTCATAAGCAAGCCGTAAGTGATGCAAATCAGCTTATACAACAGAGCCAGCACACAGACCAAGTTATGAATAATTTTTTAAACAACTTTGATCCAGCTAGTGCGCCAGATGTTTTTAAAAACCCTGAATTATTACATTTCTAAGGGAATGCAATATATTTAATCAATTGAAAAACAAGCTGATTTTTTGGCCTATTATTTTACCTATATTACGGCTATATTAGAATTTGAATATATTTTTACCACGTGTAATTAGTTTTATTAGTAGAATATTGTAAATATATGAATCTTGACTCATGCATGACAGTATTTGTTAGTTTTTTATAAATTTTTATAAAAAGAAAATTATTTTTATTATTTCCAAGCTTACATCTGTTGTCAATGCCTAAGCAACCCTACCACAGCTACAGTCCCCAGAGTAGCCGTAATTTGCCCGATGGAGGTTGGCTTTTAGTAACATGCTTTAATTACAGAGTTCTAGCGGGGCGCTGCTGGGCTGACGTCAGCACAGCAGCGCCACAAACTTTCCCTCATATCTTCGGAAGTACAGCACCTGGCATTTGGTCACTTTTTGACCAAATGTGACTAAATCGGGACTAAATGAAGCAAGGGTCCGTTTCACGATCGTTGACCGTGGCGCTGCTGAAATGACTCACATCAAATTACGACGTTCCATGCAAACTTTTAGCACCTATTTTACCCCTTCATGAGATGAATTTTCAAAGAACCTTTCTTAGTTCTCTTCGGAATTCCTGTGCAAAACTTCGCATTACTAGATCCACCTGTACAGGCGAGTAAAACATACATACATACATACATACAGCTCACGCCTTCTTCCCACAGGGGTAGGCAGAGACGATGGATCGCCACTTTGCCCGATCTTTGCACACTTCCCTCGCTTCCTTCACATCCATAAGCCTTTTCATGCACGCTCTTTTATTCTTTGCACTCTTGACACCAGATTTTTGAAGGACGTCACTAATTTGATCCGTGAACGTCCTTCTGGGGCGTCCTCTTGCCTTGTATCCTTCAACATTTGCACCATAAATCTCTTTCGTTACTCTTCTTTCATCCATACGTTCTAAATGACCAAACCAGCTTAACATACCCTTTTCTATCCTTGTCACTACATCTTCTTTCAAACCACACTTCTCTCGTATATCCGCATTCCTCACTCTATCACACAATTTTACTCCACACATTTTCCTCAAAGACCTCATTTCCACTGCGTTCACCTTGCTTTCATGCTTCTTCTGCCACACCCAACATTCACTCGCATACATCAGCGTCGGGACCAGAACAGCGTTATGCATAGCCATCCTTGCCTTGTTAGACATGACCTGGCTACTCACAAGGCTATTCAGGGCCCCATTCACTGCATTTCCTTTCAATACTCTTCTTTCAATATCTTTCTCATACTTGCCATCCCTTGTAAACACGCTACCCAAATACACGAACTCTTTCACTTGCTCAACTTTCTCACCATCAATCTTTATATCACACTCTGTCATACACTCTTCTCTTTCAAAAATCATCACTTTAGTTTTTGCAACATTCACTTTCATGCCCTTCTTTTCAAAAGCTGCATTCATTATATCCACCATCTTTTGCAACTCGGACGCCGACGATGCAAGGATGACTTGGTCGTCGGCGTACAAGAGGCATTTGATGGTGGTCTCAATCATTTTCAATCCACAATCACTCTCACGCAAATCATCCAAACAGCTGTCCATGAATAGGTTAAAGAGCCACGGCGATGCTACACAGCCCTGTCTAACACCCCTTGAGATGTTAAACCAGTCTGTGCAGGCGCCATTTAGTCTGACACATGCACTGGAATCCTCGTAGAGTGATTTCAGTGCATTTATCAACCGGCTTTCCAACCCAAACTTGGACAGTACATCCCACATTTCATTCCTCCTCACTTTGTCATAAGCCTTCTCCAGGTCTATAAAGGCGCAAAACACCTTCTGATGTTTGGCGAGGTGTTTTTCTGTTAGGCACCTTAGGGAGAAGACTTGATCCATACACCCCATTCCCCTTCTGAATCCCGCTTGTACATCCCATATTTTCTCATCCGTCTCTCTCATCACTCTTTCGATCAATACCTTTGCATACAATTTGCCAACAATGCTGAGAAGACTGATTCCGCGGTAATTTTTGGCATCCTGTTGCGACCCCTTCCCCTTGAAAAGAGGCACTATTACGGCGTTTCGCCAATCTTGCGGCACTTTACCGCTGGCCCAACATTTCTGGAAAATGGAGTACAACCAAGAAACTACCAGCCCTTTCCCAGCTCTCAGCATTTCGACACATATTCTGTCATACCCTGCAGCCTTACCTTTCTTCATATTTTTCATCGCTCTTTCAATATCATGCATACTAATCTCGCTTTCATCTCTCTCCTCCTCAAGCACATCTACAGTCGGTGCAAGATCTGCTTGAGGTAGGGAGTCATCACATTCAAATAATCCCTCGAAATATTGCTTCCATCGGCTCAGCAATCTATCCTCTTCCGTTATCAGCTCTCCATTCTCATCTCTAATCACTTTCATCCTTGTATTCTGCGACACTCCCCGGGACACCCGAACTTGCTTCCAGAACAATTTCTGGTTTTTCCGGAAGTTGTCGGATATCTTTCTCTCATTCTTCTCATCCATGTTCTTCTTCATTTGCTCAATCTTGTCTTTCACTTCACATTTTATCCTTCTGTATTCATTCTCTACCATTTTCACTTCATCTTCAGTCACTCTAGCATCTACTGGTTTTCTGGTCCTCATAGCCAATACATCCAACCATGCTTTCTTCTTTCGTTCAACAATCTCTCTAGCTTCTTTGTTCCACCAGTGGTTTGGAGAACCATTCTTCCTCTTACTTTCTCCGCATACTTCTATCGATGTTTTTACCACAGCATTTTTAAATATTCCCCATACATTCTCTAATTCTCTTTCTTCCAGGCTATCATAATCATCCAATCTTTCACTCAGTCTCTTCAGATACTCTTTACCTGTTTCCTCGTCATCCAGTCTTTCCACTCTTATTCTTTTCAGTTCTGTTGTCTCCACTTTAGGTCGGTTACGCCAACCCTGGAACAGACCACTTACCCTTGAGATCACAAGAAAGTGGTCCGTTCCGACGTTCGTTCCCCGGTATACCCTTGTGTCGACAACCAACTTTCTCATTCTTTCATCCACAATCACAAAATCTATCACACTCCTATCATTTTGTCTTTCCCATGTGTACATATGAATCTTCTTGTGATCAAACAAGGTGTTGGTCACAACAAGATTCCTCTCCAAACATACTTCAATCAGACTCTCACCATTCTCATTCACTCTTGCATCTCCAAAAGTCCCTAAAACTTTCTCGCATTCGTTTCTTTGCACACCGACCCATGCGTTGAAATCTCCCAACAGCACAGGCCTCTCATTCTGATCACACTCACTCAAGCAGTCATCCAACATTTTCCAGAACTCCTCTCTCTCGGTTTGAGGCTTGGATGTATCCGGGGCATACACGCCAATGACGCGTACCCGTATCAGACCGATTTTGAGCCTCACCCAGAGGAGTCTGGGACTCACACACTTATACTCGATCATTCTTTCAGCCATTCTTTCAGACAGCAGGAGCCCCACACCCTGGCACGCTCTGTCGTTTTCGGCAACGCCCGACCATATTGCTGTGAGCGGCCCGTGGTGTGAGACTTCCGTACCCTTTCTTTTCGTTTCATTCACACACAGAACATCCAACCTCTTTTCATCCATCAGCATACATACTTCATCTAATTTACTTTCCATCCCTCCACATACATTCAGCGTCGCAAAGCGGCTCTCCTTCGCCCGCTTTTCGCCCCGTGGTACCATCTGGCGTGATGTGTGGCGAGCAACATCGCCACCTACCTGTTTCTTTTTAATTTTAGAAAACATTGTGGTCCCACGATTAGCTAGGGAAGTAACACTGTCCACCCATCAGAGCCCCGCATGACGGGTAAGGCTAAATAGTGCCTGGAGCTAGCCAAGTTCCAGGACGTCGGCACGCTCAAGACCAGACTCGCCCCTGGCCACGCATCCCTAGGCACGGCAGACCTTGGATTGGCGGAGAGGGAAAAGGACTGGTAGGGGGATAGGAGGTAGGTGCATGGACAAGTGGGAGGGAAGGGACATCGCTATGACGGAAGGGCAGTGGGTTGTCCTAGCGATGGCTCGGGAGGCCGGGCGCGCGTACCCGTGACTCATCTGAATAGCACCGGAAAAGTGACTAGCAGACAAGACCCCTGACCTAAAAAAGTTATAGACATAATACCTACGAACTCGGAAACTGATCGTCACCGCCTCGTCGATGGTGCTCGAGCTTGTTCTAAGGCGAGGCGATGCTGTAAGATGCAAGGAAAAATATCTTAATCGTATGTAGGTATATCTACTTCAATATGTGGAAGATCGAGGTTTTTTCAGAATATTGAACTCTCAGTATCTCTGAAAATACCTACAATATTCGGAAAAATTACATTAACTTTGAGATTTTTTTAAATAATCTCTACAGATACAGCAAACTCGATTCAAAGATTTTTCGATTGCGCGAGAAATGCCTTACTGATGGATTAGGCCTTATTACAGAAATATGCTTAAATTTACAGAATTACTAAATGGTTCGAGTTGAGGAGGTCCTGACATATTTTCGAAGTGTATAATATGTGCAACAACAACCTTTAAACTGTCAATGGTAAAGTTTTACCTAACAATTATTATCAGAAGTATATAATTATACTATACGTAGATATAGGTACCTACCTAATGTTCTCAATCGCGAACGTCAAAATATATAATTGATTAAAGTTTTTTTATGCTAACAAAATATGTTTAGTACATATTTTGTTAGCATAAAAAAAACCCTTTCGGACCATGAAGTTGAATTTGCGTAAAGTTGCATTCCGTAAAAGTTGATTTCCCAGAATGTTGAATCCCATAAAGTTTAACTTTAAGTAATAATTTTCCTTATTTTTAGATAGGCAATATCCACCCTAGAGACTAGCAAAACGTAGGTAGGTATAAACATTTCTATGCCAATCAGAACGACAACAGATTTTTGAAATTGCCGGTTTCTGTTGCTTAACAAAAAAAAAACTGAATATTTTTGGCAAACACTGAGTAAAAAAATATAAGTATATAAAAAATATAATCTCACGCCTTTTTTTTTTATCCCCGAGGGGGTAGGCAGAGGTATTCCATTACTGGATATACCCACATTTCACGAGATATATATTGGTCCCCTAAACGTGATAGGTGCAGGTGAGCCCATCGCCGGACCGGGTCTGTTTACACATGTCTCAGAATTAATTCTGAGACCTACACTGAGTAGGTAGGTATATTATGAAAGGAAGGCACAGAAAACTGTCGCATTCAAAATTCAACACATATTTAGAAATAAGTAGCGTTAGTTATCTCATTAGCGAATCGCGAACGTTTTTCCAGCGGAGCGATCAATTCTACCTTGAGATGGGTCAATTCATGAGTACGATGCATGTACGATGGTAGGTAGGATGTGAAAAATAATTTGAACTGAATTTTCATAAGTCGCAACTACAACAACTCTTCTTCACCTAGCCTGCTACTTATGCAATCTGTGAAATTGCAAATTATATGTATTTTGTTGCACTTTTCTTTCATATTTAATTTCCTGCAGTAAGTGTAATTAAAAATAATTTCCTGAGAAATTTCACAGGTGAAATCATGACAAAAATAAGTATTTTCATCAAATGAAAATGATTTAAAGGTAGCAATCATACCCATCCCTAATTCTATCTTCAACTCACTCGCCGCGGGCACATGAGTAAAGAAAAATTGCGTTTCTTTACTCATGTGTCGCGGGTGAGAGTTCGCCGCGTCGCGTCTGCGTAACGAGCTTGCTACGTGTGCGCGGCGGTAGCTGTTTTTGTTGGGACGTGCAGTTAGTAACAAAAAAAACAGCACAGACATTGTAAAAACTACATGGAAAATTATAAATAGCGAGACTGGAAAATTTAAATCTCAACATTTTGACTTTCAGTTGAAAGTTAACAATAGAATTTTAAGAAATGATAAAGATATATCTGAAGTGTTTGTAAATTTTTTCTCTGATATTCCAGTCTCGACGACCAAGTCACTAAACTCGTCACCCGCACTCGCTGAATCGCTACTACAAGAACATACCGCTGCATGTAATACACGCAACTTCGTATTCGATCATGTAAATCCTTGGGACATCCTAAAAGCATTCAAATCAATACAAATGAAAAATACTGCCGATCTCGACGGCTTATCTGTAAAAATCATATCATCCATAATAGACTTAATTGCCTCACCTCTAGCTTGTTTATATAATAAATGCGTTGATGATGGCGTGTTTCCTGATCTGATGAAACATAGTAAAATTATTCCATTATTCAAAGCCGGTAGTAGATTAGACCCTTCTAACTTCAGACCAATATCAATTCTACCGACTCTTAGTAAAATTTTTGAGAAAATTATTCTATATCAGTTGAGTGCACATTTTTCTATCAACAGTATAATGTCTGTAAAGCAATTTGGATTTACTAGGGGTCGCTCGACAACCGATGCCGGTGTTGAGCTAGTAAATCATGTGTTTGATGCCTGGGAGGAGTCGCAGGATGCTGTTGGGGTTTTCTGTGATTTATCTAAGGCATTCGATTGTGTCCATCATGAAATTCTCATCAGAAAACTACGTCATTACGGAGTACAAGGCCGCGCTCTTGATTTAATAAAGTCCTACTTGAAAAGCCGGATACAGTGTGTTGATGTAAACGGTTCAAGATCGTCTGGATCGGCGGTTTGTATTGGTGTACCGCAGGGCTCCATTTTAGGCCCCTTTCTATTTCTGGTCTATATAAATGACCTACCCAACCGAGTGCAACATGATATTGTACTGTTCGCAGATGATACATCTCTACTTTTTAAAATTAAACGACCTATTAAGTCTTATGACGAAGTGAACAGTGCAATTAATGATGTTGTCAGTTGGTTTAACGTTAATAATCTACTTCTCAATGAGAAAAAAACTAAATGTGTACATTTTTCTTTATCAAATGTTAAACGAACTTTAAACTCAGTTACAGTTAAAAACGAAAAATTAGAATGTGTAAACACTACAGTATTTTTAGGAATAACTCTAGACTCTAAGTTACAGTGGGGACCGCACATTGATACGTTGGCGAAAAGGCTCAGTTCTGCTGCATATGCCGTAAAAAAAATACGTAATATGTCAAGCGTAGAAACAGCTAGACTTGTCTATTTCAGCTACTTCCACAGCTTAATGTCATATGGCATTTTACTGTGGGGGAATGCTGCTGATGTCCAGAGAATATTTATTTTGCAGAAACGAGCCATTCGTGCAATTTATAAAATGGGGTCTAGGATGTCTCTAAAGGAAAAATTCAAGGAAATTAATATACTGACACTGGCGTCACAGTATATTTACGAAAACGTATTGTATGTTAAAAAGAATATATCACTTTACAAAAAAAATTGTGACAGACATTGTATAAACACTAGAAATAAGAATGAACTGGCTGCTTGTGTTAGTCGATTATCTAAAGTTACCAAATCATATAAGGGTCAATGTATACGCTTTTACAATAAGATTCCCATTGAATTACAAAATTTGCCTCTTGACAAATTTAAAATAATAGTTAAGCAAAAATTACGTAAAAAAGGCTACTATAAAATTACAGACTACTTAGTAGACCAACAAGCATGGGATTAACCGACTCGACGCTATGTAAGGCTATTAATTATAATTATTATTGTAAACGATATTTATTAGTAAGACATGAGATTAAAAAGAGCTGCCCTTGAGTTTCTTGCTGGCTCTTCTCGGGGTACTGCATTCGGAACCAGCAGCTCGTCGGTGGAGATGGGCTGCTGTTTGCATTTAGCCAATCTTCATGGACGAGTTTAGAGTGCCTTGTTATTATAAAATATTGACGTTTCTAAGTGTATATTTTAATACCAATAGAAAATAAACGATTTTTGAATTTTTGAATTTTTTTTTGAATTTTTGATTTCTTCGAAAAAACACTGCGGTGGTTTTATCACTTGAAAGATGTTAACGCAGGAGTAGGACACACGAAGCTAAACCAACGACGATGGGTTCGGCACTAAAAAGGTTCTTACTTTGTGCTTTTTAGAGTAGGTACTTACTCAATAAAAAGATACGGATTCTTAAAGCGTAGATATTGTTATAGGTACCTCCTGAAAGTCCCTCTCACTGACTGATCATTAAAACCTATAGTCAAAGAGGTAGGTTGGTTTCGTGGTTGAGGCCTGTTCCCGTGGGAAAATTATAGATCATGTTACTCCCCAGAAAAGAACACTTTCCACTGACAAAAGAAATTTTAATATCGGTAAAACCGGTAGGTAGTATCGGAGCCTATTCAATACAAACAAAAAACCATTAAATATTTCCCGTTCCCGTGGGAAACTTTCAAAAATCCCTTCTTAGCGGTTGCCTACGACATATTATTATAAGACACCTACGTACCATATTTCAAATAGCGGGTGCCCAGCGGCGTTGCCGGCGCAGATCCTGTTTATTCCCGTTCCCGTGGGAATTTCCAAAAATCTCTTTATAGTGGTTGCCTACGACGACATAAGGCGCCTAAATAGGTACCTACCATATTTCAAGTTTGACAGTTTTCAAGGCAAAAATTTAAAAAATTGGACATTGATACTTGTTATTGATGACACTATACACTACCGCAAAAATTTTCAAAAAATATTTCATGTAGGTACAGACACCGCCCCGTTAGTTTTATTATATGTATAGGAGTAGGTATATGTCATAAACAATGCCTTTACAACATGAAATCCACCAAACACGAGTAAACTTCCCCTAAACCATAATTACAAGTTAAAATAAAACAAAATGTTTCTATCTTATAACGGTTTTATTAACAATATAAATAGATAATTACAAACTTATTTTCTACAATTGAGCTGCGCTACTCTACTGCGAGCAGTCCAACGTGCTTAACTCTTACTTTTATCTAAGTTGTTTACTCATTATTTTTAAATAGTGTCACAAACTATGCACCAATACCTTTTCTAATTAATTAGGGCTCGCACTGAGGCATTTAAACTTTCATGTCTTAACCAATAGAAAGCACGAGTCTCTCTGTACACTTCCAAACCAAAATCGAATCACATTTAACACGAAAAGCATTTATATTAGCGTTTTTTATCCATCTTTTATGTTTTTGTACAAATATTTTTAAAATTTTCTATTTTTATAGTACGTGTGTTGATATTAAATAAATTATTTCGTTCATTTATCAATTCCATACAAAACTTTGGCACGGCTATCAATTTCAAAGACGTGCCATATCGACCATATTTACACGAACTTTAAAATATTTTATTGACACATATTACTCGCTCGATATTTCGAATTTTCATAAAAATTAAGAAGATATTGGATTTACACAAAAATAAATGAAGACTTCCTAAAGGTTTTATGAAAAATCCAGTAGAAATCTCCCTAGTTATACCCATCTTAAAATTGAGCAATCATCACTTAAAGTAAATAATTAGTTACGTTGTACTTATTTATCATAAGGATATTATTCCGTCATGTACGCGATTAAAGTTTATCACCTGTCGTTAAATAAAATTTGGTTGTTTTTCAGATTATACTATAAATATACGATTGCTTGCTTTACTTATATATTAAACAATATAAAATACGTTACCTCATTACGTCACTGCGACAATAATATATTTGTTTCGAATTATTTGGTTTCCCTATAAATAATAAAATCGATATATTTTAATAGAAGTACATGTTCTATTCTACGACAAATTATAATATTGGAATTGCTTAGAGGATGTCTCCTTAAAAGTGTAATTTCAAGGGAGAAAGTACTTATAGATATGTCGCAGTAAGATAGATGAAGCCGTAATATAGTTATATCCCTAGGGATATAATTATATACCGTAACATAGTTATACGAAAGCGATTCATTACTATCTCACTAGGAATATAGTTATAAAACGGTCCAAGTTTAGTGATATATCTATATTACTAGATTAAGTTTAGTGACATAGCTTTCGGAGTGTGCGGCGCAGGCGGCGCGCCGCCTTGCCTGTCGCGTCTGTTTACTTGCAACAACCGTCATCTTCATCAGCAGCGCCAGCGCCTATTGAAACCTGCGACCGTGACTTGCCTGCGTTGCTTGAAAATATGATCTATTTAATTATAACTAGCGACCCGCCCCGGCTAGCTTCGCACGGGTGCAATGCTAATACTAAAACCTTCCTCTTGAATCACTCTATCTATTTAAAAAAAACGCATCAAAAACTGTTGCGTAGTTTTAAACATTTAATCATACATAGGGATATAGGGACAGAGAAAGCGACTTTGTTTTATACTATGTAGTGATTACTTTAGAGGGTATATAATATAATATAATCTCACGCCTTTCATCCCCGAGGGGGTAGGCAGAGGTATTCCATTACTGGATATACCAACATTTCACGAGATACATTGGACCCCTAAACGTGATAGGTGGTGAGCCCATCGCCGGACCGGGTGTATTTACACATGTCTCTGAATTAATTCTGAGACCTGCGGGTTTCCTCACGATGTTTTCCTTCACCGTCGAACTAGTGATAAATATGTAACTACGTAAGTTTTTGAAAAACTCATTGGTACATGCCAGGATTCGAACCCGAGCCACACTGATTTTCGGCCGGCTCTTTAACCGTAACACTGCTCAAAACTTAGCTTTAATATACTACAATATGATACAATATGACTTTTTTGAGACAAACCCTAATATATTTATAACACTGAACTTAATCTAGTAATATAAGTATATCACTAAACTTGGACCGTTTTATAACTATATTCCTAGTGAGATAGTAATGAATTGCTTTCTTATAACTATGTTACGGTATATAATTATATCCCTAGGGATATAACTATATTACGGCTTTATCTATCTTACTGCGACAGATAGAAAGTACGTCTCTTATACTAAGTAAGTATAGATTTAATTTCGATGTCTACTTAAGCGCTAACAATTTTAGACTGGGTGTCCGGTAATGCATGTCAATGTACCTAGAGTGAAGTGCACGTGGATTCCGAAAAGCAAAAGTAGCCAAGTTTTATAAGAGTGAATTAAAATATATTGTTTACGAAACCGAAATGAATAATTAAACGTGTGTTGTTTACATTCCAATTTTTTTTTACAAATGAGACAAAAGCATTGGTTCATATTTTCTGTATCGACATTGAACTCCGAAAGGCTTATAAAATAGTTATGTTTGAGCTAACAGTAACCGGACACCTGTGTAAAGTGGCCAATTAAATAATCTGCGATATATTTTCTTATACTGATTAAGCGAGGTGCGTGTCATTTATAATTACGTATTATGTATTGTACGGGACTTCGGCAATGACACTACATTTTCTAGAAACTTACACTATCAGCTAAGTAGTTGTTGAACACAGACAACATTAACTTGGTGGTGCATCGTTTGTTTCCTTACAAACTATTGCTATAAAAATCATAAGTTCGTCTTTCATGTAGGTCATAATTATCTACTCTGAATTTATTCATCTAAGTCTATGTTTCTGATGATGGATGACAATCACACATCGATAGTGCTCCCAATATTTATTTATGTTTATCGTTACATCGTATCGAGACATCGTTGACAACATACTTATATGCTATCGTTGGTATCTTGGATGTGGATGAACATTGGCATGCGATGGTCTTTATATGAATTGATTCCCAACGTTTTTTGAAACAAGCAATACTATAAATGTATATTAAACAAAACGATTGCTTCATCTTATTGTCACAATTATACATCGAAATATAGTAGGGAAGTTCTAGAGAGTAGGTAATCCCTGCAACAGAAAATTCAAAATTCACAAGATAATACACATAATCAGATAATGTTCAAAGCTCGCAAAAAAACTGTTTTACATTAAGACTAATGGCGAGAGAGTAAGAAATGTATGAATAGTTTTAGAAGAATTAATAAGTAGGTATCTACTTAAGATTATTCTAATTAATTACGTGTCGTGGAATAGAACACGTGCCGGGCGGGACGGGTGTGCGTTGGGTCTTACCAGTCAATAGTGACTATTTGAGATGCCACAGAAAATTGTTATTGAAATTTAAAACCTAAAAACACCGAACAGAAATATAATTCTTGTTTGCATATTCGGTGTTATCGAAGTTTCTCGAACAATTTTCCGCGGTCAGTCACCGTTGGTTTACACTTTACATTTGCTTTTACGCTGGCGGCGGACACCGGACGAGCGTGGATGTTGCTATCTGATTGAAGGCTTTGTCGATGGGCACCCGGTCGTCGTAGAGCGTGGGCGCCTGCAGGATAATGCCGGCCGTGCCCACCAGCACCGCCAGGGTGAATATCCAGAGGAACAGTCGGTCCAGCACCATCGCCACATACTTCCAATCTTCTTTTACCTTTGGACCATTTTATAAATGAACAGTTCTAGTTTTAACTTTGTAGGCAATCGGAAATCTGCAATCTTCGTTACGAGACCAGTGGTGGGAGGATTGACTGGATATAAAAATGCGAAATTGAAATCATAACATTGAAGGTTCTGTTTAGACGTATGAAATATAGAGGCTTAAATAGGTTTCATTTCCATGTAGAAAGAGAATGCAAATCTCAGTTTTTAAAGAGCAGTTTTTTCTCTGCTGACAGAGTTTACCATCTATGTAAGGCTATTTTGAACTTAGGTTATTTAACGTTAGGTTTTTTAATTTTAGACATTTAAATACGTAACCACATCAAATACATATACATCCAGTTCAGAAAGTTTTGTAATTGCGGAGAAACCCAAAGATTTCTATATATAATATCTTTGGAGAAACCATAACCATTCTCAATGCGTTGACTTTCGACTCAGTTTTTCAGTAAATATGGATGTCAGTGGTAGTGTCAAAAAACTCCGTCATTTGCATAGAGTAGGTAACTTATATTGGTCATTTGCTTGGTTTTGGTCATCCAGGAGACTTGGGAATTAAATAACCTTCGAATGTAAGACGAATCAGAAACGTAAACTAATCACGAAACTAATAGGTTAACGCTTCATTTAGTAAATGAATCTGATCGTTAAATGGCGTCTAGGCTAACAGTAGGTAGGTAGTGGGCTTATGAGAAATTATAGACCTTGTAAAGCTCGAAGATCCGTAGGTCAGCTGATCTATTACGTCCCTAGACTTCCTAGTTTAACACTGGCTGTTGATGATGATTAATGGTCAGTTAATTCCAATTAAATTAATGGGAAGGAACAGTCTATTACTGCGGGTCATATTTAAAGTATTATTATATTATTAAAAAGTAGCCTAATCATCATTAGTACTGCAAAATATAGTGACTATTACAATGGTTAGTAAATTTACTATGCATTTAAACTGTTAGGGTACGGAAATTTCCTTATATATTTCGGAAACTGTATTGATAAGGGTACGTTTTGAATAACGTTATTTGTTTAGGTTTGAAAAGATTAAAACAGTCATAACAAGTTCATAATAAAACTGCCTAAGGGTTGTGTCTCCTCGTGTAAAATATGAGGTAGATCTCACATGAGGCATTCCGGTGCTATAACCGCTTGCGAGGCGCTACAATTATTTTAGCTCCTAGACATTTTATACGACTGTTCACAGTATTTATACTACCTATTAGTTAGGTAGGTACTTCTTATACATCTTCTTGTACTTGTGGTAACACACAAACATCTCAATGTAAGTAAATCGACTTCAAAGAATTTCCTGTTCCTGTCTAATCCCTCTAAAGAAATCGAAACCACGTCGCTGGAAGGGAAAGAAGGAGAGACAAGTCGACAGTGCGGGGTGGTGATTACATAAGTATGGCTACGCGACTAAAAACTAAAAGTTATATTGTTTACTCTCTGTTGCCGGTTACCTACCCTACTCCGTCCGCATGAACGTAGGGTTATCGCGTCCTCTGGGAACTATGTATTTTTCTGGGATAAAAAGTAGCCCTTTGTCAAGATGTCCTGCCAAAGTTCGTTAAGATCGGTTTACCGGATTAGCCGAGAAAGTGTTTATAATATCAACCGGGAAGTAGGAATTAGATAAACCGTCTCACCTTAGTTGAATCCTCGAGCATTCTCGTGTGCTCTGCTATGAAACGCACACAGAAGCAAGTCTTGTGCACCTCTGGCGGGCAGGCGGAGTGGCTGAACCCGGGAGGTGGGTCTGGTACGGGGCTGAGAGCCTCGTCCTCGGGCAGCCCGCCCGCCGCCAGCCCCGCGCCTTCACTCGACCCGTGCACTACGCAGCTGCCGCCGAAGCGGTTGCTTTCACCCATCCTGTTTAATGACGTCGGAAAATAACAACAAAATATCACCTTGAAAAATAATAACAAAATGCTGGTGTAATGTGTGTCGGACCACGTATAGTGAAGGGTACCAGGATGACAAGTATAGGATCTCATCTCACCTTATCTCACAGACTAAATGAAAACGTTGTTTCGAAACCGCTACATATGCTGTATAGATGAATTCAAATGCCAATAAACAATAAATAGGTGTGTTCATCATTCAACATGTGCTCACATAGTCCACAATTTAACATCGTCCTCTGCCAAAGCATACAACTCATACGGATCGTCAGTTTAAGTCATCACATTTGTCCTCATATGCGTATGATATCATCACTCCTCGAGGCTTCGTCCAGCGGTTAAAAGTTATGAGGCAATAACGTTTAGTTGCTATTTCAGCCGGTTAGTGAATTAAATGCAAATTAACACTCGGTCGGACCTTCAGCAACAAGACTCGTAGTCGTATATAATTTCATCATTTTCTCTCTCTCTCTCTCTGGGCTGAATATATTACATTATAATCAAATCGAACGTCAGCTTACCCGGAGTTAAGATAGGTGGTGTGTGTGAGGTCCTCTTTACTAGGTGTGCGCGTGAGAGGACGCGGGGGCGGCACTGCAGCAGGTGGGGGCCACGCGCCGGGGGCGCAGCAGTCATCATCCGCCGCGGCTAGGCGGTATGGGTACAACGGTCGCGCAGCGCCCCCGCAACGTACTACCACGCCGCATGCAGTGTACCGCGACCTATATGTACGAAAAGCATATTATTATGGACTTATTGGCTCCTAGAGGATAAGCGTCTACTCATTATATAATTTCACATAGTTGATTGCATCTTCATTTGGCGTTGTGGCTTGCTGTGTAGGTATACAGGGCCGTCTCTAATCTATTGGAGGCTCTGCTTCTTAAGATAATAGAATGTGATACGATATACTGCAAACATCGTGAGTAGATATACAGCACGGTCAACCGCGGAAACAGCAGATTGTATTGAGCTGTATCGTGAGTAGACGCTTAGACTATAAGCCTAGCCAAGTGGCAAACGAACGTTTCGTTCGCTTAGTTGATGTTCGCTTTGTTTATAAATATTAGGAACTACGTATCAGTGACTGTATTTCTTTAGAGTTTTGCGTCAATTTTACTTGGTCGCGCTATAATGCAACGTGCAGGACAAATCGAGCGCTACGAGTAATAATACATTTGTCATTCTATTCGACTAATGTTTACGTTTTACAAAGTGTCTTGCCTAGGTCCTGTGGCCTGTTCGAAAAGTAAGGTGGAATGTAGATTTTTCTTTTTCATAAGCATTCTTTTTCTACGCGGGCGAAAACGTTAGCAAAGGTCGCTGCGTACAATAGAGATATTTCCACAAGGTAATGTTAATTTAATATTTAGCTGGTCTGGCATAATACGTCCGCGCGGTTCGCGAAATTGTCGGCCGTTACAATTCGGTATAAGTATAAGTACGAGTATCAATAATAAATTACCCAATGAGTGGGGATCTGCCGAGATCAGGCCAGCGAGACGACTATTAAGGAAGAGGGTTAATCAAAGGATCGATCGACACATCGAAATTTGGTATTAGTTAGCTTCTATCTATAAGTCACACGTGCAAAATTTTACTAACGTCAAATTATTCGTATACCTACTCGTACTGGAATTTGATACGACTAAACTTATTTAGTACTAGCGGATGCCCAGCGGCGTTGCCCGCGCGGATTCCGTTTATTCCCGTTCCCGTGGGAATTTCCGAAAATCCCTTGATAGTGGTTGCCTACGACATATTTAAGACACCTACATACCATATTTCAAATAGCGGGTGCCCAGCGGCGTTTTTCCGCTTGGATTTACTTTATTCCCGTTCCCGTGGGAAATTCCGAAAATCCCTTCATAGTGGTTGCCTACGACATACTTAAGACACTTACATACCATATTTCAAATAGCGGGTGCCCAGCGGCGTTTTCCCGCTTGAATTTAGTTTATTCCCGTTCCCGTGGGAATTTACAAAAATCCCTTCATACCAATTTCCTATGACATAGCAGACACCTTCATACCATTTTTCAAGTTTCTATGTGTTATCGTTTCGGAGTAGTACGTATTTCTCTTTTTAACCAGTTTTTTTATTTTCCCGTGGAAATGAGATATTTTCCTGGAATAAAAAGTGCCCTAGATGTTGACCCGGGTACTCAGTTATCTCCATACCAAATTTCATCAAAATCCGTCCAGTAGTTTTTGAGTGATGCGTGCACAACCAGACAGACAGACAGACAGACAGACAGACAGACAAAAATTCCAAAAATTGGTGTTTCGGTATCTATATCGATAACTATATACACTACCGTTGAAATTTTCAAAAAATATTTAATGTACAGACACGGCCCCGTTAGAGTTTTATTATATGTATAGATATAGATATAGATAGATATAGATTTTTTTCTCTAACATCGATAGTCCTCGCAAAAAAATGTAAATACTTCCTTAAGTATTTACTTCCATACATAAAAACATTTTATGTAATGAATTACTTGTACTTCACCAACCACCATAATTTGTACGTCTTTATTTAAGAAATCTAATAGTAAATAAGCACTCAAGCGTTATCCTCAAGGGGGTTGGCGGATATATTCAATTTTTGGATGAACCCATCTTTCACCAGTGTTCCTTTTTTGGACCTTATACATATAAGTAAAATAGGTAGGTAATGAATCAAAATTTATTCGAGGTACAATATATACCAACCACAAAATGCGATAAACAGAACACATATAGGTAATAAAATTGTACAGCTAGTTTTTATTCTAGAAATAAATACCTACCTACTTTTATGTAACTGTTAACCTTTTGGAGTTTATAAGGTAGTCAATAAGATTGCTTTCAAGTCCCGAACGCAATTTGTAGGTAAGTTAGTAGGTATTCAGTCTAGCCGTTCCGACCACAATCTTCTAAAGTGATCCATTTATGTAATGCTTTGAAACCGCACGGCATCGTTGACGTTCTTAGGTACCTATGTATACTTGCCACCACCCCTTTTGATCATATTATAGTAATAATACGATAATCTGTATTCCACATAAGAAAGGGTATATGGAATACGTACAATGGTATACATATAGTATCCTCTTTATAACAAGTTAATGTTTTTTTCTATTCTAATTATTTAGTAAACGCTCGTAAAAAATTTAGAAGAGGAGTTATTAAGGCAAGACGATATAGAACTGGTCTTTACGTAACTTTCTGTTCTGATACCCTTTTACCGCGGTATGTAAGTAACTGACGACACTATGGTGACGACACTTTTTTTTTTTTTCAACAGGGATTTTGCGAATATTCGCAACCGCATCCGCAAAATACAGAGCCTCCGCATATATTTGGACATCTGCATCCGCATCCGCATCATCAATGTGGATATTCGTACGGATGCGGATGTAATACAAGATGGAACAAGATAGAAATTGGGCAGGGCCGGCGAATGGCGCGTGCTGTTCGCACGTGTGACAATGACCAATGGGAGCGAAAAAAATAGTGTAAAGATCTGACGTATTTGTTGTGGTGCATCATTTGTTTATGACGATCACTTAGTTACTAATATGAAAAATTAATACAGAAAGTTAAAAAAAGAAGAGCATCATATTTAATAAATACTAATTTTCTACACTGTATACACTATCTACACTAATCTATACTAATATTATAAAGAAGAAAGATTTGAATTTTTGTATGTTTGTTACGAATAAACTAAAAAACTATTTGACCGATTGTAAAAAAATCTTTCACCTATGAAAAGGTACTCAGAGATATTCGTTCTCTGAGTGTATTATTTTGTATAGGCTGTATTTTATTTCCACGGAAACGGGAACTACGCGGGTAAAACTCATAAACAAACATTCATAAAAATGTTAATTATTACTTTATCATTGTTTTAATTCTTCATTCATATACTTTATTTATATGAGATTTTAACAACTGCATCCGCATCCGCATCCGCGGATGAAAGCTTTCCAAAACCACATCCGCATTCACATCCGGGGATGCGAAAAAATCGGCATCCGCAACATCCCTGCTTTTTCACACTAATCAGTCCGAAGTAACCGCTCAAATATCGTAAATCGGAGAACGGGCGGTATAGGCCAAATGTTTCGGTGTCATTTTGCAGACGTCATGTCAAATATTATTAGAGTGTAATGTTATATAACATGTATATAACACATGTATAACAAGTCCTAGTTTTAACACATGTATAAACGGATGTGTTTTTAGGGTTTCGTACCAAAGAGGTAAACACGAAACCCTTAATATATGTCTACAGTGCCGCCGCTCTGTTTGTCCATCACTACAAAATGTTTACCTGTCGCAGTAACTACTAATGATATATATTTGAAATAGTTGTAAAATTAAGCTTCCAAGACGATATGGTAATAAAAAGCTGAAAAAAATCTTTATTGCGAGCTAATAACACCTAAGTACTTCAATAAAAAAAAAAAAAAAAAATCTCACGCCTACTTACATACATTAAAAATGTACGAAGTAGACTTGACTTGGCCCCTTTTAATTTACCTATCTATCTTATTGCTTGTTTGTACGTGGATAACAACGATGAATGTGAGGTAGTTTTCAAAAGCTATCATCTATCACACCATCGCAAATAAATTGGGTTATATGTCGTAGAAAGTCTCCAGTTTACAGGATCTGTTCCATTTAATATAAACGTTGTAGAAATAGCAGTGAAATTAAAATAAACGGAAAAAATTATGCCGTGAAAGAATTATAGCCCATGTTACTCACAGAAAAGTAAGCTTTCCATTGAGGAAAGAATTTTTAAGACTCGCCTGTTGAATTTTATTACAAATAGCGGGTGCCCAGCAGCGTTGCCCGCACGGAACCAGTTTATTCCCGTTTCCGTGAGGATTTCCGAAAATCCCTTCGTAGCGAAAGCCTACGACATATACTAAGACACCTAGCGATAAGACCGCTCATTGTACTTCTTTTTAATTATTGTGTCACTTTTTGCATATTTTTATTGGTGTACAATAACGAGTTGTTACTTACTTACCTACCTACATACATATTTCAAGTTTCTAGGTGTTATTGTTTCGAAGTAGTATGTATTTCTCTTTTTACCGAGTTTTTTAATTAAAAAAAAGTCTCGTAAAAGTCGCTGTAAGAGTACTCTAGATGTTGGCCCAGTTACTCAGTTATCTCCACATCAAATTGCATCAAAATCCGTCGAGTCGTTTTTGACAGACAGACAATAATTTAAAAAAATGAGTTTTGGTATCTACATCGATAACTATCTACCTACACTACCGCAAAAATGTACGGCCTAGTTACAGTTTTATTATATGTATAGACAACACATATACAATGGCTACGCAGTTTAAATGTCTTTAAATGCTAATTGATGAAATAATGAAAAATATATCAATAAGATAAAAAAACATAGCCTACCGATGGGGTAGGCAGAGGTATTCCATTTCTGGAAATACCCATATTTCACGAGAATAATACCCGTAAACGCGATAGGTGGTAAATATATATATAATATTATTTATATATTAGGGAGTTTAAATTTATTTAGGGATAATAGGGTTGTGTCCTACCTAGTCAAATCAGTTACTTTTTAAGATCTGTCAAAACGAAATTTTACTATGGAAAATGTACTGAAATAGCAAACCGTGACGTCATAGTTTGTAGTACTCAATTGCAGCACTTTTTTTGATTGTTTTATTATTTTTAAATTTGCTATAATTGTAAATTGAAAATCGAAATACATATTTTGAGGTTTTTTGGGATAATCTTTTTAATGTATGACTACTCGCAATTTAATTTCGATGCTGTCAACTACCCAATTGTTGAAGTCAATAACCAAAAATTCTCAAGTATTATTAGCGTTGTTCTACAAACTTTTTTGTTCATTCTGATCAACTTAATTTTTTGCTATTTCCTCCGTAAACAGTAGGTAGTTTCGAATTCATACTGAAAGTAATTGAAAGAACAAAAAGCCCTTCAATATTTATTTCTATAATTCAGGTTAAAGTTTGTGTGGCGAACACAGGATCAGAGTTGTTTTTAAAATAAATATTTCAATGAGAACTACTTTCAGTGTAACTAAATTACTCCAACTTTGCAAACAAAAATGGTCAACCTCTTTTCTTTCCATTCCCATTGGAATTTAGTAAAACTCTGTGGCCGGTCACGCAGCGGGTTCCCGAGGCGTAAGTTAACAATACTTAACGTGTTATTCAGATTTACATAGTATGTATACGTTGAATGGCCATTTAGTCAGAAAAATATCTTTATATAATAAAGCCGTTACGTTCGTAAGTCCTGTTCCTGAGGAAAATTATAGCCCATATACTCCCACAAAAG
Organism: Ethmia dodecea; assembly: GCA_963855545.1. Lineage (NCBI taxonomy): Eukaryota > Metazoa > Arthropoda > Insecta > Lepidoptera > Depressariidae > Ethmia > Ethmia dodecea. The sequence continues at coordinate 9,122,461 of OY979444.1, forward strand.
TATGATTTCCATCGGTGAAATAATTTTTATAATCGGCTCACTATTTTCGGAGCTCATTCATTACAAACGAACATACAAAAAACAAATATTTCCTCATTGTAATTAATATAACTACCTTTTTTCGACACTGAACGCGTTTTGGGGATGAAAAGTAGCCTACATGTTATTCTGTTGTAGGTATATATAAGCTATATCACCGTAAAGTTTCATCAAAATCGTTGCGTAAAAGAGCAACAAACATTCATCCATTCAACCTCACAAACTTTTCCGTTTATAATATTAGTAGGACTGTATTATGTAAAAAGGTCCTAGTCCACAGTTCTGTGGACACATCTGATAGCATTCACTGAGTGAATTACAATAGCGAGGTGGCGACGGCCGACTAGCCGCAGCAATTATTCGCGCAACCATTATTGATGGCATTCTCGAGAGGAACTAACTCGACTACTAACTTTGTTATCTGCATCAGGCCGGCCCACTCATTGTTGACGATTGGAATCAATCTTATTGTTTGAAACTACTTACATGTGGAAATATGCTTTAGCTTTTATTGAGGCACGTTATATGAAAATATTTCTAAGTATTCTTACGACTCTTGTTACCATGTGTAAGGGAAAGCGCTTTTCAGATTGCTTTACAATGAAAATCATTGCAGACTATTTAATTAATTCAGAATTCAAGGACCACAGAATAATATCAATTAATAAGAAAATATTAATAGGATTCGATTACACACATCAAAACGTTGCCAATTTCTAGCTTATAATATTCAAATTAAATTTAAATTAGTCTCGAAGTTTCAAGAGAACAAAAGTTGTTAAGTCCTTTGGAAAATTATAAACGTTATCTCGAAACCGACATCCCTGTCGAATCCCAAATAGATGCTAATTCGAGCAATAGCTTCGCTACTCAAGCCCCGCCCGCCGCCGTAGGCAACGCTGTGCGCCTCTACCATAGGTTCCATATCGTAGAGGCAATGTGTCTCTTAACTTAAAGCTTATTAATAATAAAGTTAGCAACTGGGTGGGGAAAGTAAGCAACTCTGCCGGTAGAGCGTCTTTACCAACTTATAATTAATTTACACTTGTTACTAGTCCGCCGAGATTTCTAACTAGAGACGCCTGACTACACTTCGGTTTAATTTAAAGCTGCTAATAAGTGTCAAAAAAGTGGCGATTTATGTCATTTTCATGATGATTTCCGCTTTTCACTCTATACTATATAGTCTTATAAATAGTCTCACTATTCATAAATGTAAGATGCGACAGCAACGCCTACATAATACAATTATTTTTTAAAATCGAAATGATAGGTAATTTTTAGTAAGGTAAATAACGATTTTTTTTTGTTAAATCCTTATCGTTTATTAGAGTTTATAAAAAATATAAATAACAAATACGGTCATGCCTTATTTTTGAGGGGGTACCTTGTACTAAGTAGGTACAGACTATAATACTTATTGGCACTTACTATATCATAGCATCTACAAACCTATTGCAAAATGTTTGATATGTACAATTATGAGAATTTGGGTATTCACAAACTGTGAGAACTAGTATTACATTAGAAGAAAAACATGGAATATTCAATTATTAGAAATCCAAACTCTACGCTTTCATACTGATTATCATAAAACTGTAACGGGCCGCGTCTATAAATTATTTTTTTTTGAAAAATTTAGCAGTAGTATATACTTATAGTGTATACTAGCAGCGCCCCGCGGTTTCACCCGCGTTGTTCCCGTCCCCGTAGCAATACGGGGATAAAATACTTCCCATTCCCGTAGGAATACGGTGATAAAATATAGCCTTTGTGTTATTCTGATGTATAAGCTATATAAATGTAAAGTTTCATCAAAATCCGTTCAGTAGTTTTTGCGTGAAAGAGGAACAAACATCCACATCTATACAAACTTTCGCGTTTATAATATTAGTAGGATAGGATAGGATAAGTGCAATTCCTGAAATTAGTTTGTTCAGTTTCGACTACTTAATCGGTTTTAGCTATCTACATCTACACTAATCTAAATCTTCCAATATTAAAAAGAGGAAAGGTTTATTCTTGTATTTTTGTATGTTTGTAACGAATAAACTCAAAGGCTACTGGACCGATTTAAAACATTATTTCACCAATGGAAAGCTGCAATATCCCTGAGTAACATAGGGTATATAGTCCATGTATTCCGTCGAGAACGGGAACTACGCGACTGAAACCGCGCAGAACCGCTAGTTTTTAATATGTGTGATTTTTTTCCGAAAAATGAATTAGCGTAACTGAATTTAGGGATACCTATGGAAACCGTAGTATTGTTGCTCTTTATTTAAGATAGCGAGTGCCCAGCGGCGTCGCAGACGTGGATCTAGTGTATTCCCGTTCCCGTGGGAATTTCAAGAACCCCTTCATAGCGATTGCCTACGACATATGACACCTACATACCATTTTTCAAGTTGATGTGTTCGTTTCGGAGTACCTTTTTAACCAGTTTTTAATTGGAGTAACAGAATGTGTAAAGGATGACTGACCTTGGTACGTGCATTCCTTCTGTTTGCATGACATTTGTATTGTTCTGTATTGGTATTTATTAGGTTTTCTTTGTAATTTCAGTTTCAACATGATCTTCTGGTAATATTTTTTCTCAGCTTCTTCATTTTGTAAATAAATACAAAACTCAATTCACATTTGCATTGAACAAATATCAAAAACGTCACTAAGACAGTGTCAAAGAAAAATAAAATAGCAGTAAAGCAGAAAAGAGTATGGATATAACAATTAGCAGACCCAATTTATTAGGTTCCCAATGATCCCGTTATTCCCGTTCCCGGGGGAATTTCCAAAAATCATTTTATAGTAGTTGCCTGTATACGTCTATAAGACACCTACTTACCATATTTCAAGTTTGTAAGTGTTATCGTTTCGGAGTAGTACGTATTCCTCTTTTTAACCAGTTTTTATATTTTCCCGTGGGAATGAGATATTTTCCTAGAATAAAAAGTATCCTAGATGTTGACCCGGGTAATCAGTTATCTCCATACCAAATTTCATCAAAATCCGTTCAGTAGTTTTTGAGTGATGCGTGCACAACCAGACAGACAGACAGACAGACAGACAAAAATTCCAAAAATTGGTGTTTCGGTATCTATATCGATAACTATATACACTACCGTTAAAATTTTCAAAAAATATTTCATGTACAGACACGGCCCCGTTAGAGTTTTATTATATGTATAGACTTATAGTTACCTATCGATGTAGATACCGAACACCAATTTTTGAATTTTTTGTCTATCTGTCTGGTTGTGCACGCATCACGCAAAAACTACTGGACGGATTTTAATGAAATTTAGTGTGGAGATAACTGAGAAACTAGTTCAACATCTGGAGTACTTTTTAGAGAGGGAGATAGTGGTCATTTCGAGAAAATTAAAAAAACTGGTCAAAAAGAGAAATACGTACTACTCCGAAACGATAACATCTAGAAACTTGAAACATGTCATGTATAGGTGTTCTATATGTCGTAGGCAACCACTATGAAGGCACTTTTGGGAATTACCTGGATACGCGCGGGCAACGCCGCTCGGCACCGACTAGTTTGTAATAAAATTCCACATGCGAGTCTTAAAATTTCTTTCAACAATAAAAACTACTTTTCTGCATGGGAGTAACATAGGCTATAATTTTCACACGGAAACGGGACTGATGCGGGTGATACCGTGGGTCGCAGAAAGTCATAAATATACAAAGGAAAGTATCAACTGACTACTTACCTGGTTGTTTCGAACTTATACTGCGGTCGTTTCATAAACAACAATCTTGGAAGTATGTGAATGAATACTCTTTTCACCCACGGTGCCATCCGATGTGTTTGCGGTGACCGGAAGTGCACATTTAGCACCACCACGGTCACACATATACTGAAACAAAGGTATGTTTTAATATTACAGTTTTATAGGCCTGACCACCAAATTTCTTTGAAATGTATATCGGTTCAGGTTCGTGATTGAGCAAGGCCAAGGAAATATTAAAACTTACACATTTGAAAGGGCACTAAAAAACTCAATTTTATATATACAAACAAGATACTAACAATCGGTTTTTTTTCTAATTTCAGATGAACTTCTTCAGTTGTATAAATCCGTGAGAATCAAGAAAGAAAATCTCTACCGACTGTATTGTACTCATCGCTTGTGCAAAACCTCTCTGTGTAATGAAAGCTGGATATTCTACCACCAAAATTTAAACGATATTGATCCGCTTTAAATATTTGACGATTGTTTTGCAGCGTTTACCAAACGTTTATGGTTCTTACCCCGAAAACAGAGTAGGCAAAGTCAAGCTGGAATGGGGCAGGTATGAAGTGGGCGCATTCGAGGGAGCTCTAGCGAGTTATGGCTCCGTGCCATGCTTGTAATTCGAGTATTACATCTACAGCAGATACCTATTTAAATCACGGAATTAGAATAGATTTCAATGTTACAAAAATATATTATGGATATTAAATTATGTAACACAGATTCATTTTTAAGGCTGAAACTACTTATTAAAAAACTGATGAGTTTGGATATTTCTGATACAAACCAATAGTAAAGCAGCTAATGGTTGGGTGACGTTACTGGTTACATATTATAATAACTAAACCTATTCTAACTACTTTTGAAATTACTAACGGTCAATTCACAAATGTTCATAACGCCTATTGGCCGACTCAAGTACTGTTTAACTCGCTTAATTTTTATTAAACTAAAATTAATCGCACTAACTAAAGATCAATCTATGTTTGTTTAAGATATTGGATATTTGCACTAACCGAATGGACGACTTGCCTAAAGTTTATCAGAGACTTAACTTTCTTAATAAAGGTTGTACTTAATAAATACTTTTCTTAATAAATGTTGTAAACATATTTTATTGCCGGAATTGCTGTGATTTACTTTTAATTTGTATGAACGTAGCCGTGGCTCGGAAGAGAGTCATATGCGGGCTGCGGTATTTCTGCTTTAGACGAGTGAGCAGGGCCGATTCAGTTTTGCGACTCGACGGCCGCGGCCGCAGCACGCTCGCTTTGCTCGCTCGGCTCGTGCCTTGTGGATATTTATTTTTATTTTGTTTTATTTTATTTTATATGTAACAGACAGTCATGTTTCTTAAATAATACTAACATAATCTATATAATAGACTATATAATTTATATATTTTTTATAATATGTAACCGACTTTACTTTTATTTAAGTACCTACTGAGCATCTAGAATTGAGATGACTTCTGTATCAGACAATCCATAGCAATTTTTCTATACATGTTAAATTCATTTATTTACTACGTACCTACTATTATTAATATTCATATTTTAGTTGATTTTTAATAAATAATAAGTACTAAGTAATTTCGTAATACTTAGATTGAAATATTTCAAAATATATCCCAAACTTACCTAATTTCACAGGTTACAGCGGTTTCTAATTGTGCTAATACAAGTACACATAGAGTTCAAAGATAACAATTAATCAAGATATATGGGTCAACTTAACTGTTGGAGCGTGCAAGCGGAAACAAGGAAGGGCGACTCCCTTCCTTGTTTAGGCACCCCTCGAATAAGCAATTTCGGTATTTGACTACCCCACCCTTGGCGTAATATCCAAATCGGAACGACTTATTACTACCTCGTTCTACAGTTTAGCATACTTAGCTCCTAATAACATGTTCATTGTAATTATCTTTCTGAGGTGCTAAATGGGCGTAAAGACAAGCCTTTTTGGATTCCTTAATAACACTCGTTCCACTAGCAAACGTTTTGACGACAATTTAATTATTCTTGATTCTTTTTTAAGTTTGCTGTTGACCTGCAATCAAATACCTTGTTTGTACCAGCTAGCTTTAATTTATATGCAAATTTCGTGGCTGTAAACGCGCCGCTCTGTGACATATTTTAAATTACTTTTATTTATAAGACAGCGTTATAATATACTTAATAAAAAGAAATACAATTTTATTTTTATTATGTTTGTAATCAAATTTGTGAAGTAAAATTCATTATATCTGTTATATTTCCACTTTGTAAAGTTTTACTGGAAACAAAAAAATATTTCTTTGTTATTCATCGCTTTTCTTTATCTTGGAAATGGAAAATTTATCAACACTTTTCATTTCAAAAGACGGGGCTTAACAAGAACTTCATTTTCCATTTCAAGCAATATTGCCGATAAAATTATCCAAAGTTCATCAAACGTTTTTCTTAAAAGATTGTCTATAACTTTTCTTTTAGATGATTTTCTTCAGCGCAAGGCTAAATTAATAAACCATCGGGTCCTTGTCTTTAAACATGTAGATAACAGAATTAACCAGATAATATAGACACTATATTAGAACTATATTTTTCAAATCGATAAAATGAGTTTAACTTTTTATAAGCGCCACCTTGGTTCCGTAAATTGTGCCGAAAGGAACAAAAAGTGCTTTATATCATATTGCTTAAGTTTTATTTTATATCAGACCAATCCCGCTGACAAATTAACTTAAAAGAAATTATAAAAGTGGATGGATTCAGTAAATTTTGTTGAGAATCAAAGTAGTTTATGTTGTCTTGTTAATTCTGTTACTCATTGTACGCTTTTAAATTTGATTCTACTATGGCGGTAGGTTGACAACTTTTTAGTATATAGGTAGTTATATCTACACTAATATTATTAAGAGGAAAGATTTGAATTTTTGTATGTTTATAACATATAAAGTCAAAAACTACTGGACCGATTTAAAAAATTCTTTCACGAATGGAAACCTTAACTATCACTGAGTAACATAGGCTAGGCTAGCTAGTAATTAATATTTTTGATCGGAATTTCAAGCCAGTGTAAACCAAAATAACTGCAGCAAATTGTAATAATAAACTAAAAGTACCACACTTGAATTCAAACATTTCCTTTTTGTAACAACATTTGGTGGTCCTTCCTTTATTTCACAATGAGATTCATGATGGGAAACCCACATTCGGACAGTTACGAAGACAGATTACGAAGGGCTTCCCTTACAAATCCAAGGGTAAAATTAATTGTGAAAGTTTACTTAAATCCAGTCATTACTGACCAATGTACTCCTGAGCTATACTACTTGATTTCTATTTTCAATTAAGGTAACTTTTTACCTGGCTGTAGCAAAAGGAGGCTATCGTGTATGATTTTCAGTGCGTAAGTAGGTAGGTACATTTCATTGACGCAGCAGCGTATATATACTGAACAGTTTGAGGGATTTTGATGTACCTACGAAGTGTCGTTGGATTCGTCATGTTGTTTTTTCATCTCCCTATTATCTTAAGCTACATTTTTACCGGATGGCAACAGAAGTAGGATAATATTTTAAATCTTTTCAGTGCCATTTCTCCTTGAAGCTCTCAAAGACGTGAAGTCACTGTTGGGTTTCCTCAGGGGAAATCGGGTTTAATAAAACTAAGAAACAATCTTTTGTATGATACTCGTCGAAACAAATAAAATGTGCCCAAACCCGTAGGTACGAGTTGCCATTGGGGATTTCCATTATCTAACCCCCGAATCCATCATTATATAAGCTTGATGGTAATATTGCATCGTCACCGAACTTAAGTATGCTAAATTTCAGTTCAATCGGACGTCAGTCGGTGATCTAAATTTTATCTACACAAAGTCTCAAACATTGCAAGATAAAAAGGTTGAAATAAAAAAACATGCGGAAGCTTAGAAATTTAGGGTGTTCTTACCTGATCGAGACCAGTATCATGGCGAATATGAGGTACTTCCCAAGCAAGGGCACCACCAGCGACGTGGGCGGGATGATCTCCACCACCAACAGGAAGAACACGTGGAGACTGATGAGGATCGATATCGATAGGGTCACCTGTCCACGTAAATATCTAATTATTTTACTAGCAACTTCATTTGCGTTTCAATGGAACCTTAGTTCTAATTCCGAGCCTATTGTCAAAGAGGTTGGAAGAACATCATTCTCTTTCCTAAACTTTTTCTTTAAACGTCTTTTCCTATTGTATATTGACAAACCCAATCGCGATCGGTTTAATTTGGACTGACATTACTTCTGACGTACATATTATGTCATTACCCTTTAGTGTCTGTAGAGAAAACACTGCGTAGGTAGTAAACGTCAAAAAAAACGATTCCGATTTGAAATTGGCCTTCTCGGTTTCCATCCAGCAAATTTCAACCAACTCCGTATGTATTTAATATTTTTTAATATTATACCAATTTATTAAATTATTATTACCTATAGCAGGTCAAACAAAAGGTATCCAGAAATAATCCTAGCACGTCACTGCCACTGTGCCCACTGTGGATTTCAATTGTTTTGTGGCTAGATAATAGTATCTGGCATAGGCCTAATAGATATCTCTTATTATCTTGAAATACCCGGGAAATACTGAAAAATGTGACTTTGACATTTTGTAGTCATCTGAACAAAGTTCCAATCTAAAATCGAAAAAATTATGCCTTCAGGGAAGTATCGCTAATTACGTGTTGTACCTATGGCACAGATATTAGAATACTATAGTCTATGTAAAAGCCTACGTAGGATGTATGTAGGTACGTAGGGGTAGGGTGCGAACTACGAATCAAGAGAGTGTGATTTTGATTTAAAATATAAATATGATACCTATATAAGCTCTGTTACTCAAGTACCAGTAAATGTTCAGAATGCGCATAAGTTTCGCAGGGGAAACAGGCATTGCACACCATTGATCTCAATTCTCAATGAAGTCAATATTGCGCACGTTTATTGTGCTCAATTATACTAAACTAGCTTTTGCTCGCATCTTACTCAGCTTCTACGTTATGAGATAAAAAGTAGCGTATGCGTTAATACAGGTTATAAATTATCTGTGTGCAAATTTAATCTTAATCTGTTCAGCTGCCTTTGAATAACAAGAATCCAAACATAAAAACTTTAACATTTATAATATTAGTAGGATGGCACATAACATGGATCTATACTTCTATAAGAAAACTACTTTTTTGGTTCAGTAATAAATCAATGTCCACAATATGCTGAATCCAGAATTTGATATTTAGGCAGAAGTTGCGTCTTATGCGTAGAAATAGAAAAAGGGATTTACGGAAATTTGTCAGCTGCAGAGAGCGAGTTAAGGGGTTGGCCACCGAAAATGAATGAGTTTACTAGAAACAATAGAAAGGTCATCGAAAACATTATCTCAAAACGTCATACCAACTATCGCAAATGGTATGCTGTAAAAAGATCTGCAGGCGTATTCACGGAGCTTCGATATTTGATATTCGACTCGGAATCGGAAAATCTGTCGAAGACGGGCTATTCAGAGATGTCGGGATCGAAAACGAATGTCATATTTGACATAAGGATTCGTAAAATTTTCCGTGGCTGTCAGAAACGCGTAGAATACAATAGAAATATTTCACTCGATCTGAATCGAATGGAAACGGTGTCGAGCCTCCGTGAATACGCCTGCAGATATCTGATGTAGAGCCAAGTACTCATTTTTATTATTATTGATTCAGATTCAGGCGAATTTCCGTTACGTAATTCAATAGTTAATATTGCATCTAAGCTGAAAACCCAGTGAAAAACATTAAGAAGATGGATGGAATAGTGACTGAAAGGTCAAAATATCTATACAAACACCGATAGTGGCAATAAAAAATAAATTATTGACTGATGCTCATCAAACTCCCGTTATTTGATATTCAAACTGCGGAACGTAAAACCAATAAAGTAGGTGTAATTTTTCACGGGTACAAACGACGTCGTTCATGCAACGTTACTCGCGACTCTGCCCGCTTCTACGTTATCCGCGCCATTTATTATGGAGCAATAGGAAATTAATGGCACGAGCTATTAAGGGTGCTAACGCTACCACCCGCCGTGGCCGGTCCGACGCCACAATGTGAGTGCTTTTTATGTGCTCAAAGTAAATTAAAAATAGCTTCTCTCTCAGCTTAATTGAGCATAATTTCTTTTGCTATGTTCTGCGATTATTTTCCAACTCACTGTACTCCATTATACGGGAATATTGACATCTATTGAATTGATATGATGAACGTTTGGTTTTAATTATCATTGTTAACGAACACTAAACAATAAAAACTACTAGTTATATAGGTAACTAGTAAAATAAATCATAATAATCTCACGCCTTTCATCTCCGAGGGGGTAGGCAGAGGTATTCCATTACTGGATATACCCACATTTCACGAGATACATTGGACCCCTAAACGTAACTAGCTATATAAAAAAATATAGGATTTGTATATCTGTATAGGTGAATATAATATAGGCACAGAAAAATACTACATCAGTTATTCTGATCGCGTTCTACGATAGACGACGCTCACATTTACACTTAAATATCATAAATAAATTACCTTTTCTCCGCTGTCCGAAGGCAAGTAAAACGTAAGGACAGTCAGAAAGGATATCCCCATACAGGGAATGATGATGTTTACAGTGTAGAAAAGAGTTTTTCTCCGCATCGTGATGTTGAATGTGATGTCCAGGTACGGCTCGTCGCAGCATGTGTAAAACTTTTCATTTCTGCAGAAAAAAATGTATTAAATCCCACTGTACAGTATTTAAATCTTAGTTTTTTATTATTACTGTGCCCTAAGCCTCGAACACACTGCTGCGGTAAAACCGCATCCTTCTGTCAACGCCCATATCGCGCGTCAAATACCGCGGCAGTGTGGAGAAAATTCGTAACCGGCCGGTATTTAAGGCCGCGGATATATAAAAGACAGCGATTGGTCCGATTTGGGTGACGGCACCAATGTTGCCAACTTAAGGCCTCATTCACATAATCTAGTAGTTACCCTTTCTATCTGCGACAAATAAAATTCACCGCTACCAAAATAAACCCGGACAAGTAAAGAGTTTCGTTGTTGCATGTACGATATTCACTTTTTTCGCAACAAAAATGATTATATTTTATAGTATTTCTCATTTTACATATATGCACTTGAAGGCTATGCTTTTTTCGTGGTTGTTTATCCATTAATCAGTTAAGAACCGCCGGTTGCCGGTTGTGTCTATGATTCATGGTCTGAGTTCTAGTACTTACAGAACACACCTTACCTTCTCAATTTTATCTATTTAGTGTCAATCAATAGTCTCCCAATACCATACACGCCCTATAGTATATAGAATCCTAAATAATGAGATTGGATCTGATCTTAGGTTTGAATAACATTATATTATTATTATTAAAACCTGAATGGAATACGTCTCCTTAGAAAGATTGTTACAGTGCACGCACCGAGAGTTGAGGCGAACCAAAGAGATTAAAATATAATAGGACATAGAGGGAAGATAAGCTCAGAGTCACCCAACGAGCCATGGAGAGAGCTATGCTCGGAGTTTCTTTGCGCGATAGAATCCGGAACGAGGAAATCCGCCGAAGAACTAAGGTCACTGACATAGCTCTCAGAATATGCAAGCATATAAGTGGCAATGGGCAGGCCACATCGCTCGAAGAACCGATAACCGATGGGGAAGAAAGGTTCTCGAGTGGCGACCACGAACCGGAAGACGCAGCGTTGGTAGGCCTCCCACTAGGTGGACCGACGACATCGTCAAGGTCACGGGTAACCGGTGGATGCAAGCGGTTCATGTGATGTGATGCAAGTTCCCGTTCGTTATGGCGTTCTATGGGGGAGGCCTTTGTTCAACAGTGGACGTCTTCCGGCTGATGATGACAGAGGGGACATTGGGAATATTTTCATACAAAACTTTGAAGCATGTTTTAAGCTTAAGCGTCATGTCAGTTAGTGTGAACGCGAGCTGTCATTCGGTCAAAATTGTACTAGACTTAATCCACTTGGAATAAATTTTGGCTTCAAATTTTCCTCACTTTGTCCCCTCTATGCCCTAATATAATTTTAATCTCTCTGAGGCGAACACTTACACAAATGTATTTTTGCGTACAGGAATTTTCATTTTTATTCTAGTACCAGCGGGTGCCCAGCGGCGCGGCGTTGCCCACGTGGATCCAGTTTATACCCGTTCTTGTAGGAATTTCAAAAAATCTCTTTAAAGCAGTTTCCTACGATATATAAAAGACCTCCATACCATAATATTCTAAATTTCTAAGTGGTTTAGTTTCAGAGTAGTACCTATGTATTTCCCTTTTTAAACAGTTTTTATATTTTACCTTGGGAATGAGATATAAACATAAAAAATATTGCTTGTTTATTAATGTTGTAAAACATCGGATTGGCAATTCAAAATGACATGATTTTTAATGGGAATAAGAATGGAATAAGAATAAATTTATTTCATATTTTTTTTTCAGATATTTTCCTGTAGTATAAAATACCTTAAATGTTGAAACAGTTACTCGGTTATTTCCACAACAAATGTCATCAAAATCCATCCGGTAGTTTTTGTGTGATCTGTGCACAAACAGAGAGTATGTATGTAAAGATTACAAGTACCTAATGAATGAGTTAGACAACGATTTGTCTGTCGATATGTCAATAAACAATAACCTTGACAACACACTGTACACATTCAAGTTGAAATGTTGATGCTACCTCGCTTTTGCTAAATGTAACGAATGTGAGCAAGCGGGACCGAAATTACTTCTAAGTTAGAACACTCTTGACAATTTTTATCATTAATGGGTTCGCTCTTGACTTCAATCTAACCCAGAGGACATAAAAGATGGAACTAGCTAACCCAGAAAAACCCTATGCACGCATGACTTGAATAGATTCGGGTTGTATTGAACTCGAGAACAAAGACGCAGGCACATAGTTCTGCTCCTTGGATTTGCGGACTGTGTGCGGTCAGCGTGGCGAGCATATACAGATACACACACAAACAAATTTTTGAGTGTGTTGATGGTTACAACTCTAGCTGCTCGACCTGTACCTATACCAACCCATTTTTTTACCTTCATATACAACTAGGGATGTGAAAAAAAGAATGAACGATTTAAACAATCGATATTTTTAATAAAAAAAACATCGAATCGAAGGAATTGAAATTAATTGATTAAGTATATGTTAACTCATTTTAATTGATTTTTGTTAACATAACGTAAACCATCTGTGCGACGAATGAAGAAATTTGAAGTAAGTATATTAACAAAGTTTATGTTAAAAGGATATAGAATGTGAAAAAAATATCATTTTTTATATTAATTGGTATTTTTTTCTTATTATTGTCTCTGCCTACTCCTTCCGGAAAAAGGCGTGAGCGTATGTTTATTTTGTACAATCGATTTATAATAATCGATTATTTTTAATAAAATTTATCGATTTATCAAAAATCTGTTATTATTTATAAGAGAAAAATCCATTATAATTTAAAAAAGAAAACTCGGTTATTGTTTAAAAGAGAAAAATCGATTATTATTTAAAAGAGAAAAATCGATTTTTAAATCATTGAATTGTTTCGATCAATGTCACATCCCTATATACAACAATGTCAGATTTAAAACTTTTTGGGGGAAGTAATATCTGGCTAAAACCGATTTTATGAATAAGAAAAAGAAAATATTCTGACATCAGGATATTTTTTTTGTTTTAGAATGTAGGGTAATGTTACCAAACATTGACCCTTGGCTACAAAACTATCTCAAAGTCGAAACAGTATGTCTAAGTTACAATATTATTATAAGAAGGTCATTTATCTATATACTAATATATCTATGCATCTGATTAAACTGTAACAAGACCGTGTCTGTACATGCAATATTTTTGGATTTTGCGGTGGTGTATCTGGGGGCACGGTAGTGCCTCCGCCAAGTCGAGCAACAAGCGGCACGGCCGTACCATCCTTTTCTCGAAGCGATTCAGGCCATTTTCGACCCACTACAACTTCGTTGTGGATAAACGTAGAAGCCTGAATTTTTAGTAACCAAGCATGCATTGTATTTAAACACAGTATACTTCAAATTTCATCCAATTTGAACCAGTAGTTTTAGAATAATTATAAAAAGTCAAAGTTTCCTAATTTTGTCACTCACTGACTCACTGACCGATCATCAAAACTCTAAGGCACTTCTAGAAGTCGTAGAAGCTTCAAATTTAGAATACAATTAGGGTTTAGTGTATAAATCAAGAAAAAACTCAAATATTTTGCAATTTCGGTCTAGGTTTCTAGATGCACCAACTGCATAAATAACTTTCTAATCCTATAATAATTGTAAAGGATTACAAAATTACATGTTCATGTGAAATATGCAACTCAATTTTGAAGCAGATATCTTCAACTGATTGAGCTGAAATTTTGTATACTTATGTAAGTTTGGTCACAATGCAATATTATGGCACCACCGAGCTGATCTGATGATGGTGCAAGGAGGTGGATATCGCAACTCCTCAATGACTACTCGTAAACCCCTCGAGATTGGACTCGTATGATTCGTCTTGACAAATACATTGGTGCTAGATGGTAACCAGAGTCTGATGATGGAGCTGGAAGATGACCATGGGAACTCGGTAATTAAATGACACAACCCCATCGAGTTTGGGCTCGTTTTATTCGGCATAAAGTATAAGTATAATCTCACGCCTTTTTTATCACCGAGGGGGTAGGCAGAGGTATTCCATTACTGGATATACCCACATTTCATGAGATATATTGGACCCCTAAACGTGATAGGTGTTGAGCCTATCGCCGGACCGGGTCTGTTTACACATGTCTCAGAATTAATTCTGAGACCTGCGGGTTTCCTCACGAATCACGATTAATTAATATAATAGGTTAATAATTTCAATTTGTTTTTTTTTCACACAGGCGCGGCCTTTTTATAGGTGCATATCGGTCAATAATGCTAAATGTTTGCTATAATTACTGATAATAATACAAATAAATTTTAATTAATAAATAGAAACATCACGACATTCGTTGTTAAAACACAAAATATAATGTATAAAAATAAAAAAAATTGTACAAAAATCGATGACTGTACAGAATATACTTATTTTAGTGTCGACAACTGAACCATTTACCCTATATGCATTTTTTGAGGCTCAGTCGCTCCTTTGCTACCTACATAAACCACTAAATAAAGGGATTTAAAGATTTACTGTCTACCATTTTCATTTTTTATTTCGAATTAGCGACCACGCATTTAACCTATATGAATCGAGAGCTGTAATTAATGCAAACAGAAAACCTTAAAAGACCAAATCCCGTGATGTGCCACGTTTCTGAAATAATAACTTTCAAAGTTGACAACAATAATGACAACCATATTGTTTGAACTTGCACTCCAACGGTCTTATTAATAAAAATAACCTATTCCTAGGATGATCAGAGGTTACGCTAAAACTAGTTAATCCCCGAGTAACCAAGTATTACCTTAGTTTTTTTTATGTCATTAATAAACACGGAGTATACTCGGACTGACTATACATTCCTTACACCTAGCTTACACTTAGATTACGTCTGAAATGTGGCAATACTGATGAATTTAAAAGTAAAAAGAGAGATAAGAACTTTTCCAAAATGGAAGAAATCCGGCCAAGTGCGAGTCGAACTCGCGCACGAAGGATTTCGTACTATTACCTATAAAAACGGCAAAAAAATCACGTTGGTTGTATGGGATCCCTCCTTAATTTATTCTGTTTTTTAGCATTTGTTGTTATAACGGCAACAGAAATACATAATCTGTGAAAATGTCAACTGTCCAGCTATCGCGGTTCTTGAGATACAGACTGGTGATTTATTAAAGTATAATAATATTTAAATCTCTTTTATCCCATAGCCGTTACCGTCATCCTTCTGTCATCGATGAATGTCAAAGTAATTTTTAGTTTAGCATAAAACCTACACTATGGCTAATCCCTGCATAAACTAGGTGACACCAAGGCGCACCACTTTTACTCCGGGAGTAGGCATGGATTAGCTTACTCCTTGCTTACTCTGTGTATACTGAAATTGGTTAGTAATGAGTTAATACTTGGATTAAAGTTAATCTTTCTCTAGTCTGAATTTATTAATAAGACCGTATGTGTTTTCGACTTATCAAAATCGACTTTCTAAAAAAAGTTTTGTGAGGCATTTGATTAATTTACTTTAAATGGACCAAGATACGATGACGCATTTATTTGATTAAAGGAAGTATTTCTAAAATTTTTGAAGACTTTTTGTTTAGAGCGTCCTAATTTAAAAACAAAATGTGTAATAATCGATTTTATCTAGTAAAGTAGTGTATGAAAAATATAAATCAATGCCGAAAATAGTTTGTCATATTTTTTTTATCTACCCTTTAAATATTTAAACTTCATTTAAAATGACCATGTAGAAACGTGATAGATGATGAGCCCATCGCTGGACCGGGTCTGTTATACTTACACATGCTTCAAAATTAATTGTAGGACCTACTGGTTTACTCGCGATGTTTTACTTCACCGTCAATCTAGTGATGAATATGTACGTAAGCTTTTTGATTAATTCATTGCTACATTGGCAACAGATAACAGTTGGTTCCTATGTGGTAAACTTTAAACATTGATATTTCAGAAACGCGACACTTTACAGGGCTGTGTATAATGATGTTTTATGTTTGCATTGATATCAGCTATCGATTCATATAGGTTTTGCGCCTGAGCGCGATATTTTATTAGATAGGTATACCAGGCACCACACTAAATCTTCAATGTCCTTTAGAATTTCGATTTATTTATTTTATTGTTTTTTTTAAATACGGAAGTGCTGAGTTCACCTATCAATGTACAATTGTAATAGGTAACACTGAAATAATAAATAATAATAATAAACAGTTCTAATATTAGGTACATAGTCTCCGCTTTTGTATTGTTAGATTATGAAGAAACTTTGTCTGTTCATTATTTTTATTTTGTTATTTTGTGAAGCGGTGATATAAGTTTAGCATAATACAGATATTAAATATTTTTTTTAATAATCAAAATCAATCAATCAAATATGTAGCTATAAGACGAATTGAGAACCTCATTTCTTCTGAAGTTGGTTAAAATACATTATTTATTTACGCTGAGGCGAGCAGAAAAAACTATTAAACTAGCAACACTGGCATCGCTATCTACCAGCCTCACTGTCATCACCATATTTCACCCTATACCGCACCAATAACGCATGCGAATCGCGTGCTTTTGACGTAATTTCATACAAAAGTGACCAAAAGTATCGGACCGGTACCGCACCGGTACGTCAAAACCATAAATGTCATTTAAGCCCCGCCCACCGTCCGATGCGCAATTGTTTACGGTTTTGACATACCGGTGCGACACCGGTCCGATACTTTTCGGGTGAGGGCATAGTAGCGTCGCAAGCGTGGGCGGGGCGTCGGCGGTGCGTAGGCAGTATACTGCCTACGCACTATAGTGATACCAATTTCACAGTTTTAGGACTTTACTAGTGTAGGACAACGTACTTTTGCATAGCGAAGTATGCTATGGTGAAACCAAAGAAAACACATTTTAAAAGACTGTTTACGTAACGGGACTATACGATAGATTACGTCACTTCATATTTGGAGCGTATGTAACATAAGATCTGCTTTATTTCTATGTTCTATGTTTGTTTGGCATTTTTTTTTTCAGCTATATAGATATTGTACGAAGTACTAAAAAATAAAACGATATATAAATAATAATGCTGTATTCTCTACCGACAACAACCGCGGCTCTACCACGTCTATTACCCGCTGTCTACTAAAGCCGTGGCCATTTTACCGGCCGGGATCCGAATTGTTTCCACACTGCTGCGGTATTTGACAGGATATATTTGACGTGACAGACCGGCGCGATTTAAACGCAGCAGTGTGTTCTAGGCTGTTCGCTACTACTTTTATAAGGCAAAAAATCGCCGTGGCGTTAAAAATGGAATTAAAAAGTTTTTATCATGTTTGTGGCAGACAGATAACTTTTTTTACCGTAGGTTGACGTAATTTAGCGGAGTGCGTCATAAAATTCTAGTTGCCAGTACGGTACACTTTTCCTGTGTTATGGGGACGAATGCGAAAATGATAACCTATATTTTATGTGTTGCCGGGGAGGTTTTCTCGGGTAAGAGTCAAAAGTTAATAAAAACATCTACCTGACTCTGAAGTACCTACTATACTTTATCGCAAAGTCATGATTTAGCCGGTCCCTCAAAAAGTATTTTGTTATCCTTACGTGTACAACATTCCTGGTAAGTTTCGTGCGCACGTAGCATTGTACATGCTTCGTCTGAAAGACTGACTCTCCAGGGACAAATTATACACGTCCCCTGTCATATTATAAATTATTTTCCTAATTCCGCCGCAAGGAGCCAAGTCCCATCGGACAGTTTAAAAGGAGCTTATGACTTTGCATAATATTTTTTCAGCGACTTTCCGAGAGAAATGTTGGGGACACCTGAAAATTAGTCAGTAAGACTTTTGGTGTGCATCTGGATTGAGGGCCCACTTTTTAAATTATTGCGAAACGAAATGATACTTACAGGGCATTTACTTAAAATTTTGTAAAACCTAAAGCAAAGATTCTTAAATTTCTTAAACGTGAATCAAAAGAGTTATGGTCAAATAGCTTGGGCCCTCAATCCTGACGCCTGCATAAAACGGCATAGTCGAATCTCAGAAAGTACTATCCCTGGGATAATAATTTTTATTCGAGTATTTAGTTAGGAATTTGTTAAATACATTAAGAAATTGTCAAGTCTTAAGAATGCGACAATACAGATTTATGGCGGTTTAGCTTGGGCCCTCAATTCATCAATTTTGATATTGTAGAATCAGCAAAAAATATGAGTTTTTCTAAGGAAAGATATTAATACGACTTTAATATATTTGAGTTCCATATCTC
This sequence comes from Ethmia dodecea, assembly GCA_963855545.1. Taxonomy (NCBI): domain Eukaryota; kingdom Metazoa; phylum Arthropoda; class Insecta; order Lepidoptera; family Depressariidae; genus Ethmia; species Ethmia dodecea. The sequence continues at coordinate 9,141,246 of OY979444.1, forward strand.
GGAAAATTTGTTAAAAAGAAATAACGACACAAAAGTTAATTGTTAAAAAGTTATTGAAATTCGTATTTTTTCAAAACGTCTGAACTGAGGGCCCAAGGTTTTTGTCAGTATTGACTAGACTAAGCTTTCTACACTACCGCACTTTAGGCTAAGTATTTTAACAAATTCTTAACTAAAAGGCTACAAAGCGTCCATTCTTCTAAATGCCGTACTTTAGGAGAAAATTGATTTTCGATGTTTTATATGAGAAAATTCAGTAGGGTGTATATGATTTTGTTACTTTTTTGAGACAAATCAGCATGTACCCTCTTAGAAGATATTTCATAAGTTGTTGTCGGAAGCGATTACGTTTTGTGTGATCCAAAATTAATAAAAGGTGTTATTTAAATGGTTATCATAGTATTCGTATTTTTGACGCCTGACGTACGCGCGTCCCCGTCATGTTTTTTGTTTAATTTTCATTTTGCTGTGTATTTCGGGTTTTGACTCATATTAGTGATAGTATATTATACCTATGTGGCAAGCACAGATCATTAATCTAGCTCTGTGGTAGCAAGGGTCCGTGACAGTGTGCAGTGAATGGGAAATTCGATAAAATGCCAGGGATAAACATTTTTGGATTGCCTCAAGAAGTCTTAATGAAGTCATCAGTAAAAGTGCTATTATATTACTGTTGAAAAAAGTTTGTTAAAAAAAAAGACCCACAATCGCTCCATACTTGTATGGTTTTTTTTTATTGTTTAGCGGCCTTTGGATTCTAGTCCTAATAGCCTTATTACTTTCCTATTATTATTAATCTTAGTAAAATGGCTCTGCTTTGAATTTTTTGATTTTTTGTATTGAAAAGGCTCCAATACTACCGGTTTTACCGATTTAAAAAAAATGTTTTGACAGTGGAAAGCGTACTTTTCTGGGAGTAACATGTGCTATAATTTTTCCACGGGAGCAGGCCTAAACCACGTTACCGATTTAAAAAGTTCTTTTAAAAATGGAAAGATACATTACCAGGGAGTAACAAAGGCTATATTTTATTCCCGTATTTTCACGGGAACGGGAACTACGCGGATGAAACCGCAAGGCAATGCTAGTTGTTAATATACAGGGTTATAATTTTAATACGTCCAATAGGTACATAATTTCATTGATTATTGGCACTTTCTTATTTTATTTTTCCACGCATACGTAGGTGAAGGCACAGCACAGCTAATCGTATATAATTATATCGAGCTTTATATATTATATACAATATGTAACAGAATAAGTGCAATTCCTGAAATTAGTTTGTTCAGTATCGACTACATATTATTATTCGATTTCATCTATTTTTAATATGTGTTAAATTTTTCCGAAAAATGAATTAGCATAGCTGAATTTAATGCTATCTATTGAAATCGTACTATTATAGAACGATATTTAAGAAAATTGGACACAACTAAAGTTCGATTGCATCTTTTTTTATATTAATTTACTAACCGGGGTGTATGAGGAATTGCGCTTTTTCTGTTACGCGTTGTATAATTATATATATTGTATCTGCGCTTTACAAAATACTACTTACATGATCACAACGAATACTTGTTTATACTTACGATAAACATTATGGTCACCCTACTGAATTTTCTCATATAAAACATCGAAAATCAATTTTCTCCTAAAGTACGGCATTTAGAGGAATGGACGCTTTGTAGCCTTTTAGTTAAGAATTTGTTAAAATACTTAGCCTAAAGTGCGGTAGTGTAGAAAGCTTAGTCTAGTCAATACTGACAAAAACCTTGGGCCCTCAGTTCAGACGTTTTGAAAAAATACGAATTTCAATAACTTTTTAACAATTAACTTTTGTGTCGTTATTTCTTTTTAACAAATTTTCCGAGATATGGAACTCAAATATATTAAAGTCGTATTAATATCTTTCCTTAGAAAAACTCATATTTTTTGCTGATTCTACAATATCAAAATTGATGAATTGAGGGCCCAAGCTAAACCGCCATAAATCTGTATTGTCGCATTCTTAAGACTTGACAATTTCTTAATGTATTTAACAAATTCCTAACTAAATACTCGAATAAAAATTATTATCCCAGGGATAGTACTTTCTGAGATTCGACTATGCCGTTTTATGCAGGCGTCAGGATTGAGGGCCCAAGCTATTTGACCATAACTCTTTTGATTCACGTTTAAGAAATTTAAGAATCTTTGCTTTAGGTTTTACAAAATTTTAAGTAAATGCCCTGTAAGTATCATTTCGTTTCGCAATAATTTAAAAAGTGGGCCCTCAATCCAGATGCACACAGACTTTTGCCCTCAAAATGTTGAAATGTAACCTTTATTTACATTGAAGTAGAAGTGACAAAGCAGCTTTTTGTGACAATCTCATAAAGGATATTGCCAGAAGCGCTTCAAAGTGGATTTTCATGTGCTGCTTTCGACTGATGTTGCTGGACCGGGTAAAGCCTATTACATTAAAATAAGTTTCTTACGAGTACAGAATACTCAAGCTCCATATTTTGCATTTCCTTTGTGGAAACTACAAACTGTATTCGGAGTTTAACTGTAGGCAGAATATCCGAAAGTTGTAAACCGGGTCAACATTAGATGCCGCTATAAAAGATACCTCAACATGGAAGGTGACCTAACTTTCACGGTGTTAGAAACCGTAAAATGTCACGTTCTCTTATCTAGCCAAATTATATTGTATCAGAAAATGGTAAAAATACGTTGCCGAAGGAATCCGAGCCGTTTAAAGTGGTGATTTCGTGATAAGGAGAGAATGCGGCACAGTAAATTTAGCTTATATATTTACTGTGATGCGGGCCTCAAGCAAGGCTCAGCGTGGCAAAGCGGATACACGTCGTAAACGTGATGTCGAGGTAAGTGATGTTGGCTTAATAACGACACTCACGAGATCGAGGGTGGGTGACGGCGCCCGTCAAATGAAAGGGGCAGAGGGTTCAGTCGGTGCTCACATAGATTTTGGGTAGATACCTACCTAAGTCGTGAAGGTGAACACTGAACAGGCTTTATGGTAAACACGAATCTGTATATATTTCAATGTAGGTACGCGTGCGAGAGCGAAAGTGGAAATGAGACAAAAAATTAAGAGAAATGCTTTACAGATTAATGTATTATGCACGCACACTACCGCAATGTGTATGTAAGCTTTGAATATGCAAGTAGGTATAGCCTCGCCTTCGTGATTGCAAGACTGTAAATACAAAGTTTAAAAAAACAACAGTAAGTAGTAGTACCTACCTAATCGCGCTCTGAGAGGGTTACACAATATAACATTTTCCTACCTATAGATATAATAAAACTAACCGTGTACATGGAATATTTTTTGAAAATGTTAGTGGTAGTGTATTTAGGTATAGATACCAAACACAGTCTTTTTAAATTTTTGTCAATCAGTCTATCACACAAAAACTACTGGACCGATTTTTATGAAATTTGGTGTGGAGATAACTGAGTAACTGGGTCAACATCTAGAGTACTTTTTACAGCGGGAGAATGTCTCATTCTTAGGGGAAAATTTAAAATCTAGGTAAAAAGAGAAATGCGTAGGTACTACTCCGAAACGATAGCACCAAGAAACTTGAAATATGGTATATTGGTAATAGGTGTCGGCAACCGCTAAAAGGGATTTTTGTAAATTCCCACGGGAACGGGAATAAATATAGGAATAAATAGGATATTTGTGAGCTCAGCTCTCATGTAGTTAAATAACTATAGTTATCGACCTCTAAGTGGTCGGCTGACACTTGGAGGGCACCTTGAGACCTCAAGTAGTAAAAGGATAGATTGAGAGACTGACAACAAAAATATGGTATAAGCATATAGTTTTATCAAATTTTAAGCAAGGAACACTAAACGCCTGATCCTAATCAATGAATTGTTATTTTATCACGCACAAAAATGCAATGTTGGTCCACATTCTTGTCATTTACGTCCACTTTATACAATACGATAAATTTACAAAACAAAAAGTAACCTAACTTAACTCTCTAAGCAGTATGTAAAGTCCATTGGCTTCCACATAGGTCTTAACTACGTTTAACTTTGCTTGGTCGACCGCAGTCTTGCTCCAGATAAACTAGGTCAAGGCATGTGTATTCTCGGAAAATCAACGACTTAAGTTACACTCATAAACTCTCAACGTATAGTCAACAATTAACTGAGTGCTTACTTAATTACGTGCTAACATAAACGGTTATTACGTAGAAATTCTGACGTGGGCGTAATAGGCGACGTTTCGAAGTTTATTCAACTAGAGCCGTTTCATTACCGGTGGGTCGGTGAAAAATGTCTGTCCACTAGCCGTTTCTGTTTATTTTCCGAGCGCGTCCCGTCTTCCGCTTGGTAAGAGAAACTTAATAACAAAGATATATTTTTTTCTCATTGCCGGCAATATAATATTTGCTCAGGAATTGTTTTTTTTGCGACGCTGGGTTTATCTCAATATCTCAATATGATTATCTCAATCGCATAAGTATATAATGATGGACTTTAGGTTTCCAAAATAAAGCTTTACTATGGACAAGTAACACGATAGCTTTAGGTTGTTTTCTAAAATTTAACTACAAATTCACGATGCCTTTCTGAAAAAATAATAAGGAGGAATCTTTCGTGAGTCTATCTCTTCATAAGTGCAAAGTAGTCCATAGCTTATGAATATAAATCTAAAAATACATCACAAAAGTTGAATTAGGTATGGCTTAACTTACCTAAACAATGTTTGTGTAACGGAAATAAATTCAAGAACCTCTACATATGACATTAATTAATTATCCACCTACTTACTTCAATTTACAGCTTGTTTTGGGAGTATACTGAAAGGAACTTTTATTGACTTTAGTAACAGGTATTCCCAGTTAACGTAGACGAAGTACTATTTAACTTTTGAAATAATAGTTCACTCACAACTTTTTTAGTATTGCTAACTTCCTTGAAGTATGTGATTTGATTTAACACCTCGTAAAACAGCCGTAAAATAAAATACAGCGGCCGGCAATAATAGCAACTAAATGTACAGCAACAGACAAACTTGGGCTAGACGACAGGACTACTACATAGTCTAATGTATGTCTGTAATGTCTAGCTAGAACATGACAAACTTTGAATAAAAATGATAATGGTTTTGACATGCACACTTACAATATTCGCTCCTTTAGGTTAAATTATAAAAGATTTCTATTAGGTTTACAAATAGTCTAGTTTAACGGGTAGGCTGTGTGTGAATGACATGAGTTAGGTGTAGAAGATATAATATAATATTTATGTGTTTAAAATGTACCTGGTATACCTATATATAGTCAAAGTCAAAGTCAAAATGTTTTATTCAAAATAGGAACTTACAAGTCCACTTATTGAACGTCATTTCAACTCCACCGCTTCAGCGACGTATGGTTGAGGAGAAGAAGCGGGGCAAGAAACTCCTCAACACAATATTCTTTTAATCAATTGTTACTTAATACTAAATTGGGTTACATAATTTCGTTTGTTTTTCGCTATCGGATTGCGCTGGACTGGAGGAAATCTGTTCCAAGCATCATTGTCATTTATATAGTCGTCTAGTTTGTAATATGCCATTTTACAAAGTACAAAGTACAGTAATACATATCCATATACAGTAAAGTATATGGATATGTATTACATTCATTTACCTATTGTATTATGTATTAAGTATCTAATTATGTGGAAGTAGTTTACATTATTGTATTATGTAGTTTATGTAATAGTGTTTTGTATGTTATTTGCTTGTGCGGTGCAGATGCGCGCTCTGGGTGTCCACAGAATACCAGCGTCGCTGGCTCTGCGCTACTCGCGTCGCGAGCCACGACATTATGCTGAGTGGCCACCTTTTTGGTACCTAGTTTTTTAAGTTTTATGTTATTTTGTAATAGTTTAATTTTAATAGGTGCCAAATAAACACTTTTCTTTCTTCTTTCTTTCTTTCTTTCAAAAATTTATACTTACGTATATTTTTTTACTTATGAATTAGTATGAATTAACCCAACTATCTCACAATTCTCTACGATACGATGTAATATAGTGCAACAGACAACTTAACAACAAATTGTCGCACCCTGATTAAGTTTTGTGTGAATATGAAATTTTCGGAAGTCGTATAATACACACCAGCAAATCTAGTACCATCTTCTGTCACCAAAATACGTAAATACGTAAGCGTTACATATTGGGTTGCCTCTAATGATTTTGATAATGTATCATTGGGTGTAAGTACTAATACAAACTTCGACCGAATCCAACGTGATTGGATGGTTGGCAATGACATATGCGGCTTTTAAGCCAAGTTTGTTAAAAGTTACTTGTGTAGCAACATAGCGTGTTGGCGAAAAGCAGGCGTATTTCGATCAAGAATATCCCGGAAGTAAGGAACTAACTCACCTGACCGCAGGCACCTCCAGTATGTCCCACTCCACTGACATGTAGAACTCGGAGAGGTCCACGCCCACGGACACCACGTTGCTCCCGGCCTGCTCGTCCATATGTCGTAGGTCCACCTGTGTACACGCACACTCAGCAAACACATTCGACACGCACTCAAGTACGTTACAATGTCTATTCTGTATCTGAACTGAATGTGACATAAGGTGGATTTTTTTTAAATACAAATATGGGGTATATTTTTTTAAGATCTTGTTATTTAAATTCTCACGTAGAGTTTATCGGAGATAGAAATGCGACGTAAATATTTGTAACACATTAAAACACTAAGTACATATTCAACAACAAGACTTTGAAAAGGCAACTAATTTTATGTATCTATTTATTTATTTGTTTAATTGATACTTTAAATCTGGTTTTGAGATGATGCATTTAAATCTACTTTAGTTAGCTGGGATAGAGCAATATGAAAATTTCTGAATAAATAAAAGTAGGTAATACCCATACTTGTACAAGTCTGCTTGTAATATTTAGCACTAGGAGATGTTTTTTTTAAAACACTTCTTTTCAATATTTGCTTTATCCTAACTGTTTGGCACGTTAATATTTAATGTCACTAAGTTTAAACATTCTATTTTATCAATTTTAATTCGATACATGCACCCTGTCACACAGTGTGAGAAAATTCGCTAAATTTACAAGATTTCCGTGACGTTTCCATTGCAGGCTGTCAATGCAGCTAAACCAAACTCGAGCATTTTTCATACAGCCGACCTTCGGAGAATATGCTACTAATCCATACCACAGAGTGTGCCAAGTAGGATGTACCTGTGTCAACAATTTTATGGTTAAAACGTAGATAAAACACTGCAACGATAAACCGCTCAAACATTAATCATCAAAGAGGACACGTTACAACAATATTTCCAAACCGAAACATGCGAAGAATTATAACGCGTAACACAAAGAACACCGAGTAGACGCCAAATCGTAGACTTTGCTGCTAGAGTCAGGATAGGACGACCTCCCCTGCAGAGTTTCTGACACAATCGAGAATAGATTTGTTCTTTTATAGACGTGCTGTTTAGAATGTATTTGCTAGTAACGCATCAACAAGTTAGCACACTGTTGTTGTTGTTTTCGACTCGTCAAAATCTGAGTAGGAGGTCGGGTCGCCAGCTCCGCCGCGGCGTGTGTGTGTGTTCGCGCGACGTGCCTGTGCCCGCGCCCCATGCCAGCCTCGCGGGTCTGTCGGCTGCGGGCTGGCATCAGGCGCGAGCCACACCGAGTGTAGATAGCATGCAAGGACGCTCGCCCACCGAAGCGATTACAGTTCGTTCGCTTCCGTCGGCGAAACGATCACACTACTCCTAACATCTATGTAGCTTAGAATTTTGTGCACTGTGGTATTCGTGTTTGGATTTGAGTAGGATCGCTTGTTTTTGGATGACGAACATGCAATGAACGGCCAGCGACACCAAATTCATAGAGCCACTATAGGAGAGTCGCTAATAGGGAAAGGTATAAAATATGCAACGTGATGACAGATTATGCTCGAAAGTGTATTGAGCCACATGTGTAAATTTATTGCTTATTAATTCACATCGTGCGGTGCTTAACCTGATCGCGTGTAAGGTATCGTGTTGTAAAGCTGTGTAAGAAGAGCCGAGGCGGGCGGCCGCCGTGATCGGGAATGCAAGTGGAGCAAGCCGGGTCATGCGATGAGTTCGGAGTACATCGACCATAGGATGCATGCAGCAAGCTGTGTGCGTGTGTCTGTGTAGTAGTGTGGCGCGAGCGGAGCCAGCTTGAGGAGGTGGAGCCCCGGGTGACGCCGCTCCGCACCGCGCGAGGGCTACTCGGCTCGACGAGATTTAAAATTTTACGTGCATAAAGAGTCAACCGGAGCAGGGCGTATTAGGTAAGGACGGATCGAGTGATGTTTTGCATCCCATATCACCTGGCAGTTTAAATTTTATACCTTTCCGTGTCGAGCGAGGAAGGCCGATCGAGCTAAGTGGAACCGGCCGAGGATAGTCTGGAGCATTTGTGGACACGCACGTCGAAATACCGCTACTCCACATACTTTAAACATCACCATCGAAATGTAAACTTGCAACATGTCAGAACTAAGTTGCGAGCTGAGAACGAGGAGCGAGCGTCGGCCGAGGCCCGCTCCACGCCTCCACACTAGCATCGTCGTACAGTCATACGTAAAGTGATTTAACATACCACATGGACAGAAAAGTAATATAATTACACGACGAATTACGTTCGAGCCAACAAGCTATTGCATGGACATCGCCGGGGCGGGGCCCTACGGCTACGGCCCGCGCGCGGCGCCAAGCAGCGTACAGCGGGGCGTCACCTTGAAGCCGTCATACGTCCAGCTGCCTAACTTAAGCACACAGGTTTGCACGTCGTAAGGAAAGAACTCGACGTCGATAGAGCACGAGGATTTATAGACGGCCGGCGGCTGCCACACCACCATGCCGTTGTAGTAGACCGTGGCCTTGGTCATCAGCGTCACCTCGTAGTTGCCGTCGGCGCTGCGGACAAACAGAGCGGTCAGCGAGAGCTAGAGGCTCCGCACAATTACCTTGAATCCGTCGTACGTCCAGCTACCGAACTTAAGAACGCACGTTTGCTCGTCGAACGGAAAATATTCCACGTCTATTTCACAGGAAGACTTGTAAATGGCGGGGGGTTTCCATTCCACCAGCCCCTGATGGTAGATGGTCGCCTTGGTCGCCAACGTAACCTCGAAGTTGCCGTCGGCACTGTAATGTTAACTCACATTTACAAGCCGCACGCGGCGCCTACCTAGTGTACTCTGATTCTTTGTGTCTTGACAACTGCGTATACTGTTTGATTGTGTAATTTGGCAGGGTTGCTGAATTAAATAATTTATAACATCTCGTATTTGTGCATACCAGTATCATTCTGCGCAAATGTGAAAGGGTTTTAATTACAAAAATAACTTTATGAGCCTGTTTATTATGCTTAATTTATTAATAAAATATATTTCTATCAATTATTTTTCATATCGCAAAGTATTTTTTTAGCATATCGCAAAAATTCGCTATATTTTGCATTATATTATTTGCAATAAGCCTTGTTTTCTGTTCAGCGATCAAAACTCAAACACCAATTAATGTAAATGTGCTTTTTAGGTGCAGACAACCATTAAATTACACCGAATTTCCGAGGTCCGCTTTATTCCGTCTGGTTCACTGGAACTTTTAACTTCGCTCTGAGAATAAAAACGCGATTTCGTTCCGGAATTAATTCAGGTGTTTGTTTGATACTTTTGACAGGGGCTGGCGAGAGCGGAGGCTGGAAAATGCACCTGTCACATCCGTTATTTACGCCGACACGTAGCCTTTTCCTGGACTGGGACTTCACGGGACGGGCGGGACGCTCGCGATGTTTAGTTTATTCTAGAGACATTTCAAAGCATAACACTAAGAAGAACAACGTCATGCAATACTCCAAACAATCTATTAATTCAACAATTTTATATTTTTTACTTTAGTCTTAATTCATAAATAATTCATTAAACAAATAAAATAATGAATCCACGGAAAATAAAATACACTTGATCACACTACTCGGTATCGAGGGCACACTAAAATGGAAATGAGGGTTTGCAAATGGTGCTATGAGGATTTTGAAGCTACGTGATTTACAAGGACGGAAGTTGAAGTCTTTCCAGACAGAATTGGGGCAAAAAGGTGGACATTAGTCCGAAGTGAGAGCACAGGTTGCAGGGAGGGTCGGAAATGAGTAACGATTTCTATCCGGCCCATTTATCAACGTCCGACCGCTCGAGCTGGTGGACACAACAAAATGAATGCCGTCTATAATTTAGTTGTATCTCTGACTTGTCTCCTCGTAATTACAGTTTATGATACAACATGAGAAGTTTTACTTCGCTTACGGTAAAGGGCCTGTATAATCTTACCAAACTTAATTTGTGCCATGAAACAATTTATCCACCGCATGAACTGTGCTGTTAAACACATCCCACAAGCCGTTTTTCACGTCACTGAACAGTTTTGTTAGGCTAAACTTGACTTGATCAAATACGTATTGCAGGCCTTCTCTGTAACTCGTACAATTTGAATTTACTTCCACCTAAAATGTAGTAAGTAATTTAGTTTGAGCTAATATTAAAAATGAACGCTTGACACTTGAAACATCATTTACCAGTTTCAATAACAGCAGAAGTATAATATAAAACAGAAATTTCATTTTTAATACGGTATTTCAACTGATTATCGATACAATTTTATGTGTTACTCTTAACGCTTACGAACAAAAACTACCAATAAAATACGGATATTATTCTAGCTGAACACGTGTTCAACATAAATAACTACTATGTTATTGACATTACTAAAGTAAATATTGCAGTAACAGACGCTCTCTCTCTCGAAATATCAAATTTAAACTTCCTAAGAATATTTATGAAGATATACCTACTTGAACCTATGTCGCATACTAACTACTGTATCAAAGACAAGTAAAGAATTGAGTAAATATAAGTACCTTGATGACTTTTAAACTAAACTTTAAAAAAAATTAACTATTTTTTCAAAATCGTAAATTTTGCTAAAACATGTTCTTGTTACTCAAATAATGAGTCACTAACTCAAATATATCATAACCACTTAATCAATTTAGTTAGGTAGGTATATCTCGCATAAATCTACACGAAACATTTTCTATATTGTAGATAACATATGATGTGAATGTTATTGAATATTATGATGTATTATGTCGGATAAACGTTTTTGACACGCAACCGCATTTCCCTTCAATAGAGCTGATGAAGGGTTTTTTTCATGCTGCTCAAATATAGGTATAGTTTCATATAGAAGCATAATTTAGAACTTATGTGAGACAGATAAATTAGAATATCAAAAGGAAGCAAAAAAACTGTGCGTTTGGGAGATTGCCTCATCTACTAGGACATAAGCTTTTTTTAATTCCTGTAGGCGCTTTGTAAGATCTCTGGTGCTATGCTTCCGCCTTGCTTATAAAACTGAAATCTATTAATGACTCTATTTTCATCCACTCAGCCTTTGAAATAAGTTTTGATATTGTTTGAAGATTTCTTTTATAAGCCGCAATACTTCACGGTAGCTCTTATGTAACCGAAAATATTATTATACTTGTACATTCAAGCCATGTTTATTTTGTAAATAGTGAAACTGTTGGTTAGTTGTAGTAATTGTATTAGTTATAATAATGCCATATTTATTTTTTAAAGTTTTATTTGAATATTTTAGGCTTAATTTTTTGTGGCCTATAGTCTAAAGTCTACATTAATTATAATAATTTCATTACGTCTATTGTGGCCAAATTGAAGTGAGTTTATTTAACATTTAATTTGACTATAAAAAGTGCCTGCGATGTTTCGTGCTACATAATTTATTTTTATGAGATTCCTGCAAATAAATATTCTATGGTTTTTTGTAAAATTAGTTGCATGGCCTGTCTTGTTAAGCTAAGATATTTATGAATTGGTGGTGAGGTGTGTCAGGACTATGTAGGTGTGCAAAACAATAATGTAGGTAGGTAACATAACGTGAGCTAAGTACACAAAATGTTATTCATTAAGTTTTTTATCCCCATTTTTAAGTAGAGGTGAAGTAGCGATGCGTGAACGGACTCTGAAAGCTTGTAAGTAGCTCTCGTCTCCCTTTGTTGAACTACTCAGCCGCCTTCTCGAATTAATGTGCATATCTCGGAGACACTGCGAAATTAACGGAGAGTTTTAAGACCTTTTGTATTTATCTTTATTGTTTTCCTTTTAATTTCATATGTGCATTAAACTATTCATGAGAATCGTATTGTATTGATCATGAAGCTTAAATCATAAAATATAATATACTTACGCATTATGAATAACAACATCCAACAAATAATCTTGTGTAAATAAAATCAGCATAGATAGCATAAATTATCGTAAAATCATGATAAAATTGAAATTGGCCCTTGTTTTGATAGCACAAATGTTTATTTAGGTTCTAATTGATTAATCGCTGGGGAGATTAATAATAATGATATGTAAATAATAACAGGGCGTTAACACCGTATTATACGACGGTTATTGTAAAATAAATAAAAAAGGATAAGTTATGATGAAACTGACATTGTTTTACTCAATACATCAAATGTTAATTATGTTCAGTATGCTATGTGAATGTGAGTAAATGGTTCTGTGTAATTATTAAACAAAAGCTACAATTAATAAATAATTATTGTTTAAATTTACTTACTTAATTAATGTATCTTAATATGCAAGAATGAATGAACTCGTAAATAAACTCGCAACATCGCTACATCACCGTTTTAGTTTAGAATTCGAATTTGGAACACACAGTAAGTGGTAGTAGTAAGAGTGGGTCTCACTTGTTGTAGAGCACGATGTCGGGCCGCCAGATGTGGTCGGATGGCACGTGCAGCATGTGCACGCCGCCGTATTCGCGCGGCTCCCAGCGCAGCTTGTAGTCGTACCACGACTGCTCCACCCACAGATTCGTTGTCATTATCTGGTTCTTCAAGTTCTGTGATAGATAACAACAACGCCGTGGTTTGTACCGTTAGAAATAAATATTGCGTGATTGGATTAAGTAACAGTTTGTGGCGAACCTTTTCGGCTCGCGTACGGAGTCATAAAGAAAGAGGCTTTATTTGGTTCATAGGTGTAAATCATCATCATCATCGACTCGCCTACTGCTGCGCCAAGGGTTTTTCTTCACACATGAGAAAGTATGGGCAATAATCTCCCATGCGAGTCCACCGCAGATTGGAGATGGTGTTAGGCTAGTGGCCATCTAACTGAGAATTTTTCAAGCCATCCAAAGATATCTGACATGGCTTAATGGCTTCCATTGTGCGTAAACACAACGAAAACCATGACCAACAGTTTAATGTGCCTTCCGAAACACGGCAGGTGTAAATATCAAGGAGATTTCATATTTTCTGTGGTACAAGGCATAGTAAAAAAAATCGGACATGGTGACTTTCAGGGGTTTAGAAATTAGAACCAGAAAGATAAATTAGATTTTTACTAATAAAGACTACTTACATACTGTATAAAAAATGTGTACCATAATTATTATCAAATGTGTACCAGCAAATGATTGAAAATTATAAAAATGCTGGGATTAAATATACCATGTGTTAATAGCTGATAGTGGAGCTTCTCATTGTTTTTTTTATTGTTTTTGTGGTTTATGCGTAAAAGCGTAACAAACAAAGAAACTCACTTTGAATCGCATTTATAATATTATTAGTTATGAAGTTAGGATATATTATTATTTATAAGGTAATTCAAAATGTTAAGTGAACAAACGTGACATACCCATAAAGTCAGACAAAGAGCCTTTTTAATTTAGTAAGTTCTAATATTTGTTCAGCAGCCCCTCAAGTTGTGTTAGTAATTAATTGTCATTTACTTAATTAACCTTTATAAAATATTCTTTGTGTAAAGATAATATGTATCCAAAGATGAAAAGCAGGGTACCTATTATTATGACAGGAGACATTTACAAGAATTTAATTTAATATTTAAAAAAAATATTTCAACGTTTTTTAGTGTTTATGTTTCCGAGCAAGTGGTATCAATGCTGATAGGTTAAATTTAGAGCTACTTGGAAAAAAGAGTTGGGTACTTATGAAATTTAAAAATAGTAGATTGTGTCATAAGGGAGCAAAACTATATTTTTACGGCGAGGGCGTAAAATTGTTGATGACATTGTTTGCTTCTTTTTTAATATTATATTTTCCGGTGTTTAACTATCACTGCAGTCACTTCTACTGAGGGATATTTTTAATTCCAAATTCAAAACACTTTTATTCGCACTTATTAAAATCCTATCTTAAAAGACTGTTATTGAGGAGCAAAACGTCACTTTTCGAATAGATGGTATGAAAAGAATATTAATTATGTGTCTTCAGTCAGATACTGCCATTGAGTTACCAACGAAGCAACACGATGAGGAATAATTTAATACCCTCCAGACAACGTGCATAGTATATCAAAATATAGAAGGTTTCATGACTTTTAATTATTACTAGATTACAGCCGGAGCCCTGAGGCGTTGCCCGTGTGGATCCAGTGTATTGCCGTTCCCGTGGGAATTTCAAAAAACCTCTTCAAAGCGGCAGCCTACGACATAGAAGACACCTACACCGTATTTCAAGTTTGTATGTGTTATTGGTTCGCAGTAGTATTTCTCTTTTTAAACAGTTGTTTTTATTTTCCTGTGTAAATGAGACATTTTCTTTCAGTAAAATGTACGCTAGATGTTGACTCAGTTACTCGGTTATATCTATACCAAGTTTCATCAAAATCCATCCAGTAGTTTTTGCGTGATGCATGCACAGACAGACACACATTTGGCATGGCACACACTTTTCCTGGTTTGACCTTTTTGTTGCCGGTTTGAACCCACCTTTAGCTTAGATACCGTCCAATTAATCCCGTCTCGTATTATTAATTCTGACAAAACGCTTAAACAAGAATGAATTATTCATGATAGACGGAACTACAGTTCTGAAAATATATATATATACTAAAGTAAAGTGGGATACCTTTGTTGCTCAAGGATTATAGCGATTAATGGTTTAAATTTAATAGTTAGTTATTTACAAAATATTTTTGTTCTACTCGTCCATAAATAGTTGGAGACAATCAATTTGAGTGAATGAATAGTGTTTTATGTCTAATCTGAGTGTCTAATAGTCCAGATAAGAGGACCGGTCTCTTAACAAATGGCTTTGAGAGGTGACTAAATGGTTGACTCCTTAATTAATTCGATTTCGAAAGTTTCATAGCATTGCTATAATCTGACACTGGAAAGTAATGAATAATATTACGAGTATCATAAAATATAGTATACTTACTTTAAGTTTTCTTTCTCTTATGATCTGTTCGATAATTATTGTATTTTTACCTATTGTCATACCGTATATACTCGTACCTTACAACTCAGAATAATACTCATTACCATTTAAATATTTAAACACCTATTTTACAAATTCGTTTACTGAAACAAACTTTAAGCTAACTGGAACACCACAACACAACCTACCTGCAAAAGTTTGAAAACGTTCTCTATTAAATTTTGTGTAATACTTGGCGAAATTTCTTCTGCAAGTAGAGCAGCCAGCCTGGTGCCAATTTTATGAAGTAAAGTTTTAAGTTTTAGAACGCTAAACTGACTTTCGTTTTGGAATACCTTTATATAATTATAGGTATTTGTGAACATCTGAATAAAATAAAAAGCATCACCATTGGCGATTGGGTGGCATAGTTCATGTCCAAGCTAATCTGGCCTGTATTATGGGTAAAGGACGATAGTAATTACCTACTCTTTGATGTCTTCAAAAAAACGGTACCTACCTCTGGTCGACACCATTTTCAATAGTATCGTTATTGCACACCTATGTTCACATTAATACATATACCCTTTTAGGACACAGAAATCTAAACTAAAACAAAGTAAAACTACTTAAAGTATTTTACTGAAACTCCTCAAAAATAATCCAACATAATATGGTTTCGATAAAAAACCCTGCTACCAGAACCGAACTTGTGACTTTTATCATGTCCGTCAACCGCACCAATAATGGTTCATCGAACAATATTAAAAACAACATAAATATTTGAGGTTTTTTAAATGTAGGTCTGAAACAACATTATTTTATTTAAAAACTCGCCGGAATTTTGAAGCGACTCAACGAAGTCGGCTTACTGTGATTTCAGACGAACGAGTACGGACCTTTTTGCAGACTAAAATGCCCTATCTGAAATAACAAACAAAAATGGTGCTCTACAAATAGAAAGAAAACAGAACTCATCATTTGCCAGTATATGCCTTGCAGATTTTTATTAATAGGTACACTTCACTGGATTCCTTAGTAGCCGTATTACAGTCATATGACTCATTATGGGAAACCTACATTGACGCCGCTTTATATTTAGCAACTAGCGAATGCCATGAATCATGTATATTCCCGTTCTCGTAGGAATTTTCAAAAATCCCTTGTTAGTACTCACTAACCCCATCTAAGGCAGTTTAGTGCAACATTTCATGGTTATAGACCCAACGGTCAGACAGTTTCTTCTTTTATATATGTATATATGAAGATGATAAACAATCGTCAAATAAAAATAACTATTTATCTATATTCTCTATGCACGAACATTTTAGGTCACAATTCAAATAAAAACTTCAAATTAAACCATAAATGGTAACCCTATTCCATTTGACGCTGTCGAATATTCAATCAAAGACTGTCTTGGATAGTAGGCCTGCTGGAATGGAATGTCTCAGCAGTTACTTTCAACGCTAGTACTAGTAGTATGTTCTAAAAATGGCCTTTATTACTATGTCTTCCTGAGGAGAACTTACCTACCCTAGTAAGTCAGAATTCATTATATTATTGCGACGGAAGTCCGTCGTAGAATTGTTTGTCCAGGACATCGGCCGCCTCGTCCATTTACAAAAGTTTACCGAAGTTTCTCTTATGTCTCTTTCCCCTTCGATTTTCCGTACGTGATATGACTTTTACGAATGATTTCTAACAACTTTATAGGAACCTTTCTTTCAATATACGGTGATTGTACCAATTCAATAAAGATAGATAGGTACAGAAGGTCAGCAAATTATACAAACGACCTAACCAATGATCCACCTCATTCTGTATAACCTACCCCTAACCTATCTACACTACTAAAGAAATATTCCCACACTTTGATAAATGAGTTTGGCCATTGTCAAATTTTGGTAGTATAAATATTAGTGAACATAAAATAATTCGCTCCTCTTTGAGGCAAACTTAAAATTTAGGATGGCGTATATCAGGCTATTTTAGCTAACATTAAAAGTTACTTGAAAGCCCATGTTATATCTGGCGTTGAAGTTAATCAAAGTGGGTTGATGGGTAATGTGATTCAATCCTATAAATACACCAAATAGGTCCTACAGAGCCAATTTTTATAACCGTCGTACGCAGGTATCGTCGGCTACTGTAAATTTAATATATCTATTACTGGTATTATTCCTGAAGTAATAAATAAGTAGAAAGGTGCTTCTTAATTTGGTAATAAAAGCTTTTCAACGGGGTATTGGTAAGTATGAAATTTTGTTATGACTAACTATGACGTAGTAGACGTGACGTAGATAACATGAAAATGAAAAATAAAAAAAAGGCAGAGGTTTTTCATATCTGGAAATACCCACGTTTCACCAGTAGGACTTACTCTTTGGACCCATAACCTGATAGGTGAAGAGCCCATCGCCAGACCGGGTCTGTTACACATGCCTCAGAATTAATTCTGGGATCTGCGGGTTTCCTCACGACGTTTTCCTTCACCGGCGAGCTAGTGATAAATACGAGGGGAGGTGAAAAGTTCTTAGAATCAAAGGGGTTTAAATGAAATAATACACACACCGGCACAATTAGCGGAACAGAAAAAAAAGGGAGTATTTACGCATTTTTGCGTGTTACTGGCCGGCTAAACAAGCTTTTTTTAAATTTGGGTTTTAATTTAAAAATGGAATACTAAGCGACTGCCCTTTTTTTCATTCTTTTGTTTTAATTTTCATTGATTCATTTTTTCCACCGCTTGTCCGTTTTTAGAAGGTTCGTGAATTCCATTTGAAAAGCTTTGAATTGCAGTTTTTGAGGCTTTTGAGTTTTTTCGCATATTGATAATTTACGAGCATCTAATTATGCCTGATTTAACGCCATCAGAAATCATTAGGGCAGATCAAATGAGGAGAAATGGTCAAACCTACAGATCGATTGCCAGAAGCCTTCGTCGATCGTTATCAACGATTTATCGTAGCACTCAACGATACAGATTGACGAATGCTCTAGTGAGAAGGAGAGGACAAGGCCGGAAAAGGTGTACTTCAAGGAGGGATGACCGTTTTCTCCAACTTCAAGTCCGACGGAACACGAGACTAACGGCGGTGCAGGCTCGAAATTTACTGGAAGAGGTACGAGCAGTAAGGATGAGTGAGCGGACAGTTCGTAGAAGATTCGAAGAAGTGGGTATAGGCTCGTATGTGCCCGCCAAAGCCCCAAAACTTGAGAGACATCATCGCACAAACCGTCTACACTTTGGTCGTGAACATCGTGATTGGGACTTCGACGACTGGGGACAGGTTCTTTTTACTGATGAATGCAGAGTTATGTTAAATCAAATTGATGGAAGGCAGCGAGTATGGAGACGCAAAGGAGAACGGTATATCCAGTCTAATTTTGAAAATACAGTTGCATATGGCGGCGGTTCAATTATGGTCTGGGGAGGAATATGTTTAGGAGCTCGTACGGAGTTAGTAGTGGTCGATGGCGGGAATCTGAATGCTGATCGGTATATCAGGGAGATTTTAGAAGAACATGTTGTGCCATTTGCCCCCTTTATTGGTAACAACTTCATTCTAATGCAGGATAATGCTCGGGCTCACAGTGCTCGCACAGTACAGACATACCTAAACCATGTTGGTATAACGGTGATGGAGTGGCCAGCACGGTCCCCCGATATGAACCCTATAGAACACGTCTGGGACTTGCTAAAGAGGAGTGTAAAGTCAAGAATGCCCCCTCCCAATAATCTCAACGAGTTGCGAAACGCATTACTTGAAGAATGGCAGAGGTTGCCCCAAGAAACCATTGATAACATCATCCGCAGCATGCCCAGACGGATGGAAACCCTCATCAGAGCACGAGGAGGAAACACTCGATATTGAACAGTCATTGAAATTGTTGTTAAACTTTGGAAAATCTTGAATTTTCTGCTGTTTCTCTATAATTAAAAATCGAAGAAAAATGCATTTTGTTTAATTTTATTTTTATTTTTATAAAATTTTAAGTATGGTGTTACAAATGAATGTCAAAACATGTTAATTTAATTGTTGTTTCATTTTAAATAATATATTGTTTAAAAATTACATTCATTGTTCTAAATTCCCTCTTTTTTCTCCTTTTTTTTTCTGTTCCGCTAATTGTGCCGGTGTGTGTATATTTTTCCTTTTTTATATAATCACCCTCAAGCTAAATAAATTATTGGATCTGTGAATAAATTTTGCCAGACCATCGAAATTGTTTTATTGTCTTTTGCCTTAAAATGGGCCATAATTACCTCCTCCACTTCGTTGTCGTCAGAAAATTTCCTTCCTTTTAAGTATTTTTTAAAATTGGGGAACAAATCCAAATCACATAAATAAATAATAATAAATAAATATAAATAATGCATTTACTTTAATTTGTTAGTCCATAAGAAAAATTATGTTTGTATTATTTAAGATACATGACTGTCTGTTACCAAAATAAAACAAAATAAAAATAAAATAAAAACAAAATAAAAACAAATAAAAACCGCTAGAGGTCGCGGATCTAGACAGTGTGGGTGGGTGGACATTGATTCGAAACCATGCATGCGTGTGGAAAGCAGCTATTGCAACGTTGCTCTTGTGAACCGGCGCGTTGCCCTGCAAAAGCAACACACCCTAAGCCAATCCTCCTCCAGGTTTTTTCTTGATGGACTCCTTTAATTTTTCTAGTATCAGTGCATTGTATTCTCCGTTTACGGTTCTTCCCTTTTATTCGTAATCAATCAGTATTATCCCTTCACAATCCCAAAACCATCAACATTAGCCATCAACTTTTCCGACACTTTGAAATTATTTGGGAAGAATTGAATTCGAACCCGAGCCTCACGAATAAAACACCTGTGCGAATCTAGATAACGTGGCAACGATCAAAATACTTAAAAAAGCAATGTAGAATGGTGATTGAGGGTGACTCACTATTGTGGCACACGTAAAATTTTCTTTTTACATTGAATGTTTCGATGGTGGGAATTTCAATATGGAACATTCTTGTTGCCGCAATATACTGCACAGAAACATGTGACCACCACAAACAAACAATCCTTAATTTAGTTTCTTTTTATACAATGATTTCTAAAAATATTAGTATCTGTCACAAAAGATTATGAGAGTGCTTCTTGACCCGGGGACTAATAACGTGCCACTCAATAAGGCACGTTTGTATATTATCCCGGCGTAAATAACGACCGCCTCCGCATCGCGCAACCTTCTCAAAAGCTGTGTATTGTATTTTGTTGTCACTTTCTTTCTGGACCACATGTTTTAGCCTTTTATCTATCTTAGACAGCGCTTCCAACTAACGGACCCTGAAAGTAACAAACAAGTTACGCACTTAACTATATTTTATTAGCCTGGCCGTAATACAAGCCATAAACCAGTTAATTGTGATCTAGCTCACAAAGCTTTTATGCTTGTGCAGTAGGTTTATATAATAGCCTCCCTATTCACGTTCTTCCGATGTGATAATTCCATACGATAATTATAGTGCCATTTCACTTTTGTCTATATGAAATCTGCAAGACACGTATATACAACTATATAGTTGTCGACGGGGAATTCAAATAAAATTTAAAATTTTCAACTCTCTTGAGCGGCAAGTGCGGGACTCAAGATGCTCACTTTGGGCACAGCCAAGCCGCAGCCCTCAGGCCACCTGAAGTTGAACAGCTCTGATCTAAGGGAAATCTGTGTCGGTGAATATTTTATTTTCCACCGGGGTGCGCTATCACCGTCGCTGTTTTCCCAAAGGATATTAGATTTTTCTCATCCGACAACCGGAACGCCTAAGTCGTTTCGCCGGCATCTTTGTCTTCATTTGTCTCTTTGAAGATCTTTATTCGATAGATCTACCTTAAATAAAGGAAAAAAATGATACAAAAATCCGCTACGCCAAAAATAACAAAGCTGCATTAGGATCCCTTTTGAGAACTGTAACCTTTTTTATTTTAGCTATATCCACAATGGTCTAAAAAAATTGACTGGAGTGATATGTATAGATTTATCAAAACAAGTTAAATGCTACAAGACAGTCGAACTCATTTGTATCATATTTCTTCCATGTATTTTTCTGCAGATTCCTAATAAAAATCCGCAACAGTGGATTTGAATTATGAGCTCACCGACCTGCGAGCTTCCTTCCGCAGACAATTGCCCACAACAATAAACCAGACCGAGGCTCAAACATTAGGTTTGCCCCTTTACAAATAAGTACTTTTCATAAAAACTGCGCAGTAACTTTATCAGCAATTTTTTTTAAACTATTATGGTTTTCCAGAACAATCCTCGGCTCCCGTTGACAAATAGTGATGCTAATATTTTACTAGAATTTGTCTGAAAATATTTGACAGACTTTTTTCCGGTCAAAATAGAAAAAAATAAATAGTTTTTTAATAAAATTATATCTACATATACCTACGTTAGAATTATAACCTCAACGATTCGCGAAGCCGAGTGAGCGGAGAGTGTTGACTCTCTTCTGTTAATCATACTTTTGCAATAAAAATCACTTTTCAACATACTTGCTTATAAAGTGGCTCTAATTTCACTGCAATAAGCACATAATGACACATGTAGTCAAGCCGTGACTTTTTCATTACTATTATTCACAAGTGAGTTATAGATTTTTTATTTTATTTTATTAGTTGAGTTGCTTTGTTCTTAAATAAGTTTCTATATAAAAAAGATCGTGTTCAATAGTACAAATAAATTTGTAAGTATACCTATTGCTTGCTCATTTCATGCAACTTCGTATTTAAATAGATAATTTCAACTTGTACGTGCTTAATAAACAAATCTTTCACTCAAGTATAAATTTAGTTTTCTCTGTAAAAACTTTAAATTCCCCATTTTGTACGTGGCTGAATAGGGCTTAATGAGACGCTATCCGCGACAACCCAAAAAAAATAAACGTCATTCTTTTAGTCTATAGCATAGGAATAGGAAAGCGCGCGCATAAGAAAACTAATTTATTTTTCCCGCCGTTGCTGATTTTTTAGTATAATTTTTTTCACAAGTGTGTTGAAAAACGTCGTATGGTACACGTGTGTATTGATGATTACCGTCCTCGGCTCTCTTAAGACCCTCACCTAACGGCTCGTAATGGCGCCTTAGCGGATATTATCACCAACATTACACACTTGTACCGTAATGTACTATTAGGACGAGTATGACTGTGACATAGAAGTATTACTTACTATTAGGTACATATTATTTTTAGAAGTTTAAAAATGCATTTCAATCAACAAAGCTTTTCATTTACTTATATTACCTAGGTACTGTTCTTCCAAATGCTACGATATTCTAAGAACATCGTAAAGAGCACGTAATTCTAATTACATTGTCGAGTACAGTTTGTCTGCAATGGCTTCGCACGACACTCAAATTTAATGAACACACAATTTACAACCAACATCAGAAATCTATACATATAATAAAGCTCTAACGGGACCGTGTCTGCCCAATGAAATATTTTTTGAAAATTTTAGCGGTAGTGTAGACAGTTATCGATTTAGATACCAAAACACAATTTTTTGAGAATTTTATCTGTCTGTTTACGCATCACGCAAAAACTACTTTACGGATTTTTATGAAATTTGGTATGGAAATAACTGAATACCCGGGTCAATATGTAGGCTCCTTTTTATTCCAGAAAAATGTGTCATTCCGACGGGAAAATATAAAACTGGTTAAAAAGAAAAATACGTACTATTCAGAAACGATTACACCCAAGAAACTTGAAATATGGTATGTACCTATGTGTCTTAAATGGCGTAGGCTACCACTATGAAGGCATTTTTGGGAACTCCCACGGGAACGGGAATAAACTGGATCCGCGCGGGCAACGCCGCTGGGCACGCGCTATTTGAAATATGCCTATGTAGGTGTCTGTCGTAGGCAACCATTATAAAGGGATTTTCGGAACTTCTCACGGCAACGGCAATAACCTAGAACCGCGCGCGCAATGCCGCTGGGCACCCGTTAGTGTACTAACATGAAACTAATTAATATCGTTATGTACAATTGCTAAACCAAAGAACTTCGCCCGAAAGATAATACCTATAAACTTATTTAAGGCTGCCAAAGTGATACAAAGAAACCTTTATAGTGCCTCTCTGGCTGTTCGCCTGCTTGTCTTAACGGCTTATCTCAGTAGGTATATATATAGGTACTAATTTTATTGATTTGCAATATTTATAATGCTTGACCATCTTAATTGCAATGGTCGAAATGGGGAGTTAAATTTGCATTTTAAAGTCTAGTTACTTTGGCAAGTGAGGTATCAAGTAAAGTGGCTTTTTCGCATTTTTTTATTGTTTTATCACCCCATGGCTTGCGACTTTTCATGAAATATGAAAAAAATACTATTTCCCCTTATCTTCTAAGTCTAGCATAACGAAAAATCTGAAATAATTGGGGTTAATAGAGATGTAAATACTTGCAGCGCTCCGCGGTTTCACCCGCGTCATTCCTGTTCCCGTGGGAAAATTATAGCCCATTTTACTCCCAGATAAGTAAGTTTTTCATTGGTAAAAGAATTTTTAAGACTCACATGTGGAATTTCATGGAATACTAAGCGTTGGTACATATTTTATTTAAGAAAACCATATAATATACCTAGTCTTCTGCAGAATATTATTCAATCCTTATTATGGGCACAAAATACAACTGACTGATTGACTCCCTAGTCAAATGAGTTACTTTTTTTGATCTGTCAATAAGTATACCAAATTTCAGCTCAATCGGTTCAAGATGTTTGCTTCAAAATTGAGTTGAAAGATTCCACCCGAACATACATAGTAACATTGCAAGTTAAATAATAGTTTATTATGATATAGGTAAGTGCGGTAAGTTGAAAATTACAGCCGAAGCGATATTGCTAGCCCGAGCCCTGGTCGAGGGCTACAAAGGGAGGGAAAGCAGAGGCTGTAATTATCAAAGCGCACGTAAGTCATACGACGTTTTATAACATATTTGCGAGGAAATAAATAAAACTCGGACTTTCATAAACGAATAAAAACAATACAGCGAAAATAAAAAGCGCGCGGAATAATTTTTACTTGTTCACATAGCATTTTTTTAGGCAATGGCACAAAAAACAGCCAGTATTACTAATAAAGTAAGTTAATATTTTTGTGTTTTTGTTACATTTAGATAAATGTTTTAAATCATAAATGTTTATTTATTATATTTTATCTCCCAAAGTTAATTTTATTCATAAAATGTTGACCACTTTTCTGACATAAAAACTCTTTGCTAAGATTTAAAAAAGGACCGTTCGTTTTTAGACGGAGCATCTTGATAAACCGTGCGTTTTACATTACATTACCGCACTTTTGCGTAATGAAATACAATACAATATTGAAATTGGTGAAATAAGAGACCTTTTACGAGTAAATGTGTTATAAAAGCTTTTAAAATGAAAATTTACTGAAATGAACTGATATGAGAACTGACTTCACTGTTTATTGCACTCAATTGCATCTCTTTTTTTAGATTATTTAGTATTTGCTTTTATAGAGGTATTTTGAAATAATCATTTGATGAATGATTGATTACCGTCTAGCAATTAAATTTCGATACCGTCAACTAGACTATTGACTTAATTTCCTACTAAACAAAATAATGAACCCATCATATTTCCTAATATTTAGCTAAATTTTACAGTAAATGTATATCGACTTTAAGAACATCAACTTTGTCTCAACATAATTTGAACATATACATTATCGGAGATTTACGTAACGCGAAACTGTCCTCGCAAAGTAACCTGGATATAAAAATATTTCCTTGAAATAGTCAAGAAGCAGAAAAATATAGGGAAATTTATGGGCTGTGGGAGACCGTGGCGAGAATGAACAGTGATTCACCTTTAGCGCACTTCCATATCTTTTCAGTTCTCCGCTTTGTTTTATTCAAATAAATTCAAAAGTTTCTAACCAACACTACGATGATATATGTTCGCACTGGGATTAAGAATTTTTCCCGGAAAAAACTCTGAGTGGATTACCCATTTTGCATGTACCTACCTTTTTGATTCTTAAAACAAATTCAATTAATTGCACTTGTAGCGCAACATGATCTGTCCTAGGTATACTTATATTTTATCTACATCTACACTAATATTATAAAGAGGAAAGATTTGATTCTTTGTTTGTATTGAATAGGCTCCGAATTTACTGGACCGATCTGAATAATTATTTCACCAATGGAAAGTTTACTCTACTGAATGTAAAACGAGCTATGATTTTCCCAATGGAATGTGACTGACTACGCGTGTTATCACTACATAGTATAAAACAAAGTCGCTTTCTCTGTCTCTATATCCCTATCTCCCTATGTATGCTTAAATCTTTAAAACTACGCAACGGATTTTGATCCGGTTTTTTTTAATAGATGAGTGATTCAAGAAGAAGGTTTTAGTATTAGCATTGCACCCGTGCAAAGCCGGGGCGGGTCGCTGTAGTATAATATATAATAATCTCATGTCACGATGTTTGTGGTAGGTACTTCTCCGAAACGCCTCGACCGATTATATAATGTCATTTTATTGTAAGTATATTTGGTAGGTATGAGAATAGGTCGTAAAGTATTTTTCACACTCCTATTTATATGGCAGAACAACGTTTGCCGGGTCAGCTAGTCTACAATAATCTACATCTACGAGTACCCTAATATTAAACACAGGAAAGATTTTTTGTATGTTTGTAAAGAATAATGTAAAAACTACTGGACCGATTTTGAAAACGATTAGAACCGCGCGGAGTAGCCAGTAGCTAGTATACCTATCTACACGTCTACATCTACACTTATAATGTTAAGAGGAAAGATTTGTATTTTTGGATGTTTGTATTTTGTTACAAAACCCGACCGATTAAAAAAATCTTTTACCATAACAATATCCCTGAGTAACTTAGGCTATACTTTATCCCCTTATTCCCACGGGTACGGGATCTAGGAGATAAAATATTTTATAAAGAGAGAACACTTGATTGACTGACTCGTCAACACTGAAGAACAGCCGAAACTACTGAAGCTAAAGAATTGAAATGTGAACATTCAATTCCTTTTATGACCTAGTCGTCGTGTCGCGTCAGATAAGAAAGAATTTAGCGGAATTCCCACGGGAACGGTAAAAATCGGGATCTGTGCTAGCAACGCTACTGGGCGCCTCTAAGAAATAAAGGATCTAAAATGAATCAAACAAGGAACCTCGTTTATTATTTACTGAGTTTTCTGGAAAGTGGTGTAGAATTTAGCATTTTATTTTATACACAGTAGGATTCTGCCAAGTTTTACCTAAATAGTCGTGTGGAAATTTTTTCCCGCGATATATTTAGTAATAGTCTGACATGAATAATAATTCTAAATAAAAAAATTATTAGACACTAGCTGATGCCCGCGACTTCGTCCGCGTGGAATTTGTTATTCCTTTGCGTTTAGAAAATATATCAAGAAGGATAATCTACACTATCTATCTATCTACATTAATATTAGAAAGAGGAAGGATTTGTATTTTTTTATGTTATTAACGAATAAAAACTACTGGACCGATTTTAAAAATTCTTTCACCATTAGAATGTTACATTACCCCTGAGTAACATAGGCTATAATGACGAAAAAGAATTAGGGAAAAGATCTAAAACTTCACTGTACATGCCGGGATTGGAACCCGAGCCTTGCGAATGAGAACCGGGCTCTTTATCGACTGGGCTATCATTGCTATTTATATTTTTGTTATTAAAAACACCCTATATACAACGCTTCACAGAATAAGCGCAATTCCTCATACGTACCCCGATTAGTATACTAACATAAAAAAATGGTGATGCATTCGTACTTTAGTTTTGTCTAACCAAATTGCTTAAATAAAGAGCGATAACAGTACGGTTTCCATATGCAGCCCTAAATTTAGTTATGCTAATTAATTTTTCGGAAAAACTTTACACATATTAAAAATAGCTGAAATCACTAATTTCAGGAATTGCGCTTATTCTTTTACGTGTTATAAAGCTTAGGCCACTCTCTGGATTCTGATTTTTGAATTAGTTCTTGATATTAATGGCTACGCATGTGCTCATAATAACAAACAAATTTCCTCAAGGAACCCATAGTGAATTCTCAAAAAAAGAAGTGGACTTTGTATGGAGACTATTAAAGAATATTTGTGCCAAGTTTCAAGTTGAAGATAAGGAAATCTTGTTGTTTGTTTTGAGGAGTATTTTACAATATTTCGAATTGATACACCCAAAAATGAAGGTTTTCCATACATACCAAACTCAACCCCTACTTTCACCCTTTTAGGGGACGATTTTCGAAAAATTAAAAAACACGTATCTCATTATTTATTTCTAAGAGTATTTGTGAGAAGTTTCACGTTGATAGAATAAAAAAACCACGTCTCCATACAAACTCCATCCCCCTGTTTCAACCCCTTAGGGGTTTTTTTTTGGAAAATCCAGAAATACGTGTCGTGTTTTTTGTTTTGAGGAGTATTTTTACAAAGTTTGGAATTGATACACCCAAAAATGAAGGTTTCTCATACATACCAAACTCAACCCCTACTTGTACACCTTTAGGGAACGATTTTAGGAAATTCCATAAACACGTATCGCATCATTTATTTTTAAGAGTATTTGTGTTAAGTCTAAACTTCATAGACGTAAAAAACAACACGTCTCCATACAAACTCCATCCCCCTGTTTCAACCCCTTAGGAGGGCTTTTTTTGGAAAATCCAGAGATACGTGTCGTGTTTTTTTATTTTGAGGAGTATTTTTACAAAGTTTGGAATTGATACACCCAAAAATGAAGGTTTCCCATACATACCAAACTCAACCCCCACTTTCACACCTTTAAGGGACGATTTTCGAAAAATCCAAAAACACGTGTCTCATTATTTATTTCTAAGAGTATTTGTGTCAAGTTTCAACTTGATAGACGTAAAAAACAACACGTCTCCATACAAACTCCATCCCCCTGTTTCAACCCCTTAGGGAGGGTGTTTTGGAAAATCCAGAATCACGTGTCTTGTTGTTTGTTTTGAGGAGTATTTTAATTATGTTTCGAATTGATACACCCAAAAATGAAGGTTTTCCATACAAACGTTCAACCCCTTTTTCACCCCCTTAAGGGTTGAATTTTTAAAAATCCTTTCTTATTCCTACTTTACGTCTTAAAAACAATAGTCGTGAAGAGAATCAGCTTTCTGGGTCTAAGGGTTTAGGCTGGGCGTTGATGAGTCAGTGAGTCAGGACTTCTCTCTTTATATATATAGATAGAAGAAGAAGATAACAGTATTTGTTTGGCCAATTAATTTGTATTAATAAAAAAAATATTCTAAGCCGCCAAGATATTACTACTTTGTAACGAGAACTGCACTAAATATAGATTCTCATAGGTACGTGCGTATATTTACATCCCTATCTCTACTTTATATTCAAAATGAAAAAATAAATCTTGTCTGACTGTATATCTAAGCACGACTGAACCTCTGCACCAACGTTGCTAAAATTTGGATAAAGGATCAAGGAAATAGCTTTCAACTCGACAAAATACAACGAAGGCAGATAAAATCGCGAGAAAAAGTGCTTAAATAGATGTAGGTATCAATAAAACGACTTAAAAAAAACTTAAAACTTCATTTTAAAACTTTGTTTATGTTGCGAAAAGTCGTAAAGTTTTGTGATTAATCTAAAATTCAAAGTCAAAGGTTTTTATTCAATATGGGGGCTTATAAGTCCTTATTGAAAGTCATTGCGACTCCACCGCTTCGTATAGTTGCATAATTCATTATAAGAACGACAATGTACCTAAATACCGCATACCTACCTACCTCTTCGAGAGACGTTTTAATTTTACCGTAAAATGTATCGTATGCATAACTACATAAGTTATCCTTACGAACCGTATAA
This sequence comes from Ethmia dodecea, assembly GCA_963855545.1. Classification (NCBI taxonomy): domain Eukaryota; kingdom Metazoa; phylum Arthropoda; class Insecta; order Lepidoptera; family Depressariidae; genus Ethmia; species Ethmia dodecea. The sequence continues at coordinate 9,170,475 of OY979444.1, forward strand.
AGTTAGTATACTTCAGTTACTTAAAAAAAATCTTCAAAAACAAATAACTCAAAGTAAATTTCACATTCAAATCTGAGAATTGCTCTTCAAGAGATAAACGTATAGAAAAGAAGATCACTTCACGGGTATAAGCAGCACTTCGTCAAGTGTCTCCGCGAACGCGCTGAAGCCTATAGACGCCCTGAAAGCCTTCTCAAATAACGTCGCTAATCACCGAATGATGTTACGTCACCGTGATGAATATTCGCCGTCGAAACATCTCGAGCACTGCTGTGAGGAATCACGTCGGAAAGAGATGACTCAGAACGCGCATTTATATTTAAATCTTGTTGTATTACTCTGACTAATAATTTAATTTATTTACACGGAATTCATACAACTTGACAACTTGATCCCAGGATTATGTTCCACAAATTATATTAAGTGAAATTATAGTCAGTATTTTTGATAAAATATGTAGCGGAAGTAGTTATCTACTATATAAAAATAAGTCGGGTTTTCCTTCCTGACGATTTAACTCAAGAACGGCCGGACCGATTTTGATGAAACTTTTTGTGTGGGTTTGAGTGGGTCCAGGGATGGTTTATAGCAAAGAAAATTCAGCATTGCACCCGTGCGAAGCCGGGGCGGGTCGCTAGTAAGTAATATATTTAAAACAGTTTGAGATTTTTGCTTCATGATCTTCATCCCTGTGGTACATACCTCTTACGATTATAGCAGATGTACACTCGACCTTATAGTAGATGAACGGACACCGAAACTAATAGGATTCCTTTATACCCTTTAGGGTTAAGGGACAGCGACTATAAAAAGGGCTGTTTCGTTTTGTATATGTGCTTTGCGGTAACTAAATTACACATTGTTGTGTTTGCATATTATTTGCATAATAAGTACGTACTTATGCAGTTAAACACAAGCGTATCAATTCATTACTATTAAATAAATATAATTCAGTTTAATAAATAAATCCTATTATACCTTAATAGATATCGGCTACGTCCATTATTTAACTACAAATGTTTGCTTTAGTACGAGCAAATTGTATTGTTCAGTAGCCACATTCGTTGGTTTGTTTACAAAATATATACTCGTACCTATACTTTAATTGTAACACAGAATAATAGTTACATACGTCACGATTACGTAGATAATTAAGTACACATCATAAACAATAGTTTATTCACTTGGTTGCCAGGCCATGTGTTCCCATAGCAATAGTCGGCAATGGGCTGTGAGCCAAGAACCCGGATAGTCACCTCGCAAACTAGAGCTCGATAGGTGGGTTAAGGCCATAATGCATAATGCTCCGCTCCTGGTTCCGGGAAAAGTACTACCTAAGACCAAAACATATCCGAAAAGGCGGCTTGATTTCCTTTGTCATTAAAATAGACTTCCATATAGTATTGGATACTACTCGTATAATACTCCTATTTCAAAAGCAATAGATAGTGAGAATGGATGGATGTTTGTTACTCTTTTAATCTTTCAAAAACAAACTTTACACAGTTATATCAGATTAACACATAGGCTACTTTAATCCCGGGACGGGGTCAAAGTCGTGGACAAAATCTAGTATACTTATAACAATAAACTAAAATTGTATATTTATTACGTATACTTCGTTCCATAAACAAGTAAGTTTGGGCAGCCCGAATAAAAAGGAACATAACCATTTCTTTCGAGGGACATTGCCTGATATACAATAGGTTGTAGTAGAGTTTGTAAACGGCAAACACCGTAATGTATTATTTCACAGAATGTATTATTTCATTGTTACTTTCGTAATCGTGGTCGTTGTAGCTGTAATGCGTCGAAAGATTTACGACATAATGTTGGGATTAATTACAACATTTTCAACATAACCTCCCCGCAAGTTTCACCACGTTCGTGGGTATGTGAAATATTACATTTCGGTAGCTCCGACACCGAAACAGAGCGTTAACATTTTTGAATACGTTTGTATAAGCTCGGTTCGGTACCCGTGTATAGAGTATATCCTAAAATGTTTGGGTCGCGTAAATTGCTGTAATTTATTTTGGAATTTTTTCTCTGGCTGTACCCTAAACTAAGTTTTAGTTTCTAACTAAGATCTATCTGTAAATATTATCTTTTCCGTTATTTTTTGTACCTATATATTTTCAATGACTTTATAAAGAGACCGGACAAGTGCGAGTATGTCCCACGTATCGATAATTCCGTATAAGCTTTTACTTACATAGTTCATCCATCACAGGAATTGAGACTCGAAGAAACATTTTTTTTATTTAGGCACTTACCATAAGGTAACTTACCCAATTGTCTTATTTTTCCTTTATTTTTATCGTCAGACCATCCTTCTTGTAAAATTTCCTATCAACAGAAAGTACCCTATAGGTTTTGATTTATTTGTGAATGTCAAAATATGCTGCATAAATGCAGATTCGTGCATTCTTATCGGGTCAGACATGAATAGATCAAACTTTTTTTTATTAACATCATAAGAGTGTAATACAGACACACAGAGGTGTTATTTAATTCTAACTTCTCCAAACTTTCCGTTTGATGGCGAGAAGATTTTGTACTGATTTATATATCAGGATTTAATATGTTACTTTATTATAGTTAATTTATTAAATCAACATATATACGTATTTCGACTTACTATAAGATTACACTCACTGTTTTTATTATATTCTGCCAATTTCACCAAATTATTTCTGCTCAACCTGATGATTGACTGGTAGATAATACCTATTAAGTTCGCCATGCTTCTCATACATAGCTTAATGTTTCTTAATTTTTTAACTGTCTACCTAAGAAATTGATATGATATATACTTGATATACGTGCTTATGAAAAGGGTCTTGAGAGACGAAAGATGGACAACGAAGTGATCCTATAAAAGTTCTTTTTCTCGTTTTTAGTTAAGAAACTCTGGAAAGTAAACATCAGTTAGAGATAACCTTACCCACCGAACGTAACATTTCGTTACAAACTCCGTTAAAAATATTTCCCAGAATGTTTCAGGCTTAATACAAGAGAATATGTAGCTGGGTTTTTGTGGGATAAACTTTTGGGCATTTTGTTTGCGTGGAAGCCTATGAACGGGCTGGGCTTATCTCTTATTAAAACGTACTTAACATGTTTTTGTATAATCTCATCATCTCTACATAAGTATTAGATATGAATGAATGACTATTAACGCAGCACATAGCTTAAGTAATTCTTTATAGTGGTACATTAACCGTGCTAAGGACATTTATAATAACCTACTATAAATGCAGAGTGGCCGGCGTGGGTTCGTCCGTGTCATGCATTTGTATTGAAAAGGTTTCGTGTCCTAAAATTATACGTTGGGAACAAAGACAAATTGGGTATTTCGACTTTTTAATGAAAACAATTTCCGCACGTTCATGTATAACAGAGTAACGACTAGATTGGTAAATAATAAATAAAGTATGCAGACCGCACTTCTTAGAATATAACGACACCCCCAAAAGATGTGAATAAATTTGAATTTCATTATTATCAACTTCGTCATATAGCGTTAATTGTTCTTCTTTCTAATTCCACATTTAAAATGGCAATAAGGGCTTTTAAACCTACATAGCGCTATAAGATAATAGCGACCCCAATTGAACTGCAAAACTTGTATCAAAGGCTTTTCCGAACCGAAGACCGTATCGTTTCAATCTAGTGACAGAGCCGAAGATTCCGAAATGTGACTATCCCGACGATCCTTTAATTTTCCCAGAGCGGCTTTCGCAGAGTCAATAAAACTGGGTAGTTATATTTGTAAATGCAGCGCTCCGTCGAAATAAAAATCCAATTTGATTCATGCCATGAAACCAATATCTGTGAAATGTGAATCGCCCACGAAGCGGCAAACATTTTAATTTTCGCCATGCCTCATGTAATCGTCGGACAGTTTGAAATGCGTACGCCTGTGACTGTAACCAAGTCGATAATCTATTTCGTAGCAATTGTCTACGCGGTTTCTACTTGGGTGCCTACGAAATGTCTACGAGTTTTCGTTTCTCGATTATGATAATTCACACCTAACTAAGGCGCCCAGAGAAGACGTCTGCTCAGTTTTTGACACAAAATAATTTCTTGTGATATACTCGTTGTTCTATGCATATGTGAGTCCCAAATGGGAACCCTAAAGGATTTGTTTGCTTTCAATCAGCGAGTGATTTGTTTAGGGCTCTGTTTAATATGGAGGATAAAACCAACATCACGGATATTTTTTTTTACATTTATTTATTCCAATATGTAAAAAATTTTTTTCACATAAATATTCACTAGTAATGACAGCTTGATAAATTATATAGTTGATACTTGTGTCGATAAATTTATGTAATGTAAGAATATCGTAGGCAACGAATAACATCTAAGTGAGGATTCGATGCTTTTATGTGGGTGATTTATGGAATGCTATTTGAAATACGAAGGAAGCAGAGACACCGCGACGCCCCACGAGAATAGCGATATGAAAGTGCGTGTGAACGACACCCACAAATATCCACACTGGAGACTCGCAAGATTTATGTAAAAGCGAAGTACTCTCGAGAAGTGGGTCGCGGGCCGAGGCGCTGGGCGATTCCAGTCTATTTAAATTCCAAATGCTGCGCAAGTGCAGGCATGGCGTGCACTCGCACTGCACCCTGATGTAGGTCAGCGCGAGGCGGGCGCTGCAGCGGACTTACGACATCGATGAGCTGGCTGAGCTTGAGCTTGATGCAGACGCGGAGCACGTCGGTGGTGTTGACGACCGGCCGCACCAGCTTGTTGTAGTTGGAGAGCAGGTCGTCGTACAGCCGCTTGGCGTCGGGGTTGCCGGCGGAGGCGGCGCGGGCTAGCACGCAGGCCGCCAGCCACCACACGAGCGCGGCCATCAGCTCGCGGGCTCGGCCATGTTACGTAAGCGGCGCGGGCGGCCCGGGCGCGGCGCGGCACGGACTGCCGCCCCGGGCCCTCGCCCCGCTCCCGCCGCCCTCCCTGCGCCCGCAAGCCTTAACAGTTCTCCGCCCGACTACCACGGGTGACTCTTTTGTTTATCAGTTTGCGCCTGTTGTGCGAGTTCTAAGCTCAGTATTTTTAATGTTTTAATTGCTAATAACACATTGTACTGCTCTGGCCTTTCGGCTGAAAATTTTGTGCTGGTATTTTTATGCCAAAGCCTGATGTAGTAGAGATAGCATTAAAATATGACGAACCCTGAATAATGGGTAAAGGAAAGGAGAAATGTGATGCATATTTTAAAATTTTAAAATATACCTAAGTTATTCAAAAAAAAAATTTAAAAAAAGTTAAAATCTCTTTATTAAGCAAAGTAAAGAAGATCCCAGAAAAAACCCAACCCATCACGAACAAATTTATAAAACAACACCAATATAATAATATAAAATCAAGTTAAATATTCCGTATAACGTTAAAAGGGTTTTATAATACAATTAACGGGAATCTTTCAGTGACATGGCGAAAGTGAGAGCGGCGGAGTAATCCCCCGCAGCGAGCGCGCGCCGCTGTGCCTAATGCGAGCCTTCTGTTATCTCGAGCTAATTGCATTTGTCATGTACGAAACATTGTTATAATTTAACTAAAGTTATCTATGAACCACGTAACAATTATAATGTGTAACGAACTCAAGTTTCAATGCTTTACTTGTAGATTGTAGAAGTACCTAAACAATCTCGTGTTGCAGATAAATACGCTACGAAAGCTAATAAATTAATTATTTAACTCTTTATCAATTACAAATATACTTAGCTACCACGTGATTAAAGATACCAATCTTGCAAATCTCGACAATAATGCTCAATTTAAATATTTGATACCTTTATATTCCCGTGATGTCAACATGTCCAAATTGAAATATAGCAATATAAAAATGTTATTGTGGTAAACCGAGAGACGCGTAATTTTCCTCAAAAATATAATATTCGCAGAGATAGGCGCGTGATGGGGGATTACGGCGCTTTATGATAAACGGCTGATTCTGCTCCACAAATTACGAAGCGTAGGCATAGCTTACTTACTTCGTCTCAGAGGACTTAGTAATACGTAGACGTCACATTTAATTACATACATACATACATACATACATAATCTCACGCCTTTCATCCCCGAGGGGGTAGGCAGAGGTATTCCATTACTGATGATATACCCACATTTCACGAGATATATTGGACCCCTAAACGTGATAGGTGGTGAGCCCATCGCCGGACCGGGTCTGTTTACACATGTCTCAGAATTAATCACATTTAATTCATTTTATTTATTTACCTAAACGTAATGTAATATCATTATATAACGGGTAATGGTTTGTACAAAATATAAAAGGCCAGATTACAATCAGATCATGGTTAGTCTAATACAGCTAAGCTGTAGGCCCTTAGCAACTAAAATAAGAAAAATATCATTAAAATAACCAAATTTTCCACAATAAAATCGTTTGTGGGGCGCGAAGGGTTCACATACCAACGACTGTCAACGAAATGAAATCAGGCGTATGAATGAGCTGGCGAGACAATCCCTTAGGTAACTGCTAAGCCTAAGCTTGGGGTGTGGTATAAAATATGCGTGCAGGGTCTACGTACTGTTAAGCTCTCGGAAAATTTGGAAATCCATCTGCTGTAATCCGAGTAGGTACCGATACGATGAATGGACGTTTAGCTTTAGGCAGGTACATAACAACTTCTCTTTTAGTGTTGATGAACACCAACCTATGTATTAATATGGTACCTTATTATTTTTAGAGGCCACTAATTACCGCCATTGGCCGTCGGATAAAAGAACACCGTGTGCATTTAAGTGTATTTGATTTCACTATTAAATCATCCGAGATGGCTAAATTGCAGCGGACAATCGATTTATTTGTATAATCCTGCAATTCCTCGGGATCCCGCTCTGTTTCCTTGCGGGATTAGTCCCACAAAACATGCGGGATCCTGGTATCCCAGTATCGCATTCCCTAATAACAAGCAGTGCCGTTTGATGACTTGTCTTCAGAAGATTAACGAACTATTTTACCTACCTTTAATTTGTTCCCGACAACGCGTCACAGAAAAAGCGCAATTCCTCATACATCCCAATTAGTATATTAATATAAAAAAATAGATGGAAAGAGCAATAATAGCACGGTTTCCATAGGCAGCCCTAAATCGAGTTATGCTAATGAATTTTTCAGAAAAATTTTGCACGTATCTATTAACAATATCATACTGAACAAACTTATTTCAGGAATTGCGCTTATTTTGTTATGTATATTGTATATCAATATACGTTTTCTTTAAAAAATATTTTTTTTCCTTAATAAATACTTATTTGTTATTCTGCCTCAAACTAGGCAGTACCTGTGTAAGATGTAAATAGGTAACGGAGCCAACTAGTCGGTCAATCTATTTATATCTGTGTAAAATTACAGCAACATCATCCTTTCACTGTACGAGTAAGCGTAGGACGAAAGTCGATAAAGAAACAATGATTGAATTTAATATCTCCATAAAAATGCGATAGGCGACATTTCAACCTTAAGACACGTATAAATGGGCTATAAACTTCCATTAGTCCGAGTGGGAGACACCCATATTTGAAACGTCCTTCATACTCAGCCAGAGTTCTTGTGGAAAGTAAAAAGGGTCGTCAGTGTTCGCGGACCCTTTCAATTCGACGTCTCTCAGGCATAAATCAAAATTACACAAGAAACATTTCAGATTCACAGCCGCACTCTCGGCGGAGAGAAAAGTGTCGCTATCTTCGCTAACTGCGGATTTATGTACGTGTAATTTTTTTACATGTTGACAAATGTTACTACGACCGTTGTTATATAACTTCAATTACATTGAGCAAATAACACACAGCGAGATAAATTGCTAGAAAATATGTTTTCTCCAAAAGCGTCGAACCTGAGATAGCGAGTATTAATCTTCCTAGCATCAGACGTAAACAACATTGTTTTTACGATTTCCAGCGTTGTGTTAAGCAAACAACAAGCAATAAAAAATATTGAAAACGTTGAATATCATAGAGGTAAGTGAGAAAGTTTTATTTATGATGATACCCAATATATGAAAGGCAAAGCTGAAGAAAGTCATATAAATTGGAAACATGACTTGCCTAACTTTTGAAATCGATTCCAAAAGACTTTAATATCAGTTTATATCAATCCCCGCAGTCACAGAGACTGTGCCGTAGATTTAAGGGTCAAATTCCACTTAACGATGGGTCGTACTTCGTCACTTCAAAATCTCAGATTTAAGTGTGCTAGCTTACGTCGCTCTGTAGCGTATCGGGAACACTTGCATGGAATTCCTCACTTCATGGCGGCCAAAGGAATCGAAACTCTGTATCATACTAAGACCTGCTAGACTGATGTGAATCATACATCCATGTAAAAATTAAAAGCCAATACAAAATAATAAAAGAATATGCATATAGTCATTAATCATATATATTTATATACTATAACGTAACAGAACTTTGAAATATTTCTGAAGCACAGGACGTAAAATTATCAAGGTATCATACTACTCTATTTGTGAGAAAAAAAACTCGACAGCGCGTATTAGAATTCTGAATAGGTGTTTAAAAAGGCTAAAACGTTATTTGAACTCAAATTGGAAGAAGGCTCTATATGTTGTCTAATAACGCGAATGACACAAGACGTCAGTCGTATAGCAACACAAAAAATGACTAGTGAAACTTTACATTGGTTTTCGTGCGTTAGTCATTCGTTTTATTAAATCGCGTGAAAAAAGTATAAATTATCGGGACTTTGCTTTCAAATCTTTTATACTAATCCATCTTGCAATGAAAGCACAACTCCCGTACCTACGGAGCGAGTACCTATCAAACAGGGATGTTGCGAATATTCGCATCCGCATCCGCAAAAGCGGAGCTTCCGCATAGATTTAGACATCTGCATCCACATCCGCATCCGCATTAATCAATGCGGATATTTATGCGGATGCGGATGTAATACAAGTTGTGACGAGAAAGAAATTGGGCGGGACCCGCGAATGGAACGTGCCGTTCGCATGAGACAATGACCAATGGGAACGAAAAAGTGGTGACAAGATCCGACGCATTTGTTGTGGTACATCCTTTGTTTCTTGTAACTAAATTATTACGTGTTTGTTTGCGCTGTGGGTTAGGTACTTATCGTGAAGATATATATTTTGAGTGGTATTGTGATTTGTGATCAGTGATCATTGTGTGTAGATAATTGAGTATTGGGAAATCTTTATACTAATCTTAGCTCAGCTTATTAAATTAAAATCGCCAGGAATATGCCATTATGTTATACCGGTAAAACCTACGTTTTATTGTAGGTAAAGTTTATAGTTTTATAACAGTATTCTTAATTTTTCCAGTGAGGTTCCTGTTATTGATTGAGTAGAATAGAATATTTCTTTATTTGCGTCAAACTTGGGTACAGATGCAAAAATACAGTTTTGGCAGTGCATACATGTTCACTATAATTAAAAGACATGCAAACACCTTTGACATAATGGACACACTTATTTTATTTTTTAATAAATTAATTAATATAGTAAAAAATACGTTCATTGATCTTTTTATGCAATTTTCTTTTAATAATTTTAACGGGTAAGTCTTTAATGTCATTCGGGATTTTATTATACATAAGAATATATATTCTAATAAGTACTCAAAGCCAATTTTATCATAATTTAATAATTTTTGGAATTGTTTAAAAGATAAGAGTGTTTGGGTCTCTGTGACTACGAGGGCTTATGTTACAAATTTTTCTAAACAATTCCCCATGCTGTTTAGCAAAAACGCAAATCTTATTCATGTTAGATGATAATGTCAATAAGCCATTAAGGTCTCTAAAGAATGATCTGCAAGAGTCAAAGCGAGATATTCCCGTTATTGCTCTAATATTTTGATTCTGCGGAATGAATGCTCTACCTACCTACGTTTTTACTGTTTCCCCATAGGATGATACCTTTACCTATAGTAAGATAATTCTTCATTCATATATTATATTTATATAAGATCCCAAACATCCACATCCGCATCCGCGGATGTGAGCCTTCAAAAATCCGCATCCATTTCGCATCCGCGGATGTGAAAAAATCGGCATCCGCAACATCCCTGCTATCAACTTCGTTACAAATAGTACGTCTATGAACGTAAACCGTTTCCCATTCCGATCTATAACGTATTGTGTCCTAGCAGAGGGCTAAGCCGGGATCACGGAGAGACCGCTTCCAATAAGCGCTGGACTTTCACGGCCCTATAAACTGTTTATTTTCATGCTACGTCGTCTGTTTCAAACCTTCGCTCGATGAGTACATATTTGCATCTGTTTATGGCGGTAGCTGCAAGTATATGAGTTAGGTAGGCATTTGAGTTAAACTGCTAGATCAAATTAGGTTTTTTCATTGTGTCTTTGAAGTTTACCGTACTCAATAAAAGTGGTGTGTTTGTATAATCTATCACTTTTATTACTACTATACGCAGTGACGATAATTATATATGCCAAGAGAGGTATCGTTTAGGTAGGGACCAGCATCCCGCCCTACCTTTACTTCGATCTTTTTAAATAAAATATATTTTCTGAACACTGCTGCAAGATATCGAAATACGTAAATTAAATTAAAGTTCCTGTTTTAGTCCTTCACATTTTCGTTGAAATACGTGGAGCACTTACTGAGCCTATTCGAGACTATCGAGACAAACTCAAACGACGAAAAGACGAAATCAAAGACAGACAATTTAGTTGATTATATTTATTTAGTTTAAAAAAAACTTTATACCTATAAGGTATTATTGTCAAAAAATCTATTTCAAAGTTTTTTTTTTTTTGCGTTTATGAGCAGTTTACCAGATTCTCAATTTACCAGACATGTCGTAACATAACATCGTACTTGGTAAATTACCTACTTCTATAATAAATATTTCATTACGAGACAGCGAGCGACGGAACAGTGGCTAGAAGTTAGGGGATGTTTATGTTTACTTTTAAAATAAAAAAACACGGGTTGCACTCCGGGAGTGCCGGCAGAAGTGAAAACTTGATTATTAACGTTTGTGCATTTTTGAATTATTGGAATAGGTAGGGAATAGCATTTAACCTTTCTTGACAACATCGTGATTATCTTCTCTCTGCTTCTCTAGATATTGTGACGTTCAGTCCCCAGGACGTGGGTTAAATAATAAAACTGAAGTGAACAATTAAATAAAAATATATTATCACATATTACAAGGGTCGTGGGTGAAGCCGAAAACTGGTTTTGCCGTCGCAGTGGTGGTACTCCCCTGATGAAGGCGAAGGGACGGTTAATCTTCAAAACGGCAGCGGGGAGATCTTCAGATGGAAACGGAGACGACGGTAGTTTTGGGGTTAGCTCTCGTCGGCCTTTTAACTCTTCCCAAATTTCAGGGTAAAAGTGACACCCTGTGAAAAACGTCACAGTAAGAAAAATGAAGATTATCCTCCTCCGCTGATAGTGAACCCTGTAGATGTGCCTTAATGTCAGGGTGAAACCGGAAGCAGTTGGTGTGTGTTCACTATCAGAACGGAGGTACAAATAAAAAAACTATAAGCGGTTAAAATACTAGCTTTTAAAAATTAAGACTACATTCAATATTAATTTGCGAAAGCTAAGCATTATAATAATATCACAGACCGGAGGGCTTCGCGCGCCGCGAAGGTAGGTACTTTTAGAAAAATAATAATTTATTACATTTAGAGACTAAGTCCGCTAGGAAATAACTATAATTTATAAAGCGCTTTATGCTAAGCATATTACTGTGCCAAGAAAGTCAATAATAATAATTTTAAGAAGGCTAGGGCTAGTAGGCCTTTTAATAGCACTAACTTAATGCTAACAACACTTGTTCAAACACTTACCCTATCAGGGTGCGAGATATCACTTGTATTGTAAATTACTATTCCAAAAACGTTGGATACTAAAGTAATACTGCCCTACACCACGCACGAACCAGAATTTTAAAATAGAAACGTATTTTAATAATTATGCCAGCACGTAAGACGACACGAAGCGAGAGCCCGTGAACGCACCGACATAGGTTCGCAGCTGGCAGTGAATGGCAAATCCGAAAGACCGTTGCGAAGGCTCATCTCGAAGCTTCTACGAGAACAAAGGATCAAACCTTGACCAATAGGAGAACGATACGCGACCACCGGTACTGTCGCGCAACACAAGTGTTAACTTAAATCATTGCTTTTAATTTTAATAAACTTTTATATTTTGTATGTAATCATTTATTGTTTTAAATTAAGTAGTTAAGTTAGTATAAGAAGTTAATTTTAAGTAGTTTTTAATGTTTTTAATTGTAGTTTTAAGTTAAATTAAGTTAACTTACTAAAACATGTAAGTGCAACGTTACAATTTCTGCTAAATCTTGTTTACCCAAAACACAAAGGAGAAGGGAATACGAACCTGTGACACGTGATGACATTGACATGTTTACTTAGCAACACCATTAATTTAATAGCAATTTATTTATTTTTATATTGAAAATACTCGATAATCCGAATTTTCCGCCTATAAGTTGTCGACTCAGATCGACTTATTTTTTACGCTCTTCAAATTGATGTGCGTTTCGTTTGAGTCTATCGTAGACACAGTTTTTGCAGCGTACGCCAGAATAGCTCGCAGATGGCAGACCGCGCAAGCGCTCTGCGCCGTCTTACGGTATTTTTTCGATCAGCACACGTGACCTGACGCGAGTTTCACAGTTTTTACCCATCCCACAAAAGTGCTCAACGCCGCTAAAGAAGTTTTCACTTTAAAAATATAATCTCACGCCTTTTTTTTTATATATAGGGTAGGCAGAGGTATTCCATTACTGGATATACCCACATTTCACGAGATACATTAGACCCCTAAACGTGATAGGTGGTGAGCCCATCGCCGGATTTACACATGTCTGAGAATTAATTCTGAGACCTGCAGGTTTCCTCACGATGTTTTTCTTCACCGTCGAGTTACTGATAAATATGTACGTAAGTTTTTGAAAAACTCTTTGGTACATGCCAGGATTCGAACCCGAGCCTCACTGATTTTCGACCGGCTCTTTAACCGTCCGGGCTATCACTGTTTACTTTTAAGTTTCCTTATTACAAAATGACGAGGCGCTAAGTAGCACAGACCACCCGACCGCTACCTATTTGTAACAGTACCCTTAATAACAGTAAATTTTAATAATGATTGTGCTAAGTAACAGGAAATTTGATAAATTAACTGCGAAATATATTTTTGACGTTGACGGAAAAATGTAGAAATCTATAGACCTACTACAAGTACCATTAATAAAGGTTAGACTTATTAATTCGTCAGAGAATTTCATTTCCATTTTTCTAATATTAAAATGATAGTTATGACTAAAAATGATACCTAGAGGTAGAATCATATCGTAGCATATCCTGATACATACTTAGTCGGTTTTTATTTTGCACTAGCTTTTGCCCGCGACATCGTCCCCGTACTTACCCAGGTAAAAGAAATTCCCTCCGACCTGTAGTTAAATCGGCTTCTAGACCTTACAACTGTGAAAACTGCAGATTCCTAGACTTACATGCCTACTACATAAAAGCTCATTCGTCATACAGGCGGATGGAACCTCTCATCAAGAAATAAATTTAATAGGCGTACCTATTTATTCATTTTACCTTGGCCTTGTAACTGTTATATCGTGTACCTTCCCTAAATCTCCTTCTCCTTTATAAAAAGCCAAGATCGTAAAGTATGGACGAAATTTATTTCCGGCGTTAAATAACGCTTTAAGATATTGTTGGTTTTATTCCTACCCAAGTAATGGTTTAGCGGCCGCGACGCACTCGCTCTTTCTGAATATCTTTTCAGCAATTTGTTCAATTTATTCTCTTTTAGTGAGTTTTCCCCACAAGCTTCCGCGAGCTTTATTGTCGGAATTTAAAATGGCAAGTTTTGCTACCCATTTAGAGCCAAAGCCAAATTTAGGAAAATTGATTTAGATTATAACCAAGTCAAAAACGTTTAGAGAAAATTTTATCTTTAATAATTTAATGGCGTCAAAGCCACCTGAAAACTGAAAGTTAAACAGTAAGTTATTATTTCCCAAACTGTTGTGACTTTGCAATTACAATGAAATGTTAATAATTTATTATTTATTCATAATTATTAATACATTGTAAATCATAATAGTAAGACATGACGTTAAAAGGAGCTGCCCCGTAGTTTCTTGCTGGTTCTTCTCGGAGTAGGTAGGACCTACTGCATTTAAAACCAGCTACTCGTAGGTGTAGATCGGCTGCTGTTTACATTCAGCCAACCTCTATGGACGAGTTTAAAGTCCTTTGTTATTAGACTATTGACATTTTAAACAGTAATTTTCTTTTATCAATACTTCTATACTAATATTATAAAGAGGAAATATTTGTATTTTTGTATGTTTGTTACGAATAAACTCAAAAACTACTAAACCGATTTTAAAAATTATTTCACCAATGTAAAGCTAGAATATGCCTGAGTAACATAAGCTATATTTTATTTCCGTATTCCCACAGGAGCGGGAACTACGCGGGTGCAACCGCGCAGAACCGCTAGTTGCAGAAATAAATTAATGAAATATTTTTTAAGCGATACGCAGATGCACAGGATGACGCTAATCATGCTTAATGTTGGCAACACCACTGTGTGCTATTTATAAAAGTATGTTAACACAATCTTCCTAAAAAAGTTATTGTATGATAGACCACTTGCTTCTAGTGTGTATCGCCTGTTGCAAATGAACGTGGTCAACATTTTATACCGCTCTGGCTGATATTAGGGACTTGCAAATAGTGTAATCCAAAAAGGTTATGTCTCCATGTAATAATGTAGGTAGGTACGGCTACATAAAATCACAGGTCATGTCACTGGTTTATCGACCCCGGGATTCTCTTAACAAATTGGGTATCAGGCTCATTGCCGGAGCTTAATCTGACTTATTGTCATTATCGTGCCGTCTTTGCCAGTGGAAAAACAGCCTTATCTGTTAAGTCTTTCCTGTAACTGTGCCACACGTTATGTACCTACTCTTACTACGTCGAGGGAAACGAGTTTCAATTAAGATAAAGGACTAAAATATTTTCTTTGTTTAGCTGTTTTCGGGATTTTATCGATTACTATGTATTTAAATATCTTTAAAAAATGTACGAAACATGCTTTTTGCATTTTTTCATCTTTAGTCGTTCATCCAGTTAGTTAAAACTTTTATTAATATACTTACTAGCTGTTCCGCGCGATTTCACCTACGTAAGTCCCGTCCCCGTGGGAATTTCCGAAAAACCATTTATAGCGGTTGCCTACGATATACATACATACCATACATTGCCTACATACCATATTTCAAATATCTAGGGGATGCCCAGCGGCGTTCGGCGTACTCAGTTATCTCAACACCAAATTGAACCAAAATCCGTCCAGTAGTTTTTGCGTGATGCATGCACAGACAGACATACAGATAGACAGACAGAGACACAGGCAAAAATGACAAAAAATGAGTTTTGATATCTAAATAAATAAATATCTACTACCGCTAAAATTTTCAAAAATATTTCATGTATACAGACAAGGTCCCGTTTTATTAAGAGTTTTATTACAGAGTGAGAGCCGGCGCTGGTCAGACCTTCGTCATTTTATAAAGCCTTAAAGTTTATCTGAGTATGTCTCTACTACAGGTGAAAACGATCCCCGAATATGAAGTTTAGATAACGGTGGCTTTGGAAGTTATCAGGCAGCAAAGGTCCATAAAATTGCACCTCAAATTCGTGAAATTGTAAAGCCCAGTTTTTATATATTTTATTCGGATTCATATTTATTATTAATTTTGATATACAATACTTTTTATCCATTAACCAGCTCAGTGAAGGTCGTCTTATATGCAATACTCCACTGTTATAGGAACTGTGGGTAATTAGTAATTACAGTAATCATTGACGATAATGATAGATTGTACAAATTACTAAATGTTATCATATCTTATATATGAAACTTTTCCAGATGAAATTTAGCATACAAGACCAATCGCGGAAGCCTTCTAATCTCGGCATTCTTGGATACTCGCTCTCAGTCCTGTTTGAACGTGGATATAAATTTCGGTCCAGGCTTTACACACATATATTGCATAGTTTTATATTATAAGATAAGCTATTTATTTGGTCTGATGCGATTACAAACATTTGGAACTAAATACACGACGTATTAAAGGCAACCTGCGATGATAACTTGGTCTCGATTATCAAGAAACGTAAACTCTGCTTCAATCTCTAGCTTAACTCTCAATACAAAAAAAAACCTATACCTTGATTTCTTAAACTATATTTATTGATTCTAAGTGTATTTAGATTTATTTATTCTACGTGATTGTGAAATAGAGAATTTAAATTAAGGTAAAATTTTAATTTTCCCCTAACTTGATCAAAATGGCCTCGATCAAAGAGATTTAAATATAATTGGGCATAGAGGGGGCATTGGGAATATTTTCATACAAAACTTTGAAGCCTAAGCGTCATGTCCTTGTCATGTCAGTTAGTATGAACGCGAGCTGTCATTCGGTCGAAATTGTACTAGACTTATTCCACTTGGAATAACTTTTGACTTCAAATTTTCCTCGCTTTTTCCCCTCTATGCCTTATTATATTTTAATCTCTTTGGCCTCGATTGACAGGGATGAGCGAGACGAGAATTGAAATATTTCTTGATGTAATATTGAACCGTATTACATACATAAAGTGTTTATTGAACTCTGCCATAAAACACAATTCCAGCGATGGTTCGTTCGCGTTATAGTACGTGCTCAATAATATCAACCACAAGCTGGCGCGACATAATAAAATTGACATAATATCTAATAATACTCATTCATGGGAGATGTTACCACAGCCATGTGTTTATCCCTAGACGAATTAAACAAAACTTAATCTTCACTATGCGTAGCCTATAATCCTAAAGCGATTTTTGGTAGAAATGGGTTGACCTGATTTCAATTCTCGTCTCACCTCGTCTAGTCTCGCCTCGTCGATTTAAAAGCAGCTTTAGGGTTGTTGTAAAAGAAAGCTACAGAGAGGGGAGGGACATTCATCCAATATTACCATTTAAAAGATATGAATTCTTTATTTTATTTTTATCATCGGTTACTTTAAAAAAAAACACTATTATCTAGGTATATAGGTAATGTTTAGATTTTACAATCGTTGATTCTACGAATTCTTGTCTACAGTGTCTACGTTCTTCAATAATATTATCTTATAGGTTTTGCTCGCGACTGCCTTAGCTTTTTTAGTAAAAAAAAAATATTCTTCTACAATTTAAACTATCTCCCCGGCTAATTTCACCACAATGAATTTCACGCTTTAACCGAAATGTATACAAGTATTTGCTTTTTAAATATTGTGGATGTAGAAATTGCGTGTAATTAGCATTAAGAATTACGATAACTACACAGGAAAACATTAGATTTTGTAATTAAAAGTCCTACCTGCAATAATGTTTTCCAAAGATTAATTTAATAATTAATTCGCCGTAAAATTCGTACTCTTACGACATCTCATTTGTACAAATCAGCGTTTACTAAGTAAGGGTACAATATAAATAATGTGAAGCTGAAAAAATATTGGCCGTTTCCGTAAACCTCGCCAGCGGCCGTAACGAAGAAGGCGATGACGCAGCATCAAAATGATGACGTGCTCATTTTTCATTTCACTCAGCGCATTTCCACTGAGCATTTTGCTTGGATGACGTCAGCCATTTCTCATGTTTGTATTGTTGTACAAGCTATTTGACACAATAATTCTGTGGGTACATGTGATAAGGTTATTCGAATCTCTACATATAATAAACTAGCAGCGCCCTGCGGTTTCACCTGCTAAGTTCCTGTTCCCGTGGGAATACGGCGATAAAATAAAGCCTATGTGTTATTCTGATGTATAAGCTATGTAACTGTAAAGTTTCATCAAAATCCGTTCAGTAGTTTAAGTGAAGTACGTGAAAGAGGAACAAACATCCATCCAGACATCCATACAAACTTTCGCATTTATAATATTAGTATGAAGTAGGATATCTCTATGTAGGAACCCTTTTTTTGATAAAGTTTTGAGTAATGCAATATTTTTTCAATAGGTACATAATATATGTATAGTCAGCCTATCATTTATGTTAACGAGACAAATATACGACGTGTTGTGAATGGGCAAGCCGGTAGAGGACGGCCTAGGCGCGCTTTAGATCGGCGCTGTACTGAAAAAAGTACCTAAAACCGACGAGCATTCTATTGATGTAAAGAATAAATGTGTAATTTCTTTCCAAGATGAGAATAATCTGAAACCGACTCAAACTTTTATTATAGGTATAGGTATATTTTTTAAAAGTAACTTATGTACTTAACAAACTTTTCCTTTCAAAAATTTATGACTGCATCATCCGAACCTTCACCGCTACAAACTTTCAGACGAAAATCCCGAGACGGCTTTAAAATCTTATAATAAGAAACATAACAATATTTTGTAAATATTTTTGGGGTTCTCAAAAAATTACATTGGAATGGAACACATAGGGTGTTTGGGGACACCAAAAATAAGTTGTGAATCTATATATATAAAATTATAAACTGACGACTGATTGGTGATGTATCAACGCACAGCCTAAACCTAGCCTCGGTCTAGAGACTTGAAGTTTGCATTGCACTGCAATTTTGCACTAAGAAAGGATTTTGCAAAATTCAACCCCAAAAGGGGTTGAAATAAACGTGGGCGAGCGAAGCCGCGGTTAAAAGCTAGTATTTAAATAAAAGTCAATATTTTCCAACCTACAAAATAATAATAATAATAATCTCACACCTTTTAGCCCCGAGGGGGTCGGCAGAGGTATTCCATTTATGGATGGGTCGTTCTCTCATTTCGTCCGGATTTGGTCTTTTTAAGAGAATATTTTTTTTGTAAAGCTATTTCGTTGATTGAGATATTGCAGATGTGTATAAGCATCTTGTATATTATTTAATGAAAGGCACCTACGTAATGTTTTTATTTAAAAAGAAAAAAGGAGGAAAGTAATGAAGGCATAGATGGAAATGAAAAATGAAGGGATGGTAATGAACTATCCATAGAAGGAAATGAAATTTGACTGGGTGGAAAAAAACAAGTTGGTGTACCTATTTAAAAAAATAATAATTAAAAATATTTTTTTCCCAATTAACACCCTGCCCAAACTCCAGTCTTAATCCTCAGTCTCGTTTTTTATCTAGAACTAGAACATAAAGCAATAACAAGGCATCTTAACTATCTTGACGTGCTCAAATTAGAAATCTTTAAAAAACATGTCTTCTTGAAAATAATTAAAAAATAATGTGTTACACAAAAAAAATGTTTTAAAAATGTTTTGAACAAGTCGAATAAAATGGTATAAAATGAAAAATAATATTTCCAAGAAGCTAATTAATAAGGCACTTATATTATCACATAATTATTATAAAGAAGTAGGAATTTGCGATATCAATTTTAGTGCCTACTTATAGGCTACATACTAACTGTTTTTTATAGAACTATAGAACATAAAGCAATAACATGAAATCTTGAATGTCTTGGCTAGCTTAAATTAATTAAGTATTTGAATGGAATGTCTTCTTTGACCTAAATTATCCAATAATAATGCGTTGCAAAAATAAAAATATTTTAAACATTTTAAGAAGTCTTATAAAATCTTATAAAAGTAAAAAATATGTAATCTTACCAGGCAGCTCATATGGTACTTAAATTGCCAACCAAACAAGCCACAGCGAACTTTTCTTACCAATATCATAGTGTTTTATTTGATGTTAGTGCACGTTTTAATAATTTTCCCGATATAGAATTGCGAAGTTTTTTTTAGTTTGTATTCTACTACAACCCACATATCAACGTCGTATTTTAAATCGTATCAATTATAGTTGATAACTGCTGGTCAAACTCAGGGTCATTAATATTGGCAAAAGTTTCTCAAATTCGGTTTGATGGATAGAGCTAAATCCAGTTGAACGATAACGAGCTGAAAATCTTTGAAAACTGTAGAGTATCCTTGATATAATATTCAGATTTCCAGAGCCTTGCGTTGAATTAAAAATATCTTCATGGGTAGTCTTATTTAAAGTGGGTTTAGCAATTATGTTTCTTAAATTGTTGAATAAGGTCGGGGTGTCAATTTGCGGTGGTGTTATAACAGTTCGAATATGATCTTCAATACTTAGTCTGAAAACTCTCAATGTTACCCGTAAGTCCAAAGTTATCTTGGCCACCATAACGGTTGACGTTTTATTCGTGCAATTCTACATTTTCCACTGTCTATATGTTGCATCTCTACAAATAACCTTGACTACATTAAAATGACGCAGATAGTAACAAAAAATCAAACTAGGTACCAAAAAACAGTAAAACTAAACACATTTGTAGTAAAACAATTAGGTATAAATCATTTCCTTCCAAATTTATTCATTTCCTTCCCTGAAAATATTGGAAGGAATGGATGGAAATGCATAGGAGTGGAATGAATTATTTGTATTTAATTTCAAATTACAACGGCTTCTTTTGTGCTTCAAGTTCATCAAGCGAAACGAATGAAGATCCACCCAAATGTCAATAAATAACGTGAGAGAGAAATTATTTACATTAGAGAATATCGAAATACTACTAGGATAATAATGAGTACTTACCTGTGACAAAATCGGTTTTTAGGGGAGAGAACTCAAATATTTTGCAAACCACGTGTGCGAGACCTTCCCCGGTGAGATGCTTCGGTAGCTTGAGATGGGAAAGACGAGCGGGTATCATTGTTTCTCGCGAATTAAGGACGCATTCACGTTCAAATGTATTTCAATTCTCGCGGTAGGAAATGAAGTAATTCATTTGACAAAATAAAAAAACACGTTCTCTCTATGATAATGTAACTCTGGCTTATGTTGCTATATACTAAATGAATATTAATTTAGTGTTTTTCTGAGAATCAATAAAACATGGTAGGATTTTTTGCAAAAAATAGTATTTTTGTAATCATTAACCTAATGAAGCGCTGTTATATGTGGGTAGGAAATGAAATTCGAGTATGTTTTTATTTTTTATTTAATAGATCATTCGATTTACCTAAATTATAATATATGCTCCTTTTGCGTAAGTTTTAGAGAAATCTTTAGAAAATAGCCACTTGTGAAATAAGTTAATTTAAGCACTGAATTAGGGCGCTGACATGAAATCTGGACGAAATGAGAGAACGACCCATATACCCTATTTTCACGAGATATTCTTTCGACCCCTAAACGTAATAGGTGGTGAGCCCATCGCCGGACCGGGTCTGTCTCATGCCTCATGCCTCAGAATTATCTGGGACCTGCGGGTTTCCTCACGACGTTTTCCTTCACCGTCGAGCTAGTGATGAATATGTACCTACGTAAGTTTTTAAAAAACACATTGGTACATGCCAGGATTTGAAGCCGAGCCTGACTGATTATCATCATGTGAAGCAGGTTTATTACCCGTAGGGCTATCACTGCTCCCACACTGCTCTAACAAAATAATTTTCAAAATCTTTACAAAGTCGCTTCCCGCCGCTGTTATTAGATCTTTTAAACCACGCAACGGACTTTGATGCGGTTTTCCTAATAGAAAGAGCGATAAACTACGTAGGTTTTTGTATATCATATAAACCGGAGCGAAGCGAACGTGGGTCGTATCGTATTCGAAAGGTGTAACTATCCAAGAAACTTGGCAGGTACAATCAATATACATGTATTATTTTATAAAGTCACGAAAATAATAAAGCTTTGAATCCGTATAACAATATAATTCTTAAAGTTAGTAATTCGAAAAAATATTTCATTGAGTTTTATGGAACTAGCAGCGCCACCCACATCAATAAAATCTAATTGCCTATGTCACTCATGATCTTTCTAACCTGTCACGCAGGAGGTTTCCGCGGGTAAGCTAGCGCAAGATAAGCGTAAATGTTACCTGACCGGTACGCCGGTCAAAGAATTTTTAGAATCGGGTCAGTAGTTCCAGCGCTTATAAATATACAAACTTTAAACACATACTTAAATACAATATATAAATAAAAAAATGGCTTCGTGTCTGGGTGTTTAATATTTATTTAAGTATGTTTATCAGTTGCTTAGTACCCATAGTACAGTCTCTGCCAAGTTTGGGACTGAATAACCGTGTGTAAATTGTGTCCCACAATTTATTATTATTATTATTTTAACTTTACCTCTTTATTATATAAGTTTAGATAGGACAATGTAGAATACTAAAACTAGTTTAAATCTAAAAGTTGGCCTGCTAAAAATTTAAAACATGGCATCCAAATTTCGTCAGTAGGTATATCACCTCGGTCATATAGCGAACATCATAAATTAAAATAAACAAATAATCTCACGCCTTTTATCCTCGAGGGGGTAGGCCGAGGTTCAGGAAATACCTACATTTCACCAGTATAATCATTGGACCCATTGAGGTTATAGGTGGTGAGCCCATCGCAGACCTGGGTCTGTTACACATGTATCAGAATTAATTCTGGGACCTGCGGGTTTCCTCACAATGTTTTCTTCATCGTCGATCTAGTAATAAATATGTTCGTAAGTTTTTGAAAAACCATCTGGTACATGCCAGGATTCGAACCCGAGACCTCACGTTTAAGAGGCGGGATCTTTAACTAATGGGTTATCACTGCAATACTGAACAAAAGAGTTAATTATTTGTACCAACGAAATTCAAATTGATAAAGACCCCTTATAATGAAAAATAATTACTTCGTACGTAAGTCCCATTAACAGCCCATTACGACCACAATGCCGCTACTTCTACTAAATGTTTAATTCACTTCCATTCTGAGCTATAGCTTCTATATGCAAAGAATACTTTACGTTAAGTAAACATTTTTTCTTAGAGATCTGTGAATAAACACTTGACCAACAAGTATCTTCTATCGATTCATCTCTTGCAGTACTGTACTCTGTAGTCAAAGGGGTTATGTATTTAGGAAAGAAACTCGAGTATCTATTAGTACTTCATGTCCAGATTATAGGGCGCACGATGAAGCGACATAGGTAGGTACTTTAATCACAGATATTAGAATCTTTAATATACCAAGAACTTCAAAGGAAATCGCAAGAGAAATACGAATGTAGACGCAGTCGTGCATCAAAATAGCGACGACCGAGCCGCTCGGGCGCGCCCGTTTCTTTACTCATGGGCAGCGCCTGACAGCGCCAAAAATATTCTAGTAATTCTTACTGAGTCACGATTTACCAATGCTTGAACACTGCCGTGAAGTATTCGTGAAGAGGGACGAAAATTATTGTAGTCGTTACTTTTATCACTTTTTTGGGTACCGAGGAGGAAATAATACAGGTACCTCATCGAGAGTTTATAGTAAGGGACGCGCGCGTTAAACTGAACGCACAATCTCGAGAGCACTCCACTCGTTTTTGTCAAATCAAGAGTGACGCTCACCCGACTCTCCCTCGGTGCCATTTTTTGCTCCTTTGCATCTGCAAAAGGAGGCATAAAAATAAAAATACCCGCCTCAAATTGCATTATCACTCTGCGTCAGAGTAAAATTGTAAACGGTTACGCTCCTATTCATCAAAACAATGTCTAATACAAAGTGGAATAATGATGTATACACCGTACACAGATAGATTCTATAGTTCAAAGGCTTTATATACGCCGCTATGTGAAAATTCCAAGGCTGAGGCTTTGTAGAAACTTTTGCCTGCACAGTGCACTTAAAATAGATCGCAAACGGTTTCCGTGAGCGTGTTGGGAGTACGCAATAAAATTGATTAAATTATAATTGTTTTGTAGTTTTCTGTTATAAAAGTTATTGGCTAACTTCTAGTTTCATAAAGTGGTCAAATGGAATGGAATATTTCTTTATATATGTATATCTCGTAAGGATATTTCATTTTGATTAAATGTTTACTCTTTTTTATTTCTTTATACTGATGTGAATAAGTCAACATAAGAACTATTACAAGTGGTTCGTATAAATCTCACAGCCAGGTAAGAGGCGGTAGGCCGAGAGTTAAATATTTACACAACTGCCGAGTAGGTGCTCGCTGTTGTACAACTGTAGATTCATGAAGATGAATGAAGGTACTATTCTTGCATTCGATATTAGTTTTAGGAAGTAATAGATTTCGGTTCTAGTAGAAAAACCATAATTATCTACCTATATATTACAATATAATAGAATAAAACTAATAAATAAATAATATCACGCCCTTCATCCCGTAGGAGGTAGGCAGAGGTGTTCCATTTTCTAAATACTTACGTTTCTTTTATAAATTTTACTAGCGACCCACCCCGGCTTCGCACGGGTGCAATGCTAATACTAAAACCTTCCTCTTGAATCACTCTATTAAAAAAAACCGCATCAAAATCCGTTGGGTAGTTTTAAAGATTTAAGCATATATAGGGATATAGGGACAGAAAAAGAGACTTTGTTTTATACTATGTAGTGATAGTGATGATGTAATGAATTCTTTATATATATTTTTTTGGACATGAATGTCTACGTCATCTCCGACGTTTAATAAACAAAAGACGGATAACTGCTAATCCAAGGTAAAAGTAACGCTACCTGACTAAAATATCTTTAGAGTTTCTCTAAGAAGATTCCAGTATATACGAGGATTGGCAGTGGCTGCAATTTAATAAAGCTGGGCGCTTACTGGTACACCTAATAAGAAGATATATTAGTTTCGCTGAGATAGTGGCAAGCAGCCCCTTGCGGCGGCGAGATTCCCAGCCCAAGGCTCACTCACTGTGGAATCACTTTACTCAGTTCCGGATGAGAACGGACAAAAGGTAACCCAAAATAATTACAAGAATTCACTTTTGGGAGCGCAATCAAAGTAAAAGAAGGTTGATTAGAAAGTCTATTGTTTTAATTATAAGTTGAACTCGTATTTCTGTTGTGCGGTTGTAATTGAAATATTTTTTTGTTTTACTTAGAGAACCTAACAAAGGGAAATATTTCCTACTACACACCTACTTTAAGAAAAGTTATCAAGGTTTTTATCGCTAAACCTAGTGCATTTAATTGTAATTGATAATATCGACTTATATTTGATCGGTGACATATAATCGAATGTTTTTATAGATCTACCTACGAGTATCTTGGGTAATGTGGAATAGGTTTGTGTATGTAAGTAAAAATACTTACTTTATAATATAATAAATAATAGAGCAGTGATAGCCCAGCGGTTCAAGTTC
Organism: Ethmia dodecea; assembly: GCA_963855545.1. Classification (NCBI taxonomy): domain Eukaryota; kingdom Metazoa; phylum Arthropoda; class Insecta; order Lepidoptera; family Depressariidae; genus Ethmia; species Ethmia dodecea. Next base: position 9,195,712 of record OY979444.1, read on the forward strand.
CCGCTTCTCTTTCGTCAGGATCGGGTTCTAATCCTGGCATGTACCAATGAGTTTTTCAAAAGCTTTTGCTTACGCTGACGATGAAGGGAAACATCGAGAGGAAACCCACAGGTCTCAGAATTAATTCTGAGACATATATAACAAATCCGCTCCAGCGATGGGCTCAACACCTATCACATTTTAAGGGGTCCAAAGAATCTTTCTTCTTAAAACGTGGGTAGGTATTTCCAGAAATGGAATACCTCTGGTTGTCTCCATGGGGACAAACGCGTGAGTTTTTTTAAAACTTGATAATAATTTATGAAGTCTTTATTTGAATACAAATATTCCTTTTTTTACATTGTATTATTTACTCGAAGCTACATGTTGGCAGTTATCTTTGACAAAGAATCAACCTAGCTATAAAGAGAGAAAATGCAGGTTCGAGTATTGGTCCACGCGGTTCTTCTTTGTTACAAAATTATATTTAGGTAATTGTTCATTTATTAAATCACAATCAAAAAAATATATGTTTGACGAAACATCAGCAAAGAAACTTGATTAATATTTTCCGTCCCTCAAATTTGCTTTGTAAGGCTCTCTACCAAGCTTTTTTTAAATTTGGGTTTTAATTTAAAAATGGAATACTAAGCGACTGCCCTTTTTTTCATTCTTTTGTTTTAATTTTCATTGATTCATTTTTTCCACCGCTTGTCCGTTTTTAGAAGGTTCGTGAATTCCATTTGAAAAGCTTTGAATTGCAGTTTTTGAGGCTTTTGAGTTTTTTCGCATATTGATAATTTACGAGCATCTAATTATGCCTGATTTAACGCCATCAGAAATCATTAGGGCAGATCAAATGAGGAGAAATGGTCAAACCTACAGATCGATTGCCAGAAGCCTTCGTCGATCGTTATCAACGATTTATCGTAGCATCCAACGATACAGATTGACGAATGCTCTAGTGAGAAGGAGAGGACAAGGCCGGAAAAGGTGTACTTCAAGGAGGGATGACCGTTTTCTCCAACTTCAAGTCCGACGGAACACGAGACTAACGGCGGTGCAGGCTCGAAATTTACTGGAAGAGGTACGAGCAGTAAGGATGAGTGAGCGGACAGTTCGTAGAAGATTCGAAGAAGTGGGTATAGGCTCGTATGTGCCCGCCAAAGCCCCAAAACTTGAGAGACATCATCGCACAAACCGTCTACACTTTGGTCGTGAACATCGTGATTGGGACTTCGACGACTGGGGACAGGTTCTTTTTACTGATGAATGCAGAGTTATGTTAAATCAAATTGATGGAAGGCAGCGAGTATGGAGACGCAAAGGAGAACGGTATATCCAGTCTAATTTTGAAAATACAGTTGCATATGGCGGCGGTTCAATTATGGTCTGGGGAGGAATATGTTTAGGAGCTCGTACGGAGTTAGTAGTGGTCGATGGCGGGAATCTGAATGCTGATCGGTATATCAGGGAGATTTTAGAACAACATGTTGTGCCATTTGCCCCCTTTATTGGTAACAACTTCATTCTAATGCAGGATAATGCTCGGGCTCACAGTGCTCGCACAGTACAGACATACCTAAACCATGTTGGTATAACGGTGATGGAGTGGCCAGCACGGTCCCCCGATATGAACCCTATAGAACACGTCTGGGACTTGCTAAAGAGGAGTGTAAAGTCAAGAATGCCCCCTCCCAATAATCTCAACGAGTTGCGAAACGCATTACTTGAAGAATGGCAGAGGTTGCCCCAAGAAACCATTGATAACATCATCCGCAGCATGCCCAGACGGATGGAAACCCTCATCAGAGCACGAGGAGGAAACACTCGATATTGAACAGTCATTGAAATTGTTGTTAAACTTTGGAAAATCTTGAATTTTCTGCTGTTTCTCTATAATTAAAAATCGAAGAAAAATGCATTTTGTTTAATTTAATTTTTATTTTTATAAAATTTTAAGTATGGTGTTACAAATGAATGTCAAAACATGTTAATTTAATTGTTGTTTCATTTTAAATAATATATTGTTTAAAAATTACATTCATTGTTCTAAATTCCCTCTTTTTTCTCCTTTTTTTTTCTGTTCCGCTAATTGTGCCGGTGTGTGTATATCGACATCGGCGACTTCTGGCTATTTTAAGATCATTAATAGGCTAACATAAATAGTAGATTGTTATACAAGGGTCGGAAGGAATCAATTCCCATACGAGGTATTTAGACGCCCGAGCGCAGCGAGGGCGGATATAGTCCGAGTATGAATTGATAACTTCCACCCGCGTTAAACACTCTACTTTTCATTTCGAATTCAAGGAAAGTGAACAAAAAAAAATCAATTTTACAAAAATTCAAACATGCAAAAACGCAATAAGGTAAACGCAGCTATTACCGACCCCCTTAAGCAAGTTTTGAAATTGATTATTAGAATTAAGGGCAGTGGTTGCAAACACACCAGATTTTTTTATTTTATATTTAAATATAGATTGTATATTTCATATTTATATTTTCACTCGTTTATAAATATCATGTTTTCATCGAAAAAATAATCAAAGGATTGTTGAAGTCAATTGTTTCTATTACCGACCCACCCGAAACGCTTTGAAGCTATTACCGATTTTTATGAATCTAACACCGACCGTAAGTAAATAAAGCATACTTTTTTTTCACAGAATACCTACCTACACTTTCTTTTTTTATTTGCCAAAAAGCCTAGAGGCTTTTTTTCGGGAATCCGAAGAAGGACGTCATGTTTTTTGTAAAATTTTCGTTTTGCCGTATATTTTGGGCTTCAGTTCATAATAGTGAAAGTATATTATGTGGTAAATGTCCGTGATAGTGTGCAGTGAATTGGAAATTCGATAAAATGCGTGCGATTGACTTTTTCGTATTACCTCAAGAAGCCTCTTCAAAATCTTCAGTAATAGTGCACTATCGCTTTACTGTTGATAACAAAGTGAATTCGATAAGTTTTGAAGAAACTTATGTATTTTTGTGCATAGCTCTGAAGCAGAGCCGAAAATCTTGAATTTCGTGTCATGTTTAGTGCTGATTGCTAAAATGCTAATGCCTTAAAATAAGAAAAAAAAACAAAAAGCCTATAATTTTTTTTCGAACTTCCCAAGTTTAGCGCAGCCGAAGGTGAGGGTTGACAGTCGGAACAAGTTGCAATGACGGTTCCGCACGTGTACTTAATAACTATTTTTCATATAGTTGCGCAAAATGAAGCAGTTTAATAAAACAATAAAAATACAATAAACTCAAGTAACATTTTTGGAAAATAGCGCCAACCGTAAAAGATTAAAAGCAGAGGTTTTTTTTGGTTTCTTCACCTATTCTGGGCAAGCAAAAGGAACTATACATACAGCCAAGTCTTCAGTAGATTTTTTTATGGATATGAAATGAAAATGAAATTTAATGACATTAAATGAAATTAAACCTAACCTTACTCATTGAATCAAATCATAATATTGAAACAAATTAGTAGCTTTACTTTTAGACATTACATACCGTTAATAAAAAAATACCAATTAATCGGTATAGAATAGGTGATAGCTTCTCTTTGTTGCAATTACCGATTCATATGGATCGTTAATTAGTGTTAAATAAAAAAATGAATAAATCTTTTACCGAGCCACGAAAAATAATCGATATTAATTGTAATATATTTCCCCATCCGATTTTATACAATAATTTATTGATTTAGTCCTAAACTATAAAAAAAATACACCATTTTCATATAAATACGAAGAAAACTCAAACTAGTTTCTTTCATATCCCACGTCTAAATGTTTAATAATGCGTGGCAGTTTATCGCGGGAAAACAAGTTTATAATATAACATGGTGTATGTCGCTAATAGATGCTTATAATTTTAGAATACTTAAGATTGAAATGGTGTTATAAAAACTTGTTTAATTATTATAAGCATTAACGAAAAAGGGAAAAAATAAAGAATAACCTCTCAGCCATTGCCGATCCATGGGTCGGTAATGACTGCACTACTAAAATGCACTGCAGCTATTGCCGTTCTATTTTAATTTCAAAAATACTTTTTAAAATCCCTTAAAACACAATAATTTTGTTGCGAAATGTGGAATATACAAATAAAGGAATATGTTGTGTTATTCAGAATAAACTTAACGTAAATATTTATATATAAAATATCTTAAGCAAAAAATTTGAGTACTTAACTGAGGAAGTAAGGGTTAGTATGACACGATCGGCGCACTCGCTACGTTCACAGAAACTAACGAATTTGGTCACATTCCAGTGTACCTACGTACACTAACACCAGAAAATTAATTAGGAAACATACAAACATGTGTGTATATTATACTCTCTTGTGACTCAAATCGTTCCAAACCGATAAAAATAAGAATAAGCTGAATGGGTCGGCAATACCTGCAGATTTTCGATGGGTCGTTGATAGCTGCGTTTACCTTAATACCTACCTACAAAAAAAACAAAATTGTCAACAATATAACCAAAGAGGTTGGAAGAAAGAGAAACTTTTTCTTTTAAACGTCTTTGAATACTACATCGTAGAGTACCTAACCTAAATAACATTACAAAAATAATATACAAATCCTTCCTCTTTATAATAATATGTACTTTTAGCCGAGTAATAGTGTTATTAGTGTCGATGAAAAACAAGATTTTGAATTTCGGAACAGCTTACCAAATTATTACTCTTTTTTTAATTTTAAATATGGAACGCGTACCGCCCCGCGCGCGGGCTATTTTCTGTTGTTTATACTACACTCACAAGGCCGCACCTTTTTTTCTTATTCTAATTGATGAAAAAAGTTTCGTATGCCTACTAAGTACCCAAAGAGGTTGGAAGAAAGTCATTCTCTTTCCTAGAGAAACTTTTTCTTTAAACGTCTTTGCCAAATGTAATCGTAGTACTATTCTTTTTTAATTCATTCCCGCCCTAAGGCCGGAAGGAATTATTATGAGTCTTTCCCGACCGAGGGCGGGAATCACAGCCCTGAATCTCTCTGTGTTGAGAATCATCGCTTCCGACCCGGTACTCAGATCAAACATACACTACTTTCCGAGTATGAGATATGAAAAAATATGACTTATGTTTTTCCTGTTGCTTGTCAAGGCCCGTATGTACCTACCTACTTGGAAAAATTATGAAGCTCTGGTAAACTTTTGTAAATAAAATATTTGAACAGAAAAAGCAAAAAGAAGAAATTATGTAGGAAGTCTTTCATCTGTATTACTTTCTTTTTGCAAGAAAATTAGTCATTTCGTAAACAGCCGGATGTTCCTTAGTGAATGTCTGGTAAGAATTAAAATCAAAGCGCAACAAAGGCAGCTCACGGTTGAAGAGAAACGTTTCTTCTCTTTATAAATACTTCAGTAGGTACCTACAAACATACAAATACCTATTTTTTGTTGCATTAAAATATACCGAAGGACTGGAAATGTACAAAAACCCGACAAGTTTGAGTCTGAGTTCCGTACGAACTTGAATAAAGATAGTCATCGATCTTGAATATTGCTCTAACGAAAAGATAAGTGGAATTAAAATATGAAAGGCCTTTTTTTGGTTGAAATTTTATTTCTCCTATTATCACGGTCTCCAACTGCAAGTGTAAGGTTGTAATTTTAAAATCATATATAAATATAAATTAACTATTTTCGATATAATTTGTGACGTAAGACCTTTCCTCTTGCCTCATTATTATTATTCAACGAGAAGTAACGGCTCTAATATTTGATTGCGTTGACTTCGAAGCTTGGTTTTTAACAGATTTATACATAAATAACCACAATAATGTAATCTTTTGATTTGATACCTCCTCGCGTTATTGAGAACAGACAGATGGACAACGAAGTGATCCTATACCTAAGAGCAGGTATCTTTTGAGGCACGAAACCCTAAAGTATCATGGTAGTGACCCATACTTCATCATATATCAGAGGGCCTAGCCAACTCGCTTTATAAAACGTAAACGTCAAACGAATAGTAACGACAAATATATGGGATTGACATAAGCGCTCAACTGCGCTGTATTATGGCTCTACCAAGTAAAATTGACGCAAAATTCTAAATAGCGCAGTGATAGCCTTTACGGTTAAAGAGCCGGCCGAAAATCAGTGAGGCTCGGGTTCGAATCCTGGCATGTACCAATGAGTTTTTCAAAAACTTACGTAGGTACATATTTATCACTAGCTCGATGGTGAAGGAAAACATCGTGAGGAAACCCGCAGGTCTCAGAATTAATTCTGAGACATATGTAAATAGACCCGGTCCGGCGATGGGCTCACGACCTATCACTGTATCTCGTGAAATGTGGGTATATCCAGTAATGGAGTACCTCTGCCTACCCCCTCGGGGATGAAAGGCGTGAGAGATAAATTATAAATAAATATAGTGACAGACACGTAGTTTATAATAATCTAAGCTAAGTGAATAAAACTTTCGTCTGTCACTTGGCAAGTAGACAAGACCTCATCAGTAACCAAAAATTTTATAATTTTAACGCTGAAACCGCTGCAAACTTGACCGGTCTTTCCAGAAAAACAACGGGAGTCACAATTGGTTAAAATAATTCTTACGTATATATGATTCCTAGAAAAATAACTAAGATTAAGAATTATAGTCTCATTGATCTTCATGGCGGCTAGTTTCATATATCAAAGATAAACGAACCCAAGCTCGATAATTGAACAAAATTAGAATCGAATCGAGTAAAACTGTAAAATGACAATATATATGGTGTTCAGCCAAGCTAACTTACATGTTTTTCTTTAAGTAAATAAATAAAATAATCAATTATGTAGCAGTTTGTTAATCTACTACACTGAAACACCAATATTTCTTTTTAAGTTATTTCCACTAATCTCATTTCATCTCTTTCAATTAATTAGTCCCCTACGGTCCCTTCTTAATTTATTTAATACTGTTTGCATTAAGGTAATTTAGAAAAGAGGTTGAAATCCCTCGAGACATTTACCTTACAGTCACTATAGTGAACAAACTGGAGAAAAATTAAGAAAGGATGTATAATATGATTGATGATTGAAACAATTCTATATATCCGATTAGTTAGTACCTACTCCAATAAAATTCTAAATCGTCTACAACATACGAAAATTTGTCTTTTTATTCTAAAACTATAGGCATTGTTATGCAGAGGTAAGAAAACTACACAAGATTTCGATATTTTCAATTAGAATCCTTATTTTCATATTCTCAAATAAAAAAAGTATAGGATTGTGCTAAAATATGTATTGTAATGACATCATATTAGGTGAATTTATATGGTCGGCATGCCGACTGCAACGTCGACGCCAAAATGACATAACTGAAATTATAATAAATAAATAAATAAATTAAGGAAAAAAAAACAGCACCGAATTTTTCTTTAGCATACCCAATTATGGAAGTTCCTTAGGTACCTTGTCATATCGCGAACGGCAATTCCGTCTTAACTCCTACGGACAAATTACACGAATGAGTTACGAGGCCTAATCAATCAATCTAATAAGTGGCTTTATTGGCAGTGGATAGGTAAGTATAAGACTTTACTAAAAGCAAGCCACTTTAATCCACTTAAAATATGGACCCAAAACGGTCCCCAGTGGCCTGTTGTCGGTGATTGAAGCCCTGAAGTGAGCTGACCCTCGTTGGCCTACGTAAATCGCGGCTACAGTCCATTCCGAAAACACGTCAGGGGATTCGATCAAGCAAAAACAAAAATGAATTTTATTATATTCTTCAGTTTTTCTGCTGTAATCACATTCAGTATTTTATGTAGCAGCGACATTGTACAATTCGTAAATCTAATGAAACAGAATAAAAATAAAAGTGGCGTTTCTGTTAAACTATGTCAGGAAAACATTCAAGCGCAAAGAATAAAGCGTAACACAAAAAACACCGACTCTGAACAAGAACCGACAACGATCGCGCCTCATGACGGAACCACGAACAGCACAAATTTCACTTCACCAACAGTCGCAGAAAAAGAAAAGTTGGAGTTATTTGAGACGTTCAAGAGGCAGTGGCCACTGGATCGTTGGCGAGAGTACGGCCTCTTCACAGACGACTACATGAACCTGATCAACGAGCACTGGTTGCGGTTTCCTCCGCCAAGTCCAGCGCTCCAAAGGGCTATAGGTGGCGTGTATTTTCTGTTCTCCACTATCGGCTGCTGGGGCAACCTAACTGTTCTATTCATGTACTTCAGGTAAGTTTGCATTAAATTGCCTTTATATAATAGGTACAGTCAAGAGCACGCTAAGCTTGACACTTTGGTTGGACTTTGACCCGGCCCTGTATTCTATGGCGCGCAGTATAAATCAGCTTAAACTGGTGGTGTAAAGCTTGACTTGCTCTTGACTGTACCTACTTATTTCGAAATAGCGATACGTACTTATATATTGCTGGGAAACGATAGGATAATACTGCCCTGCAACGTCAAAGGACTGAGTTCCGCCTGGTAACGGCTGTAGGTCAATAAATTTCTGACACCTATATTTATAATGGGATTTACTAAGTTTTAAACTCGTTTTTATACAGTCGAACAATAAAACTTTATAAAATGATATCTGATAGTCGGTACGAAACTCGAGTTGTTTTCGAACTGATATTGGTGTGAAGACACGAAATTCGTTCGCACTCCCCCGGGGAGTCACCCCGAGATGCTTCAAGTTTTTTAATCAAGACAGGACCATCTCGTTCCATAAAAATTAACATATAAATAAAATAGTACATTATGGTACAAGTGAGTAAAGTTGGTGATTACCGCTGAGGCGCCATTGAGACCCGAGCCGTAGGCGAGGGTCATAAGAGAGCCGAGGACGGTAATCATCAATACACACGTGTATCATACGACGTTTTTCAACACACTTGTGAATAAATAATACTAAAAAATCATTTTAAAATAATCATTCGCAATGGCGGGGAAAATTAATTGGTTTTCCAATTTTTTATTTATATAATTTGGAAAAGGCAAAAGGATCTAGGCCCATACAGCCTCGTTTTCCTATGCGCTCGCATCTTACAATGGCGATCGGCCATGGACTAAAAAAATTAGGTTTCTTTTTCTTTGGTTTGTCGTGGATAGCGTTTTAGCCACGTACAAAATGGGGTATTTAAAGTTTTTACAGAGAAAACCAAAGTTATATTTGAGTGAAAGTTTTGTTTATTAAACACGTACAAGTTGAAATGATCTATTTAAATACGAAGTTGCATGAAATGAGCAAGCCATATTTGTGTATTAATTTATTAGTACGATTGAATACGATCTTTTTTGTATCGAAACTTTTTTAAGAACAAAGCAACTCTAGCAACAAAATTGAAAAAAAAAATCTATAACTCACTAGTGAATAATAGCAAACAAAAAGTCTCAGTTTGATTATAGGTGTCATTATGTGCCTAATTGCAGTGAAATTAGAGCCACTTTATGAGCAAGTGTGTTGAAAAAATCATTACTACATCCTAATATACTAATTTAAGTAAAGTATTACTTTTTTAAATAAAACTATTCAAATTCCATAATACATGGCAGTCTATTGTCGTTGCCTACTCCGAGGGAAAAGGCCGTGAGCATATTTATGTTTTGTAGAATTAGATTTAGCGATCATCTAAGACTTTTGGTGTACCTATGTCATTTTAAACATTTCTATTGTCATTATCATCTTTCAATCCAAAACCCGTACACTAGAATTTGTATTATTGCTTAAAAGTATATATAACTGATCGAAAACAACTTCTCTAAGAATAATAATGAAAAACCCCTTTTTTTAGGGTTCCGTACCCAAGGGGTACAACGGGACCCTATTACTTAAACTTCGCTGTCCGTCCGTCCGTCTGTCTGTCTATCACCAGGCTGTATCTTATGAACCGTGATAGTTAGACGGTTGAAATTTCACAGATGAGGTATTTCTGTTGCCGCTATAACAACAAATACTAAAAAAACAGAATAAAATAAATATTTGAGGGGGCTCCCATACAACAAACGTGATTTTTTTTACGTTTTTATATATAATGGTACGGAACCCTTCGTGCGCAAGTCCGACTAGCACTTGACATGTTTTTATAGATACTGATCAATTAAAATTAAGACGTGTGCCCACTCTACGGCTACCTTTTTTTTACAGTTCCATTTATACTTCCAATTTATTACTGTATTATATCTGGATCCATATCTCGATTTCGTGACCAGGTAGTAAAATTGTTGGAAACTTATCGTATAAGTGAACACCATCATAACGTTTACTGAGAAAGAGGAAAGATCGTAAACACGCGGCAATGAAAGAAAGAGAGATAGGGAAGATAAATGTAACGGTTTGTTTGTTTTCCCGCTTTCCACTCTGATCAACCCCATCACCCGAGTTCTCAATAGACGACTGTAACTGTCTACCCATCTCACAAATTTAATATGAGAAAGAGTGAAATGTCGCTATCGTGAAATGTCGTACTTGTCTTACGGAAGTGTCATTTCGGAACAACGTGAACCGGCTGATCGATGAAGTAGGTACAGTTGGTTCTGGGTTCTCAGTAAACAACTTCAATCCTATCAAACATCCTATAAATAAATTAGGAAATAAATAAATAAATCCCATATTTAATATTTTGATGAGAAAAGAGATCAGAGAATAAAATATTCACCTATAAAGTTTTAAAGCTCGTATAGCATAATAAGAGTGTAAGGTTGGGTTGAGGCTATACACAATCTTTATATATTTATATTTAAGATTAGATTAGTCTCATAATATTAGTTTTTATGTTATCATAAATGCGAAATATACAGTTTTTTTTCTGTAAAGATGTTTAAATAATAATCCTAGCTTTTTCCCGCGACTTCGTCATCTTACAGATTCAGTTTAAAAAACTCTGTATGTATAAATAGATAAGTCGCCTTCTAGGCTGTGTATCAACATAAAAACATGTACCAGATTTTAAGCTAGACCGGCAACACCACATCTAATTTGGTACAGCAGTTGTAGAGTGATGGGCGTCCAAACATACGAAGAGGCAGACCAAATTTTTTTAAATAATGCTTTTGACTTCTATTGATGTTATAAAGACCCCTCATACAAAGTTTTCTTAAATATCTCCTATCGGCCAGTTACAATACTATGATTTGTATAGATTTATGTACAATGGATATTGTTACAATATGCACCACGAACTTAGACGAATCGTTCAAAAAATCAAGTCAAATATAGATTTTTATCACTAGCTCGACATGAAGGAAAACATCTTGAGGAAACCCACAAGCCCCAGAATCGATTCTGAGACATGTGTAACAGCACCGGCGATAGGCTCACCACCGATATCGATATGGTCACGTTATAGTGTCTGCAATATTTGCTGATGAAAAGTGATGGTATTCCATCACTTTTCATTTTTTTGCCGATCCACCCAGGGCTTAAGCATATTTATTTGTATATGTTTCATTGAATTAGATAATATTTCTAAGATTATGTAAGACCTTTTTTGCTTTTATCTAAGATGTATGACAACCTTTTATAGGAATTAAAACGTTTGATGGTTTTGTGTCTGGGTGTCTGGGTGTTAATGTGTATATGTATAGTGACCAAATATGTGATTCTTTAAATACATGGTGCCAAAATTTTAGTATAATAGTGACAAATAATGTGATTGTCTAGATATGAGTCGTTATTCGTCCAAATTTAAGTAGGATAGCGATAAAATATGTATTTTTTGAAATATGAGTCGTTATTAGTAAAAATTTTAGTAGAATAGTGAAAAATATGTGGTTGTCTAAATATCAGTCGTTATTTGTCTAAATATTAGTAGGATAGTCACAAAATATGTGATTGTTTAAAGAAAAGTCCGCGCATGTATACTTCTATATAGATGACTACACTCGCATGTCTCTGAATTGACCATGAGGCATTAATGTGTAATGTGCATCAAACCGCAAAGGAACAACGTAAGTGATTAGTGATTACTCTACATAACTTCGTCAATATTGATGGAAACAGGTGCTGTAAGCTGTAACGGAGCTGATAAACACGCATCCAAGTGTAAAATAATTTAAATAACTTACTAGCAGACCCGGCAAAAAAAAAAATCTGCCATATAGTTAAACCTCATGTCCCCCCCGGACATGAGGTTTTTATCTAAAAATACTATTTCAAATATTTCAGTGTGTATTATTGACTACAATTGAGTAATTATCAGTTTAAGCAAGAAAAAAATTTTTTTTTTAATTAACATTGCCAAATGAATCTATTACACTTACCTATCACACCACATTTTTTGCCAGACGGTATTAAAAGTCACCCTGTATGTATTATAAAGAGGAAAGATTTGTGTTTGTATCTTTTGTTACGAATAAACTCAAAAAAAACTCGACCGATTTAAAAAAATCTTTTACAAAGTGAAAGCTAGAGAAAATTCCTGGGTAACATAGGTTATATTTTATTCAGGTATTCCCACGGGAACGGGAACTACGCGGGTGAAACCACGCAGAACCGCTAGTATGTATCTAAGTATATAATTATTAGAAAGATGATATCCTGGGAATACCCGTAGGTTCCAGAATTGATTCTAAGACTTCGGTAGCAGTACCCCGGTCCGGTGAAAGGCTCACACTCATCAGTTGGCACGTTTAGGGGTCCAAAAAATATAATCTCACAAAAAGTGAATATTTTCAGGAAAGGAATACATCTGCCTACGCCCTCGGAGATGAAAGCGTGACCACATTTATTTTTTAAGATATCAAATCTAAAATCCCCGTTAAAATTTAATTTCTTAATGATTTCTCGATTTGTTTACATACTTTTAAAAGTTGGTGTAATGAGTACAGTCAAGAGCAAGTCAAGCTTGACACTACCAGTTTAAGCTGAGCTCTGGTTTATACTGCGCGCCATAGAATACAGGGCCGGGTCAAAGTCCAAAGTGTCAAGCTTAGCGTGCTCTTGACTGTACAAAGTGTGTACCAGAGTATTCGTTTTTATCAAATTGACATAGGGACTATCTGTATCGCAAACACAAGGGACGTACATAAAGTCCATATTTACATCTATACATATAATAAAACTCTAACGGGACCGTGTCTGTACATTAAATATTTTTTGAAAATTTTAACGGTAGTGTATATAGTTATCGAAATAGATACCGAAACACCAATTTTTGGAATTTTTGTCTGTCTCTCTGTCTGTCTGGTTGTGCACGCATCACTCAAAAACTACTGGACGGATTTTGATGAAATTTGGTATGAAGATAATTGAGTACCTGGGTCAACATCTATGTTACTTTTTATTCCAGGAAAATATCTCATTCCCACGGGAAAATATAAAAACTGGTTAAAAAGAGAAATACGTACTACTCCGAAACGATAACACCTAGAAGCTTGAAAAATGGTATGAAGGTGTCTGATATATTATAGGAAATTGGTATGACGGGAACGGGAATAAACTAAATCCAAGCGGGAAAACGCCGCTGGGCACCCGCTATTTGAAATACGGTATGTAGGTGTCTTAAATATGTCGTAGGCAACCACTATGAAGGGAACTGTAAAGAGTAAAAAAAAACCGACTTCAACTTATATGGTTTTCTTATAGATATCATTGTCAGAACTCAGAAACCAAATTAATGAACCACACGGGAAGCACCAGCTTTCACGCAGTCGAAGATTCTGAGGTAACAAACACAAAACAAACATACAGTCGAATTGATAACTTCCTCCTTTTTTTAAGTCGGTTGATAAAACAAAGACGTTCGAAAAACTTTTCTTCCAATCTCTTTGTAAACTTATTTACCCCGAAGATACATTTCGTTGCGGTTTCAGATAATTTCTTGTTTTAATATTTGATTGCTCCTATTATTGCAGGAACAGCAAATTCTATTAACATTCAGAAACGGCTCGTTTTGTTGACGTAAACGAGCAGATAGGTACTGTTCTGTACAATATCTACAGGGCGTAACAAAAGTTGGAAATAAAAATAACCTTCGAACTTCATAGACGAATAAAATACGGAACTTTGTATAGAATTAAATAAACATAGCTGGCTTCGATCAACATATTTATTGGTTTTTCCATTTCATGGTAAATATTTTGAAAGAATTAATAAAATGTGTGTAATTCTTCACATTTCAAATTCTCTGTTTATATAAGTACATAAATACGCTCACGGCTTTTCCCGACGGGGTAGGCTTTTCCCGACGGGGTAGGCAGGGACAACAAACGACGATCTTTCGTTTTTTTACGTTAAGTTTGACATTCTTGTATCGAAATATAAATTTAAAAGCACGAGAGCTTTAAGAATCTTATCATTAACCCCAAGAAAACTAAAGAGGTCTTGTCTGTTGTGGGGCAACGCAAGCGTCCTGAGCCCGGCACTAGACTACCAGTCTTGTCATTATACCAACAAAAAGAGTCATTTGCTAAGAAGGGTACCTATTCAACTTGAACTTTGCTTGTAAGTATGTCATATCAGGGTTTCTAAGTGTTATATATCTTCGTCTGAAAGTTAATTTCGTATCGATCTACTTACATGTCGTAATGCTCAATATTAACATTTCTACACGAGTTCACGCTTCAGCAAATTAATAAAAATAATATTTCTGCCAATCCCCCAGGCGTTTTACAGACACATTAACAGAAGTTCCAATACGTCCGCAAGTTAATAATATAATACAGTTCTGGAATTGCTTATAACCCACTTTTCACTAGCTAGAGTAATTACTTCGAACCTGAATCGTATGATCAATACCTTACTTTACTAATGTTATACGAAGTGTCTAGTAGTCCGATAAAGTCATCTCTGAAAACGTTAAACCGATTTTAAGAACACACTAATAGCTACTTTACCTCTGCCTTAACTTAGGCAATATTTGACTTCGCTAAAATTAACAAGTTGCAGAAAAATTCTTAAACCGAAGCGATGCGAGGGTAGATGCTAGTTACTTAAATATGTATATAATATTATATATGTATATATAGTATATAATAGATTTTATTCAAACTTCACATGCGTGCGTATCAAATTAAATGCTAAATTTACATTTATTTGTTGTTTGTGGGTGTCGTAAAAGGTGACTAATAATTTTATATTGACCCTGGCTTTGACCGGCTTTTGCTCTGGTCTCCGGGTGACTGGTCAATCACAGTACCTAACATTCCTAAAGAGGGTTGGTGTTGAGAACTCTTTTTTATATGTTGTCTTTCTTTAGAAAACGCTGACGTTGTCATATGTTTTTTTGTACTAAGTATATTTATCCCGAATATTTATTATATTTAATGTGATGAAATTTATGTTTTCTTATTTATTATTACTTCCTTGGGAGATGATAGATGTGATAGCGACATTTTAGACCCGCCAGAGTCAAGTTTTTTTCAGTTGGTGTAATTCAGGAGCCCGGTATCAAAAGAATTAATAAAATCCATTTACAGTATGGAAAACATACGCTCACACCAAAGATATTAAAATATAATAAGGCATAGAGGGGACAAAGTGACGAAAATTTTATGCCAAAAGTTATTACAAGTGGAATAAATCTAGTAGGTACGATTTCGACCGAATGACAGTTCGCGTTCATACTAAGTTAGTATGAACGCGAGCTGTCATTCGGTCGAAATCATGACGCTTGAGCTTCAAAGTTTCACTAACTGACATGACGCTTGAGCTTCAAAGTTTTGTATGAAAATATTCCCAATGACCCCTCTGTTTTAATCTCTTTGGCTCACACCAAATCAAAACCTGCCTCCACATTTAAACTTCATTCTTCGATTCCATATGTACTGACTGAGTATCAATATACAACAAATTACACCACAGATACAGACGAAATTAAAGCTAAAAAATATTCTTGTAGAAATTAAAAGAATTGCTACTTAATCTTACAATGATACATTTTGAACATACATTTTAAATAAAAGATAATTACAGATCTACTTACATTTATTTACGAAGAACTCTAGATCATATTCTGTCCTCCTCTTCTCTAATTTTGCTGTCCCTACTGACTCCATTAGTGAATTGTAAAATTAAGACCTATGTAACTTTACGCAATAAAACTAATCTCACGTCTTTCATCCCCGAGGGGGTAGGCAGAGGTATTCCATTACTGGATATACCCACATTTCACGAGATACATTGGACCCCTAAACGTGATAGGTGGTGAGCCCATCTCCGGACCGGGTCTATTTACACATGTGGTTTCCTCACGATGTTTTCCTTCACCGTCGAGCAAGTGATAAATATGTACATAAGTTTTTGAAAAACTCATTGGTACATGCCAGGATTCGAACCCAAGCCTCACTGATTTTCGGCCGGCTCTTTAACCGTAAAGGCTATCACTGCCTCAATAAAACTAAAAAAATATATATAAAGTCAGAAGAAGAAGATAGATTATACATTGATTTACATTTGTTAAATAAGCATCAGTAGTCCTTTTGGGTGTAGTGTAACCCGACTTCAAATACATGAGGCCAAGGTTTAATTCAGGTTTAGGACATGTACCTACTCATTATTAGACTACTTATATTGATATTTCTAAGTGAATTTTTTAACCTACAGATATAAATGAATTTTTATTTATATTTCATTTGATCTTACCACATATTATTATTCGAATGAAAAAATATATACTTACTGGTGAAAAGTGGATCTTTTGAGAAATGATCCTCTACCGACCCTCCTGAATATTACCTGTAAATTTATATTATTATTACATTTATTTACGAAGAAAAGAAAATTGAATTTTTGCATGATCGAACGCTGTGTCTACGATATTCCTTCCCTAAAATGTTTCTTAATCAAATCAATCGCAGAACCCCGTACGGGAAGCGGTTTATTCCCAATGGTCTCGTAAAGCGAGCCTAATATTGTCTGCGAAGTCAGCGCTGCTTGTAGTGCAAATAGGAGTAGCTATGTAACAGCAAATGTCTGAAACTGTGAATCTCAAGATACACCGGTGTACGTTAACAATCACCAAGTCTGTGGTTTTGTCATGATTATTTTGGTAATTCCCAAGTGAATCTTAAAATTCAACACGACTTGATTAATCTTCGAAAAAGTAAAAACACGAGTTTCACGACACGAGTCAAATCATGTAAGTTATTGATTTCTCACTTTTTTTTATCAATAGATCAGTTGTATATAGATAGTTCTACAACGCTACTGCTGAAAATCGTATCCCTATAACAAACAGGAAGCGCGTGAATTGCGAATGAAATATATTATTTCCTTTTCTTATTATTAGCCGCAGTATGTTAACAATCACAGCCATTTGTAAATTGGTTTATCTAAGACTCATTAAATCATCTTGATGTGTGGTAGAATACACCAGTGTATATCTATATATACGAATAGGGAAACTATCTTAAATATTTCGGTCTTATAGCAGTGAATTTGGTGAATGTAAAAATACACCGGTAGATAAGTCCACCGATACCTCAATACCATATATTAATAACGAAGAGTAATCAATTTTTAAAGCGTGCGTGGATAGCAAAATCCGAAACTATTTATCGCTATTCGCTATTTGTAATAGTTGGAGACATGGCCATCAGAGCATACTGAAAAATACACTCTGTATACCTACTACTAAGTAAACTTTGATGTTCAGAATTTTAATCAGACTTTGACTAGGAATCGGAAAATCTGTCGAAAGGTTTCGAGATGGGCTATTCACAGATGTCATATTTGACATAAAGATTCTACAGATTTTCCGATTCCGAGTCAAATATCGAATATCAAATCTCCGTGAATACGCCCGCTGTTCCCTCAATCTCGTTGCTTCAAACAGTTTCTTGCATCATCATTACGTAGTAATAGAGACATATCAATATAAAAAATAATAAACAAGAAACACTCATGTACATATAGATCCTACACATACACAGATATGGTAGAAGTATCTTAAAATTAAACCGGCCAAGTGCGACTCGAACTCGCGGACCGAGGTTTTTTTTTGGTAGGTATATTATAAATATGGTTACATTATTTGACGAAGTTCACGTCTACGTTGTATAGTGCAAACAGTTGCTGATTTCTGAAAAACTTTGTTCTGCCTTGAAAGATTCTGACAATTAGGTGGCCAGGCCACACTAGCCTAGAACCATCTCGCAATCCGCAGCACGCGTGCTATATATGGCCTATACTTCCTTCTAATTGAGACCCGTTACTCAGCAGTAAACTGTTACAGGTAGATATTAATCATTCCCGGTACTAACACAGTATTAACCTTTTTCCTTTAACAGTAAATTATTACTTATTCCTACAAGGAACGTAGAAAAGTCTATTTTTAGAAATCTTGCGACGAATATACAATCATATGAATACATAAAGAATATTAAAAAACTCGGTAGGTACATATGGGAAAAAATATATTATTCTCTTTTGCCTCTTAGAAAATAGACGCCGTATCCAAAGGACGTGTATACATCCATGACTCACCCGGCCCCAGCAACTGGTATACTAGTCGAGGAACATTTTCTCCGAGGGAGCACGGCGGACGGTTGTGCTTTCGTGGGTCGCACAGACCTTCGCGTAAACATGTCAAAAACTTTCCACCTAATTTTCTTTATCATTCCCGTGGTCGTGAAGTGCGTTAATGTGGACACACACCAGGGCACCAAAGAAAATAATTTATCATTCGAACACACTGGTGACGTTAACAAATTTAGAGCGTGTGTTACAATTCAAATAGTGGATTTGAAACCGTTTATGTGCAATTACGAGGTCTTGTGGCAGCGTTTGGACCATTTAAAGCAGTGGAAGCGAAGGAGAAGAGATTATATGCTTTCGTCAATTATTTTGTATGAGACTGATAGTTTAAGAAGTAAGCGTCGTGCAGTGGATGTGAACGAAGAAGTGGGACCGTACGATGTATTTTTGGGACTAAGTACGGTTGGGGTGGAGGCTGCTGTGGCGGAGGATCTGGAGCTCATAGAGAGGTTTAAGGAGCGTTGGCCAGTGGACTTGTGGCGGCAGTACGGACTGTTTACCGACGATTACCTGCGGATGATCAACCGGCACTGGTTGCGGTTTCCTCCGCCCGCACGTCTCGCGCATTATGCTCTCGGCAGCCTCTACATACTGATGATGGTTGTCGGCTGCACAGGCAACGCTCTTGTTCTCGTCATGTATTTCAGGTCAGTGTCAATAATTATTATTTTGGCGTGTCGTGTTTCGAAATGCACGTTATTCCATTTATTATTTATTTATTGTATTTATTAAAAAAAATTAAAACTAATACAGTTTCCTACAAAACTGTATAAGACAGTTTGTCTGCAGGTGTGAGTTTCTGATATAATATATTTTTTTAAATTTTAATATATAATCTGTGTGTCTCCAAGAGATATTTTTTAAGTAAAATTTTAGACTTGTTTTTGTTTGGCACAAGTTTAATTTCCATGGGTAAACTGTTTAGCTGCAGATGTGGTATTTTTCATGTCAGATACCTTTAGATGTTAGATGGAATTTCACTATACACCATCTCCTTATCCGCGGTGGGCTCGCAATTATGGTCCATATTTTTACATGTGAGGGGAGAGGCTAAGATGATGATGATTTTGCCAACATTCAAAACAAAGAAACCATTTTAATGTCTAGAGAAGGCAAATATTGAAGCAGTACAGCTGCATTTAACGGTTAAATAATAAACTGAGTTGTGTTGTTGTGGTTGTAATATGTAAGGTCACATTTAGGTACAAGAAAGTTTGCTATTTTTATTTGTTTATTTATTGTTTGTTTTATTGATCATTGTGTTTGCTAAATGAGAAAAAAAAATTTGCTTACTCATATAATACTCGTATATTATATACCTATTATAATCTCACGCCCTTTATCCCCGAGGGGGTAGGCAGAGGTGTTCCATTTTTGGAAATACGCACGCTTTAGCAGTATATTCTTTAGACCCAAAGATATTATATATATAAAGACGTAGATATGTTACTAGAGCAAGGAAAATGAGGCCGACAAATGTATTTAATTAACCACATTTTATTTAGTCGCATTGTATTTCAAGTCGTATTTTAAGCGCAACTCTTAACAGATAGCTCTCTTTCTCTTTATTATTCGTTCTGTATCATCTTTCCCCGTCATTTTGGTATCCTATAAATACGCTAAGAAGTAAGTATGTACATGTTGTAGCACACTCGTAGGGGATCAATTTTCAAACGCAAGCAGTATGAATATAACTCATCCTTACTTTAATATCTTTGTTTAGACCCCTAAACTTGATAGGTTTTGAGCCCATCGCCGAACCGGGTCTTTTACAGATGCCTCAGAATCAATTCTGGTGCCCGCGGGATTCCTCACGATGTTTTCCTTCACCGTCGTGCTAGTGATAAATTATATGTAAGTTTTTGAAAAACTCCCCGCTCACTCATTCAATGATTGGTAATCACAAAGTCTCAAAAAGTATGGATGCACAAATGCTACAAAAATTAAATATTTGCAGGTAGATAAATAAATGTAGAAAAGATTTTGAAAAATTCGAGGAAAAACCGGTGAGCGCCTTCTAATACGATGTTAAATGCAATATCGCTTTATTTGACATTGAACAATCAAAGTCAAATAAAGTTTTATTTACCTGCTATCGAAATAAAGTTGAGCCTTCTATATTAGGTACTTAAGCCTAAAGGCTTATCTAAAGATATTGAGCAAGTTTCCAAATTAAAGTCAAGTTCACATTAGGGGCCGGAGAAGTATTACATTCCGAATGGCATTCACGAAGTCACCGCTACACAAAACGGCTAAATATAAACGTATTACAAAATAAAATTGGCAATGAGCAAGTACCTCAAAATTAGAAGATATAGCAATTAGTTTGTATTGTACTAGATTCTGAAGAGACCTATTTTTAGCGGACAATAATTATTTCACCTCACCGCGAAACCCAACAACAATGAGTAAGATCAAATTAATAAGAACTAATTACTTAAGAGATGATACGGCAAAAGCTAATTTAAATGTAATGTTAAGTAGGTTAACCATTAGCAAAACAATAAGCAAATATTACATCAATCACTTAATTGAAATTTTTATCTATTGAAAAATAAGATACAAAGCGTTTTTCGTAAAGGTTTTATAATGATGTAGAGCTCCGTCGAGAAATGAATAATAATCATTAATTAACCGACGAGCTTATTGTTTTATGTGAGCGCTATCACCGTTTTGCAATTAAAACTGACATGAGCATAGAATAAAAATGACAGAAAATAATATAATCAATGAAATGCTTAAATTCCATTCAATCAGTTGACTATATCAATGACGACTTGTATTTTGTTACGGTTTGTTTGAAACTTTTTCATATGCAACACATGTTTATATTATATTATTATGGGGGGACCTTTTCAAACTTAGATATAGGTACCCAAATTACCCAATACATGTAAAGGTAGGTAGGTATATGTTCTAAAGCAGTGAAAGGGTTTTCTGTCTCAGTGGATAAGCTGCCCTTTGATGTGTGTGTGGAGTGTGGACTTATAATACAATAGGTTTCGAGGAACCTCGGAATGAACCTTTGAACGTTTTGTTTTGACAGCCCCCTCAACAAAGTCAAAGAGCATGCCTACCTATGATTTATTTTCATCATAGCCTAATTTTAACGAGTATCTAATTATTGTATGTAGATATGTAATATGTAAATATTTATATTTAGGGAATCTCGAAAACGGCTGTAACGATTTTGATAACATTTTGTATACAGATACAGTTCTGAATTTTAAGTTTTATTGCATACTTAGTTGTATTTCCTGTAAAACGCAATTTTACACGAAAACAATATATTTTTTAATAATACGCCCGCTCACCGGCATATGGTGGTAGCGGAATTGGTGTTAGAACGAGCGAAGCTCGGTCTCCCAGGTACTTTATTTATAAACGGACTTTCGCCCGCGACTTCGGTCACGTATTGACCCAGTTAAAAACGTTCTGTATAGATATATAGATAACTTGGCTTCTTTATGCGGCGTATACCAACATGAGACATATGTGCCAGATTTTACGTTAGACCGGCAACAATAAAACTGTAAAACAGCATCCCTATTTGTGCAGTAGTTTTTTTATGCTAACGTATACGAACATGCGGACAGACATAAATTCAAAAATAATGGTTTTCGTCTCTTTTGAGGTTATAAAGACCCCTCATATTAAGTTTTCTTACATATTATCTTCTATGTACAGACATTGCCTAGTTACAATTTTATTACATGTATAGATCACAAACCTGAATCTCTCTAACAGAGTATAGATAGATACATTCAGTACTTATGTAAGTACCAATTGTTTGACTGTGAGTATCAATTACACTCACTCCATAGACACCCGATGATCTACAAGTAAAGACAAAATATCCTAATCATTGAACACCGATTTATTACGATTAGAACTACGTAAATAAAATTCCATTTAATTAAAAAAGTTTTAGAACTCATTTCAATGCAGACTGAATAATTTGCTTTTCACAAAATAACTGGGCTTTTTTGCAGATTTATTTTACGGATTATACAAAACAAACACCGTACCTACCTATCAAGTTATAACTTAATAATTGTCGACTCACCGAGCCTCAATCGTGTAGGAAAACTTTTCCCGAGCTGGTAATTTAATACGTAATAATAATATAATAATATAATCTCACGCCTTTTTTATCCCCGAGAGGGTAGGCAGAGGTATTCCATTACTGGATATACCCACATTTCACGAGATATATTGGACCCCTAAACGTGATAGGTGGTGAGCCCATCGCCGGACCGGGTCTGTTTACACATGTCTCAGAATTAATTCTGAGACCTGCGGGTTTCCTCATGATGTTTTCCTTCACCGTCGAGCTAGTAATAAATATGTACGTAAGTTTTTGAAAAACTCATTGGTACATGCCAGGATTCGAACCCGAGCCTCACTGATTTTCGGCCGGCTCTTTAACCGTCCGGGCTATCACTGCTCTCTCTCTTTAATTAAATTTATACGTGTGATTTCCAAAACAACTTAACTCCATTCGAATGTTTTAAGTTGTAATAGGCGGACTTATTATATCTACGTAAAGTGCTCCTATTTTCTCCAATTGCGATTAGTTGTCTATAGATGAGGTCGTCAGCCGCCGCAAAATCTGTCTGAAACAATTTAGACAATTTGCTCTACAATCTTTTATTATTATTATTCCAGGCTAAATGACTTACGTCGCGCGTTCTTGATGTGTAGAAATTATTAAATGTCACCATTACGTATTTAGTATCAGTTATCTATATTTCATAGGCCCTCGGCGTTGTTAAAAATAAGTACCTAAATGAAAAAGGTCGAAGGAATTCTGTAATCTTTAGCTTTGAAACAAAAAACCCATATTTGTATTTCCGCTCGTAATAATGCCGAGATGTTTTTCGTGAAAGAATGTTAGAATACAAATGAAGGTCCCTGCTACAGTGGTAAAGCGTAAACCTGTGATAGGCGTTAAAAATCTCTGCACGCTTCAACTCTAGAGCAGACTACGAAAAAGTGTGAACGGAATTAATAGCCGCTACTTACTCACGAAATTGTTCACCTTCACTTCATATAAAACATTCTTATTTTTCTAGATTTCCATCCAGTTGACATATTGTTGTTATTTGTATTGTTTTGATCTAGTGCTAGGGTTTAGTGGCACTAAATCATTATTAAATATTTTTAAATAGTTATGTACAAAAATGTATTATTATTATGGTCGATAATTCTAATCCTTCTTTAATTAAGCTTATTCTTTATGATAAGCTATCCCATCGGCGTTGCCCGTGCGGAACCCGATTTTTGACGATATTTTAATAGTTATTATACTATTTGGGGCGGAGACAAATCCCACATATCAAAGATCATAAAAATTGATCCAGCCGTTCTCGAGTTATAAATGGTGTAACTAACCCGACTTTGTTTTATGTATATAAATATATATAGATTTGATACAAGGCACTCCATAATTAGTGTACTACATAGTTAACTGTGTAGTCATTATTGAAAAATTAAGAAATACTGTTCAATTTCTTGTTAGAGGGATCTTGTCTAAGAATCCTTTTGAAATAAAACTAATCAGTATTTTAAAATTGCTCAAAAATGTTCAACGATTTTCTAACATCAAGTAATTACACTAAATGTATTTAGTTTTTGAAATATATTTTACACATTTTCATGTTATTCAACGTTACAAATGCATAACAAATAATATTAATGGATTGTGTTAGTTTTCTTAAATAAAAATACCCAGCCCCAGATCGGATAGGATAGGTACCTTTACAAAATAAATAAATTATAAATTATTGTTTTAAGACAAACAAAATCCAGGCCAAATGTTAATCGAACAAAGGGTTCTGTGCAGTTAAAAAAATACGTTTCTTAAAGTATTGTTTATTGTAGACTTACTCTGACTTAAGATTAAGAATAAGATCTTTATTTGCGATAAATGTGGTAGATTAGTTTTTATACATAATGGATAGTATCAAACATTTAACCAATATACATTTGGTATGAAAATTTAAAGGGACGAAAGTTTAATAACAATTATAATGAATTTAATTATTCTGTCTTATGATTTTAAGTTCCCTAGATGGGGCAGAGAGCACCAACAGTAACTCAACGTGGTTTGTTATGGTTTATTGTAGGTGCCCCCTTAAATTTTAGACTTCTTTTATATTTTTATGTTTTGTTGTTGTAGCGGCAATAGAAATACACATTCTGTCAAAATTTCAACTATCTAACTATTACGCTGTAGGTAGTTATGCTGTGCGTTATGATACAGCCCACTGATAAACAGACGGACAGACAGCGAAGGCTTAGTATAATAGGGTCCAATCGGCACCTTTTGGGTATGGAACCCTAAAAAGTAACATATTTGACTTATCTTTACTGATATGTAGAGATACTTTGAATTGCACTTTTTTATCATTTTGCCACTTTATTATGCACTTATTGCATGTTTTGATTGGTGTACAATAATAATAATAAATTGTGGGACAGAACACAATTCACGCATGGTTATCCAGTCCTAAAATAAATCAATATGCATGCCTCGCATTGGCTCTTTTCCCGTTTGCACCAGTAGGAGGGTTATGTTTTACGGTTGTAGGTGCGTATTGTCAGCTGATACAAATCGATTCAAGCGTACTTTATTGGGGTTACGTCTCTACGCATGACGTCATGAAGAACTGTCAACAATCCCGCGCAATCTGGCTGACGGAGCTGCTGTAGCGCCTTTATCAAAGAGATTAAAATATAATAGGGCGTAGAGGGGACAAATCGAGGAAAATTTGAAGCCAAAAGCTATTACAAGATTTAAAAAGTCTAGTGTGATTCGACCGGGATTCGACCGAATGACAGCTCGCGTTCATACTAACTGACATGACGCTTGAGCTTCAATATTTGTATGAATATATTCCCAACGCCCTCTCTATATTTTAATCTTTGGCCTTTATATAGTTAAATTATGGAAATAATTGTTTTAAATATGTTTGCCCGAGTATCTAAAAGTCTGTATAAACCATAATACGATCATCTCTTTATAAATTATCATTCTAATACTATGTAGGTACGTATGACAGTAAACAGGGTTTGAACTATTCTAGTG
The DNA here is from genome assembly GCA_963855545.1 of Ethmia dodecea. Classification (NCBI taxonomy): domain Eukaryota; kingdom Metazoa; phylum Arthropoda; class Insecta; order Lepidoptera; family Depressariidae; genus Ethmia; species Ethmia dodecea. The sequence continues at coordinate 9,221,227 of OY979444.1, forward strand.
TAAGGTGTAAAGATTCGTTTTCGTCTCCAAAGCACCTCCAGCCAGAGGGAATTGTATTTTAAAGCTTTTGAGTTTACATGCTGTACAATTTTTGGTTTTTCTAATTAATGTAGGTACCTACCTACTTGTCTTAATGAATTGTTCAAAATAGTGCACAACCAAATTCATTGATAATAATACGATTGTCGTTCATTCTATCTTTAATTCCGATTGTTGAGGTGCGACAAAATCAACATTCGCGCCTACAAGGACAACCATCCCCGACGTCTAACCAGTATAATACCTATATTAGTATAAATATGCTAGACAGATAAGAACAAAATATCCAATCTAAAATTCAGGTTTATATTTTTAATTGGGCATCTCGCCTCGCTATAGTTTTATCCGTGTCACAATCTCCCTCTCCTGCGGTCATGCGGTTAGCTTAAAGGTTATTTTCAGGCTAGGAGCACATCAATTACTTTTGGGCTAAGCTTTGGCATTACGGCTTTTCAGTGTTCCGTACCAAATTTTGAAAATCGAATGACTTAGATAATCATCTCTGTATACGGTGTCTGTCCGGGGTTGTATGTCACAGCTATTATATTCAAACATTGTTTGACTTCTAAAGTTAAAATTAGGTAAAGCTATTAGAATTTGGAGCACAACTAAGGACACGAATAAAAGTAAATAACAGACCAAGTACGAGCTACTGGAGCCTTATTTCCGTATACATCGGTCATCACTATACTCTCTCACTACCTAAATTAAAAAAAAACCATCCCCATATATATCAAGTTATTATTATTGACACCATGTTTGAACTCCTAAAATTAAATCATGTGAGATTTTGACAGCTCCTTGTCAATTCCTTCTAAGCCCTAGTATTTTAAATTTCAAAGTAACTGTCAATGCTGTTAGTCACCTTTCAACGGAACGATCTTGATTAAATTAAGCAGGACAATCGTTTACATCTTGAGGAAGGACATGACCTACTTTGGATCTCGGAAAAACACTTAGTTACCGGGGAAAGCGATAACCTAACCTATATGCAAAAACCTGGTATCGCAGGAAACAGCTAAAATAATATTTGTCTTCTTTGTGGACTCGAATTTCACAATGAATAGACCAAGAGTATATAACGTTTATCAAACAATATCAAAGTTTCTAATTTAAATATTATTACTAATATCCAAACAAATCTGACGTAATTTAATTATTGACGTTGTTAGGACTACTTTCTCGACCAAAGCCGAGCCGAGAAGCTAATTAAAACCTAGCAAAGTTATCTCATTGGCCTTTGCAATAAATCTTCTTTCGAGCGCTACTGTTCGTATAAAGCGGGAAATTGAAGTACTTTGAAAAGTTTACACTGCAAAATTTCTTGTGAAATAGCTTCTTTACTCGTCTTGGTAAGTAATATGTGCAAATATAAATTAATGTCGACGCTACGGTATACGTAATACATACTTAGGTATATCCTGCCACAATATTATTTATGTATCTATGCAACTAAACAGTAAGTAATTATTCGGACAGAAACTTTAGAAAAAAATGGTACATATAAACTGTGTTTAAACACTGTGTTTAAAGTTGTAGGAATAACTAAAGTTCTCATGCCTGCTGTATTTTTGCCAAGATAGAATATTACAAACTTATTATATTACTTACTACATCTTCCCCAGACTGTGCGTGCCTATTTGAAACCTTTCTACTTCAGTGCCTGCCTGTTTATAGCTCTTCTTATCTATGCTCTTAGGGTTTAAAATATTGTAACTATTTCAAGGCCTTTAGGCGGTTTTCCTTATTTCAGATCCTATCAGAAGTGAAGAAAAGTAATTTCTACGGATATCTTACGAAAATTTTTGACCAATCCAAAACCCACTGAAGTTGATATCATATTTTAACGTTATTGTGTTAAAACACAAGTTACTACTACTTTACTTACTACTTAGAATTAAAATTATAAAAATGTGATGAATTATAAGACTAGGTACTTCGTAGAAAATTGTGTTAGGTACAAAACCCCACCACATAAATAAATTCTAATTTAATTTTAACATGTGACCTAAAATGCAGCCAAGTACTCATTTTGCAGTCGGCATATTGCCAACTGTCAAAATATTCATTAATTATCATGGAATAAGTAGTACTATTTCCGTTATTCTTTATTTGTGGATTATTAATCAAAATAATCAATGTTTATTCTGAGAGAGATAATAATAATAATAATCATATAATCTCACGCCTTTCATCCCCGAGAGGGTAGGCAGAGGTATTCTATTACTGGATATACCCACATTTCACGAGATACATTGGACCCCTAAACGTGATAGGTGATGAGCCCATCGCCGGTCCGGGTCTATTTACACATGTCTCAGAATTAATTCTGAGACCTGCGGGTTTCCTCACGATGTTTTCCTTCACCGTCGAGCTAGTGATAAATATGTACGTAAGTTTTTGAAAAACTCATTGGTACGTGCCTGGATTCGAACCCGAGCCTCACTGATTTTCGGCCGGCTCTTTAACCGTCAGGGCTATCACTGCTCTATTATATCTGATAGAGATTATCTCTTCAATAGGTACCGAAACGGTACATAGCGAACGAGGATTAGAACGATATTTATATTTAAATCCCTTTAAAAGGTTTACAGAGTTTCTTTTAGTACCTTTCTAAGCCGCAGGTAAAAGCTAAAGAATGATCCACACACAGGTTTCATCAGGACGAGGACAGCTGAAAATCCGTAGATAACAAACTTCGTCAAACTAATTAATGTTTCAAATTGCTACCCGAAGTGTAATACTTACAGTCGTAATTTATTATAATTCTTTGATGTGTGAATTTACGCAGCGCCACCTTTAGATTATAAGACGAACAATACATAAGGCAATCGATAATAATTTTACATGTTTGATGAAATGAATGATGAAAGAGAAGTGATAGCCCGAACGGTTAAAGAGCCGGCCGAAAATTAGTGAGGCTCGGGTTCGAATCCTGGCATGTACCAATGAGTTTTTCAAAAACTTACGTACATATTTAACACTAGCTCGACGGTGAAGGAAAACATCGTGAGGAAACCCGCAGGTCTCAGAATTAATTCTGAGACATGTGTAAACAGACCCGGTCCGGCGAAGGGCTCACCACCTATCACGTTTAGGGGTCCAATATATCTCGTGAAATGTGGGTATATCCAGTAATGGAATACCTCTGCCTACCCCCTCGGGGAAAAAAGGCGTGAGATTATATTATATTATATAAATTTGATGAAATCTCTGTTTGATGTAGGTATACCTGCGACGACTCTTGGCCTTCGTGTTTGTAGGTCAATTAATTTTTTAAATTGTATATTTTTAACAATTTTCATAACTTGAATTTAGGTGGGTTAATGTAGGTACTAGGTACTTGGAAAAAATATAATTTTTCCATAGCTACGACAAAAATATGAAATAATAATTTGATTACGATAAAGATAGTATTTTTTTTATAAAATAGATCATTTTCTAAGTAATTCAGTTTTGACATACAAAACAATATTAAATTAAAAATCTTGTACGAATTATTATTATTAATTATCACCTTGATTAAAAAAATCTTTCACAAAATACAAAATTTAAAGTCAGCACAAATATTATTCTCCATGCGCGTTTGGTCGAGGATTCAGGTGACCAGAGGGCTGGCAGTTATCTCTGTCAAAAAAACCCGCCTAGCTATCCAGAGAGGGAACTCCGCAAGGCTTCTGGGAACTATTCTACCTGGTTCCTACTTTTGGCGTCTGTTAGTATTTTCATAAAAATATATTTCTGTTTTGTAAAGAAATACATAAGAATATATTATATCTAACTATAAAAGAAAAAAACAGCGAGGTGTCACATGATATTGAACAAATGAGCAGCTATTTATTCTTTTTAAATAGATACGAACCTATATTAGGATCGCTCATCGCGTAACAAAAGGGTGCCAACGAGACCCTATTACCAGAGACCAGTTTTATTTAAACTGGTCTCTGCTATTACTAATCATTCGTTGTCCCTCCGTCTTTCTGTCTGTCAGTGGCCTGTGTCTCATAAACCGTAATAAAGTAGGAAGACAGTCGAAATTTTCACAGAATAGGTATGTGTTTTATGGCAGCTATAACAATCAAGTACTTAATTCAAATTAAGTAAAGTTAAAAATTAGCCTTAGCCTGTTTTTATTTTAAGTTAATATTTTTTTTATGAATTTCTTAAGGATATTAGTGGGTTCTGGTTGGTCTTTGTCTACGTTTCCTTGTGTAACGTTCAGCAGTTTTGCCAACCAATCCTCCAGTTTTCCTTGTATGTGGAAATCTATTACGTTGACGTAGGCGCCAGTGGGCGGGTCGACTGGCATAGATACGGTGCTAGGTTCAACCTTTCTGAAATCTAGATCTTTTCCTCGAAAAACACACCGTCTGAAGTCAGGCGATATATCGGAACAGTCCAATTCTGATTCCAGCGGTTCATTCTCTGAAAATAATGAAGAAATAATTTATATAAATAATAATTTAAATACACATAGTTATATCTAAAATATAAGTAATAAATAAAAAATTAAAATAAATTCACGCTTTTTATCCCCAAGGGTGTAGGTATTTCATTTCTGGAAATACCCACGTTTCACTAGTATGTTCTTTGAAGCCCTAAACGTGTTATGTGGTAAACCAATCGCCGGACCGGGTCTGTTACAAATGCCTCAGAATTAATCCTGGAACCTGCGGGTTTCCTCGCGATGTTTTCCTTCACCGTCGAGCTAGTGATACATTTGTACCTACGTAAGTATTTGAAAAACTCATTGTTCCATGCCACGATTTGAGCCCGAGTCTCAAGAATGATGTACTTACTTAACATTTCATAAACAGATTGCCTTTTGCCATTTAAAGGAAGCTAAATTGTGTTCGGAACTAGTTGGATGGTCATAAATTGATGACATTACATGAAGTTTCTTCTTTAAATTTTATAAATAAACTAGGAGGAATTTTCAAAAATAACCTAAGTAAGTACCTACTATTTTATCTTACCAAAATCTGTATTCAATTCAACGTCATTGATGCTGCAATCTGATATTTCAGCAGGATCTTCATCCTCATATATATCAACTATGATTTCCACTGGGTCGACATCACATCCGCTCTCGCTGTCCGGAATATCGACATCTTCCATAGGAAAATTGACCGTGTCCGTTTCGCATTGGGCCTCCTCACAGTTTACACGAGAAAATATAAAGACAAAAAACAAGAATGTTTTGATTGGTAACATTTTGAAATTCAAAACGTTCCGTTAGATAAGGCAACAACGGCCATACTGAGACGTGGCTTATTGATATTTAAAAGAATGGTAAATTTATTTTGTTACTTGCCCATCTGAGTAAATAAAAATAACCGATCGTACCTACTTATAGCCGCAGTTGAGGCAAAGAAACAATTGTTTTTGCTACCTTATTGTGCAAAATAATATTAAAATAATGTATTTATTATGTATAATAATTTATATTATATTTACAATATATTACACTAGATCTATCGTAATAAAAATGTTTACTTACTGAAAAATGTTAGTACCTTAATTGCATCACATTTTTATTATTTAAAATGGGCTACAATTCTGTCTGTTTCTCTCTCTCTCTCCCTCTCTTTCTCTCTCTCTCTCGCTCTATCTCTGTGTTAAACCTTTATTGTATGAAATAGATGTCGCGCGGTGCGCGAGGCCGCAAGCGGCCACGCGTGTCTCTGTGGGGTTGTATTTTGACAGAAAAATAAAGTATAATTTTGGGCGTCCATCTTGTTTTAGCCATTTTTGATAATTTTCTATGTGAATTTTGTCTTTTTTTAGTATAAGTCGAAAAATAATAAAATTTTGAAAAATATTTCTTTTCATGGCAACACTCTTTACTGAGACCCACAATGACTCCATACAAGCCAGCTTCCCAAAGTGTTGCCAACATGCTAAAAAATGCCGATGAAAATTATAAAAACCAAATTTTTTTAGTAAAGAGAGAATACCAAAGCGGCTATCTTGTTTTTCCAATTTTTCGGATTTTTCTGGTAAACTACCGGATATTTCCTATGCAATGACACCAATCACGTCTCTATAGCATATTGGAATCTGGGAGATCAATTCGGGTCTTTCGAGGTCTACCCTAAAAATTCAATCGGCCATAACTTTCAGTGTTGCCAGGTGAAATTTAAAAAACCTACAAAAGGTCATAGGAGAGATAAAATGTACCGTTGACTGTTACTCGTTTTTGCAAAATGGTAAAATTTAGAGTTTTGACCTTTTGCATTAAAAGTTAAAAAATACCCCAAATTTTGGTAAAATTGTTAAACATGGCAACACTCCGTAATGAGACCTCTAACCCCGTTATACAAGCCAACTCGCTCAGGTGTCGCCATCTTGCCGAAAATCAACATTCAAAATCTGGTAAAATTCATCTTTTTCTTTGGGAGCCAATCTCAGGGCGGCCATCTTGATTACTAGACTAGACGACGACATCCCGTGCAACTCTACTACAATCAAATAATTTTTCAGAACGTATACAACGCGTAACAGAAAAAGCGCAATTTCTCATACACCCCAATTAGCATATTAACATAAAAAAAAGACGTGTGGCACTCGGGGACTGCCGCGGTAAAGCTATTGCATAGCATTTTTTATCTGCTGCCGAAAAGAAACGACGTTAGAAAATACACGGCCTTCAAGCCACACGGGTGTTATTTAAATGGTTAGCAGAGTATTCGTATTTTTGTAAGCAGAAAAATATAATCTGTAAGCAGAAATAGCTAATTGGTCAGCAACTCATGGCCAGCAAACATTACAAAACCTATCAGCATTTTATGTCATTCTGGATGGCTGTAACTATTTTTGAGCTGCAATGAGCTGCTACTGTTTAATAAAATTTTGGTAAGCACTCAGAGGGGAAGCCAAAAAATATTTTTTGAACTGCATATAAAAGTAGCAAAAATAATCTTAGCAAACTTGTCATGCGCAAAATGGGCGCATTCCTTACAAAGATTAAGAAGGACTTTGGATTATGCAACTTTTATCATTATAATTATTATTACCATTACAAGTAGTGGTGGTAGTGGTAGTGGGAGTGGTGGTGGTTGTAGTGGGGGTGGGTGTGGGAGTGTGAGGGTGTGTGAGTCGGAGTGGGGGTAGGTGTAGGGTAGGAGTGGGAGTTGGAGTGGGCGTGGGAGTGGGGGTGGGAGTGGGGGTGGAAGTGGGGTGGGAGTGGGAGTCAGAGTGGGAGTGGGAGTCAGAGTGGGAGTGGGACTGAGACCGGGACCCGGACTCGGACTCGGACTGGGACTCGGACTCGAAGTCGGACCCGGACCCGGACTCGGACCCGGACCTGGACCCGGACCCGGACTCGGAGTCGGACTCGGACTCCGACTCGGACTCGGATTCGGACTCGGACTCGGACTCGGACTCGGACTCGGACTCGGACTCGGACTCGGACTCGGACTCGGACTCGGACTCGGACTCGGACTCGGACTCGGAGTCGGTCTCGGTCTCGGTCTCGGTCTCGGTCTCGGGCTCGGGCTCGGGCTCGGACTCGGACTCGGACTCGGACTCGGACTCGGACTCGGACTCGGACTCGGACTCGGACTCGGACTCGGACCTCCGTGCCCGTCCGAGTGGGGAGCGTGAGGTTTTTTTCGTTATGGAATTTCTGGATTTGGTCCCCGCGCTCAAGGCCCGCCATAGAAGCTATGCAATAGCTTAAAAATATTATGCAATCGAACTTCAGTTGTGTCTAAACAATTTTCTTAAATATCGATCAATAATAGCACGATTTCCATACATACTCGTAGCACTGAATTCAGCTATGCTAATTAATTTTTCGGAAAAATTTTACATGTATTAAAAATAGCTGAAATCGATTAAGCATTCGATACTGAACAAACTAATTTCTATTTCGTATAATGAAGTATGTTACATCCACACTCGCTAAAAGTCAGGCAGTCACTCTCCCTGCGTTGTGCTTCACTCTTATATTAGGACTTATGCTCAAATTACAAAACTACCTATGGCTAATTACAGAAGGATCCTCAAGCACGTAGCTCAGCTTGAGGACAGTCGGAATGAGATAGCTAAGAATGAGAGAGTCGCATATAGCTGTCCCCTTCTAACTGTGCCCAGCAGAGTTCAACTATTGAGAGTCGTTGTATAGTGTAGGTAGGCCTAACCAAAGCTGGGCAAAATACATGGTTTGCTCTAATTAAAATACAAAATAAGACAAAATGTTTGTATTCAATTGGGCTTGTAAGTCCACTTATTGAAAGTCATTGCGACTCCATACGAATGCGAATTGCGAATACTACCTTGCCTGTATTTACAATACGAAATCTATAGATACATAATCTACTCTTATAATTAAACTGTTACGAGACCGTGTCGGTAAATGAAATATTTTTTGAAATGTTTTGCGGTAGTGTCGATAGTTATTGATTTAGATGTCAAAATATCAATTTTTGCAATTTTTGTCCGTCTGTCTGTGCACGCATCACGCAAAGCTACATGACTAATTTAAATGAAATTTGGTAGATAAGAGAGTAACTGGGTCAACATTTAGGGTAGTTTTTACTACAGGAAAGTATCTTATTCCCACGGGAAAATATAAAAACTGGTTAAACGAGAAATACGTAAGTACTAATTCGAAACTAAGTATATAACACCTAGAAACTTGAAATATGGTAGATATGCAGGTGTATTATGTCGTAGACAACCGCTATGAAGGTATTTTTGGAAATTCCCACGGGAACGGGATAAACTTGATTCACGCTGCAGGGCACTGTAATAAAATTTCAAATGCGAGTCTTAAAAATGACTTCACCAATGGAAACCTTACTTTTCTAGGAGTAACATATATGGGCTATAATTTTTCCACTGGAACGGGACTGACGCGGTTAAAATCGCGCCGGGCGCTGATAGTTACATAATAAGTAAAATACGTCGTTGTTTGGTTATTTCAGATGCCGCTCGCTGCGAACCCCCGGAAATATTCTGGTAGCGAACCTGGCTCTCAGTGATTTCTTGATGTTGGCCAAGACACCTGTCTTCATATTCAACTCCTTCAACCTTGGTCCGGCTCTAGGAAAAACTGGTCAGTGCAATAATAGAAATCACTCATCCTCGGAACATTAAGAGTAGCGAGCCGCGTCGCTTCGCTTCGGTTTATCAAAATAAGATACTTATAGTTACTTAAATATCTTCTGAAGCTCATCGATATTAATAGTACATTATGGTACAAGTGAGTAAAGTTGGTGATTACCGCTGAGGCGCCATTGAGACCCGAGCCGTAGGCGAGGGTCATAAGAGAGCCGAGGACGGTAATCATCAATACACACGTGTATCATACGACGTTTTTCAACACACTTGTGAATAAATAATACTAAAAAATCATTTTAAAATAATCATTCGCAATGGCGGGGAAAATTAATTGGTTTTCCAATTTTTTATTTATATAATTTGGAAAAGGCAAAAGGATCTAGGCCCATACAGCCTCGTTTTCCTATGCGCTCGCATCTTACAATGGCGATCGGCCATGGACTAAAAAAATTAGGTTTCTTTTTCTTTGGTTTGTCGTGGATAGCGTTTTAGCCACGTACAAAATGGGGTATTTAAAGTTTTTACAGAGAAAACCAAAGTTATATTTGAGTGAAAGTTTTGTTTATTAAACACGTACAAGTTGAAATGATCTATTTAAATACGAAGTTGCATGAAATGAGCAAGCCATATTTGTGTATTAATTTATTAGTACGATTGAATACGATCTTTTTTGTATCGAAACTTTTTTAAGAACAAAGCAACTCTAGCAACAAAATTGAAAAAAAAAATCTATAACTCACTAGTGAATAATAGCAAACAAAAAGTCTCAGTTTGATTATAGGTGTCATTATGTGCCTAATTGCAGTGAAATTAGAGCCACTTTATGAGCAAGTGTGTTGAAAAGAGTTTTATTCTTTAAGAAATCCGTTGACCTGAGACGAATTTTTAGACAGTCAAACAGTTTTTGTAAATCGGTCATTTATGATGGATTAGATTATTTATTTATTTTATTTTTATTGGTATAGAGAAGAGAGGAGACCCAAAGGTAAGACATTGTTTGGATTGCAATCGAGAGTTGCTGGCACAAAGCAAATTAGATTTTACTTATTCTTACAAATTCATACCTTTCTTATTGAGGAAAATGGAGACTATAGTAACAAATTAAGGTTAGTCTTTTTTTGTTCTCCTATCATCAAGGCGAGCAGCGGTCTAAGTATATTCTCACCTACCCAACTGAATTTGATTAGGTAGGTACCTATCTACCTTGAAGTTCGGATGGCGGGAAAATAAACTGTAGAGTTACCTACTTTTAATTATTATTGTCAAGGTTTGTCTCGGGTAGGGTTTCCTTTTTTAATTAAATAAAATAACATGTCAGGACGTTTAAAAACCAGCGTCATTATCCACAACCTAAAGACGTTATTTAGGCACCTACGTAAGAAGTGGCTAAAACCGAACACATTCGAAAAGTTCGGGGGTATTATTAGCCTACCTACTTCCTATTATTTTCATGATATGATTTTATGTTGTTCTTAATTCTTATTTGTATTTGTTGCAGGCTGCATAATATACGGGTTTTTGGGGGGCCTGACTGGCGCCACGTCGATCGCTACGTTGTCAGCCATTGCCCTGGACAGGTACTGGGCCGTGGTGCGACCCCTGGAACCGCTGCGAGCGCTGACGGCCATTCGTGCGCGCCTGTTTGCCGTTGGCGCCTGGATCTACGCTGGCATTTTCTCCATCGTACCAGCGCTAGACATTGGCTACGGTCACTACGTCCCCGAAGGCTACTTAACCAGTTGTAGTTTCGATTACCTCACCGAAGAAAAGCTTCCGAAGTATTTTATTTTTATTTTCTTTTGCGCCGCGTGGCTCGCTCCATTCTGCACGATCTCATTTTGCTACTTGTCGATATTTCGCGTCGTGGCGTACACGAGGAGCGTCGATATGACGAACCCTGACCACCGGCTTTCGTCGAGACATGTCAAAGAACATACTAAACGAAAGGCGGAAATCAAGCTGGCGTTTCTAGTTATAGCCGTCATAGCCCTATTTTTTATATCATGGACGCCCTACGCGGTCATCGCTCTCTTGGGTATATTCGGAAGAAAAGATCTCATTACACCCATATCTTCTATGATCCCAGCGTTATTTTGTAAGACGACCGCTTGCATAAATCCTTTCATTTACATAATAACTCATCCAAAGTTTCGTAAAGAATTTAAACAGCTTTTATGCAGAGATAAGTCGAGACGTATGAGTACCATGAAAACTATAGGATATACTACTTCCAAAATACATAGACCGAGCAAGGATCTCAGTGATACTGACGTAGAGGTGGTAGAAATGAAGGACATTCCATATCAAAATGAGATGATGGTGAAAAATAGCGGGAAAGTGAAGACTATATCATCGAGAGTAACGGATCGCGAGGGCTCCCTGAGGAGCGTCAGTATGAAAAGCTTTGAAGGGAGTATAGTTAGTCCGCCATCTTGGTACGCGAAGCCTCAATTCGCCAAAAAGAAAAGTTTCCATCGTCGATCGACCAAAAGTATTGTATCAACTAATACAGATATTGTTTGAAAAGGAATCAATGTTTTGTTAATGTGTAGCTATGTGTACCTATACCTACCTATTTTAATGTTATACTAAATACCTACTATAATGTCAACTAATCATACCTAGTAGGCCATTATCAGTTCATCTGAAGATCTGAGAGTAGTTAGTTACGTGGTCTTCATAGACCTTGGCGCAGGCCTTAAGGACTGTAGATGGAATGTTAGTCAATGGATGATGTAAGGAAAAAGTTAAATTATGAAATAAAAATGTCATTAACTCTTTCATATTTAGTCCATTAACTAGTGTTAAGGCCAGGGATATATATGATGATGCGATGTAGCGGATACTTGTGTGATAATATATCTACTTTTTTCTGTGGCATGCGGGAAAAATACCTTACGCATACCAGGTGTATGCGTAATGTATGTTTTCCGCCTGCCACGCGTGGTAGCGCGGACAACAACCAGTTTATGTCAGGTTTGCTCTGATTAAAACCCGTATGCTGTTCCTCGTCTGGACTTCTTCCAGGGTTCCTTCGGCTATGTTCTCCCCACATAGGGGCAGTATGTAGGTATTTGCAATCTCCGACCAACCTGCAACCCTTATTTATTCTTATACTTAAAACTTGAAATAACGATGTGTATAACTGGGACCTTTAAATAGCATGCAGGGTGTAGGTAACAAATAGATTATGTTGAAAAGTTTTTTTGTTCTCTGAAATGCTGCCTACCATGGTAGCATTTCATAAAAAAAATACTACTTTTGGGAATGGACACAGATCGTTAAGTAAGTATTGCAAAAATTCAGGATTCTAATCTAAGTCCTCTAATATCATAGGTAATCAAATATTTTCTATTTTTTTTTATAAACCTGATATAAGCATATTATGATGAAATGTACTTATTCAAGCTACATATTATGCTTAGATTCTAATAATTAGTGTTTCTTTTACGTAAGAAAAGCTTAGAAACCTGTATATATTTTACTTTTTGTTACACAATGACTTATTAATAGTTATTTTTTATCTTGATGTGATAAAATCATAGTAAATAAGTAAAGTAAGTGTGTAGGTACTATGTTCAAATGATTAGGTAGGTACTTATCTAAATTACAAAATATGGCTAGCCTACTTAATTAATAAGGGTTAGAAAAAAGAATTATGTACCTAACTAAACTAATACTTAATTAAAACCGCCCCTTTACTAAAATTAAATCTATGCCTTTGATAGGTACTATAGCACCTACTAGGTAGGTACTTACAAATAAACTCAAGTCTCAACAGAGAAACACCATCCTAGCATTTTGTTTTCTACCTGCAATGCGGCCCTAGATTTAATAAAGTTATTCAATAAAATAATGGGGAAAAAGGAAGTCTGTGCGAAATTCCTTCAGGAAGAAGGAATTTCTCAAAATTGGAAGTTTTCTAGATGTTAATTCTTTGGAGATTTCGTGGAGTGGTGAGTGAATCAGTTAGTGGTAGGTATTTCTATTTTATATTGGAACATAAAAACAGTAGTAATAAAACACCTATCCAATTGGGTAGTTGACAGCATCGAAATTAAATTGCGAGTAGTCATACATTAAAAAGATTATCCCAAAACACCTCAAAATATGTATTTCGATTTTCAATTTACAATTAGAGCAAATTTAAAAATAATAAAACAATCAAAAAAAGTGCTGCAATTGAGTACTACAAACTATGACGTCACGGTTTGCTATTTCAGTACATTTTCCATAGTAAAATTTCGTTTTGACAGATCGTAAAAAGTAACTGATTTGACTAGGTAGGACACAACCCTATTACGTATTTAGAAAAAAATATTAGATAGGAAATTTCAGTAAATTACTGAAATCAGCTTCAATTTTAACGCTCACTGAAGAGATACGACCCCTAAGACAGTACCTATACCATGGGTAGTATGCATTATATGGCTTATAAGCCTGTCAAGAGACGGCCTTTCGAGCCTCTCAGTTGTCATACAAAATTATCACAGATGAACTGAACTGTCCTTTTCAACTAACTTCAAAAAAGGAGTAGATATAGGTTATCAATTCGACTGTATGTTTTTTTTTGTATGTATGTTACGCGATTACTCCGCTGAATTATTATGAACCGATTTCGATAATTATTTTTTTGTTTAGTGATCATATTTCAGAGTTGGCCCCACATAAATTTTATCAAAATCGGTCGAGCAGTTATTAAAAAATCAACAAAAGTTTAAAACTTGTAACTATACATCCATGATATTTTTAGTGTTATTCTTTGAAGTCGGTGTCGTACAATGAGGATGTACCTGCTAAGGTACCTGCCTATAGCTTGACCGATAACGCTATACAGCGCCTTCGGAGAGGGAAATCGAAACGGCGGCGGAGAGGTAAGGTAAGCGTGCGGGAGAGCTGATTCCCCCTCGTCTCCACGCACGCCATAGTTAACTAGCGGTTTTGCGCGGTTTCACCCACGTAGTTCCCGTTCCCGTGGGAATATGGGAATAAAATATAGCCTATGTTACTCAGGGATATTCTAGCTATCCATGGGTGAAAGAATTTTTTAAATCGGTCTAGGTGTTTTTTAGTTTATTTGTAACAAACATACAAAAATACAAATCTTTATAATTTTAGTATACTTAGATAATATAATGATAGTAGGTATGTTTAGGTAATACGTAACTACGTAAGAGAAGGTACTTTACGTAGTAGCTACATGGGCGCACTATTTATTTAAGTATTTAACTTCATGTACCAAGAAAATGTACACATGGCGAATTACTTAATGCCTAAAGCCATTATCTACCAGTCAACCATCAGGCTAAGCAGAAATAATTTGCCGCAAATAGTAAAAAATCAATTAAACATAACATTACGATTTACGGTAAATCCTAATACATTTATATTATGTTGTAAAAATAACTATCGTAAAAATAAGCGCCATTATTTACAAAACTTTCTGTCACATTTTAATACTTAGGTACCTACCTACAATTTATCGAAAAGTTACAGCGTCTGTTTTAGATAGCGTTTCGTTATAAGCAAAGTTATAAGGTCGTAGGTAGGTACTAGTTGACATTACATATTTAGTCAGCTAATAAAATCAAAAAGCAGCTAAGTAACTAGGTACCTACCTAATTATTATTTATGTAAAAATATTCTGAATATAGCGTAAGTAGTAAGTACTAAAGTAGATACTAGCGCAATTATTATGGACATTGATGAATGTATTAGGTACCTACCTATAGATTTTTCTAAAGTAATATTTTTGGTCGGCTCTACTTCACAAGGTATTTCCTGTCCTATAAATACTCTTGCGCAAAATATATGGATGTTGAACAAAATAAACGAAGTTTATAAAGGATTATTAATCTCTACTTACCTGTCTTCCCTCTTAGTTATTGCGATATATCCCCCTAGGATAGAATTTACTCCACAGTCGAAGAATCGTTAGTTGCTTGCAGCATGGTTAGGTACGTGTTACAGTCCTGCCATATGAGTAAAATATAAAATATAAAATATGAGTAAAAAAAAAACGGGTAGGAATTTGAAAAAAGTGTATACTCAATACTCAATAATTTTATTGCACCATAATGAAATCTTATACAGATAAACGGTCATTATGGACCCTATAAGATAAAAGTTGCAGAATATTTTATGAGCTTTCTTTATGTAGAAGATATGTTTTCTCTACGATACACCGTTTTAAAGATATTAGCGAAAAACTCAAAAGTGGGAACTATAATCCCTCCTCCCCACTCCGGCGGACCTCCTAGACGCCGGGACTTTTAGTATGATTACTCCATAAGCACCCTGAACAACTTACTGAATAAATAGCTGAAGTCCCCGCTCACGCACTCTATAACCATTTATTGACTGGACTAATTAGGGCGTAGGATTAGGGTGATAAATTAGTACATACAAACTCAAATTAATAAACAATAGTAGTAGTGACCCTGTCTTCTGAGCCGGAGGTCGTACGTTAGATTCCCGCTCGGGACCAACATTTGTGAGCATGAACATTGAACATATCTGTTGACTTCGTGTCGGGATGATAATATTTAACTAAATATTTTAATCAGTTATAATATGTAGGACACATAGTACGCATAGCTGGTCAGCAACAAAAAGTATAATTATTCCGTAGTAAAGGAGAATCAAGCCTATTATTATGTTGAGCAAAGAAAAATTTGCTGAAAATAATAATCATCACTACCTACATAGTATAAAACAAAGTCGCTTTCTCTGTCCCTATATCCCTATAATAATAATAATAAATCTTTATTTCAGGCAATATTTACATTAATAGATCATAAATAACGTAAACAGAGGCCCATATTATCCCTATGTCCCTATATCCCTATATCTTTAAAACTACGCAACGGATTTTGCTGCGATTTTTTTTTAATATATAGTGATTCAAGAGGAAGGTTTTAGTATTTAACTAGCGACCCGCCCCGGCTTCGCACGGGTGCAATGCTGAATTTTCTTTGCTATAAACCATCCCTGGACCCACTCGAACCCACACAAAAAGTTTCATCAAAATCGGTCCGGCCGTTCTCGAGTTAAATCGTCAGGAAGGAAAACCCGACTTATTTTTATATAAGTAGTAGATAAGCATTGCACCCGTGCGAAGTCGGGGCGGGTCGCTAGTACCTAGTATAAAACAAAGTCGCTTTCTCTGTCCCTATATCCCTATGTATGCTTATAAATTTTTAAAACTACGCAACGGATTTTGATGCGGTTTTTTTTAATAGATAGAGTGATTCAAGAGGAAGGTTTTAGTATTAGCATTGCACCCGTGCGAAGCGGGGGGGGATCGCTAGTGGAATATAAAGGAAATCCAACGAACAGTGAACGCATCCTTCGTTTTTGGTAGGTTGGTTGATAAACGTCATGAAAATGAAAATGACAGAGGCTTTTTTGGAAGGAATCCGAGTGACCGTCAGAATGGCTGGTTGCCGTCTTGTTATTTGTAAAATTTTCATTTTGCTGTACATTTTGGGGGTTTGGCTCATAATAATAATAATAATATAATCTCACGCCTTTCATCCCCGAGGGGGTAGGCAGAGGTATTCCATTACTGGATATACCCACATTTCACGAGATACATTGGACCCCTAAACGTGATAGGTGGTGAGCCCATCGCCGGACCGGGTCTATTTACACATGTCTCAGAATTAATTCTGAGACCTGCGGGTTTCCTCATGATGTTTTTCCTTCACCGTCGAGATAGTGATAAATATGTACTTACGTAAGTTTTTTGAAAAACTCATTGGTACATGCCAGGATTCGAACCCGAGCCTCACTGATTTTCGGCCGGCTCTTGAACCGTCTGGGCTATCACTGCTCATATGGCTCATAATAGTGATAGTATTATTATGTGGTAAATGTCCGTGATAATGTGCAGACTGACTTTTTCGAATTACCTCAAGAAGCCTCTGATTAGAACTTTTTATAAGTGTTCTATTGTTTTACTGTTGATAACGAAGTGAGATTTCGATAACTTTTGAAGAAACATGTATTTTTGTTGATTTTTCTGCATAGACTGAAGCAGAGCTAAAAATCTTGAATTTCGTGTCGTGTTTTGTGTCGATGGCTAAATTGCCAATGCCTTAAACAAGAAAAAAATGAAAGTGACAGACAGATGACAGCAATATGATACCTAACCTATCAACTCGGTTATTTGAACTCATTTTCAAAGAAAAGAATAGATATATCCGCCGAATTCACCAAAAGCAAACCTATAACATTTTATTTTTTGGATCAGATGGAATTGCTCTTAGTAGTTTAAGGAAAATAAATGAATTCCGGTAAGTGCAAAATTTATCAATCTTCTTATTTATACACCGGGGATGAATTGAAGTGCTACCTGAAGTACATCCTAGTGGTATATTTGTACGAAGGTTTCATAGTTCTAGCACCATTGTCCCTATGTATTGATTTTCTAATAAAATATGAAACTATTCTTTTTCAGGAAAACCGCACAAAATATAAATAAACTAGACCTTGTTACTGCTAATAACTCAAAAAATAAAACTATTATTGAAAAGTATGCACTGAAAGAAAATATAAAAACTATATCATGGCCACTTCACAATTTGCAAACAGCAGAATATGACATTGGATTGATAGTCGCTTTTGGCCACCTGATTAAGGATGAGGTTCTCAAAAAGTTTTCAATGTGAGTCGACTTTACTTAGTTCATAAACAGACTGTGACATCTGTGTAGGATACATGCATCCCTAACAATATAAATGTGAAAGCCAATGTCTGTTAGCTTTTCACAGTGAAATCGAACTGATTGATGAAATTTAGTAGGACGATGGTTTATAACTTGATTTTCATTCTGGGAAAACACAATTCTTGAGGGATGCGATAACCTAAAATTCACATAACAGAATTATCTAGGCAATAAAAAAGTTAATTTAAAAATAGTAAAGACCATGTGCTGCACAATCTTATGCACATGGTCTTTACATCCTACTTCACTAATAGGTCTTTTTTCCATCTATTAGGGCAGAAGGCTTTTGATTTTTAAATTAACTTTACTAATTTCATACTTTTTAGTTATTACCAACTTTGAACCGTTCTAAGTCCTAATTGCTCATTCGAAATGGACAATGGTCAAAGAAACCTAAACATGATTTTTAAATACCTATTCAATGATACCCCACTTAACATATTTCTTTGATTTTCTTATTTTTCTTTTTCACAATTTTCCGCCAAAAATCTGCCATTTTGTTTTTTTTTATATTTGATATACCCAGTGTCACTCTCACTGTAAATACGAATCTAACGACACCTCTTAAGCTAAAATCCATCGAGCCGTTCAGGCTGCAGAGCGTGCCAACAATCATACATACATACTCTCGAAAAACATAATCCTCCTTCTGGCGCAGTCGGGTAAAAACTAAGTAGTACTTATTACAATAATTTCTACTCGGAGGCCATATGACAAAATCAAAATTCCTTGAAGCTTGTATAAATCTGGTCAGATAAATAGAAGGTTGCCAAAATAAGTTCAAAGCTAGCCTTATATTTTAGGGGAATGGTGAATGTGCATCCAAGTTTGCTCCCACGATGGCGCGGTGCAGCGCCTATCATTCACACACTGCTGCATGGAGATGAGGTCACTGGTGTATCACTCATGAAGATCAAACCAAATATTTTTGATGTGGGTATGTATGTATATTATTATTTTAATAATAAAATGTGGGTATTTCCAGAAATGGAATACCTCTGCCTACAACCTCAGTGATAAAAGGCTTGAGAATCTATTTTTATATGTACTTATAGTTTTGGAATAGTTTTTTATTCAAAAGCGCTCCTGATTGCAGAGCTGCATGCTACCCAAAGATTGAAAGAACTACATGGAGAGACATGTCTGAAATATGTTGACATGATCTTTGTTTCAGGAGAAATAATAAATCAGAAAAAAGTACAAGTGCCCAAAGACATAAAGCTGCCTGAACTCACTGAACAACTTTCTGAAATTGGTGCTGATATGCTAGTCGAATGTGTAAGGAGTTTACCACTGAGTTTAGAGAATGCAATACCTCAAAGTGAAGAGGGAGTTACTTATGGTAAGTATAAAACCAATACATAGTATACCTATTCTCTTCACTATCTATGGACCTCTGGAGTATAATTCACATTCTTTATAAAGAAAAGAGAGGACCAGGGCCAGCTTATTCACGGAAATTCGATATTCGACTCTTAATCGGAAAATCTGTCGAAAGGATTCGAGATGGGCTATTCACAGATGATGCACAGATGTCATATTTGACTTAGGGATTCGACAGATTTTCCGATTCCGAGTCGACTATCGAATCTCCGTGAATACGGGCCCATATAAAACAGATCTATAATGTCCGAAAATTATACTGATCTTTTGCCCTTCATGTGTTCTTAAAAATTTGTTTTTTTTTTTTTTTAGCTAAGAAAATAAACAAACACATCAGTGGAGTACGATGGTCTAACTTGGATGCAGTACAGGTGTACAATCTTTACAGAGCAATATACGGATTGTATCCCCTTACAACAAACTTCAGAGGAAAACCAATGAAACTGTTCAATGCCTTTCTAAATAACTACAACGAATGTAACTACAGTAAACCAGTAGGCTCTTTAGAATATTGTGAAAAAACTCAATCCATTAGAGTTTTGTGCAAAGATAGGAGATATATTTATTTTAGATCACTGCGAATATTAGGGAAAAGAGAAATATCAGCATTGGATTTTTACAATGGCTACATCAAAAATATGTCAGTAGAGAAAAGGGAATGTATGTTGTGCTAGGTAAATAATAAATGAATTTATAGATATCAATTTGTCTTTGTTTTTGTTGAGAAATTATACTTCTATACACATTACTTACATAGTTTTTATTTATATATTGTAACAACAATATAGTCTACATACAATAACAATAATACACAGCTAGACATTCTTAGATTACAGAATAACCCGAGTTAATAAATAATTTAAAGAAACACCAACCAATTTAAAATATCCTGTATTCACATTATTGTGTGAATAGTTTTTTTGTAAAAACTTAGATATCCTACAATAAAATTAATCTCCTAGGTATAATATACCCAAAAATAAATAGATGATTAAAAACAAAGTGACTGGGGATATATCGAAAACATCTACCTATTAGTTAATCACTCATTTTTTATTTAGATCTACCAATAATAATTGGTTCATTATTAACACATTCTGGAATTCTCTGTATGAGCAAAAAATATTCATTTTACTGTCATAAATACATGTATTAAATAAATATATAGATTTTAAAATAATATATATCGTACTTATATACAGATTCTGATTATATATATATATCTATATATAATTATCTTTGGTGCATTACTTAAATTACTGATAAAACCCTCCTAGGCGACCCTTATCCTGAAAAAAAAAATGTTAATGATTAATAGAAGGTTCTTACATAATCATAAGAATATATAAAAGGAAAAACTATAATTTATAAACTACGTATAAAACAGCAGAATTCCATTAGGTGGCTGGTGGCCTCTAAGTATTAGTATACATAGGACCAGTTGGTACAAACTGATATAAAGTTTAAGACAGGTTAACAATTATTTTTAACCTACCCAAATTCAATTTATAAAACAATTGTACTTACCTCAATGGTTAATTACAATCTATAAGTACTATGTTGTAACGCATCTAGTTTATTAACACTGTAAAAGGGTTACAATTTTATAGTATTTTGTCTTAAAAATGTAGCATATTGATTAATATTCCAGTGATAATGTTATTTACAATCTAGGTACAATATGAATTTACAATTTATTGAAACAATGCCTTCAATAAGATGGATGATAAATTTCAAATCCAGAATAAACATGACTGAAGTATTCAGTTTCGTCTTGCTTCGTTATTTGATGATAAATATAACAGTAGGTATCTATAATTTTCAATATTTGTATTGTAATCTGGATTAAAATTGTAAATAAATAATAGACATCTGGAAATGCATGTGGTATAATCACAATTAAAAAATACATAAGCAAACATATTAAAGTGATACAATGTATGGCTAATAAAAACAGAAGCCTGTAATTACCTACAAATCTCTTACCTCACCACTTTATTAGCATATACTGCAATGTGATTTTCTAACTATCCGTATCCTGAAAAGAATAAAATCAATACCTTCTGATAAAACATCTACCTTCGCCTATCTCAACAGTATAATTAAAAGGCTTCTGTTTTCTCAGGTCAGTTTTTCAATGCAAATGCACAAATGTTTAAAAATTAGAGGTCTAATGGAATGGCACATTATGCATAAAGTCATAAACCAGTATAATGTAGAAACATAAATGTGGTAGTTAAAATAAATGAAGTACGCATCATATGCATGGGCGTTGCAATTGTTTTTATGATTTACATTATCCATGCATGTATGAAATTATTATTTGCTTCTTGATTTTGATCAGACCATGAACTTTAATCGATAAAAATCTTGGCAATTTGATTTACCTATTAAAATCGAATTTATTTTTAACATTATAATACCTACAGACTAGGAAAATTGACTTATCTTTCAACCAGTTTAAATTACTGGCCTTATGGATAAAATCCATTAGCCCACTTACCAATTACACCTACCCATTATATTTTAAATAATAGAAATCAGTAATATCGACCCTCGATTGCAAGAATCGATAAAATTCATAAAACAATGTAGATATTTAGTAAAATATACATAAAACAACGTTTGATTGTAGATATATATCTTAAATAAAGACAATATGTAAGTACCAACGTCTAAACAACAAAATATTTCTATCTTTAGAGTAGCAATCGTCACTCACAAAAAAAAAATAAAAAATGAAAAACGTGCATTAATGAAGTTAAACCGCTTCCTAGCTAGACTGCCAGGAATAGCCCTCCTGTTGATAGATTCGACCTAGCCAGGCCCTTGACATTGGATTAGTAACCGAGTGTCTAGCTAGAAAACGATCCAATCGGTCCGTAATAAGTGCTGTGCTGTAGACAGTAAATGCATTATGTTGATGTGAACACTGAAGAGACTTCACTCGGGTCACAGAGAGCTTTTGGGCGCCGGCTGTTTCCTAGAATATTAGTGAAAAATCGTTACTAACCAGTTATGTTTACAGCAAAATCATATTGCCAGTACGTAAGTTGCGGTAGATTCAGTGTTAATCGACAATACAAAGACAGCCGTTTCCCATAATGATTTAATTTTATTCACATATAAATGTTGCGATCGTACAGAGCTCACAATATACAACATGCATAAAAAATAAATGTAAACACACACAAATATATATATTGCACAATATGTTAGTAGCACTTCAAGCTTTTTGCGGAGTTCAAAAAATACTAATATTCTTTGGAGCAAATCTGCAAATACAGATGATTTGACTATGGTTAAATAATTATTGCCTTTTTAATTCATGGATACGTGAAGGATGTAAGGGAAGTAGCAGGAAAAACACGAAGGAATTTCTCGTATGAATGAAATCAGGTAAAGAAAGGTAACACCATTTCTAAATATCGTATTTTATTGATAGATTCATTATAATATTATTTTTACTGTATACAGATAGATCTTTATAATATTTGAGATTTTATGCAAAGATTTCAAATGAAATAATGGGGATGAAGTTAAAATATTAGACAAATCGCTACAATGCTATTTTACATGATAAACTAAACCAATACATACATGTATCTTTTACTATATTTTATACTTATCACCTGTATTGGACTTTTAACCTCTATAAGCTTTATCTCAACAACAACCACTCCAACTGTTCATTTACTCTGAAGCTACTATCCAAAACGAGATAACGTGCCTTTTCAGGCCGTAATTTGTTAGCTTATTTGACAGGGCAATACATCAACGAAGATAAATCTAATATTACCTATACATTATTAGCAACAACAAGTAATATTAAGGAAACAATAGATGCCAGTAAATTATATACATATTATGTATAACAATATTTCAACATGCTTTATTCTCTACAAAACAGTGAATAGCATGACTGCTGATTTGTTACGTTCTATCTATATAAGGTCCTTTTAAATAAAGTGCAAATATTTTAAGAGTTGGTACAAATATGTAAGCTAAATAAAACTTTTTTTTTCTTGTTCTTTTCTAACAAATTAAAATATATTTTGTATACATGCTCTGCATACACCCTCACCGCACTAAAACGCCGCAGCCGTAATTTGTAATAATTGATGTTATCTATAAATTAGCGTATGAAAAATAAAAATGAATTCAAAAAATAGTTAATTGTTCATTATTTGATCATGATCTTAAATATTTGCAATTAATAAAAGAACCATGTACATATACTAAATTTCAATCCTTCTAATGTTATAAGGTGAAAATGCGTTTGTTGGTTTTCATAAATATAGGGGGTGAAAGGGAAAGCGACATATGCTACTTTTTATCCAGAAAGCGGGCGAATATCGCGGACAAAAGCTAGTATTTTCATAAAGTTTTTTATCAATATTGCACTTTAATTTATTTATATTTAACCATCATAAAAAAACCACACAATAATCTCAATAGACCCATTTTGCGTCATTTGCATACCAGGTTCATACAAAATAGATATATAATCCAACACAAACGCAACAAAAATCTGAGCAGTCAATGCATTCATGCTCAACTCATGATATAACCAATATCTAAGTACTAGCACCCTGTAAAACGTACGTAAATATATTGTTATATACATAACAGATTAAGTTATACTATTTTCTACATAAGT
The DNA here is from genome assembly GCA_963855545.1 of Ethmia dodecea. Taxonomy (NCBI): domain Eukaryota; kingdom Metazoa; phylum Arthropoda; class Insecta; order Lepidoptera; family Depressariidae; genus Ethmia; species Ethmia dodecea. The sequence goes on from OY979444.1 coordinate 9,245,103, forward strand.
AAGTCGGCTCTAGTAGACTAAAAGCTAGACAGAGGAAGCGTTAGGCAAGGAATGGCTTACACGTGCTCAGGATGACTGCGGATGCAGTCGATAAAATCAGACGGCTTGAGGTCACCTCGGCAGATCCGGTATACGGCCGTGAACAGAGGGAATCTGTAACCGAAAGCAAGTACAGCATCGTAGCGTAGATGGTCATGTGCCCCTGGTAAGATTTAAATTTTGCGCACACCAAGACTCGTTTTCTAGGAAGATAAACTTGTGGGTTTAGTTAGGAGGCCAATATCATTATCATTAGTTTTGTTTTTATATGACCATGTTTTAATTTTGTGTGCTTGTGCCACAGCAGCCCGCAGGCTGTGGGTAGGAAAAATACGCTCCCCTGCAATTAATTTCCGAACAGGCAACCCAGTTAACGTTCATATAAACAGCGAATGTATCTCAGGTATATAACTTGCGCGTAAGTAGTATTATCTAGTCTGGCCTTTGTCCTATAATCGTAAAGCGGAGATCATGTGCCATCCTGTACCGTCGCGGTATAATTACTATGGTACAGTCACATCACGAAGTATTATAATTATTATTGTGATATATTGGTTCTCCAAGTAACTTCATATTATTTGTCGTATATTTTAATTGGCAACGATAAAATGATAAATAGAATTTTTATACGCTTACAAATATTTTTATGTACATTCGTGAGAGGTGTTACGTAAAATATATCACGTAATATATTCCAATTAACGTATTCAATGACCTCCAGGGCACATGGATACAAGCCAAGCTGTACATACTATTTTAGTTCTACTTGCAATTATTTAACCTCGAATAGCACAGTAAATTGTAAACGCTTAAGATTTAAAATAAAAATCTTACGCCTGTTCTCCCCAAAGGGGGTAGGCAGAGGTATTCCATTTCTGGATATACCCACTTTTCACGAGGTACCTATCCTTTGGACCCCTAAACGTGCTATCACTAGCTCGACGGTGAAGTAAAACATTGTGAGGAAACCCGCAGGTCCCAGAATTAATTCTGAGACATGTGTAAAAGACCCGGTCCGGCGATGGGCTCACCACCTATCACGTTTAGGGGTCGAAAGCGTAATTTTATTTACATTAACGTGATAAAATCATCAGATTATATATTGTTAGTACAATATTTGCTCTGCAAAATATATTATTTTTATTCATTGGAATGCTGCATAATAAAATAAAAGATAAGCACATGGCATCATGTGCTGACACCACTTGTGACCTATAGGTTGTCCCTCAGATATAAGTATGTAAATACATAGAAGGATCATTACCCTCTGTATAAATATGTATTATTCAAAGCCGGGGCTGATAACTTCACTTATAAAGTCTTTGAAACCTCACTACTCTGGCAAGTAGGTACAGTTAAAGAGAAGAAGCGATATCGATGTAGCTATCATGAACACTAGGTACCTAGAATATTTGTTATTCGTATACTAACTTACTAACTTGGCGAACGCTCAAAGAATATATAATAATTATCATTATATCATCACTAATTACATCATCATTTTTGCTTAAGTAGATACGCATGAGAGCAGTCGCTTACTAACAAACGGAAAGTGAATTCAATGAGTCTACACTCTACAGTACAAACTAAATTTTATTGAAGAGGCAGTATTTAGTGTTTAACTAGCGGGTGCTCGGCTTGGCGGCGCGGATCCTGATTATTCAAAAATCTCTTTTTAGTGCTCACATAAATCATTTTAGGATACTTTGTGCAAAATTTGGAACTCGGCGGTTTCGCCTGTGCATTGATTGATGAGCCAGTCAGTTTCTTCTATTATATAGAATAGATTTAATGAAAGAGAAATAAGGCAAAAGATACTCACTTGTTCTCCATACTTCTGTTGGCAAGCATGTGGTTGACCTCCTCCGCAGTGATGGGGCCCTGCAGCTTTTGTCCATTTAACATCTCATCTTCTAGCTCCTTGATAGAGCGGCCCGTCTTCACGAATGCTTCAGCCACACGCCTGTTTCTACCACCTAAAATGTTGAAACTTTTTAATAAGAAGATAATTATAGAAGCAATACAAAGATAGAGATAGAGCAGTGATAGATTAGCGGTTAAAGAGCCCGCCAAAAAGTTTTTCAAAAACGTTTGTAGGTACATATTCATGACTAGCTCGGCGGGGAACGAAAACATCGTTAGGAAACCCGCAGGTCCCAAAATTAATACTGAGGCATGTGTAACAGACATGGTCCTTTGATGGCCTCACCACAGGGGATCCAAAGAATAGACTGGTGAAACGTTGGTATTTCCTTTGTCTACCCCCTCGGGGATAAAAGGCGTGAGCTTATTTATTTAATTCTTTTTTAAAGATTATGACAGGTCATCACCAACATCGACCGATGAACATTGAGTGGGCGATGGTGTTAGGATAGTAGCCTGTTCCTGAGATGGGTTAACAGCTTCCATTTATTTCAGCATGTACAGTCAAGAGCAAGTCAAGCTTTACACTACCAGTTTAAGCTGAGCTCTGATTTATACTGCGCGCCGTAGAATACAGGGCCGGTTTAAAGTCCAAAGTGCCAAGGTTAGCGTGCTCTTGACTGTACACAGCAATAACCGGGCCAAGGTTAACGCGGTGGTGCTGGGACCATGATTAAATGCCCTACTTTGCATAATCAGTGTGATCGTTACAAACACACCGATCACAAGCAAAATATATTTAAAATATGGATTCAAAGAAAGAATAACCATTACCCCTATGTTAAATCTCAAAAGCTATTTTGAGTTTTTTCCCAATATAAGCTTAGTTTTTTGTTTTTGTTGTTCAAGGGAGGGATATCCAGAATGTTGCAATGTCTGCTATCTTTATAAAAGCGTTGCTTAACTAATAGTTCGAGATCCGGCTGCAAATTAGTGTAGGGATCGAGTATTTGCTACAAACCAAATTTTTACGGATATTTATGATTAGGAGAATATATATCTACCAGGGTGCCCTATCGAAATATGACCGCTAGTATTCTTGATAAAAAAATCTTTATGTATATTGGCCCTTTATGTAGAAAGTATATTGCCGTGAAGTGGACGATATTTTATGTAAAAAAACAAGTGAATGAAATTTCGTCCCAATAATCAATATAATTTTTTTTAATTATAAATACTAACGGCCATATTTCGATAGGGCACCCTGGTAGATATATTATTGTCCTAATCATAAATATGCGTAAAAATTTGGTTTGTAGCATATACTCAATCCCTACACTAATTTGCAGCCGGATCTTAGGCTATAATAGAATGATTAATAAATTGTAATATCTTAATAGTTTTCGGGGGCCCTATTAATATTTCAAGTATTATCTAATCTGTATTATGAATTACGATTGCCATTATTGCTTATTATTGAATACAGAGAACATCTTATCTACTCAATATACTTATTTATAAAGTCCCCGATCTATGCGTAGGTACGTATTCAGTTTAATATTTGCATACCCATTAGGAACTTAGAAGAAAGGGTATATATCATCCTTACACCGCTATTTTGTTCTATTTTATTTACACACTAAAACATAAATTTTATAGTTATAACTCTCAGTACAATTTTTCAGCGGATCTCTGTTATCATCGTTTACTTTGTTTAGGTACTGTTCTATTGGGTTGGGTTAAGTGTTTGCGAATGTCTACTTGTTTTCTGTATGTGGTCATTATGAAAGGAATGATATCTCATCACTAAATTACAATAGTCAATTGATAAGTCGGATTATTAAATTTATTATGTACAGTCACGGGCACATGGAAGTTTACACTTGTAGCTAAGGCGATTGTAATAAGAACGTTACAAAGTCCAATGTGTCAAGCTCCACGTGCTCTTGACTGTACATGCGTCATTTTCTTTTGAAACGAATTACCCGACGAGTCACTTCTAGTAATATGTTTATTTATTAAACCAAATCATACGAATACTGTTTTTAAGAGCCTGGAAAATTAGTGCTGTTTAAGTTAAATTTTCTCTAATATTAAGCGGGCTGCTTATAAAACGTATCTACATAACTCTAACTTGACTATTTTAAAATATGATTGAATTCCCGTAGGCTGCCGGTATTCCTAAATAAACGGAACGATACAGAATATGATTTTGTAGGTACATACCTACCTACAGGGTTTATTAAAATGTATCTACCTTCTTTAATTATGTACGCAATTAGTATAAATAGGGGTAGCCTATCAAAGGATTACGGATATTGTGTAACAATGATGGACCGATTTACAAAATGATTAACATTACCAACTAATGTAAGAACTAAGGACGCAGACTGTGAAAGAATTTACTAGTAGGTACTATGAACACATCATTAGCACATAGAAAGCACTCAACAGAACAAATATTTGTGCATGGGCATTTATCAAAAATGTACACATGTTTTCGTGCGCAATGACATGGTTCGATCCCCACTCACGCCGCCTTACGACGAAGTGCTAATGAGATCAGAAAAATATTACAAAGTTCAATATCCAAATAGAACTGCGGTCTATTTGGATAATATATTGAACTTTGTAATGTTTTCGTCTCATTAAATCGGCTTAAACCGGCATACACATTAAATGACGAGACAGACTTCGCAAAACAAAACGATATAGAGGACGTGTTTAGTACCTGCGCGGTGCGCCACAACTCACCGCAAACCCCCCCCCCACGGCTAGATTCAAGCGGATAGCCTCGCACGCATGCAAGCGTATTTTTAATAAATAGAATAGTACCTTCATAAAGCAGCATCAATATTTGCGATTAAAATGTTGAAGTAAAGTATGATTAGGCTATAATGTTCCGATGTAATAGAAATCTTACGCTTTATTTAAAGGGGGGGAGTACTGTAGGTATCCACCTACAGGGTTTATTAAAATGGATCTACCTTCTATAATTATGTACTCAACTAGTATAAATAGGGGAAGCCTATGGAAGGAGATCCGATCACCGATCACACTCGATCTCGACTCTCGACACAAGCAATATCTTTCATTTCTGCAACCCTCATCGCCCTTGAACTCGCATAGTGGCAGTCACTATCGCTGCAGCTAAAATGTCAACAAACTTAATAACAACTCAGTTGGGAATAACAATATGGTAATCAGAAAATAAACATTATTCGAATTGCATATTTGTTTACTGTAAACTGTTGTTAAACAGTAGATATAGGTACCTACCTAAAATTTAAACTATTGCAGTATCGTGTCACCGATGCATTTGGAAGAAGCGCGGAGTCTACCTACTTTTTAAATGGCTTATAGGTAGGTTCCGATCGTCTACAAAACTGTAATTAATCCGAGTCTATTTTAGAAAGTTCATAAAATTTAATGATGTTTTATATTTTATTACGGATTCTAAAATAGGTTCTACTTTCAATAATTTTATTTAAATCGTCGCCTACCGGTATTCCAGACATAATAGATTTTTAATTTTGTGGAGAGCGTATCTATCCCGGCATATAATAAATGAGAATGAGAGCAATGATAGCCCAGTGGTTAAAGAGGCCGCTTCTCTTTCGTGAGGCTCGGTTTCGAATCCTGGCATAGTACCAATGACTTTTTCGAATAGCTTAAGTACCTACTTATTTATCACTAGCTCAACGGTGAAGGAAAACATCGAGAAGAAATCCGCAGGTCCTAAAATTAATTTTGAGGAATGTATACCTAATAGACCCGTTCCGGCATTTGGCTCACCACCTGTCACGTTTAGCGGTCCAAGAAATATACTGATGAAACGTGGGTATTTCCAGAATTGGAATGCCTCGGGGATATAAGGAGTAAGTTATATATTTTTTTGTTCCCATAAAATATAAACTCACCATAACAAGTGGTGATGAGGTCGGCGACGCCGCAAGACTCGAAGAACGTGCTGAGCTTGCTGCCCGGGTAGAAGACATCCACAAATTTGATCATCTCCATGAGGCCAAGGCGGATAACCGCTGCTTTCGTGTTGTCACCGAACCCGAGGCCGTCCACGAATCCAGCGCCGACTGCTACGATGTTCTATAGAAGGTCACGTGGTCAAAGCAGAGTGATGGTAAAAAACGGCCAAGAGCGAGTCGCACTCGCACACGGAGGTACAATCGCACAATAAAAATGTACGTTTCTTGTATTCGTTTTCCCCTTTAATTGTTAACTTTTTTATTTGTATTATTTGTTCTCATAGCGGCAATAATAATACAAATTCTGTATTACAAACATACTTTCGCATTCATAATACAAAGAAAGTGCTAGGGGTAAACAAGATTACTTACTCAATAAATAAACATTTAACTCTTTAAACCTCAGACCATCACATTCTTCTGATATTAAATGTACAATCTATGTACATACTTACATGGATTATGTCTATATTTTTATTTTAAAAACCGAAGTGTTGTGTTGAAACCATTACTATAGACATAGATAATATCAACACTATTTAGATACATTACCTTCAAAGCACCACATATTTCCACAGCGTCTTCGTCGTCGACCACCACAACGCGGAAGTATTCAGTTTGTATGATGTCCCGTAATGTCGGAGCGAGGATCACATCCCTACAACCGATAGTGGTCTCGCAAAACTTCTCTTCTGCCACCTAAGTGCATAAATAGGTAGATATAATTAGCAATTCAGCAGACATCTACTCTTCTACATCTACACTTAATATTATAAAGAGGAAAGATTTTTGTTTTTTGTACTTTTTTTGTGTTTTTTACAAACGTTAAACAAACTCAAAAACTACTGGATCAATTTCAATCATTCTTTTAGCATTAGAATGCTACAATATCGCTGAGTAACATAGGCTATATTTTATCCCCGTATTCCCTCGGGAATGAGAAACCGAGCGGAACAGCTATTTCATAACAAATGCGATTGTACGATTGGAGTATTATTTGGTTTGATGATATGTTTTCAAAATTTTGATATTGTACAGTCCACGGGGGTTATTTGCTATTGACAATCTTAATATCAGACGAACATCTGTCATTAATACCAGTCTATTGAGCAAGAGCTGGCCGCGTAATAAAGGTCAAATAAAGACCTGTCCGATTCCAATTATAAATGGATAATAAGGCTTCTGAGGTATATACATTATTTTCGAGTTACTTCAATTTATTGCCGTATTCATCATATAAGGCGAAATCTTCATTCAGATGGCTCTGACGCAGAATGTGCACTTCGCAAAATGAGCACTCGACAAAAAAGGGACACTTCTCATAATGTGCACTTCGCAAAAATGAGCACTTCTCATAATGTGCACTTCGCAAAATGAGCACTTCGCAAAATGTGCACTTCGCAAAATGTGCACTTCGCAAAATGTGCACTTCGCAAAATGCGCAATTTTCTAGGGTATGAGCCAATGGTTAGTAACAATATGAAAACAATATGATTTGTATTTAAAATAAAATAAAAACTTTTACAAAGTAGTTTTTACTAATTCCATTACATTTAAAGTATCTGTATACAAGTAATATACAGGATGTCCCAGAAGTCAACGATAAGCCGAAAACCAGCGCTAAGCCTAGTCATGAGGGTAATCAGAAAAATATAAAAAAAAATCTATGTTCTTTTTTCAAAATGTTATGAAGGTTTAAAAAAAATCCTAAAAAACGGACACCCTGTAATGAACTTTCTTGTACCGTGACTGTAAATATTTACTTTTTGAATATTTTTTTTCTGTAATGCTATAATGAATAGCCGTGCTACAATTTACAATAAAAAAAAATACATAACTGCCTCACTTTTAAGTAAAAAGTTAAATTTGTTTCCAACATTGAATTCTAAATAATTTCATCAACCAACTTAAACCAGCTGTACTGTAAAAAAAATGTATGGCTACTATTTTGGCAAGTATACTTTAAAGTTGACGCATTTAGTCTAGATTCTAAAATGGTATAACACATGCTAGGTTTTGTTATAGTTGAGGCATGAAAATTTTTTTTCTCGATGAATCCGGATTCTATGCCAATCTAATTTAATGAGGTGAAATGTTGGTAACGCAACCTTCTTAGGTAAATCCAGGTTAAAATCTTTTTGAATGGAGACGGACTCATAATTTTGAATAGAGAACCTAACAGGGATTTTTTATTCGTACATCTTTTGTTTATGTCATTTGTTTGATGGCTTTGATTTAAATCCATCTGTCCCAGAAGTAAAGATTCTGGAGTCTGTTGCTTAGATTGTATTTGCGTGTAATTACGAGTTCGTAACGTGAAGTTATCATGCCAAATAGATATACCGTACAGGAGTACGCCAACATGCATCTTATTTACGGAGAATGCTTATGTAACGCCAATGCTGCAGCTAGGGTGTATCGCGAGAGATACCCAAACTTAGAGCGTCATCCTGATTACCGAGTTTTTATTAATCTGCATCGATCATTATCCGAAGGTCGATTCCCTGATCATATGGCTGGTGAAGGAAGGCCCCTCTTGCCCTACGAGGACGAAGTCATGCAAGCTGTGGAAGAAGATCCAAGTATATCCGTACGTGGAATTGAGGAAAGCCTTGGAGTACCTAAAAGCAGAGCACATCGTATTCTGAAAAAAAAACCGTCTGCATCCATTCCATGTACAGTCAACAAAGTTGTTAGTGTTACATGGCCAAAAATTAAGATTCACTTTTCTCTTAAAGCCTTAAATGTATTTATAGTATTTTTTTGGTAATTTTTTTTTTGGTTTTTATAGGGATCAAAGATACCTTTCGAAATAAACATTAATCAATTATATTTATTTATAAGACTTCCCCAGAAAAATGAATTCTTAGTTACTGGCCATGTAACCCTAACAACTTTGTTGACTGTACAACGAGTACAATCTTTACTTCCCCTAGACTACCCAGAGAGAGTGCGATTTTGTCAAACGATTTTGCAAAAACACACTGAAGATCCCCAGTTTTTTGAAACGATTCTATGGTCCGACGAAGCATCGTTTAAAAAGGACGGTTACATGAACTTACACAATTTACACGAATGGCACGTGGAAAATCCTCACCTAATACGTGAAGATCATTCACAGTACCGTTTTAAAGTAGGTAAACATGTGGACAGGCATTTTAAACGGTACAGTTATTGGTCCGATTGAGCTGCCAGAGACCATAAATGGACATGTTTATTTAGATTTCCTACAAAATCAACTACCCGATTTATAAAAATATTACACAAACTTATTTTAAGTATCATTACTTTAAAGGAGGGTTAAGAAAGAGGATAAAAAGGCTTAGTTCAGGTCAGCTGCAGACTTAAGGTTGCGTTACCAACATTTCACCTCATTAAATTAGATTGGCATAGAATCCGGATTCATCGAGAAAAAAAATTTTCATGCCTCAACTATAACAAAACCTAGCATGTGTTATACCATTTTAGAATCTAGACTAAATGCGTCAACTTTAAAGTATACTTGCCAAAATAGTAGCCATACATTTTTTTTACAGTACAGCTGGTTTAAGTTGGTTGATGAAATTATTTAGAATTCAATGTTGGAAACAAATTTAACTTTTTACTTAAAAGTGAGGCAGTTATGTATTTTTTTTTATTGTAAATTGTAGCACGGCTATTCATTATAGCATTACAGAAAAAAAATATTCAAAAAGTAAATATTTACAGTCACGGTACAAGAAAGTTCATTACAGGGTGTCCGTTTTAGGATTTAGGATTTTTTTTAAACCTTCATAACATTTTGAAAAAAGAACATAGATTTTTTTTTATATTTTTCTGATTACCCTCATGACTAGGCCTATCGCTGGTTTCCGGCTTATCGTTGACTTTTGGGACATCCTGTATACAGAAATATTTATTTGACGATCAAAACTTGGTCTTGACTTAATATTTTTTTAATAAATGAAAACTTGTAAGAGTGTTTATATTATTTTAAATACAAATCATATTGTTTTCATAATGTTATTAACCATTGGCTCATACCCTAGAAAAGTGCGCATTTTGCGAAGTGCACATTTTGCGAAGTGCACATTTTGCGAAGTGCTCATTTTGCGAAGTGCACATTATGAGAAGTGCTCATTTTGCGAAGTGCACATTATGAGAAGTGCCCCTTTTTGTCGAGTGCTCATTTTGCGAAGTGCACATTCTGCGTCAGAGCCATTCAGATTAAACCTCCAAAACTTGATTTTGAAAGTTTTTCACTCTAGGACCAGGTATGATTTAAAGAATATTAATGTTTATAGTACGTTAGTGCGTCGGCCTAGCCCCGCCCCCTAACCAATCAAATCTTTTCAAATTACAAAGTCAAGTTCACAATGATATAATATTTTAAAATACATATAATTGTTTGAATTTAACACCACTGTGAATACACCTTTATCTTGCAGTTGCACTGATGACTCACTGCATTCTTAACGAGAACGAACTACAGTTACTCATTTCGGCATTCAAGGTAGGGTCCCCCTTACTTGCCTGACTACTTCCTTGGATTGTCTATATTTAATCATAACATTATTTATTGAAAGACGAATGTTAAGTTAATTATCGTGGACTTTACCTCTGAAGCAATGTTGGCGCCCATAAGAACGGCACACGGGATCTTCAAGCACCTGGTGATGATGTGCGATATTAAGTCGATACCACCGCCTTCCGCAATATCAAATCCCTGACAAGAAAATAAGTATAACATCATTTAGATACTTATGTACAACCAGAATCTGTTGTGGAAAAAGTCTTAGAAGGCACTCAACATTACACAATAGTTAGCACTAGTAGTATTTCAAATTTAATTACCAATAATGTCTAGAGATACAAAAGACAATGTATTGAATCATCAAGAGATAATCGTAAGCAAAATGCATGTGTAAACTGTTGTTACTCTGCGCCATATTATCACATGTGATAATGACAAGTTGTCGCCTTATTGTTTATTATTTTATAATAGGGTATTTTACTGCCTAGTCAAATAAATTACTTTTTATGAGCTGTCAAAACGAAAATTTACTATGGAAAATGTACTTATGTTACTTACTTATGTACTTATGTTACTGACTTGGTGACATCATCATTTTTAGTACTCAAATGCAACTTTTTTTATTTTATCAATAAAAAAATTTTGCTATAATTGTAAAATGAAAATCGAAATGCATTTTACAGGTGTAGTGGGATAGCTTTATTATTAATTATTAATTGCAATTAAATTTCGATACAGTGAAATGCCCTATTGTAATCGCAATTGTCTTTATTTGACACAAGTGCTTGCTTTAATTACAGAGACCGTCAAGTTAGAAGCCTCACCATGGAATTGAGCTGTTCTGATAATGTCAAACAACTCTTCCTAAATAGTGCCAAATAGTGCCCGAAGCATATAAATAGTGCTATCATACTTTCGGAGATATTCAGGTCGTTCAGTGAGGCTGCTATCTTGACGTCAAGATAGCAGCCTCATCTCAGTACACAAAAACCACAGCACTGTTCTTGAAGAACTATATCCCAAAAAACTCTTCTTAAATAGTGCCTTGGATTTGCAAAGTTTCAGAATTAGTGCTTCAAAGGAACCGAAGATATTAGGGTACATTGATGAGGCTTCCAACTTGACGTCAAGCTGGAAGTCACATCATCAACGAGGAAGAATTTCGAATCGAGACTAATGCCAAAAATCTCTTCCTAAATAGTGCCTCCGGAATCAAAACAAAGCGGAACGATTTAACTTATATTTTAGTCAATAAATGATGATAAACTTCCACGTACATTTTGGATTCGGTACAGATAGGAATAAACCAACTAGATCAAAATGGAGGCTCAGCTTTATAAAGAGCAACATCTCAGAATGTTTTTTTTGTTTTTTTTTTTGTAGCTAGGGGTACAAATTGTGATGATGTATCAAGTATCAGGACGCGGACTGGTTTAGTTTTTAAGATATAATTTTTTGAAGAATTATAACTTAATCATTTATAACTTCAAATATCAAAGAAAACGCAATATCCAATGTCAAACTTCAAAAAAACGTTTTAAAAAAATTTAGTTCATTGATAAAAATCTATATTTAATAGTTAATGTTTTGTTACGAAATACATTTATTAAAATATTTAAATTTTCTTTCATCGCCGTGTCCTAAACATATTTAAACAATTTTGTTTTATCTTAGGATGAATGTCAACAGGTCCATTAAAATCTTCATTTCCGTGGATTTTTTATCTTTAGTTTTTCAAACAAAATCGAGTTTTTTTATAATGTATTCTTGCTTAATATCTAGCAGATGAGGGTGTATTTCAACAGGCCCATAAAAATCTTCATTTCCGTGGTTTTTTTATCCTTATTTTTTTAAAAGCATCGCTTTTATTTAAATTTTCTTTATATTGTTTGTATTCTTGCTAAATATGTAGCAGATAACTTAAAAAAGTAACAAGATATACAAGATTAAAAATTTTGTGCCACGGCGATGAAACATACGTGCACGGCAATGAAACAAGCGTTCACGGCAATGAAAGAACTGTGCCACAGGATTGAAAGAATCAAACAACGGAAATGGAAATCCATATAAAACATAATATTTTATATACCTACTTACCTGAGTATTATACTTACATAAAATATATACATGCCTGTTTCCGAGAGGGAAAGGCAGACCCAGACTGTCTCTCCATCGGATCCTTTAAATTCGTACCAGTCCACAAACAATGGCTTGGTTCTACTCAAAGTTTGTGTTTGGGAGAAAGATTTGGATATAATCTTTGAATTTTTTTATCTTGTGTCTGCAACTTCACGCCGCAGAACTTATAGTCGTAGTTTTTTTTATAATTTAATTATTTAGTGGCACGCACGAGCATCAATGTGTTATACCTTTTTATATTTATTTGTATAAAACCGTAATGGCCAATCGTATAGCTCCACTTGTATGCATTATGCGCATTACTTAATTCTTATGCTATTTTAGCTCAGTAGCACATTGTAATTAGGGCGATAGTTCTATATTTTAATTGGTAACCCTTTCACTAAGATCGGTTAAAGAAGCCATCTTGTCTTTTCAATTGCCTTAGACACACTCGGTTCCGCGCTCGTGCATTGTATGTATTTTATACTTTAGATTTCTAATAATTAATTACTGAAACCCCAAAAATAGAGCTTTTTTATTTCCCTTGTTCCTGTATCGAACATCTTGTACATCTCATTAGTTTTTTAAGTTATCTGCTACATATTCAGCAAGAATACATACAATATAAAGAAAACTTAAATTGTTTTTTTTTTATTAATGAACACAATTTTTTTTAAAACGTTTTTTTGAAGTTTGACATTGGACATTGCCTTTTTTTTTATATTTGAGGTTATAAATGATTAAGTTATAATTCTTCAAAAAATTATATCTCAAAAACTAAATCAGTCCGCATCCTGATACTTGATAAATCATCCCAATTTGTACACCTATCTACAAAAAAAAAAAACAAAAAAAAACATTCTGAGATGTTGCTCTTTATAAAGCTGAGCCTCCATTTTGATCTAGTTGGTTTATTCCTATCTGTACCGAATCCAAAATGTACGTGGAAGTTTATCATCATTTATTGACTAAAATATAAGTTAAATCGTTCCGCTTTGTTTTGATTCCGGAGGCACTATTTAGGAAGAGATTTTTGGCATTAGTCTCGATTCGAAATTCTTCCTCGTTGATGATGTGACTTCCAGCTTGACGTCAAGTTGGAAGCCTCATCAATGTACCCTAATATCTTCGGTTCCTTTGAAGCACTAATTCTGAAACTTTGCAAATCCAAGGCACTATTTAAGAAGAGTTTTTTGGGATATAGTTCTTCAAGAACAGTGCTGTGGTTTTTGTGTACTGAGATGAGGCTGCTATCTTGACGTCAAGATAGCAGCCTCACTGAACGACCTGAATATCTCCGAAAGTATATGATAGCACTATTTATATGCCTCGGGCACTATTTGGCACTATTTAAGAAGAGTTGTTTGACATTATCAGAACTGCTCAATTCCATGGTGAGGCTTCTAACTTGACGATCTCTAATTACACTGGCCGTAATGACAGATGTATGGAAGAAGCAACGAAGAAACACAGAAGTGAAAATGAAGACGAATGCGATTAAGGTTGTAAATAGACAATAGGCCAGCATATTATATGAATTACCTTGATCAAAGACAGAGCAGCTGCTGTAGGTTTGATTTTACCCAGCAGCGTAGAGCATATTGTTCGTACGAACTGGTGGGGCACCACGAAGATAAGAATGTCAGCGTCCTTCGCCGCGTCCACTACATCAGGAATCGCGACCTATTGAATGTAGTTATAATAAGCCTCCTCTTATTGAAAACTAAAGGAAATGAGGGAATAGACTATACTTCTAAACAAATCTTATAAGGGTTTTAATACTACAAAACTGCAATGGATTAACAATCTTAAGAAAGATTTTAAGTAAGTGAAGTTATATCAAATGTTTGTCACTTTTTGCATAGTTAGCTAGTAACTAACTAGTAGTAACTTCATAATAAATAAACAAACCGAAAATGACATATGATAAGGAATTATACATTGAACATTTTGTAATAAGAAAACCAAATCTATATTTTTTGTTGTTGTTTATTTCAATAAATAAAATAATTATGCTAAAATCACTAACTTTTTCAGAAACATATAGAACATTAAAAATATATATTTATTTTCATCTGACATTAGTTTTAAATTATTTTTTCCCATTTTTATGAAAATTAAGTAGTAACATGCCTAAGTAGTTTACCTCCAAATCAGTTAACCTTCACAAAAAATTAAACTATGTATCAAAATAATATAATGCTGTGACCTCATAGGTACTTTTCAAAGGCATAATGCAAGTTGATTATGTAACAAACAAGACATTGAAATGTTCACTGATCGGTAACATTGGCAATGAGCTCTTGTAAGGTGGTGAGATTAAAATAGAATACACATGTGGATCACATGTGGGGGTTGTGCCAATAGTATGTTTCAAACAATGTGCCATTGGAATTTGTATACTAAAAAAATTATCACATTATATACCTACTAGGGTTGCCACCTTTTTTTAGGGCAAATAGAGTGTTTTTCATTTTGTTAGAACAAAAAAAAAGTCCACAGGATAAAAAAAATATATATTTATTTGTTTTAAAAACATATTTTTCGCAGCATTTAGCAAATATATGTCCTTTTCAAAAATGTTAATAGCCTCTTTACAATCAAATTTCAAATAAAAATATATTATTAATTCTTGTTTTATTAAATTTAAAGCCGCTCTGTTTCTCTCTTCCCTCCACTTTACATTCATAATGGAGAAGACTCTCTCCGTAAACGCAGAAGTGGCCGGGATGGATAAAATATATGAAATTAATTTATAAATAATCATAGATCTTCACATTTAGGTATTACCTACCCATATTATTATTAACCACCAAGCAGATTTTCAAAGTGGCATTGTTGGAAACTTTTATATTGTTATAATTTTCTTTTCTTTTGAGTATAGCATTTACTTTATTTTAATTAATATCTATATAGTTAGAAGAAACTTAAACCATCTGAGCTCTGCAACACCAGACAGTATACTTTAATTGTTGATGTATCAGATGAAATACTATGAAAGGTCTCATCATTTCAACCTCATCATTGAAATTTCTCATAGTTATATTTTATGTTCAGTGACTGAACTTTTTTCAGTCAAAAGAACAAATTTAATCTATACTTCTATATACTAATATTATAAAGAGGGAAGATTTGTATTTTTGTATGTTTATATTTTTGTATGTTTTTATCGCCGATTTTAAAAATTCTTTCACCAATGGAAAGCTAGAATATCCCTGAGTAACATAGGCTATATTTTATTACCGTATTGCCACATGGAACGGGAACTACGCGGGTGAAACCGCGCAGAACCGCTAGTATTATATTGCAATAAATGGTCATTGTTATCCTAGAATTTTTTATATTAAAATGAATATTTGTTGTGGATAGTCACTAATAGAAATTATTAGGATCAATTATGTGAGATAGTGTTATACAAAGAAAGGTAAAAAAAAATATGTGCACTAACCACATTTGGAGGCAGCTTGTGTCCAGGGAGATATTTGACATTTTCATGAGTTTCATTGATGATTTCAGTTAATTTCTTTCCTTCGATGATCTCCTCAAACACCCACATAGTAACTTTTTCTTCAAAGTGTGCATGTCGTGCAGCATTTCGGCCTACAATTTTTGCAATTGCTGACCCCCTAAAAATAATATTTATGTAAGAAAATATGTATCTATGACTATTAAGTAAAAAAAGCAAATAGTCATTAAATTATGTATTTATTGATACTAAACTATTGTACTAATTAAACATAAGTTATAAAAATAAATATTCAAAAAACACGTTATGTCATCGCCGCGCTTGGAAAACTACCTACCGATGATACCTACTAACTAGAATGAAGGTGATCAAATTTATGGTATCTTTCGAGGCTGGTAGAAAGTATTAATTTTTTTTTCAAAAATCTTACCAGTTTCCAGACCCAATGATGCATACTCGATTTTTCAGTACCTTCTCTGCCATTGTAAAAACACGAAAATATAATATGGCACAAAATTAAAACGAGCGTTCGCCCCCGGGTGTCTGCACCAATATGCGTTGCACTAGAGACACTAGAGTAGTTGACGAACGAAAGCCCTACGAACAAAGAGCAGCGCTGCTCGCTGCACTGACGTACCTAATTAGAAATTACATAGGTATCAGGCAGGCAGACAGAAGGCGCTGATAACAAAATTAGCAGTGCTGCCAGTATGATTTCCCAAAAAAGGACGGTTTGCTTTCTGAAAAGATACGGTTTTTAACTTGAAGGTACGGTTTTGCCAAAACGATGAAAAATACTATGATCTATTCAGTCTATAGTGAAAACAAATTGTTTGTCAAAAAAAACTATGAAAATATTTTTTTAAGAACTAAGAAAAATTAATCTAGGTAGTTTGTCCATATTTTAGTCTCAAATCTGACAGAAATTGGAAGAAAGTATTAGTCTCATAATTTTAATTAGTTTCTCGACAGACTAATGTTAAAATAATAATGTAACTACAGCGAGTTAATAAATAAAACCTTTGCTAATACATGCTTGAAGCTCCAATTGTTGGGATATGCGTTATTCTGTCTGTACGTATGTTTTGCTTTATTTCAAAATACTTAGTTCAACAGCTGCAATCAGGCAGCCTGCACCGATGCTCAATGCAACTTAATAGTTCTCATTTCAATCCACAAAATTAGTAGGTAATAATTATCTACAGATGATTTTTATTATTTATCTCGAA
This sequence comes from Ethmia dodecea, assembly GCA_963855545.1. Taxonomy (NCBI): domain Eukaryota; kingdom Metazoa; phylum Arthropoda; class Insecta; order Lepidoptera; family Depressariidae; genus Ethmia; species Ethmia dodecea. Next base: position 9,262,317 of record OY979444.1, read on the forward strand.
ATAACCTTAGTTCTCTCTAAATTTACAAATGATAATTTGATATTGTAGTTAAGGCATTAACTTTTAACAGCCAAATCCTAATCCAAAAAAACTACTTAATCACATTAATTTTAGTACTTTATCTTCTTATTTAACATAGATGAGCTGGGTTCAAAACGGTTTATAACACCTTGTTGCTGTATAGACGAACTAGTAGCCATTAATGCGGCAATAGTTTTACTTTAAAATAAATACAGTTAAACAGAAAAGATTTGTTTGCAACCAGTACTTATAAAAATAAAAATTGATTTAAATGTTTATTTTCGGACAACAGGAGATCCATAATTTGTTAGAAAACTTAAATCTAGTTATGTTAGTACTTATATTCTACGAGTGACTTCGTTATATTAATTAAATTGAAAACAAGCGGACAGTCCCCGTTGTCAGCTATCACCCTCAGACAGAACACTGTTACTGCTAAGTTAAGCCGTATACAGAAAGAAAGCTGAAAACTTATCAGCGCTGACCGGCGCCTGTCGGCACTTATCGGCGCTTATAGGCGCTGGTCTACGCAGGTAACCGGCGCAGGCATTTATATGAACCAGCGCCGATAAGCGCCGATCGGCGCCGATAAGTGCCGACAGGCACCGGTCAGCGCTGGTGCCGCCTGCCAATCATCGTACGACATTTTGCTCGCTCTGCTTCAATCTGCTTGCTTTATGTAGAATGGACCAGCGCCGATAAGCGCTGATAAGTTTTCAGCTTTCTTTCTGTATACGGCTTAACTCTATGACTGATACCTACCTCGCACGCGTTTACTTATGTTTTGTTTTTTAAAATTTATCGCTCCTGAGGAAGGAAGGCAAGAAATGTTGTCCATACAGCCTAAATTGTATTTGGTTGGACGAAAAATGTTTTTTTTTAACGCAAATTTAGAATATTGAGAGAAGCAGAAGGCGATATTTTAGTTTTTTTACCCTTTGTAGTTTGAGGTAAAAAATAAATCATTAATATAGAAGAAGTACGAAAAAGGTACGGCCTGCACTGAGGTACAGTTGTGGTACGGTTGTGTGATAAATAGTACCTTTTTGGAACGTTCTGGCAACGCTGAAAATTAGAGCTGTAGCGAACCGTATGTATTCGTTAATCAGTAACGGGTACGCCATCTAGTACCGAGTAACGAAACGTTACTCACGAATGCATTTCGTTATTGAAACGTTTGCTGACCGTATGTTAACAGTTCACGTCTTGTAGTTCTACACTTTACGTATTACAATAACTTAAACACAAGTCTGGTTCAAAATACGGAAAAGTGAGAAAATGCACCTTACGCAGCTTTGCATGTAATATATGAATATGTTTTCTACAAATTACGAATGTTGCGACGGCGGCGCGACGTCATACTGTACGCGTAAGCAATACCACTCGATTCGTTGCTCTAACATGACCACTGACCAAAGCGATTAAAATATAATAGGGCATAGAGGGGACATTAGGAATATTTTTATACAAAAACTTTGAAGCTCAAGCATCATGCCAGTTAGTATGATCGCGAGCTGATATTCAGTTGAATCCCGATCGAATCACACTAGACTTTTTTCATCTTGTAATAACTTTTGGCTTCAAATCCTCGCTTTGTCCCCTATGCCCTATAATATTTAAATTTCTTACACACAGACCAATAACCAGAAGAACAACATAGCATCTTATGAGCTATCAGAAGTAACAAGTAACGTAACATAACGACGCGATAGTAACGAGTACTAGTTGTTATAGTAACGAATACATACGGGTACGCTTTTTTTCGTTACTTTTACACCTCTGAACAAAATCAGTGTTTTTTTTTAATTGTTTATATTATACTCTGAGTCTTATTCCTTATTCGTAGCTCTAAGTACCTACTGAATATTATACCATCTTTGGTTCTGCCAAAACGAATGCCAAATTCCACAGACCGAGGGATAAAATCGATTATTGAAAAATAGTAGATATTTAGAATAATCGATTATTTTAAAAATCGATAATTTTTTCACATCCCTCGTTACTGGTCTGTGGCATACAAAAATATATTTTTGAAGGGCTACCAGTATTTTTATAACGCGGGTTAAAAATCGGGGGCATTGTGGAGGGTGTTTTGTAGGACATTTAATAATAGCTTCTTAACGCTCTACTAACTTAGATCCTGATATATTTTTCAATTTATTTTAACCCTTATTATATTTTTTAGATATCACCTTTAAAGTGAAACACCTGAAAACACCTGGAAAAATGCCAACGCACTTATTTACCCCCTAAATTTTTTGGAAGAAAACCCCTAAGTCGGCAACACTGATTTGATACTGGACTGGAAAATGGGAAGTGGATCTGTAGATCTGGAAATACTAGCCAGTGTTGCCAACTTATTGAAATTTCCACTAAAACTGGTGGTTTCAACCCTCTTTTTGTGGCGAAATATTGCTTTTAGTGGCTAGTGGATTGTGGTAAAATTCAGTTTTTTAACCGTATATATACTAACTAATTTTTTTTTCACTGCTGCTCCCCTCTGAAGGCAGTTTTGCGAGCTTGGTTTTGTCACCTTTATGCTACGAATAAGCAAAGATATTAAAGTAAGGATGAAATAAGTTCATACTTCTTGCGTTTGAAAATTGATCCCCTACGAGTGTGCTACAACATGTACTTACTTACTTCTTAGCGTATTTATAGGATACAACAATGACGGGAAAAGATGATACGGAACGAATAATAAAGAAAAAGACAGCTATCTGTTAAGAGTTGCGCTTAAAATACGACTTGAAATACAATGCTACTAAATAAAATGTTGTCAATTAACTACATTTGTCGGCCTCATTTTCCGTGCTCTAGTAACATATCTACGTCTTTCTATATATAATATCTTTGACGAATAAGGACATATTCGTAGCCTTTATGTTTACTATATTATACTTACTTCTCTAACGCCAAGTATAAAGGTGCCATTCCTAGAAACGATTAGGTACTTGCGAAACATCTCTTCTCTTTCGAAAAGGTAACGCTCTATTTATAATTTAAGTATAGATAATCGTAATCTTATCGCTCGTTGCGAAATGGGGCTAGACAGAAAAAATTAAGATCAAAAGTTGTAAAGACCGACACTTTTTGCTATAGTTGAAGCTCCATGATAAATTTAATAATGATGATGATGATGGAACTTCGTTCCATCCGGGTGTCCCTTGACACCTCTCAAGTTTTTTTTAAATTTCCTGTGTGGAACAACCCCCCGATTCGCGTCTGATTACTTTAAATGGGCCTGGTAAAGAAAACCAAAAGTGGCTTTTTTTCCACACGAAGAAATTATTTAAATTGAGACAAATATTATGGATGACACCTAGAAGAGCATTTACAAATTTAAATAAATAAATGCTGTTTAAAAAAATGGTTAAAAAGCGACTATGAGAGTAGGGTAGTTTTTCGTTAGTGGTTTTCTGGTGGTTTTGCATCAGAGGGTTTTAGATGTTGAACCTTTGAACCTGGTGGAGAGTCAATTTAACTGTTGGCAGCACTGATACTACCATTTTGCGGTTATTGGCAGTGTTGCCAACTTAGCTACTTTATAGCTAGATCTAGCTATTTTTGGGTATCAGGCAGCTAAAATTTACAAAATCTTGTAGATAAATTTTTTAGCTACTTTTACTCTTTTACAAGATGTGAGTACTTTCGAGACTTTATAGTAGGGTATCGGTCCTTAAATTGTACCTAAACGTGGCTGGCTTATGTATTTTATTACTAATACCTGGATAAATGAAGGGGATAAACATATTTCTTCGTTTAAAACTTATATTGCGTTCTGCTTTGCCTTATTTTATAAATTTAAAATTATTGCTCGCTGCTTTAATAAACTGAAAATTGATTTACCTATGAAAAAATACACGTAATCTGCTTACTTTACCTAGTTTAAAGTGTTACTTAAAGTGTTAGCTACTTTTTTGTGTCAACAAATCGGGTAATCGGGCTACTTTTCGCAAGATGTCTAGGTACAAACAAGGTAAGGGTAGCAGTTGGCAGCACTGGTTATTGGTCTGTCTGTGGCATTTTGTAGAATATTCTAGAAAGTGCACGTTGCGACGATTTTCGTTCGTAGTGACAATTCATTTTATTTTATATTAACTGGTCAGTTCGAGTGTGAGAAGGCTTGTATCTAGCGATTCGTGATTGTGAAATAGGTGTTTCTGGACCTTTTTTCTAGGTTTTCGTCGACTCCGAGAAAAGGTAAAGTTGTGTTAAAAAATTACCAACATCCTTTTACAAAAAATCGATCACCGTGGTGGACGGAAAAAATATATTTTGTGCTGGATTTTTCTTCGCTGCTAGGCGACGGTAATAAATTAAATTTAACTTCAACAAATCAATACAGACTAAATACTCTGATGCATAAGGGAAACGTGGCTTCTATATAATTTTGCAATAATTTTGGGGAAGAACTGTACAATATCTGACGTGGAATTTAGGGGTAGGTGGGGGACCCACCCCCTACCACCCCCACCTGCCGGAAACGCATAGTTTTTTTTTAATGATTTTTTCAAAATTTAGGCTCAGATTTAGATTATCAACCCACGAGTTGCCAATTCAAATGTTAATTATTTGAAAAATCATATTTTTATTAGTATATTTACAGATTTCGGAAACTTGTAGTTTTAGTTATTTCGATTTAAAAAACAAAAATTTAGGTCGAACTGTACTCTACTTGACGTGGAATTTCTGCTTCATATTTTTTTTTGTAGATAGAGGTATATAACAGGGTTTATTTACCAAAATATCCAAGCGCAAAAAGCAATAGTTTTCGAGATATATTTTTTTTTAATTACAAGTTAACCTCAAAAGTCAAAACTGTCATAGTCTAGGGTAATTTGGACAAAATGGTGGTTTTGTTGCGAAACTTCGTGAACGTGAATGTTAAATTGTTGACCAACCAGAAACTAGCGGAATTTTTAGGTTATTTTTTTTTACGACCACCCAAATCAAACCCGCCCCAGAAACTAGTGGAATGTTTAGGTTAAAATTATTTTTTTATGACCACCCAAATCAAACCCGCCCCAGAAACTAGTGGAATGTTTAGGTTAAGGTTTTTTTTTTTATGACCACCCAAATCAAACCCGCCCCAAAAACTAGCGGAAGGAGACGACAGGTGACCTTTTTTAATAAGCGGAGCGATTTCCGACGCCGATTCACAACAAGCGGAAGCAATTTTTCACTCCGTTTCGTGTTTACATGTCAATTTTCAAAAATTCATAAATAAAAAACTAAGTCTTTCCTTTTGTCTTTGGGGGGAGTGGTACAGGGGGGTAGCCCCCCCCCCTAAAAATTTCTTCCAAAATTTACATGAAGTGTTGATTAGCTTTGTATTTAGTATTTATTATTGGGATAGTTGCGTTTTTTTCGTAACATTTGAGATTAATTTACTGTTTTACACCTAAACATTCCACTAGTTTGACATCGCGTCTCACGTCTATTTGTACAATGATGAGGTTAAATTATTACCATTTTAAAAAAATTATATCTCGAAAACTATTGATTTCCGCGCTTGGTCACTTTTGTAAATAAACCCTCTTATATACCTCTATCTACAAAAAAAATATGAAGCAGAAATTCCACTTCACGCGATTTTTCACTAGGCTCCATGTCAATTTTGAAAAATTTATAAAAAAAACTGCGTTTCCGGCAGGTGGGGGTGTTCCAGCAGGTGGGGGTGGTGGGGGGTTGGTCACCCACCCCAACTCCTTCCCCCTCCGCCCCTAAATTCCACGTCAGATATTGTACAGTTCAGCCACCTACCTTCCTAGGTACTTAATTATATTTTTCACAATTACAAAAGATAAAATAAATAAATAAATAATCTCACGCCTTTCATCCCCGAGGGGGTAGGCAGAGGTATTCCATTACTGGATATACCCACATTTCACGAGATACATTGGACCCCTAAACGTGATAGGTGGTGAGCCCATCGCCGGACCGGGTCTGTTTACACATGTTTCAGAATTAATTCTGAGACCTGCGGGTTTCCTCACGATGTTTTCCTTCACCGTCGAGCTAGTGATAAATATGTACCATTGGTACATGCCAGGATTCGAAACCCGAGCCTCAAAGATCACAAAAGATCTTAATTAATTTTCTCGTTTTTACTCGACCTTGGTGTAAAGCACAAAATGTGCAAAGGTGTGTACAGATAAAAGATAGATCACTGAAAAGAAAAGTAGGTATCTTGCCCATCCACACCCACTTGAAAAAATCATGCTGTATATTGCAGAGTGAACGCATGTAATATGCATATGTATACAAGAGGAAATTGAGAAATCTAACTATTATTTAGAAATGTGTACTAGTTGTTCAAGATATCGTAACGGGCCATTTACACGAGGGCAATCCACTAAGACAATCCACTAAGACTGCATACAAAAAAAACGTGAGGACAATGGAATGGATTGTCCTCAAGTTTTTTTTGTATGCAGTCTTAGTGGATTGCCCTCGTGTAAATGGCCCGTAACTGAGAGAAAGGCAACATTACTACAAAAATATCAAACAATATTGCATAAATAACTAAACCTACATCTTATCCCTACGGGGGATTGGTTTTACCCTTAACATTGACTTGATTGATAATATAGCAAGCAGACAAGATGGTGAAGGAGACTACATACTATGACATACTGGGAGTCAAGACTAGCTGTACAAACGACGAATTGAAAAAAGCATACAGAAAGCTAGCCCTCAAGTACCATCCTGACAAGAATCCCAATGAGGGTGAGAAGTTTAAGCAGATCTCCCAGGCTTATGAAGTTCTGTCCAACCCAGACAAAAGACGGATTTATGATCAAGGTTTGTATCGGTTTAGTAATAAAAAAAAATATTTGTATGGGATACCTACCATGTTTATTTTTTTCAATTGCTCTTTTTTCCGAACTGTATAAAAACAACTAAGAAGAGTATAAGTTATATAAATAACTCATAATTATTGAAAAGTAACACTGGCAGTCATAATAGGGTAGTGTCCTGCCTAGTCAAATCAGTAATTTTTATGATCTGTCAAAACGAAATTTTACTATGGAAAATGTACTGTAATAGCTAAGTGTGATGTCATAGTTTCTAGTACCTACACTTTTATTGTTTTATTATTTTTAAATTTGTTATAATTGTAAAGTGAAAACCGAAGTACATGTTTAAAGGTGTTTTGGCATAATCTATTTAATGAATGACTACTCCCAATTTAATTTCGATGCTGTCAACTACCCCATTGCGTGTTTAGTATCCCATGTTCCGGAGAATAAGAAAAAAATTTAATATGAAGATTATGAAGCAGTAATACTGAAATAACTTTTGTTAGGTGGTGAACAAGCTCTCAAAGAAGGTGGTGCTGGCTCCAGTGGGTTCTCATCACCCATGGATCTGTTCGACATGTTCTTTGGAGGTGGATTCAGCGGCGGTCGGCGTCGTGGCCGTGAACGGAAGGGAAAGGATGTAATCCACCAGTTGTCTGTGACCCTTGAGGAGTTGTATAAAGGTGCCGTCCGGAAATTGGCATTGCAGAAGAATGTCATTTGTGAGAAATGTGAAGGTCGTGGTGGGAAGAAGGTAAGTAAATTTCACAGTTAGGTTAGACCAAATTTTTTGTATTGTATGAAAAAAAATAATTGTAAAACATATCTATGCTGATGCTGCTCTGAAAACCGATATATGTTTAACACCTTATGTGCTTTCATATGAGAATGTTTAAAACCGTCAAAATTAAGGATGCATTACATATAATATGTCTTAGAAAATATATGTTCATAAATTTTTAGTTCTTGTGTATTTCTACAGGGTGCAGTGCAAACTTGCCCAACCTGCCGCGGTACAGGTATGCAGGTGCAGATACAGCAACTGGCACCAGGCATGATTCAACAGATCCAGACTGTGTGCAGCGAATGCCGCGGGCAGCGAGAAATTATTGATCCTAAAGATCGTTGCAAGGTTTGCCAGGTATGTTCCTGCCTTGCCTATACCTTCATTATAAAAAAGAAACTAAGGCACTGTTTGACCATGGTCTAGTTGATCAAGTCTTTGATATACTTACCTACATATATCTAACACACTGTCAAATAATTTGCAGATAGGCTATCCCACACTATTAGCAAGTGGTGAGATAGGCAGATCCCAAGTATTTTTAAGTATCTGGTGGATATATCTGTCTGATATATTATTTGTGTTTCATCACACAAGTTGCAGTTTATCTGCTAGATTAACCTGTCAGACACTTGCTAGACTGAATTTTGAAAAGTATGTTGCAGATAGACTATCCCGCACTTTATCAGCAAGTAGTGAGACAGGTCCCAAGTATCTTTTGCAGCCCCTGCAGTCTATAAACATTGTCATAGGTAAAATTGTGTCTTCAATTAATCTATCCGAATCATATTATCAAAATATGTTTAATTACAGGGACGTAAAACGGTGCGCGACCGTAAGATCCTCGAAGTACATGTTGACAAGGGTATGTCCGATGGACAGAAAATAGTTTTTAGTGGTGAAGGTGACCAAGAGCCCGAATTGGAGCCTGGCGATCTTATTATTGTTCTAGACGAAAAGGAGAATGATGTAAGTTGATTTTAGTAACTTTTTCATTCACAGTAATGATGATAAATAAGAAATGGAGCTCTATGTTTAAGTTGTGGCTGTGACATCGGAAATTCTGTATTTTATATCCCGTGACAGACAACACTGACAACTTGTCGCGAGTCAGGGAGACAAGTGAATAGAGGGTACCTCTGTACCTCGACACTCCGTAGACGAGTGTGGTAGAATAAACGTCAAACATTTTTTGTTGTAAGGCATTGGCAATTGAGCTATCAGCCTAAGCACAACACGAAATTAAACATTTTTAGCTCTGCCACAGTCTGCACAAAAATACAATAAGTTTCTTCAAAACTTATCGAAATGTTACTTAGTAATCGAAAGTAAAACGATAATAGACTTTTCTGAAGACTGCATTGTGACTTCATAAGGCAATCCAGAAAATGTCACAGATCAAATAAAAAAAAAACGATCTCAGCTTCTGAATTTAATTTGTATGCAGTAATACATAATATGTACTGTACATTACACCTATTATAACCAAAACTTATTATATTTATTTTTTTAGATATTTAAACGTTCCGGCAATGATCTCATTATACGATTGAACATTGAACTGGTGGAAGCTCTATGTGGTTTCCAAAAAGTGATAAGAACTCTAGATGACAGGGACATTGTGATAACTGTTTTGCCCGGTGAGGTAACCAAGCATGGTGAAGTTAAATGCGTGCTGAACGAAGGTGTGTATAATAGATATTCATTTCCTTTATGAAGACTAAATTATTTATTTACTAGTGGCCCGGGCAGACGTCGTTCTGCCACCGTATAAACCATCCCTGGACCCACTCTAACCCACACAAAAAGTTTCATCAAAATCTATCCAGCCGTTCTGGCGTTTTAATTAGACTAACGAACATCAATTCATTTTTATTTTATTTATTTATTTTGATGTTCTAAGCAATTTCTGACTTAATGGCTATGAAACTGAACAACTTTATTTAAAAAACAAATACTTTTCAGGTATGCCAATGTACAAGAATCCATTTGAAAAGGGTCAACTTATCATACAATTCTTAGTTAATTTTCCAAATACCATTCCGCCTGAAGTAATTCCTGCCTTGGAGAACTGTCTTCCGCCTCGACCTATGGTGAGTTTTCTGTTATCGATATTTATGTCTATGCTTCTCTTAATAGCGCCGTGGCTAGGTCCTTGGCGCCTAATGCGAGATTCCGATATTGTACCCTTATTAAATCTATATAATCGGTCAGCCTGGAAGGCTCGAGTAAACAGGCATCTTCTAGGCAAGCTTGTCCCATCCTAGGCTCAGTCTTTGCCTTCGGGCCAATCTGTGGTCAAGAGCAAGCCTGTCATGAATAATAATAATTTAAAAACTACATTGTGTTCTATATCAACAACCTTTTGTTACAATCATGACAGGAGGGTCTGATTTGAGCAGTTTAATGATTTATATTGTCCCTAACATTACCTTTCTAATTTATTTGGTTTCTAATGTTTTGCCATATTGTACTGTATCGACAAATTGTTACATTAGTCATATGCTACTCCTGATACTGGTTTTCTTAAACATACATTCTAAAGAATAAAAATCATTTGACTGGGTGGTGGTGCACCATTCTAAAGAATAAAAATCATTTGACTGGGTGGTGTTGCACCATTCTAAAGAATAAAAATCATTTGATTGGGTGGTGGTGCACCCAACGGAGTTTTTGCGGCCCTTGCCGAGCCCTAAATACGACTACGATGCTTTTAGATGTAATTCTAAAATAAAAAGTCACAAATTATTGTGTGGGCAGACATAGTCAAGGTCAAATTGGATAACCTTGTCATTTGAATATAATTATTGTTCAAGTTAACTATGTACCTTTCGAAATAATTCGTTATGGTAAACTTATAACTAAATGTATGTTATTACTACAGGTGGAGATTCCTGAACTGGCTGAAGAATGCCACCTTATGGACTTGGATCCCGAACAGGAGTCCCGACGACGGCGCGCCAACCATGGCGCCGCCTACGAAGAGGATGACGAGCATCCTGGCATGAACCGTGTCCAATGCGCCACTAGTTAAGATTACTATGCGAACTTCAACCGCCGATGGACCTATGCAAAGCTCTTCACTAATTAAAATAACAATCAACATGCAACATTTATACAGTATTACATGATCATGGTTCAAAATCCACCTATGTTAGGCCACTAATTGATGTAGGTCTCTCTCTCCCTCTCATATAGGCGTTGTTTAAGGTAGGTAATAGAAACTTTAGTTAACAATGGTGTATCATGGATTTAGTAAAAAAATAAAAATGTATGGGAATTTGCTAGTATTTAATTTGTTCTGGAGTTTGTGTTGTGTATTGTCAGTTATAGTTTTAATCAGATACCTAGAAAAAGAGGAAGATACAGTACCCGCTTACCGCGCGCGGTCATACAAATATGGAATCTATCCAGCGTTGTAAATTTTTTTTTAAATCTTTTTGAGCTGATTTTGGAGCTTTTTGAGTGAAAAAAGCCGGATTCTTTCGTCGAAGTGTAAGCACGCATACAAGCAAGCAAGCATAGTAAAAAAACGTATATAATCAGAAGTTTTTAAATATTTATCTTTTTATTTGAGTTCAAATTACGTTTACGTCTATTGTTAGATAGCAAAAATAGCCATAGAAAATATATTTTAAATCCGTTGTCTTATTCGTTTTCCGAATATAAAAATTAATAAAACAGAAATCAAAAAAGTTTTATGAATAAGAAAAATATGGCATTTCAAACAGTAGTATTACAAATTGCAATAAGAGCATAAATTATTTTTAAGAGTCGGTCGAGTTATACCCGAAAAGCGGGACCGAGCCTGTCCCGAGCGGGACATTAAATTTTAATTTAAAAATCGGGACGTCCGCGTCTCGTCAAAATCGAGACGTCTCGCAACGCTAAATCTATCCCTGCTGTTGATGGCATGCGTAGTAGCGAGGATATATGTTGGCGTGTAGTTGTGGCTGTATCAGTTGTCAAATTCGCGAAGTAAGAACATACCGTATCTTCCTCCTTTTGCTTTAATCTAAGAGTTCGGTGTTGATTATCTTCTTATCCATTTCGTCAAACCTTTTACTCTTTCATTAATAAAATTCCTCATCTTACACTTGTATAAAGCAGGGCACTTCTAATGTTTGATGTGCTAGGTCCTCTGGTATGGTTATAGCTTACATTTTTAGTAGCATGGTATAATTCGTTACTGTGATTGAATTGTCGGATATTTAGAATAATTTATACCACTTATAAGTTGTAAAGGGTGCATATACCTTTCAGAAAACAGTAGTTTTCTTGATTTATTTAGAACATTTATCATATATATTTACATTCACAATATAGGAGTTACTCGAAAACAAATATGATAATAATGCAGTCTTACATTTTTTTGGATGATGTCTAATTATTTAACATATGTACTGATGTATGTACTCCATATATAGGTTTATTTAATATTAAATACTTCTCTTAATATATTTTCATGTTTTTATTTAGCTAGTACTGAAACCACCTTTATTTTACTGAAACACCTTTAGTCACGAGTGATGCCCGGTTCCTATATTCGAGAAACCAACCGTTTTCCTTACGGACTGTAGAGTTATCTACGAGGCGTAACTCAAAAGTGTTCCTATAAAAAACTATTCGTAAGCGAACTTACTGACAGCTTGGTACATACGGATGAGAGGGCTACAACTTACGGATAGTAAGGGTAATGTATGGAGATGACAGGATAGAGTGTTCCTATAAATTTTTTGACACGTCAACTAGCTGTCAAAGTTACTAGGCGATTGATATTTAGTTACTGCCCGAATTCGATCGGTTGTGAACCACAATTTTGGTAGTTTCACTACATAAGATGTAAAAAATAACAATGTCTCATTCAGATAGTGAAATGAGTGGCCTACAAATGTTGTCCGACTGGGAGAATTCAATGAAGAACTTGTTAATCGCCGAAATTACCAAACGACGGTTGACCATTACATTACCTTGTATTTTTACGAATTTCAACTCAGATTTCGGTGGGATAAACCTTCTGTTCAACGGTTACTATTTGAAATATACCCTTATTTAACAGTGAAGGGAGCCAGGTATGTAATAGGTATTATTTGAAACCTCAAAACGTTTAAAAAGTAACGCAACAAATATGTATTGTTGATATGTATACTTTACAATAAGAACCTACATTTTTTCCTATGGTATACGTCCTTTACACCAATTGCTATTGGCATTACGATTTTATGCTCTGGGAACTATGCTATTATCAGTGGCTGACTTTGTTGGGGTATCCAAATCATCTGCTTGTGGTATAGTGCGAGATGTGTGTGGAGAGGAATTCTGAAACTGGAAAGGCTACTTTTTCTTGGCAGTATGCAATGCAAATTTGTTGCTAATGAATGTAGTAGCCCGTTGGCCTGGGTCCGCTCATGACGCTACAATATTTAATATATATTTTATATTCTCCAGTAGTGTAGCAAATAATGCAAGATCCGAATTATACCTACAGAAATATCAAGACTGACATCAGATTTATAGTAATGAGTTATCACTTTTTTTCAGCCTGGTTTAGCAGCCTGTCTTGTTCGGGGTCCTCATTGGAATGAAAATTAAACATTTGCACTGTATCAAAATGATCAATTTTGTATCCAACATTTGGACCAGTTGCTATTTAGATATTTGTGTTATATTTACCTGAAGAAACTTTCAAATATGCACTAGGTATATACGATGTGTCATCGTTGTAGGTAATTCTAAAAAGTGATTGTTTTACAGAGTATTGCATTAATAAACAATTTTATTCCAAATCACCAATTATTTATTTTGCCATACCGGTGTAATACCTACCTATCCATTATTTATTATTTTGTTGTAAGCCTCTCAAGCCCCGTTAATATTATAACATACTAGCGGGTGCCCAGCGGCGTTGCCCGCGCGGATTCCGTTTATTCCCGTTCCCGTGGGAATTTCCGAAAATCCCTTCATAGTGGTTGCCTACGACATATTTAAGACACCTACATACCATATTTCAAATAGCGGGTGCCCAGCGGCGTTTTCCTGCGTGGATTCAGTTTATTCCCGTTCCCGTGGGAATTACCAAAAATCCTTTCATACTGGTTTCCTACGACATATAAGACACCTGCATACCATTTTTCAAGTTTCTAGGTGTTATCGTTTCGGAGTAGTACGTATTTCTCTTTTTAACCAGTTTTTATATTTTCCCGTAGGAATGAGACATTTTCCTGGAATAAAAAGTACCCTAGATGTTGACCCGGGTACTCAGTGATCTCCCTACCAAATTTCATCAAAATCCGTCCAGTAGTTTTTGAGTGATGCGTGCACAACCAGACAGACAGACAGACAAAAATTCCAAAAATTGGTGTTTCGGTATCTATATCGATAACTATATACACTACCGTTAAATTTTTCAAAAAATATTTCATGTACAGACACGGCCCCGTTAGATTTTTATTATATGTATAGATTTAGTACCTACTTTTTAGTCAGGTATGTACGAGGAAGTAGGAAATTTTGATTAAAATGTTCGTTTTATATCGAAACAAAATACCAAAAAAACATAACTTGTAAAAAAAACCAAGACTCGCAACTCAGTTCTTTTACCGTAAAAAGTTGTAAGATCCATGTAATACCAAGTCGGTAATACCATAATTTATTCAGTCCCTACTTAAAAGACCTTCTGTCTTATGTTATTACTTAATTAGCTAACCTAACAACATCTTATAGCGACCATATCAATATTAAAAATCTTTTGTGATTAAAGTAAATTGTTTTCTATGGCATGTCATTTCTTTTTGTAGATAGTCCTACTTATTTCCTTTCCGGTATCTTCGACTTCTTAAATAACTTTGTAATCCTATACATTTATAGGTATTTGATTACAGTTATTTATGCACTTGGTGTATCTAGAAACCTGGACCGAAATTGCAAAATATTTGAGTTTTTTCTTTATTTTTACACCAAACACTAATTGTATTCTAAATTTGAAGCTTCTACGTCTGCTAGAAGTGCCTTAGAGTTTTGATGATCGATCAGTCAGTCAGTGAAAAACATAGAAAACTTTGACTAGTTATAACTCTTAATAAACTATTGATTCAAATTAGATGAAATATACTGTGTTTATACAATTCCTGCTTGGATACTGAAAATTTAGGCTTATAGTTTTACTAGCCACCCGCCCCGACTTTGCACGGGTGCAATGCTTATACTAAAACCTTCCTCTTGAATCACTATCTATTTAAAAAAAATCGGATCAAAATCCGTTGCGTAGTTTTAAAGATTTAAGCATACATAGGGATATAGGGACAGAGAAAGCGACTTTGTTTTGTACTATGTAATGATTTACACACGGTTATTGAAAAGATATGACATGAAAATGTTTTATTTCGCTATGTAGTGATCCACAACGAAGTTATATGGGGTCGAAAATGGCTTGCTTCGAGAAAAGGATGGTACGGCCGTGCCGCTTTTTTGCTCGACTTGGCAAGGGGCACTGCCGTGCCCCCAGATTCAAGCAACTGTTGACGCAAAAATATGACAAGCAAAGAGATTGGAAGAAAATTATTATCTCTATGAGATAGAAACTTTTTCTTTAAACGTCTTTGATGACAAGATAGGTCAGCGGCGTGTGGACATTTCAGTAGCGTTTCGTTCATATCAGTATAATTTGTGTTTCAACGATTTATAATTACTTTTTCAGAAAATCAGATCAAATAGTGCAAGAAAAGGACGTTTTACAAATAAAACTACCGTAAATACGTAAAATAAAAATATTTTGCTTTATTTTTCATTAGAACGTAATTTTTCTGTTTTTGCTTTAACGAAACGCAGCGGAGGGCTTCGGTAAGCTGGTTACCTACAACCGTTCGTCGCAGGTATACTACGGCCGTTTTAACTTGGCTTCTCTGAACATAGGCTTCGCCTGCGCAAACCCCCTCCTACCGCCAAATGGTCGCTAAAAAATGTTACTGCGCAGCCATTTGCGCAACTTCAGAGTGGTCAAGTTATAACGGCCGGGGTAAATGGGCGAGATCTGAGTAGGTACTCATATTTAAGTAAATATATAAGTAACTCTAACTGATTGAATTAAATTTTTAGAATTTTCAGACTAAGTTAATATGGGTAGTTACCTAATTAATCCCGCGACAAGCTTTTATTACATAATAAATTGTGTAATGACGTTTTAAGACAGTTTTAAAGGAAAAGTTTATTTTGTTCTTTTTAGCGCATTAAAATAAAAGCTTGTTTTAAAAATTATTTTTTACTTAATTTATTTTATACTTTTTAGTTGGATTTAGAAGGGCGTCACATGGCTAACTCTGCATTGTTATTCAAACTAAACGTGTATACAAAATTTCAGCTCAATTGGTTATCTTTAAGCTCCATCATCAGACCCTGGTTACCATCTAGTACCAAAGTACTCGTCAAGACGAATCAATCGAGCCCAAACTCGATGGGGTTATCTTGTTTAATAACTAAGTTCCTATGGCCATCTTCCAGCTCCATCATCAGACCCTGGTTACCATCTACCACTAAAGTACTCGTCAAGATAAATCAAACGAGCCCAAACTCGATGGGGTTATGTCGTTTAATTACTGAGTTCCTATGGCCATCTTCCATCTCCATCATCAGACCCTGGTTACCATCTAGTACCAAAGAACTCGTCAAGACGAATCATACGATCCCAAATTCGATGGGATTGTGTCGTTTAGTTACCGAGTTCCTATGGCTATCTTCCAGCTTCATCATCAGACCCTGGTTACCATCTAGTACCAAAATACTCGTCAAGACAACTCAAAGGAGCCCAAACTCGATGGGAATATGACGTTTAATTACTGAGTTCCTCCTATGGCCATCTTCCAGCTCTATCATCAGACCCTGGTTACCATCTAGTACCAAAGTACTCGTCAAGATGAATCAAACGAGCTCAAACTAAATGGAGTTGTGTCGTTTAATTACCGAGTTCCTATGGCCATCTTCCAGCTCCATCATCAGATCAGCTCGGTGGTACCATAATATTGCATTGTCACTGCACTTACATAAGTATACCAAATTTCAGCTCAATCGGTTGAAGATATCTGCTTCAAAATTGAGTTGCAAGATTCCACCCGAACATACATAGTTACATACATACTTACATACATACATTGCAAGTTAAATAAAAGCTTTTAAAAATCCCTTCAGTTGCCTACAACATATAAGTCACCTACATACCGAATTTCAAGTTGCCTAGTTTTTATCGTTTTGGAGTACATAATTACTTATTTCTCTTTATAACCTGTTTTTATATTTTCCCGTGCGTGGGAATGAGATATTTTACCGCGGCCCGCGGTAAAAAGTACCCTAGATGTTAACCCAGCTATCACCACACCTTTCATCAAAATCCTTCCAAAAGTTTTTGCGTGATGCGTGCACAGACGGACAGAAATTTCAAAAAATTGTGACAATGAAAGAAATTAAAACTTTACACATCCCATTTTTAGATCTCTTTTCATTATCACTGGAACATGGAAAAAGGAGTTTTCAATAATAAATAAAAAATTAACACTGTAATTGTAGTTATTTTAATAATTCTTATAATATTTGAGTCTGTACAGGTACGCACATCCTTTGTTATTCCCTATTGCCATATATCCACTGTTAGGAGAAAAGTTGACAGAATCCACTTGGTATAAATTTGAAGACTGTTTTGGAAAGTTTGCAAATACATGGTAAGAGGGAAGGTGAACAAGCTTTACAGCATTGGGATAGTATCCAGATGAGGTTGCTAGAATTTCTGAAGTTGCATTGAATCTGAGCCCAGTTATCTTGGTTCTCAAATTTGAAATGGTTTTAAGTGGGATGGGTGCAGAATTGGTCAAACTATCAGTATCATAGACATTCACAATTCCTTCTCCACTACCAGTTGCTAATAGTTTCCCACAGGGGCTAGTGGTTATGCATGAAGCAGTAACACATCCATGATCATAGAATTTTTTAACCACTCTGAACGTGGACAAATCCCAAATAGTTATTTCACCTTGCACACCATAACAGAAAAGTTGTTCACAGTTATAGCTGAATGACAGAGAATTTACTGTACTATTGTGTTTTAAAGACCTTAAGAGTTCTCTTGACTCAGTAGATATAAGGTATACTTCATCATACCCTGCAGATGTGGCAATATACTTTCCATTACTGGACATGTGGAATATGGTTGGCTTTTTCACAATCTGTGGTAGCTGCACTAATTGTGGTTCTGCTTTTACTAGATTGTAAATACAGTAACTGTGATTTAGCTTCGACGAAATAAATGTATCTGATCCATTGGGAGTAAACTGAGCTGTGTCTATTTTGAACTTTTTTAATTTAAAGCTATGGATTTTACTGTTATCATCTCCACCCACAGAGAACAAAGACACAACACCAGATTGTCCAGCGACTAGGGCAACACTCATTTTAGGATGAAACTCGACACATGATATAACAGGTCCTTCATTTCCAGTTTCTGAATTTATTTTTGGAAATCTTTTTATTTCTAGATAATCTTTGGGGAGGTGAGTGGACTTCTTTTTTTGTATATGGCCCACTGTTCGCAGAATTTCATCATCCTCATCTTCAATTTCGGGCTTTTTGTGGAGTTTGGCCCACTTTGGTGTTCCCATTAAAGTTTCATACTTCTGCTTAAGTTTTTCCGTATATGGTGCATTGCTTTTAATGTTAGGTATTATATTGGCCCGAAAGTCTTCATCATCATCATCCATCCATACCGGTTTACGGTCAACATCCAATTCATTGTGATCATGAGTTTTTAACTTCTGTATGAGGTCTTTGGATTTATTGAATAGTAAGTTTGATAATCTGAAAAGAAAAAGAGTGTTTGTATATTTATTCTTTAAAATGAAAACTGCATTTGTGATCTTGTTAGTAAGACCTTAGACCTTTAATATAATCTAGCTCTTAACATAGACTCTTAAATGCGGCGTGTTTTATGCATAACCTATACCATTTAAGAATTATATTAATATAAACTTACTTAGATTCTTCCTCATCCAAACTATTTATTTTCCGTTTCATTTCTTCGATGTAAAGAAGCGTGCTATATTCGCAGAAAATGTAAAACACAGAAAGAACTAGGGACAGACCAAACAGCACGCACAAAATCACAGACCACCAGTGTTGCCAATAGTTAAATTAAATCTCCACCAGATTCAACATATAAAACCACCAGAAAACCACTAACGAAAAACGACCCTACTTTTCTATGTAGTCGCTTTTTCCACTAAACACTTTATGTCATCCATAATTTTTGTCTCAATTTAAATAATTTATTCGTGGGAAAAAAAGCCGCTTTTTGTTTCCTCTACCAGATGGCCTATTTAATTTAAAGTCATCAGACGAGAATCGGGAGCTGTTCTACACAGGAAATTAAAAAATTATCTATACATATATATAAATAAAGCTCAAGTAGGTACCTACTCGTTTCTAGGAATTTTCCACTATTTCATCGACTAAAGCGGTAGATAGCGGACTTTACTTTACTATTTTAAGGACGTATTTGGCTTAAAGTAACGCACCTTTCCACTTGGTGTAAGAGAAGTATGATTGCATATAGGTGAAAAAACCAAGCTCGCAAATTGCCATCAGAGGGTGCAGCAGTGAAAAAAAAATTGTATATAAGTATACGGGTTAACAACTGAATTCTACCACTAAAAAACTACTAGCCATTAAAGGCAATATTTAAATACCTTTACTCTGGAGCTAGACATCGTGCGAAAAGTAGCTAGATTGCCCGATTTGTTTACTTAAAAAAGTAGCTAAGACTTAAAAATGGGTAAACAATAAAATAGCAAAATTATGACAATGACTGCGTATAATAAATGCGTATTAAATCATTGGAGATTAAATTATACTCTAGTTTAAATCAGCAGGTACGTTTCAACTTAAAATGTAGCTACATACATGAATTAAAAACATGTTTAATAATGTCGAAAAAAAATATGTAAGTTCAATAAATTTTCACAGTATATGAGAACAGAGAAGAGAACATAAATTTTAAATTGCTAATGTAACACAAGAAAGAACGCAATGTAAATTTTTAACTAAGGAATCTGTGTCATCTTCTCCATTTACCCACATATTAGTAAAATGTACTAAAACAACACAATTCTATACGTTCTAATTCAATTCCCCAACTGATACCCTACTACCAGCTTTTGTAAATATTCATATCTCGAAAAAGAGTGAAAGTAGCTAGAAGCTTAGGTACAAGATTTATTAAGTTGTAGGTGCCAGACATCTAAAAATAGCTAGATCTAGCTAAAAAGTAGCAAAGTTGGCAACATTGATAACACAGGATGTTTTTTTTATTTTATTTTTTTAAGGCATTGGCAATTTAGCCACCAGCACTAAACAAAGATTTTTAGCCTGCTTCAGAGTTTATGCACAAAAATACAATAAGTTTTACTAAGAGATGGAAACTTTCTATAAACGTCTTTGGTGTTTATGCTGTTGAGAGACAGGAGAGACAACATGACAGCATAGAAACTATTTGATGAAACGCATTCTACATAAAAGTTTAATGTGCACATAGACCCTAAAATATTTTTTATTTACATTTTTATTCAATAAATTAATACAATCAAATAAAGTATGATAGAAAATATGATAGATCGATGTTCAGTATGGGATGGCAAAATGAATGCTTCGAGGATACTGAGATTTATAAAAAAATACAAATAACTGACGATTTTGACTGACGCGCGCACCATTGTGTAGTGTAGTAGAGTGAGTTAATGTTTTCACTGGACATAAACCGGTCACTTAATTTTTTTGAGACTTTTCTTTCTCTTTTCCACTTACGCATGAAGCTATGAGTATAAAAGGGTGATAACGATAGTGTGTAGCAAACTATACAGCCAGTTCTACTCATTCATTCACGCAATGTTTCCACTTTAAAAAATTTCGCCGGTTTTTGGAATAAGCCACTGAATGGATAGCTTAGATCATTTTGTTTATTTCACATTTGGTAAGGTATTAATGATGGTATAAAGCAAAACTCACTATTTTTGATAGAAAATAGTAGCTTTACTACTTTGCTCTCTGTTAATTGTACCCTTGATATATTTATGACTGCTATCTATAGCTATAGGTAAGAATTATTTCCTTGTTAACCGACTTATGAAAAATAATAATAAATGGGTTATATTTAAATAGCTGTTCCGGGTGGTTTCCCTCACGTAATACGGGAAAAAAGTCCCTATTATTACTTAGGGATATTGTGGCATTCTAACAGTGAAAGAATTTTTGAAATAAGTCCAGTAGTTTTTGAGTTTATTCGTTACAAACACACAAAAATTTAAATCTTACCTCTTTTTAATATTAGTGTAGATGTAGCTGTAGAAGTGTAGAAATAGATGTAGGCTAAACAAACACGTAATAAATAACTAATTGAACTAGGGAAAACAGCAAGCATTTAAACTGGAAACACTGTGTTTGTGTCTCTCATCTCACTCACTCGCTGGCTCAATTTCAATTCGCATATTCGCAGTGTTTCGGATTGAGGCAATTTGATTTTGTTGAAATAGGAATTGTTTTCTTTCAAAAGTGAACATGAAATGTTTTATTTATCCCACTCGTTGCCGGTTGGAAAGTGAATTTAGAATACGCGGAATTTGTGATGAGTGATTTTCAAAGAAGATGAAGCAAGCAACTTTTATGCAGTGACCTTTTTACATTCTCATCCGAATAGTGTTTTTGTCAATCTGAAGCGTAAAAGAATACAGAGTGAAAAAAAATGAGTAGGTAGCCTATTAATTGAGAGGTGCCATAAATTTTACAATGGGGCCCATAAAAAGGCTCCACAATAAAAGCACAGTGTCATTTTTGTTTGGACCATCATAAAACTATTAGTGATTCATGACAACCGTACATAAAAAGCGCTCTGTCGAGGATGGTGCAGCGACCAGGATACGGAGAGAGGTCATTGAGCGATGATCGGAGAGAAAGCGATGCTTGGAGTCCCCGGCCCGCTCGCGCTCTCGGATCGCGTCACGCCTTCAGCTAGTGAGCAGCTGGCGTATGGTCCGTGTGATGTGTGTGCGCGATGTCCGGCAAGCCCGCGAGTGTGGGCGCGCCGCGCGCCTCCGCGCCGCGCGTGCTGCTCTACGTGGCGGACCCGCGCCAGCTAGAGCCCGGCGCCGCGGGCCCTGAGCCACCGCCTGCACTCGTGCACTCCGCGCCCGCCCCGCCTGCGCCCGCCGACGCGCTCTACCACGACAACTCTCATCATCACCTCCCTGTATCCAGAAATCTGGCCTCTCGAACACAGGTAGACCACAACGACCATAGTCACTCTCCGAGAGCATATTTTTACAAGCAGTGGAATGACAATGATAGTAAACTCAGTGTCCACGGAACCACTGAAAACACAGTAGTTCAGAGAGCTGAGTACTTTCCTGTTTCTCAGCATTTTATTAATGATTCAGGAATAAAAGTTGAAGATAGTAAAATTATAGAGCGGACAAGCAGTGGCAAGAGAGACGAATGTAGCAACCCTTTGGGTACTGATTATGGTGGTATTGAGACTTTTGGAATACCCAGTGAAGTAGGGGAGGTAGCGACATATCAAACCAGATGCCCTGGCCCTCTTCCTGATAATATTATGCCATCTATGCAATCAGTTGCTCTTAGTCAGACCCAAAACCAATTTGATAGCGGTGCAGTCGAGAGTGAAAGAACAAACTGTAGTGAAAGAGAATTGTCAGTAGGAAAGAGTTATGTAAACTATCAGTTTTTAGAACAAAATGTGTCTCATCAATCAATAGTTAATCAAAGTATAA
This sequence comes from Ethmia dodecea, assembly GCA_963855545.1. Lineage (NCBI taxonomy): Eukaryota > Metazoa > Arthropoda > Insecta > Lepidoptera > Depressariidae > Ethmia > Ethmia dodecea. The sequence goes on from OY979444.1 coordinate 9,284,744, forward strand.
ATATATTGAACCAACAAGTAGGTGTGAGCAGAGGGATTGTGAGTGAAGGAGACAGTGGGAACAGCCCACAGCTTGTTCGCACAGCGGACGGTGTGGTGCTGGCTGTCCTACCCTCCTCGGTGTTGCCACAGCCCTCAGAGGCACCGGAGCACAGCTCCAGGACACACAGTGAATCTCCGCAGACTATAACAGTGCCCTTAGGTTGGAGAAGGGTTGTAAGCAGTGCATCTGTGCTCTACATTAGGTAAGTTTTCATGTTTTTTTTTTTAACAAATATAATTGCATGCATATATACATATGCTCACGCCTTTTTCCCGAAGGGGTAGGCAGAGACAATAGAAGGTCTATTGTCAGAGTTAATATTTGTTGACCTAATCCTGCGACTTAATAAATATTAATAAAATGTTAGTAAAGAATAGTCTGTCGAATGTCCCTTTGTCATGTACTCTCCCCATTCACTCCAGTTTGGTATCCTCCACAGCCCTATATCGATCAAGTCTTTTCGGGGTTTCATTAACAAACGAGGTAGTCAGGTAGCCTTATATTCCTCGGTTAGTACCTACATCCAACTCCGTCAAATGTTATATATAATTATTTATAGTATATTACAAATGGGCTAGGCTTTCACTCACACACAGCAAAATATTAAACTCTATTAAATTCCGGACTTTTACTGCTGGCATTGCCTTTTGCTACCGTTGTTACTTTATTGGATAGACAGACTTTCCCTCGCTGTCGGTCTTCGTTTGGGCGTCAGGGCCAAACCACCCCATAGATGATGATGGGGAGCTTGTTGATCGACTCGGACTCCACGGCCTCTCTTGCGCACGTAGCGCCACCAGCCTGTCGCTCCATGCCCCTCTCAACGACGTCATCCGCAGGGCTCTCGCCACTGCTGGTATTCCGGCTAATCTTAAGCCAAACGACATCACAAGGATGGGTAGTGGGAGGCCTGACCAGCCTTCCCACACTGTCCCACATGGTTCCTCTTTGGAGGACATTTTTATCTGTAAGTATTGTAAATGAATGTATATTTTCTTTGTAAATAAAATGTTTTAAATTGATGATACTCAAGTTGCTAGTGACACAATATTGTATGTTAGGTAGGTATGTAATTCTGGTATTTTTTGTATTGTTTAACCTGTCAATCAAAGTGGCCGCCTACCTATTGTGCCTGCTATCCCTCAGTTGCGGGGTTAAATATATCAAAAATGTCTTAGTTGGATAGTTTATGGGTAAAGGTATGAAATTGTAGTTTTTTTGTGTGGTCCCATTGGTGGTGGTAAAAACCTCCTCCATCTCTTCCCTAATCCATTTTTTTATGGTTTCTATCAGGGTATCAGCCCATCTCTACAAACAAATCCGTGTGATTATATCTGAATTTAAGTTTTATGTCGTATCACTAAAACGTCAGACAGTTAAGAGGTAATGAAGTACCAACTGAGTGTACACTGTACACGGCGGCGAACGAGCGCGGATCGTGCGTTAACGTTAAATCAATCCGGCACAAGTGGACAAACCAGTCGGGCAGCTGGGCGGACGTAGCCTCGGTGCAAGAGAAGATATAAGCTATCTAACCTGACTAAATACTTGATACAAACATGTGCTAAGTTCGTTAACGTTCGCCTAAACTTGCACACTATGCGGACTGGACGACGTTAAGCATGGCGATCACGCCATACTCTCATGAAAATGTTGATAAACTGTCTTTAATTAAATTACGTAATCATTCATCTGCACTAATATTATGAAGAGGAAAGATTTGTATGTTTGTAACGAATAAACTCAAAAACTACTGGACCTATATTAAAAATCCTTTCTCCTTTATTCCCGTTTTCCCACGGGAACAGGAACTATGCGGGTGATAATTATAATGAAGAAGTGAAAGGTTTAATCCTACTACTATTATAAACGCGATAGTTCGTGAGTATGTTAGTTGCTCTTTCACGCAAAAACTACTGAACGCATTTTGATGAAACTTTACAGTAATATAAAAAAATGGGCTAAATTTGAGGATGTAGAGTTTACAATAGTAGATTGTGTCATAAGGGAGCAAAACGATATTTTTACGGCGAGGGCGGTTTTTTAAATCACGAACACAGTGAATGATTCTAGGATAGAATCCCGAACGTAGTGAGGGATTCTAATGTAGAATCATGAACGAAGTGAGGGGTTTAAAGTACATAGCCCAAGGTAAAAATAATTTTGCGACCGAATGATACACTCTGCTTTTCATACCTCTCTATGAGAATAAATATTGATGGCATTGTTTGCTTCTTCTTTTTGGTGTTTAACTATCACTGCAGTCACTGCTACTTGAATTCATGTGAAAATATAAAATACACAAACCATTCGATGTTGAAATTTGAAATTTTTTCTAAAAATAAAATGAGCAGTGATAGCCCGACGGTTAAAGAGCCGGCCGAAAATCAGTGAGGCTCGGGTTCGAATCCTGGCATGTACCAATGAGTTTTTCAAAAACTTACGTACATATTTATCACTAGCTCGACGGTGAAGGAAAACATCGTGAGGAAGCCCGCAGGTCTCAGAATTAATTCTGAGACATGTGTAAACAGACCCAGTCCGGCGATGGGCTCACCACCTATCACGTTTAGGGGTCCAATATATCTCGTGAAATGTGGGTATATCCAGTAATGGAATACCTCTGCCTACCCCCTCGGGGATAAAAAAAAGGCGTGAGATTATATTATATTATTTATAAATAAAATGTGAATTGTGAAAAATAACTACGAGAGCGCGCGCATTTCCACAGCAATTTTTCTGACAGTGTTGCACGACCACCGAATGCCATTCAGCCTTGCCAACCTAATACGGCTAAAAATGGAACTAATATTTTGTTATACAAATGTTTGATGTAAACTACAGTGGCGCCACCCTTAGATGCAAAACTTATTTTACTAATCTCTTTGGCTAAGAATGTTGAAGAATATTTTTAATTCCAAATTCAAAACACTTTTATTCGCACTTATTAAAATCCTATCGGAAAAGACTTACTTTGATCCCTCTTTTTGAGGACCAAAACGTCACTTTTCGAATAGATGGTATGAAAAAGACTTTGCTTATGATGTGTAAGTTATTAACATATATGCGATATTTTCTGTATACACTAGTTTTCGTTGCGTGTACGTTTGCGGTTACCTAGGATTGTCTGCCTATATTAACTAGACCTCTATTGTACGCTACTCTGCTGATAGATTAACTCTTTCCATTTGCAACCCTTTACTAGTACGTAACTAAATAGATATACTAGTATATATATACTATATGTTGTTTTATCTTATTCAACACAAACACAATGTACAGGTACCTACTGTACTGCTTTATCTCACCGTATTCTCTTGTAGAGTTACGTACGTACCTAATGGTTTGTCTACATAGGTAGACATACATTACTATAATCTCAGAATCTATACGAATACCACTTAGCTCTTGTAGCAAGAAAGTGTCTTTATCTTGTTTAAGCGTAGCTAACGGCGCAGGCGGCGGGCGCGGGCGTGCGGCGAGCCCAGGGAGATTCCTTTGTGGGTCGCTGGTTCTCATTACGCGGCTCTTATCTGTCATTGGCAGCACAATGCCTAAACCGAACAATACTGCAACTCACGCACCTTGGGCGGTAATAGACCGTCTTTAATACACAGCTATTCAGCTTTCTCCGTTCATGCTTAAAACTAAATGAACTAGCTTTATCGCTTTGTGGAGACATTTTAATTTATTCAAGATCTTTAGAGATTATTGATTTAATGTTGCCTCTTTCGAAGAAATCTAAAAATTAAGGCGCACTGCACAAGGGCGGGAAAGCTAACGTTAGAGACGTGACCCGCGCATGCGTTAATCAAATAAGTATTCATAATCAAATAGTAATTATATAATTGATCATAATTTAATTTTTCGTAATAAATAATGCTCTTATTTATTTACACACTAAAATACAAATCTTTATAATATTAGTGTAGAAGTAGAGATGTTATTTTTTTTTTACAATTAGGTATTAAAAACCTAACTGTGTTAGGTGTACCTGATGTAACGTACTTACCTACTATGAATCAAAGTTAATAATTACAATATTACGAATTTTCTAAGAGTACATCTTCGGTACTAATCTCCTATTCATTATTATTATTTACTAACAACACGATAATTAACCCTCCTTTTCGATTGTAAGGTAAATTATTTTTGCTTAGTTACAAAAACGCATCAAGAGTACGACCGTAAGACATGACCAGACCAATACCGACTAAGCCCTGAAATCGGCTGTAATACTTTGAATCCGCCATTTTAGATTGACACTTCAGACAAAGACATGACCATGACGACGGACGCAGAAGAAATTCTGGTTACAATTTCTTAGTCTACCTGAGTTTTCCTAACGACATTCATGATTGGAATAAAAAAGAATTGTAATACTGGCGTTCTACCTATGCAGAGGTATTTAAAATAACAATTCTCATAAATAATGTGTAAGTATTTAATTTTCGAGATGTTAAACATTTCTAAGGATTAATTTATATGTGCAACAGCTGACCGTCAATAAAGAAATCTGTTGTCAACCATTCTATTGATTACATGAGCGTAGTGAACAGAGCTCGACTGATTTACTGCTGCCGTCGTAGATGACGCAAAAGCTAACTTGTTTTCTCTCGAAAGTCGCATTTACAAACACAGTTGGGATTCTTTGGCCTCCTTTGTGATGAGTTGCACAATGCCGGGATCGCCTCTCTTCACTTGTATGGACCGCCGCCGTCGATTGTTTCGACGTATTCGATGGGCGTCGCCCGGTGCTGATCCGATTTACAATTCGTTCCGACTTTCTTTAAAAATCGGACAATGGCGCGTATGCATAGTTTTTGCGTTTGTCGCCACCCGCCGCGATTTTTTTTATTAGCACCTACCATAAAAACGTCCATTCTAGTTTCAAAATTTTTGTACATCGTAAAATAAAAAGACGATAATTAAAGAAACGAAAAACTAAGGAAAACTTCATACTGAACCAGTTTTGTTGATAATTATTTTTTTCCATTTATTTACAATCCGAAAATATAATTTTAATACAGTAAAGACAGTAAATAGACAGATACTATAGATCTACGTAAGAAAATCTAAGGAACACCTACTTGTTCTTTTATTTTCATGCTTTTAATGTAATATATTAGATGAAAACGCGTCTTCGCTCGGGTAAAACGTAGACTCAAAATAATAATCCACATGTAAAAAAAAAACGATGATACTTCTGTAGTTATCTGTTCTGAAATATATAATAATTAAACGTGGAGTGCCTCAGGGTAGCGTCTTGGGACCTTTGCTTTTCCTAGTTTATATTAATGACATAATCAAATCAAGCAAACACCCGATGATACTATTTGCTGATGACAGTACCATATTTGTGGAATTTAATAACGGTACAGACTTTAATTCCGAAGTCAACTCTACAATTAAGAATGTTGTTAATTGGCTAACCAACAATAATCTAAAAGTTAATATAGACAAAACCAATATTATGCAATTTTCTCAAAGAAAAGTACCAACCAAGCTAAACATTTGTTACGAAGATAAATACATTGACATTACTTTTTCTACCAAATTTCTAGGAGTGTATATTGATAACAACATGTCATGGGAAACGCATTCTATAGAAGTGTCTAAAAAGTTGTATAAATTTTCGTTTGCACTTCATAAATTAGCCAAAACAGTGGATAGAAGGACTGTCCTGACAGCATATCACGGATTTGTAGGCTCAACTCTACGTTACGGTGTAATCTTCTGGGGCAATTCGTCATATAGGGAAATACTATTTAGAGCTCAAAAACGCTGCGTAAGGGCAATTTGCGGATTGAAACCCTCTGATAGCTGTCATTCTTATTTTAAATCTTTGAATGTGTTGACATTGCCTTGTCTATACATATATGAATCATGCGTATTTGTGAAGTGTAATCCGGACCTGTTTGAAAGGATAGAGCCAACACAAGGTTTTAACCTTCGCCCTAGGTGCTGTAAAGTTCGTACTATTGCATGTAATACAGCTCTGATGAAAAAAAGCATAGTTGAAATGGCTCCTAAAATGTATAATAAACTATCAGAGGCCATGAAACTGACTAATGTAAATAAATTTAAAAACTCGTTAAAAAAACTTTTAATAGATAAATGTTATTATAATGTGAATGATTTTTTTAATGATGTTGACATTTTGTAACAAATTTTTAATATTGTATTTGTGATAATAATGATTAAGTATGTACTTGAATTTTTGTATTTTCTCTTTTTTAATGTTTAAGATTATCTAGCTATTTAAATTAGATTTTTCGATTATGTACCTATAAATGTGTATACGCCTGAAAAGGCAAAATTCAGCAGAATTGTATTTTTTTAAAACCATCCAACTGTATTTATACCTGAATTTATGCACAATAAAGATTATGATTATGATTATGAAATAATTTTAAAATATCTACTTCACTACATAAAGCAAAGTCGCTTTCTCTGTCCCTATATCCTATGTCATTTACCCAAATTGCAATAGAGAACGGAATACGAACCTGTGACACGTGATGACGTGACACCAACGCCACATTGATGACATAGACTTGTTTACTTTGCAACGCCATTAAATAGCAATTTATTTCATTTTTATATTGAAAATACTCGTTAATCCGAAATTTCCGCCTATAAGTTGTCGACTCGGATCGAATAATTTCTTCAATTTGATGTGCAGTTTGTTTGAGTCTACCGTAGACTGGTACGAAATCTTCTACTATATATAATAAGTCGGGTTTTCCTTCCTGACGCTATAACTCCAGAACGCAAGAACTGATTTCCACGGTTTTGCATTCGTTGGAAAGGTCTCGGGCTCCGTGAGGTTTATAGCAAAGAAAATTCAGGAAAAATTTCAACAGAAAAGCGGGAAAATCTTATAAGCATTGCACCCGTGCGAAGCCGGGGCGGGTCGCTAGTTATTAATATTTAATATAGATATGGCGGACATAACATTAATGGCATGGCGTGCCATGTAAACGGTCGGCGTCACATAGAGTCGTTGGAAAGATTTGTTCACCAAGCCAAGCTTCAATCACATAACTATGACGTTGAAGTAGAGTTGTAATAGTTATCGAATCAGTCAAGTCAAAGTCAAAAGTTTTTATTCAATGTAGGGGCTTATAAGTCCTCCTATTGAAAGTCATTGCGACTCCACCGCTTCGGTATGTATAGTTGAGGAGAAGTCGCTCATATTACTCTGCTAGTCTGCACTATTTAGATATAGGTATATTATCCTATATAATAATAAAATCTGTAAAAAACCCCTCTCCGTAACTATTATGCGTAGTCTGGAAGAGTTGAAAAAAAATGTTTTATCTTTTTGTATTTCTAAGAGAAATATGAACTCTACCTGCGGTCGGGTAGTCAGTAAAACTTTACAATGTCCCTAATTTAAGATTTACAGCTCCATTCGGTAATGAATGGCTATTGTGAAATACAATATTGTGCTCACGAATCTCAAGATAAAACAAAACTTACAATATTTTGTTAAATACATATTATATAGTTGGTGTAGCTTACAAAACCATGTAGTGAACCAAATACTATATTAAACCAGTGACAATGAATGAGATAAAAAAAATACCATTACACCACAGGAAAAAAATGTCGTATTATAATAATATAAAAAAATATACGCATAGAATATATGGTACGTGGGTGTATATATATATATTAAGTTTCATAACGTATTATATATATATATATATAATACGTTATGAAACTTAACTATATATTGAATCACCGAACTTTTTTGTGGTGTGCAAAACATCGTCGCTCAAGTAGTCATTATCATTTAGCGGTTTCAATTAATAATGATAATTCATGAAATAATTCATGTATGATTGAAAATTGTACACACACGCTTTTTAATACCTAAGTAAAATACAAATTTCTGACCACTTATTCCTTTTAAGGTAGCCGACCCTCGGGCGAACAAAAGGTGGCAATTAAATTCCTTAACACTTGCTTATTAGTCCATCGGTTTCGGTCCAAACCGCATCGTTGTCAGCTGGCACTTATCTCTATAGTAACGTTTTATGTGTTGATACTCTTTGGTTACCTCCATAGTGAATGATTGTTTTATGAGTATAGTGACTATCTGAGTTTCTTAACACTTACCTACTAATTAGGTAATATTAGTTGGCATCTGTTATTAATTTCTTAGGTTAACCCCTTTTAACGATTTTAACTGCCATATAGTAGTTGGACTATAAACAATAAAAACTTGTGTTCTATTAGGTACATCTTGGACAATGGCGTCGAAAGGTAAAACCATACGCGCATTGACCTGTGCTGAGCAGCCTCGACGCGGAAATAATACGGATTACGTAAGCTGAGTCGAACATTTTTTATTGCTCCATTAATGAGGCACTCCGCCGTCGTTGGGTGGAGAGCGTCTCGGCTCAACAACAAATAAACCAATTTAACCTCCATGATACGGCCATTAGTTTCCTACTGTTAATTGTAAAGCCTTAATCCGCATTGCTTTACTTTTACGTCTATCACTCAATTCGAATTCTTGGTTTGGCATCCTATACAAACACGTAATCAATACATACAGTAATTATTTTTATATCATTTGATGAATTTTGGCAAACTAGTACATGTTGAATAAGTGATAGATGAATGTCTAAATTTATATTGTTAAACCTGCCAATCGTTAAAAGACACTGATAAATAAATCATCGGTGATGTCATCTTGGGTACAAGTCGTACAACCCTTAAGGAGACTACCGGATGCCGCTCACATGTGCTCCAGACGAGCGAAGCAAAACGAAATGTGTGCTGTGTGCTCTCAATCGTTCCCACAGATAAGCGTACCGAGGGGATCGACTCAAGGTTGTTATGCGAATCTAACAAAAACGTTTTAAAATATGCTACACAAAAACTAGGCGTTGTTACAATCGCCCGTGTTCAAGGGAATTTATTTACTTAGCCGCGCGGGGCGGCGCTTGACTCTGCTTGGCATGTGGCAGGTGTTAGTCGCGAACCTGAACTTGACTGGACAACATTTTATTCACCTCTTACCTTATTCTACAGTCGGTTTATAATCAATTGAACTATATAGATTTTATGTGTATTTACCAGACTTAGCATAGACTTTTTGTTGTAGGCTAGAAGTTGCTATCGCCAAGGGAATATGCATGATTTTTTATTATTTCTTAAATTAATCATTTACATCTTTATAACACAGAAAAAAATATAAATTGGCTTGAAAATCGTCAAATATAAAACATTGAATAAATATGAGCCATTCAAACACCACCATTTTGCGCGCGCTTTTGATGACGTCATTGGTCATGTCCCGTGTTTGTTTATTGTTGCGTTTCTGTTATTTTGTACTAATATGTATGTACAAGTATACAAGGAATATGCTCACGCCTTTATTCCATTCCATTCATGGATGTACCCACTTTTTAGAGTCTGGCTAACGAAAGTAGATAGGAATCGTCTTTTTTTAAAACTTTCGAATAGCAACACATAATGACAGTGTCAATTTCTCATTGTCAAACATTCGTTTTAGTTTGTTATGTTCTTATTTCTTCATTTTTGTGTTAAAATATGAATAAAACTATTAAAAGTGGAGTTCGAGAGTTATTGTTCTGCATGATATCCAAGTTCCAAGAAAAACAAGAAGAATAAGAAGCTGAATTCTACCAAAAATAAGAATGTTTACGTGTGGTGATAAATTTCTTAGGTTAGTATGATCTATTACTTTGATACTTTATGTAATTAAATTTTTTTGTTTAAATTCTTTGTTACCGAATAGTTAACATATATTAGCCTGAACATAGACAATTGGTTGATAGGATATTTCATTTCTTTCGCAGAAAATCTGGAGGATGTAGTCGATGCAATAGAACTATAAAAATCTCACTGATATCTATAGAGCAGAAAGATAAAATAAAACTCAAAACCAGTACTGGAATTACTGCTTCAATGAGTGGTTCGAAAGAATGCAAAAGTGCATTAATTGAAATAAAGAATACTTCAAAAAACAATAAAACAACTTAAGTATAACTTGTAGACATTTTTTTTATTCCTGACCATTTCGGTTTGCCCCTCGTACCAATGACTAGTTCAAAACTGACGTACATATTCATCACTTGCTCGACGGTGTAGGAAGACATTGTCAGAAACCCGCAGGTCTCAGAATAAATTCTAAGGCATGTATAACACAGACCCGATGTTTAATCCATATACATCAAGGGATACCATGCTTATTTTTTTTTCATTAGCCAGTCTCTATCACCTATATTTTTCGAATTTTAAATGTGACAGGCTGTGGACCCATTCTTGGACCAGGCACTGATACAATTATGCTCGGAATCAATTCTGGGATCTGCTGATTTCCTCACGATGTTTTACCATCGCCGTCGAGCCAGTAATAATAAGATACGTAAGTTTTAAAAAAAATCATTGATATATGGCCTCACCAGGATTGGAACCCGAGCCTGACGCATAAGAGGCGTTGCTCACAATCAAAAGAGCTATCACTGCTTTAATATAATAATATATAAGATACAGATTTCCATATTAGGTACTAAGTAATTGATGAAGCACGTTTTAAAACCAGTCTTTACAAGTCATTTCGATCAGCTGTCACCGTTCTGTAATCAGAATGTAGAAGTCTTGTCAATAGTTTTGTATTTAATACAATATAACAAGCTAAAAGGGGCGAAAAGTGTATTACTTAAAAAATTCATAATAAATTCCGTAACATGCTGTATAGGCTGCTGTTATTTTTTTTGTACCTAATTAAATAAAGTGCATCGATCGTCGTTCGTTGATCTAATTGAATAAAGCTTATAATATAATAGGTAACTATTTTCAACCATAATGTGTACCTTGATACTCGGACTAGTATCTCGGACTCAACTCTCAAGCGCTCAAACGCTTTGAATCAAATTTTGTATTTAGATACGATTTTTGTTTTTAAGTTTATACCTATTTATAGGTGTCTTTACTGAAAAATCACCCAGGTACTCTATAAATAATATAGCTTACACTACACAATAATTTAAAATGGATTGAAAACATTAATGTATGAGAAGGTGACCTTGTTTTCGTAGTTCTTGTCTCGATACAACCAATAGAATGCTAGCAAATCGGTGAAGGTAACGTTGATCGCGTGCCGGCCACTGCGGCCGTTCACCTGCCTGCCACTGCATCAAGCCTCTAGTCACAGTGGGCTAACGTGTTTTATATTTAAAACATAAACACTCGCTTATTCTCGCACATTTAAATAATAGTACCTGCGCGACCGAAGCCTACTCGTGAAAACTCGCAGAAAAACAGATTTCCCAGAGTTGATAGCTATTATTGCAAATTTCATCGAAATTCAAAATCACATTTCTATACGTAAAAAACTCGTTGGAGCCGATTTCGAGAATGCGATTACAAATATTTAATACTAGTTGTTCCCGGCCATTTCATTTAATTATAGCCCATATTCTACTCCCAGAAAAGTAAGTTTTCAATTGCTGAAATAATTTTTACATCAGTTTTTTAGGGTTCCCTACCCAAAGGGTAAAAACGGGACCCTATTTCTAAGACTTCTCTGTCTGACCGTCCGTCCGTCTGTCTGTCACGAGGCTGTATCTCAAGAACCGCGATAGTTGAAATTTTCACAAATTATGTATTTCTGTAAGCGCTATAACAACAAATACTAAAAACAAAATAAAATAAATATTTAAAGGGGGTTCCCAAACAAAAAACGTGTTTTTTTCCGTTTTTATAGATAATGATACGGAGCCCTTCGTGCGCGAGTCCGACTCGCAATTGGCCGGTTTTTATTCGTTACTAACATACAAATCTTTCCTATTTATAATATTAGTGTAGATGCAGATTGCTCTTATAGAATTATTGCCTAAAGGTATTAATCTAGTAGCTATGATTTTTTGATACATTATGCTAAATTGTGTAAAGGAATCCAAATTAGCAGTTCTTATAAGTCCATTTATTGAAAGTTATTGCAACTACATCGCCTCGGCATGTGTTCGAGTTGAGGAGATGAAGTGCGGTAAGAAACTCCTCAACCATTATTCTTTTAAACAAACAGTTAATCAAAAACTTAAAGTAACCCAGTTTTGTGCGTCTTATACTCTCTGAGATACGGCCGACTCTCTTTCAAATTTAAGGGTGAGCCCATTTAGATATAACCGCTCATCATATCAGAAAAATCATATTAGTTGAAGCACAAAATGAAGTATATAGACCCAATAGTTCTCTCTTCTCTTCTTCAAATAACTGGGGGAGACTTCAGTCCGTTTAGGTGCAATGTCTCCAATCCGCAAATCGTCTAATTTACAATAGGTCAGTAAGTAATTTGTTGTTATTATTAGGTTGACTTATTTTTAGTTATTGTTAGGATAGTAAGCAAAAGGTTAAACAAGATAAATGATCGATCTGAACTGGAATTCAGCCAGGGTCTCTTGTCATCAAGTCAAGTTCATGCTTGTTGCTGTTATTCGTTATTAAATCTGAATCTTAATGATATTGTACACAATATCATTAAGTTTAGGTAAGGAATTGAAAGGACCAATGATTGATATTTTAGCGAAGCTAAGAGGCGAGTTACTGAATCTTTTGACGGGCGGCGGGCTAAGAGTGTCCTTTATCGAGCGACCCCGACCCATATCAACCTCGTTCCCCTCACATGAATAAATAAAAGCTCAATTTGTAGCTCGCGCGTTTAACCGGCGACGCATCGATACGAAACCCGTCTAATATGAACTCCCTTAATTCGCTTGCCGGGTAATGTCACAGAATATAACTAAACGTTTTAAGTTTTAAAAGGGGTCAGCTATATTGATTGTCAACGGTAAAAAGAAACGCCTTTAAAAGCTGGCCGCTGTTTAGCCCTTTATTGAATTGCGTGGGACTCACTGCAGTTATAAATAAAACATGACATGTGATAATAATTAATTTATGTGTTTGACATTTTCTGTACCTAAATAGTTTTTTTATAGCTTATTGTTGTCTTAATAAAATATACCCTCAATTTTACTTCGTGGTTTTTAATTTAAACATATGGTTTTTTTTTAACGTTTTAGGGGATGTTCCTTGTTGGGTTATATCGTTTTATTTATTATTTCCGTCTATGAAAATCACTGTTAAAAATATATTTTCGACCTGCAATGAATTTTCTGCTGAAATTTGTTGTGGAGCCGATCGTCTGTCATCATGAAACCAAATGAGTTTTCCGGAAATAGACTCGAAAATGTCTTTCACCATCTAGAGATTCAATTGGGATATTTGTTTAAGTTTTCTCTCTAAATAAAAGTTAAAACACTAAATTTTCAATCAATTTTGTAATACTGGAACATATAATGATTCATGGAAGTGACTACAAAATTGTCAAGGTGTCATGCATGACCTATTTATTTGCACTTAAAAGGTCAACTCTATTGCAACGGGATAAAATGAGTGCAAAATCCAAAGCTATTGTACCTAATATTGAGATGCTATTAGTTGTAGCAGTAGCATAATAAAGCTATGCATTTTAATATCAACACTCACGGTCAAGAACGACCTTTTATTGGTTGGAAAATAACACAAGTTATATTTTTAAACGCAGACAATTGTTAAAGTAGTAAATAAAATATTGCCCTGTTCCTGAGGGTGTGTAAAACAGGATTGACAGACGACAAGACAACTCACGAGGGAAGTGTTCGACGCGATATCCAATTTCCCTGTTTACCCTGCAAGGCTCATTTTGTTTAAAGGGGAATCAGCGCTGACGTAAGCCGTCTCCTTTACCAAGGGGTAAACAATTTAGTACACATGTTATTGTTACCTATTAATTTTCGTTTGTCTAAACATTCGATTACTTGATTTTGTTTGTTAAAACGTAATAATACCAATTAGGATTTGTAAAGTTGAAATATATGTAAGTTTTTTAAAAGTGGAATACCAGAATACCACTGACTCATCACGAAATCCTCGAAACTATATCAGCTAGAAAATTCCGCAGGTAGGTTTATTATATTATGTAGGCTATTTTTTATTCCTACGGAAACGTGAGCATCCCGGTAGTCTGTATCCAAGGGGGCAACGCCTATAAGTTTACTAGCTTTCACCAGAGACCAGTTTATTTAAACTGGTCTCTGCTTTTACTTAGCTTTTTTTTACTAGTCTTATTTCCGCGGTTTCCCATATTCAATCTATGTGGTTTTGCGTTACTGAAGATAGGTCAACCTATTATCTTTAACCGTAGTTTGAATATTGGGATTGTCGTCGTCGCTAACTTCCCCACTTGATGATTATTGATTATAAATAAGAGCAAATTATTTATGCACGATGTAAGATCAAATGTCTTTGCACATCATTTGGAAACCTGGGGTATTTTGCAATCGTATTTTAAACTGCCCACCGTCTGTTGTGTTAGGGCTGAGGCGGATGCACGTGACTCACTCAGGGAAACCCCTTTCGTGACTCAACGTGCTATCGTCCCGCTAACGTCGGGGCTCTGTTTATAGTGATAATGTTGTTGTTATTATATTATTCAGGAACCAACTAGTTTTATGTGTCCATCCAAAAATTGATCAAATTCTCTAAAAGTATAAAAACTAGAAAACGACAAATGACAATAATCATTAAAGTGGATAAGACAGTGTTGAAATAATACGACAGAAATGTTTTGCCGTTAGTAAACCTTAAATAAAAAAAAATTGAATCATTATACAAATTACCTTAAATCTAAACTATATTCTCGATCGAGGCAAGGATTATCATTAGTATTGTGTGATAGGTATATAATGTATCCTATTAAAGCTACTAAATGCGGAGAAAGTAAGAGGAAGAATGGTTCTCCAAACCACTGGTGGAACAAAGAAGCTAGAGAGATTGTTGAACGAAAGAAGAAAGCATGGTTGGATGTATTGGCTATGAGGACCAGAAAACCAGTAGATGCTAGAGTGACTGAAGATGAAGTGAAAATGGTAGAGAATGTATACAAAAGGATAAAATGTGAAGCGAAAGACAAGATTGAGCAAATGAAGAAGAAAATGGATGAAAAGAATGAAAGAAAGATATCCGACAACTTCCGGGAAAACCAGAAATTGTTCTGGAAGCAAGTTCGGGTGTCCCGGGGAGTGTCGCAGAATACAAGGATGAAAGTGATTAGAGATGAGAACGGGGAGCTGATAACGGAAGAGGACAGAGTGCTGAGGCGATGGAAGCAATATTTCGAGGGATTATTTGAATGTGATGACTCCCTACCTCAAGCAGATCTTGCTCCTACTGTAGATGTGCTTGAGGAGGAAAGAGATGAAAGCGAGATTAGTATGCATGATATTGAAAGAACGATGAAAAGTATGAAGAAAGGTAAAGCTGCAGGGTATGACAGAATATGTGTCGAAATGCTGAGAGCTGGGAAAGGGCTGGTAGCTTCTTGGCTGTACTCCATTTTCAAGAAATGTTGGGCCAGCGGTAAAGTGCCGCAAGATTGGCGAAAAGCCGTAATAGTGCCTCTTTTCAAGGGAAAGGGGTCGCAACAGGATGCCAAAAATTACCGCGGAATCAGCCTTCTCAGCATTGTCGGCAAATTGTATGCAAAGGTATTGATCGAAAGAGTGATGAGAGAGACAGATGAGAAAATATGGGATGTACAAGCGGGATTCAGAAAGGGAATTGGGTGTATGGATCAAGTCTTCTCCCTAAGGTGCCTTACAGAAAAACACCTTGCCAAACATCAGAAGGTGTTTTGCGCCTTTATAGATCTGGAGAAGGCTTATGACCGAGTGAGGAGGAATGAAATGTGGGATGTACTGTCCAAGTTTGGGTTGGGGAGCTGGTTGATAGATGCACTGAAATCACTCTACGAGGATTCCAGTGCATGTGTCAGACTTAATGGCGCCTACACAGACTGGTTTAACATCTCACGGGGTGTTAGACAGGGCTGTGTAGCATCGCCGTGGCTCTTCAACCTATTCATGGACAGCTGTTTGGATGATTTACGTGAGAGTGATTGTGGATTGAAAATGAGTGAGACCACCATCAAATGCCTCTTGTACGCCGACGACCAAGTCATCCTTGCATCGTCGGCGTCTGAGCTGCAAAAGATGTTGGATATAATGAATGCAGCATTTGAGAAGAAGGGCATGAAAGTGAATGTTGCAAAAACGAAAGTGATGATTTTTGAAAGAGAAGAGTGTATGACAGAGTGTGATATAAAGATCGATGGTGAGAAAGTTGAGCAAGTGAAAGAGTTCGTGTATTTGGGTAGCGTGTTTACAAGGGATGGAAAGTTTGAGAAAGATATTGAAAGGAGAGTAATGAAAGGAAATGCAGTGAATGGGGCCCTGAATAGCCTTGTGAGTAGCCAGGTCGTGTCGAACAAGGCAAGGATGGCTATGCATAACGCGGTTCTGGTCCCGACGCTGATGTATGCGAGTGAATGTTGGGTGTGGCAGAAGAAGCATGAAAGCAAAGTGAACGCCGTGGAGATGAGATCGTTGAGGAAAATGTGTGGAGTGAAATTGTGTGATAGAGTGAGGAATGCGGATATACGAGAGAAGTGTGGTTTGAAAGAAGATGTAGTGACAAGGATAGAAAAGGGTATGTTACGCTGGTTTGGTCATGTAGAACGTATGGATGAAAGAAGAGTAACGAAAGAGATTTATGGTGCGAATGTTGAAGGATGCAAGGAAAGAGGACGCCCCAGAAGGACGTTCACGGATCAAATAAGTGACGTCCTTCAGAAAGCTGGGGTCCGGAGTGCGAAGAATAAAAGAGCGTGCATGAAAAGGCTAATGGATGTGAAGGAAGCGAAAGAAGTATGCAGAGATCGAGCAAAGTGGCGATCCGTCGTCTCTGCCTACCCCTGTGGGACAATGGCGTGAGCCTTATGTATGTATGTATGTATTAAAGCTACATAAAAAAATGATTCACTATATTTAAGTGAATACATACAGAACATATTATTATTTAAATTCGTATGTACACAGTAAGTTTACAGTAGTAATATATCTATGTCAAGTGAGTGTTTACGGCCGTCTGCAGTAATGCTTAGCGGGCCAGTGCGAGACGAATCCCTGTCAACGCAGTGGAACGTGCCAGCCGTTAACGTTGATTTTAGAACCTATTTTAGGCAGAGTAGGTATTAATTAAAAACCCATGTTTGGTTTCGAGTGCGGTGAGGATTCTACCATCCCATCTAAATTAGCTTGACAGATAGATTAATCTTTTGAAAACAACTATCTAATAAAATCAAAATAAATCACTCAGATCTAGCGTTCGTTGAACAGGATTTGAAGTTTTTTTTAATTTAAATATTTTGTTTACTGCAGAGAATTGGCTTAGCGCCTTGCCAAGTTATAAGCTGGGATTGGTATTTAGAGCGGCTGGGGTTAAGAAATACCACTTGCCTTGATCTAAGTTTTGTGAAATTTTAAACATGTAGGTACTACTTACAATATTTCACAATAGAGCGAAGTGTCGTCATCTCACGAACAGCACACATATTGGCCTCGCGCCAGAATATTTCGCCCATTATACTTGCCCCGCCTGCGATCACAAAGAAAATGAGATCAATCAGGTAGTTGGGGCCAGTACTGTTGTCCTTAGACATTTCAGTTTCAGTAACATAACATTGTTCGAGACATCACAAAGCGAGATATATGTTAACTTTATTGGATGTATTGATTTAAGAATAACAACTGATCTGCAAGAATGGTATATTCTCTTTCGTTCGGCTAATCGGTGTTTGTTTGGTTTGATGTCGAAGTGAATTTACGTAGGTAAATACGTGGTTAAAGAAATTAGAGATAAATAAACTGTTTTATTTTGTGTCAATAAGGATAAAGGCGAGATTAAATACGAGCCGACTACTTGATTACTCATAGCTAGCTCTCAAGGCTATTCTGCCGAGGAGACTTCAAAGTAATAACCGTCGAAGTTATACTCGTAATTTTCGTAGAATCAATCTGATCTGTCACGTCAGTCAAGTGTTTTCGAACCCACATTTTTATGTTTGTTTGACTCATGGGCCCATGGCTCGATAAATAGGTAGGTACTGCATAATTATATTATGTTCATTTAAAAACGCGTTGTATACTACAGTCTACATATTTGTAACGAATTTATAAAAGGTATAGGTTTACTAAAGTACTGATTTCAAGTTGGAGCCCGAAATATCCCTATGAGACAGGTTGATGGAACGCATCAACAATTCCTCGATGTTTCGTAACGAAGGGCCTGTCATCCCATGTCTTCCCACTCGCTTATATAGCCCTTTCCCTACCCAACTTAATTAGAACCGTGTATAACTTTTAAGAAAATTAGAATACCATTTATACTCAAATGTATTATAGGGTTAATTATATTTAATCACAATGTATGTCAGCGGGTCTAAGATTATCGGATCCATTATTGTTTTAGGCAATAAATAACCACCACTTAGTTTACTCAACAACAAGTAGCATAGTTACGTGTGCAAGGTGCGAAAGGGTTCGCGACTTCGCGTGCTGAGTAATTATATCGGCAGCTGTCCACATACATACACCGTACGCTCCCCCAAACATCGCATGCGATTGCGAATTTCACCGCATTCCCTGCCCCACCGCAAACACCCCTCCTATATGGTCAAAGCCGCGCACTCCGCGGATGAATAAAAACTGAGTAAACAAAAATCTTTTTTGCGGTCGCGGCCTACCTTTACCGGGTGTACCAGACCGTGAACAATCACCGTGAATTATCATGTGGAGCATTTATGAAACAGGCCGTTTGTAAAGCGAATAAGAGGTGTAATAATGCCAGCAAGGCATGCACTGTGCTGTCATCGTGAAACTGATTGTGTTGTTTGCAAATGGTTCTTAATAGACCATTAGGGCATGTAGTCTGGAAGTTATCTTACTTTAAATAACACTGTCTGTTGTGAATACACGACGCAGTTAAAATATCCTTGCGGTTTCATTTCGTTGCCACCAAATTCGCTTTAAAATGTGTTAGTCATCTCTTACAGCCCGCCGTTTGACTTTCGAGCTCGTTTTGAACAGTGCGCTATTGAAATGCGACGATGTGAGGTAATGGGGTCTAGAAATTAAATATCGATTGACCGGGCCGTAGTCAGCCGCGTGATTAGGCCGCTCTGTGAGCTCACGCTCGACTAGCAGCTTTTGCATCGTCCGCTTTACAGCAAATATGCCTTCAATCGGTTGCACGAATCACTGCGTCTCTCCCTTGTGAAGTCATTGAACACTTTATTTATTACGTACTTCCCAACACATGTTTTAAAGCGGTTATTTATATATGCTTACAATTTTATAGCTTAACTGCAAACAGACAACGTCAATGACTGGAAATAATAATAACAGTGATCGGAAACAACACATGTTAAAAGTCAAGTTCAGTATAGTATATTTTATAAATGGGTTATTCACATTTCAAAACGAGCCCAGAAAGATAATATAATTAAATATAAATACGTCCATGAGTTTTATGACCATTAAAATAATAACTACGAAATGAGGACAATAAAAAAAAACAGTACATAATACTTTATTAAATTTAAATTTAATAAATTTAATATCTAAATTTTATCTTTTTAAAAGTATCAATATGTAGTTTTGACCTGGGGACTTAATTTTTTTTATTACTATCCTAGTCCCTACATATTTCTTGTAGTTGTGCCCCGCGGTTTCACACGAGTCTTTAAAACAGAATATTGCTAATATAATCTACACACACCGGCACAATTAGCGGAACAGAAAAAAAAGGAGAAAAAAGAGGGAATTTAGAACAATGAATGTAATTTTTAAACAATATATTATTTAAAATGAAACAACAATTAAATTAACATGTTTTGACATTCATTTGTAACACCATACTTAAAATTTTATAAAAATAAAAATTAAATTAAACAAAGTGCATTTTTCTTCGATTTTTAATTATAGAGAAACAGCAGAAAATTCAAGATTTTCCAAAGTTTAACAACAATTTCAATGACTGTTCAATATCGAGTGTTTCCTCCTCGTGCTCTGATGAGGGTTTCCATCCGTCTGGGCATGCTGCGGATGATGTTATCAATGGTTTCTTGGGGCAACCTCTGCCATTCTTCAAGTAATGCGTTTCGCAACTCGTTGAGATTATTGGGAGGGGGCATTCTTGACTTTACACTCCTCTTTAGCAAGTCCCAGACGTGTTCTATAGGGTTCATATCGGGGGACCGTGCTGGCCACTCCATCACCGTTATACCAACATGGTTTAGGTATGTCTGTACTGTGCGAGCACTGTGAGCCCGAGCATTATCCTGCATTAGAATGAAGTTGTTACCAATAAAGGGGGCAAATGGCACAACATGTTCTTCTAAAATCTCCCTGATATACCGATCAGCATTCAGATTCCCGCCATCGACCACTACTAACTCCGTACGAGCTCCTAAACATATTCCTCCCCAGACCATAATTGAACCGCCGCCATATGCAACTGTATTTTCAAAATTAGACTGGATATACCGTTCTCCTTTGCGTCTCCATACTCGCTGCCTTCCATCAATTTGATTTAACATAACTCTGCATTCATCAGTAAAAAGAACCTGTCCCCAGTCGTCGAAGTCCCAATCACGATGTTCACGACCAAAGTGTAGACGGTTTGTGCGATGATGTCTCTCAAGTTTTGGGGCTTTGGCGGGCACATACGAGCCTATACCCACTTCTTCGAATCTTCTACGAACTGTCCGCTCACTCATCCTTACTGCTCGTACCTCTTCCAGTTAATTTCGAGCCTGCACCGCCGTTAGTCTCGTGTTCCGTCGGACTTGAAGTTGGAGAAAACGGTCATCCCTCCTTGAAGTACACCTTTTCCGGCCTTGTCCTCTCCTTCTCACTAGAGCATTCGTCAATCTGTATCGTTGGATGCTACGATAAATCGTTGATAACGATCGACGAAGGCTTCTGGCAATCGATCTGTAGGTTTGACCATTTCTCCTCATTTGATCTGCCCTAATGATTTCTGATGGCGTTAAATCAGGCATAATTAGATGCTCGTAAATTATCAATATGCGAAAAAACTCAAAAGCCTCAAAAACTGCAATTCAAAGCTTTTCAAATGGAATTCACGAACCTTCTAAAAACGGACAAGCGGTGGAAAAAATGAATCAATGAAAATTAAAACAAAAGAATGAAAAAAAGGGCAGTCGCTTAGTATTCCATTTTTAAATTAAAACCCAAATTTAAAAAAAGCTTGTTTAGCCGGCCAGTAACACGCAAAAATGCGTAAATACTCCCTTTTTTTTCTGTTCCGCTAATTGTGCCGGTGTGTGTATAATATATAATAAGTATAGATTAAATTAGCTAAAATATAATCTTAATCTAAAATAAAATAATAATATAATCGCTCGGGAATATTGTAGCTTACTATTTAGTTAAAGAATTTTCCGAAACGTGTCAGTATTTCTAAAATTACATACACACAAGCTCTTTGTAATTATAATGTAGATAATAAAAGTAGAAGGAGATCTTACATACATTTATAATTTGTTGTCTTATTGTTTCAGTCCCAGTGGCACAGCGCTTAGCACTTTACCACACCTCAAGGACTATCTGCAGACGGCTGGCACCTGTAAATGTGGACTGCCCTGCCCTCTTAGACCAGAGACCACATTCAGTTTCGATCCCAAGGTAAGTAACATATACTGAGTATATACAATGTGTGCATTTTTGTTAATTACTTTAAACGGCGACGAGTGGTGTCCTGTGCATTCCTTAAAGCAATTCATCGACTTACAGGTATGTCTGATGGTCTGTAGAAGTTCCACTTTTTCTTCTTTGGGAACGATTCGAACGCAGCCGGTTATGAAGCGACGTAAAAAAATTTTACGTCTCGTTGACGAGCTCTCCAAGTGCAAATGTGTCATTTATAACCATTTATGAACGTTTATGCACTACTTCAACAAGAAGCGGAACAATTTAGAGGACGATAATGTCAACATATTACCGACAAAAATGTATTCGATCTCCATTCGTGTCATAACTGATGAAGTTATTGTTAATTTAATAGATTTTATTAGCATAATATTGTTTTTATATAATTATTATTTAAACTTGCCTTCATCCAACAACGAATCAGTCTTACTATGATATTAAGCTGCAGGTCGCAATTTTTGATATTTATTCTCGGTAGTCTTATTTTACGTGAGACAAATCCGGCTGCAATGCTATATAGTACGACACTTGTCTAAAATGCTTTTTAAAACTTGTAGTGCTTTTTTTAAAGGTTGCTGCTGTTCTCGCTTTATGTCTTGAACTACGTATACACAATACCCTTTGATTAATTTACATAATATTAACGAGATAGTACGAACACTGCAAAATGGTCGAGTGAAGGGCCGACTCGAATCCGCACAGAAGGCGAGGCGCGACATTAATAATTGGGCCAATTACCATGTCACAGTCACCTTGACAAGTCGAGACGACGATAAAATACGAGTAATAACTCCACTGTGTCCTACGCCATTGGATGCCCGTAAAGGGGGCTCGTATCGTATTAAATATATATATAACAAAGAATGATAGGAATTAGTGTTTTGACATCAAGACTAAAAATGTGAAGGTCAGTCTTTGTTACAGAATTAAATAATCAGTGAGACAAAAGAGGTTTTGCGGTGCGGTACAACCAATTTACTTTACGAAAAAGTAAAAATATTAACATCCTTACCGCAGACCGATGTTTAAAGTTTAAAACAGGGGTTGTCACTTTATAATAACATTATTATCTAACTTTTAAAACCGTTTTGTGGTAAAATGTTTTCTATACCAGAAAGAAGGATAATATTTCCCCTTTTTTTATAAACAAAAATATTGATGTTTATAAGATGCCATGCAAATGTCAACGCATTAGAGGAATACTGGGGAAAGTATAGATTAGTTCTTCCCACGTACTAACCTTTAGGGGTTTGACGTATCTTTGTAGTGGGCGGCGGCCGGCGGGATAATCTCTTGGACGCAAATGAAATAATACTCGTAACTGGTAAAGAAATTATTATTTTACTAGCGGGTGCCCAGCGGCGTTGCCCGCAAGGATCCAGTGTATTCCCGTTCCCGTGGGAATTTCCAAAAATTCCTTTATAGCGGTTTCCTACGAACTACCATATTTAAATTTTATAGGTGTTATCTATCACGGAGTACGTATTTCTCGTTTTAAACAGTTTCTCGTGGGAATGAATTTCATCTGAAATGAAAACTTCCCTAGATGCTGACCCAGGTAGGTACTCCGTTTTCTCCATTATAATTTCAACAAAATCCGTCCCGTAGTTTTTTCATGATGCGTGCACAACCGACAGACAAAAATTTCAAACATTTTTGTTTAGGTATCTACATCGTTAAGTACGAGTATATACACTACTGCTAAAACTTTCAAAAAATATTTCATGTACAGATACGGCCCCGTTACGGTTTTATTATATATAGGTATAAGTAGATTATTTTTCTGGCGCTCATTAACGAGTATGTAATTTAATCAGAGGTTTTTATCTCAGATTATGGTACTATTATACACACACCGGCACAATTAGCGGAACAGAAAAAAAAGGGAGTATTTACGCATTTTTGCGTGTTACTGGCCGGCTAAACAAGCTTTTTTTAAATTTGGGTTTTAATTTAAAAATGGAATACTAAGCGACTGCCCTTTTTTTCATTCTTTTGTTTTAATTTTCATTGATTCATTTTTTCCACCGCTTGTCCGTTTTTAGAAGGTTCGTGAATTCCATTTGAAAAGCTTTGAATTGCAGTTTTTGAGGCTTTTGAGTTTTTTCGCATATTGATAATTTACGAGCATCTAATTATGCCTGATTTAACGCCATCAGAAATCATTAGGGCAGATCAAATGAGGAGAAATGGTCAAACCTACAGATCGATTGCCAGAAGCCTTCGTCGATCGTTATCAACGATTTATCGTAGCATCCAACGATACAGATTGACGAATGCTCTAGTGAGAAGGAGAGGACAAGGCCGGAAAAGGTGTACTTCAAGGAGGGATGACCGTTTTCTCCAACTTCAAGTCCGACGGAACACGAGACTAACGGCGGTGCAGGCTCGAAATTTACTGGAAGAGGTACGAGCAGTAAGGATGAGTGAGCGGACAGTTCGTAGAAGATTCGAAGAAGTGGGTATAGGCTCGTATGTGCCCGCCAAAGCCCCAAAACTTGAGAGACATCATCGCACAAACCGTCTACACTTTGGTCGTGAACATCGTGATTGGGACTTCGACGACTGGGGACAGGTTCTTTTTACTGATGAATGCAGAGTTATGTTAAATCAAATTGATGGAAGGCAGCGAGTATGGAGACGCAAAGGAGAACGGTATATCCAGTCTAATTTTGAAAATACAGTTGCATATGGCGGCGGTTCAATTATGGTCTGGGGAGGAATATGTTTAGGAGCTCGTACGGAGTTAGTAGTGGTCGATGGCGGGAATCTGAATGCTGATCGGTATATCAGGGAGATTTTAGAAGAACATGTTGTGCCATTTGCCCCCTTTATTGGTAACAACTTCATTCTAATGCAGGATAATGCTCGGGCTCACAGTGCTCGCACAGTACAGACATACCTAAACCATGTTGGTATAACGGTGATGGAGTGGCCAGCACGGTCCCCCGATATGAACCCTATAGAACACGTCTGGGACTTGCTAAAGAGGAGTGTAAAGTCAAGAATGCCCCCTCCCAATAATCTCAACGAGTTGCGAAACGCATTACTTGAAGAATGGCAGAGGTTGCCCCAAGAAACCATTGATAACATCATCCGCAGCATGCCCAGACGGATGGAAACCCTCATCAGAGCACGAGGAGGAAACACTCGATATTGAACAGTCATTGAAATTGTTGTTAAACTTTGGAAAATCTTGAATTTTCTGCTGTTTCTCTATAATTAAAAATCGAAGAAAAATGCATTTTGTTTAATTTAATTTTTATTTTTATAAAATTTTAAGTATGGTGTTACAAATGAATGTCAAAACATGTTAATTTAATTGTTGTTTCATTTTAAATAATATATTGTTTAAAAATTACATTCATTGTTCTAAATTCCCTCTTTTTTCTCCTTTTTTTTCTGTTCCGCTAATTGTGCCGGTGTGTGTATATTAAAAAGAGTGAATAAACGAAGAACAAACGATTTCACCACCACCCGAATGCGCTAGTGGGAAATACGGTAAAAGTAAGGAGATTTCAGTAATTTAAAAAGTGAGAAATACTAAAGGAAGTATGCATTTTTATTCAATATCATTGAATGTCAATATTTATATTATACCAACGCTTCCGCAAGCTTTTATTAATCTATTAGTTAAACATGAAATTACACGTTTCTTTTGTAGCTAATTAGGTGCATGCCTGTTGTTTTTTTTATATATTATTAAAAAAATAGACTATACGCAATACTATCGCTTAAAGCTATAAGACCGCCCATTGTACTTTAATTAATGTTCATCCATATTATCTTGTTTTTTGTGTACAATAAAGAGTTATTCTATTCTATACATTTATTTGAGAACAGTTAGGGATCTCTATTGCAGAGTAGGTAGGTACCTATTGATTTTTTATTTATTAGCTACGTTTTCAAAATAGCCTGAGTAAATCAAGTCAAAGCTATCATCCCATAATGAATAAAGCTTTTTACAATTACTAAAATGATCGCATCGATAAATTTTGACGAGTTACAGAGCCACGTGCGTTGGATAACAAGAGGAGCGTTGTGCGCGGGCATCATAGTTATTTAGAGCACTGCTATTGCCTAATATGCAACTCGTTATGTACCCTGGTTGGTAGTAGTTTATTTCTACGTTTTCACTGAGTAATTCCACTGTTTACACTCTCTGTTTGTTTATGTGAACAGATTCTCTGCACTCTAGATACTTGAAAGATTTGTTTGTAGCTCGGTTTTAAAACTATAATTGATAAAAAAAGGAACGTAGTAGAAAGTAGAAACAGATTTCTATTTTTTAATTGCGGTAATAAAGATCGACTACGAATTTCCCTGACTGAAAGATCAGCGGTGTCGGAAACGAGCAACGAAAATTGCATGCAGCTAAAATTCCGCTTCGTTTGTCCAATAAAGGTGAGTCTTCCTCACAGCCGTGCAGCGGACAAGTTAATTCTGTCAAAGCTTGCTGCGACCTCCTCGCCTCGCCTTTGTGTGCACTTGAAATGTACAAATTGCAGTACGGCCCGCAGGGGGGAGGTCGGTGCACTCACCGCCTATCCCCCCACACTCCCGCTCTCATCGATTCCTCTTTGTTCCGAGCATTCGTCTTGAGATGCACTCGACGAGATCTCGATTTCACATTCAGCCGGAGCTGTGAATTGATCTTATAAAACGTATCTTTTCGTGTTCTCGCCGATGGATGGTGGATGCGATTCCTTAGGCATAAACGTACTGGGACTTTAAACGGGAATTTTTACCTACCTGTTTTCAAACGACTTAAAAAAAAAGAAGTTGAAGTCGTTTTTTGTACTCTTTAGAGTTCAATTTTATCTTTTTAACCGACTTCAAAAAAAAAAGGAGGTTCTCAATTTGACTCAACAAAAGTCTAAAAATATACATCTATGATATTTGTAGTGCTATTCGTTGAAGTCGGTTTTTTACTCTAGAGTTCTTTGTTATTTGGATAGGTAGTACAGTTGCGGAAAAATTAACTTTTAGCGATTTTGATGTAATCTGTAAATTAATAAAAACCGGCCAAACGGGACATAAAGTAAAATTTTGTTGGGACATAAATATAACAATCACTTCAATCTCAGTTTTTATGTGTCAATGCCTATGATATGCTCCTTTCGGACCATCAAGTTGAATTCGCGTAAAGTCGCATTCCCTAAAAGTTGATTTCCCAGAATGTTGAATCCCATAAAGTTGAATTGCCAACATGTTGAATTATCATTTCCCAAAATGTTGAATTTGCAGAATGTTGAATCCCTTAAAGTTGAAATTCCAAAATGTTGTAGGTATTTGCAGAATGTTGAACTGTTGTTGTAGAGGAGAGTCTATATACCTAGTACGAAATCCTAAAAAGGAACCTTTTTATTAAAATTAAACACCTGCTCTAATGTAAATCCCTGAATAATTTTGCGCCAAACAAACAAACTAAAGATTAGAAAAAGACTTCAATATTATGATTATTATATTATATGATTAATGTTTCACACAATACATCATGATGTACGATGCTTTAGCGGAAATGCAGAGAATTTCTCAGCGTCATCAGTCTTCTTCCATCTCCAACATCAGACAATCGATAGTAGTAATAACCCGTTAATCGTAAGTTAGGTAGGTACCCATATGTAAATAAACTTCTAATATGGATGAATGAATAAGTCCAAACACAAATTAGCTGCTCTAAACCCTCGATTTAGAACTACAAATGTAGGCCCAAGTTTTAACAGAATCGGTTCACAGATGAATATTTAGTAGGTGAACAATCACTCGTCTCCTATTTTTCTACCGTTAGAGGTGATTTTTTTTCTCGAATATAAATGGGACCAACTTCGAAACTGAACCCTATCAAATAAAAAAAAAGAATTATCGGAATCGGAAAACTCTGTAAAAAGTTATGCGTGGTCATCATTTTTTTATAGTTAAAAAAAAATCTCACGCCTTTTATCCCTGAGGGGGTAGGCAGAGGTATTCCATTTCTGGATATACCTACCCACTTTTCACTAGATATTCTTTGGACACCTAAACGTAGGTGGTGAGCCCATCGCCGGACCGGGATCAAATAAAAAAATGTTTTACAATACCTACCGACACATCAATGTCTGCAAACTTTACATTAAACTCTGGGGAATTTAACATTTTGGGATTTCAACATTTTGGAATTTCAACTTTATGAGAATTCAACATTTTACGAAATTAAAATAATTCAACATTCTGGGAAATCCTACATTTTGGGATTTCAACTTTACGAGAATTCAACTTGATGGTCCGAAAGGGATATGCTTATTAGGGGAGGCCTAAGTCCAGGAGTGGACAAATATAGACTGATGGCGAAGAAATTTAAAAGTTAAAATAGTTAGTGTCTTTCAGCTAAATTGTTTACGTTCTTACAACTTCCATTTGCATTTTGATCTCTGCATGTTCTTGGCCAACATTGTGTTGGAATCCACACAAGTAAGCGATGTAATCCGCTTAGATTGCGATGGAGCATAACCGAGCGTGGCTTTATTGCTATCAGTTGTCAGATAAACTCCCACACACTAAAATGTAGTTTTTACCTCTGGGGACTATGCTTCGTATACAAGACCAAACAATGGCAATATAATTCGATATGTGCCGATATCTACATAGACTTTTATTTTATGGTTGACTAGCAGCGCCCCACAGTTTCAAGAAGCGTAGTTCCCGTTCCCGTAGGAATATGAGGATGTTGTTATTCTGATGTATAAGCTACTAGCGACCCGCCCCGGCTTCGCACGGGTGCAATGCTAACACTAAAACCTTCCTCTTGAATCACTCTATCTATTAAAAAAAACCGCATCAAAATCCGTTGCGTAGTTTTAAAGATTTAAGCATGCATAGGGACATAGGGATATAGGGACAGAGAAAGCGACTTTGTTTTATACTAAACTCAAACTCAAAAATAAAGAGCAAAAAACATCCATACGTCCATACAAACTTTCGCGATAATATTAGTAGGAAGTAGGATTGTTACCCGTTAGTGTCTTTGAGTTACAACAAAGTCTGCCAATTTCTGCGGGGGGGACGAGGAAACAATCACAAATAATGCTAAAACAAACGCATTTTTTGATAAAACAATTAAACACTAGCTTGAACTAGGTGCACACAAATACATTCACCAATACAAGCACTCCGTGAACTCAAACAAACTAGTTGTATTTAACCGGTGTGCTCAAAGACCGACACGTTTTTTTGGCAGAGGGGAACGCCTGTTAGTGGCGTCTCCGGTTGGTTTAATACTCAAAGGTTATTGTAATAAGTGAGTTCAATCTTTTTTGAATAAAATCAGATTGAGTTTTACAAACATGTGTCAAACAAAATGTAATTTAAATGAAAAGCACTAAGGAGTACTTCGCAGCACATCACCCCCAAACTAACTATTTACCCCTTTTTATCCCCGTTAGGGGGGGGGGGTGAATTTCAATATAATACTAAACATGTCTTCCATGAAATTCTGTTTAAGAATGTTTATTAAAAATTCGAAGTAGATTAGACCAAGGAATCACGTAGTCCCATACAAACTTTGACCCCCTCTTTCACCCCCTGATTTAAAAAACGAACTTCGGATCCAATATTCGGGGGCGAATTTTCACAAAATTCTTTTTAGTGCTCATATACGTTAACAGGGACTGTTGTCCAAAATTTGATGATTCTAATAGTAGTCCACTCAACAAATAACTCAACAGAAGGTGTAGAGTGCGTGAGCTGGGACCTAAGCGAATTCTTCAGTAAGTTGTTCAGGGTGCATAGGGAGTAAGCATACTAAAAGTCCCGGCGTTTAGGAGGTCCGCCGGAGTGTGGGGAGGGGATTAAAGTCCCCACTTTTGAGTTTTTCGCTAATATCTATGTTCTATCTATGTTAGGGGGTTTGGTTTCCGCACTTAGTCCTGAAGTGGACCATTGTACGTGAGCCATGGCGGCCGGTTACTCCAACCATCCCACCTCCTTCCAAAAGCAGATCAAACTTCCGAGTCTACTCAGGACGTCCGCAAGGGATTCTGGTGTTCCGAGAATCTCCTTGCGGATCTGGGCAACGCCAACGCACTCAAGGAGCACGTGCGCTACCGTCTCCTCCGCCTCCATGCACGCTCTGCATAGGGGGCTGTCTGTGATACCTAAGGTGTGTAAGTGTTTGTTCAGTGAGCAGTGTCCGGTGATGGTCCCCGACACCATTCTCAGGCTGTCCCTGTCCAGGCGCAAAAGGCGCTTAGTCAGTTTCTTATTCAAGGATGGCATTGCCTCCTTGGATTGCCTACATCCTGGCGTCGAGGCCCACCAAATCTCCGCTTGAGTTTGAGTGTGTTCCCTTAACCAGCCCCTGAGCTGGTTAAACGGGATGGGTACAATGGGTTCGGGTCCGATGGGCTTAGTGTCAGAACCCCTCCTGGCTAGTTCGTCCGCTGCGTCGTTTCCACGTAAGCCGCTGTGCCCTTTTATCCATTGTAGTGTCACTATGTTGTGGTTTAGTACCGTAACGCGTTCTAGTGCATTTTGGCACTCCAATATGAGTCTCGAGGTGATCTGGTTTTTCTTTAGGGATTGAAGGACTGAGGCACTATCAGAGAGTATGCGGATATGAGTATCCGTGACTTCTCTGGCCTCTATGGCGTGTACTGCCTGGATGATGCCCACACATTCTGCTTGGTAAACAGTGTTGAGCATTCCTAGTGGTCTGGATATTCTGATGTTGAGATCATCTGAGTAGACTCCGACTCCAGTTCCAGTGTCGGTTTTTGATCCATCAGTGTAGATCCTTAGCTCTTTTGGACCTGGGTGATCATACAACTCCGCTGTGAGCTCCACGTTGTAGTGTTTTACAAAACAGTGCGTTTTCTGGGTTCTATCGCTCGGTGATGCCATCATCGGGTGTCGCGAGAGGGCATCCTCTTTTATGCGTGTGTGCCTGATTCTGGAGTCCTTGCTTAGGGTACCGGACAGCTCCAGCCTTAGTGTTGCTAGGGTTGCTTCCTCCCTCACTACAAGATGTAGGGGTGGCAACCCCAGCATCACCTGTAGGGCAGCCGTGGGTGATGTTCTCATGCTGCCGGTAATTGCTACACAGGCAAGTCTTTGTAGCTTCTCGAGGTCCTTCTGGGCTGTGCTCATGTTGGTCCTGGGCCACCATACTAAATAGCCGTATGTAATAATTGGTCGGATAACTGTGGTGTATAGCCAGTAGGTGATTTTGGGGCTTATGCCCCAGTTCCTACCTAGTAGCCTTTTGCATTGCCACAGGGCCATGCTAGCTTTTGTTGTGATATGTTCGGTGTGTTTTGCCCAGTTCAGCCGTTTGTCCAAAAAGATGCCCAGGTATTTGGATTCAGTTGATAGGGCTAGGGTGGATCCAAAGAAGCGCGGTAATTTTAGGGTTGCCAGCTTCCTTTTCTTTGTGAATAGAACGAGTTCGGTTTTAGTGGGATTCACTGTTAATTTGCATTCCTTGCACCAATCCTCCACTACCTTCAGGGCTTGGCGCATGAGGTTGCACAAAGTGTTTTCGTGTGTGCCATTTATTATTATAGTTATGTCGTCGGCGTAGCCCACAGTGAAGTAGCCTTTATCATTTAGTCTTTTGATAAGGCTATCTACCACTAGATTCCACAGGAGTGGCGAGAGGACGCCTCCTTGTGGGCATCCCTTCGCCACAACGGCCCTCGTGGTGCTGTTCACTGTGACTTGTACGGCTCTGAGTCTGAGCATGTTTGTGATCCATCCTCGCAGGGTCGGGTCCACACCGTGCTCCTCGAGACCTGCGCTGATGCTGTCGAAAATGGTTTTATCAAAGGCACCCTCTATGTCGATAACAACCGCGAGTGAGGAGCATTTGTGGTCTACTGCACATTCAATCTTGGAGATCACACTATGTAGTGCGGATTCTGTCGATTTTCCTGTGGAGTAGGCGTGTTGTTGTCTGTGTAGTGGGAATTCCCGGAGGGGCCCGTCCCGAATATGTCGGTCACAGAGTCTCTCCAGGGTCTTAAGAAGGAATGATGTCAGACTTATTGGTCTGTACGCCTTTGGTTGAGTATAATCGGTTTTGCCTGGTTTGGGGATGAAAATGACTTTCACCTCTCGCTATGTAAGCGGCATGTAGTTCTGTGCCAGACAGGCTTGATAGATTACAACCAGCCATGGTGATAGGTAATCCACTCCCCATTGCAATAAGGCAGGAAAGATGACGTCTAGACCTGCGGATTTATACGGCTTGAAGGTTGTAATTGCCCATTTTATTCGTTCTTCTGTTACTACGGTACGGGCTCTGGACCAGTCTTGGTCATTGGGTATGTGTGAAGGTTCGCTTGCCCATGTTATGCCCTCAGAGAGGCTGCAGTCTGGGAAGTGTGTTTCGAGGAGAATTTTACTCGTCTCGTGGTCCGATTTAGTGTATGTATTGTCCGGGTTTCTCAGCGAGCCAAGAGTGCGGTTTTGGTCCGTAGATAGGATCTTCCTTACTCGCGCGGCCTCGCTGTTTGATTCGATGTCTTCACAGAATTTTCGCCAGGCTGCTCTACCGGCTTTCCTAATTTGCTTTTTGAAGGTGTATTGTGTGCTTTTGTAAAGGTCCCAGTCTTCTGGGAGCCTAGAGTTTTTAGCTCTGTTGAATTGCTTGCGTACCGTTTGTCTGAGTTTACTGAGTTCCGTGTTCCACCAGGAATTCCCCTTGCTCTTGGTGTTTGGATCTATTAGTTTACAGCAGGCGTGGTATGCTTCTGTTATATATTCTGAGAGTTCTCTTATAGTGTTCTCGAGTTCCTTGGGGTCCGTTAGGTTTGAGGGTGTTGGGTGCCTGGATAGCAAGGAGGCCAGAAGGCGTTTGTAACCAGGCACGTTGGTTCGGCGCGGATTGCGTCTGGGTTCAGGTTTTTTGGTGTTGGCTGACAGTGAGAATCGAATCCACCTATGATCGGAACATGAGGGTTCGTTGGACACGTGCCAGTTGGAGATATGGGTTGTTACGCTTTCTGAAGCAAGTGTTAGGTTAATAATTGTTTGTCCGCGAGATGTGACCCAAGTGGGTTCCGAGCCGCGATTTAGGATATCAAGGTTAGTAGAAAAAAGATATGTGCATAGTACCTCACCTCTATGGTTGGCTTTGTTACAACCCCACAGCGGGTGATGGGCGTTCGAGTCCGTGCAGATGACCAGATCCAGTTTAGTTACTTCACAGTACTTCACCAGATCGGTCATGTCTTCCGGTGGGCAGTCCTCGGTCTCGCCTGGCATGTACACCGAGGCTAGGACGATGTCAGGTGCGTCGCCATCAGTCATGAGTCTGACGGCTGTTATGTCTCTGGAACAGAATTGGGTGAGTGTCGTGGTAGGAATATCTTTGGGTATGTAGGCACAGGTTCGTGGTTTGTCCGATCCCTGTGTGTCGAGAAATAGCTTACCTCCGATGTTACTGAGGCCGCATATTCTGTTGTTCCTCGCTCGCGCTGTTCGCTAATATCTTTAAAACGGTAAGTCGTAGAGAAAAACTACCTTCTACGTAAGGAAATAACGCGAATGAAGTAGCAGGCAACAGCTAGTGTTTAATAAAAGTACTTTTTTCGAAAATTTTTACTCTTTCGGAATGTGTAGTTCGAAAACGGGTAGGAATTTGAAAAAAATGTGTAAGATAAGAGTTGTAGAATATTTTATGAGCTTTCTTTACGTAGAATATATTTTTTCTCCACGACACACCGTTTTAAAGAAATAACCGAAAAACTTAAAAGTTGGAACTTTAATCCCCTCCCCCCACTCGGGCGGACCTCCTAGACGCCGGGACTTTTAGCACAGTTTAACAATCATACAGTTGGTTATCGCCTTTGTGGGCACGCGATGCCGATGCCGGCGTAGGTATTGACGCTGTCCTACGTATTTTTGCAAGGGTTGTTACAAAAATGTAAACAAATATTTAAAACAGTAAATATTTTTTAGTTACAATCACAAAATCACTTATTGAAATAGGTACATATTAGGTGATAAAAAAAAAAACATTTAGAATGCACACGAGCGATTATTATTATTATTAACCCTAGAGTAGTCGCGCCTTTCCGTGAAACGCGAGTGATTGCGTGGTGAGCATTGTGCCGCCCAAACTTTAACTTGTTTTTTTTCGTAAATAATAGTCAAATTCATTTACAAATATTTTAAAAGGATAGACTAAAACGTCAACTATCAGAAAAAGTCACATGAAAGTTTTGTAGTTATTATTAGAAAAAAATTGCTTGGGAAAATCTTAGGTAAAATTTCTTGAATTTTGCCAACACCTTTATCATAACCTACATAAAAAAAATAAAAACCTAAAAATAATAACAAAATTAAACATTTTCATCTTCTACGATATGTATTTCAGCAAGGCAGGCCTGACACATGTACATGCAATGTTCGGTGCACAGT
Organism: Ethmia dodecea; assembly: GCA_963855545.1. Lineage (NCBI taxonomy): Eukaryota > Metazoa > Arthropoda > Insecta > Lepidoptera > Depressariidae > Ethmia > Ethmia dodecea. The sequence goes on from OY979444.1 coordinate 9,318,838, forward strand.
AACTTTGTGCGTGTGTTGCACCCTTTTTTGAACCTTTTATTTTTCTTGGAAAAGGTTTATTTAGATGTTCAGTTACATTTTCCAATAAGTTTTTTGCACCAGCTTCTTTAAAATCATACTCCTCTTCCAACACAACAACGTATGCATCTTTTTTATTAATTTTGTATAATTATACTTTGCGCGTAGCTTACCTAAAAAGATGTAGGTAAGTAAAAAATAAACTAAGCAAAACAAATAACGACGACCCAGAATTAATCAATACAAACAAATATCAGTATTATTACGATATTTACATCAAAACAAAATTATTCGCTATATGTAGAAACGAATAATATTTCAAGTAAATTAAGAAACCAGACATAAAAATTATACCTACGTGAGTAGTCGCGCGGTGAGCAATTCGCCGCCAACCGCGACACACCGACAACAACGGCTATCACTCTAGGGCTTTGAGTATTAAACCAACCGGAGACGCCACTAACAGGCGTTCCTCTCTGCCAAAAAAACGTGTCGGTCTTTGAGCACACCGGTTAAATACAACTAGTTTGTTTGAGTTCACGGAGTGCTTGTATTGGTGAATGTATTTGTGTGCACCTAGTTCAAGCTAGTGTTTAATTGTTTTATCAAAAAATGCGTTTGTTTTAACATTATTTGTGATTGTTTCCTCGTCCCCCCCGCAGAAATTGGCAGACTTTTTTGTAAAGAAACTAGTGCGCGTGACGTCTCCTGTTGGTTTAATACTCAAAGCTCTAGGGTTAAAAATGTATGTTATTATAAATAAATCATTTGAAGATGTTGCACTGCCAGATATTTCCGCGACACTTTATTTTTGGAGTATTTTAGTTGGGTCAAATGAAAAGTGTAACATTCTGTGACCGTCTTACTATCAAAAGCTACTAAAGATCATAATAAATAAGTGTTCACTGACCCGCGATTTATTACGCGCACTGCGAGAAAATCAACTTGAATATGGCACAAAAACAATTATTATTATTTAATATCTAGGGTATGTCGAATAGATCTTTGGAAATTGTTGTAATGACGGTAAAACCATAAAGAGGGTTTTGTTCTCGTCACAACTCGGATTCACATCAGCCCTTGACGATTAACCTGACAAACTACGCAAGTTTGTATGAAGCGGTCCGCGTCGCTCGCTTCCCCGCAAGGTCCCCTCCGTTGCTCTGCACAAGTACATTCGTGAGCCAACTGTATGATTGTTAAACTGTGCTTTTAGTATGTTTACTCCCTAAGCACCCTGAACAAGTTACTGAAGAAATCGCTTAGGTCCCAGCTCACGCACTCTACAACTATTTATACTATAGGTCTAGGTTTAGGCTGTGCATTGTCGTCAGTCAGTCAGTGACAGAGTTTTATTAAGAAGAATGCAAAGAATGCAATAAAAAAGTAATGTACATAAGCTAGTATTAAAAAATCATGTTGTTCTTCCTTTTTTGTTCGAAAGGCAAAACAAAATGACTTTGCCGACGATGAATAAGTGACTTGTATATTCCTTGTGCACTGATCTTTTTCTGAGCTATATTACGAGTTGTTTGAAAACTACTAATTAATAAATGTCATCTAGCATGGGGATTTAATTTATCAGAATATTCATGCAATATTTACCGTCGCACCCAGTGTTCACGATGTTGAGGACATGTCTTGTCATGGTTACAATGCGGCAGTTACAGTTTAGTTTACATGACAATAGTGTATTGCGCTTAGCCGTGACTTGGTTTTTGCAACACTTAACAGAGGAAACATGTAAAACTTCTTGAAAAGGCGTGACGATAAATTATAAAGAAAAATTTGTACGACCCAAGACTCTGTTTAAAAGATAACCTATGTAATTAAATGTAATGCATAGATGATATAAATTATGTAATATCTAGAATATTGAATAAAAAGATGAAATTTTATGAAAACATACTATGTTACCGTAGATACTATACAATATTAGAGGTGCAATTAAATTTAATGACCTCATACAAGTGTTGGATTGTTGAAGTTTGACGCCCCACATTGTTGTGATTGACTTTGATTCTATGTTATTTATTATTGGGGTTCTGTCCCGTGTCAAAAATCACTATAATAATCCTAATAGAGAGTCTTCGGGGATTTGTAAACAGCTGCTTATCATAAGAAATTGAAAAAGTTCAATTGAATTTTTGAATAATGTGGCATAGAAAATTTAAATGTTCTTGTTCTCAAAAGTTAAATTGCTAATCATTTAATTACATCCGATAAACATTTATCCTGTCCAAAGTAGTCCAAATTGATGTGTGCTGTATCTTTTATTGCTTAATAGCAGCATAGAACCAAAGTGAATGTTTTTTAAATCATGTTCGTGCCTCTAAGTAATCTTGTTAACAACTTTTTGTATTCAAACAAGTTTTCGCTGCTCCAAGGTCGTTATTTCATATTCCTTATAATAATATTATCCTTTATCCACGTGGGATAATATTGAAGCTGATACAGTTGTTACACAACTCTGCTTCAGATTTTATCAATTAAAGTCGTGTAGGTAATTATTTCTGCTGTGAGCTATTAAACGAATTATAGCGATATGCATAACAAACAAAAATATTAATTAAAAGAGGATTGAATCCGAGAATTATCCGATTTAAGTTCTCATTTCGGGTTCATATTAGTAAGGAGGACTAAATGAATCTTTGCGTTGCATTTCATTGTTATTAAATGCCAACTCAATTGATGAGAGGTATTCAGTATCTGTATGAAATAATCATAACTATCAGTACTCAACTTTGGTACTTACTTACCTGCAAGTATCGGTAAGTGGATTTCGTCTGCTATAAGAATTCTTTATTTAGTAATGTACAGCCCACTGCCCAACCTGCGAAATTGCATCGGGGTCACTAACCGCCAGTTAGCCCCGAAAATATGTTACACGGTTACCACCACACAATAACGGAAGTTAATTTTAGCTTTTACCAACGATATTAATCTAATATTCATTTTTGTGTTGGTGTTTGTTTTAAACGAAGATAGATTTGCCTTGTGTTATATATTATGTACAAACACACCTATAAAATACATACATAACTACATAAGTTTTATTAATTATTTGTCTATGGTTCATTTATTTATAGTTATTACGGGCCTGTTGGCTCAGTTGGTAGTGACCCTGCCCTCTGAGTCGGAGGTCGTGGGTTCGATTCCCGCTCGGGGCTAATATTTGTGTACATGAACATGTCTGTTGGCCTCGTGTCTGGTCGTTTAATATTTATTTAAGTATGTGTATCAGTTGTTTAGTACCCATATAGTACAGACCCTGCCTAGTTTGGGACTAAATAACCTTGTGTGAATTGTGTCCCACAATTTATTATTATTATTACGACAGCCGGATGTGACGAAATTATTACCAATAATAATTCATTAAAACAGTTAACTCAGTAAGTACATAATATTATGACGTCATAAGGTACTCGCTACATTTTCCATAGTAAATTAGAGTTTTGAAAGATGCTAACTGATTTTACTACTCAGTCATTTAACATTGTGTATACTTATCCTTATAAATCAAAATACTTTTGTTCAAAGTAGGGTGCATAAGTCCACTTTTAGAAAATAACCCTGTCCTTATTTAACTAATGTTTTTTTCGATTGACCTATTTGAAGAATATAAATATGAAATGTTGGTTGCTAGAAGATATAAGTAACGCTCTAAATAGTTTATGTATGAATTATTTCGTCAAAAGCTACTACAGTACCCACAGCAGCAGATGTACTTCGCAAAAATAATGTAAACATATCAGTGAATTGTTTACGACCGCAGCAGTTCCAACTTCCACCCCGTCGTGACAGCCATGATAGTCGTGTCGTAGTTGGTGTCGTGAGTCGTGAGGCAGTCGCGGGGCCCCTGGCGCTTGGCGTCCGGCTGCGGTGGCGATACCATCGCGACCACACTTTCAGCGGCTGCCAGGACGTTTATAGACCATTACTTCGCTATTTATGACCTACACGATGCTAGGCATACACTCAACACTCGTTTCCTATCGCTTTTGAAATGATTACGTACTCCGAAAACCCACTACTGCCGGGTGACAAAAACAGTCGCATAAATAATACATATGTTCAAACATGTTAACAAATCATCCAGCATTAATATGGTACAGTGAAAAAACAACATTGTGATGATCTACACTTCTACTGTAATAATAATAATCTACATTATTATAAAGAGGAAAGATTTGTGTTTTTGTATGTTTGTCTACAGTGTAGACAAATAGATAGTGTAGACTCTACATTAATATAATATAATCTATACTTACTAATATTATAAATAGGAAAGATTTGTTTGTTTGCATTGAACAGGCTCCGAAACTACTAGATCGATTTTAAAAATTCTTACGCCATTGGAAAGCTACATTATCAGGGAGTAACATAGGCTATATTTTATCCCCGTATTTCCACGGGAACGGGAACTACGCGGGTTAAACCGCGCAGAACCGCTAGTAACTTATAAAATGTTGCGAAATAAAATTTATTTGTGTTTCCCAAGTGCGAAAGATCCGTGACATTTAAAATATCATAAAGTTTCGCCTCGCTCGGTTGTCATATATAAAAGATCTCGATTTATCGGAGCGAGCGGTTCTCGCGCTATGGAATCTTATTGTGTTGTCTTGGTAAAGAACAAAGAAACGTGGCTCTTCCGCGTAGTAACCCATTCAAGTGACATTTAAGCGATCGATCGAGGTCGTGACTCGGGATCCTTGTATTCAATGTTTTCTGAGCTTCAATCAATTTGAAGATGAAATTTTAATAAAATGAATACTTATTTATTACCTACCATATAGACAACCGAAATTTATTATTTTATAACCACAAACAAAGGGCACAATTACTGTCTTAATTAAAGAAACTTACTGAAACTTACTAACTGAAATCTAATTTTATGTTGATCCATTTGTTTCTATGTAAGCCGTATAACCACGCATATAACGCTATTGCGATAATTAGTGTATTCATTGTCTTTATTAAGGTAATTAAGACCTCAAGAACAATTGAATGTTAAAATATAGATTGTATCACTCCATTAAAAAATATTATATAGCAGATTTCCTTGAATAATTATGATTTTTCACCTGTTCAAAGATGAAAATAAGTATTTACTTATGAACCAAATTGTTGCTTTAACGGACGGTGCTGTGATGCAAAATATTTGTTTAGTTTAAAAACAGGCTTAAATTATATCGTAGTAAAAAATCTAGATACTGTTTATTGTAGCAATGCAACCGTCAGAAAGTGCAATAGCTTGTTACAAATACGTGTATAGCTAGTGCTGTGTAAATAAACGCGGAGTCGGTTTCTAAACGTCGACTTTCCCACAGCGAGGTGAAAGTGGCGACCGCGCAGGGCGCGCGTAACATTCCAATCGTTTAGGTTCTGATTTTAGTATGGTAGAGTCAGGCGCCTTATTTAGAATGTACCTAGTCACAAAATCGTCCATAATCGTCGCTAATGCATTTGTATCAGGATTCGTGATATCGTAATGGTTTTAATCGTTTCCATATCTATTCCTCATTCATAATTATCTTTTATTAATGAGGTGATTTACCATGTCTCTTATCGCGAATTGTCTTAGGAATAAAACGTTAAGCGAATCCCGTAAATCCCGTCAATTGCACAACGTCATGACCCTTTCATGGACGACTCTGTATTTTAAAGCACTACAATTTTGTAAGACGGCGACTTACTGCGGCTGAGGCCTGGGAAATGCAAGGGAATGAGGAACCGCAACTCGCCCACCGCTCGCACGTGTTAATTTCATCAGCGCCTACATGAAAACTAATTTGCTGTCGACGCCAACGTATCAAACATTAATTATTCGTGGGCTTTAAGTTGTTTACAACGACACATCGGAATTTTATTAACTCTAGCTGAATGACTGTTTATCTATTAAGCGAGGGGTGTTTCCCACGCAACGTTCTATGTACAGTTAATATGAATGCATACGGCACATACAATACATGCATTTACCGACAGTTGTAACCGACATGCTTCGCCGCTCTGATGGCGAGATACCTTACGGGGCCAGCAACCGCCGGCTTTGTCTACAATCTAGAAGCTTTGTTTATTGGCCATTGTAAGCTCCGAGATTAGCTCCCGATGAAGAATGGAGCCATATACAATGACAATCTGAGGTGTTGTCCGGCGAACACCTCCGTTAGTCACATTGACTGGTAAATTGTTTGTTACTTACATTTCATTGTCTGGGTACTTTATTTTACCAATATAATATATACATATAATAAAACAAGACCGCGTCTGTACACAAAATATTTTTGAAAATTTTTGTACTGTAGATAGTTATCGATTTAGATATAAAAAGTAGCAGCAGACTCAGTAATTTGGAACCAAATATGTACATCTGCTGAGGTATGGTAGAAAAATCTAATCAAAATTAATTTATTAAATGACGAGTCTGCAAAATGCCAGAATGATACATACATACATACCTACATATTCTGAAGCCTTTTCCCGTCGGAGTAGGTGAACCTAGCAAAATCTATCGCGCTTCATCACATCCATCAAAGGAATCATACATGCTCACCGGTTCCGGGTAGTCTTTTCCTCGATACATCCTATCAGAGAAATAAACTATAATTGCTTAAGCCTTAAGGCAATAAGAACAAGAGTGGCTTTAGTAAAATATTGGGGTATTAGGATAAACATCCCCTCATGGTTACATTATTAGGGTCAAGGCCATCGATATCCAATACACAAAAAAACTACCCTCACCCCAATCCGCGTTACAATGTTAGGAGAGTCGAACAAACAATCGAACGCGTGCGTGGTCAAATAACAAATGACAAGTCAAGAGGTTGATAAACTATTAGTTACAGAGATGTCAGTCACAAATCTTTATTTGAGTTTAAATGACTTATCCAATAGGTTTAATAGAAATGTGTAAACACACTGATTTCAAGTGACTTTGCTTCTCAAATACACCATTCTACATAATTCATAAAGCTTATCTAAACAAAGAATTATTCTTAAATTGAATTAGTTCACCGGATGGATCTTGAACGGTTAATGACATTATTATTACTGATTTTCCGCCTAACTTGACTGTAACAATCCATTTCTCATAGCCCCAATTATAGGGAGGTCTATTGCGGATATTATTCCTGTACACAGAAGCTTGACCTAAATAAGAATGTGAGAGGGGAAGCTAATTCGCTTTTATGATTACTTACCTTTCAACAAAATGACTGTAATAGGCAGTTTTTTATTTGTATTTCCATTTTATTAACCTTAATAACGAAGATAAAGAAGCTGGAGAGTTTATTCGCTATCGAGTTTTGTTCAAAAACAACTAGAGTACCTAAGTACTCTAAAATCATATGATACATAGTAATTTGATGTATTGGCTTCGTATAAATCATAAACGGAGACGACAGAATTTAATTCAACTGCGGGGATGGCAACACCAACACTAGAATGCATTGCGGTACTCGAAGGGAATTGGGGTGTGAGGTGGGGAGAAGAACAGTTGTACGGTGCGGATACAAGCAAGTTTGGCAGCCGTAAATGTCCCCGTTAATTAGTGGCGAGCTGCCGACGATACGGCGACAAATTGCGCGACGTTCGCTGTGCGCACGCAAATAAAACGACCGCACAGTACCCGTGCGTGTCCGAAAAGAGATCGGTGTACCTCTTACCGCTAATTTAATTTATGAACTTCACGGCGTTCTGTCAAGTTAATTACCAATTTATTTAACCGAAATGAGAGGACATGAGTAGAAAACATTCTTGTTAATTAAAAGTTATAATTTTAAACACTTGTCTCGTAGATAGTGTCCAGCTGCTGACGTTTATAGGTTGATCAGAACTATATAAGGTCATTTTAAATCAAGTATAAATATTTTAAGGGTAGGTACATACAAATATGTAAGAGAAATAGAACAAACAGAAAGTGAAAAAAAATCTTGTTCTTTACTAACAAAAAAAAAAAAAATTTTGCAAACATGGTTTGGATAAACGCTACTTTTGTCTGCTTTTTTATTTGTTTTGTTATTTTCGCGCAATTTTTGATCGGGTAGTGTTGCGTGTATTGTTTATGTACAGCGTGTTAGTTCGTTTCTAATTTTTGTAATATCTAATCGATGTTATCTAATCAAGTCGCATATGAGAATTTAAAATCAATGCCGAAAATAGTATCTTGTTAATTCTTTTATCTACCCTTTAAAATTTGCACTTAATTAAAAATTACCATGTAATTGTTACTGTAGGTATTAGATTAACAATACATACCTACATATATAATCTCACGCCTATTTCCCATTGGGGTAGGCAGAGACAGTAGACGGCCACTTGCTACAAACCTGGCAGATCTCTCGTACTTCATCCACATCCATCAAACAAACTCATGCATGCTGGTCGGTTTCCGGTACTCTATATTTCTCTAAAACATCGCCGATCTGGTCAATATACTTAAGATCAACTGAGTCCGTCAATATATAGGCAGCAGTAAGACTAATTGCGGCTTTCATTACCTATTCCTAAAAGTAATAGTATCTATCAAATTATTATAGTGTCCATCAACCTTGTAGCGCTATTAATAATGGTCGGGCATTACAAATGTTATGTCATTTATATGTCCATGACACTACATTAATAGTATACTTCCACATAAAAGTAGTCAGAGCGTGGTAGCTGTCGAATCCGACCAATCGGCAATGCAGGGCAATAATTAATTCAATATAACTCAGGGACGAGCGGTATGTCTCTATTAATTAAAACTCGTCATTACCTAGCGTGACATGTGCAATACAGGACGTGTGTCCCGGCGAGACTGTTCATACTGTCCATCGAGCCATCAAGTTGATTGGTTTCATATTGAAACGACCCGTAGTATTGTGTTGCAATGCGAACGGCTTATCGTCCTAGACAGACGTCCCATTCAAATGGATTTGCTATTAGTCCCCGCTTTGTATGTTTACCAATTATGGAATCTTTGGTTGACTCATTATCATTGTTTGTCTTCTTTTTGTGTCAATAGACAATGCAGTAGTTATAGACTTATGCGGGGCTTTGCACGTTTGATCACCATTGTAGTGGCCATTATGTATTTTTTTTACTTATTTATAATAGCATTTAGCAATGTTATAACAAGATTTATTGTTGCTTGCTATAGCAACAAATGTTTATTAATGATTTTGATTTATTACCCGCGTAAATTGCGTATCGTAAGTAGTTTATGAACCTTTAGCAATTCTACGAGTGTGATTGTACGTTAAGTGATACAAGGACAAATGTGACCTTTTAAATTAAAGGTTGTGGTTCATAGTATTACATTCAATTACTGAATTTACTTGGCTGTTGCATAGTAGGTAAATAGAAAAACTTCACGGATTTTTATGTAATTCCTTAAAATATTATGATACATTATCTGATTCTGTGCCCCGTGAATTCACCCGCGTCGATAAAACATTAAGTAACCATTCTTTCTATAACGTTGTTACTTAAACAGGAAAATAGTATGTTTAATGTTAAAAAAAATCCATCTGGTATCTCGATATTTAAAATCTAATTGCTAGACATATTAATTTAGGTCTAGATCTAAAGAAGAGGTATAGATCTAAACCTATGTTTAGATCTATACCTCTTCTTTTTAGTCATTTATATTCATTTTCTATACCTCTTCTAGTCAGTTATTTCACAAGCCATTGCCAAAAACTTTTTTTATCTGGTAAGGTTTTTGAATAGTTATGAATATTTCATTAAGTGCAATGCGTATTGTACGGTAAACAAAGTGTATGGAGCGCCTCTGGCCACGATATTGGTGTGTTTGTCACGATGAGACAGGTATACAATGTTCGGTGCTGTCCGTTGTCGGATAGGAAACCGCAAAAACACTATATTATAGCGATTTCACCATGTTTAAGCGTTATGGAGGTGCAGGTACTACTAGAGAAATCCGCACTATTAAGTCTTCTATTATTATAATGAAGAGAGAAAAACCTGATTGACTAACTACCTTATCAACGTACAACCGAAACTACTGAAGTTATAGATTTGAAATTTTGACAGTGGATTTATTTTATGACCTAGGCTTCGGATAAGAAAGGATTTTGTGAAATTTCGGGAATGGATAAAAACCAGTGTGGCGCGGAAAACGCCGCTGGGCGTCTTTAATCTATATCTTTGTATGTTTGTTACGAATCAACTCAAAAACTAGTTTACCTATTTTAAAAATTCTTTCACCAATTCAAAGCTAAAATATCCCTGAGTAACATAGTACATATTTGAAACCAGTATTCCCAAGGGAACGGGAACTATGCGGGTGAAACCGCGCAGAACCGCTTGTCTCTAATACATATGACAATTCAAGTCAATGGGCTTGCAAATGATGGACAGTTAATGGTAGACTATGAAAGAACCATTCTGTAGACCTATATTCCTGCCTGTGCATTTGACAAGTGTAACTTTGAGATGGGTCTAACATGTATAGATTGAGGCTGCGTGTACACTGTACAAGTCCCATGCAGCTGAGTCAGCGGGTGAGCATAGAGCAATTTGCATGTGCAGCCGTGCACAGTGGGCGTCCGGCCGTAATGAATGGCGAACGTGTTCGCAGATCTCGCACAATCCTGTTTATTGCAAGTAAACTGTGTTCACAATTCACAACGCACGTTGTTACTCCAAACCAATAGGTGTAGGTATATAGATAGAGTCACATGGCCCGTTGTTTAGCTAGGTTGTTTGCGATGCATTGGTTTGGTCTTCGTGAGATTGTTCTCTATGCGGTCGTTCCAACGCGAATGCAATATAATTTATATCCTATATAATAAGTATCCTAGCGACCCGCCCCGACTTCGCACGGGTGCAATGATAACACTAAAACCTTCCTCTTGAATCACTCTATCTATTAAAAGAAACCGCATCAAAATCCGTGGCGTAGTTTCAAAGATTTAAGTATACATAGGGACATAGCGAGCGACATAGGGATATAGGGACAGAGAAAGCGAATTTATTTTAATACTATCTATATATATAAAAATGAATCCCTTTTTCCCTTGGTCACGGCATCACGCGTTAATGGCTGAACCGATTTGACTGAAAGTTGGTGGGGAGGTAGCTTAGGAGACGGACATAGGATACTTTTTATTCCGATATTCCCACGGGAACGGGAACTACGCGGGTGAAACCGCGGGGCGCTGCTAGTGTAGTGATAAAATAAGAAACTGCCAGGCTGATTGACTGATTGATCAACGCACTGCCAAAACCGCTGGACCTAGAAGCATGAAATACAACATTTTATGGTTCCTTAAATGACGTAAGTGAACAATAAGAGGGTACTTTTCTAAATTCCCACGGGAACGGGAGCCAGAACGGATTCGAACCTGCTACTGTAATTTGTTTAATAATATCATTATTGGGTCATTCCAATTAATGTTAGTTGGAATAGTAGCCGCACTTCATTAAAAGATAGCTTGTCACTGCAACTTCGTCCGCGTTCTGAGATGAAAAGTGGCGAATTTCCTTAAGTAATTATTATTTCTATGTTAAATTAAATGAGGTTCGGTTTAGCGGTATAGCCGTAAAACGGTAACAGACTGAGATAATTTTGCAATTACAATATTACATAGGAATTAATAGGTTTTTATTTTGTTATTAACAGGGGTCTACTTATGATCTATACATATAATAAAACGGTAACGAGACCGTGTCTGTACATGAAATATTTTTAGAAAATTTTTGCGGTAGTGTAGATAGTTAGTATATTTACCGATTTAGATATAACAACACAATTTTTGAAATTTATTTGTCATCATCATAATATTTGTCTATCTGTGTGCACACGTCACGCAAAAACTACTGGACGGATTTTGATGAAATTTGGTATTGACATAACTGAGTAACCGAATCAACATCTAGGGTTATTTTTATTACAGGAAAATATTTCATTGCCACGGGAAAATATAAAAAAGTGGTTAAAAAAAGAAATACGTAGGTACTACTCAAAAAAAAAAAAAATTATAAACTTGGAATATAGTATGGAGGTGTCTTATATATCGTAAGCAACCGCTATAAAGGGATTTTTGGAAATTCCCATGGGAACGAGAATAAACTGGATCCGCGTGGGCAACGCCCCTGGGCACCGGCTAGGTATTTTTAATTTGATTTGATGATTTGTTCTCATCGTACTTAAACTACAATGAAAAAGTTAGTCCATGTATCTAACATAAGTAGAGGAAGGTAATAGCATTAAATATTCAGTAGCTTTTATATAATGCAAAGCTATTAGATACTCGTACGTTACGCAAAGACTTAAATACAAGCATGTTATACGCTTCTGGTTTTATTGGTTCATAAAAACCTACGGTTTAAATTTTATTGAATAAAATGACTATAAATTGGTCAGGAAATTAGTTACTACATGCATATTTTGAAAATAGTGTTTATATTATGTTTTTCTATAGTACATATTAGTATTGGAGTCGTGAACTAGAACATTAGTAATCAGTGTTTATCTGCGTGAAATCAGGAAATATTTATTTATTTATTTATTTTTATTTGGGGAGCTTACAGCTACGTTTACAAATTAATAGTCCTTGTGGACAAGTACATGCTAATTAAAAGCTTCCACATATAAATATCAAAACTTATTAATACAATGTTATTAATATGTAGCTTAACCAGCCACTCGTGATGCAAAAATATCTATATTAGACACTGTAAAGAATCCTTATTTTGTTTAAACATCACGCGGACTATAAAATTATTGATACAAAGTAACATAATGTTTAATTGGGTGATAGCATCGACTTGGTTTATCTATTGCGTGCTATAAACATGATATTTTGTTATTAATTAACCATCTTACATTTGCAGGTGGTCAGCAAACCGTATCAGCCGGCTTCTGGCGCAGAGCTCACTAAGCTCTGTAACCACAAGCGGAAACTTTTGGCAAATCTGCAGGCGCGCGCGCAATCGCCCGCCACGCCACCGCCGCCACACATAGAACAAAAGAAAGGTGAGGACAAGCATAATTACAAAATTCACTTATTTGATGAAGTGTAGTTTCTTAAGCAGTTCAAACCTAACTGTCTATTGGAAATCGTAAAAGTAAAATTTCCTCAGTTGCATAACCACGGAAAATTCAAATTCTCTGTAATTTTTCACTGAGTCTAATGTTGTAATGATTAAGTGTTTAATTAATTTCAATGGTATAGGATATCAATCGTAGGTAGGTTTATATTTTTTCAAATTTATACGATTGCTCTTTCAATTTAAACAGAGCACGTCGTCAGGGTAAATAAATTACTTTGCGAAACGCAATCTCCAATTTGATGAATAAACAAGAAGAAATGAGATAACAATAAACAAATTATCATTCATGTCCTAAGAAAGATGGGGGAGCTTGGAATGAGATGAAAATTGTCTGCAAAATAACAGAGGGTAAATTGAGTTTAGTAAATGTAGAGCAAAACGTCGGCCGTCGGCATTCATGCTCCAGCCGCTGTAGCGTCCACGAGAATTCCTAGCCTTATTTCATTTCCGTTCACTTTCCAACCCTTAAGCTCTTCACCAAGGATGTGACGTAAAAAATGTAATTACAAAATGTGACTCAGTATACTAGTAATCGATTACAATACTTTAAAGCATGCGCAAACAATAGCATGATGATCCTAAAAAAAGAAAACATTAACTTAACAAAATGAGCTACAACAATCACGATTTACTTTACTGACGTCGTTTTCGCATCGCCTTTGTTCAGAGGTTTTTTAATGGTCGCGTGAAACGTTGTCCCGTAGTAACAACGTAAAGGGCCCGCCCCCCTTCAGGCATATTTTGCTTTTAAATGGAAGTTCTTTACAGTCGAGGATAACTTTTCTGTGAATGAACCAAGTTTTTCAGTTAAGTGTTAGCAAACTTCATTTGAATGGTTTAAAGAAACAAGGAGCAGTTTAATGATTTAAGTCTGCCGGTCTGATGTGCACCGAGAGTCAGGAGCATTATTATCCGATTAGCGGGCGGGTGGGCCCGGGTGTTCCGGGCACAATCTCCGCGCCCGGCCCTCCTTCATCCAATTACACGAGTGTGAACCGCGCGGGATTAGCCGGGAAACTGGCGGCGGGCCGGCCGGTATCGGACTTCGATGAGAGCGCCATTGATTCTAAATAGGTTACTCTTGTCAATGGGTAGGTACTCTAATACACTTTCCTGACTTTCTTAACCGCATTTAGACGTAAATCATAACAAATACAGACGAATTTCCTTTCTTCCTCAGAAAATACGGAGGTCCCATTTTAATGTAGCATGATCTAAAGTAAAATACTTCATAATGTATTCAATCGCTTTCTGTTTTGATAGCGGACATAAGACCAAAGAAATACAAACGCTAACAGCCAAAGCGAAACAAGCAGCCACTATCTATTTCTAAGAGTCTAAAGCAACACAGAAAAGTGTTTGCTCGGAGGACCGAGTTGTTTCTTGTAACAAAGAGGGTAGAGCGGTCTCTTTGTTGTTAAGTGGCAGCAAGGGGGAGGGCGCGGGTTGCATTTAGTGCAGCATGAATTGCGGGTAACTGCACTTCGTCAACCGTCCGTCCGGGAGTAACAACCTGTGCTGCGCCCGACACCCCCTGCAATGCTGCCAGGATTGCCTTTTCTCCACCTTGATACCATTTCTCAGATTGCATTATATTATATTAGCAAAAATTGCTCCTTTATTTCCCCTAAGTTTCCATTTAAACATAATACTTTAGGTTAACATTTGAGTAGAGTGTAACCCTGGAAGTTGTTATTACTACGTAAGGCCCGGTACATTATATTAATGAAAGCACGAGCAACCTTATGTTTAAGTGCTTGTTAACCCCTTCTACGGGAATTATATTATCATTGGTCCCGCGGTCCCTGTTTGGGCGCCACTCATTTAGTCTCCGCTTTATACCCTCTTTCGTTTCATTTGTTTTGGATTGCAGTGTGTTTTTTGCTTATTGTACTAAGTCGTAACTGAAATAATTGTTATAATAATATGTTATTTATGAAAGCAGCCGATAAATCTTATATAATTGTAAGTGATTTACTATAGAGCTTCGATTCCTTGGAGTACTAAAGAGATTCGTTTAGGAGATAATGGTCGTAAATGAGATTAACTGCGTTGAGCCGACAACGCGGAGAAGGGAATCAGGAAGTCTACACGGCGAGCCGCAGAATTGCGTAATTACCGTGAAGGAAGTCGGCCGTTTAGAGCAAACAAAAACGCTGGCGACTCGATCAGTGGCGGGAACAAAGGGCGGGTGTAATTTGAAACAATCGGCGGTGGTGCAGAGCGGCCGCGGTCGGGGGCACGGGCGCGCACCCCGCCGACTATTGATCTGCCGAGTCGCGCCACCCCGCGCTCGCACCCGCCGCCCTTCGCCCCACCCCATGCCGCGCTGGCGCCTCCGAGGCCACCCTCTCGCCTCGCCGCGCCCGGCTCGCTTCGCACACAACCCGTATTTTAATTGCAAATCTGCCAGATAATGTGCAAATAGATAACGGTATTATACTCGGCTCAATTACTAATTACGAAGAGGTTCAAAATATTGAATTTTTAACACAATTTCAATTAAATATTTGTTCTAGAACATTCGACCAGCCGTGATAATTTGTTTCTGCATATTCAATTTTTTCCTAATTTATCAAATGGTTGTTGATTTTACAGTCAGATAAAATTGATTTTTAACTGGTACTTAGAGCTTACTAGTTGAAAGGGTAATCTTTGGTTTCATTTGCATACAAATGGGTCGATCTCGGATCTCCTTTTCCGTTTTGTTGTGGAATCGCTTATTTTCCATTTCCCTCGTCCACAATATGGGTCGCGGGGCTACCTAGCGGAAATGAATCTTGATTATAGGAAATCTTAAAATAGAATTCATTATCTTTCCAAATAAGTAAGTTATTCAGTGAGTCTTTGTAGGGTTCAACTTCTATTATTTTGGTATGTTCCTCTTTATTGTACATCAAAAACAACACAATATGGATAAAAACTTTAACCAAAGTACAATGGGCGGTCTTATCGCTTTCAGCGATCTCTCGCAGACAACCAAAGACCAAAAGTGGATGAAACTGAGAGATTAGAACTATGGTAGACGCCAGACTTTACGTATATGTTATTAGAACCAGGGGGATAATTTTTCCAGTGTATGTATGAATATTTCGTAGCCCGTTAGCCCGTTTAGTCTACAGGCTGCACCGCACTGTTTGACGGATTTTAAAGAGTGAGGGTTTCGTTAATTTTTTTTCATATCATATATATATTTAAATAAATAAATACCCTACTGTTCTATTATGTTATATGGTTTTCCCAAACTATTTTTTGTTAGGGGCGCATATAATTCTTACGATAAGAGCTAAATATAAACAGGGTAATAACAAAACATTACAAGTCGGGGTTTAAATATAAAATATATAAAACCGTTGCCGTCACTTTCTATATAATAATGTTAAAAAGTGACAGCGTTCGTTTTAAACATCGTAAAATTTTAAACGCCATATTGTAATGTTATATAATAATTAACATAAGTGATTTATTTTCTTTACTTACTTAAAATGTTTCAACTAAGTTTTAATCTATACAATTGCTTCTAAAATTGGATTTATTTTCTCTATTGTTAGGTCGTCTGGAGAACGGAGAGGTCGGCGGGTCTGTGCCCGTCCTCCCAATGACGCATAAGTTCGAACTATCCTGAATGCTATTCTAAAGTAAAATGCGAACTGATCTGATGCTTATTTGAGCTCTCAATAAAATCTAAAGATATTAGGAGGTAGCTTAATGTAAATTTTCTTTCTTTGAATTAGCTCTGCAATGAGATTTTATAGATAGGGTATGAAAATAACGGAAGAGCTAATTTAGTACATAATTAAGTAGTTTGCAATACGTTTATGAATGCATCAGTATTGGGGTTATTGTGCTATAACTATAGAAATAACGTCTTTAAATCACAGTAAACCTTGCCCGCGCGTTTGCCATTGAGCTCCACGGCGCTATCTTTATGGGGCTTAAAACGTGAAAGCGATCGTGATTTTTATTCCTTTTTTTTATTAATTGCCTTTTTTTTATTTCAGCTACAGGCACAGAAGTGGGTCTGATAAAGAAGAAAATGAAGAAGCGGTCGGGTTTCATGCCAAATATGAGCGTCTCTCAGATGATGGTGCAGAGAGAACGACCCCTCAACGAATTCAAGGTAATATATGTGTAGTATTACCTATTCATGGTCCTGATAAGAGTTGAACCGCTGCCAGAATCTCCCCTGGGGTTCTATTGCACTTAACTACATGTATGGGGAATGTAAATGGCACGGTTAGTGCATTTGATTTCGTGTTCAACTGTTTATCAATAGAATTGTAGTAACGGAAAATGAACATATTTTTATTTGTTTAAAAGGGAATAATAATATCATTTAATACTTTTCCAACAAATACATGGAGCTACAACTGAAAAAAATATAGGTGGAAGACAGGAGCAGAAGAACCTGTGACATTTTTACTTGTGGAGACTTGTAATTCACTATGGATACTTTTTGTTCTTTTTTTATTTCATTATATATTGATGTTAAGTGCTGTATGTAAGTCTTCCTAAAAGTAAATTAAAAAAAATTGTAACATATTTCTACGTTTTATTTTCAGCCGCAAGACAACGACCATAATCGAACGATTTCGCCTGGAGTGCGTCCTAACAATGGACTTGCCGTACCTGCGTTTTCGTCCCTACAACAACACATGCCAAACGCCATCGCACAAGAAAACGATGTCAAACAAGAAACACATGTACAAAGAAGCTCACATTACCTCACGGTCAGCAGCGGCTGGATTTCGCAACAAGAAAACATGGAAACTATACAAAAGCAGAGCCAAACAAACAATCCCCAGATTAACGTTGGCCTCCCAGTCTTGGGAAATAACGGGCAAATCATCGGCGTTAATACAGGCTACAATAAACAACATAATGTGAAAAATACCATGAATGTGTACCCTCACAACATGCCATTAAATAGTTTAGAGGAACAAAAGGAGGAAAAGAAAGATATTCCAAATCCACAAAACACACAAACAGTTAAACATTCCATAAAAGATGACGAATCTCAAATATTCTGCGGTCTAAATCAAGCTCTGACCCCTGAAGTTATGCAAAAAATTAATGAACAACAACAATTGTTTATACAACAGAATCAGAAACAAATAGAGATGGCTATGAAAGGCTATAGAACGCAGTTGGCTGAAAATATCAATCAAAATAAGCTTCAGGCGCAAAACCAATTCATGCCTCAGGGTCAGCTGGTGATACAGAATGGTGCTGTTGTCAAAACTAATCCTGCTAAAACACCTCCGTGGCAAGTAAAGAGAACCGATTCAAATGCTTCTAGTTCAGTGGCCAGCGCTAGCCCTAAACCTCAGAAATTGGAAAACATGGACTTTGATGAGACAAATGCTAACATATCGGAGGATCCTCCTTTTAATCCCTTCCAAAATAACGATAGAATAATTAATCAACCCATGTGCTCTCGCGTTCCTCCGCTGCCCCAGCACTACAATATGATTGGTCAACAGTGGCCTAATATGGATATAAATAAGAAGAAGATGAAAGTGAGTAGTAGAGGAGGTAAAAAGAAAGTCAGCGCGACTGAAAATAAACTTATATCATTCGGTAACAACGGCATGCGACTTATTCAAGATCCCAAAGGGAATCCATGTGAAGATATGCCAAATAACAATGTGCCTTCGTTTATGGATGATCCAAACGGATATTTGGCACAACAAACAGTTTTATTGAACAACACTATTTCTAGACAAGTTGGAATGAGTTCTTCTTTTGAAGGCAATCAGTATGAGAATGGAAATAACATGTACGGGTTGCAAAATCATCAGGCCCAAATGGATAAGTCTTGTAAGCCTGTGCACAAATCCTGTGAAGTTCCTAATGTTTATAGAAATAACATGGTACCGAATCCGTCTCCTTCTCCTAACACCACCCCTGATAGCAGTGTGCTGTCAGACAAGGGACTAGAAAACCAAGTCCTGCAATGTTGTAAAGGTTGCAATGTTATGAAAGCGAACAATGAGTTCTCAGAAAATCAAATGCGGCTCAAATATATGAAACAGAACATGTACAAATTGGACTTAGAAGGAAACACGTCGACATCTAGTCCCCGGCATGGGTTCGATGACAACCCAGTGACGTCGTCGACGTTTGTAGATCGGAGTCCGATGTTGAATGAGAATTGCGGCCCGATACAGGCAGGGACTGTAAGCACTAGTAACGTTTCACCTACTGAGACATTACAGCTCCCAGAGATGTCGCCGACACTATCAAATAGTTCTAGAAGCACTGATACGCCCCACAGCAGTGGAAGCAACAGTTCCCACATGCAAACTAACTGTACATTCCCTATTCCGAGCCCATCGTACTCAAACCCTGGTTCGAATAAGGACAGCTTCCATAGCAATCCGTCAACGCCAGGCAGCAATCAGGGATACCCGTACAATTCGCCGGGCCCGCCCAATAATCAGATCACTGGGACCCAGATGATGCATTTCATATCAAACCATAACGTGAACAAAAATCTCATGGAAGTGGATAACATATCAATGGTCGGTGTAAAGCCTGTAATAAAGACTCCACAGGAAATGTTCCGGCCAGACTCCAGGAAAAGAATGGACAATTCCATGCCCGGGTACTGTCCGCCTCCTCACTTAGGCGGCGGCCCAGCTCATTCTTTGGTTCAGGCATGCTACGTACAGACTTACGTGACTACAATGGCGAGCGGTTTCTCAGTCACTCGAAATACAGTCACTTCGGTTTTGGCCGGAAAAGCTAATACAGCTACGACATCTATTAACGCTTCCCAAGCAAACTTTGTCAGACCACCACCCCCGCCTAGTGTGAATTTAGCAACGACATACGCCATTCCAAACAATCAACCTGATCCATTTATAAATTCGGTTAACTTGCCTACAAGTTATCCGTTACACATCGCTGGTACTACCGCGCAAAATATGATCTCGAGGAATCCCCTAGAAATGGTTCAGAATGTGATCGGCAGTGTTCCGTCCAAGTCAGAGACAAGTGGTTCACACACGACTACCCTAGCGTTGTCTGGCAGAAGAGCAACAACTCCGGGACAAATACTTATATCATCAACTGGGCAAATAATTGTATCTAACAATCAAATGCCGCCGCCGCCGCCGAAAACAACCGTTGTAGCATCAATGTCAGGTACAAACGTAACCACATCGGTAAATCAAGTAGTCCCAGCGGTGGGCGGAGTGCAGCCAATTGTGAACCAATCTGCAGTCGTAGTTAACACTTTGCAAACGCCATTCGTTATCCAGCCACCAATGATGGCAGTTGACGGTCAAGTCGTGCAACAAAATACTGTTTTACCGCAAATCGTGGCCGGCGTTGTGTCCGGCCAGTCTGCTAACGATAACACGCGACAAATAGACATGAAAAATAACCATGGTTTCGTTCAGGGCGTCGCTATGCTGTCCCCGGAGAGCCTGAAAAAGAGGAACAAGAAGAAAAAGGGGCAAACAGCAAATATCACTAACGTGTTACAGATCGCAGCTCCTCAGCAAAATTCTAATAACATAATGGTCCATTCTTCACCACAACATAACACCAGTCCTCAATTTTCACCCCGTGGTTTCCAGCTGTCGCCTAACAATAACATATCACCGACGCCTATGCTACAAGCGCTGACGATAGTCCCAGGCAAATCAGGGACACCCGCGCATATAGTGATGAACGGCCAGGGCGGTACCAGCAACTTCGGATCTCAGCAGTTAATTGCAAACACATCGCCATCACAGCAAATTAATTTACTTCAGCCAGTAAACTTGATCAATAATGCTAGCGGGGTCGTACCAAACTTTTCTGCATTCCAGCAGTTCTTATTGCCTAACCTCGGAAGTATGGTTATGACGGCTGACGGTACAGCTATTATTCAGGATAATTCTAACGGAATGCCGATGCAACTCCAATTGCAAACTGTGAATGGACAAAACGTTTTAACTCCTGTCCAAAATTCTGGCGTGTTTGCTGCAGGGGCTAATGGGGGCGTGGTTATCAGAGCTCAGAATCAACAGGGCAAGATTTTACAGTCGCAGCACAGCCCCGGCGCTCAATTTCTATCGCCTAACAGTCAAGTCATGATGAACAGCCCGAATTTTAACGGGCAGCTAAGTCCTCTGCTCGCCAACTTGAGCCCGACCAATGTCACATTCAACACAAGCCCCCATCAAGTCCGAACAGGAAACGTGCAAACGCAAGAATTCATACAGACTAACCAACTGGGACAAACGCTAATGGTACCGCTTTCTCCAAAGCAGGTGTCTTTGGCGTCGGCGACGAATAACCGAAGTAATTCCACGTTTGTCCAGCAAAATACTACAATAGTCCAGCAACAGACGACGCTCGTATCAAACTCAAATAATACGCAGATGTCGTCGATCTCGACCAACATTCAAGGCGGCAACGCGACACGGCTGAGTATCGACCCTAACATCCTGCTCGCTAAGCAAATGTCTCAAAAGGGGAGATACATAGAGATGCCGGCGGAGAACGGTCAAGGTGAAGAGAAAGACGAGAAGCACCAGCTCGTTCAGTTCAATCAGGTTCAGCTGAACGAGAGCGAAGTGAAGATGGACAATCCCGAGGGTTATAGGTTTATGAATGAGTTCGGTCCCATGGGTCACGCGAACGTGCGGCACTCGGTGTCGACGCAGACGCTGGTGAACCAGCGCAAGTCCCCGAGCCAGGCGGTCTCGGGCAGCAGTCCCCCCGACACGACGACGCACAGCCCCCTCGGTCCGCTAGAGCCGGCAGCTAGCCCAAGGGTCTACGCCGCGAGATGTGTCTCCACGCAAGGGAACTACGCGGATACTACCACCAAATCCCCCGAACCGGCGGACGCGAATTCTTCGGTAAGCATGGTAAACCCTTATAGCGTCGATCTGCCACAACTGCTTTAAGCAATTACTACTATTATACTCCGACACTAGTTAATAAATATATTATCATTTTTTCTTTTTTATCGACTTGAAATTTAGAATAGTTTAAAATAATGCTTGCTCAAGTTTACAAATGAAAGTGATGTTACTAGGGCACGTGAGGCATATGAAAGGGTTTTATTAGCACACTAGTGGCCCCGGCTAACATTGTTCTGCCATCGTATAAACCATACCTGGACCCAATCGAACCCATACAATTTTTTAATTTAAAATCGGTCTCGCCATTTTCGAGTTAAAACAGCAATTGATTTTTGTAAATCATCACTACATAGTATAAAACAAGGTCGCTTTCTCTGTCCCTATATCCCTATATATCCCTTTGTAAGCTTAAATCTTTAAAACTACGCAACGGATTTTGATGCGGTTTTTTTTAATGGATAGAGTGATTTAAGAGGAAGGTTTTAGTGTTAGCATTGCACCCGTGCGAAGCCGGGGCAGGTCGCTAGTAAGATTATAAAATACTAGCAGCGCCCCGCGGTTTCACCGTAATTCCCGGGATAAAATATAGCTTATGTGTTATTCTGATGTATCTACACTAATATTATAAAGAGGAAAGATTTGTATTCTTGTATGTTTATAAAAAAAAACTGCTTGACCGATTTTAAAAATTGTTTCACCAATGGAAATCTACATTATCACTGAGTAACATCGACTATAGATTATTCCATTATAATTATATTATTCCGGTAAAACCTAGTAAGCTACGGAACAGATAGTAAGCTATATAACTGTAAAGTTTCATCAAAATCCGTTCAGTACTTTTTGCGTGAAGGAGCAAAAAAAACATCCATACATTCACTCACAAACTTATAATATTAATTTTATAATATTATGAGAATTAGAATATTCTAATTTGTTTTATTGCGCATAGTTTTCAGTGGTCTCAAAAATATTAAAATGAACTTTATAACGTAATACTGGTAATACTTTAGAAAAGGAATGAAACCTACCGCGAATTCCGGAACATATAATTTTAAATAAGAGTTGATATCTCACCTCGAAATTTCCAGGCCATGGTGCAATGCGTGTCGAGTAGCGAGCAAGACATGGCAGAGGCCCGCGAGCACGGCTGGCCCCCGCCTCGCAGCGACTTCGGCACAGACAACGATGCGCATAGTGAGTAGGAACCCTGTTGGTTACTAGCTATTTTCTATCCCAGCATTTTCTAGAAATTTGACTCGTATTGTAACTGCTACTGCATTATCACAGTTACACCTATACAATCACTTTGAGTTTTAAGTTTTTTGCAGTTAAGCCGGGAATATTTTTAACATTTTTGAATCTGTTTTTATGGACTGTTAATGGAGCAAATGATTTATAATGTCACCGGTCCCGGCCACTATGCATAATAAAACGGAAAATTTACAAATGTATTCATTCGTTTTCATAATCCGGGTGGTTCTTTCTTTCTTTCTTATTCCAAATCTATTTAAGATAGATAATCGATAGGGTCGCCCATTGTACTTTTATTTTAATCATTGTGTCACTTGTTGCATATTTTTTTTATTGGTGTACAGTAAAGAATTGTTACTTACTACTTAATATTTTCAGTAATAAATGAACTTATTGATTAATATGAATAATGAACTTGGTTCATAGCTTACTTTTTATATTATTATTATATTATATACTTACTTTTTGGTATGATTGCATTCAGATTCATTCGCAATAGCCTAACAGCAACAAATTCTATCGTTTTCAGATATCATGCAAAATATACCCATGATGCGTCAGAATCGCACTCCCAACCCCGTAGAGACCTCAGAAATTCATTACAACCAGTCTATGAGCACATCCTCAGTAAGCAACCAGCACATCATGCCTGTCTCTTCCAACTACTACGATCGGGTGCAGGCGTATAAGAGAAAAAATGATTTCGGCGACGGATCAAGTTATAGGACGGACAAAATAATGAGAAGTAACAATGGCATGGTCCATGGAATTCCAAAAGAAAGTGACTACGACACTATGGGAATCTCTCAAGACAAGACCCAATCCAGAAATTTCTCATCATCAGGGTCTAGCTCTGAAACAGCGATGCAGAAAGTTTTTGGTAGACATAATTTAGGCTCCGGTGATGGTAAGTATTAATCTTTTTTGTTCAATTCTTGTCTGCTCTGCTTCGAACTTGCTAAAATCTATCAATTGAGAAAATACTTAATCATCAACTAAAATACTTTAAAACATTTCCAAATTACAATTAATTCAAACAAAGCAACTTGACATAAGGAAGCTTGTTGATCTTCCATGCTACCTGTGTGATATGAGCTTGTATTCGAACATCTATTTTCGGTATAATCCGAATTTTCTGCCACTGTACTAATCCGAAACCATCTCACGCTTCAGTCACAGCTAACAAAATTCAAAATTTACCATTATGTTGTGTCTTGTATTGGTTTTGGATTGAATCTGATGCCAGCGAATACACCAAATTGAATATTTTATATGATCGTATGTCAATGAAAACTTATGTGTATTGTGGTATATTTCAGCTTCTACATAATGCGATACTATATTGGTCATTGGTTTTCTTTTGGTTGGGTTAATACAAGATACAGCTGTTTATAAAGGGTGTACTGGAAACTAATCAGAATGTAAAGTGATGTGCAGCGTTGAATCGGTCTCACCCCGGCTTTCTGTCGCTTTCCATTGCACCACACTCGAAGTAACTAAATTGGCTCACGAATTGGGATACCATTACTAACGCATCATTGTAAAGCCATCATCATATCATCTGTTCATCATTGTAAGTAAAGCACATTTCTCGTTATAATACTTACTGTTTTATTATTTTACTGTTATTTCTTTTTCGGGTCTGGGAAAAACTACGGTAATTAATAAAGAACTGTACCTACTGTGAATAATGTTATGCACAAAATACAGTTAGATGTGTTTGTACACCCATGAAGTTATAGATTCACTGTAGATTAAGTGGTGTAAAATATTCTGGCTCCTGTAATATAGTATAAGTACTGTATTTTTTCCATGTTTTCCCAAAACAAATGGCGACTAATACCTGCCTACTCTTTATATGTTGTAGATAAAACATTTTCTGTAAATTTTTCCAATTCGATTAATTTGTTTGTAATATAATATCTAACAAAATAATCGCTTACATGAAAACTTAACCATGTTATAGTTACAAAATAAAGTTACACCTTTTCCTACCAACCCTCTGGTGTATATGTTTTTATATTCTTCGTGAAATATTTTTCATATGAACTTTAGATTTGAGTTTTTAATATTCTTCTTGTAAATCTTCTTGTCTCTTTAAACTTGGACTGAAGCAAGAGCTAAGTTTTCATGTTTTGGTGTCGGACTACTGGTGAAGGATAAATAAATAAGAAAAAGCATTAGGTTATAAAATGATTAATCGATCGATAGATACGAAGAGCGAGGACGAATCCGATGAAAAGGAGGCTAGCGACAAACAGGTTCGCAAGTTCGAGGTTGGGGACCTGGTGTGGGGTCCCGTGAAGGGGTACGCCTCTTGGCCTGGCAAGTTGGAGGGCCGCAGGGCGGACGGGCGCTGGGGGGTGCGCTGGTTCGGCGGCGACAAGGCCAAGGGCTGCGTCGAGGACGCGCGGCTGCTCAGCCTCAGCGAGGGCCTGGAGGCCCACCACGCGGCCAGGACCAAGCACCGGAAGTGAGTTCATAGTGCACGGGGTCCAAGTCGAATGGTGCGCCGTGCAGATATATATATATACTGAGGCTCTGTAGTCTTAATACATATATCCGTAATTGTACGTTTAAATTAACCGCTAGCTATGCCTACATTCTGTGTTTTAAATGGAGCCGTTCTGTAAATTTATTATAGGCTAACTTATTGTTCTTAGGTTTAAGTACTCTACGTACCATTAGATTTTGTTGTATTCTTAATTATAATGTTAAATATTGAATGTGAAATTAACCCAACCCAAAGATTTGATAGTTATTTGTTTGACTATAAAATTACATACTTTAATGAACTAGTTACTACTGAACTTAAGTATTTATTTTTTCTAATTAAAGACGTTTTCCAAACAGGAGTAGAAAACTGAACACGCTTCTCGAGAACGCAATCCAAGAGGCAATGGCTGATCTGGATAAGAAATCTGAGAAAATAACCGAAAGCAGAACTGAAGGTACCAGCGATGATGTCAGCGACGATGCGCTAATCATCGACACACCCAGACGGAACAAGAAACACGATAAAAGGAAAGAAAAACATCACAAGAAAAAGACAATAGGCCTGAATCTTAGTAAGACGAGTGACGGTGCAAGATTGCGAAATACGCGATGACTAGACTAGTACCACGGTTTATGACTGCTCTCGTCGACCAGCTGCAGCGTTCCAGATTAATAGATTCAGCATCGTAGTAGCAGCAACATAGTAGTAGTTAAATGCCCTTTGGCAATAAAAACGTGGGTCCCAATCTCAAATCCCGAAACTCTTGACAACAAGCGTTCTGAAGGAAGTCTACTAAAAGCTTGCAACAGAAAACTTTTATTGAAAAATCAATATAGATGTATGTCAACTAGATAAGTACAGCCTTCCTAAATACACCCTCATTTAAATAGTGTAGTGTACTCTGTAATCACATGAAGCAGTTTTGGTACTTATGTTTGTTAGGTACCTGATATTAAAATACATTGTTCAGTACCATAAGCATAAGTACCTATTCAATTCATGAGGTTCCTAAGATGCTAAAACAATGTTTGACAGAGGTGTCACGGACCAAGCGAAGTTACAGTTTCTGGATGTCCTCTTGGTTGTTTAACTTTTATCGAATAGATGCATAATTTCATAATAAGTACTTATTAATTAACAACTGTGGCTAGTAATTACGAATGTGCAAAAGTATAAATATACAGTTTAGAACACTCGGATTGGTCAGTGATAATTATTATTATTATCACAATAAACATTTTCTTGTTTACATGTATCAATTATGATTTAAAATCATTGTTGTTTCATGATCTGTGTTAGATTAGGCGATCAATTGATATATCTCGAGTAGATTTCTCGATATAGAGTAATATAAATTAAAAATTTCACACTTGTCATCGATGTATTGTACAATTCTAGTGAACTGTAAATTGATAAGAAATTATGCTATATACCGTGTAAATTATGTTTTTTGTTAGAGAATAATAAGTATAACATGATTTCTAGTCAAAATATTGAGCATATTAAAATGTAGATATTATAGATGAGATACTTGACAATAACACAGGCCTGGCGTTTGTTGGCAGGGTGCATACACCTGTCGACAATTTGGTTACATAATAAATAAGTACAGTACATTACTCCAACTTAATACATTACGGTATTACTTGTTTGCGTTTACGTTTTGTTAAAGTTTATACCGGATTTTTCGAGCCGCCTCGTCGCTTATTTCAATTTATAACTGGCGATTCGTTGGCTGAACGAGTCTCAAGTCTGCACAATTATTATTATTTCCGTCAGTTAAACTATGTAGTAAATTCCTTTTAAATTTAAAATCCGAAAATAATTAATGATTGTATAGCTAACATTTGTGGCGGGCACATTAGTGAGCTCTCGTGCTGGCGGGGAAAATTTATGGTAAGTTACAAGTTCTTTCTGAAATAATGGAGCATGGACAGAATGTTTATAATGGACTAAAGTAATGATGTGATATCAAGATTTAGTTGAACAAATTTTTTTACATGAGCATTGACTTTTTACTTTTGTCATCACAGTAATATTAAATCACAAATAGGCACATTAATACCTAAATTTCTTTTTCTAACCTTGTCATATTTTTTCTGTTTTTATATTCTAACTAAAGTAAGATTTTCACTATAAGTGTCGCTTAACTGGTAAGTGTTTGGTTGATTTATGGTACAAGGGAGATTATTTTAAAACATTTCTGAAATGCTTTTAATCACAATAAGATTACCCAATAAAAAGATTTTTATAAATTAGGTAGAAGGGTTAATTGTAGGTTTTGTCATACCATAAATATTGCGGAAAACAAGAATCATAAGATTCTTGTTTTTCTGTAAACTCTTGATAGGTAATTTGTTATCGACGGTCATTGTTAGAAATTATCAATGTGAAAAATTAATTTATGTGATCTTTGGATATCTATGTCCCGTAAATTATATATCAAGGAATTATCATAGCTTACTGTTTTTATATTATCGTATTATAAACCTTAAGAGATTCCACTTTAAATTCCCTAAATAAAAATGTGACCCAGACATAGTATTTCAATGTTAAAAAGATCTTAATTGTTTATTATATGAATAGTCTGGTAGCACACCCTGCGAGATGGTATTATGTGTACATAATCTTAATGTAGGTAGTTATGTATAGTATTTTATTTCAATGAAATTAATGTTTTATAGACTAATATACAACATAAGATTATTTATTTGTTTTGCTGTGTACATATTTTTTTCAATAAAATGTACCTGTTTTATTTAGAAAGCTCTTTCATTTCTATACTATTATTATATTATAAAAGTACCTGATTCTGGAATAAAGGTACGAAAAAAAAAGAAAACGTTATCTTTAAACGTCTGTTTTGGTAGGTAGGTACACTTGCAAGTTCCAGAGACATTCTGAAGAACACAGACAGTAGCTCAAAACCATATAATAATATGTTCCATAATTATGTGCTAATCCCCATAATTGTCTAAGTTGGCTAATATGATGTTATAAAACACTTGATAAATGGGCATCTTATCTCTTACTAAGAAGTAAGAACAATATCAGAGACCAGTTTATAATAGGTATTATAAAGAGGAAAGATTTGTATTTTTGTCTGTTTGTGTGTTTGTATCTTTGTTACGAATAAACTCAAAGACTACTACTGGAACGATTAAAAATTCTTTCACCAATGGAAAGCTACAGTATTACCACAGACCAGTGTATTACTGAGTAACGTAGGCTATATTTTATCCCCGTATTCCCGCGTAGCTATGGGGGGGGGGGGGGTGCGGCCCTAGAAAAATACCCTTTTCACTTCTCATGCTCTAAAAGTACGCCAATATAGCCCTACGAAGCGGGACTAAAGTGACCACTTTAGTCCCTAGGGAGTATAAAGTAATTTTTTTTTTATTTCCTTAATTAGAAAAAGACAACCTTAAACAGCCAGTAAATATCAGACTCTGTAGAGTGTGGACCATCTTCATTGCGAAAATGTGAAGAGTTTTAGTTCCATGGTTTTTCCGCGAAGAAGGTGGCGCCATGTGTTTTAAATTGTTTACCTGTAAAGAGATTTAAATATCTTTGTTAATCTGTGACAGCCTGACAGGTTTAGAAGAAAAAACTGACCGCGAAAATTTCTGAATTTTTGTCGAGTGTAAATTTGTTGGGTTTCAGGCACTGGTCGCAGATGCACCGTAGACCGTAGTGTATGTACTAACACACTAACCTAGTTTTAAGTTAAAGTAAAGCTACTAACCAACTAACAATCTATGGACTATTTGTCTGAAATAAATGATTTTTATTTTATTTTATTATTTAAATAAATTTGTACTAAATTGACAATTTTTCTCGCACTTAAAGTGAAAAGTACAGTTTGCACCTCGAGACTAAACGCCAACTTAATATATCCTCGGTTTCATGACTTCTTCGCAAGCTCGGGAGTCAAACCACCTCTGGTATATAATGGCTTCGTTTAGTCCCTCGATATAAAATATACTATTCTCTTCAAAAGCTAAAATAATTACCTACTCATCACTTGTCATCTACATAGCTCGCTCGCCAACCTGCGATCCACAGATACAAACGAACAATCTGCATATAGTTGTTAGTTGTTACAATACACAGATGATGATTGATTTAAATTGTTGTTGGTAATTTAAAAGCGGAGCTCTTGTCGGTGTATACCTAGCTATATACTTAAACTACATAGTTTTCGGCCAATAAATAATGTCGGTCAATAATAAGATCAAGTGTGCTAATTGTAATGTGGTTATTTCGGAGGTTCTAGCTTTTATTCGTAGTAGACACGACATAATGGACAACGAAAGTCTTATAAGAATATGTGTGACTGCTTTTTCCGAAGAGGAGATCGAGGAGGCGAAGCAGTTATTATTTAGTTCCACTAAATCAAGCCAACGATTGATATCGAGGCGAAAGGATAAAAAACATAAGGACATGGAAGATATGATATCATTTTTTAAAACAATAGACCATGATCGATTGCCTTTATTTGTGGCGTACGACCTACATAAATTACCTCCAATAAGTTTCGATCACGTAGATGTGACAAAATTGTTAAAAGATTTGTTAGTTTTACGTGCAGAAATAACAGATATAAAAAGTAATTATGTGACAAAAGATCAATATGAGTCGGGCCCTACAAGAAGGTAGCAACAGGGAGGTGCAATCAAATCGATTATCTAATCCATTATTCAACTTCAATGTGAATAAAGTTAGAGGTGGAGGGTACAACTCGGAGAGCGGACCGTTTGGACTACCGCCGCAGTTATCAACACAGCGGATTGAACCAGATGACACAGTGTCGCACAGTGGCGCTAATGATTCGCCGAAGTACCGCTCTCTCTTTCGCACCAATACGCGGAAGGCAACTAGTGGCCGAGACGGATCGACTACACCTGTGAACTCGACTTTACTAGAAAACGCTAATGCCGCGGTCACCCCTTTATCACCTACTACAATAAATCAGTTAAATAAGACTATGGCTGAAGTACTCAAGGAAGGCGAGTGGTCTAAAAATAAACCTGAAAATGGCTGGACTTTAGTACAAAACAAAAAACACAGAAATAGATTTGAGGGCCAAACTGGTACCGCTATCTCGAGCGCGACTGGGAAGTTTAAAGCAGCAGAAATAAAAATTCCTCTGTTTATATCGAACGTAAACAAAGAGACTACAGAAAAGGATATCTGGGACTATATACAAAGTATGACTCAGGAAATAGTGCACTTAGAGAAAATTAATATGAAATCAGAACGGCCGTACAATGCCTTTAAGTTTTTTGTCTCGAAATATAAATTAAATTTCTTTTTAGATGACAAATTATGGCCTGAAGGTATTCGTTTTAGACGTTTTGTTTATTTTAAGAAAAATACAGACAGAGGCACGGATCATATTGAGGATGCAAACACACATAGTACGTAATGGATTCTAATAAAACGAATATTACACTATCAACATTTAATTGCAAAAATATTGTCCGATCAGCGGATTGTGTTCGGAGACTATGCACGTGGCCGACGTTATAGCTTTGCAAGAGATATGGCTACTGCCCCATGATGTGCCGTACCTAGCGAGTATACATGGGGACTTCTCCTACACCGGCAAATCGGCTGTCGATACTTCAGCTGGAATCCTGGTTGGAAGACCGTACGGTGGTGTCGCGCTGTTGTGGAGGAAGTCTCTTCTCTCATCGGTATCAGTGGTAAACTGCGTTAATGATCGCATTGTGTGCATTAAAGTTACACAGGGTGAATGTTCTATGTTAATATTTTGCGTGTATATGCCCACCAACAGTGCTGATAATCTCATGGAATTCACAGACTATCTAAGTTAAATTATAACAATTGTTGAGAGCAGTGGTTTATAATCAGTGTTTATGTTGGGAGACTGCAACGCACATCCAGGAACTCGGTTTTCAAGTGAGTTGCTCTCTGTTTGTACTGAACAATCGTGGTCTTGTGTGGACATGGAAATGCTACCTTCTGACTCGCACACATTTATCAGCTCCGCGAATGGTTCTCTCAGATGGCTTGATCATTGTGTTATAACAAGCGCAGCCAGACATTCAGTAATCAACGCATCTATCCTTTATGGTGTATACTCATCTGATCATATTCCTTTGTTAATAGAGTGTAATAGTAGTCTAATTAAACCTAAAATTGTTAATTCAACTGTTTCCTATAATAGAGTTCTCTGGGGTATATCTAGGGGGTTTGGCGTCCACCATCACTGTAGTGAATCGCTTGTTCTTTTCCTTATTATATTTTAATGGAGAATTATTCGTAGTTTGAGCGTTTCACCTAACGTGGAGTACCGACCTTTTGCTAAGGACAAATCGTAAAAACGTCATAGGTTTCTATCCTAAGTAGCATTTCCTGATTCAGTCTCGATCCGAGAAGGTAAGCCTTAAGTATACTACTCTGTGTTGGACTTATTCAGTCAAAATAAATACCTTATTTTATACTTAAATACCTACATATATAAAACTTATAAAAGCTATCGTTAAGTTATTAAAGTTACGCCTGCCCTATGTACCTAATGATTACCTAAAAACGGTATGGAGAAAAAAAAATAAACAAAAAATTAAATAGCTACCTATCGGGAAACGCCAATATTTTTTTATTAAAACGATCAGTTTAACAAACGAAACTACACTTTCAGTGCCCCGTCAATAACTCGTGAAGGCAATAACTTTACGGACCATAGGACACGCCATCCGCGAGCAACGGCCGAGGAAATGTTTAAACTTGCCAACCGGAATTTGTTTACTACTACAGCCACCAGTGTAGGAAGAACCTTTACAATTTTTGTTTGCAAAATAAAAGTATAGGAATATGGACAAAATTCGAGACATACCATCGCTGGTCGTCTCACACTAAATCGTCTACCCAATCCTCCGTCGCGCTTCCAAGAGCCGACCGGAAAGTGGGCGCATCAAAACAAGCACATTAACTACAATTTATTTATTGAGACGTGAGCCCGGAATATGTTCGTACAATTTGTTCAAATGTTTCCTAAAGCATTTATCTATATTTAGATACCTACATATAATAAAACTGTAACAAGACCCACCTACATGAAGTACCTACCTACGTATTTTAGAAATTTCTGGCGGTAGCGTAGCTAGTTATCGATTTAAATATCGAAACACCAATTTTTTGAATTCTTATCTGTCTGTCTGTGGCCTGGATGACTGATTAAACTGGCTCAACATTTATGGTATCCACTTTTTACAAAATTTTCTCAGTCCTACGAGATAATATAAAAATTGGTTAAACAGAAAAATATGTAGGTATACCTACTACTCCGAAACGATAGCACCTAGACACTTGAAATATTTTATGTAATGTAGTTGTCTTATATGAGGCAACCGGTATGAAGGCATTTTTGAAAATTCCCACGGGAACTTGAATATAAGTAGTATCTACCTAAGTAGGTATATACCTACCAACTAACTCTACCTACTGCACAAACCTACGCTCTTGAATATTTTTTTTTATTTTAAAGGTCAAAATATGTTATGATAAGTCTAGTGCAGATTTGTTTCAACGCCGAGCCAAGCCATAAGCATTTCGACGTGACAATTCGCCGACTTTTTCGAAAAGAGTATTTGTTTGAAACAGCTGCCAGCCATCGCAACTAGCCGCACAGTGCATCCGCTTTATTTGCGTTTCACTAAGCTTCGGCGTTCTTTTAATCCGTCCAGCAGTCAACACGACAAACTAACAAACATTCGACTGCGTCCTAGAAAACTTCCCGCTTGCAATATGTTCGGATTTACGAAAATCTCTAGCTAATATTTCCAACGATTTGTGTAATGAAGTTCAGAGACAACAATTTATTGTTCATGTAATATTTACATAGACGAATTTCATCTACCCGGTTAAAAACAAATGAAAAAATTAGGTATATCCCACTTGCTCTATACAACGCGTAACAGAAAAAGCGCAATTCCTCATACACCCCAATTAGTATTAATATAAAAAAAATATGCTGCAATCGAACTTTAGTTGTGTCCAGATACCAGTTGTCTAACCAATTTTCTTAAATATCGATTAATAATAGCAAGATTTCCATAGAAAGCACTAATTTCAGATAGTTACGCTAATTCATTTTTGGGAAAAATTACACATACTTATTAAAAATAGCTGAAATCGAATAAGTAGTCGATACTGAACAAACTAATTTCAGGAATTGCGCTTATTCTGTTACATGTTGTATAGTAACCCCATTTAATGGCCTTTCTTATTTAACTTACCTATTTGCAATAAAGTTGGTCAACCATTATTAATATTTTTTCCTAATTTCAAGTCGATAGCATTAGTTTCTGAAATTTGTGATAGACAGCCATAGTGGCAAAATATTTAAAATTATATCTAAAAATTCCATGTAGGTAAATTGACTTAAGGTTGGTGATATCCATAATTTGAGTATAGTTGTTTGTAAACCAATTGTTCGGGAATACATGCATACATTTAAGGCGCGGATGTCGGATCTGGAGAAGCCCAGTTACGGGGGCCAGACGTTTATTTTTATCGATAAATTGCGGAACAACTTCGAAATAGTCCCTCAGGAATAAATCCGACCATTGCTTTGAATTCGGGCAAAAAATTAACTAACGAGCTCATTTCAATCATTATGAACAGGATTACATTAGTAAATAAATCAGTACCTACTTGCTTATTCGTATCAAGAGATTTCATTTATTTAGGCCCCAATAATAATAATAATTTAAACTTTATGTATTTCAAATAACAAATGTCTCATATTGTGTTAGTAAAGACTTATCCTATATAAAATAATATGTTTTTGTAAATGACAAATGTTTTTAACTATCGACACGTAGATTTTAATATCATCCCTTCAAGATGCAGACAAAGGAGCGCGATTAGTGGAAAGGCGCTGGCCGTGGTATGCCAGCTAGACGGGGCGGATGCCTGTACTCACTGCTCACCACACAATGTCATTCAAATTACTCGTTATTTGCTCTACATATGAATAACTAGCAGCGCCCCGCGGTTTCAGCCGCGTAGTTCCCGTTCCCGTGGGAATACGGGGATAAAATTTAGCCTATGTGTTATTCTGATGTATAATCTATATAACTGTAAAGTTTCATCAAAATTCAGTTTTTTCGCTCAGTAGTTTTTGCGTCAAAGAGGAACAAACATACAAACTTTCGCGTTTATAATATTAATAGGATAGAGTATCAAACCTTGTTAAAATTGTTAGTAGATCATATGCGCGGAAAGCTTTTGATTAATGAGGTTGATAGAAATTCCTAGACGCAAAACTGAGATTTAGCACTAACGTACGAATTATATAGGCAAATTGAAATTCATGTAACGCTCATGATTAATAATGCGTAGGCACAAATAGTGAACCCTTACTACCTTGACCTTTAAGCGGTTTTGTACACGTATGTTATACAAAGGTAAGCAGATTACGGGAAAGGTGGGTCACAGGTGACTCATATCGCCCGCCCATACAACTTAACGATACGAGACTACAAGGGTTCCCCATTAAAGCATGAATGTTTAATTCCGGTTTTTAATGATTCGACGACACCGAAATGGAACGGCGGTCCAGCTACATTTATACGCTGTGGATGGCAGCTTTAAATTTATCCACTGCTCAAATGCTATATACGGTAAGCAGAAAATCGGGTCGCCATTAATCTGGTACGAGGCCGGACGCGCGGCCACCGATAGCAAATGGATGGTCATTGAAATGAAGACGTATGGACCAAACATATCACTACTCCGCTTTATTTTGTGTTAACTGAAACATGTCGGAAAGCCTTACCCAAGACGTTTGTTACGCTAAAGTTGAATATACTACGGAAGCAGGCTCGCGAAGCCAATTTTAGTTCTTTGTTTTAGACGTTTCTCTTTCCGCTGTAATTGGACAAATGGTAGGTGGGTGAAAATGAACGTACCGTATTATTACGTTGAAGTCTAACTTAATGCAGTTAACGTCCGAGTTATTTCTAGCGTTCAGGTCATGCCAATTATACTTCAGGGGAATATATTAGAATTCAAACAGGATGTAGTGCAGGCATAGGTATGTGTCTTATAAAGTAAGTATGTATCTAAGTATCTGCAGATAGTCCAAAAGAAACGGTAAATTTCTCATGAGAATTTTCAGACAATTCTCCATTACACAATAATGGTTTTCGCCTTAAAAATGAAAATTGACACATAATTCTCGCGTGACAAAAATTGCGTTAAAAGCTTGTCTATGACGACAGAAGAGCTCAAGTACATTATTGAGTATCTTTTCAAGAGGTGAGAGTGGTGGGTGTTTCAGTACAAATATGATTTAAAGGAATGTTATACTTTTTTCCCAGAAACTGTAGGTATCATCGGGCGTTTTAAATAAGCACTGACTGAACGCTCT
Source organism: Ethmia dodecea (assembly GCA_963855545.1). Lineage (NCBI taxonomy): Eukaryota > Metazoa > Arthropoda > Insecta > Lepidoptera > Depressariidae > Ethmia > Ethmia dodecea. Next base: position 9,354,932 of record OY979444.1, read on the forward strand.
GAAAACGACCCCTGGCACGAATACATAGCAGTAGAAAGCAAAATAATGCTTAGTCATCATCATAGCTTCCATAATACTTAGGGCAATAAACGGTGGTCATGGTCACCAATCTTTACGATTGATGGTATTGATATATTGATATACGTGGACGTAGGTAGGTCTATTTTAAATGGCTGCCGGATAGCTGTCATGTCACGTTATCCAGTGTGTTAGCCCGGGAAGCGATGGCGCTACCCCATCGCTACCCGCAGACCGATTCAGCGATAATAGAACCGGTACGGATCAAGCTTCGCTAGGACAACTTACTGTGAAATATGGAATGGAGGCATGCCTCCACCCGATCTACTTATATTGAGTCGCATAATTTTTAGTTCTAGGACGTTCGGGGCGGGGTCTTATTTGTAGCTTTCAATAAATATCGAGTGACACTTACGGGTGGTGATAGGTACACATAGGCAGGTTTGTTTATGTACTCACTTTTGGTATTGAGTTGAGAATGAACAATATACCTAGTTCTTACAGCAATGAAGATCACATATAGATAGACTTCGCTATAAGATAATAATATGACATATTATTATGATAAGCAGAGAATACCTAGCAACAGCAGAGCAGTGATAGCCTTTACGGTTAAAGAGCCGGCCGAAAATCAGTGAGGCTCGGGTTCGAATCCTGGCATGTACCAATGAGTTATTCAAAAACTTACGTCTTACATATTTATCACTAGCTCGACGGTGAAGGAAAACATCGTGAGGAAACCAGCAGGTCTCAGAATTCATTCTGAGACATATGTAAACAGACCCTGTCCGGCGATGGCTCACCACCTACGTTTAGGGGTCCAATATGTCTCGTGAAATGTGGGTGAGGTTTATATGATATATAATCCAGCTTTGTCGAGCATGTGGTGTGAAAATATTATTAAGTGCAGATACGTTACTCTCTTAAAACTGTTTTAAAAAACTAAACACCTACATTGGACTCGTTTCTGCAGACCAGCTAAAATTCCTAGTTTTAAGTTAGCCTATCCTTCTACATAGAGTACGGAAGAAAAAGGACAGAAACAAACCATAGATTGAAGAGTAATGTCAAACATGTAAAAACCGGCCAAGTGCGAGTCGGACTCGCGCACCGAGGGTTCCGTACAACCTTGCAAATTTATGGTTTTCGTAATTTTTCCTTTATCTATGCTATAAGACGTTGCTTCGTACCAAATTTCAAGATTCTGAGTTCACGGGAAGCACCCTGTAGGTTTTGATTCCCTTGCAAGTGTCGAAAATTTGCGGCATAAACGGCTGTATCTTTTGATTGCGTTGGCTTAGAAGTTTGATTTTTTCACAGCTTCAAGGGACAGTAGACCTGAGTAATTGATATAAATTTCAGCTTCATACCTCCACGCGTTCCTGAGAAAAAGGGTCTTGACAGACGGACGGACGGACGGACAGACGGACAACAAAGTGATCCTATAAGGGTTCCGTTTTTTCCTTTTGAGGTACGGAACCCTAAAAATCAACTAATTTGAACCTTATGAATGTGCTTATCGGTCACTTTTATCCATCACCGTTTTACATCGTCGCTAATATTGCTAAACACGCCTCTGTTGACAGGACTAATTTTAATTTAACAGGACTAAATATCTCTCGTCTCTTTTATTTTCCAGGAGAATGAAAATGACAAGACTAAACTAAAATAAGTTTAGTCGCTGTAATAGAGAATCGAGAATAAGTTTAGTCGCTGTAATGCAGAATCGAGCCCATTGTCAACACTCATAATAGTAGATTATACATCAAGGGAATAAAGCACTGTTTTATGTCACGGGCGCGACATTGAATCCTGAACGTAACGAAGTTAGTGAGGGATTTAAACGCCCAAGACAAAAACAATTTTATTCCCGAGTTATATACTCTACTTTTCTCACCTTATGCGAGACAATAAAATGCAATTGCATGGTAGTAGATTATTGACAATGCCTATGGCATCTAGTTTAATAGACTCTGGAGTTAAAGTTCTTTTATCACTCGACATTTTCGATATTCTTTTTGAAATGTTAAAGCTATAAAATGGATACAGCAACTTGCCGGCGTGACCTACTTGTTTTAACAAATGAAGATGGTGCGAATCTAGTTGGCTGCGGCTTCGGTTTTCGAAAATCGAGTTGGCCGCAGGCGCGTGCACCACATTTTGCTTAACGAAATTAGACTTTATCGTCATATAGCAATAAGGATTATGAAAAGTGAAAATTACATTATTGACCTAGGGTTATAATGAAATTCCATACAACATTATAACCCGGCTAAAGCCAAGGGATATAATGTCTTGCTTTCGGTGAGGTTTATATGATATATAATCCGGCTTTGTCGAGCACGTGGTGTGAAAACATCTTTAATTAACTTTATTATTATTTATTCTAAAGAATGCTATAAGTAATTAAAACCTAGTAATAATATTTAAAAGTTATCTTTTTTTTATTTACATTGTGCCTACAACTGATCAACACTTAGAAGATATAACCTTAGGATTTAATTAGTTTGAAGCAAAAAAGCGGTGAAGTTACTTGCAAGTAAGACGATTTCTTCTGTCTGGAAGTCTATGTAATCTACAGCGTTAATGAAATATAAAGACATATAAAATGATTATAATAATTTGGTAGATAAGGTAGTTACCATGATAAGGTACTTTTATTATCATATCTGATTTTATTGAAGCACAACGTTTCCTTTAAAGTCTTGCCGGTCTTGCTCTTAACAAATGACATTTCATACTCACGTCATTACCCCGGGTGGGATGTGTGCTGGGACATTAGTTGGAGCCCTAATGTGGTGTAGTACGGGTTGTGCTGGCAAGCGCAGCGCCTGTCGATGTCGCTGCGAGATTTATTGCGTCCCGCCCAGCGCCAGCAGCAAGGGGCTTCCACAGCGCCGGCTCACGGTTCCAAATATAAAAAATAAAATAAATCTGACATCATCTCACGCTTTTTTTTCATGGCAGGCAGAGATATTCCATGTCTGGAAATACCCACGTTTCACCTATTCATCATAAAATTACCATTAGCTTTTAAACGAAATAAAATATCTATCAATTAACAAATTAAAGTAAATATGCACATGCTTCATCATACAAATGGGTACTTCTTGGATAACATTTAGATACCACGGGTGCGTATTGAACCAATCGATAGTCGAAAAGTTTTTTCTGATACTGATCCAATGAGGCGTTTTCGGTGACAGCTGTCACTTGAGTATTCAAAGGTGTCAATAGATGGTGCTGATAAGCCTTGGGTTTTTTTTTTACCTAATCTATAGTCGCAAGAGTTTGTCAAACAAAAAAAAAAACAATCTGACTTTTTATCAAAATAAGGTTAAGTACTCATTGCCTTGTATTTTATTTATTGTTCTGTTTGTACATTGTTTACGAGTGGTTTGTGTTACAACAAAAGATCCGAATCCACGATAAACAAAAACTCAGTCTCCTTCATCTGCGAAAATGCACATGACATGACGGATGTGTCACGTAAAGCGACACATCAGTGTTGCCAATTTCTAATTCCTAATGTTGATCAGCGCCATCTAGTTCAATTTTAAGAAATATTATTAATGTCATTGAAAATTCCTCATTGTAAACATTCTTTCACTGATAAAAAGCAACACTATTGCTAAGTGACGTAGGCTGTTTTATTCACGTGGGTGAAACCATAGGGCGCAGTATAGTACTCGTATATCGCAGGTTACGCAATACCGCATTAGCTATTGTGTAACAGTGTTTATGACTGTGGTAACAGACAATGATTTTATTGGGGTACCTAAGTATTATTATTTCAATAGGTATGTAAAAGGATACTTCCACACTAAATCCACCACTGCCGTCATGCAACGAGGGGCTTGCAGTCCTCCGAGTTCATTTCTAGAAATACTATCGACTCTCATTTTTCTTTTCGTTTCGTGACGTAATGGACGCGAGAGCGTTTGCAGAAAGTCCGGTGGTTACAGTCTAGTTAAACACTTAACTGAGCGAGGAATAAGACACTATTTAATGTTTCATTTCTAAGTAATTCTGCTTTGTTCCATTACACGATTTCTTGCAGCTCATTTGATTCAAGACTAGGTAGATGTCAAAGAGGATTACATTAGAGATTTGAATGTTTCGTAGACACTAATAGGTATAGTTAAGAATCTCACTTTACAAGACGTTAATGTATGTGATCTAAGAGAAATTGGGAATTCACAGAACGATATGGGCAAAGGATCGGTGAGTCACCTAAAAATATAAGTTCCTACTGGTAAAGTGGAGCTTGATTTCATATAGGTACTTGAATGATTTTTAATTCTATTTAAAATTAAATTGCGGTTTTCGAAAAAGGCCTCCATCAACATTCATACCTACCTACTTTCAGGGAGGAGGAAAATAAAAGTTGCAATTAAGAAGCGTCCAAAATGGCAATGCTCCTATTTCAGAGATAGCGTATCTCAACTGGTAGCAGGTTCGTTTCTCTGAAAATTTAAAGACAGAGGGAGCGCACCGAGGGTGGAAAATTTTATGGTTGTCTGTGCAAGCAGTGGGTCTGGTATAACGTCGTGAAAAACTCGTAAATGCCGCGTATTCGCGTGTACCGCGGAAATTTTCTAGTTGAGCGGCCGCGCGATCTGCGGAACATGCAAAATTTTACGACTCTTACCTCCATCGCCGTCACTACGCTATCGCCATATAAGCTGGCCTGTTAGAATTTTAAGAACTTGCTAGAATTACAAATTAGAAGTACTATATGTGGAGTAATTACCTAAACAATGGCAAAAACAACTGCGTAAATTTTTTTTACATCTTAATTATGTGTTAGGTTATATTTTTTTTACCCTCTACAACAATACTTTTATATACACCTGTTCCAGCATTCCGCGGGCGCAAGATAACAAGCCATTATAAGATAATATCTGACATAAATGTTACCTAACCGACTACGTATTCAATAATTTATCAATGGTCTCTGAGTTGGCCGATGGTCTTATTCCCGTCTCGTGGGAAAATTACAGCCCATGTTTATCCTATAATAAAGGTAAGCTTTCCATTGAAGAAATAATTTTTAAAATCGGGCAAACATACACTTTTGGGAAATCTTGTATAATATATTTGCATAATAAAATAAACTGAAAAATCTTTATTAATCTCAGGAGCTCATAATAGTACATAATGATATAAGTGCGGTAGGTTGAAAATTACTGCCGAGGCGATATTACTAGCCCGAGCCGTAGGCGAGGGCTACAAGTAAGCAGAGGCTGTAATTATCAAAGCGCACGTATGTCATACGACGTTTTATACCACATTTGCGAAGAAATTAAATAAAACTCCGACTATGGTAAACGAATAAAAACAATACAGCGTTAAGAAAAAGCGCGCGGGCGCATCAGCATTTTTTTTAGGCAAAGGCACAAAAAACAGCCAGTATTACTAATAAAGTAAATTAATATTTTTGTGTTTTTGTTACAGATTAATTCGTTGTAATTTACTGTCAAAATTAATTAAATAATTAGGTACATAAATATTTCTTTATTATATTTTATCTCCCAAAGTTAATTTTAATCATAAAATGTTGACAACTTTTTAGACATAAAAACTCTTTGCTGAGATTTTAAAAAGTACCGTTCGTTTTAAGACGGAGCATCTTGATAAACCGTGCGTTTTACATTACACTTACCGCACTTGGGCGTAATGAGATGCAATACGATATTGAAATTGGTGAAATAAGACACCTTTTACGAGCAAATGTGTTATAAAATTTTAAATTTCATCTTTATTATCACGCGGTATTCTTAATTTGAAAACTTTCATTTTACGCGATGTTCTAAACTGAGGGTTATAGAACTATCCTATGGGTGGGTTACTAGTTTGTATACCTACCTACTAATTCTCTTTTTGGTTGAAACCCATGTTAACTGAAAATAGTTTCTTGCATCGGACCCAGAAAATAGAAATTGGCAAAACCGGCTATTCGAATAGTCAATTCGAAATTCGATTTGCATTTTCGTTTCATAACGTTCGAGGGGTAGGACCTACCTAAATAAGGCTTAACACTTAACTCTGTGAGCGGGATTATTAACCCCCTGTATTTGGCGCTAATATGGTTGCTTACATAATGATAAAATGAATTGTAAATGTGCAAAGCTATCAATAGTAGAAAAAATTAAATATTTAGGGTTGACAGTAGAAAGAAATTTTAGTTGGAAAATGCATGCTAGTGACATATGTAACAAGCTTAGACTCTTGTTAAGTAAGTTCTACCACCTAAATAGAATACTCAGTAAAAAAACTATGTATATAGTATACTATGCACTGGCAGACTCACTGATAAGTTACGGACTAAGTGTCTATGGTCGTACTTTTGTAACCTACTTAAATGAGATAAAGAACCTGCAAATTCGACTTCTAAAATATTTAGTTAGCAAAAAAGTAAAGAAAAAGTGTAATAAAGTATATGATAAATTATTCAAAATATGTAAAATACTCCCAGTGCATGTGAAGTTTGAATACCTGGTTGCTCTGGAACAGTACTACAATGATGAATTTAAAATTCCATTACAGAATAAGTATAATACTAGAAGAATAAGAGAAAAGAAATTAGTTCAACCAAAATCTAAAAATTACTACGGTGAAAGAACAACCAGGTATTTAACGCCTAAGATATATAATAAGATTCCATACTTAAGAGAAAATCATATTAGCTGTAAACAAACGCTAAAACATAATTTGAAGAACGTTTTCCTCGAATATATATGCTCTGACAGACAGACGGACAAGTGACACATTCTTTCCTTGTAATCATAATTTCCTTTAATAAACAAGTAGGTATATATTGTTATTTATAAGTAAATAAATAGGTGTAGGGTTATAATATTATGGCAAATTATAAATATAAGAAAAGAGCGTTATTCTCGCCGACAAACTGCTTTGTAGTTTGGCGAGTATAGTATAAAACTGTATTAAGTATTATTTGTAAAAGAAATAATAAAAAAAAAAAAAAAAATATCTCTTGAGTTTAACGGGCGAGAAACAAATTATCTTTAGTGGTCGTCTAGCTTAAAAAAACATCTAGATTCTTGTAATACTCGAATAAAACTGTTTACTCGATTAAAAAGACACAAACTTTAACTAAATATAGTATATACTCTATATTACGTGTTTATTTACTTAATTTAATTATGGCACCTGTAAAATATGCTTTCATAACTATGTATGAAACGTATATTCTTGGGATTTGACTTAACTGTAAAAGTACGTAGCTCCCTACTTCATTGACTAATATAAGAAAGGATTTCCTTCGCTTGTAGTACCTATCTACCTACTTAGTCTGTAGTTTAGCAAGATACCGAACTAGGCCATCTGAAGTACTCTAAGTCATACCAGACAAATTACTCAAATTCAATTACTTTTCGATATATTATATTTGGGGTTAATGGCCTTTCGTGCTATCGATATGATTATGTACCACCTACTTTCGAGATTTTGTAACATCGGTATTATAAATCGTCGAGCTAATAGACATTTAATCAAACTTCATCCGATCTCGAGTATACGTATATCCGTACATAACTTGTTTCAAAATGTCTTAGTGTGAAGTTTGGTAATGTGGCATACCTAACCAACTCCTCCCGCCTGATTCCGTGCTCGGCTTGAAGATCCCATGAAAAACTACTTTAGTGCGATGCTTACTCGGTTCACGGAGCAGAATACCAGCTTAAGTGGGGACTATTTACAGGTGACTCGAACTAATCTACCAGCTCACCTTATCTTAATAATCTCTGGGGTATTCTGGGCCTTAACTAACTAATCTGAGGCTATAAAGAGAATCCAATTGTGTTTGCTTTGGAATGTTAAATGAACAGTTGAAATGTTACGTATAGTTACCGATATTCGACCGTTTATCCTACCGTTTCCGCTGTCGCAGTTCCCGACGCGTCGTCCGGTTGAAAAGCTGACAATAAAAAAAAACAGTGTAGGTATCATTCGCAATCGGACGCGCCACGCTCGGATCGCGACGGCTGTTTCCGTAAACATTGGATTATTTTGTTTTCAGCCTTTTCAGCAGTTCCGTCTCATTTCGTTTAAAATAAGGTTTTATTTTCAAGAACTGGGATCTTCAGACATCATTACAAGAATTTTATACTAGTAGGTAATATACTGCACACCTCTGTGTATAAGCAATACGAGCTTGCAATTGGATTACAATATTTCGTTTCATAAGGTTCTGATTCCAAACTCAACCTGTGACAACTCATTATTAAGCAATTTACGCGTCTCATTGGATAGGATAAAATGAAGTGTTGATTCCCGAGGCATATCTAAACATAGGTATTCCATTTCTGGAAATACCTACTTTTTACCAGAACATTCTTTGAACCCCTAAACGTGATAAGTACCTAGGTGGTGAGCCCATGACCGGACCAATCTGTTACACATGCATCATAATTAATTCTGGGAGCTGCGGGTTTCCTCGCGATGTTTTCCTTCACAGTCGAGCTTGTGATAAATAAATATGTACCTACGTAAGTTTTGAAAAACTCGTTGGTATACACCAGGATTTGAAGCCGAGCCTCGCGAATGAGAAGCGGACTCTTTAACCTCCGCTGGGCTATCACTACCTTTTAATATTTGAAGCAGAAACACTCTATTTCAATTATTTTGTTCTGTTCTTTTCCCATTTTACCTAGTAGTTGGTGCAGTATAAACAGGTAAGTAGGTATTTATCCTTACTCTGAAAGATGTGCGTTTCTTACGACCAGCAGAGTAATTACCTTGCCACTCTTTTTTTACATACAGAAACAGAAAAAAACATTATTCAACTGTAACACCATAATAATAAACATACCTAGTAGGTACCTCTTTGTTCCAGTATGTTCTATCTCAAGTCCGGTATTTAGTTGGCTGGCTACGTAAGTGTTCATGAGGTATCGAGCTTCAAAGTGACCGTGCAACCTTTGATGCTTGCTCTCAGCAATACGAATAGGACAAAGCTTCAGTTTAGGGCAATGCTTTGACGTAGTCTTAGTATGCTGACGGAACGCAATATCACTCAGTCGAATTTGTGTTCAGGAATCTGAATATGAACCAGATGCGTTTGGTACTGGATGTTCTGTATACTATTTTATTGAGGGAATAGTGACATCATCTAAGTACACAGCGCTTCTGAGCAAACTTGGCGCCCTTGGGTGAGTCACTTGAACGAAGCCCCATTAAAAGATCTCGACAAAATAATTACTTATTATTTACTTGAATTACTCAAGAAAATAAAGTAATAGAGTCCGAGCGGAAAATCCGAACGCAAGTAGGCGGTAATATGGGGATTATTTTCTTGACATTTACATTACCTACATTCGTAAAAATCAAATTTAGGTAAGTATAGGTAGGTAGGTATACTGAAATTTAAAATTTATCAGTGTAATTTTACTCCTAATCACTTTGATTTGGTTTAATACTCAAAGGCTAATCACAAAATTAGCAGTTATATTGATATATGTAATATGTTCCTATATTTTGTCGACCCGTATCTTTCCAAATTCTAGCGCCGTTTGTCGCTTAGCTCGTATAAACCATGGATAAGCCGGCCCTCCACCACATGCCATTTCGGTTGGGAAAGGTTCATGATTACTTATTCTTTGGTTCATGTTTACATTTAGAAGTACCTATATCGAGCATGGTAAAAAATCAGATACTTACCTAAAAAATTTGAATGGTTGATCAAGATAATCCATTGGAATTGCCAAGTGATGGACTTAACTACATTTACTAAAAAAAGGCAAATTTAAAAAATACGATCGTATTTTTATCCTTTTATTCTGATGGATTGAGTTAGTACACCAGTGCGTTTGTACCACACTGCCTCGCTCCGAATCCGAGAATAGAATTATTTGTGAATAACTAGCCATTATTTATATTAACGGAACAATCGACCTAATCATTCAACTTCAATAATTCCCACTGCACATCCATCACATCATTGATCGGTGACCACGTCATTTGTCCTCTGCTCTATCATATCGCCATGTATCATCATAAATCACTTTGGACGGTAGATGTATGCTGGCTTAGCGTCTCTTGTGTCCACAATAACCTAGATTCGGGTGGAGCATCGTTAGCCTGGAATCTCGCATGGCTTGTTCAGAGATGCACGTTTGCACATAAATGAGACGCGTACAACGTCGGTTGAAATTCAACGCCTCACTTAAAAACATACAATTAAAACGTAAATGACTTCAAAGGTCTCCAAGTTTTTAAACTGAGTCGGTTCCTGTCCAGTCACGCCTCAGGTGCCCACGGGCCACCAACCAATAATAGAGATATTTCATGAGTATCATTTGAATATAAAATGAATTTTCGCACATCGTACTCCTTCATCTACTCTGCAACTTAGGAAACCGCAAATCATGTAAATTTCATTTTACTCTTCATATTTCACATTTCATTACCAGTAGGTAGCAGTAGCACGTGTTTAATTGTTATAAATTTTTCATCGTAATTAAAAGTCATTGGCTTCGAAATTTTACAGGTGAAATCATGTGAAAAGAAATAAGTAATATTATCATCAAATGAGTAATTTCATACCCATCGCTAAATACATAACCTATAATGTCTCGGAATTATTATTACTATACTGGCATTTTCCTAATTGTAAGTCTAGCTAGACCTTTTGTCCAGTCCACAGTACTCCACAGCCTCAGGGGTTTGATCGTTTAGTTTGGTAGGGCCTCTACCATAGAACCGTACTCTACTAGGGAATATTATTTCTATGCGTTGCTGTTTGGTAAGAGATTAAAATATAATAGGGCCGTATTATATTTTAATCTCTTTGGCTATTTGTTACCTTTTGGCTATTTGTTATGTCTTAAATGCAGGGGTGAACCGCCCTTAATGATTTAGCAAGGCGATGGATTGCATATTCAGAAAAGAAGGGGATTAGGTAAGTGTTCTGTGGAGGCTTACTACGCCTCAGCCCAGGCTGTGGCATTAGAGCTGTGGCCCTTTCGGCATAAAATAGTTTTTATGTGTTACATACTATTTTTTTGTTTCTGTTTTTTTTGGTTATGTCTATGCCGAATAAAAAGTTAATTTCTTTCTTTCTTACTAGAACAAAAAGAAGCTTCGGGAAAAGGAGGATTAATCATAATTATAAAAATATTTTTTCGCGTTATAAGTAGGTAGTAATTTAGAATAGTTCTCACATTGGATTAAAATTTATTTTTATTTATTATCTTATTGTAGATACTGTTTTTGATGTCTGTTGTACCTAAATTAATTGGTAATAGGTTACGCACCCAATGAAATTCTTACTAAGCTAAGTAATAATAATAATCGTAAGCTACTATACAGAAGAGAACTGCCTTGTAATTAGCTTAGGGCGTACTTAATCGGTCAGCATCATGCAGATCTGCAAGTCTAACTTCAAACCGGAGGAGATTTGCAGCAGCAAGGTGCTGCTCTATGAGACCCTCGGCCAGGCGGATAAGATGCCCACCGCAGAAGGGACGAGAAAGGGGAGAGAAGTCTTCAGGACATCATTAACGTCCTGAAGATCACCGATCCTGACGACGTGCCAGCCTTCGTGGCGAAGCGGCTGCACAAGCTGCCTCCTGTCACGTTTGACCACGTCGACGTCACCAGGCTGTTAAGGGACATCACCACCCTGAAAGCTGACCTGGCCGAGATGAAGTTTAAGATGGAGGTTTCCGATTGTACAATCGATGAACTACGTACCGAATTATTATCATTGAAAAGTAATAATTCGGTAAGTAGGTCACCGGAGACCGCCAACGTGAACACACGGCAGTTTGTCGTCGCCGGTTGTTGCTGAGGTGCCCACAACTCCCGCCCCGCCCCCGCCTCCGCAGATGACGTCGCGTGCGACACGGCCCCGCCGCGTGCTTACGCAGCCGCCGCTGCCGCGCCTGCCCCCGTCGCTGCCGCCGCACCTTCCCCGCTAAAGGTGCGGCCCTCCCAGGAAGGGAAGAAGAACCAGAGCAAATCTACTGGCAAGCAAGTGCCCCCACCGGTTTTCAAGAAAAACCAGTGTGATGAGGAGGGCTTCCAAAGAGTAGAGAGGAAGAAGAAGAAGCCCTCTAGCCTCAACACCCGTGGCACTGCACCGACTGGACCGAACCATCTGCTGCGTCCTGCTGTACCGTCGACGCAGCTGTATGTGTCCCGATTACACTGGTCTACGAAGGTCCAAGACGTCGTAGACTACATAGTGAAGAAGTCCACTTTCTCATTGAGGGTTGAACGGTTGGAGTCTCGTCGCAAAACGAATTTTAATTCTTTTGTGGTGAGAGTACCAACCCATCAGCTGGAAACCTTCATGAAGGAGGACTTCTGGCCACAGGGAGTTGTATTTCGGAAATTTCGGGGGCAATTACCTGACGACAGCGCTCGCACGTTGCCGACACTACGTGTAACAAAGTAGTTTAGTTAGTTATTTTATATGTATGTTAGATATAAGGTATATATAATATGGGCCTCTGTTTACGTTATTTAAGATCTTTTAATGTAAATATTGCCTGAAATAAAGATTATTATTATTATTATAAGATTGATTGATTACAGTTTCTATTTTACCTATTCCACCCATTATTTAAAACTTTAAAAAAGTGCAGATGCATATTCAATTAATAATTACATGGAGGGTTCCCAAATAAAAAAAAAATACTTGTTTTCATCCGTTGTCTAATAAATTAAATAAAGTTGCTAATAAAGCGCTGACGACGAGACGATAATCCCATTTTAAGCATTTCTGTGTGATTTTTTCAATATCTTTTCTTAGCGGCTTTACTAGCTATTTTTAATTTCATCTTTCTAGATACAGCAGTTCCTGCGATTCCGTGATGAACGCGTTATCTTGGTTCCTATAGGAATTTCGCATAAAGCTTTCTTAGTGATTGCCAAATTTTATGTTTCTATGTGTTATAATTTCAGATATTTCGTGATTCACTCGTTACGAATCAGTCAGCGATATTTCTGTTGTACTTATAAGTACAATAACATTAAAATTCCCGGAAGTTTCAATAAATAGGCATTTTAAAACGACACTAAATAACTCATACATACCTACTCAACCTATTTGATCCACTTATTCATAACATGACTAGGTTACGTAGCTTTGGATCCAGTCAGCAATAACTTAGTACAGCTTTTCATTCGAAGGTGGAGTCGCGAATGTGCTATATTTTAAACGTAATGGGCGGCCGTTGGTGCGAATCGTAATGAATTACCTTGCATCTATCTCGGCCTGTCAGATTAATTGGCCGAACGTGGACGCTGCCCGATTCCACCGGTTAAGTAATTGCGCAGTGCACGCTTAATCAATGTATAACGTGTGACTATTTGCGCCGCCGTTTAAGCCCTATCCACACACATCCGAACCGTGCCAGGGCCGAGTTCCGTTAACCTCTTAAGCCAAGAAAATGAGACACAATTGATTTTTATTGTTCTGTCGCGCATTGGAACCGCACGGTGCTTGACTGATAAAAAAATATTTTCTCTCTATATTAAGGTATAACCCTCAGAGATTTATTTCGCTCCTAAAGGAACTCGACCCTGGCACGTCTTGGACACGGCACAGATGTGTGTGGATAGACCTTTAGTGTAGTGGTTCTATATAGCATAGTTTTAATCACAGCAAATAAACGTCACCTTTATTGACTCTGTTTTCCCAAATAATAGCTAGTGATGGCAGCCAGTTACCCATTAGACCTTTAGTGTAGTGGTTCTATATAGCATAGTTTTAATCACAGCAAATAAACGTCACCTTTATTGACTCTGTTTTCCCAAATACTTAATAGCTAGTGATGGCAGCCAGTTACCCATTATTTTGTAAGTTCTAAATGAAATGAGTTATTTTTTAAACACTGTGTTACTTAGGTACTTACCTTAAATAATGTTATGTGATAAAATAAATGTTGTATACACCTTTAATTGGCATAATACATTGTCTCAGTTTTTTTGTATATTTAATGTGTATATGTTGTTGGTGTAAAGGTAAATAAATAAATAAAAGGATTATAAAGGAGAGACATTATATAACAACGGTTCGTTTTATCGACTAAAGTGGTGCGAAATTTCTCCTATGTGAAGGTACTCAAATGTTTGTAACATAATTTATACGGTAACTAGTTATTTTCCTAAACTATTTCATTGGAACCGATCAGGAATGCCGAACTTTCAAACCAAAATATTGGAATAGGTCGATTTCGGAATTCGATAGGTAATTTACCTAGAAATTCCGAGGGTTTCGCTTACTCGAATAGGTCGGGCTTAATCGAATCAAAATAATTATATTCTGTATTTAACATTTTCAGCACAAATACTTGTAGGTATATCTTTTATTCGTTGATATGAATAGGTGTTAATTGACTATGGAAATTGTAACACACCTATCTAAATAGGTACTTCTATAAAAAACTACTGCCTTGCGTTAGTCTCGCAAAAACTTGAAAATGGCTAAGACGATTTTGATTGTTTTTGTGTGTGTTTGAGTGGTCTTGAATGGTTTAAATTCACAAATGGACCCTATAGGTGTCGCTTTTCGGGCAAGACAGTGTCTATCGGGTCAGGTAGTAAGAAATAATTTCAAGATCTAGATGTGCAAAACGAGTTGCGGTTAGTTCTATTATTAAAAGTTACAAATTAGTGCAAACCTACATCCCAATGACTTTTTCAGTTATAATAGATATTATCTACAACTATATCTATGAATGATATAGGTTATATGTAGGTACTTATAGATATTTTTTTTATAAACACAGACTTACATATTTTCTTTACAACGATTAGGTATTATTCAATTCAATATCGATACATTTGAAATAAAGCTCTATAGATACCTACATAATGAGGTTAATAATAAAATAATTTCATTGTATTTGTAAATTATAACTTTTGTACACTATAGGTAGTACTAAACCCTGGAATCGATTACACTCCTGATTCAGAACAAGCTTATTTCAGGTCTTCAGTTTATTACGTTACAAATTGCCAAAACCTAAATGACCAAGCTACTAAACTACCTTATGGCAACAAATTTGGGCTGTTAATATAAATCTAACTTATGGATGTTGAAAAATCATTCTCCGCGTCATAAATTGTAGCAGCGGGGGTGGGCAGCAGTGAAAAATTGCAGTCGCTGTGTAATCGTTGTGTCGAAGCGGAGGGTGCTAATGTTGCAAGTTAAATTTATCTCGTTCAACATTTATTATATCTCAAACTCCAGTGCCTTCCGTCGATGAGTCAGCGGCGTCACTCTACCACACAAATAAAACGTTCTCTAATATTTTTCAGACATTTCCACAGGGATTTTTAGAAATTCGGGAATTGATCATCTAAATTCTAAAAAAAAAGAATTTCCGTGTATTTCTAAGCTAACTTCCGCTTTTACGAAAACGAGTTCTTTACCATGGTACATAAAGAACGAAAATTCAATAATGTAATGTAACGACCTTTTGTTATCGCGTTATCTACCTCTATATAAATATTCAACTGAATTTTACAAGAAAGACAGAATCAGCTTTAAGGAAGGAACGAGGGAGCCACTGTCGCTTACCCTTGTGGTCGTACCCTCGGGCGAATTATAGGCCTACATCCCCTGAATACTAAAACTGAGGATAAAAATTCACCCTCAGGTAGCCGCGTCTAAGCCGACAGATAAGTTCGTCTCAAACACGAAGGAATAAACCCGAAGGGTACAAATCAATCTCGCGTAGGATTGGGAGATCAAGCAGACAGGTAAACATAAATGCTTTTCAAGGGTGCTGTTGATCCTTAGCTAACAACGAAAAATACGGTTTACATGTTTAGGTTTAATAAAACAACACCCTCAATTTGCGAGCAAAATATTGACACGTTTTTAAAGCTGTTAAAATGGTTTCGTGCGAGCGTATTACTTTGGAATGACTTGTTGGAGGGGAGTCAAAATAAAAATATCTTTTACTGGTGTGTATTGTGTACGGCTTGGATGAGTGCGGCCTACTTTGAGTCACGTAGACAAGGCGCAAACGAGTTGAGGCGTTCCATAGGCCTGCGCAAGTGTAACTTGCTAACGACTACAAATGAAGTAAGCACATTAAAGTAAAGTCTGGCGGTTATAAGGCGTTGGGAGTAGACTTAAATTAACTAAGGAAGTGGGTAAGCCAGATAAAAAGTACCTACCCATACCGATACGCATGTAAGTCGATTGATGGATGTGGATGAAACGTGAGAGGTACCGCGGTTTTCCGATTTACGATATTCGTAACTAAGGACATTACGGCAGTGTCACTTTTGACATTCGTGTATTTTAGACACCGATCGGTCTGAAATATCGATCGGAGAAGGGCCCTCCAGGTTCATAGTTCTTTTGTTTTTGCCAACTCCGCCAGGAAAAAGGAGTAGTTATCTAGGTAAAGTGTTTAAGTTTTTATGTCCTAACTAACTACTTACTATTAATGTTATACATCAGATTAATAAAACTATCTCAGTGATGTAAAAATACATAAAGTTAAAGCCAAATGTAGAACCGTTTGTTTTATTTGTAAAAACAGCACGTGTCACTTAAATAAAAGATTATTTTTGTTTCATCGGGCAATCCAGGAAACTTTCGCTCGACAGAGCGCGTACTCGGCATGCGAGTCGCCGCGTCTCAGCGGCTGCTGCGGTACGTGTTCCCCACTGACACAATTTCTTTGTAAAACACGACTTTTATGAATCAAGACATGAGGATGTGAGACAGGAATGTTAACGTATTTTTCGACGAGGTAAACAGATTGAGAAATTGGATGCTTTAAGTTTAATTACGATTTAAAGGGTTTATCAGTGATAGATACCTATACCCTGCTGGAAGTAAGCCCACATATCATGCATAAGTTTCGAGTTTGACTCCGTACGAGTATGTCGAAAACTGACAATAGTAGATATTTATGACTAGCTTGACAGTAAAAGCCGCAGTATTTATTTATATCAACTAATTACTAACACTTTTGCCAAACACAGGTATAGTAGTATCAGTTTTGAGGCTTGTGTCAACAGCACCCCAAAACGGCGATTATCTCACCACCTTTAGGAGTCCAATAATAATGAGTAGGTACCTACTTCAGGGAATGGAACCTTTTTAAAAATCCCCCCAGGTGAACAATAGGTATTTATTACCTACCTACTAAGACTCTACAGTTTTTCATCTTGTTTCATTAATTAGTCGGAGAGTGGAACAAATATAAGTATAGAGGTGTTTAAACTGGTGAGCACTCAACAGTACAGTTGGCGCTCCAAAGAGGTCCGATGAGGTTCGAGTTCATTCAAGTAGCCGTGAGCATTCTGGATGCACCTGTGCAAAACTAATTGCCTCGCAACTTCAGCTGAATAAAAATCCATTTGGTGCTTCAGCGAGCGCTAGTGTGGTGTTGTCAGTTTGATTCTTTATATGATCGATAGCGGATATTTTTCTCATAGTACGCACGTTGCACTATCATCGTCAGATCTTCAGTGCTGCAGCCACTCTTCTTCACTTTCAGTCAACTAAAAAAGTGATATCAACGAAATCGGTAAGTCACTGAAGTGTATAAATATTCAGAACTATCTATCCCTAGCATTTTTTGGAAAGCCCTATTTGCTACGTATCTTCGAACCCTATAATCGTAAACAAACCCTGGATGTAGCACTTTACAAGATGAATCGTACTACGGAACACGTCCCAGGCCGCTCTTACTGGGATTACTGGTGTCGTATTTACGCGTGATCGATAGTGCCGGCAGCACAGCACACCACTAGCTTGGCGTCAGTCCTGTCACGTACGGATGGGTGAAGGATCTTCGCAGCGACCTCTAGCCGCTCAACGCTCCACGAGTCTTTACTGCGCGGGTACGGTACAAGGCAGCGAGGACACGCGATTTTGATTTATTCCTCTCGCATTTACGCGTAGTCGATAATTTGAGCGCCGTACTACATAATACGGCGACTGTTAGCACCAAATAGTGCTACCATCATTGCCTAGGGTTGGGATATAGCTCGAAAACAGATCGAAGTGTTACTCAGTGCTAAATTCTATTTATTTAGGAATACCTAAATAGATCTGTTTTAAGGGACTAGAACGTCGAATGCTGGACTGTACATTTAATAAATACTTTGACAAGCAAAAATAAGTAATCACATAAATGACGATAGTTAAGTTACTAAACTAGTCAAGATAGCGTAGCGCACAGAATTTTTCTAGCTTTGGCTCGTGACTTTCTTTGCGTTCACAAAGTAGACAGCATATAAACCTTCGCCATGAAAAACACGTAGGTCGATGTGCCAACTTTCATGGTGATCGGTCAAACTGTACTTGTCAATATCATATTATTATATACTAATCCATCTTATATTAGACTAGCTGTTGTCTGTGAGTTTGTTCTCGTGATTTTTAGGTTATAACGGTCTCTAAGAACTACCTATCTGTTTTTTTGGGACGAACAATAACCTACCTCCTTTCCTAAGCTCTAAACTAACCTGCCAAATTTTATCAGGATTTGTTCACTGGCTAAGCCGTGAAAGGGTAGGTAACAAACTAACAGATTTATCTTCGCATTTATAATTATCTCACATACCTAAATGTTACCTAACCGGCTAACTAAATACAAACATTGGGTCCAAATCATTAAACCTGTTTTCGAGATGTTACAGAAAATTTAATGAAATCTAGGAACTGTACGTAATTACCAGGAAATGTATTTAGTTCCGGGCATATTTAAGAAATGTGTAAAATAATGATTTGAAGATTCTGTAATACAAATGTAGGTACCTACCCACCTACAGGGTTTTCTAAAATGTATCTACCCTCATTAGTTATGTACACAACTAGTATAAATAGGGGTAGCCCATTAAAAGAGGTCAGATCCGATCACCGTTCAAATTCGATCTCGACTCTCGACACGAGCAACGTCTTTCATTCTTCAACCCTCATCGCCCTCAACCTGGTGGCAGTCACAATCGCTGCCGCTAAACAAACATTTCGTAGCAAATGTATACAAACAATTCCTAGGAATTGTATACAATTCCGAGATGATACTAAGAAATTTATAAAAATTAATGCTTAAAAATAAGTAAAACACACTAGTAAACCTTGAATCACAGTTTAAAAAATAAATATAACCTAACTTACCTAACTTTTTTGAATGTTTACCCTCTCCGCTGTACAACGAGTATAGCGGCTATACTCGTTGTACCCACTAACATCCTGAATGTAATACATTTCCGATCGATATTTAGGAAATGTGTAGACTTTCTAGGAAACGTATATACCTAAGTATTATAAGTACAACATAATCATACATTTCCTATCTGTAATACGAATTATACACATTTCCTATCAATTGTATATAATGACGGATTACATACTTATTCGTTGACATATATACAAGAATTGCTCTATGTATCTACTCCTACGTATCTCACTTAGGAGCCTGCCTAATTTGAGTATAAAGGATTACCTAGACCGAAATTATACCTACACAAAAGACCCACATAACCCATGGACTAAATTTCTTAATTAGTAGTAGGTACAGGTATTCATATTCGTTCTGAAAAATTCTGTCACTTTTAAAAGTAAATGTCTGTTGGCTTCGTGTCTGGTCGTTTAATATTTATTTAAAGTAAGTATATTTATCAGTTGTTTAGTACCTATAGTACAGTCCCTGCCTAGTTTGGGACTAAATAACCGTGTGTGAATTGTGTCCCACAATTTATTTATAATATTATATGCTCACGCTTTTAATTCTGATCGCCGGCAGAAGTATTGCATTCCCGGAAATACCCGCTATTCAGGCGAGAATATCAGCGGATCAGGTTGCTGTAAAATGTGTAATGGCATGTGCTCAGAATGAATTCTGGGACCTGCGGACACCAATTAAATTAAGAAAGCGCTTGTATTTTTTGAAAGGACTCGGTTAAGTCAGATTAGTAATCGCATTAGTAAAGTTATTTCGTGACCTAAAGTTTTTTTGCGAAAATTAATAACATTAACAGGGTTCAGTAATCCTAACAAAATGACCGCTGAGTATTTAGCAAAGTGAACTACAAGTTATTCACATTACCCTTGTACTTACTGCGAAAAAGAGAAACCCCTTTATAAAATAAATTTGTAGGTATAGTTATCTATAACAAATTTAGTGTCTTTACTGTCTCCGTGAATTGTTTACAAAACGGCTGAACGAATTTTACAAAAAAAAATCTGGGTTGAAAGCAAGAACTAAAAAATTTTAACTTAAATTTAAAAATTAAAGTGTATGTTACATTTTGATATCTTGCAGCAAAGCGAAGCCAGCGCGGGCCGCTAGTTTTTAATAAAAACATATTGTTTAATATTGTGCTACGTATCTATGCTTTAAGTATACTAGGTATACTTAATAAGTATAATATGGTTTAAATTTTCATAATGCCTTTAGTTATACTAATACTAATGTGAAGTGTGATAATGTAAGTAAACAGTTTCGATCGTAGACAGGCGCGTAGAAAGGTACACAATGAGGGCATATGCATGCTACAGCCAATTGCATTTAGATAGGCGCTTCGAACGACGCCAACCAATGAATATGTACATACGTATTGATGCATAGTTAATCTGAACGTACGTTTGTATTATTTTGAGAGCCTTTGAAGTTTATGTAATTAGCCTGATCCATTAGGCCGGGCTGTCCGAGCGGACAAAAGTAATTTTATGAATTGCGTCCGGTATTGAATCTGTTATTAATGCGATTGCTTTTCTGAGTGACACGGGCAGGCTTAACACTTCTGACATAACTCCCGTGAATATTTATAAAACGGGGGTCGCCAGAGTGCTTTGAGTGAATAGTTTTCGCAAAAGGTATATGATGTTTGTTACTTTGTTATACAAAACTATGCCTCAAAGACTAACACATTGACTTTCAATTATGGAAACATACTCAATACGTATTATTATTAAAGAAAAAAGAAATAATTAATTTCGAAACAAAAATCATTAATAAAAATCACTGAAAACTATTCCCTAGTCGGAAAATATGTTTTAGAAACAAACGAACAGCCAAAATGAAGAACATATAGAATAACAGTACAAGACAGCCTGTTTAAGATCCATTATTGGGCCACATCCTCAATCATATAATGAGTGGAGAGCATAGTCAACATTGCTTCATTGAGGTTTAGTATAAGTCACATCTGCCTCAGAACTAACTGCCCATATATTCCTGAATTATTCTGGAGGTATAGAAATAGAGCTTACATTGTACAGTGAACTAATTTTTCGCTTCACTGGGCGCAGGCATGATTCATCATGAAGTATCTTCGAGCTTTTATGCACAGAGTAGTTTTCATAAAAAGGAAAACTCATGGCTGCCATACTTTATACTCTTTG
This sequence comes from Ethmia dodecea, assembly GCA_963855545.1. Taxonomy (NCBI): domain Eukaryota; kingdom Metazoa; phylum Arthropoda; class Insecta; order Lepidoptera; family Depressariidae; genus Ethmia; species Ethmia dodecea. The sequence continues at coordinate 9,376,299 of OY979444.1, forward strand.
TCTGCCAATTTTAATGCAGAGTAGCTAGTTGTATACTAAAGCCCTTTAGAATTTATTACACCGTTCGTCGGGTGCCGCTAGAGTCGCCTTAATTGCAAAATAAGCCAACAAACCGCAAAGGCTCCTTAGGAAGCCAATCTGAACTAAGTAGTTGAAGTCGACGTAGAGCAGTTAAGGGAATTGAGAACAGAGAGTGAGCAGTCAGATAATATTACTTCGATATCCATTTAGTGTTTGGTATGTAATTTGCAACTAGTGTTCTTGTGCCACATGACTTTTGAGAAGAACTAGGTAGTTATTTTGAGGATTGTAACTAGTGTAAGTAAGGGCCCACCTCTATTCATACACTTTCACATTTACATGTTTGGGGGCCAGGTAACTAGATTTAATGAGCATCACTTTAACATAAATTATGTTTTGTTATAAGAGTGTATCGCTTTTGAAATGAACATTTTTATTATTATTATTTAAATCGCTAATTTCAATTACAGGTGCGACTCTAATCAGAAGATATAAGCATATACCTACAAAATGAATGAAAATGTAGTTGGAGTTTGTATTTTCTAAGAATTTCAGTTGTATCTGTCGTTTCTGGGAAATTCAATATCAGTGTTAGTTCAGTCCAGATACGTACGCAAAAATAAACGGATGTTTTAGTGTTCCATGCCAATTATACAAATGGAACAATGGGATTATTTTCTGGCTGTTACCAATATATTAATAGCATTTTATAAACATTTATTAGTGTAATCAAATTCATAGCAAATCTTCAACGAGGAGTTTATGTCGTGTGCCTTGTATAAAAAATACACTTACAAACGTCAAAAGTCTAAGAGACTTTTGACGTTTGTAAGTGTATTTTTTTTCCTACAGAAAATATATGATTTTTGAATTTGACATATACTTATATATATATTAAAGGCACCCGATACTTTTTATTGATTTACTAGCTTTTACCAGTAAATCAATAAAACCGGCGACTTCTGCCCTGTTCCGGGATTGCAAGTAGCCTATGTGTTCTGATGTTAAAGCTATATTAACTGTAATCCTCACAAACTTTCGCGTTTATAGTATTAGAAGTATTTACTTTCTTATTTAGGTACACGATACTACGTAAGATAACTTATAAAATATTTTAAATCACATCACTCGTATTTTTGTGTAGTGAAGTGTCGTCCCACCACTGATTCCACCACAGGCAAGTTGTAAAACTATTACGTAAATTTAAATTTAAGCAACAATCATAACGTATTGATTCTTAACATGTCCAATAGTTTCGACAACAAAAGACATAAACGTGTTACGAATTCTAGACACACGAGTGCACTTTCTTAAAAGCTGCAGCAGCTGAAGATACTAAAACTAATAAATATAATATTTATTGTACATTAAGGCTACTAAAACGAATATGGAATAAATTGGAACCCGTCTTATCTCAGTCGTAGCACGGCGTAGACTTGTCGTAGCAAGCTGCGATGCTACGAGTCTACGAAGACGTCTATCTACAGACAATACAGTCACAACCCAGCCTGCATGCAATGTGAAATCTTTTGAGCTCACTCCGCGCGGAATAGTCGGAAGGTTTCATGTGCAAACGTCTAGTCTGTTGTGCCAAGTGCTTACCGCCCGAGTTGCCTTCTCGTACCGATATAAGGCATAAATGGTTTAGTTGCTTTTATGTTAGTTTTAAATGTTCTCCTTTGGTCAACTCTTAATTTTGAGGACATCTTTTAAGATTACCATGATAAGAAGTTTTACTGTTGAATACAAACTTGTATGTTTCGAATAAATTAATTAAGAATTGTATTCGATTTAAAAATTACACTTTAGGGCTACAGCAACAACATACTTAGCATATATAGCAAATCATATTAAAAAACAACAAATTTACAAATTTCAACTGATAGCCTCGCAATATAATATCTACAACTTCAATCCCGACCTATAAGTACATATTTATGTCAATAGGCGAAACGAATAAATTTGAAAAAGAAGGTAATTAATCGAAACAACATTTACTTTCGTTTGAGGTAAAACAAGATATTTCCGCAGCGTTTTACTGAGTTAGCAACACTTCGTAATCTACCTTTGCGGGGATTAGCGTAAAATCGACGGCAGCGAAAAATATTCAGCAGCCCGCCGTAACGCGGTCGGTGGCGGCTGGTTAATTACTCTTGAATATTTATTGGTCGTTTGAATAAATCGCCCACGGCGGATAAGCCTTTAACTTGTATTATATTCATTTTTCCTACCTATCATTTTCTGTTTTAATCGATTACTTACTAACGTTTTGCTGAAACGGTCTAATGAAGGTTCACCATAATAAGGCGGCATCAAAGGGCGGGCTTAAAAATCTGTTGATTGCCAATTAAAATTGAGGGACCACGGCCGAGGCCGGATTTACAAGCAATCGATCGAAAATCATTTTTTTTGGTTTAAAATTAGCCGCGCCGTTTCGGTACGTAGCTCCACGTTTAATGATAAAATCTTAACCAAAACTTAGTTTAGTAATTACCTATCGATTGGTCCAAAAGGCTATTTGACAGTGTGAAAAATAAAGTACATAGTTACTAATACTGACATACGCATACATGGGATTTGCAAGCAAACTCACAAAAAAATGTTTTGGGGCACGGTAGTAAGCCCCGCCAAGACGACCCAAGCGAAGCTCAAGGGCGCAACATACCTACCTTTTCTCAAAGGTGAAAAATTTATTCACTGTTCATTACTTTGCTTTTATACAGTAGTTCTTGTCCCATCATTAATAAAAAAAAAAAGTAACGAAACGGCCCACCTACATACTTTGACTAAGGTGAAGAATTTGTCAAGTTAGGTAGTTAGTTCGAGTTAGAAGCTTGGCTTTACATGAATCTGACAACTTTTTGAAAGTGCGAGGTCTCGTCTGGGCAACATTTTACATGAAAATGTTTTGGTGGTATATTCATGCAAAACCCCTAAAAACATTGTTTTAAATTTTTGTCTGTGTCAATCATCGCAATGCTGATATTTCTGTGTAATCGATTGATCTGTCCTTGGTGTCTTGACTCTTGACGTACATTTACTTCCTTTTGACATCACAGCAGCCCGTGAGATGCAAAACTTGCTTAAAAAAACGTATAGCCGGTTTATATATTTCTTTAAGTATCCCTCAGAGTTTTTTGTTCATAACATCCCATCATATTACTAAATAATCTTCGGTGATGTCGAAATACGTTATTGATAAAAAATTTGAGGCGTTTTGTTAAGTATGGCGCACACTTAAACCGCGATCCCTACTCTATAATTACTTAGTACTAGCGCATATTATGGACGATCCATGCCTCCCCCGAGATTCGATGACGCCCTCTCTGCCACCTTGTCGTATTATTATCTCACTCACACATAATCACATGATACCTACTCATGCCTGGACGACATGCGAATGTGGCCGTGTAAGGTAGTAATACTTTTTACCGGGCGAAAGGACACGCACAGGCTATAGCCGATCAGGAGCTGAAGGCTTGGTTTCCCCGTACACAGTTTCAAGCAACTCTCGGGCTAATAAACACCACTCGCTTCTCATTACCTAGTACACAAAACCTCTCTCTATTCACCAACGTGCTGTGGACGTGGAGAAAACTGTTAATACTTAATATTTTTAGTAAAGGTCAAACCATAGAAATCGAAATAGCTCGCCTGTCACCAGCTGCCCACTAAGTATAGGCAAAGCTGAGGATTAATATACGTCAAGTTTCTAACTATTGTATTTTACCCCGGCTTAGCGGAGTCGGAGAGGAGACGTAAAGCGAATTACTTTCGCTGATCCCTGGAAAAGTTCCGCTATTATGGAGCGCGACTGTGATCCCTTTCGCGTTACTTTTATGAGCGCGCCAGCAGTCGGGGCCTATGTAAATGTTATTGCGTTTACTAAGGAAACATTGCCCGAGGACGAGGCACCCGATAACTTATCATACATACTAGTGATCGTTTTTTTGTGCACAAACCATCATGGGTTCCATTCCGCGGTCCTTCTAGTTTCATATTGGAAATGAAAAATGAATTATATATTTCGGCATTCTTTTCACGGGCGATCATCCCAATTTTCCGGGCCAGAAAACCTTTTTAAATTAATGACAATGTTTCAATAGACTCGCTTTGAAGTGGATAATTTCTGAATTTAAGAGTCAAATAGGCTTTGAGTGAATTGAATGTGCCTGTGCAGCGCTGATAACCCATAATATCGGCGAGTGTTGCGGCCGGGGAGCGGGGCTCCAGTCTGCGGCGTCCAATATTAATGAATCAACTTCGCCGAGACTGGCGCTCTGCCCGCCGAAATTCAACTTTTAATTGATTTGACATTATTCCGTTTGTGGAACCCGAGCGGTTGTACCGTTCCCCTCCAATTATAACTCATCTTCCAATAAAATGATCAAATGAAAATTGATTTACGAAAGTTAAATCAAGTTATTAAAATGCGGCGAAGATATCTCTCGAAGACGCAGAAATAAGTTTGAGTCTTGAGTGAGATCTAGCCTATAATTAAAGCCTTGATTTTTATCCAGGATAAGGAATAAGTATAAAAACGTAATTAAAAAGAAAATTAGTTTTGTTGCAAATTAAGAAAAATATTTTGTAAACATAGGTTAAGAATAACTCACGTTAGGTATTCCATCAACATATTTAAGTATGTATGTTAGCGAGGACCCCTGGGTGACGTGACGGATCAGATAATTGTTAGTGATCGTGGTGATGTTCAGAGGTCTCCCGCGCATCAGAAGTTTTCGGGATAGCCGATAGCGGTTTACTTATAAGATTTTAATGTGGGCGTCTATTCTGGGCTGGGCAGTACTTAATTAAACTGGTTATTCAAGAGGTTACATAATCATTTTATTAAATAATATTACAAAGTACAGAATACTTAGTGTCAACTCTCAGTAACGACCGCTCGTCACGGAGTCTCGATACAGAATGATCGGTGCGAACCTACGAATAAGGAATAAGTCGTGCGAACTCTTGATGAAGACTGCTCGGCACGGACTCTCGATGCGGAATGCCCGAAGCGGCGACCGCCTCGATCTTATATAGCATTTTGCAGTAGCGGGGTGTAACACGTGTTCGACCGACGAAACAGGTGTTCAAACGATGAATCATGTGTTGTTGCATTCCGCCTCCGATGAATGTTGCTATTTAGCTCCCATACCATTTATTGATCTAGCTCTAACATGTATGTATGTTAACGCGGGCTTGTTTCTGCAACTCGACGACTCTTCTGCGCCTATTTTGCGTTATGGTGGGAATGACTCTACTCTGGCCACCCCAACTCCTCCAGGAAGCCCAGCAGCGACCTGAGGTCCTTGAGGGCTTCGGGGAGCGACCTCGCGGATCCAAGGTGCTTTGTCCGGTATTGAGCCACGCCTTCTCACTCCAACAGTATACGTGCGCCGCCGTTTCTTCATCCAGTTTGCCTCCTGCACCCTCCGCACAGGGGGCTCTGGCAGCATATTTAACGATTGTAGTATTAGGTTTGCGACTACGGCTGGATTCAAACGAAGATTAAGGCTGATTCACATTACACCGTGCCGGGCCCCGGACGGGGCACGTACGTGAATCATCCTAACAATACCCCTCGACATTTCGACGCCGTGCCCGGGCCACGGTCAAGAACTTCATACCAAAAATATACTATAGATGTTTGACCGTGCCCCGTCCGGGGCCAAGCCTGGACCCGGCACGGTGTAACGTGAATCAACCTGAAGACTTACTTGGAGATTAAATCACAAAATCCTAGAGTTTTTGAGATTTATCCTTGGGTTTACTCCGTGTTGTACGAATCCGTTCTAGAGGTAATATTTGATTAATTCATTCGAATCTCATTAATTCATAACAATCTCACTTGGTTACGAAAATAAAAATTTTACGTTTGATATTACTCATACAGTCATCATAGTTTAGCAAGGAATTTAGAATAGATCTATGGACAATGGTGCTGATTCTGCTTTACAGGGACTAAACTTATTTTAGTTTACTACTTTAATTTTCTTTCTCCTAGAAAAGAAAAGACGAGAGATATTTAGTCCTGTCCAATTAAAATTAGTCCTGTCAACTAAGGTATTTCATAACGTGTTTAGTGCTTAAGTAAAGAAGTCACGACTAAAAACAGCCTCTGACAGAACTAAATTCGGTATAGGTGATCCCTTTTCTTTTTTTGAGGTAAGACCAAGACAGGACTAAACCAAAATAAGTTTAGTCGGTGTAAAGCAGAATCGCCCCCAGTAACTACATATAAAATAAGGTGTAGCAAAATTTCTAAAAATACCTACAATACGCACAATAATTTGATGTAACGCCCATTTCATTTATTACATTCTAAGACCATTGTTAGGAAAGGAGGTAGGCGAAGTTACGAGGCTCGATTCGAACTTGCAAATAAAAAGTTAATGCACAACTTTGTGACAGCCGCGGTCGAGGCCGCATCGACCTGACGCCGCTGAAATGAGCCTAAACTTTTTAATTATTTGAGCACAACAACTCAGATATGTCGCCAGCATCCGAAACTTTACTTCTACCCTTAAAGTATGTAGGTACGTTTGTAATTAGTTTAAAAGGTTAATTGATCAATATCTTGTTTCTCAGTACCCTTTAAAAAATTTGGTACAAAAACCGGTACCTACGAATTTTTTAACCGGCTTCAAAAAGGAGGAGGTTATCAATTCGTCTGTATTTTTTTTTTATGTTTGTTACCTCAGAACTTTTGACTGGGTGGACCGATTTGGATGATTCTTTTTTTACTTGAAAGCTGGTGCTTCTAGATTGGTCCCATTTTAATTTCGTCCAGTTCTGACAACGGAATCCATGAGAAAACCATATAAGTTGAAAATTGAAGTCGGTTTTTTTTTACTTTTTAGAGTGGTTATTATTATGATTTCTTTGTATGTTTATCACTAAATTATATATTTGTAATTACTACTCCACCTCAGAAGAGTAGCTTACTGGCAGCTCTAGACCCTAGTATTATTTAAATGTCTTGGTTACTGCTCTATATTATATTACAACATCATTAATATGTCTATAAGAAACGGAATTATGTCGGCCAGCTAGACAACTAAAAGTAACACGCAAAATAGTTGTTGTTATAAAAAAAAATTGAAATCAACTTTTTTTTTTTTTATCAAAACATAGAGTAACTTTGCGCTAATTTAGTTTCTAGCACAGTAATAGGCTTTTTTGAACGCTCCTCAAATCTTGTTATAATCATCAGACACCGGGCGCCCACAACAGGACATAGGCTTGCTCTATAGTTTTCCACAACTCCAAGCCCTCACGTTCACAAGGTCGTTGGTCCACCTTCCGGACGCCTGCCTGCGTTGCGTCTTCCGGTACGCGATTGCCTCTAACATTTCTGTCCCACCGGCCTTCGGTTATTTGCCTGGCTCTTTAATTTTGCCGGGCTACAACGGTGCTTATTCTGAGGATTTCTTCTTTTCTTATTCAATCAGAGCGAGTATAGCTCTCTCCATAGCTCGTTGTGCAACCTTGAGCTTACTTATGATGCTTAAGGTGAGCTAATTATATAGGTCGGCAATTATATACTGATTACAAAATAGCTTTATGGGCTTTGAACCCCTTGGTTGGTGGGTAAAATGAAGAATAATTTTATATCTCACAAAATACTTCTTTATAGAAATGCCTAGTTTATTACATTTAAACAAATTAACTGCAATCTTTTGATCAGACAAATCATAAACATGACCTTAGAAGATTATCTGCGTGAATTTAAAAATATCAAAACAACTTATATTCAATTCAGGCATGTTAACAAAACATTTAAGTAAAACTTCGCCGGTATTCCGGTCAGTTTTATGTGGTTTTGAAAATGAAAGTTTAGAACGACCACGTAAAATTTCGCTGGGAGCCAAAGCTGTAAAAAGTGTATAGTTTTTATTTCCTGGTGCAGATTTAACTTTGGACGGGTTCGCAAACATTTTTGATAATTTCAGCATGAACGGGTATGCGGGGGAAGAATTATACGGGGCGGGCTGTGTGCGATTAACGCGAGCCGCCGCCGCGAGCCCGCGCGGATTACTGAAGCGCTGCTGATATTACTAAATCGAAGTGCTGTACAATCTTATATCACATTAAAGCTTAATAAATAATTTTTGTGATAATAACCAGAAGTTGTACGCGAACAAAAAATTAAACCTATAAAAATATTCTTGCAAACACATATACCTTCTCGCCGTGGAACTATTAAAAGGAACAAAAAATTTGAAACTTTTTTGTTTCCTAAAAGAAATTTTATTCATTGACCAGGCGAATATAATGAGTTTCCTAACTTTGAACGGCTTTTACATCAAGAAGAAGGTTCATTGCATTACCACGTTACCACGTTATTACCTAGCGTATATATATAAGGTAGCTCCATCATTTTACGGGGCTTTCAGCCTACGCCGCCGACACAATATGCATGCATTAGTCCCTAATTACAGTATGACATTGATGAGGTACAGTCTCGACGCTGTAATGTCACCGCTACCCGTTTGTATCTTGTACAGTGTTCTTCACGCTAGCTTCGTCGGGCGCGCCGCATGATCAAATTAAACATACAAGGCCCTTTATAAAATTACATTAACTTTACAATACCATAAAGCGCGGTTAGAAGTCAACTTGATTTAGAGGTCCATATAAAGATAATTACTTTGCTAAAGACACTTACAGGTAGGTATACAGGTACTATTTGTGGACTCTAGATTATTTTTAGCACAATTAAAATATGACTTCTACTGAACGTCACTTAAAGTTTATAAGGTGATTGAATTACCTACCTAGAGGATCAAAATAATCATTATTTTAATTTATGGCTAAATATTCTACACAATCAACTTCCCCCAACGAACAAATTATGTAGATTTCACGTTTTATCGTTAGTGATTTCAATTCAATAATAGCGCGAATTGTTTAAAGCACTCAATAATTTTTAACATCTGTCAAACAACCGCCTAGAACTTTGAATAAACAATAGGAAATCGCGTAGGCGCTGGAAATGTGTCTCGAATTAAACTTTCTACATTCAGTGTTTTCGCTTCTACTTTTTCTATTTACTTTTCTATTAAACTTTGTTTCCGTAGCTACGCGGGATGAGCAGACTTGAGATTTATCTATGCGATACCGTTCTATTTGGGCCAGGGAAAATTCAATTTGGTTTTTACCTGAGGGTGCCCTGTGAAACCCTCGCCTACTCTAAACTTAATGTTTTTGTTTGGTTTATATATGAATACATAAACTTCCTATTTCATTGGTTTAAAATATACTTCATAAGGTTAAACGATACATTTTCCAACAATATTGTTACATATCTACCCAAAACATACGAAATAACAGTAGTATAATACCAATTTTTTGCAAACCTGTAAGCTTTAAATGTTGCATGAATTTAGGCACGCGATGTCGGTACACAAATGTTCGTTTCATATCTCCAGATTTTTTTAGTTGCACTTGGAAATTTCGCGGCACGTAAGAAGCGTTACTCAAACGTGGGTAGGAACTAACGCAAGCTTGAGAAAAAGTCGCATCGGAATTAGGTATAATATATAAGTAAGTATGTATGTATTCAAAATTCGTAAGCGTTATCAAAACTTTCTTATAGCTGTAAGTAATACTTGCTTCATTTTTAAAATATGAATACCAACAATGGTGGAAGGAAACAGTTGACAAAAGCGATTCTGGTGTTTTCATTTACTTTCCATTTATTCTTTAAACTCGTTTGTCATTCTTTTCTCTCCGTCCGACGCGCGTAAAGAAGAAGAATGACGGTTGTTTATATTTACGTAGCTAAGTGACTGGGGCAGAAATAAGAAAACATCAGACCAACGAGATTTTCCAAGTGTTGTTTGCTGTTGAGACGAAGTTTAAATACACACGACTGCTGGTAATGCAAGTTTGCCAAGATTGGGAAATACAATATTTTCTAACGTTATCCGTAAAAGATGCTCACATTATGTCGGTAGGTACGTGTGAACAGAACGGGTCATATTTATTTTTAGTTAATTGTCTCATATGGACGACTGTTAATGTGGCTACGTAGGACCACTACCATAACGAAACTATCTTTTAAGTTCAAATGAGGGGTCCATTCATTTTTTATGAATAAAACTAAAGCATTGATAACGAAGTGTGTCGGTAATAGTTATAAATGAGGGTTCTAATAGTACTATGGTAGGCTCTCACTATCAGCTCTCAAGGGCTGGATTAATCACTTAGTCGGACAAGCTCTTCCCGCTGAGATACCGTTCATTTAACACTTAAAACGTTTTTATTCGAGTGGATAATTGCAAGGGGCGGCCGTAATGGCCCACGTTCGAAAGATTGATGATGTGCTGTGTTGAAACATTAAAATAGCTGACTGAACATTTGAATAAGAAAAACTCGATTGCCCGCGGGATTAGCGATGAAACGATCGTTTGTATTTTTTTTGCTTTCGATTACTTGGGGAGTCAGCGGGCGGCGGGCGTAGGGTGACGTCTTAATAGTTGGGAGTGTTTCCGATAACTGCGATTTTAGGAACGCTTTGTATACCGCCCGAGTGTATTTGAAATTATATTTGTTATAGAGTTTAGATTTAGAAGCGAAACGACGCTAACATTTGGTTGGCTCTAAAGCTGGTGTTTTACAACCAAATGTTTCATGTGCTGAATACTTAGATATTAAATATGATAGATGACATTAAAACAATGATTTTATATTGCGTTATCTATCACAGACAGAATGTATATAATACCTACCTAAATAGTACTAGCGTAAGTATGGAGCATTATGAGTTTCTACCACTGTTTAAATCGGAGTTCTCTAAGGCGCATCGCTTTCTTCGATGCTTTCTTTTATGTAGGTACCTCGATATTATTCATGTAGGCAAATATTTAACTTATTAGTATGCCAGTATCGTGACTCACATTGGAGTATCGGGCGCGAAGCTAAATATTTAAAACGCCTGTTTTACCTTCACGTATTCCACCCCTGTCACAGCATAACATATTTCTCGAGTTTCCGGTCACGGAACGCAGAAAGTTGGCAACCGTATACACACAGAGAGCCACTAGCACCGTGCAATTATAAACAGTAGACGATGTTGTTTCAGGTATAATTCCCGGGCGCCGCGTCGAGCGCTGTTTACAATGTTACGATAATGTTAGAAAAACAACGATACATTTAGGGGAAAGCGCGGGGTGCTAATCTGATGTTGAGTGAAAAGATTTAGAGTGCGCCCCACGAAATTAATCTTCGCTAGTTATGTATGTACGTATACGGCTACTAGGGAGATTATATCGGTAAAGGGTGGGGACTGTTTCTAATCACCATCTAGAGCAGTTTCTATGCAGAAATAGATTAAATAACTATCTAATAAAATTTATTTTAATTTCGCTTTAAAACTGTGAGATAGTTTAGAATTACATGATTTTCCATGTTACCTTCAGAACTTACAGCAGATTTATAAGAAGATTGGATTTTGGGCAAGTAGGTATAAAACCGGGTTTTGATGTTAAAATTGCGACAAGTGCATACTTATAATTTATGACAAACTACAAATTTAATTTTCATTTGACACTAGCGACCCGCCCCGGCTTCGCACGGGTGCAATGCTGAATTTTTTTTGCTATAAACCATCCCTGGACCCCCTCGAACCCACACAAAAAGTTTCATCAAAATCGGTCCGGCCGTTCTCGAGTTAAACCGTCAGGAAGGAAAACCCAACTTATTTTTATATAGTAGATTAACCACCTTAATTATTAGGTAGGTACCTAAAGTTAGTCATTGCTTTTGAATTTTGTAAGTGCGGTTTCTTTTACATGCGCTACAATTTTATTAAACATTCTTCTTCTTTCTTAAAAATAAATTACTGTTCCTAAGTCTCTCTAAAACTCGAAAATGGCTGGAATGATTTTGATGAAATTTTTGAAGTGGGTTCGAGTGATTCCACGGATGGTTTATATACGATTGCAGAACAACGTTTGCCACTGTCACTGGTATAAAATAAAAATGTTTCACTAGAGGTGTTGTTGAGGCTGAGCAAAGGTCAACGCTACCTATCATTAAAAGAAACTAGGTATTATTTTTTCTGCTCTAACGCTGTCTTGCTGTGATGAAGGTTTATCTATTTGGAACTGTTGGTACATACTTTTATAGTTTCAATACCAAAATACTTTTTATATACATACAATAAACTTTACTTACATGTTATAGTAGTGATTGGTAAAAAAAAACAGAAAAAATAGTTCCTTTTCTGCTAGGTACCTACTTATTGACATAGGTTCCTATTGAATGTACATGATATTCCTAGTATTTATTTATTTAGGTACTTACTAACGGCTGCCCAGCGGCGTTGCTCGCGTGGATTCAGTTTATTCCCATTCCCGTTGGAATTTCCGAAAGTCCCTTAATAGTGGTTGCTAAAGACATATACATTTACCATATTTCAAATGTCTATGTGTTATCATTTCGGAATAGTACGCTACGTACGGTACTATTTCTCTTTTTATCCAGTTTTTTTAATTTTCTCGTGGGAATGAGATATTCTCCCGCTGTAAAAAGTACTCTAGATGTTGACCCGGTTACTCAGTTATCTCCACACCAATTTTCATCAAAATCTGTCCAGTAGTTTTTGCGTGATGCGTGCACAACCAGACAGATATACAAACATACAAAAATTTTAAGAACTGGTGTTTTGGTATCTACATCGATAACTAGATATATACACTACCGCTAAATTTTTCAAAAAATATTTTATGTACAGACCGTAAGAGTTTTATTATATGTATAGATTTATTTCAAACCATTGCATAGTAGGTAGATATAGGTTTAGTACATATATTTACATATAACACTGTGACGCCCCGTAGGAGCACAGCAATTTGGTATGTTATTATATGTATAAGTAACGTGTCTGTATATGTACTGTGAGGTTCTCAGAATTAGAATTACCGTAATAGAACAAGATAATATTTAAGTATTCTTATATTATAAAAATATTTATGTAATATAATACATTTGGTTACCTATTGGTGAAAATTGGACATTTATTGCTATGGTTTAGTTTACTTATTTATATTTTATTTCAAATCTTTGTTTATAGTTTAGCGAGAAGCATCACAGAATATTATTGTATGTACATATTTGCAAATTAATCGAGTAAGTATCCTTTTTTTGTGTAATTTTTTTTTGTTCTTTTTTTTTTACTCAATTAACTAATGTTCTACAGAGTAGGTTTTGAAGGGGCCCCTTTCATTCCCAATTCAAAACATTAATTAATTATTATATAAAATTTTTGCGGAGCAGAACTTATTTCAAAATACGAAAAGTAATTGGAAAACCAAAGTTAGATAGAATCCTATTTGAAATCAAAATTGAGCGAGCTTGCAGATGGCACTAAGGGACAACTTTCCGTAAGCATCTATTCCTTCGCGTGGCACTATTGCACAATTTGCAATATCGAATGTGCGAGAATACGCTCTCGCGAGAAAAATCCACCTTATCGCTCGAGTCCATTGCTATCGAATAGCAGGGCTATATTGAAATTCCACATTGCTAAGACTTCACAAGAATGGAAAACTTAATTACCTAGACGACTACCGAAAGTATTAAAGTCTATAGAAAGTAGACAGAATAAATCTTTTAAAAAATATGGGCATACCCTATGGGTGGGATCACATAAAGAATCTCATCTTCAGGACAGCTACAACCTCTCATCACATCGCTTTCTAACTGTAATTTTTGTGAGTTATGTTCTGTAATACAAGTTGTAACACTATTATAGGTACGACTCTAAATGAGTAATAAAGGAATGAACCGTTTTTACTCAGCTGCGTCAGAAGGAAGTTTATGTACTTATGTAGGTAGTTATACCAGTTAATTTTTTGGCGCACACTTTAGGCTAAACGGGTTGATTACATAGCAAAGATGTCATTGGAAGTAATTTCCAATTTATGCTTTTGCTGGTATATCATTCTATATAAATAACGTTTGCTTCTTTCAGTTCTTCAGTGAATTTATTGTAGCAGTTACACTCCCTAGTGTGGTTAAAATGTAGAATGAATTAGTTATAACATTTTAATCATTATGAGTGTTTAAAATTATAAAGTCTTCTATATTGTGGCCTGCTTTGTTACAGTGCAATGTACAATTACTCGAAATAACTTCAATTTCGTACAATAGTTAATTTATAATGAAATTACACTACAATAAAAATTATGAGTAGGTAGGTACATAGATGTCGACTAAGAATGTATTCTCCTTTGTAAAAAGTATGGTAAATAAAAAATCGATAAGTAATCAACTCTGTCATTATTATTTAAAAAAAAAGTTCGTTACAAATAAACTTTGCGACCTAATTCTTTACTTAATCTGAGTCGTCGTCGATAACAATCCTGCGTTTCTTTTTGTCACGTCTCGACGGCAAGACTATAATATCCTCATAATCCGTATTTTCGCTGTCATCTGCAAACAAATATCCATTGACTATACATACTACTTCGATGAATTAAGTACATATATAAAGCGTAACAGAAAATGCGCAATTCCTTATACACCCCCATTAGTATATTAATATAAAAAATATGATGCAATCGAACTTTAGAAAAAATATGATGCAATCGAACTTTAGTTGTGTCTAACCAATTTTCTTAAATATCGATCAATAATAGCACAATTTCTATAGATAGCACTAAATTTAGCTACGCTAATTAATTTTTGGAAAATATTAAAAATAGCTGAAATCGATTAAGTAGTCGATACTGAACAAACTTATTTCAGGAATTACGCTTATTCTGTTGCATTAGTATACAAAAACATAGATTAACCATAAAATACAGTAGATAACAGAAAGAAAAAAGAAGGTTTTTCCAAAATGATTTTTTATGGTAAAGAAAATATAATGCATCTCAATTAAGGTAGGTATTTAAAAGGATTTGACTGATGATCGCTTTACATACCGATATTATTCACATATTATATTATGTATGTACCTAACATTTACATATATGTATGTACCTATTCATTTAAAAACTCTTTAGTAGCACACTCACCGCTATGAGTCCTGGGTATATTGCTTAAAATATCTTCTGTGTCGGGCAAGTCGTCGTGTTGGAGCGTTTTCTTTGCAAACGACAAAATGTCATCATCATCGTTAGTATCATTTTTGTCTCCATTATTTTCATCGCCTTCGTCTATTTTCAGCATCTTTTCCCTGTTACCTCTATCGTCGGAGTCATTACTGCGGCTTCGTTTGCGGCCATGAGTCGATTTATTTCTGTTAAAGCTGCTATTACTTGTATTGAAAACATTTTCCGCATTACTCTCTCGCATCTTCCTTAAGTTATCAAATAAGTCATCATCATCGCTAGATTCAGCAGTTTCTTTATCAATTACAGAATCATTCTCGCAGGCATTTTCAGTGATCGTCGTATCTATCACAAGTTCTTTGTTTACCGCTTTAATTATGATTTCACGCCTTTTTCTTATTGTTTCAAAATGTAAGCTGCTCGGTATTCGCCAATAAGTTTCCTAAAATATCACCATCTGTTTCTAAAATGATCTTAACACCGATTCAGTATTCCCACTACGTGATAAAGAGTTCTATTTACAAACACAAAACATCTTCGAAAATTTATTCAATTCGTAATTATCGTGAAAGGGATATCGTGTTACGTACCTGTTCGTCCCCGGGAGGAGACACGCCCAGTCCCTCGAGCACTTTCTTGAACAAGTCGCTCTGCATGGCTTCTACGGAGGCGCTCGATATGGGCACTAAAGGCGTCCCTTCTGCTGCGGGGTCAAACCCTTCCGCCTCTTGGTCCAGAGCTACTTCTTCCAAGTTTTCCGCTAACCACTTCAAAGCTTCGGTAAAACCTATTAAATATATATATTTATATAAACGACAACTAAAAACAAGAACAATAGGTACCAATTTTCGCCAGAGTATATTTCGAACCAATTTATAATACTAAATTAATTTGTCAATACAATAGCTCTTCTTTATTTTTTACCAAAAAGAATACAAAGGGATACAAGACTTAAATAAGTAAAATTGGGCGGTCTTATAGCTTTTTGACACCTTTTCCAGACTGCCTTTGGTAAAAACTATAGTCCCAAGTTATAATACCAATACTTAATCCTTACAAATGTCATCAAAATTGAATAGCACAATTTGCAATGGGAAATGTATTTCCGTGTTTCTCTGAGAGTAATAAAGTAAACTGAATAATGCGCAATTCACAACGGAATGCTATCGTAACACTGCATTCACGATTATTCTCGTCTTTTTACCATTATTTTGTATCGGCGTATTATCATATCACTGCAAAATATGTAAGTACATAATATTTACCGTCATCCACAGCTTTTACTAATAGTTTAGCAATTTGGTTGGCGCTGAGTTCCATTTTCTGTGTTTTATTTTTATTTTTGGGCTTTTCTTTTTTTTGGTTTGCTCTTTTTAATGGTTTCTTCACGACAGGAGAAGAAGGTCTAGAATCACTGTCATCGCCGGATTGATTTGATGATTCTGACCCGGTTGAATCTGTATGCGTAAGTATGAATTAATGCTAATAATAAAATATAAATAAATAAATGTGGCACACTAGGTTTTATTTAGTCCCAAACTAGGCAGAGCCTGTACTATGCGTACTAATAAACATACTTAAATAAACATTAAACACCGAGACACGAAGCCAAAACAAATGATCATGTGCTCAAATGTTGGAATCGAACTCACAACCTTCAACACAGAAGACAGGATCAACCAACCAACTGAGCCAACAGGCCCGTCGCTAACTAATGTTTGCGTTGTAGTAAGTAGTACAGGAAACAATAGCTTTCAGAAGCCATTAACAATATAAATACCTGCACTCCAATTCATAACACTTTATGTTAATATGTCGTCAAAGTTTTAAGTCGGCTTATACGAAACAAGGGCTATAAGCCTAACTGAATCGAGTGTTGGCGAATAATGTATAAGATCCCTTGTATATTATTATTTACCGTTCGACGCGTCATCATTGACGTCAGTGCTTTTCCCTCCCGATTTCTTTTCTTTCCTTTTCCGACACTCTTTCTTATCCTTGATTACACCCAACTCGAGTAATCTGTCGATATAGCTACGCTTTTGCCGTTTGCGTGGCATACGAGCAATAATGGCACCCATTGGATCTGAAAATTGATGATCATAAATTAATAATTGTATCCAATTATTTGTTATTGAAAACGTTTAACCCCAAAACGGCATAATGTACAATATAAAATTAACATAGTATTAATTAATGCGCGCGCGGATGATTTTGAATAGGTAGGTATCTAGTGTTATTATGAAAAATCAACATCTACACTTATATTATAAAGAAAAAATGTTTCTTTTATTTGATTTTGCTATTCCCAAAAAAGTAAGCTACAAATTCCCACGGGAACGAGACTTTCGCGGGTGAAATTGCGAGGAACAACTTATCTTCAACTTCATTTATTTGCTTATCACATGGTACATAAGATATTACAAATAATTTAGATCAATAACACGTGACACCCTGTAAGGGCACTGCAAAACCGATGGAGAGATTGGCTATAGGGTAATAATGATAATTTAATAGAATAATCTAGATGTGAATAGTTAATTAAACATGTAAAGAGTAATGTTGCTTAATTCAAATTGTTACCAAGTGACTGTCCGTATTGATCCCATAATTCCTTAAGCATTTCGTCCTCTTCCTCACTGAATTCCTGAGGCACTTTTTCTCGGACACTTTCCTTGTTACTGCGCTTGGTGGGTGCACGGAAAATGAGGCCAAGTTCCTTCAGCTTTTTAATAACGCTGCGCCGCGTGCGTGTGCGATCAATCAAATTATCCAATATCCAGTCGATTACATCTACAAATAAAAATAAATTAAAATTTGTTTTTTGCATTTTTACAGGTATCATTTTATTTCTTAATAATTTTAGTTCTTTTGTTAAATTATTTGTAGATGTATGTATGATGTCGTTTAAGTATTATTATTACTCAAGTCTGCCCGCGATGAATAAATAGAGTGCTATTATTCATACTATTAATTTTAGCCTACTATCTTATACACTTAAGACAATTGAGCTTGAAAACCGCGTCAAAATATCATGCGCTGGTGTTTTATTCACGATGCAAAAAACAAACCAAATAACATACAAATTCTCGTAAATACAAAGCAATTCAACGAATACATATGATATTTATTTAAAACCATAGTAGGTACTTTACACAGTGTACAGCGAAGTTACGTAGTTAACTCGATGACGTTGTTATAAGCCAATTCAAGCCCCCTGCAGTCGAATGCAGAAACATAAACACCAATTTAGTTAATTTAAACAATGTTGCAATGTATCCTGTTACGGTTGCGTTGTTTCCCTGAGCCCCCGGCGGCGGTGCCGATGTCAGATTTCCACGGTGCAGTTCGATATTGGAAAATAAACAAAGAAAGGGGTTTACAGGGGTTCAGAAATTCAACGTATTCTATATTATTATAGCTTCGGTTGCCTTAATTCCGAATACAATAAAATGTACGTACAAATCACAAGCACAATCCGAAGATAAAAAAAAACGGCGAATAGAAGGTAACACAACCATATAACGACAGAATATCTCTACCAATTTTGATAAAGATTATTAAGGAAATAATTTACAACCACTAGATACGAATACGATTTAGTTCAGTGCAGTAAATTACATTTATTTTGGTATTATAAGTACACGCGATTGATTGCTTATATCGAGTATTCCGTTACTCTAAGGTTTGTCGGAAGAAAACTTTAAGGTTTTGTAGTGTAAACAAGTTTTCACTTCATATAAAGTTATATTCGGCCACTTGTAGGTAAATGAATACATAAATAATCCTCAAAATACCTTGATCAGTCTGAGGATTTGTTTGATTTTCCATGTAGAGGTTGCGGAGTTCTTCTTCTTGTTCTTCAGTCCATAATCCTTTTCCCATTTTATCCCTGTTAAACGTTTAAAACCACGTTTTAATACCCTTGGAGTTTCAAGCAATTATTTTAAGATTATACCTAATACGAGATTAATATCTTACCTTACTAATCTCACATCATTATCACAGATTTCAGTCTAGTCTCAATTAAATGTGGTGACATATATTTAAATCAAGATAATATCCTCTCCCACTCGCTTATGAATCCCGATAATTAATCACTAACATAATCCGGAGTAAGTGGGACCTATGTCAACATAACATCACTGCTAAATTAGACGTGCTCTCCAAACTTCAGGACGGAAATACACAAAGATTGATGACAGTTTATGACTATACATATAATGGGGTCATTACATTACACAACCAAGGGAGTGGCATAGGGGTGTCGGACCCGTCCCTGGGTATTGAGTATTTGATGTGACATTTTTCCGGAACTATACTCGTTTCGACGCAACCAGCTAGATAAGCTAAGTATTATTACTATAAGTATATAGGTACCACTATTGTTTTATACACTGAGGGGCATGGACACTGGCCCATAGTATAGTCACTTTGGAGCCTTGGTTTTCCGTCATAATATTAATTAAATTAGATCTGATCGTTCCTATCCATTGATGTACCGCAGAACTGTTAATTAATAGCAAACATAAAAAATTGAATTATATGTAGTGCAATTCAAACACTGTATAACTCTACACCGTCTGTAGTCTAAACGAGTTGTGTAAGGCACTTTAAACTCCTATATCCTTACTATAACAGGGACAAACAATAATATTATGCTATAGAGAACCAAGGGTACAAATTGACTTCGAATGTATAAAAGGTCACTATGGGTGGGTTTTCCTTCCTCTGTGATAATGACAACTGATAATCCATTATCTAATTATATTTTTATTAGAATTACTCATTTATCGAGCCCGTTTATCTCTGTAAAGCGGAATAATTCATATATCAAGTAGCAAGGAATACATTATGTACAATGATGGTAAATATGAAGTACGGACTTTGATACAGATGCATAAAATATATTGAATGTAGATATTTACTACTTACTTGTGATCAGAATATAGATCATAACCGAGTTCAATCTCGACAGCGTCTTTCGAAGTTTTCCAAAACAAAAGTTCGATGAATACTTTGCGTTCTTTCGAAGCTATGTCCGTGAATCTTCTCAGTATAAATATAGCAAACTTTTCCAGTTCCTGTTCATTAAAGGATGATGGAAAATAAATAAGTAAAGAGAAGTTTCCTTTGATCTACTAAGTGTTTACTCTAGTGTTCACATTTAAATCAAAGATTGTTGAATATATTATCGTAATGATGAAATCAATTGTAAACAAAGTATTTTTTTGTTACACTAAAAGTTTTACAGTTTATGTACGTTTGATAAACTAAAGACATACGACGCAAACTATTAGGTCAAAACATCGTTAACAAGTACATCTCTTTTAAACAATTTTATTTTATTTTAAATAAGAAGCCTATAAAACAGAATCTTTCCTAATTACACAAAGTTATTTACTTCTGCCTAACCTTAGCAGAGCATATTCTATAAGTATTAAACAATAAACATTTTAAACACATATAACAACCCAAGAACAAAATGAAACGAACTACCGTCACCAAATTTGTCCCCGGGCAGGAGTTGAACCCGCCACCTCAGTCACAGAAGGCTACACTACCAACTAAGCCAAGAGACAACTTGAATAACATTACCAAAATGAAAGGGCATAGATACCTTACTAAAGTTTAGTAGATCGTAGAGGTTAATGCTTTCATGAGACTATTAGTACAACCTAGTTAAGACCTATCTAGAGCACTTATGTGAGCATTAACTGCCGTAGTTGCTAACCTAAGGTTAGAGAAGTTTAGCAGTATAATTATAATAATCATTAGGTACTTAGTAGAGGTACTTACCAATATGCTGTATACATCATAATTTTCCTGCCCTTTTCCCATTGTTTGGGGTAGGCGCCGTATGTTAAGTTTTTGGCATTTTTTATAGCCGGCTAACTGCCTGAACCCAAACCTCCCTGGGAATGTTATTGTTGGTGATTAAGTCTCCATTCGGAGACCAGATCACAAGGCGGTAAGCGCCATAAAGAAATTGTACTTTTTGTCGCCCCTTACAACATCCACGAGTAGGTACTTAATATACACATAATGAATATTATTTAAGTTAGACCAGCAAAAACACAACTGTGAAAACCGCATCCAATTTCCTATAGTAGTTGATGCGTGATGCGTGAGAATCACAAAAAATCTAAAAAACGTATTTTTTCTTCTATTGATTAAGATCCCTTAAAATATCTCATATGGTACATAGTACATACATACAAACGTCAGTTACAATTTAATATGTGGGAAAACCTCACTATGTTTTCTTATGCTATGATGAACATTGGAAACAAACCAGGGGGCCAATTCTACTAAATGTCAACGGTTACAGTTGGATGACAATGACATATCAATGGTCAGTCGACGGCGTTATTCGCTCTAAAAAGTTTCAAAATAACACCATTGACATGCCATTGTCATCCAACTATAAACGTTGACATTTAGTGGAATATGCAGTGGACACAGGGAAGAGCTGGCCGGGCCGCGCGGCAACTGCGATACCCGTTCGCCTACGCGCGCCTATAGTCTATGTTCCGTGGCAGTTTTCGATACCAGCCGCACGTTTTCATTTCTATTTGATTTTGTGAATAATTCTTATTTTTATAACATACCGGTCTACGCATTATTATCAATCTCAAAACTCGCAGTTCCTCCTGCGACAAATATAATTAAATTGTAACTGGACGATGTCTGTACAGATATGATATCTGTAAAATTAAAATACTCCGTAAATTAAAAGAGTTGATGAAAGAATCGCCATGGCACTTTGAAATAATAAAACAAGCGCCCCAGGGGCCTGTAAGCGAGTGCGATGTGAAATCTTAGAAAAGGCGCAATTATACTAACCTTAAATTGCGGCAGGGGATTGTTAAGTATCTTCTGGAATATTAAAAATAACGTCCCCTGGAACATCATCGAGGGTCGTTTGCAATCCCAAGCAATTCTGTGCAGCATTTTGACTACGCAGTGGTTTGTGAAAGGCAAGTTTTTGTCGTAACGCTCTAACAGCGACACGCAAGCGCTGACTACTCTTGGGTGGCAAAATCTAAAAAATC
Source organism: Ethmia dodecea (assembly GCA_963855545.1). Classification (NCBI taxonomy): domain Eukaryota; kingdom Metazoa; phylum Arthropoda; class Insecta; order Lepidoptera; family Depressariidae; genus Ethmia; species Ethmia dodecea. Next base: position 9,398,440 of record OY979444.1, read on the forward strand.
GACAACATTACTGAAAATATAAGTTTCAACAAACACAAAAACCTATATGTTTTGTTGTATGAAAATACTATACTGAGCCGAAATAGGAATTTAGAACCACTAAATTAATAATTAAAACACAAAAAAGTTCAATTGCGTAAAAATACACGAAAACATTTATATTATTTCCCTCCCACTAATACAGTAGGGCAACAATGTAACCTATGACACTCCGGGACGTAAAGACGAATCTCGGCACTTCGCTCTTCGAAATTCGACAAACCGTTAAGGCCAAGGCTTACAGAATGTCATAAGGAAATATGCTGACATAGTCACGTCTGTATACACAGTCGAAAAACATTACTATCTTTCTGTTGGGCCAAAAAAAGTTCCTGTTCACAAGGATTCATGAAAACAGTATTTCAAACGTAATTATTACGGAATGTATAGAAATTATAAGAGGTAGATTATTTATATAAAATGTACAATCCATCATGACGGTCTTACCTTTGAACGAAATCTTGAAAATCGAAATCTGTTTCCACGATTGACGATGTTCTTTCTTCCTCTTCTTCGTCTAGGAGAAATGTCTTTATTACAACAAGCCTTTAGTATGTGCAACTAAAATAAACATTACTTTCGCAAGCTAACTAAAGTTCTGTGTTATCTGGCAACGTTGCGCGCTGTTGGGCATCGTTGTTAAACATGTTGCGCCTCAATTGTTGCCTTGCGTATAAAATATATATATTGTAAGGCTTTTCAGAGGTTTAATAAAAAATCTATACTGTTGAGATTTGTGTCTGATTCTCGGGATAAGGCCTTTTCTTCGATGGTCGAATCCACTGAAGTCCTATACGGTTAATCGAGCATATGAACAAATATATGAAATACTAGCGACCCGCCCCGGCTTCGCACAGGTGCAATGCTTATAAGATTTTACCACTTTTCTGTTGAAATTTTTCCTGAATTTTCTTTGCTATAAACCTCACGGAGTCCGAGACCTTTCCAACGAATGCAAAACCGTGGAAATCGGTTCGTGCGTTCTGGAGTTATAGCGTCAGGAAGGAAAACCCGACTTATTTTTATATAGTAGATTATTGCTTCACTGGGTTGCTTGTAATAAGGGCTGGTCGTAATAAAAACCCGAGTTTTACAATAGAAAATATACTAACTACGAGTACTACTACTAGGCATAGGTACTACGAATAATATAACTATAGGAATAGATAACTTTATTCTGCACACCATTCGTGCCGCATAAATGTAAGCCAACTCACTTATTAAATATGCCAGCAACACTATATAACGCGTCACAGAATAAGCGCAATTCCTTATACACCCCATTAGTAGGTATATTAATATAAAAAATATGGTGCATTCGTATTTTAGTTTTGTCTAACATTTTTTTTAAATAAAGATCAATAATAGTACGGTTTCCATAGGTAGGCCCAAATTCAGTTATTCTAATTATTTTTTAGAAAAAAAAAATAGCTGAAATCGATGAAGTAGTCGACACTGAACAAACTAATTTCAGGAATTGGGCTTATTCTGTTACATATTGTTACTTCTACCTATTTGTGAAAACGCTTTCGAAAACAGTTGCAACGATTTCGATAAATGTATAGTAAAGAGATTTCAAGAGTGAATAGAATATAATCTTTATAAACGGAGCTCGTTTTCCCAGGTACCTACTATATTTAAATTAAACAGAGGCACTTCTAAAAGGTTCTTACTTACCTTCCTCATTATAATCTGAATTTTCTTGAGCGTCGTCGCCATTTTCAACGGGCTCTGTGAACAAATACTTTTTATAATTGTATCGTGTAATTGCTTGCGCTAATAGCAAAGATAACAAATACAAAATATACGTAATAGGGCAGGTAACTGCTTAGTCTAATGAGTTATTTTTGAAGACCTGTCATTTATTACTGATTTATTATTGTTTCTATCAACGCACTACATTAATTAGGAATCTTAAATTGGTTGTAATCGGGATATTTTTTTTATTTTTTTTTATAACTTCAAGTACCAAGAGAATGTACACAATAAAGAACTTAATGCGTAATACGAATAACAAATCCGAACTACTACCGAACCCTAAAAAGTAGGCATGTAAGTAGTTGACTTGGGATCCGTGCAGGCTCGCGGCCCTTATGAACGACTGTTAAATCTTTCCATTATCAAACTGGTTCATAAACTATCATACTAACCTGCAGCTTCTATTCCCAAATCGGCATTATAAATTGTCTCCAGCATATTGAGTTCTTCGTCCACCTCTATGCCGCTCACGCCGAATATTCCCTCCTCGGGCCACACTTCCCTGAACAAACAAAGGCGCTATAACCCTCTCCATCTTACACAATAAAGACCACTTCAGTAAGATACAATACCTCGCGGCTCTAAACATCCCGACAGCGTCTTCGAATTTTTGTTCGCGCATTTTTTTCTGTATTTTTTTCATACAATCTTCTCTGTGAAAAAAAAACTATAAAATAATAGCTATATTTATGCATGTATAGATCTGAATGTTTGAGGACGAAAGGAGAATGCATGCAGCTGAGATGAGAATGCTGAGATTGATTTGTTGAGTGACTAGATGAGATAAAATTAAGAATTAGTACATAAGAGGAAGTCTGAATGTAGCAGCCGTGATGACTGACGAAAAAGTTAATGCAGAGGGATGAGAGTAATGTTGTTAAATTCAATGTGGAATTTTATAGACAGAAAAGAAAACATGGATTGTGTGAAGGATGATATGTGGAATAAGGGAGCGAATTTAGACACGACAGTTAAAAGATATAAATGAAAGGAGATGACATATTTGGTTTGGTTGGTTTAATACTCAAAGACATGAATGCATTAATGTATAATGTACAAAATTATTGTTAAGTTGGGTAAATGACTAACTGACAAATTATTAATGACTATTTTAATGACTATTATTTATTATGATGATTAGCGATATTTGACTTTCTAAATTTCACATAATGATTGAATTAATTTGTTTGTAATTGCTGTTTCATTCCTATTTAGATTTTTTATTTTCTTTTATTGTAAATTTTGCATGCCTCTATGGTAAAACATGTTGACCCATTTTATTTTTATAATATTTAACACCATACCTACCATGTTTTGTGCAATAAATTATTATTATTATTGCACCAACCTTATATAATAGGGAAAGAGTTCAAAAATGAAGGTTATTTATAATCCATAGCAATCTAATATATCTAGCACCAAGTGTCAAAGTCCCACGACCTATCAATGACAATAGATATTCCTATTGTGACTGTCTTTCGATACGTGACAGGTATGAAAAACCCTATTCTGATTTTAACTAAGTTCACTCAAAATAGCGAATCACTTACTGACAGCACTATTTATCTGTTGTTACTTTAATAAATTAAAAATGCTTTGAAAACAGTCAATGTTATAGGCTTTGTACATACTTTTGCTGGTCTATAGGAACATCTGAGGCACCATCGAATGGTGGCGGGTATTCGTCTACGCCTGCGTTTAGAATAGCCGCCAGTTGTTCCTGCACCTCTCCCCAAACGATCACCTCTGGCTGCGAGGGTTTCGACATTTGGACGCGAGGTTTCTGTTCTAATAAAAAAAATGGTCTATTGCAAATGTTTTAAGCAAGCATAGGATGCGAATTATTGATTTTCGGATTTATTCCTTCTTGCACAATACTTCCCCCCATACACTTACAATATTCATCCAAGAACCTTTCCATCTCATCTACAAAAGAACCCAATAACCCAGCGGTTGATGATAATGATCTACATTATCATCATCAACCCGGAACAGTCCACTCCTACTTATAGGACTAGTAGTAAGGTTTGAGAGCACATGTTACAGAGCTCTTAAATCGAATACTCATTTGATGTAAAGTGGGTATTTCCAGAAATGGAATACCTTTGCCTACCCCCTCGGGGATAAAAGGTAAGATATTTTCTTTAAACCATTTCTGAGAATAAGACCGTTGACACATTGGCAGAAGGGATTCTAGAAGGGTTTTATTTCTTCTAAGGCTAAATCTATGAAGGCTAGAGAGCATGACAGTTACATTATTAAAAGTAAATAAAAACTATGATATTACTTTTCGATTTGGGCTTCTTCCTTACTTTCTTCTGAACCACCAAACCCGTTTTCTTACAGTAATGCTCCAACATTTTCAAAAATAAGTGGACCGTTTCTAATAAATCCACCAAATATGATCTAAAAATAGATAGATAAAATTTTATAACTGGTCAAATTACTTTACTATGAACAAAACAAAAAATTACTGACCTGGGCATTTTATTATCATCATAATTAAGAAATGTTGAGAGAATGAACTCTCTATATTCAAGAACGTAAAAAATGTTACTTTTTAAAACTTTTGCGGAATCTTTTACTGTGGGATCTGTACTATTGTCCATCGCATGAAGAGTGTTTAGTAACTCCTTATAAGCTCTGAGGGCAAGGTGTAGTCGTCTCACCCAAACTGTAAACTTCTTCTTTTCTACTCTGATCATGTCATAATACTTTTCCATTTGTTGCTGTACATAATGGAACATTGGAACTGACATTGTTTCGCTGAAAAATACATACATATAATAAAATTGTAACTGGCCAATCTCTGTACAATACGGCCGTTTGAACTTGGCTTCTCTGAACATAGGCTTCGCCTGCGCAAGCCCCCTCGTACCGCTAAATGGTAGCTAAAAAATGTTATTTCGCAGCCATTTGCGCAACTTCAGAGCTGACAAGTTAAAACGGCTGTACTGTACCTACATAATAGGAAATAATCTAAGAACTTAATATGAGATGTCTTCGTAACATCAATAGAAGCAAAAACAATTCTGTTTAGAATTTTGTCTTTGTTTGTCCCTATGTTAGTACGTGCATTTCGCTATGCGGTATTTATAGTTGAATTGTTGCAAATATGGTACATGTTCCATCTTGATACGAAGCCTAGAAGCAGTCAAATACCCAATTGTTTACCTGACCAATCCAACCTGGAAATTGTGGCCCCTGTTAAATTCCATAAAGAACTTTACAGCCCACAAGTAGTACGACTCGTCATTTTGTTGGGCTTTAGCTCGAACAAGGACATCTTTTACATAATGCATCAAGGGATTGTAGGAGCTATTCAAAAATTCTATGCAGAATTCCTTTAAAAATAACCTGTAAACAATATCAATATAAGAACGTAAAAACCTGTGTTATCTGGTCATAGTAATCAACCATTTAATATTGGAGTGTTACCAATCAAACTGCAGTTTTATATTGAGAATATCCTACTTACAATTTCTTTTGGGAATCGAATTTCTTTTCATCCAAATAATATGAAATGTGTGATAGAGATTTTACTACTTTATTTTGCAAAATTACAACTATAAAATATATATTGACGATGACTTACCTTACAGAAAAAGCAGATCTACGTTCTAAAATTCCACTCTCAACCGGACGCCGGTTCTTTGGTTTAACCAGTTTAGATCTATTGCTTCCACCAAAGTCCATATTGGATATTTTATTCAGAGGCTTTACACAAATCATATCATTCTCTGATATTGACTTCATGTTTTGCACAACATATGTGCCTCCAAACCGAGAATGCCTGTTGAATATACCTAGTTTTTAGTATACCATACAGGCATACAAGTAACAATATATATTAAAATACTACCAACGTAAAGAAAGTCCATTAAACAACAAACAAACCTTGTGGAAGAGTACTGTTTAACTTTACTAATCCTTTGATTGTTCTCAGACATTCTAATAGAAAGAAGTTCTTGCTCATCTTTCAACTTTTCATCCACACTTCTCTGCAGAGCGGCATCAGCTAAGCTGCTGGGATTTTGTTCACGCAGCAAATGAGATATTATCTCCACAATGTGCATAAAATATTGTTTCTCATTTTCAGAAGACATGTATAGGATTATATCTAGGATACCAGATTGATTTAATGCCCAGAGAACCTAAAATTATATTCAAAATAGTTATGTAAATTGAGTAAAGGAGAAAAAAATAGAGATTTTAGAAATTTGTGTTTGTGTTAGTTTAGATAGGCATTCTCAAATAATCATAAAATGTGTTTTACGAATGACAGAGTAAATATTGACATTCAATAAAAAATATAATAGGTCAAGCCACATCTTCACATAATGATATAAATCAAATTAATTTCAAGTTGATGAAAATTTACCTGATCATGTACGCTGGCATCATTTTCAGGGCGTCTCTCTCTATCAAGGTCTGCGGGCACATGTAATACATTCCTAATCAAGATCAGTATCCTCTCAATAACAAGTCCAGTATCTTCATCCCTTTCACTCCAATCCTGAGAACATAAGTTCATATTAAATTAAGTTAGTAATTCAATTTATGCAGCAATTTATAGGATGAAAGGTATAAATACCTAGGCCTACTGCTGACCGGTCAAGCTAAGGTTCAACCTTTTTTAAAGTTTAAGTATTCTTACTATACTTACTATTTCCAATATCTTAGCCAAATTTTTTGCAAAAACATTCCATGTTTCAACTTTAGTGAATGCTTCTTCTTTGTAGGATTGCAAATGCAATAGTATTTGCAAATAGTTGTGCCTAGCTGATCTCTCAGCTGGTACTTCTTCTCTATACAGGAGTAGTGCAGGATTGGTCAGGTTAACAAGAAGCCTAGAAATAGAATAATCTTACTGTTGCACTTTTATCAATATTTTAAGACTTGATATTGCGGCTTAGTCTAGAGAAAGACATACATAAATACAAGACCTATTTAAGGTTGATATTAAAAAATACTTTTTGTCCATGTTACTTTTTTATTGGTAAATACTATGAAAGGGCCAGATTCTACATGAGGGTAAACAAGCAATAACAATTAGTGAGTTTAATAGTGATATGCATATATATTATTATGTTCTTCTGTGGAATTTGCTTAGTGTTAGTGTTATTAACCCATGAAACACTGCATTACTCATCAAATCATAACTTATCTCAATTATACTACCACTGAAGATATAAAAAAACATAGAGAAGTTTATATTTAACTATTCTCATGACTTATTTCAGATATTTTTTAAAATTAATCATTAAAAAAGTAACAAAACCCAAATAGAAAAGTTAGAAAGTGTTACTGATCTCCGGACTGAAGTTGCTTTGAACTAGGCATTATTAGAATTTCACCAATAGTATCAAATGAACTAGCCCATAGCCAAAGCTAAGACAACACTCTGACCTAAATTTTTATGAGTTTGGAGTCATTTATCTAAGTAATTAATGTAGGTGTTTATTTTCAGGACAAGCTTATTTAGTGTAACATTAAATAATTGAACATTGAATATGATAGACAGCAAAAACATATATACCTGAGTGTAACATCAAATAGTTCAGTGTTTTCCCAGTGGTCAACCAGCATAGGCAGAAGATCAGTTTGTAATACTTTCGTCTGACCAAAATGCCTCCGGATTTCATGGTCTTCCCCATCTCTACGTAGGTACCTTATCAAATCCTTAACTGTGTTTAGTGTAAAGTCGTCGATTAGATATTTTCCTGCTTTTTTGTCAAACGTTCCTAATGCATTGCAAGTAGCAGAAAGTTCGGCAGATAACAGCGAAGTCATGTTGAAAAGCCTGAAACGCTATTTCCAGTATCTTTATCTCTCTTTATTTACGTTAAAAATTAAAATTTACATTTGCAAAAATAAATTTTACACATCGGACAAAAAATTCCTGACATTTGGTAAACGTCAAAATGCCCGCGCAAAGTTAGTAACCTTTTTAAAAGTTTAATAAAGCATTACCAATCCAGCCATCAGCCTAAAATACGACACTAAAAAAAGCTCTCTTAATAGCTTTTCTTTTCTCGTTTTTTTTTCTTAAATAATATTTGGTAATCGACAGTAAATTGATAGTGCACTTTTATTGAAGAGGCTTCTGGAGGCAATACGAAAATCGCCTCTCGACGTCTTTTCACTGCATGAGAATCCTCTGCTCGCTCACTTTCACAAAATTTTCTAGATCTATGACTTTCACCTTTGGTTGGTTTAAACTCAAAGACTTTCACGGACACTTATCACCATCTTATCACACAATCCACTATCTCAGCTTTACTTCGATCAACGTTATTGATTATCGAAGCGGCTACCTACTTATGTGCCAATATCCGAATTAAACAGCATTGATAAAATATGACGTCTCTCTCCGGATTTTCATTCAAAGGATGCCAACGGGGGGCCCTATTACTAAGACTCGCTGTCTGTTCATCCGTCAGTCACACAGCAGTTTCCTTTGAACCACACACAATATTACTATTTATGTAGTGGTGACTGATAAATGAAAAATAATATTGTCCAACTTTTATTAAAGACTAAAGTATTTACTTCTTAAAATACGCATATTAAATACCTTCCTAAACTAGGTATACATTACCTGATATATGTACCTACCTAAGTAGATACGTTATAATTAATTAAATTTGAAAATCCATTTGTTCGCCACATAACTTTTCTAGCACGCTTTATGTTGTACCTACTACCAACTTTTAAGCCGGCGAACTTTTCCCAGATGTAAAAAGGGTTTACCTTCCATTGAAAGACGAAAAGGTTCACCCCTGAGGGAACCGTCGAGGCACAATGAGCGTAACATAATGAAAGTTGTGCCCGTAGCGATTTTGGTATGAATCGATTATTAGGTGCCCGCTGCTGAACTAATAAGTCTTTTAGGTACACATGTGATTGGAAGTGAAAGTGTCTTGGAATCCCCGGTGTATTCGAAGATTCAGAAGACTTAAAGGGGATCTGGGATGGGACGGTATTTTATTCTACCCTTGGGTACTTAAATAAGTAGATACCCAACGTTCGATAGTTCAGACCAGACCAGAGGCGACACCACACCACAAGGAGATACTATCATACTAACACTTAATTTAATGCATCGCGTAGTATCACATCGTCAGCGTGGTCGCCTCAAGAGGTCGGTTAATTCCGTCGGTGTTCCAATCATTGTTCTATTTCGTTCAAGCAACCGCTACTACCCAGGCAATTCTATAAGGACTTACTTACGAGTAGGTACATACCTACCTATTACTATTTACTTCAGAAACAGTATTTTTTCCGAGATTGCAAACTCTGAAACTCGTGTGTGTTTAGGCTTTTTGATATTTCATTACATTTTACAACCTGTAATAGGTTGTACACAATACACGATTAGGAGCTGTTCTTCTACCTACCAACATATTTAGATGGGGTATAAGGCAAGTTCGTCTAAAAACAAACGAAAATACTTTTAGGAAATGCAGATAGCTAATAAGTACCTAGGTAGGTACCATGCGGTTTATTGTGTAACTCTAAAAAAAATTATACTAAGTAGGAGTATTAACCGATCATGACATAACTGATAATCTCAGCGACAGACCCCATAATTATAGGACATGCTAAACGAAATACACTGGTTTATTTATGGCTGCCGGAGATAGACCATGCAATAAAAGAAGTGGTCATCCGTCAGACGCACTCTCGAGTCACAGGAATGTAATCAAGACATTCGTCACGGACTCGTGAGGCGCATCGCTCAACGGCCAAAAACTTGGATAAGAAAAATATTTCTTTTCTTTCCTAAAACAGATAAAGCAACAGCGAAATTAGTTTTCCCTCTTTTTGATGAGTAAGTAACAACTCTTTATTGTACACCAACAAAAATATTCAAAAAGTGACACAGTGATACTAAAAAAGTACAATGGGCGGTCTTATCGCTTTAAGCGATGAGATCACAAAATACGTTGGTATGGTACTAGATGTTAAAACCCGTTTAGGTAAAAACTTGGGATGGGTTGGTATGATTGTTTCTTGACCTCTCAAACCAAGAATCTGAAGCACAATTGATTTTTAATTGTTACGGTGCGCATTGGAACCGCGCGGTGCTTGACAAATTTTTATGATTTATTTGATAAACTTGTTTTTTTACATTAACACATAAAAACTGGTACTATTTGGATTTAATTTACGCGGGTGCGTATTAAGGATTTTTATTTATTTATTTAGGACAACAAGCAATTACATATGATTGCTACCTACCTACTTTAAAAGTCATTTCACGTACGATTTCCCCTTTGAAGTTTTACAGGCACTGATTGATAACTACGATGAAAAATCAGACTGGAAATGAAATATGAAAATTTAAATTTTTTTTTTTCATAGATTTCATAGATTTCAGAAGTGGCAGGCTAGGTGAAGGAGAGTATACGCGGCCCAAGTAGCAAACAAGAATAATGATTAAATCTTACATGTCTAAACTTTATCTAAAATAAGCTTAAGCTAAATTTAAAAAGACTCAGTTTAGTAATTTTAATCTTAAAAACTAAATCGTTTTAAGCTACCGCTACTTTAGCAAGTCAAGAATACCTAAAACCTACTTAAGTATTTTTAAAACTATTTAGTTTTAAAGATGTCTACAAATAAGTCTAACGATGTGTTTTTTACTCAACTCAGATTATTTAAAGGCTCATTTAAGATTCAATGGTATAATTTAAGTATCAGTTTAGAATCGCAAAATAAAAATTGATTTTGTAGATAAACTTAAGATTATCGGTAACACCAAGCTCTATGAATTGGGTCACTTAAGATATCTGTATTCTTTTTTTATTAAATTTAATCAAGTTTAAGTGAAAATAAGTTTAACGGGACGTTTTTCAACAAACTAGAACCAATTGAAGATGGATAAAATAAAAAAAATTAAAAGATCTGGTGGTTTTCGGCGGCGACTCATAAACTTAAAAACGCGGCTTGATGATTTCTATAAAACTTAGGTTAAACTATTCCTATTGCACTCAGAGGCCGCGTGCATCCGAGGACCGAGCATTATTATAAATTAAATTATATCATGTACTTACTTTGGTGTTTGAGCAGTGATAGCCCGGACGGTTAAAGAGCCGGCCGAAAATCAGTGAGGCTCGGGTTCGAATCCTGGCATGTACCAATGAGTTTTTAAAACTTACGTACATATTTATCACTAGCTCGACGGTGAAGGAAAACATCGTGAGGAAACCCGCAGGTCTCAGAATTAATTCTGAGACATGTGTAAATAGACCCGGTCCGGCGATGGGCTCACCACCTATCACGTTTAGGGGTCCAATGTATCTCGTGAAATGTGGGTATATCCAGTAATGGAATACCTCTGCCTACCCCCTCGGGGATGAAAGGCGTGAGATTATATTATTATTATTATTACTTTGGTGTAAAAAAACTGAAATTCGCAATTCGGATGGTTCACAGTCACAGCGCAGTACACCTGGAATGGGCACAGCACGAAGCCGGGACTATTATGACAGTGCAATGTTGTTGAAGTGTCAATGTCATCCTATAAGCTTGGTTGAATTTATGGTTTGTTTTAAATACAGGACAGCATATACAGAATAAATATATCACGAGTATTATAAACTTGATGGTTATTCTTGCATAAACATTTACCGTAAATTAGACGGCAACTTGCATTCATTAAATCAAACTAAAGATTTTATAAAGTGCCATTAAGTATTAAGTAGCACTACACTAATTCGGTTTTTAGTACAAGTTAAGTATAATATCTCTAAACCGGTACTACTCCAAATGCAATTTGCCTATACTTTATCTAAAATAACCTTACAAAATCAGTATCGTCTAAAGTCATACTTTGCTAAGAATAATAAGACTTAACGCCATTTTACTTTTAATAAATGAAATAAAATTGAAAAATTCCCACACTAATTCATAAAAAATAAAGTATATTGTAGTTAGATTTTTGTGATAGCAATAACAATAGCATTTATATCTCAAACATTTACAGAAAAGTAGTATTCTGCGCTGTATGTACTTAAGCAAATTTTTAATTTAGCAACCTAATATTCCTATTTTTTATTGCTCTTTTTCCAGTATTTGGTAAGCCCGTCTATTTCATAGCACTTTCAATCAATTTGACACGATAAACAATCATGCGTTATAGTTTTTGAATACCTGTAGGGACATTAAACGGTCATTTCTAAACGTAATAAATAGTTAAGTAATCGCCATTTTGATAAAACTTCAATGATTCTTCTTAGTAAAAGAGTTCGCCATGTTTTCTTAAATACAATTCCATGAGTAAAAAAAGTTTTAAAATTTTCTTTGTTAAGAGATGATCGAATTTGTGCAACTCAGTGTTAATAGTTTTAAGTAGGTATTGTAGATATCTTTAAGTTTATTTCTTGGCCTTAAGTCAACCTTCAAGATATCTTCAAATCGAAGTTTAGAGATCTGTAAAACCCCCATTCTTAAGTAGGGTTTAAGTTTGTCTAAACAGTAGTATTAACTCTTTCTTGAAAATGTCTTAAATACTGTGCCCACTTTTTCCTAACTGAGTCTTGGAGATATCTTCAAGATATCTTCAGGGACATAATGGATTTAGCCAAGACAACAGCAAGAATTTGTCTAATTGTCTTCAAGATATCTTCAATCCCTTTTTAAGACATTTGATTGCTACTTGGGGGGTGTGGTGTGGCGTATGAAAATGCATTTCATATGATTTTTCACAAGCCTCATGAAATTAACAATTTCCAGTAAACACAGAGAGTCCAAGAAAATAGAGAAATTTTCTAATTTAAGTTTACCCGAAAAAAAATTGTTGTTGTAAACTCTTAGAAATTAACCCATCAAAACAAAAAAGAAACTGGACAAAACTATTCCTAATGATGAATTTATCTAAAATATAGGTAGTTAAGTATTTTTACAATTGTTCAGGTAGCTGATGTTGTGATAACCAACTCCTAGAATACGTTTTTCTCCTAAGTAGGTAGGTGTAGGTACATTAAAACGAGAGGCAACAAAGACTTATTAGGATTTTTTTCCATTTGACGGATTTTTTTTCATTTTGTCTTGACATTGTTCTCGTATCGCTATTGGGAATTAATGGATTTTCTTTTTATATAAGTTATAGGTACATTTAACATACCTACCTCGTTTATTCAGTCTAATTTGATATTTTGCTGGAGTATTCGGATTAAGGACTCATTAATTCGATTGGTTGAAACTTTAATACGATATATAAAGGCAATAAAGGTCAGATTTAGTATAAAATAAAGTGCCTAGTTAGGTGTACTTTAGACAATAACATTTAACAGGTTTCAGGGGACTTTTTCGTTGTCATAAGAGCTACCGAGTCCGTGAGGAAGTAAATCGTATCACTTAAAAGAATGCCATGGAATGGAATAAGTTCATACAAAAGGAGCGCGTGCGCTTTCCCTCGATTTCCTCGGAGAGTATAGAACCTCCTTCTCATTGGGCACCCACGCGCCCCTAAACGGTCCTCATTTTTCTATAGTTGGAGGAAAATTGCTGTCGTATTTCCGGCTCACATGTCCTTAAGCCGGAGACAACGAGATTATCCGCAAGGAAATAAAATGGAGACACGAGTGTCATCAATCTCTTACATACCGTGCACTCGGAGCAGCTAATAAAATCTGTAACGAAATGAAAAACATTTTATCATTGTTAGTGTAATAATTTGTTTGGATTTTTGTTAAAACACGAGTTTAGTGTTTTGTTCGAGAGGGTAGAATAAGTAGACAAGAGAGTGCCTACTTACATTCTACGGTCCTTTGAGTAGGTACCTACGTACTACGTTCTAGTATAATTTATTGATGTAAAATTTGTGAATTTAGAAATTAGTTTTTATTGCTAATTAAAGTAAAATAAATTAGTAAAATCACATAAATAAGGATAGAAAAAGCACTAAAAGTAATTATAGGGGAATAAGTAAAAGTTGGCCTCGGTCCCGCAGCCATCGCATTGGACCGAGGAAACTTGTTCCAGTTACTGGAACTGTTATAACTGAGGTGACCAAATTATTGTGGGGATTTGATTTTCCTATTTTAATTAGGTTTCATTGTAGGTGTATATCTTTTATATGAGAGTTAGTTAAGATACATTTCTAAATTTAATTTACAAAGTTAGTTAAAATCCTGAACATACTCGTAAGTCCGTAACATTTAATATAGGTACTTAGCGTTACAAATTAGCATAAGCTACATTCATGTAGGCTGATAATGATAAGATACCCATCTAAATTCAAATGCAAATTAAAAAATCATTTATTTTCTGTGGGTAAAAAAAAATCGATAAGTTGCTGGTTCCAAAAGCAGTACCTACCCCGAGAAGAACCAGTAAGAAACTCAAGGGCAGCTCTTTCTAATGTCATGTATTAAGTACTAGTAATTATGGTTTACAATAATAATTATGATTAATAGCCTCACAATAGCGTCGAGTCAGTTAATCCCATGCATGTTGGTCTACTAAGTAGTCTGTAATTTTTTAGTAGCTAGTTTTCAATTTGTTATGAGTCAAAATTTAAATTCAATTGGAATGTTATTGTAAAAGCGTAGAATACATTGACCCTTATTATATGATTTGGTAACATAATCGACTAACATAAGCAGCCAGTTGAGTCTTATTTCTTATATTTATACAATGTCTGTCACAATTTTTTTATTAAATTAACTATATGTTCTTTATGAGATTATGTTTTCGTAAATATACCTACTGTGAGACAAGTGTATTAATTGTACAACAACAGTATATGAATTTCCTTGATTTTTCCCTTACATACATCCTGAACCTCATTTTCTAATATCATATTAACACGTTCGCTGTCAACAAAAATATTTAACAATAGGTATCTACTACGAGTATACTCGTAGTTTGTTAGCGAAAGTCCTATTACCTAAATACCGTAGTTAAAATACAAACAAATGCAAAATAATAAACTATTAGATATAAGTAACAATAAAAATACCTACACAAAAAGAAAATATTAATGCAACATTTTTTTCTTTAAGTAAAAGAAAACTCCGGAGACATTTAATCACGTAGACAGTTTCATGACGCCCGGGTGCACGGCCACCCTGCTAATAGCGAAAGTACCCCGCTAAGGGGCTCCCGCTAGGTCTTATCTCGGCTCCTCCGACGACATTGAGTTACATTTAATTGTCCAAGTTTTATTGTAGCCACCCTAATTGCAATATTGGAGGCAACTGATATCTTAACTTTGAATAACGTCATTTACTGATAGTGAGCTATTCGTGCGGAGCATCGAGCAATGAGATCAAGGATTAGGCAGTTAGCTAGGTACACATACCTAATTACATTCAATATGTTTGGAGTAGGTATTGCATGTATCTCTAACAATAGCATCTGCTTAGTAGGTACCTAGTCGATGGAATTGCCGACGGTGAAAGTAGATTTTCTTAGCTATAGAATTATTGATACGGAAATCAGAATCACGTCAGATTTTCTCATAAGGACCTAACGTGAGCAGATATTCTACATTTTTTGTTATCATTATTGGATTTCTTTTCTCGTGACACTAAACTCATATCGAGCAAGATGGTTGTAAAAGCATAAAGTTAAAAACCTAGTAGAAGACGGTAGAAAGTACACCTCATACAGCTTGAAACAACAGCCGGGAGAACAATTCAATTTACTTTTATAGCCAGAGCTCATCCCCGACGGGATCGGGCTCCTGCGAGAACTAATCATCGCATCCAGGCTTGATTCGTTATCAATTCCTTTGAAGTGATTGGCTCTATACGCGGATAAAAAATTCGGCATTGCCTTTATAACATAATGAAAAAAAATTGTAACTAATTGTAAGTATAAAATTAAAACAAAACCGCTGTTTCTTTCAAAGAAGTAATTGGGTTTATATACCTATATTGTATCGAAATTAAAATCACGGTAATAATTATTTAAGAAGATTATCCTACAACATCTCTAAAAATGTTTCGATTTTTATTTTACAATTTTAACATTTTTTTAAATAGGTAGCTTAACAATCAAAAAAGGGACGCAATTGAGTAGGTACTAAAAATTAAAGTACATTTTTCATAGTAAATTTTCGTTTTGACATATTATAAAAAGTAACTCGTTTGACTAGACAGTCAAATACCCTATTGATAGTTATTCTTGTAATTAGTTCATGACAATAATAATAATTGGAGTTACTCTGATAAAAATAATGCATATTTTTGTAACAAAAGTCTTCATGTGCACAGATTTAAAAAGTAGACTTGTTTTATTTAATTTGCAATAAAGTTTTGCAAGCATTATTTAAAACTATTCCAAAATTCAAGTCATTATCATGAGCAGTTTCTGTTATAAACCACTGTGACAGGCAGATAAACATACTTACAGAACGGCATACTAAATAATACCTACCTACCTAAATCTAAAATTGTACACGTTTTAAAACTACTGCACAAGTCTACAGTTTAATAGACTTCTAAAATAAATAGCACTTTCGCTGAGTAGGTAACTCAAAAACCATCTTGGCTTTAGGTAAATCACTGGAGTAAACCAAGAAACTAACGTACTTTGAAAAATCGTTCTCCGAGGAGAACCCTCGCTCCGTAGCTTTTTGTTGGTTCTTTTCTGCGTCGTGCCTAAACTACGATTTTCTCGATTTACAGAGCCTTCGAGGAAGTAAAGAAATCCTTCTATACTCTTTCTTGATTGAAATTAACATTTTCAAGATTTTTATTAATGTTTTTATTGCTTTAGGAAAACCTTTTTTATATTTAGGTAGTATTTATTTTTATTTTATAGGTAGGTATTTAGGTAGGTACTCCAGCCAAAAATATGTGCGCGCCACTGGCTAGAGGGAAATTATACTTGATTACTCGATTCTATTTATTCCTAGATCGATTATATGCAAACTAATATTATAAATAGGATTTATTTTTATTTTTGTAGGTATGTTTGTTATGAATAAACTCAAAAACTACTGGTCCGATTTTAGAAATTTTTTCACCAATAGAAAGCTGCAATGTCCCTGAGTAATATAGGCTATATTTTATCCCCGTATTCACATGGGAACGGGAATTACGCGGGTGAAACAGCGCAGAACCGCTGGTAGAAAATAAAGGTAGCCATTTAGGTACCTACTCACTACGAAAGGATAAACGTTCTAAACTAACAGTCGTCAATTAAGCCTCGTTATTCAGAGCTTCTATCTTGATATCAGGGAAATTATTTATCACATATCCAGACAGGGTTTAATGGACTTTCCGTGTTCGATAACTACGCTAACTCTGCAGCAGCCATTGATTGTCTACAAAAATAGAGAACCGCTTAATATCGATTCATTTATCCTTTAAATATTCATACCATTTAATTATTGCCATAAACTATGTACTTACATTGTGACTAAGTGTTACAGACAAAGAGATTTAAATACTAGGGCATAAATCTCTCTGGTTACAGACTAGTAAAGAACACACTGTAATATGCTGTTGCTATAGCAGTACGAAAGGGACCAAGCAGTTTCGACTTCGCGTTGATCGATCAGTCAGCCAATCAGCCAGTATGTCAGTCAGTCAAGCATTAAATTTTGCACAAAGTTTTCTTAAATGACGTGAGCACTAAGAAGGGATTTTAGGAAATTGCAACGCCGCTGCTCATCAGCTAGTTGAGTAATTTAACCTATTCGAACCTACTGTTAACCTAGATAGTTGGTTAAAGAAAGTAAGTAGGTACTTTACAAATCGATTTATAAATTCGTAGACCCGCTAATTTATTTAATTAAACGAATGAACAGACGTTGGTAGTAGGTACTTTGCGATAACTATCAATTACAAAACAAGATGCGTTCCCCATTTTGAATTAGAAACCTTTCGCATTCATTCCGTTCAATATTAATTCTCTAAACAAATATTTTATTTAAATCATGCGCTTTAATATGGAAGCAAACACAGCCATATTCGCTTTCCCATCCTATTTTCATTTCCCTTTCTTTGTCCCGTCCATCTATTGTTGGAAAACAGCAGAAGTGGTCTCCATTTATATCCATTTGGATCCAGAAATTAATGAAATCTCCGTTTGTGGAAAATTTAACTCATTTTACTTTACGTTACCCAATTATTTAATTGTTAATACTCCTCTTTTATATCAAACTCCTTTTGTTATGAAATTAATATATAGCGCCCATGAACCGTTACGCAAATTTTGCCGCTTCAGAACAAAACTAGGCGAGTCATTTGATTAATGTTGACTTCTCTTACTAGGCCATATTCCAAATATTGTTAGTACCGGTTAAGCTTATGAATAGTTAATCATATGAGCAGATATCACATAAATCCAGAAGGGACCTTGTAACTCCATAAAATAAGGGGATTGAGGTTTCCAAGGATAGTTACGATTATACCGAACCGTAGCAACCTAAGTAAATTTGTACGTGTAAAATTATTTAGGTATTAAGTATGAAAGTAACAGTTTCATACTTGGATGAAACTTTAGTGTAAACAGAAATTGGTATTAAATTAATATGTCTTCGCATTTACCACTATTATAGCATGTAGGTACCTAATACAAACATATATCCTATCAAATGCCTATCAAGCAGCAACCTACCACGGGCGATCTGTACAATAGATAATCCTATTGATTACGCGGTTAAACACTCTAAAGGGATCGTTCTATCATTATTAGCAAATGAGTAGATAAGAAAATAGGTAACTAACATTGACAGTTTATCTTTTGAGATCGATTGTAATTTAGAAGTGGCCACATAGAATTGTGGTTGGTTCCATACGAGTAAGTACTTCCGAAATCTTTTAAGCTGGTTCCCTTCTCATGTGCTTATAGGAGAACATTTGTTTTATTTGCCGTAGACGGTAGAGCCGCTCAGCGGGTGGACTTTAGTGACCGCAACCGCAACGCGTCACTCATACGCCTATCTGGCCGCAGACTGCGCCCTGTGTACGTACTATGTAGACTGGTTATAGTAGTACTATTAAGTCTGGATTCAACCAACAAAGTCTACAGTCGAAATACTGGGTGGATTTTTGAGACGGGTCAGTAAGGGCAGGTACCTTAATCGTTATAGTTACAGGAAAACGTTCCTAGGAGACCATCCCTAAATTTTTAAGATATTATGAACTGCATTCACAGATTTTGGAGAAAATATAAAGTCAGCGAACAAAATGCTAATATACAAAACAAATATTTTTATGCCAATTGATCCTATTTCGTGTGGGTATCAAAAGACTCTATGGGACCATTTAGGGTATGAGTACATTTTGTACTGAAAAACGAAAATCAACTTGAAATTATTCTTTATTTTGGCAATCATATTTCTTATTGTGTTTGATCCAAAGATTCCTTTAAGTCCAACCAAAATTTTAATACAAATACTACGGCAAGTCACAACAACACTGTCATAATTCCTTTTGTAGACATCGTTTTTTAGGTGGCCCCACAAAAAAAAATCGAGAGGCGTTAGATCGGGGCTGCTGTGGGGACACCTAAAACGATGTCTACAAAAGGAATTATGACAGTGTTCAGGAGCTGAAAAAGACATTGACGAGGATTTTAAATAATATCCATCCAAGAAAAATATCGGCTGCTACTAGGTCAGTACAAAAACGAGTAAACTTATGTATTCGCGAAAACGGCGGTCATTTTGAGCAGTTTTCGTAGATCACCTATTTTGTCCCTAGTCTGACATTGGAAAGTTTCCCTGCAGTGTAATATAATTATTAGGTATGTATTAATTATGTTTTTCTGGGAACCAGCGTGGTTACATTTTTTCTTTTATTGTAAAGTGATTGGAGTAGGTAGATTGATTTGAGGTCATTGTTAAAAACGTTTTTCAACATGTACTTTAAGTAACTCTATTGTTTAAAAATATAATAAAATCAATTCAATTTATGAATATGAACTAAGGATTTCGTATATTAATAAACCATTTTGTTTGCTTACTTGTACATTTTTTTATTTATTTACATAAAAAAATTACAATGTATCTTTAACATTTCTGCAGATTCCGGTAATTTCATAATGAAGAAATACGAAAACCTACTCCGATCTCTGGTTATAAACTCTCTGTAGAATGACTGCCAAACTTATTAAAAAGCTTGGTCGCCTTAGATGTCTAGTGTTATTGGTTACGTAAATAGAACCGCAGAAGCGTTATTCAAACTCAGCAGCGTAACAAAAATATTTCAGTGGATAAATAACGGTCGAGGCGGCATACTACGAGACTATAAAAATTTTGCGAACTCATCTTGTCGGCCACAATATAAGATAATGGAGCCGGGACGAGCTGCCTACCGAATCTGGACCTTGTTATGATAATGAACTTCACTCATGACTGGGCGAATAGTCAGAAGTATCAGCTTCAATATTTTTGCAGCCATTCTAGAATAATAGAGAGAATTTTGCCTAAGTTTTGTCGTGATTCAGACTAAAAAAATCTTCTTCTACTCTCTAACCATCAAGTACCCTCTCTATGCCAAACATGCATTTAATGGGGGCCTTTGGTACAATGCTTTACTTAACTGTAAACAAGTATCGTATTCAATTCAAATTACATTATTGACATGTTAGCGAGAAATGTTGTATACCCAAATATATCTTTAAGCCTTACCAATGAGATATTTCTCTCCAAGTGAAAAGGCTCTATTGAATTTGTTCGAAGTAGTAGCCTGTAAGTAATGTCCTTTTCTAAGCCCGTAACACATTTTCTACGTAATCCCCACCCGTAGGGATCCTCGTACGCTTAGTACGTAGAATTTCTTTTGCCATTATTTTATTTATAAGATGAAAAGACAAAAAAGATCTAGTTAGTATGTATTTTTAATGTACCTACATAAAAAAAGTAATGACTTAAAATTAAAAAGACTTATTAGACCTAGATTAGTCTCCATGGATATATATATATATAGAGGCTTATAGGAGTTTATAGGGGCTTTATCGCTTCAAGCTACCCGTTTTTAAATTTGCTATAATCTGAACATCTAGCAAAATTTAAATACTTAGTATACTATCGTAATGTATACATTACGATTCATGTGACTTAAGTAGTCCATAATAGCCGGTGCTAAGCGCCGTTCAAAATGGACTAGAATCGTATGGGATCGTATCGGTAGGTAATTTTTTATGGATCGTTTGATCTAAACTCGAAATAGAAATTCTTAGTGTATAAGAACACTTGAAAATGTCTTCTCTTGGTTATTATGCGCGTGTGAAATTTGTAGATTACGCACGAGAAGTTTCACCTAAGGGTCACACCTACGGTGCAAAAAAAAGTTTTCTCTTTTGTTATCGTTTAAGTAGTTAAATGAATTCAGATTATTTTATTCACTAGATGGCATATTAAAGGTTTCATAAAAGATACCTACTATACATTTTGAATGTGTGGAATCTACGAGCAAAAGTTTATCGCGTTGACACATTAATTATTCACGCAGAATATAAAGAAAAGTTTCAATTCTAAACACAGACCCTTTTTTTGCGTACGTAGATACCTAGAGAAAAAACTTGTTTGCATTTCATTATAGGTTTATATTTTTTTAAATAAAAACCGATTTGGGGTCCATGGAGGTACGTTTGTTGCAAACGTAGGCACCCTGTATTTGAGAGCAAACTCTATTCGCCCCTTGTTTGTCTGTCAACACAAATATTGAAAATCCATTAGAAACCACCACTGGAGCGTAAAAAAATGTCGATATTAAAAATAACAAAGAAATCGGAACGCTCAAAGTTTCCCAGGAGAGGGGAAGTAACTTTGGAAGCTCCTGTTTTGTGTAAATTCAAAAAATATACTCGTAGGCACGGCATCTATAAAAAACATTTCTTGTAATTAAAAGTGACGGGCAGTAGTCGGGCCTGTTGGCTCAGTTGGTATTGACCTTGCCTTCTGAGTCGGAGGTCGCGGGTTCGATCCCCGCTCGGGGTCAATATTTTTGTGCATGAATATGTCTTTTGGCTTCGTGTCTAGGTGCTTAATATTTATTTAAGTATGTTTGTCAGTTGTTTAGTACCCATAGTACAGGCTCTGCCTAGTTTGGGACTGCCTAACCGTGTGTAAATTGTGTCCCACAATTTATTAATAAGTATTATTATTAAGTAGGTAATCCAACTGGACCAAACCGGAATATCAGGGTGAAATCAGTAGTACCTATCAAAATTTTGATAATCCTGTGAGATAAGAGGCAGAACTTGTTGTACAATTAGAGACAACAATTTTCTAGATAGGAACTTATTTGATTTTGCCCTAACGAAGATTGCCTACGAGGTTTTCAGTTGAACCCGGAGAATACTGTTTTGCATATTACGTTTTTGTTTGCGAATCACATCGAATCGGGATCGATAACTTTGAAAGAATATTCGGTTAATTATTTAGTGATCCAATAAGATGAAGAGCTCTACTGTCGCAACGTGGCTACGCCCTTGCTTAAAGTACTGCTACCCACACAAATCTTTAAGAGTATTATTATCCTTAGAAGACTTTTTTATACACTTACTTACAGTTATTTTGGACGGTCTAGGCACGTGACGTGGCCCGAGCCTCAACACCCGAATTATGCAAAAGTTACAAACGTTCAAGTTCGTGTCGTAGGTTGCATGTTGCACGTACAAAGCAGCACATAACCCTGTCGCTATGTAGCAATTAGCCGGGCGTTGTGCTCGCCGACGCGTGGAGACTCGCGTATGCGTGGTTACACCCTACTGCCAATTTGGACAGCATTGTTACAATAATATGGTATATTACCCCAATTCAAATAATTTCGTACGACTGCTGAACCTGAAGAAATATATAACTATAAATTATTCTTGCTGATTACACGTGCCCGGCAGTCTTGTAAGCTTTCAAGCAAAAAATATCTTTCCATTTGGAAAAAAAGTCATACTCATTATAAAATTGCACTGTCTTGATTCTTAGAAAAAAACAAAAAGGGAAGATACGAGTACGGTACATTCATAGAAAGCATCGCTGATATTTGGACTACACTTCATAAAAGCAGATAAAGGCATTTATTTGATTGTATAGCGGTTTAACCATCCAATGTATTTCCTTCTCGTCGACTATCACGTACCTATACTGTCGATACGCTAGCCCGATTGAGACGCAAATTACGTTCCTTGGACCTAATTTAAGCGGTCCATGTCCGAGAAGCTGGTACAGTATCTTCCTTTTTTGCTTTTATCTAAGACATGATCGACATAATTTGCGTTGAAGATGTTTTTTTCAATTTTCGAAATTAAATTATTTATTTACCTTGAAGTTCATTATTAAAACAGACAATTTCCTGTATGAATTGATATATAGGTAAGTAAAGGTACATACACAGCATACCAAAAAGTGTATTGAATTTAGTATATAATAGAAAATTCTTTGGAATTTAAAAAAAACCATGCATAGGTATTTTTACTTTATAATTTTTTCGTATCACAAACTCACAAATTCTTTAATATTAAGAGTTGGATCTTGATATCGAAGTTTGATTATTTAGTTAATATAAAAACTTTTTGTTATAATGACCTATCTAATTCAGTTTTCGGTTATAGAGTTTCAAGAGTGTAAGTACTCGCATAGAAGTTAGTTATCATTGTAATGAAGCTCATATTTCGTTGATTCATTATAAACATTGATAGCAATTATTAATAAGAAATTAATAACCTGTAGGCCTGTAGGTATCTGTGTACAAGTACCTAAATGTTTCTACATGACATAACAGCAATGATAGCCCAGTGGTTAAAGAGCCTGCTTCCCATTGTGAGACTCGGGTTTTAAACCTGGCATACGTACCAATGAGTTGTTTATATAAATAAATAAATATAATCTCACGCATTTTATCCCCGAGGGGGTAGGCAGAGGTATTCCATTACTGGATTTACCCACATTTCACGAGATATATTGGACCCCTAAACGTGATAGGTGGTGAGCCCATCACCGGACCGGGACTGTTTACACATGTCTCAGAATTATATCTAAAACCTGCGGGTTTCCTCACGAAGTTTTCCTTCACCGACAAGCTAGTGATAAATATGTACGCAAGTTTTTGAAAATAAGTTGTTTCTTTGATAATAATAATGAAATAGGTTATCAATAATAAATTATAAATGACAACCTTAGATTGTTGAGCCTGTAATCTAGGGGATGTCCCGGGAGAAACGTCAACCACCCACTATCGTTGGGGACTAAAATCTAGTTATCGAGGGTGATTGGGCTCACAATGCGACGCCTGCAAATGCGATTAGACATGGGATCAATAGCTAACAAGCAGACGATAAGCTACGTATACCGGTCAACTTATTGCAACATATGATTAAAATAATATATGAATATAAAATATATGATGAATTGTGTCCCACAATTTATTATTTGTGGGACACAATTCACACACGGTTATTCAGTCTCAAACTAGGCAGAGCATGCACTATGGGTACTAAAGAACTGATAAACATGCTTAAATAGATATTACGTACATAAATTATTATAATTGATTAGATATGTTCTGAATTAAAATAAGAAAACAGTCATGGTATATTTATTTAATAACAAACATTTAATACGAAAAAATCGGTTGTCTGTAAAGTCGGTTTACTGACGATAGTTGAATGTGACAACGTCATAAGAAAATACTGATGGAATGGATTGTGCCTTTTGCATGCAGCCGACTCCATCGAATTATAAGACGTTGTCACGTAAAAAATTTAATAACACCATTAATGAATAAATAAAAGTACAGAGGAGACCGAGCTTCGCTTAATACCAGACTGTGATACCAGAGTCGCTGACGCCATCTACCGGTGAGTGTATTACTTACAAAATATTTTTGTTTGTTAAAATACAACTATGCAGTTAAACTTAAAATGCAAAACTGTATACAAAATAACATCAACATCTTTAAAGCTGTTTCCGAGATACCCGAATTATATATTAAAATAAATACATACATAAATAAATACATACGAGAATTGCTCGTTTAAAGTAAAGAATAAAAGTTATAAAATTTATGTTTACCTTAATCTCCGAGGGCGTCGGCAAAGGTATTCCATTCCTGGAAATACTCACTATTCACATACATATTTGTGGACCTTTAAGCGTAACACGGGTAAGTCCATCGCCGGACCGGGTTGCTGTTACATGAACCAGAATCAATTCTGTGATATTATCAGGTCAATGTTTTCCTTCACCATAGTACTAATAAATATGTTGGTAAGTTTTTTTTAAAACACATTGGTATAGGTATGCTAAACAAGCATAATAAATAGTGTTTTACAAAAAAATATCCTCAAGAAATCCTTGAAACGAAAATATTTCCTTTTATAGTTTTCCTCAAATGATAGAAAACCGTTGGGACTAACTGAAACGTCGCATCCCAGTAGTTTCACACGACATTGATTATCGTCCCTTAGTGTTAAGGCTGATTCATGTTACACCGGGCCGGGCCCCGTCCGGGCCCGGACGTGCCCCGTCCGGGCCAGCGCTTCATACCAAAAGTATACTATAGATGTTGACCGTGCCACGGACGCCACACGGACCCGCCCCGGTGTAACATGAATCAGCCTTTATGATGTTTATTTTCACAATCATGTGACGTCACTCAAGCTAGTGCTGCCTTCAATGGTTTATTTATATAAAATGATAAACTGACTGATTGGTGATATATCAACGCACAGCGTAAACCGCTGGGTCTAGAGACTTGAAACTTTGCAGTGTAGGCATCCACTAAGAAAGGATTTTGCAAAATTCAACCCCTAAGGGGGTGAAATAAACGTGCGCGAGCGAAACCGCACGTAAAATCTAATCACTACATAGTATAAAACAAAGTCGCTTTCTCTGTCCCCATATCCCTATGTATGCTTAAATCTTTAAAACTACGCAACGGATTTTGATATTATGCCATTTTTTTAATAGATAGAGTGATTCAAGAGGAAGGTTTTAGTATTAGCATTGCACCCGTGCGAAGCCGGAGCAGGTCGCTAGTAAGTATAGTATATTACACATCTAGGGAAGTAATAGTATATTTTCACTTCTCATGCTCTAAAAGTACGTTTAAATTGTTAATCTCCAAAAAAATCTCTTTGTTAATCTGTGTCCTGTGACCGGTTTAGAAGAAAAAACTGACCGCGAAAATTTAAGAATTTTTGTAGTGTAAATTTGTAGTAAATTGACTATTTTTCTCGCACTCAAAGTGAAAAGTACAGTTTGCACCTCGAGAATAAACGCCAACTATTATTTATGAATATATTTTTATATAGAAATTCTAAGTACTTTAGAAAAATTTTAGATCTACAATGATCACTTACAGTACAATCACAAATATGTTTTATAAATAGAGTGAAAATAGAGAAGAAGTTTGTATTTAATGACGTTGGAATATTGCAAAATACCGGTAACAAACAAGTGAGTCGAATTTTTTTTATATTTTTGTTGAACAAAACTTTCGCATGATCCCCTCTCGACATTATTTCCATGTTATTTTTTTCCTGAAACAACAATCATTGAAACTTGCCTTTGAATATGAATTTGTTTTGGAGTGCGATTTTTTTATAAATACTACATAGGTAAAATAAGGTAATCCTAATCACTGTGCATTACACATCGATATTAAGATTTTATGATGTGGATTTTATGATCAATTTGATTAATAGTAAAATAGTTATTTTCATCTCAATTTTCTTTTGGATTTCAGGGTATCGTGATCGCGAATAATTTTAAAAGTCATCGTATCGTAATCCTCTCCTTATGTTATTTGTTATGTTTGTTACTCAGATTTCCCAATGATATATGTAGGTAAGTAAGTATTATGGATATTGTATCCTTGTATATTTAGACTATAAAAACACAATATTCTACCCATAACATGGAAAAACGCTTTCTCCTTCTCAACTATCACTCACGATCATCAGTCATCCCATGGTTCGTAAAATTAAAGAAGAAATATTAAAATGCCGTGAAAAATGCAAACAAAAGGGACGAAAAGTTTCTGTATTTTGGGAAATGTCGTTTTTGTTCTTTTCATAATCAAGTATGAATAAATGAAAATAGGCATTTAATAAATTAAATAGAAAGCAAACAATTATGACAATAGGCGAATCACGCACAGAGGTGTACCTACATCGAAAGCGCCGAGCGCCTCCGCCGCGTAGTTCGTGACTCTCTCAAAAAACGCAGGACTCTGCGTCTGCATTCGTACTTCTAGTGCGTCCAAAGTTATTGAGTCATATGGATTAACATCATATCTTAATCGAACATCTAACCTACTTAGATTAAATATTAATAAAAAAAAATACCTTTTTAGGTTTAGGGGTAGGAGGCCTTTGGGGTCACTTTGTTGTCGGTCTGACCCTTTTTCTCAGAAACAGTTGGAGGTAAACAATTAGTTACCGTAGTCCGGTGGAGGAGAAAATTAAGCTTCTAATCTATTTAACGCAATCAAAAAATACGGCCATTTATGCCGCATATTTTGAGACTCGCAAAGAATTAAATATCTTTATTAATATCCTGTTGACCTACAATCATGAAATTTGTCAAAAATCTAGGTCTCACTGAACAAGAAACAAGCGGAAAATCCGAAAATTGATAATTACTAGGCTTTTTCGATCACGAATTTACGTTTTGTCAAAAATATACAAATAATCTAAAAGCATAGGTATTCAATTTCTGGAAATAATAACTTTCACGAGAATATTCGACCCCTAACGTGATAGGTGGTGAGCCCATCGCCGGACCGAGTCTGTTACACATGCCTCAGATATAATTCTGAGTCCTGCGGGTTTTCTCACTCTGGTTTCCTTCACCGTCGAGCTAGTGATGAATATGTACGTACGTAATATTACGTTTGGTATTTGGAGAACAGTCCGTGACGCATATCGTGTACTTATGGAAGATTTTTTTTGTTATGGGACCATTGGTACCCCTTTCCACGGGACCCTCGCTACCCCTTTCCGACTACCTACTACTTGGCCGGTTTTTTCATCTTACGCCATCTACCCGATACCCCATAAACAATAGATCTTTTGTTAAAATACCGTAAGGCCGTCACTGTGTAAAGGATTAATAGGATTTCCTTAGAAACCCGCCCGCCAACTAATTTACATTGGCCTAAACAATAGCCCGAGAATGAAGACACGCTTAATAACGGAAATTGCCCAAAAATGACTTGGGAAAATCCTAATACCCAAAGCGAATCATGATCAATATAAATTGAAGTAAGTACATAATGTATATACTTCGTTATGAAACTTTGACTTAGAAGTTTTATCAGATTAGTGGACCTTATACTTGCATATTATAAATGAAATAGTGATAGGTAATTTAAGGTCACAGCCTAAAGAAATAATTTGACCAATCTAGAACATGATAAAACTTATCATTGAGCGAAAAATATTACATTAAATTACCAATCACTGCGATTGCAAGAGAAGAGGCGAATAAAGAAAAATCAACCTTTCCTCGAAGTTTAGGCGAAACCTGCGAAATAAAATTTGGGAAGGACAGACAAAGAACGTTAGATATTGAATTTTCTTTATCCTCGCAAAGTAATGAGATTTGCCAACATGCGTACGTTTATGGAGCTAGATCCCTCGGCACTGCACGACTCGATTCAGAGATTTATTTACATTCTTTGATCATCCGAAAAATCATATCTATTTTTTCCTATTGTCAATAAAATTCCGAGGAGCGTGTAAAAGGTACGCAAAACCGCCAACCTTAAAAATATTACGCACTTCTTCAATTTGTCTACTAATGCAAAAACAACCTGCAGTACTACTCGTATATCCAGTGGAAAGTGTTAATTGACGCACCAAGGGGCAGTTTGATAAAATGGGTTGGATTATCCACTGATGCGATACGATTAGGCCGAGCTTGGACTACGTCACTCACTCTGTTTGTTTAGGTAACATCGATCGTTAACCGTCTAATCAATAGGATAAAAGGCCTCAAAATAAAATTGTAAAAACCATACCGGACTATGTTACGTATTTCCCCGTTCCGCCCGAACAACACAAAACAATTGCTCGTCTGACAAGCTTTAGTTTCTGCTGCCTAATAGAATCAACATTGTATGTGCTAGTCGACACAATAGCTGTTATGAATACATAACGAGACATTAGCCCGCATATGTTGTGAGCGTTTATCAGCTACACAAATATTACAACGTCGATGCGAAATTCAAACATGATGTTGACAGTGCTGTATTAAGGTTTAATATGTATCACGCATTTCTTTATACATTATAACCACATGTATTAGTAAAATGCGATTTTATTTCATAAAAAACTGAGAGTATAATTGTTTGGAATTACATAATTGTTTCTAAAATTATATTATTGTGCATCCAAAGAAATGTCACATACAACAAACTTACATTAAATATTGTGCTGTTTCCCAAAGCTATGGAATGTGTAAAATAATTGATAATTCGTTACTAACATGCAACAAAGGGTGACAATCTATAACCGGCAGAAACTTCGTTAATTAGTGTTATTCAACACCTGTTACATTTATTAATTATTATCTTTTGTTGCTGGTTGCGTTATAAATTTTTACGGACCACGACTAACAGAAGTAAAGCTAACTCGACCGAAATTTGTTACCATATGTTACCTACTGATTCCTTATAAATACAATCACATTAACTAAAACTTAATTACAAATATGTTGTTTTCTTTAACAATTAAAGTAATTATGTTACTGGGAGTGTACGGTCAAATTCAACAAACAGCAACAAGTGGGCACAAAACTATAATAATAATGTTTGGGATGATGTAGACTAAAAGTAAAACTCTTCTTCTAAAAGTAAAATTTTTAATGAGTTAACTTAAGATGCAGTGTACAATCTACGACCGTTGAGACCAGAGAGAAAAAAAAAATTACAAATAAAAGAACTATAGACTAAGTTAGGGAAGAGTGAACGAATGACACAGTCTATGATCCATCGTCAACATTCCCCCGGGCGTTGGAAGCTGCTGCTTTCAACCATCTTGACCTTCTTCGATTGGTAGCACACAAATCTTGCTGTGAGCTCTGCGTATGACTCCCGAAGCGATCTTCACGTCAGCAACTCTGTTGATACCATCTTGACCTGGATGGACAGCGACTATGCGCCCAAGTTTCCACTTTAGCGGAGGCAAGTTGTCCTCCTTAACCAATACCATCTGTCCGACGTGGAGGGGATTATCTGGATTGTGCCATTTAACGCGACGCTGCAACTCGGAAATGTATTCTTTGCTCCACCTTGACCAAAAATGTTGACGGAGCTGTTCAATGCGCTGATAACGTGACAGATTATTGTATGTGGATTCCATGAGGTCATTTGTGGGAAGAGCTGTCATAGGTCTTCCGATTAAAAAATGTCCGGGCGTTAGCGGCTGTAAGTCGTCGGGGCATGAAGAGAGTGGCGTAAGAGGACGGGAATTGAGAACCGCCTCAATTTGAACGAGTACAGTGTTAAGTTCCTCGTAATCTAAATAACAATTTCCCAACACTCTCTGCAAATGGTACTTACTCGATTTGACTCCGGCTTCCCACAGACCGCCAAAATGTGGAGCATACGCCGGTGAAAAATGAAAATTGATACCTTCGTTGGCGGCGCTCTCAGATATCGAGCCACAATAATGTTGTAAAAATTTACCTAATTCATTAGAAGCACCAACAAAAGCCGTGCCATTATCCGAAAATATGTTTTTTGATTTGCCTCGTCTAGAGATGAAGCGGCGTAAACATGACATAAAACAATTACTAGTTAAATTGCCCACTAATTCTAGGTGTATAGCCTTGGTCGAGAAACATACAAAAATGGCGATATAAACTTTAACATGTCTACATCCACGACCTTGGCGAGATGCTGCTAATAATGGACCTGCATAGTCAATACCGACACTTTCAAACGGATAACCGGGATTGACGCGCTGCTGTGGTAAATCTCCCATGAGAGGTGCGACAGTTTTAGCTCGCAAACGACTGCATCTTACACAGTTGCGATAGCATAATCTAGCTAGGCTGCGCCCACCAATTGGCCAAAACCTTTCTCTTATTGACGCCAACAGAAGCTGAGGTCCAGCGTGAAGCAATTTGACGTGTTCATGCCGAAATAATAATTTTGTAAATAAGTGATTGGACTGTAATATCATAGGATGCTTTTTGTCATTATTAAACTTTGAATTTCCTAATCGGCCTCCAACTCTCATTATACCGTTAGGATCCAAAAATACGCTAAATTGTAAAAGATTACTTTTACGAGGTAATGGTTGATTATTAATCAATGTTTCATACTCAATGAAAGACTCTCGTTGAGAAATTTTAGTTAATAAATTTGATGCCGTCATTAATTCATCTGCGTTGAGAGAGGAAGTATTCGTTTTATTACGTTTGCATTTATCTATAAAACGCAGCACATACGCCATTGTGCGTACTAATCTAGTCAGATTTGAGAAGCGACTAAAATCTATTATGGAATCGTCATGAGATATTACCGCGCTTAGAGTTATCTCGGAGTCATTAGTACGGGTTTCAGGTAGTGACTCACTTCGTTCCGCAGCAATATCAACAGGCCAGCAGGAGTCATCATCACCCAAGAAATTCGGACCAGACCACCACTGATCCAAGCTTTGGATTGACGATGCATCGACGCCGCGAGATATGTAATCGGCAGGATTTTTATCGGTAGGGACATGTCTCCATTTTGAGCTACCGCACTTGTCTAAAATTTCTCCAATACGATTGCGTACGAACGTCTGCAATTTATTGGGATGCATCTTCAACCAACCCAGAACAATAGTGGAGTCCGACCAAAATGTTACACGGCCTACAGTTAGTCTAAATGACTTTACTACCTTCTCATATAAGCGTGCACCTAAAACTGCGCCACACAATTCCAAACGTGGAATAGTGGTCGGCTTAATAGGGGCTACCCTACCCTTTGCCGTTAGCAACCTGACCAGAACACTACCTGCGGCATCAACACTCCTGACATACACACACGCCCCGTACGCAATCTGCGAGGCGTCACAAAATATGTGTAGTTCAATGGGCGTGACATTATCACACATAGCACGCCTTGGAACACGTATATCGTTTAAAATAGGTAAATCTTTTATCATTTTATCCCATTGTTGAGTAATATGAGATGGAACTTTATCATCCCAAGATAATTTTTCCAGCCAAAGTTTTTGTAGCATAACTTTAAATGACATAACGCAAGGAGAAAGAAGACCATTGGATCAAAGATTTGAGATATCGAAGAAAGCATTGTTCGCTTTGTTAATACCTTTGGGTGCTCAAAGCTTATCGTGAAATATAATTGATCAAGTTGAGGCAACCAGCCGAGACCTAAGGTTTTACAGGGCTCATTGGCACCGAAATTTAAATCCATAGACGTCGATTCATAACTATTATGTGGCAGTAAACTACACTCATTGGATTTCCACTTCCTTAATGGCAGACAAGCGGTTTCAAGTGCAGTGGTTACACTTTGACGAATGTACATGGCATTTTCAAGAGAATTTGCGCCCGTAAGTAAATCGTCGACGTAAAAGTCCTGTGTAATAACTTCCCTGACACTTTCATCCTCGCACTCTAGCCCTACCTGATGCAGACATCGGATTGCTAAAAAGGGAGCGCTGGCTGTGCCGTACGTCACCGTATTTAATTCGTAATATTTTATGTCCTTTGAAGGGTCGTCCCTCCATATAATCTTTTGAAGATGTCTGTCATCTGGGTGCACAACAATTTGGCGGTACATCTTAGTGATGTCAGTGGCCAAAATAACTTTATGTTGCCTGAACCTAATCAAAATCGACAATAAATCGCTTTGAATAGTAGGGCCTACCATCTGCATACTATTTAGTGAATGGCCAGAACTAGTGGGACTACTAGCGTTAAAAACGACCCTCAATTTAGTGGTAGTGCTACTTTCCCGTAGCACTCCATGATGGGGCATAAAATGACCAGATTGGTCACTCTCTGACATGTGTCCAAGAGCGATGTATTCAGACATAAATTCACTGTATCTCTTTTTAAATTCAGAATTATTTTGAAATTTACGTTCTAAGTGATAAAAACATTTCTTTGCTTTCTCCAACGATACGCCTAATAAACTTTCTGACTGTTTGAAAGGAATCTTTACACAAAACCGACCGGTCTCTAAACGTGATACATTATTAATAAAATGTTTCTCACAATTTTTCTCTTCTTCAGAGTAACATGATGATTTAATTTCAACATCTTCTAAACTCCAAAACCGCGTTAACTGATTTTGAACATCATCATTGTGAGTATTAACATTAGGACCGACTTGTGTAAAATTACACTGAATAGGCTGACTACGAGCACTGCATGAACGACCCCCGCCTACAGGTCCGGAAACTAGCCACCCCAGCTTAGTTTCGTAAAGTATGGGCTTCCCTATACCTAATGAAATCTTTTGTGATCCTAATAAATCCCAAAATACATCGGCACCAATAATCAAATCAACAGAACATGGTGTATTAAAGTTAGGATCACAAAGGGGTAAATCCGACGGAATATGTAGATTCGATACGTCTAGTTGACGGTTAGGCAAAACATCTGTAATTGTAGGTAAAATGAAACACGTAATATTATGTAAATAGTTTGAATTTATTGATTTTATTTCAACTTGACACATTTTACCAACATGTGAAAAAGCACTGTTAACGCCAATAATAGATTTATTCACTCGTTGAACTGGTAGATCAAGCACTTGATGCATACGCTCGGTCATCAGACACGAAGTACTGCCACTGTCCAGTACGGCGCGAGCAACATGCTCATTACCCTGTGAGTCATATATTTTTATTAGTGCAGTTGATAGAAGTACGTCGCAACCTGCGCTCGTGCCGGCGACGCACGCTGCGAGTGTCACATTAACTGCACCTTGACTCGCACTATTCCTAGGGGCAGGCGTAGGTGGAGGATTCACTCCGCTGGGTGCGCCTGCGACGGCACAGCTCGGGCCTGGTGTAGCTGAATCGCTTACACAAGGAATTGAATGACGCTTAATGTCCGATACGTGAACCATTGAGTTATGTTTTCTATGACACGTTTTGCACCCGGACTTTTTACATTGATTAGCATAATGACCTTTCCGAAAACAATTAAAACATACCTTAAGCTCCGGCAATAGTTTCAGCCTTTGCTCATTGGTGAGATTAGTAAATTGAGCACAGTACTGTAACTTATGATCTCCTTCACACTTTGGACAAGTGTCAGCTCCCGATCGGTTGCTTGACTGTCCAGATTCTGTGTCTGTAACGGAAAGCATAGATCTGATGTTAGTATGCGTATTATTTGAATTTTTATTGACGTTATTCCCACGTGAAATTTCCAATGTTTCTAATAAATCAGCACGACCTCGCAAAAATGAAGTAAACAAACTTAAATTAATTGTTTTCAGCTTATTTGAATCACTTTTCACTTCTTCCCACTCACGGTAAGTTTTAGCATCTAACTTACTAGAAATTAAATGAATAAGGAGGGTGTCCCAGTGTTCAGTTGGCTCCTTCAACGACTCTAAAGCACGTAAATTCTTATTTAAATCGTCTAAAATACGACGAATATTAGTGGCCGATTCTTTAGTTATAGGCGCAATATTAAATAACGCAGAGACGTGATTTTGTATTAGTAGGCGCTTGTTATCAAATCTTTCGCACAATAGTTCCCATGCAACCTGATAATTAGCAGCACAAAATTCAATCGATTGAATTACCACAGCAGCACTATCTTGCAAAGAGGCTCTTAAATAATGATATTTGTTAATATCGGGTATGGCATCATTTTCGTGGACTAGACTAAGAAAAGTGTCATGAAACTCAAGCCACGACTCATAATTACCATTAAACTTTGGCAGCTGAATAGTGGGCAACTTAACGGATCTATCAGGACCACGACGTGTCCTTGAACCAGACTCAGAATCAGAATTTTGAGTATTGATTGAAATAATCTCTTGCGCTTGGCCGACAAGCTTATAATACTTCGACTCAAATTCAGCCCTATCTCGCAACTGAGCTTCGATATCGGTTGCGGAGCACTCTAATTCTGTTTGAATATCATCGTACTGTCCGTGCATTTTATCAACACGTAACTGTAACTCATTTACCTGAGAGCGATCCAACGATATACCGATACCACTCAAATAGGTAGCAAACGATGTTACTTGACCTTTGTAACTGCCACGCACTTTAACCAAATCCTTGTCGGTCATTGTGGAAAACCGTTGCCAAACCTGTAATTTACACAATATTCACAATTAAACACAAGATCACCACTATGTACGAACTATCACAATAGTAACTTAGCCGATCGCAAGCAAAACTCATAACACAATTGTTAACCCTAACCTATACGTTAACTTAAACAATTTTTACTCTAATTACCTTTTACAAATTGATTATCCAAATGTTTATTGTCAAAATATTGTACTTTATTGCAGAATAAATCTTTAAATATTAAAAAAAAGATACTTTAAACTGTGATCTGTATAATAATTATAAACAGTTATAATTCGCGATCAGGCACCTAACTGACGGTGTGTTCGATTGCTAATAAAGCGAGTGGGAATCTATAATAATAAGTAGGTATATTATAGCGGTCGCTCGCTAGCTCGTGCACTTAACAATAGAAAGAATGCACCTAACAGCGTTTGCAAGCCTAGCAGAGACACGTTATTATAATTTATAGCTGATTGAGTGAGCGTTAACAAATTGAACTATTGTAGGTAGGTACATACCTATATTAACTCGTTACCTGAGTTAATTTGTTTAGAGGAAGAAGAGTGTTGGGTTAAATAATTAAATACACTTAACACTGTTACACTGAAATTAAAGTCCATTCCACGTCCTGAAGCCTATAAGTATTTTGCTCCCGTGATGAATGTTATGTACAGCAGATAGTATTTTATTCCCAACGTCCTTCTATGATTAATGGTCGAGATTCTCGTCCTGCGCTGATTCCACCATCCGGCTCGATATGGACCAATGTTTGGGATGATGTAGACTAAAAGTAAAACTCTTCTTGATAGTTTTAACAAATTAATTTTTAATGAGTTAACTTAAGATGCAGTGTACAATCTACGACCGTTGAGACCAGAGAGAAAAAAAAAAATAATT
Organism: Ethmia dodecea; assembly: GCA_963855545.1. Classification (NCBI taxonomy): domain Eukaryota; kingdom Metazoa; phylum Arthropoda; class Insecta; order Lepidoptera; family Depressariidae; genus Ethmia; species Ethmia dodecea. The sequence goes on from OY979444.1 coordinate 9,434,329, forward strand.
AAAAATAAAAGAACTATAGACTAAGTTAGGGAAGAGTGAACGAATGACACAGTCTATGATCCATCGTCAACAAATAATAATAATAAATTGTGGGACACAATTCACACACGGTTATTTAGTCCCAAACTAGGCATATAGCCTGTACTATGGGTACTAAACAACTGATAAACATACTTATATAAATATTAAACACCCAGACACGAAGCCAACAGACATGTTCTGCACACAAATGTTGGCCCCGAGCGGGGATCGAACCCGCGACCTCCGACTCAGAAGGCAGGGCAACTACCAACTGAGCCAACAGGCCCGTCAATAAAGTTACCTAGTGAATGTGATCAAGTTTTAAAAACGTTGCTCCACTAAAGGAAGCTTTGGTGTAAATGCAGCTGCTAGTTATAGCATCTTCTCATAGAATCCGATATTACACAAAAACAAATATTTATTGTTCGGTGCGCAGATCCCTAAATACGTCACTGATTGATAAATGTCCCCGGAGAGTGATGCGTACCTTCCTTGAGCGTAATAGTGCTGTTAAAGTGATCGCATCGTAAACCTGAACACTCACAAATTCCAATTAAGTTAAATGTTAGGGGTTATATTGTTCGAGGGCTATTAAAATTAGTTTATTCGGGTGTATTGGGGATAGTGATCATTGTACTCGGACTAAGTAAGCCTATAATGAGTAGTCGATGTGTAAAGTGTTATGAATATAAGTCAATAGGTACATTGCTTAAATTAGTTAATCGCTTGATTAACTAATTTAAGCAATGTACCCGTACCTATTGACTTATATTCAATAATATTTTGAATACGTAACTTTCATAATTTAATAAATGTGTTATTTCTATTGCACAATAGCAAATCGTAAAAATAATTTAAAAAAACAGGAACTACGGGAGTCTATATCAATAGCTCTACAGACAATGGAAGACCACAATAGAGGAAAGAATTGGATGTCAAAGTGAATAAAATATGTGTACCGAGGGCGACCATTGTTGACGACAAATTACGAGTTTCTATTTAGGACTCAATAAATTATCCCTTTATTTCATTCTCCTTACACTATACAATTTGAATGTTACTACCCAAAAAGTTTATTAAGTTATGCCTAAAAGGGCAACTAATGTCTTTTTTAATACTTAATAGACAACTCGGTAAATGGTAATAAGTATTATATAGAACACGTTACGAATTAAAAGAGAACTGATTGATATAAACTTATGCTAATTGAGTCTGAAATTGTATATTTTAGCAACACGTCTCCGCTGGGGCATTGATTCTAAAATAAAAGCTAACTTTATGTTTCTTTCTTCGCTTTCAGGCGTAGAAGACGGAATAGTAAGGACCTTAGGGCTGTAACAAGGTATTTAAGCAGAAGTTACGATATACCCCGGCTCCAATAGCCGCAGTAAATAACGCTCTATCTGCGAAGCGCTGCCGCGCGCACCCTGCCAAATTGCTTGGCAACCTCCTCAGACTTCCTCTTTGAATAATATTATAACGAATCGTACAACAAAGAAAAAATAAAAATGATTATGTCCTTCTGCCACTAAGACGTACTGACTGTTCCAGGGATGATATCTTAATTCTGGAATAAATACGAAATTCATTTGAAATAGCAGCAGTTGGAACGGAAAGGAAAAATATTAAAGCTATATTTTTCCATTCATTAGAGAGGATATAATCTACTAACGTTAAAAATATACAAAACAACATAGCTTCCAATTGTTGAGTCTGTAATTTGAAAATTTTCAATAGGATTTTCTGATTCAAATATAAATAATTATTTTGTTAGGAAAAAGTGATAAAAACTCTTAGCGTTTGAATAGGGATTATTTATGAAAAGAAAAGATGGAAATGCTTTCAAGAAAATTACTGTCATTGTAATCGGGGGTGACGGCAGGTAGAGATTAAACATCGGTTACAATCATACTTTTAATCCGGAGGGTATTAGGGGTTCTCAGTTTTATGTCCATTTTCGGGGTATCGATAATTTTCACGACAGATCAGAGAGGTTTCATTATTCAAATAAACTCGTGTTATTTGAGACAGACATTGAGAAAATAATAATAATTGAACATTAAGTACTAAAATGTACTTTCATTAATTACTATATACCTACGTCATGTACAATACATAATACACAATATAAAATAAACATGTAGGTACAATATATAATAACGTTATTGACTACGCTCACTTAATCAAAATGTCAAGTCGAAGCAACTGAACACATTTAGTGTCTAAGTCTGAGTATGCTAGTGTTTGATTTAATATTGATTGTATGAAAATAAAATATTCATTGGTTGCTTGTATCTGACAGAACACAAAAGTGCCCACGCTTGCACAGCTCCTAATAACCTCTTTTGAACCGACACACGCGTTTTTGTTGTTTGTTTTAGTGACTTATCATTATGTCTTCTATATAAATAGGGTATTTGCCTAGTCAAATGAGTTACCTACTCTTTACTTATGAGCTTTCGAAAAGAAAATTTACAATGGAAAATGTACTGAATACCTACCTACTGAGATGTGCCTTCATAATTTTTAGATAGTCTTATGTTTTAAAATTTGATATAATTGTTAAATGTAAATCGAAATGCATTTTAGAGGGGTTTTGGGATAATCTTTTTAATTAATGATTATTCGCAATTTAATTTCGATATAGTCAAATACCCAATTTCGATCAATATATACGTAAAGTACCTTAAGTATTAAGGTAGGTAATACTTTTGACGTATAGGATTACGTTTCTGGAGGACCGTTCCAAGAAATTTATATGAATAAACTAGCGACCCGCCCCGGCTTCGCACGGGTGCAATGCTTATAAGAATTTTCTTTGCTATAAACCTCACGGAGCCCGAGACCTTTCCAACGAATGCAAAACCGTGGAAATCGGTTCGTGCGTTCTGGAGTTATATCGTCAGGAAGGAAAACCCGACTTATTTTTATATAGTAGATGTGACAATCAAACCCCAGAAAATTTGGTCTTAACCAATCTCTCGAAAATACAGGAATAGTAAGGTCTCGTTCTTTCGTTTATACATAAAAACACCGAATAAATAAATATTTTTAAGTTTTACTGAGTAGTGATTGTTTTATTTTGCAAGGTAAAATTTCTAAAATATATTAGGACGTAAATACAATGAAGAATAGTGGTGTAATTATAAAAAATATAAAAGCTTTTAAACAATACAAGTTGCTCAAATATAATTTTTGCGAAGCATTTCATCAAGATATCCCACAAACATTGAACCACCAACAATAACTGTCGTATTTAATCCAGTCAGCCCTCCTGACTGATGCACGTGCAAGCTATCAACCGACCCGATAAAAAGATTTCAATCTGAAAGCTTAAAAATCATTCTAACATAATATAAATGACTCCATTCTGTGAATTATCAAGTTACATTTATTCAGGTTAGCCATAAATTAAAAGGTTAAGGTTATATAATCTCATGCCTTTCATCCCCGAGGGGGTAGGCAGACGTATTCTATTACTGGATATACCCACATTTCACGAGATACATTGGACCCCTAAACGTGATAGGTGGTGAGCCCATCGCCGGACCGGGTCTATTTACACATGTCTCAGAATTAATTATGAGACCTGCGGGTTTCCTCACGATGTTTTCCTTCACCGTCGAGCTAGTGATAAATATGTACGTAAGTTTTTGAAAAACTCATTGGTACATGCCAGGATTCGAACCCGAGCCTCACTGATTTTCGGCCGGCTCTTTAACCGTCCGGGCTATCACTGCTCATCAGGTTAAGGTTACTCCCTGATAATGTAACTTTCCATTGGTTAAAGTCTTTTTTAATATTGGTTTAGTGGTTTAGGCGTGAAAGCGTGCCTAGCAAACAAATTCGCATTTATAATATTATGTTTAAATTCGTGATATATTTTGAATGGAATGCCCGGTTTCAATTATTCAAAAAGTAATCTACAGGTATTGAAACTGTATTGAATATGAAATGATTTATTTGGATAAGGATTAATATAAAGGTATGGATATTATGGTCTGATTTTGCTCGGCATTTCTATCAACTTTTAAAATGTAAAAAAGTAGTTTTTTTATGGAATTTTATTTATTAATCTACTAATAATAAAAACGTAGTTATAGTGACATAACTACAATAGTTAGACATATGCTTTTGCGAAGTCTTTTGTTGACATTAATATAATATGTTTTTTAACAACAAAAGAATGCTCTATTGTAGAGTATTTTGTTCTATCATCTATAGTTTAAGCAGCGCATGCGATGAAAGAGTCATAGCTAAATTATTTACACTTTGGGTTACATTATTGAAGTTTTAGTAGGGATTCCAAATTTTTTTTCGTAATAAATATCACATAAGTTACTCAGGGATAATGTAGCATTCTCATTGTAAAATATTTTTTGAAATCGGTCCACTACTTGTTGAGTTTATTCGTTACAAACATAAAAAATACAAACAAACAAACACACAAATCTTTCGTCTTTATAATATTGCTGTAGACGAATCACAGAAATGCATCTATAAATATGGAGTAAATTGAGTCGGACTATACTGCATGCTATGTGTAAGGAAGTCTTTAAAACAAAAACGCGATTAATCCAGAAAATAAAGGGGAATTAAATTAATTCGAAAGATTTGCTGTCAATAAATCATTTACACCAATAGTAGCCTTCCGGCGGCGTGGCTTGCCTCCTGCTTGCCTCCTGCTGACTCTTGTTTTATCTATTAGCTTTCGTGAAATCAGCAAAGCGTTCACGAAATCACTATAAGCAGTCTTATACACAACATTGTTTTACACTTAAAACAACATAAATGTACAACAAGAGGTAATAAATATATGTTAATAAGAAAATTATGTGTGTGCTATTTTTACGATTATACATTTCATCGCAGACAGGATTTGGAAATACGCATCAATTGTGTAAGCCTTATTATGATTTTTATAAAAAAGGATTATTTAAATTGAAGAAAGAATATTATCAAACCATAGATTTTATAAGGAGAGAAAGGGGTAACCAGGTACTTACCTTCTAAAAGGGATAAATTTTTAGTTTATAATTATTATAAACCTCGTCTCATTAAGTGACAGCTGTGCGTCAATTAAGCGTAAAATATAGCCCTTGGAGACGTTGTACCCACTTTTCCGTTTCCCCCTCCCCTCTTCCGTCTGCCACAACTCTGCTCCCTCCGCGATCTCATTAGTGGCGCTCTGAATGTACAATTTGTTCTGAAACAGACACCAATTGCTACTTTTAAAAGCTTCGCCACTCATTTATGGTAACATTATTTTGCATCATTAGCCATAAATTGAATATTTAGGCGCAAATTTAATAGGTCTAAAATATCGTAAGCATTAGTTACATACATACATATGCTCACGCCTTCTTCCCGAAGGGGTAGGCAGAGACAATATACCGCCACCTATTATGATCCTGGCACACTTCTCGCGCCTTATCCACATCCATCAATCGGTTACATGCTCTTCGGTTTTGGGTACTCTTTATCTGGTTTTTTTTTTCAATACATCGCCGATCTGATCGATGTAAGTACACCTAGGTCGCCCGCTGCCGACTCGGCCACTCACAATCCCTTTATATTTGTCTCGTAAGACGCTTTTCAATAGTTCATGTGAAAAAAGTTAATGTAAAACATTTACTGGACTGCATGATTTTTAATGTCAACATATTGGAATTCATGAACACCCCCACACAACATGTACACAAATTTCAAATTAAGGGATTTACAGTTACAGTGGGTAATACATAATATACTAAGAATACCTTAATAACTTGAAAATTTTTATATCTAGTAATTTCTAATAATGTGCCTTGGCTAAGACAAAACTTAGTTTGTTTTATATGTAACTTCTTTTATATAGTACTGAAAAGTCTTTAGAGACGCATCAAATTATAATCTAAATTGCAAATATTATCTTATTACAATATAAAAAGAACGAGACGCTGTGCCGTCTATATTATGTTTCGTAAGGCAGCGTTTAGAAAGTGACCTTATTTTTGAATTACGAATCCCTTAAGAGGAAATGTATGTTGTGGTTCGAACGTGTCTAGTTTAATCCCGCGCCGAGAATCTGTGAGCCCCGCAATCTAAGTAAGCCGAGACTGTTAGAACTTTCATTCCTATTATTCGTTCATGGCGTCGCTCCAGGAATCTTTCCTAATCCGCCCAACAAGGAAACCTTTCTCTCCCTTTGTAACTTTTCTTTGTAAAAAGTTACAAATTAAAGTCGAAAGTCCGGCTCCTAAGTTGACTGTAGGTACGACTATGTATGATGGTTATTATGGTTCATTTTATCATCGTCGGTCGATATAAGACAAATTTAAAATTATACTAAATTAATCGTTAATAAGAAAGAAGATTTTTTTTTTATAAATAAGCTTTTCTTTAGAGTTGTTCTCAGCATAAGCTTTTTCATTTGATACCCATTTTGTAGGAGTGCATTAAAAATAACTAGTCCGCCATCTTGGAGTTCCGACATGTTTGATTTCGAATGACGTCACACATCTAATTCCCACGGGAACGGGAATAAATTGGAACCGCGCGGGAAACGCCGCTGGGCACCCGCTAGTATACAGGATGTTTGGAAAAGTACTTAGTTCCTATAAACCACGTTTTTCATAAGTGAAGTACATTGCATTAAACACATAAATAAAATAAAGTAAAAACTCTTAAGAAAATTACTTTGTTCCTTTAAACTTCGTTTTGTATAAGTAAAGCTTAGTACGTCATTGCATTAAATACATAAATAAAATAAAATAAAAAAAATCTGAAAAAAAAAAACATTCAAGTTGCTATTCTGCCGTGTCAGGCCAATCTCGTTTAACTTAAAATAATCGAGTTACGCCTAGCCAGTGTAAAACGACTTTATTTTCGATGATAATCATCAGACAAAAACAATTGTTTAAATATCTTTATTATTTTCTGAGATATTGGAGTTGGCAAACTCGTTCAACTTGATTTTTGATTGACTGAGTCATGCCTAACTCGTTTAACTAAAGTTGACATAGTTGTGCGTGACTCTCTTCATAATTTTGTAATGCATACGTATATCTGTTAACTTGAGTTACAATAGATACGCGTGACCACTGCCACTTCGAATAGCCGGATATTACCTAAATAGTTAATGAAGATGTTAAATGGATGTGGTATTTTTTTATTGTTTTTTTATACTTATATAACTAGCTGATGCCCGCGACTTTGTCCACGTGGAATTTGTTATTCCTTTGCGTTTCGAAAATATATCAAGTAGGATAATCTACACTATCTATCTACCTACACTAATACCTATTGTAAAAAAGAAAGGTTTGTATTTTTGTATGTAAATAAAGAATAAACTCAAAACTACTGGACCGATTTAAAAAATTCTTTCACCATTAGAATGCTACATTATCGCTGAGTCACATAGGCTATATATTTGACGAAAAAGAATTAGAAATCCTTATACTAAAACTTGACTGTACATGCCAGGATTGGAACCCGAGCCTCACGAATGAGAAGTTAGCACTGGGCTAGCATTGCTATATTTTTGTTATTAAAAATACCTTATACAACGCGTCACAGAATAAGCGTCAAAGGATTTCTCATACACCCCAATTAGTATACTAATATAAAAAAAAGGAGAGGCATTCGTACTTTAGTTTTGTCTAATCAATTTTTTAAAATAAATAGCGATAACAGTACGGTTTCCATAGGTAGCCCTAAATTCAGTTACCTATGCTAATTCATTTTTCGGAAAAATTTACACATTAAAAGTAGCTTAAATCAATGAAGTAGGCGATTAGAGAACGAGTAGGCGATACTGAACAAACTAATTTCAGAAAAAGCACTTCTTCTGTTACTATATTGTAAATCGTAGGACATCTCTGGTTTGTGATTTTTGTATTAGTTCTTGATACCAAAGGGTATGCATGTGCTCATGATAACAAAAAAATTCCTCAAGAAAACCATAGTGAATTCTCAAAAAAAGTGGACTTTGTATTGAGACTTTTAAAGAATATTTGTGCCAAGTTTCAAGTTGATAGACGTAAAAAAAACACACTTCTCCATACCAACTTCAAGTTTCACCCCTTTAGAGGATGATTTTGGAAAAATCCAAAAACACGTGTCTCATCATTTATTTCTAAGAGTTTTTGGGCCAAGTTTCAAGTTGACCGACGTAAAAAACAACACGTCTCCATACAAACTAAAACTCCCTGTTTCACCCCTTAGGGGGTGTTTTTAGAAAATCCAGAAATACGTGTCTCGTTGTTTGTTTTGAGGAGTATTTTTACAAAATTTTCAATTGATACACCTAAAAATGAAGGTTTTGCATACATACCAACTTCAACCCCTACTTTCACCCCTTTAGGGGATGATTGACGAGAAATCCAAAAACACGTTGCTCATAATTTATTTTTAAGAGTATTTGTGCCAAGTTTTAACTTGATAGACGTAGAAAACAACGCGTCTAGATACTAACTTCAACCCCCTGTTCACCCCCTTACGGGGTTTTTTGGAAAATCCAGAAATACGTGTCTTGTTGTTTGTTTTGAGAAGTATTTTTACAAAGTTTCGAATTGATACACCCAAAAATTAAGGTTTTCCATACATACCAAACTACCCCTACTTTCTCCCTTTTTGGGGAAAATTTGGAAAAATCCTAAAACACTTTTCTCATCATTTGTATCTGAGAGTATTTGTGCTAAGTTACAACTTCATCATCAGCCTATAGCAGTCCACTGCTGGACATAGGCCTCTCCAATTGCACGCTATTCAGCTCGATTCTCAGCAACTCTCATCCAGCTGCTACCAGCCACCCTGCGAAGATCGTCGCTCCACCTAGCTTGAGGGCGTCCTACCTTACGCTTGCCGATTCGCGGTCTCCACTCCAGAACATGTCTACCCCAACGGTCGTCTGTTCTACGGCTGATATGGCCAGCCCATTACCACTTCAGCTTGCTTATTCTACGAGCTATGTCCACAACTTTGGTTCTCTGCTGGATCACCTCGTTTCGGATTCGATCCCTCAGAGAGTCATCAAGCATAGCCCGTTCAGTAGCTCGCTGAGCGACCTTGAATTTATGGACCAGCCGTACCGTGAGTGTCCATGTTTCGGCTCCGTACGTCATAACAGGCAGGACGCATTGGTTGAAGACCTTCGTCTTTAGGCTCTGTGGAATACGAGCAGAAAAGACTCGACGAAGCTTCCCGAACACTGCCCAGCCCAGCTGAATCCTCCTGTTAGCCCCCCTCTCAAAGTTGTTCTTACCAAACTGCAGAGTTTGCCCGAGGTAATCGTATTCTCGAACAACCTCGAGAGTACCACCATTGACAGCTATCGGTCCCGGAGTAACATGATCGTTGAACATAACTTTGGTTTTGTCCAAGTTCATCCGGAGACCAATGCGTTCAGAAGAATCCAGCGTCTTAAACACCATATCCTCCAATGCGTTTGAGAACAATTTCGGGGAAATTACGTCCCCTTGTCTCACCTCTCAACGCAGTGGGATATGTTCAGTTCGCCGATCCTGCGTTTGAACGTTCATTCTCGTGTTTTCATAAAGACATCTCAGCACTTGGATATATCGCCAATCGACTTGGCATCGCTGCAGAGATTCTAAAACAGACCAGGTCTCGATAGATCAAACGCCTTCTCATAGTCCACAAACGCAAGACATAGGGGTTGATTATACTCTTCTGTCTTTTTTATAATTTGTCGCAATGTGTGGATGTGGTCGATGGTGTTGTATCCTCCTCGGAACCCGGCCTGCTCCGGTGGCTGAAACTCGTCGAGTCTTTGCGCTAGACGGTTCATAACGACTCTTGAAAACAATTTATATACGTGGCTTAGGAGCGACATGGGTATGTAGTTCTTTAAAAGGGTCTTATTACCCTTCTTAAAGAAAAGAACGACCACACTCCTTCGCTAAGCTTCTGGATTTCTTCCAGAGAACAGGACAGAGTTGAAGAGCTCCCGAAGCTCTTTCAGTACAGGACTTTCTCATGCTTTCAGGAGCTCGGTTGTAATCCCGTCCTCACCAGGGGCTTTTCCATTTTTAGGTTGTTTAAGAGCCGCCTCGATTTCGTCTTGGCTGATTTCTGGCAGGTCTACTGTGTAATGACGGGTTAAGGTGGCTCTGGAATCCTCATTTTCAGGATCAGGTCGAGACGCGTACGATGCTTATAATTGGTCGTAGAAGTTTTCTACTTCCGAGTGAATCTCCGGCCTTAAAACGACTATATCCCCATTGGGTTTGGTCAGCTTCGTCAGGTGGCTCCTCCCAAGTGACTGGACGAACACTTTCGACCCCCGATTTTCCTCAATCGCTTTACAATCGCTTACCAAGTTTCAACTTAATAGACTAAACAAAGAAAACACGTCTCCATACAAACTCCAACCCCCTGTTTCAACCCCTTAAGGGAGGTTTTTTGGAAAGTCCAGAAATAAATGTCTTGTTGTTTGATTTGAGGAGTATTTTTACAAAGTTTTGAATTGATACACCCAAAAATGAAGGTTTTTCCATACAAACTTTCAATTTTCACCCCCTTCAGGGTTGAATTTCAAAAATTCCTTCCTAGTGTACGTCTTAAAAACTATAGCTGTGAAAAAAATCTGATTTCTAGGTCTAAGGGTTTAGGCTGGGCGTTGATGAGTCAGTCAGTCAGGACTTCTCTCTTTATATATATAGATTGCTTCTAGTTTGTATCGTAATAACTTTTATTTTACTTTTTCTAAAGACTGTCTTAATATTAATATCTGAGGATAATTATTAATTAGTATAAATATTACCAATACCGCCTGTTTTTTTACTGTCTGAAAAAATATGGTGATTACACTACTTATTAAGGTAAGTGTAATAAATTCATTTGGCATTGTTACTACATAGCATCAGTGTGCGTACTTTTCTAGACTTTGTAGATTGCATTTAACATGACTATATTTAACAATTAATCTTGTGTATAAGTTCGGCTCTAGATAGGACCTTATATACTTACGTCATATTTTTTTTCAGGCAGTTAATCATCCAGTATAAAGATAATTATAATAAATTGAGAAAAATTACAACTAGTCTTTTTAACGTATAAAAATATTTTGTTTCTACCTGTAATTTAACGAAGATGGTAAATTTATGTTGCATTTGATTTTGCTTGCTGTTTTTTTATACTTACTTGGTTGTATCGTATTATATGTTTGAACTTTTCTAAAGACTCTTCAAATTAATTATATTATATTATTATCTGAGGCTAGATAATATTATTGTGTTTAGTTCGATGAAACTACCTAAAGTTACTGGGTATTTGACTAGTCTTCCGAATATGTTACAATAAACATTAAAAACTATAATCTAGTAACACATTTTTATTTACTTAACCATTCTTTATATAAATAAATTTCATCAAATAAATAAAAAAAATACCTGTTTAACGGTACCTATGACCTATCTCATACAACTTTAATTATCATAGATAGATCCTACAAGAGGTGCGTGGTTAGTAGTTATGCACAACTCTTCTAACTTAAGTTAATAGACAGCGCGTGGCCACGTTTGTATGAAACAGTGGTTAAGCCTAACTCTTTTATCTCGATTTAAACATTAAATACATACAATTAAGAAATAATAACTAAAGCCCCATATTCTTGACGCTTATTGGAACCCCTTTCAATAAAAATCTAAGGTAAACGCAGCTATTACCGACCCCCTTAAGCAAGTTTTGAAATTGATTATTAGAATTAAGGGTAGTGGTTGCAAGCACACCAGATTTTTTTATTTTATATTTAAATATAGATTGTATATTTTATATTTATATTTTCATTTGTTTATAAATATCATGTATTCATTGAAAAAATAATCAAAGGATTGTTGAAGTCAATTGTTTCTATTACCGACCCACCCGAAACGCTTTGAAGCTATTACCGATTTTTATGAATCTAACACCGACCGTAAGTAAATAAACCATACTTTTTTTTCACAAAATACCTACCTACATGTTCGATTCTCGAAATAATTATTAATTTGGGCGAAATATCCCTTTCCCAAAATATCCCGTTTACTTTTATTTGCTTCTCATTTTTGTACTTGATTCATTACAATAATTATAGTTACTAAAATAATCTGAAAATTGAGATAAACTTGACTTTAAACTTTTTGGCGGGAATCCGAAGAGGGACGTCATGTTTTTTGTATAATTTTTATTTTGCTGTGTATTTCGGGTTTTGACTCATCATAATAGTGATAGTTTATTATGTGGCAAGTGTCCGTGAAAGTGTGCAGTGAATGGGAAATTCGATAAAACGCGAGATATGGATATTTTTGGATTGCCTCAAGAAGTCACAATTAAGTCATCAGTAGAAGTGCTATTATTTTACTGTTGATAACCAAGTTAGGGATGTAGAAAGTGTTGAAGACACTGTATTTTTGTGCATGGACTCTGAAGCAGAGCCATTTACTAATGACGAGGCTGCATGGCGTAATGCCTTTGCCTACCCTGTAAGGGGTGAAAAAAAAGGAATAGAACCAAAATGAAATTCATTGTTTAGTAGATTGTTATACAAGGTTCGGAAGGAATCAATTTCCATACGAGGTATTTAGACGCCCGAGCGCAGCGAGGGCGGATATAGTCCGAGTAGGAATTGATAACTTCCACCCGCGTTAAACACTCTACTTTTCATTTCGAATTCATGGAAAGTAAACAACAAAAAATTTAAATTTTACAAAAATTCAAACAATGAAAAACGCAATAATACCTACAAAAAAAAAACAAAATTGTCAACAATACAACCAAAGAGGTTGGAAGAAAGAGAAACTTTTTTTAAACGTATTTGAATACTACATCATAGAGTACCTAACCTAAATAACATTACAAATATAATATACAAATCCTTCCTCTTTATAATAATATGTAATTTTAGCCGAGTAATAGTGTTCTGTGCTTATTAGTGTCGATGAAAAACAAGATTTTGAATTTCGGAACAGCTTACCAAATTATTACTCTTTTTTTAATTTTAAATATGGAACGCGTACCGCACGCGTATTTTCTATTGTTTATACCTACACTCACAAGGCCGCACCTTTTTTTCTTATTCTAACTGATGTAAAAAGTTTCGTATCCCTACTAAGTACCCAAAGAGGTTGGAAGAAAGTCATTCTCTTTCCTAGAGAAACTTTTTCTTTACACGTCTTTGCCAAATGTAGTACTATTTTTTTAAATTCATTCCCGCCCTAAGGCCGGAAGCAATTACTATGAGTCTTTCCCGACCGAGGGCGGGAATCACAGCCCTGAATCTCTCTGTGGTGGGAATCATCGCTTCCGACCCGGTACTCAGATCAAACATACACTACTTTCCGAGTATGAGATATGAAAAAGTAGATTTCTTCTTCTAGTGCCCATGCTTTCCAACTAATCGCAGTGAACCTCGGAATGCTTGTGGATTCTTTAAAAGATTGTTTTCACATTTGGACCTCAATAAAAATAAAGGTATTGATTTCTCGGTGGACACAAATGAAATTTTAGTAATATAAAAAAAAGACTTTAATAGAAATGGTAAATAGAATAACATTCATAAAATCAAAGTGAGAACATAGGTCATGTATTGGGAAAACTGTTGCTTGGCCAGCTAGTGCAAACCATAGATACTCGTACCATAGCCTTTCTTTCTAATTGATTAGCCTGCTTAATAGTAATTACTTCTTAAAACAATGTCAATGCTGTTACTTCACAATGCAGTTCCATGTAGTGCCGTTGAAGGGAATTGGTCTTAGTGTCAATTGTGTTGGACATAGGGGATAACTGAATCACCTGAAACATAAATATTCACTATCAAAATTCAGAGATAATTTTGTAAATGTGTAGATGTTAATAAAATAAAAACACACTGTTTTATTTTCAGCACAGAGTTTTTCAAGTTGGGATAGCGGCTGGTGCTTCTACACACATGAATCATGATTTGCTCCTTTGAATAAAAATAATTAGACAATTTTATTTCAAAATAACTTAAACCCTTTGTTTTATTTCCCAAAAAGTCTATAATATTTTTTCGAACTTCCCAAGTTTAGCGTAGCCGAAGGTGAGGGTTGACTGTCGGAACAAGTTGCAATGAGTACTTAGTTTAATAAGTATTTTTAATACAGTTGCGAAAAAATTAAGTAATTTAATAAAATAATAAAAATACAATAAACTCATCTAACATTTTTGGAAAATCGCGCCAACCATACAAGATTAAAAACAGAGGTTTTTTTGTTTTCTTCACCCATTCTGGGTAGGCAAAGGGAACTATACATACAGCCAAGTCTTCAGTAGATTTTTTTTATGGATGTGAAATGAAAATGACATTAATTGAAATTAAACCTAACCTAACTCATTGAATCAAATCATTATATTGAAACAAATTAGTAGCTTTACTTTTAGACATTACATACCGTTAATCCAAAAATATTAAATTAATCGGTATAGAATCGGTGATAGCTTCTCTTTGTTGCAATCAGCGATTCATATGGATCGGCAATTAGTGTTAAATAAAAAAATTAACAAATCTTTTATCGAGCCACGAAAAATAATAGATATTAATTGTAATATATTTCGCCATCCGTTATAATACAAAAAAATATTGATTTAGTCCTAAACTATAAAAAAATACACAATTTTCATATAAATACGAAGAAAACTCTAAGTAGTTTCTTTCATATCCCACGTCTAAATGTTTAATAATGCGTAGCAGTTTATCGCGGAAAAACAAGTTTATAATATAACATACTCTATGTCGCTAATAGATGCTTATAATTTTAGAATACTTAAGATTGAAATGGTGTTATAAAAACTTGTTTAATTATTTTAAGCATTAACGAAAAAGGGAAAAAATAAAGAATAACCTCTCAGCCATTGCCGATCCATGGGTCGGTAATGACTGCACTACTAAAATGCACTGCAGCTATTGCCGTTCTATTTTAATTTCAAAAATACTTTTTAAAATCCCTTAAAACGTACTAATTTAGTTGCGAAATGTAGAATATACAAATAAAGGAATATGTTGAGTTATTCAGAATAAACTTAACGTAAATATTTATATATAAAATATCTTAAGCAAAAAATTTGAGTACTTACCTGAGGAAGTAAGGGTTAGTATGACACGATCGCCGCACTCGCTACGTTCACAGAAACTAACGTATTTGGTCACATTCCCGTGTACCTACGTACCCTAACACCAGAAAATTAATTAGGAAACATACACACATGTGTGTATATTATACTCTCTTGTGACTCAAATCGTTCCAAACCGATAAAAATAAGAATAAGCTGAATGGGTCGGCAATACCTGCAGATTTTCGATGGGTCGTTAATAGCTGCGTTTACCTTAGTCTCTAAACATGTTAATACAAATGATACAGACATAAATGTGTAAAAAACTTTGAAGTCGATTATCTCAAAACTATGTTTTTCAAGTTAGACGAGATTGGCCTGACACGGCAGTATTTCTAAGCACGCACCTATCCATACAAGCTCGCGCACGCCGTTACCTACTTTTACGTACCTAGGTACGTGTTTACTAAACTACCTAAAGGTGCTTCCACACTGTGGGTCGGAAACTGTTGCCAACGTGCAGTGTAGGAGCGTTTTGACTGCAAACAGTAGGTATGAGTTTCACAGAACTCGAAATGTTGCCTTCTGAACGATTGTTGAATAATTTATTGAAAAGTTTTTAAAAAATATTTGATTTGTTTTATATAAAAAAAACTCGCTTAACATACTTTGTTATACCTAAGCACACGCGGTCTAAAGGAACGAAGTCCTTTACCTAACACCCTGTACAATAAACCCAACGTAGGTTACGTTGGGTAACGTAATGTTTTTTTGGAAGTCAATAGGTAACGTATTTTAAGTTTGGTGAAAATGCAATATTATGGGGCCACAGGTGGTGGATATCGCAATTCCTCAATGGCTACTCTTGAACCCCTCAAGTTTGGGTTCATTTGTTTTCTTACCCGTGTCAAACATACAAACGCTTATTTTTTAGATCTTTATCTAAAATAAGAATAAGCTAAATTTAAAAAGACTCAGTTTAGTAATTTTAATCTTAAAAACTAAATCGTTTTAAGCTACAGCTACTTTAGCAAGTCAAGAATACCTAAAACCTAGTTAAGTATTTTAAAAACTATTTAGTTTTAAAGATGTCTACAAATAAGATGTCTAGAATTAAGAGCAGTGATAGCCCGGACGGTTAAAGAGCCGGTCGAAAATCAGTGAGGCTCGGGTTCGAATCCTGGCATGTACCAATGAGTTTTTCAAAAACTTACGTACATATTTATCACTAGCTCGACGGTGAAGGAAAACATCGTGAGGAAACCCGCAGGTCTCAGAATTAATTCTGAGACACGTGTAAACAGACCCGGTCCGGCGATGGGCTCACCACCTATCACGTTTAGGGGTCCAAAATATTTCGTGAAATTTGGGTATATCCAGTAATGGAATACCTCTGCCTACCCCCTCGGGGATAAAAAAAGGCGTGAGATTATATTATATATGTCTACAAATAAATCTAACGATTTGTTTTTTACTCAACTCAGATCATTTGAAGGCTCATTTAAGATTCAATGGTATAATTTAAGAATCAGTTTAGAATCGCAAAGTAAAAATTGATTTTGTAGATAAACTTAAGATGATTGGTAACACCAAGCTCTATGAATTGGGTCACTTAAGATATCTGTATTCTTTTTTTTATTAAATTTAATCAAGTTTAAGTGAAAATAAGTTTAACGGGACGTTTTTCAACAAACTAGAACCAATTGAAGATGGATGAAATAAAAAAAAATTTAAAGATCTGGTGGTTTTCGTTGGCGTGTTCTGAAATATAAAAATATATCGTCCAATTATGTGCGACCAAGTCCTTCAAAAGGCAGTGCGACGAGTGAGATTTCCTTATCATTAGTACCAAGTACATCTTCGAGTGAGACTTTGGTATCATTATTACCAAGTACTGTAGATCACGAGAAAGGAGAAGATGACGCTCAAAATTTGGAAAACGAAGTAGTGGAAGACAGCGATGATTGTACTGAATCGGAATCGAAAGCTGATATTGATTTTAATTTTAGAGAGCAGTTAAGAAACTGGTCTATTGATCACAACGTACCTCATACTGCAATCAATGGCTTATTGCAGATTATAAACCAGCGTGATCCAGGTGTTTTTTTTTTTAAATCATTTATTTATTTATTGAGAGTTTTGTTACAAACATGTCACCCTCATCGTGACACTCATAACTTAATTACTTAACTATTTACAATATTTTTCCTATCTTTAATTCCTAGCTTTACTAAGTTAAACAATAGTCTCGCGTTTTGAGAATCTGGTGCAGATAATATATAGTTAACCGTTCCCACATTATAATTTACAATGTTCAACTGTCTCCTAAGCGTCTCGTTCCGGCCACATTCCATTGTAATGTGGAAGACGTCTTCTACCTTCCCGCAAAGATCACAATTGGGAGATTCAACTTTTCGCATCATAAATCCGAAACTATTTAGTGGAATGTGGCCCGAACGAAGACGGAATGCTAAAACTAAGTCGTTTCTACTCATTTTACACAAATTAAACCATGGGCATCGAGGCAGAGTCGGCTGGATTGTTCTATACCAAATTCCCTTTGAGATAGATCGCAGATCAAAGTATTGCTTCCACATTTCACAGCATTTTTCTTTGATTCTATATAGTACATCTGTGAACCATGGCAAGCAATGGAACGTGACACCATCAACTATTGCATCCTTTGCCAGTCGATCGACTGCCTCATTTCCATCAATTCCAACGTGGGAGGGAATCCATTGAATTGCTACTCGTTTGTTCGCAGCACTTAGTTTAAGAATGAGTTTTATGATAACATAGGCCAACGGATTACCACGAAATATATGAGTACATCGCTTCAGATGTTGGATCGTACTTTTGGAATCCGTAAAAATTACAAATTGTTCAGCGTTGATACATTCAAAGTAGGACAATGCCTCAATTATTGCGACCATTTCAGTTGCCATTATCGAAATGTTATTGTCTATACGTAACTTAACATAATCTCCAGTTTCATAATCTAAAAAAGCTGCACCATTTCCATTCACTGATTTGGACCCATCTGTAAAAACTTTATAAAACCCTTCATATAATTTACAAAACATATCATTGCAAATTGATCTCAGTTGATAGTGGTTGTACTTATTTTTAGCTTTCTCTATCTGATCAACATCTGTTACTAAACTACTAGATAAATCTACATTTGTTATCCATGTATCAAGAGAATACATTTTAAGAGTGGTATCTGAGCTAATGGGAATAGTACTAAGCTTATTATGCAATTTGACTAGTAAAGGAATTTTCTTTTTTCTTCAATAGTTATGGTTATTACAATAATTTGATAATTCATGCAAAAACTTAACACAAACGTTATTTCTAAATGATCTAGATTTTAGCCAGAATTTCCCAGCTAAGTAATATCTCCGAACTGATAAAGGTGGCAGAAATAGTTCTGCCTCCATAGTATGTATTGGGGTGCTCTTTATAAATCCAGCAATTACTCGCAAACAAATGTTTTGGGCTTTGTCTAATTTAGACAGATGAGTATCAGCGCTATTATCGTATAAGAAGCTAGCGTAGTCAATACGACCTCGAACCATCGCAATGTAAATGCGTCTCAGGTGAGTGGGGTGAATACCCCAACCGGGGCCTACAAGTACTTTAAAAATGTTTAGGAACTTGAGCACCTTACTTACAGTCTCATTCACATGTTTACTCCACCGTAAGCTACGATCTAGCCAGAGTCCCAAGTATTTAACTGTATCTACGACTTGTAATGGATGACCATTGAGACTTATGTCTACGTTCTCTTTCTTATAACCACTCTTGAATATACACACTTTACTTTTAATAGTTGATATTTCTAAACCTAATTCTAGCAATAATTTATTAATTTTATCCAGAGCATGTTGAATCTTTATTTGACCTTCTATAGGAGTTTTAAAATGACAGTAGATTACAAAATCATCTGCGTACTGAGAGATGAAAATATCTTTTTCAAGTTGTTTACAAATTGACATAGTGGCAATATTAAATAAAAGAGGAGATAATGGGTCCCCCTGTGCCAGACCGCGACAAGTTGATCTTTCATTTGAATAATTGTCTATCATGATTTTAAGGCTTCTTTGTTTCAGGAAACTCCACAAATAGTTACAAATGTTAGGGTTAACTCCTAATTTATCCAGAATAGAAATTAAAACTGTATTGTCCACATTATTATAAGCACTATCAATATCTAGGAAGCATCCTATAGTAGAAGAGCCAACAGAAAATCCTGACTGTATCCTGGTTACCAGAGCGCTAAGGTTGTCTAAACTAGACTTAGATTTTCTGAACCCTAAAGTGTTTTCTGAAAATAAGTTACTTTTTTCTAAGAGCCACTCGATTCTATAGTTAATGATAGAATGCAGAATTTTACACAAGCAGGAAATAAGAGAGATGGGTCTTAATGAGGATACTTCATTAGGATTACGACCAGGCTTTGGAATGGGCACAATACCTATCTTGCGCCACTGAAAGGGGACAAAACTAGAAGATAGGAAATTATTATATAATTTTAATAAGACTTCCATACCGTTATCAGGCAAATGTTGGATCATGGAGTATGTGATATTATCACACCCGGGAGAAGTATCTTTTGACTTTATGCACTTACGTAACTCTTGTATTGAAATATTGTCACCGATACTAGAACCATTCGACGTTAATACAGGATCTGATGGCGTAGTGTAGTCTGGCGTTAGCATTGTTAAAAGTTTTTCAGCATTTGATGGATCGATGTACTGTCTAGAAGTTTTCAATCCTTTCATGTATCCCATTTTTATCCACATATCGCTAACTGTAATGCTCTCATCTATCGACGAGCAAAAGCTATGCCAATCATTTTTTCTAGCCTCATAAATAAGTTTTTGGGCATATTTAGTTTTACAGTTTAGCTGTTCTAAGTTCTGTGGGGTGGGATTTTTCCTAAATGTGGATAGTGCCAGTCTTCGTTCGGCTATTGACTTCGATAGATTAGCGTTCCAATAAGGTTTAGGCCTAAATAAAGACTCCGGATTTTCGCAAATTTTATAAAAGGGTATGTATGTATCAGCTATTAAATTAATATTTTTAATAAATTGGTCATAATCTTTTTGAAGATCGCCGGAAAAATCAAAACGGGTAAAAAGTTCACTTAATTTTTCTGTATATTCTCCCCAGTCTACAATTTTGAAATTCCTTTTTTTAACTTTATGATTTTGATTAGTCTGAAAGTTAGTAGACAATTTGATTAAGAAGTGATCACTACCTAGATTTTCATTTAGTACGGTCCATGAGAATTCAAGTGCTATATCTGAACTGGCCAAACTAATGTCTGGAGAGGATTTCTGTAAAACACCGTTTGTGTATCTCATCCATGTAGTGTCTCCGTTGTTTAAGGTAACAAAATTCCCCTCGGATATTGCATTAAAGATGTGAGTGCCCCTACTATCTACTTTACCTGACCAGTTAAGATGATGCCCGTTAAAATCGCCAAGAATCAGAGTCTTTCTAGCGCCTAGAGCTAATATCTCATCCCAATCTGTACTATTTGTTTTCACTCTGCTGGGGCAGTAAATTGCGACGATTCTTTCAATGGATTGGCAATTAATTATCTTAACTTGTAATACTTCAATACCAGGATTATTAGCACAACCAGGAATTATTTGCGATTTAATTGAATTATGTACCAAAATCATTAAGCCCCCATACCCATCATCCCTGTCCTTCCTAAACAAATTATATCCTCTAACTTTTATATGATTAGTCTCAATTAACCACGTTTCGCTGACTACTGCGATGTGTATTTTTTCAAGTCTTAGTAATTCTTCGAATGATTTTAGTTTTCCCATTATACTTTGTCCATTCCATTGGATTATTTTTAGTCTAAATGCCTTATTTGAGTGTACCGCCATAACTGAATTGCATTAACATTTTTATCATAGGCCACTCTTCTATAAAACCCGTAACATAAATTACTACCCATTCCACGCAAAGTCTTATCACTTCTTGAACTTTATCTGAAACACTCACTCCTTTTAAAAATATCACCTCCTTCAATCTCTTCAATAATTCATAAATTGTAACTTTCTGACTATCTTCATTTCTATTCTCTTCATTTTTAGTATTGGGATTTGGGGCTTCATCCCTGTCAAATTCATCATTCCATTCCATACTCTCAGATGAATTGTCAATCCAGTCACTCAACTTGCCGTTAGTTTTTTTAGTCTTGGTTTTCTTTCGTTTTTTTCGCTCAGTATTAGGATTGGGGTTCCCCGATGATGTTCCAAGGTTTGTCATCTGGTCTCTGGAATCAGGATGAGTCTCACTCCGCTTAGGGGTTTTCTCATTTGTTGTACCATAGACCAGTGCTGTGCTGTACTTAAGATTGGATGTTTTCAAATGAGGGAATTCTTCTTGTTTTGGTACCTCTGTTTTTAGTACTTGGCGCTCCGGTGTAGGTATCAGTGGAGCTGTGTAGAGAGTGAGCGCTTTTTTGTACGTGCATCCAGAATCTGACATCAATTGTCTTAATTTTTTCTCCTTTAGATACAAAGGGCATGTCTTCGACATAGAAATGTGATTCCCTCTGCAATTAACGCAACGGAAGTTTGTCGTCTCACAGTTTTCATGATTGCCGCTACATTTGGGACATATAAATGTTTTCGATGGACAGATCTTGACAGTATGGCCTATCTTCCAGCATTTATAACACTGAGAGACAGGGTACACATAGGGTTCCACAGTGATTCTCAAATTGTCGACGTAGACATGAGTTGGTAGTACAGGCCCTTTAAATCCAATCCTTACCACTTCACTAGGAAGCCATTTGCCATCACTTCTGTCTCGGTACATGAGTCGTTTTGCTGAGATGATTAAACCCACGCAACTGATTTGTTTGATAATCTCTTCATCAGAAAGGTCCGAGTCTACATTTCTAATGATACCGTAGCAGTAGTTAGCTTCCATAGGTTTGTGAACTAACCAACCTCTTTCTGTTACAGTTTCGCATGTGTATAGTTGTTGAGCACTTTCTGCATTATCAAAATCAATTCTTATTTTGTACGGAGATATATACTTAACTCGGGAAATATTTTTTATCCCGTTTTCTTTTAAGAAACGGGCCATAGCAAATTGTTTGGGTAGGATCTCTTTGCTAGTTATACAAACTTGAAGTTCTTCACTCCCTGGGCTCATATCTGTGCTCACCTTCTCAATTTTCTTTTTCTTTGTTTTCTTTTTTTTTTCAGCCGTTTGCCACCCACCCCCTTCATTGCTCTCAATAGTCTCCGGTGTGTCCCCGCCAGTGCTGCCATCTTTTTTCCTCTTCAGCGTATTTTTTTGTATGTCCCCCGCTTCGTCAATGCTCACATCTGCTTCCTCCTCACTTTCGCTACTACTCTCACTACTCCCAGTGCTCCCACTGCTACTACTGGATGACATACGGTTTATCTTCCTGCTATCTTCACATATACTTGGACTTGAATTGGTTATAACATTTTCCGGATAAGCCTTTGGATTCGTATTCACTTGCGAAGTAGTAGATCTTGTAGTAGCACAAATTGTAATGTTTTCATTCCCACAAGTATCTTTTGTCAACTTCAAACTATCACTATTTGGTTCCATCACTAATATTAAATACCGGGCACCGCAAATGCAGGCCGGCAACGCATGAAATATCTTAACTACCTACACAGCGATAGTGGCGTAAACAAATACCAGCGCGCGGTGTAAGCGATCAACACAGCCTGCCCGATCGAGTGCCGACGCGAGACTGTGATCCAGGTGTTGTGTCAAAAGATGCTAGAACACTTCTCAATACAGTAAAATCTGTAGATATCAAACCTTGTGGCAGAGGAGAATATTGGCATCGTGGATTTGAAAAAAATATCGTACAATATTTTAAAAATTTTAATAAAAATATGACGTTACATGTAAATGTAAATATTGATGGGCTGCCAACATTCAAAAGTTCAAAAATAGAATTTTGGCCAATTCTATGTAATGAACGATATGGTTATTCTTGCATAAACATTTACCGTAAATTGGACGGCAACTTGCATTCATTAAATCAAACTAAAGATTTTATAAAGCGCCATTAAGTATTAAGTAGCACTACACTAATTCGGTTTTTAGTACAAGTTAATTATGTTTCGCAGCTTCATTCTTTGCGATTTACTGTTTACATGTTGTAGTGGCGCCACCTAGCGTCAGCCTTGCACGGATTTTAGAGGTAAGAATGAGTGGTTTTTTTTTTTTGTACGTTGGCAACACTGTTTTCTCTTTCTTACCCCCACTACTATACTTCCTGGTCGGTCCGTTGTTAATTTCAAATCATTCCGTGTCTCCGTGCTCAAGCCTTCGCACGTCTCCTGGAACTTAAATAAAAGAAATAAAGTGTCCAACCTACGAAGATGGGAAAAAAAGAGGAAACCCGAGAAAACAGAAGAAGAAATACGTCGTAAAATTCAAAAGCTCGAAAATAAGCTTGCTAAAGCGAGGAATGAAAGTAGACTTTCTTCATCGGACGACAGTTTTGAAACGGTTGACAGTAAGTATTTTAAATTCTAACGGGTTTATATATTTTGATCAAAAAGTGATGCGTACTGCTAAATTTGGGCTGTTACTGTCACGTGCTTTGTTCAAAAGTTTGATGCGAGAATACCACACCTGGGTTACCTCTGTCAATATTTAAAGTGATGCGTACTGCTATCTTAGGGCTGATACTGTCACATTTACTGAATATGTTCTAAAAAGAACTATAATTTAGCAGACCTTCCGCTGTACACGCTCTATTCTGAGTCACCATATTGCGAGCCTTCAGTGCACACAAATAATTACGAGGAAGCGTCACTGGATTTGGCTCCACCGAGTTTACCTACGCCGCTACTGCCCTCGCCGCGTCCACCATCGCCGCGCCCACCGTCGCCGAATCCGCCGGCGTCTCATTCTATATCGCTTGATATCGTACCGCAGCCCACCTCATCCCCGCCTCCACAAGGTGGTATATTGGATGATAACAAAACAGATGATTTGGAACTAGAGGCCGATATCCTCCAGTTGCTGGGTGATGCTCCAAAAGTGGATACTCCTCTGGGCCCCTCTATACACAAGGATATTGCCAGTAGGTGGCAAGATATCCTTTCCAAAGGATTATCGAAGGATGTAAAGGAAAGTCTTTTGAAAGCCTATTTGGTTCCTAATAACTGTGATTTTCTACTGGCCCCTGCTCTCAACCCGGAAGTTAAGGCCGCCCTACCTGAGGCCCTGGTAAAAAGAGATCTTCTCTTCTTTACAAGCAAAAACAACTTGGCATCGCATTATCTGCCTTAGCTACAGTCACAGAGATGATTATAACAAATGAAACCTCTAAGCAAAAGATTTTGAAGCCATTTAGTGATGCTTGTCGTGTTCTTTGTGACAGCCACTTTATTGAGACAAAAACTCGCAGAGGTTTTGTAATATCGTCAATCAATTCCAAGTTAAAGGATGCACTAATTGAATCCAGTAGAGCCAAATTCCTATTTGGAGAAAATGTGTCTGAAAAATTGAAAGCCGCAAAGACCATTCAACAGTCAGGTGAAGCCTTGAAAAATGTTCAAAAGCCTAAATTTCAGCACACAAATGTAGCCTCGACAAGCGGAAATAAAGGACAATCAAATTTTTTGCCTCAACATCGCAAAACAGACAACAAACCGAACAGCGGTCGAAAAATCACCAGCTTCTCCCAGCGGCAACCGCACACCAGCAGTGCGCGCCGTCCTACCGACCGCCTTCCAGCGAAGACCCCGGCCGCTCATCAACGGAGATATTGACCACCAGGTACGCTATGCTGGAAGGCTCCAGTATTTTCTTAGGAACTGGTCTGAAATTACTGACGACCAAGTAATTCTATCATGGATAGGAGGTTACACTATTCCATTTAAATCTCTTCCTTATCGGACTGATAAACCGAGTGTGTATCCTAAATCCGCACAAGAACAAAGAGATTTTGACAATTGTATAAAAACCCTTTTAGATATTAATGCCATATTCTACTGTTGTCATGAACCTGGTGAATTTTTATCTTCGGTGTTTTTAGTGCCAAAACCAAACGGCGACAAAAGATTCATCTTGAACTTAAAATGTCTTAATAAATTTGTTGAAACCAAGCATTTTAAGATGGAAGATTATCGCACTGCGTCAAAACTTATAACTGAAAATTGCTATATGGCATCTATAGATCTAAAAGATGCTTATTTTTTGGTTTCAATCCACAAGTCTCAAAGAAAGTACCTACGATTTGAATATGATAATGTTTTATATGAGTTCAATTGTCTGCCATTTGGTTTATGTACTGCACCGTTCGTTTTCACGAAACTTTTAAAGCCAGTAATGGAATTCTTAAGGGAAACGCATCATATGATATCAGTCCTGTATCTCGATGACGCTTTTTGTATTGGTAGAACTTTCTCAGAATGTGAAAATAACATTATTCTCACCAAAACCTTATTTGAAAATCTAGTTTTTTTGATAAATTTTGAGAAAAGCTGTTTGACGCCTAAAACTCAATGTAAATTTTTAGGTTTCGTTTTCGACTCTGAAAATATGTTATTGAAATTACCCGATTCAAAGAAAACAAAAATTAAGGATAAATTATCCCACATCCTAACCATACGAAAATGTAAATTACGAGAATTTGCTCGATTTGTTGGCTTGTTGATATCTGCCTGCCCTGCCATTGAATATTCTTGGTTATATACCAAATATTTTGAACAATTTAAGTATTCTTGTTTAGTACATAACCCCAGCTATGAGCAAATAGTATCAATTCCAGAAAAATTAAAATCTGATATACTCTGGTGGTTAAATCATATCGATCATGGGTATAATCGCCTTGGTTATGATGAATACAGTATGGAAATATTTTCGGACGTATCGTCCACTGGTTGGGGTGCTTACTGCAATAGGAATGAAGTATTTGGATATTGGAGAGATTATGAAAAGAATTTGCATATAAATGAGTTGGAATTAAAAGCAGCTTTTCTCGCACTCAAATGTTTCGCAAAGAACATTTATTATTCAAAATTATTATTACGTATTGATAATGTGACTGCCATTTCTTGTATAAATAGAATGGGCAGTGTTCAATTTGAACATTTAAATATTATTTCAAGAGAAATCTGGCAATGGTGTGAATTGCGTAAAATAACAATTTTTGCATCTTACATAAACACTAAAGACAACTATGAAGCAGATCAGTTATCACGAAAATAGTTTCTAGATACCGAATGGGAGTTAAACAGCAGTGCATACGAAAAAATTACGCGTTATTTTGGACTACCGGAAATTGACCTTTTTGCAAGTAGGTGCAATGCAAAGTGTAACACTTATGTAACTTGAAAGAATGATCCGGAAGCATGGGCGGTTGACGCTTTTACCATTTCTTGGAAAAATATTTTTTTTCTATGCATTTCCACTATTTGCACTAATAGCTAAGGTTATGCAAAAAATAATCAAAGAGAAAGCTGATGGTATAGTTGTGGTACCATACTGGCCGTCACAACCCTGGTTCCCTATTTTTCAAAAAATAATAAATTCAGAACTGTTGATTTTTGGTCCTGATATTGAACTTTTAACTTCTCCTTTCAGGGTGAACCACAATCTACACCGAACCCTGAAGTTAGCTGCCGCAAAGCTTTCAGGCTAGCTTTACTGAGAAAGAGCCTTTCACCTAGTACAGTACAAATTATGTTATCATCCTTAACCAATTCCACCTACAAACAATACGATAGTTGTTTAAAAACATGGATAAATTATTGTAATACTCACAATTACGATTACACCACTGCCTCAGTTCCAATAGTTTTACATTTCCTTACTGATGTTTTTAATAAAGGTGCCAAATATGGTACCATCAACTCATGTAAATCAGCTTTATCTTTGTTCATAGATAATTTGAATGACGATAGAGTTAAACGTTTTATGAAGGGAGTTTTTAAATTGAGACCCACTAACCCAAAATACAACATAACTTGGGATCCAAGCATAGTATTAGACTTCTTGGCACAGAAGTGGCTCAATACGGACCTCAACTTAGAAACTCTTTCTAAAAAGACTGCATGTCTGTTGGCTTTGGTAACTGCACATCGTGTTCAGACTTTATCACTAATAAACTTAAAAGACATCAAAATACATTCCCTCGACCATATAGTGATAACGATTCCCGAATTAATAAAAACCTCTAAACCCAACTCGGAACAGCCAGTTTTGAGATTACCTTACTTTAATAGTCGCCCTGAAGTATGTCCCGCTCGATGTTTGGAAATATACATAAATAAAACCAAAACACTTCGTAAAAATGATTATTTATTTATTTCTTATAAAAAACCACACTCTAAAATTACATCACAAACACTTAGTAAATGGATAAAAGACATACTTCATAATAGCGGAGTAGATACTTCCACCTTTAGTGCACATAGCACTCGACATGCATCCACATCCACAGCCAACAGACTTGGGGTCAATATTGACCTCATCAGAAAAACTGCAGGATGGACAGATAACTCATCTGTTTTTGCTAAGTTTTATAACCGTCCACTTATTAGCGATCCCAACAACTTTGCTACTGCAGTTCTCTCCTCTAATTGTAATCTGTAACAAAGAAATGATTAATATAACTAAATTACATAAATTAATTTAGCATAACAACAATGTTGAATAAAACAAAATGATTAAACTTACATACTCAATTGTTTTTGTTCATTTCACATTTTACCCACTCTAAACATCTACAACATGTAAACAGTAAATCGCAAAGAATGAAGCTGCGAAACATAATTGAAAATCAAACGAACTTACCAAGTGAAGTTCGATGACAATTATGTGAGCAGCTTCATTCGACGCGATTTACGCAAACCCTCCCTATGTTTTACCCTACCCTATAATAGTAAAATGTGAATAAAGTAAATATAGCTCTAAACAAAATGATTTGAAATTAACAACGGACCGACCAGGAAGTATAGTAGTGGGGGTAAGAAAGAGAAAACAGTGTTGCCAACGTACAAAAAAAAAAAACCACTCATTCTTACCTCTAAAATCCGTGCAAGGCTGACGCTAGGTGGCGCCACTACAACATGTAAACAGTAAATCGCAAAGAATGAAGCTGCTCACATAATTGTCATCGAACTTCACTTGGTAAGTTCGTTTGATTTTCAAGTATAATATCTCTAAACCGGTACTGCTCCAAATGCAATTTGCCTATTCTTTATCTAAAATAACCATACAAAATCAGTATCGTCTAAAGTGATATTTCGCTAAGAATAATAAGACTTAACGCCGTTTTACTTTTAATAAATGAAATAAAATTGAAAAATTCCGACACTAATTCATAAAAAATAAAGTATATTGTAGTTAGATTTTTGTAATAGCAATAATAATTGCATTTATATCTCAAAAATTTACAGAAAAGTAGTATTCTGCGCTGTATGTAAGCAAATTTTTCATTTAGCAAACTGATTTTCCTATTTTTTATTGCTCTTTTTCCAGTATCTCGTCTGTTTCATAGCACTTTCAATCAATTTGACACGATAAACAATCATGCGTTATAGTTTTTGAATACCTGTAGGGACATTAAACGGTCACTTCTAAACGTAATAAATAGTTAAGTAATCGCCATTTTAATAAAACTTCAATGAATTCTCTTGTTAGTAAAAGAGTTCGCCATGTTTTCTTAAATACAATTCCATGAGTAAAAAAAGTTTTAAAATTTTCTTTGTTAAGAGATGATCGAATTTGTGCAACTCAGTGTTAATAGTTTTAAGTAGGTATTGTAGATATCTTTAAGTTTATTTCTTGGCCTTAAGTCAACCTTCAAGATATCTTCAAATCAAAGTTTAGAGATCTGTAAAACCCCCATTCTTAAGTAGGGTTTCAGTTTGTCTAAACAGTAGTATTAACTCTTTTTTGAAAATGTCTTAAATACTTTGCCCACTTTGTCCTAACTGAGTCTTGGGGGATATCTTCAAGATATCTTCAGGGACATAATGGATTTAGCCAAGACAACAGCAAGAATTTGTCTAATTGTCTTCAAGATATCTTCAATCCCTTTTTAAGACATTTGATTGCTACTTGGGTAGTTATGTACTTTTGTTTTAGGGACTAAACATTTTTTTTATTGGCGGTCCTGTTGGCTGAGTTGGTAGTGACTGTGCCTTCTGAGTCGGAGGTCGCGGGTTCGGTCCCCGCTCGCCAACGTTTGTGTGAAACATGAACATATGTCTGTTGGCTCTATGTTTGGGTGTTTAATATTTATTTAAGTATGTTTATCAGTTGTTTTGTACAGGCTCTGTCAAATTTGGGACTGAATAGCGGTGTGTGAATTTATTGTGTCCAACAATTTATAATTATAACTTTAAAAAATATTTCGTTACATACTTTCGGGTTTAATTTAGTACTTTGACGTGGAAGAAAAGTACCATACTTATAAGTTTTAATGACTCTGGGCACAGCGATGGTTAATATTCAATCAGTGGGGTCGCATTGTGGCTTTCCCCGCCACTCGACGTTGAGTGGGGCAATAGAATAATAAATAAACAAGTAGATCGCCGCTTGAGGCCCTTGCTGTGATCCACTGTGACGGCAATTGCTTATTAAATAGCTTGCAAGACGGTTCAGCAGCTACACTATATTATGACGCTTTTCATAAAAGTCATCTGAGTCCCTGTAGAAAAAGTTGCTTGTATCACATCTCATAATCAATCCCTTGGTGAGTTATTATATCAGAAAGAATGGGCTTCAATTTTGAATTTTCTAAAATATATTATTTTTATTTATTTACTATTTTTTTTTTTTTTAACAATAATAATATGTTTATTTAGGTCCATTTACTATTATGTATTTGCACTTTGCTTTGATTTTTTAACAGTAGGTACAGACGCGTAGAACACCGTAAGCAAAGATAGTAAAGTAGTAAATCTATCGCAGACAAGCTCTGCTTACTCAACCTCACGTTTTTTTTTCATAAAATTTAATGTTTTCTTTATATTTCGGGTTTTGACTCATATAAGTGACAGTATATTATGTAGCAAGCAAAGGTGGTAAGTATCCGTGAAAGTGTGCAGAGAATGCAAAATTCTATAAAATGCGTAGGATGAACATTTTCGGATTGCCACAATGAAGTCTTGAGTAAAAGTTACTATCATTATTTTACTTTCGATAACGAAAAAAGTATAGACAATGTTGAAGACACTGTATTTTTGTGCATAGACTTTAAAGCAGAGCCATTACCTCTCAAGCCAATAAAATAAAATAAAACACATTAGTTTTTTTATTGTTACGGTGCCTATTGGAACCGGGCGGTGCTCGACGAATTACGAAGATTATAATATGGAGTAAGGACTTGGTTTAGGTAAAGGCCTAGAAATACTGAGGCTTGTCCTCAGTATGATCTTTGATCCTATGTCTGTCTAAAAAATTCTAAAGTGGAAAAAACCTACTTCAACGAATATCACTAAAATTATCCGTGGGTGTATAACATTTTTAGACTTTTGTTGATTTTTAAAAACCGCTCAACATGTTACAAAGAAAATATACATTCATTTACAATATTTAGAGACGAAAAATATCCTCCAAAGAGAACCATGTGTTACAGTACTTACAGTGCCCAGAAGACTGGTCGCATTCCCTCTCTGGATAGCTAGGCTGATCCTTAGACAAAATAGCTGCCAGCCCTCTGGTCACCTGAAGCCTCGATCAAATGCACTGACAGCTCTTTGAGGAGCTGCCGCGGCTCCAGCCCCCACGGTCCCATGGTCTCTACCCCAAACGGCGCAAACATGTAGCCCTCATTGAAATCGGCATATTTGCGCCGCTTCAGGTGTCCAGCGGTCGCAGCCGCCACGCCAGCGCGAGCGCCCACAGAGGTGGCATCGATGTGGGATGGGGCCAATGTGTCGGCACATGTGGCATCCCACACCAGCGACCTGCCATGTTTCCATGGCCCGACAGTCATACCATCAGGCCTCTTAACCGATTTTGATCAAATTGGACTACCTCTGAAGTATGATCTATCAAACAAAAAAAAAAATTATATTAAAAATAAAATCGGTTCATAATTGGCGGAATACTCGAGTAACATAATATGTACATAAAAAAAAACATACAGTCGAATTGAGAACCTCATTTTTTGATGTGCACCACAGCAGTGATAGCCCGGACGGTTAAAGAGCCGGCCGAAAATCAGTGAGGCTCGGGTTCGAATCCTGGCATGTACCAATGTGTTTTTCAAAAACTTACGTACATATTTATCATTAGCTCGACGGTGAAGGAAAACATCGTGAGGAAACCCGCAGGTCTCAGAATTAATTCTAAGACATGTGTAAACAGACCCGGTCCGGCGATGGGCTTACGACCTATCACGTTTAGGGGTCCAATATATCTCGTGAAATGTGGGTATATCCAGTAATAGAATACCTCTGCCTACCCCCTCGGGGATAAAAAAAGGCGTGAGATTATATTATTATTATTCTATATTTTTTCATGTAGGTTGGAAAACAGTACCTACAGTATATGTATAAGTATGTTTAAAATAAATATGTATTTATTTCAGATTTTGGTTGCAAATTTTACCAATAGCGATCACGAAATAAATCGGTTTATTTTCAGTGTTTGTTTATTTGTGTTTTAATCTACATCTTGAAACGAACCTTCAAGCATTTTTGGAGTGGAGACACAATTTATTTGTACACGATAATTTCCCGAACCCTCCGGCCGAGGCCGGCTGACCCGCTTTCTGTAGACTAATGAGGGCTTCGATTTATCCAATCTTTTACTCTCGATATTCCTTTTCATTCTTACAGATAATTTATAGTCGATACCAATGATTTGGTCGATACTGTAATACAAAAAGTACTTACTCTTATTTTTATCAAAATATTTTGAAGCAGGTGTAGAGGTATATATTTTTTTATTTGCTTTTTTTCTACACTTCTACATTTATATAAAGAAGTAGAGTTTGTTTGTATGTTAATAGGGGGTATCCTTTAAAGCTACAGATCATATTCTGAAGATTATTTTAATGATATAAAGCTTTATTATTGTAAAGTGATGTAAGCTACCTACGTACTACGAATAAGGAATCCTTATTCGTAGCCTACGTAGGTATTTCGTGGGTGCCCACGGGTCAAAAAGTGACCAATAAACCTAATGTTTGAAATTGTTCATCTGTTGTTTTTAATTGTTTATCACTAGTTCGACGGTAAAGGAAAACATCGTGAGGAAGCCCGCAGGTCCCAGAATTTATTCTGAGACATGTACGTAAAAGACCCGGTTAGGCGATGGGCTCACCGCCTATCACGTTTAGGGGTCCAAAGAACATCTACTTAACCCTCCGTTAGTCGCGTGGGGTCTTTGAAAGCGCAGGTGTTACAAAAATGTAAAATTTAAGCTATTAAAACCATTTCAGCAATTCAATATTTTAGGTACCCTCCTAAGTTGGATTATATTTACTGCACATCGACGCTAAATTCAGATCGCGCGTAAGCGCAGCGTGATATATACGTGTTTTGTGTGGACGGGCTTTGAAAGACCCCACGTGACTAACCGCGTAAGTAAAAATATATATTTTTTAAAATTTAGATTTCCTTAGTAGCCGGTTTTTTTATGTATTTTTGTTTTAGATTTTATTAACTAGAAATGAACGAAGAACAACAACGTCGTATATTAAACTGGTTAGAGGATGAAAGTAATGGTGTTTACGGTGGTAATGATGATGAAAAAAGTGAAGTCGGTATATACGCGGATAAAAGGCGGTATATACTAGTGTTATCGCATATAGATTGATAAAAAGGAGAAGTTCCTTCATTTAGTTAGATTTAAATATATTTTTTGTGACTGTGATCTGAAGAAGAGAAATTGATGTTACTATTTTTAGATTGTAAGTTTAAGGCAGAAATAAAAAAATATGTTTACGTAACTAGCGGTAGTTCTATTGTAATTAAGTTAATCACCAATGATTTGCTTATATAATTACGAAAAACTAATTAAAAAGGTGTTTTTAGGCTGATTTTTTTTGGGGTCTTCAAAGACCCCACGTGACCAACCGCGTAAACAAAAAATGCGCGACTGACCGAAGGTTAAAAAGTGGGTATATCCAGAAATGGAATACCTTTGCCTACCCCCTCGGGGATAAAAGGATTGAGATTATTTATATTTTTGTTTATCTGAAAACGTTTTAGAGGGGTTCTAAATTAATATTATAGGTATTTTTAACCAAGTAAAATTTTAAGGTATCCTTTAGATCTAAGTTACGTATATTAAGACTAGCGGTTGACCAGCTCCGTTGCCATTACTTACTTCCAGAAAAGTAAGCTTACTATGAATCAAATTTTTTTAATCGGTCTAATAGTTTCGGAGCCTTTATTCATTATTCACAAACATAGAAACAAAAAACTAATATTTACTCTTTAGAAGTGTGACGGTCGGTGACGATGACGGTTTAATTCCCAGCAAAAATAAACTACTTAATTATTCACCAAACATTCAGGCTAACGTGATTTCTAGTATAGGATAACATAAGACTATTATGTGAGCTCTTTTGTGTTCATATCGGACCATCTACCCGCCCGTATACGTATGGTACCATTACCAAGTTGTAGCACAGCGCAGTCGTTTTGTACGGCTATCTCTCAAGTTGGCTCGCTAACTTCCCTCGGGAACTAGTCAGAAAATTAATCTTATCTCAATTTTCCTGTGTTTTCCTTCTCGGCTGTGTTTAATTGTGCAAGTTTTAATTACATGCAAAGCGGATTCTCGGGCCCAGCGTGGACCGTTCATTTGTTTTTGTGAAGAATATGTTCTTAATTTTCCAAGACAAGTTTGTAAAACAAAATTCGTCCAATTTGTTTCTGCATTTGTAGAAGTACGTTTTGAATTTTAACGAGTTGATTGCACAGTGGCTTCCAAAATAATCTGTGCAATGAATTTACGTTGAGAAATGCGTCTCAACTCTTTTAATCTCTACCAAAGTAGAATTCCGTACAAGAAACTTTTTTTTCAGTCGGCTTTTCAATTCTATTTTTTTTTCTCTTTTTCATTAAGAGAAAGGCGGAAACAAGCGCTCACCGTCATTAATCAATTCACACACTGTTACCAGCGAATATGAAAATGAATTTTATGAATAATAAATTACAGCGAGCGGCCGTTATTATTCAAGAAAATTGTTTTGTGCAAAAACATATGGTGAATATGTATTTATGCTAAAATAAAATATACCGAAACTTAAACTTAGTGCTAGAGCAATAAATCAAAGACCCATCCAGGTTTCAATAAGTGAATGTTAATAATGCTAAACTATACAGAAAATTTATTCTTTGATGCAACGTTGAATGCTCATATTTTTTATGGCTACTATCTGTGCTAATACCGATAGTTAAACTTAAAACTTTTTTCATAAGTGTGCCGCGGGACCAACCCATTTATTATATAAATATTTTACTGCTGGAAGATTAAAAACCTCTGTTTTATGTAACCGACTTCTAGCAGGTATCTTTATGCCAAAATTAAATTTAAGACTAGTAATTTAAAGTTTTTATTATACTGCACGTTTTTAACATAACCCTGGGTTATTTTTATGGCGGAGTCCCCTCAAGTTGTTGCTTTTGATTGGAAGGTATGTATAGTGAAAATAAAAAATGCTTAATTTTAAAATCATTACGGGGTGTAAAATTCTAAACCTTATTTTCCTTTTTAAAGTTTTCATATCATGGGGTGGTGTTTATTTTAACAAACCCGATAAATTTAACTTTCATTTACGTCCTTTAGATGGCATTCGAAAACACCTCTTACATTCCCAAAGGAATATACATATTTTCAGACATAAAATGTCAAATATTTTACAGGGATCAAACTCTTCAGCCGGCCGTATGACGCAAAGACTACATTTTTCGAATAAACTTTAAAAATTAAACTATTGCTTTGAAAAACAATATATTTAAATGAGTAGTTTATAATCTATACATCTATACATATAATAAAACTCTAACGGGGCCGTGTCTGTACATTAAATATTTTTTGAAAATTTTAACGGTAGTGTATATAGTTATAGATATAGATACCGAAACACCAATTTTTGGAATTTTTGTCTGTCTGTCTGTCTGTCTGTCTGTCTGGTTGTGCACGCATCACTCAAAAACTACTGGACGGATTTTGATAAAATTTGGTATGGAGATAACTGAGTACCCGGGTCAACATCTAGGGTACTTTTTATTCCAGGAAAATATCTCATTCCCACGGGAAAATATAAAAACTGGTTAAAAAGAGAAATACGTACTACTCCGAAACGATAACACCTAGAAACTTGAAAAATGGTATGAAGGTGTCTGATATGTCATAGGAAATTGGTATGAAGGGATTTTTGGAAATTCCCACGGGAACGGGAATAAACTAAATCCAAGCGGGAAAACGCCGCTGGGCACCCGCTATTTGAAATATGGTATGTAGGTGTTTTAAATATGTCGTAGGCAACCAATATGAAGGGATTTTCGGAAATTCCCACGGGAACGGGAATAAACGGAATCCGCGCGGGCAACGCCGCTGGGCATCCGCTATCTATATATATAAAAGAAAGTCGTGTTTGTTACACTATTTATAACTCAAGAACGGCTGAACCGATTTGGCTGAAAGTTGGTGGGGAGGTAGCTTGGAACCGGGAGACGGACATAGGATACTTTTTATTCCGATATTCCCACGGGAACGGGAACTACGCGGGTGAAACCCCGCGGGACAGCTAGTATTATAATAAAACTCTAACAGGGCCGTGTCTGTACATTAAATATTTTTTGAAAATTTTAACGGTAGTGTATATAGTTATCGATATAGATACCGAAACACCAATTTTTGGAATTTTTGTCTGTCTGTCTGTCTGGTTGTGCACGCATGACTCAAAAACTACTGGACGGATTTTAATGAAATTTGGTATGGAGATAACTGAGTGCTTGGGTCAACATCTAGGGTACTTTTTATTCCAGGAAAATATCTCATTCCCACGGGAAAATAAAAAAACTAGTTAAAAAGAGAAATACGTACTACTCCGAAACGATAACACCTAGAAACTTGAAAAATGGTATGAAGGTGTCTTAAATATGTCGTAGGCAACCACCATATGAAGGGATTTTCGGAAATTCCCACGGGAACGGGAATAAACTAAATCCAAGCGGGAAAACGCCGCTGGGCACCCGCTATTTGTAATATGGTATGTAGGTGTCTTAAGTATGTCGTAGGCAACCACTATGATGGGATTTTCGGAATTTCCCACGGGAACGGGAATAAACCAAATCCAAGCGGAAAAACGCCGCCGGGCACCCGCTATTTGAAATATGGTATGTAGGTGTCTTAAATATGTCGTAGGCAACCACTATGAAGAGATTTTCGGAAATTCCCACGGGAACGGGAATAAACGGAATCCGCGCGGGCAACGCCGCTGGGCATCCGCTAGTTATCTATACATATAATAAAACTCTAACGGGGCCGTGTCTGTACATGAAATATTTTTTTGAAAATTGTAATGGTTGTGTATTTGGTTATCGATATAGATACCGAAACACCAATTTTTGGAATTTTTGTCTGTCTGTCTGTCTGTCTGGTTGTGCACGCATCACTCAAAAACTACTGGACGGATTTTGATGAAATTTGGTATGCAGATAACTGAGTACCCGGGTAAACATCTAGAGTACTTTTTATTTCAGAAAATATCTCATTCCCACGGGAAAATATAAAAACTGGGTAAAAAGAGAAATACGTACTATTCCGAAACGATAACACCTAGAAACTTGAAATACGGTGTGTAGGTGTCTCATATATCGTAGCCAACCGCTATGAAGGTATTTTTTAGAAATTCACACGGGAACAGGAATAATCAGGATGCGCGCGGGCAACGTCGAAATGGGAACCCGCTATTTGAAATATGGTATGTAGGTGGCTTATATGTCGTAGGCAACCACTATAAAGGGATTTTTGGAAATTCCCACGGGAACGGGAATAAACTGGATTGAGGAATGATTATATTTTTGTTTTGTTTGTATTGAAAAGGCTCCGATATCTACTTCCGGTTTTACCGATTTAAAAAAGCTTTTGCCAGTGGAAAACGTACTTTTCTGGTAGTAACATGGGCTATAATTTTCCCACGGGAACAGGCCTAAACCACAAACCTGATTTTAAACATTCTTTCACCAATTTAAAGCGACATTATCAGGGAGTAAAAAAGCCTATGTTTTATTCCCGTATTTCCGCGGGAAAGGAAACTACGCGGGTGAAACCGCGGGGTGCTGCTAGTGCTCAAATAAAACAAATAGTGTAGCGAGTGCCCAGCGGCGCGCCGTTGCCCGCGCAAATCCAGTCAAAGTCAAAGTCAAATGTTTTATTCAATGTAGAGGCTTCTTCCCCTTATTGAAAGTCATTGCGACTCCACCGCTTCAGTATGTATAGTTGAGGAGAAGAAGCGGGGCAAAAAACTCCCCAACACATTATTCTTTTAAACAATCAATATACCTAATACAAAGTACAAGCTACATGGTTTTAGTGCTTTGCTGAGCTGGAAAAAATTTAGGGGTTAAATATAAAGACCACCATAAAATGCTATGATACCCTTAGTTCTTTAACCAGAAATATATATACATAACACCAGAAAAATAAAGTCTAAAATTACAATAATACTAGCTATTTTAGTCACGACACACTTCAAATTGTATTCGAACACCAAATGTAGTAAGTGGTCACCAAATCTTAGCGAGCAAATTAATGCGCTATTTCTGCCTAAATAAACCATTATGATTCCCATAAAATGTGGGCTTATTACCAAATAAAGTATTATGGTTAAAATAAAACTCAAATATACCTGATGTCTTTTTCAAATATACCTTTTGGCCTATGAAATTTCTGAAGATGATTTAGATCAAAACTTTCGGTTGATGTTAACGACGAAATGTTTAATTGGTTCTTCACGCGGATGCCACGTATATAAGCTCATTTGGCAAGGGTTTCCAGTACTTGTGATTGGAACTACAGACAGAGATAAAGATTTTCACCCATTTGGATTAGCCGTGACAATAGCAGAACGAACGGAAGACTTCATATTTTTATTTTCCGCATTAAAAATGCAGTTTTCTCAATCTTCTCATACACAATAACTTGTAAAGTTTTGGTCTGTGATGCAGCGAAGGCTATACAAACTGCCTTTGCGTGCACGTTTGGAACGGATACAGTCATAAGAATGTGCTGGGCGCATGCGAAAAAAAAGATGCAAACAAGAGTAGAGCAAAGTGTGCAAAAGAAATCCCAAAAAGAGATCTTAGGTAAGCATTTGGTGGAACCATCGCAAAATGTCATCTTATAGCATTTGGTTGAATAAGCGAAATGAAAAGGTTAGGAGTTTATTTACTATGTTTGTCAAAATATTCTTTTCCCGATGGTAATTTACTTTAATCGAATAACGAGATATTATTTTTTGCATGTCATCAGTCAAATTAAAATGTGGTTAATAATTTGATGCTCACTAACTATTTTTGGGTTAACAATGATTTTTTTGGAGTCAGTTTGTTTAGATAGGATAGCAAGATGTAAAACCTTTGGTTATAATTTTACATTAAAATGGGAGTTTAATTTTGGTGATCATTTACTATTTTTGTCTGTTATATGTTACTATATCTGGTGGTAAGTTAAATATAAGCCGAAAATTTACACCAAACATCATTGTCATTCAAATATTCATCTAACTTATAATATGCCATTTTACATAAAACCATTTTAATGTGAGTTTTGAAAATTTTTTCTGACAAATCTAGAACAGCTTTAGGTACACACAAGGAATTAATAATTTTACTTAATCTGTAATGTGTTGCTCTATTTTATTTTTATTTCTAAGATTACAATTGTGCCTGTCACAGTATTTTGTAAAGAGAGAAGAGAATTTTTGAAAATCCCTTCACAGCGGTTGCCTACGACATATAACCATATTTCGAGGTTCTAGGGGTTATCGATTTGGAGTATAGTACGTATTTTTCTTTGTAACCATTTTTTATACCTATTTTAACCGTGTTAATGAGATATTTTCCTGTAGTAAGAGGACCTACGATGTTGACCCAGTCACTCAGTTATCTCCATACTAAAGTTCATTAAAATCCGTTCAGTAGTTTTTGCGTGATGCGTGCACAGTCAGACAGACAGACAGAGACAGCTAAACAAAAATTTGTATTTTGATATCTAAATTGACTAGCTACAGACACGGTTTCGTTGAACTTTCATTATATGTATACATTACCATGAAATATCTTAAGACGCGTAGCCCTATAAAAGTGGTCAGATCGTGACTGGGAAATATAATAACTACACTACAAACACAATATAATTATACACCTGTAACTTCAATAAAGATCAAACACGTACACTTATTATGGAATATGTATGTATATGTGGCTATACGACTAGACGAAGACTCATGAGCATTCAAAATTACAGCATAAAATATGTACCTAAATAAACCGTTGAGATAAAATTTCCAAACATTATAATTATGCAAATATATTATGGAAGTTTGCACGTGGATTGTATCCTGGGGATTGGATAGCCCCTGTTACGTTTAATGAGATAGCCACAAAGACCGGATTATTTAATAAATGCAACTAGTTGCAGTCATTAGCACGAACGAGTTTGTTTGGCTTCAATATGTAAAGGATCTTGAGCACATACGTACATATCTTCTTTGCGTATTTTAGGTTTAACAAAAAAAACGTTGGGCAAGTATTTGTTTCTATTATGCGGAATATTTTATCTACTTACAGTTAGCGAGACTAACGAACAGCAGCATTCTATTTTTCAATAAAGAAGTATCAATAATAAAGCGGCATACAATAAAATACATTGTTCCAGCCCCACACTGCCAATCGTTACCAGAAACCACGTGAATTTAATATCTCAGCTCTCAAGCGAGAGAGTCGAGACAGATAGTTAATGTATTGGCATAAATATTTGTCTCGATGAGGAGCTCCAAGCTGCCTCCGCTTGACAGTCTACCATTCACACAACTCTGTGCAGATACGGAGTACTGAAGCACTGCGTACGAGGGGGTGTTCTATATATTATCATTATTATTTTTCCAATACGTACTGTTGACTGTACAATTTATAACTAAATTGTCATTTTCAAGTATATATGATATAATAATAATGAATATTTTGAAATGAAATGTGATTTTCAATTAAGTTTTTCCTGAAAACTGTGAACGATTGATAGAATGATTGTGTCCAACAATTTATTTATTTATTTAATACTAGCGACCCGCCCCGGCTTCGCACGGGTGCAATGCTAACACTAAAACCTTCCTCTTGAATCACTCTATCTATTAAAAAAAACCGCATCAAAATCCGTTGCTCAGTTTTAAAGATTTAAGCATACAAAGGGACATAGGGATATAGGGACAGAGAAAGCGACTTTGTTTTATACTATGTAGTGAAGAAGTAGTGTAAATACTATTTAGCAATCTGTAGTGTAATCCGAAAGCCCTGTGGATTGAAGGAGCCTAGATTAGGTAGACAAAGGAATGCTGCTGTGTTTGAAAGTATCACTATCACTACTCACTACATAGTATAAAACAAGTCGCTTTCTCCGTCCCCATATCCCTACGTCCCTATTTCCCTATGTGTGCTTAAATCTTTAAAACTACGCAACGGATTTTGATGCGGTTTTTTTTAATAGATAGAGTGATTCAAGAGGAAGGTTTTAATGTTAGCATTGCACCCGTGCGAAGCCGGGGCTGGTCGCTAGTTATGTAATAAATGAAAGGCGTCTAATGTTGGGAATGAACGAGGTAAATGCGTACCTAGGCATACGAATGTATGTTTCGATTGATGGATGTAGACGAAGCCCGAAAGATGTGCTAGCTCTGCTGTAGCTCAGAATATTATATAGAATGTATTTATTTATTAAAAGAATTAGAAAATAAATATTTCTCACATTTTAAGAGAGTCAATATCGTTGCGATGACAAACAAAAGCTCTTCAGTAATATAACGGTGAGCAGAAACGCAATAAAGCTTCATAAGATTCTTTCTTTGTGTATTAAGAAATACTCCCAATACCGCGCCACCACTTATTTCATTTTCATTACCCATAAAGCTTTACGTTCATTTTAATGAAAAAATGTGCACGTATACGCAATACATAGACGCAATTGAAAGCGGGACCGAATTTTATTGTGGCGAAGTGCTATTGTATAAAATTATAAATAAGTGCTATTGCTACTCACTACATAGAATATAAGGTATACCAAACACACGCTAAATTAAAAAATATTCAATAACCTTAAAGCTTAGCAAAAACACGTTAGAATTATACAAATGAAACAGTTATTATTCTCTTCGGAAGAAATCCAATGTGATCACGTCACAGAATTGGAATGCGAGCGTGTGGAATGGCTTCATTGGGAGTGAAAGGTCCTGATTTGTGATTTAATTTGGATTTCTGATAATATTTGTGGAGCTGGCGCTGGCGGCGGAAGATAAAAGGCTTGTCTACTGAGCCTTCGCATGCTGACTAATCGGGCCAATCGTGTAGCCCTTTTATGTGTGAGCCTGCTTTGCCCCCTCGCATTGTTTCGTGATGATCGTTGTTAACATTCATCATTACTTCAGAGTTTATCATTACTTCAGAGTTTACAAGTTACGAGCACAATGATTTTTGATTTACGTAATTTGATTTTGTATATGTTCGTAAACAACAGAAATATTTCCACACCCATCACATTGACATTGTACTTTCAAATATATAAAAGGGCTTCTCTTTAAATTGTATAAAATGAAGTCGCTTTCTGCGACTGTATCTAATCCGCTAAGTCCTAAAATACGCAACGGATTTTTATGTGATTTTCACTATTATAAAAAGCTATGAAAGTTTTTATATATCACTGTTATACATCTGTTTATTCTCGTTCCCATGGGAATTTCCAAACATCACTTCATAGCGGTTGCCTACAACATATAAGACATCTACATACCATATTTCAAGTTTCTAGGTGTTATCACTTCGGAGTAGTATGACAGATCTAAATAGAAGGAAAAAACATACTGCGCCGTCTCCAAATAATGGGAAAAGGGCAAGCAAATTATGATCATTTCGGAGTAGTACGTATTTTTTACACAGTTTTTAATTTTCTCGTGGGAATGAGACATTCTCCCGCTGTAAAAAATACTCTAGATGTTGACCCGGCTACTTAGTTATCTTCACACCAAATTTCATCAAAATCCGTCCAGTAGTATTTGCGTGATGCGTGAACAACCAGACAGACAGACACACAGACAGACAGAAAAAAATCACATCGATAACATACACTACCGCTAAAATTTTCAAAAAATATTTCGTGTGCCGACACGACCCTGTTAAATTTTATTATATGTACAGAAGTAGTGAACATCGGCGGTAATGGCGGTAAAAGCTCGTTGACGAAACGACGCAGTCATGCAGAGCCACTTCAATGACCGGAAACATCTGAAATTCGCGACTACCTAGATATCTTTAGAAAAGGAATAAAGAATAACCTGACAAAAAATACAGTCTGCTTAAGTAGTATTTTTGTTTTACCTTACCTTTTAAGGCTTCCTGAAAAACGAAGTAACTTCTTGTTTCTACACAAAACTCGGGAAGTTTAGGCAGCCGCACGCTACCCTCATTATGAACAACCACCCCATTCCAATTACTGGCTTTGAATATCCTGTTCATTTACGCCTGAAAGGTAAAACTAACGTCCATTTGTTAGGAAAAGGGAAGGTTAAATCAATGGCGTTAATTTGACGGGTGACAAGGCGAAGGGGTGTGAAAATCCCGTTGCAAATGACAGGTCGCGAGTTGGCTATGTCGTGAGTGTCACGAGAGTCACGTCACGAGAGCCCTGGGACATCGGTGAGGGGCCTATACGGGTGACACGCAGGCTGGTATATCGATTGCCCGTTCCTATACATACTTACTAGCTTATGCCCGTGACTTCGTGCCCGTACTGACCCAGGTAAAAAACATG
Organism: Ethmia dodecea; assembly: GCA_963855545.1. Lineage (NCBI taxonomy): Eukaryota > Metazoa > Arthropoda > Insecta > Lepidoptera > Depressariidae > Ethmia > Ethmia dodecea. The sequence continues at coordinate 9,477,439 of OY979444.1, forward strand.
GTACTTATATAAAAAAGATAACTCGGTTTCTAGGTAAGGTATTAAAATGAAAATGTACACATACCAGACTTAAGTTAGATCTGCAACAATACAACTGTGAAAACGTTTTTCGTGTAACAGTTTTTGCGTGATGCGCGTAGAAATATGCTGACAGACAGACAAAAAGTCTAAAAATAATAAAAAAAAACTCAGGACTTTTATCCCCGAGAGGGTAGGCAGAGGTATTCTATTTCTGGATATACCCACTTTTCACGTGATATTCTTTGGACCCCTAAACGTGATAGGTGGTGAGCCCATCGCCGGACCGGGTCTTTTACACATGGCTCAGAATTAATTCTGGGATCTGCGGGTTTCCTCACGATGGTTTCCTTCACCGTCGAGCTAGTGATGAAAATGTACACAAATTTTGAAAAACTCATTGGTAGATGTCAGGATTCGAACCCGAGCCTCTCTGATTATCATCATGTGAATGTTTATAATACTGTCAAATTATCCCACCGGCTCATATGACCACAAAGGGTTTTTTACGACGTTTACGAGTGAAGTGGTTGTCTATGAAAAACATTTAGGTGTCAATTTTCATGGTGTTCGATCAAACGGTGTCAAGATTTTAAAAATTCTTTTACCAATTGAAAGCTTACTTTTCTGGGAGTAATATGGACTATTTATTATTTTTTCCACGAGAACGGGAATTACGCCGGTGAAATCTACCAGAACGACTAGTCTCATATATACTAACATCCTTGTTTCAACATGATCTTCTGAAAATATTTTTTCATTTTGTAACTGTTAATCGTACTTCCAACTTCCAATAATAAATACATCAACATCTCGTTATTCCCGTTCCCGTAGATTTTTTTCTAAATCCATTCATAGCGGTTTCCTATGACATATTTTAAGACTTACATACCATACCAAATAGAACAGTGATAGCCCGGACGGTTAAACAGCCGGCCGAAAATCAGTGAGGCTCGGGTTCGAATCCTGGCATGTACCAATGAGTTTTTGAAAAACTTACGTACATATTTATCACTAGCTCGACGGTGCAGGAAAACATCGTAAGGAAACCCGCAGGTCTCAGAATTGATTCTGAGACATGTGTAAACAGACCCGGTCCGGCGATAGGCTCACCACCTATCACGTCTAGGGGTCCAATATATCTTGTGAAATGTGGGTATATCCAGTAATGGAATACCTCTGCCTACCCCCTCGGGGATAAAAAAGGCGTGAGATTATATTATTATTATTATACATACCATAATATTTCAAGTTTCTTGGAATATGGTTATCGTTTCGGAGTAGTACCTACGTATTTCTCTTTTTGACCAGTTTTATATTTTCCCGTGGGAATGAGACATTCTTCTAGAATAAAAAGTACCCTAGATGTAGACCCGGGTACTCAGTTATCTTCATACTAAATTTCATCAAAATCCGTCCAGTAGTTTTTGCGTGATGCTTGTATAGACAGACAGACAAAAATTTCAAAAATTGGTGTTTTGGTATTTACATCGGTAACTATCTACACTACCACTATAATTGTCAAAAAATATGTCATGTACAGACACGGCCCCGTTAGAGTTTTATTATATGTATAGATAGAATCATTGGTAGACTAGCAGTCTAATAGGGTGTCATAATTAAAACAATTTTTTCACATGGAATTTTCGCAATATTTGTGCATGATGTGCATTACAGACTACTTAGTAGACCAACATGCATGGGATTAACCGACTCGACGCTGTGTAAGGCTATTAATTGTAATTATTATTGTAAACCATATTAATTACTAGTAAGACATGAGATTAAAAAGAGCTGCTCTTGAGTTTCTTGCTGGCTCTTCTCGGGGTACTGCATTTGGAACCAGCAACTCGTCGGTGGAGATGGGCTGCTGTTTACATTTAGCCAATCTTCATGGACGAGTTTAGTGTGCCTTGTTATTGACGTTTCAAAGTGTATTTTACATACCTACTGAAATAAATGAATTTTGTATTTGTATGAATAGGGTATTCTGACTGAAGAATATATTAAATACTAGGTACCATTCACGTCGAAAATGTTATTCTATGACTTAAAAATAATATTCACGTTACATTACGTAAATTAAGAAAATAGTTAATAATATTTTCTCGATTTCGCAAATAAATACATTGAGACGCAAAAAATAAAATGCCTGTATGTGTTTATTATATCTATCGTTATAGAATCCTCACTTTTTATTTATATATATATATATGCAATTACCGCTAGACTGGACCTTACAGTGGATCAGACGTCACATAATCTATATAATACAATCAATTAACCTCCCTCGAAGTTGAGTAGATATCGTTAATGAAGCATTCAAGATAATAGGATACCTAATTGCTCACGTTAGTCATACTCATACCACTACAGCGTACAATAGTCGCTATAGGTACATGTAGGCATACGCTTACATAGAACTATTACAAGTTAGAAAGACCATTAAATCGAAAAGTGCCATTTGACTTTTAATGTTTCTAGCTGTTTTTACTTATGTGAAATAAATGAATGTTCGTAAAAATTTAATTTTTAAACATCTGAAATAAAGTCGAGTTAAAAGAAAAAAACCTCACAAGTTTCGTGTCTAATGCCAAAGTTTTTGTTTGTTTGTACCACCCAAAAATTGACATTGAATTATACTCATACTTTGTATTTGTCATTTTCCAAAAAACGTTTGACGGAGCTAGTTAAGTTAAAAATAATAAAATGCATGTTCACTAAATCTGTGAATATATTGCTGCTAACCGATTTTTATGTTCTTTGCTTTGTTTGATTTGTCTCCTCCCCGGATAGCAGAACAACTATTAAAACATCGTCAAAAATTGGGTTCCTCGCGGGCTACACCGCTGGCACCCGCTAGTTTTGTTGTAAAATGCAAGATTATGAAGATAATACAAATTGATTAATAGCTCAAGTAGACTATTAATCAATTTGTATTATCTAACCTATTACTTATAAGTATGTCTATTTATAATGCCAATAAATACGTAGTTACTGTCGCGGCGCCAATTAACGTGAAACACCTATTAAATTTAAATAGAGTTGAAAAAACCGGCTAAACAAGTCGAACTCGCATATGGTGGATTCTATGCCACGTTGGTAGGTACTCTTTTGTTTTTGCGTTGGTAATGGGACTTGGTACCTATAACGTTTGATTTGTCGTTTACAATTTGAATTTAGGTCCGAAAGAATAGTTATCAACAGTTATTGTTGTTTTATGATTTTCTATCATTGCTAGATAAAGAGGCATCTAAGTACGTAATTAAACTTAGCTGGAATAGCTGCAGGGTTGTAATATACTTGTTGATCTACTCTTATTTAGTTCCTTGGTCACACGCGTTCGCCCCAGCCGCAGAACTTCCACAGCAATAATCACGTGTGAGCTTTGTTAGCCACGTCGATTGCCATTAATTAAACTGACTCTAATAACAAGGCCATTATCACTATGTAACGATCAAATTACTCGGCGCTCCGTTTTGATATTGGCACGCGATAATTGTATGCGTCACACCAATCGCTGTCGAAAAGTATATTATTATCATTATTTATATAATAATCTAAGAAATATATCTTCAAAACCTCTCTCGCTTCGACGGACGAGCAGTAGTGGTGTTCTAAATAAAAGTTTTCCTCAACCACTACCGAGCTTACAGAAACCGTCTGTCTCGAATACAAAGAAGTCCATTATTTTATTTTCATTCTAAGTTCTTCATGTAGCCTCTGACTCCCATGCGAACTATTCCGCGTCACAATCCTGCCTTATTTGTATTTTAAACCTCCTCTGTGTTCCATAAAAACTTGCTGGATTTTCTTCTTTACTCTAATAAAACGGGTAGAAGGATTCAAATCCTTTATTTATTTCAATTTACTGGAATAATTGAGAGGAAGTAATGTAGGTACAAACCCCGGCAAGTTACTGAAGTATGCAATTCACTTTGAGTTGTGTGTACGGTCGGCCGCTTTTCTGTAAGTGCAAATATTGCCGTGAACGTAATGAGATAGGAGTTATTCCATTAATGTTATTGAAAAATGGTCGTTAGTGGAGTGGCGAGGGGTGTGGGGCGACGGGGCGGGCTACTGGAACTCTTCGCAAGGAGTTAATTGGATTTTTCCGTTTGCAGCGCGGCGAACGTGTGCTGTGTGAATAATAAGTGCCTTTAATAGTGTTTTGAACGCTCCGCTGGGGATGCCATCTCATACGACCTTGTTAACACCGTCTTTAGGCATTACTCGTAAAATTATTATTCCGAACGTTCTCCGTCCTGCCTCCTGGTATTTCTATAGTTTACATTTAAGGATGAGTGGTATTGCCCGACACAGGTTACTCAGAGTCCAAAATCAGGATCCTGATCAGGATTTATTTTTATTTAATTACCTGCTCCTTAAGCTAGGTAACCCATACTATTTCTCTCTCGTCAAGGAAATTTGATACTAACCCAAGTTTAACGCTTGAAAATTCGTAAATAAATAATTGGTTATGTAGGAGCACAAAGGTATGGAACGGAACTAATTTCAGTTTCACAGGTGAACCAACATGGCCGACGTAGGTAAACGTCGCGTCGTCCCAAATTAATGCTTACAAATGCGTAAAGTATTAGTGGGAGACTGATTACACGGTCTATTTGTCATCCGTCTAGTGTAGGTAGAGTTAACTCACTGGTACCAAGAAGACAAATCTTGCGAAGCTATTTCATTACTTGTAGTGTAGTGGTAACGTAGCGCGTAGCTCGCAGCTACGGTCACTACGATCTTGCTACGAGATGTGCTACAACATAAGTAGTTTTAGTAGTATATCTGAGTATGTCAATCCCATACATTGTCAATTTATAAAATCATTTCATTCGTTAGTATATTATCACTTGGCTAGGGGGACAGTACTATTACATTGTACATTACGTGCACAGACAGAGATGAAAATTAAAAAAAAAATGCGTTTTGATATCTAAATCTGTAACTATCTACACTAACATTTAGATTTTCACAAAATATTTAATGTACAGATACGGTCTCGTTAGAGTTTTAGTACATGTATAGATAGATATAGATTTTATTGTTGTCTAAAGTATATCTGAAGGATACGTATTTTAAATGTATAGATATAGTATTCGATATTAATTTCAAATTGATACAAGTCGTTTCGTTTGTAAACAAATCTTGGAAGTCGATTTTGACTTACTTCTGATTAGCGTAAAGACTTGCAACTTTGCAAGTGTATTTTGCAAGTGCAGTTTGGATGACAATAAAATAATTAAATATTATTGAACTGATCTGATGTTGGAGTCAGGAGGTGGATAATGGAACTCCTTAATTGCTACTTGTAAACATCTTGAGTTTGGGCTTCTTTGATTAGTTGCTTTGTTAAACCATGTTAACAGTTTTTTAAACTATAAATATTCCACTATGGGTTACGAAACACTAAAAATAAAAATAAATGTTATTCTCTGACAAATATTTATTCGATACATTTCTGTTTTTCAGAGTTTTATTACCAGACAGTCTGTCACTTGTATTAGGTCTACATTTATCTTTAAAATACCTACGTCAGAATATAACCAATTCAATGTGACTTGTTGCGTGTATATTTTATGCAGCGCTGTATTTAAGTTCGCAACCGCCTCGCGCTTCTCAATGTATGACGCTCCTGCCACCAGCATTTATTATTGATGAAGAATGAACAGGTATAAATGTACGAGGATTCTAAAAAAGAGTCTGTACTCGTACAAGGAATGTATTTTAATGAATATTTCATGAACCTATACAAATACCAGTTTTCTTTTTAAATAACTTCTTTTATATCAATTCATTACAGGTAAAAACTTACAAGTATTCAGACAGAGATTTCGATATAAAAATATCAATGTCCGGGATTAATATCTGGGGCAAAAGAATAACAGTACATATAAAAATGCACACAACAATATTCCGTATAAAAACAAAACAAAAATAATACATTATGGGCTGATTTTTCAATAGTCAGTTAAAAGTTATCTGAAGAATAAACATCACCTATCACTTTTCCTTTCTATTGTGTCAGACAGTGACAGCATCAATATATTCTCCAGATAAGATTTATCTGACGATTGAAAAATCTACCCTAAATAGGGGTCCAATATAATGTATTTATTATTTATTTATGGCAGACACAACATGTCATTACTATTAAGTACCAAATTATTTTAACTAAGTTTGTGATCTACCTAAGTATAAACTCATAAACGTTTGCATCATGATTAGTCGTAACATAACATAATCTCCTTTCATCCCCGAAGGGGTAGGCAGAGGTATTCCATTACTGGATATACCCACATTTCACGAAATACATTGGACCCCTAAACGTGATAGGTGGTGAGCCCATCGCCGGACCCGATCTATTTACACATGTCTCAGAAATAATTGATGATGATGATAATGATTTGTCGTAATTAATTCAATTACCACTTCTATACAAATTTTAATCCATTGGATGAGTGTCACGGTGATTAAATTTTTTGCAAGGCTCTTTTGAGCTGATTATCCGTAGTAGATATCTTGCTCTAAATTTCTATATAATCTATGGGACTGCGGCCTGGGCTTCTTCTGACTAATCATCAATAATGGGAGTGACTTTGATCGATAGTCGTCCAAATAAAAAGGCAGGCCCGCCTCGGTATTTTTGACGAGAAGTATATTTAAAGAAACGCAACAAGTAATATCATTCCCCGTAGTCAGCTTGCCTACTTACATCTATCCTTATATAAGTATATTTTCATGAAGTACATATAGCGTGGGAAATAATGCAATAGAGCCTTTGATTTACTACAAACTAGAACACTGGTGCTATTGGATTGGATCCAGTGAATTTACGGCGCGTGCCGGTTGAGCTGATCCCACTGCAGTAGACAGCCTAATTGGAAGCTATAACCTACGGATTACCGTGACACCCGAAGTCATCCTCGCACTGATAATGACTTAATGTCAAGCTGAACAAGCTGCGAGACCGACAGTAGTAGATAGCCAAAAATTATTGCTAACAGAGTTGACAGTCGCGCACTGTTATATCAACCATGTAGCTAGGGCGTAGAGCCCTGATTTAATAACAACAATATTTTCTTTTCTCCACAAAGGTACAATTGTACTTATAGCTATTTAGGTAAATGCATTCACATTAAACCTTTGTGAGAGCTGGTGTATATATATATATATCCAGATATGGAATACCGCTGCCTACTACTCGTACGTACGTACTCGGGGATATAAGGCGTGAGATATATATATATATATTTCGGTCATTGATGGTCTTTCCATGGTATTTTCTCGCTGACTTGATCTCTATTTGCTTCCTTGTGATGTACATGGAATGTGCCATGTTGCTGAAATTAAAGAATGTGCCATACATTCCATGTACATCACAAGGAAGCAAATAGAGATCAAGTCAGCGAGAAAATACCATGGAAAGACCATCAATGACCGAAAAAACTACTCTACGTATAATAATTTTGTGTTAGTCTGGTTACATGGTAACAAAGTAAAAAAATTAATTGATCAAATTATTGATTAATTCTTGCAAATCAGTTTTTAAACCCATATGTGGATGACAATATAAATAATATGTTAAAAATCTTATTAAATTAAGGAGTTGTTACCTTTCAGTTTGTGTATCAAAAAATGCAATCACAACAGCAACGGCGTATTTCAGAATTGTATTGGCACTGCGAGCTATAATTTAGTTCCCTTTGTGCCGTGGGTATCACCAGGTCAGTCGCGCATCGGTGCCTTTTCCCATCCATGCGTTTACTTTATTTGACTTTAATTTATTTCAACATACCCTTCGTGATTTTCACCTTTGATAGAGGTTCTTTGTGCACAACTGCAAAATAGAGGGTCGGTGCATTGAAACGGAATCCTTGTAGGATCCCTTTGTTTTCAGACATCGCTTAAGGTATCAATTAGAAAGTAATATATGTATTATTATCTAGTATAGATACTAAAGTCTAATACTTCTGTAAAAAACATCAATTTTGTATTTTTTTTTTGTATTTCAACGAAATAAAATGTTTCGTCGTTTCAAAGAATTTTTCATACGAAAAGTGCCACTCACTGGCTGATCGTCAAAACCTGAAGGGTACTTCCAGGTGACTTAAAATCCTTACCACGAGAGCGGGCCTTTTAGCACAAGTGAAGAAATAAATGCCAAAATCATTAATTTTAATTCCGTGCAGAATATTACGAGATCTTTGTAAAAACTGTAACGGCCTTCAACTTACTTTTGTGATTGGCGTTTCGATTATCAGAGCATGATGCGTGAATATTGATGTGTTTTTTTGTAAAGGAATAGAAACTTAACGGCTTCTACCCAAAAAGAAAGAAAGAAATAAATGTTATTCGACATAAACAAAAAATACAGAAAAAACACACATTATGCCGAAACGGTCAGAACTTCACAATGCTACAGCCTGGGCTGAGGCGCTGATTTTCAGCTGAAGCCGTTAAATGATGGCCAGATTGATCCAATAACCAATAACCAAGAACGAAGCGTAGATGCGCTTTTTGCCAGCACTAACAGCATCGTCTTGTAAGACACTGGACCGGTCTGCATTTAAGTTTAGAGCTAGGTCAATAGTATGGGAGTTAAATAGCAACATTCATCGGAGGCGGAACGCAACACATGATTTGTTGTTTGAACACCTGTTTCGTCGGTCGAACACGTGTTACACCCCGCTACTGCAAAATGCTATATAACGGGCTATTTACACGAGGGCAATCCACTAAGACAATCCACTAAGACTGCATACAAAAAAAACGTCAGGACAATGGAATGGATTGTCCTCACGTTTTTTTTTGTATGCAGTCTTAGTGGATTGTCTTAGTGGACAAAAAAAACGTCAGGACAATGGAATGGATTGTCCTCACGTTTTTTTTTGTATGCAGTCTTAGTGGATTGTCTTAGTGGATTGCACTCGTATAAATGGCCCATAAGATTGAGGCGGTCGCCGCTTCGGGGATTCCGCATCGAGAGTCCTTGCCGAGCAGCCGTCATCAAGAGTTCGCACCGATCATTCAGTATCGAGACTCCGCGACGAGCGGTCGTTACTGAGAGTTGACACTAAGTATTCTGTACTTTGTAACATTATTTAATAAAATTATTATGTAACTTCTTGAATAACCAGTTTAATTAAGTACTGCCCAGCCCAGAATAGACGCCCATATTAAAATCGTATAAGTAAACCGCTATCGGCCATCCCGAAAACTTCTGATGCGCGGGAGACCTCTGAATATCACCAACGATCACTAACAATTATCGTATCCGTCACGTCACCCAGGGGTCCTCGCTAACATATGTACTACCGTTATAAAAGTCTTTGTTTACTATAGTCTATTTCACACCAAATGGGTTCGGTGACAGTTCACTGTTGACAATGGAAGTGATGTGTCCTAATGAAATCCAACCGATTTTTCTAAAGTTTCGAGTAAGTTTGTAAAGGAAATGGAATCGATTTTATACTTTATTGATAGAATGATTTTTCAAGATTACTTTTTATTGAATATGTTTAAATTTCACAGGTTATATATGGGAAAAATATTGTAAAATAAAAAAAAATGTCATCGACTTTTTGATGCAATACGAAAAATATCATACATTATCGAATCTACAAATCACTGCACACTTTCACAGACCCCTGCCACATAATACACTATTACTATTTTAAACTCAAAAGATACAACAAAATGAATATTTTACAAAAAAATTGCATCTTTTTTCAATATTTATATTGCAATACGTATTTTTAGGATAATATCTTATTTATCTATTGTTTTTTATATTTTTTTTATTTATAGTCTGAGATTTTAATTTAGAATTTTAAAGGCGACAATTATTGTATTTTAGCAATGACATACTTAATAATAAATTATTCATATCATATATTTGGAACCTTCTATTTTTCTTACTATAAAGTTGTATGCGTAAAAAGGAAAAATGTGAACTGTCACCGAACCCACTTGGTGTGAAATAGACTACAACAAATTATGAATCTTGGTTTTCCGAAATAAAGATATTCTACACTTTATATTATATTATTTTATACGAATGAAATTTAAGTTTTATTTTTATATCATAAACAACAAACTAAATAATATACCCTCATGTCTTCTCGCAACGTTGTATAGGTAGAGGTATTTCATCCAGGAAAACTTGTCAAGTTAATAAGGGGCATACTTTAGTAAGTACCCTATGCCCATCTGTTACAGCCGAGGGTCTGGTCCCTTCCTTTCTATTTTTGTAATTTCTAATTGTTTAAAAAATATGTAGTAATTTACGATAAGGTGGATTAATTTACATATAAATTATCACATACGAGTATATCCATCATTACCATATTACTAAACCTCCGCCCCTGTGTATAACTATACTACTACTGCGAGTACTCTATATGATGATTACAGATGGTTCTGAACAAGTGTAAGATACAAATAAATATAAAAATGCTAACAAATATCCACGATGGGGTTGGCAGAAGTATTCCGTTCCTTTAAATTTACACTTTTCACCAGCATATTTTTAGCAATGCAGCAATTGTTAGCAATGTGAGTGAGTGAGCCCATCGCCGGATTGGGTATGTAATCACGGTCTTTTTCTTCACCGTCTAGCTAGTTATAAGTATAGTATGTAAGTACCTACGTAATTTTTTCAAAAACTATTTTGTACATGCCTACGCCAACATTCTAACCCGAGCCTCTGGTATAAGAAGCGGGCTCACTAACCACAGGGTTATAACTGCTCAGAACAAATACTAGTGTCTTCTGTAACACATACATATAGAGTGCTGTGCCTGTTCCACTCTCTCAATACGATACATACTGACCACTCAAAAGATTATAAAATTATATTTGTTAAAAATATAAATTATGCTACCCGTATAGTCATCGAGCTCTTTCTTCACATATAAAGAGGAAATATTATAAACAAGCTACCCGCCCTCGCTTCACTTCGGTTTTATTTGGTATAAAAAACCTTCCTCTTGAATCACTTTATCTATTAGAAAAACCGCATCGAAATCCGTTGCGTAGTTTTAAAGATCTAAGCATAGACGGGGACAGACCGACAGCGGGAAGCGACTTTGTTTTATATACTATGTAGTGATAGTGAACCGATTTTTCTGACATTGCCACCACATATGACTCGGTTTAGGAGAAATTGGGGTTGAAAGGACGGAACAGATGGAAAAGAAGTCGTAACAATAGATTCAGTTTTATAGGGTTAGTTCAATAGGGTATGGATAAAAACAACGTTTCAATGGCTCTGTAGTTTGAACGCCAGACTTGACATCAAAATAGATTCTAACAGAACGATCCTTGAATAGAGAGGCTGTCTAAGAATTTCAGGACATGTTTATGAACATACATAAGGATGTATTTATATGCTTCATAATTTGTTATTCTGCGTGGCGCTGCACATATTTGTAAGAGAAGTCATATTTTATCAGTTGTTCGCGACTCAAAAAGTTAATCTATAATTAATATATATAAAAATCAATGCCACTTTTCGTTGTTATTTTATAACTCAAGAACGGGCTCACCTATCCAAACCAAATTTTTAGGCTTTATTCGGACTATTTAGCAGATAGTTTATGTAAAGTTTTATTAAAATCTGTCGAGTGGTTCTTCATTTATACGTTGCGAAGCACGTACCGGGCCGCAAGCACGTATGTTATAAAACTTTGTTAAAAGGATCTTATAAAGGGATGAAAGTAAAATGAAGTATCATTTACATCCACCACATTAGTCCTCAGTATCCAGTTAAATAAAACCCGCTCTAATTTACATAATTAATGTTGTTTCACAAAGTACAATGAGTTAATTTAGAGGGACAGGCACTAATTTACCTCTCAGTTTGACGTTACCGCGCAGAATTATATGAATCGGCAAAGTTAAAAATTGTAATAACTTCGTTCAGAGCAGAAAAAAACCTACAGCTGTCTTGCTGGCCAAACTGAGTTACACAAGCTGTCGGCAAAGGATTTGTGGACGCACTCAATTACTGTTCTCAAGAATATTATCTGCATACCAACCAAGTTCTGTTTTTCTTTTCTATTTCTTGTTTATATTATTTATAGCTTTGGTAAATTTATTAAAATTAAACTTGTCTGTACTAATATTATAAAGAGGAATGATTTGTATTTTTGTATGTTTGTTACGAATAAACTCAAAAACTACGGGACCGATTTTAAAAATTCTTTTACCAATGAAAAGCTAAAAGATCCCTGAGTAACAAAGGCTATATTTTTCGTATTCTTACCGCGCAGAACCTCTAGTTTTAAATAATTTTGCTTCTGATTATATTGTTAAATTTCATCAAAAATCTTGTGTTCCAATTATCATTTCATTTCAGCCAGAGGTTATATCTACAACTAAACATAGGCCTAGTTAGAATAGCTAAATACGAGTCGTTATAAGATTGGACAATACACAGACAGACACAGAATTTCCAACAGGTTTTGTACAGCAGAAAAAAAAAATATGTACTAAATACCGATAGTGACGATTCAAGCTTACTGAAAATGTGCAGAGTTTTTCTTAATCTGCAATCAGTCGCTACCAATATAATTGAAAATTGGTAAATTACGTTTTGAGTATGAAAATTTATTTAACCTTTCTTCTGACATGAGTTTATATTCCTGTTTTGTAGCCGCTTAGTTACTAAAACAAAAATATTTCATAGTCCTTATATGAATAATCCAAGCGTGGTTAAATTTGCGAGCAGCAAACTTTTCGTAATAGTTTTTGATACAAGTAGTAAAGACTATACATTGCATACCATATTTTGTTGTTTGTTTTTAGAGGAAAATTAACTTGGTAGTGTAGTCCAAACTTCACAAGCATATTCTTTTTCATTTTTCGCGAAAACTTATCTCGTATTAACTTTACAGCATAAATGAATGAGTTTATTATATGATACAAGTATATTTCGAGCTTCTCTAAAAATTACGCAATACTTCAGTGTAGGATTCATGTGAATCATAAACAAGCTTTCCAAGTTTTCAACTCTGCTACATTTTTAACTAGTTAAGATTCTGCTATCCAACTCGAGATTTCTTGGGTTCGAAGACAACATTCAGCGTAATTTGCTTTGATGTAAAGTATTGTTTCTTATTAGGTAGGCGGGCTCCGCAATCAGTGAACCGAAACACACATTCGTGAAGTTGATTACGCAACCAGCCACGGCCAACTTTGCTAGCTTATAATAAACAGAGACACGGAAAATTATTCACTAACTTTGTCCTGAGCACAAAATTTATGGTACGTTTACCACGAAATTTCTCAACAATGAACGACTCGCTTGGGTTTTAAGCTTTATAACTTTGCCCAGTGCGGTCTGTAACACGGATAAGCAATAACGGGCAAAAAGGTAGTACGTGCGACGGCGATTGTGCAAACAAGAATGCGGGGCTCAACATATTGGTACAATCTGCCTTCCAGGAATAGAACCCGTCGGCTGTCTGCTCGGCCACAATCCGAACTCTAAATACTGCTGGGGCTGTAATTTGAATGTCACTAGATACCTACGTAGGCTGAGGTGTTCTGAGACTTGTACCTACTCAATAGTGAAGGGAACACTAGACGGTTCAGAGATCATTCCGTTTACTGTTTTATACAGGGTATACCAATTACGATTTTTGTTATATTATTAACACATTTTGTTATTTTACCTATGACTAATATCCTTACACTTTTAATAAATTTTGAACATTTGACCCATGATGTATTTAAAATTACAAATTACTGTTTCATACCAATTAAATTATAAATTCAGCTTCGATCTGGTAGTTTTATTTTAGGGTAGGTATATAGCTATGTCAATCGTACATACATACAAACTTATTAAATATAGGGCTTTTGTTGGCGCTAATTTAAACTTGGTCATAAAATTTTGATATCGAAAGGGACTATGAAAACAAAGCATAAGAGTGATTATGAGCCATTACAATATTAAAACATATCTGTTCAAAAAATCTAAATTTATATGAATATATATAATCACTACATAGTATAAAACGAAGTCGCTTTCTCTGTCCCTATGTCCCTATATCCCTATGTCCCTATGTATGCTTAAATCGTTAAAACTACGCAACGGATTTTGATGCGGTTTTTTTTAATAGATAGAGTGGTTCAAGAGGAAGGTTTTAGTATAAGCCACCCGTGCTAAGTCGGGGCGGGTCGCTAGTAAACTATAAAATAAAAGTATTTAGCTTTGTATAGAATAACATTTTTGTACGTTTTGGATAAGACATAGGCACCCCCACCCCCGCCCACGCTGTTCTCTCCCTACCTCCTGCTATCGATTTGCACTAAATATTATAGTAACACTAACACGTGGGAAATGAACGGCCGTTTCAGTGTGGCCAGGTCATAAATTAGTTTTATCTGAGTCAACGGCTCATTAGCATGCCGCGTTGTCCTGCCCTATCGCGATGCACCGTCGCGTCGCGCACCGGTGACCTCGATATGGACATTCCACCAATGTATTGTTTGTTAGTTACCTATTGATTATGCTTTCACCGATATGTTTATGCTGCGAAAATACAGTTCATTTAAGCAGATTCCAATGCTAATAAGCTCAATTTAAGTAAATACCGTTCAAAACATCCGCGGTTATCATATTTATCTATTAGTTATTTATCATGTGAAATCCATTAGTGATATACAAATAATCAATTATACAAATTATTTTTAAAAATATTTGCCCATGGTGATCAATTATGGAATGTACCTACAGAAAAAGATTGAATGAAATATAAAGAAGTGTTTTTCGTCAGTGGGGCGAGCTAACTAAATTGTCAGCGTCGAGTCCGAAGTCCGCTGCACGCTGGAGTGCTAAAGTTTTTTAGAAGACGCCAAAATTCTTGTAAAATAATACCTTAGGGCCGCGAATAATGTCGGTGACGATGAAAGCCAAAATACATTTAAAGTCATCCAGTCAGCCGAGTGATGCTTTTATATATTTTTTATACTTACCTACTTAAACACGAGTAAGGAGAATGTTCTATACCGTAAATCTACTCAGTATGTTACTGGGTACACGTATATACGTCTTGCCATTGCAAGACGTATATACGTGTACCCAGTAACATGGCATTAGGAGTCACACGCTCATTAGACATTTCTAATGAGCGTGTGACTCCTAATAGATGCAAATGCCAAGCGGTTGCCCATAACGAATGCGTCGGAGGGAAGAACTGCTTATACAATTGATTAGACAAGAGCTCGCCTTTATATTTAAGGAGCGTACGCGTCGAACTAATTATGCTAATATTTGTGTTCCTCTGAAGATATAAATGCGGTTAGGTAACCTGTTTAGGGAATCGCCTCTGAGACTCTTGCGAGCGCCCTAACCAAACTAACAGGGCCTGACTGGAATACTGATCAGCCCCACCCTCCCTGAAATATTCAATGAAGAGATAGCCTATTTAGAGGTTTAATAAACAACGTTTTTAATTGATATTATCGGACTTAAAAAAAACAGGAGTTTATAAATTTGACTATATGTTTTTTTATGTTTGTTACCTCAGTACTTTAGACTGGGTGAACTGATTTTTCGCTGCATGCACGAATAAATATGACGTATGCGGCATTACAGATTATTATTACATTACTAGATTATTATTATATTTATTTTTTCAACAATTACTCCGAATTATTACTGAAAAATTCGTTTATGCTATAAAATGCTTTATTATGTAAATTTAAACAAAACGCCACTTTCTAAAAACAAACCTAAGAATTTTTCCATTACGTCCCCATAATCTGTCATTTTGATGACAAGGGCCAAGTAATTTAGTGCTCGGTGGACAAAGTGACAGTTATAATATCTAGTTTTAATACCCTGTTACAATACTATTATCAAACTCCAAAGGCGAAACGGAAGCAAACCGAACAACGGTCAAATTGAAATTCATAATTGATGAGAATCTTCCTGCACTAACGGGCACCGCACAGTATTGTACGAACAACATTTTAAACCATTTATTTTGTCAGACTTCATATTGTGTTGGAACATATTTAAAGAATTTCATTGGTTTCTTATATAGTAACATTAATAGATAAGTTCCCGTCAAGAAAGAATTTGCAGACATAATAGGAATAAGTACTATCATGGTCAACCCATATAACCCTGTTGGTTAACTGCCTTATATTTTTTTTCTAATTATAATTAATTATATATGAAGCTCAACACATCCTTTGATATTATTGACAAAACTTTACCACACGGGTGTTGAATACTTAATGAAGGTTTATCTACAATAACTAACAATATCTAAGCGTCTCTGTTTCTTAGGCCTACCTACTCGTACAACCGTTAAATTATTCACAGTTTGCATTCTACAGCGTTAATCGAAGTAATTTTAAGTTACTATAAAACTAATTAGGTACCCAGCTTTTGGTTTTACATCCTGCGTAGTTTGGAACAAAAAGTTTATGGCGTTATGTGACATTTTATCGTGATAGTATGACTTGTGAAAACGTGTTAAGTGGCACGGGGGGTTTAATCAGCTGACATGACGCGCACAGAATTTATAATAAAGATCCTGATATTCAAATTAGGAAAGCTGATACGTAGTTTTACGGTATCTAGCAACAAATTATATTTTGAGACATAACGTGTCCATATTATTAATTCGACTTTAGGTGTAAAATTTATAAAGTATTTGTTTCAAGACATCGTTTTGATTTGACTATGGGGAAAATGTACTGTCTCTCGCTAATTAATACATTTCATAGTTAGTGACAACTCGAAACTTAGTAGGTAAGAATATTTTTTTAAATATTAAAGAATAGGAATCTCAAGCATGTTTGTTCCATTATTAGATTTTTTGACTTAAAGTGGTTTCATATTTGGCTGTTGGCTCGCCTTGCCTATTTCACCGAACAACCCCTCGCGGTCAATACAAGTACACCTCGAGTGCACTATTATAACTCACTATTCACTCAAGTACCTTATACACACGAGTATACATTCCTCGCCGATTCCTCGGGGACCGCATTGCAGCATTTGAATTATTTATTAGTCTCCTTTGTGTTACTTCCAAAACCAACTATTTCGAACAAGAATCCCGATTTTCTCAACTATTTCGACATAAATATTTTATTGTTTTGTCCTCCGAAACATTTTTACAAAGGGACGCTGATGTTGACACAATATTTATGCCTACAACATTCGGGTTACGTGTTTTGTGTACCTATTTGTTTTTCGTGAACTATCAATCAATACATCGACTTATGGCTGATTCATGTTACAACGGGCCCCGTCTGGGCAGGCACGGGCACGGTAAAATACTTTTTGTATGAAGCGCTGGCCCGGACGCGGCACGTCGTCGACATGTCGAGGCGTATTGTTAGGATGATTCACCCCGGACGGGGCACGGCCCGTTGTAACATGAATCAGCATTAATACGCTTTATATACTGGATTTTTATATTATACATTACAGTAAAATATACATCACAATTCTGTATTTTATTATATCTATATATATAAAATGATAAACTGTCTGACTGATTGGTGATGTATCAACGCACAGCCTAAACCGCTGGGTCTAGAGACTTGAAATTTTGCACATAGATAGCTTATATAGTGTAGGCATCCACTAAAAAAAGGATTTTGCCAATTTTGCGAAATAAACGTGCGCGAGCGAAGCCGCGGGTAAAAGCTAGTACAAATAATATATACGTGACCAGTAAAACAGTAATAAATAAAAGTAAGTAGGTAAAATAGAGCTGCCATGTTAAATCTTATTTTGCAAATAAATAAAACATACACAGGACAGGTCAAGTGTTCGTTTCCTATCGTATACTGTATGCTACGTACGTAAGTAAACGTTCAAAATATTCTCGAGAACGAAACTGGCAATCATTTGTTGTTGTTTCCAGTTTCGAATAGTAAAGAAATCCCCCGAGTTAAACGGTCTGTTCTTTAGTTTTCATATAAAACCTACCTATAAAACAAACCAGTACTTTCGTTTTACCACTGAGATCAAGGTTTGCTTTTCTTTTGCACTAACTTTAATTTTTACACTACTAAAATAATTCATCTGTTTAGTATATTTCTAGAAGTTTTTAAGCAGTGTTAATATTTTGTTTTTGAGTACTGATAGCAATGTGGATAAATAGCTCGCTTCTTATTCGTGAAGTTCGGGTTACAAACCTGACAAAGGGATGGACCAATGATTTTTTTTTTAAAACTTACGTACACATTTATCACTAACTCGACAGTGAAGGAAAACGTAGTGGAAAACTCGCAAATCGCAGAATGAATTCTGAGAAATGTGTAACACCAACCCAGTCTGGCGATGGGCTCACCACCTATTACATTTATGGGTCGTATATTGGTGAAACGTGAGTATTACTTCTGCCTACTCCCTCGGGGATAAAAGGAGTGAACCCTATGCTTTACCCCAGTGAGTCATGTTGTATTATGTTACTTATTTTTCATAGCAAGCATAATAAATTTTAACTTAAAAAGTGTCACCTGTAATATCAAATCCACAAACATAAAATAAAAACAGTTATGTAGGTATAATGTTTCCGAAGTATTTTATATACATAATAATATAATAAAACTCAAACGGGTTGTTTGCACATAAAATATTTTTTTTTAATTTTAATGGTAGTGTTATATGTATTATTAGTTAGTTATCGATTTATATACCAAAACAACAATTTTTGAAATTTTTTTCTGTCTGTGCACGCAGCACGTAAAACCTACTGGACGGATTTTTAAATTTAAATTTGGTATGAACATAACTGAGTATGATGTATGGTAACTGAAATGACCTAGGTCAACATCTGGGGTACTTTTTTTCCAGAAAAATATCTTATTCCCACTGAAAAATTAAAGTCCCACGGGAACGGGAATAAACTCTGTCCGCGCGGGCAATGCCACTTGGCACCCGGTATCTACCTACACTAATATTATAAGGAGGAAAGATTTGATTTTTTGTGTTTGTATTAAATAGGATGGAAAATTTACTTTTCTGGGAGAAACATGGGCTATAATTTCCCACAGGAATAGGCCTAAACCACGAAAACGTTTTAAGAAAATCTTTCACTAATGTTTTTCAGTACTAATTTCAATATATTTTATTCCCGTATTTCCACAGGAACGGGAACTACGTGGGTGAAACCGCGGGGCGCTACTAGTTATCAAATAAGAAACTCGATTACACCGACATTGTAAAAAGCGGCTCAGCACCGCATAACAAGAACAAGGATGTCTTTATGAAATTATGTTTTGCTCCGGCGTTGAGTAGCTGACGTTGACAAATGATACGAGGGCTGTTTTTCACTGTCAGATCGAAGTGACATGTTTTCCCCAGACAGTGAAGTGTGGAATCAGTAAAGTGAAATAAACGCCCAAAAAAAAACATTGCATCGCGGACCTAATGGAGGTGAAAGAAATTAATGGTTTACTTCACGGATAAAAATAGCCAGATGCTCTTACGAATATCAGCTATAAAAAACGACTGACAAAAACAGGTTTTGTGTGGATTCCATTTTAACATAGGACCGCTCGGGAGTCTTTTTATTTTATTTTATCACAATGGCTTAGGTTTATGCTAAGTAAGGTTTGGTTTTCAATTCTTAGTCTACACTTATAAAATTATATGTAGGTATGTTGCATGTATCCAATGCTATGGTTGACATAAACAATAAAAACTACTAATTCTGTATCTAAAAATATACTGACGTTAAAATTCGTCATCCATGAAAACTTGATGTATGATTCTCTTGCGTGTGATGTAATTGATTGATAGGGTAATGCCTATTCTACTGTCGTGTCAGAGCGAGCGTCCCTCAATCTATCGTAAGCCGATGGCACCCGCAGATATGGTAGCGTGCCAATGCACCCTCCGGCAAAAACGAAATTGAATATTCCTTTTAAAGGCGTTACTCCTGGAACTCGATAAATTAAACGAGCGAATACTGTATTAAATTCTAAATAAACACGTTTCTCGAAGTTCATTATTGCCGTCTTCTGTTATTTTGTTACGGTATTTTGTTGAGTAAATATTCCTCAATTAAAGTAATACATTTTCAAGATTTTGAGTCCCATTGTGTTTTTTATGTTATATAGGTACTAAAAAACCATTTACTTTTAAACATGGATGTATTTTACTTTATGTAGGTTTGACAGTTTATCCTAAGCTTTTATTATACGTATGCTAGTTCAAGTAATGTAGTTGTCATGTAAAATGATAATTTAAAATCCATTGAGTAATATTTCTTATTACTCAAGTGACTTCAAATTATCGTGAAAACCACGGCCTAAACCCTGAACCGATGCAGACTGTTTAAACTAAATATTCTCAATTTAAAATCAGTCAACCTCCACCTGACTGGCAGTCGATTGATAATTTAGCATCAGTAAAAGGGACTCGATGGTTGTTCCTTAACTATCACCATTTGACTAGGCATATATATTTAGACGTTTCAGTCAGTCCGCTCAAGCAGGTAATAAGTTATGAGTTTATTTCTCACAAAATATGGTTATGTGCAAACGAATTTCTATCGAGTTTCTACAGCAATGGTCGCCACAGAAGCGCTGCCGAGTGTCTAAATAAATCTCCCTGATCGTTGTAACAAGGCAGAAATAGAGGTAATAAAATGTATAAATCTTATTGAAATACAGTTCATCGGATTTCGTGTTTCTGCTGCAACAATTCTAAATGCACTGGGGTATTCGCGTGGAAGGATAAGGATAAGAAATAATATACATACCTAAAATACATATTTATAATGGTGCTCCAAATGCCCCTTTCCAATGTTTATAAGAATCTTTTTTTAGGGTTCCGTACCCAAAGTGTAAAAACAGGACCTCGCTGACTAAGACTTTGTCTCTCCATCCGTCTGTCTGTCACCAGACTGTATCTCAAGTACCGCGATAGCTAGACAGTTGAAATTTTCACAAATTATGTATATCTCTTGCCGCTATAACAACAAATACTAAAAACTAATTTTTTTTGACGTTTTATAGCTAATGGTACGGAATCCTTCGTGCGCAAATCCGACTCGCACTTGGCCGGTTTTTAAACTTAGCCTCTTAAAATGTGTTAATTCTTAGCCCCTGTTTGAGGGAGGTTTTTTTGTAAATATTGTAAATAAATGTAGTTTTTCCTAATTCTATTGAATTGCAGTAACGAGTACAGCTGACAGACCAATCATTACGGCACTTTAAGGTCGTGAACTTGCGTGAGAGTGAACTCGCTAATATTACAATAAGCAGTGCTATCTGACGCTGGTCCCGCGTCCAGCCTAATCCCAGACTCCGGAAACTCGATCCCGTGTCTCCCGCGGGATTACCGACGTCTCTACGAGAGCAAAGTAACTATATTTGTAGGACATTCCCGAGTATGGTTAGGATTTGATGCAAATTATATATTAAAAATACATTTCCGGTGACGCAGAATGTGTAGGAACAGCGTTTCTATTAGTACACAAAATATTTACCTTATAATTAAGTACCTACCTACATATAATTGGAACCCATTTATTTATCTTCTATATATAAAATTAATCCCTATTTCCCTTGAACGGGTCGACCCATTTCGCTAATTCTTTTTTGTTGCGATTGTTAGTTCTTATACAAAAAAAAAATAAGAAAGTTGCGTGGAACATTAGTGTAACATTAATGTAATAAAACCTAACGACCTTATTAACTTTTTTAATGTAACCTTTTGTCGTTTGACATAACTGTCAGTTGTGCAGGACAGCATCTGTCGGGTCAGCTCACAGTCAGCTATTCTCTAATGATTTAAAGGACAACTGTCGCACGTAAAATGCAGACAGCCCCGAGTGCCGACTGCGCAATCGTAGTCTTTTATTTCACAATAAGTATAATATGTCTAACTAGCTTTTGATGGATATGGACAAAAAGTAGTCTTTATGTTATTCTGATGCTAATAGAATATACAAATAAGAAGTTTCATAAAAATCCGTTCTGTAGTCTTTGCGTGATATAGAGCAAAAAAAATCAATCCATACATTTCGAAAACTTTCGAGTTTATGTTATATTTTTTTCACTTTCATGGAGTAAATATAATATCCTTGAGAATGACATACTATTGTAGAAATACAACTTTAGACTATGCGTATTGAACAACTTTCATGTGTGGCATCAATTCAATAATCAAATATTACTACATATCGTATTTTAACGAAATTTAGAGCGAGTTCTTTAAATTCAATCAATACCTACAGCTCTAAGCTACACTCTGTTATCCCAAATGTTGTCATCGAAATGTAATTAGAGTAGCTAATATTAAATATATATAAATAGTAAAAATGACATTTATTTACAAAGAAAATATACATTCGTTTGCAATAATTACAGACATAAATCACTACATAGTATAAAACAAAGTCGCTTTCTCTGTCCCTATATCCCTATGTATGCTTAAATCTTTAAAACTACGCAACGGATTTTGATGCGGTTTTTTTAATAGATAGAGTAATTCCAGAGGAAGGTTTTAGTATTAGCATTGCACCCGTGCGAAGCCGCGGCGGGTCGCTAGTTAAATAATAAAACTCATAACATTTACTTAAAATTACAATAGTTTAGTCATGATCACATAAGTGTGCAAAAACGTTGGTGCGCGTTAGGATTCTCGGGTGGACCAATTCTTAAGTAATTCATTCTTTTATCCCTGTCAAATAGCTTATAATACGCAGATATCTCACATTGACCCTTTTAGTAATACCTTGAAGAAGTTTAAGAATAAGGTACCTAAATGAATATTTTCATAAACAAAGAACATATGAATATATGAAAGAATATATGAACATATGAAAGAAAACTATTGTATTTACACAAAATTAGTATCTACACATGTTGTATCTTCTTTGTAACATTGAAGACTCTTATTGATTATATTTCGATATGTTAAAATCAAATACCTATATCAAGTTTTCTCATTGTATCTCCTCTTTACTCGATACTTAAATTCGGCACTCTAGGTCTATCATTATTTAAGAATCTGTAAATATTGTTATAACATGATTGTCTGTTGCCAGAATAAATACAATAAATAAATTTTAAAGAAAGAAGCCAAATATACCTAATCTTCAGTATTTAAGTAACAATGTTCTCAAGAAAATATCTGATCAATAATCCATAATCTGGCGGGTTACTGTCTGGGACCGATTGGCACTCAGACACCTAAGTGGCACTCTTAGTAGTTATTTTAAGTGCCGAAATGTGAAACAACTTTGATAGTTTCTCTGTACCTACCTATGTAGTCTTGTGTAAGCTACGTAACTTGGTGTTTAGTAATTAAAACTCGACTAAACGAATCATGTACTGTACTAGATTAAATAAACACGCAGTGAAGCACACCTCGTTGAAAAGCCCACAAAAATAGTAATAAAATAACACTCTGCAGAGACCTCATGTCGTTTGGCCGGGATCATCAAAACGCTCGTTTCAGACGTCGTTCGCAGCCGCAATTTCTCATTTCACCCATTTACGCCGTGTACTTGCGGCGAGCATTGCGCGAATACCTTAAGTTTGAAAAGTTATGTGTATTCAACGGCTCATATTTTTAATTTACCTATTAAATAATAGTACATTATGATATAAGTGCGGTAGGTTGAAAATTACGGCCGAGGCGATATTGCTAGCACGAGCCGTAG
Source organism: Ethmia dodecea (assembly GCA_963855545.1). Classification (NCBI taxonomy): domain Eukaryota; kingdom Metazoa; phylum Arthropoda; class Insecta; order Lepidoptera; family Depressariidae; genus Ethmia; species Ethmia dodecea. The sequence continues at coordinate 9,501,120 of OY979444.1, forward strand.
GCGAGGGCTATAAGTAAGCAGAGGCTGTAATTATCAAAGCGCACGTATGTCATACGACGTTTTATAACACATTTGCGAGGAAATAAAATAAAACTCCGACTATGGTAAACGAATAAAAACAATACAGCGTTAAGAAAAAGCGCGCGGCGCGCATCAGCATTTTTTTAGGCAAAGGCACAAAAACAGCCAGTATTACTAATAAAGTAAATTAATATTTTTGTGTTTTTGTTACAGATTAATTGGTTGTAATTTACTGTCAAAATTAATAAAATAAAATAATTATGTAAGTACATGAATATTTCTTTATTATATTTTATCTCCCAAAGTTAATTTTAATCATAAAATGTTGACAACTTTTTTGACATAAAAACTCTTTGCTGAGATTTTAAAAAGTACCGTTCGTTTTAAGACGGAACATCTTGATAAACCGTGCGTTTTACTTTACACTTACCGCACTTGGGCGTAATGAGATACAATACGATATTAAAATTGGTGAAATAAGACACCTTTTACGAGCAAATGTGTTATAAATAAATATACACTAATGACAAAATAGAAGAGGGGTTGGCAGAAAAAAAAACATTTTTGAAAGACTCATGATTTGTGTATTTTTTAATCCTAAACTAATAATAAAATGTTTACTGCCTTAATTACCTTCTAAGACTTTTTATACAGTAACAGCATCTACAATTGTATATAACTTTCAACACTGTTTTGTGGTAAGGCTGCATGTTAATAGCTTACCTTGACAAATACTGAAGTAGATAGGTACTTCTGCTGCCGAGTAAAAGTTTTCTGGGAGTATATTATGTAGAACTGTCAAGAATCAAGGTCAATTGAATATATAGTATCTGGACTATGAAGATTAGATTCGAGACCTATTTACGCAAAGAAAAAGAATATACATTCCTTTTCTTTTTTTATTTAAAAATGAATATACAGTCATTCCTTTAATGGATTAAATGATTAGACAAGTTATTTAATTAACCATCCATCATTGCTCGCATTTAGGTGCTACAAGAAGATTGACCATTTGAACATACCAGTGATTTATGTAAGATACTAACCTACCTGCTACCACCACCAAAGGTATAAGATGTTTATCAAAACTGTTTAAATGAAATCCCCTAGAGTTTGGGGGAAAAGGCCGATGAAATCCTTTTAGGATTTTAGAAATTCAGGGAAGTGTGAACCGGCTGAGGGTCGCTATTGGCTGAAAGTAGAAAGTTTTGCGTGAATGCTTACACCCGGTAAACCCAGAATATCATGCGCGCAATCTATCAATTCAAATTCATAGGTTACTTATACGGACGTGACTCGAAAAATAATAACAACATCATTTATGACCATATTAAACATCCATGTTCACATTTATAATACTAGTGGAATACCGAATACCAATAATAATATGTAGGTAATATCCAAAGAGATTAAAATATAATAGGGCATAGAGGAGACAAAGAGAGGTAAATTTGAAGCCAAAAGTTATTCCAAGTGGAATAAGTCTAGTACAATTTCGAGCGAATGACAGCTCGCATTCATACTAACTGACATGCATGACGCTTGAGCTTCAAACATGCTTCAAAGTTTTGTATAAAAATATTCCCAATGCCCCCTCTATGTCCTATTATATTTTAATCTCTTTGGTAATATCTAAAGGGATACGACCGCGCGTGCTGTGACTATACGGTGCACAGTGTTTAAAGTTATAAAAGCTGTCACATTTTTTAATTATTGTCAAATTAGTGACAGTAGGTATATCTTTTAGACTGTGTCTAGAAGCTTCGCAGATTGTGCTGAGTGGTTTCCCGTTAGGAACCTCTAATATATTATGTTTGTTATCTTTTTATTGTTTTTTAGTTTTAGTGTACCTACCTAATAAATATATTTTAGTAAGTTCAATATTGACTACAAAATAAATAACACCTTTGAAACTTATGCCTATACTTGTAATAGTTATCTATACATATAATAAAACTCTAACGGGGCCGTGTCTGTACATTAAATATTTTTTGAAAATTTTAACGGTAGTGTATATAGTTATCGATATAGATACCGAAACACCAATTTTTGGAATTTTTGTCTGTCTGTCTGTCTGTCTGGTTCTGCACGCATCACTCAAAAACTACTGGACGGATTTTGATGAAATTTGGTATACAGATAGCTGAGTACCCGGGTCAACATCTAGGGTACTTTTTATTCCAGGAAAATATCTCATTCCCACGGGAACATATAAAAACTGGTTAAAAAGAGAAATACGTACTACTCCGAAACGATAACACCTAGAAACTTGAAATATGGTATGAAGGTGTCTGATACGTCATAGAAAATTGGTATGAAGGGATTTTTGGAAATTCCCACGGGAACGGGAATAAACTGAATCCAAGCGGGAAAACGCCGCTGGGCACCCGCTATTTGAAATATGGTATGTAGGTGTCTTAAATATGTCGTAGGCAACCACTATGAAGGGATTTTCGGAAATTCCCACGGGAACAGGAATAAACGGAATCCGCGCGGGCAACGCCGCTGGGCACCCGCTAGTCGTAATTATAATCAGTTATAATATGTACCTATGTGCTTAGGCACCAAAGCAAGTAAAATAAACACATTAGCCAACTTTAATAAATTAATCATTGTTCGCACGATAGATTTTGAGTTTCTTATATCTATGGTTCGCACTACATACCTACCTACTCGAGATCTATAATGAAATTTTCTAAATCTAGATAATATGATCTAGAATCATATTTTTAGAAAATTTCAGCGGTCGTGTGGATAGACGATGTAGATATCGAAACAACAATTTTTGAAATTTTTGTCTGCCTGTCTGTCTGTCTGTGCACGCGTCACGAAATACTTCTGGACGAATTTTGATGAAATTTGATGTGGTGATAGCCGGGTCAACATCTAGGGTACTTTTTACGGCAGGAACATGTCTCACTTCCACGGTAGAAATACGTACCTACTACTCCGATTTCCCTCTGAAAAGATTATTTTTCTGGGAGTAACATGGGCTATAATTTTCCCATGGGAACAGGCCTCAACCACGAAACTGATTTAAAAAATTGTTTGAACAATGGAAATCTAGGTATTTTTAAATCTAGGTTGATTCCCGTTTTTGTACGGGAACGGGAATTACGCGGGTGAAACCGCGGGGCGCGGCTAGCATAAATATAAATAAGTAGAAAGATTTAGACATAAGCTTTAGAGGAATAATAATAACCGTAGCCAAGATATTTACTGTCCACATGCCCTTGCCTTATTGAAAACTGGATGACTTTTTCGGTGTCTTTAATAAAATTCGTCGTCAGACACACCGGGGCGCAGGGCGGCAGGGTACCGATTGGCTCGATAACCGTAATTTTGGGCAAGTTCGTGACAAATGGACTATTCACGATCCAACTTTGAAGGCTTATTAGTGATCGCTGACAGCTGATTATTTTATATTCGGTGATGTTGCAGAATTGCAGATCTCGTAGTAAGACTATCATACACACATTTCAACACCGGATTGATGGACGATCCGGACAACGAAAGTGTAAATTTCGCAGTAGGATCGTGAATGGCCCGTTGTATTTTTGCGCTACTTTCCTGCCTTCATTTAATATTCAGGACCCGAAGTACATAATTCGCGGCGGTGATCACGGGAAAAGGCGGCAGCGCGTCTCGTTATCGCTTTTTCTATTCGTCACAGAACTCCAAATTTGGTATTAAATTGATATTAAAATGAATATGATGAAATTCTAAAGTAAGATAAATTTTACTTTCCCTTTCGAAGTAGCCGAGAAGGTGAACACTAGGGTGGATGGGATAATAATAAAATATGGATGACGAATTGATGCAGAATCTTTTTCTTAGTATCCTAATAGTTATAGACTTTTGCGAGTTTCTATTTATGAAAATGTATGCTGAAAGTAATTTCTGGTAAAACGTATCATAAACTGAGATAATATCTAAAAGGTTACTTAAAATCGGATCAGTGAGCTCTACCTACTTAGGTACGTGTGAGAATTTTGATATAAAGTGCTCCAAACGATTGAAACAAAAGAGCAGCCGAAGCAGAGCTGTGTAAAATTTGATTTTACAGAAATAAAGCGGTGTTAGCCGATTTTCATGTCATAAAACTGAGGATCGTAAATTCGTGCCGTAGAGTGAGTTACGCCTTATTTGGCAGACGAACACACTTGACTCGGTGCGGAGTGATACCTCCCCAAGCCAACCCTTCTAGAGAGCACTCGTATTCGGTAAATCGAAAGTCGTTACACAAAAACCGAGATACATTTTTAGAGTACCGCTTATAAAACTTTTAATGCCTTTCCTACTTCTTCCAAGATACGGAGAAAGATAGCTGGAACTTTAACTTTCAACTTCTGGATAGATAGTACACGATCTCCTGCACTCAGAGCGTGAGTTTATCCAAAACCACCTTAAATTCATATTTTTATTTATTTTTTGTTTTCGAAGATTACGTCGATAACTTTACTATACTTTTTACAATAATCAAAGGAGTTAATTACTAAACTAGCTATAGAGCTCTGTCATATTTTTTTAATATTTACAATCAAATAGTTTATATGACTGTTTCATGGTGAATATTTTAAATAACATATCTACTACTACCAACTGTGTTGTTGCTTACTATTACCAACTTTTCATGCGGAACCTTGCTAGTCATAAACATTTTCTTGTCCTCTTTTTTTCTTTCCCCTTTTAGTGACGCACTTTGATGATTTCTTTCGCCTTTTACGCTGGCGTTTTAGTTATGTTGTATGGATTCGTATTTTCAGATATTCAATTTTATACCTTTTTCTTACGATTTGAATACCTGATATTGTTGATCTTGGTCTACGTATCTTCTCGGAAATCTTGTGTTCTTGTGTCACGACAATAAAGTGGTTGCGTCAACACTTAAAGGCCCGCTGAGTATGACCTGGATTTTTATAGGATTTTTCAAATTCTTGGAAATTAGTTCAGGTGCTTACTTCAGGTGCTATACTTACTTTCATTAACAAGTTTTTTGTAGAATAAATATACGATATAAAGAAAACTCTTAGTTTAGTTAGTTCACTTATAAGTCGGGCAACAACACAGGAGAGAACGTGCTCCGTTGTTATTAATTATGTCAATGTTTGTGTTTCAGAAGACGAAGGGATAAGCGCGAGAAAGTTTGTTGTTTATTCATTTGCAAAGAGTACCATTAGCTAATTGATGAGTATGGAGTTACAAGTCTCAACGTGATAAGCGATCTGACTAATATATAGTAGTTTCATTATCTTTCCAGCTGAGTTTGTAGTGTGTTGAAGTAGGACGTGTGTTGAACTGATATCAATAGTTTATTAGTCTTTGGTATACGCATAAATCATGTTTTTATAGGCACGACCGTTTAAATCTTTTGAGGATTTAAAAAAAATTTAGTAATTCAACAAAATGTATAGGTACGGTGATAGCTGAGCAGTGTTCTGATTGTTTTATATTAGGTGGCGCAATAAGTTCTTACAAACCAATCATCGTGTGAAATAAAATACACAAACCACAGGAAAATGTACCAGTGAGAAGAATGTAATTAAAGCGGAGAGCAATAAGGGAGCCCATTTCACAGCTTTTGACCGCACAGCCGTGTTTAGCGTAAAGGTTATTATCTGGTTTTTAAACTTCGCTTTCAGCTGGAAGAATTAAAAATGAAAACAATAAAACGTTTTTGCAAAACAATGGGGAACGGAGCTTTTAACATTTTATTTTACAGTCTGCTTCAAACCGGAGCACATAACAGAAGGACGGCAAACAAACACTGAAATTCAGTACTTTTGATGTTCATTTTAATTCTAAAATAGCAGTCCAGTGACATGAATTTGACTTTGGAATTTGAATATCTACTTTGTTCTACTGGTGGACTTATTAGAACTTCAATAATTTTATTATCTAATTCGTACTACAATTTTGTTGACTAGTTTATTTTAACTATTTTCCTTCTCAGGCTACTGTCCACATAATTAAAATAATTGGTAACTTCGAACTATTGTTTTTGTAGTATTATTATTGCTAACATAGCCAGAGGTACTTATAATGACTGTCGTCATATTTTTTTCCTATTCTGTAAGGACTTTTCCTATTGTTCCTGTATTGCACGAATAATCCAGTAAATCTTATTAAGAATTAGGTACATATATGTAGATATATGCATTATATTTTCCTATAATGTAATTCTTTTCATAGTAAAATAATGGTGAAGAGAATCGGTCATTCTTGTCGTGTTAAGACGAGACATTGATTAATGAGCTTACCCTTCGTCAAGTTGAGACGACCTTTTCTGTAATATTGGATTCGTATTTAATAAAAATATTTAATTAGTAGGTACGTATAATCACAGACCTGTTAAATGTATACTTACGGAGGGCCCCGCTGGATCGATACTGTCATATATTTTTATTTACTCTAAAACCATCGGGGTAAAAATTATTTCAATACACGTTCAGTAAGTTTTTGTGAGGGTACTTTAGGTATATACCAACTATTACCAACCATATCTCTCTAGGGCAAGAGTCCAGCTGCGTATACATATTAAGTTAGATGCCCCAGAAAATTTTGATCATTTTGATTTTAGATACACTAAATTATTTACAATTTCATATCGAGTCGATTATATTGTGCTCGTATTTCTTACTAGTAGCACTGCTAGTAGGCTACAGTGTAACTGTCTATAATTTTAAAGTTCCAACTAAGTGGTAGTTGTAGAAAATCCTGGCAAGGCTTAGGTAACAAACTGGGAAATGCAAATGAACGCAGTTTTGGGGGTGTGGCGATGTTGATTGTAAAAGGTACGTCTCTACCGGAGGCGAGCATGAGTTTGCTAGTTGTATAGAACTGTGTAAGTATTTAAAAAATATGTTATGTCAGTGGTTTGAAAGGGCTTCAAACTTCTTGTTACGGATTTGACGGAATGCAATAAACAAACGGAGTTTTTATCACATCGTCGTTTCATTATTGCATTCCTTAATGTAAAAGGTATACTTAGGTATACCGCTTAACGAGGGCCGTCGACTGAATTTAAATTCCGATTAATCACTAAATAAAAAGATTATCTTGATACCCTTTTTTTAACAAAGGAGACGTTCCATCTTGGGCCTGCACATTGTGCACCAGCGTGAAAGATAGAGAAAAATCAAGTGATTATCAGAAAAATATTAAATAAAATCATTTCCATCTATTTCACTTGCACAAAAGTAACTGTACTTCAATGATGAAGATCCATGGAATCATATTAAAATTATACTATTTCTAACTCCTTTTTCCATCTTTTCTATGTTATTGTGAATTAGTACGACAAACGTCAAAATAATGTCAATTGTCATGTTACCGGTCAGGTCGACATTTTTTTTTCGGACGTCGCGTTGCCAGTTTAATGAAAATTACAGTTTATTGTGCAACGAAACTAGACAAATATGAGCAAAATCATGAATAAAACTAGTTACTTTATTAATATTTATCTAAAAAACTGGTGTAGGTACGTGATGCAGGCTTAGTCTTCATATATTCCTGAAACGTCTCCTTTGAATATAAGAAACTAGCAATGAATTGGCTACGACGTTACATACTAAATCTGATGATAAAATATAACGGATTTGACTAGGCTATCAAGTACTTTGCCACCCGCTCGATAGTTATATAAAGTAACTGAATCAGGTAAATGAAGAAAATACTAGGTTAGGTATGTTATGGTTAAGACTCGACCTAGAAAAGACCGACGTGAGTCATTAAAAGTTCAATTAATCATATAAATGAATTGTGTTCAGCTTAAGTTTGGACCAAGCCTATATTTGATAAAAGCGGGCGCTCTGGCACCCTCCAGTGACTAATCTCACTCTTGATGTAATAGTTTCATAGCTGTTATTCGCGTCGAGGGTCCTTGTACGTTATTTATGGTTACTGAATTTTAATATTCTAACTTCTAACAAATATGCATATTTCTTTTTGGCCGGAATCCGAAGAGGGACGTCATGCTTTTTTTTTGTATAATTTTCTTTTCATCCGTGAAAGTTTACAGTGAATGGGAAATTCAATAAAATGCGAGGGATGACCATTTTTGGATTGCCTCAAGAAGTCGTAATGAAATCTTCAGTAAAAGCCTTCTGCTATCATTTTACTGTTGATAACCAAGGGAGGAATGTCGAGTGTTCAAGACATTGAATTTTTGTGCATGGCCTCTGAAACAGAGTCATTTAACTAAGATTAAAGTAAAAAATAAAGACTTGAAAACTACTTAAATTACTTGACATTGGCAAAATGCGCTGCCAAAAAAAATTACATATTTTAGTTTTTAAAAATACTTTAATAACTGTCTAGACAATGTTTTAATTATCATTATACTTTAATGCTACAGAGACTCTGTAGCCGTAAGCTTTTAAATAGACGGTTATCGGGGGTGATTCTGCTTTAGGGTAGACTTCCCTGGGTTGCGGCCGATCGCAGCCGCACTCGATCGATCGCATGCGACTGACGCGCGCGGCTGATGTGACAAGTCAATGTATGAAAATGACAGACGTCGGCCGCACGCGTCTGTCACAGACTTCGAAAATGGCGCCATACATTTTCATACGTTGACTATTGTCGCATCAGCCACGCGCGTCTGCCGCATGCGATCGATCGAGCGCGGTTGCGATCGGCCGCAACCCACGGAAGTCTACCTTTACACCGACTAAACTTATTTTGGTTTAGTCCTGTCTTTGTCTTACCACAAAAAAAGAAAACGGATAGAAGATAACCTACCGAATTTAGTCCTGTCAGAGGCTGTATTTTAGTCGTGGCTTTATGCACTAAACACGTTATGAAATGCCTTAGTTGACAGGACTCATTTAAATTTGACACGACTAAATATCTCTCGTCTCTTTTCTTTTCTAGGAGAAAGAAAATGACAGTAGTAAACTAAAATAGCACCATTAATTCATTATTGTTAAATAAGATTATTTACCTCCTAAGTCAGAAACTTAACGGACAACCGTTAATGTTAGGGAGGCAAAGAATATAAGTATAATAATGACATGTTTCTACCCACTTTTTACCTCCAAAAGAATAACTGTAGTAACTCAATAAAATCATTAATTTTGCGGAGTTGGTGGTCGAACAGGAAATATTTTTCCGGACGAAAAATCCGGCTCCCTCATTTCCCAGGAGGGCAACGATAACGACCCTACTTCTTTACCTTTGGTACCTTTGTTTTCAATTATACCTAAATTTTTGACTTAGGCCTTTCGTTCTTGCTGTCAATTGGTTTTATTATTCATTTTGTAATTTATTAAAATAATGTTGAACGCTTTTTTTAACTTGTTTTAAAAATTGTCTATTGGTTAATGACATCGTACAGATGTTTAAATTATCTTTAAAATGTACATAATAAAGAAATATATATTGTACATTTATAGAGTTTCGTAAGTTAAGAGTAAAACTGAAGATGAAGAAGATGTCGTGTCCGTCCATCTGTCACAGAGCTTTTGATATAAGAATTCGAAATTTGACAGGTATTTTTTTTTGTCATACGAGTTTACTTTTTTCATCACCGCACACGTAACGTATCTTAGAGTAGTGTTATCAAAACTATACAAACTTACTGTAGGTAACATTTGTAGCTTAATTGTGTGAGCTCGGTTATCTGAACCGATATTATTATAATATCAAGTGCATTTAATTTTTGCAGTGCAATTTTTCAATGATTGCAAGATCTCAGAACTTCAGCTGGAATGCTCCCGACATTTAATAGAAAAACAATTTGTGTTGTTAATTAAATGAACAAAGCTTTATTAGATAACGATCTACTATTGTTCTAAAGCAAGCGGCGAAGACGGCCCTAAGTTTGTTATCGCGTCTTGTTTGCATGAGCTATCCTTCGGAACCCTTGTGTACCCAGTTTAACTGCCAGCAACGTTATCAGGATATCTACAGGCGTGTACTGGGTGGCTTTATAAGCTGACGATTATGTTCGCCCATTAAATGATTTGTCTTAGTAGTAGGCTTTAATTGATTACCTATAATATTTCACATCTTGAATTTAATAAGTAACACTTTATTTATTTATTTGTTAGGGTAATCAACAGGACATTCATTACAAAACACTTATTCTACAATACAATAAAAGTTAAATGTGGTCCTACTTATATACTACCACAGCCTGATCAATCATTGACATGATGAAATTGAATTAGTAGTTACTTTAAAAACAAAACAAATACAGAAAAAAAAACAATGAAATATTTTTAAAGGATAAATAAATTAACAAATAATTAAATTAAATTCATTAAATTTTATAGATTATCTCTTAAAATAACAGAAAATACAAATTATTGTGATGGATGGCATTTTACATTTAATTTTGTGAATCCTATATATCCGCTATGCCACGCTTAAATTACCACTATCCCCGAACCAAACTTGCTGACACTGTTCCCATAGTCTTACTTAGTAGCCATAGTAGATACAGGCTCTCTCTAGTTTGGGACTAAATAACTGTGTGTGAATTGTGTCCCACAATTATTTATTATCTCATAAAACGGAAAGAATGTAACGGTTTTCATCGCTATCTCACTTTAAATTTAAAATCATACAAACAAAACAAATTTGAAGACTCGCTTTGCAAACAATTACAAATTAAGTAATATTTGTAGAGTGATGCATGACGTATATTATGCACCTACGCTTACTTATTGAAACATAGAGAGAGATTATAATCAAAATCATCAGGCTCCATAAATGTTAAACTTTCAAGTGAATACTCAATACTCAATCATTTATTGCATCCCAATAAGTTTACATTAGGTAGGGGAAGGTGGGGTAAGACGGGGACCTTAAGGGATTTCATAAATAAAACCCTCCGTTTTTATTGCACAATGTAGGAACTGTTATTAAAAAAATAATCAGTCTATCTATGCAGTCAAAACAATAAAAATTAAATTCTTTTCACAGAATTATCAATTTGAAAAAAAATACAAAATTTTCCCATCTTGCCCCACCTATAGTGCAAGACAGGGTACCCCCTTGGGTAAGAAGGGGCATAGTCGATATCTTCACAAACCGGGCAGAAATGGACAGCTTTGTCTCCACTCCTGCACTGCCACAATATGCACACTTACCTCAAGTCTGGAAAGTGACACATCCTTCAGTAGAGTCTGAATACAAGCCGTAGCAGTACCTACAGACATTCTGTAACTTCGTCATCAGAAGATTGAGCTCCTTCGTCAGCTTTCTTGCTTTTTTTAGATCTTTTATTAGTTATTTGTAATTCCCTTTTGTTTGTTACCTTTGGTTTCGGTTTTTTACTGTTTTCTCTTTCCTCTATTTTTTATAAGGAGAGTACCAACCCCATCTTGCCCGCAAGTAGGACCCCATCTTTCCCAAAATAGGCTCTCAAGTAGTATAAAAAAATTTTGAGGATTTAAATCAAAGCAAGCCGGAACGAATTAATAAATTTAGAATAGTAGAATAAACAAACATCAATAAAAAAAATTGTCACACAACATGTATACCATACATTATGAACAGTCACGCACTTAATTTACGTCAAAAATAAGATAAAACCAGTAAAATTTAAAAAAAAAGTTACCAACTCACAACGTGCTCACCTTTGACCAAACTTTTTGTGACACTGACAACTTCTACTAAATACCTACAGATGGCGTAAAAATGAATTTTCTAGCGGCATTGTATCATCGGTTTTGGTATGGTCCCCATCTTACCTCGCTACCCCGTCTTACCCCACCTTCCCCTAGTCTTAACTGAGATAAATTTTCTTATTTTAATCATTTCTTAAAGAAATTTCTTGATCTCGAATTGTTTATTTCGAAGAATTATCTCACAAATACAGGAAGACATTTATAAAAAACTGTTTTCAAAAAAGTAGACTGAATATATTACTTACCCATGCTTGGTTTTTAATCGTATTATTCAATATAAAATAATGTTATACTGTCAAAATACTTACCAACAAGAAATGATTATTTTTATTAAGATACATGATACGATCTATGATACGCCTAGAAATTCCAAGGAACTATTTTACATAATATTTCATCTCAGAAAGATTGATGGAAGGCCCAGACCTTATAAATTAAACATCTTACTCGAGAGTTTTGCTTTGAAATGTTCATATTACTTACTTACAAGAGATCAGATACCTATAATTAATGTAACAGTCTGCGCATTAAATTAGTTCGCGTAAGTAATACGCGCGTATTCACCTTAGATTATATAGGTAGGTATAGGTACACCTGACAACGTAATTGTAAATTTAGCATCTAAACTAGCTACTATCGAAACTAATATTTAATATGTTTGAATAAAGTCCAAAATTAAATATTGCCTGTGTGTTAAATATTTGAATACTTACACACACTATACATAAGTAGTTACAATACTACAAGGGGAGTTTAATTTTTATTATTTGTATTCTTTGCTAGCTTTTGCCGTGACTGTCTGTGTTAAATCGAAACAATTTACATCCTTTTTTTCGGTTGGTAATAAATAGGTATTAATTACGCTTTTTATAATTTATGAATAGAATATAAATCACTACCACAGGTAAGTACTTACCATATTAATAGCACTTACAACTTCTGTTTTTGTATGTATTCATTCATTTATTAAGGCTCAGGTGATGCTCAAGGTTGTAACCAGGTTCCCAAAAATAACACATTCCGGGAGGTGTCAGATTAAGATAATAAGACTTGGGTACGATGAGATAGCTTTATTGTTCTTACACCTACATAAAGTCGGGTTGAACAAATTTATATTTAAATATATTATTACACCTTTCTCCCCGAATGGTTTGTCAGAGGTATTTAATTCCTCAAAATACACAGATTTCAACAGTCTTTCTTGGAAGTCTAAAAACTTGTTATACGTGACAATGTGACCATAGTCAAACAAAAGTATCTTATTAAGAACCTTGTAACATATTAAACAAAAACCTTCATATAGGAAAATTTGCAATCATAAATATCTTCATAAGAAGATTCATCATTGATACATTTGCAACGAAGCTTAGGTAGGTATACTAAAAATCCTTGAAATCGATTCCATTCCTTCAAAACGAACTTATTTATTTATTTATTGCATTAAAGCGTTAAATTACATTAGATAGATTACAGCGTACTCCCACCTTAAAGGCCAGCAACGCACTTGTGACTTTCGAGTTGCAGGTGTCCATGGGTGACGGTAGTCACTTACCATCAGGTGACCCGTCTGCTCGTTTGCCCCTATACCTACTACAAAAAAAATTGCATTGCATTTCAGGTCTTGCGTTTATTATGTAAAATGTGTAAATATTTAGGTAGTTTTAATAATTAATTAATTGTGAAGTGTCTCTAGCCTGGTTCCTGCGAATGCAAGATAACACTAGGCTATTATCTTGAATATTACTGACGGGCTAAAAGATGTAAACAGCATTTTCAATCAAAGGTATTTAACTGAAAGGGAACTTTTTGAACAGAGAGCGAGCGACACTTCTGTAACCGACGAACCTTTAAGCGCACATAAACCACATAGAGCGTGAATATCTACTGTATACGTGTAACACTAATAAAGCAGATATCTCGTTCAACTGCTTTATCTTTACCTTACACTAAAATAATTAAACATTGAATGGTGCGCTGTTACATTTTAATACCGAATTTAAAATAACCCATCTTATTTTCATCTATGATTTAGTAATTGTACAATATTAATTTGTTGCATTATTCATGCACTCACATTATTTAAACATCAGATTTGATGGATGAAAGGATCAAAAGTTTTAGGTTAAATTGATTTCTAAAAATAAAAGACGTGAGAAATGCATATTTTACAAAAAAAACAGTCCATGAATTGGTCGAATACAAAATGCAATAAATAGCTCATAAGTAAATAAGAACACAATAATCCACGATAGCGGAGCCGATAATGACGTCTCTGCTATACGTGAGTCTTTGATAAAGGACGAGGGTATATGTAGGTGGCAATCGTCCATGTAGTCGTAGCTATACTATGCTTATATTCTACTAGTATTCTACAATATATGTTCATTGGTACATAGTTTAGTAGCGATAGTAACACGATATGCGTAATTAGTTTGGGAATTAATAAGTGTGTGTAAATTGTGTCTTTACTTAATTAATGTAGGTAGTTATTATGATTTTAGACATACTTAAAATAAACTAAACGAAACGTCTACTTAATAGTGTATTCAATTGCATTAATAAGGTAATCCTGACGTAAGGTAATTTGTTTTAAAGATCTTTCAGGACATCTCATAAAATCTATGTTAAAATTATCAAATCAAATTTGAACTCTCTCACCTCGATTAGATACACTATAAACAATCAACTGTAGTTGATTTAAATTTTACAGATAAATGATAATTAAGTACCTATAGTAATTTAAAAAGTTAGATCGCTATGTGATCTCGGCATTGGAGCTCAGGCTTTAAAGAAACGTGGAGAGGCGCGTTGACGCCGGCTCTGATTCCTCGCTGCCAATAATACGCACGTGACCGGCATCGCAAACCGGATCGACTCAAAGCCTCGATATTATTGAAGAATATGTTTGTACGTACGTATGTGAAACTTGTTACACGTGCCCACACCCAGTGGGATGCGGTGACAATATCACACTTTGTATTTGTTCAGCGACCGAACGGTATCAGCTCTCCGATAGAAATATTTCAAAGCCATACAGAGTCATAGCTGATTGTAAGTGCCTCTGAAACGCGATATAACAACATTATGGGATAGTTTCTTGGAGTGATATACTACGGTTTCGTATGTAATTTCGCGAATAAGGAAAAATAAGCGCCAGCTGACAATTCTCAGAAATGAACGGTTAGCTAGAGAAACGACTTTTTGGATCACGATACATCACCCAGATACGATGAGAAAGTATTTCGTGTCACTGAAATCTGTTTTAGAATGAAGTACTAAGTATTATCAAGAACCTAAGAAATATAGGTTTTCTGTAAATATTTCAGAGATTTTAACGAACTAATTTAACTATACATTAATTTTAATCCAAATCTAAATTACAATTGATGACTTAATGTATTTGATTACGCCCCGAAGACGGAAACTTTCAAGACGATATACAACGCTTCCAGAACATTCTCCGTGTATTCGTTCTACCATCTCCAAGCCCCGCATTTCAGATGTTGTCATAAGTAGTTATTAATCATCGTCGTCGGCGTGCTTCAAAAGGCGGCCTAATCAGCTGTGAATGGATTGAGCGTCTGCTCTGCTCTGCGCCATTCATTACTCAGCACGCTCGTTTACACATTCTTGTCTGACAAACGTACCTTATCCGCTGATCTGAAACTCATCGTGGAAATAACGAGGAACAAGCTTCCAAAAATTTATCATGCTCTGTTTACCTTCTCGCAAGTTGGTGCTCATCTGTCAGAGTCAAAGTAAATAGACTGTTCTCAACTTACATGTAGAATTTTCAATTTTAACTTCCATTTCTCAAACGAAAATGCATCAACTGAAATAACGACAGACTCTTTCAGATAACACGCTTTGTTGACGGAACACATGACTTTGAAAAACGAAACCAATCTACTTAATATGCATCTGCAATAAGGTTTTGCTCGAGTTGCGCATTTTCATACGGTGTTCAGAATATTATTTACGACTAGGTATAGCTGTGGTACTGCAGTTGCCTCAATGGTTCATTAGCTTGCGCATGTAAGTGTGTACACTTAAGTAAATATACCTAGTCGATTTCAAAAATAATACAATGAATTACCGGTGGAATTCTTCGTGTCTAACTCCAGCCTGTGCAAAAGAAATTATTAAAAAGCAATTTCGCGTTTTCCTCCACACCTTCGTCACAGAGCGCTTAGAAATATACATAAAGAAAAGTATTTTGATCAGTAAAAAGATATTAAATATGTTTTTTGTTGGAATTTTTGAAAGAAAAAGTGAAATATCAACACTTACCTTTTGAACAGAAACTCTGAAGTAATGAAATGTAATGAAATGCTGGAAAACAACCTACAACTACGACTGTAGACAGGCAACATATTACAACCGAGCTAGTGACTTGGTAAGGCTTGAGGTAAAGTTCAAAACTTTCCCCGCCTACTACGAGTATTTGAGCGACTCTGACCCAAGTTGTTAGTAAGTGGACGTCCCATTTAAAAATTTATTACCTCTAGCACAGCCGTTCGCAAAAAACACTATTGTATCTTTAGCTTATATGTTCTTGTACAAAGTTGTGGATATAATATTTTAGAAAGTTCTTTTATGATTCCATTAAAATCGAAACTTAACACGATCACTATTGTTCTGTCTAAGGTCAAAGGATTGATCATCGTAAATTAAGTTATTTTAAACTAGTTTTATATCGTTATTGAATAGATGCCTCAAACCTGCAAAAATCCTGGAAGAACTGTATTTGTAAAAAATATTTTTTTAAATTTCGGTCCACGTACAAGGAAGGGTTCCATACCTAATTGTGATAAAATATTTGCAACAAACAATATCTCAGATACTTCATGATATTTTTCAAAGATACTGTGACAATCAAAGTTGCTTCTGCGGTTGTTAAACTCAAAATACCGTGTAATAGAAAACATGGCATTCGGTCTTTAAACTACTACAACATACCTAAGCTTATTTAAACAATTTACTTAAAAGCGTTTCTAATATCTTAAATTATAACAAAATTCTCTAAAAGGTACACACTTATTACAATTTAGCTAAATTATATAAATATAAAATGCCACTTTGAAACATCTAGGTATATAATAGTACATTATGATACAAGTGTGCTAAGTTGACCATTATATACAAGGCGATATTGTGTGCGCACGAGCGAAAGCGAGTGCGCCATAAGAAAGCCGCGTATATTATGGTCACAGGCACACGTGTTTCATACGACGTTTTTCAACACACTTGTTCAAAACGACGTTTTTCTAAGAAAGAATGAGCGTTCTTGCCGGTTTTCCATTTTAAAATTTTTTCATAGGCCGGCCGCTAAATAGGTACTTACATTTCACTCGATTTTGATGACAAAAGACTATCGCACGCGTTTTTCGCCTCGTTACGTATGTCCGGCGGAGTTAATAATAGGTTTTCTTCATTTTCTTCACTTGAAGTAGACATTTTCGTTAATATTAAACTTCACAATTAATCCAAACTTCGTCAAAGCCGACAATTATTTACGAAAAATGGCGCGTTGTTTTTTTTTCTTGCCGCGATACCGATGCGCGCGCAAGGCTAAGGTGCGAACTAGATCGGCCAACAGCCAAGATTAAAAGTATAATTAAATTTAAATGTAATGTTTAAAACAGAAATTACAGAAAATTTTAATTTTTTTTTTTATTATTTATTATTATTATAACCCGACTAAATTATATCGCTTCTTCTTCTTCTTACTTACGACTTGGTACTAGGGTACAAATGTAAATTGGTCGGGTTAATAAACTAAAGGCACTCGTTTAATAATATACTGAAAAAGCACGCGTGTTTAATATTTAGGATTATGAGCCAAAAATCAGTGGAATAAAAACGTCGTTTTGAGCAAGTGTGTTGAAAAATTACTTTTCATACCATCTATTCGAAAAGTGACGTTTTGGTCCTCAATAACAGGGATTAAAGTAAGTCTTTTCCGATAGGATTTTAATAAGTTCGAATAAGTGTTTTGAATTTGGAATTAAAAATATCCCGCAACATTCTTAGCCAAAGAGATTAACAAAATAAGTTTGCATCTAGGGTTGATGCCACTGTAGCTTAAGTACTATAACAAAACATTGGTTCAATTTTTCGCCGCATTAGGCTGACAAGCATAGAGTAACTTATATGCTGACAAGGCTGAATGGGGTTCGATGGTTGTGCCACACTGTCAGAAAAATTGCTGTGGCAATGCGCGCGCTTTCATACTTATTTTTCACAATTTACATTTTATTTTACGCCAAATTTTCGAATTCCGACATCGAATTGTTTGTGTATTTTATATTTTAAAATGTACCTATTCAAGTAGCAGTGACTGCAGTGATAGTTAAACACCGGAATATATTTAAAAAAGAAGCAAACAATGTCATCAACATTTTTTCTCATAGAGAGGTATGAAAAGCAGAGTGTATCATTCGGTCGCAAAATTATTTTTACCTTGGTCTACGTACAAACCCCTCACTTCGTTCATGATTCTAAATTAGAATCTAGATCATTCACTATGTTCGTGATTTAAAAAAACGCCCTCACCGTAAAAATATAGTTTTGCTGGGATTATGACACAATCTACTATTTTTTTAGACATTTCAGAGAATAGATACACGATTATGTACACGGGATTCTTTTCTTACCGCAGATACATGTATGTAATGTCACACCAAATTTTATAATGTCATAGTCTCGGAATTAGTGTCATACGGACAGGAATTATAAGGTTCCGTATTTTGCCATTTGTTTACGGAACCCTCAAGATTTGTAAGGACCCGTTTTATTTGCCCTAGTAAGACACCTATCCCGATATAATGAAGAAGTTATTGCTGCGTTCATGCGCTGTTTAGGCTTAGTTAGTCTCGGTAAGATGATTTGATTATCCTTTGAGTTTGACAAATAGCCTTAGGCTCTTAACCACAAGTATGGGTCGGTGTCGCCGGCAGATGACGCAAAGACCGTGCAGTAGCCAGTGAATCGAGTCAATTAGCTACAGTGGACACCATAAATTCTGTGCCCGCATTGACACGGCAATTACTGTCGCCGCTCATCCGCAAAACGATGTTACTAGCTCTCTGATTCGCACATTTATCTCGGTCACATCGTGTCCTTTATTCTACTCACTATGGAATTGTAATTCTGTAATCAAACACGATTTAAGTAGATTTTATACCAAATCTCCAAATATGAAATCTCTGAAATAAGTACTTTCAACTAAGAGCAGGTGTAGAAATGGCAAATGTCTTGTAAATAAAGCAGCTTCTGTGAGCAACAATTTCAAGTACCTACCGTCATCAGACTTCGAGTTTGTGAGGGTAGCCTGAAAAAGTGGCGGTGTTGTATTTACCCGGCCTAGAGACCGGGTGTTTCGCAGTCGGCGAGGGTAATGCTCATTCGTTTCATCTCGGGGGACGTGATACGACGGGCAGCGAGCCGTGCCCCATCATTACTCGCAATATGCCTTTATTTATCCAACATTGTTACGATATTGCCTGACCCGATGTTCTGATAACTTTTGATACCGCATTCTTTTTGACTCTCGCACTGTTATTTGTTTGTCATGTTGTGTGCACTTATATTAGGAACCTGATTTTATCGATTAGTATTGATTATGAAGTATCGATTAGCAAAAACAATGAAAATTTAAAAACATAACTTGAGCTTGGAGTTTATTTCGTAACCACGACTAAGTGTAATAATGATGATTGAATTATTTACCTATTTTAATTAATGTTTTTTTGATAAAACGATTCCTCGAGTTTATAATACAAAATTCTGTAATCTAATAAATATTTTGTAATCTACTATATAAAAATAAGTCGGGTTTTCCTTCCTGACGATTTAACTCGAGAACGGCCGGACCGATTTTGATGAAACTTTTTGTGTGGGTTCGAGTGGGTCCAGGGATGGTTTATAGCAAAGAAAATTCAGCATTGCACCCGTGCGAAGCCGGGGCGGGTCGCTAGTCTGATATAAAAATAAGAATACAACTTTAACCAAATTTTTATTACACTAAAATACAGTAGGTACCTCGGAGGGTTAGTGGGCGAACTTTATTATTACCTTAATAAAAGCCTAAATACAGAGTTAGTCCAGCTTTTGAAACATTTGGCACCAAACCCCTATCACTTCATCTCGGAGGCTTGAATTTTAAGTTCTCTAAAGGAAACGTTTTCACCAAAGCACAATAACGTACTTGCACATAGCTGTAAGCGGATTATGAGAGGTCCCGAAGTAGGCTGCTTTGGAACTAGCAAGAAAAGCAATATCCATTATCTTGGTGGGGCTTTGTGTGCCGGCCGAGCGCATTGTTGGTGGCCTGCACCTACATTGTTTGACTTAAAGTTGCTTAAGTAAGGGAAAATTTCTCTCCAAGTTGCTGTAATATAAAGTCAGTGACTTGTATCTATCTAGTGATAAGAAATATTCCATTATACTCGTATTTCTCACGTTTGGCTCTACGATATCGATGCGCTGTAGGTACCTACATTTGCGCATGATGGCCATTTCATTGGCTTAATTAATGGATGTGTTGCTATCCAGCGCTAGAATCCAATTTAAACCTGATCCAAAAGTACTTACGAACTTTACTGTGTTTCCACACTATAACCCTTTTAATTTCGGTAGGCTTGAAAAATTGGTTTTCAAAGTAGTACTCAAGTGTATATTTAACATTTAGTAGGTAGTTAACTTTCACGGTGCTCCTGGATTTTCTTTACTTATTTCACCTCTAAGAGAGATAGTCTTCGAAGCCCTAATTGTGTGACATTAACAAAAATAAGAGGATTACATATTTAAATATAGGTCCAATATATAGATTGGTATGTGAAATTTACTTATTAAAGCTCAATATTAATAGTGATTTACGCTAAGTTAGTGAAACATAGCACTTGCGATTAGTCAAGTAATTACGGACCAACATTTTTGTAGAGGTAATAAAGATATGGAAGACGTGCTATGATATTTCGTCTTCCATATTTGATGTGATATTTCTTATATATTGGCTTCTCCATTTAAAAAAATACAGCTATTGCTATAAGCCAAATTATATTATAAAAATAAGGTCACGTCTAAGAGGGTCTAATTTCGACCTCGTTCCCTTTTGCATCAACCTTGTAAAAATATCCAAAGTAATTCGCGCCTAGGGAGGCACAATACCGTTTAATGAAATATCAACAAAGCCCGCTACATCGCACTTTTTCCAATTAAAAGAAGTTTCTGAAAAATATGAAACTACAATTCTAGAATCAACATTCAATATTTGAAAAATAAGTAGGTTCTGTTTATAAATATACCTACTTGAAAAAAAAAGAACTAAAATCGCTGCTGCTTTTCTTACATAACTACCAAGCTATATGTAGATTCGATTACATCGATATTTGATTAATACGACACCTATACACGACGACCCCCTAAAATTGATATCATTAATTGCAAATCTACATATCACAATTATGTTAAACTACCGTTGTCCATGTTCCGGGTTAAAAAGTAGCCTGTGTTATTCTGATCTATAAACTAAATATATTACTTCACTCTGTAGTTTTTGCGTAAAAGAGTAACAAACATCCGGATGGATGCATCCATACATTATCACAAAGTTTCGCATTTAGAATTAGAATTGTATCTATGAATTTCTTATCTACAAAAATATATAAAAAAACACCTTCGAAAATCTCAGACATTGCGACGTTTGTGTCGTGCTTGAGTATGTAAATCTATAAAACGGTCTGGTTACAGTTTTATTAAACACGTCTGTACATGAAATATATTCTTAAAAGAACATCGGCAGCTTTGGTACCCACTGAAATAGACACCCACGGGGTATCACACTATGCTTGTTTTATTGACTCATAACAAGTCGAAATTTTTTATATTTTTTAATTTATCTAGCAGTTGGAAATATTGAGTCAAATAAAACAGAAATATCATAGAAACACGAATCGATCGATTGGGAAATCTATTAATACCAAAGAGATTAAAATATAATATAAGGCATAGAGGGGACAAAGCGAGGATTATTTGAAGCCAAAAGTTATTCCAAGTGGAATAAGTCTAGTACAATGTCGACCGAACGACAACTCGCGTTCATACTAACTGACATGACAAGGACATGACGCTTGAGCTTCAAAGTTTTGTATGAAAATATTCCTAATGCCCCCTAATGCATAGAGCTATTATATTTTAATGTCTTTGATTAATACAAAAACTTTTTTGTTGTTGTGGTAAAATTGAACGTCGTGTCATTACATCAACCATGTCATTCACTAGGGATGGCCAAGTGAAAAAATAAATTGATATTTATCGTATCGACATTTCTAAATACTATAGATAAAAATCAAGTGAAAAATATCGATATATCGTCAGTTTTTACATTATTATTTATACATATTCCCAAATTCGTAAAAAAGGACGATGAAAATAGTGTTTTTTTATAAATGCTTGAGTCTAAACAATTATCAAGTACCTAACATTAAATGAAACACGAAACCAGAATGGCGTTAAAAATATATTAAAATTGATACGAATTCGATACTGTAAAATAAATGTCAATATATCGCCATTAAAAATATCGACGATATATATAATATGCTAGTTATGTATTTGGAAAAATATCGATATTTTAATATTATGGGTATCGATATTTTTTGCCCAAGCCATCATTGACTGCCACTATGTAGAGTAACTTATATGGCATGTGGTAGGCAGTGCTATTTTCTAACAAAGAGGTTGGAAGGAAATTATTTTCTTTCCTAGAGAAACTTTTTCTTTACTCGTCTTTGGTACCTAAAATCTCATTATAACCTACAAAATACACTAGGTAACGAATAACTTTTAAACCCCAACTTATAAAAATGTGGTATGATTACATATTATCTTAGTCTGTCCAAGAACTATCGATTTTACACGGTTTCATCTTCCGTGGGCAGGTGTAAGTGGGGTACCCAAAACACATGGACTTTTGCCAATGTTATTTTAGCCAATGTGTGGATATTTATCGATTCAGATATCAAAACATAAATTTAAAAAAAAAGTCTACAGATAGACAATTTTTAGCACGCATCACCCAAAAACTACTGGACGGATTGTAATGAAATTTGGTGTGACATTTAGGGAACTTTTTACAACTGGAAAATATCTCATTCCCACGGGAAAACCTGGATGTATTATATTATGTTGTGTGCAAACGGTATAAAATATTTTTTGGTAATTCCCATGGGAACGGGAATGAACAGGATCCGCGCGGGCAACGCCGCTGGGCTCCCGCTGTTGCGCTAGTCTGAAACATTACTAGCCGTCGGACTGCCTCAAATATTTGCGTGGCAATCCACGAGTGGCAACGTGTTATGCCCAAGTCGCACATCAATTTCGTCTACACTGTTCAAAAGATAAATACAGTTCTCTGCCAGAGGAACCTTTGTAAATAAACAACCAAGATATTAACTGTACAAATAGATAGATCTTCTCCAAACATAATTTCGCTGGTGTAAACCATAAATGTCGGGTATAGGAGACTTTAAGATAACTTTGTTACTGTACAATTTATATAAGTCGTTAATCCACGCATAGCGCGTGACTTTAGCAATGTTCCCGTGTTTATTGTCAAACAGGATTAAAAGGATAACCTACATAAGACTCTTTCTCAACATTAAATCCACCGCTGTTAGCTGACATACACACCGCGTACACGTCGCTTTTTGTTTACTCAAAACACTCTGCGGTTAGTTTTTAGCGCACTACTAACTTGTGCTTAAACACCACCATGTGTTCACAGCCTTACAAGTAAGCCTTAAATAATCGGTTCGTGCCAATTTTCTATTGTCATCGCCTTCGATCCTTGAATTAATTTGCATTTGAATCGAAAACCATTATATAGGTGTCGTAAATTGTGAAGGTAACTGAGCGAGAAAGTAAGCTTTTTGTATAAAAGCCCATAAAATTTTAAGTCTATAACAACGGTTATTTTGAACATTGTTTGTCCTTTATTTATATATTATATGAAATAAAACAGCTAAAACATGGTATTATATACAAAACAATTTTATAAATAATAAAACTGTAAACTTATATCAAAACACAGTTAACTAAATAAGTAAAGGGGAACAAAAAACATCTTCGAATAATTTGATAAAGTCAGACGTGTTAAATATACTGTTAACCGCACATTGTTCAACCACAACCTTATAAAAACCATGGCAATAAAATTTAATAGATAATTCTCAAAATAATTTTACAATCTTTATTACAACGCAAGGAAGAAAACATTTTTGAAAATGCTATGTTTGCCAAAGTAAAAACAACTCCATCATAGAAATAGCAGCTGTGAGCAACAAGTCTACGCCTTGGGTGTTTTAATATTCCGAACCAAACATGTTCTTTGTCACTCAACTTGAAAAATTAGTAGATTTAATTAAATCACCCTCAAATTTCTTTAATGACATCACGAAATCAAGAAAATTAAATATTATAATGTAATAGTCGGACATTATCGTCTCGACGACTGTAGAGTTTTATTAAAATCATAAATCGCATGTCAAATGCACCGGTTCAGCGCGGACACTGAATAACAGTCGTACAAACTGCTTATTTTATGTAAATCACTTTCTTTGTGATATTTTTCAGCTGAGACCAATAAATTTTAATAACATATTTTTTACAAAAGCCTAATCTTGTTTCCAATAGACAAAATGTATCGGAGTGTAGAAATTCTATGACAGATAGATATTTATTTTCTTTTCTTATAGAATAATTTTAGAACCTCTTTATGTACATACCTATCACATTCATTCAATCGCTACAAATTCTTAAGCAAGCTTTCAGTAAAATACTTTCCTAAGCGGCAACATTGAGATAGATTATGACGCAGAGTCTCGTGGGACGGCTGTGAACCAGTTAATTAATATTTACTTCCTCTACATCTCCAACATTGTACTATGATAGCTTGTGGTGCTAAGGTAAACTATTTAAAATCAGCAAATTCAATTAACTTTGACAAAATTACTACAAAATCTCGCAATCGTTAAGATAAATATTTGTCTCATTATTGGAGGTGTTCTCTGTAGAGAACAGTTAACGCCTTAAATTTTTGTCTACTGTAGTAGACAAAAAATAAAAATGGAAGTTGACAACGCCATAACTAATTTATACTAATTACCACTAGAATTCACCCAGTTCTGGTATGTACGTGCTGCATGTGCGTTTAATTGCAGCTCAAAAGACAATTGAAGTGAACTCTCACGTTGCGACGAACGCGACTTCGATTCGGTTTATTTGCTAATTAGTAAAGTTTCACTTTGACGCGCGCCGCCGTCGCGAGTGTGGTGCTGAACCAGCTCTTCATAATAATTATCCTCGTTAGCAAACTACGAGTCATCGGGCGTGGCAGCGTGGCTCCAGCATACATAATAATGATAAAGAGTTGTTTCACTAAAAGATAATTTGGAACTCAATTATCTTATAATAATAATAATATAATAATATAATCTCACGCCTTTTTATCCCCGAGGGGGTAGGCAGAGGTATTCCTTTACTGGATATACCCACATTTCACGAGATATATTGGACCCCTAAACGTGATATCAATTATCTTATTAGTTTCCAAATTCCCGACTAAATGACCAAAACTTACTCAATTTCGAAAATTACCCTTCTTAATTCTAAACTAACACACAACTAACTGACAGGCCCCTTGCCTGTCAGTTATTCACTTAAAACCGGTGGGTCCAATAACTTGAAATTTTGAGCAGGAGTTCCTTAGATAAAAAATAGGAGTTTTGAATATTCCTCTTGTACAGAGGATAAAACTTAGATTGAAGTGTGTAATTTTTCAGAATCTCATAGCTTACACGGCTACTACCTAAGTATAAAATATTATGTATCTTTTATATGCAGGTAGATATACCTATGCAAAAAAACATCGGAAAGTACTTACATCATTATGAGGATAATTCTCGTCCGTCTCCGGTTCAAATCTTTGTCGCTCCGGTAAATTTTCAATAATCGGCTCTCATCTCGACGATAAGTAGGCAGTGATTCATTCGCTCGCCTCGTCCCTGTTATTATCTGCGCCATTTTGTTTCGCAGTTGCACTCTAATTAAAATAATTGGCGCGGCGCGTGTTTATTTAAATAAGAGGACATTTACAAAATCCATAATAATAACATGCCTGTTATTGGCAGCAATCGCTACGGTAGTTTAATTACCGCTTTGATATAACACAGATATTTCAACAAATTAAAATAATCTCAGGATAAAGCAATTTTCAATATTTTGTACTTAATATTCAACTGGACTACCCTAGGGCTGGTAGCTGTCAAAGAATCATAAGAGGGAATGCTGCCAGTCTGCTGGCAACCTTGCTTCGGTGCGACACATTATTTATAGATTAAATTTAAGTTTGCAATTTTATTGTATGTCATAGTTAGATTGTATAATTTAAAATGATCATGTATACTGTACCTAAATTAACAAAGTTGGCTACTGAACTAAATATGTACTCAACGTACTATACCTACTGTAATTACATAATATTGGAAGTAAAGTAAGAGAAGTATAACGAACTACATTTCTATATGACTAACCAACTGTAACATATTATTTATTTTTATTTCAAAGTTAATTTCCAAAAAAAACTTATTCATTACATACATATTATTTATTCATGACAACCTTGACAGTAAAATCTGGGAATCAGAATTGGTTCTGCCGCATGTGTAACAGCACCCCAATGTATATTTCCTTATCTATTTTACAAACATGCGTTATTAGTTATTATTTACACAGTTGCAATAATTGTAATTTTGGGGAAGCCATTTGTAACATCCATTGTTTCCTAAATTGTTTATAGATAACATTGTTCCCCCGAACGGAGGTCATGCGTTTGACAAATCTTATAAAGACAAAGGGTCGCTTCTCTCGAGTAGGCAATTTAATATCTGATCAAGGCAAATGTAATGTAATAACTCCGTAAATAATGGAGGAACAATACATGTTAAATTAGTTTCCTTGAGGACCAAAACTCGATTATCAAAAAGAATCCCTGTGCTTCATCTTAGATAAGGCCATTTATTTTCTCAAACTCATGGTGGGTATCTAATCATAAATACATTTATTCACGAAGAATCCATACATTTTAAATGTGGAATAGACGTCTAAAGTTGTGGAGTGGTGGTCCATGTGGAAGAACTCCCAAAAGTCTGGCCGCATTCTCTCTCTGGATCTTTGAGTATTAAACCAACCGGAGACGCCACTGACAGGCGTTCCCCTCTGCCAAAAAAAAGTGTCGGTCAACACGCATACCTGATAAATACAACTAGTTTTTTTGAGTTCACGGAGTGCTTGGATAGGTG
This sequence comes from Ethmia dodecea, assembly GCA_963855545.1. NCBI lineage: Eukaryota > Metazoa > Arthropoda > Insecta > Lepidoptera > Depressariidae > Ethmia > Ethmia dodecea. The sequence continues at coordinate 9,528,139 of OY979444.1, forward strand.
AATGTATTTGTGTGCAGCTAGTTTTAATTGTTTTGTCAAAGAATGCGTTACTTTTAACATTATTTGTGTTTGTTTCCTCGTCCCCCGCGCAGAAATTGGCAGACTTTTTTGCTAAGAAACTAGTGCGCGTGACGTCTCCTGTTGGTTTAATACTCAAAGCTCTGGATAGATAAAGCTGATCCTTTTAACAGCTATAGCTGCCAGTTCTCTGATCACCTAAAGCCTAACCGGCCAAAGCACTAACTGTGATAAGATGTAGTGACCTATCTTAAATTAATCTTCAACAAGGCTATCCATATTTCAGGAGATTAGGAAATAAGGTAAACTAACTAAAAAAGGTTATTACATGCTAGTGATTATTGCTTCTCTCACTCTCCCCATAGTAGGTATAAATTTTTCAAGATCTATTCAGCAGTTCAACCGAAAACGTATCTAACATTTGAGAAGCCTTTAAGTTAAAATTATATGGCAATTCATTAGTACTGTCAGCCCTGATATGTACCCACTTTTATATCTTCACAATCTGATATCTATAGGTCATGTTTTACCTATTCTAGGTATCAGCTATTTCCACCTTCTGCACATAGCCTAACTTTGTCTACTTAAACTGAAAGATACAAATGTTACCTAATATGCTTTCCTAAATCAATATTTTTCTTACTTTACTTACTTACTTACACACAGATAGACTCACGGATTGTCATTTATATGCTATAGAAATATTTACTTACTCGGTAAGAATTGAGAATGAATTGTGAGTGCTTCTTAATGTCATGTCAGTTTTATTCCAGGAACAATAACGAACTGTAAAATACCTTTATACTCGTAGTAATACTAAGTACCTATACCTATACCTACATGCTGTCTACTTATTTTAAGAATCACTCTAACTTTTATACTAAACTTGTTGTCATGTGCCAATAGCGATTTAAGTGTAAGGACTTGTCTTACGAGTCACGACGTTATGAATAGGGTACAGGTACACACATTTCTTAGAAATTTGGCGTTGCCCGCGCGGATCCAGTTTATTCCCGTTCCAGTGGGTATTTCCAAAAGTCCCTTCATAGCAGTTGCCTGCGACAGATAAGATACCTACATACCATATTTCAAGTTTCTAGATGTTACCTCGTCGGAATAATATAATATGTTCATATAGTAAAAATTAACCTAAATGTTGACCCCGTTTTGATATCTAAATCGACAGATAGTTCGATATAGATATCAAAACACATTGCCGCAAAAATTAAAAATATATATTTATTCTAAAGATCTCGTAACAGTTTTATTTTGTGAGATCGTCTGCATATTTATCCCACATAACAATATTAGTTCCATGCTTGGAACTAAAACCAGACCTTGTAAAATTAAACAAAAAAAACTGACTTCAAACAGGAGACTAAAAATAGTAAAAAGCACTAGTCTCCACTTCGATTTTCAAAGGTTCCTCTCGATTTCTTTGGGATGCCATCATCAGATCCTGGTTTCCTTATTATGGTACCACCTTTTAGATATCGCCTTTCCAACAAAAGAAAATCATCAAAATCGGTTCACAAGCGACGATGTTATTCATAAAAAAAAAATATTTTTAGTGTCGAGTTAAGAAACCTCCTCCTTTTTTGAAGTCGGTTTAAAAAATTATCGATTGGCACCTCATTCATCAAAATCGAATGAGTTGTTCAGGCGCCCATGAGTAGTGATAGCCCGAACGGTTAGAGAGCCGGCCGAAAACCAGTGAGGCTCGGGTTCGAATCCTGGCATGTACCAATGGGTTTTTCAAAAACTTACGTACATCTTTATCACTAGCTCGACGGTGAAGGAAAACATCGTGAGGAAAATGTATAAACAGACCCGGTACGGCGATAGGCTCACCACCTATCACGTGTAAACGTGATAGGTGGTGAGCGAGTAATCGTGACTTGACTCGTTGACTCGGACTCGGACTCGGACTCGGACTCGGACTCGGACTCGGACTCGGACTCGGACTCGGACTCGGACTCGGACTCGGACTCGGAATCGGACTCGGACTCGGACTCGGACTCGGACTCGGACTCGGACTCGGACTCGGACTCGGACTCGGACTCGGACTCGGACTCGGACTCGGACTCGGACTCGGACTCGGACTCGGACTCGGACTCGGACTCGGACTCGGACTCGGACTCGGACTCGGACTCGGATTCGGACTCGGACTCGGACTCGGACTCGGACTCCGACTCGGACTCGGACTTGGACCTCGGTGCCCGTCGGAGTGGGGAGCGTAAGGTTATTTTCGTTACGGAATCCCCGCGCTCAAGGCCCTCAATAGAAGCTATGCAATAGCTTAATAAATAATCTCACGCCTTTTATTCCCGAGGGGGTAGGCAAAGGTATTCAGGTTCTGGATATCCCCACTTACTTTTCACGAGATATTCTTTGGACCCCTAAACGTGAGTGTGAGCCTATCGCTGGACCGGGTCTTTTACACATGTCTCAAAATTAATTCTGGGACCTGCTGGTTTCATCACGAAGTGGAAAATACGTAAATAAAATCAACACATAGGATGCTAAAAATATAACTTAACTTTTGGTTTAAAAATCTGGCAAATAAACTCCAATTGACAATTGGATCCTTACATAAATAGAGAGTGCAATCACATCGAATTTCTAACATAAAGGTGTTAGCCTATTATCTTCATAGTAGGGTCGCTATTTAGTCGAGATAGCTGCTATTCTCATGGAAGGGGATGCGATATTATGACCCCAACTAATTCCGAGTTTCGAAACTTCATTACCCGCACCGCTGGAGATCTAAGGTGATGAAATTATTAGCAAGCCTCACACTCGTTAGTATCTAGTCTTAGTCTGTTAAGATTGTTAGTTTTAGTAGCCACAGCTTATCATATTACAACAACGTTTCTTAAATAGAAATACACACACAAATCTCATCGTTGAGAAGATGGCAGAGGTATCTGAACCTGATAAGTCGGGAAACAGCACTAGATTGATTTATTCTTCTTAAACGAAGCAACGGATCATTTTTAGGGTTCCTACTCCCGTGCCAACGGGAACCTATTAAGGACTAAGCTTCCGTTTTCTACCATCTGTATTTCTGTCTGTCAGTGGTTTGTGTCCCATGAACAGTAAATAGATAGACAGTTACAGAATGTGTATAGCCTCTATAACAATGAATATAACAATGAAAAAAGTCATTTTTTAAAGAGGACTCTATACAAGAAACACATTTTTTATTTCATGTCCGACTTATCCGATTGTTTTAAATATACCGTAAAATATCATTGAATACTCTTTATCCAGGAAAATGGACGAAGTAGGACGAATAAAAAGCTAGTAGATAATGACAGTGTCAAAAACACACGACTCTACCTCTTTTTTTGCTACGCTAATCGCTAAAGTCATTGTGATGCGTGTCGGATCGCCTTGCGTGTTGTATAATTCAGGTTACCTCTAAGGGCACCTCTCTCTTTGAACTCCACAGCGGACTGATACCAACGCCAGACGAATGTCTGGACTAAACACATAAGCTTTAGGTTTTCTGCACACAATGCGTGCATGTCGCACGCACACCTCGAGACGAATGAAGCTGATTGAATTATGAAGTTAATATAGTAATATTAAATTTCGAGACACAACTTACACACGTAATAGGTAGATATTATTATACTAGCTTCACCGTACATGGGTACTTATTTAAATATTAATTAATGTAAGATTTAAGCATACGGTACGCATCAAAATATAAACCTTTTTTTTTGCTTTGTTTTGTTTTCGTAAAAACCTTAAATCAAAGTAGACTCTAGTTTACCGAAAACATATAGAATAGAAAAATAAAAATCCTACTAATATTATAAACGGAATGTTTGTATGTATGGATGTTTGTTGCTCTTTAACGCAAAAAACTACTGAACGGATTTTGATAAAACTTTACAGTTATATAGCTATACATCAGAATAACACATAGGCTATATTTTATCCTCGTATTCCCACGGATCGGGAAGTACGCGGATGAAACCGCGGGACGCTGCTAGTGTTGCACAATAGAATAATAATGACTGTATTCTCAGTATAAAAGTTTAAAAATAACACATGTCCCAATATGTACTATCACTATGACTAAACAACTGATACGCTCAAATATCTATATTTAATATCGACAATGTTGTGTTGATGGACACAATAGCCCACTAGTTATTGCATTTTCATCGTAAGGATATCGAATGCGAATACTCGGCGTGGATTACGATGCGACGCACGTCATGTGTGGCAGCCTTAACCTGTTTAACAACATCCAACTTGGAACGAGTTTGTATTCAAAGTGCTTAAGTTAAACCGATTTCAGTAAACTTGTTTTAGATCTAGACTTTATCAGCAACAATGTCCGTATTGTGTATTTAGCAGTGTTACTAAAATGAATACTGCGGATGAATGTTTGGTAATAAAACCTTTAATAATAATAATAATCTCACGCATTTTATCACCTAGGGGGTAGGCAGAGGTAGTCCATTTACACCTTTGCTAAATCTGAAAGACTTTTAATGTTTCATGGACAAGTTTCTTAATAATACTTTGAAATTTCAAATAATATAACTAAATGTTAGTTATATTATTTGCAATTTGCAGTTTTTTCTTAAAATGAGATTCGTTAAAGGGTATTTGAGTTTAATTTTTAGTAAATGTTAGGCTAAGCTTTTGCTATTTCATGTGCGTTTGAGTTAGCATTGCCAATATCCGGATTATTCCGGACATTGGCAATGTTGCATTGCACACAGATGTTTCATGGAATTTCTCTTTTAAAATAAATACTAATATAAGTATAAAATATCTACATATCTTTTCGGTTCTCCGGTTAGCAAATATTAAGATCCAAATGACGTTAGTCTTGAGAGCATCAGAATCAAAGTTTAGATTGTATACTTCTTTATTAAGACTAATAATGAATTAGAGCAGTGATAGCCCAGACTGATAAAGAGCCGGCCGAAAATTAGCGAGGCTCGGGTTCTAATCCTGGCATGTACCAATGAGTTTTTCAAAAACTTACGTACATATTTATCACTAGCTCGACGGTGAAGGAAAACATCGTAAGGAAACCCGCAGGTCTCAGAATTAATTCTGAGACATGTGTAAACAGACCCGGTCCGGCGATGGGCTCACCACCTATCACGTTTAGGGGTCCAATATAGCTCGTGAAATGTGGGTATATCCAGTAATGGAATACCTCTGCCTACCCCCTCGGGGATAAAAAGGGCGTGAGATTATATTTATATATAATAATAAATTATAAAGTAGATAATAGCAAATGTAAATAACCGCTTAGATATTTATTCATTTGGTCAGTCTCGAAGTATATTATATACGTCAATACATTGAATTGACTAGTTATATTACGAGTAGGTATAGTATTGATGTCGCCATGCTTAAGTATACTATCTTTTTTCTGGTAGAAATATTGTAATATTGCAACTTATAAAGATGAGTACCTGGTAATAATAATAATATGCTCACGACTTATTCCAGAGTCGGTTGGCAGAGATATTTATTGCTGGATATCATTAGAAGTTTAATTCAGCAGATACATACAGTAATAAAAGTATATTTTATCAAAACAGAGATATGAAAATATTTAGGCAAAGCTACACTTACATTACCCTCATACATACATATTCTCACACCTTTCATCCGAAGGGCTAGGCAGAGACATACGGTTTATGTATATTAACAGTAGGTAATGGATGTTGAATATGAAAATAATAGTCGAATGCTATTCTTTGAAGTTGGTTTGTATTTAGTATATACTAGGTTCCTGTACTATTGTCAGAGTATCTTTAGATACGTTCTACTTTTAAAAATTCGTATCCCAATCTACTATTATGCCGAATATTCTATTTATTACGTTACTGATATTGTCTTCAGGCAGCCATGGTTATTTATAGCCAACTAGCAGCGCCCCGCGCTTTTACCGGTTCCCGTTCGCTTGGGAATACGGAAAGAAAATATAGTCTATGTGTTAATCTAATGTATAAGATATACAACTGTAATGTTTAATCAAAATCCGTTCAGTTATAATTGTAACTTATAAGTAAATATTATAATAATTATAATAAAGGTTTATTGTAACGCTATAGAAAATTTAAGTCTTATTTCTTTGTTCCAAACACAATAGCTAATCGCAATATAAAGGTGTATCTAGACAAGACATTGCCCTCGCAACATCGTAATGGTGGTAATCTTCGTATGGAATGGTACCTTACCCACACTCGTAGGCAAGGAATGCAATTTCATTCCATTTTATTTGAACTCCCCACTACAGCCAGGCTGGAGCGCGTAATGTTCTGTTAAATTCACGTTTTACGATCTCACAGTTATCCAAATTATCATTAGCGGAGTATCATTTTATAACAGTTACCTTTAAATTGGTGAACGTGGAGTGAGAAATATATCACTGCAGTCTTTGTTACACAATATTAATATGGTGGTCTTCATTATATTCTACAAGAAACGTGCCTATAGTTTTTGGCTCTTTTGAGGAACATTTTGTCTCTAGGTTTAGTGTTCCAAAGAAAAACTCTCGGTAACGAAAAATTACATTTATATGCACTGTAACTATTAACTGATAAGAGTATTATCATCAACCCGTAACAGCCCACACTGAGCTTCTTTTTCACTGTGGATTGGGAGATGGTGTTAAGCTAGGGCCACTTAGCAGTCGGAATTTTTCAAGCCTTAACGACTTCTATTGTGCGTACACACAACAAAAACCGGGACCAACAATTTAACGTACCTTCCGAAACACGGATGCGTTCGTGATATAAATGCCACTAGGCGGTCAACCATTCACTGATTAACCCCGCCCATCTTTGCTTAACCAATGTCATGATCGTTACAAACACACTGGTGCCGCAGGGCTACAAGGGCTTCTACGAAAGTAAATTATGCATTTCAATAAAAATCTAAAGTATTTATTAAGTAAGGCCAGATTGGTCTAACAGGCAGTAAGTCTTAACCCAAGGCTAAAACGAAATATCTCTTTACAATTTTATTACTTAACCACCAAGAAAGAATTTGCTGCTCCGTTCACGATGCGAAAACTAAGCATACGAAACGACTCAGACGAAAAATGATAATAAAACAAAATATTTCGTTACATAAAGTTATCCTTTGTTATTATTCTGAGCCTTAAAGAAATATTTACGGCAAAACAGAACCTTTTAGAAAGGAGTAAATTCTTTAATAATAAGGCTAATCGTACCTATTTCAAGTTTCTATGAGTTACGTGGATTACTTCTGTTTCATGACATTTGTATTGTTCTGTATACTTAGGTACCTATATATTTAGGTATTAGGTTTTCTGTGTAATTTCAGTTTCAACATGATCTTCTGAAAATATTTTTTCTGTTTCTTCATTTTGTTAATCGTACTTCCAATAATAAATACGAAATCAAATTGCCATATTTACTGAACAAATATCAAAAACGTCACCAAGACATTATCAATGAAAAATAAAATAGCAGTAAACAAAGAGATTAAGATATCATAGGGCATAGAGGGGACAAAGCGAGGAAAATTTGAAGCCAAAAGTTATTCCAAATGGAATAAGTCTAGTAAAATTTCGACCGAATGACAGCTCGCGTTCATACTAACTGACATGACGCTTGAGCTTCAAACATGCTTCAAAGTTTTGTATGAAAATATTCCTAATGCCCCCTCTATGTCCTATTATATTTTAATCTCTTTGGCAGTAAAGCAGAAAAGAGTTTGGATATAGATATTACCAACATTTCTAACAAATCCTAATTTTATTTACTTACATAATAAGTCTAGACTTACCAATACAAGAGCCGTACATCATTATTCTCCTGCCCTTTTCCCATTACATTAGGTCAGCCGCTTGCCTGACAGTAGGTGACTTCTCGTAGGTGATGGTTAACCCACCACTATTGGAGACGGTGAACGCCAAGGTCAATTGGTACTGTGCCCTATAACGACACCGATGATAAGTAAGTACCTCAGATTTCATAAATCATATTATACTTGCAAGATCGTGCGAGATGCCGAACTACTCCTTTATTTTCAAGAAAAGATAAATATCATAAAAATCGCAATCAACTTTCTAGATTAAGAACATTGCAAATGTTGATAGATATACAATAACTATAATGTGAAAAGAAAAAATAAGATAAGTATTTTTTTTAGAGTCAACAAAAAACAACAATATTATATACTACCTTCTACCCGCGGCTTCGCTTGCGCACGTTTATTTGACCCCCTTAGGGGTTGAATTTTTCAAAATCCTTTCTTAGTGGATGCCTACACTGTATAAGCTATCTATATGCAAAATTTCAATGCTCCAGACCCAGCTGTTTAGGCTCCGCGTTGATACATCACCAATCAGTCAGTCAGTTTATAATTTTATATATATATAGATTTATATGATCATGCTTCTAAAACTATCCATTTTATAAAGAAAGAATAAGACCAAAGGTCTGTGGCAAACGGCCGGACGGACAGACACTAAGAAAACAAGAGCTATTTTAATGGAACCCAAAATAACTGAATAAATCATCGAGCAACATACATAAATACGATACAGCCAGCCCATAGAGCAGAGCGACACTACGCACAATGGGCTCATTCTGCTCTAGTGACGAAATATAGGTAGGTAAACTAGCGATTATCGGGCTAACAAGCACGATAATAATACGATAACAAAAATAACAACATATATTCGAGCTCGTTATCCTGTCTCCTCGCACCTCGCACCATCAGGGTATCGCAGGAGAACATAAATAAATATGTGTTTGAACAACAATAGTTTTAAAGAATTTCAAGCAATTATATCATGATAAATTTTGTACATCATTATTCACATTATTCCCCCACGTGGAATTTTAACACAAACTAAAAACTGTGGTAGGAGCCAACGTGGATGTAGCGTTTTTTTTTTTTGCGGACAGTGGCGGTGGTGACAGTTAGGTTTAATTTTCCTGTATTTATCGTAAGATTTTGACTCTTTTTCATTCTATTGCTAGGTGAAATTATTCATGCACCTTGCATGTACCTACTTAAAAATAGCCAAACAAATTATTTGCACAAAAGTTTTTTTTACATGACATGTGTAAAAGACCAGCAGACGTATTCACAGAGACTCGATACCGTTTCCGTTCGATTCGAGTCGAATCTATCGACATCGGAAACGAATCTATCGAGATGAGCTGATGTTGGTATCGAAAACTAATGTCACGTATGACAGTTGGTGTCACATATGACATTAGTTTTCCATACCAACATCAGCCCATCTCGATAGATTCGTTTCCGATGTCGATAGATTCGACTCGAATCGAACGGAAACGGTATTGAGTCTCTGTGAATACGTCTGCTGGTCCTGCAATGGGCTCACTACATATCACGTTTAGGGGTCCGTAGAACATCTCGTGAAAAGTGGGTATAACCAGAAATGGAAAACCTCTGCCTACCCCCTCGGATTAAAGGCGTGAGTTTTTATTTTTTTTGCGATATTTTATCAAATTACATAAAGAATAACAACATTTAATGTCCTCAGTAAACACCATTAACAATTCTAAAAAGATTTTCAAAACTCTGGTCAATAGCCTATTCTAATAAAAAAAAATACCAACTAGGAATCTCAATTCAACACAACTGTGTGCTGACAATAACAGGATATAAAAGACTGACTCTGCTTTCAAAATTATCTTTATTCATGATCTGAGAAACTTTTTCATTTAAAAAACATGAAAATGTACATTCAGTTGAAACGTGAAAATGCTGTCTTCAATCTACCTAACTGAGCCGGAAGTTGCGAAAGCAGCTAAAAATTTATAAAACGACAAGACTTGAACATTTTTCGCTTGCAAGACTAGTGTTACAATTAAAGTTAAATTTGATCCTTATCGTTTTCATCAACTTAGAGTTCTTGTCAACACATTTAGACCAATTTCTGGGATTGTACCGCATTAGTTATATTAATTAAGTAGGAGCAGAATAAAATATATTTGACGATAGTAATTGCGCGAATGAAGAAGGATATTTTGCCCATTGACTGTGCTAGCGAACAAGTTCCTCAGATTTTCTTGGATAACTAAATGCGCTGTACCTACCTATAGTGTCCACCCACCGCGAGATTTATAGGGCTGACTAGATATTTGCCAACAAACTTAAAACAGATATAAGTAGACCTCTCGTACATGGAATTCTGCAACGGGACAGAACATTAAAACGATCATATTATAGTGGTAACGATCCGGTATCACGTCGATGTTGAGTCAACAATGTGCATTTCCTTAGGGTGAGCTAAATGTTATGTATTATTGTTAAACTGGTAGATAACTTTATATGAGTGTAGTACAGTATTTACAAAATAGAAAATATGTATGTTCACACATTTTATGCCTACTCCAGGCAGAGGTATTCTATTCCAGGAAATACCCACTTTTCACCACTTAGTATTTATGCATAGGACTAAACATATATAATTTTCCAACTTCTGTACATAGGAGACATAACTTATTAAGTAATAAGTAATAAGAAATCGATTAAGTAGTCGATACTGAAAAAAACAATTTCAGGAATTGCGCTTATTATTATTTATATTATTATGTAACAGAACATATTGTATATATACAGAGTGTGTCTCTGGATCGGTACGGGGACGAAGTCGCTGGCAAAAGCGAGTATATGTATATTTCTCTATAGACTCTTTAGTTCTTCGACTTCGCCAAATTTACAATTCTATGACCCTCAAGCACAAGTGCTCACAATAGCTCAATCGAACAGTGGAGTCTTGCGTAGTTTCTCCCACACATTGATAACATATTCTGGAGAGATCGTAGTTTCAAAATATGACTTTCAATAAGAGAGCGTAATGTTCTTTCCCATATAGAATACTACCTATCTAACAGGTGCCCAGCGGCATTGGCAACCCGGAACCTGTTTTTCAAGTTCCTGTAGGAATATCGGAAATCCCTCTTTTGTTTGGTGGCAATGAAGAGACCTACGTTTAACAGTGGACATTATCTGGTAAAGATATTCTTGAGAAACAATTATGTTTGTTATATTATAATGATTACATAACAAATAACATTAAATTTTGCCATAGCTTTATATCCAGTGCTTAGACACGTCTCAAAATGAGTTCAAACCTCAAAGTTGCAAATAAAGATTTAGTTAATTTGCTGTAAATAAAGTACAATCTGCTTTCTTGGTAGTAAAATAAGCCGACGCAATCCGAGCCAACTCTCTCGACGTTTTCATAAGGATTTTCCTCGGTAACGAAAAACTTCATCCGCAACTTTTCTTTTTTCCCTTATTAGCTTTCCGCTCTTAACTAAGATTCCTCTGCATTTTCCAATTTAATTTCGCAACATAATTCACTGAAGATACAGCTTTTTTCATAAACAGTGTGCATTATCAACTAGTAGGATGGCTAAAATGGTATCAATAATCATGGTATCAGCACTGCTAATATTTGTATATGAAAATCGAACCTTACATTTTTACACTTAATAAATTGTTTTAACACATAGTTTTGATATAATTAATTAGTATAAAACTAAAAAGCAGCAATGTGATAATAAGCGGACAGATCAAACTTTCCGCAGTAACAAAACAAAACAAAAGAACACTATAATTGCCATTGTAAGTATATTAAATTTCAACTCAGACGCTAACCAATACATAAAAAAATTCAGTATTACCTTATTTCAATAACGATCAGAGGTGAGTTTTGTGAGGGCAGCACTCACCTCACCTGCTGAGTTTCAAATAATAACTTTTTATCGCTGTAGAGCCAGCACTCAAATTGCCGAAACTGGAAATGTAATGGGATTATCGCTGATCCGAAACGGCGAGGGCCTCTCATGCAAGCGTAATAAAATTTACCGAATCCCAAAGAAAAAACTTTTCGAAATGTCACGCTATAACATTCGATTCAGGATCATCTTTATTTGAAAACTTTCGGTGTTGACTATTATATTGAATATTCTATACATACATATAATAAAACTTTAACGAGATCGTGTATGTACATAAAATACCAATTTTTTTAACATTTTAATGGTATGTACCTAGTGTAGTGATCGATTTAGATATCAAAATACTAATTTTTGAAATATTTATATGTCTGTGCGCGCATCACGCAAAAACTACTAGACGGATTTTGATGAAATTTGTAATGGAGATAACCGAGTACCTGGGTCAACATCTAGGCTAATTTTGATTCCAGGAACATATATATTTACTATGGAAAAATATAAAAACTGGTTAAAAATAGTAATACATTTTATTCTAGTTTTCTTTATTTAATATGTAAATATTACTCCTCCTCTTTAAAAGTAGGTATGTCTTTGATAGGATTTAAAAATTCAGAAATTCATTCCCAGAAAACCTCGGATTTCGTGAAAGTGCGGAACAAGGGTTACATAATTTCATTATTAGGTATGTATATTTCATAAAACAAATTTCCAACTGACTACAAAAGGAAGCCTTTCTTGAAGTAATTGAAAAAAATATTTAAATGATTTGCAAAATATATTATCTAAGAACAGTTCTGCAAAATGCTCATCGAATATCCAACTCATAAATATTAAATTAATAAAATACCTACCTGAATTTAATACAATTAACAAAAGCGTCGTCTCAAAATTTGTCTCTGAATCAATTGTTACATTAAAAAGTTTATCCTACAGGCGTAGAAAACTTTCTCAGTTTCTGATTCCAATATTTATAGTCTGATGTGCTTTTAGAATAGTAAAACTAAGTATAATATTTTGGAACTTATTTTTATTTATTTATTTAACTTCATGTACCAAGAAAATTTACACATGGCGAACTTAATGCCTAAAGGCATCATCTACCAGTCAGCTAAGCAGAAATATTTTTTTTCGTAATAGCTGTTCCACGCGGTTTCACCAGCATAGTTCCGGTTCCCGTGGGAATACGGGAATAAAATGTAACCTATGTTACTTCCAGATAGTGTAGCTTTCCATTAGTAAAAGATTTTTAAAAATATTGTCTGTTAAAAACTATTACGGGCAAAGAACGAATCAGTTTCTATTACCAAACTTGTTCAATGAAATAGATATTTAAAGACAAGAGACTCAGAAGAATAAGGGCAACTGAAAGCAAAAATTAAAAACGGTGATATATGAAAATACTGTATTAGTAAATGAAAACTATTTATTGTACACCACAACAAAATATGCAATAAGTGACAAAGTGATTTAAAAAGAAGTACAATCTGCGGTCTTATCGCTTTAAGCGATTTCTATAAGATATTTAAAATAAGATACTTAGTTAACTATTAACAATAAGTGTTTAGGTATTGGTAGAAGTGAGTGCAAGCCTGCCAACAAACTGCTATGCAGTTTAACAAATATTTACAGGCTGCAACGTACCGTGTAATGTTTATTGTATATAAATAAACTAGCGACCTGCCCCGGCTTCACACGGGTGCAATACTAATACTAAAACCTTCCTCTTGAATCTCTCTATCTATCAAAAAAAACCGCATCAAAATCCATTGCGTAGTTTTAAAGATTTAAGCATACAAAGGGACATAGGGATATATGGCCATAGGAATATAGGGATATAATGACAGAGAAAGCGACTTTGTTTTATACTATGTAGTGATAAATAAAAAAATAAAAAAAGGTCTAGTAGTTTTTTGAGTTTATTCGTTACAAAACTACAAATCTTTCCTCTTTATAATATTAGTATAGAGTATAGATAATAATCTAGGTAAATATGTAGGTATATTGTATGTAGTTGTTCTCTAAGTACTCGATAATTCCAGTAAGAACTAATACTACCTACACAATATAATATTCAACTGACAAACAAGTACATATAGACAAACAACTTAAGTTTTTTTTTAAATGTTTGAATATTCGTTGTCTTTTCTGTTTTATTATAAGTGAAAGCAATGAAAATATTTTTGCTTTACAGCGCGCACACTCGATTTGCCGTTTGGAGCAAGTGGCTTCCCCTCGCCGGCGCCCTTACATTAATTGGCACAACTTTTCCACGCAGCGGGCACTAAGACCGCCTAATGCGCGACCGCGGCCAAGTTTCACTCGTTCCTCCCTAATTACTTTTATTGCTCTTCTCCCGCTCATTCATTCATTCATATCGCTGTTCCTCTTCTTAAATGGTCAGCCGACTTTTTATCGGCGCTACATAAAAAAATCTATTAATCTTACCGCCTAATTAAAATGTAGAACCCAGAGCACGAAAGTAAGATACAGAGATACTCACAGATGATGGACGACCAAATCCGACTTTATGCAAAACATGTCATCGCACCCTCATTCGACGTCTATCCGCTACTTTGTTGGGAAGCTGACCCGGATAAAGGCTTCAAATTACCGACGTCAAATTCCAGTGTCACCTGAGCTAGGGACGGCGCTGCCATTTTTATCCTATTCCGAGTTAATATTCCGTGGACGTCCGCAGGAAGCACCCTCTGTGACGGACACCCGGACTCGGACTCCCTGCCGTTAGTGTAGGAGTTGAAAAGTAAATAAAATCAGGTGCTTTACATGTTGGATGTACCTAATCTTAAATACCAAAATAACCAAAGATATTATATATAGAAAGAAGTAGATATGTTACTAGAGCACGGAAAATGAGGCCGACAAATGTAGTTAATTAACCACATTTTATTTAGTCGCATTGTATTTCAAGACTTATTTTAAGCTCAACTCTTAACAGATAGCTCTCTTTTTTTTTATTATTCGTTCCTTATCATCTTTCCCCGTCGTTGTTGTATCCTATAAATACGCTAAGAAGTAGTATGTACATGTTGTAGCACACTCGTAGGGGATCAATTTTCAAACGCAAGCAGTATGAATATAACTCATCCTTACTTTAATATCTTTGAAAATAACATTGGCAAAAGTCCATGTGTTTTGGGTACCCCACTTACACCTGCCCACGGAAGACAAAACCGTGTAAAATCGATAGTTCTTGGACAGACTAAGATAATATGTAATCATACCACATTTTTATAAGTTGAGGTTTAAAAGTTATTCGTTACCTAGTGTATTTTGTAGGTTATTATGAGATTTTAAGACGAGTAAAGAAAAAGTTTCTCTAGGAAAGAAAATAATTTTCTTCCAACCTCTTTGTTAGAAAATGGCACTGCCTACCACATGCCATTTATGTTACTCTATGCTACATAGTGGCAGTCAATGATGGCTTGGGCAAAAAATATCGATACCTATATTAAAATATCGATATTTTTCCAAATACATAACTAGCACATTATATAATATATCGTCGATATTTTTAATGGCGATATATCGACATTTATTTTACAGTATCGAATTCGTATCCATTTTAATATATTTTTAACGCAATTCTGGTTTTGTGTTTCATTTAATGTTAGGTACTAGATACTTGTTTAGACTCAAGCATTTATAAAAAAATACTATTTTCATCGTCCTTTTTTACGAATTGGGGAATATGTATAAATAATAATGTAAAAACTGACGATATATCGATATTTTTCACTCGATTTATATCTATAGTATTAAGAAATGTCGATACGATAAATATCAATTTATTTTTTCACTTGGCCATCCCTAGTGAATGACATGGTTGACGTGATTACACGACGTTCAATTTTACCACAACAACAAAAAAGTTTTTGTATTAATCAAAGACATTAAAATATAATAGCATAGAGGGGGCATTGGGAATATTTTCATACAAAACTTTGAAGCTCAAGCGTCATGTCCTTGTCATGTCAGTTAGTATGAACGCGAGCTGTCATTCGGTCGAAATTGTACTAGACTTATTCCACTTGGAATATCTTTTGGCTTCAAATAATCCTCGCTTTGTCCCCTCTATGCCTTATATTATATTGTAATCTCTTTGGTATTAATAGATTTCCCAATCGATCGATTCGGGTTTCTATGATATTTCTGTTTTATTTGACTCAATATTTTCAACTGCTAGATTAAATTAAAAATATGGAAAATTTCGACTTGTTATGAGTCAATAAAACAAGCATAGTGTGATACCCCGTGGGTGTCTATTTCAGTGGGTACCAAAGCTGCCGATGTTCTTTACTTACCATATGTGATAAGTAAAATAAAGAATTGAATTGACTTGTAACGTTAAGTACATGTACATGTACGTAATAAATAAAATAACTTACACACAAACTCCCAACAACTGTAAAATGTAAAAAAATCTCACATTTTCAGCGCAATGTAATCTCCGCCAAAGTAGATACTACATATATAGTGTGCTCAGAGTTAGGAATTATTGAGTTTCTACTATTACTTATTCTGTGTCTCTACACAAAGATGTTTTATTCGCACTTCAGCTAAAAATTTCTGGGTGGTTTTAAGTTGCATGTACCGTATGAATAGAGGCTACTAGAATTTATTGCCTGCCGGTGGTCTCTAGGGCACTAAATAAGTGAGGTTACGTAGACTAGCCATTATTGTTATATCCTCGTAAGAACTAAGTATGTACCTACCTACAAAGTTACATAAATATTATATTAATACTCCATTAAAGCCGTCTCATAAAGTCGATCGACTTTAACTGAAGTAGATATATAAGTATGTATGAATAAATGTGATACTACTTGATTTATTATATTTTTATCACATAAACATATTTTGTTTCTACTTTGTTTGATGTATTTTCTTTGCTAAAGACTAAAATTGTAATTCATGGCCATTAAATTATTTTCCTACATTTTATTTTACTAATATTTCTTTTAAAACTGTATACATAAACGTTATTACCATTTATTTCACGCAAGTTATCATTTTTCAAAGTAAAGTAACCCATTATACCATCTCTACCTACACACTCCTTCCCCGTGTTCACGGTCATTTGCTCCTGTTACCGACCATATCAATTCAAATGAGATCACTCTCATCCCAGCGCCTCCACTTTCCTCCTGAACTAGCGGGACGGAGACTATCGTTCTATTTGTTCATATAACAATGTATGAAGATGTGGTTAGGGTATTATGGAAAACAGCTGATGTTGCCTTTTATAACACTACCGCAGATACTTTATAAGTACTTAGCTGCGAAGGGCGTAGTAAGAGTAAGTATCTCACAATCAGACGATAGTTGAAAGTTATTCATGCCTTTTATATGTAAAAGAAGACCCGATAGAGAAAGAAGTAAAATGTATTTTTTGTTGGAATAGGTTTATTGCCCGTATTGTTCGTTCAATAACAAGATTAATTAAAAACACAAACCCATTAAAAATATAACAACATTTTACACGAAAATGTTTTTGGTGAGATTAACTAATGTGAATAGAGAAAGTCAACTAGGTACCCTTGTAGATGAGTCTTATATACATATTTTTTCTCTCTTTCTGTAAATGTATATCGGCAAACAATGTTTGTTGTTTCTGCAGATTGTAGTACAGTGGGTTATTCGCCTTAGATACACACAATTTTAGGAAATGTAAAAATATCATTTTAGGATACCCTGTGTCAGCTTAAATTCTGATGAAATTCACGGGTTACGGATTTTCGGGGATGACGAATCGATATAGCTAAATCTGATCTTTGGGAAAACTCGTTCAGTTTACCTACGTTTATTTTACCTAGCGCTATCGCATCAGACCAATTTATTCTACCAACATTGAACTAGTGGCCGATTTTATCCGTATTCTCATCTCGGAAAGAAAATATCTGCTAAGCGAAATTGTCTTAATATAATTCTTATTGAATATTTTAATAAAATAAAAATAATGGGTATGCTCACACCTTATTTCTATGGGGGTCGACGGAGGTATTCCATTACTGAAAACTATTCACGGAAGGTGTTTTTCGGACCCCTAAACGTGATAGGTGATGGGACTGGACGAAGATGTTACACGTGTCTTAGAACCAATTCTGAGGAATGGTATGAGTGTGAGAGAACCACATGCTATTTTCCTGTCGAGCACGTGATATGCACTTGAAAAATAATTGAAATCCAGCTCGGGCCTCGCGCAGTAGATCAAAATACATCAAGGAAATAACCCAATTTTCTGTAAAATGTTTCCAAAAAGGTCGAAGTTCGGACCGCAGTTCGGGGACAATCGAATACTGATTCAATAGTAAATGCATTCACCGGAAGCGCGATGCTTACCATGCACCAACGGCACTCAATAGCGCAGGCGCTCAATGGAGCCGTTCATTCAATGACGTGATTTACATTTATTTCTGAATACAAAAATGTTCAATCAATTTAAAAGTCGTAACAATGTGAACGTGATCTTAGTCACAATGTCTAATGGAACTACCCAGTGAAGCAAAGAGGAGAGCACGAGTGTACAGAAGCATAGCCTTTCTATTTATCTCCCTTTTCCAGGTTTTTTGTGTAGCCTTCGAAATCTTTTCTTACTTTGGATTCCTTTTAATCTTTATAGTTCGTTGTAACATGATACAGTTTCTGTTAAGAAACTGATACGGAAAATCAAATCGTTACGCGTCATTTGTTGGACACCTATGTACGTATATCCTATATAGCTTTTACCCGCGGCTTTGTTTGCGCACGTTTATTTCACCCTCTTAGGGGCTGAATTTTGCAAAATCCTTTCTTAGTGGATGCCTAGATGCCTACAATGTATAAGCTATCTATGTGCAAAATTTCAAGTCTCTAGACCCAGCGGCTTAGGCTGTGCGTGTATATCACTAATCAGTAAGTTTATCATTTTATAAATATATCGATAGAAGATATAAAATAAAATAAATCCGCCCACTGAGTCGCTCATCATTAAATCTTTAAACTACTTAACAACTCGAAGTTTGGTGTAGGCATCCGTCAAGAAATGGGTTTAAGTTCGTTCGGTATATGGAACCTGTTGTATTGTTGGGAGTTTCAAAAATCCCTACATAGTTTTACAAAAATTCTCTAAGGTACTTAAAGAATATTTCCTCTGAATTTACAGGTCTCGACTGTGCGTTGTCTCGTTCAGTAAATCAGTATAAAGAAAGAATAACCTGAACATAATACTGGACTATATCTGCTAGATATTAAATTTAAAAAAAACTGACTGGCCTACATTTACCTATGCATGTCAAGTCACGAGAGAAGCAGATCTTAATCAGGTGGTTGTCAGGCCGGGCACATGTACGCGACATGTCCCATATGAATGGAACTCGCACCTGCCGTTAATTTAATCCCATGCGCCGGATGATGTATGCATGTAGCCATGCCGATACAACGCGAGCGTCCTTCCATACACACCTACATATTATCAATAGGTATGCAGATATAAGCCTCCTAAAGATAGCTATGGTAACTTTCTACACCAGGGGGTCGATTTTTGAATCTCACCAAGTGACTAATTCTCACCGATGTGAGTGATTTCCAAAAGTTCGCATTTTTGAAACTCATCGGTGACTTACATTTGTCATACCTATGATATCGATTTACGAGTGCCCCTATCCACTCGTAATTGAAATCACCATGCGATTGTTTTTGACAGTTGACGTAGTGCCATCTGCCAAAAGTGCCAAAGTATGTTTTTTTGGAAGAATTAGCAGCGGGGCTCGATTGTGATATTTTGTGATGGCGACGATTTATTGAAAAAAGCTTGTGACTTTCAAAAATACGGCTTTTGGAAAATGGTGACATAAAAGTCATCGGTGATAATTTTAGTCACCGGTGATTTTGATATCACCAGTGAGATTCAAAAATCGCACTCCAGGTTAGTGATACACTTTAAATCATACATACATACATATAAACACGCCTCTTTCCCGTAGGGGTAGGCAGAGACCACTTCTTTCCACTTGCTACGATCCTTACATACTTGTTTCGCTTCGTCCACTTTCATCCAATTTAATTAAAAAAAAAAGACGTGTGGCACTCGGGGACTGCCGCGGTAAAGCTATTGCATAGCATTTTTTATCAACAAGACTGCCGAAAACAAACGACGTTAGACAATGCACGGCCTCGATAGAAGCTATGCAATATCCATCCATCCGTCCGTCGGTCGGTCGGTCGGTCGGTCGGTCGGTCGGTTGGTCGGTCGGTCGGTCGGTCCGTCGGTCCGTCGGTCGGTCGGTCGGTCGGTCGGTCGGTCGGTCCGTCCGTCCGTCCGTCCGTCCGTCCGTCCGTCGGTCGGTCGGTCGGTTGGTCGGTCGGTCGGTCGGTCGGTCGGTCGGTCGGTCGGTTGGTCGGTCGGTCGGTCGGTCGGTCCGTCGGTCCGTCCGTCCGTCCGTCCGTCGGTCGGTCGGTCGGTCGGTTGGTCGGTCGGTCGGTCGGTCGGTCGGTTGGTTGGTCCGTCCGTCCGTCCGTCCGTCCGTCCGTCCGTCCGTCCGTCCGTCGGTCGGTCGGTCGGTCCGTCGGTCCGTCGGTCGGTCGGTCGGTCGGTCGGTCGGTCCGTCCGTCCGTCGGTCGGTCGGTCGGTCGGTCGGTCGGTCGGTCGGTCGGTCGGTCGGTCAGTTGTGAGTCGTGTCCAACAAGGCAGGGATGGCTATGCATAACGCAGCTGTTCTGGTCCTGATGCTGATATATGCTAGTGAATGTTGGGTGTGGCAGAAGAAGCATGAAAGCAAAGGGAACGCCGTGGAAATGAGAGTTCTGAGGAAAATGTGCGATAGAGCAAGGAATGCGGATATACGATTACGAGAGAAGTGTGGTTTCAAAGAAGATGTAGTGACAAGGATAGAAAAGGGTATATTTAGCTGGTTTGGTAGAAGAGTAACGAAAGAGATAGAAGAGAGAAAAAATTAGTATTCGAAAAATTCGTATTATTCGAAGTATTCGAATACCACTTTTTTTTTTATTCGAAATATCCGAATACCTTTTTCGAACGAATAATGCATGCCCTACCGACCGACCGACTGACCGACCGACGGACGGACGGACGGACGGACGGACGGACCAACCAACCAACCGACCGACCGACCGACAAACCGACCGACCGACCGACCGACCAACCAACCGACCGACCGACCGACCGACCGACCGACCAACCGACGGATGGACGGACGGACGGACCGACGGACCGTCCGTCCGTCGGTCGGTCGGTCGGTCGGTCGGTCGGTCGGTCGGTCGGTTGGTTGGTCGGTCGGTCCGTCGGTCCGTCCGTCCGTCCGTCCGTCGGTCAGTCGGTCGGTCGGTCGGTCGGTCGGTCGGTCGGTCGGTCGGTCGGTCGGTAGGGCATGCATTATTCGTTCGAAAAAGGTATTCGGATATTTCGAATAAAAAAAAAAGTGGTATTCGAATACTTCGAATAATACGAATTTTTCGAATACTAATTTTTTCTCTCTTCTATCTCTTTTGTCGGTCGGTCGGTCGGTTGGTTGGTCGGTCGGTCCGTCGGTCCGTCCGTCCGTCCGTCCGTCGGTCGGTCAGTCGGTCGGTCGGTTGGTCGGTCGGTCGGTCGGTCGGTTGGTTGGTCGGTCGGTCGGTCGGTCGGTCGGTCGGTCCGTCGGTCCGTCCGTCCGTCCGTCCGTCGGTCGGTCGGTCGGTCGGTCGGTCCGTCCGTCGGTCGGTCGGTCGGTCGGTCGGTCGGTCGGTCGGTCGGTCGGTCGGTCCGTCCGCCCGTCCGTCCGTCCATCCATCTACTATCATAACTTGGGTTTGGATTAGGTATGCCCAATAAACAAGCCACGCCTCCGTGCCCGTCGGAGTGGGGAGCGTGAAGTTTTTTCGTTACGGAATTTCTGGATTCGGTCCCCGCGCTCAAGGCCCGCGATAGAAGCTTTGCAATAGCTTAAAAATCATTCTCCCACAATATAATAATTATTATTATTAATACCTAAATTTTGCTTTAAAATTCCCACGGGAACGGGAGAAATGGGAACCATGCGGGAAAAGCCACGGGGCAACCGCTATGTAGATCTTTGTAACAGATCGCCCGTGGCAGTCTGCTGCTTGTTAGGATATATCGGGCGCCTGCTAATAATAATAAAATAAAATCACGTAGTATTTAATTTAAGTTTTTACCCAGTGTCTATTATATGCCTCATTTATAAAATAAAAGTGCCTATACTATTATTTTAGGATCATATATCCTTTCTTGCTTGCTCGAACTACACCACTGACCGATACGTAGGTACCTACCTAATAATGTTTGTAGCTTAATAACGTATTTTAGTCGAGTCGAGTAGAATCGAATGATCTTCGTATATAATATTACTGGCGACGCGCCCCGACTTCGCACGGGTGCAATGCTTATACTAAAACCTTTCTCTTGAATCACTCTATCTATTAAAAAAAACCGCATCAAAATCCGTTGCGTAGTTTTAAAGATTTAAGCATACAAAGGGACATAGGGACATACGGACATAGAGATATAGGGACAGAGAAAGCGACTTTGTTTTATACTATGTAGTGATTATTATTTTGCAACGTCGTGAACTTGTGCTTATTTTTAGCGAACTATTCGCACTTATGTGCAGGGGAAGTTGAGGAGGCTTTGAAACCTGATGCAGTAGCACTTTATGGCCCCACCCGCAACACTGCGAAGTGCCACTGAACACTGCCTTTAAAAGTGCAGCAAAAATGCCACGCTTGAAAATAACCACTCTGCTATGGAGACAGCTTAAACATACACAGAGTTTTTTATTAGCGTTAAAACTTAAAAACTAAACTTTGTTGACATTCCGAATAATTAACCTTATCAATGCAAAATTCATTCAAGTTAACCCGTTCAACCACTTCAGTAAGGTAAGGTAATCCACCCGTATAATAGTAGTAAACAACACACAACACTTAATTATTCATTCGCTAAATCGGGCTGACATAAAACAATTAAACGAATTTAGTTCAACTGTGTTAATTGGGGTTGTCACAAAGGGAAGAATTAAATTCCCTGTTTGGTTCGTACTCGTACATACAAATCCACGGGGGACGGGATAAGCAGATTACGAAGTTAAAAGGATAGCCTACAGGTACCGCGAAGTTGTGCGAATTAAAACAATCTCATTATACAATAGCCGTCAAGGACCCTGGTTTGATATACGACATTCCTCTGCAGCCCTTTATCAGCTTAATTGCTGTTTTAATAACTCTACTTTTGTATCTTTTGTGACATTTATACCAGACGCAAAATAAATTGTTTATTAGTACTCTCACCTTAACAACTTTGCAACAACCTCTGAGCGAAAACTTAAATAAATTATACGAGTTGGAAATCTCACGAAACAGGAAAATCGAGAAGCGTAACTGATTGAATGTATTGTGGCTTGAATATTTATAAATACTACGTCATGGTTCCAGTTCCACTGTGTAAGATGCCGTCGAGGTTTAGATTTATAAAATTCTTTGAATGAGTTGATTTCATTATATAATTCTGATTATTATTCTTTATTACTTTATTAAACACTCAACAGATCATAATTATAGATGCATTGTAATGAAACAGTTCTAGTATGACCCTTGAACTGGGAACAATAATGTATCTGTCAAACAAAAGTTACATCTAAGTACAATAGAAATAGATGACAGATTCAATTGTTGTTTACTATGATAACAAATTCAGTTACTATTAACATGATAATTATTAAGAAATATCCTAGGTAAGTACCTGATTTTATAGGGGGTTTCAAGTGTTGCATTCACTGAAATTATCCAACGACGACATTCAATGTTACAGTCATTATCCTTTTCAAAAAATATTCCTATGAACTATTTTGATGTTAAAAAGACTTATGGAGATTAAAATAGATGAACATTGGACGCTCCTGCATACATAAGAAGAGTAAACAGAAAGTTGAGACGACTGTGCTTGGCAACTATGCTCAAGGGGTTTTGAAGACCCCTCAAGATGGCGTTATTGATGAGATTCAGGAGTTAATTAACCTAAAGCATATATTTTTAACTCCTGAATCTTATTTGCCACACATATTGTGCGTACATGCTCTAGTGAGGGAGGGTATATCTAACACATAAAATATATATTTGTATACACCAATAATGCTTAGTAACCATAATAATAATACTACTTATTCGATTCATTTGATATACCTATAGTGTAACATAAATCTGAGTATCATTTATGATAAAGAAAAAGATAATATTATTTAATGATGTAACAATGACAGAATATTTACAAATTCTACTTTTCACAACGATATCTAATTATAAAAGACTGACCAGTTAGTCACTGATCGCATTATACTTTACTTTTTGATAAGAATTGATTGTTGTATTGTATTGGTCGATTTTATAAAAAGCAATCTAGCTCTGAGTTTTGTTCGACCAAAGTCCGTTCAGAAAACACGATATAAATTAAACATTTCATATTCTAACATGAAAGATGTTTTACGGCTCCATATATTTCACCCCGTTTTCTCCCTGATATTACCTTTTTTGCTTCCTCATTTTTTCCTTTAAACTACTATTCGAAAAATTTGTTGCAGCCGCTTACCGCAAGCGGTAAGAACGTTAAAACGTCGCGTTTGAAAATATGACCACGCCCGGGTTTAATGTAATGAAGATTTATTCGCTGTACACTATCTTTATTGTTGCCTCGTAATATTTTCATTTTGTTTACCTACCTGTTGCAAAAAATGTTATGCGAAGGGCTAATAAAACAACTCGTTACTATATATTTTTTGTTACATACCTACATATACGGTCACGTCTTGTTGGCAGAGGTATTCCATTCTAACAGTACCCAGTTTTGTATTTTTCACAAGCCCATCGTCGGACTCTTATGGCCGCTACAAATGCCTGAGAACCAATTCTGTGGCTTGCTCACAATGTTTTCCACCGAGCTACTTTTAAATATGCTTTTGAAAAACATGGCACTTGCCCGCACCAGGAACCGACCCCGGGCCTCCAAAAGGTCTATCACTGCACTAATTGTTAGTTCTCATCTCTTACAAATGCAACTATGTTTAAACATTTTAAAAGATTTCTTTACGAACATTATGTAGACTGCGCGGAATAGAATATTATACATCTTTCCGACTCACTAAATCTCAAGCACTCGGGACCCTCCCCTGTTTTCCTTCTCTGTATTACTGTTAATTAATCCTGTGTAACAGTTACGTACAAGTGTGGTCCCTGTTCGTTGATCATAAAACGTGCAGAATCCACGTAATAAAAGACCGATCGGCTTACTCCAGGGCCTTGCCTCGGTAATAAGTGTTACTGCGCCACTAATAAACACTGCCGGAATCCAAGAGCTTTTACCGTTTGCCAAGTTACACAAAAATAGATAAGAACTGTGTGGAACGAGACGCGATAGGGAGACTTAACAAGTTCATTACTATGAAAACCCCAAAAACCTTGTAAAAAATGAAAAACATAACCCTCCTTCCGGTGCAGTCTGGGAGAAATGAAGAAAAATCTAACTTCGCACTTTAAAATCACTCGTCTATTTATTAGATGAGTATCGGGTGCACAGCGGCGTTTTGCCCGCGCGGATCTGGATTGTTCCCGTGGGAATTTCTAAAAATCCCTTCGACATATAAGATACATACATACCTACCATATTTCTATTTCAACTTTCTATACCCACTTTTCATGAGAACGTTCGACCCCTAAACGTGATAGGTGGTAAGCCCATCGCCCATGACCGGGTCTGTTTACACATGTCTCAGAATTAATTCTGGGACCTGCGGGTTTCCTCACGATCACGATCAAAAACTTATCACTAGCTCTAGCTACTACTACTAGCTACTTGCTAGCGAGCTAGTGATAAGTTTTTGAAAAACTCATTAGTACATGCCAGGATTCGAACCTGAGCCTCACCGATTTTCATCATGTGAAGCAGGCTCTTTAATCGTAAGGCTATCACTGCTCTTTTTTTTAACCAGTTTTTATATTTTCCCGGGAAATGAGATATTTTTCTATAGTAAAAAATATCCTAGATGTTGACCCAGTTAGTCACTCATTTATCTCCACAGCAAAATCCGTCCAGCAGTTTTTGCGTGATGCGTGCACGCACAACCAGACAGACAGACACACAACAATTTCTGTGTCTTGATATCTCAATCGATAACTATCGATACTACCGCAATAATTTTCAATAAATATTTTATGTACCTACAGACACGGTCTCGTTACAGTTTTATTATACGTATAGATAGATTGATATTGAATAGTTTTTATACATACGAATATTTTCTTGTATGACTTTTAAGAGCGCGATGGTTTTGACTTTTAGTTTGTAGACTTATTTTTATAGTATATTTTATATCGAGGGACTAAACGAAGCCATTATATACCAGAGGTGGTTTGACTCCCGAGCTTGCGAGGGAGTCATGAAACCGAGGGTATATTAAGTTGGCGTTTAGTCTCGAGGTGGAAACTGTACTTTTCACTTTGAGTGCGAGAAAAATTGACAATTTATTTAAAACCCAACAAATTTACACTCGACAAAAATTCAGAAATTTTCGCGGTCAGTTTTTTCTTCTAAACCTGTCAGGCTGTCACAGATTAACAAAGAGATTTCTTTGCAGGTAAACAATTTAAAACACATGGCGCCACCTTCTTCGCGGAAAAACCATGGAACTAAAACTCTTCACATTTTCGCAATGAAGATGGTCCACACTCGACAGATATTTACTGGCTGTTTGAGGTTGTCTTTTTCTCATTAAGGAAATTAAAAAAAAAATACTTTATACTCCCTAGGGACTAAAGTGGTCACTTTAGTCCCGCTTCGTAGGGCTATATTGGCGTACTTTTAGAGCATGAGAAGTGAAAAAGTCATTTAATTACATAGAGTACCTATCCACAGTGTTTAAGCGCATAGGAACCTAAGTATCTACATCCCTACGGTTATTGTAAAACGCAGCAAGGGTGTAATTTGGCAACACGCTACGATGTTATCGCCGCACATTTCCCTACAGATACCGCGTTATTTAATGCCGTTGTTTGGCTCGTGTCCTGCGACAAAGCAACAACGGGGATTGCATTTATTTTTGCGTAAATTGAGCCGTGTATCCCCGCCCCTGTATACAAATAACTTTTCTCTAACAACGCAGCAATTTATGCTTCAATGGGTGACTGTTTTAAAAAATATATTTTCGTTCTATTGGAGTAGTGAATTGGATGTCATAATATCAATGCTACATTATGTGATCTTTATCTACCTAAAGGCTTCTGGGGTTATGTTTACATAAATATTTATTTCAGTATCGTCTTTGTTGGCGAATGTAGTATTTAATAATTTATGAAGCACCTACAAAGTTGGTAATAGGAAAAATTTATCGAGGAGTTTCTTAAATATTACAGTACCTTCAAATAAACTCGTTCACCTGCCACCTGTTTAAAATTCGGAGGTGTAGCGAGGCTGACGAGAGCAAACTTATCGAAGTCGAGAACTTATAGAAGACCGACTGTCGTGGGAACATCAGCCGGCGTCTGACACTTTAGGCGAATTCTAAACAGACAACAATTGCGCGAAAAACTTTTCAAAAACTTTCCATGCCTTCTTGAATTAGGCACACCGCTCTCTCCAGTTTCAAAGTACTGCGAATTTCACAAATTTAATTAATTATTAAAAGACCAAACAACCTGACTGCGTGTAATGGTTTAATACATTACCCTCATTCCAAAGCAGTTGGGTAACATTTAACCTTCTCTGGAGATGAAGACGAATCTCTAACAACACCTCGCACATAAAAGCCGTCAAACCTTTTAAGCTACGGCAAATATGTTGTCATACGTACCTATATACATACATATCCCTAAAAACTTTACCCTATTTCAGATAGAGTCGGATATAAAGAGCTCGAACATTAGCAAAAAATCTATTTGATTTATAAAATCAAAATAAATATATAACGCCTTTTATCCCCGAGAACGTATAGGTAGGCAGCGGTATTCCATATCTGGAAATACCCGCGATTCACTAGTATATTCTTTGGACCCCTAAACGTGATATAGGTGGTGAGCCCATAGCCGGACACGTTACACATGTCTCAGAATTAATTCTGGGACCTGCGGGTTTCCTCACGATGTTTTTCTTCACTGTCGAGCTAGTGATAAATATGTGCGTATTTTTTTTAAAAAAACTCATTTGTACATTCCAGGATTCTTTTTGATTTCTGCTATGACAATTGAGTGGTAAAAAACAAGCATTCAATGTAACCTTATGTCCGCATTCAGTCGACTGGAACACAACAATCTCTTTCAAAGTGCTTATTTTTAAACTTCTTTCGTACTTTTGTCTCTTAAATTGCTTTTAATCTAAAGTTGTTCGTTACCTGTTTCTCAGGGACCAATTTAACCTCCAATCTTGTATCCATCTACCTTTCTTGGAGTTTTCCTGTCTACAAATTACTTGTCATGTTCTTATTACTACAACAGGTAGGCACTTTATACCTGCTGTCTTTAAAAATGTTCATCCATCACTACATAGGTAGTATAAAACAAAGTCGCTTTCTCTGTCCCTATATCCCTATGTATGCTTAAATCTTTAAAACTACGCAACGGATTTTGATGCGGCTTTTTTTAATAGATAGAGTGATTGAAGAGGAAGGTTTTAGTGTTAGCATTGCACCCGTGCAAAGCCGGGGCGGGTCGCTAGTAATTTATAAAAGCCAAAATAACAGTATATCCGTCTTTCTATTTCTACTTGTTGTGTGTTGTAAAATTGGCACAATTGAATAACTGAAGTCGCATCTTGAGGAAGGAAATAGCATTTTTTTTTTATAATTATTCGCATTAATATAGCTATTTTGTGAGTGACATATCTACATCTATACACTAATATGACTTACTAGTTACGTACTAATATTATAAATAGGAAAGATTTGTATTTTTGTATGTTTTTATTTTTGTATGTTTGTAACGAATAAACTCAAAAACTTCTGAACCGAGTTTGAAAATTCTTTCACCATTAGAATGCTACAATATCTCTGACTAACATAGGCCATATTTTATTCCCGTATTTCCACTGGAACGCAGAACCGCTAGTTACCTATATAAGCCCAGTAGTGTTTCTCGCACGGATCTATTTTTTCCCGTTCCCGCGAGAATTTAGCATAATTCAGTGAGTGGTGTTTCTTTTTTATATAATAACTAGCGGTTCCCGTGGGAATACGGGAATAAAATATAGCCTGTATTACTCAGGGACCTTCTAGCTTTCCATTGGTGAAAGAGTTTTTAAAATCGGTCTAGAAGTGTTTGAGTTTATTCGTAACAAACATACAAAAATACAAATATTTCCTCTTTAGAATATTAGTAAAGATATAGATTAGTATAGATATATGATTACTATAATTACCTTTGTGGATTTGTAATGCACAGATATTTACTTTGGTATAAAAAAATCGCATTAACCATGTACCTAACAAACAGGAATAATAATATAATGTCGTCCTATGTACATATTCTTAGGATAGTCAAACAAGATAATATTCTAAATCACACACATTCAATCCCGCCTGCTTTACTGGTAAATGCACTTAGGTTTCGTGCGAAGCAAGCCGCGAGGGAATTTAACAATTCGCAAATGGATTATCCATTTTGTTCACCCGGAAAGCCACAGATAAAGTCCACGTTGACAACTACGTATTTATTGACAAAAGACGAAGTACAACAATGGTGGAGGCTCTGGCAGCCACAAGCGAGCGTTGCGGTCAGTTATCGACCGCAGTCGGGATTACAACTTATGCAAACTTATGTAATTAGCGGTGTCTTAGAACTAAACGGCTTACAAACTGGTTATAATTCCTTAGATTGTCGTATTTTGTAATTAAGCTGCATTAAAAAATAGCCAGAAATGCGTTATCAGCTGCTGTAGGTACATACTTTGTTTCAATAGGAAATACATTTAAATGTAAACATTTAAATGTAATACATTTAGCTGTCCAAAGGGGCAATGCTGCCAGTTGTATGGGTACGTTGCCTCGATGTGATGCTTTGGAAGAGGTTTTTAATTTATAATTTTAAAATGTGAAATTAAATTAAATGTATCTCATTTGGAATAAATAAGTTCTAAAAATTTAAATGTAAAATATAGTGAAGTAGTACGATATTTTTTGTTTCTTAAATTTCTTTTGTTGCAGACAAAGAGATAAAATATAATAGGACATAGAGGGGGCATTGGGAATATTTTCATACAAAACTTTGAAGCATGTTTGAAGCTCAAGCGTCATGTTAATTAGTATGAACGCGAGCTGTCATTCGGTCGAAATTTTACTAGACTTATTCCACTTGGAATAACTTTTGGCTTCAAATTTTCCTCGCTTTGTCCCCTCTATGTCCCATTATATTTTAATCTCTTTGGTTGCAGACTATACTATCTTCATCAGATTGTGAGATTATGTTTCTACGCTCTAGTGTTTTATGTTCGGTGGTTATCATTGTTAATATTGTTATTATAAAAATACATTTTTCCAATCCAAAATGAAACTCAACATTTTATTGACAAAGAAAAATGGAGAAGATTAACATATCCCCACTGTTTTATAAACATTTAGAGATTTTTTTTCAGTTGAATATTTTAAAATTATGCTATTTAATTATTATAGGAAAACAGACAATAACTCCAACTATTTAGGAACCTGTAATTAATTATCGTTCAACAAAACGGAAGTCTTCCACCTAAATTTAATACCATCAGAGCTGCGGATTCCTGTATTAAAAGGTTGAATGTTAATAAAATTACACAAAGGTCACAAAGCTCTAAATCATGAAAGTAAACTGTTGGTATCAAGATCCCTGGAGTAAAGGAATAAGGCGGGTAAGTAAAGACTCGCCGCCCGCGCCGCGCCTAATTGGATTAGTTTGTGAAAGTTTCGACCAGGTCTGCTCGATTTTTCATCAGACCAGAAGATAACGCGGAACACTGCGATTGAACTAACACTGATAACACTAACACTGACAGAACATAATTTTTTTTCAAACTAATTAATAAATTAACGTAATTTTAGGATAGCCTACTGTCTGTGACGAATGTGTCTAGATGTTTAATATCCCACACTAAGCAATATTTGTAATGATTATTTCGAAAACGGTTCCAACGATCCTAAGAGCTTATGTGTGTAATGTTGTTCAGAGGCGAATCTAGTTATAATAATAATAATAATTATGGGACACAATTCACACACGGTTATTTAGTCCCAAACTAGGCAGGGCCTGTACTGTGGGTACTATAAACAACTGATAAACATACCTAAATAAAATATTAAACGACCAAACACGAAGCCAACAGACATGTTCATGCACACAAATGTTGGCCCCGAGCGGAGATCGAACTCGCGAACTCCGACACAAAAGGCAGGGTCACTATCAACTGAGCCAACAAGCCCGTTGTCTCATCTCCGAGAAAAATCGTTTATAACTTAGTTACATAGTAGGTATTATTACCTATTAAGGTAGTAGAGGTGTGTATCTATTATAAAATAATTTGTGTATTATCTAAAATATCGACGTGTAATGATTTTAGTAAAATAATATTCTTTGTCAGTCTATTTCAAAATAATGAATCATGTTTTAGAAACAATCGAAATTTGTACTTCCCGTTGGCCCTCACTGAAAAGTGGTCGTCAACGATTATAGCACAACCCCCCTAGCCAAGTGGCATTGCACAATCTAATCGAATGTTCTTTTAGATTGACATATATGGGATTGACATAAGCACTTGCCGAAGAGCGCTAACGCTAATGTCAATCCCATACATGTCAATCTAAAAGAACATTCGATTAGATTGTACAATGCCACTTGGATAGGGGGGCACTAATGTAACTCAATTTCTTTCATACATGACATACACACAAACCAGTAATTTAAAAAAAATACTTTTTGAACAAAAGTCATTGTCGAATTGCGTCGATTGAGATAAGGGGATGTAAAATTACGACGACGGCAGTAATGCTGGCATGAAACCGACTTGGACTACGACCGGTGACGAATAATAAAGTTCAGTTAACGAGATAGATGGCGCGGGCGTGACGTTTACTCTTCAAGTTTAAATGAATCTCAAATCAAAATAAAAGATTTCTACACAGAGATTTTAAAAAAAATTGTAAAGCTAAAATAAAACTTAGGTGCTTACTTAGGTAAATAAAATTTTGTATTGACCGAATTGAATATAATCGGGATAATGACAGTTACAATGTAAATAAAACATAATTACCCTAGTATTTACCTGCTCTCTGAGAATTAATAAAACTCCCGTGAATAATAACAGCAGGGCAACAAAAGATATCTGATTTATTGGCCCAATTACGAAGGATTGGGGGCGGGCATTGCCATTGTCTGATCAAAACACAATTCATCGAATCATAAATAACAGGAACAATAGTCAATAAAATTAGATAGCTCTAGTTCGGGAATTGGCAAGGAAATAAATAATGTAGGCATCTGATAGAGGATACGGCCGTCTGCCTGCGTCCGTGTGAGCTGATTAATCGAGTTCCGCTACCTCGTTAATGACCCGAATCTTAATAACTGGGCAAATTTGTAGCGACAGGCGATCTTTATTTTTTACTAAGCAAACTGCATGAAATCGCTCACCAACCTCATAATAATAATTATTAACTTGACTTACTTATGATCCTAAGTCCCCTAGATGGGGCAGAGGGCATCAACAGTGACTCGCCATCCCGTTCGGTCTTGAGCTTCGGATTGGAACCCTCAAGGAATAATTATTAAAAGGTTATTTAAATTCCTCAAAGCACCTGCGTTTAAACTATTCTCACCACACTAAGAAATTGATAGAGCTGTTAGAGATTTCTACGATTCCGTACCCAAAGGAGGGGTGCTATTACTAAGCTTTCGCTGTAAATCCGTCTGTCTGTCAATGGGTTACATTCATAAACTGTAATAGTTAGGTTAGACTGTGGAAATTTGCTCAGAATGTGTATTTCTATGAATTATATTTACTTTTTTTTATTCTATTAAATATATTAAATTTCTAGTTATAGTATTTGTAACAAAAAAATAAATAATACAATGATATGAAATTTTAAGGGGTCCCCGTTCAAGAAACGTATCTTTTTATTGTTCGGTGGTACGAAACCCTTTTTGTGTGAGATGAACCCCCACTTGACCGGTTCTTATTTCAAATAATATTTTATAAGCAATTGAAAAAGGAGAATGGTCTTAGATATTAAAACATAAAAAAAAACTATTGTGCAGATGTAACAGATGTTACCTACTTTGAAATGTTCACTAAAGTAAGCCTTTTTGCAGACCCGTGTGAACTAGTGCCGACGAGGCAAGAAACCTCCTGAGAAAGGCCGAGACACTAGGACCGAAATGAATTATTCAGGGTCGTTGAATGCAGGCTACCGCGCGGACACGAACAGCTTACCTCCGCCACAATAGAGCTCAGATTAAACACACTACAAATCTTTCAAATAAAATTCTTCAATGTTATTACTGAACTTTGTTAGGGGGTTATTTTGTTTAAGTATATCTACAAACAAACCTAGGAAATCACATCATCATTTCAGCTAATTGCTGTCCACTGCTGGACAAAAGCCTCCCCCGAGGAGTGCCAACCATTTCACTTTTCAGGTCTTGGGCAGCCCGCATCCATCCACTGCCAGCCACCTTCTTTAGGTCATCGGCTCATCGTACCTACCCTATACTTAGTTTGCCCAAACGCGGTCTCCACTCCAACACGTGTCGGCTCCAGCGGCCATGAGTCCGCCGGGGAAATCATATAGCTTACTACAATTAGAGGTAGGTTCTATATAAACCAGACATTTCATGTGTGTACTGAATGTGAGATGTAGTAGGTATTTTCAGTCGGAAAATGTTATCTGTTGAAGATGGGCAGTAAAAGAAGTGCAACTATCGAGTTTGTGGGTTAATATGAATAATTCAGCAGAATTTAGCCACTTTCGTAGCCCGTCCGCTTCGCCGCCAATAATATTCTCTCTGCCTAGGATTTGGCCAGATATTCTTAGAGGCATAACTTGAATGGATCTGGTATAATTGTAACGTTAAAATCAAATAATGTTCCCTTGTAATTACATTTTTATCACGATCTTTATTGTAAATCTGTATCTATTACTTAATTGTACAAATTAAAGATCACTTCAATGATCTGCCAAACAGAAAACTGATGTGTTTTGAATTTCCAAGGAGAAATTGTTCGACTAATTTATTTACATTATCACATAACAAAGGAAATAATATGTTAAAATTTTCTTTTATGATATAATTAATCGACCTGTCAAAAAATAATATTTTATAATGTTTAGAGCAGTGATATGGACCTATTGGACCAGCTTCTCATTCCTGAGGCTCGGATTCGAATCTTAACATGTACCAATGAGTTTTTAAAAAGGCTAATTACCTACATATTTATCACTATCTCGACGGTGGACGTAAACCAATTACATATTTATTTATTTTTTTATTTATTACTATTTTATAATTTGAAACTCGACGTGTGGCTTTTTATTAGTATTTAAGAATAAACAACGATTATATTTTTGGTGTATGTTAGGTATAATTTATAAACTTTGTACGTAGTCTATGGCGAATCACATACTTTGATGTGTTTCAGCTTCGGCCTTCATTAAAGTCCATTATTGGAGGCGCGGATTAAATAGGGTTCGGTAATTAAAGGTTGCTGGATTAGCGACCTTTGTCTACTGCAATTATGATTTATTAAGTTAAAATTTGTAACAGAGGAAGGTGCGGAAATTTGATGAAATATTATTTAGATAAAATAAATAAAAATAATCACCAACCGTAAATTATACCAACGTTTCACCAGTAGGTATATTCTTCGATTGAACGTGATAGGTGGTGAGACCGGGTCTAATTTTGGGACCTGCGGGTTTCGAATATCATTTAGGTCGTAGATTTATAAGAAATGAAATTTTAAACAGCCATAAATGCTATTATAGACTAAGTAGATACTGGGCATGAGTAGGCATGGTATTTTACGAAGAGCAAGTCTAGTAAGAGCAAGTCTTAGCTCATCTCATTTTACTTAAGGGTTTATTTACGAATTAACTTTAATTAAAATTAATTTACTTAGGTGCACGTACAACGTGTTAAAATAACAATAAAAAATATATTTTAGTACTATAGATAACGAGTTACAAAGAGACAGTAAAAGATAAGATTCGGGTACATAGGCATTGGCGTAGCTAGGGATTTCTCCTAGGGGGGGCCATGGCCCCAGACATGAATCACGACTATCGCATGCGCAACTATGATAGGTATCAAGTATGGATTTCAGTTAGGTGTCCTATCCTATTATTATACCTACTATTTTGTTTCTTTTATCTGTGTGCTGTCCAAGACTATGTAGTTTAAGTCGCTAATATAGCTAGGTATACACCGACAAGAGCTCCGCTCTTAAATTACCAATTCAACAAACAAACAAATTCCCGGCCCACCCTGCCCCCCCCCCCTAGCTACGCCCATGTACATAGGTACAATAATATTACCTGATTCAATATATTATTTATAGTCACAATTATTATATTATATTCTATATATAAATACTAAAAATAGTTCGAGCAAAGACCACGGGGCGAGACATAATTAAATAACTAAGCGGATTTCCAGGAATGTGCCGCAGAACGGATGGCATTTCTAGTGGGTAGGTATCGCTAGCGGGTGTTGAGCCCCAATATCAATATTTAAGCGAGACTCAGGGGCTGTCAATGTTTGTCTTGTGCACCACGGCTCATAATGGCTCAGGGCTGTTTACATTTCACTATAGAATCAGGAATAAACTTGTTAACATTTCCGTTTTGCCCGGCGTTTAAATCTTTGTTACCCAGTCTAGACGCAGACTTTCGCTGGCTACACTTTCCCTCGGAAGTAGTTCATCAGGCTTAATGATTCACATAAACTTCCTCTAATTTATTTACGACCAGTGTATAGAATTGCTTTCCCTAGAGTTGGTAAAAAAACGCTTATTCCTTTCCTTCGTACTTTTTAGGGATTTTAAATAACTTTGAACTTTCATTAATACCCTTATTTCGCAATAACAGTTATAACAGGTATAGTCTATTGGATTTTTCAAAGTACTTCTTTACAAAATCAAAGGAGAGACCGGCCTATGAGATTGTTTTAAAAGTATCTCCAAGAAATGTGGACGAAATACCTACCTAAGTAATTTAAAATTAATTTGACTTTTTTCTATTTTATTTATAACTAGCAGTTCTGCGGTTTCAACCACGTAGTTCCTGTACCCGTGAGAATACGGAAATAAAATAGCTTTTTATTGGTGAAAGAATTTTTTAAATCGGTCCAGTAGTTTTTGAGTTTATTCGTAACAAATATACAAAAATACAAATCTTTCCTCTTTGTAATATTAGTATAATAGAAGTATAGATATTAGAAATCAATAAATTAAGATAATGAATATAATTATGTAATGTGATTCTCTTTTTTTAGGGTTCCGTACCTCAAAAGGAAAAAACGGAACCCTTATAGGATCACTTTGTTGTCCGTCCGTCCGTCCGTCTGTCAAGACCCTTTTTCTCAGGAACGCGTGGAGCTATGAAGCTGAAATTTATATCAATTACTCAGGTCTACTGTCCCTTGAAGCTGTGAAAAAATCAAACTTCTAAGCCAACGCAATCAAAAGATACAGCCGTTTATGCCGCATATTTTCGACACTTGCAAGGGAATCAAAACCTACAGGGTCCTTCCCGTGAACTCAGAATCTTGAAATTTGGTACGAAGCAACGTCTTATAGCATAGATAAACGAAAAATTACGAAAACCATAAATTTTGCAAGGTTGTACGGAACCCTCGGTGCGCGAGTCCGACTCGCACTTGGCCGGTTTTTTTATTTTATTTTTAACCGACCTCAAAAAAGGAGAAAGGAGGAGGTTCTCAATTCGTCGCGTATGTTTTTTTTGTTTTTTTTTTTATGTTAATCCGTAACTCCATCAAAACTGAATCGATTTCGAAAAAAAAACTCGTTTGGTGGAGTATACGTCAAGGTTGGTCCCATATAAGTTTTGTGAAAATCTGATGAAGAACTTCAACTCAACGAACATCAGCCTAAACCTGACCATCATGATAAATCTGATGTAAAATATGCAAATATTTGTATTTTTAGTGCTATTCGTTGAAGTTGGTTTGTATTTTTGTTAAACATTGAATTTATTTATTATTAAACAATATAATATATTATATAGCATGCCAGATGAGAAAAAGTATGTAAAAATAATGCGTATACTAATACCTACTCTTTACATAGTGTAGGTAGGAAAACGGAAATGGGCATAATGTTCGGTATCTGGCCGTTCCAGTAGATGTACAGAAATTTCGTCTAAGGTACTTGCGGAACCGATTTCGAGGAAATTGGAGCTCTATTATATTTTTCTTCGAATAAAAAATGCTGTCTTCTGTTGCCGAGAAAAGTTATACTTTTAGGAAATACTAACTTTCCTCAATGATTTTATCGTCTACAGTCTGCATCCCTCACGCGCACATTACTTAGGTAATTATCTCGGGAATATTATACCTACTATAGTATATTTATTTACTCTTGTATTATTTGACCCGGTCAGGCGATGGGCTCACCACCTATCACGTTTAGGTGTCCAATGTATCTCGTGAAATGTGGGTTTATCCAGTAATGGAATACCTCTGCCTACCCCCTCGGGGATGAAAGGCGTGAGATTATTTATTTTATTATTTTATATAGTGGAACTCTAGGTCTGTTTAATACTAACATTGTGACTATGTGTGTTTATGGCTGCATGTTTTCCAAATAAATAGTAAGTAATAAAATATGTTTTTACAAATTTTCTGCTCCAAACTTTTCATTCGTTAAATTCCACTTTCTACGATTTTAACATACAGAAGTTCTTTTTCAGGCAACTGAATGATAAGCAAACTGCGCTGAAGTCAGAATTTATAAATTTGGGTACTAGTTGAATTTTATGATCATATCTACAATGGAGCGGGAAAATAAGGGAAAAAGCTACCAAATAATAAATTAACCGGCTAGTCATTGCAGCTAGACGTAGCCATGTTTGAAATTAAAACATTAACTTGTCTATCGTAAGGTGGGTAATACGCCTGAAGCATTCGCATGTGATGTAACACTGAAACATTCATTCGATGGAGATAACAATACTGCCCGAAGAGTATTATATTGTGACCGCTCAACGCCAATGCTACGAAACTCATATATACTGGCAGTTAAAAAACCTAAAGTTCGTTTATTTTAAGTATAACTTAAACAAAAATATAGGAGTATGTCACACATCTACACTAATATTATCAAGAGGAAAGATTCGTTTGTTTGTTTGAATGGAATAATCTCCGAAACTACTGGACCGATTTGAAGAATTCTTTCACCAATAGGAAGCTACATTACCTGCTGGCGGCTTGCTGGTAACAAAGGCTATATTTTATTCCCGTATTCCTACGGAAACGGGAACTACGCGGGTGATAATATTATACTATATGTTTGAATTGGCAACGATACCTACTTGTTTAAGTACTACAACTCAAATGCTTTACAAACGTTCCAGTAGGTATAGTATTCGGCTGTGAGACACCAATGTAAGGAATTTGATGTAACTATCAAGCAGTAGCCTACCACGGGCCATCTGTTACAATAGACTATTGTTTTCCGATAACGCGGCTTGACCATTGTTTTACAAGTGGTGCGTATCACTAAAAAAATCTCAATCATTTAGATTACCAATTTTAAACGAGTTCCTCCCAGAAAGCGATTCCCGGAATGCTTGTTGAGAGAGATTACTTCCGTAAATTACCTATATTTTCTAATATTTAGAAAAGCCAAATTTCAAACAAATAACATAAGTTAAATATTATCAGAAAAACAAATGTAAGTATAAGTATGCATGATTTAGGCGACTAATGTCGGTATGGAAAAATGACCAGGTATAATCATTTTTCCATATCGGCATTAGTCGCCTAAATCCCAAAGGTACTCTGCAATGTTCAATTTGAAGGTGTACTTAGAAGTGTGCGGACTGTAATGCTCGTCTCAACGTATTCACAGAAATAATGTTTGAACCCGATCTGTTACATTACACGCGAATGCTCACGATGAGTTGAGTACCCACTCACTGTATGAGCATTTGGGTGAATGTGCATAGTATGGCAATCTACAGCTATTCTAATATTATAAAGAGGAAAGATTTGTATTTTTGGATTTTTGTATGTTTGTTACTAATACTAATACTACTAGACCGGTTTTGAAAATTATTTCACCAATGGAAAGCTAGAATATCCCTGAGTAACATAGGCTATATTTTATTCCCGTATTCCAACGGGGTCGGGAACTACGCGGGTGAAACCGCCCAGAACCGCTAGTTATATATATATATATATATATATTTTGTGACTTTAAATAACATTTTAGTGTTGCTGGATCGAAACACTGGATAAGAAAATATCATCCATATGCAAAAAGTATTTCATTTGTAAACTTTTTAGAGGTAAACGAGATTTTCTAGCATGTTACTACCACAAAAAAACCCTACGTGCGTCCGAATTAATTAAGAAGCCTGTCAACTTCCTTATTATTAAAGAGTGGAAAGTGTTGAAAGTTTTATCACAAGGAAGGAAAGAGCAAAGTAAATTAATATTTTTCTTTTTAGTGCCTGAATAGAATTTTTAAGATCTCTAATGTACTAATCATACTATTCCGTCAGAAATACTGATTTGCACAAATTAAATCTCTTTGCATTTTGATTACATATTGAACTTTACGACACTTTTTTGAACCATGTTTTAGATGTGATCGCGGGACTACTTAATTAATAACAAATACCTACCTGGGCGACCAAGCTTCCCTCGGTCGTAAAATATATAACTTTTTTTTATTATTTATTAGTTTGTTACAGGAATATTATTACTGAATTAGATATACCTAATTTTTTTACCGGCAACTCCCTTATATACGCACAATGTTGTCTAATTCTAATAAATCCAGAGGTCGACATAATTTATAATAAAAAAATATAACGTCGTCTTACAGAGAGTACGTAAGGGCGCAGACGTTTATTTTCTTTAACAATACGAGTATTGAAAATCATTACCTTCCTTCAAACAGTACCTTTCGAGCGTAAATTGTATATTCTTTAGTCCTGTTAGAAAATAACTTCTCGTCCATATTTTTCCAAGTTGATTTGAGTCTAAATTACTTATATGTACTTATAAGATTTTTTCCTTTATAAAATTTGTTTCTCTTTTTATTGAAAATGTTATTTGATACATCCGTAAATTAGGTAGGTTTGTATAATATTCGTTTATGGGATTAGCTTCCATTAATCGGCCAAAATTTTAACGCATTTATTCCAGCTTTTTTTTTACTGATACAGATGACAGAACAGTGATAGCCTTACGGATAAAGAGCCCGCTTCTCATAATGATAATCAGTTAGGCTCGGGCTCAAATCCTAGCATGTACCAATAAGTTTTTTTTTAAACTTACGTACATTTTCTTCACTAGCTCGACGGCGAGGGAAAACATCGTTAGGAAACCCGCAGATCCGGCGATGGGCTCACCTTTCAAGTTTAGGGGTCGAATATTCTCGTGAAAAGTGGGTATGTCCAGAAATGGACACCTCTGCCTGCCCCCTCGATGATAAAAGGCGTAAGATTTTTTTATTGTTTTATTTATTTTTTTAAACTGAAATTGTAATCCTGTTCATCTTGGTAAGGTAATAGTCCAAAAATAACTTAAGGCCATATTTCCAATCTATTGATTTATTTTTGTACATCATAAACTACATTTTACGTAAAAACATATAATATATAAGTATCTACACATCATTGTCTTCAAAACGTTATATATCGAGTTACAACCTTAGTTTCAGAATGTAGAATGAAATGACAATAATTAAGTAAACACTGATTACGAACTAAGAAATCATTATTGCGATTAATTTAAAATTTATTTAAGTACAAGAGTGTGAAGTTCCAAAACAAAACTATTAATTTAGGACAACACCGACTATTCTTATTATATTAAGCGACTTTTGATTTTATTGAATGAAGTTTCTAACGTTAAAACAGTTTCAACTCTGGGCAATGCTAAATTAATGAAACTAAAATCATATTTTTGGCACTAACGTCGCGGCATACAAAATAGTGTTATTGTACTTAGCATTTATAACTATACAGTAAAAGGGTAAATAACTGGGAAGACACGGTCTGCTTTTTTCAAAAGGTTTTGGCGCATATACATATTTTTATAAACAGTCAGATCAGTTATATATTTACAAGCATTAACACAGTCAACACCACATCGCTCATGATGTGTTTTCTTTTCTTCTCTAATGTAGGTTGGACACTTTTAAGAAAGCGTACAGTGATAAAAAGTTCCTTGATCGTAACATAATCACATACCTAATTCCCTCTAGACCCATTTTTGTAATGGAACTTTGTGAGAACAGACGCAAATTGTTACTCCTTTAATCCTCACACTTAACTTTTACTTTGTGTTGCCGATTGCTGAATCTTACGAAAACCTACACTAGAGAAGAAACACAATTTTGATCGACAATAACTACTCGAGTAACTACTATTTGTAAATATTTAAAAATAAATCTGAAATAAACGGTCGCACTGCTACTACGACTTTGCACAAAAATATGGAAATCTATCGTCTAGAGTCTTTTATAGCACAACGAATCATTTTATTTACACTTTGTTGGACACGTAAGGTTCTTAGCTTTGCTGCCCAACCATCCAGCCAACCAACTATTTGTACTTATTTTATTAAAAAAATATGTAAGTACGTCCAATTATATCACAAACGTCTCCTCGCAATGTGCAGCCGACCGCTTCGAACTGTAACAAAATGGAATCATTTGCAAAATATACACGAACAATACGGCTGTATAAAAACATTAACCTAAATATATGATTTTCGGAACCTCGATGTCATACACACACAAAGAATAGGATTTATAGTTTTGGGAAAATTAACTGTATAAGAAATAATATGAGCTTATTGATCGTGCTGTAATTAGGTACATCTTTATTATCTTATCAAACACTAATGAAGGCTAGGTTACTTACCTAGTGCTACGTTAGAAGGGAGTCGTATTCGAAGGGCGTTGGGTCGGCTGCGCGCAGATGTCACCACAGCACCCCGCCGGAGATATTTGCAACTTCTATCTGGTCATTGGTCTCTCTGCTTTCGACTGGAACTCGCCTTCTTCGATAACGTAGTCGAAAACTCGCCCAAAGTATCAATGAAAGCATAATCAGACTAGTCACTACAACGGTTCCAATGTATTGCGCGTAACTTGGATGAACAGATTGATACGGGGAGTATTCAGTTTTATCCGTTGAATTCGTAGAATATCTTTGCCCTTCTGTACCAATATCTAATATACTTAGTGTTGTCACAGATAGAATCGATTTGGAATCAGAACTTTCGAGGTTGTCTGTGTTCGTTTTCTTGGCCGGAGTGTTCAAACGTTTACCAGATCTATTTTTCAGTCGTATTTCTACTGCATTATCTTCATCTTTCTTAGAGTTACGAGACGATAAAAACGGCTCTATATCAAGAAATCTGTGATCAATATTTATGTTATTATGATCATTTTGAAGTTTATTTTGATCCAAAATTTTTGATGATTCTCTTGCCTTTACAACAGCTGTATCATTAAAATAATCATTTAATGAAATTGAATTCTCTAACCTAGAAATCAAAAATCCATCTTTGTTTATTTTCTCTGACACAATGCTACTGTTTGCTGTATTTGTTGTTACTGTTTTGTTTTCATTTATTCCGATGTTGTGTGTATTTTTGTTCATATATTTATTTTTAATGAGTTTTGATAAAGCTTTTTCGGTCTTGTTATTGATGTAACCGTAATATCTCAAAAGCTTATTAATCATTTCTGTGCTGTATAAATTAACTGGTGGCAAACTTTCACTTATAGTAAAGGTCTCTGGGAACGTGCAGTTGTATTTAGTCATATCTGCTTTAGATTCAGACGTTGAATAATAACAGGTCTCGCCATCTGATAGAGTCTTATTCCAAATCATCCAATCTTTAAGCCACAACTCGGCACTACAATTTATGCTATTTCCATGTAATCTTAACGTTTTAAGTTGGGCCAGGTAGAACAATAAATCATTTCTTATTTCCGTCAGATTGTTCATTCTCAAATCTAAATATTGCAAATGCGAGAAAGCAGCTAAAGCCGCTGAATCAGCAAGCAATTGTCTCGCTAATCCTGGACTAGATTGGAGGTGAAGCATTTGAACGCTTTCCGGGGATGACATCGGAAATAAACCGTCTTGCTCTGGCATTGACAGGTTCAAAAAACAAAGTCTCAAATCCCGAAGAGACAATGGCCCATCGAAGGTACTCGACGATAGTGCTTGTATCGGATTATTGGATATATCTAACATTTCCAAAGATAGTAAATCATCAAAAACATGATCTTGGATGTAGTTTATTGCGTTACTCTTCAGCATTAGAATACGTAAATTATGCAGGTTTTTGAAATCGGGTATCGATAAATTCTTTATCATGTTGTTGTTTATTGATAAGTACTTTAATTCATCTGGTAATGACTTTGGAACAGCCATGAGAAGGTTTTTGTTTATATTCAGGAAAAGCAACATTTCCAATCTTCCCAATGAATCATCTTCGACTGAGACAATTTTGTTATCCGAAAAATCCAAGGACTGCAATAAAGGATAACTATCAAGGTCCCCGCATCGTATGCCCGATATTCTATTACCAACCAAAGATAGGAACCTAACCGAATGTGTAAATGCTTCAGGAACCTGGAACAAGCCAGTTCTCGACGCGTCAATTTGCTGTAGCCTACGCCCAGTGCCCACTAGCAGCTGCGTATCCAGCTGTGTGATCCCCAAGTGCGGGTTGTCTGTCAACAACAGCCGCGCTAGATTCGGCAACAGCTGCAAAGCCCCTGGAGCCAGTTTTCTCAAATTATTATGCGAAACGTCTAAATGTTGTAAAAGCCAATTATTGAAATAATTTTCATGAATGAACTCTATATTATTTCTGCTTAAATTCAAATGTTGTAGATTCTTGAGCGGTGTGAAAACATTCGCTAATGTAGTCAAATTGTTCTCTGACAAATCTAAAGACTCCAATTTTGTTAAACCATTAAAACTTTCTTCAAATATGTTGATGATTTCGTTCTTACTGAGAATTAGTTTTCGTAAATTTGTGTACTTATTAAACAGACCTTTGTTTACATACTGTAGTTTATTGTGCGATATATCAATTTCTCGTAAACTTTGTGCTTTGACCGTAATCTTAACTCTCCTAAATGTTGTATTTTTTATTGACAACGAGAAGGTGTCAAGTAGTGGAGCGTTGAACTCGATGGTGCTTGTATTACATGAATTTCCATAATTGACCGCAACCTCCAAAAAGGTCCGGTTTTGCAGTAATGATGACCGATTCTCGTTTTCATTACAGCATACAGAGACCTGCGATACCCTTGAATTTTCTTTCAAATTTATGTTATAGGAACATGTTCGGCATGCCGTCATATTAATGCTACAAAAGCAAGTACCCGGACATGTACCAGATAAATTTGTTACTTGCCATAAAGAGACGATCATTAAAAGTAGCCACTGCCTCAGAGATACAGCCATTTCTGAAAGATTATTCACCGCGGTCTGAGTTTACGCTGGATTAAAAATCAGATGGTACTGACACTCATTCAACGCAATCATTGAAGAGTTCACGATAGCACACAAGTTTTTTTGGGTTCCTCGCGATAGCAACATGTTTACAACTTCACAGCACAGACACTTTCAAGTTAGCGCGGTGGATGCTGCCCGATTGTCACTCATGCCTTTGCGGTGTGGCTGAAATGTGTCGTTCTAGTTGCGAGAGAAAGTCCGCCGACGACGGCGACGATTAGCGCGCGCGTACACGTGACAGCGGGGATCGGGAGTGACGTGTTGTGGCGGGGAGGGCGGCCGGC
Organism: Ethmia dodecea; assembly: GCA_963855545.1. Taxonomy (NCBI): domain Eukaryota; kingdom Metazoa; phylum Arthropoda; class Insecta; order Lepidoptera; family Depressariidae; genus Ethmia; species Ethmia dodecea. The sequence continues at coordinate 9,572,932 of OY979444.1, forward strand.
GGCAGTGGCGGCGCCAGTGGGTCTGCCAAAGAACTGTCTGCCGCGAGGGCGAGAGGCGCGGCGCCGGCGCTCTGCCGCCCTCGCGTCCCTCACAAACTCATTTTTATATAGTCAACTGACTTCCACACCGCCACTATTTATGTCATACTCGACTCTCCCTAATACGTTATTTTGAGGACGTAAGTATTTGTAAGTGTGCGCTATATTTTTGGTTGCTAGCAAAGATTGCTCCCCGTAGAGCTCTCCCGGCAGGAGAGTATGATTTAAACGATAAGTTATTACTGTTTGGCTACTTTTGTATTAGAGCTGAAAAACTACGGCTTTCCCTACATAATTTTACTTTATGACTTCTTAAGCCCAAACGGAAACTGGGAATACTTGGAATGTAAGTAAAAGAATTGATTATTCATTGTAGACGTATTCAAAGAACCATCCACTCAGAGATTACATTTATGTTCTTTAACATGGTTTTGTAGGTTACATGCTGCAGTTGTGATAATAGGTTTCCTCTTGCACGAAACATCACTTTTAGATTTCGTGAAAGCATCAAAATCTTTGGTATTCGAGTGAAGATTTAAGATCGGGTTTATTCCCGCACCGGATGAAGGACAAATGTGGATTGTAGGTAGTTACGTGCGGGGCGCTACATAACGTCTAGCCCGCATAGAAATACACTTAAACCTACTTTCATCTAAAAGCCTTTGTGTACATGGAACACAGCTTCGCTTTTGCAATCTTGAGGTCCTACAGATTTTTTAAATGAATAAAATGCCTATAACACATTTAATCTCGTTTTATCATTGTCTCACTTGCCAGATACTTTTATTGGTGTACACACAGACCTGAATCTCTCTTGGTGTATAATAATGAATTTGTTCATCATCATCAGACGGAAGACGTCCAATGTTGAACAAATCCTCCCCATAGAACCCCACAACGAACGGAAACTTGCTGCTTGCATCAAAGTCAAAGTCAAAAGTTTTCATTCAATGTCCACCGGTTACCCGAAACCCTGACGCTGTTGTCGGTCCACCTGGCGGCCTACCAACGCTGCGTCTTCCGGTTGGAGGTTGCCACTCTAGAACCTTTCTTCCCCATCAGTTATCGGTTCTTCGAGCGATGTGGCCTGCCTATTGCTACTTCAACTTGCATATGTTCTGAGAGCTATGTGGGTGACCTTCTTCGGCAGATTTCCTCGTTTCGGATACTTTTACAGTTCTTAAACTAAGTAAAGAAATAAATTTGTTCCTTTCTTAGTTTTGAAACTTTTAAAGTATCAGAAAATCGATTCGATAGTTTGAGGTAACCTTTACTGTGCTGATATCTGATAATTAAACTGTTGTAACGAGTCAAGAACCTCGCTTTTTTGTTTGTTTTGAGAATCTCAATACTTTTCATATCATTGTTTCTTCTTTATAAATCAAATCTTATACGTAATCATCTTATCAGTACCTATCACATACTTTCAGATAATATTTTCCTTATTTTGACAAGATCAAGAAATCTACTTCATTCTGTCATTGACAAAAGCATAACATATATTCTTATATAATAATGATTTGCTCCGAATAGACCGTGCGTCCATTGAACCATCTGTCCCTTTGTCGTGCTCCATATAAAAAGGTAGTGAGCACACGTGAGGTGGCAAGGCGTTTTCGTCCGAGGAACATTCGGATAGGGACAAGGAAAGTTCAAATAACCCAAATTAAGGAGCGCAATAAAGAGACCCTTCGAAAAGCCTTGTGGGAGCAATTGATGGAAGCGCTATGCCAAACGCCTGAGTAAAGATGTTCCAAACAGTATAAAGGGTTGTATAAAAAGCCGAAGAGGTAGGCTTCGCCGGAACTTTTCGCAATCGATTATCCGTAAAACTTTGATTACGTCGTCCTGTTTCAAAATTCGTTTCTTTAAAAAAAACACCTACCAACAGAAAATTGCAAAGTAAACCTGATTATAAGTGCACCAATTAAAGCTAGTTTACTTAAGTCTTTAAATAAAACATCTTGGATTTGGACATCGGCAGACATATGTCTACTACACATGTATATATAAAAATATATCTACATATATATTCCCCTCGAGCTTACATCTATCTTCTGTATATTAGGTTATTGCAACCAGAACGTTCGCCATCTATTTCTGGGAGCACCTTTCCCGAATACATTTATTAAAGTGACCCTCAGCTTAGAGGCCGCAAATAAATCATAGTCAGAAAATAGGAGGTTTTCCCCGAATAAAAAAGAAAATCTAATATTATTATATACTCTATATCCCACTTACAACATCAAATTACTTATGTAGCAAGTAAATAGTAATAATAAACTGATGTTTTCATAACTTTCTCATACGGTGGATAGTAGAGTACCTACTGATAGGTAGAGTAATATTGCAACAACCCACCTTAATACCCACAATAGATAGATGTCTGTCTATCTTCTCCCATGGGCCATTGAAGGGCTATTTCACTGAACTAGAACGATTGTGATTTTTTTCAGCAAAAAAATGTATCTAATCTGTTTATAATTTCCAATATTTCATACACTTCAAAAAAAGGGTTAAAATAATGTAATGATATTTTAACTTTGACAAATATCCAATCACTATGTCTGATCATAGGAAAATAAACTCTACCTCTGTAGGTGGTAGTCCGAAAATAAAATCCGACTTCACAATTATCACTAAAATTCATTCAATCAGCAAAGTACTCGAATATCCGTTTCCCCGCACAATTAAGCAATTGCAGAAAAACCAATCGGCGGCTATTGAATTAACGAACCGACATTAGACAGAACTGATTACGTAACAAAACGCGAAGAAAACCGGAGCATCAGACCATTAACGGCGAGTAACAGAAAACTGGTTTGCTTCGCGGCCGAGTGCGCCTCCGGAGCAAAACGCTGTCATTAGGGTAACGAGGGACATCGCTGACGCAGCGGGAGTGTCTGAGGTAACTCTTAGATCGCAAGACCTAATGAACTAGCGTCCCTTGGCAGCGTGCCTGTGCCCGAGACCGGCTGCGCTGATTGCCGGTAATTTTGTTTCAAGAAAAGCTAATTGTAGGGTAATATTGGAGGATAGACGCGATGTGAGTAGAAAGCTTGAAATACATTGCTTACTAGCCGATACCCGGGTAGTTTCTAGGTGTTATCGTTTCGGTACGTATTTATCTTTTTAACTAGTTTTTATCGTTTCCCGTGGAAATGAGATATTTTTCTGTAGTAAAAAGTACTCTATCCAAAATAAATATCATCAAAATCAGTCCGGTAGATTTTGCGTGATGCGTTCACAAACAGACAGACAGACCGACAGACATACAGACAAAAAAATAAATAAAATAAATAATCTCACGCCTTTCATCCCCGAGGGGGTAGGCAGAGGTATTCCATTACTGGATATACCCACATTTCACGAGATACATAGGACCCCTAAACGTGATAGGTGGTGAGCCCATCGCCGGAACGGGTCTATTTACACATGTCTCAGAATTAATTCTGAGACCTACGGGTTTCCTCACGATGTTTTCCTTCACCGTCGAGCTAGTGATAAATATGTACCTAAGTTTTTTTTTTTGAAAAACTCGTTGGTACATGCCAGGATTCGAACCCGAGCCTCACTGATTTTCGACCGGCTCTTTAACCGTCCGGGCTATCACTGCTCAAACAAAATGCACATACAGACAAATACTTCAAAATTGGTGTTTTGATAATATCTAAATCGATAACTATCTACAGTACTGCATTTTTTTATATGGAGTGTACCTTCAGACACGGTCTCGTTACAGTTTTATTATATTTATAGATGAGTAGTTTTGTATAAATAAATAAAATAAATAAATAAAATATATTTAGTATGTAAGTAAATCACGCCTAAACTATTGAAGTGATTTAGTTGAAATTTGGCACGTAAGTACAAATAGTTTACAACCTGGATTAGGATTAGTTTATAACCTGTCTTAGTAATATAATAGGGTCCCGTTTTACCCCTTGGATACGGAACCCTATAAAGTACAATGAGCGGTCTTATCGCTTTCAGCGATTTCTTCCAAACAACCATAGGATGGATGTAACTGAGATAAGCAAATAAAGTATTTGATTTGATTTGATTTGAAAAAAAAGCAGATGAAGGTAGGTGCGGTGCACTGAAGTTAACAATGGATTAAGGTACTTATCAGTAAGAATAATTCTGTAGAAACGTGCAATGAAAATTAAACTCGACCACGGCTATCTTAATAAGGTTAGACTTATTTTGAGTCTGAAATTACATCCTCTGCAGGCAATCTAAAAAATGTAATTAGATTACGAATTTAATATCCTGCTTCTGAAAAAACAATGTTTTAGCTAATAAATAACCTTTGTACGGATATTTTCCTCCCTCGGGATAAAGAGCACGAAAGGTATAATGTTAGGTAATACAAATCCGGTAGCAACTAAATCAGTTTACGCATTGTTAATCGTCCTGTCCAGCCGGCGGCCGGGGCGAATCGTGGAAGCCGTAATGAGGGTCGTGGCTCGTGGCGTAAAACTTTATTACGCGCTCCACCGCGACCCACGAGGCCGCGCGGCTGCGGAATGACCCTCATTCTCATTAACCTCGCCTCGTCTCGACCACGCTTTGTATCAGCCAGTGCGAGTGCTACAGAGTTACAGACGGATTTTTCATCTCGTAAATAATAAACAGCGACAGCCGCGTAAAAGCTGCGAATGCTGCAAAATGTCAAGGTTAAATGCGTGATTTATATTGAAAATATTTGCGACAGAAAATCCTTGAGGGATTTTATTTACCTACGTCCGGATTTCTTAGCAAATCCGCGCTGTGCTACGCCCGAATGCCGGTAATGTAAAAGGTACTTACATAATCCCTCTACTCTTTGTTTATGTTTCCCCTTTAACTGGATATAAGCGTTCGGAAATTACATCAGCATTACAGCAGTAGTGACCTACTTAACACTTGCTCATATAAGTGAGGAAAAACCCATAGCTTAGTAGTAGGGTGTTACGACTTCAGTAGACATAGGTAAATACGTAGTAAGGTAGGTAGCTAGGTGTGTAAACATACATATACCTACAAGTTCAGACCTATAAAAACTAAAGAGTAAATGACTTTGAAGTTTGGATGAGTTATATTTGACCCCTTTATTCTGCATCACATACATACATACATATGCTCACGCCTTTTTCCCGAAGAAGTAGGCAGAGACAACAGCCCGCCACCTGCTACGAACCTGGCATACCTCTCGCGCCTCATCCACATCCATCAATCGGTTCATACATGCTCGTCGGTTTCGGGTACTCTTTATCTCGCTTTTCTTTAATACATTGCCGATCTGTAAGTAATCGATGTAAGTACGCCTAGGTCGCTCTCTGCCGACTCGGCCACTCACAATCCCCTTATATATATTTGTCTCGTTAGACGCCTCTCTGCATCACAAGATATGTGTACATTTTCTTGGTACATGAAGTTAAATAAATAAATAAATATGGTATAAGTAAAAACCAATTCAGTCATGTTAATTTACTTTTGAGTCTACCTCGCTGTTTCAAACGTACTTTGTGAGTCCAAAGACCCCCATTTGAAATACAATCACATGAGGAACAAGCCCTTATTCTTCGATCTAAAAGAGTCAGTAAGTAGAATTGCCAAAGGTCTACATTTTAATCAATCACAGTAGACTGGACCACTCGAAAATGCACGTACACGCCTTCTTGAAATATGGGAGTCTGCCTGCGTGGAGCTAATGTTTTATATTCCGTCGTTGTATTGACAGTCCTGACTTATTGCTCAACAGATTGCCAGTCCCCAAACACATCGTTGGCCCATGTCATGTTACTGAAAATATTTTGCAAAAGAATTTGTTCAAACGAGAGTTAACAAAAAAACACTTATACTGAATTTAATATATTATGAAAATAGATCTCAACAATTGCATTTTAGCAACCTAATTTATAGTTTCAAATTTTACTTACACACTCAGCTTTTATATCTGCAGCCGTAACTATAGTAGAACAATAAATTGGGACACATGGGCCATAAATGAACTCCATAATATGTGGAGAACAGCCCTTTTTATTGAGTAAATTTAATACTTAACCATAACCAGTTACTTAAATGGATAATATTATTATTTTAAGTAAATTTTCTTCTCTCCTATTGCTAGGGGGGTTGAAATTTTTGCGAATCAAAGCCAAACAAAAATGGATGATCAATGATGGATGAGTGTTGGGTGTTGAGAATGAGTGGGCGGTGGAAGTGTGTGTAAGTTGGATGAAATATTATAATTATCTAATGAAAGAAACTTGCGAACAGTCTGCAAGTATTTAGAATGACATAGTTTTGGAGGAGGATGTAGAGTGCATGGATTTGAAATGTTTTGGGGCTTGTTTGTAGGGACTTGGAACTACACCGCATGGTTCTACTCGCCATTGTGGTTTCAGTTCTATAGCTAGATCGGTGTATTTCGCTAGTTTTTCTGTATGAGTGGCTTTGAGTTTGTGTGTATTTATTATTATTATTATTTATCAAACCAACTGACAACTGTAGCTTACTGACTTCAAAATAATATTAAAAGCGCCCAATTACCGCGGACGGCGAGATGTCTTTTGTAGATAAAGAAAACATCGAAAAAAGTTGCACACTTTTTATAAAAGTCAACAACAAACTAGCGGTGCGACACTATTAAAAGCAACATAAAAAACACCGCAGCACTTTCTTTCTCTTTATATTTTTACGGCGCTCTGGGTGCCACCTACATCATAAAAAGTGAAATATTGTGTCTCGGGGCGGATGCCTACGGCCTTTATGAGATTAGATTGAACTGAAATCCGATAGAAAAGCGTACGTATCGCGCTACGTACATTTTTGATCCGCGTAAAAACTCTAGGATTACGGAGGTGGGTCGCAGCAAGTAGGAATTGTTACTAGCAATTTGGAGAAATGTCACTTCCTTTGTAGGTCCAGGCTTAAAGAACCGAACAGGGTTGCTTGGGGCTGTAAAAACTATAATCGAAAAATAAATCTAATAAGGAAATAACCTACATTACATACATCGGCTTTTAAGACAATAAAAAAAAGGTAATTTGAAATATGAAAAACACGACTGCTTAAAAAGATGGAAACAAGATGACCTATTAGTGAAATAGGGAGTCAAGACCATCTGCTGCACAATGTTACAACAATCTCATGTAGTCGGTGGCAACATATCATTATTGTTACATTAATGACATATCATTATTGTTACATTAATGACATCTCATTAATGTAACAATAATGATATGTTGCCACCGACTACATGAGATTGTTGTAACATTGTGCAGCAGATGGTCTTGACTCCCTATTTCACTAATAGGTCATCTTGTTTCCATCTTTTTAAGCAGTCGTGTTTTTCATATTTCAAATTACCTTTTTTTTATTGTCTTAAAAGCCGATGTATGTAATGTAGGTTATTTCCTTATTAGATTTATTTTTCGAAAAGTTACGGCGGAGGCATCCCTCCGCCGTAACTTTTTTATTTTATACTTTTTAGTTAGTTTGTTACGTTGTAACTTGTTTTTAACTTTAAATCGTTATAGATCCTAAACGGTAATTCGAAATGAAAAATGGTATTAAAAACATAAACATTATTTTCAATTCAATGATACATTATGTAACATATTTCGTCGACTTTCATATTTTTCTTTTTCGCAATATGGCGTCTGGTTGTCGCCATATTGAAATTTGATTACCGTCATGTCTTTAGTGACACTCGTAGCTGGATTGAGGAGAACTGATTGAAGTAAAAATCATCAAAATCGGTCCACGCGTTTGATCTCTAGATCGCGACAAAAGGCACCTACATAGGTACACATACGTAGGCTGATAAACACAATACCCTCGCAGTCGTATTATATATAATAATAAAAAACAAGTAGGTACAGTAGAATCCCGATTATCCGAACCTTGATTATCCGAACATCCCATTATCCGGACTCATTGATCTCGGCTCTAATTCCATATACAGTTGTTACAACTGAAGCGCGTCAGAGACTTGGTCGCAATAAAAAAATATGTGATTCATTACGTCAAAGATCAATAACAAGTTATTTTCAACCAAAATTTGAAATTACATAGTTATCTATCGTTATAGTTCGTTTTTGATATATCGTATTATCTACACGCGTCAAGCCCAAGACAGAGTGCTATGGCGCTCATTAGGGGAGGCCTATGAGCGTGGATGGCTAAATCAGAAGCTAATAGTATGCAGTTTTAGTTTTCATCAAAATAATGCCCGAGACTCCTTTGAGTACTTTTTCCTCATAGTTTCTGATTTAGCCATCCACGCCTACTTGAAAAATTCACCCTATATAGATAAGATCAGTTATTAAAAACCGAGTCGCACTCACGCACGAAGGGTTCCGTACCATTATCTATAAAAACGCCAAAAAAAAACATTTTGTTGTATGTGAGCTCCCCTTAAATATTAAAATAAATATTTGTTGTTATATTTGTGTTTGCGGCAACAGAAATACATAATTTGTAAAAATTTCAACTGTCTGGCTATCGCGGTTCTTGAGATACAGCCTGGTGACAGACATACGGACGGACAGACAGCAAAGTTTTAGTAATAGGGTCCCGTTTTTATCCTTTACGGGTACGGATCCCTAAAAATATATGCTACGATTATCATTTTGCGCGTACAGCTATTTTTTTTAAACAAAACATGTAAGCTAAAAGTCGATGCTCTACATAATGACAACGTCACAGTTTAATATTCAGTAAATAAATAATAAAATATTCAGTAAATAAATTCGAATTTTGACAGATAACATATAAGTGATTTGACTGGGCAGTCAACTACCCAATCACCAATTGAAGTCAATTTGGTTAGGTCCGTAATTATATAAACTAGTGGCACTTGGCACATGGACCAATTCTATCTCAAATTTTCATAATTTATAACAGGCGTATAGTACAGTATGCACATCTTCTTTTGTAAATACGTAAAATTATTTATAACACATTTGCTCGTAAAAGGTGTCTTATTTCATCAATTTCAATACCGCATTGTATCTCATTACGCCCAGGTGCGGTAAGTGTAAAGTAAAACGCACAGTTTATCAAGATGCTCAGTCTTAAAACGAACGGTACTTTTTAAAATCTCAGCAAAGAGTTTTTATGTCAAAAAAGTTGTCAACATTTTATGATTAAAATTAACTTTGGGAGATAAAATATAATGAAGAAATATTTATGTACATAATTATTTAATTTTATTAATTTTGACAGTAAATTACAACCAATTAATCTGTAACAAAAACACAAAAATATTAATTTACTTTATTAGTAATAGTGACTGTTTTTGTGCCTTTGCCTAAAAAAAATGCTGATGCGCGCCGCGCGCTTTTTCTTAACGCTGTATTTTTTTTATTCGCTTACCATAGTCGGAGTTTTATTTTATTTCCTCGCAAATGTGTTATAAAACGTCGTATTACATACGTGCGCTTTGATAATTACAGCCTCTGCTTAATTAGCAATATCGCCTCGGCTGTAATTTTCAACCTACCGCACTTATATCATAATGTACTATAATATTATTTGGTTAGGCCAATTTCAACATAATCATCTGCCGAACTATCGGTCTAACCTCCCTCATGGGAAAGTGTGCGCAATATAAGTAAAGGTAGTAGTTAAGCACAAACTGAAAAAAAAAACAACAATTGTCTCCTTTCCCGATAATTTAATTCTAGTGAAAACTTCTCGTGTGTAAAATAGAGAAATGGCGTAGTGGCTGTGAGCATATTTTACGAATTATGATAAGCCCGGAGCTAAGAAACTAATGGTGTGAAAACTGGCTACTATCGCCTTACCCGTGCCATTTGGATTTTGACCCTAGTTTGCATAAAAGCTACCTCGAAAAAATGTCCAACTCTATAGTTGGAAAAAAAGGCAGCAATGTTTACAGCCGATTGCACCTCACGGTCCATTAGGAATCATGTTCTGCTTTATGGATGCAGAAGTGGAATTAAATTTTCATTTATAATAGAACACCCTTTTTTTTAATCGTGTCCTGACTACACGCATTAATTACCCTATATTATTTATTACCACTTTAATTTTATTAAAATTCATGACAATACTGTGATAAGAAATCGAGAACTTGTAATTTCAATACATTAGGCTGTCCGACTATGCTTTATATTTATTTATTTCTAAAATAAAGTTAAGAATTTGGTAACTTAGTCCTCGAGAGACGTCCCGTTTAAAACATCCAATACAGGGTAGGCATGTTATAAGTTGCCTTATTTATCCTTCCTACTAATATTATAAACGCGAAAGTTTGAATGTAAGTAAGTAAGTAAGTAACAACTCTTTATTGTACACCAATAAAAATATGCAACAAGTGACACATTCATAAAAAAGTACAATGGGCGGTCTTATCGCTTTAATTTCTATGTATGTGTGGATGTTTGTTCCTGTTTCACGCAAAAACTGTTAAGCGGATTTTGATGAAACTACAAAACTAAAAAACATTTATATAGCTTTACATTTATATACATCAGAATAACACATAGGCTATATTTTATCCTCGTATTCCCACGGGAACGGGAACTACGCTAGTGAAACCGCGGGGCACTGCTAGTAATGAATAAAAACAACTCTAGAGAGTAAAAAACCGACTTCACGCAAAAACAAACTACTGGTGCTAACATATGCATATCGAAAGTCGCTACACTACTCGCGCCACAACAAAATTTCGTCTACTGTTTGTCTCGCTCTTTCCTGTGCGAATACGAGACAAATGACAGAGATAAGCGACACTGGATTCCTCCAAAGAAGAGTTAGACTTACTTACTTAGTCGGAGATTAAATCTCAAAATGCTGTGTGTAGTAAGTATCTGAGATTTTTTCTTGACATAGTGTTTACTCTACGTGGTCGAACCCGTACTAGATATAAAAAAACTGGAATTCAAATCGCAATGTTTAATGAATAAATAAATCGATAGACAATATTGTGATAGTTAGGTATGTGCGCGCAGAAACACTTGAGCCGTGATGGATCAGACATCTGGGTGCTCTTAGTTGAGCAAACAAAGCCGTATTCATGGCCCTAGCCTGGGTGACGCCGACTTGAGACGTGTCTCAATTTCTCCAAGAACCTATGTTTTGTTATATGCCTAAGAATATTCATGATTAATCTATATATATAAAAATGAATCCCTTTTTCCCTTGGTCACGGCATCACGCGTGAATGGCTGAACCGATTTGGCTGAAAGTTGGTTGGGAGGTAGCTTAGAACCAGGAGACGGACATAGGATACTTTTTATTCCGATATTCCCACGGAAACGAGAACTACGCGGGTGAAACCGCGGGGCGCTGCTAGTTTAATAATATTTACTTTGGCACTTAACTGGTTTATAAGTAAATTGACTTTGTTTTACAAATATTTTTCGAGTTTCAATTTAAAACACTATTTTACATTAAAGAGCAATAATAGCTCACCGGTTAAGGAGCCCGCTTCTCATTCGTAAGGCTCGGGTTTGAATCCTGTCATGTACCAATAAGTCTAAAAAAGCTTACGTACATATTTATCACTAGCTTGATGGTGAAGGAAAATATCGTGAGGAAACCCTCAGGTTCTATATATATAAAGAAAGTGACTGGCTGACTGATCGATCACTGCACAGCCGAAACCGCCGATTACTCGACGCACACAATTTTGCACAAAGTTTCTGTTAATGACGTAAGTGAGAATAAAAATGCCAGAGTAGTATAACGAATTTATAAAAAGTTAAAAGTTTATTTTATCTCCGATAACCTATGTTGATATGTAACCTTTGTGTAGCCCCGTTATAGTAGTATCGTTAGTACATTTAGTGAGCTCGGAGCATAAGACGGTAATAACATTATCATAACAACCCAATTCTTGGGCCAAGGAACGATTCGATGGCAGATAATAAAATATATTGTTTGACGTCATTAATACATAATTCAACGGGTCTACCTCGGTGATTCCGATAAAAGGGCCGATATTCGTAGAAACATTGAAACTGTGAACCAATTTTAGTATAATTTGATTTCCATTATCATTTTCAGAGAGTGAGTGTGAAATTTAAAGTTGTGGGACAAAAGTATAAGGGTGGTTGAAAAGTTACGACTTGGGTGTTGAACCTTCTATATTGACTCAAATTTCCTAATTTGTATTGAAAAAGCTACTTCATGAGGAGTAAAACCACTATTTAGGTATTAATTTCGACTTAATTAGGTACGCTTACCAAAACCCCTCAATTTTTTATTTCTACTGAAGAATCCGAGGTATATAACGAAATACCTACTAAGAGACGTTATTAGCATAATTTACGGCTAGTATCTCGTTACATATGGAAAACCATGAATTGGGCTACTCGGAAATACGTTTTAAATAAAATTAAAATTACATGTAAGAGGGCGCTTGAGAGAACTAGGTCCCTTGACTGGGACACATTTCAAGCATGGCGCAAGATGAATCCATGCAGCGGAAATCTTTAATAGTAATATACGCTCTTTATCCTTGATGGGGTAAGCAGACGTATTCAATTTCTGGAAGGATCCACTTTTCATCTTACTACTGCTGTAACAACATTTTTTTTTAAATATATATTTTAATTATTTTAATATTAACTAGTGACCCGCCCTCTTTTTGCTCCGTTTTATATGATATATACAAAAACCTTCTTCGTTTATTGTTCTTTCAATTAGTGAAAACCGCATTAGAATCCGTTGCGTGGATTAAAAGATGTGGCAGGGAGCAACATTATTTTATACTTAAACTACTCGTATATGTAGAGATATAATTAGTTCTTGAAAATTGTTTCGATGATTACACTATATTTTAATAAATTCATTAGACATGAGTTTCCGATCAGAGTTTATTAGCATCAAAGTTGCATAGCTAGATATTTTTTTACTTTATCATTCGTCTACGATTACAAAAATTCGTAGAGAGACCTTAACTAGACTTCGTAGCTGTAGAACGGCTACGCGGCGCCGCAGCTTCGTAGCGCATTGTTGTACGTCGTATACAAAGAGGTTAGAAGAAAATCATTCTCTTTCCTAAAACTTTTTCTTTAAACGTCTTTGGTCGTATAGTTATGTATATGACGTGACTATATCTTCGAATTCATCACTTCATTATGTGGTTAGGTTAGGTTAGACTATGTATTCCATAAAATGTTATAATATATATAATATATATAAATATATGAAATGGTTGTAAACCATTTCATGAAATGAATTGATCAATTTTAAGCCAGGACATGGATATACGCCTACAATTAATTAATTAAAACTTTGATATATGAAAAAAACAACTTCCAAACACAAAGACTGTCTATGTCCCTGAAGTTGTCTTTCTAATGAGCGTTTTACCGCTAAAGTCTACAACTTACGTGATCGAAACCCGTCTCCGCCACATCTGCGAGGCAGCCCGTTCATTTGAAGCTAGAGCGACTACGAAATACTCCATTAGAACACAGCTGTCGTACGAATTCGTAATTGGTACGCCCAATAAATATTACTCCGAAATATGAGGGTTCTGTACGTTCAAGTATTTCGAACTCCCAAACAACAAAACAAATCGATGAGAATCGAAAGTTTTGAATGGTTTTAGGTGTTAACACAGACAAACTATAATTACCATAACCATATAACCGGCTACCGTTTGTATAGACATTTATATAAACATGGAATACCAAAAATATTTAATAATCCCTGGGTTTTCGAAAATCGTTTTAATATATAACAATTCAAAAATGTATGTCCTCTCTCTTTTTATCCCCGAGGGGTAGACAGAGGTATTCGTTTTCTGGAAATACTTACCTTTCACCAGTACATTTATGGACCCCTAAACGTGACAGGCAATGTGTCTATCGCCTGACCCGGGTGCTGCTACACATGCCTCGGAATCAATTCGTAGATTTGCGGGTTTCTCACGATGTTTTTCTTCACCTTCGAGCTAGTGATAAATATGTACGTGAGGTTTTGAAAAACCCGTTGGTACAATTCCCGTTGATTCAAACCCGAGCCTCATGCATGAGAAGCGGGCTCCTTACCCATAGGGCTATCACAGCTCTTCTCTATACTAATATTATTATATAATATTATATTAAGAGAAAAGATTTATTTTTGTATGTTTGTATCTTTGTTACGAATAAACTAAAAAACTACTGGACCGATTTTAAAATTTCTTTCACCAATAGAGAGTTAGAATATCCCCGAGTAACATAGTCTATATTTCACTCCCGTATTCTTACGGGAACGGGACCTACGCCGGTAAAACCACGCAGAACCGCTAGTTATTTATACAGGGATAGAAAAAGGAAAGAAAAACAAGTTGTTAATAGTTTTTATTAAGGTATCACGGTTTTAGTAAGTTTAAGATAAAATCTACGTTAATAATATTCTAAGCTTTCAGTTTTCATGCTTAGCGAGTTAAGTGTGGTAGGTATAAGTTCCCAGCTAAGCTGAAATTACGGTCACATAACTAAAGACTTTGGAAGTACTTAAAGTAGAAATAGATATAGGTAAGTCTCATACCAAGAGTTGGAAAATTTTTACTTTATTTCTTACTAGCAGCGCCTTGCGGTTTCACCCGTGTCAGTCCTGTTCCCGTGCAAAAAAAAACCCTTTATTGTCATTAAAAAGTAGCCTATGTCCTTTCTCATGCTTTAGACTATCTCTGTACCAAATTTTATTTAAATCAGTAAGGAAGTAAGCATAAGGATTATTCCGGTACCTAAATACGGTACTGATTCTAAGAATTTTAATGCCGAAGAAATGTAATTAATGCTGTCATGCGTTGGTTGTGTTTCCACGCTTTCCTACTTACTTAGAATTCGAGGTAATGGTTAATAATCTTAATTTAAAATCAAAATCTTTTGATGGAAGAATCAGGTGGTTGGATAGCCGGTCTTGGAGCATCGTGATGTATCGGTGCCTCAAATAGAAGAAGTTTGTCTTCATTGACGTTCCTGATGGCTCAGTTGGTAGTGACCCTGCCTTCTGAGTCGGAGGTCGCGGGTTCGATTCCCGCTCGGGGCCAATATTTATGTGCATGACTGAACATGTCTGTTGGTTTCGTGTCTGGTCGTTTAATATTTATTTAAGTAGGTATGTTTATCAGTTGTTTAGTACCCATAGTACAGGCCCTGCCTAGTTTGGGACTAAATAACCGTGTGTGACTTGTGTTCCACAATTATTATTATTATTCTCGGTAAATATATTCAATTATCAGTTGCAGTTGATTGACTTTAATTTCAGAAGAATGAATTTATTTAATCAGTGGGGAAGCTAGAAAGCTCAAGGAAAAGTTAATGTAGTAGTAGCCACCGATGTAAATAAACGCCCTAGCTAGGCTATTTATAGATTGTTCTCAAGTTTTAAATAGTTCTCGAATACCTAACAACCTCGCATACCTATGCTGTAGAACTATCTCTAACTTCAAATTGTTTTATACGGGCATTATAGACAAATAGGTATTATTTGTCTAAGGCCACAGATGGGCACACATAATTATATTTGACAATACGTGTATATTTAATAATAATTTTAAAGAGAATTGTGATGACAATGATCTCGCTTATTAATTTATTACAATTAAAGTGGAGCATGCCTGGGAGTGTACTCGGAAGTTACAATAATTAAATCTCTTAAATCAAAACAACGCGAACGTCGCGTCGCCCCGAACTCGGGTCGTTCTCTTTAAACTTAATTGTGGAAGGGCGAGACACGAGAACAAATTGCCCAAGGAAATTTGAGCCAGGGAAAATGTTACGATCTTATCTTCATACCCAAATAAGTGAAATCATTAAGCTAACTTATTTCATCATATTACACTTTGGTGATTTTGGAAACAAGTCATAAAGTCACCATCATTGTACCTAATTGAGAACTTTTTATTTTTCTCACACGAATCAATATAAAAAAACATTTTTGTTTACTGGGCATAAAGGCCCATAGTAAAAGAAAATTGTCTTTTATAAGTATCTGCGAGCTTTGATATGGCTCTAGAATTGAATTGACTTATGAGATGGTTTCATTTTTTTATCAATTTTGAAATTTAAAAATTACGCCATAGCACCGCCATAGACTGTTTCACTGCGAGATTTAATTAGACAGTTCTATACATTTTTTATTACATAAAAATCGTGATTACAAAGAAATAACTCCTGCGGCCGTGCTCTACCACTCGTGAATTCGTGATGTAGGCAAATACGGTGACAATGGGTCGTGGTTAGGTACATACACGTATAATATAAAACATTCGTGGTCATTATTGAAGTGAAACATTCTTAGTTTATTTACGGGTTTATTTGTCGCGCAATATTTTATTCCATATTAACAATTATGAAAAAATTAAATTCCGATTGACTGTACCTAGTAAGTTGGATTACGATTAAAAGAAGGAATGGTAATTCTGAGAATTCATTAATAACGTATATTTATGACTAGCTGGGCACCCGCCCTGCGCCGTCACCTGTATGAACCCTGTTTATTTCCGTTCCCGAGGGAGTTTACAAAAATCGCTTCTTATGAAAACTTTCTGCAAAATGTCATGCTTCTAGACCCAGCTGTTTTGTCTGTGTGTTGATCGATCAGCCAGTTTGCAAGTCGATTTCTTCTTTTATATCCTAGTAGATTCCCGTAGGAAATTCCAGAAAAGTAAACTACTTATATAGTGGTAAAAAAAAAATTTTATCGGTCCCGTAGTTTTGGAGTTTTATCGTTACAAACATACACATATTTCCTCTTTATAATATTAATTTATTATACTTGTATCTAAGTGCAATTTTATTGAAAATAATTTGACTCAAAGCTATATGTATTTTTATATTTGTTTTCCGTAGACGGGTTTCGTTCCTTTGGGCTCCGCCAAGACCTACCTTTTCTCGAAACGCTTAGTCGTTTTTTTGAACCCGCATATCTTGGGTTTGGATTACACCAGATAAACAAAACTCCCAAGTCACATATTTTGACTAAGGTCGAGTTTTTGAAGTTACGGCGGGTAGAGTTAGAAGCTTGACATGAGATCTGATAACTTTTTGTCAGTGCAATCTATATTGTGTTGGCAATATTACATGAAAATGTTTTTGAGTAGATTTTTATTTCTTGATCCATTTTTAGTCCATGGATCAGACTGTTGAAATTGGCGAACGGAGCGTGTACTATGCTAAAGTGGGTCACGGGCCTCACACAATACTCCTAATGCCTGCGAGCCTAAGCACCACGTGGCTACAGTTCAAGCGTCAAATTGACGCATTCTCTAGAGACAAGTTCTCAATTATCGCATGGAACCCCCTCGGATATGGAAGAAGTAAATCCGCCGCCATGGAATTCACAAAGAATTATTTTGAAGATTTAGCCGACTACGCTTATGAGTTTATGAAGGTGAGATACAAATATAATCCCTCCTAAATCTAATCCAAAGAACCTTACCCTCTTGTCAGAGGTATTCCATTTCTGTAACTAGCCAAAAGTACTTTACACTAGACTACCTGTCCCGCGCGGTTTCACCCGCGTAGTTCCCGTCCCCGTGGGAATACAGGAATAAAATGAAGCCTATGTTACTCAGTGATAATGTAGCTTTCCATTGGTGAAATAATTATTACCTAAAGTCGATCCAGTAGTTTTTGAGTTTATTCGTTACAAACAGGTACTAAAATACAAATCTTTCCTCTTTTACGGAGGTCAAAGAATATTTGTGCCAAGTTTCAAGTTGATAGATGCAAAAAACCACACTTCTCCATACCAACTTCAACCCCTACTTTCACCTCTTTAAGGTATGATTTTCAAAAAATCCTAGACTAATATCTCATAGTTTGTTTTGAAGAGTATTTGTGCCAAGTTTAAAGTTGATTCGCGCAGAAATCACACTATCCCATACAAACTTCAGCCCCCTCTTTCACCCTCTTAGGGGTGGAATTTCGTAAAATCCTTTCTTAGAAAGCATCTTTACTATAAACGTAACCTACACACAAAATTTCATGTTTCTGTGTTCAGTGGTTTGGCTTGGACCTTGATTTTTAGATTTAGTTTCTCCTTTTATATATACAGGATGACATTTTTTAAAGTCTGGAAAAAAAAGTGAACAACATGAACAACTTCCTAGTTTCACGTAGGGGTATTCATGAATAAAATATTTATGTAAGTTTATCAGTCTCGTTTAGGGTTTGCCTAGTTTTGGTTGGAACTAAATAGTCGTGTGTGAGTACAGCAGTGATATCCCATTGGTTAACGAGCCCGATTCTCATTCGCAAGGCTCAGGTTCAAATCCTGGCGTATACGAAGGAGTTTTTCAAAAAGCTTACGTACCTATGTACCTATTTATTGACAGCTCGACGGTGAAGGAAAGCATCGTGAGGAAACCCAAATGTCCGAGAATTAATTCTGAGATATGTGTAACAGCACCCCGGTCAATACCTATACCAAGGTTAGGGATCGAAATAATATAAGGGTTAAACGTGGGTACCTATTTAAAAATATGGAATACCTCTGCCTACCCCCTCGTGGTTTAAAATAGTAAGATTTTTTATTTATGAAATATATTTCATAATTTGTTATTTTACTAGCGACCAATTAGGTACCTATTTATATTCATACCCGCTAAACGCTGCAGGACAACGTAATAAAACATAAAGGTAAAATTTAAGTGAAAATAGGTATACAAAACCTGTCTTAATTCCTAAAATTTACATTGCAATCCGTTGAGTCGTTTGTTCGGTTAAATTCGAGACACACTTTCAGACAGACAAGCAGAGAATCAAAAGTTCCAAAAACGGTCAATCTACTATATAAAAATAAGTCGGGTTTTCCTTCCTGACGCTATAACTCCAGAACGCACGAACCGATTTTGATGAAACTTTTTGTGTGGGTTAGAGTGAGTCCAGGGATGGTTTATACGTTAGCAGAACGACGTCTGCCTGGGCCACTAGTCATCGTATAAATAGCAGTTTTAACTTTTTTACTTGAAATCTCAGAACTGAAATAAGTCGGGGGTCGAAGATATTCTGGTATAATCCTAGGTGCTGGACATTCCGAAATACTCCTTGCTGGGATGGTGCGGCGGGGAGCGCGCGTGCTTCATCCTTGCCGGCAAGCACCCTGAAGTGGTGATTAAAATGGTTGTCATCTGCGCCAATGCCTTCATCACGCAGACTGAATTTGACAATTATATTAGTAAGTATATAATTTGCAATTCAGTTTTCAAACTTTTTCGATTCGAACATTATACCTACAAAATGACACATTCGGTACGTTCCACTGAACGGCCTCGACCACGACTGGTGAAATTGCCGTTCCACTAACTTAAAAAGACCGAATTTTATACCAACCACAGACCTAGAATCGCGCCTCAGGTGGACCGCACATCTTGAGCGCTGTATGCTCGCAATATTATGGCGGCATGGTAAAACGTGGAGCTTTGGGGGTTGTAATTGTTGAAAATAAAATGTTCAAATCCTTCGATAGGTATCAATATATTATTATTTTTTGTCTTTGACAATACATTACCAAAAATACAATTTCAAAAAGTTTCTTATAAAACATCAAAGGAGTCAGTTACAATCTCCTCCTCGCTGCGGCACGCCAGCTTTAGTGGTGGAAGCTGACGGTGTGGTGTTTTCGGCTCGCAGTAGGGTGACGATCTTCGAAACAGGTCGCCGCAGTATGCCACCCTTTGTTGCCACGTCGACTATTCGTACACGACCGTCACGTCCTGGCGTGGTAGCGGTGACCTTACCCCGCGGCCAAACGTTGCGAGGGGCGCTGGAATCTGCAATCAAAACAACATCTCCCACACTCACGTTTCGTCCGCTGTCGTCGTTCCATTTCTTCCGCAAGTGAAGATTGGGCAGGTATTCTCGCAACCATCTTGACCAAAAATGATCGGTCAGTCTTTGAGCAATCCGCCACTGCTTTCGCAGACTTAAGTCTTGATCTGAAAAAATCCCTGGTCGTGGCAGTGGATTAGATGCGCCGAGTAAAAAATGGTTTGGTGTTAGCGCCTCCTCCTCGTTAGGGTCAAGCGAAATATGGGTTAGCGGTCGACTGTTCACAATGTTTTCAGCCTCGGCAATGAGTGTAAAAAGAACCTCTTCCTTTGGAGCTCTAGAATGAAGTATGGCATAAAGGGATGTTTTGATCGATCTAACGAGCCTTTCCCATACTCCTCCCATATGAGGCGCATCAGGTGGGTTAAATCGCCAGTCTATTCCGAGTGCAGTTGCTTCATCAGCTAAATGCTCGTCAGTTAGTAACGCTTTAGCAGCGTTACGAAGTTCCTTATCTGCTCCTCGAAAATTTGTGCCGTTGTCGGAATATATTTGTTTCGGCAATCCACGTCTTGCGGCCATTCGACGTATAGCAAGTATAGTCGAGTCCGTAGATAGCGAGGCAGCGATTTCTATCGTTACAGCACGTGTATTGAGGCATGTAAATAGTACTCCCCAACGTTTCTCGTTGCGTCGTCCGATTGTCACAAGCATTGGTCCAAATAAGTCGATCCCGCAATATGTGAATGGTCTGCAGTGATATTGAAGCCGTGCCGGTGGTAAACCAGCCATCTTTGGTTGTTCACAGCGGGCTCGTTTAGCCTTACATATTACGCAGCGAGCTATAATAGAACGAACAGTGTTTCTTAACCGCAGAACGTAATAATTTTGACGGATTTCATTTATTAAAGTGTCTGTATTGTTATGTCCTAGCTTTCTGTGCTTGTATTCAATGATTAATCTTGTCACATGATGCTGTCCATCCAAGATAACCGGGTTTTTAACTTCGGTCGGTAAATCTGCTGCAGCTTCAATTCTGCTCTGCACCCTGAGTAAGCCTTCAGCATCTAGGCCTGGACTTAACTGACGTAGGCGACTTGAAGGGCGTAAGTTTCCTTGGTTCTCTATTATCTTTAAATCTTCAGGAAAACTCTCAGCCTGCACCTCTCTTATAATCAAAATTTCGGCTCGTCGTTCATGTTCTAGGGTTAAGCGAACTGGAATCCCTTTACATTTGTCCATAAACAGTAGAGCTGTAGCTAAGCTCCTCAACAGGCGACGCCAGTTTGAAAACCGTCCGTGATCGATTAAATATTCTCTTTCTGTTGTCACAGCGACGTGCCGAGGCTCAGTGAACTCCTCCTCAGTATGAGCTTGCGGTGTTACGGCGGGCCAACTCTCTTCGGAAAGATACAAAAATTCCGGACCATGTATCCACTTGGCTTTGGTGGATTCAAAATTACCATTTGATCTTGTTGCTTCATCAGCAACGTTCAAATTTCCTGGGAGCCACCTCCATTCTTCCGTCCGAGTTAAGTCATCAATTTCAGAAAGTCGGTTGGAAACAAATGGCATTTTTTTCTTTGGATTGTTATTAATCCACCACCAAACTGTCTGTGAGTCAGTCCAGAAGAACCTCTTATCTATTTTTATGCTATGTTCCTTTGTTACAGTAAACCCAAGGCGACTTCCCATGACTGCTGCTTGTAGCTCTAAGCGCGGTATTGTCGTTGACTTCAAAGGTGCTACACGACTTTTACCAGCAACGAAGCTCACTTTTCCATCTTTCCGTATGTAAGCAACTGTGGCGTAGGCTTGCTCTGAAGCATCGGCGAACACGTGTAGCTGTAGGTCAGTCAGTGAGATAAATCCATAGCATCGAGGTACGGAGAGATTTTGGCACTTCTTTACGTCATTTAGCCAGAGAAACCATGCGTCTGTCGCCTTTTGTCCAATTTTTTGGTCCCATTGTACTCCACTACGCCATATGTCTTGTAGCATAATCTTCCCTCTAATCATAATGGGACACAGGAAGCCAAGAGGGTCAAAAATAGACATAACAACTTTAAGCATTTCTCTTTTAGTAGGTGTTCGCAAGCCTTGAGCCACGTCCTTATTTAACTTCTTGAGAGTGACGTCAAATCCGAGTAGATCTGTTTTTGGTCTCCAGATAAGTCCCAAGGTTCTTTCTTCAGTGTCTCCTTGTTGAATAAGACTAACAGTGTTTGTATCCGAGTCTTGAGGTAAAACTTCGGGCTTATTGGAGACCCATCCTCTGATCTCAAACCCTCCGGCCTTGTGGATCATGGTGACATCCGCAACGAGCTGACGCATTTCCTTCTCATTGTCTGCGCTGTCCAGATAGTCATCCACGTAATGTCTTCTCTTGATAGCCTCGACAGCCCGAGGGTGTGTAGATGCGAAGTCTTCAGCATTGCGTCGCAGGATGTACGTGGCTGTACAGGGTGAGGATGTCGCCCCAAAGGTCATCGACGTCATTTTGTACGGAATTGGAGGAATATTCCGCTCCATTCCTCGCCAAAGGAAGCACTGGGCTTTTTGATCTTCTGCGATTATTTTTACTTGGAGAAACATTTCTCTTATATCTCCACTCACAGCCACAGCTCGTTCTCGAAATCTAAGAAGAACGCCGACCAATGAGTTCAGAAGATCGGGTCCGGACAACAATTCCGTGTTGAGGGATATGCCATTAGTCGTGGCTTTAGCATCGAAAACTAAGCGTAGCTTGCCTGGCTTGTTGGGATTTCGTACTCCGAAATGCGGCAAATACCAGATTCTTTTCCCAGATAACGGGCCAGTTACCTTTTCAGCGTAACCCTTTTGCAACATGTTCATAACCTGCTTTGTGTAATCAACTGCAAAGTTAAGATCTGCGTCCATGTTTCGCTCAATAGACTTAAGTCGACTCTCAGCATTTCGTTTATTGTCTGGTAGCTCAACGTCGTCGGATCTCCACAATAGACCTGCTTCCCATCTGTCACCAATATTCTTACTCGTGGTGTCCAGAATATTCAGAGCACGACGTTCTTCAGATGAGTGTCTATGACCATTATCTGGTTTTATGCCAATGCTTTCTAGCCGAAAATGATATTTTACTAACTCGTGTAAGTCATCGTCGCAGTGTTCACGCACATGACAGCCGTAATCTTCTATATTCCTTGTTACGTTAGAAGCAAAACCATGAAGGACCCAGCCCAGTCGAGTTAAAGAAGCAACTGACTCATTTTTGCGCCCTTCTCTCACCTCTCTACTTACAATAAGGAACCAGTAATCTTGGCCTATAATCAAGGTTGGTTTTCCGTTGAAAGTCTGAAGTGGGACATCTTTCAGGTGCGGGAGCGACGCCAAGTCAGAATGATTAAGACTCTGAGTGGGAAGCGTCAATTTATCTACAGTACGAACGCCGTCAAGTCGATGTTTCTCTCCCTCTGGGGTTTTAAGAATTAGGGAGATGCTATGAGTTGGTGCTCGAAGACTATCTCCCATTGCCCCTCGGAGGTTCAGTTTAGTTTTCGGTCCCTCAGCTCCAATCTTATCTGCAACTTGACGTTCGATTAAAGTGACAGTAGAGCCTTCATCTAGAAGAGCATAAGTATGTATATTGCCTTTTGGTCCCTCCACGACGATTGGCAGAATCTTTAAAAACACTTTCTTGGTTTGCTTGTCCCAGACATTTGCCGTAGTATCTGATAGAGTTTCGTGTTTGTCAGCCTTTTGTGTCTTGTCTCCAGTGTTCGACCAATCATGTCTGTGCAACAGAGAATGGTGTCCTCGCTTGCAAGTAGAACATCTCTTCTTAGAACGACATTTATCGCGGCGATGCGTTGAGCTTAGGCATTTGAAACAAAGTTTTTTCTCACACGTCCAGTCCCATCGTTTATTAGTATCTAGGTCATGAAATGTAGAGCAATTGTCTAAAGAGTGTTCCAAATTTCCGCAGTAAATGCACTTGCCCTTCGTTGATTTGTCGCGGCCTGTCTCAGAAACGATGTTGACAGAGGGTTCTGTATCTTCATTCTCATCAGTCATCATTAAAACAGGATGCTTCGAACTTGAAGTGTACTTCAGACTCTTTGAGGGAAATTCTACAGTACCCGCCTTGCATACTCGTTCCGCTTCTCGCATTAAATACTGAGCGAGAGCAGATAATCGGGGCTGATGTCCGTCTAATCTTTCCCAGAAATCCATCCAGCGGTACACCAGGGGCTCTGTCAGTTTATTGACGACTTCCGCTGCCAGCTCTGGACTATACATATAGTCGACTTGTCTTGTCGCCTCAATAGCGGCCACACAGTTGGAGACTTTGGTTGCTAGAATTAATAGTTCTGATCGCAATCCAGTGAGCTTCGGAAGGCGCTTGATCTCGCCTATCATTCTATGGAGCACCAAGTCAGGTCTGCCAAACCTCATCTCTAATGTCTTCATTATTTCTTCGGCGGATGTTACTGTTATCAATCTAGCGGCTACTGCTTCCCAGGCTTCTCCATGTAGACACTTCTGAAGGCGTGTTACATTTTCCCGGTCCGAGTACTTTCCGACGGCAGTAGTTGTCTCAAATGCATTCTTGAAACGCAGCCAGTCCAGGGCGTCTCCTGAAAAAGATGGCAGTTCTTTGGCAGATAGACGGCCTATAAGTTTATCATTCACGGGTGCAGTTCCGCTACACTTAAGTAGAGCGTCGGTGATTGCATGGGTCAAGTGTGCTATATCGTTTTTAGAGCGCTCATAATCTTGTGGTGCATTTTCAGCTTGCACATTGTTGTCATTTATCCACCCATGTACTCTGTCCGACCCACCTGATAAGTCGCTTCTGGCATCATTTTCGAGTTCCACTAAATCTTCTTGCAGTCGGGCCTCTATTAAGGCTTTCTCATTTTGTAATCTTTCCTCATCCAAACGCTTCTCTTCTGCGATACGATTCTGCTCCTTTGTGATTCGATCTTGTTCCAGCTCTGCCATTAATCGGGCCGCTCGCGCCTCGAGTAATCTTTTTCTTGAGGCCGTGCTGCTATTCGTGACTGAGCTTCGTGCTGATCGCAAGGAGGTGCTACGCCTGGGCTGGTCACCAGCGCCCGTGGGAAGGGGCATAGCCGTATTTTTCGAGTCGCGGGACGTGATCGGCATTCGTTCATCCTGGATACGTTTTTCGATAATTTTTCCACTACGTAATATTGTGGAGTTATCAGTCATATTGCTCACCGTTTTATCCAAAATTATCCGTCCAAAAATCCGGTCGAAAGGGCCAAATGTAATTGTTGAAAATAAAATGTTCAAATCCTTCGATAGGTATCAATATATTATTATTTTTTCTCTTTGACAAGACATTACCAAAAATACAATTTCAAAAAGTTTCTTATAAAACATCAAAGGAGTCAGTTACAGGGGTTGTAACTTGAAAGTAAATATTTCGCATGGATTGGACTAGAATTCAAAACAACATAGATTGTGAATTTTGATCGTGAATTTATATCCTCCACTGACACTGTTACTCACTTCCACTGCAATGTCAGTTTCAGTAAATTTGTTTCCTCGCCGTCGTGGTTTTTTCGAATACACTAGCCTAGCCATCTCCCAATCCACGATGGGCTCGCGTGGGAGATTATGGCCCCAACTTCCTTATGTGCGAAAAAATAACCTTAGCTCAGCTGGAGTATTACGGGTTGATGATGATGATGATGACGTATGCATGTTGTAATATACAGGACGTAAAGATATAAACACATGGAAGGCTAGACTTCGAGTAACGATCCTCGTCTACGGGATGGAAGCGGTATCAAAATACTGGTCAGATTTCCTCAACGTAATCACACAGGTCTGGGAAACTAAGAATGGTGACATCTGTACCGGTTACCTGAAAAAAATCAAGTGCCCTACACTAGTCGTCCTCGGAGGCAAAGACCCTGGGGTTCACGAGTTCCACGGGGAGTTTCTGATGAAGCATATTGAGGATTGTAGGTGAGGACCAAATCGGATATTAATAAAACGTAGATAGTTAAAGTTTGGTCACACCTCGGGCTCGGACAGTTGCTAAAATATGCAACGTGTGTGGCATAGGTAATTTTTAGGTTTAAGTCGGGAACCCGCGCTCCCTTAATGAAAATAAATAAAACATTTTTCACACCACATGCTCGACAAAGCCGGATTATATATCATATAAACGTCACCGAAAGCAAGACATTATATCCCTTGGCTTAAACCGGGTTATAATGTTGTATGGAATTTAATTATAACCCTAGGTCAATAATGTAATTTTCACTTTTCATAATTCTTATTGCTATGACGATAAAGTCTAATTTCGTTAAGCAAAATGTGGTGCAGTCGTGGCCAACTCGATTTTCGAAAACCGAAGCCGCGACCAACTAGATTCATACGATCTTCAATTGTTAAATCAAGTACCTTGGTCTCGCCGGCAGAAACAAGTTGCTGTATCCATTTTATAGCTTTAACATTTCAAAAAGAATATCGAAAATGTCGAGTGATGAAAGTACTTTGACTTCAGAGTCTATTATACTAGATGCCATAGGCATTGTCAATAATCTACTAGGTACCATGCAATTGCATTTGGTGAGAAAAGTAGAGTATATAACTCGGGAATAAAACTGTTTTTGTCTTGGGCGCTTAAATCCCTCACTAAACTCAGGACTCAGTCTTAATTGCGCTGCGCTCGGGAGTAACACTGGGAGTCCTTCGTTACGTTCAGGTTTCAATGTCGCGCCCGTGACATAAAACAGTGCTTTATTACCTTGTTGTATAATCTACTATTATTAGTTAATTTGTGTTCTAAACTATGTTCACAAATGAATGAATTTTCAGTCTGATTTCTGCCTTTAATCGTACCCTCAGATATTGTATTACAATCATAGAGTAAAATGTTTTAGTTTTCTCAGAAATATTCATTATAGGTATGTAGCGTCTTTCCCAGTTTTATAGTGTTCACAATAAATTATCAGTTGATCGTCTAATGGCGCCGCCTGTCACGATATGCGCGTCATGCGCATGCGCAATCTTTTCTAATCACACTCACAGCAATGCAATAACTCAACAGAAGATTTTTTTATAAACATTTAATGTATTTATTTGACATAATGTTATTATCATTTTAAATTACTTACACTCAAACGATTTTCAAAAAATTCAAGTGCGGATACGGCCGGATTGAAAATTATAAAGGATTGCAATCCCTATTTACATGGTACATACAATATCCATAGCGATTTAGACACTATACAACTTGTAATTATCTTACATTGTAAAAATAATGATTATACAAAATCCTTAAATTATCTGCCACGGAAACAGAAACAACTGTAGTTTTAAGAAGATAACTTCTTATCCCCCCCCCCCCCCCCCGATTATAATAAGCTGATTATGATTAATCCCGTTACAGGTTGCACGTGTATCCGGATGGTTATCATAACGTTCACATAACCCACGTGACAGATTTTAATACAAGAGCAGAGGCATTTCTGCTCGAATGAAAAACAATGAAAAGAGAATGCGAGCTATACAACAAGTTTAAAAATCAATTTACCAGCCAAGTACAAGTCGAGCTTGCGTTTTGATCGTTCCATATCATTTGGTATTTATTGGTACCTTTCACTAGTTTTTGTTTTTACACTAAAGGTTTGGTGTATTTAAATCACCTGGGTGAATAAGCATTTTTTTTTTTTTGTTAGGTTCATAAAACTGGGTACTATTCAGAGACGTTCTTGAGAGTAGGAGGTTAACTTTAAGACTAGAGAATAGTACCCTACTCGATATGAACACAACATGAGCATGAAGCAAGCAGTTCAATAAGATTTAACGACTAATTTAGTGCCTATATAAACGTTGTGAGTAGTTCTACCTATCACTTAAGCTAAAGTAAGAGATCAAAAATTATGGTTAAACATTAAAAATACTAGAAATGGTGTTCTTAGTGAGGACCAACGAACCAGAAAATATATCTAGATCAGATCGAATGGTATTATATGACGAACACATACGGTAAATCGGCCCGTGCTGACCGAAGACAGTCCTAAAAAAGGGAACGTTTTACGGTTTTGTAGACGGCTACCGGAACGAGGGACAGACAAACAAAGACGTTCGAGAAGATCAGGTGAATCAATGAAACCGTTAATTAACTTAAATAAAAACATTATATCAAGCATTTTTCTGCGCGTGCTTAAGGATTTTAACTTATAATGAGAGAGGCGCGACGCATATGAAGTTAAGTGTTTACATTTGAGATTACAGTACGTTACATGGTACAAGAAGCGCTTCTGGATACGCTCGATCCTGTCTGAGTGCACCTTATAACCGGGATTCCAGACAATCGAGCAGTATTCTAGAACGCTACGGACCAAACAATTAAAAATTAGAATAGATATTGAGGGTTCATTAAAAATTTTCAATTGCCTTGAGACGAAACCTGCTAGGCGTGAAGCTTTATTTATGATGAGATCAACATGATTACGGAAACTTAATTTAGCATCAATGATGACACCCAGGTCACGAATACTACTGACTTCAGATAGTGATAGATGGTTTATAGAATAGTTCCCAGAGAGCGGCATTTGACGCCTGGTAAACTTAATGTGGTAACATTTGTCTATATTTAGAACCATACCATTGTCAAGACACCACTGGTGTACCCTGTAAAGGTCATCCTGCAATAACTGGGTGTCGTCATGGTTGCTAACAGCCCTATAAAGCTTGAGGTCGTCGGCATACAACATAAAGGTAGATTTAATTTTAAGTGAGATGTCATTGATGAACATGATAAAGAACAGAGGCCCAAGATGGGAGCCCTGGGGCACACCGGATGGTATCGCTATTGCCTCGGACTTTAATCCATATATAGACACAAGCTGCGAGCGATTGCGCAGGTAGGACTCACACCATCTTAACAATGAACCATGTATGCCCATCTGCTCTATTTTATGTAAAAGAATGTCATGTCGCACTAGGTCAAACGCCTTCTTAAAATCTGTGTATATAGCATGAACCTCGCCGCCACTGTCTAGAATGTCCAGTAAATCGGATACGTACCCAACCAGATTGCTACTAGTTGATTTTCCTAGCAAGAAACCATGTTGATTTGCATGTAAAAGATGTCTGACGTGCGCAAAGATTATTTTATTAACGATTAATTCCAATATTTTACCAGCTGTTGAAAGAATAGAAATTGGTCTATAATTTGCAATATCATTTAGGCAACCTAATTTGTGGATGGGAGTAATATGAGCAATTTTCCATCTAGTTGGGAACGCGCCGAGTCTCAGTGAAGCATTATAAATCAGGCACAGAGGCTTGCACAGGACCTCTGCACAGTTCTTCAGAAAAAATGGAGGGACCATGTCTGGTCCAGCTCCCTTATTACAATCTAAAGATTTTAGATATTTTAATACCTCATCTTCGGTAACCTCACAGCTACTCAAAGAAAAACTATTAGGTTACAGTGTATTGCATTCGAAAGTGGACGAGATAGATGGGGTGTTGTTTAGATAAACCGAATCGAAATATGATGAAAAAAGTCTACTTACGCTAGCCCCTCCCACGGCGGAGATACTACCTAGAAACATCTCATGAGGTATAGCGGATTCGTTAGACTTACGACCTTTGGAAAACTTCCAAAAGTATTTTGGATTGAATCGTAAATGATTTGCAGCACTCTTTTTAAACTTCGCATAACACTCTTTAATCATCAGATCGCATCTCCCTCTCAGTGTTCTAAAGGTAAGTTTATCCAAAGGATTAGTGTATTTCTTAAATTTGGAGTGAAATTTAGCTTTCTCTTTTAGAGCCTTAATTAACGGTCTGGAGTACCATATGGGATACCTGTTATCGTGACTGTAAGTAAGGGTGACATATTTATGAATTATCTCGAAAATTCTTTTATAAAATATTTCGACCGTTTCGTCAATCTCCAGATTATTTGAGAATAGTTTTGTCCAATCAATACTGCCAAGATCAGTTTGTATAAGTTCGTAATCGCAAGCATGAAAGTTATGGTAAGTCGTACGCTTAGACCCCAAATTTCTAGGAATTAACATTTTTATGGAGACAACCAACGCAGGATGATGCAAATCAATATCTACGAGAGGGTGTTCAGCTACGGCCACCGAAACGCTATAGGGCCTATTGGATAGAATTAGATCCAGTATTCTTTTATTAACATTGGGTACATTATTACATTGAGATAATGAGTTATAAGCCATGGAGTCTAATAGAATATTGTTGACAGCTATGTCGGATGGGGATGCCAAGAGAGCAGTGCCGGCAGCAGCAGCATCAGGATACCAACTAATATCGCCAAGATTAAGATAGATAAGAAGCATAGGTGATTTAGGTGGAATAAACCGTTTAGACACCACTAAAGTACGAAGGCATCATATTTTTTATATTAATATACTAATTGGGCTGTATATGAGGAATTGCGCTTATAACGCTAGGTTCCTGAATTTCCCGGGAATTCATTGTTAGTGTGTTTTATATGCAATGGGGTTATTATGATTTTTATTATAATTTTATGTGGGTACCTTCTTATTTCTAAATGTAGAAAAGTATAAGAATTTGTCAGATGGGAGTCATGTGTGAGGAAAGACCCTTACCTACCTCTCAGCAGTAGGTTGTTACGGGGTACTTATGAGTCAATATATTGTGTGACCAAAGAAATAGAGCAGTAGAAAGAAAAAAAGTATGTTTATTGGCATAATTTGTATGGGAAAATGAACACATTGTTACAATTCGGTTTTTTTTTTTGTTTCAGATGTACATTCATAAATTAATAATTTACATAAGTACCTACTTATTAAATCAAAAACTTGTAGTACTTATTTATCACTAACTCGACGGTGAAGGAAAACGTCGTGAGAATCCATGAATTAATTCATTAATGAATCCAAGAATTAATAACTATTAAAATAAACAAATTTATAAATTAAGTCTTTAAGATTTGAAATTCCAAGCACAATTGAAATCCTCATTTTATTAAATTTACCTATTGCCATAATAACGGATTAGATTATTTGGATGTTGTTTTTTGTAATGTCGTTATTAACCTTTCAGACCATGAATCACAGACACAATTGTTTTTTAATTGTGTCTCGGTTCCAATTGGAACCGGCGGTTCTTAACTGATTAAGTAGATAGTTGACTATGTTCGGACTTACTTTTATATATTTACTAGCTGCGCCCCGTGGTTTCCTCCGCGTCAGTCCAGTTCCCATGGGAAAATTATAGCACGTTACTCCCAGAAAAGTAAGCTTTTCATTGGAGAAATAATTTATAAGACTCGCATGTGGAATTGACTTATTAAAAATAGCGGGTGCCCGCGGCGTTGCCCGCGATAATCCTGTTCATTCCCGATCCCGTGGGAATTTCAATAAATACCTTCATAGCAGTTGCCTACGATATATTATTATAAGATACCAATACATACCATATTTCAAGTTGCTAGGTGTAATCGTTCGGAATAGTATCTACGTATTTCTCTTTTTAACCAGTTTTTTTTATATTTTCCCGTGGGAATGAAATATTTTCCTAAAAAAGTACCCTAGATCTTGACCCAGGTACTCAGTTATCTTCATACCAAATTTCATCAAAATCTGTCCAGTAGTTTTTGCGTGATGCGTGCACAGAAAAACAGACAGACAGACAAATATTTCAAAAATTGGTGTTTTGGTATCTAAATCGATAACTATCTATATTATCACTAAAATTTTCAAAAAATATTCCATGTACTGACACGGTTCCGTTAGAGTTTTATTATTGGTACAGATAGATTAACAAGCTTCGTTTATTTAAACCCTTTCAACAGTGAAGAATTAAATTGATACCACTCACTTCAAAGTACGGACACTTCTATATTCCTTTCAACGTACATACTAGTTACTTTCTTGTTATGTCAGGAAAGCGAAAGAATTCAATATAGATTCAGTGTGGCCCTCTTCAGCATTCCGTTCCGGACCCGACCCATAATAAGGTCCCAGAAATACCCATCATACCACTTTCTATATACGCATAATTAAATATGTTCGATGTAAACAATTGTCAAATTCTCCCATTCCAAAATATAGAGCTGCCAGAGAAGTATTTGAGAAATGTTTAGTATTTCGTCTTAGCAGTTTATTATGGGGACTATTAAGATTATTAAATACTTGAATTATTTTATCTAGGGTATCTTCATCACCGTTTTGACATAAATATCGAAATCGTGAAAAAAATATACTTAGCAAATGGCAAATAGCTCTCAGAAAGAGGAAAGAATTTTTAAAATCGTTTCAGGAGTTATCGGCCTATTAATTACTTAGAATCAAACCCTTCTTAAACGTAGAAAAAATATTGTTTTAATTCAGTGAGAAAGTAAAAGAATATAGCATGGCCGCCCGTGCCCGTAACATTTCATTTCATTTATTGCGATAAATTACAAGTGTATCCACATAAATGTAATCAAAAATTATGCGATAAAGTAACAATGTAATTTCACCCTACGGGAATGGCAATATATCGGTAAAAATAACAAGATTATCGTTTTTTTTAATATTAAAAAACTGTTGTTTTTATTGTCTTTATCTAGGTACTTAATTAGTTTATTAGATAAATAAACAGCGAAAATAAGTATGAGACACTGGAACTTAAGTAACAAAGT
Organism: Ethmia dodecea; assembly: GCA_963855545.1. Lineage (NCBI taxonomy): Eukaryota > Metazoa > Arthropoda > Insecta > Lepidoptera > Depressariidae > Ethmia > Ethmia dodecea. Next base: position 9,605,356 of record OY979444.1, read on the forward strand.
GTTTAGAAGAAAAAAAAACTATACGGGCCTGTTACCTCAGTTGCAGTGACATTATCTCGCGATTCGATTCCCGGTCGGGGAACCCAGTCCCAGTCTAACATTTGTGTGAAAGAACATGTCTGTTGACTACGCTGGGTGTTTAATATTTAAGTATGCTGATTAGTTGTTTCGTACCCATATAATAGGATCTGCATGGTTTGGGACTAAATAATTGATTGTGAATTTAGTCTTGCAATTTATTTATCTCTCCTATAAACTTTTTGTTCAAAAGTATTAGCTAACATACCTTTACCTATTTAAAACAGATCCAGTCACTTGGAAACTTGTTGACAAACAAAAAGTAAATCATTTATGGTAAAGTGTAGGAAGGACCCGGTAATGTCGTCAAAATGCAATAAAAGGTGGGACTTTGAGCGGAATATTCATTACCGGCGTTCAGCCCCGGCGCATTCGTTATCAACCAGCTAATATTCTGATCGAGGGGCTCTTCTGGATGGGGGTGTTGACAGGCAGGCCCCTCCTGTAGCCCCAAAGTATATTTAAATTTATTTACCTTTTCATGTAGAAATTTGTAATTAAGTTTGTAGCTTAATTAAGAAAATTAGCAAGATATTATGAAGGGAAGCTAAGCAACGATATTTTAGAAACATCATAGCATCATATTTAAGCAGATGTAATAATAGAATAAAAACTTTATTTTTACCTACGTCAGAAATATGATCATAATAAAAAGGTAAAAAATTTAAGTTAAACCACATAAATCCGCCCGATTCAGCTCCATAGAAGATTATCGTTGATGCAGTAGGTACGAGTGCGTACCTAAGTAAAAAAAATAAATAAGTCACAAAAATAAAAATAAAAGTTCCAAGGAATAAACTGGTGAAAAGTGTATTTCGAGATTTTCGAGAAATGGAATACCTACCTGGAAGTACCTACTCCGTCGGGAATAAAAGGCGTTGCATATTTACATCTACACTAATATTATACAGAAGGATTGAATTTTTTGTTTGTTTGTTTGTATTGAATAGGCTCCTAAACCACTGAAACAATTTTAAAAGCTATTTTCCAATGGAAAAATTACTTTTATGGGAGTAACATGGGCTATAATTTTCGAACGGGAACGGGACTTAGGTACTAGGTATAACATTAATCCACTAGCGGTTCTGCGCGGTTTCACCCGCGTAGTTCCCGTTCCTATACGGAAATGAAATACTTATAGTTAGGGAGGCGAATAGGGGAATTTTCGGTAATACTCGAGCGTGGCAGTTTAAGATATGAGAGATACCTTAGACCTAATAGAACAACCTTGTCAAGTATTTATCTCTATAAGTAGTGACGCGCGCCTAGGCTATACGATCAGATTAGTAAAAAAAAATCGATAGTCTGAAATACTCGAGCGCATCAGATTAAGATATTGGGGGTTGATTTTAGTGTTTTAAGACTAAATTTAACTAATCTGACGATAAGTCCTTGACGCCGCCAAGTTATAGGGTCGCGAACTTGTAAAAAAAAAAACGTTAATCCGGCATTCTCGAGCGCGATTTTTTTATTTTTTATTTTGAAGAATATAATCTAAAACTTACTAAAAATACAAAATCTGCCGGTTTCCGCATGACCGGAAGTGTGGAGGAGCCATTTCGTCTTTCGAAAAACGCGTTGCGGCATATAAGTCGCGAATGATACATTTTACACAAAAAAAGTTTAAATAAACAAAAAAGGTAATTTTATTTTACACAAAAAATGTCTTTACATTTTTGTCCAAAGTTAAAACTTTTTGACTTGAAGCATCATAAAAACTCAAACTCCCGGTTTTTTAGGTATATCTCGAACGAAACCTGAGGTTTTTAAAATAAATTGATATGAAATAACGATGATTAAATTATTGAACTTTTATTATATCTCAAATTTTTTTTTTCTAAAGCTTCTCGACAATTTTCGTGGACTCGGAAAAAGTTACGCGTATCTGTATACAAAAGTTTTATTAAGTATGTATATTATTCAATAGCCTGTTGATCCTCAAATTGTTTTTTGGACGTACCGTAACTCGTAAGCAAAACAAAGTGAAGAATTGAAGCAAAAAAGAGGAATTTGCCATAAACATGTAATACAGACTGAGCGTTTCGCGGAAATATGCCGTCCCACCAGTATTTTTCCTTTATTTCGCAACATTGATGGTGGGGAAAAAAGCGGTAGAAGGGAATTTTCGGTACACCTTAATATATATATAATTCCCCGTTTTATCAAGGAGAAAGAAAGGAAAAAAATAAACCAAAAAACCTTTTTCGGTCAGATTAAGAGAACCCACCAACATTTTTGTCAGATTAAGAAAATATGCTTTCAGGATACCAAGAGAAACCTCCCCTATGAAAATCTGACGCGCTCGAGTATTGCAAAAGAACTATTTTTTTTTGCATTTTCAAACATTCATCGTAACTTATCGTCACGCCCAAATCGTCAGTTTTTTTAAAGGGAGCTTCCTTGGGGCCTACTTAACACCCCTTCCGAAAATGTGACGCGCTCGAGTAATTTTTTTTTTTTGCATTTTTGACTACTTTTTATGCCTACCCCCACCACGCAAACTGGCAGATTAGTATACCGTTGTTATCAGAGGCACTTGGGGCATACGTAGTATGAATATCTGACGCGCTCGAGAATGCCCAAGTAACTGTTTTTTTTTACATTTTTGAAAAACCGTACACGCCAAACCCACCGCTAAAATGGTTTTTACTTTATTAGCTTTTCTTTTCGAAATTATTTTATCTTTCGATTTTGATAGGTCTCGACGGCGCCGTTGAATTACGCCATTTAGCTACCTCGCCTCCCTAACTATTATAGCCTATGTTACTCAGTGATACTTTCCATTGGTGAAAGAATTTTTAAAATCGGTTCAGTAATTTTTGAGTTTATCTACTATATAAAAATAAGTCGGGTTTTCCTTCCTGACGATTTAACTCGAGAACGGCCGGACCGATTTTGATAAAACTTTTTGTGTGGGTTCGAGTGGGTCCAGGGATGGTTTATAGCAAAGAAAATTCAGCATTGCACCCGTGCGAAGCCGGGGCGGGTCGCTAGTTCGTAATAAAGATACAAACATAAAAATCGTTCCTCTTCTTAATATTAGTGTAGATGTCGTAGATTGGGTACGGAAACTTATCTTAACTACGCGTCTAAATTAGAACTTCCTTTTGAAGTCCTTTGTTAATTTCATATAAAAGCAAAGTATATTCTTAGAGCATGAAAACCATGTCCAAACCATGCGAAGCAATAAAAAATATTAGATTATCTTAACAGCAGAAGCACACAGGGACGCACGTCAAGCGGTACGGGGTCTGCGACTAATTGCCGGCCGGCTGACAGGCCGAGTCCGATTGGCAGCTTACAGACTGCGTGCCTGACAGATCAAAGCTTTACTAATTAATATCGCCCACCGTTGGCCTGACCATCCATGAATATTGCAAAATTACTCACTTCCATTCCGGTAGACGGCGAGTTGAATATTGGCAACTAAGCCGCGAAATTAGACTAGCTTCTTTGTGCTTCACTAAAACCGAAAGTTAATTACGATTTGTCCTTTCTAAGGTCTAGCAGCCTAGGTCTGCCTATGGCTATAGAATTGACAGTTTAATTTAATGTAGGTATATAAAATAACCCCTTAATCCATCCTTAGAAGGCCGTAGGTATATGCCGCGGTGTGGAGATTTTAGAATGAGTTCGCTCGCTTTATAAATAATAATAATATAATCTCACGCCTTTCATCCCCGAGGGGGTAGGCAGAGGTATTCCATCACTGGATATACCCACATTTCACGAGATACATTGGACCCCTAAACGTTATAGGTGGTGTGCCCATCGCCGGACCGGGTCTATTTACATTGCACTTTAGAATTAATTCTGAGACCTGCGGGTTTCCTCACGATGTTTTCCTTCACCGTCGTGCTAGTGATAAATTTGTACGTAAGTTTATAAATAGTAAGTACCTAAATAAACCTAGTTCGTTCGGGATTATGCATGTAGGTACCTAATGTTCAAACAAGGAACTTGCGGATGTATACTTAGTGTTCTACTAATTAGGGAGCGGTACAAACTAAATTGGCCTACTTAATAATAAATCCGGCACTGCCTCAATCACTGACCACGAAAACCTCCGATCTTATGGAAGGTAAAAACACGCAAGTTTATGAGGATAATATGTGGATATCCTCGTTTGTTACTCTTTCAAGCACTACTGAAGTGATTTTAATGAAACTCGACAATAAATTTTACTTAAAAAAGAATTTCATTAAAATCCTCAGTAAATATTACTGTAGAGTTTTATTAAAATCCATTCAGTAGTTTTTGCTACTGTTAAGAGGAACAAACGAGGATATCCATCATAAACTTTCGTGTTCGAATATTAGTAGGATAGGAAGTTGGATTTATTACTACGGTATCTCTAATACATCAACACAACATAAAAGCCGTAATTGTTTGGTCCGCCGTCGTTCGGTCCGCATTGTCCGCATCTACCTACTCGGTACGCAGTCGTCACTCCAGAACTTTTCGGCCCCTGCATTGGCCATCCGTTCTACAAGCTATGTGGCCCGCCCGCTGCCCTTATTTCAGTTTGCAATTCTTTGGAATATGTCGTTTACCTGGGTTCTCTTGCGTGTTCTTTGAAATCAGTAAGGCTTAAAATCAATAAGAATCCATATGATAGACATTATACGCTCACGCAATATTATCAAGGCGGTGTCAATGGATGTTCCATTCCTAAAATTACCCAATTTTCACAAGTGTGAAGAAGAAATACTTTAGTATTTAAGTAAATATTATATCGCGGTAATAAGGATTTAGGAATAAGGTTCCTCCTCGAATAACGGCACAAATGGGGCACCTAGGTAATACTCTCTTTCAACTAACAGTCGGTTGTATTTCGAAGTATCGAAGCGACACCATCGCCCGCATCAATATGAAAACTGAAACCAGTCTGGAAACTTCCTGAGAACGGAAATTAAAAATATAAAGCTAAAACCTTGAGAGACGGATGCGGGTTCGAAGGAATTAATTATTATCGGGCCAATGTTCCAATCGAACGCCCCGCGGCGGAGATTGTGGCGGAAATTTATTTCGAATGTCATTTCAGAATGCAACTCACCAACCGCGGCAGCCGCCACCCTGGGTCGCTGGAAAAATACCACAATTTCCGTGCTGCAGCTTACTTCCTCCATCAAGTAAAACACGTCAAAATTCTGTGATTTGATAGAATTTCCAGCTCTTATGTTTCACTAGATATATTTAATTTTGTAATTTTAAATTTGTGTACCTATTTAAATTGTAATACTTATAGCAGAAGTAATTTAGGTAGGTACCTATGTAAGTACCTAGGTACCTAAGCACTACCTAAATGCACTTACATATTATAGAAGTAACAAGTTTAACTAAAATAATTAAGCAACGTTAAATAAATTCATCAAATAGCATCCCTAGAAATAAAATATTAATAAGTAGTAGACCTTTATGGAAATTACCTGGGTAATTATAATATGGTAGCTAAGCATTTTATATTTAATTTTCTAAAACGGTCCAAAAAAAATTTTTTTTTCTCTTTTTTTTGAGACAGAGATGTGACGTGTACAACGTAGATAGGTACAATTATGTCCTACTACTTACACATTAATCATACATACCTACTATAATCAAAATGTAATAATGTTTGAAAGCAAAGGGAGAGAATATAATTTCTTTTATCGCAATTTGATTTTGATTACAAATCACAAAGGTTTTCTTTCTATAACGGAATGTAGGGGTACTTATTTCTAATCTTCTTTGTTTAAATTATGTACGTAAGTTTATAAATGTACGTATAAAGGTACCTATCATTACCTACCTAGATAGATAATTGTATTAACTACGACGATTAAATAAATGAATGTTAATTTAACTCAACTCAACTCGAATCCTTCAAATCTATATTCGTTTTCCTGATCTGGCTAACAGCAAATCAGGTAAAAAAAATCATCTACTTGTGGGATGTTTTTGAAAATAAAAATTCAATAGAATGTAGAAGAAAGTTTGGGAACGAACGATCGATTTAGCGATGCGCTTGGCGAAGGGGGATCTAAATTGAAAGTCACTTGAGAAATGAATTTCCGAGTTTATCGGCTCGCCTCTGATCTACTGCAGACCTCTCTCGTGACGTTTCGTTTCACACAACGGTTCCACAATGTATCATTTTAATAATACATTCCGCTCACGAATGTGATCAAAGATATTGTAGGTATGTAAGTAGGTAGATACATACAATATCTTTGATTGTGATAAACATTAAGTTTGAAGTGGTTAGGTTAGGTTGCCATCCGTCCGGGTTTCCCCGGATTTGTCCTAGTTTAGAGGACATCCGGGGAGAGCCCAGACTTCATTTGTAGTCCGGGTTTAAAAAACTTAAAGTCTTGGGCCGCCCGCGACACACGCACTGTGCACGCACGCCGCGATCAACTGACGAACCGACTCGCTAAATTCACCAAAAATATGACTATCTACCTAAATTTAATTTTAAGGGCTGAAAATAGATGAAACGGTGATTTACTACATATTCAACTGTTTTTATTACACTGACTATGTTTAAAAAAACCCGATGACAGATTTTTTTTAAACGTATTAAGTCAGTTTTAAAGATGGTAGGTCACCCTATTAGCACCAGACCGAGGAAACATAATTATTACCTACTAGGATTTCTGCGATAAACCTAAAACGATGCCTGGATAACCTATACTTGTGACATACCTACTTAGGTAAGGTGACCCGGGGCTATTGTAGCTGGGGGGATATTGTATCTGTTCTTATTAACTCATTTCCTGTAGATATTTGTGTATTGAGACATCTATAAACTGATGGAGGAACAAAAAATTTATTGGTATTATCGGAGGTGGCGCCACTGAGCCGTCGTTTGGCGTCCTTACAACGCCATGTTCTTTTTCGGCCATTTTACGTTGTGTTTGCCAGAAGACTGTCTTCCGATTTTATTCTGAAAAAAATACTGTGCAGTGGTTTTCCGTTGAAAATTTACAGTAAGTAGTTATATAGTGAAACGTACTTTTAAAACTGAGATTATTTATCTATCCTGTGTTGTTATTATCTGGATTTATTCACGTAGATACATTAGCCTCACAAAAATTCTGTTGCGGGGTAAATGTACCTAGAGGTTAGATACAATAGCCCCGTACATTTTAGTATGGAGTAAAAATTTACTAGTGATGTTTCAAGTTTACAGAAATTGTCGGTATTTTTTATTATTTACTACCGACCCGCCCCCGCTTTGCACGGGTGCAATGCTAACACTAAAACCTTCCTCTTGAATCACTCTATCTATTAAAAAAACCGCATCAAAATCCGTTGCGTAGTTTTAAAGATTTAAGCATACATAGGGACATTAGGACATAGGGATATAGGGACAGAGAAAGCGACTTTGTTTTATACTATGTAGTGATTATAAAAATGCATTCGTATCGTAATTTTAAAAAGCAGATGTGAATAATTGTCTATAATATTATATATTCATAATCCCCTTAATATTATAAATTCGAAAGTTTTTTTCTTAGGGTTCCGTACTCAAAGGGTAAAAAACGGGACCCTATTACTAAGACTCTGCTGGCTGTCTGTCTGTCAGTCACCAGGCTATATCTCATGAACAGTTATAGTTAGACAGTTGAAATTTTGACAGATGATGTATTTCTGTTGCCGCTGTAACAACAAATGCTAAAAAACAGAATAAAATAAATATTTAAGGGAGCTCCTATACAACAAAAGTGATTTTTTTGCTTGTTTTTGCTCGATATTGACAACGGCAACAGGTATACGCTTGAAATATTCACAGAATATTAAGTTATATATATAATTAAAATAAAACAAATATTTAAGGGGGGCATAGAGCATTTGATGATTGATGACAAAATGATTTTTTATAAAAACGGCAAAACAATCATGTATGTTGTATGGGAGCTTCCCTTAGATACTTGTTTTATTTAATTTAATTTTTATTAACCTATTTATTTATTTTTAGATGGTTCGTCACTACAAACCTAATCTGAAAAAATACTCCGAAAATATTGACATTGCACAATCACTACATCCCAACACTATCTTAGCAGTAAAAAGCTACAATAGCCCCGTTTTCATATTCAAAATAATTTAATAGCATATTACACCCTATTATTAGATAGCTAAGATTCAAAATCATTTAAATAATAACAAAATGAAATTCAGCAACTCGGCTAGACAATTGTAGCTCTTACCACAAAAGATTTAAAAGCGATAGATACAATAGCCCCTAGGGTGGGGCTATTGTAGCTTTCGTCACTTTTTTCAATTTTCAGCTATTTCACAGCTAACCTAAAAGTTTTTTGCTAGTTTCTATTATTAATCTGAAAAGTCAGATAAACGTGTGAGAGATTTATTCGCAAAATATTACTGTAAGATATAAAATGATAAAATTATAACAACTCAAAGATAAATCTTTTTGTTGTTTAGTTACAATAGCCCCGGGTCACCTTACTGTATTTTATTTGGATTAACTTTACTTTGAAAATACTAACACTCTCCGATATACTCGTAAGTGCAACGCAAAACTATATTCTAAGCTGGAATCATTGATCCAGCTTAGAATAATTTTGCTTCATAGAAAAAAACGTAAAAGTAAATTGCCCCTAACTGTGACAATAATAGGAAAGCACAATTATTGTTGCTGTAATCACATCCTACTTATGTGTTACCGCTAACCTAAATTATCGTAATTTCAAACGGACAACCCAAGCTATGAAATCAGAGGGCCAGGATCCCACCCTAGCAGATTACCTTTATTACCCGCATGTATGCGCAAGGAGGCTGGGAGCATCATTTGTAATCTTATTACAAAGGACCGCCGCGCGCCGTCGCGATACTCACAACATTAAGTGGACGAGAGGTCCACTGCTGGCGACGATTTCGGCACTGTCCCAGAATTCTTGACTAAGTAGGTACACTGCACTGTAATATAATTATGATCTGTGTTAAAAACCTCATTTGGTAGCTCGTCAAATGGTAGATGATAAAGATGTAATCAACTAGGTACTTAGATGCTGCATAATCGCAACAGTAACTAGCAGATAAACTATCTCTAGGTAGTATAGGTATCTACCTACTAATATTACTAAATAGGTAATCCTATTACTTTAAACTAGCAATTCTTGTATGTATAGTAGGTATATTTCGGGCACCTCGGAAACGGCTCTAACGATTTTGATGAATACAGTTTTCAATTGCATAACTTTATATTTCCTGAAAAAAGAGATTTCACATACCTAACAATCTTTTTAATGATAATGCCACTCACATGCAGATGGCGTGGTGTTAGAACGAACGAAGGTCGTTCTCCCAGGTAAGTATACCTACTATCATACTAAGTATGCTCTGGAATCTACTGGAACGATTTAAAAAATTCTGTCCGATTGTTACTTAAAACTAAATACATATAACCTCAGGACGTACTTACTTATATGTGAATTTTTTTACCTAAATAGGTAGGTAGGTACCTACCAACTAAATAGCACAATCACCAAGGTATCAGAATTTCATTTACCTAAATTAATGAGATTCTTTCGCAAACAGATTTTCCTCAAACTTACAAGATAAAGGTCAAAAAACACATTAAAACCGCAATTCAGTATGGTCTGCCGAGGCATGTTAGAATTAGAACAATGTGTTGCCCCCACTCTGCCTCCACCTTATGTGCGCAAATAAATGAAGGGTAAACCGCAAATGGAGCGGGCTGAACGCGAAGACCTTACCTCCGAACCCCGCACTCGTTTGTAAACCCTTAAAATATTACTTTGTCGTATTAGCAAATCTTTTATGAGAAGTAAATCTAGAACAATACGCAGTAAGTACTTACTTACTCATAAAAAGTACTTACTACTTAAGTACTACGTAAGTACTTACTCATAAAAACTTTGGCCATTTGGCCAACGATCAGCCAACAAGTGTGAAATCAGTATTTTAGCGCAACCCCTGACTCACACGTGATTGGTCTTTCATTTCTTTGCTGTTGGACAATGTTGCACATGCCCCTAATTTAGGGACGTATAGTATCTAAGGCTCAGTTACCTACACCTAGGTTAGGAGGGTACCTACATTAGGCCTACATGGAAGGACTCTACTTTCACCCGATAATGATGGTTAAAATGAAGTGTCTACACTACTTACCTCTACTCTCTAACATCTAGGTATTTATCCAAATGAAAATAGTCTCCGAACAAAATGCCTGTGGCAAAGGTAGAGAGAGACGGACAAGACGAAATTATAGGTAGGTACCTAATGGTTGCGTTTTTTGTACTTTAGAAATCTAATACCTAGGTACCAGAACTCAGAACAGGATGTCGACATTTTTGACGAATATTTGGCTGTATTTATTAATAAGCTGCGAATGTATTTGTGCCGTCTGTAATTTTTAGTGTTTTAGTGCTTTAAGTAAGGGTTAAGGGTAAGGCAACGGGCGCTTTGGTGTAAACTGTAAGTCTGTTGCCTAAATGTATATAAATAAATAAATAAATAAACTCTAGAGTAAACCGACTTCAACTTACATGGTTTTCTCATGGATGCCATTGTCAGGGACCAAATTGAAATGGGAAAACATATTCAGTGTCGAAATTATTTGAAATATTTTATAGGTTTGTAACAACATGGTATAGCATGCTACGTTACTTACATACCTAGTCTGTGCGTACACTTAAGTACAGTCAAGAGCACGTGGAGCTTGGCTTCACACATTGGACTTTGTGTGTAACGTTCTTAATACAATCGCCTTAGAGGCTTGCACTACAAGTGTAAAACTTCATGGGCTCTTGACGTACATACCTACATACTATAGTATTTATTCTTAGCTCGAAGGACAAGTCAAGACGGTGAAGGAAAACATCGTGAGAAAACCCGGTCCCAAAATTGATTTTGAGAAATGTGACATGTAGGTATAACAGCACCCCGGTCCGACGATGACTTAAACAGGTTCAAAATTTATTGGAGAAAAGTGTGTATTTCCAGGAATTTAATAGGTAGGTACCTACCTACCTCTGCCGTTCTGCCGACGACGCCCTCCGGTATAAGTGCCTGAGCACATTGTTTAGCAGTATCAAATGCTTATACACACACCGGCACAATTAGCGGAACAGAAAAAAAAAGGAGAAAAATTTAGAACAATGAATGTAATTTTTAAACAATATATTATTTAAAATGAAACAACAATTAAATTAACATGTTTTGACATTCATTTGTAACACCATACTTAAAATTTTATAAAAATAAAAATTAAATTAAACAAAATGCATTTTTCTTCGATTTTTAATTATAGAGAAACAGCAGAAAATTCAAGATTTTCCAAAGTTTAACAACAATTTCAATGACTGTTCAATATCGAGTGTTTCCTCCTCGTGCTCTGATGAGGGTTTCCATCCGTCTGGGCATGCTGCGGATGATGTTATCAATGGTTTCTTGGGGTAACCTCTGCCATTCTTCAAGTAATGCGTTTCGCAACTCGTTGAGATTATTGGGAGGGGGCATTCTTGACTTTACACTCCTCTTTAGCAAGTCCCAGACGTGTTCTATAGGGTTCATATCGGGGGACCGTGCTGGCCACTCCATCACCGTTATACCAACATGGTTTAGGTATGTCTGTACTGTGCGAACACTGTGAGCCCGAGCATTATCCTGCATTAGAATGAAGTTGTTACCAATAAAGGGGGCAAATGGCACAACATGTTCTTCTAAAATCTCCCTGATATACCGATCAGCATTCAGATTCCCGCCATCGACCACTACTAACTCCGTACGAGCTCCTAAACATATTCCTCCCCAGACCATAATTGAACCGCCGCCATATGCAACTGTATTTTCAAAATTAGACTGGATATACCGTTCTCCTTTGCGTCTCCATACTCGCTGCCTTCCATCAATTTGATTTAACATAACTCTGCATTCATCAGTAAAAAGAACCTGTCCCCAGTCGTCGAAGTCCCAATCACGATGTTCACGACCAAAGTGTAGACGGTTTGTGCGATGATGTCTCTCAAGTTTTGGGGCTTTGGCGGGCACATACGAGCCTATACCCACTTCTTCGAATCTTCTACGAACTGTCCGCTCACTCATCCTTACTGCTCGTACCTCTTCCAGTAAATTTCGAGCCTGCACCGCCGTTAGTCTCGTGTTCCGTCGGACTTGAAGTTGGAGAAAACGGTCATCCCTCCTTGAAGTACACCTTTTCCGGCCTTGTCCTCTCCTTCTCACTAGAGCATTCGTCAATCTGTATCGTTGGATGCTACGATAAATCGTTGATAACGATCGACGAAGGCTTCTGGCAATCGATCTGTAGGTTTGACCATTTCTCCTCATTTGATCTGCCCTAATGATTTCTGATGGCGTTAAATCAGGCATAATTAGATGCTCGTAAATTATCAATATGCGAAAAAACTCAAAAGCCTCAAAAACTGCAATTCAAAGCTTTTCAAATGGAATTCACGAACCTTCTAAAAACGGACAAGCGGTGGAAAAAATGAATCAATGAAAATTAAAACAAAAGAATGAAAAAAAGGGCAGTCGCTTAGTATTCCATTTTTAAATTAAAACCCAAATTTAAAAAAAGCTTGTTTAGCCGGCCAGTAACACGCAAAAATGCGTAAATACTCCCTTTTTTTTCTGTTCCGCTAATTGTGCGTAGTTAAAATAAAGTTAAAAGGAAAACTGTCACGGCTAACTAGGCTATTCTACTCGTAGGTACCTATAACTATTTGTAAAGTTGGCCGACTATTAACTATGTACTACTGAATAACATATATAAAATAGAGACAAGGTACAAAACCCTGCATTGCGCGTAGGAACATGGACAGTTTACACAAGATACCTACGCACTTGGCCAGTTTTATAAGGTTCCGTACCCAAAGGGTAAAACGGGACCCTATTACTAAGAGTCCGCTGTTCGTCCGTATGTCTGTCTATCCGTCTGTCACCCACCAGGCTGTATTTATCTCATGAACCTTGATAGTTAGGCTGGGTTCCCACTATGCCTTGCCGGTCCTGTAAAATTGCCGGAAGGCCTAGTGGCTGTACAAATTGTATGAAGCTGTTCACATTATCCCGAGTCCGGCTTTTTTGCCGAGCCCGGCATTTTTACCGAGCGTTTTGTCACTACGAAAGCCCGATAAAATCACCGGACCGGAGTAATGTGAACCACTTTCCGGCGCGTGATCCCCGCCCCGCGCGTGTTCCCCGCGCCGCCCGCGCACTTCATTCGGCTCGTATTTTCTGAGTAGGTACAGTAGACGTGTAGCATGATGAACGACATTCAAATAGAAACTTTAATTACGTTTCTCCTAGAGAGACCTGTTCTGTGGGACAAGACCGAAGATGTCTATAAAGACAAAAACATAAAGTTATTTTATCCGGTGTAATGTGAACACTCTGTCCGGTGTCTGCCGGTCCGGCATAGTGGGAACCCAGCCTTAGACAGTTGAAATTTTCACACACATTTTTTTTGCCATTTTATAGATAATGGTTCGGAACGGAACCCTTTGTGCGCGAGTCTAAAACTTTGTTATTTAAGAAACGAGTTCCTTGTGAAATAAGTTTGACTTATTTAGTGAGCATAGTTACTATGTGGCTGTATGAAATGAGATCCCTCTGCCTTACCTAATAAAAACGAAACCAAAAAAATAAATCTTATTTCTTATCAAAACAAAATAGGCATAGCGCCAGCGAGCAAACCACTTGCGATAAACGTGGTTACATTACTTATTTGTAATTTTGTTGTAAGTAGTTATGCTTGTGTAACGCATTTCTGATCCAAAAGTTGTTTCTTCGACAGGTTTTATTTTGAAGTGATAGAAATGGCATCCACGACTGCGCCCTACTCCGTACAATCAAATTGTATCATTAACACAAAAGATGGTCCGGTATCAGGATATATTGACAAAACAGATGAAGGCACTTTATACAAATTTAAGAGTATACCGTATGCTAAACCTCCTCTTGGAAGACTAAGATTTTCTGTAAGTACATTCTTCAAGTACCTACCTTCATTCAAAAAGATCCGAAGTACCTACATTAGGTACTATATACTCACAAACTTGTCACTCTTGTCAGTTTATCTGAATTATATCGTTTTGACCTTTCTAACTAGAAGTTCATGTTCATATTTCTCAAAACTGCTATAACGATTTTACACGCACACCAGCCTTACTCTTTTATAATATATTACAATGTGGGACAGTTTTAGAGTAACATCGAATCAACCCCTTAGTTGAACCTAAATCTATTAGATTACGATTGCTCAACAAATGTATTCCAGATTTGATCATTTCATTTCAAATTACTATTTTATTTTTATGATTATACCTGTCTTAAAAACAAATAAATACATGTTAAAACTTACATGATCCTTTAAAATATACATACTTACATAAATAATAACACAAAATGCACAGGTAGATATTTTTCATTTGTCTCCATGATAAATATGAAATCTCATTTTCTTAACCAAATTGAGTATTTTTCCCTTACAGCAACAAAAAATCTGAACACAGCCCTACACGAGACTATGAACTCAAACTCATAATAGTAGGTACCTATATAATGTATCTTTACTAGTAAATGGGCTATAGACGCTTATGTTGAATAGTGGAATGTAATCTTGATAGTATGATAATATTGCACAAGCTCATCACACTCAAAATTTAAATTTAAATGAAAGCATGACATTCAGTTTGTGTGACTACTATATTACGATCATTGTGACAAAGCAGTTTTTAAAATTTAATGTTTTTATACTTTTTCAGGCTCCTGTTCCTATTATGCCTTGGACAGAAACCTTAGACTGTACAAAAGATGCACCTATGCCTTTAAGTTATTATATGAAAAAACTAATTGTTGGATCAGAAGATTGTCTCTATATTGAAATTTCCACACCATCTTTAAAACCAGATCAATTATTACCAGTAATGTTTTGGATTGGGAGCAGTGGTTTTAGCCGTTACACTGATAACAGTTATGACCCCTCATTAATTAACCATCACGATGTTTTATTTGCTCGCTGCGGATTTAGAATAGGACCGTTTGGATTTCTTTCTATCAATGATTTTATGGCTACTGGAAATAGTGGACTTAAAGATTTGGTGTTGGCACTTAAATGGATACAAATTAACATAAGCGCATTTGGAGGAGATCCAAACAATGTTACGATATTTGGAAACAGTACAGGTGGAGCCGCTGTGCACTTGTTGATGTTATCACCAATGGCATCTGGATTATTTCATAAAGCAATTATACAAAGTGCAAGTGCCCTAAATAATTGGTGTGTTGCCAAGAACCCTTCTCGGCCAGTAATAGAATTAGCTAAGGAACTAGGAATAACAAAAAAGTTAAACATAGATATTATTGAAGAGTTAAGAGCGATACCAGCATTAAATATTATGAAAGCCTTTGGTATACTTGAGGAAAAGGTAATAAAAGAAAACGAATATGACAACTTTGATTCTATTTTCAAACCATGCATCGAAGAGGAGTTTGAAGGTCAACCAGCTTTTCTTACAAAAAGTCCACCTATTATAATAAAATCTGGAAACTTTAATAAAGTGCCCATAATAATTGGTAGTAACAATATAGAAGGACCTGTATTACAGTTTATAAAAGAAAATTTTTACAGTGACTTTGAGAAATATAATGAAAATCTTAGTCTTATTGTTCCAAAATCTCTGGCTGGAGAAGCAAAAATAGCCAAAAGGATTGGACAAAAACTACTAAAATTTTACTTAGGAGGTGATGAATTCCTGACGAAAAATACTCGAACGCAATACCTACAACTTATTAGCGACTACTATTTCTTGTATTATGTGAACAAAACTGTACGTCTACATAGTCATTTCGCGCCCGAGTGCCCCATATATTACTACATTATAAATTATGAGGGAGAATGGGCCATGCCAGAGGACTTAAAATTTCTGCATTCTCTTGCACATACTTCTGAGATACCATTCATATTTCCGCTGAAAAGGCCAGATCTCCCAGCTTTTAAGGGAAGTCGTGACTCTGTAAAAACTAGAAGTAGAGTGGTAAAAATGTGGACAAATTTTGCCAAATATGGGTAAGCTCGATATACCTTACATAACACTATACATTTTTTTTGTCTATACATACATATTTCATTTATATTCTTTAAATGTGTTTAACTTGCTTTTTCAAGATCTCCTACACCAGACGATGATGATCCTTTGCTACAAATTACGTGGGATCCAGTGGAAAATGAGGATAAGCTGAACTATCTGAGCATTGGAGCAGAACTAACTAAGGGAAGGAACCCATTTTATGAAAGGATGGCGTTTTGGGAGGAACTACATAAAGAACATACTTACCTGAGAGCTCTTGGGTATTTTAATGACTTAGGAGTCTCATGGTAATTTATTTAATTGGCAGGAGGGACATTTCTGTTTTATTTTTTTATAATAATGACAGCCACAACCTTTTTACTAGATTTTTTTAGAAATTAAGACTGCAATAGTAGCTATTTTTTCAACTATATTTTATAAGCTCAAATGTTAGCAACGATTTGTAATTTAGTCTACACTATAATAATAAGTATTGTCTAATGTTTAAAGTCAGGTATACGCTAGGGGACAAAAGTCCTGCGACACGTGTCGCCAGCGACGTCAGGTGGAGTGGCGCGACGTTGCCGGACTTCGCTCGACATGTCTGGCAACTTCCCGCTACACTACCTCAGGGGGTCTAAAAAGGCCGTTTCGGGTGAATCATAAGAGGATCCTATTTCGATTTATATTCGAAATTTTCACCAAATACGAATCTGCTAATGAATTGAATTGTCAGTGAATCACTAAAATGAGGGACCATTTTACGAAATTTCGAGGAATTGCTTGGAATTCATAAAAGGAGGAATTGGGTATTTGACTGTATCAAAATTAAATTGTGAGTAATCATTAATTAAAAAGATTATCCCAAAACATCTGTAAAAATGTATTTCGATTTTTATTTTACAATTATAACACATTTTTAAATAATAAAACATACAAAAAAAGTGATACAATTGAGTACTAAAAATGATGACGTCACAACTCAGTATTCAGTGCATATTCCATAGTTAATTTTCGTTTTGACAGATCATAAAAAGTAACTCATTTGACTAGGCAGTCAAATACCCTATTGCTCAAAGTGGCCATTTTAGACCCACTAATATGTCAGGCGAGACATGTCGTTACACATTTGTCTCCTAATGTATCCCCGGCTTTAGTACAACAGATAGAGGCATGATGGTAGGTGTAATGTCATTTCGGCATTCCTCTATGCTATTGCCCTTATCACTTGTTATTATTCTCAATAACAAAACTTGAATTGTTATGAATATAACATGTTAAATTGTTGAGATATCTTCTGTGAAGTTATTCAAATAAAAAACAGAATCTGTTGGTTCCTGTATTACAACGTGAACAATAAAATGGCTAATGCAACTTTATCTGATAACAATATACATACAATAAAATTTAGTATAGTAACAAAAATCGACAAGAAAGCCAACAAAATATATATTATTTGCTACAAAATAAATGAACTTATGAGTACTCAATTATCTACAAATCAGCAAAATAAAGAAAGCATATTTGTTAATAATTTCATAGACATAAATAATGTAGTCACCTATACATAATTGGTGCAAAATATAATAAATTACACTCTAGTGTAAACAGTTTTTTCTGAAAACTGCTAATTCATAGACATACCTATGTGTTAACAACCCAAAACTGTCATCTGTAAAGAGAAACAGAATTGTCCATGATTATGATGTAAAACTGATGAAACAAAACAAATTCTATTTACATTGCAAAGACAGAACAGAAATATTCTGGTAAGATAATAAATATTGTTCGAAATCACCGAAATATTAATTATTATACATGACAAGCTCTGGGGTACTTCAGCAAAAAATAAACACTCCCGTCTTATCCCCAGAGGGTTTGGCAAAGGTATTCCATTCCTGGAAGTATCCACTTTTAACCAGTCGATTATTCGACCTCTAAACGTGATAAGTCGTGGTGTCGCCAGACCGGGTTAATGTTCACATGCCTCAGAATAAATTCTAGGGCCTGCAGGTCTCCTTGTGATGTTTTCATTCACCGTCAAGTTGGGGATAAGTAGTGGCATGATGCCCTCACTAGGATTCAAATCTGAGCAGAACCTCACGCACTAGAAGCGGACTCTAACAACAGGACTATCACTTCTCTTATAAGTGCAATAAGGGGTTTGTACACCAATATTGAGAATAACAAGCACATGCACTCACTGCAATGACATCTGGTGGCTGGGTTAGAACTGGAAGCCGCCCATCGGCACTGCCTGGTCCGTGTCAAATTGATACTGGTCAGTAGTTGAAGACACCTGCGGTGCAAGTCTACCATCTTCCTCCTCAGAGCCAAAGTAGTTTTCGATTATCTCAAACGATTTCTGGTATATCTCTAAGTTTTCATGTGATTGTAGAAATTCAATCTTGTCCAAACCTAAAACATACCATGGTTCAGTTGTCACAACACAGAGAATCGTTTTATTTTCTACTAATATTCCTTCCATATTAGAGCACTCACTCTTACAGTCGAATGGGTTTAACCTTACGACGAAGATGGTTGCAGTTCTTTACAGCTCTCCCATCAAAAAAATACCGCTTTTAACTTTTACCACAGAATAAGTAATAGGCGAAGCCTTAGATCTAGGATTGACGGCAGCTCGACCCATTAAATTGTAAAGTCAGTAGTAGTAGTTAGTAGGTATAATAGTGTATTTTACCTACGATATTACGATTATTCTTTATTTAGGTACTAAAGACCACCCAACTAAACAAAAGCTGTGTAATTTGCCTTTAGGTTATGTTGACTTGAAAACTGCCTGTTTCTGCAAAATGTAGGACGAAGACATACAACTGGGTTATCTACATACATACATTATATAATGTAAAGAAAAATAGTTTGTTTAATAATTCAATATCTATACAACAAATGCGCGGCAACCACTAATAGACCGCCATGTGGCGGCCGGCCGCATGTACTTGTAGCGGCGCGATGACGTCACGCAGTGTGCCTCCCCTGCTTTTACCATTTTAAAGTATTTTTTGTAGACTTATAGGCGACGCTACATCAATGGGTGTATTCACTGAGATTCGATATTCGAAAATCTGTCGAAACCTTATGTCAAATATGACATCTGTGAATAGTCCATCTCGAAACCTTTCGACAGATTTTCCGATTCCGAATCGACTATCGAATCTCAGAGAATACACCCGCCGAAGTTCATTGGTTTACAATTTTCGTAACTAGGGTGAGGCCAAACGAGCGTAATTTCGGTTGCAGAATTTCGGTTGCAGAAATTCTGTTGCATTCGGTTTCATATAAAAGTCCTATTTGATTCACACGGCGACGCAAAATGAGTTGAAGTTTTATATGAAACTAATTTCTGCAACTGAAATTCTGCAACCGAAATTACGCTCGTTTGGACTCACCCTTATAGTGTCACTTTTTGACAGTGGTAGGTCCGACCGAAGTATCGTAGGAGAATCGCGGGCCTGGATTCAGATTTTTTGTTATGGTACCACACAAAATGATAAAAACAAATACTTACCAAAGCATTCCTCTATCAGCACTGCAAACGGGTTATCACGGTGATCAGATCTCTGACCAGACTTCAATATGTTGTCCAACCCATTCAATGCAACCTGAACCGTTTTAGCGTCGGTCAATGTTAGCAAGTCACAAAGTGGAGGTATACAACCTTGATCGACTAAATACCTGAAATTTAAATATAAAACTAGTTCATTTAACTATTTCTATGTATAACGTTACTGTAAAAGCCCGTATATTTGTCAATCTTAGCTTTTACTAGTAAATCTTAGGATTTACCAACATGAGTTGGTAAATGTAAGGATTTATGAACAGTCGACGATTTTTTCGTGGTTTTACCACTGACGGCTGGTAAATGTTGGTTTTGGGAATAAAACAATGAGTAATGGCTAAACTTTAGATTAGCTGACGTTGAGTTAGGCGTTCATATTTTTTTACAGAAAGACATAATATTGTCAACATAAGTAGTCTATTAAATATGAATTACGAATTGCACGTAGTCTTTTCGCTGGGTTAGATAAGGTTTCTTATGACCATAACGCACGAGCCGAGCGGCCGGCGAAGTGCCAGAACTGAAGTGGCCCCAATAAGCGGAAGAGATTTTCATACAAATTTCAAAGTTTACTGTGGCTGCGATGTAAATCCTAAGACTACTAAATGAATGGTGGTAAAAGTTTGAATCGCAAAACTGTTCGGAAATATCATTAAAAATTGGTAAATTTTAGATTTTACCACAGAATAAGTAATAGTACTACGTACAGAAGGTTCTGTAATCAAATTCCCTGTTTAGGTATGCCAAACGTGCCTAAATGTGGCCATCTCTTTCTATCGCATGCAACGCGCTCTTTTGGAGGCGGAGCCTTAGATCTAGGGTTGCCGGCAGCTCGACCCATTAAATTATACGTCAGTAGTAGTAGTTAGTATAATAGTGTATTTTACCTACGATATTACGATTATTCTTTATTTAGGTATTAAAGACCACCCAACTACACAAAAGCTGTGTATTTTGCCTTTAGATTATGTTATGACTTCAAAACTGCCTGTTTCTGCAAAATGTAAGACGAAGACATACAACTGGGTTATCTACATACATACATACATTATACAACATGTAACAGAATAAGCGCAATTCCCGAAATTAGTTTGTTCAGTATCGACTACTTATTCGATTTCAGCAATTTTTAATATGTGTTAAATTTTTCCCAAAAATGAATTAATGTAGCTGAATTTAGTGATTTCTAATGAAATCGTGCTATTATTAATCGATATTTAAGAAAATTGGTTTGACACAACTAAAGTTCGATTGCATCATAATTTTTTTATATTAATATACTAATTGGGGTGTTTGAGGAATTGCGCTTTTTCTGTTACGCGTTGTATAATGTAAAGAAAAAAAAGTTAATAAAAATTTTAACGAGATTCAGAGCGCGAACGTGTGTCCCGTAGCAATGCGCGGCAACCACTAATATACCGCCGGGTGGCGGCCGGCCGCATGTACTTGTAATGGCGCGATGACGTCACTCTTCGAAAATCTTAGGATTTACCGTAGCTCGAGCTTTTACATATAACAACAACATATCTATTTTATTATAAGTCTTATGTAAAAAAAATGATTTTTTAATTAGGTTATAATTTGTCCCACTGCGGACCTAAGGGTCTAAATATATATTCATAGAAATAAAATAAGTTTCACCTTATCTGTGTATGTGTGCCGCCGCTTGTAGCATTTGTGATCGCCCAGGCAGCTTCTTTCCTAGTCTTAAATTCAGCATTTCTTAAAATTTCGATTAAGGCTGGGAAAATATTGGCATCTATTACGGCCTGTGAAAACAAATACAATATTTGTTATTATGGTATCATTTATTCCGAACAATAATGCAAATGGAAAACAATATCAATCAAAATGTATAATTAACTATTCTACCTAGTCTGTCGTCACAGCGTCTGACTCACTTCATTGAAGACGATGTCATATTGTCGGCATCATCCCGAACGTATTGCGTGTATATTATAAACCAGTGGTAAATAAAACTAAAACCATTACCCATACATAGTAACAATTCGAGATTAATTGGTGTTTACCTGTATCTGAAGAGCATTCCCTGCTGTGATATTAGACAGGGTCCAACAAGCCTCCTTGCGAAGTGCCTCGGTGCTGGATCGAAGGAGGACGTGAAGACAGGGCAGTGGGTTGCAGTTCAACACGTCTTGCGTTTGCGCATCGTTGCCCGTCACTATGTTGCCAACAGCCCGCAACGCTGCCGACACCACTGTCGTTTTGTTGTGCCTGACAACAAAACATCAGTAGCTCTTTAAATTTGTATTCTCAACTGTAAACGAAACGACTGCTAGTGCACTTATCATCACTCTGGGCATTAATGTTATAATGTTAAAGCAAGGTGAAACTAGGCGCGTATATAGGCCCATCAAACCCGTCTAAGAACTATCTCATAATTATTTATTTAACCTAAAGCTCACTTAAATAATTATGGTTAGTATCTAGCAGGTAAACATTGTAAAAGGCAGTTTTTATGATAAGGCTACAGCTGTTTGCGATAAAGCGAGATGGTGGTGAAAAAACATACATAAGTAATTCAACCAATCGCCTGCAAACGCCAACATCGATCACAGCCTGTATTTTCTCGTTCGGTCCATCAGCAAGGTAGGACAGCGCCCAGCACGCGTCGCTTAGAACATCCGCGTCGGTGTGGTGCAAAAGCCGCGCCAATACTGGTATACCTGAAATGGACAATTGGAAATGTACTTAGAAATTGCATAAGATTGTATCATACAATAATTTGCATAATGTGTCTAGTGTCAAAAATAGTAATAACTATCAAAAACCTTATCGTAGTTTAACACATTCTCTGCCAACTACAATATAACAACAATAGTGTACTACAAGTATACTCATAGTTGGGAGTGAACATGACATGTTGTTGTTGTTCTTGTTCTACAGTTAACAATGTTAATGTTAATTGTAGAAGACTTGTCACTTTGTCACTGGCAATTTTAGCTACATTTTTTTGAGATACATACTGACAATAATTATTTAATGGAATACCTCTGCCTTTGGGGATAAAAGGCGTGAGATTATATATTTATTTATTTTATTTTTCAATTATTTACATACATAAATACATACATATGCTCACCTTTTTGTAGGCAGAGACAATAGCCCGCCACCTGCTACGATCCTGGCATACCTCTCGCGCCTCATCCAAATCATCAATAAAAATAAATTAACCCCTCAAGTGTGGGAGTCAAAATGGCCGATTTGCATTGAGTGTGGAACCCGCAGAGGGGTTCGCCACAGTCAAGGGTTTTTAGGGGCCCAACCTCCACTAAAACTGCATTTTATTATCCCTTGGTCTAGCAGAAGCCCTTTTATCGAACTGAACGTTATTATAATTAAGTTTGCTACCAAAAAATAAATACTTATGTAATATTTGTGTAGTAATAAAGTTGTACAGGTGGTATAACCGGGGTACCTAAATGTAGAAGAGGTTTTGGACTATATTTTTTAAACAAACCACTTTTGAGCTTAGTGACAGTTTTCATGAAAACCTTATAATAGCATTTACAAATAAAAAGCACAATATCTATAACTCTCATACAAATATATTACACAATCAAAGATTTAACAGTAGAACAAAAATGGATATCTTTAAAACAGCCTCAAGTGGGTTTTTTCTTCTACAAAGTACATAAACGACGGCTTGCTAGCTGTCTCACTTCTCGCTTAACATGTTTTAATGAGTGAAACAGAGATAAAAACATTCTCCCAGTGTGTATGGGCTCGAAATATGAGCGGGTAAGCAGCATAACCAATGTATCTAAATAGCAAGCTGTATAACTTGTGTGCACAGCACAGCCAAGATAATTAAAGGTTCTTCAGTTTCTGACTAATAATTAATTAAATGTTATTTACCTGGTGCTACAGCTTCAAAACTAGTGGGAGGATTCTTTCCTCTACATAAATTTGACAGTGTCCAAACAGCATTTCTAGTCATGGATAACCTTGTATATTTATTCAGTATCCTGAAAGAATTATACATTTTTAATTTACCATACCTAAATACAAAATAAGTTTAGAATTGGTTTGGTAAGATAACCATGTCCTAGCATAAATAATGTAGTCACAGGCAGAGATCAATCTCATATATCAACTGATTCAATACCAATAAATCAATTACGACATAATCAAGTTATAAATATAATAAAATGTCTAACATTTTGGTTTAAAAAAAAGTGCAGTGATAATTGCCCCATAAGTGATTTTTTTTTTAAATAGACTTAACAAACATTTTAAACAAACACAAGAGCAGTGATATATGCGTATACACTCATCAGCTCAACACCTGCTAGTGTATTAATTATATAAAGAAATAATAATAATAAAATCTTTGGGACTACAACCTTAAACATTGCAGTAACATTGCTTTAATGTTTAATGTTTTGCTTACTCTATAAGTGGTGAGAGTACACCAGCACTTAGCACAGTATCGCGGCAGCGAGGTGAGTCCCCAGCTACATTCCCAAGTGCCCAGACTGCCTGCTCTCGAACATCATCGCTCACTGCAGATCCAACAAGGCCTACAAGAACCTGCACTGCACCACACTCGACAACCACGCGTGTTTGCTCTGATGAACCTGATGCTATGTTCGTCAAAGCCCATGCTGCTTCAAACTGCAATGATGATAATTTTTTTTAGTATCAAATAAACCAAAAACAAGTTTTCCATTAAAACAATCTTGCCCCTTTCATTTAACTTGACGGCTTATGCGCACAACCCCCAACATCTTTACTACCAAACCTTTTGTAAGGTGAAATACCCCACTGACTTGAATCTACTATATCGACGGTTGAAAGGCTAATTGGTCTAAGCGACATTTTTTGCGATATTGAGTTATATACATATTCGGAATCAGCAAATTTTTCTCCGTCGTTTGAATCAGGTTTCAAATTTTTTTGACAACTTTTTTGGCGCTTAGCACCCACAGCAAAACAGGCCTCATTTCTGAGCTCATTGATCTATACGACACAAAATTAGACAAATTTGAGGACTCGATGACTTAGGGCATTTGGCTTTTTCGCCATGGTTGTGGTTTCGTCGTTTGGCCTATTTTGCATTAAACCAAAATAATAAGCTATGTCGTTTGGCCCATTTTGCATTCAACTACAATAAAAAAGCGTGTCGCTTGAACCATTTTGCATTAAGTTCTATGAATTAAATAAGTCTCTTGACCCATTTATCCTCTATTAAGGATAATGAGTGATGTCACTTCGGCTTTTTTTACCTAAATATCTCATTAGTGTTATGGCATTTGAAACATTTTGATTCAATTCAGTATACGTAAAATTGGCATTTCCATTATTTTATCAAATCGGTTTTAACACATAGGCCGTCCAATAAATTATGAGATTAGCTACTCCTTAGTTGCTTGGGAGTATAAAAAAGTAAAAATTATAAGTTCAATTTATTGCGCGCGCTGTGTAAGTATCCGTTACGAATATCTCACCTACCCGCGCGGACGCGTCAGTCAGCTGTTAACATTAAAGGAACTGCGAAAGGCTTAGGGTGATATACCAACTTCTTCTATCTTAAGGGTTTGGTTTCCGCACTTAGTCCCTAAATTGGACCATTGTACGTGAGTGAGCCATGGCAGCCGATTATTCCAACCAGCCCACCTCCCTACAGAAGCAGATAAAACTTCCGAGTCTACTCAGGACATCCGCAAAGGATTCTAGTGTTCCAAGAATTTCCTTGCTGATCTGGGCAACAAAGAGATGGTAGTGCATGTGCTCTTCGAGTGCGTTGGGCACTCTAGGAGCACATGCGCTACCATTTCTTCCACCTCGATGCACGCTCAGCATAGAGGACTGTCAGTAATACCTAAGGTGTGTCGGTGTTTATTCAGTGAGCAGTGTCCGGTGATGGTACCCGAAACAATTCATATGCTGTCTCTGTCCAGGCGCTGAAGGCGTTTACTCAGCTCGTGTCCAGGGATGGCATAGCCTCCTTGGATTGCCTACATCCTGGCGTTGAGGTCTACCATTTCTCCGCTTGCATTTGTGTGTATTCCCTAAACCAGTTCGTAAGCTGGTTAAACGGAATGGGTACAATGGGTTCGGGTTCGATGGCCTTCGTGTCAGAACCTCTCCTGGCGAGTTCATCCGCTGCATCGTTTCCACGCCAGCCAGTGACAGTTGAAGTGTCACTGTATTGTGGTTTAGTACCGTAACGTGTTCTAGTGCATGATGGCACTCCAATATCAGTCTCGAAGTGATCTAGTTTTTCTTTAAGGATTGAAGGACTGAGGCACTGTGGAAGAGTATACGGATATGGGTATCCGTGACTTCTCTGGCCTCTCTGACCACACATTCTGCTTGATAGACAGTGTTGAGCATTCCTAGTGGTCTGGATATTCTACTATTTAGATCATCTGAGTAGACTTCAACTCCAGTTCCAATGTTGGTTTTTGATCCATCAGTGTAGATCCTTAGCACTTTTGGACCTGCTGTAAGTTCTACGTTGTAGTGTTTTACGAAACAGTGTATTTTCTGGGTCCTATCGCTCGGTGATGCCATCACCGGGTGTCGCGAGATTGCATCCTCTATTAAGTTTTTTTTGTGTTTGATTCTGGAATCTCTTTACACCTGCCTGAACGTCACTAGGGATGCTTCTTCCCTTACGACAAGGTGCAGGGGCGGCTACCCCACTATCGCCTGTAGGGCAGCAGTAGGTGATATTAAATAAAATAATAACAACTAACAATGACCGGAAAAATGGAAATTTCCGAAGGGGCCCGTCCCAAATATCTCGGTCACAAGATTCTCTCCAGGGTCTTCTGTAGGAATGATGTCAGACTTATTGGCCTGTTCGCCTTGGGTTGTGTGTAATCGGTTTTGCCTGGCTTAGGGATGAAAAGCCATGGTGTGAGGAAATCCACTCCCCATTGCAGTAGGGCAGGGAAGATGCCGTCTAGGCCTGCGGATTTGTAAGGCTTGAAGGCTGTAATTGCCCATTTTATTAGTTCCTCTGTTACTACGGTACGGGCTCTGGACCTTTCTTGGTTATTAGGTATGTGTGATTACTTACTTGCCCATGTATTGTCCTTGGAGAGGCTGCAGTCTAGGAAGTGTGTTTCTAGAAGCAGTTTACTTATTACACGGTCTGATTTAGTGTACTATGTATTGTCTGGGTTTTTCAGCGAGCGAAGGGTGCGGTCTTGATCCGTAAATAGGCTCTTTCTTTTTTTATATAGGTCCATGTCTTCTGGAAGCCTAGAATCTTTGCATCTGTGGAATTGTTTGCGCACCGTTTGCCTGAGCTTACTAAGTTCTGTGTTCCACCAAAAGTTTCCCTTGCTTTTGGTGTTTGAACCTATTTGTTTATAGCAGTCGTGGTACCTATGCTTCTGTTATATACTCTCGGTGTTTTCGAATCATTTGGGCTATCCAGGCACCCAACACCCTTAAACCTAACGGACGGTTTGAGTGCCAGAAGGCGTTTGTATAACCAGGTATGTCGGTTCGGCGTGGGTAGCGTCTAGCTTTGGTCTTTTTTGTGTTAGCTGATAGTGAGAATCGAATCCCCCTATGTTCGGAACAGCAAGGTTCATTAGATACATGCCAGTTAGAGATATGATTCGTTAAGTTTTCTGAATTATTTGTCCGCGAGCTGTGACCCTAGTGGGTTTCGACCCGCGATTTAAGATGTTAAGGTTAGTAGAAAAAAGGTATATACTATACCACTTTATCTAATACTTTGCTCCAAGACACATTGAATCAACAACTTGAATGATTCCTCTATACAAAAATGTTTTTTTTTTGTACAAAATATACAAAACACTGTCTAAAATAGTATAAAGTGCCATACCAACCTCAAAAATATCTTATGGACGTTGCTGAATTACGATGGCCTAAGCATCAATATCTACTATAATCTAGTAAGGGTTCATTTTGTTTCATCCTGCAGTCCCTCTTATGGGCATCTGTATCAAACTACTTCACTCTGGTGCAACACCATCATGTTGCTTCGGCTCATTGGGCATATTCTTCTGTCAAATGACTTGGCACTAGATTCATTTTCTCTCGTATTATATTATTCTAGGTCGATGCTTGAGCCAGTTTACTTTCAGTTATTTTATTTACGGTAGGCATTTGAACCATTTTGCCTTTCTCAAAAAAATACTAAATTTAATGCATTTTGGGCTAACCAACATAAATTTTCTAAAATAATACACAATTTTCAACAGTAGTAACTTAAAAAACTTCCTAACTTAATTAGGGATATACTGTATTAAATAAATAAAAGTCTATCAAATAGTTGCTTTTTTATGATTTTTTTTTAAAAAAAAAAAACTTTGAACCGTCCTCCTGCAATTTTTACAAAATGTCGCTTAGATCAAATAGCCTTTCAACCGTCGATATGTATAAAAATAAGTCGGGTTTTCCTTCCTGACGCTATAACTCCAGAACGCACGAACCGATTTCCACGGTTTTGCATTCGTTGGAAAGGTCTCCGGCTCCGTGAGGTTTATAGCAAAGAAAATTCAGGAAAAATTTCAACAGAAAAGCGGGAAAATCTTTTAAGCATTGCACCCGTGCGAAGCCGGGGCGGGTCGCTAGTACACTAGTAGTAATAAAACAATACACATAATAATTTATATTTAAGAAAATTTACAGTTACCTGCAATGTTGGATTCGAAAAATCTGTTAGAAATTCTACAAATTTAGGAACTATTCCTGTCCGTATAACTTCATCAATTGGTGGATTGGGTTCTCGACTTAAAAGTTTGCGGAACTTTTGAGTTGCAGCCACTTGCTCCTGTGGGTTATTACTGTATAGGGCAGCCACCATCACCTGATTAATATCTTCAGAGGGAGAAATATTTATATCATCCTGTAATACAACCACCTTATGTTACTCATATCACAGCTAATATGGATCAACTTTTAAATATGTAAATATAAAAAAATTTAAACAAAATATAACCTGAGTTTACTATTGAGTTTACCTGCAGTCCAGCATCAGAACTTGAAGCTGGAAGATTGACGTTCCTACGTTTGAATAGCTGCTGCTCTCTCTTTTGTTTACGTAGCTGAACACCTTCTTCTTCTCGACGCCGTCGGAGCTCATCAGCACTCAGCCCCGCGTTCTTGTAGCGGTGTTTGTGACCACCCGACATCCTAGAACGTCAATATCATTTGGTTTTCTTTTCTCGCACAATGGTGAAATTCTGATGAGAATTATACAAATGTGTTTCCACATAAAGAAAATATAAGAAAAGGAAATCAATCTATAAAAGTAAACCTATCCCAAGCACGCAATTCGAGAAGGACACAAGGATTGTAAATTGACAAAGCAAATGAGTAATGGCAGGACTTCAGTCCCTACCTATACAGACAATTCAAATAATCACAACAATGCCTTACCTTCGGAGGTTATATATGTATGAAAATACAGTAAATATTTAAATCAATCCACCATCGATTGCATAAAATTAATACTTTCTACACAAATTGTATGATGATTGTCACGCAAAAAAATCGTGAATCGTCCTTCCGTCAAGCATTTTTTTTTCGTTTTGTTTTTTTAGTTTTCCTCGGAGGCAAAGGGATCTATGTAAGTAAAAACATACAGCCTAGTCTTTCGTATATATTGGTCCATCTTGGGTCCAACCATATGGCTGACTTAAACCGCAAATATATTAGCCTCTCGTGGTATATCAAATAACTAGGAAAACTCACAAGACGACGTCTTCCTAGCAGCGAATAGCGATTTCTAGTGGATAATGTACTTTGAAAGTATTTCGTACCCCCGGTATCTTTATGCTGATTTTATGACAGCAAACATATTTTAAAAATATGATGTACTTTCAAAGATAGGTCTATATCTTTCCAGGTAGCATGCAAACTGAAACATTAACGTACTCACGACACGAGTATTAAATGTAAGTGTAGTCATATTTACGGAGATACAGGTGGTGGTGCTGCTGCAAAATACCTATGGTATGTAACTAAGGCCGCATTCCTAAGCCAAGTTAATTATTACCTGACAGTAGTCTGTTTCAGTCACACATTAATGTTTTGCGTAACGCTATCCTTCACTTTACACTTCACCGAGTGACCTTTACCTGTTTTGGAACGCGTCCTTAAGAACTTTGGAGCGCTGCAAATGTTTTTTTAAAATGACTACTCGGGCGCAAGAAAACCTGAAGACGAGGCAGTACGCTCTATAACCGTAGCCTGTCCACACCAGTTATCTGAATAAAAAAAAACTTGACATTCATTCGTGATTCATTCATGACAATGGCATGAATGAATGAATACATATCTGACTGACATAAATAAAATATAATAATACAGCCAGTGCGGAATTGCAAAAGAGAATGAATAAGTTTTTAATGATTAGAACATGTTCTCCTTGGCTGAGGAGAAATATGTGTTCGCCTCCTGCTGCTGGTACTCCGAGTAATGCCGGAACTAAGTCCTCTGCGAATATATCTCCTAGATACAGACCCTCCAACTTTCAGAAGTTCATACTCGTATGGACCAAAAAGTTTAAGACTAAAGAAGATATCCCGGACTTTGTTTCGTAAGTTTGAATCGTTAGTTTTGATATTCTGTTCTTGCAAGGTAAGCTTGTATCTTCATCCTAAATTTTGATAAATTACTTGACATTATTTTATCAATGTTATGCAACATATCTTTAAATTTTCAGGCCTGATTTAATCGAACGGTCTCGAAGTGAAGCCAGGATAAAAATTGCTAATGTCCTGATGCTACTTACTGCTCTCGCAAGTTTTGGAGCAATATTGGCTGGGAAAGCAGCGGCCAAAAGAGGTGAATCAGTCCATCAAATGAACATGGACTGGCACCAGCAGTACAGAGACGACTATGACAAGAAACAAGAAGCAAAAAATAAGTAGAAAGAACATTGTTTTATAGATAAGCAAAGATAGTCTATAATTTACTACCTTTGCCTAAATGTACCCATAAAATGTTTCATAACTATTTATAATTTAATACTTACCTGTGTAAATACTTGTAGTACATAGCAAATCCATTTAATATTTTACTAGCTTTTATTGTGGATTAAATTTACTGATTTCAATCTTAAGCTTACAAGAATATGTTTTTTTATAGGTATATACCAATAATAAAATAAACAAATTATTGTTCAACAGCTATTTATACGTATGTACACTAAAAAAGATCAAAACAATAAAATGCATTTCTTCAGTCTTCATAAATTATCTGGCTTATAGTAAGTCCTACATTTCTCTGTGAACAACTTAGTAGTTTTGTCCTTTATTACTTCCTCCACACTGAGTTCAGTTTGCAGAAGTCGAAGCTGAAATAGCAAGCTCTTTGAGTAATATGAATACACCTACAATAATTTGGATACAGTACTGGGCATAATAACTTACCTTACGTTGTTCAGCTTTTAAATTTTTAAGCACTTCAAAATCATCAGGTTTTTTTTCTTTAGCAACTCTCAAGATTTTTACTGATTCGGCAGTGGCCATTATACAGCTCTTAATCACATTCTCTCTTTCTGAGTGTCCTTTTCGTATTTGAGAGTACAAGTCTTGGCAAGCAGAAGTAGCACTGACTTTATTCTGAAATGACTCTGTAGGTAATGATGTGTTAAGTGCATACACTATCTTATCATCCAGTATACGCATCTTCTTCAGATGATCCTATGAATAGAAAAATGTTTGTTACATTCATCAAATCAATGTTATTTTAGCGAAAGATCAGTCACTTTCTGGTTTTAGAAACACACCTGAAATTCTAAGAAATCAGGGCAAATCATTGATGACGATTTTACTGCTCTTATAAGTTAAATAAAATTTGTTCTGAATATCCTGAAACCTACAGTTGAATATATTTACATTACAAAACAACTAAGTATGTATAAAACTGTAAAATTTTAGGTTATGCTACAGATATCTATAACTTTTTTTTTTGTTGTTTCACCCCTTACAGGGTAGGCAAAGGCATTACGCCATGCAGCCTCGTCATTAGTTAATGATATCCTTATGTAAATGGCTCTGCTTCAGAGTCCATGCACAAAAATACAGTGTCTTTACCACTTTCTACAACCCTAACGTGCCCTAACTTGGTTATCAGTAAAATGATAGCACTTTTACTGACGACTTTATTGTGACTTTTTGAGGCAATCCAAAAATGTCCATATCTCGCATTTTATCGAATTTCCCATTCACTGCACACTTTCACGGACACTTGCCACATAATAAACTATCACTATTATGAGTCAAAACCCGAAATACACAGCAAAATGAAAATTAAACAAAAAACATGACGTCCCTCTTCGGATTCCCGCCAAAAAGTCGATTTCCGTTCCTACTTTAGAAGAAATATTTATAAAGGATGATTCACGCTACACCGTGCCGGGCCCCGTAGTGGTTATATTCTCTTTGGGCAGGTCTAACGTGAATTATCCTAAACAATACCCTACGGTATTTCGACCGCGCCGTGCCCCGGGTCAGGCGGCCGGGCCACGGTCAAGCATGAATCACTTCATACAAAAAGTATACTATAGATGTTTGAGCGTGGCTGGTATCGCGAAAGACATATATAGATATAGATTAATTACCGATTCCTTCGCGTATAGAGTAGGTAATGTAAAT
The DNA here is from genome assembly GCA_963855545.1 of Ethmia dodecea. Classification (NCBI taxonomy): domain Eukaryota; kingdom Metazoa; phylum Arthropoda; class Insecta; order Lepidoptera; family Depressariidae; genus Ethmia; species Ethmia dodecea. The sequence goes on from OY979444.1 coordinate 9,637,686, forward strand.
ATTGTAATTAGTCATACCTAAAGTCCATATCACTATTATCCTTAGACAGTACAGTAGCAGTTCTTTCCACCCCTGGTCCTCACGAGATTGTTCGGCGACCTGCACATAAAAGACATACATGACACCGAGCAGTTCGGTGCCACTAAGAGGGTCACGCAGGTCTTAACCTGCCACAACCCTGTTAGTTACTGATGTTTAGGAATATACAACTATCTAAATATACAAATATATATATTTATATTGTAGCATTGGCCCCGAGTCGTTGTAGGTACATGGAGAGTCGAGGCTGTATCATCACACCTTAGGAGCCGAGGCTGTAGGCAACTTCCTACTGGAGAGTTGAGGCTCAATCCATCATACATTGGAGCCGAGGCTGTAGGCAACTTCCTACTGGAGAACTAAGGGTCCATCCATCATACATTGGAGCCGAGGCTGTAGGCAACTTCCTACTGGAGAACTAAGGGTCCATCCATCATACATTGGAGCCGAGGCTGTAGGCAACTTCCTACTGGAGAACTAAGGTAACTTCCTACTGGAGAACTAAGGTTCCATCCATCATACATTGGAGCCGAGGCTTACATATAGGGGTGGGCCAATGCTGTTAGCACATCAGGTATTAGAGGCTCTAACAATATTACGCATCCTATCACGAAATAAAGATGTGACCTGGCCAGGGTGTGTGATCATTAATTACAGACACACAACAATACGCACGAAAACTTGAATATACTTAGCTAGCGTGAATACTTAGATACTTAGCGTAAATGCTTAGCTTTCGTTCTTAGATACTTAACTTTCAAAACTCCCTTCGAACTTTTCACCACACACACTCACGCAGCCATTTTTCCCGCTCCGCTCCGTTCACCTACCTTTTTTTTTTTTTTTTTGTTTCACCCCTTACAGGGTAGGCAAAGGCATTACGCCATGCAGCCTCGTCATTAGTTAATGATATCCTTATGTAAATGGCTCTGCTTCAGAGTCCATGCACAAAAATACAGTGTCTTTACCACTTTCTACAACCCTAACGTGCCCTAACTTGGTTATCAGTAAAATGATAGCACTTTTACTGACGACTTTATTGTGACTTTTTGAGGCAATCCAAAAATGTCCATATCTCGCATTTTATCAAATTTCCCATTCACTGCACACTTTCACGGACACTTGCCACTTAATAAACTATCACTATTATGAGTCAAAACCCGAAATACACAGCAAAATGAAAATTAAACAAAAAACATGACGTCCCTCTTCGGATTCCCGCCAAAAAGCCCCGTTCACCTACCTATTTCATGACGTCCCACATAGGTTGATTTTCAAGGTTTGTGCGGCCAAAATTATTTTAATGCCTTAACTTGTAAAAAAATAAGTAAACTATTAAAAAAAGACATATTTTCATTCAAACTGTTACTTTATTCTGAAATAACTTATGGTTACTACAGTTTTAATCAGTTTTAATGACAAAGGCAAAGGGTAGGTACTTTCTGATTAACTTTTTACTAATATTAACCAATTCAATCGTCATCGGAATCTTCTTCGCTGTTTCCCGAAGTATCTGCTACTATCGGATCTTTAAAATTGGGATCAACATAGCTATTGTTTCGGGACAAAATGCTTTTGAAACTTTTTTTCCTCTGCGGTTTGTGCTGCTAAGCTCTGAGCTAAGCAATAACCTATTAAATATGTCGCGATTACAATCTCCGCGCTTAAATTCCGGGTATAGCTTTCTCGGTACATACGGAAGTTTCGGGCTTCCTGAGCCTCCTCTGATAATTAACCATTAATATTTCACCATTTCTGATTAGATTTAAAGAAAAAGGCTTCGTTTCTCTGTGATTTAGTCCACTTTTTCTTGATGTCACTTAAAGTAAGCCAGTGTCTTCTTAAGGTCTTTAACAATTTCTTCAGATTCACGATACGAAGACAATATATAATTTTCCAATTATTCGAATTTTTCATCCAAATTTGCCAAGTTTTGCCCTTGAATTTGTTCATTAAAGCAATTTGCGTGCCACTATTTTTACCCCAGAAGAGCCAGGAGACACAAACAAGAAATTATAGAATTTGAAAAAATCATAAAAAATATATATTTTTCTATAATTACCCTCATAGTACATAATAGCAGGAATTAGCAAGTAATACTCACGTCAATAAAAGGTGGAAGTACCAGCTATCGTTCTTCATAAGAATTGAAGCGCGATCAGGGGCGAAAGTATAACAAAATTACTAATAAACACAAAAAACACAAGATTTTTCTTTTTGAAAACGACCTAAGTTTGGTAGGTTATATCAGACAATATTATCAATTCCAATTGTTTATAAATAGCTAAAAATATTGGTTTTTACCTGAATTGTTGGAATCCATAACGTTCAATGCACTAAAATGTCTTTAAACAAGAATATTACCCTCGAGAGAGATGATTTCAATTTAACTCAAAATAACGATTACGCGGGTAGCAGGAGACAGTAAAGTTCCGACTGACCGTATTCGAATGTCATGCGGAGTGGCGCCTTACCCGTCCGGCCCATTGTTCTTAGGACTATTGCTAAGCTCTAGGAATGTTAGCTGGTTTTGTTGCAAAAACTTTTATTTATTCAATTATGGCCGCATAATTAGCTAAAATCAACCTTGCGTCCGCTGTCACCCAGCGAGCATCGGTGTTGCCATATAGAATATCGCGGACTGTCTCTAGTTCGCGACACTCCCGGACGGAAGACTTGCGAACAGGCACTGTAGGTCTTGAGTCCATTCTCTTATCTTCTGTAGGGCTTTAGTAGCTGCTGCTCTTCTCTCCTTTGGTGTTCTTACTGTTTCTACTGTCTCGCTTTCATTTATATTCAGTGCGTCCTTTTTGTTTAGTGGCTCAGATCTCTCTACACTACCAATAGGTTCTAACCCGGTCCGGCGATGGGCTCACCACCTATCACGTTTAGGGGTCCAATGTATCTCGTGAAATGTGGGTATATCCAGTAATGGAATACCTCTGCCTACCCCCTCGGGGATGAAAGGCGTGAGATTATTATATTATATTATTTAGGTTCTATCGTTGGTGACTTTATATCACCTTGATTACTTTTGGCCCTGTCGACATGGTACTCTTGAGGGTTATTCCCTTGATCCAGTTGCATTGTAGTGTCTATTTCAGGAAATGTTAGTTCAATCCCTGTTTCTTCATCAGAAATTCGTGGATTGATTGTGAAAGATTGAGAAACTTCTTCCACACCGTTATTCTGAGAAATTTCGGAAGTTTAGGGTGTATATTCCACTTCAAGAGGATAAAGATGTGCGACTGACCGTATGTATTCATTTTTCCCAACCTGAACTTTAGCGGCTCTATACTGTCCATCGGCACTAAGAATTAATGAACTAATTCGTCCTACTGTCCACCCACTTCTATTTTTGGAGTCGCCTTTTATTTGTACAACTTGACCCGGGCATGGAGATAACTTCGAGGTAATTCTTGGTTCTTTTGGTAGGTGCGAATACCGTTCACGCAGACTTAACAAATAACGATTCGTGAACATTTCTCTAAATTCGTTTAGTATCGTCAATGCCCTTTTCCATCCCTTTACTAATTCTTTTTTAGTAGTTGACGGATTTTGATCTTGTATTACCTTCTCAGATTCTGATACTGTAATTACTCTTCCAGCTGTTAAGAAGTCAGATGGCTTTAATATATGGTCCATTTCAGAGTCAACTGTAGTAAGAGGACGCGTATTGACGATCGCTTCTATCTCCTTAATAACTGTCACAAGCTTACTGTCGTTCAACATAGTACGTCATGTAATGAAGTGTGGTGTTGATTGTTGCATACTCGGCATCGTTTGATTGACGTACATTTCTTGTCATTGTGTGAATACATGCAGTTTCGACACACGTTCAGTTGCGAAATCGTTTCCAACTTCGTTTCCGATGACATTTGTTGGAAAGTTTTGCAATAAAGCAGGAAGTGATCGTCTTTGCATAGAGGGCAATTCCTTTCAATATTAACGTGATATGTTTTTCCAAAATAATTTTTAGGTTTGTTTGCAGGAAATGGCGCTCTTGAGGGCGTTGGCGTGTTGTCCTTGTTCGAAGGGAATGTCCTTGGTGCAGAGTTAGTTTGCATCTTTTTCTTGTTTATAGGTTCCAAGGCTGTGAATTTTCGTTGTAGGAAAGCCATGAATTCGTCAAACGATGGAAGTTCTCGAGGATGCTTTCTGGTTTCCATGTATGAAGCGTAAGTCTCTGAATCCAGTTTGCCTGCCAAGATGTGCACTAAGATGGGGTCCCAAGTCTCTGTTTCAATTCCCAAGTTATGGATGGCGTGGATAGTTTCTAAACTAGTGTCGTAGAGTCGCTTTAAATCAAACGATGTTTGTTGTTGTATTGTCGGTTGATTCATGAAGGTTTGGATTTGTCTTGTGAAAAGTAGTTGTTTATTGTTATACCGATGCGTGAGAATATCCCAGCACGCTTCATAGTTTTCAGCCGACACAGTCAAGTGTTGAACGATTCGCTCTGCTTCCCCTCTCAGCTTTCCCTTGAGATGTTGCATCTTCTGAGCCTGCGTTAACATCGCATTGTTATGGATTGCTTCGCAGTACAAATCCATGAATGTTGGCCACTGTGCATAGTTTCCGGTGAATGTTGGTATCTCAATGGGAGGCAGCGAGCGTTGCTGGTGAGTGGTTGTATTCAGCTTGCGATGAAGTGCTCGTTTAGTAGTTTCGAACTCTACTTCATGTTTTGAAAATAGCTCTTCGTAGTCCAAGTTAGTACCAACCAAGACATTGTCGATCTGCCAATGGGTTTCGTCGATAACTCTCCAACGAGCTTGAAGTGTCTGTAACTTGTCTTCAAGTTCCCACCTTTCGGTGATAGTGTCAATGTCAATGTTGCGAACCATACGAGAAAAGGCTCGAAAGTTGGTGTTCTGAAGATTAATAAGTTCATCAGATTTGGACATACCTCCGTTGTCATTACGCTCAGACTCCTTATTTGATATTATGATGTTTTGAAGGGCTTGCTTCATAGTGTTGTAGGTTTTTGTTAGCGTTTGATAGGCGTTGGTCGTAAAGTAGTCACTTGATTTGTCTTCAAATGCTAAAAGTTGTTTATGGTTGTTTTCAAACTCACTCCATAATGCTTCGATGGCTTCATGGCGTTTTAGGGCGTAGTCTAGCGTCTTGCGGCTTGCTGAGTCCTTCTTAAAGTTTGTCACGATCTTTTCAATCCCTTCAGTAATGATTTGTTGTTTCTGAAGTAAGGTTTCCATGTTGAAGAAAGTCGATAAGTTTGTAGCACTGTTTTTCCGGTTACGTGGTGCGTGATAGAGATTCCTCTGCGATATGTGCTCTCAATTGGACTGGTGAGACGCGCTTCTGGGAGGCCAGTCAATCGATAGGTCGCTAGGAGAATCCGGCTCGAAGAAAATGTAGGGGTAAATACCCTTACACTTAAATGTATGTAGTTGTAGGAAGTAAGTAAGTTGTAAGTTAGATGTAGAATAAGTTGTACGGGAGCGGAATGTTGAATGAAAGTGTCCATCACCGTTGAAGGCGTTTATTGCACTCAAATAAAATTACAATTATTCAGTAAGTTATAGCAACGCAGGGACGCGTTGTCAGCTAAATTCAATATGTCGAGCGTGCTCGTACAAATATTTACATTTAATATCAAGGATCCATTATATAGATTACTAGTGACCCGACCCGGCTTTGCATGGGTGCAATGTTAATACTAAAACCTTCCTCTTGAATCATTCTATCTATTAAAAAAAACCGCATCAAAATCCGTTTCATAGTTTTAAAGATTTAAGCAAAAGAGATATATAGGAACAGAGAAAGCGACTTTGTTTTATACTAAATAACCATTCCGTACCGTATCCATAATATTATATTTCTGCCTTCGTGTCCGAAACGAGTCCTAAATTTACTTATAGATATATGTGTCTCTAGTGATCGTCATTCACACGGATTTCAAAGCTTAGTATTATTTTAAAAAATAAAAGCATTTTTCAGTCTGGCAACACATATGTCACCCGTTTCCGTCAAAGTCCGCCATATGTCATTACGTGTTTCCGTGTTCGTTGTTCACTACGGTAAATTTTATAAAATTGTTTTTTCATGTTTTAAAAGACTTCAAGATGCTGAAATGGAAAAATGAAGACTTGCAGGAACTCCGTGAGGATATTGAAACGTTACTCAAGACATTAAAAGAGAGGACAGATGTTGATCAGCATGATTTCGTGCGATAGAAATTATTGATGGGCTTGCACCATCCTCGTCGTCTAAGCTGTCGAGAGTCAGTCACAAGTTGTGTAAAAGATAACAAGAGATAGAAATGAGAGAATATCCAGACGAGGATAATTTTCTGAAAATAACACGAACTGCTCCACATAAATTCACATGTTACACAACTGTCTACAAGAGGTTGTCGAATTGCATTCTCACTTCTGCTAATTGGGTGCTACGCATTGCCTGCAGGGCTCCAGCTCTCACCCTTGACACCTCGATCACGCGTTACGCACTGCCTTAGGGGTTGTTGCTATCGCTGATCAGAGCACCATAGCTCTTCCTGCTGCGGAGTTAACCTCGTTAACACCACAGTTCAGGAGGTAGGGTTAGCCTACGGGGCCTCGTCCCTACGGCGACTTTCTGACCGACATTTTGAATCATGGATCTGTATCACTATTACTGGAGCCACAGCTCAACAGGTAGTGTTAGCCCAAGGGGCATCGTCCCTACGGCGACTTTCTGACCGACATTTTGAATCATGGATCTGTATCACTATTACTGGAGCCACAGCTCAACAGGTAGTGTTAGCCCAAGGGGCATCGTCCCTAGGGCGACACTGACCGAAATCCTGCACCAGGGAGCTGTATCACCATCACTGGGGTCACAGCTGAGAAGATAAAGTTAGCCTAAGGGGCATCGTCCCTAAGGCGACACTTTGACGCAACTTCTGCGTCATGGAGCCGAATCATAATTACTGGAGCTGCATGAAGACGAAACTAAACTAAAAAGTTGCCTACAAGTTGAAACTGACTATGTATGTACCTACTTGGTTAATAAGTTCGAGTATGTGGCGGTTATAACTATAGCTGTTTTACTCATAATGTATACTGTACTTCCATTAGGAGTATGGTGAGAGATTCTGTAAAGGCAGGATGTTATTTTGCTGATGCTGGAAACAACAATTATTATTTTGGAAAAATAATAACAATCTCACGCCTTTTATCCGCGAAGGGGTAGGTAAAGGTATTCCATTTCTGGATATACTTACCCACTTTTTACGAGATATTCTTTGGACCCTTATTAATTTTGAAAAGAAATAAAATATTAATAATATATATCTATATATATAGGTATGTAGATGTCTAGAAGTCAAAACAAAATACTTAGGTAATATTGCAAAATCCATAAGTGCATTATTTTTACAAGGATTAACAGCTGCTGTGAAACAATACAGGCCCGGTGCTGGCTAATGTTTTAAAGACAGCGAAAGAAACTATCCTTGAGGCAAAGGACAAAGACAAGAAAGTTCTTGTTCGGTGATATCTAATTTATTTGAAAGTATAAAACCACAAATAAAATAAGCAAAAACAGCTAAAAATTGCGACATCAGACACCACAACAGATGATCTTCAAAGTAAGATTCATCAACCACAAACCCAAATCAGATACTTTAAACTGAAGGGGCCCGCCTCCACAGCCACAGCAGATGAGACTACAAGTTGAGTGGCAGCTGGTGGGCAAAGACCTCAGCAGCAGCAGACAAATACACAAAAATCATCGCTAAAGGTCAATTTGTCACTGTGGAGGACTTGAACTATTCATTATAACTGGAGGAAAACACTCAGGATAAAGTGAATCTGTCTAACATTTCGGGATACAGCATTCCTTTAGGAAAGCCTCCGAAACAATGACTAAATATTTATTTTTTATTTATTTACTTAATCTTAGGAAGACTAACAGCTATAAATAACTTCATTGTAAATGCTTATATAGTAACAGAAAGCCAATAATAAGTCTCCGTTATAGGTATATAATCAATCAGGTAATTCATACAATAACCAGATGCATACTATACCTACAGAGATCTTGAGACTCTTAGAATGTGAAGGAATCTCACGTAGTGGCCCACATTCTAATCAATTTATTTCTAAGGTATTTCTAGTACCTACATACCAAAACCAAATAACTTTTTCAAAGTCATAATTAACCTCAAAAAATTAAAAAAATAAATAAATACATACAAAACCCATTCAAGTTGGAAGATGTAAGATCTATCATTAGTTTAATGAATCCAGTGATGTCCAGCATTTATTTAAAGGTTACATATTTCTTAATAGGTAACTACTTATTCATGAAGATGACATACAATAAAATCTTAGATTTGTTTTTTGGGATGGTTTGTATTATATAAATTAATGTTCACCCATTGGGCCTGAACACAGTACTATATCTGGTAATCAAGTTAATAAAACAAGCAAGATTTGCAAATTTTTAGGATTCTTAAAATTCTGATGGATTTTCTATAAGAATGTTTGACTCAAGAAAATTATTAGGTATATTAAAATATAAATTACATTACAATTGACATTGTAAGACAAGAGTGATTGTTCAAATTTTTGCTACCCTTTCAACAGCATAGCCAGCCATTCAGTACGACTGGCTGTTGGGACTTGGGACATCAGAAATATTGGGCGATCGAAATATCTTGCATTATTTAAATAATGGTGATAATGATAACGGTAAGGTGAGAATATAATCGAATAAGATCAATACAGTCTCGTAATTAACAAAATGTTAAAGGAGAGTAGAATATAGAAGAAACTAACATAATTACCTGGAAGTAATGGTGATAGCGTTTTTTGAGTTCTTTTTCAGAAGAGCAAAGACTATCATCATTCTGAAATACTTTTTCGAATAAATAAGACAACTGCTGAATTAGACAAATAATATGGGTATTACTCAATTTGCTCACTTACGCTTACGTACGACCATGGATGTAGTAGGTATATTTGTATACATTCCTGCTTATGACGTACTTATAGTAGGAATATCTCTAGAGAAGAAATCTTGTTCCAGATTTCTCAGGTGCGAATAAAATTAAAAGATATGAATATATACATATATCTACAAATAAAAACTATTATTGACATGCAATAGTTAGAATTTAAAAATGAGTATATAATTCAAATATGCTTGCATCATATACTACCTCTAAAGAAAATTACAAGGAATCTAGAAAGCTTTATGTTAATGCAAAAAAGGATTTTAGCTAAGTATAAATACTTATTTATTTGCAAGAACCTAGATTAAACCTGTTACAGGTATTTTTATTGGTTTATTAATGGATTTGCAGTAGTATTCGCACAGTTGTAAGACTCATTCTAAGAATAGGAAAAATATTGGGTATTGATAGTGTTAGATAAAATTGTTTTGATCTAAGTTGATAGTCCAAGAAGAATTTTGGTGTACCAAAATTTCCTCGATTTCCAATGTTTAGGCCCCACTAAACTATTGGTTTACCCCATCAGGAACCCACACTCTCTACCTATACAAGCAGCTTACTCTGGTGGCAGGCAGGGTGACGCCAGGCAGGCATGTATGTACATCAAGGTATTGTAAAAGTGTTCTGCGTTTCAGAGTATTGACATTTATGAAAGCAATATGATCCTGTAATGTATATACTGGTATTTCTTTTTTTCAAAAATATATATAAAAAAAAAAACATATATTATTTGTACCTACAGTATTGTAATATCTGTGCCTAGGTATACCTAAAACGTTAGTGGTTATATTCTCTTTGGGTATACCTATATGTTGAAACTTCTGTCTAGGATATCAATATGAAATTTTTCGCCATTTCTAAATTTAGTTAACAAATTGTGCCACACCAAACTCAGGCAGATCGGCCCTTCGTTTTATAAATTAACAAGTTAAGTCACTATTACAAGTATGTGATAATTTTACAATTGATGACAATTATGACCTAATCTGTCTAAATGCCATACTATGGGGATCATTTTTTGTGTTCGGACCATCTAAAGAGAATGTTTCATAAAGAATAAGTTAGTATATTATTATAACCATAATAAATAATACAGTTCTTTACCTTTAGTGTTAGCTACTGGACAATGGGTTCACTCCTACTCTGTCTTCTATGTATGATAACATACATACATACATATAATCACGCCTCTTTCCCGTAGGGGTAGGCAGAGACCACTTCTTTCCACTTGCTACGATCCTTACATACTTCTTTCGCTTCGTCCACTTTCATTATTCCTTTCATACATGCTCTTCGGTTTAGGGTACTCTTGACCTGGCCTTTTTTCAAGACGTCCCCAATTTGGTCTCGAAACGTCCGCCTAGGTCTACCCCTTCCCACACTTTCATTCACACTCGCCTTATACACTTTTTTCGTCAATGTTCGTCATTCATTCTCTCGACATGGCCAAACCATCTCAGCATACCTTTCTCAATTTTTGTCACTACATCTTCTTTCAGACCACATCGTTTCCTTATCTCACTATTTCTTATCCTGTCACTCAGTTTAACTCCTATCATACTTCTTAACGCTCTCATCTCAACTGCATTTATTCTGCTTTCATGTTTCTTCTGCCATACCCAACTTTCACTTCCGTACATGAGTGTCGGAGTCAACACCCCCCTATGCACAGCCAAACGAGCCTTGTTAGACACCTTCCGGCTGCTCATAAAGGAGTGCAAAGCTCCATTCACCATGTTTCCTGCATTCACTCTTCTTTCAATATCACTCTCACACTTTCCATCTCTTGTAAACTTTGAACCCAGATACACAAACTCATTCACCTGTTCAATTTGTTCGTCTCCAATCACGATATTGCACTCTGTCACTGCCTCATCTCTTTCAAACACCATCGCTTTCGTCTTCTTTACATTCATCTTCATTCCCTTTCTAACAAAAGATCCACTCATAGCAGTTACCATCTTCTGCAACTCCTCGGCCGAAGACGCAAGTAATACTTGGTCATCAGCATAGAGGAAACATTTGACGAGTAACTCATTCATTCTCAACCCACTTTCATTCTCTTTTAAATCTGTCAAGCAATTGTTCATGAACAGATTAAACAGCCACGGTGACGCTACACATCATGTATGATAACATAAATAATATTGATATTAACACACAAAATATATTTAGCACTATAGTGTGCACGATAAAAAAGAGCACATATTTCATCAAATCTCTGATCTGAAGTTTGAAATAGTTTTTAAAGTAATGTTTGCACAACTTTAATAAAATCTAGAAAGAATAAAAACTGCTCCATAAAAAAGTTTTCTGAATAATTGGGACTCTGCCTGTCTATTTCAAGTTCAATCCTGAAATATGTCCACTGTCCAGCCTGCACCTTGCTCGATTAGTTATTTAAAATTGACTAAAAATTTACGTTCCAGTAATACTTCTTTGTTCCAAAGCTTCATAAAACCTTATTCAGAAAATATTCAGCACAAACTTAGAGTAGATAGCTCAAAACAATACTAGCTGATTGAGGGATTTATACGTATTTATGTAGGCTGCAACACTTGCTACCCAAAATGTAGGCCTATGAGAAAAAGGCTCTATATTAGACCCAATAGCTAAAAGAAAGATGATTTGCTTAATTCGTAAGGTTTCATTTGGCTGTAGATATATCTCTACGTTCTTTACACCTTTTCATAGTTATCTTACACCTATTTACCCGACTGCGCAGGGTACTTTTAATGTGTTTATTTTATTATTATTGTAGTACATACAGTGTAAGAGTTACTGATTATTTATTATTCTATAAGATACCTGTTATCTATCCAAAACCTAGCAAGTACCTTCCTACTATATGGAAATAAAAAATATATTTACTTAGACAGGGAAGTATAATTTAGTAATATTATACTTTTTATTGTTTTATAAATAAAACAGCTTTGAACATCTATCTCTAAGAAAATTTAGGACTCGGTTCGGACACTAAGGCAGAAATATAATTGATGGTCAAACGAACTTACCGTGAAGTTCGACCCATAATTATATGAGGCCTTCGTGTCCGAACCGAGTCCAGCCCTCCCGACCCTAAATAATAAGGGGTGGATCCAAAGTTTGGATCTACCCCTAAAATATTAAACTTTGAACTTAAATGACATATGGCGGACTTTGACGGAAACGGGTGACATATGTGTTGCCAGACTGAAAAATGCTTTTATTTTTTAAAATAATACTAAGCTTTGAAATCCGTGTGAATGACGATCACTAGAGACACATATATCTATAAGTAAATTTAGGACTCGGTTCGGACACGAAGGCCTCATATAATTATGGGTCGAACTTCACTTAAGGTAAGTTCGTTTGACCATCAATTATACTTTTTTTATATTACAGCATTCGTCTGGCAACACTGTTCTCTTCTGTCAAGTGTCTTTTCATTTTCGACTAGTCAAAATGAAGTATGTTTTTCAATTATTTTCGTTATTTAGCGTGATATATTAGAGTAATCTTATAATATTTTGCAAATAATGAGTTACATTTATTCAGTGAAGTGGTTTCCTTTCATAACGTATTCTTTATTTTCAGGATCGGTCTTTGCGCTTATAGTGGGTACAAGATTTACCCTGGCCATGGAAAAACCATGGTGAAGGTAGATGGCAAGGTATGAGAACATTACTTACTTGTAATTTGGCTTTGTGTATTATTTTCGCGCTGAATTATCTAATTAAGTAGGTACTAGATTAAATTCTCATCCAAATTATAACCAATAAAATTGAACCTAACCCAAACAACTGTATTGTTACGCTGCGGTGCTGCTATTGGGTGAATGAAAGAATATGTAGTAATAGGTATTTACTTATAGAATATTTAGGTTTTCGTGAATATATAAATAAATCCTATGAGTTTTGAGAATGTAGCTAACCAGGTTGTTTTTAATTTTTGTATGCACAGGTCTAGTTTGTGTGTTTCAGACCTTCACATTCTTGAACTCAAAATGTGAAGCTGCCCACCTTATGAGGAGGAATCCTCGTAAAGTAACATGGACTGTGTTGTACAGGTAAGTTTTGGTATTTATAGATGCATTCACACACTTAAAGTTTATTCATCACTAGTAAATTGTATTTACTAAGTACCTATCTGTATCTTATTAAGATTTCAAAATACACTGACAAACAATTGAAACCTGGACCTTATGCACTAGGAGTGCCTACATTATTATTTCTATGTGGTTTCTGCTCACATTTTGATATGTAATTTTTATTACCATAAATAACCTGTCATTTTCAGACGTAAGTTCAAGAAGGGCCAGGAGGAGGAGCAGGCCAAGAAACGCACCAGGAGGACCCAGAAGTACCAGCGTGCCATCGTTGGTGCCTCCCTTAGCGACATCATGGCTAAGAGGAACATGAAGCCTGAAGTGCGCAAGGCTCAACGAGAACAGGCCATCAAGTAAATCATCAATCAATTAAATTTTAACTCTTTTCATCTGTACACATTCCCACCAGGACCTGAAAGCGTGCTTATAAACTAACTAATAAGCTTATGCCCTTCCTCAAGATGTGAATTATAAATCCTAAACAAATTTCAAGATCAGGAGCCTTATTGTCTATTTATAATTGTAATCGCAATCTTCTTCATTTTGACGTACCTTGCTTCTTTCATACATCTGTCTGTACAGCCAGTGAAAGCTACATCAATACTCAGTAACGAACTACGCGGGTGAAACCGCGCGGAACCGCTGTTATTTTATAGCACTAGCGGTTTTTGAGTTTATTCGTTACAAATACCGCTAGTGTTATGTATAATAGCGGTTCTGTGCGGTTTCACCCTCGTAGTTTTCGTTCCCGTGGGAATACGGGAGTAAAATATAGCCTATGTTACTCTGGAATATTCTAATTTTCCATTGGTGAAAGAATTTTTAAAATCGGTGCAGTAGTTTTTGAGTTTATTCGTAACAAACATACAAAAATACAAATATTTCCTCTTCATAATATGAGTAGTAGATATCTTTGTGATAAAAGACAAGAATTACTTAGTGGCTGCACGGATTTAGATGAAATTTGGTAAGTAGATAGATTAGGACCCGGATTAACATATTACAGCCAGTACAGGCTCCTTTTTATCCCGAAATAACGCAAACGAAGTAGCAGGCAACAGCTAGTGTTTAATAAAAGTACTTTTTTTTCGAAAATTTTCACTATTCCGGAACGTGTAGGAATTTGAAAAAAGTGTATAAGATAAAAGTTGCAGAATATTTTATGAGCTTTTTTTACGTAGAAGATATTTTTTCTCTATGACACACCGTTTTAAAGATATTATCGAAAAACTCAAAAGTGGGACCCCCCCCCCCCCCCCCCCACGAGATCCGACGGGACTTTTACTCCCTAAGCACCCTGAACAACTTTCTGAAGAAATCTTAGGTCCCAGCTCACGCACTCTTGACAGGATAGTGGTGGTCATTATAACAGTTATTAATTGAGAATGCACTCCTAACTCACTTTCTTTATAAAGAAATTTCAAAACACTCTAGTTCTTAATGCCAATTGACTTATTTCTACATTTTAAAAATTAAATAAATCTGTGAGACAGTATTGGATTTCTTTGTGAATATAACATTTCGTGATTTTTCATTATATTGCCTCAGACATAAAAAAAAAACCGGCCAAGTGCGAGTCGGACTCGCGCACCGAGGGTTCCGTACAACCTTGCAAATTTATGGTTTTCGTAATTTTTCCTTTATCTATGCTATAAGACGTTGCTTCGTACCAAATTTCAAGATTCTGAGTTCACGGGAAGCACCCTGTAGGTTTTGATTCCCTTGCAAGTGCCGAAAATTTGCGGCATAAACGGCTGTATCTTTTGATTGCGTTGGCTTAGAAGTTTGATTTTTTCACAGCTTCAAGGGACAGTAGACCTGAGTAATTGATATAAATTTCAGCTTCATACCTCCACGCATTCCTGAGAAAAAGGGTCTTGACAGACGGACGGACGGACGGACAGACGGACAACAAAGTGATCCTATAAGGGTTCCGTTTTTTCCTTTTGAGGTACGGAACCCTAAAAACTAGTAAAAGCAAACCAGAAAGACAATATTAAGTTTCATTTTCTTCAACAGGGCCGCTAAGGAACAGAAGAAGTCGACTAAGGCGTCTAAGAAGACGACAGCACCTCCAACAAAAGCGAAAGCAGCACCTAAAGCTAAGGCTGCTAAAGTCAGTCAGAAGTCTGCGCCGCGCGTTGGAGGCAAACGATAAGACCCTTAGTAAATAAATATTGACAAAAAATCCAAAATTTTAGTTTTTATTTTACCTCCTGCAGGCGTTGTCGCAGCGGAAATCCACGTTTACCTTGTCCTAATTAGGCATTTATAAAAAGAACCTCTGGACAGCTCACCACTACCTTCCATACTCTAGTATAGTGGGTTCTTTCATAAATGTAATCCTCACATAATCCCATCAGAGATAAAACAAAACATCTGTCAAAACAAAAATTTATACACTAGGTACCTACCAGTAGTGTGGTGGTGAAGGAGTGGAAAAATTAACCGTCACTTATTTTGGTTCTATTATTGCTGCACAATACATAATTGTAAAATGAAAATTTAAATAACTTTTTCGAGGTGATATTATGGTATATAAAAAAAAACCTTCCTCTTGAATAACTATCTATTAAAAAAATCGCATCAAAATCCGTTGTGTAGTTTTAAAGAAATCATACATAGGGCCAGACAGACTGAAAGCGACTTTGTTTTATACTAAGTAGTGATGAATCATGGTCTCATAAGTTTTGATATATTTTGACTTCTGACGGGCCTGTTGGCTCAGTTGGTAGTGATCCTGCCTTGAGTCGGAGGACTCGGAGGTCGCGAGTTCGATCCCCGCTCGGGGCCAACATTTGTGTGCATGAACATGTCTGTTGGGTTCGTGTCTGGTCATTTCATATTTATTTAAGTAAGTCTATCAGTTGTTTAGTACTCATAGGACAGCCCACGAATCGTGAAAAAAATTCCGCCGAGAACTTGCTACTGAGTCCACGAGTATTAAACCAACAACCAACTCCACGCACACGGTGTACCTACGACTTGAGATCATTAATTTGTTGCCCGGAAATTTAGAGAAGCGCACGCAATAGAAGCGAAAATTGTGAGATGACGCTGTCGGTACTGTAATTTACAAGAAGCTTAAGAAAAAGAGAAGACGTTTTAAAAGAGAATACTGTTTCATGATGAATACTGAGGTTGACGCTAATACCTAGACCAAAATAAAATGATATACCCAACTGATTGGTGATATATCAACGCACAGCCTAAACCAGTGGGTCTACAGACTTGAAATTTTGCACATAGATAGCTTATACTTAAGGCGGTGAAATAAACGTGCTCGAGCGAAGCCGCGGGTAAAATAAATAAACGCGCTCAGCATCTGTCATGTGAACTAACCTTAGTGCTTAATATGTAGAAAAATAATCCATTATAAATAAAAATTTAATCGCACTTATATAACAAGTTGCATAACCTTACAATATTTATAAATACAACGGTGTAATTATCTCACTACTTTAGGAATCGGTGCATGGGCGTGCGATATTCCCTCGCACTCTCTTTCTCTATAGCATTCCAGCTAAAGAATTAATAAATGAAAGATGGCGAAGAATATCTAACGCCCATGCAATATTCTGAAACATCTGATTAGAAACAAGGTATGTACCTATTCATTATTCCAACTGAACTCAGTATTTCAATTACATTTTTAAGTTCCATAATTTACTTGATTGAACCTACATGAATTACGCATTCTTGGCTAGGGTGTCTGCTTTAGCAATCACTTCCTCAATGGGGCCAACCATGTAGAAAGCCACCTCCGGCAGATGGTCATACTCGCCCTGCAGGATCTTGGAGAATCCCTTAATGGTCTCTTCGAGAGGCACCAGCTTTCCGGCGTGACCAGTGAACACCTCGGCGACCTGGAAGGGCTGTGACAGGAATCGCTGGATCTTGCGGGCGCGCGCCACCGTCAGCTTGTCCTCCTCAGACAACTCGTCCATACCCAAGATGGCAATGATGTCCTGCAGCGACTTGTAGTCCTGGAGGATCTTCTGCACGCCACGAGCCACGTTGTAGTGCTCCGCGCCGATGATGTTCGGGTCCATGATACGGGAGGTCGAGTCGAGGGGGTCAACAGCCGGGTAGATACCCAGCTCGGCGATGGCACGTGACAGCACAGTGGTGGCGTCCAAGTGAGCGAAAGTGGTGGCCGGGGCAGGGTCAGTCAAGTCATCAGCAGGCACGTAGATAGCCTGCACCGAGGTAATGGAACCCTTCTTGGTGGTGGTGATGCGCTCCTGCATGGTACCCATGTCAGTGGCCAGGGTGGGCTGGTAACCCACAGCGGAGGGGATACGCCCCAGCAGGGCAGACACCTCAGAACCAGCCTGAGTGAAACGGAAGATGTTGTCAATGAAAAGTAGCACGTCTTGGCCCTCCTGGTCACGGAAGTACTCGGCCACAGTGAGGCCAGTCAGAGCGACACGGGCACGCGCGCCGGGGGGCTCGTTCATCTGACCGTACACAAGCGCCACCTTGGAGGTCTTGTCAGTGAGGGAGATTACTCCGGACTCAATCATCTCGTGGTACAGGTCGTTGCCCTCGCGGGTGCGCTCGCCCACGCCGGCGAACACGGAGTAACCACCGTGGGCCTTAGCGACGTTGTTGATCAGCTCCATGATGAGCACAGTCTTGCCCACTCCCGCGCCCCCGAACAGACCGATTTTGCCTCCCTTGGCGTACGGCGCGAGCAGGTCAACCACCTTGATGCCCGTCACCAGGATCTCCTGCTGCACGCTCATGTCAACGAAGGCGGGCGCTTCCGCGTGAATGGCGGCAGTCTTGTCGGTGGGGATGGGGCCGCGCTCGTCGATGGGCTCGCCGATGACGTTGATGATGCGGCCGAGCGTCTCCGCGCCCACGGGGATTCGGATGGGTGAGCCGCAGTCCAGCACAGGCTGCCCGCGCACCAGACCCTCGGTACCGTCCATGGCGATGGTGCGCACTGTATTCTCACCCAAGTGCTGCGCGACCTCCAACACCAGCCGCGGCTGGCGGTTCTGCACCTCCAGCGCATTTAGAATGGGTGGCAGGTTGTCTTCGAACTGCACGTCCACTACGGCACCGATGACTGCCACAACCTTACCTTGTCCTTTTCCAGCGGCAGCTTTCGCTGCATATTCGCGTTTGTTCACAAGGGCTCCGGCAACCAAAGCAGTCTTCTCAGCCAAGGGCTTGTTGGCTACCGTCCTCGTGGCCAATCGGCCAACTTTGCAGACGGTAGAGAACATATTTCGTTTTTGAAAATCGATCAAGCTGCAAAGTAGGCGAAGGGTCACGAATACTTTACGTAATAATAAGGAAGCAAGAACGAATGAATGAATGGTTATATGAAGAGAGCATTAAATTTTGTGTGTTACCATACTTTATTACAACATTTTGTGACACTTCCTGTGAATGGTAACTTAATAGCTTTGAGTAACATTATTCTAGTTATTTCAATAATCATAATTACTAATTAGATAAAGATGGAATGATCTAGATTTTTAGTATTGCTAGGTTCAGAAGTTATGCATTAAGAAAAGCATAAACCTCTTTTAGTAGTAATACATATTTTGCAGTATCCATTTTTAACACAGAAGAAGGACCATGTTTGTATCGTAAACGTGTTATTATAATAGTTATAATTTGTGCATACAGGCTCTGTAGCAAGTTAGAACATTTGTAAATTCTTGTCATACATAGGCTGATGGCAATATTGCCTAAAACTTAAAAGTATATTTACTTGTCATCTTGATGGGACTTTTTGAAGGCTGTATGGCTTAGTTCCCTTGCCTGCTCTCTCGAGCGATTAATAAAAACAACAACAAACAACGACAGGACTTTTTGGCGGGAAAAAATTGACGGATTCGGTAATTTTTTTTGTAAAAAATTTTCATTTTGCTGTGTTTTAGTTCATAAAAATGATAGTGTAGTGGCAAATGGCCGTGATAGTGTACAGTGAATAGGAAATTTGATAAAATGCGAAGGGTGCACGTTTTCGAGTTACCTCAAGAAGCCGCTTCAATCTTCAGTAAAAGTTCACTATTCTATCTTTGTAGTGACATGACATTTCAATAAATTTTAATAAAACTATTGTTAGAGAGGATAGTATTTTTAGAATAAAAAAAAAAGAATATTCAAATTCATAACGACTTTTAATTCCAAACTAAATATGAAACTTATAGAACTTTAATATTTCAAAACCATTTTATCAATTATGTTAACAATTACTATGCCTCAACTAGAATCAGAAGTGGAGCAAACTCTGACAACAGACACAACTCAACAAAAAATGAGTCAGGCGGCAAGAATTGCGTCTGCACAGTATGACTGTCTAGAACGAAGTATGAGCGATGAATGAGCCTGTTGTCAGGGCACGCTCCGTTTATATAGTTTCGGTCGGGGAGGGGAATGACGTCATCGATCACCCCATCACGTGCACAACTTGTTCATAACACGGCCTCTCCTGACAGGGCAGCGTCCTCGCGCCCATTGAAGAGTTCAGCCACAACTTCCAAGGCACGCAGTAGCGCCCTCTCAAAGCGCGCAGTATCACCATTTCAGGGCGCGAAGTAGCGCCCTCTCAAGGCTTATTAGCTCCGCGCATTGATCGCTTTCTGTAACATAAGGCTGATGCACACCAACACAGTGTCAATGAGCATCGGTTAACGTCTGCAACACAGTTATATAAGCGGCCGAAAAGACTGTTACCTATTTGTCAACTTGTAAGCATTAAAATCTGAAGCTTCATTGAGAGTTTTATCTCTACAATTGAATATTATGCAAAAATAAGCTGCTATGCCACGGCCGCAGGCGTGCACTCAAGTGTCCGTATGCACCTTCCTTGCCAATAAATTACAAAGAAAAATGAAATAGCTTAAGTGTTTAAGGGCATTTGAATATACTTCTAATGCAATAAATAAATAGGAAGCCTGTTTAGTAAATAATACTATGAGTGTACTGGACAGCAACTGATAGGTTTTACTCATCTGGTTTGTTCTCGACTGCGCAGCAGTACTGCGTCAATGTGTAACAGCACTCGGACCAGTCATTCACAAGCAGTAGCGGCACCTTTGTTAGGCGCGCACCCTTGTTAAGTACGCAAAGTAGGTAAGCACACTCGTAAGGCGCGCATCGAGGCGCCACGGTGTAAGGCGTGCAGAGGCACCATTGCCAGCCGTGCAGAAGCGCCTTCGACAGCAGCACAGAGCCACCTTCGAGATCAGCGCAGAGTCAGCGTCACAGGCGCGCAGAGGCAACGTTGTAAGCGCGTGGAGGCGCCCTCGTCAGCCACGCAGAGGCGACGTCGTAGGCGCGCAGAGGCGCCCTCGTCAGCCACGCAGAGGCGACGTCGTAGGTGCGCAGAGGCGCCCTCGTCAGCCACGCAGAGGCGACGTCGTAGGTGCGCAGAGGCGCCCTCGTCAGCCACGCAGAGGCGACGTCGTAGGCGCGCAGAGGCGCCCTCGTCAGCCACGCAGAGGCGACGTCGTAGGTGCGCAGAGGCGCCCTCGTCAGCCACGCAGAGGCGACGTCGTAGGCGCGCAGAGGCGCCCTCGTCAGCCACGCAGAGGCGACGTCGTAGGTGCGCAGAGGCGCCCTCGTCAGGCGCGCCGTCATAAGGTGAGCAGAGGCGCGATAAGCATAGCATACAGATTACTACAACAGAAGCATGCGATACAGATTACTATGACAGAGGCGCGGCTCGCGCACCATACCGATTACTATGGCAGAGGCGCGGTTAGCGTACCACACAGATTACTATGGTGCGGTTAGGCACCATACAGATAACTATGACAGAGGCGCGGTTAGCATGCCATACAGATTACTATGACAGAGGCGCGGCTCGCGCACCATACCGATTACTATGGCAGAGGCGCGGTTAGCATACCATACGGATTTCTATGGTGCGGTTGGGCACCATACACATTACTATGGTAGAGGCGCGGTTAGCGTACCATACGAGATATTATGGTGCAGTTAGGCACCATACAGACAGATTACTATGGTAGAGGCACGGTTAGCGTACCGTACCACACGGATTACTATAGTGCGATTACGCACCATACAGACAGATTACTATGGTAGAGGCGCGGTTAGCGTACCATACGAGTTACTATGGTGCGGTTAGGCACCAAACAGATTACTATGGCAGAGGCGCGGTTAGCGTGCCATACGAGTTACTATGGTGCGGTTAGGCACCAAACAGATTACTATGGCAGAGGCGCGGTTAGCGTACCATACGAGTTACTATGGTGCGGTTAGGCACCAAACAGATTACTATGGCAGAGGCGCGGTTAGCGTGCCATACGGTTACTAAGGCAGAGGAACATGCCATAGCTGAATCAACTCGCAGAACACACAACTTATTTATTTATTCCATTTTACAATATTTTACAATTGTGTCGGAAATTTAAGAAAAAACAATTATCATTTTAATAATTAACATTATACAATTCAATAACTCACGTGCATTTCAAATTCAGTCATAAGTACCTATTACATCAAATATTTATTATTATTACAATAAGTCCTACTAGCATAAACCTAGTGTTATATTTTTAAAATTGTCAAAACAGTATATCCACCTACTAATTCAATTATTCATTTCTTCAACCAAGACATTGAAAGAATTTAAAAGTAAAGAAAATTCTATCTTACATCATTGGACAGCTCAGTAACCGCACAGTAACATCACAGATAACTTGTTAGGTGCCATAATCATCAGAGTCATATTTATCCCTGTGAAACACATAACCGCTCGGTCATCCTTTATTAACCTCCATAAGCAGAAATATTCAAACTTAACATTTTATTACTACATCTCTGGTGTGACAGACAGTAGCTGAGCACAAAACCTACGAAGTAAAGTCACTGGTGTCACACTCACATCGTCATCAACCCGTAACTGAACACTGTTAAGCTAAGAGTCTTTTCTCACACATGAAGAAGTATAGGCCACAGTCTCCCACGCGAGCCTACCGCGGATTAGGAGATGGTGTTAGGCTAGTGGACACCTAACTGACAGAATTTTTCAAACCACCCATAAGTATCTGACATGGCATAAATAATTCCTTTGTGCGTAAACACAAAACCGGGACCAACGGTTTAACGTCCTTTCCGAAACACGGGAGGCGCTCGTGATACTATAATGCCACTAGGCGGTCACCTTTTCACTGACTGACCGTGCCCAAACACCCGCTAACCAGTTCGATTGTAACACTCACATCGGTGTTAATTTCATACGAGAATAGGTAGGTACAAAACAAAAACATAGCATTTTGAAAATTACTCGGATCTCTGTAGTAGATGCGCATAAGTAGGTCCTTGGTAAATAGATCGTAGATCTACGACTAATGGATTGTACAACTTCAGCCTTAATTTGTAAATAAAATAAGCTCGTAATTGCAACAATGATCTCGGCATGTACACTTAATGTAGGTAGTAGGGAAAACTATCTGAGTCGCTGACTACCTCGAAACACATACGTGGGTAACTACAAAAGATTGCTAGCTTTATAATAATGATCTCAGCATTTACTTAGTGTAGGTAGTAGAGAAAATTATCTGCAACTACCTCGAGAAACATACGCAGGTAACTGCTAAAAAAACGATTGTCATCAAGTAGTTTACTAGCCTTATACGTATATAACACTGCAAATAATACCCACATCATAAAATTTGATGAAATTATGGAATATGTTTACTGACTTTATACTGTAGCGCTTCCTCAGTCTGCCACAACCTCATTGTACCTAGTCGCAGGTACGGCAGCAGTTGCTACTTCAAGCGATTGTCCAGCCACTCGGTGAACCCTAAAAGTTGAGAAGCCTGTTCGCACATGCACTGTGCGTATTTTGCTATTCTGAAACCAATCCAACACAATTCCCTAACACACAAAAACAAGGGATACTTTTTCCCGAAAATATTCCTTTCTGGTGTATAGGGAACATTCCCTTGCGTTGGTCCTTTAGCCTTGCTCGCTAAAACTGCACTGATGTTTACAACACTTCAAACACAAAATGAACACTAATTATAAATTTCACGAATCAAACGGCTAATGGTCGAAAAGTAGTCACGTGTTGTATTTATTGCATTTACTGTAATTTAGCAACATCAACCTAAACAGATCAGGTTGATCATAGCCTTCCTTAACCCACTAGAGGCCCTGGGAACATAACGATATTGGGACCCCTATGACCTTGACACAGCATTATTTTGTAAGAATAAACTGAAAATAGATTAGCAAGGTTGTAGGTATCTTTATAATTCATTACAGTCACATAAATTCTTTTAGCATTCACAGGTTACTGCTTTAAAATCTATGCTGGTTGAAGAGGTACCCTTCTAGATTTGAAATTTGAAAATGGGCAAATTCTTAATCCAATAAATTCTATTGACGTTAGCTACATACAGTTTAATGTTTTGAAACATTCTAATGCTTTTTCTTTTCTCGGAAAAAAGAGGGGGGCCCCCATCGATCTTGGGGCCCTGGGCTTGTGCCCAGAATGTGCGGTGGGAATGAGTTTCTGCTCGTGATAACATCATAAAAGATTTAGATAAAATCAAATACAATAAATCTTATCTTACCGGAATCACTTAGTGAGACAAATAAAACACTCCGTAACGTTTCTTCATCCAGTTGTGATGCATAACGTCGAAAGTAGCACGGACTTCACCCAGTAATCTAATAAGACACTCCGATTGCAAGGGTAGGTACATGTCGAAAACATACCTCGATAATAGCACAGGTCTCACCCGTATATGCGGCAGAATTCCGCATACTGACGCTGGGCTCGCTGATTACCTACACTGGATTGAGCTCAGAAACCAAACCTCAAAATCAGAAAACTTGACAAGTGGGCAAAAGCAAGTCCTATCCCACTTCTGATGTTAGAGAGGATAGTATTTTTAGAATAAAAAAAAAAGAATATTCAAATTCATAACGACTTTTAATTCCAAACTAAATATGAAACTTATAGAACTTTAATATTTCAAAACCATTTTATCAATTATGTTAACAATTACTATGCCTCAACTAGAATCAGAAGTGGAGCAAACTCTGACAACAGACACAACTCAACAAAAAATGAGTCAGGCGGCAAGAATTGCGTCTGCACAGTATGACTGTCTAGAACGAAGTATGAGCGATGAATGAGCCTGTTGTCAGGGCACGCTCCGTTTATATAGTTTCGGTCGGGGAGGGGAATGACGTCATCGATCACCCCATCACGTGCACAACTTGTTCATAACACTATTGTATTTTTGTTCACAGACTCTGAAGCAGAGCTATATAGCTTATCTTGAATTTCGTGGCGTGTTTAGTGCTGATGGCTAAATTGCCAATGCCTTATAATCAAGAAATAAAATTATATGTAATCATCTTGTCAGTTGACAACACGTTGACATTGTTGACAATGTCAAACAAAGTGGTCAAGGAAGGGCTTTTTGGCGGGAATCCGAAGAGGGACGTCATGTTTTTTGTATAATTTAACAATCAAACGAACTTACCTGTGATGTTCGATTGTAATTATGGTGAAGGAGTCCTGTCCGAAGGAAATGTACTGGATAGGATGCCCTTGTGGCATTTACAACTCACAAGTTATAAGAAAAAAGCTATTTTCTGCGGGCGCGAGGTGGCCACCCTGTTCTCATGTTGGCAACCCTCATCGCCCGCCCTGTCATTATAGTTCAGAGGCGCGAAAATTTTTTATTTTGAATCGGGATAAAGTGTGCGCTTCAACTCTTTTGTGAGGGCTTTGAAGTGCTCACTTGGGTTGGGTGGGTTGTCCTTCGGACAGGACTCCTTCACCATAATTACAATCGAACATCACAGGTAAGTTCGTTTGATTGTTAAATTATGGTTCCGGAGTCCTGTCCGAAGGAAATGTACTGGATCGATGTTCAGAGTCAAATAAAAAATTTGTGCTAGGAAGTATTTATTCTAATAATAAGAGTAGGTATGTACTTGACTAACATTAGCACTTAGTTACAAAATATATTTTTTTTTTTTACATATTAAATCTTGTTTTATTTCTACATACCTACCCTGATTAGTTTAAGCTACAATCACATTTTACTTGTTATAATTTATAAACATTATTTAATAAGGCTCGAGCAAACTTAGAACCTGTGCTTAGAACTATCAGTCCTCAATGGTTTGGTGTAAAACCTAGCAAATGTCTCAGATGTCCTTGTCCAACCTGCCATACTTCTAATCAAATCTATAGACTCCTGAGCGTAACGCCGCAGATGCATGTCTTGTACTGTGTGCGGTGAATATATTATATGTCTAAGTAATCCACTTTCTCTTAAAAACTCCTTTATCCATTTACTTAATGTCTGAGAAGCGACAGGCTTGTGTGGAGATATAAATTATCTATAATTATTACAATCATTTCTTAATTGTTTTGTTCTTTCTATATAGTCATATTAAACATCTGGCTGGGCAAATGTTTGGGTTCTGATTATAGAACAAACAAACAACCCTTATTGATTGTTCCCTATTAATACCTAAGGGTTGTCTCTTACCTAGAGCCAAAGAGATTTAAATACTAGATTTAAATCTCTTTGCCTAGAGCAGATGTCTTATTATGATCACTATTGATCACTTAACATTATTTCGATTATATCGTATAATACTGCAATATCAGTTTAATCAATGATGAGGTTTGTACCCTGTGTTCTGTTATAATTGCTAATAAAGTTAATATATATATATATATATAGGTATCTTCAATCTGTACATATCTAAGGTTGTATAAGGAAACCAGTTTGACAAAAAAATTAAGACTATAGTAGGATCCCAGATCTAATTATATTTTGGTTGCAAGGGTTTCAATCTAGCTACTCCTTTAAAAAATCTTTTGATGGTTAAATTTTTTCCTAATTCCGGTTCCAGTAGAAATGATAATATGAACCATAATATGAAATGTTTTTGTTAAAATTTTCCGTTAGAAAGTTAATAAATTTCTTATATTCCTTGCAAGCTGTAAGCTTGCCTGAGAGCCTGGCAGCAACCAGGATAAGATCTTGAAGGTGTGGAGGCCTAAAATTGTACAATGATTCTTTAGCGTTAAATTCTAAAAATTCTGTCACTCTTAAATTGGTTGAATAATGGGAACAGGATTGGGCTGGCCACAGCGGTACAACCATAATGCATGTTGCCTGTTCATCTCTTATTTTTTGTAGACATCTTAATATTATTGAAAAATTAAGAAAAGCATGAAGATATATATATATTAATTTATAGTTCCTAAATGCGTCAACAGTGTACCTACGCTTCAGGTTCAGGTTTCCAAGAAACAAATATAATTACATTTTTTATTTTAGCCAGATGCAAATAAATCTATGTCTGGTGTTCCAAATTCTTTAACAATCAAGTTAAAGCTTTTCGTTGACAGTATCAGGTCACTTTTATCCAAGTACTGCCTAGACTCAGAATCCGCATCATGTTATTTTTTGTTGAAACATATGAGGCAAATACCCACAGGGTTCTTTCTTCGCACCATTTCCAAATTTCTATTGCTAAAGATGATCATGTTGGACACTGCCCATTTTATTTATGCATGCTATTGCAGTTCTGTTACCAATCTCTTGGTTATAATTGTTGTTTGCAAGAAACTTTAGACCCAAGAATGCTGCTTTTAGTTCGAGATAGTTAATGTGAAATTTTTTCTCACTTTAATCCCAACACATAAAAATTTTATTCTCATCACACACAGCTCCCCAACCAGAACTGGAAGCATCGGAATATAGGAATTCCTAGACAAAAAACAGTACCTAAGGGTGTATTGGGTTTACTTAACTTTTAATGTGTGTTAGCCACTATTGAAAATCATCTTGACGGTATCTGGTATCAACATTATAGAATTAAAATCATCACACGAATTTTGAAGAGCCAGCATTTTATATCGTTCTAACTTCTTTGTATATGTCATACCATATCCTATGCCTGGACATATAGATACTAGTTTCGCAATAATGTGAGCTAGTTCTCTAATTTTCCATTAAGTATATTCTTTGAACTCATATAAGAATTTTATTTTCAGCAATATCAAATTTTTTAATCAAGAATGAGTCATAAAAATTTACACAACCGGGAGGTTCTAAAGCAGATTTTTCTAATTAGACTGTAATATAGTTGTTAGTTAATAGTTTTAATAGTTCAATACAATATGATACTTGTTGATGGAGGATGTGTAAATCCTTGTTAATGAATAGAAGAAAGTCATTCAAGTAATTTACTAATATGTTACCTTTGATCTGAGATGACTTATTACTGATCTCATTATTTTTGTAAAGAGGTATGGTGCTGTGCATAACCCAAAAGGAAGGCAATTAAATTCGAAACTTTTATTGTTAAACATAAATCGCAGGGATTTTCTGGAATCTTTGTATATTGGGATGGAAAAAATATGAATCCTTCAAATCTATAGTCACCATTTTAATAATTTTTAGATATAAGTTTTATAGAACAGCTATAAGTTTTATAGCTGTTCTAATTAAATCAGAATTAATTCTGAGACATGTGTAAACAGACCCAGTCCGGCGATGGGCTCACCACCTATCACGTTTAGGGGTCCAATATATCTCGTGAAATGTGGGTATATCCAGTAATGGAATACCTCTGCCTACCCCCTCGGGGATAAAAAAAGGCGTGAGATTATGTTATTATATATTATTATTAGCTGTTCTAATATCTTAAGAGTTCAAAATGTTGAACTTCAACAAATTTATTAAACTGTTTTAGATTCAAAATAAAACAATACTCTCCATTTGACTTTGGAACTGTGAAAATATGTGACAGATTGACCCTCCACTAGTGGCACTATAGAAATTATATCTCTATTTCAAAGATTCTGTATGCAGTTATCAATAATTTTGTTTTCTTTAGCCTTAAACTTATCATTTATTGGAACGCTGTCCTGACTGACACACGAAATTAATGGTATTTCTAACCCTTAACCCAATTAATAACTGTAGGGCCTAACCCTATTACATGCCAGTTTTTGATAATTGAGAGGTATTTATTTACCTTAAGTATTTTCGAATCGAATTTATTTGGGGCCTCGTCCCCTCTGGGGGCCCACCTAAAGTTCTTTGTAGGTGGGTCACTTGTGCCTGGTCTTTGGCGTGAAGGATTGTCTCCTATCTGAGACCTATTGTAGCCTGTGCCCCCTCCCTGATTTTTCGTAAAAGTTGGGGCTTGAAGGTCCCACCTTCATTTTGATTGTAGGTAAATTTGTATGTCTGGTTGGTTTTGGCCATAATGTTAGCTCCAAACCTTCCAACTGCCTTAAATTGTTTTATTTTATTGCAAAAGTCTTTACCAAACAAATAACTGTCTAGATTTGTTACAACTTGGTTATCATGATCTTCAATATTTTTTGTTTTTGTCCACTTTGGTACAATGGTTTTCCTTCATATTTTGGTATCCAAAAATCTGATGTCGACCAAGACACTTATACAGTCTATCTGTAGCTCTATGTTTTCTTGATCGTTGTTCTTTATCAGATTGTCTGTGGTTTGAATTATGGCTGCGAACGCAGTACCAATTTTGTCGTGTCTCGACTGTACTTTTTTAACTTGAAGAGGAATTTTAATGGATTCTTCGTCCTCAATGACGATCGGTTCATCCAGATTATTATTTTCCAATGTCGGCGAATTGGAATCTTTCAAGTCTGAGTCCAGGTGCTCTACTGGCCATCCATCGGAGTGTTCGTCACTCTCAACAGCGACTTTTGCTTCTAACTCCCTTAGTCTTTTGTACATAGACCTAGTCAGGCAATTTCGGTGCAGACCTCTTAGCCATTTTTCTGGAATGTAACAGTTAATAAGTCAAAACAATACGAATTATAGGATGGCGGTATCTAACCACCTACTGGTTACCAGTCACGTGTGTGGAATTGGCATAACCTCAAGTACGCCATATTTAAATGAAAGTATATTATGTCCCTCTTATCTTGGACCCTAGGTAGGTAGGTACCTACTTAAAAGAAAAAATTATCCCACTCTATTTTGACTGCATAATTTAGCTAATTATCTATTCCCCTCAACTTGAGTAGTACCTAGGTTGCGTAGCATAACCTAAATTGGTCGCCATTTAGTATTGGCGTCCAGTATTTGTCCCTCTTTTCTTGGACTCTGGTACCTACATTAAGTTATCCCCCTTTATCTGGGCTGCTTAACTAATTTCCCACTCAACTTAGGTTATGCAGAGGTAGATACACGGGCATGACCCTCTCCGGTCTTTCCAGGATAATAATAATAAATTAGCATAACCTAAATCGGTCGCCATTTTGTATTGGCGTTCAATATTTGTCCCTTTTCTTGGACTTGGGTACTTACATTATAGTTATCCCCCTCTATCTGGGCTGCATAATTTAACTAATTTCCCACTCAACTTGGGTTATGCAGATGTAGATACACGGGCATGACCCTCTCCGGTCCTTCCAGGAAAATAATAATAAATTTTACGTCACATCTATCCAAGGATAGGTATCTCCTGACGATGTGACAACCTCCTCTATGAGGTATAATTGATCCTCTATGATCACTCCTGGGATTGTATTTAATTGATCCTCTATGATCATTCCTCCCCTAACCCCGGGGTTAGGTGCACCCACCTAAAGGGCCATAAAAGCGATACTAATATGGTGCCCCCCCTTTAGGCGGTTAGTGCATTCAATACTTACCATTTATTTAAAATATCTTCAAGAGTTTTATATATTAAAATAACACAAACTTGTAAAAGCACGTGAGTTGCAATTCGTCACAAAAAGCATATTGACAGGGCGGGCGATGAGGGTTGCCAACATGAGAACAGGGTGGCCACCTCGCGCCCGCAGAAAATAGCTTTTTTCTTATAACTTGTGAGTTGTAAATGCCACAAGGGCATCCTATCCAGTACATTTCCTTCGGACAGGACTCCGGAACCATAATTTTCATTTTGCTGTGTATTTCGGGTTTTGACTCATAATAGTGATAGTTTATTATGTGGCAAGTGTCCGTGAAGGTGTGCAGTGAATGGGAAATTCGATAAAATGCGAGATATGGACATTTTTGGATTGCCTCAAGAAGTCACAATGAAGTCTTCAGTAAAAGTGCTATCGTTTTACTGTTGATACCAAGTTAGGGACGTAGAAAGTGTTAAGAACACTGTTTTTTTGTGCATGGACTCTGAAGCAGAGCCATTTAACCAAGATTAAAGTTTAACTACTGAAATTTACTCAAGGATACCATTAACTAATGACGAGGCTGCATGGCGTAATGCCTTTGCCTACCCTGTAAGGGGTGAAAAAACTAAAAAAAAAAAAAAGTGGTCAAGGAAAAACGTGGTGTTTCGCGGAGTTTAGAAGAGGTGTTTCGTTTCTATTCTGCGTTGTTTAGTGCAATTTACATTATTTCAGCTGAGAATATTATTTACAGAAATGGAGTACATATCACCCCAAGATGTAACTGGTAACAGTACCCGAGTGTAAGTAAATAACGGAATATCTTACAAAATGTTCGAAGATTTTAGGATTCGTAAAATTCATGATTGCTGTTTCAGATTATGTTGTCAATGTGCTGTGCCGATCGAGGCTAACCCCTCAAACATGTGCGTTGCCTGCTTAAGAGCCAATGTTGACATCACAGATGGTATTCCGAAACAGGCAACTTTATTCTTCTGCAGAGGATGTGAACGGTAAGTTTTCTTCATTGGATTTACTATTTATAAGGTTAGCCTTTTATTTACAATTTTCTAGGAAATTTCGTCAGTGTCAGAGTTTGTGTTTATAGGACTACATTATATAAACATGATATGTGAAAAAAGTTCCTTATTCACCATTTAAAACATCGTCAATCTCTATTATGCACTAGTGTGGATTTGTGCAAAAAATTAGTAAAACCCCATTGAGGGCCCACCATTGTGACTACCAGTATCTGTATCTGCACTAATATTATAAAGAAGAAAGATTTGTATTTTTGTAATGTCTGTATTAATAAACTCAAAGACTGCAGACCCGATTTTAATAATTCTTTCACCAATGTAAATCTTACTTTTTTGGCAGTAACATGGGCTATAATTTACTCACAGAAGCAGGACTTACACAGGTGATATCGCACGGAACAGCTAGTACTTCATATAATTACATTTAATCACATGTGAGTTGAACCAACAAAAAAGTTAAACATAATAATCATTTGTTGATCAGGTACTTGCAACCCCCAGCAGAATGGGTAGTGTGTGCCCTGGAGTCCCGGGAACTTCTAGCACTCTGCCTGAAAAGGCTGAAGGGTCTGAGCAGGGTGAAGTTGGTTGATGCTGGCTTTGCATGGACTGAGCCACATTCTAAGAGAATAAAAGTGAGTTATTATTCATCATTTTCTTAGCCACAGTAGAACATGGCTCCAATTATCCATCAAAACAACCTGCTGTGCACACAGTTATTGAATTCAGTGATTCACAATAGTACATAGGCACTATTAAAAATGTATCATAATTGATTCATGTGTGATTTAAAAAAGTGAATAATTATAACTTGTAAATGTCTAATTCTAGCACCGAAACGGCAGTAAGCTAAGCATGGTATTAAATTTACATTGTGCAATACCATCTTATATCTGTATTTAATATTGTGGCATTACTATAATCTTTTGGGTACCGTTTTAGGTATAGTAATTAATAAGTACCAAAAAAAATTTCTTTAGATTAAACTGACAGTACAAGGTGAAGTTATGGGGGGAGCAGTCCTCCAACAAACCTTTATAGTGGAGTTCAACATCCAACATCAGATGTGTGATGCTTGCCATCGTTCTGAGGCACAGGACTATTGGCGTGCAATGGTCCAAGTCAGACAACGCGCAAACAACAGAAAGACATTCTACTACTTGGAGCAGTTGATATTGAAACACAAAGCACATGAGAACACTCTTGGGATCAAGCCTAAGCATGGTTAGTAGAATTCCAATCCCACCAGAATATTGTACAAATCGTGATAATTTGATAGTAACCTATAAAAAAAAATATATGAGTACATACAATATGTATAAATACTCTGTAAAATGTAATAGTCCAATTATCAATACTTTATAAATTAAATTACTAGCTCTATTCAACCTGAACTTGATAAACTGTATTGTTTTTATTCCAGATGGATTGGACTTCTTTTATACAACTGAGAGTAATGCTCGCAAAATGGTGGACTTTGTACAATCTGTCTTACCAATAAAATGTCAGCACTCAAAGAAACTGATATCCCATGACATACACAGCAACATCTACAATTACAAGTTTACATTCAGTATAGAAATTGTGCCTCTGTCAAAGGACAGTCTTGTCTGTCTCCCAAAGAAGTTGACCCATCAGCTAGCTGGTATATCACCAATATGCTTGGTACACAGGGTCACTAGCACAATTCATCTCATTGATGCTAGCACAGGTCAAGGTAGGTTATTATAATGTTTCCAAAAATTTAGCCTATTCTAGCCAGCTAAATACCTACTCTGTTTGGTAACTTTAATATTATATTAATTTTTGTTGTATTTTGTGATAGTAAATAAATCTTTTATCTGTCTGTCTGTATATGTATCTATTAAACATTTTTTTCATTGTTTGTGAACTATAAAATTATTCTACTTTTATTTCAGTGTGTGACCTGTCATCTACAGTATACTGGAGACATCCATTCACTCCAATTTGCAATCCAAAACAATTAGTGGAGTATATTGTTATGGACATTGACATATTAAAGGAACATGTAAGAACATAAGAACATAATTTTTTACTTTTATCTACTTTTATCTATTGCCTTTAGAGTTTAATTTTTCTTAGTCTACCTACAGTCACAAATTCCTTACATAAGCATTTCATGTTTCTAAAGTTATGGGCCTAGAATGTCAGTGTAATGTACTAAATTATCTATGATTTGATATAAAATGAAATATTCCAATTTAACATTCGAATGTGAAATTCACGTGTCTGTCTGTAACTGTCGATAATAAACTTCAGACAAAGCAAAGAAATTGAAAACTATGATTTTTTTGACAGGAAAAAAAGACATTCCCTGGACAAGGAATGGTGTCGAACAAACACGTGGTGGCAGACGTGTGGGTCGTTAAATCCAGTGAGCTGGGGCTAGATGTCAGCCCAGTACATGCCAGGACACATCTTGGTCATATTCTGAAACCTGGTGACACTGTCTTAGGGTGAGTAATTTATTTACCTATCTATGATATCAAAGAACTCGTCTTTAAAGTGTAAAGTCATGATAAATGAAAATAGTGACCATCATCCATCCACGACCTAAGTAGAATGTGTCACATTCACAAAGTGAAATAGTGACAGCTTTGAGTATTAAACCAACAGGAGACGTCACGCGCACTAGTTTCTTTGCAAAAAAGTCTGCCAATTTCTGCGGGAGGGACGAGGAAGCACACAAATAATTTTAAAACAAATGCATTTCTTGACAAAACAATTAAACACTAGCTTAAACTAGATGCACACAAATACATTCACCAATCCGAGCACTCTGTGAACTCAAAAAAACTAGTTGTAGGTATATAACAGGTATGCGCCTTGACTGGGCAGAGGGGAACGCCTGTCAGTGGCGTCTCCGGTTGGTTTAATACTCAAACAGTGACAGTAATCTATGGCTAACATCTCCTTAGATTGATGTTGGTATATATGAGATTAAAAACCATAACTGTTGAAAACATTACCATAGAAGATGGTAAGTAAATTTATCACAAATATTGGAGAGTAATTTGTGGAGAAGGTTTTTACGCTGTTCACTAATTGCCATGGGTATGAAATAAAATGGATTGTGGAAGAAATTGTAGCTTTTATAGCTATTAATGCTTATTATTATGTAATTTAATTATATTCTCCTGCTACTCTATGACCTACTCTCTATAAACTAAAAAAACAATGTGGAAGAAATAGGCTGCTCATATTTTTTTATTTGTAATTTAATTATATTTTCTTGGAAGCATGTTTAGTTCTGGCTTTTTTTTAGTGTAGAACTCTAGTGGGCGAGATGGCTTTAATGAGTTTACAATGATGTCCAAGATAAACAGCTCTATAGATTATCATCATCAGCAATTTCAGCAACACAAAACAACAAAGGCTTTCTTTTCAGCAAAGTACTAACTATGCCCATAATTTATTTTAGCTACAACCTGAGCGATTCGAACGTGAACGACGCCAATCTCGACAAACTGGATCAGAGTGTTATCCCGGATGTATTTCTCGTGAAGAAATTCTACGGCGAGAAATCGGCGAGGAGGCGCGCGCGCAACTGGAAGCTGAAGCACATGGCGGAGGAACTACACGATGGAATCAGCTCCACTAACGAGTGAGTCGCAATCAAAGTATTATACAACAAAAAAAAAACAACTTTGCATGAATAAATCTCATAGTAAATGGTCAGTGTGTAAAAAATTAAGTACTTACTAGTTATTGACATCCGCAAAGATTAGTAGATCTTAAAAGCGATTGGTTTGATCCCTGTAAAAGATAATAGATAATTTAAAAAAAAAAAATTGTCATGTGATCGAAAATGATCTGGTTTGGCTTTACATCACATGGTAGTAATTTTGTGATTGCCTTTTCTCGACGTATTGACGTTAATGTAACGTAGCAACTTGAATAATCATAATTAATATTTTAACTGTAGGAAGGAAACTAAAATGTAAGAATAGGTAGGAAAACAACTTTTAAAAAATGCTAATTACTAATAGATATCTATATTTTTTCCTTTGTAAACAGTGACTACAACGAATTCTTGGATGACCTAGAAGAAGACCCAGCCTTCCGACAAAACATCAACATCTTCAAAGACTCCAACAAGATAGCGGTCGACACTGATGAGATCGATCCCACACTCCCGCGCATCACCTTAGCGGAGATGCTCGACGATTTGAATATAGACGACGTAGAAATGAGCGATGTTTAATCCAAGTTATCTTTAAAATAGGTACCTATTTTTCGTATTTTGTGAGCAAATAAAAATACTTATATTTTTACATATGTATTTTTCTTTTATTAAAAATATACTTGTGTATGGTGGATATATTCAGGAATGGAATATCTCTGCCGACCCCCTCGGAGATAAAGGCACCCTGAATTAGGGGCGGCATATTTCAGAGTGGGCTTTCTCCTTGGACGAATTATCTACAATTGGTCCACGGCTCGCTCGCTTTGATAAGCTCTAGGAAACTTCTACCTACTATGGGGCGGCGGAACCGAAGTACTTAAGCAAAGTATAAATCCGGCACGGGATAAAGACGTGCTGGGCACATTTATTTATAGACCTATATTTCTCTTATATCCGTGTTTTTTGTTTTTATTATAAGGAGGATAAGATAATGTAATTACGCTTTTGCATAGCTTATAATTATATAGTAGTAGTAGCACAAGATTGACTGATTGGTTGGCTAAAATCATAAGTATCATAACGCTTGAAAGAAAGAAAATGTATTTTATTCTGTAGGTAATAAGAATGACACTTAGAACAGTCAATAGTCTAATAACAAGACACACTAAACTCGTCCATGAAGATTGGCTAAATGTAAACAGCAGCCCATCCCTAATAAAATAATGTCACGGTTTCACAATCAGTTGAGTAGGTAAATAATGCACGTACCTACTTACAATTCAACCATCATTAATTAAAGTACCTGCGATAACGGATTCTTGTAGATATTCCGTATTGATTGATCGCGGATTAAACGGATACTTACCTACTAAATCTTTCGTGATCGCACCGTGAAGAGCATTCCGCGTACATGTGTCGAATCGAATCGTCGTTTCATCTATAAAACAAGCGGGTTGTGGAGACAGTATCTAATGCCCTTTCGGCATTCAAAAGCGGTACCAAATGAATTATAAAGCATCTAAATTATATTAACATAAGTTAACGAATTACATAACACGGTAATAAGTAGGCACAACCCGCATCTGCAGTAACGAAGTGTTGATAAATAGAGCCCAAGGATTGTTTTTTAGCTCACTGAGCAGTGATTTGTGGCAAAATGAAGGCGATATTAATACTGTTTATGGTCATTAGTTCAACCATAGCTTCAAAGCTTATAACTACAGGTAAGTGTATGTTTTAATAGTAATTTTGTGTAAGGAAATGAAGGAGTAAAGTATCCGGTATGACTTGAACCATTTTTGTAAGACTTGAATATTTATATAACAATAATACCAAACAAATTGTAGGTAAGGTGGACTCATCGACCGATGGTTCCGTACAAATTTGTAGGTACCTATATTATACCTCGATGATGAATTACGTAGGTACTTATGTGCCTCCAACGCGTTCCTCAGATAAAGGGTCTTGACCACACACCATTAATTAATTGATCTGTGGTCTTGAAAGACAGATAGACGGACAACAAAGTGATCCTATAAAGGATCCGTTTTCTTTTGAGGTATCGAACCCTAAAAGGAAGGAATCGGACTTATATTACGTAGACGGACAATAATTGATTCTACCGGAACCCAATGGGTGCCGAGTGGCGCGAACCGCGGGCGATTATTTCACTTCTTGAGAGAAATTCTAATAATACTGCTCTCAGCCGATGCCTACGCTCACTAAGGAATATAAAAAAATCTCTGTATCTTTTTAATTTTATGTTTTTGATTTTAGAGGAAATAGAGACATTATTCAAAAAGGTTTTTAGTGGAGAAGCAACATCCGAGGAAAATGATCTACTGGGGGAAGTCATTCAGATTCTCCACAGGCCAGAGTACGTAACGGCTAGATCTCTAGAAAAAATATCCACAACCAGAACAGTAAGACTAAATTTTTACTTAATAAAATATGTAACACAAATATTTACATACTTGAAATCGCAATATTGTAGGGGGGGGGGGGGGGGGGGCAATAGGTTATGGCTTATTCTTTAGTAGGTACAGTATAAAGGACATTTTCTAATCAGCCTCGACCTACAAGTCCTCCTAAGTGTTTCGTTTGAACGGCACATTAAAAGTACTAGTCTGGTCCCGTGTACGATGTGTCATGCATGTGTTTCACTTAAATGTTTTAAATCACAGTTAGCTAGCTAGGTCCCGTTGTGCGATGTTTGCATACCTAGTGAGTTTTTAATGACAGCTTAGCTACAATTTTATTCTGTAATGGGTTGAATTAAAATGGCAGACTAATAAGAGCAAAAGACCCATAGCTTAGTACTAGGCGGTTAAAGTTTGATGACCACGACTACCATCACACGACACGACCACGACTACCACCACATGACACGACCACCTATTTAGGTAAATCATGATTAGATACTTATACCTACTTACTTATAAAAAATCGCTCTAAAAGATTTGCGATAATTTGAGGAACATCTAAAGACAGCACAACATTGCGAAAACTGTACTAACAAAAATATATGGTTGGTATACCTACTCTTAGATTAGGTAAGTAGAATATTAGAACTGATACAGAAACCTACATAAATACTTACAAATAAGTGTCAAGTGGGACATTATCTACGTTTCGTATAGCTAAATCTATATGTACATAACATAGCCTAATCTAATCAGCTTTTTCTCTCTCGATATTTTATCGAGAAAAAATACCAATAGGTAGGTACATTTTATTTCGGATTTTATTAACAAAATCGCACTAGCAGCAGCTGCTAATGCTGCTACATACCTACTCCCTCCCTACTGCTCCTATTAAGTACCTATTCCTTCTACTATTAAGTTCGAGTGTTCTTAGGAGAATATTAGTTATGTTATGTACCATGAAACTGAAAATTTTTATTAATGGAAATACGAAAAAAAAATACAGTTGTAGATACTTTACAAAATAGCTATGAGACTAAGATGTATAGGTAGGTACCTAATGCATAGCACTTTTCTAATAATATCAGTTGTTCATGTGTATCATATTATCATCCTAGCAGCGACACGCTATGGGATTTGGAAACCAATAAAAATGGAAATCAATTATTGACACCTACATAATTGATTTCCTACCTACATGCCAAGTGCAGTAACTACCTATTTTCAAAGTATGAAGAGAAGTTTGTACCGCTGCTAGAATTAATATAAAAAGTCATTAATGTTAATTAAATGAGGCAAGAATCCGTTTAAAAATCCAAGAAAGTGGCGCTGCTATGATGATACACATCAATTGTTCCAGAATCAAAGGTGTTTAGTTCAATGTGTGAGGTAACATTTATTTTTTAATAATTATCATCATTTTGTTCCCTAGTTACAT
This sequence comes from Ethmia dodecea, assembly GCA_963855545.1. Lineage (NCBI taxonomy): Eukaryota > Metazoa > Arthropoda > Insecta > Lepidoptera > Depressariidae > Ethmia > Ethmia dodecea. The sequence goes on from OY979444.1 coordinate 9,675,978, forward strand.
CTACCTACACTTATATTACCTAATCAGTAATTCTTGCAGACTCTAGACTGCATAATATGCCGGAGTGCGTTTGCTGCTCTATTCGAAAGTATAGAAAACGGGCAATCCGACAACCAACTCACTGAAACCATCACTGCCTTCTGTGTTACCCTTGGCATCGCGAATCACAATGTCTGTCATGGAGCCATTCGGCTAAATATGGTAAGATTCACATACAAAATATTTACTACGAAAGAGTGCAGTCACCACGGGAGGAGAACACCAGGCATTTAGTGGTGGGCCGAATTAATATGACCTTGGTGTGTGTGAACACTAGGGCTTTCGAATACCGGATTTTTTGAATACCGGTATCAATACCGGAAAGTTTTTTTCCAATACCGGGATCCCGGTATTGAAATTGTGTTCAGATTTTTTTTTCTTTTCAAGCAGCAAATGCCAAATTTTATGAAGAAAATAACACAAACTATCAGTTGTTTTACTGAAAATCAACCTTTGTTAATAATATCACTTTAAATGTAAACGAAAACCTATTACAGGATTAGTCACAACAGGAATTAATGTCTTTTTTTATGATTAATCGTATTCTACGTAGAAAATATAACAAAAGAAAAAAATCTCTTTTATTTGCGTTTATGATAATTTGCTAAGTATTGTGTACAATCAAGATGCTGTGAATATTCAGTTAATCTTCAGTATTTGGTAATTTTGTTTAAGATTCGATATTCGGTCGAATATTATTAACAAAGTTGCCGAATAGCAAATTATCAATTAAACGGTACGATGTTTTCCTTTGGACGAACTGAAGTAAAATAAAGAAATAATGCGTGTGTGACATGATTAATTCCTAAATGAAACAAATAAACCCCTTTGCACTCCCTATTTGTGTTGCTTGTACAGCGCATGCATTAGAAAAAGAATGTAGGTATTTCCATCAAAGCAGAATATTCGGCGCTTGGGTCAAGACCGTGACCGGTTATTCTGTATTCGGCCAAATCACTACACGTGTCATCTTTTATGTACAATGTATGACTGAAAAATTACATAGGTATCTATTTATAATTAAAACTTTAAAATATCATCTTCAATAGTTAAACCAAGTACATACTTAAGTACCTACTTCAGGTAAGTTTCATTTTTATATCCAAAATGTTGAATGAACTACTAAACTACTGATAAAAGCAAATAAAATAAGAGGCACGAATTGTGGAATCACTAACTTTACTTAAATCTGACCCCTTAAAAATATGAAAGGGAAAAACAGATAGGTTATACCGTAAGAATAAACTGTTTTCTTCAGGAGAATCATTTTAGACAAAAGATTATGCCTAGCAACAACGAGGATGGGCGTGCAAACCTTGATATGAACTGAATAACTGGTGTAAAGCCTACATTTATACAAAATAGGTACAATAAAATATGTACAACTATTATTAATTTGCTCTTGTATGTGTAACTGTAAAGTTTATACTAAAAATAAAACTAAATAACCAATACCGGGATCCCGGTATTAGACACTTCAATACCGGTATTGAAAAAAGGCAAAAAAAGTCCGGGATCCCGGTATTAGCCAATACCGGGATCCCGGTATTGGAAGCCCTAGTGAACACCAACTGAACATCGCCAGTAACACAATATATTTTCAGACTCAGCTGGCCACACAGCGATCTAAACATAAACTATTATCTTGTTTATCAACTTTATTTTACAATACCAAGATTCCGCTCTACAGTTTGATTTTACTCTACAAAACTCTGCTCTTATCGACTGCTCCCATAATATGTCTATGACTGCTCCCCAATCTTCTTACGTGGCCACACCCACCAGCGCCACGTCTCTACCCCATCGGGGAAAAGGCGTGAGCATATGTATGTACCTATTAGTTCTGGATGAGATAAATTTGTTTCGTTAGACCAATCTGTGAATATTGTATTACAGCCTATACTGCACTACATTATAAAAACCACGCCAGAGGCCAAACCGGCAACGTTTTGTGGACTTGTACTGCAAAATAATCACGATTCGAATTCTTGTCCTTTCGATGACCCACGATTTGAATGGCAAGTTCAGTTACCGCCGCCTGCTGAATACGTAAGTACTTAAAATTGTAATTGTTTAAAACAAAATATTTATAAAATTAAGAGTACTGAGTATGTATATACATATCTCTACTTTTTTTACAGGGTTTAGACGCTTCCTTTACTCCATATTCTTTTTGAATCTAAAATAAGCAAATATTGTAGTAATAATAAAAAATAAATAATCCCACGCCTTATAAATATACCCACTTTTCACGAGATATTCTTTGGACGTAAACGTAATAGGTGGTGAGCCCATTCGCCGGACCGGGTCAGTTACACATGTCTCCGAATTAATTCTGGGACCTGCCGGTTTCCTCACGATGTTTTCCTTCACCGTTGAGCTAGTGATAAATATGTAACGTAAGTTTTAAAAAACTTATTTTTACATGCTAGGATTTGAACCCGAGCCTAGTGAGGAAAATCAGTGGATTTTCATCATGTGAAGCAGGCTCTTTAACCGCAAGGCTATCACCTCGTATAAATATTGTAGTATGTGCATGTAATATAAAAATCGTCCAATTATGATGATAAAGAACCAATAAAAACACCAACTGTTTAGTTTTACCATATAATAACTATGTGAATAGAAACTTTACTGTTTCTTCCAGGTACCTGAAACTTTAATTGATTCCAAACCCCTAACTATAGCAGTAATCTCAGACGCCCATCTAGATCCACTTTACGAGCCAAATGGAGTAGCAAATTGTGACGAACCCACGTGCTGCAGAAAGGGACAATCGCCGTTACGACAAACCCAATATCAACCTAATGCTGATGAACTCACTGTCGCAGAAAGCTTAATAGCTTCAGATGATGGCCAAATGAAATTAAATTTGAGCGTTGTACCAAAGATTCTGGATAATAGGCGTAAAATGGAAAGAAAAGTTGTGAAAGCAAACGCGGCACCAGCAGGTTACTGGGGTGATTACAGAAACTGTGATAGTCCAATTTGGGCGTACGATGATGTGATTGATAGAATTTCTGAGGTACATAAGGTACGGAGTATACCTACACACCTATTTATTGAACATAATAAAACCGGTTCCGACCCCGCACAAAAAAAAATACGTCTCTTGAAAATAGGGTTTCCTTATTAATATTTTTTTATTTCGGCTGGGTTTTTTAAATGTGTTTTAAATACAGACAGACGAACAGCGGAATCGGAAGCGGTCTCATTGGTAACTTGGGTACGGACGGAACCCTAAAAGATCATCGTCAATTTTTGTTATTTGGCACCTGCATTCTTTGTTGATGATTTTAGAATATAGATGTGATATATTACATCGGAGACTCGATTGACCACGGAGTTTGGGAGACTTCCTACTCTCTCATCGACGAAATGAACCGATACGTGGTTGAGAAAATAAAAAATAACTTTGGAGATGTCCCGGTTTTTGCCGTTGTTGGAAATCATGAGTCGCAGCCTACAAACCAGTAAGCGAAAAAAATATGTCCATGAATAAGTCATAGAGACTTTAGAACAAATAAATTGTTTTTGTATCATACCTACCTATACCTATAGGTCTTTGCAAAAAATCGTAAGAATAAGATTTACATTTTTTTTTTGTGCTATGTACCTACATAAATGATTTTTTTGTATACAATATGTAAACAACGTTTAATTTTATATTAAATATTATTTTTCAAAAGGTTTGCTCCTTCCCGAATAACAGAAGATAATTTGAATACAACATGGCTCTACAATGCTTTAGCCAATAAATGGGGCAGTTACTTGACTGAAGATGCAAAGCAGACATTTCAAGATAGGGGTGACTTTATGGTACAGGTTAGACCTGGGTTGAGGGTGATCTCAATCAATAACAACGTCGCTTATAAATACAACTGGTAAGTAGGAGATGAGACAGTGATCAAAGTTACTCTATGACGATGATCAAGCAATATTTGCATACCCAGTCACTCAATAATCTGACTTTGTCATACTTGAGAATTACTTTCAACAAGTATTTCATGAATTTTGTAATTTCGGATAGAAATATTTTTATTTTGATCCATCTACTGAGGTCTTCTACTCAAGATTTCTGTTAGATTGGATCTTCTTTATGAGGCTTTCTCTCTCTTTATTTGTAGATTTTTGTTATTTGTCGCACCATTTTACCAATTTGAACACTTTGCAAACGAATCTTAGAAACTTGTTGTTGATAGTGACAACGATTTGATGAAGTTGCCTATTGCTTATATAAAAAAATCATTAAAGGTGGCTGGTCTTTGATCCGTTGGATGCTAAGAAACATCTGGACTGGCTAATCAAAGAGTTGTCCGAAGCTGAGCTAGTGGGAGACAAAGTGCACATCCTGGCCCACATACCGCCCGGTGTTTCTGATCTCACGTATACGTGGACTAGAGAGTACAACAGAATCGTTAGCAGGTATTCATTAGAATCGTAATGCAAGTTTTACCTAATGATTTTCCTACAGAATTTCCGTTTACGGACGCGTCAATTCCTTTTTGCCCATCTTTTCGAAAAGCGATATTTTATAAATAAGTGCCACCAAAGCAGCTCTTTTTTTCCATTAGATTATTTATTTTAAACACGCAAACTTAGAGCAGTGTTAGCCATAGCCCGGCGCCGGCTACCCGGTGGCGAAAAGTATGGCCTGTTGCCCGGTTGCCCGCCGGTACGTATATAGGAAACCGGTACGTGTGAAAAGGGGCTTACGGTTAAAGAGCCGGCTTCACATGATGAAAATCAGTGAGACTCGGGTTCGAATCCTGGTAGTTACCAATGAGTTTTTTAAAACTTACGTATCTACATATTTATCACCAGCTCGACGGTGAAGGAAAACATCGTGACGAAACCCGCAAGTCCCAGAATTAATTCTGAGAATATAAAACAGACCCGGTCCGGCGGGCTCACCACCTATCACCTTTAGGGATCGAATATTCTCGTGAAAAGTGGGTATATTCAGTAATGGAATGCCTCTACCCCCTCGAGGGTAAAAGGCGTGAGATTATTATTATTATTTATAAACTTACAATTAAGGATTTTGATATAGGTACCTACTATAATTTCTAGCATACCTGCAACTTTTTGTGCTGGTTCCTGACATTGTAGAAAAAATACATTTCAGATTCTCATCGACGATCGCAGCTGAATTCAACGGGCACACGCATTCGGACGAGTTTAAGATATACTTCGACGAATCCGGCACTCCCATCAACATGGCTTGGGGCGGCGGCAGTACTACTTCCTACTCCTACTATAATCTCAACTATAAAATAGCCACATTTGATTCTAACACATTCGTAAGTATATCAAGTCGTTGTGACATATTTGCTGAAATTTGGGCAACAGGCCTGTTGGCTCATTTGGTCCCGCCTTCCGAGGGTTCGATTCCTGCTCGGGGCCAACATTTGCGCGCAGAACATGTCTGTTGGCTTCAATATTTATTAATAAGTATATTTATATTTTGTTAAGTAGATAGATATACGAGTATAACAGGTTGTGCATAGTTTTGAAGTAAATTGTCTTTCAATTTAATATGAAACTTTACTTATGACGGAGAAACTTTCATATCCTTGAGATAGAAATATCCTTTTGTGCATATAACATATAGGTATTCATAACTACAGGTCTACCACTTAACTGAGACGGTTCCTGAGATACCGCGGGGTGGGAGCGGTCATGGATGTGACGTCGCAGCACTATCACTGCATAAGATTTGATTAAATTAACAGTGCTGTTACTTCAGGAACCGTCTCAGTTAGGCGGTAGATCTGTAATTAAGTTATAGTTTGATAAAATTATTATAGTAACTTTTGTGATACTAGAGATTTTTCTTTCGGCTATATATACACCTAATGTATACACCTAATGTAAAAAATATACAATGTAGATCATTAAATAATAAAAAAGTGATTGGAAATTGAATGGAATCTGACTAAAAGAAAATATTTTGGTTTTACAGGAGCCAGAAAACATCGTGAACTACGCGTATAATCTAACTGAAGCCAACCTTACTCCCAATAAGCGACCGCACTGGTTCCAGCTTTACGACATGAAAGATACTTTCGGTGTATCAGACTTATCTTCCAAATCTATGTATGATTTAGTCATAAGTATGGTTACAGATAAGAAACAACTACTCGATATGTACTCTGCTTTCTTCTCAAAGTTAAGCGACGACAGATTGTCGTGGTGCAACAATGACTGCAAACTCGACAATGTTTGCAAGGTTGTAGTCACTGTACTCTGGGAACGAGAAAGGTGCAGCCTACTAACTAATTTATTTAATGCTCCATAGTTTAAGAGATATTCAAGATACCATAGATTGTAACGAGAAAAATGTCTCTTATTTATTTTTATATAACAAACAGTTTTACTTTATACACTACAATATGATATTTTACAAATTAATTATTAAAGACAACATAACTATAAACAAATATACTAGCACTTAGTGATTGAGTATACTTAACCAGGGAATCTCGGGTTTCCATTTTAAGTCCTCACTTGGGATTTTGTCCAGCTGTGATATCTGCAACGAACAATATTTGTGAATTAGTATAGGTGGAAATAATACAGGTATATTTTATTACTCAGACATAAAGTACTGGTGAACATAGGTTGTTATCGATACATAGGCTCTCACATCATCATCACTAACCATACCCAATCACATGTAATATGTATCATCCATTCAAAGTCCCTCTACATCTTGAGGCGCATACCCAATCTCAACTCGAGAAAATTTCTTTATTTGAGAAAGAAAGCCTTGTGGTGACTAGTTAATCTTTATTCGATAGTAATATAGTGTTGATATCCTATAAGCCAGAGGTTCCCAAAACTTTTTAAAACTGGTCAAAAAATTTGAAGATTAGATCTAACTATAGAGCGCTGCGGCTGAGTTTGAACCACAAATTAAGTTTTCGAAAACAAAACGTGAGAACTAATTGTTTCATTTTATGAATTGATTATTGAGATATTAATTGACAGCAAATTATCAATATTTGGCTTCAGTTTTGTTAGCAACGTCAAATCTCCCCATTCTGTGATTTTCAATCTGTGGTTTGTAAAAACTTTTCTTTTAAATTTCACCGTCAGGCTTCAGCTCCTCATTAGTGCTAAGCTCGAGTATCTCCTCTAGTAATATCACATTCTTCACATCTTTCTTCACATATTTTAAGAATCGCGGTCCTTTTACTTGTAATGACAAGTAAAAGGACCGCGATTCTTAAAATATTATCTGCCTACGTTATGGGTGAAGTCAAGCCTTTAGTCCTTTTTTAAGATTTTAGTTCTTCACTATCGAAACCAGATAAATTTTCTTGGACTACATCTGAATTGTGAACCCCAATTTTTTTGTCACGCCAACGTAGAGCCCCGTTGGGTCTCCCGGGGGTCTCTACGTTGGCGTGACAAAAAAATTGGGGTCACTTTGGAAATCAATGCTATAGGCCTTCCCCGAAGACTTTCAGTTACCTTGAACGTTTTTCCTTTTCTACATGTGATTACCCAAACACCCACTAATTATTTATTTGTACCTATTTAATCTCTGTAAAGGTAAAAAAACACTAAATCAATGACTTTCTATCATATTTTAAAATTACTTTTAAATGTACCTACCTATGTAGATGACCGTAAGAAATAGTTATTTGAAATTCCCATGAGAACGGAAAAATGGGATCCGCGTGGGAAACACCATTGTTTATTTAATTATGGACTGAAAGTCCTTTAATTCGTCGAGCACGGCGCGGTTCCAATAGGCACCGTAAATAAAAAATCAATTGTGTTTTATTTTATTGGCATATGAGGTTAAGATTACTGATAAGTCACCTATATTGCCTCCTGTTGTGTTTTGGTAAAGAAAAACTATCAACATAATGTTGAACAACTGACTAAAAAACAAGGAACTTTACCTGATGCCTAATAAAATGGACAACAGACTCAACATTCTCAGCTTTGGCATCTTCTGACAGTGAAAAGAACCGTCTCCAGACAGCTGAAGCCAACATCCGGTCATCACTAAGTCCTTCATCATAAGCCACTAGTGCTGCTTGAAATTGCTCTGAAAGTTCTGTTATTTGCTTCCGGGCTATCGCTGGATTTGCTCCCTGATGAAAATAAAATTATTTTTTTATTACTTACCTGTCGTCTATGGCAAACATAATTGTAAATATTGTCCATACATTTATTTATTTATTTGATGTGGTTGTGCTACAATAAATAAATATAAAATATAAAGATGTATTTGCCATAAATTGTATGTAACATATTTGTTCTTATGAGTTCTATTAGTTTCAATACAATTTTACCCAATGGGTGTAGCAAGGCAGGTAACACATTATGATAAGCAATGACATTAGAATATCAAGCACCTTCATTGAACTATAAGACCTTTTTATATGTTTTCGGAGATAACTTTATTTTTATTTGGTTGTATACTTTATATTCTTACCTCTAGTAATTTTACTCTATTTCCAACATCAGCCCACAAAGCTTCAATAATACAATTTCTGACAAAATGTCCATCTCCTTTGACATATTTTTTCTTTTCACTGATTGATAATGTTACGTCTTCTGCCATATAGCGTACCATAAGTAGCCACACATGAAGTTCAGTGACAGTAAACCATGAAGCAAATGTGTCGGGCAGATCTAGTTTTTCAAACCACTGACGGTAAGCAACCTTGTCAGGCACACACTCATAAAGGAAATATCCTGTTAGCTTTAGGCGCTGAAACGAGTAGGTAAATGTTATCATCATTGTGAATCACCCAAAGAGTTCCATATTAATTAATAAATTGATTCAAAATATATCAGTATCAGCCGTAGATGATAAAAGCAAAAAAGGCAGATACGGTACTAGTTTCTCGCCCATGAACCATTTATATTATATCCAAGAAATATAATTGGCTGTCGTCTCAACCAGTCGGCGTATCGACAGTACGTGATAGTCGACGAGAACGAAACACATTGAATGGTTAAACTGCTATACAATAAAATGCCTTCATGTGCTTTTATGAAGTGTACAAATAGCACTAAAACAAAAAATAAAACCCATGTGAACGTGTAGTTGTATGTAGTCCAAATGTCAATGATGCTTTCTATAAATGTACCGTATCTTCCTTTTTCGCTCTCTTCTAAGGCTGATACCTATATATATAGATACTATGTCTGCCCACTGCTGGGTATGGGCCCGTCAATATATTATTATCAGCAGGCACCCAGTATTTATACTTAGCCACTACATCATCTACTTAGTACTAGATCATATAAGGACTTGATAAATTTTAAGTTACTAGGTGTTTTGATTTTGGAGCTTTTGTGATGAGTATGTCAGTCAGTATTTCTCTTTTCAATAAAACATCAACATCAAACAGGGAAGAACTGTACAATATCTGAGTGGAATTTAGGGGTGGTAGGGGGATGGGGGGTAGGGGGGGGGGAGTGGGGGATCCACCCCCCACCACCCCCGCCTGCCGGAAACGCATAGTTTTTTTTTTACGAATTTTTCAAAATTTAACATTCTACTAGTTTCTGGGGCGGGTTTGATTTGGGTGGTCATAAAAAAAAATAACCTGAACCTAAACATTCCACTAGTTTCTTGGGCGGGTTTGATTTGTGTGGTCATAAAAAAAAATAACCTGAACCTAAACATTCCACTAGTTTCTGGCGCGGGTTGGATTTGTGTGGTCATAAAAAAAAATAACCTGAACCTAAACATTCCACTAGTTTGATTTATGACCTTGCGTCTATTTGTACAGTTTTGAGGTTAATTTATTACAATTTTAAAAAATGATATCTCGAAAACTATTGATTTCCGAGCTCTGCAATTTTGGTAAATAAACCCTCTTATATACCTCTATCTACAAAAAAAATATGAAGCAGAAATTCCACGTCACGCGATTTTTCACTAGGCTCCATGTCAACTTTGAAAATTCATAAAAAAAAAACTATGCGTTTCCGGCAGGTGGGGGTGGTGGGGGGTGGGTCGCCCACCCCGACCCCTTCCCCCCTCACCCCATCCACCCCTAAATTCCACGTCAGATATTGTACAGTTCAGCCATAAAAGGCGTTGGATTTTTTTTTATATCTCTTACTCACAGTTCTAGACTGGTCCATCCACCCGACCGCTTTCATGAATTTCTTTACATAGCTGTCCTCAACAGCCACCGTACCTTGCTCCCGCGCGTTAAAATATTGCGCATTTATACATGGCACACACCGTCTAGTATAGTCAACTTTGATATGCTTTCGTTGATAGCACAACATCTGAAATAGTCAGAATAGTATGAAGGGTATTGTTCACAAAATCGGTAGCACCTATAGAAAAAAAATCAGATTTTAACTTTTACACTTACACGAGATATCAGCATACGACTTCGATACATTTTTCTATTTTCTATTACACGTTTTTAATTCATTTTCACCTTGGTTTTACTTTAAAAAAGAAAACTTTTTTATCTGCTGTGTATGTGTAATGTAATAGAAGCACAGCTGATAATTTTGACATTGTATGATTGACAGTTGGTATTGGCAGAACAACGGATACACGAATGAGGTAACATAGACAACTCTGATTACTGGATGTAACAGAATATATAATTTCAGAATATTTAGAAGTTGTGATGATAACGCCATCTATTGAATTTGTAACATACTTTTGGGATAGTTGTAGCGGATAACAATGATTTATTTGGAGATTAATTAATATTATTTAGATACACTGTATCACAAATTGATTAGACTTAGAATAGACTTCTAAAAATAGTATTATTCACAATATTTTGACAACAGGAAATAAATAAGTGATTAAAGAAAACATTGTATTAACAATTGTTTCTGTAGGTATATAGTATTATGGTTGTCTGGAAGAGATCGTTAAAAACGATAAGACTGTCCATTGTACTTTAGTTAATATTGGTATCCTTAATGTGTTGTTTTTGGTGTACTATAAAGAGTTGTTGTATTGTATAGTATATACCAGAACCCTAAAAATTTACCGTCGTAGGATGTGGGAGTGTAAATATCTTAATTAATTCGCATTTTTTTTTTAGCAGCCCTTATACAGTAGTAGAGCGTTTTTGTATTTCTGACATAATATATTTTACATAATTTAATATTATAATATGGTCGGTTCATCCTAACGTCATAGCAAAAATCAAAACGGTAGTTCACACGCTGGCCACAATGGTTCTCTTTCATGAATTAGTGAAGAAATCTGATGATTTAAGAAGCTTACAATTGTAGAAAACTGTCTCTAGCCACTTTTAATACCATTAAAAAGTAACCTCTTCAATCGCTTTGAAATCTTTTGTTCCTAGATGGCGTCGTATACGTATTCCATTATTGTTTGACCAAGAGCTGAATCCGATTACACTTTTGATTCTATATTGTCTATAGTTTTTTTTTCCACTTGACTTGACCGGGGCCGAATTGGTGTGGTTCTGATAGGTTACATAATTACATCTGCAGACTTTTGATTCCTCACCCAAGTGCTCCGGAAATTCAAAAATGTTCGGGGCTGTAAGTAGAGTCGGTAGCGGCTTTTTGGCTGCCAAGTCAGTCGCTGAAAAAGCCCTCGCAGAATGTGGCAAAATCGTCGCAGTTTCGGCCGGTCAAAAGAGGGATTATGCGAAAGCCGCTGCCGGAAAAGGGCAAGGTAAGGTTGTGGCAGTCATCGGTGCCGTAGTGGACGTGCAGTTCGAAGACAACCTGCCACCCATCCTAAATGCGCTGGAGGTGCAGAACCGCCAGCCGCGGCTGGTGTTGGAGGTCGCGCAGCACTTGGGTGAGAACACAGTGCGCACCATCGCCATGGACGGTACCGAGGGTCTGGTGCGCGGGCAGCCTGTGCTGGACTGCGGCTCGCCCATCCGAATCCCCGTGGGTGCGGAGACGCTCGGCCGCATCATCAACGTCATTGGCGAGCCTATTGACGAGCGCGGCCCCATCCCCACCGACAAGACGGCCGCCATCCACGCGGAGGCACCCGCCTTCGTGGACATGAGCGTGCAGCAGGAGATCCTGGTGACGGGCATCAAGGTGGTGGACCTGCTCGCGCCGTACGCCAAGGGAGGCAAAATCGGCCTGTTCGGGGGCGCCGGAGTGGGCAAGACCGTGCTCATCATGGAGCTGATCAACAACGTCGCTAAGGCCCACGGTGGTTACTCCGTGTTCGCCGGCGTAGGCGAGCGTACCCGCGAGGGCAACGACCTGTACCATGAGATGATTGAGTCCGGAGTAATCTCCCTCACTGACAAGACCTCCAAGGTGGCGCTTGTGTACGGTCAGATGAACGAGCCCCCCGGCGCGCGTGCCCGTGTCGCTCTGACTGGCCTCACTGTGGCTGAGTACTTCCGTGACCAGGAGGGCCAAGACGTGCTACTTTTCATTGACAACATCTTCCGTTTCACTCAGGCTGGTTCTGAGGTGTCTGCCCTGCTGGGGCGTATCCCCTCCGCTGTGGGTTACCAGCCCACCCTGGCCACTGACATGGGTACCATGCAGGAGCGCATCACCACCACCAAGAAGGGTTCCATTACCTCGGTGCAGGCTATCTACGTGCCCGCTGATGACTTGACTGACCCTGCCCCGGCCACCACTTTTGCTCACTTGGACGCCACCACTGTGCTGTCACGTGCCATCGCCGAGCTAGGTATCTACCCGGCTGTTGACCCCCTCGACTCCACCTCACGTATCATGGACCCCAACATCATCGGCGCGGAGCACTACAATGTGGCTCGTGGCGTGCAGAAGATCCTCCAGGACTACAAGTCGCTGCAGGACATCATCGCCATCTTGGGTATGGACGAGTTGTCTGAGGAGGACAAGCTGACGGTGGCGCGCGCCCGCAAGATCCAGCGATTCCTGTCACAGCCCTTCCAGGTCGCCGAGGTGTTCACTGGCCACGCCGGTAAGCTGGTGCCTCTTGAGGAGACCATCAAGGGATTCTCCAAGATCCTGCAGGGCGAGTATGACCATCTGCCGGAGGTGGCTTTCTACATGGTTGGCCCCATTGAGGAAGTGATTGCTAAAGCAGACACCCTAGCCAAGAACGCGTAAACTGCCGAATAGTCGTTAATGTGAATGGATGAGAATGTAAATTGTATTTCTTAATAAATCTAGAGATAACCGCCACCAATTTATTAAACTTATTTTTATCCCAACTAATTTTAACCCTACATAATATTGCGACCATGGTTATAAGTTTGAACTATATTCAATTACTTTTTTTCATGTTTTTCACTATTACATGAAGTAATTGATCTTATGTGGGAATCTAACTTCCTACAACAGAATGTTGAAAAAAATTGTCTCGAATAATCTGTGGATGTAAAAGAGCACTAAGAGGGACGTATTTGAACGAGAAATAGTGGTTAAAGATACTTGTCAAACTTGGTGATTATTATACAACGCGTAGTTAACAGAATAAGCGCGATTCCTGAAATTAGTTTGCTGCAGTATCGACTACTTATTCGATTTCAGCTATTTTTATTATGTGTTAAATTTTTCCCAAAAATGAATTAGCGTAGCTACATTTAGTGCTTTCTATGGAAATTGTGAAAATTTGTTTGACTTATCTAAAGTTGGATTGCATCATATTTTTTTTATATTAATATACTTACTAATTGGGGTGTATGAGGAATTGCGCTTTTTCTGATACTGTATAACTACTATTATTACTGAGAGTTAATCCTAAATTACGTAATACAATAAAAACCGGCCATGGGTGACACTAGCTCCCTAAGAATCTCGAACTGAATGTTATGCATATTGATATTTGTAAATAAATACCATAGAAATTTTTTCGTGTGGTGGTACGGAACCCTCGGTAAGCAAATCGTTAGGCCGGCCGGGCGGCCTTCTTATTTTTTATCGATACCGTCATACCAAGAATTTTCATTACGTCATCATTATACCTATTACCTTACAATCTTAAGTAGCTTTATGAGTTACTAGCAGCTGTTCCATCCGCATAGTTCCGGTTCCGTGAGAATACGGGAATAAAACATAGCCTATGTTACTCAGTGATAGTGTAGCTTTCCATTGGCTAAAGAATTTTTAAAATCGGTCCAGTAGTTTTTGAGTTTATTCGTTACAAACATACTAATCTTTCCTCTTTTTATTATTAGTGTAGATGTATGACTGAATTCAAATTAACTGCTATCAACTGAAATATTCTGGATGACAAGGAGTGGCTTGAACGTCTTATGTGGCTGACTTGATCATAATGAAGGTTATTTTTTGGATAAAATAATAAAATAGTATGACAGTGTTATACATTTTATTTCAGGTAGGGTCTACCTAATGGTAAAGGTTTGAACAGCATCCTGTCCTTACTTAAGTTCCTAACTAACGTGAAAACTGTACAAAATAATCTACCTATTAATAACGTAAACTAAAACATAACTTTAGAACAGAAATAAAACCCTGCTAAAACAAATTGGAAATGTAGAATTTCATCTGCAAGCTCTGAAGCAGAAATGCCCCCAACAAACGTTTGTATGGATAGCTATTATGTCAATGAGCCAACGACATAGCAATATAATGTAAGACCTTCATCAAAAATTTCATTTATGCTGTTACTTTAACATGTTCAGATTTATCTGCATTGCTTACAGATTCCTTATTATTACTAATATTATTATCACATACAGAATTAGCATTGGCAGAAACAGTCTCAATTTCATTAGACTTGTCTTCCATATTGCTTTTGATTTCTGTATGACTAGTATCAATTTCTTCTTGTTTTTCATCAGTGTTTTCAATATCATTAGTATTATTAATAGTAACCGTATTGCTTAGTGTAGTTTTTTCACTAACTGTAGTGCATGGGACTTTAGGAACTTTGACCACCATTACTTGATCAGATTGCTGATCAACATTCGAAGAATTTCCTTTGTCCATTAATTTTATAGTTTGAAATTTCAGTGGCGTGGCACTTACGGCCCTTGTTCCGACTTTATTTCTATTAATTGGTTTGATTACTAATATTTTAGTTTTCATACCAGCTTTCGTAAAATCGGTAATATTTTTATTTATAATGGGATTCTTCATAAGGTCCAAGCTTTGTCGTCTAAATTTTATGGGGACAACAGCTGGTATATTTATATTAGTTTTTAATTTGTTACTTGAAGCATTCTTTTCTGAGCTATCTTGTTCATTAGCAGAACAGTTATTATCATTAATATTATTGACTTGTATTTCATCAGCGACTTTAGTTTTAGAAACATCTTTTACCTTGGATAATGTTACGGGCTCATTTCTAATCGAAGTTTTAACGTCTATATTGTCTTTCTCCAATGTAGGCGTTTGATCCGAGGAGTTTGAACTTTTATTTTGACTAGAAATATCTTTTGATTCCTCTAAAACATCTTTCTTCGGCGAAATTTTATCATTTCTTGAAATAACTTTAGGCAACATAGGTTTGACAAAAACATTAGATAGACGTTCTTTTTGACTAAGGGAAGTAGTAAAACTCGCGGTTTTCATGAACGCTGCAGATTTATCCACTGCTTTTTTGGACAAAATAACAAGTGCGCCACAGCAATCCTTGTTGATAATTTCATAACTGTTTAGATTTTCTTGGGGAGCCTTTTTCTTAGTTTGAGAGGGTTTTGTATAAGAGACTGTTTGAGAGTCTCTGTAGCCTTGAGCTTCCATTTTCAGTAAATTTGATAAGTCATATTCAAAATCTTCATTCTTGGGTTTAGTCTTTTTGCGAATTGGTCTCCGAGAAAGCATTGTTGGGATTTGTTCAATACTGTTTCGCTTTGATATTTTTTCCTCAATATCTTCCATGTCAGAGGAATTCTCTTCAATGGTTTTAATATTCGAAGAGTTATTATTATCACCAAGTATTACTTTCATTACTTTGTCCATTGTAATATCACCGTCTTTTTGATCATCACCATCATCTGAAAACAAATACTCATGTTTATTTCATTCTTATACAATAATTATGTTGAATGTAGTTAATTTTATAGGTACTGTACCGTTAGTAAGGGTCTTCTTCTTTTTAGGATTGCCTTTATTATGGTATACCTTCCGTTTTCGACTGCCAATTTCTTTTACAGTGCTGCTTGAGGAACTATCATCTGACAATCTACTTGAGTCGCTAGAACAACGGCTTGGTCGCCTAGAATCTGGACTCGTTTCATTGACCTCGGTAACTTCTTCCGTAGTCTCTGATTCAACTAAACACCTGCTAATTATCATCGCTTCAGTGCCATCAATGGCCTTCACAGTACTAAAATAGAAGTCCGAATCGCCTTTTAACTTGTGCACTACTTTGACGTGTTCTGGCAACTTGTCAAAGTTGTAATGCTTGAAGTTGCAAAGTTTACAAGCATAACGCATCCACTTGAAATGTTCAGCCATGTGTTCGTAAAGTTTTAGTACAGAACCATGTTCGAGGTCACATTTTTTGCAGACATGCTTGACAAATTCTACATCTGATTGAATTCTTTGCTTGAATGCAGCAAGGTTGCTCTTTTCAGCTTGAAGCGCGTGCGGTAGGCGAATGGGAGGTTTCTCTTCAACGTGCATTGTGATCTTTTCTATTTTTACTGGCGACTCAGTGCTATCATTGGATTTTTCATCTTCTTCAATGTCCATAGGAGCGTCATCATCAGCTAGAGGTTCGTTTTCTTCTTCATTACTTTTAGTGCTCCCTTCAGTTGGTTTAGTTGTTGTAAGCAGTTCTTCTTCCTCTTTAGTAGGTTTTGATTCTGAAAGCATCGTGAAATCTAATTATTCATTACACAATTGGCACACAAACGCAGCTTCATCACACAATCGGCACACAGCACAGATATATTTAGTATTCCTCACCTGAGGGATTGGCAGCCTTAACTGGGCCAATGGCGGCGGGTCCCTTGTTGTAGTCTTTGCGGATCTGTATCTCGATCTTCTTGGCCTCGGGGCGGCGAGCGAGCGCACGGGATCGCGGTTGGCATGTATGCGTGTGCGCAGCAAGCGCGGCGCGGCGCTCGAACGTTCGCCCGCAGCCGCCGCAGCGGGGCACCTCGCCGTCGCCCTCCATGTTATCCATCCATGCCTGTTTACGTATTAATACCATAGATATTTGACACAATTTTTTTAATGATTTTCTTTATGTACTGAAACTCAACGATTTCGATGTTCTGATTTAGCACAATTATATTTACTAACGTATACCTAGTGAATATTGACTGTGTCAAAAGTTGCACTATCAAAACAGAGATATATTATCCGAAACACTAACACCCAAAAATTTGTTACGAAATAAAACTTCACCTGGTTCTCTTGGTCCAGTCTCTCCTCTTCAGTTATCTTTTGGACAGGCGCAGGCTTCAAATTGTTCTTTCGTTTCTCATAATAGGCAGGGGGATTGTTCATTCTAAACGCTTTTGCTTGTATAGACTCCCTAAGCTTTCTAATTTGAGCTGCTGTTTTCCTGTAAATATAATCCTTTCAAGGTCACAAACCACAACTTTTGTAAAATATTACGGAGAATCTGACCAAAAAGCAATTTAATTAAAAAAAAATCAGTTGCAAAACTCATTATTACCTACTATTATAAATGAAGTCGAGAAAAAAGTATATCATACACCGAAACGAGAATGGGTCGCTGTCTACGCTACACTAATATTAAAAAGTGTTAAGATTTCTATGATTTGTTGTAGGTTCGGAAACTGTAAACCAATTTTAAAAATTCTTTCACCAATAGAAAACTTATTTTCTCCTCTCCGGGCGAAGTTGCCGCTTTCCACCTCCTCCGAGCAGAAAAAAGTATACACACCTTGGAAAGGAAACAAGAAATCACACACAATCACATGTGATCTGAGACATTTCTTGTTTTAGGTACTATTATTTTCTACATAGAGACCCTGGATCGGGTTTTACGTGAGTCAGAGGTTGCAGGCTCAATTCCCGCCCAGGGTCAAAGTTTGAGTGCACGAACATATTTGTCTGGGTGTCCATATGATGACATAAAAAACCGTATCCCACTATTATTATAAGAACGTATAAGGATATAATACCTACCTATGGACTTTAAAGAGATGTCTGTAGACACTCCAAGATGTTGAGAAGATTTCCAAACAGTCAGGACAAGGGTACACCAGACGACTCTCATGGTGTTTGTATTTCATGTGGAACTTCAATGTCTTCTGTGTAGAGAATTGCAGGTCACCTTAAATAAAAGTCACATTTTTATTATAGAGTAAAAATAAATAAATTACGTACTAACAAACAATATTTGCATGCTTGATTGAGGGCTGAATACGTTACTAACCCTGACATCTTAAGATCTTCTCTTATTAGTAGTGGTAGTAGTGAATATTTAGGCCACCAAAGGTTGTCTTGTATTCCTTAACACATTTAATTAAGAAATTGTCGAGGATAGTTTAACATGCCTTTCGAAGCACTAAGAGGAGAGATGTGTTTGTAGCTATAACACAAATTATTTAAAGAAGGGTGGGCTGCAAATGTCACAGTTTCAACTTTACCATGAAATGGTGCTTACAGTTTAAAGTATTTCTTCTCTTTTTAATATAATCAACAAAATGTGACAGTACTCTGAGTTAGACGGTGTCTAACGTTAAGTAATATGTTTTGTGGTAAGGCCATTTATGTTCAATTTACGTTTATATGGTGAGAACTTACAAATTTTGCACTTGAGGATGTGAGAATCCTCATTATCTTCATCATCACTGATTTGTATGACGCTATCTTGGTCTGCAGACCTTTTTGAGTCCACGGAACTGACAACAGTGAACTTTCCATCACTTTGTAGTACTGCTTTATCACGTGAAAAGATATGATCGAGCTCCTGCATCTAAAACATTTTTATTACAAAAAAATATGCAAATGATGAAAAATATTACTAAAATCATAATATATGTATAATAATGTCAAGACATTGTGTTATTAATATTTAGGTAGTAAGTATTTAAATACAAAAACTTAATGTTAAAAAATGACAAATTTCTCATACTTGTGCTCTCATTTTATCCCTTTGTTTTTCTTCATTATAGTTCAAGTTCTGAAACATAGCAACGGAGCTACTTGGTATTTTCTGTAACTCCACTTGTAGATCCTCATTGGTTTTAGATACTCCCTTAGTTTTGGTAATATTCTCAATGATGCTAGTCAAATCTTTAGTGAGGGGAATGCGGTCATCATCCATTTGCATTTCCATGACCTCATTTTCCATTTTAGCTTTCAAAGATTCCTGATATCCCATCTCAGCCTGCTTGATCTTTAGTATTTCGTTTGCCTGAAGAACAATTTCATTACAAATAAGGTAAAAAAGAAATAAACCATAATATAAAACATGGTGGGTCTAAAATATAAAACAACAACAAGTTTTACTAAGGTTTTACAAAATGACAAAAAAAAATTATCAGAGAAACAGTACCCACACTCAGTGTTTTATTCATTTGAACAGTTATAATATATATTATTTTATAAAATAAGTATGCTTGCTTACTGTGGAAGTTGCTTGAACAAAATGACTGTGTACGGACGAATTGAACTTATCCTTGCAATAGACACGTTTATGAGATATAAAGTTTGCTAAACTTCTGAATATATTCCGACAAACTTTACATTCATATAGTAAATCACATTCATTTGACAGAATGTCTTTCAGCTGAAAAATAAAAACAAAGATATTACCTACATACAATTTTATAGACACAATTTAATATTTAATTTAATAAATTATAAACGCAAAAGTTTGTGAGTACGGATGAGGATGTATGGATGTTTGTTGCTCTTTCTCGCAAAAACTACTGAACATATTTTGATGAAACTTTACTCAATTAACTAACTTTACTTTCGTTATATAGCTTAGTTATACATCAGAATAACACATAACATATAACAGAATAACATATTTTATCACCGTATTCCCACGCCGCCCCGGTGAAACCGCGCGGCGCTGCTAGTATTTAATAAATAAGATAGGTATGTACCTATATTGAAATAATATATGATTATTGAAAGCAATTAACACTGAAAATATTGAAGTAACTTTTAAATAGGTATTTTATTTAAATGCTACTAGATTGTTTTACATGTAGGTACATAAGCAACTTAGATTTTTAAAATCTGCTTTTATTCAATTAAATATAAATTTCAGTTAACTAGGCAATATTGATTATAGAAAATGTCCACTTACTTCTTCAGTAGCCAAGTCAAATATTTTCCTTGCTTGGGCAAATCCTGTTATGCTTGTAGGTACTGGTTTCCTAAGTACAGCAAAGTCAAGGTCTTCTGAGTCTTCATTAGTTTGACTAATACCTTTATTTGCTTTGCTTTTGTCATCTTTCCCTTTAGTTTTCGTATTCATTTTATTACCAGCCATACTGAATGGTGTGTAAACAAAATAAAAATTCCACCATCACTAAAACAAATATCGAAATGTACTAATGTAAATTGGCACAATCTCGTATAACACTGACCACCAACATGACAATGAAGTAACAGAGTCAACTACTTCTACTACCGATGTCGTAAGGATGTATATGAGTGTATATCGTCTTAGCGTAATTAACAGTATATTTTTACTGTAATGCGCCGTAAAAAATGGTAAGAAAACATATTCGAATCAAGCATGGTAATACCACGAGCTATCCCCATAGAACTGCTCATAGTCTCTCCCTCAAATTTAAACGATAGCGCATATTGCACTGTTAAACAAATATAGTTTTTAAACTATATAATTGATTTAGAAAACGATGAAAGTATTCTCAAGCATCTACTCACATGGAAATCCTCTAAACCGCTATGTTGAAAATCCCAGATTTTCGACAATCTGCATCCATCACGCCTCCATTTTCAACAAATGAAGACTACCTATAGAACGTAAGTTTTAACGTTCCCAATGTATCGATAGAATGTAACTGGTAATACATTGAAGTACTGGAAAACAACAACCATTTTTAAAAGTAATATTTGTGCTCATTTATATACAATATTTATAAGTATGAATGTAGCTAGTTTAATAATTTTTATTTATAATAAAATTATGCAATAGAAAATATATGTGTTTTAATTTTATGTGCCAACATTTTCTTCATGAACGAATTGTCATATTGACAAGCATGGAATAATCATAGGTACTATCCTTTTCTATATGGGAACAACAGTACTTAATGCATCTTTTTCTGTTATTTTTCTTTGTCTTTCTTTTTTATCAATGCAAAGTAACAATGCCACCATCTCTGAATATATATATTTCCTCATTCAGTTTTAGAGATTCATCTATTGGGCGGGCATCTTCACACTTCATGTTTAAACAAAAAAATTATAAAATGTTTATCAAAATGTATATTATTAAAATGTATATTTATGGAAAAATTTACGTGTGGGTTGGACAATTTCAAGAAGTTATTTCAATCTTCAGTACATTCTACAAATAAAGTACTCTGACGTTACTGTCAATGACCAAACAAAAAATAATGTTGAGAACCTATACACTATTAATGTTCAACCGGAGACGCCACTGACAGGCGAGCGTTCCCCTCTGCCAAAAAAAAGTGTCGGTCAACACGCATACCTGTTAAATACAACTAGTTTTTTTGAGTTCACGGAGTGCTTGGATTGATGAATGTATTTGGATGCATCTAGTTCAAGCTAGTGTTTAATTGTTTTGTCAAAAAATGCGTTTGTTTTAACATTATTTGTGTTTGTTTCCTCGTCCCCCGCGCAGAAATTGGCAGACTTTTTTGCAAAGAAACTAGTGCGCGTGACGTCTCCTGTTGGTTTAATACTCAAAGTTCAAGGGGTGTTACTGGACGAGCTTAATATTATACCATGTAGAGCAATAATATCACAGACTTCCACCACGGAAGCCCGCGTTGCTTGGAGTCACTAATAA
This sequence comes from Ethmia dodecea, assembly GCA_963855545.1. Lineage (NCBI taxonomy): Eukaryota > Metazoa > Arthropoda > Insecta > Lepidoptera > Depressariidae > Ethmia > Ethmia dodecea. The sequence continues at coordinate 9,697,888 of OY979444.1, forward strand.
AAGAATCTTTAATGTTAATTACAAATACGTGGCTGTATGAACTGAGATCTCTGTGCATTCATAAGGATGAAGATAGTGCACAAACACCTGTGACAACTGACAAACACTATTTATGATAGTCTGTGGATTGTTTTGTTTCCTTTTTGACGCTTTTTGGAGATTTTTGCACAGATTTTATTCTGCTTCTTGATAGTAGGTACTTGAGCAATTTTCAACTGAGTTTTCCGTACCTATTCATAAACATAACTCAGGTAGGGTTCGATCTGTGACCTGTGTGTAGCTTTTTGCTTTTGTAATGTACCTATGTATGTAGGTAATTAATTTTATAAAATATATTCCCACCAAAACCAGCTACCGGCAAATATTTTCATAGTAGGTATTTTCACAGAATGTCGGCGGCAGTAGAAGCTCCGATTGCTGAATATCAGCAAAGAAGATGGCAGAACATTAGGAAATTATTGGAAAGGCCTGGACCATTTTGCCACCCTGACTTTGAGCCTTCTGCTGAAATATTAGACTTCATAATGAACTCCTGTAAAGTTCTGGTGGTTGGAGCTGGAGGGCTCGGTTGTGAACTCTTGAAAGACTTAGCTCTAATGGGATTCAAGAAGATTCATGTGATTGACATGGATACTATTGAACTTTCCAATTTGAATCGTCAATTTTTGTTTAGGAAAAGTGATATTGGTTCATCAAAAGCCAGGTGTGCTGTGGATTTTGTTAATAAAAGGTGAGTGAAATAAGGATCTGGTTAGGTTTACATACATTTTATATTTAATAGCTTACACCAAATATATTAAAGTAAGGATGAGTTATATTCATACTGCTTGCGTTTGAAAATTGATCCCCTACGAGTGTGCTACAACATGTACATACTTCTTAGCGTATTTATAGAATATAACAAGGACGGGGAAAGATGATACGGAACGAATAATAAAGAAAAAGAGAGGTAGGTATCTGTTAAGAGTTGCGCTTAAAATACGACTTGAAATACAATGCGACTAAATAAAATGTGGTTAATTAACTACATTTTATCGGCCTCATTTTCCGTGCTCTAGTAACATATCTACGTCTTTCTATATATAACATCTTTGGCTTACACAGCAAACATTGTTCTGTTGTATAAAAGGGACGTAGGAGGGTGAAAAATACTTTACCAGCTATTCTTATACCAAACAAATATTTAAAAAATCATTAAAATCGTTTGGAGGAGTGACAAATGCCATGAATTTTTATAAACAAATATACTAGAGATTATGACATACTCATTTAATATGTAGATTTACTATCCCTTGCTATACTTATATTATTATATCTTCTGCACCTAGCAAGCTATCGAAATAGAATAATCCTGTCTTACTGCCTAAAGTTTTAAAGTTTTTATTGAAATTCGATAAGAGATCTCAGAGCCTATTAGAAACAAACTTTCAGACAGACAGACAAAAATTCTAAAACTGGTTATTTAGAATTATAAGATTATTGATGAGGCATTGTGTAGCAATTTTTAAATAAATTTGTTAGTTTATTTTGATATCTCAAGTTGTATTCAATCTTCAAATTGTATTGGTACCTACTTATATTTTATTTTAATTATTATTTAAAGTCATCTACACTAATATAATAACGAGAAAAGATTTGTATTTTTGTATGCTTGTAACAAATAAACTTGAAAACAACCAGACAGATTTTAAAAATTCTCTCACTCATGGAAAGCTACACTATTAGGGAGTAACATAAGCTATATTTTTTCCCCATATTCCAACGGGAACTGCAGGTGACACTGCGCAGAACAGTTAGTAAGTTATAAAAACACTTGAAAATTTCGTCTTCATCATCTATACTAATATTCTAAAGAGTAAAAATTTGTATTTTTGAATGTATGTATCTTTCTTGCGAAGAAACTACTGGACCGATTTAAAAAATTCTTTCACCAATGGAAAGCTAGAATATCCCTGAGTAAAATAGGCTACATTTTATTCCCGTATTCCCACGGGAATGGGAATTACGCTGGTGAAACCACGCAGAACCGCTAGTCATAGATATAAATTAAATTAAATTAATTGGTATGGTATGGTAACGCGGGCTTGTTTCCGCAACTCGACGTCTTTTCTGCGCCTATTTTGCGTGAAGGTGGGAATGGCTCTACTCTTGCCATCCCAGCTCCTCCAGGAAGCCCAGCAGCGACTTGACGTCCTTGAGGGCTTCGGGGAGCGACCTCGGGGATCCAAGGTGCTTCGCCCGGTATTGAGCCACGCCTTCGCACTCCAGCAGCACGTGCGCAGCCGTTTCTTCTGCCTCCATGCACGCTCTGCATAGGGGGCTGTCGGTGACACCTAGAGTAAACAGATGTTTGTTAAAAGGACCGTGGCCTGTTATGGCCCCAGTTACCGTACGTAGCTGTTTCCGGCTCAGGTTTATCAGGGTGCGAGAGAGACGCCGGTCCAGGTGTGTTACCGCGGATCTCGCCTGTCTACACTCACCCAGGCCGGACCAGGCCCGCTCCTGTTCAGCCTGAGGTCGGAGTCGCAGTTGTGTGCGGGAAAAGCCGAAGGGAAAGGGCACCAAGGGCTCTGGGCCTATCGCCGCCATACCTGATCCCTTTCTGGCCAACTCGTCAGCCGCGTCGTTTCCGCGCGACTCACTGTGACCCTTGATCCACTGCAAAGTGATTGTATTGTCGGAGCTTACCTCCGTCAGCTTTTCATGGCACTCCATGATGAGACTCGATTTGATTGAGTTACTACGGAGGGCCTGTAGAACCGCCATGCTGTCAGAGAGGATACGTATACGTGCGCCTTTTACTCTCCTTGAGGCTATGGCCGCTGCCGCCATGTAGATGCCCACGCACTCAGCTTGAAAGACTGTGTTGTGAGCTCCCAGGGGCTTGGATAGATAAATTTGTAAGTCTTCTGAGAACACACCGCACCCTGTGCCGGAGGCCGTTTTTGAGCCATCCGTGAAGACGCGTAGCTCCCGGAGGTTCAGACTCTCGATCCCCTCCTCGAAGAGTTGTATCTTGTACTTTTTGTCAAATATAAACCTTACCGGTATCCTGTCGTTAACCGCCGCTAGTAGCGGCAGGTCCACGACGGCATTGTCCAGGATTTTCGTGTGGGTAACAGCTCTGTCACGCCACAGCTTTAAGGTTTTTAGACGTACCGCCGCTGACGCCGCCTCCTGTTGGAGGAAGAGGTGGAGCGGTGTTAAGTTCAGCATGGTTTCCAGGGCGGCCGTGGGGGTTGTCCTCATGCAGCCTGTCGCCGCCATGCATGCAAGTCTCTGAAAGGATTGCAGTTCACCAGCGACCGTGGCGAGTTTTGTCCTCGGCCACCAGACCACAGCTCTGTTTCTGTCTGCTGTTTTGTACAACCAGAGTGTTATTTTGGGGGTAAGGCCCCAGCTTCTACCCAGCATCCTGCGGCAGTGCCAGAACGCTATGCTGGCTTTCGTGAGCTTCTGCTCGAGATGGCTGTTCCAGCTCAGCTTATGATCCAGCGTTACGCCCAGGTATTTTACCTCCGTAGAGAGGTGGAGTTGGCAGTTGAAGAGTGTAGGGAGTTTGTGACTACCTATGTTTCTTTTGTTAGTGAACATTACCTGTTCTGTCTTGGACGGGTTGACCGATAGGTCATACTGTTGGCACCATCTTTCCACAATGTGTAGGGCTGTTTGTGTGACGTCGCAGATAACATTTGCAAAGTTACCTGATATTAGGATTGCCAGATCGTCGGCATATCCGATGGTGTAGTAGCCATGTAGGTTAAGACTAGCAATTAAATCATTTACTACAAGGTTCCAGAGGAGGGGTGATAGAACTCCCCCCTGTGGGCAGCCTCTAGCCACGAGGGCCCCTTGGGGATCATCGCTACCAAACCTGACTATTCTCTTGCTGAGCATGTTTTCGATCCACCCTATAACAGCCGCATCCGCCCCATGCCCTGTAAGTGCGGATTTTATGCTGGTGAAGTTGGTTTTGTCGAAGGCTCCTTCAATGTCTATGAAGGTGCCTAGGCACATAGCTTTATTCAGGATAGCCTCTTCCAGCCTGCTGACCACCATATGTAGGGCTGATTCTGTTTATTTACCTGAGCTGTATGCATGTTGGTTGTCGTGCATTGGTATGTTTCTTAGTGCGTTGTCTCTTAGGTCTCTGTCGCAGAGCCTTTCCAGCGTTTTCAGTAGGAAAGACGTCAGACTGATTGGCCTGTAGGACTTAGCGTTTGTATAGTCTGTCTTACCTGGTTTGGGTATAAAAATTACCTTCACCTCCCGCCATTGTTTGGGAACATACCTGTGGGCCAGGCATGCCCTCAGCAGCGTCGTGAGTGGCCGAACCAAAACGGCGCAGCCCCACTTCAGCAGGGCGGGGTGTATGCCGTCGAGACCTGGCGATTTGTATGGGTGAAAGCTGTTAATTGCCCAGTGTACCTTATCCGGCGTTACCACCTTTTCAGCGGTAGACCAGCAATCGCTCGTCGGGATCGTGGTCTCCTCGTCCCAGGACATGTTTTGTACGATTCTGCAGCCAGGGAAGTGCGTTTGGAGCAGCACTTCCCGAGCCTCAGCTGGTGAGTTGGTCAGAGAGTCGTCTGGGCGGCGCAGACCCTACGCTCTGGTTTTGCTGTAGTGCTAGAATTTTTCTTACCCGATTAGCAGTATTGTTTGATTCGATCTCACCGCAGAATTTGCGCCATGCGGCGGTTTGTCTGTAGCGCAGTCGTTTCTTATACCTGGACTTAGCATCCTTGTGCCGGTCCCAGTCCAGGTCGCTGCAAGTGTTCATGGCGCGGTTTAGGCGCCGTCTTACCTTACCTCTGAGCCTCTCCAGTTCGGGGCCCCACCACGATTCCTTGTTGGCCTTTCCAGCAGGTGGAGTGGTTAGAGGGCAGGCATTATGGTAGCTGTAGCTTATCGACTCGGTTAGCTCAGTTACCTGCTCTTCTATTTCCTGAGTGTTTTGTATCCTTGCAGGAAGCTTTAGCGCACCCAGTTTCTGGCACAGCAGCCTTGAGTAAACCGCTTTGTCCGTTTTCCGGGGGTTCCTGCGTGGCTGTGCAGCTTTGATTGTTACCTCAATGTTAAAGCGTATCCATCTGTGGTCGGAGCACGAAGCCTCGTCCGACACGTGCCAGTTGGCGACTAAGTCAGAAGCGCCCGCCGTCGCCAGGGTGAGTTCGATGATGGTCCTACTCCGCCTGGTGACATAAGTTGGCTTCGAACCTTGGTTAAGGACATCTAGGGTAGTGGTGGATAGATATTCTACCAATTTCTTACCTCTGATGTTGTTGTTGGTGCTTCCCCACAGGGGGTGGTGTGCGTTGCTGTCGGTGGCGATGATAAGTTCCCTCGCGCCGTTCTCGCAGTAGTTCACAAGTCTCGCCATCTCGTGGGGAGGAGGGTCATCGCTCTCCGGCATGTATGCAGACGCTATTACTAGCTCGCATGGGCTTGAAACTTGTTTTATTTTTATTGTGGCTGCGCACAGATCTCTGGAACAGAAATCTGTTAGTGGGTGCACTGTTATATTTCTGGAGATGTATATGCATGCCCTTGGGGAGGGCTCGCTGCTTGTAATTAACTTACCTCCAATGTTGGAGAGGCCCTGTATGTTGCCAGCTGCGCCGATCCACGGCTCCTGGATCAAGGCAACAGCTGCGTCTTGTTCCTCCAACCATCTCCGGAGCTGAGCCGTTGCGGTTCTGCTGTGGTGGAGGTTGGCTTGGATGAAACAGCAGTTAGGCGAAGGAGACGCCATCCTGCGTCATCTCCCCCGTCTCTCCGAGATCTAGATCTTCGATCCCGAGGACCCATTCATCGCCTGCATCCTCCGGTCCGGACTCCGCTCCTGCAGCCGTTTCCGGGGCAGTTGCGGGTTTGGGGCTGGGCGAGGAAAGCCCGGTCTCCATCTCGATCGAGGTTGATGGAGCCACAGGCGAGGGTTCTGCTGCTGTTGCTGGCACCTCAGTTGTTGGCGTCGGGTCCTTGCTTGGAGGGACGTCGATAAACCGCCCTCTCGGGCCTCGGAAGTTGAGGTACACCGCCCCCGCCAAAAATAAGAGACGGCGACCTCGTGCGACGAGTTCCGGGACCACGTCTTCCGGCACGCTGACGATCAGGAACGTGTGTTCCCTCTGTTCGCTGACGGTGAGAAGAAGCCACCGCTCGACACCTGCCCAGACAGTTTTGTCTTCGCAGCATCTTCCCGATCCGCACCGGCTCATACACGCCCAGGATCAGGATGCCGCACACGACACGTTTGGGGATGTCTTGGGGCCTCTTCACTGTCAGCTTGATGTCAGGGGGGAGAATTAAACCCTCCACTGTCTGCTTAAGCCAGTCCCACGTCTTCTGGTCTTTGCACCAGAGTTGTAGGGCACCGCCCACAAAGGTGGGTTTGCCGTTGAACCCCGGCGCATCGTCCTCGACTGGCTCATCGTCACAAAGGTCGAACAGTCTGCCGTTCACCATCTTTAAGACTAGGTCTGACTGGGCGTTATTCAGATGGCCGGACTCCACTGTGGTGATGGCGGCTATCAGGTCAGACTTTGTCGCCGCGGCGTAGGTGTTGTGCCGCGGCATGTTGGATGGTGTGTTGATCAACCTGGGCTTCTTGCGTTCACCCCTTGGCGACTGCGTCTCGTCAAGTCGGGCCCTTTTGGCCGCAACCGGACGGGGGCCGCTAGTCCCAGGTTGTGTATTGCCACCGGTAACCCCTTTAGATGTTGAGGGGGGGGGGGGGCAGAGGAAGAGGATGCAGAGGAGATGGAGGCCTCATACCGCTCTTTGAGCTGACGCCGACGCTTGGCGTTGGGCCGCGATCTCCGCTTGTGCTCTTGTTTTTTACCCTTGTTGGGGCGGAAGCCACCAGCTGGTTGTGGGGCTTTACCACCTTTCGGGTTTTTGGATGAGATCGTCCAAGCTGACCTGAAGTTCTCGTCCTGAGGGGCTTTTGGCTGCCCAGCAGCCCCCCGGACTTGCGAAGATGGACCCGCAGAGAACTTCACGAGCGGGGCCTCAGATGTTTTAGAGGCCACCAGGCTCATCGGCTTGTATGATGTTTTGTGGGGGGCCTTGGATTTCTCCTTAGCCTTCCCCTGATGTGGCGATCTGCCAGTATGGGCGTCAGACGCAGTTTGTGGCTTACCCTTAGGTTTGCCCTTCCCTGCGGACTGCCCCTCGGGCCGCGCCTTTGCAGGCTTGGCCGCGGTTTGGGGTTTGGGTTTCCCCGCACCTCCGCTGGTTGTGGAGGCTCCTTCGGGTTTCCCCTCCGGTGCAATCTCACGATGAGTTGAGAATCCGGAATCACTCATAACGGATTAGTTGTTCTTCATCCCCCTGGCTTCCCACCCACCACGGAGCCCGCAAACCTTGGAGTGCCCTACTAACGTATTTACGTAACGGCACTAGGATTACCAAGGGGGATATAGGAGCGGTGAGTTGGCGCCCCGGCGCGACATCGGGAGCTCGGACAGCGAAGGGCCCGAAGGCCTCAGCGCTAATGTGCGGCTGGACAGGTTGGATTCAACCCTGTCCAGGCGTTCCACACACCCTTACCCCGTCAGCATGGCCGACTACCGTCCGTGTGACCGAGGTGACCACACGGACCCCTCCGCACCTCGCCGCGGCCCTCTGACGGGACGCCCGGACCGTTACCCCCAGGGTGGCTAACCCTGAAGGCTACCGTTTTGCGTGAAATCGGGACCAAAGAGGGCGTGTTGCCTCGCGAAAGTAACTCACCCGACGATCGCTCGGCTCAACCCTCCAGGACTCCGTCATCCTCGCTTACGGCGCTCAACTGCGCAGGCCCAGAGACGCAGGCGTGCTGTACCATCCACCCAGTCGCACGCATCTAGGTGGGTGGAGGTGGGGTATGGCGTTGGCCATCAGCTAGTAAGAAACCCCCAGCGCAAGGCCGTTAGTAAGTCACTAGCTGTTGTTGCCCGGGGTGCACCGTCGCCGGGAGTTGCGTTCCCTGTCGATCCGAGGATATCCAGGGACTGCAACCTCCAGCGCACACTAGGAGGTCCCATACCCTGTTCCGTCACCCCAATTAAATTAATTTAATGTAATTTATTTTAGGCATAAACCTATAAATAAGCTTGACTTAAGTAAATAGGTATTCAAAATTATAAATATAAAAGAATAATAATTTTATAACTACAGGGTGCCAGGATGTGAAGCAATAGCTCATCACTGTTCTATTCAGGATATGGATGAGGGGTTCTACCGTCAGTTCCACATCATTGTGTGTGGCCTGGACTCCATAGTAGCAAGACGTTGGCTCAATGGCATGCTTATGTCATTATTGCAGTATAATGATGATGGTTAGTTTTTACACTTGGCTTGAAGTCTAATTATATTGTGTTCATCCTTTCCTTGACAGCCATTTTGATACGATTTGAAAGTTTATTTTCGATGTTTGATTACAGGAAGTTTAGACCAAAGTAGTGTAATTCCTTTGGTGGACGGTGGCACTGAAGGGTTCAAAGGCAATGCCAGAGTAATACTGCCTGGCATGAGTGCTTGTATTGAGTGTACTCTTGACCTATATCCACCTCAGAAGACTTTCCCGTTATGCACTATTGCTAACACCCCTAGGTTAGTATTTAACACTGAGGCGGGTGGAATATTGATATTTGATTTTGTGTATACCCTACCATCTCCCAGATGGTCTTAGGCCAGTATAGCCCCTTAACTGTCGAAATTTTTCAAGCCATCAAAGGGTATCTGACATGGCTTAACGCAGTGCATAAACAATGAAAAAAAAAAACTTTTATTCACTATTATTATAACATTGCTATTTCCCTATAATAATAATAATAATCTTTATTGCTTTCTTGTTGTATAAAAAAGTTCTTAAATAATTATTCATTAGATCAACAAGAACCCTGTATTTCAGGTTGGGCAATAAACAACTCTATAATTGTAATTAATGAAAAGATGTAATTTATACAACGTATAAAGTTAATAATATTTTGTGAATTCTCTTGAAATTGATCTTGAATCTGAAATTGAACGTTGCTATTTCCCTATTTCAGGTTACCTGAGCATTGTATTGAATATGTCAAAGTTCTGCAATGGGCGAAAGAAAATCCATGGGGCAGTAACACTCCCATAGATGGCGATGATCCTCAACATGTTGCCTGGGTGTTAGAAAAAGCTCAAGAGAGGGCCCTGAAATATGGAATCACATCTGTTACATACAGGTTGACACAAGGTGTTCTGAAGAATATCATTCCTGCTGTGGCCAGCACAAATGCGGCTATAGCTGCAGCTTGTGCTACTGAGGTAATTATGAATAATCCTGAACTCATATAATAATGTTTGATCAGATCACCAACATCTATCTACACTAATATTATAAAGAGAAAAGATTTGTATTTTTGTATGTTTTTAATGAATAAACTCAAAAACTACTGGACTGATTTAAAAAAATTCTTTCACCATTGAAAAATATTATCAGGAAGTAACATAGGCTATATTTAATTTTCGTATTGTTATGGCGAAACCGCGCGGAATAGCTAGTCTACATCTACACTAATCTATACTAATATTATAAAGAGGAAAGATTAGTATTTTTGTAGGTTTGTTACGAATAAACTTAAAAATTTCATTCCAGGTGTTCAAACTTGCATCGTCTTGCTGTGCTAATATGAACAACTACATGGTAATGAATATGGCCGAGGGCGTTTACACTTATACGTTCAACGCTGAGCGGCGTACAGACTGCGTCGCATGTAGCAACGTCAAGCGGGTAATGGAAATTGAGCCCAGTGCTACATTGCAGACAATTTACAATGAACTATGCGAGAATCAATCGTATTTAATGAAGAGCCCAGGTTGGTATATTTTCTAAAGGTTATCATCCGTTTTAAGATTGAAGTATATTACAATAGTTATAATGTGAATCCTAGCAGTTGAGACACTGTTTGTAACAAGTTTTGTTTTCTGTTACATACTTACCATTATATATTTATGTTAATAATAGAATGCCCCTAGTGGGAATTACGCAAAATACGAAAGGTATTTTGCGTAATTCCCACTAGGGACATTCTATTATTAACAATTATACAAACCTTTTCCGGTTAATTACGAACACACAAAAAAAAAACTGATGATGAATTAATGGCTAAATAAGTTTCTAAGTAATATTATTATAACATTATGGTCTCCGGTAACAGTTGGTTCACATAAAAATGATTCTCACTTATCATTCCTTGCAGGCATTACCACAGTCATCAATGGTCGTAACAAGACGTTATACATGCCGTCCATTAAGAGTATCGAGGAGAGGACCAGAGATAATTTGAAGAAAAAAATTACAGAACTAGGCTTGTTCAACGGGGCAGAAATACTAGTGGCTGACGTCACCACTCCTAGCACTATTTCTGTTAAATTGAAGTTTACGGAAAATATGGATGTTGAAATGTCGCGATAAATGGTTATTTATAAATTATCTTATATTTTTTAAATAATTTATATCTAATATACCAGATAGCTATAAAATCATAATCGATATACTGTTGTATCAAATAAATAATCTCACGCCTTTTATCCCCGAGGGGGTAAGCATAGGTATTATATTTCAGGAAATACTCGCATTTCACTAGTATAACTGGTGGTGATGGTGAAACATAATATCTATGGACCCCTTACGTGATATAGTCTAGGCAATAAAGGTAGTGGACCCCAACATTAATTCCTCAGTCGATGAAACTTTGCAGGATTGTAATATAGTATGAGACCATACTTGCATAAAAAAATCCAAAAAAAAAACCTAACCGAAACTAGGTTTTTATACTAAAAAAAAATTTTTTTTTTCGTTATTAATTTGATAATTTCTGAAAATAATGTAGCAAGACGGTTTTTATTTTGGATTTTCCTATTGTAAGTCCACAGTGACTACTAAATAACATTCCAGTTAAAAAAATGGAATGAGCAATTTTCCCGTGCAAGGTCTACGACACGACGACGACATATACGTCTGAGTTTTGTTGTTTCTACCAGGATTTTTTTTTGGATATTTCGCATATAGCTTTCTTAATACACATGAATATTGCTGGCGAAGAAAATTTTGACTGAGCATTTTTCCCAACAAAGATATCAAATAAATAAGTATTTCAGTAAAAATACCTAACTTCGGTTAGGTTTTTTTTTTGGATTTTTTTATGCTAGTATTGTCTCATACTATACTACAATCCTGCAAAGTTTCATCGACTGAGGAATTAATGTTGGGGTCTTCATACAAAAATCCGCTTCATTGCCTGGACTAATACGCGGTGAGCCCATCGCCGGATCGGGTCTGTTTGTCCTCCTGTGTTCCCTCTCGATGTTTTCGTGCATGTCAACGTGACTAATGCCCGGTTCCTATATTCAACGAATCGTGGTTGTACTTCAGTAACGGATTGTTTGTCAACTACGAGTAACGAACGGATAGAGACGTTCCTATATGTTTTCACGTCATCTACCTGCGACGAACGGTTGTAGATAACCAGCTTACCGAAGCCCTCCGCTGCGTTTCGTTTTAGCAAAAACAGAAAAATTACGTTCTAATAAAAAATAAAGCAAAATATTTTTATTTTACGTATTTACGGTAGTTTTATTTGTAAAACGTCCTTTACTTGCACTATTTGATCTGATTTGCTGAAAAAGTAATTATAAATCGTTGAAACACAAATTATACTGTAATGAACGGAAACGCAACTGAAATGTCCACACGCCGCTGAGCTATCTTGTCATCCGTTTAGAGAAAAAGTTTCTATCTCAGAGATAATAATTTTATTCCAATCTCTTTGCTTGTCATATTTGCGTCAACAGTTGCTTGAATCTGGGGGCACGGCAGTGCCCCTTGCCAAGTCAAGCAAAAAAGCGGCACGGCCGTACCATCCTTTTCTCGAAGCAAGCCATTTTCGACCTCCTATAACTTCGTTGTGGATCACTACATAGTGTAAAACAAAGTTCTCTGTCCCTATGTATGCTTAAATGTTTAAAACTACGCAACGGATTTTGATGCGTTTTTTTTTAAATAGATAGAGTGATTCAAGAGGAAGGTTTTAGTATAAGCATTGCACCCGTGCAAAGTCGGGGCGGGTGGCTAGTAAAACTATAAGCCTAAATTTTCAGTATCCAAGCAGGCATTGTATAAACACAGTATATTTCATCTAATTTGAATCAATAGTTTATTAAGAGTTATAACTAGTCAAAGTTTTCTAATATTTTCACTGACTGACTGATCGATCATCAAAACTCTAAGGCACTTCTAGCAGACGTAGAAGCTTCAAATTTAGAATACAATTAGTGTTTGGTGTAAAAATAAAGGAAAAACTCAAATATTTTGCAATTTCGGTCCAGGTTTCTAAATACACCAAGTGCATAAATAACTGTAATCAAATATAAATGTATAGGATTACAAAGTTATTTAAGAAGTCAAAGATACCGGAAAGGAAATAAGTAGGACTACCTACAAAAAGAAATGAGATGCCATAGAAAACAATTGTTGGGACATTGTGTCCCAACAATAATTTACTCAAAAGATTTTTAATATTGATATTGTCACTACGTAATAGTGTTAATGTTGTTAGGTAAGCTAATTACGTAATAACTTGACAGAAGGTCTTTTAAGTAGGGACTGAATAAATTAACCGACTTGGTATTACATGGATCTTACAACTTTTTACGGTAAAAGAACTGAGTTGCAAGACTTGTTTTTTTTTACAAGGTATGTTTTTTTGGTATTTTGTTTCGATATAAAACGAACATTTTAATCAAAATTTCCTACTTCCTCGTACATACCTGACTAAAAAGTAGGTACTAAATATGTTTTAATATTAACGGGGCTTGAGAGGCTTACAACAAAATAATAAATAATGGATAGGTAGGTATTACACCGGTATGGCAAAATAAATAATTGGTAATTTGGAATAAAATTGTTTATTAATGCAATACTCTGTAACACAATCACTTTTTAGAATTACCTACAACGATGACACATAGTATATACCTAGTGCATATTTGAAAGTTTCTTCAGCTAAATATAACACTAATATCTAAATAGCAACTGGCCCAAAGGTTGGATACAAAATTGATCATTTTGATACAGTGCAAATGTTTAATTTTCATTCCAATGAGGACCCCGAACAAGACAGGCTGCTAAACCAGGCTGAAAAAAAGTGATAACTCATTACTATAAATCTGATGTCAGTCTTGATATTTCTGTATAATTCGCATCTTGCATTATTTGCTACACTACTGGAGCATATAAAAAATATATTAAATATTGTAGCATCATGAGCGGACCCAGGCCAACGGGCTACTACATTCATTAGCAACAAATTTGCATTGCATACTGTCTGCACATTCAAGAAAAAGTAGTCTTTCCGGTTTCTGAATTCCTCTCCACACACATCTAGCACTATACCAAAAGCAGATGATTTGGATACCCCAACAAAGTCAGCCACTGATAATAGCATAGTTCCCAGAGCATAAAATCGTAAATGCCAATAGCAATTGGTGTAAAGGACGTATACCATAGGAAAAAATTTAGGTTCTTATTGTAAAGTATACATTATCAACAATACATATTTGTTGCGTTACTTTTTAAACGTTTTGAGGTTTCAAATAATACCTATTACATACCTAGCTCCCTCCACTGTTAAATAAGGGTATATTTCAACTAGTAACCGTTGAACAGAAGGTTTATCCAACCGACATCTGAGTTGAACTTCGTAAAAATACAAGGTATTGAAATGGTTCCTATAATGGTACCCTTGTTCGGTAATTTCGACGATTAACAAGTTCTTCATTGAACTCTCCCAGTCGGACAACATTTGTAGGTCACTCATTTCACTATCTGAATGAGACATTGTTATTTTTCACATATTATGTAGTGAAACTACCAAAATTGTGGTTCACAACCGATCGAATTCGGGCAGTAACTAATTATCAACCGCCTAGTAACTTTGACAGCTAGTTGACGAGTCAAAAAATTTATAGGTACACTCTATCCTGTCATCTCCATACATTACCCTTACTATCCGTAAGTTGTAGCCCTCTCATCCGTATGTACCAAGCTGTCAGTAAGTTCGCTTACGAATAGTTTTTTATAGGAACACTTTTGAGTTACGCCTCGTAGATAATTCTACCGTCCGTAAGCAAAACGGTTGGTTTCTCGAATATAGGAACCGGGCATAAGTAAATTAAAAATGCCATTCGTCGAGCACCGCGAGGTTCCAATAGGCACCGTAACAATTAAAAATCATTTGTGTTTTATTTTATTCGCTTAATAGAACATACCATAAATAAAAAGAAACCGGAAATTGTTTCATTTTAAGGTTGGCAAAACTTCATGTGTCCATTTCTACACTTCTAGTATATCTATATTAATATTATAAAGAGCATAGAGTTGTTTTTTTGTATGTTTGTTACGAATAAACTCAAAAACGACTGGACCGATTTTAAAAATTCATTTACCAATGGAAAACTGGAAATCCCTGAGTAACATAGGCTATATTTTATTCCAGTATTCCCATGGGAACGGAAACTACGCGGGTGAAACCGTGCAGAACCGCTAGTAATAATAAAAAGAGGAAAGATTTGTATTTTTCTTTATAATTGTTACGAATCAACTCAAAAATACCGAACCTATTTTAAAAATTATTTCCCCAATGGAAAGCTACAAAACTCTAGTAACATAAGCTATACTTTATATTCCCACGGGAACGTGAACTACTCGGGTGAAACCGCGGGGCGCTGATAGTATTAGGTATATACTGAGAGAGGTAATTCCGTTACCCAGTCTGTGACAATGGCAACAAAAGCGTACATATGTACAGTCAATAGCACGTAGAGCTTGACACATTGAACTTTGTGACGTTCTTATTACAATCGCATTTGAGGTCAGACTCGCACTACAAGTGTAAAGGGCCACATACACGGAACGATCGGTCTGTGAGATCCGTCTGTGCGATCCGTCGCAACAAAATTATTGACATCAGAACCTTGGAGCCCCGGAGCTACAGAGTTTATATTAAACTAGCGGCGCCTAATAATTTCACTCGCGTCAGTCCCGTTCCAGTGGAAAAATGTTACTCCCAGAAAAGTAATAAGTATTTCCCTTGGTTAAATTTTTTTTAAGACTCACATGGTCAACTCTTTTTTATTCCTTTGCACAAAAGAAACCGTAGGTAGTAGGTAACTACTTTAAATACCATAATATATGGACTTTGTTTAGTTCGAGCAATTAGCCAAACCACAATCTAAAAAACCCACCATGGGTATTAGAATTCAATAAATAACTATAAAAACCATTTTTAGTTATTTATTTACTTAATGTTAAAACTTACGAATAAACAACCGGAGTGCAAATTTCAATAAATACCTACTATTTGATGTCATATCATACTACTTTCACCATCAAATTTCAGTGCTCGAATATTTTTCCTTTTTAACATAAATTGTATGGTCACCCTCTTCCATTATACAGATAATGGTACCGAATGTCTTTATATTAAATTCCTTTACAGATACTGCATGGATCTCTATGAAATTTTGCACACTTATTATTCGATGGATAATAAATCGTTGTGTAAGTTTCTGTTTCGCTAGCTTGTTTGATTCCAAAGATGTAATGAGTGAGGTTAGCTGTCATTTCGGAGCTTCCGACCTGAATTATTCGTAAACTGTAGAACTACATAAAAAACGGGCTCCATACGAATTCCTAAATCGAGAACTACAAAAATTTTCTCAAACAACATACTATGCTAGGATGCTTCGTTGCAGAGAAAACACTGGGCTACATCGTTCTGATTGTTTTTAGAAAGAGTGCAAAATTCTATTAAACCGTAGAACTACATAAAAAACTAGCTCCATACGAATTCCTAAATCGAGAACTACAGAAACTTACTCAAACAACATACTATGCTAGGATGCTTCGTTTCAGAGAAAACACTGGGCTACAGGGACCTGATTGTCACGCACTTCAAACGTGAATTACTGCCAAAATATCGAACTACGAATTATATTCTTTGTTTTTCTGTCTACTACCTAAATATTACAGTAACTTTGTCTAAGAGCAAACGTCCGTTACTGCCCTAATTACTGAGATCTCGGGGCCACACCGACCTGATGATTTCTAGCTTTCAGGTCGAATAACTCCAGAACTATAGAACTACAAATTCAAAGAGATGTGTTTTTGACTACTACATTTTCACTACAATAATTTAGGCCACTCGCCAGCTCTGTAGCTCCGGGGCTCCAAGGTTCTGATGTCAATACAAAATTGACGCCCATACACGGAACGATCCGTCTGTGAGATCCGTCTACGATCGGTCGCAAGCGATCTGTCGTGTTGCCAGACCGTGGGCAATTACCCAAGCCATGGGCAATTTTAGTTTTTTTTAAAGAAGGGCGGAAAGGTCTTTGAATCGCTAAAATATTGGCAATAACGTTAGTGAAATAAATGAAGAAACTAAATTTAATTTATCTTGTACAATAAAATTACATCGATAATACTTTATCAGACTGCACTCTAATTTTACATTTACAATAGACTAAACGAAACGCATTGACGTTTGACATAATATGTCTTATTTTATTTTCTTTTATTTGGGTTAAAAAACAGTTACACAATAAATTATTATACTAGGGCTAAGCATGGATAGGTGGTAGGTAATTGTATAGTCAATCTCAATAACCACATATTAATAACAATGAAAGTAGGTATGCTAATGGGTAGATTATATTAAATTAAAATAGGATAAATATAATATTAGTGTACCTATGTATTAGTTTGACATTTTTTTTCTTTAATATTATTTTAGTGAATGATTGTGTGTAAGTAATTATGTGTGAGAGTATATCTGTTTGTAAGTGTGTTAGTGTATTTTTAAGTGTGTTGTGTGTAATTATAAGGAATGAAGAGTAATCTAGTAATGTAGTCAAAAATTTATATCTCGGAAATTATTGCGCTCCGCGCTTTGATATTTTGGTTAATAATCCCTCTTATGTACCTCTATCTACAAAAAAATAAAGAAGCAGAAATTCCATGTCACGTATAGTATACTTAGGCCCTTTCATTTATTACCCATCTTGTAAGAGTGTATTAAAAATAACTCGTCACCTTGGATGTTCCCCCGTGTTGGATTTAAAATGACATCACATGGCTAACCACGCATTGACATCCAAACCAAAAAAAACAGCTCAATTGGTTATCTTTGTCTAGTCATTAAGAAGTTGCGATATCCACCTCCTAGCTTGGTGGTACCATAATATTGCATTGTAACCGGACTTGCATACATCAGTTTAAAATATCTTCTTCAAAATTGAGTTGCAAGTTTCCACCCGAACTTACATACCTAGTTATATACATACATTGCAAATTAAATAAAAGGTGGTAAAATTGGCCACAGTCTGGCAACACGAAAAAATCGAATCGTTGATCGTCGAGTGCCCACACACAGTCGATTTGTTGCGATCTGCGATATCGCTTGCGATGAAGTAAATCGTTAACGATCTTCACATACACGGACGATCCGTCGTTACGATCTATCTGTTGCGACGGATCGTACAGACCGATCGTTCCCGTGTATGGCGAACTTAAAGCTTCATGTGCTCTTGACTGTACATACTGCCTTGTCTTGTCTATGATTCCTTTTTGATTTAGGTATGTGATATTGATGGAACAAACGATTATTTAAAAATCGATTACTCTCTGTTTAAAAATAATCGATTTGCGAAAAATCTATTAATTATTTTATTAAAAATCATATGGCATCACATCTGTTTTAGATTAGATTATAAATAATTTTATTAGATTTAGATAGATTCTATACTATTAATAATCGATTATACGAAATAAAAATACCAATTCATATGCGAAATTACCATTTTTTCACATTCAAAACCTTTTGACATAAACTTTATGTTAGTGAACTTACTTCAAATCTCTTCATTCGTCTCACATATGGTTCTGTTTACAAAAAATCCATTGTGTAATTTTTGCATCAGTTTCTTTATTTTTTTTTATTTATGATTGTGTGAGAATATAATCGATTTATCTATATTTGAAAAATCGATTATAACAAACTATTATTTTTTACATCCCTACTTTGATTTGACTTGACGTTCTGAATTTCTGACGTGGTTGTTCAATGACATCGACAACGGGAAAGAAAGGTTATTTTGCCAACAAAAATCTTTTGCAAACCGAGTAAATAATTATAAACAAAAATGTTGGAAAGTTTATTTGACGATGTGAAGCGAATGAACAAGCGGCAGGTAAGATTTTGATACTGACGAGATGGGTGACGTTGCTGACGTCGATCGAGTGTGCCGGTTGTTTTTCTAAATTGTGAATTGATTTTCAGTTTATCTATCAAGTTTTAAGTTTTGGCATGATAGTGTCCTCTGCCCTTATGATATGGAAGGGCCTGATGGTGGTGACTGGTAGTGAAAGTCCAATAGTCGTGGTTCTGTCGGGGAGCATGGAGCCCGCCTTTCATAGAGGCGATCTTCTGTTTCTGACCGACTACCCCGAGGAGCCAGTGCGTGTTGGTGAAATCGTCGTCTTCAAGGTAGAGGGGAGGGATATTCCGATCGTCCACAGGGTTTTGAAGCTGCATGAAAAGTGAGTGCAGTTTCAATATTATTATTATTTAGAGGATGTTATAAAGAAATGTATTCTCTGTACTGAATATAAAAGCTAATGCATAGTAGGTAATACAACAAATAGAATAATGTTATTAGAAGGTACCTTCCATTTAACCAATATTAAAAACATGAACATTTGTGAGGATGATTTGATGTTTGTTGCGCTCATGAATAACGACAACAGATTTTAATCAAACTTATCAGTAATATAGCTTAGTGTTTGAAGAATACTGCAGGTTAATTCCTACATATACATAAAAATGATTAGTCCTGTAAGCTAAAATATGCATAAACATTAGTGCAAAAGGTAAACATAATGAAACAATTAATAACAGTAATCACACTCATGATATTTATATTATTAACTAGGCACCCAGCTGCTTTCCACTTGCGGATCCAGTGTTTCCCTGTTCCTGTGGGAATTTCGCAAAATACTTTTTAAAATAAACCTTGAAAACCCAGAAAACTATGAACATAACCAAAATAACTATAAATTGAAAATATAAAAAAACCCAGACAAAAAAAAACATTTAAACAATTGGCTGGACAGATTGAACTATAGCTAAGAACACTCTCGATCAAGTCAACTATCAAGCAAAAAATCTAAATCGATTCAGCCGTTTGGGAGCTACAAGCGAACAGACAGACATACTGATACACAGAAAAATGTCAAACTTATAACAACTTATAAAACTGCTGTTTACATTTAGCCAATCTTCATGGACGAGTTTAGTGTGCCTTGTCAGTAGTACTAGTAGTAGTTGTAGACTATTGACTTTGACTTTTCTAAGTGTAATTCCTAATTACCTACAGAAATAAAAACATTTTCATTTTTCATTTTCACACCTCTCTGTTTTTCTTTGGAGTTAAAAAACATCTACTTTGGTCCAGCAACACATTTGGTGATTAATTTTTATATATGCAGATTTTACAAATTTAAAACTAGAATATAAAAACTTTTACTTAAATATTTACAGGCAGAATGGAACAGTGAAATTTTTAACTAAAGGAGACAACAATAGTGTTGATGACCGGGGTCTTTACGCTCAAGGACAATTGTGGCTCACAAAAGATGATGTAGTGGGTCGTGCAAGAGGATTTTTGCCATATGTGGGCATGGTCACAATTTATATGAATGAATATCCTAAGTTTAAGGTTTGTATATTTATATTAGATTAATTCTTAAAATAGCTAGGTACATATTATAAAGCGAGATAATTAGTGAATTAAGTAGTTGATTGCCTCGAGTTGAATTAGTAACTTTCTATATAACAAATTAATGTATAAATATAAAATATCATTGTTATTCTGCAAAATAACTCCTAAATCCATCAATTGTTTTTTATTGTCTGTCATAATGCAAATTTATTGTGGAAAATATTCTGAATATTACCTTTAGGTACATTTTATTTACTTAGTTGTGAATGGAAAATTGAAATAAATTTGTCGAGATCTTTTCATAAACATACATAAATATTTTACTTAGTGAATGATTTCTCAAAATTAAATCTTGATACAGTCAACTATCCTATTCTTCTGAACCAACTTCTAAAAGAGGAGGTTGTTTACAATTTTATGCACATAGTACGTTTTGCTTGACGGTGAAGGAAAACATCATGAGGAAACCCGCAGGTCTCAGAATTAATTCTGAGACATGTGTAAACAGACCTGGTCCGGCGATGGGCTCACCACCTATCACGTTTAGGGGTCCAATGTATCTCGTGAAATGTGGGTATATCCAGTAATGGAATACCTCTGCCTACCCCCTCGGGGATAAAAAAGGCGTGAGATTATATTATTATTATTATTATTATTATTATGTTTTATTTATTTCGTACATATTTTATTTTTGACTATGTTTGTTAATATTGATGTTTTTTGAATTGAAAACTTCATTTTCAAAAATCAGGAAATAGAATTATTAGAATAAGGCAAAGTTTTTTATGACAATGTTATGTCACCAAATATTGTTGTGATGTTATTCATATTTTTCCAAGAAACTAAATTTATTTTAATATATTAGATATATTAATTCACTTAAAAATAGGAAGTGAGTTATAACAAAAAATTGTCATAACTTATGTGTAGAAACTGATAGAAAAGTTCTTCAAAGTCCATGAGATTTAAAAATATTTATTTGTATTATAATTCGTAGCATGTAATAGTATTTTCTCTTGTTCCAGTTTGCCGTATTAGCGTGTCTAGCGATATACGTATTGGTGCACAGAGAGTAACTTGAGGTGATCTGAGTTGTGAGAAAGGTGGCACTTGGTTCAGATGTATTTAATTTTATGAATAAAATAAAATCTCTCTTCTAGTGTTATATTATATTTGGATCATTCTCTATTTTGTCAAATCAATTGGCGATACCATAGTGTGGCCATATTTTGAAAACACCCTCTTATACAATAATTTTCTTGTTATGGATCATCAACGATTGCTTATGCCTGCACTTTTGAAAAACTTTCATTAATTTTAAAAAACCAAATATCGATACATAAACTTGTACCAACAAGATTATAACTGGATATAGTTCTAAATAATACAAAGAGAAAAAAGCACTAAAGTTCAAAGTAAGAGATGGATTCAAACTGTTTTTATAAACATGCTGTCTGGATTTGTTCCTTCAAGTCAATTGGTATGTTTGTATCATGCTCCTAAATCACTATGACAAAATTAAATGTCCATAAAAATTACCTACCTATTTTTTTTACATGATTCCGCCTGCGGAATTTCATAGGCAATGATTTTTCATTATGATGAAAAATACTATTTGATACTGAAAGTACAATGTAAAATATGAAAAATGTTCGAACGAGCAAAGCTTGGTCTTCCAAAATACCTACTATACCTTTAACTAGGCAATCCAAAAAATATAGATGGGTCATTTACTAAGCTATTTTCAAAGAGGTTGGAAGAAAATAATTCTCTGAGAGAAACTTTTTCTTTAAACGTCTTTGGCAATTTTGGTATAGATATCTGCTGCTCTGCACCTTCTGCATGAGAGAGGCAGGTAGATAAGTACTCGATCTACGTACGACACCGGTACTGACTACAGAATGTAGAGCGTGAGGTTAATTTAATTTTAGTTAGAATGGTCCACAGTACAAAATATCTCCCACAGTTTTAACGAAGACATAGCAACTTAGCCCGTATTACAGAACGATTCTCAAGCATGAAACTCTGAATAGGCGCACAATTAAAAGGAGACAGCTTAATGAAACTCATATAGCAGCATCTCTTCCTGACATCCTAAAGGGGAGTTTCGTTGTTTGAAGATCATTCTTAGTGTGTACCTACCTACTTACATTTAATGAGTCCTAAAAATAAGATCGTTGACAAATGGAATTATCAAAACCGGGAACTGAAAAGGCAAAGGATCTGGATCAATGATTTACATATACCTAGCAGCTACATTCGCTTTCGTCATTCTAAAAAACTTTAGGACTACATAGGTAGTTGATAAGTGAATAATGGACCTGCCTACGTAACTCCCGACCGCTCGCTGCGTTATTTTCACCCTCTCGAGGGGAAAAATGCTTAATCATTATTTATAGTATTATATATTTTTTCTGTTAGATGTCTCAGTTCAGCGATCGTTTCCCGCGAAATTCATCTTGTGATATTGTAAGTAATTCAAGTAAATATCGTAATTATTTGGCTTTGTAAAGCGTACAGCTAAAGATTAGTCGACTAAGTAGGTACTTACAATAAAAATGTGATGTGAATCCCATACAGAGAGGGCTTTGTCGCCACGGGGTGGGAAAAGATAGCTGCTCGCTAAAATGACACTAGGTGTATTAGGCAGAACTTTTACTGATAGTATCTACAGACATGGTCTTGTTACAGTTTTATGAGTATCTATTATATATATTATACATACGTATAGATAGATATTAACACTAGCGGATCCCGGGGATCCTCTACCCCCCAAAAGCCACCTTGGTGAGGTTGTTTCTTACATCTTGCTGTCAGGGGCGGATCGTGAATTTGTGGGGCCCTGGGCTGAAACTACTTAGGGGCCTATCTAAGTACCTACTCAATAGTCATGTCAAAAAACTATTTCTATAATGATATAACTATTATTATTATTTATTCTTTATTGCACAATTAAATCTACGCAAGTATTAGTTGTAAAAAAGGCGACCTTATTGCTGTGGTAGCAATCTCCTCCAGGCAACCTTATGGTGAGAGAAAACCTGAAATAGTGATATACTTGGTGAATTTTTGAGACGGGTCAGTAAGGGCAGGTACCTTAATCGTTATAGTCACTGGAAAACGTTCCTAGGAGACCATCCCTAACTTTTTAAGATATTATGAACTGCATTCACAGATTTTGGAGAAAATGTACAGTCAGTGAAAAAATGGTATAATAAAAAAAAAAATGCTAATCAATCCTATTTTGTGTGGGGATCAAAAGACTCTATGGGATCATTTAAGGTATGAGTACTAGAAATGACAGAAATCGCCAAAAACTTTTTCATACATTTTGTACTGAAAAACGAAAATAAACTCCAAATTATTCTTTTTTGGCAATCATATTTCTTATTGTGATCAAAAGATTCTTTAAGTCCAACTGAAATTTAAATACAAAAACTACGGTAAGTCACAACAACTTCGTTTCAACTTCGTTTTTTAGGTGTCCCCACAAAAAAGATAGATTGGGGCTGCTGTGGGTTGATTAATCTCAGGGTTGCTATTATTGCCAACCTTATGGTAGTTCTTTTTTTAATTAACTTCCTTATAAGGAAGTTATTGGAATCACCCCGAAAATCGAAATCGGAAATTATGTCATATTTTTACGTTTTCCAATCACTAAAACACGTTTCAGAACATTTTCCAAAAATTTCTCTATGTGTGTGTAAGGGTGGAGGGGTTTGGTGTTGTGTGTACGTTACGTATGTACGAACGTACTATTTTTTTTAGTTTATGTTTCAATAAATAATATTCATTTTTATACCTTAAAAAAATTAATGAAAATCAGCACGAAAACATCATTTTACACGTATTTCCCTCCTTAACTCAATTCATAAATGTATGCAATTTTTCATCAATGTTTTTTTATGACGTTATCACTTAAAAATATCGTCCGTAAACAAACTTGACAGACAACTTTTTTTTGAATTCAAATTATCGCCTACTGTTTTAGCGGGGTCGGGGGGCCCCCTGTAACCTCAGGGCCCTGGGCTGCAGCCCAAGTAGCCCTTAGGTAGATCCGGCCCTTCTTGCTGTAGAAATATTCAAGGACGGGCATCGTCAAGGGTCAGTGCAATAAAAACTTAAGCTTTCAAGCGACAATTCTTCCAAAATTATTAGCGTTTGTCCATAGTAGGTAAGTAGGCACCTACATGAATTTGTTTTTGAGGTTTTTTGCGGTAGTGTAGATAATAATCGATTTATAAGTAAGTAGGTAGGTATATCAAAACATATTTTATTTTGGTGTGTCTGTCTGTCTGTCTGTACACGCATCACGAACAAACTACTGGACGGATTTTGATGAAATTTGGTAGGTATGGGCAATGATGTTAAATATAAAAAGAGGTAGATTTCGTACTACAGCGCGATAACTGAGGCCGATAAATGTTGCTAATTAGCGCAATACTGTTTAGTCGCGTTATAGCAGCGCATGAGTAAGCGCGTGCCGAATGTGCCTATCATAACTACTCGCGATATTCTCAAAATGCCGCATTGTGTACTGCGAAAATGCAAAAACTATGGTATAAAAATAAAAAAGGACCAAGGAGTTACATACCACGCGTAAAAACATAAAAATGTCGTCATATTTTAATATTTTATCAAAATTACATCATATTATTAAATATTTGAAATTATGGTTGAAAAGGGATAGCGAAAATGGACGGCAACTGCAGTGCGATAAGGCCAGATAGCGAGCACGTCCGCCATTCATAGATTATTCAATCAGAAGCGAAGTCGTAGGCACAATTTACAACATCATGTACTTAGTTATAGCCTTACGGTTAAAGCGCCTGCTTTAAGGCTGATTCATGTATGTTATATTAAAAATTAAAACATATGATGTAAATGAATTTCTTAACATATAATTAATTTTATTTAAGGTTTTTATAATTGTATATTAGGGTGGGTCGAAATTTTTTTTTTCTGAATTCTGTTTTGTAATAGTGCAAAAAACGTGACCTGACTAGGGACTAACCAACTAGTATTTTTATTTTTTTTCTTATATACTATTAATTACCCGCGCATCACGTTTGAATTTCGAAAAAAAAGGCACAAATCGGATTTCATCTAGAAGCGGTTATCTGAAACACTAAACGATGTTAAATTATTTTAAATGCTTAACTACAAAATAAACAAAATCAGAAATAATAATTAAATCAAAATTTGAGAATAAACTGGCGGGGAGTGCGGGGTTTGAAGAATACCAGGTCATGCAAAATCGAGACCAAGAGCGTCATTGATTCAGTACGCCGTATTAGTTTAAGGTGTAAGGTTGCGTATATTTTTTTATGGTTCACCGGTTTTTAATAGGTTGTGACGGAACACCTCCGAACACAGGTAAATAGGGCGGAGTTATACGGCTATTAGAAAACGTTTACATCGACCACTTCAATGGATTATTTGCCTTTTACACATGAATGAACTTAAGACACTTACCTATTTGCTAAATTTGATGGCACTCTAACAGGACCTTCTACTTATTCAGGAGCTATCGGCAAATTACTGAATGACTGTGAGAAGCGCTCTGTTGTAATATTTAAAAAAGATAGAAGCTATGTTACCGAATATTTCAATAGTAAGAGATCTAAGCCCTGATCAGCGTTACCTTTATAATATAACATCACCCGTTATCAATGGCCCTGCCCTCCTGATTTGTCCAGTCGCTCTCCAGGAAAAATGACGCAAGTCAGGTGGTTTACAAAGGCAAATAGGATATTGCGGTTATATGTTTCAACTTTCAACTGAAAGTCCTACAAACGAATTAAAACAACTTGTTTTCCCATCTGGTTCGAAATTAAAGTACATCCGCCATGCAAAGACAAGGCAAGACACTTCTGGAAATTGGTATTTTATTCTAGATATCTTCCTTAAGAACTAAAGAGTGTCGTTGATCCTGTTTTTAAGCGGATTGCCATTTTTGCACACCCTGAGAACTTACTTTTGTTTATGCTGTATGATGAACAGAAACACGTAAGAGAACTCGCCGATAAGCGCATTTTAAAGGCAAGGATTCAAATCTGATTCAAGTCAGCTTCGGGTCTTCGAAGTGCCTAAAATTAATTTAAACGCTTCGTCAAACATTGATTTGCTTGACTAGCAGCAAACTTATTCCCAGCCACCCAGATTGAGCGATCCTTCATTCCTTATAGTAGAATCAGGTGGTGATCATGAAGTCCTTATTTTGCGACTACCATGTCATACACGTAAAAACAGTAACAGAAGCGTCTATACAGCTTTGTAACAAAAAATCAAGAGAAGCTATAATAAAGAACAAAATTAGTTCTCGAAAGCAAATGCCTGTTTGAAAGTATAAATGATTTTCACGTAAATTTAAATTTTATTTTTGATTTTCTCTCAATATTGCGTTTAGTTTTCCGTTTTAATTAAATGTTTCTGTCTTTAAACTAAGTATTTTTTGAAGTAGCTTAACTAACTTTACTTAAAATCATGAAGAACGGGTCCAATCCATACACAAAAAAATGAAATATTTTAATTTTTCAAAGTTAATGCGCGGGTAGATGGAGGCTACTCAGAAAGTTTTTTTTTCGATATTTTATCACTAATAGGGTTGGGTCATGTTTTTATTGCTATTACAAAATAATTTGAGAATATTTTTTTTTCTCCATACTACAGCGACCCACCCTATTGTATATTATGTATTATTGTGACTAATTTCCTACACAGTGTTTATTGTTTGTGGAATAAATATAATTGAAATTGAAACCAGTGTAACACGAATCAGCTTTTACATGATTAAAATCAGTGAGGCTCGGGTTCGAATCTTGGTATGTACCAATGAGTTTTTGAAAACTTACATACATATTTATCACTAACACTCGACAGTGAAGGAAAACATCGTGAGGAAACCCGCAGGTCCCAGAATTAATTCTGAGACATGTGTAAAAGAGCAGTGATAGCCTGGACGGTTAAAGAGCCGGCCGAAAATCAGTGAGGCTCGGGTTCGAATCCTGGCATGTACCAATGAGTTTTTCAAAAACTTACGTACATATTTATCACTAGCTCGACGGTGAAGGAAAACATCGTGAGGAAACCCGCAGGTCTCAGAATTAATTCTGAGACATGTGTAAACAGACCCGGTCCGGCGATGGGCTCACCACCTATCACGTTTAGGGGTCCAATATATCTCGTGAAATGTGGGTATATCCAGTAATGGAATACCTCTGCCTACCCCCTCGGGGATAAAAAAGGCGTGAGATTATATTTATATTTATATGTGTAAAACACACCGAGTTTTTGGAAAGAAGTTCCTTAACGCGCGTTGTGAAAAAATTAAGACCAAAAGTTGTAACGACACTTTTTATAACGACACATTTTGCTATAGTTGTAAGCCGTGCGGCGTGCGCGTGTCTCTCTCTCTCTCTCTCAGAAAGATAGTGACACCCGGATGGAACTTCGTTGATGGTGATGATGATGATGGTGATGATGAGATGATGGTGTTTATGAAATGATGATGATGCTGATGAGATGATG
The DNA here is from genome assembly GCA_963855545.1 of Ethmia dodecea. Taxonomy (NCBI): domain Eukaryota; kingdom Metazoa; phylum Arthropoda; class Insecta; order Lepidoptera; family Depressariidae; genus Ethmia; species Ethmia dodecea. The sequence goes on from OY979444.1 coordinate 9,725,221, forward strand.
ATTATGTGCTGCTTCTGATGATGATGATGGTTGATTGTGATGCGATGATGATGATGATGAGATGAGATGGTGATGACGAGATGATTGATTATGATGAGATGATGATGATGGTGAGATGATGATGATGAGATGATGATGAGACGATGATGATGATATGACGATGATAAGATGATGATGAGGTGATGGTGTTGATGATGATGATGCTGATGATGAGATGAGATGATGATGATTACCGAAATTCGTTCCATCCGGGTGTCCCTTGAAACCTCTCAAGTTTTTTTTTACACATTTTTTGGTTATATTTTTAATAATTTTACGAATATAATCGTGTCATATTATGTAAGTATTATAACTAGCAGCCACTATTATGTTTTAATGTTATCCAGATTTCCAAGTGACGAGCTTATGCGACATAAATGGATTAGCAATAGTCAGCATAGTACAGGCGGAAAGAAGTGAATATGATTGGTTACCTACAAAAAGCCAAACATACCAAAGAAAGAAAGAAAGTTGGTGATTGTAAGCCAATAGCTTGTTTTATTTAATGTCCCTACTGTTTGCATTTTTCACCTAGTCTATGTTGCGTTGACGTATTTTAAACGCAACTCTTGACAGATAATGCCTCTTTCTATATCATTCGTTCCGTATCATCTTTCGCCGTCATTGATGTATCCTATAAATACGCTAAGAGGTAAGTATGTACATGTCGTAGTCACTCGTAGCGGAACAATTATTTAAACCAGCGTCGTATGACTATACGCCATCTTGGTATTTAACATCATTGGGTATGGGGATAACTGAGTACCTAACTGGGTCACAGCCTATGTTATGATATAATTGCATTAACGCAAGATTGACACATTTCCAAACTTTTTAAGTCGTGGTGGACGAAATGTCAGTTGACTGGGTTTTTATTCCTGGTAGAATGGGCAGTCCTGAAGTATCTGGATATTTTGATTTAATGTGCTATATGAATAGGTATAATTTGCTTTATGCAGGACAGATTATATCGAAATAACCAGAAACAGGCGAATGAAAATGCAACAACCTAACTTTTTACGTTTTATGGGAAGCACTAAAAGTTGTTACACTAGCGAATGAGTTGTTTCAAAGTTTTTACGGTTGTTATCAGTTGTGTTATCTTTTCGTTTCATTTGTGCATTGATGGGCTCATAAAACTAACTTACCTATGCGAATTGCTTTTGTTTACGTTTTACTTTTTTGTGGTAGGTAGGTAGGTACGTATGTAAAGTAAGTAAGGTAAAGTAGGTAAGTAGCTAGGTGTACAGTTTTACTTAAATTTATTCTTTTATAACGCCTACTACATAGGATACCTACAGCGAGGTAGGTGGTAGTGGTAGGTATAATATAATCTCTGCTGTCACAATCTATTTGTTGTAGCCGCGGTTGACCGTGCTTCACTCACTACGTACCTACGTAGGTACAGCAGGTTACAAGACTCAATCAAGCTGCAGTTTGGGGTTGAAAATGTATCATGAATAGGCGCTTCTACAAATGTCGTATACCTATACCTACCCATATATTTATATGGTAACTACACTTTTTACTAGCTGCCTTATGTTCACATCGTTAATCTATTATTCATATGTAAAATACATACCTACTTGCGTTTATACAAAAACTTGATGATAGACTGTAAAATTACTATACCCAGAATGATCATTAGCTGTAATGGAACTAGTCTTTATGCCCTTTTATTCACATTAATAAAGCATTACTTACTTAGTTGCTTATTTATTTAGGTAGTCACGCTGGCTTTGTTGTATAAAAACGGATTGGTAGATAGTAAATTGTCCAAAAAGGTTGCTAGGAAAATGGCTATGATGTCACTTAGGTACCTGTTATTAGATATACCTAGGTACAGGGCGTCTTGCGTCCATGCCACACGGAGGGAAAGTACATACCTATATACAAGTATTGATAATAGCATATTTTACTGAAAAAAGATATCATTTTAATTTTAATCATTAGCACAACTAGAATAATAATAATAAGAAAAAATAACAATAATAATTAATTTGTATTTACAGTTTTTTTTAAAAGCGCCTACCTAATGATAATGACGGTAGTCAGAGGAAATTTTCCTGAACAAAATTTTAAATAAAATGTCAGATTTCATGATCTTCCTCTCATTTAAGATGCTATGTTATATAGGAAAAAATAACCCTTATGATTAACGCTTCCGACAGTTATCGTAAAATACATGGTGTTGTTTTTTTTCACATTTGGTGGGTTCGACTACGGGTTGAGGTTTTTTAAAAAATCTGTGAATGCAGTTCTACTAATTAATTTTAATTTTTTCTTTTTATTATTATTCTAGTTCTGCTAATGATTATGTTTTGAAAGAAAACATCATTTAATTTTTAATGATAAATTAAAAATAAAATGATGTCTTCTTTCAGTAAAAATATCCTATCTTCATTATTTAATGTACTTTCCTTCTTGTGGCATGGGCGTGGGAAAGCCTGTATTATTATAATACAACGTTTTTGTTTTTTCGTGTTTAGGTTGATAAGTATCTATAGGGCTAAAGGTACCTACAAACATTCCTTGCTATAAAATAAAATAATAAATAACCTACATACTACCTACATCTGTACCTACGCCTTCACCCTTTAGGGCAGTTGCTATCATCCTCCAGATCTTATTCCGTTATTTATGAGTATTGAGTAATGCGATTTTGGTTTTGGAAATTAATTATGTAAGTATGTTAAAAAAATTGGTGTTTTTTTCGATAATTTGCTTATATATAAGACACCTATTACAATATTAACTTTTTTGGATACTATTGGCCTCGTAATATTTTTTTAAAGATTTTGTGTTATGACGTCATCTAGTCACAAAATTCTAGGGACTGAAGGACTTATGGGTTGTGGAGCATGTCTCCCACCTGGTCAAATCTCCCGGATTACCCTACCTAATATGCTTACCAATCCTCGAAATTTTAGGGCAACGGGCATCTAACAGATGTCAATATTAGTGAAAACCACCATTAATCTAATTCCCGCAGAATAATTTATATTCTGATGCTTACCCCTGAGTCATAGTCGCTACTGACAAATATTTAATAGGTAGGTATATTTCTGTCCCTTAGGGTCAGCCCAGCACTATGATTTAGGAAAAGTTAACAAAACTTGATTTATTATTATTTATTCGATATCAGACAATACTGCAATCCATTTTTGTTAGTAGAGCTTTGAGAACTTTATTAGTAGATATTATAGAATAGATGTGGTATAAAAGTTAATTACTTAATATAAAGCACCTGCTCAGTGCTCAGCTTGAGGGTGTATCAGAGCTGAAATCCATTATGCCTGCACGTAACTTACCGGTCTCGGAGCCAGCACTCCGATTATATCTACTGTTTATTTAATTTTATGCCATAGCTAGAATAATGACGATGCCCTCTACACTTTTTACCGTGATCCATTGAACATATTTTACATCATTGGCCTTTTATATTCGCCAGATGCTTTATTGTCTATTTATAATTGTAAATTGTAATAGTCTTTATTTGACATTTGTTACGCGGTCAGGCTTGCTCTACTTCAGAGCTCTACTTACACTGGGTAGTGACAGATGTACGGAAGAAGCAACGTACGTCCAAATGAAGACGCTTGCTATTAAGGTTGTAAATAGGCAATAGGCCAGAATGATTCGAATCCGAGCCTCACGTATGAGAAACGGGCTAGTATGCTCACAAAAAAAAATTGTTCAAAAACAGATTTCGTAACGAATATAGTGTTGATCATTTATTCTGGCGGTGGCTCCCCGGGCGGGAGTCGTATTCATAAACAAGTGCAGTGGAAGTTTGGCAGGAAGTTTTTGTTTATTTTACGGTGGCCCGCCCGGGACCGCCACTGCATCCCGGCCTCGATCATGTGGCTCTTGGCAAACGAAGCAGCTATCTGGCTACTTTATTGGTAGTATTGGTACAATATTCATGTTTAAAGAGTTGTTTGAGCTTTTCTTGAAACAACCGTGTCAGAAATATATTGTTTTAGGGTGCAGTTATTGTCTCACTTGCATAGAATTGCATAGTTAGGACTTAAAAAAAAAACCTAAGGAACATTCTGGTCATCGGTATGAAATTTTCTGACTACTCAAAAAATTGGATATGCATTGCGATTTGCGTAGGTACCGTACCTACCTAGATTTTATTTGAACTAAATCGTATTTGATTGAGGCTTTAGGGGACCAGTGGGCGTATTCACGGAGATTCGACATTCGATATTCGACTTGGAATCGGAAAATCTGTCGAAAGGTTTCAAGATGGGCTATTCAATCTGTGATATGGATATATGGTGTCTTATGGATTCGATAGATTTTCGGATTCCGAGTCGAATATCGAATCTCCGTGAATACGCCCGCAGGTCTCGTAGTTTTCTTTGCCAAGCGATCAGCCCAGTTATCCATAGAGCGAATGCAGTCAATTTTCTGGGCACTGCACACATTTTTTATCCGTAAATATTGTAAAATTTATTCTCTTTAGAAATAAAGGTTTAATTGTCTCGTATTTCTCGCAAATCTAACCCGGGACTTTTTAGTGTAACTACCTAACGTTGTTGTTTATTCAAATAAAGTATTTTGTTCAAGCTACTACGTCTAAATAACCAAGATTTATAATCCCAGTACTGTCTTTTAGTTGAATATGAAAAGGTGCTCGCTCGGCTGGTCAAGAAACAAATTCGCAGCAAGAAGGCATATTTCCCTTGTGGCCGTTTACAAAGTTAACAAGGTGTAACTTGGGAAATAAATAACAGAAGACAGCGATTAATATTACAAATACGCATTTTTCATCTTTTCCTTGGCGACATTAGTCGGGGTCACCCATTTTTTAGTCTTGCGGGCTAGAATTGAGAGTATTACGAAATAACAAACAACTTTCAATTTGCGCGGCAGAGTAAGAAGTCGCTTTTATTAATATTGTTACATTTTGATGTTTCGTGGTACATATTGTTGTTTTCGACATAGAGTTTGTTACAATCTTGAGTGCTGCTGTTTGGTAATAATAGGTTATACACCGAGGGGATAAAGCACTGTTTTATGTCACGGGCGCGATATTGAATCCTGAGCTGAGAAATGAGGGACTCCAGATTTAAATCCCGAGCGCAGCGTAAAACGAGGTCCTGAGTGCAGCAAGGGATTCAAGCTCGCCCAAGCCGACAAAATAAAAAGCAAGGCTACTTAATATGGCTTGTAGTGGCCAGTTCGATTTTCGAATAAGTTCTTTTTGATACGTATGTCTCTGGAACAATTTTTCATACGAATTCATTATAACCCTGGTCATAATATTGTACTGAATCTCATTATAACCCGCTGGTTAATTATTATTGTTACTTGCTTTAGATAAGGTTTGCATGATATGTAATTGTCCAATGTCGAGCAAATGTATACCAAGCTTATATATTATGTATGCTTATGTATTAGGTATACCTAATACATTTGCTGTACTATAAGTACATTTGACGGATGTTCGAGTATCGGGTTTGACTAGTAAATTCTGAAATGAGACACAATTGATTTTTAATTGTTCTTTCGCGCATTCGAACAGCACGGTGCTTGACTCAACTACTTTAATTCAATAATAGCTGTACCCCCGATTTCACCAGCGCCGATCCCTTTCCCTGTGAAAATTATAGCTCATGTTACTCCCAGAAAAGACGGTAAGCTTTCCAATGGTGAAACAATTTCTAAAATCCATTAGTTTCGGAGCCCGGAAATATTTGTTTTTTGTTTGTTTATAGCCTATCAAGCAGCAGCCTAACACGTGCGATCTATGACAATAGGAGGGTAATATCAAAACCCACTAAACAATATTTTGGGAATTTTGTACAAAACGTTTTTATTGAATCTATGGTAGTTAATTTAATGCCAAAGTTAATATTTCGAGACCGTCAAGTTAGAAGCCTCACCATGGAATTGAGCTGTTCTGATAATGTCAAACAACTCTTCCTAAATAGTGCCAAATAGTGCCCGAAGCATATAAATAGTGCTATCATACTTCCGGAGATATTCAGGTCGTTCAGTGAGGCTGCTATCTTGACGTCAAGATAGCAGCCTCATCTCAGCACACAAAAACCACAGCACTGTTCTTGAAGAACTATATACCAAAAAACTCTTCTTAAATAGTGTCTTGGATTTGCAAAGTTTCAGAATTAGTGCTTCAAAGGAACCGAAGATATTAGGGTACATTGATGAGGCTTCCAACTTGACGTCAAGCTGGAAGTCACATCATCAACGAGGAAGAATTTCGAATCGAGACTAATGCCAAAAATCTCTTCCTAAATAGTGCCTCCGGAATCAAAACAAAGCGGAACGATTTAACTTGTATTTTAGTCAATAAATGATGATAAACTTCCACGTACATTTTGGATTCGGTACAGATAGGAATAAACCAACTAGATCAAAATGGAGGCTCAGCTTTATAAAGAGCAACATCTTAGAATGTTTTTTTTTGTTTTTTTTTGTAGATAGGGGTACAAATTGTGATGATTTATCAAGTATCAGGATGCGGACTGGTTTAGTTTTTGAGATATAATTTTTTAAAGAATTATAACTTAATTATTTATAACCTCAAATATCAAAGAAAACGCAATGTCCAATATCCAACTTCAAAAAGGCGTTTTAAAAAAATATGCTTCATTGATAAAAATGTATTGGTTTTTTATATATTTTTTTTATGATAAAAAAAGGGGGCAAACGAGCAGACGGGCCACCCGATGGCAAGTGACGTCCGTCGCCCATGGACACCTGCAACTCAAGAGTTATATCAAAACCTATTTTTATTTAATAGTTAATGTTTTGTTACGGAATACATTTATTAAAATATTTAAATATTCTCCCAAACACAAACTTTGGGTAGAACCAAGCTATTGTTTGTGGACTGGTAGGAATTTAAAGGATCCGATGGAAAGACAGTCTGGGTATGCCTTTCCCTCTCGGAGACAGGCATGTATATATTTTATGTAAGTATAATACTCAGGTAAGTATATAAAATATTATGTTTTATATGGATTTTCATTTCCGTTGTTTGATTCTTTCAATCCTGTGGCACAGTTCTTTCATTGCCGTGAACGCTTGTTTCATTGCCGTGCACGTATGTTTCATCGCCGTGGCACAAATTTTTTAATCTTGTATATCTCGTTACTTTTTTAAGTTATCTGCTATATATTCAGCAAGAATACAAACAATATAAAATAAATTTAAATAAAAGCGATGTTTTTAAAAAAAAACTTTAGGATAAAAAAACACGGAAATGAAGATTTTTATGGGCCTGTTGAAATACACCCTCATCTGCTAGATATGAAGCAAGAATACATTATAAAAAAACTCGATTTTGTTTGAAAAACTAAAGATAAAAAATCCACGGAAATGAAGATTTTAATGGACCTGTTGACATTCATCCTAAGATAAAACAATATTGTTTGAACATATTTAGGACACGGCGATGAAAGAAAATTTTAATATTTTAATAAATGTGTTCCGTAACAAAACATTAACTATTAAATAAAAATAGGTTTTGATATAACTCTTGAGTTGCAGGTGTCCATGGGCGACGGACGTCACTTGCCATCGGGTGGCCCGTCTGCTCGTTTGCCCCCTTTTTTTATCATAAAAAAATATATATAAATAACCAATACATTTTTATCAATGAACAAAATTTTTTTAAAACGCCTTTTTGAAGGTGGATATTGGACATTGCGTTTTCTTTGATATTTGAGGTTATAAATAATTAAGTTATAATTCTTCAAAAAATTATATCTCAAAAACTAAATCAGTCCGCATCCTGATACTTGATAAATCATCACAATTTGTACCCCTATCTACAAAAAAAAACAAAAAAAAACATTCTAAGATGTTGCTCTTTATAAAGCTGAGCCTCCATTTTGATCTTGTTGGTTTATTCCTATCTGTACCGAATCCAAAATGTACGTGGAAGTTTATCATCATTTATTGACTAAAATACAAGGTAAATCGTTCCGCTTGGTTTTGATTCCGGAGGCACTATTTAGGAAAAGATTTTTGGCATTAGTCTCGATTCGAAATTCTTCCTCGTTGATGATGTGACTTCCAGCTTGACGTCAAGTTGGAAGCCTCATCAATGTACCCTAATATCTTCGGTTCCTTTGAAGCACTAATTCTGAAACTTTGCAAATCCAAGGCACTATTTAAGAAGAGTTTTTTGGTATATAGTTCTTCAAGAACAGTGCTGTGGTTTTTGTGTGCTGAGATGAGGCTGCTATCTTGACGTCAAGATAGCAGCCTCACTGAACGACCTGAATATCTCCGAAAGTATGATAGCACTATTTATATGCTTCGGGCACTATTTGGCACTATTTAGGAAGAGTTGTTTGAAATTATCAAAACAGCTCAATTCCATGGTGAGGCTTCTAACTTGACGATCTCAATATTTCATGATAAATTGGTTACCGCGGCATTTCAATCCTTAAAAATGTGAAAACCATTTATATATTTACGAGCATTTTCAAGAAAATGTAAAATTAAAATATATTATAGAGGAATTTGCAACCAACCTGTCATTTTAGTGGGTTTTGAAAATAAACTGTCCTTTGTACCCCTATAAAGGACTGTTTATTTTCAAAACCCACTTTTTGTTTTGGAACTAACTTTATAAATGGATGACATTAGGTATGCTATAAAGCCTAGATACCCATCTCACTAAACTGTATGTATAGATAATAATAATAATAATATTATCTCACGCCTTTTATCCCCGAGGGGGTAGGCAGAGGTATTCCATTACTGGATATACCCACATTTCACGAGATATATTGGACCCCTAAACGTGATAGGTGTAGGTATGTATAGTGTAGTGTAGTATTAAAATTAACAAATGAAAAACAAAGTAATTAAGTAACAACTCTTTATTGTACACCAATAAATATATGCAAAAAGTGACACAATATTAAAATAAAAGTACAATTCGCGGTTTTATCGCTTTAAGCAATTTATTCCCGACAACCTTAGGAATAAAGAGCGGTAACAAATTGTTTATTAAAAATAAAAAAAAATCGGTTGTCTGTAAAGTCGGTTTACTGACGATAGTTGAACGTGACAACGTCATAACAAAATACTGATGGAATGGATTGTGCCTCTTTGTCGCTCGTTGCGCGCTCTCGCTTGCACTGGAACGACGCATACGTCACACTTTTTCGTTAATGCCGCCGGCTCCATCAATTTATAAGACGTTGTCACGTCAAAAAAAACATGTTTGCAGTGACATCCTCGATACCATGCTCACATAAGTTATTGCTTATTTCGATGCCTGGTAAGCGAGGTTTCTTTTCTATGTCCACATAGTAAGTAGTTTAGTTGATAACCGCTATTAAAATTCATAACTCTTCAGCACACACTACAAGCAGGTATCTACTCATTACTCAATGTTGCATAAAACTTTCTAACAAACTTTTGAAGTAAGTTTTAGTTAAGATTGTAGGTACTCACACACCGTTTTCTGCGTTCCTTTTCGCGTTTCCAAGATTCTGGATTGCGTGGCCGTTTCCGAGCATGTTTGCGATCACATTTTTCTACAAACTGCGCTAGATCTTCCATCTTTTTTAATTAATTTTGATTAAAAACCGCGAGCAAGTCTCATCTACACAGCCAAAATCTCCATACTGTTTACAAGTCACGCCTTTGAAATGCGACGCTCTCATTGGTCGATTTCATTTTAGAGGATTTTGATTGTAATATTAGATATTTTAGCGCCCTTTGCAACTAAACTTACTTTTTAAACTGTATTTACTGTGCATTTTAGTGGGGTATGAAAATTAACATATGATATATTCCAAAGTAAATTTTAAAAACTTTCTCTTAGTACAAAAATGTAAAAATGTATTCGAAATCGTTATAGAGGGTTTTGAAATTACACCCCTCAGATAATCTTATTGTTTCCCGATTACGCGGCTCGACGGACTGAACAAACACAAAAAAAAATCTTTCCTCTTTATAATATAAGTGTAGATATAATAAAATTGTATAGACTTTGAATTGTTCTATAGTCTCTATCTATAAGGTTACATAAACGGGATAAACCATTTTTAAGGATTTATAATGTGAGAAAGAGCCAATTAGCTCGTGGACTAACCATTAGTATCTACGTAAGTAGATAATACTTAGTAATAATAAATTCCGATGACTTGAAATCCCTATTAATTACTCTTGATTATAATTTACAATATTATTATTTAAATATTTATTGCGTAGGTATGTACTTCCAAATATTTTATTCAAGGCTACCTTTTCAAAATTGCGGATAGAGGCTAAGACTAGCTAAATAGAAGGAGCGTCGGTGCGCGAAAAATGAAGTGCTGTCAATTAGAGCACCCCATTTGGCCGAAAGTGCTTTCTCGTGAGAAAACTTTCTTCGACTCATTTACCAAGTCTTGGCGTTTCTGAGTAATCGGGAGGTGTGAGTCTGTTACTTGAAAAATACGAGCTAATTTTCTTTGTCGTAATAAATTTTTAACCAGCGTGTATCTACTTACATTATGATGTAAGTACGGTACCTACACTACATACACTGTTATGTTTGGCAGGCAACTTTATGCTGATTCTACCAAAACAAATAAGTATAACTTGATTTTTGAACTTAGGAGAAGTTATTTTTATTCCCAGAAAAGGGATATTTTAATCGTCCCATTCTAATTTCGGGTCGGTATCATAAACCTGAAAAGAATATTATGATCTTATATACGTAGGTATAGTTATCAGAATAAGACTGTTTTAGGAGGGTAGGTACCTATTATAATAAACTGTTGGTATCGGTAGGTACACTAATCGTGTCTAAATCGCTGTCACAAGAAAAAATCGTTATTATAGAGAAATAAAAATAACGTCCAATGAGGTCTTATGGCTTTAAGCAATACCTTTCAGTCAAGACTCGTATGCTATGATTGAAACTGAGAGATTATAGCTAGGGTAGCCGGTGCACTATAAAAGTAAGTAGTGATAGCTACAGTGGTATAATTGGGTCCTTAACTACATTCTATAAGTTATTATTATCTTAATAATATACAAATTAGTTGGTTCAGTATCGACTACTTATTCGATTTCAGCTATTTTTAATCCGTGTAAATTTTTTCAAAAAAATTAATGATCTTAGCTGAATTTAGTGCTTTCTATGGAAAGGATATTTAAGAAAATTGGTTAGACACAACTAAAGTTCGATTGCATCATATTTTTTTTTACATATATTAATATACTAATTGGGGTGTATGAGGAATTGCGCTTTTTCTGTTACGCGTTGTATAAAAACCACGTGTCATCACTACATAGTATAAAACAAAGTCGCTTTCTCTGTCCCTATATCCCTTGTCCCTATGTATGCTTAAATCTTTAAAACTACGCAACGGATTTTAATGCGGTTTTTTTTAATAGATAGAGTGATTCAAGAGGAAGGTTTTGGTATTAGCATTGCACCCGTGCGAAGCCGGGGCGGGTCGCTAGTTATTAATATGATCGACAATAATATCAGAAACCGCTTTCAATATTGTGAATGTGTATGGTTGGTTTTAGCTTAAAATTTGTTTCGTACATATAGGTTCAAAATACAATTATGTGTATTGTGTAGGTAGAATAACACACTCTATTAGTTTCGACCCACCGAAAATTTTCTAACATTACTTTGATCATAATATTTGCGAAGAATAAAATTATATAAGTATGTGGTCTACGATTTCATCCGCGTCCTATTTCCATTCCGTACGCGAGTCGCTTTTGTTTGTCAAGCGAGAGGCGTTATAAGTAATTTTTCATCGCTCCTGGCGAAAAGCGTCAACTTTCGGCCCGCTGCGCTAAACGAAGTTGCCGCTTTCCGCCTCCGTCGAGCTAAAAAAAGTATACACACCTCGGGAAATAAATAAAAAAGCCTCAGATCAGATATTTGTAGACCTCAGCTTCGCCTCGGTAGACAATAACATATGATTTGAGACATTATTATTTTACTTCCCTTGGTATGTAATACTTATACTAAATATAACGTGTGTGTCTGTGTGTTTCTCTGTGGCATCGTCGCTCCCAAAAGGCTAAATCGATTTTTTGTCTCAAAGGTGACTCGATCGACACTATTCTTAGGTATGATGATTCAAGAAAATCGGATCAGCATTTGAAGATTATTTTTTCCATTATACGAAAGAATGTGAGCATTTTCACAAATCTGATCGAGTCGAGATTAGGTATTCGGTTACCTCAATGATATCAGAAAAACTATTATAGAACAACTTGAACGAATGTTGCAGTGTAACCTGAAATTTGCACTTTTGTCATGCGTCACAGAATAGCGCAATTCCTCATACATCCCAATTAGTATATTTAATATAAAAAATGATGCATTCGTACTTTAGTTTTGTGAAACCAAATTTCTTACATAAAGAGCAATAATAGTAATGTTTCCATAGGTAGCCCTACATTCAGTCATGCTAATTCATTTTTCGGAAAAAATTAGCACATAATAAAAATTGCTGAAACCGATTAAGTAGTAAACTGAACAAACTAATTTCAGGAATTGCTCTTATTCTGTTACATATTGTATAATCAGTGTTCCGGTGACCCATAACCTGACTGATATTTAACCTCTTACACTTCTTTAACACATTCTGTGTGTGTTAGCATAGTGCTAGAGTATAGAGAATTTAAGATGTTCGAAGCAAAGCGTGCCGACGAGTTAATTAACCGGCACGAGTCGAGAGCAAGAGCCTTTAAACTCCTCTACACAACTGTTAAGACACGCTAATTCGCTTACTCAGGCCAAGCCTTGAATTAGCTGAACTAACTCGCTCTTCGGAGAAATGTTTACTAGTTAGCAATTTTTTTATATGTTTATTGTTATATACAAAATGTTACTAAAGTATTCCTGGATTTAATGAGAGATTTGGTTTGTTTTTGTTGTGTTCTGGAACGTGTCAAGTCATGTCAGATTCTGAAAGGTTACCGACTAGCCTGACAGCTTGGTTTCGTGAGAGATTATCTCTCACACTTTTTTGAAATGAGTCTATCTGGGCTATTCCGGGTTACGATGGTGATAAGAAATTGCTTTGTAAGAGTCCTTATTTTTGTACATGGTATATTCTACATGTCATGGGCGTCATAACTAGGAGTCTACGATGCTGCCCACTGCAGGTCTGTAGATACGGTTTGGGTAGGTTATACGTAATAATAATAATATAATCTCACGCTTTTCATCACCGAGGGGGTAGGCAGAGGTATTCCATTACTGGATATACCCACATTTCACGAGATACATTGGACCCCTAAACGTAAAACGTAAACGGCTCAGAATTAATTCTGAGACCTGCTAGTGATAAATATGTACGTAGGTTTTTGAAAAACTCATTGGTACATGCCAGGATTCGAACCCGAGCCTCACTGATTTTCGGCCGGCTCTTTAACCGTAAGGGCTATCACTGCTCATGTAGGGTTGCTGTTGGGTAGGTTATTCGTCACTATATTTGATCCGAATCAGCAAAATCATGGTCTTATGTACGAATTCTCTTTGTCGGATGGTAGTGCATCCGAGCTCTGTCGTTCGGTTTCTCATGCTAATAACTAGTGTTTTGTTTCGTCGGATCGCTATTTCTCAGATCCGTATGATTTAGTTCATAAGCGCTGTTACGAATAAGGGCTTTACAACACCGGTATATAACATTTTTATATTATAAAGATATACCTACCTACTTAGCTAGGTACCTATATTGAAACGTGAGATTGAAATTACGTGCATTTGCTAGTCAAAAACAGGAATTTGGTATTGGTATATCTTAGATTGAAAGTTAATGGAATGTACTTACCAAATCTCAATTCATGCTGACTTGCAGGTTACTATCTAAAACAATCTTTGGATATCAAACAGCGACAAATGGCATTTGGATAGCATTTAACGTATAATTAGGATTCAAAATGTTGCCGCCTATGCATAGAGAATAGAAATAAACAGTTATTTCTGTTTTATGATGGCCGATAATTGTTAAATATAATCGTCCAATAAGATAACCCGTAACAATAACGTAGGTGGAACGGATGCTGTATCGTTATTTAGACGCAAGGTACGTTGTTTATGTATGGCAGTGATTGTTGGGTATATACCTAGTTGCAGAAAAAGCATGAAAGTCGAATAAATGCAGTGGAAATGCGCCTGTTAAGAAGCGTTAGTGGAGTACGATTGACAGATAGAGTGAAGAATAGTGTGATTCGAACGCGTTGCGGCCTGAAAGAGGATATAGAGGGTCCGTCACTCGAAGTGTTACCAAATGAAAATCATGTTATTTGGTTAATTAAAGTACGTTTTATTAAAAATTGTCACAAAATGCTAAAAAAAACATATAATTTAAAAAAAAAACATTGTTATTGTTCGATATAGCCTCTTTAGGCACTGATGATGGTACAGTCAAAAAAGTTGTTAGGGTTACATGGCCAGTAACTAAGAATTCATTTTTCTGGGGAAGTCATAAATAAATCTTATTGATTAATGTTTATTTCGAAAGGTATCTTTGATCCCTATAATTTACCAAAAAAATACTATAGATACATTTAAGGCTTTAAGAGAAAAGTGAATCTTAATTTTTGGCCATGTAACACTAAAAACTTTGTTGACTGTACCAAGTATTCCGGCAAAGGCATTGCAGGCTGCACGAAGGGGGGTTTGCGGTATACTGTTCCATTCCCGACGGAACGCTGCCTTCAGCGTATCCACACTTTCATATCTTTTTGTTGACACGGCAGCCACCAAAATGGACCATACCGAGAACTCCATTGGATTAAATTCTGAAGAAATGACCCGAATAGCGTGGTTCTGTAAAAAAAATGAGTCAGGCGAGCTTTGTGGGATGGTGCTGAGTCTTGTTGGAACGTCCAGCTGTTCGTACCGAATTGCTTACGTGCCCATGGTATGAGCGCATCATTTAACACCTTTTGCTGGTACACTTGCTGATTGACTTTGACGCCCTGCTCGATAAACACGAGTGGAGAGCGACCATTTGCGGTTACTGCAGCCCAGACCATAACAGAAGCAGGCGCTTGCTTACGAGCGGCAACTCTATCGTCTAAATTCTTGTTGGACTTGCCCTGCAGCCAAAAACGATCATTTTATTTGTTTTCATGCTGTTGGACAGTAAAAAAAATGTCATCCGAAAAACCAATGTTTTCAAACTCGCCCCGTTCGTGCAAGGCTTTCAGTGCTCGAGCTCTTTGTAGTCGGACTGCCTACTTGCACTGAGGTAAGATGTTGTACTTTTTGTATCTCGTAGGGCATCAGTTACAGTTCTTTTTTTCAGTAAGCGCCGAATACTTGAGTCGGATACTTTCAAACTTTTCGCCAATTTTGCAGCACTCTGGCGAGGATTTCTTTGAATTCGAGCCTTCACCTTTCAAACCATATCACATGATGTTGCAGTTTTCGGATCACCGCCCAAATGCCGTTTAGCAATGCTCCCGGTTTGGTTATAACGCATAATGGTTCGAATCACTAACATTTTTTTAACACGTACCTAGATGTCGGAACTCTCGAACGATGACTGGTTGTGAATTTCCGGCCAAATGCAAAGCGATCACAATGTTACGTTTAATATCCATTGAAAAAATTTATTCTCGTTCTTTTCGACCACTTCAAAAAATGAAACAAACTAACGTTTCACCAACATTGGGCGCGCTATCATTATTATTTAGAAAATAGAAGCAGTGTGGAGTTAGTAACAGTTCGAGTGACGGACCCTGTAGTAACAAGCATTGATAAAGGAAGACTGAGGTGGTTTGGTCATATTAAGAGGATGAATAAAAGGCGCTTAACGAGACAAATATACAGGGGTGTTGTGAATGGGCGAGTCGGTAGAGGACCTAGGCGTACTTACATCGACCAGATGGGCGATGTATTGAAGAAAAGCTAGATAAAGAGTACCCGAAACCGACGAGCATGCATGAGTCGTTTGATGGATCTGGATGTATCTTCGTAGGAAGTGGCAGTCTATTGGTCTCTGCCTACCCCAATGGGAAATAGGCGTGAGATTATGTATGTATGTATGTTGTTTAACGCGAAATCAACACTATATTCAGAACTAAAGTAGGTAGAAGTGCAGTAAAGAAACTAGTACAAATTAATTAAGTAACTATCTTGTTAAAGTTGCACCCGGTAATTTGTAATGCCATCTGGCGATAAAACTATCAGAGCAGCCATTGTTAGAGGAACTTTATGATTCATTGAAATAGCGAGCGAGCGCAGTATCGCATAGAGAATTTTACTGTTCATTCGAGCAAATATAAACAGTGGAAAGATGAAGGAGCAAAGTTCCAAGAAGCTTGATAAGCGACAGGTAGCTTCAGTGATTTATTACAAAAGAAGAACAGCACAATTCCCTTGTTGAAAGACAACCTATTCGGTTTAGTTTCAGAAACTCTTTATTCTTGTTCACTCGATTAGAGTTCTCAGTAGAGTACTGAATGGGTACGTAGTAAGTATATATCGTATTAAATTTAATATAAAAAAAGACTAAAATAGCCATAGATGTCGTAACTACATTCCTTATCTTAAGAACGGGAATGGGTTTAAGTTATTTTAAATTCAGATGCATGAGAAAGATTAGCACCGAAACCGGGACCTTATTTTTTTCTGTTGCTGTGGGAATTTCAAAAATCTTGCCTAGCTACAATCCTACTTGCCCAATTTCAATTTAGTAAAATGAAATAAATAAATAGTATATTGAAAATTGTAAAACGTGGAAAAGGCTGTGTCTTACATGTAGAGTGAGCTTGGTTTTCCAAAGGGGTGTAAATGAATTCCTCAATCATCAATTATTTAACTACAATTCCTTATTCCCTATTTCGTGAATAGGTAATATGGGATAGGATTAGAGACAGTGGAGAGGATAGTTATCTGTTTTTAGTACTGAAAAGGAATGAGCAGAGGAAACACTTTCTAGGTACTGGAATGATTCTCATGAGAGTTTCGATATTCGAAACTTGAGATGCGATAGATTCATTCTTGAAAACATTAATGAAATTTTATTAAACTTGCCCTTTAATTTTAAAAGTAAACTTTAATTGAGTGTGTAAAGCATAATTGAGTGTGTTTCTTAGGAATGGGAGTAAAAATAATGGAATAAATATTTATATGCCCACTCTATTAAAAAATAACCTTTGAGTCGTATAATAGGTATGTATCTACCTATTGTGTAGTATTAATTATTTCTGATGATGTTTTTATTAAAGTAGATAATAGCGGATTTTTGTCATCAAGTTTACAACGAGTACGGACCTTATCGCCGACTTTTCTACTGACGTTTTTTTTTGCGAAGTCATCATCCTACATCTATCGATGATCCGAATTTTTATATTTAGTTGAGTTTCATGCCTGTATGCCGACTATAAATGAGAGACTTAAGTACTTACTTCCCACAGTTACATTTAGTTTAAAGATTTATAGAATCATACAAATAAAAAATTTAGTTATATTGAATAAATATCCATAGGTATATTAAGTAAGTCGTCAAGTACAAATTACTTACAAGTTAACTTTAATAGAAAAATATGCAATATTGTATTTTAATATAGATAGTATCTAATCTAAACGGTAGTGTAGAGTGCACTTACATACGATGACATACATTGATCGAACTTTACTGAGCGTCCCACTTCTTGTTTATTTCTTATGACCTTTTCCATCAACAGTTAACCTAAAACTTCAATCAACATGCTCGTAACACCTCTAAAAGCAGTTACAAAGTTTAAATCGAGCGAGCTTTATATGCAACCAAAATGCGGTCGGAAATTACGCCATACTCACCAGTTTATTCATACGCTATAACCTTTCAAACTCATTACTGGCTCAAAGGTAAACATAAAAGAATATGATATCAGCCTTTTTACAATGTATTTAGTATGATAGTCTACTATATAAAAATAAGTCGGGTTTTCCTTCCTGACGATTTAACTCCAGAACTGACGAACCGATTTCCATGGTTTTGCATTCGTTGGAAAGGTCTAGGGCTCCGCAAGGTTTATAGCAAAGAAAATTCAGCATTGCACCCGTGCGAAGCCGGGGCGGGTCGCTAGTATGACATAAAAAGATTTGGCACAACCAATCAAGGCACGTACCTAAGAGTTTAGATAGGGAATTGATTAAGTGCGGAAATTGTGTAGCATCCGTCTTTTAAATGACAAGATAATATAACGTACGAGTACCAGCAAGGCAACTTTGAGTTGTTTTGTCACAAATTCAAAAGATGGTTGACATGTGGCTAAGATGATTGGTTGTATTTATAAGTTAGTCCGCAGCTTAACACGCGCATTTACTTTTCAAATAATTCAGCATATCATAAAGTCGATTTTGGGTGTCGTTGTGATATTTCCGACAAAATCGTTTCGATATCGCAATTATTCGATCATCTTGTCTAGTGAGCAATTGAATGTAGCAACGGAAGAGGAACTGGGAAGTCTGAGAGTTCGTGTTAGGGAAGTGAAGACAAAACCCAGAACTTCCGAAACATGGAGCTCGAGTTGAAGGTCATTAGATAGGCACTCGTTCGCTTACCTGCTGACCGCACCCTACGCATAACATGTGTGATCTTTACAAACACATTGGCATCGGAAGGCTACGCCCGTCTCTATTTTTTAGCACCTAAGTAACTTATAACTTGAGTCAAAGCTTACTAAAAGCAGTCACTACTTCGCAACGATAGTCGCGTTGACGCTGACGCTGATTTAGAAATAAATAAAAATATGTCGCCGGACCCGCACGGATGTTGGTGTTGTTACACATGCCTTAGAATTAATTTTGGGGCATGCGGGCAAAGCTCCTAAGCACTTATATTTATTGGTAGGAACATGCCCTGACCATCACCTACACGATCAGTCGGTCGACTTGCCTCATAATATGTGGTTTGCCTAAAACACATGGCGACAATACCGAACCGTAAATACAAAACAACATCATGTTCATAAGTATGTGTTTTTGGGGGGCTTCTGCGGCTTTATAACTTTTCAGCGGAAGGTCGGATTTTTGTGCGGTTTTTGTTGTAAATTTTGATGTGTGCTTCCGCACTTACTTCTGTGTCTACCATATTTGTGAGGTCATGAGTAAATCGCACTCTTATGTGCCTTTCATGCTAAATCCTTTGTTATACGTTTATAAC
Organism: Ethmia dodecea; assembly: GCA_963855545.1. Taxonomy (NCBI): domain Eukaryota; kingdom Metazoa; phylum Arthropoda; class Insecta; order Lepidoptera; family Depressariidae; genus Ethmia; species Ethmia dodecea. Next base: position 9,744,384 of record OY979444.1, read on the forward strand.
GGAGCTCAATATAAAAATTTGGTAGCCTCCTTAAATTACATTTTTATTTTGGGCCTCTGTTTACGTTATCTAATGTAAATATTGCCTGAAATATAGATTATTATTATTATTATTTACCTCCTTAATATAGGTACTTCAGTAATAAAAAGGGTGGACACTAAGAGCCAATGGGCTCTGTAGGCACGACAGCTTATCAATGATCTATTAACGATTTGGTATTTTAGGTGACCAGCAGCTGTACCACTCAAGTTTCTTTAAAGGATATCTTATTTGACGCTGGTTTATTTATGAATGTATGACAACTATAAAGCAAAAATAACGATTGATTCTCTATGCATGGAAGGCGTATTATTAGGTTTCAATTCAGATTTAAAACGTCAAATTAAACAATAAATGGTAACCAAACCATTTGACACTTTCGGATATTCAAAGATGGTCAATGTAATATAGTTTACAAAAAATTGCGGTACCGACTATGGCCATAGGCCCCGGAGGCACGGGCTCTTACCAAAGAGCTGTCAAGGCTTTTGTTTGAGGCTTTAGGTGACCAGAGAACTGGCAGTTATCTCTATCAAAGGATCAGCCAAACTATGCAGACAGATAATGCAGCCAGTCTTCTCGATACTATTCGACATGGTTTCTCTTTGGAGTTTCTTTTTCAACGACTTTGACTGCGTCACTCCTCATACACCCCAAATAGTATATAAATATAATAAATTAAGATTAAAAAATAATTTTTAAAACAAGCTTTTATTTTAATGCGCTAAAAATAATTAAATAAACTTTTCTTTTAAAACTTTTACTATCTCAAAACGTCATAACACAATTTATTATGTAATAAAAGCTTGTCGCGAGATTTAAGTACTCATATTTACTTAGTTTGAAAATTCTAAAAATTTAATTCAATCTGTTAAAGTTGTTTAATTTACTTGATTATCTACATATAGTATTTTACGTATACTAAAACTAAGTAATATACTTAATACGTATTACGTATTATAATAGAGATTTAAGTAGTCATATTTACTTAGTCTGAAAATTCTAAAAATTAAATTTAATCTGTTATAGTTATTTAATATACTTTATTATCTATATAGGGCTAATCTCGCGACTATAACTGATTAAATTAATTTTTTTTATTTTTCAGACAAAGTAAATATGAGTACTTAAATCTCGCGACAAGCTTTTATTACATAATAAATTGTATTATGACGTTTTGAGATAGTAAAAGTTTTAAAAGAAAAGTTTATTTAATTCTTTTTAGCGCATTAAAATAAAAGCTTGTTTTAAAAATTATTTTTTACTCTTAATTTATTTTTTACTTTTTAGTTATTAATTACTGAGTTCCTATGACCATCTTCCAGCTCCATCATCAGACCCTGGTTACCATCTAGCACGAAAGTACTCGTCAAGATGAATCAAACGAGCCCAAACTCGATAAGGTTTTGTGGTTTATTTACTGAGTTCCTATGGCCATCTTCCAGCTCCATCATCAGACCCTGGTTAGCATCTACCACTAAAGTATTTGTCAAGACGAATCATACGAGCCCAAACTCGAGGGGGTTATGTTGTTTAATTACTGAGTTCCTATGGCCATCTTCCAGCTCCATCATCAGACCCTGGTTACCATCTAGTACCAAAGTACTCGTAAAGACAAATCATAGGAGCCCAAATTCGATGGGGTTGTGTCGTTTAATTACCTAGTTCCCATAGCCATCTTCCAGCTCCATCATCAGACCCTGGTTACCATCTAGTATTAAAGTACTCGTCAAGACGAATCATACGAGCCCAAACTCGAGGGGTTTACGAGTAGTCATTGAGGAGTTGCGATATCCACCTCCTGGCTCCATCATCAGATCAGCTCGGTGGTGCCATAATATTGCATAGTCACCGAACTTACATAAGTATACCAAATTTCAGCTCAATCGGTTGAAGATATCTGCTTCAAAATTGAGTTGCAAGATTCCACCCGAACATACATAGTTACATACATACTTACATACATACATACATACATTGCAAGTTAAATAAAAGCTTTTAAAAAAATATGATGCATTCTTTCTTTAGTTCAGTCTAACCAAATTTATAAGTAATAATAATGGTATGGTTTCCAAAGGTAGCCCTAAATTCAGCTATGCTAATTATTTTTTCGGAAAAAATTAACACATTAAAAATACTGATCAAACTAATTTTAGGAATCGCGCTTATTCTGTTAACATATTGTATACTCATATATTTTATTTATGTGTGTTCGCAGATAACTTCGTTGTTTATGAACCGATTTTGATGATTATTTTTTTGTTGGAAAGGGGATATTCCAAGGGTGGTAACATGATAAGGAAACCAGGATCTCATGATGGCATCTCAGATAAATCGAGGGGTACCGGGGAATTGGGCGACTAGTGCGCTTGTAAATTTTTCATTAAGTATTTTAAACCACTACTTACTATTTAATGAAGGTCTGGAGTCGATCTGATGATGGAGCCGAGAGACAGTCGAAGGAACTCCTCAACGATTTACAGAAATTACCTGGTGTTTGGGCTTGATTAATTTGTATTGATGGGAACTTTACACCTTTTTACTTTTTTTAGTTTCCTTTTTGAAGTAGTTTTTTTTGGTTAAAAATTATTAATGAAATAGTAGGTATTATTCAATTATGGTTTCTTTGTTAATAAATGTATATCTTTCAATGCACCAAAAATTCGAACTGATTTCTATGATTATCAACAACATGTTTAGGAAGGTCTCGCGAAGAACTGTTCCATTCTATCATGTGCCTTTCATTCCAGCTCCACTTTTAGTTGTCAAATTAAATTCCACAGCTTACGGTCCAATTTGCCCATATGGCTCCAGTCTCATTAGGGCATGGCCTATGAATGGTGGATCAAAGAGATGCTCACGACCAGCCGCCACTTTTGTCGAGGGCTCGTTAACTCCTGAAGCACTCTCACTCTTTGACTGCCTCGTATTAAAGATTTCGGACTTCAGAAATGCAAAATTTGATTATTGAGATAACCGTTTGAGACTTTTTGTGTTGCCTACCTTTCAAAGTGAGAAATTTTTAATCGGTTATTAAGAGAAGATATTACCACTAGTTTTTTTGGTTTGGCTAATATGTAGGACTAGGTACCTACAAATTAAACAAAGTATTATATTCTAATAAGATTAAAAATGTATGTATATATATCACATAATATATAATTTATATATTATTATCAAGATATCCTTTTATTTTTAACTACCAACAGTAGGTACCAACCTGATTCGCTTCGGTTTATAAAAATAAAATATACCTGCTTAGTCTATATTAGTCATGGATAATATAGCTTCCATTAAGGTTATTTTATATATTATACAAGAATTAGAGCAAATAAGACACATGATTTTGTCACTTGTCTATATATTTTATTTATGATATTATATTTTTTCGGGGCCATAAAACGTCGGCTTTGAATTCAGAGGAATGAAATTGCTAAACGATTCTTAAATAACTTATTTGGCGAGCGTGCGCGCTCGAACACAAGTTAGCAAATAGTACATACTTCGACACTAGCTACTTTACTCTACTCTTTTGTTTTAGACTAGCTCTTGCTTCGTCCCCGTATTGCCCAAGTAAAAAACCCTATGTATGTATAGATACCTCTACTTCTAGCTGGCTTATCAAGATAAAATATCTAGGTACCTAAGAAGATTTTAAGTTAAAAGTTAGGCCAGTAAAAATCTAATTTTGCAGTAGTTTTTGCGTGATGCAAACATACAGACACACAGACTAAAGTCTAAAAATAATAGTTTTGGCTTTTAGTGAGTTAATAAGGACCTTATATATTAAGTTTTCTTTGAAATCTCCTATGGACAGACATTACTCAGTTATAATATTATTATATGTAAGTATAGAATATATATTTTACATAGAATACAAACCACCCACTGCCCAACGTTTTTTAGTATCGTTCTAGATAAAAAAAATTGTATTCGGAAAGTGACAGAAAGACTTAAATTTACAAACGCTTGAATATTCGACTGTAAGGCTTTTATTAAATACTTACATCTTATTTTCGACGCTAAATAGGTTATATCCGCTATTTAAAGCATTAAAAAGCATGACAAAATTAAGCATGTGTTATTCTGATGTATAAGCTATATAGCTGTAAAGTTGCATCAAAATCCGTTCAGTAGTTTTTGCGTGAAAGAGCAACAAATATCCATACATCCATACTCACCAACTTTCACTTTTATTAGTAGGAAATAGGAAATTCTCTATCTGCCTTTTGTATATATTATATACATAAACATGCCTCTATTTTGTGGGCCTGGCGAGCGGAGCTGCGCCTTGGGCACATCTACTCATAGTATCTTATAAACAAATAGTAAAAGTATTTCTAAAGAGTTGAGCGAAGTGTGAACGTACACGTAAGCCATCTGTGTTTTCTTGGTCCGACCCGTTCGCTCCTATCGGATTCGGCGCACATAAAGTCATCAACTCGGGATCAAACTGTCTGCCGGGTCACCCTCTTAGCCCCAGGGTAAATTGGTTGTCTATGACGAGAAATCGACACTTTTTATCTATAGTTAAATTCGCAATTCTTTGCCGATTCTAGTCCCAATGGCTTTCTTAGGCCGAGTTCACCACATTGAGCTGATTTTATGATTTTAGCAAGTTTTCTGTTTAGAATAACCTGGGTGTCGCCCGCTACTTCGTCTGCGTTTCAGAATAAATGTCCTACGTTCCTGCCAATTTTCATGATACGGTTCAGTGGTTTCGCCGTGAAAAATAACAGACAAATAAACAGACTTACTTTCGCATTCATAAATTCTATATTAGTTGGGAAAGGTTTACAGGTGATATTGCTAACATAGATTTGATTTTATGATAAACGGTACCTACTAAAGGTAAGAAATGAAAATATAATAGAAAAACTGAAAATTAAGGATTACTTCAATAATATGGTCGATAGATAAAGTTTAAAAAATTCGTAACATAATATAAGATGAAAAGACAGTTGAAAGTTTCCAAAATTGGTATAAAAGCCGCGGAAGAATGCTCTAAATAAGTTATTGTTTGTAGCAGCCGCGTGGATCCATGAAACGTTGGTAACTTTTCGTCTGATCTTGCAGCCAAGGGAGTCGTAAAGTGAGATTGGCTCAATAGACGACGGTTTATTGACTTATTAAATCGATCTTTTACTCGAATTCTGGTTCTGAGTCACTCCAATTTTGTACCTATACAATGGTCTGGATAGTACCTAAGTTGATTTCGGAGATATGTATCAAATATTTTTTTTATATCCATAACACACGTTACAGAGCTACTACCTAATTTACTTTATGAATTAGGTTTCATTTTGGCGTTTATTTTGTTTGACTATGTTGATATTCTTTCTTGTGATTTATCAAATATTACTTGTTTGTAAGTAACTGAGTGATAGGTGGGTAATTTAATATCCAACGAAGGAAAAATAAAAAATATTAAATTTACCTAAAATTCCTTTTTACTTTTGAAATTACTAAAAAGGCTCAAGTCTTCCCGTTATCTCGAGGGATCGAGTTTGAAGTCGAAGGCATCAATTACGCGATTGGCAATAAATAATAACTTCACTGAATTACACCCAACATAATTTCGATCCGGAGTGAAATTTCGAGGAAATTGCAGCACAAGATTTCAAATATTTAATATCAATTATTTTAACAAAATGTGTATAATATTATTTATGATATACCTACTTCCGTTTGATTTCGTTCGTTTACCTAGAATCGCGTAATTTACTTAATTATTGAATAGTTAAGTAATTTAACTCAAAAGAACTTGCCTCCAAGTTTTTTCATTGTTTTGACAACTTTAAATTTCTAATGGAAAAATTCAATTAAATTAAGTGTCTCTGCATGCTTTTCACAGAATGTTAATTAAAAACAATTCCGATTTCGATTATGAATAAACAATCAGCCCCGTTTGTAATATATCAAGCGAGTTCAAATCTTCTATAATTCATAGCGTACTCCGGAACCTTATCGGTTAGAGCCTTAAAAGGGGGTCTAACCAATGGACTTTTACCCGTTAAAAGCTGCTCTCAGAATTTTAACCGGCTCTCCTGTTTGATCCGGCAATTTTTCTGCCACTTATATCCGGGGGCAGACGTCCAGGGGCGTGTTGCCGCATTATTAATTACAGTCTGCCCAAGCATTTAATATTTTACCTGACGGCAGGATCGCCGCCGACCTCTCTTGCTTTAATCCCCACTTAATTCCCCATATTTCGTCGTTTTCAACGTTTATCCGTAACGGAAACTCATTTTTAAATTTTTAATGCGATTAGTAACAGCCTTTTGCGATACGTGCGCAGTTCGCGAACGCCAACGTTCTGTTTGAATTTTCGAAGGTATTTGTATATTACCCCTGCCGTTATTTTGTTTATAATCAATATATTTCCGAATTATCTTCCCATAAATAATCGATTGATAAATACAATAACATCTTATTATTGGTTACTTTTATTTATTATTTAGGTATGTAATCTTATGATTGTATAGGTACCTTATATTATGTAAGCAAGGCAAGTATAAAATGATAATGATCATGAGATTTTATTATGTGCGATATGTACCTATGTAGAGTTATATTCGTAATATGTTTGCATATCACATTAGAGTATTTAATGCAACTACATAATTTTAATATATTTTTTCCCAAGCCGTAGGTTTTTTAAAATTAATTAAGTATGTTTTGCACTCATAACATCCTAAGTTTTGATGTCTATGTTCTGTGTGTATATATAAAAGTATATGGTCTATTTGATATGTAACACTTGATATTTATGTACGTTTATAAAAAAAACTGCGCCTCTCACCTTGATATCATAACATTGATATTTCTTGAGTGGAAGCTACAAAAAATGTATTATTGAGGGATTGTTGCGCCGAGCCTGTTGGCTCAGTTGGTAGTGACCCTGCACCGAGCATTCGGTGTGACCCTGCCTTCCGAGTCAGACATGTCTGAAGGCTTCGTGTCTGGTCGTTTCATATTTATTTAAGTATGTTTATCAGTAGGTTAGTACCCATAGTACAGGCCCTGCCTAGTTTGGGACTAAATAACCGTGTGACTTTTGTCCCACAATTATTATTATATTATTATTGTTCTTGTGAGGGCTGTTTTCGAACGTGAGCGAAATTTATGTCGTCGTTTAAAAGTCAAATTAAAGTAAATTGATTTTGATTGTTTGTTTAAAAAAAAACACCTAATAGCTATAGATTCAAAAATAAGGTTAAGGTTAAGGTAAGGTTAAATCACAAAAAGGCATCGAGATAGAGCATTTTTATTTTATTTTACATACTGAATTCCTTGAATTTATATACCTACCTGAATAAATCATTTTAAGTTTTTATACGTGTATCTAAAAATGCGAAAATCGCAATAGCTTACCTAGCATTGTATCGATCTAACTGCAACGCTATCGAATGCAATATCCGCTTTCAAACGAGCTTCTGAATCAAAAACCATTTTGGATCGGGTAAACTTCGTGTTGGTAAACTATTGGAGTTTTTATAGATGAACGAGGAAATATAAGGTTAGAAACAAAGTGACTTTTCTAGTAACTGATTTGTTTCTTTAACAAAAATATGACGGAGGAGGGTCCCCTGCTCGCTATACTACATCAGTCATTGTTAATTATACTCAGGGGTCTCCCGTGCATCAGAAGTATCCAGGATCGCCGATACGGTATCTATGTGGGCATATCTATTCTGGGCAGGGTAGAGGTAATAATTAAACTGGTTACACAAGAATGTACATAGTCACTTTATTAAATAAGGTCACAAAGTGAATATGAGACAAGTCTACAGTTATGCTAAGATAATAATAATCTAGTAGGTGTTCCAATTGAATAAGCGGGTAGGTACTCATAATCCAGATAGTAGAATGGGACAGGCCCACCCCCATCCTGGGGACATAACCCACCACCATCCCATGGTCTCGCCGTTCCTTGGCTCTGACCTAAACGTGGGATGCGCTCAGTAATCCCTCTTTACTGCTTACTTAACGCATGGCTTGATTCCCTACAAATTATAATTGTCCCCTTACCTCGCAATTGTCTCCTTATGATACAAACATTACCAAACAGCAATGACCCATCTCGTCTTCCACGGTGCCGCTGTTGCACAGAGGTTCCAGCTCTGTCTCGTTTACCTTTCGACTCCTCTCACTTCACTTATGGTCACTTGCGCAATCCTTTATTTAAGAGTCCTCGATGCAGACTTTGTATTATTCCGGCAAACCCATAGACATATTAAACACTATGGGCAAACCTTATCAAACGAACCATATTCTCTCTTCATATGTCAGATGATTGACAGCCCTCCAAAAACCCCCTGGGTTGCCATTTCTTCCAAATCGAATCCTGTCAAGTGTGAACCTGACATTTCAATCCAATTAATTCACATAGCAACACTGAGAAAGCCTAGATCTAGCTTCATAGACTAGATGGCGTTGATGATTCTCCGACAAATATATAAAAAATTATACCTACATCAACATCTTCAACTTGGTCTGTAACTGGTTGAAGATGTTGAGGGTCTTCCCACAGCAGATTGGGGCGGTAAAACATATAAATAATTTATTAAAATAATAACTACTTACACTACGTATACATAGAAAAGAAGAAAATAATATTTTTAGATAAGAGGAAAGGAAAGATACATCTTCGTTAACTTTCTTCAATTTATTGTGTTTCCGTAGTATACAGAAATCTAAACTATGGTTTCATAACATCGTTTTCAAATCTGTGCCAATAACATTATAAGTAATATTTTTAGATATTTTGTAGTAAATTACGAACATCGTAACTGTATAACGATATTCTGGCGTCGTTTAACTTTCAGGGGTGTCCTTTTCAACACCAGTTTAATAATTTACACGTGTCTATTTCAGCTAAACAAAACGGCTTCGACATTTTAGCGAAAAGGACCTGCCCAATGTTTAATATATTTATTAGGTACTTGGGAACTATTGGTATGTTTGTAATGGACAGTCGATTATTGAGTAATGTAGCGAATTTAAGGCGCAAATATACGTTATATGAATAGTAATAATTTGTGGGACACAATTCATACACTTGAATTTAGTTATCATACTTTAGCTAGATGAATAAATATAAATGTTTTATACGATTTAGTTTCTACTTATTTAAATTTGGGCATTGGACTGCTTTTGTAAACAATTGAGGAAATGATAAGTCTATTTATCAGTATTAACAAATTAAAGAAATAATATAAAACAAAGCTATTTCAGAACAATTATAGTAAACTGACATTTCAAACAATAGCAGAAATAAATAAAACGACGGAGGTACCTACACTTTTCGTTCTAAATTAGACAATCGTTAAGCAGATAACTGTAATGGCTAATGAACTTTTACAAGTACTGAAGTATCGGAAGGGGACTGTTTACTGCCTCATTGGTGTTTCTCTTGACGTGTGATCGTAAATTTTTTACGTTTACGTCACGATTGAATGGTCTGCCCTTAACTAAAACAGGGTATAAACTTTCATGATTCCAGTTTATGGTGCCATTCGTGTTCATTTTATAAATGATGTGCTTTACCATTGGTCTTTATCTTTTGTTGTTTATTATTGTTTAGTATAGTTAAGTATGCCTACGTACTGATTTTAAAATTATTTATATTTTTGTGAGGCTTCTCATACGATTTTTATACAAAGTATAAATATTTCGACGGGTCTGTTGGCTCAGTTGGTAGTGACCCTCCCTTCTGAGTCAGAGGTCACGGGTTCGATCCCCGCTCGGGACCAAAATTTGTGCCAACATGTCTGTTGGCTTCGTGTCTGGTCGTTTAATGGTCTGTGTTTAATATTTATTTAAGTAGGTATATTTATCAGTTGTTTAATACCCTTAGTACCTACAGGACCTGCCTAGTTTGGGACTAAATAACCGTGTGTGAATTGTGTCCCGCATTTTTTTATTGTTATTATCTACTATATAAAAATAAGTCGGGTTTTCCTTCCTGACGATACATAGGTCACACTAAAAGTTTCCGGAACTGGCCACTTACATAAACAATATTTAAAAAGTAACTACAACATTAGAAAATTTAACTCTTTGGCTGTAGAATGCAGTTTGTTTCATCTGACTGTCAATTGTTTTTACATTGTGGCGCTATTTTAAAAATTGCGTGTCTACATTAACATGGATTAAACTCAGGAAAATTTTCGTAGTATGATTTTCTACGATTTTAAGTATAATTTGACAGCTCAACAGAGCATCGCTCGGCTTCAATCTGCTTTTGGGGATGAAGCACCATGCAAGACGACTATTTATAGCTGGTTTCCAGAATTCAAGCGCGGTCGTGTCAATCTCAGTGACGAATCTCGCGATGGTCGCCCGTCCACCGCTGTGAACAACAAAAACATCGATGCTGTGCTCCGTATAATTGAAACAGATAGGCATGTGACCTACCATGAGATTCGCGCATCCTTAGACATAGGCATGAGTCAAATACAGTCAATCCTACACAAACATTTGGGTGTGAGAAAGCTGTGCTCACGGTGGATCCCACACAATTTGACCGAGGCTCAAAAAACGGACCGCATCACTTGGTGCAGTGCCATGCTTACCAGATTCAACGAAGGTACGTCAAATTTGGTGTGGGACATAGTAACAGGTGACGAAACATGGATTTATTGCTACAATCCCAAAACAAAGCAGAAATCACGCGTATGGGTCTTTCTAGATGAGCCGAAGCCAACCAAGGCGGCGCGCGTGAAAAGTGCATCTAAGCGGATGATTGCTTCTTTTTTTAATAAAACTGGACACGTGGCTACTGTTGCTTTAGAGAATCGTCGTACCGTGAATTGTGACTGGTACACGACCATTTGTTTGCCGGCAATTATTGACAAACTCCGTAAAAATAACCGGAAACGTCGTATCATCTTGCACCACGACAAAGCTAGTTCCCACACGGCCAGACAAACAAACGAATTTTTGAAGGTGAAAAACTTAGAACTTATGAGCCGTCCTGCATACAGCCCCGACCTGGCACCTTGTGACTTTTTTCTGTTCCCAAAAATTAAGAACCAATTACGCGGTCAACGATTTTCATCACCAGAAGAGGCTGTCGAAGAGTATGAAAAACACGTTTTTGAGGTCACCACGGAGGAGTGGCACAAAAGTTTTCAAAATTAGTTTAATCGCATGAAAAAGTGCATTGACGCAAAGGGAGAATATTTTGAGAAACAATCAATTCATTTTTGACCTTTAATAGTATTTTTTTCTTATTCATTCCGGAAACTTTTAGTGCGCCCCACGTATAGCTCCAGAACGCACGAACCGATTTCAACGGTTTTGCATTCGTTGGAAAGGTCTAGGGCTCCGCAAGGTTTATCAAAGAAAATTTAGCATTGCACCCGTGCGAAGCCGGGGCGGGTCGCTAGTTATTTATAATAATAACAATAAAAAAATGAGCAGTGATAGCCCGGACGGTTAAAGAGCCGGCCGAAAATCAGTGAGGCTCGGGTTCGAATCCTGGCATGTACAGTCAACAAAGTTGTTTAGTTGTTGTTGTACAAAAATATAAAAAAGCATTTTAAATTTTATGATATTTATCAAAATCAATTGAGGATCAATTTCTTTAAAATATATGTGGGATGATTATACAATAAGTAGGTAATACGTACTTTGGTATTAAATTATTTACTGACTATTATAATACAAAGATATCTTCACATACTTATGTCGTCTTTGTATTTGATCCATAACTGAATTGGTTGTGAAGGAAAACATGTGGTGATAATAATTGCGAACAGCGTTCGTATTTGGTAGGCTTTGGTAGGTTCGCATTTGATGAAACAACTAAATCCGCAAGTGTTAAATCACAATGAGAATCGTTCTCCAGCAAACCCAATAGTTGACATGCTTCTCGATATGTTTGGCATTGGTGGCCATTCACAGTTTTCAAATGCGCAACTGATTTTGGGCCACGTACATGTACCAACAGCAGTCGCAAATAAAAACATTCATCATTTCTAGGATGAACAGTATACATGCGACCTAGTGCATCAGTGGAAAACACCTGTGGCCAATCTGGAACTGGGGTTCCTTGTTTGCGACGTTGGAATTTCTTTGTTGATTGATTTCAAGTGTAATACTTGGGCATTTCAACGTACATCAGCGTCGCTGCGAATGGATCTGCTTCACACATTGCAAAGAAGCTAGTCAATGTTGTCGATGGTGGTCTCTCAGCTCGTTGTGCCGCATTAGCCTCAGTGAAATAAACTCTTTGGCCATTTTCCAAATGCACTGCTAAATGTACAACTGTGGGATATCTTTGATGAATTTGAAATGACAATAATCGCCACAGTGAGTGCTTCATTAGTACTGATATATCTGCCCATTTGGAAGTTGCTGATTTCGTCATTCTCATTTTGTAGTACATGCTATGTATCAGAGATGGCGCTGTATGTGAAAAAAGATTTTCCCGCTTTTCTGTTGAAATTTTTCTTGAATTTTCTTTGCTATAAACCTCATGGAGCCCGAGAACTTTCCAGCGAATGCAAAACCATGGAAATCGGTTCGTGCGTTCTGGAGTTATAGCGTCAGGAAGGAAAACCTGACTTATTTTTATATAGTAGAAGATAACCCTCTAGTCTATTGTACACCAAAAACAATAGTACTATGGATATAAAAGATAATTAAAATAAAATGGCCCATCTTATCGCTTTTTACGATCTCTACTACAATATATTCCAGTAAAATTTTGCCATCGTCAATAGCTTTTTTCCTCTTTTCCATGTACGAGTGTATGTATACCTAGTTATTGTGTGACTTGATAAGTAGGTACGTGAGAAAGTAAGTGAACATTTAAGTTCATATGTTTATTTTAAAGTTTATTGATTTGGTTCCAGCAGTTAATTGCGATAATCATCAAATTTTATTTTTAAAGTGAAAACTTCTTTAGCGGCGTTGAGCTCTTTTGTGGGATGGGTAAGAACTGTGAAACTCGCGTCAGGTCACGTGTGCTGATCGAAAAACCGTAAGACGGTTGGAGAGTAGTGTTGTTGGCACTCCCGGAGTGCAACCCGTGTTTTTTTTTAAAGAAGTAGGTACTTTACCTACTAGGATATACTTATCGGAAATTCCTCAATTTCCAGTTCAATAGATAATCTATACCTATCTACACTAATATGATATAGAGGAAAGATAAAATCAATCTTTTTTTACAAAGAAAATATACATTCATTTACAATAATTACAGATAAAAAATGTCTTCCAAAGAGGAACCATGTGGGACAGTGCCCAGAAGACTGGCTGCATTCCCTCTCTGGATAGCTAGGCTGATCCTTTGAAAGAGATAGCTGCCAGCCCTCTGGTCACCTGAAGGAAAAGAAAGTCAAAAGAGGAAAGATTAGATTTTTTGTTTGTATTGAACAGGCTCCAAAACTCTTCCGATTTTCAACTTTCTTTCACCAATGGAATTCTTACTTATTTAGGAGTAACACGGGCTATAATTTTTAAACAGGAACGGGACATGCGCGGTAGAAATGGCCGGGAACAGCTAGTTTTAATATTTTTTTTAGAAGTTAAGGGAGGTAACCAATCATTAAAACTTTACAACATGATGTAAAACAAAGAAATCTATAGGCATAGGTATACGCTTAGATTTCGGAGGTCGGCATCACGTCTCCGGTTTATTACACGTTCGTTTTGCTTTCCGTGACGGGTTCCAATATATACGTGTCCGATTGAGCGGGTAATGACTGTCCGTCCGGCTGTCACTGCCGAATACTCGGACTATTCATCAGGCGCAATGCTTGAGGTACTCGCCGATTACACGCAAGACTGCGACCTGAACCAGTTTTATTTTGGTACCCTACATAGGGGTTACTTATAATATTGTAACCAAATTGTGAAGAAGATCTTAGACATTATTTTGTGGTCTTAGAATTCTAGCCTATAATTATATTTTTAGAGGCGACTGAAAGTTTTGGGTAGTTGGGACGCCAACATAAACTAAATTTATTAGCTGTTGGGTGAAATACAGCTCTCTCGTCTTCGTGGGGTTTTAAGATTACGTTCTTAATGTTCTTCTTACTTTCCATTTAGTTTTTAATGTCTGAAGAATGCCTATGCTGTTAGTAGGTCTATGTTCAGCAGTGGGCTAAAGACGAAAAATGATTATAATACAGACGGGCTTGATGGTTGAGTTGGTATAGAATTTCTGCTTTCTGAGTCGAAGGTCGCAGGTTCGAATCCCGCCCGAAGCCAAAATTTGTGTAGGTACCTATTTATCAGTTGTTTATTGCCCATAGTAGGCTTTGCCTAGTTTAGGACTAGTAATGAGCGCAATTCTATAGCATCTCACATTAAAACATGGAAGGTTTCGTGGGACACCCTGTTGGAACGAAGTCACGCTTGTAAACACAGATGTAACGAATTTATCTACACAGTGATGCATGCATATAGTAATATAGCAAATGTGTCGTAACGGTCGAACTCTTACACTATTATCGACGTAGCTCTCATTAAGCAAGTGCAACGTGCGATACCGAACTTCATTCCAAAAATACAACATCTGTGATAAAGTACTTAGTAAAAGTACTCTAATTTAGCTTTTGCCACAAAGGTGTTACAAAGTTGATTTGTTACTTAGAAAAGAAACACAATAAGGGGTCGAATAAAAGAGCCCTTAAAAATGCCTTCATGGAGCTACATCAATTGAATAACCACAGCTTTTTATTTCCCCGGGTGTAGTGAAAGCCCGTCTTTGCTCGAGCATAAAAGCTGTTTTAAATATTGCGTCCGGATTTACCCTGGTAAAGCCCTCTCACACAAACATTACATAATAAAACTACATTGGGGAATAAGCTAGGATGCTTTGTTCGAGTTTAGTTTTTTTATCGACAGGCTTTATGTGGTTTATTTATGGATTGGATAGTACCATCACTACATAGTATATAGTATAGTAGTATAATAGTAACAAAGTCGCTTTCACTGTCCCTATGTCCCTTTGTATGCTTAAATCTTTAAAACTACGCAACGGATTTTGATCCCGTGCGAAGTCGAGGCGGGTCGCTAGTTTACAATAAATTGGACAAATCAGAACAGAAGTTTTAGAAAACGTCTAAGATATACGCATTTTTTTAAAATTAATTACAGCTACCTGTCTTCTATACTTCCAGAAGTAGGTAGTGATTCGATTTAAATCTGATTCACATTACTGACTAAGACTTGTTTCACAAAGTTCTTAAATCAATAAAGGAATCCTTTTATCTGCGTGTTTTAAGATTTTACAACTTTGTTTATACATGTTTACAGTTTACTTTACCTGTTGGCTCAGTTGATAGTGACCCTGCCTTCTGAGTCGGAGGTCGCGGGTTCGATCCCCGCTCGGGGCCAACATTTGTGTGCATGAACATGTCTGTTGGCTTCGTGTCTGGTCGTTTAATATTTATCTAAGTATGTTTATCAGTTGTTTAGTACCCATAGTACAGGCTCTGCCTAGTTTGGGACTGAATAACCGTGTGTGAATTGTGTCCCACAATTTATTATTATTATTATTATATTATTATTATAAAATATTATTATTATTTGTGATTGATAGGTATTGTTACCTACATAGGTACGTTTAAAATAGTTAACCACTGTTTACACGTCTTAACAGATATGTTACTTAGATATATACTATCTGATTTAAAATATTTATGTTTCTGTATCCAATATAGATATTATGCTATAATAAATAAATTTTATTTTCGTGTTTATTTAGGTAGGTTAAGTAGTTAATGTAATACAATACAATACAATACAATAACTCTTTATTGTACACCAAAAACGACACAATATGGATACCAACATTAACTAAAGTACAATGGGCGGTCTTATCGCTTTTAGCGATCTCTTCCAGACAACATTAGGATGGATGAAACTGAGAGATTAGAACTAGGGTAGACGGTGCACTATACACTCTTACATACTATTACATACATAAATAAATAAATAAATATATAAATAATATATATTAAATAAAATAAACAAGAATAGAAAATACTTTTACACATACTTGAGGATAATAATAGATAATAATTATAACAAATAAAACAGAAAATTAATTCACATCAATGCTTGCAAGATAGTGAGCCTTCAGTCGAGTTTTAAAAATGTGAATCGATTCAGCACTTCTGACACACAGGGGTAATGCGTTCCACAAGCGAACAGCCTGAACGGTAAATGAGTTACTGTAAAATTCTGTTGTATTACGAGGAAATTGTAAAAGATAATTTCGATTTCGTAATCCATATTTTTTTGTAAAATTTGTATTAAGTATATCCTTTTCGAAGCTGGATGGAAAGTTTTACTTTGATCTACTACCCGTGCAAATAAAGAATGGGATTGAAAATAGCGGCTCATTGAGTCTGTACCGCATACTAAGCAACGAAATAAAGTTTTATTAGTTTTAGTGTTTAGTTAATAAATAAATAAATAAATAATTTATTTATTTAGC
This sequence comes from Ethmia dodecea, assembly GCA_963855545.1. Taxonomy (NCBI): domain Eukaryota; kingdom Metazoa; phylum Arthropoda; class Insecta; order Lepidoptera; family Depressariidae; genus Ethmia; species Ethmia dodecea. The sequence goes on from OY979444.1 coordinate 9,760,882, forward strand.
TAAATACAACTTTATTTCGTTGCGTAGTATGCGGTACAGACTCAATGAGCCGCTATTTTCAATCCCATTCTTTATTTGCACGGGTAGTACCTCTGATGTGTCTGTAATCTTATTTTATTTAATGAACTATTATGATCAATCATGGTAGTATTAAAACCCACCTAAATGTAAATATCAATTATGCACAATTTCAAACAACCATTATAACCTGTAACAAAGTGATTATAGCGACTCGAAGTTAATTATTGGTTTTGAGGGGGAATAAAATTGCGTAACGCTATACTTCCGAGTTTCGTTATCTATAAATTTTAGTATAAACAACAATTTAATAAAAGGCGTCCGATCCGACGCCTACAAAGAGCCCATTCGGACGGCTGCTCGGCAGCGCGAAAACAAATTAATTGCTATCGGTTACGTTCCAGTGTCGTAATTGCTTTGTTCTCGCCCGGGCCGATCGATCAAGTAAGAAAAATTAATTGAAATAGCTGACGAATCTATAAACGGTAGCAGACCTTTGGTTTTCTTTGACGTAGGTACCAAAGTAATATTTGAAACTTGTAATGTTTCTTGCGGCCTGTTAATTGCAATAAGCTAACGAATTTAACATCGTTTACCTACATCAAGATTAGTTATTATAAACTCTATTGAAGGTCACTTGGCATAGAGGGGATTTCTTAAAATTCTGCATTGAAGGCACATATTTTGCCGACATCAATATTCCCCTCGGTTTTCCTAAGCTGGTTTGTTGTTATTGGCTTAAGGTCCTACTTGCCAACACCTGTGATACCATCAGTTTTGGTGTTGGTGAGCAACATTGGTAAAATAATATCAATAATATCAACTGTTACAAGTAGTGTGCTTCAGCCAGTTCCAAGCAAGGCTCACCAGTCTTGGCAAACATCGTTAAAATGAAGAAAACAGGTCCTGTATGCATTCTGAGCAGTAAAAAGGCTGTAAAAAGTAAAAAGGTGTTTAGAATTCACACCAGCGGGAATCCAATTAGATTTAGTACTTATAGAAGTGGTTTATAAAGAAAATAATTTAAAATTGATACGACACGAGACCAAACCACGGGAAACCTCCAGCCCAGCATACAGCCTTCTCTTCCAGAGCCTCTCGGTCATCTTAAGGACGTTTGGCGAGTAGTAGGGAGCGTCGTTACCGCAGAACAACAAGTACAGAAAAAACCCATAGGCGCGGATAACTCACAGGATACTGGGAATAAATTCAAAATATATTCCTTTTAACTTTGTTTCTAAATAACTAGTAACTAGATATTATTTATTTTGTGTATAAACGTAGCTGATTGCCGACTGAATGTATAAGTTAATTAAAAAATATCACGCCACTGTCACGATGTATCGCAAGGGGGTCACTAGAGGTTATCTGGAAGGAGGTACCCACTTTTGTTTAGTGGATTTTGCGGATCGCTATACGTGACAGGTGGTGAGACCATGGCCAGATTGGAATGCAAAGTTTGATTTATTGTGAGGAGAAATGGTGTCAAGATTTATCTCAAGTTTCCTCATGAAGGACTGTATTATGTTAAGTTCGTAGCTCATTGCATCTCTTTTCTGTAACATTTCCGCTGCACGTGATATTTCGTTTATCCTGCACGAAAGATGACATGTACGAATGTGACAATCCGGTATCCTGTGTACGGAGTGTCGTCTCCATATTGGCGACGAAAATGTGCCGCTAAAACGGTGTGCATCCAAACCGACGACGTACAGAGATATAGAGAAATTTCTTATTGGCTATCATCTTATTTATAACTCGTTGTTGCCTACGATTTCAAGTAGAACCAGTTTTTGAATGTTCAAGAGAACTAGATATTTTCTCAGATATTTTTTTTCTAAATGTTGTCAAAGCTTTTTCTTTTTCTAAGTTGTCACTGTGGCTAATTTTATCATAATCCGCCTAGAAACCCAACATTTTTTTTGTTTATTCATATCTAAATGTTTTTTTGATAAAAAAAGAAAAAAAAAGGAGATTCTCAAATCGATGTGTAATTTTTTTATGTATTTTCACGCATAGTCTTTTTGAAAGTGGTCCGACTTTAATGATTTTCACATTTAAAATTGAAAACCAAAAACCCTTCAAGGTAGAAAATTAATGATAGATTTTGTGAACCGATTTTGTTGAATAACTTAGCTCACATAAAGTCCTAATTTGAAAGTTTTTGTAGGAGCCCAAACTAATAATGAATAAGTAAGCTCCTAAATCAAGAATGTATCAAATTTTGAGTCGGCTAATCAAAGAAGATCCAGAAATAATCGAAACAAAATATTTCGCCGCTCATCCTACTTATTTTACGCTTCACGTTATGAATTTGCTTTTTGTTAAGAGTTTGTTTATATTTGTTTAGGAGCTTATTATGACTAAAAAGGTTTATTTTATTTTTCTCTTTTAAGTTTCTATTTTCGTCAGTAATTTTTTTGTTATATTTTTTTATTAATGATCTTCGACAATGCCAATACAGTAACAATTAAGTTAATAAATTTGTCATATAATTTCTCAGTATTAAGTACGTATAAGGCGCCCGTTATTTATTTAGATACTATCTTTTACCCGCGGGTTCGCTCGCGCTCGTTTATTTCACCTCCTTAGGGGTTGAATTTTGCAATATCCTTTCTTAGTGGATGACACTGTATATGCTATCTATGTGCAAAATTTCAAGTCTCTAGACCCAGTGGTTTAGGCTGTGCGTTGATATATCACCAATCAGTCAGACAGTTTATAATTTTATATATATAGATACCTACAATGCTCCACAAACCATCAACCCACAGTGCTCTTTAGCATTATAATATAAAGCTTTTCCCTCGAAAATGTATTTATGTCACCAGTATAATGTAACGTGGGTTTGCATCGTATCGATAAGTAACAAAGTTACCGATAACGTTATCTTATTAACGATCACGTTGAGAGCGTTTCGCGGAAACCTCTTTATTTGCGTTACTCGTCTCCCGCTGGCAGCTCTCTCGTTCCAGGCAAACGATGGGATTAAGTTTGTATATCTCGATGCGGCGAGTAAAGTTTCTATATGACGAGTAATTGCGTGTATGTTTTGTTACTCGGAGAAGTGATATTAGATTCTATTGGCTTCTATTTGGTAATTAGCAAAGGAAAATATATTTTAAGAATAGAATATAAAGACAAAGAACAACGGCAGCTTTGGTACCCACTGAAATAGACACCCACTCACACTATGCTTATTTTATTGACTCACAACAAGTCGAAATTTTCCATATTTTTAAATTAATCTAGCAGTTGAAAATATTGAGTCAAATAAAACAAAAATATCATATAAACACGAATCGATCGATTGGGAAATCTATTAATACCAAAGAGATTAAAATATAATATAAGGCATAGAGGGGACAAAGCGAGGATTATTTGAAGCCAAAAGTTATTCCAAGTGGAATAAGTCTAGTACAATTTCGACCGAATGACAGCTCGCGTTCATACTAACTGACATGACAAGGACATGACGCTTGAGCTTCAAAGTTTTGTATGAAAATATTACCAATGCCCCCTCTATGCTATTATATTTTAATGTCTTTGATTAATACAAAAACTTTTTTGTTGTTGTGATAAAATTGAAAGTCGTGTCATCACGTCAACCGTGTCATTCACTAGGGATGGCCAAGTGAAAAAATAAATTGATATTAATCGTATCGACATTTCTAAATACTATAGATAAAAATCGAGTGAAAAATATCGATATATCGTCAGTTTTTACATTATTATTTATACATATTCCCAAATTCGTAAAAAAGGACGATGAAAATAGTATTTTTTTATAAATGCTTGAGTCTAAACAAGTATTTAGTACTTAACATGAAATGAAACAGAATTGCGTTAAAAATATAATAAAATTGATACGAATTCGATACTGTAAAATAAATGTCGATATATCGCCATTAAAAATATCGACGATATATTGTAGTATTATTACTACTCACGGTTACCTTTGCTCTCCCATTTTCGTGACATCATCTCATATGTCTATCGACGCATTTCTCTTAATATCATTCCTTTTCGCTGCATTCATTTCTGTAGATCCCTGAAACCTGTTAACGTTATAAAAACACATCTTCACTGCGCTACCACATCGTATCTTCACGTTACAAGCACCATTATAAATCGGTCTTGGCTCCAATTACTTACAGCGCAGTTTTCACGTGTTCACTATACTCCTAGAACTTGGGGCTTCGAGCGCACAGATGCGCGTTACTTTTTCCTATTCCAATTCACTATTATTTCTTGATTTTTTGAATTGGTTTGCTGTTTATTTTGCTAAAAAGGTAATTTTGACACTTCTGACATTATTGTTTATAACGGTTGTTATGGCAATTTCTTTCTCATTTTATTAGTGGCCTGATGTTTTGTATGTGATCTTTCGCTAAATTGTGAATCTTGGGCTGGCCATTCGTAAAAAAATACTTCTAAATTCAAAATTACGATTCCTCTGCCAAAATTCTATAAAAGGCAGAGGATTCGGAAGAGCAAATCAAGTCTTACTCCAGCTTTCATAAAAGAAAGTTCTAATTAAAGGCCTTATCCCGGGGTCGAGCGACCCCGGGACCCTGCAGTGCCTCCTTCTAAAAATCTTCACCGTGTGTGAGTTCCTCATTGTGTGAGTCATCTTGGTTCCCGTGTGTCCTCCCGCCTGGCCCTTGCCAGACGCTCGCAGGCCCCTCCGCCTTGCCAGTGCCAGACGCACGCAGGCCCCTCTGCCTTGCCAGTGCCAGACGCACGCAGGCCCCTCCGCCTTGCCGTTGCCAGGCGCACGCAGGCCCCTCCGCCTTGCCGTTGCCAGGCGCACGCAGGCCCCTCCGCCTTGCCGTTGGCAGGCGCACGCAGGCCCCTCAGCCTTGCTGCGTACCCCTGCCGTGACTACATCGAGCCTCACTACATCTGGCCTGATTACATCGAGCTGTGCGGCCTTCAAGCGCGCAGCTCCTTCACCCCTGCCGTGCTGACGTCGTGCCCCTATTCTCCGCATCCATCCGTCATCAACTCCACTGACACATACCGCTTACCACACATCACACGCCCATACACCCACTTCACAAATTCCTTTTTTTTAAAAAACTGATGTAAATAGTGTTTTTTTAATATTATTTATCGAAATATAAAAATATCCTCATTCTCCATATTTTCTTTTTTTGTTTTGTTCTTTTAAAATTGTCGCTTCACGACAATATATATTATTGTGATAATCATGTATTTGGAAAAATATCGATATTTTAATATAGGTATCGATATTTTTTGCCCAAGCCATTAACTGCCACTATGTGGCATAGAGTAACTTATATGGCATGTGGTAGGCAGTGCTATTTTCTAACAAAGAGGTTGTAAGAAAATCATTTTCTTTCCCAGAGAAACTTTTTCTTTACACGTCTTTGGTACCTAAAATCTCATAATAACCTACAAAATACACTAGGTAACAAATAACTTTTAAACCTCAACTTATAAAAATGTGGTATGATTACATATTATCTTAGTCTGTCCAAGAACTATCGATTTTACACGGTTTCGTCTTCCGTGGGCAGGTGTAAGTAGGGTACCCAAAACACATGGACTTTTGCCAATGTTATTTGGTATGTAATTGAGACAGACACTAAAATATTTCAAAGGCTCAAATATTTCAAGTAGGTAGGATTAATTATCACATTACCTACATTAATTAAAGCTATGAATTTTTAACGCTGAAATGCTAATTATGTTATTTTTAGAACAACTAATTACAGGAACATCGTTTTATGTTTATATTTCGGCAATATTTTCATTGCGTGTGGGGTAATTTCTAATAATGTTTTAATTTAAAATATTAGTTTTGACAGTTCTTCGAATAGGCACTCGAGTTTTCTCCCCGTCCTCAGAGCTCTCTATCCAATGGTTTTAGGCGACCTATAGCGCAATGGAGAGCGTACCTAAACCAATAATTGCAATAGTACGTAAGGCGAGTATTTATTGTTTGTTTTCTTCTAGGGATGAAATTTATGTGGTAAATAGGTAGGTGCATGGTTATATTAATCATTTACAAATCTATATCATGTTATATTTTTTAATCGGTTAAAGGTTCAACAATCAAAATACACGAACTACCTCGAACATATTTACTAGGTTATGGTGTGTTTATTAGCCACTAAGAAAAGGTTTCTAGGAATTTCTTCGGGCATGAGAAAAAGTGTTTGTGTTGTATAAGAACTATGAAGCAATGCAGCTGAAAGCCAATGTTTATCGTGTATATTTCTCTTGGAAAACAATCAGTAGGTACAGAAAAATATTCATTGATTTTACAAAAATAAATTACTTATATAAAACAATAAAGCTTTCACTAATGTTATAATAAATATGGAAAAACGAAGTCTAGCAATTGTAATAGGCATGGAATATCTAGATTAGCGTGATAGATATAAAAGAGTAGACTGTATATCCACCCACTTAGCATATATTCGGTTATGTAAGCAATTGCTTACCTACGCAAATCACTCGTTGAATATGCAACATCTAGTTTAGGAGCTCAGTAAGCACATGCTTAGACTATTAATTTCCTATATCTTGGTTCAAAATTACTTTATTTAATCCCTCTGTAATCCTTTCACTGTCTTTGTGTGTTTGCATTAAATTTAGGTACTTAATAATAAAACTGTTAAACAATGTAAGACGACTTTTGGTGAATAGCGCTCATGAGTAGATACCTATATTATGTGGAATATTAGATACGATTTCGAACTATTAGGTAATATTTTGACGACGAATATTTATTTTATGCGTGCCAACAAATTATATCTAAATAATGCACAAAATTACAGCCAATCAATTTATGACTTATTGTTAGAACAAGACAACAAAATGCAAAAGAGCATTAAAAATATACATAATAAGTAGCAGGTTTTTATACCCATACGTACAACTACGATATTAAGTAAGGTAATATCTTATTTAATTTTATATTCTAAGGTAGTATCTTAGATTGTGCTCTTTTAATCTGCTCTAATCTCTATCATATAAAACTCTGATTTTATTGTCTCTGATTTTAAACGATATCTATTCACTAATCATTTAGAAAATTAATTTAAGATATATATACTTATATACAAATACATTGTACCCGTGCAAAGTTGAGGAGGGTGGCATGATATCAAGTGGAAGTTCATCGCACTGTACCTACATGTAGGTATAGTTAACCAATAGTACAATATAATGGCGCATTTGTTTTTATGACTTTAGTAATTTATTCTTGAAGTAATGTAACAACACAGTTGTTGAAATAGTTCGTTGGGTTAAAAGGAACATGGCAGTGATTATGAATGAATAGTTGTTTTCCACGACTTCCCCCTCGTAATTCTCTGTGCCGTTGGAAAACTATAATATGTTATAGCCCATGTAACTCTCAGAAAAGTCCTCAATTCAATCAAGTCAATCCATTGGTTAAAAATTTTTTTAAATCGGTGCAGTAGTTTCGGATCCCGTTCATTACAAACAAACGTACAAAAAAATAAATCTTTTCTCCTTTTATTATTACTATTAATTATTATGGTATCTGGTAATTTATTTAAGTATTTTATCAGTTATTTAGTAGCCTGTACCCATAGTACAGGCCCTGCCTAGTTTAGGACTAAAAAACCGTGTGTGAATTGTGTCCCATTACTGTTATAACGTGAGGATAAAACTATAGCTCAATAGTGGGCGGTTAGGCGTTGGTGATTTTTTTGCGAGGTTTTCTAGCTTCCATTAAAATAAACATACTACGTAATCAATGTTTTAGATGATTAAAAAAAGGGGTTTATTTTCTCTTCCCGAATCCAAATTATACTTTCGATCATTGTCATAACTTGCTTTCCAGCAAACTAATTTACGTAGTTTGGATATTTGGAACTAATATTAATATCGTCTAGCTCAAACTCAAGTCTCGCGTACATGCAGCTTAGCAAAGCAAGATACAGAGAGCGTTAGGCACAGCAAGTAAGTACATAGACGAATTGTAAGGAGAACCAATTAGTTGGATAAACATCATATTGAACACACTTGAGACCTTTGTTTGCCTATTCAAAGATTAGCCACGGTGCTAAATTACGTTATCCCTCTAAATTGGATGCGATTATCGTGACCACAACCGCAAATTAGGTAGTCACAAAGTTTTGGCAGCTCTCGCGATATTACATTGTCTCTGTGATTGTACGATTAGCTTTTATTACGAGATGTATCGGAATTTCATGTAAATTACCGTAATTCAATTCCTCAGACGATATGACTAATTAAAATAGTGGTTCAGTAATTTCTTAATTTTCAGATTTATAATTTTCGCGATTAAGTACCTATTCCCTGATCCAATAAAATTTGATTATAGACAATTCCAATTTCTTTTCTAGCTTTGTAATATAAATAACATGTTTGATTAATTATGCTAACTAGACCATTTCGAAGTTTGAACTACTCAATGCTACACGAAATGCCGACTCACGAAATCGAATGTGAAAAAACCAGCATGTTGAATCTCAGAAATTGGGTATTACTCAGACGAAATGGGAACATCTTCACTGGATCGGGTATCCGACTTCATCGTATTATTCTTGTTCAGCTATACCCGCATGGAATGTTAGACCCTCGTCAGGTTATGCCAAGATGTAATTCAATCTAGGCCGGCCCATCAATCTGCGAGTTTTCACGCATATATTTCTGTTGATTTGACAAATGAGTAGGGTGTGGCGTCTTCAGTGTGGATGAGGTGGGTGTTCGGCTGCTAAACAGCAATGCACAGGATGCTCTCCTTAGAACTGTGACGGGAAACAAGACAATGCACTTTCTTTTGTAAAAATGTGACCTGCTTTTGCGAATTCCGTATTAATTACATTAGTCACGAGTTCCCGGACAGCGATGTTGTATGTTTAAATTTTCTATTTTCTATTAAGAAAATATATTTATTAAGATAAAGACACAACAGAAAACTAAAAGTAAAACTAAAACTGTACGATCTGTAGCCTCTATTCATATTTATTTAATTTCATTTCCTTTTTGTGCCTAATAAATATGATATTATCCAATAGATACTAAATACAAACTCTATCTATAGCGTCGTTACTCATACATTTTAAAATACTGTTTTTAAACTAAAATAAATATATTTTTTTAGTATTTTGATACATTAACATAAGGTCTTAAAAAATCAAGCTGTATATTGGTTTATGACTCTCAATCCTCGATATATGGAGATAGCAGGCTAAATTGCTGAATCATAACTTTCTTGTACGAGGGTTAAAGATTTAAGGTGATGGGGCGAGGTCAGGGAAATTTCATATGATCCGAATTTAAGTATTAAAAAAATGTATTTGTGTCTATTAGTGTACATCTTACGGTATGGTGTTTTTCAAGCATTTTCGAGTAAATTCCATTATGCTTAGTTTTAACAAAAACACTCCAACGTTTTTTGTTTTAAATATTTAATCTTAAAAACTAAAAGTAGGAAATACTTACAAAAGATATGTATATACATACGTATAGGTAGGTATATAATTTAATTTAATGATGTATATAAAGTACCTACCTACTTATTTCAAAGTGTCGACACATAAACAATGTACGTATCCAATTCAGTCGATTTTCAACCTTTTGTATATTTTATACAAATTTGAAGGTCCCTAATAATTCATAGCGATAACATCGGTGTAGGTATGGACCTTGTATCAAGTAGCGGAGTTAGTGTCAACTTGATTGTGCCCTTTTTAGGATGTAGGTGTATGACTTTTGGTACTAAGAGGATTTTTTTATAAACACGTTTGTAAAATATCTAAGTTTATATGTTTTTTTTTTATAATTTAATAATATCCACCAATTACATACATATAGACATATGCTCACGACTTTTTCCTGAACTGGTAGGCCGAGATAATAGACCAACACCTTATTCTGGCACACCTCTCGCGCCTAATCCACATCCATCAATCGGTTCATACAATTACGCGGGTGAAACCGCGCAGAACCGCTAGTTATTAATTATAACACTAGTAACAATTGTTTATTTATATGTTATTTTACCTTAAATTATATATAATAACAAGTAAGTGCTCGAAATGGAGTGAGGCGAAGTACCCCTGGGGCGCTAAAGGAGCAGTGGACCACGTCCCCTGCGCCTGGCGCCGTCTCTGCTTGCAGCCTGAGGGTTCGGAAGCGATCGTTCAACGGTCCTAATAGCCCAGCGGATTTTTCCCATCAAATGTAGGTAATGATAATGAACAAGTATTAAGTGAACTAATCGGCAGGAAACTATGCTAAGTTTGATTCTGTGCTTGATAGTGCAGAGTAGGAAAACTATTCTGTTGTAATACTTTGTCTGACTCAAGTTTTACAATAGTTTTAGATATAACTGTAGGGTATACACACAACACTGTAGGCGTTTTTGTACATTAGAATTAATGTGAATATAATCTACTTATTTTTTTACTGTAATTTTGAACAAACAAATTAGTAACATAAGCACAAGTGCAATGTCTTCACGTTCTTAATTATTTTATGATGCTTCATCATCACTATTACTACATAGTATAAAATTAAGTCGCTTTCTCTGTTGTCCCTATATCCCTATGTCCCTTTGTATGCTTAAATCTTTAAAACTACGCAACGGATTTTGATGCGGTTTTTTTAATGGATAGAGTGATTCAAGAGGAAGGTTTTAGTGTTAGCATTGCACCCGTGCAAAGCCGGGGCGGGTCGCTAGTCTTCTATATAATATTTGCATCAAATGCTTAAAGACTTTAAAACATTTACGAAGGTATATAGATTTAATCGATCTATTTATTCATAAGCGTTACTCCGGGTGGCGCGATAAACAGTGACCTTCCAAAATATTAAACACTGAACCGTGTCTAGGATTAAAAGAAAGGTTTATGATTTATCATAATCAGACCAACTTCTAATGAACTATCATAAAAGAATTATATTTCAAAAGCTTCTTTGGAACAAATCGTGTGTACCATCTTTTTCAAAGCAAATTATTTTCTGTTCATTTCAGGTTTATCATTTGTAAAATAAAGTGAAAAGCTAATTTGTATTAACAGTGTAGGCAGAAATACGTGATTTCAAGAATTGGTGCATTACGGTATATACACACACAATGCAGTCAGAATAAGGGTGAAACTCACAGCTGTAAAAATAATGCTATCGTTTCTCTATATAAGTGGGTAATATTATAAAGCAGTGAGTGTCATTTGAGAATAGATTTTTCTATGATGTACATCAATACTTAAGTTGTTTTATCAGCTTCCTTATTCTTTAAAATCATTTCAGCGAATAGATATGCTTATATGCCATTTATCTCCGAGGTAGTAGGCTTATCCCGTTGCTGGAGATACCCACTTTTCACCAGTATATTTTGTGAACCCCTAAAAGTGACATGACATCCAATCACCGGACCGTAGTTGCCTCAGAATCAATTCTGGGGCCTCCGGGTTTCCTTACGAGGTTTTCCTTCACCGTCGAACTTGTGATAAATATGTATTTATATAAGTTTTTGAAAAACTTATTGGTACAGTCAACAAAGTTGTTAGTGTTACATTTCCAAAAATTAAGATTCACTTTTCTCCTAAAGCCTTAATGTATTTATAGTATTTTTTTGGTAAATTATAGGGATGAAAGATACCTTTCGAAATAAACATTAATCAATAAGAATTATTTATGACTTCCCCAGAAAAAATGAATTCATAGTTACTGGCCATGTAACCCTAACAACTTTGTTGACTGTACTTGCTGTCGCCAGGATTTGACCCCGAGCCTCAAACATGAGACTCTCACTACAGGGCTTTGACTGCTTTAAACTGGCAAACATTGCCGATGCAAAAAACTACTGTCGTAACTCCGGTTTTAAGTTTCAACCCGTCCGGCCAAGTCGTATGTGCAGACCAAATACGCGTAAATACTTCAAACAGTGCACCCTGAGCATAACCTGCCCCCGCTCGTAAATTACGCAAGTTGCCCTCATTACCGCGGCCGCCCATCCGTGGATCACACAAGGGTGCCTGGAGGGCTCCTAACATTCGCTACTGTCTATACTTTCTCCTCATAAATACGTCACAAGTACTGCGTTGCAATATGCAGGTAACGTGAAGTGACGTCATGCGCCCCTTCCATCACGAAATCACAATTTCGATGTCGTTTTATGAATGTTTTATAATTTCATTTGTTAAAGTAAACGGACTAGTAAGTAAGACGTCTGATATCGAGCTTATTTTTGTTTTTGTATCTAAGGGCTATTATAAACATTTTCTCGAAGCTTTTCAATGTGGGCGGGTTTCAGGATTAGAGATCAGGTATTAATTACGAACTTTTAGAATAGATAACAAAGATATAATTATGTACTGGGAATTATTGTACCTGCAGGCTATCTAGCAAGCATCAGCTTCGCACGGAGATAATCACAAAGTGTCTGTATTCTTTTACATGATTAATATGCTGATTGAGTCCTAGAATTAATTCTGAGACATGTGTTATACAGCACCCCGGTCCGGTGATGGGCTCACCACCTATCACGTTTAGGGGTTCAAAGAATATACTGGTGAAACATAGGTATTTCCAGAAACGAATTGGTACCTCTGCCTACCTCCTCGGCGATAAACGGAGTGTACATTTTCTTTAACCCTAATTTCGTAGTCAGGCTGTAGCTTTATCGATAACACACTGTAAATACAACAATAAAACTAGCTAGATTTCAATATAGACTTAAATGTTAAGAACTAACCATGTCGTGCATGACTAAGTAAATATCATGAATATAAAGTTGCATTATAATTTCATCGAATTTTCGACATTTAAAATGGGATCAACCACCGGACGCTCTGGGTGAAAATGTAGCACGAAAATCACATTTCGGTTGAGTACATCATAAAAAGTCAACAAATACCGTAGCGTTTCGTGCAGTCGTTAGGTATGTTTTATTTACACGGGCACCGAAAGTACGCGGCGAGGCGGCCGCGTGTTCGGGGGCCCCTAATATGTTATTATGTGAAATAAACCAGGCCCCCACCCGAACCCTGAACCACCGCGTAGTTACCGACTCGCCTTATCGACGTCTGCATGAGCACGTAGCCTTAATTAAAATATATGAACGCCATTTGAGAATTCTTTCGTATAGAGCTGATATTCTTTCGTACTAAATGGAAATTTATTCGAATAATTATTAGGATTTATGACGAGTATTTATGTTTGATTAGTGAATAATTTGACCATTAGCTTTGAGCATTTGGCATTCATGCAACACTGTCGATGGCATCATTTACCATATTATCTATAAGCTATACATCGTTGTCGGCGACTTTAGTAAATGAAATAATAGGTTGGTGCATAAATATTTTAATAACTTTGAACGAAGCTGTTAGATTATCACTTCATTCACAACTAGCTTACTGTCATTTGTTTATCATAAAATATTTTCCAAAAGCTTTAAGCTTTTTTGCTTTGAAGCGGTGTATTTGATATTCTAGATTCATAAAATATAAGTCAATAAAACCTATTTATTCACTAATTGCAAGGGAATTGGCAGAGGTAGGTCTTCTATTTATTAAAGACCTCCTTTCTACTTTTCGGTACTCTAAACGTGACAGGTTGGTGAGAAAACCTCTAACAAGGGGGGGTACTGGACTGCCTAGTCAAATTAGTTACTTTTTATGAGCTACCAAAATGAAAATTTAATAATAATAATAATATAATCTCACGCCTTTCATCCCCGCGGGGGTAGGCAGAGGTATTCCATTACTGGATATACCCACATTTCACGAGATACATTGGACCCCTAAACGTGATAGGTGGTGAGCCCATCGCCGGACCGGGTCTATTTACACATGTCTCATAATTAATTCTGAGACCTGCGGGTTTCCTCACGATGTTTTCCTTCACCGTCGAGCTAGTGATAAATATGTACGTAAGTTTTTGAAAAACTCATTGGTACATGCCAGGATTCGAACCCGAGCCTCACTGATTTTCGGCCGGCTCTTTAACCGTCAGGGCTATCACTGCTCTCAAAAATTTACTGCGGAAAATTTATTGAATACTGAGATCACGTCAACTCATAGTATTCATTTGTATCTCTATTTTTTGGAATTATTATACATAAGCTATAATTGTAAAAAAAAACCTAAATGAATTTTTAGAGGTCTTTGTTATACCGATAAATATGTAAGTTTTGAAAACCCTTTGCTACGTTCTTCACCGGGAATTGTACCTACTCGAGTGTTCTTGCATAACATTTATTTATACAATGTGTAAATATATCTGTGTGTTAAATTTCAACACCGTAGTACCAACAACAACAAGTACATGTGACTTGAGATCCGCTAAAGATTATTATCACACTCGCGACAAGCGTCAGTTACGTTCTCGTGGGAGTTGAGCGTTCAAATTTCGATAATTCGGGGATATCAATGTGATATACCGACATGCAGATGTGTACTCGATTCTGCGGAAATTGAATTTAACAATGTACAATGTAAAGTATCTCATGTCGATGTAATTATCATGACTGTTGCGTATTCAGGTTTAAATTACGTATTTGTTTGTGCAATCAGTAGATATTTTAATAAAAAAAAACAATTTAGTAGTTTTTGCTCTACACTGATTTAGTATTTTTTAAAACATACACGTCTTTATCAGATTTTGGTTTAGTATAACTAAGTATTTGTGTCGCTTGAACAAGCACCAATAAAATTTTGTGTAACGATTTGTTTACACATTCGAAAGCATTGTTGTCATTTCAATAATCCTACTCCATTTTCGTGCCTCGTAAGCTGAGGATTTCTGAACGATAATTGACTACGAGTAGCAATAAAAGCTTATCACTTCAGAATTTATACCGGAAAATGAAAATTGATTTCGGGTAACCGGTACTTGTTTTATTTGTTTCCATTCTTCAAATACTATGAATTTTCTAGTAGTTTTTGTTGCTAAGGTTAGTTTGTTATGAAACTAAATTAAAACTTACGTGCAATATCAAAATTTATTTATTTATCAGGTTTTCCAGCAGGTTTTACACTATAACATATTTTTTTAAGTTTAGTATAGATACATAAAGGAAGACATAGGAAGACAAAGTGAAAACCCAATTACACACTGAAAAAAATGTTAGGTTGGATTTACTAGATTCCGTGTAAATGTTACCAAAGTTAGCTGTTGATTTTGGTCCTATCACGAATTTTTGTTGATTTTACCAAACTAAATAAGTTGGCGTTGTATCAAATTTATTTGATAGATTACACTAATCTTTTTTAGTACTTAGTAACATTTTTTACCAAAGTAATGTAGTAACATTTCTCACCATAGTACTTTAGTATATTTTTTTACCAAAATAATTTAGTAACATTTCTCACCAAAGTACTTTAGTATATTTTTTTACCAAAGTACTTTAGTAAATGTTTGATCAAAGTACTTTAGTAATTTTTTTTACAATAAAATTTGGGGTAATCTACCAAACAGATATTTTATATTTTACCAAACATACTTCTCGTTTTTACCAAATACCTTTGGCATGTTGTACTGTTACTGTTTTTGGTGCAAATTACCGAAGTTATGTAGTGGCAAATGCATAAGTTATTTGGTAAAATCTACAACAACATTTTGGTAAATAGCACTTATTATATGATAGAATGTATTAAATCAGTTTGATAGAAAAAACTGAATTTAACTAGTAAGTATAATCTATTTTATATGGTAAACTCTAACAAACAAAGTTTAGCAGTATTTACTAATCACATTCGGTGTATTCTATCAGCGTTAATTTGTAATAATTACCATATTTATATTTTAGTTACTACCAAAGGTTGTTTGATACATCTACCAGATGTGTAACGTAGTTCTCATCAAAGTTAGCTTAATATCTCGTATAATCTATCAGTGTGTATCGTGCTTTTTATTAAAAATAATTTTGTATTATCTACCAAAAGTGTATTGCAGATTTTATCAAATATAATTAAGTATTATGGAGGAGCGGAGGTAGAATTCTCCTCCATTGTGAAAAGGGAAGACCTTCCGCCAGGCGAGGTGATCATGACTAGGGACTGCGACTATTGAAGTGCCCGTAGTTCAGTGTGCAGAGACTGCCACGCCGGCGAGGGTGCCCAGCCGCTGAAGATCCGGACGTGGGCTGCGGTGAACTTTGTGTGGGCCGAGTACTGCGACTGTGAGTGATGAGCCTTCAGCACCAGGTAGCACGGTGTGTCGGCTGCGTATGGATCTGATTGGGCGAGAGTCTGGCTTGCTGTGCGACTGCTGCTGATGACGTTGTGTGAAGGTTGTTGTGGAAGTGATGAGTGATGGCGATGCGATGCTGCTTCTGAAGTCCAGGTGTTCCAGAAGGTTTCGCTGAAGTCCAGGTCAAGGTTGCGCTGATGTCCAGGTGTCGAGGGTCACCAGTAATGGAGGAGCGGAGGTGGAATACTCCTCCATAGTGAAAAGGGAAGATCTTCCTTTAGGCGCGATGATCGTGCCTGGGGGTCGCGGTCTAACGGTTGATGTTGGACAGTTGTATTTATACAAACTCACTAGAAAACATCGATAGCGCGGTTTAGAACTCGGCCGTCTATTGGCGCGTTCTATGTAGCGTCGCTACACTATCATGTGTTTCGTATTTTTTCCTAAAATTTGTTTGGTAATAATTAACAGATTTGTAGTATATTTTTACCAAACTTTTATTGGTAATATCTACAATATCTTATCAAGGTTTGTTTTACTAATTTTACCGGTCTTGGTTTAGTAAAACATACCAAATAAATAGCATAAATTTTACTGGTGTTAGTTTGGTTAATTTATCAAACTAACACTAGTAAAATGTACACAACTTTTTAGGTAAATGTTACCAAACACATTTTTTTTATTTCTAGAATATTAATAGGGTGTGGTATGATTGAAAATTAGAAATTTAGTAGCGTATGTGCAATATTGCTATCATGGTATGAGAGTAAAACCATGGTATGAGAGTAGTAGAGAGAGAGAGTAGAGTTAGAAGATCTATCGTTACCACACCCTAATATTTATTTTTTGTGGAACCCGTTTGACCAACACTTCAAAAACATACAGGCTTATTGGTAACTCAACATATTCCTTTTTAGGGAGATATAGTGAAGTTTGTTTGCAGTTAAAACTTCATGTAGGCTATCCGAAAATCAGCAGTTAATAGAGACATTTACAAATTGTCTTATTTTTTATTTTTAAGTTAAAAAGAATACGTCTAAGTATCCTTATTAAATATAGGGCCTAATAAAAACGGTGGTTTAAAGAAACATAAATCGATTATTGGTACACCATTAAATTTATTTTACCAATCAGTAATACAATAATCAGTAAATCACTTAAGTAGGTACCTATTTTAAAATTATGTCCATAATAACAGAAAAAAGACAAAATCCCGAGATTTTTTATATAGTGATTCCATAATCTACAAATATTTACGCTACCTACCTTTATAACAAGTAAGCGTACCCTATCTCTATCTCTGAAATAGCTTTCCTATTTTTGTTTCATTTAATTTTAATAGAAACTAGAAGATAAATAAATTTGTCTATGCTTTAAAACGTTTAAGAAAAGTTACGAATATAGAAACTGTGTTATCAGCCTATCATGCCTACATCATATCAGTCCTTCGGTATGGCATCATACTCTGGGGCAACAGTACAAACGTAAATAGAGCTTTTATTGCGCAGAAAAAATGTATTAGAGCAATAACGGGAATATCGCGATTTGAATCCTGCAAACCGTTTTTTAAAGACCTTGGCTTATTGACACTATCATCCTTATACATATATGAGATTTGTGTTTTTGTTAAACAGCATGGGGAATTGTTTACAAAAGCTAGTGACATAAACACTCGTAGTCACAGAGACCCAAACCGGCTTGTCTTTGAAACAATTCCAAAAATTATGAAATATGATAAAAGTTGTCTCTGCATGAGTATTAGAATATATAATAAAAAATTCCGAAAGACACTAAGGACTAACCCATTAAAATGTTTAAAACAAAATTGTATAAATGGCTCAATGAATGTAATTTTTACAATATTAATGAATTTATGAATTTTAAAATGAAATAAGTATGTCTACTCGTATATGTCTAAGTTTTTGCATGCCTTTTTATTACGGCGAACATGTATGCACTGCCAACACTGTATTTTTCCATCTGTAAAACCATGTTTGACGCAAATAAAGAACTATTCTATTCTATTCTTAAATCCTTACGGCGATTAAGGAGTATACGCAAACGAAAAGTCAAAAGAGCACGGATCCGTTCCTTTAAAAAAATTTTTACAGATAGATTTTTACAGATAAGAGGCTTAAAGGAGTTGAAATAGGGGGCGAAAGTTTGAGTGTGTGTCTGTCTGTCTATGTGTATCTTTGTTACTTCTTCACACCGAAACGGCTAGACGGACTTGCATAAAATTTGGAACAGAGATACCCTAACTTAACACATAGGCTTCTTTTTATACCGAAAAATTTCATCATGTACATCTTCTTACACGACAATCGATACAGTGATGACAATGGACGACGCCACCACATACCCTGTAGTGATTTTGAACTCACTAGAGCTGTCAGGGGTACCATCTCCCTTAGGTAATACTGATGCGTAATCTCGATGCACCTAGATTGTGTAATGACTCCAGGTTTACGCATTATAGAGCTGAAAAGGCACATTGTTCAGGCCACTATCAGCACCGGTGGAGCCAAAAGAGATGCAGTACCTATTGATACCTATGATATTTTCACACGGGCTCGCGTGTTAGCAAATCCAGAAATCTGCTTACAGAGATGTATTAGCTTCTTATTACCCGTGGAACTATCGGTGGAACTGTTGGTAGTACCAAGAGGATTATTTTTTGCCCGTAGTACTACTATCCTGTCTGGTAGTACCACGGGAAATTTTACATTATCCCCGGTGCTACTAACCGCTGCGAGGTTACAAAAGAATAAAGTGACAGAAATGACTCGGATAGGTTAGGTTAGGGTTATTTTTTTTGGGCCACCTTAATGGGACGGGAGGGGGTTTTATCTCAAAAAGGGAGCCGGTTAAAACTCTTTTATTTTCAATAATTTATTGATATTTTGGTTTATAATGTTTAGTTCAATTGATAAGTACCATCAAGGTAGCGGTACGGTAATCTGGGTTTAACGCGATTAAAGTAACTAGCAGAAGCCTTTACGCGTTACCCCGATTTAAAGCTAGTGTACAATATTTTTTGTTAATTTACACCATGAACTCTGGTACGGACTATATTTTGACATCAATCTTTTTAGTTTTGTAAGTTCAACCACGAGGTCTTGTTATATTTATCACATTTTCATGATAAAATCAGCCAAACCAAATTGTTGAGATTAGTTTTGTAAAATGTACAATATTCTTTGTTAATTTGCACTATGAACTCTGGTAGGGACTATATTTTGACCCCAACCTTTTTAGTTTTGTAAGATCAACCACGAGGTCTTGTTATATTTATCACATTTTCATGATAAAATCAGCCAAACCAAATTGTTGAGATTAGTTTTGTAAAATGTACAATACTCTTTGTTAATTTGCACTATGAACTCTGGTAGGGACTATATTTTGACGCCAACTTTTTTAGTTTTGTAAGATCAACAGCTAGGTCTTATTATATTTACTATATTTTTATGATAAAATCAAGCGAACCAAATTGCTGAGATTTGTTTGGTAAAATGTACAATATTTTTTGTTAATTTACACCATGAACTCTGGTATGGACTATATTTTGACATCAATCTTAATAGTTTTGTAAGTTCAACCACGAAGTTTTGTTATATTTATCACATTTTCATGATAAAATCAACCGAACCAAATTGTTGAGATTTGTTTGGTAAAATTTACAATATTTTTTGTTAATTTACACCATGAACTCTGGTACGGACTATATTTTGACATCAATCTTTGTAGTTTTGTAAGTTCAATCAAGAGGTCTTGTTATATTTATCACATTTTCATGATAAAATCAGAAAAACCAAATTATTGAGATTAGTTTTGTAAAATGTACAATACTCTTTGTTAATTTGCACTATGAACTCTGGTAGGGGCTATATTTGACGCCAACTTTTTTAGTTTTGTAAGATCAACAGCTAAGTCTTATTATATTTACTATATTTTTATGATAAAATCAACCGAACCAAATTGTTGAGATTTGTTTGGTAAAATTTACAATATTTTTTTTTATTTTACACTATGAACTCTGGTACGGACTATATTTTGACATATTTACTATATTTTTATGATAAAATCAACCGAACCAAATTGTTGAGATTTGTTTGGTAAAATTTACAATATTTTTTTTTATTTTACACTATGAACTCTGGTACGGACTATATTTTGACATCAATCTTTTTAGTTTTGTAAGTTCAACCACGAGGTCTTGTTATATTTATCACATTTTCATGATAAAATCAGCCAAACCAAATTGTTGAGATTAGTTTTGTGAAATGTACAATACTCTTTGTTAATTTGCACTATGAACTCTGGAAGGGACTATATTTTCACGCTAACTTTTTTAGTTTTGTAAGATCAACAGCTAGGTCTTATTATATTTACTATATTTTTATGATAAAATCAACCGAACCAAATTGTTGAGATTTGTTTGGTAAAATGTACAATATTTTTTGTTAATTTACACCATGAACTCTGGTACGGACTATATTTTGACATCAATCTTTTTAGTTTTGTAAGTTCAACCACGAGGTCTTGTTATATTTATCACATTTTTATGATAAAATCAGCCAAACCAAATTGTTGAGAATAGTTTTGTAAAATGTACAATACTCTTTGTTAATTTACACTATGAACTCTGGTAGGGACTATATTTTGACCTCAACCTTTTTAGTTTTGCAAGATGAACCGCGAGGTCTTGTTATATTTATCATATTTCTATGATAAAATTTACCAAACCAAATTGTTGTCATTTGTTTTGTAAAATGTACAATACTCTTTGTTGATTTACACCGGAACTCTGGTACCGACTTTAACCTTTTTAGTTTTGTAAGTTCAATAGCGAGGTTTTGTTATATTTATCACAGTTTCCATGTAATTCAGCCAACCTTTGCTAATTTGGTAAATGCTACAAACCATTTTTTTCAGAGGCAAACTTAACATGTAGGTAAAAACATTTTCGATTATATTTACTCATTTCTTCTAAATAAGTTTAAAGACAAGGCGTATGAGTTGTTCAAAACAGGTTCATCCTGCAAACGGAATGCATTCAATAGAGAAGTCTCCATCACAAACGGTATCAGGCTTTTGCAAAATTTTAATATAGAATTCAAGGAGAACGATAGAATCTGAATCATCGGGACGTGACGATCCCATCGCCCATTGCCGATTAGGCGATGCAATCAGCCAGTCACGGGATGCACTCGAATAGATAGATACTCCGAGGAGAAAGCTCCATTCCGTAGATATCTCTCCCTGACTTTCCTTCAGTGGCCGTCGGATGAGGAGCATCTAAGCCTATGGCCTGCTTTGATTGGTCGCCCAGAGTGGAGTGGAAAGAGCTATATACATAAAACTATATACATAAAAAGGTGGATTTGAAGTTTGTCTATAGGCGCGAGTTGGCAATATAGGGAAAAAAACAGATCACATTTACCATAGTACCTATTACTATACAGGTATATATGGTACAAAAGGCCTTTATACTATTGTCTTCGCCCTACGCATGGCTTTCAAGAATCTGGCACCCCATGATACAAAAGCGTAGGTAGGTAGGTACATTTGATTTAAAAATAACAAAATTACAGAAACTTATCAAGGTGTGTACTTTGTTTCAACTAAGATTTACTAACTCCTTGAAAATAACTGAACTCAACCGAGTTACTCGAAATATAAATACATACATAAATAAATACACATATAAAAGAAAAATACACACATGCTCGTTTAAATATAATCACTATTACTATGTATCACTTCACTACATAATATAAAACAAAGTCGCTTCCCGAATGTCTTTCCCTAGGTATGCTTAGATCTTTAAAACTACACAACGGATTTTGATGCGTTTTTTTTAATAGATGGAGTGATTCAAGAGGAAGGTTTATATGTAAAATACATGCATAATATAGTAGAGAAACACTGTTAACATCATATATACCGAAGCGAAGCGAGGTCGGGTCGCAGTTAAAAACGATATTTCTATTATATCCCTATATTAGGGGCCATGCTAAGAATCTGAGTAATGTTGTTTTATGTTTGAAACAACAAGTTCCCGAACTATAATAGTTTTGTAAAAGATGGTGGTAGGTTTCATAAAAGACGTTACATACTATACCACGATACTATTATACCTTTTACTTAGAGGAAATAATCTGCCGGAGGCAGTGAATATTCACAAAAGAAATTTGTGTGAGCTTCTGTGAACTATATAATATATAACTTCCTTCTTAGGTACTATGCTATGCGAAGAATATTTATTTAATTAATAACATTATGAAGGCTGAATCGGAATGAATCATGATCAACCCGTAACAGTCCACTGCTGAGCTAAGGGTCTTCCTGACACATGAGGTAATATGGGCTAGGTATAATCACCCTCGCGAACCCACCGCGGTTTGGGAGATGCTTAGAGAATTTTTAAACCCACCCAAGGGTATATCTGACGGAATCAATCAGTGTTAATCATCTAAGAATGCTCAGACATACACGACTCGTGTAACACGAGTATAGAATATGAATCAGTAAACGTCAATACGTCTCATCAAGTAACAAGACGTCTACTTCTGTACATGAGTTCCTAAGTTAATGTTTTGATTAATAATTTTAATACGTAGCACGTTCTATCTCTATTTATACAAATATTAACGATTCAATTACAGAAACTCAAACAGAAGTCAAAGGATACGACAGTCACGAAAATTAAGGGCCTGTCTGAAGAAGACATTTCGATAATTGGAGTTATTAAACTAATTGTGGAATAGATATTACGACATCATTTTATGGTCGAACCTTTAATACCAATTATCAGAACCAGGCTTTCACCTAGAGATATTTAGATGTAAATTAAAATAGAACTTAGACGGGTGGACGTGACGTGATGTTAATAATAATAATCGCTGTTACCTCTTTAAAAATGGATATTTTTATTGATATATATATTTAAAAAAACATCTAAGTATGTAACTAAAATGTCCTCCAATGATGAATATATTTAAGAAGTCATATT
The DNA here is from genome assembly GCA_963855545.1 of Ethmia dodecea. Classification (NCBI taxonomy): domain Eukaryota; kingdom Metazoa; phylum Arthropoda; class Insecta; order Lepidoptera; family Depressariidae; genus Ethmia; species Ethmia dodecea. Next base: position 9,784,082 of record OY979444.1, read on the forward strand.
AATATGTACTTATTTGTAACAATAATTCTAGATTATTCTAGTTTCTTCTCTTTATCTTATTTTTAAATTTATTAAATAGCAGAATTAAATTTATGAAAGCAGTGGTGCTTTGCAACTTCATAAATTTAATTTTGCAAATACGCGTCCAGTCGTCCAGCCTACAGACGCTGTCTGCCATGACAGACGTAGGTCAGAACCAATTTACGTCAAAATCAACCCGATTGCGATTAAGATTATAAATAGACAATGAGCGTGCAGGTTTTGAATTTGTCAATGGTATTCTTAGTAGAAATACTTCATTTAAAGCGTCGTAGTACAATCACGTAGCTCATTCGTAGCAGGCGTAGCTTTATGTCTCTCAACTTTCTATAAGTCTGTTTGTTAGTAGTCACAGACTATTTTTTATGCGGTGAAAATAATATAGTTTTATGACTGTAAAGTGAAACCATCGCTGCATACTTGCTTTTTTGTGCTCACATGTTTAGGTTAGCGATTAGACTTATAATGGACTATATTGTAAATTTGAGATACCTACATATAAAATATCATTAACTGTTTTGTGTGCCAAATAAATAAACGTGACGTGACTGCAAAGTGAAAAGTCTCATTTAATGAAAGTTTTCACAGTAAACTGTTGAGATGTTCTTTCCTCATATATAAGGAAGATATGGTTAATTTCTTTTTTATCTCTCCGGGCGGAAAGCGGCAAATTTCGAACACAAGTTGCCGCTTTCTGCCTCCGTCGATAAGAAAAAAAGTATACAGACCTCGGGAAGTAAATAAGAAAGCCTCAGATTACACGACCTCGGCTTTACATCGGTCGACAATTACATGTGATCTAAGACATTTCTCATTTTACTTCCCTAGGTGTGTAATATACTATTGTTTTAAAGATATTATGTTACTGACCACCTAACTGTCTAAATTTTTCAAGCCAACCAGGGGTATCTGACTAAAGGTTCTTAGCGACAAAAATTTCATAAAAATAGGGCACCTGTTTACGTCTGTGAACATTACGTGACTTACAGAATATTTTTAAATAGCGTCGAGATTTAGATTGCTATTTCATGTCTGTCACGTTGCTGCTGTGATACATGCTTATAGCGTGAATCTGAACTCTTATTGGTCTCCTTGAGATAGGTAGAATTTCAATATTCATAATGTCTCCAAGATGGAGTGTCATGAGACGTTTCAAATAAGGAATGTGTTCGACAGCACTGTCACGTTCAGATGGCGTGTTCGCGTGCAATTTGTTCGGTCGCACCGCCTACTGTAATAACGACTTCCGTACCCCGTCGTGGCGCCTCCTCAAATTGGTCGCTTATCACCAATCTACGGTGTAGAGTAGAATATCAGTTGGGCCGGTCGCAATTTGTCAACAGCGGGCGGCGGGTTAGTTGTTTCCTCGTTTACAAATTGCTGTAAGGTCGATATTATGACTTATTCGCGGAATCGTGTTACTGCTCCATTGGATTAGGTTTCGCGGTACGTGCTGTTCCGCTTCAAGTTTGATCATTTCTTTCAATCGGATTTCGGGGACAGAATTAAATGAAATTACGATTCTTATTTATTTTCGCATTTGCCGGCACCGGACCAGTATTGTGTTTGGTCTGTTAGTGTAAAATGATGTGTGATAACAATAAAATACTGATGTATCGAGTCACTGTGTGCGAAAAATTGCTGATGTTGGTGCTAATAGTTTTTATGTACTGCTGATAAATAAAGGAAGTAAAGATACATATAGGTATAAAATGTAGAAAATTAGGACAAAAAACTAAAATATGATATGAAATCAAAGAAGACTAGAGAAAGAAGCATAATTAAAAAAATACATAAAAACACAATTGCAATAAAAGTTCCTAATACGGGTATCATACGGTAGATTATTTAAAATTGTGTGAATCTGCGAGCAAAAAACACAGTGTAAAGGACGATAATCAAGAGATACCAATACTCGTACGTAATAGAATATGAAGCACAAATTACCACCGTACGTACCCCAAAGTTACGACTTCCAGTGAAAACTTTGGTATATTCCTCCGGAGTATGTTCCAACTTGGTTTATTGCTTCTAAAGATATTATTTCAAAGAACTCTCTGAATTTATTCCCCACGTTCGTCTGAGAAAGGTAATCCCAGAGGCTCTTACCCGGGTACTTAGTTCAAATACTATGTTTCGTATGGCTCGCTCACACCGCTTTTGTACATATTTGAACATGAAATAGGACGTTTATACCAATGAATGTCGGTTAGGAGAAAAGTACAATGATACAGTTGCCGGCACTCGCAACGACTTTGTAATAAAAGCCCCCAACTTGAAGATATACTCGTACCTCGGGCTCTTACGTAATTTTATATAGGCTTTCAAAGTCATAATTGAGGAAAATCAAGACCAAATACTTACAATTATAATATTATTGTAAGTAAAGGCAATTAATATGTAAGTATATACATATAACTAACTGAAGTGCCCAGGGTTTATTCTATCATGTAGGTAGTTCTTAATGAAATTACATAGAATTTACAATTCACAGGCATTCATCAATAATCCCAGAAAATCAAAATCCTGCGTTTTATTTGCCGTAACCAATTGACTATAGGCAAATGCGAGTAAATAAAAAAAAACTAAATGTCACTTAAGTATTGTATTGTACACTATAGGAGTATATTTGAATGTGATATTATTTTTATACACAAGCATGTTTAAATTACTTGGCTAATTGACTAATAAATTACTATGGTCTGGTTTTGAATTGCGTTTGGCTATATAAACACGAGACCTAGAAAAAAAAATATCGAAACTTATTTATGTGTATTTCTGGCACGCAAGTTTATTTATTAGTAAAGTCGCACATTATTTAACGTGTTATTTTCAGGTGGTCAATTGAAGGTTAAGTTTAATGAGAACGAGAAAAAATATTTAGTATTATTGTTGCATTGCATTTGTCTGTGTTATTTTGTGACAATCTGCCCCCGTAACAGTTGGGCTGTATCAAAACAGGGCTAACCTCTGAGTTATAAGAAAATTAAATAATAGCTACTACCCTTGCTATAATGATCGAGATCGTCATCGAAACTAAATATTTTTCGTTTTATGAAGTATAGCAAAAGTTTCATGATTTTTTGTCTAAAGATAAAATACTACTGAAATGAATGCTATCTTATGTAAAATATCGCGACTCACGCAGTGGCACTTAGACCGCCAATTCCCTATTAGAAACAAAGATTACCTTACTTCTAAGGCAGTCGGTCAAAAATCTGACTTTTAATATTTCGTAGAAAATAATAAATGGTTCGTGAGAAGTTATTAATATTTTGAGCGTTGTAGGTCGTGTGCAACAAACGCACCGCGATGCACTCAGGTCTTAGGTTTTGTTTTGTGACATTCACCAACGCTGGCGAATGCTCAACATTTTTAGTCAGGGTTGAAACGAAGGTTGTTACAATTTTTTTTATACAATAATTAACGGATTTGAACTTTGAACAAAATATGATGTTTAAACCAAGGCGTAAGTATCGATAAAAATAGAAGCATTTTGAGAGTGTAGGCTCGAGACAATGAAAAACTTATGTTGATAAATGTATATTTTATTTTGATCATTGAGATAGTATATTTCTTCAGACAGATTGACTTACACTTCCATTGTTTGTAGTGCTTAACGTTATTTTTGTATTAGTGGAGCTAGAAGCAACCCTATTGCTTTCTGTTTGCACTGTTCCTTTGTCCAGTAAATATCTGCGGAATATTTTGTAACACACCAGACAGAGCGTTGATTGCATAAAAATAAACCGGAGCCGTAAATATACCCATAATTTTGTATAAAAGTTAGTAAATCCAGTCTTCCATCGAGTAGTTTTATGGCTGTATTGCGGCTTCCGTTGAATATTTGCATTTGTTTAGAAAACAATCTTTTTTGTGGAATTGTAATATGGTATGTAAAAGAAGAGGATAGATTTCATTTAAAAAAACCAGCCAAGTCCGAGTTGGACTGACGTACGAAGGGTTCCGTACCATTATCTATAAAAACGACAACAAAATCACGTTTGTTGAAAATTTCAACAGTCAAACTATCACGGTTCATGAAATACAGCCTGGTGACAGACAGACGGACAGCGGAGTCTTAGTAATAGGGTCCCGTTTTACTCTTTGGGTACTGAACCCTAAAAATCATCATGGGTACAACAAATTCTCAATTGAAAATAATGTATAACTGTTTTCAGGCACTCAAACTTAATTACGTTTCTTAAAGTGCAAGTATCAATTACCTACTCAGCATGTTGTTTATTCTAAAAATTCTTGGCTAATCATACCGTTATATACATAAATAGTTGTGTTCATTTCCGCAATCCAGTCTGGAAATTATGCCTATCCACTTTTGTTCCCCTCGTAGCGTGACGACGACGGTGCACAGTCACCCTAGAATTAAAGAGGTATAATAAGCAAATATGCAGAGATTTATGTTCGAAATAATTAAGCGAAATCGCCGTAATAACATAAATATAATTGTACGACCTTTTTAAATCAGAAATACGTCGATGCGATTTGATATGGAATAGTGGAAATATGGAGGTACCTAAGCCTGTAATTTTGTTTTCCCATTCGAAGAATGATGAAGAAATAAGTCCTGCACGTAATAAACTTTGCATTTGGTTGTGGACTTTTATATCATTTGCTTATTCACAGGTTCGAATGAGTTTTGCTCGATTCGTAAGACAATTATCAATTTAAATTGGTTTGCTACAAAACAATACACCATCAATTTAGTGATGAATATCGGACTCGATTACCAGTTGGTGGAATTGGAATTGAGCTTATGTGTCCTATATACAGCATAATAAAATATACATGAGCATTACTACAAGTATGCATAGAAGAGTGCTACCGATAGGTACGAAAATTTTGCAACCCGCCAACGCTGTACCTTGCATCTGAATTTCTGAAGAAGCGTCAATCTGAAAGCCTTGTTAAGTTTGTGCTTCGTGGCGGAAATTCCTTCGGGTGTTGGATAAACACTGAATATATGGAACGATAGTTGAATAACGTGTAGTATACAGGAGGTAGGCACTTATTTGTTTCTTTAGGTGAATCAATACCTACTTATTTTATACGAGTTACAGTTTAAACAAGTACAGTATTAAAAGTACATTGTATGAAGTTTTTAATTTACCCATTATAAAAAATAAAAGAAATAAAAAATTATCTTACGCGTTTTATTCCCGAGGGGGTAGGCAGGCAGGGTAGGTATTTTATTTCTGGAAATGCCTAAGTTTTACCAGTATATTTTTTGTCTCCACACCAACACATGTCTCCGGCGTAATTCTAGGACCTCAGGCACGATGTTTTCCTTCATCGTCGAGCTGGTCATAAAAATGTAAGTAAGTTTTTGAAAAACTCATTGCATAGCCTAGCCAGAGATACTCATGAACGAGAAGTGGGCTCTTTAACCGCAGGGCTATCTCTGTTCTCTTTTCCCATTATTTAGAAGTCTAGATTGGTAAGTACCAATTCTATGTGGATCAATTCTTTCATGTTGCATCTTAGTATTAGTTAAAAATACTGACTACATAAGTTTCTTATTAAAGTTCAGTCGTGACCGTCGTGACAAAATTTTGTCTACTGTTTCGTTCTTGCTAGTGCGAATACGAGAAAAATGCTCGAAATACCTAAGCGTTGCAATTGAAGAAACGTGGCTCATGTTAGATCAGATGTAACAGTGTCAAGGTGGCCTTAACCTTTAACGGGCATAGGCAGTTTTTCTTATTGGTTTTGAATCTTATTTCAATAACATAGAGTTCAATATTTGGTGGTAACTATTTTCTCTCTGCCCGTTAAAGTGTTAAGGTGCACTTTTTTCACAGAGCGCTAACGCACATGTCATGTGGTTGGTTGTACGTAGGTAATAAAATAACGTGATATCTAATATTTACCCATCTCAGAGCAAAATACATACGAGTTTGCTAGGCGATGAGTTCATCAGGAAGAGCTCTTGTGGAAGTTTTGCTACAATACAATACAACAACTTTTTACTATACACCGAAAACAACACAATATGGCTACACTTCGTACTGAGAAATTCGGATGTGTGTGTGAGGCCACAACCGATGCGACGTAGTTCCGATGAAATGATTAGACGAACATCATCCTTGAGCATTGAATACCCTATTCAAAACACATAACGTTTCAAAACGTAGTTTTTTTTAATAAGACATACGAAATAAAGACCCTTTTGACAAGCGAAGCGTCACCGTAAATCTTCAGAATACTTGCTTTTAAGAAAAAACATCCTTTTAAATATATAATACTGAAACTTTGTGTCTAAAAATCACGTCATGTGAAATGTGGAACGGTTGGAAAGATTTGAAACCACCTGTAAGATAGTTGAGGTAAAGAAATCTTTACAAGATGCTTTTATCCATTTAGAGAATTACCTAAATCCTTATATTATCTATGTAAACTGAAAGAAAGAAATATTTATTTGGCCTATTAATTAATTCTTCGAGCACTAAACTTAATGTAAATAGTTTAAAGCGTGCGTGGACAAAAGGGTCTTATCTATATAGTTATCAATAGTTTGTATATCTTAGATTAGTCTTTTTAAGCAACTAATTTGAATATTTTGGTAGATATTTCGAAATAGTAGGCAGTATTAAATACAATACAATGTTGTGACCTACGAAGCTTTCGGAAGTAGATATTCTACACTTTAGCAACCGAATCCGTGGATCAATGTATCTGATGTCGGATTGCATGTGTTATACGGTTAGTGAATGCACTAAGAGAATGGTCACTGGTATACCTACATCTATACATAGAATGCTGACAGTCTCGCAACTCAGTTCTTCTATAGTAAAAAATTTAAAACCTTCTAGTTCTCGAATAACTTTGTAATCCTATACATTTATATGGGTAAACAAAGTTATTTATGCAATTGATGTATATAGAAAACTGAACCGTAATTGCAAAATTTTTGAGATTTTTCTTGATTTATACACTACTAGCGGCCCGCCCCGGCTTCGCACGGGTGGACATTTGTTTTTTAAACATTTTGGGATGCACTTAGAGTAAATATATCTTTATGCAGAACTTAAGATAGGTTCTTATTATTTTTCAAATAGCCTGTGCCCAGCGGCGTTGCCCGCGCCGAATTCCTGTTCCAGTGGGAATTTCTAAAAATCCCTTCATAGAGCGTTTGCGAACGACATATTATTATAAGACACTTAATACATACCATATTTCAAGTTTCTAGGTAGGTATTATCGATTGGGAGTAGTACGTATTTCTCTTTTTAACCAGATTTTAGGGTTCCATACCCAAATGGTAAAACGGGATCCTATTACTAAGTCTCCCCTGTCCGTCCGTCTGTCTGTCCATCTGTCACCAAGCTGTATCTCATGAACCGTGATAGATAGACAGTTGAAATTTTCACAGATGATGTATTTCTGTTGCCGCTATAACAACAAATACTACAAAACAGAATAAAATAAATATTTAAGGGGCTCCCATACAACAAACGTTATTTTTTTGGCGTTTTTATGTTAATAGACACAAAAAACCACACTTCTCCATACTAAGTTCAAACCCTACTTTCACCCCTTTAGGGGATGATTTTCGAAAAATCCGAAAACACGTGTCTCATAATTTATTTCTAAGAGTATTTGTGTAAAGTTTGAAGTTGATAGACGTAAAAAAACAACACATCTCCATACAAACTCCTATCCCCTGTTTTACACCCCTTAGGGGGTGATTTTCGGAAAATCCAGAAATACGTGTCTTGTTGTTTATTTTGAGGAGTATTTTCACAAAGTTTCGTATTGATACACCCAAAAATGAGGGTTTTCCATACAAACTTCAACCCCTACTTTCACCCCCTTGGAGGATGATTTTCGAAAAATCCTAGAACTAATATCTCATAGTTTGTTTTGAAGAGTATTTGTGCCAAGTTTAAAGTTGATACACGCAGAAATCACACTATCCCATACAAACTTCAACCCCCTCTTTCACCCCCCTTTGGGGTCAAATTTCGTAAAATCCTTTCTTAGCGAGCATCTACACTATAAACGTAACCTACACACAAAATTTCATATTTCTATGTTCAGCGGTTTGGGCTGGGAATTGATTTTTAGATTTAGCTTCTCCTTTTATATATATAGATACACTAATTGTATTCTAAATTTACAGCTTATATGACTGCAAGAAGTGCTTTAGAGTTTTGCTGATCAGTCAGTTAGTGAGTGAGTGTCAAAATAAGAAAATTTGACTAGTTATAATTCTTAAACTACTGGTTCAAATTGAATGAAATTTAAAATATACTGTGTTTATGCAATGCCTGCTTGGTTACTGAAAACTCAGGCTTCTAGTTTCATCCACACCGAAGTGAAAGGGGTCGAAAATGGACTTCGAGAAAATGAGTTTTTTTTGCTTGACTTCGAAATTTGAATCGTGTCTGTACATAAAATATTTTTGGACTTTTTTGCAGTGGTGTAGATAGTTGTCGATTTAGATATCAAAACACCAATTTTTTTTATTTCTGTCTGTGGACGCATCACGCAGGATCTGCTGAACGGATTTTGATGAAATTTGTTGTGGAGATAACTGAATAAATGGGTCAACATCTAGGTTACTTTTTGATGCAGGAAAATATCTAATTCCCACGGAAATATATAAAAACTGGTTAAAAAGCGAAATACCTAATACTCCAAAACGATAACACATGGAAATTTTAAATATGGTATGTAGGTGTGTTATAATTACGACGTTACCGGTCGCATACGTCGTGAAGGGATTTTTTTTTGATTCCCACTGAAACTTCTTCTAACAAGAAAAGAAAATTCCCCTGAACGGGAATAAACTTGATCCGTGCGGGTAACGCCACTGGGCAGTTGGTACAAACTAAAAATAACATATAAATGGTCTTTCTCAGACATATATGTAGATCTATTTGCATCAATCAGTTAATGACGTACGTTAGATTTAAATTCATAGTACGCTAATATGCTGAATGTCTATTGCCTAATATGTTTTTTAACTGCGGAGACTTATTATTGGCTTTTTGTTATTATACAGGGTGACTTTTTTTACCGTCTGGAAAAAAATGTGGTGTGATAGGTAAGTGTAATAGATTCATTTGGCAATGTTACTTAAAAAAAGTTTTTTTTTCAAAAAAATGTCTTGCTTAAACTAATATACATTACTCAATTGTAGTCAATAATACACACAGAAATATTTGAAATAGTATTTTAAAAAGAAACAGGCTCGTAGCTTCCATTTATGCGCAATTTACCTACAACCGCCAGCTGCGCGAAGTAGTGCATAGTTTTCTAGATTTTGTAAATTGCATTAAACATAACTGCATATATTTATTTAACAATTAATCTCTTGTAGTTAATCTGTAGTAGATACCTTATACGTCATATTTTTTTTTCCAGACGGTAAAAAAAATCATCCAGTATAAGCATTTACAATGTAGTTATTTATAGCTGTTAGTCTTCCTAAGATTAAGTAAAAAAATAGATAAATAAATAAATAGCTAAAGGTTCAGAGACGGTTGGTTTTCCTACTAATAATCGCTCGAAAAGTAGGCTAGGTACCTATCATAATAAAATTAGTGTTGGCAACATTTAGTTTGCGAATAGAGGCCCGTCAGTCAATCAGCCTAGTTAGTTCGCGTGCTTAGTTGTTCCCGGGGCGGGCGCTCCAACTTTTAACAGCTATCACAACCTCAACAACAACTTTATACTATCAGTCAGTTGGGGTTCACGTTTATGAAGTACATTTTATAAGTACGAGTAAGTACATAGATTATTAGTACCAGATGTAGATCGTGTTCTCTTTTCCTGCAGGCGTATTCACGGAGCTTCGATATTCGATATTCGACTCGGAATCGGAAAATCTGCCGAAGGTAGGCTATTCAGAGATGTCGGTTTCGAAAACAAATGTCCTATTTGACATAAGGATTCGGAAAATTTTCCGTGGCTGTCAGAAACGCCTAGAATACAGTTTCCGAAGTCGATAGATTCGACTTCGGAAAATTTTTCACTCGATCTGAATCGAACGGAAACGGTGTCGAGCCTCCGTGAATAGGTACGCCTGCTGGACACTGTGTAAAATATCGTTGAGGTAACAAGTGATTAAATACTATATTTACGAGTAGCATTGTGGTCATTGGCGATAATGTACCAGTCGAAAGGAAGACGATCGAACGATATCTTTTAAAAAAAAATACTTTTATATGGAGAGTGGAAAGATTGACCTTTTCACAATTAATTGATCAGATAATCTTTTTATGTGGTGTCTGGCCATGTGCGTTTCTAATATTCTGCGTCTTTTCTGTTTTTTCTGTACTGAACGTAATCTCATTAGTTACTCATCTCACGCTGTAGGTACATATGAATAAAAACTATTTAAAAAAGATTGAAAATCAATTTTGAGAGGCATCAACTTTTGATAAACTCATTACCAAGCAGAGCATTATACTGATTATCTGCAGAGTACCGGGCGGATTGTGGGACGAGTGTCCACACCGAGCCATTGTGCACAACTGGTTGTTTGAACAGCTACGTACCGTTTGATCAGCCTCGCCACTCTGCTTAGGTAATGACTGTAACAAGCCGATTGGGTGAAATGTTTATACACTTCCTTCGTATCTATAGGTGGGTTGTAATCGAGCCTTTGTCTTGACAACACAGGGCAATACAATTGCGACAACCACATGTTTACTTGTAGGTATTCTGAGCAAATGTTCGAAGTTTGAATTTCCTTTTTTTTTATATTGAATTCTTCATCAACAGCCTAGCTCAAGAAGGTTGTTTTTAATAATACATTAGCTTTTCATATCAAGTTAAAGTGATTTGATTTCATAGCATGGATTTTATGAAAATACAAATCTTATTATTTATAGAAAGCAGTGATAACCTGATTAGAAGTAATACACCAAAAAGCTCGAGATCGACTCCAGGCGAAATGGTTTTGAGGCATCCCTAGTATGGATCCTGCGATGGACTTACCATCATATTTAGTGATGCGAAAATTATACTCAAAGGAGCTTTTGAAATAAGGACTCATTTCATGAGTAGGTACATGAATAACGCGGATAAGGCGCGAGTTAGATGACAATATTTTCAGACTGAATTCGATGCATTGACCAAAATAGGTTACAGTATGATAATAAACACGGCTTCCAATACCAAAGGTGTACTCTGCTCCAACGAACTCCCAGAACCTCATAACACACTCAACCGCTCGCGTTGTAGTCAAAACCTTACAATTGCATAACAAAAACAAACACTCGACTGCAGCCAGTCTCGCCTTTGTGCGGATCCGTCTTGGCAGGTGAAGAAAGCTAAACAATGGTTAGTGTTCTCTAACACCAGACTCAAGCCCCTAAAGTATCTAACCGAGACAATAGCTCTGCGAATATGGGCCCGAGAGAAACGCTCTCGTCTTGTTACCGCGAGCAATATTGTTAGTTTTATATGGTTTTATGAACGAACTGAACAGCCTTTGTGCCGGGTAGTCATATAAGTGAATACAGCAGGCGCAGTTGCTAAAAATATACAAAGTTATGTTTATTCGCCGATTGCTTCAGCAATATTTTGTTCATCGATTATACTCGACCGTATTATATTTTTTTCCCCAAGATAAAATTCTTGGTATGAATAGGTAGATATAACTAACCCTTTATTGTTTTATGACAAGAAAAAAAAAGTAGTATTATTGTGGACTTTCTTCCTCACTACTACACTTTCCCAATTAGTCGAAGATACGTATTAGTATTCAATGAGAGAATTCCATATTCAAATCTACTGACAATGAGTATAACTCTAACATTTACTGACTGATAGTCATAGATACTTGTTCTAAATCAGCGGGTCAAGAAGCATGATTTTTTGGAGCAGTGTGTGATATAACGTAGCGTAAATGAACACTATGGTAATGAAAATCAGGAATCTATAAGATAATAAGGATCTTCTATGGCCTTTATAACATAGCACACCGCGCTCCGATTTGAACATTTTAGTATGGAAAATACGCGCGGTACATTATACTGAACCGCCAATACAGGTGGGGGCGAGCATTTTTCCGAGCGTGTTATCCGTCGCTCGTGTGAGCAGCGTGCGATCTCACTAGGCGGTTGGATAAATAAGGGATGATCAACATTATTTTATTTTGATTAGGTTGGATACATTAGTATTGATTGCGACACCAGGCAAATTTAAATAAATGTCTATCTAGGTATAGTACGGAACCCAAAATATACGGAGAAGGTGAAAATGGCGTTAAACCTATTTTTTTAGTTACTTACTTTAAAAACATCTTTCGAAAAAGTATGAATATTGACGACGTCCAAGACTGTGGAAATAAAAACCGTGTCTATAGAAGAAATGTGTCAGTTAGCGGTCATAATTTCGTAATTTGAGTTTAACGTGAGTAGTGCATCGTCCCTCGTAAACTCTGCGGTATGTACGGCAGCGTGCAATTTGCATTTTATGCTTCAACGCGAGACTAACAAAGGATGCCAAGGCAGGAAAGTAAAAGAATTTTCTGCTTAAAGAAAAAATGGAGAGACCTCATCATAATCTTCCGTGTTTCCTTGAAAGAAGGCTAAAAGCCAGTGATAATTTCAGGATTTTTTAACATAAGCTACTACGAAAACATTTTCCCTTCTCATGTACGTTTGCACTTATACTGTTTTTATTAAAAATCGTGGAACAAAAACTAAAAGTAATTTGTTGCTTAAAAATAATACCTAATGGACGGCCGTTTTAACTATGTTAACTCTGAATTTTTAGCGACCATTTGGCTGTACGAGGGGGTTTGCGCAGGCGAAGCCCATGTTCAGAGAAGCCAACTTAAAACGGCCGTACTGTACTTTACTGTACCTATACGTATTATTAGCAGAATTAATTTAAAACGCGGCAGCCTTATAAATTAATGCTCTTAATAAATTTTCCCCATTGAGTAATTTTTGTGAATAAACATATTGATTGGTACATTTAGCGGGTGCCCAGCGGCGTTGCCTGCGCGGATCCACTTTATTCACCTTCCCATGGGTATTTCCAAAAATCCCTTTATAGTGGTATATTTTCAAGTTAGGTGTTATCGTTTTGGAGCAGTACGTATTTCTCTTTTTACCCAGTTTTTTAATTTTCCCATGGGGAATGAGGTGAGACATTCTTCCGCTGTAAAAATACTCTAGATGTTGACACAGGTACTCAGTTATATCCACACCAAATTTCACCAAAATCTTTTCAGTAGTTTTTGCGTGATGCGTGCACGACCAGACAGACAGATAGACAGAAAATAATTCAAAAACTCGTGTTTTGATGTCTAAATCGGTAACTGCCTACGCTACCGCTAAAATTTTCAAAAAATATTTCAACTACAGACACGGCCCCGTTAGAGTTTTATTATATGTATACCTAGATATATATTATGTCTTCTTTAGGAATCGGGCTCATAGGGCTATCCCATCTCTTTTAGTAGATACAAAATAATTAGAAATTCAAATGAATTACAAAAAGTTTGAACAATTTTAATATCAATCACGATAATGGATAGCTACGACAGTTTCCTTGCTCAGAACACGTGATACGCTTAATGGGCCAAACCAGAACACTAGCCAAATGCCACCAACACCAAGTGTAAGGTGTTAAGATGTCGGAAGATGGGATAAGATGAATTGATCGTCCAATAAGATTGAGCACAGGAACTCTATCCCGCAGGATTTCGAGTTGATAAAAGCCGCACCCTCATTTAGTTTAGCTGTTAATAAACTTGCTTTACACCAAGATGGATGGTAAAAGATAGCAGCGATCAATAAATATATTAAATTTGCAGCAGTGTGTTACTTTGAAGTAAATGACAAATATGTTTAAGAAATATAATCTTAAAAAATACCAATAAAGTTTTAGCTCTCTCAATAAATAATGTTTATCGAATTTCTAAAAATGTGGTTTACGATGAAATGAATATTGCCTGCACAGTTAACCGCACAACGGTAGACATTGTTAATGGTCCTTCTTATTTGTGTAAAAAATAATTATCATCCATGTCCTTCGTCGCAAATGCAAACGCAATGTGAAACAAAGTAGTATGTTATTTATTACTCGTATTTAGTGTACCTAGTTTCCAATGTAAAAAGGAACTTTGTTGTTGTTTTAGTCAATAGTTTATGACCAAAATTATTTTAAATTACACTGAAATGTAAAATGGAGCAGTCAGCTTTGCTACATTATGTACGAAAGGTTCTAAAAACATAAGCCGGCTTTGTCCGTTAACATTTGTATTCAAATCGCAGCTGTAGACTGCGTGCTTTTTTAAAGGTATGATGTATGTTTGTATTTAATTTAGTACTAGCAACTCACCCTTTTTTTCCAGGGAAAATGCATTACTGCATACCGACCGACCTGGGGGGGCCGACCGGTTATATGGGACTCTTTCTTTTCTTATTTTAAGGCATTGGCAATTTAAGAAGCGCGGAACCGTCGAACGAACGAAAACCGTGATCCTCTCGTTCGTGAAGATGGCCCTTTAGAGTAGTAAATTATTTTGATACATATTGCTCAACTTTTGGTATAGTAAATAAGTAGCTGCGTTTACTCAAACACTTATTCTTAATACTCGAGTATGGGGCTACCTGTGTTACGTGCAAACTTTACCCCTATACTACTCGCCGGTTATCGCGAGTCTTGTTTATAGTTGTTGTCCAAATGGTCACCATCTGGAGCCAGACTGCAGTCTCTCGGTGCATCGCTCGTAAATCTCAAGACGATTTACTACCTTGAGAAACACATTATACTTACTTAGGTTACCGCGAGTCATGCGATTCGTTTCGTTCGTGTTTATTTAAAGAGTTAAAGCGTTATTTTGGGAGTTGAGAGGGCTCACAAGCTCACCACAACTCAACGAGATACAATGAGTAGGCGTCTCGTTAATTTGTTACTCGCTAAAATATAAATAAGCAATGTATCTCTCCAAATTTTACCTAATTCTAGAGATTTTATTTACTGAACTCATATTCATACAATAAAATTTTAAATCATGTAATGAATCAACTTTATGTAATACATGAAACTTGATCAGTTTCTTATGTTACAAAAAGTAGATTTATTTCATATGGTTTTAACCATGTTTTAACTACCTAGGCATTGTTTACAATTTTCAGAGACGAAATAAAAATAATAAATTTGCAAATCTCACACGTAGGAATCTAATTACGAAAAGTAATTTTTATTTATTACACAATTGCTCAAAAACGAGTAAAGTTTGACGTAGTGTAAAGTTAAATAATATGCTGCTAATTGTATCACCTATCAAAAGTTTCCAGAAGTACCAGAAATATTTGTATGATTAGGATTACACGTACATTTTCTTATTCAATCACTTTTAATCAAACAAGGGCAGTTTCTTGTCGTATTTTATTTACAAATTATAAAAATACAATCAAAATTATATTATGTAGCCAAATTATTTTAATACTAATTTATATAATACTAGCGACCCGCCCCGGCTTCGCACGGGTGCAATGCTGACACTAAAACCTTCCTCTTGAATCACTCTATCTATTAAAAAAACCGCATCAAAATCCGTTGCGTTGTTTTAAAGATTCAAGCTTACATGGGGACACAGGGATATAAAGACAGAGAAAGCGACTTTGTTTTATACTATGTAGTGATATATAATAATATAATAATAATCTCACGCCTTTCATCCCCGAGGGGGTAGGCAGAGGTATTCCATTACTGGATATACCCCCATTTCACGAGATACATTGGGGCCCCTAAACGTGATAGAAGGTGAGCCCATCGCCGGACCGGGTCTATTTACACATGCCTCAGAATTAATTCTGAGACCTGCGGGTTTCCTCACGATGTTTTCCTTCACCGTCGAGCTAGTGATAAATATGTACGTAAGTGTTCGAAAAACTCATTGGTACATGCCAGGATTCGAACCCGAGCCTCACTGATTTTCGGCCGGCTCTTTAACTGTAAGGGCTATCACTGCTCTTTTAATTAATTTTATCTAATTTATATCTACTACCTATGTTATAAGGGTTTGAAAATGTTGCCAGTACGTATAGCTTAGGGTACAGATTTACTAACTGACCCAACAGACGTTGTCCCACAGAAAAAAGCATGTTCACTTTTTACTGAATTTTCAAATTTTCTGGGCAACAACAATTTTTATTTCCCCAAAAATTACAAACATTTTGCAAGAATATAATATATATGTGGGGATGGCAGCCGAAAAAACAAACGAATTAATCTTTTAAAACTATATTACGAAATAAAACAGTTTCACAATCACATCGCCGTTGACAGATTAACCCAACTCACATTTCTTTTTTTCTTAATACTAAGGCAAACAATGTTGCAAGGTAAATAACAAAATTAACCTACTAATCCCACACGGCCATCCTGGTTATTCATCTGACTCAGATGAATTTGATGAATCCTCAGAGACAGCCCAGGGTTTCATCATATCGGCACAGCTGGAGGTGTTAATAGGTCCCTCTCCAGTGCCGACTTTTTTCAAATCGTATCTATGGTTCCTTTTCACCTTTACAACTTCATAAGGGCCAAGATATTTAGGATATAGCTTGTAACCCTGTACGAACTGAGTTCTTTTAATTGCTACTAGGTCTCTAACTTTATACTACTTGGCTTCTTTCCGTTTTGAGTTGTAACCCTTTCGGTTTTCATTCTGTATCTTTTGGATACCTTCCTTTGCCCTCCTCCGCAGTTCCTCTCTCTCTTCGTTAAAATTCTGGACATGTTCCTCTTGGATCAATTTTAGAATTTCATGATTTTTGTCACGCATTTTAACTCCAGTCAGTAGTTGAAACGGTGTCATTCCTACGCTTCTCTGGTAAGTATTATTTAAACACCTTTATAGTTCACTAATTCGGCGGTACCATTTAGTGGGATCATCTGCTGATAGTTTACTCAGCACGTTGATTATAACTTGATGGATCCGCTCCACTTGGCCATTGCCTCTTGGTGCGCCAGTCGTTATCGTGTGATGCGCGATATTTTCTTCATTACAGTAGTTTTTAAACGCATTTGAGGTAAATGAAGCATTACGATCTGAGATAATTCTTTCCGGAGATCCGAAGACCTGTTGTTGAATCTTGAGTTTATCTATAACTTCATCGGATGACAGAGTCTTCGTCGGGTAAATCCAGGTAAATTTGGTAAAACCATCTACAATGGCTAACAAGTACTTATAGTTCTTGTTGGTTGACGTCAACGGGCCAAGATGATCTGTATTGTACGTGGCAAGAGGGGTAACTCCTTTGTCGATAGGTTGTAAGAAAACTTCTTTTTTCCCTCTCTTATGTGACATCAAAATACACTCAACGCAGTTATCTATTACTGCTTTAATCTTTTCTTTCAAGTGATCGATGTAGTACTCTCTGACTATAAGTTCTTCTGTTTTTATGACACCGAAATGTCCTTTCTCATGATTCTTTCGTATGATCTCATTTTGCATCTTTTTAGGCACAACAATTAGTTTATTTCCATCCTTTACTTTACATACAATTCCGTTTTCAATTACAAAGTCTTCATAAGGTTCAGTGTCTAATAATTTCTTTATCAGTTTTATTTTCAGGTCATCGTCTTGTGCTCTTTGGAGGCGTGATGCAGTATCGGTAAGTACGTTAACATTCTTTACAGGATACCTACTAAGAGCGTCAGCGTGTTTCATTCTTATTCCAGGTCGGTGCTCAATAGTATACTCATATTCTTCGAGCAGCAGTGCCCAGCGAGCTACTCTCGGAGGTAAGTCCTTCTTTTTCAGAGTCATCGTTAAGGCAGAACAGTCAGTTACGATTTTGAAGCGTATCCCGAGTAAGTATACTCTGAACTTTCGTATTGCTTCAACGATCGCAAGAATCTCAAGGTAATAGCTATGATACTTTCTTTCAGCAGGAGTAGTTTTCTTGCTCATATAGTAGACCGGATGCATTGCATTATCTTTAGGGTTTCGTTGGAGCAAGACAGCCCCATATCCTTGTAAACTTGCATCGGTATGCAATTCCGTCTCCAGGTTAGGGTCATAAATTTTCAGGACCGGAGACTCACGCAGGATTCTCTTCAATTCTTCAAACGCTCGCTCACAGTTGAGATTGAAGTCATAAACTGCTCCCTTCTTTAAAAGGTCCGTGAGTGGTTTGGCGATTAGAGAATAGTTCCTTATAAATTTTCTAAAATACCCTGTGAGTCCTAAGAATGATTGCAGAGTCTTAACATCATGTGGTATTGGAAACTTAGCAACAGCTGCTATCTTTTCCTTCGACGGTCTTACTTCTCCCTCACTAACTATGTACCCGAGGTAAGTAATTTCCTTCTTCATGAATTGACATTTGTCCCAATTAAATTGTAGTCCATATTCTTCAGCTCTTTTGAACACTTTTCTCAGTTTAATCAGTCCTTCTTCCTCAGTCTTAGATGGTATAACCAGGTCATCTAAATACGCAAGAGCAGTACCATCCATGATGAAGTCTTGAAAAACGTCGTTAATAAATCGTTGAAACACCGACGGAGCAGTACAGAGTCCAAAAGGCATCTTGGTGAACTCGTACTGGCCTTGAGGTGTCACAAAAGATGTGTACTTTCGGCTATAGTTATTGACGTTGACATGCAGAAACCCATTTTTCAGGTCGAGGGACGTGAACAATCGTGCATGTTTCAGGCGGTCGATCTGGTCTTCTATAAGTGGTAACGGGAATCTTTCTTTAATTATCTGCTTGTTTAGTCTTCTATAGTCAATACACAAACGATAGAGACCGTTTTTCTTTTTTGCCAAGACAACGGGGCTTGCAAAGTCCGATTTGCTTGGTGTTATTATTCCATCATCAATCCATTCTGTAATTTGTTTATTTACCACTTCAAGCTCTAGCGGTGAAAGTCGTCTTGGATTTTGGTGAATCGGAGTTTCGTCACTAAGAATAATCTTCAGTTCAACATTCGATTCCTTTATAGATTTTTCAGGGTTATAGTTCTGAATTAGCGTCTTAATTTCTTCTGTACATCCTTTTTCAGCAATGTCGAACACATGCTCTTCATTGTCTTCTAGTGTTGTTAAGAGCATCACCCTCTCGGCAGAAATACCTTCGGCTGAGAAATTAACTTCAACATCATTCAATATCGGGTTTCCGAGTATAATGTCGACCGGTATCGCCTAATCTTCCACAACGTTGATTGTAGCTTCGAAATAACAATCATCGATTTGAATCTTTGCCAACAATGATCCTTTTGTGTGAATTTCATGATCAGCAATGCCTTTCAGACACAGCTTCGAGCCATGATTATAGTCTTTGCAGTCGACTTTGCTAACATAAGATTCCTTAATAAGATTGACGTCGCTCCCTGTGTCAATTAATGCTTTCACTGAAACATTGTTGATGTGTACGTCTTTATATGGCGCAAGACAATCTTTATCCTTTTCTTGTATCTTCAGTTGCTGTTTCTCTTTGCTTTTCTCACTTTCTTTGCCACATTCAGTAGATTTATGTCCAAAATTGTTACATTTGAAACATTTTATTCCTTTTGTACAGTCCTTTGAATAATGGTCAGTACCACCGCAGTTATAACAGCGCATCTTCGGTTTTTGTCGGTTATCTTTGGAGGTCCAGAACCTCCAGGTGACGGAGATGATTTAGTATTGGGAACGTGGTGGTGCGTCTTCGAGGATATCTTCTTTCTTATTTCACTATACAATTCAAGTTTCTTCCTAAAATCTTTCATATCGCTGGCTCCATATAAAATAGATTTATTGGATTCTGTGTCGCGTATACCGTCTATAACATATTCCATCAGTGCTTCGTCTTCTATAGATCCATGTGATGCTAACTCTTTCATGTGTAAAAAGTACTGCTGGTATGTTTCATTATTCTTCATCTTCCTTGAAGCAAGTCTTTTATGTATAGCAGCACTATTCAAGCTGCTACCAAATTCTTCTTTGAGTTCGTCTTTTAAGTTTTCCCATGTTGTAACACCCTGTAGTGAGCGCAGGAACAACTGAGCAGTTCCTTTCAGAAGTCGTTTCGAGTAAATAAGTTTCTCCAAGTCACTCCATTGCATCAATGTTGCGATATCTTTAAACTCTTTAATAAAAGTTGCAATCCCATAGGCGTCGTCTCCATTAAAGGATGTCATAGATTTCTCCAAATCAGTGATTGAGATGCGAGGAGCCGGTGTAGCAAAAGATTCGTCGTCAGACTCCTCCTTCTCTTCTTCTTTATTCTTCTTAGGTGGCATGTTTTCTTCTTAAAATATCTCTGGATAGTAAGTCTTTCACGTCGTAATAATCATAGAAAATCGTCTTATTTTTTCTAGATTAATAATTGGCTTTTAGATAAGCATCTGTATTTATGTTAATTAGTTAAGACGGCTGTTTGTTTTCCTATCAAAATAAAATAAAATAAAATAAAATAAAATAAAATTAATTGTTTATCCTTTTGATATTTTTTCCAATTTTTAATAGCGTTCGCCTTAAACGTCTTTATTCTTCAGCATTAACAAGACGCGATTCTGACATTTGTCATTTCTCAAAGATATTGCAGTAACGAAACGCAATTATCTCATTCAAGTCGTACGTCAAACGTCATAGCGAACTTGCAGTACCAAAACGCAATTATGTCACTGACAGCTTGGTTGGAAATGACTATGCCGGTTTTCTTGTTCAATTTTACAACAACAATCTGCTTACATCATGTAGTCTTTCGTCTTGAACTCGATGTTTTTCACCATCCCGGACGAGCCCCCATAATTCTGTGGGGATGGCAGCCGAAAAAACAAACGAATTAATCTTTTAAAACTATATTACGAAATAAAACAGTTTCACAATCACATCGCCGTTGACAGATTAACCCAACTGAACTCACATTTCTTTTTTTCTTAATACTAAGGCAAACAATGTTGCAAGGTAAATAACAAAATTAACCTACTAATCCCACATATATATACCTACTTAATAGTCAAATCGATCCCACTGTTCTCAAGTAAGTAAGTAAGTAAGTAACAACTCTTTAATGTAGGTACAAATAATAAAAATATGTTATAAATGACACAATGATCACCAAAAAACAGCGTTTTATTTTTAGGGTTCCACACCCAAAGAGGATCAACAATCCTATTACTGTTAGTAGGCTCCTTCTTGACCCATTATATACAGACATTTAAATATTTAATAGGATGTGTGTTTCCATTCTAGCTATAAATAAATAAAGACGTGTGGCACTCGGGGACTGCCGCGGTAAAGCTATTGCATAGCATTTTGTATCAACAAGACTGCCGAAAAGAAACGACGTTAGACAATGCACGGCCTTCAAGCCACACCACTAGTGGTGGTAGTGGTAGTGGGGGTGGTGGTGGTTGTAGTGAGGGTGGGTGTGGGAGTGTGAGGGTGTGTGAGTGGGGGTGGGTGTAGGGTGGGAGTGGGAGTTGGAGTGGGCGTGGGAGTGGGAGTGGGGGTGGAAGTGGGGTTGGGGGTCGGGCTGGAGTGGGAGTCAGAGTGGGACTCGGACTCGGACTCGGACTCGGACACGGACTCGGACTCGGACTCGGACTCGGACTCGGACTCGGACTCGGACTCGGACTCGGACTCGGACTCGGACTCGGACTCGGACTCGGACTCGGACTCGGACTCGGACTCGGACTCGGACTCGGACTCGGACTCGGACTCGGACTCGGACTCGGACTCGGACTCGGACTCGGACTCGGACTCGGACTCGGACTCGGACTCGGACTCGGACTCGGACTCGTACTCGGACTCGGACTCGGACTCGGACTCGGACTCGGACTCGGACTCGGACTCGGACTCGGACTCGGACTCGGACTCGGACTCGGACTCGGACTCGGACCTCCATGCCCGTCGGAGTGGGGAGCGTGAGGTTTTTTCGTTACGGAATTTCTGGATTCGGTCCCCGCGCTCAAGGCCCGCGATAGAAGCTATGCAATAGCTTAAAAAATAAAATAAAATTTAAGTGGATCTAGAGGATACAAGAAAGTTGTTGTTTTTGTTGTTTTCTAAATTTTAATAATGGCAATATGTAAGTTTTACAAATATGTAGTGTTAAATATTGTACGGCGATACGGAACCCTTCGATTGCGAGTCCAATTCGCACTTGGACGACTTTAATTTTTAGTGACGTTACATGCACGCACGTGCAGCAAATCAGGTAGTTTACCTGTGTGTGTTAGCCAATAAATATCGATTAGAGCAACTCTATTGGAACTACGTCTCTATGCGTGACGTCACGAGGAACTGTCAACAATCCCGCGCATTAGGTCTGACGAGCTAGGCTGTGGCGCGTATAGTTAATTGATATAAATGTTTGCCAGAGTATCTGAAAGTCTGTAACTTTAAATAATAAACCAGAATAAGAAAGGCTATCGCGTTTTAAATTTACAAAGAAAATATACATTGATTTACAATAATTACAGATAAAAAATGTCCTCCAAAGAGGAACCATGTGGGACAGTGCCCAGAAGACTGGCAGCATTCCCTCTCTGGATAGCTAGTTATTATTAATTAATTATTGTAATAGTAGTTTATGTAATAGTTTATTATCTATCACTCTAGTATATCTATATCTGTTCTCTACTCCCTGGGTATCCACAGAATACCAGTGTCGTTGGCTCTGCGCTACTCTCGTCGAGCCATGACATTTTGCCGAGTGGCTGCTTTTTTGGTGCCTAGTTGCCTTTACATTCAAGAAATCTTGTAATATTTTAATTTGTACCACATACATATTTTTTTTTATTTCTTTCAAATCTAAAACGGCATTTTGTGTGGTACAGTGTAAGCGAAGCTGCGTGAAAAGGATAGTGCATCTATAAATCAGTTAAGCAAACCCCACCGCAGACATTCATTACATTATTTTAAATAGGTAGGTGCCGTAAAATCCGCGAAGGCCTCTAAACAATAGAGTTAGGGTCCTGCTAAACACAGCCAGTAATACAAGCGAAATTTTAGAGCTCCATACCATTTTCGGAAAACGGAACACTGTAGCACCTCGGTTTTTGTTTATCGTACTCTGTTCGTCTATCTTACACAGCCATTTCATATATGGCATGTTAGGCGTGGACTTAAATTAGGCATAACTGTAGAAATTAGTGTAGACGAGCTGTTTCGCGCGGTTTCACACTTGTAGTTCCCGTTCCTGTAAGAATACGGGAATAAAATATGACATATGTTACTAAATAAAATAAATAAAATATCTCACGCCTTTCATCCCCGAGTGATCCGGTATATCCAGTAATGGATTATGTTTAGATAATGAAACCCATCAATATGTTTACATAATAGACAGCAATATAAACTTAGATTATTCATCAAAGATGTTTAGTAACATAACAGGTCATATAAACAATATTGGGCTGAAAACAAAAAGCTTTCACAAGTAGAACAGCGTGCACCCTCCAACAGCAATTCGTTGCAAGACGAACACTTGTATGTATCCATTACGGTATTTAAAAGTTTGAGAAACGCTTGAAATAACCAAAAGATGTTAAAAAGGTTCAGTGTAGACACAACCGAACTCGCACAGAGCTGCGAGTGAACTGTGTATATAATATATGTGGTAACTGTGTATATAATATATGTGGTATTACGACAAAAAAAAATGACCTTGAATTGTATTTAGAGAATTTAGGGAACAATAAGCCTCATTACATATGTATATCTGAACATTTTCTTAATAAATTAAATGTAAATATATTTAGTTTGGATAGTTATACTATGATTTCATACAATACGAGATCAAAAAAAATGAGAGGAGGAACTTTAATATTAGGATTAAAAGGACGCATTACTGAAGAGTTAACAATATGTAAAAAGTTTTATAAGGTTGACTGCTTTGAAATTTGTGGTAGTAGAGATATAGAAACAAATTTATATATTTTTTGTTGCTATAGAATTCCATCAAAAAATACACTGAATCCTTTTTTTGAAAAACTAGAGAAATTATTAGAGTTTTTATTTGACAAACGTTCCATAATATGTGGAGATTTTAATATTGATGTATTAAAAGACGACGGAGATCACAAAAACTTAAAGACTTTACTGAAATGTTACAATTTTCGATATTTGTATAACTGTGTTACCTTTACGCGGGGCAGCGTGAGGTCTGGTCTTGACAACGTAATTACCAATCTATCACAAGACGATATTGCAAATCTTTCAACAGATGACAATGGATTATCTGATGGACACTTTGCCCTTTCCCTTGAGGCATCAATGCCAATTTTAAAGAATCACAAAACCTCTACTAAGTTAACATTGGTACATCGACGGCAATTTAGTGAAGACAATCAAGTCACTTTTAGACATAAAACTATAGAATTGTGTGGTCATATTGAAAGTATTAGTGGCTTCATTAGTAAACTTAACGTTATCTTTGATGAGTCCTTTACCATTAAGAGAAAAAAAGTCAACTTAAATAAAGAAAACACAATTAAATGGATAACAAAGGGACTTCGAGTATCGAGCTTGATGAAAAGGTTTTTAAGCACTGCCGATAGTAATATAAACGATGAGTCATTAATTAAGTACCGTACTGTGTACTTAAATCTATATCGTAAATTATTACGGCATGCAAAAAGGCACTCGGTACAGAAAGAAATAAGCAAGTCCGCCAATTCGTCAAAAACTATTTGGAGTATAGTAAATAAACATAGGTATATACAAAAGAATAATTACACAGAAAACTTGTTTTTAAAGGTGAATAATACATTAGTCAAAGAACCTCAAGAAATTGTAGAAATATTCTCCAAACAATTCGATAATAGTGAATGGATTAACAGAGATAACATTACGGAAGCTACCGCTATTCTTGAAAAATTTACTCTTAAAGTAGAGAGAGAGCTTCGCTGGGAGAAAACAACACCCCTAGAAATTAAGACAATTGTTGGGAGTATAGCACCTAAAAAATCTTGCCGCTATGATGGCATACCTATAAATCTTCTTAAACAAAACATTGATATACTTGCAAGGCCTCTTAGTCGTTTATTTAATCTCTGCTTGGTTCAAAATGTCTTTCCTGACCAACTCAAGATAGCCAAGATCATACCAATTTACAAGAAGGGAAGCAAAAGTGACCCAAAAAACTACAGACCTTTTTCCTTACTGCCAGTTTTATCAAAGGTGTTCGAAAAGCTCCCTTAGTCAGTGGAGGACCTGTTGCTTCTTCGGTGTTGGCGTATATGGACCCTCTCGGAAACGGTGGGCCCACTGACAAGGGATTAACCATCTTAGCATAAATAATGTATTAAACAACAGGCAGTTTGGTTACCAAAAGGGAATTGGTACTGTTGAAGCAATGGATGCTCTCACGAGTGAAATAGTCTCTAACTTAAATGTTGGAAATAAAGTTGCAGGTTTATTCTTGGACTTAAGTTCGGCTTTTGACAGTGTTAATCATGAGATTCTATTGCACAAATTTAATCACTATGGTGTTAGAAACGACCAACCGAATCTTATAAAAAGCTACTTGAGTAATAGACTACAGTATGTGGAGATGAAAAGTATTGATGGGGATGAGGAGAAAACCTTTTGTTCAAGGCGCATGAATCCTAAAAAAGGTGTTCCTCAAGGATCGATTTTGGGACCAATATTTTTTATTGTTTTCATAAACGATCTGATGAATTATATAAAAGCTGAGCGTCCGTATGCCAGCCCACTAATATTTGCGGATGACACCAATGCAATTATCGTAGCCAAATCTATGGAAGAATTAAATTATAGAACAAGTCAGACCCTCAAAGCATTTTCGAAATGGTTTGTGGAGAACAATCTGATCATTAATACGAATAAGTCTAATCTAATGCTATTTCGGTCTACAGCTAGTAATAAGGCCTCCCTTAATGTTAATTTTAATAACCAAGATCTTGTAGCGGTTGAAGTGGTTAAGTTTCTGGGAGTGAACATAGACTCTCTGTTAAACTACAAAAACGAATTAGAGAGCGTGGCGAGCAATATTAGTTCAGCGTGCTATGCATTGAGAAGTCTAAGGAATGACGCCACTATTTCACAACTAAAAATGGTTTATCATGCTCTTGTTGAGTCGAGACTTCGCTATAGCATTAAATTATGGGGAAATAGCTACCAGTACAATATTAAAAAAGCATTCATTTTGCAGAAAAGGGCAATACGGATAATTTTTCGGCTACCACAAGAAGAGTCATGTAGAGGTTATTTTAAGAGACTGGGAGTATTAACTGTTCCGTGTCTTTATTTGTTAGTCTTACTTTGTGATATAGTCAAACACCCAGATAAAGTAGAGACACATTCAGAAAGAGAATCAAGAATGTCAACCAGAAGAAAAGATATACCTATTAAGGGTAGCACTGTTCTACCTAAACTGCAAGTGTATAAGCATAATGCTTGTTTCCAGGCATCTCGATTATTTAACAAACTACCGGTAGAACTAAAGTCTGTCTTCAAATTGTCTGCCTTTAAGAAAGTCCAGTCCGGCGCGAGCGCACTCGACGAGCGGACGCGTGAGTGCTTTGTTTTTGACTACCTAACAATTACGTAATCTAAAATGGTGCAGTGTCAAGGATGCAAGTTGTTTCTATCATTGAACAAAGATGACATTGTGAGGTGCAAGGGCCCCTGTGAGGGAGTCTTTCACAAAAAGTGTATAAAAAAGATGAAACAATTTGTGCAGTCAGGCTTGTGCCAAAATTGTGATATCAACGAGTGTGCTACTCAGGCCAAGAGTCCAATTCAAGCTGAGACCCAAACGCCGAAAATCAACGTCAAGGCCTCGGAAGCCTCTGTAGAAGAGTTACTCCAGGAAATGAACAAGAAGTTAGCAGTAATATATAAGATGGAAAAGCAGCTACAAGATATCTCCGAAGCGGTAGATTTTTATGCCGAACAATATCAAGTACTCTCTGAATTCAAGGCAAGTGCTGAGAAAAAAATACTAGCTTTGGAAAATAAGAATATATATTTGGATAAATGCAACAAGGCACTTGAAGAAAGAGTTCATGATCTTGAAGAGAAAGGCCTAGAAAAAAATCTAGAAATTGTGGGTCTTGAGAAGCAAGAAAACGAAAATTTATATACAGTAGTTACAAAAATTGCACAAAAATTGAACGTGAACCAAAATGAAATTGAATGTGTAAAGAGGGTAGGAAGAGAGAGAAACGCGGACGAAAGCAAGAGCCAGATAGTTGTTGTTGCGTTAAAGAGTAAGAGCGCACGAGACCATTGGCTATCATCGCGAAAAACTGTGATCTCAAACGATAATATCTATAATAATGGAAATGGCAAACGTATCTACATCAACGAGAATCTCACAAAATATAAACGACAGTTATTATGGACTGCAAAAAAAAGACTTGGAGATTCTTGTAAATACATATGGATCCAAAATTCAAACGTCCTTGTGAGGAAAACCAGCGACGACAGTAAAATCCATAAAATAAAATGCGAGAACGACATTGATAAACTGCAGCCGGTGCCCACTAACTAAGCACAAACACAGCGCGCGTACACATTACACGAAATTGAAGCTTGCCACCAAAATTCGATGACACCAATAGCATAAACTTTATAAACAGTATAGATACACATTATGAAAGATACAACGATATTATATCATGGGAGGACAGCATTAATAACGTTGACAAGCAATTACATATTTTGCACTTAAATATCCGTTCCTTGAGAAAACACTATAATGAACTACTGGTAATTTTGCAACATAATAAATACCACATACTTATATTATCAGAAGTTAATATTAAACAATCGGAGATGGAATTATATACAATAGAAGGATACAACGCATGGAGCAACACAAGAGAAAAACAAAAAGGCGGAGGAATCATAATATATACAAAGGATTGTTTGAACATAGAAGTCGAAAAGATACAGAGCAGAGCTACAGAATTATCCCAAATACAAATCAGCTTAAACAACACTAATCTACACATATTAGCTGCCTACAGACCACCATCCAAAAATAGACTACTGTTTATAGACGAACTAACTACGATTATAAAGAAAATACCTGCATCTACTGACCTCATCATAATCGGCGATATGAATATTGACGTGTATGAAAATAAATTGAATCAAACAATAACGCGATACAAAACCATGATGTGTGAACACGGCCTACAACTTGCAATACCGTACCCTAAGCACGAACTTGTATCGAAATTGAAATGTAAACGTAAAACTTTACTATTCGAAAACCAGTTCGATTCGATTACTTTTTAATTTAGCAGCACGAAACCTAAAGTATTTACTATCGTCTATTCGACAGTAACTCGATACCTAAACGCAAGATTTGAATGATAAGGAACGAATGGTGCGTTCTAAAACACTGTGTTGATTTATGTTCATTTATATTATTTATTTATTTATTTATTTATTTATTTATTTATTTATTGATTTTCGGAAGACTAACAGCAAAATTTTACAATAGATTAACATATTAATAACCTAATGCTAATTATAAGTCTCCACCTTTAAATAACAATTTAGCATACAGGACTAAGAGAGGATTTACTAAAAGATTTAATAAAAGAGGATGAAGTTAGAGAACAAAAAACCCACGTAAATAAACACGCATATAAAATAGAAATAATAATTCAAGTGCTCGCGCATGAGTCAGACATTAAAATAATCCTTGGCAAATCGTCGTTTGAGTGATGTAGTACTCGTACAGAAAAGATCGATATCGATGTCACGTGAAAGCTTATTAAACGCCGCACTTGCACGCGGCAAAAATGAGTTACATCTATAGTTAGTGCGTACCATTGGTACGTGGAGTTTAGCTTTAGAACGCAGATTACGTTGATTATGCGTGATCGCTATATTAGCCAGTAAGTCAGCGCTATCTACAGAACCGTTAGCAATAGATATGAGATAGCAGATATCACTTACATTGCGTCTTAATTCAAGTGGTAGAAAATGGTATCTCTTACAGCGGTGTTCATAGTTTGAAGAGTATTGCCTAGCCTTAAAATCAAGATATTTAAGAAATTTACGCTGGATTCCTTCAATACGATTTATGTATGTGGCGTACTGAGGGTTCCAAATTTGAGACGCGTACTCAAGATGGCTGCGTACGAAGGAGCAGTACAGTATTTTTATGACTTTAAGATTTCCGAATTCTCTAGATGACCTCATAACAAACCCTAATGCTCTGTTAGCTTTTTTTATGATATTGTCTATATGTACGTCAAATAGAAGTTTGCTGTCGTGAAATACTCCTAAATCTTTGATAATGTTAACTTTTGATATCATTATGTTTTTTATGGTATAACCTTTGTCCAGAATAACTTTTTTACGAGTGAATGATACATAATAACATTTGGATACGTTTAAATCAAGTTTATTTGTAGTGCAGTAAGTTTCAAATCTGAATAGATCTTGTTGTAAGGCATCAATGTCATCATCTGCAAATAGTAAAATTTTAGAATTAAGGAAACATTTTTGAATATCGTTGATAAAAATAACAAAAAGTAATGGTCCCAACAGGGATCCCTGCGGTACTCCTGAGGGAATAAAAGTCCAAGAAGATGTATAACCTTTAAGGACCACTGCTTGGCTACGGTTTTCAACATAGGAGCAGAACCACCTGAATAAGTCGCCGTGAATGCCGACTTCAAGAAGCTTCGTCAAAAGAACACCGTGGTCTATACGATCGAAACACTTGCTGTAGTCAGTGTACACAACATCAACTTGCCCCACACTTTCCATGCCATTAGTGATGAACTCATTGGTCAAGATTAAGTTAGACACAGTAGAACGTTTTTTCAGGAAACCATGTTGTTCATCACTAAATGAGCTTTCAAGACTGGCGTAAACCTGCGTGTACACAACCCTTTCGAAAATCTTGGCAAATAGGCATAATTTCGAGATAGGCCTGTAATTTTCAACATTAGATTTGTCGCCTTTTTTATGAATGGGTGTTATGAATGCCGTCTTCCATATATTAGGCACGACTCCCTCACGAATTGACCTTTCTAATAATATACGCAATGGCTTAACAAGACTTTCAGCACAATTAACTATAAACAGAGCGGGAATTAGATCAGGACCTGCAGACTTAGACAAATTAAGCGTCTTAAGTAACTTTAATAATTGATCTGTATTAATCTCGACCGAATTAATACTTATATTCGAGCTATTGGAGATGCGATCGAATCCATAGTTAGGCACATTATTAGACCCTGATGCATGAAAAGTGGAATGAAAATATTCGGCAAACAGATTAGATATATCTTCACCAGTATCAACAAGTTTGTCATGGAATTTCATAACAGCTGGGAGATTATTTGATTTGGTTCTGTCTTTTATATATGTAAAGAATGCTTTAGGGTTATCAATTATAGAGGCTTCAATTTTAGAAATGTAAAGTTTATAGCAGCTTTTTTCTACTCTCTCCGCTCGCTCACGTAGAAGAGAAAAGGTTAAGTAGTCGGCTCGATTTCCGTAAATTTTATACTTTGAGTGGTATTTATATTTTTCTTTAAGAATTTTTATTAAAGCTGAGCTATACCAAGGCGGATAGTAGTTAAACTGCACAGTTTTAATAGGTACATATATATCCCTCAAATGGTACAATCTGTCGTAAAACAAACTTACTGCCTCGTTCACAGTGCAATCGCGAAGTAAAGAAGTCCAATCGGTTTCATCAAGCTCACGACAAATCATACTATAATCACCTCGTCTAAATAGATACATAGTAGTAGGTTTTTCTGACAACTCTGGTAAATGAATTATGTTACATTGAACGCACACCGATTTATGACATATATCCTCTGGAACTAATGGGCGGTCACAGGCACTCACACTAACTTTCAATGTTGACAGTACCAAATCCAATATTCTGTCCATATGGTTACTTACCCAATTGTATTGACAAATACCGCACGAATCTAAGACATCAATAAAATTTACAAAGTGATCGCCACTAATATTGATAGGTAGGAGGAGCTTCTCGCTGCCAGCCGATGACGACCAGGTAACGTTACCCGCCATGTTAAAATCTCCTAAGAGCATAAACTCGTCGGAGGGGTTGGTAGTAAAGATATCTAAAAAGTTTAGACGAGAAGTTATTCAGTTGTGCTTTGTAACTATAACCTAAATTCTCATCACAAAGGTAAATAACGCAAATATGAATAATAATTAAGGGTTTTTTTTGTTTGCATTTAAATGACACGGTAACCCATAAATCTTCAGCTGTGCTGCGCCAATCGCTTTGCTCGATAACTGCTAAATCCCGTCTAACGGCCAGTAAAACTCCTCCTCCGTACTTTTGTTGAGTGCGAGAATAGTCGCGATCGCGCCTCCATACCAAATATCGGCTATCAAATAGTTCTGAGTCATTTATACCTTCTAGGAGCCAAGATTCTGTAATGGCAATTACGTCATATGAATTAAGATAGACATTTCCTAAAAAGTTATTAGTTTTTGTACGCAAGCCACGGGCATTTTGGTAATAAATATTAAGAGGCGCCACTTTTGCTAATAACCAATATTAAAATTAATAAAAATATAACAGAGATATTGTAACCAATTATACCATAATCATTTCTAAATAGTATTATTTTAGAACTAATACTGATTATGTAGGTAGAATTAACATAAAGTAGTTCCCCATTAATAGAATTGCACGCCTGAGGCGACAGCGCTGACTCACCCTGTATTGAAGCGTAATCGATCCACTTACCAACGAAATAAAGATGAATTTTAATAAACGTTTGTGACATGTTTACGTAAAATGGCCTATACAAAATGCACCACATCAAACAAAGAGCGGCCGAGGTTCCCAAACTTTTACGAGCACTTGAAATTGCGTTAAAGAAGTTCAACAAATTAAACAATAAGTAACTAAGTACTAATGAATATAAAGTCAGTTTTCTGTCAGCTTGCTTAGTACTTTCTCCGACTTTACATGAATAATGGGTGATGTGTCCGATTTTCGCAGATAAATCTTGCAGTGCTTGACCCACACGTATTGAAACCCCTTGTCTTGCTTCAATTTCCTTGTTTTGTTCAAGAGGATCTTATTGTCAGTGGTGAGATGATCATTGAAATAGATTCTGTCATTGCCTTCAAATCCCAGCGCAGACGGCATTAGCGGCGACTCCTTCTGGGCTGCTCTTGCTGCCGCTATGACGTCCTCCTTGACATAGCGGTTGTTGAAGCTGACTATTATCGGTTTGACGTGGTTCGGATCCCGCGTTGGTACTCGCGTGACAAAGTTAATTTGCGTTTTTTGTATCGGGTAGCAGATTTTGGATCCCAGAGCGCTAACGATATTGAAGAGATTCTCGTTCTTAGTCTCCTTCACCCCTTTAATCTCAATGTTGCTGGCTCTAGACCACTGCTCCTTCTCTCTCAAGTCCTCCTCTATTTTGTCCAGTCTAGCCATAATTAAATTACCCTGGTCCTTCTTAGTGTTCTCCAGCTTCATCAAGCGGTCCTCAAACCCCTTTATCTTTTGTGTAAAGCTTGTTATAGAATCGCTTGCCAATTTCACCATGGACCGCAGATTCACAAACTCCTCCTTCAGCGATTTAACCTCTTGCGGTAGTGATTCCAGTACTGCAAACTTGGCTGCCAGAGATCTCATCTCCGATAGAAGCAAAGATGCTGAAATCTGCTCCGTGTTTCTTGGTGATTCTGGAATTGGAGTATCAGACTGCGATGGAAGTAGATTCCCCGACTGCTTGCATTTTTGGCAGCGCCAAACACTCTTTCTTTCGCCCAGCTTGCGGTAGCCCATTTCTGTGATTCCCGCACAGTGGAAGTGTAAGTCCTTATCACATGCGTGACAGTGAGCACCCTCCATTAGCGTCTCATCACACATCGGGCACGCCTTAGAATCCATGTTAGTTCTTTAGCTTCGGGATACCAAAAAGAACGATGTTGGCAGTGAAAAAGTTTGAGAATCGCTGGCAAAAAATGACTATTGAAACGCGTGCGAGCGTCAATGTGGACCGAGTAAGTAAGTAGTTATTGATAGCAAAAGTTAATAAAAAGTGAAATTTATATTGTTTCACAATCTAGACCTTTCAGTTATTAATATTATAATACTTAATAGCATCTACTTCAGTTATTACATTTTAATTCACGATTAAAAATTAAAGTTTTGATCATGATTCGACTGCCGTATTTGAGTATTCGAACGTTTACTATTTGGAGCTTGTTTATTGAACAAAAATGATTAGGTAAGTTATTTTAAGTGTTTGGATTTGGACCCTTTGAGTGTTAAAATCTTTTGAAGTGGTTATAGTCGTGTAAAATGTGTGTTGTGGTTGTGATTAGTGCTTAGGTACTTTATTATATTCAGAGTGAATAGACATAAAAGGTGGATATTAAAATTGTTATTAATATTGACAAATAAAAATATATCTATCATAGAACTATAAATCTTTGTTGTTTAGAGTAACTACCTACTTTATGTTCAGCCTCATGGCACAATCAGTCAATTTAGTTTCCTAAAATAATTAATTTATTACTACTAGCGCTTCCCGTGGCAATATGGGAATAAAATATAGCCTATCTGTTATTGGCTGATGTATAAGCTATATTATTGTAAAGTTACCTACATTAAAATCCATTTAATCCATTTTTATCTGTAATTATTGTAAATGAATGTATATTTTCTTTGTAAATAAAAGAACTTAAATATTAAAAAAAAAATTGCGTGAAATAGTAACAAACATCCTTACATCCTACAAACTTTCGCGTTTATAATATTAGTAGGATTGGTTAAAAATAAATAAAGCAACCAACAATAACTTTTACAGCAAATATAGAGTAAGTATGTGTAAAAAATAAAAATTGAAAATATATTTAGGTATTATAAATAAAGAAAATAATAATAAAAAACAAAGCATTTCAATGAGTTGGTTAGTTCTATCTACTAATAAACAACGTAAGGCCCTCCCCCTAACCGTGTTTCGTAGTCAAAATAAGATTTATCAACAAAATATGACCACAACTTGTTACTCGAAAAGCTTCTCACCATGTTTTTGTCAGTGAGTAAGATCTCGATAGCCAGCTTTCGAATAAGACGAAACCGTACGTCAAAATAGAGTTCGTGCTGCCGTTTTCCTAAAAACTGTTCACTTACTATTCGATTACCGCTCGAAGTCGATTCGAACGCTTTACGATAATTAATCGTGCTTTAACTTTTTAGTTCTCTTTACGCCCGTCGTGGCGCTGTACAATTTCCCATACAAAATTTCTCGATGACGATACGATAACGTTTACCATTCGATTTCGATGCATGTTCGTGCTTAGGGTCCGTGCGCGGAGGTTACGCGGGAACAGATTGTTGACGGCCAGTATCAGCGGTCCTGCATTGACCACATATGGGTGCGAGCGAGACAGACCACAGGTTACTCCTCGGCTATTATTGAATCTCGTTTATCGGATCACCATATGATTGGAATTGAGAAGTAATTAAATGGGCAGCAATTAAAAAATTTGGTTAGCCACAATAAAACAGCATTTAAATCATTTGGTCGGCATACAAAGATTTTGTTCGCAAATAAAAAAATCAGGCAGCAATCCTTGTTCGGCAAATAATTTTGATAATGGTCAAAAATTAAATCAGAAATAGGCAGCTTACAATAACATGGGTTTGCATAATAAACATTCAGTCCGCAAAATAGTTACTTGGTCCGCAAAATAACTACTTGGTCAGCAAGACTTCATGATTGAACAGCAGAGAAAACATGTCGTAAAAATTATACCACTCCCACTCCCACTCCCGCTCCCAAGCTCCCACACGCTCCCACTCCCCCACACGCTCCCACTCCCACGCTCCCACACTCTCCCACACGCTTCCACACGCTCCCACACGCTCCCACACGCTCACACACGCTCCCACACGCTCCCACACGCTCTCACACGCCCCAGCACGCTCCCACACGCCCCAACACGCTCCCACACGCTCCCAAACGCTCCCACACACCCCAGCACGCTCCCACACGCCCCCACACGCTCCCATAAGCTCCCACACGCTCCCACACGCCCCAACACGCTCCCAAACGCTCCCACACACCCTAGCACGCTCCCACACGCCCCCACACGCTCCCATAAGCTCCCACACGCTCCCACACGCCCCAGCACGCTCCCACATGCCCCGCACGCTCCCAAACGCGGTATGAGGGTGTGGGATCGTGTGGGTGCGTGTGGGGGCGTGTGGGAGCGTTCTGGGGCGTGTGGGAGCTTGTGGGAGCGCTTGGGAGCGTGTGGGGGCGTGTGGGAGCGTGCTGGGGCGTGTGGGAGCGTGCTGGGGCGTGTGGGAGCGTGCTGGGGCGTGTGGGAGCGTGCTGGGGCGTGTGAGAGCGTGTGGGGGCGTGTGGGAGCGTGCTGGGGTGTGTGGGAGCGTTTGGGAGCGTGTGGGAGCGTGCTGGGGCGTGTGGGAGCGTGCTGGGTCGTGTGGGAGCGTGCTGCTGCGTGTGAGAGCGTGTGGGAGCGTGTGGGAGCCTGTGGGAGCGTGTGGGAGCTTATGGGAGCGTGTGGGGGCGTGTGGGAGCGTTCTGGGGCGTGTGGGAGCTTGTGGGAGCGCTTGGGAGCGTGTGGGGGCGTGTGGGAGCGTGCTGGGGCGTGTGGGAGCGTGCTGGGGCGTGTGAGAGCGTGTGGGGGCGTGTGGGAGCGTGCTGGGGTGTGTGGGAGCGTTTGGGAGCGTGTGGGAGCGTGCTGGGGCGTGTGGGAGCGTGCTGGGTCGTGTGGGAGCGTGCTGCTGCGTGTGAGAGCGTGTGGGAGCGTGTGGGAGCCTGTGGGAGCGTGTGGGAGCTTATGGGAGCGTGTGGGAGCGCTAGGGAGCGTGTGGGGGCGTGTGGGAGCGTGCTGGGGTGTGTGGGAGCGTTTGGGAGCGTGTGGGAGCGTGCTGGGGCGTGTGTGAGCGTGTGGGAGCCTGTGGGAGCGTGTAGGAGCTTATGGGAGCGTGTGGGAGCGCTTGGGAGCGTGTGGCGCGACCCTCCCACACCCTCATACCTCCCACACCCTCATACCCCCACTCCTACCCGCCACTCCTACCCCCCACTCCTACCCCCACTCTACCACGCTCACACCACTACCACCAACACCACCACAACCGCCACCACTACTTGTAAACGTAATAATATCATAATCATTAATCATAAATGTTGCATAATCCAAAGTCCTTCCTAATCTATGTAAGAAATGCGCCCATTATGCGCATGACAAGTTTGCTGAGATTATTTTTGCTACTTTTATATGAAGCTCAAAAAATATTTTTTGGCTTCCCCTCTGAGTGCTTACCAAAATTTTATTAAACAGTAGCAGCTCATTGCAGCTCAAAAATAATTACAGCCATCCAGAATGACATAAATTGCTGATAGGTTTTGTAATGTTTGCTGGCCATGAGTTGCTGACCAATTAGCTATTTCTGCTTACAGATTATATTTTTCTGCTTACAAAAATACGAATACTCTGCTAACCATTTAAATAACACCCATTGGAATTTCGCTACGAGTGACAAAAAATAATGACACTGAATTGGATAGCACAAATAAGCGTATCATTATTAGTGATAAGTTAGTTATTGAAAAGTTTAAAAGTGTTGATTGGTCGGCGTTGTTGTTATTTAGTTGTCCTTTACTTTTGTATAAAAAGATATGTGAGATTTTTAGCGGAATTTATTCAGAGTGTAAAATTGAAGTAACAATTAGACAAAAAAGGGTAACACAACCATGGGTAGATAAACGTCTTTATAATATGATATTGCATCGCGATAAGCTATTTAGGACATGGAAATCCTGCCCTAACAATATGTGCTATCGTCTCGAATAAACCCGGTTTAGAAATAAGGTTAATAAATTAATATTCAATGCCAAAAATAGATATAGACAACAAGAAATTAAAAATTGTAACGGTGATATGAGAAAAATATGGAGTAAAATCAGTTGTTGGATAGGACGAACTAAGAGTAATTTAGATAAATTTATTGTAAAGTATTTAGGTAAACGAAATAGCCTTCAAGAGGTTTGCTCAAAATTCTCACGTACATTTACAAATGAAATTTTAGATATCAAACACAGTTGTCATACAAAGTTTTTGGATAGAAATAAGTATGTTAAGCCTTCTATTATGTCATTTAGATACAAATGTGTAAGTAGCACTATAATTGAAAAGTATATAGACAACCTTAGTAGCGATAAGTCACCTGGAATTGATAATATCAGAGTACGGGATATTAAACACTTAAAAAAGGAGATAAGCCCAGTGCTCTCATTGTTTGTGAATCTTTGCTTAACCCAAGGTATTTATCCAAATATCCTTAAAAAGTCTATTATCCGCCCTATATTTAAGCAAGGGAGCTATTACGATTATGCTAATTATAGGCCTATAGCTTTATTGTCTGTAATAAATAAACTGGTAGAAAAAGTAATAGTAAAACAAATCACTGATTTCCTGGAAAACAATAATATTTTATCTAGCGCGCAGCATGGCTTTAGGCCGGGGCGCAGTACCTCCACAGCGTTGACAGAATTTGCGGACGAAGTTAATAACTGCCTCGACAGTGGTAAGCAGGTTGTGTGCATTTTTATAGATTATAAAAAAGCTTTTCATACTTTGGATCACGATATCCTGCTTCAATCGATGGACGAGTGTGGTATACGCGGTCCGACAAATAATTGGTTTCGCAACTATTTACAAAATAGGACGATCCGCACAGTTGTCAACGGTGTGGAGGGCACAGAGTGTGACGTGGTGTTGGGCGTCCCTACCGGTTCCGTGTTTGGGCCAATCGGCTATATTATGCACGTAAATAGCGTGCCTAATGTAGTCGAGTACTGCCGAGTGTTTATGTATGCTGATGATGTGTGTCTCCTGTACTCCTCTAAGGATATTAGTGAAATAAGAAAGTTTTTACAGTTAGATTTAAATAGTATCACAAAGTGGGCACATGATAATGGAATAATTATAAATCAAAATAAAACAAAATGCATACACATACACTCGCCTCTAGATCAGCCGCGAGGTTAAACCTAAGCGATGTAAGGATCATGAGTCATTCGTACGATTGCCTACACGGGGACGGTACAGCCGGTGGCTGCCGTTGCGACTACCTGAGATTTGTTGACTCTTTTAAATACTTGGGTTTACATGTTGATCGCAAATTTAATTGGAAGGTACATGTCGGTGAGGTATGTGCCAAACTAAGAATACTGCTAGGACGGTTCTATCATCTCAAATCGGTTATTAACAAAAAAACTTTACGAATGATTTATTTCGCATTGGTAGATTCTTCACTTAGTTACGGCTTAAGTTGTTATGGTCGAACCTTTGACACATACCTCAAAGATATAAAAAGTCTACAAATTAGATTCTTGAAATATTTAGTAAACAATAAAACTAAAATGAATTGTAATCGAGATTATAACAAGCTATTTTCTAAATGTAAGATTCTTCCTGTTAAAGCCAAAGCCCAGTACTTAATAATTGTTGAGAACTATCTTAATGAACACTTCAGAAACATTGTTAATAATAGATACAACGCTAGGCGGGTTAGATTTAAAAAATATTTGCTTCCTAAAGTTAAAAACTACTACGGGCAAAGAACGAATCAGTTCCTACTCCCAAAGTTGTTCAATGAAATAGATATTTTAAGACAAGAGACACAAATGAGTAAGGGTACTTTAAAGCAAAAATTAAAAACGGTGCTATCTGAAAATACTGTATAAGTAAGTATGTGACAACCCTGTATTGAAGACCAATAAAAATATGCAATAAGTGACACAGTTATTTAAAAGAAGTACAATGGGCGGTCTTATCAATTTAAGCGGTAATGTATTAGGTAGGTATTCTAATATAAGATAAAAGTTATGTATTAGCAATAAGTGTTTATTGATAAAACAGAGTGCAAGCTTGCCAACAAACTGCTATGCAGTTTGGCGAGTACTTACAAGTTAAAACATGTAATACTTATTGTAAGTAAATAAATAAATAAATAAAATAAATAAAAAACTAAAAAATTGGCCCTTATCTAAAAATTATTATTCTGTTACTGAATTCATTGAAGACAAACAAATTGACATTGTATGAGTTAAGGAATGATTTTAAAATTAGTTATATTAGACATGGTACATTTCATATTTTGCTGTTTAACTTTAGCTTACTTTAATTTGTGATTAATTTATTATTATGGCTTGACATTGTGATTTGTAAGTATTTTGATTTGTATAATTTAGACACTGTTATTTGTATTGTGATTTGAATATTTTAGACACTGTGATTTGTATAATTTTGCTTATTTATAATTGTGATTAATTTATTATTGTGGCATGACCTGACATGTAATCAATTCAATGCGAAACATATTTGCTCTGAATAAGTATAAATAAATGGAATACCTCTGCCTACCCCGGCAGAGGTATTCCATTACTGGATATACCCACATTTCACGAGATACATTGGACCCCTAAACGTGATAGGTGGTGAGCCCATCGCCGGACCGGGTCTATTTACACATGTCTCAGAATTAATTCTTAGACCTGCGGGTTTCCTTACGATGTTTTCCTTCACCGTCGAGCTAGTGATAAATATGTACGTAAGTTTTTGAAAAACTCATTGGTACATGCCAGGATTCGAACCCGAGCCTCACTGATTTTCGGCCGGCTCTTTAACCGTAAAGGCTATCACTGCTACTAATATTACCTCTTTATAATATTAGTAGTATAGATTAGTGCAGATAGATAACCATCGTTTAGACACTTGTAAGAGTTGCAGAAATTAAGTATTACTTATTGCAGCTTACTTTTGTATAATTCACTTGGATTTCCTGAATTAATAATGCTTCACATATTAGGTACTGGTTTAAAATTTCGCGTTTAAATTGCCTAACACCCCGTATATATAATGTAGGTACATAAACAAAATGTAAATGGCCTCGCATAAGAGAACAAAGAGTACAGTTATTTGCATAATTCTGTGCACCTTTTAGCCTTTGGACTTGCTTGCCGGCCTGGGCCAGAGCCAAACCAAGCCCATTTAAAGATTATAAGCTTAAGTCCTTTAGTCACGCTTTATACTGACATTACATTGAAAATAAAAATAAACCATTTAGAAGGAATTCTGCAGTACATTGAAAGAACTGTAGAGTGTAGAAAAAGCTTCAATGACTTTCAATAAACTTAGACAAGCTCATATACTGAATAAAAACTTATGATTTTGAATGTCGAGTGTAAAAAAATAATGTTGATATTATTTTGTTACACTATATAGTTTAATATTTTATTAAAACGTTTTTTCTTGGTGATAAGCTGAAGATACAAAAATATCCTGGTGTTAAGTGGGTACTTTTAGAAATCTAATATCTGTATCAACCCTCTCGGGCGAGGCAATCATGTGTGTTTCATTTAAATTTCATAATTAGAATACAAAGTTAAAACGTTAAACGTAAACGTTACGTTACATGTCATATTTTTGTGCTCTTTTAAAAATAGAACATAAAATCAGTAACGTTACACAAAATAAAAAAAATTATTAAATAAAATGAGGACGCAAAAATATCTGTCAAATGTTAATTGAAAGATAAGTGCTCCGAAATAAGGTTTTCTTGCTTGCTTCCTTTCAAAGCTGTCTCTTAAATCTTTTACTTTTGTTCCAGTGGCATGTGCCCCTTTTCAACTCGAGTTAAACAAATTTTCCGTAACAGACTTTTTCGAGTCTACCTTGAGGATTTAGGAGATCTACGAGGTTTTGTTTTTTACCACTTATTTGCTTTTTACATTATTATGTGTGTTTAATGTATTTGCCTCTATACATACGAGATTTATTATGTAACCCTATGATTACATATATTATGTTTTAATTAATGCAGAATGTATTCTGCACCACTGTATTTAGTTAAGAGTAGTGATAGCCTTAAAGTTAAAGAGCCTGCTTCTCATGATGATAATCAGTTAGGCTCGAGTTCGAATCCTGGCATGTACCTACGAGTTTTTCAAAAACTTACTGTCAAAGTTCTACCTGACACACCTAAATGTTATTTTTGCGAGCAGCTATCTTTTCCCACTCCGTGGCGACAAAGCAGTGTCTTATAGTCTTTTGAGCTGCATATTATAAAAGTAGCAAAAATAATCTTAGCAAACTTGTCATGCGCAAAATGGGCGCATTCCTTACAAAGATTAAGAAGGACTTTGGATTATGCAACTTTTATCTCGGACTCGGACTGAGACTCGGACTCGGACTCGGACTCGGACTCGGACTCGGACTCGGACTCGGACTCGGACTCGGACTCGGACTCGGACTCGGACTCGGACTCGGACTCGGACTCGGACGAACAATGACAAATATAAAAAAAGTGTTTCTTTCATGTTTATGACTATTTCAGGTCGAATAATGAAAAAAAAACGGTGCTACTGGCTTCTGTTTGTTTAACTCTAATTAGGGATGCGGTAGTCAAAGCTTGAGATTTCAAGCCACAATTATTCCAAATGTATCCGGCGTAGCGTTTGTAGTACATATTTATCACTAGCTCTAGTAAAGGAAAACATCGTAAGGAAACCTGCAGGTCCCAGAACTAATACTAAAGCATGTGTAACAGACCCGGTTTGGCGATGGGCTCACCACCTATCACGTTTAGGGGTCGAATATACCCACAGTATTTCCAGAAATGGAATACCTCTGCCTACCCCCTCGGGGATAAAAGGCGTGCTATTATTTATTTCTATTTTATTTTAGTATTTAGTTTGTTATAAAATTGAAAATCATACTTTGCCTCATTAACCCAGCTAAAAAGTTAATTATACCTCTTAAAACTTTTTGAAGTGTGTTCATAAAACTGACAAACTCTCATACAAAGGTCCATAAACTGCGAAAATCTAGTGAAAAAAGTTTTTTTTCGCGGATTGGCAGCAGTGTTTGCATTGTTGAAAGTTGTTCAGATTCATGAATGAAGGCAATGTCTCCTTATAATAGTTTTACATATTCTTTTGATCTCATTATAACAAGGTTCTTTTTACGATTTTTTTCTCTTCTTTAATTTAAAGCAATCTGTCCTGGAACATTCAGCAATAATTTGATGAAGTATGTGAATAGTATTGCAAGGTATGGGAACAGTGTTCAACCCTTATAAATATTTATCTACTATATAAAAATAAGTCGGGTTTTCCTTCCTGACGATTTAACTCGAGAACGGCCGGACCGATTTTGATAAAACTTTTTGTGTGGGTTCGAGTGGGTCCAGGGATGGTTTATAGGAAATAAAATTTAGCATTGCACCCGTGCGAAGCCGGGGCGGGTCGCTAGTCTATTCATAAAATACCTAGATCTTGGGGTGTGATGTTTTCGTTTTAATCTTTTGAAGGTTTGAGGGTTGCTCATTAGTTCCTTTGCCATTGGATTAGGATGTTGTTTGAGTCTATTTCTGTATGTGTCGGACTTATAACGATGAAACAGAAAAAATAATACGACAGTGATGAAAAGAACATGCAATTTAATAATCATAGCCGGTCAAGCAGCAGGTTTCTGCGGGCACAAGATAACCATAAATAATAAAATTTATAAACATACCTACCTAAACACTCAAAACTAAAAAGACACATGTTCATGTGCACAAATGTTGGCCTTGAGCGGGAATCGAGCCCACAACTTCTAACTCAGAGGGCAGGGCCAACATATCTCGCATTTTATAGAGAACAAATTTTCGGTTGGTGCATTGAAAAACAATGCACATACTTTATACTAGTAAATCGTGGCATTATAATTTTTACGTAGTATTCGTTGAACCAATGTTTCTTTTTTTCTGTGCTCTTTCGAACGTGACATCTGTCTTTTTAGAAAATAACTCTTAAGAGCCTATTTATCAAGATTTGATGATGAATGATAACATTGTTCGTAATAAAGCATTAGTATTCACCGACAACTCGCACATTCCCGGTGTAACAAGATGGGCAATGTTTCCCGCGTAACTCATCCACTCCAATATCAGAGAGATTGAGAACGGTAAGTAATAGCTGTAACAATTTCGTATTGCCCTATAAAACCTCACTTTCGCTTTATTTATTCGCGGTATAATGATCAATATTCGATATTGGCTTATATATTTGCCTAGGAAACTTTTTGTTTGAAGATTTTTCGTATTAATTTCGTTGATGGCGTAGAGGGTTTCAAAGTACCTTTTTCATGTATTTTACGTAAGATAATAGGGATATCACCTA
The DNA here is from genome assembly GCA_963855545.1 of Ethmia dodecea. Classification (NCBI taxonomy): domain Eukaryota; kingdom Metazoa; phylum Arthropoda; class Insecta; order Lepidoptera; family Depressariidae; genus Ethmia; species Ethmia dodecea. The sequence continues at coordinate 9,827,263 of OY979444.1, forward strand.
TTACTGTACCTTTTAATTATTAGTGAATGTTAGTACTTCGTTCTTTATTTTTACAAATAATTAGAGTATTGAGATGATCTGCGCAAAGCTGGATGAGCAGGGCTTGTAGTCACAAGCAGACTCTAGTCAGAGTCAAAAATAAATTGAGGTATTTTGTCGACATATTTAGACTTTTTTCTAGCGGTATGCAGTAGTAAGTAAATACCATTACATGCCGCTTATCATATAAAAAGTACTTAAAGTAGTGGCTGCTTTCTCACATTCCATACATATCTCTAATTCTCTACATATTTCATGAAGCATTTCGTTGAAAGAGAAGCTGAACAATAGTAAAAGGCTGCACTAAGGCTAACGAGGTTTTAATGTGGAGGAATCGGGGAATCCCGGCTTATCATTATCACGGCTAATATAACTCATGTGATAGCAAGTGGGTATGACCGACGCGGTCGCTTCAATGAGCGCACACGGATAATAGAATAATTTATGCAACCGTAAAAACTACTTGAAGATTATCTGCGAAATTTGTGACTTACAATTTTGTACAGTGAAAAGGGTTTGACAAACTCTACGAAATGATGAATGAAAAGGTTTTCTAAGCGTATGAGCTGGAAAATGAACAAGTATATGAATGGAGCATGTAATTATCAACGTTCTATCCCACATTATAAGCTAGTGTAATACTAACAAAAACTCATATTGGGTGGGCAAATCGATATTATTTGACAAAAAATATATATACAAAAATGTTAGTGGGAGTTATTTCAGTCTACACAATTAGTTTCTTTGTAGAAAATAGACCGTCATCTATAAATATAGACGAATAGTCTTATTTAGGTCAACATAAGGTATTTATGCATAATTTCCAAACACTTTTTGAGTTAATTTAAAATTAATGGTGAAAGTTTCTGTATTAAGTGCAACGTCAGACCTTATCTTGAAGGAACAATCAGGAACAAGTCTAGAGTTTCGGCTATAAATAAAGGTCATATTTATATCACATTAAGTAGCCTTCAGATTTAACTAACTTTATGTTTTTCATAGAATATTCCCGTTACGTAGTTTGACTACGACTCTATTAATAAATATTTTATTGCAGCAACGCTTTTTTCATTATCATGATTCAAACAAATATTACAGCGGGTGATCGGTTTTTCATATTGGTATATTTCTATTCAGTTTTATTGGTAGGTACTACAAACGAGTCCTTTACGGGAACTGCGGTTGGCGGTGTAAGTTGGATCGCGTGACTAATGAGTTTTCCTCTATTTCTTATTGTTTTTGAGTTGTTGACCCTGCGCTATCGACATTTGGTCACGAGCCATGGCTGCCAGCTAATTATACCACTAAAATGATTTATAGACGGTGATTTTTAGCTATGCCGAGATTTCGGCCCACAAATTGGATTTGGATTCATGTCAACAGGGCGTTTTAACGCATATTATTAATGCCTTTATGTACACGTCAGGTTGTTTAGCTGGTTATTGGGGAAAATACTGGCCAATTATTTTCTAAACAGTGCTAGAAAAATGGCGTGCAGTGCAAATTGTATTTCAGTATTATTTATCACTGGTATAACTAAATGTTATTGTTATACACTCGCATAAAGTTGTCCCCTTCTAACTGTGCTGAAATGGGTATTCATATTTATTTATGTTACATTCTGCTTTGTGATGCTTAACCTCTCAGACCATGAATCACAGACACAATATATTTTTAATTGTGTCTCGGTTCCAATTGGAACCGGTGGTTCTTAACTGATTTAAACAGAAAAAAAACAAAAAATTTTAGATTTCCCAAGTTATAAATGTGAATTAATAGCCGATTTCTTGGTATCATAAAATGAAATCCTCTTTGTCCAGAAATATTATGTTACGGGTTCACGGTGTTCCATGGTGCTGATATAAATAAAAAATCGGGATACGATATAAGTGCAAGTGGACAGACTGATTTCGTATGTCCCAGTTCGTGACGTTTCTTTACAATTGTTAAACATAAGCTTGTTGAGTCTTAACGTAATGCTGTATTATGTCTGTGAAAGGCTTCGACACAAAAGGATTAAGGGAATAGGAAAAAATATTACTGTAAAATGAGAATGTGTGAACAATGTTTAGCTCCAAAAATAAAATATTGAAATCTCTGTCGACCGTTTCGTGAATTTATTTATAAAGGCTATAGTGATTTGATTTTCTACCAGGGGGTCGATTTTTTAATCTCACCAAGTGACTAATTCTCACCGATGTGAGTGATTTCCGAAAGTTCGTATTTTTGAAACTCATCGGTGACTTACATTCCGCTAGGAGTAAAAGTGTTCTGTGCTTACATTTGTCATACCTATGATATCGATTTACGAGTGCCCCCACCCACTCGTAATTGAAATCACCATGCGATTGTTTTTGACAGTTGACGTATGTGAAATCTGCCAAAAGTGCCAAAGTATGTTTTTCGGAAGAATTAGCAGCGGGGCTCGATTGTGATATTTTGTGATTGCGACGATTTATTGAAAACAGCGTGTGACTTTCAAAAATACGACTTGTAGCAGCCGGAGCTGCTGGTTTTAGGAATGGAAATGATGCGAAGCAATTACGGAAAATAAAAAATATTTTAATAGAATTTACAGATAATGACAACAGATGACAGAGCACATTATGTATGGGCAGGGGCGACGCGCGCAGGCGAGCAGATGACGTAGTCGCCGCGCGCCGGTCAGCTCGGCCCTGTGTCCAGTACACCTGTTTGTTTCCATAGTATTCCCCACATCACTCCCTCCCAGAGACCGTCTCTACGGGCGCTAGTAATCTGGAAAATGAACTGAACGCCCCGAACGAGTTCTTACTACCCTCACAGGCGATGGCTCATTATGAGTTGGTTGGCTGTTATCTTCCAGTATGTAGGCAGGTTTTAATCGGTCTACAGAGACAGTGACTGGTTTTCCCTTCAGCAGCAATTTGTAAACTTTGTCTCCTCTTTCCAGCACGGCATATGACGTAGTCGCCGCGCGCCGATCAGCTCGGCCCTGTGTCCAGTACACCTGTTTGTTTCCATAGTATTCCCCACATCCTTTTGGAAAATGGTGACATAAAAGTCATCGGTGATAATTTTAGTCACCGGTGATAATTTTAGTCACCGGTGATTTTGATATCACTAGTGAGATTCAAAAATCGCACTCCAGGGAAGCATTTTAAGTCACTTTTAGACAATGCAATGGACAAAAAAAAATTGTCACTTCAATTGACTATAGACACATATTATGTACCTAACAAAATTACGCACTTGCACGTTTTGTTAGGACTTCAAGTAAGTAGAAACAATCTAATCGAAAAATATATTTTGTTACGCATAAAGTACATAGTTCGTCGAGTTCGTCGGAGAAGTCAAAGGAAAGTCTGTATCTACATTACAATGTCATCCTCTTATCCTCGGAATCCCATCGAGCAGTGCATTTCTCACAGTATCCCGCAGATAGGAGCAGAATGCTTCCAGCGGTAAGATAAAACCACCTTTGATTTATGAGTGTGATCATTTGGCATCATTTTATTTTATACAACTGTATTTGTGCACTTATAAATGGTCTCAGGGGAGTATGAAATTTCCTCAAATTACTACGAGTATTTCGTTTTAAATGCAAAACGTGTCATTCATTTTATAGTGCTATACAATCATAATGCTTAAGTTAGTTTATATCTATATTTGTAACTTAAGGAATACCCAGCACAAATAATAGTTAGATGCTTTAATTTAAGAATTTGATAGTGTGGATATTGTAATTAAAATAATAATAATAAATATAATAATCGTCAATATAAAAATGGATATAATAATTTACCCTTATGATGGGCTTCTATTGTATCTTATCTCAACCTTGGACTTTTAGAACTAACAACTATAAGTTTTGTATGCAGCCAGTTTAGTAATTTTAAGTAAAATTAAAATTAAATTTTCTCATTGATTTAATCTCTAGCATACTATTATTTTATTTTTGAATCTGTTTGTTAGGTTATTCTGTTTATGTGTTGGTTTTTAGACTGCTACGTATCATTTTTTCATTTAATTTCCTTAAAATGGGCTACTATGTGTGTATTTGTTCCTAAGAGCTAACCGTACTTTATTTCACCACAGCCCCGTATAAATCGTTTGTACGTATCCGACGGAGAAGTTACGCATAGCTTGACCGCTAGCGTTGTACCGACTTGTACCGCTCCTTGGGTGCGACAGGGTGCTGAGAGGGAAACCAAGATAGAGGAGAGGTAAAGTAAGCGTGCCGAAGGGCTGATCTACCTAAAGCGCGGTAATAGCGCTAACGATCAGTCACAACTTCTCCGTCTGGTAGCAGTCATGCTTTAGTACAGTATAGTAATGTAGTAATTTAATAAAATCGATACACAAAGAATTATGTTGAACTTTTAATTTGTTACTAATTTGTAACTACAGGATAAAATATATAAATGTAAACTTTGGAAACAATAAAACTTTCACTTTTCGAATAAAAAAATAACAATGTTTTCATTTTGATGTTCGTACAGCGAGGAACATAACAAGATACGCAGTTTACGACAAGAAACCCATTCGCAGCTCAATCTCCACTTGTTCCTCGGATATGGTAACATTCAGATGCAGTTACCGGCTAAATTGGGCGCTTCCTCCGTTTCCAAGGAGCTTCTCAGCTGTATCCCGTGGAGATAGAGAAGATCGTCTATAATTGGAAGTGATTCGCATTGTATCATCTATCACGACACAAATGTGAGGGTAAGACAAGAAGCGTGTAAGACGATGGTGTAGCTGGCCCCAAAAACATCAGAAATTAAGCATATTTGTGGCAATTGGTTATGTTATAGACGTATATTATTATATTAGACTAGCAGCGCCCCGCGGTTTCACCCGCGTAGTTCCCGTTCCCGTGGGAATATCGGAATAAAAAGTATCCTATGTCCGTCTCCTGGTTCTAAGCTACCTCCCCACCAACTTTTAGCCAAATCGGTTCAGCCATTAACGCGTGATGCCGTGACCAATGGAAAAAGGGATTCATTTTTATTTATAGATAGATTTGTTTTTAACACCTCTTTATCATATTATTTTATTTTTTAGTAGATAGTGGTTTCATACTGACGGTGGATCTTATTGGCAAGATTAAGCCACCAAATGTGGTATTCATAAAGTTGCATCTCATATGAACAACTAGCATCGCTCCGCGGTATCACCCGTAGTTGTCGTTCCCATGGGAATACGGGGATATAATATAGCTTACGTACGTTACTCCCTGATCATGTAGCTTTTTGGTGGTATTTTTTTTTAATCAGTTTTATATTTGGGCGTGAAAGCATAACAAAGAAACTTATATTGACAGCTTCTGAGACATAACAAACAAACTTGTATTGACAGCTTCTGAGACATAAAAAAGCTTGCTAAATGAGTTTTTATATAGATAACTAGCGACCCGCCCCGGCTTCGCACGGGTGCAATGCTGAATTTTCGTTGCTATAAACCATCCCTGGACCCACTTAAACCCACACAAAAAGTTTCATCAAAATCGGTCCTCCCGTTCTCGAGTTAAATCGTCAGGAAGGAAAACCCGACTTATTTTTATATAGTAGATTAAGATAATCTAAGTTCTCTGCCTCATCCAGTATTGCTTAACCAGTGGCGTAGGGTGTGCGTGGCGCGTGAAATATTTTACGATTCTTGAGACATAAGCCTTGGAGGTAGGGCAGAACCTTCACGTATTCGTCCCTACTCGGTGATTTGTAAAGATGTACTAGGTGCTACTGAGATATATTTTCTTTTTGAAGGCTGTTACGTTTGTAGGTACCCATCTTTCTCTGATACAGTCTGTTTCTTATGTTTGTGTAAACGCAAGTCTTGTAATTTGAAAAAAATATTTACGTACTTTTGTCGGCAGGGTTAGATATTAAAATTTGGAAAGGTACATTAGTTTTTTAATACTTGTAGGAATACGTATTACTATTATATACTTGTAGGTATTCATTTTCTGGAAATACCCACTTTTTACGAGTATATTTAATTTTGACCCCTAAAAGTGTTATACATGCCTCCGAATTAATTTAGGGACCTGCGGGTTTCCTAAAGATGTTTTCCTTCACTGTCAAGCTAGGGATAGTAAATGTATGTAAGTTTTTGAAAAACTCATTCATACATGCCAGGATTGGAACCCGAGCCTAACTGATTATTATCACCATGAGAAGCGAGCTCTTTAACGGTAAGAATATCACTGCTTTTACTATTAATGTTGACTATACCTATGGTACTTCCAGAACCTATACAAAGAGAAAATAAAAAGTATTATATTTTTGAAAGACAACCTCAACAAATAGAACACTCTACGTGTAGCCAGAGCACTTGTTAGGTACCTCATTAAAATAACTTTCCCTTGCAGCACACATCAAATTTATGTAAATTAACAACATTATAGTTTGTAGGTATGTTAGCAAATAATATAGGGTGCATTAAGTTTAGTGGATGGCTATGAATGTACGTATATATACGAAGGTAAGTACACACTGATATTTATTTTTGAAAATAAAACAAGCAAATAATAATATGTCTTTTGACATTTGCAATTGGGAAATGCAAGGGGGAAATTAAGTTTCTTGTGCTCAATTTCCAGTGAGCTATTGCACCCTTGGGTGCATAAATATTTTTCCTTTACAGTGGGGTAGTTTGTAACACAGGCGGGGTCCAACAAAGTATAATACCATAATCAAAATTATGATAAAGAAGTCAAGAGTCGTCTTTTCTTTCGTTATTATTATTGAAATAATAATAATAATAAATGTTATTAATGAAATAATAATAATAATATCTATGAAAACTAAAGCTTTTAAATTACCTATTAATATTTTGTATGTTAACAAATCTATTCAATAACATATCTTGGGTAGACAATAGTTTAATATTGATAATAAATACTCAATTAGTAATATTACTCAATCTGAGTAGGAGGTCGTTTGTTTGATCTCCCGCTCGGGGACAACATATTTTGTGTGCATGAACATGTCTGTTGGTTTCGTGTCTGGGTGTTTAATATTTATTGAAGTATGATTTATCAGTTGTTTAGTACCCATAGTACAGGCTCTGCCTAGTTTCGGACTGAATAACCGTGTGTAAATTGTGTCCCACAATTTATTATAATTATTATTAGAGTGATTTACACCATTACGCATACCCGGAAACAATTCTGTATTTTTAGACGACTTACAAATTATTTGGTCGTACAGAATGATAACGATTCAATTTCCCAGTAACAAAATAGTCCCCGAGTCCAATATACTTCTAAAAACCGAGGTATAAAACGGATTCTTCTCCATTAAAGTAATTGATTCGATAAGACATGGGAAAGATTGATAGATAGAGTGAAAAATAGTGTGATCCGAGAGCGTTGCGGCTTGAAAGATGATATAGTAACTAGGATTGAAAGAGGAATGCTCAGGTGGTTTGGTCACATTGAGCGGATGAATGAAAGTCGTCTAACGAGACAAATATACAAGGGTGTTGTGAATGGGCGAGTCGGTAGAGGACGACCTAGGCGTACCTACATCGACCAGATCGGCGATGTGTTGAAGAAAAGCCAGATAAAGAGTACCCGAAACCGACGAGCATGCATGAGTCGTTTGATGGATGTGGAGGAAGCGCGTGAGATCTGCCAGGTTCGTAGCAAGTGGCGGTCTGTTGTCTCTGCCTACCCCAATGGGAAATAGGCGTGAGATTATGTATGTATGTATGTAAAGTTTCTATTTGACAAGGGACTGGGATCTATGAGTAACGTGGAATCCAGGGAAATGAAAAAGGAAATAGGTTTACTCAGCCTTTATTTTAGAAATAACAGAGGTCTGGGGAGCCCTTATGTGTGTGAAGGAGTATTGAATGTTGGAAATTACTAAAAAGTCTTCTTTGTCATTCCCCCAGTCAACTGTGAAATGAAATTGTAGTTGAATATATCAATAAGTATCAGTTTTTAATTGTTATATCCACAATTTTAAGAACTTCGTAGCAAAGAGAAAAAATAAGCTCTGCTGCGTTATATATCTGTTATCCCCTTGAAATTTGGACTAACTTGGTAACATGGGGTTAAAGAGACCAAAATTTTGGGTTCGTTTTTTAAACGAAATTACTATAAGCCAAATGGTGTAAAACGCAAAAAAAAAATCATTTGCACGTTAAAACATATTTTTAATTGTTTTATGTTATAGTAGCGATTTATGTCAATAAATAATTATCAGAAAAATATAATTCCTCTCTATCTTCCGTCCCCTCACATTCACCATGGGTGACCATGACCATATAAGATGTTGTTAGGTTAGCTAATTACATAATTACTTAAGACAGAAGGTCCCTTAGTAGGGACTGAATAAATTAACCGACTTGGTATTACATGGATCTTACAACTTTTTACGGTAGAAGAACTGAGTTGCGAGACTTGGGTTTTTTGACAAGTTTTGTTTTTGATGGCATTAGTATTTACTCTACCAGCGGTGTAGCTTAGTCTGCGCGGAATCAGTTTAATCTCGTTCCTGTAGGAATTTCTAAAAACACTAAGTATTTGCGGTTTCCTACATTCTAATAAAGAACTGAGTAGCCAAATTTCAAGTCTACGAGTAGTTATGTGTTATAATGTCAGAGATTTTGCGATGACCTGTGTACTTCTAGACATGGTTACCTTTGCCTACCCCCTCGGGAATAAAAGGCGTGAGATTATTTTATTATTTTTTATTATTAGTATCTATTAGGTTCCGTTCTAGCAGAGCGATCCCGGGGGATGCAAGATAACAATCCATAGGCTATTATGACCGGGTGTACATTTATACATAAAAAATTGCATACTGTTGTTCTATTTCCTTTTTTAGTGAATGCTAAATATGTTGTTGAAATTACACATTTTTCAAAACTACACTTTTGAAGAGCACGTAACAGTAATTTGCTCAAACACAACACTTACTATCTTGAATTTTTCGACCATGCTGTCAGCCTTTACCTAAATAGCAGCAGAGTTATTTTGCAGGCACTATAATATATTAAGGAACTTTCCTGAAACGCTGTATTTTGTTTTAGTAGTTTGGATCCAAGTTTGTTATCTCTGTTACGATCAGCGCAGCCGAAGTTCACACAGCCGGGTGTTATAAAACGTTTTGTTTTTACAACACCTGTATAATTCTGCTTTATTGCCACTTATGTACCACCACATTTACCCATTCAATGTAGCAGTTCTTAATTAAAATCTTAACATAGGTATATAGAAATAAAGATTATTATTATTATTAAGAAATTTTAACATTCATCACGAGATCATGATGACTTTAGATGTTATACAGATAAAAAAAATATACAACGCGTAACAGAAAAAGCGCAATTCCTCATACACCCCAATTAGTATATTAATATAAAAAATATGATGCAATCGAACTTTAGTTGTGTCTAACCAATTTTCTTAAATATCGATTAATAATAGCACGATTTCCATAGAAAGCACTAAATTCAGCTAGTTACGATAATTCTTTTTTTTTTAATTTAATACATAAGTATTAAAAATATCTGAAATCGAATAAGTAGTCGATACTGAACAAACTAATTTCAGGAATTGCGCTTATTCTGTTACATGTTGTATACATGCATATAGAAAACAATAATTGAAACAATATTCTCTTGGAAATGTAATTTATTGCTTGTTTGTTGCCGGGTAGTACAGATCTAGGGTTCTTTTTCATAAATGGCGAAGCAATTCGCAGTTTATTTGGCATTTAAGTAAATTTGTAGGATCCCTTCTGTGCTGGCATTTTGTTTTATGTGGCTGCTCGTTACCGGCGGCGGTGGGGCGTGAAGTTACGGCCGCACTGGGCCTTCTGACGCTTCGACGCACTGGCCTGCTCAAACGTGGCGATCCACTGTCTATATGCACTCGTTTGTGTTCCAACAATGAGCCCGAAATTTTATGGCAGGCATTTGAAGGGTCGCAAATCATAATGTAAACAGAGGTGTCAGTTGGGTGAGTAAAATTTTTGGACAAACGCAGAAGTTGTACCTATACAATTAGGTTTCGTAACACCTGCCGAATTGAAGTAAAAGGTTATTTAAAATTGTTTGAGCGGTAATTTTCGATGCAAGTGCGTTTCCCATTTAAACCATGCCCGGAGGGACCCGATGCAACCCGCATCTCACTACGGCGATATTTTTATATTTTCACTGCATTTCTGTTCCGGTCTGCAAAGAGCAGTGTTTGTCCGCCGTAAAATAAAACTAGATACGCTAAAACATGTCGTTTTTGTTGGGTGATATTCTCTTTTCAGTGCAAATTATGTCACAGAGTATTTTTTGAACATAATTCTCTTGTTATGCTGTATCTAGTTACTTGTACTTTTTGTGCACGAGACACCATTTTAATAAATTAGTTTTATTTTCAATAAGAATGCAATCAATTCGGGCAATTGCCTCTGGAACTACGAAGCCACAATCTATTGTGAAAACACATACAGATAGATACACAAGGCTAAACTTATAATATACCTAACAGCTCTTTTTCTTGTCGAAGGCTGAATATTTAAAAATAGATCATAATTTGCATGCAAAATGGCGTTGACGATTTTATGAATTACGCTTTCACGAGTGTGTTAAACGTAAACAGATTTCAACCAACTGCTCATAACTGTTGGCACTGAATATCTAATATCTCTAACACAAAGCTGGTGGGAGCGCGTATAAATCAGAGACGTCATAGTTTAATATCGCTTGACAGATTTGAGCGCACAGCAGAATCTGTGCAATATGTCACACAGTCATGGCTCCGAGCAGAACTCCTAATATACAGGGAATCTCGCTCTCTGGGAGTTACAGGAGCTAAGAAAAGTATCTCTTATTAAATTTTATGAAGGTATGTAAAACAACTGGACATTTAATATAAGAGTTTTATATTTGCACTTTGTTACTGACTGCACTGACTAATTGTAAGTCAAAGAGATTAAAATATAATAGGACATAGAGGGGACAAAGCGAGGAAAATCTGAAGCCAAAAATTATTACCTAAGGTCATAAGTCTAGTGTGATTCGACCGAATAACAGCTCGCGTTTATACTAACTGACATGACGCTAGAGATCAAAGTTTTTGTATGAAAATATTCCCATTGCCCCCTCTATGCCCTATTACATTTAAATCTCTTTGTTATAAGTAAATAGAACAAGAAAAAAATAAGTTACGGTAGACTGTGTTCTTGTATAAACCACGCTTCATTAAGTAAATTGCAATATTTGCAATGTACTCTGCGAGATGTTCTTGTGCAATGTTCGTTAGTTTTCAGAAAATAACTGATTCGAGTTCCATTTCTAGAAATAACTAGTTTTCACCAGTATATTTTATGAACTCGTTTCCGTGGCAGGTGGTGAGTCTCGCCGGACCGGGGTGCTGTTACACATTCCACAGAATCAATTCTGCTACCTGCTGGTTTCCTTACGATGTTTTCCTTTACCATCGAGTTAGTGATAAATATGTACGTAAGCTTTAGAAAAACTTATTGCTACATGCCCTACAGGATTCGAGCCCGAGTCTCATGTTCCTTGTCTACATCTACATTAATATTATAAAGAGGAAAGATTTAATTTTGTATTTGTTTGTTTGTATCGAATGGGCTCCGAAACTATACGAGTAATATTATTGTAGAAAGAAGTGTAGACTAGTAGTAATATTAATAAAAAAATATTAGTGTATATGAAGATAAAGAAATAGTAAGTACAAACAATAAATGGTTTATCGAATCTAACGAATCAATTTGTACAAACTGGTAAAGAATAATGGGTGCAGTATAAATATTAATGGGCCTGCTAAGGTCGCCCTGGGAGTTGCAAGGAAATGGCCATCGGTTCGTAGAAACCAATCCAGCGGCGCCGTCCAGCCGACGAACTACTGTACCTGGAATCGAATCAATTTTAAATAACTTTTTAGAATTCACTACCGTGAATGATGTGTACAGTAATTTGAGTCGTGTACCAAGAAGAAAAGTTTACATCGAAATGAAACTGATAGAAAACAAAGCTGTAATAGGTCTGTTGGAATATCGTTTGACTGACTTGCAATGAAAAGCACTAATAAAGTTTTTCAAAAAAAATATCAGTGCATCGATATTATAACTATTATTGTAAACCATATTTACTAGTAAGACATGAGATTAAAAAGAGCTGCCCCTGAGTTTCTTGCTGGCTCTTCTCGGGGTACTACTGCATTTGGAACCAACAACTCGTCGGTGGAGATGGGCTGCTGTTTACATTTAGCCAATCTTCATGTACGAGTTTAGTGTGCCTTGTTACTGACGTTTCAAAGTATATTTCATATACCTACTGAAAAAAATGAATTTTGAATTTGAATTTGAATTTCATAGTAAATGAAAACATTGTTATGAAACCCACAGGCCCACCCAGCACATAGCCAACCTGCCAAGTATCAGGTTTCGAAAAAATATTGTGCACTGGTGGATAGTACCTAAAACAGTTATACATAGGCCTTCACGTCTCGGATGGCAATCAGATCCACATCTGACCGAGAGGATGTAACTAATACCAATCAAATTAATAAGAATTCGTCATTGGATTACATCAACTTGTCTTTCTTTATCCCGTAGTAGGTCTATAGTATTTCACATCCATGTTTTTTCGGCTTATCGTGTTTACTTTACGTTTATATCTAGTAAAAAATATATATTTCCGTTCACATTTAGGGATCACATTGGAATTATAATTTCACCTCCCATATTTACCGTACCAACCAAAGAAAATATACATTCATTTACAATAATTACAGATAAAAAATTTCCTCCAAAGACGAACCATGTGGGACAGTGCCCAGAAGACCGGCCGCATTCCTTCTCTGGATAGCTAGGCTGATCCTTTGACAAAGATAATTGCCAGCCCTCTGGTCACCTGAAGCCTCGACCAAACGCACTGACAGCTCTTTGAGGAGTTGCCACGCCTCCGGCCCCCAAATAAAAGTCAAAAAGTATTATATATTTTTTCATGAGGGCTCTTTCAACACATCGCGCGAACTAATATCAGTAGGTAAGTAGAATATCGATGTTGTACTCGGAAAGAAGTTATTGTAAGGCTTCCAACCTGCGGTCACACTTCACTAATGAAATATTATTTAGTACGCTCACGGCGAAGTAAGTCTTATACTTTCAACCACAATGGGATCACCTAACTACCACGAAACCTTTTAGTTGCTTAATTGTGCTGTACAGTAATCAAAAAGTTAAAACTAGTGGACAAATTGATCAGTTTCATACTCGTAGTTTACACATTTTGGAATTGACAAACTTCTGATTTTCAGTTTGGCCCAAGCTTCGGCTTCCTTATGGCTGAAATCTAAAATAAAAATATGGCCCAATTATGATTTTTTGGCCGAAAATGGCCAAAATCGAACCTTTAGCCGGTTACTAATTTTTATAGGTAGGTATTTTATATTGGATAGGTTAGGAAGAATAGTATTATTAAGAGAAATGTGTCTATAGACCTGTAACTAAAGCTGTAGATACCCTATGTGGGTATCTACAGCTTTAGTACAATTTTACTACATAAATACTTTTACGTTTTAAAAAATATGTGAGTTAATCCGATAGGATGTGTATAAAGTTTGAGAAACATCACGCTATATTTCTTAGTCGCTATACAAGCACAATGTCAGCATGTGCTGTACAGAGGGCCACAGCTCGATCATAACCCCTTAAAACTTTTCTCTCGCTCAAATACCAATTATAAGGACGATACAACATGACCGGAAATGAGTACACTCTGTGCGTGCCATATTTAGTTATCCGATCTGTAAAAGTGTACGTAAGTACTATTTCCCTTTAGGCTAATCGTTTCATACATCAATCTGCTGGTTTTCAAAGCCTCGACCATATAAGTTCCATGGTAAACTTCGCGACCCTAAGAACACGGTATGATGAACCATAAACTGTAGAAATACAACTAGAGGTGATCTGCTTCAAAAAAATATATGTGAAAAAAATCACCTTTCTAGGTGTAGGTCTATACCCTATAGACTGGGCGTTGATGAGTCAGTGAGTCAGGACTTCTCTCTTTATATATATATAGATTTTAAATTAACTGCAAATATTTTAGGGGAAGGTTCAAATATGTAAGAGAAATAGAATTAACTTAAGTATATAAAGAGAGAAAAATACGTTATTTCTTTCTTGTCCTTTTATAACAAAAAACCGGCCAAGTGCGAGTCGGACTCGCGCACCGAGGGTTCCGTACAACCTTGCAAATTTATGGTTTTCGTAATTTTTCCTTTATCTATGCTATAAGACGTTGCTTCGTACCAAATTTCAAGATTCTGAGTTCACGGGAAGCACCCTGTAGGTTTTGATTCCCTTGCAAGTGTCGAAAATTTGCGGCATAAACGGCTGTATCTTTTGATTGCGTTGGCTTAGAAGTTTGATTTTTTCACAGCTTCAAGGGACAGTAGACTTGAGTAATTGATATAAATTTCAGCTTCATACCTCCACGCGTTCCTGAGAAAAAGGGTCTTGACAGACGGACGGACGGACGGACAGACGGACAACAAAGTGATCCTATAAGGGTTCCGTTTTTTCCTTTTGAGGTACGGAACCCTAAAAATAATAATTAATAAACATGCTTTGCACACACTCACTACCGCAATAAAACGCCACTTTTTTCGGGTTTATTTTTTTATTTATTTTGTTATATTCGCTCAATGGGGTAGAGTGCGTGTATTGTTAATGTAAAGCGTGTTAATTTAAAAAAAAATATTTTGTTATAATCGATTTTATATAGTAAAGTAGCGTATGAAAAAATAAAAATCAATGCCGAAAATAGTTTCTTGTAAATTGTTTAATGTACTATCGATAAACGCTAAGCCAATTGTCACTTGAAAGCTCAAGTTTTTATTATCCCGACCCTAATTAAAGTTAAACAATCAGAAGCCAGTAACACCGTTTATTTTTCCATTCTGATCCATTCATAGACCCAAAATGGTCATAAACATGAAAGAAACCCTTTTTTGTAATGGTGATTGTTACTATATGAGAGGGCTTTGTGGCCACATGGTGGGAAAATATAGCTTTTTCAAAAATTACACTTAGGTCAATTAGGCAAAACTTTTACTGATCGTACCCTTTAAATATTTGCATTTAATTTAAAATTACCATGTATATTCTGTGCTACAACCGTCGAATCAAAACTCTTTATCAACTTTTTATTTAGCTGTAGATTTTAGCATAGTAAAGTAATATAGTAGCATAGTTGAATATAGAAACTGCTGGATGACTCTATTTTTATAAATCTTGTTAAGATCTTTAATTGAAATGATATCTGCCTACTTTTAGAACAGTTATATTATCCATATGTACACAAATGCACTCGTTAAAAAGTAAAAAAAGCTCAAATACTTACGAATAGTGAATTCCTAGATTACTGCGTGATACGGCATAAGCAAGCTTTTCAAACGTGGCTTACATTCAAATAACATTAATTTACTCTGAAGCCGGGTATAGACATCCTGTGTAACTAGTTATCTGATTATCGTTTATTTATTAATGTTACGCAACAACATTCTTAACCTTTTAGTACCTAGGTAGCTGTCGCTAATGTAGTGTATTGATTTTACAATGAAAATTCTCAGAATATACCTGATGCAATCTATGTAAAGCTCTTTTATACATTACTAGCGGCCCGCCCTGGCTTCGCACGGGTGGACATTTGTTTTTTAAACATTTTGGGATGCACTTAGAGTAAATATCAAGATAGGTTCTTATTATTTTTCAAATATAGCCTGTGCCGAGCGGCGTTGCCCGCGCCGAATTCCTGTTCTAGTGGGAATTTCTAAAAATCCCTTCATAGAGCGTTTGCGAATGACATATTATTATAAGACACTTACATACCATATTTCAAGTTTCTAGGTAGGTATTATCGATTGGGAGTAGTACGTATTTCTCTTTTTAACCAGTTTTTAGGGTTCCATACCTAAATGCTAAAACGGGATCCTATTACCAGAGCTATTACTAAGTCTCCCCTGTCCGTCCGTCTGTCTGTCCATCTGTCACCAAGCTGTATCTCATGAACCGTGATAGTTAGACAGTTGAAATTTTCACAGATGATGATTTCTGTTGCCGCTATAACAACAAATACTACAAAACAGAATAAAATAAATATGTAAGGGGCTCCCATACAACAAACGTTATTTTTTTGGCGTTTTTATGTTGATAGACACAAAAAACCACACTTCTCCATACTAAGTTCAAACCCTACTTTCACCCCTTTAGGGGATGATTTTTGAAAAATCCAAAAACACGTGTCTCATATATTATTTCTAAGAGTATTTGTGTAAAGTTTGAAGTTGATAGACGTAAAAAACAACACATCTCCATACAAACTCCTATCCCCTGTTTCACCCCCTTAGGGGGTGATTTTCGGACAATCCAGAAATAGATGTCTTGTTGTTTATTTTGAGGAGTATTTTTACAAAGTTTCGTATTGATACGCCCAAAAATGAGGGTTTTCCATACAAACTTCAACCCCTACTTTCACCCCCTTGGAGGATGATTTTCGAAAATTCCTAGAACTAATAACTCATAGTTTGTTTTGAAGAGTATTTGTGTGCCAAGTTTAAAGTTGATCAAAATCACATTATCACAGATCGAAATCACACTATCCCATACAAACTTCAACCCCCTCTTTCGCCCCCTTTGGGGTTAAATTTCGTGAAATCCTTTCTTAGCGAGCATCTACACTATAAACGTAACCTACAAACAAAATTTCATATTTCTATGTTCAGTGGTTTGGGCTGGGCCTTGATTTTTAGATTTAGCTTCTCCTTTTATATATATAGATTTTTGAAAGTTTAAACTGTACTAAATGACGTAGTCTAGTAATACTATCTATAGGAAGAGCGCAAAGGTCAAGCCAAATTAAAAATGAATATTGTTATAAATAGAGAATAAAAAAAACGATTTGATGACGTTAAAAATAAACAGAGGGGACAAATGTTACTAAACCTTAGTATATTAGCCTACGTATATATAATATGTATATATATATAATATAATTTCTAAGAATAATAATGAGGTTTTTTTGGGGTAGGTACAGTAGAACAATTTCATCATTCAAAACGAGTATCAGGGTAGAAAGCCGGAGGCTCCATTCGAAAGAGATGGCAATATTAAAGGGGTGGTGCTTTCAACAAAAGGGCGACCAGTGCAATCAGTCTACACCAGCTACGTACGGGCAGTTATCTTTCGGTCGTCGCGGGAGACGGTCGCGTGTCGCGCGAGCAGGATATCGCGCCAAAAGTTTTCACGGGATTTCGGGAATATTATAGTACCGCGTTTAACTATCCAGCGCTCTTAATGACTTCTTTGCGTGCTACAAATACACTGCAAAGAGATTTAAACGTATTGTTTACGGTTTAGCAGGAGTATGTTTTCAAATAATATAAGAGTTTTTGATATAGAAATCTAGAAGTTTGAGGAAAATAAGCTAAAGAAAGTCAAAGTTAATTAACGAATCAATTTATTCTAGTTAGTAGTAATAGATTCCAAAATATGATAAATGGCGTCCGACATGGGGCCACGCCACAAAACCATCAATTCATAAATGTCCGTTTTTATTCTTAATAAGCTTCAACATGAATCTCTTGTGTCATCTCAGTTTACTTAAAAGTGGAAAGATGTTGCTGGCACTATTTGTTTTGGATTCGTTGTTAGCAAGTTCCACTGATGCTACTACACGTGAGTACATTTATCATTCTATCTTTGAACTTATTCTTTTAATTAAACTTTTGATTTCAAATCGCAGTTCTATTTTTGAAACACTTTAAAATTTAGTTAAAGAGCCGGCCGAAAATCAGTCAGGCTCGGGTTCGAATCCTGGCATGTAGTACCAATTACTTTTTCCAAAAAACTTACGTACATATTTATCACTAGCGGATGCCCAGCGGCGTTGCCCGCGCGGATTTCGTTTATCCCCGTTCACGTGGGAATTTCCGAAAATCCCTTCATAGTGGTTAAAAACGACATATTTAAGACCCCTACATACCATATTTCAAATAGCGGGTGCCCAGCGGCGTTTTCCCGCTTGGATTTAGTTTATTCCCGTTCCCGTGGGAATTTCCAAAAATCCCTTCATACCAATTTCCTATGACATATCAGACACCTTCATACCATTTTTCAAGTTTCTAGGTGTTATCGTTTCGGAGTAGTACGTATTTCTCTTTTTAACCAGTTTTTTTATTTTCCCGTGGGAATGAGATATTTTCCTGGAATAAAAAGTACCCTAGATGTTGACTCGGGTACTCAGTTATCTCCATACCAAATTTCATCAAAATCCGTCCAGTAGTTTTTGAGTGATGCGTGCACAACCAGACAGACAGACAGACAGACAGACAGACAGACAGACAGACAGACAGACAGACAGACAGACAGACAGACAGACAAAAATTCCAAAAATTGGTGTTTCGGTATCTATATCGATAACTATATACACTACCGTTAAAATTTTCAAAAAATATTTAATGTACAGACACGGCCCCGTTAGAGTTTTATTATATGTATAGATATAGATATATAGAAGATTAGCTCGACGGTGAAGGAAAACATCGTGAGGAAACCCGCAGCTCTCAGAATTAATTCTAAGACATGTGTAAATAGACCCGGTCCGGCGATGGGCTCACCACCTATCACGTTTAGGGGGTCCAAAGTATCTCGTGAAATGTGGGTATGTCGAGTAATGGAGTACCTCTGCCTACCCTCTCGGGGATGAAAGGCGTGAGATTTATTATTATTTTAAAATTTAGAATTTTAATATTACTTTAGAATTTTTCAAGCCCCTAACGGTATGACGTGGCTTAACAACTTCTATTGTGGCTAAACACTACGAAAAGTTTACTAAGTACCTAGTTGTATGATGTTTTTCGGGATATTCTAAATACTAATGTGTACCGTTTTTTTTCCTATAATTATTATACTAATACTAATTACTTACTATCTTAATATTATAAAGAGGAAAGATTTGTGTGTTTCTATGTTTGTATCTTTGTTACGAATAAACTCAAAAACTACTAAACCAATTGCAAAAATAATTTTACCAGTGGAAAGCTACTGATAATGGTAAGCTGGAAAGTCTCTGAGTAACTTATGCTATATTTTATTCCCGTATTCCAACGGAAACCGCGCAGAACCGCTAGTTTAGCATCACGTAGACAAAACATTATGATATATAGAATTTATAAACCACTTAGGTTTGCTTAATGCTATCAACAGTCCACTAGTTATATATAAGGTACTAGTCAATATATCCCTGTAACTTATCAGTAGCAATCACATAACAAAATGTTTTAGTAGATCCCTCATCTGATTTCCTATTTAATCTTTCCTATTTATAAATAAACATATTTAAAAAAATGACAGAAGATGCAAATATTCTCAAAAAAAAATAAGTGCAGAAAATTAGTGAAACTATATTCACGTTTTTTAAAATAAGTGTCTTAATTAGAAATTAAATGTAGTGCTCAATTTTGTGATAAATCTGCTGAGTAAAATATAGCCAACCCTTCTACCAACCTTTAATAATAAAAGTTTATTTGTAACATTATATAAACTTTGCCCAAGTTAAAACTCCCGCTATGGCAGGAATGTAGGTAGATTTATTGTAAAAGGAAGCTCTAATGGTAAATTTAAATGGAATCACTCCCTTATTTGGATTATCGTGGCTAAATTTGACGTGCAGTCAATTAGTGAACGTGGGTCCGCGTCGTGGCTCGCAATTTGTCAGTGACAACGTCGGAAGTTCAACAAGCCTAGCTCAACAATATAGTCACTATGCTTCCATTTAGAAAATAATAAATCAAGACAAGCCATCCTAATTTATTCATCTAAGATTTTAAGATAGTTATGGCATTTAAGAATTGGAACCACTACACAACTGTTCCTTTTTAATATTTATTCTTTTAATCGATTAATTTGGAATTATTGCATGTCATCGATTTCGTTACCTTGAATAATGTTTGTATATGAAGTTGCTTTATGATCCAAACCTAATATATTTTTGAATTCATCTGCTACTGCTGGACAGAGTTTAGTTTTTTACAATTAACATATAAATAAAATACGAGTCATTCACATCAGCGTCCCCTAGCGCTCAAGGAAAATCATATTGTGTCTGCATTCTGTTAGTTGACTTAAGTGTCATTAAGTCAATCTCTAAGTTAGTTTTAACAGTTGAGTCAATCTGTAGTTAGATTTGATACTTGAGTAAATTTTTAGTTTGATTCGCCAATTGAGTTAATCTGGGGGCACGGCAGTGCCCCCGCCAAGTCGAGCAAAAAGCGGCACGGCCGTACCATCACTGTTTCGATTTGGCTATCGTGTCAATTTCTATGTTGATTTGTCAGTTAAACCTATTTCTAGTTTAAGTGGATAATTGAGTCTATTTCTAGTTAAATTTGACAATTGGGACAGTCTCTTTTCAATTTTACAATTGAGTAAAACTCTATTACGATTTAAAAGAGCACTCAATCTCTATTTCGCTTTGAGAGGTGAGCCAATCTCTAGCCACTCATACTGTGAGCAGGAAAAATAAGTAAAAGTTCTGGGAAAATAAATGCAATATGTGTAAAATTTTGATTAACCATAAACATAGTTATTATAGCGGCCGCTTTTTTTTTTTTTTTGAAAATATAGTACCCTGGAAATAAAAGTCACCCCCGCACCGAGCGAAAAGGCTAGATATAAATCACTAGCTTTTACCCGCGGCTTCGCTCGCCCACGTTTATTTCACCCCCTTATGGGGTAGAATTTTGCAAAATACTTTCTTAGTGGACGCCTACATTGTATAAGCTATTAATGTGCAAAATTTCACGTCTCTAGACCCAGTGGTTTAGGCTGTGCGTTGATACATAACCAATCAGTCAGTCAGTTTATCATTTTATGATGGTTGATGCTCCAACTAGGTACAACACAAATCTCCTGAATATCTCATATAGATACAATTTTAGATACTCAAAAGTAACTCAACCAATTAGTATAAATAAGTGAATTTACATTGTTTATTTTTCTTCGAATTATTAATAATGATCCATCCTTGATTCACCAATCCTTGCCAATCAATTGAAGCACTCTCATAAATCTGTATTTAAAATAATGAGTGCAGATATCTGATACATTTTTTAAGTAAATACTTTACCGTTTCAGATTATGCGAGTCTTATGATTTTAAAATTCGGTTTGACTCAGGGTAGTATCTATTTAGTTTTCTGATATTTGTATTCAGAAAACGTGTTCAGCATACGCAATTCAAATTTACTTTTCTCGTCCCCGTAGTAGATAGAACAGGGGAAAGCTCCTTAAATCCGTTCAATAGATGGTGTACAAATTAAACATAGGTCTGTGTCTACACAGAATAAACAGTTATAACTGTTGATACTTCTTTCCGAACTTATTCTAGTAGACTACGGAAACTTTTTCTTTATATTACTTATTTATACAATTGATCAAAAAATACCGACTTTTGTTTAGACAATCTATACTTGAAGGCATACCTACCGTATGGCGTAGGCGGAATTATTGTGTGGGCTCTACACGTGCAAAACTACACAAAAACTAAGATAAACCTTTTGGAACTCTTTGCATATTTGCATCTTGTCCTATAAAAAAAAACAAACCAAGACTTTGTCGGAACAGGCATCAGCGGAACTAGATAAAGTCCACAGGTCAGCGAAGTAAATAATTTAGTTTTCCGTTAACATTCCACCGTACAAGATCTGAAATTTGAAGGGCAAAAGGTAAACCTTAATTCACTGTACTCTGTACATTAATAGATTAAAAGCAATCAAATGGACATACGGGGTATTCCTTACCCTTCCCATTTACGATCGGGCCTATCGTTCAAGCGGCCGCAGTGCCTGATTTCTCCGGTCTTCGGTAACCATGTCAGATTGACCTGAATTCGTCCGTTACTTAATTTCGTGTGTCGCGTGCCGCTGAACTAATTTAATCACAACACGGCTCAGAAACGCTATATTTGGCAATAACGGGTATAGAGTCGCTCATTACCGTCTGAGGACTTTGTGGATTAATCACTCCGGCGATAATCTCAAAAACGGGGAATACTAAAATATTAAAGCCAATAGGAATTTCCATTGATAAAGCCTTCTTATGAAGACAATTTATTTTTAGTAAGCTTACTTTTTTGTTGCTTAAAATAACTATTCATTGTTCCACCAACGTAGAAATCCCGAGGTAAAATATAAAAATACGATTTTAGGTATATAATCTTGAAATAGCTGTACTCTAAATAAATAATCATTCTCAGTTGCCTTTACTTTTCAGCTGTAGCGAGTTGTGATTTTGAGTTTTGATGTTTCGATTAAATCAAGAAATTATCATATCTCATGTTTATATTATGATGTAAAGATCACATCTTGATAGTAAAATTTCAATTAGTTCCGGTTATATATAGAAGTTGATTAAAATGTTGTAACTAAAACTGGAGCTGATGAATTCGTTAGTGGATTTTATAAATAGAATTCACAATTTTCATGAAATTCTTTACTTATTTTTTTGGTTAGTATGTAAAGTTTAAGTTTTTTAATATAAAAATATATAAAATAGACATAATCAGGTTCTATTCATGGAAATACACACTTTTCACCAGTATATTTTACACCCCTTAACGTGACAGGTGGTGAGCCCATTGCCGGACCTGAGTGTTACTCTACTCATGCCTCAGAAATAATTTGTGTAGGCCCCCAGTATGGATTTCGTGCGAAGTTGTCTTCACCGTCAAGCTAGTGGTATTTTTTTTATTAATATACCTACTTTTATAAAAAAACTTTTAACTTATTATTCAATAAGATTACAAAGTGGTTAAAATAATGGATTTCAGTGATCGGTAGGATCATGTCAGTATTTAAATAATTGGCTTGATAGGTTTATTTATAGAATGTCTAAATGGGTTGGTCGATTTGTAAATTATTAAGTGCTTATCTATTTCTAACAACGTATAGGTACCTTGCAAAAGTAATTTAACAAAATTAAATATTTATATCCATGAAAGGATTACCTACTTATCAATCAACCCATAGGAACAGTAAATAATCTCACCAAAGTAATGTTCTGTCGCCTATTTATAAATGTAATAGCTTATTGGATTGGTTATTTTATTATCATCACTATCACTTCACTATCAATACATAGTATAAAATAATAAAGTCGCTTTCTCTGTCCCTATATCGCTATGTCCTTATGTCCATATGTCCCTTTGTATGCTTAAATCTTTAAAACGACCAACGGATTTTGATGCGGTTTTTTTTAATAGGAAGACTGATTCAAAAGGAAGGTTTTAGTATGAGCATTGCACCCGTGCGAAGTCGGGGCGGGTCGCTAGTACTTTATAAAAAATGGCTTGACTCCAAACCTGAAAATCTATAATTTGCCTTGTTTTCAGATGAACCCGGTTTTAGTGGACCAATAGCAAACGTGACGGCACCCCTCGGCAGAGAGGCTATCCTGGCTTGTACAGTACACAACCTTTCAACTTACAAGGTTGGTACTCTTGTTATATGTACACTTCGCTACATAGTATAAACAAAGTCGCTTTCTCTGTCCCTATATCCCTGTGTATGCTTAAATCTTTAAAACTACGCAACGGATTTTGATGCAGTTTTATTTCTACATACAGTGATTCAAGAGGAAGGTTTTAGTATTAGCATTGCACCCGTGCGAAGCCGGGGCGAGTCGCTAGTAATACAATAAATAAAAATATAATACACTTAATTACCTATGGGTATCCTTATTTCATATGTTGTCATAAACATGAGGACTTTGCAAAAGAGCCTATATTATTCCATAAACTATAATGTGTCCTAATACATAACTATGTTAGAACTTAGCTTCTCGTATCGGAAGAAGTACTTAGTAATTTAAGTACGTACCAATGACGGGCCTGTTCGCTCAGTCGGTCGGTACCCTACCTTTCGACTCGGAGGTCGCGGGTTCCATTTCCGCTCGGGCCCCATATTTGTGTCCGTGAGGCACTGTACCTAGTTAGGGTTATTTAATTCTAAGTAACAAATCTTTTCAAGACACTTGCTTGTAAAGTGAGCCTTAATTTCGGTTTTAGGAACATAAACCGAGCTATAACACACACGTGCATAATAACATTATATTATTATCTACAGTAGTCCGTAATATAATTATCCCTACAAAGTTCAATTAGTACCTTACTGAAAGTTATATGTGAGTAAACAGAGCATTCTCAATTTAACCGGGTATTACAGTTATTTTTTTAATAACAAAGAGGTTTTATACCGCTGACGATCCATATACATTTTTAGAATAAATAAATGTGTACGGTACGTCCTTAAAGTAGTCAAACAAACTTTTATTATTATCAAATTATTCATAATTCTATTAAAATAAAATTATAAGTTTGAAGTATGTACTCGTATTCAATATCCTTGCATTTGGCGCGTGAAAAAAAAAACATAATTAATTTTTTATCACACTTGCTCATAAAGTTGCACATAATGACACCTGTAATCAAACTGTGACTTTTTCATTGCTATTATTCACAAGTGAGTTAAAGATTATTTTTTTCATTTTATTGGTTGAGTTGCTTTGTTCCTAAGAAAGTTTCCATACAAAAAAGATCGTGTTCAATAGTACAAATAAACTTTATTATACCTATTGCTTACTCATTTCATGCAAATTAGTATTTAAATAGATAATCTCAACTTGTACGTGTTTAATAAACAAAACTTTCACTCAAATTATAACTTTTGTTTTCTCTGTAAAACCTTTAATTTTACCATTTTGTACGTGGCTAAAACGCTATCCGCGACAAACCAAAAAAAAAGAAACCTCATTCTTTAAAAACATTTTGTAGTCTATGGCCAATCGCCATTGTTAGATGCGCGCGCATTGGAAAACTAATTATTTTTTCCCGCCACTGCAAAAAAATATTATTGTAAAATGATTTTTTAGTCTTATTTTCTTCACAAGTGTGTTGAAAACCGTCGTATGATACACGTGTGCTTGATGATTACCGTCCTCGGCTAGCTCGGATGGCGCCTCAGCGGTAATCACCAACATTACACACTTGTACAGTCAAGAGCACGCTAAGCTTGACACTTTGGACTTTGACCCGGCCCTGTATTCTATGGCGCGCAGTACAAATTAGAGCTCAGCTTAAACTGGTAGCGTCAAGCTTGACTTGCTCTTGACTGTACCATAATGTACTATTATCGTATTTGTCGCTGTGTGTTAATTATTTTAAAAGTGGCAAGATATTTATTTTTTTATTCAACAAATGTGTTGAAAAACGACGTATAAAACTCGAGAGCTTTGCTCATTACACTCGACAAATTAGCTCAGTTGTGTCATGAAATAGTATTACTATTGCACACCGATAAGAAATATGTGATAAGAGAGAAACAATGACAAAAATATCACTTAAAGCGATTTCTTTTATACAACCTTAGCATGTATGTGACTAGATAAACAGATAAAGATAGGTGTGTAATTATGGTATTGGATTGCCTAGTTAAATTAGTAAATTTGTAAGATTTGTCAAAACGAAAATATACGTACTATGGTAAATTTACTGACTACTGAGGTATGACGTAACCATTTTGTAGCTCCATATAGCTTCACTTGTTTATTGTTTTTAAATAAAAAATTAAATTCGAAATATATATTCAGAGGTTGTTTTAATGAATGATTACTCGCAATTTAATTTCATTACAGTTCTTATTGTGTCCTATAGTTATTTATGTGTCTTGCAATGTAATACTGTTTTTACAATTCCAATTTCCGGACCCAACTGGGTGGGAATGGTTGAAGAACTGCTGTATTTGTAGAATAAAAGAGTAACAAAACTGGTTTAAATTATTAGAAACATTGGAAACATTACCGCTATTTAAAAAGTAAAGAAAGCTTGCTCACAGTTTTCTTCATGCTTTTACAATACAAAGCCCTGAAGCTCACGATTTTAAAGACCACCTATGCGAAGATTTTAAACAGAATCTTCGACTTACACGTCGTTCTTACGAGAAGCAAAGTAGACTTACTGGAACTAGTTGTGTAAACGTATTGTAGTGCAAGGTATCATGCCGAGTATTTACTTCTAACTTTTGTAGTAGTTATATACCAAAATGCTAGCTTAGGACTCTAGTTACAGTTTGTGGACTAAATACCAGATTCATCCCATATTGACAGTCCTCTGCAGGGTACGAACTTCCTTCATAATTCTAACCACGATGTGGATTGGTAGACTTACGCTCGTATTATAAAACGATCCTTAATCATGAAACTCTAACTAAGCGCAATTAGAAAGGGACAGCTTTATGCGACTCATATAGCGGTATCTCTTTCTGACATCCTCAAGCGGAGTTTAATTGTGTTCTGTAAAGCGGCTTATTCACTATCCTGCCTGAAAGAGACAGAGCTATGAAAAAGATGTCACCGCTTCCTTACATGCTGCATGCAGGATAGTAAATTGGCCGCTAAATACGGGCCTTAGGTATGCTTCAATACTAACAATGGATTCGTAAGTAATTCATCGTTGATCAGGCCTTATGCCGCAATAGACATAACTGACTAAACGTTATGTAGATGATGAGGATTATGTCTTAATGTTTTAGTCTGATCGTAAAGAAGACACGACTACAAAATACTCTGTTCTATATAGAGCAACGATAGAATATTGAACGCCTGTGTGTTGTAGGTTGGAGCCCTTGTTAGGGTACCTACATACTAATGAGTTTTTTAGCTTTCACATCTGATGTGACATGTTGTACACATTACAGTGAGGAAGCCTGCAGGCCCCATTGATTCTAAGGCGTGTGTTACAGCACTCCAGTCGCGCGATGGACTCACCACTTGTCGCGTTTAGGGATGCCAATAAAACACTGAATAGTAGGTACTTCCCGGAATGGAGTACTTCTCCCGATCCCGGGCACAGGCTTGATAGTAATTTTCTATATGTACAGGTAGCGTGGCTTCGGGTGGATACGCAGACCATCCTCACGATACACACACACGTTATATCAAGAAGTCGGCGAGTGGGAGTCACTCACAGTGACCATCGGACTTGGTTCCTACACATCAGGGAACTCCGGGAGTCAGATAGAGGGTGGTACATGTGTCAGATTAACACCGACCCTATGAAGAGCCAGCTCGGTTACCTAGATGTGGTCGGTGAGTATAGGTCTTAAGAATTTAAATTGACATGGAATACATTGTTAGCTTAACGAAAATAAGGGTAGCCAAGCAAAAAAGGTTTAGTAGACTTCGCTATACAGAAATTCGTAAATGTTAAAGCTCTTGCCACAGCCAATTTTCAACAAAATAGGGATTTGAGACAATAGCCATTTTGAGGTTGTCCCGTGTAAGCTGGGACAATTGGCTTCCCTGAAAATGAAGTACCTACCTTACGACGTTGGAACGTGGAGGCGAAAGAAAATTATTTTTCAGTACTCATCAGCAACATATACACTGACTGGAATAGCCTCAGTGCCGGTTAAGTAAAATAAATAATTTCATTTATATAATACAGTATACAGCTAAGCTTTAAATTTGCTTAAAAACACAATATTCAAAACTTAAGCGTATTACAAACTAGATGATTATAATATGGGTAATGTAGTTGTTTTCCTTACAAACTTTTTGGTATTTCAGCGCCTAAAATAATTATTTTAATTATAAAATATAACATGTTACGAGTATCTAAAGGCTGAAGGAGATTATGGTAATATGCAAATATAACATTATTTTAGGATTCCGCAACTCATAAGGGAAAACTATCATTTGACCATCTCTTAACATCTGGAATTTGTATAGTGCCCCCGGACATTCTGGATCGAGGGACGAGCACTGACCAGACTCTCCGCGAAGGCACTTCTACCAGCCTCACCTGTGCTACAAGTGGGTCCCCACAACCGCAGATCACCTGGAGGAGAGAACATTCCAAGCCCATCACACTTTCAGACGGAATACGAGGTAAAAATTAAAATGTCTTTATTCTTTCGTCAGTTTTGCGATTATCTGACAGTCATTTATTTTTAAAGAAGTATTTTTTCGAAATCTTTGTCAAGAACAACGTACACTTTATATTATTTTGGCAGGTGTTTTTTTGTGTTTATTCCTAATGCTATAGGATAAAAGGGCACGGTTGTATGTTCACAATATCATAAAGTCAGTAAAATCTTTGTATCGTGAATGAAGTACTAACACCTTCATTATAAAGCTTGGAATATAATTAAAAATTTAGATGACAACTGAAGTGTAACTATTTTAATAGAGATCAATATCGCCAGCTTTAGCCTCTCTCTTAAGATTAGAAAACAATCAAATATTCTTAAGAAACAGTCAATGAATTATTCTTAAGTTTTGCTCGGAATTTTTATAACATATTGCTTACGTTACTTATTAAATGCCATTCATATACAAAAACCCAGAAAGGGTAATGTACCTAAGTATGTAAACCATAATATTTCGTTTGCGCCGCCTGTAACCTATAAATGGTTTAACGGATTTTCAAGTGTGAAGTTCAGTAGATTCTTTTTCCGGTATCGAGAACGAGGGTAATATTTTAAATCTTTTTAGTGTCTTTTATACGCAGTTGTTTCAATTTAATGTACATTATATGTTATTATATTTTATTGTGTTTACACACAATGGAAGTCGTAAAGCCGTGTCAGATACCCTTCGGTGGCTTGAACAATTTTGACAGGTGTCCACTGGCCTAACACCATCTCCCAATCTGCGGTGGGCTTGCGTTGGATATTATCCCATGCTTCCTCATGTGTGAAGAAAGGCTTAGCTCAACAGTGGGCTACTGTTACGGGGTGTTGATGCTGATGATTATCTATACTTCTATACTATATAATATTATAAAGAGGAAAGATTTTTATTTTTGTATATTTGTATTAATAAAATCAAAAACTACTAGACCGATTTTGAAAATTCTTTCACCAATGAAAAGCTAGAATATCCCTGAGCAACATAGGCTATATTTTATTCCCGTATTTCCCACGGGAACAAGAACCGCTAGTGTTCAATATACTAACGAGCTAATATATTTACAGTGACATCGTTTGAAGGACCTGTTTTGAATATAAGTCGTGTGAGCAGACAGCATGCTGGGGCGTATTTGTGCATAGCTTCCAATGGTGTCCCGCCCACTGTCAGCAAAAGGATAATGATTACTGTCGAGTGTACGTGTTTATAAACTGATAAGTACATGATTTCCCACTTTTTTTGTTTCCAATTATAAGCACATTAGTACAAAATCATTAATAGCCGTGTTCGAAGTGACCTCCCAAACATAAGGCACGGGTTAGATTCCTAGTATATGTACTATAAATATTGACATACGTAGTTGAAGCAAAGAGATTAAAATATAATAGAGCATAGAGGGGACAAAGCGAGGCAAATTTGAAGTCGAAAAATTTGCTTCCAAATTTGATTCCAAGTGGAATAAGTCTAGTACAATTTCGACCAAATGACAGCTCGCGTTCATACTAACTGACATGACGCTTGAGCTTCAAAGTTTTGTATGAAAATAATCCCAATGCCCCCTCTATGTCCAATTATATTTTAATCTCTTTACAACATCGTGTAAAAACACGCCAATCCGGTAAAAATTCCGGGATTTCGGGTCCGAAAAAATTTACAGTTGAAAAGTCTACAGAGTAAACTACGAAACCCAAAAAACCGACTTCAAAGAAAAGCACTAAAAATATAATCGATTTACAAATTTTTTACACTTTTGTTGATTTTTTAAAAACCGCTCGATCGATTTTGATAATAATTTTTAAAAGGGACTACCATTAAAATCGGTTCATAATAGCGGAATAATCGCATAACCTACATAGAACAAATACAGTTGAATTGAGAACCTACTCCTTTTTTGAAATCGGTTGAAAAGTAGATAGGCACTTCCCAAATCGAATACCTATATCTAGCAAAACTTCTCAGAGATAAGGCAGGCATGTGCGTATTAAATTAATATCAAAAATTGGGATACCATTTTTTTTAATCTTTACCATTAATGATTATACCAGTTAGTTTGAGAATTTATTGACCAGGACAATTTGGAGAAATCAACAGACCACAACAAGATATTTTAGTTTTATTTTCTTTTACATTAAAATTTTCATCATCAGTTCCACCGGTCATAACAATAAAGAACCAATTAGTCGGAGCTGCTCTAGGCTCTGACTTGGTGTTGGAGTGCGAAGTGGAAGCATACCCTAAGCCCGTCAGCTACTGGAACAGAGAAAGCGGGGAGATCGTGCCGGTTGGTAAGGAAAAACCACATTTTCTAAATTTTTTTCTTGCGAACTTAAAGGTCCATTATGTAGATTGACGTAAACGGTAATTTAAGTGTCCACAGGTAGAAAAGTTGAAATGACTACGGCTTACTTACTTTAGAAATCTCTGTGTAAGCCGTTTTTCTATCTTCGTTAATAAACCGCTTAATCGGATAGCAAAGTCTATCTGAAAAAAGACAGAGAAGAGTGTTTATTGCTCCTCAATTTCATTGAAGTACTTTCGTTGGATAAATTTGTATTAAGCACTAGTTATTTTTTAGAGACCAATAGAAAAGTAAAGATTAAAGGATTAAAGCGGACTGACAGGAAACCACGGCATGGCACTTGAAAGTTTTTATAAGAAGACTGCCGATCGGCATTGCCTTATGGAACCTGTTTATTGCAGTTCCCACGGGAACTTATAAAAATCCTTTCTTATCGCACTCTTACGTAATTTAGGGAACCTTTGTGCTTCGTGCTTTGATCGTCAGTCAGTCAGCCAAACAGCGTACTTTAGTTTTATCTAAACAAATTTCTTAAATAAAGAGCAATAATGTTACGGTTTTCATAGGTAGCCATAAATTCAGTTATGCCAAAGCCAATATATTTTTCGGAAAAATGTAATACATAAAAAATAGCTGAAATCGGTTAAGTACACGGTAATATTGAACAAACTCATTTCAGGAATTGCGCTTATTCCGTTAGACATTGTATATAAATATTGTAACCCCTCTGGAAGACACAGACATAGGTACTTTATTTTAGCACTCCTGACGTTTGATATCGTCTCTAGGAGGCTCAAGTAATGCGCGGTTTGCACGCGGCATACTTTAGGTCTTAGCTGCCCCCCTAGCCAAGTGGCAAACGAAAGTTTTATTGGAATCATCGCAGAATGTCAGATAAGTATCGGATACGCAAAATATCGGATACGCAAAATGTCGGATACGAAAAATTCCAGATACGCATAATAAATGTCAGATACGCAGAATGTCGGATATGCAAAAAGTTAGATTCGCTTAGCTGGCGGCAGACACTGGGCTCGATTCTGGCTGACCAGCTTAAATTCCTAGTTTTAAGTTAGCTCTATTCTTTTCCACCGCTTTGGAAAGTAAAGAACAGAAATAAGCGCCATATTTATTTATTATGTCACAAATGTCAAAATAACAAAATTGAACCATGCGACGATGTAACAAAGGTCATGGATAAAAGTGACAGATAAGCACGTTCAAAAGGTTCAAATTAGTTGGTTTTTATATGTTTGAAATTAACTCTTCAATCTATGGTTTGTTTCTGTCCTTTTTCTTCCGTATTCTATGGAGAAGGATAGGCTAAATTAAAATCAGGAATTTTAGCTGGTCAGCCAGAATAGAGCCCACTAGACTTAAAGTTTAACAAAGCTACCAAGGACGCCTATGTAGCTAAAGAATTTTATGTGACCTGTCAGATAAAATTCCTCAATGCCGCGGTAGTGAATAGTTTCTTTTACCGTGTTGTACTGTTTGGTTAATGAGCGAAATAAAATATGCACATAAATAGTTAAAGTTACCTACGTGTTTCGTACTCTATCAGCGAGTGTGCCTATTCTTTAACGCGCGATTAAGTTGATAAGTGCTAAAACTACGTTGAGTTTATAAACGTCGAGCACATTAGCTGGCAATGTAAGATTAGCTGGTCATTGCATGTGGTCATGAAAGCCTCCGACGTTCGAGGGACACGGGCACAGTTAAAATCGACGTAGGAGTATAGGCTAATTTTCTTCCCGTTTTCCAACGTATCTGATTGTAAATGTGAAACTTGGGTCTTTGTGTATTGGTTTTCGAGACTGTTTGTTTGTTCAACGTGTAATGAAGGGCTCAATAAAGAAATTTCGAATATATGTAATCATGTATCTGACATGTGACAACTTTATAGTGCCTACTGTGAACTCTGCGACCTCAAAGGCAGAAAGGGTTGTTACGCTTTTAAAAACAATTTTATTTATATAATACGGTACAATACCGGTTCACACAGTAATTTAGAAAACAAAACCAAAAGCAAAGAACCAAAGACAAGCCAAAAACACGTCAATCTAATTTTGAATTTAAAACATTAGAACCATATTATACAAGTGCATCGACCACACCTACAGTACGATACAGTTGTGCCATCAACTCTTTTTTGCCTTGATTCCATTCAGTGAATGGTACACTTATATAATTAAAATTAATTAAATATATAAATAAATAAATATCAAGCTACAATTTGGTAGGCTAAGCAGCCAGAAAAAATGTGATAAATGAATTTTACCAACGCTTTGAATTTGAGTCTTCAGTGGAGATCTTCATAGTAAAATCTTTGAGCACGAACTGCGCACTTTTAGAAGATAAATACCTATCACGTTTAGGGGTCGAATATTCTCGTAAAAAGTGGGTATTTTCAGAAAAGGAATACCTCTGCCTACCCCCTCGGGGATAAAAGGCGTGAGACGCAAATACACATTGAAATTAGTGGGAATATAGAGACAATTTTGGGGTTGTAAATGATTAAGCTAGTCTATACTCGTCCTTATTAAGATGTCTATAGAACACATGACAGATTATGATGTTCATGTCAGTGCATTGTGTAGATTGATGGTTATCAAATCTGCGGGCGCCGGGCACTATTGTCTAATTATCTATACATATAATGAAACTGTGACGAAACCGTGTCTCTACATGCAATATTTTATGGATTTTTTTGCGGTTGTGTAGATAGTTATCGATTTAGATACCAAAACACCATTTTTCAAATTTTTTGTCTGTCTGATCACGCAAAAACTACTGGACGGATTTTAGAAAATTTTGGTATGGAGATTTGACTACTGGGTTAACATCTAGGGTACTTTTTACTGCAGGAAAATATATCATTCCTACAAGAAAATATGAAAACTGGTTACAAAGAGAAATAAGTACTACTCCGAAATGATAACACCTAGAAACTTGAAATATGGTATATAGGTGTGGTATTATATGTCGAAGGCAACCGCTAACAAGGAATTTATAGAAATTCCTACGGGAACGGGAATAAACTGGATACGCGCGGGCAACGCCGCAGGGCACCCGCTTTTTGAAATATGGTATGTAGGTGTCTTATATGTCGTAGGCAAGGGAATTTTGGAAATTCCCACGGGAATGGGAATAAACTGGATCCGCGCGGGCAACGCTGCTAGGCACCCAATAGTTAATAATGAGAATACAACTAAATACATATTATTCTATTATTTAATAGATAGGGTACACATGATTATTGGTGTCAAACCTGTAGATTCTTCAAATTCAGTTCATATTGATACCTCGTGGGAGTTACTATTATTCCACATATTTTGCTATTTCGCTTAAAAACCCATCAGGGTGTAATAAAAACACGAAATTGAAAGTAAATACATATATGAATTCAATTCAATATTAATACTATAATTTAGACAATTCGGGTAACTTTTATGTTACGAGTATTATATGTAGTACACTTGGGAAGAATATTTATGTAATATAGAACGATTTGATCCCATCCCGTTTGATCCTAAAGATAATAAATGTGAAAGTGTAGTAGTTATACGGTGGATAGTTATAAGTGTCGGCAGCAAGTTTTTTTAAATTATAAAGAAACTGTTCAGGTCTGAGTCGAACTCGCACAGAAAGTGTCTCACACCACCATACAATAAAGGCACGTTTCTTGTAAGGGAACCCTTTTAGATTTTTTATTATATTTCGTTATGCCATGGCAATACATAATCTGTTAAAAAAATATAACATAGAACTGTAAAGAGTAAAAAACATACTTCAACTCATATGGTTTTCTCATGGATGTCATTGTCAGAACTAGATCAAATTGAAATGGGACCACACGGGAAACACCAGCTTTCAAATTAAAAAGATTGATCAAAATCGGTTCCCCAGTAGAAAGTTCTAATGTATAAATAAACGTCGACAGTCGACAGTCGAATTGAGAACCTCCTTCTTTTTTGAAGTCGGTTGATAAAATATTTAATAAATTTATTATGGTTCAGAACATACAGCTCTCAGTGACAGATGGACGGTCTGACGGACAGACAGCAGCGGTGCTCCAGTAAAATCTATGGATACGAAAACGGATATAATTGCAATTAAATAAACTGTCTTGTAGTTTGACAGAAGAATTTTGTTTTTTAAAATTTAGTTTATTTATCCTGAATTAATGATTTATTATTAGGTATAATTTATTTGATTAATTTTTCGTTATTCTCGCCGCCAAACTGCTTTGTGGTTTGGAGAGTGTAATTTAAAATTGCATACTATTTGTAAGGAAATAAAAAAAATTGAAATACCTATTCATACGGTGGAGTACAATGAAGAGTTATTGTATTGTATAATATATGGGGACGGAACCCTAAATTGATCTGTTCTGAAATTCGAAAAGCTGTATGTTAAAGATTAATACTTTTCCTGAAACAAAAAAAGTAGGGACTTACGTCTCGCGTACTTATACTCTTAACTTAACTCGTACGCGTTACTCATACGACTGACCGTGGATGAATTGAAACTATAGTCGCAAGTAATGTGATCTAACTATTGTAGGTGGAGGGATAGAACCACAGAAGGTCGAAGGCTCGTACCGCACAGTCCTCAGGCTTCCCATCCGGAGGGTCTCCAGCGCCGATTACGGGGCCTACAAGTGTGTATCCAAAAATTCGCTCGGCGACACCGAGGGAACCATAAAATTGTACCGTGAGTAAAATTACGAGACCTTCGTTTGCATTGCTAATACTTACACCATGTTACTTGTGACATTTGTGATTTTAATGTAATAAAAGTTTAAAATAGGAATTCGTGCTGAATTAGTAATTTGATATACCTAGATGAATATAGACATTACCGAGTATGATTGTATACTTAGTACTCGTATACATATACGAGTTTGTAAATTTTAGGTTGATCAGCGGGTATTACCCACTGCTTAACTATTCATAGTTGAGACGGTATACGCACTGCTCATTTTTATGCAGTTGAGCTATCTAGTTGAACAATAGGGATGTCACGATTTATATGTCATCTATTATTGTACCAAATCATATTTAGGTTTCATACGTTCACTTCTAATGTTTTCCTTCTTCCTTCCTCCCTTCTCTTTGTCAATCAAATATAATTAATAATTTATCAATTCCTAGACTCTATTCCTTCTTATAGTGGAAGTAAAGCAATTTTAATAGTCTGTTCACATTTTTATATTATTTACAGCCATGCCACCTGCAGCGATGGAAAATAAAAATGGTGAGTGTATTATCAGGTTGCTGTGTAATGAAGACGATACAAAATTAGATAGTGGGCACCGTACTTTTCTTTTCGAAACTACGAGTTTATTATGTTTGTGTTACTGCCAGTAAAGTGACCACACACATGACCCATTATATAAAGCATAATTTAGATTATATATACCTAAGTACAGCATACTCATGTTGTGCCTCTGTCTTATCCCCATAAATAATTCGCTAAAAACTATATGCCAAGTCTACCTAGCCAACTTTCATTCGCTTGTATCGGGACGCTATGATGACATGTCAGCGCCTGTTTGTTTGTAGTCTCGACGAAAGCTTATGTCAATCTCATATTATAGAATTTCTTATCTTATTTAACAATCAATCCCACACTGTTCGACTAATGTTAACGCATACTAATATAGTGTAAAAAGGTATATTTGTTTGTGTTTTTATGTCTGCAAGTACGATTCTGATAAATCTTTTAGCGAATGATTGATGAAATTGCGGGCGTAGCGCTTGTTGATGTACCTATGCCTAATATAGAGTTTGGTCACAAGTGAATGAAAAATAAATTGATTTTTTGTAGTTGTCCAAAGATTGAACATCGTGGCCGAGAAATCTTCAGAGAGCACGCTCTTTGGTACTCAGGGTAAGTGGCATTGTAGATAGCTTTTTTTAATTGTACAGTATTTATACACCATGTAACAGAATAAGCGCAATTCCTGAAATTAGTTTGTTCAGTATCGACTACTTATTCGATTTCAGCTATTTTTAATATGTGTTATATTTTTCAAAAAAATGAATTAGCATAGCTGAATTTAGTGCTTTGTATGGAAATCGTGCTATTGTTAATCGATATTTAAGAAATTTGGTTAGTCACAACTAAAGTTCGATTGCATCATATTGTAACTCCTCAACCCTAATATCATATATAGAATACTAAAAGAACATAAAACAGCTTGGTGGGGCTGTAAACATGTAAACACATGTAAATATAGTCAGGAATAGAAAAATATTAAAACTTAGGAAAATACGGAAAATTATGAAAATTCAGTAAAATAGGGCTTGGTATGATCGAAGAGATGTTAAAATAGCATAAAAGTTTCATAAAAGTAGTTTGAAATTGGTTTCAGTAGGGTTCAGGAAAAACCGAAACTTGTTTAGTATGGAAAATATAGCGGAATAGTTCTTGTATTAAGATAAACCATTTTTTGGTTATAACTCCGGAACTATTGGAGCTAGAGAGATAAAAAGTATATCATTGTAATGCTATTCACCCTACGATATGCAAAAGTTTTTATCCAAATCGGAGATGGTCGGGTTTTTCCGGCGCGGGACACGAAGAGGGGGTTCTGACATCTATGGTGAGGGAGGGTGCGCGGTCGCGGGGCGAGGCTGCCACCTCAACCAAAGGTTGGACCTATGGTGTACGATACAAGGGGCGATACGATGAGTATATATGATGCATATAAATAAATAAATAATATAAAAATATAAAGCTCTCATATGGCGTTATTAGCTAGAAGGTTCGTTAATAACAGAAGTTAAGAGGACAGGCAGGTATGGGTTCCCTGTCTGATTAATGGAATATGGTAGTTTTATGCAATATTCTAAACGAGCCTAATATATGAAATGCATGGCAAATAAAAGTAAATAAGAGAGTTTGGCCTATGTTACACCTGGGTTTCCCTCCCATCTTAGGGCGGCTAACGCCGTCCGCTCGCTTAATGACTGCCGTAACTTGCCTTCGGGGCAAAACTTGGCACCACAAACGACTTCGGTCGCAACGGTCCCTTCGGGGCAAAACACGGCTCCGGCCGCACCAATCGACTTCGGTCGCAACGGTCCCTTCGGGGCAAAACTCGGCTTCGGCCGCATCAATCGACTTCGGTCGCAACGGTCCCTTCGGGGCAAACCGCGGCTTCGGCCGCAACAATCGGCTTCGGCCGCAACAATCGGCTCCGGCCGCAACAATCGGCTACGGCCGCAACGATCCTGCTTAGGCGGGATAAAAGACCGGATGTCCGGCAAAACCGGGACGTTCGGGGGGGTCGCAATCGCAGCTGTGGAATGTTGCGGGTTGGCGATCACCGTAAGGGGCGAGGTGGAGCTCCTTACTCTTCCCACCAAACACATTTTTATTTCTTTTCTTGAAAGGAGGTGAGAATGTGGGGAAGACGATTTTATCTCGAGTCTGTCATCAGATAAGAGATAACAGGGGTGGGGAATATGAAGTGTTCTTCATGAAATATTGCCTTAGGCATGAATGGCGCTGAAGTGGGCAGCGCTATTAAAGATTAAAAGCGAGCGAAAGACAATTTTACAAATATGCGATAGAAAACTAACGGTATAGTTGAATCAAGTTATGATCTCTTTTGATGGCAAACGGTAAATCATGATCCTCAAAAAGGATCTGGATTACTATTCACAAAGTAGTGTCCTACACTACTAGACGATCAAATAAATAAATTACATGGCCAAAATTGCAGAAGTTGTTTGTGACGGTGTCGACCTATTTAGCGATGCCTCCTGAGTTAATACTTTGGAGATCATCATGAAAGCTAAATTATAAGGTCGTTTAAAATTATGCGTAGGACGTTTGGCGATTGTATTCGTATTCGTCTTTACGTGTAACATCCATACTCGCTTGCTACAAGATTAGCAACGATTTGACATAAAAGTGGATTTTCTCTAATTCCGTGCGAGAGAACATGTTAACAAAATATTGAAACGATATATTGTGAATGAGATTCTTGCTTTGAGCTGTGCAATACTAGCTTAGCATTATATGATGTTTAGCTTGTGTTGCAGCGTATGAATTTTAATACGTTGGAATTACGGTTCCTTCGTATAGAGAAATGTATCCATATAGGGTCTTAGGGTTAGTTACAATATTTTTTATTTATTAATATACTAATTGGGGTGTGTGAGGAATTGCGCTTTTTCTGTTACGCGTTGTATAAGCTGTGTATTTAATATAATAATAATATAATCTCACGCCTTTTATCCCCGAGGGGGTAGGCAGAGGTATTCCATTACTGGATATACCCACATTTCACGAGATATATTGGACCCCTAAACGTGATAGGTGGTGAGCCCATCGCCGGACCGGGTCTGTTTACACATGTCTCACAATTAATTCTGAGACCTGCGGGTTTCCTCACGATGTTTTCCTTCACTTTTATTATGTGTATTTTAGTTCGAATATTTAATTAAACAAATGTGAATAGGTGGGTGTAAAAGAATCTTTTGTCTGTCTCTCAGTATTGGTATACCTTGTGGATAAAATGAAAATAATCTTTACATATTAGGTACTAGTAAAATATACAACGCGTCACAGAATAAGCGCAATTTCTCATACACTCCAATTAGTATATGAATATAAAAAATATGATGAATTTGTACTTTAGTTTTGTCTAACCAATTTTCTTAAATAAAGAGCAATAGTACAGTTTCCATAGGTAACCCTAAATTCAGTTATGCTAATAAATTTTTCGGAAAAATTTAACACATATTAAAAATAGCTGAAATTGATTTAGTAGTCGATACTGAACCAAGTATTCAGGAATTGCGCTTAACCTGTTACATATTGTATATTCGGAAAAATATAGCATATAGGATTGTAGATCGTAATTTAAGAAATAAACTTAATTTTTAGCGATTAAGATTCGCTCGACAAGAGAATAGATAAGAAGAACTCTAAAAAACAAGTGCCGTTGGCATTTACCTACGTATTTTTTGTCTTTATCGAGTACCAGCGCAGCGGTTTGTTCTAAAAATACTTTATGATTATGATGTATCGTTCGATCCTTCAGTTATCGAAATTGGTTATGGATGCGTTACGTCGCCTTTCTCATTTTCTTGAAAAAGTCATTTAATACTTTAACCAAAGACGTTTAAAGAAAAAGCTTCTCTCTCCTAGGAAAGAGAATGATTTTCTTCCAACCTCTTTGACTTTAACATATACAACGCGTAACAGAAAAAGCGCAATTCCTCATACACCCCAATTAGTAAATTAATATAAACAAATATTATGCAATCGAACTTTATTTGTGTCTAACCAATTTTCATAAATATCGATTAATAATAGCACGATTTCCATAGAAAGCACTAAATTCAGCTACAATGATTCATTTTTTTGAAAAATTTAACACAAAAATAGCTGAAATCGAATAAGTAGTCGATACTGAACAAACTAATTTCAGGAATTGCGCTTATTCTGTTACATGTTGTATAGTTATCTCTCTGTGTTCAGTGTATGTAGTTGGTTATGGGACTTATGGGCGAGTATAAACTAGCCTAGCCAAAATGTTATTTTTAGGGTTCCGTACCCAAAGGGTAAAACGGGACCTTATTACTAAGACTTCGCTGTCTATCCGTCCGTTTGTCTGTCACCAGGTTGTATCTCAAGAACCGCGATAGATAATTTTCACAAATTATGTATTTCTGTTGCCGCTATAACAAAAAACAAACTAAAATAAATATTTTATGGGGGCTCCCATACAGCAAACGTGTGGTTTAAAACACAGTTTTACATAGCTTTAGCTTCAAGGCTGTTTCATTTATCCATTTCCATTTAAACTAGATGTACTTTAAGTTTTATTGTTGTAACTAACCTTATGAAATAAGTTTTATTTATTTAAATGTAACACCGAGACATTTGGAGATACATCAAAAACATCTTAAGCGACTTGGGTAATTAAATTAACAAAAAAAAAAAACATCGTACGGTTATGAATTTTCAGGAATGCTGTATACCTGCTGATTCTAAAGAAATAGTTCGTACCTACATCCAATAATTAGGTCTGAAATTCTGACATTGTATGTACGCGTAATTAATAATTTCAAAGAATTCTTTTATATTTAGGAATAAAAGAATCCCTCAAATATTTTCCTTTTAGTATAATGAGGTATTTTTGAAGGCTAATTAGTGAAATGTTTTTAGATTTCAGGTTACAAGACTACAACGGCGCAGTCCCGGGGCATCCATTTTGTTATGGATTTTTGTTCTCATTAGTTCTTTTAATCAAGATAGTAACAACTTGGGCTTCTCT
Organism: Ethmia dodecea; assembly: GCA_963855545.1. Classification (NCBI taxonomy): domain Eukaryota; kingdom Metazoa; phylum Arthropoda; class Insecta; order Lepidoptera; family Depressariidae; genus Ethmia; species Ethmia dodecea. Next base: position 9,867,886 of record OY979444.1, read on the forward strand.
TTAAGTTAGCTAAAAAGAAATTGATTAAATGTATAAATTATTTATAATATTGCTTTGATGTCTAGTCCTCGAGAGACTGAATGTGTACTCAAAAAGATAAACTTGTATCTACGAACCGCAGTATTTCGCTCTGATAGTACATTTTATGATGAGTAATTATTATCAGTCAAGGATCAGCGTCCCAGGGGCGATCAAGGACAATATATAGATATTATCCTATTGGTTCTGCTTTTCGTTACGGGACGAGTAAATGAATAGGATATATTTTAGTTATAAAAATATTGTCATTTAAATATCTACAACATGTAAGAGAATAAGCGCAATTCCTGAAATTAATTTGTTCAGTATCGACTACTTATTCGATTTCAGCAATTTTTCATATGTGTAAATTTTGCCCAAAAATGAATTAGCGTAGCTGAATTTAATGCTTTCTATGGAAATCGTGCTATTGTTAATCGATATTTAAAAAAATTGTTAGACACAACTTAAGTTCGATTGCATCATAATTTTTTTATATTAATATACTAATTGGGGTGTATGAGGAATTGCGCTTTTTCTGTTACGCTTTGCATAAACCTTTCATTACAGCATAATTAAATAAGTACTTTAACAGCCGTTTTGAAATAATTTCTTTTTAACAATGATACTCGTACGTACACAGAATTATTAGTCTACATAAGCTATGCCTAACTGAAAAAATAATGGCTTTTATGACGTATTTTATTAGGTATGGTCTGATATATGTATCAGATGATGATACATATTTCGACGAAGCTCTAGAGTAATTTATGAAAGATACATTTATCGTAAAAGAAAGTCATTCCAATGTAACGATAAATTGCTATTAATTAAGATAATTTAGTTAGAATTATTTATTTAGACGCGTAGAGATCTGCGTATTAGTGTAATTGTACACGTTATTTTTCATATCGTTATTTATTTCAATAAGATGAATTATAATGACTTAATAGTATCTACTGTACGATACTAAAATTACATATCTGTTAAAATCAAGAAATGTTGACTACAAGTAGTAGAAGTGTAGATATTATTGGTAATAAATAAAATATAATTATTTATTTATTATAATATAGTATAATTAGACTGAGTCCCAATGTTGGGTTTGTACCTTGTAGTTGATTGGGAATAAGGGCGCGGATTCTAGAAATCACAAACATGATCATTATCTGAATTGTATGTGATCCTGAATCCGTGCTCGTAAAATAAGGCAAAATAAAGATTATTGAAAAAGATCTGTATTGGTCAATTACGTTCAGAAGTGTAAAAAAAAACTGAATTTTAATGCTTTTTGCTTTAAATGTTGCAAAAAGAATATTTCTGTAAAGAGGAAGTAGTCCCACCGAATACGATTATCCTTCATTAGTGTCAAAATTATGTTGTACATGCGGACCACTGTCGCTTTTCTGTATAAAACTAATAAATTATATGAAAATTATTGTGTGTCGATTTATTATTTGTTTTTTTTTTACCATGATTTGACCGATATTATCATACAAATTTGCTTTTATAATTTTTTTGGGGGTTCGCACCAAAATATAAGATAAAACCTTTGCAAACTTTGAAGAGGAGGGGAATGGGGTATTTTATAGAAATTTATTATCAAAAGTCGCAAACCATGCAGTAAAATATAATTAGTATATTTGTGCAAAAGAAAAAAACCATTTGCTACCTCACTTTTAAAATTAGAGCCCCATTACATTTTTTAACCCTTAAACTCTACCAGGGGGTCCAGCAAACCCCAGTGACAAAATTTTTGTAAATATTTTTTTAATCATAAAACTAACAGGCCTGTGGTTCTAGGTATTCTCAAATGGCGTGGTTTGCCCTCTTTTCGTCAGTGGCTGTCAGGTGTTAGAGCTGTGTGGGCTGAGATTTTGCAGTTTTCGGGTTCGTCAGACCCCAGGGTAGTGACCGCGTACTATTTTGGATGTATACTTTATCGAGTTTTGTATGGTGAATATAGTGTAGTAATATGAAATACTTTCTAACTGGTAAGTTGTAATACTTAATAAACTATCATAGAACAATATAAATGTTTTTGTAGGAGACATGTTTATAATAATTTTATTTTAAATATTTTAGTAGTGTTATTTCTTTGAAGGACCAGGATATGGCCAATGGCAATATTTTATGGCCTCTTGAACATAGTAGACTTCAAAACTTATGTTCTTTTTAAAATTGCTACTAAATGTTCCCCAAAACGCCGGCATTTAACAAAAAAACTTGTCATAGCACTCATTGCTCCTCAAATGGAAGAACGTTTGACTTGGCCAACTTTGCCTACAAATCTCCGAATACTCTTGGAAGGTATACTGCAAAAGAAGAGACCAGTGGTTGAACAAGGTCTTAATCTTGCTGTATGCCCTAGAGGTAAAGATCGAAAGACCAGGGTTTTCTGCAGCTTATGCCGTGCTAATATGTCAAGAATGTCTACATAAAGTTGTTTTAAATTATTTTTGTTTCTTTTGAAGTGTATAATTCTAATAAAGAAAGCCTATAATTAATACGTTGTTTTATTTCAAAGATACATGCCAAAACTTATTGGGGTCCTGTAAACCCCAGGGTAGTCTAAGTGTTTCTCCTAGGATGGGTAGGGTTTAAGGGTTAAAATTCATTAACATGCAATAAAGTTATGCGAAGTTTATTTAAACTATTTAAAAGACGTCAATACCATTAGAAGGTAGTTGTTTAAATAAACAGCTGTGACGGACAGACATGCAGAGCTATATGGATTTAATTTTACGAATTATTTGGAATGTGGAAATCGTGGGGTAACAGGTCCGTTAGTAGAAAATGACTTCCATAAGATTTATTTATTTCTTTAACTTACTACAATTATGACAGGTTTGTCACCCAATGCGACAGTGTAGGTAATCTATTTTATCTAATATGACAGTATACTACCCTAAACGCCGCGCGCCGTGATAAGCGGGTCGGTAACCAATCGCATAAGTTTACTTCTTAGGTTCTATCTATCACATGGAATACTAATAATACCCTTAGATATTCTATCGAAGGTACAAAACCCTCGGTTCGCAAGTCCGAGTCTATTTTGTAATAGTGTAACCCAAATTAACCTCGTACCTATATGCCGCGAGCGTTCTCATAACAATACCGGCAGACAACGAGTCAACAAAGTTCAGGGGGTCGATTTTTGAATCTCACCAAGTGACTAATTCTCACCGATGTGAGTGATATCCGAAAGTTCGTATTTTTGAAACTCATCGGTGACTTACATTTGTCATACCTATGATATCGATTTACGAGTGCCCCTACCCACTCGTAATTGAAATCACCATGCGATTGTTTTTGACAGTTGACGTAGTGCCATCTGCCGAAAGTGCCAAAGTACTCGTATGTTTTTTTGGAAGCATTAGCAGCGGGGCTCGATGGTGATATTTTGTGATTGCGACGATTTATTGAAAACAGCGTGTGAATTTCAAAAATAAGGCTTTTGGAAAATGGTGACATAAAAGTCATCGGTGATAATTTTAGTCACCGGTGATTTTGATATCACCAGTGAGATTCATTAATCGCACTCCAGAAAGCGAATTTATGCTAATCATAAAAAGAGATATTTATTACTTTCTCTAACATCAATGGGATCCTAAATCAGTCATAACACAAACTAACATTCGGACGCTCGGTTAAATACTATTCCGAACAAAATAATTGGCATTGACTGTTGTTTTGGATAACCTGAGAGTTAATAATTGGCAGACAGGAGTATTGTTTCAATCAATTAGACAGGTAAAAAGTATAAAGAAAGGTAAATCAAGATTAAAACATGGCATCTATCTTCTCTCATGATGGTTTCTGAGCCAGAGAGTACCTATTATTACTCAAACATAAACCGATACCTCCAAACTTTTGCTACGCGATAGCAATATGGTATAGGAGCAGCATATACTGCTCCTATCAACCATTTTGTAAGTAATGCCATTGTCAGCTGTCGGACCACCGTATTTTTTACTGTAGTCTTGCCGCAGCAACATACAGTTTTCGACGGGGAGCAGGTAATACCTCCAGCAAACTTACTTCACCTCTTCATTCCCCTCCCCGCGCATGTCTGTCACTACTTAAAGTGCGGTACAGCACTAAAAAGCTGTATGTTGCTCAACCAGTTGTATATTCTCTTCTTTCTTCTTGTATCTTCGCGCACTTGCCAGCAATCTGTTCACCATGCTGCCTTCTCTTCACTATACATCTGGCAGAATTGTCACACACCGAAGCCATATAACCAAGAATTGAATTGAAAAACGCTAAACCGTTGGTTTCGGTTGTCGTTGTGTTCACGCATAAGGAGCTCTAACGGATGATTAAGCCATGTCAAATAAACTTCAGTGTCTTGAGAAAACTTTGATAGAAACATTGACTGAAACACTGACAGGTGGCCACTAGCATTAAAAAAATAAATGAGGAAAGACCCATATTTCAACCGGTGAGCTGTTTGTTACGGTTTGATAAAATTAATTGAATTTTGTGCGTCCGTTGTAGATATACCATTCGAAGATTTTTTGGCAATGGGTTTTACATAAATTATATTTCTAAGAATAAGTTTCAAAAACTTGGTATTCGTGTGGCAAGCTGCCCGGAACGAGGATTGCATTTTCTCATTCCATCGCACGAGCTGTATTCTGCATGCGTTTAGAGTTTCACTGTAATTATTTCTTTTGTTTTATTGTTTAGCTGCTGCAATCCCCCAAGGTATGTTGAAACAAGAGATGTATTTATTTATATACTCGTAAGTTAAATTAAATTTAGTAAAAAAAATCCTGAAATAGATCTTAGTGGCAATAGCGTGCATCAGCTATCAGGCGTGATATTATTTATTTCTTTATTTCAGCTTGATAGCTGAAATAAAGAAATAAATAATATCACGCCTTTTATCCTTAACTTACCACTTTGTGATTTAATCTTTTAGTAGATATATCTGCGTCCTTTTTGCTAGACGAATACATATTAAGTAAACCTAATTATTATACGTAGGTACTTACTCATAACTTTCCGTTCATTTTCATAGATTATGTATCTACCTAGGTATACACGTAACCATATTGTACACAAAAAAAGAGTATAATGGGCAACCGATTTAAGCGACATCTTACAGACAACCCAAGGGTAGATTTAACTAAGATAAAATTTGGGTAATAGATAGTTTCTGCCTGATCTTGCCGAATTGTTCTGGCATATAAACGGAACGTTACTGTAATTGTATTTAGACATAAATTGAACTCAATTCGTTGGAAAGTAATTCTAAATGCAACTGCGTGTTGTACGATCTGGCTCAAAACTTAGTCTCTGCCTGGATACCGGGAGTTATACAACTAAGTCCCGAACTGTATTCAAACAGTTGGCTGCTATGGTACTTGATACGCTCTAAGGATTGAATGGCTGTAATTAGACTAACATTTACAAATTGGCCGTAATTATGTTCTAATTTGTTAATGTAACATAAACTGTTCTCACACTATATGCTATGTGTAACAATTAGGTGACATACATACATACATAATCTCACACCTATTTTCCATTGGGGTAGGCAGAGACAATAGACTGCCACTTGCTACGAATATGGCAGATCTCTCGTGCTTCAGCCACGTCCATCAAACGGCTCATGCATGCTCGTCGGTTTCAGATACTTATTCTCAATGACAATAGGCGATTCCATCATAAATCATCACATCTGTCCCTTTATCCCTCTAATCCCTACAATAATATACTTAAGTACTAATGTAATTCTGGATGCAGTATGTCTGTCTGTTTGTTACCTTTTCACGGCTGTATGAGCAGCTGAACGGATATTGAAGAAAATTGACACGAAGATAACTTGAGGAAAACATGCAATGTATACAACAGGTTTATTAATATTACAATTTATTTAAGCCGCTTTAGTTTTTGGGGTTCGGTAACTGAAAAAGATAAAAGGAACCCTTATGAGATCACTTAGATGACCGTCTATCTGTTGTAATTTAATTAATACATAATACGGTTCGTTAAATTTGTAAATAAATCAATCTTCTAAGTCATCGTAATCGAAATATGCGAAGTAGGATACAAGTGCTCCATCTATACTCATCGGATATTTAGACAAACAAATAAAATAAAAGCCTGTTTTTGCGATTACAATTTTACATTTGCATTGTATATAGGTATCTACCTATTAGAGATTTTTACTTACGGAACCCTCAGAACATTGCACCCGTGCAAAGCCGAGGCGGGTCGCTAGTATAATATAAGTTAATATGTATTTAATGTTCGCGACGTTAATCATAAAGTTTTGGGAATACACTACCTATTAGTTATGTTTCCTGTGAAATGTTCATACATTCAAAATGTGTTTCTGATGGTAGCAATCCGCAGGGATACATCACTCATTTAGTTACGTTAGATTCTACTTGAATAAGATCCCATTGGACTTGCCCTGTGCTAAGAACAATAAAATTAGTTTACCTACATCTATTAATGTTGGTCAGATAATTTAAGTCTATACTACCGACTAGCCAAATAAAATTTCCGTAAATTGACCACCTTTTAGGCTTTTATCCAGTATAAATGACGATAATTTTTTAATGTCTGGAAAAAAAGTTACATATAATTTATCTAGAGCCGAAGTTATAGGTACATGAGAATAATTGTTAAATATAGTCACGTTAAATGCCATTTACAAAGTCTAGAAAAGTACGCATACCTACTGCTTTGTAGCAGCTGGAGGTTGTATAGCTAGATTGCGCATGAATGGATGCTACGAGCCTGTTTCTTTTTAAAATAGTATATTTCAAATATTTCAATGTGTAATATTAATTGCTATTGAGTATATATCAGTATAATTTAATAATACGAGATTTGTAAAAAAAAATATCAATGCCAAATGAATCCATTACACTTAAGATCACAAATGAAGTAAAAAAACCAGACGGTATACAGGGTGCGAAAAAGGACGTGGTTGGAGAATAAGTACTCTATAGTAGATTGTTATACAAGGGTCGGAAGGAATCAATTCCGAGTAGGAATTGATAACTTCCACCCGCGTTAAACACTCTACTTTTCATTTCGAAATCAAGGAAAGTAAACAAAAAAAATACAATTTTACAAAAATTCTAACATGCAAAAACGCAATAATACCTACCAAAAAAAAATTGTCAACAATACAACCAAAGAGGTTGGAAGAAAGATAAACTTTTTCTTTTAAACGTCTTTGAATACTACATCATAGAGTACCTATCCTACATAACATTACAAAAATAATATACAAATCGTTCCTGTTTATAGTAATATGTACTTTTAGCCGACTAATAGTGTTCTATAAGTATATAAATAAGCATTAGTGTCGATGAAAAACAAGATTTTGAATTTCGGAACAGCTTACCAAATTATTACTCTTTTTTAATTTTATATATGGAACGCGTACCGCCCCGCGCGCGGGCTATTTTCTATCGTTTATACCTACACTCACAAGGACGCACCTTTTTTTTTCTTATTCTAATTGATGTAAAAAGTTTCGTATCCCTACTAAGTACCCAAAGTGGTTGGAAGAAAGTCATTCTCTTTCCTAGAGAAACTTTTTCTATAAACGTCTTTGCCAAATGTAGTACTATTTTTTTTTAATTCATTCCCGCCCTAAGGCCGGAAGCAATTACTATGAGTCTTTCCCGACCGAGGGCGGGAATCACAGCCATGAATCTCTCTGTGGTGGGAATCATCGCTTCCGACCCGGTACTCAGATCAAACATACACTACTTTCAGAGTATGAGATATGAAAAATATTAATGATCACAAGTTGTACTAATAGGAAACATTCGTTTGTTTTCTAGAATAAATAAAACTACATTCAAAGATTTTTGATGAATATTTGAATAAAATACCTAATATTTATTTTATTTATTCCAATAAAATTGTGCACATTTATTTTATATTTACTTTTGTTATCTTCTTTTAAATAAATAAAAATTCAAGCATATTTCACGCGTTCGATTCCCGGCTCAAGCTCAAGAATAATTGAAAATTTCTGTTTTACTTATCTTCAAACGCCAAAAATCATTTATTTTCTGTAGGTACAAAAGGTAGGTACAACAACGGATATCTCTTTTCCTTTCAGTAAAATTTCAACAATATAAAGGGTACTTTCCCTGCAACCAGAACGTCATTTTTTTCTACCCTGAACATAAACAGACATCCAAAATACAATTGAAAAAATAAACTCGAGCATGCAGATGTGAAAAATCACAGTAAAAGGTAAAATGTAGTAATGTTTATATCAGGGTGAGCTCAGCGGTTAACCCTGTGGGATAACATTTGGTTCATTAAACCAAACCCTGGATTATCAACTTGGAATTGCTCGACTGAGCAATATGAATGTTATGCGGTAAAAAGCAATGAAAACTCCGTTTTAACCCTCCTGTATTTCACTTCCCATAAAAACTTGGGATTCCGTAAAATATATCACGGAAAAAAGGTCTGCACGGTCTATCATTAAAGGTAAATTGCTCAGCTTTATATCCGTTGAAATGTAAAGCACTGGAAATGTTTGAATGCCATGCTTAAGTTGACGCAAGCTTTCGCCACGTGGCCAGGCGAGTTTCCACGGTGACCATTGTAGGGTTAACTCAAACAATAAATCCTGTTGTAATGATTATCATTATCTTTGCATTACTGCAACAATGCATCATATAAATTGAAGTTACCTAAAAAATCTATTAAAAGTATTTTTATACATATTATTCTAATCTCACTGGTTCATGCTCATATTTAAGTCGGATTTTCTATGATATCATCCCATCAATTAGTGCTTAAAATTAAGAGAACAAAAAAATGACAAATTGTTCTAGTAAAATAAAAGTTCTATAACAAATAGTGTGTTCACTGTGAAGCATTTACCCTAAAACTAGTTTGCAAAGAATGTTTGTTCGGAAATAGGATTAACACCAACATCATCTCATAATCCCTTTGAACAAAATGCTTAATCCAGCGTAGTGAAACTAATCTGCTTAAAGATTCTTGCGCGACCGTTAAACGTAATGAATGATCAATGAGCCTTTGGTACAGCAAGCAAGTCAACCCTTGTAGTTTGACGGCAGTAAATCCGGTTAGAGATGAAACAGCTCAGCTGGGAGTGCAGCCTTTGGTCGTTTCACAGAGGTTTTGCTTCAAACTAGAGTTTGCATCATTGAGTTTGCCCGATGCAAGGACTTGTGGCGCGGTAAGTGCCCGCATTTGGACACTTTGAGTAATGTTAATAAAACATGCGCAACAAAATCTTATTCGTTTATAGGGTTCTGAACCCAACAGAACACTATTACTAAGCCTCCGGATCTGGACTACTGTTTGGACGGACGGACAGCGGAGGCACGTTCATAAACCATAATAGGTACAGTTGAATTTTTTTGTCTTGCCTCTATAGGTACCAACAAATTACCATATAAATAATAAAGTTTTAAATTAAAAAGTGATTTTTTAATTGTGCGAATTAACCAAACTCTTTGTGCTCAACAGCTACTTCGAATCACAAGAAAATTCTGATGTGATTGCGGCTGGAATTATAGGTACGCTTCCGCGCGAATGAGCGACCCGGCCGCTAACCTCGAAATTACAAGCGACTGTATGCAACGGTACGTATTACTTATATTATTTGAATAGCAGAGCAGCCGCTCGCCTACCGCTGTTGGAGCGGCCCGGCCGCTCTAACAAGTTCAAAGGTGGTCTGTTGTATCGGTGCATTTGAAGCGGATGAGACGATCTGTCGTGAACACTAGAAACCGTGTGGAGCGCGGTGACGCTCGTGCCGCTTCATATAAATCGAAAAGCGACTCGGAGGGGCCGCTGGAATCTGCGGCATAGCCGCTCGGTCGCGCGGAAGCATTTATATTTGGAAAGACATTACCTATATTTGGAAAGAGACAATCGGCTAATTTCAATTTCATAGATTTATCTCTGTCGAACACGTTCTGAATTCAAATTCTGATGAACTTTAAATCTAATAATAATCGAAGGACATGGAAATTAGCATTCGTTTGTGTTCGGAAATGCGATTATTTTCGATGTGCAATACTTACCGCCGGGTTCTGTATATAGGACTTATGGATAGCTGTTTTTTTCGCGATTTAGGAGTTCGAACGAATCAGTCTTAAATACACCTACCTACTAAGTTCCCTTCGGGTGCTTGGCGGGTATGACAGTCCCGTCGCTTCAAAAAATCGACGATATTTTTTAAAATTATTATCCAAACCCGCTGTGCCCCTAAGTAGCTGCGCGATACGAACTGCATTATTTTTTTCACATATTCAAATAACACGCGTTTTATATGTGCTCGGGTCTCAGGGACCCGACTACGCACGCGGCGTTTTAATAGCTAAGTAAGTAACTAATTATCTTTGTTTTTTCTTTTTTATTTTGATTTGTGTAGTAAATTATTTATGTAAACAATATTTTATCAGTGAAAATGGTTAGGGGATTAACGATTACTGAAATAAGTGAAGCTTTAGAGAAAGACCTAAAAGAAAATGAAGATAACGATTTTGTTTTTGATGAAAGTGGAGATAAGTGACACCACGCGGGTGTACAGTCAAGAGCACGCTGAGCTTGACACTTTGGACTTTGAACCGACCCTGTAAACTATGGCACGCAGTATAAATCAGAGCTCAGCTTACACTGGTATTGTAAAGCTTGACTTACTCTTGACTGTACAACATGATTCATTTATTCGTGCCGAGTAAAATTCAAAATTCAAAATCGTTTATTTTCTATTGGTATAAAATATACACTTAGAAACGTTAATATTTTATAGTAACAAGGCACTCTAAACTCGTCCATGAAGATTGGCTAAATGCAAACAGCAGCCCATCTCCACCGACGAGTTGCTGGTTCCGAATGCAGTACCCCGAGAAGAGCCAGCAAGAAACTCAAGGGCAGCTCTTTTTAATCTCATGTCTTACTAATAAATATCGTTTACAATAAGTAAGTAAGAAGCAGCATTGTCTCTATTGAGCCAAATAATAATGATAGTGATAACAGAGATGTTGAGATGTCATATATAGCCATTGAGTCATATTTGCCTAGAACACAAAATTTACGCAAGCAAAAATTAACACATAAGACTAAGTAGTTATGTATAAGGATATATTATGGTAGTCTGTAAGTTGAATTGTATGTGCTTAAAATTAATGTGAAATTGGATTTTTGATCCCTATTAAAAAGTTTAATATTGTTGATTTAAACGTAATTGTTAATTATTAAATCATTGAAAATCCTCTAATTTTATTTAGATTTTATTATTAGAATTTTATTATAGATTTTCAATTATTTGTTAAAACTTTGTAAAACAACTTGTTTTATCTTTGTCAGTCATATAACTTAAAACAATACTGAAAATTAATAATATTTTCCAAGAGATTTAATAGGACATAGAGGGGAACAAAGCGAACAAAATCGTAAGCCCAAGTCAAAAATTATTACCTAAGGTCAAAAGTCGAGTGTGATATGAGTGTGATACGTCCGAATGACAGCTCGCGTTCATACTAACTGACATGACTCTCCAGATCAAAGTTATAAAAAAAAATCTCACACCTTTTATCCTCGAGGGGGTGAGCAGAGGTATTCCATTTCTGGACATACCCACTTTTCACGAGATGTTCTTTGGACCCCTAAACGTGATAGGTGGTGAGCCCATCGCCGGACCGGGTCTTTTACACATCAGAATTAATTCTGGGATTCTAGTTTTGAAAAACTCATTGGTCCATGCCAGGATTCGAACCCGAGCATCTCTGATTATCATCATGTGAAGCAGGCTCTTTAACGGTAAGGCTATCACAGCTTTTTGCTGCGATCAAAGTTTTTGTATTAAAATATTCCCAATGGTCCTTAATACTCAAAGCAATGGCCCCTTTATGTCCTATTATATTTAAATCTATTTGCTATTTTTACAAACGAGAGGTATAAAATTGTTGGTATATTATTTTATAGAAATACCTACTAATAAAATAGGGCGATAAAAGTCATGTTCCAAGACGCGCTAAGTTGCGTGACGGACACGATATTTCAGTCACATAAAATTGTCAGTGGGTGAATCTATGTAAAAGCTTATACGGAGTTACGTATTTATCCGCCCGTAACATATTGTGTCATATATACGAAGTGGTTTACAAAATTATAGGACGGTAATAACAAGTTGTTTGTCTAATTGTATATTATGTACCTAGGTTAGGTATGTAAAAATCTGTTTCGTACCTACACCTAAGCCATAATGTCTCCGCATTAGATATAGCAAATATAGATAAACTAAATTTTTGGAGGTAAAGAAAGAATCAAAAGAATATCGTTTGCTACTTAAGGGTATGTACCTAATAACAGAGACCAGTCTGGTAATAATAAAGTTTTTGCACACAAATATACATTTCTTTGTTCAACATTATCATACATTTTTCCCATTGTACTCTGTCCACATTTAATATAATAAAAAAATATTAACAATTATTCCCATTTTTCCCATTAACATCTTGATATTGATCATATATTTATTGGTTTAATGAAAGAGAACCGTTTTGATTGCGCTTAAAGATGGATTAGCTTCTATGCTAGTGCTATCTATTTTTATCAAGTTTTAAAAAAGCGTCAACAAAATAACCGTGGGGCTTAAATAGACAAACGACCATGTATCTACTAGCAAATTGAGCTACTGAAAACATCCCCTTAGTTTACTAATAGTGGGTACTCCTCACGTTAAATCGTGCCAAGTATATCATTTAAGGCGGCCGAAAGCGAACAATAGGTGGTAATCAATAAGAGCCTCGGGCGGGCCATTGTGTCCCTAATGTGTGGGAATTAGCTATTTGCTCCGTGACGAAGACAAATTATATCCCTACTTCGATTAATTACACCGCTTAACTGCCATTTCGATGTATAAACAAATAGTGCAGCTCAGCTGTGGAGCCGGCTCGTTGCAGCGTAACAATTTGTCTGTTCATCGTTGCTGCTTAACAACATTATTTAAAACAGGAAAAAAATAATAGTCTACTAATCTATAGAAAAATGTCAACGTCTATTAAATTTAATTTTACCTGTGTAGACAAAGAGGACTTATTCGTTCTTAGATGATTTTTAATAGGGTGTGCGCCACGCACCTCTTTGGAAGCCTTTTTATTCCTTTTTGTATTTATTTTGTATTTTGTTTTAAGAATCTGTCTTTTTATTGTCTGTTGTCTGTTCTTTAGCCTCTCGGAGTAAAGATGTCTGTTTAATTCTACCAGTGCCTATTATTTGGATATTTCCACCAGCAACATTTGGTCCATCGTGGATTATAGTATTATAAGAGAATGATACAGACTCGATCAAAAACCAAAGCGATGAATATGGGTAATGACAAAGAAACTAGTGAAGGTAAGACCGTTGCGAGTAGAAAATCGGAGCAGCCAGCCGCGCCCGATGTCTCATTTGCCGGTTCGGCAAGCGCACCCACGGCGCCTTCCCACCCCGTAAGTATGGTATCGTCCCGCTCATCCGCCACGGTGGTGGCTAAAAGCTTAGCAGCTGAGGCGCAGCACGCGCGCCGCCTCGCCGACTTGGAGGCGCAAGAGATGCGCCACCTCGCCGACATGGAGGCTCAGGAAATGCGCCGCCGTCTCGCCGACCTGGAGGCCCAACAAGCCAGTCGCCTCGTTGAGCTAGAGCGTGAGACCGCAGAGCTAGAGCACCGTGCAGAACTTGCCGCCATCGAGGCAGACGCGAGTCAGCACAGCTCTAGGAGCAGTCGTACTAACGTCGAAAAATGGTTCAGAAAGTCCGATATTAGTAAACCCGCATTAAATAAACCTAATGTTTTCAGGTTACCAGACCCTATAATGAGCGTTGCGCCCCTTACCGAAGCAGCGACAGCGCCCCAGACCCGACGTGCTGCCCCGGCTGCGGCCGCAGCACGCAGCGACGGCGCGGAAGTTCCGCATCTTATTAAAAGTCTCGAGGTTTTGATTAATAACGTTAATAAAGGCAATAGCCACGCAATAAATATTTTACCTCGCTTCGACGGCAAATCATCTTTAGACTGGCTCAGTCTGAAAAAGTCTTTCGAAAATACACAAGATTCATACAGTCCTGTGAACAACCTGGCAAGACTGAACGCGGCGCTGACGGGCGCGGCGCGCGAGGCGGTCGCCGCGCTGCTGGTGTCGGCGCGCGAGCCCGGCGTCGTGTTGCGCGCGCTCGACACGCGCTACGGCCGCCCCGAGCTGGTGGTGGCGTACGAGGTAGCCGCGGTGCGCGCGTTGCCGCGAGTGAACAGTGAGGGTAAGGATTTTGCTATCTTTACTAGTCGTGTTCGCAATTGCGTGGAAATCATTCGGTTGTTGGATCATACGGAATATCTGTCATCGCCCGAACTCTTTCAGGCAATTATTTCAAAGATTTCCCCCCTATTGCGAGCCAAATGGCTAGACTATGCCGCTCGTTATGAGGCTAGTGGTCTATCAAAGCTAGAAAATCTAGCCGATTTCCTAGCACACGAGATCGACCTCCAGTCTCGCTTTGGCATGTTACCTGAGCCGACTACTACGTCGCACGCGGTAGATAGTAGGCGGGCCAGGGACAATGTGCATGTTGTCGCTGAAAATCGGTTCAATAGCAATTCAATTTCATCAAACAATAAATTGAATTCATCGACGACTGCACCTAAAATTAAATCGTGCATTGTATGCCAACAATCGCATGGTTTAATTCAATGTGATAAATTTGCGTCACTGTCAGTCGATGACAGATAGAAGTTGATTAAAAAGAAAAGAGTCTGTCATCGATGCCTCAAAGTAGGTTGGCATAAATTAAGTTTGTGCAAGGCAAAGAAAACCTGTGACATTGACGGTTGCGCTTTCCGTCATCATTCGTTGTTGCACAACCCGAATTACGAGCGCGCCGCCGCCGCGCACGTGGAAGTGGAGGATGACGAGGCCGCCGCGGGCACGTCCAGCGCCGCGCCGCAGGCGGCCGCGCCCGCCGCAGGCCCCACCGCCCGGCTCGCACCCGCTTCATACTACGATGAACCCAAGGAGATCCTGTCTCATACATCGACTTCAATTGCAACGGAATGCTCAGTGCAGCCATCGTTTCCCCGTCCGTTGTTAAAGGTCGTGGCTGTGACCGTTTCCGGCCCGTCAGGTACCGTAGACACCTATGCATTGTTGGACGACGGTGCATCAGCGTCTTTCTTAGATTTGGAGATTGCTGCCAAATTAGGAGTATGCGGGCCCGAGAGACAAATACGCCTCGACTGCGTAGGTGGGTGAAGCAAGGAGACGACTGTTCAGTATGTTGATTTTCATATAAAGGGACGCCACGCAAAAGAGACGTATATGATTCGTAGGGCCCGAGCAATTAACGGGTTAGGTTGTGCAGCGAGACCGACTATTGACAAATCTGACGTGTCCAAATTTAGTTACCTTTCTGATATAAAGGACGAGTTTTGCTATGACAACGTAAAACCGACGATTATCATTGGCATTGACAACTGGCATCTTACTATGTCTAGGGCCACGCGTAAGGGTTCTAGGACACAACTGGTTGCAATTCATACCGCTTTAGGGTGGGTTTTATTCGGTTTTGGCTGTAGCAAGACGGCGCCGGTTGACACTGTCAACCATTCGACGGTTAGTGACACCGCGGTCGTAGATGTTAGTGATCGCGAGGTATTAGAACAGTTAATTCGTGAGCAATACAATATAGATTCGATTGGCATTTCTAAACGCGGAGCGCGCAGCTCCGATGACGAACGAGCTGTCCAAATTCTTGAACGCACGGCACGACGCCTACCAAACGGTCATTATGAAGTCGGGCTTCTTTGGAAAGCTGACAATTTATTCGTGCCTGACAGTTTTAAGCTTGCCTTGTCTAGGTTTCTTAGTCTAGAAAAAAAGATGTGCAGGGACTCTAACTACGCAAATCGATACCGTCAAAACGTACACGACATGATGCGGAAGGGTTATGCCGAATTGTGCTCGGAAGTGCATACCGCCAAGTCGCCTGTCTGGGTTCTCCCGCATTTCGGTGTAACCAATCCGAATAAGCCGAATAAATTAAGAGTAGTCCATGATGCTGCTGCAAAAAGTCAGGGTGTTTCACTGAATTCGCTTCTGCTAACCGGTCCTGACCTTTTGCAGCCCCTGATCGGAATCCTTATGCGTTTTAGGGAAGGCAAAGTCGCCCTGACGGGAGACATTCGCGAGATGTTTCCTCAAGTGAAAATTCGCGTGGAGGATCGTGATGCGCAAAGATTTTTGTGGCGCGACAACCCTAAAGACCCGATTAAGACATACCGCATGTCATCAATGATTTTCGGGGCCGCGTCTAGTCCTTTCACTGCCATTTACATTAAAAACAAAAATGCAGTGGAGTGGCAAGAGCGCTATCCAGCCGCGGCTCGAGCCATCATTATCGATCACTATATGGATGATTGTATAGTAAGCCTAGACTCAATTGATGAAGCTGCTAAACTTGCCGAAGAAATTCACGATATCCATCGACATGCTGGCTTCGACATGCGTGCGTGGGCCTCAAACGAACCCTCTGCTCTCTCACTTTTGCCAAAGGAGAGCTTGGTTGAGGTCCCTGTAGCTAGTAACGATGTAGATGTTGACCTTGGCCGCCTTGCCACGCCCGTGCGCACTCTTGGGCTTATTTGGCAACCCGTCGCCGATACAATTGGTTTTAACACGGGAATAAGCAAAAATTGTGTGTTGCCTAATAAGTTTACCAAGCGCGAAGTATTGGCTCACGTCATGCGGGTTTTCGACCCACTCGGAATCCTAGCGCCAATAGTAGTGACAGGCCGCATTATGTTCCAGAACGCATGGCGAAAGGGTCTCGACTGGGACGAGGAGCTCTCGCAGAATGACAGTGCGGCGTGGAGGCATTGGTTTGAAGATCTACTTACTGCTTCCCGTTTGCAGATCCCACGCTGCTACTGTCCTGGCGAGTTAAAAGTAGATAAGTGCGAGCTTCACGTTTTCTGTGACGCAAGCGAGTCTGCCTTTTCTGCAGTCGCTTATTGGCGTATTATTATGGGAAACGGTGACGTGAAGCTGGCGCTTATATGTAGTAAGGTTCGCGTAGCTCCTCTAAAGCCAATTTCCATAAATCGTTTGGAACTTCAAGGAGCTTTGGTTGCAGCTCGCCTCGCCGCCACCATTTGTGAAGCTCACAGACTCAAACCTGTCAAACGCATATTCTGGTGCGACTCTATGACGGTTTTGGGTTGGCTCCGAAGCGAGGCGCGTTTGTTCAAGTCGTTTGTGTCACATAGAGTCGGCGAGATTGTGGAAATAACTGACGTGAAGGAATGGCGCTGGGTGCCAAGTCATTTAAATGTTGCGGACGATGCAACTCGTACCAAGCGCGTCACGTTGTCTCCTGAATCACGCTGGATATCGGGGCCTGAATTTTTGCTCTCTTCGGAGTGGCCCAGTGAGCCCTGCGCACCTGAGTATACAGGTTTAGAAGAGATCAAACACGCAGTGCGTCCCGATTTAGTTCACCTCATCAATGACGTTGCCCAGCCTGAGCCAGTTTCAGCCGATCCTGAGCGTTTTAGCTCTTGGCTCAGACTGGTGCGTGCAACTGCTACTCCGCATAAGTATCTCACATTACTGCGAATGCGTAGTCTAACTCGAAGGGGATTATGTGTAGATTATTTAGTCCAATTAGAGGGAGGGCTTTGTACCTTTATGTTTCAGCCTTCGAGTCAATGGCAACAGTTCACTACTCCAAGGTCTTCACAGGGGTCAGCTAGAGATTTGACCGCCACTGACATTCGTCTAGCAGAGACGCACATCTTGCTCAAGTCTCAGTTGGGCGCATTTTCCAGCGAGATGACGCACCTCAATAGTCGTCCTGCTCAGCTCTTGCCACGCTCCAGTCGCCTGTCCAAACTGTCGGTTTTCATCGGAGAAGACAGATTGATGCGATTGTCCGGCCGCATTAAGGCAGCGTCACACGTACGTCACGAAACTAAAAGTCCAATTGTACTGGACGGAAGACACCCAGCAGTGCGCTTGCTTGTGGAGCACCATCACAGGAGAGCCGCGCACGCCAATACAGAGACAGTGGTAAATGAGCTCCGACAAGACTACCACTTATTGAGCCTGAGAAGTACCGTCCGCGCAGTCGCCTTTCACTGCTAGTTTTGCCGCATTCGCCGAGCCGTTAACTTCCAGCCACCTACAGGAGACTTACCTGAGGCACGTTTGGGACACCACAAGCGCCCGTTTACGTTCACGGGGCTCGACTACTATGGTCCAGTTCAAGTCTCTATCGGCCGAAGACGAGAGAAAAGATATGTCGCCCTTTACACTTGCCTCGTCGTCCGTGCCGTCCATCTGGAAGTGGTTGACAGCTTGTCCACCGACTCGGCGATGATGAGCCTCCGCCGCTTCATAGCCCGGCGAGGCACGCCAGCAGAGCTCTGGTCAGATAACGGAACTGCCTTTGTAGGCGCCAACCGAGAGCTCCGTCGCCTCTACGCCGAAGCCACAGCCCAGTACGCTGCTTCAGAGAAGATTAATTGGCGTTTTATACCACCAGCCGCTCCTTTTATGGGCGGATCTTGGGAAAGACTGGTGAAGAGCGTTAAAGTGGCTCTCAAAGTGACACTCAAAGAACGTGCCCCAACGGACGAGGTGCTTCGCACGCTTTTGGCAGAGGCTGAGGCACTTGTCAACTCGCGCCTACTCACCCATGTCACCGTGGATCGCAACACAGAAGAAGCGCTCACTCCCACACACTTTCTTCTGGCTGCGTCTTCAGGCCGCCCGATACCAGTCACATTATCTGATTCAGATTTTGCCTCGAGAAGCAGCTGGCGCAAGGCCGTTCGATTGGCGGACCATTTCTGGCAGCGTTGGGTCAAAGAGTACCTGCCAACACTCATCCCAAGACGCGGGCGTGGAGTAGCTCCTGAGGTGGCCGTTGGCGACGTGGTGTTGATCGCAGATCCAAACTCGCCTAGAGGCACCTGGCCACGCGGACGGGTGACAGCAGTTTTTCCGGGCCCCGACGGCGTTATCCGGGTGGCTGACGTACGAACCCTGATGGGTATCATGAGGCGGCCCCTCCGTAAGCTGGTGAAGCTGCTCCTTTAGAAAAGGGGAGGAATGTGCGCCACGCACCTCTTTGGAAGCCTTTTTATTCCTTTTTGTATTTATTTTGTATTTTGTTTTAAGAATCTGTCTTTTTATTGTCTGTTGTCTGTTCTTTAGCCTCTCGGAGTAAAGATGTCTGTTTAATTCTACCAGTGCCTATTATTTGGATATTTCCACCAGCAACATAGGGGTTTATAGAAAGAAATTCCAAATAAGTATGTAAACGGTTAATAAAATTTTAGATGCATTATAATACAAAATACAACGTAAGTAAACAGAGGAAACTTTGAAACAACAAGAACTAAAGTTTTTCGTAACAATCAAATAAGTAGTAGGTAGGTACCTACTCTGTTTTAAACTCTCTAATGCATACTTGGTGTAGGCCTTTTAATTTTTTTATTTAGTATCATTACAAATTTATAAATAAAAAAAATAATTAAATAAACATCTCACGCCTTATTATCCCCGAGGGGGTAAGCAGAGGTATTCGAATTCTGGATATACCCACTTTTCACGAGATGTTCTTTGGACCCCTAAACGTGATAGGTGGTGAGCCCATCGCCGGACCGGGTCTGTTAAGCTGGGGTCCCACGGTCCGCTATTCTACGGATCAGCCACACTCAGCCGACGAGCACGGACGGCGACGCACCGCAGGCAGGGCCGGTCCAACGGTGCGTGTCGGTGTGTAGATGTTTTTATGTTGTCATAATGCAAAGCGAAAGAGAAAGAGAGAGAAGAGCGCACCTTTGAAGTTACCGACTCACGATGGATACGGCGCACCGCCACAGACGTGGCGTCCCACGGTGCGTCGTGCGAGCTGGTCTGCGTGCATCCGCGATTTTACGGACCGTGGGACCCCAGCTTTACACATGTCACAAATTTATAAATCTAATACATACCTAAATAACATACAGATCTAAATGGAAGGAAAAAACATACTGCGCCGACCCCAAATAATGGGATAAGGACAAGTACATGATGACATACCTAAATAACAAAGTCTTTTAAACATTTCGGTCGCAATAAACATGCACTCATCATGGCCCACCCGTCCATAATATTAAAATTCAATTCAACGCAATATTCTCTTTTACTACTATTTTAAGAAATAAGATTAAATTAAGACGTTCAAAAATTAAAACCTAATAAGTAAGCTGAGATTTATTTAAAATGTCCATTGAATCAAACTAACGAATAGTTTGATTCAATGGACATTAATATAAATAATAAATATAAATCTTTTTATGGTACGTAGTACGTTTGTATCGTACTACAGTTGTTAAAAAACTAAACTCCTACTTATATTCGTTGGTCACAGCTGTTTATTTCAGCAACTACAAATGATGACTTGATATTTGAATATTGTTTGCCCAATTTTATTTAGTTAATGAAGTATTTTTTTTTTTGGGGCAGAAGGCAGATCAAAATTTTTAAGTGGGTTTACTAGAGCATAACAAAATTATATTTTCATCTGTTTGTTTGCTGCATAGTTTTACGTATGATAAAAAATAGTTTAAAATTATAATTGTGGTTTAGTGCATACACCTTGGTAACCAAAGAGAATCATAAAAATAGAATGCTAGTTTATATCTGCACCATAACGTAATTCATAAATAAAACATTCGTAGAGCTATATACATAACAAAGGCCAATCAAAAACTTTGATTGTGTTTATGTTCTGCCGGATTGCGTGTGGTCTTAGTAACACAATACCGGGTATTTTCTGCTAACTAGGTCTACTGAAGTTTACTGTTTTATAGCTTGGCTAATGTTCACTTTGTGGATTTAGTTTCGATGTTATGTACCTACCTATATGTTTAAATGTATTTTGAACTAAAGCTTATGAATTATGAAATTTGATAACTGATTATAAACATAATAAATACTAGTGTTTTTTGCTGTCATAATTTTTTAATGTGTAATCAAAATGGAGCAAAATCATTTTGTGAATTATGAAGACAACATTTCATTAGGATACATTTCGAAATCATGAACTTATAAAGTTTCCATTTTCGTATAAGTATGATATCTGTATCCAATACTTGGAAATACGAAAATAAATTTCCATTGCTCGAAATTAAGAAATCACTTCCATTTATAAACATCGAGTGAAAGGGCAAAAACTTTGTCCGAAATATTGTTGTTTCGAACGCTATTGTACCGTTTGTTTGTTGTTCAATAGATAGGCAACTTTGTCTTGCAAAAGCCGATGCTATTTTGAACAGTAAACATCTACCTAGATTTTATTGATTATGAACATAGCTACGAGCAATTTTATTACAAATGGATTGGAAGCTAGGGGAAGAGGTTAGGGTGATCCACCCAAGCCAAGTGGCATTCGAAAGTTTCATTCACTTATTGGACGGTCGCTTAATCGTAATACTAACTATTAAGAACTACGTGTCAGCGACATACCTTTTTAGAGTGTTGCATCAATCGGGAATTTGCATAAAATTTTATTTTTAAATTATCTTAAAGATTTAAGGATTACATAAAGATATCAAAAAGAAAAAAGTTAAAATATATACAAATAATTTATTTATTGCTAAATCAAAAAATGACATTTAATAGTTCGCGCATAAACGCATTGGCTTCACGAGACGTCACTCCTCATCTTATGAAGTAAACTTTTCATGGCGCGTGAATAAATTATTCCGATCGGCGCCGACAAGCTTTCAGCTTTCTTTCTGTATACGGCTTTAACAATCTATATGACACTTGGCTAGTTGCGTCTGGTTACATCCTTGGACGATCGACGAGTAACTCGACGTATTTTAGAGACTGGTTACCTTCGGACCCAGCTTTGCTCGGCGTATTTTTTCTTATAACTCAACTATGCAGTTGAACCTGAAACGCAAAACTGTATCTGTATACAAATTTCATCGAAAGTTAAAGCCTTTTCCGAGATACTAGAAATATAAATAGGTACATATTTACATACACAAGAATGGCTTGTTTAAAGTGATAGATTAAGTTGCTATACAAGAGCTATAATGCTGGCTGTACCGAGGGTCGACCAATCCAGAAGTCGACGAATCCAGAATTGGTCACAAACAGAAATAGTCATAACCAGAAGTGGGCATAGTAAGAAATGGACAAATGCAGAAAAGGTCTTAAAAAGTCCTATAACGTCAAATCCAATTAGGTGGATGTTAATCAATATTAAATCTCAAACTTTACTAAACTGACGATGGGCCTGTTGGCTCAGTTGGTATTGACCCTGCCTTTTGACTCAGAGGTCGCGTTCGATTCCCGCTCGGGGTCAAAATTAATGTGTATGAAATGTCTGTTGGCTTCCTGTTTGGGTGTTCAATGTATAATGTTAATATTAATTTAAGTATGTTTATCAGTTTCTTAGTAGGTAACTATGGTACAGGCTTGGCCTAGTTTAGGATGTGTGTTATTTAAATGGTTAGCAGAGTATTCGTATTTTTGTAAGCAGAAAAATATAATCTTTTAGCAGAAATAGCTAATTGGTCAGCAACTCATGGCCAACAAAGATTACAAAACCAATCAGCAATTTATGTCATATCTGGATGGCTGTAATTATTTTTGAGCTGCAATGAGCTGCTACTGTTTAAAAAAATTTTGGTAAGCACGCGGAGGGGAAGCCAAAAAATTTTTTTTGAGCTGCATATAAAAGTAGCAAAAATAATCTCAGCAAACTCGTCATGCGCAAAGTGGGCGCATTCCTTACAAAGATTAGGAAGGACTTTGGATTATGCAACTTTTATGATTATGATTATTATTACGATTACAAGTAGTGGTGGTGGTGATAGTGGTAGTGGCAGTGGTGGTGGTTGGTTGTTGTGGTTGTGGTGGTGGTAGTGACAGTGGAACTGGCAGTGGTAGTGGTAGTGGCAGAGGCAGTGGTAGTGGTAGTGGTAGTGGTAGTGGGAGTGGGAGGGGAGGTGGGCGTGGGAGTGGGAGCGGGGCAGGCAGTGGGAGTGGGAGTAGGAGTCGTAAAAAATATACTTTAATTCCCACTCCCTCTCCTACTCCTAGAGTCTCCTACTCCTAGAGCAGACAGAGCATTTGGCAGAGCAAATCAAGTCTTCCTTCAGCTTTATAAGTGAAAGCACTAATTAAAGGCCTTATCCCGGGGTCGAGTGACCCCGGGACCCTGCATAGCCTCCTTCTAAGTCTTCAACTGTGTGATCTCTTCATTGTGCGAGAAGTCACCTCACCGCCTGTTCCTGTCCTGCCGCTCTGCTACGCCTTGCTGTTGTGTCCTAAAGACACACGCAGGCCACTACGCCTAGCTGCTGTGTCTTCGGGACGCACGCAGGCCCCTCCGCCTGGTTGCTACTCATCCCTGCTGTGCCGGCTACACCGTGCTGTCGTGCTGCCTTCGTGCTGTCGTGCTGTCTTCACCCCTGCCACGCTGACCACGTCGTGCTGTCGTGCTGTCTTCGCGCACGCGGTTTCTTCGCCCCTGCCGCACTGACGAAGTCGCGCGCCCATTCTCCGTGTCTACCTCCTACCCCATCCATCACATCTACACCCACCCACACCTACACTTTTTCTACTAATCACAATTCACCTACACCCCACTCTACAAATTCTTTTTTTATAAACTTGTAAATATTATTAAAATATAAATATATTCTTGTTTTCCATATTTTCTTTTTTTTCATTTTTGTTCTTCTTTTAAATTGTCGCTTCACGACATTTTGGCGTCTCCTACTCCTACTCCTACTCCTTCTAGGAGTAGGAGAGGGAGTGGGAATTAAAGTATATTTTTTACGACATGTTTTCTCTGCTGTTCAATCATGAAATCTTGCTGACCAAGTAGTTATTTTGCGGACCAAGTAACTATTTTGCGGACTGAATGTTTATTATGCAAACCCATGTTATTGTAAGCTGCCTCTTTCTGATTTAATTTTTGACCATTATCAAAATTATTTGCCGAACAAGGATTGTTGCCTGATTTTTTTATTTGCGAACAAAATCTTTGTATGCCAACCAAATGTGGCTAACCAAATTTTATAATTGCTGCCCATTTAATTACTTCTCGTTAAATGTAATCTTCATAATTTAATACATACCTACATTTGATTTGAAATCTTAATTCAGCACATCACATTTACCAAATTGTAAATTCGGTAAGTATCTTAGTACGTGATTTAAAAATGTTGTACGTTTTTGTCTCAACAGGTACTTTTCAAGAGCTCCTTATATTGCAGAGGGCAGAAAGCTGCTCATACTAAAGTACAGGCTTATCCTAATTATGGCGTTCGCTTTATGAATTTGTCTATGGAGGCAAATATTTTTCAAGGAATAAAAAGCTTTATAATTATTGTTAACAATACCATCAAATTGAAATTTGGATTTATTACTTTGGTCGTATAGTCGAAACCTGGTTATTTGTAGTCGACATCGAAAAAAGTAGTTGAAGTCGAAATTACGATAATTATTTCGATGTAATGAGCCATCTTGACTTCTCTTGGAAGTATCGTCCACGACGCGAAGTTCATAGTGTTAATCAAATTATCCTAACTACTTTGTGAAGCACTGTCTAGTGACCCGTCGCAACACCTCACAATAACGTGCGATCGCAATCGGCGCAATCGGCGGTAAAAGCAAGTGGAGTAGGTATTCATAATGGCTGGAGCCTGTCTGATCGACGCAGACTGACGGAGAGACACAAATTCCTTAAGACTCTAAAACTTTTCCCACTAACCACACGAAATAATAAAAATTAAAAACTTACTTTAGAGACGACCCTAGTACTTAAAAGTGCTAATTTGTATTGGTAAGTTACAGGAAGTGTATGAAATCTAGGAATTGTACACATTTACTAGGAAAAGTATATAATTCCGAGCATATTTAGGAAATGTGTAAAATAATGATTTGAAGATTCTCTAATACAAGCATTTCCTAGGAAATGTATACATATTCTAGGAATTATATACAATTCCAAGATGATACTAGGAAATATAATTATATATTAAAAAAAATGCTTCTGTGAATAAAATAAATATACACACTAGCGGTCTTATTAATAAAAATGGCCTATTCCTAGGATGATCAGAGGTTACGCTAGAAGTAGTTAATCCCTGAGTAACCAAGTATTACCTCAGTTTTTTTTATGTCATTAATAAACACGGAGTATCCTCGGTCTAACTATACATTCCTTACACCTAGCTTACACTTAGATTACGTCTGAAATGTGGCAATACTGATGAATTTAAAAGTAAAAAGAGAGATAAGAACTTTTCCAAAATGGAAGAAATCCGGCCAAGTGTGAGTCGGTAATGGTACGAAGGGTTTCATACCATTACCTATAAAAACGGCAAAAAAATAACGTTGGTTGTATGGGATCCCTCCTTAATTTATTCTGTTTTTTAGTATTTGTTGTTATAACGGCAACAGAAATACATAATCTGTGAAAATGTCAACTGTCTAGCTATCGCGGTTCTTGAGATACAGACTGGTGACGGACAGACAGCGAAGTCTTAGTAATAGGGTCCCAATTTTACCCTTTGGGTATGGAACCCTAAAAAAATGTGTTTCACAAGTGACAGCTGACTATCTGACATCCGTATTTGTGGTTAGTGAGTAGCAAAGAGATTAAAATATAATAATATTTAAATCTCTTTGATCCCATCGCCTTACCGTCATCCTTCCGTCATCGATGAATGTCAAAGTAACTTTTAGGTTAGCATAAAACCTAAACCATGGCTAATCCCTGCTTAAACTAGGTGACACCAAGGCGTAACTTTTACTCCGGGAGTAGGCATGGATTAGGTTACTCCTTGCTTACTCTGTGTTTATTAATACTGAAATTGGTTAGTTATGAGTTAATACTTGGAGTAAAGTTAATCTTTCTCTAGTCTGAATTTATTAATAAGACCGTAGACTAATAAAAAATAATACCTAACATATAATATAAAATTCTTCTCCCTCTAAACGACTCGAACGATTTTAATGATTTTTTTTACGCGTGTTCACCGGATGTATTTTAGTAAAATGAAGTTTCAACGGAAACGGGAAGTTTAAAGTAGGAGTAGTAGTTTGGGTTTCATTATAATATAAGAGATGCGTTTTATTCTTGCTCTATAACTACTGCACCGCCTTCGACGAGGTATCGCCTCATTAAATATCTTAAAAGTTTTAGAAATTAGTAGTAGTAGTAGTAGAAATTATCAAAATAAAAACACTGTTTGGCCTGTGATACGGTTACTTATCTAATAAGCAATAATTTTTGTCATGGTATGAATATGTATAACATCTAGCAGTTTTACTTCATAGGTATAAACAAACCAGAGACGTTTTAAGAAAAAGTTTCTTTATGAAAGAAAATTATTTTCTTCCAACCTCTTTGAAACAAACTGTATTAACGCCATCTAGTTTATGACTTGATAATTGCAGATACATCGTGCTATCGCATGTGTCAACATAAATAATTGTTGAGTGTACACTTGCTGTAGGTTTCAAGGTCAATATCGCAGCGATTTGTGTCACTTGTGTCCATAAATATACTAACTTCATGCTTGTGTCAGTCGCGGGCGCGGAGTAAACAGTGCGCAATACCAAGTACAAAAGTGAGGTTATTTTGATATATTTAAAAAAAAAAGATGCAGCGTTTACAGAATAACAAAATGTTAGAATTCCGCCATGGTACATTGGCAGCTGTAAGAAAAATACACGGTTTTGATAAAGTTAAAATGAACAAATCGGTCGATGCATTACATGAATGGATTATAAAACAAAATCATTTTGTGAAGAAAGATTTTTGTAAGTAGCTTTATATTCTAATTTTAAACCCAAAATTTATTTCTGCATTAATCTGCTTGTTGAATTGATTCTTAATTGAAAACCTATTAGAGATTTTTTAATGTACCTACCTAGTAATTTAAAGAAACTGTGACGGTTCCCACTTTCTAGATATGATATTTTATGAGTAAAATTAATAACAATTTTAATTTAAATAATAGATTAGATTTAAAGAACAATTAGAAGCGAAACCTAGTCTTTAAAACAAGCCATCTAGTAGCAAGTAGCATTATTAAGAGAAGACAAGAATGAAAATATTGTGTGAGAAAGATATTACTAGGAAAGCGGTAGCGGGAAATAATGATATTGCTTTTTGCTTGACTTGGCGGGGGCACTACTATGCCCCCAGATAAGCCGCGTCGGGCCCGAAAACATGTCCAAATATGGTCCAGAACCGATTGAAGAGGCTCTGATTGGCCACCGCCAGTGGCGTGACTAAGGCCGCGTCTGCTCTTCCGGGGGAATAAACGAGGAGAATTTTAGGCGTTATTAGAAGGACGGAAGGGTGAATGATGTGGAGTGATAGACAAGTAGTTAGGAAATTGAATGAAAGAAAGAGATAAAAAGACGCCGATTGGGGAGTTCGGGTTTTGGAGTCGTGCGAGTCACTATGGTAGTTTTTGGAGAATCGGGAAGATTCGCAAGATGGCTGCCCACGCGCTTGCCGGTTTTGCTAGAGAAATTAGGGATTTACATGGTCTAGAATAGGAATATTATGTTCTATCGTGAAAAGTAATGCGTTTCAGTATTTCTGGAGTATGGTGAAGTCGATATTTGTGGGAGAATAGGGAATTAGCTCTGGGAACGCAAGAGGAGTGCTGGAGTGGTTCTTGGTTTTTGTTGTGTGTTGTATCCATGGCCTTTTAAAGTGAGTGTTAGTGATGAGCGAGCTTCGGCTCCTACGATGGAAATGGGCAGGTATGAATCTCATAGCCTGCAGAAGGTAAGTGGAGTGTTCTTATGGGTAGGCGAAATTAGGTCATATTGAAGCTCAGGAATTTGTTAGGAAATATATCCTAGGGTCCACTCAAGTTGTTGTATTTTCTGTGTTCTGTCGCCCTGCGAAATGTCTTGTCATAATTTTATAAGTAATAAATAAATAAATGCGTACGTACGTATTTAGACTAAGATCCGACAAACACATAATTTTAAGGTGAAAATCTACTAAAATGTGAGAGATTGGTTTAGATGTACTGGCTGTCGTATTGGTCCTATCACTAAACTAATCTGTTCAACAGAGAGGGTGAGTTGCGTGGTGGTGGCCAGGCTGTTTGGCTAAATTCTTACATAATTGCATGAGACTGCGTAATTGCGTTAAATACAGCATAGCGAGGTCCTGGCCAATCAGTTTGCTCATTATTCACACACCCCCACTCAGGTTGAGTCATTATATCTACATAAAATCTGATCAAACGGACAGACAGCCTTATATGAGATGTTGATGTAGGTATGATAAGGCAGTAGGTATAAGATAAGGTAATTTAAATAGTCTAGGGCCTAGAGTATCATACTAAGTACATGTCTATGTGGATTCAGTCAAATAATCTAGGTTTCAATCCATGTTGACAGCCTCAGCAAATTAATTAGGAATACCTACTAAATTAAGCTTTATGATTTATTTTATGTTACTAGAAGATAAGTTACAAATAATCTGAGAAATTCTTAATTTCATGGCTCTTAGGCTGAATAGGTATCATATGAAAGATTCAATACCTACCAAAGGAATAGGTAGGTATCTAGGCTAGGAAATCTTTGATTCACAAAATTAGGCAGGGGTTCTTTATTTCATTATTTACAAGCAAGGAAAACCACTGAGTCTTAATACTCACCATTTATCATCAATTGAGTACATTCTAATAAGAAAATACTAGAACTTAAAGACACATGAGTACTGATATCTAGAGGGATATAAGTTGATAAATATATCTAGCTAGGTAACTACTTAGCTACAACAATATCTGAACTTCCATTGCTTTTATAGTATCAACCATTTATGTGAATATTTTATGCTTTTATCCAGCAACAACAAACTACTGACCGATTTGCCATATGGTAGTGCCGTTTCTACTGTATGGTTAGGTCTGTCTTTTAAAACGGTGGTAGAGGCAGCTAAATGCTACTGGCGAAGCCAGTTCCTCATATACCAATCAATATATCTACCATTTAATTATGGACAAATACCAAACTACTGGCCGATTTGCTATATGGTAGTGCCGTTTCTACTGTATGGCTAGGTCTCTCTTTTAAATCGGTGGTAGAGGCAGCTAAATGCTACTGGCGAAGCCGGTTCCTCATATACCAATCAATATACCTACCATTTTATTATGGACAAACAACAAACTGACTGATAGTACAATGCTACGGTCTCCTCTTTAACTTCATGCTAGTGCTTTCATTGGTCTAGTGTGGTTGGCTTGGATTAATCATCTAAAACCATATTTTAAAAAATGATTATACGCTGTATGGTGACAACCTCTTATCGGAGAGTTTTATTGTTCCAACAACAAAACTAAGCTTGGTCGGTTCTCTTATTGGTCATCCCTGTCTCTGCACAGCAACGAGTCCAGTGGGTGGCTATGGCAATACTGTCGACTATCGGCTCCCCTGACTGTCATCCATACCATCGTCACACTCTATCTATATTTCTACTCCATGGTTGACTTTCTGGCTGAGTTTGATTCTAGACAGCTCCCCTAAATGCTTACTTCACTGAGTCTTGACGCCCTGCATCACAGCTTGATGAACCATCTGACGTTCTATCCTACGCTTGCGCATCGCGCCCTCATCACTGGTCCTTGTGGCCGAACAATACCTGCTCAATGATGGAGTATGTTGCTATACAGCACTAAAATCATTATAATATCATACAACTTATGTATTTGAATACATACCAAACAATCTAGACTATATGTCTGCTCAAATGCTCTTATGGAGTCTAAACAATTTTACTGATGCTTGCATTGCATGGTGGAGCGCTACCCCAGTCTTGGCTGAGGCGCACAGGATAGTACGGGGACTCTCTTTTGCTCCATTACAAGATCTGACTTGGTTTGGAGGGGAGAGTATGGACACCGATCCACGGGGTACTGTCCCAAGTTAAGTTAAGGGGCCAATAATCATAATAGGATAGGGAGTAGGTAGCATATTATTAGTTTTATAATATTCATATATATATATATATAAAATAAAATATTTATTTATTTATTCAAACCATCTTCTTATTTCATCATTCATTTTCTTATTGGTTTCCTTCTATTTTGTTCTAGGTAAATCCAAAGGCATTAGGCTACTTCTAGATACACAAATTATGAAGAATGTAAAATTCTATACTTATTTAATTCATTGTTTTATGTTCATAGATACTATGTTCTCAGTAGATGCTTCTAGGAATAAACTTTGTCCAATTTAATATTTATTTTTGGTTTTACTCAAAATCACCTCTAAAGATACCTGCTACCTCTTAAAGAATTGGGTTACTACGATGTTACACAATGTTAGGGGTCCTACCCATTACTAGACGATCACATCATGGCTTATCATCAACTTTTCTATGCATACATTCATCTATCGATTCTCCAATGTATTTGTATGTATGGTATGTTTAATTATGGAATGTGCATACATGGGTTCGATTCCCGTGTCGCTGATTTAATTAAGTCTTTATTTTTAAAGGCTTTAGGTTGTCAAATGGGCAATGGTACAAAACCATTGCATTAAACTCGAAACCATATTTTCAATAATTTGGCAATTATCACTTCTAAGTAGTTGTAAAAAAATAGGTAGGTACGAGTAGGTACAATAATATTTGACTGGATCACAAACCTCAGCTAACAACTAACAACCAGTGAACTGTATGCAAATACTAGTATCACAGGTAGGTAGATATTAACCTATCTATGTAGGTTATATTTTTCTAATGGCAGGATCACATCCCTGCAAAGAGATTTAAATATAATAGGGCATAGAGGGGGCATTGGGAATATTTTCATACAAAATTTTGAAGCTTAAGCGTCATGTCCTTGTCATGTCAGTTAGTATAAACGCGAGCTGTCATTCGGTCGAAATTGTACTAGACTTATTCCACTTGGAATAACTTTTGACTTCAAATTTTCGTCGCTTTGTCCCCTCTATGCCTTATTATATTTTTTACCTCTCTAACCTTGCAAAGGAACATTTTTTCACCGAAATTAGTGAGTAAAGTCCACTTTTACTCTCTGTTTTAAAGAGTGAGTAAAAGTACCGGATATCCGGTTGTCAATTCAAATTCAAAACGATTGAAAACCTCCTTTTGTCGGTTTGAAATTGTTTGAAAAGTTTTTATAAAAAAGTTTTTAGTTTAGAAACACTCTAAAACTATAGTTGGGATTTGCATTATGTTGCCACCAGTGCAGAATTTTTGAAAAAAATTGTCTGGAAATTCACTTTCCTGGAATTGTTCCAAAGAATATTATTAGAATTACGTAAAAATACTAAAATAGTGGATAATTATTATTATAAATAAAATATTATCTTTAAATATCAAAACATCATTTTGTAAAAGTTTTATCGGAAACAAGTTTCAGAACGCACCCTAAAAGAAAAATGCGTTTCATTTGTTTGGTCGTGTTTTGTTGTTTGGCGGGCGCTATTTAATTTGTCACTTTTGTGTTGAATTTTATCAAAATTTGTGCGAGAAAAGATGTTATAGTGAGGATGAAAACGACCAACTGACACCTAGTGAGTGTAGGTACTTATTTCAATTATTGATTTGTACTCATTTAACTAGGTACCTAGTTAGTTTCCTTAGCTCGCTTAGAGAGGTAAAAAGTTCTGTACATCAACACGAGAGGAAGTTTTTTGCATGTCGCTCTGTGAATGTCTCGATACGAAATATCATGTCAGTGTTTAAGCCACTCGCTACGCTCGTGGCCCAACACACTGACCGGTTGCTCGCAGCAAAATCTAACTTACCTACCTCTCTTGTTGTGTAAATAACTATTAATCTCTTTGCATCCCTGCAACTTACGGAGAACACACAATAAATATTTAAGCAATAAGCTTAAGTAGGTACATAATTTATATTTCATACATACGCCTGAAAAACATAACCCTCCTTCGAACGCAGTAGGACAAAGATACCGGTGACATTGGTAGCTACCTATCAGACTTCCGGGATATTTAGTATCGAGAATTGATATTTTTAATCGATTTCTTTGCAGCCAGGCATTTTCTAGAAACCACTATAATCTCTAGCAAAGGGTCCCTAGAACGAGCCAAATTACGACTGGATAAAGTATGCGCTTTAAGAACACAAACGCCACAGTACTTCGGAGACTTCGATATAAAAAATGATTTCAAAGATCTCGATGGCATAATGTAAGTAACAATAATTATTTTTTAATCTAACTGCTATCAGCTATTTTTCAGATAATTTTCATTTGTATTTAATTTACAATCACGCATTGTTCCAGAGGTGGTTAGCAGATTCCTGAATATACCCATTTTTTACTGTTGTATTTTCCTCTTGGCCTGATAGATGGTGAGCCCATCGGCGGACTTGGTTGAACATGCCTCGAAAACAAATCTGAGGCCTCAGGGTTCCCTCACGATGTTTTTTCTATATCGTCGTGTTATAAAATTTACATAATATCTCCGTAAGTTTTTTAAATATTATAGTTTGTCTGAATGTTTGTTACGCAATCATCCAAAAACGGCTCAACTGTTTGAGTTTTGGATTAAATTTGGCACACAGATACTTTATAGGCTGGAACACATATAATATACAATATATATATAGGTATATATATAAAGTTGTTTTCCGATAACGCGGACGAAAAGATACTTCACTGCTCTCATTGCTCTTTGACTCTGTATGTATTCTTTCCAGTAAAAAATGTTATTCATGATAAGATAACGTATCAAGTAAGCAGGTGATAGAAAACCGAAGCATTCGATCAATAAAACAAAGTACAATATTCAAAGTCATAGATAAATTAACTTATCATTTACAATCCACTTAATAAAACTTTATTGACTGTCAGACAGCGCACAGCCTAAACCGGTGCGTCTAGATCACAGGTCTAGATGCATGGAATTTTGCGCAGGAGTTCCTTAGATTTATTAAAAACTAGCGCTTCTGCGAGGTTTCAGCCGCGCAGTTCCCGTTCCCGTGGGAATGAGGGACTAAAATATACCCTATGCTACTCAAGGATCTTCTAGCTTTCCATTGGTGAAAGAATTTTAAAATCGGTCCAGTAGTTTTTGAGTTATTTCGTAACAAACATACAAAAATACAAATCTTTCGTCTTTATAATATGAGTATAGATTATAACTAACTACTTACCTGTTCCCCGCGATTTCACACTCATATGCCCCGTTCCAGTAAAAAAATTTTAGCCCATGGTATTCCTAAAAAAGATTTCGAATGGTGAAAGAACAGTTAAAATTGGTTCAGTAGTTTCAAAACCTACATATCTTTCCTCTTTATAACTGTACTAACATCTATGAATTCTTACGATCTGCATAAAGTCTGAATTAGTGTAGACGTGTGTGGATGATGTACCTACACTACGACATCGGGTCACTATAGTAATTAAGTAAAAAATACAATTTAACTTGTTTTAGTACCCAGGCAGTCCTTCCGAAGCTCACAAAGGACTACAACAGAGTTTATTTAATGAAAAATATTGGGAAAAGATTTCCACCGACGCTTGTTCTACAGTTCATCAGGACTGCTATTTTGGTATACCTACTACCTATAATTTCATTTCATTCATTCAATTTTTAAGATTCCAGCTTGGAGCCCTGACGGTCTATCAATACACAGGCAGTGTATATATATACTACTACCACATGAATAAGTGCAAACACAGTTTTGTATTTTAGTTTTAGCTTACGTATTGGATATTGTAGCTTTCGTTTACTAACGGGTTAGTAGTTATACTGCCTTAATGATAAATATTTATGACATATCTACCAAATGCTTGACTGACTCAGCACAGGTACCTATGTACCAAAATACAGTAACCTAATATTTATTGCAGTAGGTAAAGAAAAATTATGCTGCGTAAACAACGTACACCACAAATTTTGTTTAACGTAAACCATTCATTATAAATGTATACATTTAGCTATGTTTACTGACTACGGAACATGGCACACATTTGCCCGTTATTATTATATTAATTTCGTTGAGTAAATGTCATATTATTGGCTTAGGACGATTCGTCAATTTTTAATTAAAACTTATTGAAATGTCACTTGTCACCACAGTAAAAGGATATAGCGCACTTTCACTGAAGATTGAAGCGGCTTCTTGAGGTAATTCGAAAACATCCATAAACGCATTTAATCGAATTTCCTATACACTATAATCTATAACCAAAGAGAAAACTTTTTTCTGACGTATGTGTCTATAACGGACATTTGCCACATAATACACTATCATTATTATAAGCCAAAACCCAAACCACACAGCAAAATGATTTTTTTTAAAACATAGCGCCCCTGTTCGAATTTTGTCGAAAAGTCTCAATTCTTTCTATTTAAATTATGTGGATTAAAGATAGGTATATCTTAACCCTCGCTTGAAAAAAATTTTGGATCGCCCTTTATTATTATTATTTATAATTTCTATACATTTTTCCAGATTTTCGAATACATCAAAATTCATGATTACGCGGATGGATTTATATTTATTATAGATTTGTCAGAAGCTAGTTTAATGGAAATGATTAAAAGAATTAGTCCCAGCGAGTTAAAACACGTTGCAACATTACTAATGGTAAGGGTTCTGTTTTATATTAAAACGCCTTTTATCCCCGAGGTGTTAAGCAGAGGTATTCCATTTCTAGTAATAACTACCTACCCACGTTTCACCAGTATAATTATGTTCTTTGGACCCCTTAACGTGATAGGTGGTGAGCCCATCGCCGGACCGGGTCCGTCTCGATGTTTTTCCTCACCGTCGATATAGTGATAAATAAGTAGGTACGTAATTTTTGAAAAACTTTTGGTACATGCCAGGATTCGATCTCGAGCCCTTACGAATGAGAAGCGGGATTTTTAACCGCTGGGCCATCACTGAACAACTAAATATATTATAATATGTATAATATTCATCACAAAACTTTTAAATTATGCTAAAAACAAGTCTGTATGCTCAGGAGAATGCGAAGAGCAGATAAATTAAATTGTATTTTAGTTCATTTCTTGTTAGTATGTAATCTACAAAAAATATTTAAATAATTAATGTTATATCCGAAGCGTAAATGTCATAATTCCTATATCTATGAATGATTGATGAATATGATCTATCTAAGGAAGATTAAAGAAATATTTTAGATAAAAGTAGATAAATTAATGATATAATCTTAATTCATTAATAAATTACTTAAATTAGTGCAATTTTCAATTTTTCAAATATGTACTAACTACTACATACTAATATTAAATGTTATTGTATTTTGGAGTGGAGTCATTATAATACATAAAAACCGCCCAAGTGCGAGTCGGACTCGCGCACCGAGGGTTCCGTACAAACCTGTAGGTATATAAGTAAAAGTTCACCCATCACGACAATGGAACCTCTACGCGTTCATGAGTGATCGGAAGTGATCCTATAAGGGTTCCGTTTTTTCCTTCGAAGTACGGAACCCTAAAAAGACTACTACTTTTTCAAGGTGGCGGCGAACGCACTTAGGAAATCGAGCTCAAAAATTTCAAGTTAAGCTTTTATATGACCCCTACATCCAAAAATCAGCCTTCGCGGTTCATTGGCATTTCCAAATATATAATAATAAGTTTCCTTAATTAAGAGATAATCACAATAGGTGTAAACAAACGCTAAAACATAATCTTGAGAACGTCTTCCTATAACATAATATGGTCTGACTAACAGACAGACTGACAACTGACACATTTTAGTAAGAATTTTTTATCAAATAAATATAAGAAAGCAAGTGTTTAATATATACAACGCGTAACAGAAAAAGCGCAATTCCTCATACACCCCAATTAGTATACTTAATATAAAAAATAAATGATGCAATCGAACTTTAGTTATGTCTAACCAATTTTCTTAAATATCGATTAATAATAGCACGATTTCTATAGAAAACACTAAATTCAGCTACGATAATTCAATTTTTTTTAAAAATTTAACATATACTAAAAATAGCTAAAATCAAATAAGTAGTTGATACTGAACAAACTAATTTCAGGAATTGCGTTTATACCTTTCGCACCTGAGATTTTTTTTGTAATGTTGTAAAGGTTTTTTTACAAATTTGTGATAGATATACTAGGTGTATAAAGGAAAAATTATCTAAAAAAATGCATCCTATACCATATTTCCAAAAAGTCAATAGCACGATCGTGCTATCTAGGGTTTATCACTACCCAGTCACGATCGTGAGTCTCTACCAAATTATGTTTTTTTTTATGTTATTAAGGCCTAAATGCCGTTCTGTAACGGAACTGTTTAATTGTTATGTTATAATGATGAAATAAAAATACAAATAATAATAAAAACTACCATGTATTTATAATTTACTAGCGGTTCTGCGCGGTTTCACCCGCGTAGTTCCCGTTCCCGTAGGAATACGGAAATAAAATATATCATATGTTACTCAGGGATATTCTAGCTTTCCATTGGTAAAAGAATTGTTGAAATCGGTCCAGTAGTTTTTGTGTTTATTCGTAACAAAGATACAAATATACAAATCTTTCCTCTTTATAATATTAGTTTAGAGTATAGATATCACAGATATACTGTATCTAAGGCAGTAATATCAATTATGTAAGTAACGAAACAAACTGCCCTTCTGGCGGAACAAAAACAGTATTATTATGTGCCCATCTGGCAGAATAAAACGTAGATCATTTCTAAGCAATCGGTTTCTACACAACTCTCTTCTACTTTAACAATCAGAGGGGCAAATTCTCCATCAGCGTCGTCTACTTCTAACTCCGAACAGTTTCCATCTTGCAGTAAATTGAGGTCTAGGTCGTTATTTAACTGCATCCCTGAAGTGTTATAAAAACGTAAGAAAATACACAATAAAAATTTTACGCACGATTGTGCTTTGGTACAATTGCATGCTGGATATCACGTAAGTGCTATATGATTCCTGTGACACCATAAATCAATAACTACTACAAACGATGTTATAAAGCTTTGTTTTCTAGTTAGTACATATACCTGAGACTGTAAAAAACATAAAAATATTATATAAATCTTACAAAATATATGAAAAATACTAAATAACTTACGACGTCCTGTCAGGAGGTCAAGGGACGCAGCTATCTTTCCAGTGTGTACGCGACGACTAAGGCATTTTGGCGCGAAAACTATTTTAAACCGGATTCTTGACAAACTCACGGTCGTGTGATTTCGCGTTGGCGCTTAGAAACGGATTTCACGCCACTCTAGAATTTTTCAAAGTAGGAACTCAAGATCGTGTGACTGAGGTGCGAAAGGGTTATTCTGTTACATGTTGTATAAATTGTTATATGTAAGTGAATATATACAGGTTGTAGGATAGGATAATGCATACCTACAATCTATGATAAATTAATAACAGACGAAAAGAACGTTACTCTAACCGACAAATGAAGTGCTTTGTAGTTTGGCGAGTGTAATTTGAAATTGTATAGTAGTTGTAAAAGGAAATAAATTAAAAAAGAAAAAAATACTGGACTATAGGTATATGCCATATATCTAGAAATTATTTCTATCTATCTATCTATCTCTACTATTTATACTCACTTGTTCCAGGAAGGCTATGGGGTTAGGGTGAAAGGGGTACACCTACTATCAAATTCGAGAATAATTAATGTATTGGTTTGGATTTTAAAACAAGTCTTAAGTGCAAAGCTTGTTAGTCGGATACATGTGCACCAGAGCGCTAAGTCACTACACAATTTTATATCTGAGGATATTCTACCAATTGAATATGGGGGTAAAGAAAAGACTCTTCAAATCCTTCACAGTAAGTAACTTAAAATCAAATTAGGGTTATTTTAAGAAATAAAAATAGTAATTGAATGTGGGAAAATTGACACACAATGTTTTAGTCCCAAACTAAGCAGAGACTATACTATGGGTACTATACATCTCATCAAGAAACCGAACCCGTGGCCACCAAATTAGAAGACCAACTGAGCCAAAAAAAAAAAGAAGTGTAGATAAATCGCAACATTAAAATTGGTTCATTTTCCGCCCACTAATGTCTCACCGGCGGTGCCTACATAAATAATAGCTTGCGTAAGCGAACTTATTTGGAAAGGACATAGATACCTCTTATTCTAACTCAACGTGTAATTACTAAACTCCACCCGACGCAATAAGAAGGGGAAAGGGAATATGGAAGCTATAGAGTTTTAAAAATGGTAAAGGCACAGCTCAGTGCTTAGTACATTTTCCATATTAGCTTTTCGTTTTGACAGATCATAAAAAGTAACTCATTTGGAGGTTAACTGCCCTGCCTCCCCTAGCCAAGTGGCATTTTTAACGAGTGCTTATGTTAATCCTATACTTTTGGGAAAACTAAAGGGTGAATTATTTAAATCGCAGGTAAACTACTCGTAATTAAAATACTTTTTAGGTAATGATACTTCTTTTGCACAATTGTTTATGACTCGCTTACGGTAGGAAGGAATAATAGTATATTGAGTAGGTACTTTTGCGATCCACTTCGAATAATATTTACTTTAAATAGTTTAGTATTTAATAACAACCCTCGGGTTTACAATTTAGCCGCAATCATGTCGACAGGTAATGTTACTGGGACGAATCTGGAGACTAACAAGAATAAAGATTAACTAGGCAGAAAAAGCTGTAGAAATAGACTAGATTTTGCCCATGACTTCAAATACATTTGTCCTTCAAGGTCAAAGGTGTCAAACTCTATCAAGATCGATTTAGTATAGTTTAGCCGTGAAAACGTGTCAGACTGACCGGATAAAGATAAAAAGTCATCATGCCACTTCACCACTATCAAAACGTTCGTAATACTGTTATCACCCGTCAAGTTTAGTTTATGTGAGCGTGTGAAACTAATTTTAAAATGAGTTTTACACATTTATATTTATCTGGTATATTTAGCTGATAGTAAACTTATTATCAGTTAAATAACAGAATTCGTTTCACACATAATATACATTACCACTAACAAAAACTAATCTTGATAGGTAATAGCAGTTTTTTGATAGTTTTTGATATCTTTCAAATAAAGCAAAAACTAAACGTTTGTGTTAAAATATAATCGTTTACCTATATAATACAATTAAAATGTAGGCAGAACTATTATTTTGTATCGCTGGCGACAGAAAAAGCTCACATTTAAAAAAATGTCGTCTGTTACTGGTGGCACAAATAGAATAAAATGATAATTAAATAATTAAGACTGTATGAAAACAAAAATATAACATAAAACACGTATGCTGGGCCCGGAAGTATGTAGATAAATAAAATAAAAAATCTCACGCCTTTTATCCCTGAGGGGGTAGGCAGAGGTATTCCATTACTGGATAGACTTACATTTCACGAGATATATTTGACCCCTAAACATGATAGGTGGTGAGCCCATCGCCGGACCGAGTCTATTTACACATGTCTCAGAATTAATTGAGGCCTGTGGGTTTCCTAACGATGATAAATACAAGTAAATGTAGATATAGAAGTATGTGCATAAACCGTAAATCCTCAAATTCTTGCTTACAGATAAATGGCTGGATGTCTTAAGCTCAGAAGAATATAGAGCGCACCTTAGAGAGATGACAAAAGCATGTACCGATGAATCACGCAGACGGGAGCAAACCAATGAATAATATAAATAAATAATAATTACGTATATACATGTAATTATTATAATATCTAAAATTAGGTAGGTATAAAATTTATATAAATCATCATCATCGATAAAGATACCATTCAATGAGTTATGAACATTGCATGATTGGTATTAATATTTTAGAAATATTTATTAAATAAGTTTTAAAAAATCTATTGAATTTTTATTTTGTGTAAAATGAAAACCTTTCAGATAAGGAAACTTCGTCTTATTATAACCAAACGTAATGCAAAATTTTAGGAAATAAAAAAATTACATTGAAGTCTTCTAATACGCGACTCTCGTCGAATATCGGCAGTAGAATAGTCTCTTCTATACCCAAATCGGATGATAAAAGCATAAAAAAAACTCACGCCTTTTATCCCCGAGGGGGTAGGCAGAGGTATTCCATTACTGGATCGTCTGGATATACCCAAATTTCACGAGATATATTGGACCCCTAAACGTGATAGGTGGTGAGCCCATCGCCGGACTGGGTCTTTTTACACATGTCTCAGAATTAATTCTGAGACCTGCGGGTTTCCTCACGATGTTTTCCTTCACCGTCGAGCTAGTGATAAATATGTACGTAAGTTTTTGAAAAACTCATTGGTAGATGCCAGGATTCGAACCCGAGCCTCACTGATTTTCAGCCGGCTCTTTAACCGTAAGCCTGCTAAACTGCTTTATAAAAGCATAACACACTATAATATAAGAAGGCCTTGAAATAAATTTTAAATCAGATCCATTTTACGCAATTTTATTTTAACAGATTATAAAGAAATATAAATGTGAAAAAGTGTCCTATGTTCAGTACAAAGGCAAGCAGAATTGTCTATTTCACCGGTTAAAGAATTCAGATAGAAAAAAACATGTGGTTACTCAGTCTACACATACATAAATGGTGCCAAGTTTCACAGAGTTTCTTTAAATGCGGGAATGCACATCATTCAAAGAAAGATTCTTAGGTTTCTGTTATTTTTCATATTTTGTAGCAAACTACAGAATATGAAAAATAAATAATTTGTAAAATTTAAGTATTTACAATGTCCCTACCTACCTTTACAGAATTTGTATGAAATAAACCGTACCATTAACTTTGTCCGTTATATTACAAATATTTTTTTATATTTGAATCGCCTAAAATAGTTCAAGATTTTCTATTAATCAATATTTCAAGAACTAAGGGGAAAAAATTATGAAAGGGATGTTATGGGCGATTGGACCTAACCAGAAACGCATAATTGGAACGTCAAAGATCAATAGGTTGGAGTTATAGGGCGAATCGAAAGTAGCTAGAAATGGTTCGTTTACACGAATAATACTTTCCTAACTTAGTTGTCTAGATATAGGGGCAATTCAAAAGTTTAGTTTATATACTATCAGCCATACGAAATAGATAAAGATCAAATCGAAGAACTTGGCGTAGATCAAAGAATGGAGCGGTAGGATCTGATATCGATGTTAATAAGTCAATAAAACGTCGCCGGACCAGAAGCAATCTCACTTTACGAGTCCCAAGACAATAATTGCTACAATCCCGCACCTACAGCAGAATTGTATTCTACATGAATGGGTGAACGGATCCGGAAAATCCTTGATTGTCCAACAAGATTTAAAGTGCTGTCATATTAAACCACCATAATATAACAAATCATTGATTAAGTATATATAATTCAATGCGCAGCGGATTTGAAAACAGTATAATAGGATACAATTCCGCTTTAATGAATCATAAAGGATCCAGTGTAGGTAGGTAGGTACATAAAACTATGGACATCGTACAATTTCAACCTTTGAAATAGGTACACTCAGAAAAAAATATTGCGAAAACAACAACAAAACGTTGCGAAATAGGAGCCGACACAGTCGAGCTGTTGGCGCAACTACCTTAATTTTGTGAAAAAACTATTACGAATATCACAAAATATAAATATTAACTTTGTCAATTACCACTTCGGGGATTTCTCAAAAGAGCGTTTTAACAAATTTACTCTCATGGCTCCTATTTCGTTATTTAGAACTTGGGAATATTACAGATTTTAGAATTGCGAATTCCGTAATGTTACCTTCTTTCTGCCTTGTATATCTACCAAGGTATATCTACTTTGCTTCTGTACTGTGGTTCTGACAAACTTAAAAGCAGCAATATTGATTTACAGTTGTAAATAATGCGATGTCACCTTGTGGTTCTAGCAATGTGTACTTTGCTAGTGGAGGAGCGGAGTTGGAATGCTCCTCCATCGTGAAAAGGGAAGATCTTCCGTCAGGCGTGGTGATCGTGCCTGGGGACCGCGGTCCAACGGTTGAAGTTGGACAGTTGTATTTATAAAAAAAAAAAAACTAATTAGAAAACTTCGGCTTGGAATTCGGGAGTCTATTGGCGCGTTCTATGTAGTCGCTACTTTCAAATTGTGTTTCTGACAGAGGTGCGAGCTAACATTGATTTACAGCTAAGGATTACGCAAAGTCACTTTCCTACCTTGTGGTTTTAGAAATGTGTACTTTTGCCAGGATAGCGACTTATGAGTTTTGTTTCTGACAGAGGTGCGAGCTAACATTGATTTACAGTTGAGGTCTACGCAATGTCACTTTCATGTTAAAGGGTCCAAAAAATGTTAACACCACAACGTATAAAATCAAAGTTCGGTTAATGACACAAATTTTATCTAGGTATATGTGAAAGATCACCTTTGTGATTTTGTCAATGGGTCTCAAGCTAGGTGATCCTGGTGGACGATCTCCAAAATTGATTGCGCTACAACTTGTGAACCTTTCAAACTTTACCTATATGGACCCCTTAAATAGTTTTTGCTATTTCATCAAAGGACTTTCAAATTGCTAGCGCCACAAAGTATAAATAACATGTGCGTTTTACATTGTAAACCACTCAATATCTACCTATGTAAACCCCGATAATTTCTATGTTGGGATTTCCTTAAAGGGCCTAACATTGGTGACGCGCCGCTACGTCAAAAATTAAGTAAGGATAACATTGTAAATCGAACAAATTTTATCTATGTGACCCCAGCAGTCGACTTCTTTGCGATTTTATCAAAGAGCCTGGTAGCGCCACAACATATGAAATCAATGTTTTCAAGCATTGTAAATTTTTTGCTATTTCATCAAAGGTCTTCTAAACTGCTAGCGCCACAAAGTGTAAAATAACACATGTGATTTACATTGTGAACCTCTCAATATTTACCTATGTTAACCCCGCTAATTTCTATATTGCGCTTTCGTTAAAGGGCCCAAAAATTGATAACGCCACAACGTCTAAAAATCACATTAGGCTAACATTGTGAATCAAACAAATTTAATCTATGCGGACGCCACAAATTACATCTTTGCGATTTTATTAAAGGTTCTTAATATTGCTAGTGCCGCAACGTCTAAAATCAAAGCTAGGCAAACATTGTGAACCATTCAAAGTATGCCTTTGGGAACCACGCAAATTACTCCTTT
Source organism: Ethmia dodecea (assembly GCA_963855545.1). Lineage (NCBI taxonomy): Eukaryota > Metazoa > Arthropoda > Insecta > Lepidoptera > Depressariidae > Ethmia > Ethmia dodecea. The sequence continues at coordinate 9,911,072 of OY979444.1, forward strand.
GCGGTATTAACAAAGGGCTTAAAAACTCTTAAATAGCAATAATTTTATTGTTAACTCCACAATAATGCGTTTCACAAAATAAAGTTTGCTGTCGCAGCAGACCGAATTTTGCTATTATCTCAAAATCCTGTTGTTTTTTTCGCAAAAATTTGCTCGCAATGTAAAACTGCATACGTTGCAACCAGTTTTTTCTCTGAGTGTACCTACCACAAAAGAAGGCGACACTAAATGCCAAACGTAGAGGTTACATGCGTCTCAATCTGGCCTAACCAACCAGTTTTATTTTTGGTTCAGCGTGTGTATAACAGCAACAAGTAAATTTCGTTAGATTTTTCTTTATCTATACTAATATTATAAAGAGGAACGATTTGTATTTTTGTATGTTTGTTACGAATAAACTCAAAAATTACTGGACCGATTTAGAAAAATATTTCACCAATGGAAAGCTAAGAGATCCCCGAGTAACATAGGCTATATTTTATTCCCATATTCTCACAGGAACGGAAAATACGCGAGTGAAACCGCGCAGAACCGCTACTGTAGGTAATAACATTATGCACGTGAACCGTTCCTTTATAAAGTATTATTTTAGAATAAATCAATATTTATATCACTATATCGACAATTCCAAATACCAGCGTTATTAATAAGGCTGGTAAAAAAAACTTATATAATTTCAGCACTAATTGCATGGGTAGGCGTTAGGCAATGCAAGTTGCGGACTGGTGCGGCGCTATAGTACGTATTTATGATGCAACATTTGGGCACGCACCAAGAACCACTCTATACGTAGTATTATTAGCTACTTTTAATGTCAAAATGGGAAACTCGTCAAAAGACATTCTGAAAAGTGCCCTGCAATAGAAATCTTTCGTCTGACTAGATTTTTCTACTACTTACATTACATACTTACAGTTGTATAGGTAATATTCACTGACCGGCTTAATTACACATTTGTACATCATTGGAACTAGACTGTGTTGCACCATGGGACCGAGATAATTATGATGATTATGAATTTATACGTCGTTTAGTGAAAAATATTAGTTCTATTTGTGTACAGACTGAAAGTACCTATTACATGAAATTATTATTAGCTATGTTGTATTATCATTACTAATATATACCTCTATACTAAAATTATAAAGAGGAAATATTTGTTTGTTTGTTTGTATTGAATAGGCTCCGAAACTACTAAATCGATTTTTTAAATTCTTTCACCAATAGAAAGCTAAATTATCAGGGACGTATTGACATTTATAAGTATTTTCTCCGCGTATTCCCACATGAGCGGGAACAACGCGGGTGAAACCGTGCGGAACAGCTAGTATGTTCGTTTCGTTTCCTTGAATCTAATTTTATCCTATTTCCATTCATAATTTATATCCAAAAACTTCTGCTTACCTACCAGTTGATATAGCAAAATACCGATTTTTTTTCCGGTTGACATATTGTAATAGAAAACCCTTGAAATAAGGAACTATATTACTCGTACTAGCAGCACCTCGCGGTTTCACCCTCGTAGTTCCCGTTGAAATACGTGAATAAAATTATATCCCATGGTACTCCCAAAAAAGGAAGCTTGGTGACAGAATCTTTAATATCGTTCCGGTAGTATCGGAGCCTATTCAATAAAAACAAAAAAAAACGAATCTTTCCTCCATCCAGTTTATTCTCGTTACAGTGGCAATTTCAAAAAAATCCCTATATAGCGGTTGTCTACGTCATATAAGACACCTAAATACCATATTTCAAGTTTCTTTGTGCTATCGTACGTAATGCTCTCTTTAACCAGTTTTTCAATTTTCCTGTGGGAATGAGGTATTTTTCTGGAATAAAAAGTACCCTAAATGTTGACCCAGGTACCTACCTACTCCGCTCGACCCCCCCTCAAGGAGGCCCTGCAAGGTGTTGCGGGCGGCCGTGACCCAGCTGCGGATGCACAACCGCGGTGCCATAGCTGGGTCCGAAGCGGCGAGGAGGAACACACCAGGGTTTTTAGTGGGTATGGCAGCACTAGGCTGCAGAGCCCCACATAACCCCCGGCCCCCCCGGGTCGGGTGCGTATGCAGTAATGCATTTTCCTCGGTTAAAAAAAAAAAAAAAAAAAGAAGGTACCTACCTACTCAATTATCTCCATACCAAATTCATCATCAAAAACCGTCCAGTAGATGCATGATGCGTGCACAAACAGACAGACAAAAATTGGTGTCTTGGTATCTAAATGAATAACTATCTACACTACCATTAAAATAAAATAAAAACATTACAGACACGGTTCCGGTAGAGTTTCATTAATGTATAGATTATGTATGTAGGAATGAGATTGGTATCTAAGAGGTATCTATGCTTTTTGGAAGAAGATCGATGTTGTCTATGAGGAGAGGCCTTTTGTTTTAAGACGTGAAATGTTACGGAGAAATATTATTTTATTTTTATATCTTTATTTAATACACATCTATTGCTCGGGCTTATGCATATTATTTCCATCCCACATGTATAGGTAGAATACATAAAACGCTGAATGATCACAAAATTTTCTTCACTGTTCATATAATTTGTTTTCCTTAAATAATGCCCATTGTATATTTAATAAACATAATATGCTTTGTGAAAGAGGTTTTAATTTAGGTTCTAAAAACGAATAAAACAGTTTTCCGTTTTCGTTTTATCGCAACTTCTATTATACTTTTAAGGGCAGGCTGTTAAGTGTTAGTTGTGAGGGTAACATCGTAAAATTATTTATTTATACGACCCAATTTCGTCGGTATGCGGTCGACAAAGTATTTTCGGGTCTTATCGAGACCGAATCAAGGGTCAACGCTTCAGCGCACACTTGCCATCGAATGGCAGTATGCAGCTTATAAAAGTGACACATTTCACTTATTAAATTTTCAGTTTTACTTTTATTTATTAACTAGCGTAAGCGTTCCCGTTCCTGTGGGAATAGGTACCGGAAAAAAATATGGCCTATGTTACTCAGGGATCTTCTAGCTTTCCATTGGTGAAATAATTTTTAAAATCGGTCTAGTAGTTTTTAGTGTATTCGTAACTAACATACAAAAATCAAAAAATATAAATCTTTCCTCTTTATACTATTAGTAATGATGAGAGATATTTTTTTTAACATTTAAATTGACTTGTTACGAATACGCGAGTAGGTATTTTCGTAGTTCCTTAAAACTATGTCCTAGTTGTTATAGGTACCATATCTTTGCTTACAGCTCTAACTTCAAACACACACAATCAAAGATATATCTATTATCTATCCCCTTAGAGATAGATTTTCCAAAAACGCTGAATCTTGATATTTTTTGTATATCTCTTACTTTAAAATGGGTCTCCCACAATAAGTTTCATCCACTATTTCTTACTTTACTCCAATAACATTCTGTGCCATGATTAGCCTCGGAAACTAAGTTTTGTTCCATGTCAATTCAACTTTATTCCTTGACATTCTAAATTCTTTATGCACGTCTTTACGTAATCTAATAATAAACCAAGTATGTACACAATTACCGTCTAATCGTACCACATTTTAAAACTTTGATATGTTGTAAATTGAAACGAAATAAAGCTGAGCCCTTGCTACAGTTGGATGAAGACGTTTAAATATACTGCACTATTTTACAAAAAGTAAAGAAAACTCGCTTGTTGTCTATCTCGGTGTTCTGCATAAAGCCGACCACATAACAAGCCCTATAATGAGCCGTAACGTTCGATCGCTAACTTGGAAATGGCTAGGTAAGCTTTCGTGTTACAATGTTACTCCATATTTGTATTTTTCTATAATATTTTGCCTGAGCATGAAACTACCTGAAATTACATACAAGAGCGCGACATATACCTACTCGCTTTAGCTGACATAAATAGAATATACTTTGAACCCTTTGTAATCTTTTCGCCCTTCAAATCATACCTCGTGCTTGGGTAATCTATACGTATAAGATACACTTCTACACTATAATATTAAAAACAAGAATATTTGTATGTTTTTAACGAATAAAATCAAAAACTACTGGACTGACTTTAAATAACTAATGGTAAGCTGCATAATCACTGAGTAACATATTCTATTCCCGTATTCCCACGGGAACGTCAACTACGCGAATGAAACCGCGCGAAGCAGCTAGTCTGTACATATAATAAAACTGTAACAAAGCCGTGTCTGCACATGATTTAACTTTTTAATTTTTTGGGGTCGTGTACATAGTTATCGATGTACAGTAGATACCAAAACAACAATTTATGAAATTTTTCTCTGTCTGTCTATCTGGTTGTGCAAGCATCACACAAAAACTACCTACTGGACGGATTTTAATGAAATTTAATGTGGAGATAACTGAGTAACTGGGTCAACACCTAGATTACTTTTTACAGCGGGAGAATATCTCATTTCCACGGGAAAATTAAAAAACTGGGGAAATAGAGAAATATCACTATTCCCAAAACGATAACACCTAGAAACTTGAAAAAAATATGGTATGTAGGTAGGTGTCTTAATGTTGCAGGCTACCGCTATGAAATTTTCATTGGAAATTCCGACGGGAACGGAAATAAACTGGTTCCTCCCGGGCAACACCGCTGGGCACCCGGTACCCAATTATACTAATAAAATACTAATTATAGTATAATACTTACGTATTTTTACCTAAGTAAGTTAGCAGTGATAGCCTTACGGTTAAAGAGCCCGCTTCTCACGATGATAATCAGTGAGTACCAATGAGTCTTTCAAAACTTACGTATATATTTATCACTAGCTCGACGGTGAAGGAAAACATCGTAAGGAAACCCGCAGGTCTCGGCGCGGATTCTGAGGCATGTGTTACAGACCCGGTCCGGCGATGGGCTCACCACCTATCACGATTAGGGGTCAAATATTCTCGTGAAAAGTGGGTTTTTCCAGAAACGCATTACCTCTGCCTACCCCCTCGGGGAATAAAAAGGCGTAAGATTATTTAGTTTTTTTTTTATTTATTTTTACCTATTATAAACTTTACAATATTTATAAAGGCAAAATATCACAAACTCAGTCACTTGATCACGGTATCTCTAAAACTATTACACCTAAAAACCTAAAATGGGGCAGGTTCCTTATACGATTCTACATCATTTAAGTAAAATTTTCGTAATAAGAAAAAAAGAAAGAACACGTTATGTGCTAATCCATCAATCATCATCAGTTATGTACCTCAATGACCATTGTATACAATATTAATTGTATACGTAATAAAAATCTTTGAACTTAACAAAATTTTCATGTACAAGAAAATCAAAAGGTGGTGAATTGTTCAATAAATAAGAAGCTGAACTGATATTTCCAGTCCGCATATTTTCACGCGTGGCATTCGTTTAATGATGTATCATGCTTACTTGAGCAAATGAAGTAATGAATATTCATTATTTGAAGCCTATGATACTCGGAGCGTTGCTTTTGCAAACCTTCTCGTACGTAAGTCGCTTACAGACACTGGCACGTTTGTTTTGTGATTTATTTTGTGTTCATGCTACTCGTGTCCTCATCATACGGTATACTGTGGTGAAATGTAAGAATTTTTTTCGTGGATATTTTTTTCACCCGAGAATATAATGTAAGTACCAAAAACACAAAGTAGCATTAATAATGTACCGTTAAATTGTTTTTTGTTCAGCGACTTCAATTGGGTTTATCCCTTCAGTATTTGATGGGTATTTTTCTCAAATCTTTCTGATACTTACTTTTTCCGAAAATAGCACCCAGATGAGACTGATAAAAGATAACATTAGGTGTTATGATATCCTATTGTTATGTCTAGCCAAGTTTCTAAATAACATTACTTCTAAGGATTTTTTATAACATTTCATCTGTAGGCAGGCAGATAATCAGAAATCCATTATAGCAGCAAATTATTATTATTTTGCCCATTTCTCTAAGGATGATAGGTAAAAGCGCTTTCCTGGTAAATGTGATGATTCTCGTTCCATTAGGCATCAGTTACGATTCGTTCCCGGTCACGCGATGTCTGCATTATCGTAGTGGGTATGTTGTTTTCTCTTTAGACATTTTTTGCTTCACTCAGATTTTCGGAAATGAGATGGTATCATACATTTATATTTTTTCACACCACAATTATACAAAGCGTAACAAAAAAAGCGCAATTCATTATACACCCCAATTAGTATATTAATATAAAAAATATATGATGCAATCGAACTTTAGTTGTGTTGTGTCTAACCAATTTTCTTAAATATCGATTAATAATACCACGATTTCCATAGAAAGCAGCTACGCTAATTCATTTTTGGGAAAAATTTTACACATATTAAAAATAGCCGAAATCGAATAAGTAGTCGATACTGAACAAACTAATTTCAGGAAATGCGCTTATTCTGTTACATGTTGTATATCATGCAAACCTTACTTAAAGCAAGTCATTATTAAAAAGCGGGTTATAATGAGATTGAGTACAATATTGTGACCCGGCGGGTTATAATGAATTCGCATGAAAAACTTATCCATATAGGCCTACAGCAAAAATAACTTATTTGAAAATCGAACTGGCTTTTATTTATTTTTTATTTTATTTTATTTTTATTGACTCACAAAAGTTATGAAAAGTAGAGTATTCCCCTTTGGGATAAAGCTGTTTTCGTCTTGAGCGAGCTTTAATTTCCTGACTTTGCTCAGGAATTAACTCGTAACACAGTCGCTACGCTTTTGATTTAAATCTCTCATTTGCTCAGGATTCAATATCGCGCCCGTGACATAAAACAGTGATTTATCCCCTCGGTGTATGTATAATCTAATATTAATGAAATCAAAAGAAGGTGAAGGAAAACATCGTGAGGAAACCGAGCAGGCCCTAGAATTGATTCTGTGTAGCAGCACCCCGGTCCGGCGATAAGCTCACCACCTATTACGTTTAGGGGTCCAAATTTTAACGGTGAAATTTGTATATTTTCTGGAATGGAATTCCTCTGCCGAACCCCTCAGGGATAAGAGGCATGAGATATTTTTTTCCTGGTTTAAATTTTAAAAAGCTATCGATCTTCTAGATACCGTATTTCCATTGTGATTTTGCAAGAAGAGATGTTGAGAGACCAAATGCTACTGAAGAACAGCATTGAAGCTTTTGAAATTGAATAAAGACTGGCAGGAACTCACAAGCATTGAGACTACAGAAAAATGTTTGTGGATGGGTCGTAAGACACACGATAAGAACTGAATGAGGTGTAGTGGTTTGGAGAGATAGAAACCACCAAAGTAGCTTTAACTTAACGTGGTGGCATTGGTGGTTTGTGACTCCGATTGCTTAATATGATGATCATGAACCGGACAGGTATCACTTTTTCGACACAATAAGTATTATATATTGTCCCCGATTGTACCTATACTGCTTGACTTGTATACCTACTACTTGGCCCTTGGGTACGTATTTGAATGTCTAAAATTAAAGCTAACGTAAAATAACAAAATCCCTAAATTCTAAATACCTAATGGTTGTTTGACTTAAAGTTAAAATACCAAAAGCTTAAAATGTCAAATGGATATATGTATTACTGAAGTTCAAAAGGATAAAACTTGATTTACCTATGTACTAAGTCCCTGAAATTGATTTACCTCACAGTTAATGACACCAAAATGACAAATACCGATACCGATATTCAAGTATTACTTAGGTATGTAGCTACATAATGTGTTTAACATATTGTATTATACTTACTCAACAACGGTTAAAATGAAACCTCTTAGTTTGTTGGTCACAAACAAAACCTAACATCGAAGACCAGGTCGAGGGCTCCGCTACGCTTCGGCCCCGCCCTGGCATTTTGAACCTAACCAGACCAAATATTTTCCGCATTGGTAGGTATTTGGAGCTAGCTTCGCTCGCTCTCGCGTTGAATATATTTATAATATCTCGCAAGTGGTGCATTATTTTAGGTATAAGGACCATTTGGTATTTCAAATGTTGGTATATCAAACTTTGTTGTTATAACTATAAACATTTGAAATATTAGGTATTTAGTTCAATCGGTATTTTAATTAGAGACATTTCGTACGTAGGTAGGTACTAGTTGCTTAGGTATACATTAGGTATTTAGTTTTTAGACAGGACATGTGAGTAGCTATTAAAACAATATAAATATATTAAAATAATGCTCATGTACGAGTATACTTGAGACGGCTTGTGCCATGATTTACGTTGTTTCGATACCTAATTATTTCGATCCATCGTCTCTGCCTACCCCTGTGGGACAGTGGCGTGAGCTTTATGTATGTAATTATGATCTCTCCATACATAATATGGGTTTAGTTCGCAACACCGAATGTAAATTGGTCGAAATTTAGTAGTGCCATTTCATTCATATTCATCTATAGTAGTAATATTATAAAGAGGAACGATTTGTATTTTTGGAGTTTTGGATTTTTGTATGTTTGTTACGAATAAACTCAAGACCTACTGCGGACCGATTTTTAAAATTCTTTTAACCCATATATGCCCATGAGGCTGTTATCGACCCAAAATACCTGCAACTCATTAAAAGCACCGGGATAGAAAGTAACAAATATTTTTAAACACATAACGCTATCTAAGATTTTTTTGGTGTACTACGTCAATAATCAGTTTGATTGTTAATTAATTTCTCTGTCGTACCACCTGCAAATAACGGTTAAAAAGTCAGTTTGATTTTCTCAGCAAAAATTGTGCGTCGGTTCCTGGTAAAATGTATGTATTTTTTTTATTTACTTAATATATCATGTTCCAATGCATGATATGATAAGTATAATATATAATGAGACTATTCCTTATATTCATGTGGCTGTTTACTGGCTCCTAAGATCGACTAGACTACGACACGTAGCTATATGAAACTGCTGATAGACAGGAACAAGGTAGAAGACATACAGGGCAACGCCAAGTGGTTCAAAGAAGGCCAAGAAAATGGATCAAGCAAGATTTATCTCCACAACTTGTTCCTGGCTATCAGCAGTTTCATCTATGGCTACGTGTCGTGGTCTAGTAGATCTTGGGAGTGATCGAGAAGCATCTGATGTTGAGGATGAACTAGAAGAAGCCGTGGCGATATCTTGGTCTGGTTCATTGACTTCTTCACTGTTCTGGGATCGATGGACCATCAACTCAACCGGAGCGAGTAGCTGATTTCGATTCAACCTTCCAATATCTCTGCATTCTTCATCTCCAGAATCACCGTCAGATATTTGGGCGTCGCAAGGTGGATCCATAAAGACATCGATGGCGTGAACATTTTCTTCTTTTACCAGCTCTTCGAGAATGTCAGCGATCTCATTTGTAGTCAGCGAGCTACGTGACCTGAGAGAAATAATGAACACAATTGTATTAATAAATAACTATCGTTAACGACCCACTGAAAAAAACACCTTTACTTTACTGAAAACTGAAATTTAACTCTTAAAACCTTAAATAGTTACCATTATACGCAATATACCCAAAAATGATCAAAATCTGGTATCCAAAAAGTTCTGGGCATATATGGATTAATAATTTAAAGCTAGAATATCCCTAAGTAACATAGGGTACATTTTATTACCGTGGGTATTCCCACGGAAACGGGAACGATGCGGGTGAAACCGCGCAGAACCGCTAGTTGTGTTATAAAGACGAGTATTGTAATCGAGTGAATGACAATAGCCGTCTAATCTCGGAAATAGTAAGTGAAGCACCTTTTTACAAAACGAAACCTTAACTGAATACTCATTAAAACCATGAAGCAAAATATTAGGTAGTTAACTTACCCAATAATGTGTAGGTAGACCCACTTATATCCGTACATTAATTACATTCTCTTTGATATTCATTTAACGTTAATTCGTAATTTAATTGAAAACAGAATGCCCGTTAAATGCCTGAAGTAGACAGAAAACATTAGTAGCCATAAAATTAATTCATAATAAAATATTAATAATCATTTCTGAATCTGTTTAAATAGGGTGAAAATATAACGTTTTTTTACTTATATTTAAATACCTACTTATTATGATTGTTGTTTAATTTCCTGTTAAATTCATTGTTTCGGGTCTAAAAAGTATGCATGCGAATATTCAATACAATCTTATCATTTTAAGAAATACAAAATTGTTTTTATGTCTTGGGTTCTATGAACACAATGACTAAAAATATGACATTTCGCTTACTCGTTGATTCCATTCGTTTGGGACTTGTGTTTTTACAGATTTATTATTACGATATTTTCTTTTCTACTATTTGACGGTTATTTACTGATTTTGATGTTTTCTCTTCACGTGATATATATTTTCAAACAAGGTCTTTGATTAGACCCGCCTAACACGACAACTCAGCTTTTTGTTTACAACGGATTTGAACCCGCTGTACACGACAACTCTGCTTTTGGTTTGGATTTGTGACTCCGCACACATAGGTAATATAACAGAAATGTGTTGGAACATGCACTGTGCTAACTGATATCTCGATCTTAGACGGAGGAATCTTAACAGGATGAAATTTTTACTCTAATAGGTACAGAATAGATAGTATCAGCCTAAGCTGTAAGTACTGAGATAAGGCTTAGAGATATATTATTTTCTTTAAATTATAGCTCTTTATTACGTAGGCAATAGTAACAAAAATATAATTAATTTTACATAACCTGTATTTTATTAAAATGTCTTAAACTAGCTTCTGGGCCTAGTTTTGGGATAGTAAAGTAAATTGTAATGGATTTCTGTTGGATTGAGATACAATTAAATGTAGAGTTCATCTTTGTCTATCTCAGGCATTATTTTGTAGGGCCATAGGGTATTCCCCTTTCAAATTAAATGTGAACAATGCCATTTTACTTTTTAAGTGCAGGTTAACTAACGTCAGTGCAGTTGCATGCCAATTTTTTGCTATGTATGAGCGCAAACATTTTAGTATTTCAAGATTTTATTTCCCCACATAGTCGGTGTGATTAATATGTAAGCCGAATAACATCGTTTTAGTACTTAGAGCTTCTGAGGTAAGTTGAGAACAGACAGACAGACAGTCAGACGGCGACTGTGAAAATACCTATACCTTGTTGACTACGGAATCCTAAAAACAGTCTTACATATATTAAAATTTTCATCTAAATTAACGATCTCATATAATATTTAATATCTGCGCCTAATTTTATAGAAGTATTCACAAGTACGAGTAGGTAGGTACTCAATTTAACATTGATGATAATTTTGTATGAGAGCCAATATGCGTTTAATTTATATTAAGTATGTTGAAAACAATATTTGAGATAAAGGGATCAAAAGGTATTATACATAATTAGTAAATATAATATAAAAGCGAATGAATTAAGCCTAGACCCCACTGCCGCGATATTATATCGCACCCGTTCTGGCTACGCCGATATCGCGCAGCAGAGTGTGTAGAAAATTCGATATTTTTCGTGATATTTGGTAGACAGCGGGTAATGGGCGTGGAAGGCGGTAGTAGAGCCGTGGTTGTTGTTGATAGAGAACACAGCATTATTATCTATATATCGTTTTAAAATTTAGTAATTCGAACAATATCTACGTAGGTGCCGCAAAATTGCCGAACCAACTTGTATCGTATAGTTTCGTTACGTAAACAGTCTTTTAAATTGTGTTTTTTTTTGTTTTCTGCGATATACCTAGGTGATGCCAGAACGGCACGATAATATAATATTGCGGCAGTGGAGTCGAGGCTTTTTGATTTATTATCATATTATGACGTTTAAAGCTATTTTCTGTGGAACTTAAATAAGTTACTTACTAACTGTATTTTTTACATTCGCGAGCGTTTTATTAAGGTAAGTATATTTATTTGATAAAACTAGTAAATAGTTGTGCTAGCATGCTAAATTATATTTACATTAAATACACGAGAAAATATGCGCAGGGTATTACCTGTGCTATTAAAATACGTCTACTGATCTAAATGCGAAAGCAACTCTGTCTATTTCTTACCTTTTCACGGTGACGCCTCTGCCCCGATCTTGATAAAACTTGGTAGGAACAGATTGTCGCACACATATCAACTCGGAAACAAACCAGCACCGCGCCGCTTCAACTTCCACCGTTTAGTATTTGTATTCTTTGTATGCAATTTGCTACCAACTCACACATACCATGCAGCATAGGAACGTTATTGGCTCGCTTATGGACAAGCTCAAGCAAGATAGGCGAGGTGGTGACGACTTGTTTCCAAGTTTAGGACTTAGCCTCTTTTCAACTCTAAGGTGGCTGATATCGCGGGCAAGAGCTAGTATATAACTTTTTTAACTACTAAGACGAGTCATATAGAATGATAAATGTATGTATAAGATTGATATTAGCGCTTATCTTTATTACGTGGCCAAGTAAAGAGGAATGCCCGATAAATGCCTGAAATAGACAGAAAACATTACTAGCCCTAAAATTCATTTATAATAAAATATGAATAATCCAAGTATTTTTGAATCTGTTTAACTAGGGTGAAAACATAACGTTTATTTTAATACCTGTTCTGATTTTTGTTTAATTTCCTGTTAAATTGATTGTTCATTGAAATAACAGACATAAGGTATTGGGTCTAAAAAGTATGTATCATGCGAACATTCAATAAAATCTAATTATTTCAAGAAATACAAAATAGTTTTTATGTCTTGGGCTCTATAAACACAGGATAGATACATGAAAATATGACATTTCGCTCACTCGCAATTCGTTTGCGACATACGTGTTTTTACAGATTTATTAATTCGATCTTTTCTTTTCTACTACTTTGACTATTATTTAATGATTTTGATGTTTTCTCTTCACGTGATACATATTTTCAAACATGGACTTTGATTAGACCCGCCTAACACGAGAACTCTGCTTTTGGTTTGGATTTGTGCCTCCGAACACATAGGTAATATAACAGAAATGTGTTAGAACATGTACTGTGCTAACTGATATCTCGATCTTAGACGAATGAAACGGAACTCCTTCTCAATGCAAAATGATGAAGTTCTTTCTCTGATGTACAATAATGGATACCACCACAAGCTGTAAGTACTGAGATAAAGCTTTGAGATATATTATTTGCTTTAAATTATAGCTGTGATAGCCCGGACGGTTAAAGAGCCGGTCGAAAATCAGTGAGGCTCAGGTTCGAATCCTGGCATGTACCAATGAGTTTTTCAAAAACTTACGTACATATTTATCACTAGCTCGACGGTGAAAGAAAACATCGTGAGGAAACCCGCGCAGGTCTCAGAATTAATTCTGAGACATGTGTAAATAGACCCGGTCCGGCGATGGGCTCACCACCTATCACGTTTAGGGGTCCAATGTATCTCGTGAAATGTAGGTATATCCAGTAATGGAATACCTCTGCCTACCCCCTCGGGGATGAAAGGCGTGAGATTTTTTTTTATTTTTTTTTATTTTTTTAAATTATAGCTCTTTATTATCTAACAATAACAAAAATCTAATTAATTTGACATAACCTGTCTTTTATTAAAATGTTTTAAAATAGCATCTGGTCCTAGTTTTGGGATAATAAAGTAAATTGTAATGGATTTCTTTTGAATTAAGGTACAATTCGATGTATAGTTCATCTTTGTGAGCAGAGCAGTGATAGCCTTTAGGGTTAAAGAGCTCGTATTTATCACTAGCTCGACGGTGAAGGAAAACATCGTGAGGAAACCCGCAGGTCTCAGAATTAATTCTGAGACATGTGCAAATAGACCCGGTCCGGCGATGGGCTCACCACCTTTCACGTTTAGGGGTCTAATGTATCTCGTGAAATGTGGGTATATCCAGAAATGGAATACCTCTGGCTACCCCCTCGGGGATAAAAGGCGTGAGATTATTATTTTATTTATTTAGTTCATCTTTGTCTATCCCAGGCATTTTTTTGTAGGGCCAATGGGCATTCCCTTTACGAAACACTATCGAAGTGTAGTCACTAACACGTAGTTCTTAATAGTTAGTATTAAAATTAAACGAATGTCAAATAAGCGAATAAAAATTTCATTTGCCACTTGGCTAAGGGGCCTGACCTCTTAGTGCATTATTTATCCTTTACAATTACATAATTATTGCCCCCTCTGAATTTAATTACCTAAGTATATTATTTATGACGCATCAAATGGGCTATCCACATTATACATTTATGGCAATGCCTGAGGGAATTGCAATTCTAGACCGTTGCAATAAATGGATCCGTAACAAACAATGATATTTGAGACAATATGGCATTAATTAAGAACATTAAATATTTTATGTAAACCTATATTTACTCCAATTTTTAGAAGTAGATATAAATATCAGATATAATAAATATACATCTATGTTAGTTACAGTTTCTATAACAAACAGAATTTTTGTACTTTAACTAATGAATTTATTATATACTCAAATTATGATTATTCCTAATAACTACTATACGTCTCAGAGAAAGCTGCCTTGTAGTGAAAATAAAGTACGGCCCAGGAAACTATGTTAATTCTACGAAATTGTAGCCCAAAAAGACCTCGTTATAATATTAGATGTTGAGCTTCGATGAGCTGTTACAATGTCTATAAAATACGTACCTATTAGTTTCAAAGGCTTAGTATGGAATTTTCAAACAAAAGCTTTTGTGTCTGAAGTACCTTTGTAATAATACAAGCTACTCAACCAAAGTCAAAATGTTTCTTTATTCAATATTTTTTTCTTTCTGAAGCATTATCTTAGTGTAACGGAGGACTTGCCTCTTATTTATTTTGTAACCTTATTTAATTTGTACCATCTTGAATAACCTGTTTCATTATTTCCTTGCCCAGAATAGATGCCCACATTGACGTAAAGGTAGGCGACGTACACTTAGCCAATACTGAAGACTTATATATAGGCACTTCTGCTCTTAAAGAGACCACAGAACTTCATGAATACTGATCTGATTATCACAGCACATATTAGGGGCCCACGACGACGCGCCGACACCTAGAAATTCAGAGACATATAGAATGCCCAGCTAAAAGAGCAATTACAAATAAAAGTACCAACGAACTCTGTGCCAATTTGGCTGAAACTAATATATTTTTGTGTTGCCCTATTATGTTGGCCACAAGTTGGTTCCCAGGGTACCACAATTGTTTTCGCCTCTCCCTGCCCGGGACTAAAGTTGTACCGACACAAGCCGCGGTAATGTGCTTAAGTGAACGATGTTACCCCAGCGTATTCGTGGAGTTCACCAATTTGATGTTTATAGGTGGATTGTTTGTTTTTTTCACGCGTGGGGTATAGTTACACATGGTAATTTGTCGACAAAAGTTAAACGTAATAACGTGATGAAACTTGTAGTGCCATTGGGAAATTTTATCGAAGTTGAGAAAATAGTATTCCAACAAAATTGATCAGCATAACGGAAAACAAAAAAAAATGTTACTCCATTATTTACAAGGGCCTGTATATTTATACCTGCGACTGTCAATGAATTCATGTTTTTAATGGATTGTATAATTAATTATAAAGTCATTTATTAAATACTTATTCACATATAAAATTAAATAAGCATTAATCTTAAATAACAGGTTCTTCTATTATCCGTAGTCCCGTATTTTGATGATATGATTTTGATACCTAGGTATTCAGTATGAGGAATTTACCGGCCGAATTTTAAATTTGTACCTACCATTCATAAGTATACTTTCTGATATTTCGTGATAAATAAGTGAGTCAGTAAGTGGTATTTCAGATTTCAGAAATCGACAGAATCCGCACTACATAGTGTGATTTCCAAGATTGAATGTGCGGTAGACCACAAATGCTACTCACTAGCGGTTTTTATCGACATAGAAGGAGCCTTTGACAAAACCATCTTCCATAGCATCAGCGCAGGTCTCGAGGAGCATGGAGTAAACTCGACCCTACGAGGATGGATCACAAATATGCTCAGGCTCAGAGCGGTACAAGCCACAGTGAACAACACCACGAGAGCCGTTGTGGCGAAGGGATGCCCACAAGGAGGCGTCCTCTCACCTCTTCTGTGGAACATAGTGGTAGATAGCCTTATCAAACGACTAAATGATAAGGGCTACTTCACTGTAGGCTACGCGGAAGACATAACTATAGTAATAAACGGCACACACGAAAACACACTGTGTAACCTTATGCGCCAAGCCCTAAGGGTATAGTAGAGGATTGGTGCAAGGAATACAAACTAACAGTGAATCCCACTAAAACCGAACTTGTCCTATTCACAAAGAAAAGGAAGCTGGCAACTCTACATTTGCCAAGCTTCTTTGGGCTCCTTAGCCTATCAACTGAAACCAAATACCTAAGTATATATTTGGACAAACAGCTGAATTGGGCAAAACACACCGACTATGTCACTACAAAAGCTAGCATGGCCCTATGGCAATGCAAAAGGCTGCTAGGAAGAAATTGGGGCATAAGCCCTAAAATCACCTACTGGCTATACACCACAATCATCCGACCAATCATTACATACGGCTCCTTAGTGTAGTGGCCCAGGACCAACCTAAGCACAGCCCAAAAAGACCTCGAAAAATTACAAAGATTTGCCTGTGTAGCAATTACCGGCAGCATGAGAACAGCACCCACGGCTGCCCTACAGGCAATGCTAGGGTTACCACCCCCACACCTTGTCGTAAGGGAAGAAGCAACCCTAGCGACATTTAGGCTGGAACTATCCGGCACCCTAAACAAGGATTCCAGAATCAAACACATACGCATAAAAGAGGATGCAATCTCGTTACGTCCGATGATGGCATCACCGAGCGATAGGACCCAGAAAACACACTCCTTCATAAAACACTACAACGTAGAACTCACAGCAGAGTTGAACGATCACCCAAATCTAAAAGAGCTAAGAATTTACACTGATGGATCAAAAACAGACTCTGGAACTGAGGTCGGAGTATACTCAGATGATCTAAACATTAGAATCTCCAGACCGCTAGGAATGCTCAACACTGTCTATCAAGCAGAGTGTGTGGGCATTATCCAGGCAGCACACGCAATAGAGGCCAGAGAAGTGACGGATACCCATATCCGTATACTCTCCGACAGTGCCTCAGTCCTCCAATCTCTAAAGAAAAACCAAATCACGTCGAAACTGATAATGGAGTGTCACAATACATTAGAACGTGTTACGGTACTAAGCCACAACACAGTGACACTTCAATGGATTAAAGGACACAGTGGCTCACGTGGGAACGACGCAGCGGATGAGCTCGCCAGAAGGGGTTCTGACACTAAAGCCATTGGACCCGAACCCATCATACCCATTCCATTTAGCCAGCTTAGGCACTGGTTAAGAGAACATACACAAACACAAGCGGAGAAATATTGGACTTCGACGCCAGGATGTAGACAATCCAAGGAGGCTATGCCATCCCTGGACAAGAAACTGACCAAGCGCCTTCTGCGCCTGGACAGAGACAGCCTGCGAACGATATCGGGGACCATCACTGGACACTGCTCACTTAATAAACACCTACACACCTTAGGTATTACTGACAGCCCTCTGTGCAGAGCGTGCATGGAGGCGGAGGAGACGGTAGCGCACGTGCTCCTTGAGTGCGTTGGCGTTGCCCAGATCCGCAAGGAGATTCTCGGAACACCAGAATCCCTTGCGGACGCCCTGAGTAGACTCGGAAGTTTGATCTGCTTTTGGAAGGAGGTAGGATGGTTGGAGTAACCGGCCGCCATGGCTCACGTACAATGGTCCACTCAGGACTAAGTGCGGAAACCAAACCCCCTAACATAGAACATAGAAGTGGTATTTCGCCAACAAAAATCCTATAGGTACTATACCTCTATGGATAAGCTAAATTATCTAGAGTTTAGATATAATATAGGCAGCTGTATACTCCGGCTTTTACTTATATTTTAAAAATGCAGGTGATTTAATTTGGCTAAACGGGCCGTGTCCGGAACGCTTGAGTGACAGTCCGGTTTTTCCACTGGCTTGCATGTTTTCCACGTTAGGTAGGTTAGATGTTTGATCTTTATGATATTTATAATGTTATACCTATGGCTTTGTAATGGAAGAGCTATTGGTAACTTTTTTTTTTATTTTAAGGTTGTTGGACGTTGGTTGTTTGTTTTTTTTTTATAATCTACTAGCGACCCACCCTGGCTTCGCACGACTACAATGCTAACACTAAAACCTTCCTCTTGAATCACTCTATCTATTAAAAAAAACCGCATCAAAATCCGTTGCGTAGTTTTAAAGATTTAAGCATACAAAGGGATATAGGGACATAAGGACATAGGGATATAGGGACAGAGAAAGCGACTTTGTTTTATACTATGTAGTGATACCTATAATAAAACTCTAACGAGGCCGTAAAATTTTTGTCTGTGTCTGTCTGTGCACTTATTACGCAAAAACTACTGGACAAATTTTGATGAAATTTGGTATGGAAATAACTGAGTACCCGGATCAACATCTAGGGTACTTTTTATTCCAGGAAAATATCTGATTCCTAAGGGAAAATTTAAAAAACTTTTATAAAGAGAAATGCATACTACTCCGAAACGATAACACTTAAAAACTTCAAATATGGTATGTAGGTGTTTTATATGTTGTAGGCAACAACTATGAAGGGATTTTCGCGGGAACGTGAACTACACGGGTGAAATCGCGAGGCGTTGCTAGTTTGTAACAAAATTCCACATGCAAGTCTTAAAAAATCTATCACCAATGGAAAGCTCACTTTTCTGCGTACGTAACATGGTCTATAACTTTTCCACGGGAACGCGACTGATGCGAGTGAAACAGAGGAGCACTGCTAGTAAGAATATAAATTGATATCAATGCCTTCGATGAGACTGCTTTATATGAAGGATGAGACATTCTTAGAGAAAGTTATAAATGAATTTATTTTTGTAAATATAAGAAGATTTGAACGTTTAGCCCGAAGTTCCTCGTTGTATCGTTATCAATCAACGTGGCAGTTGATGGAATAATAACATTAATCTTTTGAGAAAGCGCCAGTTTGGAACTCTTTCTAGGTCATTGGAAGTCTGACTCGGGTATACTTACTTCGCTTGAACTCTATCGGGTTCCTTCAACAGATGAAGAGTTCATGTAACACTAACCTCGAATTCTTTCCCTACTATTTCTATTTAATATTATGAATGCTAAAATAGTTCTATCTGTGTCTTACCTGAGCCGATTTTGATAAAAGCATCTGTTTGGTCAATATCATAAATGTCAATATTGTTGAAATTTTCAACATTGAAGTGGCTTTGTGAACAATAATATGTAACAGAATAAGCGCAATTCCTGAAATTTGTTTATTCAGTATCGACTACTTACTCGATTTCAACTACTTTTAATATGTGTTAAATTTTTCCGAAAAATGAATTAGCATAGTTAATTAGCTGAATTTAGTGCTACCTATGGAAATCTATTCTTGCTCTTCTAATTATTGCTCCTTATTTAAGAAAATTTGTTAGACAAAACTAAAGTACCCAGACATCATATAAAAACCCTCTTTTTCCTCCCCCCCACACATATACAAACACACCCCCATACCATATGCACACACCCTTCATACAATCACCCACACTAATCATCCACACACACTCACACTCCCGACACTCTCACATCCACCAAACTGTCACATACCATAATTGCATTTTATTTAGTAAAATAGAATATTTTCCCTAATTACTAAAAAAAAAAAAAAAAAACTTATTGTATTGGTACTTTCTAAGAGGTGGAGCCAGGAGTGCCATAGCACAGGTTATCCTAGTTTGGGCTCCTGTCTCCCACCTATCCTCTAGTTTCTTAGCCTTAACTTTGTTACATTTTTGTTTTTGGGAGAAAAATTAAAGCATTTTTTCATTTTCATTTTCATTTTCATCATATTTTTTTATATTAATATACTAATTGGGGTGTATGAGGAAATGCGCTTATTCTGTTACGCGTTGTATAAAAAAATATCTATTTTTGATCTGTGTCCTAAGAAAGGCACTTTTGATAAACTTATCTTTATTAATTTAAGGTTTCAACAAACTCAACCTTGAACTCAACCCAACAGGTTTTCCGAATATTTTGAGGCGACCGCGACGCCGCTGTGCAAAAGGCTATTTATTTTATTTTTTCGTGTAGGTAATAGGTAACAATAAAAACCCTCCCCAATGAATTTCTACATCTGAGTGAATCCAACACCAAAATCGCAATAATTTATGACGACGATTCTACTATCCTGCCATTTATTCTAGAGCTTTCTATTTAATTGAATACAAAAGTTAAACGCTCCGAGTCACTTTATTCCTCTGAGAATATTTGCAAAGTCCATTTTCCCTGAAAGTAAGCATTTAAAGCCAGCATTTTCCTTTCTTAATTAGTTTGAAATTACATGACGATAGCTTTGTTAATTCGCCAATTTCGTAGAATACTATCTGCCTTTAAAAATGTGAGTACATCGCGTATTGCGGTATAGCAGCTTCTTGAAAATGCGATAGGTAGGCGTTTAATTAAGGTCCCCGTTGTTCATTGATTGGGTTTTGAATCATCTGTCGTAACTCACAAATAAATGTTTTGTAGTCATAGTACGGTTCTATCCTTGAGCCTTGTGATTGTATTTATGTAAATTGCGGAAAGAAATTCTTGAATATTCTATTACAGAAAATATTACACAGTCGTAGGAATACTGATTAAGACAAAGTAATCATTTGAAAGTGTCCTCTCCCCTCGTGCATTTATTTCGCGAATGTTTGCCAAACCAAAATTTTATGCTAACACTTAATCTAAGTAAGTAAGGAAGTAATTAAATGTCGAAATAGTACCTATTTCTATTATAAATTGCGTATTAATAGTTAATAGTAATAGTACAGTCAAAGTGTATGATCAGTTTATGTTACCACAATAAATAATTCGTTTCTCTCTCGGTAACCAGCGTGACGTGGCCTCATGGCCCAGTGAAACGCGGAAATTAAATGTTTCGTATAGAACATTAAATGTTATTTATGATTTTGGTGCTGAAACTTAATAATTCTATGTTTTGATAGCGTGAAGCTGAACCTGTCGACGCAGGCTGACACTTTTTTTTTTATTAGTAAGCCATTTAATGCACTTGTAAAGCTGATAAAAAAGCTTGGTACTTTTGGTACATATCACACCTTTATATGACAACCAATTCGATTGCTTAAAAAACCGGACAATTCGCGCACGAAGGGTTCCGTACCATTATCTATAAAAACGGCTAAAAAAATCAGGTTTGTTGTATGCCTCCATAAATAATTATTTTATTTAGTTTTTTAGTATTTGTTGTTATCGCGGCAACAGCTTGTACATCATCTGTGAAAATTTAAACTGTCTTAACTATCACGATTTATGAGATACAGCCTGGTGATAGACGGACGGACAGACAGAGAGACAGACAGACAGATAGACGAACGGACAGGGGAGTCATGGTAATAGGGTCTCGTTATACCCTTTACCCTCGGAACCCTAAAAATAATAGATTAACAACATTTATATCCTCCTCGTGCAGTCTTATAAAAAATGTAGCATATGATACTCCGGAGATAAAGACAAAATGCAACAAACCCCTCGCTCTTTAAAATCTTTCAGTTTAGTATACAGGAGGTCATAACATAACAAATAATGTTTTTACATAGATGCCCATACCTACTAAAAACGTTACCCTCCGTCTAGTGTAGTTCTTAAATTATAAGATTGTACCCAGAAAAAAAACAGCAATATAGGGTACTTTCGACATTCCAAATCACTGTTTTCTGGCAGTCTATAACACCTGCTTGCTTTCAAATTATTCGCATTTAGTGCCAAATGCTAATTAACATGGCAAAACGACGGCCAGGGAAATGAGCAGCCGCCGACGCCAACGCCAGGAATCATAAAGAGGGGCGGTCCCATTAACTTTTATTATGCGCCGTTTAAACCATGTCGTCCAAATTAGTTGGCCCTATTCGCAGAACATCTTCGTAGAAGTGGAAGAAAAAAACGGCTCGGAGCTTACCTGCATCTAATTTAAAAGGCCAGGGAAAGTGGAGATATTCATCTTTTGACGCAATTGCAAAAAATAGAGGGGCTATAAAACAGGACCGGACTAATTTACTTGCCATAAAGTTTGATAGAAATTGGAAGTGTTTTTAGGATGTTTATAACTCAAATTTCATTCTGAGAATACAATTATTATTTTATATTTTTTCATAAAACATATTCCAAAAAATATTACTTCATAATAATCACTATTCATAAAAAAATCACTGATACTAAATGGTCGTTACATTTGTTTTGTAATAATAATTATTTTTCTTGTAATTATATATTATTTTTTTCCTTTTACAAATAGTATACAATTTTAAATTACACTCACCAAACCACAATGCATAATATAAACAAACAATAACGCTCATATTAATCATAGATTGTAGGTATGCATGTATTATCTGCGCGGGACGCGTATTAATTTATTATAATAATATACTTATAGTTGATCGAAGATAATATATGACTTTATTTTATTGTATTGTATTGTTGTTTAATTATTTTAAACTTTGGGTATTTTGCCTGTTAATAAACAATATTATTATTATTATCCAATCTCACACTTACCTATTCACTTAATTATAACAATTTGTACTTACCTACTTATACACACACCGGCACAATTAGCGGAACAGAAAAAAAAAGGAGAAAAAAGAGGGAATTTAGAACAATGAATGTAATTTTTAAACAATATATTATTTAAAATGAAACAACAATTAAATTAACATGTTTTGACATTCATTTGTAACACCATACTTAAAATTTTATAAAAATAAAAATTAAATTAAACAAAATGCATTTTTCTTCGATTTTTAATTATAGAGAAACAGCAGAAAATTCAAGATTTTCCAAAGTTTAACAACAATTTCAATGACTGTTCAATATCGAGTGTTTCCTCCTCGTGCTCTGATGAGGGTTTCCATCCGTCTGGGCATGCTGCGGATGATGTTATCAATGGTTTCTTGGGGCAACCTCTGCCATTCTTCAAGTAATGCGTTTCGCAACTCGTTGAGATTATTGGGAGGGGGCATTCTTGACTTTACACTCCTCTTTAGCAAGTCCCAGACGTGTTCTATAGGGTTCATATCGGGGGACCGTGCTGGCCACTCCATCACCGTTATACCAACATGGTTTAGGTATGTCTGTACTGTGCGAGCACTGTGAGCCCGAGCATTATCCTGCATTAGAATGAAGTTGTTACCAATAAAGGGGGCAAATGGCACAACATGTTCTTCTAAAATCTCCCTGATATACCGATCAGCATTCAGATTCCCGCCATCGACCACTACTAACTCCGTACGAGCTCCTAAACATATTCCTCCCCAGACCATAATTGAACCGCCGCCATATGCAACTGTATTTTCAAAATTAGACTGGATATACCGTTCTCCTTTGCGTCTCCATACTCGCTGCCTTCCATCAATTTGATTTAACATAACTCTGCATTCATCAGTAAAAAGAACCTGTCCCCAGTCGTCGAAGTCCCAATCACGATGTTCACGACCAAAGTGTAGACGGTTTGTGCGATGATGTCTCTCAAGTTTTGGGGCTTTGGCGGGCACATACGAGCCTATACCCACTTCTTCGAATCTTCTACGAACTGTCCGCTCACTCATCCTTACTGCTCGTACCTCTTCCAGTAAATTTCGAGCCTGCACCGCCGTTAGTCTCGTGTTCCGTCGGACTTGAAGTTGGAGAAAACGGTCATCCCTCCTTGAAGTACACCTTTTCCGGCCTTGTCCTCTCCTTCTCACTAGAGCATTCGTCAATCTGTATCGTTGGATGCTACGATAAATCGTTGATAACGATCGACGAAGGCTTCTGGCAATCGATCTGTAGGTTTGACCATTTCTCCTCATTTGATCTGCCCTAATGATTTCTGATGGCGTTAAATCAGGCATAATTAGATGCTCGTAAATTATCAATATGCGAAAAAACTCAAAAGCCTCAAAAACTGCAATTCAAAGCTTTTCAAATGGAATTCACGAACCTTCTAAAAACGGACAAGCGGTGGAAAAAATGAATCAATGAAAATTAAAACAAAAGAATGAAAAAAAGGGCAGTCGCTTAGTATTCCATTTTTAAATTAAAACCCAAATTTAAAAAAAGCTTGTTTAGCCGGCCAGTAACACGCAAAAATGCGTAAATACTCCCTTTTTTTTCTGTTCCGCTAATTGTGCCGGTGTGTGTATTTATTAACAACTCTTGCAAAATAAGAAAATGTGTCAGTTGTCAGTCTGTCTGTTTGTCGGATCATATATTCGAGGAAAACTTTCTGTGGATTTTACCTATTAAATATCTTAAGCGTCAGATACCTGGTTGTTCTTTCACCGTGGTAATTATTAGATTTTGGTTGAACTCATTTATTTTATCTTCTTCTTCTAGTATTATACTTATTATGTAATGGAATTTTAAACTCATCGTTATAGTACTGTTCCAGAGCAAAAAAGGTATTCAAACTTAAGGCTGGGTGGGCCGGCCGAGGCCGATTTTTGTGATTTTTAAAATCATCTGAGACATAGAAAATAGTGTTTAAAATTCTGAAAAAAAGATAAATATAACTTAAGGACATACTCTAGTCAAAGTCGCATTCGGTTACACGATTTGATGAACTTCACTAGATAGAAAAAAATCTCAAAGTTACCCCTTTTTGTTTTGTTTTTTCTATGTCAGGTCTGAACTACTGATATTTTACATTTATTTTTTGTACTAGATTAAAGATATGAAATATTTCTAGACAAATTCGCAGAGTTTGACTTTATAAAATGATTTTTATAATCACTATGTTGAAAAAACTACAAAATGCACGAGCGCGGTGGCTTAGCTGGCGTGTTCAGTCGCGCGCTGGCGCTTACGGATGACGGACCTGTGTCAATTTTTTCCGTGACAATTTTTTGCACCAATCAATCAGTTTTGACGAATTGATATATTTGTTGCAAAGTTACCCATAATGGGTAATAAACAACGAAAGCGAAAAAAGGCGTTTACCACTATAAAATTAGTAAATAAAAAGAATTAACTCAAAATATATGTGAAGAAGTAAGTAAATGTTTAATTTGTCACGTCATTGTCGACTTTGACACAATCACATTAAATTTCATTTTACTTCAATCTCATTTATAAATTCATAAAAAGATCATGCCATAGTATAAGAATATCAGTAGGTATAATTCAACTGAAATTAGGCAAGTAATCAAATAAATCGGAATATGAAGGTAGGTAAGTCCGTCAATTTTTTAAATTTGACATATTGCATACATGTGTAAATCGCATGAAAATGCAATATTATGATGACATGGTGCTGATCTGGTGATGGAGCTGGAAGGTGGCCATAGGAACTTCGCAATGAAACGACACAACCTCATCAAGTTTGGGCTTCATCGAATCGAATCGAAAATATAATTCCTCAAATTGAGCAAAGCCAATACCAGAAGCCACAATGCCAGTAGTGGCGGCTGTATTAAGATTAACTTGGTCTTGATTGCATTCAAAACGAAATGTTTTAACATTAATGTTTTATGTTGTTTTTAGGCACTTGTCTGACATGGCTGACGTGTCCGAAAACTCTGTCAGTAAATTGAATTCTGTCGATCCTGTCGACACTGTAAATCTTAACGTAAGGATCACATTTGAAATGATAACATTTATCTTAACATTTTTATGTGTATTTTGTCAGTCTATTAACTTTTCACTATGCTAACATCAAAAAATATATAGATAACTAATATTAATCTAAAATATGTAATACTTACTATATTTGTTCACTGTTTCAGAGATACTGAAGAGGCGGAAGACTCACTTATCGTAAAGTATGCATTCAAAGAAAATGAATTTCAACCTGTTTCGGGATGGCGAATTGTTGATATAAATTACATTTTACAAGAGTTACAAGAGAAAGCTCGTCATAAGGGTTTATTTAACTGCACCTTAGGAAAATTCCGTTTGATCAGTGAAAAACGACGAGGACTTTTATCAGTATTTCATTTTGAATGCAATATTTACAAAGAAATTTTGCTCGATTAACTCTGAAGACCTAAACGATAGAGATCAAGTTAATCTTAATACAGCCGCCACTAGTGGCATTGTGGCTTCCGGTATTGGCTTTTCTCAATTTGAGGAATTATGTTCAGCGATGGATATTCCGGTATTCAGCTCAAAATACTATTCCTTAGAAGATGAATTATTTGAAAAATGGAAAAAGACGGCAAATTTTAATGCTTCTATGGAATCGAACAAGCAGCTCAAGTGGAGAAGGATATCGCTATCGCAGAAGGTCGAACTAAGAACGGCTACCCTTTAATTGATGTTTACGTTGCTGGGTCATGGTGCGCTAGATCTTACGGCACCAACTTTTTCATCAGATTTTAATCTTTTTCGTCATCATGGATACGTTAAAAATTCGAGTAATTATGGAATATGAGTACCGTCGTGGCAGCAACGCGGCACAAGCGGCACGCAACATCAACGATGTTTACGGAGCTGACACAACAAACCAACGCACCACCTGTTATTGGTTTGCTCGCTTCTGTTCTGAAAATTTCGACCTAAAAAATAAACCTCGCGGTCTTCCGAAGACTTTGGTCGACAATGACGAATTAAAGGCGATTATGGAAGCTGATGATACACAATCTACGGCTGAATTCTCAGGAGCTTTCGACGTTAGCGTCAAAACAATATTGGTTCATTTGCGTCAAATTGGCAAGGTAAAAAAGCTTGACAAAAGGGTGCCACACGAACTCAATGATCGCCAGCGCGAAGTACGCGTCGAGACGTGCCTTGCACTGCTCAACAGATACACAAATGAAGGAATTTTGAACCGCATTGTTACCTGCGATGAGAAATTTATTCTGTTTGATAACCGCTAGCGCTCAGCAAATTGATTGGATTCAGGTTCAGCACCTAAACAATGCCCTAAAGTTTAAACGAAAACTTACCCCTAGAAAAGTGATGAAGTGACCTGTTTGGTGGTCTAGCGCCGGTGTGATTCATCACAGCTTCTTACCAAACGGGGTGAGTATTACTGCAGATGTATACTGTGAAGAACTGAACACAACGATGGAGAAGCAGGCACATCTCCAACCAGCTTTGGTCAATCGCTCGTCTCCGCTGCTCCTGCACGACAACGCGTGACCTCACACTGCACAGCAGACGGTCTCCAAGTTGCAAGAACTAGGGTTGGAAGCTCCCCGTCATCCGCCCTACTCACCAGACCTTGCGCCTACAGACTACAACTTTTTCCAGAATTTGGATAACTTCTTGGTGTAAAAAAAATTTAATACCCGCGAGGCAGTAAGTACAAAATGCCTTTGAAGAATTTGTTGCCTCACGTCCAGCTAATTTCTTTAAGAAGGGCATCAATGAACTGCCACTGCGTTGGCAAAAGATGCATTAATTGCATAGGTGATTGATTACTTCGATTAATACAAATAAAAATACATGAAAAAAATTCGTTTCAATTTTTTCATATAAAGACCTAATATTTATGTCAAACAGAATTTTCGATTTTTTATTTTTGTCACCATGATGTATACACATAATAGCTATAATAATTACATAAACAAACAAAATAAAAACAGAGAAGTTACTTCATTTATTTACGTAACTCTAATTTATTACTATACCATAAACAAAGTTTGATAATATATAAAATGCATTTCTAAAGTCAAATAAAATTATCCTACTGCTAATTTCTATTCTATGTCGCTGGCGGGGTCATGCGAGTTCACTGCCGATGCGTCCGATCTAACTATTTTGCGCGCGACCCGTGACAGCGCTAAATACCTACTGCTGCAGGAATACCTGGCCTTAACATGTACTGGGAGTATCTTACATTTTTTGAATAAGTTTTCATATTCGTACCTAAACTTGTATTTTGTTTGTTTGTTTGTCGACAAAGTAATTTATAAATATATTTTGCTGTTTATAAAATTTGTGTCAATAAGCTCAAACTGTACGATGCACGATGGGAGCAAACGAAGCGAAGAACTGCAAGTGTCACATATTATGAGTAAACATTTGTGACTCGATTGATGTTCAGTTATTCGGAATGTTGTAATAAATAAGAAATGTGTTACCAATAATTTTTAAAAATAGCAAAGAAGAGAGAAGTAAGACTTTATTTATAGCAGCGGATTAATCATTTAGTGAGGCCAATTCGTAGTAAAAGTTGTACTGAAGACTTTTATTTTTCGTGCATTCGAATATGGGGACTTTCGTGTCCAATATCTAGACTAGTTAGACTAATTACATGGTCTAATTGGTTTGTGTGTCCATCTGTAACTGCACTGGGTCGGGTTAGTTAATTAGTGTCCCTGACTGAGACCATTGCTATCTGTTCAATGTTTATAAAGAACATTTTTACAGGTTCAGGCTCACCGCACTTTTTTCAAACATTCTTCGTTTCTTGCGTTTTATCGACCTCTGAAGAAATGGATCTAACATATAATTACAAAAAAAACTAAAGGAATTACATTAGATACAAAATGCTATATTCTAGTTTATCTATGTAGGTACTTTTTTTAAGAACGTACAATTTACATTATACTCTTAGTTTTGGTGTTAAATCAGAAGTATATCTATCTATACATATAAATAAACTCTAACGAGACCGTCTCTGTACCTGAAATATATTTTGAAAATTTAAGTGGTAGTGTAGATATAGTTATCAATTTAGATAAGTACCAAAAGAGCCATTTTTAAAATTTTTATCTGTCTGTCTATCTGTCTGCGCAAGCATCACGCAAAAACTACTGGACAGATTTTGATGAAATTTTATATAGAGATAACTGAGTACTTGGATCAACATCTAGGATACATTGTATTCCAGAAAAATATCTAATTTCTAACGGAAAATATAAAAACAGTTTAAAAAGAGAAATACGTACTACTAAAATTATTCCACCAATGGAAAGCTAACTGTTCTGGGAGAAGGTAACATAGGCTATAATTTTCCCAGGGGAACGGGACTGAAGCAGGTGAAACCGCGGTTCGATTCTGGTACCTAATAAGATCATACGAATAGGACGTACATTTATCAACACTAACTAATTGCTTTTGTTGTGCTATTCACACCTGGAGAAACAGTGCAGGTTCTACAGTAAGTGTGAAAGCATTGTTACTATTGTTAGGGTTGTCACCAAATCTCTTCAAAATTGCTTGGCTTTTGTACGAAATGTTCTCTCCGAAGTATGCAGATGTGATGAAATTAGCAGCATCCTAACAGAGTTTCAGCACAACTATTATTATTTATGCCACTTGTGCTTTGGTCATAATTGTATTGTGTAAAGTCGGTAATAATTTAACCACCTGCAGTGATTCTGTTTTCATGAAGTTACTGTGTAATTTTAATGTTGACCAGTTAGCAGGACAAGAATTTGCGCTTGAGTAATATCTTTTAGATTCGTATCAATATTTTTGCAATCCTAATTTGGGGGCTAGATTTATTCACTGACAATGTAAAAAGCATGTTAAATTTAAATTTTCTAATAAATTGAGTACAGTGGGTAACTAAAGTTGCTGTCCAGTATTAAATGTAAGTATACGTAGCGTGTCTTTGGTACACTGTATCGCATTAAAGTCACGCGAATCCGACATTACATAGCCAAGATTTCGTTTCCACTTACAAAATCACTTTGTATCGGATGTTCTTGCCTTTAAATTTTACTTTATTCTCTCTCTTGGGAGCGAATTAGCAGTTTGATTATTTAATCTGTTAAAAACTTGGATTGTTTATTTCTGGATGAATTGGATTGCCCAAATATTTGTATGACTGGTTTTTCCTCAACATCTAGATTGGGGGATTTTATTAACAGGAAATATTTTTAAAAGGAAAAATAAATATTACGTGTTCATATTGAATCCAATATTGCAATTTGTTTGGAGACTAGAATATTTTGTGAGGCACTCATGACGAAGTAAATTGTAACAGTTGGAGAATATTCAGAGCAACGTATGACGTCTGTCCGAAGGAAGTATTTCAGCGTCAGCTTGACGCCTGCAGCCCGGCCAGATACAATTTCACGCTGTGCCAACTTGCGAAATCTGTCGCGAATTTCTAATTTCATACAAAATATGGATGACGGCTTGAATTTATATTTAATATGGCTATTTCGAGCATATTGAAGCTGAAAATATCATTGCAAGAGTCACAAATCAAATGTAGAAAATATAAACGACTAGCAGCGCCCCACGGTTTCACCCGCGTAGTTTCCGTTCTCGTGGGAAGACGGGGACAAAATATAGCCTATGTGTTATTCTGATGTATGAGATATATAACTGTAAAGTTTCATCACAATCCGTTCGGTAGTTTTTGGGTGAAAGAGGAACAGACATTCATCCAGACATCCAAACATCCAGACATCCATACAAACTTTCGCGTTTATAATATTATAGTAGAATTGAAGTCGCAATTGTACGGGAAATATTTAAAAATGAGTAACGTATTTTAGAAATTAAATATGAATATTTAAGATTTTTAACTTTCTTTAGATACTAAAAATCAAGTCTATTTCTTACATAGTCCTACTAATATTATAAATGCGAAAGTTTGTATGGATGGATGTCTGGATGTATGGATGTCTGGATGTATGGATGGATGTTTGTTCCTCTTTCACGCAAAAACTACTGAACGGATTTTGATGAAACTTTACAGTTATGTAGCTTATACATCAGAATAACACATAGGCTATATTTTATCCCCGTATTCCCACGGGAACGGGAACTACGCGGGTGAAACCGCGGGGCGCTGCTAGAATAAAATAAAGTCGCTTTCCGCGCCTGTCGGTCTGTATATCCGCTTTCTTCTTCTAAACACCGCAATGGATTTCGATGCTATTTTCATTAATAGAAAGGGCAATAAACGAGACAGGTTTTTGTGTACCTATCACATAAACCATAGCGAGTCGGACCGATAGTATATTGTATAAGGCAAAATGGTGTATTACAAACTAGATGACTATGTATAATATGACAATGATGATTGGACTGATTTCCTCCAGAGCGCAATACGACAGCAAAAAAATTAGCAAATTATGTAACCTAATTAAGTAAGTATGTGTTGAAGAGTTTGTTGTCTCGCTTCTTCTCCTTAACCTACCTCATACATGTTATACAGGTGGGGTCGAAATGCCTTTTAATAACTTGACATAAACGTTAGGGACGTTTAAGTCTGACTTTGAATAAATCATTTTGACTTTAACTTTAGGCTTTGAGTCATCAGACAATCGGGGTGTGCAATTCGAAAAACAAATTGATTAATATCGGTTTTCTGTTAACTTAAACAAAACAATACTTTATTATTTTGGAATTGGTAACTTTCCCCTAATACTATAGGTAGTATTAGTATTCATTAGTGGAAATGTAGATGCAGATACATTAATTTAAAGGTGTAAATAACTCCTGGTTTTCTATAGTACTAGAATTACTATTTTCCTTAGTTATGAAGTGACGAAAATAAAATTATAATGTTATACTCGTATTCAATGAATGTCATAGCTTAAGCTGCACCAAACATTTGTCATGGAAAATTCCAAATGTCTCATTAAGTATGCCAAAGCGGCGAACAAAAGTGGCAAGTGGATAATCTGCGAGCGTCCGGGGATTATTAAGAAGCCGACGATTCCGGCAGCTCTTTTGTGGGGATCAAAGAGGTTTACGGCTTTGTTAATTGACCTTTGAATTTAGCAGGTGTAGCGAGGGTCAGACAGAGACGTGCGGTTGCTCCAACTCAGATTAGCTATCCCTAGAGGTCCATTTAAAAGTTATGAATGATATTAATGACATAATAATTTTTCTGGCGTCACTAAATATCTAAACCAAAATGGATTGGCCATCCAAACATAAGTAGATATTGAAGCCGAGATCTTTGTGTAGACTGGTTATATTATTGTTACATGGTTACACATATTTTTTCATAATATTTGGGGTAGGTACCTACCTAAAGGGTGCCGATGGGAAACTTTTCATATTACATAACTCAAAATAGGTGGACAGTTGGAATTTTGACAGAATGTGTATTTAAATTGCCGACATAAAAACTAAGATTAAATGGAAACTCCATACCTAATAGAAACATACATACATAATCTCACGCCTTTTTTCCATTGGGGTGGGCAGTGTATGTGGGTCTAAAAACATGAAATTTTGCACATGACCTCCTTATACACAACCACTCATCCTTCGAATAGGCGATGAAAGTTTGAACGGCAGTTCGTAATTTTTCCTAATTCCTTCCTACAAACGGCTAGTAGGTATTGTTATAATTTTATACTAATAATATAAAAATATTTCCCTTAACTTAAAATAAATTCCTCACCAATGTTCAATTAGGTTGTGTAAAGTCTTTTTAACTAGAAACCGAAGTGACTGAACTCTACGTTGCATTGCCGTTCTTACCCTCTCCGATAGTGATTTTGAATTAGCTCCATAGCAAAATATTGCTTGCCATCCATTGCTGGCTTACGGTGGTAGAGTGACAAAAGATTCAAGTCGAGCGGGAATTGTACTTGAGGCAAGTATATAAGGCCGCCCAAACAATGAAATAGGCGAAATTTTCTTGTGAAGGTTTTGTAGGCACGCCTCCCGCCGGCCGGGCACCACGGGGCCTGTTCCTAGAAGTTTTCTAATAGTTTCCGCGAGTTCATTGCACGGCACAATCTGACTTGTTCTGAATTTTTTCGCTTATAAAGGAGTAGGCGATTTATACTGCGGCATTCGACTTATAGGTTAAGTTCGAGCCTGTAAATACTTCTGTTATTTAGCTTTTGTTAACGGCTTTATTTGCTTCGATAACTTGGAAGTCGTACCTT
Source organism: Ethmia dodecea (assembly GCA_963855545.1). NCBI lineage: Eukaryota > Metazoa > Arthropoda > Insecta > Lepidoptera > Depressariidae > Ethmia > Ethmia dodecea. Next base: position 9,943,857 of record OY979444.1, read on the forward strand.
TGTGTTCCTCTTATGAATTACAAGAGTTAATCTTGAGGCTTATTGAAGATAATTTGGTTGATACGCAAACACCATGATTCTATCTGGAATTTCGTCGGTCGAGCTATAAAACATAAATTCACTGAATTTAAAGACATAATTTGAATTTGATGAGTGCTTAAGATAGTGACTTTTTAAATCTCAAAAGTGGCCCCGACGCGATGAATTGCAATTGACAATTCTACGTGATTGATATAAGTAACTAAGTGGTGAAAGGCCATTGACTTAAATTTTAATTGCTGCTTATTGACACTCGTCATTGAAGCAACTGCTGCCCACAACAGTGTCACATCAATTGAAACTAAATCAATCGCTCTTCAACTGCGATTGTCAATAACGTAATGCGGGGTTTACACGGGTCAAGTTCCGCCGCACGTTTAGGCCACATGGCAAAATCAACAGTCTAAATGGCAATTCGGCTAGGCCACAAGTGACAGAAGTCGCAAGCCCCAAAGTAGAGTAGCATCTGACTTTGGCCGCGTGGCGACCGGCTGCATTCGGCTACAATGGTGACTAAAATCGAGCGTGTCAATGATCAGTTGCACACATTGACAATTGCGGTTGATGGCCTAGTGGCCGCTTAAAATCTTTATACAAACAGTTGTCTATTATCTATATAAAATATCATGAAATTAAACTATAAAATTACGTAACTCTATAAAGTGAAAACGTCTCACCCTATTCTGAATCTATATGTATGCAAATCTATTTGGAATATTGCTACCATGTAATTCATAATGCGGCGTCAGGTGGCAGATGCATTAACAATTTCTATTATATACAGGAAATTAGCATTCACCCTAAGCTTATGTTTGTTGTAAGCCAATATCTTTTGTTTATAACCCAAATGGAAAATACTTGCACATATTTGTTTATTACTAACAGCGCCGCGCGGTTTCACCCACATAGTTCCCGTTCCCGTGGGAATACGGGGATAAAATATAGGCTATGTGTTATTCTAATGTATAAGCTATATAATTGTAAAGTTTCATCAAAATCCGTATAGTAGTTTTTGCGTGAAAGAGGACCAAACATCCATAGATCCATCCATACAAACTTTCACGTTTATAATATTAGTAGGATTTTGCCAATTTGAGTGACAAAGGATTCACAAATCGACTTCTAATACATTATTGACCAATCCTTACAAATAGCTATGGGTTTTCTCCTCATACGAGGAAGTACGGACAATAAACTACTTCCGAATATAAGACTAACATTCGCCGGCGATGAATGAACACCAAGCACCCATGTATTTAATATTAATAGAAAGTATCTAAGAACAAACACAATATGTATTATTCATTGCAAATCGGGTAAGGATTGATCTTAATGGTACAAGAAAAAAAGATTTGTTGGTCCCGATGGGAGGATTAATGGATGATACAACACTTTTATGGGGCTTAGGGCTGCACTTGTGTTTAAACTTTGATGCTATAGTCACAAAATATGTTGGAATTGGATCGTGAGAGTCCTATTCTGTTTTGTTAGAAAAATTAAAGTGTACATTATTTTACTCTTTATCTATCTGTTTTTACAAAATATTAAACGATCATATTAGGACTTCTTGGTAACATACTTTTTTGTAAAATCTAATTTAATTCCTCGTTATACTCATTTAATAAGTAGGTACACAACCGATTAGGTATTATGTACCTTCCTAGTAACGGGTCGATTAAAATCTCAAAAGATTTATTGATGATTTCGAATTTAAACGAGACGCTTAATTCGGTTCCGGTAGAAGCTTAGAGGTACTAATCTTATTTAAGCAACTCATCTTGTTTTCATCCGTTAAGCTTCAAAACTAAAAGATAAGTTACGGGCTTGTTGTGTCTATCTTGAATACGTTTATTATTAGCCAAAATAAAACTTATATTTTAATAATGGTCAGCTGATAGATAATGCCAAGGTATTAAGTTCGCCATGTGTACATTTTATTGGTACATGAAGTGAAAATAAATAAATAAAAGGTCACCATTTCAACATCTTTTTTGTCCTCTTGTAACTGAAACGCTCCACATCCATACCTAATACCTACTTACAGCGACAGCAGCTTCGGCGTGCTATGTGTACAAAGTGAGGCAGACATATTATTATATACAGCGTGTTACGGAAAGGGTATATCAACTCAAATGCACGCATTCTTTAGGTAATAACAAACTATGCGGCAACAGCCTGTTATGCCTGCAACACATGTTAAGAATTTATGAGGATTTCCTAAACCCTTACATTTAAAGTAAATGGCATAATTTAATATTTTGCACATCACTGGTATGAAAATAGCAGACCAGGGTCAATAAACTTTTGACACCTGCACTGATTGAACTAAATCAATATTTTTAACATTTTATTATGAAGTTCTTATTAATAAGTTTTTGTTATCAAAAGCAGTGATAGCTAGTGGGTCGTGTACTCAGATCATAGAAAACTAAAAAAAGCAAACCTATGTGCCAGTGTGTCAAAACAGGCGTGATACCTCCTTTGAACAACCGTCTCTTAGGTCGCATTCGCACTCCAAACCTATCCAGGCTCAGCTAAACTGGATCAGCACTGCTGCCTTATCAATAGCCTTGCGGTTAAAGAGCCCGCTTCCCATTCCTGAGGCTCGGGTTTAAATCCTATCGAGGATGAGTTATTCAAAAATTTACTTACAAAATAACTAGCTCGACGGTGAAGGAAAACATCGTGAAGAAACCCGCAGGTCTCAGAATTAATTCTGAGACATGTGTAAATGGACACGGATGGGCTCACCGCCTATCACGTTTAGGGGTCCAGAGAATCTCGTGAAAAGTGGGTATTTCCAGAAACGGAATACCTCTGCCTACCCCCTCGGGGATAAATAAGTAAACCTAAGACGTACCAGTACCACCTAGGCGTTACAACTACATACCACATATTGAATTACTATCCAACTAGGGAAAAAAGTTGATGAAAGTACTAGGACCCCTTAAGTAGCAGAAGTTTTTCGGACTGTCTGCGCCTAAAAATAAACCAAAGAGATTTTCTCTTTGTAAACCAACCTTAATTTTTTGGTTGTAAATGAAAACTATTTTATCAACCCTAAGTGATTTAAATATCTTCTACAAAATTTTAAATCTCTTTGTATTAACCAAAGACAATGTATGTTGCTTAGTAACCAGTGTTCTGTGTTAGTAACTGCATGTTTTTTGAAAAAAATATCAGAATTTTTGTGACTGATTACATAATATTGTGAAAATGTCGTACACTAATAGGGAGACGATATTGTGGAAATGTGAGTGCTACCCGAGTGCTTTATCATGAAAGATTCCTTGCTGGCAAAACCATTTGCTGATCGTCTGGAGCTACCTTCTCTGGTTCAGTGTCTTTAGTACTTTTCTAATGGCAGGAATGTTTACTTGCGTTTTAGCAAAGATTCGGTAGGTACCAAAAAACTTAATTTGACATAATCGGTTCGCTCTATTAAATAACGATATTCTATTACGTAAAGACATTGAAAATAAACAGGTATCTGCAATCCTTTACGCGAGGTGTACCTAATTCGTGAATAGACTAATTCGCGTTATGCCTAAATGTCAATAGTATGATGACCCACATAGTGCGGGGACACGTTTGTTTTGATTTGAAATAAATAAACTTACTAAATCATAAATTTATTATGAATTTTGAAAGTAATTCATTTTTAGCCAAAACTCAGCCTAGAGATTATATGCCAGATACACTCTTCGCCCCTTTTGGCTTAATATACCCTTTCCGTAACACGCTGTATAAAAAATATTGTCCGTTTTTAAACATTTTTGTACGGTACGCGGCTTTCCACCATAGCCATTAAGTAAGTATTTTAGTGTTGATAGTATAATTAGTTCAATTAGAATGTCACTGAATCTGCTTATTGAAATATAATCTAACTAAGATTGTCCGTAACTAAAATTTGGGTAACTCTAATATCACAAGGAAAATTATAATGTCACGGCTTTTAAAACAACCCTTCATTTATAAAACTAACTGAGGTGAGGAAGATTTTCATGAAGTAATTATTAGTAATTCACGCTCTACCTTTTTATGGGACATCGTTTTTTGTGGTTATAGAAAAAAAACCTACCTGTACCTATTTTGTTTACAACGTGACTTTGCGTCTTTCTTACAAAAAGTAAATGAATTGACAACATTCTATACTTCATTTGTCACTGACAAGAAAATGCGTCCTTATGGCTTAAATATGGGTTAATTCCAAACAGTTTTTTTGTAAACAATATTATTTTTACAAAATCTACCTTTTCCTTATACTATTTAAGGGGATGTGTTATCATAAATATTCTCAATTTTCAATGAACATAATTAGTAATGTAATTATTATAAAATGAATTTTTATTCGTCCCACCTACTACTCTCCTTCACCTAGCCTGCTACTTATAAACTTCTCTCCCTACGGCTTTTTTCAGATTTAATTTCCATAAGCAATTGTAATTTTTCATAGTAATTAAAAATGTATCACTAGCTCGACGGCGAAGGAAAACATCGTGAGGAAACCCGCAGGTCTCAGAATTAATTCTGAGACATGTGTAAACAGACCCGGTCCGGCGATGGGCTCACCACCTATCACGTTTAGGGGTCCAATATATCTCGTGAAATGTGGGTATATCTAGTAATAGAATACCTCTGCCTACCCCCTCGGGGATAAAAGGCGTGAGATTATATTATTTTATGATTATTATAATTAAAAATAAATTCTAATGAAATGAAGTGCAATCATTCGAAAAAATGAGTTATTTTATCACATGAAAATGGTTTCAAAGTAGCAATCATACCTATCTCTAATAACAATACTTATCTTATGTGGAAAATTATTTTAATGTTGGCTAAGTTAAATAACACATTATAATTTAGGTGTAGTTACGTATCATCAATCTTTCGAATGATGGCGGATACGACACCTCACTATTTGAAACATTACTAACACGCGGGTTATTATTTCTTGTACTTAATTATATTATCTATAAATAATAAAAAACTACTTATCAAAATGGGGCACTTTTGTTAATTTGTATTTATTTTTTAAACTCTATCCTTATAACCCTGCTTATTAAAGTAAGTCTGTCTGTTTGTCTGTTACATTTTCAGATCTACACCGGTAGACCAACTTTAATGAAATTTGCAAGGACGATAGTTTACATCTTCAAAAAGGACAAAGGCTAGTTTTCAGAATGAAAAAACACTTAAAAAAATTTAAACTGATTTTCACTAGAAGCCCGCCACCAAATACATTTTGGTTATTGGTTTGTCCTCTTTTTTCTCTTTTTAGTTGTTTTTTGGGCAGTTGTTCTTCTGTTATTTTAATAAACAAAATTACGTATCATTCACACACATTAGGGCCGTGGGCGGCCCGTGGCTGAGGCGAGCTCCGTTCAAATATAAAAAAAAACATATAAGCGCGTACATGTATTTTGTGTGAAATTTTTCAGACACGTCAGTGATACGCCCGAGCCACGCGCGTCCCGCAAACGGCCTTGCCCCATCTCTGATGTATGTGGATTATCCATAAACCTATCTAGTGATAGGCTACAAACAACCCAAGATTCCGTGATAAGTCAGTATTTTGCTTTTTTAATTATTTATAGATGAACATGTCATTATGGTGGTATCAGATGAAAGAAAGCGGATCTATCTAACACCGTGTCAGGCGATGCGACACGAGTCGAGCACACGACCTCACTATCGAGTCTAAATCTAAAAGGTATAAATCTTGCAACATCAGATAAGCACACTCCGGGGCGCTAAGTGGAAAACTTGTGCTGTATAATTAACAATTCAACGGACTTCAGCCCGGACCGGGAAAACTACTTTGGTGAAGACTTGTTTTAAATTTAGGATTTTTTCGAGTCGAGCCGCGCATGTTAAGAGTTACTGATTTTGGTGCTGCATTTTTATAGAGGCCCGCTAAATCCTTTTACCTTGTTTAGGCGAAAATAAATCTAATTTGATTTCTTGTAAATTGAGTTCACCTCAAATATGTTCAATTTATTTCTAACAAACTTATAAAATTAAACCATTTTTCAAAAATACTAAAAAGTTCTAAAAGTCGTGTAGAAACAGTCTGATACATGGAAATGAAAATCATAATCGTAACATGCAATCTAGCCCTAGCGTACTGCAATATCGAACTGACACTCGGATTGCAATTTGAATTTTCAATAAAGTGTAGGTAACGGCTATGCACTGAGTAAAATATTATGCATGACTGCACTTTAGTACAGAAGAGTGCATCCCTAAAAATACTGGACAAATGTTAAATCACGGAAGTTGTTTATTCAAATGACCATTCTATTTGCAACGCCATTCATTCAGTATTGCTAATTAGACAACTTTTCGTGCATCCAACGCGATGCCTGCTCGAACATTCTAGTGGGCCCCGGCAGACGACGAGCATAATAGGCTTGCCTGTTATGCATTCTATTACTGTGCAGTTCTACCTTAGGGCTGAAAATGTAAAACTGTTATTTTTATCGGCAAATAAGTATATATTTTTTTCATATCTCATACTCGGAAAGTAGTGTATGTTTGATCTGAGTACCGGGTCGAAAGCGATGGTTCCCACCACAGAGAGATTCAGGGCTGTGATTCCCGCCCTCGGTCGGGAAAGACTCATAGTAATTGCTTCCCTTCTTAGGGCGGGAATGAATTAAAAAAATAGTAGTACATTTGGTTAGGTGGTCGAATACTAAACTTTTTACATCGATTAAAAAAAAAGGTGTGGCAAAAAAAATAATCTCTTTCTTCCAACCTCTTTGGTTGTCGTGTTGACATTTTTGTTTTTTTTGTAGGTATTATTGATTTTTCGCATTTTTGAATTTTTGTAATGTAGTATTGTTGAAATTTTTTTGTTTACTTTCCTTGTATTCGATATGAAAAGTAGAGTGTTTAACGCGGGTGGAAGTTATCAATTCCTACTCGGACTATATCCATACATATACATTTGTCTAAACACCTTGTATAGGAATTGATTCCTTCCGACCCTTGTATAACAATCTACTATTTTTTTATATGAGAAAAAGGGGCAAACGAGCCGACGGTTCACCTGATGGTAAGTGACTACCGTCGCCCATGGACACCTGCAACTCAAGAGTGACAACTGCGTTGCCGGATTTTGAGTAGGGGGGAGGGGGGGGGGGGTTTGGGGCCTCCGGTTACCTCACTCACTCAACAAAATGCAATGCAAGTTAATTATAGTTCATGAAAACTAAAAAACAAGGTTATATATGTATGGCACGCATTATAAAAATGAAATTAGCCGAAACTCGAGGGGTTTACTTACTACCTAGTCATTGAGGAGTTGCGATATCTACCCCCTGGCTCCATCATCAAATCAGCTCGGTGGTGTCATAATATTGCATTGTCACTGAACTTACATAAATATAGTCACCGAACTTACATACTTGTATCTGCTTTAAAATTGAGTTGCAAGATTCCACCCTAACAAACATTGCAAGATAAAAGCTTGTAAAAAAGCGCGAGCTTCTTAATACGCTAATATATTATATTTTTATAGTAGATATACACTCCTGTCTTTGGCAAACAATTAAAATATATTTGAATGGTTGATTTTTGTTTGAAAGATGTCTGGTAATATTTGATCGTTTTTCGTTATGATCGATGAAGTATTTAAAAATTGTATAAGTATAATAATAAAATATTAGCTTACTCATCATACTCGTACAGACTCGTACAAACACCCAGACAGAAAACCAAAGGACATTTTCAAGAATTGAAGCAGGTTTGTAAATATTTTTTTTACTTTTTAAATATTTTATCAAATTAAGCTATACAAGGCTATAATCATTCATTTGTTTCAGATTCGTGACAGAGAATATTAATATAATATTTTAATTAGTAAATACCTACCATCAAAAAGCTGCTCTCTGTGTAATAATGAAATTTAATACTGTTATGGTTTCGACATAATTAAATTTGTGATGCCTGCGATATGCTATGTCATAAGAGTACGTAGGCCGTGGTGCTAATAATGTCAAATGCTTACAGTTTTTTTCTGTGACATTTTTCTCTAATCCGAAGAAATGAATAGAGAAATCCCTTACTGCCTGACGGCACAACGCAAAATCCGTTAATTATTCAGGAGGGCAAAATTAAATAATAATTTGGTCTAACACTTATATAGGTACATCCGAAAAACATTATACCCTTCTTTTGGTGAAGTTAGGTGTAATTATGTACCTACCAGTGCGCAAGTGAAAAGCTTTAGTAAATACATAGGTTCCTTTGACTCCGTGAAATCGCAAGTAACTGTATAAATGGCAACTGTCTGTCTGTAACTGGGCATTAGTTTTACTCGATAACTGATGATTTTAGTGTAATAGAATCGCCCATTTCTTGATAATTAATTTTATTCAATGATTATCCCGTGCCATGTAAACCCAATCAAACTTCGCAAACTCAAACAGCGCGGCGTCCTCGTAAACGAGTAATCGAGTGTTCAATTGAGCAAGATCTCGATTATCCAGAAATTGAAATCGAATGCGGCTGGTGAATTGAAAACGATTCGACGACTAGTAATTCCTTTTTCAGCTGAAGAAGTCTGTTGCAAACGAGAAGGTAATGGCTGTGTACTTTGTTCCACGTCCTATCTCGTCTATTCAATCAGGTGTTCACACGGAATTTAATTGAATGTTCTGTGATATATTCGTAATTTGAAATTTGATTTGAAAACACATTTCAACATCCAAACACATTGATTTGTTCTTAATTATGTGCCAAAATCTTAAGTAAATGTCTTATAACTTCAGAGGTCTCTAAATTTCATAAAACACTTTCCATTTTAAAGATGCCTGGGGATGAATTTCAAAAACAACATTCTTAGTGAATTCTGACGTCATAAATAGCAACGAAAAACAAAATTCTAGATTCAGCAGCTTTAGGCGTCGACGACTCAGGGGGGCTGTCACCATCTCTTAAGAAACTATCATAGTTCAGTTTCAAGCTTGAAAACAACATTATTCAGATTATTAAGATACCACGACCTCGAAGTTAGGTTTTTTTATGAGCAACAAACAAAGAGGTTTTATTTTAACCGTTGATAATACCATAATATGAGCATATTATGTACATACATAAGACATACTTCAATTTCGGTATTTATCATTTTGGTCAATTAACTGTGAGGTAAATCAATTTCAGGGACTTTGTACATAAGTATTTCAAGTTTTATCCTTTTGAACTTCAGTAATTCATCCATTTGACATTTTAAACTTTTGGTATTTTAACTTTTAGTCAAACAACCATTAGTTAATTACTAGTATAGTTATAAATATACAGTTTTTTCCTGTATAGTGATGAACAATAATGAAAGATTGTCTCAGAAATGTCTATTCCATAACGAGATGCAGCCTCAATTTCAAATAACGTATTATTTCACGTTTGAACAGTGAGCTTAAATAATGCAAGTTATTTGATTGGACACAAAAGAATATTAAACACACACACATAAGCTTACTTTATAAGGAATAATGGTACGAAGATAGCAACACTAAAACAATGCTGTTTTAAACTTGTTATAAGAGATGGTGGTACGGGGCGTAGTTACCCCGAAGTTGTCACTCTCTATTATATAAGCATAAAACTGTTAAGTATAATTAACATTTTAGCATAAACTTCTGTACTTAGTCATAAAATTCTATTGGAATAAGTCGTTAATTATTTCTTTTCCTGTTAATTATTCCTTCGTGCCAGATGAACCTGTAATCTGTAATTTAAATTTAAATATTTGCTCTTATTTACAAATTCTTACCTTGACTTCTGGGAATGTCTTTGATAGAACATTTTAGTGCCAACATCACATTAATTTCGGTTCGCCAGTCCTGTATATCTGACAGGACCCAATTTAGGTCTAATCGAACGGAGTTAGTTCCAGGCTGCTTTTAGTAGCTTGGAAATCTCATAATCCAGAATTTTTAAGCAAAAGGTGAATTTACATAGCGAATTATGCGCCGGAGCTTCTTCGGGAACCCGGATCCGGATCTGTATTTTAAGAGCCTTGAGCTGATAAGTATTATTCATTTTCACTTTGTCTTTGGAATAAGAAGACTCGGGATTGTATTGTAAGCCTGCGTTTTGTTATGTTTGCTGAGCATCTAATTACCCATTGCCATCGCCTACGTATTGTTCGCAAGAAAATGATAAAGTGAGAGCAAACACTCGGATGAGCCGCGAAGTTAAAAGTCAATAATTATTCAAGTAACATTATTAGACGTGAGTTAGAAGAAGCTATTTATTCTTTTAAATCACTTGTGCAGTAAAATAAGAATATTTTTTTATATAGGTATACCTACCTGTTAATGTTGATAGTGAAAATATTTTCGCTAATGTTTGATCTAGGTAGGTAAGATACTGCTGTTTGAACAGGATAAATTATTTATATATTTTTCAAATACAAAAATACTAATTGAGTAACTTTTTAGAATTTAACTAAAACGTTTGCTGCATGTACTTAAAGTCATTCTGCCAGGTACAACGTAAAATTGTTGTTATATATTGATAGGTATATTATTTATTTAGTTTCGAGTTGGACATTATTATTATTATTATTCATTCTGTAGTGCATATTGTACACTGATCAGTCATATCAGAAGCCGTAATTGGAAGAAAAAACCTTCATAAAAATACAACAACCTAAAATATAAGGTCGCAGTAGGTTTTATTCATCTGGGGTTACGGTAGTGACCCGCCAGAAGCGCAAGGGGACTATACCTACTTTTTCTCGAAGCGCTATGTCGTTTTTTTTTAACCCTCTTCTTAGGTTTTTAATTTACCAGATAAACCAAATTCTAGGGATATAATGTCAATAGTAGACATTAAAACTATAAGGTTTAAATTGCATAACTCTTAAACTTAACATTGTATTGATATCTAAAAAACTCCGATTTCGTCACTCACTTATTACTCACGATGATCATCAAAATTGATAGGATACTTCTTGAAGTCTTAGAAAGCTAAAATGTGGTATATAAGCTAACATTATAGTCTATTTCACGTAGCATGGGTTCAGTGACAGTTCACATTTTTTCGTTTTACGCTTACTAATTTCGACTAATAAAAATAATTGATCAAAAAATAATTAATAATAATAATAATAAACTCTTTATTTGTTTGTTGTTCACAACATTAACCATACAATTTAGGTGGGGGGAGGTACAATTTTGGTAAAAACTGGAGCATGGTTTGTACGTGTGAAGACTGGTGCCTGAGCTAAGCGTGAGCCTGTGTTTCAGGAACACCAGATCCCCAGATGTACTCCCCGGAAGTACGACTTAAATATAAGATGGTTTTAACTACACAGACTGTATGGTAGGTTACCAGGTGGATGTTGCGGAAGCTGTTGTGTGGTGTGTTTAAGTGTGAGTGAGGGTGATTATGGTAATGTAGGTATGGGATGCAAGGTGTGGTAAAATTGATGGCATGTAGGAGACTATACTTAGATGGGTGGTTGTAGCAAATTTCTGCATCGTTGTATGATAATTAATATTTTATTGTTTTATCATTGCAAAAATACAATAATTTTTATTATTCAACAGTAGTACCTACCAGTAAAATGGAAAAATGTGAACTGTCACCGAACTCGTGCTACGTAAAATAGACTATAATAGTACACAAACAACAAACAAATCTAAAACTTTAACTTTTACCCCCCAACCCCTTAAAATATGGAATGGAAGTTTGTATGAGACTTCCGCAAATTTTGATGCTAGAGGTCTAAAAATTTATATAGAGACTCCTTGTTATAAATAATAACATATATATTTTAAGATTTTTAGTAAATCACCCCCTACCCTTTAAATTAGAGGATGGATAACGTCAAAAAAAAATAAACAAAAAAAAGGCAAAGAGAGTGAGGTGGTGTGGTGAGGTTATGAAGGTACCTCTCTCTGATGTGCAAGAAATACACCCCTCAAAAAGAAAGTAAAAATTAAGAAAATAAAAAATAGTGTCAAGGAGCTTACGAAAAGAAGTGACATCCCACCAAAAACGTTTTCATGTAAATTTATAAAGCATGGCCAAGCCGAAGTCATATTATGGCTCGCAATGTCAAAAAGTTATCAGATCTCAGACATGTACAGCCAAGCTTTACTATACGACCTTACTCTACATTTAAATTTACGTGAAAATGTTTTCCTTTTAATATTAATAACCTACCCAGAAACAGCAGTAAAAAAATTGTTGTTTATACTCAGATGAAAAATAAAGTCAATGCTATTCAGTTCACGTCTGCCGAGGAAATTTTGTTTACGCTCACTTTACACGGAATAAGCGGTCGTATTGAATACCACCTGTAATGTTTATTTTATACTCGAGCATCACCCCTCTGTTGCCGTTTTGCATACTAATGTGGGTTGACTTCTAGACTATAATTGTGCAAGATTAGGGGGTAGGCAAAGGTATTCCATTTCTGGATATACCCACTTTTCACGAGATATTCTTTGGAACCCTAAGCGTAATAGGTGGTGAGCCCATCACTAGACCGGGTCTTTTTACGGGTTTCCTCCCGATGTTTTCCTTCACCGTCGAGCTAGTGATAAGGTTTGTTCCTTGGTGGTCCCAATCTTTGGTCCCACATTCCAAAAAAATCTTGTTTCGTCTCAAATAAGTTTTGAAAAACTCATTGGTACATGCTAGGATTCGAACCCGAGCCTCACTGATTATCATCATATGAAGCAGGCTCTTTAACCGTAAGGCTATCACTGTTCACACATAATATATCTATTGTTATCAAACGAATGTTTTACCCCAATAAAATATAAGTACCTACCAAAAGTATACTATAATTTCTGCATAGGCCATAATATCCCATCCGAGCCCACCGCGGTTACACCTATTTTTAGCCGATGATTAATACGTTACACCTAAGTATAACCAAATAATGCCGCCAGTCCCTATAGTTGCAATTATTTCATCGACAAGACTTCAAATTCGTCTATCCTAGTGTCGTGGGAAGTATTTTTAAAATTCCGTCATTTTGCGAATCCGTCATTTTGCGAACCTGTCTTTCTGCGAAACGCGAATGGTCAAATAAGCAGAATGTCAGAATTCCGACATTTTTCGAATCCGTCATTTTGCATAACTGACATTTTGCGATGGTTCCATAGGGATATAGGGATATTGGGACAGAGAAAGCGACTTTGTTTTATACTATGTAGTGATGTAACTCATTCGAAATATAAAAACTAATTTTACAACTTTGGTACGAAACCCTGAAAAGAGTACAATGCGAACAATTATAATTAGATATTGGGTTCGATTCTGCATTACAGCGCCTAAACTTATTTTAGTTTAGTCCTGTCATTTTCTTTCTCATAGAGAAGAAAAGAGACGAGTGATATTTAGTCCTGTCAAATTAAAATTAGTCCTGTCAACTAAGGCATTTCATAACGTGTTTAGCGCATAAAGTAAATAAGTCACGACTAAAATACAGCCTCTGACAGGACTAAATTCGGTAGGTTATCTTCTATCCCTTTTCTTTTTTTGAGGTAAAATAAAGACAGGAATAAACTAAAATAAGTTTAGTCGCTGTATTACACCGACAAAACTTATTTTAGTTTAGTCCTGTCTTTGTCGTACCTCAAAAAAAGAAAAGGGATATATGTCTTCTATCTTTTTTAAGCCTACCAAATTTAGTCCTGTCAGAGGCTGTATTTTAGTCGTGACTTCTTTACCTATGCATTAAACATGTTATGAAATGCCATAATTGAAAGGACAAATTTTAATGTGACAGGACTAAATATCTCTCGTCTATTTTCTTTTCTAGGAGAAAGAAAATGACAGGAGTAAACTAAAATAAGTTTAGTTGCTGTAAAGCAGAATCGAACCCATTAACATTATTAATTATATTTTAAATTATTTATACGTGAACTTTTAATCTTATTATTTAAACCTGTAAATTTTAACCTGTCAAAAGGTAAATCGAATCCATTCGGAACTTTCCAAGTAATTAAACGATCATCAATCTTGTTTGACGAAACAGCTGGAAGTACATGGTTAGATTTTTACAGGAATTTATAAAAATACTTAGGATTTTCCAATCACATATTCTACTTGCATAAAATATAGGATTTCACAGACGTTAATACAACATACTTATTTATAAATAAAGTTTGGTAGAAAAACTTTTGGAAACATTTCAGGAACATCGGGTGCACCAGGAAAATAGAACAGTGTTATAAAGAGGACAGTCTACTCATAAAACTAAAAAACGTATTTTTGTAATCATCATTCTCTAGATTAAAAGTTTTTCAAGACTTTTAAGTAGAAAGTAATTTGGTTTCATCATCTTTGTCGTCCGAAGAATCTTATAAAACTTTATTTTGCCAATTACTCAAAAGGTTCTTTCGTAAATTAATAAAATTTCCGATCTTTAATTATAAGGGGACCGAACATAAACCCCGTATCCAAATTTATGCAAATAAAATTTACCATTACGCTTCGTTACACAATATCGAGCGCCAGAGAAGAATTATCAAAAATTGGCTAGACAGATATTTAATGGATGATTTTAGTATTTATTTATTATACTTTATAAATTTGTATTGTAGTAGGTTCTTAATTTGACGAGTATGTTTTTTTGAGGATTTTAATCAATATTTTCTTAAAATATACTTAGTATAGGGAGGCATGTAATAATGTTAGAGTATATTAGTCCTACCTCTCCGAGGTGAAAGGAACTTCGCATGGGACACTCACTAACAATCAATGCATTTTTATAGGTGCCAAATAAATATTTTTCTTACTTTCTTTATATAAAAATTAATGCAAAAGAGAAAATTAATTTAATTATTCCATCTTTTTTTTTTCAATAAATTTAAAAGAAAATGTAAGCTATCGCAGCAAACAACGGTTGTTTTTGAGACCTTGTTAACATGTAAAAATAATTATAAGAAGCTTATACTACAAATTATTGTGTTTTTTGAAGTGAAAACTTCTTTAGCGGCGTTGAGCACTTTTGTGGGATGGGTTAGGGTGAGGCCAAATGAGCGTAATTTCGGTTGAAGAATTTCGGTTGCAGAAATTCGTTTCATATAAAACTTCAACTCATGTTGCGTCGCCGTGTGAATCAAATAGGACTTTTATATGAAACCGAATGCAACAGAATTTCTGCAACCGAAATTCTGCAACCGAAATTACGCTCGTTTGGCCTCATCCTAAAAACTGTAAAACTCGCGTCAGGTCACGTGTGCTGATCGAAAAACCGTAAGACGGTTGGAGAGACGGTTCACTTCTGCCGGCACTCCTGGAGTGCAACCCGTGTTTTTTTTTTATTTATGCTATGTTTTTTGTGTTCTTAATTGAAAATTAGTAGAGACGTTACATGAAATTTAAGTCTACGATTTCTTATGCATTCCTTAGGTAACGTGTGGCCGACTCACATAATATTTCTTCTCACATCTTTATGGGGAAACCAGCCATGTATTCGTTACAATTAAGGTGTGGTAAGTACAGGGGGAAAACAACATTACTCGTAGTCAAGTCACCTAAATAATGAGAGTTAAGATATACCTAAGCAAGGAGAATTTATATTTTTCATAATAGATTCGTTCGTAGTTCACTACATATAAATACTATGAAGATATACCACGCAATACGTAGAATATTTTCTTTTAATGAGAATCTGGCTGCCTGGAGGTCAGAAAAGCATATAAAATTTATTGATCGTATTACACATGCCCGGCCAGTATATACTAGACACATACACCCTTAAAATACGATTCTTCTTCGGGTGCAGTCGAGTAAAAATTAAAGTCACATTCGCATATTTCCCATCAGTATTTGACAGTGGAATGTCGGAGAACGGTGTCGCCAAGAAAACGAATGTTGAAAATTTTGTATCTACTTTATTATTCATTGATGATTGGCATTTCTTCGTTGTTGTCTTTGTATTTCCCTAAATGGTTCGTCGATCAATACCCCTTATTAGGGAAAACCACAATGTGTCATAGTAAGAAAATAAGGGACCTCGCATACTACGTAGACAACTACCAGCAGTCTCTGAAACGATTTCTAGCGTGAATAACAGTTGACTTAGCATTGGTTCCCCCCCCCATTGGCAAATGTCTTGACGTTCGCTTAAATTTTATATGAACAATAATGTGGACTTATAAGTCTAAGTTTTTAATTAGACATTTTAAGAACTATACTTGTAGCGATTGGTGTGTTTGATACTTTTCATTTCATAAAATCACTTATTCTTATCATATGATTTCACCTATGATTTTTTTGAATTGCTACTGAAAATGAAATGTGATATGAAAAGGGTATTGATTTCATTATGTACCCTCTTTACATATAGCTATGCTAGGTGAAGGAAAAAAGCAGGTGCGGCATAATATGAAAATATATTTCATTTGATTTTTTACACGCTACTCATAAAATCACCCATCCCTAACTAAGTGTGACTACTTATATTTCTTTAATGCTGCGTCAATTTAGTAGCTGCTCCTTTATGCGTGATGCCGGGGTTCGATTCCTGGCCAGAGGGTATGTAACAATGACATTTTTAAAACGTATATATTTATCACCAGTCCGACTTTCATTGAAAACACCTATCTATCTTGTAAATCAATTGCCATGCATTACATTTGCAAAAACTCGAAAATAGCTCTACATACCGATTTTAATATTTTATTTGATGTTATTTACAATTCACACCGATTGATGGAGGTATTGTCTATGACAAGATAACGTCTGCCTGGGCGACTAGTTCAACTAAAGATTTACTTAACTAGTGTAATATATTTGTGTGCTTAACTTTAACATGGTTAAGCCTTGGTATACACTGCTCCTCTGTGAAAATACTTAAGAATTGATTTCGGTCTGCCGAAGTTTGCAGAGCTGTCGACGAGACTACCGGTTCTCTTAGGTTTTCACTGGTTCTCACTATTCGTATGACAGCCGAGGGCTCCTTGAAATGCCATTCAATGCTCCAGCGTGAAACGTTCTGTCCCGACCAGTTTTGCGAATGCATGAGTATATATACCTACAGTGTAACAATTAGTATTTACCTAAACTTTTAAAAATGCTGTGTTGCGAAGAATTTTTGTTTTGTTTTTATAGATTTTTATCTTATTTCAGTTATGGTTCAGAAAAGAATTGTTCATTCTAGGGTTATGGGTCCGAAAAATATCCGAAATATACTAACCTAACCTACCCAGTATCTATGGGTAGGTACTTCAAGGAATGAAATGCCTCTGCCAGCCTTCTCGGGGATAAGATTGAAGAGAGAGAAGAATATTTAAGTGTATCCTTTAGATAAAGGACCCTATCACTTTGTTGTCCGTCTGTCCCTCTGGTATGGTATGGTACTTATATGTATACGGTCACTAAATAAAAATAAATAAAATAAATAATCTCACGCCTTTCATCCCCGAGGGGGTAGGCAGGGGTATTCCATTACTGGATATACCCACATTTCGCGAGATACATTGGACCCCCAAACGTGATAGGTGGTGAGCCCATCGCCGGACCGGGTCTATTTACACATGTCTCAGAATTTATTCTGAGACCTGCGGATTTCCTCACGATGTTTTCCTTCACCGTCGAGCTAGTGATAAATAGGTAGGACGTAAGTTTTTGAAAAACTCATTGGTACATGCCAGGTCACTAAGAGTTGTAAAATCAAGCTCTTTAGTCAACAACGATAGCAAGAAAGCAGAAATACGGCAATTTATACCACAACTTTTGACACTCAAAAGTATATTAAAACCTCCTGGCAACTTTCCGTTGACCTAGAATCATAGAATTTGTCAAGAAGCTCAATAAAATTAAATAAATAAAAATTTGAAATTTGTTGTCACAAAAAATATTTTTGGGGAAATAAATTGATAAATAAATAATAAATAAATTCTAGGACACAACTCACACACGGTTATTTAGTCCTAAACTAGGCAAGGCCTGTACTATGTATGGGTACTAAACAACTGATAAACATACTTAAAAATACATATTTACCTACATGTTCATGTACATAAATTATTGCTAATTTTTAGTAAATCAATAAATAAATAAATTGTGGGACACCATTTACACACGGTTATTCAGTTCCAAAGTAGGCAGAGCCTGTAGTATGGGTACTAAACAACTGATAAACATACTTAAATACATATTCAACACCCAGACACGAAGCCAACAGACATGTTCATGCACACGAATGTTGGCCCCGAGCGGGGATCGAACCCGCGACTCAGAAAGCAAGGTCACTACCAACTGACCCAACAGGCCCGTCAAAATAATAAGTAATAATTCTCATTTGATAAAATTACTTTTTTTTCATATGATTTTACCTGTGAAATGTAGCAGGTAATGAGCTTTTATTACGATAGAAAATTCACACACTGTTTCTGAAAAGGAAACGTGAAATTTGAATTAAGAACTCTCTATGTTCATGGCATTAGCAATACAATTCCCACGAATTGCGATTTTATAAGTAGCAGGTAGCAGGATAGGTGACGAAGAGTCGCAGGTGCGATATATTAAAATTCTTTCCTGTGATTTTTCACATGCTACTCATGGCATTACCCGCTTCTTATACAAATAAATTGATTTATTTAAAAAAAAAAAAAGATTTTTGAATAACTCAATTCAACTGGCTCAATAAAATGTTTCCGATTGTGTGGAAAACCGCAAAATGTTTTATGTGACTTCAAACTTCGGTTCCCGGGCAATAAGGTGGCTGGGATTCGAGAACTGTTCCTTAAGGGATTCTCAGATACTCATCCGGGAAATATTGCGGATCGACCATTCTCTGCAGTAACGGCGGAAATTATTTCTCGAAATTCAGACTGGCAGTTTAAACGTGAATTTAAATAGGTAATATGATTTTTTAAAATTGAGAAGGTTCACTATTTATCTTTTTTCTATATAATACCTATTGTAGATTTTTTTATAGTTGTGGCAAATTACTTTTAAATTGAAAATAGTACGTATTTTAGGTTTGGCACGAAGTTTTATCAAACAATTAACGTAAATTGACTGCTGTGACGGGGGTAACTACTAGTATCGAGTAATTTTAACTTTGCACCAGAATAAAATATTTTTGTCAGTAGGTAGATTTACGTGGAGAAAAACAAAATTAATAATAGTTCTGTGAGAATCTAACTCCGTGGGATACCTAGAATAGGGACTTATAATTATTTGGACGCCGTATGTTCTGGAAATGGTGTCCTTGGAAACAAAAACGTCGGGTTGAGATTTATGTTAATCTTGATTTAGAATAACATTAGGCAGTGCTTTTAGCGTTATCCCCTCTATAACATGTTAATACTAGGCAGGTGTTCCTATGAACGTTCAGCATAAGTCGAGTCAAGCCCAAACCGGGATTACTCTTGAGGGTCTTTTAAGAATCCGTCGAAATAGAGACATTCCCCACAAATGTTACAGAATGGTGAATTTATTTGCATAATTCGGCAAACCTAAATCCTTTGTCCGCGGCCCGCAGCTCAAATAATAAATTTGCTCCATGCTCTACATCGCGAAGCGCTCTATCTACACAAAATTATTTTGCCATTAAAAGCTAATTCTAGCTGTTGAAGTTTTGTTTTATTTAAATGTTATTCAGGTGTTTTGTGTGTGTCAGCATAATTTGCTGTGACCGTAGCTTAAAAGGTTTGACAGATTTTGCAGGGCAAGCTCTCTTTAGATTCATCTTTATCTCAGGAGTGTTGTATGCAGGGCTGGGCAAAATACGTAGTTTGCTTTAATTAAAATACAAATAACAAAATACCATAATAATAATAATAAATTGTGGGACACAATTCACACACGATTATATAGTCCCAAACTAGACAGGGACTGTACTATGGGTACTAAACAAATGATAAACATACTTAAATAAATATTAAAAGACCAGACACGAAGCCAACAGACATGTTCACGTACACAAATGTTGGCCCCTAGCGGGAAAGCACCCGCCACCTCTGACTCAGAAGGCAGGGTCACTACCATCTAAGCCAACATGCCCGTCTGTCTTTAACATCTTGCATGTATTAAAATACGAATATTTCTAAGTAGTGTATTTGAAATATAAAATAAAAAATAAAGTATAGTAACTATTTATATTTAAAATACAAATAACAAAATACAGTCAGATGTTCAAATGTATTTTTAATCCATAAGTATTTGAAATACTAACTACAAAATACTTCAGCGTCAGCGTCCTATTTGACATACCAATTACAAATTTAATTTATAAGAAGTATTTGATTTACAAATACCAAATACGTATTTGTATTTTAATTACAAGTTATTCAAATACTGCCCAACCCTGGTTATATGCTTACCCGAGTGTACCTGAAAGAGAGCATTTTTTAATATTTTCAATCCCATTACACCCATTTGGGTTGTTTAGTGTGTGTAATGTAGATATCATATAGAAAAACCACAACTGATATACCAACCTATTACATAATATTGTAAGCATAATGGGTATATTATGTTTATCCATTGTAATATTATATTGGAATATTTAACTTGAGATATGTATTTAGTTTATTTTATAACTTAAAAGAAGCTGAACGGATTACTTAACACCATATTATTATGTCATCAAATTTATTGTTTTAGGTATAACATTTTATTAAAGACACCGAATTCTTCAAAAGACCAAACGAGGTAAACATAAGATATTTCACGTTTCCTGATCTGTAAAGGAAAAACATCAACATCAAACAAGTAACAAGTAATGTGTGGGTATATTTTATTTCGGAAAACGAGAAAATATTATCTATTATGTAACCGGCAATGTAACAATAATTCTTTGATATTTCACCCCCATCGCATTGAGTATTCCGTCCGTACGCGACGCCGGCGATTCTACCGCGAGCACAATATGTGTAAATTTAGAAAACGTTTTCGGAACATTATTACGTTTAGGGATTTTCAAGAAAATTGCCTTATTACCTCTTTGAGTTCGATTCAGAGCTCGGATTTAGGAGGATTTAGAGAGATTCATATGAAAAAAATACATTATTCCTTGAACATAACTGCTCGTCGTGCATAACATAATGCACCCTTTTCAAGCAGTTCAAGTTATTTGGTCACCGATTATATTTTGATACTAGCGGGTGCCCAGCGGCGTTGCCCGCGCGCAGTGCAGTAATAAAATTAATTTGTTTATATTAAACTGTGTGGTATAAAATATAAGTATAGTATATATACCTATAGTATAATTAAGTATCATATCTCAATGAACTATCATTAATTTTAAATCAAGAAAATTGGTATAATTTTCTTCAATGTGTCAATATTCGCAAACAAATTTGAATGAATTTTAACAAATTATTTATTATTAAATGTAACTTTAAAATAAAATTTTTGAATCACATAGTGTGGTAAATTTTAACGGTAGAATGAAGTTGTAATTAAAATTGAAATAAGTGTTGTGCTAAACATTTTTGACAAAACCATTCCGACTTTCTTTTCCTAGGGTTTCTAGAAATTACATTTTTGAGTATACATATTATTATACGACACTCATTTCTATTTAGATTGCTCCAGTTACGAATGAATAAATACAGTTGGTGCCTTCATACCTACGTTTTACAATCAATAAATATGACATCAATAAACAAAGGCGCGATATTGAAGTCTATAGTTATTCATCAGTTTCATGGAGTTATTATAATTATTAGCTTACAATGATTAGTAATATTTTAGAACAAGTAAGTGCAGCAGTAACTTGATGTGTAGTATCATGTTTGTGGTGCATTTAAAGGTAGCAGATTACAATGCCAATTCCAATGAGGTTCAAAGCTCTTTCACTTTTAGTCTACAAGAGAGTCGTCGCATCATAAAGCAAGCAGGATTTCGCCGGCAAAGGATTCGTAGCACGTACCAGCGGCCTGTATATTGAACAAACTAAACAGCTGTAAGAATACCTCACCCGGCCGTAGGTAAATTGTTTCGCTTGTTATTTATGTTCCCCAGCTTGCTAATACGTGCGCTGTTTGTGAAAGTGCCGGGTTAAGCTTGCTTACTCGTAACAGTGTTGCTATTTGATTGTTTTATTGTATTTTGCAATATTTTTATATTTTGTTTTATACATGAAATACGTGCTTGTTTTATTTATTTGCTATAAAGTTAGTTTTGCTTCTGGGATTGCAACTTTGAGATTTTTTCTTTTAATTTTTTGTCTCATTCGTGTTAAGTAATTGTAATTATGTAAAAAAAATAGTAGTTTTACAAAGTTTCTATTAAATACAGTTAGTACCTACTATGCTTGTAGTTTTTATTCATAAAGTTTACTTACAGCGTAGGACAACTGACTATCACAACACAGAGTTACCTAGTTCGAAGGTCAGTGGCTTATTGACAGAAACATTTATAGATGATTTATTGTAACCCTGTCATTGTTTCTTAGTATTTAGTTAGATAAATAAATATATGATCATTTGTATAAAGTCTACTCGTCGATCTCTTTTTATAGTCTTGTAAGATTAAAATCTACACTAACATTATAAAAAGGAAAGATTTGTACGTTTGTTTCCACCTAATGAAAAGGCTCCAAAACTCTGGATCCGATATTAAAAAAAACCATTTACCAATGAAAATCTTACTTTTCTGGGAGTAACATGGGCTATAAGTTATTTATAAATTTTAATACTGTAAAATATTGTTTCAGGTTTAATAAACAATGCAGCGCAGATAACAAGGTAAACGCTAGCAAATTGTGAAATACAAATAAATAAAACGCTGAGTCAGCGTCATTGCAAACAGAGCCCAATCCAATAGCCGCTTGATTGTTTCGACCCGAAAACAAAAAGTACACGTTTAATAGGCTTGGACACAATAATTTAGAGCTGTATCTAGCTCAAAAATATATTCTATAGTAAATTAACTAAATATTTATCCTGATTGTTATATTTCCTTAGCTGATTCCTTGAATTGATGAAGTTTTGCAGGAACGTCTGTTTCTGATCTTGATGGCATCTTTTACCGTCGTTACTGAAAGGTAGTACAAAACATAAATACCTATACCTACTACTAAAAAAATATTTTTTCTGTTTGTTTGTTTGTTGATATTTATATCCACTAATACTACATAATGATGTTACTTTTATGTGCTATGTTGCAACATTTTCGTCTGTTGTACCTACTGGTAATTATGTACACCAATATCACCATCATCATCATCATCAACCCGTTACAGCCCACTGCTGAGGTAAGGGTCTTTCCTCACACATGAGGAAGTATGGGCTTTAATCTCTCACGCGAACCCACCGCGGATTAGGAGATGGTGTTAAGCTAGTGGCCACTTAACAGTCAGAATTTTTCAAGCCACCCAATAGTATCTGACATGGCTTAACGACTTCCATTGTGCGTAAACACAACGAAAACCGGGACCAACAATTTAACGTGCCTTCCAAAACACCAATATATTATTGTTTAAAAGAATCGCTGACGAAATCAGACTCCACGTGGGCGTGAACTTTTAATTGCTTGCAGTATTTTGTTCCTCGAAGTACTGATTACAGAATATTGATATTTTCCATGAGGAGAGAAATTATAAATGTCTGCGATTCAGCTGACAATTTGATCGAATTGTTTTACGCGTAGCGACTCTGTCCAATATATATTTTCTTGTTTTATTGATTACAATAACATAAAGATAAAGCTAAGGCGAAGTTAGGACTTGTATGGACACAGAGTCATCACTTTTAAAGTCTTATATTTATAGAGTCGTCATCAAAAGTAGCACCGACTAAAAGTTTAACACGTCGTAGTTTGTGGTTTACCTGTATATTTCGCTATGACGTCGCCATCTAGCGAGAAAAAGAGAACTTGTTTTTTTTAAAAACACCATATTATTTGGTTATACAATTTATTATTTTTACTATTTGCGAAGAAAGTATAGGTTTTCCTCGTAAGAATGTAACCACTCGTAGTTACTCGAATAAGGGAATAAAGAGGCGTCTTCTGAATACAGATTTTATCCGAACCTCAACCGAGCAATGTTAACTGGAAAATGCTAAGCAAGCTTGAATACGGAAACTACTTTCCTTCCCACCAATGGCAATTGAAATACACTTGCGATACTGTAAACTAGTTTTGCTTGATGATTTTGTTTTTTGCATTAGGACAAACTCGTTTAGATTTATCAGTGAAAATTACAGTTTAAATCTACATCTACACTTCTAACTATAATATTATAAAGAGGAAATATTTGGATTTGTATGTAACGAAAAAAACTCAAAAACTACTAAACCGATTTTAAAAATTCTTTCAACAATGGCAAGCTAGAATAGCCCTAAATAACATAGGCTATATTTAATTCCCGTATTCTTACGGGAACTGGAACTAGGCGGGTGAAACCGCGCAGATAAGCTAGTATAATATATGTAACCGCAAATATTTTGTCTATACATTTTGTAATATTTCCTGCGGTTAAAAAAAGATTAATTATAATAATAATAACTTTTGAGGTTTTCACTTTATTCTTAAATGTTTGCCAAAAGACCTCTAAGGTCAAGGTCACCGGGAAGCAATTTATAGATTGGATGATCAATCGGTCAATGGAACTTTTAGTACGCCGTATCTTCTTATTGCCTACCTAGTACTCGTAGTATGTATAATGTGTAAGTATGTAAGTATTTGATACAAATTTTTAACCGACTTCAAAAAAGGAAGAGGTTCTCAATTAGTCACGTATGTTTTTTTTGTGTACTTATGTTATTAAATATTTTCATTTTTTTTTTATGATAAAAAGGGGGCAAACCCCACCTGATGGTTTGTTGATTTCAACTGATTTCGGAAAAAAAATTGTTTTCATCTGGTATACCTCAAGGGTGGGCCCATATAGGTAAGTTTTCTAAAAATCTGATGAAGAACTTCGTGGAAAATGGAACATAGCAAATCACTCGCTATCAGCGTAATAGGTTTAGTAACAGTGTGTAGATAATGGATGTTGAGTATGAATATATATTTTTAGTGCTATTCGCAATTGCAATTTTGTTTAAAATTTTGATTCTATTATCATACCTAAACCCGTTTCTAGAAAAAAGTCTAAACAGACAGAGAGACATACCTACCTACTGACCCATAATTATTGATTTTATAATGGACTTTTGAAAATGCATTTCAAAAACATAAATATGTTTGCACTTTTATATTTTATGTTTTTTATTTTTCTTGCGCTACTATACTAAATAGCATCGACTGTTACAAAAATAAAATAAAAAACTAACACGCTGTATATATACAATACACGCACACTACCCAATCAAAAATAGTGCTAAAATATCAAAATACCTAAAAAAACTGCTGACAAAAGTGGCCTTATAGTGCGGTAGTGAGAGTTTATGCAAAACATTATACTAAAAGCAAAACAACATAATATTTTTGTTTTTAGAAAAGAACAAAAAGTAAAAAAAGTAAGAATGTTAATTATATTTCTCTTACATAGTTGTACCTAGGTACCCTTAGAATATTGGCACTTGTTTGGAAAGGGTCTTATATATTATATACCGAAATAAAAACACATACAGTATATCACATTCTAAGTTAACTATGAAAATTAGGCTACCAATAACTATGACAATTTCTAATAACAATAACGTAACATCGCTGCCGCCGCACCTTCCCCGCTAATGAAGCGGCCCTCCCAGGAAGGGAAGAAGAGCCAGAGCAAATCTGCTGGCAAGCAAGTGCCCCCACCGGTTTTCAGGAAAAACCAGTGTGATGAGGAGGGCTTCCAAAGAGTAGAGAGGAATAAGAAGAAGCCCTCAAGCCGCAACACCCGTTGCACTGCTCCGACCGGACCAAACCATCTGGTGCGTCCTGCTGTACCGTCGACGCAGCTGTACGTGTCCCGCTTGCACTGGTCTACGAAGGTCCAAGACGTCGTAGACTACATAGTGAAGAAGTCCACATTCTCAATGAGGGTTGATCGGTTGGAGTCTCGCCGCAAAACAAATTTTAATTCTTTTGTGGTGGGAAACCTGCATGAAGGAGGACTTCTGGCCACAGGGAGTTGTATTTCGGAAATTCCGGGCCCAACTACCTGCCGACAGCGCTCGAACGTTGCAGACATTACGTGTCAAATAGTTCAGTTACTTGTTTTATATGTATGTTAGATATAAGGTATATATAATATGGGCCTCTGTTCACGTTATGTGTGCATCTGGATTGAGGGCCCACTTTTTAAATTATTGCGAAACGAAATGATACTTACAGGGCATTTACTTAAAATTATGTAAAACTTAAAGCAAAGATTCTTAAATTTCTTAAACGTGAATCAAAAGAGTTATGGTCAAATAGCTTGGGCCCTCAATCCTGACGCCTGCATAAAACGGCATAGTCGAATCTCAGAAAGTACTATCCCTGGGATAATAATTTTTATTTGAGTATTTAGTTAGGAATTTCTTAAATACATTAAGAAACTGTCAAGTCTTAAGAATGCGACAATACAGATTTATGGCGGTTTAGCTTGGGCCCTCAATTCATCAATTTTGCTATTGTGGAATCAGCAAAAAAAATGAGTTTTTCTAAGGAAAGATATTAATACGACTATAATATATTTGAGTTCTATATCTCGGAAAATTTGTTAAAAAGAAATAACGACACAAAAGTTAATTGTTAAAAAGTTATTGAAATTCGTATTTTTTCAAAACGTCTGAACTGAGGGCCCAAGGTTTTTGTCAGTATTGACTAGGCTAAGCCTTCTACACTACCGCACTTTAGGCTAAGTATTTTAACAAATTTTTAAGTAAAAGGCTACAAAGCGTCCATTCTTCTAAATGCCGTTCTTTAGGAGAAAAATGATTTTCGATGTTTTGTATGAGAAAATTCAGTAGGTTGAATATGATTTTGTTACTTTTTTGAGACAAATCAGCATGTATCCTCATATAAGATATTTCATAAGCGAATAGTTGTTGTCGGAAGCGATTACGTTTTGTGTGGTCCAATAATTATTATAGGGTGTTATTTAAATGGTTATCATAGTATTCGTATTTTTGACGCCTGACGTACGCGCGTTCCCGTCATGTTTTTTGTTTAATTTTCATTTTGCTGTGTATTTCGGGTTTTGACTCATATTAGTGATAGTATAATATAATTATATACATACTATTTCATATGTTTTGGCAGATTATAATGTAAAAGAATAAAGATTTTGGCAGGGTTTCATATTATTTTTATTTTCTTTTTAAAAAACAAATTAAGGTGAGTACCCTTATTTGTAAGCTAAATATGTAAAAATGTTATCTATACATAAAACAAAACTCTAACGGGGCCGTGGCTGTATATGAAATGTTTTTTGAAAATTTTAACGAGTCTATTTTATCTAGTCTACATAATTATCGATATAGATACCAAAACAACATCTTTTTAAATTTGTGTCTGTCTGTCTGTCCGTCTGTCTATATCTGTCTGTCTGTCTGTCTGGTTGTGCACGCATCACGCAAAAACTACTAAACGGATTTTGATGAAATTTGGTATGGATATAACTGAGTACCCGGGTCAACATCTAGGGTACTCTTTATTCCAGAAAAATATCTCATTCCCACGGGAAAATATAAAAACAGGTGAAAAAAGAAATCGATAACACCTAGAAACTTGAAATATAGGTGTCTTGTATATCTTAGCCAACCGCTATGAAGAGATTTTTGGAAATTTCCACGGGAACGGGAATAAACCGGATCCGCGCAGGAAACGCCGATGGGCACCCGCAATTTCTAATATGTTATGTAGGCGTCTTATATGTTGTAGGCAACCGCTATGAAGGGATTTTTTGATATTCCCACGGGAACTGGAATATACTGGATTGAGAAATGTTTTGATTTTTTGTATTGAAAAAGCTCCGATACTACCGGTTTAACCGATTTAAAAAAATCTTTTGCCAGTTTAAAGCGTACTTTTTTGGGAGTAACATGTGCTATAATTCTGACACGGGAACAGGCCTAAACCACGTAACCGATTTAAAAAGTTCTTTTACCAATGGAAAGATACATTATCAGGGAGTAACAAAGGCTACATTTTATTTCCGTATTTTCACGGGAACGGAAACTACGCGGATGAAACCGCAAGGCACTGCTAGTTGTTAATATACAGGGTCATAATTTTAATACGTCTAATACATAATTTCATTGATTATTGGCACTTTCTTATTTTATTTTTCCACGCATACGTAGGTGAAGGCACAGGACAGCTAGTCGTATATAATTATGTCGAGCTTTATATATTATATACAATATGTAACAGAATAAGCGCAATTCCTGAAATTAGTTTGTTCAGTATCGACTACTTATTCGATTTCATCTACTTTTAATACCTATGTGTTAAATTTTTCCGAAAAATGAATTAGCATAGCTGAATTTAGTGCTATGTATTGAAATCGTGCTATTATAGATCGATATTTAAGAAAATTGGTTAGACACAACTAAAGTTCGATTGCATCTATTTTTTTTATATTAATTTACTAACCGGGGTGTATGAGGAATTGCGATTTTTCTGTTACGCGTTGTATAAATATATATATTCTATCTGCGCTTTACAAAATACTACTTACATGATCACGACGAATGCGTGTTTATACTTACGATAAACATTATGGTCACCCTACTGAATTTTCTCATACAAAACATCGAAAATCAATTTTCTCCTAAAGTACGGCATTTAGAAGAATGGACGCTTTGTAGCCTTTTACTTAAAACTTTGTTAAAATACTTAGCCTAAAGTGCGGTAGTGTAGAAGGCTTAGCCTAGTCAATACTGACAAAAACCTTGGGCCCTCAGTTCAGACGTTTTGAAAAAATACGAATTTCAATAACTTTTTAACAATTAACTTTTGTGTCGTTATTTCTTTTTAACAAATTTTCCGAGATATAGAACTCAAATATATTATAGTCGTATTAATATCTTTCCTTAGAAAAACTCATTTTTTTTGCTGATTCCACAATAGCAAAATTGATGAATTGAGGGCCCAAGCTAAACCGCCATAAATCTGTATTGTCGCATTCTTAAGAGTTGACAATTTCTTAATGTATTTAAGAAATTCCTAACTAAATACTCAAATAAAAATTATTATCCCAGGGATAGTACTTTCTGAGATTCGACTATGCCGTTTTATGCAGGCGTCAGGATTGAGGGCCCAAGCTATTTGACCATAACTCTTTTGATTCACGTTTAAGAAATTTAAGAATCTTTGCTTTAAGTTTTACATAATTTTAAGTAAATGCCCTGTAAGTATCATTTCGTTTCGAAATAATTTAAAAAGTGGGCCCTCAATCCAGATGCACACCACGTTATTTAAGACCTATTAATGTAAATATTGCCTGAAATAAAGATTTATTATTCCTATTATTATGACAATTTCTAAGTTATATAAAAGTCGCAGGATCGTGTGTTATTTTGGAAAAATAAAGAGATAGAAATACACCTACCTATACCTAAAACTTTTATTTCACTTATCTGCGCCCGGATATGGAATATTTTTAATTCAATTACTTATCCATATTAGACTATCAACGAAGTTATTTTTACGGAAGCAAATACCAAGCATATTAATTCGAATAGAAAAATCCGATGTCATTGAAAATGACAACAGTAGTATAAAGTACCTAAGTAAAAGATAAATGGAATTTTAATGTTTTAGTCGAATGGACGATCTGTAATTATCATTTGACTGTTCTATTAAACATGTCACGAAACTAAAACATTTTTATATCTAAAATCTGTGTCGTTAGCGTTAGTGTTGGATACTATTTTTGTACATGTAGGAACGTTCTGCGAATGTTATATCCGATTTTTATTGCTTGTGGTGGCGGAAGGGATAAGTAATCAGCCTTTTGACGTCACACTGCATGGAACAGTCTCACACGATATTAAAAAGAGGAAAGTATCAAGTTTCTACATCATCAAAATAGTAACAGAAATGATTATATTATTATTATTATGTTTCTATGATATTTGTCACCACAATTTTATTATTGGTGTACAAATTGAGGTTTACTAAATACAAATTCGAACAGTTTTGAAAATCAGTAATACTTATACAGGGTGACTTTTTTTACCGTCTGGAAAAAAATGTGGTGTGATAGGTAAGTGTAATAGATTCATTTGGCAATGTAACTTAAAAAAAATTTTTTTTTCTCAAATTTTTTTTTCTTGCTTAAACTAATATGACGGCGGAAGGCCCCTGCTCGCTATACTACATCAGTTATTGTTAATTATACTCAGAAAACTCCCGTGCATCAGAAGTATTCAGGATTGCCGATACGGTATCTATGTGGGCGTATCTACTCTGGGCAGGGTAATAGGTAATAATTAAACTGGTTACACAAGAAGGTACATAGTCACTTTATTAAAATAAGGTCACAAAGGAGATTAACAGACAATACGGTAATTACATTAACAGAATAAGAGTCTACTAGCTATTCTAATAACATAAGCGGGTAGGTACTCTCAATATAGATTGTGGGATGGGACTGGCGGAACACCCACCCACCTGAGGACAGACCCACCACCATCCCATGGTCTCGCCGCTCTATGGCTCTGACCTAAGCTCGGGTTGCGCTCAGTAATCTCTTTACTCATTACATCACGCCTGTCTTAACCCTACAAGTCATAACTGTTCTCTTAACTCGCTATTATCAAATTGTACAGACAATACCAAATGCAGCAGTGCACCAGCCCAACCCTTGGGCTGCCCGTAGATGGCTCTATCCATGGCACGACTCCATCTTCTCAGCGTCTTCACTACTTTACTGGCTAGTGACCATCTGTCTTAAGTGTCGACCAACTCCGGCACAGGAACCAAGTAGAATGTCCTGACCACGTTCCATGTCCCGCGCTCGTTGAGTGTGTCGTGCATAGATTGGCGCGAATCATCGACGAACCAATCACAATGCTCCATTTCAGTTGACCTATCACGATGCAGTAGTAGTGTTGCAATGTTCATGGTTGGGTCTGGCTTCCGATAGATGTCGCTATGAAACTCTCGTATTATTGACTGCCTCGCCGACATATACATTACTCAATTGTAGTCAATAATACACACTGAAATATTTGAAATAGTATTTTAAAAAGAAACAGGCTCGTAGCTTCCATATAAGCGCAATTTACCTGCAACCGCCAGCAGCGCGTAGTACTGTGCGTAGTTTTCTAGATTTTGTAAATTGCATTAATCATGACTATATTTAACAATTAATCTCGTTTATAACTTCGAGTCTAGATACCTTATACGTCATATTTTTTCCCAGACGGAAAAAAAATCATCCAGACGGAAAAAAAATCACCAGTATATAATTTTATTCTATCAAGTATTTTGCGAAATTTGAAGTTATGAGTTATGAATGACTCTATTTCACGTAGTTTATAAGATACAATGGAATAAAGTCATAATAAAGGTCGCTGTAGGTACCTCGCTGTCTATAGCTTACTGTCTAGTGGAGTCACTATGAACACAGAAAGTGAAAAAGTAAGTGATACTGATAATAACTAGCTAGCTGATAAGTATTACCTTTAGTCTCTATAAAAATCGGAGTTATATATTTTTTTAAATATTTAATCAACTTATTTTTAACTAGCTTTTGCCCGTGACATCGTCCCAGTACCCGGACACAGTTAAAAAAAACAACTGTATAAAACGCGTAATAGAATAAGAGCAATTCCTCATACACTCCAATTATGAAATTCCCATAGAAACGGGAATAAACTGGATCCGCGCGGGCAACGCCGCTTTCCAACCATACTAGTTCTAAATATAAAATAATAAATTTTGGAACATAAATATTAATCTATGTTTATTGAATCCAATTACTAGTTAGGCCTGAGCCTGTACTCGGGTATAAAACTACTAAAATATACATAGGTATAGGTATCTAAACACGAAACTTATGGACGACTTCATACACTTGACTCCAATACAAATTTAGGTAGCTGGCTTGATGTTCAACTGGAGCTTTTGCCACTTCTGGTGACACATTTAGAAAAGAAGTGAGTTGATCCTATTCTTAAGAGAGAAAAAAACACGATAAAATCGGACCGCAGTGTATACGATGTTATATAAGGTGAGGTTTCCTAGTTACACGTGAAACCCTGAAACTGGGGGCTTAGAATAAATTATCTCTAATTAGAGTTTTCAGAGAGAAATAAATTTTGTATTCCGTTTGAACGTCGGTCGGTATTGTGTTCTTTGGCACAAATTTTCTGTTAATTTTTGTTGGATAACGGCTTTGAGTATTAAACCAACAGGAGACGTCACGCGCACTAGTTTCTTTGCAAAAAAGTCTGCCAATTTCTGCGGGTGGGACGAGGAAACGCACACAA
Organism: Ethmia dodecea; assembly: GCA_963855545.1. Taxonomy (NCBI): domain Eukaryota; kingdom Metazoa; phylum Arthropoda; class Insecta; order Lepidoptera; family Depressariidae; genus Ethmia; species Ethmia dodecea. The sequence goes on from OY979444.1 coordinate 9,976,187, forward strand.
ATAATGTTAAAACCAACGCATTTTTTGACAAAACAATTAAACACTTGCTTGAACTAGATGCACACAAATTCATTCACCAATCCGAGCACTCCGTGAACTCAAAAAAACTAGTTGTAAATAGCAGGTATGATCGTTGACTGACACTTTTTTTTGGCAGAGGGGAACGCCTGTCAGTGGCGTCTCCGGTTGGTTTAATACTCAAAGGATAACGGACATCAAAGTAATAAGAATTTTAAAACAGATAATACACAGCTTTTTTATTAATTACTAATCTGTAAAGGCTGCCACTAATCATACATTTTAAAGCATGGTTATGCTGCTTATGATAGAACTACAATCATATAATTTGGTTATATAGGTACCTATGGCTTTTGTACTACTTTTGTAAAATGGGGTGAAATCTCGAAGCTATACAGATTTGTTATATTTTGATTTCTATGGGTAATAATGAAAGTAAATAAAATATTTATATACATAATCTCACGCCTTATATCCCCGAGGGGGTAGGCAAAGGTATTCCATTTCTGGATATAACTTTTCACTCAGGAGTCAATGAAACCGAGGGTGTATTAAGTTGGCATTTAGTCTCGAGGTACTGTACTTTTCAATTTGAGTGCGAAAAAAATAGTCAATTTACCACTTTAGTCCCGCTTAGGGACCACTTTAGTCCCGCTTCGGAGGGCTATATTGGCGTATTTTTAGAGTATGAGAAGTGAAAAATCTCTTTGTTAATCTGTGTCTGTTTGTTGTGTGTTGTGTGTTGTGTTTTAAATAAAATTGTACTAAATTGACTATTCTTCTCGCACTCAAAATGAAAAGTACACTTTCGAGGGCAGTTTTTTCTTCTAAACCTATCACAGATTAACAAAGAGATTTAAATCTCTTTTCAAACACATGGCGCCACATTCTTTGCAAAAAAACCATAGAACTAAAACTCTCAACATTTTCGCAATGAAGATGGTCCACACTCCACAGATATTTACTGGCTGTTTGAGTTTCTCTATGTCTCAATAAGGAAACTAAAAACTAATTACTTTTTACTCGATAGAGACTAAAGTGGTCAATTTAGTCCCGCTTCGTAGGGCTATTATTGGCGTACTTTTAGAGCATGAGAAGTGAAAATAAATAGTATGGGGTTTATACATACCTACACTAGCAACCCGCCCCGACTTCGCACGGGTGCAATGCTAATACTAAAACCTTCCTCTTGAATCACTCTATCTATTAAAAAAACCGCATCAAAATCCGTTGCGTAGTTTTAAAGATTTATGCATACATAGGGATATAGGGACAGAGAAAGCGACTTTGTTTTATAATATGTAGTGATGTACAGTATAATAAAAAACTACGCATGTCTGAAAATTGTTGTAGAATAGAACATCATTTTTATGAGATTGTAAGTAGATTTTAGAAAGTTTTCTAAAGAGCAAATTATATATTTTTTATATACGTATATAAGTAAATACATAATAAAGGATGTAACAAAAAATTCTTAGACTATACAGACCTCTATTGTTACCCATTCAACCTAAAAATATGTAACTTTTATTTGTATCTGTAAATGGACCATCACTTTCTAGAGAAATACCTTATTTTACCCTATTCGTTAAAGTCGATTTCAAAGTGTTCCGTTTTTCAAAATTGGCACGGAACGCTAAAAAGTTATTTTGGGATAAGTCCCTATTACCGCATGTTATGGGTTGTAAAACTGTGTGTACTCGTATGTACTTGTACTAGGCGTTGGTCATTACGTGTTGCTGACACAAGACACCATCCCAGAGAACCGTTTCTGTGTTCAGTAATGGCAACCGGTCACAATCACGGCTACTTCTGGACACTAGAAACACCTACGTACGTGCTTGTTCTCTCAAAATTGTAAGGAGAATTTATGTTGCTATGTGTCTTCAACTGACCACATTAATAAGTACATTGTACGGATTGTACCCTACTGCGTGGTTGATTTCAGAATTGTAGAAAAATAAACTATTCATTGCTAGCTTGTATCCGACACAGAACACGAAAGTGTTCACATCTACATTTGCACAGCCCCTTCCAGTGCACGCTCTTACACCTTTATTATCTAACACTTACCATCAAAGCGAGCGAGTGGTTTCGAGTTTCCAAAGTTCTAGTGTAGTATTTCAAATAAATGTTAAACAATATCACAATTCATGATACAGTCAACAAAGTTGTTAGGGTTACATGGCCAGTAACTAAGAATTTAATTTTCTGGGGAAGTCATAAATAAATCTTATTGATTAATGTTTATTTCGAAAGGTATCTTTGATCCCTATAATTTACCAAAAAAATACTATAAATACATTTAAGGCTTTAAGAGAAAAGTGAATCTTAATTTTTGGAAATGTAACACTAACAACTTTGTTGACTGTACCATCAGGGTAATATATATTTTAGGAATTTATGTAATTAAATTAATGTGCGTTACATGATCCGTCATTGTAGGTGAAATATGTAGCAAAGAGAAATGTTTCATATAAAATTTTAATATTATGTGAACTTTATTGATTATTCAATCAAATTTGTTGAGGAAATGTGGTTTTGTATTTTATATCATAAATGAATTTAAATTCAATTTCTTTCTTAAGGTTATTTCTTATGCTATAAAAACGCTTTTACATATTTACTTAACGTTTTAATTTTTGAAGGAAGAGAAATGGGACACTGTTCATATTTTTATAGACTTTAAACTTTTAAAAACACTGGAATTAATAAAAATATAAATACCTATAAGCTTTTGGTGGATACCAAGAAATAGTGACTTATTACCAAAAGCGTCTAGACTACAACTAATACTAACAGTAATAAATGATATTACTTGACGTAGGGTAGACCTAATAAAAAATGTGGAAAAGGTATAGCACTCGAGCAAAAAACTCACAATAATTATTAAAGTAAAACAGCTTTATCCACATACTACTGTTTACTGCGACTACACTCTCGTAAGTTCCATTTCCGTGGGAAAATTTTAGTACATGTTACTTCCAAAAAAGTAAGCTTTCCATTAGTAAATGAATTTTTCAATCGTTAATATTCATTAGAAACAAACATAAACAAAACAAATCTGTACTCTTTATGTGTAGACTTCACAAATTAATGATCGTAAAGTTCATGTACCTAATCTGATTCAAGTTATAACTTATAACATACGGTATTCATAAAACAAATAAGTACAATAAAATAAATGATCACCGACCAAGTTGTAAGAGGTTCACCAAGATGCCCACTTTCAACCCTGCATTTTTCGGACTCCTAAACGTGACAGGTCGTGGTGACCCCATCACCGAACTGGGGTGTTGTTACACTGGAAGCCTGTGTATGTATAATTATAAAGGTAGTTTTGAAAAACTCATAGGTATGTACTTACATGTTCTCATCAGCAATCAAATCTATTTGATATAATCAAATTTTAAACAAAAATGCAACCGATTTCAACGAATAGCACTAACAAAACTAACAATTGCATATTCAACATCCATTACCTACTGTTACTAAACATATTACGCTGATAGCGAGTGATTTGCTATGTCCTTTGAGGAGTTCCGTTGTTCTCCACCTGAAGTTCTTTATCAAATGTTAACAAAACTTATTTGGGACCACCTTTGAGGTAGGTATACCAGTACAATAACATAAAATAATATTTTCGAAATCGGTTCAAATTTGACGGAAATATGGATTAACCTTTGAGTATTAAACCAACAGGAGACGTCACGCGCACTAGTTTTTTGCAAAAAAGTCTGCCAATTTCTGCGGCGGGGACAAATAATGTTAAAACAAACCTATATTTTGACAAAACAAATAAACATTAGCTTGAACTAGATGCACACAAATACATTCATCAATCCGAGCACTCCGTGAACTCAAAAAAACTAGTAATATATAACAAGTATGATCGTTGACCGACACTTTTTTTTGGCAGAGGGGAACGACTGTCAGTGGTGTCTCCGGTCGGTTTAATACTCAAAGGGATTAACATACAAAAAACACGGGTTGCACTCCGGCAGTGCCGGCAGAAGTGAAAACTTGATTATCGATTTCGGTGTTACAACACTACTCTCCAACCGTCTTACGGTTTTTCCATCAGCACACGTGACCTGACGCGAGTTTCATAGTTTTTACCCATCCCACAAAAGTGCTCAACGCCGCTAAAGAAGTTTTCACTTCAAAAAAATATAGGTGGTGAATTGAGAACTTCCTCCTTTTTTGAAGTCGGTTAAAAACAAGCGAAAACTTTATTTATATGTAAGTATTTTCAATGTCTAAAAGGACCTTGCGCTGAGGATGCAGTTAGGTCCCATTGACATTGAAGTATACCTACTACTCTAACAAACTGAAAAATATTTTTGAAATTGACGAAAATATCGGTGAACATAATACCTAGGCACATAGATGAACTTCCAATCTCCTCTATTTTGAAGTAGCTTAAAAATAATATTGCATATTGTGTGTGTCACCTATAGACTTCGCTACCTTTGCTATTTTTATGACAATCTGAAAATAATTTAGCACAGTTTTCGGCCTAGCTACGAGAATCCAATTATTGTGATGCATTCAAATCGGCTTTTAGTTCAATCGGGATTAAGTGCTACATGGACCTTACATGCTTGAATAATATTTTTTTACACAATGCACACACGGTTATTTAGTCCCAAACTTGGCAGTGCCTGTACTATGGGTGCTAAACAACTGATAAACGTACTTAAATAAATATTAAATGACCAGAAACAAAGCCAACAGACATGTTCATGCACCCAAATGTTGGCCCCGAGCGGGGATCGAACCCGCGACCTCCGACTCAGAAGGCAGCACCACTACCAACAGAGCCAACAGGCCCGCCAGACTTTTACAAGATTAAGCTTCAACGCCATCTCACGATAAATGATATTATTAATTGCTAGTCATGATAATGTAGCTTTTGCGTTCATCAACACTTTAGGTCAGTATCGTGTGGTGATATTATATTGAATCTTCAATAGATGGCTTTGTAAAATTAAATACATAGGTACCATAATATTTTGTTCACAATTATTTACACTGAAAAACTCGTCTGTGATTTTATCCAGTAGTGGATTACAGCCGATCCATCACCGCCGCGCCCCGATAATAAATAAATGTTTTGCTTAGTATTTTGTTTAGGTACCTACTAACTATCTGACAAGTAGGTACGGCAAAGCCAAATGTGTTGTTAATCTCTACATACTTAATATTATAAAACAAAGTCTCTTACGCCATTTGTACGCTTACCTATCTTTTAAACTAGGTACGCAACGGATATTTTGATGTAGTTTTCACTAACAGAAAGAGCAATAAACGAGGATTTTGGTTTATCATATAAACCGAAGCAAAGCGAGACCCGAGTATACTCTGATCACGTGTTTACACGATACGAGTACCTAGCGTCTGAGTAGAGACTAGTAAATACGCGGTTGTAATGGTTTGCCTTATCGGCACTGATGTCTGTTCCACATGGTTCCTCTTTGGAGAGCTTTTTTAATTGTAAATATAAAAAAACAGACAAATTCAGACTCGCCTACAGAGGGTTCCATAAATAAATAGTTTAGAAATCGAGTCTCACAGTAGGTATAATTGATTAAGTAGGTACTTTAAATAAATACAATTTTTTTTATGATTTAGTTACAAATGTACAGTTTTCAAATTTTTCGCTGTACTTGCAATATAGACAATATCACTTGCCAAATTTCATAGTTCTAGGTTCATGAAAAGTACCCTATAATTTTTTATTCTCTTGAGAGCGTCGAAATATACCTACCGCATTTTTTTTACGTTAACTTAGAAGTTTGATTTTTTCACAGCTTCAAGGGACTGTAGACCTGAATATTATGGTTTTGATTTCAACTCGATACCTGAACATGTTCCCGAGATAAAGGGTCTTGACAGACAGACAGACGGTCAACAAAGTGATCCTACAAGGGTTCCGTTTTTTTCTTTTGAGGTACGGAACCCTAAAAAGAATGTTTGCTTTGTAAATACATAGTTATTAATACAGTAATATGTTTGGTTTAAGTAGACTCTGTTTTATAAGTCAGTAACTGTTTACATGCTTAATTTTGATCACATTGAAAAACAGATCTAACAAGACGAACCACACTACTGTGAAGAGTTTAATATAAAATTTACAATAAATATGTATGTACTCTTACTAGATTGTCACGGGAGTTTATCACCGAGGTCACAGCGCGTTTAGATGAGGCTTCAGGTGGCGGTAAAAAAAGAACCTTTTCATTTCTCATGCTCTAAAAGTACGCCCATATGGATTGTTCCCAGTAGTCTCCTCTAGCCTTGTTTCCGGGTGACAACTGGGAATCGTCTTCCCGGTTGTCACCGGGGTGACAATTCGTGCCGACTGTTCCCTTTGAAAGCTGACTAGAGGGGACAAATGGGAAGTCTAGAAGCGGGACTAAATTGACCACTTTAGTCCCTAGGGAGTAAAAAGTAATTAGTTTTTAATTTTCTTAATGAGACATAGACAAACTCAAACAGCCCGTAAATATCTGTGGAGTGAGGACCATTTGCATTGCGAAAATATTGAGAGTTTTAGTTCCATGGTTTTTCCGCAAAGAAGGTCATGTGTTTAAAATTGTTAATCTCCAAAGAGATTTAAATCTCTTTGTTTATTTGTGTCCTGTGACAGGTTTAGAAGAAAAAACAGACCGCGAAAATTTCAGAATTTTTGTCGAGTGTAAAGTTGTTCGGTTTTAAAAAAAATGTACTAAATTGACTATTTTTCTTGCTCTCAAAGTAAAAAGTACAGTTTTGCACCTCGAGACTATAAGCGGAAACTTAATATACCCTCGGTTTCATTGACTACTCGGGAGTCAAACCACCTCTGGCTTCGTTTAACCCCTCGATATAAAGTGTACTATTATAACCTCTGTCCAAAGAGATTTAAATATAATAGGGCATAGAGGGGGCATTGGGAATATTTTCATACAAAACTTTGAAGCCTAAGCGTCATGTCCTAGTCATGTCAGTTAGTATGAACGCGAGCTGTCATTTGGTCGAAATTGTACTAGACTTATTCCACTTGGATTAATTTTTCTACTTCAAATTTTCCTCGGTTTGTCCCCTCTATGCCCTATTATATTTAAATCTCTTTGCCTCTGTCTATCACATCTGCTTATCTGCTACGTACCTTTGATACCGCTTTAAAAATTGAAATAGCTACCTATTTCAACTCCAACTTTATTGAAAACTAGCGGTTCCGCGCGATTTCACTATAGTAATTTATATTTTGTAGCAAAAGGGTCTGAAATGGGGGTTTAGAATTTTAAAGTGATATGACAAGGGAAAATGGGGTCTCATATAAAATAAAAAATAAAAAATTGGCTGCATGCCGCTTTATATTTTTCAAATTATAATGAAAATAATCTAATAAACATACCATACACATATAAGTATAGACATGTACCCACGGTAAAATGAAGTACTTAGATATGCACGTAGGATAATACTTAAATACTTTTCAACTAATCTTGAGACGTGGCGAGGAGCGAAATAATAATATAAAAAATTATAAAACTAAGTTTAAAATAAATGGCGATGTACAAGGCCATTGCGGTTCAAGATCAATACTACTAAGTGCTGTCAAATAGGTAAATGTTCGGTAATACTGTGTACATATACATCTATCGTCTCCATTAGGTTTCTATAGCATACAGAAACGTTAACGACCATAACAAGTAGATACGATTACGTTTTATTGCCCTTATGCTAAGTAATGACTAATGAGTTATGGTACCCCATCCTTGGATAAAATGGTTCTGTATTTTGTTTTTGATATATACAAGAGCAGAGAATACCTCACAGAGGTATGTAGATGAAAAACGCAGTAAATATATAATATAATATAATAATAATGATATAATCTCACGCCTTTCATCCCCGAGGGGGTAGGCAGAGGTATTCCATTACTGGATATACCCACATTTCACGAGATACATTGGACACCTAAACGTGATAGGTGGTGAGCCCATCGCCGGACCGGGTCTATTTTACACATGTCTCAGAATTAGTTCTGAGACCTGCGGGTTTCCTCACGATGTTTTCCTTCACCGTAAAGCTAGTGATAAATGTTTTTCAAAACTTACGTACATAACGTAAGTTTTGAAAAACTCATTGGTACATGCAGTAAATGTTTCTTCTGATATTTATTTATAAACTTTTTTTAATCCAACCCAAAAACTTGATAAGAAATGGTTCTTTTAAATTATGTGTAGTTCCTACGCTAGTTGGATGTTGTAGTTGAATTAAACACTCTTCTTTATAGATATTTATAATAAGGAACTACTTGAAACAGAATATATGACAAGCGTATGGTATAGCGTAGGTAAGCTTTGTGTTTCGGCGGGAAGCGAGTAGCTGAGCGACGTGGTCTCAAAGCGATAGCCGGTGAGTGTCTGGCGCGGGCGCAGAGCAGCGAGTGGGAACCGGTTCTCGACCGACCGCAGCGCAGGGACGAAATCAGGCATCAGGGCCGCACTTGGATCTTCGAGACGTGTGGTGAAAGAAAATACTTTTTCTATGTCACCACACCACCCCCCTTGGAGCATTATGACCCTGGGGAATAAAATGAGGTGAATTTTACTGTTCTGCCGGACCGAGTGGTACGGACAGGAGGTGGAGAAACAGAACGAGGAACAGTGATAATGTTTGTAGGTGCAATGTCTTCATTAAGCAGGTAAGCAGGCTTTACTCTGTCTATTGAAACAGTGACTATTCCTCGAGGTAATTGTATGGCTACTGTTTTATTTGTCCTTGACATAACTTTGTAGGGGCAGGCACGATCACCTCGCCTGGCGGAAGATCTTCCCTTTTCACAATGGAGGAGCATTCCAGCTCCGCTCCTCCATACTGGTGACCCTCGACACCTGGACATCAGCGCAACCTTCTGGAACACCTGGACTTCAGAAGCATCATCGCCATCACACATCACTCCTACAACAACCTTCACTCAAGGTCAGCAGCAGCAGTCGCACAGCAAGCCAGAATCTCGCCCAATCAGGTCCATACGCAGCCGACGCACCGTGCTACCTGGTCCTGCAGGCTCATCACTCACAGCGACAGCACTCGGCCCACGCACAGTTCACCGCAGCCCACGTCTGGATCTACAGCGGCTGGTCACCCTCGCCGGCGTGGCGGTCTCTGCACACTGAACTACGGGCACTTCAACAGTCGCAGCAACCCGCTCAGTCTCGACTCACCGCAGACTTGGAGCAGCACTGGCACTTGCAAGCGACCTACGAAACAATGACGCAGCACAAGAAATCGAATCGACCTCCGGTCTTGGAGGGGGAGTGATGTAGCAACACTACATGGAACGCGCCAATAGAAGGCCGAGTTACATAGAACGCGCCAATAGACGGCCGAGTTCTAAACCGCGCTATCGGAATTTTCTAAAGAGTTTGTATAAATACAACTGTCCAACATCAACCGTTGGACCGCGGTCCCCAGGCACGATCACCTCGCCTGGCGGAAGATCTTCCCTTTTCACAATGGAGGAGCATTCCAGCTCCGCTCCTCCATATATGTTTTAAATTGAATCATAGATAAGACGGCGGACCCATAACTCACTGAGAAACACTAGTAGAGGGTGAGATGAAGGAACATGAAGTAGGTACGCGGTCACGGGCAACCGTCAGTTCGGATAATATTTGGGAAAGCAATGCAGTGCATATCTGCCTATGATCGGCAGATGACGGAGGGCCTAGTCAAGAGGATCTGTAAAGATAGAATAACAAATGTACGTACAGATTGAGGTTAGCGCTGAACATTGACGCAATACTCTAAAAAGTATACTTAGTCTCTGAATCGTAATTCTTAACAATTAATAGTAGGTATTACAATTAAGCGAACGCTAACTGAGCAAAGGCTAGTAGGAAAAGGAGCTAGATGACTACAGATGACTAACTACGACTCTTATTAGAATTATTTAATGTAAGTGTAAGCAACAAAAAAATCATATAAAAGCATTTAAAGGCATATATAGTAAAAGTCTAAAAATCAAACAATTGGATGCTAACTATACTGACGACATTTTATAAAAAAAGTACCTACTGTGCATATTTATACTAGAGATGGGAAAAATCCGCGACCAAAGTCCGTAATCCGTAAAGTCATAAAAAAATCTTTCACAAATGAAAATGATTGAAAAGCAACAAGCATTGAAATTTTATGTATATATTTTGACTAAACTTCGATAGAAAAAAACTGTTTGTGTCTTTTTAACCACTTCCGAAAAAGCTGTTTCCTAATTCGTATTTTGTATGTATCTGGATACATTATATACACCCTTTGTGAACTGATTTGAATGAACCTTAAATAGTCCTATAATAATTTTGATAAGTTGACGAAGCCACTAATCTGGGACTCTTCAACGGTGAACAGCATACATATTGTCGTGTTTGGATTATTGTAAATGTTTTAGATAATGGTTACGACTGCGTAAATAGAATTAATAGCTTCATTGTTCCTTGAAAAAATCGAAAAACGTAACTGGATAGAATACAGTTATAAATGACGGTCAATATGCTATTAGATACTTTGAGTAGGTAACTAAACACTACAGTATTTTAGGAATAACTCTAGACTCTAAGTTACAGTGGGGACCGCCCATTGATGTGTTGGCGAAAAGGCTAAGTTCTGCTGCATATTCCGTAAAAAAATATTATTGCATTTGGAACCAGGAACTCTTCGGTGGAGATGGTCTATTGTTTACGTTTAGCCAATCTTCATGAACGAGTTTAGAGTGCCTTGTTAATAGATTGACTTGGAAATCACACTAAACAATTATTATTATTTAAAAAATAAAGATTTTTAATATTGTTAAGGTCACTATAAGAGGTTGTTAAGTTAGCTAATTACGTAATTACTAAGACGGTAGGTCCCTTAGTAGGGACTGAATAAATTAACTGACTTGGTATTACATGGATCCCACAACTTTTTACAGTAGAAGAACTGAGTTGCGAGACTTGGTTCTTTTACAAGTTTTGTTTTTGATAGCATTGACTTTTCTAAATATTTTGTATACCTATTGAAAATAAATGATTTTGACTTTGACTTTGACTGACTCAAAGTCAAAGTTTGCAACCAAAGCAAGAATACGTTGGTATCTACTATTTAAAAATTAACATTTTCATCCCTTTATTAAATGTTTTAGGCCTTCACGATAGGAATTTAACTCATACTTATTATTTTGTAGTTTTAATATTGATATACCTAACTTTTTGTTACCTACACCCTGTATAGTAAATCCCATTATGGTATGGTAAATTCTACTAAGTACACAAAAAGGTGTTGGCTTTAGCACCTACATTATTTACCTAAACGTTTTACATAGCGTATGTATCGAACTAAGGACATCCCGAGGTCAAGGAGAAATTTGACATAGTAGGTACTACGCATGGTATTGTTTCCACATTTACTTACATACTTACGAAATTACAACAGCTATTGGTATCAAAATGTAAGCTTGTAAGGTAATTTGACTTTTGTAATTGTCCATTTACGGTTTTTCTAACAAAGAAAGCGATACAATCTCTTGTGGAATACCTATTAGTTAAATATTTCATTATTTACAAGCTAGGAAAACCACTGAGTCATAATACTCACCATTTATCATCAATTACATTCTAATAAGAAAATACTAGAACTTAAAGACACATGAGTACTGATATCTAAGTTAAATTAAAAAAAAGCCAACAAAATATTCGAAGGTGCTGATGTTTTTAATAAGGTATATCAATGTAAAAAATCAATTATCTAAGGTTCTATGAACCGTCGGCTTCAGGTCCTATCAGTTTTGCAACATATTAAGCAGTTGTTTAAATCTGTATTATATTTCGTCGCTTCATTCTTCAGATATATTATTTACCAGGTAGTCCTTTGATCCTACAAGGCGACTTCGCACGTTTTTCAAAGACAAAATCCATCGACTAAAAAATTCATACACTCACTCACTACTCACTCCACGGCTCGATTAATTCATTTCCTCATTCTTTTTTTGTGCGAGGCGACGAAAACACGTTACTACTTTACCGTATTTTTCATAAAAATTTTCAAGATGCCAAAGCGTAGTGGATCACAGGAAAAACTTAGAAAATATAAGAAAAAGATAAAAAAACTCGAAGAACGACACCGGCGTGTGAGAGTTTTGAACAGTTCTACGTCAACATCAGATAGCGAAAACGGTAAGTTTGGAGGTTATTATTACTAACAAAAGTGGTTAAAAGTGTTTCAATGGATAATTAAACAATCATAAGATGCATATGGATTGACCGCGAGTCAATAAATATGACAAATTACATATCGGAGTTGACTGCGAGTCTCCAACGATATTACTTAGCAGAACATACGTGCAATCTTAGGTAGATATACACGTTTCTCTGCGCTACTTGGGAGCGTCATAACAACGTTTTAAAAATTACCACTGAAACTAACATTATGTTACATTATGAGAAAGAAAATCAAGGGGAAGAGGAAACTATTTTGCAAATTCCTGAGGAACCCCCGACCCCGTCAGTCGAGATTGAAGATACGGCAGATTCAGTTGCCGATCCCGTGACCGTACCCGACATTGACCCGGAACTAATAGGCGCATTGGGGGAAGCAACCGACGCATCTCCCGAATTTGGGGAAGACATACACCCAAATTTAACAAAACTATGGGTACCACTTCTCCAGAAGGGCACTCAAAAAGAAAACAGAGAAAAAATTCTTAAAGAATATCTCTGCCCAAACAATTGCCAATTGCTACAAGCACCTAAGCTGAACGAGGAAATTTCAGCTGCCGTTCCAGACATGGTGCGGAACAGAGATAAAAATCTGGCAGCTTTTCAACAGCAGCTGGGATCTGGAATCACTGCCATCAACAGGGCTATGGACATATTACTTAAGACGGACGATAAGATACTAGCGATGAAACACCTGAGCAACGGCTGTCGCATCTTATGTGACTTGCATGCCATGTCGACACAGAGCCGTATAAGGCTACTTACACCGAGTCTGGACAAGACCTTTCTGCATGTCATCCATTACACAGAACGGGACGAGACGATCTTCGGAAAAAAGTTGTCCGAAAAAATAAAGGCTGCGAAAGCCATTGAAAAGCAAGGTCTTCAGATCAAGAAATCAGTAACACCAAAGACTTCAACGGCAACGTCTTCACATACAACGTCTACTCGTCCCATGTACTCGGGAAACTGGGCAGCTCCTCCTCGTTACCCGTCGAACAGGGGGGGGAGGGGAGGAGTCAGGAAACCAACGATGCCCAGCACGCGCCGCCCGTACACAGCACCGGCGACGAACAAATTCTCCAACCACAACCAGAACAAACCCCGTGCACCTCCACAATAGTACAGGTACATGCCGGTAGAGTTAGTTTCTTTTATAATTGTTGGCTAAAAATAACGTCTAATGAATTGGTTCTAGATTGGATTAGATGTGGTCTCACTATCCCTTTTGACAAAGTGGTTGAACAATCTTTAGTACCTAAAAATAGTTTTTCTAAATGTGAAAAACGAGACATGGCAACCGCTATACAAAAGCTATTAGACATGGGAGCCGTATCGGAGTGCTCACCATCTAGAGACCAATTTATTTCAAAAATCTTCCTGGCACCAAAACCCAATGGTGACAAACGATTTATACTTAACCTAAAACCGCTTAATAAGTTTATCTCAAAGTCACATTTTAAGATGGAAGACTATCGGACAGCATCAAAATTTATACCACAAGATGGTTATTTAGCTACAATAGACTTAAAAGAATCTTACCTACTAATTCCTATTAACTATAATCACCAAAAATACTTGCGTTTTCAATTTGAATCAAACAAAAACGAATTAATCACTTATGAATTTACGGCTATGCCCTATGGTTTATCCGTTGCACCCAGAGTGTTTACAAAAATATTGAGAGAGGTTATATCTCACTTAAGAACCCGTGGCTTTAAATCAGTGATATATTTGGACGATATTTTGTGCATTGGTGACAGTTATCAGGAATGTAATAGCAATGTTAATGAGACTTTGAGATTATTACAATGTTTAGGGTTCATTGTAAATATGGAAAAAAGTTCATTGCAGCCAAGACAAATTTGTAAATTTTTAGGATTTCAATTTGATTCAAAGAATTTGATTATGTCATTGCCAGCAGATAAAAGAGAAAATATTGCTCAGTTGGTTAAAAAAATTATAAATCTTCCAAGATGTAGTATTAGAGAGTTTGCTCAGTTGATAGGAGTATTGGTAGCAGCCTGCCCAGCGGTTAAATATGGCTGGCTTTATACAAAGATCTTGGAGAGAGAAAAATATCTTGCGTTATCAAATAACAATAACTATGAAGCCAAGATTAACCCGTCAAGCATTATACTGGGTGACTTGAAGTGGTGGATGACAAACATTCATACTACATCTAGTCCGATGAGATATACCCATTTCGAGCTCGAAATTTACACTGATGCTTCAGGAACAGGTTGGGGAGCAGTTTGTGGTGAAAAGCGAAGGAACGGGATGTGGAAAGCTTCAGAACGAGAGTTTCACATTAATCAGTTAGAATTACTGGCCGTATTTCTTGGTTTAAAAAGTTTTGCTCAGAATAAAACCAACTGCGCAATGTTATTACCTGTTGACAATACCACAGCTATAAGCTATGTGAATCGTATGGGGGGAATACAGTTCCCACACCTGAATAACCTGTTGCGCTTAATTTGGCAATGGTGCGAGGAGCGTAATATTTGGATTTTCGCTTCCTACGTTAACACTAAGGAGAACATCGCGGATTCTGAGTCTAGAATAATCAATCCAGATACGGAATGGGAACTATCTGAGGCGGCTTTCCGAACTATTGTGAAGAGCTTCGGACAACCCGAAATCGATCTGTTCGCCTCTCGCATCAATGCCAAATGCGACAAATATATTTCTTGGAAACCTGACCCAGATGCTGCGGCCGTTGATGCATTTACAATTAATTGGCATCACGAATATTTCTACGCATTCCCGCCCTTCTCGTTAGTACTGAAATGCCTAAGAAAAATTATAGATGATAAAGCAGATGGGATCCTAGTTTTTCCAAACTGGCCTTCACAGCCGTGGTACCCCTTGATGCAGACCTTATTGGCCTCAGAAATAATGTATTTCAAACCTAATAAGCATCTCCTTCGTTCTCATTTCAGGGAACATCATCCCTTGCATTCGAACCTTACCCTGGGTGTCGCGAGGCTCTCCTGCAATCCTTCAGTCGACGAGGTTCTCCGCCAGACGCGATGAATTTGATGTTAGCGTCGCTCTCCGACAGTACGGTTAGACAATACAATGTAACTTATAAGATCTGGTGGCACTTCGGTTACGTCAATAATATAAACATATTCGACATAAGCATAAGTTCTGTGTTATCGTTTTTAACAAAACAATTTAATGAGGGCTGCGCTTATGGCACTCTAAATAGCCATCGCTCTGCACTGTCATTACTCTTGGGTGAGAATGTTAGCTCCGATGAGTGTGTGAAACGGTTGCTTAAAGGCGCTTATAAGCTTAAACCGAGCAGACCTAAATATGTTCATACCTGGGATCCACAATTAGTTTTAAATGTTGTTTCAAACTGGTTTCCTAATACTAATTTAAATCTAGAAAAACTGACAAAAAAACTAGTAATTTTGTTAGCAATTTGTACGGCCCACAGAGTTCAAACATTCTCACTTATAAAACTGGAAAACATAACACTTTCCGATAACTGTGTAAAGGTGGCTATTTTAGATGTTGTAAAAACATCAGCCCCTGGACGAGAACAACCTGTACTTTCATTGCCGTTCTTTCGAGAAAATGTTTCTATTTGTCCTGCTACAGTCCTTAACGACTATATGTCTGTAACAAAAAATATCAGAACGGAAAGTATGGGAAAGCTTATATTGACGCATAAAGGACCACACAGACCAGCAACATCACAAACGATCAGTAGATGGATTAAACAAGTACTGTCGGAGTGCGGCGTGGACGTGGCGCGGTTCAGCGCGCACAGCACGCGGCACGCGTCCACCTCGGCCGCAAGCCGCGCCGGTGTCAGCATCGACACCATCCGTAAGACCGCGGGCTGGACAAGTTCCTCTAATACCTTTGCTCGCTTTTACCAGAGAACCACGTTAGTTGAAGATGATTTTGCAAGAGCAGTTTGCTTTCCTAATGGAACCTGATGATTCCAAATTAATAATTAATTAGATGTAAGTGGTAAAAACAATGAATACCAACGGTTCATATTTTTGATCTAAGTCAATTAAAATCAACAAACTGTGATTTAGTAATAAACGTAAATTAAGTGAAAAATTATGTAAGCAAATGACAAAGTATTAAACTCTTGATTTTATTAAAACAAAACTTTCTACTCTAAAAGTCTACCTGGTAAATAATATATCTGAAGAATGAAGCGACGAAATATAATAGATGATCAAACGAACTTCTCAAGCGAAGTTCGATCATTATTATATGAGTCGCTTCATTCGAAGATATAACAACCCTCCCACCCTAGCATAGCCCAATACGAAAGCTTTGTTTTCTCCTCTAAAGTAAATGAGGAAATGAATGAATCGAGCCGTGGAGTGAGTATGATCAAAGATCAAAGGACTACCTGGTAAATAATATATCTTCGAATGAAGCGACTCATATAATAATGATCGAACTTCGCTTGAGAAGTTCGTTTGATCATCTATTATAGACTGCTCTGCACGTAGTTCCTGTTCCCGTATGAATACGGGAATGATATGTAACCTATGTACTCAGTGATAATGTAGCTTTTCATTGGAGAAATATTTTTTAAAATCTGTCTGTAGTTTTTGAGTTTATTCGTAACAAAGATAAAAAGATACAAACATACAAAATACTAATATATTTTCCTCTTTATAATATTAGTGTAGATTTATATTCGCCATTTGTACCTACTGTCGGTTAGTAAACTATAATGATTACGTCTCCTAGGTAACTTCAATAGTCTTATTGGGAAATTAAAGGTATGTATAACCAAACGTTCGGTGTAGCTAGAGGATTCGACCTATAAACATTGATCTCTTTAGCATAATATAGTCTCTTTTATAGTTTATCTAAATAAGTCTAAAGAAGTAGATTTATTGAAATTTATTGTTAGTTTCGTTAAAAAAAGCGCCGTTTACATTACCTCAGAGGTAGTGCGGAAGTGTGTGCATATTGTCGAAAATACTACGTTCCTGCGGTCTAAAGTCACGATATCTCGAAAGCGATGCTTTGTAGAAGAAAAGTGTTGAAATATTTTTTGTAGACAATTTTACGATCTACAAACTTTGTTTGAACCATTTTTTGGTAGCTCTCATTGTTTCAGAGATATACGCAAAAAACGTAAATTTGTGACCTTTACAACGCACAAGCGGGATCGATGGGGACTTTTGACAAATCATTTATAATGACGTATTCAAGGCCTGCACAAAAATCTAGCTTGTTGGGAATTAATGCAAACTGTAATGTCTATTTTGACTGGACTACAAAGACGATATCTCATTCATTATTTATCATTAGGTTACTTCAACATCACGTTACGTTGTTTGAAACTTTTATTTTATTTTAGATATCTACTTTAAGACTGCGAATAAAATGAAGGTTGTTTCCAAATTATTAATAATATGTGTTTTGAATAGTACATTTTTTATTATTATTATTACCTAATGGTGGGTTTACTCTTGAACACAGACTAGCGCGACGGAAAAGACGAAGCCTACGATGGGACGAGCTTCCCTAATAGAAGATGCCTGTTCGCTGGAGCCTTAAAGGCTGACGGGTTATATGATGAACCCGAAAATACAAACGCCGACAGGTAGTTCCACTCCTTGGCGGTGCGCATAATAAAAGATCTTGAAAAGCGCTTTCCTACGGATATCCACGAAGTAGGGATGAAGCCCTGCCGTATTCATATTTGTATAAGGTAAAGGTAAGATAAGTACTTTCTAAAGAGAGAGGTTGGTTTTAGATTTCCAATTATCTATCTCTCTAGCAAAACTTAAAAAAAAACAATATTGGATGATAAAATATTAATATATTTATTATATTCTATTTACATTAAATATAAATTATGTACATCTAGTTAACAATACACTAACGCTCTGCGCTAATACTAGAAGGTCATTCACGACAGCTGTATAGTTCTACATTACCCAAGACCCTCACATTATGCTTGAAAATAAGAAATTGAGCATATAATCCATATTAAATTTCCCTGTAAAACCAAGGAATAACAAATTATCTAAAATGTTCCGAAAACCTCAAAGATTCCGAATAATCAGTCAAGTAACTTACTGTTACTAAAAATACTGCTAATTTAGTTATAGGTATACATTTAAACTTGATAGAGGGTGCCGAATCTGAATCCTGTAGACTTTGGTTTAGTGAACAAGTTCGCTGCGCTTTTAATAATACTAATAAAAGGTCTTAGGGTCGATGTCTCGGGTTGGTAGTACGTAGTTGGTTGTTGGTACTGGTACTGGTTTTCGTACTGGTGGCTATACTGGTTGCTGTATTGGTCGTAGTATTGGTAGTTGTATCCACTGTTGCCGTCGGGGATGACGTTCGAGATGTAGCTGTTGCTGTTGTCTACTGTTTGGTAGCTTGAGGTGGCAGTGAAGCGGCCAGTAGCTGTGAAAAAAAATAAACATGCTATAAGGTTATCGGCGATATCACTGGTGAGTTGTGAAGATTTTTTAAAATGCATTGATATGATATAAAGCATTTACTGAAATCGGATAAAAATGTTGCCTATGATACTTGGGAGATAAGGATGTATATCATAGAAAAACTGGAGACAAAGATTTTTACACACCCGAAAACATTCCCCGACTGGTGAAATCAAAAGCTGTTTGCATGTGTGCAAGATTGAAGAGAAATACAAGCTCGATGGCCGATTATAATAACTTTTGAACGTAGAAAATGTCTATACATATTTTAAAAGAGTATTGAAGCGCGGTGGAGCGTGTTTTAACATTAAATGCATTTAACTCAGTTTGTATAACAAAAATGTCACGCGCGGTATCCGCCAATCCAAGCGGAGATGTTCATTGTTCCGCGCGCGTTATCTTAGCAGAGCAGTGTGATAGTAAGTATAAATACTTACAACAAAGGCCAGAGTATTTCCTGGATTCTGAGAGGCCGTAGTTGCTGCATGACGGGTAGCCCTTGTCGTAAGGGTTGGAGCCGATGACGTTTCCCCCGGGTCCGTAGTTGCAGACGTACAGCTTCGTATAACCGCGCGTCTGGTCGTAGTAAAACGTGAATCCGCATCCCACGTGAGATGTCTCGCCCCATACCAACTGTTCATGTGAATAGATGTTGTTATTAGTCTTTTTTTTTATAGGATGTAAACTTGAAAATATGTTTAAGATAATTATGTAGTTTTGCAAATAAACACTTTTTTATTTACGATAGTAATTCAGCTCATGTGTGACATGAGTAAAAATTTGTCATTGATTTTGAATTTACTACTACTATTTATGTACAAAATCACATGGAATAAAAATCTATTGGCTGAGTTGGCGACACTGCCTGAGAATGTGGGTTCGACTATCGAGCGAAGCTAATAATGGTTGGTTTCGTGACTGGGTGTTTATCAGTTTATAGTATCTATTAGTACAGGCTCTGCCTAGTTGTTCATTTAATACTATACTACACACCTGAGAGTAATGACCGGTGCCATGTCCACCAGAGATTGGCTTGAATCCGTATATGCTGACTTCGTCGAACCATGCGTTGACTTGCTTCATGAAATCTGGCTCCGAATCTTCAGGTTCGGTTGGGGGACGAGTTGTCCAAGTGGCCGCGAGGTTTTGACCCACTGGCCAACGCAGAACATCGCGCTGAGACGCGCGATCATGGGCAGGAGTGCAATGATCAGACCAACGCTGAGCTGTTGCAGCCAACTCCTCATCCCACACCTATAAAAGGAAACTTAATTCAAAATAACAGCCAATTTTATGTCCTTAAAAGAAATTCCAACCGTTTTTTATAGCGAGGTGCGAGTACTCGTAAAGTCGTAAAAAAGACTAACGGTGCAAAACTGCATGCTTTGCAGGTAAGGAATTGGCCACTGAACTTGGCAAAGGTCAATACCTCGTATTGAATATTCATTTGAGGATCTTCAATTACACTTTTTTGATTGAGTGTGTATTTTAATACATTGGCCTTGTATAAAAGTTCAAATGAATGATAAATCTAGTTTATCTAGTGAATGTCAAAATATCAAATTAATTAGTCTTGTAATATATTATCTGCTTTTAGAAGATTCATAAATATGTATGGCCATACAATAATAAATCAAGTAGATAAGTGGATACGTAAAGAGTATTTAAACACGATCATGCACAATGCAATTTTTACCTAAGTATTTTTACAATATATGTTGGCCCATTTGTAATTTATATAGTAACGATCCACGCGGTTAGTCTGATTCTTTGGGACTTCGATAGAAAAAATCCATCTCCCTTGGCGTAGTTAGTTACCTTTCTCGGAATTCTCCCAGAAAATACTTACCGTACAGTAGGTACCTACATGAAATTAAGAAAATTGCTGTATCTTACCATTTCCATCATGTTCGCAGCAGGGGGTTGACTGGAGACATGGCCCAGGGCAACGGATTGTCTGAGCCGATTGTGCGCGTCCACGATCGCTTGCTTTTCGTACGCCGACAATCCTCCAGATTCTAGAAAAAAATAGGAAAAAATTATAAATTACGTTCCATTTAGTTTTAGATTCCTTTCAGCGATGTATTGTCCTCAGACATATCATACTATTTATTGATGACATTTCGATAATTTCTAGCCGTAGAGATATTTTTTTTGTTGTTGTATATAAATTTGGTTGGAAAAATACCAAAGGCGACGACGACATTTAATTCATTTTATCTGTACTCCTAGTACAGATAAAATGAATTAAATGTCGTCCAAATGAAGAAGTGTCAAGAGAAAATTTGCATTTTGTTTCATATGATTCCATAATACAGCGGATTTAAGAAGATTTATTAGACCGGTGTGCGTGTTTCACAGATGTCTATGTCAATAAAATTTTACGATCTCGTCCCATACATGTATGCAAATAGAGGCTTCTTTTAATCTAGACTGGGTGGCGGCTAGCGGCTAGTGAATTTATTTATTCTTTGGGTGCCAATTTCCTTGTTTCTATCTTAAATATTTTTAACAAGACATATTTTTTTGTTTAGTATAGGCATAAAAGAAAAATGTTTTCGGCAAATGTAACTAGATAATATGTGGTCAAAAAAGGTTTTTGACTGATAAAAGAAATACCATAAATTTAAAATCTAAAAATAAAGTTTTATATATTGCATTTCAATTAACAACTTTCTTTTATCTAACCAGATTTTTGGTCATTTGTAAGATAAAGACATAAATATTGGTCTCTAAATAGTAACATTATATCCAATACTTGTTAATTAAACTAGTATGAAATAATAACACACAGGCGTTTAAGGTACAATATTAAACTATTATCTACGGAATAATGAATATTAATAGTAAAATTTTATACCTTCTTTAGAATTAAATGTAATAGAATAAAATACTTCATTGGAGACTCTCTTTTTAATTTACTCTATCGATTTATAATTACAGTGTATGCACTTACTTATTATTTGTTTTCCATAGCCACAGCCTTCTGTCGTTGCGAGGAGCCCTCCCAAAACGAACAACACTAAGGACATCATATTTATTTGCAAAAAGTTTTCACTGCACATTTAAACTGAAATTACACGCTTAAGTTGCGATTCGTAACTTATGTTCACTTATAATTTACGAAACGTCAAACTTGGTTTAATTAGCCGGTGATCCGCTGCACTTCGTGCGGCGCGCTCTACTGGCTATAGCGATCTGTGGGGCAGACCAACCCGCGCCCGCTTAAGTACCCGCCGCCGCGTAACCATGGAGACGAACCGACGCCGACCTCCCGCAGCGCCCGCGCATAACGCACGCACCACATATACGTCTGACCATCAATTTTTGGTACATACAATATCCTACAATCCAAACATACTACAGATTCCCCTGTAAATATTTGTTACTCGAATATTCCCAGTATTTACGACCGCAAAAAAGCAAGCAAGTAGCATCTGTGTGGCTTCTTCAGTTACGAAACTTGGAAAGGTTAAGCGACCATCGACCGGCCACTTTTTATCTGCAGTAATAATTTAAAACTCATTATACACGCAGTGGTTGTCAATGAAATCGAGTTCTTGTGATGTGTCGCAGCCGATCGTGGAAATATCTTGACAGATATTGGCCGGGACGGAAGTGGTCTTTAAGCGAAAATTATACGCGGCTAAAAAACAAGGAAACTGTATGTAATCACCCAATTTTGTATCACAGCTTTCTTAAGGATAAGGTAACATTTAAAATCTATATTTTGACATTTAAATCTTAACTCAGGAAAGAACTTGAACTTGTCTTACATAATATTGATTGATGATATCAATTAGCTTTTTTATGGGAAAACTTTTCATTGTTATTATATTAACAGAGCTGGAGACAATTTTAGTCAAAACGGGTGTAGGTTATAGTTACTTCGATTGGTTTTATTTTAAGTAACATCATTTCGTAACCCAATGCAAAATGAATTACCTTTGGAGGTCAATTAGTACTAATAATAAATCTATTATTTTTGTTTTCTAAAGCGGTAATTAATTCAGTTTTTTAAAAGGTATACCGGCTTAACATTTATTCAAATTTGAATAAGATAATCCATCAAATTTATGGAAACCGGTGCGATTTTTTGTATCCATGTTTTGCTTAATTTAATAATGGTATAACCATGCGAAAATTATATAGCAAGAATGAAAATGACTTAACTTAGCACAGTTTCTATTTCTACATGTACCTATCAAGATAAAATTGGAAACTAATCAGAGACGTAGAACTAAGAAATTTGAATTTAAAAATATTGTACAGTGCAAAATTTAATAAAACGTAAACGGAGCAGTAAGGCATCACACACAAACTTTATAGCTGATTTACATTAATAAAGTGGTTAGATCAAATCTTAGAATCCAGCTGCAATTGTTTGCTATTGGACATCACTTTCCAATACAGTCCAGCGCGGAGTGCTTATTGTTGCAATACCGGTCCCGTGACACTGTAAAATAGCACTGGATTAATGTAAATCAGCCCTTATTATGTATCCTTAATATACTCGTACCAAGAACGTGTATTAGAAAAGCACAAGTAGCACACACGTAGACGTAGAGTCGTCCGCCTATAGACAACAATATCTAAGATTACTAAACTAGAAATTCTTGATTATATTATGAACGCGAAAGTTTGTATGTATTGAACTATAGATGCATAGATGTTTTTTTCCTCTTTCACGCAAAAACTACAGAACGGATTTTGATGAAACTTTACAGTTATATAGCTTATACATCAGAATAACACATAGGCTATATTTTATCCCCGTATTCCCACGGTAACGGGAACTACGCGGGTGAAACCGCGCGGGGCACTGCTAGTGTTGCATATATCGAAAACGGCTCTAGCGATTTGAATCAAATTTTGAATTTAGATCAGTTAATATTATTTGTCTTTTTGAAAAAACAAAAAGCCTCACACAGTCATATTTAAACGTTTAAAAATCGCTCCAGCTTGCGTCTTAGTGTGTGCTTTGAGTTTCTTGTTCCAAAGAACTGGGTAACATAATATTAAAAATTAAGATTTTACAGTTTGTAAAGTTACTATCTTTGTAAAATAACCATATTTCTGAAAAAGATAAGTTGACTGTATTGAAATTAGCCTGTGAGTAATAATTTATTAGAAAGATTATCGCAAAACGCCTCCTAAAATATAATATTAATGTATTTTGATTTTTGATAATAAAACATTTTCAAGTAGAAAACACTTGAAGTAAAGAATTTGAATACTAAAGTTTCTAAAGAAGACAAAGAGTAACTGATTTGAATCCTTTACGCGAGGTGTACCTAATTCGTAAATAGACTAATTAGCGTTATGCCTAAATGTCATTTTCAATTCGCTTTTAGCAAAACTCTTTGTTTGCCTAAATTAGATTTTTGACTACGGAATTATATTTCATGTTAATATTTTCCTGTACTTTTACCCCTGACTGCATAGTTACATGTGGTCACTAATTTCTTATTTTAAAAGGTCTAGGCGACAACTTGACTGTTGCTTACCAATCCGGTTTACCACCTGATGTGGATTTTGCAGAACTTGTGCCAATTTACATATTAATCACTTTATTTTATGGACTTTTATTTAACATGGGTATCTGTCTGAGATATATTGGACTAATTAATTAGGATCATTCTAAAGTCCTCTGCAAATTGCAAGCTCATAAAAAGTTCATTAGCTATATTGATCAACTACTTGTATAACAAAACATATATCTCAAAATCTATCATTTGTAGCTCGTTGATGTCTAATCCTCTATAAAATATTAAGGCAAAACGTGACTGACTCTTTACAAAATCTCTTAAACTACATATAACACCTAGAAACTTGAAATTTAGTTGGTGGGTTCTTTATACAATGCATATACCTATTTGTTTACTAGCTGTTTTCCCCAATTTCACCTGGATAAGTGTTTTTTTTCGTATGAAAATTACCTATAGCCCATGTTACTCCCACAAAAGTAAGCTTTCCATTGGTGAAAGATTTAAAAACAATTGTGCTATAGTTTCAGAGACTGTCCGTTACTACAATCATAGAAATCTTTTCTCTTATAATATTTATTAGATTTTAAAGAATTCATGAAAATTTTCACAGGAATGTTAGATCGGTTTCGGCGTTATGAAAGCTTCTAAGCTTCATGTGCATAAAACTGAACTTCGATAGTGCAATTCATTTTCTCTACTAATCCAAGAACTTGTAAATAGTATGTAATTATTTCCCACATGAACATTAATCGAGACCAGCGCGAAATGACATCGGTCTAAACGAGCAGATTTCAGTTTAGAACAAAAATGTTTCATTATTATAGACTACTATTATTATATGTACCTACTTAGACAGAAACAACTCTCTTCTGTTAATCTGTTACCATATCACGGCTAAACTGGTAAACCGATCTGGATGAATATAGCTTGCATTTCGAGAAAGTGCATAGGATATTTCTCATTCCGGAGAGACATGTAGTTTCATAGTTCTATTATATTTTATAGTTATATTAGTTTGTAGGGGCCGCCATAAATTAAAGTTCCGATCAAACTGACGGAGTCGAAGACAATATAGTCTATCGTTTGGTCTATCGTACATAAAACTTAAATTTTAATTTAATTCACGATTTTCTGTAGATCCAGTCTATAGAAATCATCATCAACCCGTAACAGCCCACTGCTGAGCTAAGGGTATTTCCTCACACATGAGGAAGTATGGGCTATAATCTCCCACGCGAGCCCACCGCGGGTTGGGAGATGGTGTTAAGCTAGTGGCCACTTAACAGTCAGAATTTTTCAAGCCACCCAAGGGTATCTGACATGGCTTAACGACTTTCATTGTGCGTAAACACAACGAAAACCGGGACCAACAATTTAACGTGCCTTCCGAAACACGAAAGCGCTCGTAATATAAATGCCACTAGGCGGTCACCCATCCACTGACTGACCGCCTGACTGACTGATCTATAGAAATAGTATGTTATTATTGCCAACATAAACTTTAAATATTAAATAAAATATTAATAACCTTTGATTTGCTAATATCCGTTGTTCACCACAAAGATATTGTCCGTATGATAACTACTTACATATTTTTAAAGTATCATAAAATATAGCAATTTCCCCTAAATGACCCCTAGAAATGATATAATCAGAATTTATGTTTAAGAGGATTATTTTTGAATCTGCATAACAAACCCGTAACATAATTCTATTTAATTGTTATGTACTTGTAAGTGGCTATAAATGACATCGATTTTAACATCAAAGATATAAACAGCAAGGTTTTAAATCGGAAATGCTAGGAAAACTAATACCTTTTTATCTTGTTTATGGGTCATGATATTTTCCTTCATTGTAAGTGATATGACAATTGTGTATCTACAATATTAAAAAAAAAAAATACACAGGAGGGTAACCAGTTAACCATCTCAAATCGATTATTAAAGAGGTTTTGTTTATGATAGCGATGTTTTTCATTATATACACTGACAAGAAAAAAAACTGGAAATACCTACTTTTCACGAGAATATTCGACCCCTAAATGTGATAGATGGTGAGCCCATCGCCGGACCGGGTCTGTTACACTTGCCTCAGAATTAATTCTGAGACCTGCGGGTTTCCTCCCGATGTTTTCTTTTACCGTCGAGCTAGAATATGTACGTAAGTTTTAAAAAACTCATTGGTACATGCCACGATTTGAAACCGAGCCTCCCTGATTATCATCATGTGAAGCAGGCTCTTTAACCGTAAAGCTATCATTGCTCCTAAAAATACCTACTTTTCAACATTGTTCTTTTTTGGACGTCACAGGTGGTAAGCACATCGCCGCACCGGGGTGCTGTTACACATACCTCAAAATAAATTTTGGGACTTGCGGGTTTCATTTCGAGCTCTACATCTATACTAATATTGTAAAGAGAAAATATTTGATTTTTGTTTGTTTGTATTGAGTAGGCTCCGAAACTACTGAACCGGAAAAAATATTGCAGAAATGGAAAGCCTACTTTTGTGGTAGTAACATGGGCTATAATTTTCCAATGAGATCGGGACTTACGTGGGTGAAATCGCTAGTGATAAATAAGTGAGTTTAGGTCGCTTACATTAGTGACGATATTTTCTAAACTATTAAGGAAAGCTCTTTGAAGTAAAAAGTATATTGAAAAGATTTATATATCACATAAGTAGTAGTTATTTCCCGCAACTTCATCCGTCCGCGTAAACTTTAAATTATCGCATCCCACAGATACAAAGTAGGTAAAGAGTTTTTCCGGAATTCAAGTATCCTATGTCCTTCCTCAAAATGTAAACTATCGTCCTTCCACATAAAGTTTAGCCGTGAAAAGGTAGGTAGGACAGAGTTTCTCTAGAAAATACTTCTATGTTACTTTTTTACAAACATCTAGACTACAAGTAGTTCGCCTTTATAAACAGCTCAATTGCCATATGTTTTCAGTAAAGAAAAAAATATATTTTATCACAAATTGATAAGTTTTTAGCTTTGTGTTATTTATTAACTAACCAATGCTCTACGAGTGAGTGGTGCTAGACGCAAATCTGTTAATGATACCCCAATTGGCTTTATATGGCATCCGATTGCAAGTCAACGTGATGTGATAGATTACGTCACAATTATGTGACAGTCTAAAAAAGTTGATTGTGCCATATTATGTGCGAGTTGATAAATTAAATTAGCAATTCTAAAATATAATGTCATCAAGTTCATGGAATCAAGCCTTGACTGTGGACTTTCTTGACCTGCGTAACAAAAACGATAAAGCAAATAAAGTATTACAATAAAAAGTATAGATTTTTTCAAATATTATACTAATTGCAGATAGATCAGTGACAGCTTTGTGGTAGGTGAGACTGCCTCTTACGCGTGGGACTCTGGTTAGAAACTTTTACCAATGAGTTTTTCAACTTACGTAGATATTGATTACTCGCGCGACACTGAAGAAAAATTTTGCATGGAAATCCGCAGATCTCATTATTATTATTATTATTAAGGAGTATATTATTAAAATTTATTTTCCGGCTCCTTAACTTTTGTGGTGATCCCAACAGCAAGCCGGACATGCCTAAAAACCAATGGCAATGGGTCCTGCGGTTTTCCTCACTCATATTGAGTTTCGTAGATTTTCTTTAAGTAGTTTTGGAAGATGCCCACTTTTCTATTTTTCCGGTAAAATATATACAATATCTTATTATCAGAACATTATCTTATACTTCTTTTGAAAAAATATGTTATTATTACGAGGACAACAAACTTCCGACTATCTCTAATCACTTAAGATTTTTCCATAATCACCCAACTCAATCAAAAGTTGAAAAAACAAAATTAAAAAGAAATAATTAAAATTAAATTATTTTTCTTTAATCTAATAATTTGATATATTTATGGAATAGGTTTTTTCATAGCTAATACATAAGTCACATCCACATATTCCTTTATTTTTAATAGTGATGGACCCATAAAATTGTGTCCCATCTCGAAAGTCGAAGCCAGTTCACTTGACCTTTAAACAAATGGCCTTATTAAATGATAAAATAAACCAGTAACCAAATTTTAATACAGCATCCACTCGCATACATCCGACAAGCAAAAATAAGTTGTCACTTACATAAAAAACTATTTCCTAAACTAGTTTACATGGATCCTTTTAGTAAAAAGTATAATGGACATTTTATTTTTAACAAATTAACTAGGTATATGAATATCTAAATACACAATTTTGACTAGATTAAGAAATATTGTCATCTAATGTGTTGATGTGTTGAAAGTTAAATAAAAATTCAGTGGAATCCAAGTTGAGTTTAACGTAAAATAAAAAGTGTTTACTTTCGTCCATAAACAATCCAGTGCAACTTTTTTAGACTGAATCAATGTCTATAGATATTACAGACAAATCTCATAACCGGTCGAAACCACGTTTTACTGCAAAAATCAGGCTAAAGTGGTTTTACATGATTTAAAATCCATACTATCGATCAAAACTCATAGGACCTGTCCTAAAGTAAAGCAGCCAAGCCAGCAAACTTGCCAGCATACAAGCATGCAACATACGCTAGCTTCGTTTGCTACGCAGGGGCTTTTTTAACGTTTA